>OX589610.1:17339032-27339032 GCA_951329385.1 Polia nebulosa | reverse complement strand
TAGTATAGTAGTTGGATTAGAAAATATACATCTCTCGTTAAAGAACATTATCTTGTTTTTTGCTAGTTACAATATTACTTAATTTTAACACAAATTCTCCTACGACATTACAAACCTTATAAAGCAAAGCTCGTAATAACTAGGATTCGAACTCGGTGGCTTAAAATTTACCGATACCATAGCCACTGGACTATTGCGTCATTACGCAATGAGTTGAAATTATCCTACTCTTTATTATATCGAAGTTGTTTAGCGACTTTAACCTGTATCATAAATCTCAAAAGAATTGAGGGTAGTTTAATATTGACTGTATAAAAATTAAATCTTTTTGTTCAATCATAACGTTCTTTACTATCTTTGAGTGAGTTCAGTTACGATTGCATTTAACAATTTTTTAATATTTATCTTTACCATGAGTTCGCGTTCTAATATTGATATGGCTACGAGGGCCCAAATAATAGCATTGCATAATCAAGGCCTAAATTATTCTGAAATTTCGAGAGAAACTGGCTTAAACGTAAGTAATGTTTTAAAATCACTGTTCGTTATTTATTTTATTATCCATGGTTATCGATACACGAAAATAATAAATAATATATTTCCCTTATAGGTAAAGACTGTCACTTTATGGATAAAGCGGTTTCAAGAAGAGGGTTCGTTGGAACACCGCAGTAGATCTGGCAGAAGACGCCATATTGACTCAGACCAGCGTCAACTTATGGTGCAAGGTTATGAGGAAAATGGCTTTACACCAACAAGATATTACGCAGAGTTGTTTGATTGGTTTGCGGACGGTGTATCGTGCTCTTCATAGTGAAGGTCTGCATTATCGTCGACATGCTATTAAGCCATTGCTAACCGAAGCTAATAAAAGAGCACGATTGGAGTTCGCTTTGAAATACAGACATTTCGACTGGAGCAACGTTATCTTCAGTGATGAAAAGACTTTCAAGTCTAGCCAGCACGGGCGAGTTAGGTTGTGGCGTAGGAATAATACGCGTTATGATAGTGATCACGTTGTGCCTAACTCTGAATCCGGTCGTATAACAGTGAACATTTGGGGATGGATGACAGCTGCAGGACCAGGAGAACTTACTGTAATACCCAGTCGTGCAAACAGTGTTAACTACTTAGATGTGCTGAATGACGTCATGTTGCCCACTGTGCGGAATGTTTTTCCTGTAGAAGACATGCCAGTAATAACGTTCGTGCAGGACAATTGTCCTATACACCGTTCCATAATTGTGCAAGAGTGGTTTAGCCAGCAATCGGACATACGAATTATTCCTTGGCCTGCGAGATCGCCAGATTTAAACCCCATTGAAAATTTATGGGGCGTTATGGTTCAAAAGTGGGACAATAGGAACGAAAGGACTAAGGAAGCACTGAGTACTCACTGCATGGAGGTATGGGATTCTATACGGGGTCACAATTTATGTGAAAAATTAATAGACTCCATGGGTTCGCGGTTGCAAGCTGTAATCGATTAAAATGGCGGATACACGAAATATTAAAGAATATAAAGTGTTGACTATTGAATTGAGTAATAATGATTGAGTAAAAATGAAAAGACCGGGGTAGCTATAATTTATATGATAAATTACAGTAATCAAACTTGGTGTAAGTTGGATAAATTTATACATTAATTTATAACAACAAAATGTTATTACACTAATGATTTTGATTTCTTATATAATATAAGAAATTAAAATAAAAACAATATAAATATAGATTCCTTTCCAACATAATAAATTATTTATTTATTATTATAAACAACTCGGTCCCAAAATGACAGCTATAACCCGGTCTTACAATTGTTATTGATTTTAGGTTTAGCTTCAATTTCTTCCTCCTTCTGGAACGAATACTTAAGCTATGAACCTTAGTCATAACATAATGCACAAATCAATCATTATAGTCAATACCACTAAACATAATTATGCAAAACGTAAATTTTTTATAATTTATGAGAAGGTAAAATATTTACAGAACTAAGGTTGCATATATAGTGAAAGTTAGATATAAATTGTATTCTTCTTTGAGAATTAAATGTCTTAAACTATAATCAATAAAATAGTTTCATTTCTTATCCTTTACGAGAATTAAACTTAGTAAATCTTAAGCTGTAAGAAAAATATATCTAAATCTTCTTACATAAATGTTTTTTACTAATAATACTAATACTTACCACCAATTATGAAAGTAATTTATATAATATATATTTATATAATGTTATATATAGTAGTATATGTATACTTGTATATTATCCCTATATTCATTTATACATCTTATACCTCATATTTTTTATATTATTTATAACAAAAAATAAAATAAAAACGTTTAAAAATACAAAAAATAGAATATAAATTATATATTATAATAATTAAATTTAAAAAAAGTTGACAGAGAGCTGGGTTGCGAACCGGTGCCCTGTTGAACGATCTATGTTATTCTGCCATGCTTATCCACCTGAGCTACTGATTATTTATTCTGGAACGTGAAAATAAGAGCTACTTTGTGAATGTAGGGATTTTTATTATTTATGATCGACGCCATCTGTAGTCGAATTAACCGATATACCAATTGGCTTATTTAGTTTGGTTTAGATGGCGCTGTATTAAGTACTCGGAAATAAGAAAATATAGTAATTTTTGTTTATTTGAATATAAATATATTATTATTACTTAGTAATTATTTTAGGTATTAAAAACCTTATTATCTGCCTCTGCATAATAAGGTTTATAAGCTTTGCAGTGTTATTTTCATGATTGAACAGCGCCATCTAGTCGTCTCATGAAAGTCATGATACGTAATGCAAAACCTCACAGTCAAAAGTCGACCTTAGGCTCTCCATGCACTTTTGTCTTCAATAGTACATAGTCACAAAACAGTGAAATAGAAGGCATTCCATATCACTGAATTTTCAACGTGACTTCACTGTAACAAACCTTTCATTTCTTATGATAGAGGACTACACAACGGTAACGGTGAATTCTAATAAGGGAAAAGTTCCAGTCAGTATCTGAAGGTAGGTACAATAATAATTATGAAGTCGTTTCACTGAAGGCCCTACTACCGGCCAAGTGGCGCCCTCATTGAATAAAAAATCGTACGCGGATAAAAATGGATTTTTTAGTATTTATTTTCTATGCTAAGCTACGATTTTTTATTCAATTAGGGCGCCACTTGGCGGGTAGTAGACCCTTAAGCAAGTTGCAGTAGAGAACAGTCGAGATCCTTTCGACCTAAATAGTAGGGGAAAAGATAAGAGGAATGACTTGTTGAGGAAAGGATTATGGCCATTTCTCCGTTTGACAGGGGCCAAGTTTTTAGTGCCCTCCATTGCCATTAGTATTCTGATTTAACTTTAGTTTGAGTTTAGCGTAAAATTTCGTCTAGGTAAGCGGGAGATGCCTACAAAAAGGATTTGCGATAAACCTACTTGCTTTTCCTTTATTTTTTTTTGTTATCGAGAAACTTCAAGTACTTTTGAATTGAACCAAAATAACTACCACCACCTGCATCAGACTGCTTGAAAAGTACTAAAAAAACCAAAGTACCAAAAAAATTAATGCCACCAACTGCATTAGACTGCTTAAAAAGTGACTTTTTTGGAAATTTTAAGTTGTTTTTTACAGACGGGTTTTTTTGATTTTCTACTTTTAAGGCGCAGTTATACGACTTCTATTGATTTTTAATTGAACATTACGTCTAAAAGACTAGTTAGGTATTTCTTTGAAAAAAAAAATATGTCGCTCTAGACAATTTCCTTCGTAATTGTTATGTGAATATTTGAAATTATATTTTTATAATATAGTATAATTAATTTGTAAAGTTATGTCTAACGCGGATAAAAAATTGAGAATCACGCAAAAACTTTACTGCGTATGTCTATGAAACTTTCACCATTTTCAAGATCATTTAATTATTTACATTTTAGTATACGTGTTTTTCTGTCTAATTTCGGACAGCGCGGCGCTCCGTGACGGGCGAGTCCTATTACTGGGTGGACGTACGACGCGTTACGTGAGCTCAGCACAGAACACGCAAGGTCGTTGGCAGATAACACTTCAGGATCCGAAACTCACCTATATATTTGGAATCGCCTCCTCGAACTCTTTATGTATTATATATATCGGCGCGAAACCAACATGAATATCATTATGAAGACATGAAATCGTATTTAGAATTATTAAGATTGATTATTTTAAGTTCAAATAAAATGTGATTGCTTATTTGAATATTTTAAGGTGATAAAAATCACTCAAATGTTTAACTTTATTGCTATAGATAATTAAATACTAATTAATTCAAAATTTTAAATTTATTTTAAGATTTGTTAATTAAAATCCGGAATTTAATAGTAAACAACAAACAAAAACATTCTGTGGACTTGAGTCATCAGACATGTAGCAACCCTAACCGAAGTTGAGTATAAATACGACCGCCCGACCGCTCACAAGTCATCCTGGCTGGAGGCTTTAATAATTGGAAGCTCGGTTAAGCAGACGACAGCCTCCTAGGCTGACCTGAAAGACGTCACACAAAAAAAAAAAAAAAAAAAAAAAAAAAAAAAAAAAAAAAAAAAAAAAAAAGCTCACAAGTCATTCTGAGTCGAGACGTCGGACGGTACGGAGCTCTGCAATATAGTAACACAATTATTATTATTATTTACTGTTGATTATTTATTGTGTGTAATTATTGTGTGCTACCTTCCAGCAAGAATATAAGTTGATAAGAGAAAAGTCAAGACTTTTATTTCAACATGATTAACCCTCACCAACACCATGATGATGATGATAGGAATAGTGACGTCAGCTATGCTGACGTCACTCTTTTTAAAAATAACCAGGGGGCTCGTCCTCCGTCATATATTATACCCCACTTTATATAGTACGTCGACTTAATTTTTTTTCTTTTTTAACCGACTTCAAAAAGAGGTTTCGTGCGCGTTCTCCATAGAGATGTACGCTTTGGAATGTGCATTAATAGCTTCATCTTTCCGACTGATCGATTTCTTGAAAATTTTGCCTGTCAATGGTTTATTTGAAGTACCAAAATTTTCTTTTCTTTGAGTTTGACTGAATTTATTGAGCCCTAGCAGCCGTAGAAATGGTAAATAAGTTAGGCAGCTCCCCTCGAACTCCAAAGCCTATGTCATTGTGAAAAGAGGAAGTAGTAGGTACCTAGTTTTTAGAGCTCCTTGTGAAAGTTTTCCCAGTTGAAGAACTGTTACCATACTACTGCAAAGAACTGTTATTTTGAAGGGCGAGCATTGAAAATTCAGGCATAGGTAGAGGAAAGTAACCAAATATGAAATAAGATTTTGTTTTTGTGATATAATAAAAATAATAGTTATTTATAGCAAATCGTTTATTTGTAATAGGGTTGACGACTAAAAAGTCTTATTAGTTCGTCAGTTAGATTAACAAAAAATATTCGAAACGTATTTTATCTTTTGTCACTTTAACAAAAAATGAGGACGATACAGTGGGTTGAAATTTCGGATGACGTCACACTTAAGTTAAAACCAATTTTTACTTAAAAGTTACGTAACAAGCCCCTACTCGGGCCTGCGGACGGCGAGTAGTGGGTAACTCGCCGTCCGATCAGCACCAGGCCCGAGAGTCGACGGCGCGTAGTGTTCCACGCGCACCTCAAAGAGTTGTCAGCAAACATGACGGAGCCCGTCATGACTGATGCCTGCCCGGGTGTTGAGGATAACTTCGAAAGAGTTACCTCGCCCCTGGGCATTCAGGGCAGGGAGGAACAGGGGTGGGTTTTAGTTAGTAAGAGTCTGACACGCCCTTCCGCTCCACCCTAGAGCGGGAGAAGTCATTGGATGATTTCCCATAAAAATACGTGTCTAATAGTTTTGATAATCTAATTGGACTAAATAGATTTTTTTTTACCCAGTCGTTATCCCTAGTTATACATTTGCGGTTAACTTAGTAACAGTTTGGTTACATTTATATTAATTTAAAGTATACAATTTTCTCAAAAACAATATCAACATAGAGGTATCTAAATATGAAATAGGTACCCAAATAATCCCGGCACTACAACAACTATACCTTCAAAGGAATTTTGGTAAAATATAAACAGGAACTTTAAACGTCTTGCAAAAATCACAAATCCAGTTATCTAACTCTATACCAGTGCAATCGCCGTGTGCCTAGGTCTACATATAAGGCAATTGATACGTGTTTCTCCTCGAGTATCTAAAAAACTACCTCAAAAAGTTTTATCACAGAGAAAGAAAACTATTTTACAAAAAAATGGAACCGACTTCCAAAAAAAGTGCAAATAACTTTAATTTCGGAAGTCGGTGTTTCTGGTTTTGTCTTCGTATTTTGACACCGACTTCCGAAATTAAAGTTATTTGTACTTTTTTTGGAAGTCGGTTCCATTTTTTTGTAAAAAAGTTTTTTATTTTTTACTTTTTAGTTGTGGTTCTCCATTAAATTGTGTTAACAATTCATAGATATACGATCGCAGCAATCGCAGTTGATTTGCTGTCAATTTTTGAAGAGTTCTGCTGTCTGACTCCGAAACCGATCGTCAGATCTATATGAAATTTGAATGAGACCATTTCGGCACAAACTCCTTTCGAACGAATTTTGCAAATCTGTCAATATATGACGGAGTTATACCCGAACATAAATAATAAAAAAAATACAAACATCAGAATTGATAACCTCCTCCTTTTGGAAGTCGGTTAAAAAACAAACCTTTCACCGCGGGCTCACCCTTCGCTCGACTTTAAATTTGAAACCAGTACGCGAGTATTATGATTGAAAGAGGTATATAGGAGATCACTGTTTAGTGCGGCTAGAAGTATTCATTTACGAGAAATGTCGGTATTCCATATTAGGATACTATTGCATATTTGGTTACTGCCCTCTACTGTGATGCATAAGGTAGCATGCTGAAATTAAACCCTATTGCAGAATGCTAGTTGGCAGTTAAAACCGTGTCACTTTTCAAGCAGTCTGATGCAGTTGATGGCATCAAATCTGTGGTTGAACTAAAATAAATTCCACCAACTGCATCAGACTGCTTGAAAAATTAAAAAAAGTTTTTTTACAAAAAATAATAAAAAATAAACATTTTCAAAAAACCCGACTGTAAAAAAAAACTTGAGAGGTGTCAAGGGACACCCGGATGGAACGAAGTTCCTTTCGATTAATTAGTGAAGGAATTGTAATATAATGCTCAGAGTGCTCAGAGTGTTCCTGGACACTACTCCGATCTTCTGGCATCTTTTAGCAGTGCTCATCTTGATGCACTCCTTATATCAGAGACCTTCCTCAAGCCTTCTCTCCTTTCTACGCACTATGCTCTTCCTGGTTTCGTTCTGGTCAGAAATGACAGGACTGGCAAGGGGGGTGGTGGTGTCGCCATTTACATACGTGCTGATATACCGCACAAAATTGTTAGTGCGTCTCCATCTCAGTACTCTGGGTCGGCTGAGTTCTTGTTCCTGGAAATTATCCTAAATCACTCCAAAATTTTACTTGCGGTATTTTACTCCCCTAATCTACACATTAACTATTTTGACTCTTTAGAATTATCTCTTAATAATCTTTGCCCATCATACGAACATGTTATTTTAATGGGTGATTTTAATACATGTTTGCTTAAAGATGACTCTCGCTCACTCAAACTCCGTTCTCTCTTATCTTCTTTTAATCTTGAAATTTTACCTCTCTCTGCGACTCACAATTTCCCTAACTGCACGCCTTCTCTCCTAGACTTAATGATCATATCTTCGCTTCATAATGTTGCTGAGTTTGGGCAGCTCACTGCAACCTTTTCTTATCATGACCTCATCTATCTATCTTATCGTATCCGACCTCCCAAACGTAAACCTCGGTTCTGCTATCTCCGCAATTATAATGGTTTAGATCTGGAGGCGTTGACGCGTGAAGCAGGCAATATCGACTGGACCTCCGTTATTGAGAGCACTAGTATCGATGATAAAGTGAACTGCTTCAATTCCGTACTGCTGAGCCTATTTGACAAATATGCTCCGCGTCGGCGGATAAAAATTAAACACGATCCTGCTCCGTGGATGACTACTGAAATTAAAAATGCTATTGGTCGTAAGCATAAGGCGAAGAGTAGGTACAGACGTAGACCCACGGAGCAAAATCTTGCTCAGTTCAAAGCTCAGCGTAACTTCTGCAATCGTCTATGTCGAGATGCTAAGAGACGCTTTTTTCATGATTCTCTTGTAGGTCGCAAGTCGTCTGATGTCTGGAAATTTCTGAAGTCAGTCGGTATCGGCAAATCTCCTACTAACACCTGTAAAGATGTCGACCTGAGTGCTCTTAATAGGCACTTTTCTCTCCCTCCTGTCTTTCTGGACTCAAGTGTCAAAACTTCCACTTTGCATGAACTCTCCAAATTGCCATTACCAAACTGTCCAATTTTTAATCTCAGCTCTGTCTCTGAAGACGATGTTAAAAAATCTCTTCTTGCTATCTCCTCTTCTGCCGTGGGTCATGACAATCTGTGTTCGAGAATGATATTACCTATTCTTCCACAACTGCTCCCTATTCTCACTCATATTGCTAATTATTCCTTATACTCTGGCACATTTCCTTCAGTCTGGAAACAGGCCCATATAATACCGCTTCCCAAAATTAATAATCCTGTGTCCTTATCTCACTTCAGACCCATATCTATTCTGCCTTTTCTCTCTAAAGTTCTCGAACACATTGTTCATGGTCAAATTTCCGGATACCTAACGTCAAATAATCTTATTTCTCCTTTACAATCTGGCTTCCGTGCTGGTCACAGTACTGTAACTGCACTCCTGAAAGTCACTGACGACATCCGCTGGGCAATGGACAACAAATCTCTCACTCTACTGGTCCTACTCGATTTCAGTTGTGCGTTCAACTCAGTCGATTTCGACATACTGTTGGGAGTCCTTCAATCTATTAACTTCTCATCCTCTGCCTTATTCTGGTTTGACTCTTATCTTCGGGGTCGCTCTCAGTGTGTTCGCCTTGATGAAATTTTCTCTGATTGGTGTGATCTCACTGCTGGCGTTCCTCAAGGTGGTGTTCTCTCTCCTCTTCTTTTCACTATCTTCATTAATACTGTCACTAAGGTCATCACCTCCAATTTCCATCTTTACGCAGACGATTTGCAGCTTTATCGCCACTTCTTGCTGGCTGACGCTGACTCAGCGATTAATGCCATGAATCATGACCTGGAGAGTATTTGTCAATGGGCGAAGTCTTACGGCCTACAGATTAATCCTACTAAGTCCCAGGCTATGATAGTAGGCAGTCGGTATTATCGCACTGCGCTTGACGTTTCCATATTGACGCCATTATCCCTTAACGGCTCGACTATTGCTTACACCGATACGGCTAAGAATCTCGGTGTCTTAATTGACAGTAATCTTTCTTGGCGAGCGCAGGTCAATGAGGTTAGTCGTAAGGTGCACTTTTCTTTTCACTCCTTAAAATCCCTTCAAAGTTTCTTGCCCTTTAAAACTAAAATCTATTTAGCCCAAACTTTAATTCAGCCGATCATCGATTACGCTGATGCCTGCTATCTGGATGCCACTGAGGAGCTCTTAAATAAGCTTGAGCGCTTGCAAAATCTGTGCATTCGGTTTGTTTTTGGTCTGAGGAAATACGACCATGTCTCTCAGTTCCGCAAGGATCTCAAGTGGCTCCCAATCCGTCTTCGAAGGAACACCCGGATATTATGTCTCCTGTTCAACATCCTTTTCAACCCTAAGTACCCTGGCTACCTGCGTGATCGTTTTTCGTTCACTCGCCCTGCCGATGCCCCATGTAGATCCCACCTTAAGCATCATCTCAATTTCCCATCCCATAAAACCCATTCCTATTCCCACTCCTTCTCTGTTCATGCGGTACGATTGTGGAACTCACTTCCACCTAACATTCGTGACTCTAATAACATACATCAGTTCAGAAAACTGGTCAAAGAGCATTACCTCTCTATCATCCCATAGTGATATTTATTATAGGTATGTATTTTATTTATTATTACATATATATATATATTTCTTTTATTTCCTTTTATTGTATTTTTATTTTTACGTCTGAATTAGTTAGGTTTATAGTCTTTATTTGTTTATACACACTGTGTCTACGTTTCATATCCAACTTTCCAGTCGCAGGTCTGCTGGAAGAAATTTCTTTAGAAATAAGCAGCACCTTTGTACTATTGTTTCTGTAATTGTTATTTTTTTTTGCTCTTGTGTTTTGTGTACATAAATAAATAAATAAAATAAATAAATAAATAATTTTATTTTTTTTAATTTATAATATTTTTTTTATTATTAACTACGCACACACGCACGCACGTAAGAAGTTATACTTCATCGCAGCTCAGCTCAGCTCAGCTCAGCTCAGCTCAGCTCTGCTCAGCTCAGCTCAGCTCAGCTCTGCTCAGCTCAGCTCAGCTCAGCTCAGCCCAGCTCAGCCCAGCTCAGCTCAGCTCAGCTCAGCTCAGCTCAGCTTAGCTCAGCTCAGCTCAGCTCAGCTCAGCTCAGCTCAGCTCAGCTCAGCTCAGCTCAGCTCAGCATTAGATAATGCTTGATCTGCTTGCATACTTTGTACCTACCCACCAAAAATACAAGAAGTTTTTATTAGATTGTTTTTCCAACACAATCTTTTTGGATGGACAGCCTCATTAGTGTCGTGACAACTTTTCGTAAGAATTTTTTTTATTAGATTGTTTTTCCAACACAATCTTTTTGGATGGACAGCCTCATTAGTGTCGTGACAACTTTTCGTAAGAATTTTTTCCGTCTAGCCCCCTTTCACAACGCGCGATAAGGAACTTCGTTCCAATAACTAAAAAGTCCAAACAAGTCACTTTTCAAGCAGTCTGACTGATGCAGTTGGTGGCTGTTATTTTATTTCAGTCGGGTTTTTTGAAAATATTCAAATTTTTTATTTTCTACATTTTAGTGAGTTATATTTTTGGAATCGCCTCCTCGAACCCTTTATTTTGATTCCCCACTTAATATAGTTCTTCGACTTTTCTTTTTTTTTCTTTTTCACAATATGGCGTCTGGTTGTCGCCTTATTGTATTTTGATTACTGTCATGTCTTTAGTAATAGTCGCGAGTTAAGACAAATCATTATCAAAATCGGCCCACGCGTTTAGTCTCTATATTGCCACAAAAGAACAAACATACATACGTATATACATACACACATAGGCTGATAAACACATTACCCTCCCTTGCGTCGCGCAGTCGGGTAAAAAACCAACATAATTGGAGGAAACCAAAACGTCATCTGTGTAGGTATACCTACATATTTTTTGTTTTTGTTGATTATTTAAAAATGAATCAATGAATCAATTTCGATAAAATTTCTATGGGACCATCTCAGGAGTATACTCTTTCGAATAAAAAAAAAATTGAAAATCGGTCCACAATTGACAGTTAAGTCATGAGTTTTTTTTTTAAGATGAACATACATTAAAAACTTCTACTACTACACGAATTCGGAGCAACGATTTCGGAATTCGGTGTACACCGAAATTAAAGTTATTTATTAATTTTTAGTGATTTTTTATTTTTGGAAGTCGGTTGTTTTTTTGTAAAAAGTTTTTTTATTTTTCACTTTTTAGTTGTTATACCCCAGAACTAAAAACTCAAATAACATGGAACGTGGAATTTAAACATAGTCGTAATTGGAGAACACCAAAACGTCATCTAGGTATACGTATTTTTTGTTTTTGTTCAGTTTTTAACCGACTTCAAAAAGGAGGAGGTTAAAAAAAAACCAAAAAGTGCAAAATAACTTTAATTTCGGAAGTCGGTTTTATTGTATTTGTAATTCAAAAAGCGCTGAAGCAATTGCGATAAAATTTATATGGGACCACCTCGGGAGTATATTCTATCGGATCAACAAAGAATTTTGAAAATCGTGCCTCCAATGACAGCGAAATCGGCGGACATCCTACTAATATTACAAATGTGAAAGTTTGTGAGTGTGTATGTTTGTTACTTCTTCACGCTCAAACGGCTGGACCGATTTGGATGAAATTTGGTATGTAGATAGCTTATAGCCTGGATTAACATATAGGCTACCTTTTATTCCGGTCTAGGCGGGTAAAACCGCGGGGCGCAGCTAGTACTTACATAAAAAAAAAATACATACAGTCGAACATAGAACCTCCTCCTTTTTCGAAGTCGGTTAAAAATACATACAGTCGAACATAGAACCTCCTTGTTTTTTTGAAGTCGGTGAAAAAGTGACGTTTGAAACTTTTTAGTTGTTTTTTCAGTCAGGGTTTTTTCTTTATTTTTTCCATTCCCTACATTTTTGTGATTTATATTTTTGGAATCGTCTCTTCGAGTTCTCTAACAACCGCCGAAAAAAAAGGAAGAGGTTCTCAATTCGACCGTATATATATATTTTGTTGATAACCCAAAAGACCAAGTAATAAAAACACTATAATCCTTAAAAAAAAAAAATACAACCGACTTCTAAAAATTGCAAAATAACTTTAATTTCGGAAGTAGGTGTATATATTTTTTTGTTTCTTCGTTATTTGACACCGACTTTCGAAATTAAAGTTATTTTGCAATTTTTAGGAGTCGGTTGTATTTTTTTTTGAAAAAAGTTTTTTATTTTTCACTTTTTAGTTTTTCTTTTTTTTATTATTGTTGTTGTACACCAGAAGTAAAAGTAAATATTTAAGTTATGTCCGAATGGATAACATGGAATTTGAACATTTGTAGACAACCAAAACGTTATCTGTGTATACATATTTTTTGTTTATGTTGATTTTTTTTAAAAGTGCTGAATCGATTTCGATAAAATTTATATGGGACCACCTCTGAAGTATGACCTACCAAACAAAAAAAAAGAATCATCGAAATCGATTCACAAATGGCGGAGATATCGCGTAACATACATACAAAAAAAAAAAAAAAACATACAGACGAAAGGAGGGTGACCCCCTCCTTTTGGAAGTCGGTTAAAAAAAAATATGACTACACTTACCTAATGGCGGTTGCCACTTTGCATTTTTCAAAACTCATACAGCCTTATATGCCACTTCGGCGGCAGGTATAGACCAAACGATTGATATCTCGTTTGTTACGTGCCAAAGAAAAATACAAACATACATACATACGAACTTTTGACGGCACGGCACTTTGACGGCAAGGTTGAGCGTTCGGCTGCTGCGCTGCGTGTCGCGGCTTCGATCCCCGCACGGAACAAATATTTGTATGGCCTACAGATAGTTGTTCCGGGTCTGGGTGTCTTGTGTATGTAAGTTTACATGTTTGTGAACGCAACCACGATACAGGAGTAATTCCTAGTGCGGGACAACGTTTCTTTAAAAACAAAAAATAAAATTAAAACATGTGTTCAATTCTCACGTGGTAGAAGTGAAACCTTCAAAAATTTTGTCTAAAACAAAACAAAACACTGTATAATGCGTCCTATCTCATTTTAAAACACAAAAACAAAACACTGTCTATTGCTTCCTATCACATTTTCTCCCACGTTAAATCTTATGAATTTATGTGTCTGTCTCTTTTTATTGTCGCTTTTTCGTTTCATCGAGTTTAAAATCACAACGATGCTAAAGAAGTTTTCACTTCAAAAACTAGAAAAACATCACCCTTCTTCTGGGCAGTCGGATAAAAACACGAGGGAAGTTTGAAAACTTGAAGTTTCTCGGTTAAGTAACTTTCTTGGTACTAATTCTTAGTTTCCACTGTACGTAAATGTATGTTAATAAGGTAGCCAGAGACGATAGTGTGTCATGTCAACTATGTCAGGTGTCTACGAACATTACACTGTGGAGCCTACATTGCTGGACATAGTTCGGAACACGCTTGTAGCACACTGCAAGATGTGTGATTGTTTCAGCTTATCTACCTCTGCTGGGGTCTCAGCCAACTGAAGAAACACGGGTGGGTTGTAGTCAGTAAGAGTCTGACACGCCCTCCCACTCCACCCAGAGCGGGAGAAGTTATTTGATAATAATAATAATAATATTATTATTATTATCAGCTCAGCTCCGCCTCGCAGCCGCCGGGACCTACGCCAACCGTGAGTCCAGTGATTCCGGCCGCTGCAGTTGCGTCGAGCTCGAGCGACGAATACACCACTCCGCCGACGACTCCAACACCTGCGCGTCGACGGGGAAGAGGCCGACCACCAGCCAGCTTGGAACCTCGAGGCCCGCCGGCCTCTGATAGGGTTCCCGCTGCCGGTGGAAGTGTGCAGCGCATGCGATGGACACAAACCATTAACGAAAACGTCATGCGCTCATACTTTGGGGCTACAGAGGGGGGAAGTAACCTGACTGCGTACCGTGGTCGGATGCTCTCTCTGTTTCAGGTGCTTGAGCCAGCTGTCAACGTTTCGGCCCAACGACTGTCGGATCAGGTGCGGGTCATCCAGCGTAACCGTATGCTGGATGACGCCGTACTTGATAGACTACGCCTCGAATCACGGAGTAGCCGTGTCTCACCTGTTTCGCCACCGGCCGCGGTGCAACTGCAACCCAGTGCTTCACCGCGACCCGACCACGTTGCTGAGGATGATGATGACGCGGCTATATCCGTGAGTACTCAATGCAATGAACGATTGAGGAGCGCTTTGGAGGATGCATTCCGGGAGCACCGCTCCACACCGCCTGGGCTTAGACCTCGTCTACCTCGTTTGCCCATGCATAAGAAAAATAAGGCGCTGGTGTGTGCTCTAGATTCGCAGCTATCGAATTGTTTTGATAGCAGCAAAGACCTTGCCGATACCCACTCAATCTTATACTGCGCAGCTGCAGCGGCATGTCGTGTAGCTCACGTCAAGTTCACAAATTGTGACAGAGCTACACGACCTGCTGTACCAGCTTGGCAGTGTAGGATTGAGCGTCGTATCGGTGAGGCTAGAGCACTCATCGGCAAGCTTATCTGCTTCAGGGAGGGCAACATTCGCCCTAGGGTGATGCGTTTCGTGAGGCGGGCGTTCTCGGGGACTGATATTAGTTCCCGAGATTATCTGACCCGCGTCACAGAGCGTATTGACTTCCTGAAGCAGAAGGTCTATGCATGGGCAAATCGTATTCGTCGGTACAAGCGGCGAGTGGAGCGGTACACTCAGAATCGCACTTTCCAAAGCAACGAAAGGTGGGTTTATAGGGCTTGGGAGCGACCGGACCAAGGTGTGTCCGATAGACATCTACCGGATGATAACGCTATGAGTTCATTCTGGCGCAGCATCTGGTCGGTGCCTGTCAGGCACACCGAGGGTGATTGGACTCGAGAGGTCGAGCGCGCGTGCGACCTTATACCAGAAATGGGGGCAATTACCATCAGCCCCCAAGATGTAACTCGTGCAGTCCGTCCGTTGCCTAACTGGAAATCTCCAGGGCCGGACGGGCTGCACAATTTCTGGATCAAATGGTTTCAAAGGTCGCACGCTCGCTTGGCAGCTCAGTTCCAGTCTGCCTTAGAGTCAGGGTCGCTGCCCCAGTTTCTTACGACAGGAATAACCCACCTGCTCCATAAATCAGGTAGTACTGCGGAACCTAAGAATTATAGGCCGATCACGTGTTTACCGACGGTCTATAAAGTTCTTACATCCATTCTGAGAGCTAAAATTAACACCCATATTGATAAAAATCGTATCATGTCAGCCTCCCAGAATGGATGTAGGAATGGGTCCCGTGGTACTAAGGAGCTGCTCCTCATCGATATTGCTATTAGCCAACAGGTTCGTCGTTCTCGAAGAGATCTGTCGACATGTTGGATAGATTACAAGAAGGCCTATGACTCGGTGCCACATACATGGCTCATGAGGGTGCTGGAGTTGTACAAAGTTGATGCAACTCTGCGCACCTTCCTGATGTCGTGTATGAGGCAGTGGAGTACAGTCCTTCACTATCCAGGATGTCGTCAGATACAGGAGAACAGCGAACCGATAAGGATCGAGCGTGGCATATTCCAGGGCGACAGTCTAAGTCCACTGTGGTTTTGTCTGGCCCTCAACCCTCTCAGTACACTACTGGAGGGTTCGGGACAGGGCTATCGGTTGAGAAGAGGTGGTCAGGTCATATCACACCTCCTTTACATGGATGATCTGAAACTCTTTGCCCCCAACAACTTGCAACTGATGAAGCTACTGAAGGTAACAGAAACCTTCAGTAGCGCCATCAGAATGGAATTTGGGGTGGACAAATGTGCAGTCATGCATGTAAAGCGAGGGGAGATTATGGAATCCGTGGGAACTCAACTCTCGGATTCCATACACCTTAGATCCCTCTCCTCAACCGAAACCTACAAGTATTTGGGTATGTCGGAAGCGTTAGGCATCAATACTGCTGACGTGAAACAGTCGCTGAAGGAGCGCTTCTTTGGCCGCCTGAATAAAGTTCTAAATAGTCTTTTATCAGGCGGGAACAAGGTGCGCGCCTTCAATGGTTGGGTCATGCCGGTATTGATGTACTCTTTCGGCATACTCAAATGGACTCAGACGGAACTTGACGCCCTGGATAGGAGGGTCCGCACACTGCTGACCGCAAATCGGATGCATCACCCACGATCATCGGTGATGAGGCTGTATATCCCGCGGAAATGTGGGGGTCGTGGTTTCTTAAATGCTAAGACCCTACACAACCGCGAGGTATGCAGCCTTAGGGAATATTTCCTAGAAACCGACGTGGGTATGCATCGAGATGTGGTCGCTGTGGACAAGGGCCTCACCTCGCTCTCCTTGGCAAACGAGAACTGGCGCAAACTTAAAGTACTGGATACTAATGATCGCAGGGAAGTATGGCAGAGCAAGGAGCTTCACGGACGCTTTTACCGGGTCCTACATGGACCCGATGTAGATTTCTTAGCGTCCGTATCCTGGCTGCGCTTTGGTGACCTATTCGGGGAAACCGAAGGTTTTGTCTGTGCGATTATGGACGAAGTTATGATGACGAATAACTACCGGAAATACATTGTGAAGGACGGTACGGTTGACATCTGTCGGGCATGCCACCGGCCCGGGGAATCAATCCGACACATTATTTCTGGTTGTTCTCGTCTAGCTAACGGAGACTATTTGCACAGACACAACCTTGTAGCCAGGATTATCCACCAGCAACTTGCTCTTAAATACAATCTTGTGGAATCTGAAGTACCGTACTATAGGTATGAGCCCGACCCAGTCCTCGAAAATAGCAATATCACGTTGTATTGGGATCGATCTATCATCACTGATAGGACTATTGTTGCCAATAAGCCTGACATAGTGGTGATAGATCGACAAGAGCGTCGCACAATGATTGTTGACATAGCTGTCCCTCATGACGAGAACCTCGTGAAGGCTGAGAAAGATAAAAAAACAAAGTATCTTGATCTGGCTCGCGAGATTGTCGACATGTGGGAGGTGGATACAGCAGTCATTGTGCCGATAGTCGTGACGGCCAATGGCTTAATAGCCAAGAGCCTCGACCAACATCTCAGGAGGCTCTCGTTGGGCAGTTGGATCAAGGGCTTGATCCAGAAAGCAGTACTCCTGGACACGGCGCGTATTGTTAGGAGATTCCTTTCTCAGGAGCCCTGACCACCGGTAGCTTGGACCCTATTCCCGATACCGGTGGGCAACTACTTTTTATATTTTTAAATGTTTTTGTATTTATTTATGTTTTTCTAAGTACCTAAATATTTAAAAATTTAAAATTTTATGTATATAAAATTGAATAAATGGAATAATAATAATAAATAATAAATTTATTTATTTCTCTCTCCACAAAGGTTGGCTTAGAACTAACATCTTAGGACTAGACAATATATATTAAGTAGACAAAGCTCCTTTGCGAGAGACTGGAGTCCGTACTAGGGAAACCCTGTGTTACGGACCTCCAGGCTCCCAGTGTTTAGGTCTTCATACGGTACATTACAGCAGTTTAAAGTACAAGCACAAGCATTTTGTTATTTCTATGAAAGAGAAACAAAGGAAAAGTAGTTAACATAAATATTAAAATAAAAACAATAATAAAAAAATAATAATAATAACTGTTATGGGATGTTTTGTATGTACTGAGGTGGGTGGTCGTGTGTGGAGTGACTGGAGTGTGACGCTGTGTGTGTGTGTGTGTGGAGTTTGTCGTTGGGTGTGTGTGTATCTGGAGTGTGACGTTGTGTGTGTGTGGTGCGTGATGTGTGAATATAAGGTGTACTGTGTGGTGTATGTGTGAAGTCTTGTGGGTAAAATGATACTGTGAGATAAAAGATGTGTATGTTGCGTTGTGATTATGTGTGAGTGCCACTGTATCCGTCTGCGAGTTAAATGATTAAGATGGGATGAGAAATAATTTCTCTGTGGTATCGTAATCCAGCGATTTCAGCCAGTTAAATATCGTATTTTTACAGGATTGTTTACAAAGGGGGTAAATTGACAAGATTTCGTTTAATTTATTATACAGGTAACTGCCAAGAAAGATGAAGTGATGCCGTGAAAATTTTGTATGCAATCGCATTGTCGGACATACTGCGTATTTACGTCGCTTATGTACTAAAGTCGTGGGATCGTAGTGAAGCTGGGAATGTTTACGGAGGGTTACATGTAGTATGAATAATTGGCGTACCGTTAGGACACCAGTATTTTCATATAAGTCTTTAGTTGGGTGTAGGAATGGTAAGAAGTGACCCACCTTCAAGACTGCCCTCCGGGCACGCTCGAGCTTCAGCATGGATGTTTTATTAGCTCCACCCCATATGGTTATGCAATAAGTAATCAATGATTGACACAGTGCGAGATATACCATTTTTATAATTTTAGGGTTTGCGACATGGCGGAGGTTTTTAAATATGTAAATTAATTTACGTGTTCTTGAGACAAGAAGATTAATATGTGGATGAAAGCTAAGCGCGCTGTCCAAAATAACTCCCAAGTACCTAATCGCATCCGTCCTATGCAGGGTGGGACATGAGCAAGTAGCAGAATGTGCGGAAAAACAGTTAGAGGTGTGAGCCGTTAAATTATGACAGGGAAGGGTAGAGGTTTTGATGGAAAAAGAGACATATTTAGTTTTATCCACGTTGAGTGTCAATTTATTGGAAGCTAACCATGCCTGGACCAAATCAAAGCCCTGCTGAGCGCAACTGTAAACCTCTTGCCATGTGTCACCCTGGAACAAGAGCGCCGTGTCATCGGCGAACGAAATAATCCTCCCATTGGGCATGTTCAGATCGCAAAGGTCATTGATGTAGGTTAAAAATAACGTGGGACCGAGGATGCTGCCCTGCGGAACCCCATGCTCAATGGGGAGATCACAGCTAGCCCATTCCCCCACCCTGACCCTCTGAAATCGGTTTTGCAAGTAGTCAGAGAACAGTTCGAGCTGAGTATTCCTTACCCCCAACCGCTCGAGCTTACTTAACAGTATCGGAACGGAAACCGTGTCAAAAGCTTTAGCCAAGTCCATAAAGATTACGACAACCTTTTTGTTACTATCGAGATTACCAGAGACAAAATCAGTCAAATTATGTATGGCGTCACTGGTTGACAGGCCTGACCGGAAACCGAATTGGCAGGGTGAAAGAAGATGGTGTTTTTCTAGGTAATTGACTAAGCGCTTGTTCATGATTCTCTCTAATAATTTTGATAAGGTTGGTAATATGGAGATTGGTCTATAGTTATCAACACGGGTTCCGTCACCGCTCTTGTAAATAGGAAGGACTTCGGCTAGTTTCCAGTCGTTTGGGAATTTTCCGGAGCTTAGGGCAAGGTTACAAATGAATGTAATCGGTGGAACTAAAATGTTTCTGTATCTCTTTATGAAGGTGGTTGAAATCTGGTCCCGACCGACAGCACAGTCATTCTTCAGGTTAAGGATTAGGCTTTCAACTTCTGTAGAATCCGTGGGGAGTAATACAAGAGAGTGCGGATGCAATTTAAGTGTTGGTTGAGCAGAAGAAGGACCATCAGTGAGACAGCATTTGTCAGCTAAATTTTTACCTATGCTCGCGAAAAAAGTATTAATCGTGTTTATGGAAGATAGTGGATCTTGTCTATCAATTAGTTGCAGGGCCTCATTTTTTAATTTTGTTGTGTTTGTTATGTTTTGTATGGTATTCCATAATTTTTTGTTGTTTATCTGAGCCGCAGCTTCAATTTCAGATTTATCATGTTCGTTTTTTATTTTTTTTAGTAACGCGTTACAAAAATTTCTGTACCTTTTGTATGTTTTTACGACTTCTTGATTTTTAGGGTTCTGCTTTGCTTTTTGATGTAATTTATCCCTATTCCTCATGCATCTCAAGAGGCCTGCGGTAATCCAAGGTTTGTTCAGTCTTTTGCGATTCGATGTTTTAAATATAAGTGTGTTTTGAATGATTATTTTATTTAATATGTTAGTGAAAAGAGAGACGGCTGAGTTAATGTTGTTTGCGGAGTAAATGTCAGAAAAATTAATATTTAATAAGTCAGAGTCAACTTTATCATAATTTATCCGTTTTATTATTTTAACCGAATCAGTTAGAGATTTAGTCAGTTCTAAGATAAGAATGACTGCGTCATGATCCGTTAACGAAGTCTCAGCCACGTAGCAGGATGCTGGTAGCCGTGTTTTTAAAATGACGTGATCAAGGCATGTTTTGCCATGAGTAGGTATAGTGTGGGCTGGCAACATTCCGTGTGAAGCCAGAAGGTTCAGATATGATAGGCAGTTTGAATCCGAGCTATTCTCAGTGATATCTACATTTAGATCGCCCACCAAAATAATGTTTGCAAAATTCGATAAAGTTTGTATATATAGATCCAATGAAAGAATAAAATTATTTATGTTTTTGTAACCAGAAGGTCGGTAAGCCGCTAAAATCGCAATGTTATTATTAATTTTGATAGTTAGAAAATTACAGTCTGTTATAGAAGGTTCCTCTACAGAAATATTTAATGTTTTCCTGTAATAAACCACAACACCCTCATTTTGGGTTATGTTATTCTTAGATTGATAACAGTTATAACCATCAATCACTGGGATGTAGTGTGTACAGGGCAACCAACATTCTGTTAGGACTATAATGTCCCAATCTATTTGAGATCTTGTTAACAAAGTCAACAAACCGGGGGTATTACGGGTTATACTTCTAATGTTCTGGTGGAGTATTTTAAGACAACGATTAGGATTCGTAACAATATGGCTGCAGTTGTCGATGTCAACTGTCGACGATTTGGCTATAGCAAGGTTGTCAATGTCAGATAAAATATCTATTGTGCTATTGAATTTTATGATTTATATAACTAGTGGTATATTCTTTTAGTAATGCAGTTGGCGTAATAAAATATAGATTTTTATTATAAACAACATAATATAGTTCGGAAAAGTATGTTAGGTATGCTGGGAAGCCTTTTAGTTTAGATAAATGGGGTATATCGAATACAAAATTAAATATGTAATGTGGGTAGTTCAAACTTTCTGATTGTGATGCTAAAATTATTGTACTGTGTTGACGAACACTATTAACCGATGCATAAAAAAGGAGGAGATTCTTATTAGTTAAATAATCGGTATTAGTAAGTCTAAATATGATATTTATGGTGATTATGTGGAGGTTCCTTTCTGGGGAACTTTTAAGTATGAAGATTAAAAAAGTAAGTAGTGGCCAAAACCTGTTTACTGCGTTATGAGTTGATGATGACAGTTGTAGTAGCAAGTAAACACGAAGCATTTTGACTTCAATAAATGAAAGCACAACTAAAGTAACAATCACATGTTTTGTTTTTTTTGTAGATATATGTAGGTATGTGGCGGTATGCGTAACGATATGTTTATGGTGTAGACTTGATAGTGTAGTGGTGCTTGTGTTGAGGAATTGGGTTATGTATGTAGATGGCATATGTAAGTGTATAGAAGTAAATGTGTAGTTTAATTTATTGTGTGTAGGGATTGTATTTAGGTAATGTGAAGTGTGTAGGTTAACCAAGAAAAAAATATGCAGTAGAACAAATAGGAAAAGCGAACTCATTCGCAAACGTGAGTCTAGTCACTTTGAACGCAATTTTAAGAGATCTTCTTCACGGTTGATCCTTATTGGACGGGAATCTTCTTTTTCTTTTACGTACACTTTGCCATATGAGGTCCAGAAGCTGTGGTAATTGTTGTCGGCTTTGAAGGTTTTTGCTAAGTAACGGAGTCTCTTTGCTGTCGGTGTCAGGAACTCATCGACATAAATTGGTTGAATAGGAGTTAACTTGAGATGTGCGGTATTAAGCTTATTTGCCCTATTGTCTTTGTTGAACGATCGGCATTTTTTTATGATGTTATTTTTCATAAATGTGGTAGTAAATAGAACAATTATATTGTTATTGGCGTCGGTTTTGGTCTTTAACCGGTAAGTGTCGTAGATATCCAAGTCATTTATTGGTTGCTCAATGATACTGCCAATTTGTTTTACTATAGTGCGCAAGTCATCCTTGTTTTCCTGATGGCTTTTCGGAATGTTTTTTATTTCCACAGAAGATGCCCTGGAATTACGCTCAATTATTTCGATTTTCGATTCTAATTCATCGATCTTTTTCCTGTAGCTGTGATTTTCATGTTCCAAGACATCGATTCTTTCCAGGAAAGCATCGTATTTGTCGGATACAAATTGCACATTTTTTCTTATTTCCTGTGCTTGCTCCTGTATGTTAAGCATAGCAGTATTTAATTGGTCGAGTTTTAAATTTTGTTTTTCTTGGAAACTATGGAATAATGTTTTTATATCTGTAATAGCTTCCTGGAAATCAGCTGACTCGTTGTATTTTCGTTTAGGTCTCCTTGTTATGTTAACTGACTCCTCCACCTCATCATTCTGTTTAGCCAGCGAGTCTAAGTGAGAGTCCGATCCAAAGTTAGGCAACTCAAGCTGCGTCAAGTTTGGAAACGACGAGGAGGGTTGCATCGACGGCGGTGTTCGTTGAAGACTCATGATGATGGAACTTTTGTCTCGTTGAAGGTCACAGTCACGTACCCTCACACTACTTTTATAACGATAATTTGAAAAAGATTTAGCTCACTTCACTTTAGTTATAATTACTTGACTACAGGTTTTTCAATAACACAATTTGTATATTAGATTTAGAACGATATACTGTATGTTATTGGGTTGTTTGGAGTTTTTAAATCCACTTTTTAGAAATAAAATCAACGGAACGTACAATAACACGTCTGCCCGAGTCGGTATCTCGGGGGGGGGGGGGATATTTGATGATTCCCCACCCCATAAAAAAGAAAAAATATAAAAAAAGCTTATCTATTTATCTTTGCTTTTCAGATGTGATGTTAGATGCAAATGTTCGGAATTCACTGGACAGAGCATCGGACCAACAATTCCATAATAGCTGAACTTATGAGACTGACCACCATATGCCTACGGCGAAGCTTTGAATGCTTTGGCCATATTGCCAGGGAAAAGACCTAGAGGCGAGCCCGTTACTTTGGTCAGATCTAATCCATTCCGCACTAGATAGACACCACAGTCTGCGACGCCATCCACATCGCCAAAAATATGACAAAATGGCGAAATATTTTCAACGACAAAGTCATTCGTCGGGCTTATGACCCTCAGCATTGAAGACAAACGACGCTAGGAGGAGGATCTATATTTGCTACTATAGGTGGAGTTCTAGATACTTATAAACAGTACCCAGTGGGCAGTGGCGTATTTACCCTTAGGCTAAGAGGGCCATGGCCCGAGGCGGCAGACTACCAGGGGCAACTAATGCTACCTACTGCCGTTTTTTCAAGTTGGATAAGCACTACTATTTCTACTTTTCTTGAAATCTTACGTATCCTAATTGTGTAGTTCAAATTTTAAATAAACAGTAGCAAAAAAGAATATTCCCTTTTTTTGTTAACTATGGGGCAGCAAAAATATTTGGCCCGGGGCGCCAAATCTTTGAATACGCCATTGCCAGTGGGTCCACAAGATAAACTAGAGCGATCTTAATAAAATCAATAAACAGTTAATCGTTATAAGAATAAAAAAATCATGACCAGCAAGGCGACCAGGCACCACAAGCAGCACCCGAAGCCATTACTCCCTCACCATATTTGATGTAAGGAGGTAACCCGATCCCCGTATGTTCTGTCTATTCCCATATAAAAGGCGTGAGCTTACGCACCTACTTGAGATTTCTACCACCGAACACAAGAAGTCTTTAGCGCCATGTTAAATGATCCACGGTGCTTCGAATCATTTCGCTTGACAGAACCACACTTGAGCACGCAGTTATCTGAAGTAATCATGTTAATTACTTAATTAGCTGTGTACTGATGCTCACCCTTCCGCGTCGTGATCATTCTAAGACGCGTCTTGATCTTGAGACGCCTCGAGAAACGGATGACTCTTGTTTTGGAATATTGAAAGTATACCTATAAAAGAGAACTTTTTTTTTTTTGGTGGGTGGGAAATCAATTACTTTTCCCTCTCTGGGTGGAGCGGGAGGGCGTGTCAGACTCTTACTGACTGAAAACCCACCCCTGTTCCTCCCTGCCCTGAATGCCCAGGGGCGAGGTAACTAACTCTTTCGAATTTATCCTTAACCCCCGAGCAGGCATCGGCCATGACCGAGCCCCATCCTGTTTGCTGAAAACTCTGAGGCGCGCGTGGAACACTACGCGCCGTCGACTCTCGGGCCTGGTGCTGATCGGACGGCGAGCTACCCATTACTCGCCGTCCGCAAGCCCGGGTATACAAAAAACAGAACTTGGCCTTTACCAGAAAATAAACAGTTGAAGAAAAAACTTTTTAACAAAAAATTTAACCGACGAAAAAGAACTAAAAAGCAAAAAATAAATAAACCTTTTAAGTCTTGAGTATTGAGCTTATTTACCTACATAAAATATCAAATTTTATATAAACTAATTTTGAGTCGGCGCCAAACAACAGTCTTATTATTAATATGTAAATTTTATTTGTATGTACAAATGAACTAGATGTAGGTAATTAATCATTTTATTATTTGGCGCCGACTCAAAATTAGTTTATATAAAATTTGATATTTTATGTAGGTAAATAAGCTCAATACTCAAGACTTAAAAGGTTTATTTATTTTTTGCTTTTTAGTTCTTTTTCGTCGGTTAAATTTTTTGTTAAAAAGTTTTTTATTTTATGATTTTTTGTGACTCGTATCATCTTTTAATACTCTGAGGCTAATTTCTAATCCTTTATCATTCCTCTTGCCACTGAGCTGATGATGTAACCATCATTCCTTGAGGTTCCCAGGATATTGACCAGGTGAGATTACCTCCAATATTCTAAAGACGTCTTTTCTTCAAAGCATATTAAGTGGTATCTGTCACTAAAACCAGTTTTTTTTTATCTAACTTCTATTGTTTAGGAAAGATATGGTTTTGATCATCAGCTCAGTTTCATGATGATTGTGATGATTCCTAAATGCAAATACCTGATTAAGTTATGAAAAGTAAACAGAAACAATATTCGTGCCCAATTTTCGAGGTTTTCTCTCAATTTTATCGGGATTCCATGATCAGATCCAGATGTCCATGACATGGGACTACTCTTGAGGTATACCCTATCTAAGAAAAAAAGAATCATCAAAATCGGTTCATAAACAACGGAGTGAGGGCCGAACATACGCACAGAAACGCTAAACGTGCCCACAATTTTCGAGGTTTTCTCTCTTTTTTATCAAGATTCCATCATCAGATCCTGATTTCCTTGACATGGGACCACTCTTGAAGTATATCCTATCTAACAAAAAAAGAATTATCAAGATCGGTTCATAAATGACGGAGTGAGAGCTGAACATACACAAAAAAAAAAAAAAAAAAATATATATACGGTCGAATTGAGAACCTCCTCCTTTTTTTTCGTCGGTTAAAAATAGATTGCCTACTTATTTTTTAACCGACTTCAAAAAGAAGGACGTTATTAACCGACGGTATTATTATTATTTTTCATGTATCTTCGGGCATAACTCCGTCATATATTGACGGATTTGCAAACGGATTTGGAAAGGGATGAATTCCGAAATGGTCCCATTCATATAGATCTGATGATGAGTTTCGGAGACAGACAACGGAACTCTTCAAAAATTGACAGCAAATCAACCGCGATTGCTGCCATCTAATGTCTATGTATTGTTAACACAATAATGGGTAACCACAACTAAAAAGTGAAAAATAAAAAAACTTTATTATAAAAATTAAACCGACTTCCAAAAAAAGTGCAAAATAACTTTAATTTCGGAAGTCGGTGTCAAAAAACGAAGACACAAAACAGGAACACCGACTTCCGAAATTAAAGTTATTTTGCACTTTTTTTGGAAGTCGGTTCTATTTTTTTGTAAAACAGTTTTTTATTTTTCATTTTTTAGTTGTGGTTCTTTTTTGTTATCTGGGGAAACCTTCAAAAGGCGTCTGGACTTTTGGGGAAAAGATCAAGGAGTATGGGATTTTTACATCACTCCACAATCCACCCCAATGATCACCATCAACATACGGAAGGGGCCGTGACCTCTTAAAAACCCATCCCGGAACCCTCTCTGTACAACGCCTTGGGGAGACTGTAAAGGAGTCTCTTTTGAGTCTCGCTATACCACCGTCTTTCCTGGGGTAACACGGTGGGCGAACAGAGTCCCCACTCTGAGCACCCGTGACCCTAAAGTTCCGCTTGCCTTAAATGGTGCAGGCGGGGTTTCGGTATTTTAAGCGACGAGGCGGTTGCCTCCCCAACGCCTTCTTTTCCGAGCGGTATCGGCCCTCTTAAGATCCCGCTCGGCTGTCTTACACAGGAGGCCATTTCCCTCATTTACCTACCCTCATTCTAACTCCCCTCTCTTACCTACTAGCTTACGCCAGCAGCAGTAAATGTCGAAAATTAATATCCCATGAGAACCTACTTTTTGTCACGTCTTCACGTCTTAACGGCTGAGCGGATTTGGATGAAATTCCGCGCATGGATAGACAATGTCCTGGAATAGGACATAGAAGACCCTTTTTATCCCGGGAGTAGGTATATTCCCTCAGAATAATTTCCAACTTTATAGTAGCGGCAGAAATTATGTAGTACGAATAATATTTGTAGGAAGTGTGTTGGTACCTACATATTAAATTTAGGTACTAGCTTCTGCCAGCGGTTCCCCCGCGTGGTACTAGTAATTCTCCCGTTATAAACTTTCAACCCCTTTTACACCCCCTTACGGGTTGAATTTCAAAAACCCCTTCTTAGTAACCTACTCTTCACAAAGAACACACCCTCCAAATTTCATGCCTATAAGACCAGCGGTTTAGACTGTGCGTTGATATATTTATAAAGATACAGATAGGGTTATTTACAATACTCTATAGAACTTACGATATCTCGCTACGCTATATCATATCTCGCCGTACACACAAGCTTTACCTGACAAGATATTTGCGCGTCGTATGTTGCGGTATTCAGCGTCACGACATACGAGCGCTAACTGAGCTCAGAACGCTCTGAACGCTCACAGTGCTCCGGTTCGCTCACATACTTGCCAAGTTTAGGATGATCGCACTGTATTGACACCTAGGATGTGTCATTACTGTTTAAACTTAACCTAGCTTTATTTAACTTTAACTTTATATAACAAGCTTTTATTTAACTGACAATGTTTAAATAACTTGAGGTGTTCAGCGGTGGTACTCCTAATGTGTGTTAACTTTTTCGTGCGTAAGAAAGAAAATTCGAATTCAAAAACCTTTGCTATAGTGTAAAATAAATATTTTCTGTAGTTAAACAAAAAAAGTGCAAAATAACTTTAATTTCGGAAGTCGGTGTTCCTGTTTTGTGTCTTCGTTTTTTGACACCGACTTCCGAAATTAAAGTTATTTTGCACTTTTTTTGGAAGTCGGTTCTATTTTTTTGTAAAAAAGTTTATTATTTTTCACTTTTTAGTTGTGGTTCCTAACATTTTATAGACATACGATAGCAGCAATCGCGGTTGATTTGCTGTCAATTTTTAAAGAGTTCCGTTGTCTGTCTCCGGAACCCATCATCAGATCTTTTTGAAATTTAAATGGGACCATTTCGGAATAAACCCCTTTCGAACAAAAAAAGAATTTTGCAAATCCGTCAATATATGACGCAGTTATGCCCGAACATACATAAAAAAAAAAAATACAAACATCCGAATTGATAACCTCCTCCTTTTTCGAAGTCGGTTAAAAATCCTAAAAAACGCTTTATTTTCCATGTTCTTTTCAGCAAACCCTTTCATGATACCCATATCATGGGAATGCATACAAACACACATACACATATACATTTTTTTGCATGCTCTTTGGGAGCCCGCCATATTGGATTGATAATGACGTCACTTAGCTGACCATGCATTGTCATCCAAACTAAATATATACCGGTAAAACGTGGTGAATTGAGATGCAGGGGTGAATCGGGACGAAACTTTAAAATTTATTTTACACATTAACTTAATTATAAATTTAAAAGATACATAAAAACTAATAATAATACCTAACATGTACAAATGCGTATGAAAACAACTCATTGGGCATCAAAAAATTCATCCACATCGCTGTCAATGGAAAAAGTGCCCAGAACGCTAGCAGCATTATAATTTAATTAAATATAAATTATAATTCAGTTAAAATATTGAAGTCCATGTTGGCAATAAACTATTTATTATTTCAGCGTTAAAATCCCTTTTAAAGTTTCGTCCTGATTCACCTCGGAATCCCTGTTCACCACGTTTTACGGTACGAAAAATTTCATCTTAATCGGAAACCGGGAAGTGAGTCGAATTTATCTACTAAGATTTGTTTACAAAGTTAGTTACAATAAGTGAAGCTAATATAAATGTGTTAAAAAAAAATCAATACTTTTACATTGATAGCTCCCAGCTAATTGACTTAGGGCCGGCGCTCACTGCCGGCATGGCACGGCATGGCACGCAGATTGTGCTGCGGCATCCCGCGGCGTTCCGTGGTATGCGGTGGCATGGCAGGTTGTGTTTCGGCATGCCGTGGCATCCCGTGGTATCCCGTAGCATGCCGTGGCATTCTGCTCTGCGGCATCAATCAGTTTTGCTTCGCGCGGATTCGAAGTTGGTTGTGTCGTTATGGTTGACGGGGGTTGGGATTTAGTATTAATAGCACATCTAGCTGAAAATGAAGAGAGACAAATGAGAACGCGTAATTTGACGAAAAGACATTTCTGGGTGCATAATTTGTGGAGAACAAGATCTACAAATGGTGAATTGGACTGCGCCCCATTAACCGAAATAACCGCTGCACAAGTTATAACCTTATTTCAACTAGCTTAGCAATCATAATTCCTCGACACAAAGTGACCCATACGTCTCGCAAGATGCAATGGCGTGCCGCGGCAACCCGTGGAATGAAACGTCGCGTCATGCCGCGGCGCGTCGCGTCATGCCACAGCATCCCGCGGCACGTCGCGGCATCGTGGTATCGAAATAAAGTAACATGAACTCTAAACTCATTGAAATAAGATTCAAAATAACTTGATTAGTAATAAAATCCTTTGCCACGCCATGCCGTGCCGTGCCAGTGGCAGTGAGCGCCGGCCCTTAATACAATCCAATTTTTTCCTTTTAATTTCAACCTTATTGCATCACCCTTTAAAAGTATATTTGACTGAAGTGTATTTCAAGCGACCTCCTTAGATGACACAATATCATCTACCTATGAGCAGCAGGTACCTAAGATCTTATACTTGGTAAAGAAAGTTAGACATGATTTTAAGACTCATCACTAAGGCATAGCTTGTCAATAAAAGCACATGGAGTTTTAATAAGTCCTTTAAAAAGTTAAGCAGCTTCTTAGTAAACATGAAAAGGTTTCAAGTTCTTAAAAGACTCTTGGAACTCTCTACCTGCGTCTGTGTTTACGAATGCATACAACCTTAATCTCTTCAAAGATAGAGTGTACAGGCTTCTTCTGGGTAAGCTCGCTCCATCGTCGACCTTGTCTCTGTCACCTCTGACCTAGACTAGAGTCAATAAAATATAAGAAAAAGACTCAGCATCTTCATTCGACACTGTAGTGTTTATAAATACTTTAGTATAATCTTGACTTGGCTCACGAGGTTGTAAACATGTGGGATGTGGACTCAGCGATCATTGTACCAATAGTCGTATCAGCCTTCCTCGACCAATACCTCAGGAAGCTTCAGGAAGCGTTAGGCGGCTGGATCAAGGGCTTCATTCAGAAAGTGGTACTTCTGGACACGGCTTGTATTGTTGTTCCTCTCTCTAAAGCCCTATCCGCAGCCGCCGGTAGCTTGGACCCTGTTCCCTATACAGGTGGGCTACAATGTTTTTTTTTTTAAATTGAAAACTTCTTTATGCGCGTTGGGCATTTTTTAGATGGGAAAAAACTATTGAACTCTCGCGCCACCGACACCGCTACGAGTGCTACGATGCTACATGTCGTAGCATTCGTAGCGGATTGAACTGAAAACTTCTTTCGGCGCGTTGGGCATTTTTGAGTTAGGAAAAAAACAATTGAACTCGACACCGACACAGACACCGAAACCGCTATTTGGATTGAAGTGAAAACTTCTTTAGGCACGTTGGGCATTTTTGTTCAAGTTTTCACTTCTGTCGGCACTCCTGGAGTGCCACTCTTTTTTATGTTTTACAGTATATTTTGCACTTCGTACATGGAGCGACTGCTTATCAAATAAGTTTATAGTTAATCTGTTCTCCATATCTAGCTTACTTTTTTTTTGTGGGGTGGGAAATCATCCAATGACATCTCCCGCTCTGGGTGGAGCGGGAGGCCGTATCAGATTCTTACTGACTATAACCCACCTCCGTTCCTTCCCTGCCTTAGTGCCCAGGGGAGCGGTAACTCTGTTACGAATTTATCCGCTACCCCTTTTTTTTTGTGGGGTGGGAAGTCATTCAATGACATCTCCCGCTCTGGGTGGAGCGGGAGGGCGTGTCAGACTCTTGCTGACTATAACCCACAACCATTCCTTCCCTGCCTGAGTGCCCAGGGGAGCGATAACTCTGTTACGAATTTATCCGCTACCCCTAGGCATGTAGGCACCAGCCACGATGGGCCCCGTCAGTGGTGGCTGACAATCATCTCTTTGAGGCGCGCGTGGATCCGCTACCCCTAGGCATATATCTAATTTCCTAAGGTCTTAATCGTTCGTACTGTACAGACACGAAAACATTTTCTTCCCGTCAAGCCGAGAGGGGCTTGACGTCTCCTTAAGGAGACGCGAGGGGCCTGACGGATTAATGTTGGATTCCAAATTCTGTTTTTCCGGTCCAATCAGTTTCTATAATGTAGACAGGCTTGCCCCCGTCAGGCCCCGCGCGTCTCCAATCGGAGACGCGACATTAGGTTTTTTTTTGATTAATCGAGAATTTTAAGCTAATCTTCCTCCACAGTTAGCATCTCAAGTCTGGCCCGCTGTCTTCCGAGGAGGTCGTATATCTCAAGTAGCTTTTAGAACTTTTAAGGCGAGCAGGTGGGAGTTGATGTCCATACAGGGGGTTTTCTCGCGATGAACGTCGGGAGGAGCTATACCTGCCAAACTTCTTAATCGATGCCGGACCCAGGTTGGTCGCTGACGCCCTCCGGCTCCACCCAGAGCGAGTGAGATTTCCCACAACAACAAAAAAAGGGTTGGTCGCTGTAGAAATAATCTGGCCAAATGGCCTTGCCTTCCTTGCCTGTACAGCCTGCACCTTGGATGATTTAAACCAAGCCAATGACAAAGCTATCCAGGTGGCTACATATATACTGGTCGGATGAAATTTGAGTCAAAATCGACACAAAAAAAAGAAGAAGCTGACCTTTGCGACCATTTTAGGTAGATACCGAACTATCATAATTTATTACTTCCATACCATTACAAAGATTTACCAAAACTACGAAACAACTGCTAAGCTGCTATTATAAACAGATCCCGTTTACAATCTGTTCCATTTGTGTACCTTTGGGAGCATTTAGAGCTCATTTAGCTAAACAGAATACAGCAAAGCAATTTTGCGCATTTAGACAATTATGTGTACAAAACGGCAATATGTGCACAAAATAGCTGATGCGTTCCGCTGTTTGTTTAGTTCAGATTACTACGGATTTCATTGGGTTTACTTATTTGCTTGCACACGTTTATTGCTTAGCTTAGAGTGAGCCTCCTAAAAATTATTATTATTGTATCTAGCCTGTACTGGCTCACTGCTTTTCAACCTCCCTCCTTTCCTTCCCCCGTTATCGGTTCTGTGCTACCTCTTTCAAGAAAGACATCCACGTCATCCCGCCATCTTTTTCGTGGCCTGCCGCGGATCGCGCGCATCTTGCAGTTTCAGGGTACCAATCTTGAGTTCTCCGGACCCACCGCTCGTTTTGCGGCAGATATTTCTAGCCCAGTCCCATTTAGGCTCAGTAGGTACAGATTCCAGGTCGGTCAATTGATCCCTCAAACCTTTTCTCAACGATATTTTGGGGTCGGCTTCCAGACGACGAGCGTTAGGTGATTTTTTTTTTTTGTGGGGTGGAAAATCGTCCAATGACTTCTCCCGCTCTGGGTGGGGCGGGAGGGCGTGACAGACTTATACTGAATAAAACCCACCCCTGTTCCTTCCTGCCCTTAGTGCCCGGGGGCGAGGTACTCTAAGCTAAACCGGGTGGGTTTTAGTCAGACTCTTACTGAATAGCCACTCCCTTCCGCTACACCCAGAGCTGGAGAAGTTATTCGACGAGTTCTCACTCAATCAAAAAAAAAAAAAAAACTGGCCAAGTGCGTGTCGGATTTCGCACATTAAGGGTTCCGCACCATATGTTGGTATTTGTTAGTAAAGTATACCTAATAATAAACATTATCACCAAATTTCAAGTTCATAGGTCAATGGGAAGTTAAAAAATTCTTCGTATCAAAATTTTGTGACAGACGACGGACGGACAGACAGACGGACACGTGAGTGACAACAATAGGGCTCCGTTTGGACGCAGCAAGGAAGACCAATTCGAGTGAAGATTTACAGTTTATTTTTTTATTTATCATATAAACAAAAGAATACAGGATTATTCATTAAATAGCAACCAAAAACCACTAAGGTTCAAACTTGTTTTATCATGAGACTATCTCAATATCAAACTATACAATAATGCATTTTATATTAAGAACACTAAGTTTACTGTTATTCAACCCGTAATCTCAACTTTACATTTCTTTTGAAGTACTTAGAACTAGTTGTTGTGACTTAGTTATCATATAAGTCGATTCTCTATAGTATCAGCTATACACTCGTATTTTTATTTTCGTGTAGCTGCAGCAGTTTACGAGATATTGAGCTGTAAGTTGCTAACGGACGGAGCACTAGCGCGGAGAAACTCTTGCGCGAACGGGTGGGCGTTCTTTAATTGAACTCCATTGTTCGATAGATGGCATTGTGTAGTTGACGTCATTACTGAATGGCGGTGTTAAGATTCTCGGTGTAATAATGACCCTCGCTCATGTTTGCAGTTTTTATTTTGCTCACACACACACTGACGGCTCCGCGGTCTGCGCGCAACCGGCCCGCTCTGGAAACGTGTCAGACGGGAGCCACACACCCATACTGTAGGTTTGTTATGAAGTCGGCATCTCTGTCGCAGGTCGCCATCCGCCGGGCCTCCCCCAGGCAACTGGGGGTCTCACCTAGCGGTGGCAGACCGCCGGGGTGTCGCGAAGATACGTCAATAAACCTACAGTAAACAACACTCATCTTCTCACATGGGCGCGGCGGGCCCCGCCGCGCCAAATCGCCATGCCCAGTGGGCACCCAAATGATGGGTCCGTATTTACGGGCCACAGTATGGCCCCCGCGGTCAGAGGACTTAGTCCTGAAACCGCCTGCCACGCTCCTTGCGGGGCGTAGCGACTGCTCGATCGTTTTGATTTTGAGATAAGTAGGGTGTCTGAATTGTTCTAAATTGTGTCGTAAATAAATTGTGTAGTACGTTATTGTCGATCGATAACAATTAATAACATCGTTATGTCTAAGACTAACATCGTTATCGTTAGTTACAATCATTCCATAATACTTATGCTTAAGTAGGTACTCGTTGAACTCCTTGCAACCGGTGCCGAGGACCACCAACTCTCCGCTTGTGTGTTGGTGTGTTCTCGTAGCCCACCATGCAGTAGACTGTAGGTAATCACTGTCCCAGATCCTCTTTTAGCCAACCCAACAGCTGCGTCATAGCCCAGTGAACCACTGTATCCTTTTATCTGCCTGTCTGAACTAATAGATTTTGTTCTATTCCGAATCTTTTTAAATGGTCATAAAAGATTTATTTGTAATCCAATTAGTATAATACATACCTCTTACGAATATAACAAACATAGATTTGGGTACCTCTTCATAATGTTTGTTAAAATTAGATGGAAAACCGTAAAGGCACATATATTGTCAGAAAAGGCTTAGGGGAGACTCCTTTACAGTCTCCTTAGGGATGTGCTCTTACAGGCTTTGCATAGAGGAGGTTCCGGAGTGGTCTATTAAGAGGTAACGGGCCCTTTACATGTGCTGGTGGTGATCATCGGAGTGGTTTTAGTGAGCTACTCGTAAGAATCCCACAGTGCCGGGTCTTTCCCCCAAAAGTGCGGGCCCCTTTTGAAGGTTTTCTCCCAAAAACAAAAAAATATAACAGCATATTATTATAACAGTTACCAACTAAAAAACAAAAGACTTCAAAAAAGAAAATACGCTAAAAATTAAAAAATAACTTTAATTTCGGAAGTCGGTGTTTGTATTTGATTTCTTCGTTTTTTGATGCCGACTTCCGAAATTAAAGTTATTTTTTAATTTTTAGCGTATTTTCTTTTTTGGAAGTCGGTTGTTTTTTTTGTAAAAAGTTTTTTATTTTTCACTTTTAGTTGTTATACCCCAGAACTAAAAACCCCAATAAAATGGAACGTGGAATTTAAACATACTCGTAATTGGAGAAATCCAAAACGTAATCTAAAAAAAAAAAAACTATAAGTACATATTTTTCACTTTTGTTCAGTTTTTCAAAAAGCGCTGAAACAATTTCGATAAGATTTATATGGGACTACCTCGAGAGTATATGCTTTCGAATACAAAAAGAATTTAGAAAATCGGACCGCAACTGACAGAGAAATCGGTGGAAATACATAATTAAAAAGTAGATCCCTCAAAGATTGCGGATGCTACCACTCCTTAAAAATTATACCAAAAACTAGCTACTTAAATCACCATGAATTCAGAAATAAGTTGTCGCTTACTTATGGGCGCAGAACCAGAAAATTTAAACAAAGCCAGACCCTGGCTGAATGCCAGGAAACCCAGCGAACAATACTTTATCTTAATTCCATATTTAAAACAAAGTTTGCGAACACTTTTTGTGACACATTTTCTACAAAGTTATACTAAACTCATGTCACCATCAGCGGTAGCCATCTTAGTTTTACAGTAATTCAAAATGGCGGGTCGTGTAGATAAAGCTGAGTTTATAACGGTTTTATAGAGCAGTTAAAAACGTTAGGACTCCAAAGTTCTATTTGAGATTACAAAGTATGTTATGTTTGAGATTTATTTTTGGAGCTACGTTAGTTAAAATATTGGAGGAGACATTAAAAAGTTTCATATATTCATGAAGGGTTAATACAATTTGTAAGTCTATAAACCTACTTTATGATACATCCAAATTTCCCCAGTTATCTTAAAGTTCTAGGTACCTAATAAGAGAGCTTTCGCCATCAAGCAGTTACAAATTCAGACATCCAGGCTACGCCTAAGAAACTCCTGAATTACTTTAGACTTTCTCCTTAAAAGCGGGCAGTAGAAACAATATAACCGAATACCCAGTGATTTGAATGTCTATAGAGTGAATCAGTACACAAAGTCCAAACAATGGTGTTGTTAGGACCAACTTTTTAACTAGGAACGTGGGGTGGCGCTCATTTGAATAATCCGACGCTTCGGTGATCCGTTAGACTCTATTAACGTCACTTATTTAGGACGTAACTCGAGGAGGATGCTGCGAGGTTTCTTCAGTCGTTCTGGTATTAACTTGGCTAGTATTAGCCGAGCTTGGCTTTAATATTGAAGGTCTTAGGCCAATCATACAGCTTGCAGATTAGGGGCCTTATTTATTAAAATAAACGAGCGAGCCATACAGTAGTCGCATGATGTGTATGTAACATTTGACGTCTCACCTTGGTAATAAGCAACATTAACATTCCTAGATCCTGAAAAATAAAATTAAAACGGATCGAAATTTATTCATTAATTAGAATTAATCGGAACTAAATGCCGATTTCGACCTCGCGCAGACTTAGCGTGCGCGCGCTTTACCATCTGACGGCCAACGCTACCACCGCACGCACTCATTGGTCAAATCAAATAGCGTGCGCTTCCCCAACTTCCCGTTACACACTTGCGTCCCATTTCAGGCAATCACTTCCACAGATTGCAGGAAAGCGAGAGGAAGGATGTTACACATAAAAAATAACCGATGTGATGTGATTAGTATACTGATTAGTTCCTAAATTCAACATTTTCTACCTGGAAGAAGCATAGATGTGGGTAGTAAAGTATTAACTAATCATTTGAAAGAACAGCTGAATTTGATGGAATAGACGTATGCCATTTAATTTAAAATCCGGTAATCATTTAGTATTTAAACTAAGCTTATAATTAGCGAGTTAAATTAATGATTAAAAAATTAAAGAAGTACGTATTGCCATTCATGATCGTACATAAATCAAGATAACGCTTGCTTCATGGAGGAGCTCGTGGCTGAAGTAATAACAGATGCACGTGTCGATTCATCAGGTTAAGCTACGCTTGCCGGGGTTGGTCCATGGACCATCTTTACATACCGAGACTCCTCCGTGCCTCGGAAAGCACGTTAATCCGTTGGTCCCGGCTGTCAATCGTGGATCTTTGACAGTCGTTACGGGTCGTCAGAAGCCCGAAAGTCTGACATCCAGTCTCACCAAGGGGTATCGTATTACCCAGTAATTGGGTTGTGGAGGTCAGATAGGCAGTCGCTCCATGTAAAGTACTGGTATTCAGCTGCTTCTAGACTGGAAGCCAACCCCAAGATAGTTGGGAAAGGGCTAAGCAGATTGAAGGCTTGTGTTTAACGATATTTTTATCTAGTCTTGAGCACCACTGTCGCCCACATTATCGATAGATAGCTATTCTATTTCACGAAGGCGGGGTGATCTTGGATGGGTGTATTGTTTCATGTGCACATTGTTTCTGTGTGCGTAAGCTATTTTAACCGACTTCGAAAAAAGGACGAGGTTCTATGTTCGACTGATTTTTTTTTATTTGTACCTATGTCCACCGATTTCTCTGTCAGTTGTGGACCGATTTTCAAAATTGTTAAGAGAGTACTTACTCCAGAGGTGGTTCCATATAAATTTTTATCGAAATTGCTTCAGCGTTTTTTGAAAAAATCAACAAAACTAAGAATATGTATAGTTAGGTGACGTTTTGGTTTCCTCCAATTACGAGTATGTTTAAATTCCATGTTCCATGTTATTTAGGTAAAAAGTGAAAAACAAAAAACTTTTTTACAAAAAATGCAACCTACTTCCAAAAAAGAAAATACACTAAAAATTTAAAAATAACTTTAATTTTGGAAGTCGGTGTCCAATAACGAAGGAATAAAATACAAACACCACCTTCCGAAATAAAAGCTAAATTTTCAATATAAAGTCTATTTTCTTTTTTGGAAGTCGAATGTATTTTTTGTTAAAAAAGTTATTTTCTATGACATCTAGCGCACCGAGCTTACGCACACAGAAAACTAATGTGTACGTGAACCTACACACACATCCAAGACCAACCCACCGTGGTAATATAGAAAAGCGAGAAGGACATGACTTATCATTAAAAAAAAAACTCATGTTGATCTGTCGGGCCTCACTTCTAACAGCCTTGCTTACCAGCCGGTAATGAGCTGGAGCGGGAATGGGCCGCTGTGCTTGAAGTGAGCTGTCATTATACCCACAAAAGAAAAGAAATATACTCTAAACATAGCAAAGCAAATTGCCCCAAATAATTAACTTAACAGAGTGATAAATTAAAGGTAAAAAAAATATTAAAAAAAAACAAGCTTTTATCTGGGACAACGAACTAAAAAGTTAAAAATTACAAAAGATCTATCAATCGAACCCAAACTCGGTGGGGTTACGTTGATTTATCACAGAGATGCCGAGGTCACCTTCCAGCTTCATCATCAGACCCTGGATATCGTGTAGGCGTAAAATGCTCCTCAGGACGAATCAATCGAATCCAGACTCGATGAGTTTATCTGGTTTAGTTCAGAAGTTCCTATGGCCATCTTTCGTCTCCATCTTCAGACTAGCTGCATGGTACTGTGACGATTGTAGACACAGCCTAATCTCAGTGGGTCTGCACCAGCCTTTAGCTGGCAGTTAAGAATATTGGAGAGTCGATGGAATAAATATAAAAGAGTAGGTGTGAATTTTGTTTTATTTCAGACTAGAGTTTTGCCCTTGAAAGTGGGCACACATGTATGAAGATACATAAGTACACCAAATTTAAGTTTGAGTGAGAAAGAGGAGAAAAGCTTGTAAAAAGCGTACATCGCAACAAGTTACGTCCTACCCAAACAGAAGTGTTGCGTAATTGACTTAGAACTCGTCTCAAGTAACTTTTCTCGGCGAGAGGCAAATTAACATGGGTAATGGCCGGGAACCGATAGACTCCTATATATTCTGGTCGGGTGTTCCATCAGCCTATACACTAACCCTTACACGGCTTGGTACTGCTGTTCTGACTCCTACGCTATTCTTTTCTAACTTTAGTTGGTAACTCCAAGAGGAGCTCGTGGCTAAAGTAAGAACAGCCGCACAGGTCAATCCATTAGATTAATCTACGCTTGCCGGGGTTGGTCCATAGATGGGTGACCATCTTTACATACCGAGACTCCTCCGTGCCTCGGAAAGTACGTTACGTCCGTTGGTTCCGGCTGTCAATCGGAGATCTTTGACAGTCGTTACAGTGGCTGGGAATGATGTGGCGGTCCATAAAAAAAAGTTTAGGTACTGCAGTGTAATAAGAGCTATGCTGCACCTTTAGAAACAAGTTTCGATAGCCTTGCCAGTTTCTATCCATGTCGACCATGGCCAGCCAGCTTTTGATGGCCAGTCGACAAGCAATTTCCAACCAAGGAAGGCTGGTTCATTGAGTAGCACGCAGCCTCTCAGTCAACAGACCATACTTGTAGAGCAGCGGTAAATGTTCCCACTGCTAGGACTTATAACTCCTCTCAGTGAGAGGAAGTGATCAGTAAGCCGGCCAGTCCAGGCCCAGTGCAACCTGTCACATGCTTTTGAATTTTTGGTTCTAGAATATGTTTTTTACGGACGATGTTTTTTTCACCGTTTTAAGAGTAGTAGTGATAAAATATTAACACGAGTAAGAAGGTTACTTGGAACATACTTAATTCTTGCTGTTTATTATTGCCGGAGCTAGGTATCTTCTTCATATTGTTTCATTGTATCTAATGTTCCACTGGGTCGCTTTTTCAGGGGGATGGCGAAGACCGAGACGTAACGCACAGGATCAACTCAGGATGGATGAAATGGCGATAGGTCACTGGAACAACTTGCGACAGACGGATGCCCCTTAAGTTAAAGAGGCAAATCTATAAGTCCGTGATTAGACTTGTCGTACTGTGTAAATCAGAATGTTCGGCTGTAAAAAAGACGGATGAGAGAATGTTAAGATGTATGTGAGAATGGATAAAGTGAGAAATGAGTACATTAGAGGTAGTTAAAAGTGGCGCCAGTGACAGAAAAGTTGAAAGGAAGCCGCTTATCTTGGTATGGTCTTGTGAAGAGGAGGGATGAAACACATGTAACTAAAAGAGTTATGAATATAAATGTGGATGGATGGAGAGGAAGAGGGAGGTCATAGAAAAGATGGATGGATTGTGTGAGAAGTGATATGATAGAAAAGGGAGTTAGTGATAGCGTGATGGCTGACAGAACAGAATGGAAGAAAAAAAAGTTTTGCGCCGATCAAGGTAAGGGCAGGAAGACGATGATGATGTTCCACTGCACAGAAAGCCTTCTTAGGAAGAAAAATGAGTAAGTATTATAATATCCGGGGGTGAGGTACATGAAATCATAAGCTTGTTTGCGAGCAGATCAAGTATTTATTCCTATCAAAATTACTTTTACATTCTTATAAAACTCACTCGCGTCTATCAGCCTGACAACCGACGATTCGCCGACAATTTTATTTATTTATTTCCGAAATTTATTCATAATGTGCCATGAGTTCTAAACCCTGTAAACAGGTTTTTTTTTGGGGGTGGGAAATCATCCTTGACTTCTCCCGCTCTGGGTGGAGCGGGAGGGCGTGTCAGACTTTTACTGACTTAAACCCACCTCTGTTCCTTCATTGTATGAGTGCCCAGTGGCGCGGTAACTCTGTTACGAATTTATCCGCGAGCCCTTGTCATGCAGACTTCGGCCATGATACTGACGGGGCCCCGTCAGTAGTGGCTGACATCTCTTTGAGGCGCGCGTGGAACACTACGCGCCGTCGACTCTCGGGCCTGGTGCTGATCGGACGGCGAGCTACCCATTACTAGCCGTCCGCAGGCTCGTGTCTACAGTGGCCGGAGATCGTCTCGTTACCCCCGACGCACAGGCCGTCTCCTGCGGCGGCTGCGGTTGGGGCCTGAGGTCTCCCTCACCCGTTCCGCCTTCTCCTTCGCGAGCATTACTGCTTCGCTTCGGAGGAGACTGCTTCCCATTCCCTCTCGCTTCGTACCATGGCCTGGACCTGGGCCGGGCGCAAGAGGTCGCTGCCGCCGATCGCTTCCACGAGGACATAGTGGTGCTCCACCCAAGCGGGGCGGATCTCCACCGTATGCTCCACCATGTCCTCGGCCTCTAAACAGGTCCTGATGAAAGAGTAATTACATTATCTACAAGTCACAGCATTTGAATCATTGCGTTTTGTCAATAAAGACAATAATTGTAATCTCATGATGCTTTCCTTCAAGTAAGCTGGACCTTATCTTAAGAAAACTCTGAGAGAAGATCTCAGAAAATCCAACTAAAAAGGTCCATTGGAATCATCATTAAAAAGTCTAGAAGATGTTTTGAAGAAAATCTGGGACATAGTGCTAGCAGCTAGATAGAAAGTACCTAAAAAAGACAATGGTTTCTTTGTGTCCCAAGTGTCGTTTTTAAGTGGCTCAATACAATTGAAGGGAGGTACGAGTACCCGCAAACATTGTCTCCAGAACAAAAGAAATCTCATTAGCTCTCTAAAGTTTTTTAATCGTAAACATTGAACGACGAAGGCAATTAAAGCAATGCTTGAAGTCAAAAACTTGAAGTTAAAATCGCTGAACTTCCTTCAGGGTGTTTGAAGTTGCTAAGTTTGGAACTTTGTTTTATAAAAGTGTCATTAAAAAAATATTAAATGGCCTGTTGTCAAGCAGTTCGTGAAGAAGGTAGGCTCTGATTAGATATTATTGTTTTACTGCTTTTGTTTTCTTTTAAAAATATGCTTATATTTACGATATTATTTCGTGTAGTATTCCAGCCTTATTTATAAAACTCGGTAACCATAAGCTTAGGCCCTTGTCCCACCGGAAACGATGAGCGAGTAGCGAGTGTGTAGTTCCGATAGTTTTGTCGCTGGGATTTAAGGCGCTATTAAATACCAACGACCTTGAGTGGTTAGCTTGCGTGTTCTGTGCAGGGGGGTTAGACAAAATACTTTTCTATTAACGTTAACGCTAACGTTTCGTGCAAAATGTATGGGGACGACATTACTGGGCATGAGTCAGTGACAGTTCTCTCCGCAGGTAATGTCCTTGTTAACGTTAACAGAAAAGTATTTTGTGTAAAGGCTCTGAGCTCACGCAACGCATCGTATGTCCACCCAGTAATAGGACTCGCCCATCAAAGAGCGCTGTCCGAAATTAGACGCAACATAAAACAACAGGTATTATACTAAAACACGTATACTAAAAACTAAATAATTAAATTATCTTTAAAATTGTGATAGTTCCATAAAAATACGCTTAATAGTTTTTGCGTGATTCTAATTTTTTTTATCAGTGTTAGTCGTAACTTTACAAATTAATTACACTATGCTAAAAAATAGAATTTCAAATATGCACAAATTAAATAATTACAAGTCGATAAACATTTCTAAAAGCGTTTTTTACGTTTGTATGACTCAACATTATTGTTATGAAAATATTTTGACAGCTTGTCCCCTGGAGACATTTGACTTTCCATTTAACAGAAAGACAAAATCTTAGTTGCAACCATTTTGATTTAAATGTCAAAAATCTTTGATCAAATATCAGTGTTGATGACAAATTTGACGAAGTCGTCCTACTTCTTTGATCAAACTCGCATTCGACAAAAATCTAGGATAAATGTAATACCACCCTTAGGCATACGTTTTGACGACGCCCTGGGCGTAGGACGTTGCAAGACGATCTCCGGCTACCGTAGACCCGGGCCTGCGGACGCCGAGTAGTGGGTAGCTCGCCGTCCGATCAGCACCAGGCCCGAGAGTCGACGGCGCGTAGTGTTCCACGCGCGCCTCAAAGAGTTGTCCCTGGGGCCCGTCATGACCAATGCCTGCCCAGGAGTTGTGCATAAATTCGAAGTTACCGCGCCGCAGGGCACTCAGGGCAGGGAAGGAACAGGGGTGGGTTTTAGTCAGTAAGAGATTGACACGCCCCAAAAAAGTTTTTTATTTTTAACTTTTTAGTTGTTATACTCCAGAACTAAAAACCTCAATAACACGGAACGTGGAATTTAAACATTTGGAGAACACCAAAACGACATCGAGGTATACGTATTTTTGGTTTTTGTTCAGTTTCTCAAAAAGTGCTGAAGCAATTTCGATAAAATTTATGTGGAACCACTTCGGGAGTATATTGTTTCGGATAAAAAAAATATTTTGAAAATCGGTCCACAACTGACGGAGCAATCGGCGGACATACATTAAAAAAAAAACATACAGTCGAACATAGAACCTCCTCCTTTTTCGAAAGTCGGTTAAAAAAAGGGACTATGCCAGAAATAAATAAATTTTATTTATTTTATTATAGTCGCTTTCTCGCTGACGGTGGGACAACTGCCTTAGTTAAGGCGTATATCGCCGCCAAGTGGAGCCCTCATTGAATAAAACATCGTAGCAAAGGGTAGAAAATAAAGATGAAAGAATCCTGTTGCGTTTGTTACAAAGAGGATAAGGTATTTTTACGTTGTGGAAGCATGACTCAAAGTGTTTCGTATCCAAAGTAGTAAGCAAAAGTACCAAAAACGGCCGTTTTTGACACATTTGCTTACTACTTTGGATACGAAACACTTTGAGTCCTGTTTTAACAACGTAAAATTACCTTATCTTATGTGTAACAAACGCAACATAGGATTTTTTAATTTTAATTTTCTATGCTTAGACACGAATTTTTATTCAATGAAGGCGCCACTTATGCGGAGGTAGGCCCTTAATATAATGATTGGCAGAGCTAAATTCAATGGCATCCATCACATTCAGCTGTCTATAGTACAAAACAAACCTTCTTCAAAATTAGTTAGTACTATACCACCTATATTTTATTCTTCTTCCGAGCAGAAAAAAAATATTAAGTATCTGCCAACCAGTGTTTAAGCTAACCTCATAGTATCACACTAATTAGTGTTTAAGCTAACCACATAGTATCACACTAATCAGTGTTTAAGCTAATCACATAGTATCAAACTAATCAGTGTTTAAGCTAATCACATAGTATCACACTAATATTATAAAGGCGAAAGTTTGTGAGTGCGTGTGTTTATATGTTTGTTAATTCTTCACGGTCAAACGGCTAAACCGATTTGGATGAAATTTGGTATGTAGATAGCTTCCTGGATTTTTTATTATAAATAAGGCTGTTTTTCATTATCATTTCAGCCTGATAGCTGTAATATTAACTGAGAAACATAGGTCATGTTTCTCAGTTTATGTTGTCTCCATCAACTAAAGAACTTTTTGTGAGAAGAATGCATGACTATGACAAATAAATTATGTTTAAATATTGCAATTATTGGATTCCCGCGATCTATGTAAAAAAAAAACACTCAAAGAAGTCATCCACAGGCCGACTTCGTTCACGGTTGAACATAGGTCTCTTTTTAACCGTCTTCAAAAGAGGAGGTTCTGTATTTATGTATCTTGTTCGACAGCTCTTCCTACAACCGCTAAGGTTTTTCATAATAAATAAAAAGTTTTTTTTTTAAGGTTCTACTACCTGCCAAGTGACGCCCTCATTGAATAAAAAATCGTAGCATAACATAGAAAATAAATATTAAAGAATCCTACGTCACGTTTGTTACAAAGGTCTCAGAATGTTTCGTATCTAAAGTAGTAGGCAAAAGTGTCAGAAACGGCCGTTTTTGGTACTTTTGCCTACTACTTTGGATACGAAACATTCTGAGACCTCTTTAACAACGTAAAAATACTTTATCCTCTTTGTAACAAACGTGACGTTGGATTCTTTAATATTTATTTTCTATGCTACGATACGATTTTTTATTCAATGAGGGCGCCACTTGGCCGGTAGTACGGCCTTCAATCAAAATCAAAAGTCATTTATTCAAACTAGGCTGAGAGACAGCACTTTTTGAACGTCAAAGTTCTACATAAAGACATTCCCCCAAAAACGCCCGCCCGTCACCACTTTCTATTGTTTTAGCTGTCAAGAAGAAGTGACCAACAAACTCCCCAGCAACACATCTGTTTTTTAAGTTTGAAGAACTTGAATCTATATAATTTTTCAAAACAATCTACATAATAATAATAACCCAAGTTCTACTGCCCTACCATTTGCCATCAGGGAGTTCCAGTCCCTACATCCTGGCACCTTAATCAGATCAGCTCGATCGTGTCATAATATTGCATTGTCACCGGACTTACATAAGTTTGCCAAATTTCAGCTCAATCGGAAACTATCAAGTGGTCGAGAAATGATTTGTAAAAGAAGTGTTACATAGGAACATTGCAAAAGCTTCTAATAAGCATCTTAAATTTTGCAATGAGAAAATTAGGACAAGCAAGCAGCTTCTCTTTAAACGAAATAGTTCCTCAAAATCCCCTGAATAAATTAATTATTCCCCGTCTAATATTCCCGCAGTTCCTTTAAGTAAAGATTTCCTCGATAGGCCTTTCAAACGGCGAGATGAGGAAGATAGAATACATTTTCAATCATCATCAATTCTCAATAATGTCTAACATTCAATTAAAGTCGGTTCTCAAAGGCTAAATCGTAATCATGCGCTTTGGGACGAAGATGTAGAGAAAGATATGGATAAGCCTTAATTTATCCTACTAATTTATCTTACTAATTTATCCTACTAATTTATCCTACTAATTTATCTTACTAATTTATTCTACTAATTTATCCTACTAATTTATCCTACTAATTTATCCTACTAATTTATCGTACTAATTTTATAAATGTGAAAGTTTGAATGGATAGATGGATGTTTGTTACTCCATCACGCTAGAACGCCTGAACTGATCTGGATGAAATTTAGTACAAAGATAGATAATAGTCTGGAATAGCACATAGGTTATTATTTGTAATGACCCGGGTCTGCGGACGGTGAGTAATGGGTAGCTCGCCGTCCAATCAGCACCAGGCCCGAGAGTCGACTGCGCGTAGTGTTCCACGCGCGCCTCAAAGAGAATTTGTCAGCCACCACTGACGGGGCCCATCATGGCCGGTGCCTGCATGCCTAGGGGTAGCGGATAAATCGTAACAGAGTTACCGTTCCCCTGGGTATTCAGGCAGGGAAGGAACAGGGGTGGGTTTTTGTCAGTAAGAGACTGACACGCCCTCCCGCTCCACCCAGAGCGGGAGATGTCATTGGATGATTTCACACCCCAAAAAAAGACAAGGCTATTATTTGCAATGGCGAAGTACTGATTCCACGCTGGCAGAAGCTAGGAAGCTTTATAAGTTAGTACCTATGGGTCGCACTCGTGACCCACTGGTGAGTCGCAAGCGAATAAAGAACGGGCCCAGAAAAACCGATGCTAAGTTATAATAACTGTTAGGGACCTAACTAAGGACTAAAACTAAAAAGCAGTGGACTGTAACTTAAAATAATATAATCCAAATAGGTACAATATATAGACGTTGGTAAGCGTATGGAGTGCGCGCGCGAGCCGTCGTCGGAGATCGGTAGCGAAGTGTCTTGGCTGCCCGCGTCCCGCACGCCGCACCTCTCGCTCCTTCCGCTGTCCGCGACCGCAGCCGAAGATTGCCGAGTGGTCGGAGGCGCCCGAACATCCTCCCCGAGTTGAAGCATTCAAGTGAGAGGAAGTGGGCAGACGTTGTTGTAAGCCCGCACCACTGTTCCTCTCTTCGTCTTCAATTCCGCTACTCGCGTGGTCCCGTCGCAGCCAGGGAAAACCTTGATGACACGCCCCAGTGGCCACACCAAGGGCGGTTGGCCTTTCTCTTTGATGAGAACCAGTGCTCCCACTGAAAGCTGGCCTGTTGACGCTGTCCATTTAGTTTTTTGCTGGAGCAGAGAAACATATTCTAATTGAAATCGGTTCCAAAAATGTTGTTTTATGTGCTCCACTCTTTGGTAGCGCTCCAGTCGCCCGATGTTGAGATCAGTAACCTGTGGATGCGGAATAGATATCAGTGGTCGCCCAATTATGAAATGTCCGGGAGTAAGAACGGAAAAATCTAGAGGATCAGTGGAGAGAGGGGTAATAGGACGGGAATTTAAAACGGCCTCTATTTGAGTCAAGCACGTGACCTCGTATGTGAGGTGTGTTAAGCCTAAAAGTCTTTTTAGGTGATGTTTAGTGGATTTGACGGCGGCTTCAGCAATGCCGTTGAAGTGGGGGGAATATGGAGGCGCAAAAGAAAATTTGATGCCTTGTTGAGCAACGTCGGACACGAAATTCGAATCTTGTAAAAACTTACGTAGCTCATTGCAAGTACCTACCTACAAAATTTGTGCCATTATCGGACAAGATGCTTTCGGGTTTACCACGACGAACCATGAAACGGTTCAAAGCAGCCATGTAGGCTTCTGCTGTAAGGTCTGTAACAAGCTCGATGTGAACAGCCTTAACGGCAAGGCAAACAAAAATGCATAGGTACGCCTTTATAAGCCTGCACCCTCGCCCTTTGCGATCAGCTATCAGCACTGGCCCAGCATAATCCACACTACAATTTAGAAATGGGTGTTCTAAATGTGTCCTTGAAGAGGGCAACTGTCCCATTGTAGGTTGCACGATTTGACACTTGTATTTAAAACATCTGATGCATTTTTTAACTATACATTTAGCAAGATTTCTACCACCGAGAGGCCAATACATTTGGCGTATATTTGCCAAGAGCAGCTGAGGGCCAGCGTGTAAGCAATCGAGATGATATTTATGAAATATTATTTTAGTTATATGGTGCTTACCACATAGTAAAATGGGGTGCTTGACATTATAATCATAAGGTGAGTTGTCAAGTCTCCCTCCTACGCGTATGAGACCATGCGAATCTGTAAAGGGGCTCAAAGAAATAAGCCTATTGTTTTTTGGTAAAGACTTTCCTGATTGCAATAAATTATACTCATCAGGAAACATCTCTATTTGAGCGTGGCGTAAAATAAAATTTGTAGAATTTGCAAGTTCTTCACAGGAAAGGGAACCAAGGAATTTATGATGTTTATGTTTTAAATTGTTAATAAATCTTAGTATATAAGCGACGACTCTCTGTAGGTGATTATAATTGGAATATTTGTGAATAAGTGACTTAATGAATAAATGATTGTTATAATGATGTGAGGAATGATTGTCTGATTGATAATGGGATGAGTGATCAGTGAAGTGCGATGATACAACTTCAGGTAGATCTTGCTTCAAGTTCTCATTGGGCATTTTAGGCCAATATTTTTCATCATTTAATAAAAACTGAGGACCTGACCACCATGATGACCTGATGACCACCAAGGTCAGCCTTCAGCCCGCGAGAAACAAGGTCCGCCTTCGACGGCACGTAGCTCCATGTGTGACCCATAGTGCAGTCTTGTATTTCATTGATGCGATTACGAACAAAAGGTTTTAATAGATTAGGTGTCATGGAAAGCCAACTTAACACTATTGTCGAATCGCACCAAAAGTAGCATTTACTAACGGGTTTGGTGAAGGAATTTCGTACATTAATACACAGTCTTGCTCCTAATAAAGCCCCACATAACTCAAGTCTAGGAATGGTTGTTGGCTTGATTGGTGCAACACGATTTTTAGACACTAACAGCTGTACTCTTACCAATTTCCATCCCTAGTACTAGACTAAATACATGCACCGTAGGCCTTTTCGGATGCATCTGTGAACACATGAATCTCATTTATTGTGGAATTGTCACATGAAATCCACCGGGGTATTTTAAGGGTATTTAAACATGGTAGACTATTCACGAACATTAACCAGGAGGTATGTATATTTTCTGGTACTTGCTCGTCCCAGTCACACTTAGACATCCATAGACTTTGGATGATAATTTTAGCCTCGATAATGTAAGGACCTACCAGACCTAATGGGTCAAATATTTGACTTATCACTGATAAAATGTGGCGCTTTGTGATTGGTTTGCTGGTATCGACCGATATTAAAAACTCGAGAGAATCAGATATACATAGTCAATATAGGCCTAACGTTTTGTATGACACGTTTCTATCCTCAGATAAGTTCAACCTGCCAGAATGCCCTGAAACTCCGGCTATTTCTGTTAAAATCTCTGAACTATTAGATTGCCACTTTCTTAAATGAAAGTTGGCTGACGCTAAAATTGATGCAACTTCTTTACCCATTTGGACCACCTCGGAAATGGAGTCGCCACCACTCAGGTAATCCTCGACGTAAAAATCTCGTTCAATGGACGATTTTACAATGTCATTAGAGGCGGTTGTTGCTAGACTGACTAAGCTCTTAGTAGCCAAGTAAGGGGCGGAAGCTGTACCATAAGTAACAGTATTAAGAGTGTACGTTTGAAGCGGTAGCTTAGGGTCAGCACGGAAGATTATTTGTTGTAAAGATCGTTGTGATGGTGTTACCTGAATGGCCCTGTACATCTTCTCTATGTCACCAGAAATAACAAACCTGTGCTGACGGAAACGCAGCAATATGGCAATGAGATCATCTTGGACAGTGGGCCCCACCATTTGGATGTCATTAAACGACACTCCAGAAGTAGTCGCTGCTGATGCATCAAAGACTACCCTGAGCTTAGTTGTTGTACTGGATTCTCAGATGACTCCATGATGTGGCAAGAAATACTCATTTTTGTTACCTGAATGAGGTTTCCTTGTTGAGTTATTCAAAGTCATATGCCCTAAGCTCACGTACTCTTCGATGAATGCAACATATCTTTCCTTGAAAGCAGGATCACGTTGAAAACGACGTTCCAAAGATAAAAATCGACGTTTAGCCATTTCATAAGACTCGCCCAATTCACTGGGATCATTTTTAAGAGGCATTGTTACTATGAAATGCCCGTTTTGATCACGCACAGTGTTGACACGAAAACTTTCTTCGCAAGCTCGTTCTTCCTGTGACAAGGAATGCTCAGAAGGAACAGAATCAAGCTACCAAAACTTATTTAGGCTGCTGTTTAAGTCGGTCATGGAGGTATTACAGTAATGTGAATATATATGTTTGGGTGGATGTTTTGGAAGAGCCACGGAGCCTGATACTATCCATCCAAGCTTAGTCTCATGTAACTTGGGCTGATTTTTGCCTAAATTAATAGATGCGCTGCCTAGAATATTCCAAAATGTTTCAGCACCAACCAGTATGTCAATCTCTGATAGAACATTGAATGACGGATCGGCCAGATTTAAATCTAATGGTATGGGAATACTACTTATGTCGACTAAAGTAGACGCCAGTAATTTGGTAATTGTAGGTAATATGAAGCAATTTATATCTGTCTTATAGCTGCCGCTGCACGATTCAATGGTTAGTTTGCAAGACCGTGTGCTTAATGTAGTATGACTGTTTATACCTGTCACCGTGGAACTCGTGCTGTGTCGAGGAAGTCCTAACTTATCACTTAATTTCTGCGTAATAAAATTGGCTGTGCTACCATTATCCAGCAGGATCCTGGCGTCGATCTTGCTGCCTCGGTTGTTCACCACACGCACCAACGCTGTGGAAAGTAAAATATGGGAAGTAGTATGCTGTGAATAAGTGTCACTAGATAAGACGACATTTTATGAAGCGGCAGTATGTGAAGCGCCACCTCCAGAAATGTCAGTGGGTAAGGCAACACTACTAGGCATAGGGTTTTGGAAATTGTTAGGTTTAGAATCCTCAACATGCAGAAGAGTGTTATGTCTACGTTTACAATATTTGCAACGAGCTAATCTGCATCGCTTGGTCAAATGACCAGAACGCAAACAATTAAAGCAAACCTTAAACTCTTTTGCTTTTGATATACGAGTTTCCACAGACAGACTACGGAATTCTTCACACGTATACAAAAGATGATTTTTATTGCATAAGGGACATTTTAACTTACTAGCCGTATTATAATTATTGCTATTACTAGAATTAGTTGCTACAATCAAAGCTTTATGTTTATTTTCTACTTTAATTTTATTTTTATTTTCTGTATTAAATGTGTCTTTATTGTATTCTAACGTTTCTAATAAATCAGCCTTTTTACTAACGAATGAACAAAATTGGGACAATGTGGGTTTTTTTTGTAAAGTACTACGATGAGCTTCCCAATCTCTACTCGTGACAGGATCTAATTTAATAGACATCATATAAACAATCAACGTATCCTAGTCTTCCGTGGGCTCGTTCAATGATTTGAGAGCTCTAAGATTTTTATTAATTACGTCCACTAAACGACGTAAACAACTGCAAGACTCCTTTTCTATATATTCTACATTGAACAATGCCTTCACGTGATTGTCTACTAAAAGCCGACTATTATCAAAACGATCACATAGTAACTTCCACGCCATTTGATAACTGTCACCTTTAAAGTCTATGTTTTTAATTACTTCTAAAGCATCACCTTTAAGGTATGCACGAAGGTAGTGGAACTTACTAATATCGTCTATGCAACTACTATTATGTATTAGTGACAAATACGTATCTCTATACTCAAGCCAGTACTGATAACCACCATCAAAGTTAGGCAAATCAATTTTAGGTAAGCGTATAAAATTACGTTGTTGGAACGATTCACCTGTTTGCTTGTTCACCGAGCCCGCTACAGACCCGTAATCACTGCCACCGACACTGGCCAGCTAGCTGCGCGCCCGCGCTGCGAGAGAGTGATACCGCTCCTCGAACTTGGCTCGCTCCGCTTAAGCCTCGTCCGGTTTATCCGAATGCACTTCGATTTCCACCTGTAAGTCATCAAATTGATCGTATATAGCTTCAAATTTACTAAAGCGGCTCTCCAACTCGATACGTTGCAAGTCGGACAAGGTTTTACAACTAAGAAGCACGTTGACATAGTTCTCAAAATTTGTAAGTTTAGCTTTCATAGCACTGCGTTTTCTAATTAATAATTCTTCGGAAGCCATGGTGAAAAGAAGTTGTGGAAAAAACAGTGATTAACTTAACAAAGGTTTTCTAATAATATTTCTAATTGACAGTTAGTTACGTTTAAGTGTAGGAAAAAAAAATTTGCTAATGAATAGACGCGTGACCTTGAAGTCGTTAGACACAATGGCGGTCGGACGGTCAGCTGTTGCAAGTACTTTAGCGCAAAGCTGATGCGACCGTTACTAACGGTAAGTAGCTATAAAGATAAGCAGTGCGCATGCGCAATCATAACAGTGGGAAGAGGATAGCTAGCACATAACCACGTATTGACTCTAATATGCAAGAGGTAAGACAGAAAATATTTTTAATTTAACGGAAAAAAAACAGAAAAATGTTTGTAAAGGATATAGAAGGGAAATAATTGGAACAAACTCACAAAATACCCGTATCCTTATCCACAAGGCGAACTGAGTGAAATCTCTCGAAGCGATGATTCGGTGTACATTGACTAAACCAGCCAATTTAGTATTGCACCAAAGTCGTGATTGAAGACTTCGAAGAAATATACGTTGCTCCTTGTTCTTGAATAACGGTGACTTAAAAAAAAAACGGTTGCTCCGATGACACGGCGATTTTCAAATTCACGACGAGTGCAAAGTTCACCAACGTCGTTTCGTACTGCCAATAGTCGACGATCTTGGTTCTTCCAAAACGCAACTTTGAAGAGGCTCGAATGACCATTTGTTAGGGACCTAACTAAGGACTAAAACTAAAAAGCAGTGGACTGTAACTTAAAATAATATAATCGAGATAGGTACAATATATAGACGTTGGTAAGCGTATGGAGTGCGCGCGCGATCCGTCGTCGGAGATCGGTAGCGAAGTGTCTTGGCTGCCCGCGTCCCGCATGCCGCACCTCTCGCTCCTTCCGCTGTCCGCGACCGCAGCCGAAGATTGCCGAGTGGTCGGAGGCGCCCGAACAATAACAAAAATATATAAAAACATAAAAAAAAAAATAAAAACAAGCTTTTTTCTGGGACAATGAACTAAAAAGCCAAAAATAAATTCTAATAAGTATTTGGCGTGATGGTACTTACTTATATTCTTAAAAGCTTGAGGCAGAGAAGTATAGTAAGTACCTAAGCTGTAACGGGTAGTGCCTCATATACGCGGCCCTTGGCACACAGGCAGCTGAAGGAACAGGGGTGGGTTTTAGACATTAAAAGTATAACACGCTCCCGGTCCACCCAGAGCGGGAGAAGTAATTTTAGATGATTTCCCATCCCACGCTCCAGAAAAAAAACAGGACATTAAATTAATACAGCGCATTTTCAAGCCCTCACTAAATGAGTACTGGCCGTTCTAGAAAATAAAAATCCACCCTTCTATACATCCGTGTTTTAAGCGAAGATCCCCAATCTTCTAACGGCAAGGTAAAAATCAATACTAAATGGTAGATTCACTTCAGTAAGTTGAATTGTTTCATGAAAATCTTTTACAAGTTTTCTTTTTACAAGCATTTATTTTTCTGTTTGCAATCATGTTCGGGTCAAATCTTACAAGCATCAAGCAATCTTAGAATCACTTCCTCTTATACTACTGAGTTGAATTTTTGCATGTGGGTTTATTTCCGATGACAATGCATTTTATTTATGCATGAGCTGAATCGACATCGTGAGCTAATCCTCCAGATAAAGGACCTCTTGCTCAACAGCACGGACACGAAATTTTATTTATTTATTTTATTATTTTGTGTAGATATTTAATTGTTATAGCTGAGATGAGAATGCTAAGAGCGATGTGTGGTGTTACGCGCATGGATAGAATTAGGAATGAGTATATAAGAGGAGGAGTCAAACAAACATGGAATAAATACTGGAATCTTAAAGAAGTATTCAAAAGCGACCTCCCGGTAGAGTTGAAGAAAAAGGTAATTGATTCAAACTTTCTCCCATGCCTTACATATGCATGTCAAACATGGAAATTTAACTACACTGTTAAGAACAAAATTATTTCATGCCAAAGGGGAATGGAGCGCAGCATGCTTAACATAAAAAAACAGCATAGAGTCCGCCACTCAAAAATAAGATCAAATACAAGAGCAATCAACGCCGTTTCACACGCACTTATTATGTAATTATTATCTGTTTATATTGAATTGATAAGATTAATTAATGAATTTACTAAATGATTTTTGAAACAAACTTATTTTCCTATAATTCAAAGACTGATATGACTCAACTGTCACTTGTGAATCATACTTGTTTGTTAACGGGTATAAAAGAGCGGAGCCTCAGTGGAGCGGCTCAGTTGCTGTTCGGCTTTCAAGGCGTCAACATCTAAGGTATGATATTATTCTGACTACTGTTGATTTATTAATGATGTTGATGTATATTTATATCATATTTATGAGCCATGTAATGTGAAGTTATGTATATTGTTACTTAACGTTGTTTTATATACACTACTACGATAGTGGTTGTTATATACCACAAGATATTTATCGTTGTAAATATGGCTTAGGTGATTTATTGCGATAAACGATTATTTATGATGTGTCGATATAATAATAAAAGTGAGCTACCGTGGAGTTTCTTGCCGTTCTTCTAGACTTACAATAGACTTTCAATAGATGATCAATAGATAAATAAATGAGTAACGAATATTAAATATTTACATACATCTGGTTACATAACTACACATACATATTCAGAAAAATTCTAACACACTTAGACTAAAGTGGAAATGGGCAGGCCATGTAGCAAGACTACAAGACAATAGATGGGCCAAAAAGTTAACTACCTGGATGGGACCGATAGGTAAAAGGAAGCGAGGAAGACCACACACACGCTGGGAGGACGAGATCGTGCATCTGGCTGGATCACGCTGGATAGAGGTAGCGAAAGACCGAGAAAGATGGCACTCTCTGGAGGAGGCCTTCACCTTAGGGGTTCCAAATTACTAAACCAATTTAATAATTAATTACAAATATTGTAAAACTTGGGAAATATAAGGCTTTTTTATTTTGCTATATAAGAGGAGGCACCGCTGAATGAAAAGATGTGTGGAAATCGGTTGTCGTTGTATGGGCATCTGATGCGGAGGAATGAAGAAAATGTCGTGAGGAAAGTCTTGTGTATGGATGTGGATGGCTATAAGAGTAGGGGAAGGCCAAAGAAACGATGGATGGACTGTGTGAAAGAGGATATGGGTAAAAAGGGGGTGACTACAGAAACGACGGTTAATAGAGAAATATGGAAGGAAAAGACATGTTGCGTTGAATTTTTTTGGCAATTAGATTTCGATTGATGACAAGCCTATTGGAAATAAATACATACTCTTGTCTTTGTGCTTTTCTTAATAAATCCCTTCCTTAAAACACCACATTCACAGTAAGTAAATAAGCAAATAAATAAGCATATAAATAAGTAAATAAATAAGTAAATAAATAGGTAAATAAAAATGTAAATGAATGGGTAAATAAATGGATAGATAGATAGATAGATTTGCAATAGATTTGCAATAGATTTTCAATAGATTTTCAATAGATTTTCAATAGATTTTCAATAGATTTTCAATAGACTTTCAATGGACTTTCAATGGACTTTCAATGGACCCTCAATGGACCCTCAATGGACCCTCAATAGACTTTCAGTAGACTTTCAGTAGACTTTCGATGGATTTTCGATGAACTTTCGATGGACTTTCGATGGACTTTCGATGGACTTTCGATGGACTTCAATGGACTTTCGATGGACTTTCGATGGACTTTCAATAGACTTTCAATGGACTTTCGATGGACTTTCGATGGACTTTCGATGGACTTTCAATGAACTTTCGATGGACTTTCGATGGACTTTCGATGGACTTTCGATGATCTAACGATGGACTTTCGATGGACTTTCGATGGACTTTCGATGGACTTTCGATGGACTTTCGATGGACTTTCGATGGACTTTCGATGGATTTTCGATGAACTTTCGATGGACGATGGACTTTCGATGGACTTTCGATGGACTTTCGATGGATTTTCGATGAACTTTCGATGGACGATGGACTTTCGATGGACTTTCGATGGACTTTCGATGGACTTTCGATGGACTTTCGATGGACTTTCGATGGATTTTCGATGAACTTTCGATGGACTTTCGATGGACTTTCAGTAGACTTTCAATAGACTTTCAATGGACTTTCAATGGACTTTCAATGGACTTTCAATGGACCCTCAATGGACCCTCAATGGACCCTCAATAGACTTTCAGTAGACTTTCAGTAGACTTTCGATGGATTTTCGATGAACTTTCGATGGACTTTCGATGGACTTTCGATGGACTTTCGATGGACTTTCGATGGACTTTCGATGGATTTTCGATGGACTTTCGATGGATTTTCGATGAACTTTCGATGGACTTTCGATGGACTTTCGATGGACTTTCGATGGACTTTCGATGGACTTTCGATGGACTTTCGATGGACTTTCAATAGACTTTCGATAGACTTTCGATAGACTTTCGATAGACTTTCGATAGACTTTCGATAGACTTTGATAGACTTTCGATAGACTTTCGATAGACTTTCGATAGACTTTCGATAGACTTTCGATAGACTTTCGATAGACTTTCGATAGACTTTTGATAGACTTTCGATAGACTTTCGATAGACTTACAATAGACTTACAATAGACTTACAATAGACTTACAATAGACTTACAATAGACTTACAATAGACTTACAATAGACTTACAATAGCCTTACAATAGACTTACAATAGACTTTCAATAGATGATCAATAGATAAATAAATGAGTAACGAATATTAAATATTTACATACATCTGGTTACATAACTACACATACATATTCAGAAAAATTCTAACACACTTAGACTAAAGTGGAAATGGGCAGGCCATGTAGCAAGACTACAAGACAATAGATGGGCCAAAAAGTTAACTACCTGGATGGGACCGATAGGTAAAAGGAAGCGAGGAAGACCACACACACGCTGGGAGGACGAGATCGTGCATCTGGCTGGATCACGCTGGATAGAGGTAGCGAAAGACCGAGAAAGATGGCACTCTCTGGAGGAGGCCTTCACCTTAGGGGTTCCAAATTACTAAACCAATTTAATAATTAATTACAAATATTGTAAAACTTGGGAAATATAAGGCTTTTTTATTTTGCTATATAAGAGGAGGCACCGCTGAATGAAAAGATGTGTGGAAATCGGTTGTCGTTGTATGGGCATCTGATGCGGAGGAATGAAGAAAATGTCGTGAGGAAAGTCTTGTGTATGGATGTGGATGGCTATAAGAGTAGGGGAAGGCCAAAGAAACGATGGATGGACTGTGTGAAAGAGGATATGGGTAAAAAGGGGGTGACTACAGAAACGACGGTTAATAGAGAAATATGGAAGGAAAAGACATGTTGCGTTGACCCCAAATAAATTGGAATAAGGGCAGGAGAATGATGAGAATGATTTAATTGTTAAAGACGGTATAAAAACTTGTTTAAAAAATGTTTTTTAACTATTATCTTAGTACATTGTAATATCTGTTTTAACTTGAGCTCTAAGTTTTTGATAATAATAATAATAATAATTATAATAAATTAACATCCATATTGATAAAAATCGTATCATGTCAGCCTCCCAGAATGCAGGATGTAGGAATGGGTCCCGTGGTACTAAGGAGCTGCTCCTCATCGATATTGCTATTAGCCAACAGGTTCGTCGTTCTCGAAGAGATCTGTCGACATGTTGGATAGATTACAAGAAGGCCTATGACTCGGTGCCACATACATGGCTCATGAGGGTGCTGGAGTTGTACAAAGTTCATACAACTCTGCGCACCTTCCTGATGTCGTGTATGGGGCAGTGGAGTACAGTCCTTTACTATCCAGGACGTCGGCAGATACAGGAGAACAGCGAACCGATAAGGATCGAGCGTGGCATATTCCAGGGCGACAGTCTGAGTCCACTGTGGTTTTGTCTGGCCCTCAACCCTCTCAGTACACTACTGGAGGGTTCGGGACAAGGCTATCGGTTGAGAAGAGGTGGTCAGGTCATATCACACCTCCTTTACATGGATGATCTGAAACTCTTTGCCCCCAACAACTTGCAACTGATGAAGCTGCTGAAGGTAACAGAAACCTTCAGTAGCGCCATCAGGATGGAATTTGGTGTGGACAAATGTGCAGTCATGCATGTAAAGCGAGGGGAGATTATGGAATCCGTGGGAACTCAACTCTCGGATTCCGTACACCTTAGATCCCTCTGCTCAACCGAAACCTACAAGTATTTGGGTATGTTGGAAGCGTTAGGCATCAGTACTGCTGACGTGAAACAGTCGCTGAAGGAGCGCTTCTTTGGCCGATTGAATAAAGTACTAAATAGTCTTTTATCAGGCGGGAACAAGGTGCGCGCCTTCAACGGTTGGGTCATGCCGGTATTGATGTACTCTTTCGGCATACTCAAATGGACTCAGACGGAACTTGATGCCCTGGATAGGGGGGTCCGCACACTGCTGACTGCAAATCGGATGCATCACCCACGATCATCGGTGATAAGGCTGTATATCCGGCGGAAATGTGGGGGTCGTGGTTTCTTAAATGCTAAGACCCTACACAACCGCGAGGTATGCAGCCTTAGGGAATATTTCCTAGAAACCGACGTGGGTATGCATCGAGATGTCGTCGCTGTGGACAAAGGCCTCACCCCGCTCTCCTTGGCAAACGAGAACTGGCGCAAACTTAAAGTACTGGATACTAATAACCGCAGGGAAACCGAAGTTTTTGTCTGTGCAATTATGGACGAAGTTATGATGACGAATAACTACCGGAAATATATTGTGAAGGACGGTACGGTTGACATCTGTCGGGCATGCCACATGACATATTATTTCTGGTTGTTCTCGTTTAGCTAACGGAGACTATTTGCATAGACACAACCTTGTAGCCAGGATTATCCACCAGCAACTTGCTCTTAAATACAATCTTGTGGAATCTGAAGTACCGTACTATAGGTATGAGCCCGACCCAGTTCTCGAAAATGGCAATATCACGTTGTATTGGGATCGATCTATCATCACTGATAGGACTATTGTTGCCAATAAGCCTGACATAGTGGTGATAGATCAACAAGAGCGTCGCACAATGATTGTTAATAAGCTGTCCCTCATGACGAGAACCTCGTGAAGGCTGAGAAAGATAAAAAACAAAGTATCTTGATCTGGCTCGCGAGGTTGTCGACATGTGGGAGGTGGATACAGCAGTCATTGTACCGATAGTCGTGACGGCCAATGGCTTAATAGCCAAGAGCCTCGACCAACATCTCAGGAGGCTCTCGTTGGGCAGTTGGATCAAGGGCTTGATCCAGAAAGCAGTACTCCTGGACACGGCGCGTATTGTTAGGAGATTCCTTTCTCAGGAGCCCTGACCGCCGGTAGCTTGGACCCTATTCCCGATACCGGTGGGCAACTACATTTTATATTTTTAAATGTTTTTGTATTTATTTATGTTTATATAGGTACCTAAATATTTAAAAAATTTAAAATTGTATGTATATAAAATTAAATAAATGGAATAATAATAATATTCCACAACGCCATCTAGTCCCAAGCTAAGCAGAGCTCGTATTATGGGTTCTAGACAACTGATAAACGACGAACGGCGAACTGTGGTCGTGCCTATTATAAAAAAACAAGACTGGCGACGTGACTGATAAGTGTAACTATCGACCCATCTCTCTGGCTACGATTTATTTATATTTATATTTATATAATCACTTACAACTATTATTACAGGTGAAACCCAATGCAATAGTGAAGCCAACTTAATACTAACAACTTATTTTCTAAAACTTATTACATACAATGTTATCCTTGTGAATTCACTCCGTGCACAATCAAAAATGTCAATTTCCTCTGCTACAAGGTTAAGAGTGCGAAGTGCCCGCGTCAGGGGCGCCTCTTTCAACAGATTAGTGCGGCCTTGAGGTACAGCCAGCAGCTGAGGCCGCCGTCGCCGCCACACATATCTGTCGGGCACACTCAAACACACTAACTCTAATATGTTGGCGTTATGTATCTTGCCTCTAATTAATTTAAATAAATATGAGACAAGTGCGAACTCACGCCTCACTCTCAGCTCGTTGTATCCAACCATGCCTAATATAAACAAGGTTGGATACATAAGCGGGTAAAAAGGGTATACTCCATAGAGCCTCAAATATAAAAATCTAACAAATTTGTTTTGTATTCGCTCCAACATGAGACTATATTTAGTCTCATGTGGGGCCCAGATGACTGCGTTGCATTCCAATTGGCTTCTCACCAAAGTGTTGTATAAAGCGATTAACGCAGCAATATTTGTGAAACTGCGAACTGTACGCATGATAAACCCTAAATTCCTGTAGGCTTTTTTACAGCACTTGACTATATGATCCCGAAACGCCAGCTCCGCGCTAAGACTAACTCCTAAGTCCCTAACCTCTGTAACCCTGTTCATCGGTATCCCATCAACGTTGTAATTATGTACAATAGGACTACGTGCACGCGAGAAACTGATGGTGACACATTTTTGGGCGTTGAATTGCAGAAGGTTTTCCTTGCTCCAAGTAACTACGCTATCTATGTCCTTCTGCAAGCGTTCACAGTCCTCATCACCCCTCACTGCAATGGATAACTTAAGATCGTCTGCAAATAATAAACAATTTGCATCTTTAACGACTTTCGGCAAATCGTTTACCATAATTATAAATTGCAAAGGTCCGAGGTTACTCCCTTGGCTTACACCAGACCACGTAAAGTACGGCTCTGACTTGTGTCCCTCGTACTCTACGTATTGCTGCCTATCCCTCATGTAACTGGCGAAGAATTGAAGTAGGTGCGGAGTGAAACCAACGGCTGCTAACTTCTTGAGCAACACGTCATTATCGACTAGGTCAAATGCTTTTGACCTAGATTATTGGAAAGGTACTGGACAGCCAGCTGGACGCGCGTTTAGGTGGCTTTCTTGACATACACGATGCGCAGTTTGGGTTTCGTAGTGACCTAAACACTGAGGGCGCGATTCTTGGTCTCAAGCACACAGTGCAATATTATACGAAACGTCGAACACCTGTGTATGCTTGCTTTTTAGATCTCTCCCGTGCTTTTGACCTGGTTTCGTACGATATCGTGTGGGAGAAACTGCGAAAGAGAAATGTGCCGGCTGAGCTGTTGCGTATCCTCCAGTTTTGGTACTATAACCAGATAAATAGTGTGAGATGGGCCGATAAGCTCTCTGTGCCATATGGTCTCAAGTGTGGGGTGAGACAGGGAGGGATAACGTCACCAAAGCTCTTCAATCTCTACATCAACGATCTGATCGTTGAGCTCAGCAGTAAGAAAATCGGCTGTCGTATTGATGACGTCAGTGTCAATAACATCAGTTATGCTGACGACATGGTGCTTCTGAGCCCAACGGTCAGAGCGCTCAGAGAGCTACTTACATGTTGTGAGTCTTATGCTCAGGCGCATGGCTTAATGTACAATGTGACAAAAAGCGAGTTCCTGGTCTTTAAGGCGGACGGTGGGAAATGCCCTGAGTCCGTGCCCGCAATAAAATTAAATGGTTATGAACTTAAACGGGTCTTTCAGTTTAAATACCTGGGGCATTTTGTAACTGATGACCTTAGAGACCAAATAGATATTGAGAGGGAACGTAGGGCGCTGGCAGTCCGATGTAACATGTTGGCTCGTAAGTTTGCGCGCTGTAGTAGGGCAGTCAAAATAACACTTTTTAAAGCTTATTGCCAAGTGTTTTACACGTGCAGCCTGTGGACCAACTATACTCAGAGGGCTATCAGCGCCCTACGGGTCCAATATAATAACGGGTTCAGGATGTTGATGGGGTTGCCCCGTTTCTGCAGTGCATCAGGTATGTTTGCACAAGCACACGTTGATGGCTTCCATGCCACCGTCAGAAAGAAATCTGCCTCCTTGCTCTGCAGAGTGCGGGGGAGCTCCAACTCCATCCTGAAGACCATAGCGGGGAGGTACGAGTCTCCTTTATTAGGTGATGTTGTTCGAAGATGCATTTCGAACAACAGCCTTGTTTCCAAATAGATAATAAGTTTACTAACATAGGCATAAGTTATCTTTCTTTTTGTTTACTAACCCATATGGATGTTTCTTGTCCGAAATAAAGATTATTTTATTTTATTTTTATTATTTTATAAACATACTTATATATTTCTAAATACATAAATATTATAGATAAATTACACACCCAGTAGTATTGTTACTTTGTGTTGATAGTAAATGGTTCATTTGACGACTGGGAATGGGTTTAGTAGGTTTGTTTTAGGGTTCCGAAAGTCGAACGGAACCCTTATAAGATCACTCTTGTCTGTCTGAGAGAGACCCCGGGGGGGAGAAAGCTCGACTCGAACGAAAATTTCACTTTAAAGTTGAATATTTCGTAAACGGATCACTGAATCGAAAAATAGTCTGTCTAACCCCGCAATGATTTTGAAAGCCCTATTTAACGATACCCCACACAACAGGATAGGCGTGAAAAAAAAGTCATGCCCACTTTAGATATAGGTATGGGAGCTACCTATCTGACCTCCACAACCCAGTAACGGGGTAATAAGATACCCCTGGTAAGACTGGTTGTCAGACTTTCGGGCTTCTGACGACCTGTAACGACTGTCAAAGATCCACGTTTGACAGCCGGGAACAACGGCTTAACGTGCTTTCTGAGGCACGGAGGAGTCTCGGTATGTAAAGATGGTCACCCATCCATTGATGGATCGACCCGTGCCGCTGTTATTACTTTAGCCACGAGCTCCTCACGAGTTATCGTCGCGTGATTATTATACAGGGTGTAAGAAGACACATCACATAGCCATCAACTACGCATACTGTACGTCTAACAAAGTAGTTTTGCGCAAAAATTATTGCTGGTAAACGACTTTTATTATTTGGTATGAAAAAAAAAACTATTTTTTATTGCACGCAATGTAACGCGAACGCAGGCAAGTGGAGTTAAACCCCGCCCCTTCCCTCTAAGCCACGTAGGTACTTGTCGAATACGTTTGATATTCATTGCGTTTTTAAATGAAAATGCGTAATTTCGAAATTTCGAAAAAAATATCGAAAATTCAGGTAATTTTTGTTTGCAAAAAAGTTTAGTAATAACACTTGGAATTCATTTTCGTAAAAAAGTAAAAAAATGTATTGCGACTTTGACCTTCAATATCTCCAGAACCAGTGGATTCTCAGGTATGGTCTAGTGGAAAAATATGATCCAAATAATGGGTAGATTATGTGGCTTTCGGCTTCGGAAACTGTCTTTTCACTCCCGATAAATGTCCATGCAAAATTGCAGCTATTGCCGAAACTATAAGGGTTTCTTGTCCTTGTTAGGACTGCGAAACCCTAAAAAGGGTGCATTGTGAGGGACTTTGAAACGCTCATGCTTTAAGATTTGTCAAAATTGTTCGTTGTTCAAATGCCTCTCTGTGCAAGTTTTATAAAATTATAATCCTCTTTGTATTTTAAAATTAAACTTACTTACTTTTTTTCCAAAGTCTTGAGCATCGACGCCGAGTTGCTAGCCTGTCGGTTTTCTATCGGTTGTATTTTGGAGATTGTGCGATGGAATTATACTGACTCCGCCAAGCCCTTTCCATCATCGGATCACAAGACGTACGACGATGCGCCACCGGTAAATGGTAGACATCCCACACACACGCACAATACGTTTTGAGAACACATTCATTGTGCGTACAGCTAGGGAGTGGAATTCCCTGCCGGAATCTGTTTCCTGATAGCTACAACCTGGGAGTCTTTTAGTGAAGAGTGCATAGGTTACTTCTAGGCAAGCATGCTATATCTTCGATCACATCATCGCTTACCATCAGGTGAGATAGAGGTCAAACGCTTGCTTATAAATTGAAAAAAAAAAACTTAACAAACAATAACTTTTGTTAAATATTTATTTAATTTAATAATCAGGTTGATTTACTGACTAGATATTGGTGCCGATTGTTGTGCACAAACTGTACTAAATTTAGGCTATTGCTATCTTTTTCTTAAATTCTCTCTAATAAAACAAGAAAGAGACGGACGTAAATTAGAGCTGTCAAATTTATTTGAAGTAATAGTTCCATACAAATTAAGAGTACACGTGTCGACTAAAAACACGGTAAAGCGCAAGGCGTTAACTAGTTTGACATCTCTAACTTAGTTCATAGCTATAGCCGTCCTTTTCTCGCACTGCCTTTTAGTAAAAGATAGCGACTCTTTAATTTTAGTTCAGTTATTGAATAAGAGAATCGGCACCATTGTGTATCAATTTATGATTACTGTTACCTCACAATGATCATGACAGAGTGCCGAGATGGGAATTTTCCGTGGACATGATAAATTAATTCATGGGTGCCGAGATGGGACTAAACGGGATAATATATAAAGTCTTATAAATAAGCTATCTTGTAATCTACATCGAAATGGATAAGCGCTCTTTCGTAGGTACACGAGTATCTTGGTAATTAATAACTCCAAAGTTTACAGTTCCAATAATAACAAGTTCGAGTTTCTCAGTTGAAAGAGAATGGCTTCACCCAATCTATTTAATGTACTCTATAATTACTGAGAGCAGTTCTCTTTAATCGAGAGATCTTTAATAAATGTTATTCATCGTGTTTGCTATCGCTGTGAAAAGCGTTAGTGAGATGTGGCAGAAATTTAAGAGTACAGTTCTTTGGTGTAGGAGGAGCTCGTGGCTAAAGTTTAGTAATAACAGCCACACTGGTCGATCCATCAGGTTAAGCTACGCTTGCCGGGGTTGGTCCATGGACGAGTGATCTTTACATACCGAGACTCCTCCGTGCCTCGGAAAGCACGTTAAGCCGTTGGTCCCGGCTGTCAATCGTGGATCTTTGACAGTAGTGACGGGTCGTCAGAAGCCCGAAAGTGACAACCAGTCTTACCAAGGGGTATCGTATTATCCAGTAACTGGGTTGCGGAGGTCAGATTACACTATTATGTCACCAGCACAAACCTTTATAACCAACTTAACAAAGTACTAAAAATATTTAACAATACCAAATATCAGTGCTAAGCAAAGTTACAGGAATATCTGCTTAAGCTAACTTATCGCAACACTGATGATCTTTTATTAGGAAATTATAGTTGTAGGCGGTCGATCGATGTCGTCACAGAAGTGAAGAAAACTCGATGGTGACGTGAGTCGTTTAATTTAACAGCAGGATTGTACAGTGATTGACTTAGCGATATTTTACTTTAACAACTTTATATAAAATATAGGCGCAGGTCCACACAGCCGAGTCCGCTCGGACGAGAGCTGGGGACTTAGTCCTCTAAACCAAAAAAGTATACTGGCTCGGCTACTCCGCCAAACTGGATGGGTGTCCCGCGTGACCTTTCCCACAAGGACTAGATCCGCCGATGCACCTCGCTGATAGCAGGAGAAATAGCTTGATTTGACTTACAATTCCCTTAGGGGGTCATTAGGCTATGGAGAGTCATAACACCGCGATTCAGGACTGTGACGTATTTGTACAGCTCCATCTAGTGTCGAGGAGCCATAATTAATCTGTCGAGGGTCACTAATTCACGGAGAATCTTAACACCGCGATCTAGAATCGTGACGTAGTCGTACAGCGCCATCTCGTAGCGTCCGGCGGGACTATTATGACATCGATGATCTAAGGTTATACCACTTGACAGGCTGTGTTAATAATTAATTCTAAGTACGTGTGTTACATAGTTACATAAACATTTAGTCCATTCGCGCTTACACTCACATAACAAACATACATACTCGTACTGCAGACACCAAAACACAAGAGACATATTTTGCAGGGTATGTTGTTGTTGAATTTATTTATTTTTTGTTTAATTATAATTTAATTGCAATGTAATTTAGTTTAATTTCAATTCAATTTGATTTCAATTTAATTTAATTTGATTTAATTTCAATTTAATTTATAATCAATTTAATTTCTACTTTTACTTTAATTTAATTAATGTTTGTTTGGTTATGTTTAAAACTATTATTGTGATTTTTTATATTTATTTTATTTTTTTATTTGTAATAGTTATCTTTATTTTATTTTTTCTTAATGTATTTTTGTTATTTCTCTTGTACTTGACATGATGGATTATTATACGTTGGTACCTACTCGTGCCCTATCTAGGTGTAACGTAAGAGCCATATTACTGCACACAAATTTTATAGGTTCACTGGATTCTAAGATACAGGTACATAAACCTAGTTTAGAAGTCAGGGGTTTTAATTATTGTATATCTTTAAGCCTTTTATTGTCGTGTACAAAATCTTTTTGATGTTAAATATTGAGAAATAAATTATTATTATTATTCCATTTATTTAATTTTATGTAGGTACATACAATTTTAAACTTTTAAATATTTAGGTACTTAGAAAAACATAAATAAATACAAAAACATTTAAAAATATAAAAAGTAGTAGCCCACCGGTATCGGGAATAGGGTCCAAGCTACCGGTGGTCAGGGCTCCTGAGAAAAGAATCTCCTAACAATACGCGCCGTGTCCAGGAGTACTGCTTTCTGGATCAAGCCCTTGATCCAACTGCCCAACGAGACCCTCCTGAGATGTTGGTCAAGGCTCTTGGCTATTAAGCCATTGGCCGTCACGACTATCGGCACAATGACTGCTGTATCCACCTCCCACATGTCGACAACCTCGCGAGCCAGATCAAGATACTTTGTTTTTTTATCTTTCTCAGCCTTCACGAGGTTCTCGTCATGAGGGACAGATAGCTGTCCCTCATGACGAGAACCTCGTGAAGGCTGAGAAAGAGCTGAGAGCGTCGCACAATGATTGTTGATATAGATCAACAATCATTGTGCGACGCTCTTGTCGATCTATCACCATTATGTCAGGCTTATTGGCAACAATAGTCCTGTCATTGATGATAGATCGATCCCAATACAACGTGATATTGCCATTTTCGAGAACTGGGTCGGGCTCATACCTATAGTACGGTACTTCAGATTCCACATGATTGTATTTAAGAGCAAGTTGCTGGTGGATAATCCTGGCTACAAGGTTGTGTCTATGCAAATAGTCTCCGTTAGCTAGACGAGAACAACTATTATTATTATTATTATAGATAGGCAGCCGCTCCATGTAAAATACTGGTATTCAGCTGCATCCGGTTAGACTGGCAGCCGACCCCAAGATAGTTGGGAAAAGGCGCGGGGCAGATTGATCTTTGAGTTCTTTGGTTCGATTTAGTTCATAAAAATATTTGTAGATAGTAAATTGTAGATAGTATTACCAACTTCTGCCAGCGGCTTCGTCCGCGTCGAATTACTACTTCCCTCATTATTAATTATAGCCTATGTGCCATTCCAGACTATAATCTATCTCTGTTCCAACCTGTTCAGCCATTTTAGCGTGATTGAACAAAATAAATAAAAAAAAATCAAAATTTTCTTAGCCTCCGCACTACAGGGTTTAGACAAAAAACCTTGAACAGCACCTACATCTAACCTACTAATTTTGAACTCTGCCAATAAGGCATCTCATTCTCTGCGATTACGGACACATTCCACCAACAAGTGATGCACATCCTCCACAGACTCGCAGTATTGACAGTTTGGACTACTCACTTTTTTCATTAGGAAGTCAAACTTGTTGAGTGGCATGTGTCCGGTCCTTAACCTATGTGCGTGTTGCCAGTGATGACTTATGGAACCGAAACATGGTCGCTCACAATGGGCCTCATCAGAAGGCTTACAGTCACCCAAAGGGCAATGAAGAGGGCAATGCTCGGAGTTTCCTTGCGTGATAGAATCAGAAATGATGATATCCACAAGAGAACTAAGGTTACTGACATAGCCCGAAGAATCCCCAAACTGTAGTGGCAGTGGAACAGATGGTCGATGGGGCCAAAATGTTCTGGAATGGAGACCGCGTACCGGAAGACGCAGCGTTGGAAGGCCTCCCACAAGGTGGACCGATGATCTGGTGAGGGTCGTGGGTAGCCGATAGATGCGAGATGCACAGGACCGATCATTGTGGCGACACTTGGAGGACGCCTATGTCCATCAGTGGACGTCTTTCGGCTGAAATCATGATGATGATGATGAACAAAAGACATCCATCAAAATTTTAGCATTTATAATATGTATAGGTATATTAGGATCCTATCTGAGTCTCGGATAAATTCGTGAGTTACCGCGGCACGCCCATAAGCAACTGAAGCAACACGGGTACACGGGCACTCGAGGCAGGGAGGAACAGGGGTGGGTTTTAGTCAGTAAGAGTCTGACACACCCTTCCGCTCCACCCTAGAGCGGAAGAAGTCATAGGATGATTTCCCACCCCCCCAAAAAAAAAAAAAAAAAAGCAACATGGATGGGTTTTAGTCAGCAAGAGTTTGATACGCCCTCCCGTTCCACCTAGAGCGAAAGAAGTCAATGGATGATTTCCTACCCCCAAAAGAAAAGGTATATTAGGATTAGGGTATCTTTAAAAACTTTTTTACAAAAAATACAACCGACTTCTAAAAATTGCTAAATAACTTTAATTTCCGAAGTCGGTGATTGTATTTTTTTGTTTCTTCGTTATTTGACACCTGTTTCCGAAATTAAAGTTATTTTGCAATTGTTAGAAGTCGGTTGTTTTTTACTAACTAAAGTTATGCACGAATGGATAACCCTAATAACATGGAATTTGAACATTTGGAGACAACTAAAACGTCATCTATGTATACATATTTTTTATTTATGTTGATTTTTTTCAAAAAGTGCTGAATCAATTTCGATAAAATTTATATGGCCTACCTCTGAAGTACGACCTACCAAACAAAAAAGAATCATCAAAATCTATTCACAAATGGCGGAGATATCGCGTAACAAACATACAAAACAAAAAATAAAGACGTATAGACGAATTGAGAACCTCGTCTTTTTTTAATTGATTTGAAAAAGGTGGTTATCGTCACCGAGGTGTGTATACAGGGTGTAACGGAAAGGTGTGGTCATATTTTGAGAACGGGTTCTGCCCACGGAAATGAACAACTTTCTCTAAGAAAAATAGAAAATTCCCAAAAACAAAATTGGACTTTCCATACAAAGTTATCATCAGCTGATCAATATTTGTATGGGGATTAAATTTTTTTTTTGAGATTTAGTCATGTTTTCTTGAATAAAGTTGTTCATATCGATGGGTAGATGCAGTTCTTAAAATATGACCACACCTTTCCGTTACACCCTGTATGATATGAAAGGAAGCAAAAAGGCAATATCCAAGCATGCGGCTCTGTAATTACTGCGTGCTCTCATGAAAGATAATCCTACTAATGTTATAAATGTGAAAGTTTGTGAGTGTGTATGTTTGTTACTTCTTCACGCTCAAACGGCTGGACCGATTTGGATGAAATTTGGTATGTAGATAACTTATAGCCTGGATTAACATATAGGCTACCTTTTATTCCGGTCTAGGCGGGTAAAACCACGGGGCGCAGCTAGTTAAAAATAAGAACAATAAAAAACTTTTTTCCAAAAAAATAGAACCGACTTCCAAAAAAAGTGCAAAATAACTTTAATTTCGGAAGTCGGTGTTCCTGTTTTGTGTCTTTGTTTTTTGACACCGACTTCCGAAATTAAAGTTATTTTGCACTTTTTTTGGAAGTCGGTTCTATTTTTTTGTATAAAAGTTTTTTATTTTTCACATTTTAGTTGTGGTTCCCCAATAAACTGTGTTAACAATTCATAGACATACGATAGCAGCAATCGCGGTTGATTTGCTGTCAATTTTTGAAGAGTTCCGTTGTCTGTCTCCGAAACCCATAATCAGATCTTTTTTAAATTTAAATGGGACCATTTCGGAATAAACCCCTTTCGAACAAAAAAAGAATTTTGCAAATCCGTCAATATATGACGGAGTTATGCCCGAACATACATAAAAAAAAAAAAAAAAAAAAAAATACAAACATCCGAATTGATAACCTCCTCCTTTTTCGAAGTCGGTTAAAAAAACATCTTTCTTGTATGGTAATAAGGTAATATATAAAAATTAAATTAAAAAATTAAATTAAAAATGAAATAGAGCCATTAATTTTTTTATTTAATTAAACTTTTATTATGCTGATAACGTTCTGGGTACTTTTTTCATTGACAGTGATGTGGATGTATTTTTTGATGTCCAATGAGTGGTTTTCATACGCATTTGTACATGTTAGGAATTATTATTAGTTTGTATATATATTTTAAGTAGGTAATAAAAACTCATTTTTAACCGACTTTCGAAAAAGGAGGAGGTTCTATGTTCGACTGTATGTACGTTTTTTTTTATGTGTGTCCGCCTATTTCTCCGTCAGTTGTGGACCGATTTTCAAAATTCTTTTTTTATCCGAAAGAATATACTCCCGAAGTGGTCCCATATAAATTTTATCGAAATTGCTTCAGCGCTTTTTGAGAAACTGAACAAAAACGAAAAATACGTTTACCTCGATGACGTTTTGGTGTACTCCAAATGTTTAAATTCCACGTTCCATGTTATTGGGGTTTTTAGTTCTAGGGTATAACAACTAAAAAGTGAAAAATAAAAAACTTTTACAAGAAAAACAACCGACTTCCAAAAAAAATACACTAAAAATTAAAAAATAACTTTAATTTCGGAAGTCGGTGTCAAATAACGAAGAAGTAAAATACAAACACCAACTTCCGAAATTATATTTTTGTTTTTTAATTTTTAGTGTATTTTTTTTTGTAAGTCTGTTGTTTTTTTTTGTAAAAAGTTTTTTTTTTATTATTATGTTACATATAGCGGCAATAGAAAAACGTACTCTGTGCAAATTTCAACTGTCTACCTATTACCGTTGTCAGAGAAACGGACGGACACACGGACGGAAGGACAACGGAGGCTTAGTAATAAGGTTCCGTTGGTTACCCTTCGGGTACGGAACCTTAAAAATAGGAAAAAAAAACGGAATCTCAACAAACTTATCAATTTGCTACTCTTAGTTAACAAGTATTGCATAATTGTGCACATACCGTGCTTAAATAAATAAAGGAACCGCAAAATATCTTCTGTGTACATAAACAGCAAAGTTTCACTATTCGCTTATTTCCTCGCCAAGACTAAGGCAAACAAAATTAGAACCAGAATTCCCCAAGTTATGAAATAATTTAACAGAGCAAACTGGGTCGAAAGTCGTCACGTATTTTAAAATAGGGATGATTACAGGTATACAAATAAAAATTCTATTTAGTTCGTAAGTTATATTTATCAAATAATATTGGATACGTAGATACTTTTTGCAAATACCTAATTAAAAAATGACCGATGAAACGGATCCAATTTCAGGATTGGGGGGTTGTTTTGCGACACTTGTGGGTGAAAAGTGGTACATTTTTTTTTACGGAGGTGATACGTCACGCGAAATTTCAACGCACTGCATGGTCCTCATTTTTAACACATTTATATTAGCTTCACTATGTAAATAAATCGTAGAAGTTAAATTTTACCCAATTCCCGATTTCCAATTAAACTGAAAGGGGAATGCTCAAAAATGCTTGAAATGGACAGAAAGTACTAATAGTCCTTATTAGTAGTTTCTGTCCATTTCAGGCATTTCCTCGTATGGCTGATGGACATTCCTCTTTGCATACATGTTTAGTTTGAATGAGAATGCATAGTCAGCTAAGTGTCATTCTGCATCCAATATGGCGGACTACCATTGTCTACTAGTACACACTAGTTATTTTGTATGTATTCCCATGATATGAGTATCAAATGAAAAGGGTTGCTGGGAAGAATACGTACAAATTACCAACTAAATTAAAAATAAAAAAAAAAACCCGACGCTTAAAAAAAGCGAACATTTAAAAAACACAAAAGATCTGATGACCTTGAAACGACTGAACTAAAAACCACTGTTAAAAAACTTGCTTTCAAATATAAAAAACCGCATTCAAATCAGTTCACCCGTTTAAGAGCTACGGTGCCACAGACCGACACACAACACACTGACACTGTGGCTATAAGTTTGACCGCTATGTGTGACCAATATGTACACGCCTCTTTTTGCATCGGGTATTAAAAATAAAGTGACGTCACTCTTAGCGTGTTTTTTAGTTTTTTTTAAACTATAATTATTTAGATCAACTAGAATATTATTACTCAAAAGTTATAGGTACACTCATGTACCTATAACTTTTATGTCAATAAACTTATTATTATTATTAAGCACATGTTGCGCCGACCCCAAATAAATTGGAATAAGGGTAGGAGAATGATGATGAATATTATTTAGCACATTCCTCTTTAGCGCACTTAGCCTAGATGGCTTTAAAGTTGCGACAGTCAAAGGTTACCGCATAACCTCAAATTTCCCACATACCTGCACATATTAAATAAAGCTGGATGCATTTTACAAGAAAGACTTAATAAAGGAGATCTCCCTTTGTCCTCCCAACAGCACATTTTCACTTTACACTTCAATGTCAATGTTCTAGGTCAAAACTGTTAGTTTTATAAAGTGCACGGTACCTTGAACAGGTAATTTACTGGCCGTTGTTACGTCAAGGCAAGGTTAAGGTCTCGTCTGAAGGATTTGTGATCTGAGGATCTTATGCTATTGGTTTTGTGACGTTTTGAATAAGAAGGATGTTGCATTTGACCTTGGAATGTGCCTCAAGAATTCAAGATTAAAGGAAGTGCAACTAAGAGAGGAGTAGTCCCACAGAAACCACACGTTTACACTCAGCAATAGTGAGCGAAAGAAAACTGCCAATCCGGGAGTACCGACAGAAGTGACAACTTAAAAAAAAACCGCTACGCGATCCGCTACAACTGCGGTGTCGGTGTCGGTTTTCACTTCAAATGAAAACAATCCGCTACGAGTGCTACGACAGTCGGTGACGGTGACGCGCGATTTCAATAGTTTTTTTCCCATCTCAAAAATGCCCAACGGGCCTAAAGAAGTTTTAACTTCAAAAACGTTGCTCCACTCTAGAAATTACTCCTGTATCGTAGGTGCGTTTACAAACATGTAAACTCACACTACACAAGTCACCCAGACCCGGAACAACTATCTGTAGGCCATACAAAAATTTGTTTTGCATGATACGTAGTGCTGCAGCCGAAAGCTAAATAGGAATGCTGTTTGGGTATTAAAATAATAATTCAATTTAGTTCGTAAGTTAGATTAATTATCAAAAAATATTGGACACGGTTTTTGCGGTTTTAAGAATTTATTTCTCTCAAAAAAGATTTTTTACAATATTCACTTACAAGATAACAAAAAAGAAAACATACATAATAGTTATAGGTACAACATCGGGAAGAATGACCATTTAAATTAGTTATATCGGATATCACTTACAATAATTCTAAGGTTAGGTACATACAGGCTTAAACTGTTTCTGCTAAATATTTTTTTAGTTTAACTTTAGAGATGTTTAAAGAGTTTGACATTTTAATATCATTTGGTAACATATTATGTAATTTGGCCCCCTCAAATCTTATAATATATTTGCCATAATTTGTTCTTGGAATAGAGACTACTACTGAGGCCCAATTCTGTGTGTCGGTAGTGTGTCAGTGGTGTCTCAATAGTATAGTCATTGACATTTGGTATTCTACAAATTATTTATGGTCATTGACTTGCCCCTGTAGTGCCATTGAAACGCCATAGTAAGACTATTGTAATAATTGGTAGTCTGGTCTACTATAATACGTCAATATCATTTTGAAGTTTTTGCTGATTACCAAATTTGCAACAGTGGCAAAATAATGTCTGTTGTGTGTCGAGGGCGTGTTGCTTAACTCAAAGAAACAACAAACTTAATTGGAAATCACATATTGACCATGTATGCAATAAGCTGGGACAGTTTTCATATGCACTTCACAGATTAGGGAAAATAGCGAATCAAAGTACTTTACTAACAGCTTACCACGGTTACGTTAGCTCCACCCTCAGATACGGTGTAATATTTTGGGGCAACAGTACAGACAAGAAACGTGCTTTCAGTGCTCAAAAACGTTGCATCAGATCCATATGTAACTTACATGAAACTGATTCCTGTGAGCCATTTTGAAAAAAAATGAACCTATTAACACTACCATGTATCTACATATTTGAAACCGCAGTATTTGTCAAAAATAATACTGGATTATATGATTACTACACTCGTGTGCGGCGTAAGGACAAATTGCGTACAGTAGCTAGCAATACTCATTTCATGTATGAAAGTATCTTTTGTACAGCTTCACGCATCTTTAATAATATTCCGGGGCCTATTAGAATAATTCCAGAAATAACAAAATTTAGAAATAATCTCCATGACCTGTTAGTAAACAAATGCTACTACTCTATAAACGATTTCCTGTTAGACAAATCACTGCTCCAATACAGCCTCCCTCAGTCATGATGCGTTCGGTGGCCCACTGATGTGTACCTACCTAAATTATGATCTCTATTATATTTTGTATGAAATTATAATAATTTATAACAATAATGTAATAATGTATTTAATTTAATTTAATAACGATGTATGTAAATATTGTATGCCCAATGGGCGGGACATAGTTGATCCTAATTCAATTATTTAAGACCTGTACAATGTACCTACCTATGATCCACAATAAAGATATTGATTGATTGATTGAAAGTTACAGAATTGGGGCCCTGCTTCTTGTGTTATACTTGTATGAGACCGTGTACTGTTTCTTATTATTTTTGTATGAATATGCAAGTGTGATATATACAGGGTGTAACGGAAAGGTGTGGTCATATTTTAGGAACTGCATCTGCCCATCGATATGTACAACTTTCTTCAAGAAAATCCGAAGAAATTCTAAAAACAAATTTTTACCTCCCATACAAATATTGATCAGCTGATGATATAACTTTATAGGAAAGTCCAATTTTTTTTTTAAGTTTTTTTTTTTATTTTTTCTAGAGAAAGTTCTTCATTTGCATGGGCAGAATCGGCTCTTAAAATATGACCACACCTTTCCGTTACAGCCTGTATATAGACGTTTTAAGTTAAATAGTTTTGTGTTTTTGTAAATTATAACGGTTGGTGTTAGTCGATGATATCTGAATAATGTCTTTATTACCTTGTTTTGTGTTATTTGTTGGTTTTTTAGATTTGGTTTTAGCTGCACTGAACCATATTTGAATTAAATATTCTAAGTGTGGCTTAATAAGTGTAGAATAAATCAAATTACGTACTGAGTATGGAACACATTTAGATATCTTTTTAATTAGACCAATCAGTGCAGATATTTTAGACCGTACGTAGTCGATATGTGGCTTCCATGTCAGTCTGTTGTCTAATATTAAGCCAAGGTATTTTTCTTGGTTAGATTTTTGTAGCGGTTCGTTATTAATGGTTAAAGTTGCATAGTTTCTTATTTTTGTGTTTTTGCTTTACCAAACCAATAAAACGCATCAAAGTTTAGAAGTGGGGGCTTGTTACGTCACTAAACGGTACAAAGTGTAGCGTGGCGTGATGTCACGCGAAATTTCAACGCACTGTGTCGTCCTCATTTATGGTTACCGTGTCAAAAGAAAAAATACGTGTCCTATATTTTTTGATAATCTAACTGACCGACTAATTACATTTTTTTAGGACACTATAATATAATCAGTCTTATAACGTTCCCACTGCTGGGACTCAAGCCTCCTCTCTAGGAGAAAGGATGGGCCGTAATCCAACACGCGGTCCAGTGCGGGTTGGTGGATGTATATTAGAATTATGGTTGATAATCTCACTCGTGGCTAAAGTAATAACAGCCGCATGGGTCGATCTTGCCGAGGTTGGTCCAGTGATGGGTGACCATCTTTACATTTTTTTTTAAATATTACTCATAAACACAGTATTTGTTGTTTGGAATATAATTTTACTCTCCAAACTTACCGAGACACCTCCGTGCCTCGGAAAGCACGTTAAGCCGTTGGTCCCGACTGATCTTTGACAGTCGTTACGGGTCGTCAGAAGCCCGAAAGTCTGACAACCAATCTTACCAAGGGGTATCGTATTACCCAGTAACTGGGTTGTGGAGATCAGATAGGCAGTCGCTCCAAGTAAAATACTGGTATTCAGCTGCATTCGGCTAGACTGGAAGCCGACGTCAAGATAGTTGGGAAAAGGCGCGGCCATAGGAGAACTATACCATTATTATTTTATTTTATTACTCCACTTTTTATTATTTTATTTATTTGGGTAAGCAAACGATTGCACATTACGATAATACATAAAAAGCGAGATGAATGTACCTACAAAAGGCTAGAAACCATCGACATTATTCACATAATATAAAAACATTTTATAGAACTAATACTACGTTTGCTAACAATGAATAAATTAAAGTAAAAATAATTGAAAAAAATGGATAACTATTTTTGAAACACAAAACTTGGCTGCAAAGCTGCGGTGCGGGCTCTCTTCCGGTAGAACCGGAAGTACTGGCTCTACTTCCGGTTTGCATACTTTTTTATCTGCAGTTACCCATTGCAGGATATTTGCAAAATGCATGCTGCTAATACGTTTTTTTCTTTAGTTTTTAGTTATTTCCGTTTTTCATTAAATTCAAGCAAGTCATTAATATGTTACTTTTAATTTGTTGTAGATATTCTTTCTAAGACATGTGACTGCGCGTTGAAATTTCGCGTGTCATCTAGGTATACATATTTTTCGTTTTTGTTCAGTTTCTCAAAAAGCGCTGACGTAATTTGGATAAAATTTATATGGTACCACCTCGGGAGTATAGTCTTTCGGACAAAAAAAGAATTTTGAAAATCGGTCCACAAATGACGAAGAAATCGGCGGACATACGTAAAAAAAAAATAAAAAAAACATACATACAGTCGAGCATAGAACCTTCTCCTTTTTTCGAAGTCGGTTAAAAGTACTGGCTCCCAGCCTAATTTGTATGTATTTTTTTTTATGTATGTCTACGGATTTCTCTGTCAGTTATGGACCGATTTTCCTCTAATTACGAAATAAAAAAGTTTTACAAAAAAGAAAATACACAAAAAATTTGAAAATAAGTTTAATTTCGGCAGTCGGTGTCAAATATCGAAGAAATAAAATACAAACACCGACTTCCGAAATTAAAGTTATAATGTATTTTATTTTTTGAAAGTCGGTTGTATTTTTTGTAAAAAAGTTTTTTGAACTTCCAAGTTCTACATAAAAACAGTCCCCAAAAACGCCCGCCCGTCAGTCAGGCTGCAAATGATGATAATAGTACACTCACATTTCTCCAGATAATATTCTGTTTAAGGCACTATTACCTTGAGTGCCTATGGCCTTGCTTGAGTGGTTAGCTTTCGTGTTCTGTGCTGAGCTCACGTAACGAGTCGTACGTCCACTCAGTAATAAGACTCGCCCATCTAGGAGCGCGTACCGGAAGACGCCGCGTTGGACTGCTTGGAGGCCTCTCACAAGGTGGACCGATGACCTGGTGAGGGTCGCGGGTAGCTGATGGATCCGAGACGCACAGGACCGATCATTGTGGCGACACTTGGGGGAGGCCTATGTCCAGCAGTGGACGTCTTTCGGCTGAAATGATGATGATCAAGGAGCGCTGCTGAAATTAGACGCGTTATTAATTTATTACACACTAGCTGCGCCCAGCGGTTTCACCCGCGTAGACCGGAATAAAAGGTAGCTTATATGTTAATCCAAGCTATAAGCTATCTACGTACAAAATTTCATCCAAATCGGTCCAGCCGTTTGAGCGTGAATAAGTAACAAACATACACACTCACAAACTTTCACATTTATAATATTAGTAGGATAAAACAACAAGTATTAAACTAAGAAACGTATACTAAATTATAAATATTTAAAATAATCTTTAAAATGGTGAAGGTTTTATAAAAATACGCTTTATAGTTTTTGCGTGATTCTCAATTTTTCATCCACGTTAGACATAATTTTACAAATTAATTACACTATGCTATAAAAATATAATTTCAAATATTCACTTATCTTAGTAACATATATTTTTTAACCGACTTTCGAAAAAGGAGCAGGTTCTATGTTCGACTGTATGTATGTTTTTTTTTTTTTTTATGTATGTCCGCGCATTTCTCCGTCAGTTGTGGACCGATTTTCAAAATTATTTTTTTATCCGAAAGAATATACTCCCGAGGTGGTCCCATATAAATTTTATCGAAATTGCTTGAGCGCTTTTTGAGAAACTGAACAAAAACGAAAAATACGCATATCTTGATGACGTTTTTGTGTTCTCCAAATATATAAATTCCACGTTCCATGTTATTGGGGTTTTTAGTTCTGGGGTATAACAACTAAAAAGCGAAAAATAAAAAACTTTTATACAAAAAAAAACAACCGACTTCCAAAAAAAAATACACTAAAAATTTTAAAAATAACCTTAATTTCGGAAGTCGGTGTCAAATATCGAAGAAATAAAATACAAACACCGACTTCCGAAATTAAAGTTATTTTTAAAATTTTTAGTGTATTTTTTTATGGAAGTCGGTTGTTTTTATTGTAAAAAGAGTTTTTTTTTTCAAAGAAATAAGACTAATCGTTTAGGCATGATGTTCAATTAAAAACCATAAGAAGTCGTATAACTGCGTCTTAAGTACTATGTAACAGGCTGAGTCTATTGCGATCAACCGGGCACAAATCCGGAACCTGGATTGCTTCTGAAAAACTCCACATGGTTAAACCCAATAACACTTTACCCAACCTGAGAACCCACCCCAGGACCTAATGCTCTGTAATCATGAAATTGCTGAAGAATTGCACGAGTAAGCGCAGTATTAAACATGCAGAAATTAATAATGTTACGAGCTGGGTATGGAATAAATTATTTTACACCGATTAATTAACCAAATATCCTTTATTAACTCAACAACTTATTTAAACAAACGCTAATTCTCTAATAATCACTATTTACTTCGTAATCGCTTCCGTTCGCATTCGTAGTCGAAAACTAGACTGACTCACTCGCCGCCCGTCCGGCCTATTTATACAGTCATAGAAGTTTCCAAAACATTGTCGAACTATCCTTTAGTGGAATATTCTAGAAACATCTTTGAACTACTACACAGTACTACAATGGAATGTTCTAGAACGTAGTGGAAACTTCTGGAAACTTCGACCACATTCTCGAACGTTCCAGTGTAATACGGTCGACGTAACAATGAATAAAATCGTCATTCAATACGAAATCTGAAGTATATTTATTTCAAAAACCAAATTCTGGAATGGAGGTAGACCATACTATTTTTTTTATCCTGTTAGTACTTTCCAGTGGGATGGTTTCTGACTGTCAGCATGTGAAGCCTCTTGAGCCAGCTAGTGACAAATAAATGAAACCACTTTCGGTACAAAAACTGCTCAATATATTTCAAAAGCTCCCTCAATGATTGAGATATCTTTTTGCGAGGAGCGCCCTGCTTCTGGGGATGTTGCACTCGACGATAGTGTGGACTCTGTCACTCCTCACGTATGCAGGGTCTTCGGTGAGCTCCTTGAGGGCAGTGAGGGCCATCCTCAAATCGAAGGGAGACTCTGGACCCTCGCATATGCGGGATAGCCAGCGGGCTTCGACACAGCTGTAAGCAGAAAGTTTCATTGGTCAAGGTAAGTATGAGTATATAGCTTTTGTCTGAATGCGTAGGCCCTTTAAGAGCAAAGACATTGTGATTTGTAGTGCTTGGCATGCATTGCTGGAAGACTATATATATTATTGTGCCAAAAGAAATTCACTTGTCCTTGTCTCGCTTTTAACCGCTGTCTCACCTGATGGTAAGCGATGATGTGGTCGACGTTGGAGCACGCTTTTCTAGAAGAAACCTATTCACTCTTGACTTAAATACCCTCAGATTGTAGCTATCAGGAAACACAGACCCCGGCAGGGAGCAGCTGAGATGAGAATGCTAAGAGCGATGTGTGGTGTTACGCGCATGGATAGAATTAGGAATGACTATATAAGAGGAAGTCTGAAAGTGGCACTGCTGACTGAAAAGTTGTGTGGAAATCGGTTGTCGTGGTATGGGCATGTGATGCGGAGGAATGAAGAAAATGTCGTGAGGAAAGTCTTGTGTATGGATGTGGATGGCTATAAGAGTAGGGGAAGGCTAAAGAAACGATGGATGGACTGTGTGAAAGAGGATATGGGTAAAAAGGGGGCGACTACAGAGATGACGACTAATAGAGGAGTATGGAAGAAAAATACTTTTTGCGCCGACCCCAAATAAATTGGGATAAGGGCAGGAGAACGATGAGCTGTACGCACAATGAATGTGTTCTCAAAACGTATTGTGCGTGTGGGTGGGATGCATAATCGCAGGTGGAGACACTTGATATTGCCACATAACGCTTATTTTATCATTGAAATATTTTTTACGCTCCAGCGTGCACCACTAGCTGGTACAGTCATCTTATGATATTACCAGTTGGCAACAGAAGAAGAATAAGAAAACTTACGACGGGCACGGATCAGCAGGTACAAGTACACTGACAGGAGTTGGTTTGAACAGCTCAGGTGGGTCTGCCTTCACAGTGTACTTCTTCAGTCGAGAGGTGCTCGTCTTGTCACTTTTCTTGATGCAGTGCTCCTGTAAGAGAGAATTCATAATGGTGAAATCACTGCTTTCGTCACAAGGAACATAAAGAACGAAAGCCAAGATCGATCAAGTCACGACATGCTTTCGGTACACCTACCGAAACATGTAGTGACTTGATCTATCTTGGCTTTCGTTCTTTATGTTCCTTGTATTGTGATTGCATTTTTCTATTGAAACATTTTCAATTGTATACCTAACATTGATTCAACCTTGTATCCATAAATCGTTGTGTCCATGAATCGTAAATACCTACATATCCATATGTAATTAAGGCGCTATTAACTGCCAACAACCTTGAGAGGTTAGCTTGTGTGTTCTGTGCTGAGCTCACGTAACGCGTTGTACGTCCACCCAGTAATACAGAACTTGCCCATCAAGGAGCGCTGCCCTTTTAGACGCATTATTAATTTATTATACATAAAAAACAAGTACTATTCTAAAACACGTATACTAAAATATATATAATTAAATGATCTATAAAATGGTGAAAGTTTTATAAAAATACTCTTTATAGTTTTTGCGTGATTCTCATTTTTTTTTCCGCGTTACAAATTAATTACACTATGTTACAAAAATATAATTTCAAATATTCACATATTTAATTACGAAGGACATTGTCTTAAGTAACATATATTTTTTTTCAAAGAAACAAGACTAGTCGTTTAGACGTGATGTTCAATTAAATATCATTAGAAGTCGTATAACTGCGCCTGAAATATTTATTTTATTTACCCTTGTCCGTGTGTCACTGCGGGGTGCCAACTGAAAACCAGCGCTGGGTGTCCGACGCCCAGCAATGCTGAGATGGTAACCCTTTCGGTATGGACACGCCCAGCAAAATTTATGCTATTATTCTGTAGGTACTATTCTTTTCGAATCTTGTGTTGAATAAATGTTTCTTCCTATTCTGTTCTTGTGGCATGTAACCCAGGACTTTTAGCTCAGCAGCCAAGTTATCGCATCTGTTAACTACAACGTGGCTTTGACAGGTGGATCATCATCATCAACCTTTTAATGTCCGCACTGCTGGGGTACAGGCGTCCTCCTGTGAGAGGGTGTGGGCCGTAATCCACCACGTGGGCCTAATGCGGGTTGGTAGATGTCACATGTCTTCGAATTGTTGGTCCTAGGACAAGCCAGTTTCCTCACGATTTTTTTCTTCACGATTTTGAGAGCAATGGTGATGAAATAATTTACTAAACACAAAGTAAACCCCTGCCTGGGTTTGAACTCACGACCTACAAAAAACACTGCTCTCAGGTGGATATTTGTGTTTAGAACTAGCGACCCGCCCCAGCTTCGCTTGGGTACAAATAATACATATCAACCTTCCTCTTCAATCACTCTATCTATTAAAAAAAAACCGCATCAAAATCCGTTGCGTAGTTTTAAAGATTTAAGCATACATAGGGATATAGGGACAGAGAAAGCGACTTTGTTTTATACTCTCTAGTGTCTTACAAAATAATAAATGTATTCCTTGTACTCCTTGATTTTTTCAGTGATGAGAAGAAGCGATAGTTTGAGCTGGTGGATGGAGGGATGCTTGTCTCCGAGGAGGTTATGGAACGGCTCCAGACTGCAGTCTAGCATTCTAGAACAATATTTAAAATAAGTTATTAGTAAAACGAAACATTTTTGCTGTTGAGCATTGAAGATTTCCTTTATCTGGAGCTAATCCTGAATTTGAAATCCTGAAGTTGAACCATAAAAAAGTGGCTTAGTACGTACGTAATAATAAACATTATCACCAAATTTCAGGTTCATAGGTCAATGGGAAGTCAAAAAATTCTTCGTAACAAAATTTTGTGATAGATGATGGACGGACAGACAGACCCTTCGGGTACGGAACCCTAAACATGCATTGTCATCGGAACTGAACCAAAAAGGTAAAAATTCAACTCCGTAGGACAAGAGGATGTGAATTCAGTGTGCAGGATTTGACTCTGACAAAAAAACATTGTAAGTTAAATAACAGCTTTTAAAAAAATGCGTAATGTATCTAAAATTTTGGACGCGTTCATTATTTCATTCCAGAAACCGACAAAGTAACTTATCTAGCTGTGCTTTACCTTAAATGGTCTGAAGTTAAACGTTTAAAGTTTCAATTGACAAAGCCGTACTTTTTTCCAAATATAAAATCGGTACGATTGGTAATAACTAATATTAACATTAATCGGTTACATTTTGGGGAGTGTGCGACGGAATATGTAATTACACCAAGCCCGTTCCATCATCGGACCATAAAACGTACGGCGCTGCGCCACCGGTACATGGTGGGCACAACACCCAGATTCCTACATCACCTGGGAAGACATATAATTAAAATATTCGCTGTGCCATAAATACAGACTTTTACCTCCATCCCGCCATCTATTTATTATTGTTACTTGATAATTAAAATAAACGAATTAAAATAATAACGTCAATTAAGACACTAATGGCTTTACAAAATATTTAAGCGAATGGATAATAATATTTAATTTAATATACAATAATAATATATTAACAGATAATGTATAAAATAATATTATAATATATTAAATAAGTAGAACAAATAATAATAATAAAACAGATAGGAAAAACTGAAATTAAATTTAGTAAGTTCTATAAAAATGATAATATTAAAGTGCTCTTCCCCTCACGTATTTTTTGATTTTGCTGTTCCCGACAGGGTCCATAATTGTTTCACTACCTATACAAAAAAATTACATTATGGATGCAATCAAAATTTGAATTGAATTGAATTGGTGGACATCTCACCCACACGCATAAAACGTTTTGAGAACACATTCCTTTGTATGAGTTTCCTGATAGCTACAACCTGGGAGTCTTTAAGTCAAGAGTGAATAGGTAACTTCTAGGCAAACGTTCTCCATCTTTGACCACATCATCGCTTACCATCTGGTGAGATAGTGGTCAAACGCGTGCCTATAAACAGTAAAAAAAAAAACAGTGGGACTCTGGGAGTACCGACTGAAGTGAAAACTTGAAAAAAAACACCCATCTCAAAACTGCCCAACGCGCCTAAAAAAGTTTTTTCTTTAAAAAAAAAACTGTGAAGACGTAACAAACATGATAGTTTGGGTGGTTCCATGATAACCTCAATGACAGCTTCAGCGACTTGGTAATATTGCAAATAACTTGCAAAATAAAATCTTAGCCCCCACTTTTTGAATGTAACATCCGCCATATTGATTTTATTAACCGACTTTCGAAAAAGGAGGAGGTTCTATGTTCGACTGTATGTATGTTTTTTTTTTTTTTTTTTTTTTTTTTATGTATGTCCGCGCATTTTCCCGTCAGTTGTGGACCGATTTTCAAAATTCTTTTTTTATCTAAAAGACTATACTCCCGAGGTGGTCCCATATAAATTTTATCAAAATTGATTTGGCGCTTTTTGAGAAACTGAACAAAAATGAAAAATACGCATATCTCGATGACGTTTTGGTGTTCTCCAAATGTTTAAATTCCACGTTCCATGTTATTGGGGTTTTTAGTTCTGGGGTATAAGAACTAAAAAGCGAAAAATAAAAAACTTTTTTACAAAAAAGCAACCGACTTCCTAAAAAAAATAAAACTAAAAATTTCAAAATAACTTTAATTTCGGAAGTCGGTGTCAAATATCGAAGAAATAAAATACAAACACCGACTGCCGAAATTAAAGTTATTTTTAAATTTTTGGTGTATTTTTTTTTTGGAAGTCGGTTGTTTTTTTCTTAGAAAATATAGCTAATGAGACCCGGACCATAATAACAAATTGATTGACACCTCATTAATCAAAAACAAAGGTATTTTAACCGCCAAGGTGGAACAAACGTACACACAAACAAACATAGACTGCTAAAATCATAACCATTCCATTTAGCTTTGCCCGTAGTCGCGCAAAAAGAGCGGTTATTTCCCTTGAACTACACCAAACACAATAACCTTTCAATAACCCGATACAAGTACCCATCAGTATATCTATTACGCAGCGACAATGTCAGGCTAATCCAATTAAATTGAACTGCACGTGCTGGCCAGCCACAATCAATATAACTGGCTCTTCTAATGAATCAGTGTCATTGAATATTGGTCTATGAGCTGATAGTGTGTCTGTTTTGTTGGTTTATAATTGACCTATGATAGCTTTGAAATTATGAGGTGAGGAGCTCGTGGCTGAAGTAATAACAGCCGCACGTCCGTCCGCATCCGTCAGGTTAAGCTACGCTTGCCGGGGTTGGTCCATGGATGGGTGACCATCTTTATACCCAGACTCCTCCGTGCCTCGGAAAGTACGTTAAGAAGCAGTTATACGACTTTTAATGGTTTTTAATTGAGCATCACGTCTAAACGACTAGTCTTATTTCTTTGAAAACAATATGTATATGTTACTCTAGACTATTTCCGTCGTAATTTGATCTGAGAATATTTGAAATTATATTTTTATAACATTGTGTAATTAATTTGTAAAGTTATGTCTAACGCGGATCAAAAATTGAGAATCACGCAAAAACTATAAAGCGTATTTTTATGAAACCTTCACCATTTTAAAGATCTTTTAATTATTTATAATTTAGTCTTAGTCTTTTAGTTAAATACTTGTTGTTTTATGTGTAATAAATTAATAATGCGTTTAATTTCGGACAGCACTCCTTAACGGGCGAGTCCTATCACTGGGTGGACATACGACGCGTTACGTGAGCTCAGCGCAGAACACGCAAGCTAACCACTCAAGGTCGTTGGCAGCTAATAGCGGGTTCCGGCTGTCAATCGTGGATCTTTGACAGTCGTTACGAGTCGTCAGAAGCCCGAAAGTTTGACAACCAGTCTGATCAAGGGGTATTGGATTACCCAGTAACTGGGTTGTGGAGGTCAGATAGGAGACTGCCTATACCAGTACTTTACATGCAGTAACTGCTCCATGTAAAATACTGGTATTCAGCTGCATCCGGTTAGTCTGGAAGCCGACCCCAACATAGTTGGGAAAAGGCTCGGGCAGATTGATAGCTTCGAAATTCTGTCATCATCATTTCGCTGAAAGTCGTCCACTGCTGGTCACTTTTATTATTGCTAGGCTCGCTCTTGACCACAATATCACCTGATGGTAAGCGATGATATGATTGAAGATGGAGCACGCTTGCCTTTTTTTTTGTGGCAGGAAATCATTCAATGACATCTCCCGCTCTGGGTGGAGCGGGAGGGCGTGTCAGACTCTTACTGACTAAAACCCACCCCTGTTCCTTCCCTGCCCTGAGTGCCCCGGGGCGCTGTAACTCTGTTTCGAATTTATCCACAACCCCTGGGCAGGAGTACGCTTGCCTAGAAGTAACCTATTTTTTTAAATATTTTTTTGTGGGGTGCGATTTCATCCAATGACATCTCCCGTTCTAGGCGGCCCCCCAAAACCCCCATCTTAAAGTCAAGAAGTAACCTATTCACTTTCGACTTTAAGATTGGGTCTTATTATTCCAGATCCAGGTTGAAGCTATCAGGAAACAGACTCCGGCAGGGAATTCTATTTCTAGCCGTATGTACAATGAATGTGTTCCCAAAACGTTTTAAGCGTGTGGGTGGGATGTTCACCATGTACAGGTAGCGCATCGCTGTACGTCTAGGGGTCCGATGATGAAACGGGCTTGGCAGAATTAAATAAACTATGCAATGCCGACGCCGACAACGTTTCCTATTCCTTCGGGGACATAAACGTTATGTTAATATATAACATAGCATAACACATACGCGTGACGTGTGATAGCGGAAGCGGACAGCTATGACTGTCCGTTCTTTAAACATTGTATGCGTTTATGTGTGAACTAACATAGTTTTAACTCCGTCATATTCCGCAAAATTCTTTTTTTGTTCGAAAGGGGTTTATTCCGAAATGGTCACATTTAAATTTCAAAAAGATCTGATGATGGGTTTCGGAGACAGACAACGGAACTCTTCAAACATTGACAGCAAATCAACCGCGATTGCTGCGATCGTATGTCTATGAATTGTTAACACAGTTTAATCGTGAACCACAACTAAAAAGTGAAAAATAAAAAACTTTTTTACAAAAAAAAAATAGAACCAACTTCTAAAAAAAGTGCAAAATAACTTTAATTTCGGAAGTCGGTGTCAAAAAACGAACCGATACCCAATGCGAGTGCAGTGTCTACAACATGACTCACATACTGGAATGCCCCAAGTGCCCATACACCTGTACTATGGAGGACCTGACGAACGTTACTGACGCTGTAATGAATGTGGCCAGCTTGTAGGCCCAAAGTATTTAAGTTAGCAAACCATCGATTCGAAAGAAAATGAAGAAGAACGGAATGCCCCAAGTCCCCTACACCTTTTCATTTTTATTTTAAAATGTCCCCATACACCTGTACACCCGTTTGATAGCGATTACCATTTTTTTATAGCCTAAAGTGTTCCGATGCTGGACAAAGGCCTCCCTATGTGCGACTGACTGCAGAAATTCTTTTCTAGCGCCATTTTTTTCTTTTTTTGTTGGGGTGAGAAATAATCTAATGACTTCTCCCCCTCTGGGTAGAGCGGGAGAGTCTGTCAGACTTTTATTGACTAAAACCTTTTTGCCTGAGTGCCAAAGGCCGCGGTAACTCTATTTCGAATTTATCCACGACCCCAGGCAGGCATCGGCCCTGACGGGCCCCGTCAGTTACTGCTGACATCTCTTTGAGGCGCGCGTGGAACACTACGCGCCGTCGACTATCGGACCTGGTCTTGACCGGACGGCGAGCTACCCACTACTCGCCGTCCGTAGGCCTTCGCCTACGGTGGCCGGAGATCGGCTTGCGATCCCCGACGCTCAGGGCGTTTCTTCCAGCGGCTGCTGCTGGGGGCGTAAGGTCGACACCTCAGCCGTTCCGCCTCCTTCTTTGCGAGCATTATTGCTCCGCCGGAGGAGGTGACTGCTTCCCATTCCCTCTCGCTCCGTACCATGGCCTAGAACAGGGTCGTGCGCGAGAGGTCGCTGCCGACAATCGCCTCCACGAGGCCACGGTGGTGCTCCGCCCCAGTGGGGCAGTACTTCACCGTGTCTTCTGAGCAATCCGCACAGTGGTGACACCCGGGCGTTTTCGTCCGCCTTATCCGACACAGGAACCTCCCGAAACAGCCATGTCCGGTGAGAAATCTACGTCAGGCGGAAGGTGAGGACGCCGTGGCGCATCTCCAGCCATTCTAGCGCCACCTGGAACCAGCCTTGTGCGTTCATGTCATCTTGCCACCAATTAACAGGGTTAAAATCCAGAGCCCAGTTAGCTGCTTAGAACCTCCCCATATATTAACCCGATGATACATATGGACCAAGCTCATACAACCCAGAAACGCTTAGTAGTCTCTTGAAACTAAAAGACCAACGAGATTATTTTATAAATAACGCTGCTGAGTAACCATATTATTATATGTTTAGTAAAATAAAAATAAACTTATTACAAAAAAAAACTTAAAAAAAAAAAACAACTAAGTTCCAAAAAATAAAATAAGAACACTAAAAATTAAAGAATAACTTTAATTTCAGAAGTCGGTGTTTGTATTTTATTTCTTCGTTATTTGACACCGACTTCCGAAATTAAAGTTATTTTTTAATTTTTAGTGTCTTCTTTTTTGGAAGTCGGTTGTATTTTTTTTCGCGCGTTTATTTTTTTCACTTTTTACCCGGCTGCGCGACCCAAGGGAGGGTAGTGTTTATCAGCCTATGTATGTATGTTTGTTACTTTATGGCACTATAGACACTAAACGCGTGGGCCGATTTTGATAATTCTTACGTCAATTGATTCGTCTTAACCTTGCGAGTGCTACTAAAGACATGACAGTAATCAAAATACAATATGGCGACAACCAGACGCCATATTGTGACCGCTGGCATGAAATTAATAATTGCACTAAAATAACAGCCACCAACTGCATCAGACTGCTTGAAAAGTGACTTGTTTGGAACTTTTTAGTTATTTTTTACAGTCGGGTTTTTTGAAAATATTCGATGTTATTTTAGTTGTTATACCCCAGAACTAAAAACCCCAATAAAATGGGACGTTGAATTTAAACATACTCGTAATTGGAGAAAAACAAAATACATACGAAGTCGAAGTCGGTTAAAAACCGGACAAGTGCGTGTCGGACTTTGCACATTTAGGGTTCTGTACCAAATGTAATTTTGACTATTTGTATGGCATTGGGTCAACAAGATATACTGTGAAAATTTGAAGACTGTAGCTCCTACCGTTTGACTGTAAAACCTGTGTATCAGACGACGGACAGACAGACAGACACGTCAGTGACAGCAATGGGGCGTTTGAATTATTCGGGTACGGAACCCTAAAAAGGGTCGGACAAAGTGTTGTTTGATTTCTCCACCTGCAATTTGCAATTTGGAAGTCAGGAATAAATAATATAATAGTAACGTACACTTCTGCCCAACCCTTCGGGGATTACAGGCGTGACGTAGTTTTATTAATTTAAAGGCTCTAGCTCTTATACACAACAAAGGCCAAACACGTTAGATTTCGTAAAAACTTTCCGTCTAAAATCTCCTAACACACTTAGGTATTATTCCCTGGTACAATGACGTTTCCAGCGAGCAGCTCAGCAATCGATCCGAGTAGTACCGCTTATAAAATTGATCACGACTACCACTCTGTTATTAAGAAGTACGGTTCCAGCTACAACTTGGTGCTGCTTGATTTATAGGTGGGTTGCTTACGGGGATTCATTTAGAACGTGTCGGCTGCGCTTTTCAATTTCGATGTACCAGATTCTGCCAGCGGTTACGCTCGCGTGGAATATGTACTTCTCCAATTATAGATTATTTGCTATTCCAGACTATAATCTATCTCTGTGCCACATTTCATCCAGATCCGATCAGCCGTTTTGGCCTGGTTTAATAACACACATCCATCCATCCAAACCGGTGAGCAGTGGTGGCCCAGTGGTATTGGCCGCGACTTACAAGAGAGGAAACTGGCATGTACTAGAAGCAAAAATTCGAAGACATGTGACATTCGATTTTAAATGTGTGTCTGTGGTTTCGACATAAATAGCTTTATTATTGTATGATTTGTATGCTCTTGAGTAAAATGTAGCGAACTGACCATCTTATTATAACATCTTATTGTATTGATACCTACATTTACGAATAAATTTGATTTGATTTGATTTGATTCAGCGACCTGTATTTGGCCCGCGTGGTGGATTACGGCCCACACCCTCTCGCAGAGAGGCCTCATCATCATCCATCAGCCTGATGATGATGAGGGTGGCCGGCCCATTGCCATATAAACTTGCCTTATAATTGAAGTCCTTTTGAAGGAAACATCCTACACTTTCAATCGACTCTGTCACCATGACAATGGAAATAACCCTAGATTACCAAAGTCAAAGAATAAAAAAAATAACAAAACAAAAAACATAAGGCTAATAGGTGGGAATTATTCCTGGGTAATAAAAAAAAATATGTAGTCCACCCAGTTAGATTATCAAAAAATATTCTACATGTGTTTTTTGCTTTATCAAATCAATAAAGATAAAACGCATCAAAATTTCACCGCACGGTATCGTCTTAATTTCAACGCACGGTATCGTCTTAATTTCAACGCACGGTGTCGTCTTAATTTCTTGGTGGCGTGACAAAAGAAAAAATACGTGTCTAATATTTTTTGGTATCAATTAGATTTTTTAGTCATCAATATTATTTATTGTTACGGCGAATAGAATGTTACTTTATCTCTAGTCTTAGCTCTCCTTGCGTCGCGTCGATGTTCCGAATAATCTTCCGTATGTTACCATCCTAGCCGTCTATACAGTTAATACGCTACCTATAAAGTTAGTTCAAATAGTTATACTTATAGAACAGAATTGAATGTGATACAGCTATATTTTAAACTCCAATCTACGCCCTGTACGGTTCCAATACGTATGTTTAATGTTCGTATCGCACATTGGAAGTTTATTTAGAACTTCAACATTGGTTGTGCTGAATTAAAATGCGTCTCGTGCTACAACCCTTGCGAATTCATACGTTTTCTACGCTTATGTAGACACGATTTGATAAAAGGTTTGAAATTAAACGAGTTGGCAGTGTCGTCGCGTCGTTGAGACTATTATAATTCTTGCCTCTTAATTAGCACAAAAAAACATAAATGACGGACAACAACATTTTCAGTCATGGACATGAACATTCTTGAGGAGCTCGTGGCTAAAGTAATACCAGCCGCACGGGTCGATCCATCAGGTGAAGCTACGTTTGCCTGATCTTTACATACCGAGCCTCCTCAGTGCCTCGGAAAGCACGTTAAGCCGTTAGTCGCAGCTGCTAATCGTGGATCTTTGACAGTCGTTACGGGTCGTCAAAAGCCCGAAAGTGCCAACCAGTCTTAACAAGGGGTATCTGGGTTGTGGAAGTCAGATAGGCAGTCGCTCCATGTAAAATACTGATATTCAGCTGCATCCGGTTAGACTGCAATGGAAGCCGTCCCCAAGATATTTGGGAAAAGGTTGGGCAGATTGATTGGACATAGACATTCTGAATGATGCTGTTCATAAGTTCACCACCTTTTTAGTTAGAAAAATTGACGCAAATAAGAAATGTATTACCATTTTGCTTGACCTCGCTAAGGCGTTTGACAGTCTGTATCTCCTACCTTTTGAACAAACTAAATTGCTTGGGTATTCGGGGCAAACAAATTGATCTTTTCGCAGATTATGTCGCAGGTAGATCTCAGTGTGTTAGTATCGGTGAGCATTTAAGTGATGATCTTCAGGTGTCATATGGAGTCCCGCAAGGGAGTATTCTTGGACCTACATTATTTCTATGTTACATTAATGAACTCTGTCAGCTTAAAATTCAGGACTGTACAGTTATCTCTTATGCGGATGACACAGCTTTGACATTTGAGGGTGACACTTGGGAAGAGGTTTTTGCTAGGGCTCAGGCAGGGTTCAACATTGTCTGTCACTGGCTTGCTACCAATTCGCTGACTTTGAACGCAGATAAGACCAAATTCGTTAAATTCTCCATTCGTGATGCACCAGTGAATTCTCATAACCTGACCCAAATATACGCACACCAATGTTTCTTTCCTCCTTCAGCACAGTGTAGTAATTGCCCACTTATCAAATCGGCAAAATGTATACGTTATTTGGGTGTAACTATTGACAGTAGGCTTTCGTTTGGGGAACATATTCACAATATCTCTCAAAAAGTGCGTAAACTTACGTATATTTTTAGACAACTCAGACACGTAGCGATAGGAAGACACTGATCATGGTTAACTATGCCTTGATTCAATCAATTGTGACCTATTGTATTACCTCATGGGGCGGCATCGATAAAACAAAACTATTAGAATTGGAGAGATCCCAGAGACTAATTTTGAAGATTGCCTTCTTTAAGCCTAGACTCTTTTCTACCCGGAAGTTATATCAGGAAACTGGGGTACTGACTGTTAGACAGTTGTTCATACTTTCTAGCGTCCTTCGACAGCATAAAGATACATCGGTGTTTAATCAACAAATTATTAACACGAGAAGGCAGTATTCCGTTTGCAAAACCTATAAAACTAAGACCAGATTTGCACAAAAATTCTATGAATTTATTGGACCTAGATTAAACAATTCAATGAATAAGTTCCTGAATATCTTTAATGATAACATGCGCGAATGTAAAAGAAAAGTGGCTTCATGGTTATCAGGATTAGACTATCAGGAAACTGAAGAACTGCTGGAAATAAAGAAATGAAATGTAATTTTTTGTAGTATTTAAATATAAAATAAATACATGTCATCCTAAACATACAAATAAAATAACTTTCCCTGACATTCACTACCTACACACCACACCTACTCCGTCTCAATGTTCACACACACACTCATTCACTCATCTACTACGTTTATAACTAGTAACTTAAATTGTTTTTTATAATACCTACTTAGTTTTGTCTATTTTTGGTTTTGAACGGGGAAATTATAAATGTACCTATTCGGTTGTTATTATGACTACTTTTACTTTATATTTTAATATCATATCATTCAGGTCAGGACCTGGCGTCCTAGAGTACAGGCTTCGGCTTAGTTTAGGCACCAGTCTCTCACAAATAAAATATTTTTCCTATTTATGTCATTTCTCGGGCATTAAATCTCCCATGAATAAAGTTCCCGGTGGTCCCGCTATTCCTGGTCAAGGTAGCGGTCACGGTAATGGCGGGACGGGGGGTGCGAAGAATCCCCGGGTGACGGCAAGCTACCAACGGCAACGACGACTACGTACAATGAACGTTCGATGAGGCTGGACTATCACCTTGCTGAGCTTGAGGTGAAGCTAGGTCGCATTAACTGGCATGTACTGGGGTTATTTGAAGTCCGAAGACAGGAGAGGACACGATAGCCCTGGAGTCAGGTCACCTATTTTACTTCCGCGAAGGTGATCAGCTCTCCCAAGGCGGCGTTGGCTTCCTGGTCAACAAGGAACTCACAAGCAGCGTTGTAGAAATCATCGGCACGGGTAGCGTACCTTGTACTAAAACTGAGATAGTTGAGGCCATGTACGAGGATATTGCCAATGCAATGCACAGTACGACAAAGGCCCACTACAGCGTTGTTATGGGGATCTCAATGCCAAAGTGGGAGTACAAGAACGCGGCGAATCGAAAGTCGGACCGTTCGGCATGGGGCGCAGGAATCGCAGGGGGCAAATGCTGGTCAACTTCTTAGAGTCGCAGTATTACTTTTTGATGAATTCTTTCTTTGAAAAGAAACCCCAAAGGAAGTGGACCTGGCAGAGCCCCGATAACGTGACTAAAAACGAGATAGACTTCATCATGACGGATAAGAGGCACATATTTAGAGATGTCTCTGTGATCAGCAGGTTTAACACCGGAAGCAATCACAGGCTTGTCCGAGGCACTCTAAATATCAATTTTCGAGTTGAGAGAAACCGCATGATGAGGCCTACTCTCCGATCTACGCAGCTCCAGGCCGCTATAGGGTTCGAAAAGTATCAACTGGAACTTCAAAATCGATTCGCCCTGTAGGAAACCACAGGCAGCACTGTTGACGAGAAGGCCGACGAGATGGTCAAAGCACTACGCGACGTGTCCCGCAGACTATTCCCGTCGCAGTCTAAAAATTAGAAAGCTGACGCGACGCGACCTTCGGTGCTCCCACCCGCGACATTAAGGTCGCGATTGAGCAGAACCGAGGGTCGAAAGTGTTCGCTCAACAATTAGGGAGGCCCCATCTGACGAAACTAAGAACTGCAGATGGCAGAATCGTGACTTTAAGGTCCGAGATATTCGAGGAGGTCGAGGATTTCTACGGGCACCTATACTCAACGCGGACGGTGAAACCAGCAGAACATAGTGCAGATGACCATCGAGCCGAATTGACGCGTCACTACAAGGCCTCTCCACTACAAGTGCGAGATTAGGGCGGCTCTCGAACAGTTAAAGAACAACACCTAGCAAGTCGGAAAATAACTTTAGTTTCGGAAATCGGTGTCAAATAACGAAGAAATAAAATACAAACACCGACTTCCGAAATTAAAGTTATTTTTTTAATTTTTAGTGTATTTTCTTTTTTGGAAGTCGGTTGTTTTTTTTTTTGTAAAAATGTTTTTTATTTTTCGCTTTTTAGTTGTTATAACCCCAGAACTAATAAATTGGAATAAGGACAACGTAACTCTTCAAAAATTGACAGCAAATCAAACGCGATTGCTGCTATCGTATGTCTATGAATTGTTAACACAGTTTAATGGGGAACGACACCTAAAAAGTAAAAAATAAAAAATTGTGTGGTGTTCCTGGTTTTGTGTCTTCGTTTTTTGACACCAACTTTCGAAATAAAAGTTATTTTGCACTTTTCTTTGGAAGTCGGTTCTATTTTTTTTTTAAGTTTTTTATTAATAAATAGGGTGTGGAAGACGCTGACGACTGACACAGTTTATTATACTAGTATAGTAGTCAACGTAATCTAATCTAATACCTTTAATTCTTGTATACATAAATAAACTGAATCTCGGAAACGGCTCCAACGATTTTCATGAAATTTAGTATGCAGGGTGTTTCGGGAGCGATAGATCGATCTAGCTAGGTTTAATTTTTAGAAAACGTCGTTTTATCCGTGTACAACCGAGCAAAGCTTGGTCATCCAGGTACTCTATACTAATATTATAAAGAGGCAAAGTTTGTGAGGTTGTACGGGTTCGTTAATCTCTGGATCTACTGAACCGAATTTGAAAATACTTTTACCAATAGAAAGCCACGTTATTTGTGAGTGTCATAGGCTACAAACTTTTGAAATCCACGCCGACGAAGTCGCGGGCGAAATGCTAGTCTCTTAGAAATAATGTGTTCATTGCCATGATTTTGTACATAGATTACGAGAAATTTGTAATTATGAAGAGTGATAAATAAACTATTCTATTCCAAGACCTTTTTAGCGCAGTCGTGAGGCACGCACTTTGTTTGTTTTAAGTATGTCTTTTTCTTAATTTTTATTTCTGTGTACCATGCCGTGATTCGTGTACTGTTGCTAAATAAATATTATTTCTTTCTTTCTTTACAGGTTCATGCAAGCGTCACTCAATTCCAAAAGTCATGATTGATGGTGGAGGGGTTTGAGACAGACGAAGTCGCGGTGAAAGCGTAGTCTCTCCCATACATAGACACACAATTAGCGTACGTTACAGCTGTATAATTAATTGTTTAGTAATCATAGTGTTGTCAGCAGCGGGCGCGGCTTAACGTCCAATTGATGGTAATGACGTCACGTGACGTCACACGTCACACTGACATCTGACGTGATGCGGAACAGCCTGTAATCATTGTAATAATCTGTATGTGCTGTTCTGTTGTTTTGACAGGACCTATACTTATAGATTTCCATCTAACCTATGGTGTCAGTTTATATGGCAACTAGCGGCCCACCCCGGGTCCGCACGGGTACAAATTATTATACACACAATTAGCGCAGAAACAGACAGACGCGAAGAGCGACTTTGAAAAGCGACTCGACAAAGATGGGCCGGCCGTAATCCATACTTTTTTTATTTTTTATTGTTGATAGGCACGCGTTTGACCATTATACTTCTATGCTAATATTGTAAAAGCGAAATTAACTTTGTCTGTCCGTCTGTTTGTTACCTCTTCACGTCTTAACGGTTGAACTTTTCACACGGGTAGAACCATGTCCTGAAGTAGGACAAATAATAAAATTTTATCCTGGCCGTATGTTCCGATGGGATAATTTTTAACAACAAAATCTCTTCAAATTAATGAACTTCTGATTTTAGTTTCTTTACTCAAGTAGTGCATATTTTTAACCGACTTCAAAAAAAGGAGGAGGTTCTCCATTCGACTGTATTTTTTTTTTGTATATGTGTGTTACCTCATAACTTTTTACTAGGTGAACCGATTTTGATGTTTCTTTTTTATTTGAAAGATGGTGCTTTACATGTGGCCCCATTTTTATTTGGTGAAAATCTGATGAAGAACTTCGGAGATACACAATGGAACTCTTCAATAAATAATAGCAAACCTTCCAGAATTGCTGCAATCGCATGTCTGTATATTGTTTTCACCACTTCACAACATTACATCACGCTGATATGCTCTAAAGCGGTATACATATTCGTACAGTTCACGCTGATGCACCCTAATTCCACAAACTATGTTCAACTTCCCCATTTTTGGGGCTATTACTTCGGGCATAACTTTACTATTAATTTAGTTTTAGAATGGGGTACAACAACTAAAAAGTGAAAAATAAAAAACTTTTCAAAGTGCAAAAGCAAAAAAGTGTAAGAATCGGTTTCAAAAGTTTAAATTAAAATACTTTTTACAAAAAAAAATACAACCGACTTCAATAAATAATACTAAAAAATGCAAAATATCTCTAATTTCGGCAGTCGGTGTCAAATAACGAAGAAACCAAACTAGAAACACCGACTCCCGCAATTAAAGTTATTTTGCATTTTTTAGTATTATTTATTGAAGTCGGTTGTATTTTTTTTTTGTAAAAAGTTTTTTAATTTAAACTTTTGAAACCGATTCTTACACTTTTTTGCTTTTTTTGTTTTTTAATATCCTAATATGTACAACACAAACGATGGGGTAAATAACTCACATGAACATATCGCTGATGACGTCATTCATGAGCTGTGCCTTCTCCTTGTTCCTCCTCCGCATATCTTCTGTCCTGGCTCTCTGCTCTGCTAGACGCTCCTGTAAGACTTCCATCTTCTTTCTCGTTACTTACGTGAACATATCGCTGATCTTATTCATGACGTCGTGTACGAGCAGTGCTTTCTCCTCATTCTTGCTGCGCTTATATACTGGCTCTCTGCTCTACTAGATGCTTCTGTAAGACTTCCATCTTCTTTCTCGTTACTTACGTGAACATATCGCTGATCTTATTCATGACGTCGTGTACGAGCAGTGCTTTCTCCTCATTCTTGCTGCGCTTATATACTGGCTCTCTGCTCTGCTAGATGCTTCTGTAAGACTTCCAACTTCTTTCTCGTTACTTACGTGAACATATCGCTGATCTTATTCATGACGCTGTGTATGAGGTGTGCCTTTTCCTCATTCTTCCTGCGCATATCTTCTGTCCTGGCTCTCTGTTCTGCTACACGCTCCTGTAAGGATTCCAACTTCTGCTGACGCGTGGCCTCATTCAACTCGTTCCAGTCTCTGCGATCGTCTAAAAAGTGAGAAAGTTGCAGTAGATTTTAATGGACATGATAGAATCGTGATAGAATCATGTCCATTAATTTTTTTCTATCATAATATATGACATCACACAATCAAAACAATCTGCATAGCCTTTTCCCAACTATCTTGGAGTCGGCTTCTAGTCTAACCGGATGCAGCTGAATACCAGTATTTTATATAGAGCGACTACCTACCTATCTGACCTTCACAACCCAGTTACTGGATAATACAATACCCCTTGGTAAGACTGCTTGTCTGACTTTAGGGTTTCTGTCGACCCGTAACGACACTCAAAGATCCACGATTGACAGCCGGGACCAACGGAGGTACGGAGGAGTCTCAGTATGTAAAGATGGTCACTCATCCATGGACCAACCCCGGCAAGCATAGCTTTACCTGATGGATTGACCGTGATTTTGTTACCCGTGTGGCACAATCAATGGTTTTAAATATTCAGGACAGAGATAAACATGACAATGATTGTCTTATGTGTAGGTACAAATATTGGCCTGCCTGTTTTGCGTGTCTTATCTCTACAGGGTGTAACGGATTTGCGTGGTGCCCATGGATATGAACAACTTTCTTCAAGAAAGTCACAATAAATTACTAAAAAAAATGTACTTTCCGTTCAAAGTTATTGTCAGCTGATCATACAAATTAGTAAGGGACAATTTTTTTCTCCGAATTTTCTATCTCTATATTCCATTAACGCATCGGGTACCCACGGACCTTACCTTAGTAACAATAGATTTTCTATTGTGTCTGTTTCTCCGGCAACTGACGCGTGGTATGTTGTTCATTTCCATGGGCAGAAGCAGTACATCAAACTGGCCCTTCTTACAGCCTATGACACTTACAAATAACGTGGCTTTCTATTGGTAAAAGAATTATCAAAATCGGTTCAGTAGATCCAGAGATTACCCCTACAACCTCACAAACTTACAAACTGTACCTCTTTATAATATTAGTGTAAAGTAGAATATAGATTAGTATAGATGACCACGCATGTCCGTTACACTTTGTATATCAAAGCTATTCAGGCAGACTGGGCTATTTAAAATTCTTTTTGAAAGCCAAAAACACTGCAAACAATCAAACAAGTGTCCGTCATTAATGTTCCGCTTACTCGGACCGACTTGCTCCACATACATGAATAAATATAGCATTGCAGTCGGCCAGTAACGTTTTCTTAAATATGTAACATTGGTTCCGGCTGTCATTTCTAAATCTTACTCGAAAGTCATATAACTTAAACTTAAAGCATTTATTTGAAACAAACCATTTACAGGCACTTTTGAATTGTCAAGAAGTCGGTCAGTCAGAAAGATGAAACTAATTGCACATTCCAAAGCGTAGATCTCTATGAAGAAAAATGTGCAAGAAACTCTACTCCGGAGGTGGTCCCATATAAATTTTTATTGAAATTGCTTTAGCACTTGTTGAAAAAATCAACAAAAACAAAAAATGTGTATACGTAGATGACGTTTTGGTCTCCTCCAATTACGAGTATGTTCAAATTCCATGTTCCATGTTATTGAGGTTATCAATTCGAACGTAACTTTAATAATTAGTTTTAGTTCTGGGGCATAACAACTAAAAAGTGAAAAAAAAAAAAAAAAAAAAATCGATTCAAGTTCGATTCAAATTCGATTCAAATTCGATTCAAATTCGATTGAAATTCAATTGAAATTCGATTCAAATTGGATTCAAATTCAATTGAAATTCGATTGAAATTCGATTCAAGTTCGATTCAAATTCAATTGAAATTCGATTCAAATTCGTTTCAAATTCGATTCAAATTCGATTCAAATTCGATTCAAATTCGATTGAAATTCGATTCAAATTCGATTCAAGTTCGATTCAAATTCGATTCAATTTCGATTGAAATTCAATTCAAGTTCGATTCAAATTCGATTCAATTTCGATTCAATTTCGATTCAAATTCGAATCAAATTCGATTCAAATTCGATTCAAATCCGATTGAAATTCGATTGAAATTCGATACAAGTTCGCTTCAATTTCGATTGAAATTCGATTGAAATTCGATTCAAGTTCGATTCAATATCGATTCAATTTCGATTCAAATTCGATCCAAATTCGATTCAAATTCAATTCAAATTCGATTCAAATTCGATTAAATTTCGATTCAAATTCGATTAAATTTCGATTCAAATTCGATTCAATTTCGATTCAATTTCGATTCAAATTCGATTCAAATTCGATTCGAATTCGATTGAAATTCGATTGAAATTCGATACAAGTTCGATTCATTTTCGATTGAAATTCGATTGAAATTCGGTTCAAGTTTGATTCAAATTCGATTCAAATTCGATTCGAATTCGATTGAAATTCGATTGAAATTCGATACAAGTTCGATTCAATTTCAATTGAAATTCGATTGAAATTCGATTCAAGTTCGATTCAAATTCGATTCAAATTCGATTCAAATTCGATTCGAATTCGATTGAAATTCGATTGAAATTCGGTACAAGTTCGATTCAATTTCGATTGAAATTCGATTGAAATTCGATTCAAGTTCGATTCAAATTCGATTCAAATTCGATTCAAATTCGATTCGAATTCGATTGAAATTCGATTGAAATTCGGTACAAGTTCGATTCAATTTCGATTGAAATTCGATTGAAATTCGATTCAAGTTCGATTCAAATTCGATTCAAATTCGATTCAATATCGATTCAATTTCGATTCAAATTCGATCCAAATTCGATTCAAATTCAATTCAAATTCGATTCAAATTCGATTCAATTTCGATTCAAATTCGATTCGAATTCGATTGAAATTCGATTGAAATTCGATTGAAATTCGATACAAGTTTGATTCAATTTCGATTGAAATTCGATTGAAATTCGATTGAAATTCGATTCAAGTTCGATTGAAATTCGATTCAAATTCGATTCAATAAAGATTCAATTTCGATTCAAATTCGATCCAAATTCGATTCAAATTCAATTCAATTTCGATTCAAATTCGATTCAAATTCGATTCAAATTCGATTCAAATTCGATTAAAATTCGATTCAAATTCGATTGAAATTCGATTGAAATTTGGTACAAGTTCGATTCAATTTCGATTGAAATTCGATTCAAATTCGATTCAAATTCGATTCAAATTCGATTCAAATTCGATTCAAATTCGATTCAAATTCGATTTAAATTCGATTCAAATTCGATTCAAATTCGATTCAAATTTAATTCAAATTCAATTCAAATTCAATTCAAATTCAATTCAAATTCAATTCAAATTCAATTCAAATTCAATTCAAATTCAATTCAAATTCAATTCAAATTCAATTCAAATTCAATTCAAATTCAATTCAAATTCAATTCAAATTCAATTCAAGTTCAATTCAAATTCAATTTAATTTCAAGTTCAATTCAAATTCAATTCAAGTTCAATTCCAATTCAAGTTCAATTCAAATTCAATTCAAGTTCAATTCAAATCATTTATTTCAAATAAATCATTTACAGGCACTTTTGAATTGTCAATAAGTCGGTCAGTCAGAAAGATGAAGCTAATTGTACATTTCAAGGCGTAGATCTATAGAGAGAGGGGGGACGTTCTTCTCCCTATGGCAAGAAACGCCATGGACACTCTTTAAAACCATGTTATGTATAAAAATCCTGGTTACATATGTCTTGTTGCTTCTAATATATGAGAACAATGTACACAAACAAAAACAATAAAAAAGACCCTTCAACCCCCGCGGCCAAATCCGGGTTGTCAAATTGAACCCTGACGACAACCCGGGTTGACAGCCGATTTTTTTTTTTTTGTCCGACTCACCAGTGAGTCGCGGGGTTTCACAGGTTAAAATAAGCCAGTGGCAGTTGAGAGATGACCAGTCTCAACTGACCACTCAGCTCAACCATATTGAAGGGAACCGAATGGCCCAACACACGCGCCACCATCAGCGAGACATTTCTGTGAGCATGACAAACTCTCAACTGCCATGCTCGTTCATGTCAAAAAATAAAATAAAAAAACTTGAGAGGTGTCAAGGGACACCCGGATGGAACGAAGTTCCTTTCGATTAATTAGTGAAGGAATTGTAATATAATTTTATTTTTTTTAATTTATAATATTTTTTTTATTATTAACTACGCACACACGCACGCACGTAAGAAGTTATACTTCATCATCTCATCTCATCGCAGCTCAGCTCAGCTCAGATCAGCTAAGCTCAGCTCAGCTCAGCTCAGCTCAGCTCAGCTCAGCTCAGCTCAGTTCAGCTCAGCTCAGCTCAGCTCAGCTCAGCTCAGCTCAGCTCAGCTCAGCTCAGCTCAGCTCAGCTCAGCTCAGCTCAGCTCAGCTCAGCTCAGCTCAGCTCAGCTCAGCTCAGCTCAGCTCAGCTCAGCTCAGCTCAGCTCAGCTCAGCTCAACTCAACTCAACTCAACTCTTTAGCAATAACAACAACTATAACAAAAGTAATTGTAATAAAATTTTATTTTTTTTACTATAGCAAAAAGTGTCGTGACAACTTTTCGTAAGAATTTTTTCCGTCTAGCCCCCTTTCACAACGCGCGATAAGGAACTTCGTTCCAACTATTTTACAAAAAAATCACCTAAGAAAGAAAATACACTTAAAATTTAAAAAATACTTTATTTCCTCTTTATTTTTTTAACTTTTTTCCCAGGGGTTCGGGATAAATTCGAAACAGAGTTAACTCGCCCCTGGGCACTAAGGGCAGGAAGGAACAGGGGTGGGTTTTAGTCAGTAAGAGTCTGACACGCCCTCCCGCTTCACCCAGAGCGGGAGAAGTCATAGGATGATGAAAAAAAAAAGGACATTACCTGCGGAAATAACTGTCACGTGACTCACGCCCAGTAATGTCGTTGCCATAAATTTTGCACGAAGCTTTAGCGTTAATGTTAACAGAAAAGTATTTTGTCTATCCCGCCTGGTGAGGGTCGCGGGAAACCGATTTATGCGAGACACACAGGACCGGTCGTTATGGCGACACTTGGGGGAGGCCTATGACCAGCAGTGGACGTCTTTCGGCTGAAATGATGATGAAAAAATAAATATTTCTCACTAGCAGCTTGCCGTACAGCCTTCAGATCTCGTCGCAACACATCGTTCTCAGCGCAGAAGTCTGTCAGCAACTTGTACATGGAGAAGTTCTCCTGTTCTACCCTCAGGAACAGGTGTATTATTCTGTCAGTTCTGTATTCTCCTGTGTATTCCTGGAGAATAGGGGGTGTAAACGATATAACACATACATCTAATCTAATACCTTTAAACAAGCAATTCTTGTATATACTCGTATGTTTATAAATAAACTGAATGTCGGAAACGACTCCAACGATTTTCATGAAATTTAGTATGCAGGAGGTTTTGGGGGCGACACATCGATCTAGCTAGGTTTCATTTTTAGAAAACGTCGTTTTATCCGTGTAAAAACCGAGCAAAGCTCGGTCATCCAGGTACTAAGTATTATAAACGAAATAGCAAATATGTGGTTTTGTAAAAGTAATTTTCCTGAGAATTAAATAAAGCAGGTTTATGTCTGTATGTAACTCGGAAGTAGACCTAGACTACTTTATTATAATACTCGTATTTTACAAATATGGTATTCCTGGTCGAAACTCTCAATCTCGAAACCCATCAACAACAATAAAAAAAAAATTAAAAAAAACTACCATTAAAAAAAAAACATGGGAAAAGAACCAAACTGCAAAAAACAACTGAAAAGTTCCAAACGATTTATTGTTTAAGCAGTTATTGAACTAAAAAAAAAATTACCTCAAAGAAATTCATGTAAAATATAGAAAGAAAAACTCACAGAAATATCATCCAGCAACTTAAGATGATACTGATGCTGTCTCTTCCTGTTCTCTTCTTCTTGCCTCTTCTGTCTTTCTTCTCGTATCTCCTGCTTCTTGTTGACTCTGGTCATCCCCTTGGTAGCCAGGAATAGGTAGACTTTCATCTCGTGGTCGTAACCTTTTATTAGGTCTCGCATTTCCTGTAATTAATATGAAATAACGTGGCGGTATAGAATATTGCAGTTTTAGGTCAGCGCCATCTTTTGACCGATGGTGAAACTAATGTATTTTTTCTGAAAAAGTGTGCTATTCAGAGACATCGTTTTATTGTTCCTGTAATCTTTACATAAACATCTATCACTGAGAACTATTTCAGATTTTTCTCTGAAACTATACCTACCGCAAATAAAGAATAAATGTTTTAGAATGTGCAAACAGTGCTCTTTTATATGATAACCCCCCACATGCCCTAGTAGCCCCACTTCAAATTTTTAAGACCCCTTTCAGTCATGCCGGCAAAAAAAAATCTTATTTGCAAAATAGTTGGCCAAACGTCATCTAAAACTATTCCAAATTTCAAGTTGATAGCATTAGTAATTCTTGAGATATCCAGCAGTGACAGACGGACAGACAGACACACAGAGTCGCACCATAAGGGTTCCTTTTTACCATTTTGGTACGGAACTTTAAAAAAAGAAGTCTGTTTATTGTGATTTAGGGTGACTTTGAATGGAAGTTTTTAGCTAGTCGTTGGTCTTGTGCACATTACTGCAGTTGAGGAGGTCCTCGGTAAAATTCCTGGGCGTTGAATTTTTCTGTCATCATCATCATTTGTGCTGCCACAACAACCGGATCTGTGCGTCTCGCATCCATCGGATTCCCGCGACCCTTACTATGTAATCGTTCCACCTTGTGGGTGGCCTTCCAACGCTGTCTTTCGATAGGTACGTGGTCGTCCTTCCAGAACTATTCGGCCCCATCGACCAACTGTTCTGCGAGCAATGTGCCCTGCCCACTGCATTCTGGTTTTGTTTTTTGTACTGCTAGAAAAGAAACCAGGTGCTCGTGGAGGAGCTCGAAGCTAACTTGACTTTGACAGTCGCCCGAAAGTCTGACAACCAGTCTTACCAAGGGGTAACCCAGTAACTGGGTTGAGGAGGTCAGATAGGCAGTCGCTTCATGTAAAATACTGGTATTCAGCTGCATCCGGTTAGACTGGAAGCCGACCCCAAGATAGTTGGGAAAAGGCTAAGCAGATGATGACAAAAGAAACCAGGTGCTCCGGAGTCTGGTTTCGTAACCACTTGATGGCAATAGACTAGACAAGAGACTTATTATATGAGACATAAATAAGAGAAAACCATTCTTGTTTAAGTTTGATAGATTTCAATGCTCAATTTGCGGCAAAGTCCTTCGGATTGCTTGACAAATAAATTCGTACAGTAACAACTATTTATCGTATATATTTCAAACTTTGTACTGTAAACTAGTAACTGAACTAAACATAAACTATGTGAGTAGTTCTGATTTTAAGGATTGACTGGATCTGTGTCAGGCCAAGTCATTTCAACAACGACCTTGAGTGGTTAGCTTGCGTTTTCTGCGCTGAGCTCACGTAAGGCGTTGTATGTCCACCCAGTAATAGGACTCGCCCATCAAGGAGCTCTGTCCGAAATTAGACGCATTATCAATTTATTATACATGAAACAACAGGTATTATACTAAAACACGTATACTTAAATCATTAAATGATCTTTAAAATGGTGAAAGTTTCATAAAAAAACGCTTTATAGTTTTTGCGTGATTCTCAATTTTTTATCCGCGTTAGACATAACTTTACAAATTAATTACTCTGTGTTATAAAAACATGCTTTGAAATATTCACTTATCAAACTACCAAGGAAATTGTCTCAAGTAACATATATTTTTTTTCAATGAAATAAGCCTAGTCGTTCAGACGTGATGTTTAATTAAAAATCATTAGAAGTCGTTTATCTGCGCCTTAAGTACGTTTTCAAGTGCAACACCAAATAAAGACATGACCCTGTTGCCACAAGGTCGGTAGAATTATGTCATCTATATTCCTAACAGGCAATAAAACTTTTACTACCTTATTCATAAAGATGTCTTTATTGAAAAGCTATTTTACTGTATTGCTCCCTCACTTCATTGACATTCAATTGACAAGGACAAGTTAGAATACACTTGAGTTTACATTAGTCAATCAATAAGTTACCTAGTTCTCAGAAATGATACAAAACTTTTAATTCCTGGGTGAATGTTCAGAGTGAAAGTACTGAAGATATGAAAACCTTTTGTGTTTGAACCAATTAAGATTTCCCTACGGAAATCTTAATTGGTTCAAACAGCAAAAGGTGCAAAGTGCAGACTTGGAAGGAGCAAAAGTGTAGTCTTGCACAAGTTTTGCGAACATAAAATATACTTAAGGCGCAGATATACGACTTAAAAACAAATGATTTTAAAATTGAACATCACGTCTAAACGACTAGTTTTATTTCTTCGAAAACAATGGGGCCGATTCTGTTAGGCACAAACTAAACTTAATTTAGGCTATTGCTATCTTTCTCTCTCTAATAAAACAAGAAAGAGACGGACGTAAATTAGAGCTGTCAAATTTAGTTGAACCAATGTTACCATACGAATTTAGGGTACACGTAAAAACATGTCGACTAAAAACACGGTAAAGTACGAGGCGTAAACTAATTTGACATCTCTAACTTAGTTCATAGCTATAGCCGTCCTTTTCTCGCACTGCCGTTTAGTAAAAGATAGCGATTCTCTAATTTTAGTTTAGATATTCAACAAGAGAATCGGCACCAATATGTATTACTTTAGACAATTTTCTTCGTAATCTGATATGTGAATATTTGAAATTATATTTTTATAACAGAGTGTAATTAATTTGTAAAGTTATGTGTAACGCGGATAAAAAAATTGAGAATCACTTAAAAACTATAAAGCGTATTTTTATGAAACCATCACCATTTTAAAGATCATTTAATTATTTAAGTATACGTGTTATAGTATAACACCTGTGGTTTTATGTATAATAAATTAATAATGCCTCTAATTTGGGACAGCGGTCCTTGATGGGCGAGTCCTATTACTGGGTGGACGTACGACGCGTTGCTTGAGTTCAGCACAGAACACGCAAGCGAACCACTCCAGGCCGTTGGCACACAACTGTGCCTTAAGTGGCATTGGGTAGGGTATATTGCTCGCAGAACAGATGCTCTATGGGGACGAAAAGTTCTGGAGTGGCGATCGCGTGCCTGAAGATGCAGCGTTGGAAGGCCTCCCACAATGTGGACCGATGACCTGGTGAGGGTCGCGGGTAGCCAATGGATGCGAGACGCACAGGACCGGTCGTTGTGGTCGTTGTGGTCGTTGTGTGACTGGTATGTGAACGTCTTTCGGCTGAAATAATGATAATGATGATGAAAATGTATTGAACAGCAGTTATCTTTTAACCGACTTCAAAAAAAGGAGGATGTTCTCTTTTCGACTTTTTTTATGTGTGTTGTTACCTCAGAACTTTTTTCTGGGTGAACCGATTTTGATGATTCTTCTCTTCGATTTTTTATTTGAAAGCTAGTGATGCTCATGTGCTCATATTTAAATTTGGTGAAGATTTGATGAAGAACTTTGGAGATACACAATGGAACTCTTCAATAAATGATAGCACACCTTCCGGAATTGCTGCAACCGCATTTATGTTTATTGTTTACACCACTTTATAACATAACAACACGCTGATACGCTCTGAAGGGGTACACAGATTTAAACAGCTCACGCTGATCCACCCTAATTTCACCAATTATGTACAAATTACATATTTTTGGGACTATCAATTCGGGCATAACTTTTCTATTTAGTTTTAGATAAGGTACAACAAGTAAGAAGTGAAAAATAAAAACTTACAAAATAATTTAACCGACTTCCATAGAAAACACTAAAAAATAGTTTTTCATATCCACACATAACACACACAACCCAGCGCGTTTTCTTCTTTTTTTTTCATTCCATTTTATTATATTTAATTTTCTTTTTATTTTCATTTTTGCTTTCATTTGTGTTTTCATGTAGTTTAATTCTTATAATTGTATAATATTTACATTAATCCTGAACGAGCTTGAGACAACTTTGTAGTCATTATTATAATAAAACTAAGAGAATGGCAGAGCTTCCTAACACAAGCAAACTGTTTGCTTAAAAGGATGCTCCATATTATAAATAGAAATAAGAATTTTAGTTGATGCAATAAACATTTTTATTATTTTTTATTTATTATCATATTATACGGTTGCACCCCTTGGTGAAAGTTGTTCAGATTGATGGATTATCCAGTCACTCCTAGAAATGTAAAAGTCATCGGATAGTTCTAAATATTGTTAGTTAAAATCCTGTAAAATTGTAAAGTCTTTTTAGGATTCCGTACACGAAGGGTCCAAACGAAGCCCTATTGTTGTGACTTATGTGTCCGTCTGTCTGTCTGTCCGTCCGTAGTCTGTCATAAAATTTTGTTATGAAGATTTTTTTAACTGCCCAATGACCTATGAACTTGAAATTTGGTGATAAAATTTATTATTACGTACACTTTACTAACTTAGACCAATATATGGTACGGAACCCTTAATGTGCGAAATCCAAAACGCACTTGGCTAGTTTTTTTTTTCATAAAGGCTCGGAAAGATCATTCATTCTCCTGCCCTCATCCCAATTTATTTGGGGTCGGCGCAACATGTCTTTTTCTTCCATACTCCTCTATTAGTCGTCATCTCTGTAGTCACCCCCTTTTTACCCATATCCTCTTTCACACAGTCCAACCATCGTTTCTTTGGCCTTTCACTACTCTTATAGCCCTCCACATTCATACACAAGACTTTCCTCACGACATTTTCTTCATTCCTCCGCATCACATGCCCATACCATGTCAACTGATTTCCACATAACTTTTCAGTCAGACATTAATTGTATTTGAAATGATATAATCGTAATATAACTAGATTTCACACTCTTGAAAGATTTAATACAATCTTACGGTGTTTGCAACTATCCGGTCATATGCAAAATTGCCTTTGATCGTTGAAAACACACTCCTCGTACCAAAACTCAAAACCCAATTGGCGAGAAATGGCCTACGATACGGTACGGTACCGATACCAAACCAACACTAAAGTGACGAGCATCCAAAATCCACTTTTAACGACTAACCCATCAAAGTAACAGGCCCAAACAGTTCTCGGAACTGCCAACATCAGAAGAATTGAGTACATTTGAAGTGTTGCCAACTTGAAACTTTAAATGGTGCAACTGTCCTTTTAGCCATGATTTAACTAAAGTTAGCTCATAAGGACCGTTAAGGGCCTTTTAGGTGTTAATGGTTTGAGTTTATTAGGTGGTGCAATCAACTGTTGTTGTTTCATTTGGGGTTTTAAGTAGGGTACACTTTGTAGACATTTTAAGGATGTCAGCTCGGTCTTTATGATTATTATCCTGTCGAAGACTGTAATGTCATCTAATGGCGGCTAGTTCAGGCTAAGTGTAAAATACAGGGTGTAAAATGACACATCATAGAGCCGTTAACTACGCATACTGTACGTCTAACAAAGAAGTTTTGCGCAAAAATTATTGCTGGGAAACAAATTTTATTTTTAGGTAAGGAAAAAAAATACTATTTATTATTGCGCGCAATGTAACGCAAACCCAGGCAAGTGGAGTTAAACTCTGCCCCTTTGCTCTAAGCCACGTAGGTACTTGTCAGATACGTTTGATATTAATTGCGTTTTTGTAACTGCAAATGCAAGATCGAAAATCCAGGTAATGTTTGGTATGAAACAAGTTTAGTAATAACACTTGGAATTCATTTTCGTAAAAAAGTTAAAAAAAAAAATTGTGACTGATCTTTAATATTAGATTCCCAGGGGAATCCACTGGTTCTGGAGATTTGACCATACCTGTATAGTCTAGTGGAAAAAATGATCCAAATAATGGGTAAAATATGTGGCTTTCGGCTTCGGAAACTGTCTTTTTACACCCGTTATTGTCTAATGGTAGGTAAGGGAAGATGGCTGTCATCCAGAAACGTAACCAGAGGACTGGCAGCATTACCACGTTGAATGGCTTTGCTAATTCTTTGGAAAAAAAATGAGCCAGCCCTCTGGTCACGCAAAGGGTCGATCTGTCGGCGAGAACTATCCTAGAAAAGGGGACGCGCACTCGGACCCTATGACCCCCAAGCGTTTCGACTCCAAACGACTCGAAACTGTAATAGGGAATATGCAAGAAAAAAATATTTGTTATCTAACCGGTTAATCGATGAATGTACTAAAATAGTGTACGAACAGTGAAAGCAGAATCAAAATTGATTGAAAATTAAACGAGATATAGCAATTTTAAACAAATATATCTGTCCCTCTCTTGAAAACGCTGTTTTCTATGGCAGTTGTATGGGCGTCATGTTCGTCGCTGATGATGATATTTTGAAAATTCCTTCATATTTGTTCACTATAGTTACTGTAGTTCACTATAGTATAGTGTCTTCAATTGAACAAATAAAAAAATATCATGCATATTCCCTTACAAAGATATCATAAGTTGTGTTTACCTGTACTTGCAGCATCTGGTCAATCTTTCCCTTCTCTTGCATGGACTTCAGCTTGGTGCACCACTCGTCCCTCTGATCGTACGCCAGGGTCGAGGACTCAAACAGGTCGTTAAGGAACTTCTTCCCCTTGCCCAGGATCGACAGCATCTTGTCCCAGGCTTGGTTGAAGAGGGCCCTGTGGAGATAGACTGAATAAAAACTGGCCAAGTGCGTGTCCGTACCAAATATTGGTATTTGTGAAGTATACGTAATAATAAACATTATCACTAAAATTTCAAGTTCATAGGTCAATGGGAAGTTAAAAAAAAATCTTCGGAACAAATTTTGTGACAGACGACGGATGGACAGACGGATAGACGGACACATGACTAATAGGGCTACCCTTTGGACCCTTCGGGTACGGAATCCTTAAAACGACCGCACTTATAAAATTCTGTAAACGGTCAAAATTACAAATATTCCACCTGAGTCTATTACCATTGGCTCAAGATCTGTTACTTCGTATTTCCTAGGGGGAAAACCTAATAACACCGAGATACAAAACCTAATAGAATCTTAGGTTTTGTTCGCTTAGCTCTCAATCCTGTTATAAAATTCCCAATAGAAGCATTCCGGAGAAGGGATTTATTCTGGAGCCACTAAAAACTACTGGATTGGCAAATAGACATAGTTGAATGTTGAAGAAGAATGTAAATCATAGTTGCGAAGTTTTTTTATTTTTATTTTTTTTTACCGCGAATGTTTTAGTACCATCGCGCAAGAAAACTTTACCTATAAGCTCGAGTATCTTAAATGGACGGTTTTAAGATACTCGAGCTTACAAGTAAAGTTTGCTTGTGTATATATTTTTGCTCGTGACTGTATGTTACTGCGAAAGTTTACCATTTGCGACGAACGTAGTCCAGGGCCTGCAGTCTTGACATTGATAGCGAAACTTTTTTTAGCTACCGATCGCTATATTACTAGCCGTTAAAAAACTCCCTCATTTGTGGGAAAAATTTTAGGTCATGATCTGATAAAATAATTGATTTTCTTGAAATATGTACAGCAACGGTGTAAATTTTAACTTGCAAGCACTATTTTTCACAAAAACTTATAATTTATTTAAATTTTAATGAATATCGTTTACCGCTTGTAACAATTTAATTAACTTGTCAAAATATTAAAGGACATAAAAGTTTGCCTCCTTGCAACATTAATTTCTTAGCGAACGAATTCGGTCGTTACATTATCGTTAACTATGTCGAGACTGCAGGTCCTGAAAGTTCTTTACAGCGATGGTTGCAGTTTCAATAGCACGCTATTGTGATTTAGGTCATTTAAGACGGTTGCCGATACTAGATATAGTAGAAATGTTATATTTATCTCGAACTTTGTCCAGGCATTCTATACACTGCCGAATGTTTAGCCGGAAATGTGCTAACGGCAGTCGTAAGTAAGGGAGTATCGAAGGGGATGACGGAGGCTGCGTTCGTTCGCTCACTGTAGCCCCGTCATCCCTTTCGAACCTAACCTGTCCGTGTCGGGGTGCCTTAAGTTCCCAACGTACGGCGCAATAGTAAACTTTCGCAGTAATGAACTTTCGTCGCGGTGGTAAATTTTCGCAATAACGTACATCGCGGTAACGAACTTCGCAACTATGATTTACACCGATTGAAGACTACCGTTGAACCTTTATTATTAATAATTGATTTTAGAAAATTCAATTAGCTTTCTTCTTTAGATATATGAGATTTGTATGCAGTCTGCATTTAACCACTACTGTAAACGTTAAAGTAAACTTTACGCCTGTGTTTTGAGCCTCTTGAAACGAACAAGATGCAAAATCCAGACTCTGGACTACTCCACATTCCTTGACTTAATTGTAGAACCTTATCACACGTTGTTAAACCCGGGAATCTAACTTCGCACCATGAACCACGCTCTCCTTACCATTGAGATTTCTTTAGCAGGAAATTAAGATTCGAAGGTACGCGATGAAAAACACGACAAAAAACCATCGTATTTTTAGGCAGCAAACAGGAAAATATTTGGCAGGTTTTGTTGCTATACGAAATTGCGAAGCCTGAATAATAAAATTATGAAAAAACATCTGTTAATTGTCGTAAGATAAAAAAAATATCTCAATTTAAAGTTATGTAAAGGTGTATAGCTAGTTTTTCCCACGGTTTTAATCCCTTGACCTATTCCACAGGAAACGGGCATTTTTCCAGGAAAAATAAATAGAACATTTTCAAAAAACCCTACTGGAAAAGAACAAATTAAAAGTTCCAAACAAGTCACTTTTCAAGCAGTCTAATGCAGTTGGTTGAATTGATTGATCAGCTCAGGCAGGCGTTTTACTGTGTAAATTATTTCATCACGACTGCTCTCAAAATGGCGAAGGAAAACATCGTAAGGAAACCGGCATGTCATAGAACCAAAAACTCGAAGACAAGTGACATCCACCAACTTACACTGGGCCCACGTGGTGAATTACGGCGCATTCCCTCTCCTAGAGAGCAAGCCTTTTTTTTTTTGGGAAATATCCAATGACATCGCCCGCTCTGGGTGGAGCGGGAGGGCGTGTCAGACTCTTACTGACTAAAACCCACCCCTGTTCGTTACTTGCCTGAGTGCCCAGGGGAGCGGTAACTCTGTTACGAATTTATCCGCTACCCCTAGGCATGCAGGCACCGGCCATGATGGGCCCCGTCAGTGGTGGCTGACAATCATCTCTTTGAGGCGCGTGGAACACTACGCGCCGTCGACATACGGGCCTGGTGCTGATCGGACAGCGAGCTACCCACTACTCGTCGTCCGCAGGCCCGGGTCTACGGTGGCCGCAGATCGTCTCACGACGTCCTACGCCCAGGGCGTCTTCTGCGGCGGCTGCGACTCGGGGCGTGAGAGCCACTCCGTTGAGCTTCCCTCACCCGTTCGCCTCCTCCTTCGCGAACATTACTGTTTCGCAGAAGGAGGAGACTGCTTCCCATTCCCTCTCGCTCCGTACCATGGCCTGAACCAGGGCCGGGCGCGAGAGGTCGCTGCCGCCTATCACATCCACGAGGACACGGCGGTACTCCGCCCAAGCGGGGCAGACGTCCATCGTATGCTCCACCGTGTCCTCTGGGTGATCCGCGCAGTGGTGACACCCGGTATAGCGTGGAAGCCTGTGTCCTAGAAGTGAGAACATTTTAGGCGGATGCAAAAAAGAAAAAAACAATTTTACGTCTTTACGATGCTCCATTAAATTACTGCTGTACCATACCTGTCCTGCAGCATATGGTCGATCTCTTCCCTGATCTTCTTGTTCTCACACTGCACCGTATTGAACCGAAGCTTGGCAGTCTCCAGTTTGTTCTCAGCTGATATCAACCGGTACTCACTTTGCCAGCGACGTTCTTCGAGCTGTTACAGAAAGCCAAAGAAGGAAGAAGTCATTAAATTCGCAATTGTACCTGCATTAAGTTTTAAATAAAAATTAAAGCCCGAATTAACTCCTGGTTAAATAACGCAAAGGTATCTTGAAAAGTAAGTTATTTTTACCCAACTGAAACGTAATGTTTTTGGGCGTTCCTTAATAATGTTTAATGTATTTTTCTAGGAGCTCGTGGCTTAAGTAATAACAGCCGCACGGGTCGATCCATCAAGTTAAGTTACGCTTGCCGGGGTTAGTCCATGGATGGGTGACCATCTTTACATACCGAGACTCCTCCGTGCCTCGGAAAGCACGTGAAGCCGTTGGTCCCGGCTGTCAATCGTGGATCTTTGAGAGTCGATACGGGTCGTCAGAAACCCGAAAGTCTGGCAACCAGTCTTACCAAGGGGTATCGTATTACCCAGTAACTGGGTTGTGAAGGTCAGATACCTATCTGACCTTCACAACCAGCAGCATGACATGGCATGGCAGTAGCTCCATGTAAAATACTGGTATTCAGCTGCATCCGGTTAAACTGGAAGCCGACTCCAAAATAGTTGGGAAGGGTTAGGCAGATTGAATGTATTTTTTCTAGGATTACCTGTCCTTGTGCAGTGTTTGCCAATTTCCTTAGATCCAAAGTATCTTTGTTGTTTTTTTGTATCAAGCCGTTGATTTGATCCATCATCACTACATCGGCTGAAAACAGAAATATTTACATTTGCTTTTAAATTCAAACTAGCGACCCGCGCCGTCATCACACGGAAGCAAAATGATTCGAAAGATACATCATCACATCACGTCTAGCCACTTAAGGCGCAGTTATACGACTTCTAATATTTTTAATTGTTTATCACGTCTGAACAACTAGTCTTATTTCTTTGAAAAAAAATTAATTATGTTACTCTAGAAAATTTTCTTCGTAATGTGTGAATATTTGAAATTATATTTTTTATAACATAGTGTAATTAATTTGTAATGTTATGTCTAACGTGGATAAAAAATTGAGAATCACGCAAAAAATATAAAGCGTATTTTTATGAAACCTTCACCACTTTAGAGATCATTTAATTATTTATGTTTTAGTATACGTGTTTTAGTATAATACCTGTTGTTTTATGTATAATAAATTAATAATGCGTCTTATTTCGGACAGCGCTCCATGATGCGCGAGTCCTATTACTGGGTGGACGTACGACGCGTTACGTGAGCTCAGCACAGAACACGCAAGCTAAACCGTTAATAGCGCCTTAAAGCAATTGTGACTGTCGAAAATTATTGTTATTTCTATCGGGAACAGAACTTTTTTTCTGTATGAAAAATAGGTACCTACTCTTTAACTGGGAAACAAGATACTCTTTGGTAAAACTGGCCCTGTATCTATACCATCCAATATCCATACTTCTTGCTACCCTATCCTACTATTTCCAATCCTCTTAATACTCGTATTATAAATGCGAAAGTTTTGACAGATGAATGGATGTTTGTTTGTTCCGTAATCACGTTAGAACGGCTCCACGGATCTGGTTGAAATTTGGCACAGAGATAGATTATAGTCTGGAGTAGCACATAGGCTGTAATTTATACTGGGGAAAGAGCTAATTCCACGCTAGTGAAGCCGCTGACAGAAGCTATTAAGTAATATTATAAATGCGGAAATTGCTCTGCCTGTCCGTTTATTTGTTACGTTACCACGCCTAAACCGCTGAGTCAATGTTGATGCATTTCGGTATGGAGATAGACTGGACCTCGTGGCTAAACTAATAACAGCCGCACGGGTCAATCCATCAGGTTAAGCAATGCTTGCCGGGGTTGGTCCATGGATGACTGACCATCTTTACATACCGAGACTCTTCTGTGCCTCGAAAAGCACGTTAAACCGTTGGTCCCGGCTGTCAGTCGTGGATCTTTGACAGCCAGAAGCCCGAAAGTCTGACAACCAGTCTTACCAAGGGGTTTCATATTACCCAGTTACTGGGTTGTGGAGGTCAGATAGGCAGTCGCTCCATGTAAAATACTGGTATCCAGCTGCATCCGGTTAGACTGGAAGCCGACCCCAAGATAGTTGGGAAAAGTCTAGGCAGATTGATTGAGATAGACTGGACCTTAGAGAAGTACATTAAATACTTTTGGAACGAAGTTCCTTATCGCGCGTTGTGAAAGGGGGCTAGACGGAAAAAATTCTTACGAAAAGTTGTCACGACACTAATGAGGCTGTCCATCCAAAAAGATTGTGTTGGAAAAACAATCTAATAAAAACTTCTTGTATTTTTGGTGGGTAGGTACAAAGTTTGCAAGCAGATCAAGCATTATCAAACATTATTTGTTATAGTTGTTGTTATTGCTAAAGAGTTGAGTTGAGCTAAGCTAAGCTGAGCAGAGCAGAGCTGAGCTGAGCTGAGCTGAGCTGAGCTGAGCTGAGCTGAGCTGAGCTTAGCTGATCTGAGCTGAGCTGAGCTGAGCTGAGCTGCGATGAGATGAGATGAGATGAGATGATGAAGTATAACTTCTTACGTGCGTGCGTGTGTGCGTAGTTAATAATAAAAAAATATTATAAATTAAAAAAAATAAAATTATATTACAATTCCTTCACTAATTAATCGAAAGGAACTTCGTTCCATCCGGGTGTCCCTTGACACCTCTCAAGTTTTTTTTTATCCCGGGAGTACTTTCCTTTGGTATAATTTTCAGCATTCACGCAGGGGAAGCCGCTGGCTGAAGCTATAGTTATAATAATATATTACCATCCACCTCCTGCTGAGTCTCAATTCTGTGCAACAGCGAGGTCTTCAGTTCCACTTTCATCCTCTTGTCCTTCTTCTTATGGGCTCCTGATCTTGCTATCTGTGGAGAGAACAGAAGAATAAGATTCTTCATCAGCATCGGTTTACTCTTTATCTTAGCGATTTTGGAGTTGATTTATATTCTAACCTAACATAAAATGTTATGTACCAGTCGGATTCGTATACGAAGGGTTCCGTAAGATTTCTATTATTTGCTGACAAGCAATAGAAACAAACGCTCTGTGAAAATTTCAACTGTCTACCTATTACGGTTTATGAGATATAGCCTGCAGACATTGACGGACGGGCGGACAGCGGACGCTTAATAATAGGGTTCTATTGGTTACCCTTCGGATACGGAACCCTAAGAAGCAATAGTTCCTGGTAGAGGTGTCCATTTAATAGGGATCCTATCTTATAGGAATAAAACAGGCACTAATTCAGACTCATGCCTTTGTCCCAATTTCTTCGTCAATACATTTATAGTTGCTGGTATAGAAGAAGCTGAATATAAGGTTTTTCTATCGGTTACATTTCGGAGAGTGTGCGTCGGAACTACGTAGTTTTATTCCGCCGAACCAGTTTCATCATCGGACCCCTAGACGTACGGTATATCGTGGAAATCCCACCTATACGTACAGATAAAGAGTGGAATTCCCTTCCAGGGTCTGTGTTTTCTGATAGCTATACAACCTGGGGGTCTTTAAGTCAAGAGTGAATAGGTTACTTCTAGGTAAGCGTGCTCCATCTTCGACCACATCATCGCTTATGGTTCCTTCTAACTGGCAGAATCTTGATGCTCCGAAAATTTGGCATAAAACACTTGGCATAATCTTCTTTTAACGAATATTTTTAAGGCATTAAACTTATTAAATATAATTATTGTTTGGCCGAATGTTTAAGTATATGTCCGAATTAACAATGGCATACTTTTAAGGTGGCAGAATTTTATTTGGCAAAATTACCTTTGGCAAAGTTAATATGCCGCATAATTTTGTTTCGCATAACGTTTATTTAGAGCGACGATTATTGATTTCACTTGGCATACTATGAAGATGGCAGAATTTCATTTGAAAAAATGCTTGTTTGCATGCTGCATGCTTGCTGCATGTATGGTGTATGCTTGTTTGCATGCTTCTTATTATTATGGTAAGAAATACAAAATTATTTCTACTATGAATTTTCTGTAATGTGATAGATGAGTCTTTCAATTATTATGGATATGAAATGTATGGCAAAAGATGATTCTAACTGTAAATATTCTGATATATGATAGTTCTGCCTTTTAATGACTATCGACATGAAATGTATGTCAAAAGATGATACTGACTGTAAACTTTCTGGTTTTACTATTATGGATATGAAATTATCACGTTCAATTATTATGGATACAAAATTTATGCCTAAAGATGATTCTGACTTACAAAATTATGAGGATCGAATGTATGATAAATGAGTGTTTACCAAACAATTTTCTGCAAAATGAAGTTTATGCTATCCGCTGTTATGCTAAATGATATTATGACATAAAAAGTTCTGCAATAAAGGGTAGACCCCATCGCTTATCATCAGGTGAGATAAGTGTCAAAAGTGAGCCTATCAATCATACATTTTCACTGATAGATACAGTATCGTTGGGTACCACATTAGCTGAGACCAAGAAGTTACGTGAGTAGCGACGTGTTATGACGCCACATACGAACTAGTAACACACATAAAAAACTTTTTTAAATACAACCGACTTCTAAAAATTGCATAATAACTTTAATTTCGGAAGTCAGTGTATATATTTTTTTTGTTTCTTCGTTTTTTGACACCGACTTCCGAAATCAAAGTTATTTTGCAATTTTTAGAAGTCGGTTGTATTTAAAAAAAAGCATTTTTTTCCATTTTTAGATTTTAAAAAATATTGTTGTTGTACACCAGAAGTAAAACTAAATATTAAAGTTATGCCCGAATGGATAACACCAATAACATGGAATTTGAACATTTGGAGACAGCCAAAACGTCATCAGTGTATACATATTTTTTATTTATGTTGATTTTTTCAAAAAGTGCTGAATCAATTTCGATAAAATTTATATGGGACCACCTCTGAAGTATGACCTACCATACATAAAAAAAACATCAAAATCTATTCCCAAATGGCGGAGATATCGCGTAACAAACATACAAAAAACAAAAAAAAACACACACGAATTGAGAACCTCCTCTTTTTTTGAAGTCGGTTAAAAATCCAGCATCGCACACGCAGAGCTCTCCTTGCGATTTGAACATATACACAACAGTCCAAAATCAACCAACGGCCATTGGCCCAGACCAGACACAACACCCGTCTGGTCGGAGGATATTCCCTTTTCAATGGAGGTTTGCGGAAGTTAGCACCGTGTTCCGCATGCCTGTAAATTACCTTTAGGTCCTTGCAAAGATTGATGTATTCCTTCTTGAGTTCTCTCATGAGCTCGTCCTGTCTCCTGAACTGAGGGTGAACACCCAACTTGCGTTGCTGACGGTCCACTTGGATCATACGGACCTGGTGGAAGAGAAAATGAGAATTTTTGATAAGTACAAGTATTTTATGGATAAAAAAAAGCAAACGGTGAGCACGCGCAAGTTTTAGTAATATAGATTTTTACTATCATATTTCCTAATGCATCCCATTTTCTTATTTTGACCACAGTTTTGAGGAAACCATGCAGCCCTTTTTCTCCTATCTCTTTCCCATACAGCAGAAGGGAGAAGGAGACCACTCTGCACCGCATACTATATAACCGAAAACCGCTCTGCAAACCGCGTCACGCCGGTCCGCTAAAATATATATTTAACACTCTAAAAACTTTCTATTATCCGAGTTGGCCGACACAAGTGTGACATACAGAGACCAAGTGAAGTGCAAAGCAGTGGAAGAAGAAAAATCATCAAACACGTACGACAGCTTCTCGGGCTGTCCTTTTATCAGCGTGATCCATCTAGAAAGAAGATTCCCAAGTAAGTCCTTGATTCCTAACCTGGTCAGCTCATATACTATGTGTCGCCAATATTCTCCGCATAAATTACATCCCCGCATTATGGTCCATCGAAAGACGCATGTACTTATACACCCATAGTTTTTGGTCCTTTGAGCCGGATTCGAAGAATCAAGCACGGTGCACTAGGATATAATTCCTCAGCATTGCCCAATGTTTCTAAACCGATATTGAGGATCATCGCCGTAAGTCAATAAGATGGTTTACACATTTGTGAGACTTCGTCTAGATTTGTGCTTGGATGATGGCCATCTAGGCACAAATCCTGATTTCAGGCTGCGACTAAGAAATCCCTGATGGGAAAGCCGCATAACACCTTGCCTAACATGGGAATCGAACTCTAACCAGTTGAGCAATACCGCTGCGAACATTAGACTAATGAGGCAGTCTACATAGCGGCAATGAAGTGACGTTAATTATTCAATTTACATTGTAATGTAAATGTCGTGTCCTTTTACTAAGTTTCTAATCTTTTACAATGTAGTCTGTAGCGACATCCATGTCGCCACATATAAACTAAACACAAAAATCCTGTATCGTCCAAGCATAGTTCTCCGCGAGATTTGAACATATACAACAGTTTGAAATCAACCATCGGGTAGTTGCCCGGACCAGACATACTCGTAACACCCGTCTGGTCGGAGAATCCTCCCTTTTCAATGGAGATTTGCGAGACTTTATTGTTCTCTCGTCTTAATTTTAAACACATTTTTTAATGAAAACAATTTGTTATGATACCTGGCGCTGCAGCCGCAAGTGTTCGTCCTCCATTTTCCTCAGCACGTCTATGTCAGAGCTCTGAATTTCAGCGCCTTGTCCGTCCATTTTAACTAATTAAACAATAATATATCTCTGCTACGTAAATTGTGTAAAAATTAAATTTGATTATGAAACGTAGCCATTTTCTCAGCCCACTGGATTTGCTGTTTATTTTCGTAATTAAATTGGATTTTTTTCGACTTTGATTTTCCTTTTGTTTGAGGTTGGTTTGAAGATTCAGTAGCTTAATTAAATATCTGCGGTCGACGATAAATTTTGAAAATTGTTGCTAGAGAAGTAGTACCCATAGGGACTCGTTGTCCGCACTTACTAGCCAGCCTAGCTCCGCCCAGAAGCATAGAAGCTTACTAGGAGCTTCACAGTGTAAAGAAATTTTTCTTGTCACCGGCTAGCGTCTAAGATCTCCACACATGAGACCCTATTTACCTATCTTCAGGTTCCATGAGGAATGTTTGTTGTAAAATAATAGTCCATAGATTTGGTCTTCACTTCTCACATTTATTGTTAACACTGCATCACTCTAGACTAAGTTTCATGAGTCTACAGAAAATTGTATGAGGCACTTACAATTGATGATGAACAACTATTACCCAATCGTTCGAAGATCGAAGATTAAGGTCCAGAGAGGACATTCCAAAAGCAATATCACCGCTGTGGTCATACAATCCTGATCATCCTTGGACACGTGGACGTCTGTGTTCCGCTTTTGCTAAGACCGCATTGTTCTTCCAAAAATAAAGTGAGGTTAAGATCCGACCATTTTATTAGGTTTTTTCATAAAAAACTTAAGTGGAACCTAGGAACCAGCGTCCTACATTCCAATGCTTAACACATTTGAACTTTACTCTGGTTCCTGCTGCCCTTCGAGACATCAGTTAAATATTTTCGTTAGTTTGTCCTTCACACAGAGATTTTGTGTCATCGTTTCACACAGTGTGACATATAAATTTTAATTAGGTATTATTTATTTCTGAATTAGATCTAATATAAAGTAGGAACCATTGTGTTCATTTTATTACATTTTAATTACACAACTTTCATTGTTAAGATTTCAAGCAAATGGGTCTAACGCCATCTAGTGTCTTTGTAGTGTTTATCGATTCGACATTTGCAGTACTACACCCGTTCTCGGCCAGATGGCACCACAAATCCCGAATCAATAGACATCAGTTTATTTTTTTAGCCGTTACAACAGGCTTCTCGGAACGACCTCATTTAGCTTTGGGGAGCTGTCTCATTATTGACTGGACCACACTCTCCAAAGCTTTGCTCATCATTGACTGGGCTGCCCTAATCGCAGCTCTGTTCATCATTTTCATCATTAAATGTATCCTCCAACTCAATTTGAGGTTTGGTTCCATTATTGGTCTAGCATTTCAGGATGACGTGGATGGCTGATTCCTCGGCGACAAAGCAGCCTTTGCAGAGTATAGACTGTCCGTGGCGCCTATGTTGAAAATATGTTCGTTTAGGGGGCAATGATGATGAAAATTGTAGGTGTTGGGAATGAGGGAATTAAGTACGATCTGTAAGGAGAGAATTAGGCAAAAACAAACAGTTTGTGCGAAAGGAAAGGTTGTGCACGATAGATGACTTTAATTGATGTGATGATGGGTTGACGACGGCAACTTTCCACGAACCATCACTTGTTATCGATTTGATTTGCGAGAGATGACACGAACGCACGGATCTTCTTGATGCCCTTGAGTCAATTGAGAAACGAGCCAAGAGGATCATCGGCAATGATAGGCTCGTTGAGTCAAAACTCCAAAGTCGAGAACATAGACGCCGAGTTGCTAGCCTGTCGGTTTTCTATCGATTACATTTTGGGGAGTGTGCGACGGAATTGCATAATTTGATTCCGCCAAGCCCGTTTCATCAACGGACCACAAGACGTACGGCGAAGTGCCACCGGTTCATGGTGGACATCCCATCCATACGCACAAAGCGTTTTGAGAAAACATTAATTGTGCGTACAGCTAGGGAGTGGAATTCCCTACCGGAGTCTGTGTTTCCTGATAGCTATAACCTGGGAGTCTTTAAGTCAAGAGTGAATAGGTTACTTCTAGGCAAGCGTGCTCCATCTTCGACCGCATCATCGCTTATCAGGTGAGATAGTGGTCAAACGCGTGCCTATCAACAATAAAAAAAAAAGAATTGCCCATAACATCAACAACAATTTCGTGTTCGAGCGAAGTCACTGGCGAAAGCTTTTTTACCAATATTTCTAAAATGAAGTTATGCACAAATAGAGTAATTTAAGTCGAATCGGCGCAACCAATCTGTGTTATTAGTCCGTTATTGTTAAATATCTACAGTCAAAAATTTAATTGAATTTTCGTCTCGAAATTGGAGCAGGTTTAGGTCAGTCCTTGAGTGGAGATCAGAAACTGGGCAACAGTTCGAAAACTCTAGATTTAGAAGGCGTAGGAGACCTTAGTCGAGCAGTGAAATACGGTAGACTGACTTACACGTTGTACAATAGTGGCACACATTAATCATTGCTTGTTTCTTTTTCATATACACGAAAAAACTTTTTCACGCTTTGTGAAGAAATTCTTATTGAAACTAGAAATGACTTGATGCTCTTCTTATATTTGTGTATTAAATATCTATTTTGGCTTTTAACCTGCAGTGAGACGTGTCTGGCGCCCAGCACATGGGCCGTAAATATTTAAAAATCTATTTTGCTCGGGTCCCATTATTGTGTTGTGTTGTGTCGTGTCATGGCGCCTTCGGGTGAAGTTGATTGGCTACATAACTCGTTGTGATATGACGTAGACCTAAACAGATTCGTTCAATTGGTGTATCCCGCACCTCAACACACCCCGACACCAGCAACTTGCTCTGAAATACTCTCTTGTGGAATCGGAAGTGTCGTACTAAAGGTATGTGATTTCTCAATAATGGTCATATCACATTGTACTGGGATCGGGTCATCGTCACTAACAGGACTATTATTGCCAATAAGCCTGATATAGTGGTGGTGGACCGAATCGGGAGGCGTGCAAATATTATTGACATAACCGTCCCGCATGACGAGCAATATGGCGTCTGGTTGTCGCCATATTGTATTTTGATTACTGTCATGTCTTTATATAGTAGCACTCGCAAGATTAAGACTAATCAATTGCCGTAAGAATGATCAAAATCAGCCCACGCGTAGGCTCTGTAGTGCCACAAAGGAACAAACATACATACATAGGCTGATAAACAATTTCCCTCCCTAGCGTCACGCAGTCGGTTAAATAAAAAAAAGGGAATTATTTAATGACTTAGAAAATAAGTGATAAGATAGTATGACCCGTAAGGAATTTTTTTATATAATTTTATCGCAGTAAAGAAGCATCTTCATAAAATAGAGAACCTCGTGGAAACGGAGATAGATAAGCAAATCAAGTATCTTGACTTGCCCGCGAGGTTATCTACATGTGGGACGAGGAGTCAGTGATCATTGTAAAAATAGTCGTGTCGGCCTATAGCTTGATAGCCACGAGCCTCGACCAACACCCTAGGAGGTTCTCGTAAGGCGGATGGTTTGATTCAGAAAGCGATACTTCTATACACGGCTCGTTTGTAAGGAGGTTCCCGCCCGCCGCCGCGCGCGCCGGACCGCCAGTGGCTCGGACCCCGTTCCCGATACAACCACCTGTATCGGGAACGGGGTTCAAGATACTATTTGCGTTTATATGCGTTCTTGAGAAGAAGAGCGACACTTGCGGGGCCTATGTCCAGAATGGATGCCTTCTGGCTGAAATCATGAATTCGTGATGATGACTGTAATGAAAAAAATACTGCATAATATAATTACTATAAACATTGGAAGTTAAGAAAAGCTGTAAACCTTTCTAAACACTGAAAATATCACAGACATGACTTTAAATATAAGCTACTTACCCTTAATACTCTTATCCATAAATAAATGCTCCATAATAAAGAATAGAGCAGTACAAGAGTAAAGCTGTGTAGCCAGCTCTCGCCAGTAAGTTGTGTATTGTTGCCAGACGCAAAATAAACGTTGCTATTGTACGACAATAAATGTTTTGCTAAGAGTTCCTGTTTCAAGTTACTAGACTTTAAAATGTGGTGGAAGGAATTATGTTGTTTTGATGACAAAGTGGAATGACACTAATCTTACAGCATATTTAGGGTTCCGAGTAAATGTGTCTTATAGGATCACTCGTGTGTCTTTCTGTCTGTTCATCTATCACATCCGCTACACTCCGAATCTACTGGTGACTGAGTAAAATATATTTGAGACCCTCACAATGTGCCCTTTTCATTTGATATGTCGCACGGTAAAGCTTGATAAACTTTATTTTTTAATTTTCCAATTTGCTTCTCAAAAGTGACCCCCATATTCCAAATTCATTTATTTACGTTGTAGTCACAGATATTCATGTATATACCAAATTTAAAATCAATGGGTCCAGTCGATTCAAAGAAAATTGCCTGTGACTGACGGACATACAGACACACGAGTGATTCAATAAAAGTTCGGTTTTTACATTCAGAACCCTAATAACTAAACTCCCAAAACGGGAATTGAACCGGTTCGCTAAATTCTGCAGCATCTGCACAGCAGCAGACATTAAGATGACAGATCCTGTATTCATTCACATGCCGACCATTTTCAATCACACTATGCGGATGCTACTCACACCGGCGCGTAATATTCATACAAGGTAGAATTGAAATACCATGTGATTGATTGACTCACGCCCGCGTTAGTAAAATAAATGAGATAAGCAATTTAATTAACAAACAATGTGTATAAAGTTGTTCAGTGATTCCATTTACAAAAGACATCAACGACAGAACACAAAGACGCGGTCGCCACTCCAAAACTTTTCGGATCCACCTGTTCTGCAAGCAACGTTCCCTGAACGTTGCTTGCAGAACAGGTACCACTGTCACTTCAGTTGATGATGTTCATGATTCTCCGGGCTATGTCGGTAACCTTGGTTCTCTTGTGGATATCATCATTCCTGATTCGATCACGCAAGGAAACTCCGAACATGGCCCTTTCCATAGTTCTTTGGGTGACTTTAAGCCTTCTAATGAGGCTCATTGTGAGCGTCTACGGTTGTGCTTGGTTGTTGGCAATAGGTTCGCCTCGCGGTGTATTTCAGGTTAATAAATATTTATTTTACAATAACATGGGACTTAACTAATAACTGGCGTTATGTGGATGCACTACATACTCATCATCATCATCATTATCATTTCAGCCGAAAGACGTCCACTGCTGGACATAGGCCTCCCCCAAGTGTCGCCACAACGATCGGTCCTGTGCGTCTCGCATCCATCGGCTACCCGTGACCCTCACCAAGTCATCGGTCCACCTTATTGGAGGCCTTCCGACGCCACTCCAGAACTTTTCGGCCACACCGACCATCTGTTCTGCGAGCAATGTGCCTTCCCCACTGCCACTTCAGTTTGGTGATTCTTCGGGCTATGTCGGTAACCATAGTTTTCTTGCGGATATCAACATTCCTGATTCTATCACGCAAGGAAACTCCGAGCACTGCCCTCTCTTTTGCCCTTTGGGTGACTTTAAGCCTTCTGATGAAGCCCATTGTGAGCGATCACACTAGATACTACAACAAAAATAATAAAATTATTTGATTCAGTTAAAATCGGTTTCTCTTTATTAAAATTAATTCTACTCGTATTTAGCTTTACGAATCGTACACTAGGTTCAGTCCACTGGCGCCCAAGTCGAGTAAACTTGTGTTATGGGTGCCTACAATAGTTTATCATATACAAGGACAAAAGTACCGGCCAAGTGCGTGTCGGACTTCCCACATTTAGGGTTCCGTTTTTTTTTTTTTTTTTTGGGGGGTGGGAAATCATCTTATGACTCTTTCCGCTCTGGGGTGGAGCGGAAGGGCGTGTCAGACTCTTACTGACTAAAACCCACCCCTGTTCCTCCCTGCCCTACGCGCCCGGGGGCGAGGTAACTCTTTCGAATTTATCCTCCACCCCCGGGCAGGCACTGGCCGTGGCAGGCCCCGTCCTTTGCTGACAACTCTTTGAGGCGCGCGTGGAACACTACGCGCCGTCGACTCTCGGGCCTGGTGCTGATCGGACGGCGAGTTACCCGCTACTCGCCGTCCGTAAGCCCGGGTCTACGGTGGCCGGAGATCGTCTCGCAGCCCCTGGCGTCTCCTGCGACGGATGCTGCTGGGGGCGCTAGGGCGACTCGGTCTCTGTTGAGTCTCCCTAACGTGTGCCGCCTCCCTCTTCGCGAGCATTACTGCTTCGCAGAAGGAGGAGACGGCCCCCCATTCCCTCTCGCTCCGTACCATGGCCTGAACCAGGGCACGGCGCGAGAGATCGCTGCCGCCTATCGCATCCACGAGGACACGGCGGTGTTCTGCCCAGGCGGGGCAAACCTCCACCGTATGCTCCACCGTGTCCACTGGGCGATCCTCGCAGTGGAAACACGCAGGAGTCACCTCCGCCTTGATCCGACACAGGTACTTCCCGAAACAGCCATGTCCGGTGAGCACCTGCGTCAGGCGGAAGGTGAGGGCGCCATGGCGCCTCTCCAGCCACTCCTCAAAGAGGGGCACTACCGCCTCGATGGTGGCGTGCCCAGCGCTGAGTTGCGACAGTCGCTCTCTCCATGTCACCATGAGATCCTGCCGGAATTTAGGGTTCCGTACCAAATGAGGGAATTATCAAAGAAATAAATCTGAAGAGGGAATTACCAAAAAAAAAAAAAAAAAAAATAATATATTGGTATCTGTTAGTAAAATATACGTAATAATAAAAATTATCACCAAATTTCAAATTCATAAAGTTATAAAATTCTTCGGAACAAATGTGACAGACGACGGACAGATGGACAGACGGACACGTGAGTGACAGCACGGTTAGCGCAGTGGTTGAGCGTTCGGCTGCTGCGCTGTGTGTCGCGGGTTCGATTCCCGCACGGAACAAATATTTGTATAGCCTACAGATAGTTGTTCCGGGATGGGTGTCTTGTGTATGTGAGTTTAAATGTTTGTGAACGTACCCACGATACAGGAGTAATTCCTAGTGTGGGGCAAACTTTTTATTAAAAAAAGCAAGGCTCCGTTTAGACCCTTCGAGTCATATCATTGAATCATAAAAACAAAAGAAAAAAAAAGCCTGAAGTGAATGTGACTTTACATGTTTGTGAACGCACCCACGATACAGGAATAATTCCTAGCATCGTTAAAATTAAACAAAAACAAAAAAAGATTACAGTTCGGTGTGACAGGCGGCCCACAGCGGCCTCTTTGTAAAATCCCCTCTTTAATGTTGCCGCCGCTGCCTTTGAATTCACCGCTCTATGCAACTCTGATTTTCTTTTTCAGCTATTGGTTTTTTAAATGCTGTGCGAGATGACTTTTCGTAATTAGCTCTGCTTTTCACTGTTTTGGTGTTTTATACAGATTTGTGAAATGAATTGGAATCGGAGCGAGAGGTTGATGAGCACAAAATAGTGATCTATAAATCCTAGCATTTACAGGGTGTAACGAAAATACGTGGTCATATTTGAATACTGCTTCTACCGAGCCTTTTGTATGCAATTCCGACTCGCACTTTGTTTTTTTTTTTTAACCGACGAAAAACAAAGGAGGTTCTCAAGTCGATGCGTATATTTTTTTTTAATGTATGACCATGTATAACTTTTTACAGGGTAGTCCGATTTTAATAATTATTTTTTGTTAGATAGGGTATAACCTCAAGGGTGGTCCCACATTAAGGAAGTCAAGAACTGATGATGGAATCCTGATAAAATTGAGAGAAACCCTCGAAAATTGTGGGCACTAGTAGTGTTTGTGCATGTATGTTCAGCCCTCACTCCGTTATTTATGAACTGATTTTGATGATTCTTTTTTTGTTCGATTGGGTATACCTTCAGGGTGGTTCCATATCATGGAAGACAGGATTTGATTATTTATTCCTGATAAAATTGAGAGAAATCCTCGAAAATTTTGGGCACGAATAGTGTTTCTGTTTACTTTTCATAACTTAATCAGGTATTTGCGTTTAGGAATCATCACATCATGAAGCTGAGCTAATGATGGAAATATATATACCTTTCCTAAACAATTACAAGTTACATATTAAACTGTGGTTTTAGTGACAGATACAACTTAATATGCTTTGAAGAAAAGACGTCTTTACAATATTTGAATTGGTCAATATCCTGGGAATCTCAAGGTTCATAATGATGTAACCATCCTTGGTTACATCATCAGCTCAGTGGCAAGAGGAATGATAAAGGATTAGATATTAGCCTCTGAATATTCAAAGTATTAAAAGATGACGCGAGCCACAAAAAATCATAAAGTAAAAAACTTTTTAACAAAACATTTAACCGACGTAAAAGAACTAAAAAGCAAGAAATAAATAAACCTTTTAGTCTTGAGTATTGAGCTTATTTACTTATAATATAAAATTAAATTAAAACTAATTTTGAGTCGGCGCCAAATAATAAAATGATTAATTACGTACCTAGAGCCTTCTTCATTTCTACGTACATATAAAATTTAGATAATTAATCAGATGTTTCTTGTCCTTATTTAGGACAACGAAACTCTAAAAACTATTTCAGTCAATTAGATATTTCAAACCACAATCTTCATAAGACACAAAACCTGTTGTCCACTTAGATTTAAATTTAAACAAATGCTTTTCAACGAAATTGTTAAAAAGCCTTTGAGTGGAAGGAAAATTTAAAATCATAATATTTTTAAGAATATTTTTGACAAAGCAGAATTTATTTAGCAGTTGCAAAGATTAAAGATTTTAGAGTTTCGTTTATTGAAAAATATTTCAGTTTACTTAGTTATTGCTTTTATGATTCACTAGCGATGCGCCCCGTCTTCGCTCGGGAGCAAAATGATTCGAAAGACACGTAGCGCCATCTAGGGTCCTAAAGCCACATTATCATTTCCGCCGAAAGACGTCCACTGCTGGACATAGGTCTCTCCGAAGTGTCGCCACAACGACCGGTCCTGTGCGTCTCGCGTCCATCGGCTACCCGCGACCCTCACCAGGTCATCGGTCCACCTTATGGGATGCTTTCCAACGCAGCGTCTTCCGGTACACGGTCGCCACTCTTTCCCTTTCGGCCCATCGACCATCTGTTCCGCGAGTATTGTACCCTGCCCACTGCCACTTCAGTTTGGCGACTCTTCAGGCTATGTCGCTAAACCTTGGTTCTCTTGCGGATAACATCATAGCTGATTCGATCACGCCAGGAAAGCAAAGCCACACCCCGTAATTGAAACTAAACTAAATCAAACCAACACTGAACTGAACCAGTCTTTATTTACACCACACAATTAATTACCGCTTCCGAATAAAAATGTGCTCACTAATGCAACAAAGTAAGCAAACAGTTACAACTAAAAAAAAAACCGGTCAAGTGCGAGTCTGATTTGCGCGAGAAGGGTTCCTTGTATCGTATCGTACAAGATTATAATACGCGTCTACTAAGATCGAGCAAAAATAACACGTTTCTATTAGGGCCCTTTAATTTTTAATTAATTTTTGTTAATTATTGTTATTTCTGTAAGCATTCGGCGAAAATTTCAACTGTCTACCTATTACGGATCATGAGATACAGTTCGCTGTCAGACAGACGGACGGATGGACGGACGGACAGCGGAGGTTTGATAATAGGGGCCCGTTGGTTACCCTTCGGGTACGGAACTCTAGAAAGAAAAAAACATAGCACAAACTTCCAGCAAACGAACGGATTATTACTTCAGTATTGGAAAATCTATAATTCTGGACGAGCAAAGGAAAACAATGTAGTATTTACGAGTGCTATCGAGGGAATCTAGGTTTTTGGCTCAGATTATAAAAGTCTTGATAGTGGAGCATAAACGTTCTTTTGGAGACAATGTTAATTTTAGTCTTGGTGGCGTAGGTAGAATTGGAGTGGAATTCCATGCCAGAGTCTGTCCTGATAGCTACAACCTGGGTGTCAAAAAGAGTGACTAGGTTACTACTAGGCAAGCGAGCTCCATCTTCGACCTGATCATCCCTTACCATCAAGTGTGACAGCCGGCGGTCAAACGCTATCACACCGTATGTATTTCCGGGTACTTGTTACAACAAGTACCCGGAAATACAGGTGTGAGTCAAATTTTATATAAACTAATTTTGAGTCGGCGCCAATTAATAAAATGATTACCTACTTACAGCCTTCTTCTTCTTCTTTTAAATGCCTTCTTCATTTGTAAGTACTTACAAAATTTAGATATTTAATAATCAGATTGTTGTTTGGCGCCGACTCAAAATTATTCTACATAAAATTTGATATTTTATGTAGGTAAATAAGCTCAATACTCAAGACTTAAAAGGTTAATTTATTTTTGCCTTTTAGTTCTTTTTCGTCTTTTGAATTTTTTGTTAAAAAGTTTTTTATTTTGTGATTTTTTTGTGACTTGCATCATCTTTTAATACTCTGAGGCTAATTTCATTCCTCTTGGCACCGAGCTGATGATGTAACCATCCTTCCATGAGGTTCCCAGGATATTGACCAGTAGAGGTTACCTCCAATATTCTAAAGAGGTCTTTTCTTCAAAGCATATTAAGTGGTATCTGTCACTAAAACCAGTTTTTTTTATATAATTCTATTTTTAAGGAAAGGTATAGTTTCCATCATCAGCTCAGTTTCATGATGTGATGATTCCTAAATGCAAACACCTGATAAAGTTATGAAAAGTAAACAGAAATAATATTCGTGCACAATTTTCGAGGTTTTCTCTCAATTTTATCAGGATTCCATGATCAGATTCTAATGTCCTTGACATGGGACCACCCTTGAGGTATACCCTATCTATGAAAAAAAGAATCATCAAAATTGGTTCATAAAAAACGGAGTGAGGGCCGAACATACGTACAGAAACGCTAAACGTGCCCACAATTTTCGAGGTTTTCGCTCAATTTTATCAGGATTCCATTATCATATCCTGATTTCCTTGACATGGGACCACCTTTGAGGTATACCCTATCTAACAAAAATATAATCATCAAGATCGGTTCATAAATGACGGAGTGAGGGCTGAACATCACAAAAAAAAATATATATATTCGGTCGAATTGAGAACCTCCTCCTTTTTTTTGCGTCGGTTAAAAAGATGCGTATCAATAAAGTCAAATTAAGATGAAGTGAATCTGTGTGTTACGCAACAAACATACAAAACATATACGAATTGAGAACATCCTCCTCTTGGAAGCTCGGTTAAAAAGCGGATCTGCAAATCAGCAGATCTTCACAATATCTTTTATCTAACTTGCAATTCCGGACTACAATGTAAGGTACTAGGTAAATCTAACCTCTACCAATTTTCCTAGTTCCTTCCTTGTAACTTGTAAACAACATTTCAATAAAATAAAGCCAATAATGAAAATTCGAAGATGAATTTAAATATTTCGGAATGTAATTTTTAGTGAAAAATTAAATTAACATAATTTAATCATCATCATCATCAGCCTTTTAATGTCCCCACTACTGGGGCACAAGTCTCCTCTCTGTGAGAGGGTGTGGGCCGTAATCCACCACGCGGGCCCAATGCGGGTTGGTGCATGTCACATGTCTTCGAATTTTTGGTTCTAGAACATCCCGGTTTCCTCACGAGGTTTTCCTTCACCTATTTCACAATTAATTAATTTTATGTAGAGCTTATATCTTCAAGGAGCTAAGGAGAGCATAATCCAACTATGCCGGCCGGTGGATTGCATTCCCTCTCCTATAGAGGTGGCCTAAATCCCAACGGTGCGGTTATTATAAGGCTGATATGCAGAGATGTATTAGTAAATACACGCATATTTTGGTCCCATGTAATAGCCGTGTTACCATTTTCTGAGTGCGAGTTTTATTCACGAAGATGCTTCGGTCTTGGTGTGTAGATTCACGTGCACATTATTTCTGTGTGCGAAAGCTATTTTCTATGAAACCGAGTGCTCTGAGATTACGCACACAGGAAAAGTGTTTTTTTTTTGAGTCACTTTAATTTGCATTATAATGCAGATGTAACACATTTAAATGTTTTTGTAGTATGTGGCATGAAATTTATCGAGTCGGCCTTCTCGGCAAGCTAAGTTTAGGTGGCCAGTACAACAAAAAAAATCTTAGCTCTACTGTTTGAATGATTCCACATACTGTCCACTAGGCGTAGCATGACCAATTCTATCTTTATTCTACCAAGAATAGACAAAGTTCTTTTTATCTAACTTGACATCTTTTCTGTCCGAGCATCATGTTTTACATTTTAGACCTTTGTCGACTGAAGAATAGAAATATTTCTTCTCTTCAGTTTTAACATCGCTTGCTTAGAACGGTAGAAATCTTTTTATAATCTGTCATTTTGTGTATTCTTCCGTCGACAAAACCCGTTTCTATGGTGGTCATGCTACGCGTGCAGTTGCGTAGACATTTTAGACACAAAACTATACCAATCTTATATCACAAAATCCACCAGGAATCAATTTTTTAGGGTTCTGTACCCAAAGGGTAAAACGGGACCCTATTACTAAGACTCCGCTGTCCGTTCGTCTGTCGGCTGTATCTCATGAACCGTGATAGTTAGACAGTTGAAATTTTCACAGATGATGTATTTCTGTTGCCGCTATAACAAAAAATACTAAAAAACAGAATAAAATAAATATTTAAGGGCATACAACACACGTGATTTTATTGCCGTTTTTATAGATAATGGTACGGAACCCTTCGTGCGCGAGTCCGACTGCCCCAGAAGAATGGTAATGTTTTTAACGTACGTTTTTAATTGATTTTATTTCTTTAATTTGTGTGTTGTGTTTTTTCTTGTTGTTTCCATCGAAGAATACTGGTGTAATGTTAGTCAGATTTGACCTACTTATGATTGACCAAATTAAATTCAGTTATGGAAAAATCTATTTCGTAAAATTTTATACCTGGATGTTTGTACGGGATGTTTCTGAAATGGATAGATATATTTTAGTTATTGCTTCTTTCCATGAAATTAAACAACTGACTTCAAGGCAGCCATAGTAAATTGAACAACTGTCTTCAAGGAAGCCATAGTATTAAATTGAACAACTGTCTTCAAGGAAGCCATAGTAAATTGAACAACTGTCTTCAAGAAAGTCATAATAAATTGAACAACTGTCTTCAAGGAAGCCATAGTAAATTGAACAACTGTCTTCAAGAAAGTCATAATAAATTGAACAACTGTCTTCAAGGAAGTCATAGAAAATTGAACAACTGTCTTCAAGAAAGTCATAATAAATTGAACAACTGTCTTCAAGGAAGCCATAGTAAATTGAACAACTGTCTTCAAGAAAGTCATAATAAATTGAACAACTGTCTTCAAGGAAGTCATAGTAAATTGAACAACTGTCTTCAAGGAAGTCATAGTAAATTGAACAACTGTCTTCAAGGATGCCATGGTAAATTGAACAACTGTCTTCAAGGAAGCCATAGTACTAAATTGAACAACTGTCTTCAAGGAAGCCATAGTAAATTGAACAACTTTCTTCTAGGAAGTTATAGTAAATTGAACAACTTTCTTCAAGGAAGCCATAGTAAATTGAACAACTTTCGTCAAGGAAGCCATAGTATATTGAATAACTTTCTTCAAGGAAACCATAGTAAATTGAACAACTTTCTTCTAGGAAGTTATAGTAAATTGAACAACTTTCTTCAAAGAAGCCATAGTAAATTGAACAACTTTCTTCAAGGAAGCCATAGTATATTAAATAACTTTCTTCAAGGAAACCATAGTAAATTGAACAACTTTCTTCTAGGAAGTTATAATAGTAAATTGAACAAATTTCTTCAAGGAAGCCATAGTCAATTGAACAACTTTCTTCAAGGAAGCCATAGTAAATTGAACAACTTTCTTCAAGGAAGCCATAGTGAATTGAACGACTTTATTCAAGGAAGTCATAGTAAATTGAACAACTTTCTTCAAGGAAGCCATAGTAAATTGAACGACTTTTTTCAAGGTAGCCATAGTAAATTGAACAACTTTCTTCAAGGTAGAAAATTGTTATTTCTATAGGCAGAAACAATATTTAAACCAGCCGTCAGTTAGACCATCCCTTTCCATTACACCACCCGTACATAATCCAGAAAAAATCCATTCTCATCTCCATGTCACACCATGAACGCTGATTTTACAACACCTTTTATAAATAATAGTGAGGTACCTAAGTATCTTTTAAAGTACTTGTATCACTTTTCAAACTGTTTTTTCCCATCTGACTATTATTTTTTCTTTCCTGTGATAGATGGGAGTTTAATTTTACCTGTAACGACTGTCAAATATCTACAAATGGCAGACGGGGTCAACGGCTTAACGTGCTTTCCAAGGCACAGAGGGGTTGCAGTATGTAATTAATGGTGGCCCATCTACAGCCCGACCTCGACTATCACTGTCACTGTCACGAGCTCCTTTCAAAAAACCTCAATATTTGTTGGAAATATAATGTTTGTGGCTTGCGATATGAAATCTAGCTGAATCTATTGGTGTTGGACCTAATTCTTTGTGATTGAACAAGTTTTGATTAAAACCCCATTTGGTGTAGTGGTGAACCAGGTTATTTTGTAAAACTTATTGTGAAATCACCACGTATTCCTTGAGAACCCTTGACTTCTTGTGTGCGTGAATCTGTGCCACATTGGGAGTAAAGGGAGTACTTGAAAGTTTGGTTGGTTCGCGAGAGACCACGTGCTGTGTGGATTTCACCGGCACCTCTTGGAGTCAAGAACTGGTATACCTACTGAACAATCACAAAACTTCACATTTAACTCTGACATAACCAGGTTGGTCCCCGGACGGAAGACTTCAGAAACCTTGGGTAAGTTTTTCAAAACGTTAGTAGATAATTCATTTAGCTCTGCGCATCGCAGACTAGTGAGCGACCCGTTGGAGGCCGGGGTTCCAGCTGGCACGCTTCCACAACTGTTGTCTCCTCAAGTCGGATCCTTTGCCCTGGCTTAGTCGCAAACACTTTTTTTTTCTTAAAAAAAATACGTTGCCCAATACTAGAAATTACTCCTGAATCGTGGGTGCGTTCACAAACATGTAAACTCACATACACTAGACACCCAGACCCGGATATACTATATGTAGGTCATGTAAATATTTGTTTCGCGTGGGAATTGAACTCGCGAAACGTAGGGCAGCAGCCAATCGCTCAACCACTGTGCCAACCGTACCGTCAAATATTATAACGTTCCCACTGCTGGGAGAGAGGCCTCTTCTCTGTGACAAAGCCCAGTGAGGATTGATAGATGTCACATGTCTTAGAATGTTTAGTTCTAGGACATTCTGGTTCCCTCACGATGTCCTTTACCGTTTTGAGAGCCGTGGTGATGAAATAAATTACACAAATTAAATCACTTGCTTGGATTTGAACCCACGACTTTTAACTCGTAATTTGGGGCTGTAACCACTGGGTAAAATGTATAGTGTCAATTATAATATCAATTATTATTTTCTTAAGTACTTACAATGCATGCCTTAATTCATCACTTCGATTGGTGCTAAGTTTTCGTGAGGGGTGCGGGAAGGAGGGGGAGTAGAGGGGTGCGGGAGGCGGGGACCACGCAGGCGCCACTTCCCGCCATTTTCTCAGGCTGGGGATGCCAGCTGTGACGGAATTCGCAAGAATGGGGGAGGATTTGGGGTTCATATTGATTTTATTTGAGACGGCAGAGTTCTGTTTTATTTTTTTGGGTTTCATGGATTTATTATTTTGTTTTAAGGTGCTCGATTTCTATAGGATAACTCTCTCTTTTCTGACAGTAAAGAGAGTAGACAAAATTTTTGTCACCTTGTGGGAATGAAACGCGTATTATAAGTAGGTAAATATAATTACAGCTACCTAATTAATGTATTAAAGTTTATTTATGGTAGGAAAGCATTTAGTTGTAACATTATTTGATCAAGAATTATAATATAACTGATACGCATAAGAAAAAAGATTTCGTGCGCAAATATAAAAATTATTCTATTTTATCTTTGCTTCTGTTAGTAGTATTTATTCTAACTTACTTGTTTTTCCCGATATCGTATTTTATTTTCTTTCGTTTGAAATATCATCAAATTATTCAAATGTTTAAAATGATTCTTGCAACTTGTAGTGGCTGAATAACAGGCAAATGAGACGTTACATCATATTTAAGGTCAACGCATCGCCTGATGACCTTGACATCAACAGCCGGTACCATACAGCTCCACCGAAAAATCTCCCCAAAATTTTCCCTCTCACCCCAGTTTTCCCTGGCGCTTTTCCTCCCGCACGCTGGCAACTCATCCATCCCGAATGGTCAGTCGTTTTGGCGCCGTGGTCGAAAGCGGCTGACGCACGCAGCGCTCCCAACCTAACGTCGTGTCTAAATAATAAAATAAATAGAAAATAGTGTAAAGTTCTGTGTGAAGTGTTAAGTGCCAGTGTTACAGTGTGTTATGAGTTCTTCGATATTAAACCGTGAGTATTTTTAAAATATTTTTAGTGTTAGATATGCATTTTTGTGGATTACATAGCGTACGACCTTCAGATTTTTCTGGGCAAAAGGTTCCTTGTAGTATATCGTAAATAATTCTGGAATTGGGCACAGAAAGGTTGGTAGATTTTTATAAAATAGGGGTTTTGTTATTTGCAGACGTGACATAAATTTTCAGACGGATATTTAGCGATGATATAGGTTTTCAAACACAGTGCTCAGATTTTTATGTTTATTACGTTTTTCTAGCAAAAATTGTGTCATCGTTTATCTTATTACTTTAACTGAGTATTACATTGAATATTGAACATCTATTGACGGAGTTTTTTTTTTATTAGAAATTGCAATGAGGTATTATTGTGTGCAAACTAGGTAATTAAATGGATTTATGAATACAATAATAATGAAATTACGATGAAATCGCATTAAAATAATGACAATAAAACATTATAAAAACTTGCAATTACATGATGATGAAAACATGATTATTTTCATTTCGGTCAGATGTTTAAGTAAAATATTTACGTTTGACAAGACTGGTATCAAAAAAATATCTGTCAAAAATTAAAATTCATTTTATGAATCGTGCCACCAGACAACTGAAAATAAAACTCACACTATAATAATAATGTATTGTAAAGACCAACTTATAATCAAAATCAACAAAAAAATATTTTTTGCAGAAGTCCTAAGCTTCAATCCAAAAAAAAACATCAAATTATTCATTTCTCGCGAACAATTTAGTTTAGCTCTACAACAAAGCGTAATGAACCGTTTCATTATGTATTATGAAAAAAGAAAAAAAAACATGGTTCATTATCTTTGGAATTTAAGCCAGTAATTTGATGTTATTTTCTGTATTATTACCTACTTGGTAAAAAAATATCATCATGCCATGACTTTTTTGAGAGGTCAGGATGTGTATCAATTGTATGACACAGTGATCTATTGTATTAAGAGGAGTAGTGGGTCATAAGGTCGATCAATTTGCACTACGTAAGGGATGTTCCTTTTTGCTATATATTTTTTGCCCATCCTCCATGGGTCCATAAATAAATTTGAATTTGGAAAAACGATAATTTTATGATCTAAATAGTATTCTGATAGACTGGAAAATAGTGGTACTGGAATTTGTAGCGAGAGTTTTTCTATATATCGTATGAGACTCTGCAACACTGTCACTTTTGCAAAAAATGCCTTGTTACAGGAGAAATATTTGAAAATTTGATGTTGTATTTATAAAATTATGACTTTTCTTGATTAAAACAAGATGCATAACCTTATGATTATTTTTAACTTTATAATTAGCAAAAAAACATCCAGAATATTATTATAAAAATACTTATTTATTGTTTTAACTAATTTTTAAAAAGTTTGCGTATGTGACAGTGATATTTTTATGATTATAATAGTGTTCTGATAGACTGGAAAATAGTGAAACTGAGTTTTGTTGTGAGAGTTTTTCTCGTCTCCGAAAAAGTATAACTAATGCTGAGTGGCTAAAATTAGGAACTGCCTACTGCTTTTTCAGTTCAATTCATTTATTTATGTTATTGTTCGTGAGAGGTACTCTAAGTCTTATAAAATATTAATCTGCTCAAATATCTACTAGATCTGTTGCACACTGTAATTGACCTACTTGCTTTTATTTATATTTTAATATTTGTAAATGATTACGAAAAAGGAGTCACTAGTTATTTTGCTTATTTTGAGTAAGAACGTAGGTATTCTGTAAGATTTCAATAGTAAAAAAAAATAGAGTTTTGATTAGTTATTAAAAGGAAGTCATTTTAGACAATTCGCGGCGTTTGCCTTTGTCATGAAATTGTAATTCATTTCATGTTGTATTGTACCATTATTTATTATTTATTGTTACCTATGTGTGTTTATGTATCTATTTGGGTGTTTATATGATAATAAACATATTCATTTTATTTCATGTCTTTTTTATTAGAGATTTTATTTAATTTAATTTATTATAAATAAAATATTAGATATATCACATGCAGAAACAAATGTTATTGAGAGATAAAATAAAATATGAAATCAATTAATATAGAATATGTCTGTAAGTAAATTAATTTAATGTTAAATTAATGTCAGATATAACGTCAGATACAATGTCAAATATAATGTGATTTATGCAATGACGCAAGTAATATATAAGTCAATGGATTTATGAAATATTTGTGAAATTTGTTCAGTTTGACGAACATTTGATGTTCACTGTACATTGATGTCTTAAATGTGCCGTAATCGTTACCCACACACATAAAGAACATCTTTCAACGCGGCTGGAGACAGAATTTCTTTATTGTATACCACATAATATAACATACCGAACCATATTAAATCTCCGGCATTTCTAAAGGCATTCAGATGGTTCTCTGTCTTTCTTCATTTTCAATTTCTCTTTCGTAATATACGAGACATGTCATAATAGATAATTAAAAAGTATTAAATTATACGAGTGTACGAAATCTTCAGTCATATAGACTTGATGTTTTCCAGCACAAAACTACGATTGTGACACTATCCTTAATTTAGTTTATTTTATTTAACAGAAAGCTTACAGCCTAATTAGTTACAAAGATAAAAATGTATGCATAGGTAGGGAAAAGTAATAATAAAAAGCTTCCACTCATTAAATAAACATCTAGTTAAAGATTGCGTTGACTAGGAAAAACAAAGATAAAAGATACTGTGACGATTGTAGTCACAGCCTAATCTTAGCGGGTCTGTACCGGCCTTCAACTGGCTGGTAAGATTGTTGGAGAGTTATTGGAGCTCTCCAATAACTTTCGTTTGAATTTAGAAGGTGTAGGCATCACATTTGTTTTGGAGATCAGTTCTGCTTGCCTGGCCGAAGAGGGCACATGTATTAATTTGACCTATTTTAATATAGTTACTCTGAGTGACCTATTCCTCTTTCTTTATAACACTGTACACTGTAATCAGTCACTCTCATACACCACACTCTCGCGTTGCCAGCGAGTGCGATATACCCCGAGCTTCGAAGAATTTCCCAGGATCCCTGCAGGCCGTACTGGTGCCTTGGGGTCCTACAGTACCTACCTAGGAAATAATTGAGTGATGCAATAAAAAACCGGTCAAGTGCGACTCGGCCTCGTGCATGAAGGGTTCCGTACCATCGTACAAGATTATACGCGTCTACTTGTTGCCATTATTAAGACCGAGCAAAAAAGCTAAAAAAAACACGTTTCAGTGGGGTAGTCAAACGTAGTTATCTTAGGCTGCTACTCCTAGATAAACAGCCTTATTTTATAAAACTGGCCATACTATGCTAAGTTTAATATTGATAAGCAGGTTATATATTCAATTCATTCTCCGTAGAAACTGTTGAATTAAGAATCTACTAATTAGTGTTTAAATTAATCAAATGTTTTTATATAATTAAGGCTCCATATAGTTATAGAGTAGAGCAGTGGTGGCCCAGTGGTATTGGCCGCGACTTACAAGTTGTAGGTCATGAGTTCAAACCCGGGCAGGCGCTTTACTTTCTGTAAATTATTTTATCACCACTGCTCTCAAAACGGTGAAGGAAAACATCGTGATGAAACCGGCATGTCCTAGAACCAAAAATTCGAAGACTTGTGACATCCACCAATCCGCATTGGGCCCGCATGGTGGATTACGGCCCACACCCTCTCACAGAGAGAAGGCCTGTGCCCCAGCAGTGGGGACATTAAAAGGCTGATGCTAGTTATAGATTGCGGCAGTAAATAATCACCGGGCTTTAGACACATTAGTGATTGTCATTATCAATGTCGAATCTGATAACACGGAACAAACGGTTAGAAGGAAAATATCAACTATCTGTGTAGTTTAGGGCTTTATTTTCAAATTTAATTTGATTTTTAACCGACTTCAAAAAGAAAGAGGTTGTCAATTCATCTGTCTGTTATATATATATATATTGTATGTTTGTAACGCCGTTACTCCGTCGAAGTTGATTCAGTGTTTTTTGAAAAGATCAATAAAAATAAAAATAAATGTTAACATAGATGACGTTTTGATTTCCTCCAACTATGTTCAAATTCCATGTTACTGTAGTTATCAATTCGGGCATAAGTTTAATATTTAGTTATAGTTCTGGGATACAACAACTAAAAAGTGAAAGATAAAACTCTTTTTTACAAAAATTACAATCGACATACAAAAAAGAAGATACACAAAAAATTGCAAAATAACTTTAATTTCGGAAGTTGATGTCAAGTAACGAAGAATCAAAATACAAACTCCGTATTTTTTTGTAAAAAACGTTACTTAATTCAAAAAAACTTTTTTACAAAATATAGAACTAACTTCGTAAAAAAAAACATAAAAGTGCAAAATAACTTTTATTAAACGGAAGTCGGTGTTTCTAGTTTTATTTCTTCGTTTTTTGACACCGTCTTCTGAAATTAAAGTTATTTTGCACATTTTTTGTTTCTTTTTGGAAGTAGGTTCTATTTTTTGTAAAAAGTTTTTATTTTTACTTTTTAGTTGTAGTTCCCGATTAAATTGTGTTAACAATACATAGACAAACGACCGCAGTAATCGCGAGTCACTTGCTGTTAGTTATTGAAGAGTTCCACTGTCTATCTCCGAAGATCTTCATCAGTACTTAATGTATTATAAACTAAAACCTTCCTTGAAAAATATGCATTTGCATAACGAAAACCCCATCTAAATCGGATCAGTAGTTTTAGAGAAAATCACGGACAAACAAACATACATACATATATACGGGTCGAATACAGAAGCTCCTTTTTTGAAGTCTGTCAAAAATAGTTGGTTTTATTAGCCTCGTTGGTTGGTTTAAGTTCATTCACAAAGCGACTTTTCCTCTTATGTGAGCTCATCCCGACATCAGAAAAGACAACACACATTATACGAACAAAATTATGAAACATATATCTTCTTACGTTGCGTGAAAATAATACTATTTTCCATATATGTGACGCAGTGTAACGGACAGACAAAATATTTTATGTAACGAAACGGCCAAAGTTGTAAGCACAATGTGTTGTACTTATTTGCAAGTCCTATTACACTGTAATGTACACCCGGGTTACATTATGATATATCGTCGCTTGAGCTTATTTATATATTTATCTAAACTTTATGTACATTAATGGTACATAGGCGGTTCTATTGCAACCAGGCATATCTTTGTGTTAAAGAAATTAACTCTGTGGTAGGTGTGCAACAAAAAATAAAAATAATGTTTAAAATTAAAATAGCTTTACTAATAAAATACGTATAATATACATAAGCTAAAATAATAAAAAATAAGCTCCCCTACGGCCCCGCGCGCGTCAGGTGTCAGCATCTGTCAGTTCCCGTTGACAGTCGGCCATCGTGTAACTACAGACTTTGTCAGGTTTCGGGTCTATAAATCTTGCCACAGGTGTAAAGACCTTGGGTAATAGTGATAATAGCGGTTTCAAACGCGTGAATCGGGTTTTTGGCAATTTGATTGGCAAGGCAATCTAGCGGCACACATATTACTATTATCCAAGGTCTTTAGATCTGTGGTAAGGTTTATACACCCGGAACCAGACAAATTCTGTAGTTGCACGATGGCCGGCTGTCAACAGGGTTGACAAATGGTGACATTTGGCGCGCGCGCGGCCTGAGATGCACGCAACTCATTATTTTGAAAAAATAATATAATATAATATCATTCCTAATGTCATTGTCAATGATCGAGGCGTCATAGACCTACGTTTCGTCTATGGCGCGTAGTGGTGCGCCACACCAGAAACGAGATCACTAGGAATTAGTTAATTAGTTTAGTTGTATTTTATTTTTGCTTGGATACTAGGCTTTTGTAAATTAATGTGCGTTTGTAATCTGTGCAAAATAAATAATTTTTAGTTGTATTTTATTTTTGCTTTGATACTAGGCTTTTGTAAATTAATGTGCGTTTGTAATCTGTGCATAATAAATATTTTTTCTTTCTTTCTCTTTTCTTTTTTTAGGATATGAAACTTACCAAAATATTATGTACAAGTATGTCAGTTTTTTTTTTTTTTTTTTTTGGAGGGTGGGAAATCATCCTATGACTTCTTCCGCTCTAGGGTGGAGCGGAAGGGTGTGTCAGACTCTTACTGACTAAAACCCACCCCTGTTCCTCCCTGCCTCGAGTGCCCGGGGGCGAGGTAACTCTTTCAGTATGTCAGTGTTGTACAAATAAGTCTATAGTTAAAAAAATCATTTTTAACAAGCTTTTATATCGGTTATCTCAATTTTAATATACACACAATATTTTGTGTATGTGCTATTGAGCATTGAAGAGATTCCTTTATCCGGAGCTAATCCTGTATGTCGATTCAGGTCATGCTTATCATAAAAATTCATTGTCACCAGAACTGAAGGTGTATGCCAAATTTCAGCTCAATCGGATGCCAACAAATGGTCGAATTTTTTTTTGGAAATTTTGACGTACAACTTACAAACATACATACGAACAGTGCAAGATAAATAAAAACTTGTAAAAAGCCACAGCAATACATCGTTAGTCAGTAGTATTGTCGTAGTAACAGCGCGTATCTCATTTTTTCTGCAAACTGAGCTACGTGCTGTGTGGGGTGGGAATCATCCAATGACATCTCCCGCTCTGGGTGGAGCGGGAGGGCGTGTCAGACTCTTACTGACTAAACCACCCCTGTTCCTTCCCTGCCCTGAGTGCCCAGGGGCGCGGTAAAGTCGTAGGTCTACGACACTAAACTAAAACATGACTTAATAGGTACTACATACAAACTGTTAATAATTATATGTAGGTACAAACGCGTATGAAAACAAGTCATTGGGCATAAAAAAAACAACTACATCTCTGTCAATGGGAAAACTGCCCAAAACGCTGGCAGCATCAGCAAAAACGGCCGCTTCTGTCAATTTTGCCTACTACTTTGGATACGAAACATTCTAAGACCTGTTTTAACAACGTAAAAATGCTTTATCCTCTTTGTAACAAACGTGACGTTGGATTTTTTAATATTTATTTTCTATGCTTTGCTATGATTTTTTATTCAATGAGGGCGCCACTTGGCCGTTAGTAGGGCCTTAATACAAATTTTTTGGCCAAAGAAAAGCCCAGCCCTTGGTCACGTAAAGATTCAACTATCTGTTTGCTGATATCCCGAAAAACTCGATGAGCATTCGTAAGCAGAGTCTATCCCTCTCCGAAAGCCTTACCAACACCTACCAAATCATTGAATTGCTTGTTGGTATTTTCGTCTACGAATCATAATTGCTAATGTGAGATTGGCGAGTCGCATCAAGTATTGATTTATGCATTTCCTGAGTACTAAAACGGATCGCTGCACTTATAAGCCGTCGCTTTGAAATACCAATTTAGTCATTCACCGTCAGTTTGAGTGAGACTGTGTAATGCTTTTAAGGAATTACGGAAGCTTCTTTGGCGGGCTCTGGATATTTATTGTCATTTTTTTACTAGCTCCTAGCAGAGAATTAGTACTTCACCCATTATAAATTATAGCCTATAATATGTTATTCAAGACTATATATATATCTATATATATATCTCTGTGCCAAAGGGGAATGCTCATCTGCCATACTAAAAATGCCTGCAATGGACAGAAATTAGTAATAGTCCTAAATTCTATTTAGAATAAAATATGAATAGTGAAATTATTCTTGAGTTTGTTTAACTAGAGTAAAAATATAACGATCACTAAATACAGGGTGTAAAGTACATGAACGCACATACGTGTACTAGTGATTCAGTACATGATTCTGGACCCCCTAGCGTTGGAATTTTTCGTCGGCCTTTTCCTAATTTTTGAAAAAAAAAAATTTTTTTTCGCTTTAAACTATATAAAATCGTTATACCTATCTACCCCAAAGACATTTTAAATGAAAAAATAATTCATTAAATTTTTTCATTTAAAAAATTTTTTTTTTTTTCACAAAAATAACTTTAATTTCGGAAGTCGGTGACAACCAACACCGACTGGCATATTAACGTTATTTTTTAAATTTTAGTGATTTTTTTTTTTAAAGTCGGTTGTTTTTTTTTTTGTAATTTTTTTTAAATTCTAAATAGAATTATGGACTATAAGTAGTTTCTGTCAATTTCAGGAATTTTTTTGCATTTCCCTTTCATTCAGAACCGATTAGCCGTTCTGGTGTGATTGAGTAACAAACATCCATCCAAAAAAAAAACCATAGAAACCTTCGCATTGTAATATTAGAAATTATACCTAGGATGTGGCTAAAGTAATAACAGCCGCACGAGTCGATCCATCAGGTTAAGCTACGCTTGCGGGGTTGGTCCATGGATGGGTGACCATCTTTACATACAGAGACTCCTCCGTGCCTCGGAAAGCACGTTAAGCCGTTGGTCCCGACTGTCAATCGTGGATCTTTGACAGTCGTTACGGGTCGTCAGAAGCCCGAAAGTCTGACAACCAGTCTTACCAAGGGGTATCGTATTACCCAGTAACTGGGTTGTGAAGGTCAGATAGGCAGTCACTCCATGTAAAATACTGGTATTCAGCTGCATCCGGTTAGACTGGAAGCCGACCCCAAGATAGTTGGGTAAAGGCGCAGGCAGATGATGACCTAGGATGTGTAGATCATTAAAAATCGGCAGAGATAACACTTTGATACGAAAAATCGTCTCCATTTTGGAGGTAATTTTCATTTGCAGTAACTGCTGAAAAATTCCATGTTTTTAGTCAGCTTAAGAATATTTTATTCATTCATCTAAGGATTTAATGAATCTGTGGTTATTGTAATAGATTTCTTCTCATAATGCACAATTTTTTGTTTATTATTGGTGTAAAAAATATACAGAAGGGTTGCATTAGGTATCATTTAGGATGAGCTAGATGTACATTATAATATAAAATATGTTTGGCTGTGATGAATCTGTGACGCATCGATATTTCTTTGTCGAAGCTGGATATTTTGTCTAGAAAATGTTTGTGTCATTGAAAATCTGCAACCTTTCAGCCCCAAAATAACCCTTAAAAAGACCCAATTCGTCGCAAAAACACTTTCCTCCCATCTATCTTCCTAGGTACGAAGGTAGGAACAAATTTAGGCTGAAATAGAGCAAAACTTAGACACACAGTGTCTATGGCAAGGTTTTTACGAGTCGAGTTCGAGCACACGAGTTTATTCCTACCAATATTCTGATTTCCAGAGGGAAATCTTTTTTTATTAGACGCCGAGTTGAGTTCATAACATAACACTAGTAAAATGAACTCTCGTGTGTTCGTTTACGTGTTCTAGACTAGAGCGGCTTTGTCTTTCATTTGACAGGTACGGAGGGAATGGGTCTAGGTGGATTTCAAGTTTTATGATACTTGTAAATTTTGTTGCAGGTATCAATCTTATATAGTCCAAGATCCGAGAACCGCCAGACAATACTTATTTTCTGATTAGCAAAAAAACTTTCTAACAAAAAATACAACACCGACTTCAAAAAAGAAAATACACTTAAACTTGCAAACTAACTTTAATTTCAGAAGTCGGTGTTTGTATTTTGTTTCATCGTTATTTGACACCGACTTCCAAAATTAAAGTTATTTTGCAAGTTTTGGTGTATTTTCGTTTTTGGAGTCGGTTGTACTTTTTTTTAAATTTTATAATTGTAGTATCTCAGACCTTTATGCCCGAATCGACAATCGTAATAACATGTAGTTTGAACATAATTGGAGCAACCAAAACGTCATCTCTGTATACATATTTTTTGTTTTTGTTGATTTTTTCAAAAAACACTGAATCAATTTGGATTAAATTTATATAGGATCACCTCTGAAGTATGACCTACCAAACAAAAAAATAATCATCAAAATCTATTCACAAGAGACACAAGTAATCGCGTAACATACAAAAAAAAAAACAGACGAATTGAGAACCTCCTCCTTTTTGAAGTAGAAGTAGAGTAGTAAGTAGAGTTCGTATGTACTTTGAATGTACGCATACCTGCTAGCTTGAGCCGACGGCGACGGCCCGTCGGTCGGATTCCGTACCATCGTAATAAACGCGTCTACTTGTTGCCATTATTAAGATCGAGCAAAAACAGCAAAAAAAAAACACGTTTCTAGTAGGAGGATTATTTTTAACGACAACAGAAATACACATTCTGTAAAATTTTCAACTGTCTACCTATTACGGATCATGAGATACAGCCCGCTGACAGACGGACGGACCGACGTACAAATTATACACCTAAACCTGAATCACTCTGTCTATTGGTGAAAATCACATGAATATCCGTACAGTAGTTTTTGAGTTTATCGCAAACAGACAGATGCGGCACTTTCACTACATACCTGTTATAAAACAAAGTCCCCCACCACGTCTGTACGCGATAAACTGAAAAACAACTGAACTGATGTTCATGCGATTTTTTTTTTTATTTTTTTTATTTTTATTTATTTTTTTTAAACGTTGCCCCACACTAGGAATTACTCCTGTATCGTGGATGCGTTCACAAACATGTATACTTACATACTCACATACACAAGACACCCAGACCCGGAACAACTATCTGCAGGTCATACAAATATTTGTTCCGTGCGGGAATCGAACCCGCGACACGCAGCGCAGCAGCCGAACGCTCAACCACTGCGCCAACCGTGTCGTCAATTTTTCACAAATACACAGAGTGATTCATGAGGAAGGTTTAAGTGTATAAATTTTACCCATGCGAAGCTGGGGCGGCTGTTTTATAAAATGTAGTGATTAAATATTTCCCAACAAAGATTTCGCTAGCTAAGTACATTAATACGAAATACATAATGCATAACTAATCCATAAAACTGGCCAAGTGCGTGTCGGACTTCGCACGTTTAGGGTTCCGTACCGATGCCAGGGAGGGCGCCTCAAAGAGAATTTGTCAGCCACCACTGACGGGGCCCATCATGGCCGGTGCCTGCATGCCTAGGGTTTTTTTTTTTTTTTTTGGGGGGTGGGAAATCATCTTATGACTTCTTCCGCTCTAGGGTGGAGCGGAAGGGCGTGTCAGACGTTTACTGACTAAAAAAGGAACAGGGGTGGGCCCCTGTTCCTCCCTGCCCTACGCGCCCGGGGGCGAGGTAACTCTTTCGAATTTATCCTCCACCCCCGGGCAGGCATTGGCCGTGGCAGGCCCCGTCCTTTGCTGACAACACTTTGAGTCGCGCGTGGAACACTACGCGCCGTCGACTCTCGGGCCTGGTGCTGATCGGGCGGCGAGTTACCCACTACTCGCCGTCCGCAGGCCCGGGTAGCGGATAAATTGGTAACAGAGTTACCGCTCCCCTGGGTACTCAGGCAAAGAAGGAACAGGAGTAAATTTTAGTCAGTAAGAGTCTGACACCCTCCCCCCGCCCCTCCAATAAAAAAGGGGTTCCGTACCAAATGAGGGAATTATCAAAGACAAAATCGAATTTATCAATATATTGGTATTTGTTAGTAAAATATACGTAATAATAATAAACATTATCACCAAATTTCAAGTTCATAGGTCAATGGGAAGTTAAAAAATTCTTCGGAACAAAATTTTGTGACAGACGACGGACGGACAGACAGACAGACAGACGGACACGTGAGTGACATCAATAGGACCCTTAGGACCCTTCCGTTAGGACCCTTCTGGAACGGAACCCTAAAAATAAGACAAAAACAAATTAATTCAAAGCTGACAAATCTATTTTTCATAATGTTCTATCTGACGGGTTTGAACGGGTTGAAAAACATTTTTTATCGCATATTTTCCATAAACATAGTGTAAATGAAATTCTATTTTAACCAAACTCGGACCTTTTGAAACAGCTTTATGAATATTTACAAATTTTTCAGGAATATAACTCTGAAAGTGAGTGTGAAAAAATATTAAAATATGCATTTGTACTGAATTAATTTGATGAAACATTTGTTTGTGGTTATTCGTTATTGTTCTCGTGACAAACTGTTTTGTCTATGAAAATGTGGGTTTTTTTACCCGACTACCCTAAAAGGAGAGTAATGTTTTTCGAGAGTATTATAAATGATAAATGATAAATGATAAATGATGTTTATTCAGTAAATAGGTTACAAGGAACACTTTTACACGTCAATGTTTTTTGTTAGTTTAAGCTAGATGAGGCCGGTGTTTCCTAGCTGACTACCCTGAGAAGAAACACCGAAACAAACTCAGAGGTCAAAGTCTCTTTTAGTGTTCAAATCCATACAATGTGGACTGGTTAGATCATATGAGAACCATGTACGTTTATGTCTGGGATGAGCTTTATGAAGAAAGCAACACACGAATTCGAGTGGACCTGTCCAGACAGTGCAAGCATTTGTCAGTCATCGCGAAGCTCAACTCAGAACTCTGAGGTGCTCAACGAACCGACGAACAATACCAAAGTAAGGACATTTGAGTAGGCCGCAAAAAATACTCAAACTGCCAGACAATCATAAAATCTACATGAATATAACGACATACATAGTTCTCGCATTCACATTATTCTATATGAGGACCATGCAGCTTAGTGTCTGTAGTGGTCTTTTGAAGAAAGAACCAAACATATTTGAGTGGACCTGTCCAGTCAGTGCAAGCATTTGTCAATAGTCGAATAGCTCAACTTAAAAACCACTAAGGAGCTCAATGACATGACGAACAATACCAAAGAAAAGACATTTGGGTAGGCCGCAAAAGTACTCAAACTGTCAGACAACGTTGAAAATTACTGTAAAAAGGAGGAGAAAATAATAATAATAACCCACATAGTCCTCACATTTACAATAATTAAGTAATCAAAAAAAAAAAATAAAAATATAATACTTTACAAAGTAAATATTTGTGTCAAACCAAATAGTAATCATAATATGTCAATCAAAAAAATAAAAATAAATATAATACTTAACAAAGTATTCAAGTCAAAAAAAAAAAAAATAATAATAATAAAATGTCACTAAAAAAATAAAATAAAAAATATAATACAATACTATACAAGTATTCATGTCAAAACGAATATTAAAAAAAAATATATATATAAAAAATTTTTCATCAGTAAGTAGTACATATGAAAACAATGGCTCATGTATATCATTGAAGCAGCTCAATCCCACGCCTTTTTGTCCTCAAGAAAGTCATTAATTGTGTAAAAAGCTTTCTGGCATAGCTTACGTTTAATAAATGATTTAAATTTATTTATGCTTAGTTCTTGAATTTGGCTAGGAAGTTTATTATAGAAACGTATACATTGACATCTAAACGAACCACCTATTTTTTTCTTGAGCCTGGTTTTTGGTACAATAAATTTGTGTTTGTTCCTAGTATTTATGCTATGGATATCACTGTATCTTTTAAACAGATTAATATTTTTATGTGCATACATGAGATTCTCATAAATATATTGAGAGGGAACAGTCATAATATTAATCTCTTTAAATTTGTCTCTGAGGGAGTGTCTGGGACTTAATTTATAAATTGCACGAATAGCCCTTTTCTGTAAAACAAAAATTGTCTGAATATCGGCGGCATTACCCCACAACAGAATGCCGTACGACATCACACTATGAAAATAACTAAAGTATACTAAACGAGCTGTCTCTAAATCAGTTAAACCACGAATTTTCCTTACGGCGTATGCTGCAGAGCTAAGTTTTTTGGACAGTTTATCTATATGGGGGCTCCACTGAAGCTGCGCATCCAAAGTTAAACCTAAGAACACTGTGGAATCCTCGGGTTTCAACTCTTCACCCTTTATTGACACACTAGTGTTCACTTGTATTACATTGGGTAATGTGAACTTTATGCATTTTGTTTTTTTCTCGTTAAGGAGAAGATTATTGACATTAAACCAGTTAACTACAGTTGAAAGAGCATTATTTACATTATCAACAACCACCTGCTGACGTTTGAGTTTAAATAAAAGTGAAGTGTCATCTGCAAACAGCACTATATCATGTTTATCCTTTATGAGGTAAGGCAAGTCGTTGATATAGATTAGAAACAAAAAAGGACCCAGAATTGAGCCTTGAGGAACCCCCATTCTGACTACAGACCCGGAAGACCTTTTGCCGTTCACATCAACTCTCTGAATCCTATTACTCAAGTATGAAGTAAGAAGATCCAGAGAGGCGCCCCGGACTCCGTAGTAGTGCAGCTTCCTGATCAATGTATCATGGAGAACGCAATCGAAAGCCTTAGACAAATCGCAAAAAATGCCCAACGCATCGCATTTATCTTCCCATGCATTATAAATGTGTCCCAAAAGTTCAACACCAGCATCAGTTGTTGAACGACCCTTTGTGAAACCAAACTGTTTGTTGTGTAATAATTTGTGTTTATTAAAATATCTTTGAATTTGATCTAAAATAATTTTCTCAAAAATTTTACTAAAAGTAGGTAGCACTGATATAGGTCTATAATTAGTAGGGTCTGATGTACTACCCGATTTAAACAATGGTATAATTTTACTATATTTCATTAGATCAGGAAACTCACCACAATCTATACAATTATTAAAAATTACTGCTAAAGTAGGTGCTACAATGTCTATAATAGACCTAGCAACGTCAACAGAATTACCCCATAGATCTGCAGTCTTTTTAACATTTAAAGTATTAAAAGTTTTGATTACATCATTACAAGTGACATATTGGAAATAAAATTGGGATTCACAAACTGGAACGTTTTCTTTAAGTAAAATTTCTGCAGCAGTTGGTGATGAATTTAGAGATTTTGTAGTCGATACGGGAATCTCTGCAAAGAAATTTTCAAATGCCGCGGCGACTTGCGAATCTGATTTAATGATACTGTCATCAATAGCAAGGCTGTAATCACTACTTCGGTTGCAAGACCTTCCCGTTTCGCTATTAATAATATCCCAAGTCATTTTAATTACATTACTACTATTTTTAATTTTTGAACTTAAGTAGCGAGATTTCGCCAAATAACATACTTATGTGTAGGTATGTAGGTATATACTTATATATGTGTGTATGTTTATTTCTTTGGTACGCGCTGTACCCTAAACGGCTTGATGGATTTTACTAAATGAGGTATTATTAAATTGGTCTTGACCGCGGCAGTGACATAGTCATTATTATGTATTAAAAAAAAAATGGTGACCGCCATTAGGTAAGTGTAGTCGTATTTTTTAGTGACCTGGTCATGTGGGGTATCAAATTAAAGAACTCGAGGAGACGATTCCAAAAATATAACTCACTAAAATTTAAGAAATAAAAAAACTTTTTTACAAATAAAAACAACCAACTTCCAAAAAAGAAAATACCTACACTAAAAATTAAAAAATAACTTTAATTTCGGAAGTCGGTGTTTGTATTTTATTTCTTCGGTTTTTGACACCGACTTCCAAATTCCAAATTTCCTTTTTTGGAAGTCGGTTGTTTGTATTGTAAAAAATGTTTTTCATTTTTCACTTTTTAGACATGGAACGTGGAATTTAAACATACTCGTAATTGAAGAAAACAAACACGTCATCTATCTACACGTATTTTTCGTTTTTGTTCAGTTTTTCAAAAAACACTGAAGGAATTTCGATAAAATTTATGTGGGACCACCTCGGGAGTATATTCTTTCGGATAAAAAAATAATTTTGAAAATCGGTCCACAGCTGACGGAGAAATCGGTGGACATACATAAAAAAAAACATACATACAGTCGAACACAGAACCTCCTCCTTTTTCGAAGTCGGTTACAAAATCAAAAAGCCCGACTGATAAAAACAGCTAAAAAGTTCAAACAAGTCACTTTTCAAGCAGTCTGATGCAGCTGGTGGCGTCAAATCTATGATTGAACTAAAATAAATTCCATTCCGTCGGGTTTTTTGATAATTTTTTTTTAAATTATTTATTAGGCTTGCGCTTTGACCACTGTCTTACTTGATGATAAGCGATTATGTGGTCGAAGATGGAGCACGCTTGCTTAAAAGTAAACTTAACTAAAAGACACACAAGTAACTCTTGACTTAAATACTCCTAGGTTGTAGCTATCAGAAAAAACAGACTGACAGGGAATAGCACAATTAATGTGTTCCCAAAACCCTTTGTACGTGTGGGTGGGATGTCAACCATGTACCGGTCCCGAGAGTCGACGGCGCGTAGTGTTCCACGCGCGCCTCAAAGAGTTGTCAGCAATAATGACGGGGCCCGTCATGGCCGATGCCTGCCCAGGGGTTGTGGATAAATTCGAAACAGAGTTACCGCGCCCCTGGGCAATCAGGGCAGGAAAGGAACAGGGGTGGGTTTTAGTCAGTAAGAGTCTGACACGCCCTCCCGCTCCACCCTAGAGCGGGAGATGTCATTGGACGATGTCCCACCCCACAAAAAAAAAACATGTACCGGTGGCGCATCATCGTACGTCTAGTGGTCCGATGATGGAACGGGCTTGGTGGAATTAAACTATACAAGTCCAATGCAAAAGTTTGAAAACTCGAGTTGTTCTGATCGAAAAATTTTGTGTATCGCAAATTGTGTGATTCGTTTGGACTTCGTTATTCAGGCCAAATACCAATTTGAATTGGCGAATCTGCGTCAGTTCCGATACGTTTCCATATTGACCGAACGTTGGTAGTTACATTTGACCTTGAGCTGACATAGCGTAGTACGGAAATTTTACAGAATACGGGGTCAGCTTGGACTGGTTTTCTTGTCACTGACAGGTAGGCTCCTGTACGTAACTTGAAACTGTGTGTCTGTTTATGTATCACGCAGTCGTAATCCTTCGAGGAATATATAAATTTCCTTCTCATAATATAAATTACAAGAAAATGCGCTTCCCCTCAATATCAGGACGGCTACAGTCAGTATGCATTTAAGCGAAAGTTGCGGAATTACTTTCTTCACAAGTAAAAGAGTCGTCTCTAAATCAAAAAAATCGATTCAAAAATGGCGAAATTATCGCATAACAAACATACAACAAAAAAAAAAACATGCAGACGAATTGAGAACCTCCTCTTTTTTGAAGTCGGTGTTTATATTTTGTTTCTTCGTTATTTGACATCGACTTCCGAAAATAAAGTTATTTTGTCATTTTTAGAAGTCGGTTGCATTTTTTATAAAAAAGTTTTTTTTTCACTTTTTAGTTGTTGTACCCCAGAAGTAAAAGTTATGCCCGAATGGATGTCCCCAATGACATGGAATTTGAACATTTGGAGAAAACCATAACGTCATCTGTGTATACATATTTTTTGTTTATGTTGATTTTTTTTAATAGTGCTGAATCGATTTCGATAAAATTTATATTTATGGGACCACCTCTAAAGTATGACCTACCAAACAAAAAAAGAATCATCAAAATCGATTCACAAATGGCGGAGATATCGCGTAACAAATATAAACAAAAAAAAAGACAGACGAATTGAGAACCTCCTCTTTTTTGAAGTCGGTTAATAAATAAATAAAGTCAGACGACACCATAGAGAGGAAGAGGTAGACCGTTAACATCTTGGATGACAAGTGTCCGGAAAGATGAAGAGGTGCTGCCAATCTACTGACGAGGCTAACCAGCGGAACAAGTGGCACCGCAACACTAGGAAAGCCGACCCCGAGTAGGTAACGGGAAGTGGCCAGGTGGATGAAGGAGCAGAAAGTCTGTATGTTTGGATATTTGCTAATTTATCTCGCCTCATCGGTTGAACAGATTCAGACGAGAATACAACGTCCATGAATTACCGCATACAATACTTTTTATTCAATTAGGACTTTCTACTTTCGGGACAAAGCCCTAAGGAAAAGTCAGTTATGTTTCTAATATGCAGAAATGTCCTCAAAATCCTTCGCTTAACTCATACAATCAAACCCCAATCCCCTCCATCGAACGCCAGGAAACCATCAGGTTTCTCATCACAATACGATCCGTACTCCGTGTCTTGTACCTCTCGTTAATTAAAACGAAATACCTAACTCTGATACGTGGGGCAGGTAAGGGTCAACGCACACCGAGGCGCCAGAGCCCTGAACATTCTGTCAGCAACAACGGTTGTCAGAAATGTAAAAAATGTAGAGTAGAATAGAACTTTATCGTACACCAAAATTTTAAAATTACTTATTTACAGTATTCTTAATTCATCATTATCATCATCAACATGTCCACTGCTGGACATAAGCCTCCCCCAGGTGTCACCACGATGACCGGTCCTGACGTTTCGCTTCCATTGGATTCTCGCGACCCTCACCAGGTCATCAGTCCACCTAGTAGTAGCTTCTTCATTGTATGGGTACAACAGCGTTCTTGTCAGCGATATCTACCAGACAACATTTTGATAGATTGGACAAACTTAAAATTTAAAGGCGGGTAGTTAATCCCGGCAGTCATTTATAGATTTATGACAGTCGTTGATCTTTATCTGACAGCAGTCTTGCCAAGGGATATGGTATTACCCAGCTTTGGTTTGTGGAGGTCAGATTGGCAGTCACTCCGTATCATCATCATCAGCCTTTTATTGTCCCCACTGCTGGGGCATATCTGTGAGAGGGTGTGGGCCGTAATCCACCACGTGGGCCAATGCGGGTTGGTGGATGTCACATGTCTTCGAATTTTTGGTTCTAGGACATGCCGGTTTCCTCACGATGTTTTCCTTCACCGTTTTGAAAGCAGTGGTGATGAAATAATTTACACAAAGTAAAGCGCCTGCCTGGGTTTGAACTCACGACCTACAACTTGCAAGTCGCGACCAATACCACTGGGCCACCACTGCTCCATCACACTCACTATCACTCCGTATAAAATACTGGTATCCAACTCCTAAAAACAAACAAATAAACATACAGTTGAAATGAGAACCTCCTTTTTAAAATCTGTTAAAAAGGTCCCAGTGTCGCTTCGTCTCGTGTCTCAGTGTACTCCGACCCTAAGTCCGTTCCTAGTTGAAACGGAACGGATTAGTGAAGGGACGGATAATTCCGGATTTGGTACGTAGAGTAGAGGAAACAGAGGGACAATTGGCGATTAGAGAACTAATGACGTCTTGAAGTCGATGCATGCTGCGGATATAGTTAGTCTGTGGTTTTGAATATAAATCGTTTCAATTTCGTTTAGAGCTGGGGTCAGTTTCAGTAGCTATATCTACTGTTGGTTTAGCTGACATATTAATGGGTATCGTGCCCAGTAACTGGGTGTAGGTTTGATAGGCAGTCAGGGTGTCCAGCTGTACTAATTGACGAAGTCCGCTAGGGCCGATCCCTGCAAGGGTCGTGGGAATGCTCGCAACTGAAGGAACACGGGTGGGATTTAGTCAGTAAGAGTCTGACTCGCCCTCCATCCAGAGCGGGAGATGTTATTTGATGATTTCCAACCCTTATATATATACAACCCATATTCATGTAGATTTTATGATTGTCTGGCAGTCTGTGTTTCCTGAAAGCTACAACCTGGGAGTCTTTAAGTCAAGAGTGAATAGGTTACTTCTTGGCAAGCGTGGTCCATCTTCGACCACATCATCGCTTAGCATCAGGTGAGAAAGTAGTGGTCAAACACGTGCCTATCAAGAATTAAAAAAAAAAAAGTTCGAGTACTTTTGCGGCCTACCCAAATGTCCTTACTTTGGTATTGTTCGTCGGTTCGTTGAGCTCTTTAAAAATCTGAGTTGAGCTACACGATAACTGATACCGTGGGATCTGGAGGCAAAAATCCTCGCGCACCTGTACGAGTGGCGCGAGGAGGCTAAACGCCGGGGCGAAACTCCGCTGCCGCAACAACTCGCGGCTCGGCGGACAGAGCTCCGGCAGGATCTCATGGTGACATGGAGAGAGCGACTGTCGCAACCCAGCGCTGGGCACGCCACCATCGAGGCGGTAGTGCCCCTCTTTGAGGAGTGGCTGGAGAGGCGCCATGGCGCCCTCACCTTCCGCCTGACGCAGGTGCTCACCGGACATGGCTGTTTCGGGAAGTACCTGTGTCGGATCAAGGCGGAGGTGACCCCTGCGTGTTTCCACTGCGAGGATCGCCCAGTGGACACGGTGGAGCATACGGTGGAGGTTTGCCCCGCCTGGGCAGAACACCGCCGTGTCCTCGTGGATGCGATAGGCGGCAGCGACCTCTCGCGCCGTGCCCTGGTTCAGGCCATGGTACGGAGTGAGAGGGAATGGGGGGCCGTCTCCAACTTCTGCGAAGCAGTAATGCTCGCGAAGAGGGAGGCGGCACACGTTAGGGAGACTCAACAGAGACCGAGTCGCCCTAGCGCCCCCAGCAGCAGCCGTCGCAGGAGACGCCAGGGGCTGCGAGACGATCTCCGGCCACCGTAGACCCGGGCCTGCGGACGGCGAGTAGCGGGTAACTCGCCGTCCGATCAGCACCAGGCCCGAGAGTCGACGCCGCGTAGTGTTCCACGCGCGCCTCAAAGATTTGTCAGCAAAGGACGGGGCCTGCCACGGCCAGTGCCTGCCCGGGGGTGGAGGATAAATTCGAAAGAGTTACCTCGCCCCCGGGCGCGTAGGGCAGGGAGGAACAGGGGTGGGTTTTAGTCAGTAAGAGTCTGACACGCCCTTCCGCTCCACCCCAGAGCGGAAAGAGTCATAAGATGATTTCCCACCCCCCAAAAAAAAAAAAAAAACACGATAACTGATAAATGCTTGCACTGTCTGGACAGGTCTACTCAAACCTGCATGGTGCTTTCCTCAAAGCTCATCTTAGACATTAACGTACATGGTTCTCATATGATTTGACCAATATGTACTTTGTATAGATTAAAACACTTTAAAAGAGACTTTGACCATAGATGTGAAACACCGGCCTCATCTAGCGTAAACTGACAAAAAACATTGACGTGTAAAAGTGTTATTTGTAGCCTATTGGCATAATAAATATAATTTAAATAAAAACTTTTTACAAAAAAAATACAACCGACTTCCATAAATAACACTAAAAAATGCAAAATAACTTTAATTTCGGAAGTCGGTGTTTCTAGTTTGGTTTCTACGTTATTTGACACCGACTTCCGAAATTAAAGTTATTTTGCATTTTTTAGTGTTATTTATGGAAGTCGGTTGTATTTTTTTTTGTAAAAAGTTTTTATTTTTCACTTTTTAGTTTTTGTACCCCATTCCAAACTTAAATTAATAGTAAAGTTATGCCCGAATTGATAGCCCCAGAAATAGGGAATTTTACATAGTTGGTGAAATTAGGGTGTATCAGGGTGAACTGTACAAATCTGTATAACCCTTCAGAGCGTATTAGCGTGATGTAATGTTGTGAAGTGGTGAAAACAATATACAGACATGCGATTGCAGCAATTCTGGAAGGTTTGCTATCATTTATTGAAGAGTTCTATTGTGTATCTCCGAAGTTCTTCATCAGATTTTCACCAAATTAAAATGGGACTACATGTAAAGCAACAGCTTTCAAATAAAAAAAAATCTTCAAAATCGGTTCACGTAGTCGAATTGAGAACCTCCTCCTTTTTTTGAAGTCGGTTAAAAAGGGTGTTCAGCTGCATCTGATTAGATCGGAAGCTGAGACTTAGACTTAAATGATGGAAGAAGGGTGCACCCTCGTAACGAATCGCGTAAAAAACTGGTGTCGGTGGCGCGCGAGTTAATTTTTTTTTCCCATCTCAAAACTGCCCAACACGCCTAAAAAAGTTTTCACTTCAAAACTCAAAAACACGCTTCGTTTTCTTCTCAATAAACTCTTTCTTGTGATACCTATATCATGGGAATGCAGAATAATACACCGACACGGATGACGCGCGACGCGACCGCCATATTAGATTTGATGGGAAAAAACTATTAAACTCGCCAACGACACCCGCGCGTCGTAGCACTCGGAGCGGATCGCTTATAGCGGATTGAAGTGAAAACTTCTTTATGCGCGTTGGGCATTTTTGTTCAAGTTTTCACTTCTGTTGGCACTCCCGGAGTGCCACTCTTTTTTTTTTACTTAGAAGTGAAGCTAATAAAAACGTATTAAAAAATAGAAAATCACCAAAGACTCGTAATTCTACTGCTAGCAATTACTCTGTATACGTCTGAACTCTGAACACAGCCTGTTGCTTTACTCGAGACGTGTGGTCAATTACCACAACTTACAATGGACTACTGAAGACAAGCTCCCCAACACTACACTTACCTACAGTTTGCTTGTCATGTCAGTAGCACAGCAGTACCTACTGGATACTGAGGGATCCCAAATGAGTTATTTTTTTAACCGACTTCGAAAAAGGAGGAAGTTCTATGTTCGACTGTATGCATGTTTTTTAATTTTTTATTTTAGGTATGTCCATCGATTTCTCTGTCAATTGTGAACGGATTTTCAAAATTCTTTTTTTTTCCTAGAGAATATACTCCCGAGGTAGTTTCATATAAATTTTATCAAAATTGCTTCAGCGCTTTTTGAAAAAATTAACAATAACGAAAAATACGTATACGTAGATGACGTTTTGGTTTTCTCCAATTACGAGTATGTTTAAATTCAACGTTCTATTTTATTGGGGTTTTTAGTTCTGGGGTATAACAACTAAAAAGTGAAAAATAAAAACTTAAAAAAAAACAACCGACTTCGGGTGATGTCGGTGTTTGTATTTTATTTTTTTCTTTGTTTTTTGACACCGACGTCCGAAATTAAAGTTACTTTTTAATTTTTAGTGTATTTTCTTTTTTTGGAAGTTGGTTGTTTTTTTTTAAGTTTTTTTAAATTATTTGCTTCATTAAGTAACTTCGCCCAAAATCTAAAATAGAAAGCACGGCGTTAGTGGTTTGTGACACTGACTGGGATAGAGCAAGTTATCTGAGACCCACTCCATCACAAAGCGAAGTGATTGTTCCACCCACCTCCTTGCTCTATCCCAGTTCGTCAAAATTAAGTAAGTTGGTAATTTTTCAAGTCTGATGGAAGGGAAAACTGTCAAGTGACAGAAAAAGTCCTTTTGACGACGTCCGTATGACGTCACCACCTTTAGGATATGCGCATACAAAAGATAGAGAGATAAAGAGATGTGCCCACCACGCCACCACACTATGCCTAGGGGTAGCGGATAAATTCTGAAATGAGTTACCGCACCCCTGGGTACTCAATCAGGGAAGGAACAGGGTGGGTTTTAGTCAATAAGAGTCTGACACGCCCTTCCGCTCCACCCAGAGCGGGAGAAGTCATTGAATGATATCCCACCCCACAAAAAAAAAAAAACGCCACCACACTTCCTCAAACCAATATTTAAAATGCTAATTGCTGCTCTACACTTTTTTTTATTTCAGAAGAAGATATACGTTTAGTGTTATTTTTTATTTCATATAAAGGAGCTCGTGGCTAAAGTAATAACAGCCGCACGGGTCGATCCATCAGGTTAAGCTACGCTTGCCGGGGTTGGTCCATGTGTTTGTGTGACCATCTTTATATACCGAGACTCCTCCGTGCCTCGGAAAGCACGTTAAGTCGTTAGTCCCGGCTGTCAATTTTGGATTTTTGACAGTGGTTACGTGTTGTCAGAAGCCCGAAAGTCTGACAACCAGTCTTAAAAATCGTCAAAATTGCTATCAATGGGAAAATAGCCCAGAACACGGGCAGCATTGCCACGTTGAATATTAATGCTTACTAGTCAAAGCTTAGTCGAATCTTCACGTGTCCAGAGGGCTAGCCTAGTGATATGCAATTTTTCAGTATACTTGTGATATGCTAATTTACTGTTCTCTGATCTCTGATCCTGCTAAGCCACTTTATACTCGAAGCTGAAGTTATGCTAAAGTATTGGTGCGTATTCAGGGTATAAAAAGACACATCACAGAGCCGTTAACTACGCATACTGTACGTCTAACAAAGTAGTTTTGCGCAAAAATTATTGCTGGGAAACGACTTTTATTTTTAGGTATGAAAAATAAAACAATTTTTTATTCCGCGCAATGTAACGCGAACACAGGCAAGTGGAGTTAAACTCCGCCCTTCGCTCTAAGCTACGTAGGTACTTGTCGGATACGTTTGATATTCATTGCGTTTTCGTAACTGCAAATTTGTAATTTCGAAAAAAAAAAACTAAAATTCAGGTAATGTTTGTTTGGAAAAAAGTTTAGTAGTAACACTTAAAATTCATTTTTAACCGACTTTTTGTAAAAAAGTAAAAAAAAGTGCGACTTTGACCTTCAATATCTCCTGAACCAGTGGTTTCCCAGGTATGGTCTAGTGGAAAAAAATGATCCAAATAATGGGTAGAATATGTGGCTTTCGGCTTCGGAAACTGTCTTCTTACACCCGATATACATTGTGTATATATGTATATACCCTACAATCATGGACCGTAAGTAGTTCTGAGACACAAATCTGATAATATATAATGTAAAAACTTATATTCCTTTTCCCTTTCCATAAGATCATGCGCCGATACAGCCAAATTCTTTTAGATATTTTTGGACTATTGACAGATCCGTTTATGATCACCATCACACCCCATTAGGTGGAATGGTGGTCAAAAACGGGCCTTAGAGCTAACTAAATTTAAACGTTACTTACTTTTTTAACATTAATAGTCTCACGTTTGACCACTATCTCACCTGATGGTAAGCGATAATGTGGTCGAAGTTGGAACACGCTTGCCTAGAAGTAACCTATTCTTTTTTGTCATAAAGACCAAAATCCTTTTAAAATTTCATGGTTCACTGCAAACTCCTCTACTCTGTGACCATCTCGGCCTGTTGCAATCACAGAGTTTGACGTGGTCAATTACTAGTATTACACTTAACTGCACCGGTGTATGCACTCCTGGTAGTACAGCCGGTAAATTACAGCTTACTCACTTACGTCACGACTGACGAGGTAACCACCGGATAGAAACTTAGGCAGTGTTCACATTGAGCTGTGATGACAGGTGGTCATCTCGTCTGAGGGGTGAGACAAATTACTTTTCTGTTAGCGTTCACGCTAACTGGAGTTGCCCAAGCGTGTAAATAGCCGTGGGACTCTGCAGGATGCAGGACAGTGTTACTGCCAGACACTTGGATTTAATGCTGGCCCAAAATTGCCTATATTTGTCTGTATAACTTCAAGTTAGGAGTGGTTGGCAGTAGACGGCGCATGTGGCCCTACTCATAATTTGCAAAAACAAGTGGTACCTGACTTTCCGGGCTGTTCTCGATGGTTGCACGTCGACTTGTCGAGTGGCCACTCGTTCTCTTCACACCAACCCTCCTGGCTGTTCACTGGTTAACGGACGCGGTAAATATGGGTTATTTATTATTCCCGGAGGATCCCCAACGTTTACGGGATTTACTCGGGATTTTAGCGTATTTGCGGGGACGATATTAATAAGACATTAATTTAGTCTGCGGTGAGATGCGCGCTTTGCCTCGCGGCGTTAGACACACACTGACGTCTATGGTTGCTGCTTTCTCAGATTGCCTATGGCCCCGTAAAGCCGGTTACACACTCGACTCGCAAGTCAGAGCAAGGCACACACGTCGCGATACCACCCCCATCCAACTTGCAGAGTGGCGGCAACTCGCCACACCACTAACGCTTAGTAAAAATGTATGGCAATCACTTTACCTGCGGAGAGAACTGTCACGTGACTCACGCATTTTTTTAATTTTTTTATTGTAGATGGGTTTGCTCTTGACTCTAGTCTTGGTCAGAGATGACAGAGACAGAGTCGACGATGGAGCGAGCTTAGTAATGTCATTGCCATACATTTTGTACTAAGCGTTAGCGTGAATGCTAACAGAAAAGTAATTTGTCTCAAGCAACTGATGTGTTGTGGCCTTAAAATTAGTGTTGCCCAAAATCGGTCTTGGTCTTGCAGTCTTGGTCTTGTTCTTGCATTTTCGCAAGACCAAGACCAAGACCAAGACCGCCTTATTGTAGCAAGACCAAGACCAAGACTGAACCCTGCAAGACTTGAGCAAGACAAGACTTAAGCCTGCAAGACTCTTGCGTCTTGCAGTTAAGACAAACTGAGATTTGGGCGTTATTAAGTAGGTATTTGGTTTCAATCCCGATTTTTAGAGACGTTCCCCAGTATCAAAACCTTAGGTATCGTCATAACACTAAACTTACGGCTGCAGTTGTATCTGCAGTTGGCAACGTGCCGCTCGTCTGAAAGAACCCTAAAAGGTTGTATTGATTAGGTAGGTAAGTAATTATTATATATCAACTACTCGTATTTATTAAGTAGGTAGCGTGTTAATACTCACAGATCTGTTCCCATCATCCCATGTGATAAAATGTACCTAGAATAACTTTCTAGCAAAGTTCATACCTTGTAGGTATCTACCTATAATAATATATTATGCTTGTTTATGTCTAATGTGCAGATCTAACGTTAGTACTCGTAGGTTGGTATGTGCTTACAATTATAGCCAACAAAATTATATAAACATTATGTAGGTACCTACTTATGTTTCAAAGTTTATATTATTCTTCTATTCAGCAAAATTTAAAACTAACAGCGAGTCGAGTAGGTCTAGTAACAGTTTCTACGGCAGCCAATGTTATGGTACAGACGCCAGCACATCAAGCTACTATAATCTGTCAAATTTCGTTGACAGATTTTCAACTTTATCGCTAAAGAATTAAGGTTCAAGGTTGATTGGGAAATTGTGACGTTGTGCGAATAAACTGTTGGTCGGTCGGTGTATTATATACCTACTTATTTGATAATTTACCGACAAAGACGCCGCGGTTTGCAACAAGTGTATCACAGCATTTGACACTGTTTGAGCGCCGCATTCGCCGACAAAGAGTACGGACAGATGCACACAAAATTGTTACCTATTTTGGTAGGGTTGGTACAGGAGGATAAAATTAAATGACCTTGAAGATGTCTCAGCAGTAAGTAGGTATAAATTGAATGCTCTGAGTTTCTTGTATAAATACATTCACACACTGGCACGAATTCGAACACCAGCGTTTAAAGCTGTCGGGCGAGATGATAATTAATAACTAAGTATGCATCTATTGAATTGCGAATATTTTGATTTCGAAATAATCATTGCTAATATCGGTAAATGATAGATAGTGAGTGATATACCTAGGTACTAAAATGTGAGCAGCAAGATTGAAAATTGATATTCAAAGGTCGAGGAATGAGTTTGACCTTGAAAAAGTCATTTTTTTTTAAAATAATTCCTCGACCTTTATGAACTTGGAGGGTTGTATTGATGATTTTGATGATTATAATTCTGTAACTACATACGTCTTACAGTGCGAATCATAATCTAAAATCTAAACTAACGTGTTCAATAAATAGCAATGGGCTAATAGGTATTTGCAAGACTTGCAAGACTTGCGAGACTCTTGCTGCAAGACCAAGACCAAGACCAAGACTGAGAGCGCAATACCAAGACCAAGACCAAGACCAGGTGTATTGACGCAAGACCAAGACCAAGACTGGCCTAAGTCTCGTCTTGGTCTTGCATTTGGGCAACACTACTTAAAATGGAGCTGTTCAGTGAAAGTACGGTTACACATTCCTATGCCGTATTTTTAAGTGTTGTCATTTTGTAATATTTTCTGGAGAAATTACTACTTTTGAGTATTTAACGGCAGTTTTTACTTATATCAGGCGACACTTAAGTTAAGCCTAAATAAATGCGTTGGATTTTCAACTTTCGACATCAAGTCGTGTATATGCCAAGCTTTCGAGTTTTAAGAAGTACGAGTAGTATCACTGGAAATACTCTAGACAAGGATACAACCTCTTTACTACCTAAAGTGGGACATGGTTATGGTCTATAAAAAGCAAAATTTCCAAATTAATGGATTTAAGAAAAAAACACTTACTTTAATTTATTGATTACCATGGCAAACGGTGACAAAAAAAACTTGTTGAAGTGAAAACTTTTTTGGGCGCGTTGGGCATTTTTGAGGTGGGAAAAACTATTAAACTCGCGTGACACAGACCCGCTACGAGTGCTACGATGCTACGCTTCGTAGCACTCGTATTGCATCGCGTAGCGGATTGAAGTGAAAACTTCTTTAGGCGCATTGGGCATTTTTGAAATAGGAAAAAACAATTGAACTTGCTACCGACACCGACACCAAAACCGACACCGACATCGATCTCGACGCCGACACCGACACCGACACCGACACGGACACCGACACCGACACGGACACCGACACCGACACCGACACCGACACCGACACCGACACCTACACCGACACCGACGCCGGCACCGACATCGACGCCAACAACGACACCGACACCGCTACGAGTGCACTCGTAGCGGATCGCGTAGCGGATTGAAGTGAAAACTTCTTTAAGGCACGTTGGGCATTTTTGTTCAAGTTTTCACTTCTGTCGGCACTCCCGGAGTGCCACTCTTTTTTTATTAAGTACAATGTTATTTTTTTCTCTAAACAATTTTATTTAAAATTTGAACCCTCGAGACAAAATCTAGACCTTTTTAAACAGACAGACATACAGCTTGTAGGTAAATGTCTGCCCCTGAATTTGACATCAAATATCTTTTAGTCTTGTCTCGAATAAAATGAGAAATTAAATATTTAAACTTTTACTTTAGCCACGAGCCCCGAATCTTGAATTCTGCTTATCAAATATAATTTCATTGTTGTACTTCATTGAGTACAATTCTCTGACGGAGTCTGTTTCAGGAGTGAATAGGTTACTTCTAAGCAAGCGTGCTCTATTGTCGACCACATCATCGCTTACCATCAGGTAAGATAGTGGCCAAGCGAGCCTAATAATGTTAAAAAAATCTATCTAAATACATTACCTTACTTCTCGCGCCCGATCCTGGTTCATACCATGGGCGAGAGGGAATGGAATGCCGTCTCCTCCTTCTGCGAAGCAGTAATGCTCGCGAAGGCGGAAACGGGACGGGTAAGGGGAGGCTCAACGGAGTGGCCCTAACACCCGCGGCCGTTACCGCCGTACGAGAAGCACTGGGCGTAGGATGTCGAGAGCCGATCTCCGGCCACCATAGACTCGAGTCTGCGGACGGCGAGCAGTGAGTAGCTCGCCGTCCGATGAGCATCAGGCCCGTGAGTCGACGGCGCGTAATATTCCACGCGCGCCTCAAAGAGATGATTGTCAGCACCACTGACGGGGCCCATCGTGGCCGGTGTCTGCATGCCTAGGGGTAGCGGATAAATTCGTAACAGAGTTACCGCAACCCTGGGCACTCAGGCAGGGAAGGAACAGGGTTGGGTTTTAGTCAGTAAGAATCTGACACGCCCTCGCGCTCCACTCAGAGTGGGAGATGTCATTGGATGATTTCCTACCCACAAAAAAAAATGCATTACCTTATCACTGAATATTGCTACTCGTAAGGAAGTTTGTTCTTTAAGGTATGTTCCTTAGAAAACTTAACTAAGGAAAGGATTTTTCGAAACTCCACCCCTAACCGGGTTTCACTCGGGATCGAAGTTTATGTGGAAAGGGTCAGAAAGGAACAAAAAGATGTTTGTAACTTGACTCACGCCCGCAGAAAGGATTATGATTACAATAAATGATCGTAATTTCCTGATTTTTCTTCTTATCATATCGATTGGTTATCTACTGCTGAAATTTAGTCATACCAGTATTAAGCCACTCTAAATGACATTTTAGGGAATATGCATGAAAAATATATTTGTTATGTAACCAGTTTATCAATGATTATACAAAAAAAAACTTTTTAACAAAAAATTCAACCGACGAAAAAGAACTAAAAAGCAAAAAATAAATAAACCTTTTAAGTCTTGAGAATTGAGCTTATTTACCTGATTAATTACCTCGAATTGAGAACCTCCTCCTTTTTCCGTTGGTTAAAAATAGAATAAGAACAGTGAAAGAATCAATATTAATCGAAAATCAAACGAGATAATTTTAACAATTTTAAACAACTAATATCTGTCCCTCTATCTATCGTTCGTCCGTCGTCATGTTATTTGTCACGTCGGCACGTCAGACTTCTTTTTCTAATGGTCAACTTTAAAGCTTATGGGAGCGTTTCAACTGAAGCGGAGCTGGGCGGAGCGGGGCGGAGCGGAGACTTGCAAGAATCCACCAATCACAATGGCCGAAATCCTCATCACGTCACTTCGACACGTCTGTGATTAGTCGATTTCTGCACGTTTCCGCTCTGGGGGTTAGACAAAATACTATTTTGTTAACGTTAACGCTTACGCTTCGTGCAAAATGTATGGCTAAGACGTTATTGGGCGAGAGTCACGTGACAGTTCTCTCCGCAGGTAATGTCCTTGCCTTACATTTTGCACGAAGCGTAAATGATAAATGATGTTTATTCAGTTAATAGGTTACAAGGAACACTTTTACACGTCAATCTTTTTTGTCAGTTTAAGCTAGATGAGGCCGGTGTTTCCTAGCTGACTACCCTGAGAAGAAACACCGAAACAAACTCAGAGGTCAAAGTCTCTTTTAAAGTGTTCAAATCGATAGAATGTGTACTGGTTAAATCATAGGAGAACCATGTACGTTTATGTCTGGGATGAGCTTTTTGAAGAAAGCAACACACGAATTCGAGTGGACCTATCCAGACAGTGCAAGCATTTGTCAGGCATCGCGAAGCTCAACTCAGAACTTTGAGGAGCTCAACGAACCGACGAACAATACCAAAGTAAGGACATTTGAGTAGGCCGCAAAAATACTCAAACTGCCAGACAATCATAAAATCTACATGAATATAACGACATACATAGTTATCGCATTCACATTATTCTATATGAGGACCATGCAGCTTAGTGTCTGTAGTGGTCTTTTGAAGAAAGAACCAAACATATTTGAGTGGACCTGTCCAGTCAGTGCAAGCATTTGTCAATAGTCGAATAGCTCAACTTAAAAACCACCAAGGAGCTCAATGACATGACGAACAATACCAAAGAAACGATATTTGGGTAGGCCGCAAAAGTACTCAAACTGTCAGACAACGTTAAAAATTACTGTAAAAAGGAGGAGAAAATAATAATAATAACCCACATAGTCCTCACATTTACAATAATTAAGTAATCAAAAAAAAAAAAATATAATACTTTACAAAGTACTCAAGGCAAAAAAAATAAATAAAATGTCAATAAAAAAAAAAAATATAATACTATACAAGTATTCATGTCAAAAACGAATATTAAAAAAAATATATATATAAAAAAAATTATCAGTAAGTAGTACATATGAAAACAATAGCTCATGTATATCATTGAAGCAGCTCAATCCCACGCCTTTTTGTCCTCAAGAAAGTCATTAATTGTGTAAAAAGCTTTCTGGCATAGCTTACGTTTAATAAATGATTTAAATTTATTTATGCTTAGTTCTTGAATTTGGCTAGGAAGTTTATTATAGAAACGTATACATTGGCATCTAAACGAACCACCTATTTTTTTCTTGAGCCTGGTTTTAGGTACAATAAATTTGTGTTTGTTCCTAGTATTTATGCTATGGATATCACTGTATCTTTTAAACAGATTAATATTTTTATGTGCATACATGTAAGCGTTAACGTTAACAGAAAAGTATTTTGTCTAACCCCCCTGCTCCGCACCGTTCCGCTCCGCCCAGCTCCGCTTCAGTGGAAACGCACCCTTATAACTTCGTTGCTGATGAAGATATTTTGAGAAATTCCTTCATATTTGTTCACTGAATAAGTATTCAATTTAACAAATTAAAAATCTCATGCACATTCCTTAGTGTAAAAAAACCGACTGCAAAAATCAACACAAAAGTTCAAGTTTCAGTCGGGAAGTGGGTCAAATTTAACTTCTAAGATTATGTTTTGCAGCAAAGTGAAGCTATTATAGTGTATTAAATATACCATCGTCCTTCAAAAATAACGTCTAAAATCGAAGGCCAGACCTAGTCTTAAATAAAATCGATGCTCAAAGACTAATGTACAAGTAGCCATGGTAGCCAATTCACCGAGCCCAGGGGACCCGGTAGGCTATCGGAGCTGATTTAAAGCCGACTGGCTAATCCAGCCGTTGCGCAGTTTAGCTGAAGTTGCCCAGTGTGGAGCGGGTCTTAGGTAGTGAAGCATGTTTTGGATTTAAAAACTAAAGGCCAATTTCACCAATTAAACTAACTGCTAAACTGAGTTTATGCGTTTAATCGAGATTAAAGCTTCATTTTGCGTTTTACCACTACAAACTAAAAACTAAACTAGTTTAAGCTTAACTTAGTTTAAATTCTAAACGCCCAGTTTTCGGTGAAACGCAAAATGAAGCTCTAATCTCGATTTTGCATGAACTGAGTTTAGTTTAAACTAATCGCGATAAGTTTAATTGGTGAAATCGGCCCTAAGTAAGTGAGCGCCTTTAGCCGGCAGTTTAGTAGGAATACGCGGGAAATGTATTGCTAACAGTTTAAATTACAGGAAAAATATGACTTTGTTAGCTGCCGCTAGCGGCTCTGTCAGCAGCCCTTTATGAATTTTAGTCTATGTGTTATTCTGATGTACATTATATGCTATTTTACTGTTCAGTTTCATTAAAAAACGTTCTGTAGTTTTTGCGTGCAAGAGAAACAAACATCAATCCCTCCTCACAATTTTGCGCGTTTATGGGACATATTAGGTTCCCACATATGAAATTGGCGTTTTTTTTCTCACAAATAAAGAACCTCGTCACTTCTATGAATTAAAATATTCATAAATTGCTTGATATTTCGAATAATGACCGTCATAGATAACTGCCAATAGTAAAAAAAACCTTATTTCTTATAGTTTTATACAAAAAACGTTATAACAAAAAAAAATATAGAAAAAATTCACTTTTTTTGGAAGTCGGTTCCATTTTTTTGTAAAAAAGTTTTTTTTTTTCACTTTTTAGTTGTGGTTCCCCATTAAATTGTGTTAACAATTCATAGACATACGATCGCAGCAATCGCAGATGATTTGCTGTCAATTTTTGAAGAGTTTCGTTGTCAGTCTCCGAAACCCATAATCAGATCTATATGAAATTTAAATGGGACCATTTCGGAAAAACCCCTTTCGAACAAAAAAAGAATTTTAGACATTATTCGACCCACATGCTTTCTGTTTTATAATCCACATGCTTGTTGTTCTTATCAAACGTGTTATCTGCGAATTAAACCTAGATTAACTAAAACCTATACCCGGGTAAGTCAATGTACTTGTTCACCGTTAGGTAAATCGATTTTGTATCTATTTATGTGGAACTAGCTTCTGTCAGCGGCTTCGCCCGTGTGAAATTAGTACGTACCCATTAAAAAGTGTGTCAAATTTCATCTAGATATGTGCAGCAGTGATTGAGTAACCAACGTCCATCGAAACTTTCGCGTTAATAACCGACTTTAAAAAGGAGGAGGTTCTCAATTCGTCGGCACCTTTTTTTTGTTTTGTTTTTTCCCCGATTACTCGAAGATGGCTGGACCGATTTGGATTTTGTTTTTTTTTAACCGACTTCAAAAAAAGGAGGAGGTTCTCAATTCGACTGTATTTTTTTTTTTTTTTTTATGTGTGTTACCTCATAACTTCTTACTACGTGAACCGATTTTCAAGGTTTTTTTTTTATTTGAAAGCTGTTGCTTCACATTTGGTCCCATTTTAATTTGGTGAAGATCTGATGAAGGATTTCGGAGATACACAATGGAACTCTTCAATAAATGACAGCAAACGTTCCAGAATTGCTGCAATCGCATGTCTGTATATTGTTTTTACCACTTCACAACATTACATCACGCTGATGCGCTCTGAAGGGGTATACAGATTTGTACAGTTCACCCTGATACACACTAATTTCACCATCTAGGTTCAAATTCCCTATTTTTTGGGGCTATCAATTCGGGCATAACTTTACAATTAATTTAGTTTTAGAATGGGGTAAAACAACAAAAAGTGAAAAATAAAAAACTTTTTACAAAAAAAATACAACAGACTTCCATAAATAATACTAAAAAATGCAAAATAACTTTAATTTCGGAAGTCGGTGTCAAATAACGAAGAAACCAAACTAGAAACACCGACTTCCGAAATTAAAGTTATTTTGCATTTTTTAGTATTATTTATGGAAGTCGGTTGTATTTTTTTTGTAAAAAGTTTTTTGTTTGAAAGGGTTTTTTGTTTGAATTTTATCGAAATTGCTTTAGTGCTTTTAGAAAAACTGAACAAAAACGAAAAAATATGTAGGTATACCTAGATGACGTTTTGGTTTTCTCCAATTACGAGTATGTTTAAATTCCACGTTCCATGTTATTGGAGTTTTTAGTTCTGGGGTATAACAACTAAAAAGTGAAAAAAAAAATTAAAAAAAAAATTACAAAAAAAACAACCGACTTCCAAAAAAGAATACACTAAAAATTTCAAAATAACTTTAATTTCGGAAGTCGGTGTTTGTATTTTAATTCTTCGATATTTGACACCGACTTCCGAAATTAAAGTTATTTTTTAATTTTTAGTGTATTCTCGGCATTTAAACATTTGGAGAACACAAAAACGTCATCAAGATATGCGTATCCTTCGTTTTTGTTCAGTTTCTCAAAAAGTGCTAAAGCAATTTCGATAAAATTTGTATGGGACCACCTCGGGAGTATATTCTTTCGGAAAAAAAAAAGAATTTTGAAAATCGGTCCAGAACTGAGGAAAAATGCGCGGACATACATAAAAAAAAAAAAACATACATACAGTCGAACACAAGCATACTATTTGCTTAAAATGATTCTTCCTATTGTGACTACAATAAGTTATGTTGAAACAATAAACATTTAGATATATTTTTATTTATTTTTTATAAGTAAATCTGAAATGTCACATGCTCAGGTAATCACATATGGTGGCCTTGAAACCAGACACCAGATCAAAGACCAGACACATTAGTACCCAGACGTATTACACGAAATCTATCGTAAATATCATATCGAAAGCCTTGAACAAATCGATGGAAATCTCATTTGTCACACACACTAGTTTTTGTAGCAATATGTGAGGACTTTACATTATTCATAACCTCTTTTTTTGGCTTTCGGTCGGGTCATTATATTGATATCAGTTTGTTAACGTCCACTGACGTAAAAACTCACTGAATTTGATAAAGAACGGTCAATATGATTTAATTATGTTGTGGGATTGTATAGATAATCATTTAAAACTTTAAACAGGCTGTCTAGAGCAGGGCTGTCAGATTGTATCATCATCATTGGCGACTCTCAGGAACAGGACCCTAGTTGGTACAGCTCGATGGTCTCGTATGGTCTGGTTTGGCCTTGTTCAGGTTCTTGTGGCTGAGCGGGCACGCTGTGTGGTATGCCGTACGACTGTTGTGGTCGTTGCCTGTGTGCTGGGCTGCTGACGATCGTTGGTTGCCTTACTGGTGGCGCAGTGTTTCTTCTTGCTGCAATGAAGGCTCGAAGTCGGTTAAACGCCTGTGGACCGAAGTCACGACCGAATCATCATCATCATCATCAGCCTTTTAATGTCCTCACTGCTGGGGCACAGGCCTCCTCTCTGTGAGAGGGTGTGGGCCGTAATCCACCACGCGGGCCCAATGCGGATTGGTGGATGTCACATGTCTTCGAATTTTTGGTTCTAGGACATGCCGGTTTCCTCACGATGTTTTCTTTCACCGTTTTGAGAGCAGTGTGATGAAATAATTTACACAAAGTAAAGCGCCTGCCTAGGTTTGAACTCACGACCTACAACTTGTATAATTGGATACAAAAACTGTGTAATTTGGTTATTTATCCTCTGATTTGGTTACTGGTCTTTTTTGTATCCTGGACCCTCATGTATAATAATATGGATACGGAAAGCCTAAATTCTACTGAGTTTAACACAAAGATTTTGTTTAAATTTCGGAGTAAAATTATTTATACTATTTTTTACCATAATCTGTGGTGATATGCACAGAACATATATACCCTACTGGGTGATATGTTTTGAGTTGCCATGTTATGCCTGTGAGTACCATAATAAATATGAAAAAAAGCCTAGTAAGTTCACGTGCTTAATCATTATTGTGTATGTTTAAAACTTTTTAAGCACTGATTGTATCCTGACATTCAATTTTGTATAATTTCAGAAACATTACCGAATAATTTAAAAATAAGTACTGGCAGCCCTGGTCAAGAGTCAGAATAAACTAGTGAGAACTGTATCCTGGGCCCGATACTCATGGAAGACCAAGTCATATCATCAACTTTCAAACTCTGGGGTTGCTACAGGGTAATTCCCAATGGAAAAATCCAGTAGTACTTTTTCCCCAACCCGGGTAACGAACCCAGGACCTCACGCTCAGCAGTCTCACGACCTATTCAAGTATTTGTATAATCATCCACAGCTCGATGTCGCCTAAAGCTGTATAGCTTATCTTTTGTTTTCCCAACCCCTATGCTCGTTTTTGAAGTGAAAACTTCTTTAGGCGCATTGGGCATTTTTGAGATGGGAAAAGACTATTGAACTCGCGCGTCACCGTCACCAACCGTCGTAGCACTCATAGCGGATTGTTTTCATTTCAAATGTAAACCGACACCGACACCGCTACGGGATCCGCTACAAGTGCTACAACGCTACGCGTATTTTGTTCAAGTTTTCACTTCTGTCGGTGCGAAGTGCCTTTTTTTTTGTGTGCTTTGGAAATTATCTAATGACTTCTCCCGCTCTGGGTGGTGCGGGAGGGCGTGTTAGACTTTTACTGACGAATTCCACCCCTGTTCCTTCAGTTACCTAAATGTCCAGGGGTGCGGTAACTCTGTTTCGAATTTATCCGCGACCTCTGGACCCTATGCTAATATGACAATCACTTAAAGGTTTTACCCGCGATGGCAACAATGTCTTCTGAGTATCTTCGCATCATCATCATCATAATAATTTCAGCCGAAAGACGTCCACTGCTGGACATAGGCCTCCCCCAAGTGTCGCCATAATAACTGGTTCTACGCGTCTCGCATCCATCGGATTCTCGCGACCCTCACCAGGTCATCGATCCACCTTGTGGGAGACCTTCCAAAACTACGTTTTACAATATGCGGTCACCACTTCAGTACTTTTCGGCCCCAACGACCGTCTGTTCTCCGAGCAATCCATCTTCTAGTAATCATCTTTGTACACTACGTGAAAACAGTCGATCAAAAAAAAAATATTTTCAAAAAACCTGACTGTAAAAATCAGCTATTTTTACAGTCAGGTTTTTTTGAAAATATTCATTTTTTTATTTTCTACATTTCAGTGAGTTATATTTTTGGAATCGCCTCCTCGAACCCTTCATTTTGATACCCCACTTAATATAGTTTTTCACAATATGGCGTCTGACGGTCGCCATATTGTATTTTGATTACTGTCAGGTCTTTAGTAGCACTCGCAAGATTAAGACGAATCAATTGACTTAAGAATTATCAAAATCGGCCTACACGTTTGGTCTCTATAGTGCCACAAAGGAACAAACATACATACATAGGCTGATAAACACATTACCCTCCCTTGGGTCGCGCAGTCGGGTAAAAAGACCTCCCCTCTTACATAACCTCGTCCCCGAAAATCGTTAAAAGCTGTTTGCCCCCTCTATTTGCGGACTAATTCCTTTAAATTTTCGGGTAGCCTCTATGCATAGTACCCGGGTAATGGGCATAATGGGTAAAGTGCACATATTATACTCAGAACCGGTCGGGAAAGAGAGAAGTGCGTGACGACGCATACATTATAAGTTGAATTAAAATTCATGCGAAGGATTCTTGCTAGTTTTTGCTCAGGATTATGTGATCTTTAGGCTAAATGGGACTGTTATTTTTGTGTGTGGACGGACATAATGTTAAGCCTACTGTAATTATCCAATTGTTTTTCCAAATTAAAAAGAGATTATTTTGTTCACAATTTGCAATTATTCACAATTTCATTGAAATTATTTTACATTGAACTGTGTTGTTCTACTATTACAACTATAATCTTATTTTGTTTCTTCGTCATTTGATACCGACTTCTGAAATTAAGTTATTTGATAATAAAAAAAAAATGTTCCAAATATAGAAAAGAAAAAGACATACATTATCATTCAATGTTACAACACAATACTGTTCAATTTTCTCCTAGAATTGAAAAGTTTGTCTCAAGACAAACAGAAAAACCGGCCAAGTGCGAGTCGTACTCGCGCATGAAGGGTTCCGTACCATTGTATAAGATTATACGCATTTATTGTTGCCATAAGATATTAAGATCGACCAAAAAAGAAAAAAAAAACACGTTTCTAGTAAGGGAACCCCTTTTAATTTTTGAATTAAAATGTATTATTTATTGTTATAGTGGCAACAGAAATACACATTCTGTGAAAATTTTAACTGTCTACCTATTATGGATCAAGAGATACAACCCGCTGACATACAGACGAACGGACGTACAGACAGCGGAGGTTTAGTAATAGGGTCCCGTTGGTTATCCTTCTGGTACGGAACCCAAAAAAGTAATGTAAAAATGACACCATTTAAACTATCTATGATAAGATACACAAAGGTTAAAACTTTCCTAAATAACTCATTTCAACAACCTCTTTTTATTATTTCGTTATTTTATTATGAGCCTGTGCCACTGATAACCTCTTTACAATCAAATAAATAAGTTCAAAACAAAGCACACAATCAAACTATAAACATACATAAAATTCTATTAAAACTCACTTCCCAAAACCTCATACGCAATTCGCCAAAATCACGATAAAATGTTGTTCTTTTTTGCAATCGTAATAAATCAAGCTATTTCCTTTAATATTCGATAGTAATCCAGCCTTGGGGAAGCCCCATGCCAACAGGACTATAGACGAACGGCAGACAGGGCTGTAATTCCAGTTATTCCCATTTCTAGGAATAGTGCGCAGGTTCACGAGAAATAGGTATTAAGTTTATTCTAACTAGACTCAGTTCTCGTAAGAGCGTCGTGCCGTAGTGTACAGTTAATAAAAAAGATAACTTTATAACCAATGTTTTTATATAATCACTACATGTACATTTTTTTTGTTTTTTTTTTTTATTTTTGGTAGGCACGTGTTTGACCACTATCTCACCTGATGGTAAGCGATGATGTGGTCAAAGATGGAGCACGCTTGTCTAGAAGTAACCTATATAGTATACAAGTCTGCGTCTGTCTGTCTGGATGTTCGCGATAAACTCAAAAACTACCGTACGGGTATATTGGTGAAAACCAATAGACCGAGTGATTCTTGAGGAAGGTTTAGGTGTATAATTTGAACTCGAGTGAAGTTGTGACGGGTTGCTAGTTTTTATTAGGCATAATAGTAATGTTCAGGGTTATCAACCCCACACACAACAGTCCCCTTATTATAGTATATCCGTATTTATTCTATCATTCTGTTTACCATTATTGTAGTCAATTGTTAATTTAAAGAATAAGTATTCTGGCCTCTATCAGGGCTATTCAGAACAAATAAAAAACTTTTTTTACAAAAAAAACAACCGACTTCCAAAAAAAACTACACTAAAAATTTAAAAATAACTTTAATTTCGGAAGTTGGTGTTTGTATTTTATTTCTTCGTTATTTGACACCGACTTCCGAAATTAAAGTTATTTTTTAATTTTTAGTGTTTTTTTTTTTAGGAGTCGGTTGTTTTTTTTTGTAAAAAAAGTTTTTTATTTTTCACTTTTTAGTTGTTATACTTAGTCCGTAAGTCTGGCTCTCACTTGGAAGAGTGTAGTTAAAGTCTTGATTACACGGCACACTCACAATATTGTTTAAAAGTAGTTGCAAGCAAGCTGCCTCTGAGAGATACCTGCCTACTAATGTCTTTGTTCGACTGTACCACTTTGTGAAGTCGTACTGGAAATACAAATTAAAGACTTGGGAGTCTCATGCAATGCTTTCTAGGTAAAGTCTAACAACAAATGTTTAGGTATTCCTGGAGTTTGATGTGAAAATTACTGTCATTGTCTGGCTGTTAAGTAAGTGTTTATAGTTCAACTGCCTCGTTGGTATCGTGGTCACAAACACGACTGCTGAGCGCGAGGTCCTTTTTTAACCGACTTCGCAAAAAGGAGGAGGTTCTATGTTCGACTGAATGTATGTTTTTTTTAATTTTTTTTTTGTATGTATGTCCACCGATTTCTCTGTCAGTTGTGGATCGATTTACAAAATTCTTTTTTATTCGAAAGAAAATACTCCAGAGGTGGTTCCATACCAATTTTATCGAAATTGCTTCAGCGCTTTTTGAAAAAATCAACAAAAACAAAAAATGTGTACCTATACGTAGATTACGTTTTGGTCACTTCCATTAACGAGTATGTTCAAATTCCATGTTCCATGTTATTAGGGTTATCAATTCGGAAATAACTTTAATATTTAGTTTTAGTTCTGGGGTCTGTCAACTAAAAAGTGAAAAATAAAAAACATTTTTACAAAAAATACAACCGACTTCCAAAAAAGAAAATACACTTAAAATTGAAAAATAACTTTAAGTTAGCAGTTGGTGTCAATTAACGAAGAAATAAATAAAATACAAACACTGACTTCCGAAATTAAAGTTATTTTTCAATTTTAAGTGTATAAACAGGTGTAGGTTTTAGTCAGTAAAAGTCTGACACGCCCTCTCGCTCCACCAAGAGCGGGAGAAGTCATTGGATGATTTCCCACCCCATAAAAAAAACTTTTACAAAAAAAAAACAACCGACTTCCAAAAAAGAATCCAATGACTTCTCGTGTCTGACTCTCATGAGGGCGTGTCAGACTTTTACTGACTAAAACCCACCCCTGTTCCTTCCTTACCTGAGTACCCAGGGGCGCGGTAGCTCTGTTTCGAATTTATGAGGTCTTGGGTTCGAATTCCAGGTCGGGCAAAAAGTGTTATTGGGTTTTTCTATTTATTAATTACTCCGTTGCTGGTTGGTGTTTGGAAGTTGGTGGGGTGACACTCCCGTGCCTCAAAAGCACGTTAAGGCTCTGTGTCTGATCTCTCCCCGGTCGTGTCGGATTGCCGTCTCATCGTACTATGAGGGAAACGGAACAGAGAGTTGCTTGTAATATCCAAAAGAACACCATGCTCGAAATTCAGTCGGGAGGATAATGTTATTATTTTGTGATATAAAATGTTTGTTTATTTAATGCGTTAACTGTTTCGAGTTCAAAATGATGGCCACTTATTCGCCAGTCCTTCCCCAGGCTATCGTAAGCTGATTTTCAATATTTCTTGTGTCAGCTGTATTTAATGAGGAATTGTTAAATGGAAATTCCGTTACAGTTTTCCGATCCCGGGGCTAACGAAACCAATATCAATTTCTGCCCATTTTCTCCAGGTATGACCATAGATATAAGAAAGAAGTGGTTTTTAGGATTCCGTACCCGAAGGATCCAAACAGAACCCTGTTGTAGTCACTCACGTGTCCGTCTGTCTGTCTGTTCATCAACATGACGCCTGAGTTTTGCATCTTTGAAATTAATCTAGGACGGTAAGGTACCAGGTACCCAGGACCACCGGCTTAATGTGCTTGCCGAAGCACGGATAGCGAACAGTGATTATACTCGTACATTAATCAGCACATGAGAAAATACGAATCTCAAGGGCCGGCCTCAGTAAGAGTCTGACACGCCCTCCCGCTCCATCCAGAGCGGGAGACGTCATTGGATGATTTCCCACCCGCCCAAAAAAAAAAGGGGGCCGATGTCTACCAGGGTCGCGGGTGTGTTTAAATAAGTGCTAGGTGTGTTTGAAAGAGTCACCGCGACCTTGATGCTATCCAATAAAACAAAAAACTGGTTGCCGCTGGCCAGGGGATCGAATCGTGAACATCCAGCTCGGAAGTTTGACACTCTTACCACTCGGCCACCGTCGCTTCTTCAACACGTCTTACGTGACAGCTTTCTGTGTTTGAGTGACATCATGACAACCGCACCGGGTGACGCCCATGCTACGCCACTGGATATAGTCGATCATTCGCAAAAGATACAGTTTAGTTGAGTACGTTAAAGCTACATTAGTTAGGAACAGTGTCGTAGCTATTAGCGCCCACCTCCAGGAGAAAAAAGGTCAGCGTTCCAGCTATGATAGAAACTAAAGAAAAAATCAAAAAATTCGAGCATTATACTATTTTCTGTGGCTTGAACATCGCGTCCTTTCAGTTTTTCACTGTAGAAATCATTTAGCCCTGAGAGCTTATTTACATCATTAACAAAAGTTTACCCAAGAATATTTAAATAAAGCGTGCTTTGGCAGTGGGTCAGGAGTGAATAACACTGAAATAACACCACGAATAACATTACTTACGAGTTTAATAATAACAAAGAAACAATAAATATTGTTCTGAAATTACGCACTGATCCGTTTTCAGTACTGAAGCTGTACTTAGCTAAAGGTGACAAGTGCAATAAGTGCTGGAATCTTGATTGAGTTGCCGAGAGATATGTCTTGATTGACAATTAGTAAAATTTTTAAAATTGCCGAATATTTATCCCTAGCTTCTGCCAGGGGCTTCACGTTCTACGTGGAATCTGTACTTCTCCCACCATAAGTTATAACCTATGTGCTATTCCAGACTATAATCTATCTCTGTGCCAAATTTCATTCAGATCCGTTCATCCGTTCTGACGTGATGGAGTAACACACACCCATCCAAACTTTTGCATTTATAATGTTATTAAGAAGTTGGATTCCTACTTATTCAATCATCATTAGCCTTTTAATGTCCTCACTGCTGGGGCACAGGCCTCCTCTCTGTGAGAGTGTGTGGGCCGTAATCCACCACACGGGCCAAATGCGGGTTGGTGGATGTCACATGCCTTCGAATGTTTGGTTCTAGGACATGCCGGTTTCGTCACGATGTTTTCCTTCACCGATTCGAAAGCAGTGGTGATGAAATAATATACACAAAGTAAAGTGCCTACCTGGGTTTGAACTCACGACCTACAACTTGTAAGTCGTGGCTAATACCACTGGGCCACCACTGCTCTATGCTCTACTTATTTAATATATTATAAATATTCCTTAAAAGAAGCATTAAAAAATTGGAGCCCACCGGTATCGGGAAAAGGTTGCAAGCTACCGGCCGGTTAGGGCAGCAGACAGGAACCGCCTGACAATGCGAGCCGTGTTCAGAAGTACAGCTTTCTGAATCAAGCCCTTGATCCAGCCGTGTATTATTATTATTTAGATTGTTTTAGATTTTTCGGGACCCTGGGGTCCCGGACCTTTGGAAGGCGTACGAGGCCCGAAGCCAACTAGTAAAGGGGCTTTGGACGCTTTTTATGAAATGAGCTGTACGCACTATACAAGTGCACCCAAGGACAACCCCCGGTTGATGTGAAACTATAGCAAAATATGGAAAACAAAGTTATCGGGCTATGGTTTTGGAAAGTTAAAGTGGACTGGTTACCAAGAACTATCTTATGACTATCGCCCCTGCCTGAACAATGTTACTAAAATACTTCGATGATAATGGCAGGGGATGACTTTCACACACAATAAATGGACCCCCAAAAACGGTCGCTAGCACATAGTGTGATATAGCAACAAGGGGGCGGTATATAAAAGAATATCATCGTTATTCTTGCTTGCAACAGACCACAATACCATAGACTTAGTCGTACCCATTGGTTTCTGTTTAAATCGTTCTGCCTAACCTTGCCCAACTATGGATAAATGTGAAAGAGTCACATTGACACAGGCAACACGGGTGAATTTTAGGCACTAAAAGTCTGACACGCCCTTTCGCTTCAGAGCGGAAGAAGTTTCTTGATCATTTCCCACCTAAAAAAATGGGTGTGTACTTATGTACGCACGTAAGAAGTTATATTTCTTTGGCGTAACAAGATCAAAAACTAAACTGTCACAAAGTTTACGAAAGGAAAACAATCATTCTTCATGAACCACAGACTATAGCTACCTTCAGGGTGTCGGTTCTAGCTGACTTCAGGCTGTAGGTTTTTGTGACGGTGTGCGCGCGCATCGTAAAAATTTACTCTCATAATTTTTCCCTAAAGCGCCAAAAGAAGTATAACTTCAAAAAAACTTAGTTGGGTTTGGTTTCCAGTCTAACCGGATACAGCTAGATATACCTAGTTGTTCGATCTCACCAAGGCGTGTTAGTCTTGCATGTGTGCAGGTTCACGTACACTTTTTCTTCTATGTGTGCGTAAGTTCGAAACACTCTGTTTCGTAAAAAAACTTTTTTACAAAAAAATAGAACCGACTTCCAAAAAAAGTGCAAAATAACTTTAATTTCGGAAGTCGGTGTTCTTGTTTTGTGTCTTCGTTTTTTGACACCGAAATTAAAGTTATTTTGAACTTTTTTTGGAAGTCGGTTCTATTTTTTTGTAAAAAAGTTTTTTATTTTTCACTTTTTAGTTGTGGTTCCCCATTAAACTGTGTTAACAATTCATAAACATACGATAGCAGCAATCGCGGTTGATTTGCTGTCAATTTTTGAAGAGTTCCGTTGTCTGTCTCCGAAACCCATCATCAGATCTTTTTGAAATTTAAATGGGACCATTTCGGAATAAACCCCTTTCGAACAAAAAAAGAATTTTGCAAATTCGTCAATATATGACGGAGTTATGCCCGAACATACATAAAAAAAAAAAACATACGAACATCCGAATTGATAACCTCCTCCTTTTTCGAAGTCGGTTAAAAAATAGTTTACGCACACAGAAACAATGGCCACGTGAATTTACACACATCAAAGACTAAACCACTGTCGTGAAAAAGAATATTTACAACAGTATTTTATACGAAGCGGTTGCCTATCTGACCTCCACAAACCAGTAACTGGGTAGTTAAAACAATACCTCAAAAGGCTTCTGTTAGGATGCTAAAATAGTTATAGACAGTTTCTATACTTTAACGGGTTTATCGAAGGAATCTATGTCGTCATAAAAACCGCTTCCAAAACGGAACCATTTAACGACCCGAAATATTACGACTTATTGTTAGAGTAATGTATTTATTATTTCACAATGCCGATGACAAGGTATTCATGCAGCTACAAAAATCTATTTTGAGTAGGTTATCGATAGACCTCCGATTAATCACACATAAAAATGTTGAGGAGCTCGTGGCTAAAGTAATAACAGCTGCACAGGTCGATCCAACAGGTTAATGCGCAGTCATACGACTTTTAATGGTTTTTAATTGAACATCACGTCTAAACGACTAATTTTATTGCTTTGAAAAAAATATATATTACTTTTGATTATTTCCGTCGTAATGTGATCTGAGAATATTTGAAATTATATTTTTAAAACATTGTGTAATTAATTTGTAAAGTTATGTCTAACGCGGATAAAAAATTGAGAATAACGCAAAAACTATAAAGCGTATTTTTATGAAACCTTCACCATTTTAACGCGTCAGGCCCCTCGCGTCGACATAACAATAGGTTTTTAATTGTGTCTGCTAATGAGGGACTTGACGCGTTAAAGATCACTTAATTATTTACAATATAGTCTCAGTGTTTTAGTTTAATACTTGTTGTTTTATGTGTAATAAGTAAATAATGCGTTTAATTTCGGACAGCGCTCCTTGATGGGCGAGTCCTATTACTGGGTGGATATACGACGCGTTACGTGAGCTCAGCGCAGAACACGCAAGCTAACCACTCAAGGTCGTTGGCAGCTAATAGCGCCTTAAGCTACGCTTGCCAGGATTGGTCCATGGATGAGTGACCATCTTTACATACCAAGATTTCTCCGTGCCTCGGAAAGCACGTTAAGCCGTTGGTCCCGGCTGTCAATCGTGGATCTTTGACAGTCGTAACGGGTCGTCAGAAGCTGGAAAGTCTGACAACCAGCCTTACCAAGGGTATCGTATTACCCAGTAAATGAGTTGTGGAGGTCACATAGGCAGTCGCTCTATGTAAAATACTGGTATTCAGCTGCATCTGGTTAGACTGGAAGCCGACACCAAGATAGTTGAGAAAAGGCTAGGCAGATTGGGAGCGTTTGAAAGTGTCACCGCCGCCCTAGAACGCAAGGGCAACTGAAGGACCAGGGGTGGGTTGTAGTTAATAAGAATCTGACACCTGCTACATCCAGAGCGGCAGAAGTCTGCTGATGATTTCCAAAAGTAAAAAAAAGAGTGATTTAATGCACTCGCCAAAAACTCATAGTGGTGCCGATTCTGTTGTGCACAAACTAAACTTAGTTTAGACTATTGCTATCATTTTCTCTCTAATAAAACAAGAAAGACACGGACGTAAATTAGAGCTGTCAAATTTAGTTGAAGTAATATTTCCATACAAATTAAGGGTACACGTAAAAACATGTCTAAAACACGGTGAAGCGCAAGGCGTAAACTAGTTTGAAATCTCTAACTTAGTTCATAGCTATGGCCGTCTTTTTTTTAGTAACAGATAGCGACTCTCTAATTTTAGTTATAACAAGAGATTCGGCACTAATGCATGGTTAGCTAAGTGAAGTCATTCTAAATCTAATAGGTATGGTGGACTCTCAAAGATGGTGGACTAGTTAATATGTATACGTATTCTCATGATATACGTATCAAATGGAAGGGTTTGCCGAGAAGCACAATCAATCTGCCCGCGCCTTTTCCCAACTATCTTGGGGTCGGCTGCCAGTCTAACCGGATAGCGCATAGATTCTCTAATTTTAATTATTGAACAAGAGAATCCGCACCATTAAGTTGTTTTACTAAAAACCTTTTGCCCGCGGCTTTACTTGCGTGAAAAGTGTTTTATTATACCAATAGAACTTAGTATCGGGATGAAAAGAATTCTATGCCCTAATCAAAAGTAATTTATTCAAACTAGACTGAGAGCCAGCACTTTTTAACGCAAGTTTTATTTTAACTGTTGAATTTTTATGTTTAAGTGTATTTTATAAGACATAGATAGTTTAATAGGTGTCTATAACATTGTCTTGGAATACTGTAATTATGTTGTACTTATTGGTGTGAATTAAATAAATTTTAGAACGTTAAAGTTCTACGTAAAGACTTTCTAATGTTTTAGCTGGGAAGAAGAATAGGGAATATGCATGATATTTTTTTATTTGTTCAATTGAAGACTTATTAACTATAGTGAACAAATATGAAGGAATTGTCAAAATATCATCATCAGCGACGAAGTTATAAAGCTTTAAAGTTGATAATTAGAAAGAGAAGTTCGACGTGTTCTTTGACGTCAAAGGACATGACGCCCATACAACTGCCATAGAAAACAGCGTTTTTGAGAGGGGGGGGGGGGGGGGTTTGGGGGAGGAAGGAGGAGGAGGATATTTGTTTAAAATCGTTATATCTCGTTTAATTTTCAATCAATTTTGATTCTGCTTTCACTGTTCGTACTCTATTTTAGTATATTCATCGATAAACCGGTTAGATAACAAATACTTTCTTCATGCATGTTTCCTATTGGCGCAACAAACTCTCCAGCAACACATCTGTCTGTTCAGTATGAAGAACTTGAATTTATACAATTGTATGAAGCAATTAAATTAACGTATAGGTATGTAACGTAACACAGAAAATAAAACACCAGAATCTTTACTTTATACGAATCCGTTGAGCCGTTAAGGCCCGAAAAGGTGAAATTGACTGATATACAGAGTTACTCGTAATTTCACATTTATAATGTTAGTATGGATTATTACACAGTTTCCAAAATCCATCTCTCTGAGAAACCCGTTTCCAAAGATGTAGCACCAACACCAATGGCTAGACAGATAATCATGTTAATCTTAACAACACAATGAACATCGTTGAACTATCGAAATGAAAGCTGTTTGAATGGCCAGTACATCGCGAACAACACTACCGCATGCCACGTCTATGAATAAAATCGAATAATTACGTACCTACCGGTTATTTTTACCCGACTTTGGAATAGAACTGGGTGCCTCACGATCATCTACTGGGCTATGAAAACATTAGAACACTGATACTGTCCGTCAGAGATATTCAAGCATCTCGACCTATTTCAATAGCTAAGAAATTTTGCTTCAATTATTTGCATTGTATGGTTCGGTCAAGAAATATTTTAAATATTTTCACTAGTTCACTACAAAATATGTTATGTAGACTGTCTAGTTCTTCTTAGAGATAATATCACAGTAAAACTGAGGCTATTTTCGTATTTATTCCGTCATTGTATATTTTGAACTACATATAAATCGGTAATGGAGTATCCGACATTCGATAAAATATATCTCCTCACCACACCAGTCGTAAGATGGCCTGTCTGAACGTATTTACTTCGATTTAGAACAAGATTTATTAATGAAACACTTCTTGGAAATAACACATTTCGCAAAGCTTATTTGGCAAAAGGGTGGAAGGTTTATACAATTATAATATTAATACCTACCTATTACCATTATAAAACGACCGAGTACGTGTCAGGACCAATATAGGATTTTCTCAGAACTGTTTTATAAAGGAAAGCTAAGGTTCGTGACTTTTAGAGTAGGTTGTGGGTAGAGAAGCGACAATCGTGCTCCCACTCGACATTTTGGCGATGAATATCAGTACCAGGATCAGTACCCGAATTACTTTACTCTATGAGCAGCATATTCAAAGATTCAGCATGTGAAAAGTTGAGCTTAGACTCTAGATTAGTGGATAGGTGAGCTTAGACTCTAGACTAGTGGAAAGGTGCGCTTAGACTCTAGACTAGTGGAAAGGTGAGCTTAGACTCTAGACTAGTGAAAAGGTGAGCTTAGACTCTAGACTAGTGGAAAGGTGAGCTTAGACTCTAGACTAGTGGAAAGGTGAGCTTAGACTCTAGACTAGTGAAAAGGTGAGCTTAGACTCTAGACTATAGGAAAGGTGAGCTTAGACTCTATACTAGAGGAAAAGTAAGCTTAGACTCTAGACTAGTGGAAAGGTGAGCTTGGACTCTAGACTAGAGGAAAGGTGAGCTTAGACTTGGGTCGCGGGAGAATTTGAAAAACTCACCGCGGCCGTAGAACGCACAGGCAATTGAAAGAAAACGGGTGGGTTTTAGTCAGTAAGAGTCTGGCACGCCCTCTAACTCCACCCAGAGCGGGAGAAGTGAAAATTACTTGTGTCAAAAACCCGACCGCAAAAAACGACTAAAAAGGTCCAATCAACTGCATCAGACTGCTTGAAAGTGACTTGTTTGGAACTTATTAGTCGTTTTTTACGGTCGGGTTTTTTGACACAAGTATTTTTTCTTATTTCTCACATTTTAGTGAGTTACATTTTTGGAATCCTCTCCTCTAGCTCTTTATTTTGAGACCCCACATTTCACAAAAAAATATGACGTCACTTACCTAGCCCGCCATCTTGTTTTTTTTTCAACATTTTCTGTCAAAATAAATCGAATGATACCATTCGTTGAAATCCATCCAGCCGTTCAAGCCACAGGGCGTGCCAAAGAAATAAACATACATACACATATACGCACACATACTCTCGAAAACATTATCCTCCTTCTTGGGAGGTCGGGTAAAATAATAATAAATACAGGCTAGACTTACCCATTTTATACCTACATGGAAAGAGTAATTCTTTTCTGTTTATTGTACAAAGTAAGTGATTTATAAAGAGGTAAACTGTTTGTTTGTTATGTTTGTACGAGTTAATCTTTGGAAGTACTAATAGACTAAGATCCCAGAGCTGCCATACATTACTTATATTCTGATTAACAAAAAGTGTGGCATTGAGTAGTGTTACCTACTATATATAGGCTGTAACGGAAAGGTGTGGTCATATTTTAAGAACTGCATCTTCCCATCGATATGAACAACTTTATTCAAAAAAATCTGATTTTAACCTCCCATAAAAATTTTGATTAGCTAATGATAACTTCGTAAGGAAAGTCCAATTTGATGTTTGGGAATATTTTTTCTTTTTGTTCATTTCCATCGGCAGAACCGGCTTTTAAAAATATGAACACACCTTTCCGTTACTAAGTTAAGGAAGCAGGTATGCGTACGTTCAAGTATACAGGGTATACTTGAACGTACGCATACCTGCTTCCTTGGGCCTACGGCAAAATTTTTGAATTATGCTTGTATGTAGATCATATTTGAAAAATCTTTTATTACCTACATGATGTATTCTCTGCCTAGCCTTTTCCTAACTACCTTGGGGTCGACTTCCAGTCTAACCGGATGTAGCTGAATACCATATTTCACATGGAGCGACTGCCTATCTGAACTCCAAATCCCTAAATTTAATATTTTATGTACGTAGAAATGGAGAAGGCTCTATGTAAGTAATTTATCATTTTATTATTTAGTGCCGACTCAAAATTTGTTTATATAAAATTTGATAGTTTATGTAAATAAGCTCAATACCTACTCAAGACTTAAAAGGTTTATTTATTTATTGCTTTTCATCGGTTTAATTTCTTGTTTAAAAGTTTTTTAATTTATAATTTTTTATGGCTCTCATCTTTTTAACCGACTTCGAAGAAAGAGGAGGTTCTATGTGCGATTGTATGTATTTTTTTAATGTATGTCCACCGATTTCTCCGTCAGTTGTGAACCGATTTTCTAAATTCCTTTTTTTATCCGAAAGAATATACTCCCGAGGTGGTCCCATGTAAATTTTATCGAAATTGCTTCAGCGCTTTTTGAAAAACTGAACAAAAACGAAAAATACGTATACCTCGCTCCTCCAATTACGAGTAGGTATGTTTAAAATTCCACGTTCTATTTTATTGGGGTATTTAGTTCTGGGGTATAATAACTAAAAAGTGAAAAAACAAAACTTTTTAAAAAAAAAAGACAACGACTTCCAAAAAAGAAAATACACTAAAAATTAAAAAATAACTTTAATTTCGGAAGTCGGTGTCAAAAAACGAAGAAATAAAAGGACACCGACTTCCGAAATTAGTTATTTTTTAAGTTTTAGTGTATTATCTTTTTTGGAAGTCGGTTGTTTTTTTTTTTGTAAAATAGTTTTTTTTATATCGAACTTCTAATTGTTTAGGAATGGCACGGTTTCCAACACCAGCTCAGCTTCATGATGTGACGATTCCTGAACACAAACACTTGATTAAGTTATGAAAAGTAAACGAAAACACTGTTCGTGCCCACAATTTTATCTCAATTTTTATCAGGATCCCATCATCAGATCCTGATTTCCTTGATACTGGACCACCCTTGACGTATACCCTATCTAATAAAAAAATAATCATCAAAATCGATTCATAAATGAGGAGTCAGTGCTGACATACATAAAAAAAATAGGCAGTCATGGGGACTGCCCATGCCTCCATCCCTGCAGTGAAGGTGTAGCGGTGTCGGTGTCGCACGAGTTCAATAGTTTTTTCCACCCATTAAAAATACCCAATGCGCCTAAAGAAGTTTTCACTTAAAAAAAACGGTCGAGTTGAGAACCTCCTCCTTTTTTGTCGTCGGTTAAAAAACGCGATAAATTTTAAAAGACGTTCGTCTGTAGCCATCTTAAAGTAGGCAGGTCTATTTTTACAACACAAATAAATAAGAGGTGTCACTTTACAGACCTAGAGATTAAGAAAAACATGCGGAATGTTTTTCTTGTTAATTGTACGGATGTTTTGCCTTGATAGAGAATAAACAGACGCCATTAAAAGCTTTAGCGTAGGGAACAAACATAATATTTTGATTATGATAGTTTTATGACTTGACACAGTTGTCAGCTGTTTATCATAAATTGAGTTTAGTTACACATTCTGAACTTTTTTTACGTCTTCGGAGCTGCTGCGTTACCTTTATCAAGCGTAAGGTTCGATCGTGTATGGATCCTCTACTCTTTGGAACAGATCTATCATGAGTCAATGATGCGCTGGTTGAGGTGAAGCTCCAAAGTCTTGAGCATCGACGCGGAGTTGCCTGTTTTCTATGGATTACATTTCGGCTAGTTTGCGTCGGAATTGCATGGTTTTATTCTGCCAAGCCCGTTCTATCATCGGACCACTAGACGTAAGGCTATGCGTCACCGATACATGGTGGACATCCCACCCTTAAATGTTTTGGGAACAATTTTATTGTGCGTACAGCTAATGAGTATAGATCTAGAGAGTTTGTATTTCCTGATAGCTACAACCCGGGAGTCCTTAAGTCAAGAATGAATAGGTTACTTCGAGGCAAACGTGTTCCATTATCGACTACATCATGCCTTACCATCAGGTGAGATAGTGGTCAAACGCGAGCCTAACAATTATAAAAAAACTAAAAAAAGTCCAACAATGTCGTAGCCATCTGGACGAATAAGACAGTCAATTGGATGCCTAAGCCGTTCATTGAACGCCGGCATTTAATTAAATGGCTGAAGGCCACCAGCCAAGTCGTTGAACGTAACGTTTAACCAGATGGCTGGATGTCGTCTAGTCATTTAGTTAAATTGGATATTGATAAATTTGTTATACTAGTAGTATCATGATTATGTGTGTGTACAAATGGTAACGTTAGGATGCAAGAGCGAGCGAAGCAAGCTCGGGACATGGGGCACTACGACTCGGATAGGTTAAGTTCGAAGGGGATGGCGGGGTGAGCGAGCGAATTCAGATCCCGCTTGCATCCACTAAAAATAATAAAAATATATTAAAAATTAAAGGGGGCTCAGCTAGTAGAAACATATTTTTCAGTTTATGGTACGGAACCCTTCGTATGCGAGTCCGACTCACACTTGGCCGGATTTTATTAATTTCAGTACATTTTGTCGAGTTATGCAAAGAGTTACCGCGCCCCTAGACACTTAGGACAGGGAAGGAACAGGGGTGGGTTTTAGTCAGTAAGAGTCTGATACGCCCTTCTGCTCCACCCTAGAGCGGGAGATGTCATTGGACGATTTCCCACCCCACAAAAAAAAGCATAAAATACATGTCCAATATTTTATATAAACTAACCTACAGACTAAATTAAATTATTATTTATGTACCTAGGGATCATTTCAATTCTAATGTGACCTATTTCCAATATTATAAATGGTGATTGTAAAAATGTTTACACGAAGGGCGAAACATTAGGTAAGTACGTTTGTTGATTTATTATTCGGTAATATATGTATTACTAAACTCAGTTTGTTATTCAATCTGATCCAATAAAAATAGGAATTTGAAATGAGCGTCTTAAAGTCAATCAAGGCGTTTATTGCCGGCTTTATGGCAAAACAAAGAATCATACTATTAATGTTGGTTGATTCCAACTGGTTCTTCTGTCTTGAAACTGTTCATGTTTTTATGGATGACTTTGACATGATTCGATCCTCAGTAGTTTTTCCTTTTGGAAATTTTCAATGGCAGCCAAATTTCTCCTCGGTTAATACTACACAGGACCAGCTTCTGCCAGTTGCTTGCAATTAGTACTTCCCCCGTCATAAAATTTCAACCCCTGTTTCACCGGTTAAGGCGCTTGTCTCACCGCCGGCGATGAGCGAGTAGCGAGCTCGTTCTTGTTTTGAAAACAAGAATGAGTCGGCTAGCAGCGAGTAGCGAGTGATAGTTCTGATAGATTTATTGCTGGGCTTTAAGGCGAATGCTCCAGGGTAGCCCGCGAAATTCAAATTTTCTTGTGTTTTTTCATTAATATTTTTTTTTTTTTTTTTTTTTTGAGTGCCAAGGGGAGCGGTAGCGCTGACAAACATCTCTTTGAGGCGCGCGTGGAACACTACGCGCCGTCGTCTCACGGGCCTGGTAAGAACAATATTTTCGTTACGTACCTATGGCCTTTGACTTAATACCTCCATGTGGATAAAGTCAAAGATTAAAGATATATAGTAGCGTTGGAATGACTAGTCGCTGACTAATCAGCCACGATCACGATTTTAGACGGCGACTAGTCGACGATTAGTCTGCAAAAGATTACGACTAGTCGGCCCTTAATTAGTTACAGAAAAACAGGAAAAAATCTCCAAAAATAACTATATGTTTAAAAAGAAATGTCATACAAGAACAATGCGCATCTACTACAGGTAGAATCAAAGCTTATGGCGGCTCGGAACACGCTGCGAGTCGCTGCGCAGTAGCAAATTTATGTGTCAGCGGGTGTGAGGTATGGGGTACTGTGCAGCGAAAACCGAACTTCACAGACAATATTTATTTTCTATGCTATGCCACGGGGTTTCATCTCGAACAAAGAAAAGTTAGTTCGAATAAATCTCAATAGATAGCGTAGTATGCATCGATTTCTTATTGAAGTTTAAGTAATAATAATATTTTGAAACTACGTATGGTAAAAACTGTATTTTCTTATTTAATAAACTGTGCTAAGCATATTATTGTGGAATAATTGGCTTGTAATTCAAATTTAGACGATTATTGGAATGAATCCTTAGACATCTATATTTCTTGTACCAATAGATGGCGCTGTTTTAGATGTGGCTATGCTACGATTTTATATTCAATGAGGGCACCACTTGGTCGGTAGTAGGGCCTTAAGTGAGTGTTCTAGTACGACGGGTGATTGCTCGCACCACTCGCTCGGCTTGGCCACTCGGCGTGAGTTCTGACCGCCGATAGAGCATCGCTGAGCGAGTGATGCTGAGCGAGTAAGCTTTGATAGCTCTTGTCGCTCAGCAACAAACTTGTGGAACGAGTCCTCGCCGGCGATGTGAACAGTCAGCGATCAACGATTAATATATGCATCTCTTTTGTTTACACGGAATGTATATCTATTGTACGTTTCTTGAGCGTCAAATTAGCCGAGAGTTAGTCGCGTATTCACCGGCGGTGGGAAAACGGCCTTAAGGTTGAATTTCGAAAAACCCTTTTTTAGTGGATACCTACTCTTCACAAAGAACCCACCCTCAAAATTTCATGACCAGCGGTTTAGGCTGTGCGTTGATATATCAGTCAGTCAGTCAGGACATTAAATTTTATATACAGTACCTATCTGGATGACCGAGCTGTGCACGGTTTTACGTTTTCTAAAAATTAAACCTATCTAAATCGATTTATCGCCCCCGAAACCCCCTGCATACTAAATTTCATGAAAATCGTTGTAGCCGTTTCAGAGATTCAGATTATATACATACATACATACATACACAGGGTGTAACGGAAAGGTGTGCTCATATTTTAAGAACCGGTTTTGCCTATGGAAATGAAAAACTTACTCCAAGAAAAAATAGAAAATTCCCAAAAAAATAATTGGACTTTCCATACAAAGTTATCATCAGCTGATCAATATTTGTGTTAGGGAGTAAAAAAAAAATTGAGAATTTCCTCAGGATTTTTTGAATAAAAATGTTCATATTGATGGGCAGATGCAGTTTTTAAAATATGACCACACCTTTCCGTTACAGCCTATATACAAGAATTGCTCGTTTAAAGGTATATTAGATAAGTATGCAAATGCAACGGAAATGTTTGGTCATATTTTAAATACTGTTTCTGCCCATAGACATGAATAACTTTCTTCAATATGGTAACAAAAAATTCTGAAAAAAATTTTGGACCTTCCTTACTAATTTTGATTAGCTGACGATAAATTTGATTAATTAAGAACCAGAGTTTTCTTTTTTAGTTTAGTTTCTTATTTTTTTTTTCTGCTTTTTCTCCAATCAAGATTTTTCAGTTTCAACTTAAAAAGTCTGATAAAAAAAACTTTTTTACAAAAATAAACAACCGACTTCCAAAAAAGAAAATACACCAAAAATATTAAAAAATAACTTTAATTTCGAAAGTCGGTGTTTGTATTTCATTTGAAATTAAAGTTATTTTTTAATTTTTAGTGTATTTTCTTTTTTGGAAGTCGGTTTTTTTTTTTTTAATTTTTCACTTTTTAGTTGTTATACCCCAGAACTAAAAACCCCAATAACATGGAACGTGGAATTTAACATACTCTAATTACAACTACATACTCGTAATTGGAGAAAACCAAAACGTCATCTATGTAAACGTATTTTTGGTTTTTGTTCAGTTTTTCAAAAAGTCAAATTCAAATTCAAATTCATTTATTGTTTGTCATAGGTGGAAAAGCAGTAAAGTTCTTATCATAATAATATATAGATCGCTGCAACATGCCCATAGGGCGTACAATATTCAATAATCATTTTAAAAACTATTCCATCATTAATATCATTATTCAAGCCAAGATATATTATAGTTAATTAATATTATTACTCATGCCACAATAGATTCTCCTACATTAATATTATTATTCATGTCTATATATATTATCACTAATTAACATGTTTAAAATATGTCAAAACTCAAGTCAAGAATACATTATCATAATTTACTATGTCAAAACTCAAGTCAAGAATACATTATCATAATTTACTATGTCAAAAACTCATGTCAAGAAACATTGTCACTAATTAATATGTCAAACCTCATGTCAAAAATCCATTGTCATTCATTAAAATCAGCTGAAGTTATACAGTTAAATTTAAAAAAATAGTCATATTTTTTGTAGTTTACAACAATGTTTTTTGGTCAATATTTTTATCATTTAAAAAGTCATTAATCGAATAGTATTCTTTTCTTATTAAGAACTCTTTAAGTTTATTTTTAAAAATATTCAGTTTTTCAATGTTTTTTATGCAATTTGGTAGTCGGTTATAAATTTTAATCCCTATCCCAAATATACTCGTTTTAAATTTAACTGTCCCACATTTAATAGCACTCAATTTATTTTTATGTCGTGCAGTTTTTAATGTTTTATAATTACTAATATCGCGTTTTATCATCACTGCCGCCTCATAAATATACATAGAAGGGAGAGTTAAGATTTTTAACTTAGAAAACACCGATCTACATGTGTCAGTTTGTTTGAGTCCACATATGCTTCTAATACATTTTTTTTGGGCTTTAAACGCAAATTCTCTGTTGGGAGAATTACCCCAAAAAAGAACACCATATTTTAATATAGAACCCACATATGCGTGGTAAGCGCTTAGTAATACACTTTCGTGTACAACTTTTCTTAGCATGTAAAGTGCATAAGAAGACTGATTCAATTTTTTGCATACATGATCTACTTGCATTTTCCAGTTCAGCCCAGAATCAATGTGAATGCCTAGAAATTTTGTGTTACTGACTTCTTTCAATGTTTCGTTTTTATAGTTAATGTGGATTTTAGTTGGTTTTGAGTTTTTATTTATGAAAGTCATGTAGCTTGTCTTTTCACTATTTATTTTTAGTTTGTTTACATTTAGATATTAGATTAGAGTCCCTACACCAAGCCAGTACCCCCGGGTGTTTCCATTGCGAGGATCGCCCAGAGGACACGGTGGAGCATACGGTGGAGGTTTGCCCCGCTTGGGCAGAGCACCGCCGTGTCCTCGTGGATGCGATAGGCGGCAGCGACCTCTCGCGCCGTGCCCTGGTTCAGGCCATGGTATGGAGCGAAAGGGAATGGGAGGCCGTCTCCACCTTCTGCGAAGCAGTAATGCTCGCGAATAGGGAGGCGGCATACGCTAGGGAGGCTCGAACACAGCCGAGTCGACCTAGCGCTCCCAGCCGCGACCGGTTCGGACGCCGCGAGACGATCTCCGGCCACCGTAGACCCGGGCCTGCGGACGGCGAGTAGTGGGTAACTCGCCGTCCGATCAGCACCAGGCCCGAGAGTCGACGGCGCGTAGTGTTCCACGCGCGCCTCAAAGAGTTGTCAGCCAAGGGAAGGGGCCTGCCACGGCCGGTGCCTGCCCGGGGGTGGAGGATAAATTCGAAAGAGTTACCTCGCCCCCGGGCACTCGAGGCAGGGAGGAACAGGGGTGGGTTTTAGTCAGTAAGAGTCTGACACACCCTTCCGCTCCACCCTAGAGCGGAAGAAGTCATTGGATGATTTCCCACCCCCCAAAAAAAAAAAAAAAAAAAAAACACCAAGCCAGTACCAAGGTGGGACTTGAGATGAACCTAACTAAAACCAAGATAATGACCAACAACAGATGCAAAAACCCTATAATAATCAATGGAGAACCACTAGAACATGTTGAGAAATACATATACCTGGGAAAATTACTAAGTTTTGCTAAAAACAGCGACATACTCGAAATAGAAAGAAGGATTCAATCAACATGGAATAAATATTGGAACCTAAAAGAAATTTTCAAAAGTAATATACCTACAGACATCAAAACAAAAGTTATGAACTCTAGTCTCTTACCATGCCTGACGTATGGGTGTCAGACGTGGAAGTTCTCCTCTAAAGAAACAAATAAAATCAGGACCTGTCAAAGGGGGCTAGAGAGGAGTATGCTCAACATAAGGAAGATAGATAGGGTAAGACATACTAAGATAAGAAAAACCACTAATGCGACCGACGCCCTAACTTATGCACTAAAACTAAAATGGAAATGGGCTGGCCATGTCGCGAGATATACAGACCAGAGATGGACTACGAGAGTAACAGCGTGGACCGGCCCAGCGGGTAAGAGAAGTCGAGGGAGACCACCAACCAGATGGGAAGATGACCTCAGACGGACAGCTGGCCCAAACTGGATAGACGTAGCACAAGATAGAGACACCTGGGCATCTTTGGAGGAGGCCTTTACCCATTCCGGGGTTCTTGCTGAATCTAAATAACTTTTTTAATTACAATACTTTTTTTAAATTTACAACCCAACTACTAATACATACATTTATATTTACTATTTTTTTTTAAACTTTGTAATAGCAAGAAATAAATAGCTTATTTATTTATTTACATTTAACCAGTTTATGATATCTTTAAGGGCGTTGTTAACTTTTGTTTCATAATCATCTTGTTGGTCCTTCGAAAAAATAGCTGTGCTATCATCTGCAAACAGAATCAGTTCTGTTTTATGGATTTGGGTAAATCGTTTATGTAAATTATGAACAAAAGTGGTCCTAGTATACTTCCCTGGGGCACTCCAGATTGAATAATTCTGGGATTTGACTTATACGTTTGTTCATACTTTGTGCCGTTTGTTATTCTAGTTATTTGTGTTACTTGTAATCTATTTGCTAAATATGATTTAAAAAGATTTAGTGCAATTCCTCTTACCCCATATTTTTCCAATTTATTAAGAAGTATTTGATGATCCACATTATCAAATGCCTTTGACATGTCCATAAAAATTGCATTTATTTGTTGTTTTTTATCTAGTCCTGTCATTACTTGTTTCAAAAAATTAAAGACACTTGTAGATCTCCCCTTACGAAACCCGAATTGTTCATTTGCAAATAGTTTATTATATTCAAAATAATTGTACAAGTTATTATATATTACCTTTTCAAAATTTTTTGCAATAATTGGTATTAACGCAATTGGCCTGTAAAATTTCATCTCTTTTCTGTCTTCTTTTTTGAAGACGGGGGTTATGAGTGTTAATTTTAATTTTGAAGGAAACACCCCATGCTCAAGGGACAGGTTTATTATGTGGCTGAGCGCTGGTGCAATTAGATGCGATACTCTTTTGATTATTTTTACGTTTATGTCATCATAACCTGTACTGTTTGTATTTTTAAGCATCTTTATAATTTGGTCAATATCTTGTGAATTAGTTGGTTTCATGAAAATAGATTTTGGATTATTACATGTCAATGTTTTAAGAGCTGTACCATTGTCATTGGATGTTGGTTTTATATCGTCAATAAAGTAGTTGTTAAAAGCTTGAGCTATATCAGTCGGTTCGGTGACTAATTTGTCTTTTACTTTTATTTGGTTTATTTCTTCTTTAGGCGTTACTGTCTTACTATCATTTATAATCTTCCATACTGCTTTACTTTTGTTGGTAGCTGAATTAATATAATAGTTGTTTTGAGATTTTTGAGTCTTTTTAATAATAGTTCTTAGTCTTGCCGTATGTTCCTTAAAGTTTAATTTGTCGTTTGGATTTGATGTCAGTCGATACTTCCAAAGTAATTGACGTTTCCTTTTTGAGCATAACCTTATTCCTTTACTTAGCCATTTAGGTTTCTTAGCAATCGGTATTTTAACGCGTACTATAGGAAAACACAAATCATAAAATAATTTGAAGAGATCATAAAAAACATTGTATGCTATTTCAGGATCATTATTTGTAAAACATTCCGTAAAACTAAGGCTCTTGATGCAACTTATAAATTTACAAATATTATCCTCACAGTAATCTCGTTTAGATTTAAACCAGTGGGTTATGGTGTAACTTTTCTTTACGGGGCATGACAACAATTGTGCTGTATGATCAGAAAGCGAAAGTTCCAAAACTGTAGATTTTGCTCCCCTAACATTATGGGCTATATTGTCAATGCATGTCATGCTACTTAACCTGGTCGGTTGACTTATAGATAAATTCAAATTATAACTAGCTAATAATTGTTCAAATTTTTGTGATACTTTATTACTTTATACCCTGTTTATGTTGAAGTCGCCACATACTATAACTTTTTTGTTTGTGAAACATATTTTGCTTAATAATTCCTTCAGTCTCTCAAAAAATAACTCGATTTGGTCAAGCCTATATTTAGGTGGTCGATAAACGCATAATATAATAATTTTATGATGAATTAGTTCAATGCCACTACACTCGAATATGTTACTAATGCACAAGGCTTTGGCCTCTGTTACAATTTTAAATTTATGACAACCTCTAACCAATATGCATGATCCCCCATTTCTATTATTTCGTGCGAAATTATCGCCCATTATATAAGTGCTGAAGCAATTTCGATCAAATTTATATGGGTCCACCTCGGGAGTAGGTATATTCTTTCATATAAAAAAAGAATTTTGAAAGTCGGTTCACAACTGACAGAGAATTCGGTGGAAATACTTAAAAAGAAAAACAGTCGAACATAGAACCTCCTCCTTTTCGAAATCGATTAAAAATGTGCCAGTTTTTGAATATTTTTTTAAATCCTTATTATCAATTGACTATTCTAGATACCGAGTCTAGCCTTAACTCAACGCCCCACTACTGACCCTTTTTGCTTGGACGCTCAAATATAGTGGGAGAAACACTAATTCCACGCGGGCGAAGCTCCTTGAAGCAACTAGACGGACAAATGAACTATTATCACACGACCACAATTAATTTATTATCACAGACACCACTAAAACACCATCTCCCAAAATTCAGTCGAAATCTCGACAACCACATAAATTAAGCCATTGATACACGATGTCCATTGATCTCCCTGATTCCCTAAGCCTGGATCCGACCCACAATTTGTTACGGGATAGGGTCGCATCCCTTTAACTAGGTCAACTGAGCTAATTGTACTTTGGGGACGGTTCTGTCAAGTTTTTAAAACTTCACATGGGTTATGTAGATCGGTGTTTGTGGCAGGGCTTGATACCGTTACCAATTCACATTAAAAGTATCGTTAAGTAACGGTATTTTCTACAGATACCTGCCATATCAATACGTATTGGTAGCATTACCTAGTATCATAACATAATCTTAACGTTAGATACTCGTATATCGGTTAAAATTAACAATACATAACGTTATTTCACGCGACGTTGCCGTTTACTTTAGCTTGGCTTTGGTAAACCTAGGAGATACGAGAGTGTAAAAAATATCACTTTTGTAGACTTTTAACTCTGACGAAACGCACGCCTTACGCTCTGAACGTTAATGCAGGCTGAGCATTTGGACGAAAGAAATGGTCACGTAACGATAACACTTTTAACGATAAAACCTATGTTAACGTTTTTTATTTTTAACGATAGTAAAATGTTCCAAAAGTAACGTTAAGTGCGGTGTTGTTATTAATAAATTAACGATATTTGCATCAAGCAGCTATAATGATACCATATTTTTACCGGTATTTCAAGCCCTGGTTTGTGGGCTATTTATTTATTCATATTGCGAAAATGGAAAGACAGTTACAGACAGAGTGCATTACCCTGTTAGGCGCAGCAAAAAGCTTATGACTAAGAACTGTAATAATATTACAGTAACATCGATATAACTAGTACTTACTAGCTTCTGCCAGCGACTTCGCTAAACCCCCATTTCACTCTCTCAGGGGTAGAATTTCGTAAAACCCTTTCTTAGTGGATACCTCCTCTTCACAAAGAACACACCCTCAAAATTTCATGTCTCTAGGACCAGCGGTTTAGGCTATGCGTTGATATATCAGTCAGGACTTTGAATTTTATGTATATAGATGACAGCATTGTTATTAATAGCAATTGTAACTGAAATTGTTTAGGTTTCTATTTAAAAATAATAATACTTGTATGTTGGTAATAGAGCAGTGGTGGCTCAGTGGTAATTGCCTTGACTTGCGAGTTGTAGGTCGTGGGTTTGAACCCAGGCAGGTACTTTACTTTTTGTAATTTACTTCATCACTACTGCTCTCAAAACGATGAAGGAAATTTATCGGGAGGAAACCGGCATGTCCTAGAATAAATAACTCGGATACATGTGACATCCACCAACACGCAATGGGCTCGTGTTGTGGCCATTCCCTCTCCTAGAGAGGAGGCCTGAGTCCCAGCAGTGGGTACATTCTAATTAAGGGGAGGTGAGGAGATTATGATAGGCTGTGCTATGATATAATCGTTATCACTGATAGAGTACCCTTTTTTTTCTGGGGTGGGAATTCATCCTATGACTTCTCCCGCTCTGGTTGGAGCTGGAGGGCGTGTCAGACTCTTACTGACTAAAACCCACCCCTGTTCCTTCTTTGCCTGAGTGCCCAGGAGCGTGGTAACTCTGTTTCTAATTTATCCGCTACCCCTTGGCATGCATGCATCGGGCATGACGGGCCCCGTCAATGGTTGCTGAGTCTTTGAGGCGGGCGTGTAACACTACGCGCCGTCGACTCTCGGGCCTGGTGCTGCTCGAACGGTGAGCTACCCATTACTCGCCGTCCGCAGGCCCGCATCTACGGTGGCCGGAGATCGTATCGCGACTCCCGACGCCTTGAGCGTCTCCTGCGGTGGCAGCTGCTGGGGGCGTGAGAGCGACTCCGTTGTCTCCCTCACCCGTTCCGCCTCCTCCTTCGCGAGCATTATTGCTTCGCAGTAGAAGGAAACTGCTTTCCATTCCCTCCCACTCCGTACCATAATGGGCTTGACCAGGGCCGGACGCGAGAGGTCGCTACCGCCGATCGCCTCCTCGAGGACACGGCGGTGCTCCGCCCAAGCGGGGCAGATCTCCACCGTGTCCTCTGGGCGATCCGCACAATGCAGACACCCGGGCGTTTCAAGGTCATATGTGTGTATAACCCAGGATCTAACGCTTAGTAATGGTGCTAGCAACTAAGAACCTTATTTATATAAAACCCACCAACCACTTGTGTAATTTAAGCACTGATTAGCAGGTCCTCACTTCAAATTTTTTCACCCAGAAGAGTAAATGTTGGTGGTGAAATTCTGACTAATTATTTAAAGGAGGTTTTGAGGAGTTCGTAGCTAAAGTAATAACAGCCGCACGGGTCAATCCATCAGGTTAACCTACGCTTGCCGGGGTTGGTCAATGGATGGCTGACCACTTTACATATCGAGACTCCTCCGTGCCTCGGAAAGTACGTTAAGCCGTTGGTCCCGGCTGTCAATCGTGGATCTTTGACAGTCGTTACGGGTCGTCAGAAGCCCGAAAGTCTGTCAACCAGTCTTACCAAGGGGTATCGTATTACCCAGTAACTGGGTTGTGGAGGTCAGATAGGCAGTCACTGGTATTCAGCTCCATCCGGTTAGACTAGAAGCCGACCCCAAGATAGTTGAGAAAATTGAATTTAAAGGAGGTTTTGCCATAATATATTAGTTATGTTTTTCTTATATACAATTGAATTTGATGGATAAGACGTATTTTATCTTTGAGTTAAGAATTCGCTAATCAGTATTTAAACTAAGTATAATATGGTTAGCGAGTTTAATAAATAAGGTGTAAGCAACACCAGATAGTTAAAGTACACACAGAAATAAGACTTCTAGAGTAAGTAAAAGTTTCTCTGAAAGTACTCTTACCATATGTTCCACTCAGCATTCCAATGTTCCAGTTCAGACGATGTAAGTAAAAGCAAATGAGGCTTTTAAAACTTTCTCTGCAACTTCAGCGACGCATCAGAACCTCGCAGGTGTTACAGAGGTGCCTTTATGGACCTGTGAGCGGTACCTATAGGTAGGTACTTAAATCCTGTACAAGTTTTATTATGTTATACTCGTACGATTATACTATCTTTTGTGTATTATTAGGTCTTTGCGATATGCCCGGGGGTTGAGGATAAATTCGAAAGAGTTACCTCGCCCCTGGGCATTCAGGGCAGGGAGGAACAGGGGTGGGTTTTAGTCAGTAAGAGTCTGACACGCCCGCTCCACCCTAGAGCGGGAGATGTCATTGAATGATATCCCAACCCCAAAAAAAAAGGTCTTTGCGATAGGTGTTAAAAACTAATATCCTACTAATATTATAAATGTGAAAGTGTATGAGGATATATGTTTGTTACTCTTTCACGCAAAAACTACAGAACGGATTTGGATAAAACTTTACAATAATATAGATCATGCATCAGAATAACAAATGGGCATGCGAATGTTTAAAGATGGATTTCATGGAAGGATGAATGTTTGTTACTCAATTACGCCAGAATGGCTTAACCCATCTGGATGAAATTTAGCGCAGAGATAGATTATAGTCTGGAATAGCACATAGGCTATAATTTACAATGGGGAGAAGTACTAATTTCACGCGGGCGAACCCGCTGGCAGAAACTAATAATTGGTATATTGCTGCTGGTAGTGCATTTCTTCTAGATCTGGGCTCGACTCCCGTGCCAGGCAAAGTATTATTGGGTTGTACCATCAGAAGATTCTCAGTACAGCTCAGGGTTGGAGTTTGTGTCCAGTACAGTCCAGTAGGCTCGTTTCCTTTTAGAATAAGATCCCAAAGCTACCAGTTAATTAATCGACTTCAACAAAGGAGGTTCTGTATGTATGTATCTTGTTTGTCCGCGATTTTCTCAAAAACCACTGTTCTGATTTTAATGGGGTTTTCGTTATTCAAATGCGTATTTTTCAAGGAAGGTTTAACTATATCATACATTAGGATCTGATGAAGATCTTCGGAGATAGACAGTGGAACTCTTCAATAACTAACAGCAAATGATTCACGATTACTGCGATGGTTTGTCTAAGTAGGTATTGTTAACACAATTTAATGGGGAACCACAACTAAAAAGTGAAAAATAAAAAACTTTTTTTTACAAAAAACAGAACCTACTTCCAAAACAACTTTAATTTCGGAAGCCGGTGACAAAAAACGAAGAAACAAAACCAAAAACCGACTTAACCAAAAAAAGTTTTTTGATTAAGGAATTTTCTGAGATTGAGTATTGTTAGTAAGTATTTACTTTAACGTACGTGTTACAGGTACCCGGTATACCTGTTACAGATTCCCGTAGACACCTGTAACTTCAGCTATCCATCAGGTCGACTGTCAGTATATTTGTTGGCATGCAACATAAAGGAGATTTTGTTTGATGAATGGATTGGTAACTGTTACTGTTTTGTTTGAATTCATAAACTCAGTTTCCTTTTTATGGGTTTTTGTTTGATTGCCATCTAACTTAATGCTAAGTGATTTTTTATACTTAAGTTTTTAAGTTAATATTTATGTAATAGTTGTTTTAATATTTTTTTAAATTATTTTATACACTTTTATAATAAGTTGCAACTGTAACTAACTTTGCAAAAAATCTTTTTTTTTTTTTTTTTTTTTTGGGGTGTGGGAAATCATCTCATGACTTCTTCCGCTCTAGGGTGGAGCGGAAGGGCGTGTCAGCGAGAAGTGGGTTAAATTGCAAAAAATTGTATTTTGCAAGAAATCTTAATAATTATACAAGTATTTTTTTATGCATTTCCATGATATCATATATGTGGGTATCAAATGAAATAGTTTGCTGAAAGTTGCGGAAAATGAGCGTGTTTTTAAATTATAATATTTTATTGTAACACTCGTGCACGTTAGTCTAAATCAATTCCTCATCACGTTTCATGCTTTTTTAGGGTTCCATACCTAATGGGTAAAACGGGACCCTATTACGAAGACTCCGCTGTCCGTCCGTCTGTCTGTCTGTCACCAGGCTGTATCTCATGAACCGTGATAGTCAGACAGTTGAAATTTTCACAGATGATGTATTTCTGTTGCCGTTATACTCGTAACAACAAATACTAAAAAACAGAATAAAAAAATTTATATATTTTTTTTTCTGTGCGGAGCGGGAATAAAACAGACAACAGATGTTTTTTTTTGCCTGTTTTATAAATACTGGTACAGAACCCTTCGTGTGCGAGTCCGACTCGCACTTGGCCGGTTTTTTTCTTTTCATTCTGGTACGATTTAAATATTACTAGGTTTACAATAATAGCCAGAGGCATATTTAATTGAACTGTAATTATTAAATGTGATTTCAATAAAATAATAACAAAATACTTTACTCGTGACCCGAAGCCTCAGATATAATTTAACCATGAAAGAGGCTATTGTTATATTCAGCCACATTATGTAAAAAGGCCAATTACAACCACTGCCGCCCCCTTCAAACGCCTTAATGTCGCCACCTTGAAAACAAACAAAATTCAACAGCAAAATTCCTGAAATGACACTTAAATTATAATCCACACTTCATTCCGAGTGTTGCCTCAGATAATGGCTTACAATTGTAACTGGGCACACTTAGAAGTGAAGTAATTCTGGCTAATCCTGCCACAGCGAAAGTTTTGTAACGAGATCCCGGTTAAATTATTGTCGTAATTATTAATCCTTGGGTTTAGAGTGTAATGTACGCGGTAGTGACAGATTAGCGACAGACTTTATGCTGGCAACATTAAGAAATGTGTTGTAGAAAGAAAGGAGTTTTTGGCAGGATTTCTTCGAGTGAAGTTCAGTGGCTGTTTTTATTATTTGCAAATTGATTCCTGGTGGTTATTGTGATATAAAATTGGTGTAGTTTTAGAAAAGAAAAAGAAAGAAAAATAATTTATTCTGCACAGATATAACGCACATTACAGAAAAATGGATTAAATAACATTAACATTTTGTGTCTCAAGTGTCGCGATCTCGGTAAAGTGAAGCTGAGAATTTTACTGTAGTATTTTATTGTATTATGTGTACCTGAGTGAAACTTGCCGAGATGGGTGACTCAATACATTTACTGCCAAATACTGCAAAAACATTAGAAAGTGTTACACCTGCATTCTAATAAAGAAACAAAAAGTTCCTGTTAAAATTAAGACTTGGCTTAAAGGTCTTGTAACCAAGCCAGTGGCATAGCCACAACAATAAAAAAAATGTAGAATGAAACGTCAAGTTAATGTCATTTTGACAGTTTGGTTTGTAAATCTCTCGCTGTAAGTGCTGTTACGTGTCGTATATTGAAATGAAAGCTTTGATAATAATTAAGCTCGAATGATTCGTCTTGAGGAGCACTTTACATCACATCATAATATCCGATATTCAACAGTAACTTCATCAATAACTAAGTACTACTAAAACATAACAATTGCCACAAAAACCCAAATAGAACCCAACCAACCCAATCATGCCCGGGGGTGGAGGATAAATTCGAAAGAGTTACCTCGCCCCTGGGCACTCAAGGCAGGGAGGAACAGGGGTGGGTTTTAGTCAGTAAGAGTCTGACACGCCCTTTCGCTCCACCCTAGAGCGGAAGAAGTCATAGGATGAAAAAAAAAAAAAACCAACCCAATCAGCCAATTTCATGCTCAAAAACATCGACCACCTAACACATTCCTTGCCCACATCACCTTAAAAACTTCCAACCCAGTTATATTAATAAAAACAGAGTTATCCCTCAGGATAAGTATCATACATATAAGGTATGGTTCACATTTCCGTGAACGGGCCGGACTCCCCGGGGTCCGTTCCCCGTTTATTTTTACTCGCCGTCAGAGTGACGGTTACCTTATTTTAAGTTAAGTTGTCTTTAAAGTAAGCAGACGTGTTGTAGCCCTTAAATGTGATTTAGGGTTATAAACTAGGTAAGTTTTGTTCTTACTTAATTCTATGATCAATTTTAGACTTTCTGTAGAACTAGAATTCCGGTAGACACTTTATACTAAGCTGAACTCTCAGTTTGGGAGAATCCTTGTATAATTCGCCAAAAAGTTTTGTGAAGATTAGCCGTTATTCTGTGGTTTAGATGTTTACGGAACACTCGTTTTATTATATTTCTTATTAAAAATCATTAAGGTTGTGGTGGTTTGGGTTTTCTTCCCAATTTTTAAGTAGACTTATAACCTTCCTCATTCCTCAATAAGTAGGCTATACAGTTCAAAATAGTACCTCGCTCTCCACATCCCTCATGATCGGGCCCGCCTTGCACATCATGAATGTGCGCGTGGTACTTGATTAATTAAAACTATGATATCTCCTAAGATATTCGTTGTAATCAAATGATGATGTTTAGAAATTATAAGAAATTCTTTACATGGCATCCTGTGTGTACAGGATTTTTTTTTTTGGTAAAGCGGGTATGTTTTTTTTCTCGTATATCCCATGGTGTGGGGTATCGTTGGATAGGCCGTTCAAAATATTACGGGACTGTCAAAGCTATTTTCCGATTCAGGGATCCATTTGCGTAAAATTGCTTAAAATTGCTAATTTTTTTAGAGTCCAGTATCGGGACCCCTGCCAGCTGAATGGTTGCTTTTGGACATGTGAAACAATTCACGGCAGTAGTTTATATAAAGAAATTAAAATAAAAGGAAAAATATCAAAGCTTTTTTTTTTGGTGGGGTGGGAAATCATCCAATGACTTCCCCGCTCTGGGTGGAGCGGGAGGGAAACTATAAAAGCTAAGTTAGCTCTTTTAGTTTTAGAGTAATAGTCGCCCAACTTACAAAATGTTTCTACTTTTTTTTTGTATTTGATCGAAATTTAACAATTTTCTTACAGGCATCGGCCATGACATGCCCGGGTGTCAATTCTGGTCATGCTTACCATAAAAATACATTGTGGTCGGAATTGAACCACCACGTAAAAATTCAACTCCGTAAGATCAGAGGATCCGATCATACATACATGCAAATATTGCAAATTAAATAAAGGCTTTTAAAATACGATAGTACGGAACCCTTCGTGTGCGATTTCATCATCTGTGCTGTCTACATGACAACATCAAAATGGTTCAGCTGATCTAAGTATTTTTTTAAGCCAAATGTTGTCAAGTTTCGGCTCATAACATTACATCATGCCGGTATTTCCCCAAGGGGGCAAACAAAAGTGTACCTACTTGGTGTGTGCGTAGGTGTAAAATGTACGTGTGGATTTACGTTTCACCTGTTCTTTTTAGGTCCCAAGTACTTATTAAGGGTGCGCGGGCCTGCGGACGGCGAGTAGTGGGTAGCTCGCCGTCCCAGGTCCGAGAGTCGACGGCGCGTAGTGTTCCACGCGCGCCTCAAAGAGATGTCAGCAATACGTGACGGGGCCCGTCATGGCGGCGTTACCGCGCCCCTGGGCATTCTGGCATCTGAAGGAACAGGGGTGGGTTTTAGTCAGTAAAAGTCAGTTTAGTTTTACTTCTGGTGTACAAAAACAAAAAAAAAAAACTAACAAGTGAAAAATAAAAAACTTTAAAAAAAAATCCAACCTACTTCTAAAAATTGCAAAATAACCTTAATTTCGGAAGTCGGTTTATATATTTTTTTGTTTCCTCGTTATTTGACACCGACTGCCGAAATTAAAGTTATTTTGAAATTTTAAGAAGTCGGTTGTATTTTTTTGTAAAAAAGTTTTTTTAGTGCGTTTGGTTTGTACAAAATAAACAGTCTTTCTCCAAACGTGTCCCACACGTGGAACCCATCTGGCTACGAATACCAACCCATCAACAGTTCTCGTATACAATTTTATTGGACTGTATTGGTCAGTTGTGAACTTGTGACAAATAGGTCATCGGCCGCCGCACAAAGACGGGTAACAAGGATGTCGACCAGTGCACTAACTGCTCTGTTGTAGGCTGATCAATGGCATGTGAGAAGGTGTTTTGTCACATGTCATCGGTTTCTCATGTTTCTGCAGCTTGTTAATAAGTTAATAGTATAATAAAACCTTTTTTTTAAACAAGCTTACATGGGCGAAATTAAGTACGTGTCTATGCTGTTACCCATTGATGAGTTCATCTATCTGGAGCTAATCGTGAATGTAAATTCAGATCATGCTTACCATAATAAAACTGATTTTACAAAAAAAATTAAAAAATAACTTTAATTTCGGAAGTCGGAGTCAAATAACGAAGAAATAAAATACAAACACCGACTTCCGAAATTAAAGTTATTTTTTAATTTTTAGTGAAGGTATTTTTTTTTTGGAAGTCGGTTGTTTTTTTTTTGTAAAAAAGTTTTTTATTTTGTTGTAAGTAGGTTTTAACAACACTTTTACACGTCAACATTTTTTTTGACAGTTTTAGCTAGATGAGGCCGGTGTTTTCTAGCTGACTACCCTGAGAAGAAACACCGAAACAAACTCAGAGGTCAAAGTCTCTTTTAAAGTGTTCAAATCCATACAATATGTACTGGTTAAATCATTATGAGAACCATGTACGTTAATATCTGGGATGAGCTTTTGAGGAAAGCAACACGCAAATTTGAGTGGACCTGTCCAGACAGTGCAAGGATTTGTCAGTTTTCGTGAAGCTCAACTCAGAACTTTGAGGAGCTCAACGAACCGACGAACAATACCAAAGTAAGGACATTTGGGTAGGCAGCAAAAATACTCAAACTGCCAGAAAAAAAACTTGCAAACTAAATCAGCACTCAATAAGGTACGAGATTCCACTCAATAATCATAAAAACTGAAAATATAACTTCCATGAAGCGAGAAAACAAGGATAAATCTGTGAAACCCACACAAAAAGGTTGAAACAAAACCACGGCTTCTTCCAAGGCACCAATGGTACAATATTTGTACCAGCACTGGTACAATATTAGCGGTGCCTAAGCGGTTAAATTCTTTTCAACACTCAAATTCACAAATCTTTTTAGGGTTCCGTACCCCAAGAATCCAAACGGAGCCTTATTCCTGTCACTCACGCCCCTGTCTGTCCGTCGTCTGTCACGAAATTTTGTAACGAAGAATCTTGTAAATTCTATTTGTAAAAAACTTATTTGTCCCTCATTTGTTGATATGGAACCTCATTTCTTGTTGTGAAGTTCGGTTTTTTTTTATAACCAACAAAACAAATGACCTAAAAATGGCTGACAGATCTCACACAAAAATATTGTATTCTAATGAAAAAACTTCACACACTCACACTCAAAAGTTACAACGAAATAAAATGACTCGTCCAACTTCGCGTAATTTCGGCTAACTTCGGGAAACTTCGTGCTTCTCCGGAAACTTTTCGGTGTATCAACCGCTCAGGTGCCTAATAAATAAGTTAGTGTCTGCACCTTTCTTAACTTTGCGGTTTTTGTGAATTTTTTGATTGCTTTCTTGAGTGGTCTAGTAAATTATTGGTATGAGTTTCCCAATGATATATTGAAGAGCAAAATGGTAATAAATGAGACTGGATATTGGGTGGTTCTTTGGTTTGGCACATCTGTGCTTTTAGAAACTTTTGCCATGAATACGGGATGAATCTTGTTCTGAGGTGAGGAGTAAGGATGGAAGATAGGAGGGTCTGAAAACTCAACAAGAGTATAACCAAAAAAATAAAAACCGACCAAGTGCGAGTCAGACTGCATACCGAGGGTTCTGTAATAGCTTGGCGGTATCTAAATATTTCCGGCATTGAGTTTCGAAGATTTTTTCCAGAATTTTTTTTTTTCATATTAATCGGTAATTAGACGTAGGTTATTAAAATAATTTAAAATCTGTTTGAGCTTGTGCTAATGGGGACTTTTCATACGATACCCACATGCTACGGTCGCCTCACTTTAATATTTGGACCCGATTCCGTGTATGGGGACCCTATTGTTTGTGATGTAATTAAAAAAATACGGTGGTAAGTCTTTTCCCTTATCTTGTGTTATAAGACCTTGCTTCTTGCCAAATTTCATGATTATAGGACAGCGGGAAGTACCCTATAAATTTTGATTCCCATGAGAGTGTCGAAATATACGTTTTTTTGCGGCATAAACGGCCGTATCTTTTTTTTACGTTAACTTAGAAGTTTGATTTCCAAACTTCTAATAAATTTTAAAAAATTAAAATGATCACAGCATCAAGGAACTGTAGACTTGAGTATATGGTATTAATTTCAACTCGATACCACCACGCATTCCCGAGATAAAGGCTCTTGACAGACTGACAGACGGACGGACAACAAAGTGATCCTATAAGGGTTCCGTTTTTTCCTTTTGAGGTACGGAACCCTAAGAAGAAGATCCTGACCAATTTTTAACACGCATTTATTAGCGTCACTAATTAAATAAGTAACAATATAAAAAATATTAGAAGTTAAACACCCACTTTTCGGTTTCCGATTGATTTGAAATTTTGCATACAAGTTTGCATGACTTGCATGGTTTGCTAAGTGACGTCATCCTAATCTAATATGGCGGACTCTCAAAGATGGCGGACAAGTTGTTGACCATAATATATGGTTATCAAATGAATGTATTGCTGAGAAGAACACATAAAAGTGTGTGTGTACTTATGTACGCACGTAAGAAGTTATACTTCTTTGGCGTAACAAGATAAAAAACCAAACTGTCACAAAGTTTACAAAAGGAAAACAATCATTCTTCATGAACCACAGACCACAGCTAACTTCAAGGTGTCGGTTCTAGCTAACTTCAGGCTGTAGGTTTTTTGTGATTGCGCGCGTATCGTCAAAATTTACTCTCATCATTTTTCCCTAACCCGCCAAAAGAAGTATAACTTCAAAAAACTGTTCTTTTAGTTTTTTTTTTGAACTATGATATTATACATATGGCTAGGTAAAGTCAATCGCAGTCAGTAGTTGAACTTTGGTTTTGAGCTGGCCCAGCGTAGTATGGTGTCTCAACAGAATACGAGGCCAGCTTATACTGGTTATAGTGACTGACGTGCAGACGACTTTTCTAAACAAATGAAAAGAATTCAGTGTTAAAGCTACGCTATCGAAAATCTAAGTGTGTCACGATTTCCCGAGCCGTGCGTATGACACAAGAACTAGTCGAACGAATAATAATTGTTTCCTGGGTATATAAATAATAATAATATTTTAACTTATCATAAAAAATACAAAGATAAAACGTATCAAAGTTCAGGAGTGGTGGCTTGTTACGTCCCTTCGTGATAAAAAGTGTTGTAATATACAGGTGTAAATCGTAGAGCTTCATTTATTTTAGGGTTCCGTACCCGAAGGGTAACTAACTAAGCCTCCGCTGTCCGTCCGTCTGTCTCTCAGCGGGCTGTATCTCATGATCCGTTATAGGTAAACAGTTGACATTTTTACAAAAAAAAAAAATTACCCTACTAGAAACGTGTTTTTTTTTGGCTCTTTTTGCTCGATCTTAATGATGGAAGCCTTCATGCGCGAATCGAACATCGCACTTGGTTCGGTTTTTTAAATTTATTTATTTATGTACACACAAAAACACTTAAAAGAGAAACAGACAAATACAGATAAATGAGCACAAAGGTGCTGCTTATTTCAAAAGAAATTTCTTCCAGCAGACCTGCGACTGGAAAGTTGGATGAGAAATGTAGACACAGTGTGAATAAATATATATGGAAACATAAAATAGACTAGAATACATACGTAATTCATACATAAAATATACCTAACTTTACAATAAACCAAAGTACATAATTAAATATAAAATAAATATCAATAATAAATATAATCACGGAATGGTGGAGAGGTAATGCTCTTTGACTTGTTTCTTGAATTGGTAGACAGTTTTAGAATCACGGATATTAGGTGGAAGTGAGTTCCACAATCGTACCGCATGAACAGAGAAGGAGTGGGAATAGAAAAGGGTTTTATGGGATAGAAATTGAGATGATGCTTAAGGCGGGATCTACAAGGGGCGTCAGCAGGGCGAGTGAACGAAAATCGATTACGTAGGTAGCCAGGATATTTAGGATTAAAAAGGATCCTCACGAAACTGAGATTTTTTAAAATACTCAATAAAAAAAAAATTGTTTGATGAACAACTGAAAATGTCCTTTTAATGCTAGCTGGCTTAAATGTAATTAGTGGTGTTTGCATAATTAATCATTCAGCTTGTACCCTAATGGGTTTTAATTTAATTAACATAAAACTAGAGTTATTTATACATTTATATGTAAAACATTGCCTGATAAAGGTTATTAATTACCGCTTATGTGCGATAATGAATGACTATGTTAACATTATAGTGCACGCTAAAAAATATAGGTAGTAATTTCGTTTTTTTATGGTTCCTTACCCGAAGGGTCCAAACGGATGCTCTATTGCTGTCATTCACGTGCCCGTCTGTCTGTCTGTCCGTCGTCTGTCATACAGGTTTTACAGCCACAATCTTAAAATTTTTACAGTGTAAGCATTTTGTTGACCCAAAGCCATAGTTACACATTGTCAAAAAAAAACTTTTTTACAAACAATACAACCGACTTCCAAAAAAGAAAATTCACATAAAATTGAAAAATAACTTTAATTTCGGCAGTCGGTGTTTGTGTGTCAGTTGTATTTTTTGTAAAAATGTTTTTTATTTTTCAGTTTTTAGTTGTTGTAACCCAGAACTAAAACTAAATATTAAAGTTACGTCCGAATTAATAACCCCAATATCATCGAACATGGAATTTGAACATACTTCGTAATGGAATATGAATGAAAAAAATATTTGTTATCTAACCGGTTTATCGATGAATATACTAAAATAGAGTACGAACAGTGAAAGCAGAATCAAAATTGATCGAAAATTAAACGAGATATAACAATTTTAAACAAATATATCTGTCCCTCTCTCGAAAACGCTGTTTTCTTGGCAGTTGTATAGGCGTCATGTCCTTTGACGTCAAAGAACATGTCGGACTTCTCTTTCTAATTATCAACTTTAAAGGTTTATAACTTCGTCGCTGATGATGATGTTTTGAAAATTCCTTTATATTTGTTCAGTATAGTTTATAAGTCTTCAATTGAACAAATAAAAAAATATCATGCATATTAACAAGATCAAGGGGTATAAATATAGGGGTATAATAATAAACCCAATCCCCCCCGGATTGGGTTTATTATCAAGTTTTTTTTTTTATAATCCCTATTAGAGGAGACCAAAACGTCATCTACGTATACACATTTTTTTGTTTTTTGTGTATTTTTTTTTTAAAAGCGCTAAAGCAATTTCGATAACATTTCTATGGGACCACCTCTAGAGTATACTCTTTCAGATAAAAAAAGAATTTTGAAAATCGGTCTACAACTGACAGAGAAATCGGTGGACATATTGTATAAAAAAACACATAATTACAATCGAAAATAGAACCTCCTCCTTTTTGCGAAGTAGGTTAAAATACATTTGGTACGGAACCCTAAATGTGCGAAGGCCGATTCGCACTTGGCCGGTTTTTATTTAATAATAATAAGATAATGTAGCCACGTTCTGTTGATAATGAAATTATCAACATTTTTGATACAGGACGTAATTTGATTTAGTATCGGCGGGCGACAGAAATTATACCAAAAATTGAGACTCTCTGTACGAAATTCTTTTAAAAATTGTGTGCAGATATTTTACATGAAAAAATTTCAGAAACTGCAAAAATCGAAGAGAACGAATTTACAACTTACTCAATGTACTTTTGGTCTACGTCTCCAAGATAATCCCAAGCGACTTCCGAAACTTCGAATTATCACGTAGGCCAAATCAAATATTTTAACTGAGCCAATTGGGGTCGGGAGTGAAGTGCCGAAGTTATTAGTAGTAATTGTACGTCGACGGAGACTCACCCCGGGGTTGATTGTTAAAAGTTCACCAACATCAACTTTCAAATTAAAAAAAAAAACGATACGACACCAAAGATGCTCAGCTTTAGGGTGAGTTCACACTTAGACGCGACGCGGCGATGCTTGAAGCACAGTTGCTTCACGCGGCGCGAAACCGCAGGGAGAAGGTACCTATTCGAATTCGGAGTCTACCGGTGCGGGCGAAGCAGTGCTGCGTCAGGAACACATGCCACCTGAACTCAATCAGTAGCGTACCCAGGTAGGCTGTTTCAACCACAACTTGGTAAAATCAAAATCAAAAGTCATTTATTTTAGTCTCAGCTTAGTTTGAGACTGAGAGTTAACGTCAACATTCTACATTAAGACAGTCCCCAAAAACCACCCGTCACCATTTCCTGGTGTTTAAAAAGTAGTGTATGTAGGTAAAATGGGGTTTTATTGACCCGTTTGATACCCAATGTGAGTGTGGGGCCCTGTCCATAACATTACTCACATGCTCGAGTGCCTCAAGTGCTCATTTGGTTTTTGTTTTTGGGACAAGCCCACTACACTATTCTCAAACCACTGTAACCTCTGTAAGCCAGAATCAACAGAGGCGACTATCAGAAAAAAACACCGAGGCAATGAAGCTCGACGAGTCCCAGAGAAACGATTAAACTGTCTTGGGTCCCGTAATGAAATTATTCAGAAACGAACAGAGGAGGAGTAAGAAAAACATGCCCATTTACTTGGACTTTAGAGAATCTGATGAATTTCACTGATGCTGCAGTTAACGTGGCCTCCTTTTGGTCCCAAAGTATTTAAAAAATAACCCATTATCTCGATGGAAGACGATCGCTGCATTGTTACGCTGTGCTGAAATCTGCTCTCACAGAAATGTGTACCTTTTTGTGTAGTTAATAAAGTTCTTCATTACATCGCATCACTATCTATCTATCACGCACAATACGTTTTGGGAACACTTTTATTGAGCGTACAGCTAAGAAGCGGAATTCCCTGCCGGAGTCTGTGTTTCCAGATTGCTATAACCTGGGAGTCTTAAAGTGGAGAGTGAATAGTTTACTTTTAGGCAAGCATGCTCCATCGTCGACCAAATCATCGCTTACCATCAGGTGAGATAGTGGTCAAACGCGAGCCTATCAATGATAAAAAAAAAAACATTTAAAAAAAAACCCGACTGTAAAAAACAACTAAAATGTTCCAAAGAAGTCACTTTTCAAGCAGCAATGCAGTTGGTGGTAGTTATTTTAGTTCAGTTAGTGAGTTATATTTTTGGAATCGCCTCCTCAAATCCTTTATTTTGATACCCCACTTAATATAGTTCGTCGACTTTCATTTTTTTCTTTTTCACAATTATGGCGTCTGGTGATCGCCATATTGTATTTTGATAACTGTTATGTCTTTAGTAGCACTCGCAGGATTAAGACACATCAATTGACGTAAGAATTATGAAAATCGGCCAACGCGTTTGGTCTCTATAGTGGCACAAAAGAACAATCATACATACATAGGCTCATAAACCCTTCCTTGCGTCGCGCAGTCGGGTAAAAAGCGCTCGCCTCATCGCGTCGCGTCGCATTTCCGTGTGTGCTGTCCCTTAAAAACTTGGTACGATCGGAAAGATGCTCGGCTTTGCTCCGTTAGTCATAGTTGCCTCTTTGTTGTGCCGCTGGAGACTATAAACTTTTAAAATACATTTTTTCATGCCGTTTGCCTGCGGGCACTCGGAAAATGTTTTTAATTTATGATATTTTCTTGTGGTGGTCTTCTTTATTGAATTTAGTTATTTTAAATTTAATAGATCGTAGTATTGTGTTTGATATTTCAATTTTCTTTTCTGTTTATTTGCTTCAAATGACATTCCATTTGTATTTGGAATTGATGGTTTAGAAAGTAATAGAAAATTCAGAAAATGATAAAATAATATGAAGTAAAAATTCTTATTCATTGTTAAAAATACAGTTTCTAACGAGATGTTTCTGTCATTAAAAACCTAAGAGATAAAGATGACGGCACGGTTGGCGTAGTGGTTGAGCGATTAGCTGCTGCGCTGCGTGTCGCGGGTTCGATTCCCGTACGGAAAAAATGAGAAAGTGTCCGTACTTGTGCGAGGAATATTGGCATGGCATAACAGAAAATCCGTTCGGATAAAATGACGATGATGATGATGATTGGTGAAAGCCAAGTCCTTTGTAAACCCCTGCCTATCTCCTCTCTAAATATAGTCAAGAAATCTCTTCATCTATTATGTAAAAACATTTATTTATTCTTACGTCAGCAAAAAACTGTTTATCGTAAATATATTCCCTTCCGAATACCAAATAAAATATAGCTGATATCATCTTTGGTATAGTCTGCCCCCCGGCGGTTCCTTCGTCCTTCGAGGAGAGGATTGTATGTGTTCTATATTTTATGAATATATAAAAGAAATATCTCCCAATCTTTGGCTGTGATACCAAATATGCTGAGTTTGCTATGGCGATTTCCTTATTTTTGTATGTTTTGTTGTGGATTAGTGACTTTAAGGAAAATGAGGAAAAGTGCAATGAAAACAATACAATCTCAGCGTGTTGCTATCTCACTCATTAACTAGGCAAACGCTCCTTTTTATTAAAAAAAAAATTAATATTAAAAACTGTAAAACTTTTTTACAAAAAAAAAACAACCGACTTCCAAAAAAGAAAATACACTAAAAATTTAAAAATAACTTTAATTTCGGAAATCAGTGTTTGTATTTTATTTCTTCGTTATTTGACACCGACTTCCGAAATTAAAGTTATTTTTAAATTTTTAATGTAAGTATTTTCTTTTTTGTAAGTCGGTTGTTTTTTTTGTAAAAAAGTTTTTATTTTTCACTTTTAGTTGTGAAACAGAACTCAAAACCCCAATAACGTGGAACGTGGAATTTAAACTAACTAACTAACGTGGAATTTAAATTTTTTTGACGACACGGTTGGTGCAGTGGTTGAGCGTTCGGCTACTGCGCTGCGTGTCGCGGGTCCGATTCCCGCACGGAACGAATATTTGTATGACCTACAGATAGTTGTGCCGCGTTTGGGTGTCTTGTGTATGTGAGTATACATGTTTGTAAACGCACCCACGATACAGGAGTAATTCCTAGTGTGTGGTAACGTTTAAAATAAAATAAAAAAAGACATACTCGTAATTGGAGAAAACTGAAACGTCATCTAGGTAAGTATACATATTTTATGTTTTTGTTCAGTTTTTCAAAAAGCGCTGAAGCAACTTCGATAAAATTTATGTAGGACCACCTCGGGAGTATATTCTTTGGGATAAAAAGAATTTTGAAAATCGGTCCACAAATGACACAGAAATCGGTGGACAAACATAAAAAAAAGAAAAAAAAACATACGAACATAGAACCTCCTCCTTTTTCGCAGTCGGTTAAAAACAACTTAAAAGTTCCAAACAAGTCACTTTTCAAGCAGTCTTATGCATTTTAGTTCAATTATTTAATTTCATACCACCTACTGCATCAGACTGCTTGAAAAGTGACTTGTTTGGAACTATTTAGTTGTTTTTACAGTCGGGTTTTTTGAAAATATTCAGTTTTTTTTATTTACTATATTTTAGTGAGTTATAGTTTTGGAATCATCGTCGAGCTATTTATTTTGATACCCCACGTGTCCAGGTCAAAAAAAAATCTTTTTTACAAAAAAAACAACCGTCTTCCAAAAAAAATACGCTAAAAATGAAAAAATAACTTTAATTTCTTATGTCGGTGTTTGTATTTTACTTCTTCGGACACCGACTTCCGAAATTAAAGTTATTTTTTCATTTTTAGTGTATTTTTTTTGGAAGTCGGTTGTTTTCTTTGTAAAAAAGATTTTTATTTTTCACTTTTTAGTTATTATACCACAGAACTAAAAACCCCAATAACATGGAACGTGGAATTTAAACATTTGGAGAACACCAAAACGTCATCGAGGTAAACGTATTTTTCGTTTTTGTTCAGTTTCTCAAAAAGCGCTAAAGCAATTTCGATAAAATTTATATGGGACCACCGATGAAGTTCCTTCAAGAGGACTTAGTATATAGATCTTAAGGGAGTTTAGTCGTGTAGTCGTGCCCAGGGGTCGTAGATAAATTTGATACAGAGTTACCACGCCCCTGGGCACTCAGGCAGAGAAGGAACAGGGGTGGGTTTTAATCAGTAAAAGTCTGACACGCCCTCCCGTTCCACGCAGAGCGGGAGCAGTAATAGGATGACTTCCCAACCCAAAAAAGGGAGTTAAGTCATAATTCCATTGTCAGGATGTTACCTGTACTTTTACATCATAAACTGAACCAGGGTGTTAACTATTTAAGAAGTCTTCCATTCTTTAGACTTTGTACCTACACAAGTCTAAAAATAATCTTTCCAAGAGAATTCCCTGTTTGTCAAAGCAGCTATCATGAGACTTGAAATACTGATAGATTTGATCAGATTTGCAGAAACTGTAGGCATTGTTATCTCCATCGTTATCGTGAGTCGCCGTTTCCGGGTACCGTAGGCACTAGCTTGCGGACCAGGCCGGGGTCGACGGCGTGTAGTGTTCGCCACTCCACGCGCGCCTCAAAGAGATGTCAGCAAGAATTGACGGGGTCCGCTAGGGCCGATGTCTGTCAGGGTCGGGAGTGATTGAATGAGTCACCACGACCCTGGTTCAGGCAACTGCAGGAACATGGGTGGGTTTTAGTCAGTAAGAGTCTGACATTCCTGCTCCAAAACTGAAAAATAAAAAAGTTTTTATTTTTCAGTTTTTAGTTGTTATATCCCAGAACTCAAAACCCCAATAACATGGAACGTGGAATTTAAACATAGTCGTAATTGGAGAAAACCAAAACGTCATCTAGGTATATATATTTCGTTTTTGTTCAGTTTTTCAAAAAGCGCTGAAGCAGTATCGATGAAATTAATATGGGACCACTTCCGGCGTATATTCTTTTGGATAAATATAGAATTTTGAAAATCGGTCCACAACTGACGGAGAAATCGTCGGACATATATAAAAAAAAAAACATACATACAGTCGAACATAGCACCTCCTGCTTTTTCGATAGTCGGTTAAAAACAGTTATATGCAAGGCTTAACTAGATTCTTAAATTAGCACAGTACTTAGAAATAGATTTATAAATAATCTATTACATATTTATGTTTACTACACATGTAACCCACACCATTGTCCACGGATTGCACACCCTATGAAAAAAAATCTCTTTCGTTAACACCTAGCCCTCTGCTTACCCCAACAAAATAACAACACTCAGTCATTACGAACAACTTTCCACTAATTCATTACACATTTTCTACTTGACCTGTTCGAACTTCAATTGCGCGTCAATAAAGAACCCGCCAAGTTTTGCCAAGTCTCGCCAAGTCTCGCCAAGTCTCTCCAAGTGTGCCAAGCTGAGTATTTCAATGCAGTACCCACAAGTTGACGTTTATTAATTAAGTCTAGCCCTATTTAAACTTGACTTGCTAAGTTAGACGTTGATTTAAAGGCTAATAAATTTTATTTGCAAAAAAATGGAGAATGTTGGGAGTGTACGCGTAGATTCATGGGAAAATGTGGGTTTTTTCAAACCCTCTTTAGTGTCTTTTGTTTTTTTTTATCACAAGCTTTTATTTAACTTGCATTGTATGTATGTTTGTATATAACTATCTTTGTGCGGGTGAAATCTTGCAACTCAAATTAGACCCACTTCCCGATGTCCGATTTGGCTCAAATTTGGTGTAATCATGTATCTTTGGTGTATATAAATATATGGTACCATGAAGCTGGTCTAATGATGGAGGCGGAAGGTGGCCATAGGAACTTCTTCTGAACTAAACAAGATAAACCCATCGAGTCTGGACTCGATTGGTTATCTTCAGGAGCATTTTACGCCTACACGATATCCAGGGTCTGATGATGAAGTTGGAAGGTGGCCACAGCATCTCTGTAATAAAACAACATAAGCCCACTGAGTCTGGGCTCAATTGATTCGTCTTGAGGAGCACTTTACATCACATCATAATATCCGTAGAATATTTTAAAACATCATGCCTACTCTAAAATACTAACCAACTAAAAAGTTAAAATAAATTAAAGGTAAATATATTTTTAAAAACAAGCTTTTATCTAGGACAATAAACTAAAAAGTTAAAAATATATTCTAGTAAATATTTGGCGTGTAGGTACTTACCTATATTCTTAAAAGCTTGAAGCAAAGAAGTATAGTAAGTACCTAACGTGTAACCTGTAACGGGTAGTGCTTCAAGCTTTTAAGAATGTAGGTAAGTACCTACACGCCAAATACTTACAAAAAAAAATAATTCTTATAAGCTTGTTTTTAACCGACTTCGAAAAAATACGTACAGTCGAACATAGAACATGTTCGACTGTACGTATTTTTTTTTATATGTATGTTCACCGATTTCTCTGTCAGTTGTGGACCGATTTTCAAAATTCTTTTTTTATCCGAGAGAATATACTTCCGAGGTGGTTCCATATATTTTTTTTCGAAATTGCTTCAGCGCTTTTTGAAAAACTGAACAAAAACGAAAAATACGTTTACATAGATGACGTTTTGGTTTTCTCCAATTACGAGTATGTTTAAATTCTTCGTTCCATGTTATTGGGGCTTTTAGTTCTGGGGGTATAACAACTAAAAAGTGAAAAATAAAAAACTTTAAAATTAAAAAAATAACTTTAATTTCGGAAGTCGGTGTTCGTATTTTATTTCTTCGTTATTTGACACCGACTTCCGAAATTAAAGTTATTTTTTAAAATTTTAGTGTATTTTCTTTTTTTTAAGTCGGTTGTTTTTTTTTGTAACTTTTTTTTAAACTTTTTTTTACCTTTAATTTATTTCTAGTGTTGTGGTAGTTAGAGGGATAAGTAGTTCTCTTGGTTTTACAAGACTATGAATAGGTAATAATTCTCCCGACAGAATTTGGATCACGGTGGGCAATCTCAACAGAGTTTAGATAAGAACGCAGAAGATATTATAGTGCACAAGCGTGTGCGCAAACACAAGTGCACGCTTTGTTCCTTCACTCTCATAGTACGATGGGATGACAATCCGACACGACCGGGGAGAGATCAGGCGCAGGACCAACGGCTTTACGTGGCTTTCCGAGGCATGAGGGTGACCCACCACCAATTTCCAAACTCCTGGCTGCTACCGAGTTATTCCTAAAGATTTTTTTTAAGTACCTTTAACGTTTTGACGTAAGCGTGGTGTTTCAGACAACTTGAGTTAGCTTAGCCTAGCTTAAACCCGTCAGCTGCCGCGCGTCCCACATCGGGGACGCAACAATAGGTTTTTGAAGTTATACTTCTTTTGGCGCGTTAGAGAAAAATTATGAGAGTAAATTTTTACGATGCGCGCGCACACCATCACAAAAAACCGACACCCTGAAGTTAGTTAGAATCGACACCCTGAAGTTAGTTATAGTCTGTGGTTCATGAAGAATGATTGTTTACCTTTTGTAAACTTTGTGACAGTTTGGTTTTTTATCTTGTTACGCCAAAGAACTATAACTTCTTACATGCGTAGATAAATACACACACACTTTTTTTATTATTAAATGTGTCTGTTATTCCGGTACCTGACGGATTAAAGTCTAGTTCGATAAAGTTATGAAAAAGGCTACACAGATAAAAATTTAACAGGTAAAACGTCCGAAAAATACTCCAAAAATACAACAATAACTGCACGGTACAATATTAGACACAAACCAAAAATGACGTCAAAAAGCAAACAATTTCAGCACTGGCAACACTACACTAAATTATTACCTACTATCATGCAACGGCAACACTGAACGGTTAGGAGAAAAGTAAAAGAAAATTGCGTCCCAATTGAATTGGTTATACAAACTAGAAAAGTTAGCGCCAAATTGACTTTTCTTTATGTTGTGTGTAAGAGTTTCTTTGCTTATTTCGTGATACGGGGCCAGTAGGGATGCAGGGTTTGCTCAAGAATGAACTTTGGGATGATACTTAGAAACTTAGTTGATCATTCTGATGAAATGTTTGAATTATTGATTGTGTTGAAGTTTTTATTTTTCAATTTGGAGACTTGCCATAGTAGGTTTGCGGTTGAGTATTTTGCAATGGGATGTGGGTTCGATTTATGCTTGGTATTTGTGTCCCTGAAAATTACTTGTTTGTTACTCTTCATATAGGAATAGTTCGATATTTGTAGTGTAAAGTTTTTACAAAGTATTTATATAGTAATACAGTATGTGCCTAATTATTTATAACTATCGTAATTGTCACTTTTATTTTTATAAAATTTTCAAAACTGTGCCTTGATGTGCATGTGCATTTAATTGACCTATTAAGAAAGTTATTATTTATTAAGTTATTATTTATTAGCCTTGATACTTTTCCTTTTAAATCAATATATTTTTAATACTAGAAATAGGAATACATAACAAACTAATAAATAACTTAATGGTATAAAATAAATCTATCCCACCTGATGGTAACCTAAGTGATGAGGTGGTCGATCCAATTTTATGTCTTTATATAAAATGAAGCGACATCTGTACCGCCACATACGAACTAAAGATCTGACGTCACACAAATCTTGCATCGCACGATCAAGGTTCTCCGCGCGATTTTAACATATAAAACCGCCCGACAACGACCATCGGGCAGCTGCGCGGACCAGACACAACGCCCGTCTGGTCCGAGGATCCTCCCTTTTCAGTGGAGTTTTGCAGGACTTTACAGATTGTTTCACACGTCCATAATTTTATGTAATTTCTGTATTAAACTCTTTCTTTTCACATTTTCAAAATTAAGGTTACCACTTTATGCTTTGATATTTAATTATTGTAGAGCAGTGGTGGCCCAGTGGTATTGGCCGCGACTTACAAGTTGTAGGTCATGAGTTCAAACCCGGGCGAGCTTTACTTTGTGTAAATTATTTCATCACCACTGCTCTCAAAACGGTGAAGGAAAACATCGTGAGGAAACCGGCATGTCCTAGAACCAAAAATTTGAAGACATATGACATCCACCAACCCGCATTGGGCCTGCGTGGTGGATTATGGACAAAACCCTCTCACAGAGAGGAGTCTGTGCCCCAGCAATGGGGACAATAAAAAGGCTGATGATGATGATGATTTAATTACTAACCGACTTCGAAAAATGAGGAGGTTCTATGTTCGACTGTATGTATGTATGTATGTCAACCGATTTCTCTGTCAGTTGAGGACCGATTTTCAAAATTCTTATTTTATCCGAAACACTATATTCCCAAAGTGGTCCCATATAAATTGTATCGTAATTGCTTCAGCTCTTTTTGAAAAACTGTACAGAAACGAAAAATATGTATACATGGATGACGTTTTGGTTTCCTCCAATTACGAGTACTTATGTTTAAATTCCACGTTCCATGTTATTGGGGTTTTGAGTTCTGGGGTATATAGGATGACTGGTAATTAGTGACCGATACTTAAACACGTGATTGTACTCATAATAACAAACAACTTTCCCAAGTATTTTTTTTAAACTTGTTCACTTTTATCACAATTAACAGCCGTAATAGAAAATTCGCGCGCGCGCGCCTGTGTCCTATCAGCTGTTAGCCGCGTGACGCCGTTCTGTCTCACTATATGTTTCTTTGGTTGTGGGAAAGTTGTTTGTTATCATGGGTACAATCACGTGTTTAAGTATCGGACACTAATTATCAGTCACCCTTTAAAACAACTAAAATGTGAAAAATCCTTTTTTTACAAAAAAAAAACAACAGACTTCCAAAAAAGAAAATACACTAAAAATTTAAAAATAACTTTAATTTCGGAAGTCGGTGTCAAATAACGAAGAAATAAAATACATACACCGACTTCCTTTTTTGAAAGTCAGTTGTTTTTTTTTTTTTTAATGGTTTTTTTTTGTATATACTTATTGAACACCAAGAAAATACATACTCACATTAAGGAAAACTTAAAGTAAAAACTATAATAGGCTTTATCGCATTCCGCGATCTCTTTAAAGGTAACTTGGAATGGGCAGAGATTGCCTGCACACAAGGGGGTTGCACTTGGTGCAAATATAAAGTTGATAATTATGACATATTGTATAATGTTATGAGCGATATGTGTTGCTACGCGCATGGATAGAATTAGGAATGAGTATGTAAGAGGAAGTCTGAAAGTGGCACCGCTGACTGAAAACTTGTGTGGAAATCGGTTGTCGTGGTATGGGCATGTGATGCGGAGGAATGAAGATTTCGTGAGGAATGTCCTGTGTATGGATGTAGATGGCTATAAGAGTAGAGGAAGGCTAAAGAAACGATGGTTGGACTGTGTGAAAGAGGATATGGGTAAAAAGTGGGTGACTACAGAGATGACGACTAATAGAGGAGTATGGAAGAAAAAGACATGTAGCGCCGATCCCAAATAAATTGGGTTATGGGCAGGAGAATGATGATGATGGCATTATTATATAAAGTTGATAAATATTTTCGTTATAAACCATACTAATACTAAATCTAATAGTCGTAAACCATAATCTAGTCGTATCAACCAATCAATTAAACACAACCTGTATCTCTGTCTACCCTCCAACCACACACCGCAACCAATTAAGATGTAAACAGATAACATAATAGCTTCTATTGTACCCCCGATCGAGATATACTCACTATTATTAGGGTTCCCCAAACAATAGTCAAATACATAATCCATAGGACAATAGTTATTATTGAGTTAGTTTTGCTTGAAATGGAATTAATTATTGTGTGCACGGGTGACGTTTGCGGCGGCCATTTTGAATTTTGAGTTGTCATCAATGTCTTGTGGATGTAAAGCAATCTGTAGTACAGTAGTAGTATAGTAGTAGTGTAGTTCTTTTCTCGTATTTTCTGCATGAAAACCTATAAGAAGTCAATAGTTAAAAAAAACTTATATGGGAGAACCTCTGGAGTATACGAGTAGATACTCTTTCGGATAAAAAAATAATTTAGAAAATCGGTCCACTACTGACAGAGAAATCGGTGGACATAAATAAAAAAACACACATACAGTCGAACATAGAACCTCCGCCTTTTTCCGAAGTCGGTTAAAAATTAATACATTGATAGAATAGAATAGAATAAAATAGAATAGATTAAAACTTTGTGCGTCTGTTGTTGTGCTAAGCTAGTTTATGCCAGGTTTTAACCATTTACTCGTACCTTGTTAAGAATCACATGGCTTATTTAATGACATTTATGACTAGTTGCAATAAGCAATTTAATTTATAAAAACCGGCCAAGAGTTAGTCGTACTCGCGCGCAAAGGGTTCCGAACAATTTTTTTTTTCGGGTTTTTTTTGTAAACTACCTTATTCTTAGAGGTTTTCCTGTAATCTATAAGTATATCTTGTGATATAAATTTTGAAAAAAATACAGAAAGTAGTTCTTATCTTCTGTATTTTTTTCAAAATTTTAAGTCTAGTGGTTTCGGAGATAAGGGTGGAGGGAATGGAAATTTTTCGTCTATTTTCATAAATAAATTCAAAATTGACGACCAACGGACAGACACTCGAGTGATCCTCTAAGGGTTCCGTTTTTTCATTCAGTCTTTCAAAACCCTAAAAAAAATATGATTCATCTGGAACCTTTTGCGCGAGACGGACAAATTCTTCTCTCCAACTCACGCAAGACTGAAAAAGTCTAGATGGAAAAACCCAATAACACTTTACTCGAATCGGGAAACGAATCCAGGACGTTATTCTCAGCAGCGCTTGCAACCACTAAACCAACAATGCACTCGTATGTTTTTAATAAACTTTTTTTTTATCACTGATATATAAACTTAACAGACAGATGTGTTGCTGGGGAGTTTGTTGGCCACTTCTTCTTCACAGCTAAAACATTAGGAAGTGGTGACGGCGGGCGTTTTTGGGGGACTGTCTTTATGTAGAACTTTAACGTTCAAAAAGTGCTGGCTCTCAGCCCAGTTTAATTTTGATTTATAAACGATGATGTGGTCGACGATGGAGCACGCTTTCCTAGAATTAACCTATTCACTCTTGATTTAGATCCCAGGTTATAACTATTCCCCCGGAGGGTCGCTGATAAATATGGGCACTCAGGCAACTGAAGGAACAGGGGTGGGTTTTAGTCAGTAAAAGTCTGACACGCCCTCCCTCTCCATCCAGAGCGGGAGAAGTCAATAAACCAAAATAAAAGGGTATAGTTATTAGAGAATACAGATTCTAGCAGGGAATCACTCATTAGCTGTACATACATGAAAATATTTCCTTTGAATTTTAATTAGTGCACATTTGAAAACAACTTACTTTTTAAATTTTATAATTTGTTCCCAAAAATGGCTTCATATTGAAAATTTATCTATTTACTTTACACGTCTCTGTTTGAGTCACAGAAGTTCATATGTCCCTCAAACGGTTCTGTAGATCCGGAGCACATGTCTATCACTGACGAACAGGTAGTAAGACAGACAGACAGCGAGTGATCCTAAAAGGGTTCAGTTTTTTCACTCGGAGGTTTGGAACTCAAAAAATGCACCGTTCTTTCGAGATAGACTACGAAAGCAAGCCAAAGAAAATAAAAAACTTTTTTACAAAAAAAACAACCGACTTCCAAAAAAAAAATACACTAAAAATTTAAAAATAACTTTAATTTCGGAAGTCGGTGTTTGTATTTTATTTCTTTGATATTTGACACCGACTTCCGAAATTAAAGTTATTTTTAAATTTTTAGTGTTTTTTTTTTTGGAAGTCGGTTATTTTTTTTGTAACAAAGTTTTTTTATTTTTCCCTTTTTAGTTGTTATACCCCAGAACTACAAACCCCAATAACATGGAACGTGGAAGTTAAACATTTGGAGATCACAAAAACGTCATCAAGATATGCGTATTTTTCGTTTTTTGTTCAGTTTCTCAAAAAGCGCTACAGCGATTTCAAAAAAAAATTATATGGGACCACCTCGGGAGTATATTCTTTCGGATAAAAAAAAAATTTTGAAAATCGGTCCACAACTGACGGAGAAATGCTCGGACATACATAAAACATACATACAGTTGAACATAGAACCTCCTCCTTTTTCGAAAGTCGGTTAAATATGCCAGTTTTGTGTTTCTTGCGATGAGACCTTGATTATATTTAATCAAGGTCTCATCGCAAGAAACACAAAAAAAATAATTACCAAAAAAAACCCTTACGCACAAAATCATTGACCAATCTATTATTTTTTCTGCTCATCCAGCAATAAAGGTACTAATTAATAGATTATCTAACTAACGCAGTAATCAGGAGACCGCCGGTAATTCTAAGGTACGTCTGGGGTCTCATTATGGCCGTAAATTGGACACTACCCGCGGATTGGGTACGTGATCAAAATTAGTAATAGTAAGGTTTTTTTTTGGTTGGTCACCTCTTTATGCGTATGCAGGGCCAAGGAAACAAAAAAACCGGCCAAGTGCGAGTTGGACTCGCGCATGAAGATCGCGAGGTGCTTTAGGCATTTTTAAACCGACTTCGAAAAAGGAGGAGGTTCTATGTTCGGCTGTATGTATGTTTTTAATTTTTTATTTATTTTTTTATGTATGTCCGCCCATTTCTCTGTTAATTGAGGACCGATTTTCAAAATTCTTTTTTTATCCGATAGAATATACTCGCGAGGTGGTTCCATACAAATTTTATCGAAATTGCTTCAGCACTTTTTGAGAAACTGAACAAAAACGAAAAATACGTATACCTCGACGACGTTTTGGTGTTCTTCAAATGTTTAAATTCCACGTTCCGTGTTATTGGGGGTTTTTAGTTCTGGGGGTATAACAACTAGAAAGTGAAAAAAAAACTTTTTTACAAAAAAATACAACCGACTTCCAAAAAAAAGTACACTAAACATTAAAAAATAACTTTAATTTCGGAAGTCGGTGTCAAATAACGAAGAAGTAAACTACAAACACCGACTTCTGAAATTAAAGTTAGTTTTTATTTTTAGTGTATTTTTTTTTTGGAAGTCGGTTGTTTTTTTTTGTAAAAAAGTTTTTGTTCAAGTTTTCACTTCTGTCGGCACTCCCAGAGTGCCACTGTTTTTTTTTAATGTAAACTTATACACTATGTAGAGGTACAGCGAAGAATTATGGTGTTCGTAGCAAAACGAGATCTTTTTTGAATGTTCCTACAAAAATGAAACGTTTCCTTTATATTGAATCTGTCATTGTATAAATTGAAATATGATCGAGGTAGACTGTTTGTGTTAGGTTTGACGATGAGAAGATAATCATATATATTTTGGAGGGTGTTGCCTTCATCCCTTAGTTGTTATGGGGTGGATACCGGTTAAAGTTTCGCCCCCGTCGGCTGTGAGAAAAAGAAGACAACTCTGTCTAGAACGTTTTCTTACTCATTCGCTGTTTCTATGTTATTTGACATCAACTTGCGAAATTAAGGTTATTTTGCATTTTTTTTGGAAGTCGGTTGTGTTTTTTTTGTAAAAAAGTTTTTTTTTCACTTTCGATTGTACTTTGTTCTAATTTTCGTGCAATTGTAATTTCGAAATGTAATTTTGACAGCTGTCATGTCATATTTAGGGTTTCGTACCCGAAGGGTCCAAGCAGAGCTCTATTGCTGTAACTCACGTGTCTCTCTGTCCGTCTGTCGCCAACTATGAATAGATAGATCATTTTAGATACAATAAAACTCATCCAAATTTGATCTTTTACAATATATTCAAGCCTTATCGAAAATAAAGATTTTACGGGATTTTTCATAAACAGTGTTTATAATTATCCAGCGACATATATAAAAGGTGTGTGTATTTTCATGAAGATTCTTAAGCCTAATTATTCGAAAGTGTAACCAAGAAATCCCATCAAGTTCCGATTCATTTCCTACAGAAATTTATTGCTCCTGTGTCTAAATCTGCACACATCCTCACAAAACGGCAACCATAAAATCCCCCCAATTGATAAAAACTCATGTTAAAACCTTTAATTAAAGAATAAGTCCTTAATTAAAAGTGTCGATAAGACTGGGACAGATCCACGCGAAGTCCATCAATTTGGCCCCAAAATAAACGTTGGCTCATTACTCTCCAGGATCATTTATCTATGTCTGAGGGGGCTTTGTGGCCCAGAAATGGGACTTAAAAAATGTCTTTTTTTACAGCCTTTCAGGGTTTCGTAGTGAGAAATCGAAAAACAGAGTTTTCCTGCTATGATTTGTTTATTTCTGTGGTTAGGTCGCTGTAGATTGAGTTGGTATTTTTCGGCCTATTGTAACTCAATAACTTTTTGTAAAGTAAATTGCTTGTTGCTTGCAACTAGTTATAAATGGCCTTTAAGTAAGCCATATGTTTCTATAACAAGGTAAATGGTTAAAACCTGGCATAAACTAGCTTAGCTATAGTAGATCAATGTATTAATTTTTAACGGGCTTCGAAAAAAGAGGTTCTATAATGTATTTCCGCCGATTTCTTCGTCAGTTGTGGACCGATTTTCAAAATTATTTTTTTATCCGAAAGAATATACTCCCGAGGTGGTCCCATATAAATTTTATCGATATTGCTTTAAGGCTTTCTGAGAAACTGAACAAAAACGAAAAATACGCATACCTCGATGACGTTTTGGTGTTCTCCAAATGTTTAAATTCCACGTTCCATGTTATTGGGGTTTTTAGTTCGGGGATATAACAACTAAAAAGTGAAAAATAAAAAACTTTAAAAAAAAAACAACCGATTTCCAAATAAAAAATACACTAAAACTTAAAAAAATAACTTTAATTTCGGCAGTCGGTGTCAAATAACGAAGAAGTAAAATTCAAACACCGATTTCCGAAATTAAAGTTATTTTTTAATTTTTAGTGTATTTTTTATTTGGAAGTCGGTTGTTTTTTTTGTAAAAAAGTTCTTTTTAAGTGTGCCACCGATTTCTCTGTCAGTTGTGGACTGATTTTAATATTTTTTTTCATCCGAAAGAATATACCTACTCCAGAGGTGGTCCCATATAATAATAATTATGTAAACATAGAAAACGTTTTGGTCTCCTCCAATTACGAGTATGATCAAATTCCACGTTCCATGATAATGGGGTTATCAATCCGGACGTAACTTTAATATTTAGTTTTAGTTCTGGGGTACCTATAACAACCAAAAAGTGAAAAATAAAAAACATTTTAACAAAAAATACAACTAGTGTTTGTATTTTATTTGTTCGTTATTTGACACCGACTTCCGATATTAAAGTTATTTTTTAATTTATAATGTATTTTCATTCGTGGAAGTCTGTTGTATTTTTTTTATTTATTTATTTATTTATTTATTTAATCATTTATGTACACACAGAGACACAGTAACAATAAACATAATTATAAATATAGTACAAAGGAACTGCTTATTTCTTAAGAAATTTCTACCAGCAGACCTGCGATAGGAGAAGTGAGAAAGAAATGTAGACAAAAGTGTGTAAGAAACAGAAAAAAAGAATACAAGATGTCCTATACTAAGGTATCAAATAAACCTACACATATATTGTAAATATATATATATATATACTTACATAAATATATACCTAAACCTGTAAATAGATACATGACATACAAATATATAAAAAAAATATTATAATAGAGAGGAAAGGTAGTGCTCTTTAACACGATTTTTGAAGAGAGAAATTGACTTCAAGTCTCGAATGCTAGGCGGAAGCGAGTTCCACAATCTTACTGCATGGACAGAGAAAGAGTAGGAATAGTAACTGGATTTATGAGGATGGGTTTTGAGGAGGGATCTAAGGTGAGATCTGCACGGCGCGTCACCAGGGCGAGCGTAAGAAATTCGCTCACGCAGGTAGGAGGGATAAGACGGGTTGTGTAGAATGTTGAAAAGGAGACAAAGAATCCGAGTGTTCCTGCGAAGTCGGATTGGGAGCCACTTGAGCTCCTTGCGAAGGTGAGAGACATGGTCATACTTACGCAGACCAAAAATAAACCGAATACCTAAGTTTTGCAGACGCTCAAGCTTGCTTAGTAGCTCCTCAGTAGCATCCAGGTAGCAGGCATCGGCATAGTCTATAATCGGCTGAATAAGAGTTTGGGCTAAAGAGATTTTTGTTTTTAAAGGCAATAGACCCTGAAGGCATTTAAGCGAATGGAAAGAATAGTTTACCTTTCGACTGACCTCATTGACCTGCGCACGCCACGACAGATTGGAGTCAATAATAACACCCAGATCTTTGGCAGTATCGGAATATTCAATGAGAACACCATCGAGATATAAAGGTGACAGGGACGAGACAACAGCCGCAGTACGCACAAACCTGCTGCCTATGATCATGGCCTGAGATTTATTAGGGTTGATCTGTAAGCCAAATGACTTGGCCCAGGCGCTGATACAAGCCAGGTCATGATTCACAACGGCGATAGCAGCATCCGCATCGGCTACAGTAAAATGTCGATAAAGCTGCAAGTCATCTGCGTAAAGATGGAAACTGGAAGAGATGACTCTTGTAACAAAGTTAATAAAAATGGAAAATAGAAGAGGAGAGAGAACGCTACCCTGAGGAACACCCTCAGTGAGGCTACACCAATCAGAGAAGGATTCTTCAAGGCGGACACACTGAGAGCGTCCCCGAAGATACGAATTGAACCAGTCTAACGCAGAAGAAGAGAAATTAATAGCTTTAAGGATTCCTAGTAAGATGTCGAAGTCTACTGAGTTGAAGGCACTGCTAAAGTCAAGTAACACAAGGACAGTAAGGGACTTATTCTCCATAGCCCAGCGGATATCGTCAGTCACTTTTAAAAGCGCAGTAACCGTACTGTGACCTGCGCGAAAACCGGATTGGAAGGGAGATATTATCGAGTTCGACGCCAAGAAAGAAGATAGTTGTCTATGAACTATGTGCTCAAAAACTTTAGAGAGAAATGGAAGAATAGAAATAGGTCTAAAGTGAGTTAATAAAGAAGGATTGTTAGTTTTAGGCAGCGGTATAATGTGCGCCTGTTTCCAGACTGACGGAAAGGAGCAAGAGGTAAATGAGTGATTGAATATATGAGTGAGAATAGGCAGTAATGAGGGAAGGATGAGAGTTATCATTCTGGAACACAACTTATCATTACCAACTGCAGAAGAAGTAATAGCGAGAACAGATTTCTTAACGTCAACCTCAGTAACATCTTTAAGGTTAAAATGAGAACAATGAAGCAAAGGCAAACTAGCAAGACTCTCTAATGTCGCAGCTTTGACACAAGGATCAAGAGAAAAGGGAAGGTGAGAGAAATGCTTATTTAGATCGTTAAGGTTCACATCCTTACACTGGGTGGTAGATGATTTGCCTATTCCAACAGACTTAAGAAATTTCCAAATATCGGAGGAACTGCGGTTATCGACTTGTTCGTGGAAATAGCGTCTCTTAGCATCTTGACACAGACGCCTGCAGCGATTACGTAGCGATTTATAATAATTGAGATTCAGCTCTGAGGGTCTGCGCTTATATCTCCTCTTAGCTTTATCCCTGTAGGCCATAAGTTCTTTAATTGCCTGTGTTATCCATGGAGCAGGGTTATATTTTACCTTGACACGTCGAATAGGGGCGTGTTGGTCATACAAGTCGAGAACAGTCGAGTTAAAGGAATTCACCTTGCCATCGATGTCATTGATCTCAACCAGCCGAGACCAGTCCACATCCTCGGCATCACGCTGCAACGCCTCCAGGTCCATGCCCTTATAATTACGGAGATACAGGAACTGAGACTTACGCTTGGGAACACGGATACGGTACGACAGGTAAATAAGGTCGTGGTAAGAAAAGTTGGCAGTGAGTTGACCATGATAAGAGACATTACTAGGCGAAGAAACAATCATAAGATCTAGTAAAGAGGGTGTACAGTTAGGGGAATAGTGAGTTGCAGAAAGTGGCAAGACTTGAAGATTAAAAGAAGATAGGAGCGAAAGGAGTTTATGAGAGCGAGTGTCATTTTTGATCAGGCAAGTGTTAAAATCGCCCATCAAAATAACGTGTTCATACAAAGGGCAAAGATTACTGAGAGTGCAGTCAAGAGAATCAAAGTAGTCAATGTGAAGGTTAGGGCTGTACAGCACTGCAAGCAAGACTTTTGTGTGATGTACAGAAATTTCAAGAAACAAGTATTCAGCCGACTCAGAGTACAGAGAAGGAGATGAGCTGACTACCTTGTAGGGTAGGTCAGCGCGTAAGTACATAGCTACACCTCCTCCACCTTTACCAGTCCTATCGTTGCGGATCAAGACGAAGCCAGGAAGTGTAAATTGCGTAGAGAGAAGAGAAGGCTTCAGATAAGATTCCGAGATCAATAGGGCATCAAGGTGGGCACTGCTAAAGGATGCCAGAAGATCAGAATAGTGACCAGGAACACTCTGGGCATTTATGTGCGCTATATGCAGATTTTTAGGATCAGTAGAGAAAAGAGATGAGAGTTTACTATGTAAAGTGAGCGGAAAGGAAGAGTCACTGTCCGCACTAGCAAAACTATCAGAAGAAGAGCAAGAGAAAAAGCTGTCGTTAAAGTCAGCTACATTGTTCATATTAAACAAATAATAATATTATATATTAATATATAAATAATGTAATAATATACAATAATAACTTAACTAAAATGCAAAACGCTAAAATAGATTTTCTTTCAATAAGAAAAGAAAACCACCCCACCTCGCTGGTATATTGACAGAAATCTCACAATAATAGATGTAGCTTTAAACAAGAAACGCAAAAGAGATATAAAAATTGCGTAAAACGAAAACAAAACGAGAACAACGATTCACACATCTTAACGCACATAATTATAGTAAAACGCAACACGATCACGGCCACCATACACATGGAGCGGTGACACCGTCATCTGACAGATGACAAGTTTGTCAACGTCACCATCTGACAGATGACAACTGTCACATTCATACAGATAGTGGGACACCGGCATAAGGTTAATAAATTAAAATAAAAATAATATTAAGAACTACCGGCCCAACAATTGATATGGTGAAAGCGATCGTGCGAAGCGGCCAAATTTAGAAGGACTAAAGTAAATGGACCGACAATAACAACAACAATGATTGCACTACTTGCGCAGACGCGTCTTCCTCAAGTTCCTAGCAGGCGTACCCGAAGATGCGACCGCAGGAGCTCCAGGTTCTTCAGATTGTGCAGAATCGCCGGCGTCGACTGAGCAGCACGGGAATTTGGCAATAAGATCGAGAAGTTCGCCTGTCGTTTCTATTTTCTTACGGGATTTGTCTGGGCAAATGACAACAATCCTGCCTTCCGTAGACCAGCAGTTTGACATGCCGAAATGCTTACGAGCTGCTGCAAACACACGGTGCCTTACTTGTGTCAGAAACTCGGAGATTGTAGTCCCGGTACCCTTGAGAGTTTTCTTGCTTTCCCAAACAAGTTGTCGGTTCTCCATTTTGAAGAAGCGTACCAGTATGGGACGGGCCTTCTGCTGTGAAAATCCGAGTCTATGACAGACATGGATGACATTCTTGTCCCTGCTCAGGTCTGTCAATTTCATTTGGTTAGATAATATATTGTAGACCACATCGCTTAACTTCTCATTATCCTTCTCCGGAACACCATGGAACAACAGGACCTTTCTTCGCATGATAGTTTCATGCCTGTCGAACCCAGCAGCGAGCAACTCAATCTGAATCTTTAATTTGGAGAGTGCTTGACAGACAAAATTCTTAAACTCTGAGAACTCACATGCGATTGATGAAATGTCAGCTGAAGCTGAAACGGTGCCAGTAGCTTTTTGCAATTTGGCTTCATACTCTTGCATGCGGGAGCCAAACAACTTCTCCAGGTCCTCTAGGCTGGCAGCAAGCTTCGTGTCCATATTCAGTGTAGTGATGTGTAATAGACTGATCAGGTTGCAGGTGTGTACAAGTGCTACTGTCTTGATAGTAATAGATAGCGGGTGTGGGGCGATTTAATACAAAATGAACTGGTTTAATACATTAAATATAGGTATAAAATAATATTAAGACTTAATTTAACTAAGAGCACTCAAAACGAATTGTTAATACTTTGTCTACCCTCAATGTGAAAAAAACTTTTTTTATTTTTTTTTCTATTTATTTATTTAGTTAAGTACCTAATAGTTTACATAACCTACATATGCAAGTTGCTAATACAATAATAAATTATAACACTGGCAATTTTTATCATTATGAACCACTTTTTCAAACATAAAATAGCGAAAAACAAATGTTTGACTGTGTTTTCTATTTTTGTTTTTTTTTTGTCATCTTCACCTTGTATAATGTACCAAACTGACAAGAAGGAAGGAACAAAAACTTTGATACATCATAATGATATAAATAAGCAATTAGCATTAGCTTATTTCTAAAGAAAACTCTAAACATACCTGCGAAAAGAGATTTTACAAAAAGATATGTAGGATCATCAGACACCATGTGTCTATCAATGTACTCTCTAACTCCCCTTTTACGTTAACCTCATGTGGAATTACCGCTCCCCTGGGCACTCAGGCAGGGAAGGAACAGGAGTGGGTTTTAGTCAGTAAGAGTCTGACACGCCCGCTCCACCCAGAGAGTGAGAAGTCATTGGATGATTTCCCACCCTACCAAAAAAAAAACTCATGTGGAAAACTAGTGTCATATTTGTAGCGAATAACTAGCATGGTGGACATCCCACCTACACGCAGTAAACCTTTTTTGAACATATTCACTGTGCGTACAGCTAAGAAGTGAAATTCCCTGCCCTAGTCTGTGTTTCCTGATAGCTACCACATGGGAGTTTTTAAGTCAAGAGTGCTCCATCGTCGACCACAGCATCGCTTGCCATCAAGTGAGATAGTGGTCAAAAGCAAACCTATCAATGATAAAAAAACTGGCCAAGTGAGAGTCGGACTGGCCGGAGCTCGCGCACGAAGGGTTCCGTACCATTATCTATAAAAACGGCAAAAAAATCAGGTTTGTTGTATGCCTCCTAAATAAATCATCTGTGAAAATTTCAATTGTCTAACTATCACGGTTCTTGAGATACAGCCTGGTGACAGATAGAGAGACAGACAGACGGACGGACAGCGGAGTCTTAGTAATAGGGTTTTACCCTTTGGGTACGGAACCCTAAAAAACAAATAACATTCATTCATAAAAACATAACCACACTTAAAAAACTGCACCGATATAAACAGCTTAACAAATTACGGAACCCGTAACAAGTTCGGCCATTTCACTACGTTTACATCGCTTACCGGTTTAAGGCCCAGACATCACCTAAATCGCGGTCACTCTCGGACTCCATAGAAAAGAAAGAGATGCGCGACGACAAATGCTCGCAATTTATTGCAAAATATGAAGTTTTTTTATCGGTTTAGATAAGATTTACTAATAAATTTAAAAAAAAATCCATCACTGGATGCAGTTTAGCATTTGGAATTTTATGGTATATTTTTTATTATGATTATAATTGTTAACAACGGGATAAACTGCTTTTAAAGATAATTAAGAGGTATGTTTAAAGATTTGTTGATGCATCAAACTATGTTAAATTATGTTTTAAGTTCCATCACTGTATGCAAATAGGACATGAAAATATCAATTTTTTTTTAATTGTCAAAATTGTTTACGATTTAAGAGATACATTGCTTTAAAAAACGACCTTTTTGACCGTTTTTGGGAACCTCCGCCATAAATTTAAATATTTTTCGCGTTTTGCCATCAGAGTACCAATATTGATGTGTCAGCTATGAACGGGTTAACGGTACATCGAGGATTTTTATTAGAGGATTATATCGAGAAATTGCTTCGGTACTTTTTTAATTGGCCCTATTTTTTAGGCGGTGTTCTTACATTGAAGATTGGAATAAAATATCGGTGCTTACAGTTAGGTTAAAGAAATAGGACTATGTTTTTTGATAATGTTTTTCCTTTGAGGCGAAAGAAGAGATGGATGGATTGTGTTTGAAAATATAGGAGAGTAAAGGGAGTCAGTGATAGCGTGACAAGGTGGACTGATAACCTGGTTGCGAGTAGCCGATGGATGCGAAGCGCACAGGACCAGTCATTGTAGCGACATTTGGGGGAGACATATGTCTGGAAATGGACGTCTTTTGGCTGAATCATACGTCAGATTGACGTGTAACAACAATAAAAACTTTTTTACAAAAAAATAGAACCGACTTCCAAAAAAAACAAAAAGTACAAAATAACTTTTAAGTCGGTTCTATTTTTTTGTAAAAAAGTTTATATTTTTCACTTTTTAGTTGTGGTTATCCATTAAATTGTGTTAACAATGGATATCTAGGCGATAGCAGCAATCGCGGTTGATTTGCTGTCATTTTTTTTAAGAGTTCCTTTGTCTGTCTCCGAAACGCATCATCAGATCTTTATGAAAATTAAATGGAACCATTTCGGAACAAACTCTTTTCGAAAAAAAAAAGAATTTTGGAAACCCGTTCATAAATGACGGAGTTATGTCCGAACATATATAAAAAAAAATACAAACATCCGAATTGATAACCTCCTCCTTTTGGAAGTCTGTTAAAAAAGTGGCTGTATTTGATTATTTTAACTATCAAATGGTACGTCGAAACGACGTAGATTGGGCTTCTAAGGTTAGAGTCCAAAACTTATATTTTGGTACAGATAGGTAGGATGAGAGTAAGATTAAGGTTGCCAAAAATTAAATTCTAGACATTCCTAAGAAAAGGCCTGAGACAAGCCGCTATAGATTGAAACCAATTCATTATACCTTATCTAACCGTAATCTTACGACCCGCAGTTCAAAATGTCAGCCCCAAAAAAAAAAAAAACTAGAACAGAAAATTCCACAATTTTCCCCGCATCATTTCCCCATTTTTCTTTACAGCCTAAGCAGAAATCCATCTTAATTTTTCCCTTGAAAATACAGGATGATTTTTCACGTCGACCATATCAAATGGAAAGGTCTACCCAGAATTAGATTTGAACACAAAAGAATGTATTAAGTGATGTTGGTTGTTCCCCACGTCCATTGTGTGACGGACAAGAAAACGCTTTTTGGGGTTATACAGTGTTTTTTCTGTTTTATTTTAGGGTTAAGTAATGTATAGTGATAGAGGTTTATGTAAATAATTAAGTGACAGGAAAATAAAAGATGAGATGTGAATTTAATAAAGGTTGTCAATATACTGTGGTTATTTTAGGATGATGAATGACTCATAATAACTAACCTCTTTTTACCTAACTGCTCCAGAATGTTTTTCGAGAGTATGTATGTTTTATGTCTATTTCTTTGGCACGACCTGTAGCCTTAATGGCTGGATGGATTTTGATAAAAGAGTTTTTTTGGATTCCGTACCCGAAGAGTCTAAACGGAGGCCTATTGCACTCTCATTGTCACTCACGTGTCCGTCTGTCCATCTGGCCTTCGTCTGTCACAAAATTTTGTTCCGAAGAATTTTTTAACTTCCCATTGACCTATAAACTTGAAATTTGGTGAGAATGTTTATTATTACCAATATTTTACTTACAAATACCAATATTTGGTACATAACCCTAAATGTGCGAAATCCAACACGCCCTTGACCAGTTTTTTTTTCTTAGTTATTGACCGCCGAAATGACATAGGTTTTATCGTGTATTACTAAATGGTGGACGCCATTAGGGAATTGTAGTTTTATTTTTTTGTTTCACGGGCATGTGGGTATCAAAATAAAAAACTTGAGGATACAATACCAAAAATATAACACACTATAGTTAAAAAAAAAAAACTGGCACTCCGGGAGTACCGACACAAGTGAAAACTTGAACAAAATCTGCTACGCGATCCGCTACGTAGCGTCGTAGCACTCGCGGCGGATCACGTAGCGGTTTCGGTGTCGGTTTTCATTTCAAATGAAAACCATCCACTACGAGTGCTATGACGGTCGGTGACGGTGACGCGAGAGTTCAATAGTTTTTTCCCATCTCAAAAATGCCCATCGAAGCCTAAAGAAGTTTTCACTTCAAAACCTTTGTGTTTTGTCAGTCGGTTTCCATGAAACTTTTTTTTTACACCGCGTAAAGCATTACAGCGAGAGTAACAAGACTTTTTATCTTAAACAGACATAAAAGTGAACAGAGTAGATACATACCCACCACTAATACCCGTCTGCGGAAAAATATATCAAAGTAAAAAACATTAAAATTAGTCTGAGTCGATCTGACGGTACGGTTGGCGCAGTGGTTGAGCGTTCGGCTGCTGCGCTGCGTGTCGCGGGTTCGATCCCCGCACGGAACAAATATTTGTATGACCTGTAGATAGTTGTTTCGGATCTGGGTGTCTTGTGTATGTGAATTTACATGTTTGTGAACGCACCCACGTTACAGGAATATTCCTAGTGTGGGGCAACGTATATTAAAAAAAAGAAAAAGAAAAAAGATCTGCTCGCGCCTTTTCCCAAATATCTTGGGGTTTAGCTTCCATTCTGACTGGATGCAGCTGAATACCAGAATTTTATATGGAGCGACTGACTATCTGACCTCCACAACCCAGTAACTGGGTAATACGATACGCCTTGGTAAGACAGGTTGTCAGACTTTCGGGCTTCTGAGGACCTGTAACGACTGTCAAAGATCTACGGTTGACCGCTGGGACCAATGGCTTGACGTGCTTTCCGAGGCATGGAGGAGTCTTGGTATGTAAAGATGGTCGCCCATCCATGGACCAACCCCGGAAAGTGTTCCTTAACTTGATGGATCGACCCGTGCGGCTGTTATTACTTAACCCACGAGCTCCTAAATTAGTCTGAGTATCAGCATTTATTCAACGTCAGAAGTTACAAAAGACAGCTCTCAAAACGGCTGCCAGTCACAACTTCGTAGTGTTTGAGTTTTTTTTAACATTCACAGTCTCGCGCTTGACCACTATCTCACCTGATGGTAAGCGATGATGTGGTCGATGATGGAGCACGCTTGCCTAGAAGTAACCTGTTCACTCTTGACTTAAAAACACCCAGGTTCTAGCTATCACGAAACACAAAATTTGTCAAGTTTTTTTGGAATTTATTACGAGTATAATATTTATACACAGTCTTTAACCATTGCAAAAAAAAATGTGTTGTGTGTGCCAATAAGAGGTGTTTTCATAAAAAAACTTTTTTCCAAAAAAATAGAACCGACTTCCAAAAAAAGTGCAAAATAACTTTAATTTTGGAAGTTGGTGTTTCTGGTTTTGTGTCTTCGTTTTTTGACACCGACTTCCGAAATTCAAGTTATTTCGAACTTTTTTAGGAAGTCGGTTCTATTTTTTAATAAAAAAGATTTTTTACTATTCACTTTATAGTTGTGGTCTCCCATGAAACTGTGTTAACAATTCATAGACATAAGACCGCAGCAATCGCGGTTGATTTGCTGTCAATTTTTGAAGAGTTCCGTTGTCTGTCTCCGAAACTCATCGTTAGATCTATATGAAATTTAAATGGGACCATTTCAAAACAAACCCCTTTCGAAAAAAAAAAGAATTTTGCAAATCCGTCAATATCTGACGGAGTACATAAAAAAAATAAAAAATATAAATATATAAACATCCGAATTGATAACCCCCGTCTTTCTGAAGTCGGTTAAAAAGAATGCCAGAGTTGTGGGATTGTTTGAAATACCGACAAAGACCGAGGCCCTGAAAAACGGGTTTAGTCAGTAAAGAGACTGACACTCCCTCACGCTCCACCCAGAGTGATGATTTACCACCCTCAAAAAAAACCCTGTCAAAGATACTTCGACACGTTAACTCCCCAATTAATGCAGTTCTATATACATACTGGCAAAGATAGCTTATATACCTCAGACAACTTCACCGAGAGGGTGGTGACGCTATTTCTGGGTTAGTGGATGCAATTTGCAGATCCTTGCCACCTATTTGCATATTCGACGGAGAAGCGTAGCCGTAGTTGCATATATATAATAGTGCATATAAGTACATTTGCAGGGTTCAAGTTTTAGGGTAAATATACTCGTTATTGTTATTATAATCTTTGACTTTAGAAAGGAGAAGTGTATTTCTTGTTTATTTTTGTAGCAATGATCTTTGGAATCTACTTTAATATTAAAATTGCGAAAGTTTGTATGTATGTTTGTTACTCAATCACGCCAGAACGGCTAGATGGATTTGGATGAAATTTGTCACATAGGTAGATTGTAGTCTGGAATAGTAGATAGGCTATAATTTATAATGGAGGTAGTACTAATTCCATGCGGACGAAGCCGCTGCCGAAAGCTAGTGTTTCATTTTTTTTTTCTGTACTCGGGCAGTAAAAACATCGTAAGATACTATATGTTCTAGATTTACATTCAAGAACCTGTACTGGGTCCGCGTGATGGGTAATGGCTCACTGTAGCGGTCTTACATAGAGGAGACCTGTGTCCAGTGTTGGGTAAAGCCATTGCCCTTTGGACTGGAGAGGGCTAGGCATTAACATCAATGGCGAGTAGGTACATCACTCACCTTCAATTTGCAGACGACGAGACTATGGAGGACTTCAGTACAATGCTCGATGACCTCATTTCATCAATTTCCATGAAATCTAAATATATTTTCACTCAGAAAACAACTTAAAACAATATTTAAAACCTCAACTTCCCTACAAACAGATTAGAAGCAAAAAATAAAAGTTTCCCCATTTCACGTCAGTTTTATCCGTGAGATATCCGGTGGCGTCAGAATTGTGTTATCTGGCTACACATCCGGCAACCGAGGAGGTAACATCTTTGTTTTTGTGGTAAATATCAGAGTTTATGGTAAACAAGGATTTTTTTTTGTGTTTCAGGTACGTATCCAACATTGAGCATGATGAGATTTTAAGCACCAGTTTTCTTTAGTCAGGGTAAGTCATAGATCAGCATATGGATTCTCCTGCCAGGGTTGCTGTGTTATAAAGGGTCATCGCGCCCCTGGCACAGGCAACTGAAGCAACAGGGGTGGGTTTTAGTCAGTTAGAGTCTGACACGCCCCCGCTCCACCCAGAGCAGGAGAAGTTATCTGATGAAATACCATTTAGAAAAAAGCATATGGTTTATAATTGAAACGGCGGAAAAACCCAAAGCCTGTCAAATAAAAAAACCAGCCAAGTGCGTGTCGGACTTCGGTCATTTAGGGTTCCGTACCAAATGTATTTTTGACTATTTGTATGGTTTTAGGTCAACATGATGCATTAACAGGGAAAATTTGAAGACTGCTTCAACCTTTTGGCTGAAAAACCTGTGTGACTGACGACGGACAGACAGACACGTGAGCGACAGGAATAGGGCTCCGTTTGTACTCTTCGGGTACGGAACACTTACAAGGAGAATTATGAAGAAAATCATAAACTAATGGATTTCATTGTTAATAGATTGACCTGTTTAAAAATGATTGATAAATCATACGGTACCAATTAATCTACCTAGCCTTTTTCTACCTATTTGGGATTGGCGTCCAGTCTGATCGAATGCACCTGGGTACCAGTATTTTATCTGCTTATCTGACCTCCACAACCCAGTAACTGATTAACACGGTAAATCATACGGAACCAAAATACATATTTAACACACTTATACGAGTATTTGCTTCACTTTTAACTATGTTAACAAATCTTAGAAGTTAAATTTGACTCACTTCCCGGTTTCCGATTAAGCTGAAATTTTGCGTACATGTTTAGTTTGGATGACAATGCATGGATAGTCAAGTGACGTCATTCTAAATCCAATATGGCCGACTTCCAAAGATGGCGAACTAGTTATTTTGTATGCATTCCCAAGTTATGGGTATTGTGGCGATTGTAGACACAGCCTAAACTCAGCAGGTCTGCACCGGCCTTTAGCTGGCAGTTAAGAATATTGAGGAGTCGTTCGAGTATATATTAAAAAGTATAGGTTTGATGTGAGACTGGAGTTTTACCCTTGCAAGTGGGCACACATGTAATTCTTATAAAAATCAATATAGAGTCTATCGCGCCCTCATCTTTTTCTTATCCACCTGTAGCCTACCCTTTTATACACCACACTCTCGCGTTGCCAGCGAGTGAGATCTCTACCCTGAAACTACTAGAACGCCCCAGGATCCCTGCAGGCCGTACTGGTGCCTTGGTGTCCTATAGTATCAAATAAAAAATGAAGTGTGTTTTTTTAGTTTTTTAAAACTAAAGAAAATTATTTAATAGAAGCTTATCTTCTATCGAACATGAAAGCTAATAAAAACATTAACTTCCATACCTAGTTACCTACAAACATAAGACGATCAAGACCTAACGTACATAAACTCCTGACAACGATCTTACAAACAGCCCAAAATATAAGAGAGTAAGTAACCACTTGGCTATGTTATTTTTCCATCGGCAGCTTCTACAAACAATATTGCCAATAGGCCCGAGATAATCCACTTATCAATAAAGGTTCCATTCAATTACGTACATCAATAAGGGGCCCTATAAATTATAAGCCTTTGCAAATATTTGCATTTATTTAATCAGGTTCTGGGCGCAATTAGACGAGACACCTGCGCGCTTTAAGGCATCGTACGCACTGGGCAACTTGAGGCGATTGATTGTGGTTGGTGATTGTTGCTTGTCTTTTTTTTCTTAAGCATTAAATATTTGTTTCCTCTTCTCTACATAATATAAATCAAAGTTTTTTACGTCTGTCTTTTTCTTCACTACTCTTCCTAAACCACGCAACGATTTTAACGAGGTTTTCACTAATAGACAGAGTGATAAACGAGGAAACTTTCTGTGTTTTATTTATATCCGTGTGGAGCCGGGGCGGGTCGCTAGTTTAACCATAAGTTGTGTATTTAAGGAAGAATAAAACCTATAAATAATATTCTTTAACCTCTCGACTGCATATCAGAAAAGGTTTGGCTTTGTAGAGCATTAGCTTTGTCACTCATAACATTTGGCTTTGTAAACCTCAATGATTCTATATTTTTGCGTGGGAAAGTAGTGTGAATTGTATTCTAAAATTCCTTTTTGGGGTTCCGTACCCGAGGGTTCTTCCCGAAAGGTTACTTCCCATTGACCTTTGAACTTGAAATTTGGTGATAATGTTTATTAATACGTATATTTTACTAACAAATAAGAATATTTGGCACGGAACCCTTAATGTGTGCCGACACGCACTTGATCAGTTTTTAGACTATATGTGTGTACACGCAATTCTCACAAACAAAGTATAACATGTCATGTACAAATCCCAGCTGTCAACACATCAGATCATCCATTATCGGTCAGTATTGTCTCATTTCAAAGGAAAAACCTTCAATTTTTTCCACTTACTTATTATTATCGGCTAGTTCTCATCAATTCTCAAGGGAGTCATTTACCAAAGTCGTCTCACTTGACCAACAAGAAAAGTTTAGTTTTTTCGGTTGCGTAAACTAAGCAAAACGTTTAGTTGTTCGTTTGTGGAAGCCCTTACAAGGATTCATTAGAGACGTGTAAATAAAGTTATCTTAATTTGTAGCAAGGAGGGGCTTTTGTATTTTATTACTACGCTGTTTATGTGCTGTAATAAGAAAATTGGTGGGAAGGACTATTTTTAGCTTTTGCTTCATCGTTTCAGCTGAAAAGTTTCTCAGCTCTATACAGGATGTTTTTAAAAAATTATTGATAGGCTCAAGTTTGACTACTATCTCACCAAATGGTAAGCGTTGATGTGGTTGACGATGAAGCACGCTTGCCTAGAAATAACACACACACACACACACACGCACACACGCGCACACACTCGCACACACTCGCGCGCACTCTTGAGTTAAAGACCCCCAGGTTTTAGCTATCAGGAAACACAGATAGCAAAGAACGGAAATGGGTGCTCATATTTTAAATACTGTTTCTGCCCATATAAAGGACTGCTTTCTTCAAGACCGTTATAGTCAAAAAAAAAAGATGGTTACCCATACTAAGTTTCATCAGCTAATGATAACATGTGAAGAAAGAAGAAAGAAAAGAAAGAAAAATAATTTATTTGCCACAAATTAACGACATACACAACAATATGATTTTGATAACTGATCAATAATAAAAAATGCAAAATAACTTTAATTTCGGAAGTCATTGTCAAATAATGAAGAAACCAAATTAGAAACACCGACTTCTAAGGGTGCCCTAGTCGGTCATTCTTCCATACAAACGTAGTATGGCGATTACTCCACTGTATGATGGTGTACGTACAAAATAAAAAATGATATTAATTCATCTCATCATTATCTAGCCCTATAGGGAAACAAAATAGTAAAAAAAATATACATTTGAAAGTTATGAGCGTCGAAAATTCCATATTTTTACACTAATTTTAACGCATCTTTGGGTGGAAATAAATACCATAAGACGAAAAAAACTTGCAAAATAGTTAACATACAGGGATAGATTAGTTGTTCAAAAATGCGAATAATTTTATTTTGAACAGATACATTCAATAGATTTTTCATGACATCCATACTACCAAAGGTCTGTTTATAAAATTTTGCGCGCTCGTTTTCGTCGTAAATCATCGTGCATTTCGCTACAAGTTGCCTCCCCGGTCAGTGGGACGGAGGGGAGGCACGCAGCGCGCACCCACACATGCTCACTAGGTTAGCTATTGCCCGGCCGGCACTCGCGCGCGCCCTGCACCGCGCGGCGCGCAGTCGACTGCCAGTACGTCACCGTAATTACGCGCGTGCTGTGGTAACTGGTATTGTGCTATCGTATTCGTCTATTTTTATTTTATAACATTGACCCCTGGCTTGAACTTTGGTTTCCGATATTACTTTATTGATAGTTTGTGTCGATTATTTTGAATTTGTCTCAAATTTTACTGATTCTGTGACATTGGACTTTGGATTCCGATTTGATAGTGTTCTTTTACGGACGACGATGATGATGATGATGATGATGATGACGATGACGATGATGATGATGATGATGATGATGATGATGATGATGGTGGGATGATGATGATGATGACGATGGATGATGATGATGATGATGATGATGATGATGATGACGATGATGATGATGATGATGATGGTCGGATGATGATGATGATGACGATGGATGATGATGGATGATGATGATGATGATGACGATGATGATGATGATGATGATGATGATGATGATGGTGGGATGATGATGATGATGACGATGGATGATGATGGATGATGATGACGATGGATGATGATGGATGATGATGATGATGATGACGATGATGATGATGATGATGATGATGATGATGATGATGATGATGGTGGTGGTGGGATGATGACGATGATGAGGATGATGATGAAGATGACAGATGATGATACAGGCACCGGCGGTAAATAATGCATATATTTTGGAAAAATAAGCTAGTTTCGGCTTCGTAGAGCGTTATCTCTGTCGCACACTACCTTTGTGACGTTTGTCGCTGGTCCGTCTTCGTGCGACAAAGATAACTCTATCTGTAGGTACAAGTAGGTACAGTTGTCCAACGCCTTTGAAGTCTGACGAAATGCCGCCTCCGATACGTGATTGCCGCAGGGTTTTCACATTTTTAGGGTTCCGTACCCAAAGAGTCAAACGGGACCCTATTACTAAGACTCCGCTGTCCGTCTGTCAGCAGGCTGTATCTCATGAACCGTGATAGCTACACAGTTGAATTTTTTACAGAATGTGTATTTTATAGTTGCTGCTATAGAAATACATGCTGTGTGAAAATTTCAGCTGTCTATCTATTAAGGATCATGAGATACAGCCCAAAAAAAACTGCAGTTTATGGTACGGAACCCTTCGTGTGCGAGTCCGACTCGCGCTTGGCCGGTTTTCTTTCTTTTTCTGTATGTATAGCCGTATCGTACCTATTTGCCTATGGATATGTGTGCGTAGAGTACCAGGAAATTAAATACTTACTACAAATAATTACGAGTATTATGCTAAATAGTTTTATTATAAACAAAAATCACAAAGTAGTTATGTTACCTTGCGCGCCCGCAAATCCCGCACGATTACTTAGGTACCTTAGTTTTAGTTCTTTGGACTTCTAGAAGTAGGGAAGACTGTGCTGTTACTATTCCGTTTACGATACTATTTTGGCAGACGTTTGTGCTAGTCCCTATGGTGACACAATGGCTAGTTTTGTTATCTTTAGACTACGAGAATATTACAAACCGCTATTGTAAACAAACAATCAATAATCAATTTACAATAGAACATAGTTCTTTTTATTTGATGTACCTACATAAATAACAAGATTCACAAATCAGTCGCGCTGTCGAAAAAGAAGTTATCCTGATTCAGGTTGTTATAATAATACTTACGGTGAGTCACCTGTAGGTTATTATAGCTAACTAGCTAGGGTTTTTTTTTTTTTGGGGGGGGTCGGAAATCATCCAATGACTTCTCCCGCTCTGGGTGGAGCGGGAGGGCCTGTCAGACTACTGACTAAAATCCACCCCTGTTCCTTCCCTGCCTGAGTGCCCAGGGGTGCGGTAACTCATTTTCAGAATTTATCCGCCACCCCTAGGCATGCAGGCAACGGCCACGATGGGCCCCGTCAGTGGTGGCTGACACTAATCTCTTTGAGGCGCGCGTGGAACACTACGCGCCGTCGACTCACGGGCCTGGTGCTGATCGGACGGCGAGCTACCCACTGCTCGCCGTCCGCAGGCCCGGGTCTACGGTGGCCGGAGATCGTCTCGCGACGTCCTACGCCCAGTACGCCCAGTAACTCTCCTGCGGTGGTAGCGGCCAGGGCCGTAAAGGGCACTCCGTTGAGCTTCCCTCACGCGTCCCGCCTCCGCCTTCGCGAGCATTACTGTTTCGCAGAAGGCGAAGACTGCTTCCCATTCCCTCTCGTTCCGTATCATGGCCTGAACCAGGGCCGGGAACTAGCTAGGGTAAGTAAATACCTATTTTTCAACACATTTGCTCGAAAAATACATTTACGAAGCCTATATAGTATACATTGTTCGAAAGTTCAAAATTATGCAACATACAATGGAACGTGTGGTAAAATAGGTACTCTCACCTAAGTAGGTCCCTATTTGACCGCAGTGACCGCACGCTCCGTTGTATAGCGCTGTGCGTATCCTTTACGGTATTTTTTAATTTCCTAAAATATTTAAGAATTCTACCAAGGAGTTTCACCTTACGAGAATAAAACTATTGGCAGTACTGTTTTCTCGCAAATGTGTTGAAAAACGTTGTGTAACCGGACTAGTATCATAAATAACTGTATCATATCGCTGTATAATATCTGTATCTGCACAACATACAATAAAATACAAAAGCATAAAGAAAAAAAAGTAAAAACTCAAATCAATTAAATTATTTGTTGTTAGCAATGTTCTTCTACATACATTCACATTTTCGCAAAAGAACTCTATCACGTGAGCAGTCGCGGGTCGATATTATTTAGGTGCTTGACCTTTCATAACAACAACTAAATTGGGTGCATAATAATTACGTTTCACACAGTGATAATCCTAAGTTCTAACACTTATTTGTTTGAGTTTATGTTGTCATTCAAACAAATAAGAATGTTGAATGTTGAACGCAGACGCGTCACGCGCCACCGATGTGGCGTTATCGCGTACCTACCTACGCAATGACGCCGCACCCACACGCCGCTCTGCAACCACTCTTCAATGAAATCGCGCATGTATGCGTCACTCAGCGTTAGGAGTGTGTATGTGTACGCGCACTAGCTTCTTACTGCTCATCACAGCGTCTATCTCTCTCGCACGTGGTGTCGGATGAGATAGCATGCATTTTAACCCCGCCCACCAAATAGTTCGTGCGGCCGACTAGTGTACCCTTAAAGTTATTTTGCATTTTTTAGTATTGATCTATGGAAGTCGGTTGTATTTTTTTTGTAAAAAGTTTTTTAAGTTTTTTTTTTCTGATGTCATTTTAACCTGTTCGGCCCTGAGACTCACCGGTGAGTTTGACAAAAAAAAAATATTTAAGAGAAAAAAAAAACAAAAAATCGGCTGTCAACCCGGGTTGTCGTCGGGGTTCAATTTGACAACACGGATTTGGCCGCTGGGGCAGAAGGGTTTCATGTTTTTCTCAGCAAGCCACTTCATTTGATACTTATATCATGGAAATGGATAAAAAATAACTTGTCCGCCATCTTTGGGAGTTAACCATAATGGATGGCTTTAGAATAAGCATGGATTGTCATCTAAACTAAACATGTATGCAAAATTTCAGCTCAACCGGAAATCGGGAATTGGGTCACATTTAACTTCTAAGATTTTTTTACACCGTTACAGTTGAAGCTAATAAAAAAATCCGGCCAAGTGCGAGTCGGACTCGCGCATGAAGGGTTCCGTACCATCGTACAAGATTATACGCGTCTACTTGTTACTTGCCTTTATTAAGATCGAGCAAATCAAGCGAAAAAAAAACTATTACATATTTGTTGATAAAATGGCTACAGAAATACACATTCTGTGAAAGCTTCAACTGTCCTCCTATTATGGATCATGAGATACAGCCCGCTGACAGACAGACGGACGAACGGACAGCGGAGGCTTAGTATAGCTTAGCTTAGTCGGGTACAGAACCCTAAAAAGCGAACCTATTTACATAATTGTAATTTTTAAATTTCCACATTTTGTGCTAGCTAGATTTCGAGACTCTTCGTAATAGTTTTATGACCTGTTTTCTTTTTAGCTCTTTCCCGTGGCAAATATCTTCCAGCATTCGGAACCGTGCATGGCCATACGATTTGTTTGTTCCATATATGAGTATCGAACCCGCCACCCACAGCTCAATCACAGTGCTAATCAGCTTTGTACTCCGGATTTTCACGCGAAAAATCACACTCGAATTGTTTTCGTCTGTGCATGCAATCAACATGCGATTCAGAACCTCGTCATAACCCATTTGAGTTTCAATTTGTTTAGACGCCGTATGTCGGTACTAGTGTAGATATTAATGTATTATGCGCGTTTTAATTTTGTCCTTGAGTCAATTGAGAAACTAGCCAAGAGGATCATCGGCAATGATAGGCTCGTTGAGTCGAAGCTCCAAAGTCTTGAGCATAGACGCCGAGTTGCTAGCCTGTCGGTTTTCTATCGGTTACATTTTGGGGAGTGTGCGACGGATTTCATAATTTGATACCGACAAGCCTGTTCCATCAACGGACCACAAGACGTACGGCGAAGTGCCACCGGTACATGGTGGACATCCCATCCATACGCACAAAGCGTTTTGAGAACACATTCATTGTGCTTACTGCTAGGGAGTGGAATTCCCTACCGGAGTCTCTGTTTCCTGATAGCTACAACCTGGGAGTCTTTAAGTCAAGAGTGAATAGGTTTCTTCTAGGCAAGCGTGCTCCATCTTCGACCACATTGTTGGGTTTTGCTTTGGCTTCCGCTATAAATCCCGCTGAAACTCCCGACGACACATCTCTGCGCCAATCAACGCGCGCTATTTGAGAAAAGTTCCCGATGCACCCACGCGCGTGTGTTTCGCCACTTCAGTCGCGTCAACGTTCGAACGGAGCCTGGAAACTTTTGATTGCATGTGCTAAAACTTAAAAAAAGGAACAAAACCTGAGTGCCTGAACTATATAACTTGCCACTAGCACGGCCTAAACCTTGTGAAACCCGTAAAACCATCAGCCCGTCCCGGGACGAATCGAAGCAGTAAAATGTCAAGATCTCGAGTGCGGAGCCGGTCGGCAGCGGGTAAGTGAAGCCACTTTTCAAAGTTATTCAACAAACAATACACACATCATCGCTTACCATCAGGTGAGATAGTTGTCAAACGCGTGCCTGTCAACAATAAAAAAAAAAAAACTCCCGACGCAAAAAGAGGGGTGTTACAAGTTTGACCGCTGTGTGTGTCTGTCTGTCTGTGTGGTCTGTGGCATCGTAGCTCTTAAATGGGTGAACCGATTTGAATGCGGTTTTTTAGGGTTACGTACCCAAAGGGTAAAACGGGACCCTATTACTAAGACTCTACTGTCTGTCCGTCTGTCACCAGGCTGTATCTCATGAACCGTGATAGTTAGACAGTTGAAATTTTCACAGATGATGTACTTCTGTTGCCGCTATAACAAAAAATACAAAAAAACAGAATAAAATAAATATTAAGGGGGCTCCCATACAACAAACGTGATTTTTTTTGGCGTTTTTATGGATAATGGTACGGAACCCTTCGTGCTCGAGTCCGACACGCACTTGGCCGGTTTTTATTTGAAAGCAGGTTTTCTAGCGATGGTTCTTAGACATGTTTTATCAAAATCGGTTCAGACGTTTCAAGGTAGCTCTTTTTTTCTTTATTTTTTTTTTCTTTTTGGGTGGCTCTTTTGTCTTTTTTAAATGTTAAACTTTATTACTTTAACGTATTAAAAAGAGGTAAATCGTTTGTTTTCTTATAATCTAGAAAATTACTGATCCGATTTAGAAAATTCTCTCAGTGATGGAAGGTACACTAACTCTTAGTACCTACTTTAGGTAGATTATCATCCCAGAAATATGAACCGTTCCTGTGAGACAGGGCACAGGACTGAAGTCGCGGGCAGAACCTAGTTAAATATTGAATCGTAATCCCTAATTGGCAAGATATTGTAATTTTATAAATGTTAAGACGGAATTGACATCTTAACGTACAAATTATAAATTAGTCTCTTGGTCTGATTAAGTACTTCACCATGACAACGATTTTTAAGTACCTAATTGATTTGGATAATTATTGAAATCTTTTGAATTCGAGCTTCGGTTATTTTATGATCATTAGGTTTATTAAAATAAGAGGCACTAATTTTATTATTGTTTTAGAAGGATACGAAGCTCGAAATATTTTAATTATTACTAATTTTGAAAGAAAAGAAAGAAAGAAAGAAAAATAATTTATTCTGCACAGATTTAACGCACATTACAGAAAAAACCGAACCCGTACCCGTTTTGGAACTGCGTTTAATCATTTCTAGATGTAAAATTGCAAAATATGTTGCGTTACACTGAGGAGGGGAGTCTCACAAATAGGACCAGCTGTGATAAGGATGAGGGGGGTCAAATTGCTAAATATGTGACGTCACATAGCCCTTTACACCCGGGCTGAAATGCTGAGTTTTAATTTAAATAAATTCTAGCGCCAAACGGTCTAATTTTTGCGAACGCAACTGACGTCGATCACTCAAAAAATTGAGAGGACGATACGGCCGACCAAGTGTCCTATGGGCCTCGAAATTTAAGAAATTAAAACTTATGCTTGTTTCAGCCCCAGAGTCTCACAAATGTGACAAGGATGAGGGAAGGTCTAAAAATCATGAAAGACATGAACTAAAATCACTTAGCATATCTCCTACCTACAATTTTAACTCGGGAGAATGCTGGACATTATTTTGAATAGTAGACCACATCTTTCAAAGGAAAAACATGAATTCAAAAGCGCCTTACCAGCTCGTTCGCTCCAACCCTTAGCCAGCCATTTCCTATTGTTGCTAGTATTACAATCAGTATTGGTTTACGTGTAATAGGTTATCGTTACAAAATAGAGTGCGATTATAGCTTATCTGTGAGTTATAGTCGCATTATTTTAGCGAATTTCGCGCGGCTGAGAGCGTTTTAATGGTACTGTTGTTTATGTGAAAGGATATTGCTAACTAGAAATGTGAGAATTGGGGTTTAAATGAAGGTAGGTAATTAATACGAATGCAGTACACACAGGGCAAGTTTTATGAGTTTTCTAATAAAACTACACAGTTTTGTTGTCATTGCATTGTTCTCGCACCTGATGGTAAGCGATGATGTGGTCTACGATGGAGCACGCTTGTCTAAAAGTAACAAATACATGACTTCATTCACCACACATCCACCACCACCATTCTCCATTTTTCGCCATTCTTCTTCATATTCACTTTTGACTTAAATACCCCTAGTATTTATATGTTTAACATGTCAATTTTAAGCTATCAGTAAACAAAGACGCATTGATACAGTGCAAACAGACTGTAACATTTTTTTCTTACTCACGAAATCCTATCTTTTTTAACCATAGATACAAAAACGCTACCCATTACTTACACATTTTTACCAATCTGGCCTCATGGCTTTTGGCACCTAACACCTTATAGATACAAAAGCCTGTTTTATTTTTTAAATTGTTACAAGATTTAATGATGATCCATATATGGCACTTACCTTTGAATGGACTCGGCGATTACTTTGGTCTTCATTCAAGTACCTAAATGATTGTTAGAAATGTATGAAGAGATGCATGGAAGAAGAAGATATGGAAAACTTCAAATAAATTGGGATAAGAGCATAAGGATGATGATGATAATGGATGAACTAATTAGCAAAAGGATGCGTAAAGGTAATCGCTACCGTAAACAATCTCCTTAAACAAGATGGAGACGACGATACGACTATAAAACACTAGCAAGACTCATAATTATGAACAACTTTTACTATGGGGCCAACTATGATATCGCGAATCCAAATCAGCTGTTCAGTACATTTTATCAAGTTATGTTAACATAAATGTATGAGGCAGTTGATTTTTAACCGACTTCGAAAAAGGAGTAGGTTCTATGTTCGACTGTATGTATGTTTTTTTTTTATTTATGTCCACCGTTTTCCCTGTCAATTGAGGACCGATTTTCATAATTATTTTTTTATCCAATATAATATATTTCCGAGGTGGTCCCATATAAATTTTTATCGAAATTGCTTCAGCTCTTGAACAAAAACGAAAAATACGTATACCTAGATGTTTTGGTGTTCTCCAAATACGATTACTATGTTTAAATTCCAAATTCCATGATATTGGGGTTTTTAGTTCTGGGGTATAACAACTAAAAAGTGAAAAATAAAAATCTTTTTTCCAAAAAAAAACAACCGACTTCCAAAAAAATAAAAGTAGGTACACTAAAAATTAAAAAATAACTTTAATTTCGGAAGTCGGTGTCGAAAACGAAGAAATAAAATACAAACACCGACTTCCGAAATTAAAGTTATTTTTTAATTTTTTTTGAAAGTCGATTGTTTTTTATTCGCGATTCATGGTTGGTCCCATAGTAAAAGTTGTTCATAATGTCATCATTATGAACAAATCTTACCAGTGTTGTAATGCATTTACTCAAATAGTCGTCTCCATTGCAACTTGTATTTATCATTCCAGTTCTACCAAAAAACATCAGATTCTCTCTCGTCTTCATTTTCTGCAGCATTATTCCCAACTCCTTCCTATAATCCGAGTCGTCGCATTGTCCATTAAAACCTTATTGCCACAGCATAAAAAAGAAGTACCTACTACTCTACCTACCCCCCAAGCTACTTGCACGTTATGTTGTTTCATTACTTACTCCTCGAATCATATTACGTTGGCGACCATAAATTTTGTCAAGACCCGTAACACAGAAGAGGGTGTAAATTTTAAAAAGGTGGCTTGTTTTTCTGATGTTGTTTTTAGGGTTCCGTACCCGAAGAGTAACCAACGTGACCCTATTACTAAGCCTTCGCTGTCCGTCCGCCCGTCTGTCTGTCAGCGGGCTGTATCACATGATCCGTAATAGTTAGACAGTAGGTAGAAATTGCTGCTTTAACAATAAATAATAAAAATAAATTAAAAACTAAAGTACCCCTACTAGAAACTTTTTTTTGCTCGATCTTATGTATGTATGTATCTTGGACTGGTTTCCGCAACTCCACGCCCAAGGCGCGTATTTTGCTTACAGGTGGGACAGCATTGTCATTCGATCCACCCCAGCTCCTCGAGGAAGGCCAGCAGCACCCTGGTGTTACCGACTATCTCGCTTAGGTTACCTGGATGTCCGAAGTGTTTTGCCCTGTATGCAGCTACTACTGGGCAGCTTAGCAGCAGATGAGCTGCTGTCTCGTCCTCCTTCATGTAGGCTCTGCAGAGTGGACTGTCTGTGACTTCTATGATAGAGAGATGCTTATTAAAAGACCCATGGCCAGTTGCAACGGCCGTGACTTTCCGTAACTGAAGTTTGGTCAATCGTAGGGCTTGCTTTGTGAAGCGGTCATTAATGAAGTGAAGCGCCTCCTTGGCCTGCCTACACTCGCTATGGTCAGCCCATAGCTTGTTGTGTTGATTTCTGGTGCGTTTCCTTACCAGATTGCCTAAGTATCCATTTTCATTCATTGCTCGATCGTTTTAATAGCAACAAGTAGACGCGTATAATTTGCTACGATGGTACGGAACCCTTCATGCACGAGTCTGACTCACACTTGGCCGGTTTTTTACCGATGTGACGTTTTGTTCACAGTTGGTAGTAGGAATACGTAAACAAGGTCGAAGTTTTAAAATGTGACGTATGATTTGGAGTAGGTAAAATCTATGTAACGATTGAGCTTAGCATAATTATTATTATGTGAAAAAAATAGATTGCCCATGATTTTCTATTGAAAACAGAAGTGAAAACTTGAAACTTTGGAATAACTGTGTTTTAAAAAAAACTTTTTTACAAAAAAATAGAACCAACTTCCAAAAAAAGTGCAAAATAACTTTTTTGGAAGTCGATGTTTCTGGGTTTGTGTATTCGTTCTACACCAACTTCCGAAATTAAAGTTATTTTGCACTTTTTTTGGAAGTCGGTTTTTTTATTTTTCACTTTTTAGTTCGGAAAATTAAAAATCTAAGTTTTTCAAACTGTGTCGTGCGACATATCAAATAAAAGGGCACAGTGTGAGGGTCTTGAATTTTTTTTTTCATAATTATAAAATATATTATTTTGAAGTTATTTAAGAAAATAGTTCAAAAATTACCATCCTGCGCTCCCCCCCCTTATCTCCGAAACCACAAGGCCTAAAATTTTGAAAATAATACAGAAAGTAAGTACTTAGTTCTTTAGATTAAAAACGTATAAAGTGGAGGCAGTCCCCTCAACGGCCGCGCCTCTTATCGCAGTTTGACATATTTACGACCGGGCTCATAAAAAACAACTTGCTGAGGTTTCTATTGGAGCGAGGCACTTAAAGTAAACTTTTTTGGGTTGTTGAATAAACAGACCTTAGAATAACATGTAAACAATACTTGTAATTCAAGAGTTGAATTTTATTCAAATTCTGTTATCAACGATTTGTCGGGAATAGTGTGTGTGTGTGTGTGTGTGTGTGGGTAGTTGTTAAAACCACTGTATCAATTTACATGAAATTTTGCATGTTGCACTATGAATAGACAAGTAATAGAGTAATAATAGTAATAATACAGACCTTGTGGAAAACGCTCTCAAAATTTAAAAATTCAACACCAGTTTTAAAAAGAGTTCCTCGGGGTGCAAGACTATCCGTTGCTCTGAGTTTGGCACAATGCGTCCGTCTTGCGACCCAAGAGAACTCAGTAAGTGCCTGGGAGCAATTGCTCACCTTCCCCTACAGAATTCTGCACGTTCAAAAAGATTTGGCAACTAAAAAAACTTTAACAAATCAAATTAAAGAAAATTGTAATATTTCGACCATAATTTTAGATCAAAAATTACCACCATTTAATAACCGTTCACAGAAAAGCCTATGTTCGCATGTGGAATCGAAAATAAGTGAAGGTGACATTAGGGGAGCGGCCAGGCTATTATTCAGCAGTGATGTGGTGGCGCCTTACTCTCCAGAAACAATCTCAGCCTTGGAGAGTAAACATCCAGCGCCTGCGAATGATCTCACTTTCCCCGACCCCCTGAGACCCCCGTTCCGGATTCATGTGTTTTTAACATTTCAGCCCCCCAATTGCTTGCTGCCGTGGGCTCCTTTCGAAGTGGTTCTGCCGGCGGCCTCGACGGCCTGACTCCGCAACACTTAAAGGACCTATTGAGTTCAGGCGCCGGGGATGCTGGTGAGTCGCTTTTGAAGGAGCTTGCGGCACTAGTCAACCTAATGCTCTCCGGCGGCGTGAACGATGCCGTCGTCGATGTCTTGTACGGGGCCAACCTATGTGCCCTGCGCAAGAAGGACGGCGGCATTCGTCCCATTGCCGTCGGGTGCACCTACAGGCGTATGGCAGCCAAAATTTGTTGTAAACTGTACAGTGACAGACTTACAAACAAATTCCAGCCCCTACAGCTTGGCTTTGGCTCCAGAGGGGGCTGTGAGGCTGCCGTACATGCACTATCTTCCTTTTTAAATTCTGAAAAGGGTGAGGTCATTCTCAAGGTTGACATTAAGAACGCTTTCAACTCTGTCAACAGACACTTTGTTGGCCGAGGCAAAAAAAGAACTACCCGAAATTTTCGGTTTTATTTGGCAATGTTACAGGCACCCTTCTAAATTATTATATAAAGAACAGCTTTTAGAATCTGCAGTTGGATGCCAGCAAGGTGACCCTCTCGGGCCAGTCATTTTCAGTTTGGCTATTCATCCAGTCATTCAACAACTAAATTCAAAATTTAACGTATGGTATTTGGATGATGGAACATTAGGAGGTGACGTCGATACCGTATTAAAAGACTTTCAATTCCTGAAGACTCATTTTCAATCCATCGGACTTGACCTTAACCACTCGAAGTGTGAAATTTTTCTTTGTGACAATACCGAAAGACAATCGACCCTTCATAAATTCAATACAATTGCACCAGAAATCAAAATTTTAGAAAAAAGTTCACTGCACCTCCTAGGTTCCCTTATTTTGGAAGAAAGTTTTTCTCCATTCATTGACGGAAAAATTAATCATTTTAATGATATTTCGGACAGACTCACAAAAATAAATTTACATTCGGCATTCACCCTAATTAGATATTGCTGTTTTGGACCAAATTTTATATATTTTCTCCGCTCTTCCCCTTTATGGAAGCATTCACATCTCCTGGACAAAATTGATGAAATCATTCGATGCACTCATAAAACCATTTTAAATGTGGCCTTGGATGACCGAGCGTGGCTGCAAACCACACTACCTATTCGTTTTGGTGGGCTCGGCATCCGCAAAATTTCTAGTATAAGCCTACCGGCGTTCCTGTCCTCGGTCCACAGCACTGAAAAGTTAACCAAAAGAATTTTGACTTCATCACTGGTTAACTGTGAAGTGCCGTGCTTGACCGACGCAATGAACACTTGGAAAATGGCTTGCCCGGACACGGCGTTGCCCGAGAACCCGTTCTCCCAGAGGCAGTGGGACGAGCCGCTCTGTAGTTTGGTACGGAATAATCTCTTAAATACGTCAACCAATACTGCTGAGCGTGCCCGCCTGCTGGCTGTGGGTGAATGGGAGTCGGGCCTCTGGCTACAGGCACTGCCGTCACCCAACATAGGTACTATGCTGAGTGACACCACCTTCCGGATCGCTACATGTCTGCGTCTGGGTGCTCCTTGCGGAGCTCCACATCGCTGCCAATGTGGTGAAGCAGTCGACCATCTCGGACACCATGGCCTATCCTGCAGTAGGAGCGCGGGTCGTATGGCACGGCACGCCAGCATTAACGACATCATCCGTCGGGCTCTTGTCACCGCCGGTGTGTCAGCCGTTTTAGAACCTCATGGCCTGGCACGTGACGATGGAAAGAGGCCCGACGGGATGACAATAATGCCTTGGAAGATGGGTAGGCCTTTGGTGTGGGATGCAACATGTGTCGACACCCTTGCGCCATCTCATCTTCTTAGCACGGCGGGCTGTGCTGGGGCGGCTGCTACAGGTGCAGAAAACCTCAAACGGCGCAAATATAACAACCTTATTGGGAGTTATATGTTTGAGCCGTTTGGGGTTGAAACACTAGGGCCATGGGGTCCGAGTGCTCATCGAGTTTTCCATGACATCAGCAAACTTTTAGTCGACTCTTCACGTGACCAGAGGGCTGGCCTTTTTTTCGGCCAACGAATCAGTATTGCCATTCAACGTGGCAATGCTGCCAGCGTTCTGGGCACTTTTCCCATTGACAGCGAGGTGGACGAATTTTTTGATGCCCAATGAGCTTTACCACTACCGGATTTTTTATGCCTCTTGTACATATTTTATTTATTAAGTTATTTATTAGTTTAATTAGCTATTTTAATTAGACATTATAATAAATGTATTATACTTCCGAAAAAAAAAAAAAAAAAAAAAAGTAATAGAGTTGTTGTGTTGGAGTTGTAGAGTCCGATATCATATTTTCCTATTATTCACACTCAAAACTTCAAATTACGAAATCAAAACAACATAACGGCTTTTTAAAATTGCGTTTCTGCGTTTGCGTTGCGTTTTGTGTTGCGTTTTTTTTCTAACACTATGTAATAACTATCTAAGAATGCATGTGAACCATGCCACAGGATATAAGATCTTTAGTTATTTAATAATAGAGGTTTAAGCCGCGTAATCTGGATCGGCATACGGGTATGCCGTCAGGCGTTCGCGGGTTAAAAAAAACCTGCAAAAATATGATTTGTTCGGAACCCTTTGCGTGCGAGTCCAACTCGCTCTTGGCCGGTTTTTTTAAGAGTCCTTTGTCTGTCTCCGAAACTCGTCATCAGATATCATCTATATGAGATTTAAATGGGACCATTTCGAAATAAATCCCTTTCGAACAAAAACAGAATTTTGCAAATCCGTCAATAGATGACGGAGTTATGCCCGAACAGACATAAAAAATATGTATATGTATTTAAAAACATCTGAATTGATAATCTCCTCATTTTTGAAGTCGGTTCAAAATTTTTAAAATTAATTATGGTCACATCTTGTTTCCTTGACACCTTCAGCATGCGTGGGACACAATATGCGTAGGAAACAAGAGGCGTAATGTTTCACACCCATTATGATATCTTTCACTATTCCATGTCTTAGCTGAAGAATAAACCACTCTATCTTCGTACGTGGGTGGAAATACCTTTCAAAGGAGAAATCTGTACGTGCACTAGTTTAGAGTGTCTTTTGTTTCGAGAGAAAAATTAGCAGTGTCGTGTTGAAATAAGTTTTTCCTCCGACTTTGCTTCCGTGAGGATACCTACAGCCGTTTAGGTTGCAGAGCATGACATTTGTAATAAGCAACATTACCATTCTATCCTGAAAAATAAAATTAAAACGTTACGACCACGCGCAGACTTATCGTGCGCGCGCTCTACCATCTGACGGCCAACTCTACCAACGCGCTCATTGGTCAAATTAAATAGCGCGCGCTTCCCCGGCCTCCTGTTACACACCTCCGTCCCATTGCACGATATCACTCCCACAGATTGCAGGAAAGCGAGAGGAAAAATTGATGTGCCATATTGACAGCCCCCATATTGTGTCAAACCCCCACCAAGATGCCAAATCTTAAACATAAAATCTGCCACGATCTTCAAACTTCGCTAAGTTTAAACACTGTGTGGGAGTTACCCACAAGGAAGAACACATCAAACGAAATTATATTTAGAGAGGTTTCTATAACACTGCGTGACATTTAGGTATCCTAAAATTAAAAGTTATGGTGTGAAAGGATGGTATGGGAGGATGAATGAAAACCGAAGGATTGAATCAGGGGCTTAAGAAAAAGTAATACTCTATCAGCTATTGATCTTGTGTAAAGGTTTTGGATTGACCAAACGAGATCCATCATCATCATCATTCTCCTGCTCTTATCCCAATTTATTTGGGGTCGGCGCAACATGTCTTTTTCTTCCATACTCCTCTATTAGTCGTCATCTCTGTAGTCTCCCTTTTTACCCATATTCTCTTTCACACAGTCCAACCATCGTTTCTTTGGCCTTAGAGACATTCATTTTCTTAATATTCTTAGGATAGCGCTTGGCCACTATCTTACCTGATGGTAAGTGTTGATATGGTCGAAGATCTAGGCAAGCGTGCTCCACGCTTGCCTAGAAGTAACCTATTCACTCTTCACTTTAAGACTCCCAGGGTGTAGCTATCCCGCGCGTGGTGTTTCACGCGCGCCTCAAAGAGAATATGTCAGCCACCACTGACGGGGCCCATCATGGCCGATGCCTGCATGCCAAGGGGTAGCGGATAAATTCGTAACAGAGTTACCGCTCCCCTGGGCACTCAGGCAAGGAAGGAACAGGGGTGGGTTTTAATCAGTAAGAGTCTGACACGCCCTCCCGCTCCACCCAGAGCAGGAGAAGTCATAGGATGACGTCGGCAGGGAATTCCACTCCTTAGCTGTACGCACAAAATCGGCAGAGCATGTCAATCGCATACATTTTGAATCGTTTAACAGTCGTTGTTGTTATATCCATATAGACGCAGCGGGCTGTCTTAACAACCCCCCCAATAGGAAGATGCAACTGGATGTCTTAGGAAACCTCTTTTATATTGGTAGTGTGTATCTGCATGATGCATCATCATCATTTTAGCCGAAAGACGTCCACTGCTGGACCTAAGACTCCCTCGAGCCTCGACCAGTCCGAATCCCTGTCTCGAATCTATCGCATTCTTGCGACCCACACCAGGTCTTCGGTCCACCTTGTAAGAGCCTTCCAACACTGCGTCATCCGGTACGCGGTCGCCCTTCCAGAACCTTTCATCCCCATTAACAATGCAATGCAACGTGCCCTGCCCACTGCCAATTCAGTTTGGCGATTCTTCGGCCTATGACGGTTGTTTTTTTTTTTGGGTTGGAAATCATCCAATGACATCTCCCGCTCTAGGGTGGAGCGGAAGGGCGTGTCAGACTCTTACTGGCTAAAACCCACCCCTGTTCCTTCCCTGCCCTGAGTGCCCAGGGGCGAGGTAACTTTGTTTCGAATTTATCCTCAACCCCTGGGCAGGCATCGGCCATGACGGGCCCCGTCATGAATGCTGACAACTCTTTGAGGCACGCGTGTAACACTACGCGCCGTCGACTCTCGGGCCTGGTGCTGATCGGACGGCGAGCTATCCATTACTAGCCGTCCGCAGGCCCGAGTGGCCTATGACGGTTATCCTAGTTCTCCTGCATGATACATTATTATTCTTTATTGCGCACATAAAACATATAATTACAAACACAAAGGGACAGTTAATGATAAGGCGAGCTTAACCCAGAATTTGGGATTAGAAAAATAAAATAAAAGCAAGTTGCTGTTTTCAAAGCTACTACAAACCATTAGTAAGAATGCCTACTACAATTATATGAAAACTAACACATAATACCCAGTGACACGACAGATTAAAATGTCCCCTCCGTAACGACGGCGAGTGAGAATAATAATTTGGTGCATTCACACACCGACTGGAAGGCGGTCTGAGGAAATTTAATCTAAGCTTTAGCCCAGCTACATGTTTTTGTTGTCTAATTTGTTGGTGGCTTGTGTCTTTTTATTGTCGCGTTATGATGTGATTATTATAGCTTTTATCTGTCTAGTTTAACTGGATTAGGAAGTCGCGTATTTACGACATATGGGATCGTATGAATATCATTGGCGCTGCAATTAAAGTGGCCCTAAATATATGAATTTTAACCATCGACTCGAAAAGAATAAGAAGAACGATGTGTCAGGTACAGAACAGTGTAATTAAAAAAACGTTTTACAAAAAAAAAAAAAAACAACTCACTTCAAAAAAAGAACTAAAAAGCAAAAAATAAATAAATCTTTTAAGTCTTGAGTATTGAGCTTGTTTACCTACATAAAATAGCAAATTTTATATAAACTAATTTTGAGTCGGCGCCCAACAACAATCCGATTATTAAATATCTAAATTTTATATGTACGTAGAAATAAAGAAGGCTAGATGTAGGTATTTAATCATTTTATTATTTGGCGCCGACTCAAAATTAGTTTTTACAAAATTTGATATTTTATAAAAACTAATTTTGAGGGATCATACACAAAAAAAAATATATATACATATATACGGTCGAATTGAGAACCTCCTCCTTTTTTCGTCGGTTAAAAAGAAAATACACTAAAAATTAAAAAATAATTTTAATTTCGGAAGTCGGTGTTTGTATTTTATTTCTTCGTTATTTGACACCGACTTCCGAAATTAAAGTAAGTTTTTAATTTTTAGTGTCTTTTCTTTTTTTTAAAGTCGGTTTTTTTTTGTATAAAGTTTTTTTATTTTTCACTTTTTAGTTATACACCAGCACTGAAAAACCCCAATAACATGGAACCTAATAAACATACTCGTAATTGGAGAAAACCAAAACGTCATCTAGGTACACATATTTTTCGTTTTTGTTCAGTTTTACAAAAAGCGCTGAAGCAATTTTGATAAAATTTATATGGGACCATTTCGGGAGTATATTCTTTCGGATAAAAAAAGAATTTTGAAAATCGGTCCACAACTGACAGAGAAATCGGTGGACATACAGTCGAACATAGAACCTCCTCCTTTTTCGAAGTCGGTTAAAAACAATATTTAGTACTTCCGCGCCCGTGCAACACTGTCACTTACCTATGCAAAAGTTTTGAAAAACGAGTCATATCAATAAATTTGTATTTATAACAAAATACTAGCTTCTGCCTGCGGCTTCGCCCGCGTGTTAATAGTACTTCCGCCATAATAAAACTATAGCCTACGTGTTATTCTGATGTATAAGCAATATTACTAGAAAGTTTCATCAAAATCCGTTCAGCAGTTTTTGCGTGAAAGAGTAACAAACATACATCCTCACAAGCTTTCACATTTGTAATAAAAGTAGGATTCTAGGATATTTTAAAATAAAAGTAGGATTTTAGGATATTTAAAAAAAAATAGGATTCTAGAATATTTTAAAATAATCGTAAGGAACCTATTCATATTGTCTTAATCAAGAAGAGTCATCATTTTATACAACATCATATTTTAAAAGATTCTTCTGAAAAAAGGTATTTTTGTGAAACTGGCAGTGTTGCACCAGAGGTGCGATTTGGGTTTGGCATTTGGTAATTAGTGAAGTGCCAACAATTAACAGGAAATAGATGCATGTTTTCAGCTTTATATAGCAAACGAGGCTGCATACGTTTAGGGTCTGATATCAATAGGAGTTTTGCGGTATAAATATACAAGTTCTGATAGATTACAACTGAGTTGTTATGCTCAGTAAGTTGTTTTTCCCACTTCTGGCTCCCAGCGTATTAGGAAAATATGTTTTTTTTTCTTACTCCTTCGCTGTTATTTTCTGATTAATTTCGTTGCGGGACCCAAGACAGTTTAATCGTTTCTTCGGGACTCGTCAAGCCTCATTGCCTCTGTGTTGTTCTGGTGGTTACCCCTTTTGATTCTGGCTTTCAGGAATTGCAGTAGTTGGGAATAGACGTGGGTTTGACCCAAAAAAAATTGTATTAGTTACCTACCTTATTTTAAGAAAGTGCCTTTTGAGTGCCTCCGCAATAAAGGCGTATTATGTAATAAAATTATTCGACTATGAAATGCGTCACAACAACAATATGGTATTACAGGTATCAAACTCAAACCAGTTATTTCAAATAAACCCTTTACAGACACTTTTCAATTGTCAATGAGTCGGTCAGTCAGAAAGATGAAGCTAATTGCACATTCCAAAATATGAAATATGTCTACCGAGTGTAATAGACATGGGTGATGGTCATATTTTAGATAAGCACTACTTCTGACCTTGGATTGTAACCAACATTATTTTTTTACTTTATTTAATCACGTTATTATAAAGGATAAATAGCTTTTCTTTTTTTTTTGGATGGGGTTGCTCTTGACTCTAGTCTAGCTCAGAGGTGACAGACAGAGTCGACGATGGAGCGAGCTTACCCAGAAGAAGCAAGCTTACCAAACGGATTTTTGCTAGAATTATTTGCGATGGTTAGTCGACGTATAGTACCTATCTGCATTGACTAACTACATGAATATGAATTATTAGACACAGCTGTCAGACGCACATTCTTGTTCAAACCTTCGAGCCTGACGTCTGCTTAAATGTAGTACTGATTGTAAGTAATGCGCTTATTTGATATGTAAAACTGAGAATATCCTTGTTTCAACAACAAAAGTGTTTAGACTTCTTTACACTCATGAAATTTACATCTGTTCTATGGGGTCACGCGGTGGCGGGGCGTGACCTTTTCCCTATAGGGGAAATCGACCTGGTGACTTGGTATGTGTACCAGACACAAGTTAGGGATTTAGGAGGCTTGTTACAGTATATTAAGGGTCTACTACCCGCCAAGTGGCGCCCTCATTTAAGACAAAATCGTAGCATAGCATAGAAAACCAAAAACGGCCGTTTTTGACACTTTTGCTTACTACTTTGAATACGAAACATTTTGAGACCTGTTTTAACAATGTAAAAATACTTTATCCTCTTTGTAACAAACGTGACGTTGGATTCTTTAATATTTATTTACTACTAGCTGCGCCCCGCGCTTCCACCCGAGTAGACCGGGATAAAAAGTAACCTATGTGTTAATCCAGGGAATAAGCTATCTACATACCAAATTTTACCCAAATCGGTATAGCCGTTTGTGTATGAAGAAGTAACAAACATACACACTCACAAACTTTCGCCTTTGTAATATTAGTGTGAAGTGTGATGCTATGCTACGATTTTTTATTCAATGAGGGCGCCACTTGACCGGTAGTAGGGCCTTAACTACTTTCTTCAAGAAGTCATAGTAACTACCCAAAAACACAATTGGACTTCCCGCACACAGTTATCATCAGCTGATCCAATTAGTATCGGAGGAGGAGGTTCAATTATATATTTTCGGAATTGTCTGTGACTTTCATAATTCTTAATTATTGTACGCCACATCTTAACAAATAACACAGTAATAATAACAGTTCATGTACAAAGGCTAGCTTAACTCAAAGTTGAGTTTTCTCACAGCAAACCTTTGAGTGATAGAGTGAGATCACATTCGAGGGTAGGATCCTATACAATATAAACCTGTGTAAATAAATCTATAAAAATATTTATAATACATACATACTATATACTAATAAATACCAATATATACACTAATAATATTATGTCATAGAGAAACGAAGTGCTCTTTTATTTTACTCTGAAAGACATCCAGAGAAGAGAGTGTGGAAGAGAGTTCCAGAGACGGACTGCAGTTACTGAAAAAGAGCCATTATAGCGGCTGGAAGTGTGACGCGGAGTACGTAAGAGAAGAGAAGTGGCAGTGCGACAGAATTTACCTCTCGGAACGAGGTACTCAACGCGTTCACGAAGGTATTGAGGAGAAAAAGGATTGTGCAGGATAGTATAGAGATAGACTTTCTTTAAGAAAGACGTGCATTTCTATGAGCAGAAGGTTTTGAAATAGGACCACCTATTTCCATAACATACTGTATAAATGGCGCTAGCCATAATGAAAATGGAACGATCGACCACCATTTGCTTATTTGTCAAGCTACCCCACATACCCAGAAAAGATCAGTATTTTGCATCATCCATTCGTGAATAATATTCCGAAAAAGCCTGTCTGGCATACACAATCCTGCGTAAATAGGAGTTGGAACGAATACAAAATATCAAATGCTGTCATAGTATTATTGTGGGTGAACTGCATTGGCTGTGTGCCAGTCGACCACCCTTACGTACACCAGAAGTAAATACAATAAAAAAATATCAAGCATGTCTTGGCAAGGGGTATTTTCTTATCTTTTTTGGGGCTGCAGTAACCCTACAGCTTAGGAGTTGGTCTGGCGAGCAAGAGCCTGGGCGATTCGAATCGGGTGTAGGTAATTTTCTAGGCGTATTTTGTAACTTCAAAAGAGGTAGTTTTGTATTCTTTAAAATTTAAAATGTGTATAAATCATTTTCAATTTCAATCTCAATTTTAATAGCCTTTATAAACGATTTCTAAAAAGGAGGTTCTGAATTCGACCCGTATGTTTGTATGTATGGAGCTCGTGGCTAAAGAAATTACAACTGCACGGCTAGGTCCATCAGGTTAAGCTACGCTTGCTGGGGTTAGTCCATGGATGGGTGACCATCTTTACATAGGTACCGAGACTCCAGTGCCGTGCCTCGGAAATCACGTTAAGCCGTTGGTCTTGGCTGTCAATCGTGTATCTTTGACAGTCGTTACGGGTCGTCAGAAGCCCGAAAGTCTGACAACCAGTCTTACCAAGGGGTATCGTATTACCCAGTAACTGGGTTGTGGAGGTCAGATAGGCAGTCGCTCCATGTAAAATACTGGTATTCAGCTGCATCCGGTTAAAATGGAAGCCGACCCCAAGATAGTTGGGAAATGGCTAGGGGTAGCGGATAAATTCGTAACAAAGTTTCCACTCTCCTGGGCACTCAGGCAGGGAAGAAACAGTGGTGGGTTTTAGTCAGCAAGAGTCTGACACGCCCTTCCGCTCCACCCAGAGCGGGAGACCTCATTGGATGATTTCTCACCCCGAAAAAAAAACAAGGAAGGTTTTAGTATTTAATACATTAGAATTTGATGACGATCTTCGGAGATAGACAGTGGAACTCATCAATGACTAACAGCAAATGACTCGCGATAGCTGCGATTATGTGTATATGTATTGTTAATACAATTTAATACGGAACCACAACTAAAGAAAAATAAAAAAGCTTTTTTACAAAAAATAGAACCGACTTACAAAAAAAAAAGTACGAAATAACTTTAATTACAGAAGTCGGTGTCAAAAAACGAAGACACAAAACCAGAAATACCAAGTCCACCAAGTCGGTTCCATTTTTATCCTGAAACTCTACTTGAGATAGTTAAATTAATTTTATTATTAACCGACATCAAATAAAGGCTCCCCCACACAGGCGCGTTATTATCGGTCGATAATATCGCATGCGGTATTGCGATAACTTCCTATACTTCCATTGCGGCGTTATTATCGCAGCAGTGTGTAACTACATGACCATCCTAATACAAAATGTACTGAAAACAGATATCGCAATAACGCATGCGATATTATCGACCGATAATAACGCGCCTGTGTGGGGGAGCCTAAAAGGAGGAGGTTCTCAATTCGACTGTATTTTTTTTATGTGTGTTACCTCATAACTTTTTACTACGTGAACCGATTTTGAAGATTTTTTTTTATTTGAAAGCTGTTGCTTCGCATGTGGTCCCATTTTCATTTGGTGAAGATCTGATGAAGAACTTCGGAGATACACAATGGAACTCTTCAATAAATGATAGCAAACCTTCCAGAATCGCTGCAATCGCATGTCTGTATATTGTTTTCACCACTTCACAACATTACATCACGCTGATACGCTCTGAAGGGTTATACAGATTTGTACAGTTCTCCCTGATATGTTCAAATTCCCTATTTTTGAGACTATCAATTCGGGCATAACTTTACTCTGGCATAACTTTACTATTAATTTAGTTTTAGAATGGGGTACAACAACTAAAAAGTGAAAAATAAAAAACTTTTTACAAAAAAAAAATACAACCGACTTCCTTAAATAATACTAAAAAATGCAAAATAACTTTAAGGTGTTTCTAGTTTGGTTTCTTCGTTATTTGACACCGACTTTCGAAATTAAAGTTAATTTGCATTTTTTAGTAGGTATTATTTATGGAAGCCGGTTGTATTTTTTTTGTAAAAAGTTTTTTTTTATAGCTTTAATATATCTCGGAGTTCAGTGTGGCAAAGTCCTCTTATAATAATTTCCACTGCTTCCTAACTCTTCTCCACTTCTATATTTTGCGCTGTCGACCTCTATTTCTTTTGCCATTTCTGGGGTACCATTCAGTAACAATTGAATGTTAAGGGTCTACTACCGGCCAAAGTCACGTTTGTTACAAAGAGGCTATAGTATTTTTACGTTGTTAAAACAAGACTCAAAATGTTTCGTATCCAAAGTAGTAGGCAAAACTGTCAAAATACGGCTGTTTTTGGTACTTTTTCCTACATCTTTGGATATATTTTGTATCCAAAGCATTATTACGAACTATATTTTGTATCCAAAGTAGTAGGCGTGACGTTGGATTCTTTAATATTTGTTTTCTATGCTATGCTACGATTTTTTATTCAATGAGGGCGCCACTTGGCCGGTAGTAGGGCCTTAAACTTGACATGTAGCAACTGCCTAATCGACATCTGCAACCCAGGAACTGGGTAACACGATACTTCTTGGCAGGACTGGTTTCTTTTGTATCCTAAATTCAAATCTAATACCTTTAAACGAGCACTTCTTGTATATACTCGTATATAATCTGAATCTCGGAAACGGCTCCAACGATTTTCATTAAATTTAGTATGCAGAGTGTTTCGGGGGCGATCAATCGATCTAGCTAGGTTTCATTTTTAGAAAACCTCATTTTATCCGTGTGAAAACCATAACATGTACGCAAAATTTCAGCTAAATCGGAAACCGGAAAGTGGGTCAAATTTAACTTCTAAGATTTGTTTACATTTATTTATTTATTTATTAAAACTTCATGCAACACAAATGTACAAAGGCGGACTTAATGCCTTAGGCATTCTCTACCAGTCAACCAAGGGTGGTGGAGAGATAACATGGCAGGTGCATAAACTGGAAAAAACGAAAATAATTACAAAAGTATATATATATAGTTGAAATAAACATACATATATATGTAATATAATATACCTACATATACAATAATAATATATAAAGTTAGAGATAAGGATTTTGAGACGACTCCTTTACTTGTTAAGAAGGTAATTCCGCAACTTTCGCTTAAATGCATACTGACTGGTGGCCGTCCTGATATTGAGGACGTTACATTGCTAGTTACTTAGTTATAGATAAAGTTAATATAATAAAAGCGTGTTAAAAAGGGCCCAGAATAAAACAGTCGGTGTCCATAGCTTTGGCCATCGTCCAACCAAGTCTACACATACCCACAAACATAGACAATTCATATATACATATACCTATGTAATAAAGATACAAATAGTTAATTTATGAAATATTTTTTTACTCGACATAAAAATTTAGGCTCCATATGCTGGTAACGTAAAATGGATTTTACAACAACGGAAATACGGTTCGTTTCGTTTTAACTGTTAAATTAGATGGGCTGGTGATTTTTATCCTAAAGAATGGGAAGTCTGTAATATATTGTCTATTGTTTCAACAGTTAGCTTTTATATTTGTTTAGATCTGGTTTTTCGGCCTGTTTTTTTGGTTTTTACTTTTTTTGGGAGCCAGTGTGGGTAAATGGAACTTGTGACATGCGATTTTGATAAAACATGTATATGAACCATCGCTAAAATCGCTTTCAAATAAAAAAAAAACCGGCCAAGAGCGAGTCGGACTTGCGCGCAAACGGTTCCGAACAAATCATATTTTCAGGTTTAAACTACATATAGGTACTTCTTATAGGTTTTCCTGTAATTCATAAGTAAAGAACTACATTCTGTATTTTTTCAAAATTTTGGGCCTAGTGTTTTCTGAGGTAAGAGGTGGGAATGGTAATTTTTCATCTATTTTTTCAAATAACTTAAAAACTATACATTTTGGAATTATGAAAAAAAAAAATTTGAAATACTTGCAATAAGCCCTTTCATTTGATATGTAGCACATTACAGTTTAAAAAACTTTTATTTATTAATTTTCTGATTTGCACCCTCAAAGTGACCCCCATATCCCAAATTCATTTATTAACGTTACACGTTCGTGGGTCAAAGATGTGTGTACCTTATTTCAACTCAATAGGCCTAGTAGATTCGGAGTAAATTGGCTGTGTCAGACGGACGGACAGACAGACAGACGTACGAGTGATTCTATAAGGGTTACGTTTTTACATTCGGACGTTCAGAACCTTAAAAACTCCATTCAAATCGGTTCACCCGTTTAAGAGCTGCGGTGCCAGAGACACTCACACACTCATAGCGGTGAACCTTATAAAAGCCCTCTTTTTGCTTCGAGGGTTAAAAATGTTGTGCTACAACAATCTGCCCAGCCTTTTCCGAACTGTGTAGGAGAGTATAAGCCTAGTTTTTGTGAGCAGCTTCTCCCGCGTGCAAATCACAAGAAGGGAACATGTTTCTGGGATATAAAGTATCTTATGTGATGTTCCAGACTATAATCTATCTCAGTGCCAAATTTCATTCAGATCTGGTTTGCGTGTTTTGCGTGATTGAGTACCTACCTAACAAACATTCATGCAAAAAAAATCCAATCTTTCGAATTTAAAATATTAGTACGAAGTACGATAACCGACCATCTTGAGCTTCTTGATGTCACGTTGACATCCACCCTCAATTTTGGACCTTACATCGAGGCAAAGGCTCAAATGGCTGCCAAAAAGTTGAAGATCCTAGCAAATGTGAGACGGATTAACGCCGGAACAGTTTCTATTTTGAGGGCTCCGTACCCAAAGGGTAAAACGGGACCCTATTACAAAGACTCCGCTGTCGGTCCGTCTGTCACCAGGCTGTATCTCATGAACCGTGATAGTTAGACAGTTAAAATGTTCACAGATGATGTAGTTGTCTGTTGTTATTATTATTCCGTCTGTTGCCGCTATAACAACAAATACTAGAAAACAGAATAAAATAAATATTTAAGGAATAGCGTGGCAAGAAGCCCTTATTATAGATAATGGTACGGAACCGTTCGTGTGCGAGTCCAACTCGCACTTGGCCGGTTTTTTTTTACTTTTGATAGGCACGCGTTTGACCACTATCTCACCTGATGGTAAGCGATGATGTGATCGAAAATGGAGCACGCTTGCCAAGAAGCAACTTATTCACTCGTGACTTGCTCAACCTCTATCAAGCGCAAGTTCGATCGTGTATGGAATATTGCTCTCATATTTGGGACGGATCTGCTAGAAACCAGCATGATGCACTTGATTTTGTAAGGAAACGAGCCAAGAGGGTCACCGGCAATGATGCACTTGTCGAGTCTTGAGAATCGACGCCCAGTGTAACTCTGTCGGTTTTATATCGGTTACATTTCGGTGCGTGTGCATCAGAAACTTAAACTCATCATCGAACTATTAGAACGGCATGCGCCACCGCACAGGTACATCGTGGAAATCCCACCCATACACACAAAACGTTTTGGAGAAATACACATGTTTTCCTTTACCGTTTTGAGAGCAGTGGTGAAGAAATATTTTACACAAAGTAAAGTGCCCGCCTGGGTTCCAGCCCACGACCTACGACATGTCCTAAGTCGGACCCGTTACCACTGGGCCAACACTGCTCTAACCTTCCTTCTAATCTTCTATCATATTTATAATTTGCCCATACTGTCCCACTGCTGGGCAAAGGCCTATACCTGCGTATCATATTTGCACGATTAATAACTGTCTATCAGTCCAACGCACCTAATTTTCCATCTTAATCTAATATTCGAGTGTTTCAGTATTTCATAGCAATTTTCATTAATTCGTTGCAACCATAAAATCTAATTTCCTAACTCAAATCACGACCGCAAAGTAAGCAAATCCGGGGGCAAAATGAGGCTTCTTGGCTTCCACCACAATCCTCGCCAAGTTTATATTTAATCAGATTGTTATCCAGACAGGCGCAACCCACAATTTATTCGCCGGTCGATATTATATTAATTGTGACCACTTGTTTTCTATCTCTGGTCCTGTAGACGAAGTACGACCATTTATATCCATCGCGATCACGCTTTAGGGTGCGTTTCCACTGAAGCGGAGCTGGGCGGAGCTGGGTGTAGCGTAGCGGAGATGTGCAGGAATCGTCCAATCACAGACGAGACAGCGTTAAGGTGCGTTTCGGTGATGCTGCGCGGAGCGGAACTTAGCTCTCGATATTTCCACTCCATTTCAGTGTGCTGAGCGGACTTTTACTGAAATATAGGTACTATGAGGAGACGACAGTTCAATAACCAATAAAACAAACTCACAATTACGAACATCTTTTACTATGGAACCGACTCTGAAAATCAGCTTTTCAGAACATTTTTTTTTGAGTTATGTAAACAAACGTAGGTAAGGGGAATTTGATTTTTTTTTCATGATTTTAGTATCGGTCTCAATAAAAGTTGTTCATAATATGACAATTGCAATTGTTTTTATATATAGTTCTATTGACGTCTCCAGATTGTATATGAGCACGTGGATTCAGGCTGGAGAGAACGGAGACGAGGGAGGTGTTGAGCAAAGAACAGCGAGGCGGGCAAGGTAAAGCGAAACCGCGGACGGTGCTTTCTTGCCCTTAAATGTCAACATAACGTTTAATATCTCCGCTCTGCTTCAGTGAAACACTCACCACTTTTTACAGCTTACTCTGCTCCGCTCGGACCTACCCAGCTCCAGCTCAGTGGAAACGCACCCTAATTCGGGGTTGATGTGTTTTGGTATATTTTTCCCGTTGGATTTGCGGTCGGGTGGTTCCGTTCAGTTGTTTGGTGACAGATGGTACGGAACTCAAAATGTGGCTTTTTTGTGATCCGGCGAGCTATTTTGGACTTATTTGTAGTGTGTGTAGGAAATAGGATAAAGACACACCTGGCCAAAATATTCAGTATAGAATATGCGCACTAAAAATCAAAACAGTTTTTTCTTTTGTTAAAATAGGTTTTTTAGTTTAGTTTTACAACTTTAGCTGTGAGTTATCTTACGAACGATGTTATCATACAGCCATAAATATTATTTATTTGTTGTTGACTGCTAGAAAATGCCCTGTTGTAATTAGTTCGTCTATACAGGGTGTAAGGTACACGCTCCCGAAAACGAAGACAGGTGATAAGGCTAGTGATTCTTGATACGTAACTGTCAAAAACCCTGAAAAAAAAAAAGTGTGTGTGTGTACTTATGTACGCACGTGAGAAGTTATACTTCTTTGGCGTAACAAGATAAAAAATCAAACTGTCACAAAGTTTACAAACGGAAAACAATCATTCTTCATGAACCACAGACCATAGCTAACTTCAGGGTGGTCGGTTCTAGCTAACTTCAACCTGTGAATTTTGTGTGACAGTGATGCGCGCCCATCTCAACCCATCACTCTCATAATTTTTTCATAACGCGCCTAAAGAAGTATAACTTCAGAAATATATATTTTTAGCATTTTGTGTACACTATGCTGTGAGAACAGTTAAATGAAACGGTTAAATGATAAATGATAAATGATGTTTATTCAGTAAATAGGTTACAAGGAACACTTTTACACGTCAATGTTTTTTTTGTCAGTTTAAGCTAGATGAGGCCGGTGTTTCCTAGCTGACTACCCTGAGAAGAAACACCGAAACAAACTCAGAGGTCAAAGTCTCTTTTAGTGTTCAAATCCATACAATGTGGACTGGTTAGATCCTATGAGAACCATGTACGTTTATGTCTGGGATGAGCTTTATGAAGAAAGCAACACACGAATTCGAGTGGACCTGTCCAGACAGTGCAAGCATTTGTCAGTCATCGCGAAGCTCAACTCAGAACTCTGAGGTGCTCAACGAACCGACGAACAATACCAAAGTAAGGACATTTGAGTAGGCCGCAAAAAATACTCAAACTGCCAGACAATCATAAAATCTACATGAATATAACGACATACATAGTTCTCGCATTCACATTATTCTATATGAGGACCATGCAGCTTAGTGTCTGTAGTGGTCTTTTGAAGAAAGAACCAAACATATTTGAGTGGACCTGTCCAGTCAGTGCAAGCATTTGTCAATAGTCGAATAGCTCAACTTAAAAACCACTAAGGAGCTCAATGACATGACGAACAATACCAAAGAAAAGACATTTGGGTAGGCCGCAAAAGTACTCAAACTGTCAGACAACGTTGAAAATTACTGTAAAAAGGAGGAGAAAATAATAATAATAACCCACATAGTCCTCACATTTACAATAATTAAGTAATCAAAAAAAAAATAAAAATATAATACTTTACAAAGTAAATATTTGTGTCAAACAAAATAGTAATCATAATATGTCAATCAAAAAATAAAAATAAATATAATACTTAACAAAGTATTCAAGTCAAAAAAAATAATAATAATAATAAAATGTCAATAAAAAAATAAAATAAAAAATATAATGCAATACTATACAAGTATTCATGTCAAAAACGAATATTAAAAAAAAAATATATATAAAAAATTTTTCATCAGTAAGTAGTACATATGAAAATTTAAAGTTATTTGCAGTTAAAGATACTTTTATCTTTACAACTTTATCATGCAATGTAATATTCGTAAAATATCAGCTGCGCATTCCTCGAGTGCAAAGTGTGCGCGCTCTCGCCGACAGCCGTGCGGCTAACGACCGCCCGTGGCGTCCACGCGACGCCGAAATAAAGCGAAAGATCACTGGTATCTGTTTGCATTTAGGTTGTATATTTATTTATTTATTAAAACTTCATGCAACACAAATGTACAAAGGCGGACTTAATGCCTTAGGCATTCTCTACCAGTCAACCAAGGGTGGTGGAGAGATAACATGGCAGGTGCATAAACTGAAAAAAAAAAATACTAACAACAACATAATCAACGTTCTGGGAAGAGCTCGTGGCTAAAGTAATAACAGCCACACGGGTCGATCCGTCAGGTTAAGCTACGCTTGCCGGGGTTGGTCCATGGATGGGCGACCATCTTTACATACCAAGATTCCTCCGTGCCTCGGAAAGCACGTTAAGCCGCTGGTCCCGGTTGACAATCCTGGATCTTTGATAGTCGTTATGGGTCGTCAGAAGCCCGAAATTCCGACAATCAATCTTACCAAGGGATACCCCTTGGTATTACCCAGTAACTGGGTTGTGGAGGTCAGATAGGCAGTCGCTCCATGTAAAATACTGGAATTCAGCTGCATCCGGTTAGACTGGAAGCCGACCCCAAGATAGTTGGGAAAAGGCTAGGCAGATGATACTCTACGTTCTGGCTTTTTTTTTTTAGGCGGGGTGGGAAATCATCCAATGACATCTCCCGCTCTGGGTGGAGCGGGAGGGCGTGTCAGACTCTTACTGACTAAAACCCATCCCTGTTCCATCCCTGCCTGAGTGCCCAGGGGTGCGGTTACTCATGTTGAGAATTTGGCTTCGGAAGCGTTCCTCTTACACCCTATATACTACTACTTACTGTACATAGTCTCAAATAAATAAATAAATACCCTTTGCGCACTGCTCCAAGGATGCTGAAATTAATTACTGAATGTAAGAAGGATAGGTCAAGGGCTAGATGCAGAAATCATCTCTTGGACACGACTCATTTTGTTAAGAGATTCCACTCCTAAGATTTTAGGGTTCCGAACGTCCGAATGAAAAAACGACACTCTCATAAGATCACTCGTGTGTCTGTCTTTCTGTCAGTCACAGTCGATTTGTTTCGAATTACTAGACCGATTGAGTTGAAATTTAGTACACACATTTGGTACGGACATTTATCAGTGCAAAGCAAAGTTACAGGAATATCTGCTTAAACTATCTTATCGCAATACTGAAGATCTTTTATTAGGAAATTACAGTTACATAAACATTAGTCCATTCGCGCTTAAACTCACATAACAAACACACATGAGTACTGCAGACACCAAAACACGAGAGACAATTTTCCAGGGTATGTTGTTGTTGAATTTATTTATTTTTGTTGAATTTATTTATTTTTTGTTTAATTTAATTATAATTTAATTGCAATTTAATTTAGTTTAATTTCAATTCAATTTGATTTTAATTTAATTTAATTTAATTTAATTTGATTTAATTTCAATTTAATTTAATTTCAATTTAATTTATAATCAATGTAATTTAAAAAAAAATTTTGGTTATGTTTAAAACTATTATTCCGATTTTTAATTTTTATTTTATTATTTTATTTGTAATGGTTATCTTTATTTTATTTTATTTTTTTCTTAATGTATTTTTGTTATTTCTCTTGTACTTGACATGATGGATTATTATACGTTGGTACCTACTCGTGCCCTATCTAGGTGTAACGTAAGAGCCACATTACTGCACACAAATTTCATAGGTTCACTGGCTTCTAAGATACAGGTACATAAACCTAGTTTAGAAGTCAGGGGTTTTAATTATTGTATACCTTTAAGCCTTTTATTGTCGTGTACAAAATCTTTTTGATGTTAAATATTGAAAAATAAATTATTATTATTCCATTTATTCAATCTTATATACATACACTTTACATTTTCAAATATTTAGGTACTTACATATAAAAACATAAATAAATACAAAAACATTTAAAAATATAAAAAGTACCTAGTAGCCCACCGGTATCGGGAATAGGGTCCAAGCTACCGGTGGTCAGGGCTCCTGAGAAAGGAATCTCCTAACAATACGAGCCGTGTCCAGGAGTACTGCTTTCTGGATCAAGCCCTTGATCCAACTGCCTAACGAGAGCCTCCTGAGATGTTGGTCGAGGCTCTTGGCAATTAAGCCATTGGCCGTCACGACTATCGGCACAATGACTGCTGTATCCACCTCCCACATGTCGACAACCTCGCGAGCCAGATCAAGATACTTTGTTTTTTTATCTCTCTCAGCCTTCACGAGGTTCTCGTCATGAGGGACAGCTATATCAACAATCATTGTGCGACGCTCTTGTCGATCTATCACCACTATGTCAGGCTTATTGGCAACAATAGTCCTGTCAGTGATGATAGATCGATCCCAATATAACGTGATATTGCCATTTTCGAGAACTGGGTCGGGCTCATACCTATAGTACGGTACTTCAGATTCCACAAGATTGTATTTAAGAGTGTAACACCTAAAAATAGAATAAATTTAGATTCGTGGAATGAAGCGTTATTTTGCGAGTTGACAGATGACAGATTGACGTTTGACGTCTTTCTTTTTTCCAAGTTGATCTGCAACGATTCTGTCTAAGAAATATTTATTGGAAAAACTACTTAAAAGCACCTATGATGTCTCGAAAGGTAGCTGGAACCAGAGTTAAGTTCAAATGCATTAAGCATTCGGATGTAGGACGATGTAAGTAGTCTTTTTGGGTTTTTTTTTCTGTGCTGATGCTAAGTCTTAAGCGCGTGGCATTCAGGAGTCTTCTATTTGTTGGCAGGGTTCCTACGACAGATTTATATTAATTACTATGCAAAAACTTTATAAATGGTCGGATCATAGGATGGTTCCGTACACAAGCAACCACGTGTCGAGAGATGCCCATGATTGGATGACCACGGCATAGATTCCGTTTGGGGACCTCTGAACTGGACCTAGAATCTTCGAACGATATGGTAAAAGTGTTTCGACATAAATTGTAAGTTGAACATACAATTTTCTGAGAACGGAGTGCTATATAGTGTGTTGCAGTGTTATAAATAAACGTGATATATGTGAAGACCAAATCTAAGGACTCTTATTTACTACATACATACCTCATGCACAAAACCCGAAGATAGGTAACAGGGTCTCAGGCCAAAAGTATCTCTGACGCTAGCCGGTGGAAGAAATATTTTCTTTACAAGAGCAAGTTGCTGGTGGATAATCCTGGCTACAAGGTTGTGTCTATGCAAATAGTCTCCGTTAGCTAGACGAGAACAACCAGAAATAATGTGTCGTATTGATTCGCCGGGCCGGTGGCATGCCCGACAGATGTCAACCGTACCGTCCTTCACAATATATTTCCGGTAGTTATTCGTCATAATAACTTCGTCCATAATCGCACAGACAAAACCTTCGGTTTCCCCGAAGAGGTCACCAAAGCGCAGCCAGGATACGGACGCTAAGAGATCTACATCGGGCCCATGTAGGACCCGGTAAAAGCGCCCGTGAAGCTCCTTGCTCTGCCATACTTCCCTGCGATCATTAGTATCCAGTACTGTAGGTTTACGCCAGTTCTCTTTTGCCAAGGAGAGCGGGGTGAGGCCCTTGTCCACAGCGACCACATCTCGATGCATACCCACGTCAGCTTTGAGGAAGTACTCCCTAAGGCTGCATACCTCGCGGTTGTGTAGGGTCTTAGCATTTAAGAACCCACGACCCCCACACTTCCGCGGGATATACAGCCTCATCACCGATGATCGTGGGTGATGCATCCGATTTGCGGTCAGCAGTGTGCGGACCCTCCTATCTAGGGCGTCAAGTTCCGTCTGAGTCCATTTGAGTATGCCGAAAGAGTACATCAATACCGGCATGACCCAACCGTTGAAGGCGCGCACCTTGTTCCCGCCTGATAAAAGACTATTCAGTACTTTATTCAGGCGGCCAAAGAAGCGCTCCCTCAACGACTGTTTCACTTGATGCCTAACGCTTCCGACATAACCAAATACTTGTAGGTTTCGGTTGAGCAGAGGGATCTAAGGTGTACGGAATCCGAGAGTTGAGTTCCCACGGATTCCATAATCTCCCCTCGCTTTACATGCATGACTGCACATTTGTCCACACCAAATTCCATCCTGATGGCGCTACTGAAGGTTTCTGTTACCTTCAGTAGCTTCATCAGTTGCAAGTTGTTGGGGGCAAAGAGTTTCAGATCATCCATGTAAAGGAGGTGTGATATGACCTGACCACCTCTTCTCAACCGGTAGCCTTGGCCTGAACCCCCCAGTAGAGTACTGAGAGGGTTTAGGGCCAGACAAAACCACAGTGGACTCAGACTGTCGCCCTGAAATATGCCACGCTCGATCCTTATCGGTTCACTGTTCTCCCGGATTTGTCGACATCCTGGATAGTGAAGAACCGTCCTCCACTGCCCCATACACGACATCAGGAAGGTGCGCAAAGTTGCATCCACTTTGTACAGCTCCAGCACCCTCATGAGCCATGTATGTGACACCGAGTCATAGGCCTTCTTATAATCTATCCAACATGTCGACAGATCTTTTCGAGAACGACGAACCTGTTGGCTAATGGCAACATCAATGAGGAGCAGCTCCTTAGTACCACGGGACCCGTTCCTACATCCATTCTGAGAGGCAGACATGATAAAATTTGTGTCAATATGATTGTTAATTTTGGCTCTCAGGATGGATGTAAAAACTTTATAGACCGTCGGTAAACACGTGATCGGCCTATAATTTTTGGGTTCCGCAGTACTACCTGATTTATGGAGCAGGTGGGTTACTCCTGTCGTAAGGAACTGTGGCAGCGACCCTGACTCTAGGGCAGACTGGAACTGAGCTGCCAAGCGAGCGTGCGATCTTTGAAACCATTTTATCCAAAAATTGTGCAGACCGTCCGGCCCTGGAGATTTCCAGTTAGGCAACGGACGGACTGCACGAGCTACATCTTGGGGGCTGATGGTAATAGCCCCCATTTCTGGTATAAAGTCGCACGCGCGCTCGACCTCACGAGTCCAATCACCCTCGGTGTGCCTGACCGGCACCGACCAGATGCCGCGCCAGAATGAGCTCATGGCGTCGTCATCAGGTAGGTGCGTATGGAATGTTGGTAATATTTTTTTTTTCTCTCGTTTTCGGTCTTATTTTCACTATTGTAAACATGATAATAAATATAAATAGTTTAGGAAAAATATATGGAAAAAAATATGACAGTCGGCTTGACAGGCGGGCCACAGATTATATTATTTTATTATTATATTATTATTATTATTATTTAGCGAAACGAAAATTGGAATATGGAGATCACTATGCGGTGCAAAAAAAAAATTTTTTTAAACTATGAGGGTCCATTTCCCCATTTACCAACCCAGGGGGGGCTATCTCCGACACTACTGTCTAAAATTGAAAAAAAAAGACAATTGCACTTTCCGTACAATATTATTATCAACTGATCAGATTAGTATGGGAGAGGTCCAAATTTTTTTTGAAATTTACGATGACTTTATTGAAGAAAATTGTTCATTTCCATAGACAGAAGCTAAAACTTTTTTACTAAAAAAATTAAGAAAACAGAGATTTAAAACTTTTTTACTAAAAAAAAACAACCGACTTCCTTTTTTTATAAAAAGTTTTTTATTTTTCAATTTTTGGTTGTTTATACCCCAGAACTAAAAACCCCCTTTTGTTTGTTGCTGTTGTGTTGTGTCTGTGTCGAATAAATTATTATTCTATTCTATTCTATTCAATGTCATGGAACGTATAATTTAAACATAGTCGTAATTGGATAACACCAAAACGTCATCTAGGTATACGTATTTTTCGTTTTTGTTCGGTTTTTCAAAAAGCGCTAAAGCAATTCCGATAAAATTTATACGGGACCACCTTGGGCGTATTTTCTATCGGATAAAATAAGAATTTTGAAAATCGGTCTTAAATTGACGGAGAAATCAGTGGACATCCATAAAAAAAAAAAAAAAAAAAAGTACAGTCGAACATAAAACCTCCTCCTTTTTCGATGTCGGTTAAAAATATAACCACTCATTTTCGTTACACCCTGTGTGTGTATAAGGACATAACAGGCTCATGAGACTTTTCAACTTCATGTGTAGGTCACATACGCTATGACCTACTTTGGTATCGGCTGTGGCCTAGGATTTAGTATTTATTTACGCCTCTTGTTTACTGAAGAAGATTGGATCCGTTTTATTGTCGGCTCATTACCGTTCATCCGAGGATTGTGCCGTGTACGGTTGGAATCAAAAGTAATAAAGTATTTCAGAAAAATATTGGAAGAGAGAAATTATTGTTCCAAGATACCTACGTACTGTATTGTTTAGTACACACTTATGTACCTACTTATTATTCTTGAAAATATCTTTAAACGATATTTATGATATTTGATGTAGGTACCTACAGTAGGGACTTATCTGAAGGAAAACCCAGGAAGAGTACGGTATGCCATAACCCCTTATTTAAAACCAGCTTTTCTCGCAAATTTTATTGCTTCCTTGGGTCATTCATCTACAATAAGGCAAACACCGCTCTTTCCATCTGCCAGAAGCCCAAAAGTGGCTGTAAGGCTTCTGTAAGTGGCTGAAAAGTATGGATTATGAAACAACTGAAAAATTATTGACTCCTCTAATTTGATTTACACATTATCTCACACAAAACTACAAACACTACACCCACACAAATCAACTCACACTTACACGTGTACACAACACTCAACCAAATTCACGCTCTTATGTTTCCATTATCTTTTTTATGTTAATTAGGTTGTTTTTCTTTTTATCCTATTTATAGTTTTTCTTTCTTCTAACGTTAATTCTTTTCAGTCTCATAAAAGCACCCAATGTAAGCTTGTATATAATGAAGTCGTGAGGTCCTGGTGACTTGTACTACAGCCATTGCTTGCAATGCCTATTTCAAGCACCAGTCTCTCTCAAATGTAAACTTATCCTTAGGGTAGTTTTAGGCATTACTACTTACATTTGTGAAGTGAAAATAAATTCTTACTATTGTTATTTATTTATTTAAATAAGGCACACCAACAACTTATTTACAATTTAATTCACACTAAACATTAACGAGATTATAATCATCAGCCTATAGCAGTCCACTGCTGGACATAGGCCTCTCCAATTGCACGCCATTCAGCTCGGTTCTCGGCAACTCTCATCCAGCTGCTACCAGCCACCCTGCGAAGATCATCGCTCCACCTAGCCTGAGGGAGTCCTAAATTACGTTTTCCGATCCGCGGTCTCCACTCGAGAACACGTCTACCCCAACGGTCATCGGTTCTACGGCTAACATGGCCGGCCCATTGCCACTTCAGCTTGCTTATTCGTGAGTTATGTCGACAACCTTGGTTCTCAGCCGGATCACCTCGATCATTAACGAAATGGTCCAATGTAACTAAGTCATTTAAAGGTATGCACATCATTTACAGATTATGACTAAGTAGTAGTTATTACGTGTTTTTACAGAATTAATTAGTAATTCTGTAAGATTGAATTGAATTAGAATGCAAACTAAAAATAAAAAATTCTGATAAAATAAAGTTAAATTATACAATGAAGTGCAAATTGAATAATGTCAGAAATAATATAAGTTACTCTTTATTATTCTTTCAGCCTTTATCTTATCTTATTAGTGGTCCGCCTCGCACTTCTTTTTCATATTTCTCTATCAGCTATATCTTCAATGTTCACTTCTGTATACACTTTTTTTTTTGTGTAACGTCTTTCCAGGTCGATCCATCAGGTTAAGCTACGCTTGCCGAGGTTAGCCCATGGATGGGTTACCATCTTTACATACCGAGACTCCTCCGTGCCTCGGAAGGCACGTTAAGCCGTTAGTCCCGGCTGTCAATCGTGGATCTTTGACAGTCGTTACAGGTCGTCAGAAGCCCGAAAGTCTGACAACCAGTCTTAGCAAGGGGTATCGTATTACCCAGCAATTGGGTACACAGTCGCTCTATGTAAAATACTGGTATAGCTGCATCTGGTTAGACTGGAAGCCGACCATAAGATAGTTGGGAAAAGTCTAGGCAGATTGATCTTTTTTTCATATTTTGTAAATCTTTCTAGCCAGATCATCTTTTAGTAAGTCGAATCTATATATATATACTTCGGCCTACGTCTTTTCTCATTAAATTGTTAGTTTTGTTAACTTTCTCTGTGCTGGCTCCATCCAAATTAACTATTGCGATAAAAGCCTGGTCGATGGGGTCGAAAAGTTCTGGAGTGGCGACCGCGTACCAGAAGACGCAGCATTGGAAGGTCCCCCACAAGGTGGACCGATGACCTGGTGAGGGTCGCGGGTAGTCGATGAATGCCAGACGCACAGGGCCAGTCGTTGTGGCGATACTACTGGTAATGGTCGTCAAGGTAAAATAGAAGCTAAAATCTTCATTTAAAACCACAGTTATTTTGTCCAAGATTAACTTCTCTTTAACACCTGATAATCCGTGTCCAACAACAAACACAACTAGTTATAACTCACAATATGTACCACGTATGTATCCACCCCACCTCCCATTGTTTCCGACCAGTGCACAAGCATTCCGACCGAGTTTGCGCTAACAACATCACATGGTACACTTACCACTCGTCCTCTTTACACTAGATGGCAGTTGTCGCGAGCCAATGAGGTTTTAGAGGTTCCTGTCAAATCTAAATGTGATCACAAACGATTTTTTTTTTAAAATCCGGCAAAGTGCAATTTGGACTCTCACAATTTAAACTTAATTCGGTCCAGTAGAATTGGAGCAAATTGGCTGTGACAGACGGACAGATAGACAGACAGACACTCGAGTGATCCTAATGATGATGAAGGTTCCGTTTTTTCATTCGGATTTTCGAAAATGATGATGATGTTTTGAATTATTATTTAATTTCGTTTTTTTTTACCGGAACCTTCATCATCGTGACTCGTGTGTCTGTCTGTGTTCTGATCGTATCTTCTGCTTTTTATTCGTGGGTATACAGACAGCGTCACTCAAAAAACTGGGTATCTAAGTAATATTTATTTAGTCCGTTTTGGATTCAAACTTTTGCCACGTTGTCCAGCCGCCAATCACTGAACCTTTGCACCAACTGTGCCGTAGAAATTACAATAAGTGTTTCCCTATTTCACGAGTATTTAACACAACTGTCATCTGCCTAAAACTTCGCGGAAAATGGGTGTGATGTACTAACTGTGGTACTACAGAAAACCAAAAACCGGCCAAGTGCGAGTCGGACTAGCGCACGAAAGGTTCAGTACCATCATACAAGATAATACGCGTCAACTTGTTGCCATTATTATGATCTAGCAAAAAAAATACGTATCTAGTAGGGAGCCCCCTTTAATTTTCAATTGATTTTTATTGTTGTCCATCCGTTACCGTTGTAGGTAACAGATATTCACATTCTGTCAAGATTTCAACTGTCTATCTATTACGGATCATGAGATACAGCCCGCTGACAGACAGACGAACGAACGGACAGCGGAGGCTTAGTACAGCTTAGCTTAGTCGGGTACAGAACCCTAAAAAGCGAACCTATTTACATAAGGAAGAACAGACAGCGGAGGCTTAGTAATAGTCCCGTTGGTAACCCTTCGGGTACGGAACCCTAAAAATCGTACATATTCTCTTTTCTTAAAAGGAAAGATCGATCATTTGTTACCACGCTTGCTAAGAGTTTGCCTTAAAACGATCCTCAATATGCGGCGATAGGGAAATGGACTTCCGTGTTGCACCAGAAAGGGATTCCCGCTTTTCTATTATAATAAGCCTATTGACGTTCCCACTGCTGGGACATAGGCCTTCTCTATGGGAGACAGATTGGGCCTTAATTAACCGAAAGTGCGGGGTATTGGATGTCACATGTCTTCAAATTTTGGTTCTAGGACATGCCGGTTTCCTCGTTCACGATGTTTTCCTTCACAGTTTTGAGAGCAGTGATGACGAAATAATTTACACAAAAACAATCGACTTCCAAAAACGAAAATACACTAAAAATTAAAAATACCTTTATTTTCCGAAGTCGGTGTTAGTATTTTATTTGTTCGTTATTTGACGCCGACTTCCGAAATTAAAGTTATTTTAAAATTTTTAGTGTTTTCTTTTTTTATGTTGTTATACCCCAGAACTAAAACCCCAAAAACATGGAACGTGGAATTTAAACATACCTACTCGTAATTGGAGAAAGCCAAAACGTCATCAATGTGCTTATACATATTTTTCTTTTTTGTTCAGTTTCTCAAAAAAGCGCTGAAGTAAATTCAATGAAATTTATATGGGACCACCTCGGGAGTTTATTCTTTCGGATAAAAAAAGAATTTTGAAAATCGGTCCACAACTGACAAATCGGTGGAGATACATTAAAAAAAGTGGAAGATAGAACCTCCTCCTTTTTCGAAGTCGGTTAAAAACAAAATGCCTCTCTGAGTTTGAATCCACGATCTACGACACGTAAATCGAAGCTGTTACCACTGGGTCACCACTGCTCTATCCCATTATTGACACTCACAAAATTGGCGTCGATACCACAGAAGAAGTTCACCTAACGTACAAACCTCTAAACTACGCAATTTAGATAATGAGAGCGCCATTCTTCGAGTCAAACGTCAAAGTTTGTCAGTTGCCAATGTGCCTGTTGGAACAAGTCGAAGTTACTTCTCTACGGTGACTGCTAGTGAAAGATGTAGGTCTGAAGTTAATTGTTTCAGCCCTATTGGCACGAGCCGAATTCCAGACGTCACCTCATTACCAGACTGTTAAATGTTTGTTTCTAAAAGTTGCTGAACATTGGAGTTGTCCGTATTTTGGAAACATTGACAGGTTCACTGAAATTAAGTACCGACAGTGATCTTATTTTTTTTTTTTTTTTTTTTTTTTTATATAGTGTACAAAGACTACAATAAAATGGTGGGTGAGGTGCTGTATTCCTAGCTAGGTTAATAGAAAACCTGTGTTAAGGAGCACAGTGCCGGTCCCCAAGGAAATAAACAATAATATCGCAGGTACACAGTTATACATTATAGGACATTATGATGCGCTTACTACAAACATTTTGGTGTATAACATATAATATATATAATATAAATAAGATTATTTCCCTTTTTCCTCTCCTTTCCCTTTTTCTTTTCCCTAATGTGGCTTAAAGCTAAAACAGTAAAATAACAAATAAGGAAAACAGAATAATAGGGTAAACTTATATAAACTAAAATTAAATCATGTAACAAGTGGGTACGTGAATATTTGTTGTTACCAAACTAGTTGAGGTGAGTATATTATAGTTATGCTTGTGCGAATAGGTAGTATTTCCGCTGAAGGTTACGAGTCATAACCTGTAGCGAATTAAATTGTATGACCGTAGCGATTGTTAGTGAGATTTCGATGTGCATTTTTATAGTTATCTTAATTTATTGTGTAGTAGATTCACAAAAGAAAGATAAATAAGTAACCAAGTTAATCAATTGAAATCAGTTATGATTTTTTCTGTTTCGTCGTAGTTTTTACCTTGTAGGAATGAGTAAATCGCTTTCTTACACTTGTAATATGACAAACCATATATTGGACAGCATTTGTTCATCTTATTATAGAGAGCCGGACCTTGCAAGTAAAAAAATCTTTTAGAGAATGATGATCGCGTTCGCGGTAGTGTGCATATTATGTCTTTTTGACGTTTTGTTAATTTTTTGTATTGGGTTTTCCTGTGTTGTAACAATATTACTTGTAAGATGAAATGTTGTCGTATGTTGAGAATTTCCCAGTGACTGTACAATTCATTAGTAGGGAACATAAAATGTCGAAAAGTTGCAACCTTTAAAATGGCTCTATGAGCGATTTCCAGGGGCATCAAAATAGTCTTGGCAGCACCACCCCAGCATGAGATACAGTATGAGATAATAGAGGAACATAGGGCAAAATAAACAGTACGAATAACTTTAAGGTTAGCAACGTATCGGAGGGTTCTAAATATGTAAATTAGTTTTCTAACTCGGCCCGTAAGCAGGTTAATATGCGCCTTAAAGTTTAAATTTTTATCTAATAATATACCTAGGTATTTTATTTGGTCAACGTTAATTATAGAAGGACAATTGCATGATGTTTTTGTGTGGCAAGAGTGTGCTTTTAAGATTATGGCAGAATGTGGTTGGGAAGCCGGGCTAATAGAGTAAGTTAGAAACTTTGTTTTGCTGGTGTTAAGGGTAAGGCTGTGAGCAGTGAGCCAGTCTAAGGCTATGTTAAGACCGTGTTGTGCTATTAGTTCCAGTTCGGACCAAGTGCCTGCAGTGAAAGTTATGGCGGTATCATCCGCAAATGCAACAATCCTGCCATTAGGAATATTGAGGTTGCATAGATCATTTATGAAGATAAGGAAGAGGGTGGGACCTAATATGCTGCCTTGGGGGACCCCGTAATAGATGGGAAGCTCTTCACTACTGTAGTTATCAATCCTGACTGTTTGTGTGCGGTCACTTAGGTAACTACGAAAAAGATCAAGAGTTGCTCCCCTGACGCCTACACTTTCAAGCTTGAGTAGAAGAGTGGAGATGGGAACCGTATCAAACGCCTTCGCAAGATCTAAGAAGACTGTAAGAGCTTTCTTATTTTGGTTAAGGTGTAGTACAACATTCGAAGTCACATCTTGAACTGCATCACAAGTAGATTTGTTTCTGCGAAACCCAAACTGTTGTGGGGAGAATAAGTTATAACGTTCAAGATATTTAATTAGTCTTCTGTTTATAAGACGTTCGAGAACCTTGGATAAAGCACTCAGAACTGCAATAGGGCGATAATTGTCAGGAAAGTTCCCATCTCCACCCTTAAATATCGGATGTATAATTGCCTTTTTCATAGAAGTGGGAAATACGGACTTTTCAAAACAAAGATTAAAAATATGGCACAGTATGGGCGCCAGAGTTTTAGCATACCTCTTCAGGAACAGAGGTGAGATGGTATCCCACCCAGTGGCAGCGTTTGATCGTAGCGAACCTATATTAGATATAATTTCGTCTGGGTCTGTTGCTTCCAGGACGAATGAAGTGAGAGGAATTGATTTCTGCTGGGTCTGTGGAAGTGATGCCGGTTGTAGTGTAGTATTATTGCAGATATGGTCTGCAAGTTTCTTGCCAATGCTCACAAAAAAGGAATTTACTACATTGCAGCATTCAGCTGGTGTTGATGCGCATGTCAAAAGTTGTGTGGATGATTTTTTACAATTGGTGGTATTTGTAATTTTCTTTATAGTTTCCCATAAAGCTTTTGGATTGTGACTTGCTTTATTAAGTTCTTGCGTGTCATATAATCTTTTTGCTTTTTTCAACAGGACTGAACAGAAGTTTCTGTATCGTTTGTACGTTATCTTTAGTACTTCATTATCAGGAGATAACTTAAGTTTTCTATGTAAGGCATCCCTGTTTCTTATACACCGTAGTTATTATCTCAATAGGGTAGTAGACTCGACGACCCGTAACGACTGTCAAAGATCCACATGTCCCGATTGACTGTCGGGACCAACGGCTTAACGTGCTTTCCGAGGCACGGAGGAGTCTCGGTATGTACCAATCACCAATCTATGGACCAACCCCGGTAAGCGAAGCTTAACCTGATACATCGACCCGTGCGGCTGTTATTACTTTAGCCACGAGCTCCTTAACAAACAACAACATTAAAATTGAAAAATAAAAAACTTTTTACAGAAAAAATACAACCGACTTCCATAAATAACATAAAAAAATGCAAAATAACTTTAATAATTTCGGATGTCGGTGTTTCTAGTTTTGTTTCTTCGTTATTTGACACCGACTTTCGAAATTATTAAAGTTATTTTGCATTTTTTTATGTTATTTATGGAAGTCGGTTGTATTTATGTAATAGGTTCCAATGTGTAGATATCAATGGTGTTAAGTCTTCCGGGCTAACAGTTCATTTAGGTGTGCCTCAAGGCTCGATATTGGGACCATTCTTGTTTTTGGTGTATATTAATGATTTACCATATTTTTAAAGGGTATCTGTGACGTAGTACTGTTTGCAGATGATACCTCTCTTATCTTTAAAGTAGATAGGAATAGAAATGATTTTGATAACGTAGATAGCGCTCTCTCAATGGTTACGGATTGGTTTACGACAAATAACTTGGTTCTTAATGCTAAGAAAACTAAATGTATAAAGTTTGCCTTACCTAATGTTATAAATCTAGGACCTAATGTCATCTTAAATAAAGAAGTGCTTGAAACTGTGGACTCGGCAGTTTTTTTGGGTATAACTGTTGATTCCAAACTTCAATGGGGCGCACATATATCAGGCCTATCAGGAAGGCTCAGTTCTGCCGCCTACGCCGTCAGAAAAGTTAGACAATATACTGACGTTGACACAGCACGGTTAGTCTATTTTAGTTATTTCCATAGTGTTATGTCTTATGGTATTCTTTTGTGGGGTAAAGCTGCGGACATACAAAATATATTTGTTTTACAAAAACGTGCTGTACGAGCAATCTATAGGTTAAGGTCAAGAGTTTCTTTACGAGAAATTTTCAAAGAGATTGGAATTCTCACGGTGGCATCTCAATTCATTTTTGCAAACATATTATACATTAGACAAAATATACATTTGTACAAAAAGACCAGTGATATCCACAATTTTAACACCAGAAATAAGTATAAACTTCATGTTCCTTCCCACCGTGTTCGTAGGGTTCATGGTTGGTTTGAGGGTCTCGGTATCGAATTTTACAATAAGCTACCCCGTTCTTTTCTTGACTTGCCTTTTAATGCATTTAAAACTAAAATTAAATCTAGTCTCTGTTCGAAAGCATACTATTCCATCAACGACTACTTAGAAGATAATAATAGTTGGTCGCTGTGTTGAACGCAAGACAATGTTACACTTGATGTTCTTTCTCCATATTTAGCTTATGGTTATAACAGATTATATGAGTTCATATAATAATTGTCTACCAAATTTAGTGTGATGGCCCTAGTTCATCACTTGTGGCTTCGAATCACAGCCCTTTGATAGTTTCAATCTTTGTTCTTGTAAGCAGGCACACCAGTTATGTATGGAGGCTTCTTTAATTTGGTTTAGTGTTTATGCTTGAGTTGGTTTTTAATGGCATGATTGAGTGTGCTAGCTGGCAAGTGGCGGATTATTTAATTTAATTTTATGATTATATTTTAGACGGCATATATTTATTTTTCTGTTTTACATAATGTTAAGATTGTTGCTTAGAATTATATAGATTCAAGTTCTTAAAACTTAACAGACAGATGTGTTGCTGGGGAGTTTGTTGGCCACTTCTTCTTCACAGCTAAAACACTAGGAAGTGGTGACGGGCGGGCGTTTTTTGGGGGACTGTCTTTATGTAGAACTTTGACGTTCAAAAAGTGCTGGTTCTCAGCCTAGTTTGAATAAATGACTTTTGATTTTTGATTTTGATTTTGATTTTTTTGTTAACTTTAATAATTTCTGAAGTCGGTGTTTCTGGTCTTGTTTCTTTGTTATTGGACACCGGCTTCCGAAATGATTAAAGTTATTTTGCTTTTTTTATGTTATCAATGGAAGTCGGTTGCATTTTATTGTTAATTTTTTTATGTCAAGTAAAAGCTCTAAGCATTTGGCACGTGTCGTACAACCATCCTTCAGAGAACAGACTACGCGATGTTCATGTTAAGTTCCAAACTTTCAACCTCGCCGCGAACGGTAATTACAAACTCACAATAAATACTCTGGTCTTAAAAGTAGCATCAATTCCTTTCTTCCCGACCATAATAGCGTAATATTTCTAAAGGAAAATTAGCAAAAGAAAATGTTATGTCCTCAAACTACTTCCTAGTCTCAAAGGCCATTAATTTGAATACGTTCTCAAACTATCGGAGAGTGGTCCGTCCCCAAATGAGGACAGTTACGACGACACCCATTTGTATGTAAATATCAGGAAAAAGTGCCTATTACTTAATGAGGGGGGTCGTAAAAGTTAGTTGACTAATTTAAGAGGGGAGGGGAGTCTTGGCCGAGTTTGTTTTGAATGTCATTTGCTACAGGATGGTGAGTTGAAACGTTAAGTTTGACGTCTGAGTTTTATGAGTTCTAAAGTGTGCGTTGAATGAAAGAAAAACTTCAAATCGCCTTGTTGCCTGGTTACTGAGTCTTTTAAACTAAAGTTTAGTTTTATTCGACAATCACATTGGTTCGATATATTGACACATAAATAAGAGAAAAAAACCGGCCAAATGCGAGTCGGACTTACACACTAAGGGTTCTGTATAAGCTTGTGCGTATCTAAATAGTTCGGGAATTGAGTTTCGAAAAACTTTGCCAGAAAAACTTTTTTTTTTAATTTTTCAAAAATTACACGTGGTTAAAATAATTTAAAATCTGTTTGAGCTTGTGCTAATGAGTGCCTTTCATATGATGCCCCACATGATACGGTCGCCTCACTTTAAAATTTGTACCCGAATTCCTTTGTACTGGGACTCAATTTTTTGTAATGTAATTAAAAATTTACGGTAGTCAGACTTTTCCCTTAACTTGAGACCTTGCTTCTTGCCAAATTTCATGATTGTAGGACAGCGGAAAGTACCCTATAAATTTTGATTCCCTTGAGAGTGTCCGTATCTTTTTTTTTTCGTAAACATAGAAGTTTACCTCCACGAATTCTCGAGATAAAGGGTCTTGATAGACGAATAAACGGATGGACAACAAAGAGATCCTATAAGGGTTTCGTTTTTCCTTTTGAGGTACGGAACCCTAAAAAAAAAAATCGTTTGTTTAGGCCAAAGACAGTTTATCGGCGGGATGAGCGCTCGTATTACAATCGGTTTAAACAATCGATGTTTACAACAGCAAAAATAACTAAGCCAGCTAGCGGCATTCGAAAGAGTTACCTCGCCCCCGGGTGCGTAGGGCAGGGAGGAACAGGGGTGGGTTTTAGTCAGTAAGAGTCTGACACGCCCTTCCGCTCCACCCCAGAGCGGAAAGAGTCATAAGATGATTTCCCACCCCCCAAAAAAAAAAAAAAAAAAGCGGCAATTTCACTAATAAGCACTAGGCAGTACATTTTTTAATTAATTTTTTAATGTTGACTTAGTCATTTTATCTTGATTTTTTTTTTTTTTGAGAGCAATGGTGGCACTGTGGTAACAGCCGCGACTTACAAGTTGTAGGTCGTGAGTTCAAACCCGGGCAGGCGCTTTACTTTGTGTTATTTCATCACCACCGCACTGGGCCCGCGTGGTGGATTACGGCTCACACCCTCTCACAGAGAGAAGGCCTGTGCCCCAGCAGTGGGGACATTAAAAGGCTGATGATATTTTTTTTAACCTTTAGAAATCCTCCCCTGGGGTGGGCGGAGGGGTCTGTCAGACTTACTAACTAAAACCATACTTTGTTCTGCTGCTACCTTTGGCCGGGGCGCTGGCGTGCTTTCGCATTACGTCACGCTCCCCCGGCCAGGTATTGGTCCACCCAAATTTATACGCCAAATACTGGCCCATCTGAATTCATGCATCCTAAAGCATAAGCATAAATAATTTACCAGCTTTACCCAAGGACCTTAGAAGCAGGTATAAACACAAGGGTCCTTCAGAACAAATTATATTTAGCTAAAGACAAGACCCATTTCACGTGAGCCAAGTAATAATAAATATGCTTCGGTCGAAGAGTTTTCCATACAATTTGATGGGGCGTCCCCTTGATATTTCAACGGCTTAATTTGTTGAGCCGTTAACGGAGTTTCTAAGAGGCTTACATGTTTTGTTTGTGTTTATAATTATGTGATAATTGCTCGGTGCGCTAATTTTGGAGCGATCTTGAGCTGGGTCAGACAGTGATTTTGGACGACAAAATGTTGTGTTATAAAATTATTTTCGTAAAATGCGATGGTAGAAGTCGGTGTGCCTATATGGGTACATCATCATCGTTCACTGCTGGACATAGGCCTCCCCCAAGTGTCGCCACAACAACCGGTCCTACGCGTCTCGCATCCATCGGCTACCCGCGACCCTCACCAGGTCATCGGTCCACCTTGTGGGAGGCCTTCCAACGCTGCGTCTTCCGGTACGCGGTCGCCATTCCAGAACTTTTCGGCCTCTTTGACCATCTGTTCTGCGAACAATGTGCCCTGCCGACTGCCACTTCAATTTGGCGATTCTTTGGGCTATGTCGGTAACCTTAGTTCTCTTGCGGATATCATCATTCCTGATTCTGATGAATGAAACTCCGAGCATTGCCTTCTCCATTGCCCTTTGAGTGACTATAAGCCTTCTGATGAGGCCCCATTTGGGTACAAAATTAAAATAATTTGGGTAAAATTTATAATATTTAGGTACGTTTACGTTCACAAAGTATATAATAATAATAATAATAATAATCATCTGTGGTTCGACTGTCAACTGCACTGACAGAAAAAATTTTCTCTGCAAATTTTATTAATTTCATCAACAAATTATCATACTTTAAACATCCAAAAATGCATGCAAGACCGTACAAAAACTACTATAGTACCTACAACATATAAATAATAAAAAACAATAGTGAAAATGAGAAGTAAAAGTTAATAATGACGACGAATAGACCAGTGAGAAAAGAAAAATGTTGACGAGAGCCGCAGCACAAAAAGTACGCCCACCACCTCCGGCCTCGTCGCTCAGCTCCGCCTCGCTGCCGCCGGAATCCAGCCTCTCCGTGAGCGCTGTGACACCGGCCGCGGCAGTTGCGTCGAGCTCCAGCGACGAGTTCTTCTCGCCGCCGACGAGACCACCACCAGCGCGTCGACGGGGAGGACGCCGGCCGCCGAGCAGCTTCGGACCTCGAGGCCCACCGGCCTCTGATAGGGTCCCAGCTCCCGGCGGAAGTGTGAAGCGCATGCGATGGACACAAGCCATCAACGAGAATGTCATGCGCTCATACTATGGGGCTACAAAGGGAGGTAACAACCTGACCGCGTACCGTGTTCGGATGCTCTCTTTGTTTCAGGTGCTTGAGCCAGCCGTCAACGTTTCGGCCCAACGACTGTCGGATCAGGTGCGGGTCATCCAGCGTAATCATATGTTGGATGATACTGTACTTGATCGCCTCCGAACTGAAATGGGTAGCCATGTCATTACCCCTCCGTCGCAGACTGTGGTACCAGTGTTGGTACCACCGTCTAACCATGCTCCTAGCCATGCTGACGAGGAGTGTTGTGACATGGTTACAAACGTAAGTACCCATTGCAATGACGAATTGAGGAGTGCTTTGGAGTGTGCTATTCGGGAATATCGCAACATGCCACCCGAACTTAGGCCACGCTTGCCTCGTTTGCCCATGCATAATAGGAATAAGGCGCTGGTGGCTGCTCTGGATTCGCAGTTATTAAATTATTTTGATAACTGCGAAGACCTCACCGACACACACTCGATAATGTACTGCGCGGCTGTAGCGGCATGTCGTGTAGCTCACGTCAAATTCCCTAATGACAGAGCTACACGACCAAAACCAGCCGTGCCGGCTTGGCAGCGCAGGATCGAGTGTCGTATTGGTGGGGCCAGAGCACTCATCGGCAAACTAATCTGCTTCAGGGAGGGTAACACTCGCCCAAGAGTGATGCGCTTTGTGAGACGGGCTTTTTCGGGGACTGAAGTCAGCTCCCGAGACTATATGTCCCGTGTCACAGAGCGCATCGACTTCCTGAAGCAGAAGGTATATGCATGGGCAAACCGCATCCGTAGGTATAAGCGGCGGGTGGAGCGATACACCCAGAATCGCACATTCCGGAGTAATGAAAGGTGGGTATATAGGACTTGGGAGCGACCGGAACAAGGTGTGACTGACACGTGTCTGCCGGATGATGACGCCATGAGTTCATTCTGGCGCAACATCTGGTCGGTGCCTGTCAGTCACACCGAAGGCGACTGGACTCGGGAGATCGAGCGAGCGTGCGATCCAATAACAGAAATGGGGGCAATCACTATCAGCCCCCAAGATGTAGCCCGTGCAGTCCGTCCGTTGCCTAATTGGAAATCTCCAGGGCCGGACGGGCTGCACAATTTTTGGATAAAGGTCGCACGCTCGCTTGGCATCTCAATACCAGGCAGCCTTGGAGTCTGGTTCGCTACCCGAGTTCCTTACAACTGGAATAACCCACCTGCTCCATAAAACAGGTAGTACTGCGGAACCTAAAAATTATAGACCGATCACGTGCTTACCGACGGTCTATAAGGTTCTTACATCCATTTTGAGAGCTAAGATTAACACACATATTGATAGTAACTGCATCATGTCTGCCTCTCAAAATGGATGTAGGAATGGGTCCCGCGGTACTAAGGAGCTTCTCCTCATAGATATGACCATTAGCCAACAGGTTCGGCGTTCCCGAAAGGATCTGTCGACATGTTGGATAGACTATAAGAAGGCCTATGACTCAGTTCCTCATACATGGCTCATGAGGGTGCTGGAATTGTATAAAGTTGATGCAATGCTACGCACCTTCTTGTTGTCGTGTATGAGGCAATGGAGGACGGTCCTTCGCTATCCAGGATGTCGAAATATCCAGAGGAATAGCGAACCGGTAAGGATCGAGCGGGGTATATTCCAGGGTGACAGTTTGAGTCCGCTTTGGTTTTGCCTAGCCTTGAACCCTCTAAGCACACTGCTGGAGGCTTCAGGGCTAGGCTATCGGTTGAAGAGAGGTGGTCAGGTAATATCTCACCTCCTTTACATGGATGACCTGAAACTTTTTGCCCCCAACAATCTGCAACTGATGGAGCTACTGAAGGTAACTGAAACCTTCAGTAGTGCCATCAGGATGGAGTTTGGTGTGGACAAATGTGCAGTCATGCATGTAAAGCGAGGGGAGATTGTGGAATCCGTGGGAACACAACTCTCGGATTCCATAAACCTGAGATCCCTCTCTCCAACCGAAACCTATAAGTATTTGGGTATGTCGGAAGCGTTAGGTATCAATGTTGCTGACATGAAGCAATCGTTGAGGGAGCGCTTCTTTGGCCGCCTGAAGAAGGTATTTAATAGCCTTCTATCGGGCGGAAACAAGCTGCGCGCCTTCAACGGTTGGGTCATGCCAGTATTGATGTACTCTTTCGGCGTACTCAAATGGACTCAAACAGAACTTGACACCCTGGATAGGCGGGTCCGTACACTACTAACTGCATACCGAATGCATCACCCACGTTCGTCAGTGATGAGACTGTATATTCCGCGGAAGTGTGGAGGCCGAGGCTTTTTAAATGCTAAGACCCTACACAACCGCGAGGTATGCAGTCTGAGGGAATATTTCCTAGCTGCTGACGTGGGTATGCATCGAGATGTAGTGGCGGTGGACAAGGGCCTTACCCCACTCTCCTTGGCTAACGAGAACTGGCGCAAACCTCTAGTGCTTGACACTAACGGTCGCAGGGAAATATGGCAGAGTAAGGAACTTCACGGACGCTTTTTCCGGGCCCTACATGGGTCCGATGTAGACCAACTAGCGTCCGTAACCTGGTTGCGTGTCGGTGACCTCTTTGGGGAAACCGAAGGTTTTGTCTGTGCAATTATGGACGAAGTTATCATGACGAAAAACTACCGCAGATTTATTGTGAAGGACGGCACGGTTGACATATGTCGGGCATGTCATCGTCCGGGAGAATCAATCCGCCACATAATCTCTGGTTGTTCTCGTCTAGCTAACGGTGAGTACTTGCACAGGCACAACCTTGTAGCCAGGATTATCCATCAGCAACTTGCTCTGAAGTACTCTCTTGTGGAATCGGAAGTGCCGTACTACAGATATGCGCCCGACCCAGTTCTCGATAATGGTCATATCTCATTGTACTGGGATCGGTCCATCATCACTGACAGGACTATTGTAGCCAATAAGCCTGATATAGTGGTGGTGGACCGAATCGAGAGGCGTGCAATGATTGTTGTTATTACCGTCCCACATGACGAGAACCTCGTGAAAGCCGAGAAAGATAAACAAATCAAGTATATTGACTTGGCTCGCGAGGTTGTCGACATGTGGGATGTGGACTCAGCGATCATTGTACCGATAGTCGTGTCAGCCAATGGCTTAATAGCCACGAGCCTCGACCAACACCTCAGGAGGCTCTCGTTAGGCGGCTGGATCAAGGGCTTGATTCAGAAAGCAGTACTTCTGGACACGGCTCGCATTGTCAGGCGGTTCCTCTCTCTGGAGCCCTGACCGCCGGTAGCTTGGACCCTATTCCCGATACCGGTGGGATACTATTTTTTATATTTTTAAATGTTTTTTTTTATCCTTTATATTTAAATATTTAAAAATGTAATTAATATGTTTAAAAAATGAATAAACGGAATAATAATAATACTGGACACGGCTCGCATTGTCAGGCGGTTTCTCTCTCTGGAGCCCTGACCGCCGGTAGCTTGGACCCTGTTCCCGATACCGGTGGGATACTATTTTTTATATTTTTAAATGTTTTTTATATATTCTTTTTTAAGAAATATTTAAAAATGTATTTAATATGTTAAAAAGATAAATAAAGAAATAATAATAATAATATTCACACAACGCCATCTAGTCCCGAGCTAAGCAGAGCTTGTGTTATGGGTACTAGACAACTGATAAACATACTTATATATTTCTAAATACATACATATTATAGATAAATTACACCCAGACACAGAACAAATGATCGTGCTCATTACACAAACATTTGTCCTAGGTGGGAATCGAACCCACGACCTCCGGCATAGCAGTCAGGGTCACTAACCACTAGACCAACAGGCCAGTCAAAATATACTTATTATTATACTTTGTGAACGTAAACAAACGTACCTTAATTAATGAATTTTGAATACAGTTTTAATAATAATAATAATCAGTTTATTTCAAGTAACTTAGACTCATATTAATTACAATAAATAATAAACACATTAGTCACATTAAAATGTCATCAAAAATAAAATCATCTTTCAAAAAATTAAATTAAAATTTGATCATCTAATAAATTAAATTACATTAAAATTTAAGTTAAATTAAGTTTTGAACTAACAGAATATATTTAATTTTATTTATCTATTTGCCAGCTTCTCTTGTCTTATTTTCTCTCTCCTATCTGTTAATTGTCGTAATTTAAAATTTGGATTTATTAATGCATATTTTTTCTGTAAAATGTGTCATAACATTATTTATCGCGTGAAATTGTATTTTGCAAGAAATAAAAGGCTTTTTAAATTTATTTTATTAATTTATACTTTGTGATATAAACTGTATACTTTTCTCAAATAATGCTTTCTTACTTACTCTTTTTTTTTTAAAGAATTAGAATAGTCTCTTGTCAAAAAAAAAAAAATTCACAACTTTAAATCAATCTGCCCGCGCCTTTTCCCAACTATCTTGGGGTCGGCTTCCAGTCTAACCGGATGCAGCTGAATATCAGTATTTTACATGAAGCGACTGCCTTTCTGACCTCCACAACCCAGTTACTGGGTAATACGATAACCCTTGGTAAGACTGGTCGTCAGACTTTCAGGCTTCTGACGACCCGTAATGACTGTCCACGATAGACAGCCGGGACCGACGGCTTAATGTGCTTTCCGAGGCACGGAGGAGTCTCGGTATGTTAAGATGGTCACCCATCCGTGGACCAACCCCGGCAAGCGTAGCTTAACCTGATGGATGGATAGCCACGAGCTCCTCCCTTGTTATATGTTCGACTGTTTGTTTTTTTTATGTATGTCCGCCGATTTGTCTGTCAGTTGTGTACCAATTTTCGAAATTCTTTTTGTATCCGAAAGAGTATACTCCAGAGGTCCCATAATTTGATCGACATTTCTGCAGCGCTTTTTGAAAATATCAAATAAATCAAAAAATATGTATACATAGATGACGTTTTAGTTTCCTCCAATTATGGTATGTTTAAATTCCATGTTGCATGATATTGGGGTAGTCAATTCGGGCGTGACTTTAATATTTAATTTTAGCTCTGGGGTTTAACTACTAAGAAGTAGAAAAAAAAAACAAGTACAGAAAATACAACTGACTTCCAAAAAAAAATTTACCCTAAAAATTTAAAAATAACTTTATTTTAGATATCGAATCGAAATAAAATACAAACACCGATATCCGAAATTAAATTAGTGTAATTTTATTTTTGGAAGCATTTGTATTATTTGTAAAAAAGGTTTTTATAGTCAGTAAGAGTCTGACACGCCTCCTGCTCCACCCAGAGTGGGAGAAGTCACTGATGATTTCCCAAACTTAAAAAAAAAAATATAAGACCTGCCATGAAACCAAAATAATTAAACTAACACCCAACATTACCTTATAAACCGAAAAATTACTCAATCCCCTATTCATTTACCTAACGTCACCTTTCTGAGCAAAAATAACATCCTGAAAAACACTATTCGACGGGAACAAACGACACAATTACTTTCTTTCCCCCACAATAGACGTAATTAGTCCACCTCTCCTCCTTGGGGATGGGTTGGGGGACATAAGATGAGCCCCCATCCACACGTGGGATGTTGGGATGAACGTGTATTGATAAAAACTCATGTTCAAAGTAAACATCGTCAACCTTCGAGGTCAATTTACTGGTATTAAGGATAGGGCTGTCTCCTTGGAGGTTAGCATAAAATAAGAATATGCCTGTTTGCCTAAGGTATCAAGTCCACCTTTGTACGTTGTTTTTTACTTGTGCATAATGTTGAAAAAATTAAAAAGTGTGTGTGTACTTATGTACGCACGTAAGAAGTTATTCTTCTTTGGCGTAACAAGATAAAAAACCAGACTGTCACAAAGTTTACAAGAGGAAAACAATCATTCTTCATGAACCACAGACCATAGCTAACTTCAGGGGTGTCGGTTCTAGCTAACTTAAACCTGTGAATTTTGTGTGACACTGTTGCGCGCGCATCTCAAAATTTCACTCTCATCATTTTTTTCATAACGCGCCTAAAAAAGTATAAATTCAAAAAAAAGTATGATATTTTTTGTAACACCTGAATTGTACCTGTGTGCACAAATAAAGATAGGTATTTGATTGATTGTTTTAAGTAAATATGGCTAAAAGAGATAGGCACGTAAACCACTGTGTTTGTAACTTTTCATAGTACCTACCCAAATTCATAGTAATTAATCCTACGAATATTATAAATGTGAAAGTTTGTGAGTTACTTCTTCATTCTCAAACGGCTGGACCGATTTGGATGAAATTTGGTATGTAGATATCTTACAGCCTGGATTAACATATAGGCTACCTCTTTTTCCGGTCAAGGCGGGTAAAACCGCGGGGCGCAGCTAGTAGTCCCATTTAATAGGGGAATATTGACAATAACTAGGCACTAATTCGGATACTAGGCTGCTCCTGAAAATTTACTAATGGTTAACCTCAAAAACACTGCTCCGAACCCAGAACCTGACACTCAGCAATCTCGCTTATGATCACTAAAACAACGAGGCAGTAACATTACCTACATACATAGAAATAAATCATCCAAAGTAAACACGCTTGGATATTTACCCGATACATACCCGGTTCTTAAAAGCCTGATCAAGTGGCTGATCAGTAAATCAGCTGTCAAATGTAGGGTTGAACGACATCAGAACACATTTAACAAAATATTCAAATGTGCGTTCTTATAGCGGATAGATGTCAAGTTACAAAATTTTGGGGTAGCCATACCCGTAGCTAAATTATCACAGTACTGGAGAAAGTTCATTGTGCGTACAGGTAAGAGTGGAATTCTCTGTTAGTTTGTGTTTCCTGATTTACAACCTGGGTGTCTTTCAAGTCAAGAGTGAATAGGTTACTTCTAGGCAAGCGTGCTCCATCGTCGACCATATTATCGCTTACCATCAGGTGAGATAGTGGTCAAGCGCGATTCTAAAAACGTTTAAAAAAATCCATTACGTGCTGGCAATTTCAGAGTTTTTGATCCTGGTATCACAGTGTTTATACCCCACTTCAAAAAGAAGGAGGTTATTTTTAATCGTAAGTTGGTAGTATCTCAGTTGACCAACCTTGGAAAGTACAACTAGTTTTGAAGTCTTAATCACTTGGTCAGAAAATCGACCATGATAATTTCTACATAAAAAAAAAAATACAAAAAAATACAACCGACTTTTTGAAGTCGGTGTTAAATATTGAAGAAACGAAACCAGAAACAACGACTTCCGAAATTAAAATTATTTTGCACTGCCGACCTATTTGGAAAAAAGTCTTTTCAAATAAAAAAAAATATAAATAGATTCGTAAATGGTGGAGTTCTGTGGAAGTTACAAACACAGATTAAAAAATAAAAAAGACAACCTAATTAATTTCTTTGAAGTCGGTTTTTCTTCTCAACATATAGGAAATACCAACCTCCTCTACTTTTTAATTATTTTATTACAAGCCTGCAAAAGAGTTTAATTAAACTTATTTGCAGGAAAAAATAGACCTAAATGAAAGTCAGTAAACAGCTAAACCACTAAGACTTTTGAAAAAAATAAAGAAAAAAGTGTATTTGTGAATCGCACAGAAAACACAAGATAGATCATATTAACAAGGCATGACAACTAACTCATAATAAAAAAAAACATCATAATAACAATCTAGAAAAGACCTGTGCGAGGCCAAAAGGCTCCTATCTCAGCATAAGCATCGAATTAAAAAAAAAATAGTTTTTGGCTCCCATACATTTTTACTTTGTAAAAACAAAAAAAAAAGTACAGACAATTCCTTTGCCAACCCTATCCAAGCCGCGGCTTCGCCCTAAATATAAAGCAATACCATTAAAAATTTGCGTTTATACTGAATCACGGCGTAAGTGTACATCGTCTTGAGGAATCAGCCACCTGGTTTGTGTGAGACGAGGTTTGGGGGTCTGAGTCATTTCTCGCTTAGCTTAGCTGTGGATGAGATTTAAGTGTACATCGTCGTGATAAATCAGCCACCTGGATTATGTGAGACGAGGGTAGGGGGCTGAGTTATTCCACTCTTAGCTTAGCTATGGATGAGATGTAAGTGTATACATCGTCTTGAGGAGTCAGCCACTTAGATTTTGTGAAACGTGGGTTGGGAGACTGAGTCATTCCTCGCTTAGCTTAGCTATGGATGAGATGTAAGTGTACATCGTTTTGAGGAATCAGCCACTTGCATTGTGTGATACGAGGGTTTGGGGGCTGAGTCATTCCTCGCTTAGCTAAGCTATGGATGAGATGAGTTATTTTAAGTTTAGCTTAGTTATTGCTTGTGACTAGACTAGAAGACTAATGTTTCGGTGATGTATGTTGTAAAAGGTATCATCATCATAATCATCAGCCTTTTTAACCGACTTTCGAAAAAGTATGTTTTTTTTATGTATGGTCACCGATTTCTCCGTCAGTTGTCGATTTTCAAAATTCTTTTTTTATCCGAAAGCATATACTCCTGAGGTGGTCCCATATAAATTTTATCGAAATTGCTTCAGCTCCTTTTGAGAAACTGAACAAAAACGAAAAATATGTATACCTAGATGACGTTTTTGTTTTCTCCTATTACGAGTATGTTTAAATTCCACGTTCCATGTTATTGGAGTTTTTAGTTCTGGGGGGTCTAAAACAACTAAAAATTGAAAAATAAAAAACTTTTTTACAAAAAAAAAACAACCGACTTCGGAAGTCGGTGTCAAATAACGAAGAAATAAAATACAAACACTGACTTCCGAAACTAAAGCTATTTTTTAATTTTTAGTGTATTTTCTTTTTTGAAAGTCGGTTGTTTTTTATTGTAAAAAAGTTTTTTTAATGTCCCCACTGCTGGGGCACAGGCCTCCTCTCCGTGAGGTATCGATAATAATAATAATAGCAATAATATAAAGGTATCGATGTGATTAAATAGCATGATGAAGGTTTTCTGAAATGACGTACCGCCATCGCACCAGATGGCAGGACTTAAGCATTAGGTCCATACACCTGTCAAAATATTTCAGATAATGTCAAAAACTGACATTAGTATATTGATGTGGTTTTTTGGCGGGATTTTGTCGAGTGAAGTTCAGTGGCTGTTTTAATTATTCGTTTATTGGTTCCTAGTGGATATTGTGATGTAAAATTGGTGTAGTTTTGTGTCTCAAGTGTAAACGCAAATGGACAATATGTGGAATCATTGAAACAGGCGCGATCTCGGGAAAATGGAGCTGAGAATTTTATTGTGGTATTGACTACCTCAGCGAAGTTTGCCGAGAAGGCTGACTCGACACATTTGTTGCCAAATACTGCAAAAAACATTAGAATGTGTTACATCTGCATTCTAATGGAAAAGAGTATAAATACACTACAACTGAAGACGAGGCTTTGGCCTTACTTATAAACAAGAAAGATAATAAGCACTGAAGACGAGGCGGTATGGTCCAAGACCTTAGCCTGCCCATGAAGGGCGAAGGAAAAAAAAAAAAAAAGTATATTGATGTCAACGTTATGTTAACGTCACTAGGTCGTCGTTTTAAAGTAAATACAAGTTTTTTTTTTGATAAAAAAAAGCGTTGGGGTAGTAATTCCTGTGTCCCCACAGGAATTACTTCTGTGTCGTGGGTGCGTTCACAAACATGTAAACTCACATATACAAGACACCCAGACCCAGAACAACCATCTGTAGGCCATACAAATATTTGTTCTATGCGGAAATCGAACTCGTGTCACGCATTGCAGCAGCCAATCGCTCAACCACTGCGCCAACCATGCCGTCAAGTGGCCACAACTGATGGCGTAAAACTCTAATTTTGTTAGCTAACCTGATCATCTCCCCATTACTCCATGTTTAAAAACCTCGCATACCTAGTTCATTTCTCACTCATCTCATCTCTACCTCAAGATTTATACACTGAATGTCGTGTTAAAAGCGTTATCTTGAGGCACACATTAGGCTGAGTGCGGATATATTATAATATATTGAATTGAGCGTGAGTGCTGTGTGTACCCGCTTTTTAATGTGTTTTATATCACCGCAATAGGAATATACATATGCTTATAAAGGTAGATTGTTACCCCTGAGAGAGTTATTGAATATTATTAGGAAGGAGGGATGGTAAAGAAAGTAAGTTTTCAAAGGGATGTTTTTGATATACAAAAGGGTAAATGTCTTGCCAGATTCTTTTGCATTAAGTTTATTAAATTGACTTTATTTTCGGAATGTTTTTGATTCAGAAATAGGTTGGGATGTTTTGTTAAAACATTGCCTCTCTGGGTTTCTGGTCGCCAACTGAGCGTGGAGTCTGGGATTCGATCCCAAGTATTTTGGAGATTTTAAATCTTGAAGTTTTTAATGGGCCTTTTGATTTTTTTAAGCTATTGCATAGCTTCTATCGCGGGCCTTGAGCGTGGAGACCGAATCCAGAAATTCCGTAACGAAAATAACCTAACACCCCTCACTCCGACCGGCACAGCGGTGATACTTTTTAGTTTTGCCATCTATCGATGAATAGCAGAACTTTTGACTTTTGATGATATTGTGTTGTTGATATTGATGATGATGATAATGATGATGACGATGATGGTGATGATGATGATGATGACGATGATGATGATGATGATGATGATGATGATGATGATGATGGTGATGATATTTATCTTGTTACGCCAAAGAAGTGTAACTTCTTACGTGCGTACTTGTACACACACATAAATAAAATAAATAAATAATTATAATTGCATAAGTTGATAAAAAATGCTATGCAATAGCTTTTTTTATCAATTTCTTCCATTCTGTCCTGTCAGCTGTCACGCTATCACTAACTCCATTTTCTTTCATATCACTCCTCACACAATCCATCCATACTTTCTTTGGCCTCCCTCTCCCTCTCCATCCATCCACATTTGTATTCATAACTCTTTTAGTTACATGTGTTTCATCCCTTCTCTTTATGTTATGTCTTTTAATGACATTTAATTACAACGAAGAACATGACCCTCCTTAAGTCAGTCAGGTAAAAATCTCTCGAGTGAACCAGTTATAACTCACAACAACCTCCTTAAATCGTAAATATAACTAGGTTTAAGTTCGGATTTACCTTAAATTGGGTCTTATAAGACCTTACAAGGTCTAATCCCATATGGTTGGCCCTTTCGGACTATCAAAATGGTCGCTTAAGGCGCTATAACTGCCAATGACCTTGAGTGGTTAGCTTGCGTGTTCTGTGCTGAGCTCACGTAACACGTCGTACGTTCACCAAGTAATAGGACTCGCCCATCAAGGAGCGCTGTCCGAAATTAGACGCATTATTAATTTATTATACATAAAACAACAGGTATTTTACTAAAACACGTATACCAAAATATAAATAATTAAATGATCTTTTAAATGGTGAAAGTTTCATAAATAAATACTTTATAGTTTTTGCGTGTTTCTCAATTTTTTATCTGCGTCAGACATAACTTTAGAAATTAATTACACAATGTTATAAAAATATAATTTCAAATATTCACATATGAAGTTACGACGGAAATTGTCTAAAGTAACATACATAATATTTTTTTCAAACAAATAAGACTAGTCGTTTAGACGTGATGTTCAATTAAAAACGCTTAGAAGTCGTATAACTGCGCCTTAAGGCTGCAGAGAGAATTAGAAATATCCTCACTATAACTCAAGTTTGATTCCAAAGTTTTGCTTGATGTGAAGTTTGGGATCCCTAGTGGGTGTTTTTGTGTTGAATGTGTGTGAGGATTCGTGTTTGTTTGAATTTATTTGATGTGAGAGTATTGGGCATACTGGTTTGTGGCGAAGTTATAGTACTTATCGACACTGTAGAACTTTACGGTTAAAGGAGTCTGCCCGTTACACTGTACCATACTATGACCGTGATAGGAACGTGTCAGGCAAAAAAAAAACAAGAGTACCACGCCGGGAGTACCGACAGAAGTGAAAACTTGAACAAAAAATTCCAACGCGCCTAAAGAAGTTTTTACTTCAATCTGCGACGCGATCGCGTAGTGGTGTCGGTGTCGGTGTTGGTGTCGGTGGCAAGTTCAATAGATTTTTCCCATCTCAAAAATGCCCAACGTGCCTAAAGTAGTTTTCACTTCAAAAAATCTTTTTATTGAAAACTATGAGACTTTTTTGCCCTTTGGACCGTTTCGACCGCCCTTTGGACCGTTTCGTCATCGACCAACAGTGTCGCATGTCATGCACGAAGTACGAGAAACCAAAAACGGCCGTGTCTGACACTTTTGCCTACTACTTTGGATACGAAACATTCTGAGACCTGTTTTAACAACCTAAAAAATACTTTATCCTCTTTGTAACAAACGTGACGTTAGATTCGTTAATATTTATTTTTTATGCTATGCTACGATTTTTTATTCAACGAGGGCGCCACTTGGCCGGTAGTAGACCCTTAAGCAACAAAAATAAGTTATGGCTAAGTTAAAACAAATATAGTGGTCATTTCTGCTAACAAAAAGATGAGTAATTTTTAAGGTATTTTTTTTTGTTTATAAAACTGTAAGTAATAATGTTTTTTTACTAGTGGTAGTTGTCTATAACGGTCATTATTCGATATAATAACAAGCAATTGATGAATATTTTAATTCATAGAAGTGAGGAGGTTCTCTATTTGTGAGAAAAAAACGCCAATTTCATATGTAAGGACCCAATATTTGTGTGCAAAATTTCATTCAAATCAATTCAGCCGTTTTTGCGTGATTGAAACACAAACATACAAACTTTCGCATTTATAACATTAGGGAAGTAGGATTATTTACACTAATAACAAACACATTTGCCAATACCTAAGGGAAATAATATGTAGGCAGGTATGGGAACTATACCTACGTGTGACAAATAGCCAAGAAAATCTTTGTTCTTTACACTATAATGCATCCTTACTCACCACGTTTCTATGTTAGTTTAGGCTGTGTTTACAAACACTGTGACCAGTTTAGTAAATTACAAGATAAAGATAGATTTATGTGGTCTAATATCCTGGCTTATAACCCATGGGAGACATCTTTAGGATATACGGAAGGTGTTTCATCAATTTGGAATGAAAGACAAAAAAAAAATTAATAAAAAAATTTCAAGCAGTCTGATGCAGTTGGTGGCAGTTATTTTAGTTCAATTATTGAGGTCATGCCACCAACTGCATCAGACTGCTTGAAAGTGACTTGTTTATAACTTTTTAGTTGTTTTTTACAGTCTGGTTTTTTGAAAATATTATTATTTTTTATTTTCTATATTTTAGTGAGTTATATTTTTGGAATCGCCTCCTTGAACCCTTTATTTTGATATACCTCGACTTAATTTTATTTGTTTTTCACAATATAGCGTCTGATTGTCGCCGTAATGTATTTTGATTACTGTCGTCTTTAATAGCATTTGCAGGATTAAGTCGAAACAATTGACGTAAGAATTCTATCAAAATCGGCCCACGCGTTTGGTCTCTAAAGTGCCACAAAGGAACGCTCATACACACATACATACCTATACACATACATAAAAACAAATGAATACTATGTTGACGTTTCGAACTATTCTGTTGGTTTTTAAGGCCTACCTCCCCATAAGTGGCGCCCTCATTGAATAAAAATTCGTATCTTAGCATAGAAAATAAAGATTAAAGAATCCTATGTTGCGTTTGTTACACATAAGATAAGGTATTTTTACGTTGTTAAAACAGAACTCAAAGTGGTTCGTATCCAAAGTAGTAAGCAAAAGTGTCGAAAACGGCCGTTTTTGGTACTTTTGCTTACTACTTTGGATACGAAACACATTGAGTCATGCTTCCAAAACGTTAAAATACCTTATCCTCTCTGTAAAAAACGCAACATAGCATTTTTTAATCTTTATTTACTACGCTTTGCGACGATTTTTTATTCAATGAGGGCGCCACTTGGCGGCTATATACGCCTTAACCGACTGCCACAGAAGTAGGGTAACTTTTTTCGAGAATATGTATTTATGTGAGTATGTTTGTATGTCAATTTCTTTGCCACGCGCTGTTGCCTAAACGGCTTGATCGATTTTACTAAATGATGTAATATTAGATTGGGGTTGTCCGCCGAAGTGATATAGGCTATATAAATTTAGAAAAAAAAAAACAGAATGATGACCGCCATTTGGTAAGTGTAGTAGTATTTTTTATGTGCTATCGAATATTCTTCTTCATCATCATCATCAGCCTTTTAATGTCACTACTGATGGGGCACAGGCCTCTTCTCTGTGAGAAGGTGTGGGCCATAATCCACCACGCAAGCCCAATGCGGATTGGTGGATGTCACAATGTGACATGTCTTCGAACTTTTGGTTCTATAACATGCCGGTTTCCTCACGATGTTTTCCTTCACCGTTTTGAGAGCAGTGGTGATGTAATGATTTACACAAAGTAAAGCGCCTGCCTGAGTTTGAACTCACGACCTACAACTTGTAAGTCGTGGCCAATACCACTGGGCCACCACTGCTTCGTTCATTCTTACTAGTTAATAACTTTTAGGTAAGACTGTCCACGAAGAAATGAAAAAATGAATCTTATATTAAATTTACCTAGCCACATCAGACGCCTCAACAAAATATGGTTATACAATATCTATAGCAGCCCAAATATCGTTAGTCCAACCCTTTATGATAATTTTAGGGTTCGATCCTCCTACGTGGATATGACGACCTTTATAAGTCCACGACAAAATTTGATGGCTTCTCTTTGCTATATAAATAATAATAAATAAGTCAAGATTTGTCTTCCAAAGTCTGTTTTGATGTTCGTATTTTGTTGGGTTCCGTAGTCCTAACAAGGACAAGGAACTCTTGTAGTTTTAGTCTGTCCGTCCGAGGCATAGCTTAGAGACTTTTAGTACTAGTCTACTTTTAGTAGTAGCTGCAATTTGCATGGGTGTTGATCACGTAAAGAAAATGAAGCAATAAAATTTTGTATTTTTTTTATGGTGTCTGCCCTACATGTAAAGTGGGTAAATTTTTTTTTTGTCGCCTATCCTATTATATCGGGTGTAAAAATACAGTTTCCAAAGCCGAAAGCTTATTATAACTATTCTACCAATTGTTTGGATAATTTTTTTCCACTAGACCATACCTGGGAATCCACTGGTTCTGGAGATATTGAAGGTCAAAGTCGCAATGTTTTTGTTTTCCTTTTTATCCGAAAATGAATTCAAAGTGTTATTACTAAACTTTTTTTCAAACAAACATTACCTGAAATTTCGTGTTTTTTTTCAAAATTTCGAAATTAATAAAATATCAATAGAATATTTTATTAATATCACACGTATCCGACAAGTACCTACGTGGCTTCGAGCGAAGGGGCGGGGTTTAACTCCACTTACCTGGGTTCACGTTATCTTTTTTTATTGCGCGCATAAAAAACAGTTTTTTTTTCATACCTAAAAATAAAAGTTGTGTCTCAGCAATAATTTTTGCGCAAAACTACTTTGTTAGACGTACAGTAGGCGTAGTTAACGGCTTTGTGATGTGTCTTTTTACACCCTGTGTAGTGTTGGATAGGTCTTTAAAAATCAACAATCAATGTGGGGTCGTAAAAACTATGTTTGGATTCAGTGAGTTGTTTGCGAAATATTACAATTTAAAACTATATTTTTGTTCGAGTAGAGCATCCCCCCCACTAAAAGCTAAACTTCAAGATTCTGAAAAACATCGTGATGGTTGGAGTTGCCCAAGCGTGTAAATAGCCGTGGGACTCTGCGGATGTAGGACGGTGTTTACGGCCAAACACTTGGATTGAATGCTGGCCCAAAATTGCCTATATTTGTCTGTATAACTTCAAGTTAGGAGTGGTTGGCAGTAGACGGCGCATGCGGCCCTACTCTAGGTTAATAAGAACAAGTGGTACCTGACTTTTTTGGCTGCCACGCTGGACGACGACGAGTGGCCACTCGTTTCTTCACACCAACACTCTTGATTATTCTCGTTCAATAGTCACACGGACGCGATAAATATGGGTTATTTATTATTCCCGGAGAATCCCCAACGTTTACGGGATATTACTCGGGATTTTAGTGTATTTGCGGGGACGATATTAATAAGACATTAATTTAGTCTGCGGTGAGATGCGCTCTGCCTCGCGGCGATAGGCACACTGACGTGACGTCGATTGCTGCATTTTAAATTGTCTATAGCTCCCGTAAAGCCGGCTACTCACTTGCCTTACAAGCCAAAGCGAGCCACACACGCCGTGATACCACCCCCATCCAACTTGCAGAGTGGCGGCAACTCGCCACACCAATGGTAGTTATAAAAAGAACTTTGAAGAAAAACTATCACGGCTAAGTTAGCTCTGTTAGTTTAGGAGTAATCATCGCCCAACTTAATGTACCTACTTGGAAAATTTCGCACAAAACAGAAAATCCTTAGAAGAAAAAAAATTAGGTGAAGTTGTTAATTATTGAATATTTAAAACAGGTAAACGTAATTATATTGAAAAAACAAAAATCTTATTTTTCGTTTTTAATTTACCAAACTCAATTATTATGTTCCTATTAAACATAAAGATTACACCAATTCTAAACGCCCAGTTTTCGACGTTTAAGCGAGCTAGCTTAAACGCGTTTAGCCGCTATCATAAAGCTGAATAGTTTGTTTGTTTGGTTGAACGCGCTAATCTCAGGAACTGCTGGATCGAATTGAAAAATTATTTTTGTGTTGAATAGTCCATTTATCGAGGAAGCCAAACGGAGCTACATTGCTGTCACTCACATTTCCGTCTGTCCGTCTGAGTCTGGTCGTCTGCTCCAACCGTTTGGCTGCAAAACCTGTGTTTTACAGCCAAACGGTTGGAGCTACAGTCTTCAAATTTTCACAATATAAGCATCTTGTTGACCCAAAGCCATACAAATAGTCAAAAATACATTTAAGTGCAAAGTCCGACACACTAGGCCTGTCTTTTTAAACTATGATTATTTTGTAGCATATTAGCACTTTGCCCGCGGTTTCGCTCTCGTGACCTATCTCGCGGGAATTTTTATTTATACCGGGATAAAAAGTAGCTTATGTTACTCGCTGCTAATTTAGATTTCTTTTGGTGAAGACATGGTTAAAATCGGTCCAGTAGTTTCAGAGCTTATTCGGAATAAACAATCTAAAAAAAATGAGTGTGTGTACTTATGTACGCACGTAAGAAGTTATACTTCTTTGGCGTAACAAGATAAAAAATCGAACTGTCACAAGGTTTACAAAAGTAAAACAATCATTCTTCGTGATCCACAGACTATAGCGAACTTCAGGGTGTCGGTATTTTGTGACGGTGTGCGCGCGCATCGTAAAAGTTTACTCTCATCATTTTTCCCTAACGCGCTAAAAGAAGTATAACTTCAAAAATCTTTCCTCTTTATAATACCTATGAGTATAGATTTCGTAACTGGAAACAACGAAAAAAGAAATTACATCTAAAAATACTTAATAGAAGTTTGGGTAAAGTTTTGAAACCGGAACCCAAAGTTTAGAAACGTGTGTTTACCTAACAAAATAACTATTAAGCCATCCCACACTATTACTAGGATTGTTTCCCTTTACCTTAAAGTTGAAATCTCCCTGTACAAACTTAATTCTTCTTTGATGTATCATAAGGCCGCTTTCACATTATACATCGATGTGGCTGGCAGGATCTTGAGGCCGCTTTCACATTAGACATCGATGTGACTGGCAGGATCTTGAGGCCGCTTTCACATTAGACATCGATGTGACTGGCAGGATCTTGAGGCCGCTTTCACATTAGACATCGATGTGACTGGCAGGATCTTGAGGCCGCTTTCACATTAGACATCGATGTGGCTGGCAGGATCTTGAGGCCACTTTCACATTAGACATCGATGTGGCTGGCAGGATCTTGAGGCCGCTTTCACATTAGACATCGATGTGGCTGGCAGGATCTTGAGGCCGCTTTCACATTAGACATCGATGTGACTGGCAGGATCTTGAGGCCGCTTTCACATTAGACATCGATGTGGCTGGCAGGATCTTGAGGCCACTTTCACATTAGACATCGATGTGGCTGGCAGGATCTTGAGGCCGCTTTCACATTAGACATCGATGTGGCTGGCAGGATCTTGAGGCCGCTTTCACATTAGACATCGATGTGACTGGCAGGATCTTGAGGCCGCTTTCACATTAGACATCGATGTGGCTGGCAGGATCTTGAGGCCGCTTTCACATTAGACATCGATGTGGCTGGCAGGATCTTGAGGCCGCTTTCACATTAGGACGTGAGCAGCGCGACAGTAGCACGGCAGAAGCACATGCTTCTGTTTATAATATAAAATTCTGACTGGGCGACGGTCGCGCGTCTGTCGCGCTGCTAAAGTCGCCTAAATGTGAAAGCGGTCTAAGACTGGCCAAATGAAGGTGTGCAGAGTACAAAGTATTTCTTCTTTTTTAGGGTTCCGTAATCCTAACAAGGACAAGGAACTCTTATAGTTTCGGTCTGTCTGTTCGTTCTAGGCATAGCTTAGAGACTGTTAGCAAAAGAAAACTTTTGCATGGGTATACCTACATATATTAATTACGCTAAGTAAACGAAGTAATACAATTTTTAAAACAGATATTTTTGTATCACGGTAGCTCCCGCACATGTAAAGTGGGTATGATTTTTATTTTTCTCGCCTATCTTGTAGTGTGGGGTATCGTTGGATGGGTCTTTTCAAATCATTACGGAGTTGTGAAGAATATTTTACGATTCAGTGATTCGTTTACGAAATATTAAACTTTTAAGTGAATTTATTTGTTCGAGTCGAGAGCGCCCACCCCACTAAAAGCTAAACTGTTGGCGAATATGTTCATAGTAATAAACATAAAGTCCCCTGTTATAACGGGTGACTACGGAACCGTACACTGCGCATGGCCCCCCGACACGCACTTGGCTGGTTTTTTCTAGCAAAAGATTGGACGTTTGAACCTACATCCTACAGGATGTAAAGGAAATGCTTGGTCATGTTTTAAATACTCTTTCTGCCCATAGAAATGACCAACTTTCTTTCAATAAAGTAATAGATAATCCTGAAAACCTTATTACAAAAAAAAATACAACCAACTTCCACAGATCAATACTAAAAAATGCAAAATAATTTTAATTTCGGAAGTCGGTGCCAAAACACGAAGACACAAAAAACCTTTTTACAAAAAAAATACAACCGACTTCCACAGATCAATACTAAAAAATGCAAAATAACTTACACTATTAAAAATTAATTATTAAAAACTTTAATTTCGGAAGTCGGTGTTTCTAGTTTGGTTTCTTCATTATTTGACACCGACTTCCGAAATTAAAGTTATTTTGCATTTTTTAGTATTGATCTGTGGAAATCGGTTGTATTTTTTTTTTTTGTAAAAAGGTTTTTATTTTTCGCTGTATCTTAAATATTTCCGTTACACACTGTATAGCTTGAAATCTACTTTATTTAAATAAATCGTGTTTTATGGTCCATTGACTATGAATATTTTATTCTAAACCATTGAAGTACCAAAATGAAGTATATAAATCAAATAAAGATTTGAGGGTAGTAAGTAACTCTTTATTGGATTCAAAATAAACAGGAATTTAATAATTTAAATTCTCTTAATAATTTATTTCGAGCTTCCATGAGTTTAATTTTAAAATTGTATGCATCGCACATTTTTTTTTTGGTAGAGATTTGCTTTTAAAGATTATGCACAGTAATAGTGCATCATCATTTCAACTGAAAAACGTCTACTACTGGACATTTTTCAGCATCTTTTTGGCCTCTCCCAAGTATCGCTACAACGACCGGTACTCACCAGGTCATCTGTTATATCTCGTTTATCCTTTAATTTATGTAATGAATTAATACTGTTACGTCGACCGTATTACACTGGAACGTTCGAGAATGTGGTCGAAGTTTCCAGAAGTTTCCACTAGGTTCGAGAACATTCCATTGTGGTACTGTGTAGAAGTTCATAGATGTTTCTAGAATATTCCACTATAAGATAGTTCGACAATGTTCTGGAAACTTCCATGACCGTATAAATAGGCCGGACGGCGGGCGAGTGAGTCAGTCTGATTTCGACTACGGATGCGAACGGATGCGAATACAAGCGATTACGAAGAGAATAGTGATTATTAGCGATTTAGTGTTTGTGTAAATAAGTTGTTGAGTTAATAAAGAATATTTGGTTAATTAATTGGTGTAAAATAATTTATCCCATACCCAGCTCGTAACAATACACACAAATTAATTAATTGTACTTTTATTCACACTTGACCATAAAGTAAAGTAAACCATAGATTACCCCACCTGACTCGTTTTTCCGGGCGAGCCAGTGTTGCCCTCTATTAACAATAATATAAGCAACATTCGAACATCATCGCTCCGCCTTGTGGGATGCTTCCCAACACTGTGTCTTCAAATACGCGCCCGCCACTGCATAACCCTTCGCCCCCATCGACCATCTGTTTTACGAGCAATGTGCCCTTTACGTGGCGATTCTTCGGGAGGTCTTGGTTCTCCTGCGGATATCTTCATTCCTGATTCGCTCACGCAAGGAAACTTCGACCGAAGGCCTTTCCATTGCACTTTTGGTTTCCTTAAGCCTTCTGATGAGGTCCATTGTCCACACGCACTACCCACTGGCAACACGCACTGGTTATAGACTCGAGACACTGTGGAATGGAAGATAAGAAGATACCATGGTACTTACCAAACGCTGTCCAGCCGAGTCAGATTCAACGTCTGACCTCTGTTAATGGTGCATCTAGGCGGACTTAACCCGAAAGTGCTAGTAATCAAGCCGTTTTTGTCAAGTTCTTTAAAATTAACCCTCTTCAACCTACTGAAAATAAAATGGAACTCCCTTTGTTAATGAACGAATAACAGCCCTAGAGTTGACAAATAAATTATATTTTTTGTTTTTATATTTTTTAATGTACGGTATATATTTTTGTTTATGTACTCCGGTATATATTTTTGTTTATGTATGTTTTTGTGTATTCTATAGAATATAACTACAATATGCTTATACACAACTAAACTAATAAATAACTAAATAGGTGTTTATACAAACTGATATTATAATCTATAGATATATATAAAAATGAGTCCCTATTTCCTTGGTCACGGCTTCAAACGTGAACGGTTGGACCGATTTCGTTAATTCTTTTTTTGTTTATTTTTATTGTCAGGAAAAGGTTCTTATGAAAGAAAAAATTAAGAAAGTTGCGCGGAAAATTAGACAATTTCAAAAACTTCGCGCGTTTGACAGTTCATAGCTAAGACAGGACAACGTCTGTCGGGTCAGCTAGTAATATATATACAAACGCGTATGAAAAGGACTCATTGGGCATCAAAAAAGTGCCCAAAAAGCAAATTCATAATTCTTTATTGTACACCAAAAATTTCACATAGTACTTAGTGGTTACACAATGCATGTACAAAGGCGAGCTTAACTCAATGTTGAGTTTTCTCCCAGCAGACCTTTGAGTGATAGAGAGAGATCACATTTGAGGGTAGGATCCAGTGCACAAAACATATAAACCTACATAAATAATTCCCAATGTATAATTATACCTACATACTAATAAATACCAATATATACTAATATTATGTCAATTTGAAAGGAAGTGCTCTTTGATTTTCTTCTTGAAGACACCTAGAGAAGGACAAAGTGCCCAGACCGTTGCCAGCATTGCTACGTTGAATAGCAATACTGATTCGGTGACAATAGAAAAGCTCAGCCCTCTGGCCACGTGATGAGTCGACTAGCTGTTTGCTGATATTCCGAAAAACTCGATGAGCAGTCTTACCACATGGCCTTAGTGTTACAATTCAACGGCTGAAAAATTAATAATTATGTTATCAATATTAAATTCAAATTTTCAAATTCAAATTCAAAGCATTTATTTCAAATAAATCGTTTACAGGCACTTTTGAATTGTCAATAGGTCGATCAGTCAGAAAAATGAAGCTAATTGCACATTCCAAGGCGTAGATCTTTATGGAGAAGAACGTGCAAGAAACTCCATGGACACTCATTTAGGGTCATACTTATTATCGCGTCGAGTCGCGCGGATTCCCGCGGCGCCGCGGGCATCCGCGCGACTCGAGTTTCTCATGCGATAATAAGTATTGTAGTAATGAAAATAAAGCTAAAATTCATATGACACTGAAACTGCGCTGCCCTTCGCCGCTCTTTCGGTGTGAGTTGACCCTTAAACCATATTCTGTACTAATTTCCATATGCCAGTGGTTTTACTTATCAATCTTTCAAAAACAGAACTGTTTCGTTTTCAGGTATAGTTTCACGAAACTCATTGCCTTCTATTCCGTAGGCACTGGTTAGGTAAACAACATCTCGTTTAAAACGTTACAAACCCCTATCCCACAATAATCTAAAAATTAGTCTCTCGGAACCTAGACAGCGGTTTTAGCAACATCTTGAACTGATTACGTCTCCATATATCACAGGGCCCATATCAGGGCCCACACCTCTGCTAATTATGCGGCCCAGCGGCTCAGGGGCCCCGAGTGACGGCGGTCTGACACGCTGGGGTCCGCAAAATACATAAATTTAATTATGCCTTTGTAATGATTTATATTTGCAGTATTATCTGTATATTTTTAGGACTGTTGTTTGGAGGAGGGTGTTATGATTGGATTTATCGTTTTTGGGCCGTCTGGGTAGGATGTAATAAACCATACGGGTATTTTTTTTGGTAAAATGGGCTGAAATATCTTTTAAAATTGGAAGTTCATCATCATCCTCTTGTCTCCTGTGCGCCTTGCATCCAACGTATTCCCGCGACCCTCACCAGGTCATCGCTCTACCTTGTGGAAGACCTTCCGACGCTGCGTCTTCCAGTACACGGTCGCCATTCCAGAACTTTCCGGCCCTATCAAAGATCTGTTCTGCAAGGAGTGTGCCCTGCCCACTGCCACTTCAGTTTGGCGATTCTTCGGGCTATGTTGATAAGCTTGGTTCTCCTGCTGAGATCTTAATTTCTGATTCAATCACGCAAGGCAACTCAGAGCACAGCCCAACCCAATTTATTTAAGATCGGCGCAGCTTGTCTTCTTCCAAAAACTTATATCGTGTGGCCAAAACAAATATGTAGAACTTTTTTTGCCACAAATTCTTGATTTAAGGCATATTTTTAGTAGACGAGTTGCAACTTTGTTTTGGGTAGTTTTTAAGACCATAATCACTGTATTAAATTCAGAAATTTTACTCTAAAGTTCCAACGTGAATTGGAAATAACCTAAACAATCAATCCGTATAGCCTTTTCCCAACTATCTTGGGGTCGGCTTCCAGTCTAACCTGATGCAGCTGAATACCACCATTTTACATGGAGCGACTGCCTATCTGACCTCCACAATCCAGTTACTGGGTAATGCGATACCCCTTGTAAGACTGGTTGTCAGACTTTCAGGTTTCTGATGACCCATAACGACAAAAATGAAAAAACATAGACATCGGAGTTTATTAATTTTCCAATATTTATCATTGAACGGTTTAATTCCAGTGGAGGAATAAACTAAATTTTGTGTCTTTTAATAATAAAATTGCTGAGCTAGGCGTGGGCGAAAAAAAATTAGCCGTCTCGTACATTTGCGTTTGCATAACTCGATAAAATATACTGAACTGAACAGCCGATATTTTTTTCGCGATTTCAGTTTTGTGCCCATAGTAAACGTTGTTCATAATGATGAGTATTTCTAATGTTTTCATTTAGTGTCGTATTGTTTTCTTCACCATGTATATTTGTACATTTTTAGGGTTCCGTACCTCAAAAGGAAAAAACGGAACCCATATAGGATCACTTTGTTGTTTGTCCGTCTGTCCGTCTGTCAAGTCCCTTTATCTCGGTAAAGCGTGGAGGTATCGAGTTGAAATTTAAACCATATAGTGAAGTCTACAGTCCCTTGAAGCTGTGAAAAAATCAAACTTCTAAGTTAATGTAAAAAAAGATACGGCCGTGTATGCCGTAAAGGCGTATATTTCGACACTCAAGGGAATCGAAATTTATAGGGTATTTCCCGCTGTCCTATAATCATGAAATTTGGCAAGAAGCAAGGTCTTATAACACAAAATAAAGAAAAAGTCTGACTACCGTAAATTTTTAATTATATAGGGGTCCAAGGAATTCGGGTCCAAATTTTAAAGTGAGACGACCGTATCATGTGGGGCATCATATGAAAGAACCTCATTAACACAAGCTCAAACAGATTTTTAAATTATTTTAACCACTGTCTAATTACCGAAAAATTAAAAATTAAAATTTTCACAACTCAATTCCCGAACTATTTAGATACCCGCAAGCTTGTACGGAACCCACAGTATGTGAGTCCGACTCGTACTTTGCCGGTTTTTTTTTGTTATATGTCCCTGCACTAACCCTTAAACACAGGAGACCAATCCGCCGCCCACATTTGCACATTTAAACTTAACTACATTTTTAGCATCACTCCTCAGGGACGGTACCCCAGTTAAGCTGACATGATGACATGTATTTTAACTAGTCAATTAACCAGCTAGCTCCCCTGTCAATTGAACCTTTGAGCCGTACTAATTAGTTGAGCGCTCCAGACTAATATATGTATGGGATGTATCTAGCTGTGGGCCTAGGGTCTTCTCCGAATTGTAAGGATGATGGCAGTCTAACAAATTACTTATGTAAAATAAAATCAAATAAAAATGTAACTTAGCTAAGCTTTTGCCAGAGACTTCGCCCGCGTGGAATGAGTACTTTCTCCATTATACATTATTTAGAGCGATTAGTACACATACAATTATTTAGTACACATACAATTATTTTTACAGGTAAACCCAATGTAATAAAAGTAGTCCTATAATGATAATTGACCAGTCCTAAGCCGTGGCTCAGGGTACCGGTACAAGTTACTTAGAAGACAATACACTAATTGTCACCCTCTGGAATTCCGCCAAAGAGCAGGAAAAAATATCCAAACGCTGAGAGATACTATTCATAATAGTAACCGCCCGACACACAGGTGAAAACTTTAATACGTTTGTACGGGCTACCGGAGTTTTAAACAGGCTATCCCTCGGTCCCAACCGTAGCTTACTGTTTGGAACGAGCAATCCCAACGATTCCAAAATTTGCGGATTATTAAGCATCCCACGAAAAACCATAAAAACATATTTCGCTAGAGCAAGATTACGCCTTACTTCCAACTTATAGTACCCAACCATCCCTATTACAAAGAGAGTTGGGTACATAAGTGGGTAAAACGGGTAGATGCCAAATTGCCTCATGTATAGGTACCGTGTAAACTTGTTCTGCATCTTCTCCACCATCTGAGAATATTTAGTTTCATAAGGATTCCAGATGATAGCACTAGTTTCCAAGTTGCTTCGGACCAACGCGTTATAAAGTGATTTCACTGCTGCCATGTTAGTGAAGTCACGGGTTTCTCGCATGACAAACCCAAGATTTTTGAAGGCCTTTTTACACACATGCACAACATGAGCTCAAAATGACAGATCCTCAGAAAAGGTGACCCCAAGATCTCGCACCGACCCCACCCGCGGTATCACGTGACCGCTGATACTATATTCGTGACGTCGGGGTACCACGGCCCGCGTGTAAGACATTATATTACATTTTGTCACATTGAAGTGCAACTTGTTCTCTACACTCCACGCTACCACCCGATCGATGTCACGCTGAAGCTTGTCACAGTGCGCCTCGTTGGTTATCCGCATGAACAACTTCAGATCGTCAGCGAATAATAGGCAGCCAGCATCTTTAACGACCTCCGGAAGATCATTGACCATTATAATAAATTCCAAGGGTCCTAAATTCGTCCCCTGACTTACCCCCGTAAGGGTAGAATACGGGTCTGAAGTGTAGCCTGCGTATTCAACCATTTGCCTGCGGTTGCCCAAGTAACTGGAAAAGAACTTTAGAAGGGCTGGGGTGAAACCAGCCCTCGCAAATTTACTTAAAAGAATATCATTATCCACACTATCGAATGCCTTCCTGAAGTCAAAGTAAGCAACGTCCAGTTGGGCACCAGCCTCAGAGTCCAGTACTGTGGCGGCCTGGTTTACGAAACACAATAAATTCGAATTCGTGCTGCGGCCCTCGCGAAAACCATGCTGCGCGTCGTTGAGCTGTGCGGCTACTTGCGAGTGGATAGATGAACACAACACAGACTCGAAGACTTTAGCAAATGGTGATAGTACTGCTACAGGTCTATATCCACTGACGTCTGAGCTTGGGGCACCCTTTGGTACCGGAGTAACCCTAGTCAATTTCCAGCCGTCCGGATACGAGCATTCACGCAAGAAGTTATTGAACAGATGCATGAGCGGCCGAGCTAGTACATTCCTACAATCCCTAACAATGAAGGGGGGCCCCCCGTCTGGTCCAACCGAACGCTTGGGCTTGAGGCGCGCGAGCGCGGCACTCACCTCGCCGAGAGACAGCTGCCCCACGTGAACGCGAGCACCGCGCTCGGGCGCCGTCTGCCCAGCGGCAGCCGCATCCAACCGCGGCGCCACCGCCCCATAGACCGAATGGAAGTAGTCAGCGAACGCCTGAGCGCACTCATGCTCTGGCATCGGCCCACCATTCCCAGCTATTTTCACTTTATTACGTTTCGAACGCTTGCTCCCAATAAAACCCAACATTAGGAGTGAGGCGTATTTATCGGAACAGTTTAAAAACATGTTTTTAGAAGTAACAACATGGAACAGGTATCGAAAAACCAAAAGTACAGTTCCAGCTCCTGTCTGTTCAACAACCTAAAACAGACAAACTAAATTAAAACGTTGTCGTAACTGATATGTGCATGCTCTTCTCTATCTAGCTTACGGATGTTTACGTTATTAGAAAGAGATAACATCTATTCCCGCCTCACTGAATGATACTAGGTACTATATTATAAATCTATCGCAATCAAAGTCTTTGGTTACATCGTAACTGGCTGTTATTTTGGAACTGGATTTTGGAACTGTTTTTTCCCTGGAACTGGAACAGGTGAAACAGGTTTCTAATTTTACCTGTTAGAGACCACCTCTTGAGCGGTGCAGCACATCTTCCGAACTACCAAATATAGTGTGGCCAAATCCGACGTATACCTAAAACTTTTTTGCTTGTGTGTTATCCAGACTATGATCTGTTTCTGCGTTTCAAATTTCATCAAGATCGGTTCAGCCATTCTGGGGTGATTGAGTAACAAAGATCTATACAGCCATTCAAACTTTCGCATTTATAATACTCGTATTAGTAGTATTTAAGGATTTACTGATTCAAGAGAAATTCTTTATTTATAAACAATTAATACATATATACTAGTTACAAACTTATAAAATACTTCACTAACTGTAATTATGGCGGATAGTCCCAAAAACGGTCAAAATTATGGTTTTTTAAAGCAGTGTATCTCTTAAGGCGTATCGTATATCCGCCAAGTGGCGTCCTCGTTGAATAAAAAATCGTAGCAAAGCGTAGAAAATAAAGATTAGTTGCGTTTGTTATAAAGAGCTTAAGGTATTTTTACGTGGTTGAAACTGGACTCAAAGTGTTTCGTATCCAAAGTAGTAAGCAGAAGTGTCAAAAGCGGCCGTTATTAGTACTTTTGCTCTACTTTAAATACGAAACACTTTGAGTCCTGTTTTAACAACGTAAAAATACCTTATCCTATTTGTAACAAACGCAACATAGGATTCTTTAATCTTTATTTTGTATGCTAAGATACGAATTTTTATTCAATGAGGGCGCCACTTACGGGGAGGTAGGCCCTTTAACCGTAAATAATTTTGACAAATAAAAAGAAAATTATATTTTCAAGTCCTATTTGCATAAAGTGATGGAACTCAAAACATAATTTAACATACTTTAATGCATCAAAAAAATCTTCTAACATACCTCTTAAATATCTTTAAAAGCAGTTTAACCCTTCATTAACAATTATAGTCATAATAAAAAATATACCATAAAATTTTAAATGGTAAACTGCATCCAGTGATGGATTATTTTTTATAAATTTATTAGTAAATCCTAAGTAAATCGATAAAATACTTCATATTTTGCAATAAATTGCGAGCATTTGTCGTAGCGCATCTCTTTCTTTTCTATGCAGTCCGAGAGTGACCGCGCTTTAGGTGATGTCTCGGCCTTAAAAGAAAAAACTCCTAACTAAATAAAACTTAAAATATGGCGTCAAAATATTCCTCCACATCGCTGTGTGTGTGATGCAAGTAGTTTAAAAAATCGTTTTTCATTAAATTCCTTATCCACGATTATAATTTGTTCTTTCAGCACACAAATAATGTTGTATTTGTTTGTACTTACAGAGAATGAGTGAACACTAAAAACTCGGTTACTGCATGCTCACTGTTTTGGACTTAAGGCGCCTTGAGTGGTTAGCTTACGTGTTCTGTGCTGAGCTCACGTAACGCGTCGTACGTCCACCCAGTAATTGGACTCGCCCATCAAGGAGCGCTGTCCGAAATTAGACGCATTATTAATTTATTAAACATAAAACAACAGGTATTCAAATAAAACACTGAGACTAAATTATAAATAATTACATGATCTTTAAAATGGTGATAGTTTCATGAAAATACGCTTTATAGTTTTTACGTGATTCTCAATTTTATGTCCGCGTTAGATATAACTTTGCAAATTAATTACACTATGTTATAAAAATATAATATCAAATATTCTCAGATCAAATTACGACGGAAATTGTTTAGCGTAACATATATTTTTTTCAAAGAAATAAAAAGTCGTTTAGACGTGATATTAAATTAAAAACCATTAAAAGTCGTATAACTACGCCTTAAGTGTAGATTTTCTTACCATGTTTTATTTAACAGTAGGTAATTCCCTGTTTATGGTTAACAAAAGTAGCGCATCGTTGTTGCAGCAACATAGTTGTATGTTACTAGAAACCTGTTACTTGCAACACTGAAAACTGCATGTAGGAATTAGTGTAAAAGTTTACTATGAGCGTCTTAAATATGTACTAGGTGTGATTGAAATAGTCACCTAGCCCCTGGCAAAGACAACTGAAGGAACACGAGTGGGTTTTAGTCAGTAAGAGTCTGACACGCTCTCCCGCTTCACCCACAGCGGGAGAAGTTATCCGAGGATCATCATTTGCAACAGGTTACTTATATCACACCCTTACGGTGCACTCGTCACACATCCACGTTGCACGTGCCTCGGCACTCCACAATTTTCCCAAAAACTGTGTAATGACTCGCATTGCTCGTGTTTATAACACAGACTTCTCTCAAGTTGACGTGTTTGACTGTAATAAGCAAACATTAAAAAACTAATTGTTAAAACTATATAATGCGAAGGCAAATTTAATGACATGCAATTAATTTCCATTCGTCTTTCGTTTAACATTTTCAAGTTTTATTCCAAATATAACCTTAAATAATATTCTACTGTACTGTAATTTAATTTTTTTGTTTCTTTATTTTCTCATTATACGTTCGCATTATGTTTATCCCAGATGCAAAGGGAAACCTATTATTGACAATTAAGAGGGAACAGGGGCTGCGATTCTCCATACAAATGTATTCCCCTTTTTTCTTTCTGAATAATGCCTCTACTAGAGCAATATTATTTTTTTTCACAAAGTCTAGGTCTATATAATATGTAAAGAAAATATGACCCTCCAATAATGACAAAAAATGGCCCATTTTTACCGCCGTGACTAGAGGACTACCAGACAAATTCGAAAAGTTCTTAACATAAAACAATTAAAAGGAACCTAGACATACTCTTTCTTAAAAATGTTGTGTCAAAGAAGTCGGTTAAAATAATTGAATCGGCTCAGTTTTCGAAGAGAAAAAAAAGGAGAAAAATACGAAACGTCGATCTCGACAAGAATTTTGTAATAAAATCGGTCTGAGCAGCAGCTGTCCCTGTCGCACTCTACGGGGGCTGGCTTGAGGCAGCACGAAGGCAATAGTTTCTTCAAATACCTATTTTTTAAAGTCATCGCAGGCCCTGTTCCTTCTTAAAGGTCTACTACGCGCCAAGTGGCGCCCTCATTGAATAAAAAATCGTAGCGAAGCATAGAAAATAAATATTAAAGAATCGAACGTCACGTTTGTTACAATGAGGATAAAGTATTTTTACGTTGTTAAAACAGGTCTCAAAATGTATCGTATCCAAAGTAGTAAGCAAAAGTGTCCAAAACAGCCATTTTTGGTACTTTTGCCTGTACCGGTGGTGGCACGAAATCAATAATTGAACTAAAATACCTGCCACCAACTGCATCAAACTGCTTGAAAAGTGACATGTTTGGAACTTTTTAGTTGTTTTTAACTGTCGGGTTTTTTTAAAATATTCAAAGTTTTTTGAAGCCGGTTAAAGATCTGACAAGCCCTTTGAAAGAAAAATATCCCTAACATAAATATCTAAGTTCACCACAAGCACGTTGAAATGTGAATATAAGTCTAAGTCTAAGTTGAAACATGAACTTATCTCCGTTTTAAAATAGTGACAGGGCGCTAAGTTATGGACAACTTACAAGTTCTGCTACTAAGTTGAGGAGATCTTACATACCTAGCGATGAAGTTTAGAAAAGATATTTAGAGCTTGATGCTTTGCATAATCTTTTTATAACTTTCTATCTTTACGCGTGTTAGATCTAGAGATTCTTTTGTAGTAGAGTAAGATCCCAGAGCCGCCAGACATTACTTTTATATTCTGACTAACAAAATGTGTGGGGTTGAGTAGTGTTAATAATTATGTACTTAGAACGTACGCACACTTGCCAACAGCTGCCAGACTCTTCAAACGTTGATTGGTTGTATGACTGTGTGCGCAGGTGGCACAAATGGGCATGGCAGGAGTCATTGGACGAGATCCTTTAAGGTGGAAGCGCCAGGTTAACCCGCGAAATTTAAATTTTCTTACGTTTTCTGCAATTTGCAGGTCATTGTCAGGTTGTATCTTGGTCAAAATATGATTCGCGGCCGTAGCAATCATATTTTGACCAACATACAACATGATACTAACCTGTAAATTGTTAAAAACCTAAGAAAATTTGAATTTCGGGGGCTACCCTGGAGCTTTCACTATAAAAAGAAGCTCTACTACAACGTACTGTGCTATGGTAATCCAGCTAGCAGAGCAGCAGCAGAGCTAAGATGCTCATTTGTGACGTAAAACTTGTGGACGTCAAGCTTCACAGCTTGGCTCATCGCCGCAAGGTTGCTTGCTTGTCGGTCTTTTACAGAATGTACTTCGGAGAGTGTTCTCAAGAACTCCACGACCTCATCCCACCAGCCCCCTTCTACCATCGGACTTCTAGACGCACGACAAGTTACCATCCCTACCTTGTTGCTATTCCACCAATTCGCACTAAGCGTTTCCAATTTTTTCAAACGTCTTTCATATTGTGCACAGCAAAGGAGTGTAACTCTCTACCTGCGTCTGTGGTTCCAAACGCATACAACCATAATCTCTTCAAAGTTACAGTGAACAGGCTTTTTCTGGTTAAGCTCACTCGATCGTCGATTCTGACTCTGTCACCTCTGACCTAGACTAGAGTCAAGAGCAACCCCACCTCTAATTTAAAAAAAAGTTGGCCGTCACGGGACGCCCGGCAGATGTGAAACATCTATTTAAATATTAGAATATAAAATTGTTGATAGTTGTTGGTTATTGTTGTTGTTACAACACACATCTAAAACAACAACTTGTTGTTAGTTGTGTGTTGTGTTACTTTTTTCGCATAGATGTTTCTAGGGAGAAGGGAGTCGAGAGCGGCGACGTAGTCGGGCATCGTGGCACGACGGTTGCCTTTTCCGTCACGGCATTCGAGTCGATTTTACTGCCAAGCTGCGCCAATAGATGTTTCACATCAAAAATAAATATAAAGTCATCATCAATTCAAGTTCTTTATCACAATCCTCCCGCTCTTCATCATCAACATCATCAAGGGTCACCACAACGACCTACCCTTGACCCTAACCAGGTCATCGCACCAGCAGATGTATTCGCTAACTCAGTTGACATCAATTTGAAATGCACTATGCAGTACATTGCTGCTTTGACGTATAGGAAAAAAAATACTACATACCTAGTGCCTATTATAATCGATGTCCACCGAGAAATGTACTGCAAAGTGCCAATCAAATTGATGTCAACTGAGTTAGCAAATACACCTGCAGGTTTCCAGGTCTCCTGCTCTTATCCTATTTATATGGGGCGGTGCAGTATGTCAAGTTCTTTATAGCCATATCATTTGCATTCATATATCAGAATGTTGGGCTGTGAAAAAGACAAATGAAAAAAGATTGGATGTGGCGGAGATGAGAATGTTGAGATGGATGTGTGGAGTAACGAGAGTGGATAAAGTGAGAAATCACACACACACACACACACACCACACCACACACATCACACGGACCCGGACACGGACGGGTCACATTAGAGGTAGTTTAAAAGTGGCGCCAGTGACAGAAAAGTTGAAAGGGAGCCGCTTATCTTGGTATGGTTATGTGAAGGGGAGGGATGAAACACATGTAACTAAAAGAGTTATGAATGTAAATCTGGATGGATGGAGAGGGAGAGGGAGGTCAAAAAAGTATGGATGGATTGTGTGAGGAGTGATATGAAAGAAAAGTTAATGATAGCGTGACGGCTGACAGGACAGAATGGAAGAAAAAAACGTGTTGCGCCGACCCCAAGTAACTTGAGATAAGAGCAGAAAGATGACGATTTGCATTCATTCATCATTGATGTGAGTATAAACAAACACACAGTCAAGTAACTAAACATTCTCTATTGATGTTACCGCAACAAAAACCTTTCCGGATCGATTAGTGCCCCATACCGTGTCACTATCACATTTGACACCCGCCCCCATGGGTAACTGATAGTTGATACAGTGAATTTAAAGCGTGCATAATAATATGTTCGGAAGGGGTTGCCAGCTATAAATAATGTAAGATGACGCGGGAACGAGATCCCGAGGGAGTTGTTGCAAGTATAAGTTGTATGTATTATTGACGTAGGTACTATAAGTGATGGTGTATTGACTGTCTTCTTTTTTAACACACTTATATTAGCTTCATTTTTAGCTAAGTAACAAGCTAATTATGTATTAATATATATTAATTATTATTATATGTTAATTAAATAATTATTATATTATTAATATTATTACATTAACTATGTAAATAAATCTTAGAAGTTAAATTTTACCCACTGCCCGGGTTCTGACTAAGCTGAGATTTCGCGTACATTTTCAGTTTGGATGATAATGCATGGTTAGCTACGTGACGTCATTCTAAATCCAATATTTATTTATTTTGTGTGTATCTTAAGATGATTTGATAATTTTACCGAAAATCCTAGGGATATTGCGAAAACACGGATCATTAGATCATGGTGAAAGTTGTAGTTCCGGGTAGCCTACTAAAATTAAAATCTAGTCTTTTCTGGTTCTGTGCCCCCCAGAGGCACAGTTTAAACCTAACCTGAACTAACATAATTGAGAAATGTTTTCACTATTGTCTAATTATCCGTGTTTTCGCAATATCCCTGGGTTTTCCTAGGGTTTTCGCGAAAATTCGATTTATCAAATCATCCTACGATATATTTATGCATTTCGCTATGGGAATCAAATGAAAGGGTTTCATGAGTTAAACACGAAAAATAAGAAATAAAGTGTGTTTTTTAGTTTTTTTAACATTTCTGTGTCTAGCGGCACACCGGTGTGCCAGCGGGGAAATTCCGTTTGCCTTACCAACAAAATTGCCAAAAACCCGATTCACGCGTTTTACTGCTATTATTGCTATTACCCAAAGTCTTTAGACCTGTGGCAAGGTTTACACACCCGGAACTTGACATAGTCTGTAGTTACACGATGGCCGACTGTCAACGGGGCTTGACAGATGTTGACATTTGACCTGACTACAGAATATTATTATTAGAGTCGATTATTAACCTTCTAATCACTTTGGGCCCGTGCTAGCTGGTCGCATTGATTGAATAAATAATAAAATAAATAACTGGATAATGGGTCCATACACTGCTAACTGCATATCGAATGCATCACTCACGGTCATCGGTGATGAGACGGTTTATTCCGCGGAAGTGTGGAGACCGAGGCTTTTTAAATGCTAAGACCCTTCACATTCGCGAGATATGTACTCTCTGGGAATATTATCTAGGTGCCGACGTGTATGCATCGAGATGTAGTGGCGGTGATGGAAAAGGGCCTCATCCCTGCTCTCCTTAAGGTGGAAGCGCCAGTGTAGCCCACGAAATTCAAATTTTCTTACGTTTTTTGCAATTTGCAGGTCAGTATTAGTAGCCAAGGAGAAAGAAGGGAAATTTTTTTTTTTTTAGTGTGTTTGTAGTGCTCGACACTACAGTTATCGTACAAGATTATACGCGTCTACTTGTTGTCTTATTAAGATCGAGCAAAAAAACCCAAAAAATAAACACGTTTCAGGAGAAACCCTTTTTATTTTAATTTATTTTTTCAGCAACAGAAATACACATTCTGTGAAAATGTCAACTCACTGCCTATTACGAATCATGAGATACCGAGAGGACGGACGGACAGACAGACAGCAGAGACTTATAATAGGGTCCCGTTGGTTATCCTTCGGGTACGGAACCCTAAAATACTAGTATAAGAAGCTTTAACTACGTCTTGTTAGGTATTTAAATTTTTTAAGACTTTGTTTTTTCTGTATCTAGCGAATGTTTTTCTGTAAAGAAAACAAGTGTTCAAGTTCTTTTATGGCGTCAGTTTATAAACAAAACAAGGCATTTTTACGATAAAAAATAAAGAGAAAGGTATTTGTTGTAGGTGGTTGTTTCTTTGTGAATTTTGTCTTAGGAAGTACCAAACTCTGTATCTATGCCGCATTTTTTTTAATGTATGGGTAGGTTCACGCAAGAAGAGCACGTGGCTAAAGTAATAACAGCCGCACGGGTCTATCCATCAGGTTAAGCTACGCTTTCCAGGGTTGGTCCATGGATGGGTGAACATCTTTACATACCGAGACTCCTCCGTATCTCGTAAATCACGTTATCCCGTTGGTCCCGGCTGTCAATCGTGGATCATTGACAGTCGTTACGGGTCCTCAGACGCCCGAAAGTCTGACAACCAGTCTTATCAAGGGCTATCGTATTACCCAGTAACTGGGTTGTGGAGGTCAGATAGGCAGTCGCTCCATGTAAAATACTGGTATTCAGCTGCATCCGGTTAGACTGGAAGCCGACCCCAAGATAGTTGGGAAAAGGCGAGGGCAGATTGATTGACAGGCTCGCGTTTGACCACTATCTTACCTGATGGTAAGCGATGATGTGGTCGACGTTGGAGTGCACTTGCCTAGAAGTAATCTATTCACTTTTGTCTTAAAGATCCCCAGGTCTTATAGACACATCATCATTACTAGACACATGAGACTTTTTATCATTGTCTTTGACTGTTGAAAATACAATGAAGTAAACATATCTTGGCAAAATGGTGCCCAGTTCAGAACATGAGCCTCACGTTTAAGTGGAAGTGCCCATACACCTGCACCTTGGAGGACTTAATGAATGCTAATAATGCTGCAGTTAACGTTAGGTAGGTACGTTAAACAATCTCTCATCATCACTCTCTGCTTAAACAATCTAAGGAGTTTACCATCGACTCGAAAAAAAATAAGAATTAAATTACTTTTAGCTTTTCTTAGGAAGACGGTCTTTTTTTATGGGGTGGGAAATCATCCAATGACTTCTCCCGCTCTGGGTGGAGCGGGAGGGCGTGTCAGACTCTCAGACTCTTACTGACTAAAACCCAACCCTGTTCCTTCCCTGCCTGAGTGCCCAAGGGTGCGGTAACTCATTTTCAGAATTTATCCACTACCCCTAGGCATGCAAGCACCGGCCACGATGGGCCCCGTCAGTGGTGGCTGTCTACATCTCTTTGAGGCGCGCGTGGAACACTACGCGCCGTCGACTTACGGGCTTAGTGCTGATCGGACGGCGAGCTACCCACTGCTCGCCGTCCGCAGGCCCGGGTCTACAGTGGCCGGAATTCGTTTCGCGACGCCCTACGCCCAGTACGCCCAGTACCTCTCCTGCGGTGGTAGCGGCCGGGGCCGCGAAGGCCACTCCGTTGAGCTTCCCTCACGCGTCCCACCTCCGCCTTCACGAGCATTACTGCTTCACAGAAGGCGGAGACTGCCTCCCATTCCCTCTCGCTCCGTACCATGGCCTGAACCAGGGCCGCGCGCGAGAGGTCGCCGCCACCTATTGCATCCACGAGGACACGGCGGTGTTCCGCCCAAGCGGGGCAGACCTCCGCCGTATGCTCCACTGTGTCCTCTGGGCGATCCGCGCAGTGGTAACACCCGGGCGTTTCCTGCCGCCCGATCTGATGCAGGGACCTCCCGAAACAACCGTGTCCGGTGAGGACCTGCGTCAGGCGGAAGGTGAGGACGCCGTGACGCCTCTCCAGCCACTCCTCAAAGAGGGGCACTACCGGGGCAATGGTGGCGTGCCCAGCGCTGGGTTGCGACAGTCACTGTTTCCATGTCGCCATGAGATCCTGCCGGAGCTTCGTCCGCCGAGCCGCGAGGTGTCGCGGCAAGGAAGACAGTCTAAGAGGTCAATTTAAAATAAGGTATTATTGTCCCAATTAATATTATAAAGAGGAAACATCGTCAGATTGTTTTTAAGAAATATCTCCGTAACTAATAAAATCTTTCACTGATAGAAAATTTTAAAATTATTTTATTGATAGAAAGTTACATTGTTGCTTTTTAGAAAAAAAAAAATAGTTCATTCGGAATTCGGAAACAGGAGCAAAACCACAGGAAAAAAAAGCCAAATATAAAAAAAAACCAAAGCCTCGTTTACTCAACACTAAAAAACTATCAAGCAAGCACTTCTCACGATTGGCAAGTAGATGGCACAGTGACTCCTGACATAACACAACGCGCACAGTCCCTGGTCCCACTGTGCCTTGTTTGCACAGGGCCGCGCTCCTTGGAAACTTGAGTCAACACTCACTCGCGTTCTCGCCTTAATATTTGATGCTCGGAAAATAAAATCGAAGAGGTTGATTTGTTGGTTTAAGCAAATTGGAACGTTGGTCAGTTTGGAGGCTCGTTTGGAGTAAGGCTAATTTTTTTAGTGTGTGAAATCAACAATAACTTCTTCCGCTCTGGCTGGAGTAGGAGAGTTCAGTTGTCTGTGCCAGGAAAGCGTGCTAGTAGTGCTGTCAACTTAAAGGCTAGTAAGATTTCATGAGTTAAAATAAAGATCAGATTCCCAAAGGAGTTCACCCAAACACCCTTTGTGCAGGAATTCAAGTAGAGGTCTATGATAAATAAAAATGAAATTGGGGGTGCTAGAGAGATAAACGAAAATGTGTTCTATTACGTGACCTCGTCGTTAAAATATAGGCTTCCCATTACAGTCACACATTAGACGCTAGCTTGCTAAACACCCAGACCAGCCGTCATATTTTTATGGCTTCGTATTGTTTATGTGTCTGGTGTTTTTTGTTTTATCTTGAAGGCCAGTGTAACGTTTTTATTGCATTGCGTGCTACAGTTTTGTACCAAGTAATTTGCTTTAGCTTAAGGCGCTATTAACTGCTAATGACCTTGAGAGTTTAGCTTGTGAGTTCTGTGCTGAGCTCACGTAACGCGTCGTACGTCCACCCAGTCATAGGACTCGCCCATCAAGAAGCGCTGTCCGAAATTAGACGCATTATTAATTTATTATACATAAAACACGTATACTAAAAAATAAATAAGTAAATGATTTTTAAAATGGTGAAGGTTTCATAAAAGTACGCTTTATAGTTTTTGCGTGAATCTCATTTTTATATCCGCGTTAGACATAACTTTACAAATTAATTACACTATGTTATAAAAATATAATTTGAAATATTCACATATCAAATTACGAAAAAAATTGTCTAAAAAACATGTATTTTTTTAAAGAAATAAGACAAGTCTTTAAGACGTGATGTTCAATTAAAAACCATTAGAAGTCGTATAACTGCACCTTAAGCGTAAGTAGAGTCTACTTTAACTTAGGTCTATCATAAACATAACATAATCAGCCTTTTAATGTTCCCACTTCTGGGACTCAGGCTTTAGAAGAGGGAAACGGCCGTAATCTACTACTCACGCCCAGTGCGAGTTGGTAGATATGAAATATCTTTGAATTTTTCGTTCTAGTACATACCAATTTCTTTACGATGTTTGGTGATGAAATAAATTACCTACAACTCTTATGTCAGGGCCTTTTATCACTGGAACACCACTGATCAACTTAGGTCTACTACTAGCATATAGCTGAGCTGTGTTGCGCTGCGTGTCGCAGGTGCGATTTCCGCACTGAACAAATATTTGTATGGCCTACAGATGGTTGTTCTGGGTCTAGGTGTCTTGTATATATGTGAGCGTACATGTTTGTGAATGCACCCACGACACAGGAGTAAGTCCTAGTATGGGGCAAATTATATAAAAAAAATAGGTAGAATTGTTTTAAAAAGGTTTAGTGCAGAAACTGCTGTTAACCCAGCAACAGTTTTTGCACGGTGTTCGAACTTGACTGTCCACTCGACCAATGTGAACGCACCCTTACATAAAGTATGTTAACGATTGAAGCACTATGTTTGTTTGTCCTTTTGACACATGTATATACGACACTTTACCTTTAAAGTACTCCTAGTATTTACTCAAAGTGATTATTAATTCATGGATACTAAGTGCTATTACCTAGTGAATTATTGTAATGGAATATTCAAAAGCATGTGTAGACAATTGGATGGCAAGGGTGACCCTGAATTCTGTTACACATCACGACTCTTCATAGTCGTGTACTTGTTCCAATAATTTGAAAGAGACAATAAGAGCTGTCAAATTAAACTAAAATGGCGCCTAAAATACGTTGACGTTGACATATCAGTTAGTTTGACAGCTGTCAAGCAAGTAAAATATATCAAAATACAGAATTATTTATATTAAGTTTAAAAGCAACTGCAGAACCGCAAAAGAAAGATTAAAAATAAGAAATAAAATCATTTCGATTCTTACAAATGTTCTGCAACAACTTTGCCAAAGCCTTCGCTTCGAGCTGAAATATTCTATTGTACGGAAAGTTCTTACAACTCGAACACTTGTATAGTTATTGAAAGTTTTCACTGTAATAGCTCTCGAAACAAAAGAATTGCTTTTCTTAATATTTGAGGGACAAGACACGATTGCCACGAGTGCAGGCTTGTGGCAATCATGAAAGATAGACAGTATCATATATCATTGCTGCCTAGGCCGAATACTTACCCGAACTCTAAAGTGAGGTAGTTTTGGCGCCGACAAACTGCAATGCACAATTACCCACGTGTACAAAGCGACGTTTTTCTACACACTCGAAAATTATAAGTAAAACTATATAAACACAATATTTAGTAGCAAATTTTTGTCAAAATTGGCTCGTGGAGTTTTTTTCATGCACCTTGGTGGAGAGGCTGCCCGGCGATTAGCGGGGAGCTTACCAGTAACGATTAACGAACCTAATTCAATAAAATTAAATATAATAAAATGCGACGGGGGCTGGTTGCCGCACTTTCCGCACTAGTTCGAAAAACACTACATTGTAAGCCTGAAAGCGGTAGGGGTAGGAGAGGGTTATCGAGTAAGTGTATTAAAAAAAGTTAAGTAACACGCTTTTATTAGCTTGGTATGAATCTATGTAACGGAATCTTTGAACGTGATCACACACGTATCAAGGACCGATGACAATGCATGGTTAGCTAAGTGACGTCATTCTAAATCTAATATGGTGGATTTCCAAAGATGGCGGACTAGTTAGACTATTTTATATGCATTTCCATGATATGGGTATCAAATGAAAGGGTTTGTTAAGAATAATACGAAAAAAACTTTTTTACAAAAAAACAACCGACTTCCAAAAAAAAAATACGCTAAAAATTAAAAAATAACTTTAAATTCGGAAGCCGTTTGTTTTTTTTTTTGTAAAAAAGTTTTTTTATTTTTCACTTTTTAGTTGTTATACCTCAGAACTAAAAACCCCAATAACATGGAACGTGGAATTTAAACATAGTCTTAATTGGAGAACATCAAAACGTCATCTAGGCATACGTATTTTTCGTTTTTGTTCAGTTTTTCAAAAAGCGCTGAAGCAATTTCGATAAAATTTATATGGGACCACCTCGGGAGTATATTTTATCGGATAAAAAAAGAATTTTGAAAATCGGTCCTCAATTGACAGAGAAATGGGCGGAAACACATTAAAAAAAAACATACATACAGCCAAACATAGAACCTCCTTCTTTTTCGAAGACGGTTAAAAATGAATAAAGCGTGTTTTTAATTATTTTTAAGAAAAAAAAAATAAGAAGTAGGTACCAAAAGATAACTTTGTGGCGTTTTCTAGAAACCGGTGAGACCCGAGTGTTATAATGACGATACTGTTGGCGCAGTGGTTAAGCGTTCGGCTGCTGCGCTGCGTGTCGCGGGTTCAATTCCCGCACGATAAAAGTATTTTTATGGCCTCCAGATAGTTGTTCCGGGTCTAGGTGTATTTTTATATGTGAGTTTACATGTTTCTGAACGCACTCACGATACAGGAGTAATTCCTACGTTTTATAAAAAAATGTTAATAGCTTGTTTGAACATCAGTAATCTGTTTATGTTTGAGGAAAGTTAATTTTTACTAAATATTTAGCCGAGACAACACAGAATCTGTCGTCCTTTGGCGTCATTACGGTAATATTATGTAACCGCAAGAATTTGCGGCCACATAGCTGAGCAGTTGATTCGCTACCTGCAACCACTACTAAGTACTGGTAGATATATTTATGTGATTTTACATCCTGCCAGCTAAACGGTTGCTTTGGGTTTGTGAAAAAATTCACGCCATTCATACATAACGAAATTGAAAGGAAAACTATCACGGCTCAGTTAGTTTGTCACTGTTAGTTTTAGAGTAATAGTCGCCCAACTTATAAAATGTTTCTACTTTACTAAATTTCGTACAAAATACAAAATCCTTGGAAAAAAATTACTTAGGTTAAGTATGGTCTACGGAACCCTGCCTTGCGTTGCACTTGGCAGGTTTTTTGGTGACCTACGACACGTAAAGTTGGAGCCGCTAAATGATATTTATTATGCAAATAGGTTACAAATAACACTTTTATACGTCAATGTTTTCTGTCAGTTTAAGCTAGATGAGGCCGGCCGTTACCACTGGTCTACTGCTTGGAACCCTGAAAAAACTTTTTTACAAAAAAATAGAACCGACTTCCAAAAGAAGTGTAAAATAACATTAATTTCGGAAGTTGGTGTTTCTGGTTTTGTGTTTGACACCGACTATTTTTTTGTAAAAAGAAAATATTTTTCACTTTTAAGTTGTGGTTCCCCATTAAATTGTGTTAACACTGCATAGACAAACGATCGCAGCAATCGCAGTGGATTTGATGTCATTTTTTGAAGATTCTCGTTGTCTGTCCCCGAAAGTCATCATTAGAGCTATATGAAATTTAAATGGAACCATTTCGGAATAAAGCCCTTTCGAACAAAAAAAGAATTTTGCAAATCCGTCAAATATATGACGGAGTTATGCCCGAACATACATAATTGGTAACCTGCTCCTTTCTGAAGTCGAATAAAAAGAAGAAAATGTAGGTACAATTCCCAACTCCGTCGAATGCAACCGCCATACAGCGAAGTATGACAAGCCCCTTTCCCGAAACAGGCAGATTTTATTTGGCATCTTGCCCGGTTGCTCGCACTACTAATACTTGTACCGTTATTCATATATTGCTCGACACTTCGTTTTTATTGGCTTCTATGAATAGCTATGGGGATTGTCGCTTATTAACGATTTGTGTGCTTTATTTGTATTTAAAGATTAAACAGAGGAAATTACTGATCATGTGATAAAAAGATATATGACTAAAAAAATGTTCAGTGTGTCCTTTAAAAGTGCACAAACGATAAAAAACGTTTTTTCTAACAAAAATAGAACCGACTTCCAAAAAAAGTGTAAAATACGAGTAACTTTAATTTCGTAAGTCGGTATTTCTGGTTTTGTGTCCTCGATTTTTGACACCCACTTCCAAAAATAAAGTTATTTTGCACTTTTTTTGGAAGTCGGTTCTATTTTTTCGTAAAAAACTTTTTTATTTTTCACTTTTCAGTTGTGGTTCCCCAATAAATTGTGTTAACAATTCATAGACATTAGATCGCATCAATCGCGGTTGATTTGCTGTCAATTTTATGAAGAGTTCCGTTGTCTGTCTCCGAAACTCATCAACAGATCTATATGAAATTTAGATGAGACCATTTCGGAACAAACTTCTTTCCAACATTAAAAGAATTTTTCAAATCCATCAATATATGACGGAGTTATGCCCGAACATACAAAAAAAATATATAAAAAAACAATAAAAAAAACATACGAACATCCGAATTGATAACCTCCTCCTTTTGGAAGTCGGTTGAAAATGGGTGAAAGTAGAGCATAATGTATCGAGAATAAAATGTAATATATTTTTTTTATCTAATTTTTTTTTTAATATTTATTTTCTTGCCATATTTATAGATCTGGTGTATTAAAAAAATTATAACGTTTTACTGTTTGCGTGGACACGTATAACATTTTTGATATACTAAACTGACCAGGGTCTCAAGACAAAAGGATTTTCCAACGATATGGACTGTTAAAATTCCAAAATGTTTGGGACGTGACATTTTGAACTTTTTGACAATCTTTCTGCATCAGACTGCTTGGAAAGTGACATGTTTGGAACTTTTAGTTATTTTTTACAGTCGGGTTTCTTGAAAATATTAAATATTTTTATAGTGTCAACTATCGGGCAGTTGCCCACCAGACACAACATCCGTCTAGTCGGAGGATCCTCCCTTTTCAATGGAGGTTTGCGGGACTTTACACCCTGTCCCGCGCAGCCTACGTGCAGCTACTCCATCGTGACGTCATCATCATCACTTCCTCAAGCTCTTGAGCAGCGAGTCACACAGCCAGCCAGTACCCACGGCTTCTACGGGTATCCTGATCACCAGCATGCAGCGGGCACGCATTCCTGGTCAGCATCCTTAGCCTCTTGCATCACCCGCTACTCACCTATAGTGCAAAAATTATTCTTTAGACCAATACCTTCAACGTCTGGTGACGTCCATCACAAGCCGAAAGAACCTGAGCCTCCCCGAATATGCACGAATGAATAGCCACTCATAATCAAGATTGAGTTACCTAGCTAAAAGCACGAGTTATAGTATAAAATAATCAGACCGCTAATGCTACGCCTTTGTTTGTAATTATTATTATCGTGAAACAAAGCGTCAGACGAAATTAGAGAATTTAGCGAATCACTGACTTGCTGCGGCAGAGGATTCGCACTGGTAAAATTATTGGCGGCGTTTGAATGCTGAATTTATATATCAAATAGGATTTGCAAGTTTATTATTTTTTTCATCGTAAGTCAGTTTTACAAATTACTAGTTCTAAAAAACATAAATTTGTTGGAAGTTTTAAAATGGTCATTTTTAAATGTTTTGACTCTACCAGGTGTAAATTCGAGTCAGTGATCCTGCGTAGAAAAAAGCCATTTAAAATGTGCCAGTAATTTTACAATAAGTAGTGGACAGCAAAAATATAATGGACAATTCAAAATACAAAGTGTCAACTTTGTAATTCAGTTCCACTTGTTTTTGTATTTTACAACTTTAAAACTCAAATTAAACGACGTCTCTACTACGACGTACTAATGTTATCACAATTCCGGTGTGAGAGGGAAACGGAGCTATATAATCTCATTTTCATAGTGGATTCATGATAGCAAAGACACGTCATAGCAGTGGGCATCTATCTAACCAAGAGTAGGTAAACTAGATAACTTCTTTAAATTCTTTGCCTCTCCTTTTTATCTTTGACTAGCTGACCCGACAGACGCTGTACTGTCTTAGCTATGAACTGTCAAACGCGCGAAGTTTTCTGAAATTTTCTAATCCATGCCACTTTCTTATTTTTTTCTTTCATAAGAACCTTTACCTGACAATAACAAAAACAACAAAAAAAGAATTACCGAAATCGGTCCAGCCGTTCACGCGTGATTCCGTGACCAAGGAAATAGGGATTCGTGTTTGATCAATATCTTGCCTGATGGTAAGCGATGATGTGGTCGAAGGTGGACCACGCTTGCCTAGAAGTAACCTATTCACTCTTGAATGTAAGACTCCCCTGTTGTAGCTATCAGGAAACACAGACTCTGGAAGGGAATTCCACTTAAGCTGTACGCACAATGAATGTGTTCCCAAAACGTTTTGTACGTGTGGATGGGATGTCCACCATATACCGGTGGCGCATCGCCGTACATCCTTATCTATGAAATTTGCAGTAGTTTAATAACACTGATTAATAATTTCAACAATATTCGCTTAGGTAAGTTTGGTAGTTAATGTTTTCAATTCAAAACCCCAAAAACCGCTGCGTACAAAACACCTAGTGCGTCAGTGCACCACAGCCGCTGAGCCATTATCATTATTAACCAGTTGCCTACATTACCCGATTACTTCTAAAACGTACAGACATTATTAACTATTGTGTGCAAAATAGTTTCACACGGAATTACACCTGGGATTGATAACGGAATAAGCTGAATGAGGCTGACTGTCTACTGGAGCGGAGACGAGAGGAGCGGAGCGGAGCTGTGCCAACACTATACAATAGCATTGCATAAAATCTCTGCTCCGCTTCAGTGGACTTGGGAACTTGTTTAAAAAATCATATAAAACCGGGCAGCGGAGCGAGGAAGTGGGCCGCGGCGCGAATTAATTGATCTGATAGAACGTGCACGAACTATAAGGTGACAGCACAAATCGACACGATCGCCACAGTGTGGTAAGAAAATTTACTATTGTGACGTAAGGAGCCTTCGTGGGATAATAAATAACAACACGTAGGTCGGTCAACGTTAATATATATATTTAAAAATAGAAAAAAGGGTGTGGGGAGGTTTGCAGTCACAATTTTCACTATTCCCTGGGAGATAGCACGCTACTGCCCTGACTCAGCCTTGGTGTCTAGGGGAAGCCACGTTGCGTTTGCCCCCCGGAGGTGTTGGCCGGCAGGCGGCAGCGCCGGCTCGCAGGGTCGACAGGAGCCAGGATGATCGGCCGGCAGGTGGTCTAGCCGGCTCGGAGACGGCCTGCTGAGGCCACGCGGGTAAATATACACCCGGCGTGGAGCGAGCCGCCGTGGTGAGTGGCCTAGTGGCCGCGCCACGAGGCACTGCGGCAGGATGGCCGCGATGGAGGACGATGCAGGTGCGTGCCCAGAGTGCAGGGCTCCAAGTCCTCTCCCTCCATTTCAAGAATTCGAGAAGCCGGGTCAGGAAATCAGGAGCCGGTAATCCGGATCTAGGACCCTGGGAACAATGTCCAGCGTGTCAGAGGTGGAAGATAAGCTTCTCCGCTTGTTCTACAGAACAAGTCGAGTCCACCGCCAACAGCTGGATTCAGATGAAAAAAGCCCACGATGTCGTTTATCGGGTTTTTATATCTACGCCGTCATTGACAGGTGTCATAGAATTCAAAGACAATAGTGTTGTCAGCTAACTAAAATTGTCTATGCTTACCAAAGGCATCACAATGGCTTTTGGTCTCTGGATTTATTCCGTATGTTTATGTTTCAATTGAGATTGTAACGCCACTACGTTACACTATTCAGAGTTGTTATCGTACGAGTATTGTCGTCTATTTGTTTACATTATATTATATCGTTTTTATTATGATTAGAATGATAAAATATGGGTCCCGGCCGATTAATAATGATCGTCCGCGTGGTCAGAATATGTCAAAAGGCCAAAAAGTGTTCGTTTCCGGGCATGTTTTAGAAGTAGAAGGTTATGTTTAATTACAGATTTATTTAATAGTACCACTGCTTACAAAACTTAGCTATTTTTAACCGACTTCGAAAAAGGAGGAGGTATGTTTTTTTTTTATGTATGTCCACCGATTTCTCTGTCGATTGAGGACCGATTTTCAAAATTCTTTTTTCATCCGAAAGAATATACTCCCGAGGTGGTCTCATATAAATTTTATCAAAATTGCTTCAGTGCTTTTTGAAAAACTGAACAAAAACGAAAAATACGTATACGAGTATCTAAATGAAGTTTTGGTGTTCTCCAATTACGACTTTGTTTAAATTCCACGTTCCATGTTATTGCGGATTTAAGTTCTGGGGTATAACAACTAAAACGTGAAAAATAAAAAACTTTTTTACAAAAAAAAAAAACAACCGACTTCCAAAAAAAAATACACTAAAAATAAAAAATAACCTTAATTTTGGAAGTCAGTGTCAAATAACGAAGAAATAAAAACAAACACCGACTTCCGAAATTAAAGTTTTTTTTTTTTTAATTTTTAGTGTATTTTATTTTTTTGGAAGTCGGTTGTTTTTTTTGTTAAAAAGTTTTTTATCACAAACAACATTATTCCTAAATGTTTTTATAACTCATACTTACATGTTTTATAATGCATTTATCCATTTTTGTCGTTTATCACATAACCATGGAAAGTAAGTATTCGTAGGAAAGTACTAGTATTTTACACCACTTCACTTATTTTTATTTTTCTTTAAAGTGTTCAAGCATCCCAATGCAACAATATTTTTCACTTAGTTAAATATTATTTTTCACTTCTATAATGTGATTATTTTCTAATGGATTCCAAGTGTTATTACCAAACTTTTTTCAAACAAACATTACCAATAAATTTATTCAATAGAAATAACTTAAATTTTTTTCTAATTGTTTCCATAAATGATTCGAATTTGCGCCACCAGGTGGCAGAGTCTTCGTCGTGCACGTTCCCTATCTCCCACCGCCAACCGCTCAAATTACTCGCCGCGTGAACTCGGCCTACCTCGACACAATCCACAGCTCCACCTCGCTCCGCTGCCTCGCTCCGCGTCAATAGACCGGCAGCCTTACGACGGTAAAGTTCCATTATGAAACTAGTGCCGTAAAGTATTATTTATAGTTCGTGTTACATTTTTTATGGAAAAAGTTGGAAAATAGGCTTCTCCACAGGACACCAAAACATAAAGTAAAACAGTTTGGGTAGTGGTCTATGAATCAATATAAATGTGGCTGTTATAATATGTAGGTATTTAATTTGGGAGTACCCAAAAAACAGAATTGTATTATTTTTCAGTGAACATTATTTTCTACAAAACTTTCAGGATAGATTTTGAAAATTTCTAAATTAACCACCTTTTTAACACGCTTTTATTAGATTCACCTGTAAATAGTTACCTATCTAAAATATCATAGAAAAAAAAAATTAAATATGGCTCACTTTCCGGTTTTCGATTGAGCTGAAATGCCTACATGTTTGGTTTGGATGACAATGCATGGTTAGCTAATTAACGTTATTCTAAATACATTATTGTGGACTTCTAAAGATGGCGGGCAGGTTATTTTTTATGCATTCCCAATAAACCTATATTATATTTATCGAACTTATCTACTTCTATCAAAAACAAAATCAAAAGTCATTAGAAACTTACCTACTAGAAACTTGTTCTTTTTGGCTTCTTTTGCAGGATCTTAATAATGGCAACAAGTAGACGCGTAAAATCTTGTACGATGGTACGGAACCCTTCATGCGGGAGTCCGTCTCGCACTTGGCCGGTTTTAAGAACGAATAACAGTTCTATTGACCCGTCAAAACACAACAGGATGAATATAACAAAAAGATCAAATAACATTAATATCAACGAACAAAGTTAGATTTACGAGCCCACGTCAGAAATATTAAGAATTTTTTCTTACATTTTAATTTTTCATCTGCCCTCCATCTTTTTTCTTTTTCACCTGTCTACGCTAGAGTTAAATGATAATGATTGATCATCGTGAATGTCAGAAATGGCGATGTGATCATTTATAATAAATCTTTAGACATTTATTTTTATTGGGTTTTGTGGTAAAAAGACTTGTTTTATTTCTGGATGACAAAAAAATTGTAGAGTTTGTTTTGTGCCAAATTTTAGTAAGCCCAGCTGAAGCCCAGGCTTTAGTAAGCCTAGTAAAGCACAGCTGTAATTGAAAATTTTTGTAGACTATTTAAAAAAAAACATTCTCGTTTTGTCGGTGCTATTTTGTTATGTTCAGTATTCAACTACGAAAATATTTTTCATAATTATGTTATCTAAGAGCTGAAAACAGGCTCTAACATTTCTATTTAAATTCAATATAATATGTATTTTAATTCACATAACCTACATGGCCACTTCTAAAACATCAGAATCATACACGGTTTCAATTAGACCTATAAATAAATAAAAAATAGGCCAAGAGCGAGTCGGACTCGGAAGCAAAGGGTTCCGAACAAATCATGTTTTTTCAGTTCAGTTAATCAGTCCAGTAGATTCAGAGCAAATTGATTGTGACAGACGGACAGACAGACACACGAGTGGAACTCTTATAATTATAAACTAGTAACTACATGTAGTAATTAATAATTACTCCAATCTTAATTTATAAGTAACTAGCTAGTAAAAGTGTTCGGTTTTATTTTTATTTGTGTAGATTTTTTGGGTTTGAAAATCTCGCGGGCGTCCTCAGAAGAGATGGTTTAGGAATGCTTAAAAGACAAACATACAAACTTTGATTCTTATTTCTAAATAAGATAAATTATCATATCTCAGAGTGACATAGGTATTCTTTTTGAAGTGAAAACTTCTTTAGACGCGTTGGGCATTTTTGAGATGGGAAAAAACAATTGAACTCGCCACCGACACCGACACCGACACTCGTAGCGGATTGAAGTAAAAACTTCTTTAGGCGCGTTGGGCATTTTTGTTCAAGTTTTCACTTCTGTCGGCACTCCCGGAGTGCCACTCTTTTTTTGTTTTTACTTATATCTGTTTTGTATACTATTATTTTATCTGTGATCACCTAGTTATATGTGCATCTGTGGTATCCCATAACTGAAGAAGCACACGTAAAAAAACCTTGTGTTATTGTGATTAGATTTATATTTGTGTATCCTTTGTTGGTGATTCAAATAAATAAATATAAAGTAAGTTATTCTCTCTTACATTTTTCAAATCCAACGACTTACTTTTAATACCTTATATTTTTTCGCCAATGTATTGAATTTACGGTCTGTTGCCAAAAAACTGTCAACGCCAATATTTTATATCGAGACATTCACGATCACTAAGATTTTTATAGTGGCCAATTTTTATGGCTTCGGCCGGGACACCATACATAATGCATTGCCTGTCATCATCCCCTAAGCTAAGGCTTACAGAATTTTGGAAACCATCGAGGCACATGAAAATTTTATACAACGATACCTTTCTGATTTATTTTCATCGATTTTTTTTGTCTATAGTGTTCATACTTAGATCTTGTATTGAAACATTTTTTTTCTAAGTTTAATCATTATCCTGCACTTATCCCAATTTATTTGGGGTGGGCGCAACATGTCTTTTTCTTCCATACTTCTCTATTATACGTCATCTCTGTAGTCACCCCCTTTTTACCCATATCCTCTTTCACACAGTCCATCCATCGTTTCTTTGTTCTTCCCCTACTCATATAGCCATCCACATCCATACACAAGACTTTCCTCACGACATTTTCTTAATTCCTCCGCATCACATGCCCATACCACGACAACCGATTTCCACACAACTTTTCAGTCACCGGTGCAACATTCAGACTTCCTCTTAAGAAACCATAACTATCAACTGAAAATACTGATTAGCGAAATTTAAAACCAAGAAAACATACATCTCATCCACCAAATGTAACTGTATATAGGGTGACTGGTAATTAGTAACCGATACTTAAAAACGTGATTGTACTCATGATTATAAACAACTTTCCCAAATTTTTTTTTTTTTTAATACTTATTCACTTTAAATACGTTGCGCGCGAAGGCAGTAACCGCTGCAATCAGCTGTTAGACCCGGTCTCGTATCGTACAGAGCACGGCTTGCAAGCCCGCTCGGCCGGGCACCACGTGCCGTTTTTGGTGTACCTAAGCAGTGTAGGTACGTACATGTTTCGGTTGTTGCTAAATAAAAAAAATATTTTCTAAGACAGCGTGTTTGACTAATACTTTTAAGATGCAACGTATGTCCGCATAACTACAAAAAATCTAGGAACGCGCGCGCCGTAACATTAAAAGTAGGCACGATCTATCAGCTGATAGTCTGACCTCGGGAAAGGACAAATGTACTAGTAGTAGCGTCTCACACTCCCCTGCCACCCACACCGCTCCCATTGCCTCAGTGCTAACAGCTGATCGCGGCGGTCACTGCCCTCACACGCGCGCGAATTTCAAACTGTTGTTATTGTGAAAAAAGTGAATACGTATAAAAAAAAAACTTTCTTTGGGAAAGTTGTTTGTAATCATGAGTACAATCACGTGTTTAAGTATCGGTCACTAATTACTAGTCACTCTATATAGCACAAACCTCCTTAAAATGATTAGTCAGCACTTTACCACCCACAACCACTCTTCTTTCGGTTAGAAAATGTTGAAATAAAAACCTGCTAATCAGTATTTAACTAATCACTTGGTTATTTCTTTTATAACTAAGGCCCCGAGTGTTTTAAGTCAAGAGTAAATAGATTACTTCTAAATAAGTGTACTCCATCGTCGAACACATTATCTCTCAACATCAGATGAGATAGTAGTCAAACGCAAGCCTATAAAAAAATGGTGTGTGTTTTTTTAACACACTTAATGGGGTTCCGTACGTTTCATTTTTGTTATAGCGACAACAGATTATTATATTATATTGTATTTCTGTTGTCGTTATAACAAAAAATAAAAATTATAGGAGGCTCCCCTACTTGAAACGTGTTTTTAAGCTATTGCATAGCTTCTATCGCGGGCCTTGAGCGTGGAGACCGAATCCAGAAATTACGTAACGAAAAAAAACCTAACACCCCCAACTGCGACCGGCACAGCGGTGATACTTTTTAGTTTTGCCATCTATCGATGAATAGTGATGCTGATGATGACGATGACGATGACGATGACGATGACGATGACGATGACGATGACGATGCCGATGACGATGACGATGACGATGACGATGACGATGACGATGACGATGACGATGACGATGATGATGATTGCAATAGGTTTACCACGGCAGTCTCCGAGTGCCACACGTCTTTTTTTTATTGTTGGCCTGCTGCGCGCTTTGGTGTCTACTGGAAGTGCAGCAAGCAATTGTTATACAAATAAATAAATATAACGAATTAATTAGGTAAAAAAATCTTAGAAGTAAAATTTGACCCACTTCCTGGTTTTTGATTAAACTGAAATTTTGCGTACATGTTTACTATCGATAACATTGGTCCGGGCTGTCAATCGTGGATCTTTGACAGTCGTTACGGGTCGTCAGAAGCCCGAAAGTCTGACATCCAGTCTTACCAAGGGGTATCGTATTACCCAGTAACTGGGTTGTGGAGGTCAGATAGGCAATCGCTCCATGTAAAATACTGGTATTCAGCTGCATCCGGTTAGACTGGAAGCCGATCCCAAGATAGTTGGGAAAAGGCTAGGCAGATGATGATGTTTACTATCGATAACATTGCATGGTTACCTAAGTGACGTCATTTTAAATCCAATATGGCGGACTCTCAAAGATAGCGGGCTAGATATTTTATAGGCATTCCCATGATATGGGTATCAAATGAAAGGGTTTACTGAGAAAAACACGAAAAAAAAGTGTGTTTCCAGTTTTTTATACTACTAGAAATTTTTATACTACTAAAAATTTTTATACTACTAAAAATTTTTAGACCACTATAAATTTTTATACTACTAAAAATTTTTATACTTTTAAAAATTTTTATACTACTAAAAATTTTGTCGTTTCAAATAGCTTTTGCAAGTGGAACTTCACATTACAAATAAAATTGCGTCCACCAGCATGAAATAATAAAAAACCAGACAAAAAATAGGTACTTTTTATTTTATTTTTATTATTTGTTGTTATAGTGCGGCAACAGAAATACACATTCTGTGAAAATTTCAAATGTCTACCTATTACGAATCATGAGATACAGCCCGCTGACAGACAGACGGACGGTCAGTCGAGCCTTAGTAATAGCGTTCCGTTTGTTACGCTTCAGAAATGAACCCTAAAAAGTGTTAATTAAAATTATATGGTCACGTTATGGTTACGTATCGACAACAGTTAGTGTGTAAATATCTCACTAGGGAGTCCTTGGATATAACGACTTCCAACATGACACTAAATGAAAAACCCTCAAATTTATTTCAAGGTAATACAAGGCCTTCAAAAAAAAAGTCAGCACTGACACTCGGCTAAACATTTCAGTTCAAATGTCACCAGCTCTTTGGACTACAAACAAGGTATTTATGTAAAGTCCCCCAAAATTATTACTTTAATAATCCAAGGCCCCCAAAAATTAGTCAAAACTAGTACGTCAAACATTTCATATTTTACTTTATCAGGTCCTCGGACTACAAACAACACTTTAATGAAAACTCCCCATCATTTATTACCGTTGTAATCCAAGGCCCCCAAACATCAGTTAAAACTAGTGCTCTAAATATTTCAGTTTTAATTTCATCAACGGCGAGCAAACCATTACAGAGCTCTTTAAATATTAAATACTCATCGAGATACACTTTCGAGTGGAGTTTTGTACTTAGTGATGATTAAGCTGGGAGTCGTTTTTAAGCTTTTAGAGTGATCCGGTTCAGTAAAAGTTTATTTTATACTATAACTCTTGCCAACGGCTTTGCCCACGTGAATGTCGAACTGTATTCCATAGAATCGTACTACTGGGATAACAAGATACCAATTAAATAAAACATTTAAAACCCCCAACGTTTGTTATAAAGCAAACATTAAAAAAAAAAAAAGAGCTGATGGCCTTGAAACTGCGGAACCGATTCTGATAAAACATGTCTAAGAACCATTGCTGGAAAACCTGCTTTCAAATAAAAGAATAACGCGTTAAATTGGTTCACCTGTTTAAGAGCTACGGTGCCATAGACAGGCATACACACTTAGCGGTCAGACTTATAACATCCCTTTTTTGCGTCGGGGGTTAAAAAGTTATTACTATATCTAGCCTGTACTGTCCCACAGATGGGCAAAGGTTTCCCTCCATTCCTTCCTCTGTTTTCGATTCTGTATTACCTCTTCCCAATTCTCAAGGAAGACATCTAAGTCATTCCACCATCTCCTTCGTGATCTGCCGCGGCCTCGTCTTGTTTCAGAGCACCAACCCTAAGTTCATAAAAAAAAATGTTACATTTAAATTTTAGCACTAGATAGCTCACCGTCCAATTAGGACCAGGCCCGAGAGTCGACGGCGTGTAGTGTCCCACGCGCGCCTCAAAGAGATGTCAGCAGCAACTGACGCGACGGAGTCCACTAGGACCGATGCCTGTCTGGGTAGCGGATAAATTCGAAAGAGAGTTACTGCAGCCATGTCACAAGCAACTGAAGGAACAGGGGTAGGTTTTAATCAGTAAAAGTCTGACACGCCCTCCCGCTCCACCCAGAGCGGGAGAAGTCATTGGATGATTTCCCAAACCCACAAAAAAAAAAAACAAAAAAAAAGGGTAGGAAAAGGCGAACTCTTTTTATATTTGCAATGATTATATCATAATTAGGAGTTTTGGAAAGGCAAGCCAAGGTCAACAGTTCAAATTCCGCCTTGGGTACTTCATTAATGAAATCTCACAATATCTAATCCGATACTTGGCTCAGATGGTGTTCGTGTTATTATTTTTTGTAAATATTATTTCTCCGAATTATTATTTATGATTCTCTCACTTTAACAACAGCCCTTAAGATTATATTTTAAAGAATTCTTTTTCTTTGACTGAACAAGTGTAAGTACGAAAATCTCTGTAAACATATTCCTTTCAAAGTCCAATTCAAAGAGCCTGTATTCAACGCCATGGCGAGTCTTTAAAAAAGAAAAATCACAGAATTAACAGCGAAGAAGCACCAAAATAAATTGACGATGCATTCCCCCTTAATTTAGAATTCCCAAGCCCCCATCCCCCAAGCTATTCCGTTGGAATTTAATTACAATTGTAAAAACTTTCAGTTTTCCAACAATAAGGAAGTATTTCGGTAAGTAATGCCATGGGGGTTGACTTTGGGGGAAACAGATGGGTTGTCACGTGATTGACACTGGAATCTACCTACTTCAGAGTTTGGGGGAAATAAATTATTTATATAGGTATCTTACTTCCGCTTGCGAGACATTTTTCGAATGCTTGGACATTTTGTTTATTAAGCTTTACATTCTTTAGTGAAAATACCTTCGTAACTACGAGCATCTTGCTACTGACTCTGTTTAAATAAACATAAATAAATTGGAAACGAATTTTAAATGTTTGTGAAAGATAAACAAGTGTGTAAATCAACGGATGTTTAAAAAAGCCTTAAAATGTCGACTAGTGTGTTCTTTATTACGACTGTGGATACATTGTTGTTTTTAGGGTTCCGAGAGTCGGAATGAAAAAACGGAACCCTTATAGGATCACTCATGTGTCTGTCTGTCCGTCTGTCATAGCAAATTTACTCATAATATAATGGACCGATTGAGTTGAAATTTAGTAGATCTTATGAATATCTGTGACTCAAACACGCACGTGTTACATAAACAAATAAAGGAATATGGGGTCACTTTTTGGGTGTAAAATTTTTCAATCGTGACAGATCAAATAAAACAATTGACTGACTGACTATCTCAAATATGTTTTTTCATCAATCAGTGTAACTACATAAATAGCTCTACCTAATTCCGATCTCTGCTAATGAGTCTAAAATTTTATAGAAAATAGTCTACGTACTTAGATTAAGAAAATCTTTAAAAAGAATTAATTATAAAAACCTGTTAATTATTTTGTTTAAAAAAGGAGCACTTGTTTAAATAAGAAATTTGTTTATACGAGTAGCTTGCTTTCTTAAAGTTATTATTTTGATTTATTCAAGGTGAAAACGCATAATAATTAGATTTTGGCATTGTCATCATCTGTCAACGAATACTTTACACTCTACTGTTTATTATTCTAACATAATCCTTCAAAAACCATGACTTACTAATGAGCATCTTTTTTTGCTCATCAAGTACCTATCCTCCTATTTTTTCTTATCTTTTAAATAAAAGGCAATCAATCATGATTATCCTACACCATCACTCAACCACTCTCCCCCAAGTTGCAATATAATTACCCCATTCCCCCATTACTTAGATAAAGTATGGATTGCAAAAAAAATAGGGTTTTTCTGTATTTTTTTTTTGTGGGAGTGGGAAATCATCCAATGACTTCTCCCGCTTTTCGAGTTTTCAGGGCAAAAACGGTCGATGCGTTTGTTTGTCTCTGTAGATTTTAAAACATTATATGGACCTATGAGCCTTTTCTTGTCGACTAAAATTTTGTACGACCGGTTTTAGACCCTGTGATCTAAAACGGCTGCTTTAAATTAATCTTAATATGTTTTGTGCCCTATCCACTTGGACAGGTCTATTATTGACTTCATTTATATACTGTAAGGTGCAGAAGATGATACATGCTAGTCAAAATCTCACCAAACCCAAATAAAAAACTGTCTAAGTGCGAGTCGGACTCGCGCACGAAGGGTTCCGTACCATTATCTATAAAAACTGCAAAAAATAATGTCTGTTGTATGGGAGCCCCACTTAAATATTTTTTAATTCTGCTTATTAGTATTTTTTGTTATAGCGGCAACAGAAATACATAATCTGTGCAAATTATAACTGTCTAACTATCACGGTTCATGAGATACAGCCTGGTGAAAGACGGACAGACGGACGGACAGCGGAGTCTTAGTAATAGGGTCCCGTTTTACCATTTGGGTACGGAACGCTAAAAAAGACAAAACCAAATACCTCTTTTATGGCAAATAGTAAACGAATTAATGTAGTAATCGAAACATAATGTGGACAAGACCATATTTCATTCATGCAAATACGCATTCTCTTGTAATAATAAAGAATTCATGCCAGTTTTGGTGTTACGGAACGCTTAGCTCGCTTATCCGTCTCACCCTTGACCAGTTTTTTTTTTATCCGGCAACGCAGTCCACTCGCGAAATTAAGCAAACTTCCCGTAGAGCGTTGAAATTAAACTTTCCCGTTTCAACACTAGAGTTGTCCGTTTTTTAACGTGAAACCGTGCTTGAAAACTTCATGTTTATTGTGAAATGGACGCGAACTAGATTTGTGTCACTCTATTATTATGTAGAGGTTTCGGACACGATCTTTTTTGCAAGTTTTGTGGGCACAATTATAAAACTCTTTTGTTGATTCGGGAATGTTGGGTTGTGAGTAAGTGTGAACTGAATTAACCTTGTGGTTTTGAATGGGAAATGTGATTGGATGAGTACACTCTATTCTGCCCGCGACTTCGTTCGCGTAGAAGTCGATTATATCATAAACATAGCAGTATATCAACAGAACAGGTATAACTTAAATATTCGCAACTAAACTATATAAATATGTGTATGAAAAAAATCTCATTGGGCATCAAAAAAAAAACATGCATATCGTTGTCAATGAGCAAAGTGTCCAGAATGCTGGCAGCTTCCTATTAGTAAAAGGAAGTCAAGGAAAAGTGGGTGTTGTCTGGGGGACCGATGACTTGGCGAGGGTCGTGGGAATCTGCGATGGATCAGCTGATCCGGAACAGCTGCTCCAACTCTATCAAGCGCAAGTTCGATCATGTATGGAGTACTGCTCTCATCTTTGGGGCGGATCTGCCAGATAACAGCTTGATGCCCTTGATCAATTGAGAAACGAGCCAAGTGGATCATCGGCAATGATAGGCTCGTTGAGTCGAAATTCCAAAGTCTAGAACATTGACGCCGAGTTGCTAGCCTGTCGGTTTTCTATCGATTACATTTTGGGAAGTGTGCTACGGAATTGCATAATTTGATTCCGTCAAGCCCGTTTCATCAACGGACCACAAGACGGACGGCGAAGTGCCACCGGTTCATGGTGGACATCCCATCCATACGCACAAAGCGTTTTGAGAAAACATTCATTGTGCGTACAGCTAGAGAGTGGAATTCCCTACCGGAGTCTGTGTTTCATGATAGCTACAACCTGGGAGTCTTTAAGTCAAGAGTGAATAGGTTACTTCTAGGCAAACGTGCTCCATCTTTGACCACATCATCGCTTACCATCAGGTGAGGTAGTGGTCAAATGCGTGCCAATCAACAATTAAAAAAAAATGGATGTGAGACGGACAGGACTGGTCGCTGTGGCGACTCTCGGGGTAGGCCTATGTCCAGCAGTGGACGTCTTTCGGCTGGAATGATGATGATGATTAGAGATATGTTTGGATCAATATCTAATTCTAGAAATAACCTCAATTTCGTTTTGTATATTGAAACGACTTCCTGTGTATGACGATTGGAATATTAAGCTTTGATCGTTAATCCTTCTGCAGTTAATAGTGGTTAATATTCGTAATGTCCTAGGATTAATCGATAATACATAATAATAATGAGCAACGCATGCTATTAACTGTTAATAGCATTCGGAGTAATCAAGGATGCTGTTCCAGTTACCTCGACTCCCACGCATATGATGAATCGATCTTTTTCATAGAATCACACGCAATACTAAAAAAACAGAATAAAATCAATAATTAAAGGCAAAAAGATTTTTTTACTGTTTTTATAGATTATGGGTACGGAACTCTTCGAGTCCGACTCGCACTTGGCCGATTTTTTTTAAGAGGTAACGTGGTCATGTACTAATAGGTGTAATGGTGATCACCGGGGTGGTATAAGTGGGGTGAGAATCTCACACTCTCTGGGTCTTATCCCCAGGCGCCTTTTAAAGGTTTCGCCACCAAAACAAACAAAAAAAACTTTTATTAATTAGTAGATTCTGCCCGCGACTTCATCTGCGTAAACATCCGACTTGGGTCTGCATAGAAATGAAAAATTTGTGAGTGATTAAAAATGTACGACTATGGTGTTCAGAATCATGAAGAAGTTGAAGTTACCACATTCACGCGGGCGAAGTCACTGACCAATGTTAGATAACGATTCAATCTTTTATTTTAATGAAGTGAAGCTTTTATTAATTATTTAAAAGCTCTCCGTTTACATACAACAAATAAGCAATCAAGAGTCTAAAACAATCAGCACATGCTGCCCCAGTAAACAATCAAATTGAATCAAACAGACTCGAACTTGTAACGCAATTGTCAAGAATTAGCAATTATAATCGCTGAGCTATGGGCGAATCTTGTGCTTCATCTAATTACGGGTTAGTTCCAACGCCCGGGGTTGAACCCACCCTTAAATTATTGTGAATCTTGAGAGTCTGTTTAGCATTTAAGATGGCTTAGTGGAAATTATGGTGCGGGTTGCTGAATGTAAGATTTGTGTCTGTTTTAGCCATGATAGTTGAGAAATTGAGGGTTTTAGTGGAGGTCAAAGTTTAGTTTAGGTAACTGAATGTGGTTGGCTATTTCTTTGACCGCGATTTTGGGTATAATTTTATAAATTTTACTAATAATATAAATGTTAAAGTATATGGATGGATCCATGTTTGTTACTCAATCACGCCAGAACGGTTGGCCGGATCTGGATGAAATTCAGCACAAACATAGATTATAGTCTGAAATAGCACGTAGACTATCACTTATAATGGAAAAAGTACTCATTCTATGCGGGTTAAGCCATTGGTAGAAGCTTAGTATGGCTACAATACGCCGGACTGTAGGCACTGCTGAGGCGCCGGTCGTTCCCACCGGTGCACCTCGCAACTTACACAGTTCTCTGCAGGGTAGTCCCTGCTCTTCCTGTCCTGCACGAATTCCATCCATCCCAGGGCATATCCTGCACAACGGGCCCTCTGGTAGGTATGATATGGCTGTTTAGGGCAGATAGGAGTTAGGGTGCCATTAGGAAAGATGCCGACTACAAGAAGCAAGAATAACGAAGAGAAATGTACACGCGAGTTTGATGAACCAGTCCTAATCTCATACCCTTTAAATCAGAATGCAACAGCGCTGCTTGGCAGTAGAAAAAAAAAAGAATAAAAATTTGTTTATTTCGCCAGCAGTACGCACAAGAAATAGGTATTGTCGGCGCTTCTCACACTATCAACACAACAAAAGTATCGCCAAACCAAACTACGTAATCCAGTATTCAAATTCGCTTCAAAACCACATACCCCATGGCTCTATTGTCCTTTAAATAAATAAGTTGAGAGCTTCAAGTTTCTCGCCCTAGGCCCGCGTTGGATCACAGAAAAGATGATGATACAGAAGGCTAGATAGCCAGAACAAATATAATTGTACGTAAAAATAATAATGAAGAATATATTTACATAGCTAGGTGATAAATACAATAATAACAAATTATATACAAGCTAAACGAAAATAAATAAAATTTGTACAAGCGTCATAAAAAGGGGGGTTTATTACTCATTCGCTATCAATAGGAAAGTGCCCAGAACGCTGGCAGCATTGCTACGTTGAATGGCAATGCTGGTTCTTTGGCCGAAAAAAAGGCCAGCCCTCTGGTCACGTGAAGAGTTGACTAACTGCTTGATGCTGCTCGATGAGCACTCTGACCCGATGGCCCTAGTGTTAGATGCTGGTCCTGCTCCACAGTCACAGCCACTTGGGTCCACTTGTTAGTTTTTTTTAAATGTTTGTATATTTGGACGAGATGCTCTTAAAAGGACGGGATTTAAAGACAATGAAATATCTCCAATGCCGGTTTGATACTGCTTATATTTGGTACATTAAATGACAATTTAAACACACACACACACATACTGTAAAATACTTACATACTACAAAAAACTACCTTTTATTTATTTTTATAGACATGGGTTTTTGCAAGAAACTTTTGCATGGTCTTCTCCATAGGGATTCTGACTGACCGACTAAATGATAAAATGATAAATGATAAATGATGTTTATTCAGTAAATAGGTTACAAGGAACACTTTTACACGTCAATGTTTTTTTGTCAGTTTAAGCTAGATGAGGCCGGTGTTTCCTAGCTGACTACCCTGAGAAGAAACACCGAAACAAACTCAGAGGTCAAAGTCTCTTTTAGTGTTCAAATCCATACAATGTGGACTGGTTAGATCCTATGAGAACCATGTACGTTTATGTCTGGGATGAGCTTTATGAAGAAAGCAACACACGAATTCGAGTGGACCTGTCCAGACAGTGCAAGCATTTGTCAGTCATCGCGAAGCTCAACTCAGAACTCTGAGGTGCTCAACGAACCGACGAACAATACCAAAGTAAGGACATTTGAGTAGGCCGCAAAAAATACTCAAACTGCCAGACAATCATAAAATCTACATGAATATAACGACATATATAGTTCTCGCATTCACATTATTCTATATGAGGACCATGCAGCTTAATGTCTGTAGTGGTCTTTTGAAGAAAGAACCAAACATATTTGAGTGGACCTGTCCAGTCAGTGCAAGCATTTGTCAATAGTCGAAAAGCTCAACTTAAAAACCACTAAGGAGCTCAATGACATGACGAACAATACCAAAGAAAAGACATTTGGGTAGGCCGCAAAAGTACTCAAACTGTCAGACAACGTTGAAAATTACTGTAAAAAGGAGGAGAAAATAATAATAATAACCCACATAGTCCTCACATTTACAATAATTTACAATACAAAAAAACAAGACTAATTGACAATACAAAAAAAAAAATACAAATATCCGAATTGATAACCTCCTCCTTCTGGAAGTCGGTTAAACAGTGCCTGTAAATGGTTTATCTATATAAATAAAAATGAATGTTGCTAAGCGCATAACTCGAGAATGGCTCGACCAATTCAGATATTTTTTTTTTTTTTGTATGTTTCTTAAGGCCCACGGAAGGTTTTCATCATCATCATCTCAGCCTATTAATGTCCCCACTGCTGGGGCACACGTCTCCTCTTCGTGAGTCCTCTCAGTGCGGATTGGTGAATGTCACATGTCTTCGAATTTTTGGTTCTAGGACATGCCGGTTTCCTCACTATGTTTTCCTTCACCGTTTTGAGGGCAGTGGAGATGAAATAATTTAGACAAAGTAAAACGCCTGCCTGGGTTTTAACTCACGACTTACAACTTGTAAGTCGCGGCCAATACCAGTGGTCCACCACTGCTCGAAGGTTTTAATATAAAAAAATGACTATTAACTTTTGACAGAACGAAGTCTGTCGCAGCTAGTTTGAAATAAATGCTTTGAATTTCAACATGAAAATTTTAACCCAACTCTTTCTAGAAGCAATCTCATATAATTATTTTATGATTTTCACCATTGTTATCGCTGATAGAAGTTCACTTTATCACTAGAGCCTTGGCCTGCTCTCTACAATGAGCAAAAGTATGCACGCACAATTTAAAAGATCTCAAAATCAACATCTAGGTACCTCGCCTTTTCCCTACTATTTGGGCTTGACTTTCAACTAGATGCAGCTGAAAACAAGTATAGCATACTATAGCACAAGTAGAGCACCTGCCAATTTATATCGGAATATCGTTGCAAGTTAGAAAGAAGCACAGGACCAGTTGGTTGAGGCTTGGGGAAGGTATGTATCCAGCAGTGGACATCTTTCGGCTGAAATGATGATAATGACGATGTCTGCCAAAATGTTCTTTAAAACCCAGTTACTGGGTAACATATTCCTGGGTAAGACTCAGACTTTCGGGCTCCTCAAAACCCGAAACGATCGTCAATGATGACTTTGCCACGACAGTTTTGGAGATCTCAAAAACTGCAGGAGACTGCTGACATAAACAAAAAACAGTATTCTAAACAAATATAGTTCGCGAGTGCGCGTGCACTCGCTGTACGTGAAGCGTGTTTATGTGTGCGTGCATTTTCACTCTTTGTAAAGATCCGACCTATTGTGTTAATCTATTCTGTGGTCGTGTGTTGGATCCTATTGTTTTACTAACAATTGGTTTAATCTCATATTAAGTGCGATCCGTGATTTTGCCCGGGGCTGTATGGAAAGTATCCTCATTGTGTCCTCTTTGGGTGGATGGAACTAATTGGTGTAAGGAGTTGTAGTGTGGTGTAATCACGTGTTTTATTTTAGTGTCTATAATAAATGGTAAACTGGTGACATGCAAAATTGCTGTTATAGTTCGAAAAGTAGTTCATACTGCAAACTCCTAACTCCACAGACCAAAGTGACACTGGCTAGATTAGTCACAAAAAAAAACCTACCTGGCCGAACTTTGAAAATGTGATGAAGATGTTTTTTTAACCGACTTCAAAATAGAGGAGGTTCTCAATTCGTCTGCGATATCTCCGTCATTTGTGAATCGATTTTAATGATTCTTTTTTTGTTTGGTAGGTCATACTTCAGAGGTGGTCCCAAATATATTTTATCGAAATCGATTTAGCGCTTTTTGCAAAAATCTAAAAATATGTATACACAGACGACGTTTTGGTTTTCTCCAAATGTTCAAATTCCATGTTATTGGGGTTATCCATTCGGGCATAACTTTAATATTTAGTTTTACTTCTGGGGTACAACAACTAAAAAGTGCCTCTCGCACCCGGCCCTGGTCCAGACTATGGTATGGAGCGAGAGGGAATGGGAAGCAGTCTCCTACTTCTGCGAAGGAGGAGGCGGAACGGGTGAGGGAGGCTCAACAACAGAGTCACCCTCACGCCCTCAGCAGCAGCCGCCGCAGGAGACGCCCGGGGCTTCAGACGTCGCGAGACGATCTCCGGCCACCGTAGACCCGGGCCTGCGGACGGCGAGTAATGGGTAGCTCGCCGTCCGATCAGCACCAGGCCCTTGAGTCGACGGCCACCACAGACGGGGCCCATCATGGCACTCAGGCAGGGAAGGAACACGGGTGAATTTTTGTTAGTAAGAGTCTGACACGTCCTCCCGCTCTACCCAGAGCGGGAGATGTCATTGGATGATTTCCTACCACAAAAAAAAAGGCTTACTCTCTAGGACAGGGAATGGGCCGTAAACCATCACGCGGGCTCAGTGTGGTTTGTTTTAGGAGATGCCGGTTTCATCATGACTTATCCTTCACTGTTTGGAGAGCAGTGGAGATGAAATAAATAGCACAAGGTAAATTGCCTGCCTGAGTTTGAACCCACGACATATAACTCGTAAGTCACGGCCGTTATCACTGGGGCACCACTGCTCAACTAACTACGATCTCTCACTAATCCAATACTTCAAAACCAAAGTGTCTCTCTTCTCATGTATCGAATACTATCAACAATAAATTCTTGAAATCTAAGAGCGTTCCCTAATCCACCCCGGGGTTGTTTACAAGTACGTCCCGATCGGCGACCTTGTAACCTTCGGGCTACAAATTAAACTATGTACATTAGTTGAAACATGTTGTTTTCTGTTTGAGAGGTCATTTGTCTCAGGAAATACTAGTTCATTGTTTAACACGAGAAAGAGTGAGAAATTAGATTTGCCCTAAAAAAAACCGGCAAAGTGCGTGTCGGATTTCACACATTTAGGGTTCCGTACCAAATATTGGTATTTGTTAGTAATATATACGTAACAATAAACAGATAGACAGACGAAAAGACGGCCATACGGACAGATGGCCAGACGGTCAGACGGTCAGACGGACATACGAACAGACGGACATACAGATAGACGGACGGATGGACAGACGGACAGACTGACATACGGACAGACGGACATACGGACAGACGGACAGACAGACGGACGGTACGACAGACATACGGACGGTCAGACGTTCAGACGGACAGACGGGCAGTCGGGCAGTCGGATATACGAACAGACGGACAGATGGACAGACAGACAGACGGTCCGACGGACAGATAGCCAGACGGACAGACGAACAGTCGGACAGACGGGCCAACGGACAGACGGACAGACGGACAGCCGGACAGACGGACAAACGGACAGACGGACAAACAGACAGACGGACTGACGGACAGCCGGACAGACGGACAAACGGACAGACGGACAAACGGACAGACGGACTGACGGACAGACGGACAGACGGATACGTGAGTTGTCACTCATCCCCTATTGCGGTTGCAACAGGGCTCCGTTTAGACCCTTCGGGTACCTACAGAACCCTAAAAAGATCTTACTAATGTTATAAATGCGAAAGTTTGGATGGATGGCTGTTAATCAATCACGGCTTAACGTATCTGAATGAAATTGGCACAGATAGACTATACTCTGCAATAGCACCTCAGTTAATTTGTATTGCGGGAATTATTAATTCCACGCGGGCGATAGTTAATTGTATATTTATGATATTTAACGATTTACACAATCACATTTTGAAAATTTACTCATTTAAGATTTTCTTTTGTTACAGGTATGTATCCAGTTGCCAGATGTTTGGACTTGCAAACCTTCAAACCATGTTCTGATCGACCAGCATAAGTAGATCAGCCTCTATTGTTCCTACAGACACAGGCCTCCTCTCTGTGAGAGGGTGTGGGCCGTAATCCACCATGGATGTCAAACGTCTTGGAAAGTATTTTGAATTAGACAACTATAATCTCGTTACGATACGTGTGTGCTTAGCTCTCAATATTGTTACAATTACAAACATGAATATACAAGTGAAAAGCAATCAAAACGTCATTTGTGTGAATGCCAGAAGCTCATATGTACAAAATTCGAGACAATGTTAATTCATATATATTTGAGTGTGTTAGTATCGGACTATACGATCGCTTGCCTAAGCGGACGTGCCTTTTGTTCTGCTTATAATGTGTTATAATTAAATTATTACCACTAAATTGTTATTGAAATTATATATGCAGTGTAAACATTAAAACGAAAGTGTGTCGCGAGTTGATAGAAACACTGACCTACGCATCCATTGCATTAGAAATGAACTACATCCTATAGACTAGTGTTACAGTGGTGGATATGGCTAGCTCAGGATCTAGCCCGTTTGGCCGTAGCCAATTGCTGCGACGTAGTCCTCCACCGACGCCAACTGAAAGAGAAAAGCCTCCAATTCCACCAGCACCCACGGAACATGGGTTACCCTCGGAAGTGATACCTACGTCGGAAATACAGAAATGGATGAGCACAATAGACTGCATCTTGAGCGAAGTGTGTAGTATAGTAGCTGAGGGCAAAATGAACTCCGAGCAGAAGATCCGTGTGACCAATTTATGCCGTAAGGTGACTAATGGGACATCTCAGATGGCTGTTATGTATCAGTCCTTGACACATAAAACTACTCAAGCGTACACCACTATTGAACACCTACAAGAGCAGCAGAGCATTGCGAATTCACTTCGGCAATTCAAAGAGGATTTAGAAAGTAAAATGAAGCCCGTAGAAACTACTTCCTTCGCGAATATGGTCAAGAAGGGCTCCGACAACTACATCCGCCCTGCAAATTTAAGCTCCGTTGCTATTTATCCTAGCGATAAATCTAAAACCAGCGACGACACTAAGTCCCTCGTCCAGAAAATCATCTCTCCCGAGGAACTCAAACTCCATGTTCGAGGCGTCAGAAAAGTGAGAAACGGAGGGGTCATCATCAGCACGGACAAGAGAGCAGACATAGAAAAATTACGGAAGTCGGAGAAACTAGCTTCATCGGGCTTTACCGTTGAAGAACCAACAAAGCGCCGTCCTAGGATTGCAATTATTGGTGTCCCCGTAGCCCTAACTGAACAGGAGGTATTTGATTGTATTTTCGAGCAAAACCTCTCTGAGAAGCTGCCGAACACAACCCGTGAGTCCCTCTTAGCTACAATAAAATTAAGCCATAAATCAGGTAAGAAAAATCTGAGTACCTGTAATTATATTATAGAATTACCAGCTAATGTCAGGAGAATTCTTATTGACCAAGGGCGAATTTTCATCAATTGGACGTCCTGCCCCGTGAGAGATTTCACGATAGTCACCAGGTGTTTCAATTGTCAGCAATTTGGACATGCTGCCAAGTATTGTCGAGAAACTAGCACAACTTGTAACCACTGTGGAGAGACTGGTCACTCCTTCAAGGATTGCAGCAATAAAAACGCTCCCCCCAAATGTGCGACGTGCAATCGCTTCAAGCGCAAATGTGACCATCAAACTGGTGATGCTAATTGCCCGGCACGCAAGTTCGCAGAGGAAAATTATATTAATTCTATAGATTATGTAGGCGCCTAAGAGCGCTACAGATTTTATATCCTTTTAAGCACGCAAACAGGAGTTCAATTTTATTTTTACATTTTTAAATAGTAACTTTACTTATATTATGAACGATAATTTGCTTTGTGACCTAGATAGCTTTTCTGTGTCTGAAACTAAAATCTGTAATGTTGAAGACTGTAAACATTTTATTCCCGCTGTGGGTAAAACATTAACTTTGCTCACCCAAAATATTCGCAGCATAAACAAAAATATGAACGGTTTCGAAGTGTTGTTACAGAATCTTGGCATAAGCTGTGATATAATTGTCCTGACAGAATGTTGGTTGTCCAACCAGACACTCAATTTACCGCCCCTGGACGGGTATTATTCCCACAAAACCAATCGACACATCAATCAAAATGACGGCTTAGTCATTTATATCAAGAAAAATCTGAAAGCAACCGTAGAGGAACCGATAGTTCAGGATAGTAATTGCTTGATCATTAAAATTAGCCCCGATATAGTGGTAATAGCTGTATACAGACCTCCTTCTCAAGATATAGACCGATTTTTAGACTCTCTTGACACACTTCTACAAAAGTTGTGTAATTTTAAAAACATTATACTAATAGGTGACATAAATATTAACATTGTTTCCGGGAACATCGATAATCATGCACATAATTACCTAAACATTTGCGCATATCACGGACTATTGCCAGCTTATCATTACCCCACGCATCAAAGTGGGTCATGCTTAGATCATATTATTTTGAAAACAAAAACACCAACCAAAACATTCATTACTAATTCTTCACTAACTGATCATAATGCAATTTTACTAACATTACAAATATCTTTACCTAGAAAAAACTGCATGCGCAGCTATACTAAAGTCAATATGGCAAAACTTGAAAATGACATACGCAGCATAAATTTTGACCCAGTTTACAACTCATGCGACGCTAATACTTCCCTAAACTACTTCATAAGCTCACTGCAACATGCAATAATTAAAAACACATTCACTACTAAAATGCCTAGAAAATATAGTACTGTCAAACCCTGGATTACACCAGGTCTCGTCCGTTGTATAAGACACAGAGACAAATTGCACCTAAAATCTAAACTCGCACCTGACAACGAGGTTCTTAGCATAACGTATAAAAGGTACAGGAACTTCTGTAATAACCTTCTGAAGAAAATTAAAATACAGCATGATAAATATGAGCTGCAATCAGCAGGAAAAAATAGTAAACTTGTCTGGAAATTCATAAGAACAAATACTTTTAGGACAAAAAACTCCGAACCTCCACTTGATTTACTATCAACAGGTATTAGCCCATCTGTCGCAGCAGATAAAGTAAATAATTTTTTTGTCAACGTTGGTAAAAATTTGGCCGAAAAAACTGCAACTAGAACTCACCCTTGCCAAAACCAGACTAGTGTAACTGTAAATCCAGTTAATTCCTTTGTTTTATTAGACACCGACGTCGATGAAGTTTTAGGAATAATTTCCGGGTTAAAAGATGAATGCGCTGTTGGGTGGGATGATATACCAAATAGGATCCTTAAGAAATTTAAATACCTAACTGTTCAGCCTTTAACACATATCTTACAGCTATGTCTGTCAAATGGAGTTTTTCCTACTCTACTTAAAAAAGCATTGGTGACGCCTGTATTCAAATCTGGAGACAAGTACTGCGTTAATAACTACAGACCCATTTCAGTCTTAACGGGCCTCTCGAAAATTTTGGAAAGAATTATAAATAATAGGTTAGTAAAATATCTTGAGGACAACAAATTACTATCAAATAGTCAATTTGGTTTTAGACCAAAAAGGTCAACCTGCCAAGCAGTACTCAAAATGACAAATTATATCACTACTAATCTGGATAATGGTTTGCATTGCATGGGAATTTTCCTGGATCTTGCCAAGGCTTTCGACACAATTTCTTGCTCTAAACTATTGCACAAGCTTGAAACACTTGGAATAAGAGGAACACAACTCCTACTTTTTTCTGATTATCTTAAAAATCGTTATCAGTGTGTAAAAATCGGTCAGTATAAAAGTTCAGAACTTAAAAACAGCTGCTACGGCATTCCACAAGGAAGTATTTTGGGACCAACATTGTTTTTAATTTATATAAATGAACTGTGCAACCTGAAATTACCAGATGGTATCATAATGTCATACGCAGATGACACAACCCTGTTGTTTACGGCTAAATCACGAGAAGAGGTCTATAAAAACGCTCAGAGTGGCTTTAACATAGTATCAAATTGGCTTTGTATGAATCTACTAACATTAAATGCAGATAAAACCAAATATATTCTGTTTAGAATGAGAAACACTAATATTCTAGTTAATAACCTTACCATTTATGCTCACAACTGTACGACAGACGCTGACGCTGCTTGTTCGTGTCCTACTCTAGCTAAAGCCGATCATATGAAATACTTAGGTGTTACACTTGACACAAATCTAAATTTCCGTAAACACATTGATTTGCAATGTACTCGAGTTCGTAAATTAATATATATCTTTAAAAATTTACGTCACATTGCTGACTTTAAATTAATTAAACAGGTATATTTGGCTTTGTGCCAATCTGTTCTTACATACTGCATAACTTCATGGGGCGGTGCTGCGAAATCAATTTTACTCCCTCTAGAACGCGCTCAAAGAGCGATTCTAAAGGTGGCCACCTTTAGGCCTTTTAGATTCCCTACACACCAGCTTTACATTGCATGTGAGTTGCTAACAGTACGCCAATTATTTATATTGCACATCATTTTACACCAGCACGTAGAACTCGCCTACAAGCCAGTACCTTCTGACAAAAGAAGGAAAGATTTGGTTTGCATAAAGCCTCAAACTAGGCATGCTTTTGTAAACCGTTTCTATGTCTATTTAGGACCCGATTTATATAATAAGCTCAATAGGATACTTAATATTTATAGTGCCGGTTACAAACATTGTAGTCTAAAGATAAGCGAATATTTGGGTGGACTTGATTACACAGACACAGAAAAGCTGTTAGAATTACTTCAATAGTTATATAGATATTAAATTGGTTATTTTTAATTTGTGTTTAGTACAATAAGTAGCATAGTATTATTTCAATAATTAATTAACAGTGGACCAATAATCAGATGATCGGTTAGTCTGGGGATGGCCTGAAACACAGGTTTTTATTAACCTAGTTCAGGCATGTCGCCAAAAAAAAATTATAATGTCAGTACCAACGCACTTTTCAGTAATTTAAAACATGTGTAAATTAAACTAGTTTTTATTTAGGTATTTAAGCCAATCTGTTAAGCACTTTGTACTACTAATACTAAGTATTTATAAGTTTATAAATGTATTATTTTGTTAAAGAACTCAAATAAATAAATTTTTATTATTAAATTATTATTATTATTATATCTATTATCTCAAGAATCGTTTAACTTCGTAAATTTTATGTTGACTTTTAAGAATAAAAAAAATTATTGAAGTTATACTTCTTTTGGCACATCAGGGGAAAGCACGCGCGCACACCATCACAAAAAACCGACACCCTGAAGTTAGCTAGAACCGACACCCTAAAGTTAGATATAGTTTGTGGTTTTCCTTTTGTAAACTTTGTGACAGTTTGGTTTTTTATCTTGTTACGCCAAAGAAGTATAACTTCTTACGTGCGTACATAAGTACACACTTTTTTGTATATACGTACACGATATATCCTTTTTCTATAAACGCACTGAACACAAAAAAACCCTTTCTCCCGTCAAACACATAAAAATCTTTAACCAACAGTTCAGTGAGCATCAACCCCGGTAGTTTTACCTCCAACATATTTCTGCGACCCCGGTACATTTGGTCACTTTGATCGGCCATACGAAACGAAATCATAAGATTATTGGATAATAACTTCGCGGTACCTACAGGGTTTGCCCTTAGTGAAACTGATATTTTATGGCTTTCATATTAGTAGGGATAGAGCCTAGGGAATAGGGGAGGTTACTGTTTTATTATCGATTTTAGAGGCAAAAGGGATGTATGATAGAGTTATGGGCATTGGAGACTTTTAACTTTGTCTCCAAGTCCCTTGTCACGCAATGACTACCGGTTAGAAGTTACTGGGATCCCTGGTATATGACATCATCAAAGGGTCAAGTATAAGCTGGTCTCTTATTCTATTGTAAACCCGTACTACGATAGGCCAGCTCAAATCTTAAATCAAACGTTCAATGGACATCGTACAATATGTCACGGTTTGCGCAGTGGTTGTTCGATTCCCGCACGGAACAAATATTTGTATGGCCTACAGATAGTGGTTCCAGGTCTCACACTCTCAATCTCAATCTCACATTATATAAGACACCCGTCTTGTGTATGTAAGTTTATATGTTTGTGAACGCACCCATAATACATGCAATATATATTAATTAGACCGCGGCAGGGTTAAAAAAAAAAGTGGCACTCCGGGAGTGCCGGCAGAAGTGAAAACTTGAACAAAAATGTCCAACACGCCTAAAGAAGTTTTCACTTCAATCCGCTACGAGTGCTATGACGCGTTTCGTCGTAGCACTCGTAGCGGATCGCTTAGCGGTGTCGGTATTGGCGTCGGTGTCGGTGTTGTTGTCGGTGTCGGTGTCGGTGTCGGTGTCGGTGTCGGTGAGACGGGACGCGTGAGGGAAGCTCAACGGAGTTGCCCTCATGGCCCCGGCTGCTACCACCGCAGGAGAGGCACTGGGCGTAGGACGTCGCGAGACGATCTCCGGCTACCGTAGACCCGGGCCTGCGGACAGCGAGCAGTGGGTAGCTCGCCGTCCGATCAGCGCCAGGCCCGTGAGTCGACGGCGCGTAGTGATCCACGCGCGCCTCAAAGAGATGTTGTCAGCTACCACTGACGGGGTCCATCGTGGCTGGTGCCTGCATGCCTAGGGGTAGCGGATAAATTCTCAACATGAGTTACCGCACCCCTGGGCACTCAGGCAAGGAAGGAACAGGGGTGGGTTTTAGTCAGTAAGAGTCTGACACGCCCTCCCGCTCCACCCAGAGCGGGAGAAGTCATTGGATGATTTCCCGACCCCATAAAAAAAGCGTGTGTATATGGTATGGTAGTCGCTTGTTATAACATGCGGATTTAGGATCCCTGCTTAATGTTACTATCAACATATTATTTGAGTTCACACTTTAACGGACAATTACGTTTAAATTAAAACCGGCCAAGTGTGGCGGACTTTACACATTTAGGGTTCCGTACCAAATAGGTATTAGTCTATTTATTGACAGACGACGGACGGACAGACAGACCAGGAGTGACAGCTATAGGGTTCCGTTTGGACCCTTCGGGTGCAGAACCCTAATAATTATGGGATTAACATGCGTCACCGAAATGTGAGGTGGTCAAACCAAACATTTTAGAGACTATGATTACTACTGATAGAATGTAACTTTGATAATTGTCTGGCAGTTGGAGTACCTTTGCGGCCTACCCAAATGTCCTTACTTTGGTATTGTTTGTTGGTTCGTTGAGCTCCTCAAAGTTCTGAGTTGAGCTTCACGATAACTGACAAATGCTTGCACTGTCAGGTCCACTCGAATCTCCGTGGTGCTTTCCTCAAAAGCTCATCTCAGACCGTACATGGTTCTCATATGATTTGACCAATACAGATTGTATGCCATGGACTTTGACCTCTGAGTTTGTTTCGGTGTTTCTTCTCAGGGTAGTCAGCTAGGAAACAGCGGCCTCATCTAGCTAAATCTGCCAAAAAATGAAAATGTAAAAGTGTTGTTAATAACCTATTTACAAAAATAAAATCATTTCTCATTTACTTTTTTGAGTATCTAGTACACATTATATAGCGAAAAATTATAATATCCAGTTCAAACTGTCCTCAAATTGCTTAATGTAGAACTAGCGACACGCCCCGGCTTTGCTCGGGAGCAAAATGTTCGAAAGGCACGTACTGCCATTTAGCATCCTAAAGCAATTGTGACCGTCAAAAGTTCATTCCCTCGGGAACAGTACTATTTTTCTTTCTTTCTTTCTTAATTTTGCATTATAATATTAGTTAGGACTAGTTAGGATTAGGACCAGTTAGGGCTAGTAATGACAAGGAAATCTATCTCTTGATGTGTCTTCGTGCGTACAGTATCCATCTTCAACTAGGGAACAATAACTCCATCCCTCTAATATCATATCACCCACTTCTAAAATCACCCGAATATAATGCCAAATCTTATAAGAAGCTTATGGCTACTAGAACTGACGCCTAATTCTCTACTCAACTGCGTGAGCCTAATCCTTCTTCAAGGTAGTCTATCTAAAGCATTAACATGGAGAATCGACTGAGCAATAACCTCAAAAATTTAGCACTACATAGAAAGAGACAAAGCTACTGCAGTTAATATATGTCCAGTATCAGCTGGTCTCTTCTTCGATTGTAAACCCGTAATGCGCTAGGCCAGCTCAAGGTTTACTTCGACTGTTCGCTGGGCCTGGTACAATTTAGGTATACCTACGGGATATCCCGTTCGACACCTTTATTGCTTGTGGATAAGGTTGAAAATTGGTCGTCAGGAACTTGAGCAGTAGAATCTGAATAGAAATACGACCTCGAAAAATTTACCACTCCGTGGAAAGAGACAAAAAGACTACAGTTAATATTTGCCTCTTATGTGTAAGTCGTTGTGACGAAGGTGACAAAGCAAGCCTATAGGATGTGGCCTAATCAGAATCGGTATGTTTCCTGGGTACACAAATAAATAATTCTATTTAGTCCATAAATTAAATTATCAAAAAATATTGGACACGTAGATACTTTTTGCTTTACCAAATCATTATAAAAATAATAAAGATATAAAATAAACAAATTTAAGTTCAGGAGTCGGCTTGTTACGTCACTTGTAGATAAAAAGTGATTTATTTTTTACGTAGGTTTGATGTCACGCAAAATTTCAACTCACTATATTGTCCTCATAAAAATTTAATTTTAATGACATAAAGAAAGATGTATCCAATTGCTTTTGGTAATCTAACTGACCGACCAATTATATTTTTCTGGTCACCTACCCTATTGTAGAAAAAGACTGTATAAGCAACAGATGGCTTCAAGAAATTTACCACTCTGTAAAAACAGACATAGCATAACTGTGCGAGATAAATACCTATCTCTGTAATGTAAGGCGTGGCGACGAAGTTGATGCTGCAAGTCTATGAGGTTACCTAATCAAAGTACTAGGAAAAAGACAACTACTGGCCACACAATCGCTTTTTTTTCAATCACACTTTTCCCTCCGTTTTCTTTTCATACATCGATTGGGAAAGCTCAGGGCCGGTTCCTGATATTTGTTTAGGTTTTTTAATTGAATATATACTATTCTTAAGGACCAGAAGCGGTTATTATTTAAATGAAAATAAATGACTCATCAACCAAGAAAGTTTTATTGCTTAAAAACGTCTTACAATAACAAGTACGTTAATACTTCTACAACATTATAAACACGACCTTTGAATAACATTATAACGACTCTAAAATACGTCAGTCGCGTCCGGAGCCAAACGAAGAAGAGCCCGTTGACAGCGCGCCATGCATTTTTATACACTTCCACTCGTTGCGGGTAAGTTGGAAGGGGAATATCTAACACGGCCGTTCCTGATAGCGTGACGTCCTCGACCGCAACTTCATTCCCATCAGATCCATCTGTCACAACCTGGCCATCATCATTATTTTGACCGTCATCATTATCTGAAAATACATAAGAGTAGATGAGTAATTAAATAACATGACCACTGTGGTTTGAAGCTTATTCAGCCTGAAGTAGTTTCATAAGTAAGGATTCACGAATTTGTCCAGTGTTCCAGGCGCAAGCGTGCACTCAAGCGCCAGCAACAAGGACCATCAATAGTGATTTTTAAAGTTGAAACAGCTTCAAACCCAAGACATTCAGTGCATAGCTAATGATAGAATCCGGATTTCCATCACTCGCAATACATTGTTATCGACAGAGGCCCAAACGTTCGCTTGTCGTTTTCACGAATAGATAGTAGAGGCCCAAAGGTTATGCTTACTATGAATTTGTGACACATTGCGTCATTGAGACAGAGGCCCAAAAGTTCTGCATGTCTCCACCATGACCGCAAAACAGAGCAGAGGCCCAAACGTTAGCATGCTCATCAATGTAACCACGACAGAGGCCCCACGAAGGCTCGTCGTCACTTACCAACCACGTCATAAAGACAGAGGCATAAAGTCCGCATGTCTCTCATATGCCCGCGGTACTGAGCAATGCGTCATGAAGACACAGGCATCAAGTCGTGCGCACCACGCAGCGCACGCCATTAAGCGCACACCCAGCGCACCATGCAGCGCAGCACAGCACACCATATAGTGCATTTCATGCGCACCATGAAGCGCCTCACTGCGCACCACGGAGCACACACCCAGCGCCTCACTGCGCACCACGGCGCGCACACTCAGCGCACCATGAAGTGGCCAGCGCGCACCACGGAGCGCACACCATGCGCATCACACAGCGCACAGCATAGCGCTTCACGCAGCGCACACCATATCGCTTCACGCAGCGCACACCATAGCGCTTCACGCAGGGCGCCACCGCGCACCACGACGCGGGCCACTGCGCATGACACAGCGGATGCAGGCAAGTACCAGCACCTCACACGCAGCGACTGCACATCTAGTCTGCACTATCCTGAAACAGGTCCAATCCGAGGCACGGAGAAGTCTCGGTATGTAATAATTCAGTCACCCATCCACGGACCAACCCCTTCAAGGGTTGCTCAACCTTGAAAGTTGACCAGTGTGGCTGAAGTCACCCAACTCACACAACTCCAATAGCACTGGCGTAACAAATATTGCTGAAACCGGTTCGTTAGTCAAGCAGTTTATGTATGTGGGTAGTCGCGAGTATACTGCTCAGCGGCACGCAAAATAGTTTTACCCTTCCTCAGCAGGCTTGATATGCTTGCTGTCTTAAGAGTCATGGCCTGCAATTTAACAGCGAAAATAGCTTGCAAGCCCCAGAAACTACAGGACCGGTAACGTTAGTAGGTTCCAATGATCGAAAGAGAGTATTCACTTTCCTTGGGCTCGGCCGTACCTGACCATGTACTACAATCAGTCGCCCCTGGTAACTACTGACTTACCCACCCGAAAAAGCAATTTCAAACCCGCCAGAGTTAAAACTTCAACAGGTAGGTAGTTTTCAACTTAAAAAGTGTAGCCGCTTAAAACTTGAACATTGTTTGCAATCAGGGGTCATTAAACCGTATTGGATAAAAATAACTGGCTTTCGGTATTTGAATGCAACGGACGTTCAGTAATTGATAATCGGTAACTACGTTCAATAACTTCTAATCTCGTATGAATTCGATCAAGAGAACAGTCACACGAGTCACAGCGTTTTTCAATCTTTTTGAACACGCGACCTATTAATTTAAAAAAAATTGTGGCTACCCCCTAGGGCCGTAACAATGCGGGGAGCGAGCGGGCGTAATGCACTATTGTGATTTATTTTTAAACCTAAACATCTAAGTCGAATATGTTTCAGATCACACTATTTGCGTGACAAAAATAGAACAAAGGTTTTAAAAATATTGAAAAATTAACAGGCATGGGCCTTCTTCTAGTGCAAGATTAGCAATCCTCGCTTTATATTTTTACTTGGCTTGCGACCGTGACACCCCAAGCAAAACTTTGGAACCCCCTGGGGTCGCGAGTCGCGACCTACAGTTTGAAAAACACTGATCTACAAGAACGAGAACTGCCACGAGTTCTACGCAAAACACTGATGCTTATAAAATCTGTCGCAATGGTCTATCAATCTATTTTGAGGGTAGTGTATGTATCGCGGCGCGATTCGTAAGAACTAAGAGTAGCAAATTGTCGCTCCAACGAGTTCTTACGTCCTCTGAACCGAAACACGCTCTGGACACTTTATAAGGAAACAAAACTTACTTACGGTTGACAAGTCTGCACTTTACGATTAAAAGTACAACACTTCACTTTAACGTTCTCTTTGACAGGATAAAATAACCAAGCACTTAGGTATTTAGATGGCAAAAACGGCTTAGAACGCGTGGCTATCCCACTTCTGATCTTAAGGACCAGAAGTGGTTATTATTTAAATGAAAATAAATGACTCATCAACCAAGAAAGTTTTATTGCTTAAAAACGTCTTACAATAACAAGTACGTTAAATATACTTCTACAACATTATAAACACGACCTTTGAATAACATTATAACGACTCTAAAATACGTCAGTCGCGTCCGGAGCCAAACGAAGAAGAGCCAGTTGACAGCGCGCCATGCATTTTTATACACTTCCACTCGTTGCGGGTAGGTTGGAAGGGGAATATCTAACACTATAATATGGGGTTAAAAATGTGCCAAACACTAATCTAACCCCAAACTTTGACAAGTTTTAGCCTGAAGTGGTGTGACAAATCAGTCAATCAATGAGCCCTAAATATTGGACATTTTCGATTGTAACGTAAATTAATCTGATGTTTATAGAATGTATCTCAGTTCTGTGTGTCTCTTGACAAACCTCTTCTTACACCTTCCACTGCTCTCGATCTCTAGCTCTCAGTAACAGTTCGATTTTTTTTTTTTTGATTGTTGTCTCACTGCTGGGCAAAGGCCTCCCTCAAATCCTTCCAGGAACTTGACAAATAGTCAAATTAATAATTCCATAGATATAGGGTCAGTCCATTCTCCACATCTATGATTCGAAGTGTTGCTAGTAGAAGGTAGATATCAAAATAATCGAACAATTTGAATGCCAAATTACTAAAATTTTAGCTAAAAGGGAATTAATGAATAGCTTGTAAATTGGCACGAAAGCAAAGCGTGATTATTTTAATTTAAAAACTAATGGCTTTTGGCGCTACCGGGCTACTGAAATATTTAACCTCTGACGGAGAAGAGAGATGTACAAATAACGAAGAGCTGAGTAGAGATTTAACTGTAAGTAGTCTTGCTTAATTATTTATTTTTTACTTTTCTATAAAGAGAGATTTTACTTCGCAGAAAGGAAGTAAAAATGTGTATAAATGTAATAGTGTTCTTATAAAAATTGGCCAAGTGCGAGTCGGACTCGCGCATAAAGAGTTCCGTACCATCGTACAAGATTATACACGTCTACTTATTGCCATTATTAAGATCGAGCAAAAAAAGGCCAAAAAGAAACACGTTTCTAGTAGTGGAGCATCCTTTAATTTTAAACTTATTCTTATTATTTGTTGTACTACAAAGTTCAGGAGTGGGGTCTTGTTAGGTCACTAAACTGTACAAAGTGTATCTACGTGTGATATCACGCAAAATTTCAACGCACTGTATCGTCCTCATTTTTCATTTTGTTGGTCCACGGATGGGTGACCATCTTTACATACCGAGACTCCTCCGTGCCTTGGAAAGCACGATAAGTCGTTGGTCGCGGCTGTCAATCGTAGATCTTTGACAGAAGCCCGAAAGTCTGACAACCAGTCTTACCAAGATGTATCGTAATACCCAATAACTGGGTTGTGGAGGTCAGATAGGCAGTCGCTCCATGTAAAATATTGGAATTCAGCTGGATGCGATAGTTGGGAAAAGGCAAATTGATTGATTTTTGTATCGTCCTTTTTTTATTTTTATTTTTGGTTTACGTGAAAAACGTGTCCAATACTTTTTGTTAATCTAACGGACTAATTACATTATTTTAGGTAACTAGCCTATTAGAAAACTACCTTCCAAAACTCCAAAATCTTAATCTCGCCCAGAACTGTCGATCATCGTACAGCCTCAGTCTAACAAATCAGTCTAACCCTTTTGGCGGTGCCATCCATCTTGTTTATAGCCCAAAACGCTGGATGCTAATCCCTTTCAGACCAGCGAGTGTCTGTATATCATTCTATCGGTTCTGTTATTTATAGGAACCACAGAATTACTCGCATAAATTGGCGGCCAGTCAAGATTTTGGAATCCAATGCCAAGTGTTGAGGTTGTAGGGAGAATATTTAGAAGTCTTTGAGTTTTGAGAAATAGTGGCCATGTCACCGTGTTATTGCAAGAACCGTTAGTTTATAAAAAGATTTTAAACTTTTTGGTAAGACATGGAATGTTAATCTGTCGAATTTGGATGGGTTTTATTGCATTTGAAATGATCTGTTATCACAAACTTAAGATGTTTACAATAATCAGGTGACGTAATGATAAAATGATATTGCTGAGTATCATTTTCCACAAATCAAGTCAGGGCACCAGGATAGATTGCTGTGAAGGATATAAGACCGTCGACCGCGTACCGCGTAGAAAAGCGTTGGAAGGCTTCCAACGAGGTGTACCGATGACCTGGTGAGGGCTGCGGGTAACCGATGAGTACGAGACGCATAGGATCAGTCATTGTGGCGACACTTGGGGGAGGCCTATGTCCAGCAGTGGACGTATTTCGGCTGCAATGATGATATTAAAAAAAATATTGACGCGCTCATGGCTGAATACTGCTTTAATTGTTCGATCTAGGCTGTCAAGGGTTGGGTCGCGGGAAGGTGTTTGAAAGAGTCACCACGGACCTGGAATGCAAGAACTAAAGGAACACAGAATGGTTTTAGTCAGTAAGAGTCTGACATTGGGCACGCCACCATTGCGGAGGTAGTGCTCCTCTTTGAGGAGTAGCTTGAGAGGCGCCACGGCGTCCTCACATTCCGCCTGACGCAGGTCCTCACCGGACACGGAAGTTTCGGAAGGTTCCTGTGTAGGATAAGGCGGAGGGAAACGCCCGGGGTGTCCCCACTGTGAGGATCGCCCAGAGTATATAGCATACGGTGGAGATCTGCCCCGCTTGGGCGGAGCCCTGCCGTGTTCTCGTGGAGGCGATCGGCGGCAGCGACCTCTCGCGCTCGGCCCTGGTCCAGGCCATAGTACGGAGCGAGAGGGAATGGGAAGCTGTCTCCTCCTTCTGCGAAGCAGTAATGTTCGCGAAGGAGGAGGCGGAACAAGTGAGGGAGGTTCAACAACAGAGTCGCCATCACGCGCTCAGCAGCAGCCGCCGCATGAGACGCCCTGGGCGGAGGAAATCGCGAGAAGATCTCCGGCCACCGTGGAGCCGGGCCTGCGGACGGCGAGCAGTGGGTAGCTCGCCGTCCGATCAGCACCAGGCCCGAGAGTCGACGGCGCGTAGTGTTCCATGCGCGCCTCAAAGAGTTGTCAGCAATAATGACGGGGCTCGTCATGGCTGATGCCTGCCCAGGGGTTGAGGATAAATTCGAAACAGAGTTACCTTGCCCCTGGGCACTCATGGCAGGGGAGGAACAGGGGTGGGTTTTAGTCAGTGAGAGTCTGACACGCCCTCCCGCTCCACCCTAGAGCGGGAGATGTCATTGGATGATTTCCCACCCCACAAAAAAAAAATGAGTCTGACAGGCCCTCCCGCAAGAGCGGAAGAAGTCACCTGATAATTTCCCAGACTCAAGAAAAAAAACAGAAAAAAGGGCTGTCAATTTGGACATGGCTGGCAATTATTTAGGCTAGGTTCCTCTGTGACTATGTTAACGTATAATTTGAAAACTACCTAAGGCTAGGTTTTCACAACCAGAAGTATGAACGTGAACTAAGCATGAAGGACGTAACAAGTGGCGTAGTTTCTGTTTACTGCAATTGGAAAAAGGTTGAGTGAGGTTATGTATATATCCTTAGATATGGAGGGTGTAACGGAAAGGTGTGGTCATATTTTAAGAACCGGTTCTGCTCATGGAAAATAACAACTTTCTCTAAGAAAAAATAGAAAATCCCAAAAAAAAAATTTGGACTTTCCATACAAAGTTATCATCAGTTGATCAATATTTGTATAGGAGGTAAAAATTTTTTTTGAGAATTTCCACAGATTTTTTGAAGAAAGTTGTTCATACCGATGGATAGATGCAGTCCTTAAAATATGACCACACCTTTCCGTTACAGCCTGTATACGAGATTAATCTACCTAGCCTTTTCCCAACTATCTTGGGGTCGGCTGCCAGTCTAACCGGATGCAACTGAAAACCAGTATTTTACATGGAGCAACTGCCTATCTAACCTCCACAACCCGGTTATTGGGTAATACGATACCCCTTGGTAAGACTGGTTGTCAGACTTTCGGGCTTCTGACGACCTGTAACGACTGTCAAAGAACCACGATTACGGAGGCCGGCACGGAGGAGTCTCTGTATTGTAGGACCCTGAGACACCAGTACGGCCTGCAGGGATCCTGGGAGGTTCCAGTAGTTTCAGCGTAGAGGTCTCACTTGCTGGCAACGCGAGAGTGCGGTGTATAAAAGGGTAACTGGCTACAGGTGGATAAGAAAAGAGTTGAGGGCGCGATAGACTCTATATTGATTTTTATAAGAATTACATGTGTGCCTACTTGCAAGGGCAAAACTCTCTTAAGTCTGACATCAAACCCATGCTTTTATTCCAACGACTCTCCAATATTCTTAACTGCCAGCTAAAGGCCGGTGCAGACCCGCTGAGTTTAGGCTGTGTCTACAATCGGCACAGTATATAAAGATGGTCACCCATCCATGGACCAACCCCGGCAAGCGTAGCTTAACCTGACGGATCGACCCGTGCGGCTGTTATTACTTTAGCCACGAGCTCCTATATCATATGATATGAGGCTAAATGTATAATGTCCGTATGCTATTCACATGGAGCACACGTCAATTGTGACAACATGACTCTCTTAATGACCGTTTAATGAACGGCTCAAAAGGGAAGTGGTCATAATTGGACCACGTACGAGTAGGTAGGTAAATAGGAAAAGTAAAAGCAATTATGTCAAGAGGCCATTCACCTCGAGTGCTTTCATGGTCACCTGATATAGATAACATTACACATATTGGGTTAACTATTCATTGGAGACTTGACGGTAATATTTTTTCGCGTACACATAGCTGTATTTGGGTTTATTGATAGCTCTTTTAACCACGCTTATTGGTGGTTTTAAAAGGAAAAGGCGAGACGTATTCAATGTATTTTCGATGGAAAATAATTCTACTCATACAGGACCAATCAAGCATTGATCAACATGGTTTTTAACCGACTTCAAAAATACTGGCCAAGTGCGTGTCGGATTTCGCACATTAAGGGTTCCGTACCAAATATTGGTATTTGTTAGTAAAGTATACGTAATAGTAAACATTATCACAGGCAACCTAAAATTTGACATTGTGCCTACAAAATTAATTAAATCATTGTCACAGCAATATATTCAATAATTAGCAACTATAAAAATTAAGTTAAACACTAATTAAGTTTTAACTAATAAGCATTAGGGCTTAACGTTGGAAACTTTAAATTTTCAACAATGTGCCTTTAACCTCAATTGTTTCAAAAAAGTTTGACCTATAAGAAATCTATTAACTAAGGATCACTAATTAAGCTTAAACTTATTACCTCAAACAAACCTCATGCATCACGTTGGGCGTACACTGTAAAGTAAATTTTTTCCTACAGTGGCTTGCGTCAGAGTTAGATTTCTGCATGAGGCCCTACTTGCCAATCTACAGGTTCATTGCTTGAGGAATGTTTGTGGGAAAATAATATAATAGTCCATCAAGTAGGTCTCCACTTCTCACATTTATTAGCAACACTGCATCACACTAGACTAAGTTTCATGAGTCCTATAGAAAATTGTATGTAGCACTTACAATATTGATGATGAACAATTATTACTCAATCGTTCTAAGATCGAAGATCAAGGTCCAGAGAGGAGATTCCACAAGTATAGCAGCTGTGGCCATACAATCCTGATTATCATTGGACACGTGGACGTCTGTGTTCAGAACCTTTTGCTAAGACCGCATTGTTCTTCAATCATTATTCCGCCCACGCCACAAAAAAAAAGTAAAAAGTTAATAGAAAAAAGTTAATGGTAAAAATAATAATAGAAAAAGTTAATAGAACAAAGTTAATGGTAAAAATAATAATAGAAAAAGTTGATAGAAAAAAGTTAATAGTAAAAAGATAACAGTAAAAAAGGTAATAGAAAAAAAGTTAATAGTAAAAAAGTTAATAGTAAAAAAGTTAATAGTAAAAAAGTTAATAGTAAAAAAGTTAATACTAAAAAAGCTAATAGAAAAAGTTAATAGTAAAAAAAATAATAGAAAAAAATAATAGTAAAAAGTTAATAGTAAAAAAGTTAATAGTAAAAAAGTTAATTGAAAAAAGTTAATAGTAAAAAAGTTAATAGTAAAAAAGTTAATAGTAAAAAAGTTAATAGTAAAAAAGTTAATAGAAAAAAGTTAATAGAAAAAAGTTAATAGAAAAAGTTAATAGTAAAGAGTTGATAGAAAAAAAGAGTTTATAGTAAAAAAAAACCTTTTTTTTGACAAGTTTTTATACCGGCAATCATAATTTTTTTTTAATGCGAACACATATAAAATGTTCGTGACCATGCTGTCGAGCATTGAAGAGTTCCTTCATCTGGAGCTAATCCTAGATGTCGATTCTGGTCATGCTTACCATAAAAATGCATTGTCATCGGAACTGTACCCACATGCAAAATTTCAGCTCAATCGGATACCAACAAATGGTCGAAATGGTTTGCTAATTTTGACGGACAACTTATTAAACATACATACGAACAGTGCAAGTTACATTAAACCTTGTAAAAATTAAAAGTAAAAAATATTTTTAAAAACAAGATTATATCTGGGACAATGAACTAAAAAGTACCCGTTACAGGTTTGGTACTTACTATGTACCCGTTACAGGTTTGGTACTACATATGTGTACGCCAAATACTTACTAGATTTTAATTTTAACTTTTTAACAGATAAAAGTTGTTTTAAAAAATATTTTTTACTTTTAATTTATTTTTAACTTTTAGTGGGTAAGTATTTTAGAATAGGCGTGTTCTAGAATATTCTACAGATATTATGATGTGATGTAAAGTGCTCCTTAAGACGAATCAATCGAGCCCAAACTCGGTGGAGTTATGTAGGTTTATCACGGAGATGCCGTGGTAACCTTCCAGCTTCATCATCAAACCCTGGATATCGTCTAGGCGTAAAGTTCTCTTCAAGACGAATCAATCGACCCCAAACTCGATGGGTTTATCTTGTTTAGTTCAGAAGTTTCTATCTTAGCCACCTTCAGTCTTCATCGTCAGACTAGCTCCATGGTACCATATCATTGTATTGTAACCGGAGATACATAAGCACACCAAATCTGAGTTCAATCAGACATCGGGAAGTGGGTCTAATTTAGCTTGCAAGATTTGATTACAGACTGAAAGACAATGGGACAGGTGTAACTAAATAAAAGATTGTAAAAACTAAAATAAAAAGGCAAAAATGTATGGAATTCACATGCACTACTGAAGTCTCAAGGTAAATCCCAAACTTTTTGACTCTTCAACAGTTGTTATTGCTAGCAGAATGCCACTTTCACTTCAGCCCAACCTCTATCCTCTAAGTCATTAACTCCACTTAGATCAATCAATATGACAGTTATATCTTGTTATTTATTAACATTAATTGAGGAGCTGGTGAGGGTCACGGGAAGCCGATGGATGCGAGACGTACAAGACCGGTCGTTGTGATGTCCAGCAGTGGATGTCTTTCGGCTGAAGTGATGATTATGATGAATCGAGGCTTTTTTCCGTTGTCATGGCAACTGATTCTCTTGGAGTTGCTATGTTGCCTTAAAAAAAAGGGCTGATTTCACCATTCGCTCTATAAACTAAGTTTTGCTGAACTAAGCTTAGCGTAAAAAATAAAAACCATATAAAAGATTATAGTGAGTTAACCTTAAAACATAGACATATGCTGTGGCAGACTATTTCTTAGAACTTTAAATTGAGAACAATTCCGTCATACATAATTTTTGCGTAACTTTAACCGTTACGTAGCGCACGCAACTGAAGCTCTCAAAAGGATTTTTTTCCCCGTTTATGCCACATTTTTCATTGATGCTTCGTTTCTGTTGGTTGCAGCGTAATGTTATATAGCATATAGCCTTCCTCAATAAATGAACTATTCAACACAAAATAAATTTATCAATTCGATAAATTAGTTCCTGAGATTAGCGCGTTCAACCCAACGAACAAACAAACTCCTCAGCTTTATGACAGCGGCTAAACGCGTTTAAGCGAGCTTAAACGTTGAAAACTGGGCGTTTAGAATTGATGAAATCGGCCCTTAATAAGCCTTAGTCTCTAAACGTGTTTAGTACTAAGTAGCTATTATAATCTAGTTTCTGCCAGCGGCTTCACCGGCGTGGAATTAAGACTTCCCCCACTAGCTATTAGGCAGTGATTGAGCAACATACATTCATCCATCCATCCAAAATTTTGCGTTTTAATATAATATTAGTAGGATACAGAGCAGTGGTGGCCCAGTGGTAACGGCCGCGACTTACAAGTTGTAAGTCCTGGGTTATCCTGACTTAAGTATTTAAAGGTTTTGGTTTCCGTACGTCACGTCATAGGCAACCACTGAAAATCAGCGCCGTGCTGTGGGTCCCCCACGGTATAGCATTATGCTGAGTGGAAGCCTTCTTGCCACAGCCACCACTAGAGTGCTTAGTCTACAGCACTCTAGTGGTGCCACGACATGCAACTGTTTTTTATTTATTTCTACCTACCTATTCAACTTTTTTTTTCTTTCATTTTTTTTTTTAAACTTGTTACTAACATAGAAATATAAGATCTACTAACACTATCGATAAGTGTTAAGACTTAAGTTAGCAAAATCATGTTGTTGTGTATGTCGTTAATTTGTGGCAAATAAATTCTTTTTCTTTCTTCTTTCTTTCTAGGTCGTGAGTTCAGACCCAGGCAGGCGGTTTACTTTGTGTAAATTATTTCATCACCACTGCTCACAAAACGGTGAAGGAAAACATCGTGAGGAAATCAGCATGTCCTCGAACCAAAAATTCAATGACATATGACATCCACCAACCCGCATCGGGCCCGCGTGGTGAATTACGGTCCATGCCCTCTCACAGAGAGGAGCTTTGTGCCCCAGCAGTGGGGACATTAAAAGGCTGATGATGACTGAAGCAACAGGTCCCTATTATACTAAATTCAAACAAATATGAGACCCACCGTCTGGTGCAAATTAATGGCATACCACCTGAAACCTCGGACACATCAGCACCATAATGAGAAACAAAAGCCTCTTGCTAAGCTCCTAAAGGTAATCTACCGTCGGATTGACTAACGAAGCTAAAATTCCAGCGATTAAACTGTCGAATTGTGGTCAAAACCCGGTAATACCGACGGCGATGCTACATTAGGCAATAACTCGAGTAATGCTGTTTGTACTCATACATTGATGGATATCAGATACTGGTATTTTACTTTTACACTTTCTTGTTCCAGCTTTCCCCTTAAACTTAAGGGGAAGATTTATAAAACAATGGTCGGACCTGCTGTGGTGTGTGTGCTGTGGGCCACAAAAGGGATGAATGAAAAACAATTGCATGCGGCTGAGATGAGAATGCTAAGAGCGATGTGTTACGCGCGTGGATAGAATTAGGAATGAGTATATAAGAGGAAGTCTGAAAGTGGCACCGCTGACTGAAAAGTTGTGTGGAAAACGGTTGTCGTGGAATAGGCATGTGATGCGGAGGAATGAAGAAAATGTCTTGAGGAAAGTCTTGTGTATGGATGTGGATGGCTATAGAGGTAGGCCAAAGAAACGGTGGTTGGGCTGCGTGAAAGAGGATATGGGTAAAAATGGGGTGACTACAGAAATGACAACTAATAGAGGAGTATGGAAGAAAAAGACATGTTGCGCCGACCCCAAATAAATTGGGATAAGGGCAGGAGAATGATGACTTTCTTGTTCCAGCAGCCTCACTCTCGTGCAACACCCTCTGTGCCAAATTTAATCCAGATTCGTTAAGCCGTTCGGTCGTGATTGACAAAAAACATCTATTTAACAAATATAGAGGCTGTTATACTAAAGGCCGATTTCACCAATGAAACTAATCGCGGTTAGTTAAACTAAACTCAGTTTATGCGTTTAATCGAGATTAGAGCTTCATTTTGAGTTTTACCGCAACAAAATAAACTAGTTTAACTTAACTTAGTTTAAATTCTAAGCAGCCAGTTTTCGATAAACCGCAAAATTAAGCTTTAATCTCGATTTAACGCAGGAACTGAGTTTAGTTTAAACTAATCACGATTAGTTTCATTAGTGAAATCGGTCCTTAGAAAAATATAGGCAAAGTAATTATGTTTTAGTCATCTCCGAGATAGTCAAAAGAATTCTAAGTTTTGACATATATATGAGCACCCCATCGCCCATCCCAGGTTGGAAGACATCCATGAGAATTTCCACACGATTAAAATAAAAGATATGTTAGTAGGATCATGGAAACAAGCAGCTTTTTTTGTTTTTTGATGACTTCTTCCGCTCTGGGTGGAGTGGGAGGGAGTGTATATATACTATACGTTCCTGGGCCGCAGAAACTCTTTATAACTATCCCTGACCCTGGCTGGTAACAAGCTTGGTATTACAAGTATTACTCATTAAAACCTCATTGAAGGTACCTTCTCTTGTTTCTTATTGTATTTTTGACTCAGCCACCCCGCTGCCACTATAAAAGGCCATACCCTTACCCGGCTTAGTAACGGTCAGTTCAAAAGAAATCCTAATAAGATCCAACACACACAAAAATTTCTAAAAAAAAGAACAAAAGACGTCCATTGAGCGATTGAAAGGGCCTCTAAATATGTCCGGTCTAATGACTACCCATGCCAGAAAATCAGCTAAAATCTTTACATAAAAGATGACATTTTGAAAAAAGGGAGAAACTTAACAAATCCTGGCCCAATCTGAAGGAATAAGACTGTATTAAGGGCACGCTGAATACTTATCATTTTTAATATCGTCCGTCATATAAGATCTCTTGAATACCGAGATGTGGCCTAAGTGATAAGAACAAGATTAGCTGAAATAGCCGCGGTAGTTTTAAAAGGAGTCACCGTGACCCTGGTACAGACAACTGAAGGAATATGGGTGGGTTCTAGTCAGTAAGAGTCTAACACGCCTTCCGGTAGAAACCCGAGCGGGAGAAGTTATTGAAAAAAGCTGAAATACACAATAGTAATAAAAAATAGACACATACCTTAGTTCTAATAAATAGACACATACCTTAGTTCTAAGGTCACCAATGAGGTTGACCGATCAGGTTAAATCCGCGGTTGGAGGTCCTGTAAATGAATGCCCCAGACTATCATATAACAGAATCAGATGGCGAGAGATAGTGAGGTGAGTTATCCGAACATGAACACCAGTGATAGGACAGAACTCATAGTGATCACGACCGGTCTGTTAAGAGCGAAACGGAGATGAAGAGGAGTTCTGAAAAACCAGATCAAATCATTAAATCTGCTTTGAATTTTCTTGTGTGTGGTTGAATTAATAGAAAGAAAGAAAACTAATTTATTTGGAACACACAGATACACACAAAGTAGGTACAATAAAAATTTAAAAAAAAAACAACTTTTTTTAAAAAGTAATTAGGTACATGGTGTGCCCCGCGGCTGCGCCAAATAGGTCCAGTTCAGCAAAATGCCAGACAACTAGTAACTGCCTGACGCTGGTTTTCAACTGAACCTTACGTTGAAGTGTACGGATGTGATTCAGTTTTTTAAGTAGTTAAATATACAGTTTAATAGATAAATATTAATGTGTAGTAAACGGTATATATGTATAATAATTTGGCGTCCAGTGATACACATAACAAATAAAATAAAACAATTGATTGATGTTGTATAAAATAAAAATAATAAGTTAGTGTATAAAACAAAAAATAACTTCGAGGGAAAACAGGCATTATATGTTTGTGCAACTTAATCCGCAAACAAATACATTCAAATAGGCTCGACATCATATCAGTGAAAGGTTCAAGTGAATCAAGTCTAGTTTCCGTTGCGCGTCTATTAAAAACTGCCGTAAACGTCTTCTAAATGTACCTATTGTATTTATTGCTCTAATAGGCTGCGGCAGATTATTCCATACTTTGGATGCTGCGTAACGGAAACTCCCGAACTATGGGGCTGCGAAGAAAGATGCTGTGAACATTGCCTTCTTCCACATTCTCGTCTTTTAGCGATCCAGCTCAGCTTGTTGTAGAGGTAGTCTGGCTTTTGAAACTTAATGACACCGAACAACAGACAGGCCAAGTGTAACTTTCGTCTCGATTTCATTTTAAGAGTAAAATGTTTGTTGAGGAATGGTGATATGTGAATCAACGAAAGGCAATCAAATGTCGTCACATGGTGGCTTTTTGAACCTACTACAACCGCAGTTACCATAAAAAGCAACCAATGCACTTCATCGAAACATACAGAAAAATCCTCGTCAGATTAGGAGAAACCTAAATCCATTAACAGAATAGGCAATATTAGGTAGGCAGGTTTGAAATAGACATTGCGGCCCTGGCATAGGCAACTGAAGGAACAGGGGTGGGTTTTAGTCAGTAAGAGTCTGATGGTGCGTTTCCACTGAGCTGGGCGGAGCGGAGTGGAGACGTGCGGAAATCATCCAATCACAGACAAGATGAGTGATGCGATGTGTAATAATAATTATAATTCTAAGCAACGATTCCTGCAAGTGGAGCTGGGCGGAGCGTAGCGGAGACCCGCTTCGCTCCGCCCAGCTCTACTTCAGTGGAAACGCACCCTTACACGCCGTCCCGCTCCACCTAGAGCGGGATAAGTTATTTGATGATTTCCCAACCTATAAAAAAGTGGTATATTCTCAATTTAATTAAATACTTAGACCCATTTTTTTTTTGGGGGTGATGACTTGTCCTGCTCTGGGTGGAGCTGGAGGGCGTGTCAGGCTCTTACTGACTAAAACCTACCCCTGTTCCTTCCCTGCCTGAGTGCCCAGGTGTAACTCATTTTCAGAATTTATCCACTACCCCTAGGCATGCAGGCACCGGCCACGATGGGCCTCGTCAGTGGTGGCTGACAACATCTCTTTGAGGCACGCGTGGAATACTACGCGCCGTCGACTCACGGGCCTGGTGCTGATCGGACGGCGAGCTACCCACTGCTTGCCGTCCGCAAGCCCGTGTCTACGGTGGCCGGAGATCGTCTCGCGACGTCCTATGCCCAGTACGCCCAGTACCTCTTCTACGGTAGTAGCGGCCGGGGCCGTGAGGGCCACTCCGTTGAGCTTCTCTCACGCGTCCCGCCTCCGCCTTCGCGAGCATTACTGCTTCGCAGAAGGCGAAGACTGCTTCCCATTCCCTCTCGCTCCGTACCATGGCCTGAACTACGGCCGGGCAAATAAAAAAAAAAATACTTAAGTCCCACAGTAGGCTCTTATGACTTGTACCAAAAAGGGCAGTAAGCAGGGCAAGGGCGTATCCGCCACGCACTTTATCAAATCTTTTGTCGGTTCAGAAAAGTTGGAGCGATCAAAGGGCGGTTTTGGATGTTGACATTGAAATCCGGTTCCGGCAGGATGTTTGTTTAGCTAATATTAATTTGTTTAATTTACGGGTTTGTTCGTTTGCTTTCTAACCTCGAAATGAGACCATTTTCATTTTGATGGTCGGAGATATTAGACTGTTATATGTTTTTCGTTTCTCGTCCATTCTTTTTTAACATGTTTTTATTAACTTCACCTGTGAATAAAAATCTTAAAAGTTAAATTTGACCCACTTCCTTGTTTCTGACCGAGCTGAAATTTTCATATATATTTATATATATATTTATGAATGATAATGCATGGTTAGCTAGTAGTGGTTAACGGTTAAATTATTTATTATTATTATAAATTAATTATTTATCTTATTTACATGGTTAGTTACCTACCACATCATCGCTTACCATCAGGTGAGATAGTGGTGAAACGCGTGCCTATCAACAATAAAAAAATATATAAAGTGACGTTATTCTAAATCCAATATGGCGAACTAACAAAGATGGCGGACAAGTATTCTTTATGCATTCCTATGGAAAAAGGGTGTTTTTAAGTTGTTTTTTTTTTAAATTATGTTATTATTAAATATCTCTCGTCTTTGTCTACTTTCATCTATGTTCTGGAATATCAAATTATTGTAGAGCGACTTTAAAAGACATACGGTAAGACCCACCATACCACAGGGGTATGGCCAGAGGTATGGTGGGTCCGCAATGGCAACAGGGTCTTTGTCAGTAGCGTTGGTTGTTCTTGCAAGTAGAATTGTAGACACTTTTTTGTTAGTGTTGATAGGCACGCGTTTGACCACTATCTCACCTGATGGTAAGCGATGATGTGGTCAAAGATGGAGCACGCTTGCCTAGAAGTAACCTATTCACTCTTGACTTCTCATTAGTCAACATGTCATCATAATCAGCCTATAGCAGTCCACTGCTGGACATAGGCCTCTCCAATTGCATGCCATTCAGCTTGGTTCTCGGCAACTCTCATCCAGCTGCTACCAGCCACCCTTTTTTTATCATCGCTCTGCCTAGCCTGAGGGTAACATTATCTTCCTGAAAATCCTTATATGCATTTAGAATAAGGGACTATTAAATAAAATAGCTGAAAATTTACCCTTCCCCTTATCTCTGAAACTACTGACAATGAAATTTTGAAAAATAAAAACAGTATACTTATAATAATAATAATAATTAAAATTTATTTCAGAATAATTTTTCCATATTTGTTAGTAACAGTATAAACTTAAAAACTAGTGTTAGTAACATACGAGTATATTCAAAGCGTGAGGCTCACCGATCCCGGGAATGTCTACTTGACTGCGTGCAATCGTATCCACCGCCCCAAGATCGGAGAGTCCCACCTATCTGCCAACGTTCTAAGAATGGTGTTGGGGCAAAAATATATAAAAAAAAAAAAATATATGAATATATATTTATATATATATATATTACAGGAAAGCATATTATGTATAAGAAGTCTACTTCTTATACATAATATGCTTTCCTGTAATATATATATATTTTTTTCTAATTTCTTTTTTTCTTTAAACCATAGATGGTTTAAAAAACAGATTAGAAAAAAAAACGAATGCAGGCGATATTGCAAGCATTTTTGACTACCCTTAAATAGCGAAAACTTTCATCAGGGGATCAAACGTCTTAAAAGCATAACAGAAGACCCTTGGTTCTTTAAAACCAGCAAACTGCTGGAGTATCTGCAAGTAAATCTGTGAAGGAGGAAATTAAGAACAAGAAGATACAAAGATCTTATAATGTCATACACCAACAGCCTAGCCACAGCTCTTAATGTACCACTGGGATGTTGTTAAATCTTATCCTTCTTTCGAATTGATGTTTTCAAAACTATATAAATATTTTGGGCCAAGAAGCAAGCCACATTTGTTGCAGCGTCAGTAACGTTCATCAATCTCCAGCTATTATCAAATGAAACAAATAATAAAGATGTGGTTTCTTCGCTGGAAGGACGAACCTCGCCCAACATGACGCACACCACAACCATCATCTGCTAATGGCCTAGACAGACGATTGCAAGATTCACAAAAAAAAACGAGCGACCTTACAGTAGTTGCATATGATGTGTAATATTTGATATCTCACCTTGCTAATAAGCCACAACATAAATCTTTAGTTTAGTTCCGATTTCGACCTACCACCGTCCACCATCTGATGGCCAATTCTACCACCGCGCGCGCTCATTGGTCAAATCAAATAGCGCCTGCTCATTGGTCAAATTAAATAGCGCGCGCTTCCCCGGCTTCCTGTTACACACTTCCGTCCCATTTCACGAAATCACTCCCACAGATTGCAGGAAAGCGAGAGAAAAAAACCAAGTGCGTGTCGGACTTCGCATCACACAATTAGGGTTCCGTACCAAATGAGGAAATTGCAAAGAAAAATCTGATTTATCAATATATTGGTATTTGTTAATAAAGTAGACGTAATAATAAACATTATCACCAAATTTCAAGTTCATATGTCTATGGGAAGTTAAAAAAATCTTCGGAACAAAATTTTGTGACAGACGATGGATAGACAGCGAACGGACACGTGAGTGACAGCAATAGGGCTCCGTTTGGACCCTTCGGGTACGGAACCCTAAAAACCGAGGATCAAACAGTAGGTAGCTGTAGTATATGCCTGGCAAGGTTGCGAGAGTTTTTTGTAAGGTTACCACCGTCCTAGAACGCACTGGTATCTGAAGAAACACGTGAAGGTTTTAGTCAGTAAGAGTCTTACACGTGCTCCTAAAAACAAAAAAAAAATACCAACCTGTACTAATTCCTAGAAAAATGGGTAAACTGTCAAACAGGTTATATTTCTTTATACCTGTACAAGATAACCTTTCTGATCGTTGACGTGTATCAACTTCAAAGGAGCTGTGATATCCGAGATTTTTGCTTCAACTGACACAGAAAATTAGTCCTTGGGGACACTTGACTGATTTAAGGCCAATCAACTTGTTCTTTTTGCGTATTTAGACATATCTCAAGGGCGCAAATACCTTGGTACCTACTCGTGCATGAGAGCTATGAGTAAGTGTTTGTGTTTGTGACAGTTGAGTGGGTTATAGAAGAAGAAAGATACTAAGAACTCATTTAATAATAATAATTTTCTTCCAACCTAATTTCGGTTACGGTGGCCAATCTTAACGGAGATTTGCAAAGTACGCAGTAAGGCTAGCCGCTGACTGTCACCTACTGTCACCCACGATGAGCCCACTTGAAAAGTCACTGGGCAACAAAACGCGCTCATTCTTGAAATGGATTTCGTACAGATTGCTGTAATAAGTGCTCGTGAAATAAGAAGAAGAAAAATGAAACGAAAAAAACGCTACTGGGTGCATCCCATATACACCGAAAGATTGTTTCAAGGAAAATTTTACACTCTATATTCTAAATTACGTCAGTATCCTTCAAAATTCAGTCACCTAGGAACTATTTGTCACCGTATTGTAACGTCACCATGATCAGCGCATGGGAGTGCGCTGATCATGGTGACGCTATATCTACATGGCACTCGACTGGGTAACAAAAAGTTACGGTGACAAAAATCACAAGTCAGCGGCAGCCTAAGTATTATAGTGCAAAAGCCTGTGTGTAAAATTCCTATACGAATTTTGATCAGCTGATAATAACATTGTACAGAAACTCCTATTTTTTGATATTTTACCATGGCTTCTATAAGGGTGCCCTAGTCGGTCATTCTTCCATACAAACGTAGTATGGCCATTACTTTACTATTTGATGGTGGAATAACAAAACAAAAAAAAAAAAAAAATTATTTCGCCATTATCTAACCTATGGGGACAAAAAAGTAAAAACAAAAAGATGTCATTGGATGATTTCCCACTACAAAAATAAGGGGGTGAAAATGAGGTTGAAAGTATATAACGGGGGAAATTCTAATTCACGCGGGCGAAGTCACTGACAGAAGCTAGTCGTAGATATGACCACTGACCACCCATTTACGAAACACTGACACACACACACACTGAACAACACAAACACAAAACAACACTAAAACACTGTATTTAAAATAGAAAAAAAAAAAATTACAAAAATACAGCCGACTTCTAAAAATTGCAAAATAACTTTAATTTCGGAAGTCGGTGTTTGTATTTTGTTTCTTAGTTATTTGACACCGACTTCCGAAATTAAAGTATTACTTAATTCAATTTTTAGAAGACGGTTGTATTTTTTGTAAAAAAGTTTATTATTTTTGACTTTTAAGTTGTTGTAGGTACCCTAGAACTTAAACTAATTAATAAAGTAATGCCCGAATGGATAACCCAAATAACATGTAATATGAACATAACTGGAGACAACCAAAACGTCAGCTGTGTATAAACATTTTTTGTCTATGTTCATTTTTTCAAAAAGTGCTGAATCAATTTCGATAAAATTTATATGGGACCACCTGTGAAAGTTGTTTGGCCTACCAAACTAAAAAAGAATCATCAAAATCAATTCACAAGTGGCGGAGAAATCGCGTAAAAAAACATACAAAAAAATTATACAAACGAATTGAGAACCTCCTCCTTTTGGGCGTCGGTTAAAAAGATAGGCAGACTGATGATTCAGAAATAACCAGTTATCATAATTTTCCATAAGTACGTTACTAACAGGTAGGTGCCTCATTGCCAACCAGTAATAACTAGCACTTATTAAATACTAACAATTTGTGATAATACGCCAGTAGTAAATTAAACGTTTTATTGAGGAAAACTAAAGGAAATCTGTATGCTTATTAGAAATAAATGTATGTAGGTAATGGGTTATACCTGTGTCTTATTTATTTTATTTATGCTTTGTGCTATCTTAGGAAAACTTAACTGTTCTTGACGTATACCAAAATAATAATCAAAACCGATAGATATATCTTATTCTGATGTATAAGCTATAAATGATAAATGATAAATGATGTTTATTCAGTAAATAGGTTACAAGGAACACTTTTACACGTCAATGTTTTTGATATGATTGTAAAGTTTCATCCAAATCCGCTCAGTAGTTTTTGCGTGAAAGAGTAACAAAGATCCATACTCCGTACATCCTCACAAACTTTCACATGTATAGTACTCGTATTTGTAGGATATAAAAAAACTTATTTCTAAAAAAACAACCGACTTCCAAAAAAGAAAATACACTAAAATTTAAAAAATAACTTTTATTTGGGAAGTGTATTTTATTTCTTCGTTATTTGACACCGACTGCCGAAATTATAGTTATTTTTTATTTTTTAGTGCATTTCTTTTTTGGAATTCGGTTGTTTATTTGTAAAAAAGTTTTTTATTTTTCACTTTTTAGTTGTTATACCCCAGAACTAAAAACCGCAATAACATGGAACGTGGAATTTAAACATACTCGTAATTGGAGAAAACCAAATCGTCATCTATGTATACGTATTTTTTGTTTAGGTTCAGTTTTTAAAAAAACCACTGAAGCTATTTCCATAAAATTTATGTGGGACCACCTCGGAAGTTTACTTTTTCGGATAAGAAGAATTTTGAAAATCGGTCCACAACTGACAGCTCAGAAATCGGTGGACACAAATTAAAAAAAAATATATAATTATACAGTCGAACATAGAACCTCCTTTTTCGAAGTCGGTTAATAAAAAAGTTAGGATGGTAGTTGGTAGGTACTGCCCGTTTACTTATATAGTCAGTAAGTACGAGTACATATTGTTATATCTAGTCAATTGAGAATATCGGAGTCGTATACATAGTCAATTCTCATAAATCATAATTATCATCACCTTGCCTTTCTCTAACTGTTGGGGTCAGTTTCCAGTCTAACGAGATCATACCTACAGTAAATAACTAAACTAATCTGTTCTTTATTTTTCTTTCATTCGGTATATCAAATAAGTTTTCCGATTTGCAGCAAAAAACCAACAGAAACCTTTACAATTAACATTTAGACCCCGCAAAAGGAATCAATCCACAACGAAGCATCCGCACGCCATCAAATCTACTTCGATCCGTTTCAAACTGGCATAAACTGGTTATAACTGCAGTAATCCAGATGCGAACTGGTCATTAAAGCGACGGATATGAGGCGTAGGTCTCATCGAGCACTCAAATGAAATATCGGGAACTGGACGCCGGAATTATGGTTATGGCATTTGATAGCTAAAATGGGAGTTATTAAAGGTTATAAATAAACGTAGGGCTTGGAGATATGACCTTTTAGGATGCAGATTCTTGAATTTGTTGACTCAAAGTTTGCGTGTGATGAAACTAAGTTTTGACAAAACATCGGTAATACTGGATTTAATGTATTTTTAGACCTAGCGAACATAATAGAATATAGCCTTATTATAATTAACCTCACTATTCTTAGAAGCAAGTAATAATTTCTTCAAACAAGTTCAAGGAGTTTGGTGTTTGTACCTATGAATCACTTTAACAGTGGTGGCCCAGTGATAACCACCTTGACTTACGAGTTGTACGTTGTAGGTACAGACTGTTGTCAACATTTCCTGACTCACCCTAAAATCAAACGACTTTGGACCCTCTGCCTGTAACATTAAGGTTTATCTAATTTATATGAGCTTATCACACAAGTGCACGAGGACTCGATGAACAAAAATACAATAATAACACAGACACTCAAATTTGATCTTTAACACGTAACGTTAAGGTAAACCCACCCAACAAAGTCGGAGCCACCTGCATTATATATGTTTTTGTTAAGCTATTTTAATCATTATCTCGTTAACATTAAAGTTGAAAAGCTTTTAAGTCACACTACATAATTACAACCCAATCTTTAATTTCGCGTATTCCCAACAAGTTCTTGTGGCTTAGCGGTTTGATGCTGGATTGACGACGAACAGCATGTGGGTTCGAAAACACAGTCCACCTATACATCAGTTTCTTTTTTAATTTGTTTTCATTTCTACAATATTGCTTGCAATATTAAAGAACGACCAATATGATTTTCGCCTAATAACTTATCTTGTAAACGGGTGGGTAATTTAAAAAACTTTAAGTTTACAGTTCTTTATAATGAATACGAATATTTATTTTTCAACTACCCACTTATTACAAGTTATGTGAAAATATTACCATTTTAAAAAGTTTATGTATAGTCTGTAGTTCTTTACAATAATACAAGAAATAGTTTTGGAATATAAATTCTATATTGAAAGCAAAACAATATCTTTGTCGCAGGATTTGATCTCGAACCTTGATTTTCTCAATCTCACACACAGACCACGCCACCAGAATTACTTGAACTCAATCATTAAAATAAGCTATTACACTTATCATATTATAACAAATAGTTATAAAATATAACCTAATGCTAACGTTTTAAAGATCAAATTTGCGTGTCTATATTATTATTGTATTTTTTCATCAAATCCTCGAGCAGTTGTCTGATAAGCTCATATAAATTAAATAAACCTTAATGTTATATGCAGAGGGTCCAAAGTCGTTTGATTTTAGGGTGGGTCAGGTAATGTTGACAACGGTCTGTACAAACCTAGTCAGGCGCTTTACTTTGTGTAAGTTATTTCATCACCACGTCTCTCAAAACGGTGAAGGAATACATCATGAAGAAATCGGCATATCCTAGAACCAAAAAATCGAAGACATGTGACAACCACCAACCTGCACTGGCCCCGCGTGGTGGTTTACGGCCCATTCCCTCTCCAAGAGAGGTCTGAGTCCCAGCAGCGAGAACATTACAAAGGCTGAAAATGCTCGCTTATATCTCTCTAAAACTTTTCTCTTGATAGATTGCCATCACAATAATAAAAGGACGAACTTCTCAAAACATAACATTATTTCCACGGTCATAGTTCCTGCAATATCGCGGGTCGGTTTGACAAATTATCCACATTCCCCGACCACCATACCCGGGTAATGGCAACACTATCAACTTTATTGTAGCAGCCATTTTGAGTTCTGGTATGTTTTGTTTTTTATATTTTTAGGGTTCTGTTGTTAGCGAACCAGTCATAAAACTTTTTTACAAAAAATAGAACAGACTTCCAAAAAAAGTGCAATTTACTTTAATTTCGGAAGTCGGTGTCAAAAAACGAAGAAACAAAACCAGAAACACCGATTTCCGAAATTAAAGTTATTTTGGACCCCCTAGCGTTGGAATTTTACGTCGGCTTTTTCCTAATTTTTGAATAAAAAAATTTTTTTTTTCACTTTAAACTATATAAAATCGTTATACCTATCTACCCCAAACACATTTTAAATGAAAAAATTTAATTAATTATTTTTTCATTTAAAAAAAAAAAAAATCACTTTAAACTGTATAAAATCGTTATACCTATCTACCCCAAAGACATTTTAAATGAAAAAAATTAATTAATTATTTTTTCAGTCCAGAATCATGTACTGAATCGCTAGTACACGTATGTGCGTTCATGTACCTTACACCCTGTATAAGCAATAGTAGCAATCGCGGTTGACTAGCTGTAATTTTTTGAAGAGTTCCATTGTCTATCTCCCAAACTGGTCATCAGATCTATATGAAACTATTTAAATGAGACCATTTCGAAATAAACCCTTTTAGAACAAAAAAAAAATTGCAAATCCGTCTATAAAAGGCATATACAAAATAAAAAATAAATAAACAGCTGAATTGATAACCTCCTCCTTAAAGTAACTAAGTCGATTTAAAATTCAATCAATCTTCTTAACCTTTTCCAGTTAGTTGCCAGTTGCCAGTCTGACTGAATGCATTTGAATACCAGTATTTTACATCTAGCTAGGTACTACTGCTTATCCGACCTTCATAACCCAAATAATGATCATCATGATCATCATGTCAGCCGAAAGACGTCCACTGTTGGACTTTGCCCTCCCCAAAGAGTCGCCACAACGACCGATCCTGTGCGTCTCGCATCCATCGGCTACCCGCGATCCTCAACAGGTCATTGGTCCACCTTGTGGGAGGCCTTCCAACGCTGCGTCTTCCGGTACGCGGTTGCCATTCCAGAACAGACCTTAGACCGTTCTGCGAGCAATATCAGTTTACTGCCATTTCAGTTTTGGCGATTCTTCGGGCTATGTCGGTAACTTAATACTGGGTTAAATCACTTTATAAAACTGGTTGTAAGACTTTCAGATGTCTGGCTTGACGAACGACAGCCGGGACATCGATAAAGTGTTCTCTAAGGCAAGGAGGGGTCTAAAATTTCGATTCGTTATGAATGGTTACCCATCCACGAGGTGACCTCTGCAAGCTTTCTTCTGCAAAATTTCTTTATCTTGAAGATCAACCCATAATGAAAAGTGCAGTCTTGAAAGTGTATACAAACGTTTTTGATATTATTGATGTCTTTCCTCTCGCTTTCCTCCAATATATGGGAGTGATTTCGTCAAATGGGACGGAAGTGTGTAACAGGAAGGCAGGGAAGCGCGCTATGTGATTTGACCGATGAGCGCGCACGTTGGTAGAGTTGGCCGTCAGATGGTAGAGCGCGCGCACGATAAGTCTGCGCGTGGTCAAAATTGGAACTAAACGTTTTAATTTAATTTTTCGGGATAGAATGTTAATGTTGCTTATTACTAAGGTGAGATGTTTAATGTTACACATCATATGCGACTACTGTAAGGCTCGTTCGTTTTGTTTACCTTCTGCAACTTCCTTGCCAATATATCCCAGAATCCAGTATATTTAAAAAGAACACAAGTCACAAATCAAAACTACGAGATCTAAACAAAGGAAAACCCAGAATTTCATCTGTGATTGACTACCGTACGATTCAAAAATTCTCGTGTTTCAAACATTTACGAGTAGTTTGTGATAGCGGCTTCAAACGGGAGAAATCGTGAATTAACTGGAACAACAATAAAATATAACGTGTGTATTGTCTGAAAAGTAATATGAACGGGCCGCGAGTTGGTTGAAATGAAATAACGTTGTTGCTTGAAAGGGCTCCAACACACTCTCTATTTCGTTGGACAAGAATTTTCGTTTGGTTATGTTTTGAGGGTTCTGAAAGTCCGAATGAAAAGCGGAACTCTTATTGGATCACTCGTGTGTCTGTCTGTCTGTCTGTTTGTCCGTCTGCCACAGTCAATTTTGGACCGATTAAGTTTAAATTTGGTACACAGATGAAAGCCCATGCAAACGGAGGTGCATCGTAAAAAAATGGATTTGTATTATGGGTCACTTTTCGGATGTATATCGGTATATCGTAGTATATCGGTAAAATATTGTTTTCCAAACTGTATCGTACAATATCAAATGAAAGGAATAATGTAAGGGTCTCAATTTTTTTTTATAATTTTAAAATAAGTATACTATTTTAAGTCAATTATTTAAGAAAATAGATGAAAAATTCCAACCAAACCATTCTCCCCCTTATTTCTGAAACGAGCGGGCCTAAAATGAAAAAATAATCATAGAGAAGGTAGTTCTTTTCATAAATATTACAGAAAAACCTGAAGTACATATACCTACATAGTTAAAAAAAACCCTTAAAACAAAAAGGATTTCTTTGGAATCGTTTGGGTGTGAGTCCAACTCGCTCTTGTCCAGTTTTTTGTTAATGTTTGACTTCGAACTATGACTTGTATGTCAGTCCAAATTTAGGCAGGCGCTTTTATAGGAATTGCGGTCGAAACGTCCGCAGAGAGTGACGGGGTCCGCATAAATTCATGCGGGCCAATACACAGACGAGGCAGCGTGACGAAATGCACAAGCATTCCAGCGCCGCGGCCAAAAGTTGCTGCGGAACACCTGTGTGGTTTTAGTCAGTAAGAGTCTGACAGAACCAAAGGGGTGGAGGACATCCATGAGGAATTCTAAACAATAAAAAATCTTTTTTACAAAAAAATAGAACAGACTTCCAAAAAAAAATAAAAGTACTGCAAAATAACTTTAATTTCGGAAGTCGGTGTTTTTCTGGTTTTATTTCTTCGTTTTTTGACACCGATTTCCAAAATTAAAGTTATTTTGCACTGTTTTGTTTTTTTTGGAAGTCGGTTCTATTTTTTTTGTAAAAAAGTTTTGCTTTTTCACTTTTAAGTTGTGATTCCTCAATTTATTATGTTAACAATGGATATTTATGCGATAGCAGCAATCGCGGTTGATTTGCTGTCATTTCTTGAAGAGTTCCGTTGTCTGTCTCCGAAACTCATCATCAGATCTATATGAAATTTTAATGGGACCTTTTCGGTATAAACCCCTTTTGAAAAAAAAATAATTTTGCAAATCCGTCTATATATGACGAAGTTATGCCCGAACATATATTAAAATAAAAACATAAACATCCAAATTGATAACCTTCTCCTTTTTGAGGTCGATTAAAAAAGACGCTTTCCTTTGAGTAATTTATGATATTACCACTGCTGTCAATTCTCACTGTGAACAAATTCATAGTTAGAAAACGCCGCACGTTAAAGAAACAATGGCTCTAAGATAATTATTATGTGACATCGACCAACCTGCAGTGGTACAGTGAATTGCAGACCACTCTTTTTCACAGAGAAGAAGCCTGTGTTCCAGCAGTGGAAACATTTTAAGCTATGTTTTTTGAGAGTTTCTGCCTTAATCAACCTATTATCTGTCCTGTATTTTGGATCGGTGCAGCGTAGGTATCTTTATCTTCCACACTTCACTACTTACCGTCATCTTAATAGTCACTTTCTTACTGCCCACACCATCTTCATACAATCCATCCTTCGTTTCTTTTGTCTTTTCTACCTCTGCTACCATACACTTTCGTACTCAAAACTTTTCTCACGACATTTTCCTTAATTATCCATCTCACATACCATGACAACCGATTTCGACACAAACTTTCAAAGAACGGTGCCACTTTCAGACTGGGGCTTATCGATCTGAGACTCAGAATTAGGTTAACATAGATGCTGGGATTTCCTTCAACCAGTAATGTAGGTATAAATTCTTCGTACATCCCCATCGTTTGAGGTTGTATTCACGCCTCGTTCCCGTTGTGGGATAAGTACGATTTATTACGGCCTGGACGTAATTAAGTATCTCCTTAATCGCATCCGTTATTTGGCACAAGCTGGCCACTCGGTTAGGCTTGTATGGATGACCGCGATGGGCTTTCTGTGAGGTAAATTACCCCCACTTTCTAGAAGTCTCTTTAATGGTGTCAAATTTGAGGTCAACGGAGGTACTGGACCATACGCATCATTCTGTTAGCGATATAGATGGTCAAAAAGTTAAATATGCATGGGATCAACCAGCGTTATTAATTCATTTCATTTTTAACCGACTTTAAAAAGGAGGTGGTTATCAATTCAATATTTATATATTTTATGTATGTTTGGGTATAACTTCGTCATATATAGACATATTTGCAATTCAAATTCTTTTTATGTTCGAAAGGGGTTTATTCCAAAATGAAATGAAAAAAAAGAAAAGAAAATGAAAAAATGGAATGGTATTTAAATTTCATATAGATCTTATGATGAGTTTTGGATACAGACAATGGAACTCTTTTAAAATGACAACAAATCAACCGCGATTGCTGCTATCACATAAATATGCATTGTTAACGTAATTTAATGGGCAATCACAATAAAAAAATGAAAAATTAATATTTTTTTACAAAAAATAAAACCGACTTCTTTTTTGACACCGACTTCCGAAAATAAAGTATTTACTATTACTATTTTGCACATTTTTTTTTTTGAAGGTCAGGTCTATTTTTTTGCAAAAATAGTTCCGAAATGGTCCCATTTAAATTTCATATAAATCTGATGATGGGTTTCGGAGACAGACAATGGAACTCTTCAAAAATTTACAGCAAATCAACCGCGATTGCTGCGATCGTATGTTTATGAATTGTTAACACAGTTTAAAGGGGAACCACAACTTAAAAGTGAAGATAAAAAAACTTTTTTACAAAAAAATAGAACCGACTTCCAAAAAAAGTGCAAAATAACTTTAATTTCGGAAGTCGGTGTCAAAAAACGAAGACAAAACCAGAAACACCGACTTCCGAAATTAAAGTTATTTTGCACTTTTTTTGGAAGTCGGTTCTATTTTTTTGTAAAAAAGTTTTTTTATGATTCGTTTTCTTTTCAGTTTCCCTTTCATTTGACACTTACTCGTATATCATGGGATTGCATAAAAAATAAGTAATCCTTTTGAGTTTACCATATTGGATTTAGAATTACGTAACTGAGCTAATCATGCATAAGAGATACAGGCCTAGGCTTAGTTTAGACTCCAGATCTCCCACAAATTACATATTTCTATTTTAATTTAAGTACATACTTATGTTTTTCTGCCAAAGAACATTATGGATGTTTGAAGTGTAATTTGTGGAGATAAATAAATAATTTTTTGATTTTTTTGATTTGATGCATTGTCAACCAAACTAAACATGTATACAAAATTTCAGCTCAATCGAAAACCGAGAATTGTGTGTGAGTTATTAAAATATTTTTACATAGTTACAAGTGAAAAGTGTAAGTGTGTTAAAATACAGACAACCAATCTTATTACATGATTTTTATGAAAGTAGTGTCTTCATCAAGTTGTATGAGCCAGAAGGGTGTAATATCTTTTTTTTTACCGAAAGTTATAAATATAGATTATTGATTATTCATTCAGGCGATAGGTAAAAATAAGACGGCTTTATTCATCTGCGAGGATATTAATCTCCGGTTTTTCAGTAGTCTAGATAAACCTTTAATGGAATACCGAACGTAGCTAAACTGATTTATCTAAATAACTACTTATTATAACGCTTTTAATATTGAAGGCCGGTTGATCGTGATATATATTAATTTAATGTTTCATAACACATTAATAATAGGCACAACGATTTAAAAAAATTGAGCGAGCATTACAGTAGTCGCATATGACGTGTAACATTTGTCATATCACCATGGTAATAAGCATTTTAAATATGTATTATAACCTGAAAAATAAAATTAAAACGTATAATTTTATTTCGACCGCGCGCAGACTTTTCGTGCGCGCGTTCTACCATCTGACGGCCAACTCCATAACCGCGAGCTCTTATTGGTCAAATCAAATAGCGCGCGCTTCCCTGGCTTCCTGTTATATACTTCCGTCCCATTTTACAAAATCTCTCCCACAGATTGCAGGAAAGCGAGAGGAAAGATGACAAAAAAATCAACCGACTTCCAAAATAGAAAATACAGTAAAAATTAAAAAATAACTTTAATTTCTAATAACGAAAAAATAAAATACAAACACCGACTTCCGAAATTAAGTAGGTTGATTTTTTTTTTGTAAAAAAGTTTTTATTTTTCACTATTTAGTTGTTATACCTCAGAACTAAAACCCCCAATAACATGGAACGTGGAATTTAAACATACTCGTGATTGGCGAAAACCAAAACGCCATCTACGTATACGTATTTTTCGTATTTGTTCAGTTTTTAAAAAGCGTTATAGCAATTTCGATAAAATTTATATGGGACCACCTCGGGAGTATATTCTTTCGGATAAAAAAGAATTTTGAAAATCGGTTCACAACTGACAGAGAAATCGGTGGACATACACAAAAAACCAAAAAAAAAACATACATACATACATTCGAACATAGAATCTCCTCCCTTTTCGAAGTCGGTTAAAAATCATTTTCATTATATCTAGCCTGTAGGTCTGTTTCACAGCTGGGCAAAGGCCTCTCTCAATACCATTCGCTGTTCTCGGTTCTGTGTTACCTCTTTCCAATTCTCAACGAAGACATACTCGTATAAGTTATTCCGCCATCTCCTTCGTCTTTTCAGTCTGCTGCGGCATCGTCATGCAGTTTCAGGGGCCTACCGTTCTACCCACCGCCACGGCCCACTACACACGTTCGGCATATAATAAATAAATAATAATAAAATATCATTTATTCTCTCATCACAAAAGGCTGTCTTAGAGCTAATTATACAGTATAATGAAACTAGATAACTACCTTTGTGAGAGACTGGTGCCTGATATAGGTTTTTAAGTAAAAAACCTGTGCTACAGGTCACCAGAAATGTCCTGTATATGGCAGATATGTCCTGCCCAGTTCCATTTAAGTTGAGCTGCATTCTGAGCCACGTCAAAAAACATTTGTGTTTTGGAGGGATTCATTAGGACGCAAATTCAATTTTTTTTTTTTTCATTTCCAAAAATATATTTTGAGTAATTTGACATTGTTCGTCGGTTCATTGAGCTCCATAAAGTCCTAAATTGAGCTACACGATAACTGACAAATGCTTACACTGTCTGGACAGATCCACTCAAACCTGCGTGGTGCTTTCCTCAAAAGCTCATCTCAGATATTAAAGTACATGGTTCTCATATGATTTCACCAGTACATATTGTATGGATTAGAACACTTTAGAAGAGACGTTGACCTCTGAGTTTATTTCGGTGTTTCTTCTTAGGGTAGTTAGCTAGGAAACACTGGCCTCATCCAGCTTAAACTGACAAAAAACATTGACGTGTAAAAGTGTTTCTTGTAACCTAATTACTACATAAACATCATATATCACTTATAATTATCATTTATCTTTGTAAACAGTAAGAGCAGCAGAAAAAAAAGTCAAGTCAAACAGCCTAATAAAAATCGTCCTTACCGTTAAAAATGCAGTAGTTCTAATCCACCGTCCCAGCAATACTGTCCCAGCTACCCACTCGGATAAGACCCCATAGTTTATAGAAAGTGCAGCACAAAGTCGATACCTGTGGGTACAGCTAGAAACAAAAATAGATTAATACTTCTTTTTAATAATTTAGTAGCTTTGAATTAACTTGCACTGTTCGTGTTAGTAAGTTGTCTGTCAAAATTTGTAAACCATTTTTCGACCATTTGTTGGTATCCGATTCAGCTGAAATTTTGCATGTGGCTTCAGTTCCGATGACAATGCATTTTTATGATAAGCATGACCAGAATCGAAGTCCAGGATTAGCTCCAGACGAAGGAACTCCTCAATGCTTAACAGCATGGACACGAAATTTTGAGTACGCGTTTAATATTATGATAGCCAGTATAAAAGAAAGTTGGGCTGTGAAAAAGACGGATGAAAAAAGATTGCATGTGGCGGAGATGAGAATGTTGAGATGGATGTGTGGAGTAACAAGAATGGATAAAGTCAGAAATGAGTACATTAGCGGTAGTTTAAAAGTGGCGCCAGTCACAGAAAAGATGAAAGGGAACCGCTTATCTTGGTATGGTTATGTGAAGGGGAGGGATGAAACACATGTAACTAAAAGTGTTATGAATGTAAATCTGGATGGATGGAGAGGAAGAGGGAGGCCAAAGAAAGTATGGATGGATTGTGTGAGGAGTGATATGAAAGAAAAGGGAGTTAGTGATAGCGTGACGGCTGACAGGACAGAATGGAAGAAAAAAACGTGTTGCGCCGACCCCAAGTAACATGGGATAAGGGTAGGAAGATGATGATGATAGCCAGTATAAAAGCTTTTTTTTTTTTTTTTTTTACTAATAACATGTATTATAATTATGTTTATATCAGATCTTGTGTGGTGTTGTTGTCTTTTTAATTTATCCTACACTAATATTATTTTACTCAGTTTTATCTTTTTATCCTATCCTACTAATATTAGATATGCGAAATTTGGATGGATGGATGGATGTTGCTACTCAATCACGCCAGAATGGCTCAACGGATTTAAGTGAAAGGCAGAGATAGATTATAGTCTGGATTAGCACACAGGTTTTTAATCTATAATGGGTAAAGTGGTACCGAGCTATTATCCCAATATGCAGTTCATATTGATGTATTTAACGTGATATTAAAAGTACTTTCCTTGCTGACTGTACCCACTCGGCTAAACCCCATAGTTTATAGATAGTAGACAGTAGTACCTTAGTGAGAACAAGTGCATTCACTACGTCGTACCTCGACTAATTGAAATCGCCGTGAAAAACGCCTCTGTGGCACGACATGCCGGTACCATCGGCTTGGGAGGTTCTCGTTCGAAAGTCACGCGACGATTCCGTATTAGAGCTGCCTTTTTGATTTTTTTGGGCGGGACGGGAAATCATCTAAAACCCACCCCTGTTCCTTCCCTGCCGGGATGCCCAGGGGTGCGGTAACTCATTTTCAGAATTTATCCGCTATCCCTAGGCATATGAGAACTGCCTTAAGTTTCACTTGATGTCTTTGGCCACTTCAACCATACGTTACTAGCTCTTATAGCGTAAAGTACTCAAAGGAGTCTCGGACTCCATTTTTATGAAAACAAACTTGGCTTTTCTTGAGACTTAACACCTTAATCTTCAATAACGAAGTTACGCTGTAGCATCAAGGGTTTAACCAATTCCCATTACCAACTCATATATATACAAAAAAACACAGCTTAGGAGTAGAATTTCCTGTCGAAGTATTTTTTTTTAAACTATTGATAGGCATTCCTGATAGTTCCTAAAGACCCCCAGGTAGTATCCTGGGGGTCTTTAAGACAAGAATGGTTAGGTTACTTCTAGGCAACCGTGCTCCAATGTCGATCACTACGTCAAATGCGAGCCTATCAATCAATGCGGCCTAGCCTCTTCCCAACTATCTTGGGGTCGACTTTCAATCTAACTGGATGCAGTTGAACATCAGTATTTTACATGGAGCGACTGCCTATCTGACCTCCACAACCCAGTTATTGGGTAATACGATAACTCCTTTGTAAGACTGGATGTCAGACATTCGGGCTTCTGACGATCCGTAACGACTGTCAAAGAACGACGATTGATAACAGGGACCAACGGCTTAAAACCACAACCTAACTATCAGTAACAAGTTGCAGACAGATTCCCGCTACCAGTAATTAGAAACTCAAAAAACAACCACCAATAGAAATTACTCCCCACACAACATAAGTACCAATAGAAATTATACCTATTCGAAACCACGTCCAATAGAAATGATGTTTTAACATAAAAACAATAGTAAGGGCCCTTAGCTCGCCCTGGACTCGCATAAAAAAGTATACCTTTTTTTCTCTTGGATAGAAAGAGCTGTAAATGTGCAGTTTAAATGTTCAGTGCCGACTTGTCTCCTAGTAATTAATATCTACGTACAACAAGGAAATGTGGGGAATTGCTCGAGGAATTAATGATTCTGACCCGGTATTGACTTTTTTGAAGCGAAAACTTCTTTAGGCGCGTTGGGCAGTTTTGAGATGAGAAAAAACAATTGAACTCGCGCGACACCGTCACCGTCACCGAACGCTACGCGATTCGCTACGAGAGTGCTACGACGCACTCGTAGCGGGTTGTGAGGCACGTTGGGATTTTTTTTTATGAATTTAGATCTTATGGAGGAGCTCGTGGTTAAAGAAATAACAGCCGCACGGGTCGATCCATCAGGTTAAGCTACGCTTGCCGGGGTTGGTCCATGAATGGGTGACCATCTCTACATACCCAGACTCCTCCGTGCCTCGGAAAGCAGGTTAAGTCGTTGGTCCCGGCTGTCAATCGTGGATCTTTGACAGTCGTTACGGGTCTTCAGAAGCCCGAAAGTCTGACAACCAGTCTTACCAAGGGGTATCGTATTACCCAGTTACTGGGTTCTGGAGGTCAGATAGGCAGTCGCTCCATGTAAAATACTGGTATTCAGCTGCATCTCGTTAGACTGGCAGCTAACCCCAAGATACTCGTAGTTGAGAAAAGGCGCGGGCAGATTGATTTGGATTTTTCTGCGGGTTTTATACAGGGAGCCCAAATTTTGGTTATTTTTGCGATTGGACTTACCGTTTTCGAGATATTTTTTATCATTGACAGGCTCGCGTTTGACCACTATCTCACTCAGGTGAGATGATGAGGTCGAAGATGGAGCACGCTTGCCTAGAAGTAACCTATTCACTCGTGACTTAAAGACTCCTAGGTTGTAGCTATCAGGAAACACAGACTTTGGCAGGGATGTCCACTCCTTAGTTGTACGCACAATGAATGTGTTCCCAAAACGTTAGGTGAACACATTCATTCGTGTGGGTGGGATGTCCACCATGTACCGGTGGTACATTGCCATATATCTAGTGTTGGTGGTAATGGTGTGGCCCGGTCACTTTGCGTGCAATCAGAGCGGAAATGAAGTTGAATCGAGGGAGTGCTGTTTAATTTTTAAAAGTCGTGATGGACTGTTGAGTTCTAATGCATGTGTCACCGCGTTATTGCAAGCGTTGTAAGTATATACTAATCTATATATGATGTTTTAGTTCCCCACTTATGAAATCAGCGTTTTGTATGGAGAATTTTAAAGAAGTTGCATTTTTCAAACTAACAATTTCTTAATTTATTTAACAACAGCTATGAACACTAATGTTTTAAAACTTTTATGCAATAATGTTTAAAAACTAAGATACCGTATGCCACTTAGATTAAGCAACAGAAATAAGTTTTGGCTAAGTTAAAACATATAGTGGTTTCATTTCTGCTAACAAAAAAACAACCGACTTCCAAAAAATAATACACTAAAAATTAAAAAATAACTTTAATTTCGAAAGTCGGTGTTTGTATTTTACTTCTCCGTTATTTGACACCAACTTCCGAATTTAAAGTTATTTTTGAATTTTTAGTGTATTTTTTTTGGAAGTCGGTTGTTTTTTTTGTAGAAAAGTTTTTTATTTTTGTCTTTTTAGTTACTAAACTCCAGAACTAAAAACTCCAATAACATGGAACGTGGAATTTAAATATTAGGAGAACACCAAAACGTCATCGAGGTATACGTATTTTTCGTTTTTGTTCAGTTTCTCAGAAAGCGCTGAAGCAATTTCGATAAAATTTATATGGGACCACCTCGGGAGTACATTCTTTCAGATAAAAAAGAATTTTGAAAATTGGTCCACAACTGACGGAGAAATCGGCGAACATACATAAAAAAAAAAAACATACATACAGCCGAACATAGAACCTCCTCTTTTTTCGAAAGTCGGTTAAAAAGAGGAGTATTTTTTTTTGTATTAAACTATAAGTAATAAGGTTTTTTTTACTATTAGCAGTTGTGTATGACGGTCATTATTCGATATAATATCAAGCAATTGATGAATATTTTAATTCATAGAAGTGACGAGGTTCTCTTTTTGTGAGAAAAAAACGCCAATTTCATTGGTGGGAACCCAATATATGATACCATCGAGCTACACACACAGAACAACACACAGCACACACACAAACACACACACACACACACACAGCACACAACACACACACAGCACAGTACGCACACAGAATCGCGGCACAGTTGAATTTGAGCTAGATGTTTAGTTACCATAAGGACTTTCCATTAAACATGATGACGGGGGTCTTTTTTTAAATTGTTTGATTTGTTAAACTTTTCTCTTGAAAAATAGTGTTTGGATAGGTTTTGTTGAATTTATAATGATCTGTTTACAATATATCGAGCGTTGCTGAATCTAAACTTATTGCCATCTTACGGTGTTTGCAGTAATCCGGTGATAATGAATGGATAGGGGTTTAGGTTCAAAATCTGGCCTTTTTTCAATTTGATTTGTTTGTAGGTATCTACTGTCATGGGCACTATTAAGAAAATATCGTGGGGCAAGTCAGACTGAATATTTTTCGAGTTTTCGCTATACCAGCACTAACTAAACTGTCCCCTCTGTTTAAACGGGGATTTAAAAAAAAATAACTCTAAAGCTAGTTGATACTCACATTAGAACGACGAATAAATAGCAGCATTTTCTTGTCCATCTATAATTTTTTTTTTCTAACGTTGCCCCACTCTAGGAATTACTCCAGTATCGTGTGTGCGTTTACAATCATATAAACTCACATACAAAAGACATCCAGACCCGGAACAACTATCTATAGGCTATACAAATATTTGTTCCGTGCGGGAATCAAACCCGCGACATGCAGCGCAGCAGATGATCGCTCAGCCACTGCGCCAACCACCGTACCGTCATATTAATTGAATATTATTAATTATAATCTAACGACATATAAAGCAATAAATACACACATGCAAATGGAAAACTATTAAACCGAAGTACATTAGTGATTAATATTGCTTATTCACCTATGAATTATAATTATATTATCTATTAGCTGAGCTACGATTTGTGACCAGAATACCCGGATAAATGTATGAGTATATGACGTATGACATAGTCTGGGAGCTATGCCAATGAGGCAGCATTGGCATATAGCATAGGCACAGTTATTCTATAGCAACAGTATAATCTGTCTCTCAAGATACAGCTAACCCTAGTTTGAGAGACAGGGTTCGTACTCAGTGGTTACATTCCTGATCTTTACTATGTATAAGTAATAACGCGTAACCTTTTAATTTTGTGCAAATAAAATATATTATTGTTATTCGTATATTTATTTTTACACATATTATTTACATTTTTAAATATTTTTAGAAGAAAACATATATAAAACATTTAAAAATATAAAAAATAGTAGTCCACCGGTATCGGGAGCAAGGTCCAAGCTACCGGTGGTTAGGGCTCCAGAGACAGGAACCTCCTCACAATGCGAGTCGTATCAAGGAGTACTGCCTTCTGAATCAGGCCCTTGATCCAACCGCGCAACGACAGCTTCGACAGGTGATCGTCGAGGCTTTTGGCCATCAGGCCATTGGCGGTAACGACTATCGGCACAATGACAGCCGAGTCCACATTCCACATATCGATAACCTCGTGTGCCAAGTCAAGATATTTAGTTTGTTTATTGTTTTTAATGTTATTATTATTATAATCATTATAAAGATGCTGCTGTCTAGGTGACCCGGCTTTGTACCGCCGCAGAATCAATAAAATAATCTGTTCTCGAGACACCGCAAAAAAAAAACAATAAGTAACTCTGTCGTTTACAGAACTAGGTACAAAATCATAGAATGATTTAGTCGTGCAATACTTTGCTTACTTTTTATTACGTGTAGATACCACTGCTCTCTAAACGGTGAAGGAAAACATCGTGAGGAAACCGGCATGTCCTATTACCAAAAATTCGAAGACATGTGACATCCACCAATTTACGGCCCACACCCTCTCACAGAGAGGAGGCCTGTGCCCCAGCAGTGGGGGCATTAAAAGGCTGAAGATGATTACGTGTAGATTTGTATATCTTCACATATCGATAAATCTTCAAGCAAATATTCAAACTTACCCAACGTATCTCTAATTTCAAAAACAAATTTACAACCAGTTTAAAAAAAAAAAATATTTAACATAACTATATCTACACTAAAACCAAAATAAAACCTTACCTAACTACGTACATACATACAAAAACAAAATACGTTCAGGCGTCGAAGTACTCCTCCACATCGCTGTCATCTGGAAACGTGCCCAGAAGACTGGCAGCATTGCCACGCTGGATGGCAATGCTTATTCTTTGAGCAAAGAATGAGCCAGCCACGGTCACGTAAAGTGTCGATCAGTCGGCGAGAAATATCCTTGAAAAGGATTTAAAGGAAATTAAATGAAATTAAATTTCGACACCATCTCCCAAACTATTAAAATACAGTTTTGTCCGAAAATTCAGAATCAAGTGATCATTTTCACATTAATCCCGAATGACGCTAAAATCAAATTGCAATGCATAAATTGATATTGCTTATTAGTAACAAAACCTCGATATTGTAGGCAAAATACAGACCGAATCTGATACCGCGGTCAATGCTGATATTAGCCAATTATGGTTACAATTTGGGCAATGTGGTTATTGGTTAACAACTTATCATATAAATGGTCTTATAATGTTAAGTGCAGGTTTTGTATTGGTTGTTCAATATGACGGTAATGAACTCGAAGTACTCGTATAGTGGGGTAGGTAAAAATGCAAGTACTGTTAGACACGCATATTCAGGTTGGTGATTTCCTGTCTCGGGGCAAACCGTTAGCCAACTTTGAGCATTTATTTATGAGTAGGTATTTAATACAGCAGAGCACACCTAGAACCAAAAATTCGAAGACATGTGGCATCCACAACCTGTATTGGGCCTGCGTGGTGGATTACGGCCCACACCCTCTGAAAGAGAGGACGCCTGTGCCCCAGCAGTGGGGTCAAAAGGCTGATGATGATGATGATGATCAAAATTAGTATGGGAGGTCCAATTTTTGAAAAATTGGCACATGGGTAGACCATGTCCTGTTAAAGCACTTAGTAAAATAAATAATATAAAAAAGTTTTTTTTTATTTCATGCATTAATTACAGTTTACATCTCGTAAGTGTAGTTTAGTTAAATTATAATTTTGAAATTCATAGTTATACAAATAAATTTTGGTTGCTAAAATATTATTATTTGATATTTTATTCTGTTGTTTTATAATTTAATTCAATTTACTATTAAATTTTCAATTTATCAAAATTTAAAATTAATTTATTAAAAAAAAAAAATTGCAATAAAGTAAGTTAAAGTAAAATAAAATCAATTAAAACAATAAATTAAAATCAATTCCAATAAAATAACAAATTCTTTTAAAATAAAACAAGCTAAAAATGAAAACAACTGCGTAATTCAATAATAAAATTGCATTCTTAAACTATTAAAGGTACGATACTTTTTATCTCGGAAATGTTCCTTTGAGATAATTTTCGACTTTCACGCGGGCGAAGCCGCGGGCAGAAGCTAGTACTCTAAACGTATTAAGTACACCCACAATCTGCAAAATCATACAGCGTCTGTTTGGCACCATCTCACTTAGCTCAGCGATTAAGTAAGAAGCAATAATCTGTCCCTGGCTCCTTGCCCATAATCTTTTAACATGGTACTTAAAACTTCTACATGTACTTAACACTAACTTAAAAATGTGTGTGATGTATTAAGTACAGACACTCGCATAAATATGTAATAAATAGCTTCTCCCCCCGCGACTTTGCCTACGTGAGAATCATTTTATTATACAAGTTACTCGTCATCGTCATTTCAGTCGAAAGACGTCCTCTGCTGGACATGGACCTCCCCCAAAGTGTCGCTTCAACGACCGGTCCTGTGCGTCTCGCATCCATCGGCTACCCGCGACTTTTACCAGGTCATCGATCTACCTCGTAGGAGGTCTTCCAATGCTGCGCCGTCCGGTACGCGGTCGCCACTCCAGAACTTTTCAGCCTCATTGATCATCAGTTCTGAGTTGACGATTCTTCGGGCTATGTCATGTTGGTAACCATGCTTCGTTTTCGGAAATTTTGCATTTCAGATTCAATCACCTAAGGAAAATCTGGGCATAGCCCTCTCCATTGCCCAAGTTATTCCTGGGATGAAAGGTATCCTATGTCCATACCATGGTTAAAATTTTTCCGTATGCCAAGTGTTTTCAGAATCCGTTCGGCGGTTTAGACGTTAAAACAGACAGACAGACACGCTTGTGCTTTTATAATAATAGTATGGATTCTAACCTATTCTATTCTATTCTTAGAAGAGGTTCTATGTTCGACTATATGTTTTTTTTTTTTTTATGTATGTCCACCGATTTCCCAGTCAGTTGTGAACCGATTTTCATTTTTTTTTATCAGAAAGATTCCCGAGGTGGTCTCATATAAATTTTATCGAAATTGCTGCAGCGTTTTTTGAAAAACTGAACAAAAACAAAAAATACGTATACATAGATGACGTTTGGTTTTCTCCAATTACGAGTATGTTTAAAGTCCACGTTCCATGTTATTGGGGTTTTTAGTTCTAGGGTAAACAACTAAAAAGTGAAAAATAAAAAACTTTTTTACAAAAAAACAAACCGACTTCCAAAAAAGAAAATATACTTACTAAAAATTAAAATATAACTTTAATTTCGGCAGTCAGCGTCAAATAACGAAAAAATAAAACACAAACACCAACTTCCTAAATTAAAGTTTTATTTTTTATTTTTAGTGTATTTTATTTTTTGGAAGTCGGTTGTTGTTTTTGTAAAAAAGTTATTTTTTTATGAAGCATGACCAGAATCGACATCCAGGATTAGCTCCAGATAAAGGAACTCTTCAATGCTCAACAGCACGGACACGAAATGTTGTGTACATATTTAATTGAGATAGCCGGTATAAATGTTGTGTACACATCTAATTGTGATAGCTGGTATAAATGTTGTGTACACATCTAATTGTGATAGCTGGTATAAATGTTGTGTACACATCTAATTGAGATAGCCGGTATAAATGTTGTGTACACATCTAATTGTGATAGCCGGTATAAATGTTGTGTACACATCTAATTGAGATAGCCGGTATAAATGTTGTGTACACATCTAATTGTGATAGCCGGTATAAAAGATTGTTTAAAAAAAGTTTTTAACTGGTAACTTATTTTAAGATTATAATAGTTTTATTCGCGAGTAAGTTGCTTTTGAAAAGTGTGAGGTGTTCATGCTAGCGACTGTACCCTGTTTACTTTTAAAAGTGGTTACCTACAGTAAACGAGCATAAATATGGGGCATAGAGTTTTAGAAAACTAAGTTTTTCTTTAAAGAGTAGCTCTTATATTAAGTTAAAGTGATGTTCTTCGCTCATTACTAGTAACATGAGTATAAATATTCTAGTTGATGAAAGCGGGTTGAGTATGTCGATTTACGTGCGTATGCGTAAGCTGTTTTCTATGACATGAGAGCTCCGAGCTTACGCACACAGAAATAAAAGTAAATAATAATGTTGAGTTCATATTTAATACGTCAAAGTAAATAGGTATCTCAAAGTCTTATTTCTTTTAAAAAAATATATGTTACTCTAGACAATTTCCATCGTAATTTGATCTGAGAATATTTGAAATTATATTTTTATAACATAGCGTAATTAATTTGTAAAGTTATGTCTGACGCGGATAAAAAAACGAGGACCACGCTAAAACTATAAAGCGTATTTTTATGAAACCTTCACCATTTTAAAAATCATTTAATTATTTACATTTTAGTCTAAGTGTTTAAGTTTAATTGTTGTTTTATGTGTAATAAATTAATAATGCGTCTAATTTCGGACAGCGCTCCTTGATGGGCGAGTCCTGTTACTGGGTGGACGTACGACGCGTTACGTGAACTCAGCCAAGCTAACCACTCAAGGTCAATAGCAGTTAATAGCGCCATAAGTTTGACTGATTTTTATGCCAAACCTAGCTTGTGCCAATGGCTTTGCCCGTGTGGAATTAGTACTTCTTGTCTCTGTTCAGCTGTTCTAGCGTGAATGAGTTATTCAAATTCAGATTCATTTATTGCTTGAACGAGTGAGTTACAAACATCAATCCAAACTTTCGCACTTATAATAGAGTTTGACAAAACTCAGCTTCAAATTTTTCATTCAATCAATCAAAACAAATAAATAAATTCAAGTCATTTTATTTGTTCCGGTAATTTAAACACCCATAACATAAAATCATTAAAATATCAAATAAATAAATAATCAAAACTGCACATTACATTAAAATCAAATTAAAACGGTAAAATTAAATTAAATAAAATCTTGATAATCAAATAAAATATCAGTAAGATATAATAAAAAACAAAAACAAACAGGTAAGTACATATAATAAATAAAACTCAATTGAAATTAAACACTAAAATTAAAATAAATACAAGTCGAACCGAACCGGGCACCGGGGCATAGCTTCCAATCAATATCGAACAAAAATCCAAAACGACAAAAAATCCAAAACCAACATACAAACCTCTTCTCATTCATTTCGCAATTCCATTTCATCGACTAAAAAATCAGAGCATCTCTCAAAAACCACCTAGTAGGTACACGTAAAAATCTATCTGGCTACCTATAAAACCGACGAGCAGGCAAGCGCTATCGATAATTGACAACTTCCTTACTAGCGTGACATCACTACACGAACAAAAAGTACTCCGGTATCAATTAAAACGGACTCCGGAGCGATTAGTGGTGGGACACAATCGATATGTTTGTCGATGTTTTTTACTCTTTTTACGATGAAGAAAAATTTTATAAGAATACTTTTGAGCTTTTCTTTTTGATTAATATCACTACAATTATAAAACAAAGTCCCCCGCCGCGTCTGTCTGTCCGTATGTTCACAATAAACTCAAAAACTACTGAACAGATATTCATGCGGTTTTCAGCAATAGACAAAGTGATTCGTGAGGAAGGTTTAGGTGTATAATTTGTACCTGTGCGAAACAGGGGCGGGATGTTAGTGGATAAATAAGTGTGACCAAAGGAATAATGGATGGATTGTGTGAAGGATGTCAAGTATAGAAAGTGGGTGACTTCCGTCCACTGCTGGACATAGGCCTCTCCTAAGTATCGCCACTATGACCGGTCCTGAGGGTCTCGCATCAATATCAACAGAGAAGTAAGGATGAAAAATTAGTTTATATAAAATTTGATATTTTATGTAGGGTAAATATGCTCATTACTCAAGACTTACAAGTTTTATTTATTTTTTGCTTTTTAGTTCTTTTTCGTCGGTTAATTTTTTTGTTAAAAAGTTTTTTATTTTATGATTTTTTGTGGCTCGCATCATCTTGTAACACTCTGAGGCTAATTTCTAATTCTTCATCATTTCTCTTGCCACTGAGCTGATGAAATAACCATCCTTCCATGAAGTTCCCAGAATATTGACCAGTTGTGGTTACCTCCAATACTGTAAAGACGTCTTTTCTTCAAACCATATTAAGTGGTATTTGTCACTAAGACTAGTTTTTATATCTAACTTCTATTGTTTAGGAAAGCTATGGTTTCCATCATCAGCTCAGTTTCATGATGTGATGGTTCCTAAATGCAAATACCTGATTAAGTTATGAAAAGTAAACAGAAACAATATTCGTGCCCAATTTTCGAGGTTCTCTCTCAATTTTTTCAGGATCCCATGATCAGATCCTGATGTCCTTAACATGGGACCACCCTTGAGGTATACCCTATCCAAAACAAGAAGAATCATTAAAATCGGTTCATAAATAACGGAGTGAGGGCCGAACATACATACAGAAACGCTAAACGTATCTACAATTTTCGAGGTTTTCTCTCAATTTTATCAGGATTCCATTATCACATCCTGACTTCCTTATTATGGGACCATCCTTGAGGAATACCCTATCTAACAAAAAAAGAATAATCAAAATCGGTTCATAAATAACGGAGTGAAGGCCGAACATACATACAGGAACGCTAGACGTGCCCACATTTTTCAAGGTTTTCTTTCAATTTTATCAGGTTTCCACTGTCAGATCCTGACTTCCTTGACATGGAACCACCCTTGCGGTGTACCCTATCTAACAAAAAAAGAATAATTAAAATCGGTTCATAAATGACGGAGTGAGGGCTGAACATACACAAAAAAAAAAGAAAAACATATATACGGTCGAATTGAGAACCTCCTCCTTTTTTTTCGTCGGTTAAAAAGACAAGTGGCTCCAACCTCAAATGAATTGTGATAAAGGGAGGAAATACGCCGAGTTGCTATCCTGTCGGTTTTCTATCGGTTACATTTCGGGGAGTATGCGTCGGAATTGCATAGTTTAATTCCGACAAGCCCGTTCCATCATCGTACCACTAGACGTACGGCGATACGCCACCGGTACATGGTGGACCCACACGCACAAAACATTTTGGGAACACATTCATTGTACGTACAGCTAAGAAGTGGAATACCTCGCCGGATTATGTGTTTCCTGATAGTTTCAAACTGAGGATCTTTAAGTCAAGAGTGAAAAGGCTGGTTCTAAGCAAGCGGGTTTCATCAGCTAAGACAGTGGTCAAGCACAGCGTATCAACGATAAAAAAAGAGTGGCACTCCGGGAGTGCCGACAGAAGTGAAAACTTGAACAAAAATGCTTAACGCGCCTAAAGAAGTTTTCACTTCAACCCGCTACGCGATCTGCTACGCGATCTGCTGTCGATGTCGGTGTCGGTGGTGAGTTCAATTGTTTTTTCCCATCTCAACAATGCCCAACACGCATAAAGAAGTTTTCACTTCAAAAACTCTTTTTCGACTGCATACACTAATAATTAATTTCATGGTGGTGGTGGTGTTTCATGTTTATATTTGAATCGTGGAACGTTAGGTTGCGTCCGGCTTTGGGAGTGGCCTTTGTTCTGACAACAAAGGTGGTTGTTATTCAGCTAGTGATAGGCAAATAGTCGTATGATGTTATGTCAAATAAACGTGTTTTTGGGTTCCGACAGTCCGAATGAAAAACCGAACCTTATAGGATTATTCATGTATCTGTCTGTCTGTGTCTCTCTGTCTGTGTCTGTTTGTCTGTGTCTGTTTATCTGTGTCTGTCTGTCTGTATCTGTCTGTCCGTGTCTGTCTGTCTGTATCTGTCTGTCTGTGTCTGTCTGTCTGTATCTGACTGTCTGTGTCTGTCTGTCTGTGTCTGTCTGTCTGTGTCTGTCTGTCTGTCTGTCTGTCTGTCTGTGTCTGTCTGTCTGTCTGTGTCTGTCTGTGTCTGTCTGTGTCTGTCTGTGTCTGTCTGTCCGTCTGTCACAATCCATTTGCTCCGAATCTACTAGACTGATTTATCTGAAATTTGGTACACACATGTATATCTATGGCTCAAACACAAAGACGTAACGTAAATAAATGAATTTGGAATATGGGGTAAATTTTGGGGTGCAAATTTTTCGAAAAATAAAAATAAAAGTTTTCCAAACTGTACCGTGCTACATATCAAATGAAATGAAGTTGTGAGGGATTTAGATATATTTTTTATAATAACAAAGTATACATTTTTAAAGTTATGAAGGAAAATAGATAAAAACTACTATTCCCCCCCCCCCCACCCCTCGCCACCCCCTTATCTCCGAAACTACTGGGCCTAAAATTATTAAAAAAGTACAGAAGGTAGTTCTTCACTTATACTTACAGGAAAACCTTTAAGAAGTATATTGTAGTTTTAAAAAGACCTGAAAAAAAAAGACATGATTTGTTCGGAACCCTTTGCGTGTGAGTCCGACTCACTCTTGGCCGGTTTTTTTTCTGTTGGTTGTGTCCAGGTTTTTTTTTTTTGGGTTGAAATCATCAAATGGCTGCTCCCGCTCTAGGCAGGGCGTGTCAGATTCTTACTGACTAAAACCCACCAGTGATCCTTAAGTTTCAAACACACCCGCTACCGTGTTCAGGGTGGTTAAGGTCTGAGGTTTTAGTTCTGTACCCGATAAGGTTCTGAATTGCCAATAAAACAGTGTTGGTCGTTACATCGATAAGTTTGCACATTATTTTCTTAGCGGATCACAGCACTGTTGCTATTCGGCTGGTTTCATCATCGACATTTGAAAGAAGTCCACTGTTGGTATGGTAGAATAGTAGTAGAGGTATTCTGTTTTACGAAAGTGGGTGGATCTTAAATCTGTAGATTACCGTGCATATTATTTCTGTGTGCTTAAGCTGTTATCACACAGAGCACCCCGGAAGGAAATGCCCGGATGTCACCATCCATTGTGTGGATCGCCCGGAGGACATGGTGGAGCATACAGTGGTGATCTGCTCCGTTTGGGCGGAGCACCGTCGTGTCCACGTGAACGCGATTGGCGGTAGCAACCTCTCGCGTCTGGCCCTGGTCCAGGCCATGGTACGGAGCGAGAGGTAATGCGTCACCTCCTTCTGCGAAGCAGTAATGCTCGCAAAGGAGGAGGAGGAACGCGTGAGGGAGACGCAACGGAGACGCCTTGGGCATCGGTAGTTGCAAGCCAATTTCCGGCCACCGTAGGCGCGGGCTTTCTGACGGCGAGTAATGGGTCGCTCGCCGTCCGATAAAGATGAGGCCCGAGTCAAGAGAGCTTAGCGTTCCACGCGTGCCTCAAAGAGTTGTCAGCAGTACCTAACTGACGGGGTCCACTAGGACTGATGCCTGTCTAAGTTGTGGATAAATTCGAAAGAGAGTTACCGCGGTCCTGTCACAAGTAACTGAAGTAACAGGGATGGTTTAGTCAGTAAAAGTCTGACACGCCCTCCCACTCCACCCAGAGCGGGAGAAGTAATTGGATGATATCCCACACCAAAAAAAAATGTACGTGACTCTACACACACATCTAAAAACAATCTGCCTTTGTGAGTTATAACAACTACACCAATATTCGTTAGCAATTATAATCCTCCGCTAGGTTTAGTGAAGAATTACCCAACTTAGTATAAACCCAAAAAGATTATAGTACTCTACCACACATTAAAATAAAATCAACATAGCCAAACACTGTTTCAAAAGCTTAGATTTATCCACATTTAAATGTTACCAGCCCTGAAAATGCAAATTGGAATTCGGGATATACTTAATTGAAATGAATAACGAATGTAGAAAATAATATATGAATTGTTTTAAACCGTTAGTCGGATCTAACTGTTAAATATTTTAGGTGTGTATTTACAATTTGCTAATGTATTTAATTTATTTATTTGCTGTTTTAGTATTACTATAAATATATGGAACGTAATTCTATCGGCAAACTGTTTGTCCAGCACTACGTTTTTGGCGTGCCGGTTTATTTCAGTTATCTAGTTTATACCTATATTTTTCTCTTTGGTAGATAGGTACATGTAATATAATAATCAATACTCTTATTATAAAGAGGTACAGTTTGTGAGTTTGTAGGGGGAATCTACTGAACAGATTTTGAAAATTCTTTTACTAATAGAAAGCCACGTTATTTGTGAGTGTCATAGGCTATAAATCCACGCGGAATAAGTATCGGGCGACGTGTTAGTTGTACCATAAATCCAATTTTTTTTTTTGCAAATATTGGTAATTCAGTGGTCCTACCAGGGTCGCGACTTCCCTGGCACAGGTAACTGTTGGAACACGGGCGGGTTTTAGTCAGCAAAAGTCTGACACGCCCTCCCGCTCCAGCAGAGCGGGAGAGTTCATTGGATGATTTCCCAACACCCAAAAAAAAAAAGATCGCCTAGTGTGGGTTGTGGTTACTTTATTGCACTTTATCTTTATTTTTTTTTTAATTTTATTGTCTTTAATTTGTTGTTCTTAAGATGTCAAAAAAAGAGTCTTAATAAATGTATTATTTGCTGTCCCAAAATCTACTTGGGGAGATTTCTACCACTAAACAGCAACAGTTCCGGTATGGCAAGTGCAGCAGCTGGCTCAAATAACCTAATTGAAAAACAAAATTCTTCAAACAGAGTCGGCAACCTGCCAGCTTCGACTCTTACAAAAATAAAGAACAAAACCTATCAATCAAACATTTTATAACTGTATCAGATTCACCTAGACATGTTTACGACATCATCATCTGCCATTATCTCAATTTGTTTGAGGTCGTCGCATCATTTATTCATTAATTTATTAAAATCTCCCTTACAACTATCATTTGTGTATACCTAATGCGATAGCGCGGTCTTAAAATTAATTAATTTACAATATTAAAACGTAAAAAACTGGTAGTACTTATAATAACATCTAATAATAATAACTTCTATACTAAGTTCCCTTCCAACATAAAATCACAATATTTAAAATATAAAAACGACAACTTATAGCCTACTCTAATCTACACTATAACATAAAATAAACAACAATAACTTTGCGAATTCACTCAAATGGCATGTAAATACATCGATCTTGACGAGAAGATCGTTAATAACCCGAATTGCGCGGGTCAATGGTGTTTTGGCGAGAAGGTTGGTTCTGGCAGCCGGCACGGCCAGCAACGGCGGGCGGCGCCGCTTCCACACATAGCGGTCCGGTGCACATAAACTCAGGTGCTGCAGCACTCCTGGGTTATGCTCAATGCCACGAAGTAACCTAATCAGATAAGAAACAAGCGTGAATTCCCGTCGTACCCTTAGTTAGTTGTACCCGACCATACATACCGACATCATGTTTGTAAACACAAAAAAAAAACTTTTTTACAAAAAAACAACCGTCTTCCAAAATTCCGAAGTCGGTGTCAAATAACGAAGAAATAAAATACAAACAGCGACTGCCGAAATTAAAGTTATTTTTTAATTTGTAGTGTATTTTCTTTTTTGGAAGTCGGTTGTTTTTTTTGTAAAAAAGTTTTTTATTTTTCAATTTTTCGTTGTTAAAACTAAAAACTCCAATAACATGGAACGTGGAATTTAAACATACTCGTAATTGGAGAAAACAAAACGTCAAACGTCGTTTTTGTTCAGTTTCTCAAAAACTGCTGAAGCAATTTCGACAAAGTTTAAATGAAACTACCTCGGGAGTATATGCTTTCGAATAAAAAAAGAATTTTGAAAATCGGTCCACAACTGACGGAGAAATCGGGGGACAAACATAAAAAAAACATACATACAGCCGAACATAGAACCTCTTCCTTTTTCGAAAATCGGTTAAAAAAGGTATCGGGTGTGTTTCAAAGAGTCACTGTTGCCCTTGCATAGACAACTGAAGGAACGCGGGTGAGTTTTAGTCAATAAGGCACTACCTCTCTTTCCACCCAGAGCGGGAAAACTTATTTGATGATTGGCTACCCAATCAAATAAGGATATCTGCTTCGTCCATACATCTATCGTGATCTGTTTTAAATTATGCTATACTATCTGTGGCAATTAATACGATTCAGTAGTTGTGTTGATTTGATATTATCATCGAATGCGAAACAGCTAGATCCATAATTATTATTTTCATGTATTTGGTGCCTAAAACATACTACATTTTTAACCGACTTCGAAAAAGGAGGAGGTTATCAATTCGGATGATTGTATATTTTTTATTTTTTTTATTTTTATGTATGTTCGGGCATAACTCCGTCATATATTGACGGATTTGCAAAATTCTTTTTTTGTTCGAAAGGGGTTTATTCCGAAATGGTCCCATTTAAATTTAAAAAAGATCTGATTATGGGACATGATACAGACAACGGAACTCTTCAAAAATTGACAGCAAATCAACCGCGATTGCTGCTATCGTATGTCTATGAATTGTTAACACAGTTAAATGGGGAACCACAACTAAAAAGTGAAAAATATAAAACTTTTTTACAAAAAAATTAAACCGACTTCCAAAAAAAGTGCAAAATAACTTTTATTTCGGAAGTCGGTGTCAAAAAACACAGACACAAAACAGGAACACCGACTTCCGAAATTTAAGTTATTTTGCACTTTTTTTGGAAGTCGGTTCTATTTTTTTGTAAAAAAGTTTTTTAAATATTTAAAGTTATTAGCACGCATTGCTATGTTACTCGTAGTTGTTGTATTGATTTGAGTTAGGTTGGTAGGAGACGTTCCCGCCATATTACAACGACAAAAGGCGGCAAAAATAACTTTAATTTCGGCAATCGGTGTTTGTGTTTTATTTCTCCGTTAATTGACACCGACTTCCGAAATTAAAGTTATTTTTCAATTTTAAGTGTATTTTATTAACCGACTTTCGAAAAAGGAGGAGGTTCTATGTTCGACTGTATGTATGTTTTTTTTATTTTATTTTTTATGTATGTCCGCCGATTTTGCCGTCAGTTGTGGACCGATTTTCAATATTCTTTTTTTATCCGAAAGAATATACTCCCGAGGTGGTCCCATATTAATTTTATAGAAATTGCTTAAGCGCTTTTCGAGAAAATGAACAAATACGAAAAATATGTTTACCTCGATGACGTTTTGGTGTACTCCAAATGTTTAAATTCCACGTTCCATGTTATTGGGGTTTTTATTTGTAGGGTATAACAACTAAAAAGTGAAAAATAAAAACTTTTTTACAAAAAAAACAACCGACTTTCAAAAATAATGAGTACACTAAAAATTAAAAAATAACTTTTATTTCGGAAGTCGGTGTCAAATAACGAAGAAGTAAATTACAAACACCGACTTCCGAAATAAAAGTTATTTTTTAATTTTTAGTGTATTTTTTTTGAAAGTCGATTGTATTTTTTGTAATTTTATTTTTTTTATTTTTCACTTTTTAGTTGTTATACCCCAGAACTGAAACACAATAATTATTAAAGTTACGTCCCAATTGATAACCCCAATAACATGGAACATGGAATTTGAACATACTCGTAATTGGAGGAGACAAAAACGTCATCTACATTACACATTTTTTGTTTTTGTTGATTTTTTCAAAAAGCGCTAATGCGATTTCGATAAAATTTTTATAGGACCACCTCTGGAGTATACATTTCGGATAAAATAAAAGAATTTTGAAAATTAGTCCTTATCTGACAGAGAAATCGGTGGACAATGGGCATACATAAAAAAAAAACATACATACAGTCGAACATAGAAAATTCGGTTAAAAAGGAACAGAGAGTACACTTGTGATTACGCACATGCTTGTGCAGTACCTATACTATCTCCTGTGTACTTGGCTAGGACCACCATGATCGAAATTCGGTTAGGAGAATCATATTTATATTATATATTTGCCTTCAATAGGAACCACGTTTTTCGCCATATAATTTTTCGCACAGTTCATTCATCGTTATTTTTATCACTATCTACCCTTTTAAGCATCTCGTGCAAGGAAAATTGGAGGACACCAGAAGGAAGGTGGCGAAGAAGGTCACCTTTGCGATGGACCAAGCAAGTTGAGTCTGCTGTAGCCAGTCCCGTGTACGAGTGCACCAGAGAATTGGCAAATTATCGTGTCCAATCACATCTGCCATACAAAAGTCGTTACATGATGCTCATTACTGCTCCAATCAGAGTGTCATAAGAAGTGTCTCTTTTAATTACACATTCACTGTGCGTGCAGCTAAGGAGTGCAATTCCCTGCTGCAGTCTGTGTTTTCTGATAGCTACAACCTGGGAGTCTTTAAGTCAAGAGTAAATAGGTTACTTCTATAAGGCAAGCCTGTCACCCTATTCCCAAACCACTGTAACTTCTGTAAGCCAGAATCAACAGTAGCGACCACCAGAAAAAACGCCGAGGCAATGAAGCTTGACGAGTCCCAGAGAAATTATTTCACTGTCTTGGGTCCCGCAACGAAATTAATCAGAAAAGACAGCGGAGGAGTAAGAAAAACATAATTTTCACTTCCCTCTTAATCAAGCAGGAGACAGAATAAAGCTAGGCCATTAGGTCCTCCCCCCCGTGCCGCCAACGCGCACACACGTACCTTCAATCACCTCCGTGTTTTAAAATTCTAAAACCGTGTATACAGTGCATAAATAACCCTAAAACTATACAGAAGTTATCCCTTGTGGTATAGGTGACAATCGTGTGACAAATTCTTAGTGAATTAGATCCTGCAACCCTGTGTGTGAACAGTTTTAATATTATAACGAACTCAAAATGTTTAAAAGTTGCAACCATTTGGACTTTGACCTCATTAAGAACAAAAAGGAATCGTCGAGACTTCATTAATCACCGGTGCGTTATTTAGTCAACTACTCACTATTTTCGTCAACTGTAATCGAGAGTTCGTGGCGCAGCGGCATTACACGCCGCTTGTTGAATCAACGTGCGCAGTTGGTCTCGAGTTCAAATCCGGACTGCCCGAATAATATTTTTGCATTTTTTATTTTTTATTTTACTGGCCGCTTGCAATTTGCTGTATGAATTTTGCACAATTTTTGTGACCAGCTTAGAGATATATTCTTTAAAGATACAATTATCAAAGTCTGCTACAAAATGCAACGAACTCCGCCCAAATCTCCTAAAAAATCTTTGATGCAAGGGCAATCACTGTCTGAATCAGACTTAACATCGGCCGCCGCTACTCAAAATACAGAGGGAAGCAATATTACAGTACGGTACAAGCGCCAACGCATCGACTACTCTCCGAATAAAGAAATGGACCCTGAACTACTTAGGCCTGCATTAGACGACTTTAAATCCGAACTTCTAGATATGCTGACGAAATGGAAGACTGAGCACGACCAGCTGCTAACATCTTGGAAAGTCGACCAGGACACCATATTGTCCAAACTAGTTAGTGATGTCTCCGAGCTTAAAAAACAGTGCCTGTCTATTCAGACGACCAACTCCGAGATTGAGCGCGGCATGATTTTTATAAATAAACAAAATGAAGATGTAACCAGCAAGGTCTCGAAATTGGAAAAGGAGAAAAACGAGAACTCCGAACATATATGCCGATTGCAAAAGCAAATATAAGACCTGCACTTCCAGTCGCGCCAAGCAACTATTGAGATACGCAATATTCCGGTTGAAGAAAAAGAAAAGTCTGAAGACCTTATCTCCATTGCTAAGACAGTGGGGAAAGCGGTAAACATGGACATTCATGCTTCCGCCTTCCGAGATATCTACCGGATACCTGGAAAACCAGGTTTGTGCAGACCTATAGTTGCTGAATTTTGCTGCGTCAACACAAGAAACGATTTCCTTGCTAAAGTTCGAACATTCAACAAAGAGCGCTCATTAAGTGATAAGTTAAACACACAGATCATTGGTCTCGAAGGTGAAAGAAAACCTGTCTACGTTGACGAACATTTACCCCCATCTGTGAAAAAGCTACTCTATGATACCCGACAGTTCGCTAAAGCCAACAATTACTCCAGTTGGTATTCGAACGGAAGAATTCTTCTGCGTAAAGACCCCTCGGAAAAACCACTCCATATCAAATCTGAAAAGTGTCTGTCTATGTTGGGGCAACAATGACTAAGCCTACTCCTTTTTAAACCTTTTCGTTTTTATTATGCATGCATTCTTTTTATCATTATATTTACCTTTTGTTTTTATATAGCTGATATTTACTTTTTATTGTCTACACACTGTACACACAACTTACAAACATCATTGCATTTCACCCAAAAACTCACTCACCGCAGCCACAACCATATACATATTGTTGTAACAAACCTTTTGAGTAGGACCGGCAACAACATTGTAATATTTTGTCCTCTTCTGCCACTTATGATCCGGTATGGTAATATTAAGTCCATCTTCAGAAACAATAACCGGCTGCTAAATTTTATACATCTAACCATAAATGGCTAACCAAAATAATACCATATCTAACGAAATAGACGACCTCTCCATTGCCTGTTCTCACCTATGTCCACCCGAACGGTGTTCGGATTTTATCAAGCAGCCAAATCATAATTTAAAAATCATTCATATAAATATAAGAAGTCTTAAAAAGAACTTTGACCAATTCATCACGATGCTAACAACCACTAAAATAGAATTTGATGCAATCATATTAACTGAGTGTTGGTTAAAAGTTTCTGGGCCTTCCGTATCTACAAGGCTACTCTTTTGACGCGACAACTGACAATAAGTTACAGAATGATGGCGTTGTCATTTACACCAAAACGTCACTGAATTGCACGTATCTAAAACCCTCAGTATGTGATTCAAATTGTCTTGTCTGTACTATAGGCAACACAGCACTTATTTGCGTATATCGTTCCCCATCTTATTCTGACCTTGAAAATTTTTACCGCAGCCTTGATAGTTTAGTACAAACATTAAAACATTACAACAATATAGCCCTGATTGGTGATTTAAATATCGACATTAAACCCAACAATCATGATCGCCACTCAGGTAAATATCTTACCCTTTGTGCATCTCTAGGTCTTCTACCTGCTCACGTGCTCCCTACCAGATCCGGCAACTGTCTAGATCATGTACTCATTAAGACTAAAGTCCCTGCCACAGTATTAGTCCTTGAAACACATATTACGGATCACCTCCCAGTAATCCTTTGTTTAAAATTTAAAAAAAGAATCGCAGCTAAACAATCGGCAAACGTGCTCCGCTATAACTATTCAGACATAAAGAAATCAATAGATAGCACAGACTTCAGTCTCGTGTTAAATGAACAAAATTGTAATCTGGCTGCAGATCTACTTATCTCAACTATCCAAGACGTGATTGCAAAACACAGTTACACCGTTAAAGTCCCCAGAAAATGCAGAATTCTCAAGCCGTGGATGACACCGGGCTTAGTTCGCTGCATCAGAAACCGAGATAGGCTTCACAAAAAATCGAAATCGCGTCCCGATAATGATGTCCTTATGACAACCTATACCCGATATCGAAATTATCTCAATACCCTTCTAAAAAAAATAAAAAGGTCTTACGACAAGGATGAATTGCTTAAAGCTAAAAACAATACCAAGGCCACGTGGAAGGCTATTAAAGGTATAATAAATCAGAACTCTCCCCCTCAGTCGCCAGGTGCGCTTCTACTAAACTCTACTGACCCTAAATCTTCTATCAATCAGGTAAATAGCTCTCTTGTTATTGTGGGTGAGAGTCTAGCCTCCAAAATTAAGCCTCCCTTTGGATCCCATGTTGAATGCTCATCACAACCCCCGCCGTGCAATTCCCTTGTTATTATGCCAGTCGACGAAGCACAGGTGGAAAGAGTGATTAATAGTCTACGCAGTGACTGCGCCACTGGTTATGATAAAATCCCCGCTAATATTCTCAAGCAGTCCAGCTCCGCTCTAGTGACTCCCATAACGCACGTCTGTAACCGCGCCATCGAGTCAGGTATTTTCCCCGATGCTTTCAAGAGAGCTGTTGTTCACCCTATCTACAAGAGTGGTGACAGAACCAACGTCACCAACTACAGACCGATTTCTGTTTTGGGTTCCTTGTCTAAAATACTAGAAAAAATACTCAATAAGTCTCTTACCTCATATCTTGCGAAATATAAAATATTAGCAGATAATCAATATGGCTTTAGGCAGGGAGTCTCGACTGAAGATGCGGTTTTAGACCTTACAAGTTCCGTAGTAACAAAGATGGATGAGGGTCTCAAGTGCTTTGGCGTCTTTCTTGACTTGTCCAAAGCGTTTGACTCTGTTTCTATTCCTACACTGTTATCGAAGATGGAAGGCATTGGAATCCGCGGACTAGCACTCAAAATCTTCTCAGACTATCTGTCTAATCGCTCACAATGTGTTAAAATCGACTCATTGTATAGCGATGATAGAAATATCAATTATGGTGTACCACAGGGAAGTATTTTGGGACCTACTCTCTTTTTGCTCTACATTAATGATCTGTGCCGTTTATCACTACCTAACTGCGATATTTTCACTTATGCAGATGATACGGCACTGATCATATATGATGATAACTGGGATAACGCTAAGCTTAGAGCCGAGCAATCGCTTCAGCGAGTGATGACGTGGCTCTCGACGAATTTATTGACTCTTAATATTGAAAAAACCAATATTGTTCGATTCTCTCTCCCTAACTCGATTGCGCCCCCTATTGAATCTAGTATAGTGAAAGCCCATACTTGCCTGAACTTTCTGGATCACAGCACAAAGACCTGCACTTGTCTCACCTTGTCACTAGTTCCAAGTACCAAATACCTCGGAGTGCTTATTGATGAGCATCTTAGCTGGCGCCCCCATACTGAAGCAGTTTGCGCACGCATAAGGAAATTAATATATATGTTCAAAGAACTTAGACACTCAGCTGATCGTGAAACCTTGTTCCTTATTTACCAGAGCCTATGTGTCTCTGTCCTTACCTACTGTATATCTGCCTGGGGAGGTACCTGCAAAACCCACCTAATTCAGGTTGAACGAGCTCAAAGGGCAATTCTAAAAGTTATGCAGTTCAAACGCAGAGATTACTCAACTGCCCTGCTCTACTCAGAGTCAATAGTCCTCACAGTGCGTCAACTTTTCATTCTACGTGCTGTTTTACGCCGTCACTCTTTGCTTACTCTTAACGATAAAGTTTTAAAGAAACGCAAAGGACACCCAGTTTGCAAATCTACTCGGTGTCGTACTTCATTCGCGAGCCGCCAGTTTAATGTTATTAGTACTCGAATTTACAATAAAATTCATCTACTTCTCGATATTTATACTTTAAACAAGAATAAATTGTTACGCAAGCTTACTTGTTGGCTGCAGGAGATGTCATATGTTAGCACTGAACATGTCCTTGCAATCAACTCATAAATATGTATACTGATGTCTACTGTGTTTTGAAAACATTTATACTTACATGTACCTACCTGCCTCACACACACACATTTACTCATATACACACACACACATACTTACACACATATTTCTCTTTCCCTACAATAAGTTGCGGAGAATTTTGTTGTTTACGTCTAGACACTGTTACTCGGGGTGGAGACCTGGTGACCTGAAACACAGGCTTCTAGCCTAGCTTAGGCACCAGTCTCTCACAATATTGTAGTGTTTATTTAATAGCTTACTCTATTATGGAAGTTATGATTGTAATCTTTGAAATATTGTGGTGAGAAAAATAAACATTTTATTATTATTATTATTTTTATTATTATTATTACTATTTACAACTGAGGTAACTAGGCAAGCGTGCTCCATCTTCGACCACAATATCGCTTACCATCAGGTGAGATAGTGGTCAAACGCTAGCTTATCAAAGATAAAACAAACCACCCAAACTCATACTAAAAACTTTCCCAACGAGCAGTTTTGTCACATACAAATAAAAAGCTGAAAATCTATCAATCAAAGATTTTATAACCTCATCAGATTCACCTCGACATCTTTACGACATCAGATATAATTTCCAAGACAGAGCTGGTAATTACCCATCATTTTAACGCGCGACTTAATTGACGGTAATCGTATTATTGGCGACGCTAACCATGGTATTTAATACGGTTGTTTACTGAACCTTCAATGGTTAATGTCACGCGAGCTGTGTTGGCAGCATGTGAAAAGATTTGCTGGTTTGTAAAATTATATACCTACTAAAGTTTGTAAAGAAATGTTTCTTCTCACCGGCTAGTGTCAAAGATAGTTTTCTACGCAAGATCCTTCTTATCAATCTACAGGTTTATTGCATGAGGAATGTTTGTAGCAAATAATCCTGATTATCCTTGGACACGTGGACGTCTGTGTTCAGAACCCTTTGCTGCATTGTTCCTCCCATTATTATTCCAAGAAAATAGTGTGGTTACAAACAAACCTTTTCTCTTAACATCTTAAGTATAACCTAGGAACCCTGTCAACAATAAGAAAGCTTGGTGAGGTTCACGAATGCCACGTCTAAAGTTAGCGTCTCTTTAGAAAAAATCCCAAAGTAGTACTTACAGCGTTATCATTCTTATGCACAGAGCATTTGAACTTGACCCTGGTCGATACACCGACTACCGAAACTAAAGTTATTTTGCAAGTTTTAGAAGTCGGCTATATTTTTTTAAATTTTTGGAACGAAGTTCCTTATCGCGCGTTGTGAAAGGGGGCTAGACGGAAAAAATTCTTACGAAAAGTTGTCACGACACTTTTTGCTATAGTAAAAAAAATAAAATTTTATTACAATTACTTTTGTTATAGTTGTTTTTATTGCTAAAGAGTTGAGTTGAGTTGAGTTGAGCTGAGCTGAGCTGAGCTGAGATGAGCTGAGCTGAGCTGAGATGAGCTGAGCTGAGCTGAGCTGAGCTTAGCTGATCTGAGCTGAGCTGAGCTGAGCTGCGATGAGATGAGATGATGAAGTATAACTTGTTACTGTGCATAGTTAATAATAAAAAAAATATTATAAATTAAAAAAAATAAAATTATATTACAATTCCTTCACTAATTAATCGAAAGGAACTTCGTTCCATCCGGGTGTCCCTTTGACACCTCTCAAGTTTTTTTATTATAACTACGATTAATCGACCACAAACCGACGATGGTTTTGTGAATTTTGCTGTAAGGGGTTTAGAATATCACATAATCAATACTTTTTCGTTTTTCCATTCTGGCGTGATTGAATAACAGACATCTATTCATACATCCAAATTTTCGCACTTAAAATATTAGTAGGATTTATTAAGCGTAGGTAAGCAAATTTGATACCGTTTTTCTATCGCTGCAAAAAAATATGTAATATATTAAAAGCTGTAACTATTTTCCATCTTTCTTTTGCATAAGAACACCGATCATGCATAATTAATTACCAGGCAAGCGTGTAGTTAATTCCTTCATACATTTGTGATGGCGAGTTCCTCGTTATTCCACTTGTATTAGATTTCCATACTGATAACATATTATTCAGTCAAGAACTTAGCTCTGGGGCTAGTAGTAATAATATGGCAGTATAATTAATGAGTGAATGTAGCTATGTTCTAGTTGAATGGTTAAGTTAACCCTTGAAGTATGGGTGGGTGATGCATACCCGTCAAGCCCCTCATTAGCAGACACAAATAAAAACCTATTGTCGCGTCTCCTTAAGGATACGCGAGGGGCCTGACGGATTAAGAGTTTTAAAGGAATGTTGTGTTTTGAGAACACATTCATTGTGCGTACAGCTAGGGAGTGGAATTCCCTACCGGAGTCTGTGTTTCCTGATAGCTACAACCTGGGAGTCTTTAAGTCAAGAGTGAATAGGTTACTTCTAGGCAAGCGTGCTCCATCTTCAACCACACCATCGCTTACCATCAGGTGAGATAGTGATCAAACGCGTGCCTATAAACAATAAAAAAAAGTGCTAGTACCTTAAAAAAAAACATGATACCCTACTATATTTTTTTCCATACTTATTTCTAGCAGATTACTACTATTTTATTTTTCATCCACTGGCAACATTAGCAATTTAGCGCGTATAAAAAACGCGATTGTTTTCTTTTCCCATAATTCGCTACCTATTACGGTGACGTAATGATTTGACATCAATCATCGTCAATTTGTGTTTAGAGATGTGCTAATTTTATCGATAGTACCAATTAAGTGGTGTCAATTAAGTACCCACGAGTAATTTTTATAGATATAAGCATTTTGTCGTCTTAATATGATTATCTGTTTAGCGTAATTGTCACGTTATGGCCGGTTGTCGTATTAGTGAGATGTACCTAAGCTTATTCAGGCAAAAAATAAGTAACGTTCAGAAAATATTATCTTGTCTTTAACTATTTTCGTCAGTTTTAGTATATTAGGTGACCCAAAAAGAAAATAAAGAAACTTATGGTATATAAAAATTAGAACCTGGATGACCGAGCTTTGCTCGTTTTTTTTTTGGATACGACGATGTTTTCTAAAAATGAAACCTAGCTAGATCGATTTATCGCCCCCACAATCCCCTGCATACTAATATACAACAATTGCTCGTTTAAAGGTATTGCATTTATTTTCTGCAATGTCAAAACACGTTAAAGTTGAGATAAGATTGAATTAATTTTATTTAAATTAAATACGTACAATATTAAGTAGGTATTATCTTGGTTTCACGACTGCTGTAAAGTAGGTGAAGAACATTCTACATTTACACTCCAATAAAAAGAGATTTTACAATAAATCAGTTTGGAATGCTAAGATTGGTACCAATTTTATCGATATCGAGTTTATTGGGGCCAGCTTTTTATTGGTGCTAAGACCTGACATTAAAATGTTGCAGAATTTATAATATCGAGGAGCACTGACGAAGAGAATTTTCATTCAGGTTTCAGTGTTACAAACAAATAAATGGATTAGGTGAATACATTTTTGTGTGCTCTTTTGGAACCAGTTTTGCAAAAGCTAAGTAGTATGCATTTTTTAGATGAACGATGATGGTAATCGTGGTGGAATGGTGTTTGCCGACGACATTGTTCTGATCGGTGAAGAAGGACCTGAGACCCAGAGCAGATTAGAGAAATGGCAACAGAAGCTGAAAAAAGTTGGCTTGATAATCAGCAGAACCAAAACTGAATACATGTTCTGCGATTTCGGCGGTCTCTCCAGTCCTGAAGCTATAGTGCTAGATGGCACGCTTCTCCCATTCTGCTCCGATTTTCGATATCTCGGTTCACTCTTTAGCTATACAGTTATTTCTATTTTAGTCTCAGACCATTTCAATAGACAGTAAATTCTATTATTTAATATTATTCCAAAACTAGTTCAACCTTGTTTATAAATACAGGACTATGACAACGATTGAATAAATTATCTGTTTCGCCTCTGAAGGTAAAGTTTTAAATAAACCTATTAAGATTTTAGATAACTAGGTAAAGTCAGGGTCTGTTCTAGAATTTCAAGAGGATGATACCTATAACCATGAAAATGTGCTTTTGTCAAACGAAATCGATATACAGTATAATCAGCCTATAAAGTTCCCACTGCTGGGACATAGGCTTCCTGTCTATGACATTTTATTTATGGTTTGTACAAAAATTTGAAGTTCTATATCACATAAAGAAATTAATAAATAATATTTGTATTTTGGCCGATTTGATGGTGAGTTTGCCATGACGTCGAATCATCATCATCTTCCTGCCCTTATCCCATGTTACTTGGGGTCGGCCATGACGTCGAATGAAAATATTTAAATTGAAGGAGTTTTGTATAAAATATTTTACTAAATTAATGATATATTTTTAATATACGAGTATTAATGATATATTTTAATTAGTTCTTGTTAGTGTGTGATTTTTTTGTAACCGAATTCAAAAAAGGAGGTTTTGTATTTGACCCATATGTTTGAATGTATCTTGTTTGTTCGCGATTTTCTCGAAAACTACTGATTCGATTTAGATGGGGTTTTCATTATTCAAATGAATGTTTTTCAGGAAAACTTTAAGTAATACATTAGGATCTGATAAAAGTCTTCTGAGATATACAGTGGAACTTTTCAAACAGGAAATGACTTGCGATTGCTGCGATCGTATGTCTATGTATTGTTAACACAATTTAAAATGGAGAACCACAACTACAAAGTGAAAAATAAAATAATAAACATTTTACAAAAAATAGAACCGACTTTCGAAAATAAAGATATTTTGCACTTTTTTTGTTTTTTTTTTTTTGAAAGTTAATTCTATCTTTTGTAAAAAGTTATTTTTTTGTGTTGTTGAATTTAATTTAATGACCTTGTATGGATATTTTTATCTGAAAATAAAATGTATTAATAATAAATTTAAAATTATATTATAACCTAACCTAACTTAACAAACAATTTTAAATTAGGTAACAAAAAAAAAATACTCTCAAGAACGAAAGAAACAGAAATAATTTAGTTTCAACCCTTGTTTCAATTTTTAACCGACTTCTAAATAGAAAGAGGTAATATGCATTCGAAGATTCAAGATGGAGTATCTTCTTCCAATATACCAACACTGCATGGAAAATACCTTACGATCAGCAAATTATTCATTAATCACATTGTTTCTAGACCCAAAATCTTCTAATTGACATACAAATTAAATTAATACTCACTTCGAACATTATCGGAGACGCTCCGTAAGTCAGTTAACTATATCATCCAATTACAATAATGTATAGGAAAATTAAGTTATTACTGAAACATTGCAGAGTTAGAGTTTGCTAAGTTAAGCTTAACTTAGATTGTAAGTGACAGTATATCGAACGATAGGATGTTATTAGTCGAACTAGATTCTGCTCGCGACTTCACCCGCATGTGTAACAAATCTCCTGAATCCCTCACTTGTGTCAAGTAGAAATATCCCGTCACTTTAAAGATCAGTTATGGGAAGTTAGGGCCCCGTCCCGCGTGACCCCCATAGCACCGATACCAGACAAGACGTGCTTCTGCCGACTATCATGTGAATTCCATGAGTACTTATAAAGAAGTCTAAAACACTATTGTTGTTGAAACAATGATATTCTTTGGTTTATAGTTCAACATAACAAATAAGAGCTTTGCTTACACTCAGTATTACATGGAAGCAGACGTCAGGCTCAACGTTTGGAGCAAGAATGCCAATCTGACAGCAGTGGCTAATAATATAAATCCATGTTGTTAGTCAATTGAGATACTATAACCATCGCAAATGATTCTAGCAAACATTCGTTTCGCAAGCTGTGGTTGATCTAGCTATTTATCCTTTATATTAACGTGATATAGAGTAATTAGTTAATTTTAGTTACACTTGAGAGTCGAATTATTCCACGGGAACAAATTAAATGCAATCAAAAGTAATTTATCCAAACTAGGCTGAGAGTCGGCACTTTTTGAACGTCAACGTGTAACAAGGCGGGGTTTGTTTTTTTTTTTTTGTGCCCGTGAAGCCCCTGGCGTCTCCTGCGGCGGCTGCTGCTAAGGGCATGAGGGCGACTGTTGTTGAGTCTCCCTAACAAGGCGGTGTTACGGCCATGTTTGTCGGACCTCCATTCGTAATTATGTTTTTACCTATATAGTTGCAATTCCAAAATTCGAATATTCCTTTGCCTTTTCTGTTTGTCCTCTTGTGTTTTATTTTAAAATTAGTCCGGATTCAGCTGCCGCACTGAAAGCTCCTCTATATTATTGTTATTTTTCAACACTTCAGCAATTTGTAGTTACCAGTTTTTAAGAGTTTCTAGAACAGTGAATTGCAGTTTGAGCACTATCTCACGCAAGCCTGTAGGAGAATAGATGTGAGCAGTACCTGACGGGACCCGTTAGGGCCGATGCCTGCATGGGGTCGTGGATAAATTCAAAACAGAGTTACCGCGGCCCTTGGCACAGGCAACAGAAGGAACAAGGGTGGGTTTTAGTCCTGCCCGGGGGTGGAGGACTGCCCTGGGGTGGAGGATAAATTCGAAAGAGTTACCTCGCCCCCGGGCACTCGAGGCAGGGAGGAACAGGGGTGGGTTTTAGTCAGTAAGAGTCTGTCTCTTACTCCACCCAGAGCGGAAGAAGTTATTTGATGATTTACCACACTATAAGAATAAAAAATAAATAAGACACGAAATCCACGATAAACAGACAATAATTTGCTGTAAAAAATCTGTGCCAACGTAACCCCAACACAATTACCAATCGATACCGAAACCGTTACCGGGTACACAGTCACATCACTATTCAATCAGCTAGCTGCAACGCCACTCGTCGGTCAACTCATTAATTAATGAGCCAACAAACTGCCGACTAATTTACTTAACTACTGTATTTGTTCAAATCATTAGGATTAAATGCAAGGTGGGAAGTGTTACGTGGGTTCTTTGAAAGAGTGGAATTTTAATAATTACTTACAATTATAATACATATATAGCAATATACTTGCATAAATAACACGATACAGGAGTAATTCCTAGTGTGGGGCAACTTTTTTCTAAAAAAAAAAAAATACTATACTTAGATACACAAACCTTTTATATATAATACATAATAATATTATACACCCTATATAAAACACAACTAATCATTTATATTGCTTGAATAACTACTTAGCCCTCTTCCTCTCTTCTACTTTGCTGTGCCCGACAGGGTCCATCATCATCATCAGCCTTATAGTGTCCCCACTGCCACTGGTTTTGGGTCATGCCGAGACAGGGTCCATATTGATATTTTATTATGTTAGATCACCTATTTATCACATATGGAATCCAAAAAAGTATTGAGTATTGAGCATCCCTGCCAAGGTCTGTGCTTCCTGATGGCTATATCTCTTTAAGTCAAGAGGGAATAGGTTACTTCTAGGCGAGCGTTCAACGTCAACCACATCATAGTTTACCATCACGTGTGAGAGTGGTTAAAATTTAGGGTTTACTAATGGTTGTTGCACGAAATTAAAGAAAAATGATTTGTATGATGGTGAGGTAGCCAAAATGAAGCCTCCTTTAGACGATGCAAGAACCTGCATGCGAGTTGCGTTACATTGAGGACTATTGAGGGACAATAAATTCAGTTGATCAAACAAATACCGCAATGTAGTGAAACTTGCATGCAAGTTCTTGCATTGTATAAATGTGGCTTAATACCGGTATTACGTTTCGGAATTGTCTAACTTACAACGCTCAGAATGTAAAGTTATCGAATCAGTGTTGTTATTTTAACAAATATCTTCATTTATGAATTTTAAAGTCAAAAAAAATAATGATACGCGTAGAAAGGTTTTTTTTTTTTTGGGGGGGTGGGAAATCATCCTATGACTTCTTCCGCTCTAGGGTGGAGCGGAAGGGTGTGTCAGACTCTTACTGACTAAAACCCACCCCTGTTCCTCCCTGCCTCGAGTGCCCGGGGGCGAGGTAACTCTTTCGAATTTATCCTCCACCCCCGGGCAGGCACTGGCCGTGGCAGGCCCCGTCCTTTGCTGACAACTCTTTGAGGCGCGCGTGGAACACTACGCGCCGTCGACTCTCGGGCCTGGTGCTGATCGGACGGCGAGTTACCCGCTACTCGCCGTCCGCAGGCCCGGGTCTACGGTGGCCGGAGATCGTCTCGCAGCCCCTGGCGTCTCCTGCGACGGCTGCTGCTGGGGGCGCTAGGGCGACTCGGTCTCTGTTGAGTCTTCCTAACGTGTGCCGCCTCCCTCTTCGCGAGCATTACTGCTTCGCAGAAGGAGGAGACGGCCCCCCATTCCCTCTCGCTCCGTACCATGGCCTGAACCAGGGCACGGCGCGAGAGGTCGCTGCCGCCTATCGCATCCACGAGGACACGGCGGTGTTCTGCCCAGGCGGGGCAAACCTCCACCGTATGCTCCACCGTGTCCACTGGGCGATCCTCGCAGTGGAAACACGCAGGGGTCACCTCCGCCTTGATCCGACACAGGTACTTCCCGAAACAGCCATGTCCGGTGAGCACCTGCGTCAGGCGGAAGGTGAGGGCGCCGTGACGCCTCTCCAGCCACTCCTCAAAGAGGGGCACTACCGCCTCGATGGTGGCGTGCCCAGCGCTGGGTTGCGACAGTCGCTCTCTCCATATCACCATGAGATCCTGCCGGAGCTCGGTCCGCCGAGCCGCGAGTTGTCGCGGCAACGCGTAGAAAGGTTAGGTACTGAAATTTAGCGGTTATTATATATGTCTTAGAACCAAAAATTTCGAAGACATGAAACAAGTACCAAACCCTATTAGGCCCTCGTGGTGGATAATGGCGAACACCCTCTCACAGAGCGGAAGCTAGTGTCCCAGAAACACTAATGCTATACTTGACGGCACGGTTGGCGAAGTGGTTGAGCGTTTGCCTGCTGCACTGGTGTCGCGGGTTCGATCCCCGCACGGAACAAACATTTGTATGTCGTACAGATAGTTGTTCCAGGTCTAGGTGTCTTGTGTATGTGAGTTTACATGTTTGTGAACGCACCCACGATACAGGAGTAGTTCCTAGTGTGGGGCAACGTTTATAAAACTAAACTAAACTTAAAAAAAGTATATATGTGTAATACATTTCCCTCCTCAGACGGGACAGAGTCGGTTCAACCTCGTGAGCAAAATACCAAACATTCAAAACGACTGCTCACTTTTCATGGTGACTTCATCCTACAGGTTACCCTTGAACGTTTTTCAAACACAACGCAAACGCAAACGTTACCGTTTCATTCTAAAGGATTAACCCAACCAACTGTAGCGGAAGCATAAACAAGTGCTTGTCACGCGTGCATTAACTTAACCCTACGAGCTACGCTTGTAACCCACATCGTGTTTGTAAATATTTTAGACGGTTGACGAAGTTATTTGCGTTGGTACAGTCAACAGTAGATGCGTATGAATGTGAATGGAAAGAAAAAAAGAAAGAAAAAGTGTTTATTTGAACACGTAATAAAATACTACTTAGGTACTGGTTTTACATACATGGTGTCCTACTAATAGGTAGAAACTTCTCCTATCTCCATTCCTACTCTAAACCTTTCTGTCCTGGGCGATTTCTGACCATGTTTTCCCCGCAAACATGATCAGATCGTCACACCGTCTACGCTATTTTTTTTTTTGTGGGGAGGGAAATCGTCCAATGACTTCTCCCGCTCTGGGTGGAGCGGGAGGGCGTGTCAGACTCTTACTGACTAAAACCTAATCCTGTTCCTTCCCTGCCTGAGTGCCCAGGGGAGCGGTAACTCTGTTACGAATTTATCCGCTACCCCTAGGCATGCAGACACCGGCCAGGATGGGCCCGGTCAGTGGTAACTGACAAATTGTCTTTGAGGCGCGCGTGGAATACTCACGGGCCTGGTGCTGATAGGACGGCGAGCTACCCATTACTCGCCGTCCGCAGGCCCGGGTCTACGGAGGCCGGAGATCGTCTCGCGGCGGCGGAAGCCCCAGGCGTCTCCTGCGGCGGCTGCTGCTGAGGGTGTGAGGGCAACTCTGTTGTTGAGCCTCCCTCACCCGTTCCGCCTGCTCCATCGCGAGCATTACTGCTTCGCAGAAGGAGGGGACTGCTTCCCATTCCCTCTCGATCCATTCCATGGCCTGGACCAGGGCCGGGTGCGAGAGGTCGTTGCCACTGATCGCCTCTGCGACACGGAGACACGGCGGGGCTCATATCCCAAGCGGGGCACTTGAGTTTTGAGTTTCTGCTACTTGAGTTATGGAGCATAGGGAGGGGTTTCTAACGCGATCTGTTCGCTTAACACCTATTATGCTGCGCTCCATTACCCGTTGACAAACTTGAGTTTGGACTAAAGTATACTATAATATTAGTGTAGTCGAGATCGGGTACAAACGTAACGGCGGGTCGAAAGTAACAGACGCTCTGTAGGTATATTCAATAACCAAAACGCCGCTCCGCAACCGATATGCCTCGTGTCGTACCCCGCGCCGCTCTCCCCCGCTCTCCCCCCCCCCGTCCGCCTTACCCTCCTGTATTCGGTCAGCGTGCGCGCAAACTGCCCTAAGGTTGTTATAGAGGAAGAAGCGTGATTTTACTGACCAAAAGTAAGTTATCAGGCATTTCTTTATTTAGTGTTAAAATGGTGATAATGATGTGACTATTCTATAATATGTAGATTTTTAGTTGGCTGTTATATACACGCTGGCATTTTAATGGTTGTCCCGCGGCAGAACGATATGCCCTCAGTAATTCTATTGAATGATAGAGTTAAACTTAAAAAAATAAAATCATTTTGTTTTCAAATAATTAGAAAAGTATGATTCAACTCGACAGCGTGAGAAATAATAGTAACTCACTAGACAAAACGTTATTTACATTTTTTTTAACTACGTTATTTACATTTTTAAATTAACACAATAACAACCATTAAAATTTCAGCGTGTATACCAACTGTCAACTTGCTACAAAATATATGACAACGTATAAGCTAAGTCAAAATTGAAACAGTGGGTGCTCACAACAATTTGATAACTATTTCCATAGATGGACGGCACTTTGAATTTGTATATCCATGTTCCGGTTTCCAAATTGAGTATTTGGAGTTAAAAAAAATAAAAACTTTTTTACAAAAAAATAGAACCGACTTCAAAAAAAAACAAAAAGTGCAAAATAACTTTAATTTCGGAAGTCGGTATTCTGGTTTTGTTTCTTCGTTTTTTGACTCCGACTTCCGAAATTAAAGTTATTTTGCACTTTTTGTTTTTTTTTGGAAGTCCGTTCTATTTTTTTGTAAAAAAGTTTTTATTTTTCACTTTTTTGTTGTGTTTCTCCATTAAATTGTGTTAACAGTGGATATCTAGGCGATAGCAGCAATCGCGGTTGATTTGCTGTCATTTTTTGAAGAGTTCCGTTGTCTGTCTCCGAAACGCATCATCAGATCTTTATGAAATTTAAATGGAACCATTTCGGAACAAACTCCTTTCGAACAAAAAAAGAATTTTGGAAATCCGTTTATAAATGACGGAGTTATGCCCGAACATACATAAAAAAAAATATATATACAATCATCCGAATTGATAACCTCCTCCTTTTGGAAGTCGGCTAAAAAGTGAGCGTACCACTTTGACGATAGAATTTGGCCGATTTTCAGGCGGAGTAGAGTTTTTACTTAGAGATAGGGGGATCTATAGATGGGTTTCGGGAGTGTTTAAAGTTACTACTGCCCTGGAACACACAAACAGCTGATGGAACACTGGTGGGTTGTAGTCAGTAAGAGTCTGACACGCCCTCCCGCTCTACCCGGAGAAGTCACTGATGATTTCCCACCCTCAATAAAAAAGAGTGGCACTCCGGGAGTGCCGACAGAAGTGAAAACTTGAACAAAAATGCCCAACGCGCCTAAAGAAGTTTTCACTTCAATCCTAATAGTCGGTGTCGGTGTCGGTGGCGAGTTCAATTGTTTTATCCCATCTCAAAAATGCGCCTAAAGTAGTTTTCACTTCAAAAATGGTTTCTAACTACTTCTGATGCTGACTGTACCAACCAACTCATCGAGAAAGTTTCTATAGAGTCGTTTACAAGATAACTGGGTTGTCTTCTATTCTAGTTTTTTTTTCCTTTTGTCAAGCTAGCGCCACTGATCTCTTTTTGCACGAAATATATCTTGAGTTCTGTTTCATCTTATGAATTTATTATTTTATTTTTATTTATTGTGTTTGTTTTAGTTATTGTTGTGTTTACGGTGACATTATCTAAGACTTAAATATGTATTAATTTTATTTTTTTCTTTGTGGTTGTAAAACGGTTATTTAACAATTCAAAACAGTAAACATATCATTTTGATAGTTGTACTTTAAAATAAAAATTGTTTATTTAAGAAACTAACGTGCAATTTTACAATCCGTGCGGACAATAAAATGGTAGTAACCACATCTAACCTAAACCAGGACAAACCTGTACCTTAGGTAGTATTGCCCCTGGCCAGGGGTTGTGGATAAATAGAAATACGTATATATACCGCGCCCCTGGGCACTCTGGGCAGGGAAGGAACAGTGGTTGGTTTTAGTCAGTAAGAGTCTGACACGACATAAGTGGGCATAATTATTGCTAAGCTTGATTTGCGTACAGATCTAAAGAACCGTAAGCCTATGGATTCCATATTAATTTCAACTTGATACCTTCACGCGTTCCCGAGAAAAAGGGTCTTGACAAACAGAAAACAACGGGATTGTATAAGGGTTGTTCTTTTTTTTCCTTTGAGGAATGGGATCCTAAAAATGGGTCAGGTTTACGCTTATTGCAATTTTTCACGACGCTACATACGAACTAGAACAGCAAAATTCCTACATCGCGCAAGCAGAGTTCTCCGCGCGATTTGAACATAAACAACAGCCCGAAATCAACTATCGGGCAGTAGCCCGGACCAGACACAACACCCGTCTGGTCGGAGGATCCTCCCTTTTCAACGGAGGTTTGCGGGACTTTATGTCTATAAATCTTAATCCTAACTAATAATAGAAATGCGAAAGTAAGTTTGTTACCTTTTCACATCTAAACCACTAAACCGATTATCATGAAATTTTGCATATACGTTGGCAGGGGTACAGAAACCCTTTCGCCTGACGCAGGTCCTCACCGGATTGTTTCGGGAGGTTCCTGTGTCGGTTAAGGCGGGAGGAAACGCCCGGGTGTCACTATTGTGCGGATCGCCCAGAGGACACGGTGGAGCATACGTGTGGAGATCTGCCCCACTTGGGTGGAGCACCGCCCATGTCCTCGTGGAGGCGATCGGCGGCAGCGACCTCTCGCGCCCGGCCCTGGTGCAGGCCACCGCAGGAGACGCCCTGGGCGTTGGGAGCCGCAAGGGGTCGCGGATAAATTCGAAACAGAGTTACCACGCCCCTGGGCACTCAGGCAAGGAAGGAACAGGTGTGGGTTCTAGTCAGTAAAAGTTTGACACGCCCTCCCGCTCCACCCAGAGCGGGAGAAGTCATAGGATGATTTCCCACCCCAAAAAAGAAAAAGGCGTACAGAAAAAGGGAAATTAGGATGCTAGATGGCGCTACGTGCCTTTCGATTAATTTTGTTCCCGTGTGACGCCACTAGTACCTACTGTTTTACAAAACATTACAGCTCAACATTTACACGTAGGTACACCAAAATAACATCCCAAAACCAAGCAAACCATTTAACCCGTAAATGAAGCTGGCACTAAAAAAGTACCTTAAAAAAATCAGTACCAAATGAACAAGAGTGAAAACTTGTAAAGTGTTCAGCGGTCTGTTGACTAATTAATTGAGTCTCGTGACTAGTGACTAGCTAGGACGTGCAGTCGTCGGGCTGACTAGGGATGGGATAGTCCTGGTATCGGTATCGGTAAGAATTTTGTTGATGTAGATAAATTGGAGCTGTATGTTCTTTTGTGTGCTAATTGGTAATGTTTATTGTAGACAGACTAATGACTAGCTAGCACCTGCAGTCGTCGGATTAACTAGGGATGTGACAGTCCTGATATCGGTATCGGTATCGATAAAAAAAATTGACGATAAATTGGAGCACACAGCTCCAATTTATCGTCTTTTGTGTGCTGATTGCTGGTGGCTATTATAGATTGACTAGTGACTAAGCTACCTGCTATTGTCAGGTTGACTAGGGATGGATCAATCCTGGTATCGGAATCGGTATCGATAAAAAAAAAATTAGGATAAATTGGAGCTGTTTGTTATTTTGTGTGCTGATTGCTGGTGGTTATTGTAGATTGACTAGTGACTAGCTTCCTGCTATCGTCATGTTGACTAGGGATGGATCAGTCCTAGTATCAGTATCGGTATCGACAAAAAAATTGACGATAAATTGGAGCTGTGTGTTCTGTTGTGTGCTGATTGCTGGTGGTTATAGTAGATTGACTAGTGACTAGCTACCTGCTATCGTCATGTTGACTAGGGATGGATCAGTCCTGGTATCGGTTTCGGTATCGATACATATTTTGTCGATAAATTGTAACTGCTGATTGGTAGCGGTTATTGTAGTCTGAGTTGATTGATGCGTTATTGTGTTTTAACAGTGTTAAATTATTTTATTGTAGGTACATTTTTATTTACACGTGTATCAGGTGATTGTTTTTAATATGAAAGAAAGTTGTATCAAAATTGTAGTGGTAAAGTTGAATCTATTCTCATATGTGTTTTTATTTAATCATTTATAAACTCGAAGTTCATCTAACTATCTAATTAGTTATTTATTTATTTCCGATTAACCCGCTATGTGCCACTGCTGGGCAAAAGCCTTGCTCTCACTTTTCCACACTCCGTCATAATTCGCATTTTGTACACCAAACGTGTGCAAGTAGTAATACGTATTCTATACGATATTAAAATTTAAATAATTCATCATCTCTGATCAAAAAAGTGCCACCTCAGAAAAGTGTCAAAAATAAAAGGAAATTGATCCCGCTGTAACCACTCGAATAAATTACGGCACTCGACATATTGATAAACAAACTGATGCATTTAATAAATATTTTAACGAAAACAAACAGAAAGACGTCATAAATAATTCACTGTCACGAAGCGCTTCAATCCAGTTCAATCCAGATTTTTAATTTTGATATTCAATTTAATATTCGTCGCCCGAATTTTAATCGAGTTATCCTTTTTGTTACTTTTTATTTTGTGTTACTCGTAAAGTTTTTAAGGTTTGGCTTCAAGTCTTACAAAGGGTAATTATGTATTTATTTTAAGCGTAATCTGTATGATTTGTGAATTTACCATCAAATTGAGTTTTCCTACCAAAAAATATTTTTTTAATGATCGTGTCGTTCCTTTGTGTAACTATACTCGCAATAGATTTTATGTAGGTTTAACAATAATAAAACACTTAAAAAAAGAACAAACGTAATCTGTTTTATTTAACTACTTATCAAATTGAATTTTCCAACAAAAAATATTTTTTCTCGCTCAAAACTCATCGTGTCATTCCTTTGTGTCACAAACCCGGCCAAAAGATTTCTATAACAAAAATGAAACACTTCGAAAGGAGAACTCGAGTAATTAAGCATTCGAACAGCATCGTATAAGCCGGCTCTAATGAGAAGAAACTTCATTGTCTCAGGAAAAAGAAAAAGATTATTATGTTGCTCTCAGATATCGCTGGAGTTTTATTTATAAAGAAAGAGTATTTTTTTCTGAAGAGCCTGTAAAGTACTGGAAATACTTGACCTGTGTGATGTTAAGTCCGCGGCACTTTTAATGGTCATTTTCTGGATGTGTTTTTTTCTTTTCTTTTGTGTACGAGTTTTCTTATGAAGACTGCCTCTTTGGTCTAGTGGTTGCAAGCACAACTGCTGAGTATGAGGACTTGGATTCAATTCCGGGGTCGCTTAATGTGTTATCGGGTTTTCTGTAATTGCTTAGTATCTGTGGCGCCTAGATTCGTGTCAGTTTTGTGGCAATGATGGAATTGCTCGCTCTTTTATAGTCTGGCGAAATGTGGGTACTGTAAGTAGGTTACACCTTTTCTTAACTCTTTTTATTGCTGTCACTCACGCGTCCGTCTGTCCGTCTGTCTGCCTGTCCGTCGTCTATCACACAGATTTTACAGGTAAACGGTTGGAGCTACAGTCTTCAAATTTTCACAGTATAAGCATCTTGTTGACCGAAAGCCATACAAATAGTAAAAAAAAAAAATACAAAACACACACAAAAACAAAATACAACCAAAACACACACACAACAAAACGCAACAACATACACACAACACATACAAAACACACAACACACACAAAAACAAACACACAACGTACACACACGTGTCACACGTGTGTTGTGTGTGTGTGTATGTGTGTGTGTGTGTGTGTGTGTATTTTGGTACAAAATACATTTGGTGCGGAACCCTAAATGTACAAAATCCGACACGCACTTGACCTGTTTATTTTACTGTTCATAGGCTTGCCTTTGACCATTATCTCAACTGATGGTAAGCGATGATGTGGTCGACATTGCAGCACTCTTGACTTAAAGTCCCTCAGGTTGCAGCTATCAGGAAACACAGGCAGAGAATTTCACTCCTTAGCTGTACGTACTATGAATGGGTTCCCAAATCGATTTGTGCGTATGGATGGGAGGTCCACCATGAACCGGTGGCGCATCGCCAATTTGTAAAGAAAAACTATGCTTTTGGCTCGCTTTTTAACCGAACTTCAAAAAGGAGGAGGTCAAAAATTCGTCGAAAGATTTTATTTTTTATATAATAATAATGTTCCCCGGTTATTCGAAGACGCCTAAACCGATTTGATTTTGTTTTTTTTTGTTTTGGTTACATTTGATAAAGATCTGATGAACAACTTCGAAGATAGTCAATGGAACTCTTCAATGAACGATAGTAAACCTTCCGCAATTGCTGCAATCGCATGTCTCTTTATTGTTTAAACCACTTCATAACATAACATCACGCTGTTACGCTCTGAAGGGGTACACAGATTTGTACAGTTTATCTTGATACACCCTAATTTCACCAATTATGTTCAAATTCCATGTTTTAGGGGCTATCAATTCGGCCATAACTTTGCTATTTAGTTTTAGATAAGTTAAAGTAAAAGTAAAAGTTAAGACAACAACTAAAAAGTGAAAAAAGAAACTTTTTTACAAAAAAATACAACCGACTTCCAAAAATAACCGGCCAAGTGTGTGTTGGACTTCGCACATTTAGGGTTCCGTACCATATGAGGGAAATCAATATTTTAGTATTTGTTGTTAAAATATACGTAATAATAAACATTATCACCAAATTTGAAGTATGAAGAAGAAGTTAGAAGTTAGTTCTATGGGAAGTTAAAAAAATCTTTGGAACAAAATTTTGTGACAGACAGACGGACACGTGAGTGACAGCAATAGGGCTCCGTTTGGACCCTTGGACCTACAAAACCTTAAAAATGCAAAATAACCTTAATTTCGGAAGTCGGTGTAAAATAACGAATAAAAATCAAATAAATTTTTTTTGTAAAAAAAAAATAATAAATAAGTACTGAATTTAGATGCTCACAAAATAATATTTGTCTACCAACTATGATTCTCAATCAAACCACTACCAACCTAACGAAGCATCACAAATTAACAGAACACAAATAAAACATCTTTGAACAAGCAAAAACAAATTAAAATTAAGTTAGAGCAATAAAAGTAGGACTCAATTTATTGAGCACTCAACCGACTAGAGTTTGGACAGCAATCAATCAAATCAAATGAAACTACTAATAAATGTGAAAGTCTGTATATTTGAATGTCTAGATGTTTGTTGTCTCGGATGAGGACAAACAGTCTGCAGTTTCCCAAATATGTCAGGGTGGGTTTCCAGTCTAACCAAATGCAGCTGAGTACCAGTATTTTACATGGAGCGGATGTCTATCAGACCTCCACAAACCAGTTACTGGGGATATAGTACACTACTTTATCTAATCAAAATGATACTAATACTGCACATAGGGGTTAAAACATTCGTGTAATTTTGTAATTACCTTTGTCTGCAGTTTAACTCGTACTCATATTTTGATAAAAATTTTAACCGACTTCAAAAAGAAGGAGCTTATCACATCGGATGTTTGTATTTTTTTTTTTTTATGTATGTTCGAGCATAACTCCGTCATATATTGACGGATTTGCAAAAAATTCTTTTTTTTCGAAAGGGGTTTGTTCCGAAATGGTCCCATTTAAATTTCATATAAATCTGATGATGGGTTTCGGAGACAGACAATGGAACTCTTCAAAAATTTACATCAAATCAACCGCGATTGCTGCAATCGTATGTCTATGAATTTGTCTTCCAAAAAAAAGTGCAAAATAACTTTAATTTTGGAAGTCGGTGTCAAAAAACGAAGACAACACCAGAAACACCGACTTCCGAAATTAAAGTTAACTTGTACTTTTTTTGGAAGTCGGTTTTTTTGTAAAAAGTTTTTATGTAACAATTTCTTAGCCTACTATTTTATTCTGGAAATAGTGTGTTACCTTGGGATCATTAATGATTTTCACGCAGGCGAAACCTCTGTCAAAAGCTAAAAAGTCACAAAAATCTTTATTTCCTCTTCGGCCTTTCATATGATGAAAGCCATTACGATATTATGTGTGAAATGGAATTAAAAAACTAGAAAATTAACTCAACAACCATATTTGCCTGATAGTTACCAAAATCTTTGTTTCCTCTATGGACTTTGATATGATGAAAGCCATTAAGATAATAAAGGGAAATGCCCATCTGCCATACAAAAAAATGCCTGAAATGGACAGAAACTACTAATAGTCCTTATTTCTATTTAGAATAAAATATGTATAGTGAAATTATTCTTGAGTTTGTTTAAATATGGTAAAAATATAATGATCACTAACCTATACTAACTTACTTGATATCCGCTTATATTTTTATGGAGGTCTGTTTATTTGACGTGAGTAAAGTGACATTCAGCCAAACAGGAATCATCAAATAATCCATATGGAACTATTTTATACATTTAGTGCACAGTTATCACTAATTTAGTATTATACGATTCCTTTCTGGCTGAATGTCACTTACTCATGTCAAATAAACACGACCTCCATATAAATATAAGCGGATATCAAGTTAAATATATTTAGTGATCGTTATATTTTTACCCTAGTTAAACGAACTTGAGAGTTATTTAATTACACCTATTTTTATATTCTAAATAGAATTATGGACTATTAGTAGTTTCTGTCCGTTTCAGGCATTTTCGTGGCATTCCTCTTTGTCAAATGAAATTAACAAGTTCGAAAATTTGCTTAGCAATCACATTTTCCTGTTAGTTATGTTTTTATCAAACATATTAGCAGTGCCATAGGCTGAAATTAAAAATATTGAGATATTTGTTTATCGGGATTACAGAAAAATCAAGTCTTGTTTGCGTGTTTTACGTATCATTTTAATGTTTTATTTGTAAATTATAAGTTTCTAAAAATCTCATTGTGAAAACTTAGTTGAAGTGAGCAGCAGAACTTAGTGAACTGTCAATAGATGAACATCTCTAGCATTGGTGAAATGATAGTTCACTTCACAGAAGTTTTCACGTCCATTTTCACAGAACAGACCGGATGTTTTGTTTATTTCCGGGATACTAATGAATTGGTTGACGTCCACAACAAATTATACTGCATCATCCTCGTACTATTACGAAGATATCAACGTCACACACAAGGCCATTACACACAACTCATCAATAACATTATCATTGTTGCAGGCACAAGACGTCGGCCGTAATCAAGATAATCACCAGGCGACATTGATTACAATGCACCCGCGGTAATGACTGCCCATTGAACAGTCACGCGACACCAGCCATGAACGCCATGTGATACCATCATGGACCACGGCCCTAAGAAAATGTTCGCCAAAACACACCGCTTTTGGGACAGACGGAAGCACAAAATCGGACGATGACACCGCCGGGTGACTGCATAAAATAGAAAGATTTTTCGTTAAAAACAAGCTTTTAGTCTAAAATCGCTTTTTTGTGTGTACGCAAAATACCGTAATCTTCATTTGCAAATTAATTTAATTTCACTCTCAGTAGTTTCAAGCAATATTAGGTAAGGCCTTCGTGTTAATGTAAATATTGTGTTCGTAATCGCTTCTCTCAATGTTCGGGTAAAACGGGTAAATAGTTATTTGTATAAAAGAAAAATAATAGTCAACACTTCCGTTCCTATAGGCAATACGTTTTTTTAAAGTAAATCAATTATACAGTTATTTCTACGGGGCCAAACTTTCAATCTGTCTAAACAATAAAATTAGTTAGATGAATTTTACAAATCCTGTTCCGCGAGCCACAATGGTGCCGAACACTACCTTGTTGGCGAGGACTACAATGTCAACACACTTTAATACGACAGTTGGTCCAAATTCAACGTTTTTGGTACCAACGTATATGAGCCAAGAGGAGTTCTTTGCTTTGCAAATGACGAATGGGTCGGACGCGAACACGACTTTGTCGAACGATACTACTGTAAATTTAGTTCTAAAGACTTGGTACCCAAGTGGGTATTCTCCCGCGCATATTATAATAGCTTCAGTGGTTGTGACAGTGTTAATGATAATGGTGGTAGTGGGGAATATGTTGGTGATAATTGCGATAGTGACAGAAAAAGCATTGAAGAACATACAAAACTGGTTCATTGCGTCTTTGGCTGTGTCGGACTTCTTCCTAGGGCTTGTGATAATGCCGTTTTCATTGGCGAATGAGCTCATGGGTTACTGGATCTTTGGGTTCTGGTGGTGCGAGATACATTCGGCGATGGATGTGTTATTGTGCACGGCGTCCATCATGAACCTGTGCCTGATCTCGCTCGATCGATACTGGAGTATAACTCAGGTGAGTGACTTTTCAAAATATTCTAATTTTATACCTAGGTATATGTAAATTCAGGGGACTTGACTGAAAAGCAAATTGACTATCTACTGAAATTGTGTATAAATTCAAATCCCAATTGCCATTCTTTGTCAGTCGAATAAAATAGCTATTTACGAAACGATTAGAATAGATACGAAAAGATTGACGAAACGTGTCAATCTGTTTAACAACTAAACTCACTGACTATAAAAAAACGGGATATATAAAACGCTCTTTTTATCAATTAAAAGGACGAAATTAAATCTAGAGAGACTGTCAGGAGGTCTGAAACTTAGTGCCGAGTCTTTCAAACCCCACTTATTTAGCTCCGGTCCGTCTCTGACCCAATTCGTCTTGCAGATTGAGTGACAAACTGAAATGAACTGAACTGAACGATTGACGTAGAAACTTGGAAGTGATATCGGAAAGTTGGACCACCAATTACAGAAGCAAAAAGTTAAATTTAGTTTTTTCAATTCCGGAAATAGTTTGGCAACTCCGAAGAGGGTAGATTTTTTATTGGGCGGTAGTCTGCTAAATGCTCGTTCGGAAATACGTGATTTGGTTTGGTAAAACCGTTTTATTTAATATTTGTCAGTGCAGTTCGGGAATTCGGAAAAGGTCACCCGAATTTGGTCCATGAACTTAAATATTTTTTTGATGTGAGGAAGATATCGCCAAAGCCGTTCTGATCACGAATATATTTGGCAGTTATTTTAAAAATTCATAAAATATAAATATTCCTTTTCCTATTTATTGTTTTAACCTCTGCAGTATTTGGGTGATATTTCAAGCCAATATTTATCGGATATTGGGTATGTTTCGGGTTTAAAAGAAATAATGAGGGTGCATCAAGGTATGACATGTCTAAATTTCATCTTCTACGTCCGGTTTAGTATTGCTATGAGCCTTGAGAATTTCAAAGATCATCCGCTTATACTCCATTGTTTGTACATTCAAATCTCCCTACATCTCAGCATTTCAATCCCGTATCCCGTCTAAACCAACTCAAAAATCTTTTACGGAGATTGGGTAATTGGGGATTAGTTCGCAAACACTTTTCAACTCGGGAACAAGACTGCCAATTTCCAATGTACCGATTCCAGTAGCTGTAGTAGTGGAATAGTTTTATAGACTAACTTGCTGGTAAAACGGTGACCTGACGTGACCTGTTGTTGTTGTAGCGAGAACGACCCAATCCATGTATCGACGATAGTGGTTGAATTATTTGTAACTTTCAAACTGAACGTTGTAAAGGTTATGTGAGGAGGTTTGTGTTACTATGGGGTTGATTTAATGTTCAGTTAATTACAGAACCTTATGTTAAATTTTATAATATACCGTTTTGTGTCCGAATATTATTATGATCAACGTGATTTTATTGATGAATTATATAGCTTTGCTTTCTCATTAGGATCGCGAGCTTTTTCTCAATAATGGTACAGCACACAGCACAGCTTCCTATCAGTCAAAGATTTCTTTTACCTTTATCCTTGTGAACATTCCAATGATGGACCCTCTTTTTTATTTGGTCGGCAATCATCAATTATTCTCGCGCTCTGAGTGGAGCGAGAAGGCGTCTCAGACTCTTACTGACTAAACCCACTCGTGTTCCTTCAGTTGCTTGTGCTGGGGCCGTAGTGACTCTTTATACCACACATTCTATATTAAACTTATTTGCATATTTCTAATTGTCTCTATCAGGGCGAAAACACTTTGTTCTTGTGTTCATTAGGTAGCTCTTGCACTACATTACACTATTCACCATCACTAAACACTAACTCAACCGGCTTTCTTCTTTTTGTCGAATCGGATGTGTCTCGAGAGATTACATATACATAAATATGAATACAATAAAAATATAATTTTGTTTCATTGTAATATTCGCTTAGATTAAGAATTTTGACACCATCTGGTGCCAAAATTATCTCTAAATATGCTAAATTAAGAGGCGCAATTAAAAAGTTTTCTCTTTTTTTAAGTCTGTATGAAAGTTGGTCCTGTTTAAAACCTTATCTAAGACCTTGAAATTTACACTTTGTAAATAAATGCTTTGACTTTGAGCTTACCAACTGGACCTCAGAGACCCTTTCATTAAACCTGAAATGTCTGACAGCATGTCCTTTGTAAGGCTCTCTCTATGTTACTTTAGTCTGGGTTAAATATACATTATTTATTTCTTTGTTATTGAAAACAACTAGTATACAGTTTAACAACAAGTCTATATACTTTAAATTATTATTAATAGGCTCACGCTTGACCACTTGATGGTAAGCGATTATTTGTGATCCAAAATGGAGCACACTTGCCTAAACATAACCTATTCACTCTTGACTTAAAGACCCTCAGATTGTTGCTATCTTTTTTAAAATTTAAATCTTAGCAACAAATCATTTATCTATTCTAATATTATAAAGAGGTAAAGTTTGTAAGTTTGTTTGTAACAAGTAATCTCTGGAACCACTGAACCGTTTTGATAATTCTTTCACCAGTAGAAAGCTACATTATTTCCCGACGCAATGGTGTTACGTGCCTTTCAAATCATTTTGCTCCCATGCGAAGCCAGGGTCGATGGTTAGTCGGCGTGTAACTCGGAATCGTTTCCTCAAACATAAGTTACGTTCCCAAATTCCCATGTCCACGGAAATCTGTTACCAAAATCATAAATTCAGAATCCATTTGCAAATCAATACACCGTAGCTTGCCGACCGCGTCTTGTTTAACAATGAATATTTCAAACAGCTTTGCCTATCGGCGAATTTCAATGGCGACAAACCGACCAACCGGCGTATACTGGCTTCGTCTGGTTACCGGTGGTTCGAACCGCTTCGAACCGGCTCAAACTAACTCACAGTGGCAGAACACCGGATTATTCTGTTGCGATGCGGAATAAGGCAGTAGTTTGTGGTTATTTGTGCGTGAATTTTGTCCATGGTTAAGATTTGCTGTTTAGGAAGTTGTGTTCTGTAACAATGGTTTGTTAAGTGATTTAGTTTGTGGTTCCAGTGTTTGGGTGTAGTGAGAGGTTATAGATGTAGATATTGTGTGCGTTTCGGGTTTGGCTCTGTTATTGAATAGGGAGAACGGAATTCGTTTACAAACGTCTTAGTGTTTTGGTTTTAGCATTCCGACTGTCTAGTTTCAGTATTTATTTGTCTGTTCTGAAACTTGATATACAGTGTGAGTATTTATAATGTGCACATAATGAAATGAGGGATTCTATGATTAATTTTACTGACGGTAAAAATGTTAAAAAAAAAAAAAAATTTATATTTTTATAAATTGATGAAAAAAAAATAGTAATTTTCTAAAAAAACATGTTTATTTTCAATTGAGGGTAGTTTTTTTTGCACAATTTTTATTTTATGAGGACGCCCAATTACTTCCTATCATTATTGAGTTAGTTTCATCGTGATAGTGTTACACGGTTTTGTTTTTGTTTATTTTTTTTTTAAGTATTTAGATTTTTTTTAATATTTTTTCTGCCGATAAAATTAAGCATAGATTCCCTCATTTCGATATGTGCACATTATAAAGACTCACACTGTATATTTAGGACGTAGAGGCTCTTTCTCTCCATCTCGTCTCTATCTCTACATAGTATTAATCAAAATCGCTTTTACGCGTCTGTCTGAATCTCCGCTAACTCCTCCTAAACCACGCAACAAATTTTAATGCAATTTTCACTAATAGAAATAACGATAAACGAGGAAGGTGGAAGGTGTATCTAATTTGTACCTGTGTGGAGCCGTGGTGGATCGCTAGTAAATTACAACACAAACATACATTTATAAACTTTTTTATAAAAAATAAAACCGACTTCCAAAAAAGAAAATACAATAAAAACTACAAAATAAATTTATTTCGGAAGTTGGTGTTTGTATAATTTTTCTTTGTTATTTGACACCGACCGACCTCCAAAATTAAAGTTATTTTGCAAGTTTTAGTGTATTTTCTTTTTTGGAAGTCGGTTGTATATTTTATTTTAAAAAAAGTTTTTTATTTTTCACTTTTTAGTCGTTGTACCCCAAAACTAAAACTTGAACTAAATATTAAATTCACGCCCGAATGGATAGGCCCAATAACATGGGATTTGAACATAATTGGCGACGACCAAAACGTAATCGGTGTATACATATTTTTTGTTTATGTTGATTTTTTCAAAAAGTGTTGAATCAATTTCGATAAAAATTTTATGAGACCACCTCTAAAGTGTGACTTAACAAACAAAAAACGAATCATCTATTCACGACTGGCGGAGATATCGCGTAACAAACACAAAAAAAAATCATACAGATGAATTGAGAACCTCCTCCTTTTGGAAGTCGGTTAAAAATACTTCAGTATCTACAATCAATAAAAGCCAATTCATAAATAAAAATATATTTGTAAAAAAAAAGGAATTAACAATAGCAGTGTAAAATAAAATAAATTAAAGTCCATTGAGAAATGTTACAATACTTGCCCTACCACGATCCGCCTGAATGAACGAGTGGTCATTGAGAGCACGTCCTCGGAAAGTTTACAGGACGTACGTACAGGCTGGTGAAAAGTAAAACTATCATGTGACGTATAGCGTATTTTGCTTGAATTGTCTTATAAGGGGCAGTTATACGACTTTTAATAGTTTTTAATTGAACATCACGTCTAAACGACTTGTTTTATTTCTTTAAAAAAAATATATGTTGTTTTAGACAATTTCCGTCGTAATTTGATCTCAGAATATTTGAAATTATATTTTTATAACATAGTGTAATTCATTTGTAAAGTTATGTCTAACTCGGATTACAAATTGAAAATCACGCAAAAGCTATAAAGCGTATTTTTATGAAACTTTCACCATTTTAAAGATCATTTAATTATTTATAATTTAGTCTCAGTGTTTTAGTTTAATACTTGTTATTTTATGTGTAATAAATTAATAATGCGTCTAATTTCGGACAGCGCTCCTTGATGGGAGAGTCCTATTACTGGATGGGCATACGACGCGTTACGTGAGCTCAGTGCAGAACACGCAAGCTAACCACTCAAGGTCGATGGCAGCTAATAGCGCCTTAACTGACTTCCAAAAGGAGGAGGTTCTCAATTCGACAGTATGTTTTTTTTTGTATGTTTGTTACGCGATTTCTCCGCTAATTGTGAATAGATTTTGATGATTCTTCTTTTGTTTGGTAGGCCATACTTCAGAAGTGGCCCTATATAAATTTTATCGAAATTGATTCAGCACTTTTAATAAAAATCAACATAAACAAAAAATATGTATACACAGATGACGTTTTGGTTGTCTCCAATTATGTTCATATTCCATGTTATTGGGGTTATCCATTCGGGCTTTTTACATAACTTTATTATTTTTAACACCACCTATATCTATGTAAAAAAAAACCTTAGAAGTTAAATTTGACCCACATGGGGTTTTTGATTGAATTGAAATTTTGCACACATATTTAGTTTAAATGTTAATGCACGATTAACTAATTCACGTCAATGTTCTAAATCCAATGTGGCGGATTCCCAAAGATGGCGGACGCCCATGCTATGGGTATCAGATGAAAGGGTTTGCTGAGAAGTAGGTATAAGAAAAAACGTGTTTTTTTAGTTTCTTTTTAAACTACAATATTTTATTTATTTAAACATAGATGGCGTTCTGAGGGAGAATCTACATAGTAATACGTGAAGGAAAAAGTTTCGACTCCTTTTTACGAAAATTACGCGGACGGAGGTGAATGAAATTTGGCAGAGTTATAGTTTATATGGACAAGGAGTGCAGAAAGCTAATATTTAAAAAAAAAACATTAAAAATAAAATATATAAATAAATAAACATTACAAACACTACTATGCCTTTGACACGTATAATATATGCGTCAGCGTAGTGTGCTACGCTGACGACACGCTAGTCTTAGCGCAGGGGAGGTCGCACGAGGCGGCGGCCGACCTTATGACACGCGGGGTTGCGACAGTCATAGAGAGGATCCGGCAACTGGGACTCGAGGTGGCATTGCACAAGTCCGAGGCCATGTGTTTTCATGGTCGTCGGAACGCGCCACCGTCGGGTTCCCAGATCACGGTAGGAGGGGTTCGCATCGGCGTCGAGGGTACGATGAGGTACCTGGGACTCGTCCTCGACAGCCGGTGGAACTTCGTCGAGCACTTTCGACGTTTGGCTCCCAGATTGGACAGGGCCGGGGCCGCCTTAAAGCGGCTCCTACCCAATCTGAGGGGGCCATACGCCTCCTGCCGTAGGCTCTACGCGGAGATCGTGCGCTCCATGGCCCTCTACGGAGCGCCGGTGTGGGCGCGTTCGTTGAGGCAGCGATCAGCTCGCCAGATGAACGCGTCCCAGAGGGTCATGGCGATCCGTATGATCCGAGGATACCGCACGATCTCCCGCGAGGCTGCGAGCCTCCTTGCCGGACTTTCACCATGGGATCTGGAGGCAAAAATCCTCGCGCACCTGTACGAGTGGCGCGAGGAGGCCAAACGCCGGGGCGAAACTCCGCTGCCGCGACAACTCGCGGCTCGGCGGACGGAGCTCCGGCAGGATCTCATGGTGACATGGAGAGAGCGACTGTCGCAACCCAGCGCTGGGCACGCCACCATTGAGGCGGTAGTGCCCCTCTTTGAGGCTTGGCTGGAGAGGCGCCATGGCAACCTCACCTTCCGCCTGACGCAGGTGCTCACCGGACACGGCTGTTTCGGGAGGTACCTGTGTCGTGTCAAGGCGGAGGTGACCCCTGAGTGTTTCCACTGCGAGGATCGCCCAGAGGACACGGTGGAGCATACGGTGGAGGTTTGCCCCGCTTGGGCAGAACACCGCCGTGTCCTCGTGGATGCGATAGGCGACAGCGACCTCTCGCGCCGTGCCCTGGTTCAGGCCATGGTACGGAGCGAGAGGGAATGGGAGGCCGTCTCCTCCTTCTGCGAAGCAGTAATGCTCGCGAAGAGGGAGGCGGCATACGTTAGGGAGACTCAACAACAGCCGAGTCGCCCTAGCGCCCCCAGCCGCGACCGCCGCAGGAGACGCCAGGGGCCGCGAGACGATCTCCGGCCACCGTAGACCCGGGCCTGCGGACGACGAGTAGTGGGTAACTCGCCGCCCGATCAGCACCAGGCCCGAGAGTCGACGGCGCGTAGTGTTCCACGCGCGCCTCAAAGAGTTGTCAGCAATAGGGACGGGGCCTGCCACGGCCGATGCCTGCCCGGGGGTGGAGGATAAATTCGAAAGAGTTACCTCGCCCCTGGGCACTCAAGGCAGGGAGGAACAGGGGTGGGTTTTAGTCAGTAAGAGTCTGACACGCCCTTCCGCTCCACCCTAGAGCGGAAGAAGTCATAGGATGATTTCCCACACCCCAAAAAAAAAAAAAAAAAACACGTATAATATATACTCTTTTGTTGTTTATGTTGCGCAGTCAAGTAATGTTTATGGTCTTTGATAATAAAACTTATAGTATATGTGCTATTCCAGAATATAATCTATATCTATGCCAAATTTAATTCAGATCCTTTCAGTCGTTAGGCCATGATTGAATTTCGCATTTGTAATATTAGTAGGAGCACTACAATTACTAATTCATCGACTAAATTAATAAACAAATAATTAATAAATAAAGCGAGCCTGAACATTCGTTATTAATGGCTCGGTTGAAACGTATTCACGGTAATCCCGGTTAAGACCCGGGTGTGTAATATTTTACCCGGTTTTTGTACCGCAGAAATGGGGATTGATAATGCCAGTTTAAATTAAAAATAATTAGCAAGATAAATGGAGGTTTATGGACAATGCGGTTTTAAAACATGGTAGGGGCCGGTTTGTTTTTAAATATGTTTTTCGGGAACACTTTCATTAGAGATAGATAGCCTAGCCTTTTCCAAACTATATTGGGGTCGGCTTCCAATCTAACTGCATGCAGCTGAATACCAGTATTTTACATAGACCGACTGCATATCAATCCTCCACAACCCAGTTACTGAATAATACGATACCCCTTGGTAAGACTGGTTGTTAGACTTTCGGGCTTCTGACGACCCCTTCTGTCAAAGATCCACGGTTGACAGCCGGGACCAACGGCTTAACGTGCTTTTCGAGGTACGGAGGAGTCTCGGTATGTAAAGATGGTCCCCCATCCATGGACCAACACCGGCAAGCGTAGCTTAACCTGATGGATCGACCCGTGCGGCTGCTATTACTTTAGCCACGAACTCCTACATATGTTTATAAAAAAACAATAACTCCTACCATGCAATTCTATTTGCCTTTGTAATGGAATGAAGGGAACTGAAAATAGTATTCAAAAGTGATTTATTCATTTCAAATACGTCAGATGGAAATATAACTTTTTTATTTCGTTTTACGTTTGCCACTCAAAAGAGAAAGTGTTAGTATTGATAAAATAAAATGAATATTTTATTGCTGACTGAGCTGGTTTTATTTTTTACCCGACTACGCGATGCAAGGGAGGGTAATGTGTTTATCAGCCTATGTATGTTTGTTCATTTGTGACGCTTCAGAGACCAAACGCGTTGGCCGATTTTGATCATCCTTACGTTAGTTGATTCGTCTTAATCTTGCAAGATAATCAAAATACAATATGGCTACAACCAGACGCCTTTATTGTGAAAAAGAAAAAAAAAGAAAGCCGACGAACTATATTAAGTGGGGTATCAAAATAAAGGGTTCGAGGAGGCGATTCCAAAAATATAATAATAATAATAATAAAAAAAAAATTACCGGAGATTTATTGTGAAGGACGGCACGGTTGACATATGTCGGGCATGTCATCGTCCGGGAGAATCAATCCGCCACATAATCTCTGGTTGTTCTCGTCTAGCTAACGGTGAGTACTTGCATAGGCACAACCTCGTAGCCAGGATTATCCATCAGCAACTTGCTCTGAAATACTCTCTTGTGGAATCGGAAGTGCCGTACTACAGATATGCGCCCGACCCAGTTCTCGATAATGGTCATATCTCATTGTACTGGGATCGGTCCATCATCACTGACAGGACTATTATAGCCAATAAGCCTGATATAGTGGTGGTGGACCGAATCGAGAGGCGTGCAATGATTGTTGACATTACCGTCCCACATGACGAGAACCTCGTGAAAGCCGAGAAAGATAAACAAATCAAGTATATTGACTTGGCTCGCGAGGTTGTCGACATGTGGGATGTGGACTCAGCGATCATTGTACCGATAGTCGTGTCAGCCAATGGCTTAATAGCCACGAGCCTCGACCAACACCTCAGGAGGCTCTCGTTAGGCGGCTGGATCAAGGGCTTGATTCAGAAAGCAGTACTTCTATTCTATTCTTCTTCTATTCTACTTCTGGACACGGCTCGCATTGTCAGGCGGTTCCTCTCTCTGGAGCCCTGACCGCCGGTAGCTTGGACCCTGTTCCCGATACCGGTGGGATACTATTTTTTATATTTTTAAATGTTTTTTTTTTTTTTTTTTCATTGAAATATTTAAAAATATAATTTATATGTATTTACAAATGAATAAACGAAATAATAATAATAAAGCCCTTTAATCAGACCAACTTAGCATCTATTTACAAAGTATTAAAAACTATGAGTATGTATATACCAATATTTTTTTTTTTTGTAGCTTAACTAATCTTAATCTATTCTATTCTAATATTTTATTATTTTCTGCAGGTCTGTTTGCCAGTCGGCAAAGGCCTCCTCCAACCTTTTCCATTCCTGTCTATCTTGGGCCACTCTATTCCACGTTACTCCTGCTACTTGCCGTATATCATCGTCCCACCTTTTCTGTGGTCTGCCTCTTTTCCTTTTCCCTTCTCTAGGGTACCATCGCGTTACAATTTTGCTCCATTTCTCTTGGCCTCTTATCATGTGCCCTGCCCATTGCCATTTGAGTCTTCTGATTTTGGATGTTATGTCTATGACCTTCGTCTTTTTCCTGATGACATGGTTTTTTATTCGGTCCGACCTTTTCAAATACAGCATACTTCTTTCCATTGCATATTGGCAGGTTTCCAGTTTTCTCGTCGTATTGTGTTTTCAACACCTGTGTGCTACCTGTTTTAATGTCCAAAAATATAACTCACTAAAATAAAAAATGAAAATATTTTCAAAGAAACCCGACTGTAAAAAACTACTAAAAACTGCCAAACAAGTCACTTTTCTAGCAGTTGAATGCAATTGGAGGCATGCAATCAATAATTGAACTAAAATAACTGCTGAAAAGTGACTTGTTTGGAACTTTTTAGTGGTTTTTTACAGTAAGGTTTTCTTGAAAATATTCAATTTTCATTTGTTTTTTTTTGGTTGATATTTTTTAAGGAAAAAGAATCGGTACGTCTGCATCGATGTGGGTAGGTGTTGTTGTTCAATTTCACGAAGGCGGGTTGGTCTTGAATGTGTGCGTAGGTTTACATGTACACTTATATGCTGGGTGTGCTCTACTTGTCAGAAAAAGCCTTCGTGAAATAGTATACCTATACGTATGTGAATTAGAGCAGTGGTGGCCCAGTGTTAATGGCCGCGATTTACAAGTTGTGGGTCGTGGGTTTGAACCCAGGCAGATGCTTTACTTTGCTTTAAATCTTTCATCACCCCTCCCCTTAAAACGGCAAATGAAAACATCGTGAGAACACCGGCCATGTCCTAGAACAAAAAACCCATCCACCGACTCGCATTGGAACCGAGTGCCGCGTGGTGAATTACGGTCCACACCCTCTCACAGAGAGGCCTATGTTCCAGCAGTGGGAACATTATAGGTTGAATATGCTATGTGACACGAAAATTTAATATTTCTTAGCTAATTTCACTATTTCTGAGTGTTATTGGGTACTTTTTATCCCAGAATCACGGTTGAAAGAAGTCTTTCAATAAGATGCCGTTAATTTTTGAGAAACTCTCAATTTTTCGTTTTTAGGGTTCCGTACCCGAAGGGTCCAAAGAGAGCCCTATTGTTGTCACTCACGTGTCCGTCGGTCTGTCCGTCCGTCATCTGTCACAATATTTTGTTACGAAGATTAAATTTTTAACTTACCATTAACCTATGAAATTGAAATTTGGTGATAATATTTATTGTTACGAGTACGTGTACTTTACTAACAAATACCAATATTTGGTACGGAACCCTTAACGTGCGAAATCCGACACGCACTTCGCCAGTTTTTTGAAGTTATACTTCTTTAGGCGCGTTATGAAAAAATGATGAGAGTGAAATTTTAAGATGCGCGCGCATCACTGTCACACAAAATTCACAGGTTGAAGTTAGCTAGAACCGACACTCTGAAGTTAGCTATGGTCTGTGGTTCATGATTTATTATTATTATTTTATTATTATGAGCCTGTGCTGTCCCACTGCAGGGCAAAGGCCTCCCTTCCCTCCTTCCACTTTTCCCGGTCTTCTGCAATTTTGGGCCAGTCCTTTGAGAAGGAATCCAACTCATCCCGCCATCTCTTTCTGGGCCTGCTGCGTTGTCGTTTCTTTTCGTTCGGGATGAATGATGTGGTTCATGATGAATGATTGTTTTCCTTTTGTAAACTTTGTGACAGTTTGGTTTATTATCTCGTTACGCCAAAGAAGTATAACTTCTTACGTGCGTACATAAGTACACACACACTTTTTTTATTCTTGGTTTGAAATCGATGGCAGCAACGTAGAAACGGACATCAACCTTTTTGCGAAAATGCTTTTTTTACAAAAATGAGCTTATTTCAACCCTATCCACAAGTCTGTATTAATATTTATTTCAAATTTCACAATAATTAAGAAAATCTGGCACGTAAATACGGACATCTACACTCGATTTTAAAAAGACATCGCAGTAGAAACGGACATTTAAATTTGTCAGCCTTTACTTCGGCGCTTTGACAGATGATTAAAACGTAAAAAAAAGTCATCTGTCAAACGTGAAAAAAAGTCAATATTGAATTTTTATTTTCTCCTAATAATAAACCGTTTATTTTTTTTTTATTATATATTTCGCGTGGTTTGAGAACTAAACAAATGATTAAACTGATATAAATAGCTGAAGTTTGGTGGTAGATAACTCATTTAGTGAAATGTGTAAATTGATAAATTTAAAGTAAATAAACACATCTACAAAATTTGGCTAAGAAAAGCGAAATATTGATTGCATGTTGCTTAAATTCTCTTTATATTATCCAGATATGTATTACTGGAGATTGTTATCTTGGTTATTCGATATTTTAGATAACGTAGAAACGGATATCAGACACATATCTTCTTCTACGTAGAAGAATTTTCAAAGTAAAAAACTTGAGAGGTGTCAAGGGACACCCGGATGGAACGAAGTTTCTTTCGATTAATTAGTGAAGGAATTGTAATATAATTTTATTTTTTTTAATTCATAATATTTTTTTTATTATTAACTAAGCACACGCGCACGCACGTAAGAAGTTATACTTCATCATCTCATCTCATCTCATCTCATCTCATCTCATCGCAGCTCAGCTCAGCTCAGCTCAGCTCAGCTCAGATCATCTAAGCTCAGCTCAGCTCAGTTCAGCTCAGCTCAGCTCAGCTCAGCTCAGCTCAGCTCAGCTCAGCTCAGCTCAGCTCAGCTCAGCTCAGCTCAGTTCAGCTCAGCTCAGCTCAGCTCAGCTTAGCTCAGCTCAACTCAACTCTTTAGCAATAGCAACAGCTATAACAAATTTTAATAATGTTTGATAATGCTTGATCTGCTTGCAAACTTTGTACCTACCCACCAAAAATACAAGAAGTTTTTATTAGATTGTTTTTCCAACACAATCTTTTTGGATGGACAGCCTCATTAGTGTCGTGACAACTTTTCGTAAGAATTTTTTCCGTCTAGCCCCCTTTCACAACGCGCGATAAGGAACTTCGTTCCAAAAGTACATTTACATTATTTCAGTAAAATAACAATATAGTGATTAATTCTTTCATAAAATCAATTAAAAAAGGTAATTTTAATGCACCATAGAAAATTTCATGTTAATCAGTCCACAACTCTCAAAATAGTCACAATTTTTTACTAAATATGCTCTCCTGTAAAGTTGCGATTTTGTAGATGTCTTCTTCTACTTTGCTGCCATCGAAATAATTGTCACATTCCCTTGCGTTACCTATCCAAGCATTTCCATTACCCTTTAAACTACTCTGTATATGCACAACACAGGACAACTAACAACCCACAACAAAGAAAATACTCGCGCTCCTAAGTAAGGAACCAGATAATCCCTTGAAAATGAAATCAACAACACAGTATATACCCTTATAACTATATTTCTTTACCCTCTTCACCCAGTAGTACAAAATAGATGGCTTACAGAAGGTCCACTCCATTTAATGGGAGAAAACAGGCATACCTACGCACGCACACAGACACGTAATTGCGGTGATATCAAACAAATGCCGGTTGCAAGTGCGCGTGCACTCGCTGTACGTGAAGCGTGTCTAAGTATGCGTGCGTGGTGGCTCGTTGTAAGGATCCGACCTTCTGTACCTATTATCTTTTGTGGCATAGTTTCGTATATAGTGTAAAACTTTATGTTTAATTCAACAGTGCTCGGTACGGTATATCATTGTGCAGGCGTCATGAAACCCCCGAGGGGATTCCGAAAAAAGCGAAAATAGAGAAAACGGGAAGCTTTTGTGACTGCCTAGTGTAGCTCGGTATTTTGTCATGTGGTTTGGGTTCCATGGAGAGCGCGTTTTTAAACGATTTTCAGATAGTTTTTCTTTGGAAATTGTTTCAATTTCCATACATGTACAGTACAACTATTTACTTAATGTCCCTTGGCAATCATCGCTTTTCTGAATATAAACGAATGCTAATTTCCATGTCCATCAATTATTAGATTTATCGTGTATAATATGTCATCTGAATTTAGAAGAGATTTATTTAGGTACTTGGTTCTAATAATAACCGTTGGTTATGATCTTGGTCTTCTACAAGTTCATCTTAAGTCCAATCTCAAGGCTCGCCTTGCTAAGGTCTTGAAGCATTTTCTCTAGTCCAGCGGCTGAGGGAGAAAAATGGAAAATGCCATCAGCGAAATGTAGATTGGTCAATCTCGCTTCGCCGTTGACATAACTTTTTTCGTCCCATTTGGCTGCCAGTGTTTGAAATACTTCTTCCAGGGTACTGGTGAACAGGTTTGGAGATAGCGGGTTGCCCAGTTTAACTCCCTTAAGGCGCTATTAAATGCCAACGACCTTAAGTGGTTAGCTGGCGTGTTCTGTGCTGAGCTTACGCAACGTGTCGTACGTCCACCCAGTAATACGACTCGCCCATTAAGGAGCGCTGTCCGAAATTGGACGCATTATTAATTTATTATACATAAAAGAACAGGTTTTATACTAAAAACGTATACTAAAATATATAAAATTAAATTATCTTTAAAATGGTGAAAGTTTCACAAAATATGCTTAATATTTTTTGCGTGATTCTGTATTTTTTCTCCGCGTCAAACATAAATTTACAAATTAATTACACTATGTTATAAAATACAATTTCGAATATTCACATATCAAATAACGAACGAAATTGTTTAGAGTAATATATATTTTTTTCAAAGAAATAAGGCTAGTAGTCTAGACGTGATGATTAATTAAAAATCAGTAGAAGTCGTATATATGCGTCTGAAGAATCTCAAACTTGAGATCTAACCTCTCTAATTTTATGGAAGCAATACTATTGGTGTATAGATATTTAGTAACAGTTGAAAATAGGTCAATTTTATTAATTTGTTGCTTTGTAAGAGCATCAAAATAATATAGCGCAGCAGTGGTGGCTCAGTGGTAACGGCCGTGACTTACAAGTGTTAGGTCGTGGGTTCAAACGCTTTACTTTGTGTAAATTATTTCATCACCACTGCTCACAAAACATTGTGAGGAAAACGGAATGTTCTAGAATCAAAAAACTGAAAGACTGCACTGAAACTGAAGGGCCTGTGCCCCAGCAGTGAGGACATTAAAAGGCTGATCATGATACAAAATATCATTTTATAATACATTTTCTACATCAGTCACAATTTTTTTCTATATAACCTTGTCGTTTCTGGCGTGGGGTCACGGTTTTACCCTAACTAAACCATTTAAAAAAAAATTACTAGCCAAATCTAACTCTTTAATGAGTTTAATTTTTAGGAAATTGGTTATATTAGGATAGAAAACATGAAATGAAATGGTGACCATCGCTTGTTAGTTTCCTCCCCCGCAACTTTTTCTGAGACTTGAAATGCTTCAAAATATAAAGATCTCTTTAATATTAATAGGGATATAAGTAACGGCGTTCAATCTCGCCCAACCTAATCTGCCTCTGTCGGAAACGAATGATTATCATAATAACTGGTAGAATCGATTTTATGCCGAATTCCTTACAGTAATCGAATGACATAAATTTTCCGAGATATCTGTCCAAATTTGAATGACATGTATCCTCTGGATATAGAGAAATTGGCAATATCTTGCCGAGATTTTTTTTTTTGTTTTTTTGGGAGTTGAAACTTATGCAGGGTGGATTGTTATGAGTCGTTTTTAGGGTTCCGTAGCCGAAGGTCCAAACGGAACCCTATTGTTGTCACTCACGTGTCCGTCTGTCTGTACGTCCGTCGTCTGTCACAAAATTTTGTTACGAAGAATTATTTAACTTCCCATTGACCTATAAAATTCAAATTTGCTGATAATGTTTATTATTACGTATATTTTACTAACAAATACCAAAATATTGCTTGTACGGAACCGACACGCACTTGGCCGGATTTTTGGGTGTTGAAACTTATGAAGGGTTGTTATGAGAATCGCTTTTAGGGTTATGTACCTGATGGGCTAAAACGGAGCCTTATTGCTGTCACTCACGTGTCCGTCTTACCGTCTGTCTGTCTGTCCGTAGTCTGTCACAAAATGTTGTTCCGAAGAATTTCTCAACTTCCCATACACGTCATCATCTGCCCGCGCCTTTTCCCAACTATCTTGAATCGGCTTCCAGTCTAACCGGATGCAGCTGAATACCAGTGTTTTACATGGAGCGACTGTCTATCTGACCTGCACAACCCAGTTACTGGGTAATACGATACCCTTTGGTTAGGCTGGTTGTCAGACTTTCGGGCTTCTGACGACCCGTAACGACTGTCAGAGATCCACGATTGACAGCCGGGACCAACGGCTTAACGTGCTTTCCGAGGCACGGAGGAGTCTCGGTATGTAAAGACAACTTCCCATACACCTATGAACTTAAAATTTGGTGACGTTTACTATCTATATATATATATACGAGTATATATATATATATATATATATAATTCCAAGTCCTGACTGACTAGCTGACTGATATATCAACGCACAGCCACAACCGTAACATAATTTCAAGAGTGTGTTCTTTATGAAGAGAAACACACTAAGAAATTTCCACTAAGAAATTACATATATTTTATTAATAATTACCAATACATTGACAAATTAGATTTTTTCTTTGTTATAATATTCCCTCATGGTGCGGAACCCTAAATTTGATTTTTCACAGGTGGAAAGCTATGGTTTTAGATAAAATATTTGTGTAATAAATATCCCAGTAATGAGTCTGACAATATTATGTCCAAAGAATTAATTCTTTCCTCTTAAGTATATGCATCAATGTGATGGATGTAAATACACTGATGTATTTCAAATTGGTTGTTTAAGCCTACGAAGCAGTCTTTATAAGCATTCATACATTTTTGAAAAACGCCAAGTTTACAAAAATGTTACTTATTATATTTTTGGAAAATATATTTTTTGAAAACTTGGCATTTTTCAGCTAAATTTATGATTGAAAGATGCCCTTTAGTTTATGCAGTTTCTTTGAACATCAGTGTAGCTTGTGGTTGGCATTTTTACATTAAAATTAAACGTGTTGTGTCATTTCAAAGTAATATAGAACATATATAGAAAGATGGTGGTACGGATATGGTATTGTTTATGAAATTTTCAGTAAATAATAATAAATATGGGCATTTTGTGTCTATCATCCTACTTCCTACTAAAGTTTGGTTGGATGGATGTTTGTTATTCAATCACGCCAGTACAGCTGAACGGATTTGGATAAAATTTTGCACAAATATAGATGGTGGTGTGGAATAGCACAATATACAATTTATAATGGGAAACATCTACGCGAGCGAAGCCGCTGGTGAAAACTTGTTTTACATAATAAAATACTACATGCTTAACCGACTTAAGGCACAGATATACGACTTCTAATGATTTTAAATTGAACATCTTGTCTAAAATACTAGTCTTATTTCTTTGAAAAAAATATATGTCACTCTAAATATTTTTTTTCGTAATTTGATATGTCAATATTTGAAATTATATTTATTATCATAGTGTAATTAATTTGTAAAGTTATGTCTAACGCAGATAATAAATTGAAAATCACGCAAATACTAAGCCTATTTTTATAAAACCTTCACCATTTTAAAGTAATTTAATTATTTATCTTTTAATTTAAGTGTTTTAGTATAATATCTGTTGTTTTATATACAATAAATTAATAATGTGTCTAATTTGGAACAGCGCTCCTTGATGGGCGCGTCCTATTACTGGGCACAGAACACGCAAGCTAACCACTCAAGGCCGTTGGCATATAACTGCGCCTTATGTGACCCGACATACCAGCTGTTTATTGCAAATTAGGTTGCGCAAATAAGGTTTATCCTTTAATTCTATCTAAAGTAAAAATCTGCTCGTACATAAGCACTCAAATGGACTGTTTTATTTATTTTACTGTGTCCCAAGTTTTTGCGTGACCAAAAATAAAGGTTTTAAATTGAATTAATTTGCTATTTCAGTTGAATACAAATGAAACCGAATATGTATGTGGGTAGAACAAAACACGATATTCATTTGATGAAAGTAGGGTAATACAAAACACGCAATTAGTATTTTTACTAGACTGTCAAGTCGTTACGAAAACAGGAAACTATTTATTATTTTTTAATGGAAAAGTAAACTAACCTAATTTGAAATGAGGGTACATTTGTCATCTGGTCAGTTACATGTGAAATGTCGTGACGAAAAACATTAGCCACCTTTCATGAAGTCGGTAAAATATTAGTCAAGATCAATTTGAACGAACTTACCCCACTGTTCCCGCGATTTTGAATCTGGGTGAAAAAATTAAGGATTCTAAATTCGTGCGTAAGACAATTTATTAATGCACCTACCCTCAGGGGGTGTTCTCACCCCTCTATGGAGATTTATTATGCCTACAACCTTATCTGAAATTAATCTCTGATTTCTAGTGAAATGAATTTTTTCGAAAAAAAACCGACCACTTTTTTTGTGAACTGAACTCTTGACTGAGTTTTTGTAATGCGGAAGAATTAGGAAAATGCTGGAGAGTTGATTTTGTTGAATAAAAAATTGGAGGTAGTCGTATGTCGTACAATTTGATAGTTGTTGCAATCTGCAATCTGCCTAGCCTTTTCCCAACTATCTTGGGGTCGGCTTCCAGTCTAACCGGATGCAGCTGAATACCAGTATTTTACATGGAGCAACTGCCTATCTGACCTCTGTATGCTGACTGTATGTATGTTTTTTTTTTATGTATGTCCACCGATTTCTGTGTCAGTTGTGGACCGATTTTCAAAATTCTTTTTGTATCCGAAAGAATATACTCCCGAGGGGGTCCCATATAAATTTTATCAAAATTGCTTCAGTGCTTTTTGAAAAACTGAACAAAAACGAAAAATATGTTTGATGACGAAGAGATGACGTTTTGGGTTTCTCCAATTACGAGTATGTTTAAATTCCACGTTCCATGTTATTGGGGATTTTAGTTCCGGGGTATAAAAACTAAAAAGTGGAAAATAAAAAACTTTTTTACAAAAAAAATAACCTACATCCAAAAAGAAAATACACTAAAAATTTAAAAATAACTTTTATTTCGGAAGTCGGTGTAAAAAAACGAAAAAATAAAATACGAACACCGACTTCTTAAATTAAAGTTTTTTGGGTAGACTGTTGAAACTAAATATGTAATGTTTGTCAATAAGAACTTAATGTACACAGTTATGCAATAAATATATCTTTTTTTTTTTTTTTTTTTTTTTTGGGGGTGGGAAATCATCCTATGACTTCTTCCGCTCTAGGGTGGAGCGGAAGGGTGTGTCAGACTCTTACTGACTAAAACCCACCCCTGTTCCTCCCTGCCTCGAGTGCCCGGGGGCGAGGTAACTCTTTCGAATTTATCCTCCACCCCCGGGCAGTCTTAAATTAAAGTTATTTTTTAATTTTTATTCCCGGCTGTCAATCGTGGATCTCTGACCGTCGTTACGGGTCGTCAGAAGCCCGAAAGTCTGACAACCAGTCTTACCAAGGGGTATCGTATTACCCAGTAACTGGGTTGTGGAGGTCAGACAGGCAGTCGCTCCATGTAAAATGTATTCAGCTGCATTCGTTTAGGCTGGAAAACGACCCCAAGATAGTTAGGAAAAGGCTAGGCACTTAGGTTTGATTGTTAGTATTTCTGCTAAAATTCATATATTAGTTATATACTATTTAATATGTCGCCCAGGAGCTGACCACGTAAACTAACATAAAAGTGTTGTATAGTGATGTAATGTGACAGTAAAAGGCTCGTAAAGTAATGGTTAATTATCTCGCGAAGACATTAACTTTATTAGTAACATCTGTCTAGTTATAACTGTAGTAGTGTGTTTAAATCTGGGTTAGTTACCTATTTAATTTATATGCGTGTGACTTTTTAGGCTCATTTTAGGGTAACAAAGCCACCTCTCTCCGTCCGTCTGTCTGTCAAAGGGCTGTGTCTTTGGATAGGTAGACACTTGACATTTTCATAGAATATGACTGGGTTAATGTAGCCGATATAAAAAAATCGGTTCTCAGCGTAATTTTCGTTTTTAGGGTTCCGTACCGGAAGGGTCCAAACGGAGCCCTATTGCTGTCACTTACGTGTCTCTCTGTCTGTCTGCCACAAAATTTTGTTCCGATTTTTTTTTTCACTTCCCATGGATTTATGAACTTGAAATTTGGTAATAATATTTAACATGACGTATATTTTAACCCTTCAGCCCCAGTGGACAAACCCGGGTTGTCAAAAAGAACCCCGACGACAACTCGGGTTGACACCCGATTTTTTTTTTCACATAAATATTTTTTTTTTTGTCAAACTCACCAGTGAGTTTCAGTGCCTAACTACAAGTATCAAAATATTGATTTCCCTCATATGGTACGGAACCATAAATGTGCTAAGTCCGACACGCACTTGGCTGGCTTTTTGTTTATGCCAAAACAGTAATAGGTACATAAAAACATGAAAGCACTGGACCAGTTTTCTCTTACTCGTTTAGTGTCTATCAATGGTTGTGATTTTACCATAACTCTTTCGTTTTGTTGGACCAAAATTATACAGTTTAATTCATAAATAATTTGGGATAAGGGCCCGTAGAATGAGTTTATGAGACATTTTTACCCGACTGCGCGACACAAGGGAGGGTAATGTGTTTATCAGCCTATGTATGTATATATGTTTGTTCCTTTGTGGCAATATAGAGACCAAACGCGTGGGCCGATTTTGATAATTCTTACGTCAATTGATTCGTCTTTATCTTGCGAGTGCTATTAAAGACATGACAGTAATCAAAATACAATATGGAGACAACCAGACGCCATATTGTGAAAAAGAAAGAAATTAAAGTCGACGACCTGTATTAAATGGAGTATTAAAATAAAGGGTTCGAGGAGGCGATTCCAAAGCTATAACTCACTAAAATGTAGAAAATTAATATTTTCAAAAAACCAGACTGTTAAAAACAACTAAAAAAATTCCAAACAAGTCACTTTTCAAGCAGGCTGATGGAGTTGGTGGCATGAAATCAATAATTGAACTAAAATAACAGCCACCAACTGCATCAGATTGCTTGAAAAGTGATTTGTTTGGCACTTTTTAGTTGTTTTTTACAGTCGGGTTTTTTGAAAATATTTTTTTTAAAATTCTTTTATTATTTTTGTGTCTAGTGTCTCAATAATCGACTGTGAGCAACCTCGCCACACTATTTACCAACTGCTGCAACTCCTGAAAGCCAGAATCAACAGTGACGACCACCAGGAAAACGCAGGAAAATTTTGATATTTCTTCCACTGTTCTTTTCTGATTAATTTCGGGACATCATTTCGGCAGTGACCAATTATAACCAAAAAATAAATGTCACCCATCATCAAATTGACTTCACAAACCACAGCTTAACCTCCTAATTTCATACACACCGCTATCACTAAACCGCATTCTAGATTGTCAACCGACAGTTAATTACATGAAATAATTAAACCATACAGGTTTATTAACCACATATTAGTACCAATGTAACACCTCTCATTACGGCCGGTACCACAGCCACCCTAATTGTCTTTAACATACTTATATTAGCTTTACTTGTAATTAAATAACACAACCTAACAATGTAAACAAATCTTAGAAGTTAAATTTGACCCAATTCCCAGTTTTCAATTTTGCTGAAATTTTGCGTATATGTTTAGATGACAATGCATGTTTATCTAAGTGACGTCATTCTAAATTCAATATGGCGGACTGCCAAAGATGGCGGATTAGTTTTTTTGTATGTATTCCCATGATACTGGTATTGAATGAAAGTGTTTACTCAGAAGGACACGAAAAAATAAAAATTAAACTAGGTAGGTATGTTTTTAGTTTTTTAAACTACAGAAAATTATTGTTTGTGTCAGATTAGACTGGCATAGATTGATGTGTGGTTAGATCATCAATCAGTAAAATTTAGGGCTTCTTGTAGCAATGGTCTGTGCAGGTCAGCAATTAGACGTGGTATATCAATTTTGACATGTGTCAATCTCAAAATTATTTATTGTTTTCGGGAACAAATGAACAGATAGAGAGTGGAATTCCCTGCCGGAGTTGTGTGTTTCCTGATAGCTGCAACCTGGGAGTATTTAAGTCAAGAGTGAATAGGTTACTTCTAGGCAAACGTGCTCCATCGTCGACCACATTATCGCTTACCGTCAGGTAGGATCACTATCCTACCTGACGGTAAGCACACATGTTTATTTTTTATCACGCTTGACCACTGTCAAGCGTGATAAAAAATAAACATGTGTTAATCTCAAAATCGTTAACTGTGATTAGATCATATTGTTACATGGTTGTGGATAAGCTTGAAAATTCGTTAAAAACTGAATTTAAAGAGTTATTGGAAAATGAAAATTATGTTTATTTAGGGCGTTTTTTGATCCGTAGTTATTAGTGGACACTGACAGTTAATACCTAGGTAATAGTCACTCATTGTTAAATTTCGGCAAAATACGTTCTTCAAGAAAGAAGAAGAAAATGTGTTGACATTTGGTTGTAATTTAAATGTTATATAATTACTACTTTTTGAGATACCTACGGTTGAAAAACTAGCTCTAATATAGAATTTTCAAAATACTCGCATGTAAAAATAAAACTTATTTCAAAAAATACAAGCGACTTATAAAAATTACAAAATAACTTTAATTTCGGAAGTCGGTGTATATATTTTTTTCTGTTTCTTCGTTATTTGACAGCGACTTCCGAAATTAAAGAGTTTTTGCAATTTTTGGAAGTCGGCTGTATTTTTTGAAAAAAGTGTTTTATTTTTCACTTTTTAGTTTTTTTTTTATTGTTGTTGTACACCAGAAGTAAAAGTAAATATTTAAGTTATGCCCGAATGGATAACATGGAATTTGGCCATTTGTAGACAGCCAAAACGTCATCTGTGGATACATATTTTTTGTTTATGTTGATTTTTTTAAAAAGTGCTGAATCGATTTCGATAAAATTCATATGGGACCACCTCTGAAGTATGACCTACCAAACAAAAAAAGAATCATCAAAATCGATTTTGATGATTTTATTGATTATCTCGGTGGAGATATCGCGTAACAAACATACAAAAAAAAAATATACAGACGAATTGAGAACCTCCTCTTTTTTGAAGTCGGTTAAAAAGGAGATGTATGACATTATGTCCGACATTTCACTAGGTAAACAGGAGGATGATGGATAACCAACGGGACCCTATACTAAGCTTCCGCTGTCCGTCCATCTGTCCGTCCGTCCGTCTGCCTATCAGCGGGCTGTATCTCATGATCCGCAATAGGTAGACAATTGAAATTTTTACAAAACAAACAAATAAATTAAAAATGAAAGGGTCTTTTACTAGAAACATGTTTTTTTTTGCTTTTTTGCTTGATCTTAATAATGACAACAAGTAGACACGTATATTCTTGTACGAAGGTTCGGAAACCTTCATGCACGAGACCGGCTCGCACTTGACCGGTTTTCTTGTGTGTGGGGGGGAATCATCAAATAAACTCTCTCGCTCTGGGTGGAGCAGGAGGGCGTGTCAGACTCTTTCTGACTTAAACCTAACCGCGTGTTGCTTCAGTTGCCTGTACCAGGAATGCGATGACTCTAACTTTCTAGCGACCCTGGCAGAGACAGACCATACTCGTGTAGCAAGTATTAAAAATACTAAAATCCAACTAATATGATAATAACTTTCCCTTCTCAGAAAAAGTTAAGACAGAAATTGTTTTCTTTTCCACTGAAGCCATAACATTATACAGACCAAAATAATTTCTTTGGTTCGAACTTTCAATGCATTTCAAAGGAAGCGTGGAAAACGCTTCTCTCTAAGGATGCAGTAGAAAAACTCAGAAACACAGTTAAAAACTTTGCGCTACTACAATTTTTAGAGTTCTGCAGTCGAATTGTAAGAACGGAATCTGGGCAAACAAATGTATGTTGATCCGAAGATATTCTCTAAAAATATGACTGGTAGAGAATGCCTAAGGCATTAAGTCCACCTTTGTACTTCGTCCATGAAGTGTTAAGTAATGGATGCAAAAGTTTGAATGGATGGATAAGTGGATTTTGTTTTCTTATGCACGCCAGACCGGGTAAATGGCTCTGGATGAAATATAAGCAGATATAAGTAAATATGGTGAAGGAAAACTTCGTGAGGAAACCGGCATGTCCTAGAACCAAAAATTCGAAGGCAATGTGACATCCACCAACCCGCATTGAGTCCGCGTGGTGGATTACGGCCCACATCCTCTCACAGAGAGGAGGCCTGTGTGCCAGCAGTAAGGACATTAAAAAGCTGATGATGCTGATAAACTGGTCTGGAATATTACGTAGGCTATAATTTTATAGTGGGGAAAGTACTAAGCCGCTGGCAGAAACGAGTAAATATGTAAATAAATGAGTGTGAAGTCATTCTTGTAGGCCTTAAAGTGGCACATAAGCGAGCCCTGATGGTAAGTGGTCATCGACATTTACGAACATCTTTAATACAAGGGGTACCACATTTTTAACTGACTTCAAAAAAGGAGGTTCTGTATTCGACCTGGGGCCCAATTCTGTAACTTTGAGTTAAGCAACACGCCATTGACACTGTATCGACACACACCAGACATTATTTTGCCACTGTTGCAAATTTGGTATTCTGCAAAAACTTCAATATGCTATTGACATAATATAGTAGAGCAGACTACCAATTATTACAATAGTGTTATTATGGCGTTTCAATGGCACAACAGTGGCAAGTCAATGACCATAAATAATTTATAGAATATCAAATGTCAATGACTATTCTATTGAGACACCACTGACACACTACCGACACACTATTGACAAGTTAATTATTTTACAGAATTGGGCCCCAGTATCTATATATATCTTGTTTGTCCGCGATTTTCTCGAAAACTAGTTCCAATTTGGATGAGGTTTTCTTTATTCAAATGCATATTTTTCAAGGAACGTTTTAGTATATAATACATTAGGATCTGATGAAGATTTTCGGAGATAGACAGTGGAACTCTTCAATATTTTTTATAAAAAAGTTTTTTTTTAAGACGATGACTATTATATTAACTGAAGGGAGCTCGTGGCTAAAGTTATAACAGCCGCACGGGTCAATCCATCAGGTTAAGCTACGCTTGCCGGGGTTGGTCCATGCATACCGAGACTCCTCCGTGCCTCGGAGAGCACGTTAAGCCGTTGGTCCCAGCTGTCAATCGTGGATCTTTGACAGTCGTTACGGGTCGTCAGAAGCCCGAAAGTCTGACAACCAGTCTTACCAAGGGTTATCCTATTACCCAGTTACTGTGTTGTGGAGGTCAGATAGGCAGTCGCTCCATGTAAAATTCAGGTATTCAGTTGCATCCGGTTAGACTGGAAGCCAACCCCATGATAGTTGGAAAAACGCTAGACAGATTGATTTTTTTATTTTATTAACTGAGAGACGTCAAACTGCTGGACTTAGGTCCCAAACACCGCCACATCAACCGACCTGCGCTTCCCGCATCCAGCAAAGTACCGCGACCCAAAAAGAGCTTATTTATTACTTAGCAGCGATTGGTTACACACTGCCCATGAGCCTCTTAGTGAAATACTTAGAAAACTACTTATTTTCTACTCAGGCACAGTATAAATGTCTACCAGTATTGTGGCTAGCCCCGGACATTGAAATAATTACCTACTGCGGTGCGGTACGTAAACACGCGATAGGGCTGCCCAACTCCAGTATTTTAATTTCGTCTACTTACTTGAGTTTCTTTTACTTTTTTGAGTTTTTTTCTTGACTTGATCCGAGCGATGTACAGTCGATGCAGTACCCAAGTCCGGTCTGCAGTGGGCACCACTGACAGTTTCAGTGTAGCAGTCGGTTTACACCAGGGGTCGGCCCTCAGCCCTTACCTCTTCCTTATGATAATGGATGCTCTGACGTCGGATATCCAGGAAGAGGCTCCTTGGTGTATGCTGTTTGCTGATGACATTGTGCTGGTTTCCGAAAGCGGCTTAGAGGTCCAGAGCAGATTGGAGACGTGGTGGCAAAGACTGGAGTGTTGGCCTGAAATTGAGCAGAACCTAAACAGAATATCTGTTCTGCGATTTCGACGGTCTTATGCCTGTAGCTCTAAACGGAACGCCTATACCGATCTGATCCGACTTTCGGTACATCGGGTCGCTTGTTCAGGGGGATGACGATATATACCGAGACGTAACGCACAGGATCAACTCAGGATGGATGAAATGGCGACAGGTCACTGGAACAACTTGCGACCGACGGATGCCCCTTAAGTTAAAAGGGAAAATCTATAAGTCCGTGATTAGACCTATCGTACTGTATGGATCAGAATGATGGGCTGTGCAAAAGACGGATGAAAAAAGATTGCATGTGGCGGAGATGACAATGTTGAGATGGATGTGTGGAGTAACGAGAATGAATAAAATGAGAAATGAGTACATTAGAGGTACTCATAGTTTAAAAGTGGCGCCAGTCACAGAAAAGTTGAAAGAGAACCGCTTATCTTGGTATGGTCATGTGAAGAGGAGGGATGAAACACATGACCAAAAGAGTTATGATTATAAAAGTGGATGGATGTAGAGGGAGAGAGAGGCCAAAGAAAAGATGGATGGATTGTGTGAGGAGTGATATGAAAGAAAAGGAGTTAGTGATAGCGTGACGGCTGACAGGACAGAATGGAAGAAAAAAACGTGTTGCGCCGACCCCAAGTAGCATGGGATAAGGGCAGGAAGATGATGATGACTTGAGTTTCTTTCTAGTTTTGTGATTGTAAATATTATATTCTTTTTTTTAAGAAATGACAGTACTTGTACTTATTTCAATAAAAAAATCACAAATCGCATGTGAAAGCTATCACACCACGCACACCGTTCGTTCGTCACTGGCGGTGCAACTGTTTGTGTACGAGTGTAGGTATGACTCCCGTTCCGACTGTTTGTATGAAGCTAGAATACTGTAGATATTTATACTGTGACTCAGGCTAGCTGATAGAAACATTCTACAGTATTTCCAAGAATTTTACTTCAATTATTTTGGTCAACTTACCTTGAAAACATTTAGTAATTTATTACCAAGATACATTGATCCACAAATTCTTACACATAGCCTCAAGTCAGAGTTCAATTTACACTGTTTAAAAACTACGGAACCCAAAGCACGTCACAACTCACCCCTGACCAGCGTTCATAACATTTTCACTCATAATTTTCCGTGAGTTGAATCCCGAATAGTTTTACTTTTAACATTTTTGTTTTGAACATAAATATGAATATGGAATAGGCAATTTTAATAGGTCTGCATTTTTTTAGGCTATTTTGTTAAACGTGTCATACGGTGTTAGTATTTTGTTTTATTGGTGGTATAAATCAATCTTTTTAGTTTAGTTGACGTTGGATTAGGTTTGTGTTGGTAACGATAAGTTATAGTTTGTTTGGTTGGTAGTAAAGCTTAGCTTTATGGGTGTGACACATAGGGTCATGTATTTGCTACTTGTTGTTATGAAGACGTGGCAGATTAGGGATAAAAAAATGAAGAGGAAGTGATTTTCTGTAAGCTGTGACTTGTGACTTTTCCCTGTCTGGGTGGAGCGGGAAGGCGTGTCAGACTTTTACTGACTAATACCCACACCTGTTCCTTCCTTGCCTGAGTGCCAAGGGGTGCGGTAGCTCTGTTACGAATTTATCCTCGAGCCCTTGGCATGCATGCATCGGCCATGACGGGTCCCGTCCTGAATTGCTGACATCTCTTTGAGGCGCGCGTGGAACACTACGTGCCGTCGACTCTCGGGCCCGGTGCTGATCGGACGGCGAGCTACTCATTACTCGCCGTCCGCAGGCCCGCGTCTACGGTGGCCGCAGATCGTCTCACGAACCGCGACGCCCCAGGGCGTCAACTGCGGGGGGCTACGGCTGGGAGTGTGAGGGCGACTTCGTTGAGTCTCCCTCACCCGTTCCGCCTCCTCCTTCGCGGGCATTACTTTTTCGCAAAAGGAGTAGACTGCTTCCCTTTCCCTCTCGCTCCGTACCATGGCCCGGACCAGGACCGGGTGCGAACGGTCGCTGCCGCCGATCGTATCCACGAGGACACGGCAGTGCTCCGCCCAAGCAGGGCAGATCTCCACCGTATGCTCCACCGTGTCCTCTGGGCGATCCGCACACTGTCGTTACACCCACCTAGTTAAGTGAATACTGGCTTTTATACACAGGTTTGGTTCCGTGGCATATCTCACGAAAACTATTACATTTTTCCGGGATAACACGTAGTCTATGGCATTCAGCGATAGAATATATTTCTTTTCTTTATCTTTATTTGAAAAAAGTTGCCCCACACTAGGAATTACTCCTGTATCGTCGGTGCGTTCACAAACATTTAAACTCACATACACAAGACACCCAGACCCGTAACAACTATCTGTAGGCCATACAAATATTTGTTCCGTGCGGGGATCGAACCCGCGACACGCAGCGCAGCAGTCGAACGCTCAACCACTACGCCAACCGTGCCGTCAAAAAACTTCTGCCGTCAAAAAATTTATATTTCTACGACTGAGTCTTCGAAATCTGATCAGTACTTCCATGGATTATTTCCTGCAAAGAAACAATTTGACGACTTTATAATTAGAAGACAAGACAGTAGTAGGTAGGAATGGTCTTGCTCTCAAAACGGTGAGAAAAACATTTTGGGGAAACCGGAATGTGAACCAAAACTTCGAAGACATTTGTGACATCCACCACACGCATTGGGCCCGCGTGGTGGATTACGGCCCACACTCTCTCATAGGAGGCCTGAATCCCAGCAGGGAATATCAAAAGATTATTCGATGCGTAGTTATAGGAAGGCCTACTTATGGTTTTCACGGCAACTATTTGGTGTGTTTCATTTAAAGGTTGTCTTGTATGACTGATTCCCTGCATAACTTTATGAGGCATATCTGGTAAATATTGCAAGGTTGTGACGCTTTTATTTCTGGTTGACTGTTCACCATTTTGCAGACACAATATTAAAATTGGCCAAGTGCGTGTCAGACTACACACATTTGGGGTTCCGTATCATATGAGGGAAAACAATATTTTGGTATTTCTTAGTAAGATATACGTAATAATAAACACCTTTCAAGTTCATAGGTTAATTGGAAGATAAGACATTCTACGGAATAAAATTTTGTGACAGACGACGGACAGACGGACACGCGAGTGACAACAACCCTTAAAATAGATATTTACTACTATGTAAATATCCCACTAAATGCATTAATAATGCACAGCCATTTTCATAAAAGGAATAAATCAACAATAATCCAATTTCAAGAAACATTTATGAAAGGCGCACACAGTGGTTAAATCTTTTTGAATTGTAGCCAAAATTCTTGATAGAGATATTTGTTGAATTGGGTGATCATTTTCCAAAGGAATAATAGAACATTAAGATAGATAACTTGATCGACGTTAGTTGCTGTTACTGAGTGCCTCGTGGGTGAAATTGAGGAGCAATGCTGGCTATAAACGTTTGAGATGAGATTATGATCATTTTTAACGTTAATTTGTCACTTTTTAAATTGACGGTTTAAGATTGGATCTATTTTGCTTGCTTGTCTTTCTTGCCTGTGACGTACCCACTATTGGGACACCTATGAGAGGGTGTGAGCACGCGGGCCCAGTTAGAAGATGTGTGGCATCTTCATCAGTAAAATTTATATATTCTGATTTACATATGTACTTCGAAATGCTGAGAGTTTCCTTGCGTGATCGAATCAGAAATGAAAATATCCGCAAGAGAAGCAAGGTTACCTACCAACATAGCCCTTTTTTTTTTTGGTGTTGGGAAATTGTCCAATGTAATCTCCCGCTCTGGGTGGAGCGGGAGGGCGTGTCAGACTCTTACTGACTAAAACGAAGGAAGGAACAGGGATGGCCCTGTTACTTCCTTGCCTGAGCGCCCAGGGGAGCTGTTACTCTGTCGCGAATTTATCCGCTACCCGTGAGCACGCACGCACCGGCCATTATGGGCCCCGTCAGTGGTGGCTGACAAACATCTCATTGAGGCGCGCGTGGAACACTACTCTCCATCGACTCACGGGCCTGGTGCTGATCGGACGACGAGCTACCCACTGCTCGCCGTCCGCAGGCCCGGGTCTACGGTGACCGGAGATTGTCTCGCAACGTCCTACGCCCAGGGCGTCTCCTGCGGGGGCGCGGCTGGGGGCGTGAGCGCCATTCCGTTGAGCCTCTTTCACCGTTCCACCATCCGTATCATGGCCTGAACCAGGGCCGGGCGCGAGAGGTCGCAGCCACCTATCGCATCCACGAGGACACAGCGATGTTTCGCCCAAGCGGGGCAGATTTCCACCGTATGCTCCACCGTGTTCTCTGGGCGATCCGCGCAGTGGTGAGACCCGGGCGTTTTCTCCCGCCTTATCCGACACAGGAACCTCCCGAAACAGCCCTGTCCGGTGAGAAACTGCGTCAGGCGGAAGGTGAGGATGCCGTGACGCCTCTCCAGCCACTCCTCAAAGAGGGGTAATACCGCCGCAATGGTAGCGGTGGTGCCCAGACCATTATAGCCCTAAGAATAGCCAAATTTAAGTGGCAGTAAGCAGAGCATATTGCTTTCGATAGAGGCGATAAGTTCTGGAGTGGCGACCGCGCACCGGAAGACGCAGCGTTGGAAGGCCTCACATAAGGTGGACCGATGACCTAATGAGGGTCACGGGAATCCGACGGATGCGAGACGCACCAGATCGGTCTTTGTGGCGACACTCGGAAGAGGGTATGTCCAGCAGTGGACATCTTTCAGCTGAAATGACGATGATGATGATGATGACATCAAAATGAAAAGACGTAGAAGTCTTTCTCAAGCGATTAAAAATAACTACAATAATATTCGGTGACAATATTTAAAAACTGATTTTTCAAATCTTTTTAAACAGAACACACAATAAATGCTACCTATAAACAAGATTCTTCTCAAAATTGTACAGTGGCCTTACAGATAAAATCAGAAATTCCAATTTGTTTACAATTGCCCCTCAAAGCTGTTTTAACAAAAGTCTTCCCAAACTACGGCTATTCCTGTCTTTCACACTAAATTATGACAAATAGCGAGGTTGCCAGTGTCCCCCATGTCCCCCATTTAGCTCCCCAATTAATTCACTTAGCATTATTGTAATTCCTCAAGTTGGGAACAAATACCCTCGTCTGGTTGGCACATTGCGGTATTTCTTTGTCTGTGTTGTGCGTTGCTGGGGCACTGTGCAGTCGTGTGGAGAAGGTTCGACAATTGTTTGAACTTGGAGAGTGAATTCCACAGGGTAGTTAATGAAATGAGTGGTCATTTTTTAGTTTCTGCGTCTGCCAATGGAAATGAGCAAATTTCTTCAAGGAAAAAAAATTAATCTGTCTAGCCTTTGCCCAACTATCTTTGGGTCAGCTTCCAGTCTAACCGGATTCAGCTGAATACCAGTATTTTACATGGAGCAACTGTCTATCTGACCTCCACAACCCAGTTACTGGGTGTGACCCAGTGTCGTGTTCGATATCCCTTTGTAAGACTGGTTGTCAGACTTTCCGGCTTCTGACGACCCGTAACGACTGTCAAAGATCCACGATTGACAGCCGGGACCAACGGCTTAACGTGCTTTCCAAGGCATGGAGGAGTCTCGGTATGTGAAGATGGACACCCATCCATGGACCAACTCCGGCAAGCGTAGCTTAATCTGATGGATCGACCCGTGCGGCTGTTATTACTGTAGCCACGAGCAATTCTTCAAGACGACGAATTCCTTCAAGGAAGTAAAACCTATTTAACTACTAAATAAAAAAAAACCAGCCAAGTGCGTGTCGGGCCACGCGTAAGGGATCCGTAGACCATACTAATTATCCTAGGTATTTTGTATTTTTTGTACGAAATTAACAAGCAGAAACATTTTCTAAGTTGGGCGACTATTACTCTAAAACTAACAGAGCCAACTTAAACGTGATAGTTATAGTAGTAGTATAACTATAACTGCTGTGAATTTTTCACATATCCAAAAGCAACCATTTTGCTGGCAGGGACACCCACACTGACTCTGATAAAAAAATATGCAAAAAAAAAATTTTTATAAAAAAAAACAACCGACTTCCAAAAAAGAAAATACACTAAAAATAAAAAAATAACTTTAATTTTTAGTGTATTTTCTTTTTTGGAAGTCGGTTGTTTTTTTATAAAAAAAAAATGTAATTTTTTAATTTTTAGTTATATACCCCAGAATTAAAAACTCCAATATCATGGAACGTGTAATATAAACATACTCGTAATTGGAGAAAACAAAAACGTCATCTAGGTATACGTATGGGACCACCTCGGGAGTATGCAGGGTGTAACAGAAAAGTGTGGTCATATTTTAGGAGCCGGTTCTGCCCATGGAAATGAATAACTTTGCCTAAGAAAAAATAGAAAATTCCCAAAAAAAAAACTGGACTTTCCATACAAATTTATCATCAGCTGATCAATATTTGTATGGGGAGTAAAATTTTTTTTTTACAATTTCCTCAGTTTTTCTTGAATAAAGTTGTTCATATCGATGGGCAGATGCAGATCCTAAAATATGACCACACCTTTCCGTTACACCCTGTATGCTTTCGGATAAAAATATTATTTGGAAAATCGGTCCACAACTGACGGAGAAATCGGCGGACATATATAAAAAAAAAACCATACATACAGTCGAACATAGAACCTCCTCCTTTTTTCGAAAGTAGGTTAAAAATGATTTCTTTGCGTTTAGTTATTTCGGGACAAACGACATCAACGGACCCTTTTTTATAGGGCGGGAAATTATCAGACTTCTCCCGCTCTGGGTGAGCTCCGGGCGTGTCAGAATCTTGTTGACTAAAACCCACACATGTTCGTTCGATCACTTCCTAGCAGGATCAACGGACCCTGGCGGTGCGATGAGGTCATGAATAAGAGTTCCATCCTTTGTGGTCTTCCGCGACCCTGTCTCGCGATTTCAGATCACCGATTTAATTTTAAAAGTCTTGTAAATATTAATTTCACCTTCTGTATATTATATATCGTATTTGACTCACCATGTAAAGGTGTTTTGTTTTTGAACAACATTATTTAATTAATTCGTTTCTCCCATGTTTCTTATACTTTTAATAAAGCCCACTGCCTTCAGAAATACGTAGAACTCAACGCGGATTATTATTTATAACATGTTCTTATATACTTACAGGTAATAAGGAAAATGTGGGAATGTAGCTTAGTAAGAAGGATTGGTGAGGAAAATCAGTATGTCAATTGGAGAAATATTATTGTGTATTTGTATGAATTGGTGGGTATCGGATTAAGAGGGCTTACGAATAAGACTGATAAAGGCCAGCAATTGTGCAGTAACTTCGAACTTTGACCTCTTGAGTTAAAGTATTGGTCGCGACTTACAAGTTGTAGGTCGTGAGTTCAAACCCAGGCAGGTGCTTTACTTTGTGTAAATTACTTCATCACCACTGCTCTCTAGACGGTGAAGGAAAACATCGTGAGGAAACCGACATGTCCTAGAACCAAAAATTCGAAGATAATATATGTGACATCCACCAATCCGCATTGGCCCGCGTGGTGGATTACGGCCCACACCCTCTCTCAAAGAGGAGGCCTGTGCCCCAGCAGTGGGAAAGGTGATGATGATGATGATGATGATGATGATGACGATGAAAGTTATCTATATATATAGGGGGTAATGGAAATGTGTGGATATATTTTGAACATACGAAAAAAATGAGAAGGTTCTCAATTCAACCGTATATATATTTTTTAATTTATATTCAGCCCTCACTCCGTTATTTATGAACCGATTTTGATAATTATTTTTTGTTAGATAGGATATACCTCGAGGATGGTTCCATGTATAAAAGAAAGGAAGTCAGGATCTGATGATAATGGGATCCCGATAAAATAGAGAAAAACCCTCGAAAATTGTGGACACGAATAGTGTTTCTGTTTACTTTTCATAACTTAATGAAGTGTTTGCATTTAGGAATCATCACATCATGAAGCTGAGCTTATGATGGAAACCATACATTTCCTTTGAAGTCGGTTGAAAATATGATGAGAGCCATAAAAAACTATATAGCGACAAATTTTACCGATTCGCATTGATACCTAGTTTATGTATTCAATTCAAATTATTTATTTTATTTTACGTAGTCGGGCTATCAAAGTTATTTTGCTATCAGACTGTACTTTATAAGTTTGAAACTCCATACAAAATTTATTTAGGCGAAAAAGGAACGAAACTGGGGCGAAACAGAACTAAAATAATAAAAAAAATGAAGCATAATGGTAAACGCGGCGAAAACGGAACAAATAGCGAGGCGAAACCGGAAAATTTAAAAATACTTCTGCGAATTAAATAGACAACTTTCTCCAAGAAAGCCATAGACAAATCAGAAAGAAAATAGACCTCTCATAGAATAGAATAGAATAGAATTGAATAAAACTTTATTGTGCACCAAAACAGCCACACAATTATTATACGCGAGCTTAAATCTATGGGTACAATGGCGGTCTTATCGCTGATAGAAATTTCTACCAGACAACCTTTGGTTGGACTGAAAGAACAATCTAAATCGATCTTATCATAAAAAAATAAGACTAATCTCATACTAATTTTGATCAGTTGATGATAACTTTTCATTCCGTACCCGAAGGGTCCAAACAGAGCCCTATAGTTGTCACTCACGTGTCCATCTCCTATCAAGATCGGAGACTCTACACTCGAAGTTGTAGACGAGTACGTCTACCTAGGACAAACGGTCCAGTTAGGTAGGGCTAACTTCGAGAAAGAGGTCAACCGTCGAATCCGACTCGGCTGGGCGGCGTTCGGGAAGTTGCGTGGTATCTTCTCGTCTCACATACCACAGTGTCTCAAGACGTCTATGACCAGTGCGTGTTGCCAGTGATGACTTATGGAACCGAAACATGGTCGCTCACAGTGGGCCGCATCAGAAGGCTTACAGTCATCCAAAGAGCAATGGAGAGGGCAATGCTCGGAGTTTCCTTGCGTGATAGAATCAGAAATGATGATATCCGCAAGAGAACAAAGGTTACCGACATAGCCCGAAGAATCGACAAACTGAAGTGGCAGTGGGCAGGGCACATTGCTCGCAGAACAGAGATCGATGGGGCCGAAAAGTTCTGGAGGGGCGACCGCGTACCGGAAGACGCAGCGTTGGAAGGCCTCGGTGGACCGATGACCTGGTGAAGGTCGCGGGTAGCCGATGGATAAGAGACGCGCAGGATCGATTATTGTGGTGACACTTGGGGGAGGCCTATTTCCAGCAGTGGACGTCTTTCGGCTGAAATGATGATGATGATGATGACTTGTCCGTCTGTCTGTCCGACCGTCGTCTGTTACAAAAATTTGTTACGAAGAATTTTTTAACATCCCATTGACTTAGGAACTTTAAATTAGGTGATAATGTTTATTATAACATATACTTTACTAAAAAATACCAATATTTGGTACGGAACCCTTACTGAGCGAAATTCGATACGCACTTGGCCAGTTTTTTTAACCGCCATACACTTGTTTGCACAACTCTACATAATGTAGGTACTGAACTCATATTTTGGTTTTCAAAATTTAATTAGTATATTCTAACTAAAAATTATAAACTCGCACTTTATAATATAGAAGATTTAATTAACAGTTCAGCATCTTATCTCTCTACACTAGCTACCTCTCTGTCATATTTCATTAAAATCCTTTCAGAAATGTTCTTGAGAAAATATATTTACAAGAGAGAGACTGATAGCCACATGTTTAACTGTGTGGAGTAAGATTTTGTGCGCCACTATCTGCTGTGCCCCATTCGTTAACATACGTGCTTTGAAAATACAACACGTTGTGTGTACACCACACACAACGCGTTGTATGTGGGTATGTTATTTTGTTAGATTTATATACCTACCCTTATTAATAAAACTCACTAACCCTAGGCTTAGTTTTATTACTGATTAACGAATTCTAAATTCAAGATAGGATACGTTTCTTACATCATATTTAGCCATCATCATCATCTTCCTGCCCTAATCCCATGTAACTTGGGGTCGGCAGTCCTGTCAGCCGTCACGCTATCACTAACTCCCTTTTCTTTCATGTCACTCTTCACACAATCCATCCATCCTTTCTTTGGCCTCCCTCTCCCTCTTCATCCATTCACATTTATATTCATAACTCTTTTAGTTACATGTGTTTCATCCCTCCTCTTCACATGACCATACCAAGATAAAAAAATAAAATGAAATTTAGCCATCTGTAGGACAAAAAAGTCAGTACTTTAACACCTATATCTATCCATCTTCTGGGAAAAAAAGAACTTGCTAATCAGTGTTAAACTGATCACATGGTTATAAGGCGCTTGATAACTAAAGGCTAGGCATTTAGGAACAATCTAACTAGGAAGCAGGAAGCGATCACACTACACTAAATTGGACACCTAAATCGGAATCCTAAATCGGCAGTGTTGCCAACTCTTACAAATTCGAGCCCCTAGACAGAATATCAAAAGTCGCTAGAAAGTCTCTAAAACTGATTCTACTAGGAGCGGGCCAAATAAAAAGCGGACTCAGATTTTCTAGACTGTTTTGGTGTACAATAAAGTTTTATTCTATTCTATTCTTCTGGGAAATGGACCTTGGGAAAATAAATTATAATTTAAACACATTTAAAAATACTAGTAGCCCACTTATAGCGACAAAGTCGCTAAATTGGCAACACTTAGCTCTAAATCGTAGTGATGCGATTACACTATCCTAAATCGTACACAATTTAGGAAGTCAAATAGGGACCTACCAATCTCACTAAATCGGCCTCTAACTGTTCAAACTGCTATTACACCCTCCGATTTCCTAAATTGGGTCCCTTGAAATCGGAAGGTGTAATTGAACCTTAAATTGCGATTTTCCGGTCCGTTCTTATGTTCGTTGCAGTTTCGAAATATTGAAAAGTTGGAGTTCAAAATATACTTCTATGAGAGTATAAATTCTGAAAATGAGTTACCGCACCCCTGGGCACTCAGGCAGGGAAGGAACAGGGGTGGGTTTTAGTCAGTAAGAGTCTGACATGTCCACCATCCCACCCCAAAAAAAAAAAAAAACCCTATGCATGAATGTATGTATGTATGTTTGTTCCTTTGTGGCACTATAAATATCAAACGCGTGGGCCTATTTTGATAATTATTACTTGCGAGTGCTACGAACAACGTGACAGTAATTAAAATACAATATGGCGAAAACCAGACGTCATATTGTAAAAAGAAAAAAAATAAAGTCAGCGAACTATATTAGGTGGGGTATCAAAATAAAGATTTCGAGGACGAGATTCCAAAAACATAACTCACTAAATTATAGAAAATAAAAAAAATGAATATTAAAATAAACCGGCTGTATAAAACAACTAAAAAGTTACAAACAAGTCACTTTTCAAGCAGTCTGGTGCATTTGGTGACATGAAATCAATAATTGAACTAAAATAACTGCAACCAACTGCATCAGACTGCTTGAAAAGCGACTTGTTTTGAACTTTTTTGTTGCTTTTTCGTTGTTTTGTGACATGCTAACCGGAGTTTATGGGATTCATTCGTCACTTTACACCTTACACGAATTTTTTATGCACCCACAAATTCCAAAAAAAAAATACACTTACGTACTTATATGTCTTTTCTAGATGCATAAAACATTATCATCATCATCATTTCAGCCGAAAGACGTCCACTGCTGGGCATACGCCTCCCCCAAATGTCGCCACAATGATCGGTCCTGTGCGTCTCGCATCCATCGGCTACCCGCGACCTTCACCAGATCATCGGTCCACCTTGTGGGAGGCCTTCCAACGCTGCGTGTTCCGGTACGCGGTCACCACTCCAGAACTTTTCGGCCCCATCGACCATCTGTTCTGCGAGTAATGTGCCCTGCCCACTGCCACTTCAGTTTGGCGATTCTTCGGGCTGTGTCGGTAACCTTAGTTCTCTTGCGGATATCATCATTTCTGATTCTATCACGCAAGGAAACTCCGAGCATTGCCCTCTCCATTGCCCTTTAGGTGACTGTAAGCCTTCTGATGAGGCCCATTGTGAGTAAAACTTTATATGTCATGGTTTTAAACTAGTCAAATTTGCCAGTACAGAAAATAGAAAAAAAGCTAGAGACCCCATTAAAAAGAAAAACTTCGTATTAATTCAGATAAACAAACAATGCGTGGCCAAGACACATTAATCTTAATATTATTGTTATTCTGAATCAGGTGCAATGCCTTGCGAAGACACAAACAGAACATAATCTTTGTTACGACCTTGACCTTCAAGAATGATGGCCTTTCAAGGGTAATCTGCCAAAGGGGATAATCGAAAATGAAAGAAAAAACCGGCCAAGTGCGAGACGGGCGTACGAAGGGTTCCAGGTACCATTATAAAAACGGCAAAAAATCACGTTTGTTGTATGGGAGTCCCCTTAAATATTTATAATTCTGTTTTTTTTTTAGTATTTGTTGTTATAGCGGCAATAGAAATACATCATCTGTGAAAATTTCAACTGCCTAACTATCACGGTTCATGAGATACAGCCTGGTGACAGACGGACAGACAGACGGACGGTCCCGTTTTACCCTTTGGGTACGGAACCCAAAAAAGTTCCTCTTAAATTTTTCAGCCAGTTGCACTTTATAATTTAAACAAACAAATCACCCTGTCTTCTTTGAACTCGTTTAATAAAAAGTGAGAACAAAAAAATCTGATTCCCCAAGAGTGACTACACTGTCGAGAGGTGTATCATAAAGAATTCAGCTACGATACACTGGCGGCCGCTCGTGTTCGGTTATTTATTGACGTCAGAACATCTGATGTGCACTAGCGGACAGAATATTTGGCCAGCTTTTGAATTTTGGACGTGACAAGTGGGTTAAATTGTTTTGTTTTGTTATGCAAATGTTTTCAATGTGTATTTATCATGAAATTCCAAGTGTTCGATTGGGAAAAGTTTGCTTTGAAAGGGATTTTGCCACAAAAAGACACCGTAGCAGGAAGCCTGACAGATGTGAAACATCGTATTATATTTTGTACAGATAATAAATGTATATTTAATGCATTATGAAAATAAATAAATTTGGAATCAATAAAAAACTTTTAAACAAATAATTCAACCGACGAAATAGAACTAAAAAGCAAAAAATAAATAAACCTTTTAAGTCTTGAGTATTGAGCTTATTTACCTACATAAAATATCAAATTTTATATAAACTAATTTAGAGTCGGCGCCAAACAACAATCTGATTATTAAATATCTAAATTTTATATGTACGTAGAAATGAAGAAGGCTAGATGTAGGTAATTAATCATTTTTCACAACCCTTGAGGAGGGAACCCAAGAGAAAAAAATAATCATCAAGATCGGTTCATAAATTACGGAGTGAGGGCTGAACATAAACAAAAAAAAAAAAAATATATATATATATATATATATACGGTCGAATTGAGAACCTCCTCCTTATTTTTCGTTGGTTAAAAAATAAAAATTCAGATTTTTTGATAGATAAGAGAGATGGAGGATCCCCGAGCCGAGTAGGGAAAGTCAATTGCGCATAGTGACGCGTCACCACACCGTATTAGATGTTTCATACTGTCATATAGCGTCGTGACGCATGACTTGGCGACGCGTCGCCACACCAACAGTCGGTCTGACCCACCATATTTAGATATTTCAAAAAAAATTAAGAGATTCTAAAAGGAATACCGATTACCTGATATAGAAAATTTTCACATCCATTCTAAGATTACCATAGAAATAAGAATGTAAATAAAAAGAATCTTCTCATTTCTCCATTTTAAAAATGACAGGATTCCAGAGTCTGAAATTACAAGTAAAATGAATGAATTAATTTAAACAAAAAATTCTGGTGCGATCGTTCTATCACAAAAGGTACTTGGTTTAATTTTGAAAATGATTTTGTATACGAGAAAATTTTCTTAGATGCTACAAATGCTTTTATTATTATATTTCTAAATCACATTCTAGCTAATATTGTACAACTCGTCACTTATTCAATAATGACGACTGAGGACGACTAATAAATTTTGAGTAGCTACTTATTTGAGTGAAGAGGTTCTTTTTTATACTTAAGTTATAGTTTCAAGTAGGTACTAGTTTATAATAAAAAAAAAAACGGTACCCTATAGGATTGTCGTGTGTTTGACTGTCTGTTCGTCTGTCACAGCCAATTTGCTCCAAATCTAATTGACCAATTGAGTCATAATTTGGCACAAACATGAATATATCTGTGATCCAAACACGGATATATAACGTAAGTAAATTAATTTGGAATATGGGAGTCAGTTTTGGGGTGAAAATAAGTTTTTTTTAATATGTTTTATGCTACATATCAAATGAAAGGCTTATTGCAAGTATTTAAATTTTTTTTTTGTCATAATTTCAAAATTTATAGTTTTTAAGTTATCTAGGAAAATAGATGAAAAATTACCACTACCCGCAGCTTTCTCCGAAACCACTGCGCCTAAAATTTTGAAAAAAATACAGACCGTAGGCCTTTAAAAACCTCTTAAGATTACAGGAAAACCTATAAGAAGTACCTATATAAAGCTTAAACCTGGAAAAAAATATGATTAGTTCAGAACCTTTTGACTGGCCTGTTGGTCTAGTGGTTAGTGACCCTGACTGCTATGCCGGAGGTCGTGGGTTTGATTCCCACCCAGGACAAATGTTTGTGTAATGAGCACGATCATTTGTTCTGTGTCTGGGTGTAATTTATCTATAATATGTATGTATATAGAAATATATAAGTATGTTTATCAGTTGTCTAGTACCCATAACACAAGCTCTGCTTAGCTTGGGACTAGATGGCGTTGTGTGATAGTTGTGGAATATTATATTATTATTTTGCGCGCGAGTGCGACTCGCTCTTGGTCAGTTTTTTCTATATTCTGAAACTGTATAATGGTATTAAAAAATGCTCAGTATGTTTATAATTTGACGGCACGGTTGGCGTAGTGGTTGAGCGTTCGGCTGCTGCGCTTCGTGTCGCGGGTTCGATCACCGCACGGAACAAATATTTGTATGGCCTACAGATAATTGTTCCGGGTCTGGGTGTCTTGTGTATGTGAATTTAAATGTTTGTGAACGCACCCACGATACAGGAGTATTAATTCCTAGTGTGAGGCAACGTTTAAAAAAAAAAAAAAAACAATATGATGTGAAAACCTACACACAGAGGTACAGACAGAATGAAAATATACAGACAAAGACACCAGATATTACATCTTTCAACGTACGCATACCTGCTAGCTTTGGCCGACCATTAATACTAATAATTAGTTTTTGCTTACTTAGAATATAAATATTGTAAAATACAAAGATTTTGGACCCTCCCAAAACATAAAAGACTACCCAAAAATACAAATAGTCATGAATATACATAAAATAACTCCTGTTTTCCCATGGGATAGCGAGAAACTACAAAACCCCAAACTTCTTTTGCTTCAAAAACTAAAAACCATTACTTTCTTTCTAGAGCAGTCGGCTAAAACTGGGTACACGTGCACCGCTTAGTAAGTAACTTTGTCAGGATTGCGCTCAGATATTTACTTAGTTATTTATATCCTAAAGTTTTAAAACTCTCACAATCTGTTTCAAATTAAATAAATACTTACTTTTAACTTAAAAGCTTTTACTTCTCGAAAATAATTATCAAAGTTTAATAATAAAGATAGAATTTATTATGATACTATAATTATCGTAATATCTACTATTAAACTGATCGCTATGTTTTAAGTTTCGTTTGGTTTTTAGGGTTCCCTACCCGAAGGGTCGAAACGGAGTTCTATTGCTGTCACTCACGTGTCCGTCTGTCTGTCCGTTGTCTGTCACAACAAAAAATTTTTTCATTAAATTTTTTAACTTCAAATTTGGTGATAATGATTACCTACGAGTATTATACGTATATTTTACTAACAAATAACAAAATATTAATTTACCTCATATGGTACGGAACCGTAAATGTGGTAAGTCCAACACGCACGTGACCGGTTTTTAGGGTTGCGTACCCAAAGGGTAAACCGAGACCCTATTACTCAGATTCCGCTGTCCGTCCGTCTATCCATCTTTCACCTGGCTGCATCTCATGTACCGTGATAGTTAGATGGTTGTAATTTTCACAGATGATGTATTTCTGTTGCCGCTATAATAAAAAATACTAAAGAACAGAATAAAATAAATATTTAAGGGGGCTCCCATACAACAAACGTGATTTTTTTGCCGTTTTTTATTGATAATGGTACGGAACCCTTCGTGCGTGAGTCCAACTCGCACTTGGCTGGTTTTTTTTATTTAGTGTCCGACCGAAGGTTAGGTTTCGGTTTCAGCCAAAAAACTGGTTTGACTGGAGTTGGGTTTCAGCCAAAAAGTGGCCGAATAATCGGCTAGACCGAAACTAGCGTCGTTGAGCTGAAGGTAACTGATTTTCTCGTTCGTCTATGGGTGTAATCATCGTTTCATTCTGCGTCTGATAGCTTTTTTAAGACATTTTTGATGTGTAACATCTTTCCTCTCGTTTTCCTGCAAGCTGTGGGAGTGATTTCGTGAAATGGGACGGAAGTGTGTAATAGGAAGCCGGGGAATCGCACGCTATTTAATTTGACTAATGAGCGCGCGGTGGTAGAGTTGGCCGTCAGATGGTAGAGCGCGCGCACGGTAAGTCTGCGCGCGGTCGAAACCGGAACTAATCGTTTTAATTTTATTTTTTAGGTTATAGATTAATTTTATTTATTAGTTGCTTATTACCTAGGTGAGATGTCAAATGTTATACAACATATGCGACTACTGGAAGGGAAGCTGAACATTCGGTTTCGGCGAAAAATCATGTTTCGTTTGGATAGTAGTTAGGGTTCCGTACCTGAAGTATCCAAACGGAGCTCTTTTGCTGTCACTCAAGTGTCCGTCTGTCTGTCTCTCCCTATCAGTTTATCCGTCGTCTGTCACACAAGTTTGACAGCTAAACGATTGAAGCTACAGTCTTCAAATTTTCACAGTAAGCATCTTGTTGACCCAAAGCCATACAAATTGTCAAAAATACATTTGGTACGGAACCCTAAATGTGTGACGGCCGACACACACTTGGCCAGATTTCTTTTTATAAGCTAACAATTGTACGAAATTAACTTTGAAAGTGGGAAATTAAAATTATTAATCCATTAAGTTTTAAGCACAATAAGTTTTTAGCGTAGCTGCAGCCTGTTCATTGAATGTTAAGTTGGAAAATGTTTTCTCTCTTCCATTTTGTGGAACTGACCAGTAAATAATTAAATTGTAATAAAGAGTCAGAATATAAAGATACCTGTTCTCTTTAAAGAAAATCAGTTGAATACTTTTTCTTCGTTTGCTCTATTAATTTGTTATTTAGTATTGAAATAAAAATTTACGTATTGTTTTTACATAATTAGGGTTCCAAAAGTCCGAATGAAAAAACGGAACCCATAAAGGATCACTCATGTGTCTGTCTGTCCGTCGGTCACAACCAATTCGCTCCGAATCTCCTTGACCGATTGAGTTTAAATTTGGTACTCACATGAATATCTGTGACCCAAACACTAACGTGTACCCTAATTAAATTATTTTGGAATATGGGGGTCACTTTTGAGTTGAAAATCGGAAAACTAAAAAACGAAGTTTTTCAAACCGCATCGTGTGACATATCAAATGAAAGGGCACATTGTGAGGGTCTCGAGGGTATTTTTTTCATTAAAATAAATGGTTTAAAAGTTATTTAAGAAAATAGAAGAAAAATTACCATTCCTCCTCCGAAAACACTGTACCTAAAATTTAGAAAAATTTCAGAAAATTGTTCTACATGAAAATTTTAAATTAGTAAGTTGTTTAAAAAAAACCTGGAATCATATGATTTGTTTAGAAACCTTACGCCCGAGTCCGACTAGCTCTTGGCAGGTTTTTTTATATTTATCTAGCTTCCCGTCCCGGCTTCGCACGGGAGTAAAATTATTCGAAAGACACGTAGCACCATTTAGCGTGCCAAAGCTATTGTGACCTTAAAAAACATTAGCACTCCGGGAGTGCCGACAGAAGTGAAAACTTGAACAAAAATGCCCAACGCGCCTAAAGAAGTTTTCGCTTCAATCTGCTACGAGTGCTAAGCGTCGTAGCACTCGTAGCGGATCGCGTAGCGGTGTCGGTAAAAGTGTCGCGAGTTCAATTGTTTTTTCCTATCTCAAAAGCGTCTAAAGAAGTTTTCACTTCAAAAAATATTGTTCTTTACCTCACAAACAGTACGTTTTTTCTGGATGAATGGTACCCTATGACCTTTTCCTCCTGACAACGTTTGTACCTATATACAAAATTGCATGTTGATAGGTTCAGTGTTTTATGCGTGAATGGGTTAAAAACCAACTTACTTTCGCATTTAGGATTCTCTATTACGAGTATAATGCTTTTGAGCATGAATGTATGGTTATTAAAGTAGAGGAAGACTATAGATAAAGAGCCGATGGTTTGACTGAGTGAAAGATATATTGATAGAAAAACCGGTCAAGAGTGAGTATTTTGAATCTGTTACTTTAGTACGGTTGCAGTTTTAGGTTAACGCCATCTTTTGACCGATAGTGGAACTAATGTAATTTTGTTGATAATTTCTGAAAAAGTGTGCTATTTAGAGACATCGTTTTATTTTTCCGGTAATCTTTACATAAACTTCTATCACGTAGAATAATTTCAGATTGTTTGCTAAACTTCGGAAATGGGGAACCGTATTTTTATTATTTTTTTTTATCAAAAGTCGAAAACTATGCGGCCTAAAAAAAGAGAAGTGTTTGAGAATTTGCAAACAGCTCTTTCAAAATTATGATCCCACTTGCTTCGGCAGTACATATACTAAAATTGGAGCAAGGATGACACGCAAAATCGTGAAGTGTTCCACATTTTTTTTTTTTTGCATAGGGGTAGCGGATAAATTCTTAACAGAGTTACCGCACCCCTGGCCACTTAGGCAGGAAAGGAACAGGGGTGGGTTTTAGTCAGTAAGAGTCTGACACGCCCTCCCGCTCCACCCAGAGCGGGAGAAGTCATTGGATGATTTCCCACCAAGCCCAAAAAAAAAAAAAACTTGTCCTAGTAGCCCCACTTCGAATTTTTAATAACCCCTTTCAGTCCTTGTTGCAAAAAAATACTTATGTTTATTTTTATTCCTTTCTTATTTGCAAAATAATTGGGCAAACGTCATCTAAAACTGTTCCAAATTTCACTTTTGTACATACAAAAATAATATAAAGTTTTATTTTATCACTTTTTCTATTTTTTTTTCACGACGACCCTCTGATATCATAAACCTACATTTCTTCTAAATGTGAGTCTATAATTCTGTCCCGACACACATTCACCCGTACACTGCAATTGCTTCGAATGGAAAACATCGTAAAATGCGAAATTAAATGCAGTGATTTGTATCCCAAGTGCACTGGACTACATGTCAAACGGAATATATGGGCCGGCGCCTATTAATAATGCTGGTGCTTTATTCGTTTTTTTTGCATGTATGTGTAGTCTGTTCGTACGTATCAACCATACCTAGTTGATATAGTAAATTTTTATTTGTTTACCATTTTTGCAAGCAGTGGCAGCCCACGACGACGGCCACGACGTACAACTCGTAAATCGGGGTCTTTACCACTGTAAAGACCCCGATTTACGAGTTGTACGTCGTGGGTTCAAACCCAGCCAGGCGCTTAACTTTGTGTAATTTATTTCATCAGCACTGCTCTCAATATGGTGAAGGAAAACATCGTGAGGAAACCAGCATGTTCTTGAACCAAAAATTCGGAGACATGTGACATCCACCAACCCGTACTGGGCCCGTGTGGTGGATTGCGGCCCATTTCCTATCATTGAAAGAAGACCTGAGTCCCAGCAGTGGGAACATTATATAGACTGATTATGTTAAGCTTATGTTATGTGGTCAAAGCCATGTCGCTCCAAGTAAAAAAAAAAAAACTTTTTCACAAAAATTATAACCGATTTCTAAAAATTGCAAAATAACTTTAATTTCGGAAGTCGGTATTTGTATTTTGTTTGTCTTCGTTATTTGACACCGACTTCCGAAATTAAAGTTATTTTGCAATTTATAAAAGTCTCGTATTTTTTGAAAAAAAGTTTTATATTTTTCTCTTTTTAGTTGTTGTAGGTACCCCAGAACTAAAACTAAATACTAAAGTTATGCCCGAATGGATAACCGCAATAACATGGAATAATTATTGGAGACAACCAAAACGTCAACTGTGTTATAAACATTTTTTGTTTATGTTGATTTTTTCAAAAAGTGCTATAAATTTCGATAAAATTTATATTATTACCTCTGACGTATGACCTACCGAACAAAAAAAGAATCATCAACATCTATTTACAAATGACAGAGAAATCGCGTAAAATATAAAAAAAAACCTGCAGACGAATTGAGTACCGCCTCCTTTTGGAAATCGGTCGAATTAAAGGGAATTCAAATTCGAATCATTTAGGTATCTCAATCAAATCATTACTGTGAATTGTTAAAGAATCAGTCGATTAGAAACATAAGGCTTTTTTTTTTTTTTTTTTTTGGGGGGTGGGAAATCATCCAATGACTTCTTCCGCTCTAGGGTGGAGCGGAAGGGTGTGTCAGACTCTTACTGACTAAAACCCACCCCTGTTCCTCCCTGCCTCGAGTGCCCGGGGGCGAGGTAACTCTTTCGAATTTATCCTCCACCCCCGGGCAGGCACCGGCCGTGGCAGGCCCCTTCCTTTGGCTGACAACTCTTTGAGGCGCGCGTGGAACACTACGCGCCGTCGACTCTCGGGCCTGGTGCTGATCGGACGGCGAGTTACCCACTACTCGCCGTCCGCAGGCCCGGAGTCTCACTTCCAAAGTTAATTTTTATGTAGAAAATCCTGAGCCCCCCGTACCCATTTGTACCATATTTATGTATGCAGTTTGTGCCGTCAAATCTATTTATGAACTAAAATAAATGCCACCAACTGTGCCACTAAGTGCATCAGACTGCTTGAAAAGTGAATTGTTTGGAAATTTTTAGTCGTTTTTTGCGGTCGGGTTTTTTCTTAATAAAGCTTTATATTTTTGTGCACCTGCCATGTTATCTCTTCACCACCCTTGACTGGTAGAGAATGTCTGAGGCATACTTCTGTGTTCCATAAAGTTTTATTAAGTAAATAACGAAGAAAAAAAATTATCAAGGTTAATTCGTGTTACTTACTTTCATATTATCAAGGTTTGTGATCTCCCCACAAGAGATTCACAATTATATAGCCATAAAACTGGTAACCTCTCATAGCGTTACGACGTTCAAGCTTGCTACACAGTAGGTAGTGGGCAGAATGCCAACTGACATCAAAAGGGAAGTGTTTCGGCATCGCATCAAACTTGGAGGCTGTAACGGTTTAAGACCAGAGAGATTAGAGATGTCTTCTATGAAGAATTGGTTTTGTTGTTATGTTGAGGGGCTATAACGTTAGATAGGCGCGCGCCCACCACGCACGCTACATCTTCGACCACATCATCGCTTACCATCAGGTGAGATAGTGGTCAAACGCGAGCCTATCAAACATAAAAAAAGCCATCGACGCAATTTGTTTATTTATAAAGTAATTTTTAGGGTTCCCAAAGTCCGACTGAAAAAACGGAACCCTTAGAGGATCACTCGTGTGTCTATCTGTCCGTCTGTCACAGTCAATTTGCTTTGAATCTGCTGGACCGATAGAGTTGAAATTTGGTATACACATGAATATCTGTGACCCAAACGGATAAACACGAACGTTTACCTACCTTAAATTAATTTATTTCGTCAAAGGAGGTCACTTTTGGGGTGAGAATCGGAAAACTGAAAAACAATGTTTTTCAAACTGTACCATGCGACAATATCAAATGAAAGTTGAGAGTCTCGAATGTATTTTTATCATTATTTTAAAACATACAGTTCTAAAGTTATTGAAAATAGATGAAAATTACCATTCCCCCCACCCACCCCACCCATCTCCGAATCCACTGGGCCTAAAATTTTGAAACAAATACAGCAAGTAGTTCTTAACTGTATAGAGGAGGTAGTTTTAAAAAACCTCAAAAATATATGATTTGTTCGGCGTTTGGCCGACTCGCTCTTGAACGGTTTTTTTATTCAGACTTCATGCACAAAGGTACAAAGGCAAACTTAATGCTTTAGGCATTCTCTACCAATCAACCGTGGGTTGTGAAGAGATCATATAGCAGGATTATGGCATCTCGGCGCGTAGTGTTCCACGCGCGCCCCAAAGAGATGTCAGCCACCACCGACAGGGTCCGTCATGGCCTATGCCTGCATGCCAAAGGGTCGAGGATAAATTCGTAGCAGATTTGTCGTACCCCTGGGCACTCAGGCAAGGAAGGAACAGGGGCGGGTTTTAGTCAGTAAAAGTCTGACATGCCCTCCCGCTCCACCCAGAGCGGGAGAAGTCATAGGATGACTTCCCACCCCCAGAAAAAAAAGGATTATGGCATCTGTACAATTTTTTAAAAAATAACAGACCATAGTTTAAGTTTGACCCTAGTTTTGAAAAATTAGCCACCCGTGATTACATCAAAATTCAAATGAAATTGCCTAAAATTTTATGCACTGTAGGTCGAATTAGACTGTAGCACCTCTGTCATCTTTATACTTTTTGATAGGCTCACGTTTGCCCACCGTCTCACCTGATGGTATGGAACGATGTGGTCGTGGTTGCCTAGAAGTAACCTAATCACTCTTGACTTCAAGACCCCAGTTTGTAGCTATCAGAAAATACCGACACTGGCAGGGAATTCCACTCCATAACTGTATGCATAATGAATGTGTTCCCAAAACGTTTTGTGCATGTGTGTGGGATGTCCACCACGTACCAATGTCTTTATAAAAACCAAATGAAATATCTACTTCATTATAGATGATTGACGAAATGATGAAAGACGCGCTGGTCAGAAACCGCCGGCGACTCTCTTGGTGCTGATCGGACGGCGAGCTACCCATTACTCGCCGTCCTCAGGCCCGCGCCTACGATGGCCGGAGATCATCCCGCGACCCCCGACCTGTGCTGGGGGCATGAAAGCGACTCCGTTGAGTCGCCCTCACCTGTCCCTCTCGCCCCGTACCATGGCCTGGACCAGGGCCGGGTACGAGAAGTCGCTCCCGCCGATCGCCTCCACGAGGACACGGCAGGGGTGCTTTGCCCAAGCGGGGCGGAACTCCACCGTGTAGGTACTCTGGGCAACCCGCACAGTAGATAGTAACCCTAATGCTTACCACGATCCTCAGACATCAGGGACCAACTACAGAGAGAGAGTGAGAGAGATAGATGAATAAAATGTTACAAACACTTTCAGTATTTCTCTTCATATACTTAGTATTAACAGAAACTCGAAAATTTCTATATGTGGTATCAATCTACTCTACCGAAAACCGAACTTTATGTATTTTCCACTGAGCTGCTCATTCTAAATCCCACAAACCGCAACAACTCATAGAAATCTTCCTGAAACACAAACATTTAATACAATCACGAGCTCCCACCTATGAGTTATTTACTGTCGAAAACATTCATGTGAATTGTAACACTTTGCTCTTGTATATAAGTGTCAGATTTGCATGTATAATTAGTAATGTTAATTTGGCCGGATGTGTACGCTTTGCCACAGAAATCAATGTTACTAGAGAGCTCGTGTCACCGGCAGAAGTGTTACTATTTGCTTTTGAAATTTTGTGCTCATTTCGACTTTGATTTGTGGTTTTATATGCAGTAGGTCGGTGGAAATGAAACAAACTAGTCTTTTTCTACTACAGAACGCTGCATGCTACAATTCTTATAAATAACTTTTCTAAACTATGTTGGAGTCCGCTTCCAGTCTGATCTCTGAGTGATTACATATCTGACCAGTACGACAATACTCCTTGAGAATATTGCTTTTCAGGTCGGTCAAAATTATACATAATATGTCTAGACCCAATTTGGTAAAGAAGGAAAATGTAAAGTTGTGGACATAATGAGAATTTGAGATAGCAAAATATTTTCCTGTTAACATCGATTACGTAAAGTCGTAAATCACACTTTTGTTTTTGTGTGCGTAAGCTCAAAAATCACGGACACCACATTTCAAATCCAAGAAAAGTAAAGCTAATTAAATTAACCAGTACAATAACGTCGTAAGAACTAAGGAAACACAACAAACTTTAAATCATTTGTGACGTTTTTCGTTAGCCACGGAAATTTGGCAAGTGTGTATATAAATATAATTAAAATTGTACCTATCAAGTACAATTAGCTCTTTATTACGACACTTACAGGAGCGGTCGTTTTGCCGACACTTGGGGGAGGTTTACGTCTAGCAGAGGACACATGTGCGTCTCGCATACAACAGGTTCCCACCACACGGGAACCACCACCGGGTCCACCTTCTTCGGAGACCTTCGCTGCGTCTTCCGGTACGCGGTCGCCACTCCAGAAACTTTCGGTCCCATCGACCATCTGTTCTGCGCGTTATGAGCCATGCCCACTGCCAGTTTAGTTTGGCAATTCTTCGGGCTATATCGGTAACCTTGGTTTTCCTGCAGATATCTTCATTCCTGATTCGAACACTCAATGAAACTCCGATCATAGTCCTCTCCATCGTCCTTTGGGTGACTTAGGCCTTCTCATGAGGTAACACGCAACCTTTACTTAACTATTCACTTTTTTGAGTATCAGATAAGAACTATACAGGGTGTAACGGAATGGTGTGGTCATATTTTAAGAACTGCATCTGCCCATAGGTATGAATAACTTTCTTCAAGAAAACTTGAGTAAATTCACAAAAAAAAATTTAACTCTCATACAAATATTGATCAGCTGATGATGACTTTGTATGGAAAGTCCAATTTTTTTTTGGGAATTTTCAGTTTTTATTTAGAGAAAGTTGTTCATATCCATTGGCTTCTGCCATGCTGCCGGATCATAAAATATGACCACACCTTTCCGTTACATCCTGTATATCCGAAAAATCGAGACAGTTTATTTCCTTTTCCGGCATTGATCCTAGCAAGCCATTGCCTCACTTCAGTTATAAACATTTTAACTGCATCCTAAATATTTATATACCCTTCAAACTCCGTATTATTCCCAATAAAATATCTTCAAACACAAGTATCTACTCGATACGTGAGTACAAAGAGATAGGGGTGTCAACGCGTTGTAAATTCAAAATTTGAGACACCGTCGAATTGCCAGTTGCGGAGCACTGTGGGCAAATTGTGAAACATTTGCTGTGTAGGCTACTTTGTTCACTAAGCTTTTGCTTCGTAAAGGTAGAAGGTGGCAACCCTGTGAATGTGAAATGCGATCATTGGGTGGAAAGTGCTCTGCGGCTTTTGATGGAGAAATTTTCAGGAGGATTACTAGTTATATAAATAGGAAGGATTTTTTAACAGACTTCAAAAAAGGAGGAGGTTTTATGTTCCGACTGTATTTTTTTATATATGTCCACCGCTTTCTCCGTCAGTTTTGGACCGATTTTCAAAATTCTTTTTTTTTTATCCGATAGGATATATCCCGAGGTGGTCCCATATAAGGTTTTTTAGTTCTGGGGTATAACAACTAAAAAGTGAAGTATATAAACTTTTTTACAAAAAAAACAACCGACTTCCAAAAAAGAAAATACACTTTTTTTTGGCTTCAACACCGTTTTTTTTGGGGGTGGGAAATCATCCTATGACTTCTTCCGCTCTGTGTGGAGCGGTAGGGCGTGTCAGACTCTTACTGACTAAAACCCACCCCTGTTCCTTCCCTACCATGAGTGCGCAGGGCGCGGTAGCTCTGTTTCTAATTTATCCACGACCCCTGGGCAGGCACCGGCCGTGACGGGCCCCGTCATGCATTCCTGATAACTCTTTGAGGCGCGCGTGGAACACTACACGCCATCGACTCTCGGGCCTGATCCTGATCAGACGGCGAGCTACCCACTACTCGCCGTCCGCAGGCCCTTGTCTACGGTGGCCGGAGATCGTCTCGCGACATCCGATGCACAGGGCGTCTCCTGCGGCGGCTGCTGCTGGGAGCGTGAGGGCGACTCTGTTAAGCCTCCCTCACCCGTTCTACCTCCTCCTTCGCGAGCATTACTGCTTTGCAGAAGGAAGCGACTGCTTCCCATTTCCCACGGAGCGAGAGGGATCTCTCGTCTCGAGGACACGGCGGGGCTACGCCCAAGCGGGGCAGATCTCGACCGAATGCTCCACCGTGTCCTCTGGGTGATGATTCTCACAGTGGTGAAACGCCCGGGTGGCGTTTCCCTCCGCCTTATCCTACACAGGAACCTCCCAAAACTTTCGTGTCCGGTAAAGAACTGCGTCAGGCGGTAAGTGAGGATGCCGTGGCGCCTCTCCAGCCACTCTTGAAAGAGGGGCCTTATCGCCGCGGCAGTTCCTACAGGACTGAATTTTTCGAGATAAAAAGGTGCCTACGGCACTCAATGACAGTTTGACTTTCAATTAGTATTTTGTAATAGGATCATTACATCCAGAGATCACTTACTACCTACAAACATTATCTTTTCTCCTTAATAATATTAGTTTTGATAGTGGTAGGTGGATATTTATATCAACCGCAATGGGCCCGCGTGGTGGATTACGGCCCACACCCTCTCACAGAGAGGAGGGCTGTGCCCCAGCAGTGAGGACAATAAAAAGGCTCAGGATGATGATAATGATAGTTGTAGTTTAATTATGAAAATTATCAATTAGGTTTGTCTTTTTTTTTAATTGACACGGCCTTTTCCAAACCATGTTTAAGTCCGCTTCCAGTCTGATCTGTAAGTGATTTCATATCTGACCTGTATACACACGACAACAGAAGACTGATTTTCAGGTCGGTCAAAATTATACATCTGTCTAGACCCAATTTGGTAACGAAAAATGTATAAAAGTTGAGGAAAAAATGAGTATTCGGGATAACAAAATATTTTCCTGTCTATATTTATTTATTTATTTTCTTTTTTGCGGGTGCAAATCTTCACAAAGCACCTGGGTTTTGGGGATCTCGTCTGAGCCTCACTGAGGAGCATGGCAGTCTTCCTGGATCATCATCGTCCCTGGATTCACTCGGTGGGCGAACAGACTCCCCACTGCATTTAGGGTTTCAGCGTGTGAGGTGTCAAGGTGGTTGCCTCCCCGACGCCTTCTTATACGTGTGGGGCACGCCCTGTCACGATCCCACTCGGCGGCCTCCTTCTGAACCACCACGGTCTCACAGCAGGAGGTAACTTCCCTTCAGTTTGGCGACCAGGATCTGCCGCTCAGCGGCCCAGGCAGGGCAGTCCTCGAGCGTATGCTGTGCAGAATCTAGGTCGCCTCCACAATGGTGGGAATTTGCCGTGACCTTTCGCCCAATTCTATTCAGGTAACCTCTAGGTGTACCTAGTGTTTTGTGCTTCAGTAACGAACTATACCGCTTAACTCCTACAAATTCCAGTCTTATTAAAAAAATAATAAACCTTCTCCGTAAAACCTTTGACAGTAATAATGTCCTTAAAAGCTCCCATTCTTTCACTAACTGCTTCGTAATGTTATTCAGATGCATACGGAGCGGACTGCAAACTGCGAACGTTTAAAATCGTTTTAGCTATTCTAACAGCTCATCCTTCTGTTTATTTTGAAAAATAACTCGAGCGCTTTCAGTGCACATTTTTGAGAAAATAGCACTTTATATTTTTCAAGCCTTTTCGCTCTTCATGGATGAAATAATTGGCGCTGTTTTTCTCGGCATTTTAGTTTTATTCCACACTGAAGATAGACGGTCTTTACTCAAAAGGGAAATATTTCGTTCTTGATTGCAAAATTTTTGATTTGTGTTTCCGTTAAGCTTTTAGCATGATTAGCATGTCCCGTTTGAGTCTAACTTCTGTTTGAAATCAGTCAGACTTTCCTGAAACTGAACACAGTATCTGTTCAAGTAGATATTACGAGTAGATTTAGCTCTTTGATTACTTTGGTACAATATTACTCTGGTTCTTACGATACTGGAATACCAAGGCGCTGATAAACGACTTCTAATAATTTTCAATTGAACTTCACGTCTAAACGACTAGTCTTATTTCTTTGAAAACATATATGTTACTTTAGACAATTTTCTTCGTAATTTGAAATGTGAAATTATATTTTTATATCATAATGTAATTAATTTGTAAAGTTATGTCTAACGCGGATAAAAATTGAGAATCACGCAAAAACTATTAAGCATATTTTGATGAAACCTTCACTATTTTAAAGATAATTTAATTATTTATCTTTTAGTATAGGTGTTTTAGTGTAATAAATGTTATTTTAGGTATAATAAATTAATACTGCGTTTTATTTGGGACAGCGCTCCTTAATGGGCGAGTCCTATTACTGGGTGGACGTACAACGCGTTTTGTGAGCTCAGCCACGGTGTCTCATCTCGAACAAAGAAAATTTAGTTCAAATACATGTCAACAGATGGCGCAATAAGCATCGATTTCTTATTGATGTATAAGTAATATTAATATTTTGAAAATAAATATGGTGAAAACTGTATTTTCTTATTTATTATACTGCTCTAAGCATAAAATTGTGGAATAATTTGCTTGTAATTCAAATTTGGACGAGTATTGGAACGAATCCTTAGACATCTATATTTCTTGTACCAATAGATGGCGCTGTTTGAAGTCTTAGAGTTTATCCATTCACTTCTTTAAAATTTGAATAGTGACAAATTTTGATACAATAAAACTGCTATGAAGTGCCAAAAATACTATAAAATAATATCTCAATGTGTGAGAAAATATTGGTAAGACTTTTAGTAAATTCATTCAGCTTGCAAGCCGTCACTGTTAACACCATCTAGCGAGGTGTAGAAGACGGGCCCGAACGAAGAACAAAAGTTACTTGTGCCAGACGAAAACCCGTAGTTACGGCGGCACCGTTTCTTTGTATAGGATAAGGCATCTGTACGCTAGTATTATATTTTATTATCTGTGGCTCAGCACAGAACACGCAAGCTAACTCAAGGCCGTTGGCATATAACTGTGCCTGAAATATCTAGACATGACGCTTGGTCAAATGTGTTTTCAATTTGATTTAACAAAACTTTAATTATTTTACAAACTGCAAAATAAATCCAGATTAATTCAAAAATAACAAATTGCTTTTTGATTTTGAAATAAAGTCAACATTTGAATAAAATTTTAAATGTCTTTTATTAAAAGTGTTGGCACAACGCCTTTCTGTTTGCCAATTAATTTGTAGTTTTGAGGGTTAACAAACAAATTATTTTGTGAACATGCTATATTTAATATTATTTATTAAAATCTAAATGACCGAATGGTTAATTTGGGTGGGAGTTTTTCAGCGCATTTAATTTTGCCCACTGTGGGGTGAGGTACACATAGCCCAGAGGGCAGGGTACATTGCTCGCAGACGATTTCATGTTTATTAGGGTACCCGGGATCCTATTACTAAGACTCCCCTGTCCGTCCGTCTGTCTATCTGTCTGTCTGTCCGTCTGTCACCAGGCTGTAACTCATGAACCGTGATAGTTAGACAGTTGAAATCACAGATGATGTATTTCTGTTGCCGCTATTACAACAAAATACTAAAAAACAGAATAAAATAAATATTTAAGATGGATCCCATACAACAAATGTGACTTTTTACCGTTTTTATAGATAATGGTACGGAACCCTTCGTGCGCGAGTCCGATTCGCACTTGGACGGTTTTTTTTTAATTTTTATAAATGCAATAGTGACTCTGTCTGTCTATCTTAACAGTTATGACCATTTCCTGATAGATATTTCCCGGCTTTCATCGAGTGAAGCCCCTGACAGAAGCTAGTCGGCTATAAAATTTTAAAAACTTTTTTACAAAAAAAAAAAAACAACCGACTTCAAAAAAATAAAAATACCTTCACTAAAAATTAAAAAATAACTTTAATTTCGGATGTCGGTGTTTGTATTTTATTTCTTTGTTGACACCGTACTGCCGAAATTAAAGTTATTTTTTAATTTTTAGTGGTACTTTTTTTTGAAAGTCGGTGGTTTTTTTTTTGTAAAAAAGATCTTTATATTTCACTTTTTAGCTGGGGTATACCCAGAACTAAAAACCCCAGTAACATCAAACGTGGAATTTAAACATACTCGTAATTGGAGAAAACCAATACGTCATCTATCTTTACGTATTTTTTGTTTTTTCAAAAAGCACTGAAGCAATTTCGATAAAATTTATATGGGATCACCTCGGGAGTATATACTTTCAAATAAATAAAGAATTTTGAAAATCGGTCCACAATTGACGGAGAAATCGGCGGACATACATAAAAAAAAACATACATACAGTCAAACATAGAACCTCCTCCTTTTTTCAAAAGTCGGTTAAAAATAGTCTCAGTCGCCAATAAATAAGACCAATAGGCCAATTGTAAGATAAAAGGGTGATTGCAAGTTTATGTCAGCAACAAAATTGAAAACTTTACCTGTGTTTAACATAATTAGCTTGAATGCCAAAATAATGATGTAAAAATCGTCTGAGGTAGACGCCAGGCAATAAACTAACACAGTAATTACCTGGATAGAAGGGAAGTGAGCGTAGGAGAGAATCCAAACTACAAAATTTTAGTTTATTTCTCCTGGTGTATGCAACAAGCAGTTACGATTACACAATTTCAAATAGACCAAACTTACAAATTTATAAGTTTGGTCTATTGGTCAATAATACACTTTTCACCTTGAACATGTGCTGTGTTCAAGTTAAAAAGAAAAAGTGTAGTTACATACTCTGCAAATGCAATTATCTTATCTTACAAAAGGGGAAAAAAACCGAAATCAATCCTGTGCACGTCAGCCCTCTGGACCAGTCCCAAATAGGGGTGCAGCAAAGTTCCAAATTTTAAGGTCAAATAAAAACAAGTGCTGGATAACAACTGAAACGAATAAATTTCACGTTAGAGACTTTGAATTTCTTTCTTTCTTTCTTTCAATAAATAAACAAAAAATAATTAATTAAAAAAAAATACCTGATGCCCTTGAAACAGCTAAACCAATTTTGATAAGCATGTCTAAGAAACATCCTTAGAAAACCTGCTTTAAATCGGTTCACCCGTGAGCTACGGTTCCATAGACAGACACACACATAGCGGTCAAACATATAACACCCCTCTTTTTGCGTCGGGGGTTAAAAACAAACTTACACGTGTGTGAAAATCTGTCCTGATTCAAGTCGGTCATACCTAAGGAAACGTGTATGAAAACATGCCACCCACAGGTAAACACTTACTAATACTCCAGAATCAGGAGAATCCGGTCAAGCTTTTATTAGTTTTGAGAAACTGCTTTTTCCATAGTAAAAATACTGAAAAATTAGTTATTCGAAATTAAAACTTAAATCAGAAACATCTGTCTGTTGCTTTCAAATGAATCGTAGTTTTTGACTAGTAAACACCAAAAAAAACAAGATTTAATTTAAACATTTCTTGAACGCGAAAAATAATGAAAAACAAATTTCAAATCTACTGTAAAACTTGAAAAAAAAGGTCAGTATTGAAATCAAAATCAGTCACGCCGTTACTTTCAAATTAAATTCTAGTTTTGACGCCATAACACCAAATTCAAAACAAGATTTCAATTTCAAATAATTTTTCGTAAAAAAAATAATCAAAAACATTGTCAACGACAAGTCAAGCTCTCTACTACACTAAGAATAAACAAAGTTAGGCATTTTTTTTTCACTTCACATTCATTAATATTCCTTTCAGCCCTTGTTTATAATGTAGAACTTTTTTGATTCCAGCCTGTTATTTTATTTAGACCATTGTTTTTGGTAGCGAGTGGATAATTGTTACTGTCAGATTGAGACGAAGATGGAGACGAAGCTTGATATAATAATATGCAAAATATAGTGTATAGCTAAATCAAATGTTCATTCGTTAAGAGCCTTTCACGTTTTCTCTTGACTTAAATTAGTAATGACTGCACTTATATAATATGATTTCATATAAGAATATTAAATTCCAAAAAAGCCAATCGGCATTCGAGCCTCGTGGAATACGTATAAATAAAGTTATTATTGCAAGTACGCTAACAAGAAGAGGCAAACAATACAAACAATAGAACAGCTCAAACCCACACGAATAAATAAACATGTAGAAATAAATTGCAAAAATACGAGTACTCTCTCAATTTTTCCATTCCCCGATCAACAAGTAACCATTCTTCTATTTCCATTCGATCGTTCATTCATGCTGTCAGCGGCACGACGTTCACTCACATTGAACGATCCATCATCGTTCACTTCAATCAGTCTGTCATTCAATTACCCTTTTTCCTAACATTGCCTAAGTTTTTTTTGCATTTTCATTCCGATGTACTCGTAGGTAGGATTAAATTGGAAAGTTTTCTAATCCCAGAGGGAACCCTAAAAAAGTTTATCTCGAAGGAACATTCATTTTTCATCGTCAATTAGTGAAAGTTTTGTGGGGATGATTAATTCGGGCATTAAAATGGCGGGAAGGGAACGAGGAACGATATGTGGATAGATTAGAGAATTTGATGGCGGAGAAAGTGCTGTTGTGAGCACGTGCCACAGATTTGAAGTTCAGCTGTACGTATGTATACCAGAACACTCATCGATCGTATTTCTATTGTCTTGTCAACACCATTTCATAACATAACATCACGCCGGTACGCTCTGAAGGGGTATGCAGATGTGTAAAGTTCACCCTGGTACTACCTCATTTCACAAACAGTGCTAATGTGTAGATTGAGTAATTATGGGCATTTTTTCATTCCTACAGATACCTTACCGTAGAACTTGCTCACTTGTGGGGAACCATAACTAAAAAGAGAAAAATAAAAAACTTTGTAAGTCTATTAAAAGTTTTTAAAATTATAGACTTTTTATAGGTTTTCGGTTCCGTGTTTTTATTCAGAGGCTCGGAGCCCTTTTTTTGTGGTTTCGGAAATCATCCAATGACTTCTACCCTAAAAAAAATAAAAAAGGTCGGTGTTTCCAGTTTTGTTTCATTTGACACCGACTTCCGAAATTGAAAGTTATTTTGCAATTATTTTTTTTTTGGAAATCGTTTGTATTTTTTTGTAAAAAGGTTTTTTATTTTTAACCGACCTCCTTTTTTGCAGTTATACCCGAATTGATAGCCCCAAATCTGTGTACCTTTCGGAACGTATCAGCGTGATGTTATGTTATGAAGTGGTGTAAACAATAAACAGACATGCGATTGCAGCAATTCCAGAAGGTTTGCTATCATTTATTGAAGAGTTTCATTGTCTATCTCCGATGTCCTTTATCATATCTTCACCAAATACAAATGGGACCACCTGGGAAGTATACCCTTTCAAACAAAAAAGAATTTTCCAATTCGATTAAGGCGTCTTCGAGTAATCGGGGAACATACATAAAAAAAAAACATGTGTGCACTTCACATGTGGTAGAATTGAAACCTTCAAAAATTTCGGCTTAAACAAAACAAAACACTGTATAATGCTTCCTATCTCATTTTCTCTCACGTTAAATCTTATGAATTTATGTGTCTGTCTCTTTTTACTGTCGCTTTTTCGTTTCATCGACTTTCAAATCACAACGACGCTAAAGAAGTTTTCACTTCAAAAGATTCCAACGAATTGAAAACCTTCGCCTTTATTAAAGTCGGTTAAAATCAATCACACGGCCTCTCAGTAAAGACCTAAGTTACATAGCTAAGCACAGCACGTGCACAACTAAGTCAGTACACATTGTTTACTAAGACCCCTTCAGTTTCCGAGCCACATGGTCAGTTGTGAGCTCACTGGAGCGAGTGACTAGTCAGTAGGAAGCGAGAGATGAGGGTTGGCTACAATTTTTTAAGTCATTGATGTTTGGGGTTATGGTATGTTATTGTTATCATGATCTGATACCGGATGTATAAGCTTTGTTTAAGTCGAAAGGAGACCATCCTACTATAATATTATAAATGCAATACTTTTTTTATGGATGGTTTTTGATGTTTGTTACTCAATCACGTCGGAACGTCTAAACGGGTGTGGAAGAAGTTTGGCACAGATATAGATTATAGCCTGGGCACATAGGTGATCATTTATAATGGGGAAGTACTAATCTAAAAATAATGACGACACCCGATTTGAGTTGATCCCCGCACGGAATAAATATTTGTATGGCCTACAGATAGTTGTTCCGAGTCTGGGTGTCTTGTGTCATCATCATCATCATCTCAGCCTTTTAATGTCCCCACTGCTGAGGCACAGGCCTCTTCTCTGTGAGAGGGTGTGGGCCGTAATCCACCACGCGGGCCCAATGCGGATTGGTAGATGTCACATGTCTTCGAATTTTTGGTTCTAGGACATGCCGGTTTCCTCACGATGTTTTCCTTCACCGTTTTGAGAGCAGTGGTGATGAAATAATTAACACAAAGTAAATCGCCAGACTGGGTTTGAACTCACGACCTACAACTTGTAAGCACCTACGATGCAGTAGTAATTCCTAGTGAGGGGCAACGTCTTTAAAAAAAAAAATATCACACACGGGCGTAGCCGCTGGCATAAGCTAGTTAGATTTATGATTACGATTTTTTTATAGAGGCAACAGTTGGAATCAAATGTGACCGTGGATAAAATAGATGCTTGGAGATTACATGGCAGGTGCATTGTTAATCGGTTGGACGTCATCATCATCATTTTCAGCCGAAAGACGTCCACTGCTGTACATAGGCCTCCCCCAAGTGTCGCCACAATGACCGGTCCTGTGCGTATCGCATCCATCGGCTACCCGCGACCCTAACCAGGTCATCGGTCCACCTAGTGGAAGGCTATACAACGCTGCGTCTTCCGGTACGCGGTCGCCACTCCAGAACCTTTCGGCCCCATCGACCGTCCGTTCTGCGGGCAATGTGCCCAGCCCACTTTAGTTTGGCGATTCTTCGGGCTATGTCGGTAACCTGGGTTCTCTTAAAAAACCATGCACAAACATACTTCTAAATCACAACATGATTCACTCCCAAAAAATCTCACACAGAACCCGACACCTCAAAAAAAACCAGCAAATAAATTCAACAATGGTCCGTGGCCTGGCGATGGCAAGGCCTGCCCTTATCACCGGTCGGTGGCTCTTTGTCCGGCTAACGACTTTCACGACACATGTCATGCTAACCGTACTAATGCTAGTTTATGGCGTTTTGAAGCCGGTTTCGATTTGTAGGCTTTGCTAGCATGGTTTCGGTATCTGGTATCTGCAGGCTGAGTCGTTTTGTTGTGAAAAACTGTGAAATAGGGTTACTTTAGCTATATCTGGTTAGGTTAGAAGCCAGTGTATTTGAAAAAAGGCTAAACAGTAAATTATATAAGTTTTGTCGGTATTATCGGTAACCACTACATTTTTAAGAAGAGTTCAGAAGTTAAATTTAACCTACTTCAGAGTTTTCGATTCTCGCCGTCCGATCAGCACCAGGCCCGAGAGTCGACGCCGCGTAGTGTTCCACGCGCGCCTCAAAGTGTTGTCAGCAAAACATGACGAGGCCCGTCATGTTGTGTGTTTTATTTCAAAGTTCATGTAGCCTATGCCACTTCAGCTGTCAAGACCAATCTATAATGACCAAAGGTAGGAATTAGGTAGAGTTATTTATGTACTTACACTAATTTCATACAGCGAAAGAATAAAGTGGGTATGCCTTAAATCCAGAGATTAATTTCAAAGAGCAGAAAAATCCCTTGATTTATTAAATAAAAAGCTATTTACTTTTACACAATGTAAACCACTGCACGCGCGACGTTGCTAAATTTACATCAACGACATCGGATGTCCGAAGTTGCAAAATTCCAATGCGCACATACGCGCTATTTTGCCACATTTGTAGTTCACACAATGTTGTGTGCTTGTTAGAAAAAAAGAAAACAAAAGAGGCTTTAATTATTATTTATTCGTAATATTGTTGGCCACACGGGATTGCCCATTAGAAATCCCGGGCAGATCCATATTAATATCAACATTTCGATGCAAGTACATAAATAACTCTACCTAATTCTGACCTCTGATAATGACATCTCAAAATCTGCTTGCCTAGCCTTTTCCCAACTATCTTGGGGTCGGCTTCCAGTCTAACTGGATGCAGCTGAATACAAATAGTTTAACCCAGTTACTGGGTAACACGATACCCCTTGGTAAGACTGGATGTCAGACTGTCGGGTGTAATGACAATGACAATGATAATTTAATGACACCTCATCTGTTAAAAATCCATCCAGTCGGTTAAGCAACAGGGCTTTCCAAAGAACAGGACATACAAACATACATTGTCCAGAAAAAAATTACCCTCTATCTGAGGCAGTCGGGTAGCTAGAAACACCATTTAAATTAACACCTCAAGGCCCAGAGGCGACAGCAATCAACACCATCGTCGGGCCCCGCCTCGCCATAAGCGGCGGCAGTTTCGCGCGCTTTAAAACTCTATTATTACTAATAAGGAACGATTTTACTCCGGCCCCGCCGTCCCCTTATGGCGACGACAGTGACGACAGTGTTGATCGCTGTCGCCCCTCGTCGACGCAGGGCCCTGACGGGTTAAGCCGTATATGGCCGCCAAGTGGCGCCCTCATTGAATAAAAAATCGTAGCAAAGCGTAGAAAATAAAGATTAAAAAATCCTTTGTTGCGTTTGTTACAAAGAGCTTAAGGGCGCAGTTATACGACTTTTAATGGTTTTTAATTGAACATCACGTCTAAACGATTAGTCTTATTTCTTTGAAAAAAAAATTATGTTACTCTAGACTATTTGCGTCGTAATTTGATCTGAGAATATTTTAAATTATATTTTTTGAACATTGGGTAATTAATTCGTAAAGTTATGTCTAACGCGGATAAAAAATTGAGAATCACGCAAAAACTATAAAACGTATTTTTATAAAACCTTTACCATTTTAAGGGTCATTTAATTATTTATAATTTAGTCTCAGACTTTAATTTCAAAAAAATTTCAATACTTATTGTTTTATGTGTAATAAATGAATAATGCGTCTAATCTCGGACAGCGCTCCTTGATGGGCGAGTCCTATTACTGGGTGGACATACGATGCGTTGCGTGAGCTCAGCGCAGAACACGCAAGCTAACCACTCAAGGTCGTTGGCAGGTAATAGCGCCTTAAGGTATTTTTACCTTTGTCTTGTGCTGTTTTTGACACTTTTGCTTACTACTTTGGATACGAAACACTTTCAGTCCTGTTTTAATAACGTAAAAATACCATATCCTATTTATAACAAACGCAACATTACGAATTTTTATTCAATGAGGGCGCCACTTACGGGGAGGTAGGCCCTTAACTTTAAACATTAACTTAACACTAAAACAATCGCTGCCCGCTTCCCTTATAATATAATCAGTTAAACAATGGTTTAGTTTTGAGAACGCAGATATTATCGCACCGCTAATTGGCTATTGGTAGCTGAGGTGTGAATGTTTAGATTTTGATAAAGTTAACTAAAGTTAACTAAAGTTAGTAGTTAGTTGTAAAGATATTCAAAGGGGTGTTTGGGAATTGGTTTTCATTGTGATTTCTGGTTACTTCCTTGTTATCCGAATGCCCAAGAAGGAGGGTAACGTTTTTCGAGATTAGGTACATAATATATATATATATTTTTTTAAATAAAACGTTGCCTCACACTAGGAATTACTTCTGTATCGTGGGTGCGTTCACAAACATGTATACTCACATAAATACACAAAACACCCAGACCCGGAACAACTACCTGCAGGTCATACAAATAACTATATATAATAACTATATTTATGTGAGTATTATTTATGTCTATTTCTTTGGCTTGCCCCACACCCTAAACGGCTGAATGTATTTCAACAAATGAGATTGGATTAGATTGGGTTTGACTACTGAAGTGTCCTAAGCTCTAAGAATTTTGAAAATAAAACCAAATTGTCGGCCGCCCGTTTGGTTAGTAATGTCGAATTTTTTAAGATGCTGTTATTAGCTTGGTATCTAAGTAACGGAATCTTTGAACGTGATTTTTGCCCACTTCAGAACATGGGATTGAATTGAAACTTCGCACTTTTATCAACGACCGATGACAATACAATAATATAATTATTAATTTTAATTAAAATTATTTTTAAAGAATAAAAAAGCAAAAATAAATAATATTTTAGTAAACTAAAACACACGCTTTAGTAACTAGCCGAACTAAAAATTAGAATATAATTTTCTATACTTAAGTTAAAAAAAACTAAAGTCAAATATAGTGATTAAGAAAAAAAACATTTTATCTTAAAAAGCGTGGGGTGCTAGATGTGTTTATCGAAAGAAGAACACTAGAACTTGATTGGTTTAAATATTTTATTGACAGATATTGGTAAGAGTAAAAGTCATCATAATGTTATAAAATATCTTAAAAAGCACCCCACGCTTTTTTAAGGCATGAAATCTATTATTGAACTAAAGTAACTGCCATCAACTGCATCGGACTGCTTGTTTAGAACTTTTTAGTTGCTTTTTACAGTCGGATTTTTTAACTGGTACTGTTTTGAAAGATCACTAACAAAGTTAACTTGCCTGTATTTGTTTTATGGCAAGACTTGTGATGTAATAAATTATAGAAAGTCTAGGTTTCTAATTAATTCTTTTATTAGTACGATTTACTCTTTTACAAAGTTCTTGAGAGAGCGAGTGTTGCCTACCTAAATAAACATTATCTTATAGTGACTGAGTTACCTAGATGAGTAAACAAACAATAAAGTGGTAGTATTAAATAGAGTATTTGGTACTGTGTATTTCAATAATGACAGAGAAGACACACACAACACAAAAAGACACACAGAAACACACACAGAGAACAGACATACAACACAGACAGAAAAGGCTTGAGTAGTTATTAATCACGTAGTTCACTTTTGAGGGTTGACGATTTTTAGGCTTTTATGAACTAGGTCTTGTTTTTTAAGGGTTTCGTACTCGAAGGGTCCAAGCGGAGTCCTATTTCTGTCACTCACGCGTCCATCTATCCGTCGTCTGTCACAAAATTTTGTGCCGAAGAATTTTTAACTTCCCATTGATCTATGAACTTGAAATTTGGTGATAATGTTTATTATTACGTATATTTTACTAAAAAAATACCAATATCTGTACCTAGTTAGTTTCCACACATCATCATCATCATCATCAGCCTTTGGGGCTCTGTGAGAGTGTGGGCCATAATCCACTACACGGGCCCAATGCGGATTGGTGGATGTCACATGTCTTCGAATTTTTGGGTCTAGGACATGCCGGTTTCCTCACGATATTTTCCTTCACCGTTTTGAGAGCAGTGGTGATGAAATAATTTACCTACACAAAGTAAAGCGCCTGCCTGGGTTTGAACTCACGACCTACAACTTGTAAGTCGCGGCCAATAGCACTAGGCCACCACTGCTCACCACAAATGACCCCAGCATAATGTTTCCAACCTCGAGTCGTTATCATCAAACCCCACTGGACTGCACAGCAGCCATTTTTGGCTGTCCGAACACAGAACAAAATTGGCTGAGCCCCCCATTTATTTAATCGTGCCCCCATTACACGACCATTAATGGTCATCTATCTACTTTACCAAGTTTTTCCCAAAGCCACAATCAACGGTCCATAGGATAAATTCACATAATCGGTCCACTTGGCATGCAAGGGATGGTTGGTACCCATTGCCACGGAATAATCCCCTTGCTTACGGGTCCCATGGGACCTGATGGGGTTTGCCTTACGTAATTTAAACACGTACTTTGTTTAAATAATTAAGATGTTCAAGTTAATTAAATGTTTATTTAATAAGAATGAAGATAGTATGATTAATAATGGGTATTTAATGTTTCAATTTGACGTGATGTAGGGAATCCAAAAATGGTTTTCAGGAATTTCTTTAAATGTTGCACCCAGGGTCTGCCAACAACTTTAAAGCTTCTAGTATTAGCGCTAACTATAGTGACGAAATAGCCTTCGCAGTAAGAGAGGGTGGTACGGTAAAAGGGAAATTACTGCCCCCTCCCTTCCCCCTTCCCCCCTGGCAGTCATTTCCTTTAGTTGCAGTATCCATCGCCGAGGTAATAACCTCAGTCAATGGTCAATGGGCTTTGGGGGAAAGACTAATAGTTAATATGCAATAGAATGAAAGTCTTGATCCAAGGTGAGCCTAAAGCATTTGGTCTGCCAAGTAGCATGTTCTCTACTTACGTATAAAGATTCAATAAATAAATAAAATCCATGAACATTAAGTTAATACTTAAAAAGGACATTTTTTAAACAAGCGCAAACACCACCAGAACTAAAGGTGTATGAAAAAATTCAACTCAATCGGATACCAAAAAAATAGTCGAAAAATGGTTCGCAAATTTTTGGCGGACAACTTATAAACATAAATACGAACAAAGCAAGTTAAATATAAAATAAAAGCTTGTAAAAATAATTTCCCATAAGACCAAAATGAACTCCAAAAACACATTACAAAAAGATACCCCCGACCTGACACCAAAAGATAAACTCATAAATCACAAAGCCAAAACACACGTCCTGCCCTTGTCTGGTAAAAATGACAACTGGCTCATTATCAATTCTGCGCGGGTACACCCCCTACTAACTGCGCTACGGTAGCACAATTATTTATCCACCAATCAGAACAAAGAGTAAGATACAATGCTATTTAATATTCGTAACGGGGTCTTGTTTCGTTTGGCACAAACTTGACCCACTTTGATGTTGCTAGGATAAAAAATTAAAATAACGTATGGGGGAGATTAAGTGGGTTTTTTCCTTGGAGTAAATTAATAATAATACATTTTGCGTTTGCAATCATAGGATGGAGTCCATGGATCAACTTGGAAGTTGTTGCAGTTTACATTATTAATTACAGTTTTTTTGTTAGTAAAATAACTGTAATTCTTAGCGAAATATGTTGTTGCTGTTTCATAATTTCATCCCAAGTTCGACGATAACTAATGTTAGTTAATGGTTACCTTCAGCTTGTAATGTTCCAGTACTTGCACAGAATTAACACTGGATGGATAAAATGGCGGCAGGTCACCGGGACTATCTGTGACTCCCACATTCGCCTTAAACTTAAGGGGAATATTTATAAAACAATGGTCAGACCTGCTGTTTTGTATGGTTCAGAATGTTGGGCCACAAAAAGGATTAATGAAAAGCAATTGCATGCGGCAGAGATGAGAATGCTAAGAGCGATGCGTGGTGTTACGCGCATGGATAGAATTAGGAATGAGTATATAAGAGGAAGTCTGAAAGTGGCACCGTTGACTGAAAAGTTATGTGGAAATCGGTTGTCGTGGTATGGGCATGTGATGCGGAGGAATGAAGAAAATGTCGTGAGGAAAGTCTTGTATATGGATGTGGATGGCTATAAGAGTAGGGGAAGGCCAAAGAAACGATGGTTGGACTGTGTGAAAGAGGATATGGATAAAAAGGGGGTGACTACAGAGATGACGACTAATAGAGGAGTATGGAAGAAAAAGATATGTTGCGCCGACCCCAAATAAATTGGGATAAGGGCAGGAGAATGATGAAAATGACTTGGGAAAGGTCAAATTCGTAAGAAGTTGACAGTAGTATCTTCACAGTGCAGTGTTTGTATGTAGGTATGTATGTTCGGGTCAAATAAATAGCCAAACAAATATTTTTCTTTCTTTCTTTCTTTTTTCAAACTGAATTAAAACCACTTCCTTATATCTTACGAAGTTATTTTTTTACGTGGTGGTTAATTTCCGATGAGAATGCATTTTAATGGTTAGCATGACCATAATCGACATCCAGGATTAGCTCCAGATAAAGGAAATCTTCAGTGCTCAACAGCACGGACACGAAATATTGTGTACACATTTAATTGTGACAGCCGGTATAAAAGCTTGTTCAAATATTTTTTTTTAACTATTAACTTATTTCCAATGATCTGTTTGTACCTATATTGTTGTTTAAGTATGTATTATTTGTGTGTTGAGTTTATATTTATATCTTCGTGTTCACGCGTGTCCAGCAGCGGCGGGGGACACGCGAGTTGACGGGTTGAACAGCTGATCAAGCCAACGGCTGCGCTCCCACTACACGCCTACAGATACGGTCATCGGAGGACGTACCGTGCTATCTATTTCTAAATTATAATTGTAACTGGAATTATCTGTATCAAACCAAGTTATATCTAAGCGAGTTATTTAATCCATATCTTCAACACTTTTTAACCGACTTCGAAAAAGGAGGAGGTTATATGTTCGACTTTTGCTTTTTTTTTTTTATGTATGTCCACCGATTTTTCCGTCAGTTGTGGATTTTAATGCGCTTTTTGAAAAACTGAACAAAAACGAAAATTACGTATACCTAGATGACGTTTTGGTGTTCTCCAATTACGACTATGTTTAAATTCCACGTTCCATGTTATGGGGGTTTTTAGTTCTGGGCTGGGGTAGGTATAACAACTAAAACGTGAAAAATAAAAAACTTTTTTACAAAAAAAAAACAACCGACTTCCAAAAACAAAAAAAAATACACTAAAAAGTAAAGTTATTTTTATATTTTTAGTGTATTTTTTGTTTTTGGAAGTCGGTTGTTTTTTATTTAAATAAATAATCATGGCAATGTTATTTATATTGCACCTACCACTATTTGTCTCTGCGTCACCAAAGGTTGACTGATAGACTCGCCTTTGTACTTGTGTGTATCTCAATCTGCCTGCGTTTTCCCAATTATCTTGGTGTCGGCTTCCAGTCTAACCGGATGCAGCTGAATACCAGTATTTTACATGGAGCGATTGCCTATCTGACCTCCACAACCTAGTTACTGGGTAATGCGATACCCCTTGGTAAGACTGGATGTCAGACTTTCGGGCTTCTGACGACCCGTAACGACTGTCAAAGATCCACGATTGACCGTGTTTTCCGAGGCACGCAGGAGTCTCGGTATGTAAAGATGGTTACCCATCCATGGACCCACCCCGGCTAACGTTGCTTAACTTGATAGATCAACCCGTGCGGCTGTTATTACTTTAGCCACGCTTGTGTGCCTGAAGAATAAAATAAATAAACTGTTTCAGTTAATATATCCAAAACTATTCTTCACAAGCATGCTTGTTTCCCTTGTAAAACACGGTTTGTTCACACATCTACGGGTATTACATTTTCCAGCGCAACTTTGTAAAATTCCCGGTAAATCACAAAACGTGTTTTTTGAACGGTAAATATTTGATCATTTTGAACTACCGGCTACATTGTTTGATAAAAAATGTTAAAGAGAAAGTTTTAGCATACAATATTATTAATTTTTATTTACTTTCGGTTGCACACTGAAATGCAATAAGTTTATGAGCAGAAATAAAAAATCGTAAGAATATTATAAATGCGAAACTGCGAAAGTAACTCTGTCTGCCTTTGTGTCTGTTACCTCTTCACGTCTTAACGGCTAAACGAATTTGGATGAAACTTGCCAAACGGGTGGAACATGTCCTGGAATAGGACAGAGGGTACACTTTATCCCGGGAGTATGTTCCCTGGGATAATTTTTGACTTTCACTCGGGCGAAGTCACTGACAGAAACTAGTGATTCGTAATAATAGAATACTCTTTATTATGTACACCATATAAATTACATAAAAATATGAGGAAAAAATTACATAGGGTGACACAATGGGCGGCCCTATCGCTAAAAGCGATCTTTTCAAGACAACCTTTGGATGGATTTTAAAGAAAAAAGGAAATACAGTACTGTAGGTAGTCTTAGGTGTACTATTTATAATAATATATACAATAAATACATTATAGATAAATATATATATTAATAATTATGAAACAAAACGCATAGAACCCTAGTAAAAACGATTAAAGAGAGAGGTAGTGACTTTTGACCATTGTTTTGAAAGTGGACAAGGATTGAGCACGCCTTACCGACACGGGCAAGGCATTCCATAACCGCACCGCCTGAACCGTAAAAGATTTGTCGTAAAAGCTGGTGGAATGCATCGGCCATCTCTAGTCTCAAGTTTTCCGATGACCTCAGATATCTATTATGTGTGTCATGAAGGAACTTGAAACGTTCTTTAAGATAAGAGGGGGTTGTAGGATTGAACAGAATACTGTAGAGCAGAAATAAAATATGAGAATCCCGGCGAAGACGTATGGGAAGCCACTTGAGCTTGGTGCGAAATTCAGAAATGTGATCATATTTGCGTAGGCCAAATATAAATCTTATGCAAAGGTTTTGAAGACGCTCAAGTTTATCTAGTTGTGCCTGGGTGAGATGGAGATAACTGACATCAGCATAGTCAAGGAAGGGAAGCAGAAGGGACTGTGCAAGCGCAGTTTTAGTGGCAGTGGGAAGAAAGTTCCTCAATCGTCTAAGGGACCTGGCAGATGCAAAAATTTTGCGGCTTACGTCCTGTAGCTGCGGACTCCAGGACAGATATTTGTCAATCCAAACCCCAAGGTTCTTTACTTTCTTAAATATTGGAATAGTAGTTCCGTTAAATTGTACCTGGGGAAGCTGTGACCAATTTACTTTTGGAATCATCCTAGAGCTGCCAACAACAATGACCTGAGTCTTCGACGGATTTACCTGAAGCCCATTTGCCTCACTCCACTCACAGACCGTAGCCAAATCCTTGTTTATTGCAATAATTGCATCAGCCAGATCTACAAGGGCAGCTTGTTTGTAGATTTGTAAATCGTCTGCATATAGGTGGTAGGAAGACAAAAGTTTTTTGGAAATAGCGTTTATAAATATTGCGAAGAGTAGAGGAGATAACACGCCACCCTGAGGTACACCGGCAGTTGTATAACACCAGGAAGAGTTAGATTCTTCTATGCATATACGTTATACATATACATATACAGGTAACCGCGAAACCAGTCAATCGCTGTTGGAGATATGTTAAGCGAGCGAAGTATGCCAAGCAGGATATCGAAATCGACAGTGTTGAATGCATTACTAAAATCTAGTAAGCAAAGAACCGTCAGATGCCCTCGTTCCATGCCTAGCCGTATGGCGTCAGTAACGTTCACTAAGGCTGTAGTTGTGCTATGACCAGGACGAAATCCAGACTGAAAAGGATTCAGCAGACTATTCTTACAAAGAAAAGCACTAAGCTGATTGTGGACAAGGCGTTCAAGGACTTTGGAGAGGAAAGGCAAGATGGAAATAGGACGATATTCGGAAAAGGAATTAGGATTTGCCTTTTTGGGTAAGGGAGTGATTTTGGCCTCTTTCCAAGTTGATGGAAAGACCCCATGGGATATTGAGTAGTTTAGGATATAGCAAAGGATAGTAATAACTTATTTTTGTAAAGATTAAAAACTTAAAAAAAAAAAATTAAAGTTATTTTGCACTTTTTTTGGAAGTCGGTTCTATTTTTATGTAAAAAAGTTTTATATTTTTTACCTTTTAGTTGTGGTTCCTCATTAAACTGTGTTAACAATTCATAGACATACGATCGCAGCAATCGCGGTTGATTTGCTGTCAATTTTTGAAGAGTTCTGTTGTCTGTCTCCGAGACCCATTATCAGATTATATGAAATTTAAATGGGACCATTTCGGAAAAACAACCCTTTCCAACAAAAAAAAATTTGCAAATCCGTCAATATATGACGGAGTTATGCCCGAACATACATAAAAAGAAAATACAAACATCCGAATTGATAACCTCCTTATATTTGAAGTCGGATAAAAATGACATTGCGGATCTCTTGCTCTGTTTATCTTCTAACTTAAAAGTTAAAGTTGTAAATCATTAATCACATAAAATTATCACTCTTTCATTAGACTCTAAGTAGGTACTATTCTTCATTGACCAACAAGGATTACTTTTAATCTATTTTTAAAAACTAACATCTATCACAAAATAATGCTACGTCTATAAATTTAAAATAAAGCCCTTTAAAATAAGTTTTTTTGAAAGATGACAGTGATTAGACACGAAACAGTGTCCAGGTTTTCTTATTTTTGCTTTAAATTTTTATTAAAATCTAGAGAGAACTTTAAATATAGGGACACAAGGTATCTTGGTTGGCATAGAAATTATATTTTTATCCAACTGCCCCAGTGAGAGGGTAATGATTTTCGAGAGTTTGTATGTATGTTTATGTGTGCTTGTAAGTTTGTCATTTTCTTATTTTTGCTTTAAATTTTTATTAAAATCTAGAGAGAACTTTAAATATAGGGACACAAGGTATCTTGGTTGGCATAGAAATTATATTTTTATCCAACTGCCCCAGTGAGAGGGTAATGATTTTCGAGAGTTTGTATGTATGCTTGTAAGTTTGTCAAGTATCTGATGCAATTGACGACATCGACGACGATATCTTCTCAATGACGACACGGTTGGCGCAGTGGTTGAGCGTTCGGCTGCTGCGCTGCGTGTCGCGGGTTCGATCCCCGCACGGAACAAATATTTGTATGACCTACAGATAGTTGTTCCGGGTCTGGGTGTCTTGTGTATGTTAGTATACATGTTTGTGAACGCACCCACGATACAGGAGATTTCTAGTGTGGGGCAACGTTTTTTTAAAAAAAAAAAAAAAAAAAATTGGTGGCAGTTATTGTAATTCAATCACAGATTTGATGCCACCAACTTCATCAGACTGCTTGAAAAGTGACTTGTTTGGAACTCATCGGTGGTTTTTTTTTGTGCAAGCTTTGTGCTTCATGATCATGCGGGGTATCGAATTATAGGGCTCCACGCAGATAATTATATTTTTTTTTATGGTTGATAGGCACATATACCTATGACTGTGCTATGTAACCTATATTCCAATCAAGATCTTGGTCTATTAAGTTCAATTCAAATCTAATCAGCAGTTAATCGCGTTTAAAATATTGGTAGAAAGTATATTGGTAATTGATAATATTATCGGACAAGATACCAATTAAAATTAAAAAAACCCCAACGCTTACAAGAAAAGCAAAAATTTAAAAACACAAAAAAGCTGATGACCTTGTAACGGCTGAACCGCTATTGATAAAACATGTCTAAGAACCGTTGCTAGAAAACCTACTTTAAAAAAAAACTGCATTCAAATCGGTTCACTTATTTAAGAGCTATAATGCCACAGACAGACAGACATACATAGCGGTAAAACTTATAACACCTCTCTCTTTGCGTCACAGGGGTTAAAAATGTCTACCTGCAAAAGTGTTTCATTCTAGAATTTCCCTGTCTTGTCAAACATTTAAAAGATATTAATTGAATTTCAACTGGCATAATACATCTGGTTTTAATAATATTTTTATTTTGTTTCAGGTATTACATTCATATTGTAGTATAAAACTACATGAGCAAGTAAGTTAAGAGTATAATGGGTAAAACTTATACGAAAAAAAGTGCAATGATACATAGTATCAAAAATACTTCAATTTATATTAAGTACACCAGTCAGTTAGTCAGTAAAATAAGTTTGAAATTATTTCGCTCTATTTTTAAAATAATGTTTGAGCAATACAAAAATGCTTCTCGAAATGAAAATTTTAATCAAAAACCTGCATAAAACGCAATTTATGCAATTTCATGAAAAATTGAGAGCGAACATATTTTTAGTTGTGAATAGCTATATCTACATTTTGTTTGCGGTTTAAATTGTATTTGAAAAATCGTAAAATAATCGTCCGTATATAAAATTGATTGACGTGTGGGTTATAGCAATTTGTTTTTTAACAAACAAAGATTTCACGTACCTATCCTCACAGATAATAGTCGAGCGGCGTTGAGTCACACGATCTCGATGGACAGTGAATGGAATTTTATTGGAATTGAACGCAGTGCACGGAATGATAGACGAACAGACAAAACAGAACACTGGTGCCAATTCTGTTATGAACAAACTAAACATAATTTAGGCTATTGCTGTCTTTTTCTCTCTAATGAAACAAGAAAGAGACGGTCGTAAATTAGAGCTGTCAAATTTAGTTGAACTAATATTTACATACAAATTAAGTATTGTGGGGACCTGGAGCAGCTTCTCTTGGTGCTGGTCCCTGGAGATTCCTATTAGGTTCCTGGGGGTTTGTTTACTCGCTCGCGGTGCGAGAGGGTGGTGTATAAGAGTGACTGCTTATATGTGATGTGTTACAAAAGAAAGAGAACTGGAATATTAATATGTTATATTGAATAATGAAATTAATACATGTGCCCTCTTCGTGCGGGCTAGGTCAAGTCTCCCTATCAACCAAAATCTTCTTTTTATCTAAATTCTCAATTGGCGTTTCAAGAGTTTCTAGAAAGTTCCAAACTTCTAACGTGCCAGTCTTTACCATAAGGTTGCCAACATAAGGTCGTCACATGAGCTACGCCCCTACGAATAGAAGCGCAGACGCTAGCAAGTCTTCTATTCAATTAAATATTTGAAAAGCCGATTGAGACCTACCTAATCCTATCCAGTTTTTCCCTGCCTAGGTGAGGACTCATGGAGATGCAGAAGTCCATCTATGGATAACCATACTGCACCCCGAGTGATGTGGTCAACTTTCTTTTTATTAATTTGAGCCATTCGGCACACCACATATCCTGGCAATGCACATGGCTTCAGTGAGGCAAAACCTCACTAAAAGCCACACTGCTCTGCTAAATTTTCTGACCTAAGATGCTCTAGTTAGCATCTACCCAGAAGGGGTTTACAAAAATAAAATTCAAAACTGTAATAATTTTAACTCCATTGGACGTTTATGAAGACCAGGAGAAAAAACGACCACTGTTCTGAACACCTACTCACTGTTCCTGAACTTCCCCCAGAGTGCTCCATAAATATAACTTGAAGTATACTCTCTAAATGAATAATACATAAAAATTGTCACGGGCTCGGTCACACCATACAGAATCAACTCGATCCCACTTTGCGAAGGCATTATACCCCATAAACAAAGCTGGTATAAACCGACAAAAACCCGGACACATTTTTCCCTAGGAGAGAGGACCGCAATTCCCTCTACCTCCTAACCGTAGTAACATCTTTATTAAAATCGCACTCTGGAGAAACTCATAAATCTAATTCCCACTAATAATCGCCTAACAAATTTTTTTCATAGAATGTGGTCAGATCTCCCATCAGTCTTCAATCACGTCCGTGCAGCTCATCATAACAGTTACATGAAACACACAAAAACACAACGATTAATATCACATAAAAAACAAAAGAAATGAGAACCTCCTACTTTTGAAGTCGGTTAAAATTTAAACTTTTTCTATATTGTCAACCGTAATATCGTTGACGTACCAGATATCTGACAATTATGTGTCATGTCAAATGACATCTGACACCACTGACTATTCTCTAAAAATCTTTTTAAAAATAAAATAATTTTCAAAAAACAATTTATAAATTTTTTCTTAAATTTCCAAAACTTATATTTACTTACAGAATATTGCTTTAATAAATAGTTTACAAGCAATTCCTGACCTCTTTCGCATATTTTTATTTTTATCGAAAAATTTGGGTCATCGTAATTATTAAGTCCATACCTTATATTTATGGTCGAAAACTTGTTTGTCACGTTGCTATGACAATGCATGTCAGCTAGAATAAATAACATTGATACAAAAATAATTTTATATTTAGCAAAGAAATGGAAATTATCCTTCTTCGTACAATATGGGAGGGCCCATATCTCCTCCTCCAGCCTATTCTGTGAAAAATGCTGTTCCGCTTGTTGTGAAATGTTGTGATGTTGTGAAGTGATATTTATGATGCAGTTTTCATCCCGATAGATATCCGCTGGACCATCACCTATTGGAACAATAATAGCAGGATTTTGCATGACTTCCACCGGCACGCACAGCTCTTTGGACTCCACCGCCATTTCGAAGCTCTCCTGCTCACAAACATCAGCAGAAACATACTCAACTTGAATAAAATCATCGTTACAAGAACCATGTGTCTCCGACGGAATTTCCACCTCACAGCTTTCCATGTCGACGACATCAGCCGAAACAACTCCCAAACAAATAAAATTTTCATTCGACTCGTGCTCGCCAAATGTTTCTTTTACTACAATTATCTCTTGTTTCTCTGAAATATTATTACTAGGAATAATTGTAAATAACCGACCCGATTCTGTATCTTCATTTTCACAGCTTCGGTCATCCTCGTCCAGACCGCAGTCTTCATAATCCTGGATATCATTGACTAGGCCTGCATCAGCGCAGCTCTGGTCATCATCGTCCTCCTTAGAAAAAAATATTAATTGATTATCCTCGCTCATATTATCTTCGGACTGTTTATCCGCTTCGGACACAACGTCCGGCCTCTCAAGATTATAAAAACACTGATTAATTCTGTGCTTGCAAGACACACACTTGCATGGGAATTCTCTCCTAAGCTCCGCGCACAGCGTGTCAAATTCCATCTCATACTGGAATGTATATTTAAAAAAATAATGCGCAGCTCCTTTTAACCAGACACCAAGAATTAACGAATAATCGCTTTTTCGCCACCCCTTGGCAATGGCCATCGACACAAACTCGTCGATGAATTCTTCGAGGCACACTTCATACGTGTGTCCCGAAAAGTATCGCATTTTCCTATTTTAATATTATTTAACACTTAAATAAAAATGGAACCACTCAGCTTGGAGTATACTCCTCTTATCCTGGTGGCTGTCACTGCATCAGTCCTCAATTTGTCCACCGCACACTGATACCGTTGCCGTCACTCTTACATACGGCGTTCTTTCCCGGCGCTCGCCGCCACTTGTGGGGACCTGGAGCAGCTTCTCTTGGTGCTGGTCCCTGGAGATTCCTATTAGGTTCCTGGGGGTTTGTTTACTCGCTCGCGGTGCGAGAGGGTGGTGTATAAGAGTGACTGCTTATATGTGATGTGTTACAAAAGAAAGAGAACTGGAATATTAATATGTTATATTGAATAATGAAATTAATACATGTGCCCTCTTCGTGCGGGCTAGGTCAAGTCTCCCTATCAACCAAAATCTTCTTTTTATCTAAATTCTCAATTGGCGTTTCAAGAGTTTCTAGAAAGTTCCAAACTTCTAACGTGCCAGTCTTTACCATAAGGTTGCCAACATAAGGTCGTCACAGTATACACGTAAAAACATGTCGTCTAAAAACACGCTGAAGCGCAAGGCGTAAACTAGTTTGACATCTCTAACTTAGTTCATAGCTATAGCCGTCCTTTTCTCACACTGGTGCCGATTTTCTTGTTCAATATTTAACTAAAATAAGAGAATCGCTGTCTATTACTAAAAGGCAGTGCGAGAAAAGGACGGCTATATCTATGAACTAAGTCACTCATCAGAAAAATATAATAAATACATTTTTATTTTGTTAATCTTAACACTTAATTTGGAACGAACGCAAATTTATTAGGAAAAACCAACTTATTATATTATAATTCATAATTCAGTGTGCCTCAAACTTTTTGTTTTGTCTTGTTTATTTTTGTTAAAACGAATTTTCCGTACTGATAAAGAACATCGAATATTAATCGGCAAAATGTTATTTTTTAGTGGAAGTTGCTTCGTAAAACATTTGTGACCTTGCAAATGTTATGAGGAAGTTATAAATACAAAAGAACTTTTATTTACAAAAGAACTTTTTTTGTCGAAAAGGACTTCGACTTTAATTTACAGAAAACACTTGATTGATTGTGTTTTACCATCAGGAATTTTTGAGAAGCAGCATGTAGCTTAGATTAGTCCTGATATAATGATGATTGGTTGGAAACATTAGGTTATTACCCCATTAAATATATATAACTCTGAATTATTTATATTTTTAACATTGATTGTCACTGAGATGAGATGGCGATTTGACTTTAAACATTTTTATTAATTTACTTTATTATTGAGCTTTGGCTTTCTGGTTAAATGTGTATTGTAATATACCTACACCATAAGCTATCTCTCCAGGGAATACTGGCTCAACATTCTATTTTGATGTACAAACAATTACAAAAAGAACCATCAAAGTTTCACCGCCTGACCAACTTCAAAACAACAACTTAACCGTTTAACTTTAAAACTTAAGATGGAATCCAGGTTCAGACTGAACCACTATGTTGTGGCTCCTGAACTCAGAAGTTGAATGAAATACATGAGATGCTCTCTGTTTTGGTATGCATAATTTTCAAGGAAGTTAGTTTAGATGCCAGTGGGTAGTTTCGGTGTTCAACGTAGCAGTGTACCCACTACTTGCGCACCTTTGTCGAGTTTGGACAAACACTGCTGTTTTGGGAAAACTAAGTTAGAGGTCTTTCTCAGTTATGTTCGTAGCATAGTTTTTAATGAGGTCATTAGTATTTGTTTTTATTGATTTAGTTATGTTGTGACATCAGCTTGTTTTAATATTTACTTAGTTATTAATATTTTAGTGGGCACTTAATACATTTTTTGATGGTAAAATTTTTTGAACATCATAGTTTTTATTTCTAATTGAATTTTGATAATCTGCTCCTACTTAGGGATTTAATCGTCAAGATACATTCATAAGATTGGTGATTTTCCATATATCATCTTCATGTTTTTTTTTTTGTATGAGAAAATATATTTTAAAACTATTGATATTTTATTTATATATATACTTTATTGTACACTAAGATAAAAAAAATACATGAAAATCCTTAAACTGTTGTAGAATTTTTTCCTTTCTCAAACAGTGTGCCTATGCGAAGTTACTTCGATCTGGTCGTCATGATATAAAGCGTTTTACTAACTTCATTTACACCATTGAAGAATATGAACGAGGTCAAATTCTCAAAATAATTTAATGGACATATACAAACTAATAATAATAAAATGTACAAACGCGTAAGAAAACAAATCACTGGGCGTCAACAAATTCATACACTTCGCTGTCAATGGAAAAAGTGCCCAGAACTCTGGCAGCATTGCCACGTTGAATAGCAATGCTGATGATTCGTTGGCCAAAGAAAAGTCCAGCCCTCTGGTAACGTCAAGCTAGCTATTTGCTGATAGCCTGAAAAACTCGATGACCACTTGGACCCCGTTAATTCTTAGTTTTATGAACATTCACATTAAATATAATGGTTACCTAATACCTCCTGTAATCGCTTATCACATTCCACCAATACACGACATCTATAACCTTAAATATATTTTTTTCCTTTTCTCGAATTTCTTGGAAGTTTTATCGTAAGCTCTTTGGAGCCCGTTCGACCCATCTGTCAAAGCGTTATAATGAAAATAATAATCTTAGACAAATGGCAGCTACGGACGCCCGAACATTTCTCAATATCAGAACTTGTTCAACCTGGATTAAGGTTGTGGTGTGAGTGGTGAGAGGTAGCGGATGGTTGAACGGAGCGGGTAGCGATGTTCTGTGTACATGTAAAATCGCATGTACACAGAACATCGCTACCCTCTTATTTAGGTAGGACTAAGATTTTTTTATAATAAGTTCATTATTTTTTATTTAAAACTAATTATATTCATTTATTCTGGTCTCCACAAAGTGAATACTTGAGCCACCGAGGCTGGCCTAAAACAAGGTGGCAAGACGACGCCTATAGCATAGGCTGGTTCGACGTTGCTTGTGACAAGAATACTTGGAAGGATTTGGGGGAGGCCTTTGCCCAGCAGTGGGACACGATAGGCTAAGAAAAAAAAACAAAAAAAAACATTATGCACTGAAACATCACAAAAACAAAATACAATCAAGCGTCGAAGTACTCCTCAATATTGCTATCATCCAAAAACGTGCCCAGTAGACTTGCAGCATTGCCTTGTTGGAAGGAAATGCTCGCAAAGAACAAGCCAGAAATATTATGAGAACTCAGAGCAAAAGTTAAAAAAAAATCTAGAACGTGTGGCGTTATGATCTACATAACGCCTGTTTGATTTGCAGTAAAGTAACTGAAAAACCACGTCTAGGCTTTGTAGTTGCTTATCGACACCAGTTTTTACTACTAAGTAGTACCTACCCTTTTAGACGACGAACATTGAAAGGGCCAATCTAAAAGATTTCCCTATCTAACTTACTAACTAGCCTATTTTGTCCCACTGCTGGGCAAAGGCTTCCTTTTTCCTCTTCCACACAACTCTGTTATTTGCTAGTACGGGTCAGTACTGCTCTTTGGTAGGAGCCGAGTTCATCCCGTCATCTTCGCCTTAGTCTGCCGCGACGTTGTCTGACATTTAATGGGACCTCTTTTGATATGCGGAAACGTGTCCCACTCAATCCCACTTAAGTTTAGCGGCTTTTTGGCTAAGATTTGTCTTCCGAAAAATCATTGTGTCGTTAATAAAAAGTTGTTGAACCATCGAAACTGTAGGGTAAAATTATTATTCTCGCTGATCGCTCATGCCTTGTACCACGCGCTAGCCCAAGCTTAGTTTGAAAGGAGTTATTGGAACGGAAACGCTCAGACGAATAGAACAATTTATTGATATATAGTTAACTATATTAAATCATGTCATCACTTTGTTTTACAACTAATCTTCATTATTTCACCTCAATTAGATTTCAGAATAGATTTTGATTTGATCATTTTGACGATAATGGCCGATTAGGTTCGACAGTGTTTTTGGTGATACATACGTTTCAGCTTCATTGCTTATCCCGTATTACAAGTATGTACCTACATCGTTATGTAGGCCCATTTACGGTGCTTCGGAAAGTAGCTGTGCCGCATAGGCCGAGGGCAGACGCTCTAATTCCACCATTGCAGCTGAATCGACGACACGGTGCAACACACCCTTGAGGAATGCCCAGCCTGGGCAGTGCGGCGCTACAACTCATCGCGGCAGCAGCTTCTACGGATAATCTCTCACTTCCCGCCGTAGTCCATGGCTGGAAGCGGCACGCGAAACGCCATTACCTCCTTATGTGAGAAAGTGATGGTCGCAAAGGTAGCGGCAAAACATCGTGTGATTTGAACCAGTAAGACGTCCAAAAGGATTTTCACACGTTAAAAAAAGCCCATATTCTTTGTCAGTTCGACGTGGAGTCAGTCCCACTCGACTCAGTCACCATGAAAATGGAAAAGTATCCTCTATTTATGACAGTAAATAAGTAGCTGTACCTGTCCTATTGATGATTTGAAGAGGAAGCAAGTTGGAGGACATGGTTAGGAAAATGGGCATTAAATTTATTAACGTATATTATATTATATAGATATTTTCGCGCTTACACACTTTAAGTTCAAAAAGATGGCTATTGAATGTTTGAAATAGCCATTTTATAACTACTTTTCCAAAAAAACGAGTACTTCTTACTTTACTGTAAAATTAACGCACGCATCAAAAATGTATCTATATCATTATTTCGCGGACATAGGTGTGGGTTACACGTTTACTTAGTTCGTAATTTATTTTGTCACACTTAAACTGCAATGTGTAACTGTTTTATGTTACAAAAAAGTAAAATAAAATAAAAACATCTACAAGGCCGTGAAACTATCAAAATCATTTGCAATAAATTTTTTTTTTTGACTAAATATCATAATAATTGTTCACAAAACGACTCACTTTTGAGCTTGGTGCAGGCGGGCACCTGTTTGGCACTCGTTAAACTAGATAACTATTTGGCACAACCGACAGTGGAGCATACAATTTTAGCTTCTATAAATTGGACCAACAGTCCACTTTGTAATTATTTTCTCTCTTTATAGTTTCAGCAATGAAGCAGGTTTTATGTAAATCGATTTAGCTTGTAAACTACTGAACACAGGGCCTTTTTTTGTTCTGTGTGGTGAATCCTCATGCATGTCCTTTGCCCGCCCCCGGGCGAAAGACATCTATGTCTGTCAGACCTTTACTGACTAAAAATCACCCCGGTGTTCCCTTCCCACAATTGGATCGGAATCATAGGATCTTGTACACCTTCCACTTTCTGAAAATAGGCCTGTCCCAAGCTGCTTAACAGCATCCGGTCCTACGTCTTCAGTACCCAATCTATCCTAACCAGCTTTTAAAAGGTCGTTTTTCCACCTCCATCAGCTCGCCTTTTTAGGGTTCCGAACAAGTAATAAAAATAAATGAAAGGGGGGATCAAATAGAAACGTGTTTTTTTTTATTTTTGCAGGTTTTTTTTTTGTTCTTAATAGTGGCAACAAATAGACGCGTATAATCTTGTACAATGGTACGGAACCCTTCATGCGCGAGTCCGACTCTTGGCCGGGTTTTAACCGACTTCGAAAAAGGAGGAGTTTCTATGTTCGACAGTATGTATTTTTTTTTAATGTGTTTCCACCGATTTCTCCGTCAGTTGTGGATCGAATTTCAAAATACTTTTTTATCCGAAAGAACATAGGGGATCGAGAGGGAATGGGAAGCAGTCACCTCCTTCTGCGAAGCAGTAATGCTCGCGAAAGAGGAGGCGGAACGGGTGAGGGAGACTCATCGGTGTCTTCCTCACGCCCCAAGCCACAGCCGCCGCAGGAGACGCCCTGGGCGACGGGGGTCGCGGGACGATCTCCGGCCACCGTAGACGTGGGCCTGCGGACGGCAAGTAATGGGTAGCTCGCCGTCCGATCAGCACCAGGCCCCAGCGTCGACGGCGCGTAGTGTTCCACACGCGTTTCAAAGAAAAGTCAGCCACCACTGACAGAGCCCATCATGGCCGATGCGTGCATGCCAAGGGGTCGCGGATAAATTCGTATCAGAGTTACCGCGCCCCTGGGCACTCATGTAAGGAAAGAGCAGGGGTGGCTTTTAGTCAGTAAAAGTCTGACACGCCCGCGCGCGCGCGGAGAATCGTGAAATGACTTCTCCGCACCAAAAAAAAAAGGCTTGTGTGATGCTATGAGCGGAACCCTGATACCTTTACAACAGCCTTCAAGATCCCGTATGGTCCTGAAAAGGTCTTCAACCTTAACATCGTATAACCGATAGTCCCCGCCCCATCGTACACAAGTACCATGAAGTGCCATAGAACTAAAGATATTTTATTTCAGTCCTTTTTGCCTTTTTCTATCAAAGGTCCTCGAGGCCCCTTATTGGGCACTCTCGTCCGGAGATATCGGACATTTGGGTCAAAAATTGCTATTATTAGTGTTGGTCTCAACAAATATGTAAAATGAAACTGATGAAATCTGTTCCGTGGATTTGTGTTTCGTTCTCTGTGGTTTTAAATTACGCTTTGCAGCAGTTCCACGCGGAAGTAGCAAAAATGCAACAGTAAATGAAAATTTGTTGTGTTTTTTTCATCATATTTTTAAGTATGTTATTCAATCTGCCTAGACTTTTCTCAACTATGTTGGGGTGGGCTTCCAGTCTAATCAGATGTAGCTGAATACCAGTATTTTACATGGAGCGACTGCCAACACCACAACCCAGTTACTGGGTAATACGACCCCTTGGTAAGACTGGTTGCCAGACTTTCGGGCTTCTGACGACCCGTAATGACTGACAAGGATACACTGAGACCAACAGCTAAACGTGTTTTCCGAGGCACGGAGGAGTCTCGGTATATGAAGATAGTAACCCATCCATGGACCAACCCTGGCAAGTGTAGCTTAACCTGGTGGATCGACCCGTGCGGCTGTTATTACTTTAGCCACGAGCTCCTCATTTGTATGTATGTTATTCTTAACTGCTTATTCTACATTTATAATTTTACAATTTTTTTTCAGCATGAATCTTCTCTGCGTGTAAGTCGAAAATAGACATCATTTCTAATTCTATGGGAACATACTATTGGGATAAAAATTATTTCCTAATTTATGTCATTCGAATCTGTTGCACCATTGAAGCATGATTGATTAGGCAACAAACATCCAAACACACACACCATCACATTTACTACAGTGTGTAACAGAAATGAGAGGTCATTTTTATTAACCGACGAAAAAAAGGAGGTTCTCAATTCGACCGTATATATATATTTTTTTTTTTTTGTGTATGTTCAGCCCTCACTCCGTCATTTATGAACCGATTTTGATTATTCTTTTTTTATTAGATAGGGTATACCTCAAGGGTGGTCCCATGTCAAGGAAGTCAGGCTCTGACAGTGGAAACCTGATAAAATTGAGAGAAAACCTCGAAAATTGTGGGCACGTTTAGCGTTTCTGTATGTATGTTCGGCCCTCACTCCGTTATTTATGAACCGATTTTGATTATTCTTTTTTTGTTAGATAGGGTATATCTCAAGGGTGGTCCCATGTCAAGGAAGTTAGGATGTGACACTGGAATCCTGATAAAATTGAGAGAAAACCTCGAAAATTGTGGATACGTTTAGCGTTTCTATATGTATGTTCGGCCCTCACTCCGTTATTTATGAACCGATTTTGATGATTCTACTTTTCTTAGATAGGGTATACCTCAAGGGTGGTCCCATGTCAAGGACATCAGGATCTGATCATGAGATCCTGAAAAAATTGAGAGAGAACCTCAAAAATTGGGCACGAATATTGTTTCTGTTTACTTTTCATAACTTAATCAGGTATCTGCCGCGACACCTCGCGGCTCGGCGGACAGAGCTCCAACAGGATCTCATGGAGACATGGAGAGAGCGACTGTCGCAACCCAGCGCTGGGCACACCACCATCGCGGTGGTAGTGCCCCTCTTTGAGGAGTGGCTGGAGAGGCGCCATGGCACCCTCACCTTCCGCCTGACGCAGGGCCTCACCGGACATGGCTGTTTCGGGAGGTACCTGTGTCGGATCAAGGCGGAGGTGACCCCTAGGTGTTTCCACTACGAGGATCGCCAGAGGACACGGTGGAGCATACGGTGGAGGTTTGCCCCGCTTGGGCAGAGCACCGCCGTGTCCTCGTGAATGCGATAGGCGGCAGCGACCTCTCGCGCCGTGCCCTGGTTCAGGCCATGGTACGGAGCGAGAGGGAATGGGAAGCCATCTCCTCCTTCTGCGAAGCAGTAATGCTCGCGAAGAGGGAGGCGGCATACGTTAGGGAGACTCAACAACAGCCGAGTCGCCCTAGCGCCCTCAGCCGCAGCCGCCGCAGGAGACGCCAGAGGCCGCGAGACGATCTCCGGCCACCGTAGACCCGGGCCTGCGGACGGCGAGTAGTGGGTAACTCGCCGCCCGATCATCACCAGGCCCGAGAGTCGACGGCGCGTAGTGTTCCACGCGCGCCTCAAAGAGTTGTCACCAAAGGACGGGGCCTGCCACGGCCAATGCCTGCTCGGGGGTTGAGGATAAATTTGAAAGAGTTACCTCGCCCCTGGGCACGTAGGGCAGGGAGAAACAGGGGTGGGTTTTAGTTAGTAAGTCTGACACGCCCTTCCGCTCCACCCTAGAGCGGAAGAAGTCATAAGATGATTTCCCACCCCCCAAATAAAAAAAAAAAATCAGGTATTTGCATTTAGGAATCATCACATCCTGAAACTGAGCTGATGATGGAAACCATACCAGTCCTACGCAATATAAGTTAGATATAAAACTGGTTTTAGTGACAAATACCACATAATATGCTTTGAAGAAAAGACGTCTTTACAATATTGGAGGTAACCTCAACTGGTCAATATCCTGGAAACTTCATGGAAGAATGGTTACATCGTCAGCTCAGTGGCAAGAGGAATTATGGAGGATTAGAAATTAGCCTCAGAGTGTTAAAAGATGATGCGAGCCACAAAAAATCATAAAATAAAAAACTTTTTAACAAAAAAAATAACCGACGAAAAAGAACTAAAAACCAAAAAATAAATAAACCTTTTAAAGTCTTGAGTAATGAGCATATTTACCTACATAAAATATCAAATTTTATATAAACTAATTTTGAGTCGGCGCCAATTATTAAAATGATTAATTACCTACTTACAGCCTTTTTCATTTGTAAGTATCTACTTATAAAATTTAGATATTTAATAATCAGATTGTTGTTTGGCGCCGACTCAAAATTAGTTTATATAAAATTTGATATTTTATGTAGGTAAATATGCTCATTACTCAAGACTTTAAAAGGTTTATTTATTTTTTGGTTTTTAGTTCATTTTCGTCGGTTATTTTTTTTGTTAAAAAGTTTTTTATAGATACTGCTTCTTCCCATGGAAATGAACAACTTTCTTCAAAAAATCATAGTCAATTCCGAACGAGATAATGAATTTAATAATTTAAAAAAATACTCCCATTTTTAAAGAAAAGCGAACATATAAAAAACACAAAAGAGCTGATGACCTTGACATTGATTAAGATAAAACATGTAGAAGATCCATCGCTAAAATACCTGCTTTCAAATAAAAACAAAACACATTCAAATCGGGTCACCCGTTTAAGAGCTACGGTTGCACAGACTGACACACAGACAGACAGACACACACACACACACACAGAGAGACACACACAGAGACATAGACACAGACAGAGACAGAGACAGAGAGACAGACACACATACATAGCGGTCAAACTTATAACACCCCTCTTTTTGCGTTGGGGTTAAAAATATGACCACGAATTTCCCTTAAACACAATCAAGTAGAAAGTTCGATAGCCCATACAGTTGACGAAATACATAATAAAATTATACTAGCCTATACCGTATATTCCTTTGCACAACTAACACCTAAAGCGATTTTCAGCTCCAGCTTGCTAACCCCGGTATTAGCCAATAAGAGAGGTCTCAATAGGAGCCGGGAGGTGCTCGGGCTCTTGATACAGCATTCCCTTTGCCCTGAAACCGCCTTAGTCGCAATCACTATCTTTAGGACGTGGTATAGGCGTTAGCGGTTGCGAGGAGATCAATAAAGATGAAGAAAAAAATAGAACCGACTTCTAAAAAAAGTGCAAAATAATTTTAATTTCGGAAGTCGGTGTTTTTGGTTTTGTATCTTCGCTTTTTGACACCGACTTCCGAAATTAAAGTTGTTTCTATTTTTTTGTTAGTAAGTTTTTTATTTTTCAATTTTTAGTTGTGGTTCCCCATTAAACTGTGTTAATATGAATTGGGTGGGTTGTTTGGGTGTTTATGTGTGTTTATTGTGTGTATTATTGTGTATTTTTATTATTATGTGTTTTTTGTTCGCAGCAATCGCGGTTGATTTGCTGACAATTTTTGAAGAGTTCCGTTGTCTGTCTTCGAAACCAATCATCAGATCTATATGAAATTTGAATGGGACCATTTCGGAACAAACTCCTTTCGCACAAAAAAAGAATTTTGCAAATCCGTCAATATATGACGGAATTATGTTCGAACATAAAGTAAAAAAAAGAACAACCAAATTGATAACCTCCTTCTTTTTGAAGTCGGTTAAAAATAAAATATGAAGAGTAAAACTTAATGCTGCTGAAGACAGTATCGTTTCTCCGGGACTCGTCGTGCTTCATTGCCTCGGCGTTTTTTCTGGTGGTCGCCACTGTTGATTCTGGCTAACAGAAGTTACAGTGGTTTAGGAATACTGTAGCGAGCTTGTCCGAAAAAAATCCCCTACGGGAGAAGTTATTTGATGATTTCCCACCCTCAAAAAAAAAGGTGTATTTTCAGGCATTATATTATGAGACATTTCAACTTGATCAATGGAAAGCAACGCATTTGATATGGCTCTGGTATTGTCTTAAGATCTTCGCTTTAGAACGAGCATGTAGCTTTATCTTTCTCATTAACCCACTCCTTGATAATTAAAAAGTTTTTACAGGCACAGAGTATACGAAAACAAACTGGCTTCCTTAAAGTACACGAGCAGAAACTAATTAATACAACTGTGGAAGGAACAGAGTGTAAAGTCCCACAACCTCCATTGAAAAGGGAGGATCTTCCGACCAGACGGGTGTTGTGTCTGGTCCGGGCAACTGCCCGATAGGTGATTTCGGGCTGTTGTATGTGTTCAAATCGCGCGGAGAACTCTGCTTGCGCGATGTAGGAATTTGCTGTTCTAGTTCATATGTAGCGTCATAGATCTCGCTACACAGCCTACCGTTGTTAATAGCTGAAGATACATCTGTTCTCAAGCATTACATATCATTATCAACTAATTTTTCCACTGCTGCGACACAATCCACCTACCTGGAAGAAGAAAGAAAGAAAGAAAAAAAAGAAAAAGTAGGAAAAATCATTTATTTGCCCCAGTTAAAAGGCACACACAAAAAATAAAAAATAAAATACTTACAAAATCAAACAGAAAAAAAAATAATAATATAAAAAGAAAAAGAAAAAAAAAGTAGATAACAAAAAAGAAAACAAAAAAGTGTGTACCCCACGGCTGCGCCAAATAGTTTCAGTTCAGCATAAAAAGTCTTCGAGAGGGGTGGACCGTAATCCACCGTACGGGCCCAATGCGTGTTGGTGGATATGACATCCACCCAATAAATAAAACAATAATAATTAAATTTATTCAGGTAACTAAGATCCATTATGTTAGTAACAATAGTAATAACATATATTAACTAATAATACAGACATTGTACAGGTGACAAGTGACCTTACCAACGGGCTGTCATGTCTCCCGGCTATAGCGCGTTTTGGGTGCAACTGAACAGGCTCCCCGAGTACAGTGACATGCAATATGATTTAAACATATGTCTTCGAAGTTTTGGTTCTAGGACGTGCCAGTTTGCTGAACATATCTTCCTTCACCCTTTTAAGAGCAGTGGTGATGAAATAATTTACGCAAAGTAAAGCATCTGCCAATGTTCGAACAGGTGACCTTCAACTTGTAAGTCACAGCAGTAACCACTGGGCCAGCACTGGTCTCAATATTCTCTTGTTCCCAATAGCTAAACATAACTGTGGCTTTTGCTAACATTATCACACTATCGCTAGTCTTTGAAAGGAAGACCAAGATTCCAAAATAGATAATTCGAGCTAACAATTTATAGTGTTAAATCGCTGTATGCTTGTGCCTTATACCACAAATAGCTCACACCTCTTTATCTGGAGGCCTCTCTCAAAACACTTAATGCATTTTCAGGTGTAAATAGATCCTGATGCAGACCAATTAAAATTTATCCACCTGGATGAGTCATAGTATCGAGGGATTGTCTCAGTATAGAGTAATTGTGGTGACACTATTGGCGATCATTTTATGTTAATATTGTGTTACTGCTACACAATCTGCTTATTCCTTTGGGGAGTACAGCGTTATATTTATGTAAAGTATGCTTTGGATTACTATCTTAATTACTTACTTTCCTGCTCACTGCTTTTTATTTGTTTGTATTTTTAATGCTATATTTATTTGAATATTTATTTTTGATATTAAATTTAATTATATTTTATATAAATTATAATTAAATTTTTAGTTTAATTTTTTTTCAGTATTTTATCTAAATGGAATGGACAATATTGTGTATGTCGTAGGTAGCTAAAGTCACTATTTCTTTTTAACCGGCTTCAAAAAAGGAGGAGGTTCTATGTTCGACTGTATGTATATTTTTTTTATGTATGTTCACCGATTTCTCTGCCAGTTGTGGACCGATTTTCAAAATTATTTTTTTACCCGAAAGAATATACTCCCGAGGTGAACCCATATGAATTTTATCGAAATTGCTTCAGCGCTTTTTGTATCTTTGTGTAGCTACTATTATTTTCTTTACCTTTTATTTGTTGCTGTTGTGTTGTGTCTGTGTCGAACAAATGTTTATTCTATTCTATTATTCTATTCTAAAAAATGGACAAAAACGAAAAATACGTGTACTTAAATGACGGTTTGGTTTTCTCCAATTACGAGTATGTTTAAATTTCACGTTCCATTTTATTGGGGTTTTTAATTCTGGGGTATAACAACTAAAAAGTGAAAAATAAAAAACTTCTTTCCAAAAAAAAAAAACTTTTTACAAAAAAAAATACAACCGACTTCTATAAATAAAACTAAAAAATGCAAAATAACTTTAATTTCGGAAGTCGGTGTTTCTAGTTTGGTTTCTTCGTTATTTGACACCGACTTCCGAAATTAAAGTTATTTTGCATTTTTTAGTTTTATTTATAGAAGTCGGTTGTATTTTTTTTTGTAAAAAGTTTTTTATTTTTCACTTTTTAGTTGTTGTACCCCATTCTAAAACTAAATTAATAGTAAAGTTATGCCCGAATTGATAGCCCCAAAAATAGGGAATTTGAACATAGTTAGTGAAATTAGGGTGTATCAGGGTGAACTGTACAAATCTGTATACCCCTTCATAGCGTATCAGCGTGATGTAATGTTGTGAAGTGGTGAAAACAATATACAGACATGCGATTGCAGCAATTCTGGAAGGTTTGCTATCATTTATTGAAGAGTTCCATTGTGTATCTCCGAAGTTCTTCATCAGATCTTCACCAAATTAAAATGGGACCACATGTGAAGCAACATCTTTCAAATAAAAAAAAAATCTTCAAAATCGGTTCACGTAGTGAAAAGTTATGAGGTAACACACATAAAAAAAAAAAAAAAAAAAAAAAAAAAAAAATACAGTCGAATTGAGAACCTCCTCCTTTTTTTGAAGTCGGTTAAAAAATAAACTAAAAATTAAAAAATAACTTTCATTTTGGAAGTGGGTGTCAAAAAACGAAGAAATAAAATACAAACACCGACTGCCGAAATTAAAGTTATTTTTAATTTTTAGTTTTTTTTTTGGAAGTCGGTTGTTTTTTTTGTAAAAAAGTTTTTGTTTACTTTTTTTTTAAACTAGTTGTTGGTGTGTCGTAGTTAAATAAAAAGATGTTAAAAACTGTTTTAATTTGTACCTACGTCTGAATTGTGGAAACCGCTGAACATATTCTCTTCATCAATTCGGTGTACTCCTTCAGAGCGTATCAGCGTGATGTTATGTTATGAAGTGGTGTAAACAATAAACAAACATGCGATTGCAGAAATTCCGGAAGGTTTATTATAATTTATTGAAGAGTTGCATTGACTATCTCCGAAGTTGTTCACCAGATCTTCTCCAGATTATAATGGGACCACTTGGGAAGTATACCCTTTCAAACAAAAAACGTTTTTTTTAAATCGGTCCAGGCGTCTTCGAGTAATCGGGGAAAATACACAAAAAAAAAAACTTCCGGCGAATTGTTAACCTCCTCCTTTTTGAAGTTCGGTTATAAATCAGTTTCAGCACAAAAATCACAGAAAACTAGTCATTTTAATAAAGGATAAGCTTTCAATAATCTGAAAGCTCCAATCCTTGTATATCTCGCTTTCAAAATTCCCAGAACAGATAGAGATTTCCGATTTAGACTATTAGTCTAAACATAGACTAACTTTGGTCTATTAATGAACAGCTTAATTCTACCAGTCTATTATTAGTCCAGACTCCATCGGTGTGTTAGCTAGATTTACTCGGTAGAGTCGACATAGATCGCTACGTTATTATAGAGTCTGACTGTATCAACTGAGGCGGGCAGTTCCAAATGATTTAGTCTGTTCTATAGTTATGTGGTTGGATAGGGTATATTAATGTTTTGTATTTTATTGTGGGATGATGAGTAATGTCTCAATAAAGTTTTTGGTGATAAAATAGTTTTTTTAATTATTCTTGATTTCAGACGTCCCATATAATTTTATCAAAATTGATCCAGCACTTTTTGAAAACATAAATAAAAATATGTATACACAGATGACGTTTTGATTGTCTCCAGATGTTCAAATTCCATGTTATTGGTGTTATCCATTTGGGCATAACTTTAATATTTAGTTTTACTTCTGGTGTACAAAAACAATAAAAAAAATAAAATAAAAAAAGTGAAAAATAAAAAACTTTTTTCTAAAAATTGCAAAATAACTTTAATTTCGGAAGTCGGTGTCAAATAACGAAGAAGCAAAAAAAATATATACACCGACTTCCGAAATTAAAGTTATTTTGCACTTTTTTTGAAAGTCTGTCCTACCTTTTTTGTAAAATGGTTTTTTTTTTATTGTTCTACAATGATTTTCTAACTTCCAATAGGCGTCTCTCCGCAGACCATGGCCACTCACCTCTTATCTTGCGCCACTTGCCCTATTGCCTGTACATGGGATAACCTAACATCTCACCTTGGTAATAAGCAACAAACATTAGGTATATCCTGAAAAATAAATTTAAAACGTTTAGTTCTGATGTCAACCACGCGCTGACTTATCGTGCGCGCGCTCTACTATCTGACGGCCAACTCTACCACCGCGCGCGCTCATTGGTCAAATCAAATGGGTTAAACAGTTCCGTCCCATTTCACGAAATTGCTCCCACAGATTTTTTTTTTGTTGTTATTAAGCACGCGTTTGACCACTATCTCACCTGATGGTAAGCGATGATGAGGTCGAAGATAAAGCACGGTTTTTTTTTTGGGTTGTGAAATCATCTAATGACATCTCCCGCTCTGGGTGGAGCACGCTTGAGTTATTAAAGTTGTTACACATCATAAACCTAAAAAGATAAATAAGTTATTAAATCCAAGCATCAATACAACATCATTAAAATAATTGAGATCACAATGCAGATAATGATATGCTCCCAATTGTGTACTGTTGCAATCTAACACTGTATTGCCGTACATAGGTATGCAAATTACCAAAATATTTGAATAATTAATACAGTTTAACCACACCGGCCATTAGATGTAATCATATTGTTGCATTACATAATTATTTTGATGGATTTAAAGATTAATGAGTGATTAGACAGCATTACACCGATGCATAAATTAAACAGTAATTGCAAACCACTTCACTGAACTACTAAAATACTCACGAATGTGCGCGATTCCTGAATGTGAAGTCCTGGTTCCTCGAGATTAATTTGAATCGTTATAATTAATTATTAAAAGCTTTTATTAATAAGCGATTTATTAACTTGCATGTTTGTATGTTCTGGTCAAATCTTGCAAGCTGAATTAAAACCACTTTCTCATATCTTATGGAGTTGAATTTTTACGTGGTGGTTCAGTTCCGATTTTTTTTTTTGGTTTGGGAAATCATCCAATGACATCTCCCGCTCTAGGGTGGAGCGGGACGGCGTGTCAGACTCTTACTGACTAAAACCCACCCCTGTTCCTTCCCTGCCCTGAGTGCCCAGTGGCGAGGTAACTCTGTTTCGAATTTATCCTCAACCCCTGGGCAGGCATCGGCCATGACGGGCCCCGTCTTGAATGCTGACAACTTTTTGAGGCGCGCGTGGAACACTACGCGCTGTCGACTCTCGGACCTGGTGCTGATAGGACGGTGAGCTACCCATTACTCGCCGTCCGCAGGTCCGCGCCTACGGTGGCCGGAGATCGTACCAGGGCGTCTCCTGCGGTGGCTGCTGTTGGGGGCGAGAGGGCGAATTCATTGAGTCTCCCTCACCCGTTCCACCTCCTCCTTCGCGAGAATTACTGCTTTGCAGAAGGAGGAGACTGCTTCCCATTACCTCTCGCTCCGTACCATGGCCTGGACCAGGGCCGGTCGCAAGAAGTCGCTACCGCCGATCGCCTCCACGAGGACACGGCAGTGCTCCGCCCAAGTGGGGCAGAACTCAACCGTTTACTCCACCGTGTCCTCTGGGCGATCTGCACAATAGTGACACCCGGGCGTTTCCTCCCGCTTTATCCGACACAGGAACCTTCCGAAACAGTTGTGTCCGGTGAGGACCTGCGTCAGGCGGAAGGCGAGGACGCCGTGGTGCCTCTCCAGCCACTCCTCAAAAATTGTGGCGTGCCCAGCGCTGGATCGCGACAGTCGCTCTCGCCATGAGATCCTGCCGGAGCTTTATCCACCGAGCCGCGAGGTGTCGCATCAGCGGAGTTACGCCCCAGTGTTTCGCCTCCTCGCGCCTCTCCCAGAGGTGCGCGAGGAACTTTGCCTCCAGATACCACGGCGACAGTCCGACAAGGAGGCTCGCCGCCTCACCGGAGAATTATGCGTACAGCTAAGGAGTGGAATTCCCTGTCGGAATCTGTGATTCCTGATAGCTACAACCAGTATGTCTTTAAGTCAAGAGTGAATAGGTTACTTCTAGGCAAGCGTGCTCCGTCGTCAATCACATCATCGCTTACCATCAGGTGAGATGGCGGTCAAGCGCAAACCTCTTAAAAAAAAAAAAAAAAATGTTTTTAAGTTCACTTACAATTACGAGTACAAACATCATTATTAATTTTGGGCTTAATGTATTATCTTTTATCAGGAATTCCTGGCCAACTTTTCTTCAGCTCAATAAAGGTGACAAATTAATATCGTTTGCCATTTTAAAACTTCCCTTTTACCTATCTATTCTAAAAGATTTCTAGCAAGCTATACTAGTAATTTTTCCTTCGCAAATTAGCAAAGGAATTCAAAGTATCCAGCTACTTCAACAATTTCAACCCGCTGCAGCGCTGAGTCGCTTTAAATCAAAGTCTAATCAGGTATAAGACGATTTATTGAAAGCACTGCGTTGCTGACAATTCCTGGAGCCACTTTTTGCTACGCTGAGATTTATCCACAAGTTGGAGCAGCTTTTGTTCTTTTCTCAGTACCATAGCAATAGCTAAACGACTATGTCTTTGAAAAAAATATATGTTACTCGTACTCTAGACAATTTTCTTCGTTATTTGATACGTAAATATTTGAACAGCGTAATTAATTTGTAACAGCGTAATTAATTTGTAAAGTTATGTCTAAAGCGAATAAAAAATTGAGAATCACGCTAAAACTATTTTTATGAAACCTTCACTATTATAAAGATAATTTAATTATTTATCGTTTAGTATATGTGTTTTAGTAAAATACTTGTTTTTTTATATACAATAAATGAATAATGCTTCTGATTTGGGCAAGCGCTCCTTGATGGGCGAGTCCTATTACTGGGTGGACGTATGATGCGTTGCGTGAGCTCAGCACAGAACACGCAAACTAACTACTCAAGATCGTTGGCATATATAACTGCATGAGATTTATTGTATTTGAAATGATCTATTCATTATATATCGAGACTTTGTATTTTTCCTACTGCAGAAAAATAGCCCCTTTGACTACTAAAGTTATGAAAATTGCTCATAACTTTATATACGCCAATTTGTTTGATCTTTATCTGAGACTTTTATCAATTTCCATTTCTCCTCCAATGATCAAAATCTCACCACCATAACCCAGTACTTACGTGCATTAATAAATAAATCAACCATAAAACCAATTTGCATACCACCACAGCGCTAAATCGCTTTAAATCAACCCTAATCAGATGTAAGACGATTTACTGCGAGCGCTGCATCGCTTTCCATTCACGCTAGAACCCACAGAGAATGGAAAACTCTGCGCGGTCACGGATAGAGACAACTTTCCGTAAAAATCAAACGTGTTAGAGAGTGTCGCCGTTTATTTATAGAAATAGACGGCCTGTGACGATTCTGACCATGGGTATGACAGCTGATACTGTAATATCTCATATTATTCAATTGCCGTTTATATTTCCCCTTATGATTCAGATACTGAATTATACTTGCACGTTAGCGTCTTTTGAAGTACGTTTGCTAGCAGACGAAAATAAAAGGGCTAGGTTCTCGTGCGAAGCTAAAAGAAAAAAACAAGCACTATTAATATGCATAGCAGTAATTAAATTACTTAACAAGCTCTAATGTAAACAAGATAGAATGCTTTTAAATATCAGAATCGAAGTAATAAAGCTTCAAAGTTGTCGATTTATTTTTACAGGAAGTCCGACATAAAGTCTGTCGTCAAAGTCTACTACGCCAATAATTCTGCCATAAACAACGACACGAGGTACAGCTATATATTTGTTCAAAATTGTTTTAAGTATTACGATTATTTTTTGACAAATTTCAAATCTGTTTTCTTGTTAATATTTAATTTTTTGTATATTTGTCAATAAACTGGTTAGATATCAATTTTTTTTTTTGGCCAAGAAATATGATTAGTAATGTCATCTCTATTCGCAACGGCGGCTGCGTTCCGTGCTCTGTGGCACTATCGCTAATAAGTCTTATGTGACGATGAGTTACCGGGTGTCGGTCCTGAGTAGTATTACGAAGGTATGTTACTTGATATGGCGATAAAGGCGATATCTTTCTTGGCAATCTTAGTTAGTGGCCGTTATTATAGCAAACTAAGCTAGATTTTGGAGTGTAAAGTTTAGACTGCTTCGTATTCCCGGTGGTATTCCCGGGTCGGGAAAAAAGTGTTAGGTTTTCCCATTAATAATTACTGTATAGGAGCCAGGAGTTTGGAAGTTGGTCTTTTTTTTTTGTGGGATGGTAAATCATCCAATGACTTCTCCCGCTCTGGGTGGAGCGGGATAAGTTACTGACTAAAACCCACCCCTATTCCTTCCCTGCCCGAGTGCCCAGGGGTGCGGTAACTGGTCCTGCGCCTGACCTCTTCCCGGTCGTGTCGGAATGCCATCCCATCAAACTATGAACGTAAAGGAATAGAAAGTACACCTGTGGTTGTGCACACGCTTTTAGCCATTTCCGTTGAGCTATGTATGGACATTGTTGCCAAAAAGCAACGTTTCAGTGTTCCGATTTGTCAAGTATTAGTGTCTGTGTATTTACAGGATAGATGACGTCGCAAGAGGACCAAAAGCCTTTTTACGAAAGCCGACAGGTGACATATGACAACCCAACAAACTGACAACTTTGTTTCTTTCATACATTTCCTGCTTTAGAAAACACCAGTCCTTGAAAGAATGTGTCAAATATACCATTTTTTAACCGACTTCAAAAAGGAACAGGTTCTCACTTCACTTCACTTCGTCTGTACGTTTTTTTTTCTTTTGTGTGTGTATTTTACACGATTTCTCTGCTATTTGTGATAAGATTTTGATGATTCTTTTTTTGTTCGGTACTTCATACTTCATAGGTGGCCATATAAATGTAATCGAAATTGATTCAGCCCTTTTTGATAAAATTAACATAAACATAAAATATGTAAACCACTTATTTTTAGTCATCCACCCTGGATGACTGAGAGGAGCTCGTGGCTAAAGTAATAACAGCCGCACGGGTCGATCTATCAGGTTAAACTACGCTGGCCGGGGTTGGTCCATGGATGAGTGACCATATTTACATACCGAGTCTCCTCCGTGCCTCGGAAAGCACGTTAAGCCGTTGGTCCCGGCTGTCAGTCGTGGATCTTTGACAGTCGTTACGGGTCGTCAGAAGCCCGAAAGTCTGAAATCCAGTCTTACCAAGGGGTATCGTATTACCCAGTAACTGGGTTGTGGAGGTCAGTGTTCCTGACGTCACATCGGGCCACCAGCACAACCGCGCGCCGCGGTTTCGTACCCCCCCACCGCGATTGACGTGGTCGCCTCACTCGCTCATCGACACCTTTAGCGTGCGCACACGGCCATCTTTAACAATCAGTACCTACCTAAGATTAATTCAGTTTTTACTAGAAGTCAGGCAGTTTTATTTACCAGTCAAGACCACCAGCAGCACACCTGGAGCTTGGCACTCAACATATGATCCGGCTCGAAGGATCATATGTTGAGTGACGTCAGGAACAGTCAGATACTGACTTGATGTGACGTCAGGAACAGTCAGATAGGCAGTCGCTCCATGTAAAATATTGGTATTCAGCTGTATCCGGTTAGACTGGAAGCTGACCCCAAGATAGTTGGGAAAAGGCTAGGCAGATGAGATGACCCTGGATAACTAAAAATAGGATGGATGACTAAAAAATAGGGTAAATGACTAAAAAATCTATTTTTTCCGTCAGTTAGATTCCCAAAAAATAATGGACACGTACTTTTTCGTTTGTCTCGTAAAAAAAATGAGGACGATACAGTGCGTTGAAATTTTGCGTGACGTCACATCTTGCTACACTTTTTGACAAGCTTTTTATTAACTTGCAATGTTAATAATGTATGTATGTATGTAACTATGTTTGTTCGGGTGGAATCTTGTAAATGAAATTAGACGATGTCCGATTGGACTCAAATTTGGTGTACTTATGTATCTTCGGTGACACTACAATGATATGGTACTATGGACATCTCCATTCTGATGATGGAGACGGAAGATGGCCGTACAAACTTTTGAACTAAACAAGATAAACCCAACAAGTCTGGGCTCGATTGATTCGTTTTGAGGAGCATTTTACGCCTAAACGATATCCAGGGTCTTATGATGAAGCTGGAAGGTGGCCACGGCACCTCTGTGATAAAACAACATAACGCCACCGATTTTAGGCTATTCGTCTTGACGAGCACTTTACACCTTGACGATATCCAGGGTCTGATGATGAAGCTAGACGGATGCCACGGCAATTCAGTGATAAAACAACATAACCACACCGAGTTTGGGTTCGATTGATTCGTTTTGAGGAGCACTTTGCACCTATATGATATTCAAGGTCTGAAAATGAAGCTGGAAGGTGGCCAGTGCATCTCTGTGATAAAACAACAGAACCCCATCGAGTTTGGGCTCGATTGATTCGTCTTGAGAAGCACTTTACATCAAATCACAATATCCGTAGAAAATTTTAAAACATCACGCCTACTCTAAAATACTTACCTACTAAAAAGTAGAAAATAAATTAATAGTAAAAAATGTTTTTAAAAACAAGCTTTAATCAGGGACAATGAACTTAAAAGTTGAATATAAATTCCTACCTATATTCTTAAAAGCTTGAGACATAGAAGTATAGTAAGAATCTAACTTGTAACTTGTAACGGGTAGTGCGGGTAAGGTTGTCTTGAAAAGATCGCTTTCAGCGATAAGGCCGCCCATTGTGTCACCCTATGTAATGTTTTCCTCATATTTTTATTGTAATTTATATGGTGTACATAATAAAGAGTATTCTATTCTATTCTATTCTATAGGTAAGTGAGGGATCCTACACGCCAAATATATATTAGAATTTATTTTCAACGTTTTAGTTTATTGTGTCCAGAGATAAAAGCTCGTTTTACAAACATTTTCTACCATTAATTACTCAAAAGTGACGTCACAAGCCCACACTCCTGAACTTGAATGCGCTTTATTTTTGTATTTTTTTAGGGTTTCGTAGTCAACCAGGAAGGGTTTACAGTTTCGCTATGTCCGTCTGTCCGCCCGTCCATCCGCAGCTTAGCTCAGAGACTCTTAGTACCTACTAGAAAGCTATAAGTTGGCATAGATACGAGTATATTATATCAATCACGCCGACAAAGTGGTAAAAAGAAATCAAGAATAATTTTTTTTTTTGTGTAGTAGTACCTCCTGTACAAGTAAAGCGGGGATGTTTATTTTTTCTCGTCTATTCCCATGGTGTGGGGTGTCATTAGATAGGCCATTTAAAAATATTCCGGGTCTGTGACGACCATTTTTCGATTTAAAGATCCGTTTGCGTCAAATCACTGCTATTCCTGACACAAAGCTGAAATATCTCATATTATTCAAATACCAATTATAATTTCCCTCTTATGATTCAGATAAAGCATTACTCTTGTACGTTGGCGTCTACTGAAATACATTTGTTACATTCAAAGGGAGGAAATGGCAACATTGCGTGTTTTTGACAGCCACACACACAGAAGCATTGCAGTCTTACCTGGAGCCCTACTATGACATCTTAAAATCATTAAAATTCTGGTGTGAGCGAGAGAGAGCTCTATGCTCGAAGTTTTCTTATGTGATCAAATCTATATTAATATTATAAAGAGGTAAACTTTGTAAGTTTGTGAGGTTGTTGGTGGTAATCTCTGAATCAGCTGAACCGATTTTGAAAATTCTTTTACCAATAGAAATCCACGTTATTTGTGAGTGTCATAGGCTATAAATTATATTTATTACAAAATAGTTTATAAAAATAATCATCATTCTTCTGCCCTTATCCCAATTTCTGCTCTTCCCTAGTGTCAATCTACATATTTTTAGGAAATTATACAAATAAACTACCTATTTTGTGTCATTATTTTACAAACAAGTACAAAATGAATGAAAAGGTAAAGATACTGGTATGATTCTTTGTGGGTGATGGTGTGTGTGTGAGTGTATGTATTTGTGTGAGTGTGCCTTAATAATAGTTAGAACATCCTATCTCTCTTATACTCTGTGTGAATTATGCTCCTATTGGGAGATTTCTATATTATGGACTGTATTTTCGAAATCCACGCGGGCGAAGCCGCGGGCGAAGTGCTAGTCGGAAATAAAGATATCCACAAGAGAACTAAGGTTACCGAAATTGGTAATATTAGTATAGCCTGAAGAATCGCCAAACAAAACAGATAGGGTGGGGCTGAAAGTTCTGGAGTGGCGACCGCGTACCGGAAAACGCAGCATTGGTAGGCCTCCTTCAAGGTGGACCCATTACCTGGTGAGGGTCGCGAGAATACTATGGATGCGAGACGCACAGGACAGGTTATTGCGGGGATACTTTGGGGAGGCATATGACCAGTAGTGGAAGTTTATTGGCTGAAATGATGATGATGTTGACAAAAAAGAGAGACAGAGCTATACAAGACCGGTTATCTCTGTCTTACACCGGAATTATAATGAGCCTCTATGTTTAAGCTATAAAAAATTGTTTCAAAATGGGAATTTTGATCTAAATCTTCACGTGTGTTTAAAATATTCTCAAATCAAATCTAGACCACAAATTTTCTGTAGTTTAAAAAAAAATAAAAAATACACTTTATTTTTAACCCTTTCATTTGATATCTATATCATGGGAATGAATACAAAATAACTAGTCCGCCATCTTTGGAAGTCGGATTGGATTTAGAATGACGTCACTTATCTAACCATGCATTGTCATCCAAACTATACATGTACGCATAATTTCAGCTTAATTGGAAACCGGAGAGTGGGTCAAATTTTACTTACGTTATGTATTTATTTAGTCCTAGAACCAAAAATTCGAAAACACTAAACTTACTCGTATGAATCAGTAACCAAAATGCTTGTTGAATTCATCAGCAGAAATAATCTAAAATGTTGTAGTTTGAATTCTCTCTGTGATATCACCTTCCCTAAGATAAAAGGTACCATTTTTGCCGCAGTCTTCCATCCAGGTAATTACTGTGTTAGTTTATTTATTGACGCCAGGCACCCGAGGTTTTTTATATATCATTATTTTGGCGTTCAATAACCTAATTTTGTTAAACACAGGTACAATTTTCAATTTTGTTGCAAACATAAACTTGCAATCAACAATTTACCTTTACAATTGGCTTTACAACGTGACATTCACAAACCCAAACTGGGCTCGCTTGGTGGATTAGACCATTACCTCTCACAGAGAGGAGACCTGTGTCGCAGCAGTAGGAATGTTAAAAGGCTGATTTTGGTTATGACTAAGTATACTATTTATTTAGAAAAAATCAATCTGCCTAGCCTTTTTCCAACTATCTTGGGGTCAGCTTCTAGTCTAATAATAATAAATAATAATAAATAAATTGTTTATTTTGACCAAACACTTGCACATTTAGTTACACCCACCAAACTGCGTAACAGTTTGTCGGCGGGATTAGCGCTCGTATTACCTTTCAGTACTTAATTACAAAATTATGATCTTGTTTTGTGTGTCTAACCGGATGCAGCTGAATACCAGTATTTTACATGGACGAGCGCCTATCTGACCTCCACAACCCAGTTACTGGGTAATACGATACCCCTTGTTAAGACTGGTTGTCAGACTTTCGGGCTTCTGACGACAGTCAAAGATCCACGATTGACAGCCGGGACCAACGGCTTAACGTGTTTTCCGAGGCACGGAGGAGTCTCGGTGTGAAAAGATGGTCACCCATCCATGGACCAACCGAGGCAAGCGTAGCTTAACCTGATGGATCGATCCGTGCGGATGATATAACTTATTAATTTAGTAATATTTTATTTAATACTTTTTATTTAGTAATGGATGCAAAATGCATATTGTTCAGAAGCACGTTTTCGATTTTTATAGTAACAAGGTTGCCAACACCGCTCGAGGTGTGTTTGCTACAAAGCATAGAAAGTTCTAAAGCTTTATTTTGCAATGTTGGCAGCGCGTGGTAACAAAATTGATCAATTTTTATTGTCTTCCCGAGACGGTTTGTGAGATCTGTTGTTATGTATTTCCTTTTATTCGGTTTGTAGACATTCGAAATGAAACGTGACAAAGGAAAACAGACCTGTCAGCTTCTTGCTTTGAAATCTTTCGTTTTCGGTTTTCTGTGCTTTCTGATAACTACAACCTTGTTGCCATGTAGTGGGTCTTTCTGTCAAGAGTGAACAGTTTACTTCAAGGTAATCGTGCTCCAACGTCCACTATATCATCGCTTACCATCAGGTGAGATGATGGTCAAGCGCGTGCCTCATCATCATCATCATTTTAACCGAAAGACGTCCACTGCTGGACATATGCCTCCCCCAAATGTCGCCACGATGATTGGTCCTGTGCGTCTGGCATCCATCGGCTACCCGCGACTTTTACCAGGTCATCGGTCCAACTTGTAGGAGGCCTTCCAACGCTGCGTCTTCCGGCGCGTTCCTATCAAAGATTAAAAAAAAAAACTTTATGCGCTTTTTTTATAAATATTTTTCTGTAGTTTAAAAAAAAACTAAAAAACACACTTATTTTTTTATTTTTCGTGTTACCCTTTCATTAGATACTCATATCATGGAAATGTATATTAAATAACTAGTCCGCCATCTTTAAAAGTCCGCCATATTGGATTTAGAATGACGTCACTTAGCTATGTTGTCATCGAAACTAAACATGTATACTTCACATATTTAACTTCTAAGATTTGTTTACATAGTTAGATACAAGTGAACCTGCACCCAAACGTTCCTCATGAATCATTTTGTCTATTGTTGAAAACCGCATGAAAATCCGTTCAGTAGTTTTTGAGTTATCTCTAACAGACAGACAGACAGACGCGGCGGGGGACTCTGTTTTGAAATATGTAGTGATTTCTGTGTCGTTGATATATTTATACTCCTCTCAAAACACGAACAGATACAGCAAACATCTAAAAATAGCACCAAAACAATGTATAATAAGTTAGACACGAACGGGGTCAGGTATCTCGTCGGCGCGCGCCGCACATAATGCACCGGCTATAAGTCAGACGGCTGTCGACGCGCGGCTAATGCGCACACACGGGCGAATTCTGACTCAGAAAATGCTACTGAATGAGGTTTCGTGATTTAACTATTGCTATTATTTATACACTTATAGAATACTTAACTTACTAGAACACTTAAATATATGTTCAACAAATTCATTGTGCGTACAGCTAGGGAGTGGAATTCCCTGACGGACTCTGTGTTTCCTGATAGCTACAACCTGGGAGTCTTTAAGGCCGAGACATTACCTAAAAAGCGCGGTCACTCTCGGACTGCATAGAAAAGAAAGAGATGCGCTACGACAAATGCTGCCATTATTTTATCGATTTACTAATAAATTTATAAAAAATAATCCATCACTGGATGCAGTTTAGCATTTGAAATTGTATGGTATATTTTTTATTATGATTATAATTGTTAATGAAGAAATAAACTGCTTTTAAAGATAATTTAGAGGTATGTTAGAAGATTTTTTGATGCATTAAAGTATATTAAATTATGCTTTGAGTTCCATCTCTGTATGCAAATAGGACTTGAAAATATCTTTTTTTTTATTATTTATCAAAATTATTTACGGTTTAAGAGTTACACTGCTTTTTGATCGTTTTTGGGAATCGCCGCCTTAAGTCAAGAGTGAATAGGTTACTTCTAGGCAAGCGTGCTCCATCTTCGACTACATCATCGCTTACCATCAGGTGAGAAAGTGGTCAAACGCGTGCCTATCAACAATAACAAAAAAACCAAAAAAAAAAACCCATAATTAAAAACAATCTACGTTATGGTGTCGGAAAACTCTTCTCCATCGCTGTCGACTAATCTTGTTCTTCTTTCGCATCGATGGTTTCATGGTAACTAAGTTGGGCCCAGAAGCTGCCCACATAAATTACGGCGTCAGTTATTCATCTGATCCTTCATAGTGCAGATGGATGGGCACACGGAGCGTTCCAGTATGTGCGTCATGTTCTGGACAGGGGTATTGCACTCACATTGGGTATCAGACGGGTCCTCAACCCGGGTTGGGTTATCTGGTAACCCTATTTTGTAATGTGCCTAAAATACTGGTGGCATTACCATGCTGTATGGCAATGCTTGTTCCTCTATCCAAAGTAACAGCTAGCCTTTGAGTCAAGCGAAGTGTCAACAAGGCGTTTAGAGAGGTCTTTTTATAATTTGAGAGCATACGGACCCCACAATCCGGGAGTTTGATCCCCAAACGACTCGAAAGTATAAATGCCACCACGGTTATTATATTTTTGCCGCTTGAGGTTTTCCGCAGCCCAGCGGCAGTGAGATGGAATGGCGCAAGAGTACACACGTAGCGTCTCACATTTTATTTTACCTGTAACTCAAACTCAAAGCATGTATTATATTTGAAATAAAACATTTAGGTGGTTATCACACTGCCACGCATCACGCTGCATGTTGCGTGTCAACGCACCTACGCGCGTACTTTCGGGAGTGTTTTCTATACAAACGGAGATTCTTACAATCAGTTAGAGTACGTATTGACGCGATACGCTGCGTGGTGCGTGGCAGTGTGTTAATCGCCTTACAGGCACTTTTATCTCTATTGAGAAGAACGTGCAAGAAACTCCATGGACACTCTTTTAAACCATATTATGTATTTCAAAAAATCTGGTTACGTATGTCTTGTTGCTTATTAGATGAGAACAATGTTAAAAAAAAATTGTCAATGTCAGTTAAGAGATGACCAGTCTCAGCTAACGGTGCCCGTTCACGAACATGTCGCGTGGTGATCCATAAATCAGCTCAACCATATTGAAGGAATATGTTATAGGAGACACAATATCCCAACAAACCTTCCTTTACATCATACCTAAGCTACAAAACACATAAACATCTGCCAACATACAACCATAAAACACTCCTAACAAGACAGGAGATTATAAATCAAATCAGTTAGCCATCCTACAAGTTCGTATGTCTCGGTAGGACAATACATAATGCATGTGGACTTAATCTTCGTTGCTGGATGTACGGAGCCCAACCTGTGGAACACAGATTTAGATGCAATCCCGGTTCGGATGACTTGGATCTCAGTGCATTTGGTATTACAAAGGGGATAGAAACTGCTGGAGGAGATGGGAAGATGTTTCGACTGATTTGTATTAGAATGGGTATTTTGATGTGAGTGGTTGTTTTATATGCAGGGTGTAACGGAAAAGGGTGATCCTGTCTTTTAAATAAATAAATAAATAAATAAATAAAATAAATATTCCACAACTATCACACAACGCCATCTAGTCCCAAGCTAAGCAGAGCTTGTGTTATGGGTACTAGACAACTGATAAACATACTTATATATTTCTAAATACATACATATTATAGATAAATTACACCCAGACACAGAACAAATGATCGTGCTCATCACACAAACATTTGTCCTGGGTGGGAATCGAACCCACGACCTCCGGCATAGCAGTCAGGGTCACTAACCACTAGACCAACAGGCCAGTCGATCCTGTATTTTATTATTATTATTATCTCGTTTATCATCTCTATAAATCTCACTTATCAATATCACCTGATAGTAAGCGATGATGTGGTCGTTCATAGAGCACATATTATCTGGACTGATGGGTTTTATAAGTGGTTTTTAATAGGAAATTTCCGGTATCAATCTGTTATTGATTTATGTCCAATTAAAAGTAATAGGCTCACTCTTCTTTCTTTAAAGATATTCTTATACCAATTTTTAAGTATTGAAATCAGTGACCGCCATTTTTTTATTATTATTGATAATATTTAGTAGTAATAATAGGCTCGCGTTTGACCACTATTTCACCTGAAGCGAAGGTGTGGTCGACGTTAGAGAATACTTGCCTAGAAGAAACCTATTCACTCTTGAATTTAAGATCCTCAAGTTGTAGCTAGCAGGAAACACTGACTCCGGCAGGGAATTCCAATCCTTAGTTGCACGCAAAGGAATGAGGCCCCAAAACGTATTGTGCGTAATGGTGGGATGTCCACCATCTACCAGTGGCGCATCACCGTACTTCTAATGGTCTGATGATGTGACTTGCTTGGCAGAATTGAATAAAAACCGTATATTACTCGGCGGCAGTGCTCCTATTATTGAGGGATTTTTCTAACCGACTAGTCACTCTATGACAGTGTAGCTGACAGAATATCATTGTTGTTTTTTTTTTTGTAATCGTATTAAAACTTCGTGAGAGTCCTCCTAGAAACAACGCAACATTTTCAGCTCTTTATAATTTTAGTTTAGAATATTTCGCTTCATACATAAAGTAAATCATATTCCCAGAAACAGTTCCTATAAATTCCACTACTCCAAATAATTCACTATAACTGTGTCAGTATTGTGATCTATTCTGATGTATTATGATAGATATAAACACTCGTCATTTACCATCCAAACGGTTCTGTTCCAGCTACATTGTTTGTTCTGAAAGCAAAATAAACAATTGTCTCTCAACCATCAGTCAATGTAACTAAAACTAATCAATCTGTGTTGTTAATTAAACCATATTATGTTTATATGACGGTATTTATTTAGAACTATGTCAATTTTCTTGGTATTACAACAACTGTACCCGTGTGAGCATGTGTTCTGTGTCTGTCTGTTGTTGTTGTTTGTTGTGTTTTTAGGGTTCCAAAAGTCCGAATAAAAAAACGGGACCCTTATAGAGTCACTCGTGTGTCTGTTTGTCCGCCTGTCCGTCTGTCACAGCCAATTTGCTCCGAATCTGCTGGACCAATAGAATTGAAATTTGGTACACACATGATCTATCACTCAAACACGGACGTGTACACTAAATAAATAAATAAATAAATAAAAAAATAAAAAATATAAAATAAATAAATAAAAAAATAAATTAATTAATTAATTTGGAATATGGGGGTCACTTTTGGGGTGAAAATCGGAAAATTAATAATCAAAGTTTTTCAAACTGGGTCGTGCGACATATTAAGTAAAGGGCACATTGTGAGAATCTCGAACATATTTTTAAAAAATATGTAATTTTGAAGTTATTTAAGAAAATAGATGAAAAATGACCATTCCCCCCCTCCGCCTTTATCTCCGAAACCACTGGGCCTAAAATTTTGAACAAAAAAATACAAAGTGGTTCTTTACTTACATATTACAGGAAAACCAATAAGGTGGAGGCAGTTTAAAAAAAAAAACAAAAAAAAATATGATTTGTTTGGAACCCATTGCGCGCAAATTCGACTCGCTCTAGGCCGGTTTTTTTTTTGTAAATAGAACCTTTGTCACTCTCTCGAAGATAACGTTTGTCACTCTTAAAGTGGTGAGTTGAATAGTAAATCTAATAAGAGCAATGATGGCTCCGACTTACGTGTCGTAGTGCGAGTTCGAACCCAGGCCACATAACTTTGGTTATTTTTTTCACTATCAAAATTATGAAAGTTGCTATGACATAGCCTTATCCGTTTATGACCTGAAATACCACAGACAGACACACAGATATCCAGACAACCAACAATTTTATTTCAAACTAACTTTTTGGGGTCGCGTCTACAAAAAACAACCAAAGCATTGTTTTGAAACATTCACTCATTAATAAAAAGTTACCTAAACAAATTAATGATGAAAATAATCCTCGCAACTGAATAACGATCAGGGTGTCCGATCTCAACGGTGATTAGCAAAGTAGGCAGGAGATATTATCGTGTACAAGTGTGTGCGCAAACACAGGTACACTCTCTGTTCCTTTACTCTCCTATCCACTTGAACGTCCCAGCGGCCTAGCTGGTTCAAAAAATTGTTGTCAGGAACGCCACGGCTTCTAGACTGGTTCGAGCCTTTCCGAGGCACGGGGGTGTTACACAACCAATTTCCAAACTCCGGGCTGTTGCAGACTAATTTCAAATGGAAAAACCCAATTGCACGTTTTACCCGATCTTAGACTCAAATCCAGGACCTCACGCTCAGCAGTCGCGCTTAAAACCATGTGACAAACGAGGCAATCAATCAATCTGTCTATTTACCAATAACAATTAAATCACTCACAGGGGGAGCTCGTGGCTAAAGTAATAACAGCCGCACGGTCGATCCATCTGTTTAAGCTACGCTTGCCGGGGTTTTCCCATGGACGGGTGACCATATTTACATATCAAGACTCCTCTGTGGCTCGGAAAGCACGTTAAGCCGTTGGTCACGGCTGTCAATCGTGGATCTTTGACAGTCGTTACGGGTCGTCAGAAGCCCGAAAGTCTGACAACCAGTCTTACCAAGGGGTATCGTATTACCCTGTAACTGGGTTGTGGAGGTCAGATAGGCAGTCGCTCCATGTAAAATACTGGTATTCAGCTGCATCCGGTTAGACTGGAAGCTGACCCAAGATTGTTGGGCAAAAACTAGGCAAATTTTTTGAATTAAATCACTCACAAAGACGCTATATTTTAGTTATTCCACCGACCTTTCAAGGTTGTCTGGTTTTAAATTTAACGGCTCTTAACTGAGATGAAAATGGTCAAGTTCTTCGTAAGGGTATAAAATTAGACCGTCGAAATAGACGATTGGATAGTTGGTCGCGCTCGCAATTGCTCTGGTTCGATAGACGATTTCGGAACACTGCATTTTTAAGGTTTTTCTTTTAAGTATGAATGGAAATGATATTTTTATTTATGTAATTAGATCCTTCAGAAACTTTTACAAGTCAATATTTTAAAATGATGTAGATGGCGCCGGTATTTCCTATAGCTGTCTGACTGACAAGACCAGATACTGTTTCTTGTCTTATCTTGCTGTCTGACTGATAAGCCAAGTTACCTGAGTTTCTTGTCTGGTCAGTCAAACCAGACAGCTAAGCTAATCATGATAGTGGGCTTTTTCTATCAGGAATTTCTGGTATGTGAAATTGTGTCCGGACGATGTCAACAGGCTCGCTCCCTTTGTACATGAAATTCTCTGCCAAACCTCTCGGGTAATACATGCATGATTGCTATGTGCAACTAAGTTTACCCCAGTTATAAATGTCCCTTTGAGCATATTGGATCAACTTTGTTCTGTTTCCTGCTTCATAAGGTTTTTTGAGAGATTATGTTTTTTTCTACGTCTCCACTGTTCTTTCCTGATTGATTTTATTGCAGGACCCAAGACAGTTGGACCGTTTCACCGATACTCGTCGAGCTTCATTGCCTCTGCATTTTTCTGGTGTAAGTTGGGTATACAGCATGTAACAAAAACCCTGTCCGATCCAATAAAGGCGTATTCCTGGTTTAACATACGTACTAGAAAAAAATTAAAAAAAATGTAACTCATAAAAACCAAAGTTATAGATTTTTTTTTATGAAATATGCGAAATTTATCACTAAATATGGCATTTTTTTTTATGTTGACAACACTCCACCGGCCGGCGAAATCTTTTCATTTTTTCCTATTTAAATTTCAAACGATACCGCCCTGCACTAGCCGCGTTGTGGGCACATAGACTGTAGGTGAACTTTGTCGAGCGCTCAGTGTTGCCTCTGATAAGTTTTTCTTTTTTTTAAATTAATTGTTTTCATTGGGGAAAAATTATAATCTCGTATCCACTAAACGATAACGTATATATGTACGCAGTACGATACCAAATAATACCCTTCAGGATCGGACAGGGTTTTTGTCACATGCTGTATAGTGTGGCTAATCCAAAAAATAACGTTAAATAGATAATCCAAAATTCAATCAGCTAACAAACCCCATCACGAAAGTGCTATGCAAACTAGACCATTGGAATTGCAATAAAGGTAATCATACAATAAGTTTAAGTATTTCACAAAAGGCTAACCTTTACATAATTTCCATCAATCCATTTACATAATATTATATGCAGCCGAGCAATGGAAGGATATATCTATATTTATAGAAATAGTATCTACCCTCCGTTTCAAGGTTTCAATGAATATAGAAAGTGCAACGATGTAATACGAATGCAAAACAGTGTATTTCTTATTTTAGTATGAATAGAAATGGGGGAATCTTTTATTTGTTTCTTGTTTTCATACTGAAAGATAATAGCACAGATAATATAATACTAGCTTACAGATGCCTCATCCTATACAAAGAAACGGTACCGCCGTAACTACGGGTTTTCGACTTGCACAAGCAACTTTTGTTCTTCGTTCGGGCCCGTCCTCTACACCTCGCTAGATGGCGTTAGCAGCAACGGCTTGCAAGTTTAATGAATTTACATATAGTCTTACCAATATTTTTTCACACATTGAGGAATTACTTTATAGTATTTTTGGCACTTCATAACAGTTTTACTGTTTCAAAATGTGTCAATATACAAATTTTAAAGAGGTGAATGGATAAACTCTAAAACTTCAAACAGCGCCATCTATTGGTACAAGAATGTGTTTCGTAAAATTTAGCCTTCTTTAAATATTAAAATATACGTCTCAAATTGTCGTGTGTTTATCTTCATCCAACTCCTCCTCTACAGTCCTCCGCAACGGGCCTCCTCTACGGTCCTCATCTTACTGCCGGAGTCTCGCTGTGCACGGCAGCACAGCGAGGCTCAGGGGAGACCCTTTTTTTTTTTTTTTTCTTTGTGAGGTGGGAATTCATCCAATGACTTCTCCCGCTCTGGGTGGAGCGGGATGGCGTGTCAGACTCTTACTGACTAAAACCCACCCCTGTTCCTTCCTGCCCTTAGTGCTCGGGGGCGAGGTAACTCTATTTCGAATTTATCCTTAACCCCCGGGCAGAGGGGAGACCCTTTACAGTCTCCTCAGGGATGTGCCCTAACAGGCGTTGTTTACAGGAGGTTTTATGGCGGTCTTTCAAGAGGTCACAGGACCCCTTCTATGTGCTGATAGTGACCACCTGGGTGATTTTGGTGAGGTTAAAATGATGCTCTCACTGGTCTTTTTTTCCAAAAGTCAAGGCGCCTTTTGAAGACTAGACCCACAAAACTATAAAAAAATGTACCTTGAACAGGTTCGCTGTTACAGGGCTAAAAGTAACACTGGTTTTAGAGGTTAAAAATAGACGGATATCTATTTTCCAAACACAAATACAAACAACAATAAAAACTTGGTCAGACCACAGTGGCCAGACAGTGTGCGACCTTGAACTAACCTTTAGTGTCAAAAATATCGTGTCCAATAAAGTATTCAGACGCTCAAAACGAATGTCAAGACTAAATAGGATAGACACAATAACTTTGACTTGGTGCTAATCTGGAAGTGGAAACGTGAATATACAGGATGTAACGGTATCTCCACATGGAAATGAACAACCTAAATTCTTTAGGGAAATCTTAGTCAATTTCTAAAAAAAATAAACTACCCTTACAGTAGTCGCGTATGATATGTAACATTTGACATCTCACTTTGGTAATAAGCAACGTTAACATTCTATCCTGAAAAATAAAATTAAAACGTTTAGTTCTGATTTCGACCGCGCGCAGACTTATCGTGTGCGCGCTCTACCATGTGACGGCCAACTGTACCACCGCGTGTGCTCATTGGTCAAATCAAATAGCGCGCGCTTCCCTGGCTTCCTGTTACACACTTCCGTCCCATTTCACAAAATCGCTGCCATAGATTGCAGGAAAGCGAGAGGAAAGATATTACATATAAAAAAAACGGCCAAATGCGAGTCGGACTTGCAAACGAAGGGTTCCGTACCATGAACTGAAAAAAAAAAAACTTGAGAGGTGTCAAGGGACACCCGGATGGAACGAAGTTCCTTTCGATTAATTAGTGAAGGAATTGTAATATAATTTTATTTTTTTTAATTTATAATATTTTTTTTATTATTAACTACGCACACACGCACGCACGTAAGAAGTTATACTTCATCATCTCATCTCATCTCATCTCATCGCAGCTCAGCTCAGCTCAGCTCAGCTCAGATCAGCTAAGCTCAGCTCAGCTCAGCTCAGCTCAGCTCAGCTCAGCTCAGCTCAGCTCAGCTCAGCTAAGCTCAGCTCAACTCAACTCAACTCTTTAGCAATATCTGGCTTGCTTTCTATAAGAGAGAGAGAGACAGACAGAGAAACATGCGACGCCGCACAGCTTACAATAGCTTACTATAGCAATAATTGTTGATCTGCTTGCAAACTTTGTACCTACCCACCAAAAATACAAGAAGTTTTTATTAGATTGTTTTTCCAACACAATCCTTTTGGATGGACAGCCTCATTAGTGTCGTGACAACTTTTCGTAAGAATTTTTTCCGTCTAGCCCCCTTTCACAACGCGCGATAAGGAACTTCGTTCCAAATGTAATAGGTTTTTTTTTTTTTTTTTTGGGGGGTGGGAAATCATCTAATGACTGTTTCCGCTCTGGGGTGGAGCGGAAGGGCGTGTCAGACTCTTACTGACTAAAACCCACCCCTGTTCCTCCCTGCCCTACGCGCCCGGGGGCGAGGTAACTCTTTCGAATTTATCCTCCACCCCCGGGCAAAATGTAATAAGTAGACAGTATAATGTAATAGGTAGACAGTTAAAATTGTCATCACAGATTTTCAGATATATTTCTTTAGCCGCTATAACAACAAATAATAAAAATATTTTTTTATTGTTTGTTGATTTATCGGCAACAGAAATACACATTCTGTGAAAATTTCAACTGTGTTACTATTACGGATCGTGAGATAAAGCCCGCTGACAGACATACGGACAGCGGAGTCTTAGTAATAGTGTCCCGTAGGTTACCCTTTGGGTACAGAACCCCAAAAAATTGGATTTTCCGTACAAAGTTCATCAGCTGATCAAAATTATTATGGGTGGTCCAATTTTTTTTACTATAGAAAAGACAGAACTCTAAGAAACCAATTTTGAAAAAGATAACATAAACTTAAAATCGCGAGCTAATCCGAAATTCGAAAAGTGCATTTTCGTAAAACAGCAATTTCATAGAAAGATCCAGTATACAAGTAACTTATGATCTACTAACAATACAAAATCCCACAATCCGACCACCATAACTCATCTCAAACCCCAAAGATCGCCAAAGAACATACACACACAGAGCCTCACATTATCATACAACCCATGCGAGTAGGCATAATATATGACGAGCATTTGTAAACAATCAATCATCGTCACGGACATACATATGTTGGGCGGTATGTTGGGCTATGCTATCTCGTTTCAAATCACAGAATTTGCCCATACGAGGAAATTTCCCTTGTCAAAGCTTTTATATAGCAATGTTGGGAGCAGATAAATGATTTGTTATGCTCAGATGTGAGTTATTTTTGGATATTGAAATGGTTTTTAGGGTTCTGTAGTTGTTTGGTAAAAACGGAGCCCTGGTAATTTTGTCCCGTTTGTCTATCCAATATAAGATTTCCCTTGTCAAAGCTTTTATGTAGCAATGTTGGGAGCAGATAAATCATTTGTTATGTTCAGACGTGTGTTATTTTTGGATATTAAAATGGTTTTAGGGTTCCGTTGCTGCTTGGTAAAAACGTAGCTCAAAATTGTTTGTCCTTGATAGGCTCGCTTTGGACCACTTGACCACTATCTCACCTGATGGTAAGCGATGATGTGGTCGACGATGGAGCACGCTTGCCTAGAAGTTAACTATTTACTCGTGACTTAAAGACACACGGAGGTTGTAGCTAGCAGGTAACACAGATTTCGTGTCAGATGTCCTGTTTGTCTGTCCGGATGTTTTAAATTAATATTTGAAAAAAAAAACTATTGGCACTCTAGCAATGAAACAGAGTTTTATAATTGTGTCTCCTAATGAAGGGCTTGGCGGATTCTAGGGGTGACACTGCCAAACGTTAAATATGAGAGATGAAACATGTGATGCGTGTGGGTTTTTAAACCAATGCTTTGTGAAAGATGCGCTTATTACGACTGCTTTAATTCGTCGTTGACTAGACCATTCAAAAATATTACAGGTTTGTGAAAATTGGTTTTCGATTCCGGGATCCGTTTGCGTAAAATAAAGCTTTAAATTGCTAATTTTTGTTGAAGTCAAGTGTCTCGCCCCGTTGCCAGCTAAATGGTTGCTTTTAGATACGTGAAAAAATTGACGGCATTAGTATATGATAACGAAATTAAAAGGAAAATTATCACGGCTAAGTTAGCTCTATTAGTTTTAGAGTAATAAGTCGCCCAACATATATATACAATGATTCTACTTGTTAAATTTCGTACAAAATATAAAATCCTGGGAAAAAAAAATTACTTTGGTGAAGTACGGTCTACGGGACCCTACCTTGCGCGTGGCCCGACTCATATTTGGTCGGTTTTCTTTGTGATATTAATAGGCTCGCATTTGACCACTATCTCACCTGATGGTATGCAATGATGGGATCGACGATGAAGCAAGCTTGCCTAGAAGTAACCTACGAGTATACACTCTTGACTTAAAGACCCCCGGTGTTAGCTATCAGGAAAAACTTTTTTGCAGTCAGTAAGATCAATCTTTCCATAACACACTTGCACAGTTTTTTGCGTTACGTTATTCTTCTAGTATGAGTATTATAGAGCCTGGGGGGGTGTAGTGTAGCTCAGGTGGATAAAGAAAACACTAAGTCTTTAATTCTTGATGTATTTATATTTTTAACCGACTTCGAAAAAGGAGAAGGTTATCAATTCGGATGTTTGTATTTTTTTTTTTTTTTTTTTTATGTATGTTCGGGCATAACTCAGTCATTTATTGACGGATTTGCAAAATTATTTTTTTGTTCGAAAGGGGTTTATTCCGAAATGGTCCCATTTAAATTTCAAAAAGATCTGATGATGGGTTTCGGAGACAGACATCGGAACTCTTCAAAAATTGACAGCAAATCAACCGCGATTGCTGCTATCGTATGTCTATGAATTGTTAACACAGTTTAATGGGGAGCCACAACTAAAAAGTGAAAAATAAAAACTTTTTTACAAAAAAATAGAACCGACTTCCAAAAAAAGTGCAAAATAACTTTAATTTCGGAAGTCGGTGTCAAAAAACGAAGACACAAAACAGGAACACCGACTTCCGAAATTAAAGTTATTTTGCACTTTTTTTGGAAGTCGGTTCTATTTTTTTGTAAAAAAGTTTTTTATGAATCATACTTATGTTATTAACTAAAAGAGTTATGAATATAAATGTGGATGGATGGAGTAGGAGAGGGAGGCCAAAGAAAAGATGGATGGATTGTGTGAGGAGTGATATGAAAGAAAAGGGAGTTAGTGATAGCGTGACGGCTTACAGGGCAGAATTGAAAAAAAAAACGTGTTGTGCCGACCCCAAGTAACATGGGATAAAGGCAGGAAGATGATGATGACTTATTCCGTAGAAACACACACCAGATTTGACAAAACAAAATATTTCAAAACTCGAATTAGTGTTTGTTTCTTTTATTCAAAACTAGCTGACCCGTGTCTACTTCGCTAGGCGATTCAAATATAGACTATGTCAACTTTTTAAACTATAATATTTATTTTTCACGATTTCAAGGTTGATCTCATAGATGATTAGTATTGCCAGTGATTTTATTTATTGTTGCCTTGTTGTCTCCAACTTGGGGAGCTCGTGGCTAAAGCAATAACAGCCGCACGGATTGATCCATCAGGATAAGGTACACTTGCCGGGGTTGGTCCATGGATGGGTGACCATCTTTACATACCAAGACTCCTCCGTGCTTCGGAAAGCACGTTAAACTGTTGGTCCCAGCTGTCAATCGCGGATCTTTGACAGTCTTTACGGGTCGTCAGAAGCCCGAAAGTCTGACAACCAGTCTTACCATATAACAGCTCACAATTTTAAGACCCATTAATATTAGTGTTGTTGACCAGTGGTGCTTGGCAACAGGGCTTACCCCAGTTGTAAATACCCCCTTTGTGCCTAATGGCCTAGCTGTGTTCTGTCTTCAGCTTGATTAGGAGGGAAGTGGAAATTATGTTTTCCTTAGGCCTCTGCCTCGAATCTCGCGGGCAGCGGGGCGGCGGCGGCGGCGGCGCGGGAGCGGCAGGATCTTACGCGTATAATCAAATGGACCGGCCCTCGAATACAGCGGTGCAGGAGCGGCGCGGGGGCGGGCAACGAGCGGTGCACTCCAGTCAAGCGGTGACCGCCCGCGTTGCGCGTCTGCATTGTAGGTATAGTGTTGTACATTTTTTTTGTCAAAATGTCCAAAGTATAATTTTTCTGTTGGAGATATGAGGTATATCTCGTAAATCGTTTTGGATTAATTCCAGACTCTAAATCACTCTTGATAGTTTCAAGAATATAGTCAAAAGTTTCTACACTCATTCTGGTGTAGTCGTAGAATTTATCGGGATTTTGTCTCTGTTCTTCATAATTTCGATAAAACTCGCCATTTATTTTCCTTGCCCTATAGTAGGGATCCACTTCTTCTTTTGCCCACAATAAATCGAGCGTTAGGAATAAATTTGAATAAAAAAGATGTCGCCGTTTTTTAGACATTTCGTTCGCGAATAAAAACAAATATCTCGACAACACAACCACGAACACAACACTACACCGCTATAGTGCCGCGCGATCTGCCCGCTAGTTTGGAGAACAGGTATGCGTGGCCCGCCCCGCTGCAGCGCCGCCGCCGCCGCCGCCCCGCTGCCCGCAAAATTCGAGGCAGAGGCCTTACTCCTCCGCTGTCTTTTCTGATTAATTTAATTGCAGGACCCAAGACAGTTTCATCTTTTCTCTGGGACTCGTCGAGCTTCATTGCCTCGGCATTTTTTCTGGTGGTTGCCACTGTTGATTCTGGCTTACAGAAGTTACAGTGGTTTGGGAATAGTGATCCGGGCGTGTCCCAAAAAACTGTCCTACCAAGGGGTATATTACCCAGTAACTGCGTTGTGGAGTTCAGATAGGCAGTCGCTCCATGTAAAATACTGGTATTCAACTGCATCCGGTTAGACTGGAAGCCGACCCCAAGATAGTTGGGAAAAGGCGCGAGCAGAGATGTCGTCTACACTTTGTATAAGGTTGACGATTGTCAAAAGTGCAGATAATTTATGATTAACCACGTGACATTTCGGTAGTGCATATCAATCACAGGATTTGGGCCGGGCTCATTGCTCGCAGAATAGATGATCGATGGGGCTGAAAATATCTGGAGTGGCGACCGCGTACCGTAGACACAGCGTTGGAAGGCCTGCAACAAGGTGGACCGATAACCAGCAGGTGTATTCGCTCACTAAGTTAACATTAATTTGATAAGCACTATGCAGTACTCGTACATTGATGCTTTGACGTTTAGGAAAACAAAATATACTACGTAGTGCCTATTATAATAGATATACACCTAGCAAAGCAGCAATGTACTGCAAAGTGCCTATCTAATTGATGTCAACTGAGTTAGTGAATACACTTTGCTGATGATGGTGAGGGATGCGAGACGCACAGAACCGGTCATTGGTAACACTTGAAGGAGGCCTATGTCCAGTGGACGACTTTCAGCTGAAATGATGATGATGATGAATCCCATACGATTTGGAAAGGCATTGGTGCCAATTCTCTTGTTCAATAGCTAAACAAAAATTAGAGAACCGCTATCTTTTACTAAAAGTCAGTGCGAGAAAAGGACGGCTATAGCTATGAACTAATACAGAGATGTCAAACTAGTTGTCACCTTCCGTGTTTTTAGTCGACATGTTTTTACGTGTACCCTTAATTTGTATGGAAACATTATTTCAACTAAATTTGACAGCTCTAATTTACGTCCGTCTCTTTCTTGTTTTATTAGAGAGTAGAAGATAGCAATAGCCTAAATTAAGTGTTTGCAAACCAGAATCGGCACCATTATCTATACTAATTTAAAAAATATCGGTCGAATTGAGAACCTCCCCTTTTTTTTTTATCGGTTAAAAAGTTAAGAGTTTGTTTGTTTGAACGCGATAATCTCTGAACCTACCGTCGGATTTGAAAAAATATTTTTTTATATGATAGCCACATTCATGAGGAAGGTTATATGCTATTTAGCATTACGCTGCAACCCACGGGAGCAGAACAATAACCAAACACGCGAGTAAAACCGCAGGGACAGCTAGTCGTTCATAGAATATAAATTTGTCTAAAGAGTCTAAACCCTTCTTACATCACTACGTGAGCCATTCTCATATAGAAAGAGACGACAAGAAAAAATCTTCTTCTCTCTATCCTACTTACCTAACACGAAGTTTCAATCTCCATTTTTTCCATTACAAGACCTACTCGAATCTAATCTGATGCTAATACGAGTGAGCGAGACAGCGATATATAACGTGTCAAATCTTCTAAAGCATCAATATCGTACCTTGAATGACATTTCTAATCTACGATATCGGGTAAATTGAGGATGTGTCCTGTTGAGCGAAAATGGACACTGTTTTGCAAAGGAGAAGGTGTTAATTCGAGTGGAGGGGAGTGGTCCTGTGTGTGGATGAGGGTGACTGTCACACCGTTTGGGTTTTGTGTTGTTGAGATTTTATTTTTAGATAAAAATTATATAACAGTTAAGCAGAAAATGTAATTGAATTTCATATTAATGTGAGATTTTAGTTAATTTACAGGTATGATTTTTTTTCTGATATCACTGCCAACGTTTTTACAGAAACGTCGAAGAACCTGAATTTGAATAAAATAATTTATTTGCAAAAATGTATATTATGTATGTCGTGGATTGAGGGTGCTATGAGCGCGATAACAGCGCCATCTAATATTTTGTTTCAAAAACTAGTAGTGACGCGATCGGAAACGCAAGTGGGGCGCACTGCTTGGATACGATCGTCGTTAGAGAGGATCCAGCGAGGACAGTCAAGCTCAGACAGTCTAGGCGGAACGCTCTGTACCAACGCACGTATTTGTTTACTGACCGTTACTTTGTTGTGTTATTTTGATTTAATTAATCCAAATTATCTTTCGTTCGAGTACCCACGACAGTGCCCACATCTAGCATAAATTATTCCGGGTTGTGGAGAAGACTCGATGTTTCGTATTTTGGCCACCCAGGATGCGACATATATATAGGTAAAAGTAGCTATGTACTAACCCCTATGTATTATAAATATAATACCCATGTGTACACTACCGTTTTAAGAAACTGCATCAAGGTACAATAAACATGATAGCTTTCAAACATGAATATTTTTGGAAAATGCCAAGTTTTAAAATATAATAAAGCAGTAGTTAGACTGGTTCTTACGCTTAAATAAAAAACAAAATTAGTGATTGATATCCTTGAAAATAAAATTTAAGATAATCGCAGACCAATGTTTTACTACATTAGTCTTCTTAAAATTGTCAACAAATTTAACTCTGATCTGAATAACAGTATTTTATTCATTACTGATCCGACAAACGATGTTCTGTTAAAAAATGGGGGTAGGCCGGTGAAAAATACTTTACGACCTAATCTCATACCTACCAAACATACAAAAAAAAATCTTTAAAATTGTTCGAGCCGTTTCGGAGGAGAGCAACCACAAACACCGTGTCACGAGATTGTTATATATTAGATAAAAACTTCATTAAAGTCGCTATAATACGGACATATCCACCGAACTGTGATATTGGTGTAGCATAGCTAAGAACTAACGATCAATGCTAGACAATAAATTGTAAACCAGACTGTTTTAATACATTTCTATCTCATGTGTCGTGGGTTATTTTTTTGAGGGTGGTGGTGGTTATCAGTTAATTCTCCCGCTTTGTGTTGAGCGGGAGGCGTGTCAGAATGTTATTGATTAAAATCCACCTGTGTTCGAATAATACCGCAACCCTGTCAGGTACTGGACCTAGCGGGCCCCGTCAATTATTCTGACATCTCTTTGAGGCGCACGTGGAACATAATGCACCGACCCGAGCCTGGGGGTCTACTCCAAAGTGCTTTTACAAAGTATCGGTCGAATGTTCGGACATATTTGTGTGAAGTTTTAAAGTGAACGTGCCATACCTAAAATTGTAGCGAATTTTATATACATAAATTATATACATAAATCTTCCTCGTTTATAGCTCTTTCTACCTATTAGTGAAAATCGCATTAAAATCTGTTGTATGGTTTTTACAATTGTTGAGGTACCTATTTGATATTATTAACTAACTAACTTTCCAAAGTCAAATTGGCAACACAGCATCATTTTCCAAACATCGTGACGCAATAAAACGGTGTGACCCACAGCTATCCGATGTGTAGACACACGAAATGATTGAATTACCAAATCGAATTGGTCGATTTATTGCACTTCTGACTCTGAAGCTCTATTCACACTGCCCAACTAGTTTACTGCGATACTGCACTTTGATCTGGTTTGACAGACCCTGGTACAGATGCTGCGATATCAAATGAAGTTTTCATTTAATCTAATTAAGAGTATGACAATTAAGACAAATTAAGTTTGACACTTCGCGTGACCCAAGGGCTTTTTCCTTGGGCAGAGAATAAGCATTGCCTTACAACGTGGCAATGCCGCCAGCCTTTTGGGCACATTACCAGCCGACAGCGATGTGGAGGAATTTTTCGATGCCATATTTTAGATTTTTTTTAGTTTTCGTTAGGTATTTTTTTTGTGTTTATGTAGTTAAAATTAGATTGGTTATCTTTTTGTTTTATTTCTTAGTGTTCATAGTTGTTAAATAAATTACTAAGTACCAGTTATAGGTAAAAAAAAAAATCGAGTATAATAAGCCATTTAACGTTGCCATTATCACATTTCTTTAATTTTTTACTGACGTCAAAAAAGGATGTTTTTAGTGTATGATTATTTTGTCCGCGATTTTAAACTACTGACCCGATTTGGATGGGGTTTTCATTTTTCTTTTTTTGACAGACATGCCGGATATAGATTACAGTTGTTATTATTAATGTTACACGGGTTATCATACAAATCACGTTATTATATGACATATTTTTTTATTAATTTTAATAATAAAAATCGCATATAAAAATACACAAAATTTATTATCAATAATTACACTCCGGTGTGACACGCATCCAACCGGACTGTATAGACACACGAATGATTGAACAAACAAATGAAATTGTGAGTAATTCTAAATGTTAAATCGAGTTTAGAGTTAGCAAACAGTTTGTCGGAAAACCGAGTTACTATTACGAGTTTTATTTGAATGCCTAGTTTGTGAACTAAATCGAAATCAATGAATTTAGAATCGTTGATGCATAATAAATACTGTAAGGTCTGGGAATATGCCTAGGGGTAGCGGATAAATTCTGAAAATGAGTTACCGCACCCCTGAGCTTTCAGGCAGGGAAGGAACCAGGGTGGGTTTTAGTCAGTAAGAGTCTGACACGCCCTCCCGCTCCACCCAGAGCGGGAGAAGTCATTGGATGACTTCCCACACCCAAAAAAAAAAAGGTCTGAGAATGTGTTTCTCGCTTGGCTTGCGAGAGTTCCTCAAGCAGTCTGGATTTGTGCACTAGAAAGGAAAGGCCGGAACGAATATTGAATAATAAAATATTTTTACTAATAGAAGTAAATTACTTCTACGGAGGTTTTTTCATGAATTCCTCACAACAAAACATAATTTTCTACTTGACTTTTAAACTAATTCTAGATTTGAATCAACCTTTAAAAGATCCCTCCTTTAGAAAATCGATCACATTATACTTTTACTGTTTTAAAAATCACATCTTTGAAAGAACTAACATACTCCTAGCTATGTGTATAAGTATTACTAACATCTGATTGTGGACCAAAGCTGTCTTAAATATATAAATATAATTATTATAAAAGTCTATCAAAAACACCAGCCTGTTGAAATAAGGTTGGTATTCTCATGCGACCTCCTCAGATGCATACAAACGTGAATAGGAACGCAGGGGTGAATAGAAGCCCTCACGCACCCAGCAGCAACCGCCGCAGGAGACGCTCTACCCGGGCCTGCGGACGGCGAGTAGTAGGTAACTCGCCGTCCGATCAGCACCAGGCCCGAGAGTCGACGGCGCGTAGTGTTCCACGCGCGCCTCAAAGAGTTGTCAGCAAAAGGACGGGGCCTGCCCGGGGGTTGAGGATAAATTCGAAAGAGTTACCTCGCCCCTGGGCACGTAGGGCAGGGAGGAACAGGGGTGGGTTTTAGTCAGTAAGAGTCTGACACGCCCTTCCGCTCCACCCTAGGGCGGAACTTCTTCCGTCCCATGACTTCTCATGAGATGATTTCCCACCCCCAAAAAAAAAAAAAAAGGAGACGCTCTGGGCGTTGGGGGTCACGAGACGATTTCTGGCCACCGTAGGCGCGGGCCTGTGGACAGCGCGTAGTGGGTAACTCGCCGTCGGATCAAGACCAGGCCCAAGAGTCGACGGCGCGTAGCGTTCCACGCACCTGACGGGGCCCGTCATGGCCGATGCCTACCCTGATGCTAAATTCGAAACAGAGTTACCGCGCCCCTGGGCACTAAGGCAACTGAAGGAACAGGGGTGGGTTTTAGTCAGTAAAAGTCTGACGCACCCTCCCGCTCCACCCAGAGTGGGAGAAGTCATTGGATGATTTCCCAATACCACTACTATATACACTACCACAATAAAAAAGGAGAGTATTAGAAACAAAACTGTGATTAGGATTTTCACTTTGATACCTTAGTAATGGTTTCTAGCAAAGCATCGATTTATTTTTTATTTTAATTAATGAATAATTGGAGTATATTAGAACCATTTCTAAATAATGTGGAAAACTCCTTTCAAGTTTTGTTACTATTCACCCCCTGGATTGACCATTGGATCCCCGCGACCTGCACCTCATCGGTCTACCTTGTGCACTGCGTCTTCCGATATGCTGTCGCCTCTCCAGAACTTATTAGCCCCATCGACAATCTGTTCTCCGGGCAATGTGCCCAACCCACTGCCATTTAAGTTTGGCGATGCTTCGAGCTATATCTGTAACCTTGTTTCTCCTGCGGATATCTTTATTCTTGATTCGATCACGCAATGAAACTCCAAGCACAGCTCTCTACATTGCCCTTTGGGTGACTTTAAGCCTTCTGATGAGCCCCATTGAAAGGGACCACGTTTTAGTGCCGTCTATCATCACTGGCCACAAGCACTGCCAGAACAGGTCATGAAAGTCGATACTGGTAGTACAATGCCCGAAAATCTTACAACCATTCTTATCAAACGTTATAGTGGTATCCATTCACTAAATTCTGGACATCTGATAGGCACTTTCTTCATGTAATATTCTCGTGTTCAGCTACACTAGAAAGCTAACTCCGAACTCAAATTATTTAGGTGTTCCGCTGTCTCCATTTTATGAAACAAACACACTCAATTTCGCATCTATAATGTTAAGTTCGTCCATAACAGTGTATCATGGACGATACTGTCTCATTATTCTGATTTATTTCTGTAACAAACTGTAGCTCAAACTTTACGTGTATCTTATTTATGTGGCACTTTTTATCAATAGGATGGCAAGAAAATGTATTCATTGGATGCCTCTATGTGTCTATATTTGGAAATATTATAACTTTACTTCGTCTCTTATATAAATATATATATCCCATGCTGATTTTGGCTACGGTGACTGGTTTCTGTGCGACTATGGGTTGCGAGCATGTGCTCTGATATGGTTAATATAGCCTATCTTATCCGTAAAGGTGCGTGCACAGTGCGGACACGTTAAAACACCACTGTCGTAATGATATTGGATGTTGGAGGTCACGTGACACTTTTCTACGCAGGTAATGTCATCGCCATACATTTTGTACTAAGCGTTAGAGTAAACGATAATAGAAAAGTAATATGGCTAGGGGGGCTGGTGTCGAGATCTGTCTTCCGCTGGTCTTCAAAATGTCTTCTTCTTCTTCTCCCATAGCATAAGCACAGCACAATTAGCATTTTTATGTTCCCACTGCTGGGACACAGGCCTCCTCTCTGTGAGAGGGTGTGCGCCGTAATCCACCACGCTGGCCCACAATGCGAGTCTGGTGGATGTCACATGTCTTCGAAGTTTTGGTTCTAAGACATGCAGATTTCCTCACGATGTCTTCTCCCATATCGATATTTAACCATTTCCTGTACTGTGTTGGGGTAAGTGTCCAGTCTGATCAGTTAAAAAAGAATACCAGTATTTTAAATGAAACGATTTCCTATCTGACCTCCACAACACAATACCCTTGATAAGAGAAAATGTCAGAATTTTGACTGCCCCTAGTGACTGTGAAGGCTTTACAAATGACAAGGATTATCGGCTTAGCGTGCGTTGTGTGGTATAGAGGAGTCTCCCTATCACCAACCCATTCACGAACTGACTTCGACTTCATATTTCATGGGTAGTATGAGGAACGGTTTCCAATAAACTTAAAAAATAAAGTTATGGACTCCTGCATAGTTCCGTTCCTTATTTTTGGCTGACAAACATGGACTTACAACTAAGAGGCAAGAATTAAATTATAACTATCCCAACGCGCCATGAAAAGAAGCATAAAAAAAAAATAAGGACAAACTACAGGCTTTTTACCTGACTGCCCTGAAGGAGGGAAATGTTTTTCGAGGGTATGTTTGTACATCTATTTCTTTGGCACACGCTATAGCCTAAATGGCTAGTTGGTTAAACAAATAAGATGTCATTAGATTGGGTATAATTGCCGAAATGACATAGGTAAGTTATATGAATTTGTAAAAAAAAATATGGCGGCCGCCAATAGTCTAGTGGGGTCGTATTTTTTGGGACATAATCATGTGGGGTATCATAATAAAGAGTTTGAGGAGGCAATTCCAAAAATAAAACTAGCTACAATGTAGAAAATAAAATATTTAAAAAAAAATCGAATGTTAAAAAAAAAATTGAAAAGTTCCAAACAAGTTACTTTTCAAGCTGTCTATTTTTTCTAAATTTATTTATTTATGAGGATTGGTTTTTATTTATTACATTACTACCATTCCTTTTAAGTTTTCTTTACCAACTCTCCAGAAAAAAGTTTCATTTCAAAACTATTTTGTGGAACCTCTAACCTGAAAATCACAGCAGTTGTTCACAACATCATTCTAACAAACTAAACGCCGAGTCAGTCACCCGTACGAGCTTTCACAGTGCATAATAATACTGCTTATCTGGCAAAAGGAAAGCTTCCATTCACAGATTTCTTCCCTCCCTTCATTCTTACTTCTAGCCATTGTGAACCGGCTTTTCTTGATATTGCTAGCTCATTAGTGTAGACTGGGTTTATTATCGTTTGTATAATGCGAGCAGTAGTTTACATGGTGTTGGTGTGCTTTTGAGAGACGAGTCTTTATAAGAAGTTGTGTGCTTTATTTTGTTGAGGTTATTGAAAGTGCAGATAATAAGAAAATCTGCTATTCAGATACAAAGCTTTTCACACATCTCTTCACGTAAGTTCTGCTGTACTTAAGTAAGTTTTCAGGTTAATAGAGTAAGGTTTTCATGAAATAATAATAAATGCATAATTGTACGTGACAAGAGTGCTGGCTCGTTTTTCGCCCGAAGAATTAGCATTGCCATTCAGAGAGGCTTGCTCAGATGACAGCGATGTGGAGGAGTACATCGACGCCTAAGTGTATTGTGTTCTTGTATACAGGGTGTAACTGAAAGGTGTGGTCATATTTTAAGGACTGCATCTGCCCATCGATATGAACAACTTTCTTCAAGAAAATTTGAGGAAATTCTCAATTTTTTTTTACCTGCCATACAAATATTGATCAGCTGATGATTACTTTGTATGGAAATTCCAATTATTTTTTTTGGGAATTTTCTATTTTTTGTTAGACAAAGTTGTTCATTCCCATGGGCAGAACCGGTTCTTAAAATATGACCACACCTTTCGGTTACACCCTGTATATGCCTTACCCAATCGTCTACAGAGTCGCCATCTTGGATGCTCGTAATAACCTACTAATAAATTGTTACAAAACATATTAAACGCATTTTTTTATTCCTCTTTGTTGTTTTCTATAGTTATAGTAGATATTTTAGTTCAATCACAGATTTCATTCCACCAGCTGCATCAGACTGCTAAATGATAAAATGATGTTTATTCAGTAAAAAAAGGAAGAACAAGTACAAGGAACACTTTTACAAGTCAATGTTTTTTGTCAGTTTAAGCTTGATGACGCCGGTGTTTCCTAGCTGACTATCTTGAGAAGAAACACCGAAACAAACTCAGAGGTCAGTCTTTTTTAAAGTATTCTAATCCATACAATATGTTCTGGTCAAATCATATGAGAACCATGAACGTTAATACCTGAGATGAGCTTTTGAGGAAAGCCCCACGCAGTGCAGACAGTGCTTGAAAAGTGAATTATTTGGAAGTTTTTTGCATTCTGATTTTTATTTTCCAGTTTTCGTGAATTATATTTTTGGAATCATCTTCTCGAACCCTCTGTTTTGAGACGCTACCTGACCATGTTAAAAAAAATATGACCTCACTAACCTAATGGCAGCTGCCAATTTTTTTTCACATTTCAAATAGCCATGTCACTTTGGCAGCCAAACCTAATCTAAAAATACTTCATTTGTTCAGCCGTTAAGGCTTTAGGGCGTGACAAAGAAATAGACAAAAATAAACAAAAATACATTTATAACTTCTTCTCCATTTGGGTAAAACAATGCCTGACAATATTTACATTAAAAAGTGCAAAATATTACAAACTAAAAGATTCAATTTTAAAACGCTAATTAAAAACTCAGAATCTTGCTGGCTAGTTTGAACTTTGACCAACGTGAACGTTCCACATTTTGTTCAAAGTTTTAAGTTTCAAACTATGTAACTATGCAGCTCTTGCAAGTTCAGCGTAAGTAGCCAAGTCCTATTTTAAAATATATTTACGTAACTCCATGGGGAGATTTGACTGGAAAGTTTCCTTCAGTTTTAAAAAGTTATTTTATAGGGTTTTATCTTTTGAAATTGTTTGTGAAACTGACGTTTTTTTTCAAATTTATGTATCTGTAGAAAATATTCTGAAAAAAATATAGCTCGTGGCTAAAGTAATAACAGCCGCACGGGTCGATCCATCAGGTTAAGCTACGTTTGCTTGGGTTGGTCCATGTAAGGGTGACCATCTTTACATACCGAGACTCGTCCATGCCTCAGATAGCACATTAAGCCGTTGGTCCCGACTGTCAGCTGTCAGAAGCCTGAAAATCTGACAACCAGTCTTACCAAATTGGTATCGTATTACACAGTTACTGGGTTGTGGAGGTCAGATAGGCAGTCGTTGCGTGTAAAATACTGGTATTCGCTGCATCCGGTTAGACTGGAAGCTGACCCCAAGATAGTTGGAAAAAGGCTAGGCAGATTAATTCTGAAAAAAAATGTTCAAAATTGATCAGTTATCTAATATCAGAGGGCCAAGTGGCGTACGTTTAAGGAATTTTCGGATTCGCATTGCAGAACAGTCGTAATCAGTCAAAATCACCACTAATCTATTCTAATCCATTATAAAGAGGTAAGGTTTGTGAGGTTGGATCTACTGAACTGATTTTGAAAATTCTTTTACCAATAGAAAGCCACGTTATTTGTGAGTGTCATAGGCTATAAATTGTGGAAATCCACGTAGACAAAGTCGCGGGCGAAGTGCTAGTTTCCATATATTTTGACAGATTGATAAGATTAAGATTTGACAGTCTGGAAAAGGCATAAAGCCATTACCCCTATCCATCACGTTTCTTGTCAACCATATTAACAAAAAAAACAACATTACATTTTATCTGAGTAAGCCTACAACAAAAGTTATATCCGAATACGCACTATCCATCATTATTCAAAAGTTTTCATTTCCAAAAACATTGAATTTGTAACACATTTTAATGTTAACTAAATACCGGGATATTCCATTAAATAAAAACGACACGACTGAACGAGTTAAGCCGAAACCTATTAGGTAGACTGTACACGTGTACAGTTAGGGCCAAAGATATGTGTATGCTTTGCAACATTTTGGGAAGGAGTGGAATTGCCTAACGGAGTGTGTTTGCTGATAGCTACGAGTACAACCTGGAGGTCTACCCATCAGCACTCACCGCCTCACATATGAGACCGTGCGAAAAAAATTATTACTATTAAAAAATTTAATTGTTATTATTAATATTAATTATTATTATTACGCGCGGGGCCTGACGGGTTAATTAATCTCAAGCGCAAAGCAGGCACATTTGTGCATGTACATATTAAAGCTATTATAGCATTGGTTAGGATCCAGCTAAAATGTAATGCAATAATCTGGTCTCCGCATGAAGCTGAATTTAGTCTCATACTGGAGAGGGTACAAAATAAATTTATTAGATATTTATTTATGCGACTTTACTCTGCTTATCTATTTTATCCATTATGTATTCTACCTTATTTATTTTAGGTGTGGTAGGATATAGTGAGCTAAGAGTTACGAGGGATTTGGCACTCACTCATATATATTTAAAATATTGAGAGTGGCCAGCAGGTGAGCCTGTGTTTTCCCGACAGGTACGTGTGGCGACGACGGCGATCGCGCCTGCTGGTGGAGCCGCACAGTCGGACCAAACTTCTAAGGGAGGCGCCGCTGACGCGTGCACTTCGCACGCTCAACCTGATTGCTAATGAGACGGACCTATTTTGTTACTCTGAGTGAGTTCATAAGGAGTGCGTTACTTATTTTTTTAGTTAATAATAATAATAATTTTTATTTAGAACACAATCATAAATTACAGAGTCTTAATAGCTAGAGCAAGGAACAGTTAATTTAACAGAAGTGCATTAGCCTACTGTCTCCCAAACTAGGCAAAAACCTGTATCTTGGGAGGCAGTAATATTGGAAATTACGTACATTTTTTGGTTCATAGCCTATAGGTGTGTGTGTAAAAAAACCTGTAAAGATGTATGTATGCCAGGTGAATAAGTAATAAATACAATTTTGAAGAAAACTTCTACTCCAGTCCCCATGACAACTGAAAAAAAAATCCTCGATTAATGTCAGTAAATAACGAGCTGTAACTGGCAATTCGATTAAGTTGAGTGGAGGAAATGACTTAGTTAGAATTTAGTGGTTAGGCTATTCAACGAAATCCCCGAAGATCTATGTCAATGCAAAAGTATCTTTAGTGGTGAACAATGGAGATATTTGATAAATTTGTCCTTTGTCTTTTTCATGTTGGTTAGGCTCGTTTGACCACCATCTCACCTGATGGTAAGCGATGATGTGGTCGACGTTGGAGCACGAAGTAACCTATACACTCTTGACTTAATTATTGCATTGTGTGTTGAGAAGTAGAACTTGTTTGTATTTTTAACCGACTTCCAAAAGGAGGAGGTCCTCAACTCGTCTGTATGTTTTTTTTTTTTGTATGTATGTTACGCGACATCTCCGCCATTTGTGAATCGATTTTGATGATTCTTTTATGTTTGGTAGGTCATACTTCAGAGGTGGTCCCATATAAATTTTATCGAAATCACTTCAGCACTTTTAAAAAAAATCAACATAAACAAAAAATATGTATACACAGATGACATTTTTTTGGTAGTCTATAAATGTTCAAATTCCATGTGATCCATTCGGACATAACTTAAATATTTACTTTTACTTCTGGTGTACACCATCAATAATAAAAAATAAAGAAAAACTAAAAAGTGACAAATAAAAAACATTTTTCAAAAAATATAACCGACTTCTAAAAATTGCAAAATAACTTTAATTTTTATGTAAAGTTAAGTTTAAATTGCAAAATAATATATAAAGTTATTTTGCAATTTTTAGAAGTCGGTTATATTTTTTGAAAAATGTTTTTGTGAATTTATTTCTGTGTACATATTTCATTGTGCAAATATATCGAGTCGTGGGGTCGACCAAGTGATGCCGTCAGTCACCCGGCAAAACCGATGTATCAATTATTATTCATTTTTGATAGGTATATAAAAATCTACGTAAACATTCATTATAACAAGCGTCTACTCCAATGTTACAATCAAATGTTACAGTCGTGGATAATTCATACTCAGTCATCCAGATCTTATTTTACTCTTGTATCACGTGCCAAAATATACATACTTGCCTGGTTTTTAGGTTATTTTTGAGTTTATATAATAACTCCGAAAACCGGATTTTGTTTACAAAAATAATTTATAGTGAATATGATAAGTGTTACGTAGACTTTAAAAAACCAAAGTTTAAATTTGACGCAGCGTGGTACGGGATTCATCCATGGCATTGTCCTTTCTGAACGCTCTTTTGCAGCACCTCGTGACGTGATCACAAAAATTCAATTTGCTGTTAAGACTTAACCCCAAGTCCTTGACTTCTGGGACCCATACCATAGGCAACCCGTCAATATATGGCTTAGAATATAGGCATAGGCTACGGCAGATTATTTTAAATGGGTTTCTTCTTAGTATAAGATACACCATATGTATTTAAGCGAGTTTCTCGTAGAGTATATTCTCAGTACTTTTTTTTATTTCACTTAATCCGAAGAAGCTATTTTGCTCCTTAAATTTTCAATCAATGCTTCAAGAGAAAATTGTGGTTGAATTTAATAGAGTGCACCCATATTTTTGCATTTGACTGTACACACTGTACTTAGCACTTAGAACTTCGTGTGTACAATAACAAACGAAAGTTTCGATGTTTGCATTATGTATTCTGTTCTGTGAAAATTATCATGTTATGTAGATATTTTGTTGTTGTAATATGTAGAGGCCGTTAATTCTAAGCCGTAATTATTTAAATAAGTAATACGTGTGGCTATTCAAAGTTTATTTTGGTGTAGTTTGTTGTGTTTAACAACTTTATGTGTAGGTACGAGTTTTTTTTTATTTCACCCATTTGTAAAGATTCTTAATTATTTTTTTTATTTCAACCCATCCATTATAAATACAAACTTTTAAATTACAGAGTATATTGCAAGCTAGTGAAAAACATGCAATGAGTCGACTCTTCGCGAGACCAGAGGGCTGGCTTTTTTTCGGCCAAATAATCAGTATTGCCATTCAACGTGATAATGCTGCCCGTGTTCTGGGCATTTTTCCCATTGACAGCGATGCAGACGAATTTTCAGATGCCATAGGAGTACTATGACTTCTCTTTTTATCAAAATCAAATTCAAAACATTTATTTCAGACATTATTTGTCCATAAGTTGTAATAAAAACAAACACAATCAAAATCAAATCACAATTAAGTCAAAAGAAAACCAAATTAAATTATATCAAAAATAAATTAAAATTAAATCAAAAATAAATTAAATGTAAATCAAAAATACCCCCCCCCCCCCTCCCTTTATTTAGTTTATAAAACTAGGTGACCCGGCGAACTCCGTACCACCTCAATATCAATTAATGAAACCGTTCTCGAGCTCAAAAAAGCCGGTCCATACATTTTTTTTTCGTAAATTTTCCGATGTTTTAATAGTTATTATGCTATTCGGGGCGGAGACAAATCTAACACATCAAAGATCATGAAAATCGGTCCAGCCGTTTTTTATTTTTTTTGGGGCCGTTCTGGAGTTATAAATTGTGTAACTAGCTCGACTTTGTTTTACATATAAAGATTATAAATAATAAATAAATATAGATCGAACTGAATAGTTTATTTTGCATAGTATAGATTAAAAGGAAGTACAAAATAATATCAAGTACACTTTCATATTTCGTATTTTGCTATTGATGGTACACAAAATTACAATAAATAGACACAAATAATACATTAAATACACACAATACAGTAAACATTCCAATACACACAAAACAAAGCTACAACACGATATTTTTGTCACAATTAAATTGTCAGCCGACGACTGTAGGTGACGTGCAGGTCACGACAGTCGAGCCTGTCGGCTACCATCATCAGTACGCTGTTGGAGCTGCCGCGCACCCTGCGCACCAGTGAGGCACTCCACTTACGCATCGATGCATTAAATCAGTCGACCCTAGCGCCGGCGAACATGCCCGAGGCACTACAGTGTCGCGGCAGCCCCATCAGCGCTCTTAATGTGTTGTTATATTGGATGCCTCCGCGTCCAAAAAGCACAAGAAGCCCTCTGGCTTCGTATGCTTTTTGTGTGATTCACCCACAGGCTGCACGTGTACAGAGAGGTAGGTACAATAAGCCCTGAAAAGGGTCTGCTCGACCGCCCTGGAACAGTGCGCATTGAAATAGTGTCTAGATTTAGAAAATCGTTGTGAAATCTATCTGCATTGAATATAACATTGACACCTGTTGGAGATAAGCCTCCATTTGTTCGGTTATCTGCTACCGTTAGCTTTTCACAGTGACTGTTGATTTTAATCGCTAAGATAAATCACGATATTTATTCTGATGACAAAACAAAATAACTGTAGGCTTGTTTAGAGAAATATTTGATCCGTAATAGGTATTTAAAAGAAACAAAAAACTTGAGAGGTGACAAGGGACACCCGGATGGAACGAAGTTCCTTTCGATTAATTAGTGAAGGAATTGTAATATAATTTTATTTTTTTTAATTCATAATAATTTTTTTATTATTAACTACGCACACACGCACGCATGTAAGAAGTTATACTTCATCATCTCATCTCATCTCATCTCATCGCAGCTCAGCTCAGCTCAGCTCAGCTCAGCTCAGATCAGCTAAGCTCAGCTCAGCTCAGCTCAGCTCAGCTCAGCTCAGCTCAGCTCAGCTCAGCTCAGCTCAGCTCAGCTCAGCTCAGCTCAACTCAACTCAACTCAACTCTTTAGCAATAACAACAACTATAACAAAAGTAACTGTCATAAAATTTTATTTTTTTTACTACAGCAAAAAAGTGTCGTGACAACTTTTTCGTAAGAATTTTTTCCGTCTAGCCCCCTTTCACAAGCGCGATAAGGAACTTCGTTCCAAAAAAATAAATTTATACAAAGTTGATGCTGCGTCAGACTACTTGAAAAGTGACTAATTTGGAACTTTTTAGTCATTGTTTTAATCAAGTAGATTTTTTAGTACTTTTACTTTATTGGGATACCATTTTTTTGAACTGTCTCCTCGTGCCCTTTGTTTTGACACCACACACGACTTCATTATGTCACGAAAACATACAACTTTACTTACGTAACGGTGGCTGCCATTTGCTTTTACTTTTCAAAATTCATACACCAATGTAACTTCAGTACCTACTAAATCTTGTGACACCTCATTTGTTAAATTCTATCTAGCTGTTTAGGGTACAGGGCGTGTCATATAAATAGACATCTCTATCACCTTCCTTCCAGGGCAGTCGGGTAAAAGATGCCACACTTTATTTTTATAAATTGATATAAAACATCAAACGACTTAATCAACAAGTTAGGACACTGTCTGTACAATGTTCTATTTGAACCAGAAAAATATCCTTAGTTTTAAAATCAACATAATTATTATTTTTATCATTTTTCAGTAGAAAACTTAGTTTTTAACTGATTTCGAGGAGGTTCTATGTTCGACTGTATGTTTCTTTTTTTTTATGTTTGTTCACCGATTTCTCTATCAGTTCTAGACCGATTCTCAAAATTATTTTTTATCCGAAAGAATGTACTCCACAGGTGGTCCCATATAAATTTTATCGAAATTGCTTCAGCGCTTTTTGAAAAACTGAACAAAAACGAAAAATACGTATGTACGTAGATGACGTTTTGGTGTTTTCCAATTACGAGTATTTTTAAATTCCACATTCCATTTCATTGGGGTTTTTAGTTATGGGGTGTAACAACTCGTAGGAAGTCGGTGTCAAAAAACGAAGAGATAACATACAAACACCGACTGCCGAAATTAAAGTTATTTTTTAATTTTTAGTGTAGGTATTTTCTTTTTTTGTAGTCGGTTGTTTTTTTTTTGTAATTTTTTTTTATATTTTTTTCTAAACAGTACAGTCAAAATGTATGTATTCATAAAACATAGAGCCGTAGGTCAGTGCTTCACATCGCAATCAAGCTACATAGAGCTAACCTCGTTGTCTGTGGGATACTGCCGCTATGGCCTGGGCCAGGGTGTACGGTGTGACGGTGGAGGGTGTGTAAGTAGTAAAGCATAATGAAGAAGCATTAATCTGAACTGTTTTAAACTTAATCTGCACTGTTCAAACAGTTCAGATTAATGCTTTTTCATTATGCTTTACTACTTATTTTTTTCAGGCGCGCGGTGAGAGTCTTTACAAACTGACGCTATCACCAATAGCATAAAGCATAGGTAATCAGCCTTTAAATTATTCGCTCTCCTAGGACACAGACCTCCTCTCCAGGAGAGAGAATGGGCCGTAACACACCACGCGAGCCCAATGCGGGTTGGTGCATGGATGTCACATGTCTTTGAGGACCTGCCGGTTTCCTCACGATGTTTTCCTTCAGCGTTTTAGGAGCAGTGTTGATTAACTTAATTACACAAATTAAAGTGCCTGCGGGTTTGAACTCACGACCTTCGACACGTAAATTAGAACCATTATGACTAGACTACCACTGTTCAGCCTGCTCAGAAGTTTCTGGAGTAGCGGCTGCGTACCGGAATACTCAGAGTTGGAAGGCCTCCCACAAGGTGGACCGATGACCTGGTAAAGGTCGCGAGAGTGCGCTGTATTTGAGACACACAGGACCAGTCGATGTGGTGAGACTTTAGGTCCAACAATTGATGAAGCTGAATAAAGAGCAGTTGTAGCCTAGTCGTAGATTCAATCCCAGACAAGCACTTTAATTCGTGTAATTTATTTCATTACCACTGCTCTCAAAACGGTGTAGGAAAACATCGTGAGGAAACCTGGTATGTCTTAGAAGATAAAGTTTGAAGACTTGTGACATCCACTAACCCACCCTGGGCATGCGTAGAGGATTACGGCCCATTTCCTTTCCTAGAAACGAGCCCTGAGTCCCAGTGGGCACATTATATGGTTAAATATGCTTATTTTTTATGCTTATGATGAAGATAGCTGCATACTGCAGTGTTGTGCGTTCACATTTAATATTTCGTCCCGCTGTCGCCACCGCGCCAGCTCCTCACTCTGGTCGAGGCCTACGTAGCGTGGTAGTGTGCTACGCTGACGACACGCTAGTCTTAGCGCAGGGGTGGTCGCACGAGGCGGCGGCCGACCGTATGACACGCGGGGTTGCGACAGTCATAGGGAGGATCCGGCAACTGGGACTCGAGGTGGCTTTGCACAAGTCCGAGGCCATGTGCTTTCATGGCTATCGGAACGAGCCACCGGAGGGTTCCCAGATCACGGTAGGAGGGGTTCGCATCGGCGTCGAGGGTACGATGAAGTACCTGGGACTCGTCCTCGACAGCCGGTGGAACTTCGTCGAGCATTTTCGACGTTTGGCTCCCGGATTGGACAGGGCCGGGGCCGCCTTGAAGCGGCTCCTACCCAATCTGAAGGGGCCAAACGCCTCCTGCCGGAGGCTCTACGCGGGGATCGTGCGGTCCATGGCCCTCTACGGGGCACCGGTGTGGGCGCGTTCATTGACGCAGCGTTCAACGCGCCAGATGAACGCGGCCCAGAGGGTCATGGCCATCCGCATCATCCGCGGATACTGCACGATCTCCCGTGAGGCGGCGAGCCTCCTTGCCGGACTGTCACCGTGGGATCTGGAGGCAAAAATCCTCGCGCACCTGTACGAGTGGCGCGAGGAGGCTAAACGCCGGGGCGAAACTCCGCTGCCGCGACAACTCGCGGCTCGGCGGACAGAGCTCCGGCAGGATCTCATGGTGACATGGAGAGAGCGACTGTCGCAACCCAGCGCTGGGCACGCCACCATCGAGGCGGTAGTGCCCCTCTTTGAGGAGTGGCTGGAGAGGCGCCATGGCGCCCTCACCTTCCGCCTGACGCAGGTGCTCACCGGACATGGCTGTTTCGGGAAGTACCTGTGTCGTATCAAGGCGGAGGTGACCCCTGCGTGTTTCCACTGCGAGGATCGCCCCGTGGACACGGTGGAGCATACGGTGGAGGTTTGCCCCGCCTGGGCAGAACACCGCCGTGTCCTCGTGGATGCGATAGGCGGCAGCGACCTCTCGCGCCGTGCCCTGGTTCAGGCCATGGTACGGAGTGAGAGGGAATGGGGGGCCGTCTCCAACTTCTGCGAAGCAGTAATGCTCGCGGAGAGGGAGGCGGCACACGTTAGGGAGATTCAACAGAGACCGAATCGCCCTAGCGCCCCCAGCAGCAGCCGTCGCAGGAGACGCCGGGGGCTGCGAGACGATCTCCGGCCACCGTAGACCCGGGCCTGCGGACGGCGAGTAGCGGGTAACTCGCCGTCCGATCAGCACCAGGCCCGAGAGTCGACGGCGCGTAGTGTTCCACGCGCGCCTCAAAGAGTTGTCAGCAAAGGACGGGGCCTGCCACGGCCAGTGCCTGCCCGGGGGTGGAGGATAAATTCGAAAGAGTTACCTCGCCCCCGGGCGCGTAGGGCAGGGAGGAACAGGGGTGGGTTTTAGTCAGTAAGAGTCTGACACGCCCTTCCGCTCCACCCCAGAGCGGAAAGAGTCATTGGATGATTTCCCACCCCCCAAAAAAAAAAAAAAAAAAAAAAAAAACGCTGTAACTTCGTAACGCATTCGGCTCCACATTTCTCTTTTTGTTAACAAGCTTGTATTTTATATTGCTCTACCATTTAGTAGTGCTGTGTGTTTAATATTTTTGTTGAACTTTTATGATTTTCTGTAGTGGAAGTTTGTTAACTGTTTTCAGGTTTTAGATTGAAGCTAATGTGACTTTACAATTTCGTAATTTTACCTAAGTACATACAAACCTTGTTGGACCTTTTTTGAATTCATCTGTATGTTTTGTTTTCTATATGTTGACTGATTACTCCGCCGCTTGTGAATTGATTTTTTATTTTATCTAAATTGCGAAAAGATGCTTTTTGAAAAAATCAACAAAAACAAAAAATAAGTATTGATTACGTTTTGTTTTGCTCCAATTATGTTCAAATTCAGTTTTATTTGCGATTGTCAATTCGGGTATAAATTTAATATTTAGTTTTAGTTCTGGGGTACAACTAAAAAGTTAAAAATAAAAAACCTTTTTACAAAAAAATACAACTGACTTCCAAAAAAGAAAATACTTACCTACACTAAAAATTGCAAAATCACTTTAATTTCGGAAGTCGGTGTGCAAAAATGCCCATCGTGCCTATAGAAGTTTTCACTTCAATAACTGCATATAACCTATGCTAAGTTTTTCATCGTCAAATCGAGCAAAAATCTCTTACAAAAATGGATACAGTACCATAACACTCTCGAAAGCCAAATAAATAAAATATAAAGAACTCGTTGACACTGTATGACATTTCACTGATCTGGGGGATAGTGGAAAAAGCAGGGATTATCCTAGTTGAGCCTACAAGTGTCGGGATGTACAAGTTCTGATGCTTCGATGTGTACGTTGGAGTGAGGTGGAAAAATGATAGGATTTTGTTGTTTATTGATAGGTGTAGCGAATATGATTTTTTTAGGTTTTGGAGGTCTGCCGGTTACAGACTACGGGTTCTGGACATAGTGATATCCTATCAGCATTTTTATAAATAGTGCAAAAATATAAAAAAACTGTTCAAGTGCGTGTCGGCTTTCGCACGTTAAGGGTTCCGTACCAAATCTTGTTATTTGTTAGTAAAGTATCATCATCATCATCGTCATTATCAGCTTTTTAATGTCCACTGCTGGGGCACAAACCTTCTCTCTGTGAGAGGGTGTGGGCCGTAATCCACCACGTGGGCCACATGCGGATTGGTGGATGTCACATGTCTTCGAATTTTTGGTTCTAGGACATGCCGGTTTCCTCACGATGTTTTCCTTCACTGTTTTGAGAGCAGTGGTGATGAAATAATTTACACAATGTAAAACGCCTGCCTGGGTTTGAACTCAAGACCTACAACTTGTAAGTCGCGACCAATAACACTGGGCCACCACTGCTCTGTGTTAATTAAAGTTTAATTTTGTGATAGACGATGGACAGACAGGCAGACGGACACGTGAGTGATAACAATAGGGCTCCGTTTCGACCCTTTGGGTACGAAACCCTAAAAAGAGCAAATGCAAGACTAACTCGAGATCATTACCTGCCCGCACCTTTTCCCAACTACCTTGGGGTCGGTTTCCAGGTAACCGGATGCAGCTGAATACCAGTATTTTACATGGAGCGACTGCATATCTGACCTCCACAACCCATTTACTGATGGGTTATACGATACCCCTTGGTAAGACTGGATGTCAGACTGCCGGGCTTCTGATGACCCGTAACGACTGTCAAAGATCCACGACTGACAGCCGGGACCAACGGATTAACGTGCTTTCCGAGGTACGGTGAAGTCTCGGTATATAAAGATGGTCACCCATCCATGGACCAACCCTGGCAAGCGTAGCTAAACCTGATGAATCAACCCGTGCGGCTGTTATTACTTTAGCCAGGAGCTCCTAACTTTAGCCACGAGCTCCTAACTTTAGCCACGAGCTCCTAACTTTAGCCACGAGCTCCTAACTTTAGCCACGAGCTCCTAACTTTAGCCACGAGCTCCTAACTTTAGCCACGAGCTCAGCATCTTTATAAATAGTGCAAAAATATCAAAAAGAGCGAATTCATGACCGTAACTTGAGATAAGGACTTGAAATAATTATTTTTGGTTCGGCAAAACGTAACGTATTTCACTTATATACCATTATTTATCTCTAACTTTTAAACCAATACATTTATTGAAAATACGTGGACTATAGACAGATAAAACTTCCGAGTAGCGGTTCAGAGGTTTACAAGCTGTGTTTAAATTTCGTGGAATTCTTTCTAACAGAACAGAATATTAAAATGATTTATTTTAAAACCGTAATAAGTTTATAGTAAAAAAAATACATTTTATAAACAAGCTTTTATACCGGCTGTCTCAATTAAATGTATATACAAAATCGTGTCCGTGCTGTTGAGCATTGAAGAGTTCCTTTATCTGGAGCTAATCCTGGATGTCGATTCAGGTCATGCTTGTCATATAAAAAAATATTGTCACCAGAACTAAAGGTGTAGGTATGCAAAATTTCAACTTAATCGAATACCAACAAATGGTCGAAAAATAGTTTGCAAATTTTGACGGGCAACTAACAAACATACATACGAATAGTGAAAGTTAATAAAAGCCTGTAACATTATCTATGTGTCCTTATAATCAATTGACTATTACTGATACCGAATCTAGTCTTAACTTACTACCTCACTACTGGACCCTTTTTGCTGGGATGCCCACACAGATATTCGTGTCTTCTTCATCTTCCTGCCCTTATCTAATGTTACTTGGGGTTGGCGCAACACGTTTTTTTCTTCCATTCTGTTCTGTCAGCCGTCACGCTATCACTAACTCCCTTTTCATTCATATAACTCCTCACACAATCCATCCATACTTTCTTTGGCCTCTCCCTCCCTCGCCATCCGTCGCCATTTATATTCATAACTCTTTTTGTTACATGTGTTTCATTCCTCCTCTTCACATGACCATACCAAGGTAAGCGGTTCCCTTTCAACTTTTCGGTGACTGGCGCCACTTTTAAACTACCTCTAATGTACTCATTTCTCGCTTTATCCATTCTCGTTACTCCACACATCCATCTCAACATTCTCATCTCCGCCACATGCAATCTTTTTTCATACGTCTTTTTCACAGGCCAACATTCTGACCCATACAGTACGACAGGTCTAATCACGGACTTATAGATTTTCCCCTTTAACTTACATACAGATATTCGTGTAAGGTATGCACTATACTGACTTTTATTTTCAAATGAATAAATATAGTTTATAAGCACTAGTCTGATAAATGCCGTATATCCAAAATGTATATCGTGTCCTGACTCGATCAAGGCACATATTTGAAAATCATCATCAACCTACTGCCCTAACATGTTACTTAGGGACGGCGCAACACGTTTTTTTCTTCCATTAATATAATAATAAAAACAAATAAATGAAAACCGACGAAGGTATAAACACCTCAACTGTACCTACACTTAGTACATTACCATTAAACCTCCTATTTCATCTATCTAGATAATACTCTGGATACAGACAAATCCCCAGACGCGGGTGCGCCCCGCCACTTCAATTTAATTTAATTAATCAATTACAGTAACAATTCAATTAATTCCAACTATTAAGTTGACGTCACAATTGTAAAATTGTTTTGTTTTTAATATTAATTGGTTTTATATTGCCACCTTTATGGGAGATTAGCACGCTCTTTTGAAATTACGTACAATTAGTGAAGTTATTTTTTGAGCTTAAGTTTAAAACAATATCCCATATGATTAGGAGAGTCATACCAAACGTTGAGTGCATAGGTCTTTTGACTATGGGTTTTGTTGGATAGCCATAAAATGCGTTTATAATTTGTAATTTTTATTAACAACCAGCTTCTGTCAGTGGCTTCGCCCGCATGGTAAAAAGTAGCCTATGCCAGGTTATAATCTATTTGTATGCCTATAATCTATTCCATGCAAATCCTTTCAGCCATTTTTGCGTGATTAAAACACAAACATACAAACATTTGCATGTAAAAATGAATCCCTATTTCCATTGGCCACGGCATCACGGGTGAACAGTTGGATCGATTTCGCTAATTCTTTTTTGTTGTGTTTGTTATTGTCAGGAGAAGGTTCTTATGATAGAAAAAAAAAGAACATTGCGCTCAAAATTGGAAAATTTAAGGTTCTTATGATAGAAAAAAAAGATTATTGCGCTGAAAATTTGAAAATTTTAGATTCAGAAAACTTGCCCGTTTGACAGTTCGCTCGTCAGGACAACGTCTGACGGGTTACCTAGTTTATAATATTAGTAGGATTGATGTAGGTACACAAATACATATATTAGCGTGCTCCATCTTCAACCTCATCATCGCTAACCATCAGGTGAGGTAGCGGTCAAATGCGTGCCTATTAACAATAAAAAAAAAAATTAAACAGACAAGAAAAAGCAAAGGAGATGCTTATGTCTAAAGTAATCTCTTCCAGCAACCTACAAAAGGAGAGTTAGAAAAATACCGGCCAAGTGCGTGTTTCGCACATTTTGGGTTCCGTACCATATGCCCAGGGGTAGCGGATAAATTCGTAACAGAGTTACCGCTCCCCTGGACACTTAGGCAAGGAAGGAACAGGGGTGGGTTTTAGTCAGTAAGAGTCTGACACGCTCTCCCGCACCACCCAGAGCGGGAGATGTCATTGGATGATTTCCCACACCCAAAAAAAAAAGGGTCCCGTACCATAAGAGGACAATCAATGTTTTGGTATTTGTTAGTAAAATATATGTAATATTAAACGTTATCACCAATTTTCAAGTTCATAGGTCTATGGGAAGTTAAAAAATTCTTCGGAACTAAATTTTGTGACAGACAATGGACAGACCGACACGTGAGTGACAGCAATAGGACTCCGTTTGAACCCTTCACGTAGCGAACCCTAAAAAAAGTGTGTAAGAGTAGTAGGAAAAATAAATTAATATAAAAACCAATAATTCTCCATCCTACTAATATTACAAATGCGAAAGTTTGGATATTTGTTAGTCAATCATGCCAGAACGGCTGAATGGATCTAGATGAACTTTGGCAGAGAGATAGATTATAGTCTCGAATAGCACATGGCTATATTTTTTAATGGGAAAGTACTGGCATATACTAGTACAATGTAATTTTCTAACAATGTCTTTCAAAACCGCTGCAGACTGCGCACATCATAAATATGAATTGTGTACCTGCATTTCTTGATATAGTAGGTAAATCTACACAAAATAAGAAGGCAGCAAACTTATGAATACAATATGGCGCGTTTTGTTCACCACACTGTAACTACGTGGAGACTGTAACCTGTGACGTCATCGCTGCATGATACAATGATATACAAGCTTTCGGAAGTGACTTACAAAAGTTTACAAGTAACTGTTGTACTTGATTATGTAACGATTTCTCAGAAGTTTGTGATTTAATATTCAGTTTCATAGTAATTTTGCGCAAGTAATCATAATTATCTAATCAGGCAAGCACACTGAAAAATATAATTCATAATGCTTTGAAAAAAACTTTAGTTTAAGATATGAAATATTAATATTTTCAAAAAAAACCCGGCTGTTAAAGACAACTAAAAAGTTCCAAACAAGTCACTTTTCAAGCAGTCTGATGCAGCTGGTGGCATGACATCAATAATTGAACTAAAATAACTGCCACCAACTGCATATTCAGACTTCATGAAAAGTGACTTGCTTGGAACTTTTTAACTTCAACTGGATATTAAATCTCAATCTTCAGAGAAAACGTTCCAAAAATATAGACAAAACCTCGTGAATGCTAAAATCAAGTACAACATTTATGTAGTTGCAAACTTTTGTAAGTCAAAATATTCATTTTTTGGTTGCTTTTTTACAGTCGGGTTTTTAAAAAATATTTTTTATTTTTCATTTTCTACATTTAAGTAAGTTATATTTTTGGAATCGCCTCCACGAACCCTTTATTTTGATACCCCACTAATATATCTCGTCGACTTTATTTTTTTTCTTTTTAACACTCGCAAGATTAAGACGAGTCAATTGACGTAAGAATTATCAAAATTGGCCCTCGAGTTTGGTCTCTAAAGTGCTACAAAGGAACAAACATACATACGTACATACATAGGCTGATAAACACATTACTCTCCCTTGCGTCGCGCAGTCGGGTAATAACAGAACAGAGAGACTGTTGACGTTGGGACAGCACTTAAGCAGTCACTCTTTTAACCATAAACTTAGGAATAGCTTAATACGCCTATAATGTTCCCACAGCTGGGACACAGGCCTCCTCTTTGTGAGAGGGTGTGGGCCGTAATCCAACACGGGTTGGTTGATGTCACATTTCTTCGAAGATGCTAGCCTGTCGGTTTTCTATCGGTTACATTTTGGGGAGTGTGCGACGGAATTGCATAATTTGATTCCGCCAAGCCCATTACATCATCGGACCACAAGACGTATGGCGATGCGCCACCCGTAGATGGTGAACATCCCATCCACACGCACAAAACGTTTTGAGAACACATTAATTGTGCGTACAGCTAGGGAGTGGAATTCTCTGCCGGAGTCTGTGTTTCCTGATAGCTACAACCTGGGAGTCTGTTAATAAAGAGGGAATAGGTTACTTCTAGGCAAGCGTGCTCTATCTTCGACCACATCATCGCTATCCATCAGGTGAGATAGTGGTCAAACGCGTTTCTATCAACAATAAAAAATAAAAGTTTTGGCTATCACATGCTGGTTTCCTCATGATGTTTATTTACATTATTATTTATTGACATATAACTACATAAAAAACCAATAACGTACAACACAAGAAGTAACAACAAGTTTCTCCACGGATTAATTACGGCAAAAAAACAATATTGGTTGTGGGAGCACATGTTCATGTTCATGAGCAACTGTTCAATGATTTACCGGAGGATTTAAAGAAATGTGATAGTTAAAACATATTTAAAATAAAACTTAAAAAAACATGTATGTACTCTATAATGTCGCCAACATCCCAGAGGCAAAATTTATATTATTATTTAGGTGTAAGCACTTTGCACCTCATTTTAAGTGAACTGTTATTTATTTAAGTTCTTATGAGGAATAAATTCTTTAAACCTATGTTTTCCTTTACCGTTTTGCAAGCAGTGGTGATGAATTACAACCATAGTACGCTTAAATTTCCACACAACTGCGCTCATACCCCATCCAGTTCCACTCTGTACCGCTACGAAGAATGTCTCCAAGCTGAAATATGAAATTTTGCCATTTCGACATTTCTTGAAATGGCAGCTGTGATATTTTCGGCGCAAATGTGACCAAACTGACGGCAGCGGCGACGTGATGTGGAGGAAACTGGGTTTTATTCAGAGATTTATCCTCCATTCAATTGTATGGAAGGTTACTGGGAAGTTAATGTTTCGATTTCTGTAAATATTGATGTTTTTTTTTATATTAAAAGAATGGCCAGCTATGTAATTAATTTGCTAGATATAGGACAAGAGGACAAGCATTTCGGCCAGACAGGCGCTTTAATTTGTGTAAATTATTTCATCACAACAGCTATTCCCGAAACGGTGAATGACTAAAATTTTCTGTAAGTACCTAGTTTACATACAAACACTTGTTCTTCTCAGCACTATCATACGAGTAAATGTATCATATCATGGGAATACATACAAAATTACTAGTCTCTCATCTTTAGGAAACCGCCTTATTGGCTGCAGAATGACGTCACTTAGATGCCCTTTTTTCTTTCTTTTTTATGGGGTTGGGCAATTATCCAATTGTTTCTCCCGCTCTGGGTGGAGTGGGACGGCGTGTCAGCCTTTTACTGACTAAAACCCACCCTGTTTCTTCCTTGCCTGAGTGCCCAGGGGCCAGTCGCCACCCATCCATGAATTGTCATCCAAACTGAACATAATTATTTTCAATTGTTTACGGCCCATGCGCTGGGCCGGTAGATGCGAGAGGGGTTAATCGGAAACCGGGAAGTGAGTCGAATTTAACTTCTAAGATTTGTTTACATAGTTCGTTAGATCGTTACAAGTGAATTAAAATGTGTGTTGTGAAAATTCGTGAGGAAACCGGCAAGTCCTAGAACCAAAAATTCGAAGATATGTGACATCCAGCAATTTTCTGTGTGTTCCGAATAAATACTTTTTCTTTTAAACCTATTCATATTTCTGCGTTCTCTAATCAATCAACAATTTGAAAACTAACCTCCAAATCAGCCATCAAATTCGAGCCTAGCATCAAACGGCTATAAGTTAGCGAGTCAAGTTGTCAAGTTTAATCACTTCTACTTCGCCAAGGTTACGCTTCAAAGGTGAGAGTCAATCTAGACTGGAACATGACCCTATCAAACTGGCTAGATGGACTGCGGTAAGGCGCGACTCACACGAACAGCCGAGATCATAGATCATACTTAGAACGTAGTAAATAAAATATACTTAACGTAGTTTAAAAAACTAAAAAACACACTTTTTTAATTTTTGCCTTCTTTTCAGAAAATCCTTTCATTTGCTACCCATATCATGGCAATGCATATAAAATATCTAGCCCACCATCTTTGAAAGTCCGCCATATTTTGAATGACGTCACTTAGCTAATGCAGGCTACCCAATATTCACCATCTGCAAGCCCGGTGGCCGGGAGTCGCCTTGCGTCTCCCGACGCCCAGGGCGTCTCCTGCGGCGGCTGCTAGGGGCGTGAGTCTCCCGCACGCGTTCTGCCTCCTCACGAACGCATATCTGCTAGCTTGAGCCGATCGTCTGACTTCCTTGCCATGATTCTAAAACATTTCACAACATTTCTGTGCGTACCAAAGTCGTTGGGAAGTCGTACGTGTGCATCAAGCCTTAGCCAGCCCGAGTATAGACCCGTGGACTGGAGTAACATTCGATTAAGGCTTTCCAACGCCTCTTTGAGCCATTTGAACGAACGTGCATAGATGGGGAAGAAATTGTCAATTGTATTGGGGACTGGATTTCGTGCGTATGGGTGCCTAAAATTGTATTTTGATGCCTTATACGGCGCTTGTTTGTTTAAGTTTAAATCTAGGCAGAATTGACAGTTTTGATCAACAAAAGGATTGCACATCCATATTGCTCGGTATATGCTGAGCTAGATAGAGTCTTATGTTTTGATTTATCTGAAACTGGTGACTGCCCCGGTTTTGCACGGGAGCAAAATGATTTCAAGAACACGTAACGCCATGTTTATTTTTTTTTTTTGGGTGTGGGATATCATCCAATGACATCTCCCGCTCTGGATGGAGCGGGAGGGCGTGTCAGACTCTTACTGACTAAAACCCACGCCTGTTCCTTCTCTGCCCTGAGTGCTCAGGGGCGCGGTAACTTTGTTTCGAATCTACCCACAACCCCTGGGCAGACATAACGCCATCTAGCGTTCTAAAGCAATTGTGACCGTTGAAAGTTATTATTCTGCCCTCGGGAACAGTAACTACTGTTACCTACTGTTCCCGAGGGCAACAACTGTACTTTTTCTGGATGAAAGAGATCCTATGTTCTTTGCTGTACCCCTAAAAACTTCTTAAAGATCGATGCAGTGGTTTAAGAAATTATAACCTCTAACAAACTTACTTTCACATTTATAATACTCTGCGAAACATGTTCGCGAAGGAGGAGGCGGGATGCGTGAGGGAGAGGCAAACCTCGCGCTTTTACGCCCCTAATCGCCGCAGGAGACGCCCTGGGCGTCGGGAGTCCCGAGAAATTGTGTGCCTCAAAGAGATGTCAGCAATAACTGACGGGGTCCGCTAGGGTCGATGCCCTGATGCGATAAAATTTGAAAGAGTCACAGAGCCCTGGCAAAGTTAACTGAAGGATCAAGGATGGGTTTTAGTCATAGTCTGACACGCCCTCCCACCACCCAGAGCGGGAGAAGTTATTTGATGATTTCCCACCCAAAAAAAAGCTTCTGCGAGCAGTTTCGCCCGCGTGGAATTAATACTTCTCCCATTAATTATAGCCTATGTGCTATTCTAGACTATAATCTATCTCTGTGCCAAATTTCATTTAGATCCGTTCTGGCGTGATTGAGTAAGAAACAACCATCTTGCCATTCATCCATCCATTCAAAGTTTCACTTTTATAATAATTAGTAGTTAGTATGGTATGGCAGGAGACGCCAGGGGCTGCGAGACGATCTCCGGCCACCGTAGACCCGGGCCTGCGGACGGCTAGTAGTGGGTAACTCGCCGTCCGATCAGCACCAGGCCCGAGAGTCGACGGCGCGTAGTGTTCCACGCGCGCCTCAAAGAGTTGTCAGCAAAGGACGGGGCCTGCCACGACCAATGCCTGCCCGGGGGTTGAGGATAAATTCGAAAGAGTTACCTCGCCCCCGGGCGCGTAGGGCAGGCAGGAACAGGGGTGGGTTTTAGTCAGTAAGAGTCTGACACGCCCTTCCGCTCCACCCTAGAGCGGAAGAAGTCATAAGATGATTTCCCACCCCCCAAAAAAAAAAAAAAAGTTAGTATGGTTAAGATTAGGATACACAAGTCGGATTGATAATACTCTTACTAGGTACGAGAGGTACGATATGATGACTCTTTTTTTTTTTTGTGAGGTGGGAAATCATCCCATGAAATCTCTCGCTCTAAGGTGAAGCGGAAGGGTATATTAGGCTCTTACTGACTAAAATCCACCCCTGTTCCTTCCCTGCCCTGAATGCCCAGGGGCGAGATAACTCTTTCGAATTTATCCTTAACCCTTGGGCAGGCATCGGCCATGACGGGCCCCGTCGTGTTTGCTGATAACTCTTTAAGGCGCGTGTAGAACACTACGCGCCGTCGACTCTCGGGCCTGGTGCTGATCGGACGGCGAGTTACCCACTACTCGCCGCAGGCCCGGGTAAAGGTTAAATTTTGTACATCAGTGGGGTTGAGGACCAATATTCCTCCGTGTTACATGAGTACCTCGTTGAGGATACTCTTTCAACTTGGTCACGAGGACCTTCAATATCGACACGAGGCCTTCACCGAAGGACGAAACGCCGTATTTATTGCCGCAAGGGCTAGACCACACATGGGCTCCACTCGACTGGGGGGGTCGAGACTTATCCACAATAACTTCACGACCAGAGCTTATTGCTTCAACACCAGGGTTAGGCTTAGAACAGCCCTACCCCTGACCACTGTCTTACTGCGTAGAAACGGACCTCCCATATGATGACTCTTACTGATACTGATTTGCAAACACATGTGAATTGCTTAGAGATATTACATAACATAACTATCATATAAATAAGAGAGAAAAGGCACATATATTATGAGAAGCACGTCATGACATGATTTGGTTTTGACAGTCTGATCGGATCGTAAGTCGATTCCCGAAAAAACAAATATTTACATGACGTCGCTTATTCCTGGAGGCTGTTGTTTGGATTTTCGCAAACGTGATATTTTTTTATTTGATATTGAATAGAAAACACTAGCTTTTGCTCATGGAAATGAACTTTCTTCAAGGGCGTCATAATAATTTCCCAAAAAAGTATCCACTAAGAATATCTACTCTTCACAAAGAACACACCCTCAAAATGTCATATCTCTTAGAGGAGCGAGGAGTCAGGACTTTGAATTTTATTTTTACAGATGGCTTGGGACACATTCTAACTCATCAAAATGTCTTCCGTTAAAAATCATAAGTATTTTGTACCAATAAATTCCAAGCACATTACGTAAACCTACAAGGGTACTATGTACTTACATAGTCAGCCATTTTGTAATGCCATCGACTTTTCATCTTATTAAGTAGACAGACAGATATAATTCCTGTCGTGTGACAGCTCTTGTGAGAGACGTTTTATGAAATTGTCGTGTGTTGCCAGGTACAAGGCGTTTGTGAATAAAGATGGTTGTCAAAGATGTTATTTTTTGTGCTTTTTAATGGTGTGTTTTATTACTTAATGTTTTACGATGCATGTTGGTCCCTTAGGAATTACAATACCACCTGTGAATAGATAAAGTATTAGAATAGAATACAGTTATTTAATTCGTTTTGGGCGAGTTAGAAAAGTAATTTCGGAACTACTGTTTTAATTGATGCATTAAAATATGTGACGTCACATAATATATGAGCAACTGTGACTAGAACGAACGAGGGGGCCGACAATCAATTGAAATTCGTGTGACCTTATTTATGTATAAATAAATTTGAGTTATAAATAAATTGCATTCTTGTTTAAATTGTTTCTAGAAACAGACGCTTACCCTACTAATGTAGTTTCACTTCTAAGTCCTAAGAACACAGACAGACAGACACACAAACTAACTCACTTACCTACCTCCGCTCACAAGGACCGAAGCTGCTCAGCACATAGCCACCTTAAGTCAAATAACAATGTTCAGACTTCCCTCATTACAATTCAGACAAATGGAACCTAATCATGACTTACAATGTTAGTTGGAAGTCCGACTAAAACTAAACTGTACTAAGTGTAGTTTAGTTTGATGTGACTGTTAAAGGAAGTGTTGCATGATGGATAAACTGAAAGATGTAGCTGATGAAACGTTATCAACGATGGAAGTTTTTTTTAACCGACTTCAAAAAGGAGGAGGTTATCAATTCGGATGTTTGTATTTTTTTTTTTTTTTAATGTATGTTCGGGCATAACTTCGTCATTTATAGACGGATTTCCAAAAATTTTTTTTTGTTCGAAATGGGTTTGTTCCGAAATGGTCCCATTTAAATTTCATGTAGATCTGACTATGATTTTCGGAGACAGACTACGGAACTCTTCAAAAAATTACAGCAAAACAACCGCGATTGCTGCTATCGCATAAATATGCATTGTTAACACAATTTCACTAGGAAACACAACTAAAAAGTGAAAAATAAAAACTTTTTTACAAAAAAAAATAAAACCGACTTCCAAAAAAAACAAAAAGTACAAAATAACTTTAATTTCGGAAGTCGGTGTCAAAAAACGAAGAAATAAAACCAAAAACACCGACTTCCGAAATTAAAGTTATTTTGCACTTTTTGTTTTTTTTGGAAGTCGGTTTTATTTTTTTTGTAAAAAAGTTTTTTACCAATGATAGGCTGTCGTTTGACTTCTATCTCACCTGATGGTAAGCGATGATGTTGTCGAAGATGGAGCACACTTGCCTAGATACAACAACCTTGAATAGGTTGACTTAACACAGACTCTGGCAGGGAATTCCACTCCTTAGCTGTACGCACAATGAATGTGTTCCCTAAACGTTTTGTGCGTATGAATATGGCTTGAGTAGGCTTTTTTATGGTGAGAAATCTGGGGCTCTGGGTGGAGCAGAAGGATGTATTAGACTCTTACTGACTCAAACTCACGTGTTCGTTGACTCTTTCGAACAACTCCCGACCCCAGCGGCATCGGCTTAGCGACGTCCGTATCGGCGGATTTTAATCCTATCGAAATTTGGCTTCATTGGTGAACAAAACGGTGGGCACATTGCTCGCAAAACAGATAGTCGATGAAGCCGAAAGGTTCTGGAGTGATGACCCGTACCGGAAGACGCAGCGTTGGAAGGCCTCCCACAAGGTGATCAAATGACTTGGAGAGGGTTGCGCGAATCCGATGGATGCTTTTCCTCCTTTGTGTACACTTTTCTTCATCATCATCATTTCAGCCGAAAGACGTCCACTGCTAGACATAGGCCTCCTCCAAGTGTCGCCACAACACCCAGTCTTTTGCGTCTCGCATCCATCGAATACCCGTGACCCTCATCAGGTCACTAGGTTCACCTTGAGGGATCCAATGCTACGTCTTCCGGTATTCCAGCCATACGCAGTGAATGAACACTGCTGGACATGGGCTCTTATAAATTTTTCGCGAGCCACCATCTCGCTCCAGCCTCATCTAGAAAGAACTTACCTACGATAGATATTTTAAGTTTCTTTTTTAGTGTGGGAAATCATCAGTTAACTTCGCCCGCTCTGAGTTGAGCGGGAGGGCGTGTCAGACTTTTACTGACTAAATCCCACCCCTGTTCCTTCAGTTGTCAGTGCCAGGGTCGCAGTGGCTTTTTCAAATACTCCCGCGACCCGGCAGTCCATATGTATGTATGTCGGGCTGGTTTCCGCAACTCCACGCTCTAGGCACGAAGATTATGCCTAGGGGTAGCGGATAAATTCGTAATAGAGTTACCGCTCCCCTGGACACTCAGGCAGGAAAGGAACAGATATGGGTTTTAGTCAGTAAGAGTCTGACATGCCCTAGCTCCACCCAGAGCGGGAGATGTCATTGGATGATTTCTCACCCTCCAAAAAATCCTTACTTTATCTTCGTGCTTTTTTTTTTGTGAAATGGGAAATTATCCAATGACTTCTCCCGCTCTGGGTGGAGTGGGAGGGCGTTGCAGATTTTTACTGCCTAAGACACACCCTTGTTCCTTCAGTTGCCTGTGCCAAGGGCCGTGGTAACTCTATTTGGAGAAGGACAAATTTATCCGCGACCCAAGATAAAGTAACCCCTATCTACATATATAATCAGCACAGCAATCATTACCACTTCAAACCCAGCTCTACAAAGACCCGGTCTCCCATCTCAACTATAATATAGGGCCGACTTCATGCGGTGTCAGGCATCTTATTAAAGTTATCCGGATTTCAGTTAACTTCGCCTGAATATATGCAGCCGGTATTAGCACTGGATATTATACATGACTACTAGCTCAGTTTCTTGTTAGAGCACTGATTTCGATGTGATATTCGAACTTAGAAGGAATGATTAATTTGATAAGGGACTCTAGTCTAAAATATTGAAAAAAATAAATACAGAAAATAGTTCTTTAGATACATACAGATTAAGTAGTGTTCCTACGTTTTTTTTTTCAATGTTAATAAAAATATTATTCATTGGGAACCCTTTGCGTGTCAGTCCGACTCGCACTTAGCCAGTGTTTGTATGAGAAGAGGCCTTGCTGCCCAATCGGCTAGTATTACATACCTGGTCAATTCCCACACAAACATTGTTCGTAATGCACTCTGTCGTTACTTTAAGAAAGTAACTGGTTTTCCATTATAATAATTCTTAACCAAACCCCTAAAAGTCATAATATTAGTAAATGAGTAGATTGAATTACTAATTTATTAATTGAAAGACTCTCCACTTTAGGTCGCTAGACCAAAAATCTATCTTTTAATAAATTAGTATTTTACCGTCTAAGGGTGCTTTTCCACCAAAGATGAGCGAGGTAGCGATCTGCACGAGGTTATACTCTACCAATGGGATCACTTTATTATTCTTGCCACGCATGTGCGAGGGACAACACGGGTTTGACGATACGCTTGGTGCAGTGGTTGAGCGATTGGCTGCTGCGCTGCGTGTAAAGCGTTAGATTCCCGTTCAGAACAAATATTCGTATTGCCTACAGATAGTTTTTCTGGGTCTGGATGTTTCCTAAATTTCTAGTGTGGGTAACGGTTTGAAAAAAAAGGGAACAGGGGACGCGAGTGAGGAATGTGTGTCCCGAGTTGCACCGCGCGAGCTCCTCGCACAGCTGTGGTGGAAACCATCACACATTGCCACAACACCGCCTCGCATCCTCGCACCGTCTAGATACCTCGCAAATGGTGAAAAACAACCTTATTACTACAAAACATAGCCAGACGGACACTAATCGATCGACACAATGTAAATAAAATATTGTACTTAGGTAATGACATTTTGATGGCGGCGACCAAGTGAGTCGTTTGTTCCATTGCGGTAAGTATGTATAGGAATAATCAAATATAATAGAAACGACTTCTTTTTTTTTCACTTTTTAGCTGTGTTTCTCCATTAAATTGTGCAATCAATACATAAACATACGATCTCAGCAATCGCGAGTCATTTGCTGCTAGATATTAAAGAGTTTTTAACAAAAATTAGAGAATCGCTATATTTTACTAAAAGGCAGTGCAAAAAAAGGACGGCTATAGCTATGAACTAAGTTAAATATGTCAATAGTTTACGCCTTGCACTTCACAGAGTTTTAGTCGACATGTTATTACATGTAGGTACCCAAATATTACTTCTACTAAATTTAGAGAGAGAAAAAGACAGCAATATGATTTTTTTTTTTGCTAATTTTAGTTTAGTTACAACAGAATCAGCACCACTGTCTATTTCCGAAGACCTTAATCTGATCCTAATGTATTATATATTTAAACCTTCCTTGAAAAATATGCATTTGAATTTCGAAAACCCCTTCTAAATCGGATCAGCAGTTTTCAAGAAAATCGCTGACAAACAAGACAATAAAAAACATTTTTCAAAAACCGACTTTTAAAAATTGCAACTTATCTTTATTTTCGGAAGTCGGTATTTTTAAGTGTATTTTTTTTACTTCGTTATTTGACACCAACTACCGAAATTAAAGTTATTTTGCAATTTTTAACCGACTTCTAAAAGGAGGAGTTTTGATAACCTCCTCCTTTTAGAAGTCGGTTAAAAAAAAAATACAAACATCCGAATTGATATTCGGATGTTTGTATTTTTTTTTTTATGTACGAGTATATTCGGGCATAACTTCGTCATTTATAGACGGATTTCCAAAATTCTTTTTTGTTCGACAGCAAATCAACGGTGATTGCTGCTATCGCCTAGATATCCATTGTTAACACAATTCAATGGGGAATCACAACTAAAAATTGAAAAATAAAAACGGAAGTCGGTTCTATTTTTTTACAAAAAAATAGAACCGACTTCCAAAAAAAACAAAAAGTGCAAAATAACTTTAATTTCGGAAGATGGTGTCAAAAAACGGAGAAACAAAACCAGAAGCACCGACTTCAACCCTATCAAACAAAAAAAACTAAATCCAAATCGGTCCAGCCAATTTCGAGTAATCGGAGAACATACATAAAAAAAATAAAAATAAAAAAATGTGCCGACGAATTGAGAACCTCCTCCTTTTTTAAGTCGGTTAAAAAACATAAACTACACAAAAAAAAAACATAAATTCGCGGACATTACATTACGGGTCGAATACAGAACCTCCTTTTCTTGAAGTCGGTTAAAAACTATAACGTTGACTGTGATTTTAAGACACTTTTATTAACTTCACCTGTAACTATGTAACAAAATCTTAAATGTTAAATTTGACTTACTGCCCGGTTTTCCATGAAGCTGAAATTTTGCGTATAATATGTTCAGTTTGGATAACAATGGTAAGCTAAGGATGAAATTCTCAAATCCAATATGGTATCCCAAAGATGGCGGATTAGTTATCAAATGCTTTCATTTGATACCCATACCGCTGCCATATACGAGTACCATAACGCTTTCGTTTGCTAAGAAAAATACTAAATATAAAATTACGTCACTCTCTCGCGCCCGGCCCCGGTCCAGGCGATGGTACGGAGCGAAAGAATGGAAAGCAGGCGCCTCCTTCTGCGAAGTAGTAATGCTCGCGAAGGAGAAGGCGGAATGCGTGAGGGAGACTCAACAGAGTCGCCCACACGCCCCCGGCAACAGCCGCCGCAGGAGACGCCCTGGGCGTCGGTGTCGCAAGCCAATCTCCAGCCACCGTAGGTCCGGCCTGCGGATGGCGAGTAGTGGGTAGCTCGCCGTTCGATCAGGACCCGCAGGCGTATTCGCTAACTCAGTTGACATCAATTTGATAGGCACTTTGCCGTACATTGCTGCTTTGACGTATAGGAAAACGTAGTGCCTATTATAATCGATGTCCACCGAGCAATGTACTGCATAGTGTCTATCAAATTGATATCAACTGAGTTAGCAAATACGCCTGCAGGAACGAGTCGACAACGCGTAGTGTTCCACGCGCGCCATAAAGATATGTCAGCAATTCCTAAAGGGGCCCGTCAGGCCGATGCCTGCCTGCCCCCCTAGCCATATTACATTTCTATTATCGTTTACGCTAACGCTTAGAACAAAATGTATGGCAATGACATTACCTGCGATAAGTCACGTGACACTTATCTACGCAGGTAATGTCATTGCCATACATTTTGTTCTAAGCGTTAGCGTAAACGATAATAGAAATGTAATATGGCTAGGGGGGCTGGAGTCATGGATAAATTCGAAATAGATTTAAATGGCACTTGGCACTAAGGCAAATGAAGGAACAGGGGTGGATTTTAGTCAGCAAAAGTGTGACTAACCCTCCCGCTCTACCCAGAGCGGGAGAAGTCATTGGATAATTTCCCGGCCTCCAAAAAAAAAGTAAAAACTTTTTTACAAAAAAACAACCGACTTCCAAAAAAGAAAATACACTAAAAATTAAAAAATAACTTTAATTTCGGAAGTCGGTGTTTGTATTTAATTTCTTCGTTATTTGACACCGACTTCCGAAATTAAAGTTAATTTTCTTACTTTTTAGTGTATTTTCTTTTTTGGAAGTCAAACAACTAAAAATTAAACAATTTTTTATTTAAATTTTTGGTTGTTATACCCTAGAACTAAAAACTCCAATAACATGGAACGTGGACTTTAAACATTTGGAGAAAACCAAAACGTCAACGAGGTATACGTATTTTTCGTTTTTGTTCAGTTTCGGATACAAAAAGACTTTTGAAAATCGGTCCACAACTGACAGAGAAATCGATGGACATACATAAAAAAAAACGTACAGACAGCCGAACATAGAACCTCCTTCTTTTTCGAAGTCGGTTAATAATAATATTTTACGCGTACAATTTTAAAAAACAAACAAACTCACTTTCGCATTTATAATATTAGATAGAATTAAGGGTAGGTATAATAAGCCGTTTTTAACAAATCGCTACATGACCACGTTTCTATCCTAAACCAAAACATTGTCAAACTGTATCAGAAGAGACAAAATTCTCAAAATTTCCATCACATCCACACTAGAATATCAAGTCCGACCCGCGACTGTATAGTAACTTTAAATATTTTAATATCACAATTCTGACGCAAGATTCTCAGCAAATACTGTGGCTGCATTGTACCAGTTTTATTATGAGAAGGAACGAATAAGCTGTTTTAAAATAAGTTAGAAAGTGGAGGAATTCTCTCTTACCACTTTGGAAGAATAAACAAGTAATTTTCTACTTCACGAAGAGTAAAATGCTTCGTTTTATAACACGCTTTTATTAGCTTATGTATCTGTAACGGAATCTATGAACGTAATTTTCACCCATTTCAAAAAGGTCAGATTGAATTGAAACTTCGCACACCCATCAAGGACCGATAACAATGCATGACGGACTAGTTATTTTTAGGGTTCCGTACCCATAGGGTAAAACGGGACCCTATTACTAAGACTCCGCTGTCCGTCCGTCTGTCTGTCTGTCTCTCCGTCTGTCACCAGGCTGTATCTCATGAACCGTGATAGACAGTTGAAATTATCACTGATAATGTATTTCTGTTGCCATTATAACAACAAATACTAAAAAAACAGAATAAAATAAATATTTAAGGGGGCTCCCATACAACAAACGTGATTTCTTTGCAGTTTTTATAGATAATGGTACGGAACCCTTCGTGCGCGAGTCCGACTCGCACTTGGCCGGTTTTTTGTTTATGCATTTCCATGATATGATGGGTATCAAATGAAAATTGCTGAGAAGGATACGAAAAATAAAAAATAAAGCGTGTTTTTAGTATTTCTTTAGTATTTTTTAGTGTTTCTAGTATTTTTTAGTATTTTTTAAACTAAAGAAAATTAATAATAGAAAGCTTGCATGTTTACTATTTGAAAAGGTTTAGTTGATTTTTCTACGACCAGTGAATGATGCGATGATAAGTATTAGTATGGGTACTGTGGCGTTTATACACATCCACACAGCCGATGTGTGAGCACCGGGCTTTAACTGGCAGTTGATATTATTTGAAGAGTGGTTCGAATAAAAAGATTAGAAGAAAATAGTATAATATTTCTATTGTTTCAAGTTAGTTCTAGCGCGCCCATCGAAAATTGCTCACATATGTATTCACTTAATTATTAATACAAGAGTAACGCGCCTTGTTTTTAACCGACTGTCGAAAAAGGAGGAGGTTCTATGTTCGACTGTATGTATGTTTTTTTTTTTTTATGTATGTCCGCGCATTTCTCCGTCAGTTGTGGACCGATTTTCAAAATTATTTTTTTATCCGAAAGAATATACACCCGAGGTGTTCCCATATAAATTTTATCGTAATTGCTTTAGCGCTTTTTGAGAAACTGAACAAAAACGAAAAATACGCATATCTTGATGACGTTTTTGTGTTCTCCAAATGTTTAAATTCCACGTTCCATGCTATTGGGGTTTTTAGTTCTGGGGTATAACAACTTAAAAGCGAAAAATAAAAAACTTTTTTACAAAAAAAAAACAACCGACTTCCAAAAAAAAAATACACTAAAAATTTAAAAATAACTTTAATTTCGGAAGTCGGTGTCAAATATTGAAGAAATAAAATACAAACACCGACTTCCGAAATTAAAGTTATTTTTAAACTTTTAATGTATTTTTTTTTGGAAGTCGGTTGTTTTTTTTTGTAAAAAAGTTTTTTTTACTTTTAACACTCCACGATCAAATCATAATACACTTACACGCCACTCTCGCTGCCAACGAGTGAGACAGCTCCCCACAGCTAAAGCAGCACCCTTGGAGCCCTGCAAAGTAATGCGCCCTCCTTGTTTTTACTTTTAACACTCCACAATCAAATCATAATACACTTACACGCCACTCTCGCTGCCAGCGAGTAAGACAGCTCTCCACAGCTACAGCAGCACCCATCTTCTCATTATCATGTTCCTGCCGTGTTGTAGTTCCTGTAATGTTACATTGCAAGAATAAAAAATAATCCTCCCGACCGAATTTCGATCAAGGTGGCCAGCCTTAACGGAGATTGGGCAAGTACGCAGAAGATATTATAGTGCACAAGCGTGTGCAGACACAGGTGCACTCTCTGTTCCTTTACTCTCATAGTCCGATGGGACGGTGATCCAACACGACCGGGAGGGATCAGGGGCAGGACTAACAACTTCACGTGCTTTCCAAGCCATTGGGCTGTCACACCACCAACTTCCTAACTCTGGGCTGCTACAGAGTAATTCCTAATGGAAAAAACCCAATAGCACTTTTTGACCTCACGCTCAGCAGTCATCACCAGCGACCACAAGGCCAACTAGGCAGGCAAAAGTTGCCAACGTATATTAGTAATTTTACTAGCGCTCTCATTTTTTTGAATCTGCATAGCCTTTTCCTAACTATCTTGGGGTCGGCTTCCAGTCTAACCGGATGCAGTTGAAAACCAGTATTTTACATGGAGCGACTGCCTATCTGACCTCCACAACCCAGTTACTGGGTAATACGATACCCCTTTGTAAGACTGGTTGTCAGACTTTCGGGCTTCTGACGACCCGTAACGACTGTCAAAGATCCACGATTAACAGACGGGACCAATGGCTTAACGTGCTTTCCGAGTCTCGGTATGTAAAGATGGTTACCCATCCATGGACCAATCCCCGCAAGCGTAGCTTAACCTGATGGATCGACCCGTGTGGCTGTTATTACTTTAGCCACCTCATTTTTTTGATTATGTAATCAAATTATGGTACGAGTACATTATGTTTAGGCCATATGGTCTGAGCAACGAACCTGACTAGTTTATGTCCTTCATTAGATAAAGGTAATATTGCATATGGCTAACATTACGTAAAGTGAAAGCACGTGTATCGTTATGTAGTTCATTACTACATTATTCTTTAAAGGTAAAAATACATACCATTACCCTAGTATGTATTCCCCAAAGGGTTAGGCTTAGATTGAAAGAAAGTCAGACTTTTACCCGGAGAAACAGGCGTTGGCGAGCCAACTACATCGTCGCCGAATCCCTGCCAGCATCACTTAATGTAGGTGACACTTAGGAACTACGGGTGCTCTCAGTATGCCATGATTCCAGAGAAAATTGTGGCTCAGGGGAGACCTCTTTACAGTCACCTCAGGCCATGGTACGGAGCGAAAGGGAATGGGAGGCTGTCACCTCCTGCTGCGAAGCAGTAATGCTCGCGAAGGAAAAGGCGAAACGCCGAGGAGACACCCTGGGCCTGGGGGGTCGCAAGCTAACCGGCCACCGTAGGCGCGGGCTTGCGGACGGCGAGTAATGGGTAGCTCGCCATCTGGGGGCTTAGACAAAGTAACAATTTAAAAACGATAGCGAAGTTAGAAAAGACTAAAATGTATGAGATTGACATAAACCGCGCTAAGTCACGTGGTCAGTCGATATCGTTATCGCAAGTTGGTAGACAATGTTATATTTCGTAACGAACCCATAAAGAAACGAATTGCTATCGTGTTTATCCCATACAAATGCGTAGACAAGCAGCGCTTTCAGAGTTCGCCTTCGCCTCGATCGTGATCGCCAAAAAGATAACGAAGGAACGCTAACGCTAGGAAATGTTTATCGATATCTCAGAGACGATGACGAATTTAGATATCGTTTCGCTACGAAGCGATGTTACTTTGTATACAGGCCCTGATATGGAGCAGGCTCGAGAGTCGACGGCACGTAGTGTTCCACGCGCGCGTCAACGAGTTGTCAGCAGTACCTGAAGGGACCCGTTAGGGCCGATGCCTGCGTGGGGTCGCGAATAATTAATTAGAAATAGATTTACAAAAAAAAAAGCGAAGACGCGACGACGAGATTTAATCTAATATTTAAGCCGGAGTAAATAGGAGATGCAAATCAAACACAGAAAGTCACATAATTATGTCAAAGAGTTGATTTGGAACCTCATCTTCATCGTTAGAAGAAATCATCATTGAAATGGATTTGAAAGCTTGGAGAAACGTAACACACTGGATTTATAGGGAACGTGCACGGCGTTGTCTGTGCTATCTAGTGGAGTAAATTCGAAACTTTTACCCTTTAAAAACTTGTCATTGACATTTCCGTGCCAAATATAATAACAATATAATAATAATAATATTCCACAACTATCACACAACGCCATCTAGTCCCAAGCTAAGCAGAGCTTGTGTTATGGGTACTAGACAATTGATAAACATACTTATATATTTCTAAATACATACATATTATAGATAAATTACACCCAGACACAGAACAAATGATCGTGCTCATTACACAAACATTTGTCCTGGGTGGGAATCGAACCCACGACCTCCGGCATAGCAGTCAGGGTCACTAACCACTAGACAAACAGGCCAGTCATATGTAATACACACACGCATCATGCACCATACATCACGCATAACGTAGACTGCCATCTAGTGAGTGAAACCCGCAACTTTTAGTATATAAATACGTGACATTGACATTTATGTGCCGCCATTTATAGTTCCTGCACGCTCCCTATAGAACAGAGCGATTTCGATTAAATTTCTCGTTTTTAATATTTTTATGGCTTGCGCTTGAACACCATCTCACCGGATGGTAAGCGATTGTGTGGTCGAGGAAAAGTTTCTCAAACTCCACTTTAACATGGGAACTTGTCAAAATTTAGCTTTAAATTAAATTTCGAGTTCTTAATTCAGACACTGAACGTTATTTAGAATCTCAATCCTCATTTAAGCCACAACAAAAAAACCCGTTTCTCTTTTTTCCAAAAATCTCCATTCACAAAAAAAGGTATTAACAATACAACCGAGTACTTTCACAGATCAGCTCCCCACAAATTGCGAAGCTTCGGCTCTAAACAAATTTAATGTCCCCGCCGGGACTCGAACGCGTACCCTCGCAAACTGGTGCTAACAAAATGCTTAACCTTATATTATAAAGTTGAGATTGTTTCTGAAGTTTCAGTGTGCCCTAGAGCCTGGGGTTGTTATAACTGGTAACTATTCCTTATGCGTCATTAAAAATATTTCTTTGACCTTGATTTTGTACTTAGACTAGCAACATTGTTGTTCAATACCAGACCTATCTAAATTAAAGGCCGTGTCAACCAAAAGCGCAGTCTCTCTGACAGGATACAAAAGAAAGAAATTGGTTGACTGGTAGAAAATGCCTAAGGCATTAAGTCCCCCTTTGTAACCGACTTTCGAAAAAGGAGGAGGTTCTATGTTAAATTGTTGTAAAAAAAGAAACATACAGTCATGTTTTTTTTTATGTGTGTCCACCGATTTCTCCGTCAGTTCTAGACGGATTTTCAAAATTCTCTTTTTATCCGAAAGAATATACTCCTGAGGTGGTTTCTTATAAATTTTATCAAAATTGCTTTAGCGCTTTTTGAAAAACTAAACAAAAACGAAAAATACGTATACCCCGATGACGTTTTGGTTTCATCCAATTACGAGTATGTTTAAATTGGAAGTCGGTTGTTTTTTTTGTAAAAAAGTTTTTTACATTTTTGCATGAAGTCTAAATAGATCAAAAAATTAAATCCGGAATGACATTGTGTTATCATGCAATTTACAGAAAAATATGATGAATTTTATCGATTTACTCAAAAATGTATTTTTAAAACAAAGTAATTAATCATTTTACTGCTGTACGTTGGCTAACACAGGAAAAAAAATAAAAGTTAAAGTATGAAGTAGGTAAGTTTGGCGATACTGTCAATCGAGATTTTTTAATTTGTTACCGTGTTGCGGGCCCTCAGACTGTCTGCCCACACAGGCGCTCTAGAACGCTATGGACCATATGTCCTCACAAAGAGCCTTGTTCAGGACAGCAGGTCCCCTGCAGCAGGTCTCTGCTTGATAACGAGGGAAGTGGAAATTATGTTTTTTCTTACTCCTCTGCTGTTCTTTTCTGATTAATTTCGATACTCAAGTCCTCCGGGACTCGTCGAGCTTAATTGCCTTGGCGTTTTTCTGGTGGTCACCACTGTTGGTTTTGGCTTTCAGAAGTCGCAGTGGTTGGAAAATGTGAGACCGACATAACCCAACAAAAAGAGACAAGATAAAAAAAAAAGTCGCGAAGGTGAGTTCGCAGTGCCCATGAATCGAGGGGCTAGCCACTAGTAGTGCGTCCTGAAGTTCCACAGATACACATCTACCTGTAACCAATATCCACAAAAGATGGGCATATACGAGTAAGTAATCCCCAGTAATTGTGTTGTGAAAGTTATTTATTAGGCTAACAAACAACTGCCTAGCCTTGTCCCAACTACCTTGGGGTCGGCTTTCAGTCTAACCGGATGCAGCTCATCATCATTCTCCTGCCCTTATCCCAATTTATTTGGGGTCGGCGCAACATGTCTTTTTCTTCCATACTCCTCTATTATTACTTCTCTCTCTAACCGGATGCAGCTGAATACCAATATTTTACATGGAGCGACTGCCTATTTGACCTCCACAATCCAGTTACTGGGTTATACGATACCCTTTGGTAAGACTGGTTGTCAGACATTCGGGCTTCTGACATCCCGTAACGACTGTTAAAGATCCACGATTGTCAGCCGGGACCAAAGGCTTAGCGTGCTTTCCGAGGCACGGAGGAATCTCAGTATGTAAAAATGCTGACCCATCCATGGACCAACCCCGGCAAGCGTAGCTTAACCCGATGGATCGACCCGTGCGGATGTTGTTACTTTAGCCACGAGCTCCTCTATATACACACAAAGTTAGTTATTAGGCTAATGCAGTTTAAAATTCCAAAATGGAAATGCGTTTTTTTTTAATCATCCTCTGTTCTTGGCATTATAACTAATTCAAAAAAAGTTTCTTAATGACTCTTCAATCCTTTGAATTTTTTTTTAACCTTTTATTATCTCAAAAAGATTCTGCCTAATTACTTTTCAACACTGATTAACCATAATATAATTTTTCGAAGAAAACTCAAAAACATTTTCTTCTCATAATTAAAAGTAACTTTGGAAAAACTGTCAAAATTTGTTCTAAAGATGGATTGAGAATTAAATTATTTGAGATCGGGAAGCGAATCCAGAAATTTATTTAGCAAAAGGTTTCATTGGACAGAAAATAGAAGTGACATTGTAAACAGAACACTTATTTTTGCTGTGTTTATGCGTTTGTGTTTTGCGATTTTTGATTATTTTGCTTTTTAGGGTTCTATATACGAAAGGTCCAAACTAAGCCCAATTGTTGTCACTCACGTAGTACTCAGTGCAGCTTAATTTGATATGACTATGAAGAGAACTGTTGCATGATGGATGAACTGAAAGATGTAGCTCATGGAATTTATTCAAGGATGAAAGTGAATATGGTGTGAGGAGGTTTTCAGGATTCCGTACCCGAAGGGTCCAAACTGAGCTCTATTGCTGTCACTCACGTCCGTCTGTTCGTCGTCTGTAACAAAATTTTGTTTCGAAGAATTTTAAATTTGGTGATAATGTTTATAACGTATATTTTATGAAATACACATACATAAAATACAAAATAAATACATAAAATATATCGATAAATCGGATTCTTCTTTGATAACTCCCTAATTTGGCACGGAACCCTAAATGTGAGAAGTCGGATACGCAACTGGCCAGTTTTTGTAATTCGAATGTATTTCTAGAGTAGAGAATAATTTGTTAACATTTTTGAAGTTTGTAAAAGTAGTTTACTATGTTATCTTACTTTATATTATAAACCAGAGACCTGCCTCAGCTTTGCTCGGGTTCAAATTATACACTTAAACCTTCTCATGAATCACTTGGTCTATTGGGATCTGTCTGCCCGCGCCTTTTCCCAACTATCTTGGGGTCGGATTCCAGTCTAACCAGATGCAGCTGAATACCAGTATTTTACATGGAGCGACTGCCTATCTGACCTCCACAACCCAGTTACTGGGTAATACGATACCCCGTGGTAAGACTGGTTGTCAGACTTTCAGGCTTTTGACGACCCGTAACGACTGTCAAAGATCTACGATTGACAGCCGGGACCAACGGCTTAACGTGCTTTCAGAGGCACGGAGGAGTCTCGGTATGTAAAGATGGTTACCCATGGAAAAACCCCGGCAAGCGTAGCTTAAACTGAAGGATCGACCCGTGCGGCTGTTATTATTTTAGCCACGAGCTCCTCTTGCCAGTTGGTTTATTGGAAAAAACTGCATAAAAATCCGTTTAATATTTTTGAATTAATAGCGTAGAGACGCGGCGGGGAACTTTTTTTTATAACATTTATGTAGTGATAGTGATGGGTAAGTTTGGATAGATGAATGTTTGTCACTCAATCACGCCAGAACGCCTGGACGGATCTAGATGAAATTTGGCACAGAGATAGACTATAGTTTGAATTAGCACGTAAGATTTTTTTTTATCTCAGATGCATGTTGCAGATGCTTGGAATGATTTTAGATTTTCACGCGGGCGAAACCGGTGGCCGATGCTAATGAATAAATACAAGTAAAGCAACTTTTAGTAAAGTTGGTAATGGCCATTTAAAGTTTCACAAGCTAAGAAATAAATCCTAGAACATAAAAACTTTTAGGCAATCTTACACAAGTAAATTGTTAAACCCTGAAGGTGAAAGCGCCAGGGTAGCCCGCGAAATTCAAATTTTCTAACGTTTTTTTGCAATTTGCAGGTCTATCAGGTTGTATGTTAGTCAAAATATGATTTGAGGCCGCAGCAAGTACGTATTTACTGAACTGTAATCAATAAAATCATCAATACAACTCTCTCTGTTAGAATTGATGCCAAATGTCATGATTTCATTAAATAAGTACTACATTCGACATCAATTCTAACTGCATTGATGATTTTAATTCTATAAATATAAACTTGCTACGGCCTCAAATCATATTTTGACAAAGATAAAACCTGACATTGACCTGTAAATTGCAAAAAACGTAAAAAATAATAATTTCGCGGGCTACCCTGGCGCTACCACCTTAAAACATTTTAATTTCAGGACAATTTCGCATTGTCCGTAAATTATTACTACTACAAAATAATTTTGAATTCTGAAGTATACAAAACCTGTTTTTAACTTTAAACCACATTGTTGACAAACTTTTTAATATTATAATTGCAAAAGTTTGTATGGATAGATTAATTTATGCTTTTTTGTTAGGTACTCAATCACACCAGAACGGCTGACCTAATCTCGGTGAAACTTGGCACAAATATAGATTACAGTCTGGAATAACACATAGGCTATAATATAGTGGGAGAAGTACTAATTCCCTTGCGTCAATTGAGAAACGAGCCAAGAGGATCATCGGCAATGATAGGCTCGTTGAGTCAAAGCTCCAAAGTCTTGAGCATAGACGCCGAGTTGTTAGCCTGTCGGTTTTCTATCGGTTACATTTTGGGGAGTGTGCGACGGAATTGCATAATTTGATACCGCCAAGCCCGTTCCATCAACGGACCACAAGACGTACGGCGAAGTGCCTCCGGTACATGGTGGACATCCCATCCATACGCACAAAACGTTTTGAGAACACATTCATTGTGCGTACAGCTAGGGAGTGGAATTCCCTACCGGAGTCTGTGTTTCCTGATAGTTACAACCTGGGAGTCTTTATGTAAAGAGTGAATAGGTTTCTTCTATTCAAGCGTGCTCCATCTTCGACCACATCATCGCTTACCATCAGGTGAGATAGTGGTCAAACGCATGCCTATCAACAATAAAAAATATACCTATATATATATAGTTGACGCCGCTGGCAGAACAGCTACTTAAACCATATTTCTCACCATCGAAACATCTAAACCGCGCCATAATTATTATTTTAAGTAACGATTTTATAATCCCAGTAAAAAACTTTAAAGGAATAATTACAAGTTTATGAGGAATTAATTTATTACTAACCAGGGACGCAACTTCGGATGTTTGTCGACTTTTCACAAAACTTTGTGGTTTAATTTCATTTAGATTTTGTTTTGAAATTTAACTCTGGAAGGTGTCCGTAGCAAAGTTAACTTTGAAAAATTAATAAAATGCGATTTGTTAATTGAATAAGGAAAAATAATCTTTTGAGATATTAAATTTTAGCGCTTTTGAACAACGCAGATACTTTTTGTTTTTTTTTTTGCTTTTTTTCATACAAATTAGATTTTTTAAGTTTATTAAAATCATCAGAAACAAATTGAAATCCTTAGAGGATGTTTTAATTCGGAGGTGTTAGACTACAAATTATTTGTTGACACCTTGTTTTAAGTGGTTTCAATTAAGACAATTATTCGGTTTTCTTAGATACTAATTATATGGGAATAAGTAAATTCTCTCTCGAACGTTTTACTTCTTACAGAAGACTAAATTATTATGTTAATTAAAAAACAAAATAAAGCATCTTATATACTTCAATCTGTTACTTTATGAATAAATAAATATTTATATACAGGTATTTGGTTTGTACTTATTATATTAAATATATTAATTATTAAATTACCTTGGTAATTAGATTTTGAATTATGATATGTTTTTAATCGACTTCAAAAAAGGAGGAGGTTCTATGTTCGACTACATGTATTTTTTTTTATGTATGTCCACCGATTTCTCTGTCAATTGAGGACCGATTTTGAAAATTCTTTTTTTATGCGATAGAATATACTCCCGAGGTGGTCCCATATAAATTTTATCGAAATTGCTTCAGCGCTTTTTGAAAAACTGAACAAAAACGAAAAATACGTATGCCTAGATGACATTTTGGTGTTCTCCAATTACAACTGTGTTTAAATTCCACGTTTCATGTTATTGGGATTTTTAGTTCTGGGGTATAACAACTAAAAAGTGAAAAAAAACCTTTTTTCAAAAAAAAAGCAACAAACTTCCAAAAAAAAAAATACACTAAAAATTAAAAAATAACTTATTCTCGGCAGTCGCTGTCAAATAACAAAGAAATAAAATACAAACATTGACTTCCGAAATTAAGTTATTTTTTAATTTATAAGTGTATTTTTTTTCTTGGAAGTCAGCTGTTTTTTTTTTTAATAGTTTTTTAAAATAAATTTATTACTTCCATAAGATTAACGATTCACCTGGAATGTAATCTGGTACAGTAACTTAAGGCATTATATCCGCCTTATTACCTTTGTCCATGAATTGTTAAACACAGCAAAAATAAATGCTTCCTTCACCATGTCTATTTTCTGTCCAATGAAACATTTTGTTAAAAAAATCAGGATTCGCTAAAATAAACATCTCTCGAAACTTGTCACTGAAGCTTAAGCTTCTATTATTGAAAGAATTTTAGTATCGGATCAATACTTTCAGAAAACACTTATTTTACAATAATATAACCAAACAAACAATATTCCCTCTTTATAATATTAGCTTAGATTTCAATTTCGAGCTCGAGATTTCGAAAGTCTCTACCATCAATACACCATCTCTTTCTATTGTATAGTGTTATCTCATTCTAAGAATTATAAGGATTTTCCAAAGAAATTGGGTTGTCTTTCTCGTGGACGTGAAATCTGATAGGACAAGTTGCCGTCAGGACTAAGTGCAGTATCATTAAAGCGGGTAAGGCTGTGGTTACAGAAGTAGCGAGTAAGGCTGTGTATACAGAAGTAGCGGGTAGCGAGAAGACACGAAGCATCATCATCTTTGTGTCTATGCCAAACTGATTTGTGTAATGTGAGCCGATTTACTTTTTAACTAAATATGGCTTGATCCTCATAATAGGGTCAATATCTATTTAGTTATAGTCAATATTTTTTCAAGGTCGAGCAAAAAGTAATAACTGTATTTTAAACACACTTAAACTAGCTTCACTTTTAACTGACTATGTAAACAAATCTTAGAAGTTAACTTTGACCTAATTTCCGTTTTTTTAAATAAAAATTTAAAAAAAATTGAGAGACGCTGAAATTTTGCTTGGACAACACAGCTACTAGTTATTTTTTATCCATTTTCATGATATGGATATCAAATGAAAGGATTTGCTGAGAAAAATACCAAAAATAAAAAATATAGTTTTTTCTTAAAACTATAGAATTTTTTTATTTTTTTGAGCTATACGATTTGTATAATTATAATGATCTGGCCATGGTTGGTCGCACAAACTACTTGATTTTGATTTTGATTACCAGAACTCGCAAAATGCGGCAGAACGCTACTTTACATTTTAATATAGGTACAAGCGTGATTTTACTTTGAGCATGAGCAGTGGTGGCCCAGTGGTATTTGCCGCGACTTACAAGTTGTAGGTCGTAAGTTCAAACACAGGCAGGCGCTTTACTTTGTGTGAATTATTTCATCGCCACTGCTCTCAAAACGGTGAAGGAAAACATCGTGAGGAAACCGGACCCAGAACCAAAAATTCGAAGACATGTGACATTCACCAATCCGCATTGGGCCCGCGTGGTGGATAACGGCCCACACCCTCTCACGAAGAGGAGGCAACATAGTTCATCACTTTACAAAATAAGGAAATCTTTGCAAAAATAAGAAGCTTCTTAGTCCTCTCCTTGCTCATTCGTTCCCCGCCCTTAACTATTCAGCCACGTGTAAGAACATCCCCTATTAAACAAACTTAACATCACGCTTTGTTTTCCTTACCCGACTAACAGCCTGGAAGAGAGACCATAATTATGTCATAGAAAACTTTCCTGCTTACGAGAGCTCAAAACTTCTTACTAAAAATAAGGGAAGTGTTAAAAAGTTGCAACACTTCCAACTAACCTCTTTTGAGAGTCGCGTTAGGTGCTTGTTATTTAAAAAAAAAGGAAACTTAAAGTCTGGCAACACAGAATCGTCTTCCCGTTAGTTAAAATTCTTTGTGCAATCTGTTCACGTACCGAGCCCCCGGTTGTGTTGCTGAAGATAGGAAATTGGAGCTGCTTATTTTTTTTAGGGTTCCGTAATTCGTAATGAGGATACGGAGTTCTTATAGGTTCATTTAATTTGCTGCTGGAACTTTTATGAGCTGGCGACTCGCTAGCCAAGAATTTTGTAGTCCTTTTTTAGAGTTCCGTACACGAGGGGTACTAACGGAGCCCTATTGCTGTCACTTACGTGTCCGTCTGTCCGTTTGTCCGTCTGTCCGTCGGGCCGTCTGTCCGTCTGTCTTCTGCCCGTCTGTCCATCTGTCCATCTGTCCATCTGTCTGTCTGTCTGTTCGTCTGAAGAACTCGTGGCTAAAGTAATAACAGCCGCTCCATCAGGTTAAGCTAAGTTTACCGGGGTTGGTCCATGGATGGGTGACCATCTTTACATACCGAGACTCCTCCGTGCCTCGGAAAGCACGTTAAGCCGTTGGTGCCGGCTGTCAATCGTGGATCTTTGACAGTCGTTACGGGTCGTCAGAATCCCGAAAGTCTGACAACCAGTCTTACCAAGAGGTATCGTATTACCCAATAACTGGGTTGTGGAGGTCAGATAGGCAGTCGCTTCATGTAAAATACTGGTATTCAGCTGCATCCGGTTAGACTGGTTGCCGACTTCAAGGTAGTTGGGAAAAGGTTATGCAGATTGATATTATGTATTTTGTTACGGAACCCTTCCATCTTAAACTTGTTAACTTTCCTCGTCTCTTCTTATTACAGTATTGAGTGTTAGTTGCTTGATGAGCTCAAAATGTGCGACTTCTGTAGCGGTCCTTTTGTTCAAGCTTTTTCTCTACTTAATGTAATCGTTGAAACTTACCCTGCTCATTAACTAAGGAGTCTAGGTTAGTCCTTGTGCTTTTTGTTCGGGGTTTTAGAATTGTTTCTTACCCCTCCCGCATCTAACGGCCCAGCGCATGGGTCATAAACAATTAAAAATCTATTGTGTCTGCTAACTAGACGTACGGGTTCCAGGCCTGCGGACGGCGCGCAGTGAGTAGCTCGCCGTTCGATCAGCACCAGGCCCGTGAGTCAACTGCGCGTAGTGTTCCACGCGTGCCTCAAAGAGATGATTGTCAGCCACGACTGACGGGGCCCATCGTGGCCGGTGCCTGCATGCCTAGGGGTAGCGGAAAAAAACGTAACAGAGTTACCACTCCCCTGGGAACTCAGGCAGGGAAGGAACAGGGGTGGTGGTTTCAGTCAGTAAGAATCTGACATCTCCGACATGATGACAGCGCTGGCTCCACCCAGAGCGGGAGATGTCATTGGATGATTTCCCACCCCACAAACAATTAAAAATCTATTGTGTCTGCTAACTAGACATACGGGTTCGCGAGTGTTTAACAGGTAGGTACTGTGGCGTGTGTGGGCTCAGCTTACACCCCACACCTATGAATAGCTCTGGCAGTTCATATCATTTGGAGAGACGTTCGAATATTAATATTAGAACGTGGCGATTGTTTTAAGTTAGTTTTAGTTCGCCCGTCGTAGAGGGCACATGTATAACTTTGTATTTATAATAAAGTACAGTACGCTATCCCACCGCGTTTGCCTCCGTACACTACACACATAATCAAGTACACTTGCATACACGACACCCTCGCAGCCAGCGAGTGAGACAGCTCTTCCAAAGCAACAAGAGCACGCCCGCTGGAGCAGGCTCTACAGTACTTACTTAAAGTTTATATGACTTTTTATCTAAATTCTATTGGACTTCTATGACCCAGTCTCCAGGACGAAAATTAGCCCAAATAATGTGTCAAATTGTCATTGTGTGTGTGTGTGCATTCGTTGCTGAGATTGGTTGAAAGAATGATAACAAACCCAAAGCAGGTTCTTCAGACTTACCTCGCCCCTGGGCACTCAGGGCAGGGAAGGAACAGAGGTGGGTTTAGTCGGTAAGAGTCTGACACGCCCTCCCGCTCCACCTTAGAGCGGGAGATGTCATTGGATGATTTCCCACCCCACAAAATAAAAAACTTGAGAGGTGTCAAGGGACACCCGGATGGAACGAAGTTCCTTTCGATTAATTAGTGAAGGAATTGTAAAATAATTTTATTTTTTTTAATTTATAATATTTTTTTTATTATTAACTACGCACACACGCACGCACGTAAGAAGTTATACTTCATCATCTCATCTCATCTCATCTCATCGCAGCTCAGCTCAGCTCAGCTCAGCTCAGCTCAGTTCAGCTCAGCTCAGCTCAGCTCAGCTCAGCTCAGCTCAGCTCAGTTCAGCTCAGTTCAGCTCAGCTCAGCTCAGCTCAGCTCAGCTCAGCTCAGCTTAGCTCAGCTCAACTCAACTCTTTAGCAATAACAACAACTATAACAAATAATGTTTGAGAATGCTTGATCTGCTTGCAAACTTTGTACCTACCCACCAAAAATACAAGAAGTTTTTATTAGATTGTTTTTCCAACACAATCTTTTTGGATGGACAGCCTCATTAGTGTCGTGACAACTTTTCGTAAGAATTTTTTCCGTCTAGCCCCCTTTCACAACGCGCGATAAGGAACTTCGTTCCAAAAAACGTCTATCGTGCAACCAGTTGAAAAATGCCAACAACTAACGAATTTTCACCCACGATGAAAAACATTCCAAAATTCAATCAAATTGTACCAAACACACCCAACTCAACTGTACAATGCATCTCATATAAATCCACGTTATTTTAAATTAAATTCGGATTTACCGAGTTCCACCTAAATCCGATCCATCTGGGTTGGAACGGGTACAAATGAATTCGTATATCCGTCATATTTTATCCGGAAGTTTTCCAGTGCAGGACATTTAGTTAATAATGGCTCAATTACACCTTCCGATTTCAAGGGACCCAATTTAGGAAACAGGAAGGTGTAATAGCAGTTAGAGCAGTTAGTGTTCGATTTAGTGAGATTGGGACGTCCCGATTTGACTTCCTAAATTGTGTACGATTTAGGATAGTGTAATCGCATCACCCCGATTTAGAGCTAAGTGTTGCCAATTTAGAGACTTTGTCGCTACAAATGGGGTAGTAGTATTTTGGTTTGTGTTTAAAATTAAATTAAATTTCACAAAGTCCCTTTCCCAGGAAAAAAATCTGAGTCCGCTCTTTTTATTTTTAAGTCTGCTCCTGGTAGAATCAGTTTTTAAGAGACTTTAGAGCGACTTTTGATATTCTGTTTAGGGACTCGAATTTGTAAGAGTTGGCAACACTGCCGACTTAGGAGTTCAATTTAGGATAGTGTAATTGCTCGCTTCCTGCTTCCTAGTTAGTTTGTTCCTAAATTGGGTCCCTTGAAATCGGAACGTGTAATTGAGCCTTAATGGATTTTTTTTAATAAATCGGTAGGCCTGGCAAGTTTTCATGGTATGTCTGCTTTTAGTGTTGTCTTGGGGTTTTTAAAGTGGTTTTGGGATCAGCAGGCGTAATCGCTAACTCAGTTGACATCAATTTGATTGGTTCTTTGCCGTACATTGCTACTTTAGGAACTTATAGGAACCGTAGTACCTATCAAATTTATGTCCACTGAGTTAGCGATTACACCTGCAGATGAGGAAGGCTAATTCAAGTAATTTATTGACGCGCCGATGAAGTTGTAGTGCAGTTGCAGTTCAGTACAAGTTTGAGTGATAAACGGTTTTCATATAATCTTTGAACTGCGCGTAAGCTGCGCGTGTACTACGCGTCGACTGCCCGACAACCAAACTTTATCAAACATTGGGGCACATTGGGTGTGGCCACATGAGAGTCAAAATATTACGGGGGAAGGAACTTATGTTGTACGTAACCAAAACTGCACGTTTATCGAATTGAAACGTAAAAGCTGTTATTTTGAGAAATCAAACGAATAATAGAATACCGATCATGGTGCGTTCCGAATCGCGGAATATCGTGCAACAGTAGAATGCCGTTATGCGCTCGCGTGACGTGCTCTTGATGCGAGCGTGTCTGACAGTGGTAGAAAACTTAACTGCAACTGCACTGTAATAACACTTCATTAGTTACGTGAAATAGCCTACAGAATGCATGAATCCATGTGGGCCAATACCTAGCCGGGGTAGCGTGACGAAATATGCAAGCACTCCAGCACCCCGGCCAAAGGCAGATGAAGACCACCGTGTGATTTTAGTCAGAAATAGTCTCACAGATCTCCACTCACTCCAGGGTAGGCGGCGTCCATAAAGATTTCCACACGGTTAAAAAAACCGGCCAAGTGCGTGTCGGACTTTGCACATTTAGGGTTCCGTACCATGAGGAAAAGCAATATTTTGATATTTGTTAGTAAAATACACGTATAATAAACATTATCACTAAACAAGTTTATGAGTCAATGGGGAAGTTAAAAAATTCTTCGGAACAAAATTTTGTGACAGAGAACGGACAGACAGACAGACGGATAGACAGACAGACGGACAGATGGCCATACGGCCAGAAGACAGACAGCCAAACGGACAGACGGACAGACGGACAGACGGACAGATAGACAGATGGACAGACGGACAGATGGACAGGCGGACAGACGGACAGACGGACACATGGGCAGACGGACAGACGGACAGACAGGTCGGGTACGGAATCCTAAAAGGGTCTATAAGCCAGAGGTATGAGCGACAATGGTTTCAACGTCGACGACAAAGTAGAAACGTAGACTTCTCTTTTCATATTAATTGACTGCTACTCAAATTTTGTACGACTAGTTGAGAACTGAGGCTCCAGTCAAAGTCCATACTTACGTACGTTACCGACTACCAACTAACGATTCACCGCGGCTTCACACAGGAGAAAAAATATTCGAAAGAAACGTAACGCCATCTGCCGTCCTGAAGCAAATTGTGAACGTCGACAGTTATTGTTCTTTCCCTCGGGAACAGTACATTTTTTTTCTGGATGAGAGATACCATGTCCTTTTCTGTACCCCTGATAAGATATTTCATGATGATCGCTTCAGTAGTTTATGCGTGAAAAGGTAACGAACAAACTTACTTTCAGTAAAACGGTCAATGTTTTAATTTAATTAAACTTCTTTTCTTTTCTAACTTTACACAGATACTAAGTAGAATCAAGACTTGAAGTGCTCAAAATCTATAATCTACTTCAAGTGGAGATGCTCTACCGATACTCGGGAGTCAGTGACTCTACATACAGATAGCTTTATTATCATAACTTCCACGTCACAGCTGAGTGGGAAGGTATCCTTACCGCCGTACTCACAGATGTTCAAAGTTTTAAGAGTCTGGGGGCTTTCTTTTGAAATCAGGATATTTTTTAGGATTTGTAATAATTCAGCCATATTTTATTTAAAGAATCACTAAAACAAAGTTCTGTGAGATGAGTGCGCCATTTTGCATCGAGGTGGTTGCCTCCCAGGTGCCTTCTTCTACAAGCGGGATCAGCTCTCTCACAATCCCGCTCGGTGGCCACTTTCGGGACGATCACAGTCTCACAAAAGGAGGCTATTTACCTACTGTTATCGGTCTCTGCCGTTGTCCTCTCACTGCTAGCGACGTCTCGCCCGATGTTGGTGACCAAGGTCAGCCGCTCAGAGGTTCACACAGGGCACTCCTCCATTTATAAATTACCTATCAAGAGATGTATGATGACCATCGAGGAATATGTTGATTAATATCCTTATATTGATATTGTTACTAAAATTGTTGAGCTCCTTTAAGTCCTAAGTTGAGCTACACGATATTTAGCAAATGCTGGCACTGTCTGGAAAGTCCACTCAAATTTGTGCGGTCCTTTCCTCCTCCAAAAGACCACTTCAGAAATTAACCTACACAGTTCTCATAAGATTTGACCACTTCATTTGTTTATGTATGTATGGACTTTAAAAGAGACTGACCTCTGAGCTTGTTTCGGTGTTACTTCTCAGGGTAGTCAGCTAGGAAACACGGGCCTCATCTAGTTTAAATAGACGCAAAAAATGCTGTATAAAAGTGTTATTAGGGTTCCGTACCCCATGCCTAGGGGTTGAGTTACCGCACCCCTGGGCACCCAGGCAGGGAAGGAACACGGGTTTGTTTCAGTCAGTAAGAGTCTGACACGCCCTCCTGCTCAACCCAGAGCGGCAGATGCCATTGAATGATTCCCATCACACAAAAAAAACCGTTCCGTACACAAAGCGTAAAACGGGACCCTATTAATAAGACTCCGCTGTCCGTCCGTCTGTCTGTCTGTCCGTCTGTCACCAGGCTGTATCACATGAACCGTGATAGTTGGACAGTTTAAATTTTCACAGATGATGTATTGCTATTACCGCTAAAACAACAAATACTAAAAACAGAATAAAATAAATATTTAAGGAGGCTCCTTTATAACAAACGTGATTATTTGTCGTTTTTATAGATAACTAGCTGCGCCCCGCAGTTTCACCCGCGTAGACCAGGATAAAAAGTAGCCTATGTGTTAATCCAGGGTATAAGCTATCTACATACCAAAATTCATCCACATCAGTCCAGCCATTTCAGTGTGAAGAAGTAACAAACATACACACTCACAAACTTTCGCCTTTATAATATTAGTGTGATGGTACGGAACCCTTCCCTTACCCAGCAAAGTGCGAGTCGGAGTCCGACTCGCACTTTGCCGGGTTTTTTTTAACCAACTTGCGACATAAATATCGTTTATCGTTTAATGACTCATTAACTTCGTTTGTCTATGAGTGAGGCCGTAACTAGAATAAACTATCGTATCTAAACGACTCTACCACTGGTAGAGTTTAGGATATCAGTGTAGAGCTCAATAGTATGCGCTCTAGATAGAGACCATTGAAATACATTCGATCTTGTTCGGAGCGTCAGCAGAATTGATTCCATATTAGATACATAAACGTAGAGTTTGTTATTGTTTGTTCTAGTTTTTCTGGAATTATTGTAATTCTATGTCAGTTGGAGTTATAGGAGCAGTGGTAACCCAGTGGTAACTAACGATTCAACCCAGCAGGTATATTTCAATCCAGGAAGGAACAGGGGTAGGTTTTAGTCAGTAAGTCTGACACGCCCTCCCGCTCCACCCGGAGCGGGAGAAGTCAAAGGATAATTTCCCACCCCCCCAAAAAAAAATAGAAGAAAATCACCACTGCTCTCAAAACGTTGAAGGAAAAAATGTGAGGCAACCGGCATGCCGTAGAACCTGTATCTCACATCTACCTTAAGTGCTTATACATGAATAAATATAAACTAAAATTTCTTTAATAAATATTACCTAAATAACTTATAAGTAATATTAACCATTTGAATTCGCAGCGATAATTTCACCTCACCACAATCTCACCTGATGATAAGCGATGATGTGGTCGAAGATGAAGCACGCTTGCCTAGAAGTAACCTATTCACTCCCGACATAAAGACTCCCAGGTTGTAGCTATCAGGAACTCCAACAGGGAACTTTCCTTAGTCAGCTTTGCATCATCGCTTAATTGTTCGACTACGATTTTTGCAAACTATTTAAATACATTTACTTTGTTATTCTGATAAGCCGAAAATAACTTAATAATAATTATTCAAATAAATAATTAAAAAAACCAATAACCATTCGACCAATATATTTTTAACTAACCTGCTATCGGTACCAAACTAGTGTTACAGAGAACGCTCTTGACGCGAACTACAGTAAACTTGTCGCTAACTGTCAGTGTTACTACAAGTGGCGCCAGTAAATGTTAATTTTAGTTGCGAATTACTATTAGATCATGTAACATCACATTTTCATTCTCAAAGAGTAATTTAGCAATAGCACTCTTAACAGCAAGACAATAGTTGTCTACATTTCTCACATCATCGTCATCATTTCTCATTTTTTCTTTTTTCTTTTTTTTTTTTTTTTTCTTTTTTTTCTTTTTCACTTCTCCTTTCACAGGTCTGCTGGTAGAAATTTCTGTAGCAATAAGCAGTACCTTTGTACTCATGTTTATTATGTTGTTTATTAATAGCCTGTCTCTGTGTGTACATAAATTGTTAAATAAATAAAAAAAAAATACAAAAAAAATAACCGATAACCAAAAATTAAATAGGTGAGTACACTAAAAATTAAAAAATAACTTTAATCGGAAGTTGCTGTTTGTATTTTATTTCTTTGTTTTTTGACACCGACTTCCGAAATTAAAGTTATTTTTATTTTTAGTGTACTTATTTAATTTTTGGAAGTCGGTTGTTTTTTTTTTGTAAAAAAGTTATTTATTTTTCTCTTTTTAGTTGTTCATACCCCCAATAAAATGGAACGTGGAATTTAAACGTACTCGTCATTGAAGTAAACCAAATCGTCATTTATGTATACGTATTTTTCGTTTTTGTTCAGTTTTTCAAAAAGCGCTGAAGCAATTTTGATAAAATTTATATGGGATCATCTCGGGAGTATATCCTTCCGGATAAAAAAAGAATTTTGAAAATTGGTCATACATCATACATACAGTCTAATATAGAACCTCCTCCTTTTTCGAAGTCGATTAATAAAATAGTTTCATATTCTAATAGGAGATGCAAATTATGCCATTAAAGGCCGTCACACACAACGGTGATGCTATCTATGCTATATATATATATATATCTACTGCTGGACGTAGGCCTCTCCTAAGTGTCGCACAACGACCGGTCCTGTGCGTCTTGCGACCCTTACCTGGTCATCAGCCTACGGTGTGAGAGGCCTTCAAACGCTGCGTCTTACAGTATGCAGTCGCCACTCCAGAACATTTCGGCCCCATCGATCATCTGTTCTGCGAGCAATGTGCTCTCCCCACTGCCACTTAAGTTGAGCGATTCTTCGGGCTATATCAATTTTTAGATTATTTTCATTATTCATGATATCCAGATGAAGGTGATCCGTTGATTACCGTGAAGAGCTATTACTACCTCTCAATGACCTCTAGAGCAGTGGTGTCCCAGTGGTATTGCCGCGGCTTACATGTTGTAGGTCGTGAGTTCAAACCCAGGCAGGCGCTTTACCTTGTGTAAATTATTTCATCACTACTACTCTCAAAACTGTGAAGAAATACATCGTACGGAAACCGGTATGTCCTAGAACCAAAAATTCGAAGACATGTGACATCCAGCAATCCGCATTTGGCCCGCGTGGTGGATTATGGTCCACACCCTCTCACAGAGAGGAGGCCTGTGCCCCAGTAGTGGGGACATAAAATGGATGATGATGACGATGATGAATGACCTCTATGATCATAATAACTACAATTAGCACACGATTATAAGAGATCACCTTGTACTCCAAAATAAACAGGCCAAGTAAAACACAAATAATACTATTTCAAGCTCATAAATTTTATACTCCTAAACAAATACATAGCAAAGTCACCATCAATACTGCCAGCCCACTCAATTAAAATACCTTGAAGATAGCCGACTTTTCTAATAAATCCTCACAATTGGCACCGGGTAGGTAGGAGGATAAAATTTATCACTCTTGTTAGAAAACGTTACATTTAAACAACGAGAAATAGGCTTTTTGTATCAATTTTGGCTGACGTTAACTTTCTGACAATATCACCCAAGTTTTTGAGTTAAAAGAAGTAAAAATTGGGCAATTTTGTGGGTAGTTAGAATTTGTGGTGTTAAGTGTAAAGGGGCGAGAATTGTTTTTTTTTGGAACCTCTTGAGTCGTATTAGCGAGAGTTTGAATTACATTTTTGCAAAAACTGAGTTAGTAACGTGAAGTTCCAAGTTCGGCAAAGCATTATTTTTTTGTGATCGCTTGTCATAAAAAAATGCTTAAGTAAATTACGATAAAAAAACAAAAAAGTTTTTTTTATTAGGAAATAACAAAATACAAATACAACTATATTTTATAACCTAACTACGTACAAAGTGGCGCAAAAGTAATCATTCAGTTTTGTTTTATTTGAATAACTCTTTTACTAAATTTAAAAAAAAATATATTGTTGAAAATCTTTCTTTGGACCTCTGAGAAAAAAATCTTTTTCTATTAAGTAGAAAAGATGATATCCGTCAAGGGGCTGCCGCCAGTATTAATACACATTTGTTCACGTTTTATCGCATTTTCCATGACTTTTCACATTTGTTCACGTTTTATCGCATTTTCCAAGATTTCCGGTGATAACTGTTCGCATTACTGTCGAATATTCTCCTTCAGGGCTGCGATTGTCTGAGTCTTGTTGGCAGAAAGCCGCGATTTCAAGTAGCCCCAAAGAAAGAAGTCAGGGATGAAAAACGCTGCGCCAACACCACCGACCGATTATAGGACAAAATCGACACAATTACGCTCTTGCGGAGTATAGCGCTCCATTGCTTGTCTGTTTGTATACTGGAGCTGTCTAGTTTATAAATATTAAATATTATTGACGTACGACCCCATTTGCAAAAATTGTAGCATCTTCCGATAGGGTGATTAACTTTGCGCCACCCTTTACTTAGACAACGGCGCAAATACTGCAACCTTATTGTTAATTACAGTTTTGAGCTGTTTGGGGTCGAAACGCTTGGGTCATGGGGTCCGAGTGCACGTCATCTTTTCAAAGATATATTTCTCAACAACTGATTAACACTTTGCGTGACCAGAAGTCTGCTCGTTCTTCGCCCAAAGAATTAGCATTACCGTTCAACGTGGCAATGCTGCCAGTCTTCTGGGCACGTTTCTGACTTGTCCAGGGGACAGCGATGTACGTACGTACATCCGTAATTGCATGAGTGTTGTTGTGTGTACGTACTTTGACGTCTGTGTTCTGTTTTTAAACGACTTCGAAAAAGGAGGAGGTTCTATTATGTTCGGCTGTATGTTGTTTTTTTTATGTATGTCCGCCTATTTCTCTGTCAATTGAAGACCAATTTTCAAAATTCTTTTTTATCCAATAGAATATACTTCCGAGCAGGTCCTATATAAATTTTATCGATATTTCTTAAGCGCTTTTTGAAAAACTGAACAAAAACGAAAAATACGTATGCCTAGATGATGTTTTGTTGTTCTCCAATTACGACTATGTTTAAATTCCACGTTCCATGTTATTGGGGTTTTTAGTTCTGGGGTATAACAACTAAAAAGTGAAAAATAAAACAACTTTTATAAATAAAAAAAACAACAGACTTCCAAAAAAAATACACTAAAAATTAAAAAATAACTTTAAATTCGGAAGTCGGTGTCAAATAACGAAGAAATAAAATACAAACACCGACTTCCGAATTTAAAGTTATTTTTGAATTTTTAGTGTAATTTTTTTTTTGGAAGTCGGTTGTTTTTTTTTTGTAAAAAAGTTTTTTTTGTATTATATCTATCTATAGATATAAAAATGAATCCCTATTTCTCTTGATAACGGCATCACGCGTGAACGTTTGGACCGATTTCACTAATTCTTTTTCTATTGTATTTGTTTCATTTCCATCACACAAATATATTAAGGCGAGCAAATCCAAGAATTTGTGCATGTGGGATTCGTATCTCTAAACATGCAACACATGTATTTCTTATTTCCTAAGTTAACCTTAGTTATTAAGTTAATCCACAAATAATCTCAAAAAATACCTTACATAATCATGTCTTATTACAATTTCTGCTTACGCCATCATCATTAAAAGGCGTGATTCCCCTAAACAGCTCAGTATCTACATTGCTCCGACCTTTCCATTCTTCCGCTAACGATTAGCAACTCTGTCTCCTGTCAGTTCATTAGTGGTTATTAGATAGGATGCCCTTTTCCGTATTGATCCTTTTACTATACGTTATTATAATTATGTTGGTAGATTATTCTGTGAGTTTGTGTTGGTTTAGGAAACTAATATTTGTAGTAAGCTGTGGTTGCTGCATCCGGATGGACTGGAAGTCAAGTTCAATAACTTGCTTCCTGCGATGCTTGCAGGCTTGGAAAATGCTTTGTAGAAATGTTGATGGTAAATACTTACATCTTTCTTTACATATAAAACAAAGTCGGGTTAGTTACACTATTTATAACTCAACAACGGCTGGACTTTGGGCGGAGCACCGGCGTGTCCTCGTGGATGTTATAGGTGGCGTCGACCTCTCGCGCCCGGCCCTGTTTCAGGCCATGGTACGGAGCGATAGGGAATGCGAAGCAGTCTCCTCCTTCTGCGAAGCAGTAATGCTCGCGAAGACGGAGGCGGGACGCGTGAGGGAAGCTCAACGGAGTGCCCCTCACGGCCCCGCTACCACCGCAGGAGAGATACTAGGCGTACTGGGCGTAGGAAGTCGCGAGACGATCTCCAGCCACCGTAGACCCGGGCCTGCAGACGGCGAGCAGTGGGTAGCTCGCCGTCCGATCAGCACCAGGCCCGAGAGTCGACGGCGCGTAGTGTTCCACGCGTGCCTCAAAGCCCTTGATCCAGCCGCCTAACGAGAGCCTCCTGAGGTGTTGGTTGAGGCTCGTGGCTATTAAGCCATTGGCTGACACGACTATCGGTACAATGATCGCTGAGTCCACATCCCATATGTCGACAACCTCGCGAGCCAAGTCAATATACTTGATTTGTTTATCTCTCTCGGCTTTCACGAGGTTCTCGTCATGCGGGATGGTAATGTCAACAATCATTGCACGCCTCTCGATTCGGTCCACCACCACTATAATTATCAGGCTTATTGGCTACATTAATCCTGTCAATGATGATGGACCGATCCCTGTACAATGAGATGACTATTATCATGTAAAACAATTGTGTGACTGTTTTGGTGTACAATAAAGTTTTATTCTATTATATCGAGAACTGGGTCGGGCGCATATCTGTAGTACGGCACTACCGATTCCACAAGAGAGTATTTCAGAGCAAGTTGCTGATGAATAATCCTGGCAACAAGGTTGTGCCTATGCAAGTACTCACCGTTAGCTAGACAAGAACAACCAGAGATTATGTGGCGGATTGATTCTCCCGGACGATGACATGCCCGACATATGTCAACCGTGCCGTCCTTCACAATTATTATTATATTATTATTATTTATTATTATTATACAATTACATACATACAATAACAATTAATGAGGCTTTCAAATTGTACGTGGGCACTGACATCCAAGCTAAGATTAAACTTGTGTTATGGGTGCCAGGGCTCTCACATAAGGTGTGCAGAAGTTAGCCAATCAAAAGTTTCAACAAAATGGAAAACCTTCAAAATAAAGTAAAATAATTAAATTAAATTGGAATAAATCAATAAATCCAATACATTAAAATTACATTAAAATTCTGAACTAATATTGAAATTAAGTATACAATGGTCTTAATAGAATTCATTAAGAATAAACAACAATTCGAATCACATAAAAAAATTGCCAATAATTGTGATAATTCAAATTAAATTAAATTTAACTATGCAATAATTACAAAAAAGAGAAAACATATAAATTGGACAATTCATGCCAATTCAGCCTTTGTGCCGTATTTGTTGAGTGAGACCCGGGCCTGCAGACGGCGAGCAGTGGGTAGCTCGCCGTCCGATCAGCACCAGGCCCGAGAGTCGACGGCGCGTAGTGTTCCACGCGTGCCTCAAAGCCCTTGATCCAGCCGCCTAACGAGAGCCTCCTGAGGTGTTGGTTGAGGCTCGTGGCTATTAAGCCATTGGCTGACACGACTATCGGTACAATGATCGCTGAGTCCACATCCCATATGTCGACAACCTCGCGAGCCAAGTCAATATACTTGATTTGTTTATCTCTCTCGGCTTTCACGAGGTTCTCGTCATGCGGGATGGTAATGTCAACAATCATTGCACGCCTCTCGATTCGGTCCACCACCACTATAATTATCAGGCTTATTGGCTACATTAATCCTGTCAATGATGATGGACCGATCCCTGTACAATGAGATGACTATTATCATGTAAAACAATTGTGTGACTGTTTTGGTGTACAATAAAGTTTTATTCTATTATATCGAGAACTGGGTCAGGCGCATATCTGTAGTACGGCACTACCGATTCCACAAGAGAGTATTTCAGAGCAAGTTGCTGATGAATAATCCTGGCAACAAGGTTGTGCCTATGCAAGTACTCACCGTTAGCTAGACAAGAACAACCAGAGATTATGTGGCGGATTGATTCTCCCGGACGATGACATGCCCGACATATGTCAACCGTGCCGTCCTTCACAATTATTATTATATTATTATTATTTATTATTATTATACAATTACATACATACAATAACAATTAATGAGGCTTTCAAATTGTACGTGGGCACTGACATCCAAGCTAAGATTAAACTTGTGTTATGGGTTCCAGGGCTCTCACATAAGGTGTGCAGAAGTTAGCCAATCAAAAGTTTCAACAAAATGGAAAACCTTCAAAATAAAGTAAAATAATTAAATTAAATTGGAATAAATCAATAAATCCAATACATTAAAATTACATTAAAATTCTGAACTAATATTGAAATTAAGTATACAATGGTCTTAATAGAATTCATTAAGAATAAACAACAATTCGAATCACATAAAAAAATTGCCAATAATTGTGATAATTCAAATTAAATTAAATTTAACTATGCAATAATTACAAAAAAGAGAAAACATATAAATTGGACAATTCATGCCAATTCAGCCTTTGTGCCGTATTTGTTGAGTGTCTGTTGTGTGCATGCGCGAAAGTATTATTTTTGAATTACATCCCAACCAGGTCTTCTACCTCCTCGTAGTTTAGTGACATTATCCACTGCGACAGCCTCTCCTTGCACTCATGAGAATTTAATGTGTAGATATTGCACTTTTTGTTTATCGCATTGTACAGGCGACTACCCAAGACTACAAAATGTCGTTTAGCCAGTTTGGATCTATGACGTATCTAACTTGGCATATAGATAGACCATGTCCTAGAATGGGATATAGGGTACTTTTTATTGCGAGAGTTTGTTCCCTTGTTGCCCCTCGTCTTTCACGGGTGAAGCCACTAGCAACTGTGTAATTATAGGTATCCGACCCTAATTATGGCACATCGTGTTTTAGAAAACCGGTCAAATGCGAGTTTGACTGATAGACAAAGGGTTCCGTACGATTTTTAATAATTGATGCGCCACTAGTACATGGTGGAGATTCCACCCATACGCACAAAATGTTTTGAAAATATATTCATTGTGTGTACAGCTAAGAAGTGGAATTTTCTGCCAGGATCTGTGTTTCCTGAAAGCTAAAACCTGGAGATCTTGGAATAAGTTACTTCTAAGCAAGCGTGCTTCATCATCGACCACATCATCGCTTATCATCAAGTGAGATAGTGGTCAAACACGAGTCTATCCATTGTAAATGAAAACCGGCCAAGTGCGAGTCGGACTCGGACACTGAGGGTTCCGTACAAGCTTGCGAGTATCTAAATAGTTCGGGAATTGAGTTTCGAATTTTTTTGCCAGAAAAACTTTTGTTTCTTATTTTTTCGGTAATTAGATTTAGGTTCCTTGTATGGGGACCCTATTTTTTGTGATGTTATTAAAAATTTACGGTAATCAGACTTTTCCCTTAATTTGTGTTATTCCAAATTTCATGATTGTAGGACAGTGGAAAGTACCCTATAAATTTAATTCCCTTTTCCCTTTTTTATTTCCTATAAACGGCCGAATCTTTTTTTCACTTTAATTTAGAAGTTTGTTTGTATATGGTTTTAATTTCAACTCGATACCTTTACGCGTTCCCGAGGTAAAGGGTCTTGACAGATGGACAGACGGACGGACGGACAACAAATTGGTCCTATAGGGGTTCCGTTTTTTTCCTTTTGAGGTACGGAACCCTAAAAAAGGCGAACGGAAAGCAGAGACCAGAGCGGAGTGGGTTCCGTTGGTTACCTTTCGGGTACGGAACCCTAGAAAGTTTTAATCGTCTTTGCTAGTTTTATCTGTGTAACAGTTTCATCTGAAAGATTCGTTGTAGGTACATGAAAAAACGTAATAATATTGACGATAAGGAGATATTCTTGGAGTATTTTTCCTTCAAGCAAGGGATACCAAAATAGCTAAATATCATAAGCAGATAAGCCACTCGGAGAGGTTGGTAGTTTCCAATGCTTATCAGCCAAAGGTCAAATGTGTTCTATTTTGAACCGAAAACTAATCTTCTTTACTTAGTTTATTTTTCCTTGTTTTCTAATCAATTCTATGTAATGAACGTGTTTGTATTCCATTACATAAAGGTTGAATAAAAACCCGTTTTTATTCGAAGGATCTCTGAACAAAATTGTTACGTTTGCAATACCTTTGCTACGAATTGTCTGGCAATGGAATTAAACTTTAGAGCTGTGAGTTTCGTGTTCATTTCCTTTAATTTTGTCTTCTCCTTTTTATGCCGTTTAACCTGAGGGTTAATTCACGTATTTTTATGAACGTTCCTATTCCAATTTTGGTTTCAAACTGTAAAAAACTCCTCTTATTAACCTCCATTTTTATACGACGAAAAAAAAGGAGGCGGTTCTCAATTCGACCGTATATTAGTAGTTTCGGGTATTATGGCACACCATAAGCCTTTTTGAAAATAAAACTCGAAGTATATGAGATCAATCAGTCTTTATTGGTTAATTAAGTAGTTAAACTAATCAGTAATCAATAACTAGAAGCTTATGGCAATATAATTTTAAAGAATAACTAAAAATAAAATTTTTCGTAAACTTGAACATTCACAAAATCTATTCGTGGTGGGATAATATAGCCTAGGGCCATATTGACCGTAAAATCCGTGAGCCATATTGCCGCTTCCCCTTTTGGCGTAAAACTTGGGGCATTTGGGATGGTACAACAGTTATGCCGGTCTCGTCAACATTTAAAATTCTGTTAGGTGGGAACTTGTGGTCATCCATCAATTTTTCATAAAGGTTAAAGAAATGGTCCACATTTTCTTTATTAAATCCTTTAGCCCTAGCGAAAGATGTTCCTGTTGGGCGCCGAAAAGAAAGCTCCGGATGCCTTTCTAAAAATGATTTTAGCCAATCTTTACCAGCGGTTTCATTTTTTGCTGAAAATGTATGGGCGATATTGTTTTTCACTGCCAGCTGATAGGCTAAATTCATAACATCTCTTCGTACTAAACCAAACAACTTAGCTTCCATTGCTAACACATACCTGACTAGTTGTTTTTCTAGCTCTTCAGGTAAAGTAGGTCTTCTTCCCAACTTTGCACAAGTCGCTATTTCGGCTGGCAGTTCTGTTTTAGCTGCTAAACGTCTTAAAGTTGTTCGTGGTACCTTATACAATTTAGAAGCTTTAAGTGAACCCATTTTTTTATTTCGCACCTCTTCGATTGCTCTTCTCATTGATATTTTGCACCAAGTTTGGCGTTTTCTTTGGGAAATAGGTTTTCGTGGGGCCATTGCCTAAAAAAGAAAGAAAACATTAATTATTTAATTATATGGCAGCCAATATGGCCTAGCAGGCCATATTGGCCCTCTACCTGGTGAGCCATATTGGCCGCAGGAACGTTTTTGACAAGTAAAATCTAACCTAAAAACCAGTGAATAATATGCATACAAAACTGTTACCTCACTACAGATTAAGAGTTTGCCTACAAAACTGTGCACTAACAACATAAAAAAATTAATTATTCGAATAACTGAAATGATTTAAACTTACCAAAAAAATTACATCGAAATACGTAATTCTGGATAAAAACGCATGCAGGACACGCGCGCACTCGCCGCGCTGCACAGATTGACTGAGGAGGCGGGGGTGGGGTTGCACCAACATGGCACTGTAGGTTAAACGCTAGTGTTGGTTTATTTCGGAGATATAGTAGTAGTCCATATTGGCCGACCAGACCATAATACCCGAAACTATCTTATATATATATCTTTTGTGTATATTTAGCCCTCACTTCGTCATATTTGAATCGATCTTGATGATTCTTTTTTGTTAGATAGGGTTTACCTCAAGGGTTTTCTCATATCAAGAAAATGTGGATCTGATAATGGAATCCTGATAAAATTGAGAGAAAACCTCGAAAATTGTGAGCACGTTTAGCGTTTCTGTATGTATGTTCGGCCCTCACTCCGTTATTTGACTTGTTCGTCAACTCGCACGCATGAAACTCGCCCGTTCGTGCGAGTTGGCACCTTCCGATTTTACCTATATTTTTTGTTTTAACTTGCTCGACCGTGAAAATCTGATATATTTATGTACAGTCAGCTACAAAAACGTTTTATAAATTTTAAAATATAGGTACCCACTTTAAATTTATAAGACATTTTATACGACTTCACTTTAAAATAAAACAAATATAGTTTTTGAGACAGATAATTAATATAAATCAACATGACAATCATATAAAACTACTTACAAATTATCTAATAGTTATCAACAATATCACAAATCAACACTCCTGTATCACAACAAATCAAGATTTTGGCTTATTATATACTCAAGACTTAAAATGTTTATTATTTTTTTTCGTCGGTTACATTTTTTGTTAAAAAGTTTTTGATATTGTCTGTCGCTAAAATGTAGGTTAAAAAATATTACAGAAACCCAACTGCAAAAACTAGTTATTAGACTAAACTAGGTATTGTGTTGTATTTCCAGTCGAGTTTTTTGTGCCTGATGCTGTTGGTGGCATTAAATCGGTTATTGAACTAAATTAAGAGTTAATTCTACCAACTGCATCAGACTGCTTGAAAAATAACTTGTTACAAACCTACAACAATCGTTTGCCTTGAAAATTGTTGAATTGTTTTGTTGTTACAACGGGTAATTAATAATAATAAAGCCCTTTATTCCGAATTAACATTTCGCCTTAAACACTAAGATAAACAACTACAACTATAAAAAGTCTCTTAATTCGGTGTGCCTATTGGCAAAGGCCTCCTCCAATGACTTCCATTGTTGCCTGTCGTGAGCTACCCTTCTCCAGTTTGGTCCCGCTGTCAGTTTAATTTCGTCTTCCCACCTTGTGTGTTGTCTACCTTGTCTTCGTTTGCCATCCCTTGGGTACCATTCTGTGACTCTCTTGCTCCACTTCCTCGCTTCATCGCGCATCAAATGGCCTGCCCACCTCCACTTCTGTTGGTCGATTCGCATGAGTATGTCAGGAAGTTTTGTTATTGACCTTAGATCGGTGTTTCTTATCTTATCCTGACGTTTATACCCGGTCATACTCCTCTCCATTGCTCTCTGTGCTATGGCAAGCTTTTCTCTTAATGCTTTTGTGAGGGTCCAGGTTTCGCATCCATAGGTTAGGCAAGGTAGTATGCATGTATTAAATGTTTTTCTTTTTAAAGACATGTTTAAGTCTTTGGATTTTACTATCTCCTTTAATGACCAGTATTTCTTCCAACCTATTGCAATCCTGAGGTTAATTTCTTTCGTCATTTGATCTTCTATGGAGATGACTTGCCCCAAGTACATGTACTCATCCACATATTCTATAGACTCATCTTTAGTTTTGATGTTAAATTTTGTAGTGTTCGTCATTATTTTGGTCTTACTGGTATTCATTTTTAGTCCAACTTTCGTGCTCTCTTCATTTAGATTGTTAATCATAAATTCGAGGTTTTCGGGACATTCCTCTAGTAGTACAAGGTCGTCGGCGAATCTTAGATGATGCAGTTTTGATCCATTTATGTTGATGCCATATTCATCCCAGTAAAGTTTACGAAAAATATTTTCCAGCACTGCAGAGAACAATTTTGGGGATAACGGGTCTCCCTGTCTCACACCCTTTTGAATACGAAATTCATTTCCTAACGATTCTAATTGGATTCTGGCTTTACTGTTTGAGTAGATTTTTTTAATAATTCTGGTATAGATGCCTGGTATTCCTTGTTGCTCTAAGCTTTCCCATATATAGTTGTGGTTCAGACTATCGAAGGCTTTGGCATAGTCAATAAAAGCCACATAGATTTTCTTATTATATTCATTATATTTTTCGAGAACCTGTTTGATGGTGTGAATATGGTCAATAGTTGAATATCCTTTTCTAAAGCCCGCTTGTTCGACTGGTTGTTGTTCATCTAACAATGTGCTTATTCTGTTTAGTATAACCTTTGCAAAGACTTTGTATATATTTGACATCAGGCTTATCGGTCTATAGTTTTCAATGTTTTCCTTATCGCCTTTTTTATGTAGTAGGATGATGTGCGATGTTGCCCATTGTTTTGGGATCTGGCCATTAATTAAGATTTCGTTAAATATTTTGGTTAGAATTGGAGTCAGTTCTTCTATATTTCCACTCATTAATTCGTTTGTGATTTTGTCTGGTCCCGGGGACTTCTCCATTTTTTGGCTTTTAATTGCCTTTTCTACTTCACATGATAAGATATTTGCTATAGGTTCTGAGTGTGCTTCCTTCGTTTGCTTGTCAAGCATTTTGTTGTGATGACTTGTTGTCTTTAGGTCTTGGCTGGCATACAGTTGACAGTAGAAACTTGTGGCGAGGTCTTTGATGTTTTGTCGTACCGTGATAGTCTTTGATTTATTTTTAAGTTTGGGTATCCATTCTTTCCCTGTTTCTCGTAACTCTTTTAGGGCTTTTTTCACACCTCCTGTTTTCTGAATGTGGTGCTCGAATGTTTTTAACCTTTTGAGTTTGCGATCTTTTCGTATGCTTTCTCTTATTTTTTTGCTTAAATCTGCAATTTGGGTTCTGTTTTCTTGTTTTGCTTGACCGGTTATAAGATCTTTTCTTTCTTGAATTAGTTGCAGGGTATGTCGACTTAGTTGGTACTTGTTTGCTTTTTGAGTCTTGCTGTTTGAACTACAGATTCTTTGTAGTTCCTTTTCCAAAGTGTCATATTTCTGTATTGTTTCTGTTTTATCATTTGTAATTCGTTTGTTTGTTTCTTTGAAAGGGTTGCACTTTTTGAGGTTGAATTGTATTGGCTGTATGCTTATGTTGTTTTTAATGTAGTTACGAGATAATTTTGTTTGGGATTTTTTAAGAGAGCAGCGCACCATACGATGATTTGTATTAAAGTTTAGATTACTTATTACGGTAGTGTCAGTGAAAGCTTTAGGGTAGTTGCTTATTATATAATCAATTTCGTTTTTGTATGCACCGTCTGGGGAAATCCATGTCCATTTATTGTTTTTGTGTTTTTTAAAACATGAGTAATTAAGTCTGTTGAATTTATTTACTCTTCATCACTCATTCAAGGTTTTTCTATAGAAACTGCATAAGTAGTTAATCTAATTATAATTTTAAGGCCATACCAAATATCAATATCTTTCTCACTCACAACCAAATTGGGTCAACCCCAATATCGGGCATTAACATCCTAACAATAGCCATGAAGTCTATGCGCATAATTTAATTTATTCAACACAATATAATACGCTGAAACTTGCCAGAACGCGGTCACGACGAATAAGGCTCAGTTGGCGGTATTGCCCTGTCGGGAATTTTGCCCGGTTGGCGATTTTGCTCAGTTGGCGATAGTGCCCGGATGGCGATGTTGCCCCAAGATCTAAAAATAATTGAAAATTATACGTGGGTGAAACTGCGGTGTTCAACTAGTACAAAGTAATACTGTTGTTCAACTTCAACACCAATTTTTGAACGTCAATAAAAGAACATGAATATATATTAGCCAATCATGAGCCGATGAATATTGACAATCGTTATAATGGTGTTTTTCATTGCGTATCAGTCAGCCATGCTGTTCAAGGGTACTTTAAAAACCAGCCAAGTGCGAGTCGTATTCACGCATGAAGGATTCCGTACCATCGTACAAGACTACACGCGTCTATTTATTTATTAAAACTTCATGCAACACAAATGTACAAAGGCGGACTTAATGCCTTAGGCATTCTCTACTAGTCAACAAAGGGTGGTGGAGAGATAACATGGCAGGTGCATAAACTGTAAAAAAATAATACTAAGACGAAAATAGTTACGAAAGTGTATATATATAGTTAAAATAAACATACATATATTATATTTAATATTAAGATAGAGCAAACAAAATAAAAAAAAAACACGTTTCTAGTACAGCCCCCATTTATTTTTCAATTATTATTATTTTTATTACTTATTTGTTGTTATAGCGAAAACAGAAATACACATTCTTTGCAAATTTCAACCGTCTACCTATTACGGATCATGAGATACAGCCCACTGACAGACAGACGGACAGCAGAGTCTTAGTAATAGGGTCCCGTTGTCGGGTACGGAACCTTAAAAAAATAATTTCGCAGCCAATACGAGGCTGTAATTAATCGGGGACCAGGATCCAAAAAGACTGATAATTACAACATAAAGTAAATTGGATTTTTTTAATGAAAAGTTATCACACGTATGGTCTGAATTTAAATGAGTAATTATAGTAACATTATCTCCATGTCAAAGGATGTAATTTTTAAAATAATCGTTCCAATTTGTGGTCGGTTTAACACACTCAAAAGATATTAATGATAGCACGGTTGGCGTAGTGGTTGAGCGATAAGGTACTGCGCTGTGTGTCACGGGTTCAATTTGCGCACGTAAAAAATATTTGATTGCCTACAGACAGTTTTTTAGGATCTGGGTGTCTTGTATAAGGTGAGTTTATATGTCTGTGAGCGCACCCTTGATACAGGAGTAAATAAAAGTGTGGGGCAAATTAAAAAAAAATTGAGCCTGTAGGTACTGTCCTACTGCAGAGCAAAGACCTTTTTAACAGACTTCGAAAAAGGAAGAAGTTTTATGTTCGACTGCATGTATGTTTTGTTTTTTTATTCCAAACAAAACAACCGACTTCCGAAAAAGAAAATACCTAAACTAAAAATTTAAGTTATTTTTTAATTTTTGGTGTAGGTATTTTCTTTTTTGGAAGTCGGTTGTTTTTTTTTTTTGTATAAAAGTTTTTTATACACTACCTGTTCGACAATGTCCAAATTACACATCTTGCAATCTCAACGTAAAGTAAAGCATTACCTTCCAAAGGAGGTAAAGTTGTATGAAACGCCCTAGGGAGTAAAGTGATTTGAATTTGGAACGTCAAATTCGTGGAAAACTCTAAGTAAAATAATGAAAAGAAGACAATGCCTGGGCATGGGGCTGTCTGCACGAGCGAGAGAATCGCGACGATGTTATCGTCGTGCTACGTATTTCTATACACTCTCTTAGAACTCTCGCTTGTGGACCCCTTAGAGTTTAGGTTTGTTCCAAAGTCGAACTGGCCATAAACAGAACTCAAAAAAAAAGAAAAAGGGCGCGATTTCAAATAATGTGAAACAAAAGACTGTGTTTGGTGCTGTGAGTTTCAGTGAGCTCTGGCTTTTTATTGTCTCGCAAAAGGTGTGAAAAGTAGAGTATTGTCACGTAGCGTAGGGATGGAAGAATGACACGATAAGGGAGAGTGTAGAGGAGGAGTTGGATGAAGATAAACACACGACGAATTGAGACGTAGATTTTAATATGAAGCTCACATTAATCGTACGTTCATTAATCGCACACACTCTGACTAGGTACAAAATACTCGTATATCGTTGCTTAATTCTGTTATTTTAAATTACTGTCTGGACCCATGCCTGAAGCTTCCTGGTTATAAAAACTACACTTGTCTGTTTAGTAACTCTTACAAACTGGTAACTGTCATTTGCTGAAGAGATGGAAAATAATAAGGAGGAGCTTATTCGAGCTCGGCAGTTTAGTCTGAACTTATTTTAAAATGAAAAAACAAGAGTCTTATACAGAGAAGGGTAGTAATATTTGAATTTAAAGAGGAGGTCAGAAAACCAACAAGGCTTAAAGCTGCCTTGTTACAGTATGCTCCTCTGGGATCTGTCTGTCTTCGTCTTTGACAGCTTGAACCCCTTGCTTTACTCAGGACTCTGCATAACCCCCTCGCTTTAACGGGGAGTTAATTGAATCCTTCGTTACGCTCAGGGTTCAATATGCCGCCCGTGACGTAAGATACTGATTTACCCTCTTGGTGCGTTAGCACCAAGGGGGTAAATCACCACAGAGAATAGTAGTTATACTATTCTCTACCCTTCCACTTTCCTGCTCCTGATTCTGGGTTAGTCTTTGAGAAGAGAGTCTTGCTCATTTGTTCATTTCTTTCTACGCCTGCTGAATTGTCGTTTCTTACTCTTTGGGATTCGCTGAGTGCAAATTTTTCCTTGATGGATTATGGTTGTATGCGTTCGGAAACACAGACGCAGGCAGAGAGTTCCACTCCTTTACTGTGCGCTTTATAAAAGAAGTTTGGAAACTCTTAGTGCGAATTAATGGAATAGCAACAAGGTAGGGATAGTAACTTGCCGTGCTTCTAGAAGTTCGATGGTAGAAGAGGGCATAAAGTTAGGAGAGACGACCCCACATAAGGTTTGAATAAGCGAGGAAAAAGAAGACGAAGAATGCGTAAAAGAATTGTCGTCCTGTATAATGTTCGCACTGCTGGGACTCAAGCCTCTTCTCAGGGATAGCCGTAATCCACGCGCCCAATTCGGGTTGTGGTGGATGTCAGATGTCTTCGAATTTTTGGTTCAAGGACATGCCCGTTTCCGCATGATGTTCTCCTTTGCCGTTTTAAGAGCAGCGGTGATGAAATAAATAAAACAAATTAAAACGCCGAAGTTTTTCTAGAACTAAAATTCGAAGACATGCGACATTCACCAACCCGCAGTGATGGATTACGGCCCACACCCTCTCACAGAGAGGAGGCCTGTGCCCCAGCAGTGGGGACATTAAAAGGGTGATGATGATGATGTTGATGATGAAAACGCTTTAGCTTAGGTACGACCAACAAATCGTAAGTCATAATCACCTATTCTCATTTTAAACTCCAAGTCAGCACTAGAAACATTCAATAAAACTTAAAACAAAGACAATTTTTTTTGTTTTTGCTCTCCAACACAGACAAAAGCCTTCCCTTTTTATTTTATTTATAGTTTAAGAGGGATCTAACGAATTGTACACACTAGGAGCATTCAACGGATTGTGTTTTATGTTTTCAGTTCACAATTAGTGTGTAACTGGTAAAACGTGTTTTTAGTGCTGCATTTTTATAATTTATGGAGCGTTATTGGTTGATTAATTTTAATGTCCAATTAATTTACTAGCAGTACATCACAGACTACCCCCTTTTTAGGGTTCCGTACCCGAAGGGTCCAAACGGAACCCTATTGCTGTCACTCACGTGTCCGTCTGTACGTCGTCTATCATAATGGTTTTACAGCCAAACGGTTGGAGCTACAATCTTCAAATTTTCACAGTTTAAGCATCTTGTTGACCCAAAGCTATGATGCCTTTAGGCGCGATTGGTCCAATTCCCCTTATTCGCGACTGGTCCAATTCACGTTTAGTCCAATTCGGAGTTGGTCCAATTCGCGTTTAATCTAATTTGCGGTAGACCTCTTACTTTTCTCAATAAAATAATGGAATGAGAAGCCACCAAAGTCAGTTTTTTTTACACAATTATGATCCGAATAATTTTTTAACTTCCCATTGACCTATGAATGATGATATTTTGATGTGATAATGTTTATTATAAGGTATATTTCACTAACAAATAACAATATTGATTGATAAATCAGATTTTTATTTGTAATTCCCTCATTTTATCTCTTTTATTCTTCATTTGGTACGGAACCCCAAATGTACAAAGTCCGACACGCACTTGGCCAGTTTTCATTTTAAGTTTTAAGTCCGTCTAAAGGTCCAAATTTTAAAGTGAGGCGATCTTATCATGTTGGGCATCGTATGATAGGACCTCATTAGCATAAGCTAAAAAAGATTTTAAATTATTTTAACCACTACTAATTTACGATTGCTACCGAAAAATAAAAATTAATAAAAATATCTGATTGATTTTCGGGTAAAAAAATTTCGAATCTCCATTCCCGAACTATTTACATACCCGCAAGTTTGTACGAAACCCTCAGTGTGCGCGTCCGACTCTCACTTGGCCGGTTTTTTGTACTGCTTGTATGGCTTTGGGTCAACAATATGCTTACACTGTGAAAATTCGAAGACTGTAGCTCCAACAGTTTGGCTGTAAAACCTGTGTGACAGACGATGGACAGACAGACAAACGGACACGTGAGTGACAGCAATAGGGGTTCGTTTGGATCCTTCGGGTACGGAATCCACAAAATGACGTGGGTAAGATCTTTTTATTATTTTAGTAAGGTAATAATGACCATTTGAATCGCCTAAGGATCGTAACTGGATAAATAACAGCCAAGACCTTGACTTCAATAAAATTCTACAATTTTTCTCTCTAACATTTAATTACAGCTCCAGAATACCCACAAACTAATATAATACCATCTCATTGTGTCCCCAACCGAGGCCACGTTCCAATGCTTTTTATTTCTGTCGATTGAAATTTATTTGACGCATCTCTATCTCGACAGTCGACATTAACGCCAAGTTTTATCGACAATGACTTACCGACGCGCCCCACTCTGCTGACGTAATTATGGTGTTTAGTGTGTTTGTTTTATTTGAGATTTCATCTTTTAATTTAGAAGTTTTACTTCTTTTGGCGCGTTAGGGAAAAATGATGAGGGTAAATTTTTGTGATGCGCGCGCACACCGCCACAAAAAACCAACAACCTGAAGTTAGCTAGAACCGACACCCTGAAGTTAGCTATAGTCATGAAGTATAATTGTTTTCCTTTTGTAAACTTTGTGACAGTATGGTTTTTTATCTTGTTACGCCAAAGGAGTATAACTTCTTACGTGCGTAGGTACATAAGTACACACTTTTTATTTAATTTATATCTGTGTTCTTTTCAGGTACTTTTTTAACCCCGAGGCAAAAAAGAGGGGTGATACAAATTTGACCACTATGTGTGTGTGTCTCTCTATCCATGTGTCTATCTGTGGCACCGTTGCTCCGATTTTGATGTGGTTTTTTTTTTATTTGAAAGCAGGTTTCCTAGTAATGGTTCTTAGACATGTCTTATCAAAATCGATTCAGCCGTTTCAAGGTCATCAGCTCTTTTGTGTTTTTTAAATGCTCGCTTTTCTTTTAAGCGTTGGAGGATTTTAAATTTTAAATTTATATTGTTGAATTTTGGTGAAAGTCGTTTGAAAATGAATTATGGCTAATCTGAAGTAATATTAATGGCTTATTTTATTACTGATCTCATTACGAGTTTAAATTAAAATAATTTCAGTTTTTATAATTCTTTGCCATGCCATCTTGTCAGTGAGCACAAGCCTTTAGTATAAAGTGAAAACTGACAGCCGTTAGTACGCTTAAAAGCAATTGGTTGTGGCACGCCATCTTGAGAGTCTGTCATCAACCGAGTACTAAATGAGAATGCATACAAAATAACTATACTATGTTTCAGATAAATTTGCAATAAAGTACATTGACCTTTCCCTAATAACTCTTCGTAGGTACCTGAACAATTAAATATAAATCGTTTTTCATTATTAGACAATGTTAAGGATCACGAGAGATGTTTATTCGGGACAGCTTTGAGTCATTAATTCCGTTTTTCAAATTAAAAATGTCAATAAATGTAGGTGGGTCAATGACCGTTATTGCACGTTTATTTGGAACAACCTTTAGTCCGCCATATTGGATTTAGAATGAGGTCGCTTAGCAAACCATGCATTGTTCAGCTCAATCAGAAACCGGGAAGTGGATCAAATTCAAATTCTATGATTGTTTTACATAGTTAGCTAGTTAGTTACAAGTAAAGCTAATATATGTAAGTGTGTTAAATAGGCTACTTATTATTGGGAAGGGGTTTTTATATACAGGGTGTAACGGAAATAATTGCGTGGTCATATTTTAAAAAAACCGGCCAACAGCGACTTGGAATCGCGGGCAAAGGGTTCCGAACAAATCATATTTTTTTAGGTTTAAACTACATATGTAATTAATGTTTTTCTGTAATCTACAAGAATAGGACTATATTTTGTATTTACTTTTTCAAAATTTTGGGCTTGGTGGTTTCAGAGATAAGGGGGGAATGGTAATTTTTCATCTATTTTCTTAAATAACTTATAAACTATACATTTTGGAATTATGAAAATAACATATTTGAAATCCTTACAATAAGTCCTTTCATTTGATACGTAGCACATTATAGTTTAAAAACCTTTTGTTTTATTTATCTGATTTGCACCCCCAAAGTGACGCATTTAATTCAAATTCATTTATTTACGTTACACGTTCATATTTGGGTCACAGATATTCAAGTGTATACCAAATTTCAAATCAATCGGTAGAGTAGATTCGGAGTATATTGGCTGTGACAGACGGTTGGACGGACAGACAGACTCACGAGTGATCCTATGAGGGTTTCGTGTTTACATTCGGATGTTTGGAACCCTAAAAACTTATCTGTCCATGGTACTGAACAATTTTCTTTAAGGAAATCATAGTATATTCCCAACAACGGCACGGTTGGCGTAGTGGTTGAGCGTTCGACTGCTGCGCTGCGTGTCGCGGGTTCGATCCCCGCACGGAACAAATATTTGTATGGCCTACAGATTGTTCCGGGTCTGGGTGTCTTGTGTATGTGAGTTTAAATGTTTGTGAACGCACCCACGATACAGGAGTTATTCCTAGTGTGGGGCAACGTTTTTATAAAAACAAAAAAAAAACAAAAATTGCACTTTCCGTACAAAGTTATCGTCAACTGCACTTTCCGTACAAAGTTATCGTCAACTGATCAAAATTAGTATGTGGGCCCAATTTTTTTTTTACTATACTGTTATACATATCATAGTTTAAAAGAGTATCCATAGAAATTCTTGAACTTTCTTCTCCAAGAGATCTACGCCTTGGAATGTGCAATTAGCTTCATCTTTCTGACTGACCGACTTATTGACAATTCAAAAGTAAATGGTTTATTTGAAATAAATTATTTGAATTTGCCTCAATCGACCACGCGGGCCCAGTGCGGGTCGGTGGATATGTGTCACCCACAATTCTTCGAATTTTTAACTGACTTCGATAAAAGAGGAGGTTCTATGTTCGACTGTATGTATTTCCACCTATTTCTCCGTCAGTTGTGGACCGATTTTCAAAATTATTTTTTTATCCGCAAGAATATACTCCCGAGGTGGTCCCATTTACATTTTATCGAAATTTCTTCAGCGCTTTTTAAAAAACTGAACTAAAAGGAAATATACGTGTACATAGATGACGTTTTTGTTTTCTCCGATTACGAGTATGTTTAAATGCCACGTTCCATCTTATTGGGGTTTTTAGTTCTGGAATATATCAACTAAAGAGTGAAAAAAAAAAAAAATTACAAATGAAAAAACACAACCAACTTCCGAAATTAAAGTATTTTTTAACCGACTTCAAAAAAAGGAGGAGGTTCTCAATTCGACTGTATTTTTTTTATTTTTTTTATTTTTTTTATTTGTGTTACCTCATAACTTCTCACTACGTGAACCGATTTTGCTGCTGCTTCACATGTGGTCCCATTTTAATTTGGTGAAGATCTGATGAAGAACTTCGGAGATACACAATGGAACTCTTCAATAAGTGATAGCAAACTTTCCAGAATTGCTGCAATCGCATGTCTGTATATTGTTTTCACCATTTCACAACATTACATCACGCTGATACGCTCTGAAGGGGTATACAGATTTGTACAGTTTACCCTGATACACCCTAATTTCACCAACTATGTTCAAATTCCCTATTTTTTGAGGCTATCAATTCGGGCATAACTTTACTATAAATTTTATTTTAGAATGGGGTACACCCTAGTAGCATTTTCTGTTGGCATCAAGTGGCCAACAGTGGGGAATCCGTTGGGATATAGTTAGTTAGATTCCCTACATCAAACTTACAATGACCCAACGCAGTAAATTATTATCATTATACCAACCATTTACCAACGATGGGCCAAAGCTACTACTGCCTACCTTTACTTAACCTGTCAACATCCAATAGGCCCCAGAGTGCCGGTAAACGGAATTACCCGACAACGTCCAATAGGCCCCAGTGTGCCGATCCGACTAGCGCGGTTTCAACCTCTATTACTAATTAACTAAAGGTCATATTCCTGTGGAAATTTTTACATACTCGGAGAGTGATAGTATAGTAGTTTTACAAACATTTCCATAGACAAATACTGTTTCGAAAAAAATTAAAAAAAGTTTTTAGTAGCATGTTTACGTTTGTGAATGGCGGACGAAATTTTGCTAGAATTGTGTGTTTTAAACAGTTTTGTGTTTGTTTATGTGTTATGTTGAGTATTATATTTATTGCTGTGTTATTATTACGTCGTAATAACATCGGTTTAGATAAATATTTTGAAGAAATATTACGTAATAACATTTTTATCAAGGTCAGCCGATTTTATTCGTATTGTTATTGTGAGCGTGAATGATGTGAGCTTGTATGTGTTATTCAAAGTTTGAGGGTATGTATTTATTCTAAGGTAGTTATTACATAGTATTAGAAAAAAAACGCAACACAAAACGCAACGCAAACGCAGAAACGCAATTTGAAAAAGCAGTTACTTTGTTGCGTTTCCGTAATATGAAGTTTGAGTATGAATAATAGGAAAATATTTTATCGGACTGTACAAAAAAAACAATGTTATTAGTTTACTTGTCTATTCATAGTGTAACATGCAAAATTTCGTGTAGATTGATACAGTGGTTTTATCAGAAACCAACTTATCACGTGAACAGACACTATTCCCGCCAAATCGTTTATAACAGCATTTGATTAGAATTCAACTCTCGTAACACAAGTATTGTTTACATTTTATTATAAGGTCTGTTTATTCAACAACCCACAAAAAAATACTTCAAGTGCCTCGCACCAATAGAAGCGTCAGCGATCCGTTTTATGTAAACAAAGTCGTAAACATGTCAATGGCGGGAAACAGCGCGGATGTTGACGGATGTGGCGGTTTCGCGCGTAAAGATGTTCACAGGTTAAAAGCTGTTGGCGTTTTTGCAGTGCTTATAACGTAGGCCCTACAAATATCAACTGCATTGGGCCAATGACTGCCCAATGCAGTTAAATATTACATTACGCCAAAATTTTTACAAAACGCTCCATATTTTCAAAATGGTTGCTCGGATGAAAATCTTTTCAAGAAAGAAATTGTTGCTCTACTCGAAAACCATGAGATAATGAAAAAAACTCGAAAAATTATTAAGAAAAAAAAATTATTGCAAAATTCTTCTAAGTGTCGGGCCGGATCATCAAAGGACTTAGTAAAATTTTCAGAGATTTTTTTTTTAATAGATTTCTGCCCTTTTTATTGTAGCACCTTACTAACCTTGTCCATAGAAACCATTTAGGCTCTGAGAAGGATGGCCCTCCGACGCACCGTTCCCGAGTTATGGGCCTCCAAATTTTATTTTATATTTTACAAAACGATCCATATTTTCAAAATGGTTGCTCGGATGAAAATCTTTTCAAGAAAGAAATTGTTGCTCTACTCGAAAACCATGAGATAATGTAAAAAGCTCGAGAAATTATTTAAAAAAAAAAAAATATTGTAAAATTTTTCTAAGTGTCGGCGATCATCAAAGGACTTAGTAAAATTTTCAGAGATTTTTTTTTAACAGATTTCTGCCCTTATTATTGCAGCACCTTACTAACCTTGTCCATAGAAACCATTTAGGCTCTGAGAAGCATGGCCCTCCGACGCACCGTTCCCGAGTTATGGGCCTCCAAATTTTATTTTATTTTTTACAAAACGATCCATATTTTCAAAATGGTTGCTCGGATGAAAATCTTTTCAAGAAAGAAATTGTTGCTCTATTCGAAAACCATGAGATAATGTGAAAAACTCGAAAAATGATTGAGAAAAAAAAATGATTGAAAAATTCTTCTAAGTGTTGGGCTGGATCATCAAAGGACTTAGTAAAATTTTCAGAGATTTTTTTTTACATATTTCTGCCCTTTTTATTGCAGCACCTTACTAACCATGTCCATAGAAACCATTTAGGCTCTGAGAAGCATGGCCCTCCGACGCACCGTTCTCGAGTTATGGGCCTCCAAATTTTATTTTATTTTTTACAAAACGATCCATATTTTCAAAATGGTTGCTCGGATGAAAATCTTTTAAGAAAGAAATTGTTGCTCTACTCGAAAACCATGAGATAATGTAAACACTCGAAAAATGATTGAGAAAAAAAAATGATTGAAAAATTCTTCTAAGTGTTGGGCTGGATCATCAAAGGACTTAGTAAAATTTTCAGAGATTTTTTTTTACATATTTCTGCCCTTTTTATTGCAGCACCTTACTAACCATGTCCATAGAAACCATTTAGGCTCTGAGAAGCATGGCCCTCCGACGCACCGTTCTCGAGTTATGGGCCTCCAAATTTTATTTTATTTTTTACAAAACGATCCATATTTTCAAAATGGTTGCTCGGATGAAAATCTTTTAAGAAAGAAATTGTTGCTCTACTCGAAAACCATGAGATAATGTAAACACTCGAGAAATTATTTAAGAAAAAAAATTTACTGCAAAATTTTTCTAAGTGTCGGCGATCATCAAAGGACTTAGTAAAATTTTCAGAGATTTTTTTTTAACAGATTTCTGCCCTTTTTATTGCAGCACCTTACTAACCTTGTCCATAGAAACCATTTAGGCTCTGAGAAGCATGGCCCTCCGACGCACCGTTCCCGAGTTATGGGCCTCCAAATTTTATTTTATTTTTTACAAAACGATCCATATTTTCAAAATGGTTGCTCGGATGAAAATCTTTTCAAGAAAGAAATTGTTGCTCTATTCGAAAACCATGAGATAATGTGAAAAACTCGAAAAATGATTGAGAAAAAAAAATGATTGAAAAATTCTTCTAAGTGTTGGGCTGGATCATCAAAGGACTTAGTAAAATTTTCAGAGATTTTTTTTTTACATATTTCTGCCCTTTTTATTGCAGCACCTTACTAACCATGTCCATAGAAACCATTTAGGCTCTGAGAAGCATGGCCCTCCGACGCACCGTTCTCGAGTTATGGGCCTCCAAATTTTATTTTATTTTTTACAAAACGATCCATATTTTCAAAATGGTTGCTCGGATGAAAATCTTTTAAGAAAGAAATTGTTGCTCTACTCGAAAACCATGAGATAATGTAAACACTCGAGAAATTATTTAAGAAAAAAAATTTACTGCAAAATTTTTCTAAGTGTCGGCGATCATCAAAGGACTTAGTAAAATTTTCAGAGATTTTTTTTTAACAGATTTCTGCCCTTTTTATTGCAGCACCTTACTAACTTTGTTCATAGAAACCATTTGGGATCTGAGAAGCATGGCCCTCCGACGCACCGTTCTCCAGTTATGGGCCTCCAAATTTTATTTTATTTTTTACAAAACGATCCATATTTTCAAAATGGTTGCTCGGATGAAAATCTTTTCAAGAAAGAAATTGTTGCTCTACTCGAAAACCATGAGATAATGTAAAAAACTCGAGAAATTATTTAAAAAAAAAAAAATATTGTAAAATTTTTCTAAGTGTCGGCGATCATCAAAGGACTTAGTAAAATTTTCAGAGATTTTTTTTTAACAGATTTCTGCCCTTATTATTGCAGCACCTTACTAACCTTGTCCATAGAAACCATTTAGGCTCTGAGAAGCATGGCCCTCCGACGCACCGTTCCCGAGTTATGGGCCTCCAAATTTTATTTTATTTTTTACAAAACGATCCATATTTTCAAAATGGTTGCTCGGATGAAAATCTTTTAAGACAGAAATTGTTGCTCTACTCGAAAACCATGAGATAATGTAAAAACTCGAGAAATTATTTAAGAAAAAAAATTTACTGCAAAATTTTTCTAAGTGTCGGCGATCATCAAAGGACTTAGTAAAATTTTCAGAGATTTTTTTTTAACAGATTTCTGCCCTTTTTATTGCAGCACCTTACTAACCTTGTTCATAGAAACCATTTGGGATCTGAGAAGCATGGCCCTCCGACGCACCGTTCTCGAGTTATGGGCCTCCAAATTTTATTTTATTTTTTACAAAACGATCCATATTTTTAAAATGGTTGCTCGGATGAAAATCTTTTAAGAAAGAAATTGTTGCTATACTCGAAAACCATGAGATAATGTATAAACTCCAGAAATTATTTAAGAAAAAAAATTTATTGTAAAATTTTTCTAAGTGTGCGCGATCATCAAAGGACTTAGTAAAATTTTCAGTTTTTTTTTTAACAGATTTCTGCCCTTTTTATTGCAGCACCTTACTAACCTTGTCCATAGAAACCATTTAGGCTCTGTGAAGCATGGCCCTCCGACGCACCGTTCCCGACTTATGGGCCTCCAAATTTTATTTTATTTTTTACAAAACGATCCATATTTTCAAAATGGTTGCTCGGATGAAAATCTTTTGAGAAATAAATTGTTGCTCTACTCGAAAACCATGAAATAATGTAAAAAACTCGAGAAATTATTGAAAAAAAAAAAATGATTGCAAAATTCTTCTAAGTGTCGGGCCGGATCATTAAAATTTTCAGAGATTTTTTTTAACAGATTTCGGCCTGTTTTATTGGAGCACCTTATTAACCTTGTCCGTAGAAACCATTTAGGCTCTGAGAAGCATGGCCCTCCGACGCACCGTTCCCGAGTTATAGGCCTCCAAATTTTATTTTACTTTTTACAAAACGCTCCATATTTTCAAAATAGTTGCTCGGATGAAAATCTTTTCAAGGAAGAAATTGTTGCTCTAGTCGAAAACCATGAGATGATGTAAAAATCTCGAGAAATTATTGAGAAAAAATTGAGTAATTGGAGGGTAGTCCCAAATAATACAGTTACAATTTTGAGCTCTCATATAATTAATTTAATAAAATATTAAAAACAACTTTTAAATGCAAGAAACATAATAAAGTAGTACATTAACCTCTGGTGCACTCAGTCAGTTTATCAAATCTCCTTGACACCACTTCTCTACACTGCAAGCACTGTTCTTTGCTGAAATGGACCTGTACTCCAAATCGTCAAGCACTGTGGAGGAGCTGTCTCCTACATTTGCTTCAAGAATGTCACAATATGAGGAAGACTTGAAGAATGCCAGTGGTGAAGCTTCACATAAGACTATTGCCAGCCTATCCAAGGACTTCACTGAGTTGAAGACCCTAGTTTGGAAAACATTGAGTTCACTGAAATCCCAGATGGAGTTGCTTGTGTTTGGCTGGATAGGCACGAAATGACAACCCGTGCTAAGGTTCTTCTGTTGCATGGCCTGAGTGAGGACAAGGGAGCAGATCTAAGCAATGGTTTCCTGAAGGTTTTGTCGGAGCGTCTGGAAATGGCCAACGTCGCCTCTAAAGATATAACAGCCTGTCACCGCCTTGGAAGCAACACCAGCAAACCTCGTCCCCTCTTAGTTAGATTTGAAAGCCGCATCGTAAGGAATGAGGTGTGGCGAAATAACAACCAAGCTAAAAGGCTCTGGTTTAACGCTTTCTGAGTTCCTGACTAAGCTCAGACACGATATTTTTATGAATGCTCGGAAGTACTTCGGAATACATAAGTGTTGGACGTCTGAGGGGAAGATTGTCATCCAGGTTTCCGAAAAATCGCGACGGAAGATTGAGTTTGCTTCGGAATATCAAGAACTTGTTGCTCAGTTTCCCGTTGCTGAGCCCTCAGCCGTAACTTCGAAGCCAGTGCCCGATAAGAGAATTTGCTAGACAGTAAAGTGATGAGTCTTCGTTGCGGGTCTTCCATTTTTCTGAGTATATAATATACTAGGTACTTATCATTTTTATGTTTTATGTCGTTCATGTGTCGGTCATTCAATTTTTTTAGTTTTTTGTTTTGATTTGATTTTTTACTTATGTTATTATTGTCATTAGACCGTTCGGTGTTACTCAAAGTTTTCGTTCGGAAACATACTAACGTGTATTTATTTTGTTTGGACTACAGGCTTTTTATCTTTTAATTATAAAACTAATGTAGCCGGCGAGTGCATCGAGGTTTGAGTGCTGAAATTATTTTTTTCTTGTTTATTGTTAGATTACTTAATTTTTTTTTAAATTATTTATTTATTTTTATTGTTATTTGTATTTAGTTAAAATGGAAATGGACTGGTCACATGATGAGATCAACAACAGGAAAGTGGACTAAAAAAGTAACAGAATGTTACCATGACCTCATTTACCTTTCCTATAAAATTTGACTTCCTCAACGCAAGGCCAAATTTCTCTTTCTTCGCAGTTTTAAAAACGTTGATTTGGAGCGTTTGAGGGCTGATGCGGGTGGGATTGACTGGTCTTCTGTGTTCACCGGCGAGAATATGGACTCTATGGTGTCAGTTTTCAGCAGTACTATATTGAATTTGTATGATGCACCCCTTAAAAAGGTAAGAGTCAAACACCTTCCTGCACCATGGCTTTCCCCAGCTATAAAAAACCTGATGGCGAAACGTGATAAGGCCAAGCGTTTATACAGGAATCGGGCTACTGAGGAAAACTGGGACCTTTATAAGAAGATGCGAAATCGCTGCAGTTGTTTGTGTAGGAATGCCAAAAGGCATCACATTCACAACTCAATTGAAAACTTCAACCCGACACAAGTATAGCAATTTTTAAAGACTATTGGTATTGGCAAAGCCTCTAGCAAGAGTACTTCTGATAAAATGGACCTCAATGCACTTAATGCGCACTTTTCTACATCACCAATTATACTCGATATCGATGTTAAATCTTCGACTCTCAGTGATCTTTCCAATCTTCCTTTACCAGCAAATACTTCTTTCACTTTCCACCAAATTACTGAGCTAGATATTAAGAAATGTTTTCAATCCATCTCCATTAAGGCGTTAGGTGACTATGGTCTTCAGTTCCAAATGTTCCTACCTATTTTGAGTGAAATAGTTCCTGTTGTAACTCACATAGTAATTTTTTCTCTTTTCACTAACACGTTTCCTTCTGCTTAGAAGAAGGCTCACGTCTTACCACTTCCTAAAGTTTCAAATCCCTCTTCTCCATCTCAGTTCCGTCCAATATCCATCCTCCCAATCCTTTCCAAAGTTCTCGAGAGCGTTGTTCAGAAGCAACTGTCTTGTTATCTATCCTCTAAAGGCATGCTGAGTCCTTACCTCTGGTTTCAGACCTGGCCATAGCACTGTGACAACTCTTGTCAAAATAACTGACGATATAAGACTGGCTATGGAAAACAAATGCTTGACAGTGTTGGTTTTACTGGACTTCAGCAGTGCCTTTAATTCAGTTTACTTTGACATTCTCTTAGGAATCCTTTCCTCCCTTAATGTCTCTGCGCCAGTAATTGAGTGTTTCAAATCTTATCTTCGAGGCCGCTCGCAGTATGTTCGGTCTGATGAGGATTTCTCTGAATGGTGTGATTTGGCTGCGGTTGTACCTTAGGGTGGCGTCCTCTCTCCTCTTCTTTTCTCAGTTTTTATAAACGCTATCACTGAGGTCTTTACTTCTAACTATCATCTCAATGCAGACGACTTGCAGTTATACCGTCACTTTAGAATGGGTTAACTCGCTGGCGCTGTGGATGCCATCAATGATGACCTTGAAAATATCAACAAGTTGGCTAAATCCTTTGGACTCTTACTGAACCCAACTAAGTCGCAAGCTACATGCTCAGCCTTTTAGATCATCAGTCTCGCCCGCCAGTAGTGTATGATTCGGTGCCCATATTGTACTCGTAAAGCGCTAAAAACCTAGGCGTCCATATAGACACTAACTTCTCTTGGGAGGTTCATAATGCTGACGTTAGTAAGAGGGTTTTCTACTCTTTTCAGTCTCTTAAACGTCTCCAAAAATTCTTATTATTCTTCCATTTCACACTAAGGTCACTCTTGCACAATTTCTTCTCCTACCGCTAATAGACTATGCGGATGTTTGTTTTCTAGATGCAACGGAGGTACTCCTTAACAAACTCGAGCGGCTGCAGAACTTATGCGTCCTTTTCATTTTTGGCCTCCGCAAGTACGACCATGTGTCGAAGTTTCGGACCAGATTGAGGTGGCTGCCAATTTGGCATCGCCGAGATACCCTTATCCTATCTCTTCTCTATACTATCCTGCATAATCCTAATTCTTCTCAATACCTTCGTGAACGGTTTGAGTACTTCGTTCCGAGGGGTAAACCCTATCGCACTGCCAATTCTCTTCTCCTTCATATTCTGCGTCACACTTCCAGCCGCTATAATGGCTCCTTTTCTGTTACTGCATTGCGTCTCTGGAACTCTCTCTCACACTCCCTACGCGACAGTCCTTCTCTAGATGTCTTCAAGAAGAAAATAAAAAAGCACTTCCTTTCAAATTGACATAATATTAGTATTATATTGGTATTAATATGTATAATATATATTTAGAATTATTTATGTAGGTTTATAAGTATTGTACACTGGATCCTACCCTCAACAGTGATCTCTCTCTATCACTCAAAGGTTTGCTGGGAGAAAACTCAACATTGAGTTAAGCTCGCCTGTGTACATGAATTGTGTAACCATATGTAATATGTAAAATTTTTGTGTACAATAAAGAATTAAGAAAAAAAAAAAATTGCAAAAATATTTCCAAGTGCTCTTCAAAGGATTTAGACAAATTTTCGGAGTTTTTTTTGACGTGACAACGTCTTATAAATTGGTTTGCCGGGTGACACTTCAAGAAACTGCGTTACGCTCCGCTCACGTTATGCGCTCACAATGAGAGCGAGTGAGAGGCACGCGTCCCTTCCACTCGGGCATGGTTAGCCCGCCTAAGAGCGAGAGAGACAGACATAAAAAGTGAAAGGCACGCGTCCCTTCCACTCGAGCACAGTTAGCCCGCCTAAGAGCGAGAGAGACAGAGCGAGACAGAGAGAGTGAGAGTATACGAATGAATGAATATTCACATTAAAATTATTTTACCACTCAAAGTCGTTGTCACGTAAAACTTTCGCCCGTATACCGACTTTACAGGCAACCAATTTTTTTTAACTGATTTCAGCCATTTATATTGTAGCACTTTATTAACCTTGTCCATAGAAACCATTTAATTTAAGGTCTGAGAAGCATGGCCCTCCGACGCACCGTTTCCGAATTACGGGCCTCCAAATTTTATTTTATTTTTTTGAAAATAAATTAAAGTTTGGAGGAAACAGTAAGAAAAAAGGAGTCTAAACCACCACATCTAGTGGAAAATCCACTGAGTTGGCAACACTGTGATGTGATAACACTTTTAAAATGGCGTCGTTTCACGTTTGGTTTCACTTATCGGCAAATTATTGTAAGTGTTAATTTAAATAACACTTATTTATATCAGCGAAAAATATGTAATAATAATAAAATATGCCTAAAAATTATCTAAATCACTAGATATACACAAATCAGAAAGACAAAAAAAAAACGAACTAACTGATGACTAGGCAGCATGGTCTCTGACCGTAGTCTGTTCCACAAGGAACAAAAGCCAAAAAAGTGACAGACGTCAAGACGAGACAGTTATTTTTTTCTTTTGGAATGGTAGTTTTTGCTAGAAATAATGTTCCAACTATATAAAAATACTTAATAGATACTAATATCCGTTTAGTGTGTATAAAGTGCATTTTTTTGTGTAACACGAGTTCAAAAAGCTTGTGAGAATTGAACCTTTGTGGTATGGATAAAAATAGAAGGAAATGTTTAAGTGTGACTGTTCACCAGCCAAACAAAACGAAAAACTGTTCCGCTTTCCTAAAACCCGGAGTTTGAAACCTTCGTATTCTGAGGCTACTGCAAACAGATTGTAAATAAATCATTTGAATACATGAACATAATATGCAACTTGGAGAGACTGTGGTGAGTGCCCTCAGAGATGTTGTTGTTATTGTTAGGTGACCTTAAAAAGGGCTGTTGTACATGGCTCTGAAGAGAGCTGTTTGGATTTACCATTGTGGTGAAAGGAATGATCAGCTAGACTCTGCGTTACCAGCTGCTAGCCATCCAGGGTGTGCAGGGCGTTTGGAATGGCAAAACGATATAGTTAACACCACTCGGGAAGGCTCCTTTAATGCACCCCTGAAAACCATGGGAAGACCAATACCACCCAGCTCCTGACTTCTTAGAACCCAGGGAACACCTGCCACCTGGACGTGAACTGCAGTGGCCTATATGGAAATCACTCAATGGGTTGCAAATTTAGGTAGGCCGCTGCAAATACAACTTGGTAAAATTCATAGACTGGTCTGATACCCAATGTGAGTGCGGTGCCCCTGTCCAGACCATGAATCACCTACTGGGTATCATCAACGACAACAACAGCCCCGGTATCTGCACACCTTAATAATAAATGATTATTTTACAGATCGACTCTAAAGTCAGACAACAATGTAAAAAGGCTGAAAGTAGATCGGAATTGGCTTCAACCGTTATAGGAGTAGAAACCGAAAAATGGACAAGGAAGTTCGTCCTTTTCAAATTGACAGTGATGGCCATCTGCTGCCAAAAATAATTTTACCACAAGTATGTATATCTACACCTAGTTCATCACCAAATCTTATACAAGATTTTAATGTTGGTAAGTAACAAAGTTTGTCACTTGTAAGAAAATATAAGATTTCAAAATATTTGTCAGCTAACTTTTACTATGGGACCAACCTCAAAATAAATAAAATCTATGCATGTAATATTTAATATTATTTATTTATTTAATCAGACAATTAAGTTATTATTTCAGTAACAATAAGTATTCACAAAATTATTACAATACATAGAAATATAAAAACTTAAAACTTATCAGCCCGGGATTGAGTCTGACAATTACTTGACCATTTTTTACCCGCAATTTTGAGGTTGATTCTTTAGCAAAAATTGCTTGTGTTGGTAGGTTATGTCACCCCCTAATATAAAATACGACAATCCTACATCCTACTAATATTATAAATGTGAATGTTTGTATGTTTGCCTGTCAATCACACAATAACGGCTGAAGGGATTTGAATGAAATTTTGCACACGGGTAGGTCACAGCCTTTTTATTTTTGAAGTTATAATAATAATAATAATATGATTATATTATATAATATTGATATGGGTATCGTGTAGGTTTTCGGGGGCGCCGATTGCAAATCTGACAGTCATTTTAAAATCAAAGATGGCGGATGTCACTTTTTCTCAAACATTCGATATGGGTATCGTTTAATAGGTTTTTGGGAGTGCCGATTACAAATCTGACACTTATTTTGAAATCAAAGATGGCGGATGCAACTTTTACTCAAACATTCGATATGGGTATCGTTTAATAGGTTTTTGGGAGTGCCGATTACAAATCTGACACTTATTTTGAAATCAAAGATGGCGGATGCAACTTTTTCTCAAACATTCGATATGGGTATCGTTTAATAGGTTTTTGGGAGTGCCGATTACAAATCTGACACTTATTTTGAAATCAAAGATGGCGGATGCAACTTTTACTCAAACATTCGATATGGGTATCGTTTAATAGGTTTTTGGGAGTGCCGATTACAAATCTGACACTTATTTTGAAATCAAAGATGGCGGATGCAACTTTTACTCAAACATTCGATATGGGTATCGTTTAATAGGTTTTTGGGAGTGCCGATTACAAATCTGACACTTATTTTGAAATCAAAGATGGCGGTTGCAACTTTTACTCAAACATTCGATATGGGTATCGTTTAATAGGTTTTTGGGAGTGCCGATTACAAATCTGACACTTATTTTGAAATCAAAGATGGCGGATGCAACTTTTTCTCAAACATTCGATATGGGTATCGTGTAATAGGTTTTTGGGGCTGCCGATTGCAAATCTGACATTCATTTTTATATCAAAGATGGCGGCTGCCACTTTTTCTCAAAAATTCGATATGGGTATCGTGTAATAGGTTTTTGGGGGTGCTGATTGCGAATTAGACATTCATTTTAAAATCCAAGATGGTAGATGCAACTTTTTCTCAAAAATTCGATATGGGTATCGTGTAATAGGTTTTTGGGGTTGCTGATTGCAAATTAGACATTCATTTTAAAATCCAAGATGGCGGATGCAACTTTCTCTCTAAAATATGATATGGGTATCGTGTAATAGGTTTTTGGGGGTGCTGATTGCGAATTAGACATTCATTTTAAAATCCAAGATGGCGGATGCAACTTTTTCTCAAAGATTCGATATGGGTATCGTGTAATAGGTTTTTGGGGGTGCCGATTGCAAATCTGACATTCATTTTAGAATCCACGATGGTGGATCATTGTTTTTCTTAAAATTGTGAATTTATTTTACTTTAAATCTATCAAAAGAAACAGTAGTAGGCATACTGTTTTTGAAGTTATACTTCTTTAGGTACGTTAGGGCAAAATGATGAGAGTAAATTTTTACGATGCTCGCGCACACCGTCACAAAAACCTACAGCCTGAAGTTAGCTAGAACCGACACCGTTAAGTTAGCTATGGTCTGTGGTTCATGAAGAATGATTGTTTTCGTTTTGTAAACTTTGTAACAGTTTGGTTTTTTATCTGGTTTTGCCAAAGAAGTATAACTTCTTACGTGCGTACATAAGTACACACACACTTTTTTATATTGTTTTGGAATCTTCTATTTAGGAAATGTATTACTTTATTATTATTATTATTTTAGATGTCATTGCCCAATGTCTTGGACACATTCAAACCGCAATGGAGGACCTGAAGCAAACTCAAAATGATATTTTACTGAGAATATCACTCTCCTTCAACACATGTGTCTAGTGCAGCCACTTTGCTGGTAGATATAGACATACCATTAAAATCACTTGACGATATTAGATAAATAGAAAATTGGCTTGAAGATGAAGAACACAAAGAACAATTGGTAAGTACAATATTCTGATAGAAATATACAAGCTTTACAAGCAAGCAAGACCACTGGACGTACTGATGATATACTATGTAGTTATAATACTACTATTATATGAAATTTAATAGATAAACGAGTATACATACATTGTTTTACGTTTATTTATGATTGCTTATTGACTATGAGCCGATAAATGTTTTGGCCTATGTTGGTGGCAAAGGAACTGCCACAATTACCAGAAGAAATCTGGAACGGGTTTTCAGCAACTCTCTGGCAATTCACTGCAACTGGACTGGATAAAATAATAAGTTTAGTTTGAAAAATTTACAATTATTGTCAAAAGTCATTGTAAGTAGGTATGACTATGAAAATTACAGATAATATTAGATATATTTATGTAACCATATTAGATTCATTTATTTATGGAGAAGCTCGTGGCTTAAGTAATAACAGCTGCACGGGCCGATCCATCAGTTTAAGCTACGTTTGCCGGGATTCATAGATGGGTGACCATCTTTACATACTGAGACTCCTCCGTGCCTCGGAAAGCACGTTAAGCTGTTGGTCCCGGCTATCAATCGTGGATCTTTAACAGTCGTTACGGGTCGTCAGAAGCCCGAAAGTGACAACCAGTCTTATCAAGGGGTATCGTATTACCCAGTAATATTATTTGTGGTTTATTATTACTTTATCGATTGTGTTATTCTAAATGAAATGCTAAAGTACTGCTTCGTAATATTTACAGTTGCAGTGTGAAGAAACAAGTTGGCAGAGACAGCAACTGATGCTGGAATCACAGGTGTCATAACAAACTGGTTTAGATTTGCTAGAGATCGAGATGGCGGAAGAGATAACAGAAGAATATGATGAAGCTAATAACAGCAGCTCTACACGACAATATTCTGGACTATCTGCAAGAACAAAGAGGCGTCATCAAAATGCAATAAAAACTGAATTAAGAGGTAAATTAAGGATCAACGATAAAAGTAATGTTACTAGTAATAATGCAGGTACTAATTCATCATTTATTAATGAACATCATAATAATTGTATATCAGAAAATTATACTGATGATTTTAATGCCGAGGAAATCACTTTCACGCGTAATATATCTACTGGTAAAATTGAAAATGCTGATTTTAAGGATACTGATCTTACCTGTTTGATCTATAATTAAGGAGGTGGTAATTTGGAGGTAAAATTAAACACTGCACCCGCGGGTTTTAAAGACTTAGCGTCATATTAACAAATGGCAAACACAAATGACTCATTGTCCTCAAAATTAGGTAGAACTAAATGATGCCCTAAAAATCTAGAAAAAATATATGTTTAAGTGTCAAATAGGTACTAATTTTTTAAAGGCGAATTGAAATTTTGGAGCCCTTACGTGGAGATTCTAAATGTGGGTAGTCATCTTGACATCAGAATGACTGCCCAATTTTTGATTTCATTTTCTCAGTTATTAATTAGGTACCAATTATTTAAACAAACGTATCAAATAGTAGCAAATAGGCATTAGATTTTAGTAATATTTTAAAGCTGATCGGTCATTTTGGCCAGTCATTCTGATGTTCACAAGTGTCGTTAGTCACGTTTTGGTCTGTATTAGTGTCAGCCACTATTTATTTTTCTAATAAAAAAGTTTCTATGAATGTATGATTTTCTGCATTTTGTAATTAAACGCAAAAATAGCATTTTTTTCTTTATACGAGTAAGTTTATTTTTGTAAAGTGTCATTCTTATAATTGTGCTGTATTCGTTTCTGTTTCATTTAAAAAATACGACTATTTTGAATTTCAAAGTGACGTTTGTCAGTCACGTTTTGGTCTGTATTAGTGTCAACCACAATTTATTTTTCTAATAAAAAAGTTTCTATGAATGTATAATTTTCTGCATTTTGTAATTAAACGCAAAAATAGCATTTTTTTTTATTTATATGTTTATTTTTGTAAAGTTCCTATGTTATGATTGTATTGAATTCGTAATGTTTCATTTAAAAATACGATTATTCTGAAATCCAAAGTAACGTTAGTCAGTCACGTTTTGGTCTGTATTAGTGTCAGCCACAATTTATTTTTCTAATAAAAAAGTTTTTACGAATGTAAGGTTTTCTATTTCAACACATCCCAATATTTTTTTTCATGTACAAATACAAACACAAATTACGACTACTATTACAAATTAGTTATAAAACATGCATCGAGAAAGATCTGTAGTTCAAAAACACTTCATCACGAGTTCATTTTGCATGAAGTGTCAGTCACATTTACATTTGTTTAAATAAACCTTAACTTTTTTAACCTCTCAAGCCCGGGACGTGTCACGTTTCAGCATATGTCAGTCCCCGTTGACAGGCGGCCATCGTGTAACTACAGACTTGGTCAGGTTCCGTGTGTATGAACCTTGTTACAGGTCTAAAGACCTTGGCTAATAGTGATAATAGCGGTTTAAAACGCGTGAATCGGGTTTTTGGCAAGGCAAACTAGCGGAAAACTAGCGGCACACATGAGAGCCACCGGGGTTATAAAGTACACATTTATTACCACGGAGGTTTAATTAAAGGATATTTATACAAAATTACTGAAATTAGTACTATAAAAATAGTGGAATTCGTAAAACAATGCAAAATAAAACTCAAATCGTGTCAAATGTAGAGTTAGTCACATATGGCATTACCCTAACATATTTTTTGGAACAGTGGTGGCCCAGTGGTGACTGTCGCGACTTACAAGTTGTAGGTTGTGAGTTCAAACCCAGGCAGGCGCTTTACTTTATGTAAATTATTTCATCACTACTGCTCTCAAAACGGTGAAGGATAACATCGTGAGGAAACTGGCAAGTCCTAGTACCAAAAATTTGAAGACATGTGACATCCATCAATCTGCATTGGGCCCGCGTGGTGGATTACGGTCCACACCCTCTCACAGAGAGGAAGCCTGTGTTCTAGCAGTGGGGACATTAAAATGCTGATGATGATGATTTTTTAATTCTAATTATATTTGTACCACAGCTGTAATTCTAAAATACTACACTTAAGGCTAGCTTCACAGCTATCCGGGAGACCCGTACGGGCCGCCTGTAAGGCATCCCAGAACGGAGACTTACGTAGGCGCTAGAACATCGTTTCACAGCGACGCGGATTGGTCCGTATGCGACCCGCTCCGCGTCGCTGTGAAACAATGTTCTAGCGCCTCACGTATGTCTCCGTTCCGGGTGCCAGTACGGGCGGCCCGTACGGGTCTCCCGGACAGCTGTGAAACCAGCCTAACCATTTGTCAACTGTAGGATAACTGTCAATATTGTATAAGAAGGCCGCACAATGCAAAACAACCAATGGAATAAAAATCTACAATGGCCCCCCCCAGGCCCAGTTGTTGGCCCCCCCCAGGCCCAGTTGTTGGCCCCCCCCAGGCCCAGTTGTTGGCCCCTTTTTGGCCATTTTTTGTGGGCCCTTTGATGTAGGCCCTACCTCTATTAGATGGCCAAATCTAACAGTTGGCCAACCCACGAAGTGCACGTGGCCCAACTGAATGCCCACAATAAATGCTATTAGGGCAACAACTAAAAAGTGAAAAATAAAAAACTTTTTACAAAAAAAATACAACCGACTTCCATAAATAAAACTAAAATATGCAAAATAACTTTAATTTCGGAAGTCGGTGTCAAATAACGAAGAAACCAAACTAGAAACACCGACTTCCGAAATTAAAGTTATTTTGCATTTTTTAGTTTTATTTATGGAAGTCGGTTGTATTTTTTTTGTAAAAAGATTTTTTTTTAATTTTTAGTGTATTTTCTTTTTTAGAAGTCAGTTGTTTTTTTTTTTTGGAAAAATGTTTTTTTAAAATCTAGGATCTGCCGTTTAATACAGGCGTGGTGTTATGCTATGTTAGTATTTTTATTTTTATGAATTAAACAAGAGCGTCAAAAGTAGGAAAATCGGATGACAAAGGAAAATGTAAAACAAAAAATACATACATATATTTACTCGTATTGAAGCGGACATTTCACGAAACATATTTTGCAAAAGAGGTCATTTTGTGGAGTGCACGTTGTGAGGATTGGTAATACTGTGGAGGAAACATTTTGCAAAGTGAAAGTTCAGCGAATAGGATAAAATATTTTAGCAAAATATAAATTCTAGATAAGAGTATTTTTACCCACACTAAGACACATATCATACCCGGGCCTGCGGACGGCGAGTAATGGGTAGCTGGCCGTCCGATCAGCAACAGGCCCGAGAGTCGACGGCCCAGAGCGGGAGAAGTCATTGGACGACTTCCAAACCCACAAAAAAAAAAGACATCATCTAGAAAGGGGTTTGGCTGTAAATCAGCGTTGACTAGCGTTGCGTCTATGCTGCAGACTGTTCAACATTTGCTGAGCCCACTCCTTTTGCCACACTGATGTAAGAGTATTTTGTTTTTTTTTTTTCTAAATAATTATTGTCTTGGTGTTGGCAATTAATGTTTCTTTCTTCTTTCTATATCTCGCCAGTTATGTTTTAGTCCCATGTAATGAATTAAAACTTTTTGAAGTTATACTTCTTTAGGCGCGTTATGAAAAAAATATGAGAGAGAAATTTCAAGATGCGCGTATCACTGTCACACATAATTCACAGGTTGAAGTTAGCTAGAACCGACACCCTGAAGTTAGCTATGGTCTGTAGTTCATGAAGAATGATTGTTTTCCTTTTGTAAACTTTGTGACAGTTTGGTTTTTTATCTTATTACGCCAAAAAAGTATAACTTCTTACGTGCGTACATAAGTACACACACACCTTTTTTTTTCAAGTTTTCAATGTTTGTATGTTTGTTCGTGTCAAATCTTGCAAACTGGATTAGAACCACTTCCTCTTATCTTATGGAGTTGAATTTTTACGTGGTGGTTCAGTTCCGATGAAAACGCGTTTTTATGGTAAGCATGCCCAAAATTAACATCCAGAATTAGCTCCAGATAAAGGAACTCTTTAATGCCCGGACACGAAATTTTGTGAACATATATAATTGTGATAGCCGGTCTATAAGGTTGTTTAAAAAATGTTTTTTTACTATCAACTTATTGATAATATAATTGTACTCATAGGTACTCATGATAACGTACAAACCCAAATTCAACTATCGTACGGCGTACCATTAGCCATCAGGGAGTTCCAGTTTCTATATCCCAACGCCATCATAAGATCAGTTACATGGTACGATAATATTGTATTGTCACCGGACTTCCATAAGTATGCCAAATTTCAGCTCTATCGGAAACCAACAACTAGTCGAAAAATGGTTTGCTAATTTTGAAGCGGACAACTTACGAGTATATACAAACATTGCAAGTAAATAAAAGTTTGCTTTATTACAAAAAATACCACCGAATTCTAAAAATAAAAAACAATGCCTGCCTAGTCTTTTCTCAACTATCTTGGGGTCGGCTTCCAGTCTAACCAGATGCAGCTGAATAAAAATAAAATGAAAAATAACTTTAATTTCGGAAGTCGGTATTTTTTTTTTTTTTTTGGGGTGGGAAATCATCCTATGACTTCTCCCGCTCTGGGTGGAGCGGGAGGGCGTGTCAGACTCTTACTGACTAAAACCCACCCCTGTTCTTTCCTGCCTCGAGTGCCCAGGGGCGAGGTAACTCTGTTTCGAATTTATCCTCAAACCCCGGGCAGGCATCGGGCATGACGGGCCCCGTCTCTTGCTGACAACTCTTTGAGGCGCGCGTGGAACACTACGCGCCGTCGACTCTCGGGCCTGTTGCTGATCGGACGGCGAGCTACCCATTACTCGCCGTTCGCAGGCCCGGGCCTACTGTGGCCGGAGATCGTCTCGCGGCGCCAGGCGTCTCCTGAGGCGGCTGCTGCTGAGAGCGTGAGGGCGACTCCGTTGTTGGTGCGCTCTCACGCGTCCCGCCTCCGCCAGGAAGTCGGTGTTTGTATTTTGTTTCTTCGTTATTTGACACCGATTGCCGAAATTAAAGTTGTTTTTATTTTTTTTTGTTTTGGAAGTCGATTGTATTTTTTGTGAAACAGTTTTTTATTTTTCACTTTTTAGTTATTATCCCCCAGAACTGAAATGAAATATTAAAGTTACGCCTGAATTGAGAACCCCAATAACGTGGAACATGGAATTTGAACATAATGGGAGGAAACCAAAACGTCATTTTTAGTTTTTGTTGATTTTTTCAAAAAGCGCTGAATTAATTTTGATAAAATTTATATGGGACCACCTCAGGCGTCTATTCTTTCGAATAAAATGAATTTTGAATATCGGTCCTCGACTGACAGAGATATATATAAAACATACATACAGTCGAACTTAGAACCTCCTGCTTTTTTCGAAGTCAGTTAAAAAAAGGGCGAGCCGAGCGAAATCTAGATTCTGATTACAACTGCAAATTTCAAGATGGAAGAACCCAATAATACTTTGCACGACCCAGAAACTGAACCCAGGACTTCATGTTCTGGGCACGCCGAAATTGCGGTGGGAAGGTCCCTCTTTCAGGAGTGGCTGGAGAGGCGCCACGGCGTCCTCACCTTCCGCCTGACGCAGGTCCTCACCGGACACGGAAGGTACGGGAGGTTCATGATAAGGCGGAGGGAACCGCCCAGGTGTCACCACTGTGAGGATCGCCCAGAGGACACGGTGGAGCATACGGTGGAGATCTGCCCCGCTTGGGCAGAGAACCACCGTGTCCTCGTGGAGGCGATCGGTGGCAGCGATCTCTCGCACCCAGTAGTAGTAGGCGAGCAGTGGCCAGCTCGCCTTCCGATCAGGATCAGGCCGAGAGTCAACGGTGCGTAGTGTTCTACGCGCGCCTCAAAGAGTTGTCAGCAATGCATGACGTTGCCCGTCATGGCCGATGCCTGCCCAGGGGTCATGGATAAATTCGAAACAGAGTTACCTCACCCCTGGGCACTCAGGGCAGAGAAGGAACAGGGGTGGGTTTTAGTCAGTAAGAATCTGACACGCCCTCCTGTTCCACCCAGAGCGGGGACATTAAACCAAGAAAAGAAAAAAACCGACTAAATATAAATATGCGTGCTGCCAATTTACTCTTCAATAATTTAACTAATATACACACACGTAACATCAACCTACTCGTACTAACATTTTAATCCTCGTACTAACAAAACAGCTGACACCCGAAAAATAAACACAAATACTTATTTAATCCCTTTCTTTTAATTTGTTAGCTTAAAAACAGTCAGTAATTGGTAAACACAATTTTTTTTCTCTAAATAACATCGCAGCGTTTTGATTTTGCAAACCTTTCTTAATTAATTTTAGGTGCTTGATGAGGAAACGACACGTTTTGGCATTTCGTTTCTGTAGAAATTACGTAACGAGTATATTTAGTCACGGTTGAGCGAAAGAGGTATTAAAATTTTGTGTTGTTTTTATCTTACGCGAATTTTCACTGAGTTTTTGAGGACATACCATGAGTATACGATACATCAAGTTGATATATTCAACTATAACCGTACCATGACCATACTATGACCGTACCGTGACCATACCATGACCGTACCATGACCATACCATGACCGCACCATGACCGTACCATGACCGTACCATGGCCGTACCATTACCATACCATGACCGTAGCATGAACGTACCATGACCGTACCATGACCATACCATGACCGTAGCATGACGTATCATTTCGACCAGATTCAAGAATTTTCAGTTGATATTTTTAGCCTTTCAATTTCTGCAGTGTAAACGGAAACTCATCATCATCAGCCCTTTAATGTCCCCACTGCTGGGCATCAGGCCTCCTCTGCGTGAGGGGGTGTGTGCCGTAATTCACCACGCGGGCCCAATGCGCATTGGTGGATGTCATATGTCTTCGAATTTTTGGGTCTAGGATATGCCGGTTTCCTCACGATGTTTTCCTTAACCGTTTTGAGAGCAGTGGTGATGAAATAACTTACATAAAGGACCTGCCTGGGTTTGAACTCACGACCAACGACTTGTGAGTCGCGGTTGTAACCACTGGGCCACCACTGCTCTCAACGGAAACTCAATTTAGGTTAAAACGACATTAATCAAGCATAGGTGCCACCTTACCTCTCTCCAGTAAAAATGTAAAAACATTTTTCCCTAGGTCAAGTGATCCAATCTACTTGCCCTTATAAAATAATTCGCGCAATTTATTCAAAATGGCTGCAAGATAAAACTATGATGATAAGCCGATACAAATACAGTTTTATCCAGGTTTCCGAAGGTTCATAGAGTCTGTGTTAGATGAAAACTCTTCATGCGGATATAATCTTCGGATTAGGAATTGCTTGCTTAGTGCTAGCATTGATCTTTGTTAGTTAGATAGCACTTGAGTTGGCTCGATGAATATGGAAAGATGGTATGGTATATTTTGAAACTAGTGTAAGGCTATGGTTACAAAATTGCAGAAGCGGGATCGATTGATATTTTTTCGAGGTATATCTAGTGTGAATTTTATTGTTTAAACTTTTATTTAAGTTAAACATTTGAGAAACACTTTTATCGTGCGTACGGTTAAGGAATGGAATTCTCTGCCAGAGTATGAGTTTCTGGTGAGATGGTGGTCAAACGTGAGTATCGTTCTGCCTAGCCTTTTCCCAACTATCTTGGGGTCGGCTTCCAGTCTAACCGGATGGATTTTACAGGGAGCGACTGCTTATCTGACCTCCACATCCCAGTAACTGGGTAATACGATACCCCTTGGTAAGACTGGTTGTCAGACTTTCAGGCTTCTGATGACCCGTAACGACGTCAAAGATCCACGATTGACAGCCGGGACCAACGACTTAACGTGCTTTCCAAGGCACGGAGGAGTCTCGGTATGTAAAGATGGTCACCCAGCCATGGACCAACCCCGGCAAGCGTAGTTTAACCTGATGGATCGACCCGTGCGGCTGTTATTACTTTAGCCACGAGCTCCTCAAACGGGATTATATCATTTTTTTTTTAATATGTATTATAAAATGCTATGGTAATTATTTTTAAAACAATTTTTCGAAAATTGTTGTGTAGTTTCTATAAAAATGTTACCATACGGATAAAGGTCAGGGCCGAAGCATTTGAAAATGGTGAAAAGTGAAAAAAAAAATAGCGCATTCAATTATGATAGCCGGTCTAAAAGCTTGTTAGGCACTGAAACTCACCGGTGAGTTTGACAAAAAAAAAAAAAAAAAATTAAGTGAAAAAAAAAATCGGCTGTCAACCCGGGTTGTCGTCGGGATTCAATTTGACAACCCGGGTTTGTCCGCTGGGGCTGAAGGGTTAATTATTATTATTTTTTTTTTTTCATCATTCTCCTGCCCTGGCCCCAAATAAATTGGGATAAGGGCAGCAGAATGATGATTAACTTATTATTTAAGTTGCAAAAAATATGTACTACAGGTACCGGAATAACAGACACAATTAAAAATCTATTATTCAAATCACACCAGTGTCATCTTTACAGATTTACAAGTATCAGCAGTAAACGTACAAAATCTGAAAAATATCATGACATTTTTCCCCAAAATTTTCACCGAGCCCATCTGTCGATCACCCACATTTCCTACCCCGAACTACTTGTAAATCAACTTACGCCCCGAATCAAATAAAGGCTCTGCCCAAATAAATAAGATCCCGCACGTAACCTCAAGTGATACTCCACCAGACTTGTGTTTACTCCAGCTCGATATTTTCATTCTCGTGAAGGGGCACGTCTGCAGTGAGTGAGGTCCTTTATTTCAGATTAACATAATGGATGATGGAGGGAAAACTGTTGTTAGATCTAAGAGGAAATAAGTTTTTTTGTAGGGTAAGTTAGGTAGTTTAAAGAAAAGCCAAGCGAGGCCAAGTGCGTATCGGATTTCGCACACATCAATGACCAAAATGTGATTTATCAACAATATATTGGTATTTCTTAGTAAAGTATACGTAACAATAACTCATTATTTGCTCAAAGAATTAGCATTGCCATTCAACGTGGCAATGCTGCCAGTCTTCTGGGCACGTTTCCAGATGACAGCAATGTGAATGAGTACTTCGACGCCTGAACGTATTTTGTTTTTGTATGTATGTACGTAGTTAGGTAAGGTTTTTTTTTGTTTTAGTGTAGATATAGTTAGTTAAGTATGTTATAAATATGTAATTCTAGTTTGCAATAAAAAAATAAAAAATATACTATTGTTTAACCATAAACATTATCACCAAATTTCAAGTTCATAGGTCAATGGGAAGTTAAAAAATTACTCAGAACACAATTTTGTGACAGACGACGGACGGATAGACAGACAGATGGATACGTGAGTGATAACAATAGGGCTCCGTTTGGACGACCCTTCGGGTACAGAACCCTAAAAAACCCAATGTCATTTATTTCAATTAAACCATTTAGGTACAGACACTTTTGAATAGTCAAGGGGTATCGTATTGCCCAGTTACTGGGTTGTGGAGGTCAGATAGGCAGTCGCTCCATGTAAAATATTGGTATTCAGCTGCATCCGGTTAGACTGGAAGCCGACCCCTAGATAGTTGGGAAAAGGCTAGGCAGAACACACACTTTTAAATAGTCAAGGAGTCAAATCCGTCGTAAAGAATTGCCCACTCTACGGCTTAGGTCCTGGATAAGAACGGGATAGGGGGCGCTTCTAACTCAAAATACAAATTATCCCTATTTTAAGAAACTTAGGAATTTGCAAAATGAGATATGAGTAAAACTAAGTCAATAGTTTCGTTCACAAACCTTCTGACTACAACAGTATTTATGTCCACAAGGCTTAATTTTAACGACCTTACCACACAACTGTCATAAAACTGCCTACTACCCACTACCAAAGGGTTCTCAAACCATTACTATTTAGTTCACTATTAAGTATTAACTGGGTACCTTTTATTGACGACACCTAGAGTACTGCTGCTAGAGATGTAATGGAGGTATTTTAGAGGAACCGGATGAGGAAGTAGAAAAAAATCTATTTGTCGATAATAATCTATATAATTGTTGTTTAATATTGATAAATGATTTTATTTTTGTAAGTAGGTTTTAACAACACTTTTACACGTCATAATTTTTGTTTTGTCCGTTTTGTCTGCAATATTATAATCTTTCAGCTACATGCATGTTTATGTTAGTTAACAAACACCAAAGAAAACTTTTTTAATAACTATTTATATTAAAAAAAGAGTGGCACTCCGAGAGTGCGGGCAGAAGTGAAAACTTGAACAAAAATGCCCAACGCGCCTAAAGAAGTTTTCACTTCAATCCGCTACGCGATGCGCTACGAGTTTAATATCTTTTTCCCATCTCAAAACTGCCCAACGCGCCTAAAAAAGTTTTCACTTCATAAATCTAAAGGCAGATTCGTATTTTTGGAAGTCAAAAGACAAATAATTATAAACCTAAGTTAGTAGTTACATCCTCAGATGTACAACTCAGTGCAAAGTTTTAACTAAGCTAGTTAAACAAAACCTTTAAACTTCAGTTTATGAACAGAATAAATACTTTTTAGATGACTTTGATGGATATGGATTTTAACACACCTTATATTAGCTTCACTTGTAAATAACTATATAAACAAATCTTAGAAGTTTTTGAATCACTTTCCGGTTTGCCATTGAGCTGAAATTTTGCATATATGTTCAGTTTGGATGACAATGCATAGTTTGCTAAGTTACGTCACTATCCGACATCGCAAAATGGAGGAGGTTCTATGTTCGACTGTATGCATGTTCTTTTTTTTTAATGCATGACCTCCGATTTCTCTGTCAGTCAGAACCCATTTCCAAAATTCTGTTTTTATCCGAAAGAGTATACTCAAGAGGTGGTCCCATATAAGTTTCATCGAAACTGCTTTAGCGCTTTTAGACAAAATCAACAAAAACAAAAAATATGTATACGTAGATGTCGTTTTGGTCTGTTCCTATTACGAGTGTGTTCAAATTCTATGTTCCATGTTATTGGGGTTATCAATTTGGGCGTAACTTTAATATTTAGTTTTAGTTCTGGAGTATAACAACTATAAAGTGAAAAATAAAAAAACTTTTTTTACAAAAAATACAACCGACTTCCAAAAAAGAAACTACACCTAAAACTAAAATCGGAAGTCAGTGTCAATTAACGAAGAAATAAAATACAAACACCGACTTCCGAAATAAAAGTTATTTTTTAATTTTAATTGTATTTCATTTTTTGGAAGTCGGTTGTATTTTTTGTAAAATATTTTTTTTTTTAATTTTTTGAAATTAATTATATTTTATTAGGTTTATTTCTTGCGAAAGTTCCGCACTTGCGGAGGTGGAGACGAAGCTCCATTCCAACCCTACTGCTGACCTCTCAGTATCATAAACTACTATATTCTGCTGGTCAACGCATTGAATCCCGTACCGACACTTAAAACTGGCTGATGTTAGCTCGTAACGCACTGCTATCAACAGATCTAAACTATTAGTGGAGTGTGTGGTACAATTTAGAAGCGAATAACTATAAGCTATCTATCTATATAAATAAAAATGAATCGCCGAAATGTATGTTCGCACATAACTTCCGAACGGCTGCACCTATATGGCTACTTATTTTTTTTTGTTAAGTACGTAAATTGTCAGGACAAAGTGTTTATGTAAAAAAAGGGAAATCGAAAAAAGAAAATACTGCACTCGTGCAAAGCCGGGGCGGGTATTTAGTATCATATAATAATCTTTATTGGGACACAAACATATTTAAAAATTGATTGTGTACAAAAATAGCTGCATTAGTTAGAAACTGTGACGCAGCTATTAACACCCATGTCCTGCAGATGTATTCGCTAACTCAGTTGACATCAATTTGATAGGCACTATGCAGTACATTGCTGCTTTGCTCGTTAGACATCGATTATAATAGGCACTACGTAGTACATAGTAAAAGCAGCAGTAATCAGTGCCTATTAAAATGATGTCAACTGAGTCAGCGAATAGACCTGCAGACTGCAGGAGAGAGACGACAGCGTTACAATTATAGAAGAAATAAAGAATTGAAAATATAAAAATTCAAAGTAAAATATTAAATCAATGTAATTAAATTAAATAAAACATTAAATAGTTCTCCACTGGTGAACTATTACACTCTTAAGGTGCTATAAACTTTCAACGACCTTGAGTGGTTCGCTTGCGTGTTCCATGCTGAGCTCCCGTAACGCGTCTTACGTCCACCCAGAAATAGGACTCGCCCATCAAGGATTGCTGTCTGAAATGAGACGCATTATTAATTTATTATACCTAGAACAACAAGTATTTTGCTAAAACACGTATACTAAAAGATAAATAATCAAGTGATCTTTAATTTGGTGTAAGTTTAACAAAAATACGCTTTACAGTTTATGCATGATTCTCAATTTTTTATTCGCATTAGACATAACTTTCCAAATTAACTACACTATTTTATAATATTACTATATTATAAAAATATAATTTCAAATATTCACATATCAAATTAGGAATGAAATTGTCTAGAGTAGCATATTTTTTTTTTAGAAGAGAAGAAGAAGTTTAGACTTGATGTTCAAATAAAAAATCATTAGAAGTCGTTTAACTGCGCCTTAAATTCTCCATTTCTTCGTTAGTGAGGGAGCGGAGCCATTCATCCATGATTTGCAGTTTTATTGATAATTTTTTGTTTAAAGTGCATTATATACCCTTGGAAACATCAAAACTTATTTGTAGGAGTGCATAATGTTTTATAGAGTGCGAGACATTTTACATGATGGAATAGTATTTTTATAAAAATGTTGAACGTTAATAACCCCTTTGAAGCATGAGTAGATACCACTTTTAAAAGTTTATCAATTAAATATTGCTTTAAAACATGTTTGCAAATCCAATCTAAACAAATTAATTTAATAACAAATACCTCTTCAAACAAATTAAAATAAAACAAAAATAAATACCAATCAGCCCGCCACCTTTCCTCAATTACACCACACCGAACAACACGAATTCTAAATTCGAAGCGTACTTCGCAGTATCGTAAAGCCATCGATCGTGTGGGATCAGCATAATGCTAACGTAACGTAATTTCAATAACACCAAACGATATTCTAAAATATATGACGGTGTAAATTCGGACATGTTGATTTAATATAAAGAGCTTTAAGAGGGATTCGCGAGAACTATGTGGTACTTTCGGAGTAGGTCGGTTGGAAATAAATTTTGTAATATTAGGTACGTGATTCATTATAGGTAGTTGGTGTGTGTTTGCTGAATTTGTTTTTAATTTTATACTATTCTCATAGTTATGGCCATCATTTCGTAGCATATAAATTTTGGTAGGTGATTGTGGTAACTTATACGTGGAATTTCTTGTGTGTTTCTTTATTGTAGAGGTCATTGAAGTCACTCGTTATGCAGTGGAGGTCATTCAATCAGTCTGCCAGTTTTTCCGCAACTATATTGAGGTCATGTGCCAGTCAAATGGATGTGGCTGAATAACAGTACTTTACATGGTCGGTTTTGTATCGGTTACATTTCGGGGAGTTTGTGTCGGAATTGTACAGTTTGATTCCGCAAAGCCCGTTCCATCATCGAACCACTAGACGTATGGCGATGCGCTATCGGTACATGGTTGACATCCCACCCACATGGATAAAATATTTTGGGAACACATTCATTGTGCGTACAGCTAAGGAGTGGAATTCCTTATCAGCGTTTATTTCCTTATATAGTCAATTCAACTCTCTGTTTTATTCTGTTTTTTAGTATTTGTTGTTATAGCGGCAACAGAAATACGTCATCTGTGAAAATTTGAACTGTCTAACTATCACGGTTCCAGAAATACAGCCTGGTGACAGACGGACAGACTGACAGACGGATGGACGGACAGCGGAGTCTTAGTAATAGGAACCCTAAAAAATATATTTTGTGGGATCTATTTTATGTTATTACGTGAGTACCGTATTCTTGTTTAGCCGATGTATTTTTAAATATAAATATGCCAGATTTTCTGGCTCCCAACAGATTTGATAAAAACTACAAACATAGTTCGGTACGTTTTGGAACTTTTTATTCAGGAAAATTACAAACTTCTTGCCTGGGTTGTAAAAGTCAACAAGCGACAATACATGAGTTTTTGCATTAAAACCACAATCTAAATGTGCTTAGTGATTTTTTTGAAATCTTTAAAAGAAATTGTTAATGACGTTAATACTGTCGACACAATCCGACTCCATATTATACTCCACTATTGTACTTACACTACATACTCATTAGGTACACATTCTAAATAAACTGGTCAAGTGCGTGTCGGATTTCGCACATTAAGGGTTCCGTACCATATATTGGTATTTGTTAGTAAAATATACGTAATAATAAACATTATCACCAAATTTCAAGTTCGTAGGTCAATGGGAAGTAAAAAAATTCTTCGGAACAAAATTTTGTGACAGACGACGGATGGACAGACGGACACGTGAGTGACAACAATAGGGCTTCGTTTGGACCCTTCGGGTACGGAACCCCAAAAAGTCCCGTGCCGGATCTGTCTGTCTGTCTGCGATAAACTAATTAACGAATTTTCATGCGGTTTTGACCTATAGACAGAGTGATTCATGAGGAAGGTTTAGACGTGTATTTTTGCCCCGTGCGAAGCTAGGGCGAGTCGCTGTTCTACTAATATTTTTCAATCCACCCTTTTGTCAAACTGGAGACTCGTAGGACTTATGGACATGATCATGGTTATTCTTGGGCTCTAGAAAAAGTGATATTCTATCACAGATACTGATTTTCAAAACTCTAGAATGTAATGGATTGGCCACATGACATTTAAGCAGTTCGCATTATGTCTGTCCCATATATCTGCGGTCCACAAGCTTTAATGCCGTTATTTGACAATATCACGTTTTGAACTACGCACAGAAAAACAGCGTTGTATAATATAAGGGAACATATCGGTGACTTTATTTATTTATCTAGGAATCTATTGATCATAAAAAAAAACCAGCGAGCCTTACAGTTGTCGCATAATATGATATGTTACATTTGACATCTCACCTGAGTAATAAGCAACATTAACATTCTATCCTGAAAAACAAAATTAAAACGTTTAGTTCAGTTTTCGACCCCGTGCAGATTTATCGTGAGCACGCTCTACCATCTGACTGCCAACTCTACCACCGCGCGCACATTGATCGAATCAAATAGCGTGCTTCACCGGTTTCCTGCTACACACTTCCGTCCCATTACACCAAATCACTCCCACAGATTGCAGGAAAGCGAGAGAAAATATGTTACACATCAAAAATACTGCATAGACAGATCGATAGAAATTTTTTGACAGATAACCGTGGCATCAAAAAACGAAAATGTAACGGCACTTTAGCTTAAGGAAAGCAAACATTTTGATATTTAAATAGTAGGTGACTTTTTCTAGAATATAAAACTTATAAACAAAAAAACAACCGACTTCCAAAAAAGAAAATACACTAAAAATTTAAAAATAACTTTAATTCGTTTAAAGTCACTGTTTGTATTTTATTTCTTCGTTATTTGACACCGACTTCCGAAACTAATGTTATTTTTAAGTTTTTAGTGTAGATATTTTCTTTTTTGGAAGTCGGTTGCTTTTTTTGTAAAAAAGTTTTTTATTTTTAACTTTTTATTTGTTATACCCCAGAACTTAAAACCCCATTAACATGGAACGTGGCATTTAAACATACTCGTAATTGGAGAAAACCAAAACATCATCTAGGCATACATATTTTTCGTACCACTTCGGGAGTATATTCTTTCGGATATAAAAATAATTTTGAAAATTGGTCCACAAATGACAAAGAAATCGGTGGATATACATACAAAAAAAAACACATACAGTCGAACATGAAACCTTTTTCGAAGTCGGTTAAAAAAAATGAAAGAAATCTGTTTATTCACGTGAAAGTGACGCACACATATTTTGTTACAAAAAATAAAAAAAATATCCTAGACAGAAATATGGCTAACGCTCAGCATTTTACAATGGCCCGTGCACGCAGGTAGAGAGAAAGAAAGAGACCCAGCGTTACTATGGTGGCTTGTTAAGGTTCAGTTTAAATAAAATATATGAATCCTTTCACAAGGATCCATCTAACGTTCCTATTGACAATTTAATCAAACTCTCAATGAAAGCCAGATCCTCATCAACTATAACTTTCCACATACTCCATTAGTTTAACAAACGCATTGATTACAAAATTACAACACGTATTGAAAACCGCATAATACCAGTCGAAACCGAATTAATTTAGATAAAACCAGTCTGAAGCGGTTATATTGGATAACGCAAAACCTATTTGAGCCACAATGTTGGACAAATATTGTTTTTGTCGTGTTTAATTTTGGTTTTACCGTGCTACATAGTGTTATAAATTGTCATCTTAATTAGAACTATTTTAATTGTAAGATTTGGGCTATAAAGAAGGCGTGACAACTAGATTTGAGGTTTCCGTACCCGAAGGGTCCAAACGGAACCCTATTGCTGTCACACACAAAATTTTGTTCCAAAGAATTTTAAACTTCCCATTGACCTACGGATTTAGGTGATAACGTTTATTACTACGGATATTTTACTAACAAATACCAATAATCAGATTTTTTCTTTGATAATTTCCTCATTTGGTACGGAACCCTAGATGTGCGAAGTCCGACACTCACTTACCCGGTTTTTTAACGATATATTATGTACCTATCTAAGTTTCAAACGAGTATACAATGTCATGAAATTACTTCAATGCCGTGGTTTACCGAATTTTTCCTCTCTGAAGCAAAACGCATTTGATATTTTCTAACATGTAAACTATCTATATATAAAAAAAATGTTTCGATACCTTACTCTGTTGTTGCATGAAATAACAGTAAACAAACAAACACACTTTTAGATCTATGAAATTAATTGGACAGGATTTCAGTACACCCAAATAATTAAACTGGAGAAGCAAGGTTAACGACATGATACCCTGAAAATTCGCCAAACTGAAGTGGCAGTGGGCAGGACACATTGCTCGCAGAACAGTATGTCGATGGGGCCGAAAGGTTCTGAAGTGGCGATCGTTTACCGGAAGACGCAGAATTGTAAGGCCTCCCACAAGGTGGACCGATGACCTGGTGAGGATTCGCCAGTTATATTTATGTTCCATGTAATGAGTCGATCCTATTGCCAACAACCAAACACAAATTCACACTCCATGATGCTACTGAGATATGAGATGGTGTAAGTTCAAACAAAATGTTCGGTACAATTTGGTCAATGACCTTAGTTTTAGCTACCAATACCTAGAAACGATAAACTTTGGAAAAATGCAGGTGCTTTTCGTGCTTTTTGTGAACTTTGCAAAATGCTATTGGCTTTTCTGTAGACTAGGATATTTTACAAAATTGAAAGTGTGACTTCCGCCTTACATTGTTTGATATTGTTGGTGTAAGATATTATGGATGTAAGAAGTAAAAAAATGGAAATTGGCGAATATTGAATGCTATAGCTTAGATACTGGTATTCAGCTGCATCCGGTTAGACTGGAAGCCGACCCCAAGATAGTTGGTTTTTCCAACTATCTTGGGGTCGGCTAGGCAGGCTAGGCAGATGATGATAGCTTAGATAGATAAAGAATTTAAGTTATATTAATAATTGCTTGTTTGTATAACGTAATCTATGAAAGTACCTAGTGATCAGTTGCTTGAGATAAAATACTTTTCTGTTAGCTTTCACGCTAACGCTTAATACAAAATGTATGACAATGACATTCCAGGACGTGAGTCACGTGACAGTTCTGTCCCGCAGGGAATGTCATTGCCATACATTTTTTACTAAGCGTTAGCGTGTACGTTAACAGAAAAGTAGTCTGTCTCACCCCCCAGATTTCTAAAATTCTTTAATTGATAAAAATCTACGCTGTCGTTGAGACAATTATTTATTTATCATCATGAGCTTTTTAATGTCCCCACTGCTGGGGCACAGGCCTCTTGTCTGTGGGAGGATGTGAGACGTAATCCACCACGCGGACCCAATGGATGACACATGTCTTCGAATATTTGGTTCTAGGACATGCCGGTTTCCTCACGATGTGTTCCTTCACCGTTTTGAGAGTAGTGACGATAAAATAATTATAACTACACGTCGCCCATAGGTCGAGATTCGATCTCATTTAAATTTTAAGTTAGAATGGTTTTAAGGTTTTATTGTCAAAGACCATAAACATGACACATAACTGTGAAACGACACAAATACGTGACAAGCGCAGTGTATTCTTTTTTATTCATTTAATTTATTTCTAAAGCATATTAAAAAAATATGTTTTTGCATATAAACTAAACTCTTCTTATAAACTAAACTTTCTCACCTTCTCCATATACGAGTAAACTAAAACTGTGCCAAATTTCATACTGCTTCGTCCGCGTGATTTTCGTAAAAAGGGATGGAAGTTATTGTTTCACATATTAATTTATAGATTATTAATTATCTTGATTTAATTCACGGTCTCTGTACGAAAGCTAAACTAGTCATTAAAAAAAATGTAATACATAATTAAAATCTACTGTTGTGTAACCTAGATCCTTATAACACTACCAAAACTAAAAACTTGCCGCAAAGGACGTGACCTTCTGGCTAACAAGATTAAGACCCAGTTTGTTTTACAGGAATGACCTAAGAAACCGCTGAAACACACCACATTAAACCAGCAAATAACAGAACTGCCCGACTCCTGAATAGGTCTTCAGAGACCCAGGACTCAATCTTATTTCAAGGCACAAAGTCGTAAAATTTACGATTCGCGAATTCTCAGTGATGATCCGTCATGCGCTATCAAAGTTTTATAGCCAGTATGTTTGTACGTTAAGTTGTAAACTCTGAAACGTTTGCATGTTAATGTAAAAGATTGTGGTTCGTTACTTTGTTGTGTTTTACGTCTGCGAATGGTGTTTTGGTCCGCGGTTGCAGAGGGATTTGATTGGTTTCTGTGGAACTAAAGCGTTGAACTTGTATGATGTTACATTGTACAGGGAATAAATGTTTAATAACAGATTGTATTGACTTGACATTAAACCCTGGACCCCACACGAGCAAGCGATATATATAAGTTTATGAACAATCGCTTTCAACACATAAAATGAAGGATAAGCAGATAATCATTTCATCATCATCATCATCCTGCCTGGGTCAGGGGTATTGAGTCGCCGCGGCTCTGTTACAGGCAACTTTTTTTTTATTGTTGATAGGCACGCGTTTGACCACTATCTCACCTGATGGTAACCGATGATGTGGTCGAAGATCGACCATGCTTGCCTAGAAGTAACCTATTCACTCTTGACTTAAAGACTCCCTGGTTGTAGCTATCAGGAAACAGACTCCGGCAGGGAATTCCATTCCCAAGCACAATTCACACAATGAATGTATTAAAAGCAACTGAAGGATTACGAGTGGGTTATGAGCGGAAGAAGTTATTTGCTGATCTTCCACTAAAAAAATAATCATTATCATTAGTTCAGCCGAAAGACGTCCATTGCTGTATATAAGCCAGCATAAGCAAGCATAACTCACATCCATCGGATACCCGCAAACCTCACCAGGTTATCGGTCCATTTGTGCTCTTACAAGTGGTCTTTCAACGCTGCGTCTTCTGACACGTGGAAGCCACTCCAGAAAGGAGAAACCCAAACTCCATAGAAACTTGGGCCTGGCGTTACAGCGCTGGAATTTGGCCATAATGTAGAGCGTGTATGAAGGTTTCACGAGCCCAATTTTGACGTCTCCCAGCAACGGCCATTTTTTTTTTTTGATAGGCACGCGTTTTTTACCACTATCTCACCTGATGGTAAGCGATGATGTGGCCAAATTGATCAAATCAGACAGAGTTTACCTACATTCAAGATTATTTTTCTACTTTTGAGACTTTATTTCCTACGTAAATCATACAAATATTGATCAGCTGATGATCACTTTGTATGCAAAGTCCAATTTTTTTTTTGGGATTTTTTTATGTTTTCTTAGAGACAATTTTCAGTAAGAACAATCTGATTTCCACTTTATCGATTATATTTTTATGGTACGCTCTATTGACACAATACCAGCGTTTGTGAAGTTAGTGACTGACGTATAATGAAATAACTGTTGTGACGATTTACAAAAGTTGTTAAAAACAAAAAATATAAATCTACTTATTTTCTACACTTGGCCATTGTTATTGAGGCTAAGATTTAAGTAGGATAATTAAGCAAAATAGACGATTTTTTTGGTACATATCTGATTCGTGTAACAGTTAGGCCCAAAAACGGGGTTCTCCTTTTCGGCCCCATCGACCATCTGTTTTACGAGTAATGTATGCTCACTGCCACTTCAGTTTGGCATTGTGTATAGGATCTGTGCCTAACCCTTCGGGGAATTTTGGCCCGGTGTTATGAAACAGTGTTAAAATTGGAATTCGTTACGATTTTCAAACGGGTGTAAGACAGGAACCATGCTAAAAGATCTGAAAGTATCTACGAAGTCATTATTTTGGGGTTTAGTTCCACTGGGTTTATGACTGTCTTCCAACTAAACTACATAGATCATTGTGTAGGATACAGGAATGATTTAGCTGTATTGTGTAAATGAGAAAGTCTCTTGTGACCAACTGTAATCATCATTATCATAATCAGCTTTCTAATGTAACCACTGCTGGGGCACAGGCCTCTGGCAGGAGGCCATAATCCACCCATGGGGGCCGAATGCGGATTGGTGATTAACCGGACCAACTGAAATATGTTCGCTGCAATATTCAGCATTTGTCGTTGGACACAACGTTACGCACAAAACGTTTCAATGGGAACGCAAACATTGTGCGTGAAGGTAAGGAGTGGAATGCCCCAAAGTCTAAGTTTTTTAACCGACTTCAAAAAAAGGAGGAGGTTCTCAATTCGACTGTATTTTTTTTTTTTTTTTTTATGTGTGTTACCTCATAACTTTTTACTGCGTGAACCGATTTTGAAGATTTTTTTTTTATTTGAAAGCTGTTGCTTCACATGTGGTCCCATTTTAATTTGGTGAAGATCTGATGAAGAACTTCGGAGATACACAATGAAACTCTTCAATAAATGATAGCAAACCTTCCAGAATTGCTGCAATCGCATGTCTGTGTATTGTTTTCACCACTTCACAACATTACATCACGCTGATGCGCTATGAAGGGTATACAGATTTGTACAGTTCACCCGGATACACCCTAATTTCACCAAATAGGTTCAAATTCCCTATTTTTGAGGCTATCAATTCGGGCATAACTTTACTATTAATTTAGTTTTAGAATGGGGTACAACAACTAAAAAGTGAAAAATAAAAAACTTTTTACAAAAAAAATACAACCGACTTCCATAAATAATACTAAAAAATTGTGTTTCTAGTTTGGTTTCTTCGTTATTTGACACCGACTTCCGAAATTAAAGTTATTTTACATTTTTTAGTATTATTTATGGAAGTCGGTTGTATTTTTTTTGTAAAAAGTTTTTTTGTTTTTTTTTTGCGTTTTTCTGTAATACTGATTAGTGGATTGTAAATTCAAATTCATAATATTGATCATTTTAAATTTAGAACCTACTCATCAGTGTTAAAACATAGTTATTTAATTTTATAAGTAAGTTTTTTCTTGTGGAGAATTTGAATGTAGTTAAACTAAGCATGTGCTTAGCGAGTTTTTTTATATGTTTATAATATTAAGAAAAGTCAGTATATGGTCTTTGAGGCCGGTGGTGCTAGATGCCCAGACAGTGTGCCACATGTACATCTGAATAATGTACCCTTAGACAGGGTAAATCATTTTAAATATCTAGGGCATATAGTCACGGCTGACCACAGGGATGATGCTGATTTGGAACGGGAACGAAGGGCTGTGTCTAAGAGAGCTAATATGCTGGCTTGCAGGTTCGCGCGGTGTTCGGATGACGTAAAAATAACTCTTTTCCGAGCATATTGCACGTCTTTGTACACTTGCAGACTGTGACTTTACACACAGAAAAACTACAGCACCCTTCGTGTCCAATTAAATAATGCTTTCAGGGCGGTTTTGGGTCTGCCCCGCTACTGTAGCGCTTCAGGTATGTTCGCATTGGCACGCACGGACTGTTTCCATGCGACCATGCGGAAGCGATGCGCGTCTCTTGTGCGCAGAGTGCGGGCCAGCACCAATACCGTTCTGAAAATGATAGCAAATAGGTTGGACTGTCCTTATGTGCGACACTGCTGTGACAGACAAGTTACATATAGTGTCGCATATAAGACACTACTGTAATTAATTTTAATGAATTGATTTTTGAATTTTGTTTCTGATATGGGTTACCTGAAGTAAATTATTTTTTTTTATTTTTTTTAATATAAGGCTGCCAGTGTTCAAAAAACGAATTAATAACTTTGTACCGTTACACAGACTTAATAAAACCTCTTTTATTTCCAGCCCACGCTTAATATCTCAGTGTGCTTGCAGTATTTAGTTAGCGGGGCTGTCGACTGGCATTACCTTTTGAAAACTTTCAGAGTAATATGATTAGCGACCTGAACATCTGCACTTTCATACACATGTATAAGGTGTGTTTCTTTTTGAAATTAAATGAGTGTTTTATACTGTTTTAATTCGTTGTAACGTGGTTTATTCAAGAAATAATAAAATAGGTTTTTTATTTGAATGTAAATAAATGTGTATTGTGTATTCTGAAATGGGATTCCTTTGTAAAAGTAGGGATTAAAGTTAAACTTTCACTCTTTTCTTTCTGCATATTTCTTCACTTGTATATTCTCATATACAAGTGAAAAAATATTCAAGAACTTGTTGATACATGCCATTTAAAATGTCTTCAAAATTAAATGCAGTCATCAGAGTTAGTGACTTGTTTAGTCACTAACTCTGACGTGTTTTACGATTTTAAAACGAAAAATTTACTTTACAAGAGCTAAAATTATCATTCCTAATTTATGCTAAAGCTAAGTTTTTCCTAGTTAGTCTAGTTTCTACGTTATTATAACGTTAATAAAACTAATATTATTTGAACAGTTATTTTGTAAGTATAGAAAACTTCAATTCTCATGCAGATTTTTTAGTTTTTTCAAAAACGTGCTAACCCTAGGAATAAGGTACTCCGGTATCGTGGGTGCGTTCACTAACATATAAACTCCCATACACAAGACACCCAGACTCTGAAAATCGTTCCGAGCGCTAATCGAACCCGCGACGCGCAGCCATTCGCTCAACCACTGCACCAACCGTGTCATCGAACAGTTTCCATTAAAATTCTTACATCATCCTCCCATCCTAAAATCCTTCCTCATTACCAAAGTCCAGAGATAAACACCTACATTCCCAGTATTTATTTCTCCAGTCCACAAGACCTCTGCCTACCCAGTTAACGTAGGTAATATTATTAATATCACGATATGTTGTCCCCGACCTCATTCGTGGAATGTCGAATTGTTTCATATGATTTATTGTGGTTACGTACCAGTCCGTGTGCTGTCATACACACTCGGCATACGGAGTTAGGAGCAGCTAGAACCGGTTGGGAGCGGTTAGAAGTGGTATGAACTGGTTCGAAGTGGTTACGAGCAGTTTCGGGCGGTTGTGTTCGGTGTGGAGCAGATTTGGATCGCTGGAAGTAGTTTGTTTTGAACTTTGGTTGGATAGTTATTTTCCTAAACAGTAATGAAACGGAAATAGTGTTAAGGTGGAAGCGAGGAATACAACTCTTTCAGCTAGAATTGATGAAAAATTTCATGAAATCATAACATTTGGCATCAATTCTAGCGGACAGAGTTGTATTGTTGATTTTAATGATTACAGTTCTGTAAATACGTACTTGCTACGGCCGCGAATCATATTTTGACCAACATACAACCCGATACTGACCTGCAAATTGCAAAAAACGTAAGAAAATTTGTATTTCGCGGGCTACCCTGGCGTTTTCACCTAAAATATGGGTCACTTTTTCCGCTGCCGAAAATGTCACTCACTGCTATTCTTAATTAGAATGAGATAGCGGAAACTTCTCATAGAATAAATATTGTACATATTTGTAAGATGTTGCTAGTAAATTATAAACAGATACGAAAGAGTCACAATTCATCAGAAAAGAAAAGGTTTTCGAAGTAATTAATTATGTATTTTCCACCTTAAAACAAGCCTCCTCTGACACAAATCTTACTAACAGAAAACTTCAAATAAAGTCTCAAGCCATAAAAAAAATCAAAAATCCCTTCTAGCCAAACCCTACTACGCTCAGTTTATCCATGTTCAATATTATTTTCTATTTTACCATAGCATCGCTTGACTTATTCTCGCAGTAGGCCGGGCCAAACACATTACACTCCCAACGACTCCCGGAGTCGGGTAATAGTTTGTGAGTACACTTTAGTCAAGAGAGGTCGCATTTGGTCTGATATGTGACCGTTATAGGAGGTAAGTAGGTGTATAGGTAGAGTTATAAGGATATTTTTGACATAGCATGAAACTTATAGAGGTAGGCAAATGTGAACGGTTATCCCACATTTCCTAATGATGTTATACTAAATTACATGCAAGTCTTGTTCTAGATTTCAGGGTATTCACCTTCTTACCTACTAGAAAGTCGAAAGTTATCTTATGGGAACATACTCTCGGGATAAAAAGTACCCTTTGTCTTGTTCCAGAACAAGGTCTACCACAGATTTAGTTTCTCATTTATAATAATTATAATTAAGGATATGATTATACCAACTGCAAGCCTATTTCTAGACTCCGAGTTCGACTCAGACCAGCTGAGAGTTTTATTATGACCTAAAATTCCATACCAGCTACCAATTTGCTGACCTAAGATTGAACCCAGGAGCCAGTGCTTACAGACAAAATTGAGTATTCTAGTTTGCCAGCGTCAGATAGGCAGAGTTGTCATACTGGTATCCAACTATATGAGATTGTTTTTAGGGTGCCGTACCTCAATAGGAAAAAACGGAACGCATATAGGATCACTTTTTTGTCCGTCCGTCCGTCTGTCAACACCTTTTATCTCGGGAACGCGTGGAGTTATCAAGTTAAAATTAAAACCAAATACAAGTCTACAGTCCCTTGAAGCTGTAAAAAAATCAAACTTCTAAGTTAATGTAAAAAAAAGATACGGCCGTTTATGCCTCAAAAAACATATATTTCGACACTCGCAAGGATATCACAATTTATAGGATACTTCCCGCTGTTCAACAATAATGAAATTTGGCAAGAAGTAAGGACTTATAACATAAATTAAGGGAAAAGTCTTACTACCGTAAATTTTTAATTAAATCACAAAAAATATGGCCCCCCACAAGCAATTCGGGTCCAAATTTTGAAGTGAGGCGACCGTATCATGTATGGCATCATATGAAAGAACCTCATTAGCATAAGCTTAAATAAATTTTAAATTATTTTAACCACGTCTAATTAAAGAAAAAATAAATAAAAAAGTTTTTCTGGCAAAAAATTTCGAAACTCAATTCCCGAACTATTTAGATATCCGCAAGCTTGTACGGAACCCTCGGTGTGCGAGTCTGATTCGCACTTGGCCAGATTTTTTTTATATTATTGACACTATGACTCGCGTTTGACCACTATCTCACCTGATGCTGATGGTAAGCGATGCAGTGCTCGACGATGGAGCACGCTTGCCTAGAGGTAACCTATGCACTGCTGACTTATAGACTCCCAGATTGATCCCAGATTGAACTGGAAGTCGACCTTAAAATTGTTTAGAAAAGGCATCGTAAATTGTTTAATTTGCCAGTAAAAATCTTTTTTTACAAAAAAATAGAACTGACTTCCAAAAAAATCAAAAAGTGCAAAATAACTTTACTTTCGGAAGTCGGTGTTTCTGGTTTTGTTTCTTCGTTTTTTGACACCGACTTCCGAAATTAAAGTTAATTTGCTTTTTTGATTTTTTTGGAAGTCAGTTCTATTTTTTTGTAAAAAAGTTATTACTTTTCACTTTTTAGTTGTGATTCCCCATTAAATTGTGTTAACAATGGATATCTAGGCGATAGCAGTAATCGCGGTTGATTTGCTGTCATTTTTTGAAGAATTCCGTTGTCTGTCTCCAAAACGCATCATCAGATCGATATGAAATTTAAATGGGACCATTTCGGAAGAAACCCCTTTTGAACAAAAAAAGAATTTTAGAAATCCGTTTATAAATAATGAAGTTATGCCCGAACATACATAAAAAAAGAATACACATTTCCGAATTGATAACCTCCTCCTTTTGGAAGTCAGTTAAAAATCGGCAGCTATAACAAAACAGCAACGCTCCTTAACAGCAGAAATAAGCACATATTTATTTTATTTTCTCTGCCACAAAACTTACAGCCAACGACAAGACTCATCGCCGAAATTTTATTATAAGATATCATATTCAGATCCAGAGATTTCAATGATAATCAAATATCTTGGCAAGAGACGAGGCCCAATTTAGCTGCCTCGTAAATATTTAGCGCGCGATAGTAGTAGTCTGCATTGAATCTCAAGTGCGGATTGCATAGAATGCATCAAGAGTTTTATACCCGGTTTTGCGAGCTTTTTGGTGTGGATGTGACGAAAATATTTTGTAAAGACGGAAGACACTTGAGTATTTGCAACAACTTAACATGATGGCCCCAAGGAGCTTCAGAGATATATATTCTATTCTGACGATGATGAATACAACAAATTACAACCGGAAGATTTCCGCTGCTATATATAGGCCTCCCCCAAGTGTCGCCACAATTACCAGTCCTCTGCGTCTTGCAGCTATCAGATTCCCACGACCCTCATTAGGACATCGGTCCACCTAGTCCTCAGAAGGTGGCTTTCCAACGCTGTGTCTTCCAATACGCAGTCGTCACTCCAGTACTTTTTGCCCCATCGACCATCTGTTCTGCGAATAATGTGCCCTGCCCACTGCCACTAAGGTTTTGAGATTCTTCGGGCTTTGTCGGTACCCTTGGTGCTCCTGCGGATATCTTCATTTTTAATCGATCTCGCATTGAAATTTCGCCAATTCGAGCCCTATGTCCACTGATTAGTTAGAGGCCTCCCATCAAGCATCGCCACAACGTCGGTTACATAAAATAAAATCGTATTCAGTATAACAGTACTGAACCAGAAAGGGCCGCATGCAATGAAATCCTATGAGTGATTCGCCCACACAGTCCAGGAAGTGGGAAGATGTATGAGAATTCTATGTTGGTTTTGGACGACCGCACCCACACAATATTAAGTAGGTACCTCAACTTCATCTCAGTCTAAAAATACCCTGACATTTGTAGATGCCTTTACTCACAGCAGAATTCATCCAAATCATTCTAGAATTGCTCAAACATTTTTAGAAGGGCTTTCTTAAAAAGAAATTTTAAAAATGGCTTCAGACTTTTTACATCAAATATTTAGAAAAGGGAAATGAGAAACTGCTCCTTTTGCTGATTTGTAAATATTAAGCCGTGTTAATTGTATGGTTGGGCAGGTTTCGTTATGTTTTTCGAAGTAGTCTTTGTGTTCTTAGGGATAAGCCGGTTTCAGGATTAAAAACTGCTGTATTTACAGTTTCGGAGGGGAAAATAACCGTTCCGAGTGAAGGTAGCTTTTTAAATAAGGACGGACATTGCTTTTTAAATGAGCTACCTTTTTTATTTCCGTTAGTGTGAAGGCGAGAGTACAGGATTTCAAAATGTAGGCAAGTTGGATTTTGGGCCTTGTCGTTATAATCATTCAGGGGTAAGACGGTTAATGCTGTTAATAAGCTTCCCTTATGCAGCATTGGCAGTTCAACTAACAAGCCTATTTTGTCCCACTGCTGGGCATAGACCTCCCTCTCCCCCTTCCATACAACTCAGTCCTTTGCTAGTACTAGTCCCTTCGGTAGGAGTCGAACTCGTCCCGCCATCTTGACCTTGGTCTACCGCGATGTTATCTGGCACTTAATGGAACCCATTTTGTGGTTTTTTATTTGCCCATTTGACATGTGACAGATATATCCGGCCCAATCCCATTTAAGCTTAGCAGCTTTTCGGGTAGCTGCCATGTTTTTTTTTAACACGGTAACTGCAAACAGTGCGGCCCGTTCACTTCCAATCAGCATCTACTTTATAATATCTATGTTTGGGTCAACTTGCAGTCTAACGAAATGCAGCTGTATACCAATATACTTTTATATATTAGTAAAAATAATAATAATTCTTCTGGACGAATTTCGACCATCGTGGTCAATTGCCAGTGATGACATATGGAACAGAAACGTGGTAGCTCACAATGGGCCGCATCAGAAGATTTAAAATCACCCAAAGAGCAATGGGCTATGCTCGGAGTTCCGTTGCGTGATCGAATCAGGAATGATGAAATCCGCAAGAGAACCAAGGTTACCGACATAGCCCGAAGAATCGACAAACTGAAGTGGCAGTGTGTCCTTTTGCTCGCAGAACAGATGGTCGATGGGGCCGAAAAAGTTCTGGAGTGGCGACCGCGTACCGGAAGACGCAGCGTTGGAAGGCCTCCAACAAGGTGGACCGATGACCTGGTGAGAGTCGCGGGTAGCCGATGGATGCGAGACGCACAGGACCAGTCATTGGGGAGACATTTGGGGGAGGCCTATCTCCAGTAGTGGACGTCTTTTGGCTGAAATGATGATGATGAATGATGGTAAATCAACAACGGAGACTAGCCAAGTACGCAGGAGATATTATAGTGCACTTGTGTGCGCCAACACAGGTATACTCTCTGTTCCTTTAATCTCATAGTCCGATGGGACGGCAATCCGACACGACCCGGGAGAGATTCAACTTATAAGTATTTTCCTAGTCATGATTATTATGTACGTCAATCTAACAGCTTCCTCTCCTTGTTCCAGGCGGTAGATTACTTAAAGAAACGCACACCAGCGCGCGCGGCGGTCATGATAGCGGCGGTGTGGCTGATGTCCGCACTAGTGTGCATACCACCTTTACTGGGGTGGAGAGTCAGCAGGCCACCGGAGCAGTTTCCACAGTGCAAGGTAAGATGTAGTTTAATAATACTGTGTAGAAGGATCCTATCTTTCGCGGTGAGTTTAAGTTTGGGAGAAAGAGGTGATAAAATGCTACGCAAGTTCTGAAGAAGTGACTCTGTAAGACATTCTTGAATATGCGACACGGCGGAAACGCGGCAGAGTGATTAGTTTTTTTGATTACTATTTGCACTGATGAAGTGTTTTCGTTTAACCTATTTATTAGATATATTTTTTTAAACCCAATTTTCGTAGTAACAGAAAAAATTACAAAAATGAAAAATGTTGACTTGAAAAAGTTATCAGACCATAGAAAATTCAGCCCTTTGATTTCATAAAATACTAAATAAATCAATATAACGGTTACTACACACATAGACAGCTCAAAGACACTAGTTTCGGTCTAGCCGAATATTCGGCCACTTTTAAGCCGAAACCAGCTTTTTGCCCACTAGTCTATAATAATAATAAATGTCTATATTTCCCAAAAATACAGAAAATTATTCTTCAAGTTTACAATCTTTGGATTTAATGTAGAGAGCATTTTCATTAAACATTTGAATGCTGCAGAAATCTGTACAAAATAGATTAAAATTTGCCCCCCTGTTCAATGTAGAACAGCTTTTGCCTCGCGACAATACAATGCATTGAGTTCAAGGCTTTACAACAATATCAATAAAAAAATCTCTCTTTATAATTCTCATTTAGTTTTCTTTTTTTTAATTTTTTTTTCTCTTTTTTTTATTTTTTTTTATTATTAATATTATTATTATAAATTAAGTAAGCAAAATGCTAAAGATAAAATAAAAAATTGGTTAAAATCATTCAACTATGATCAAACAGAAAAACTTCTAGAAATAGTAAAATAAAAAATTAGAAATATACATATTTGAAAAAAGTAGATAATCGTAAATATAACTTAAATTGTACATTCTTTGTATGTTTCCTAAGCATGTTGTGCTTGACAAAATAAAATGGTTTAAGCTAGACAGCGTCCACATTTAGATTGTTAATATGAAATTTAATGCGGAGAGCCGCCGACTCTCAAAATACGAGCATGTCTTAGTTTGGGAGTCAGTGTGTTAATTAATAATGCACAGCTGTACAATCATAAAAAAAAAAACTCTGTCTAGGGTAACTTAACTATGTCTAACTAGGGTGTCCTGTATCTTAAGAGACAGCGTTTGGCAATGAGGTTCCAATATGTATGAGTGGACTGTGTCGATTTACCTTCATAAGGGAAAAAAGTATTAGTTTAAAAGTCTCAACTAACTTTTTAAGACCCATAAGTAAGCTTGTGTAAGTAAACATATTAAGTTTAATTTAAATCAGTTAATTAATTCTTTATTCCTGGAATTGCGAGTTTTAATTAAATACAGTGAGCAATAAACACTCCTACTGCATTCTCACATGTCTTCCTACAATTTGAAACTGTTGGTTTAGGTTAGGGGTTAGTATTGATCATGGGATTTATTTGTGCATTACTAACAACCACTTTCAAAATGAGGAAAAAACCAGGAAAACAGTTTTGTGTTAACCTACTTGACGTAAAAAGAAAACCTTATCACACACCATCTGTTTCCACCCCCGATATCACAACTCAACAGTACAAATACCCCATAAAAATAGCAGCTGGGCTATTCTACTTTTCTAGGAATAACTTGCAAGTACTGTAACACTGCGTTACCAAAGAAGACTACCATATTTATACTTATTAAGTAAATAATATTTCATCAAATAAATGACTTAACGTACTCTCTGAGCCTTTTCCTAACTATGTTGGGGTCGGCTTCTGACACGGCTTTTTAATAAAAGTATAAAAATTAGAACTATACAAAAAAAAAACAACCGACTCGGAAATCGGTGTTTGTATTTTATTTCTTTATTTGACAACGGCTTCCGAAATTAAAGTTAATTTTTAATTTTTTGTGTATTTTTTTTTTTTGAAGTCGGTTGTTTTTTTTTTTGTAAAAAAGTTTTTTATTTTTCACTTTCTAGTTTTTATACCCTAGAACTAAAAACCCCAATAACGAATACGTATTTTTCGTTTTTGTTCAGTTTTTCAAAAAGCGCTAAAGCAATTTCGATCAAATTTATATGGGTCCACCTCGGGAGTATATTCTATCAGATAAAAAAAGAATTTTGAAAAGCGGTCCTCAATTGACAGATAAATGGGTGGACATACATAAAAAAACATACCTACAGTCGAACGTAGAACCTTCTCCTTTTTCGAAGTCGGTTAAAAATACAACCGACGGAACAATACGGAACTCCGCAGTAAAACAATGTATACTAGCCTTGTTTGGACCTATTAGAATTTCCATGAGATGCACTCTGGCTATAAGGTACCTAAGAACTGATGATGTAGCCGGAAGGAAGGCAGGGGAGCTCCTTAAGGTGCTAATAACTATCAATGACCTTGAGTGGTTAGCTTGCGTGTTCTGTGCTGAGCTCACGTAATGCGTCGTACGTCCGTAAGTAATAGGACTCGCCCATCAAGGAGCGCTGTTCGAAATTAGACGCATTATTAATTTATTACACATAAAACAACAAGAATTATACTAAGATACGTATACTAAAATATAAATAATTAAATGATATTTAAAATGGTGAAAGTTTCATAAAATAAATACACTATATAGTTTTAGCAGGATTACTAATTTTTAATCCGCGTTAGACTTATCTTTACAAATTAATTACACTATGTTATTAAAATATAATTTAAAATATTCACAAAAAAATACGACGAAAATTGTTTAGAGTAACATATATTTTTTCCAAAGAAATAATACTAGTCGTTTAGACGTGGTGTTCAATTAAAAACCATTAGAAGTCGTTAAACTGCGCCGTAATAAAACAATGTATCCTAGTCGTGTTTCGGCTTATTGGAATTCTCATGAGATGCACTCTGACTATTGGTTCTATTCATTCGATTACTACTATCTATATACGACTTTCATACTGTTTAGATTTAGTTGCAAACAACAAAAATAACAACTAAAGAACAAAACAACAACTAACAAGTGTAAATTAAAAAACATTTTCTAAATACACCCGAATTGAGAACCACCTCCTTTTTTTACTTCGTTTGAAAAGAAAACATGTTACTTTTACACACGTACAGGTTCTGTCCGTTGAAAAGTAGAATGGCCCTCCTGCCTACTATAATAGGATCTCGATATTCGATCGTGTAATCTAAGTTTCAACTTGAATTTCTTTACGATAGCTTTTCTACCTTTTTTATCGTAAAATCATTCTTAACGTGAATATTAACGACTTTTATAGCATTCGGAGAGGCAGTGTTGGGCCTTGAAATAGGAAAAAAGAAAACGGGTAAGCTTTTTAGTGAGGGAAAAGGTAAAAAATAGTCTTTTCCCATTTTAAAAGGTTGTGAATTCTTGTCAATGATAAGAATAAAATTAACATTTTTCCGGTGCTGATAAAAAAAAAAGAAATACTGATGATTTAACTGAGCGGGAGCGCAATTTTATTTACGTTAACTTTTATTTCTGAAGTTGCAAAAGAAGAAATTTAAGAACAAAACCAAGGTCATGGTGAATACCCATGTAGCATTCACTCCTATCAAGATCGGAAACTCTACACTCGATCTTGTAGACAATTGCGTTTACCTGGGGCAAAACGTCCAGTTAGGTACATCTAACTTTAAGGTGTATGTATATATCCGCCTAGTGGCGCCATCATTGAATAAAAAATCGTAGCAAAGCGTAGAAAATAAAAATCAAAGAATCCTATGTTGCGTTAGTTACAAAGAGGATGAGGTATTTTTACGTAGTTAAAACAATACTCAAAATGTTTCGTATCCAAAGTAGTTAGCAAAAGTACCAAAAACGGCCGCCATACGAATTTTTATTCAATGAGGGCGCCACTTATGGGGAGGTAGGCCCTTAAGTAAGAGATCAATCGTCGAATCCGACTCGGCTGGGCAGAGTTCGGAAAACTGAGCGGTATCTTTTCGTCTCACATATCACAAAGTTTCAAGACGAGAGTCAAAGTGACCGGCGCGTATTGCCAACGATGAGATATGGCAGTGAAACAAAGTCGCTCATAATGGGTCGTATGAGAAGGCTTAATATTACCAAAGACGAACCAAGGTTACCGATATAGCCCGAAGAATTGCCAAACTGAAATGGCAGTGGGCAGGGCACATTATTGCAAAACAGATGGTCAATTAGGCCGAAAGGTTCTGGAGTAGCAACCACGTACCAGAAGACGCAGCGCTGGAAGGCCTCTCACAAGGTGGACCTGGTAAGGGTTGCGAGTATCTGATGGATGCGAGACACAACAAGACCGCTCATTGTGGACACTTGGGGGCCTACGCCTAGCAGTGGACGTCTTCGGCTGAAATCCCTACCTTGTTGCTATTCCACGAATTCGCACTAAGAGTACCCAAACGTCTTTCATAATGCGCACAGCAAAGGAGTGGAACTCTCTACCTGCGTCTGTATTTCCGAATGCATACAACCCTAATATCTTCAAAAAATTAAATTAGAGTGAACAGGCTTCTTCTGGAACAACTTGCGACCAACGGATGCCCCTTAAGTTAAAAGGAAAAATAAGTCCTTGATTAGACCTGTCGTACTGTATGGATCAGAATGTTGAGCTGTGACAAAGACGTATGAAAAAAGATTGCATGTGGCGGATGTGACAATGTTGAGATGGATGTGTGAGTAACGAGAATGTATAAAGTGAGAAATGAATACATTATAGGTAGTTTAAAAGTGGCGCCAGTCACAGAAAAGTTGAAAGGGAACCGCTTATCTTGGTATGGTTATGTGAAGAGGAGGGATGAAACACATGTAACTAAAAGAGTTATTAGATTTAGATTATATAGATATTTATATTATAGATGGAGAGGGAGAGGGAGGCCAAAGAAAAGATGGATGGATTGTGTGAGGAGTGATATGAAAGAAAAGGGAGTTAGTGATAGCGTGGCGGCTAACAGGAATGAATGGAAGAAAAATCATGTTACGCCGACCCCAAGTAACATGGGATAAGGGCAGGCAGATGATGAGGCTTTTTCTGGGTACGCTGATTGGTAATGATTTTGATGTTGTTGAAAATAAGGCATTGATTTTTTCTGACCCTGTGTACTGTGATACTGATTACATTTTAAAAGAAACTCGTTTTTACAATGGCTTTGGAACTATATTAATTTTGTAACTACTTGCAAATACTATCCAAATGATTAATTTAGTATACTACTTATTCTTTTTGATACCAACGAAAATTGTCGCTTTCGTTTCGTCCCGTTAATTTCATGGCCACCTCTCTCCAGGCACAGAATCTTCTCTATTAGAGGATTTTTAATTACACCTTCAAGAATGTAATGTCTCAACGTGACCCAGCATTTTAAATACGTTATGCAAAATAAATTGATGACGCTTGTAAGATAATTAATTTTGCTTAATTTTAAGTTAATGTTTGCTTTTACTGTTCTGTTCTTTAATGATTAAGTAGTCCGTCGTGACTGGTAAAAAAAAACTGGCCTCCCTGCCAGTTCCGTACCATATATTGTTAGTAACACCAATGGGGTCCAGGTCAATGGGAATTTAAAAAAATCTTTGTAACAAAATTTTGTGAGAGACGACGGACGGACAGACAGATGGACACGTGAGTGACAACAATAGGGCTCCGTTTGGACCCTTCGGGTACGGAACTCTAAAAAGAGTGGCGCTCCATGAGTGCCGACAGAAGTGAAAACTTGAACTAAAATAAAGAAGTTTTCACTTCAATCCACTACCGACACCGCTTATAGCGGATCGCGTAGCGGTGTCGGTGTCAGTGTCGTTATCGATGGCGAGTCCAATTGTTTTTTCCCATCTCAAAAAATGCCCAACGTTCCTAAGAAGTTTTCACTGCAATCCGCTAGCGGATCTTGGACGACACCCGGTGACGGTGTCGCGCGAGTTCAATTGTTTTTTTCCCCATCTCAAAAATGCCCAACGCACCTAAAGAAGTTTTCACTTAAAAAAATCAGCCTTAATACAGTACCAAGCATTGATTTGTAGGTATTTTCTTTATAGATGAGCTTTTTCTATCTTTTTTAGTAAAATCCCAATAGTGTTATGTGTTAACAATGTTCCCACTGCGGGGACTTAGGCCTCCTCTCTAGGAGAGGGAATAGCCCACTGCGGGTTGCTGGATGTCACAATTTTTGGTTTCCTTCACCATTTTGGGCGCAGTGGTTGCGAAATAAATTATACAAAGTAAAGCGCGTGACTAGGTGTAAACCCATGACGTAACACTCGTCATTTTGGGGCCACCACGCCCACGGGGACAACACTGTACTCAAGTAAGTGCCGTTATTTGACATTTGGCAGGATTTCGTTTTTTGATACCTCGATAATCAGCCAAAACTTCTGTATCGATCTGTCTAAGCAGTATCTTTCTACTATGAATAATCCGAGATATATAAATAAAATCACCGTTAAGTACCTACCCTTGATTTCTATGAAATTCAACACTGCATTTTTGTGTGTAACTTAAAATGACAAACGAACAAAACATTTTTACAAAAAAAAAAAACAACCGACTTCTAAAAAAGAAAATACACTAAAAATTTAAAAATAACTTTAATTTCGGAAGTCGGTGTTCGTATTTTCTTTCTTCGTTATTTGACACCGACTTTGGAAATTAAAGTTATTTTTCAAATTGTAGCGTATTTTCTTAAGTCGGTTGTTTTTTTTTGTAAAAAGTTTTTTTTTCACTTTTTAGTTGTTGCCCCCAGAACTCAAATCCACAATAACATGGAACGTGGAATTTAAACATACTCGTAATTGGAGGAAACCAAAACATCATCTATGTATACATATTTTTCTAAAAAACGTTGAATCAATTACAATAAAATTTTTAGGGGTGGTCCCATGTTAATTTATTGAAGGAAGATTTTCTTCTTTTATCTTTCAGATAAAAAAAAGAATTATGAAAAGCGGTTTACAACTAACACAGAAATCGGTGGTCATACCTACATAAAAAAAAAAACATACACACAGTCGAACATAGAACCTACTCCTTTTTCGAAGTCGAAGAAACCGACTTCGAAAAAGGAGTAGGCCTTTTTCGAAGTCGGTTAAAAACGACAGCTTGGGGTTCTGGGATCTCTTTCTGCTAGTGCTGATAATAGTGTCCAGGGTTGCGAGATTTTTCGAAAGAAGTTACCGCGTTCCTGGCACAGGCAACTGAAGGAACATGGGTGGGATTTAGTCATTAAGAATTTGACAGTCCCTCCCGCTACACCCGGAGCGGGCAAAGTCATTAGATGAAATCCCATGCTCAAAATAAAAAAACAAAAATGCCCAACGCGCCTAAAGAGGTTTTCACTTCAATCCGCTACGAGATCCACTACGAATGCTACGCGTCGTAGCACTCGTAGCGGATCACGTAGCAGGTCGGTAACAGTGTCGCGAATTGTTTTTTCCCATCTCAAAAATTCCCAACGCGCCTAAAGAAGTTCACACTTAAAAAAAAAGTGCTAGTAATAGTGTGCTGTTAGTTTGTCAAAAATTAGTAGAATCAAGTTGCATGCTATATTCAGAACAGAAGGTACCTTCTATTTTTGGCCCTTAATATAGCCATTCAGCGAAAGCTTTGAAAGATATACCATTTCCTTATTGACCTACCAAATCAATAGGGACGAATTGACTTTATTAATGTTTTTATGTTCTCCGTGACTAATGGCCAAGAAACCCGCCATTAGTGCATTGTGCTCGCTGATAAATAGTGAAGCATTTGCTATAAACATTATGGAATCCATTTCTTGAGTCATTTTATAGTTTGTCGACATAATACCTTGGTCATTTATCGCATTTATTTTTATTTTGTTGTTTTTTGTAAGTAGGTACATAATTGTTTTTGAACGAATAATTGATTGAATATTTTAAAACGACAAATTGCTTTGCGATTTTTTGATATAGCCAAAGTTTAAATTTATATTTGTGAATGAAATTTTCCAAAATCTCATCGCTGACAGTAGGTACGTCATTACATAATATGTCTGGAGCCTCTGGTCATACCTAACAACGGTGAACCATTTTCGATTTTTAGTAAGTTTAGTTCCGCCAAGCCCGTTCCATAATTGGACCACTAAACGCGCATGGCGCATGGCTTGGCGTTTTGTGCATGGCCACCACATGCACAAAACGTTTTGAGTACAGGTTAAGGAGTGTAATTTCCTGCCGGAGTCTGTGTTTCCTGGTAACTACAACCAGCAGGTGTATTCGCTAACTCAGTGGACATCAATGTGATAGGCACTTTGCAGTACATTGCTGCTTTGACGTCTATGAAAACAAAAATGTACTACGTAGTGCTATTATAATCGATGTTCACCGAGCAATATACTGCAAAGTGCCTATCGAATTGATGTCCACTGAGATAGCGTATACTCCTGCTGGAGGTCTAAACTCAAGAGCGAATAGGTTACTTCTAGGCAAGCGTGCTCCATCATTGACCACATCATCGCTTACCAGCAGATGAAATGATAGTCCAGCAAGAGACTACCAATGTTAAAAAAAGAGTGGCACTCCGGGAGTGCCGACAGAAGTGAAAACTTGAACAAAAATGCCCAACGCACCTAAAGAAGTTTTCACTTCAATCCGCGTAGCGGTGTCGGTGTCGGTGTCGAGTTCTATTGTTTTTTCCCATCTCAAAAATTTCCAACACATTTTTGTTGACATTTTGTCTAGAGCGCTTTGTAGAGACCAAAAAGTTTCCTTAAAAACATCTACTACCGACAATAATTCACCCAGTTCACTTCCCATTAATTCCCGATCAAAGAAAGCCCTAAACAAAACCTTTACGGCCATTCTGAGCCAAAATATTTGTCTCGGCGTGCAACAAGGCTGCGTTATCAAGCCTAATTTAATCTATGAAGGGTCGGCAAAGAATACTAATCTTCCTTTGTGGATCGTTAAGGCCATAAAGAGGATTGATAAGACCACGATTGAGAGAGCGATGAGTGGCTGTGGTGTGGCCTTTAGCGTTAACTTGGTGTATTTTGTTAGTGAGTTTGAGTTTACGACGGTTGTAGCTACCTATTTAAGTGTTGATGATAGAATTTGCATTTTTACTGACAAAACATTCGCTTGAAAGGCGTTAGTCAGGAAATGAGGTGGCTACTGAGATTATACTCGTAGTTAATAGAAATTTATGGAAGATGAAAGTGGTCCTTTTTTTCTTTTAGAAGGAAATCCTCATGAATATCCTCCGCCTTGGGAACCGTGGAGAGGTCAGTCAGACTCGTACTGATTAAAACCACCCCCGTGTTCCCTCGCACATTTGTGTCGGGTGCTGCGGGTGCGTGTGTGACTTACGCTGCCCTGGACTAGTACCGGCCCGCTATCTGTGGGCCTGGTCCCGGGGACTTAGGAGTTAACTTCCCTATACGACTAAGCGAGGCATGCGTAGAGTAGGATGACGATAAAGTTTCTTTAGTTAAGTGTACCCTTACGCCTTCGGCAGAATTCTTTTCAGTAAGCGATTTCAGACCATAAGTGTAGGTTTTTAAACTTTTGTTTCACTGTAATCACAGTACTATTTTTATTTAGCTTTGCTATTCATCAGAGACACACAAGACACACACAGCACAGGACGCACAAGTCCGCTCGTTGTGGCGACACTTGGGGGAGGTCTATATCCAGCAGCGGACGTCTTCTCTCTGAAATGATGATGGTGATTCATCAGAGAGCTCACGAATAGAATGAGAATAAAATCTGAGGAGCTGTCATCGGATACGGTGATGAAAACTATATACTCGTAGTTCTCTATCACCTCTTATCGTGCTAATAATTTTAACTTCTGAAATGTACTATTTCGCACGTCAGACTACGGACCCAGACTTTTTACCTCAACGCAATCATGCCAAGTCCTCTAGATTACTTAAACCCCAAACTGACGTCTGAGAGGACCTTTTATCCGAATCGCAATGTAGGTGGGAAAGTTCCATCAAAGGCCGTCACCTCCACCAGTTCTTCCCATCAATTCGCGAACGGCAGGCTAGGACATTGTTGGAGGTGGATCACTGTATAGCCCAATTTCTCACAGGTCATGGCAACTTTAAGAGTAAATTATTTTCCTTCAAGCTTGTAGCCTCGCCTTTATATCAATGTTCTACACCTGATTGCGAATACGAACAATACGCACATCTTATCCTGTGGGAGTGTACTCTTTGGCAAACTGAACGCAATATTATATTGGATAGTGTTCATCCTACGTCTGGAGTTGTCTATTACACGATTTCCGTGCATTCAAGCGGTTTTGCGATACCTATTATTAGAATCAAAATAATGTAATAGCTCACAATTTAGGACCCATTAATATTAGTGTTTTAATCTGTGATACTTGGCAACTGGGCTTACCCCAGTTGTAATCTTTGTGCCTAATGGCCCAGCTATGTTCTGTCTCCTGCTTGATTAGGAGGGTAGTGAAAATTATGTTTTTATTACTCCTCCACTGATCTTTTCTGATTCGTTAATTTCGTTGCGGGACCCAAGACACAATCGTTCTGGGACTCGTCGAGCTTCATTGCCTCGGCGTTTTTTCTGGTGGTCACCACTGTTGATTCTGGCTTACAGGAGTTACTTTGGGAATAGTGTGGCGGGGTTGTTCCAAAAAAAAAATCATTTTAATCACCATCTCTTTGAACATTACCTATGTAGATCAAAATAATTAGCACATCTAATTTAGTACTAACTGCACTCAATTACTCTGTTGTGTTATGCAGCTCAGCTATGATCTAATTTACGGCCACTAATAAACCCATGTTGGAGCTGAACTAAGAATAGTTAAGTGCCATTAGTTTCATATGTATGAAGTTAATAAAGCCATAACAGTTTTTGAACGATGCTGGGAATGTGAATATCTGCATATTATATCCTTGCTTTTGATAAAAGCTTTTATTTTGTACTGGCAATCCGCTCCAGCTTCGCACGTATACAAATTACCCTAATAGCATTTAGTATTGGCATTTGGTTGGGCCAACAATAACTGCTATCATTTTATTGTTGGCCCAACAATAAATGCTACTAGGGTATACACTTAAACCTTCTTCATGAATCATTCCGTTTATTGGTGAAAACCGCATGAAAATCTATTCAGCAGTTTTTGAGTTTATCGCATTCAATAATTTTTCAAAATTTCAGCTCAATCGGAAACCGAGAAGTGGGTCAAAATACAAGATTTTTTAAACCGACTTCAAAAAAGGAGGTTCTGTATTCAACCCGAATATATGTATGTATGTTTGTTTTTTCCACGATTTTCTTGAAAACGACTGATCTGATGTGGATGGGGTTTTCGTTATTCAGTTGCTTTTTTTTAAGGAAGGTTTTAGTATATAATACATTGGGATCTGATGAAGATCTTCGGAGATAGACCGTGGAACTCTTCAATAACTGAACTGGCAAATGACTCGATGGGAAGTCGAAGTCTGTAATGGAAGGATGAAAGTCTGTTCTATTTTTGTTACACAGATCAAGCTAATAAAGCACGTTAAAAAAGTCTACGAACCTATACCTACTAGTCTTACACAAAAGCTTCCCAAAAGGGAATACAACCCAATGCTTTAGCCCTAATAAAACAATACAAGTATCGCATAACATAACAAATCTTACTCTTTTAAAAGACACGCCGAATAAAAATCAATCCACGTAAGGAATAAAGTACAGTCGACAGAATAAGTCATACGGTTTCAGTTAACACGTGTTTAATTAAGCAGCAGTCTATTGTTTTTTTTTCCTTAGCCTAGAATGTTCCACTGCTGGGCAAAGGCCTTCCCCATGTAGAAATAAAGAAAGAAAGAAAGAAAGAAAACTGTTTATTCACGTGATCATGCATCAAATTTATGTATATGCATCGCGCATATACATAAATTTGTTACATAAAAAAAATAAAATCCAAGACGGAAATATGCATCACTACCCCGTGAAACGACTAACGCTCAGCATTATGCAGCGGCCGGTTTTCAGCGTGAGCCAGCGTGTCGCTGTCTCTTTCCCAACACTCTATTCTTGTGCCACCTCGAACCAGCCTTCGTGGTGCATCCATATGATCCTACCATCGCTTTTTATATCGAAATTGTTTGTTTGTGTAAATGTGGTAATCTTTGAAATTGAAATCCGATTCTGAAAACTCTAGGTTTATGTTAGATAGCCTACGGGAACAAACCTGACACCAGTCTTGCCAAGGTATCGTGTTTGTCAATCACTGGGATGTAGAGATAAGATAGGTAATTCCCCCATTTAAACTACTGGTATTCAGCTCCACCAGGTTAGACTGGAAGACTCAACAAAATCTGCCTAACATTCTCCCAACTATCTTGGGGTGGGCTTCCAGTCTAACCGGATGCAGCTGAATACCAGTGTTTTACATAGTGCGACTGCCTATCTGACCTCCACAATCCAGTTACTGGGTAATAAGATACCCCTTGGTAGGACTGGTTGTCACACTTTCGGGCATCTGATGACCCGTAACGTGATGTAACGACTGTTAAAGATCCACGATTGACAGCCGGGACCAAAACGGCTTAACGTATGCTTTTCAAAAAAAAAAAAAAGAAGAAAAAAAAAAAGAAAAGAAAAAAAAAACACTTTACAAAAAAAATACAACCGACTTCCATAAATAATACTAAAAAATGCAAAATAACTTTAATTTCGGAAGTCGGTGTTTCTAGTTTGGTTTCTTCGTTATTTGACACCGACTTCCGAAATTAAAGTTATTTTGCATTTTTTAGTATTATTTATGGAAGTCGGTTGTATTTTTTTTGTAAAAAGTGTTTTATTTTTCACTTTTTAGTTGTTTTACCCCATTCTAAAACTAAATTAATAGTAAAGTTATGCCCGAATGAATAGCCCCAAAAATAGGGAATTTGAAAGTAGTTGGTGAAATTAGGGTGTATCAAGATGACTGTACAAATCTGTATACCACTTCAGAGCGCAACAGCGTGATGTAATGTTGTGAAGTGGTGAAAACAATACCTATACAGACATGCGATTGCAGAAATTCTGGAAGGCTTGCTATCATTTATTGAAGAGTTCCATTGTGTATCTCCGAAGTTCTTCATCAGATCTTCACCAAATTAAAATGGGACCAAATGTGAAGCAACAGCTTTCAAATAAAAAAAAAATCTTCAAAATCGGTTCACGTAGTAAGAAGTTATGAGGTAACACACATAAAAAAAAAAAAAAAAAAAAAAAAAAAAAAAAAAAAAAAAAAAAAAAAAAAAAAAATACAGTCGAATTGAGAACCTCCTCCTTTTTTTGAAGTCGGTTAAAAAGAAGATAAAGATAAAGATATGTTTATTTTTTTTTTTTTCTTTATTTTCGAGGAACGGAGGAATATGTAAAGATGGTCACCCATCCACGGACACAACCTGATGGATCGATCTGTGCGGCTGTTATTACTTTAGCCACGAGCTCCTCAACGTAGTTGCGAAAAGACAGGTAGAATCAGCTAGACGCGGTGACCAAAAGAACTTAAGATATTTTGTGCACCAAATTATTATAACTAAAATAATGAATACGATGATGATTTTATTTTTATTATTATTTATTTTATTTTATTTTTATTATTTGTTATTATTATTTATGGATCTCTTAGTTGTCCGAAATAAAATGATTTATTATTATTCCATTTATTTAATCTTATATACATACACTTTACATTTTCAAATATTTAGGTACTTACATATAAAAACATAAATAAATACAAAAACATTTAAAAATATAAAAAGTAGTAGCCCACCGGTATCGGGAATAGGGTCCAAGCTACCGGTGGTCAGGGCTCCTGAGAAAGGAATCTCCTAACAATACGAGCCGTGTCCAGGAGTACTGCTTTCTGGATCAAGCCCTTGATCCAACTTTATTATTATTATTATTAAATTATTCAATAGACGCAGCGGCCAAAAGAACTTAAGTCATTTTGACCATCAAAATTATTCACTAGACGCAGCGGCCAAAAGAACTTAAGTTATATGGACCACCAAATTATTCGTTAGACACAGCGGCCAAAAGAACTTAAGTTCTTTTGGCCGCCGCATCTATAAAAAGTCGTGACGATTCTGCTGCCGACGGTACAAATCTGTTCGCCCAATATTCCGATTCATTCCCTTTATAGTCCTACTGAATTAAAGATATGAAGGCGATTTGTGTCAGAAAGCATTATTTATCAATTTCTGAAAATACATATACGGTAACATTTCTTTGTTCTTTGTGTTGAAGAATTTTTTTGATGTTTTTTTCTTTTTCCCTGTTGTACATTTTTATGGTAACGTTACTTTGGGCAAGGGGTAAAGTGGGTAGAGGTAATAATAGGTTATTCTATAGTTTTGGTTACATGACTTCCGTGTAATGCATAAATAGCTCCCTATTACAAGTTCATAAACTGAGATAGATAACATTATTTTCCAAAGTTTTCGTCAAAAGACTTAGCGGTTACGGCAAGATATTGAGTGTTCCTTCTTTATGCTAATGATAGTCAACTATAATCACCAAATCATCTACTAAGTGTTATGATTTTATTTATTTATCTCTTTGTCGTTTATTTAATTACTCATATGATGATTCTCACGAGCTCGTGGTTAAATAATATCAGCCACACGGATCGATCTTCGAGGTTAAGCAACGCTTGCCGAGGTCGATCCGTGGATGGGTGATCATCCGTACATACCGAGACTCCTCTATACCTCGAACAGCACGTTAGGCCGTTCGTCTCGACTGTCATTTTTACATCTTTGACAGTCGTTACGAAAAAACCTGTCTTGCCAAGAGGTATCGTATCGCCCAGTTACTGGGTTGTTGAGGTCAGATAGGCAGTCGTTCCTTGTAAAATACTGGTACTGCTGGTATGTAGACTGGTACCAGACCTCAATAAAGTTGGAAAAAGGCTAGGCATCTATTGAAAGATTCTGATCTGATCTGAGATGATTCACCCGAGACTGCTTACCAAAAAGTTCTAAAAATCGATCCAATCTTTGCAGGTTAAAAGTTAGGGTAACGGTAGGTAAGCAAAAGTTAATTTTATACTAAGAACCTTCTTCGTTTTTGAGACCAAGCACAGTAAACAGTTAGAAACCTAAAAATCTGATACCAGAAATTAGTTGATTGTTCGGTATGCTAGTAAGTTAACGCTGACAGCATTGCCACGTTGAACAGCAATGCTAATTCGTTGGGCAAAAAAAGCCCAGCCTTCTAGTCATGTGAAGGGTCGACTAGCTGCTGTTTGCTGATATCGAAGAACTAACTCGCTAAACCTTGTAAATCTATAGAAGGGTCCTTCATTTTCCACGTACGAAATGGGGTTGACGACTAAAAAAATCTAATTAGTCCTTCAGTTCGATTACCAAAAACATATTGGATATGTACTCGTATTTTATCTTTTATCACTTTAACAAAAAATAATATCGTCTTCATTTTTTGTTAGAGTGAAAACTTTTTTTTTAATTCTTTTTAGACACGCGTTTGACCACTATCTCACCTGATGGTAAGCGATGATGCGGCGAAGATGGAGCACGCTTGCCTAGAAGTAACCTATTCACTCTTGACTTAAAGACTCCTGGGTTGTAGCTATCAGGAAACACAACTCCGGTAGGGAATTCCACTCCCTAGCTGTACGCACAATGAATTTGTTCTCAATCATTGAACTATATTACTAGTTCTCAATACGCTTTGTGGTTATCGAAACTACTTTCACTGTAACAACAAATATCGGACACGTATTTTGTCTTTTGTCACTTTAACAAAAAATGATATCGTCTTAATTTTTTGTTAAAGTGAAAACTACTTTACAAATACTAATTATATAATTATAGGTAATTATATATATTTCTACCTTTTAGTTTAAATCTGGTCTGTACTATCCGAGTCTGCTAGTACGCTCATAAATTTTGCTTGTCCACTATATTTTGCGAAGACACTGCCTCCTAAGATAAAGGATCCTCCTAGTTTAGGAGGCAGGGCTCAAATCTTGTATTGACTGTACCTACCTTACCCATCTTGAGCACACTACTTTTCCTGTTTGATTTTCCTATTTATTTTTAATTTTGTGTACTGTAACTTTGTACTACTGCAACTTGTAATTTTAACTTAACTGTAACTTGTAATTTTGTGTCAAACGTGTATTTATGCTAATAAAATTATTATTCCGTTTATTCATTTTTATAGACATATTAATTACATTTTATATTTAAATATAAAGGATAAAAAAAAAACATTTAAAAATATAAAAAATAGTATCCCACCGGTATCGGGAATAGGGTCCAAGCTACCGGCGGTCAGGGCTCCAGAGAGAGGAACCGCCTGACAATGCGAGCCGTATCCAGAAGTACTGCTTTCTGAATCAAGCCCTTGATCCAGCCGCCTAACGAGAGCCTCCTGAGGTGTTGGTCGAGGCTCGTGGCTATTAAGCCATTGGCTGACACGACTATCGATACGATGATCGCTGAGTCCACATCCCACATGTCGACAACCTCGCGAGCCAAGTCAAATTATTATTATTATGTCGTTTATTAATTTTCTATACATATATAAATTATAATTTTAAATATTTCTTACAAATCATATAAAAAAGAAAAAAAAAAACATTTAAAATTATAAAAAATAGTAGTCCGCCGGTGTCGGGAGCAGGGTCCAAGCTACCGGTGGTTAGGGCTCCAGAGACAGGAACCTCCTCACAATGCGAGCCGTATCGAGGAGTACTGCCTTCTGTATCAGGCCCTTGATCCAACCGTGCAACGACAGCTTCGACAGGTGGTCGTCGAGGCTTTTGGCTATCAGGCCGTTGGCGGTAACGACTATCGGCACAATGACAGCCGAGTCCACATTCCACATATCGACAACCTCGTGTGCTAAATCAAGATATTTCATTTGTTTCTCTTTCTCAGCTTTCACGAGGTTCTCGTCATGTGGGATGGTGACATCGATTATCATTGTGCGGCGCGCTAATCAGTCTATCACCACTATACTCGTATCAGGCTTATTTGCAACAATAGTCCTGTCAGTGATGATAGACCGATCCCAGTACAACGTGACATGGTCATTTTCGAGAACTGGGTCGGGCACATATTTGTAATACGGCACCTCAGAATCCACAAGTTTGTATTTCAAAGCAAGTTGCTGGTGAATAATCCTGGCCACTTGGTTATGCCTGTGCAAATACTCGCTGTTAGCAAGACGAGAACAACCAGAGATAATATGTCTGATGGACTCACCCGGACGATGGCATGCCCGACACACGTCAACCGTCCCATCCTTCATAATATGTCTCCGGTAGTTATTCGTCAAGATAACTTCGTCCATAATCGCACAGACAAAACCTTCAGTTTCCCCGAAGAGGTCGCTGAAACGTAGCCAGGCCACGGACGCCAAGAAATCTACATCAGGCCCATGAAGAGCCCGATAAAAGCGCCCGTGAAGCTCCTTGCCTTTCCATATCTCCTTGCGGTCATCAGTAGTGAGTACTACAGGTTTGCGCCAGTTCTCTTTTGCCATGGACAACGGGGTGAGTCCCTTGTCCACTGAGACCACATCTCGGTGCATACCCAAGTCGGTTTCTAGAAAATATTTTCTTAGACTGCACACCTCGCGGTTGTGGAGAGTCTTAGCGTTTAAAAAGCTCTTCCGCGGGATGTACAGTCTCATCACCGATGAACGTGGGTGATGCATCCGGTTTGCAGTCAGCAGCGTACGGACTCTCCTATCCAGGGCGTCGAGTTCGGTCTGAGTCCATTTCAGTATGCCGAAAGAGTACATCAAAACCGGCATGACCCAACCGTTGAAGGCGCGCACCTTATATTATTATTATTACTTTCACTATCCAACACTTTTTTTTCAGTGGGTTGAAATTCCGGATGATGTCACACATAAGTTAAAATTATAGGTACCACTTTATCCCAGGCCCATGAGTCGACGGCGCGTAGTGTTCCACGTGCGCCTCAAAGAGATTAGTGTCAGCCACCACTGACGGGGCCCATTGTGGCCGGTGCCTGCATGCCGAGGGGTAGCAGATAAATTCTGAAAATGAGTTACCGCACCCCTGGGCACTCAGGCAGGAAAGGAACAGGGGTGAGTTTTAGTCAGTAAGAGTCTGACACGCCCTCCCGCTCCATGCACAGCGGGAGATGCCATTGGATGATTTCCCACCCCAAAAAAAAAATGTACCACTTTTTACTCAAAACTGACGTAACAAGCCCCGACTCCTGTACTTTGATGCGTTGTATCTTTGTAATTTTTCATTAATTTGATAAAGCAAAAAATACGTGTCAAATATTTTTTGAAAATCTAACGGACTAAATAAAATTATTTTTTTTATATACTGGCGTCATCCCTATTCCTTTGACCAAAAACTTATCAAATAACACCTTTTTACCACACACCATCCCTAGCTGATATTAGGCGTCTCTCACCGCAGTAGTACAGAGATTTTTGGTCCTCAAACTTTTGTGGTAACATCCTAGTTGCTACGGTGCTTAATTGAAAATTTTGTTTAATTAAAATAGTTTGGCCTTCCTCCTCGCTGGTCCTCAGGTTTCATTGAACAGACAGCTGTGAGGATTTAAATGGGAATATGTTTGAATGTTGGTGGTGTCACATTGTGTTAGTTTTGTGATGGAATAACATGGAATGACGTAACGAACTTTGGAGAAGTTGATTTGTAAGGTCTGTTTAATATGTGACTAGCTTCTTCTTCTCTTTATAAATTTTCAACCCCTTTAGCACCCTCTTAAGGGTTGAATTTCGAAAACCCTTTCTTAGTGGACACCTACTCTTCACAAAGAACACACCCTTCAAATTTTATGTCTCTAGGACCAGCGGTTTAGACTGTGCGTTGATATATCAGTCGGTCAATCAGTTAGTCATTACTTACGGTTTACGGCTAGTGATTCTCGATGCGATACCATCAAAAAATTTAGAAAAAAAAATACCTAATTTATTTAGCATTTTGCGTACACTATGCTGTGAGAACATTTAAATGAAACCTATATTTGCAGTCAAAGACTCTCCTTTTCTTTACAATTTTAGTATGCAATGTAATATTCGTAAAATATCAGCTGACGCTCGCGCATTCCTCGAGTTAAAAGTCCGCGCTCGATGACAGCCGCGCGGCCAACGATCCTACGTCCACACGACACCGAAGTAAAGCGAAAGATTACTGGTATCCGTTTACATTTATTTGTTGTATATAATCTACATTGTGGCTTCGGAAGCGTTCCCCTTACACCCAGTATACAGATAGGTTTGTGTAGTGGAGAAGCTTGTGGCTAAAGTAATAACATCCGCACGAGTCGATCCATCAGGTTAAGCTACGCTTGCCGGGGTTGGTCCGTGGATGGGTGATCATCTTTACATACCGAGACTCCTTCGTGCCTCGGAAAGCACGTTAAGCCGTTGGTCCCGACTGTCAATCGTGTTTCTTTGACAATGAAATCGTTACGGGTCGTCAGAAGCCCGAAAGTCAGTCAACCAGTCTTACCAAGGGGTATCGTATTACCCAGTAACTGGGTTGTGGAGGTCAGAAAGGCAGTCGCTCCATGTAGAATATTTGTATACAGCTGCATCCGGTTAGACTGGAAGCCGACCCCAAGTTAGTTGGGAAAAGGCGCGGGCAGATTGATTGAAGTTTGTGTATAGGAATATTGTTGCATTTAAGAAAGTCTTTATTAGAAGCAGAGTAGCTGTAGTAGTAGTTTGTAGAAACATCTTTGTTTCTCGTAAGCAACTGAACTGTTATCAGTTGAAAGGAGGGTTCCATTTCCTATATATTGTTTTTTTTTTTTTTTTTTTTTGGGGGGTGGGAAATCATCTAATGACTCTTTCCGCTCTGGGGTGGAGCGGAAGGGCGTGTCAGACTCTTACTGACTAAAACCCACCCCTGTTCCTCCCTGCCCTACGCGCCCGGGGGCGAGGTAACTCTTTCGAATTTATCCTCCACCCCCGGGCAGGCACTGGCCGTGGCAGGCCCCGTCCTTGCTGACAACTCTTTGAGGCGCGCGTGGAACACTACGCGCCGTCGACTCTCGGGCCTGGTGCTGATCGGACGGCGAGTTACCCGCTACTCGCCGTCCGCAGGCCCGGGTCTACGGTGGCCGGAGATCGTCTCGCAGCCCCCGGCGTCTCCTGCGACGGCTGCTGCTGGGGGCGCTAGGGCGATTCGGTCTCTGTTGAATCTCCCTAACGTGTGCCGCCTCCCTCTTCGCGAGCATTACTGCTTCGCAGAAGTTGGAGACGGCCCCCCATTCCCTCTCACTCCGTACCATGGCCTGAACCAGGGCACGGCGCGAGAGGTCGCTGCCGCCTTCCTATATATTGTTAGTATCTATTATTCTAAATTTTTGTCAAATACCTCCCATCATAATAAATTATCTAATATATTTAAAAGAGTACGTTTAGGCCATTACATTATGTTAACCATAACCAGTTATCCCCCAATACTGCTTGTCTGACTTGCACCATAACAGTAAAATCTTTTTTTTACAAAAAATAGAACCGACATCCAAAAGAAAACAAAAAAAGTGCAAAGTAACTTTAATTTCAGCAGTCGGTGTTTCTGGTTTGGTTTCTTCGTTTTTTGACACCGACTTCCGAAATGAATATTATTCTGCACTTTTTTTGTTTTCTTTTAAAATAAATAAAATAAAATAATCTTTATTTCGGACAAGAAGCATCCATATGGGTTAGTAAACAAATAGAAAGATAACTTATACCTATGTTAGTAAACTTACTCGTATTATCTATTTGGAAACAAGGCTGTTGTTCGAAATACATCTTCGAACAACATCACCTAATAAAGGAGACTCGTACCTCCCCGCTATTATATACAGGTAGAATACAGAAACTCCTTTTTTGAAATCGGTTAAAAATAAAGATAACTTTCAACCATTTGGAATTTTGCGAATCCTCTCCACATTTTAAGCCTTAAAGTCATACAGTAACACATAAATATTACGACACATACATCAAAACTAGCCGTGGAGGTTATTTTTCAAGTAGACAGCCACTGGGCACATTAAAGTGGCCACGCTCGGTCGTTGCGCACATTTTTATACACATTAGTGGCTGTTAGGGAGGGTTTAGACTGGCGGGTTAGTGGTTTTGAAGGAAAGATCGTCTTTTTTTAAATTGGTCATTTTTAATTTTATAGAGAGCGGTGGAGAGTGGGTTTTTCGTAAAGTTAGACAATGAATAAGAACAGGCTGATTTTTCCATTATGTCCACAAAGAGTAATAATTTTCCTTGTTATTTCTGAATTAAAAAAAATATAATTATATATTATTTGGAAACTCGACAGCTATTATTAATTTACATGAGTTATGAGTGCTCACCTCACTATCAATTAATAGCCCAATGTAGTTGAATCAAAATTAATAGCATCATAAAGTCTGCTTATACTGCACAGTGACATTGAGATGTTGACAATTATCTCTTGCCAATAATAGAGTTTCACAGCATTGATAAAGTTAGGTTAACTAGAAAGTGGCGTAAAATAATAATAAAAAAGGAAAAGCTCAAAAAAGTGCAGCTATAATAATATAATAATAATGCGGGATTGTTGACACATTGTGCACATTAAATTAAAGGGTGTTATAGAAATAACAAGAAAAATTCTGAAATAAAACTGGCAAGAAGCTACTGTCTTTCCAAAGATGTGCTTAGCTAAATTATGCTCTTGTTATGGTATTCATTTTGATTCTCGTTACTTGAAAATAAAGTGTTCAAGACAAAGTGACATATTATCAACGGTAATGGTTGTCATACGCTAAAAATGTTTTTTTTTATTAAACGACTTGACTTGTCAGTAAAATCGCCTTGAATGCCGTGACGGAAACGGCAAGCGTCGTGCTACGATGCCCCCACTACACCGCCGCTCTCGACTCCCTTCTCCCTAGAAACATCTACACGATAAAAAGTAACACAACACACAACTACAACGACAACAACCAACAACATAAATAACAACAACAACAACCAACAACACCAACACCAACAACAACAATTTTGAATTCTAATAATAAAATAAGTAGATGTTTCACATCTGGCGGGCGTCCCGTGACGGCCAACTTTTTAACCGACTTCGAAAAAGGAGGAGGTTCTATGTTCGACTGTATGTACCTTTTTAATTTTTTTTAATTTATGTCCTCCAATTTCTCCGTGAGTTGTGGACCGATTTTCAAAATTCTTTTTTTATCCGAAAGAATATACTCCCGAGGTGGTCCCATATAAATTTTATCGAAATTGCTTCAGCGCTTTTTAAAAACTGAACACCCAGATGCGGAACAATTATCTGTAGGCCATATAAATATTAATTCCGTGCGGGAATTGGCCACATTCATAAATTTTTATTTTTCGATAATCGTTGATATACAAATAACATTATTAAAAATAATTATTAATTTTTATTTATTATAAATTGTTATTATTTATGTATTATTCATTTTTATTAATTTATTTTATTGACGTTTCATATCAAAACATTTATCCCATTCCCACAGTCCAATTTCATTAATTTTAAGTTTTTTAATGTAAAATTTAAAGTATTTTTTTTTAATGTAAAACTAAATTGAAATTTTATGGGCTTCTGAGCCTGAAATACATGTTTTTTTTTTAAATTATTATTTTATTGAAAAGGCCATAAAGTGAAATAAGAATAAATAGTCAAAATGACTAACGTTTTATCATAGGAAGTTATACTATTTAGACATATAGGGTGACTGGTATATAGAGTGACCGATACTTTAACACGTGATTGTATGCCTAGGGGTAGTGGATAAATTCTGAAAATGAGTTACCTACCGCACCCCTGGGCACTCAGGCAAGGAAGGAACAGGGGTGGGTTTTAGTCAGTAAGAGTCTGACACGCCCTCCCGCTCCACCCTAGTGCGGAAGAAGTCATTGCATGATTTCCCACCCCACAAAAAAAAAAAAAAAAACGTGATTGTACTTATGATAACAAACAACTTTTACTATGGGACCAAACCTAAAATCACGAAAAAAAATAGGCAGTACAGTACATTTAGACCAGTTAGTAGGCGAACATAAATGTACTAAACAGCAGATCTTTTTCGCGATTTTAGGTTTGGTCCCATAGTAAAAGTTGGTTGTTATCATGAGTAAAATCACGTGTTTAAGTATCGATCACTAACTACCAGTCATCCTATATACTTTAGAATTATTGTTTGCAGTCAACCGCGACTGTGACCACGTACCGGAAGACGCAGCGTTGGAAGACAGGTGAGGGTCGAGGGAATCCGATAGATGCGAAACGCACAGGACCGGTCGTTGTGGCGACACTTAGGGGAGGGTTATGTCCAGCAGTGGACATCTATAGGCTGAAATGATGATGATGATGATGTGCAGTCATTAATCAACCCAGCCTGAAAGACCATTTTCTAAATTATATTTCAGGTCCCACATAAAAAAATGCTTACTTCCAAGGGTACATACAAGGGAACATTGATAAAAACGCAATTTCACGAAGTATCCATTTATCACTGGTTACAAACTGTTGGGGCCCATTGTGTGAAGAACACCTACATTTTCTTAATTAAACCGAATGTGTTTCAGCGCAACCTCGGGGTACATCAATTTGACGGATTGCTATAGTAAATACGGGGAAGAGAAAAAGAGCATTGATCACTTTGCTTGATCATTGAGTGTTTACGATTTCGAACTATTTCTAATATGCTGCTTTTTCCTTATTGAATTTTATGCTTTTGGAATATTGGATAAATAAAATCTAACGGGTTCTTCTCTATTTTCAAAATCACAGCATTTCAGACAACCAGCGGATTTATAGCATAATAGTTAATGTTTCTTCTGTTGAGTCTTAGGCCTACTCTCTAGGAGAGGGGAGCCGCAATCCACCACGCGATCCCAGTGCGGGTTGGTGAAGGGCATTTCATTAGAGCTCTGGGTCAAATAGTATATATCCTACTATCCTATTAATCTATATTTATATAAAAAGAATCCCTATTTCCTTGGTCACGGCATCACGCCTGAACGGTTACACCGATTTCGCTAATTCTTTTTTAATTGAAAACTTCTTTGGGCGCGTTGGGCATTTTTGAGATGGGAAAAAGCTATTAAAGAAGCGACACTGACCCGCTACGGGTGCTACGACGCGTAGCATCGTAGCACTCACAGCGCATCGCGTAGCGGATTGAAGTGAAAAGTTCTAATTTTTGAGATGGGAAAAAACAATTGAACTTGCCACCGAAAAAGACACCAACACCGATACCGACACCGACACCGAAACCGACACCGAAACCGACGCTGACACCGACACCGACACCGTCATCGTCTATTTTTCTGTTTTACATACATTACATACACATACGAGTATGTTACGATTGTTGCATATAATTATATAGATTCAAGTTCTTCAAACTTAACAGACAGATGTGTTGCTGGGGAGTTTGTTGGCCACTTCTTCTGTACAGCTAAAACACTAGGAAGTGGTGACGGGCGGGCGTTTTGGGGGACTGTCTTTATGTAGAACTTTGACGTTCAAAAAGTGCTGGCTCTCAGCCTAGTTTGAATAAATGACTTTTGTTGTTGATTGATTTTCATTTTGTCACTCGTAGCGATCGCGTAGCGGATTGAAGTGAAAACTTCTTTTGGCACGTTGGGCATTTTTGTTCAACTTTTCACTTCTGTCGGCACTCCCGGAGTGCTACTCTTTTTTGTTTTGTTTGTTATTGTCAGGAAAAGGTTCGTATGAAAGAAAAAATTAAGAAAGTTGCGCGGCAAATTAGAGAATTTCAGTAAACTTAATGACTAAACTTCGCGCGTTTGACAGTTCATAACTAAGCAAGGACAAAGTCTGTCGGGTCAGCTAGTAATATTATAAATGCGAAAATTTTTATGTTTGTGTTTCAATTACGCAAAAACGGCTGAAGGGATTTGAATGAAATTTTGAACACAGATAAATTTTAACCTGGATTAAAACATAGGCTACTACTACTTTTTTACCATGCGGTCGAGGCCGCTGGTAAAAAGTAGCCACAATACTTTTAGCTACAATACTTTTTGGCACCTGGGCACTATTTTCTTGAACAGTGTCAGAGATATGGCTGTGCTGGGCATAGACATAAGTCGGATGATAACTATTTCCCTCAGAATCAGCCTATAACGTTCCCACTTCTAGGACACAAACCTCTTAGCGCCGATTTCATCAATGAAAGTAATCGCGAGTAGTTTAAAATGAACTCATTTCATGAATGCGTTTAATCGAGATTAGAGCTTCATTTTGCGTTTCACCGAAAACTGGGCGTTTAGAATTTAAACTAAGTTAAGTTTAAACTAGTTTAGTTTGTAGTGGTAAAACGCAAAATGAAGCTTTAATCTCGATTAAACGCATAAACTGAGTTTAGTTTAATTAATCGCGATTAGTTTCATTATAAAAACTAAGTTTTACTGAGCTAAGCTTAGCGTAATCTTATTTTACCATACAATTACCATAAAAAGGATTATAAGAGTGAGTGAGAAAAAGGAACCATTTTTTTTGAGAAGATAGAATTCGTGATTTGAGTGCCATCTATGTACTAAACTCACTTTCACTCAAACTGTGGGTTAGTTCTTGTTTGCAAAAATGGGCCCATATCGAAAAATCTGTGTACAGTCTGTTGTCAGCATTATCTAACCCACCCTAAAAACAAACGAATTTGGACCCTCTGCATGTAACATTAAGGTTTATTCAAGTTATATGAGCTTATCAGAAGTGCTCGCGGATTTGATGAACAAATACAATAATAATACAGACACGCAAATTTGATCTTTAAAACGTTAGCATTAGGTTATATTTTATAACTATTTGTTATAATAAGATAAGTGTAATAGCTTATTTTAATGATTGAGTTCAAGTAATTCTGGTCTCTTGGTCTGTGTATAAGACTGAGAAAAACAAGGTTCGAGATCAAATCCTGCGACATAGATATTGTTTTGCTTTCAATATAGAATTTATATTCCAAAACTATTTCTTGTATTATTGTAAAGAACTACAGACTATACATAAACTTTTTAAAATGGTAATATTTTCACATAACTTGTAATAAGTGGGTAGTTGAAAAATAAATATTCGTATTCATTATAAAGAACTGTGAACTTAAAGTTTTTTAAATTACCCACCCGTTTACAAGATGAGTTATTAGGCGAAAGTCATATTGGTCGTTCTTTAATATTGCAAGCAATATTGTAGAAATGAAAAAAAAAATAAAAAGAAACTGATGTATAGGACTGTGGTTTCGAACCCACATGCTGTTCGTCGTCAATCCAGCATCACACCGCTAAGCCACAAGAACTTGTTGGGAATACGCGAAATTAAAGATTGGGGTGTAATTATGTAGTGTGACTTAAAAGCTTTTCAACTTTAATGTTAACGAGATAATGAATAAAATAGCTTAACAAAAACATATACGTATAATGCCGGTGGCTCCGACTATGTTGGGTGGGTTTACCTTAACGTTACGTGTTAAAGATCAAATTTGCGTGTCTGTGTTATTATTGTATTTTTGTTCATCGAGTCCTCGTACACTTGTCTGATAAGCTCATATAAATTAAATAAACCTTAATTTTACAGGCAGAGGGTCCAAAGTCGTTTGATTTTAGGGTGGGTCAAGCCTAAAATTCAGATGGTAGTGTTTCTATAAAAAACCTCGACCATATGTGCAAGGCGTTGGTTTTGAAATAAATATAATTTTTATGAAATTAATTAAATTGGATGTTAGGTGGACGGTCACAACTTGATAGAGACGAAAAAAATGAGAGCCAATGTAGCGATTCTTCCTCCTCGGGGCATAAGGCGTGCTGGATGTGAGCATTTTCCTATGTGGGAACAGAAGCGCAAAATAAAAAAGGAAAGTAGTTTGTTGTGTGCGTAAAATGCAGGGTCGAACTTTGTTTCAACAAGGGCAACAACTGTTTCCGTCTGTTTCATCTCTAGTAATGTAGAAAATATAGGTAGGTCATTGCATGTTGTGCCACAATACATATGGAACTAAATTAAAAAATTAAAAAATCTGCATTATTATTTGTTTTTTTTTATTTTTTTAACTATTTTTCCCGGTTTCTACACCACAAATACGATTAGGTAAGTTTTTTTTTCTGAAGAAAAAGAAATCATGCAGTGTAGGGATAAGACCGCCATTGTACCCATACATGTAAATTTGTATAAACTAATTGTGGAACTGTTTTCTTATACAATAAAATATTATTCTATTCTATTCTTTATGTAACGCATCTTGTCAAAAAAACCGTTAGAATTTAAGCGACGTTATATATACTTCAGTTCAAAATTGAAAAAACTATTTATTAAGTACGAGTCAGACTCGCACGAAAAAGGTTCCGAAAAAAATAATTAACGTCTTTCTGGACCATAGACTTCTCACAGGTTATCCTGTAATCTGAGAGTATAGAACTATATTCTGTATTTATTTTAAAAGTTTAGGCTCAGAAACTATGGAGATAAGAGTAATTTTTCACAAAACGGCCGGGGTAATATCTCTTTGTTATTTTATTGTTTGTTTATGCCACCTCTTCTTGCAAGTCCATTATGTCTCACTCCTAGACAAAAAACTGTTCCTTCCACATTTCGCTTCCTCACATAATTAAACAAGTCACCACTTAGCCATCTCGTATGTATACCGCCTAACGTTAACATTAGCAACAATACCAGACGAGCAATACATCACAGAGGGACGGGCAATGGATCATTAGGACTACGACCGCCTAATTTATGTATTGCCCGCGTTTGCCCGCGTTTGCTCAGCAATATGCTAGTTTTAGGATTGTTGTGGTAAATCTGCTTTTGTGAAAGAGGGATGTTTGAAAGTTGAAGGGTTAATTGTTCGCTGCTTCTGTTTCTGAACACAGTTTCTTCAAAATGGTTGAGCAGAGTGGTGCTGATCTACGCGTCATCTTTGTGAACTGGCACCGTCAGTTAAGACTAGTCATCTCTTAACTGCCACAGGCATTTTCTGAATTGTTTGTTTTTATGTATTAATTTTAGTTTTACAAAAACAAGAAAGAAACAACAAGAAAAATGTAGCCAAAATTTTTGTTACACACAGCTTTGGAATGTGCAACTAGCTTCATATTTTTGACTGACCGACTTGAAGTGCCTGTACGGGCCGATTTCCCCAATCTAAACGCGTTTAGCCGCTGTCATAAAACTGAAGAGTTTTTATGTTTGTTTGGTTGAACGCGCTAATCTCAGGAATTACAGGATCGAATTGAAAAATTATATCTGAGTTTAATAGTCCATTTATCGACAAAAGCTATAAGCTATATAATATCCCGCTGTGACCAACAGGAGCAGAGCATCAATGAAAAATATGGCAAAAACGGGAAACAAATGAGAGCTTCAGTTGCGTGCGCTGCGTAAACGGTTAAAGTTACGAAAAAATTATGTATGACGGAATTGTTCTCCTTTTAAAGTTCTAAAAAAAAGTCCACGACAGCATACGTCTATATTTTAAGGTTAACTCACTATAATCTTTTTTATGCTTTTTATTTTTTACGCTAAGCTTAGTTCAGTAAAACTTAGTTTATAGAGCGAATGGTGAAATCAGCCCTAAATGGTTTATTTGAAATAATTGCTTTGAAATTGATTTTGAGAATCTATGCTTAAAAAATCAAAAACATTAGCAGCAAACAATTATTTCTTCAACTATCAAACGTCCCTCTTCCACAAAGGCAGGTTTACCATAGCAATCCTAAAACTAGTATGTATTGGCCGCCTTTGTCCGCGTTTGCTTAGCAATTTGCTAGTTTTAGGATTGTTGTGGTAAATCTGCTTTTGTGGAAGAGGGACGTTTGCGATGGATGTTAAATATGTTTTTTTTTATAATCTTTATTGCTTAAGTACACAAATTAATCTGCAAAGCCTTTCCCCAATTATCTTGGGGTTGGCTTCCAGTGTAACTGGATGCAGCTGAATACCAAAATTCTACATGGAGCGACTGCCTATCTGGCGTTCACAACCCAGTTACTCGGTAATACGATACCCCTTGGTAAGACTGGTTGTCAGACTTTCGGGCTTCTAACGACCCGTAACGACTGTCAAAGGTCCACGATTGACAGCCGGGACCAACGGCTTAACGTGCTTTCCGAGGTACGATCCATGGACCAACTCCGGCAAGCGAAGCTTAACTCCACACAATCTTGGTTTGGTACACAATACTACAAAAAATAAACAAGTACAAAAGTATTGTTTAAAATCAAACAAGAAGCTTGATAGACCAATAAAAGTGCTCATAACTTTTGAAGGCGAAGACAAGAGTAAAAATCTGCCAAGTGCATGTCGGGCCACACTCAGGGTAGGGTTCCGTATAGTCACCCATTATGACCATTATGACACATGAAGACCAGAAGGGGCTTTATGTTTGTTATTATGAACATATTAATTGAGTTCACGGTCTAACGACCAATAACGTTTAAAAACGGGCCCACATAGGACGATGGTAACTGAAATAGGAGTTATAAAATCTGACTTCATTGCATTAAAGCTTTAAGTTTTTGGAATATTTGTTCCAAAAATGTAAAGTTTATTTGCGCTCATTTTTATTCTTGGTTTGAATTCCTAGAACTAACAGCCGCTAAGATTCTCTTAAGCCGCAGACGGACAGCTGGACAAAGTGAAAATATAGGGGTTCCTTGTTAGGACTTCGGAACCCTTTTTTTTTGGGGGAAGGGCGTGACAGACTTTTACTGACCAAAACCGGGGTGGGTGTTTTTTTTGTTCCTTCCTTGCCTGAGTGCCCGGGGCGCTCTCGCCCCGTACCATCGCCTGAACTAGGGCCGGGCGCAAGAGGTCGCTGCCACCGATCGCCTCCACGAGGACACGGCGGTGCTCCACCCAAGCGGGGCAGATCTTCACCATATGCTTCACCGTGTCCTCTGGGCGATCCGCACAATGGAGCGTTTCCTCCCCCCTTATCCGACACAGGAACCTCCCGAAACAGCCATGTTCGGTGAGGACCTGCATCAGGTGGAAGGTGAGGATGCCATGGCGCCTCTCCAGCTAGTCCTCAAAGAGGGGCCGCGTATGTGGCGTGCCCGGCGCTGGGTTGCGACCAGTCGCTCTCTCCATGTCGCCATGAGATCCTGCCGGAGCTCCGTCCGCCGAGCTGCGAGTTGTCGCGGCAAGGACTACGGAACCCTAAAAACGTCAAAATTTATTTAGGTACCTAATTTAGCTACGGTCGAATAAAATATAGCAGGTATTTCAAAGCATAGCCTAAACAATACTAAACCAATTTATATTTGATCTAACCGCAAACCGTAACAATAAATTATATTCAGTAACAGATAAATAACAGTTAAAATAACAACGAAGTTATCTTCTCAAAGCGTTATAATGAATCTAACGCAATTTGGATGCTATAAAGGTGGGTTTAGACGCGTCGGTGCGAGATGAATGGCCTAAATTAAACAAGGATCAAAATAACGACTAGTTTTTTTGGCTTTATTTTTATAGCATAACTTTTAAGCTAGCCTCATTTTTAGGGTTCCGTACCCAACATAACCAACGTGACCCACGTTGGTTACTATATATAGCTATTACTAAAACTCCACTGTCCGTCTGTCTGTCAGAAAAAAGAATAGAATAGAAATCATTTATTCGATACAGACACAACACAACAGCAATTAACAAAAGGAAAAGAGAAGTACACAAAGATACAATAAAATACAACAAAATTGTGCTGAGCGTGCGTGCGGGATGTACTCGTATCTCTTGATCCGTAAAAGGTAGACAGTTGAAATTTTCAGAGAATGTGTATTTCTAGTGACGCTATAAAAACAAATAATAAAAATAAATTAAAAATTAATGGGGGCTAGACATACTCGTACATATTCTGTGAAAATTTCAACTGTCTAACTGTTATGCTCGCTAAGAGGGAGCGGCATGGGTGAGGGAGGCTCAACAACAGAGTCGCCCTCACGCCCTCAGCAGCAGCCACCGCAGAAGACGCCTGGGGCTTCCGGCGCCGCGAGACGATCTCCGGTCACCGTAGACCCGGGCTTGCGGACGGCGAGTAATGGGTAGCTCGCCGTTCGATCAGCACCAGGCCCGAGAGTCGACGGCGCGTAGAGTTCCACGCGTGCCTCAAAGAGTTGTCAGCAAATAATGACGGGGCCCGTCATGGCCGATGCCTGCCCAGGGGTTGTAGATAAATTCGAAACATAGTTACCGCGCCCCTGGGCACTCAGGGCAGGGAAGGAACAGGGGTGGGTTTTAGTCAGTAAGAGTCTGACATGCCCTCCACCCTAGAGCGGGAGATGTCATTGGATGATTTTCCACCCCAAAAAAAAATAGACAAAGAGGGGTCATGAGATACAGCCCAAAAAAAACAGCTTTTAGCTCATGGTACGGAACCCTTCGTATGCGAGTCCAACTCGCACTTGGCCGGTTTTTAAAGAATGGCCCACAATCGTATGAGACTGAAAAATATAAAGAGAAGGGAGGACCCTTGTTCTGCAGTGGGATGACACAGTCTGATGCAGTTGATGGTATTAGTTTTAGTTCAGTCGCAGTTTGAATGCCACTAACTGCATCAGAGTGCTTGAAAAGTAACTTGTTTGGAACATTATAAATGATCCTAGCTTCTGCCAGCGGCTTTGCCTGTGTTTAATTTAATACTTCCCCTGTTATAAACTTTCAACCCCCATTTCACCCTCTCAGGAGTAGAATTTCGGAGAACCCTTTCTTAGTGGATACGTACTATTCAAAAAGAACACACCCTCCAAATTTCATGTCTCTAAGACCAGTGGTTTAGGCTGTGCGTTGATATATCAGTCAATCAGTCAGGACTTTGAATTTTATATATAAAGAAGAAAGACAGAAAGAAAAATTGTTTATTCTGCACAGATATAACGCACATTACAGAAAAATGGATTAAATAACATAAACATACAAGATTGCTAAAAGCCTCGTATTCAATCAATGTAAGTCTTCTGTTCATTGCCTAATGTCAGGGTCCGCCAACAACCAAAGACAATACACATTGCGTAATACTACGTAATACGTAATGTGCTGCGACACTGGCAAATATACAGATTTGCAATCGGGTTTTTTGGAAATTGTCAACTTTTATATTTACTACATTTTTCAAATCGCCTCCTCAAGCTCTTTATTTGGATATCTCACATGACCATGACACAAAAAAACAACCACACTTACCTAAAGGCGACCGCCATTTACCCGACCTCAGTTGTTAAAATCCATGCAACCGTTTAGGCTACAGCGCGTGTTTAAGAAATAGACATACAAATATATAAACACTCGGAAAACATGACCCTCCTTCGGGGACAGTAAGATAGTTAGATAACTACAAGAGGATGATGGAGATAATATTCAAGTCCAAGATTTAAAAGCTCAACAGGGAATTGTATGCCAAAATCCATGGCCACAATATGGTACAAAGTTCTAAGCAGTTAATTACGACTGAGTTCAAGATGTGTAGGGTTTAAACAGTAATATATTAATGGCAACTTTGTATGTTCATATGGGGTTTGTATCCGGCTTATGTGGCCCACGAGACACGTAACACTAATTGTGGGTCTAAAAGGGTAATGTTTAATTATTACTAAGTTATTATTACGTCATAATTATTAATAGTATTTACATGTATCTTAGTCATGTTCCCATAATTCTCCTTATCATCATCATTCTCTTACCCTTATCAAAATTTATTTGGGGTCGGCACAACATGTCGTCACAATATCGATGCTGAGTTGCTACCCTGTTGGTTTTTTAACGGTTGCAAACATTTCGGGGTGTGTATGTCGGAATTGCATAGTTCAATTCTGCCAAACTCGTCATCGGTAAATGGTGGACATCTCACCAACACGCGCAAAATGTTTTGGGAACACATTCATTGTGATTCCTTATTCGAGTCTGTTTTTCCTGATAGCTACAACTAGGGTGTCTTTTATTCAAGTGTGAATAGGTTACTTCTAGGCAGACGTGCTCTATCGTCGACCACATCATCGCTTACCATCAGGTGGTCAATCGCGAGCCTAAAATTGATAAAAAAATGCCTCCATCTTCCATACTTCTCTATTAGTCGTCATCTCAGTAGGCATCCCCTTTCTAGACAAACTTTGGCCTACCACTAATCTCATAGCTACCCAAGTTCATCATCATCATCATTTTCAGCTGAAAGACAGCCACTGGACATAGGTCTCCGCCAAGTGTCGCCACAACGACCAGTCCTTTGTGTCTCGCATCGGTCGACATCGATCCACTTCGTGGAAAGACTTCCAATACTGCGTCTTCAGCCCCATCGCCCATCTATTCTGCAAGTAATGTGCCCTGCCCACTGCCACTTCAGTTTGGCGTTTACCCCGGAAATGATATGTTTTATCCCCGCATAAGGTACGTTTTCATGGGATAATCTAAGCCTAAAGCAAGTAACTCATGTTACTAACATGTATCTTAGTTCTAACTTTAATGTTCTCTTAAAACTATCGCCCCATAATTCGCCAATTCTAAGCGATACACACCTCTGACCCTTTTAGCTGTGATCCAATTTATTTAGCCGTTCGCTAGTGGCTCCATAGCCTAATCTTTCGCCGTATCGGTGAAAACCGTAATTATAATAAATGGTCTATTTTCCACTCGCCACCGTGGAAATATTATTTCCACTCGCCACCGTGGAAATATTATTTCCACTCGCCACCGTGGAAATATTATTTCAATTCGCTTGGCTATAAATTTATTTATTACTACATCGTTTTAGTAGACGTAATAATGTAGTTTTTGTGCTGATATATTGTTATGGTAAAAGAGTGATTACGGTTTTTTTTTTTGGGGTGGGTGGGAAATCATCCAATGAATTCTCCCGCTCTGGGTGGACCGGGAGGGCGTGTCAGACTCTTACTGACTAAAACCCACCCCTGTTACTTACCTGCCTGAGTGCTCAGGGGTGCGGTAACTCATTTTCAGAATTTATCCGCTACCCCTAGGCATTCAGGCACCGGCCTCGATGGGTCCCGTCAGTGGTGGCTGACAATCATCTCTTTGAGGCGCGAAAGAGTTACCTCGCCCCCGGGCGCGTAGGGCAGGGAGGAACAGGGGTGGGTTTTAGTCAGTAAGAGTCTGACACGCCCTTCCGCTCCACCCCAGAGCGGAAAGAGTCATTAGATGATTTCCCAACCCCAAAAAAAAAAAAAAAAACCCCTAGGCATTCAGGCACCGGCCTCGATGGGCCCCGTCAGTGGTGGCTGACAATCATCTCTTTGAGGCGCGCGTGGAACACTACGCGCCGTCGACTCACGGGCCTAGTGCTGATCGGACGGCGAGCTACCCACTGCTCGCCTCGCGTCTCGCGACGTCCTACACCCAGTACGCCTAGTACCTCTCCTGCGGTGGTAGCGGCCGGGGCCGTGAGGGGCACTCCGTTGAGCTTCCCTCGCGCGTCCCGCCTCCGCCTTCGCGAGTATTACTGCTTCGCAGAAGGCGGAAGTGATTATGGATGGATTGTGTGAGGAATGACTTAAGGCGCAGTTATACTACTTCTAATGATTATTAATTGAACATCACGTCTAAACGACTAGTCTTATTTCTTTGAAAAAATATAACTATATTACTTTAGACAACTTATTTCGTAATTTGATATGTGAATAGGTGTTTGAAATTATGTTTTATAACATAGTGTAATTAATTTGTAAAATTATGTCTAATGCGAGTAAAAAATTGAGAATCACGCAAAAATTAAAAAGCGTATTTTTATGAAACCTTCACTATTCTAAAGTTCATTTAATTATTTATATTTTAGTTTACGTTTTTAATTATAATACCTGTTGTTTTATGTATAATAATTTGCTAATGCGTCTAATTTCGGACAGCTCTCCATGTTGGGCGAGTCCTATTACTGGGTGGACGTACGACGCGTTACGTGAGCTCAGCATAGAACATGCAAGCTAACCACTCAAGGTCATTGGCAGTTAATAGCGCCTTAATAGAAAAAGGAGTGAATGGTGACGTGACGGTTGACAGGGGAGAATAGAAGGCGAGGTTTAGAGGAGGCCATTTTACCGTCTCCACATGGATATACCTGAATATGCGTTGCACAGAGGGGACACCGGGAAAAGAATGACGGGGGAAGAGAATGTGTTGCGCCAATCCCTAGTAATATGAGACAAGTGACTCTAAACAAGATGGCTTTCTATCAGTGAAAACAATAGCCAGTTGGTTGCGTACTTGGCATACAGGTAACTCAAGGAACAGGGGTGGGTTTCAGTCAGTTAAAGTCTGGCATGTGTGAGGGAACACATTCTAAAAAAAGAGCGACAGAGAAAGCCAAAGCGTAAAGTCATTGGATGTTTTCTCACCCCATAAAAAAAATGGTAGGACAGGAATACAACGTGGCAAAATGGGGTTTTATAGACTCGTCTGATATCCGATGTGAGAACATGACTAACATACTGGAATGCCCCAAGTGACAAGTGACAAGACTTGATGGTCACAATTCCCAGGATTTGATTCCCGGGTAGGGCAAAAAGTGCTATTAGATTTTATCATTAGCAACCCAGAGGTTGTAAATTGGAGGTGTGATGACCCGTTGGTCCTGCGCCTGAAATCTCCCCGGTCGTGTCGGATTGCCGTCCCATCGGACTATGAGAGTAAAGGAACAGAGAGTGCACCTGTGTCTGCGCACACGCTTGTGCACTATAATATCTCCTGCGAACTTGGCTAATCTCCGTTGGGATTCGCCACCATGATCTAAATTCAGTCGGGAGAATTATTTATAAAAAAAACTTGAGAGGTGTCAAGGGGCACCTGGATGGAACGAAGTTCCTTTCGATTAATTAGTGAAGGAATTGTAATATAATTTTATTTTTTTTAATTTATAATATTTTTTTTATTATTAACTACGCACACACGCACGCACGTAAGAAGTTATACTTCATCATCTCATCTCATCTCATCTCATCGCAGCTCAGCTCGGCTCAGCTAAGCTCAGCTCAGCTCAGCTCAGCTCAGCTCAGCTCAGCTCAGCTCAGCTCAGCTCAGCTCAGCTCAGCTCAGCTCAGCTAAGCTCAGCTTCTGCTTGCAAACTTTGTACCTACCCACCAAAAATACAAGAAGTTTTTATTAGATTGTTTTTCCAACACAATCTTTTTGGATGGACAGCCTCATTAGTGTCGTGACAACTTTTCGTAAGAATTTTTTCCGTCTAGCCCCCTTTCACAACGCGCGATAAGGAACTTCGTTCCAATAATGTATGACTCTCTGAGAGTAAGAGAACAAACACAGTCAGTTCAATTAAGGCTTGCTGGAACTACCTCGCTAAACTTCGGAATCATGACATTAACTTACAGTCATACCATTCAAAACACCAACAGTGCCATCTTACTCATAACAACTGCTTAAGCCTTTAAAAACAAAACAATAACGCCATCTTCAACTACAAACACAACTTGAACGCTAAGCTTAAACTCCAAACTTTAAATAAAGAGCCAGTAGTGCAGGGATTTAACAATCCTACCTGGTTCCGTAGATTCTGTAATGAAAGAATAACAGAACTTGCTTCTACCTGGAGAATCTTGGGAGTTATGAAGCAGCTGCGAGAGTACTTATTAAAATATGCTTCGTATTTCTTGGTGCTTGCAATTTTCTTGGCTTAATGCAAAGACACTTGTGGAAAGGAGTCGTGCTACTAGTAATTTTATTAACCGTATATCTGTGGTATAGTTAGAAAACCAGTTTTTTAAAGGAGGAGTTAAAGGCACTTTGGGCATGTCACTGAAACGTAAGCTAAAGGACATGTGTATTATATTTGGTTTTGCTTCCAGGAGACTAGGCTAATGAAAATTTAATCCGGAACGAACTAAACGGAATCCTGGCTGTCCTTTTCAGAAACTGTTAAAACGACGTGAGCCACAGCGGCGATCAAGACTCGTTCCTTTTCTGAACGCAAAGTTAAATGCCAGGAAATCTGACACCAGTCTTGGCACCCAGTATTGGTGTTGTGGAGGTCAGATCAGTAATAGGGAAAGCCTATTGTTATTTATGGCGTGTGGCGTGCCGTCTCGTCACCTTTTCAATGTTCTTTAATACAAAATGTTTGAGGGGATGGGTGCAAAACAAATAGTAGCGGTGCGCCAATAGCGTGCCAGAAGTGCCGCACCCGCGCCCGATCTGTCTGGCCTGCGCCTAAAACAGATTTTATGCCTTAAGAATTCTCTCCCATTCAGCCAAGGGTGGTGATTGTTTTTATAAGAAGAGGCCATGTTACGAGATAACTTCTCAACCAAAACCAATCTCAACCCCACAAATTAATAAAGCCAATATAAAAACAGTAGGTAGCTCTGCCTACCCCATAATTGGAAAAACTTGAGCCATCCATCCACGTGTATATTTTTATTAAAAAACGGAACATCGATCAAACTTTCTAATAATGTCTCCGTTCACTGGACTATTAAACGTTAATTATTATTAAACTTTTCTAATGAATTTTAAATTACTTTTTCTATCAACATTATATTATGTCATTAGTATTGATTTGGTTGGGCCTTGTTTACATTGATAAACCATTTTAAGGGAAATTGTGACGCAAAAGTTACGCTACAATTCTTCGGTATTTAGGTATGCCTCTTGTGTAGCTCTTGGTCGCAAGCTCAACTGCAGAGCGTGAGGTCCTGGGTTCAATAGTGGGATCATACAAAAAGTGTTATTGGATTTTTAACCGACTTCAAAAAGAAGAAGGTTATCAATTCGGATGTTTGTATTTTTTTTTTATGTCTTTTCGGGCATGACTCCGTCATATATAGACTGATTTGCAAAATTCTTTTTTGTTTGAAAGGGGTTTATTCCGAAATGGTCCCATTTAAATTTCATATAGATCTGATTATGAGTTTCGGAGACAGACAACGGAACTCTTCAAAAAATTACAGCTAGTCAACTGCGATTGCTGCGATCGTATGTCTATGTAGTGTTAACACAATTTTATGAGGAACCACAACTAACAAGTGATAAATAAAAACTTTTTAACAAAAAAATAGAACCGATTTCCAAAAAAAATGCAAAATAACTTAATTTTTAATTATTTAACATTTCGGAAGTCGGTGACAAAAAAAAAATGAAGAAACAAAACTGGAAACACCGACTTCCGAAATTAAAGTTATTTTGCACTTTTTTTGGAAATCGGTTCTATTTATTTATAAAAAAGTTTTTATTCCATTAAGAATTACTCTGTAGCAGCCCGTGGTTTGGGAGTTGGTGGTGTGACACTCTCGTGCCTCGAAAAGCACCTGTCGCCGATGGTCCTGGCCTGATCTGTCCCCATCGTGTCGGATTGCCATTTCATCGGACTATAGAGTAACGGAACAGAAAGTTCACTTGTTTTTACGCACACGCGTGCTTACTTGGTCATTGTTGGTTGTTGGCAGACCCTGGCATCAGGCAATGAACAAAAAGAGTCATTGGTTGAATACAAGGCTTTTGGCTTCGTTGTATGTTTATATTATTTAGTCTTATTTTTCTCTAATGTGCGTATTGTTTGTGCAGTACAATTTTTCTGTCTTTCTTTCTTTACTTTATTCTAATCTATTAGGATCTCCGTTGGAATTGGCAACCATGATTGAAAATTGGTCGGGACGATTATTTTTTATATAACTTTACAAATCATTCTGATCTTTAAAATGTTTGTAAAAAAAAATACACTAAAAATTTATAAATAACTTTAATTTCGGAAGTCGGTGTTTGTATTTTTACTTCTTCGTTATTTGACACCGACTTCCGAAATTAAAGTTATTTATAAATTTTTAGTGTACCTATTTCTTTTTGGAAGTCGGTTGTTTTTTTTGTAATTTTTATTTTTAAGGATGATTCACGTTACACCGTGTCGCCACCGAGCCGTGCCCCGGCCGTGCCCCGTCCGGGGCACGGTCAAAGATTGTTGCATACATTTTGTATGAAGTGATTCATGCTAGACCGGGCCCCGGCGCGGCCGGGGCTCGGCCGGGGCTCGGCACGGTGGCGACACGGTGTAACATGAACGTGTGCACTGGGCCCGGACGTGCCGCGGCCGTGCCCCGGCCGGGAAACAATTGCCGGCCAAACAATTGCACGGTCAAATATCTATAGTATACTTTTTTTATGAAATGATCCATGCTCGGCCGTGCCCCGGACGTGCCCCGGCCGTGCCTCGGCCGTGCCCCGGCCGGGGCCCGGTGGCGGCACGGTGACAGCCCGGTGTAGCATGAATGACTAGCCCGGTGGACGAGCCCCGGCCGTGCCCCGGCCGGGGCACGGCCGAGGCTCGGTGGCCGCACGGTGTAACGTGAATCATCCTTTATTTTTCACTTTTTAGTTGTTATACCCCAGAACTAAAAACCCCAATATAATGGAACGTGGAATTTAAACATTTGGAGAACACCAAAACGTCATCGAGGTACACGTATTTTCCGTTTTTGTTCAGTTTCTCAAAAAGCGCTGAAGCAATTTCGATAAAATTTATATGGGACCACCTCGGGAGTATATTCTTTCAGATGAAAAAAGAATTTTGAAAATTGGTTCACAACTGACGGAGAAATCGGGTAACATACATACAAAAAAAAAAAAAACATACAGACGAATTGAGAACCTCCTCTTTTTGGAAATCGGTTAAAAATATTTTGGGAGTGTTTGTCAGAACTGACGACACGTCGACAAGTTATTCAAAGAAATAACTCTTACCGTTGAGAATGCTAAGAGCGATGTGTGGTGTTACGCGCATGGATAGAATTAGGAATGAGTATATAAGAGAAAGTCTGAAAGTGGCACCGCTGACTGAAAAGTTGTTTGGAAATCGGTTGTCGTGGTATGGGCATGTGATGCGGAGGAATGAAGAAAATGTCGTGAGGAAAGTCTTGTGTATGGATGTGGATGGCTATAAGAGTAAGGGAATGCCAAAGACACGATGGTTGGACTGTGTGAAAGAGGATATGGGTAAAAAGGGGGTGACTACAGAGATGACGACTAATAGAGGAGTATGGAAGAAATAGGCATGTGGCGCCGACCCCAAATAAATTGGGATAAGGGTAGGAGAATGATGATGAACTCTAACCGTTCGTGAAAATAAATTTTACTTCAAAGATGTCCAAAAAATAATAACTTGAAACATTTTACGATCCTTTTACAAGATAATGAACTTGTACAGGGTGTAACGGAGAGGTGTGGTCATATTTTAAAAGCGCAAAATGACCAAAACGGACAACAGCAAAGGAAAAAAATGTCCAAAGACCAAAAATACAAAATCATAAATAGTCTGAAGTTCTAAAAATATGTCTAAATAAGCTGCTTGCTATAAAATTGATTTTGATAAATCAAAAATGTTAATAATAAGATCTGAAGCTTTCGGTGTTTTTTTTTTAAATCTGAAATCCAACTAATATTATAAATGCGGAAGTTTGTATGTTTGTGTTTCTATCCCGCAAGAACGGCAAGGGATTTGAATGAAATTTCGCACACAGATAGATTATAACCTGGATTAAAATATAGGTTACTTTTTACCATGTGTGCCGCTAGCAGAAGCCAGTAATCATATAAATGCAACAATTATTATTAAAAAACGTCCAATACCATCGACAAAATAAGTCTCATCAGTTATGTTAGGTGGAATTTCATACTAATATGCAAAATTGAATTTTAATCATTTGGAGTTCCTTAGAAAGTCATCATTTGCTGACAAAATTAGGATGGCTTCCTTATAACTTATTATGACTTCCTTGATCTTTCTGTTACACCCTGTATTAAAAAAAAAAAGGTAAGTCCCTCAGACAGACACAATTAAAAACCTATTGTCGCGCCTGGCGGATTAAACTGTCCAACTTTTTAACCGACTTCGAAAAAGGAGGAGGTTCTATGTTCGACTGTATGTATGTTTTTTTTTTATGTATGTTCACCGATTTCTCCGTCAGTTGTGGACCGAATTTCAAAATTCTTTTTTTATCCGAAACAATATACTCCAGAAGTGGTCCCATATAAATTTTATCGAAATTGCTTTAACACTTTTTGAAAAACTGAACAAAAACGAAAAATACGTATACCTCGTTTTTCTTTTTAACCAGCTTCAAAAAAAGGAGGAGGTTCTCAATACGCCTGTATTTTTTTTTTATGTATGTTACCTCATAACTTTTTACTACGTGAACCGATTTTGGAGATTTTTATTTGAAAGCTGTTGTTTCACATGTGGTCCCATTTTAATTTGGTGAAGATCTGATGAAGAACTTCGGAGATACACAATGCAACTCTTCAATAAATGATAGCAAACCTTCCAGAATTGCTGCAATCGCATGTCTGTATATTGTTTTCACCACTTTACAACATTACATCACGCTGATATGCTCTAAAGGGGTATACAGATTCGTACAGTTCACGCTGATACACCCTAATTTCACCAACTATGTTCAAATTCCCTATTTTTGGGGCTATCAATTCGGGCATAACTTTACTATTAATTTAGTTTTAGAATGGAGTACAGCAACTAAAAAGTGAAAAATAAAAAACTTTCTACAAAAAAATTTCAACCGACTTCATAAAATACTAAAAAATGCAAAATAACTTTAATTTCGATAGTCGGTGTCAAATAACGAAGAAACCAAACTAGAAACACCGAATTCTGAAATTAAAGTTATTTTGCATTTTTTTGTATTATATGAAGTCGGTTGAATTTTTTTTGTAAAAAGTTTTTTTTTTATCTAGCCATTTCTGTCGCTTTCCTGGGAAAAAGTCTTGCAGACAATTATATTCTTACTAGCTGACCCAGCAAACGTTGTTCTGCTATTTAAAAATGGGGGGTGGGGGTAGGATGGTGAAAAATACTTTACGACCTATTCTCATACCTACCGAATATACAAAACAAAAAATATTAAAATCGGTAGAGCCGTTTCGGAGGAGTGCAACCACAGACACCGCGACACAAGATTTTTATATATTAGATGTTCTTCTTTCGCGTCGTCTTGAACCAGCCTACATGATACGCGTTCCACTATAAAGCCAGATTTTTTTTGTTTCATAAAAAATCATCTTACACCTGAAACCAAGAATTTTACAAAGTAGAAATGAATCGGACACCCTTTTCACAACTCACCAACAGGCCCCTAATCCCGAAAAATTACGACCTTTTAGCCACTAAACTTTCCCCGAAAAAAGGGAAAAAATTACTCTTGCCCTCTAACAGGCCTATTAAAGTTAGAGTTGGTAAAGTTTAGTCTAGCCTTAACTTAGATTAGAAATAAGGATTAATTCTTTGTTGGCGTGAACTTAGGAGTCAAGACTATGCCGCATAGTCCGCGTGCCTCATTTTATTACACATCTGTGTCAGGCATGAGATGTAGCGGACGCGGGAGAATGTTTTATTTTTATTTTTAAGCGACATCAAAAAAGGAGGTTCTGTATTCGACCCATATGTAAGTATGTATGTATGCTTGTTTGTCCGCGTTTTTCTCAAAAATTAGTGATCTAATTTATATGGTGTTTTCGTTATACAAATGCATATTTTTCAAGGAAGGTTTTAGTATATTATAAAACATTAGGATCTGATGAAGATCTACGGAGATAGACAGTGGAACTCTTCAATAACTAGAAAATGACTCGCGATAACTGCGATCTATGGTCTATGTATTTGTGACACAATTTAATGGGGAACGCTCGAATTCTGGCTCCCATTACGTGCGACTCTGGCATAGGGCCATCCTTTTATGTCTTGCATGATACCGCATGACCACTAGTGGCCCAGTGGTAACTGCCCAAACTTACAAGTTGCACGTCGAGGGTTCAAACCCAGGCAGGCGCTTTATGTAATTTATTTCATCACCACTGCTCTAAAAACGGTGAAGGAAAACATCGTGAGGAAACCGGCATATCCTAGTACCAAAATATTCGAAGACATGTGACATCCACCAACCCGCACTGGGCTCGATTAGTTTATTACGACCCATTCCCTCTTCTAAAGACGAGGCCTGAGACCCAGCGGTGAGATTATTATAAGACTGATTAGTCTATGCTTATGCTTATGACACAGCATAGCTTTGTAAGAAAAATCGGCAAAGTGCGTGTCGGACTTCATACATTTAGGGTTACGAACCAAATGTATTTTTGAATTGTTGTATGGTTTTGGGTCAACAAGATATTGTGAAAATTTTAAGACTGTAGCTCCAACCCTTTGGCAGTACAACCCGTGTGACAGACGACAGACGGACAGACCGACACGTGAGTGACAGCAATAGGGCTCCGTTTGGACCCTTCGGATACGGAACCCTAAAAAAGCGCCCGAAATGTCATAGGTTGGTATTACTCAGTCGCCAATGCTCGTTGGAAAAAAACCAAAATTGAGGAGCCCATAAAGGCTTATCACTCAAAGGACTAAGTAATATCCTATCTACTTTATTAGAAGAGGAACAAAGAGGTAAATATTGGTTTAGGTTTCTTAAAAATTGGGATGAATTTAAAGGTCTGTTTGACCTGGTAAAGTTTTGTATGATTTGGTTTTTTTTTCGTGGCTTAAAGTGTTAATAAATTAACAGATTAAATCTGCCTCACTTTCATTTACTTCATTGAACCAATTGTGAGTATTTTGCATTTTATCAAATATTTTTGCATATTAAAGCTCTAAAGTTCGATAGAAGCTCGTGGCTAAAGTAATAACAGCCACACGGGTCGATCCATCAGGTTCAGCTACACTCGGCTTGGTCCATGGATGGGTGACCATCTTTACATACCGAGACTCCTCCGTGCCTCGGAAAGCACGTTAAGCCGTTGGTCCCGGCTGTCAATCGTGGATCTTTGACACTAGTTACGTCGTCAGAAGCCCGAAAGTCACAACCAGTCTTACCAAGGGGTATCGTGTTACCCTGTTCCTGGGTTGTGGAGGTCATAGGCAGTCGCTCCATGTAAAATACTGATATTTAACTGCATCCGGTTAGACTGGAAGCCGAGCCCAAGATAGTTGGGAAAAGGATAGGCAGATGATTAAAGCCCTAATGTTCGTTTAAGTACTTTCTTTATCTACATATTTTTATATCAAATTTAGTAGTATAGGCCTACTTGCTAATTTCTATTACATCATCATGATCATCATCATTTCAGCCGAAAAGAACACTGGGGTTTGGCATAGGCCAAAACCTGTTTTTTTTTTGGGTGGGATATCATCCAATGACATCCCTCGCTCTGGGTGGAGCGAAACCCACCCCTGTTCCTTCCCTGCCCTTAGTGCCCAAGGGCGCGGTAACTCTGTTTCGAATTTACCCACAACCCCTGGGCAGGCATCGGCCATGACGCGCCCCGTCATGGTTTGCTGACAACTCTTGTTCGGCGCGCGTGGAACACTACGCGCCGTCGACTCTCGGGCCTGGTGCTGATCGGACGGCGAGCTAAGGCCTCACCCCTGTGTACATCAGTGGACGTCAGTGCACGTAAGTGTTGCCACAACGACTGGTCCTCTGCGTCTTGCATCCATCGGATTCCCACGGTCCTCACCTGAGTCACCAGGTCATCGGTACACCTTGTGAGAGAACTTTTGACCCCATCGACCATTTGTTTTGCGAGCAATGTGCCAACCACAACCACTTCAGTTTGACGATTCTTGGCGCTATTTCGTTAACCTTAAATCTTTCCACTGAATTGGTGATTTCTAATACATCTGCTTAAGGCGCAGTTATACGACTTCTAATGATTTTGAATTAAACATCACGTCTACTCTTATTTCTTTGAAAAAAATATGTGGTACTCTAGACAATTTTTATCGTAAATTGATAGGTGAGTATTTGAAATTATATTTTTATAACATAGTGTAATTAATTTGTAAAGTTATGTCTAACTCGGATAAAAAATTGAGAATCAAGCAAAAACTGTAAAGCGTATTTCTATGAAACCTTCATTATTTTAAAACTCATTAAATTATTTATATTTTAGTATACGTGTCTTAGTATAATACTTGTTGTTTTATGTATAATAAATGAATAATGCGTCTAATTTCGGACAGCGCTCCTTGATGGGCGAGTCCTATTACTGGGTCGATGTACGACGCGTTACGTGAGCTCAGCACAGAACACGCAAGCTAACCATTCAAGGTCATTGGCAGTTAATAGTGCCTTAATACTTACCTTAGTGTGGTTTATGCAATTAGAACAAAAGATGCTTCAGTTTCTAACTGTAAACCATCCAACCGCTCATCTCCTGTAACATGCAGCCCTATCCATCTTAAATAAAAGAGAAGTCGCGTTCCTCACGTACCAGTATCGACCTCTAATTCTGCCAGTACCTCCTACGTGAAATGGGTTGTTGCACCCGTTAACTAGTTCAGTTCCCGGGCGAGGCACATCGGAATTCATTCATCATATTTAATATAGTATGTCTTGAGATGGTAGAGGAATAGTTGATATGTAGAAGAGGAACAATGATCTTAGGTGACTTTTTTTTAAATGGAACTAGATAATGTTGAAAAACCTTTTTTTTTCTTGTCTATTTTGTGTCTTTGCCAACGCAATAGGAGGAGCGAATCATGCTTATCATAAGACTATGTCAGAAATGGACGAGTTCAAAAATAAGGATAATGGCAAAAGTTTGCGAAGATTCACAAAATTAAAATCAAAGTCAAATTGAACTGGACTGGTCACATCATAAGAAGGAACAATTTTTTTCTCTATATTTTTTTTTAGATCGAGCACCGAAGTCTTATTACCTTGATTTTGAAACGCAGTAACAACGTCCCCTTTAAGGGTATCCTTGGAGAATGATAATCTATTGCGGACTTACTTATCACATGGGGCTTAAGATCGTCGGGAACTAGCGTTATAAACAGAATCACAGATAGATTACATACACGAATAATTTTGGTAGCTCAACAATTCTCTTGCTTGGATTACGTTGAAATTCATTTCGGTTGAAGGTGTTTTTACCCGACAGCCTCAGAAGAAGGTAATGTTTTTCGAAAATATGTAGGTATGTATCTATGTTTATATGTCAATTTATTTGGCACGCCCTATAGCCTAAACAGCTGGAAAATGAAGTATTATTCAATTGGTCTTGACCGGTGAGTGACATGGGCTATATGAATTTTGGAAATAAACGCGACTGTCATTTGGTAAGTGTCGTCATATTTGTTGTGACACAATAATATTTATTATAAATATATTTTTAATAAACTCGGCTGACAAAAAACAATTAAAAAGTTCCCAATTGAAACTTTTAATCCATCAAGCCCCTCGCGTCTCCTTAAGGTTTTTAATTGTGTCTGCTAATGAGGGGCTTGACGTGTTAAAGCAGTTTGAAGCAGTTGAGACTGAGGCCCACGATCCAAGTCAGTTTGAATCTCCACTCGACTCAGTCGCCATGACAACGGAAAAATCCCCACAATTAATGTAAATTTTACAAGATTTTATTTAACTTGCAATGTATGTATGTATGTATGTATTAACTATGTTTTTTCGGGTGAAATCTTGCAACTCAAATTAGATCCACTTCCCGATGTCCGATTGGACCCAAATTTGGTGTAAATATGTATCTTTGGTGGCAATACAATGTTGTGGTAACATAAAGCTGGTCTGTTGATGTAGACGGAAGCATTTTACATCTAGGCGATATCCAGGGTCTGATAATGAAGCTGGAAGGTGAATTACTGGAACTGCCTCTCAGATACATGCATTATGCATCGTATTTCCTATTTCTAAAGCACTGTATCAGTTAATCTACTGTCAAAATATTTACTTTGGCTGGTTGTGATCGATTGACCAAATTACTTAGCAAACATCGTTAGAGGATTTTGACGCAGGTTTCAACAAACCTGATTTTGATGTCAACTCAACAAATATAATAGTATCTTCTTTTCCCAATTAGTGCTCTGGATTTTCTATCAGGTAAATACAAACACTCGCTCCTCACATATTCTAGATCTAAAGTATGTATTAATACATATCTCCTTTGGATAGATCTTTTAGCTAAGTGTTTTTAGGGTTCCGTACCCAAAGGGTAACAACAGGACCCCATTACTATGCCTCTGCTGTCTATTCGTCCGTCTGTCTGTCTGTCAGCGGGCTGTATCTCATGATCCGTAATAGGAAGACACTTGGAATTTTCACAGAATAAATACGAAATAATAAATGCGAAAGTAACTATGTCTGTCTGTTACGCTTTTACGCATAAACCACTGAACCAATTTACCTTGGAAAAGAGCAAAGGCTACTTTTTATTCCAGTCTACACTGCTAAAACCGCAGGGCGCAGCTAGTAATAAAAACAAATTAAAAATTAAACAGGGTTCCCCTACTAGAAACGTGTTTTTTATGTATTTTTTTACTCGATCTTAATAACGGCAACAAGTAGACGCGTTTAAATTTGTTGAATGGTACGAAACCCTTCATGTGCCAGTCTGACTTGCACTTGGCCAGTTCTTTATTGTCTATTTCGGGGATCTGGCGCTGTATGCCGAGATTCAGGACACGCCTTATAAGTATATTATATAATCTTTCATTCACTTTCACTTTTATTTAAACTCAAACGTCAGCAGGTGGTTGTTGATAATGTAAATAATGCTCTTTCAACTGTAGTTAACTGGTTTAATGTCAATAATCTTCTCCTTAACGAGAAAAAAACAAAATGCATAAAGTTCACATTACCCAATGTAATACAAGTGAACACTAGTGTGTCAATAAAGGGTGAAGAGTTGAAACCCGAGGATTCCACAGTGTTCTTAGGTTTAACTTTGGATGCGCAGCTTCAGTGGAGCCCCCATATAGATAAACTGTCCAAAAAACTTAGCTCTGCAGCATACGCCGTAAGGAAAATTCGTGGTTTAACTGATTTAGAGACAGCTCGTTTAGTATACTTTAGTTATTTTCATAGTGTGATGTCGTACGGCATTCTGTTGTGGGGAAATGCCGCCGATATTCATCAATTTTTGTTTTACAGAAAAGGGCTATTCGTGCAATTTATAAATTAAGTCCCAGACACTCCCTCAGAGACAAATTTAAAGAGATTAATATTATGACTGTTCCCTCTCAATATATTTATGAGAATCTCATGTATGCACATAAAAATATTAATCTGTTTAAAAGATACAGTGATATCCATAGCATAAATACTAGGAACAAACACAAATTTATTGTACCAAAAACCAGGCTCAAGAAAAAAATAGGTGGTTCGTTTAGATGTCAATGTATACGTTTCTATAATAAACTTCCTAGCCAAATTCAAGAACTAAGCATAAATAAATTTAAATCATTTATTAAACGTAAGCTATGCCAGAAAGCTTTTTACACAATTAATGACTTTCTTGAGGACAAAAAGGCGTGGGATTGAGCTGCTTCAATGATATACATGAGCCATTGTTTTCATATGTACTACTTACTGATGAAAAATTTTTTATATATATATTTTTTTTTTAATATTCGTTTTTGACATGAATACTTGTATAGTATTGCATTATATTTTTTATTTTATTTTTTTATTGACATTTTATTATTATTATTATTTTTTTTGATTTGAATACTTTGTTAAGTATTATATTTATTTTTATTTTTTGATTGACATATTATGATTACTATTTTGTTTGACACAAATATTTACTTTGTAAAGTATTATATTTTTTTTTTTTTTTTGATTACTTAATTATTGTAAATGTGAGGACTATGTGGGTTATTATTATTATTTTCTCCTCCTTTTTACAGTAATTTTCAACGTTGTCTGACAGTTTGAGTACTTTTGCGGCCTACCCAAATGTCTTTTCTTTGGTATTGTTCGTCATGTCATTGAGCTCCTTAGTGGTTTTTAAGTTGAGCTATTCGACTATTGACAAATGCTTGCACTGACTGGACAGGTCCACTCAAATATGTTTGGTTCTTTCTTCAAAAGACCACTACAGACACTAAGCTGCATGGTCCTCATATAGAATAATGTGAATGCGAGAACTATGTATGTCGTTATATTCATGTAGATTTTATGATTGTCTGGCAGTTTGAGTATTTTTTGCGGCCTACTCAAATGTCCTTACTTTGGTATTGTTCGTCGGTTCGTTGAGCACCTCAGAGTTCTGAGTTGAGCTTCGCGATGACTGACAAATGCTTGCACTGTCTGGACAGGTCCACTCGAATTCGTGTGTTGCTTTCTTCATAAAGCTCATCCCAGACATAAACGTACATGGTTCTCATAGGATCTAACCAGTCCACATTGTATGGATTTGAACACTAAAAGAGACTTTGACCTCTGAGTTTGTTTCGGTGTTTCTTCTCAGGGTAGTCAGCTAGGAAACACCGGCCTCATCTAGCTTAAACTGACAAAAAAACATTGACGTGTAAAAGTGTTCCTTGTAACCTATTTACTGAATAAACATCATTTATCATTTATCATTTATCAATCCATTATTTTTGGCGAATAAATGAAATGACAAAAATTATTTAAGTTCAGAATGTTATGCAATAAACTTATTGAACATGAAGTATTGAGCAATGTATCAAGAAAACTAAATTATCTCTCCAATTCTCTACCAAACCAATCGAATAGGGAAGGAGTACAGACAAACACAATAGATACTTATTGAATAAATTGCCTCCAAGTTAATAAGGGTATGTTTATTTCAGGTAACATTTTCTTCCTACCCTTCTCTATTTGGAGGCCCGACCTCTCTATTTGGAGGACTTACCCCTTATACTTGGAGGCCTCGGGCCAAATTGATCGCGTAAGGAAACTGGCAAGCAGAGAAGTTAATCGGATGGTAGTCATCAGTAAAAGTGTATCTTGTACTACATAGAGTAAATACTCGTAAGTTTATATGTAGAAAAGGATATTTTCCCGTTCGATGCGTAGTGAAGCGTTAAGGAGTATGTGGGTCATAGAGTTGGAAATATGGTGCAGAAAGGGTGCGTGCTTTTTGGTATGTAACCGCGTACTTAAACAAAAGGAAAATAATAAGATACGAGGGCTTTTATTAAGTGATTTTCTATAAAAGAAATCGATTTACAAAAAGTGCAATATGTATGGAATAAAATTATCAAGGGCTAATATTTGCGTCGTGATAAAGTTTCGTGAGCATTAGCATATCAACAGACGTCGATTCAAATTCAAATTGTTTACTTCTTACAGCATGCAAGTCATTGTATTCTGCCTGCAAGCAAGCGTGAAAATTATTTATTACTAGCGACCCGCCCCAGCTCCGCTCGGGTACAAATTATACATATAAACCTTCCTCTTCAATCACTCTATCTATTAAAAAAACCGCATCAAAATCCGTTGCGTAGTTTTAAAGATTTAAGCATACATAGAGATATAGGGACAGAGAAAGCGACTTTGTTTTATACTATGTAGTGATTTATGTAAATGTCATAATTACGATGGTATGGATTTAACAGTTGGTTGGAAAGTGCGTCGCTCTTGGCGGATCCTTTCATAGTTTTATGCACCCCATATGAGGACCTTATTTATGGCTCTGTCAGCAAATGCTATGATAAATTTTGAACTGTTTAAAATAATTACTGCTGATGTAATGTCACTTTGTCTCAGGGGAGACCCCTATACAGTCTTTCCGTACCGGGGGTGTGTGCTAATTGTGATCACCGGGTGGTTATAGTGAGGGAAAACCCCACACTCCTTTGTCTTTTCCCCAAAAGTCCAGGCACCTTTTGAAGGTTTCCCACCGAAAAAAGATGAGCCCGTTTAAATTAATTTAGTCTTTAAATAGTTACCGGGTAAAATACTTGAATCGTGCTATCATTGTATTTACTTTGAACAAATTCTCGTCACACGAATTCCTCTAGCTTAGGGGGTTGTTGTATGTACCCACATACAAGCGTATAACTCATTACTCATAATGAAGCATTCTTCCTTTTCTTAGCCGTCATTAGAGCCTCCTATCCCTTCATAATGAATGATTAAAGACAGACGCGCGTACACATCTCCACGGCTAAAGTAAATATAATTAACGCAAACCTTATTGTTTGCGACGTATAAGAAAGTTTCCTCGATATAGGTGAAACACAGAAGTACAAAGCTGCGAGATGTTGTCAATAATTACAAAAACGTAACTCATTAAAAAAATAATATTAAAAAAACCGACTTCCTAAAAAGTGCAAAATAACTTTAATTTCGGAAGTCAGTGTTTCTGGTTTTGTTTCTTCAAAAAAAACTTTTTAACGTCGACGTTCGAAATTAAACTTGTTCTGCACTTTCTTGGAAGACGGTTAAATTTTTTTGTAAAAATGTTTTTATTTTTCACTTTTAGTTTTGGTTCCCGTTAAATTGTGTTAACACTACATAGACATACGATCGCAGCAATCTCAGTTGATATGCTGTCTGTTTTTGAAGAGTTCCGTTGTATGTCGCCGAAACTCATCAACAGATATATATGAAATATTAAATGGAGATATTTCGAAATAAACCCCTTTCGAAAAAAAAAAGAATTTTGCAAATCCGACTATATATGACGGAGTTATGCCCGAACATACAAAAAAAAAATACAAACATCCGAATTGCTTACCTCCTCCTTTCTTAAGTCGGTTAAAAAGATATAATATCAAAAACATACACACAGCTAAGGAGTGGAATTCCTTGACTAGACTGCGGAGTCTGTTTTTTGCTCATGGTTACAACCTGGAGGTCTTTAAGGCAAAAGCGAAGTAACTTCTAGGCAAGCATGCTCCGTCGTCGACCACATCATCGCTTATCATCATTTTTCAATGAAATATTAAAAAACTTGCTAAGTACGTGTTGGACTTCGCACATGTTAGGGTTCCATACTGTATAAGGGAAATCAGTATTTTGGTATTTTTTAGTAAAATATACGTAATAATAAACACTATCACCTTTCAAGCTCATAGATCAATGGGATCAAATTCTTCAGAACCAATTTTGTGACAGACGACGGACAGACAGACAGACGGACAGACTAACAGACGGACATGTGAGCTCCGTTTGGACCCTTCAGGTACGGACCCTAAAAATGAAATTTATAAGTAGGTAAAATAAATAAACGAAAAAAATAAAATAAACTGGCACCTACCGTATTAGGATAGAAAACAGAATGAAAACCTACCATAATTATATCATACACATAATGATAATCTACCATAGAAATACACAAACTTACGGCATTTTCCCATTGGAGCAAACATAAACTACAGTGCACCACTTGCAACGATCCTTACATAATCGATTTGCTGCGTTTACGTTCATACACCTGTACCCCGAGTGTGAGTTTTTTTAACAAACTCGAACGCGTTAAATTAAACATCAATTTGTACTAAAACTGTTTAAGCTACCTGGTGACAAAAATGGGTAACCTCTTTTTAACCGACTTCGAAAAAGGAGGAGGTTATCAATTCGGATGTTTGTATTTTTTTTTTTTTTTTTTTTTATGTATGTTCGGGCATAACTCCGTCATATATTGACGGATTTGCAAAATTCTTTTTTTGTTCGAAAGGGGTTTATTCCGAAATGGTCCCATTTAAATTTAAAAAAGATCTGATTATGGGTTTCGGAGACAGACAACGGAACTCTTCAAAAATTGACGGCAAATCAACCGCGATTGCTGCTATCGTATGTCTATGAATTGTTAACACAGTTTAATGGGGAACCACAACTAAAAAGTGAAAAATAAAAACTTTTTTTACAAAAAAATAGAACCGACTTCCAAAAAAAGTGCAAAATAACTTTAATTTCGGAAGTCGGTGTCAAAAAACACAGACACAAAACAGGAACACCGACTTCCGAAATTAAAGTTATTTTGCACTTTTTTTGGAAGTCGGTTCTATTTTTTTGTAAAAAAAGTTTTTTTTCTATACAATTTGACATAAGCGAACGTTTATGCAAATGCGTTAAAAAAAACTGACACTAGGCCCTCTCAAAGCCATCTCGTACATAAAAAAACCGGCCAAGTGCGAGTCGGACTCGCGCACGGAGGGTTCTGTACCATTATCTATAAAAACGGCAAAAAAAATTATGTCTGTTGTATGGGAGCCCACTTAAATATTTTTTATTCTGTTTTTTAGTATTTGATATCATAGCGGCAACAGAAATACATCATCTGTGAAAATTTTAAATGTCTAACTATCACGGTTTATGAGACCTGGTGACAGACGGATAGACGGACGGACAGCGGAGTCTTAATAATAGGGTCCCGTTTTACCCTTTGGGTATGGAACCCTAAAAACTTTCAAATTCAAGTAGAAATATCATATAAAGAAACATTATTTGTCACTGTGTTCATAGCCATATCTAGTGACCAGCTTCGCATTTTGTATTCATGGGTAATGGAATTTTTTCATGAGTGTAAAATATGGTTTTGGGTAATCCCGGTTGAGTTCATATTGATTAATGTAGTTTTTTAATTAGCATTTAAGTTTCCTAGCACAAACCAACAAAATTTGTTATCTAATGTGACACGAAAATAACTACCTACCGACAGTCTGTTTTACAGTTTGGCAGAATTTATGAATGTCATAGTAAAAACAATTTAAAAAAATTTCAGTGACAATCAATATCAAAAACCCAGCCAAGTGCGTGTCAGGCCACGCACAGTGTCAAGTTCCGTAGACGTCTGTTATAACACGAATTGTGTTAAGTAAGTACTTTGCGTTTTGTACGAAATTTTCCAAGTAGGTACATTTTATAAGTTGGGCGACAATTACTCCTAAACTAACAGAGCTAAATTAGCCGTGATAATTAGCCTTCAAAGTTCGTTATTTAAACTACTATCATGATCACCAGTAATTTTAAAAGACCTATCCAGCGATACCCCACACTATGGGATAGACGATAAAAATAATAACTATTCCCACTTTACATGCAGGGGAGCTAACATTTTTTGTTTGTTACAGCTGGTGTTCTTGGCGTGATTAATATGCAAAATTGCAGCGTTCCGGTACCTACTAACAGTCTCATTACAGTTATGCCTCGGACGGACAAACCGTAACTATCGGGTGTTTTTGTACCTTTAAATTCACATAATTACAGGTAAATGTTTTTAACCTGTGAAGCCCTGCGACTCACTGGTGAGTTTGACAAAAAAAAAAAATATTAAAGAGAGAAAAAAAAAAAATCGGCTGTCAACCCGGGTTGTCGTCGGGGTTCAATTTGACAAACCGGATTTGGCCGCGGGGGTTGAAGGGTATCAATGAAATTAGTTTTATTTGAGGGATATGTTCATGGCATTTATATTTAAATATGATTTCAGGCAAATGACTACCACAACTAGCGCGTATAGGGCATAATCCGGAAAATCAATGCGAATGTCCGAGACATGAGTTCTAACTTTTTCGTGCGTTTTTCGTTTTTCGGCCTCCTCGTTCGTACGATTTGATGCCATTTGTGACGTAAGGGCCTACGTGGGATGGTAAATAACAACACGTAAGTCGGTCAACGTTATAAATATATATATTTGAAATAGAGAAAGGGTGTAGGTAAGTTTGTAGTCACAACTTTTAATATTCCCCGGGAGATAGCACGCTACTGCCCTGGCTCAGCCTTGGTGTCTTGGGGAAGCCACGTTGCGTTTGCCCCGGAGGTGTTGGTCGACAGGAAACAGGATGGGCCGGCTGGCAGCTGGTCTAGCCGGCTCGGAGACAGCCTGCTGAGGCCACGCGGGTAACTGGATACCCGGCGTGGAGCGTGCCACCGACTCGGAGGTCGTCAGGGCCCGGAAGGCGACGGCCGGCAGGTACCACGCGGCAAATCAGCACCCGGCGTAGTGCGAGCCAACGTGGCGAGCAGCCTGGTGGCGGCGGCACGATGTTTTGCGGCGGGATGGCTGCGATAGGGTACGATGTAGGTGGTGCTCGGAGCTTAGGGCTCCAAATCTTTCCTCCGATGCTAGTAATCCAGATGTGGGAATCCGGATCTGGGACCCTGGGAACAATGTCCAGCGTGTCAATGATGGCTGAATGAGCTTCTCCGCTGATTTTGACACCTAAGCATGAGCAAAGCGGCCGTACGTGCGCTAATTTGTATGGTTGTCAAAATCAGACGGAGTTTACAAAGGTGAGGAGGAAAAGCATGATGACATTCAAGAGCAGCAGCAGCCACGCGCAAGTCAGCATGTACATAGCTAAGGCTATATGTACGTGCATAGTAAAGCTGATCACGCGGAAGGCGTGATTACAATGTGCGACAGATCTTTTGTAGGTTATGAGCCTTGATTATACAATGCTAAGAAAAGAAATTAGGAAAGACATGTTCTGGAAAGAATTTATACACAAGATTAGGTTTTATTACACAGAATGCACAAAGCTACCTGTATGCTGTTCAAACACTCACCCAATTACAGGGGTTGAAATCGCGTAATAAGTTGGCAAATATTTGCCAATGCAAACTACAGCTGCTAAGACTTGGCGATCGCTTCACGGCTCAAGGGTGTTCGACAGAACAAGGTGAGTATGAGGTCTAACGCCAACAGCTGGATTCAGATGAAAAAGGGACCACGATGTCGTTTATCGGGTTTTTATATCTACGCCGTCATTGACAGATGTCACAGAAACCAAAGACAATAGTGTTGTCAGTCAACTAAAATTGTCTATGCTTGCTTTGTGGCTTTTGGTCTCTGGATTTATTCCGTATGTTTATGTTTTCATTAAGATTGTAACGCCACTACGTTACAGTACCCCCCAAAAAGGTAGGATTTTTACCTGGGTAAAAATCCTTATGGTGTTGCACTAGCCACCATCTGAAATACGACCCTTTTATTCATCTTCATTCATTCATCATTACCTTAATTAACAATTCTTTACAAAAATTTTACTTAAATCAAATTATCAAAATGTCTCTCCAAATCAAATTTATGTCATTGCACAAAACAGAGCTCGAATATGAGGTGGCTATCAGAGGTGAAACACCCGCATCCACCGTTCAGGACTTACGTAAACAAATAGCGAAATGTGGACCAATGTTTCCCGCAGAGGATATTCTTACTAGTCCTTTTGACATTTCGGAGGATCTTAGTGGCGTACTAGAGGTTTTAACCAAAGTAGATACCACTTTGGAAACTGAACCAGCTGATAGAAACTCCTTGCTTAGGATGCAAAATTTATTGAACCACACATACCACAGATTAAACAGAATCACGTGCGGTAGCAAACATAAAGGGGATCATGATACGTGTGTAAGCCATTATAAGGCAATGGTCATCAAGTTAAATAAGCTCCTCGCAACAGCTTCAGACCCTATGGCCATCACGGGTAACCTGCCCCACGTTGGGCGCCAGTGTGACGTAAGGGCCTACGTGGGATGGTAAATAACAACACGTAAGTCGGTCAACGTTATAAATATATATATTTGAAATAGAGAAAGGGTGTAGATATCTTCTTTGGGGATATGTAAGGTCGCAAGTCTACGACAATAAACCAGGAACCATTGAGTACTTACACGCCAACATTCGACGCGTTACTGCCGAATTTTAGCCTGATTCACTGCGAAGAGTGTGTGAAAATTGGACCTCCAAATTATGCCTTGTATCCGCTAGTCGCGCTGGCCATTTGTCCGATATCTTACATACACAACCTGTCTCTCAAATAAAGGCAATTTCATTGATATTAAATACATTTTCCTGTGTTTTATTTCAATTTTAAGTTCTATACCTCTAAAAAAAACACACTTTACAAGGGTTCTTTGTCCTTGTTAGGACTACGGAACCCTAAAAATTCGTGTGAATGTAGGGAAATTAGACGTGTTTAGACAAATTATGACTGCAATGCGAAGGTCATACACCACATTATAGAAACTTCTGTATTTCCACTATCTAGTGCCAAAGAGCCACACTATCAGTAATAAATTGAAGTGAAATGCTGATACCCTTAGTGTATAGAGTAACACACGAGCTGTGTACCGATATGCTTGTGATCACCGGAGTCAGGCAGATGAGATGAGTCTGATATTGTTGTACACTAATGGGTTCTGTAGGCTTTGTATAGGAGGACCAATTTATTTCAGGTCTTTCGAGCCTATCGAGGCTTAATGAAGCCGTTTTGGTACACTAATGAGGTGTTTTGTATCGTTAAAATGTGTCAGATAAATAAAATACAATATTGTAAACCTTAGTTGACTTTATTTTTAACCGACTTTCGAAAAAGGAGGAGGTTCTATGTTCGACTGTATGTATGTATGTTTTTTTTTAATTTTTTTTATGTACGTCCGCCGATTTCTCCGTCAGTTGTGGACCGATTTTCAAAATTCTTCTTCTCTTCGGGAGTTTATTCCGAAAGAATAAACTCCCGAAGTGGTCCCATATAAATTTTATCGAAATCACTTAAGCGCTTTTTGAGAAACTGAACAAAAACGAAAAATACGTTTACCTTGATCACGTTTTGGTGTACTCCAAATGTTTAAATTCCACGTTTCATGTTATTGGGGTTTTTAGTTGTGGGGTATAACAACAAAAAAGTGAAAAATAAGAAACATTTTTACAAAAAAAACAACCGACTTTCAAAAAAAATACACTAAAAACCCACCCACTGTCTGTCCCATTGTGTTTTTCTGCATATTATGTTTTATGTGTACAATAAAGAATAATAATAATAAAAATTAATAAGTAACTTTTATTTCGGAAGTCGGTGTCAAATAACGAAGAAGTAAATTACAAACACCGACTTCCGAAATAAAAGTTATTTTTTAATTTTTTGTGTATTTTTTTGAAAGTCGGTTGTTTTTTTTATAAAAATGTTTTTTTTACTATTTACTTTGTATAAAAAAGTCACTTGATCCAAAATCAAAATTAGAAAAAAGAAATCAAATAGGTACGTTTAAAATTTAGTAAGTTACAAACCTTTCAAATCTGGTGGAAGAGGAAACTGTCAAGTAACACAAAAAACTAGCCAAGTACTTGTCGGATTTCGCACATTAAGGGTTCCGTACCATATTATATTGGTATTTGTTAGTAAAGTATACGTAATAATAAACATTATTACCAAATTTCAAGGTCATAGGTCAATGGGAAGTGAAAAAATTCTTCGTAACACAATTTTGTGACAGACGACGGACGGACAGATGGACACGTGAGTGACAACAATAGAGCTCCGTTTGGACCCTTCGGGTACGGAACCCTAAAAAGATGCAGACACTGACGTATGACGTCACTGCCATTAGGTTTCACGCGTACAAAAGGGAAAGCAAGATGTCCTCACCCCACTCTTCTTTTTATCAATATTTGAATGCTTTAATTACTTCATTTAGGGTGCAGTTATACGACCTCTAAGGGTTTTTAATTGAACATCACGTCTAAACGACTTGTTAAATTTCTTTGAAAAAAAAAATTTACTCTAAACAATTTTCGTCTTAATTTGATATGTGAATATTTAAAAAATAATATGTGAATATTTATAACATGGTGTAATTATTTTGTAAAGTTATGTTTAATGCGGATAAAAAATTAAGAATCACGCAAAAACTGTAAAGCTTATTTTTATGAAATCTTCACCATTTTAAAGATCATTTAAATATTTATATTTTAGTATACGTGTTTTAGTATAATACTTGTTTTTTTATGTATAATAAATTAATAATGCGTCAAATTTCGGACAGCGCTCCTTGATGGGCGAGTCCTATTACTGGGTGGAAGTACGAGGCCTTACGTGAGCTCAGCACAGAACATGCAAGCTAACCACTCAAGGTCATTGGCAGTTAATAGCGCCTTAACTACCAATGTTGATGCTATTTTGAGATTCTATGTTGTTTAAAATAAAATATTTTACACAGGAAAATAATCTTTATCCTTTAGTTATAAATCAGCTGTAGCGATTTTTATTTAAACACGATTCAAGATCTTCAATGGTCATCATCTGCCTTGCCTTTTACCCCGTTGAGGTCAGCTTCCAATCTAACTGGATGCTGCTGAATTTCATATCAGTATTTTACAAGAAGAAGTGCGTATCTGACCTCCACAATCTAGTTATGGGGTAACCTCTTAACCGTACCGCGTAATGGAAGATGCAGCGTTGGAAGGCCTTCCACAAGGTGGAGTGATGACCTGCAGGTGTATTCGCTTACCCAATTGACATTAATTTGATAGGCACTTTGCAGTACATTGCTGGTTTGACGTATAGGAAAACAAAATTGTACTACGTAGTGCCTATTATAATCAAAATCCACCGAGCAAAGCAGCAATGTATTGCATAATGCCTATCGAATTGATGTCAACTGAGTTAGCGAATACACCTGCTGGTGAGGGACGCGGGAATCTGATAGATGCGAGACCTATGTCCAAGAGTAGACGTCTTTTGGCTGAAATAATGATATTATCATCGATGAGGATACCTTTCAGTAAGACCCGTTGTAAGGCTTTTGCGCTTCTAGCTACCCGTAACGACAGTCAAAGATCTATAAAGGCAGTCATAACTAACGTTTACTGCGCTTGCCGAGACACGAATCCGGACTGGCCCTGGATACCGGCTACATTCCCAGTTGCCCCCATATGGATTGCCACTAGGTGGCAATCGGGAATAAAATTCTCAGTTGTCACCGGGTGGCGACTGAAAAGTTATTGCCCCCCACTTTTCAAATCGCTGTACACGGCAGCGTGAATCGCCAACCCCCACATCACTGTCTGTCTTGAGGGGGTTGGTGGTCAGACTTTTCCAATGTGGTTTTATTAGTAAATAGGTGAAATTATTAGGTATATTCTACGTCCTGTTCAGGATAAGGTCTACACGTTTGCCAAGTTTCATAAAAATTCGTTCAGCTGTTGAAACGTGAAGAGATAACAGACAGACAAACATACGAATTCACAGCGGATTCTGGTTTAGACTTTTGATTTATTGTGATTGGTTGACCAGGGTTCACCGAACAACGGTCAATCAAACATTTGACAAGGGAACTTGACAGCAAATCAAAATTGAATGGGTTCTCGGCCCCGAGGGTTTAGTCTAACAATAAGCTTAATTATATCACAATAATCGGTTTTCGGTGGGGCCGAAAATGTTTTGGAGTGGCGACCGCGTCGAAGTCGCAGCGTTGGATAACTCCAACGCTGTGGACTGATGACCTGATGAAAGCCTAGAAAGGATTCCCTTATCCGCTGAGTGCGAGAAGCACAGAACTGGTAAATGTCACAACGCTTGGATGAAGTCTCTATCGAGCAGTGGACGTTTATTGTCTGAATTGATGATGATGATGAATCGATTTTCAATTTAGAGGATAGTTCTCTTTTTTCTTTTTTTTTATACGTTGCCCCACACTAGGAATTATTCCTGTCTCGTGGGTGCACAAACATGGAAATTTACATACATAAGACAAAACACCCAGACCTGGAACAACTATCTGCAGGCCATACAAATATTTGTTCCGTGCGGGGATCGAACCCACGACACGCAGCGCAGCAGACGATCGCTCGATCTCTCTCGCCAACCGTGCCGTCATCAATACAATAAGTACTTACACCTTTTCTAGAGTCGGTTTGCAAATGAGTTTGGAATGAAAATAATATTGTAGATTTTTTTTTGAGAGCTACGTACTTTATTTTTTTTTTTTTTTTAAATTACTTAGAACAAAAATAAAACTAATTAACCATTATATAATTTACACAAAAAAAAAAGTTTTACCTAACTAAAACTAAAAAAAAATCCTCCACATCGCTGTCGGCTGTTAATGTGCCCAAAATGTGCCGCCATGCTTATCCTCTGTCCAAGGAAAAAAGCCAGCCATTGGGTCACGCCAAGTGTTAACAAGGCATTTAGATATTTCTTTAAACAATTTGTGAGCACTCGGACCCCACGATCCGAGAGGTTCAACCCCAAACGGCTCGAAAATATAATTACCAACAAGGTTATTATATTTCCGCTGCTTGAGGTTTTCAGCAGCCGCAGCGGCAGCACCAGCACAGCTCGACGAGCATATTTATAGTTTAACAAAAACTTAAAACACAGTTTTTAGTGACGTCATTTTTTTTTGTATTAATTCTCTGCAAACCCTTACATTTTATATTTAAGAATACAAAAGTAACTTCATTTCTTGGCACGCTAATCGAACAATGTAACGTTCGTCGATATGTACCAGGCGATGGAATCGGCCTTTAGGAAATTAAATCTCTCCGACGCTTCCTCGAGACTTTACATTTTAATGTAGGGAGCTGTCACACCGTTCTGTAATACAATTTGCTCAGTGAATGGTGAGAATATGTTTGAGAGAAAATTCGTTATTTTTTTGTGAGTGTGTGATTCTGTTAGGTATGTTATAAGCAATAATTCACATTATTAAATTCCGTTTAGTAAAATCTGTGTCTTAACATACTTTTAACTAATTAAGATAGGTTAAAAAACAATGTTATACTACCAATTCTTACCCGGGCCTGGGGACGGCGAACAGTGGGTAGCTCGCCGTCCGATCAGCACCAGGCCCGTGAGTCGACGGCTCGTAGTGTTCCACGCGCGCCTCAAAGATATTTGTGTCAGCCACCACTGACGGGGCCCATCGTGGCCGGTGCCTGCATGCCTAGGGGTAGCGGATAATTGAATTGAACTGAAAATGAGTTACCGCACCCCTGGGCACTCAGGCAGGGAAGGAACAGGGGTGGGTTTTAATCAGTAAGAGTCTGACACGCCCTCCCGCTCCACCCAGAGCGGGAGAAGTCATTGGATGACTTACCAGCCCTCAAAAAAAAAAAATCTACCAATTCTTGACGGATAATCTTAATCTTACGAGTATCATAAATTTGATAGTCTGTTTGTTGAACAGCCACGCTTCAACAGCTGAACAGATCGTTTGGTAAACTAAAGGTCACCAACCACATCATCACTTACCATCAGGTGAGATAGTGGTCAAACCCGAGTCAATTAATGATAAAAAAACCTTGCCTAGAGGCACTTGATACTTCCATATCCAGATGTACGGTCATCATCATCATCAGCCTTTTTAATGTCCCCACTGCTGAAGAACAAGCCTCTTCTCTGTGAGAGGGTGTGAGCTGTAATCCACTACGCGGGCTCAATGCGGATTGGTGGATGTCACATGTTTTCGAATTTTTGATTCTAGGACATGCCGGTTTCCTCATGATGTTTTCCTTCACGGTTTTGGGAGCAGTGGTGGTGAAATAATTTACACAAAGTAAAACGCCTGCCTGGGTTTGAAATCACGACCTACAACTTGTAAGTCACGGCCAGTACTACTAGGCCAACACTGCTCTCTGGTGTACGGTCCCGTGGGATAATATCTGACTTTTAGGTGAGATATTTCGCTGGTATATGCTAGTACCGTATCTGAACAACGTTCGTAAGGAAACAAAAATAACAACGGGTTGCACTCCGGGAGTGCCGGCAGAAGTGAAAATTTGAATATTTTGGAATCGTGTTACGAATTTTCGATCAGGTGTTCTGACACGACTACACGAGTTTAACATTTTATACCCATCCCAAGAAAAGTGCTCAATGCCGCTAAGAAGTTTTCACGACAAAACCTAAAGCCGAACTAACTTACTCACCACGTTCCATTCCTAACACGTCTAAGTTACACCACGGTGTGAGCAGCGTCCCAATTTAATGTATTTTCGTGAAAGCTCGCGCTGAACGGTTGGTATTAAATGACGTGAGAAAAATGATCGTTCTCTCCCTCTAACGTATTGCCGTCTCGCTCTACCGATACACTTATGTGCGACAATGCTTCTGTCGAGTTTTAAATTGTTCCCGTAAAAGAGAAAGGGTGATTTTAGGATCGATTTTTCATGTCATGGCTTTTTTATGGATTGAAAATTTTAGCGGAGTCAGTAATGTGTGGTATTTTTTGAGGAAAATGTTTGAATTTTCTGTCAGGCATAAAATATTAGGTTATAGTAATGTAGACCAGCGTCAGAGAGCATTTGTCTGGCAAAATTGCTGATATGAACTGTTTCAGAGCAGCCGAGCCATGAGACACACGCTTGCACATATTTTTTTTTTGCATGATTGTCACTTTTTATTTATTTTTTTATGTGTGTGCCTTATTATTTGTGGTGATGGGAAATCATCCAATGACTTCTCTCGCTCTGGGTGGAGCGGGAGGTCGGGCGTGTCAGACTTTTACTGACTAAAACCAACCCCTGTTCCTTTAGTTGCCTGATTGCCAAGGGCCGCGGGAACTCTATTTCGATTTATGGTGATTGTCGCCAAATAAACATATTTATTTAGCTTTTATTTTCTTTCTTTTTCGACATCAGACTTTTTTTCAATGTTGGCTTGGGCTTTTGATTCTTTTTGAAAACCCGGTCAAGTACGAGTCGAGTTCATGCACCAAAGGTTCGTAATACCACATTTTTCGACAAAACGTATGGGGTACTTGCCGTTGACCTAGAATGTTGAAATTTCCGAGAAGCAAGGTCCCCAATATCACGAAACACTTCTTATCCGCTCGCACTTGATCGATTTACATAAAAATACATCAGAGTGTACCAGCGAGATATTATGTTATGAAATGGTGTAAACAATAAATAGACTTGCAGTAATCCCGTATGATTTTTATCATTTATTGAAAGTTCCATTGTCTATCTCCGGTCTACCTCAGAAGTGTAGGAAAGAGTATTTCAAATAAAAAAAGAATTTTGAAACCGTTTGATATTTGGCGGAGAAATCGATGAACAGACATAAAAAAAATTAATATTTTAAAAAACCCGATTGTAAAAACCAACTAAAAAGTTTCAAACAAGTCTCTTTTCAAGCAGTCTGATGCAGTTGGTGGCATGAAATCAATAATTGAACTAAAAAAACTGCCACCAACTGAAAATATGATTTATTTTTATGTATGTTCATCGATTTCTTCGCCAATTATCGAACGGTTTCAAAATTCTTTTTTTATTCGAAAGAGTACCTACCGGAGATAGACAATGGAACAAATAATAAAAATGATTTTTAGTTGGTTTTTACAGTCAGGGTGTTTTGAAAATTTTCTACATTTTAGTGAGTTTTGGAACGAATGAAATGATTTTTTAATATTGTTGGAATCGCTTCTTCGAATCCTTTATTTATAGAGTTTTATTTAGCTTTAATTTTTTTGCTTTTTACAATATGATGTCTGGTTGTCGCTATATTGTATTTTGATTACTGTCATGTCTTTAGTAGCACTCGCAAGATTATTAAGACAAATCAAATGACGTAAGATCTATATAGTCTCTATAGTGCCACAAAGGAACAAACATACATGCATACATAGGCTAATAAACACATTACTCTCCCTTGCGACGCGCAATCGAGTAAAACGAGCGAGCCGTACAGTAGTCACATATGATAATTATGTAACATTTGACATCTCGCCTTGGTTACATACATTGGCAACAGCATACTATCCTGAAAAACAAATTAAAACGTTTAGTTACGATTTCGACCGCGCGCGCTCATTGGTCATATCAAATAGCGCGTGCTTCCCCGGCTTCCTGTTACACACTTCCGTCCCATTTTACGAAACCACTCCCACAGATTGCAGGAAAGCGAGAGGAATATTATAACCTTCTTCTTTTTTTGAAGTCATTTAAAAAAATACAATAATATCTTTATACTAAACCACTACTACACTCACATTTAAGTGTATCCAATGTCAAATAATTATGGCCAATTTATGATACTACGTTAAACACTACTATTACCGACTCTCAAATATTTGATACCGATACTATAACGAGATATTTAGCCTCGATTTACGTTATAATGCTAATCGCTCGGTATCGATATTTACTATATCGATTGTCCATTTGTGAGCGAGCTATTAAAAGATTGGATTTCAGTGTTGTTTATCACATTTTGACACTCTGATTATAGCAGTTTCAATAGAGATGAGCATAATTTTATTGAATTGCAGGGAGTATAGGTCTTTAAAAACCGGCCAAGTGCGAGTCGGACTCGTGCATGAAGGGTTCCGTACCATCGTACAAGATCATATTCTACTCCAACTAAATGAGACAAAATTTAAAACATGCATAAAACGCAAGCATATTATAAATTGGAGGATTATATCCTTGATAAAAATGCTTGGCTTAGTGCCGATCCTGCTCCACAGTCACAGCCACTTGGGTCCACTAGTTAGATCTTTTTTAACCGACTTCAAAAAGAAGGAGGTTATCAATTCAGATGTTTGAATTTTTTTTGTGTATGTTCGGGCATAACTCCGTCATATATTGACGGATTTGCAATTTTTTTTTTAGTTCGAAAGCAATTTGTTACGAAATGGTCCCATTTAAATTTCATATAGATCTGATGATGGGTTCCGCAGACAAACAACAGAACTCTTCTAAAATTAACAGCAAATCAAACGCGATTGCTGCGATCGTATGTCTATGTAGTGTTAACACAGTTTAATGGAGAACCACAACTAAAAAGTGAAAAATAAAAAACTTTTTTACAAAAAAAATAGAACCGTCTTCCAAAAAATATGCAAAAAAAAATAACTTCAATTTCGGGAATCGGTGTCAAATAATGAAGACACAAAACCAAGAACACCGACTTCCGAAGTTGAAGTTATTTTTTTTGCATTTTTTTTGGAAGTCGCGTTGGTTCTATTTTTTTTGTAAGAAGTTTTTTTTGTATTTTTATTTGGCAGAGCTGCTCTCCCTTTTTTGTAGACATGGTTTTTACATATTTTTTTTTATATTTAATGTATTTCTTTTTTTAATAATGTATAATTTCGAATCATTTTTAAATTTTGTAAATATTAGTACCATGTGGCATATAATGTTACTGCTTTTTATTTTATTTTTTTGACATGAACGAGCACGGCAGTTGAGAGTTTGTCATGCTCACTGAAATGTCTCGCTGATGGTGGCGCGTGTGTTGGGCCATTCGGATCTCTGCAATATGGTTGAGCTGAGTGGTGCTGACCCACGCGTCATGTTCGTGAACGGGCGCCGTCAGTTGAGACTGGTCATCTCTCAACTGCCACTGGCTTATTTTAAGTTTTTTTTATTGTAATTCTTTATGAATTGTTTATTAACCATTGTTCTCATATATTAGATGCAACAAGACATAAGTAACCAGGATTTTTGTAATACATAACATGGTTTAAACGAGTGTCCATGGAGTTTCTTGCACGTTCTTCTCCATAGAGATCTACGCCTTGGAATGTGCAATTAGCTTCATATTTCTGACTGACCGACTTATTGACAATTAAAAAGTGTCTGTAAATGGATTATTTGAAATAAATTATTTGAATTTGACTTGTTGTCACTATTAAGATCGAGTAAAAAAAGCCAAACAAGACACGTTTGTTGATTTGTTGTTATAGCGGAAACAGAAATACACATTCTGTGAAAATTTCAGGACAGCGGAGGCTTAGTAATAGGATCCCGTTAGTTACCCTCCCGTTACCCTTCGGGTACGAAACCCTTGCATTTTTTATAGGCTGAGTAATCATCAAATAACTTCTCTCGCTCTGGATGGAGCGGGAGGGCGTGTCGGACTCTTACTGACTAAAACCCACCCGTGTACCTTCAGTTACCTCTGCCAAGGCCGCAGACCCTGGCAGGAAGTAACGATGTCAAATTGGTGTTGTGCGTGTCATCTATTATGACAATTGGCAATCGATTACTCTCGATTGTCTAATCCGAGAGGCTATGGTTGGGCGCTTGAACTTGTCCTTGCAGGCTGTCTCAGAATAGGGCGATGCCAATCTGGTTAAGTTCAATGCTGCTAAGACCCAGGCGTGTCTTTTTTCTGCTAAAAGGAGCCAATTTCACCCGGCTCCATCTTTCCGAGGTGTAACCGTGCCGATAACCGACCGACTTGATCTTCTTGGTGTTACTTTAACATCTACCCTCAATTTTGGTCCCTTCATAGAGGCTAAGGCTCAAGTGGCTGCCAAAAAGTTGGGGGTCCTCGCAAAGGTGAGACGATATTTCACGCCGGAACAGCTGCTCCAACTCTATCAAGCGCAAGTCCGATCGTGTATGGAGTACTGCTCTCATCTTTGGGACGGATCTGCAAGATACCAGCTTGATGCCCTTGAGTCAATTGAGAAACGAGCCAAGAGGATCATCGGCAATGATAGACTCGTTGAGTCAAAACTCCAAAGTCTTGAACATAGACGCCGAGTTGCTGGCCTGTCGGTTTTCTATCGATTACATTTTGGGGAGTGTGCGACGGAATTGCATGATTTGATTCCGCCAAGCCCGTTTCATCTAAGGACCACAAGACGTACGGAGTGCTACCGGTTCATAATGGACATCCCATCCGTACGCACAAAGCGTTTTGAGAAAACATTCATTGCACGTACAGCTAGAGAGTGGAATTCTCTACCGGAGTCTGTGTTTCCTGTAAGATACAACCTGGGAGTCTTTAAGTCAAGAGTGAATAGGTTACTTCTGGGCAAGCGTGCTCCATCTTCGACCACGTCATCGCTTACCATCAGGTGAGATAGTGGTCAAACGCGAGCCTATCAAACATAAAAAAAAAAAATCCTTTCACCGCGATATCAAATATAAGCTGCAATAGGCCCTTCTCAGGGCAAAACAGTCAACTCACAAAACCAGCATCAGGTCCTGATGAATGGAGATGCAAAGAAAGTTGAACTGTATAATTACACTTATCGTTTAATCTTGTTCCACAATAATTCAGTTAAAGAAATCATTGCATCTGCTTACGGCTACGCCCGCGTGGAATTACTATTCCCCCACTATACATTATTAGCCTATATCTTCTAAAATCGGCATTTCAGTAACCATTAATGCAGTGGGCTATGACGTGCCCGGGGGTGGTATGTAAACGACTAGCGAGCCGCACCTGGCGTTCTGTTTAAATTTCAAAAATGCAATTCAGCATATCGCATCGCTAGGGTTTAGAGACCATGCCTAGGGGTAGCGGATAAATTCGTAACAGAGTTACCGCTCCCTTGTTTTTTTTTTTTTTTGTGGGGTGGGAAATCGTCCAATGACTTCTCCCGCTCTGGGTGGAGCGGGTGGGCGTGTCAGACTCTTACTGACTAAAACCCAACCCTGTTCCTGCCTGCCCTGAATGCCCAGGGGCGAGGTAACTCTTTCGAATTTATCCTCAACCACCGCTCCCCTGGGCACTCAGGCAGGGAAGGAACACTACTACTACTGACTAAAACTCACCCCAGTTTTAGTCAGTAAGAGTCTGTCACGCCCTCCCGCTCCATCCAGAGCGGTAGATGTCATTGGATGATTTTACACCCCACAAAAAAAAATGGGTTTAGAGACCAAACGCGTGGGTGAGTGCTACTAAAGATATGACAGTGATCAAAATACAATATTAGGGCAACAACCAGACGGCGACAGTAATGTGAAAAAGAAAAAAAATGAAAATCGACGAACAATAGGTGCGGTATCAGAAAAAAGGGTTCGAAGAAGCGATTGCAAAAATATCTCTCTAAAATTAGAAAAAAAAAACATTGAATGTTTTCTAAAATCCCGCCTGTAAAAATACAACTAAAATGTTCCAAACAAGTCACCTTTCAAGCAGTCTGATGCAGTTGGTGGCATGAAATCAATAATTGATCTAAAATAACTACCACCAACTGCATCAGGCTGCTTGAAAAAATACTTGTTTGGATCTTTTTAGTTGTTTTTTACAGGGGGTTTTGAAAATATTATTTTTTTTAATATTATTTTTTTAATAAGACTCATAGTGGAGGTTATTAAAGTCATTTATGATCCGGAGTTAGTGTCTCTTACTTGAAATAAATTCAAATTACATGTGGACTTAATCATTTACTGGCTAAATGAGACTAACCATTCTCTCTGCATATTCTTCTTATCTCTCTCGTCTGCTTATTGTTTTGCGAATGGATTTTGACCATTTAATTTAAAATTTATTTAAGCCAATAAACGGCACTTCGGAAACTACTGGCGAATCTCTCTAGTATTTTAATTTGAGCTCCGTCCTTATCATTATCATCACCATTTCAGCCAAAAGACGTCCACTGCAGGACATAGGCCTCGTCGAAGTGTCCCCACGATGACCGGTCCTGTGCGTCTTACATCAATCAGTTACCCGCGACCTTCACTCGTCCATATCACGACAAATTAAATTAACCACAATGACAACAAAAAAAACCGCCAACCAGGTTTTTATAATAAAAATCAAACAACTCAGAAAGGAAGCCGTGGTGAAAAGAGCAAGCTACCCGTACCCCTATTCAGGCAGGTCGGGTAATTTAATAACCTTCCCTAGTACCCCTGTTAAGGGCTATCGATTTGCAATATTTACCCCCAAATGGGCAGACTGGGCCTAGATTAAGAATTGGAAGATGTAGAAGCGCCAGTTCGTTTGTATTTTTCAAGTTTTTTGTTTACCTATCGTGTTTTTGCGAGTTTTGATTTAAAAACCGACCAAGTGCGAGCCGGACTTGCGCACGAAGGGTTCCGTACCATTATCTATAAAAACGGCAAAAAATCACGTTTGTTGTATGGAAGCCCCCTTAAATATTTATTTTCTTCTGTTTTTTTAGTATTTGTTGTTAAAGCGGGAACAGAAATACATCATCTGTGTAAATTTCAACTGTCTTTCTATCACGGTTCATGAGATACAGCCTGGTGACAGACGGATAGACAGACAGACAGACAGACAGACGGACGGACAGCGGAGTCTTAGTAATAGGGTCCCGTGTTACCCTTTGGATACGGAATCCTAAAAACCGGCCCAGTGCGAGTTGGGTTCGAATGAATCTTAGTCGTCAGGCCCCGGAATAACAGACAATTAAAAACTTATTGTTGCGTGCCACATGTGGGGCGCGCGGGGCCTGACGGAATATAATATGTTTATAAAAAAAAATTATAGACTTCTTAAAGGTTTTCTTGTAATTAATAAGTAAAATTTTTTGGAACGAAGTTCCTTATCGCGCGTTGTGAAAGGGGGCTAGACGGAAAAAATTCTTACGAAAAGTTGTCACGACACTAATGAGGCTGTCCATCCAAATAGATTGTGTTGGAAAAACAATCTAATAAAAACTTCTTGTATTTTTGGTGGGTAGGTACAAAGTTTGCAAGCAGATCAAGCATTATCTAACCAATTTCGTGTGTTAAATCTAGCGGATCTGAACATTATATTTGTTAATAATAAAAAAAATATTGTTATGACTTAAAAAAAACAAAATTTTATTACAATTACTTCACTAATTAATCGAAAAAACTTCGTTCCATCCGGGTGTCCCTTGACACCTCTCAAGTTTTTTTTTTTTTGTATTTTTCGTAGTTAAGTTTCATTTAGAAAAAATAAAAAAGATCAATATTAAAACTATTGAATAATATTAAAACTATGTAGGTATTTTAAAATCATGAAAAAAAACAAAAATTGATTCTCGCTGAATGTTTCTTGTAAAATTTATAATCTTTGAGTCTCAATGAAATATTTCATCACAAAGCAGCTGACAGAACCTACCAAATAGAATTGACCCATCATCATCATTCTCCTGCCCTTATCCCAATTTATTTGGGGTCGGCGCAACATGTCTTTTTCTTCCATACTCCTCTATTAGTCGTCATCTCTGTAGTCACCCCCTTTTTACCCATATCCTACCAAATAGAATTGACCCATCTACTCCATTTTAAATCCCATCACGCCAGTCTGCTACCAAAATGCAGATTATTGGTCGGTAACCTTTGGTCCTTCACCTACTTTCATTTTATTATCGTGCGGCCATAGCTCCGCAAAGGTCGTTAGTTCGAACCCCGGAGTAATGTTTTTCAATTATGCATGCAATTCTCAACTGTCATTAGAGTTGATGAGGGCTCGGGGAAGTGATAATTTTAAATAGGATGGCGGCAGATTAGTTTATGGCTTCGAGCATCCACGAGTAAGCAGTCCTCCTGGATAAATGATGAACTATTTTCACTATGGGTTATTACCAGAGGTCGATTAGGTAGAGTTATTTATGTACTGACATTGATTTCATACAGCGAAAGAATAAAGTGGATATGCCTCAAATCCCGAGGTTAATTTTAAAGAGCAGAAGAATCACCTGATTTATTAAATAAAAAAGCTACTTACTTTTACACAATTTAAACCACTGCACGCGTGACGTTGTCAAATTTACATAAACGACATCGGATGTCCGAAGTTGCAAAATTCCAATGCGCACACGCGCGATGTTGCCACATTTGTAGTTCACACAACATAGCTTGTGAGAAAAAAGAAAACAATAGAGGTTTCTATTATTATTTATTTGTGACATTGATGGCCACACGGGATTGTCCATTAGAAATCCCGGGAAGATCCATATTAATATCAACATTTCAATGCATGTACATAAATAACTCTACCTAATTCCGACCTCTGGTTATTACGTAGGTCGTGTCAATTTATGAAGAAAAGGGAAGAAGGTTTAAGTTTTGTTACCCGAGTTTGAGGAGAAGGGTTATTTTTAGAAGGTTGTTTTTTTGATAAAATTATATCACTATATTTTGGGATTACGGCAACGAAAGGATTTCGAGATTAAACTGGTACTCATAACTGAGATGTTCTTTGCCTCAACTTGTCCATTGCAATTGAAATGGAAACGGTTCAGAACTTAGCCGGGATGGAACAAATCTTTAATATTTTCCACAAGTTAGTTTTTCTATTCACCCTTTTCTTAAAACATTGTGGTTGAACTACTGCCTAAGCAGCATTTTAATTGCGACTATTACAAGCAGTGGAGCAAAGGTGAAGGAAAACATCGTGAGGAAACCGCCATATTCTAAAAGCAAAACTTCGAAAACATGTGATATCCACTAAGCTGAATTACGGCCCACATCCTCCCACAGAAACGAGGGCTATGTCCCAGCAGTGGGAAGATAACAGGCTTATTAATATGCTATGCTATTACAAGCAGTCCAATTCACAGATTCTCCAAATAGTTCAAAGGATCAACTACCTTTAAAATTGCAGCAAAAGTAGTCATCAGCAAAACATATTTAATCAAAAATGTTTACAACATTGCTTATGACATTACAACTAAAACAAACTTATAATTAACCTAACTACCGCTCTATCGACACAATTAAAACAAGCAGAACACACATAGTCATATTAAAACTTCCCCGTTCGTCCAGCGCGATGTCACAGCACATAACAATAGTAAGCGTTATACAATCTTGTCCAATAGTTGTGGTTTGATAATTCATCATCATCATCATCATCAGCCTATAGCAGTCCACTGCTGGACATAGGCCTCTCCAATTGCACGCCATTCAGCTCGGTTCTCGGCAACTCTCATCCAGCTTCTACCAGCTACCCTGCGAAGATCATCGCTCCACCTAGCCTGAGGGCGTCCTACCTTACGTTTGCCGATTTGCGGTCTCCACTCGAGAACACGTCTACCCCAACGGTCATCGGTTCTACGGCTAATATGGCCGGGTATGATAATTACGTATCTACAAATAGGTCATTATTTTTTTTTAAATTGTCTTCAAAAAGGAGAAGGTTGTCTATTCGGATGTTTGTATTTTTTTTTTATGTGTGTTCGGGCATAACTCCGTCATATTATACAGGGTGTAAAAAGACACATCACATAGCCGTCAATAACGCATACTGTACAACTAACAAAGTAGTTTTGTGTAAAAATTATTGCTGAGTAACGACTTTGATTTTTAGGTATGAAAAAAAAAAACTATTTTTATTGCACGCAATGTAACGCTAACCCAGGCAAGTGGAGTTAAACCCCGCTCCTTCGCTCTAAGCCATGTAGGTACTCGGTCGGATTCATTTGATATGTAACTTTAAATGCTTAGTTTCGAAAGTTCGAAAAAATAAATCGAAAATTCAGGTATGTAATGTTTTTTTGGAAAAAAGTTTAGTAATAACACTTTCAATTCATAATAGTAAAAAGTTAAAGAAAAAATTGCTACTTTGAACTTCAATATCTCCAGAACCAGTGGATTCCCTGGTATGGTTTAGTGGAAAAAAATGATCCAAATAATGGGTAGAATGGGAGGTGTTTTTACACCCGATATGCAAAATTCTTTTTTTGTTCGAAAGGGCTTTATTCCCAAATGGTCCCATTTAAATTTCATAAAGATCTGATGATGAGTTTCGGAGACAGACAGCGGAACTCTTCAAAAAATGACAGCAAATTAACTGCGATTGCTGCGATCGTACTCGTATATCTATGTCAGTAGTGTTAACACAATGTAATAGGGAACCACAACTAAAAAGTGAAAAATAAAGACTTTTTTACAAAAAGAGTGCAAAATAACTTTAATTTCGGAAGTCGCGGTGTCAAAAAACAAAGACACAAAACTAGAAATACCGACTTCCGAAATTAAAATTATGTATAAAGAGTGCATCTTTCTGGAAGTCGGTTCTATTTTTTGTAAAAAAGGTTTTAGTAATAATTTCAAAAGGCTTGTCATGCTACCTTCTGTTTAGTTGCAGTTTGTGGTTCTCTTTAGTATTATCATACAAATCAGATCCATTTTTAATCCCCGACGCAAAAAGAGGGGTATTATAAGTTTGACTGCTATGTGTGTGTGTCTGTCTGTCTGTGTATCTGTTTGTGGCACCGTTGAGACGAATGCGGTTTTATTTATTTGAAAGCAGGTTTTCTAGTGATAGTTCTTAGACATGTTCTATCAAAATCGGTCCTGCCATTCCACGCTCATCAGCTCTTTTGTGTTTTTAAAATGCTCGCTTTTCTTTAAGGAGCTGGGCGTTTTTTAAAATTTTTAATTTAATTTGCATCATGTTACATATTGTTACTAAGTATTGTTATAATGATCAATAAAATTTTGGTAGACATTGCTTCGCGTTGTGCGGCTTAGTCATAAAACGTTACATTACGAGCGACAGAAAGGACATAAAATTAGACACGCGGTTGTATGCTTTAATACGGTCTGCTAAAGATCGTCTCGCTCGGTGGTCGTAATAGCATAAATACATGCATAGCTAACGTCATTATTAGTGTTTGCTAGCAACCCGTCCTGGCTTTGCACGAGTGCAAATATACACTTAAACCTTCCCCATGAATTACTATGTCTATTGCCGAAAACCACATGAAAATCCGTTCGTTTTTGAGTTTATCGCGAACAGAGAGACAGACGCGGCAGGGACTTTGTTTTTAACTGACTTCAAAAAGAAGGAGGTTATCAATTCGGATGTTTATATAGATTTTTATTTAAATGTATGTTCGGGCATAACTCCGTCATATATTGACGGATTTGCAAAATTCTTTTTTTGTTTGAAAGGGGTTTATTCTGAAATGGTCCCATTTAAATTTCAAAAAGATGTGATGATGGGTTTCGGAGACAGACAACGGAACTCTTCCCTTTCGAACAAACGACGGTCTTTTTAGTCAAAGGTGAATAGGTTACTTATAGGCAAGCGTTCTTCATCATCGAAAACATTATGTCTAACCATTAGTTGTCAAAAAATCAAAAAATCACATCATCGCTTACCATCAAATGAGATAGTGGTCAAACGCGAGCCTATCAACAATAAAAAAAAACCGTGCCTATAAAAAAACGGGCATAAAAAAGAGTTTGATTTATTTGAATAGATATTTTATTTAATCATGCACTAAAAAAAAATTTTGTTGGTCAGAAAATGTACTTATAAAATGTTTTTAAAGTAATAAAAAAAAAAAAAAAATACTTCAGGTAACCATCAGAAAATTAACACATGTAAATGATCAGGATGATGTGATGTTGTGTGTGATTTTTTTTCTATTGTTTTTGCATAAAAACACTACGATGCTTAATAATACTCGTAAGTACATTCAAAAGCTAATAAAAAGCATTAGTACCTACTAAATTTTTTTGCAAGCCTTACTATCAGTGTTTTGCCTTGTCTAACGGTACCACTGACGCCACTCGACTTGTACAATATACAACCACCTATCTACCAGTTAAACCCAATAACTATGTCCCAAAGGTCCTCTAACACTACAGAACTAACAATAACAAACTTAATCTGCACTCGTACAGCCAATGTAGCCAAAGTAAGCGGGTCCACGAAAACAATGGCTCAACCTCTGCTACTGACGTTTTTCGCTAAGACAAAGGAATCGGTGTCTCATTGTGGTTATAAAGTATACCTTTGATCCGCAAACTGTAGTTAAGATTTTTGGTCCTTTGATCTTAAAAGATTTCACTTTTGAACTTTCGGTTTTAAAGAATTGCCGTTAGCTGAAAACGTTAAAATGGATGTGATTGATGTTGGACCGTGATGCTTGAAGATTGATAATGCATTTGAGTAGGCACAGTTGCGTAAATGAATGAAAATATTAATATATTTACCCACACTGAAAAAAAAATGAAGCTGGAAATTGATTAGGCAGACGTACCCGCGGACACATCTACGGTATATGTCCACCGGGCCTGGTTACCATAAAGTAGAAGTAAGTAAGAAACTGTACCAGCAACGCATCATCCATACTGAACAGACTTACCTCTAGGTCAGCTCAAGTAAACACTCCGCTTATGAGTAGCCTTAAATTAAGTTGAAGTCGATACAAATGAATGAATCCACGACAAAAAAAAGCGTTAAGCGAAAGGAGCTATATTTATTGTTAACTAGCACTTTGCCTGTGACTTCGTCCGCGTAGACTTCAAAAATGTATAGCCTAGGATACTCACAATTCGTGGCTTTCTATTGGTAAAAGAATTTTCAAAATCGGTTCAGTAGATCCAGAGATTACCCCCTACAACCTCACAAGCTTTACCTCTTTATAATATTAGTATAGAAGTATAGATATAGATAAAACGGGTTATTGTGCCGGTAGTCTTCACGGCCTATATCTTAATAGCCAAGAGCCTTGATCCAGAAAGCAGTACCTGAACACGGCGTCTTGTATTGTTCGGAGTTTCCTCTCTCAGGAGCCGTGACCACCGGTAGCTGACAATGTTTTAATGCCAAAGTAAAAATATTAGTTAATCCACAAGGTGGTAGTGAGAAAAAACCACACTTTTTAAATGCATCCCAACCGGAGGTCATACAAACGAGTCTAGCTGGAGGTCAAACCCCTGTATATGAGACCTCGAACATAAAACATAAACACGAACTTTTATTTGGTATTTAACTTGCTCTAACTTTGGTACGAAAACAACCGAACAAAGAGACGGTGACTGACAAAGTTGGACATGTTGGAAATATATAAAATTGTGCAATTTCAACAATATGGCGGTTGAAAATGATGTTTTGGAGTTTCTTTGAAATGTGTTAGTTTTTACAGTTAATTTGGTTTTCCATTTTGAAGTTATTGTAGATATTGAGAAGATAAAGGAGACAAATAATGATGTATGTATGCTACTCTCAAAATAATGAACGAAAACACAGTGAGGATAGCAACACATTTTAAAACCAAAAAAATATATTGGATAGAGTTACGGCCCACCCTATTCCAAAGGATAATATGACCAGCGCGCAGCGGTTTAAACTATACAAAATAATTTTAGGATTCATGATGAAGTTTTCCAAGTTGATATTAAATAGAGAGAAAATTATCTCAATATTTTTATTCAGTAACGAAAATGGATGGTCATATTTTTAACCGACTTCCAAAAGGAGGAGGTTCTCAATACGTTTTTTTGTTTGTTACGCGATTTCTCCGCCACTTGTAAATAGATTTTGATGATTCTGTTTTTGTTTGGTGTGGCTGACGCCCCAGAGGTAGTCGCATATAAATTTTACCGAAATTGATTTAGCACTTTTTGAAAAATCAACATAAATAAAAAATAGGTATACACAGATGACGTTTTGGTTGTGTCCAATTATGTTCAAATTCCATGTTATTGGAGTTATCCATTCGGGCATAAATTTATTATTTAATTTTAGTTCTGAGGTACCTTCAACAACTAAAAAGTGAAAAATAAAAAACTTTTTTACAAATAATACAACCGACTTCTAAAAATGTAAAATAACTTTAATTTTGGAAGTCAGTGTCAAATAACGAAAAAACAAAGTACAAACACCGACTTCCGAAATTAAAGTTTTTTTGCAATTTTTGGAAGTCAGTTGCATTTTTTGTAAAAAAGTTTTTTACTGTACAAAGTTATCATCAGCTGATCAAACCGTCAAACGTAGTATGAGAGGTCTTTTTTTTCAAATTTACTTTGACTTTCAACTTGAAGTTTACAGGACGAACACAGTACAAAACAAAGTTAAGTTATTACTCGACTTAAGAACACTTTAATTTTTCCCATTTCCAACGATTGTACCAGCAACCATTATCCAAACGAAAGGTCCCATTTTAATAAGCCAAAAGCCAAATAAAGACTGTGAAACACTTATAACACGCGGAACTATTTACATTATTTCCGGTGAAAAACGCAGGCGGAAACTGTTACCGCGGCCGTTTCCGGCGGCGACAGGAAGCTTGCGTGTCCGCGATAATGGCGGCTTCCGGTTCCCGCCGCAAATCATTAATGGACGGATTGTTCAACGACTTCTTTTTTCCTTTAGTTACTATTAATGCAAAATTAAGGAGCGGCGAATAGTTTTTTTTGAGGAAATAGTTTTTGCTCGTTTGGAGGGTAGTCGGTGATTTATATGGAAATGTTAATGCAATGAGGAACAAAGCCCCAAAAATGTAGGGCGGGATGACGACGACGCGACAGTTTGAAATTTTCCGACATTATCGCTTTTTAACGTCAAACAGCTTATTGGATGTACAAGATACATATGTCGCATCCTGGGTGGCCGAGATGCGAAACATCGGGTCTTCTTTACAACCCGACATAAATTATGCTAGATGTGGGCACTGTCGTGGGTACTCGAACGAAAGATAATTTGGATTAAATCAAAATAACTTTATCAAAGTAAACTTTAAAAAAGTAGTAGTACTTTAGGAAACAAACACGTGCGTTGGTACTGATCGTTCTGCCTAGACTGTCTGAGCGTGACTGTCCTAGCTGGATTCCCTCTACCGACGATCGTATTCAAGTGGTGAGGCATGCACTTGCGTTTCCAGTCGCGTCATTACTAGTTTTCCGAAACAAAATATTAGATGGCGCTGTTATTTCGCTCATAGCGCCCTCAATCTTCTCATTATAATTATATATTCCATTTTACAATGACTTGAAAAAGATACGAAATAATTGTTTATTAAATGGAAATATGTTTAAAAATAAATTGAAAAATGTTGTTAATTGATAATGTGTTTTATAATCTGCACAAGTTTTTTGATAAAAATCATATTTTTAAGTACCTAATTTGGTAAAATATTATTGCATATCCGGCTTGGGTAGACTGGTGAAACTTAATAAGTAATGTTTATTAATAAGAACTTAATGCACACAGTTATGCAATAAATATATCTTCATCTATATATTTGTTATTCAACGCCAGATTCTCGTAATAAGTCACCAAAAATAAAAAAAACATGCATTATAAATAATTTGCATAATGAATTTAGAATCCGCTAATCGACGATAAGACGACATGGTGCTGCTGAGTCCATCAATCAGTGGATTGAGAAAACTGTTGTCTGTAGTGTGTGAAGCTTATGCTGAGAGGCATGGTTTAGAGTATAACAGTAAAAAAGTGAGTACATGGTTTTGTGGGAAACAACAAAAGGCTAAATACCGTACCACCACTTTCTTTGAATGGAGAAAATGGTGGTCATCAATATGACCTAGGTACTTAAACTCAGACACGGTACGGTCAACGTTAAGTTGACGCTATTTAAAGCCTACTGTCAAAGTTTCTACACGAGCAGTCTATGGGTCAAGTACACACAAAGTGTCTATAGTGCCCTCAGAGTTCAAAATAATAACATATTCAGGGCACTGTTGCGCCTTCCTCATTTTTGTAGTGCTTCAGGCATGTTTGCGGACGCTCATGTAGATGATTTCTAAATAAAATGAAAAAATCAGCGTCGGTCATGAGGGCTGTGCGGGGGAGTAGCAACAGCATCCTGAAAATGATAGCGGATAGGTTGGACGCATCTGTGTTCAACCGGTTCATCAAACTGCACGTGAGAGGTGTGCGTTGATGTACTTACCTATCAATATACTTACGTAGCAACCGATAAATTTATCAACCTTCCAACATAGATTTTTTAAGTATTTTTGTAACTAACACTATGGATCATTGTTGTCTGAGAATAAACCATTTTTAATATTTTTTTTAATATTTTAATTACCTAGTATTAAAACTAAGCATAACATGGTTAGTGAGTTACATAAATTAGGTTGTCAGAATAAGAAACAAATTGCAGAAACATACCTAACTTAACTACCTCTCGAACTAAACACTGTTAAGTATGGACACTTTAACAACGTTAAAACAAAGAGAATCGAGACCCGAGAGCTTCGGGAATTCCGCAGCAAAAATGTCGGAGGGATAGAACAGAGGACAGAGGGAGGAGGGAGGGTTATTAAGCAGATTCAATAATTAATGCAATAAATATCGGGTGCCGTTCCGCTATTAACTTTGCCGGTTAAACACCTTGTAGTGGAGAGGATTCTAGGAAAATTTATAGTAAAAGGACTGGTGTGAAAAGTGTTGTAAAAGAGGATTTCAATTTGACATTTACAATGATGATAATAAGATAAAACAAAGTAACATGGGATACTCGTATCAGCACGAAGATGATGATGAAAATAAAAATAGTTTTTTTTAAATTTTTTATTCAAGAAACTAAACATGGTAATAATGACATAAATCTTCTGCCAAACTGCAGTACAGTTTGTCGGCAGTATTCTTGTGGAAACATTCTTCTAATATTCATTTTGGGAAGTGCGCGACGGAATTGCATAATTTGATTCCGCCAAGCCCGTTTCATCAACGGACCACAAGACGTACGGCGAAGTGCCACCGGTTCATGGTGGACATCCCATCCATACGCACAAAGCGTTTTGAAAAAACATTCATTGCGCGTACAGCTAGGGAGTGGAATTTCCTACCGGAGTCTGTGTTTCCTGATAGCTACAACCTCGGAGTCTTTAAGTCAAGAGTGAATAGGTTACTTCTAGGCAAGCGTGCTCCATCTTCGACCACATAATCGCTTACCATCAGGTGGGATAGTGGTTAAACGCGTGCATACCAACAATAAAAAAAGGGGGGAGGCCTATATTTCAGTCGATTGACTGAAATATAGGCCTCCCCTAAGTGTTGCCACTACAACCGGTCCTGTGCGTCTCGCATCCATCGGGTTCCCGCAACCCTGACATAATATAATAGTAATAACTAATAATATGTATAACAAAATAGAAATCTTTAACTAATAAGTAATTATGTAAAGGTGTAAAATCGTAACTGATTGGTACCCTTGGACTTACAAACGGAGCAGAGAAAAACAGAAAACGAGTCCTAACTGGAGGAGAGTGGCTCGTGATAGATCACAATGGAAATTGCTAGAGGAGGCCTTTGCCAAGAGGCATACTGAATTGAGAGACTTACTAAATAACAAACTGTAAAAACCAAAAATAATTCAGATTATAGGGGCATTATTATTATTATTATTCCATTTATTAAACTTTATGTACGTACTATTTACATTTTTAAATATTCAAATATAAAAATATTTAAAAACATAAAAAATAGTAGCCCACTGGCATCGGGGATAGGGTCCAAGCTATCGGTGGTCAGGGCTTCTGAGAAAGCCATCTCCTAACAATACGCGCCGTGTACCGCTAGTACCGCTTTCTGTATCAAGCTCTTGATCCAGCCGCCTAACGAGAGCCTCCTTAGGTGTTCGTTGAGGCTCTTGGCTATTAAACCATCGGCCGTCACGACTATCGGCACAAAGACTGCTGTATCTACCTCCCACATATCGACAACCTCGCGAGCCAGATCAAGATACTTTGTTTGTTTATCTTTTTCAGCTTTCACGAGGTTCTCGTCATGAGGGACAGCTATATCAAAAATCATTGTGCGACGCTCTAATCGATCTATCACCACTATGTCAGGCTTATTGGCAACAATAGTCCTGTCAGTAATGATAGATCGATCCCAATATAACGTGATATTGCCATTTTCGAGAACTGGGTCGGACTCATACCTATAGTACGGTACTTCAGATTCCACAAGATTGTATTTAAGAGCAAGTTGCTGGTGGATAATCCTGGCTACAAAGTTGTGTCTATGCAAATAGTCTCCGTTAGCTAGACGAGAACAACCAGAAATAATGTGTCGAATTGATTCATTATTATTATTATTATTAATTATGTAAAGTCACGAGCAAAAATATCTACACAAGCAAACTTTACTTGTAAGCTCAAGCATCTTAAATGGACGGTTTACTACTAATACGAGTAAAAGTAAAAAGTAAGTAAAATAAGTAAAGTTTGCTTGTGTATATATTTTTTCTCGTTACTGTACTTGGTCGCAGGGACAAAAGCGGTGCACTCATAACATGCAATAAATAGGCAAAGAATAATTTTCTGTTGTTTAAAAAAAAACAATTTATATTTTTTACAAATAAAAACAACCGACTTCAAAAAAAGAAAATACACTAAAAATTAAAAAATAACTTTAATTTCGGAAGTCGGTGTATTTTATTTCTTCGTTATTTGACACCGTCGGTTGTTTTTTTTGTAAATAAGTTATTTATTTTTCACTTTTTAGTTGTTATACATCAGCACTAAAAACCCCAATAACATGGAACGTGGAATTTAAACATAATCGTAATTGGAGAAAACCAAAACGTCATCTAGGTCCACGTATTTTACGTTTTTGTTCAGATTTTCAAAAAGCGCTGAAGCAATTTCGATAAAATTTATATGGAACCACCTCGGGAGTATAAAAATAAAAAAAAAACTTGAGAGGTGTCAAGGGACACCCGGATGGATCGAAGTTCCTTTCGATTAATTAGTGAAGGAATTGTAATATAATTTTCATCATTCTCCTGCCCTTATCCCAATTTATTTGGGGTCGGCGCAACATGTCTTTTTCTTCCATACTCCTCTATTAGTCGTCATCTCTGTAGTCACCCCTTTTTTACCCATATCCTCTTTCACACAGTCCAACCATCGTAATTGTAATATAATTTTATTTTTTTTAATTTATAATATTTTTTTTATTATTAACTACGCACACACGCACGCACGTAAGAAGTTATACTTCATCATCTCATCTCATCTCATCTCAGCTCAGCTCAGCTCAGCTCAGATCAGCTAAGCTCAGCTCAGCTCAGCTCAGCTCAGCTCAGCTCAGATCAAATGCGAAATAGAAATGAAAATATCTGGCTTGCTTTCTATAAGAGAGAGAGAGACAGACAGAGAAACATGCGACGCCGCACAGCCTACAATAGCTTACTATTATAGCAAAAAGTGTCGTGACAACTTTTTTCGTAAGAATTTTTTCCGTCCCTTTCACAACGCGCGATAAGGAACTTCGTTCCAAAAAATTACTTATCTAAAACGAAAAACAAGAAGTTTTTATTAGATTGTTTTTCCAACACAATCTTTTTGGATGGACAGCCTCATTAGTGTCGTGACAACTTTTCGTAAGAATTTTTTTTATTAGACTGTTTTACCAACACAATCATATTGGATGGACAGCCTCATTAGTGTCGTGACAACTTTTCGTAAGAATTTTTTCCGTCTAGCCCCCTTTCACAACGCGCGATAAGGAACTTCGTTCCAAAAATTGAGAATAGGTCCACAACTGACAGAAATCGGTGGACATAAAAAAAAAATAAAAAAACATACATACGAACATAGAACCTCCTCCTTTTTCGAAAGTCGATTAAAAACTAATAAAAAAGCACTTTATTTTTAGTTTTCGTATTCTTCCCAACATTTGGTACCAATATCATGGGAATATTACAAAATTACTAGTCCGCCATCTTTGGGAGTCCGCCATAACGTATTTCTAATAACGTTACTTAGCCAACCATGCAATGTCACCCAAACTATACATGTACCCAAAATTTCATCATAATCGTAATCCGGGAAGTGGGTCAAATTTAACTTCTATAATTTTTGTACTTAGTTACAAGTGAGGCTAATATATGTGTGTTAAAAACTTAAAAAAAACAACCGACTTCCAAAAAAGAAGATACATTAAAAATTAAAAAATAACTTTATTTTCGGAAGTTCTTTACTTAGTCGTAATTGGAGAACACCAACACGTCATCTAGGTATACGTATTTTTCGTTTTTTTCAGTTTTTCAAAAAGCGCTAAAGCAATTTCGATAAAATTAATATGGGACCACCTCGGGAGTATATTCTATCGGATAAAAATGTTGAAAATCGGTCCTCAATTGACAGAGTAATCGGTGGAAATACATTAAAAAAAAACATACATACAGCCGAGCATAGAACCTCCTCCTTTTTCGCAATCGGTTAAAAATGGTATTAGGGCAGGAATCATGATTATCATCATCAGCATACAACAGTACAATGCTGGACATAAGCTACTAATGTTGTTAACCTGCGGACGGCGAGTTATGGGTAGCTCGCCGTCCGATCAGCACCAGGCCCGAGAGTCGACGGCGCATCGTGTTCCACGTGCGCCTGAAACAGTTGTCAGCAAACATGACGGGGGCCGTCATGGCCGATGCCTGCCCAGGGGTTGAGGATAAATTCGAAAGAGTTACCTCGCCTCTGGGCATTCAGGGCAGGGAAGGAACAGGGGTGGGTTTTAGCCAGTAAGAGTCTGACACGCCTTCACGCTCCATCCACCCTAGAGCGGGAGATGTCATTGGATGATTTCCCAAACACCAAAAAAAAAAAAAAGTTACTAATGTTGCCACAGACAGTCAAACGAGATTGATAATACTAACGTACACTTAAGTCTTATAAATTTATTTGTTTTTCGAAAAAATTGCTCCATATTAATAATGTTGTCTACATAAACAAAATAAGCGCAGAAGCTCCCAATATGATGCTATTCATCATAATATCATCGAATGCCTTTCAACAGTAAAGTTGTTTTTCTTTGGATCCAACGATACCCACAGACATATTCTCCATTATTTATTTCATATCTCTTTATTTATCATCACTTATTATTTAAGTTATGGCTATTCATTTGAAATAAAATAGCTAAGAAGGTCTTATTTTATTTATTGGTTCATATAATATATCATCTGTTTTGAAATTTGGCATTGTTATTAGAGTTTTCATACCGTCTAAAACTTCGATGAATCCAGCTATTGTGTTTTTAGTCGTTGGAATTGAAAACGCATCTTTTGTTTTGTTTTTCAATCCGAAAAAAGAGTGGAACAGGTGTTTTGTTTGGTTGCAAGATGTAGGTGGGTCATCGATTATTCAGTCTGTAGACAGATATTTCTTTCAAATTTATTTGGTTGTTTTGCCGAGGTATGATTAAGCTGGGTAGGTACTACATCTATATTGGTCCTGCCTGATTGATGCGAAAAAATAGTCTTAGTTGCCCCTTTGTCTAAAGTTAGAAAGTAATTGTGATTTCTATAAATTAACGCAACTATTCTTAAATGCGTCACTGTCTGATACATACTTACATAAATGCACACCTATTTCAATGGGTTTGGGCAGAAACTGACACGCCACCTGCAATGATAATTATTACATACGCCTCTTGTTTCATTTTTTCTCCTCTTGGTTCATACATCTGATTAAATATATAAGCACGCTGGTGATGCTATGGTGACATATTAACATCAGATGTGTTGACAGTAATCGATCTCTTGTACTTTGGGGAAGATCTACAGGCTGAATAGTCAATGGTCATACTTAGCCGTTCTTTGTATACATTTAAGTGTATCAACAACATAGGCCTAAGCTTTGTACAATTTGGTCCTTGTAACATCAAAGGTTTTCCTTACCCTTTTAAATTTTTGTAAGAGATTTTTGTTACATTGAATGTTTAAGGTTGAGATTCAAAGCATTTTTACCGTAATCGCAAAAAAGAAATGGCTTTCATCAATCTCGTGGCGATGTACATCAATGAGCAACGCGCTATAAAGTAGACCCTAACTGAAGATTACTTTTCTACCACCTTCGACAGTAGAATTCTTAAATATTTTTTGTAAACTAAATAACAAGTAATTCCAAGTTGCAAGAATTTTTAATTTAACAATAATTTAATGTTATTCACAAATAAATTCTATAGAAGCCAGCTGCTAAGAATAAAAACATCGTCCATAAAACAAGGTTACATTCCCAGAAATTTACAGTTGTTGGAAGTCGTTCTGTCGCGCTGTTTCCACAAAACCATTGCTGCAGACCGAGTGGAATAGAACACAATCGATCTCCCCTGTCCCTCTGAATGTTTTCTACCTCTTTCGCCTCAAAAGGTTTGATCGGTATCTGGTGCAAGGCAGGAGCGAGCTCTATATTTAGATATTGATTTTCCCCAGACGTTGAACCCTAAAAATATCATCAAAGGGATTCGATACTAAAATGGATACGGTTCATTTTGTAATATTGGTTTGAAATGAGGCTTAGTTTTCTTGCTTCATGAAGACCATTAATTATGTTTTGCAATTATTACTCTTCTAGTTATCGTTTCTTGGAAAGTTTTCTTTGTACAGCTTTCTCAAACGTTTCTAAACCAATCGAAGTATCTTTATTAACATCAAAGAAACTAAAACTAAATCTATTATTTCCATTATAATTGATTTAACATTCCGCTCCACTTAACATTTGCACCACAAAATGATTTCTGTCTATTATTCCGCCCTACAGTATTGTATTATTATATATCGTCGACATCTGTGACCCGTTCGCTTCGAAAATTGTCGCTTAGAGTTACAATAACCTTGCGTATTTCAATTTCAATCGCGGCTCTCTCAATATAGGCAGAGAATACATTTTTTCATCAGATATTAGATAATGTTATGAAACGATTCGGTAGAACATAATCATATTATTGGAGTATTGTACGAAAATTATCCTTAAGTGCCGTAATATCTATGTACTTGAATGTTATATTATTTCTAATCGGTTGAACTTGTTTGCCCTTGAAATTTCGATATGTTTTTGGAAGACTAACATTTTTTCTCAATTCTCTTACAGAAGATTAAATGTTCGAAAGTAATAGAGATTTACTTTGATAATCCTTGCTAATTAGTTAAGAAAACTACTTTGAACACATATGTATCTTACTAGCTGTACCACCTCATGTAGAAAAATTTGATTAGAAAAATCCAGATTGCAACGTTAGAAGGTTTACCACAAGGTGGACTGATGTGACTGGTGAGAACCATGTGAGTCTCCTAGATGCGAAAAACACAGGACTGGTTCATGTGGTGATGACTGGGGCAGGCAATTTCCTACCTGAAATGATGATTGGAGAGGCGCCATGGCGCCCTCACCTTCCGCCTGACGCAGGTCCTCACCGGACATGGCTGTTTCGGGAGGTACCTGTGTCGGATCAAGGCGGAGGTGACCCCTGCGTGTTTCCACTGCGAGGATCGCCCAGAGGACACGGTGGAGCATACGGTGGAGGTTTGCCCCGCCTGGGCAGAACACCGCCGTGTCCTCGTGGATGCGATAGGCGGCAGCGACCTCTCGCGCCGTGCCCTGGTTCAGGCCATGGTACGGAGCGAGAGGGAATTTGGGGCCGTCTCCTCCTTCTGCGAAGCAGTAATGCTCGCGAAGAGGGAGGCGGCACACGTTAGGGAGACTCAACAGAGGCAGAGTCGCCCTAGCGCCCTCAGTAGCAGCCGCCGCAGGAGACGCAAGGGGCTGCGAGACGATCTCCGGCCACCGTAGACCCGGGCCTGCGGACGGCGAGTAGTGGGTAACTCGCCGTCCGATCAGCACCAGGCTCGAGAGTCGACGGCGCGTAGTGTTCCACGCGCGCCTCAAAGAGTTGTCAGCAAAGGACGGGGCCTGCCACGGCCAATGCCTGCCCGGGGGTTGAGGATAAATTCGAAAGAGTTACCTCGCCCCCGGGCGCGTAGGGCAGGGAGGAACAGGTGTGGGTTTTAGTCAGTAAGAGTCTGACACGCCCTTCCGCTCCACCCTAGAGCGAAAGAAGACATAAGATGATTTCCCACCCCCCAAAAAAAAAAAAACCTGAAATGATGATGATGAATCCAGTATAATGCAGATATTTGTTTTGCAGTAGCAATGATTCTGTGTCTGCATAAGTTTAATATCCCCAGGCAACACATTGCGAAAATCCAGTAAATAAGCTCTCGAACCAATAAAAACTACAAATACAGACTCTTCGCAATAAACTGACTTAAAAACTATGCCTGTTTTAATTCGTTCAACGGCTGTGTTCACGTAAAATGTCGCTCTTTACCGGGCATTGCGTTTTGGTCCATAAATTTTTATTCTTATACAAAAGTATTTTCCAGCGCATTCGGCTGTTAAATAAAGTGCATAGCTGTTTTCGTTAAGTGGCAGATATTGTTTCAAACGATTGATACTTCGATGTGTATTAATGTTTCCTTTGTTAATGCTTTTTGGTGTTATGTTTTTTTTTTATCAGAGTATTAATGATTCGAAGCACTTACACAAGTACCGTTTTCACAAATAAATGTGCAATTTCAGAATTGTTCAGACTCTTCTCATTCACACTACAATAATAATGGAACTGTCACAGTTCAATTACTATGATTGAACTAAGCCTCTTCGACATCATTAGTCTTGAGCCCTGGCAGTCTGAGAACAGCCAGTCGTTCACCAAACTTGGTGATTTTATGACGTCCAACGTTACGCATACATTTGTTGACAAACATATTTTTTTAAAATAAAAACAGCTTTTAACGTTCTCACTGCTGGGACACAGGCCTCCTAACTGTTAGAGGGAGTGGGCTTATCCACCATGCGGGCCCAGTGCGGATTGGTAGATGTCGCATGTCTTCGAACTTTCAGCTCTAGGACATGCCGGTTTCCTCACTATGTTTCCCTTCGTCGTTTTATGGGCAGTAGTAATTAAATAAATTACACGCTGTAATGCGCCTGCCTAGTTTCGGATCCATGAACGAACCTTGGCTCGTGGACATATTTATTGGAATAGAAGAACATTTCAAACATATCGTGTATACTTAAGCTTTCTTGCCATTATCATCATTTCAGCCGAAAGGTATCCTATAACTACTGGTCATAGACCTCCCCCAAGTGTCGCCACAATGACTGGTTCTATGCGTCACGCGTACATCGGATTCTTGTGACCCTCAGTAGGTTTATCGGTCCACCCGGTATAACCTTTATAACTATCAAAATCACCATAAAAACCAATATCCCTTTAAACACAGTACTTAATACGTTTTAGCTATAAAAACCTCATCGGATTGTTATCTCACGCGAGTTGTAAATCGTAGGAAATGGGCTTCAGCAGCGCCCTTAACCATTTGATTAGCTACCTGTTACTCTGAAAGCGCCTCGTTCAATAGAAACTAATTTGACGGAGAAAGGCGTTCTTTAGAATGTTCTGCTTTGTGATGGAGGCTATGAGATTCTTCTTCTGTTATATTGGTGTGACCTGTAATTGGACTTCGACACTGACCTTGGCCTGGGGTTACGCTGCTAGGTCTTGGTGTGTCTTGGTTTTATTTGTACACAATGACTTTTATTTTATTTTTGTGTCGCTACTATAATAAATATTGTAGCGACATCTATGACGCCGCACACGAACTAAAAATAGCAAGAATACTACATCGCGCAAGCAGAGTTCTCCGCGCGATTTGAACATATACAACAGTCCGAAATCAACCATTGGGCAGTTGCCCGGACCAGACACAACACCCGTCTGGTCGGAGGATCCTCCCTTTTCAATGGAGGTTGTGGGACTTTACACCCTGTTCCGCATACCTCCACAATATTCTATCTTTTTCTGCCATTCATTGCGATTTTTTACATCTTTTATGCAAGTTCTAATATTTTTTATTTTTTTTTCTCATTTATTTGTTATCATCATCATCATTCTCCTGCCCTTATCCCGCAACATGTCTTTGTCTTGTCGGCGCAACATGTCTTTTTCTTCCATACTCCTCTGTTAGTCGTCATCTCTGTAGTCACCCCCTTTTTACTTATATCCTCTTTCACACAGTCTAACCATCGTTTCTTTGGCCTTCCTCTACTCTTATAGCCATCTACATCCATACACAAGATTTTCCTCACGACATTTTCTTCATTCCTCTGCATCACATGCCCATAGCACGATGTTTAAAAAATTAATTAATTTATTGTTTACACCTTCTCTATAAATGTTTTATAATACATGTTGTTTGCAGCACAGAATAAAAACAAAGTATCTAATCCTTAAAATGTTTTGGTAAAATCTGTCGTGTTTCATAATAGCTGATTGCTGTTTTAATAAAAAGAAAAGTTAAAAGAAAATTACCGACATTACTTCGAACAAATAGTTTGCATATCTCTTTAAAAGGTTTTAAGCGGATCCATCAGTGGGTTCATTACATTAACATAATAAATCTGCAAAAACCTTTTAAAGTTTTGACCCAAACTGTATACAAAAGCAGTCAAGGATGAGTTGCACACCGGTATTAAAGGTTCTGTATACAATGCTAATAAGAATATGGTTATGAATGAAATAATAAATTCTTCTTGGGATATGAATTTTAGTTTCTCGAAATTCGATGGTGTGTCAATAAATATAGTCTAATCTGATACCTACCGAACAAACAATAATGAATCAACTCAGCTTCTCGTAGTCTACTGCCGGAAATAGGCCTCTCCTAAGTTGCAGTTACAGTGGTTAAGCGATTGGCTGCACTGTGTGTCGTGTTCTTTTTACAAAAAAAAAGAAGAAGAAGGACCTACTAGCTTCTGTTTTTATTTTTGTATTGTTGATAGGCACGCGTTTGGCCACTATCTCACCTTTATTGAATCCTCACCGAGTTTGGGCTCGATTGATTCGTCTTAAGGAGCACTTCACACCTAGACGATATCCAGGGTCGAATGATGAAGCTGGAAGGTGGTCACAGCATCTCTGTAATAAAACAACATAAGCCCACCGAGTTTGGGCTCAATTGATTCGTCTTGAGGAGCACTTTACATCACATCATAATATCCGTAACCTACTCTAAAACACTAACCAAGTAAAAAGGTAAAAAAATATTTTTAAAAACAAGCTTTTATCTGGGACCACTTAACCTCTAAAACCCAAAGACGCATCTGTCAGTCCCTGTTGACAGGCGGCCATCGTGTAACTACAGACTTTGTCAGGTGCCGGGTGTATGAACCTTGTCACAAGTCTAAAGACCTTGGCTAATAATAGTGATAATAGCGGTTTAAAACGCGTGAATCGGGTTTTTGGCAGTTTTTTTGGTAAGGAAAACTAGCGGAAAACTAGCGGTACACATGAGAGCCGCTCGGGAAAATTTTCCTAACCTACCTTTATTCTTAAAAGCTTGAGGCACTGAAGTATAGTAAGTCCTAACCTGTAACCTGTAAATATACTTATTATTTAATATTAAGTATTTTGTTTTAGTATTATTATTATTCCGCCAAGTGGTTTAAAACTTCGAGGCCTCTGATATAGTCCCAGGTCCTGGCAGAAGTGCGCAGCGCATACGATGGGGAACATCACAACCTCATACTATGGGGTTTCAGGTGCTTGAGCCAGCCGTCAACGTTACGGACCAACGACTGTCAGATCCGGTGCAGATCTTCCACCGTAATCTAGATGATACTGTACTTGATCGCGTCCAAACTGAAATGTCGTATACAAAATATTTAGTATACCAGCCTTATATGCAAATTCATAAATGTCCCGTATGGGATTCGAAACTACAACCCATAGAGAAGAATCTTACTCCTCAGCTAATGTAGGTAAGAGCAGTGACGTAAACAAGCATAGATGTGTACCTACGCCTTCTTGCTCCGTGGAACTCTAACACCACAAACCTCATTACGACGTTAAAATGTTCAAAATAAATGAGTACACATAAACTTAATTGGTAATGTCATTTATTTAGTCGCAAGGGACTGATGCGTTTATTTAATGGATTGCATATCTAGACATTTATTTTAGAGTGACATTATGTTGATAGGTTATGTGACCTTCGGTTTGACACTCACTCATAACTACTACGCTGTCCTTCACATTCAAATACACCCTTACTATTATCAATCTATTATCTCAACTAAACTAATACATAACTAGATAGAAATACAAACTGATAACAATAATATGTACAAAAGCGTATGAAAATAACTCATTGGGCATCAAAAAACCGGCAAAGAGCGAGTCAGACTCGCGACCGAAGGTTCCCGTACGAATCATATTTGTTTTCAGGTATTGTTAACCGACTTTCGAAAAAGGAGGAAGTTCTATGTTCGACTGTATGTATGTTTTTTTTTTTTTTTGTGTATGTCCGCGCATTTCTCCGTCAGTTGTGGACCGATTTTCAAAATTCTTTTTTTATCCGAAAGAATATACTCCCGAGGTGGTCCCATATAAATTTTATCGAAATTGCTTTAGCGCTTTTTGAGAAACTGAACAAAAACGAAAATACGCATATCTTGATGACGTTTTTGTGTTCTCCAAATGTTTAAATTCCACGTTCCATGTTATTGGGGTTTTTAGTTCTGGGGTATAACAACTAAAAAGCGAAAAATAAAAAAACATTTTACAAAAAAAAACAACCGACTTCCAAAAAAAATACACTAAAAATTTAAAAATAACTTTAATTTCGGAAGTCGGTGCCAAATATCGAAGAAATAAAATACAAACACCGACTTCCGAAATTAAAGTTATTTTTAAATTTTTAGTGTATTTTTTTTTTGGAAGCCGGTTGTTTTTTTTTTGTAAAAAAGTTTTTTTTAAACTATATCCTCCATTCTGTATTTTTTTTTTCAAAATTTTAGGTACATTGGTTTCGTAGATAAAGGGGGACGGGAATAATTACTTTTCATATATTTTCTTAAATAACTATAGAACTATATATTTTAAAATTATGGAAAATTACATTCGAGACCGTCACAATGTGCCCTTTCATTTGATATCTATACGGCACAGTTTGGAAAACTTTTTTTTTTAATTTTCCGATTTTCCACACAAAAGTGACCTCCATATTCCAAAACTAATTTATTTAGGGTACACGTTCGTGTTAGGATCACAGATGTTCATATAGTATACCAAATTTAACTCTAGTCCAGCAGATTCATAGAAAATTGGCTGTGATAGATGGACAGACACACGAGTGATCCTATAAGGGTTCCGTTTTTTCATTCGGACTTTCGGAACCCTAAAAATTCATCCACATCACTGTTAATGAGAAAAGTGCCCAGAACGTTGGCAGCATTGCCACGTTGAATAGCAATGCTGATTCGTTGACCAAAGAAAAGCCCAGCTGTGGTCACGTGAAGTGTCGACTATTATCTACAGTTTATTCAATTATATTACAATTACAACATTTACAGGCACTTTTGAAATGTGAAGGTGTCGGCACATCTGCCCAGGGATTGAGGATAAATTCGAAACAGATTTCCCTCGCCCCTGCGCACTTAGGGCAGGGAAGGAACAGGCGTGGGTTTTAGTCAGTAAGAGTCTGACACGCCCTTCCGCTCCACCCTAGAGCGGGAGATGTCATTGGATGATTTCCCACCCCACAAAAAAAACGGAGTCGGCACGTTCCAAAACGTGCCTAGATCTCTATAGAGAAGAGCGTATAAGAAACTACACGCACACTAAACAATAAATTGATAGAAAGCATACCCCATTTTTTTTTCTTCGGTGGGGAATCATCCAATGACATCTCTCCCTCTGGGTGGAGCGGGAGGGCGTGTCAGACTCTTACTGACTAAAACCCACCCCTGTTCCTTCCCTGCCTGAGTGCCCACGGGTGCGGTAACTCATATTGAGAGTTTATCCGCTACCCCTAGGCATGCAGGCATCGGCTACTATAGGCCCCGTCAGTGGTGGCTGACTATCATCTCTTTGAGGCGCGTGGAATACTACGCGCCATCGACTCACGGGCCTGGTGCTGATCGGACGGCGAACTACCCACTGCTCGCAGTCCGCAGGCCCGGGTAAAGTATACATCATGAGTGCCATAAATAAATGTATCACCAAAAATGACACTTACTTGACCGGTTTTTTTTTTGGGTTTGAAATCATCAAATATCTTGTCCCGCTCTGCGCTCGCTCGAGGGCATGTCAGATACTTACTGACTAAAACACACCTGTTTTCCTTCAGTTACCTGTCCCAGGGCCGTGGTGACCGATGTTCACTAGACCCCAGCAGCTCATGTAGTTTTCTCCGATACTAACAAGAAGAAGATCTGTACTGGTCTTGTGAATGAACTTATACTACCACCATCTTAGGTCTGCTCCCCGTACTATGACATATTGTCATCATAATTCCGTTGTGAGAGAAGGAGATTCACGATGGCAACGACACGTCTTAGTAGGGGGGCTGGTTTGGCGACAAACTTCTGCAAGACTAGACTGATACTACGACTTTACACTTTGATCATGCTCAGATTGTTTCTATCTTCGTTGCTAGAGACCGTTGAGCTCTCTTAGGCGTTGCCCGTGTCCGTAAGTGTTGAGAGTGTTGAGCTTGGTTATGATTGGGAATGGTGCCATGAGGTTTCCAGTACCAATATATAGTATAGTAGTTTATAGTATAGTAAAGCCATCTTATTTTGTATTCAATATCTGAACTTCTCTCAATTTAAAAACACATCTTTATTCAAGATCTAACTACAAACGGGTCAAAAACTGGCTTATAACGAAGTTATTCTGCCTAGAAAATGTTTTGCCGACATCTTTCAAACTAGTCTTTCTCAGTAACCTCGAAAGTAACTAAAAATACAGTTTCCACCTAGTTTTTTCGTGTCAGGATCCACGTTTAACCATGAATTAGTAGCAGCACATACATTATTATGTAGCGTCACAAACTTTTCCCATTTACCATAGTTTTGCCAACGTTCGCGACATAGTTCCACTAACTTTCCATCTCTCACTGACAAAAGGTCTCTGCCATTTTACTCTCCAAACAAAACTGTACTTTACACGCTTAAGTTACGGTTCTAAATTGCCTGTCACAAAAAGTAAAAGGGTCTTTTAGAAACAAATTACGTTTTTACAGCACATAGCGAAATGAAAAGTTGTCGGGCTTGTGAAAAAGTGCCTTTTTTCAGCATTGTGAGATTGTGATTTTCGGCTTTAGACTTTCACTGTCTTATCTAATGAGTGATAACTGAGATTGGACACGCCGCCGTTTGTTTCTTGGTTTTATTGCGACGAAAATGAATGTAGTGATAAAGAGTGATGAGATGTCGGCCAAGCGTGTCGGCGAAGTGTCGGCGTAAGGATGTATTGTCGGTGTAAATTGGGGGTGTAAGGTGCACTAAAACTGATTGCTTTTGGGATGGGTCGTTACGATTTTATATTGATGATTCCGTGATTTTTATTAATTCGAAAGATGTTCACGTTTATTTCGGTGGGAGGAGTTTTATTTCAAGGCTGGATTGATTGATTGTATAATCATTACGCTTGGCATTTATTTATTTGTAGTTTAAAGGCTACTAGTAGCACCAGCCGTAGTGTTCCACGCGCGCCTCAAAGAGTTGTCAGCAAACACGACGGGGCCCGTCGTGGCCGATGCCTGCCCGGGGGTTGAGAATAAATTTGAAAGAGTTACCTCGCCCCTTGGCACTGAGGGCAGGGAGGAACAGGGGTGGGTTTTAGTCAGTAAGAGTCTGACACGCCTTTCCGCTCCACCCTAGGGCGGAAGAAGTCATTGGATGATTTCCCACCCCCAAAACAAAAAGAAAAAAAAGGCTACTAGTATAGCGTTTTTTTTCGTATTTACATTCTTACGAGTACCTATTTTTTTAAAAGCTTTATTTAACTTGCAATGTACTCGTATGTATGTATGTAACTATGTTTATTCGGGTAGAATCTTGCAACTCAAATTAGACCCACTTCCCGATGTCCGATTGGACTCAAATTTGGTGTATATATGTATCTTCGGTGACAATACAATGATGTGGTACCATAAAGCTGGTCTGATGATGGAGGCGGAAGATGGCATAGGAACTTCTGAACTAAACAAGATAAACCCATCGAGTCTGGGCTCGATTGATTTGTCTTGAGAAGCATTTTACGCCTAAACAATATCCAGGGTCTGATGATAAAGTTGGAAGGTGGCCACTGCATCTATGTGATAAAACAATATAACCCCACCGAGTTTGGGCTCGATTGATTCGTCTTACACAGCACTTTACACCTAGATAAAAAAAAAATAAAAGGGTCTGATGATGAAGCTGGAAGGTAGCCACGGCATCTGTGATAAAACAACATAACCCCACCGAACACATTTCATTTGAGATAGCCGGTATAAATGCTTGTTTAAAAAAATGATTTTTTAATTATATACTTATTTTCATTCAATTCTTTTAACACAAAAAAAAATACAACAAAACAAAATAAAATGATTAATAACCTAATTTCAGCCTTCTTAATTTCTACGTACTTAATTAATCAGATTGTTTTTGGTTTTTTTAACCGAACTTCAAAAAGGAGGAGGTTAACAATTCGTTGGAATTTTTATTTTATTTTTTATGTGTTTCCCGATTACTCGAAGACGCCTGGACCCATTTGAAAAATTCTTTTTATTGTTTGCTGGGTTCCAAGTAGTCCCATTTAAATTTGGTGAAGATCTGATACACAACTTCGGAGACAGTCAATGGAACTCTTCAAGAAATGAAAGTTAAAGTTCTTGAATTGCTGCAATCGCATGTCTGTTTATTATTTAGACCACTTCATAACATAACATCACGCTGATACGCTCTGAAGGAGTTCACAAATTTGTACAGTTTACCCTGATACACCCTAATTTTACCAATTATGTTTAAATTCCCTATTTTTGTTGCTATCAATTCGGGAATAAGTTTACTATTTAGTTATAGTTATGGTGTACCTACAATAACTAAAAAGTAAAAAAAAAAATTACAAATTAATACAACCGATTTCCGAAGTCGGTGTCAAATAACGAAAAATAAAACTAGGAACACCGACTTCCAAAATTAAGGTTATTTTGCATATTTTTTTTTGGAAGTCTTGTATTTTTTTATAAGGACTTTTTTACTAAGAAAAACATCATTCCAGTAATTCTCAGGAAACCATAAATAAGCTGTCAAAACCATAATACCTCATTTTATCTTTTTCCATGTTGAGTAAAAATTTCTTACCAAACGATTTATGTTCTGAGAAAAATAACAGATACTGCACCTCTTTGCACTATTATTTATAAAAAAATTGCAAACTTTTTCTTGGTGAAGGAGAAAAGGGGATTTAACTAGGTATTAATCACTGCTAGATTCCGTTTGCGATGCTCTAGAACAGAACAGAGAATTGTGAATATTATTGTATCCGCAGAATAGGGAACGCCACAAAAGTGTTGGCACCCTTCGTTTACATCCATACCTACCTTTATATTTATTACCTATCACGTTGTTACGACTAAACAGATTTAGGTGTAGTAAGACCGCAGCCCTGCCACGCAAAGAACGAGGGTGGGTTTTAGTCAGTAAGATTCTGACATGCCCTCTCGCTTCACCCAGAGCGGGAGAAGTCATCTGTTGATTGAAATAACAGTGTGTGTGTACTTATATACGCACGTTAGAAGTTATACTTCTTTGGCGTTACAAGATAAAAAACCAAAATGTCACAAAGTTTACAAAAGGAACACAATCATTCTTCAGGAACCACAGACTATAGCTAACTTCAGAGTGTCGGTTTTTTGTGACAGTGTGCGCGCGCATCGTAAAAATTTACTCTTATCATTTTTCCTAACGCGCCAAAAAACCTTCCATCTGTCAAAAAACAAAATGGGGTTTTACGTCAAATTGCCGCATCTGTCAACGAACAAAATTGGGTGTCGTGTTACTGTCAAAGGTTTTGACGTATATTTGTTTATAAAAACTATATCTATCCTGCTTAAACTTGCACAGAGTCTAAGAGACAGAACAAGAAAGATATATTGTCTCTGTAAAGTACTCTAAAATGAACGAATGAAGCGTAATGAACGCTACCCCAACGAGACCCTATTTGGCGTCTTGACAGATACCCAGTTTTATTCTCAAGTGTTTATTTTGATTAGCCGATAACTTCAAAAACCCGGCCAAGTGCGTGTCGGACGTCGCAAATTTAGGGAAAAAAAAAAATGAGAATTTGTGAGGTTTTCTTGAATAAAGTTGTTCATAGCGGTCGGCAGATGCAGTTCTTAAAACATACCCACCATCCCATACCACCATCCCATTGACCTATGTCAATGGGAAGTTAAAAAAATCTTCGGAACAAAATTTGTGACAGACGACGGACAGACGGACACCACCGAGGCGTTTCCATGCTCTTTGGTTGCAATAATGTACCCACCTAGAAACGTAGTTACAATACGAGTATTATGTCTGGGCTTTAAGTATTTAGTAGTATTTCTTCGGTAAATTTCTGTTATTTTATATTTATTTGTGAATTTTTGAGGTCTTTATTTGCACTTGCTTCTGAATAAATAAAGTGGTGTTTACGTAAACAGTGCAATCATGACTTGTACACAAGTGTACCTTTAGTTAATTTTAAAATACTTGGATGATTTATTTACAAGTTTTAATTTGGTCTTTCTCAGTAAATGTAAACAACTGTAAGGGTTTTATTTATATATAAAAAAACATGTTATTATTTTAAACAGATTATATTTTAAAAATTTGATTTTGGTTTGTAATTTGATTCTCGAATTATATATTGAAATTAATTGTGACATTGTAATTCTAATGTGTATTTTAATTTCTGATTGTACGTGTGTGTGTATGTTATCTGATTGTAATGTTTTTAATTATAGACTCTGGTCTGAAATAAATTTATTTATTTATATTTTTAAATAAAGCTGGCATTTGGTAGGGCCAACAATAAATGCTATTAGGGTCCTTCAGTTGCCTTTTGCATTCCAGGGCTGCAGTGACTCTTTTTCAAACCGCCGCGACCCTGGCAGTTTTCTGTACCCCAGACAACGTACATACCAAAATTTCATAATTAACGGTTCGGTGGTTTAGGCGTGAAACAAACATACTTTCGTATTCATAATATTAGTTAGAATACTGCGTCTGCCCACGGAAATGAACAACTCACTAATTTATTTATGGCGCTATTAACTGCCAATGACCTTGAGTGGTTAGCTTGCGTGTTCTATGCTGAGCTCACGTAACGTGCCATACGTCCACCCTGCAATAGGATTCGCCCATCAAGGAGTGCTGTACGAAATAAGACGCATTATTAATTTATTATACATAAAACGACAGATATATGATACTAAAACACGTATACTAAAATATAAATAAAGTAATTAATGATCTTTAAAATGGCTTAGATAAAAATACGCTATAAGTTTCCTACGTGATTCTCAATTTTTTATTCGCGTTAGACATAACTTTACAAATTATTTATACTATTTTATAAAATATAATTTCAAATACTCACATATCAAATTACGACTAAAATCGTCTAAGGTAACATATATTTTTTTCAAAGAAACAAGGCTACTCGTTTAGATGTGATGTTCAATTAAAAACTAGAAGTCCTATTGGAGTAATAGCACATGTTACCTCATAATATGTCCACGTACTTACATAATATCATTATGTACATAGAAGTACACCGTGATTCTGTCCACTCTACCGAGATACGTTCCGCCCTTAATTTAACGTTACCGATGCTACATTAACTTTTATGAGTTACTCAGACGGACTCGAAATGATAAACAAAATACCTACGTTTACATTTGAATTCCTCTGTCCATCCAAATGATCTAAAAGGGATAGATCCCATTCATACGAAAGATCACACAGTATTAAAAATCTCTCAGCCATATACAAAATTTTCCCAGCGTTTTGGGGATATATTTAATTTCTCCTTTGTTTCTATATTTTTACCAAATTAAACACTGTCTGCCCATTGGCTTGGAATCAACACTAACTTTTTAGGGTTCCGTACACAAATGGCAAAAACGGGACCCTCATAATTTGATACTGTCCGTGTGTCCATGTTTTACAGCTATTTACTCAAAGACTATTAGCAATATAACGTTATCGATGATAGGAAGGGAGGTGTATTCTACACTTCTGGACACATCTATTGGCCCACCTTGTATTTTCAGTTTCGTTTGGTCCTAGCTAAAATTTTATATTAGGTCGAGCAAAAAGTTTTTATGCAGTTTTGAACCTGGCACATTCACAATTTCATTCAATAGTCTTTTTTTGAATTTCGAACACAGAATTTAAAGAAACAAAATACAATTTGGAGCCTGTTTGTTGATATCAAACAATCGAATACTAAGAAAACTTGGTTTTATTGGTTTACATGGATTTAATTCTTGAAAAAGTGATTGATATCTTTGGTTTTGCAACAAACATTACTTATTCTTAACATTAAGGTGAGGTTCTATCAATAATTTATGGATACTTCACCTGAAGTCGCCGCCCAAGCTGTGGCACTTATTCAGGCCGGACACAGCCAAAGAAACGTGAGTGCTCAACTTAATTTAAGTCGATCTGCGGTCCGAAATGTTTATCAGAGGTACCTAGAGACTGGCGGCTTTGTTCGTCGCCAAGGAAGGCCACGATCTCGGGTCACAACTGAAAGGCAGGATCGATTCATCGTGACGACCATCTTGAGAAATCGTCACCTTACCTCCATTGAGATACAAAACTAACTTCGCGACTTCCACGGAGTATCTGTGAGCGCTCGAACTGTTCGGAGAAGGTTATAAAACGCGATATGGTACCACACAAGCCAGCTAATCTGCCCAAACTAACGCGAGCCCACCGAACAGCGCGCCTTCATTTCGCACGCAGTCTTTTAAATTGGACACAGCAAGATTGGAGCCGTGTACTCTTTTCTGATGAGTCTAAAATTGTGTTACATGGCAATGATGGAAGGAAGAAGGTCTACCGACGTAAGGGAGAGCGTTTCGCACAATGCTGCTTTGAAGAGAGGGTTGCTTATGGCGGTGGCTCATGGACTGTCTGGGGCGGTATATCCGCGAGCGGCAAAACTCAACTTGAGGTTGTTACAGGACCACGGCTGCCAACATTAAATGCTGAAAGGTACATTCGTGAGTGCTTAGAATCTCACGTGATACCATACGCGGACTATGTGGGCCCAAATTTCTTTTTTATGCATGATAATGCAAGAGCCCATGCGGCCGGCATCGTCAGGGAATGTCTTCGGGATGTGAACATCACAGTTATGGACTGGCCAGCCAGAAGCCCAGACATGAACCCCATTGAGCACATGTGGGACGAGCTAAAAAGACGTGTTAGGGCTCGTCAGCCAGTTGCCCAGACGATGCAGGAGTTGAAAACTGCCATAGAAGAGGAATGGGAGATGATCCCTCAAAATTTCATAGAGCGGTTGATAAACTCTATGCCTAATCGTATGAGAGCTGTGGTAGATGCCCATGGAGGCAACACGCGTTATTAAATTAAACCTTTATTTGATAAAACATGTTTTTTATTCAAAAATCAATTGCCTTTAACAAGGCGCATATCCGACTTGTTTGGCGTAGCTCCATGTCGTATGGTATTCTGAATTCAAATTTAAAACTATACGATCGAAAAAGATGGTAAAATGTATCAGGTTTAACACTGCATCAACAGTTTTTGTTCAATCTAGCAATCATATTTCGGTAGGGGCCATCGAAACCTAAACTCTAAGGTGGGCCAATAGATGTGTCCAGAAGTGTATATATCGCTAAGAGTGGCATGCTCTTTATTTTCTACTGAAGGATGAAAATCAGTGCACATAAGGGGTATTTCTGGATCCCATAAATTAAAAGTGTTCTGGCTTACTTTTCTTTTCAGTCATTATTTGATGAAACATTCGCTCCTAAAGTTACATCCGCATTCAAAATATTATTTTTCCTAGCTTTGTGAAATATCTAATATAAAATAACAAACAAAATTTTGCAATCTATAGAAGACATTTTGTAGGTACAATATGTCTTCTATAGATTGCAAAATTTTATACTCTATACTCATTCTGAATAAAGAACCCTAAACTGTGCGTGCTCCAACACACACTTGGCTGGTTTTTCCACAGAAGTATACATTTTATTTGCTCACAAAGTGAAACCCAACGAACACTGTACCGCTAAACATTTATGAATAAGTACATTATTTATTAATTAATTAATGTTATAGTTGAAGTGCACACACGGAGAAGTTTGTTGGCTGGTGTAATTTGCATGTTTAGTGTTTGCGAACCTGGATGGCTTGGTGTAAACTTATTATAACACTAAGTATATAATAGGGTAACGGTTTGTGTTCAATGTTACCTACCTTTGGACATTAAATCAGCACTCGGCCCGGCTGACGCGCGGCCCACTTAAAATAATGAGTTGGTTGCATCTTACACGCATAGGACACAAAGTTTTTTGTATAATAGTGTGTGTTAAGAAAAGTAGTATACAGGCTGTAACGGAAAGGTGTGGTCATATTTTAAGAACTGAATCTGCCCATCAATAAGAACAACTTTCTTCAAGAAAACCTGAGGAAATTAAAAAAAAAAAGTTTTAGCCACCATACAAATATTGATCAGCTGATGATAACTTTGTATGGAAAGTCCAATTTTTTTTTGGAGAATTTTCAATTTTTTCTTAGACAAAGTTGTCCATTTCCATGGGCAGAACCGGTTCTTAAAATACGAACACACCTTTCCGTTACACCCTATATAAGCTGTAACATATTGTAAATAAATCAGATTTGAATTTTATAGTCTCATCTCATTACCGCTCACTGTGGCCAAACCACCTTTAGCCATCTCTGATCGGTCTCGTGAGTCTGCGGGACTGGCAGTGAGTGTACCCTTCCCGAACCTGGAATTTCTGTCCACTATCCCTCTGTAACCTTAGGCCGCATGGTGCAGATTTCCTGAACTTATCTATCTCTTAGGGTCCTAGGGACTGTTAGGCTGGTAGGTTAGGGTGAGTAGGTCCTTTAACCTGTCTTATTTTTTTTGGGGGGGTGGGAAATCATTCAATGACTTCTCTCGCTCTGGGTGCAGCGAGAGGGCGTGTCAGACTCTTACTGAAAAAACTAAAACCCATCCCTGTTCCTTCCCTGCCTGAGTGCCCAGGGGTGCGGTAACTCATTTTCAGAATTTATCCGCTACCCCTAGGCATGCAGGCACCGGCCACGGTGGGCCCCGTCAGTGGTGGCTGACACTCATCTCTTTGAGGCGTGCGTGGAACACTACCGCCGTCGACTCACGAGCCTAGTGCTGATCGGACGCCGAGCTACCCACTGCTCGCCGTCCGCAGACACGGGTCTACGGTGGTCGGAGATCGTCTCACTACGTCCTACGCCCAGTACCGCTCCTGCGGTGGTAGCGGCCGGGGCCGTGAGATCCACTCCGTTGAGCTTCCCTCACGCGTCCCGCCTCCGCCTTCGCGAGCACTACAGCTTCGCAGAAGGCGGAGACTGCCTCTCATTCCCTCTCGCTCCGTACCATGACCTGAACCAGGGCCGGGCGCGAGAGGTCGCCGCCACCTATCGCATCCACGAGGACACGGCGGTACTCCGCCCAAGCGTGGCAGACCTCCACCGTATGCTCCACCGTATGCTCCACCGTGTCCTCTGGGCGATCCGCACAGTGGTAACACCCGGGCGTTTCCTCCCGCCTGATCTGTCACAGGAATTTCCCGAAACAACCGTGTCCGGTGAGGAACTGGGTCAGGCGGAAGGTGAGGACGCCTTGACGCCTCTCCAGCCACTCTTCAAAGAGGGACACTACCGCCGCAATGGTGGCGTGCCTAGCGCTGGGTTGCGACAGTCGCTGTCTCCATGTCGCCATGTGATCCTGCCGGAGCTCCGTCCACCGGGCCGCGAGGTGTCGTGGCAGCAGAGTTTCGCCCCGGCGTTTGGCCTCCTCGCACCACTCCCAGAGCAGTGCGAGGACCTTGGCCTCCAAATCCCATGGCAACAGTCCGGCAATGAGGCTCGCCGCCTCACAGGAGACCGTGCGATATCCTCTGATGAGCCAAATGGCCATGACCCTTTGGGATGCGTTCAACCGGTGAACTGATCGCCGCCTCAGGGAACACGCCCACACCGGTGCCCCGTAAAGGGCCACGGACCGCATGATCCCCGCGTAGAGCCTCCGGCAGGAGGCGTTTGGACCCCCCAGATTGGGCAGGAGCCGCTTCAAAGCAGCACTGGCCCGCTCCAGTCTGGGAGCCAAACGTCGGAAATTCTCGACGAAGTTCCACCTCTCGACGCCGATGTGAACTCCTCCTACCGTTATCCGGGAACCCGACAGTGGCGCAAACACTACTGCGGCCGTATGTGACGTGTGTGGGCGCACAGTTTGAATAAGTAACTTTTTAACCGACTTCAAAAGGAAAGGTTATCAGTTCGGATGTTTTTTTTTATGTATGTTCGGGCATAACTCCGTCATATATTGACGGATTTGCAAAACTCTTTTTTTTTTTCAAAGGGGTTTTTTTCCGAAATGGTCCCACGTAAATTTCACATAGATCAGATAATGAGTTTCCGAGACAACAGAACTCTTCAAAAATTGACAGCAAATCAACCGCGATTGCTGCGATCGTACTCGTATGTCTATGTATTGTTAACACAGTTTAATTGGGAACCACAACAAAAAAAGTGAAAAATAGAAAACTTATTTACAAAAAAATAGAACTTCGGAAGAAGTAACTTTAATTTCGAAGTCAGTGTCAAATAACGAAGACACAAAACCAGGAACATCCGAAATTGAAGTCATTTTGCACTTTTTTGGAAGTCGGTTCTTTTTTTTAACTTTACATTAACGATACATTTGTATATTGTACATTACCTAACTGCAGCCTTATTTATAAGAGTCTCTAACCAAATGCTTACTTTAAATACTGATTAGTGGAAACTAAATTCAAGATATAAGCATACGTCTCATCCATCAAATTCAGCTGTATAAATGACAGCGGTACCGGCCGCAACTTACAAGTTGTAAGTCGTGAGTTCAAACCCAGGCAGGCGCTTTACTTTGTGTAAGTTATTTCATCACCACTGCTCTCACAAAACTGTGAAGGAAAACATCGTGAGGAAACTTCTTAGAACCAAAAATTTTAAGACATGTGACACCCACCAATCCGAATTGGGCCTGCGTGGTGCTTACGGCCCACACCCTCTCACAGAGAGGAGGCCAGTGCTCCAGCAGTGGAGATACTAAAAAGCTGATGATGATATGAGTAATCAGTACTTTGCCACCCAAATCTATCCTTCTTCCGGATGAAAAATGTTGAATTAAAAACTGGTTAATCAGCATCAAACTAATCGTATGGTATTTTTTTATGAATAGTGAAATATTCCAAAAGACTGGCGGCATGTGTGTCAATGCCCAACCTCTGAACGAGGTAAAAGCTAACCCTTGGGTCTTGTTAAGTGTCAACTAAGGCGTTTGGGTAAATCTCTAAATTAGCATCCCACCAAAAACATTTTCATGTAAAATGTTGCCAAGACGAGACCATAGGGCTCGCACTGTGAAAAAGTTATTAGATCTCATGTAGAGCCAAGCTTTTAACTCTACACGCCCTACCTCTACAAGCCTTAGCTTCACAAACTCTACACTTCAGTCAAAATATGTGGCTTGGCCCTTTCCTTACTAAAAGAACTATTGTATATCAGAAAAGTAATGTAATGAACAGTGAATAAATTCTCTTTACGCCCATGTGAAGGTAGCAAAATATGTATTTTATTATTTATAACATGGAGTTCCTATATCAATTTTCAGACCTGTAGCATCAAAATTTGCGGAAGTCTCATACAAACTTCCATCCCCTTGTTTAAGAGGTTTTGGATCAAAAGTTTCAAGTTTTAGATTTTTTTTGTTGTTTGTGTACTAATACTAGTTTACATACCAAATTTAAGGTTTCTAGGATTTCAAAAAGTACCCTAAGAATTTTGATGATCATGAGTGAGTCAGTGATGAAATCCGGGTTTTTTAGAAATCAATAAAATCTAAAGTATAAGTGCTATGCAATTGAAACTGTATATTTTTAATAAGTCTACTACTGACATCTTATCCCGAGAATTTTGTTTATCTGGTATAATCTAAACCTTAAGTAATGAGGGTTAAAAAAAACTACGGAGTGCTTCTAGAAAAGGTAGGTAGTGCCCTTGCGTTTCGCTTGGCTCATCTTGGCGGATGCACTACCGTGCCCCCAGATACTCCATGTGGGCTGTGGGGTAGCACTCGGACCCCACGGCCCAAGAGTTTTAATTCCAGACGTCTCGAAATTATAAGTACCGATGTACCGACGACGTTTTTATATTTCCGCCGCTTGAGGTTCTTTGCAGCCACAGCGGCAGCACCAGCACAGCAAGACGAGCTAGGAAGATTGGATAGCATGAATAAACTTATTTGACATACATTAATAAAATTTTGGATATTTCATTCAAATTTGACATGGGTACATTATTGAATTTTAAAGTTAGACATATTTTGACATTTGATTAGCCTCTAAGACTCCGCGGACAAACCCGGGTTATCGAATAGAATAGCAGCCCGACGACAACCCGGGTTGCCAGCCGATTTTGTTTTTTTTTTTAACATATTTTTTTTGTCAAACTCACAGGTGAGTTTTGACATTATTATTTTTACTGTTGACATTTGTAACAATTTTATTATTATTTTTGGGTCATTTTTGAATAATAGTCGTTGATAATATTTTTAGTCTGAACTTATTTATTGTTTTTTTATCTATGTTATCTGGCATGCACGATATATATTCTTGTATGTGTACACATACAAGAATGTTTTTGCAAATAAATATTCTTATTCTTAAGGCCTTCAAAATGTCAACTTAGCTGATGCCAAAAACTAGAAAAGAGGAATACTTTTGATTTATTCATCTATACACCCAATCCACCAACATGTATCCCATTGTTCCCATGCAGCATCACAACAAATAGATGAACGGAACAGGTCATAAGAGTCATCGACCTGCCTGCTACCCGTAGTAATAAAGTTTTCGTTGATTGAAAACCGTATGCTCCAGCGGTCTGTCGCTTTGTTAGGGGTCTGTATGGCTGATTGGAAACCCTAGGGAGATAAAATGTGGAGAGCTTCAGTCTAGAATTCTGCAAAAGTAAATTGATCAGAACGGAAATGGGTATAATTTTGGTTAATACTCAATGTGATAATGGTATGTAGCGTAGCTGTCTATTATTATTTATTATTATTTTTCTTCTTTACTCAATAAGTTATGGCTTCTTTATTATGAAATTAAATTTGCTGTCGAAGTGTTGACTATGTATACGGGTATGTAACTATCACAGTGTAATGACAGGAACGGTGAGCAATGGCACAGATAATATAATACTAGCGTACAGATCCTGCCTGATCCTTTACAAAGAAACGGTACCGCCGTAACTACGAGTTTTCGTCTGGCACAAGTAACTTTTGTTTTTCGTTCGGGCCCGTTCTTTACACCTCGCTAGATGGTGTTAGCAGTGACGGCTTACAAGCTGAATTTACTTAAAATCTTACCAATATTTTCTCACACATTGAGGAATTATTTTATAGTATTTTTGGCACTTCATAGCAGTTTTACTGTATCAAAATGTATCACTATTCAAAATTTAAAGAGGCGAACAGATAAACTCTAAAACTTCAAACAGCGCCATCTTTTGGTACAAACAATATAGATGTTTAAGGATTCGTTCTAATAATCGTATAAGTTTGAATTACAAGCCAATTATTCCGCAATTTTATGCTTAGGGCAGTTTATAAGAAAATACAGTGTTTACCTTTTTTTTCTAAATATTAATATTACTTAAACTCAATAAGAAGTCTTTGAAAAAAAAATTCTTTGTTCGAGATGAGACCCCGTGGCAATAGGTAGTTCGCCGTCCATAAGGACCAGGGGCGGGGAGGGGGACCAACGGGTCGACGGCGGGTTGTGTTCCACGCGCGCCTCAAAGAAATGTCGGCAAGAAGTGACGGGTTAAAAAGTTAGGGCCAATGCCGGCCAGGTCAAGGCTGTGTCGAAAGAGTCACCGTGGCCCTGGCCACGGGGTCTCATCTCGAAAAAAGAAAATTTAGTTCAAACAAACAACAGATGGCGTAATATGCATCGATTTCATATTTAAGTTTATGTAACATTCATATTTTGAAAAAAAAAAATGGTATTAACTGTATTTTCTTATTTAATAAACTACCTTAATTAAGCATAAAATTGTGGAATAATTTGTTCCTAATTCAAATTTAGATGTTTATTGGAACGAATCCTTAGGCGTTTCTATTTCTTGTACCAATAGATGACGCTGTTTGTAGTTTTATAGTTTATCCATTCGCTTCTTTAAAATTTGTTTAGTGAAACATTTTGAGACAGTAAAACTGTTATGCAGTACCAATAATACTGTATAGTAATTCCTCAATGTGAAAGAAAATATTGGTAAGACTTTATGTAAATTCAATCAACTTGCAAGCCGTCGCTGCTAACACCATCTAGCGAGGTGTAGAGGACGGGCCTGAACGAAGAACAAAAGTTGTTTGTGCAAGTCGAAAACCCGTAGTTACGGCGGTACCGTTTCTTTGTATGGGATGAGACATCTGTACGCTAGTATTATATTATCTGTGCCCTGGCACAGGTAACTGAAAGAACACAGGTAGGTTTTAATCAGTAAGAGCAGAAGTTATATGATGATTTTCCACCCAAAAACTAAAAGGCTTTGATCCTCACCGTATTGTCAAATTACAAGTTCTTAAACTTTCTATGATTTAACCCATACCTATTACAGTGTGATGACAGAAGCACTCAACATCTAATGACGAATCAGCTCTCATGTTCGCGCTTTTCTTGGCGCCGAGCCAAGGTCCACTCTGATTAGAGAAGTTGTTCCAGCCCTTGTTACTAAGTGTACATAGGTATTGATGAGATAAGATAAGGTAGGTTACAGGGTAGTTTTAATTGGGAATGTAGTTTGAAACCAATGACTTTGGTGTATTTATTTCCCTGCCGGAGTCTGTGTTTCCTGATAGCTACAGTCTGGAGGTGTTTACTTCTAGGCAAGCGTACTCCATCGTCGACCACGTCATCGCTTACCATCAGGTGAGATACTGGTAAAGCGGGCATCTATAAATTAGAAAACAAATAAAAATGCACGGTCTGCAACGGTAAGTGTGTGGCGGCGCTTACTCTTCAGGAGTAATACTTCTTTTGGAGTGCAAGAAAAATGTTGTTGCAAAAGATAACATTTTAATGTTATTTCCGTACTAAAGTAACGCTTGATTTCAGAACTTAAATGATATTTTTTCACTGCGTTCAAAAACTTTAGACCCATTTAAAATCTTGGTATCGTCACATTATCGTCAACGTTATTCAGTGGTGTAAATTGATAGTCATAACCCATAGATAAACTTTAGTGTGAGTCACGCAATGTTATTACTGCAGTAAGATTTCGTGTGGTTGAAACATGTTTCACTAAGAAACTATTTATTACCTTTGTACCTTTTGTTTTTTGAAGTGAAAACTTCTATAAGCGCGTTGGGTATTTTTGAGATGGGAAAAAACTGTTGAACTCGCCACCGACACCGCTATTTCGATTGAAGTGAAAACTTCTGTAGGCACGTTGGATATTTTTGTTCAAATTTTCACTTCTGTTGGCACTCCGGAGTGCCAATCGTTTTTTTTTTTGGAGGGCTACATTCACAGGACGCCTAGACTTTTTGGAAAAAGATTAGGGTGTGTGGGATGTTTACCTCACTAAAACTACCCTGATGACCGTCAGCACTCGAAAGGGATTCCATGACCTCTTAAAGACCACCCCGGAGCCCCCACTGAGCAACACCTACCCATGCAACGTAACAAACAACTCTTCAAAACCTAAAAACATGTTGCTAAAAATATTGTGCTATTCTTGTGTCCCATAAACAATCAACTCAGCCTATCGCAGTCCACTGCTGGACATAGGCCTCTCCCAGGCTGTGCCACAACACACTGTCCTCCGCCTTCCGCATCCAGTCTATCCCAGCCAACTTCTTAAGGTCGTCGGTCCATGTAGCTGAGGGGCATCCCACACTAGGCTTGCCGATACGCGGTTTCCACTCCAGGACTCGTCTGCTCCACCGGCCATCGGTCCTTCGATAAACATGACCAGCCCACTGCCACTTCAGTTTGCTTATTCTGCAAGCTATGTCGGTTATTCCGGTTCTTTTGCGGACAACTTCATTCCTGATTTTATACTTCAAAGAAACACCTAACATAGCCCAGTCCATAGCGTACCGAGCGACCTTGAAATTGTGGGCCAGCCCGACTGTCAGTGTCCACGTTTTGGCACCATATGTCATACCGGGTAGGACGCACTGACTGAAAACCTTAGTCTTCCAACATTGTGAGATAGGGGACGAGAAGACCTAACGAAGTTTTCCCCAACCGGATCCTTCTGTCGGCTTCTTTCTCAAAGTTGTGTCTACCGAGCTGGATGACTTGCCCTAGGTAGACAAATTCGAGAAGCGACCCTTCAATGCGGATTGATCTCGGTACGACGTGTGAATTGTACATGAATTTCGTCTTGTCCAAAGTCATCCCGAGGCCAACCCACCGCGAGGCTCCATTTAGGCTGTGCAGCATCAGGCTTAACTGTTCCGCCGTCTCTGCCATTATGACGATGTCATCGGCAAAGCAAAGGTGTGAGATGTACTCACCGTTCACGTTGATACCCTGTAAAGTCCAGTCCAGCGTCTTGAAGACGTCTTCCAACGCGTTGGTGAACATTTTTGGGGATGTCACATCCCATTGTCTTACCCCTCTGAGCCCACAAACCCGATGCTGTAAATAGCCACATTTAACCCGCAATCTTGTTTAAAATCGCACAAAAACAAATCTCCAATCAAAAAAACTTAATCTTTCAAACAAATAAACTAACCGTAACATACGGAACCCGTGCTCCACAGACGGTGATTTGATTTTTTCTGTTGCCACATTCCTGTTGCAACCCACTCCAACGGACTGTTTGTGTAAACTCGACTATTTACTGAGAAATACTATTAAACTTTTATTGCGAATTGAAAACGTTAAAAAAATTGTGATTTCAATTGGTTTTGAATGATTTAATTTGCATTTTTATGTATGTTGGAAATCAATTGATATTAATGGAATAATGAACCTAAAATATTGACCTATCTCACAAATTCAAAAGTCATTTGTTCAAACTAAGCTAAGAGCTAGCACTTTTTAACCGACTTCCAAAAGGAGGAGGTTCTTGATTCGTCTGTATGTTCTCCTTTTTTTTGTATGTTTGTTACGCGATTTCTCCACCACTTGTGAATAAATTTTGATGATTCTGTTGTTGTTCGATAGGCCATACATCAGAGGTAAATTTTATCGAAATTAAAAATATGTGTATAAAGATGACTTTTTTTTTTTTTTGGGGGTGGGAAATCATCTTATGACTTCTTCCGCTCTAGGGTGGAGCGGAAGGACGTGTCAGACTCTTACTGACTAAAACCCACCCCTGTTCCTCCCTGGCCTACATGCCCAGGGGCGAGGTAACTCTTTCGAATTTATCCTCAACCCCCGGGCAGGCATTGGCCGTGGCAGGCCCCGTCCTTTGCTGACAACTCTTTGAGGCGCGCGTGGAACACTACGCGCCGTCGACTCTCGGGCCTGGTGCTGATCGGGCGGCGAGTTACCCACTACTCGCCGTCCGCAGGCCCGGGTTTACGGTGGCCGGAGATCGTCTCGCGGGCCCTGGCGTCTCCTGCGGCGGCTGCGGCTGAGGGCGCTAGGGCGACTCGGCTGTTGTTGAGTCTCCCTAACGTATGCCGCCTCCCTCTTCGCGAGCATTACTGCTTCGCAGAAGGAGGAGACGGCCTCCCATTCCCTCTCGCTCCATACCATGGCCTGAACCAGGGCACGGCGAACAGATGACGTTTTGACTGTCTCCAATTAGGTACGTTCAAATTCCATGTTATTGAGGTTATCCATTCGAGCCTAACTTTCTTATTTAGTTTTAGTTCTGGGGTACCTACAACAACTAAAAAGAGTGAAAAATAAAAACTTTTTAACAAATAAAAATTTCCGACTTCTAAAAATTGCAATATTTCTTTAATTTCGGAAGTCGGTATCAAATAACGAAGACAAACAAAATACAAACATCGTCCACCAATTTTCAATTTCTAATCAATGAAGCAACCTGTAAAATCACTTAACACTACTAAAACACTTAGATATTGGCTCCTTACGTTAACAAGGCGTGAATAACCCAATCAGAGCCTCGCAAGCAGTAACATAACAACAACCTTTAATGCCAAACGTCTGGCGATATGCCAAGCATGGCCCTGAACTTGCCAGTATATAGTTGGCACAATTTATGGCAGTATTGCGTAACCAGGAATATAGGACGAAAAACATTCGTAAAAAGTGTCAAGGCTTGTGTCTGAGACGATTGGTCGTACGAAGGATCAAATCTGAAAGTATTGCTGTCTTTTACTAGGTCATAAAATATGAAAGGGATAGAAGAAATTGAAGCTGGTAAATTAGGTTCAGCATCACCTTATTTTTTTGGAGATCAGATAGGTTTGCGTTTGACCACTATCTTACCTGATGGTAAGCGACGATGTGGTCGACGATAGAGCACGCTTGCCTTGAAGTAAACTTTTCACCCTTGACTTATTTTAATACATTGCTATTACAAAGTTAATCTTGTTTTATTAGAGAGAAAAAGATAGCAAAAGCCTAAATTAAGTTTAGTTTGTACAAGCAAGTTAAATAAATAACGCGCCGAACAGAAAATGCCTGAAAGAGCTACTGGTCCATGAAGGAGTTATTTAAAAGCACTTAGGCCATGTCACTGAAGCGTAAGCTGATGAACATGTGCATTCCCCCCATCTTGACCTATATGGTGCACAGACTTGGTCTTTGACAAACATCCAAAAGTCCAAACTCAATACTTGCCAACGTGCTTTGGAGCTAGCGTGCCTCAAAATGCTGCCCAACTCAGATGGGACTGGGCAGGACATGTCTCCCGCATGCCTGACGAGCTGTGGGCCCGAAAAACACAGGATTGGTGTCCTGAAACAGTAAGTGGGGGCTGCGGCAGACCACGAAGGAGATGGCGGGACGACCTGGATGTCTTCCTTAAGAATTGGAAAGAAGAAGCAAAAAATCGTGACCGTTGGAAGGAATGGACTTTTTCTTTTTTTTTCTTTGCCCAGCAGTGGAACAGTACGGGCTAGTAATAGTAATAATTGTGCAAACCAGAATCGGCACCAATATCCATATTCATGATTATATTTTGCTCGATAATAATGGCCATATTACTCATTTAAGCACTATACTGGCTGATATTTCAACCGGAACACAACACGTTTAAAGCGACAAGAGTACAATGGTTTAAAGCGGTCGTAAGTCGTGCGATCGAGTGCTCGTTCAATGCCTTGTTGAACCACTCACGGCAAAGGCTTAGCTCAAGAGTTTAATAAAATAAAATGCTTTTCCAACAACATACTTTGAGTGAAGATTTTTGAAATAATGTTAAATACTTTGCATACTATTGTACAAACTCAAGCTCTTCAAACTTATCAGACAGATGTGTTGCGAGTTTGTTGCGCCACTTTTTCTTCCCAGCTAAAACACTAGTAGTAAGTAGTGAATTTTCCTCAGGTGCTTGTGCTTAATTGATGCAAATATGTAGGTCACACTACCACGTCCTGCCAGGAATTTTACCAGTAATCTTGTATAATTGTGAAGAGGACATGGTTGCGTTGTAATGGAAAACATCGTTAGAAAATCGGCTGAGGGCTGGAATCTGGGTTGGATCTTCAGATACCAAAATGCTGTTATTCTTTCCTTTTTTCTATGAGTCTCCTTTTTTTTGGGTTCGGGAAATCATCTTACGACTTCTCCCGCCCTGTTCCTTCCTTGCATGAGTGCCCGGGGTGCGGTAACGAATGCAATGCATCGGCCATGACAGGCCCCGTCAGTGGTGGCTGGCATCTCTTTGAGGCGCGGCCGGAGATCGTCTCGCGATCCCCGACGCCCAGGGCGTCTCCTGCGGCGGCTGCGGCTGCGGCTGGGGTCGTGAGGGAGACTCCGTTGCGTCTTCCTCACCGGTTCCGCCTCCTCCTTTGCGAGCATTACTGTTCCGCAGAAGGAGGAGACTGCTTCCCATTCCCTCTCGCTCCGTACCGTGGCCTGGACCAGGGCCAGGCGCGAGAGGTCGCCGTAAATCTGGGTTGGATCTTCAGATTAAAAAAATGCTGTTGGGTTTTCCTTAAAGGTGGTCTCAGTATCAGCCTGGAGACTAAATAAGTTCCCGGTCAGTGGCAACAGTCTCGTCACCTTTTTTCTATAAGTCTCCTGAGAACGTTATCATGGCGGTCAATAAAGCAATCTTGACCTCCAAACGTAGCAAATTAGTCCAAGGATTAGGTTCATTTAAAAATATTAAATGTGTAAGTAACTTTTATAAAAGAACTGTTCCTGTCAAAGAAAATAATTTAGGGTAACACAACAATATATTTAGTACCCCCATCACCATCAAAATTTAATCCATACAAGCTTAAAAGGCCAGAAAATTCGAAAACAAGCCAAATACATTTGTTTTTGAGGGGGATTACTGCAGACTCTAAGGGTTGACCGAAAACGTTACAAGCATAATAGAATTACGTGTAATCCCGTGTAATTCCACATTGTAATTCACGTAATTATTTAATCTTAACGAAGCCCACAAATATTGTGATTTACGCGGATTCTCTGGGTCTGAATTTAAAGTATGTTTGGGGGGAAATTAGAGAGTTGTGTGGTGAGTGGCAGCCCTGGGTTATCACGGTTGTTTGAAGATGTGGTGTGGTGAAGTTTGCGTTTGACCATTATCTCACCTGTTAGGTAATAAGCGATGATGTGGTCGACGACGAAGCACGCTTGCCTAGAAATACCTCTAGTCCTAATGAGTTAAAGACTCACCGTGTACCGGTGGCGCATTGCCGTCTAGTGGTCTGATGATGGAACGGGCGGAATTAAACTATGCAATTCTGATACACACTCCCCGAAATGTAACCGATAGAAAACCGACAGGCTAGCAACTCGGCGTCAATGCTCTAGACTTTGGAGCTTTGACTCGACGAGATAATCATTGCCGATGTTCCTTTTGGCTCGTTTCTCAATTACTGGTTCTGTTACTAAGGAAGTTTTCAATTAGACTGTATTTTTTATTGAGTGTGTAACCTCAGAGCTTTTTTCTAGGTTAACCAATTTTGTTGATTCTTTTTTTATTTGAAAGCTGGTGCTTCTCATGTGGTCCCATTTGAAGTCAGTGTCAAATAACGAAGAATCAAAACTAGAAACACCGACTTCCGAAATTAAAGTTATTTTGCATTTTTTTGTGTTTTTTATAGAAGTCAGTTATAAATTTTTGTAAAAAAGTTTTTTTTATGTATGAGTATATATTCTTAGTACATGAGTAAACCAAGACAAATGACCTTGCTCCCAAAAATAATACACTTACTTATTAACCCTCCACCATCTTTCCGAACCCATTCACCCTAAGTTATCACCCCAACCCAAAAACTTTCTGAGGTTAAAATATGTCGAGAAACAAGAAAAACCTTCAAATTTCTGTTGAAAATCCCTTTGAAAGGGTCCTTGAGTGGGCTTAGATTATTTAGGCGCGTTGCCAGGTTGGACCCACTTGTGAAGAAACCTAATTATGAGCACAAATAATACTTGAGCCAGTGGAATGCTAAATGGGACCCTTTCTAGTGTAGTCTGTATGTTTTGAATAGGTTGGAGCATTCGGGCATCTTGTTTTGGTAAATGTCGCATAGGTTAGGCGAGATGGAGATGAATTCGTTATTTGGCAGAAAATGTTTTGTCGGGATATTGATTTTTTATGTGAGGAACTCGTGGCTTAACTTATGTTAAATGTAAAAGAAAATATTTTTTAAACAAGATTTTAAATTCACACCAACGGGTCTGTGCTGCGAGTAGTGGGTAACTCGCCGTCCGATCAGCACCAGGCCCGAGAGTCGACGGCGCGTAGTGTTCCACGCGCGCCTCAAAGAGTTGTCAGCCAAGGGAAGGGGCCTGCCACGGCCGATGCCTGCCCGGGGGTGGAGGATAAATTCGAAAGAGTTACCTCGCCCCCGGGCACTCGAGGCAGGGAGGAACAGGGGTGGGTTTTAGTCAGTAAGAGTCTGACACACCCTTCCGCTCCACCCTAGAGCGGAAGAAGTCATAGGATGATTTCCCACCCCCCCAAAAAAAAAAAAAAAAACGGGTCTGTGCTGTTGGCCATTGAAAAGTTCCTCTGTCTGAACAATAACACACACACAACATAATTTAATAATAATAAAAATAAAAAATTTAATTAATTAACAAAAAAAAAAAAAAAATATCAAAATTATTTTTAACATTTGTTTGTTTTTATTATTTTTTATTAATTTATTTTAATTTTATTGTATCTTTGTGTACTTCTCTTTTCCTTTTGTTTGTTGCTGTTGTGTTGTGTCTGTGTCGAATAAATATTTTATATTCTATTCTATTCTATTATCTGGAGCTAATCCAGAATGTCTATTCAGGTCATGCTTACCATAAAAATGCATTGTCATCGGAACTGAACCAACGTGTTCAAATTCAACTCTGTAGGATAAGAGGAACCGGTTCTAATTCAGCTGCCATGATTTGATCCGAACAAACAAACATTGCAAGTTAAATATAGGTAAGCTTGTAAAAGCCGCACTTGTCGAGGTCGGTCCGAGGATGGGAGACCATTTAATATATACATATGGATATTCCTCCTCATGGAGAGCGAGAGAGAGGAGCTCGTGGTTAAAGTAATAATAGCCACAGGGGTCGATCGATCATAACTAATTTCGAAAGTCGGCGAGTTTTTTATTTTTCTCTTTTTAGTTGAAAAATTTAGTTGTTATGAACTAAAAAAAAATCCCTATAACATGGATCGTGGAATTTAAACATACTCGTAATTGGAGAAAACCAAAACGTCTTCTATTACGTATGTTTCGTTTTTGAACAGTTTTTCAAAAAGCGCTGTAGTAATTTCAATAAAATTTATATGGAACCACCTCGGAAATATATTCTTTCGGATAAAATAAGAATTTTGAAAATCGATCCACAACTGACGGAGAATTCGGCGGACATATATAAAATTAAAAAAAAATCGAATATAGAACCTCCTCCTTTTTCGAAGTCGGTAAAAATGTGAATAACATGATATATGGCAAAAACTGATTTAAATAAATGCACGCAACTAAACCTACTCATCCCAGCAAAATGCTAGGTTACAAATCGTCGCATTTGAGCATCCCAGAAATATTTAAGCCTGAATTTTATGGTAGAATATTCACTGACTCCCAAAAGATTCTCTCTTCATATTTTATTTGACTTCCATTCAATTTCGAGTTTTGTTACAAGGTGGTAAGTTACAGAATTGCTTGAATGAAACCTCGGCCTATTCAAAAAATACTAAGGTCGCTTCAGCTGTCTACATAGGTATCCGCTCTGAACGGAACTGTTCGTCTGAACCGGTCGAGTCTCAATTTCACCCTCATTTCCTATTTGAGACGTTTTTCTGACGTATTTTCGTTCTTTTTAGTTATTATTTACACGAGCCGTTTATTTAAATGTAAATAGATTATTTTGTAAACAATGCTTCAGTTTTGTGGTTATTTTTTCAGGCGTGCCAAGTTGATAAAAAAATTTGGGTGATTGACGTGGGAAATTATTAATTTGTGCTTTGTATTGTTTTGTTTTAATTTTCCTTATTTGAAGTTAAGCGGGCATAAAAAATACTTTAGTGATTTTTATGTTTTTTTTTTCACACAATGATTCTCTTTCTCTTAATAATAGTGGTCGCCCGGTGATCGAAATTCGACCATGAGGGTTTTATTGTCGAAGACCATAAACAAGATAAGACATGACTTGACTACGAACTACAAACAGTGTGTGTAAAGTTTTTTAACCGACTTCTAAAAAAGGAAGAGGTTCTATGTTCGAATGTATTGTATGCTTTTTTTATATGCCCACGGATTTATCTGCTAATTTATGGACCGTTTAAAACTCTTTTTTTATTCGAAAGAGTAATAAAAAACATTTTTTCAAAAATACAACCGTCTTCCAAAAAACAAAAGGTTGTCAAACAACAAGTCGGTTGTATTTTGTAAAAGATTTTATTTTTATTCATTTATTTTATAATCCGTATTTTATTTTAATACATATTTTATAAAAATCTGAGCGTTCTGCACTCTTGCCAAATTTCATTCTCCTCCGTCCGCGTAATTTTCGTTAAAAGCGGTTGAAAATTTTTCCTTCACGCATTAAATTATAAAGATACAAAACGGGAAGATAAAATTCCGTTTGGTGGAAAAACTTTCACAGAAGTTTTCCTAATGTTTGGCAAAGGTATTTACGTTTTTTTGTATGCAGACAAAACTTGCGAAGTGTACTTATTATCTGTAGTAAGTATATTTCGCCAGTTTCGTCAGAAATATATGTTGGTACCTATCTATAGCTACCTACATACATTTCTGCCAATCTCTTTCAAAATCAAATTAAATCCATTTTTTTGCTTAAATAAGGTACAGGAGGTTGACCAAATGGACAAAATTGAACTCTTATTCTGACTTTAATTTCAGCGTGCAAATAAAGTAACATGTTTTATTAGAGAGAGACGTTCTACGGACAGTTATACACGTCAACGACTAAACCCGCTGCGAATCTAGCAAACGACCAAAGAGCTAGATTGACCCGACACTATACCGAAGACATCCCGGTCGTCAGCCTGTATGAGATTAGGATGGCTCTGAAGCAGCTTAAGAACAACAAGGCGTCGGGGGATGACGGAATCACGGCCGAACTTTTGAAGGCGGGTGGATTACCGGTCCTTAAGGCCCTTTAGAAACTGATCGATTCCGTCAAACTCGAGGGTAAAACGCCACAGGCTTGGGGCAGAGGTGTGGTGGTACTTTTCTTTAAGAAGGGCGACAATACAATGCCCTGCTTAAGAATTACAGGCCCATCTCACTTCTAAGCCATGTCTGCAAGCTGTTCTCATTGTCATTACGTCATTACGAACCGTCTCGTGCGCAGGTTTGACGACTTCCAGCCTCCCGAGCAAACCGGATTCCGAAAAGGCTTCAGCACCGTAGACCACATACATACGCTGCGGCAGGTTATACAGAAGACCGAAGAGTATAATCTGCCACTCTGCTTAGCGTTTGTGGACTTCAAGAAAGCCTTCGATTCGATAGAGACTTGGGCTGTGCTGCAGACTCTCCAAAGGTGCCAGATTGACTATCGGTAAGTACATCGAGGTGTTGAAGTGTTTACGTACGAAAACGGCACCATGTCAGTCCGACTTCAGGACCAGACCTCGAAACCTATCCTCCTACAGCGGGGTGTGAGGCAGGGAGACGTCATTTCTCCGAAACTGTTCACGGCCGCAATGGAGGATGTCTTCAAGGTATATAGACTGGAGCGGGCTAGACATTAATATCAATGGCGAGTACATCACTCATCTTTGATTTGCCTACGATATTGTCATCATGGCTGAGACTATGGAGGACCTGAGTACAATGCTCGATGACCTCATTAGAGCTTCCAAAAGATTGGGTCTTAAAATGAACATGGACAAAACCAAGGTCATGGTAAATACCCATGTAGCACCCACTCCTATCAAGATCGGAGACTCTACACTGGAAGTTGTAGACGAGTGCGTCTACCTGGGACAAACGGTACAGTTAGCTCGGGCTAACTTCGAGAAAGAAGTCAACCGTCGAATCCGACTCGACTGAGCGGCGTTCGGGAAGTTGCGTGGTATCTTCTCGTCTCACATACCGCGGTGTCTCAAGACGAAAGTCTATGACCAGTGCGTGTTGCCAGTGATGACTTATGGAACCGAAACGTGGTCGCTCACAATGGGCCTCATCAGAAGGCCAGTCTTACCAAGGAGTATCGTATTACCCAGTAACTGGGTTGTGGAGGTCAGATAGGCAGTCGCTGCATGTAAAATACTGGTATTCTGCTGCAACCGGTTAGACTGGAAGTCGACACCAAGAAAGTTGGGAAAAGGATAGGAAGAATGGTTGTTATACAATTTTATGCACATAATGTAACACTGTTGTTACCAGTAAATGTGAGATACGTCCGCTTTGATAAATACAAGGGTATTAATATGTTATGTAAAAAATGTTTTATATCAGAATGCCTTTCTTTTCGACAAAATGAATAAAACCTCTATAACGTTATCAATATTGTCATAAAGTGTATATAAACCGTTCGATGGATTGACGATCTGTATATTTTTTTTTTAACCGACGAAAAAAATGGAGGAGGTTCTCAATTCGACCGTATATATGTTTACGCGGGGATCGTGCGCTCCATGGCCCTCTACGGAGCGCCGGTGTGGGCGCGTTCATTGAGGCAGCGATCAGCTCGCCAGATGAACGCGTCCCAGAGGGTCATGGCGATCCGTATGATCCGAGGATACCGCACGATCTCCCGCGAGGCTGCGAGCCTCCTTGCCGGACTTTCACCATGGGATTTGGAGGCAAAAATCCTCACGCACTTGTACGAGTGGCGCGAGGAGGCCAAACGCCGGGGCGAAACTCTGCTGCCGCGACAACTCGCGGCTCGGCGGACGGAGCTCCGGCAGGATCTCATGGTGACATGGAGAGAGCGACTGTCGCAACCCAGCGCTGGGCACGCTACCATTGAGGCGGTAGTGCCCCTCTTTGAGGCTTGGCTAGAGAGGCGCCATGGCAACCTCACCTTCCGCCAGACGCAGGTGCTCACCGGACACGGCTGTTTCGGGAGGTACCTGTGTCGTGTCAAGGCAGAGGTGACCCCTGAGTGTTTCCACTGCGAGGATCGCCCAGAGGACACGGTGGAGCATACGGTGGAGGTTTGCCCCGCTTGGGCAGAACACCGCCGTGTCCTCGTGGATGCGATAGGCGGCAGCGACCTCTCGCGCCGTGCCCTGGTTGAGGCCATGGTACGGAGCGAGAGGGAATGGGGGGCCGTCTCCTCCTTCTGCGAAGCAGTAATGCTCGCGAAGAGGGAGGCGGCACACGTTAGGGAGACTCAACAGAGGCAGAGTCGCCCTAGCGCCCTCAGCAGCAGCCGTCGCAGGAGAAGCCAGGGGCTGCGAGACTCCGGCCACCGTAGACCCGGGCCTGCGGACGGCGAGTAGTGGGTAACTCGCCGTCCGATCAGCACCAGGCCCGAGAGTCGGCGGCGCGTAGTGTTCCACGCGCGCCTCAAAGAGTTGTCAGCAAAGGACGGGGCCTGCCACGGCCAGTGCCTGCCCGGGGGTGGAGGATAAATTCGAAAGAGTTACCTCGCCCCCGGGCGCGTAGGGCAGGGAGGAACAGGGGTGGGTTTTAGTCAGTAAGAGTCTGACACGCCCTTCCGCTCCACCCTAGAGCGGAAGAAGTCATAAGATGATTTCCCAACCCCCAAAAAAAAAAAACCGTATATATGTTTTTTTTTTGGGTATGTTCAGCCCTCACTCCGTCATTTATGAACCGATATTGATTATTCTTTTTTAGTTAGATAGGGTACACCTCAAGGGTGGTCCCATGTCAAGGAAGTCAAGATCTGACAGTGGAATCCTGATAAAATTGAGAGAAAACTTCGAAAATTGTGGGCACGTTTAGCGTTTCTGTATGTGTGTTCAGCCCTCACTCCGTCATTTATGAACCGATTTTAATTATTCTTTTTTTGTTAGATAGGGTATACCTCAAGGGTGGTCCCATGTCAAGGAAATCCTGACAAAATTGAGAGAAAACCTCGAAAATTGTGGGCACGTTTAGCGTTTCTGTATGTATGTTCGGCCCTCACTCCGTTATTTATGAACCGATTTTGATAATTATTTTTTTTATAGATAGGGTATACCTCAAGGATTGTCCCATGTCAAGGAAATCAAGATTTGATCATGGGATCCTGAAAAAATTGAGAGAGAACCTCGTAAATTGGGGACGAATATTGTTTCTGTTTACTTTTCATAACTGAATCAGGTATTTGCATTTAGGAACCATCACATCATGAAACTGAGCTGATGATGGAAACCATACCTTTCCTAAACAATAGAAGTCAGATATAAAAACTGGTTTTAGTGACAAATACCACTTAATATGCTTTGATGAAAAGACGTCTTTACAATATTGGAGGTAACCTCAACTGGTCAATATCCTGGGAACTTCATGGAAGGATTGTTATATCATCAGCTCAGTGGCAAGAGGAATGATGAAGAATTAGAAATTAGCCTCAGAGTGTTAAAAGATGATGCGAGCCACAAAAAATCATGAAATAAAAAACTTTTTAACAAAAAAATTAACCGACGAAAAAGAACTAAAAAGCAAAAAATAAATAAACCCTTTAAGTCTTGAGTAATGAGCTTATTTACCTACATAAAATATCAAATTTTATATAAACTAATTTTGAGTCGGCGCCAATTAATAAAATGATTAATTACCTACTTACAGCCCTCTTCATTTGTAAGTACTTATAAAATTTAGATATTTAATAATCAGATTGTTGTTTGGCGCCGACTCAAAATTAGTTTATATAAAATTTGATATTTTATGTAGGTAAATAAGCTCATTACTCAAGACTTAAAAGGTTTATTTATTTTTTGCTTTTTAGTTCTTTTTCGTCGGTTGATTTTTTTGTTAAAAAGTTTTTTTGACAATCGTTATCGCCTACTTAGGATGCGACAAAAAGGAAATTGATGTACAGCTCTACGGGCTGATACAAAAAAAAATCTATAGAAAAAGAAACACTAATAACACCCCCTTATCATACTAAAAAATTCAATACACCTCGATTAACAAAATATATCCTTCGATAAATCGACTTTATTGTGAAATTTCACAAAGAATCAACCTTTTCTTATAAGAAGGAAGATTATTTCAGGTATACTGATAATCGTTTATATTATATAATACGCGTTGAAAAGCATTGGAGCGGAGTCAATCAATTGAATTTGTATTCTATTGTGTTGTTGCACGGTTCAGTATTGTTCACCGTTTAAATAGATATAGGAAAAAATATTTATAGCATGTTTGAATGTTATTGTATTTTCTATTAGTATGCTAAAACATTGTTTATTGTGTAGGGACTTGATTTTGTTAAGGTTATTGTGCGTTAATGTAAGAATGATTAAATACTATTCAACTGACTTCAACCTTCTTCACTGAAGATGGATGGTTTATCGAAAGCAGCGTAGCTTTTGTTAAAGCCTACAGAAAATCTTTACAAAATCAGTCAGTCATTACCTACCTAACAGATTTTGTAGGATTTTTTTCAGTAAAAAGCAGTTTTGGTCGCAGGCACTAGATTTCGACAATAAGGTATTTTCCAAAAAAAATCTAATTGGTTCTTCAGTTAGGTTAACAAAAACTATTGGACACCGTATTTTTATTTTGTCACGTAAACAAAAAAAAAATTGAATATTTTCAAAAAACCCGACTAAAAAACAACTAAAATGTTCCAAACAAGTCACTTTTCAAGCAGTCTGATGCAGTTAGTGACAGTTTCTTTAGTTCAATTATTGATTTCATGTCACCAACTGAATCAGACTGCTTGAAAAGTGACTTGTTTGGAACAGTTTAGTTGTTTTTAGTCGGGTTTTTTAATTTTCTACATTTTAATGAGTTATATTATTGGAATCGTCCCCTAGAACTCTTTATTTTGATACCCCACTTAATATAACTCGTAGACTGTAATTTTTTCTTTTCACAATATGGCGTCTGGTGGTAGCCATATTGTATTTTGATTACCTGTCATGTCTTTAGTACCACTCGCAAGATTAAGACGAATCGATTGACGTAATAATTATCAAAATCGGCCCACGCGTTTGGTCTCTATAGTGCCACAAAGTAACAAACATACATATATAAGGTGACTGGGAATTAGTGACCGATACTTAAACACGTGATTGTACTCATAATAACATACAACTTTCCCAAAGAAACATATGGTGAGATAGAACGGCGTCACGCAGCTAACAGCTGATAGGTGCCGCGCGCTGTGTTATTGTGATAAAAGTGAATTAGTATTAAAAATGTTTCTTTGGGAAAGTTGTTTGTTATCATGCGTACAATCACGTGTTTAAGTATCGGTCACTAATTACCAATCACCCTACATATATACATACATAGGTTGATAAACACATTACCCTTTCTGGCGTCGCTTAGTCGGGTAAAAATGAGGACGATACAGTGCGTTGAAATTTTGGCGTGACGTCACGGTGTGCGACACTTTTTACCACAAAGTGACGTAACGAGCGACTCCTGAACTATGATGCGTTTTGTCTTTGTCATTTTATATTAGTTTGCTATAGCAAAGAATATGTGTCCAATAGTTTTTGATAATCGGACTAAATAGAATTATATTTTTCATACCCAGGAAACTACCCTATTGGCCGTAATAAAAGTTTTTTTTTTAACTTATTTGGTAAGCCAAAATGTTTGGGTACTCACTCCTGCCGACCCCAGCAACGATAACAGTCGTAATATTATACTTCTTTAAAAGACCTTGTAAACAAAACCACCAATTAATTAATAATCTAAATAATCCCTTTTTAATAACCGAAATCAAAACTGAATCACTACGATGCCTATCATCAATACATTTGCGTGGGCCGACAGAAAACTTCGCTCAACTCTCCAAAGTGCCCCGAAAATAAATCCAACCATAATTTCATAAAAATAATACCCTTTCTAAAACAGAAATCCAACCCATATAAATGTGGTTTAATTAAAAAATGAGGAAGCTATACGTCAAACGCCCGGCTTTGCTTGCTAAAGAATATATTTGCTGACAGTAAGGATTTTGTAGCACAGAAAGCGGATTTGAAAGCGGTTGGTTTAAATTCTGATAGTATAAAATTTGCAAGATTACTGGGTGTAAGTTACACCGGAAGTTTCATGGCGACCGTGCCACTACTGGTTTACAGCCAGCAACTAAACAAGCAACTAAAATTTTGCAATTCCTGACAATAGAATACATAATATATACAGATAATAAATCTGTGCTGTAACTTGTGACGCTAAACCATAGAAGTTCAGTCAATATTGTATAATTTTTGCAGCTCGTGGAACGCGGATAGTCACATTTGACTTGTCTACACCAGCATAAGCTCACGTTTTTTGAGGGTGGGAAATACACAGTTAACTTCGTGGATAAATTCGAAACAGACTTACTGCACCCCTGGGCACTCAGGGCAGGGAAGGAACAGGGGTGAGTTATAGTCATTTTGAGTCTGACACGCTCGGGCTCCACCCAGAGCGAGAGAAGTCATAGGATGGTTTCCCAACCCGAAAAAACCCACACGTGTGACATTTACCCTTTGCGTTCCAGGATCTCAGTGACTCTATCGAACAGTCCCGCGACACTGGATGGTTCATAGTCTACGAGAGTGATAGAATAATGCATTAACTTGATAGCAGGCCGTTTAATATTGACACAAAACGCTGCTTATAAACATATTAGGTGCGAAACCTCACAAGTATCATCATTCTTCTGCCCTTATCCCAATTTATTTGGGGTCGGCGCAACATGTCTTTTTCTTCCATACTTCTCTCTGTAGTCACCCCCTTTTTACCCATATTCTCTTTCACACAGTCCATCCATCGTTTCTTTGGCCTTTCCCTACTCCTGTAGCCATCCACACCCATATACAGGACTTTCCTCATGACATTTTCTTTATTCCTCCGCATCACATGCTCATACCACGACAACCGATTTCCACACAACTTTTCAGTCAGCAGTGCCACTTTTAAACTTCCTCTGTATACTTATTCCTAATTCTATCCATGCGCGTAACACCACACATCGCTCTTAGCATTCTCATCCCATCTGCATGCAATTGCTGAAAAAACACCAAGCCAATGAAGCTCGACGAGTCACAGAGCACAATTAAACTGTCTTGGGTCCCGCGATGATATTAATCAGAAAATAAAAGCGAAGGAGAACGAAACAGAAACAATTGTTATCACTTTCTACAAAATCAAGTAGGGGATAGACAAAGCAGGGCCAATAGGCACAAAGGGACATCTATAACTGGGGAAAGCGGGGTTTTTTTTCGGGATAAGCCCGCCACTCTATTCCCAAACCACTGTAACTTTTGTAAGCCAGAATCAACAGTGGCGACCACCAGAAAAAACGCCGAGGCAATGAAACTCGACGAGTCCCAAAGAAACAATAAGACTGTCTTGGGGCCTGCAACGAAATTAATCGGCAAATACAGCGGAGGAGTGAGAAAACATAATTTCCACTTCCCTTCTAATCAAGCGGGAGACAGAAAAAAGCTAGGCCATTGGGCACAAAGGGGGTATTTACAACTGGGGTTGGGCCCAGTTGCCAAGCACCACTGGTTAAAAACACTAATATTAATGGGTCCTAAAAATTGTGAGCTGTTACATTTGATTCCAATAATAGGTATGGCAAAAACGCTTGAACGCACGGAAATTCGTTCTAGTTTCCACAAGGTCCGTGTAATAGACAACTCTATACGTAGGCTGAATACTATACAACATAAAAGTTCAGTTTGCACAAAGAGTACACTCCATTCGGATATAACGATGTGCGGAAAGCCCAGATGCCAAGCACGCACGGATTAAAAACTAATACATGGGTCCTAATTTGTGAGCTGTTACAGATCGGTACCATATTAAACTTTTTTACCCACAGTCATTCTGAGATCTGCCAACATCTACCCCCGCTCCTGCTCCGCTCCCCGCTATCTCTATAACCTCATCTCAAAACCTCACAAAGAGACTGGCAGATCGCTTCGTTGTTACTTTCCTGATTAAGACGCGGAAAGGAGTCCCTCGAATTAAGTTCCCTAGATATTAAAAATTATTCGAGTGTAGTTGAAAGTGAAGGTTTTCAGTCATTACGATTGTCTTTTACTTTTTTTTCTTTGGGAAAAAAGATTCGGTACAAGATTGGGTGTGATAATTTATACCTATCTTTTTTGTTTCTTTTCCATACCTTCACTTTCAACTACACTCGAATAATTTTTAAGTAAAATTTGTGAACAAGCTGTTGGTCACACCTCACTCATAGCTCCATACTGCTATCATACTTAACCCGTCGCGCGTCGAGTTAGCAGACACAATAGATTTATAATTGCTTACGGCCCATGCGCTGTCCGCCAGACACGTAAGAGTCGTGAGTTTGGATGAAAGGATTTTGTTACTCAATCACGCCAGAACAGCTGAATGAATCTGAATGAGATTTGGCACAGATATTGATTATGGTTTGGAATAACACATAGGCTATAATTTACTGTGGAGAAGTACGAATTCCATGCGGTCGGAGCCACTGGCTAACGCTGCTAATCTATATCTTTTAATTTAAATAGTTATATCTTTTCAGCTTACGTATATATTTGGATGACATGTTCCTTTCTGATAAGTATTGCGTATATAGTGTGACTATGAAAAAAAATGGAAATCTTTCAGGGGATGCCAGTACTCAAAATCCTGTTTTTTCGTGACTCACTTTTCAACCGACTTCGAAAAAGGAGGAGGTTCTGTGTTCGACTGTACGTATGTTTTTTTTTTTATGTATGTCCGCCGATTTCTCTATCAGTTGTGGACCGATTTTCAAAATTTTTTATTTTCTGAAAGAATATACTCCCGAGGTGGTTCCATATAATTTTTTTTGAAATTGCTTCAGCGCTTTCTGAAAAACTGAATAAAAACGTAAATAGTATACATACTCGTAGATGATGTTTTGTTTTTCTCCAATTACGAGTATGTTTAAATTCCACGTTCCATGTTATTGTGGTTCTTAGTTCTGGGGCATAACAACTAAAAAGTGAAAAATAAAAAACTTATTTTACAAAATAAACAACCGACTTCCAAAAAAGAAAATACACTAAAAATTTTAAAATAACTTTAATTTCGGAAGTCGGTGTCAAATAACGAAGAAATAAAATACAAACACCGACTTTCAAAATTAAAGTTATTGTTAAATTTTTAGTGTAATTTCTTTGTTGGAAGTCGGTTGTTTTTTTTTTTGCAAAAAAAGTTTATTTTTATTTTATTAAAATTTGTCGAACCTGGTGAAAATTGTTAAATATTTATTTTTTCTTCTTTCTTTTTATCAAATTGTAAGGCACAAGTCTCTCTAAAGTAACAAGCATTGAGATCATTATAAGCCCTTTCAACTTTGTTGCAGGGATAACTGGTGCACTATCTTTCTGCAGGGCACGCTCATAAATTTGATGTTACATGACTTGCTTTTGCAGTTGCAATTGGCAGTATAACCTAACCATCGTTGATGTCAACTTCTAGGTCTAAGTTATGCAGATGAAGACTGCAAAAATACCGAAGATTCCAAAAAAAAACGCCGACTGTACACAAATTAAAAGTTCCAAACAGGTCACTTTTCAAGCAGTCTGATACAGTTGGCGGTAATTGTTCTATTTCAAACGCAGATTTAATGCCACCAGCATCAGACTGCATGAAAAGTGACTTGTTGCCGACAGATGACAGATTCTGCTCGTGACTATCAAGACATGGTATTTAATTTTGTTAAAAAAGTACCTACAGTACTTTATTCAGTGAAATTTTCTTTGTACTCGGGTATGTATGATAAATACTGGTACTGAGTTGCATCTGGTTACAATGTAAGCCGACCCCAATATAGTTGGGAAAAGGCTAGGCAGATTTATTGGGTCTGTAGGTACTCAGTTCCAGAGATTATTATTTCCGAACAAAGAAACAAATAAACAACTCTTTGTTCTACATGCAACATTAACATTCTATCCTGAAAAATAAAATTAAAACGTTTAGTTCTCATTTCGACCGCACGCAGACTTACCGTGCGCGCGCTCTACCATCTGACGGCCAACTCTACCACCGCGTGCGATCATTGATCAAATCAAAATGACCTCTGTACTCGCACTTATCATGGAAGCAATCAGAAACATGTTACGGGTCTGGGTGTCATATAAAGTGAGTGAGTTTTTCTATACAAATATTTGTTCCGTGCGGGAATCAAACCCGCGACACGCAAGGCAGCAGCCAATCGCTCAACCACTGTGCTAACTTTGCCTTCATACGTCACAATGCTACCTTTCTGTAACTTAGTTACGGTTGAGTATTTTTGGCTACTAAACCGTCCGTGAGTTTTATTTCTATCTACCAACACTCATATCCGTCCTCAAATCCAGAACAAATAGCTCAAAGGTCACCCCAAAAGGTCAAGGTCACCGGGCGTTATGATGCATGGATTTCGCGTTTTTTAATTAAACCAGCCATCTGTGTGGACGGTCATATTCCGGGTAAGTATTTTATTCTCTACAAAATTATTTATGACTCTATTTCAAAATGTTTTAGTAGGTTTTTGATGTTCGTATGGTTGGATAAATAGGAATGGTATGTTTTAGGGTGTATGTATATTCTGGTTTCTATGATTTAAACACAAAATTATTTACTCACTAATTTTAAACAGGGTTGGAACAGTATAAGAAACGATGGTTGGACTGTGTGAAAGAGGATATGGGTAAAAAGGGGGTGACTGCAGAGATGACGACTAATAGAGGAGTATGGAAGAAAAAGACATGTTGCGCCGACCCCAAATAAATTGGGATAAGGGCAGGAGAATGATGATGGAATAGTATAAAAACTGGCTAAGTGCGTGTGGGATTTCGCACATTAAGGGTTCTGTACCACTGCCAAGGGGTTGTGGATAAATTCGAAACAGAGTTACCGCGCCCCTGGGCACTCAGGGCAGGGAAGGAACAGGGGTGGGTTTTAGTCAGTAAGAGTCTGACACACCATCCCGCTTCCAGGAGATGTCATTAGATGATTTCCAATCCCCCAAAATAGGATTCTGTACCAAATATTGGTATTTGTTAGTAAAGTACAAAACAAAATTTTGTGACAGATGACGGACAACAGCCAGACAGATGGGCACGTGAGTGACAACAATAGATCTCCGTTTGGACTCTTCGGGTACGGAACCCTAAAAAGCTGTCTATTAGGTTTACAGTTAATTTGTAAGATTATCAGAATCTTTTTACTTAGATTTTGGCGCTACAGTTAAAAACAAATTTGTAGCCGCTGTTTCGTACCAATGTTAGGTAATTCGAGTGGGAACAGTTAAGAATTTCAGTCTACTAGTATAATTAAATCTGTAGCTACTATGATAGATTTAAATGACTTCCGAACAAATAACACTGTAAGAAAATACCTACATAGTAGTCAGTTACGATTATAAACTAATTCCTCAGTGTCCTGTTTCAAATAACAATAATGGTAATACACAACATATTATTATGTATTTGTTCTGCCAGTGGATTCACCCGCGTGATAAATATTTTAATATACCGAAGGAACGTGCTGCCGGGATAAAAAATATTCTATGTCCTTCCCCAGGGTTCAATCTATACCAATACCACAGTTCATCAAAATTGGTTCAATTGTTTAGACGTGAAAATGTGACAAACAGACTGACATACCGAGTTATTTTTGCAGTTATACTAGCGACCCGCCCGTCGGCGGCGTCACGCTGCGTGGCGTTTTTTTACCAACAAAGTGACGTACCGAACCCCACTCCTAAACTTTGATGCATTTTATCTTTGTCATTTTTATTGGTTTGGTAAAGCAAAACATACATGTCTAATATTTTTTAATAATCTAATTTACGTACTAAATAGAATTAATATTTTCATACCAATTGAAATACCTTACTACGAAGTATGGATGTGATACACCGTACCAGGCATACATGACCCTGCAGGCCCCAAATCTGCATGCATTCTCCCGTACAGTGTCCACATTCACAGCTATGTCAACGTCCGTTGCCAGATGGTTTGTAAGCTGCCAAAACCAAACACTATTATTGCCAAATTCATTCGTTTGTGACCGCAGACTCACAAAATGTTGTGGTGAAGTTGTGAACTTACTATGCGTAATAGAAAGGTTGCCAGGTTTTTTTTACTATTTCAATAGTAGATTGTTTAGATACATATTTTATGTTGTTTTTTTTTTGGGTTGCGTACTCGAAGTGTCCAAACGAAGCCCAATTGAACGTCTTTTAAGACGTTCACTAATGGACGTAGACCTCTTGTTAGTTTCGCCACAACGAGCGGTCCTGTACGTCTCACATCCATCGGGTGCCTTCACCTGGTCCATCCTGTGGGAGGCCTTCGGAGGCTGCATCTTTCGGTACGCGGTCGCCACTTCAAAAACTATCAACCCCATTGACAATCTGTTCTATGACCAATGTGCCCTGTCCACTGGTACTTAAGGTTGGTGATTCTTCGGGCTATATCGGTGACCTTGGTTCTCTTGCTGATATCTTCGTTCCTGATTCTATCACGCAAGGAAACTTCGACTACAGCCCTCTCCATTGCCCTTTGGTCTGTCTGTAACCAAATCTTACAATTTTTTACCTACTTCTCGGCGTTGGATTGAACTGAAATTATGCACACAAGTTTGGTTCTCGTGACTGTGTATTTTTTTAATATAAAACTTGTTTTTTAAATCAATCATCAATATTAATAATTGGAAAAAGGAATAACGGTATCGATCTTGAATCATTTACCAATAGTTTTGAGTCTTAATCATCGTGCTTGAACTTCCAAAATAGTTGTAATGTTAATCCTATTTTTTAATCACCAAAGATTAAAAAAAAAACAAAAAGTCATTTATTCAAACTAGGCTGAGAGCCAGCACTTCCCAAAAACACCCGCCTGTCACCACTTCCTAGTGTTTCAGCTGTGAAGAAGAAGTGGCCAACAAACTCCCCAGCAACACATCTCTCTGTTAAGTTTGAAGAACTTGAATCTATATAATTATTTGCAACAACCTTAACATATTTGTTTGTAACGTATGTAAAACCGAAAAATAAAGATATATCGTTTAAAATAAATAATCATGAAATTAAACTATCTGCCACTTGTTTCCTAGCACACTCAAAAACGAACTCAAGCATTAACACTAAACCAAATAAGCCTCCATACATAACTGGTGTGCCTGCTTACACGTGCAACGGTAGAATCTATCAAAGGGCTGTGACTCGAAGCCACAAGTGATAAACTAGGGGCCATCACAGTAAAATTACAGTAAACACAGTACACCGTAACATAAGACCGGTTAAATCCGATTTTATATAAATTTAGGATGAATATGTAGAAACACACGGTTAGCTGGGTCTAACCGGGTAATCCGGTCATGTGGGAGGTGTGGTTTTACATATTTTTATTTTATGTTTTTTGGCGCGTGCTTGCAATAAGGAAAATGGTTACACGTGTTTACTATTAATATTACTCGTGAACATTAATAATGGCCTGAATATTTTCCATCCAAATGTGAAGTGCACATGTACTGCACAAATAGACTTTTTCTGAAATTCTGATTGGGCCATTTTACAGGCTTGCATTGTCACCGTCGTCACTTCGGACCTACAGAAAAGAGGCAGGTTTTGGCTGCAGAATTGCATAACTTAAGTGCCAGTATACCATTTAAAAATAAAATAAAAAAGGGCTGTATGCACCCCAACACACGTCACGTAGGGCCGCAGTAGTGCTAAGGGTGTGACTGTACATGAAAATATACGACTAGTTAAGGGACCTATTCAGACCTACAAGCCTAACAGTCCCTAGGACCCTAAGACCTATCAACTTTTTTTTCTTTTTCTTTTTTTCATTTCTTTCACTGTAGCCCTAACATATCATATACCTAGTATGTGATAAATAAATATGTAGATAAGTTCAGGAAGTCTGCACCATGCGACTTAAGGTTACAGGCGGATACCCGGGCCTGCGGACGGCGAGTAGTGGATAGCTCGCCGTTCGATCAGCACCAGGCCCGAGAATCGACGGCGCGTAGTGTTCCACGCGCGCCTCAAAGAGTTGTCAGCAATAAGGACGGGGCCCGTCATGGCCGATGCCTGCCTGGGGGTTGAGGATAAATTCGAAAGAGTTTTCTCGCCCCTGGGCATTCAGGGCAGGGAGGAACAAGGGTGGATATTAGTCACTAAGAGTCTGACACGCCCTCCCGCTCCACCCAGAGCAGGAGAAGTCATTGGATGATTTCTCACACCCCAAAAAAAAAAAACCCAGTAATAGAACTCGCCCATCAAGGACCGGTGTCCGAAATTAGAAGCATTATTAATTTATTACACATAAAACAACAAATATTAAAATAAAACACCGAGACGAAATTATAAATAATTAAATGATCTTTAAAATGGTGAAGGTTTCATAAAAATACGCTGTACAATTTTTGCGTGATTCTCAATTTTTTATCCGCATTGGACATAACTATACAAATTTATTACACAATGTTATAAAAATATAATTTGAAATATTCTGAGATCAAATTACGACGAAAATAGTCTAGAGTAACATATATTTTTTTCAAAGAAATAAAACTAGTCGGTTAGACGTGATGTTCAATTAAAAACCATTAAAAGTCGTATAATTGTGCCTTAACCAAAAATTCAACTCAGCCACAACCGAAAAACAAAAGAAAAGTGTCTGTAACAACAATAGTACCAGAGAAATAATATTTATGAGTCTCAAGTCAGCAGTCGAAAGAGGTGTATCAGTAATACCCAGGAGCATGATACATACGCCTTCAGTTAACGTTACGCAGTATGTAATTATGCTACCCAAGCCGTCTGGGGGCATGTAGATTTTTAGGGTACCGTAGTGAATACTCAAACCCTTGCTATTTCATCCTGCCTTTTTTTTTTGAAGTTATACTTCTTTTGGCGCGTTAGGGAAAAATTATGAGAGTAATTTAATACGATGCGCGTGCACACCGTTGCAAAAAACCGACACCCTGAAGTTAGTTATTAGTCTGTAGTTCATGAAGAATGATTGTTTTCCTTTTGTAAACTTTGTGACAGTTTTTGTTTTTTTATCTTGTTACGCCAAAGAAATATAGCTTCTTACGTGCGTACATAAGTTCACACACACTTTTTTTTTCTCGTGATCATGGCTGCTGAGTCAAATGAAGGTACTTCAAGCTGACTTGGAATATAGACCTAAATCGATGACAAAGAAGCGAGGTATACTTCTGTGCACTGCTAAGCAGTGGAAAAATAAAATAATTAAAAAAAATAATACAGACTATGAGTGGCGTTTCCTGTACATGTAACCGGAGTGAAACCAAAATCTCAGTGTGTGGAGGTCATTGTATCAGTAAAAAAACCGGCCAAGTGCGAGTCGGACTCTCACACCGAGGGTTCCGTACAAGCTTGCGGGTATCTAAATAGTTTGGGAATTGAGATTCGAAAATTTTTGCCAGAATAACTTTATTTTTTTTATTTTTCGGTAATTAGAAGTGGTTAAAAAAAATGAAATCTATTTGAGCTTGTGCTAATGAGGTCCTTTCATACGATGTACACATGATACGGTCGCCTCACTTTAAAATTTGGACCCGGATTCCTTGTATGAGGACCCTATTTTTTGTGATGTAACTAAAAATTTACAGTAGTCAGACATTTCCCTTAACTTGTGTTATAAGACCTTACTTCTTGCCAAATTTCATGATTGTTGGACAGCGGGAAGGACCCTATAAATTTTGATTCCCTTGAGAGTGTTTAAATAAACGAGTATGTTTCTTGCGGCATAAACAGCCGTATCTTCTTTTTACGTTAACTTAGAAGTTTGATTTTTTCACAGCTTTAAGGAACTGTAGACTTGAGTAAATAGTTTTAATTGCAATTCGATACCTCCTCGCTTTCCCGAGATAAAGTGTCTTCACAGACGAATTGATGGACGGACGGACAACATAGTGATCAAAGAGTTCCGTTTTTTCCTTTTGAGGTACGGAATCCAAAAAATTGACGATAAGCACTTCTTAAGTTACATCCACATTAATAACATGAAAAATGCTATGAAATTCAAACTTATTTTTAACCGACTTCCAAAAAGAGGAGGTCCTCAATTCGTCTGTTTTTTTTTTTTTGTATGTATGTTACCCGATTTCTCCGTCAGTTGTGAACCAATGTTCAAAATTCTTTTTTCATCTGTAAGAATATACTGCCGAGGTGGTCCCGTATAATTTTTATCGAAATTGCTTCAGCACTTTTTGAGAAACTGAACAAAAACGGAAAATACGTGTACCTCGATGACGTTTTGGTGTTCTCCAAATGTTTAAATACCACGTTCCATTATATTGGGGTTTTTAGTTCTGGGGTATAACAACTAAAAAGTGAAAATAAAAAACCTTTTTACAAAAAAAAACAACCGACTTCAAAAAAAATACACTAAAAATTTCTAAATAACTTTAATTTCGGAAGTCGGTGTCAAATAACGAAGAAGTAAAAATACAAACACCGACTTCCAAAATTAAAGTTATTTAGAAATTTTTAGTGTATTTTTTTTGAAGTCGGTTGTTTTTTTGCAGTTCAAATAATCAATACTTATTATTCATGCATAAATATTCATCCCGACTACGGAACCCGTCACTGTGCCTACCGACTTGCACTTAGCAGGTTTTTCATGTTTATTTTCTCAGAAATTCAACGTTCTACTCGGTTAGAATACTAATTCTTCTTTATTTCTGAAGGGAATTCTGATTCTCTTTAAAGGTTGGTGAGGTTGGTAATAGATATCATGATTTAGTTGAACAGAGGGAAACATTCTGGGAAAATCTGTATACGGAACTCGCTAGGCTGAGATTACGAGTGATATACCATAATGTTGGTAGGAATATACAATTGTGTTGTCATATAATATGGGGTTTGGATAGAAAGTTAGATTAAAATCTTTAAATATATTAAATATTAATTTTGTGTCGTTATCGTTCTGTAAACATATTACCTACGTTCAAGTATTATTATATAGGAGCTCGTGGCTAAAGTAATAACAGCCGCACGGGTCGATCCATCAGGTTAAACTACGCTTGCCGGGGTTGGATTGGTGTCCATCTTTACATTCCGAGACTCCTCCATGCCTCGGAAAGCACGTTAAGCCGTTGGTCCCGGCTGTCAGTCGTGGTCGGGTCGTCAGAAGCCCGGTATTACCCAGTAACTGGGTTGTGGAGGTCAGATAGGCAGTCGCTCCATGTAAAATACCTACTGGTATTCAGCTGCGTCCAGTTAGACTGGAAACCGACCCATAGATAGTTGGGAAAAGGCTAGGCAGATTGATTGTACGAGTATTATTATAATTATTGACTTACTTCTCATTATTTTTGTCTTCCTTTGTCTATAATATATATTAGTTGAAGTTGTACCTAACAAATGTGCCACTCAAATTTTGGTAAAAATGTACAGGCAATGTTTTCATTTATGTCAATAACCTTCAATGCAACAAACTGACACGAAATTTTGTGTACACATAAAGTTGAGATATCCGATACGCTTGGCTTGATGGCTTGTTTTTTTTTTAACTATTTATTTACCGTTATTTTATTAAACTATTTTTTGTTGTTTTTTTTTTCGTTTGTTCATTGTTGTGTACTTTTATGTTTATGCCAAATAATCGCATTTTCTTTCTTTCCTTCCTTTGTGAATATTATTTTGGTATACCAATAAAATTGATGACGTAAACCCGATGAAGTAATTGAAAGTAGGTTTTATTTAATTCACAGCTTATTTTATTTATTTAAGCTGCATTGTAATGATTTACAATCACTGAGCTTGGTAAGTAATGGGGTTGACTGACCTGCGGCCTGAGACTAAATACTTTTCTGTTAGCATTTACGCTAATGCTTGGTACAAAATGTATGACAATGGCATTACCTGGCCCTGCAGTCTCGACATTGATAGCGATCGCTATGTCCTAACGATCGGTCGCTACGTCGGAAAAATAATTGATTTTCTTGAAATATGTACAGAGACGGCGTAAATTTCAACATGCAAGTGTTGTGAATAGTGCTTGCAAGTTAAAATTTACGCCGTCTCTGTTGCCTATATCTAGAAAATCAATTATTTTTCCGACGTAGCGACCAATCGTTAGGACGCAACGATCGCTATCAATATCGAGACTGCAGGCCCTGGACGTGAGTCACGTGGCAATTTTTTCCGCAAGTAATGTCGCCATACATTTTGTACTAACTGTTAGCGTGAACGCTAACAGAAAAGTATTTTGTCTAAGGGGGCAGTGCAGTTTCTTTATAATGCAACAAATAGTAAATCTTTTAAAATATTGCTAAAATTGTATTATACGGGCCTTAGTTATAAAAACGTTAATTATTTGATTGGTTTAAACACTGATTAGAGTGAAGCCACACTGCCCCGTTGCGTTGTCGCGTCGCACGTTGACTCTACGTCATTTTACATACTTACTTAATTATAAATTCCAATACTCCTCTTCTCGAATGCGGTGCGTCATCGGAACCGCAACGCATGAATAAAAAAAAAGATTGGCACTCCGGGAGTGCCGACAGAAGTGAAAACTTGAATAAAAACCGGCCAACAGCGGCGCAAAGGGTTTTTTCAGGTTTTTTTTTAACTGCCTCCACCTTATAGGTTTTCCTGTAATCTTTAAGTAAATAACTGCTTTCTGGTAAAATAATGAAAAAAAATATTCGAGACCCTCACAATGTGCTCTTTCATTTATTATGTAGCACGATACAGTTTGAAAAACTTTGATTATTAATTTTTCGATTTTCATCCCAAAAGTAACCCCCATACTCCAAATTAATTTATTTAGGGTACACGCCCGTGTTTGAGTCACAGATATTCACGTGTGTACCAAATTTCAACTCTATCGATCCAGCAGATTTGGAGCAAATTGGTTGTGACAGACGGACAGACGGACGGACAGACAGACAGTCAGATAGATAGACACACAAGTGATCCTATAAAGGTTCTGCTTTTTCATTCGGACTTTCAGAACCCTAAAAATTTGTTCCTGCTCTTATTCCACACAAAACGCGTTTGTGATGCGGGGTAAAAATTTAATAACTAATAATCTCACGCCATCTGACAGCTCATGATGATCAGACGACAACACAACATCAACAAAAACTCCAGAACAAATTAACAAAACGATCAACTACCAAAATATAAACGGTAGCACTAATAACATATGAGTATGAAATGAAACAAATTAATGGCATCGGCGTATTGGAAACCGATTACCGGCAGATCGGAGCTCGATTAGTCACTAATGGGTTAAATTATATCCGAACTTAGGCGTGTGTGACTTTACAACTTCATGTTGCCGATGTTAGGAATTAGGGGGTTACCTTGTGACTTCGAGAAACTATTGGGACAGATGTGCTAGGTGTTGACAATTTGAGGTATGGTGCTGAAAGGAACGTGTATTTTATTGTCGGGTCTGTTTTGAAGATAGTTCCTTTAGAGAAAAAATGTTAAGCATCATCATTACAGTTGAAAGACGTCCACTGCTGGACATAGGCCTCCCCCAATTGTCACCACAATGACCGGTCCTGTGCGTCTCGCATCCATCAGATTCCCGCTCTCCCTTGTTTGACAATGTTGTTTATGGGAGCTCTCATACAGATAAAGTGGGGCGCGAAAAAAAAAGTTGAGCTATCCCATCAAACGGGGTATCGTTGTTTAGAACTCATAGAGTAGACAAATACTATATTTTTGGTTTTAAAAAATATTGTAAGACAAAGGAATTAGAAGCCACCAAAGTCAGCTTTTTTAACAAAAAATTGTTACGAAGAATTTTTTAACTTTCCATTGACCCTCCCTGGTCATCGGTCTACCATGCGGGAGGCCTTTCAACGCTGCGTCTTTCGGCACGCGGTTACCACGCCAAGAACGTAACTCGCAAGAGATTCTTTTCGACTCTGTTTCAAATACAACGTAAAATTTAAAGAAAAAAAAGTAAACATTTAAAAAGACCAGTTGCACAAGACGTTCTTATGAGCCTGTAGTATCCCAACACAGGTAGACCTCCCTTCCTTTCTTTTATTTTTAAGTACTCAATTATTTAGGTAGTGGTCGAACTCATTACCTTACTCTTGGAAATTCTAGTTCACACACACATTTATTGTGCGCAAGTTTAAGAAGTAGAATTTCTGCCGGAGTCTGTGTTTCCTGATAGCTACAACCTGGAGGTCTGAAAGTCAACAGTCAATAGATTACTTCTAGCGTGCTGCAACGTCGACCATATCTTCGCTTACCATCAGCTGAGATGGTGGTCAAGCGCGAGCCTGTCAGTGGGTAATAAAAAAATACTTAATACTTAAACAACATCATAAAACTTTTCTCCTTATCGTCCATTACGCCGATAAGATCCACGGAACTATACATTACTCATTAGGCCAGCCACTTAGAGACACACTTAGTGCTGAAAGTAACTAAATACGACAAAAGACATATTCTTATAGGTACATTAAAAGGCACACATCCATCATTCTTAATTCGGTCGGAACTCATCACGTTGGCCGGTAAGCAGGGAGGTTTAGAAGGTCAAGTTTTTCGTCTATCGAATAAGCATAAGCTAGACTTTAAAGTTATTATTATTTGAGCAGTGGTGGCAAGGCCTCGACTTATGATTTGCAGGAGCCTTACTTTATGTAATATATGTCAGCACCAGTGCTTTCTAAACGGTTAAGAAACCGCCATGTCCTAGAAAAAAAAAGAGTGGAACTCCGGGAGTGCTCACAGAAGTGAAAACTTGAACAAAAATGGCCAACGCGCCTAAAGAAGTTTTCACTTCAAGTCGCTACGCGATGCACTACGAGTGCTACAACGCTACGCATCGTAGCACACGTAGCGGGACGATGTTGCGCGGGTACAATAGTTTTTTTAACCGACTTCAAAAAAAGGAGGAGGTTCTCAATTCGACTTTTTTTTTGTGTTACCTTATAACTTCTTACTACGTGAACCGATTTTGAAGATTTTTTTTTATTTGAAAGCTGTTGCTTCACATTTGGTGACATTTTAATTTGGTGAAGATCTGATAAAGAACTTCGGAGATACACAATGGAAATCTTCAATAAATGATAGCAAACCTTCCAGAATTGCTGCAATCGCATGTCTGTATATTGTTTTCACCACTTCACAACATTACATCACGCTGATGCGCTCTGAAGTGGTATACAGATTTTTACAGTTCACCCTGATACACCCTAATTTCACCAACTACGTTCAAATGCCCTATTTTTGGGGCTATCAATTCGGGCATAACTTTACTATTAATTTAGTTTTAGAATGGGGTAAAACAACTAAAAAGTGAAAAATAAAAAACTTTACAAAAAAAATACAATCGACTTCCATAAAATAATACAAAAAAATGCAAAATAACTTTAATTTCGGAAGTCGGTGTCAAATAACGAAAAAACCAAACTAGAAACACCGACTTCCGAAATTAAAGTTATTTTGCCTTTTTTTGTATTATTTATGGAAGTCGGTTGTATTTTTTTTTTTGTAAAAAGTTTTTCCCATCTCAAAAATGCCCAATGTGCCTAAAGAAGTTTTCACGTTGTCAAAAATTTGAAACATGGTGACATCTGGGCCTACACGGTGGATTACGGGTCATATCCTCACTTAAAGAGGAGGACTGAGTGTCGTCAGTTTAAGCAGCTCATAGCTATTTGAGCTATTAAAAGCATAACATCCTAAAATAAAAATAGTGTTAAAGTTCCCAGCAGTGATATTCGCTTTTAGCAATAAGGCCGCCCATTGTGTCACCCTATGTAATGTTTTCCTCATATTTTTATTGTAATTTATATGGTATACATAATAAAGAGTATTCTATTCTATTCTATTATACTGATTTTTTATAACTCTTGTTCTTTCTTGTTACAGGTAACAAAATTATCTGACGTTGCTGTGTGCTGGTTTGATGGGTATGGTATAAAGATTGTTGGTATAAACCTTGTAAGGGAGCTGGTGCAATTTAAGATGGAGATACAACTCACTTGTTAAGTTTTTTTCAGCCTACCAATTACGTATTTAATTAAGCCCTTATTTTAATGTAGATCAAAATTTTTACAAAAATATGTATGGGTAATGTGCAGACGGGACCGTGGGGTCGCGGGCGCTCGTAGTTAGGACTGTATCCGCCAACCGTGTGATCCCAGGAAAGACGGTTTTCCCCGAGCCTCGCTGTGCACGTCAGTACATGATCACTGCCACCAACCACCGTCTTTTCTGGGATCACTCGGTTGGTCGGATGTGCCCGAATAAGCGTTGCACAGAAGGGTTCCTGGGTGGTATTTTTAAGAGGTCACGGAGTTCCATGTGCAGGTACCATATGGTAATCACCGGGTTGGTTTTAGTGAGGCAAAAATCCCACATTCTCTGGTATTTTCTCCAAAAGTCCAGGTGCCTTTGGAGGGTTTCCCTCCGAAAACAAAATAAAATTGAATCAGAATTACCTTTTTCTTTTTTTTTTTGGGGTGAGAAATCATCCAATGACTTCTCCCACTCTGGGTGCAGCGGGAGGGTGTGTCAGACTCTTACTGACTAAAACCCACCCCTGTTCCTTCCTTGCCTGATTGCCCAGGGGCGCGGTAACTATGTTACGAATTTATTCGCGACCCCTTGGCATGCATTCATCGGTTATGATGGGCCCAGTCAGTGGTGGTTGAAATCTCATCATCTTAAGGCGCGCTTGGAACACTACGCGCCGTCGACTCACGGGCATGGTGCCGTCGGCAGGCCCGCGCCTACGGTGGCCGGAGATCGTCCTGCTACTACCGACGCCCTGCGGGAATCCGATGGATGTGAGACGCACAGGACCGGTCGTTGTGGCGCTACTTAGGGGAGGCCTATGTCCAGCAGTGGATGTCTTTTGGCTGAAATGAAACAGTGACCCATTCCATATTGTCATCTTGCCGGAGTTTTTTACCAACTTGCTGAAACTTTAACCTTCTGTATCTCTACATTGCGCCACAAATGTCTATTCTGGGGAAATGCTTATATTTTTTGTTTCACACGCAATATGGAAATACATCACGCGCTCAATTATAGGCATGTCTGCTGTATTTATATTGAGTTTTTGTGTTCTAATGTAGATGTTCAAACATATTTCGATTTTTGTATATATTTGGGTACAGATTATTTCGAAAACTGACTGAATAAGCAGGAGATCATAATATTTGATTTGAATTTATTAATTATTTTTGTGATAAACAATTACAATTTCCATAAATATTTCACAGTCATATTTGGTTCAGTAATTATATGGTCAACCATGCTACAATAACAGTGCACTTTAAAATAGAGAAGTTTATGAATTATGGATGTACATGATAACAAACGGTAAAAAAAAAGAGTAGCTATCAGTTTTTTTTATTTTTTATTATTGAATTAGTCCTTTCAAATGTTTTATTTTGCCAAGTTATGATAAACAAACAAATTTAAACTAGCATAAATTTAGGAAATACGAGCATAATACTACATAAATCAAACAGAAATCCCTGAATATTGGTAATACTCAACCAAAAACCGTGCAGTAATCGTTTAGTTCCACAAACCCGCTGAGCTAAACACATCGGCGACGTCACTGTTCCGCGTCACTGGACCAGGTAGCAGTCACATGTCCCGATGCACATCACTAGCTCCATATAATTAACGGTTAGCTGTTAAATACGCGGAATTTTGTAACGCGAATAATGTTGTAATCGCACCTGTGGTGTGCCTGCTGTTGGTTTGTGACCGCAGTGTTAATTGGGCGGAGATAGCTTTGGTACTGCGACATGGTTTCCATTTGTCTTTTCAGGGTCCTAAAAGTCCGAATGAAAAAACGGAACCCTTATAGGATCACTCGTGTGTCTCTCTGTCTGTCCGTCCGTCTATCCGTCTGTCGCAGACAATTTGCTCCAAATCTGCTAGATCGATAGAGTTGTGTATATGAATATCTGTGACCCAAAGACTAACATGTACCCTAAATAAATTATTTAGGAATATGGGGGTCAGTCACTTTTGGGGTGTAAATCTGAAAAAAAAAAACAAAGTTTTTAAATTGTGCCATGCGACAAATATCAAATGAGCACATTGTGAGAGTCTCGAATGTAATTTTTTTCATAATTTTAAAATATATAGTTTTAAAGTTCAGAAAATACTACTACTTAAAAACCACTGAGCCAAAAATTTTGAAAAAATACAGAAAGAAGTTCTGTACTTATAGATCACGAAAACCTCTAAAGATGAGGTACATTAAAAAAAATTAAAAAAATATGATTTGTTCGAAACAAAGGGTTTCGATACGCGAAGATCTCCTTAACGATACGCGAAGGGCCTGATGGATTAAAGCTTTATAACTTCGTCGTTGATGATGATATTTTCAAAATTCATTCATATTTGTTTACTATAGTTTATAAGTCTTCAATTGAAAAATTAAAAAAATATCATGCTTATTCCCTATTCTTCTCGAGAGAGACAACCCTCTCGGGCCTTTCACTGTACAGGCACGGGTCACGGGGTCTCATCTCGAAAAAAGAAAATTTAGTTCAAATAAATGTCAATAGGTGGTATAATATATATTATGTATTTTTTCTTATGTCACGTAAACACAATATGAGGACGATACAGTGCGTTGAAATCCAGTGTCACGGTGTGCGACACTTTTTACCACAAAGTAACGTAACGTGCATGCTCCTGAACTATAATGCATTTATCTTTGTCATGTTTTAGGTATTGGTTTGGTAATAAAGCTAAAAATACGTGTCCAATATTTTTAAGGAGTAAATACAATTATTTTTTGATAAGCTAACATAGGAGTAAATACAATTATTATTTTCAAACTACTATATAATAATAGCGGCAGAAACTGTGGCGTTTTAGTCGGTTTAAGTCCGAATTCAAAAAAGAGGAGGTTCTTAATTCGTCTGTGTTTTTTTTGTATGTTTGTTACGCGATATCTCCGCCATTTATGAATCGATTTGGATGATTCTTTTTTGTTTGGTAGGTCATACTTCAGAGGTGGGCCATATAAATTTTATCGAAATCGATTCAGCAATTTTTGAAAAAATCTATATTAACAAAAAATATGTAGGTATACACAGATGACGTTTAGGTTTTCTCCAAATGTTCAAATTCTATGTTATTGGGGCCATCCATTCGGGCATAACTTTAATATTTAGTTATACTTCTGGGGTATAACAACTAAAAAGTGAAAAATAAAAAACTTTTTTTCAAAAAATACAAACGACTTCTAAAAATAAAAAAATAACTTTATTTTCGGAAGTCGGTGTCAAATAACGAAGAAACAAAATATAAACACCGACTTCCGAAAATAAAATTATTTTGTAATTTTTAGCAGTCGGTTGTATTTTTTGTAAAAAAGTTTTTTTTTAACTGATTAACAGATACAACTGTAAGTAACATAAATATACGTACCTAGCGATTGGATACCGCTAATCTATTTTATGTTATAAATAAAACTTGAGTTTCTCGATAAACACTCTTTTACCGATAAACATTTTATAAGTTTTACCTGTTCTAGGGTATTAACATTTTATTCTTCGTAAAATGAAACGAGTATAGGATTACAGCCTTTCAATTTGATCGCTCTCGATCTAGAAAATATTGAAATAATCTAAGTTTAATCGTAAACGAGGGTTGATGACCATCCCCATTCTTGAAGTTTAGGTTAAAGGTTTATAACCTGGAAGTTACCAATAGGATGTCTCCTGAGTTTATTTTTGTACAATATTTTATATTATATTATAACATTATTTAATAATTAACTAAAGACTAACTGTTTAATAGCGCGTTGTCTCATCAACTCTCAAGAGTCTCAGGCCATGGCATGCTAGAACAGATCCCAGAAGTCTAATAGTGTGCTTTGTTCAAGCTTAAGGACAACCAAACTTGTACTGAAATCTAAATTAACTTAATTTGTAAAGTAGGTGACTGATCAATTTATTTTCAACAGAACAAACTATAACTACAATACAACTAAATAACAAAACTAAACTAAATACCTTAATAGGTATATTTACAAACCGATAATAAGAACTAATGTGTACAAATGCGTATGAAAACAACTCATTCGGCATCAAAAAATTCATCCACATCGCTGTCAATGGAAAAGTACCCAGAACCCTGGCAGCATTGCCACGTTGAACAGCAATACTGGGGCCTTAGACAAAGTAACAATTTAAAAACGATAACGAAGTTAGAAAAGACTAAAATGTATAAGATTGACATAAACCGCGCTAAGTCACGTGGTCAGTCGACTGTCGACATCGTTATCGCAAGTTGGTAGACAATGTTATAATTCGTAACGAAAGCATAAAGAAACGAATTGCCATCGTGTTTATCCCATACAAATGCGTAGACAAGCAGCGCTTTCAGAGTTCGCCTTCGCCTCGATCGTGATCGCCAAAAAAGATAACGAAGGAACGCTAAAGCTAGGAAATGTTTATCGATATCTCAGAGACGATGACGAATTTAGATATCGTTTCGCTACGAAGCGATGTTACTTTGTCCACAGAGCCTGACTCGTTGGCCAAAGAAAAGCCCAGCCCTCTGGTCACGTGAAGAGTCGACTAACCGCTTGCTGATATGCCGAAAACACTCTACGGCCATTGGGTCTTGGACCCAATGGCCGTAGTGTTTCAGCCCCAAACGGCTCAAACATGTAACTCCCAATAAGGTTTTTATATTTGTCAACAATTAATATATACCTACCGTTTACATACACATAAAAACTTAAATAACTACATAAAATATTAAAACAAAAACTCCTAACTAAATTAAATAAAAAACAGTTTAAAAAAATAGTTGTTTTTTTTTGTAAAAATGATTTTTATTTTTTATTAACATGGAACGTGGGATTTCAACCTACTCGTAATTGGAGAAAACCAAAACGTCATCTAGGTACACATATTTTTCGTTTTTGTTTAATTTTTCAAAATTTATCAAAATTTAAATTTATTTTTTTACCTCGGGAGTATATTCTTTCGGAAAAAAAAGAATTTTGAAAATTGGTCCACAAATGACAGAAAAATCCGTGGACATCTAAATAAAAAAACATACGTACAGTTGAACATAGAGCCTCCTCCTTATCGAAGTCGGTTAAAAAAGGCTGTTTATCTAAATAATTTTCCCTTTTTATTTCACACCCTGTTTAACCTTTAACAGATTAAAAACTTATATATTCTATTCGAATCCGAAACGTTTGTCTGCCTGGCAAAACACGAAATAGCATAAGGTAATGTATCAGAGCGTGGGTATTGGGAACACGATCCAGTCCGGGTCATTGCGTTTGTTGATTTATCCACGAAACACAGACGGACAACCGGATTTTATGTGCTACTAGTTTTAGTTTAAAGGTTTGCTTGTTTGTTTTCAAGTATTTTTGATGTGTTACATCTTTCCTCTCAGTTTCCTGCAATCTGTGGGAGTGATTTCGTGAAATGGGACAGAAGTGTGTAACAAGAAGCTGGGGATGGCCCGCGCTATTTGATTTGACCAATGAGCACGCGCGGTGGTAGAGTTGACCGTCAGATGGTAGAGCGCGCACACGATAAGTCTGCGCGCGGTCGTCATCGGAACTGACCGTTTTAATTTTATTTTTCAGGATAGAATGTTAATGTTGCTTATTACCAAGGTGAGATGTCAAATGTTACACATCATATGCGACTACTGTAAGGGTCGCTCGTTTTTGTTGATACCTGCACTATATGGTGTTACGGTTAAATTGTATCGATACCTACTTTTCATCACGTCCGTTATTCTATTTCCCATTGGCTTGGACAGAGATGTGAATTTGAAATTGTGACTATGTTTAAATAGTTTTTCGTATCGAACGGCACTTTAGGCGTCCATCACACGCTCATGCAAGCGTCAGTCAATTCCTAAAGTCATGACTAGACGTCGGATTATATGCATTTGCATGTTTGCATATGCAAATGCATATAACGCTATAGCGTTATTGCATATTTTAATACTTTTTCATTGATAGTGTTTATCAACAATGCTTAATGCAAAGCTCTGCCTGAAGAAATTTCGCTTTTCAAGTTCTGTTCAGTAAAGTCCTTTGACGCAGAAAGGTCATTTTCAGCCTAAAAAATAACATTAAGTGTCAAACGTCACAAGTTTGCTCTAGAAAATTTAGAAAAATATTTAATTATATGTTTATTCACATTAATTACAACAAAGAATAAAAAACAAAGACAATATATAAAATAAACGTAGATTCTTATACTAAATAGCAGTTATATTATGCATATTTCGTTCATTTTTGGTGCATATTTTGAAATTTTCATAGTGCATATGATCTGATATCTAGTCATGACTGATGGTTGAATTATGCCAAAATTAAAGTATGGAGATTTCTTCATTCTACTATCAGTCACTGCATTAGATGATCAGTTTTCCGTCAGTCAGAACCTGACTGAAGTAAAACTGACAGCAAGCCTTACCGTGTAGTGGACACCGTATACATGTTCAAATTTAATACTGAAGAAGAAGTAGAGTATTTCTGATTTCAGAGAGGGTTAATATAGAGTAACAACTTATAAAAAAGTAGGTATATTTTTTTGCGGCACACAACAATTTTTCATCAGTTTTAAAATAATTTTATGACTCCAAACATTCTAAATTAAAGTTAATGTAGATCAGGAGCTCATTCTTTAGGCCCGGTTCTTCTGTTCCCGCCACTTCGCATTGATGACCGAAAAGACTCTTTCAGTAAAGGCTGAAGTGGCAGGAACAGAGAGTAAGCTGACAGTTTTTTTTTCAAACTAAAAAAAATCATCAGGACTTTTTAAAAAAAAAAATGCGATTTTTCAAATATCACTTTTTTGGCATTATTTTAAATATTTTTTCTTGAATTTCTTTTAAAATGAGTACTCCAGAACATAAACAATCCATGTGTTTATTTATTTTTTGTAGAAAAGCTACCCTTATTTTTTTTTTAAATGATTAGATAATTTCTGACTATATGTGACTGGTATTAGTTTAATAAATATTGTGTAAAAAAGAGTATTTTAGCGTACTCTATAAGTATTATAGATTATAAAATACACCTACATGAAATAGAGTACAATACTCTATTTAAGAGTACAGTTGGCAACCTTACCTCCACATAACATAAATCGTAATAATAAGCAAAGAGCATAAAGCAACATTTATTTCACAGCAAAACAACAATATAACTTGTAGCCCCGAATGCTATAAATATGATGTATGAGTGTGTCTCTGCATCCATATGCAGAAGATATACCTAATAACAGATTTTATCACCGACTTGTTGCTTGAGAGAACTTTACACTCGAAAGTATGTACTTTATAATAAAAAGCTGCATTTCTCAGATCAGATGGGCGATTTCTTATTTTTGAACGTTCACATTTTAATCTCAGTTTCAATAATTTAGAAAATATTATAATGTACTATGGTTTCAATCTGTTAATACGCCTGTTTCCAAGATTTTGACACTGGTTGTCGCCGAGATGATAATGCTTCCTGATTTACAAGGTATGAGAATTATTGGTTTTCTGATTTTAGAAGAGAAAGGTGGTTGTACAATGGGTCTGCGGACGGCGAGTAGTGGGTAACTCGCCGTCCGATCAGCACCAGGCCCGAGAGTCGACGGCGCGTAGTGTTCCACGCGCGCCTCAAAGAGTTGTCAGCAAACACGACGGGGCCCGTCATGGCCGATGCCTGCCCGGTTGAGGATAAATTCGAAAGAGTTACCTCACCCCTGGGCATTCAGGGCAGGAAGGAACAGGGGAGGGTTTTAGTCAGTAAGAGTCTGACACGCCCTTCCGCTCCACCCTAGAGTGGAAGAAGTCATTGGATGTTTAACCCCCCAAAAAAATAAATAAATAAAAAAGGTGGTTGTACAATCGGAGGGTTGTCATGAGAGGAAATACAGCTTTGTGTCTTTCAAACCTATGATTAACTTCTAGGTGTTCGAGCCATCTATGTCTGATTGTTACAGAAAGTAAAATTAATCTCTTTTGCGAATCGTATCCGTTTTTCAAAGCTGTGCATCATAGTATTCTGGTGGACGTAAATGTAACTACGGAAAATCAGATCTCTTTTTAGGGTTCCGCACCCGAAGCGTCCAAATGGAGTCTCACTCACGTGTCCGTCTGTCCGTCGTCTGTCAAACAAGTTTTACAGCCAAATGGTTGGAGCAACAGTCTTCGAATTTTCACAGTATAAGCATCTTATTGACCCAAAGCCATGCATATGTCTTTGGGTCAATAAGATGCTCTCAGGTCAATAATTGGTACGTAACCCTAAATGTGTGAAGTCCGACACACACTTGGCCGGTTTTTTTTAACGGTGAGATATCATCAGATGACTTCTTCCACTCTGGGTGGAGCGGGAGGGCGTGTCAGACTCTTACTGACTGAAAACCCACACATATTCTTTCGAACAATCTCGCAACCCGAAGGAACGTGGGGTCCCGAGGTCAATCTCTAACTTGGGTGAAGTGCCCAAACCTAGGGATTCCTAATGAGATCTCATGGATTTTGTTCGCTTAATGGTGGCAGTTTTTTTTATTTTAGTTCAATTATTGATTTCATGCCACCTACTGTTAGTTGTTTTTAACAGTCGGGTTTTTTTATCATTTATAGGCACGCGTGTGACCACTATCTCACCTGATTGGTAAGCGGTGATGTGGTTGAAGATGGAGTACGCTTGCCTAGAAGTAAACTGAATTAAAGACTGGCAAACCAACGTACCATCTTTCACATTAATAATATTAGTAGTAGGATGGATGTTGTCAACAGATTCGGCCTTCTTGTTATTTTACGGCTGACAGAGACTGAATCTCCCGAGTTTCAAGTACAACATGTACTTATGAAGAGCTTTACTGAGTTTTTCTCTCCTGAAAAAGATTTGAGAGTAATCATGGGAACCATTGTAGTGTGAAAATGTGTTGTGAAAAAGAAAGATAGTTTTTTGGTTGACTTTTACGCACGTTTGAACTAAACCTGTCTGGGCATTTGGCGTACAGATAAAATTAATAAGATTTATGTTTTTTCGGTAAGTTACAGCTAACTTAGCCAGCTGATAATTTCTTGTGTATTTTAAAACTGAATTAAAAAAAAAAAGGTTCGATTATATGTATGTTTTTTATGCGTGTCCGCCGATTTCTCTGTCAGTTGGGGACCGATTTTTAACCGACTTCAAAAAAAGGAGGAGGTTCTCAATTCGACTGTATTTTTTTTTTTTTTTTTTTTTTTTTTTTTATGTGTGTTACCTCATAACTTCTAACTACGTGAACCGATTTTGAAGATTTTTTTTTTATTTGAAAGCTGTTGCTTTACATTTGGTCCCATTTTAATTTGGTGAAGATCTGATGAAGGACTTTGGAGATACACAACGGAACTCTTCAATAAATGATAGCAAACCTTCCAGAATTGCTGCAATCGCATGTCTGTATATTGTTTTCACCACTCCACAACATTACATCACGCTGATGCGCTCTGAAGGGGTATACAGATTTGTACAGTTCACTCTGATACACCCTAATTTCACCAACTACGTTCAAATTCCCTATTTCTGGGGCTATCAATTCGGGCATAACTTTACTATTCATTTAGTTTTAGAATGGGGTAAAACAACTAAAAAGTGAAAAATAAAAAACTTTTTACAAAAAAAATACAACCGACTTCCATAAAATAATACTAAAAAATGCAAAATAACTTTAATTTCGGAAGTCGGTGTCAAATAACGAAGAAACTAAACTAGAAACACCGACTTCCGAAATTAAAGTTATTTTGCATTTTTTATTATTATTTTATGGAAGTCGGTTGTATTTTTTTTGTAAAAAGTTTTTTTATGCATTCCCATGATACGAGTAGGTACAGACTGTTGTCAACATTATCTAACCCACCCTAAAATCAAACGACTTTGGACCCTCTGCCTGTAACAGTAAGGTTTATTTAAAAAATATGACGTCACTCAAAAGCGTGTTTTTTTATTTTTTTTTAAACTATAATTATAGCATCTCACTTTTTAAATTGGTTAATTTAAATCATTTTCCATTTTAATGCAATCAATATAACTATTATTTTCACCTCAACCCCTACAGTACAACCCCTGCGCTATCCGTCTGTCTGTCTAACAGCATTTAGACGATGACACTCTCAGGAAATGTCTCCTACCTGTAGGAAGTCCCCGTCAAGTAATGTCGCTCAAATTGACACCAATAAGGATAATATCGCCTTTTTCCTCTTAGAATGTTGGCATTTCCTTGATATTTGTAGTTTTGATTCAGGTGCAGGAAAAGAAAATTGAAAATTGAATTATGATAAAACTTTTCAAATATCGCTAATTCGCTGGTGGCTTTAATTCTGTTTAGAAATTTATGGAACACGTATATTACTATTGAATGATTCAAAAAATTCAATATTTTCAGTTATTTGCTAACAACTGCATCAGACTACTTGAAAAGTGACTTGTTTGGAACTTTTTAGTTCGTTTTTATAGACGGTTTTTTTTTTTAAAGTATTACTTATTTTATTTTCTACATTTAAGTGAGTTATATTTTTGGATTCGCCTCCTTAAACCCTTTATTTTGATACCCCTACTACTACCCTATTCTTAATCCTTAATCCTTAAACCTATATTTCGTCGTCTTTAATTTCTTTTTTCACAATGCGTCTGGTTGTCGCCATATTGCATTTTACTGTCATGTGTTTAGTATAGTAGCACTTGCAAGATTAAGACGAATCAGTGGACGTAAGAGTTATTAAAATCGGCCCACGCGCTTGGCGGAAAGCGCCACAAAGGAACAAACACACACATACATACATAACCCGATCAACACATTTCCCTCTCTTGCGCCGCGTAGTTGGGTAAAAAATAGATTTTGTGATGGCTAATGAATAATAGTAATAATAATAATTATCCTCCCAACCGAATTTCGATCGAAGTATTATAGTGCACAAGCGTGTGCGCAAACGCAGGTGCACTCTTTGTTCCTTTACTCTCATATTCCTATGGGACGGTAATCCGACACGACCGGGGTGAGATCAAGTGCAGGACTAACAGCTTTACGTACTTTTCGAGGCACGTGGATATCACACCATCAACTTTCAAACTGGCTGCTACAGAGCAATTCAATAAATTAAGGCTGGAGCCAGAGAATGATGATCATTTCGACCCATTATTCCACTAATGGCACCTGCGAAAAACATTGATAGGTGCCATAAGTGGAATACCTCAGGCGCCATTCACTCAGGTGCCGTTTAAGGCCCTACTACCGGCCACGTGCGCCCTCATTGAATAAAAAATACTTTGCATACGAAACATTTTGAGACCTGTTTTAACAACGTAAAAATACTTTATCCTTTTTGTAACAAACGTGACGCTAGATTCTTTAATATTTATTTTGTATGTTATGCTACGATTTTTTATTCAATGAGGGCGCCACTTGGCGGGTAGTAGACCCTTAAGCGGGTGCCCAATGTGGAATACGTACGTGGTAACAAAACTCGTGCAAACTACAGATTAATCAAAGAATCAATTTTTTGTGGTCCTGAGTCCTTTTTCGCAGTTCACACCATAATCCTTATTTATGAGTGGGTAAGCACAATATTTTGTCGTTACGTTACTAGCCAAATTCAAGAGAATAATCATCCATAATTAACACATGAACAAAGCCAAAACGGGTCTCAAGCATCAAGGAATCCTACATTAGTTTTCTATTAGATACCAAAATTCCTACTGAGATTATCTGAAACTTGGTTCCAATTAGAAATAAGTAAATAATTAATGCTTTACATGTTTCACAATTCAGGAGAACTGACAAACATACGTTTGTGAGCCTCTAAGTAGGACTAGCAGGGAACCTAAATGTTGAAGACAATCGCAAGTAATTTGTGCTGTTAAGTTTCACTAACGTTATTTTCGTTTTGTGGCTTGATTTACAAGAGGTAGCGTTTTTGTACTTGGTTTTGACCAACCCAGGAGTATTTTTGCCTTATCGTAACTAACTTTTTAAAAATGACTTTTCAGGTGAACACAAATCATTAATTTGAATCATCATCATCTTCCTGCCCTTATCCCATGTTACTTGGGGTCGGCGCAACACGTTTTTTTCTTCCATTCTGTCCTGTCAGCCGTCACGCTATCACTGACTCCCTTTTCTTTCATATCACTCCTCACATCCTTTCTTTGACCTCCCTCTCCCTCTCCATCCATCCATATTTACAAATCATTAATTTGAATAAGGATACAAAAATTCAGGGAGCCTAACTCTCCAAAATACACTGAAAAGTCTAAAAAATAACTTTGATGTTATTTTTTAGTATTTTTACAATAAAGTTTTAAACAATTTACTGACTTTTTTGTTAAAAGAAATAGCCAATTTTATGGTTCCGTACCCGAAGGATCCCAACAGAGCCTTATTGCTATCACTCACGTGTCAGTCTGTCCGTCTGTCTATCTGTCCATCTGTCCGTTTGTCCGTCTATCCGTCCATCCGTCTGTCCGTATATCCGTCTGTCGGTCTGGCCGTCTGTCCGTCTGTCCGTTTGTCGTCTGTCCGTCTGTCCGTCTCTTAGTCTCTCAGTCTTTCCGTCTTTCCGTCTGTACGTCTGTCTTTTCGTCTGGCCGTATCATATGTCACAAAATTTTGTTCCGAAGAATTTTTTAACTTTGTAACACACGTACTTCGTACTTAGTGTTAATTATGAATACAGCCTGTTAAGTAGTATATCTCTAGATCATCTATACCTATTGTAATAGTCCCGCCGATCCTGAATCGCGGTGTTAAGATTCTCAGTAACTTAATTATCCACTAAGGAAATTGTAAATGTAATCAAGCTGTTTCTCCTGCTGTCAGCGAGGTGCATCCGCGGATCTCGTCCTACTTGGAAAGGTCACGTAGAACACCCCTGATAGTTTGGTGGAATAGCCGAGCCCTTGTATTTTTTTGGGTTAGAGGACTACGTCCGCAGGCTTCGTCCAAGCAGACTTGTCTGTGTGGGACTGCGCCAATTATATTATAAAGTTAATAATTGTTTAAGTAAACACAGTACAATCCTGGTGCAAAATTATACGTCTCAAGTCATCATCGAGTTTTCTTTACTTCTGTGACGACATCGACCAACCCTCCTACAACTTCCCATTGACCTGTGAACTTGAAATGTGATAGTATTTATTATTACGTATATTTTACTAAAAATACCCAAATAATGATTTCGCTCTTATGGTACGGAACACTAAATGTGTGAAGTCTGACACGCACTAGTCCAGTGTTTTTAATTATAACGACCACGTCATTGCTTACCATTAGGTGAGATAATGGTCAAGCGTGAGTCTATCAAAAATAAAAACAACCGACTTCCAAAAAAAAATACACTAAAAATTAAAAAAATAACTTTAATTTCGGAAGTCAGTGTTTGTATTTTACTTCTTCGTTATTTGACACCGACTTCCGAAATTAAAGTTATTTTTTAATTTTTAGTGTATTTTTTTTGGAAGTCGGTTGTTTTTTTTTTGTTAAAAAGGCTTTTTCAAAATTCTTTTTTATCCGAAAGAGGTGGTCCCATATTTTATCTGTCATATGGATTTTACCACAGATAGTTTACCTCTCACCAGTTTGTGGATGTTTGAGACTGCTGTTGAACTATCAGGCACAATTGCCTGATAGTTCGGTATCGATATCGGACCTGCAATAGTAAGGAAAGACTGAAAGGTCGACATATATAATAAAATCTTTTTAATATCTCAACAACAACATCTACTTTTTCCAACAAACCAAGTACCTACAACGAAATTTTATACAAAAAAATTGATACATCTAATTCGGCACAAGTTAACTGCATCTGAACTTCTTGAATAAAAACATCCTTTTCTATATTCACTCTGGTTTGTTGCCGGGCGTTCTCAGTAGTTCTGTTTATTTAGTCCGGTCACCGGACTTGTGAGACTATGCATGGTTAGACAAAACAGTGTAGATCTCTGTCGCTACATACGAACTTAATACACAAATCCTGCATCGCATAATCAAAGTTCTCTGCGCGATTTAAACATATTAAACAGTCCGATACGAAACCATCGTGCAGTTGCCCAGACCAGACACAACACCCCTCTGATCGAAGAATTTTGAACAGGGTGGACTTGTCAATAGAGGTTTGCGGGACTTTACACCCTGTTCCGCGTACCTTCACACTGGTGACCTTTAACTATGAACATCAGCGCAACCTTCGTGCAGTTACTCCGCTGTGACGTCATCATAATCGCTTCGTCAAGATGTTGAGCAGCGAGTTAAACAACCAGCCAGTACCAAACTCAAAACTCAAAGCATTTTTATATATTATAAACCATTTAAAAGGCACTTTTGAATTGTCAATAAGTCGGTCAGTCAGAAAGATGAAGCTAATTGCACATTCCAAGGCGTAGATCTCTATGGAGAGCAACGTGCAAGAAACTCCATGGACACTCTTATAAACCATGTCATGTGTTACAAAGTTACATAAACCCACGGCTTTTACGTATATATTTCAGAAAACTAATCAATGCAATGCAATGCAAAACATGATGCTGAAGCCCGTTCTTTCGTATGGCATTTAATCTATTTCCCTAGTCTCCCAGTTGTATCCCGAACACATAAATAAGTTTCTTCAAATGTTACTACTAAATCTGGCTCCGTGCCTAAAAGAGAACAAATTGCTTTTAGAAATTAACTCTTACACTACACAGAGCAGTAATTTAGCAGCTGCAGTAAACGGGTAATAAAATGTACCACTGACCGTTTACCCTCGTAAAATCACGGTTAGTACTAACTTAGTCGGTTAACTTCGACGGTAAAGTGAGGTTTTGTGTTATAACTATTTTTATTAGCTTCGTGTGGTGGCAGAGATGGGTGGTTGTCTTAAATTAAATTAGGTGTCGTATCTTCTGTCATAATAAAGACTACTGGTGGTCTCGTTTTCGAACGAGTCTTCCTTGAATTTTGTACGAGTGGCCCTGCCTTTCCATCAATGTTCTACACCTGATCGCGAATACGAACAATCCGCACATCATATCTTATGGGAGTGGTACTCTTTGGCAAACTGAACTGGAGTTGCCTTTTACAAGGACCTTGTGGAGACTAGAACAAATTTCCGTACGAGTTTCAAGCTTTTCTGTCATACCTATTCATCTGCCTAGCCTTTTCCCATCTATTTTGGGGTCGGCTTTCAGTCTAACCGGATGCAGCTGAATGTGCTGCTGTGAACCAGTATTTTACATAGAGCGACTGCCTATCTGACCTCCACAACCCAGTTACTGGGTAATACGATACCCCTTGGTAAGACTGGTTGTCAGACTTTCGGGCTTCTGACGACCCGTAACGACTGTCAAAGATCCACGTCCATCCATGGACCAACCCCGGCAAGCGTAGCTTAACCTAATGGATCGACCCGTGCAGCTGTTATTACTAAAGCACTTCTTACTTTAGTAATAACAGCCGCACGGGTCGGGGTTAATTGCAATAGTAGGAGGATCTCTTCTGCCTAATGGCCTACCATTATTCTGTCTCTTGCTTGATTAGGAGGGAACTAGTCTTTTCCCCTAATCAGCGTTTTTAACATCCCCTCAGCTGGCTCATAGGCCTTTCTCTGTCAGAGAGAATGGGCCTTGCCTTAATTCACCAGGAGTGCCCAATGCGGGTTGGTGGAGGTCACATGTCTTGAAATTTTTGATTGCCATCTTCCTCACGATGTTTTCTTGCGCCGTTTTGAGAGCAATGATGATGAAATAATTTACTGATTGTATAGCGCCTGGTTGGGTTCAAACCTACGACCCACAACTCATAAGTCGCGGTTATTACCACTGAGCCGTCACTGCTCTCCAAACTTTTATTGGTGGTTTTAAGTGTCACATCTTCTGTCATAGAAAAAGACTGCAATGGTGGTCATGTTTCAGGATGTAGCCTTTTCCCGCGATTTCCTTGCCGTGATCTATCACACTGGAACTGTGCGTCTTTCCGGGATAAAAAGTTATACCTAATAATCTGGAATCGTCTGTCATTACCCTCATGCGTATCTGGCAGACAGCGCATGGGCCGTAAGCAATTATAAATATATTGTGTCTACTAACTAGATGCGCGACGGGTTGACCTTTCAGTGTCTAGCGGCCCACATGTGCGCCACCGAGGAAACTCCGTTTGCCTTGCCAAAAAAAATGCCAAAAACCCGATTCACGCGTTTTAAACCGCTATTATTACTATTACCCAAAGTCTTTAGACCTGTGGCAAGGTTTATACACCCGGAATCTGACAATGTCTGTAGTTACACGATGGCCGACTGTCAAAGGAGCTTGACAGATGTTGACATTTGACGCGCGCAGGGCCTTGAGAGTTGAATTCTTATTGAGCGCGTAAAGCCGTTGGTCCCTCGCCTGATCTCTCCCCGGTCGTGTCGGATTGCCGTCCCATCAAGAGCACCAGAAGGAACAGAGAGTGCACATGTCTTTGAGCACACGCTTATGCATTATAACGTCTCCTGCGTACTTGACTAATCTTCGTAGAGATTGGCCATCATAGTCGTTTGGTTGACACGGTGGAGCGTACGGAGGAGATCTGCCCCGCTTGGCTGTAGCCGCGCCGTATCGCGATCGGTGCAGCGACCTCTCGCACCCGGTCCTGGTCCAGGACATGGTACGGAGCGAGAGGGAATGGGAAGCAGTCTCCTCCTTCTGCGAAGCAGTAATGCTCGCGAAGGAGGAGACGGAACGGGTGAGAGAGGCTCAACAACGGAGTCCCCAGAAGACGCCTGGGGCTTCCGGTGCTGCAAGACGATATCCGGCCACCGTAGACCCGGGCCTGCGGACGGTGAGTAATGGGTAGCTCGCCGTCCGATCAGCACCAGGCCCGTAAGTCGACGGCGCGTAGTGTTCTACGCGCGCTTCAAAGAGATGATTGTCAGCCACCACTGACGGGGCCCATCGTGGCCGGTGCCTGCATGCCTAGGGGCAGCGGATAAATTCGTAACAGAGTTACTGTTCCCCTGGGCACTCAGGCAGGGAAGGAACAGGGGTGGGTTTTAGTCAGTAAGAGTCTGACACGCCCTCCCGCTCCACCCAGAGCGGGAGATGTCATTGGATGATTTCCCAGCCCAAAAAAAAATAAAAAAGTCGTTTGGTTGAGACGGTTATTATTATTATTCATCAAATTTCGAAGAGATATTAGCCACATCAAATTATTGTTTACGTACACTTAAAGTATGTAAAGTAAATTAGGTATATGAAATGGTGCTCTTGGAAAAGATTTCGAGTTATTACTTAAGGTGCACTTAGTTTTATGTCTAGTTGATTTGCAAAAACTTAATCCTGCCTCATCCAAGGTAGTCTGACACGAAAACTAAACGCAGATCAGCCTTATCTCAGCCAAAAAGAATTAGATGAACTTAAATATAAATACGTGTAATTAGCGCGAACCTTGGACCTTTGACCTTTTAACAAATAAACATTTGCTGAAGACCTGAAAGTAACTAAGTCGCAAAAAATAAATAAACTAAAATAAGGGTCTCTCATTATTTCTTGTAATTACTTGTAACGCAGTTAGCTTGCTTGGTTAATGTCGGTTAATCTTTTTACTTCTCGTTAAGTCGACCTGTTTGCTTTATTTGTTCTTGACCTTTTTGACCGACTGGACGGAGAGGTTATGAATTTTACAGTGTAAACTTTTCGTTGTCTGCTTTGTCTGTATATTTAAAATAAAATGCGATGGGCTTAGCGTGTGTGTTATGTTGGCAATATTCTTTGCAGAAGTTTTTTTTTTATCATTGATAAGCTAGTGCTTGACAAGGCCAAAAGGCCAAAAAGGTTAATTTCAGCATTGTTGCCAGACAGATGCTGTCTGATGCTGGTTTTCCAATGAACCTTGCACGAAGACGAAGCAAATAGTTTCAAACCTAATATACCTACTTTATTTAATAAACAAATAAAAAAAAAAGTTTAATAAAATGTATAAATTTATGTAGTTTTTAATGTTTAAAATATATAATATTGGCATAGAAAGTATCATAGTAAGTTCAATTATACCTTTTCGAACACTGGCATCGAATATACGAGTACATGCTAGGAAGTACCGCTTAAGTCCACTAGAACACAACCAATATACTTTTTAAATTGATTGATATTGTTCCACCGCATCAGCTCAGTATTTATTTGTTATTTACTAGCACTTCGACGGCCACTTTGTCCGCCTTGATTTTGAAAGTAAATATAGTGCCTATAAGCAACTACAAATACCAGGGTGAATCAAAAAGTTCTTAGAAGTGCATATATATAAAACGTTTTTGGGGGAAGTTCGATATTCGAATCAAAGAGAAACACACAATATGTATGCAAACTGTCACTTGTTTTCGTCAATTCGTTCACACGTTATAATTTTTTTTGTACAACAAGTTGATAAAAACGCAAAATTATGGATAAAAATGAGTTACGTGCGGTGATAAAATATCTCAACAAAAGATTTTTTTTGGACATTCACCTAACATTAGGGAATGATGCTGTACCCTATTCTTCGGTTGCATACTGGGTGACTAAATTTCAAAGAGGTAGATCAAGTTGTAAAGATGACCCGCGTTCTGGGCGGCCTTCAACCTCCATTACGGAAGAAAATATCAAAAAGGTTTAGAATCTGGTTTTGGAAGACAGAAGAATAACTATAAAACATTTAGCTGAGTTCCTAAAGTTAGCATTTGGTAGCATTCAATCCATTTTTATTGATTCATTGCGGTTCGAAAAACAAAAAGCGACGTTTGGAAATTTCTAAGCGTAATCTCGAAATGCTCCAGTGAGATTCGTTTAATTTTTGTCGTCGCTTTGTCACCATGGATGAAACGTAAGTCCACCATTTCGATCCTGAAACTAAGAGACAAAGCATGTCTTGGAAACGACCATCCTCTTCATCCATTAAGAAATTTCGAGTTGCTCTTACCGCTGGCAAAGTTATGGCCTCAGTGTTCTGGGTTGGTGAAGGAATCCTTTTTATTGATTACATATCAAAAGGTCAGACAATTACCGGACCCTATTATGCAATTTTAATTCTGAAAGTGCGTGAAGAGATTAAAGAAAAACGTCACGGAAAACTGTCGCTGGGTGTGTTGTTTCTTCAAGATAGCGCTCCTGCTCAACGCAATCCGCTGTGCTGGCTTCAATCTCCTTGACCACCTACCATATTCTCCGGACGTAGCCCCAAGTGACTTTCACTTATTCCCAAAATTAAAAGAAGAAATTCGTGGAACTAAATTTCACAATGATGACGCGGTTATGGCTGCCGAGAGTCACGAATAATATTTTTTTTCGCAGGGAATAAGAAAGTTACAAACGCGTTATTCTAAATGCATTGCATTGGAGGTAGATTATGTAGAAAATAAAATATTTTTAACCGACTTCCAAAAGGAGGAGGTTCTCATTCGTCTGTATGTTTTTTTTTTATTTTTTTGTATGTTTGTTACGCGATTTCTCCGTTAGTTGTGAAACAATTTTCAATTTTTTTTTTATCTGAAAGAATATACTCCCGAGGTGGTCCCATATAAATTTTATCGAAATTGCTTCAGCGCTTTTTGAGAAACTGAACAAAAACGGAAAATACGTGTACCTCGATGACGTTTTGGTGTTCTCCAAATGTTTAAATTCCACGTTCCATTATATTGGGGTTTTTAGTTCTGAGGTATAACAACTAAAAAGTGAAAAATAAAAATCTTTTTTACAAAAAAAATCAACCGAGTTCTAAAAAAAAAATACACTAAAAATTAATAAATAACTTTAATTTCGGAAGTCGGTGTCAAATAACGAAGAAGTAAAATACGAGTACAAACACCGACTTCCGAAATTAAAGTTATTTATTAATATTTAGTGTATTTTTGTTGAATTTTTTGCATTTTTTTATATTGATTCCAAGAACTTTTTGATTCACCCTCGTAATCTAGCTTTCTACCAGTGAAAAGAAATTTAGATTTGGATAACTACGGAGATTACTCCATACAAATTTGACTTTGTTATAAAATTCGTATGGATTTATTTAGGCTTCATGCATAAAAGGCACAAAGGCGGACTTAACGCGTTAGGCATTCTCTACCAGTCGACCAAGGATGGTGAAGAGATAACACGCATGTGTATCCTAAATCTGTTGTTGTTGTGTGTTGTTGAATTGTGTTTATCGAGACCAGAACGATTTAGGGACGATTTCACCATTCGCTCTATAAACTAAGTTAGCTAGCAAAGTAAGTTAGTTAGTTAGTTTTGAACTAAGTTTAGCGTAAAAAATAAAACCATAAAAAAAGATTACAGTAAGTTAACCTTAAAAGATAGACTTAAGCTGTCGTGGACTTTTTTTAGAACTTTAAAAGGAAAACAATTCCGTCGTAATAAATTTACCGTAACTTTAACCGTTTACGCAGCGCACGCAAGTGAAGTTCTCAAAAGGATTTTTTTGCCCGTTTCTGCCACATTTTACATTGATGCTTCGCTCCTGTTGGTCGCAGCGTTATGTTATAGCCTCTTCCTCAATAAATGGACTACTCAAAAAAAAAAAAAATCAATTCGATCCAGTAGTTCCTGAGATTAGCAAAAAAAACAAACAAACTTAAGCGGTTTAGAATTGGTGAAATTGTGTTTGAAAAACTGTTTTAAACTCGACAGACAGAGAAACCCAACATTTGCAATATTACCCTGAAATTCAGCATTGCATTTACAATATTAATTTCAAACATCTACCCAAATCCTTGATCCAGATATGCGAGCTACTTCATTACTGCTACAAAACACAGGCGTACCCTGGAAGCGGGTCTAAGTGCATTTTAGTGTTTAGGACATTGTGTTGTCGCCTTGGGCTGCCCGGAGATGTTTGGGTGGTACAAGAGAGGGGAGGTAGCGGGTTTGGAGTTAGTAGTTATATTGTAGTGGTGGTTGTTACTTATTGGGTTTTATTTTTTAACCGACTTTCGAAAAAGGATGAGGTTCTATGTTCGACTGTATGTAGGTTTTTTTTTTATTTAAATCCGCCGATTTCTCCGTCAGTTGTAGACCGATTTTCAAAATTTCTTTTTTTATCCGCCCGAGATGGTTGCGTATAAATTTTTATCGAAATTGCTTCAGCGCTTTTTGAGAAACTGAACAAAAACGAAAAATATGTATACTTCGAAGACGTTTTGGTGTTCTCCAAATGTTTAAATTCCACGTTCCATGTTATTGGAGTTTTTAGTTATGGGGTATAGCAACTAAAAAGTGAAAAATAAAAGCCTTTTTAACAAAAAAAAAACAACCGACTGCCAAAAAAAAAAACACTAAAAATTAAAAAAATTACTTTAATTTCGGAAGTCGGTGTCAAATAACGAAGAAGTAAAATACAAACACTGGTGTTGATTCTGTTATGCACAAACTAAACTTAATTTAGGCTATTGCTATCTTTTTCTCTCTAATAAAACAAGAAAGAGACGGACGTAAATTAGAGCTGTCAAATTTAGTTTGAACTAATATTTCCATACAAATTAAGGGTACACGTAAAAACATGTCGTCTAAAAACACGGTGAAGTGCAAGGCGTAAACTAGTTTGACATCTCTAACTTAGTGCATAGCTATAGCCGTCCTTTCTACACAACACACTTTCTAACGGACAGATGGACAGATAGACAGACGGACAGACTGACACGTGAGTGATAGCAATAAGGCTCTGTTGGGATCCTTCGGGTACGGAACCCTAAAATTGGCTATTTCTTTTTACAAAAAAGTCAGTGAATTGTTTAAAACTTTATTGTAAAAATACTAAAAAATAACATCAAAGTTATTTTTTTGAGTTTTCAGTGTATTTTGGAGAGTTAGGCTCTCTGAATTTTTGTATCCTTATTCAAATTAATGATTTATAAATATGGATGGATGGAGAGGGAGAGGGAGGCCAAGGAAAGGATGGATGGATTCTGTGAGGAGTGATATGAAAGAAAAGGGAGTTAGTGATAGCGTGACGGCTGACAGGACAGAATGGAAGAAAAAAACGTGTTGCGCCGACCCCAAGTAACATGGGATAAGGGCAGGAAGATGATGATGATTCAAATTAATGATTTGTGTTCACCTGAAAAGTCATTTTTAAAAAGTTTAGATCAACACCTCATTCCACGATAAGGCAAAAATACTCCTGGGTTGGTCAAAACCAAGTACAAAAACGCTACCTCTTGTAAGTTGAGCCACAAAACGAAAATAACGTTAGTGAAACTTAGAAGCACAAATTACTTGCGATTGTCTTCAACATTTAGGTTCCCTGCTACTCCTACTTAGAGGCTCACAAACTTATGTTTGTCAGTTCTCCTGAATTGTGAAACATGTAAAGCATTAATTATTTACTTATTTCTAATTGGAACTAAGTTACAGATAATCTCAGTAGGAATTTTGGTATCTAATAGAAAACTAATGTAGGATTCCTTGATGCTTGAGACCTGTTTTGGCTTTGTTCATGTGGGTTTAAATTATGGATGAATATTCTCTTGAATTTAGCTAGTAACGTAACGACGAAATATTGTGCTTACGTGCTTACCTACTCGTAAATAAGGATTATGGTGTGATCTGCGAAAAAGGACTCAGGACCACAAAAAATAGATTATTTGATTAGTCCGTAGTTTGCACGAGTTTTGTTACCACGTATTCCACATTGGGCACCCGCTTAAGGGTCTACTACCCGCCAAGTGGCGCCCTCATTGAATAAAAAATCGTAGCATAACATAACATAGAAAATAAATATTAAAGAATCTAGCGTCACGTTTGTTACAAAGAGGATAAAGTATTTTTACGTTGTTAAAACAGGTCTCAAAATGTTTCGTATGCAAAGTATTTTTTATTCAATGAGGGCGCCACGTGGCCGGTAGTAGGGCCTTAAACGGCACCTGAGTGAATGGCGCCTGAGGTATTCCACTTATGGCACCTATCAATGTTTTTCGCAGGTGCCATTAGTGGAATAATGGGTCGAAATGATCATCATTCTCTGGCTCCAGCCTTAATTTATTGAATTGCTCTGTAGCAGCCAGTTTGAAAGTTGATGGTGTGATATCCACGTGCCTCGAAAAGTACGTAAAGCTGTTAGTCCTGCACTTGATCTCACCCCGGTCGTGTCGGATTACCGTCCCATCGGAATATGAGAGTAAAGGAACAAAGAGTGCACCTGCGTTTGCGCACACGCTTGTGCACTAAAATACTTCGATCGAAATTCGGTTGGGAGGATAATTATTATTATTACTATTATTCATTAGCCATCACAAAATCTATTTTTTACCCAACTACGCGGCGCAAGAGAGGGAAATGTGTTTATCGGGTTATGTATGTATGTGTGTGTTTGTTCCTTTGTGGCGCTTTCCGCCAAGCGCGTGGGCCGATTTTAATAACTCTTACGTCCACTGATTCGTCTTAATCTTGCAAGTGCTACTATACTAAACACATGACAGTAAAATGCAATATGGCGACAACCAGACGCATTGTGAAAAAAGAAATTAAAGACGACGAAATATAGGTTTAAGGATTAAGGATTAAGAATAGGGTAGTAGTAGGGGTATCAAAATAAAGGGTTTAAGGAGGCGAATCCAAAAATATAACTCACTTAAATGTAGAAAATAAAATAAGTAATACTTTAAAAAAAAAAACCGTCTATAAAAACGAACTAAAAAGTTCCAAACAAGTCACTTTTCAAGTAGTCTGATGCAGTTGTTAGCAAATAACTGAAAATATTGAATTTTTTGAATCATTCAATAGTAATATACGTGTTCCATAAATTTCTAAACAGAATTAAAGCCACCAGCGAATTAGCGATATTTGAAAAGTTTTATCATAATTCAATTTTCAATTTTCTTTTCCTGCACCTGAATCAAAACTACAAATATCAAGGAAATGCCAACATTCTAAGAGGAAAAAGGCGATATTATCCTTATTGGTGTCAATTTGAGCGACATTACTTGACGGGGACTTCCTACAGGTAGGAGACATTTCCTGAGAGTGTCATCGTCTAAATGCTGTTAGACAGACAGACGGATAGCGCAGGGGTTGTACTGTAGGGGTTGAGGTGAAAATAATAGTTATATTGATTGCATTAAAATGGAAAATGATTTAAATTAACCAATTTAAAAAGTGAGATGCTATAATTATAGTTTAAAAAAAAATAAAAAAACACGCTTTTGAGTGACGTCATATTTTTTAAATAAACCTTACTGTTACAGGCAGAGGGTCCAAAGTCGTTTGATTTTAGGGTGGGTTAGATAATGTTGACAACAGTCTGTACCTACTCGTATCATGGGAATGCATAAAAAATAACTATCTAATATTATCAAACACAATCTACCCGCGCCTTTTCCCAACTATCTTGGGGCCGGCTTTCAGTCTAACCGGATGCAACTGAATACCAGTATTTTACATGGAGCGACTGCCTATCTGACCTCCATAATCCAGTTACTGGGTAGATAAGAAAAAAGAAAGAAAGAAAAGTATTTATTTGCCACAAAGTAACGACATACATAACAATATCATTTTGCTAGCTTTTGTCTTACCCCTTGGTAAGACTGGATGTCAAACTTTCGGGCTTCTTACGACCCTTAACGACTATCAAAGATCCACTTACGATTTTATTCTTGAGTTGTGACTCTGCTCGGGGACAAATAATACATGTAAACCTTCCTCATGAATCACTCTGTCTATTGTTGAAAACCGCATGAAAATCCGTTCAGAAGTTTTTGAGTTTAATGCGAATATACAGACCGACGCGGCGGGGGACTTTGTTTTATAATAATATTATGGATATGTCGCAGCCATCTGGTTGAATTCCCCATTCAATTCGACGCCTAGGTCGTTTATTAAACGATTCATTCAACTGAACGACAACCAGCCAAGTCGTTGAACGCAAAGTTTAATCAGATGGCTGGATGTTGTCTATTCATTTAGTCAAATTGGATATTGATGCTGCGTCATATTCATAGTGATGTGCTTTATATAATTCGTAAGGTTTTAATGTGTATAATCAATGAAAATGGACATTTAGCCGGGCTGTTTAAATAAATAAATGTAAATAAATGATGTGACGGTCGTAAGACATAAACCATATAATAAATAAATCTGCCTCAATTTTTAGGTCAATCACTGTTGAAAAACTGCCAACACTAGCGCAAATTCCCGGACAACTAAATATTTTAAAACCGATAAAATGCGATACTCTATTCGGCACTAGAACATGACAAAGGACGAACCGACACCGATATAAAGCTTTAGAAAAACTATAAACTGTGAAATTTTATGGACAAAAAATGTCATAAGTACCTTTCTTTTTAAGGGTGTGAAATCATCAGATGACTACTGCCGCGGGAGGGCACGTCAGATTCTTACTGACTTAAGGCACTATTAACTGCCAACGACCTTAAGTGGTTAGCTTACGTGACTTGTGCTGAGCACACGTAATGCGTCGTACGTCCACCCAGTAATAAGACTCGCCCATCAAGGAACGCTGTTCGAAATTAGACGTATCATTAATTTATTATACATAAAACAACAAGTATTATATTAAAACACGTATACTAAAATATAAATAATTAAATTATCTTTAAAATGGTGAAGAATTCATAAAAACACGCTTTATGGTTTTTGCGTGATTCTCAATATTTTATCCGCGATAGACCTAACTTTACAAATTAATTACACTATGTTATACTCGTAAAAATATAATTTAAAATATTCGCATATCAAGTTACGAAGACAATTGTTTAAGGAACATATTATTTTTTCAAGGAAATGAAACTAGTTGTTTAGACGTGATGTTCAAATAAAAATTATTAAAAGTAGTATAACTGTGCCTTAAACTCAAGCGTGTTACTTCAGTTGCCCTTTGCGTGCCAGGGTCGCGGTAACTCTTTCACACCGGGACCCTGGACTCCCGAGACCGTGGGACTTCAGCGAACCTGGACCTCCAGCGTTACTGGGCCTCCAGTGACCCTGGACATCCAGCGACCCTGAAAAAAAAAAGACAGGGACTAAAAGTTAAGTGAGTGTGTGAGTTTATTTTCTATATAGTCTGACAGTGACCGCCCTTTAGGTTATGTCACGGCCGTAATATAATCTAGCCAAGGAGCCCAACACTGACGGGAAACTCCAACATACTCGTACTTGCAAAAAAAACCACACATGATGATGATACTTTAGGGCCCGCAGGGCTCCAGGGGTGCTCCAGTAGCTACACGGGAGTGGTCTCACTGGCTGCTTGCGAGAGTGTGGTGTATAAGAGTGACTGGCTTATATGTGGAGTGTAAGGAAGGATAGAGGGAAAGGGCACTCTTGATAACTATATTGCTAAAATCAGAATTATACAGTGCCCACTTCAGTCAGGCGAGCAGAATTGACTAGTAAAAGAAACGTGATGCCTATTCTTTCTGGATTCGAACGACTCCTCAATATTCTGCCAGTTGAAGGCCGGTACCCACACACGGACTTAGGCAGTGTATACAATCGCCACAATACACATATAGATTTAGCAGTTTTCAGGTTGTAAGTGCATTTTTTTTTTTGTGGGGTGGGAAATCATCCAATGACTTCTCCCGCTCTGGTTGGAGCGGGAGGGCGTGTCAGACTAAAACCCACCCCTGTTCCTTCCTGCCCTTAGTACCCGGGGGCGAGGTAACTCTGTTTCGAATTTATCCTCAACCCCCGGGCAGGCATCGGCCATGACGGGCCCCGTCTCTATTGCTGACAACTCTTTGAGGCGCGCGTGTAACACTACGCGCCGTCGACTCTCGGGCCTGTTGCTGATCGGACGGCGAGCTACCCATTACTCGCCGTCCGCAGGCCCGGGTCTACGGTGGCCGGAGATCGTCTTGCGGCGCCAGAAGTCCCAGGCGTCTCCTGAGGCGGCTGCTGCTGAGAGCGTGAGGGCGTTGATACTCCCTCACGCGTCCCGCCTCCGCCTTCGCGAGCATTACTGCTTCGCATAAGGAGAAGACGGCTTCCCATTCCCTCTCGCTCCGTACCATGGCCTGAACCAGGGTAGGGCGCGAGAGGTCGCTGCCGCCTATCGCATCCACGAGGACACGGCTGTGCTCTGCCCAAGCCGGGCAAACCTCCACCGTATGCCCCACCGTGTCCTCTGGGCAATCCTCGCAGTGGACGGTTGTGAGTGCATCCATAAATAAACATACAGATTAAATTAGAAACAACTCATCGACCTACCCATAAAGAGTCACCAATAGAACATTTGTTTTTTTTTCAAGGAAACATAAACAGTGTCTTTGCAAAATTGTTCAACTAGCTAAGAAATCTCAAATGACAGTCCGCAAAAAAAGGAGCGAAGAAAAAATGCAGATCAAAATAACAACTGATTTGTTTTCATTTTCGGCACAGCATGACGTAATCAGATTTGTATACCACAAAAAACATAGAGTGAGCCAGCTGCGTGGTCTCACGCAGGTTGAATCGGGTCGCATTGTTAGCGGCGCGGCAGCGGAGGGGGTTTTCCCACATTTAATATTTTTAACCGACTTTCGAAAAAGGAGGAGGTTCTATGTTCGACTGTATGTATGTTTTTTTGGAACGAAGTTCCTTATCGCGCGTTGTGAAAGGGAGCTAGACGGAAAAAATTCTTACGAAAAGTTGTCACGACACTAATGAGGCTGTCCATCCAAAAAGATTGTGTTGGAAAAACAATCTAATAAAAACTTCTTGTATTTTTGGTGGGTAGGTACAAAGTTTGCAAGCAGATCAAGCATTATTTTCATTTCTATTTCGCATTGAACAGTGATTAATTATTCATTATTAATTATTATTATTAATAATATTAAATATTATATTTTGAGCTGAGCTGAGCTGAGCTGAGCTGAGCTGAGCTGAGCTGAGCTGAGCTTAGCTGAGCTGAGCTGAGCTGAGCTGAGCTGAGCTTAGCTGAGCTGAGATGAGATGAGATGAGATGAGATGGTGAAGTATAACTTCTTACGTGCGTGCGTGTGTGCGTAGTTAATAATAAAAAAAATATTATAAATTTAAAAAAATAAAATTATATTACAATTCCTTCACTAATTAATCGAAAGGAACTTCGTTCCATCCGGGTGTCCCTTGACACCTCTCAAGTTTTTTTTTTTTTTATGTATGTCCGCGTATTTGTCCGTCAGTTGTGGACCGATTTTCAAAATTCTTTTTTTATCTGAAAGAATATACTCCCGAGGTGGTCCCATATAAATTTTATTGAAATTGCTTTAGCGCTTTTTAAGAAACTGAACAAAAACGAAAAATACGCATATCTTGTTGACGTTTTTGTATTCTCCAAATGTTTAAATTCCACGTTCCATGTTATTGGGGTTTTTAGTTCTGGGGTATAACAACTAAAAAGCGAAAAATAAAACACTTTTTTACAAAAAACTTTTTAACAAAAAATTCAACCGACGAAAAAGAACTAAAAAGCAAAAAATAAATAAACCTTTTAAGTCTTGAGTATTGAGCTTATTTACCTACATAAAATATCAAATTTTATGTAAACTAATTTTGAGTCGGCGCCAAAGAACAATCTGATTATTACATATCTAAATTTTATATGTACGTAGAAATGAAGAAGGCTAGATGTAGGTAATTAATCATTTTATTATGGCACCGACTCAAAATTAGTTTACATAAAATTTGATATTTTATGTAGGTAAATAAGCTCAATACTCAAGACTTAAAAGGTTTATTTATTTTTTGCTTTTTAGTTCTTTTTCGTCGGTTGAATTTTTTGTTAAAAAGTTTTTTATTTTCTGATTTTTTGTGACTCGCATCATCTTTTAATACTCTGAGGCTAATTTCTAATCCTTCATCATTCCTCTTGGCACTGAGGTTCCCAGGATTATTGACCAGTTGAGGTCCAATATTCTAAAGACGTCTTTTCTCAAAGCATATTAAGTGATATCTGTCACTAAAACCAGTTTTTTATATCTAACTTCTATTTATTTAGGAAAGGTATGGTTTCCGTCATCAGCTCAGTTTCATGATGTGATGATTCCTAAATGCAAATACCTGATTAACGTGCCTAAGAGATAATTGCATTCAGCCAAAATATTATACGTATTTACCAATTTTTAACCGTTTGGTCCTCATCAGAAAACTTAAAGCCACCTAAAGGGCCTTGGAGAGGACTATGCTCTAGTTTATTTGCGTGTGCGAATCAGGAATGAAGATTATTGAGTTCCAAGGTCACCGATATAGCCCAAAGAATCGCCAGACTGAAGTGGCAGTGGGCAGTTCACATTACTTGCAGAACAGATGGTCGATGTGGTAGAATAGTTTTGGAGTGAAGTTACAGCGCTGGAATGAATCCCAGAAGGTAGACCGATGACCTGGTCACGGGAATCCGATGGATGTAAGACACACAGGGCCGGTTGTTGTGGCGACATTTGGGGAGGTTTATGTCCAGCAGTGGAAGTCTTTCAGCTGAAATGATGATGATGATGATGATGACCATTTGGAAAGAAATGTTAGCAGCAGAAAGTATGTTGGTAATACCATGACTAACTATAGGGAGCTGTTCTACTACCATTTTATGCTTTCCTAGAAATAAAAGAAAGAAAATTATTTAATTAGTGCCTAACTTATAACGCAAGCAATAAAAATACAAAAAGAAAGAGGATACAAACACAGATAAAAGCGTCACATCCGGGAGAAACGGCCAACACAAAGTTGACAAAATTGTTTTTAAAGCTATAGGCACAAACTACGCTAGACAAACGTTTTAAATTAAAAACCTAAACTTTAAAGTCTTAAACGTTCAACATACGGTGAGAAACGTGAAGACCAATTCCTCGTTACCTCTGACCATAAGAATCCACCTGCATCTAACAAAGGGAAACTCACAATCACATATTACAAATTTTCTCCCGCTCTCAATGCGACACAACCTCAAAGCGTCGCCCAAATGTAATTCAATATATACAGTTTCTCAGATTTCAATCGAGTAGGTGAGAATTTCAACACAATGCTACAAATGCGGATTCGACGATTCTAACCAAATAATATCCCATTTGAATGCTACTCTCAGCTACTATTGGAAGTCGATTCATCATTGTCTTTGCCGGAATTAGAACCGTTATGTTTGGGGTGGAATTATGTATGGAAATATATTTATAATGGGTTTTGAGAGGTTTTGTAATAGTCTCTGCCATCTGTAAGGTTTCCGTTGGGTCTTCATTTGTTATTGTCAATGTTGAAGCTCTTATGAGTGAATCGTGTCACACAGTGTTATTTATTGGTCTTGTCCACTTTATCATCTTGTGTGTTGCCATGGATGAGAATTATAATATAAATTATGTCATCATCATTGTCGATATTGGGGTCGGCTTGGAGTCTTAAACAAATTAAGCTGATTATCTGTATTTAGTATAGAGCAGTGGTAGCCCAGTGGTATAGTGGTGTATATAGTGGTATAGTGGTATATATAGACTCCGTTGTCTGCATTTAGACTCCCGATTGGTACGTTGTGCTTAGGAGGCTTGGCTACCATAGCCAGCCTTACTCCACCCAGAAGCACAGAAGCTTTCTAGGAGCTTCGCAGGCTTCGCGGAGCTTACTCGCTGTTCCGAGGATTTGTGCACGTTGGGTAGCCACGTCCGTGCATTCCAGGATGACGTGAGTGGCTGATTCCTCAGCGTCAAAGGTGCCTCTGCAGAGAGGGCTGTCCGTGGCGCCTATGCTGAAAAGATGTTTGTTCAAGAGGTAATGGCCCGTGATTGTCTCTATTATTATTCTGAGGTTATCTCTCTAAGACTGAGCAGTTTTTTGGTGAGTCGTGGGTGTAGGCTCGTCATGGTCATTCTCGACTGCCTGCAGTCTGTTGCCCATGACCATCTATTGTAGTATCGGCTAGTGGTAACGGCCGCGAGTTACAAGTTGTAGATCGTGGGTTCGTGGCCTTACTTTGTGTAAATTATTTCATCACCACTACTCTCAGAATGCTGAAAGTAGACATCGTGAGGAAACCGGCATGTCCTAGAACCAATCATTCGAAGACATATGACATCCAGCAACCGGCAATGGGCTCGAGGTTCAGCGGCCCAGCAGTAGGAACTTTGTAGGTTGATTAAATATGCTATTATGTGTCATACTAAGTATGTGTCTGTGTAAGTTACTGGTATTCTACAGCAGCTGATTAAACTGGAAGCCGACCACAAAGTAGTTGGGAAACGATTAGGCAAATGATGTACTACTTACGAAAATTTTACAAAAAGATTCTCTAATCAGATATTTAATTTGAACCACAGTTGACTGCCAAGTGTACGTAAAAAAAAAGTGTAGGTAAGGCAAATTTCAGTATCACCGATCCTGGATAGTTTTTTTTTGCAGTTTTTGAAATCAACCCATTGATCAGCCAACATGTCCATCATACATTTTTAACTATTTATTCAATATGTACAACATTTTTTTGCCAGTTTTTATTTAACTTGCACTATTCGTATGTTTGTTAGTTGTCCGTAAAAAATCAAACCATTTTTCGACCATTTTTAACCAACTTTCGAAAAAGGAGAGGTTCAAATAACGAAGAAATAAAATACCTACAAACAGTGACTTCCGAAATTAAAGTTATTTTTAAATTTTTAGTGTAGTTTCTTTTTTGGAAGTCGGTTGTTTTTTTTTTAAAATAAAAGTTTTTTTTTGGTATCCGATCGAGTTGAAATTTCGGATACACCTATAGTTTTGGTGATAATTTATGATAAGCGTGACCTGAATCGACATTCAGGATTAGCTTCAGATAAAGGAAATCTTTAATGCTCAACAGCATGGACACGAAATTTTGTGAACACATTTTTCATTTTATTGAGATAACCGAAATAAAAGCTTGTTTATTTTTTTTTGTTTCTATACACTTATTTTAACTATATATGAGAAGTCCGTTTTAGAAGAAGTTAGAAGACCAAATTTTTTGTGAACTGACTAGCGACCCACCCTGGCATCGCACGGTTATAAATCATAGACACAAACCTTCCCCACCCGGGTCTGCGGACGGCGAGTAGTGGGTAACTCGCCGCCCGATCAGCACCAGGCCCGAGAGTCGACGGCGCGTAGTGTTCCACGCGCGCCTCAAAGAGTTGTCAGCAAAGAGAAGGGGCCCGTCATGGCCGATGCCTGCTCGGGGGTTGAGGATAAATTCGAAAGAGTTACCTCGCCCCTGGTCATTCAGGGCAGGGAGGAACAGGGGTGGGTTTTAGTCAGTAAGAGTCTGACACGCCCTTCCGCTCCACCCTAGAGCGGAAGAAGTCATAGGATGATTTCCAACCCCCAAAAAAAAAAAACTTCCTTGTTTATAGCCCTTTCTATTAGTGTTTTATTAGAGTTAGTGAAGACACTAACTCCTCCTAAACCACGCAACTGATTTTCACATCTTCGGAATCATGAAACAGACAGACGAGAACTTTGATTTATACAAGGTAGAAATGGAGACGAGTATGAGCATTTACAAAATGCAATAAAAATAATGGTGTAGAACCAGCACCCACCGCACATTCCCTTAATGTAGCAACGACATTCATTAATGAGAGAACGACCAGTTCAATTAAGTACAGCAGCATACGGAAAAAAAGGAATCGAGAAAACATTAATACCGAAAAAAGACGACCTGAGCTCGACAGCTCAATATTAATGTATGAGGTTTTAGCAACGTCGATGGCAAAATAAATATTGAAAGTGAACAGCTGTATGTAACCATTCGTCAATTATTTTGCCATTTGAAGCTACCTGTGTCTACAAGGAATTTGGAATGATTGAGTGCGACATACCGACGTAGTTTGATTAGAGATCTAGAAGAAAACAAAAGTCTACAAAAGTCTGGGTGGAATATGATGAATAGTATTTTTTTTTGTACTTTTTAGAGACAATGTGGTTTAGGATCTTTTATGGTCAGCAATAAAGCTATTATCTTGGTTTTGTATCTCAGCATATTTACAAAGATACAAAAAAAAAAAACAACCAGCAACTAAAATCGATAATACAATTTTACTCCAGCAACCAGGAACCGTGATGATACTTTGCCACTTAGGATTAGGGCGTAATAAGCCCCCTGAACCCTGGTAGGACTCCAAAAGGGGTGGCTACCACCCTATGGATATTGGTTATGCAAATATCAACGGTAAGCGTGCCTGCCAGGAAATTGTGACTTTCGTATTACGCTCGCAGAGTGTTAATTTTTTGAATGATTCGAAACTTCATTTTTGGTTTAAGAATGGATTTGCGTTATGAGATTAATAGTATTTGTGGTTCTGACATTGAATAGAATTTAGTATATTGTTATGTGTTTTCTATTGTCGTGGTATGGGCATGTGATACGGAGGAATGAAGAAAATGTCGTGAAGAAAGTCTTGTGTATGGATGTGGATGGCTATAAGAGTAGGGGAAGGCCAAAGAAACGATTTTTGGACTGTGTGAAAGCGGATATGGGTAAAAAGGGGGTGAATACAGAGATGACGACTAATAGAGGATGGAAGAAAAAGACATGCGCCGACCCCAAATAAATTGGGATAAGGGCAGGAGAATGATGATGATGATGTTATGTGTTTTATAAGTGAGGATTTGTTACTGGCTGTCTGTGTAATTTAATTTTTGATGTGTCTTTCCTCTCGTTTTCCTGCAATCTGTGGAGAGCTTTCGTGAAATGGGGCGGAAGTGTGTAACAGGAAGCCGGGACAGGGCGTGCTATTTGATTTGACCAATGAGTGCGCGCGGTGGTAGGACTGGACGTCAGATGGTAGAGCGCGCGCACGATTAGTCCGCGCGCGGTCGAAATCGTACTTGTATAAGTACGATTTCGACCGCGCGCAGACTAATCCTGAAAAATTAAATTAAAACGTATGTTTTAATTTAATTTTTCAGGATAGAATGTAAATGTTACTTATTACCAAGGTGAGATGTCAAATGTTACCAGCTTAACCGAATACTATAAGGCTCTAAGGTTTTTTTTTATATTAACTCGCTTATAATGGCTTCAAATGTAACTAACGGTGTAAAAAAATCTTACATTTTTTTGACCAACTTCCCGGTTCACAATTAAGCTGAAATTATCCATATATGTTTAGTTTGGATGGCAATGCATGGTTAGTTAAGTGACGTCATTTCAAATCCAGTGTGGCGGACTCACAAAGATGGCGGACTAGTAATTTTTTATGCATTCCCATGATAAGGGTATCAAATCAAAGGGTTTGCTGAGAAAATTCGAAAAAGTGTGTTTTGTAGTTTTTTTTTACAGGCTCGCGTTTGACCAGTATCTCACCTGACGGCAAATGATGATGTGGTCGACGATGGAGCAAGCTTGCCTAGAAGTAATCTATTCACTCTTGTCTTAAAACCTCCAGTTTGTAGCTATCAGGAAACATAGACTCCGCTTACTGTTCTTGATCAGTTTGTTTTAGCTGTGAATCATATATATTACTTAAATCACTGCATATTATAAAACAAAGTCCTCCACCGCGCCAGTCAGTCTGTTCGCGATAAAATCAAAAACTACTAAACTGATTTGATGCGGTTTTCACCAATAGACAGAGTGAACCATGAGGAAGGTTCAGGTATAAATTTGTACCCGAGAAAAGTTGTGGCGGGTCGCTAGTAATTAAATAACATTTGACTCTTTAGCTGACTTCAAAATGGAGAAGATAATTTCATGTGGTAATTTTAAGTTGAACGTGGCTACATTCGGCGAAGGAAATTGTATGTGTCGTCGTAACCAATTAGATCAAGTCTGAAGTCCTCTTTTAAGGCTAATTCTAACCTCAACTAACAGATGAGCGTAGATTCTATATGGGACGTGTCTAAAATTATAAAGTCAGACTTCAATCTACAAAATGAGAAAATTGGCCAATACCTTAAGCACTTCCGGATCAACAAAAATCTTTCGATTTCCTCAAAAATAGACCTTCTTTCTTATTCCTTAAAACTTAAATATTCTTGCGTTCAAAACTTAATCCATATTTGTTAAGGCGCAGATATACGACTTCTTATGATTTTAAATTGAACATCTAAGCGACTAGTCTTATTTCTTTGAAAAAAATATGTGTTTCTTTATACAATTTCCTTCGTTATTTGATATGTGAATATTTCAAATAATATTTTTATAACATAGTGTAAGTAATTTGTAAAGTCATGTATAACGCGGATAGAAAATGAGGAACACAGAAAAACTCTTAAGAGGCCTCTTACAGTCCACTAGCGCCGCCAATCGAAAAAATGTCATAACTCGTAAATAGAATCAAAAATACAAAATATGTTCTATTATTAGTGTGGAAAAGGCAATAACGTAATTGTATAACACCTTATCAACACTTGAAATATAGCTGTTTAGCTAAATCGTGCATTCAAAACATAAACGGCCGTTTTTGTTACAAATGCACGATTTAGCCAAACAGCTATATTTCAAGTGTTGACAATGTGTTATAAAATTACGTTATTGCCTTTTCTACACTAATAATAGACCAAATTTTGTATTTTTGATTCTATTTACGAGTTATGACATTTTTTCGATTGGCGGCGCTAGTGGACTGTAAAAGGCCCCTTAAGCGTATTTTTACGAAACTTTCACCATTTTAAAGATAATTGAATTATTTATCTTTCGGTATACGTGTTTTAGTATAATACTTGTTGTTTTGTGTATAATAAATTTAATAATGCGTCTAATTTGGGACAGCGCTCCTTGGAGGACGAGTCCTATTACTGAGTGGACGTACGACGCGTTGCGTGAGCTCAGCACAAGACACGCAAGCTAACCACTCAAGGCCGTTGGCATATACCTGCGTCTTAAGAGGTTAACGATGTCTGACATGAATAAAAAGAGGACGTCCCTTCAATATTGGAGAAGAAAGATTATTTTTTGGAAGTCTGTCGGTGAAATTGATAAGGCAGGTCGATGACGTGACATGAAGGCTGAATGACAATGGAATATGGATAGTGGGCATATGCTGAAGGTTTCGAGGGATGTAGATATTGTAACACCAGGTATTTTTCCTTTATTAGATTATACGTTGGGTTTGAGTTGAGATTTTCTGTTTTAATTTTGGATTTTTTGAAGCTTTTATTAAACTTACAATGTTCGCATGTCATGTAAGGAGTATGCACGCTTCAAAAATTTGAAAATATTTTTAGACCACTTTTTGGTTCTTAATATAGCTGTTTGTTGTGCTTATGTAAGCGCGGTTACAATGCAATATTATGATACCATCAAGCTGATCTGATGATAGTGCCAGGATGTAGGGACTGCAACTCCCTGATGGCAAATGGTACGACAGCGTAATTTGGGCTAGTCTGTTTTGTTGTTTTAAGTACTTTCCATAACATGCTCGAACTAACAAATCCATAAAACGAACCCGTTACTCATGTATCTAGTACCCTGTTTTTTTTGTGGGATGGGAAATCATCCAATGACATCTCCCGCTCTGGGTGGAGCGGGAGGGCGTGTCAGACTCTTACTGACTAAAACCCACCCCTGTTCCTTCCCTGTCTGAATGCCCAGGGGAGCGGTAACCGGGTAGTTGGTCAAAAAGATTAAAGTTTTTTTTACACAGTTAGTTACATGTGAAGTTATCATAAGCGAGTTAACATAAAAAAAAAACGAGAGAGCCCTATAAGTCACTTTTTTCTTTTTTTTTTGGGTTGTGGGAAATCATCCAGTGACATCTCCCGCTCTGGGTGGAGCGGGAGTGCATGTCAGACTCTTACTGACTAAAACCCACCCCTGTTCCTTCCCTGCCTGAGTGTCCAGGGGAGCGGTAACTCTGTTATGAATTTATCCGCTACCCATTTAGTACCCTTGCGATGCGATAATATACTAAATTGCATTTTTAATACCACCGCCGCCCGGCCATGTCATATCTCACTGTATTATTAAACAAATAATTATGGAATATGAATGAACAATTAGTATATTCGATTCAAGTTTTTTTTTGTATCACCATTCATCAGGGCCTTTAATAGATAACACGCACAACACTCATAATTATTCTATCCAACCTGCCAAACTTTCTTCAAAACTCCGTCACAATCCAGACAAAACACATTTATTTAGCTCCCAAAACTACCAATAGATGTCGCTTCCCCCAGGGTTGCCAGCATCAATTCGATCATTAATACCAACGTTAAGATCCTCATCTATGCAATTATATTCCGGTTTTACGATGGCAAGGCCTTTGTTCCATCTTATCTGCGAAAGGGAAGGGTTATATTTGTTTAAGTTCAAATTGGAGCCTTGTGAAGCTTATGTTTTTAGGATATTATTACTTGAAGAAGGGTTAGGCGGCTATTAGGTTTGATGAGTGTTTTTGGTAATGTCCATTGTCATGGTAATGTTTTATTTAATTTCGTTTAAAGAATATTTTTGGTTAGAGACTATGTTACTTGGTGTGACGATTAAATAATATAGAAGCGGAGGTAGGTCCACGCGGGTAGAAGTGACACTGGACAGCTGTCACTGTTACCGGCTGGACGTGCGCCCTGCTTGCTATTTGGAGACACCAAACTATTGTTTTATTAAACCATCTGTGCTTACCCCTGTGATAAGTGGACGTCACAAGTAGCAGCACCGCCGGCGAGGAAGCGACTAACTCTCGGTTATTTTGATGCTCAAGAAACGTACAATAGATATACATTCCGTGTAAACAAAAGAGATCCATATATTAATAGTTGATCGCTGACTGTTCACACCGCCGGCGAGGATTCGCTCCACAAGTTTCTCACTGAGCGACAAGAGCTACTCGTTCAGCGACACTCGCTCAGCGATGATTGCTCGGCGTTCCAAACTTACGCTGAGAAACCAACCCGAGTGAGTGGTACGAGTAATCGCCCGTCGCACTCACACACTTGCTTAAAGCCCAGCTACAAAACTATCGGAACTACCACTCGCTACTCGCTGCTCGCCAACTCGTTTTTAGTTTGAAGCTCTATTTCTATATTGCCACCCCCCCCCCAAAAAAAAAGGCGTTCGCTTCGTTTCTATAAATAAAACTAGTTTCTTTAATGTTAACCTAAACTGTCCCACTTCATGCTAAAGGCCTCCCCAATTACTAATAAACAACAACAATAAAATAAACTAACAAATATAATACAAAAAAAAAAACAATAAATTTAGGTTATTTCTAGTTAGTGTTTTTGTGTGAATATTGTGTGCCTTAACCTGGGTCAAATAAATTTATTTTATATATTTATTTTTCTTTATTTCACTTCTCTCCTAGCTGTACTTCTTCATGCCAATTCGCCAGGAAGCCATCCAAGGTATCCCGACATCTTCTTCTCGGTCCGCCGAGAGCCTGTCTGGCTGTGTTTGGGCTCTAGTCTTGCGATATAGGTGCCCACAGCTTAGACGGCATCCAACAGGCATTACCCGCCTAGCCCCATTTCAGTCTAAAACTAGATGATAAATCTTCCGTTAGTCCACTTAGTTTTTAGAGTTCCGTACCCAAATGGTCCAAACGGAGCCCTATTGCTGTTACTCACGTGTCCGTCTGTCCATCTGTCTGTCACAAAATTTGGTTCCGAAGAATTTTTTAACTTCCCATTGACCTATGAACTTGAAATTTGGTGATAATATTTATTATTACGTATATTTTAACAACAAATATCATATCATATAGTACGGAACACTAAATGTACGAAGTCCGACACGTACTTGGCCGGTTTTTTTGCTAAACTGTTACAACTTTGATTTGCCTAACCAGAGATGTAAGCTGATCAGTGAGGGTCAATAGGATTGCAAGCAAATCAACCTAGAAAATCTTCGAAAATATATCTTAAAAAATATAAAAGAAACACTAACTAAACATTGATTGAGAATTCTGTTGAATTCTGTTTATTGAAACAGAACAGACAAAGTGAATTTTAATAAAAGCTCGTAAAAATCTACTTAACAGTAGATAAACTCATCATTCCCCAATTCCAAAAAAACTTCTATGCCAATAGGGAAACCGCTAGCCAAATCCACACAAAAAGATTTTTAATTTAAAGTCTATAATCCGAAATTCTAGTTAAAACCGACTCGATCTGCCCGAAAGCGGTTTAAACTGGTTCGGAGGCAAAACGAATGAAATCCAGTCAAATATTTTACTACAGACCGATTGTAGTAAAACTCACGAAGTTCCACGAACGAAACTTTTTACAGGACGAAAAAATATCGGCTTTGGAACGTAGAAATGTGATTTTGTGATGAATTGGCTGAAAGTAGGTTAGAAACTATTAAAGTAAAGGAAAGTTTTGCTGTTTTATTTTAAGTTGAATCTTTTCTTATCTTGTTCTGGGATTTGTAAGTTAATGATGAGCTGACATCGTTTCTTTCGAAAGTTCTTTTGAAGATTTATTCGGGTTTCGGTTCAGAGTTTCAGACCTCTTTGAAGGAATTTCGAGGCGGAAACTGGCAGTAGTGGAATATTATACAGGGTGTAACTGAATGGTGTGGTTATATTTAAAAAAATTGAATCTCCATATTTTTTTATGAAATTGATTTTCCATACAAAGTTATCTTCAGCTGATTAAAATTAGCATGGGAGGTACAATCTTTTTTAGGTTTTGTAGAAAGTTGTTTATTTAGGGCTAAAGCAGTTTTTAAAATATGACCACATCTTTCCATTACAGCCTGTAGATTTCTTCTTACTCCTCCGCTGTCTTTTCTGATTAATAATTTTCGTTGCGAGACCCAAGACAGTTTAATCGTTTCTCTGGGACTCGTCGAGCTTCATTGCCTCGGCGTTTTTTTCTGGTGGTCGCCACTGTTGATTCTGGCTTACAGAAGTTACAGTGGTTTGGGAATAGTGTGGCGGGCTTGTCCCAAACAATAAAAAAATTAAAAAGACCCTGTAAACTAAGTTTAATTAGGTCAACATGTAAATACTTTAGAGACGGTAGCCAACGGTTTAGCGACCTTAGAGGAATAGTTTAAATGACTTTGTGACTGCAATTTCACAGCATTAATAACTCAATTTAGTGTCATAGCAGCAATACCGGGGGTCTTAGGGTAAGCAGAGTTCTAAACTCTTTAGAATAGGTTGGTTAATCGGTGAGATTTACAGTCGTACAGGTTGATCTTCAGGGTTAAGCAACACTTGGCGAGGTAGGTCCGTGATGGCCGAGAATCCTCTGTATTTTGGAAAGCATGATAAGCTGCTGGTCCTGGCTGTCATTTGTAGAACTTCTACAGCTGTTACGGGTAGTCAGAAACCAGAAAATCTGACACCAATCTTGCCAAGGGGTATTGTGTTACCCTGTTACTGAGTTGTGGAGGTCAGATAAAAGTCAAAAGTCAAAGTCAAAAGTCAAAGTCAAAACGTTTATTGCGAACTAAGTGTACAATGTTGGTGTTATACTTTAATTTTTGGTACTTATGACTTAGCAGCCTTTTGCAAGCATTGCAATTTTTATTCACTTAAATTAGCATGCATTAAACATTATTAATACTTAATTATTTACTTTTTAATAGTACAATTAAATTAAGAAAAATTAGAGTTATGTCAAAATTAAATGTCAATAATAATTAACAAACAATCAATAAATAATCACAAAACAATACACCACAATCACAAAACACAATCACAAAACCAATCACAATCACAAAATAAAAACAATCACACCACTAAATCGCAATCACTAAATATAAATTACTGGAAATGGCAGGCAGATCGAACTGTAATATATATTGCTTAAAAAGAAAGAACAACACAACAAAAACAAAAAAAATACAGCGGCTTTGAGAACAAAAGAAAAATTAGATTAAAAAAAGTAACAAAAGAAAAAGTAGTGTGTTTAGCGGTCCAGAGACATTAGTAAGCGGTTTTAGATAGTTACCATACCACCATCTGCCTGCACCGAGTACCTACTAGAGTTTTTCGGTCATATAGCCAAGAAGGACGGACATAAACTCATATTGTTTTTTTTTTATTTACGTATTACTAACACTAGATACAGGGTTATGTTACTAACACTATGCATTTCTGAAAACCGACCGACCGACCGACCGACCGACCGACCGTCCGTTCCGGTCCGTTTCGGTCGTGCGACCGACCGACCGTTTTGAGAGCAGTGGTGATGAAATAATAATTTACACAAAGTAAAGCACTTGCTGGGTTTGAAGTCATGATAGATCTACAACTTGTAAGTCCACTGGGCCATCACTGCTTTCAACAATAAAGAGCGACCCTCAGCAATGAGGTAAAGGACGCGAGAAGTATGGAGGAGTAGATAATTCCGCAAACAAGCTTATTTAAAAAAACCTACTAATACAAAATAATGTTGTTACATAACATATTACATAACATTGGGAACTCCCAAAAGATTTCCAAACACATAGGTGGACTATTTTTGTGAAAGTCTACCCATTATGGGGCAAAAGTACTAAATCTTCATTACTTAAGCCATTTTATACCATTACGCTAAGAACTTAAGGCATATAATTGCTTAACGACCTTAAGGGGAAAAGGGCCGAGAGGTAGGAAAAAAAAAGTTTGGTAAATAACGTTATATCATAAAGGCGTAAGATTTATAGGGTGAGCAGAGTAGTAAGACTTTTGTTTATAGGTTCGCGTGTTTTTTCTCTAATAGCTAAAGGGCAATGAGTAATTGTGATAACTTGTGTAGGTAGCGAGGAGAATTTGGTGTCTACGCTTTATTTTTGCGTGTAGGTCAAAGTGTAAGAAACTGTGAATTAAAAAAAAATTGGCCAAGAGCGAGTCGAAGTCGCGTGCAGAGTTCCAAACAAATTATATTTTTTCAGGTTTTAACTACCTCCTCTTTATAGGGTTTTCTGTAACCTCGTAAAGAACTACTTTCTGTATTTTTTTTTCAAAATTTTAGGCTCTGTGGTCTCGGAGATAAGGGGACTATGGTAATTTTTCATCTATTTTCTTAAATAACTTTAAAACTATATATTTTAAAATTATGAAAAAAATACGTTTGAGACCAGCACAGCGTTTCATTTGATATGTCGCACGGTGCACTTTGAAAATCTTTGTTTTTTAATTTTCCGATTTTTATCCATCCATTTATTTTTATTTTTAGTCTTGTGTATGGATGTGGATGGCTATAAGAGTAGGGGAAGGCCAAAGAAACGATGGTTGGACTGTGTGAAAGAGGATATGGGTAAAAAAGGGGTGACTACAGAGATGACGACTAATAGAGGAGTATGGAAGAAAAAGACATGTTGCGCCGACCCCAAATAAATTGGGATAAGGGCAGGAGAATGATGATGATATCCCAAAAGTGACCAAAACAGTATATATCTGTTTTGGTTACAGATATTAATGTGTGTACCAAATTTCAACTCTATCGCTCCAGCAGATTTGGAGCAAATTGCCTGTGATAGACGGCCTGAGCCTATAAATAAGGTTTCTGTTTTTCCATTCGGTTTTTCGGAAACCAAAAAATATAACAAAGTTTCATCATCATCATTTCAGCCGAAAAACGTCCACTGCTGGACATAGGCGTCCCCGAAGTGTCGCCACATCGACCAGTACTGGGCGTTCCGCATCCATCGGATTTCTGCGACACTCATCGGGTCACTAGCCCACCTTATCGTAGGCCGAAAGCAAACAAAATTTAGTAAGAGGAAGATCAAAGAAACTGTTATTTTCACTAACACTGTGGTCTATCAAAAAATATGCCTAACTTTTCATTCCAGAAAAGATCATGGTCAATGAAGTATTATTATTTATGTTAAAACTGTAATTCAGTGTCCTGCATTTCACGGAAACTCGTCTAAACTCCTTGGTTTAAGAGGTGCTTCGGCAAAATTGCTAGATATAAGAGATTTAGCTGGATTTCAAGATGGCGCCGGGTGTTATGGCGACCGGTGTCGGTCTCAAAAATAGTGTCGTTAAATTGTAATCTTTGAACCGAGGAAAAGGGAATAGAAGGATTTTTACGTGAAAAGCTAATGTGTTATTTTTTTTAAAATAAAATCTTTTTGGGAATATTTTTGACATAAAAATTTGTCAAATTTGTAACTGTATTCAGAAAAACTAAAAAAACCGGCCAAGTGCGAGTCGGACTTCGCACACAAAGGGTTCCGTACCATAAACTGAAAAAAGGGCCCCTTTCATTTTTAATTTATTTAATTTTTAATATTTGTTGTTATACCGGCAACAGAAATACACATTCTGTGTAAATTTTATATGTGTCGCTATTGTGAGATACAGCCCGCTGACAGACAGACGGACAGCGAAGTCTTAGTAATAGGGTCCCTTTGGTTACCCTTCGGGTACGGAACCCTAAAAACACACACACATACATGCTTCTACGTTTCACATACGTAAAACATCTGTGACATACACAGAGCACAAACATGATCTTAAAGTAATTATAATTTTAAACAAAAATGAATTACTATTCCTTTAATTCAGCTAGAACGCAAATTATAGGTATAGCATAAAATGTCACAATTATTACACGGAAGGATACACGGATAATTGCACAAAAACATTAAAAAAAAATTAAAAAGAAAACCCGACTGCAACAACAACTCAAAAGTTTCTATCAACAATAACTTTTCAAGAAGTCTGAATAGACATAGCCTCGAAAAACATTATCCTCCTTCTGAGGCAGTCAGGCAATAAGATAACAATCTTGAGTTTTAGGTTCGATTTCTTACGAATCTCGTGTTATACCGTAAAGTGGGATTACTTTGGCCCTGGGGTATAACTTTGGCGCAAACTCGATAGCCAATAGGAACACAGTAAACATAGTACTTATCCTCATCATCATAATCATCATCATTTCAGCTGAAAGACATTCACTGCTCGACATAGGGCTCCCCCAAGTGTCGCCACAACAACCGGTCCTACTACGCATCTCGCATCCATCGGCTAACCGTGACCCTCGCCAGGGGCCCAATTCTGTAACTCTGAGTTAAGCAACACGCCATCGACACTCTATCGACACACAACAGACATTATTTTGCCACTGTTGCAAATTTGGTATTCTGCCGAAACTTCCAAATGCTATTGACGTATTAGAGTAGACCAGACTACCAATTATTACAAATGTCTTATTATGGCGTTCCAATGGCACTACAGTGGCAAGTCAATGACCATAAATAATTTATAGAATACCAAATGTCAATGACTATTCTATTGAGACACCACTGACACATTATTGACAAGTTAGTTATTTTACAGCATTCGGCCCCAGGTCATCGGTCCACCTTGGGAGTCCTTCCAACACTGCGTCTTCCGGTACGCGGTCGCCACTCCAGAACTTTTCGGCACCAGCGACTGTTCTGCGAGCTGTGCTGTGTGCTCGTTAACCAATAGAAACTCAGTAAATACAGTGTCCTGTGTTCCTGTTAGTTAATGAGTTTGGGCAAAAATTATACCCCAGAGCCAAAGTAACCCGACATTACTGTACATACATAAAATACAACCTACTCGTATAACCATATTTGCAAATTAAATTTAACTAGTTTTTAGGGTTCCGTACCCAAAGGGTAAAACGGGACCCTATTACTAAGACTCCGCTGTCCGTCCGTCTGTCTATCTATCCGTCTGTCACCAAGATGTATCTCATGAACCGTGATAGTTAGACAGTTAAAATTTTCACAGATGATGTATTTCTGTTGCCGCTACAAAAAAAACAGAATAAAATAAATATTTATGGGAGCTCCTATACAACAATCGTCATCTTTTTGCCGTTTTTACTAGATAATGGTACGGAACCCTCCGTGCACGTGTCCGACTCGCACTTGGCCGATTTTTTAGATTCGAGTTGGGAGCCATTTCCCGAAACTATCAACTAGACCCGGGATTAAGTGATAGTTCCCAGGAAACAATAATAGTTTCCTTTCTAAGACCTGGCTAGTCTAAACCCATTCCAGTTAAAATACTTACTTGGATCGGGTCCAGCCACTAGCCGGAAAGAGAGCGGAATTAAAATAATTTTATAAACTTTAACTCTTTATGAAATACGTATTCACATATAATTTGGTGATTTCTTTTACTAAAAGGAAGGGTGGACTTATGAAATTAGTTTTTATTTTAAAAAGAACTGCTGTGTTTTGAAAATCAATAGAATCTAGAAGAAAAAAATAGATCAGAACTTTGAGCTCCTCAAAGTTCTGAGTTGAGCTTCACGATGACTGACAAATGCTTGCACTGTCTGGACAGGTTCACTCGAATTTGTGTGATGCTTTCTTCAAAAAGCTCATCCCAGACATAAACGTACATGGTTCTCATATGATTTAACCAGTACATGAACACTTACACACGATGGATTTGAACACTTTAAAAGAGACTATGACCACTGAGATTGTATCGGTGTTTCTTCCCAGGGTAGTCAGCTAGGAAACACTGGCCTCATCTAGTTTAAACTGACAAAAAACATTGACGTGTAAAAGTGTTCCTTGTAACCTATTTACTGAATAAACATCATTTATCATTTATTTATCAATATAACTGTAAAACGCACATAAGAATTTCTTAGTTTTTTAGTAGCTGACGAGAGGAATGCAGTTCTTACTAGGTAGGTATACAAACATCGTAATATTTTTTTTTATCATTGATAGGCACGTGTTTGACCACTATCTCACCTGATGGTAAGCGATGATGTGGTCGAAGATGGAGCAGGCTTGCCTAGAAGTAACCTATTCACTCTTAACTTAAAGACTTCCAGGTTGTAGCTATCCAACACAGACTCCGGCAGGATATTCCACTCCCTAGCTGTACGCACAATGAATGTGTTGTGTAATATCGCAAGCTGCTGTGCCCAAAATCTTAAAAAGTAAAGAAACCATCGATTCAAGAAGCAGCCTTACTATGCCATCATTTAATCAGTTAATCTACATATCCTGGTGGAACCCCACCGTTGGACATAGTCACTGTTAGCCCCATTAGTGTCGGGAGTCGCAGAGCGATTCCTGCCCAACGTAGGCATGGGCTTGCAGACGGTGAGCAATGTTTAGCTCGCCGTCCGATAAAGACCAGGCGCGGGTCGGTGGCGCCGCACGTGTGCCTCAAAGAGATGTCAGTATAATTGACAGGGCCCGCTAGGAGCGTAGCCTGGCAGGGTCACGGGATCATTCAAAAGAATTACCGCGGCCCTGAAACACAAAGGGTAAGTAAAGGAACTCGGTTGGATTTTAGTCAGTAAGAGTCTGACACTTCCTCCCGTTCTGGTTGGAGCGGGAGGTCAGAGAAATCAACTAATTATTTCCCGCCACCAGAAAAAAAGGCCCACCAATAAACTCGCTTCCCGACTAAACTTTTTATTACAACGTATGCAATTTACACATAGCAAGTACACTTATGCTAGCCATTGACTTGGGATTTTTCACACCGTTTTTCACCGTAACTTTTTGTTACCCAGTCGAGTGCTATGAAGATACATGGGAGTGCGCTGATCATTGTGACGTGACAATACGGTGACAAATAGTTCCTAGGTGACTGAATTTTGAAGGATACTGGTGCCGATTCTGCTATGCACAAACTAAACTTAATTTAGGCTATTGCTATGTTTTTCTCTCTAATAAAACAAGAAAGAGATAGACGTAAATTAGAGCCGTCAAATTTAGTTGAACTAATATTTCCATACAAATCGAGAGTACACGTAAAAACATGTCGACTAAAAACACGGTAAAGCGCAAGGCGTAAACTAGTTTGACATCTCTAACTTAGATCATTGCTATAGCCGTCCTTTTCTCGCACTGCCTTTTAGTAAAAGATAGCGATTCTCTAATTTTAGTTTAGTTATTGAATAAGAGAATCGGCACCACTGACGCACTATATTCTAAACTAAGAATATAGACTGTTAAATTTTCCTTGAAACAATATTTCAGTGTATATGGGATGCACCCAGTACCGTCTTTTTCGTTTTGTTTTTCTTCTTCTTATTTCAAGAGCACTTATTACAGCAATCTGTACGAAATCCATTTCAAGAATGAGCGCGTTTTGTTGCCTAGTGACTTTTCAAGTGGGCGCATCGTGGGTGACAGTAGGTGACAGTGACAAAAAGTCACGGTGACAAAAATCACAAGTCAGCGGCTAGCCTTAGAACAACTACTACCACAGATTCGTTTACTTCCTTCACTCGAAGCAAACACCGATAACAAACATTATTGGCCGTAAAGACTACTTACTTCTAACAAAAAAATAAATAAAACGAAAACATAGAGGAAACGCGAGAAATAGCAATACTGGAGGTATGCCAGTTTGTTTAAAGGTACATTCACATTGCGAAATAGTAAACAAGTACAAAAAGAGTTTATGGCGGGATTTTCTCGAGTGAAGTTCAGTGGCTGTTTTAATTATTCGCTTATTGATTTCTAGTGGATATTGTGATGTAAAATTGGTGTAGTTTTGTGTCTCAAGTGTCTACGCAACTGGACAATATGTGGCATTATAAAACAGGCGCGATCTCGGTAAAATGGAGCTGAGAATTTTATTGTAGTATTGACTACCTCTGTGAAGATTGCCGAGAAGGCTGACTCGACACATTTGTTGCCAAATACTGCAAAAAACATTACAATGTGTTACATCTGCATTCTAGTCGAAACAAAGTAAAAATACACTACGTAAGACTAGGCAATATGGTCTAAAGAGACCGCCTTCCCTTCGGGGTAAATAAAAAAAAAAAAGTACAAAAATTCTGTAATTTCATCTCCATAGTACACAACAAAGTCGCTTGCCGTGTCTGTGTTTCTCCGCTTACTCCTTCTAAACCACGCTATCAATTTTGATACGGTAATAATAATAATGATCGGTAATGATAATAATAGAAAGAGCGATAAACTTGGGCTTTTTACCATCGTACAAGATTATTACACGTCTACTTGTTGCCATTATTAATGTCGAGCAAATAAAGCCAAAAAAATCGCCCCCTTTAATTTTTTTTTTTTTAATATAGCGGCAGCAGAAATACACATTCTGTAATCTCAACTATCTACCTATTACGGATCATAAGATACAGCCCGCTGACTTAAGACTAGGCTTAGTATTAGGGTTCCGTTGGTTACCTTTCGGGTACACAACACATTCATTGTTCGTACAGCTAGGGAGTGGAATATCCTGCCGGAGTCTGTGTTGGCTGATAGCTACAACCTGGGTGTCTTTAATTCAAGAGTGAATAGGTTACTTCTAGGCAAGCGTGCTCCATCTTCGACTACATCATCGCTTACCATCAGGTGAGATAGTGGTCAAACGCTTGTAAAATAAAATAAAAAACAGAACCCTAAAAACAGGAGCTGACACTCGTAGTCAAATGCTCCTAACTCGTATCATTTGGCTACGAGTAAAATCACACATCCACACACACACACACACAGTAACTCAGTCAATTCACTTCACTTCATACTACAGTTGCAAATTCTCAGTAAAGTAAGGTCACAGTGTAGACGCACGCTTACCCTAGTTTACTCGTGTGTACCCAAGAAATTCAGAGAAAAGCGGAATGAAAGAATTATAGAAAGTGTCAGTGGCTTATTAAGTTAAAGAAAGAAAAGTGGGGGAAAAACGTGTCGTCATACAGGTCACGACTGTTCCCTGGAGGGTAGGCAGAGTTGTGGGAACAGTATTACTTTTAGTAGTAGAAATAGTTGGTAAGAAGTTCGTTTGGAAAAGTAATACCTACTGAGCACTGAAAGTATTTCGCTGACTGGTTTTGTGGTTTGAAGTGTTGAAGTTTCTTGAACAAGGATGATACTATAATAATTTATGTTAAGTTCGTAAGTTAGTCATTAAAAAAATACAAAGTTATAACGTATCAAAGATCAGAAGTCTCCGGTTTTTTACGTTATTTGTAGTTAAAAACTGGCCATGTGCGCACATTTAGGGTTCCGTACCAAATGATGGAATTAGCCAAGAAAACATCTGATTTATCAGTATTTGAAAATAATACGTAGTGATAAACATTATCACCAAATTTCAAGTTCATAGGACAATGGGAAGTTAAAAAATTCTTCAGAACAAAATTTTGTTACAGACGACGGACAGACGGACACATGAATGACAGCAATAGGGCTCCGTTAGGAACCTTCGGGTACGGAACCATTTTTTTTTGTGGTGTGGGAAATCATTGAAAGACTTCTACCGCTCTGTGTGGAGCGAGAGGGCGTGTACCGCTCTTAAGGACTAAAACCCACCCCTGTTCCTTCCTTGCCTGGGTGCCCAGGTTCGCAGTAACTCTGCTTCGAATGTATCCGCGACGGAACCCTAAAAAGTGGTAGTCGCTAGTACTTTACACAGCTTTGTTGCCCATGGTAAGCCCGCCACACTATTATCAACCACTGCAATCCTGAAAGCACAAAACAACTCTAGGCAACACCAGAAATCAGTTCAATGAAGCTCGTCGAGTCCCGGAGAAACAGACCAACATTTCTATTTGCAAAAAACAACTTGCATTATTAAACAAATACAATCACATTTATGTTCCTAACTCTACTTACCAATCACTCGACGCGATGTTTTTCCCGCCATTCACGGTGATTGATACAGAAAAGTTGAGGGAAACTTGTGACAATTTGCTAATAGATGCGTTATACTTGTGACGGAATGGCCTGGTAGTAGTGGGTACGAGATTAGGTTCTCTTTTCTGTTACATGTGTAACGCATTGCACGGTTTGTTTACCAATAGATGCGTTATACTTGTGACGGAATGGACTGGTAGTAGTGGGTACGAGATTAGGTTCTCTTTTCTGTTACACGTGTAACGCATTGCATAGTTTGTTTACCAATAGATGCGTTATACTTGTGACGAAATGGACTGGTACGAGTAGTAGTGGGTACGAGATTAGGTTCTTTTTTCTGTTACATGTGTAACGCATTGCACAGTTTTTTTACCAATACATGCGTTATACTTGTGACAGAATGGACTGGTAGTAGTGGGTACGAGATTAGGTTCTCCTTTCTGTTACACGTGTAACGCATTGCATAGTTTGTTTACCAATAGATGCGTTATACTTGTGACGGAATGGACTAGTAGTACTGGGTACGAGATTAGGTTCTCTTTTCTATTACACGTGTAACGTATTGCACGGTTTGTTTACCAATAGATGTATTATACGATGTGACGGAATGGACTGGTAATAGTGGGTACGAGATTAGGTTCAATTTTCTGTTACACGTGTTACACGTTTGCTTACCGATATAAAGGTTTAAATTTAGTTATAGGCGAACCTTTAGTCATGAGTCGCCCAGTGGTAACAGCCTCGACGTACATGTTGTGTATCTTAAGTTCGAACCCAGGCAGGCGCTTCACTTTGTGAAAATTATCTCATCACCACACTGCCCTCAAAATGGCGAAGGAAAACATCGTGAGGAATCTGGCATGCCCTAGAAAATTCAATGACATGTTATATTCACCATCCCGCATTCGGCCCACGTGTTGGATTACAGCCCACACCCTCTCACAGAGAGGAGGCCTGAGTCTCAGCAGTGGGAACATTAAAAGGCTGATTATGGTTATGCTAATTTTTCCCCAGATAAGAATATAGTAAGTGTGTAAACGTGGACGTTTACACACTTTGGCCGATTACTGGTAATCGGTTATGATACGGGTCCAGGACAGTTTTAGCTGGTTGCCTGCCAGGTTAGCGGGATTTTCCAAAAGAACAACCGCGCTCCTGGAATGCAAAGGGCAAGTGCAGAAAAACGGGTGGATTTTAGTCAGTAAGAGTCTTAAACGCCCTCCCACTCCACCCAAAGTGGGAGGAGTCATCTGATGGTTACCCACCCTCAAAAAAAACTACAGTTCTAACGCAGAGTAGGTCAACATTATCAAATTTAGTTGCACATCTAGTTTTTGTTTAATATCCCCGTTTTCTAGTCAAAATGAGATCTCTTTCTTATTTAAAGATATGGCATCCTCCTAGATGGCCTAATAAAACCCAACCGACACAAAACCATCAAAAAAACTCTAACCGAATCGAACTGTCATAACTAAGGAACCCATCCTCAAATCCCCAGACGCAACTAACACGTATAAAACGCCCTTACATCACCTTTAGAACCTGGACCTAAGTGGATTCCCAGCTCCACAAAAAAACGGAGACTTTCTTTTATACAGCAGTGTTGGACATAACGAGGTACATGGGTATACAAAGCCTATTATCGGGCATGCAGCACGTAAGGCGAGGCCGGAGAATGGGTAGCACGTTCGTACTCTTTACAAATCGGGTACCTGACGATTGAGTGTTTACGTTGGATAGTTTAGTGGGGATAGTGGCTGGAATGTGTACTGGATTTAAAATTTTCTGTGTGGCTGTTTGAAGAACAGAAAATTCATGTTATTTTGTTATAACACTGCGCACCCACGATATAGGAGAAAAAAATCCTAGTGTGGGCACTAGGAATTTCTTTCTCATGTATAGTGGGTGCGTTTACAAACACCCATAGCCGGAACAACTATCTGTAGCAGCCAGTCTTTTAGATACTGCGCCAACCGTGTCGTCAAAATACAAACGATCCTTTAATTCACCGTCTTATTACGAGTGGAATCCCAAACTAAACGTTGAATAGTAAGCCCTATTACTAACTAAACCTTTGACGCTGTCTTTCTGTGTATCTGCAATATATCTGTATTTTTTAAAACCATAATAATATGTTGGTTTTTCTGTCTTTTTACAGAATACCTACATATTGTAATTATGGCCCTTTCATGATAAAAACCAAGGGCTCTCTTCGGCAGTACATATACTAAAATTGAAACGATACAGAGAAGATTAGCATGGCCCCTGCGCAAGGATGACACGCAAAATCATAAAGCGTTCCACATTTTTTGCCTAGGGGTTGAGGATAAATTCGAAAGAGTTACCTCGCCCCTGGACATTCAGGGCAGGGAGGAACAGGGGTGGGTTTTAGTCAGTAAGAGTCTGACACGCCCTTCCCCTCCACCCTAGAGCGGGAGAAGTCATTGGATGATTTCCCAACCCACAAAAAAAAAAAAAAACTACAAGTTTGTTTAAAAAAATGGTATTTATGTTAACGGTTTTAGTTTTCAGGGTTCCGTAACCTAAGGGTCCAAACGGAGCTGCTGTCACTCACGTGTCCATCTGTACGTCTGTCCGCCTGTCAGTCTGTCCATCTGTCCGTTTGTCCATCTGTCCATCGTGTGTCACAAAATTTTGTTCCGAAGAATTTTATAATTTTCCATTGACATAGGAACTTGAAATTTGGTGACAATGTTTATTATTATGTAAATTTTACTAAAAAAATACCAAAATATTGATATCCCTCATATGGTACGGAACCCTAGATGTGCGAAGTCCGAAACGCACTTGGCTGGTTTTTTATGTATCAAAACAACCTGGTTTTGACAATTTCAATTCAATACTACTTGTTACACATCGTATACTGGATCTTGGGTACTATCTCATCATCTTCCTGCTCGTATCCCAATTATTTGGGGTTGGCACAACATGTCTTTTTCTTCCATACTCCTCTATTAGTCGTCATCTCTGTAGTCACTCCCTTTTTAACAACCTTATTGGGAGTTACATGTTTGAGCCGTTTGGGGTTGAAACACTAGGGCCATAGGGTCCGAGTGCTCATCGAATTTTTCGGCATATCAGCAAGCTGTCAGTCGACTCTTCACGTGACCAGAGGGCTGGGCTTTTCTTTGGCCAACGAATCAGCATTGCTATTCAACGTGGCAATGCCGCTAGCGTTCTGGGCACTTTTTCCATTGACAGCGATGTGGATGAATTTTTTGTTGCCCAGTGAGTTGTTTTCATACGCATTTGTACATGTTATATACTACTATTAATATTAATACAAAATGCGAAAGTTTGAATGTTTGAATGGATGTATGTTTGTAACTCAATCACGCCAGAACGGCTGAACGGATCTGGATGAAATTTGGCACAGATATAGATTATAGTCTGGAATAGCACACAGGTTACGAGCTATAATATATAATATAGGACGTACTAATTCAACGCGGGCGAAGACGCTGGCAGCAGTTAGTAAAATATATCAGGCTATAATATACAGAGGAAACAAATTAACACAGTACGAACTTTAAAATTTAATAACCGGTGTACCTAAGTTGTAATACCAAACTTAATTTCAATTAAAGCTAAAGTATTTCAAGCACTAATGTAATAATCTGATAAAACCATCCAGTCTACACACAAGACATTAGTTAAATTACACATAACCACATTTATTTTAATCACTAAGATTTACATCAAAATAAAAGTCGTTTAAAACCTTTTGTCGCTGTAACATACATAGACTAATAAACATAAAAACACATTTTAGGAAAATTTAATGGAAAATTATGAAAAGAAAATTTGTTTAATTTTAAGGTAACACATCGTATTTTGCATCTTGGCTACTCTCTCATCATTTCCCTGCCCCTAGTCCAATTTATTTGGGGTCGGCGCAACATGTCTTTTTCTTCCATACTCCTCTATTAGTACTTAGTCATCTCTGCAGTCACCCCCTTTTTACCCATATCCTCTTTCACACAGTCCAACCATCGTTTCTTTGGCATTCCTCTGCGTCACATGCCCATACCACGACAACCTATTTCCACACAACTTTTCAGTCGGCGGTGCGACTTTCTCTTATATACTCATTCCTAATTCTATCCATGCGTGTAACACCACACATCGCTCTTAGCATTCTCATCTCAGCTGCATGCAATTGCTTTTCATTCATCCCTTTTGTGGCCCAACATTCTGAACCATACAAGACAGCAGGTCTGACCATTGTTTTATAAATCTTCCCCTTATAGCTGCCTGACCTTGAGTGGTTAGCTTGCGTGTTCTCCGCTGAGCTCACGTAACGCGTCGTATGTCCACCCAGTAATAGGATTCGCCCATCAAGGAGCGCTATCCGAAATTAGACGCATTATTAAATTATTACACATAAAACAACAGGTATTAAACTAAAACACTGAGACTAAATTATAAATAATAAAATGATCTTTAAAATAGTGAAGGTTTCATAAAAATACGCTTTCTAATTTTTGCCTGATTCTCAAATTTTTATCCGCGTTAGACATAACTTTACAAATTAATTACACAATGTTATAAAAATATAATTTGAAATATTCTGAGATCAAATTACGACGGAAATAATCTAAAATAACATGTATTTTTTTCAAAGAAATAAGACTAGTCGTTTAGAGGTGATGTTCAATTAAAAACCATTAAAAGTCGTATAACTGCGTTTTAAGTTTAAGAGGAATGAATTCAATTACAATGATTCCGAGCAAGCAGAATAGTTGAGGTCGACCGTTCTTCTTGAAAGTAGAGCTTGAGTGGCTCCGAAGGTGCGTGGCTTCGTCGCTGCCGCCGAATCTTGCCGTGCTGTCGTGCAGCGTAAGCCACTCGGTGACTAGGATTTCTGTGCTAGTTAACATTTGCCTTCGTACAAACCTGAGTATTTCCATTCATCACTGGCCATAGACCTCCGCCAAGACCTTCTCATCCACCGATCCTGTACTTCTTACTTCCAGCGGATTCCCCTGTATTCACCAGGTCTTTGGTCCACCTTGCGGAAGTCCTTCCAACGTTGCGTCTTCTGGTAGGCGGTCGCCTCTCCAGAACCTTCATTTTTAGCCCCAAAAACCATCTGTTTGGCGAGCAATGTGCCGTGCCCACAGCCACTTAAGGCGCTATTAACTGCCAACAACCTTGGTAAGCTTGCGTGTTCTGTGCTGAGCTAACGGAACGTGTGTACGTCCACCCAGTAATAGGACTCGCCCATCAAGGAGCGCTGACCGAAATTAGATGCATTATTCATTTATTATAATAAAACAACAAGTATTTTACTAAAACACGTATACTAAAAAATAATTAATTACATAGTATTTAAAATGGTGAAGGTTTCATTAAAATACGCTTTATAGTTTTTGCGTGATTCTCAATTTTGTACCCGTATTAGACGTAACTTTAAAAATTAATTACACTGTGTTACAAAAATATAATTTCAAATATTCCCATATCAAATTACGAAAAAATTGTTTAAAGTAATATATATTTTTTTTTTCAAAGAAATAAAACTAGTCATTTCTACGTGATTTTTAATTAAAAATCATTAAAAATCGGATAACTGCGCCGATTTCATATGCACCTGCATAGACAAGCTAACGCATATCTAAAGTAGCCCCATCTGAAATGACCCTTAAGTGCAGTATTATACTAATTACATTCAGTTGCTACTTGTCTTAATTATTTGTTAGCCAGTCAGCTCACTAGCCCGAATCTTGTACTAATAGCACATGAGATTACTTAGCTAAATTAATGTTTGGGGTATTTACTCGCCTTTTAGTGTGGGATCTGATATTTTTGGACTGGTTTTAAAGGTGGATTTTAGCTTGGATAATAGAGTAATTTATGTTTGTTAACTTGTGTTTTGAGGACTTGTTTTTGCTTGAGTATATTTATATGTGCTAGCGGTAGAAAGTCTGTGTATAGTTAAAAAAAACATTTTTTTAAACAAGCTTTTATACCGGCTATCTCAAATTAAATGTGCTCGGTGAGGTTATGTTGTTATCTTTATTCATTATCAGACCCTTTTTTTTCTAGTTGTAAAATGCTGCCCAAGACGAATCAATCTAGACCGAACTCGATGGGGTTATGTTGTTTTATCACAGAGATGCAGTGGCCACCTTCCAGCTTCAACGTCAGAGCCTGGATATTGTCTAGGCGTAAAATGCTTCTCAAGACAAATCAATCGAGCCCAGACTCGATGGGTTTATCTTGTTTAGTTCAGAAGTTCCTTTGGCCATCTTCCGGTTCCATCACAGACCTGCTTCATGGTACCATACTATTATATTGTCACCGAAGATACATATACACCAAATTTGAGTCCAATCGGACATCGGGAAGTGGGTCTAATTTGAGTTGCAAGATTCCACTCACAACAAACATAGTTATAGGTTGCTCCAAATAAACGTGCAATAACGGTCATTGACGCACCTACATTTATTGACATTTTTAATTTGAAAAACGGAATTAATGACTCAAAGCTGTCCCGAATCAACATCTCTCGTGATCCTTAACATTGTCTAATAATGAAAAACGATTTATATTTAATTGCTCAGGTACCTACGAAGAGTTATTAGGGAAAGGTCAATGTACTTTATTGCAAATTTATCTGAAACATAATATAGTTACATACATACATACATTGAAAGTTAAATAAAAGCTTGTAAAAATAGATTGTTTTTAATCAGATTCAAGCGATTCATATTAGTGGATAGAAGATTAAGGCCCCTCTCGCGGTCCAGTGGCGCCCTCATTGAATAAAAAATCGTAGCATAGCACAGAAAATAAGTATTAAAAAATCCAACTTGACGTTTGTTACAAAGAGGATAAAGAATTTTTACGTTGTTAAAACACTTCTCACCGCGAGAAGGGCCTTAAATTTGTTTTAATAAAGTAGACCTGTCAGTTAGGAGGGGAATTGTCCCACCGGCTAAAACGGCGATCGATACGTACACTTCTTTCGTTGTATTGATGACTACTTGACTAGCGGCTCGCCCTAGCTTTGCACGGGTACAAAAATATATACCTAAACCTTTCTCATCTGCCCGGGGGTTACGGATAAATTTGAAAGAGTTACCTCGTCCCTTTCTTTTTTCTCGCCCCCTTCTTTTTTTTTCGAAAGTGTTACCTCGCCCCTGGGCATTCAGGGCAGGGAGCAACAGGGGTGGGTTTTAGTCAGTAAGAGACTGACACGCCCTTCTGCTCTACCCTAGAGCGGGAGAAGTCATTGGATGAATTCCCACCCCTAAAAAAAAACCTTCCTCATGAACCATTTTGTCTATTAGTGAAAACGACATCATAATCCGTTCAGGAGTTTTTTTTGAGATTATCGCGAAGAAACAGACAGACACACGCGGTGAGAGACTTTGTTCTATAATTATGTAGTGATGCCATTATAAGCAAATAGTTTTAAATAAAATTATTTTTCAGGTTTTCACAAAAAGAAAAAGGTGTGTGTGTACTTATGTACGCACGTAAGAAGTTATACTTCTTTGGTGTAATAAGATAAAAAACCAAACTGTCACAAAGTTTACAAAAGGAAAACAATCATTCTTCATGAACCGCAGACCATAGCTAACTTCAGGGTGGATCGGTTCTAGCTAATTTCAACCTGTGAATTTTGTGTGACAGTGATGCGCGCGCATCTTAAAATTTCACTGTTATCATTTTTTCATAACGCGCCTAAAGAAGTATAACTTCAAAAATAAATAAAAAATAATTTTGAAAATCGGTCCACCATTGACAGAGAAATCGGTGAATATACATAAAAAAATTACATACAGTCGAACATAGAACCTCCTCCTTTCAGTGACCATTACATTTTTTTTTTATTAAAGAAAAACCAACCAGCTCGACTGTCCTACAAGCCTATACCAAACGCAGCATCACTTACAATTCAAGTAAAGTCCAGTCCAGTGCGATCGACGCGCTCTCAGAATACATACGAACGTTATTTGTAGAATTTGACGAATTGGACACATCGACTTAACAAAAGTGAAACATACGAGCCGAGGAAATGTTTTGAAAACGCATTTCTTTTGAGAAAATAAGGTTTTGGAAGGTTATTTGTATACGACACTTTGTTTTTTATTTTAGTTTTATTCAAAGGTGTGTTTCTGAATAGTTCAAGACCTTAAAGGGGATTTTGTTTAACCTTTGAGCACTGAAACTCACCAGTGAGTTTTGCGATTCACTCGTTTATTACCTCTATTATTACCAAAACGCAATGTATTTTATGCTGTGGCAACATTTACACGCTTGGCCATAGACATTATTGCCCTCCGACAAAAAATATATGCTGTCATAACTGAGAATAAATGTCAAACTGACACTTGAAATCCGGTTTGTCGTATGCGGGCGGGGCTTGACGGATGTTTACGTTTGACGAATGGCGAGTTAAACAGGTTAATGCAAAGTGTTATTGGGCTTTTTACATCTGGAATTTCTCTTTAGCAGTACGGATTCTGTGCCAGGTTGATGGCGATAAGCTCGCCCATGTTACATGTAACTTAAACGTAAGGGGCGATACGGGGGTGTTCTATAGGTAGACCTCAGCCTAACCCATCATGGTATAAAGGCGTGTTATTATAATCCTAACCTACTTTCTACTCTCTATCTAAAAATCTCGTGTCACCGTGTTTGTGGTTGCACTCCTCCGAAACGGCTCTACCGATTTAAATCTTTTTTTTAGTAGGTATGAGAATAGGTCGTAAAGTAGGAGATTTTAACCTTCCTACCCCCACCCCTATTAGGGTATTTGTACAAGATGTGTTGTTTTTATTTGTACAGGGTGTAAAAAGACACATCACAGAGCCGTTAACTACGCTTACTGTACGTCTAACAAAGTAGTTTTGCGCAAAAATTATTGCTGGCAAACGTTTTATTTTTGTATGAAAAAAATACTATTTTTTATTGCGCGCAATGTAACGCAAAAACAGGTAAATGGAGTTAAACCCTGCCCCTTCGCTCTAAGCCACGTAGGTACCTGTCGGATACGTTTGATATTCATTGCGTTTTTGTAACTGCAAATGCGTAATTTCGAAAAAAAAAACGAAAATTGAGGTAATGTTTGTTAGGAAAAAAGTTTAGTAATAACACTTGGAATTCATTTTCGTAAAAAAGTTTAAAAATAAAATGCGACTTTGACCTTCAATATCTCCAGAACCAGTGGATTCCCAGGTATGGTCTAGTGATAAAAAAATATCCCAATAATGGGTAGAATATGTGGCTTTCGGCTTCGGAAACTGTCTTTTTACACCCGTTATGTTTATTATTTGGATGAAATTTGGTATGTAGATAGCTGATACACCCTGGATTAAACTTGGGCTACTTTTTATCCCGGTCTACGCGGGTGAAACCGCGGGGTGTAGCTAATAATATTATAAATGCGAAAGTTTAGTTGGATGGATGGATGTTTGTTACTCAATAACGCCATAACGGCTAAACGGATTTGAATGAAATTTGTCACGGAGATAGATTATAGTCTGGAATAGTACATATGCTATAATTTGTAGTCGTAAAAAATTTTGTATTTTCAAGAAACCCGACTGTAAAACAGAACTAAAAAGTGCCAAACAAGTCACTTTTGAAGCAGTCTGATGCAGTTGGTGGGATGAAATCAATAATTGAACTAAAATAACAGCCACCAACTTCATCAGACTGCTTGAAAAGTGACTTGTTTGGAACTTTTGAGTTCTGTTTTAAAGTCGGGTTTTTTGAAAATATTTTTTTTTTATTTTCTACATTTTAGGGAGTTATATTTTTGGAATCGCCTCCTCGAACCCTTTATTTTGATACCCCACTTGATATAGTTAGTTCTTTTTCACAATCTGGCGTCTGGTTCTCGCCATATTGTATTTTGATTACTGTTATGTCTTTAGTAGCACTCACAAGGTTAAGACGAATCAATTGACGTAAGAATTATCAAAATCAGCTTACGCGTTTGGTCTATATAGTGCCACAAAGGAACAAACACACATACATACTTACATACACAGGCTGATAAACACATTACCCTCCCTTGCGTCGCGCAGTCGGGTAAAAAAAAGGGAAGTACGAAGCTGCTGGCGGAAACTAATGTTATTATTAAAATAACTGTTGTAACTGCCTAGAGATCAAGTACGATTCGAGGTTTTTTTTTTTTTTTTGGTTTTCATTCTCAAATTTGACAAAGTCGTTCAAAACATTTCGGAAACATTAATTCTGCGTACAGCTAAGGAGTGGAATTCCCAACCGGATTCTGTGTTTCCTGATAACTACAACCTGGGAGGTTACTTCTAGGCAAGCGTGCTCCATCGACCACATCATCGCTTACCATCAGGTTATATAGAGATCAAATGCGAGCCTAAATATGATGATAATATGAGTCATTCGAATTTTCTATACTGACCTTTTCATTAGTAGCCAGGACACAGAATTTTTACAGGAGCTCGTGGCTAAAGTAATAACAGCCGCATGGGTCGATCCATCAGGTTAAGCTACGCTTGCCAGGATTGGTCTGTGGATGGGTGACCATCTTTATATAGCGAGACTCCTCCGTGCTTCGGAAAGCACGTTAAGCCGTTGGTCCCGGCTGTAAATCGTGGATCTTTGACACGACTGTCAAAGATCCACGATTTACAGCCGGGACCAACGGCTTACAGGTCGTCAGAAGCCCGCCCAGTCTTTTTTTTTATTATTATTATTGATAGGCACGCGTTTGACCACCATCTCACCTGATGGTAAGCGATGATGTGGTCGAAGATGGAGCACGCTTGCCTAGAAGTAACCTATTCACTCTTGATTTAAAGACTCCCAGGTTGTAGCTATCGGGAAACACAGACTCCGGTAGGGATTTCCAAGTCTTACCAAGGGGTATCGTATTACCCAGTAACTGAGTTGTGGAGGTCAGATAGGCAGTCGCTTCATGTAAAATACTGGTATTCCGCTGCATCCGGTTAGACTGGAAGCCGACCCCAAGATAGTTGGGAAAAGGCTAGGCAGATGATGACAAAGAATTTTTACACTATTTTTTTTTCTTGTAAATTATACTTACCTACTTTAAAAGTAAGAGCAATTCCTCACATCAAAGCAATAAATTAACAAACTTGTTTAAACACACAATTGCTTATGTAAAACAGAACCTAAGTAATTCCACTAGGCTGGCTCCTAGCTACTAATTGTGCCCGAAATTAGCTTAGCCCAGCTAAACTTAGCTAAACTCTACTCCGCTACTAGAATACTAATGGGAGCTTAACATTTAATATTACAGCTGATTAAAGCGCTGTGTTATAAGTCTAGATCATTTTCTGTAGTAGTAGAATCGTTAGAGGAACGCTTCTTGAATTAGAATTAGGTGTTACTAGAAAAATTGTTAGGTTTCTAGGGTTCCGTACCCGAAGGATCCAAAAGGAGCTCTATTGCTGTCACTCACGCGTCCCTCTGTCTGTCCGTCGTCTGTCACACAGGTTTTTAAGACAAACGGTTAGAGCTACAGTCTTAAGGCGAAGTTATACGACTTTTAATGGTTTTTAATTGAACATCACGTCTAAACGACTAGTCTAATTTCTTTAAAAAATATATATGTGGCTTCAGACAATTTCCGTCGTAATTTGATCTGAGAATATTTGAAATTTTATTTTTTTATCATAGTGTAATTAATTTGTACTATGGTACTATCTGTGACTCCCGCATTCCCCTAAAACTTAAGGGGAAGATTTATAAAACAATGGTCAGACCTGCTGTCTTGTATGGTTCAGAATGTTGGGCCACAAAAGGGATGAATGAAAAGCAATTGCATGTAGCTGAGATGAGAATGCTAAGAGCGATGTGTGGTGTTACGCGCATGGATAGAATTAGGAATGAGTATATAAGAGGAAGTCTGAAAGTGGCACCGCTGACTGAAAAGTTGTGTGGAAATCGGTTGTCGTGGTATGGGCATGTGATGCGGAGGAATGAAGAAAATGTCGTGAGGAAAGTCTTGTGTATGGATGTGGATGGCTATAAGAGTAGGGGAAGGCCAAAGAAACGATGGTTGGACTGTGTGAAAGAGGATATGGGTAAAAAAGGGGTGACTACAGAGATGACGACTAATAGAGGAGTATGGAAGAAAAAGACATGTTGCGCCGACCCCAAATAAATTGGGATAAGGGCAGGAGAATGAATGAATGAGTGTAATTAATTTGTAAAGTTACATTTAACGCGGATAAATGATTAAGAATCACGCAAATACTTTATGAAACCTTCACCATTTTAAAGATCATTTAATTACTTATAATTTAATCTTAGTGTTTTATTTGAATACCTGTTCTTTTATGTGTAGTAAATTAATAATGCGCCTAACTTCGGACAGCGCTCCTTGATGGGCAAGTCCTATTACTGGGTGGACGTACGACGCGTTACAAGAGCTCAGCACAGAACACGAAAGCTAACCACTCAAGATCATTGGCAGCTAATAGCGCCTTAAATGTTAACAGTACAAGCTTCTAGTTGACCCAAAGCCATACAATTAGTCAAAAATATATTTGGAAACCTTAAATATTCGAAGTCCGACCCGAATTTGGCTGGTTTTGTTTAGAGGTGGAGAACTTTAAATTGAAATAAAACACAGAATAAAACACTTGATAGCCCACATTCGATGCGTTATTGGCAAAATACAGCCAGATTGACTGTTTAGATTTTGTATATATTTTTTTTGTTTCTTCGTTATTTTTTTGTACACCAGAAGTAAAACTAAATATCGAAGTTATGCCCGGATATCGATAACATCAATAACATGGAATTTGAATATGTAGAGAAAACCAAAACGTCATCGTGTATACATATTTTTTGTTTATGTTGCATTTTTCAAAAAGTGCTGAATCAATTTCGATAACATTTATATTAGACCACCTCTGAAGTATAACCTACCAAACAAAAAAAAAATCATTAAAATCGATTCACAAATGACGGAGATATCGCGTAACAAAAAAAAAAACGACGAATTGAGAACCTCCTCTTTTTTGAAGTCGGTTAAAAAGTGGAATTCCAGTTTACGCCATGTACGCGCTGGTCGCGGTGGTCACATCCCCAGAATCATATTTTAACAAAAATGCCATAAAATTATCCCTCAATTAAAGCTAATTTCGTTGATATTCAAGACTGCTGTGTTTTATTTCAATTACTCTTTTTAACCTCTAAATAAAACAATTTTTCAGAATTTCTCAATACCTTTTAATTTTTAGGGTTCCGTACTTGAAGGGAAACCAACGGAACTTTTAGCTATTTAATATGACACCAAGCAATCCGAACTTATGCTTAGAGAAAAAAAGTGTACCTAGTCATCTCCAGTGTAGTAGTCCCCAATGCGAATAGAAAACGATATTTGAATTCTGTATTAGAGTTATCTTTGAAGTAAAAAAATTCAATATTGTACTAGACAGAGTCTAAATTCAATTGCAATTTACTACCCATACTTTTTTAGGGGCCTTTTGAAACTTTCAGTACCTAGACTCACTCGCCAATCCTCCCTTTTAAACGGGGCACAGATCACATTGGTACAGTCCAGTCTCCCCAGAGGGCAGCACTATACTCTGCCGACACCGCTTGAATACGAAGGAGCACATTTTTGTGGAGCTCTGACATATTACACTCGCTTAGCCGATTATAGAGACGCCGGGGTCCGAGGGACTACTCTAGTTTGTGGATTGTTTCAGGAAAGTGTAAGGAAAAGCTAGTGAAACAAACAGTAATGTGTACTCAAAGAACGAATAGGTTCTTCGACATTTACGTAATACGTCATGTCGGTGTGAATAAGTACGATAGATTTTCTGAAACAGTCAGATGTAGTTTTTTAAGGGTTCCGCACCCGGAGTTTCCTAACGGAGCCCTATTACTGTTAATCACGTGTCCGTCTATTCGTCCGTCTGTCTGTCCATCGTCTGTCACAAAGTTTTGTTTCGAAGAATTTTTTAACTTCCCATAGTCAAATACCAATATATTGATAAATCTGATTTTTTCTTTGATAATTCCATAATTTTGTACGGAACCCTTAATGTGCGAAGTCGGGCATGCACTTGGCCATTTTTTTTAAATATTAGACAGACAGACGGACAGAATGATAGACGGACAGGCAGACACGTTGGTGACAGCAATAGGGCTCCGTTTGGACCCTTCGGGTAAGTTTTGTTTCGTTTTTAATTTTTGGAATTGTCTCCTCGAACTCTTTATTTTGCCCACATGCCCATGTCACAAAAAATATGGCTACACTTAACTAATGGCGGCAGCCATTTTGTTTTTCTTTTAAATTCATATACCTAGCTTAGGTCACTTGAAAGTTCAAGACCAATCTAATGATTTCTGAATTGTCAAAATCCATACAGCCTTTTAGGCTACAGGGCCCTGGTCCAGGCCATGGCACGGAGCGAGAGGGAATGGGAAGCAGTCTCCGCCTTCTGCGAAGCAGTAATGCTCGCGAAGGCGGAGGCGGGACGCGTGAAGGAAGCTCAACGGAGTGGCCTTCACGGCCCCGGCCGCTACCACCGCAGGAGAGGTACTGGGCGTACTGGGCGTAGGACGTCGCGAGACGATCTCCAGCCACCGTAGACTTGGGCTTGCGGACGGCGAGCAGTGGGTAGCTCGCCGTCCGATCAGCACCAGGCCCGTAAGTCGACGGTGCGTAGTGTTTCACGCGCGCCTCAAAGAAATTAGTGTCAGCCACCACTGACGGAGCCCATCGTGGCCGGTGCCTGCATGCCTAGGGGTAGCGGATATATTCTGAAAATGAGTTACCGCACCCCTGGGCACTCAAGCAGGGAAGGAACAGGGGTGGGTTTTAGTCAGTAAGAGTCTGACACCCCCTCCCGCTCCAGCCAGAGCGGGAGAAGTCAGGTTTCCCACCCCCCAAAAAAAAATATTACAGGGCGTGTTAAAGAAATAGACATACATACATACAAACTCTCAATAACCACTCTTCTTTCGGGGGCAATCAGCTAAAAAGGGGTAAAGCTATTTTTTGATGCGTCATCAAAAACATAAAACAAACAGAAAATAAACAAAATTTTTCCACACCCACAATTTTAACCCTCTCACTGCAAACATTAAAATTAAAACCATTAAAAAACAAGTGCGTATTCGTCAATATTTCTGACTCGATAAGTTTGCCACTGGCACAAAATCAGCTGTATTTAAATATGTATAATGAGCATTTGCGGTATTATACAATGCCGCAATCATATTTAGCCTTATTACGTAAATATACTTATTACTTGAATGGGCCATTTTATGTGTCAATATGAGAGCTTACTTCATTACGATGTATTTATGTATTGGCTTTCCATGCGGTGGGTTTGTGTTTCGCTAATATTCATTTTGATGGGAGGTATTAAATTTTATGGTTTTTGTTTAGTCCTGAATGTATTGGGGCTATAGCTTACTAATTATGCAGCAAAAAGTGATTTGGAAAGATTTTGGGAGAGTTTTGCGGCTAACTAGCGGCTCTCATGTGTGCCGCTAGTTTTCCGCTAGTTTGCCTTGCCAAAAAAGTTGCCAAAAACCCGATTCACGCGTTTTAACGCTATTAACACTATTAGCCAAGGTCTTTAGACCTGTGAAGAGGTTCATACACCCGGAACCTGACAAAGTCTGTAGTTACACGATGGCCGCCTGTCAACGGGGACTAACAGATGCTGAAACGTGACGCGTCTTTGGTTCCAGAGGTTAAGCAATAATTTTAACGTTTTAAATAGGAGTATATGTTTTGACACAACATTTTTTTTGACTAATCTTAATACACTAGCCCAATGTCCGATAGATTTCTATCGGGAAAAAATTAAGTAGGCACAATAATTAGATTTGACTGTTAAAATGAAATTTAGTGGGAGCTAGGGCGTGTCAGACTCTTACTGACTAAAATCCACCCATGTTCCTTCAGTAGCCTGTGCCAGGGCAAGGTGACTCTGAAATGTCACTTTGACATCTTAATTTAAAAAAAAAATTACACTATAACATCTTAATTTAATTGAATTATTATATATATTATTTTGCTTCTGACTGAGATCCCTAATTTAAAATATAATAATTTATCACCAATTTAACCTACTTAACATTTGTACTATCATGTGGTAGAATGTGATGAGACTTTTTTTTTTATTGTTGATTGGCACGCGTTTGACCACTATCTCACCTGATGGTAAGCGATGATGTGGTCGAAGATGGAGCACGCTTGCCTAGAAATAACATATTTATTCACTCTTGACTTAAAGACTCCTATCTGTGTAAACTGACGACCATGTACTTACAAATAACGATTATGATTACTAGCACACAAATGTTCATCTCCTATTTAATCCCTGTATGAGATGGATTTAAAAAAATCCCCTATTGCAACCCTTTTCATATAAGAAACTCTTGTGCAACTTTTTAGGCTTCGAAATCCAGCAATTTCGGCTGCGTGTTGTTTGTCAGGGAATGGTGCCGATTCTCTTGTTTAATAACTTAACTAAAATTAGAGAATTGCTATCTTTTACTAAAAGGCAGTGCGAGAAAAGGACGGCTATAGCTATGAACTAATTTAGAGATGTCAAACTAACTTACGCCTTGTGCTTCACCGTGTTTATAATCGACATGTTTTTACGTGTACCCTTAACTTCTATAGAAATATTAGTTCAAATAAATTTGACAGCTCTAATTTACGTCCGTCTCTTTCTTGTTTTATTAGAGGAAAAAGATAGGAATAGCCTAAATTAAGTTTAGTTTGTGCACAACAGAATCCGCACCAATGTTAGACTTATAAGCATAATCAAACTTTTAACATTCCCACTGCTGGGACTTAGGCTTCCGACCTTAATCCACCACGCGGGGCTGAGACATGCCAGTTACCTCACGATGTTCCTTCGCCGTTCTGAAAGCAGTGGTGATGAAATAATTTACATAATGTAAACTACCTGAGTTCAAACCCACGACCACACAAGTCGGAGCCGTTACCTCTGAGCCACCACAGATGGAGCTGTTACCACTGGACCACCACAGAAGTTAGACTTATATTCTTTTTAGTCGTATCGATAATTCCAAAATCAAATCTTGATTGACCAAAATTTTGCTACGTTGACAGCGTTAGCAAGAGCATTTACCTCTTGAAGGTCTTTCAAAGTGCAGATTTTGTTACAGACTTTTATTTTAAGTAGAAACTATCACTTAATCATGGTAAACACAACAAAGCTGCACGTGCGAAACCCCTGAAAGCTATGCTACTACGTTGTAACAAGGCAGCTTCATTTCAGTGTCTAGCGGCACACCAGTGTGCCAGTGGGGAAAATATGTTTGCTTTGCCAAAAAAAATGCCAAAAAAACGATTCACGCGTTTTAAGCCTTGTTGGTTTTCTGACCTCCATTCCAAATCACGTTCTTTTGTATCTAGTTTAAAATTTAAATTCAAATATTACTTGCCTTGTCTGTCTAAGCCTCTTGTTTTATTTCATTTTAATATCAGTTCAGATTCAGCTGCCGAGCTAGACAAGCTCCTACTTATCATTGTAATTTTCCGAATCTTCAGCAAACGACAGTAACTAGTTTGTACGAGTTACAAGAACAGTAAAGTGCAGCTTCTATAACTAAGTAGATTCAGGCATGTGTCCTAGCAATAACACAATTTAAATATGTGCCTACAACATAGTCACAGTGTATGGTGTACGTACGATTAATGAGTGTTTTATCTTCATCCAACTCCTTCTCTATGGACCTCTTCTACGGTCGTCCTCATCGTGTCACTCCTCTAGCTCTCCGCTACGTGCGAGGCAGGGAGGAACAGGGGTGGGTTTTAGTCAGTAAGAGTCTGACACACCCTTCCGCTCCACCCTAGAGCGGAAGAAGTCATAGGATGATTTACCACCCCCCAAAAAAAAAAACAAAAAAAAAAACGTGACACTGGCGCCCAACGTGGGAATATAAACCCTGCCCAGCTAGAACGTAGTACAAAATACGGCCTGTCACAACAGTAATTTGAAATGGGTTATAACATTTTAGCTATTCAACACAATTTATTCCTGAACACCTATTACATTACACAAATACAGGGTGATATGATAACCAGGACGGGTGCTTGGCAGTCATAAAGTGGGTGATTTTGAAATTAAATACATACAGGAAACATTTTGGGAACATATTCATTGTGCGTTCAACTAAGGAGTGGAATTCCTTGCTGGAGTCTGTGTTACCTAGCTAGAACCTGGAAGTCTTTAAGTCGAAAGTGAATAGGTAACTTCTAGGCAAGCGTGCTCCATCGTCGACCACATCATCGCTTACCAATAGGTGAGATAGTGGTCAAGCGCAAGTCTATCAATTATTAAAAATAGGACAGAGCACAATGAAATACATGTGTTATCGGAACATTTTCAGGACGATTCAATCTATAGATTTTTTTTATTAGTATTCAAAATACAGGGTGTAACGGAAAGGTGTGGTCATATTTTAAGAACTGGTTCTGCCCATGGAAATTAACAACTTTCTCTAAGAAAAATTTAAAAAATCCCAAAAAAAAAATTGGACTTTGCATACAAAGTGATCATCAGCTGATCAATATTTGTATGGGGGGTAAAAATTTTTTTTGAGAATTTTCTCACTTTTTCTTGAATAAAGTTGTTCATATGGATGGGCAGATGCAGTTCTTAAAATATGACCACACCTTTCCGTTACACCCTGTATATATAACAGAGTATTAAATATATATGCTACAAACCACAGAAGCCTTTGATGGCTTATATATGGCTAATGAGTTCGGAATAACTAAATGTAAGATATTAACTAATACTAACAGATGATAAGTTTGTGAGTTTTACAATGTAATATTTTTAGGTTAGTGGTGGCCCAGTGGTATTGGCCGCGACTTACAAGTTGTAGGTCGTGAGTTCAAACCCAGGCAGGCGCTTTACTTTGTGTAAATTATTTCATCACCACTGCTCTCAAAACGGTGAAGGAAAACATCGTGAGGAAACCGGCATGTCCTGGAACCAAAAATTCGAAGACATGTGACAATCACCAATCCGCATTTGGTCCGCGTGGTGGATTACGACCCACACCTTCTCACGAAGAGGAGGCCTGTTCCCCAGCAGTGGGGACATTAAAAAAAAAGGCTGAGATGATGATGATGATTGTTTCCAAGTACATAATATAGCACAATTAAAGATGGTAGTAAGTATATCAAACTAAAGTGTTAACTCATAACGTGTAATTTGCGTAAAATGTTTTTTTAATTCACTTTTTGCTTAGGTAGCAGAGGTATTTATTTTGTTTGCCCGCAGAAAGTTCGTTTAATATTTTTGGTAGTATGTAGGTGTGTGTTCTCATACCATATGTATTGTTGCATTTAGGCAAGGTCAAAGTTTTCATGTTAGCTAAAGTTCTTAATTTAGGATGACGTGTTTTTTTAATTTATTTATTTATATTGTTATATTCATCTTTTAGTATTGAAAGTTTCATATTCGAAAAGATAATTAAATTATTTCACCGTATAAATAAGTACTAGCTCTAACTAAATACATCTTGAGATTTGCCTCAGAGACACATTTGAAAGATAGTCATCACCAAAGTAGGCGTATTTTAAATTTTTGTTTATTATACTGTTAAAGGCACATAATTAATGCCTACCGACTTTGGTAAACGCTTCAATCTATACTAACTGTAATTAAAACTAAAACTAAATAAAACTTAAAATCTGGCGTCAAAAAATTCCTCCGCATCGCTGTCTACTGGAAGTGTGCCCAAAAGACTGGCGGTATTGCCACGTTGTATGGCAATGCTAAACATCTGGCCAAGGAAAAACCCAGCCCTTGGGTCACGCGAAGTGTCAACAAGGCGTTTAAATAGATCTTTAACTTTTTCTTTTTTTTTTTTTTTTTTTTTTTCTTTTTTTTTTTTTTTTTTTCTTTTTTTTTTTTTTCTTTTTTTTTTTTTTCTTTTTTTTTTTTTTTTTTTTTTTTATAGATGCCTATGGCATTAAGTCCGCCATTGTACAGTAATTTTACTTGTGCAATAAATTTAATAAATAAATAAATAAATCTTTAAATACTAAATGAGCACTTTTTTTTGTTTTTTTTTTGGATTGGTAAATCATCCAATGACATCTCTCGCTCTAGGGTGGAGCGGGAGGGCGTGCCAGACTCTTACTGACTAAAACCCACCTCTGTTCCTTCCCTGCCCTGAATGCCCAGGGGTGAGGTAACTCTTTCGAATTTATCCTCAACCCCTGGGCAGGCATCGGCCATGACGGGCCCCGTCATGTTTGCTGACAACTCTTTGAGGCGCTCGTGGAACACTACGCGCCATCGACTCTTGGGACTAAATGAGCACTTGGACCCACTTCAATCTGTATATTATATAAACTCAAAGTCCTGACTGACTGATACCTCAACGCACAGCCTAAACCAGGTCTTAGAGACATGAAATTATGAGGGTGTGTTCTTTGTGAAGAGTAGATTTCCACTAAGAAAGAGCTTTTCGAAATTCAACACTTATGGAGGTGAAAAAAGGGGTTGAAAGTACTAATACCACGCGGGTGCAGCCGCAGGCTGCACCCGCGTGGGAGGAGCTAGTCAGTCATAAACTCGGACTTTTACTTGTAAGATTTGGTAAATGTTAGGTTCTGCCGGCTAATGCTAGGATTTACCATAGCTATGTCTTTTACAATAACATAATGGCCTGTTGGTCTAGTGGTTAGTGACCCTGACTGCTATGCCGGAGGTCGTGGGTTCGATTCCCACCCAGGACAAATGTTTGTGTAATGAGCACGATCATTTGTTCTATGTCTGGGTGTAATTTATCTATAATATGTATGTATTTAGAAATATATCAGTATGTTTATCAGTTGTCTAGTACCCATAACACCAGCTCTGCTTAGCTTGGGACTAGATGGCGTTGTGTGATAGTTGTGGAATATTATTATTATATTATTATTATAATTATCGGTATAAGGTTCACCTTTAAATCATTTCTCATCATCATCATCATCATCTCAGCCTTTTAATGTTCCCACTGCTGGGGTACAGGCCTCCTCTCTGTGAGAGGGTGTGGGCCGTAATCCTCCACGCGTGCGGGCCCAATGCGGATTGCTGGATGTCACATGTCTTCGAATTTTTGGTTCTAAGACATGCCCGTTTCCTCACGATGTTTTCCTACACCGTTTTGAGAGTAGTGGTGATGAAATAATTTACACAAAGTAAAGCGCGCCTACCTGGATTTGAACTCACGACCTACAAATTGTAAGTCGCGGCCAATACCAGTGGGCCTCCACTGCTCAAATCATTTCTCAAAACTACCAAATCCCGTCACAAAAATCCCTTGACCAAACATCAACCACCCTGTACCATAGACACGTCAAAAAACTGTAAGTCAGCGATACGATCGACTACCCACAAATATTCCCGATCTAATAGCTTGTCGAATAATTCAGACGGGTACGACTAAGTGGATAGGTTCAGAAGGTGTGCTCAATACGACGATCGAAAACGCACGAACTTAATAGTGTAGCTGATTATTATTTTTTTTATTATTGAAATCGAAAATAGGAAGAATTTAAAAATTATGTAGTAATTTACCTTTCAATTCTGCCGCTTTTCCCTTAAACTTAAAGATTTATAAAACAATGGTCAGACCTGCTGTCTTGTGTGGTTCAGAATGTTATGCCACAAAAGGGATGAATGAAAAGCTTTTGCATGCAGCAGATGAGAATGCTAAGGGCGATGTGTGGTGTTACGCGCATGAGTAGAATTAGGAATGAGTATATAAGAGGAAGTCTGAAAGTGGCACCGCTGACTGAAAAGTTATGTGGAAATCGGTTATCGTGGTATGTGATGCGGAGGAATGAAGAAAATGTAGTGAGGAAAGTCTTGTGTATGGATGTTGATGGCTATAAGAGTAGAAGAAGGCCAAAGAAACGATGATTAGACTGTGTGAAAGAGGATATGGGTAAAAAGGGGGTGACTACAGTGAGATGACGACTAATAGTGGAGTAGGAAGAAAAAGACATGTTGCGCCGACCCCAAATAAATTGGGATAAGGGCAGGAGAATGAATTACCTTTCAGTTCTGATGGAAGCGGAAACTGTCAAGTAACGGAAAAACTGGTCAAGTGCGTTTCGGACTTCACACACTTAGAGTTCCGTACTAATTTTTAACTATTTGTTTGGCTTTGGGTCCACAAGTTGCATATTCTGTGAAGACTGTAGCTCCAATCGCTCGTTTCTAAAACCTGTGTGACAGACGACGGACAGACGGACACTTGAGTGATAGCAATAGGGCTCCGTTTGGACCATTCGAGTACGGAACCCTAAAAATCTAAGAGAAGCAGGGGTGAACAATGAACATACCAGGAACGTTTTTCATTTCACTATAATTCTGTCAAATTTAAAATAATGTTACCTATCTCTTATCAGTTGTGACAGCCGGGTCTTTTCAATTTTACCAATATATGTCGTCTGTTTATCACAACATCATCATTTCAGCAGAAAGACGTCCACTGCTGGACATAGGCCTCCCCCAAGTGTCACAACAATGATCAGTCCTGTGCGTCTCGCAGCCATCGCCTACCCGCGACCTTCACCAGGTCATCGGTCCCTTTGTGGGAGGCCTTCCAACGCTGCGTCTTCCGGTACGCGGTCGCCACTCCATAACTTCTCTCGATGACCTCAGTAGAGCTTCCGAAAGAGTGGGTCTTAAAATGAACATGGACAAAACCAAGGGCATGGTAAATACCCATGTAGCACCCACTCCGTAAATAAAGTTCTGTGATTGTCATTCAATGTGAATACTTGTGAATGCGATGCCTTGTTAATTGTTATAGCCGAATGTTTGTGATTAGCGCTCTATTGTTGTCACTCACATGTCCGTCTGTCTGTCCGTGCGTCGTCTGTCACAAATTTTTGTGCCGAAGAATTTTTAACTTCCCATTGACCTATGAACTTGAAAATGGTTTTTAGTATTGACACGGTAATTTTAAATTGGAATGAAATAATATAACTAAATGAAAACCACATATTTTTTTACGATAAATAGTTAAAATTAAGTGTGACAGCTGCTGTATACATAAAGATTATAATAAATTCGGCGTGTATTGTAACTCTAGCATGTTTATTGTACTTTTGTTACAAAGTGTGCATTAAAAATTATATCTTTAACTTCTGTATAATGTGGAGTATAGTTGTGCGTGTCTTTTGGCTCGTATTGAGCTAACCTTCTGCAGGTACCCACTGTGTGGTATGTGGCTAGAACGTGCTCACATCTGAATCGATTTGCAACGATACGAAACAATCGCTTTGAGAATACGAATGATTGATAACATCGATATTGTACGATGACGTGCCACTTCACTATTGTTGCGTGTTTTTTTAGAAGGGGTGATACGGTATTTTGAAGGGGTGATACGGTATTTTGAAGGGGTGTTATGGTATTTTTTGGGACTCTTCCTTTTTTTTTGCTTCTGATAGGAGTTGGTCTTATTTGTAGCTGTGAAAAATAGGTGCTCATATTTCTAAATAGGGTTTAATGTTTGCGTCATCGTGTAGTGTTTTTGAAATAAAAACACAAAAAATGTTGGAGTGCTGGGTGTCGGTCGTTAGTTTATTATCCAAACACAATTTTTTTTAAATATTTACGCATAAGTATTCACATTGAATTCACGCCTTATTGTGATTAGTCTATTTTATTTACTTTTATCAATTTTTGTTTCAGTCTATAAAACGTTCCGTGAGTGTATCCGTCGCATCGTGGATCGATATCGCGTCAATCGTGGATCTTTGACAGTCATTACGGGTCGTCAGAAGCCCGAAAGTCTGACAACCAGTCTTACCAAGGGGTATCGTATTACCCAGTAATTGGGTTGTGGAGGTCAGAAAGACAGTCGCTCCATGTAAAATACTGGTATTCAGCTGCATCCGGTTAGACTGGAAGCCAACGCCAAGATAGTTGGGGAAAGGTTTGGCAGATGATGAGTGTATCCCCTATGAAAATAATTCAAATTTAAATAATGAAAATTTTTAAAGGCAACACTGAGCGCTCGACAAAGTTCACCTACAGTTTGGTGTCAAAGAAGCCGCCTGACCGAGACGGTCTTTTTGGTCCTTTGTTAAAGAGTGCCTACAGCGCGGCTAGTGCAGGGCGGTATCATTTGAAATAAAAATAGGTAAAAATTAAAAGATTTCGCTGGCCGGTGGTTTTTTGGCCCGCGCTTTTGTTTTATTAGGTTTTTATGTGAGGCACAAATCAATTATATTTCTTTTTTTTCAAAGGTAATTATTATATTTTTTTAACTACTTCTTTATAAAAATAATAATTTTACTCTACAAAACCCCAAAGTTGTGTCCATTCTGATACCTAACTAATACTAATTGTATTGATTTTATTAATACCGCTTTTTTTTGTTACAGGTAAGTCCACTTTAACTGCTTGTCACATGGACTTGCTCGAGAATGCCAGTTGATACTTCATGGTACTTGTAAACTTTTTATATACCTAAAACAAAATTAAAGAGTAGACTACAGATTAGTACTAAGGACCGGTTTCTGAATTGAGTATTTGCAGTTATGAATGACAATTATGTTAAACCCAACTTAAATAGCAAAGTTTGACAGATTTTTTTATCTACATTTTTAGGGACTTTTATCCTTTAAGGCATGTCACCACCATCGTAACCTTTTTTTTTTTGTTTCTGGGGTGGAAAATCCTCATGGATGTCCTTCGTCTGGGGCGGGCGAAGGGGTCTGTCAGACTCTTAGTGACTAAAAACCACCCCGATGTTCCCTCATATACTTGATTCCGGGGCTGCAGGTGTAAATGGGACTGCCGCTGCCCCGGAATAGTACCGGCCACCACCACATCCATCCACCACCACCCACCATCCACCATACCATACCATCGTAACATTAAGTTTACATATCAACTTATAATTTAACTTTACATTTACAAAATTTGATTAACTGCATTGGCATGTCATAAACAACATACTTGGCAGCATCACTTCAAGGAATTAGCCAGGATTTCAAATACCACGTCGACTTTATTAATTTTGCACAATTTTGACAATAAAATTGCTCTCCACCCGTCTGGTTCTTGACACATTCTACCAAAAGATGAAGGATATCATCGATAATTCCACACACGTGAGATGGTATCCAGAACAAAGTGTTAATGCCTCCATAGACGGACTCCTTGGAACAGTTAGTGCCGACAGCTTCAAGCTGCCGCTGTTGGGAGATTTACAGTTTCAATACGTAATTGACATTCACCATACACGGACCGCTCAAGCAGTTCATTTGCAGTCACAGCTACAAATGCAGTCAGTCTGTGGTAGAGTTTTGCCGTGCTGCCGGCAGCAAAGAGCTGCTCGACCTAAGTCTTGTGTAGTTCACGAACGAACTAGGTCGTAAGAGCGCTCCCACATATGAACTAAGCAAACTAGTTCCTTAATTCCTCGCTCCATAGTTCGTGACCGAATGAGCAATAAAAATGAATATACGAATATTCATTCAAAGGTTTTTGCTGTCTATGGTGTAAAAATTGTAGGTACAGTAATCCATAATCTTGTCGCGTGCCCGTGCAGGAGCAGTATCAAAACGAGCGAACGATCTGCCTTCCTCTGATTCGAGCTGAGAGCTGACGAACTAGAAGAGCGACCTAGTTTGTTTAGGAGAGGCGACCTAAACTAAGCGATCCCTGTCGCGAACTTCTATGCGCAAGACTAGCTCAACCTGCCATTCACAAACCGCTTGAATCGGTTCACTCCGACTGCTCACCGCTTCCTCTCTGTGCGCCCCACCCAGCCCTGTTATTTTATATCTTTCCATAGACGGATTGCTTGGAATAGTCAGTGCCAACAGCTTCAAGCGGTCCGCAACACGACTGAGCTTTCGTGCAGTGGCTCTCGATTGCTCTTAGCAATGTATGATTGACAGGTGTTCGAGCTAGAGCTTGACAAATACTCACTTCAAATTCAGATATCACCTGTACCCACATAGGGGTGCGTTACCTTACTTCGAAAAGTGTAACAACGAATAACACGTCCCCGTAAGTTTACTATAACGAAACACTTAACAACGAATGCACGTTACCACGAAAAACTTAACGCCGTAGCCATGCGATCTCGAATAACAAAATCTCGAATTCACCAATTCGAATCACTTAACAACGAATGCACGCTACCACGAAAAACTTAACGCCGTAGCCATGCGATCTCGAATAACCAAATCTCTAATTCAGCTATTCGAATTACTTAACAACGAATGCACGCTACTACGAAAAACTTAACGCCGTAACCATGCGATCTCGAATAACCAAATCTCTAACGAAAAGTCAGCAAAAAAAATATTTAATCCATCAATAGGAAATGCATGATATTTTTTTATTGGTTGAATTGAAGACTTATTAACTATAGTGAACAAATATTAAAGAATATTCAAAATATCAGCATCAGCGACGAAGTCATAAAGCTTTAAAGTTGATAATTAGAAAAACAAGTCCGACGTGTTCTTTGACGTCAAAGGACATGAAGCCCATATGATACAACTGACATAAAAAATAGCGTTTGATTCTGCTTTCACTGTTCGTACTCTCTTTAAGTATATTCATCGATAAACCGGTTAAATAACTAATATTTTTTTCATGCATATTGCCTATTAAGAGCGCTTATTTATTCAAAGAAAAGGCGCAATTATTACAAATAATTATACTACTATTATTACTAGGCATAGGTACTTAGTTATTACTCAATGTACCTACTAATAAAAACTTTTTTACAAAAAAAAAACAACCGAATTCCAAAAAAGAAAAAACATAATATACTAAAAATTTTAAAATAACTTTAATTTCGGAAATCGGTGTCAAATAACGAAGAAGTTAAAGTTTAAGTCTTCAATTCAACAAATAAAAAAATATCATGCATTCCCTATTGATGGATTAAATTTTTTTTTTGCTGACTTTTCGTTAGAGATTTAGTTATTCGAGATCGCATGGTTACGGCGTTAAGTTTTTCGTAGTAGCGTGCATTCGTTGTTAAGTAATTCGAATAGCTGAATTAGAGATTTGGTTATTCGAGATCGCATGGCTACGGCGTTAAGTTTTTCGTGGTAGCGTGCATTCGTTGTTAAGTGATTCGAATTGGTAAATTCGAGATTTTGTTATTCGAGATCGCATGGCTGCGGCGTTAAGTTTTTCGTGGTAACGTGCATTCGTTGTTAAGTGTTTCGTTATAGTAAACTTACGGGGACGTGTTATTCGTTGTTACACTTTTCGAAGTAAGGTAACGCACCCTGTACATAGGTATATATCTTGGGAATATCTATAGGAATATCTCGTACCATTTTTTCTAGTAATAATTAAAACATGTACTTTAACTTTGAAAACATGAATATATCAAATGCGTTATACTAGTGTTTTCCTTCCTAGAAACAATATGAATTTCATTTTTGTAAGAGCACAAACCGCTTCAGTTTTTCTTGGAAAATCTCGCTGTGGTAGCTACATACATGCATGAAAGAGAGCAAGTGACTTTTATTAGAACCACGAAGCATTTTTATTTATTTATTTAAGCTGATTCCCACTGGCACTAAACAGATCTTGATCAGTGTTTAGCCTTTTTCCCAACTAAGTTACATGGAGTGACTGCCTATCTGACCTCCACTACCCAGAAACTGGGTAACACGACACCCTTTAGTTGGACTGGGTGTCAGACACCCGTAGCGACTGTCAAAGATCTCTGAATGGCAGACGGGACAGCGGCTTTACGAGCTTGACACTCATCTTTTGACCGAGCTCGGGAAATGTTGCTTAACCCGACGTAAGTTGAAAATTAACCCATGTGGCTGTAATTATTTAGCCATGCATGAGACTCCCTTAAAATAAAATAAATTATATCTATTTATTTATTTACGGCACATCAAAAAAACAAACTCTAACATGGTCATATTGCATTTTCGAGGTCATAATGTTAGAGTTTATGTCAATACCAGACGTACACAGGATTTACATAACAATAACAAAACACAATTCTTATTTAACAAAATGAGCAAAATTACAATAAATAAAATTAAAATGATGATTTACAAAATGAAATACAAAATAAAACAATAAAAATGACAAATGGAAATAAATAAAGTAACAATAAAAATGCTGAAACATAAAAAATAATAGATCAACTAATTATAAAGTAAAGGAAGATAAAGACATTAACAGAAATCCAGGCTGATAGTATATTTTCTATATTCTCTTATCTATTAAAACAATCTAATAAAGTCTCAACAAACAATAGTGAGACAAATCGTCCATAGATGGCGCCGGTGTGACTTAATTACTTTAAATGCTCGACCGTTTATCTGATACAGTTAAATATATTAACTTAGAGTTAACTTTACCGAGTAGAGATTTAACCGTTTGTTTCTTAAGAAGATTTCTTTGTTCTGTAACAAAGGGTTTAAAAGTTATACTGTCTGTTTATTTATTTAGACTTCATGACCTTCACTCAAAGGTACAAAGGCGGACTTAATACCTCAGGCATTCTGTAGCATTCAGCCCTGGCTGATGAAGAAATTACATGGCAGGTGCATCATTAATCGGTTATATGCATAAAATATTAAAAAAAGAACTGGGTATTTTTTCTACTTTTCTTATTATATCGATAGAAACACAAACACAAACTAACAACAAAACTGACTTATGCATCACTATGTTTGGAACAATCGGCGTGACCTTGTGCATCGGCCAATCACAACCGCTGTAGTTTCTCCGTCCCCCGGCCCGCAGTGGTGAGTCGTGTCTTAGACGAAATCGGCCTAAAAAAAAAAAACTAAATTAAAAGACGGAATCGGTCTATCAGCTCTCAAATGGTTTTATTCTCTTTGTTGACAGTGGAACACAAACAGAGCATGAGGCATTAAGTCCACCTTTGTACATTATGTGTTGCATGAAGTGTTAATAAATAAATAACTAACAGCAAATGACTCGTGATTGCTGCGATCGTATGTCTATGTATTGTTAACACAATTTAATGGGGAATCACAACTAAAAAGTTTTTTTTAAATACCACAGCGTATGGTTAGCCTCGTAGTTGTTTTTAGTAATACTCGTGTATTAATGATAACTATGTTTATTCAAAAAAAAAATATGTTTATTCAGTAAATAGATTACAAAGAACACTTTTATACGTCAATGTTTTTAGTCAGTTTAAGCTAGATGAGGCCGGTGTTTCCTAGCTGACTACCCTGAGAAGGAACACCGAGTAAAACTCAGAGGTCAAAGTCTCTTTTATAGTGTTCAAATCCATACAATTCAAATTCAAATTTAAAAATTATTTATTTCAATACATGTCATATAAGTAGTAATTAAATAAAAAGTAAACATTACAATTTAAAACTATAAAACCAAAATTAAAATAAAAAAACAAAATCAAAATTATAATCATAAATCAAAAACACAATTAAATTAAGTCATAAAATAAAATACATTTCTTTTTTTTTTAATTAATAATACGCCTGCCTCTGAGTTATTTGTTTGTTTGTCATCACATTAATCATATAGCAATGGTTAATGTACTGACAATCAAACCTGTTCGCAAACACACAGCAGCCCGCCTGCCTGCCTGTTCGCAGCTGTGCTGTTGCAATATGTACTGGTTAAATCATATGAGAACCAAGTACGTGTATGTCTGGGATGAGCTTTTTGAAGAAAGCAACACACAAATTCGAGTGGACCTGTCCAGACAGTGCAAGCATTTGTCAGTCATCGTGAAGCTCAACTCAGAACTTTGAGGAGCTCAACGAACCATCGAACAATGCCAATGTAAGGACATTTGAGTAGGCCGCAAAAATACTCAAACTGCCAGACAATCATAAAATCTACATGAATATAACGACATACATACATTCTCGCATTCACATTATTCTATATAGTTTTACGTTCTTTTGTGGGGCACACATAAAAATATTTTTCTTTTTTTCTTTAAATAGTTTCACACTCAAACAGACTCAACCCACTTTTCACCATCAACCATCTCTAACCTTGCAAGCACTTTTCATCACATAGCCCATTCCACACCATAGTCTCGCCCATTTTTATCCAGTTACCAAAGCACCTACAGAGCCACAGTTTTTCCTCATTCACAGTAGATTCGTGCAATAATTTCCTTTTAGCCCGACATCTGTAACGACAGCCATTCTCTTGCCTCTAAGTACTCCATTTTGAACTTGAAGATAGAATACGTTGGTTTATTAGATTAATGTTCAGTTGTTTTTTTCTGTAGATTTAGAGCTGATTTCACCAATTCTAAACGCCCAGTTAAACGCGTTTAAGCGAGTTTAAACGCGTTTAGCCGCTGTCATAAAGCTGAAGAGTTTGTTTGTTTGTTTGCTAATATCAGGAACAACTGGATCGAATTGAAAAATTATTTTTGAGTTGAATAGTCCATTTATCGAGGAAGGCTATATAACATCCCGCTGCGACCAACAGGAGCAGAGCATCATTGAAAAATGTGGCAAGAACGGGAAAAAAACCTTTTGAGAGCTTCAGTTGCGTACGCTGCGTAAACGGTTAAAGTTACGCAAAAATTATGTATTACGGAATTGTTCTCCTTATTAAGTTCTAAAAAAAAGTCCGCGACAGCATATGTTTATCTTTTATAGTTTATGGCACTATAATTTTTTATGTTTTTTTTTTACGCTAAGCTTAGTTCAGTAAAACTTAGTTTTCAGAGCGAATGGTAAAATCGGCCCTTAAGGTTTTCCTATGTGCCAGTTTGTATTTTGGCTATAGTGCCTCTAGGGACTTGGTTAGCTTTTGGTTGAAGGAATTAGGGTTGAAATTGTGTCTTGTCTGAATAATTTTATTATAGGAGTAATTATGATTCTGTCTGCTAAATAAGAGTGAGGTCAGTAATTTGGCTTGCATGTTTTCACATTTATCAAGAGAATTTACTGTTATATTTGTATTTTAGTTAAGTTTTTCGGCGTTATCCAAGGTACTCATAATAATACGGTTGAAATAATTTGTTTACTCAAAAAATTTTTTAGACTTCCAAAAAAGAAAATACACTACAAATTTAAAAATATCTTTAATTTCGTCAGTCGGTGTTTTTATTTTATTTCTTCGTTATTTGACACAGACTTCCGAAATTAAAGTTATTTTTAATTAGTGTATATTCATTTTTGGAAGTCGGTTGTTTTTTTTGTAAAAAACTTTTTTATTTTTCATTTTTTAGTTGTGCCCCAGAACTAAAAACCCCAATAACATGGAACGTGGAATTTAAACATACTCGTAATTGGAAGAAACCAAAACGTTATCTATGTATGTATACATAGTTTTCCTTTTTGTTCAGTTTTTCAAAAAGTGCTGAAGCAATTTCGAAAAAAAAAACATATGAAACCACCTCGGGAGTATATTCTTTCGGATAATAAAGAATTTTGAAAATTGATCCACAACTGACAGAGAAATCGGTGGACATACAGTCGAACATACAGCCACCTCCTTTTTCGAAGTCGGTTAAAAAGAACAAAGCTCTCTTAAAATGTGTATAAATTAATAATTTACAACCAGTCAGTCATTCAGTCAGGTATTTTATATATATACAGGTTTAAACTTCATGTTCAATAGTGGTACATAGGCGAACTTAATGCAACAAGACGTTTTCTACCAGTCGTGGTGCTTAAAAACAGACTTTTGTTTTCAATCTTCCTCTGTATACATTCAAAGGTAAGTTGTTACATTTCAATAAACATGCCGATAATCACAGAATTACGAAAGGGTAATTCATTTAGGATAAGGTCTGGACTAGTTTCTAACATGACACCACACATATGGGCCACGACTTTCCACACAATTGCCGCGACTCTAGTCCATTAGCACAACGAAACAGACTCCCAAATGAACCAGTCCGACACATAAGATTTAACTCGAATAAAAATCCAATTTGATAAAAATAAAGCTTTGCAAAAAGTGACGTACGCATTTATCAAATGCTCGCGCGAACACTGACGGCTTGCGATCAACCTTGATATAGCTTAATTGTTACTGGAAGGGACTTCTTCTTGTTTCGATCGATGGTTTTGTACTTTTTAAATACTTTGGGTCTAGAAGCTGGCCGCATTAAGGTGGAAGCTCCAGGGTAGCTCGCGAAATTCAAATTTTCTTTCGCTTTTTGCAATTTGCAGGTCAGTGTCAGGTGGTATCTTGGTCAAAATATGATTCGCGGCCGAAGCAAGTATGTATTTATAGAATTATAATCATCCAATGACATATCCCGCTCTAAAGTGGAGCGGAAGGGTGTGTCAGACTCTAACTGACTAAAACCCACCCCTGTTCCTTCCCTGCCCTGAGTGCCCAGGGGCGAGGTAACTCTGTTTCGAAATTATCCTCAACCCCTGGGCAGGCATCGGCCATGACGGGGCCCGTCATGAATGCTGACTACTCTTTCAGGCGCGCGTGGAACACTACGCGCAGTGGACTCTCGGGTCTGTTGCAGATCGGACGGCGAGCTACCAATTACTCACCGTACGCAGGCTCAGAGTACATGGAATAAAGATTTATCATGTAAATATTGTTAGTGTTAAAAGATGTGACTGTGCCATAGTCAGTCTTCGATGGATATAGGATCTTGGTGTTAATCATTGACTACATTGAAGGCAGTTTTAATAAATTATTTCTAAGATAAAAATACGTTAACGTAATGCTTAAATACCACTCATCGCTTACCGTCAGGTGATATAGTGGTCAAACGCAAAACTCTCAAAAGTTAAAAAAACTGGTCAAGTGCGTGTTGGATTTCGCACATTAAGGGTTCCGTACCATATATTGGTATTTGTTAGTAAAGTATACGTAATAATAAACATTATCATCAAATTTCAAGTTCATCAGTCAATGGGAAGTTAAAAAATTCTTCGTAACAAAATTTTGTGACTAACGACTTACGGACAGACAGACAGACGGGCACGTGAGTGACAACAATAGGGGTCCATTTGGACTCTTCGGTTACGGAACCCTAAAAACAAATTATGACTTTCAAACGTGATTTCTCTAAAATGATATAAATATGACGGTGTAACAGAAACTGCAGCTTTTTATAAGATATTACAATAGCAGCCTAGCAATAATTTTCCAGATTCATTTTAAGTCCAAGTACGCTCAATTCTCTCTCACAACTGCGCCCAATCCAGCCATATTCTCTAAATCCCTGTAACTTCGGTAGGCCGTAGGGTGGCGAGCAAGCGATCCATCACGATCGGAGAATGTAAACATGTTGCACAGGGCTGCCTCGTGCGGATCTGTGCGATTGGTCGCGCGGATCTATCCGATGGATCCGCGGATAAGTTAGGCATATTAGATGTGATATGTATGGGACATGGGTTGTGTGTAACATCTGACACAGTGTTTGTTTTGTTTTTGAGTCAACGTTTTTGTTGGAAAAATAATGTTGTGGAAAAAATGTCAGTGTTATTTAAACACATTCATAATACACCATTAATCACACTAATATTATAAAGGTGGAAGTTTGTGAGTGTGTGTGTTTGTATGTTTGTTACGTCTTCACGCTCAAACGGCTGGATCGATTTTTGTATATAGATAGTTTGTAGGTACACTTTTTTTTGGGGTCGTTAATCCACCAATGACATCTCCCGCTCTGCGTGGAGCGGTAAGGTGTGTCAGACTCTTACTGACTAAAACACACCCCTGTTCCTTCCCTGCCTGAGTGCCCAGGGGAGCGGTAACTCTGTTACGAATTTATCCGCTTCCCCTAGGCTTTATTCGCTACCCCTAGGCAGATAGTCTGTACCCTGGATAACAACTTGATTAATTTTTATCGGTCTTGGTCTACGCGGGTCTCTAATAATTATAAGTCTTTGGGTTATTATAAGTCATTGAATGTACAGGTGATGAAGTTTTAACGCCAGTTTTATTTCTTATACTCAGTTCATGGGACGTATAATTTCTTTTGCGACTATGTACGAAAGCTATCATTTACATAGCAGTTCTACAACTAATATTATAATTGCGAAAGTTTAGTTGGATGGATGATTTTTACCCAGTCATGCCAGAACGGCTGAATGGATCAGGATGAAATTTGGCACAAAGATAGACTACAGTCTGGACTAGCACACAGGCTATAATTTATAACGGCGGAAGTACCAATTGCACGCAGGTGACGCTACTGGCCAAAAATAATAAATAAAATATTATTAATAATTTTATAACTGACTGCGGATCAAAATATCTGCGTCGCGCCAGCCCTAAGTGGTAAAGGATTAGTGTGAAGGCAGCTTGGATGTGATTTGTTTATGATTATCTCAATCGGTTCACTCCTCAAACGGTCTTGGAGCCATTTGTTCTAAGCCCGGCTTTGATTGATTTGACGTTAACATTTTTGTATTGAGAATGCCTTTGAAAATAATATTCGTACTTTTGTTGTTTTGGTTATAAGACATACGGAAATAAGAATGGTATGTCTTTGATAGAACGTAAATTTATGAAGAGCTGGAAAATAAGTATTTGTTGATCACGTTGACATGATCAATAAAGTCACTCAAAATCTCTCTGTACTAGTGAAATGATATTACCTGAATTAACAAACTTTCACAAGATTTCTCTTGAAAAAAGGAGGTCCCAAAAAACAAAAAACCCGCCAAGTGCAAGTCGGACTCGCGCACGAAGGGTTCCGTACCATTATCTATAAAAACGGCAAAAATATTACGTTTGTTGTATGGGAGCCCCCTTAAATATATTTTTATTCTCTTTTTAGTAAATATTTTTGTTATAGCGGCAACAGAGATACATCATCTGTGAAAATTTCTAAACTGTCTAATTATTACGGTTCATGAGATGCAGCCTTATGACAGACGGACAGACAGACGGAGAGCGGAGTCTTAGTAATAGGGTCCCGTTTTACCCTTTGGGTACGGAACCCTAAAAAAGGAAAAAAATAACAAATTTATTACATTTTCAGCTTTGAGTAATTTAAAAAAAAATGAAATCTCCAAGTTTCAAAGATTACAATAATGAAATATTATGTCTCTTAAAATTACCGAAGAAAATTGTTAATTTTTCAACAGATCTCAAAGATATTTACAAAATCCTAATCAATAACTACACCCAAGAATTTTCCTAGTCACTGTACCCAAACCTTCGAACTAAAGATTAAACTAAACCAAATACCCAATCTTGATAATTCCCGATAGTTAGCCCAGCTACCCTAAAGGATTAGAGGAGCAGCTTCCATGTGATTTGTTTTAAGCCGATACGCCTTCCATTGACTGGATTTAACGACAATCAAGCTGTTTTATCTTTTTCCCATAGTTTCTTTTATCTTTCTTTCTTTTGTGCTTTCTTTTTGGGATTGGTACCGTTCGGTTTTCGTATAGAAAGTGCCTGATTTGGAAATTTATGATTAGCGTGCTACGGCGTAGTCGGCTTGCTACGCTGTAGCAGATGACGCTACGTTATAGCAAATGACCAGTGTGTGTTGCCAGTGATGACATATGGAACTGAAACGTTTTCACTCACAATGCGCCTCATCATAAGGCTTAAAGTCACCCAAAGGGCAATGGAGAGGGCTATGCGATCGAATCAGGAATGATTAAATCCGCAAGAGAACCAAGGTTACCGACATCGCCAAACTGAAGTGGCAGTGACAGGGCACATTGCTCGCAGAGCAGACGGTCAAAGGGGCCGAAAATTTGTAGAGTGGCGACCGCGTACTGGAAGACGCAGCGTTGGAAGGCCTCCCACAAGGTGGACCGATGACCTGGTGAGAGTCGCGGGTAGCCGATGGATGCGAAACGCATAGGACCGGTCATTGTGGCGACACTTGGGGGAGGCCTATGTCCAGCAGTGGACGTCTTTCGGCTGATATGATGATGATATGATATAGCAAATGATTCTACGCTTCGTAACAATAACCGAATCTTGAAAGTTTTGTCTTCATAATGTGTTCGAGTATGTGTCTCATTGAACCACAGTACGAGTGTGGTGCTCCTGAAAAAACAATGTCTCATCTGCTGGATTGTCCTAAATGTGTTTCCGCCTGCACACTCGATGATCTGAACAAGGCCTCCAACGCTGCTATAAAAGTGGCCACTTACTGGCCCCAAATAGTATAATTATTTAAATGTGCTACGACACGAAAAGAAGGAGAAGGTATTTTGGTTCGAAGTTATATTCAGTTTTACCATTTGCAATTTCTCAGTAGCAGGAGTCTAGAATTGTGCCAGGTTGACGGCAGATTCACACCCTACTTACATGGGAGTTTTTCATAATTGGTGAAAATTGTATTTTTTTTTTATTGTTTATACGGCACGCGTTTGACCAATATCTTACCTGATGGTAAGCGATGATGTGGTCGAAGATGGAGCTTGCCTAGAAGTAACCTATTCACTCTTGACTTAAAGACTCCCAGGTTGTAGCTATCAGGAAACACCGACTCCGGTAGGGAATTCCACTCCCTAGCTGTACGCACAATGAATGTTTTCTCAAAACGCTTTGTGCGTATGGATGGGATGTCCACCATGAACCGGTGGCACTTCGCCGTCCGTCTTGTGGTCCGTTGATGAAACGGGCTTGGCGGAATCAAATTATGCAATTATTCAATTGATGTTTAATAAGACGTTACTCTGTAACTAAGTTAACTAACTTAATTAAGTTAATTAAGTAACTAACTTACTCTTAATAAGTCTGCATTAATTCTGCCTATGTCCCAATATTATACCATACAATACCACTGTTGTAGGTAACTCTTCTGGGAATTCAAGCGTAATGTTATATTATGTTAAATAAACACTACAATGTAATAATTAATTAATTTAATAGCTCACTCTATTAAGCAAGTTACGATTGTAATCTTTTAAAATATTTTGGAGAGAAAAAATAAACATTTTATTATATCCATTTATTTCTAAACGAAGCCCTTCATAACTTATTTTCGATAAAAAGAGTATTTAAATGCAAAACATAATTAAAAACCGGCCAAGAGTGAGTCGAACTCGCACGCATAAGGTCCCGAACAAGTCATATTTATTCAGGTATTTTTTTTTAACTACATAGGTACTTCTTATAGGGTTTCCTGTAATCTATAGGGTGACTGGTAATTAGTGACCGATACTTTAACACGTGATTGTACTCATGATAACAAACAACTTTTACTATGGGACCAAACCCGAAATCGCGAAAAAAAATAGGCAGTGCAGTACATTTTGACCAGTCAGTAGGCGAACATAAATGTACTGAACAGCAGATTTTTTTTTCGCGATTTTAGGTTTGGTCCTGTAGTAAAAGTTGTTTGTTATCATGAGTAATCACGTGTTTAAGTATCGGTCACTAATTACCAGTCATCCTATGTAAGTAAAGAACTGCCTCTTGTATTTAAGGCCCAGTGGTTTCGGAGATAAGGGGGGGGGGACAATGGTCGGACGGACAGACAGAAAGACAGACGAGACGAGTGATCCTATATCCTATCCGTTTTTCATTCTGACTTTCGGAACCCTAAAAATTATCATCATCATCATCATCAGCCTTTGTTAATTTAATACTGCTGGGACACAGGCTTCCTCTCTGTGAGAGGGTGTGGGCCGTAATCCACCACGTGGTCCCAATGCGGGTTGCGGGTTGGTAAAAAGTATGAACTTTAGATATAACCAATAAAAATTAAAATAATAAAAAAGCCTTTGATCACCAACTGGACAGAGCACGCCAATACACAACAAAGGGTAATTCGATCAAAGCTCCACAAACTTGGCCGGACCGGTGGATTAATGAATCAAACTTTTATTTTTAATTGTCATTCATTAATCTGAATAATAAACCCGTTAGAGGGACGGTTATAATATACTTGTTTGATTATCTACATCATGATCGCATTCCCTGAAGGGATTGGCAGATTGAACCTCCTAATCTCTGGGTATGAGATATTTTTTATTTTGATATCATAATCTGAATTTTTCGAAAAAAATGCCTTTGTGCAGAAATTTTGATATTTTGATGTACTCGTATTACCTACGCCAGTGATAAGGATGTTAAACAAATCGCCAACTACACTTTTTTTTAAAATTGAAAACTTCTTTAGGCGCATTGAGAAATTTTGAGATGGGAAAAAACAATTGAACTCACGCGCCACCGACACCGCTACGCGATTCACTACGAGAGTATGAGCACTCGTAGCGGATCGCGAGACGCGTTGAGCATTTTTGTTCAAGTTATTTGTTTTCACTTCTTACGGTACTCCCGCAGTGGCAGGTTTTTTTTAAAATTTATTTTCAAATCATCAAATGACTTCTTCCGCTCCGGTTGGAGCAGGCGCGTTAGACTCTTACTGACTAAAACCCATCCTTGTTCCTTCAGTTGCCTGTGCCATGGACCGATGTTACTCTCTTTTGAATTTATCTGCGACTCCACACAGTCACCAACTACCCTGATGTCCCATGTAGTCAATAGGTGGCGTCTTATTGAGCTAGGTTTGTCACAACATGCCCAAATAGAGACTTCTATCTGCAACCAGGATATTGATGAAAAAACCCTTAAACACTTTTCTTTAGCTATGAATCGAACCTAAACCCACGATCAACAGTAACGCTTGAGACCGCTCTTCTCGCTTCTGACCACTGCAGGGCATAGGCCTTCCTTCCCTTTTTCCACTTTTCCCAATCTTCTGCAATTTAAGTCCAATTTGTTGATAAGGTTACAGCTCATTCCACCATCTCTTTCTGGGCCTGCTGCGTTGTTGTTTCCTTGCGTTTGAGATCCACTGTATGTTAATATTCGCCCGTTGCTCCTCCGACATGTGGCAGATGTGTCCAGTCCAGTTTTAATTTAACCTCGAAGTTGTGTAGCTAACTTCCTCTACCAAAAAATATGTTTTAATAGTCAGAAAAGAAAATTGTAACTCATTTTTACGAAGAATTAGCACTTATAACTTAAGGTGATTGGGATAACGACTCATAGAGAAGTTCGGAAGAAGAAAACATATTGTGGTGACCCCGAACATATTGAGAAATTGAAATTAAAAAGATGATGGCCCAGGAAGTTAATCCCTGTCCATCTATCAAAATATAAACTCAATATAACTTCGCTTATAATTGACTCGTTTAACAAACAATATTAAACTAATATTACAGGAGTAAAGTTCTACTTGTCTGCCAGGCGTTCATGTGAAAACGGATTATAGGTTTAGTATTACACTTTGGCAAACAGTACAGCTCAGATCAAGGAAATCCATTGTGAGGCATTCCACTTTGGGCACCCGCTTTAATGGCATGTTATTGAAGAAGATTTCTGAAGAGTTCTAGTGAATGACATCACGTGAAAGTATTATATCTAGTTTAAAAACCGGAAACTGCCTACCATAAACTGAAAAAAAGTACAAAAAACATGTTTTTTTCTCATAATCCGTAATAGGTAGACAGTTGAAATTTTCACAGGGAGCCCCCTTTAATTTTTTTTTTTTTTATAATTTGTTGTTATAGCGGCAACAGAAATACACATTCTGTGAAAATTTCAACTGTGTAGCTATTACGGATCGTGAGATACAGCACGCTGACAGACGGACGGAAAGCTGAGGCATAGTAATTATAGGGTCCCTTTGATTACCCTTCGGGTACGGAACCCTATAGGTTTTCCTGTGATCAAGTAAATAACTACTTTGTGTTTTTTTTTTAATTTTAGGCCCAGTGGTTTCGGAGATAATGGTCATTTTTAATCTATTTTCTTAAATAACTTCAAAATTATATATTTTAAAATGTGCCCACAATGTGCCCTTTCATTTGATATGTCGCACGACACAGTTTGAAAAACTTTGATTTCTGATTTCCGATTCTCTCCCCAAAAGTGACCCCCATATTCCAAAATAATTTATTTAGGGTACACGTCCATGTTTGGGTCACAGATATTCATGTGTGTACCAAATTTCAACCCTGTTGGTCCAGCAGATTCGGAGCAAATTGGCTGTGGTTCCGTTTTTCATTCAGACTTTCGGAACCCTAAAAAATAACTAGTCCGCCAGCTTTGGGAATCCACTATATTGGATTAAGAACAACGTCACTTAGCTTACCGTCTAATGTCATCCAAACTTATCGATTTCCAATTGAGCTGAAATTTTGCGTACTTACATGTTGTACGCAAAATTTCAGCTCAATTGGAAATCGATAAGTTTGTCAAATTAAACTTCTAAGATTTTTAGATAGATAGATTTCTTCTAAGATATTAAGTTACTGATAAAGCTAATAAAACGCGCCAAAATTAAATATTACACCATAACAGAGCCCGAAGAATTAAATATTGCACTGTAACATAACATACTACCATATTTAATTGTGCTATATTAAGTACTTGGAAACAATATTACAATGTAAAACTCACAAATGTACGAGTATCATCTGTTAGTATTAATTGATATCTTACATTAAGTTATTCCGAATTCACTAGCCATATATAAGCCATCAAAGGCTTCTGTGATTTGTAGCATATATATGTAATACATATTTTATATATATTTTGATCACTAATAAAAAAGAAGGAAAAAAAGAAAACGGAGCCCGAAAAATTAAATACTGCACTGTAATGCCCGAAGAATTGGCAAGTTAAAGTGGCGCAATACATTGCGTGCAGAACGGATGACTGAAGATAGGGCTGAATTCTCTTAAATTTCTGATTCTGGAGTGATCGTATATTGAGTATTGCTCTCATCAAGGATCATTGGCAATGATGCACTCTTCGAGTTGAAGCTCCAAAGTCTTGAGCATGAACGCCTATACATTTTGGGGAGTGTGCGTCGTAATGCGATCCGGATGTACTGCGATACGCCAACAGAATATGGTGAATATACCTCAAACGTTTTGGGAACACATTCATTTTACGTATACAGCTATGGAGTGAAACTCCCTGCCGAGGTCTGTATGTCCTGATAGCTACAACCTGGGTGTCTTTAAGTCAAGAGTGAAAGTTACTTCTAGGCAAGCGTGTTCCAACGTCGACCACATCATCGCTTACCATCAAATGATATAGTGGTCGAACGGGAACCTATCAACAGTAAAAAAAGAGTGGCTACCGCGTACCGGAAAACACAACGCTAAAGCCTCCCACAAAGTGGGCCGATGACCTGGTGAAGGCAGCGTGAATCCACTGGATGCAAGAAGCAACGGACCGGCGCAGGGCCGATCTACATGGCGACGGTCGGGGGAGCATTTCAGCCGGAAGACAACTGGGCTTTTTTTTTGTGGGGGTGGGAAATCATCCAATGACTTCTCCCTCTATCTTCTTCTCTGGGTGGAGCAGGATGACGTGTCATACGTCTTTTACTGACTAAAACCCACCCCTGTTCCTTCCCTGCCTTATTACTCAGGGGCACGGTAACTCTGTTTCGAATTTATCCACGACACCTGGGCAGGCATCGGCCATGACGGGCCCCGTCAGGTATTGTTGACATCTCTTTGAGACGCGCGTGGAACACTACGCGCCGTTGACTTTCGGGCCTGGTCTTGATCGGTCGGCGAGCTACCCACTACTCGCCGTCCGCAGGCCCGCGCCTATGGTGGCCGGAGGTCGTCTCGCGACCACCGACTCCCAGGGCGTGGGCGTGAGGCCATCTCTGTAAAGTCTCCCTCATGCATTCTGCCTCCTCCTTCGCGAGCATTACTGCTTCGCAGAAGGAGACGACTGCTTCCCAGTCCCTCTCGCTCCGTACCATGGCCTGGACCAGGACTAGGAGACAACTGAGCTTAGGGCTCCCCCGAGCGTTGCCCTATGCCCACTTGTCGTCTGGCTGAATAAATGCTGTCGATAATACACAGTGACATTTAAAATACTTTTGACTCTCTGAACTCTTTTCTCCAGAATTTCTTGTTACAATTTTTTATATATTTTTTTTTCATTTCTTTTAATTACCCAGTATAATTAATTCCAGATGAAGCCTTGTAATTTACCTACAACTTAAATAGTTTTTAGATTAAAAATATAAAAAATCCGATTCCATTTTTGCTTTATCCCGTCTAGTAATTACACTTTTTTCTGTTACAAGATTTTTTTGTTTCAATAGGTTTTTTACTTACAAAAAATATTATTATCTAGAAAATGCGTTAGGGCAATAATACGGCTTATATTGATATACCTAGGGGAAAGTGGTTACCCTTCGTACACATTTCAGATTTTATTTTTTTATTTTATGATTAATTGTCAAATTTATCTAGTTTATGTGCCTAGGTGTAACAAAAATATTGTAGTTTGTTATTAAAAAGTCCGAAACTATTATGTGAAAAGGTTAAAAAGTTATAGTCATTTTTCTACCATATGATATTTGTACGAACGTACCCCACGCACGGGGTACGTACGTACAGTAGGTGGGGTACTTTCATACGCCATGGGGTAGATTGATACAGGGTAATTAAAAAGCCTATTAAAGTCGTTAAATTTTTATTAATTATTATAAAAGTATTTATTTATCAAAGAACTAACTTAATAATATTGGACTTGACTCGTAGTCGATAAATTTTTCTTTAGAAAAATAACAAAAAATCAATCGTTCATCCTTAGTTTACTTATTGATAATTCTAAGCTTTACAATCAGTCTAAATGAGATTTTTACAATCATTTTTTATGAGATTGTTGTACAGTCTTTGACAATTTAAACTTAAAGTAGGTAATCATACATTTGGTTGTTAGTTTGGAAGTTATTGCTCATTATAATTATTTAAATTAACTGCAAAAGTAAAAAGTCTAGCTGTACAGTCCGCTCGTTGTTGTCGATCAGGGAGGATCATGGCGACATCGCTGATATACAGAGTGTGTATGTTTTCTACATATATCAGGGAAAAAGAATGACCATGATGATCCCGGTTTCTTCCTAAGATAAGATATTTTCAGCTCTGTCCCCGAATAATGACTGAGAACTTTTGCAACGTAATAAACAACAGAAGTCCTTTTTTCAAACTTTACCAAAACAAAACAATTATCTTTGATTTTCTCTGGTGTCACATCTAAATTGTCATTGATGCTACGATCATCAGTCTCTTCGTCTACTTCGAAATCGATTGGAGATGTTGAACTCTCCCGCAAGCTAAATTGCAATCCTTCAGAATCCTCTGAATGGCTGGCTTTCCTATACGACAACCATCCTTGAATTACGTCATTAATTGCTAATTTCGTGGACTCTTCATCCACCTCTTGACCACCCTTTTTTATATTTCTGCACCATGATTCTGCAATAAAATATTAATTATTTAAGGTTTATATATTTCATTTTGTAAGAAGTAAAATACTTCATAAAAGGAAAAATATGTTATTGTGTTGTCTGAACGCTAATATTAAAAGGTTTCTATATTTTATTTCATAAAAATCTAATATTGATGTTTTGGTGGTTAATAAAATCTAAAGGGGAGCATTCGTACGCGTACGAATGTGCCCCCTGTTTGGCTGTCCCAATGCACCCCACTGCACACCTACAAAATTAATATACCACTTTATACAAATTCTATTTTAGTTTGAGAAATATGACAATTAAAGTTCAAAATAAACAATGTTAACATTAATTAATCATCACCATTTTGTCAAAAACGTAACAATTCTACTAACAATTGCGAATGAAACTTAGGAAAAAAATTTACTCACCGCGCCCGAAAACACGTTACATCTTGTCAGCCGATACACCGTCCTGCGACTGGCGCGACACTTTGCTAGCAACAATGACGGCCGGTATGTCTATGCACACAAGCAAAGGCGTGTTTGTATGTCTTTCAGTTTTTCTGTTATACTAACTGTACGAATGTGCCTCGCGTACGAATGGTGACCACTTTCCCCTACTATGTTAGATTGGAGTATCTTATCAATAATAATAATATACTTTTAATTCAAACCAGAGATGAATGTCCATTTTGTTTTAATTTATAAGGCAATCAATGACTGCCTTACAAATTACAGTTATTTGTGATGACGCATAAAATTAATAGTATTTTTTTTTTAGGAACCTCATAAAGTCATATACAAAAACAAAATTGGTGTCTGTGCTGCTGACTGTTGAAGAGTTCCTCTATCTGGAGCTAATCCTGGATGTAAATTCAGCTCATGCTTCGCATGCTGCTTTCCAGATTTCACCCGAACAAAAAAACATTGCAAGACTAAAACCTTGTAAATAGACTAAAAAACTAAGACTAAAATTGTCTAAAAACTGTGGCAACTATGACAAAAAAAAACGGCCAAGAGCGATTTGGACTCACGCGCAATGGGTGCCGAACAAATCATATTTTTTTCTAGTTTTTATTTTAATCTGCCTACACCTTATATGTTTTTCTGTATAAGTAAAGAACTGCTTTCTGTATTTTTTTTCAAAATTTTAGGCCCAGTGGTTTCGGAGATAAGGAGGGAAGAATGGTCGTTTTTCATCTATTTTCTTAAATAACTTCAAAATTATATATTTTAAAATTATGAAAAAATATATTCGAGACCCTCACAATGTGCCCTTTCATTTGCTATATCGCACGACACAGTTTGAAAAACTTTGATGTTTAATTTTCCGATTTTCACCACAAAAGTGACCCCCATATTCCAAACTAATTAATTTAGGGTACACGTCCGTGTTTGGGTCACAGATATTCATGTGTGTACCTAATTTCAACCTTATCGGTTCAATATATGGAGAGACTTAGACGAAGCAACTTGGCTGTGACAGACGGACAGACAGACAGACACACGAGTGATCCTATAAGGGTTCCGTTTTTGCATTCGAACTTTCGGAACCCTAAAAACCCATATAAAATAAGGCCAATCTTTTAAAACACCCTGTGGCTTATACAGTGTGAACCGACCCCATATTGCCACCATTCAAATCACTGCGAACCCTCATAAAAACGCGAACATTAAATAAAACCTTTTTAATACTAAAACGAAAGAGACAGCGCTACTTTTCTCCCCAATTTCCATCTTCCTCTCTTTTTCGCCAAAGAATTTCCATACTTAAGAATCAATATTTTTACTATGGTAGCAACCGTCATAGATTTATGTTCACCATTGTACAAAGCTCGTAAAATATTTAATATCTTTTGTCCACAGTGCAACACTGTTGACCTTTTGAGTTATGACTGGGCCGGTTATAACTGGATGTAACTGGAACGGTCCGGATGCAGATATAATTCGGTTGTTTTTACTCGTAATAGCACGCACTTTATTGTTTAAAAGGGTAAGCAGTAGGCACTCTTAGGGGTAGAGTTACCGCTCCCCTCCTGGCACTCAGGCAGGAAAGGAACATGGGTGGGACTGACGGCGGGAGATGTCATTGGATGATTCCCACCCCCAATAAAAAAAAAAGCAGTAGGCACTGCTGTATTTTTACCAGAATGCACGACGCAAGGAAGGGTAATGTGTTTATCAGCCTATGTATATATGTATGTATGTTTGTTTTTTGTGGCACTTTACGAAACCAAACGCGACTTCCGAAATTAAAGTTGGAAGTCGCTTGTTTTTTTTTGTACAAAAGATTTTTTATACATAATTCTATTCAGAACTATTCAGTCAACGTAACTTCTCCCCAGGCAATAATTTTTAAAGTTAAGGTATGACTTGCACACTTATTTCCCTAAGACCTCAAGCTCGATAAAGTCACTGGAGCTACGCCATAAGACTGGCCCGCAGCAGATATAAATATACAAAATATTGCTGATATTATTTATGTCTCTATAATAAATAGTCGATAGATTTATAGACTGTCTAGAGGACATCCCAATTTCCATGGTGTATTGGGATTTGGAGGAAAAATATTATTATATTATGATGCTGGATGCTGCAAATTATAATATTCCTGCGGAAACAGAGAAAAAATAAAATATAAAAATTATATTATTTTTATTGATACTCCACCCCCAATTATTGGGGTTAGAGTATCAATTGCACGTAGGCATCTTGTATTACAAATTTTATTTTTCCTACCATTTTCGATCAAGAAATCTACCACAAATATTTAATTTGACACGGTTGGCGCAGTGTTTGAGTGCGGATTCCATTCCTTCGCGGGACAAATATTTGTGTGGCCAGCAGTTAATTGTTCCGGGTCTGAGTGTATTGTGTATGTTACTTTACATGTTTGTGAATGCACCTACGATCCTGGAGTCATTCCAATTATGGGGTCAACGATAAAAAAAAGTTGATGTCTTTCTTGTGTGTTGGGAATCCTAGCAAAGGTGAGACGGTACTTCACGCCGGAACAGCTGCTCAAACTTTATCAAGCGCAAGTACGGTCTTGTATGGAGTACTGCTCTCATCTTTGGGACGGTTCTGCAAGATATCAGCTTAAAGCACTAGAGGCAATTGAGAGGCGCGCCAAAAAGACTATCGGCAATGATAAGCTCCAAAGTATTGAGCATTGACGCCAAGTTGCTACCCTATCGGTTTTCTGATGGTTGCATTTTGGGGAGTGTGCGTCGGAATTGCATAATCTAATTCCACCAAGCCCGTTCCATCATCGGACCACTAGACGTACGGTGATGCGCCACCGGTACATGGTGGACATCCCACCCACACGGACAAAACGTTTCGGGTACACACTCATTGTACGTACTAAACAGTGGAACTCCCTGCCGGAGTCTGTTTTTCCTGATAGCTACAAGCTGGGACTCTTTAAGTCGAGAGTGAATAGGTTACTTCTAGGCAAGCGTGCTCCATTTTCGACCACATTATCGCTTACCATCAGGTGAGATAGTGGTCAAATGCGAGCCTACGCACACGCAGTTCTGCGACAAGTAAAATTAAATTATGGAAATCCGCTGAAGTGTGGTCATCATAATACTCATAGTCTTTTAGAAAATCTTATCAAAAAAAGGCGTGGGAAAGCTATGATCGTTCATCAGAAGTGGAAATCAAAAAGAAAAAAAAACTTTTTTACAAAAGAATACAAGACTTCCAAAAAATATTTAAAATAACCCACCGCTCAGGCACCGCTGGTACAAATAACATACTATCAGTGCCATAGCAGTTAATTTCGAAAGTCGGTGTTCCTAGTTCTATTTCTTTGTTATTTGACACCAACTGCCGAAATTAGGTTTATTTTGCATTATTTTTGGAAGTCGGTTGTATTTTTTGTAAAAAAGTTTTTTTTAGTTGTTGTATACCATAACTAAAACTAATAAATAAAGTTATGCCCGAATTGATAGTCTCAAAAACATGGTATTTGAACATAATTGTCGAAATTAGGGTATATCTGAGTAAACTGTACAAATCTGTGTACCACTCCAGAGCGTATCAGCGTGATGTTATGTTATGAAGTGGTGTAAAAAATAAACAGACATGCGACTGCAGCAATTCCGGAAGATTTACTATCATTTATTGAAGAGTTCCATTGACTATCTCCGAAGCTGTTCATCACATCTTCACCAAATTTTAATGGGACTCTAGTCTAGGTCAGAGGTGACAGAGACAAAGTCGACGACGGAGCGAGCTTATCCGGAAGAAGCCTGTTCACTATAACTTTGAAGAGATTAGGGTTGTATGCATTCGGAAATATAGACGCAGGTAGACTGCAGCAGCAGGTTTTTTTTTTATTAAAAAGGCTTGTTATTTCAAAGAAAGCGTTTCTGTCATAACAACCTAAACAACAAAATTAAATAACCTTACACATTTTTTTTTTTTTTGGGTGGGTGTGAAATCATCCAATGACTTCTCCCGCTCCACCGCGGGAGGGCGTGTCAGACTCTTACTGACTAAAATCCACCCCTGTTCTTTCCCTGCCTGAGTGCCCAGGGGTGCGGTAACACTCATTTTCAGAATTTATCCGCAACCTTACACATACAGCATTAGTTTACAACAACTAATCTTACGCAAACAGCATTAGTTTCTCGAGCAACATTAAAAGCCTTTCTCCTTAATCGAGTGTAATGGACGGGCACAGCAAGGGACGTTTGTCGCTGTTATTCAATCAGCAGCGCGGAGTATTGCACAAATAGATTTAGCGGATGTTACTTGCGGTAAAGGACACTGCGGTACTTAAAAATGTCACTTCTGTGGACATTCTTCTTGGAGAACGATATTTTTAAACTTTTTATTATTATTTTTTTTATTTATTAAAGGTTTGGTGCTTTCTGCACCTTGTATGTCAGGCTTAAAATATTTTCTCTGTAACTGCTTTTATGTATGTATCTACTGTAAGTACTCTGATCTGTAAGAATTGAGCACTGACAGTGCGTTTTGTAATAGTTGTGTGGTACAAGCTTTTATTATTATTACTTGCAATGTTCGTATGCAAGGGCAAACGGTTTTTCGATCATTTCTTGGTTTCCGACAGAGCTGAAATTTGACATACTTATGTACGAGTATGTAAGTCCCATGATAGAGCAATATACCGTTATACCATCGAGCTGATCTGACGATGGCGCTGGAATAAAGGGAATACAACTCCCTGATGGCAAATGGTAGGACAGTTGATTTGGTCTAGTATTTTTTTTATCATAGTACTTTCCATTAAACATGATGACGTCGCGTCTAAAAGTATGTTTTTAAAACAAATAGTATTACAAAAAATAAAGTATATTGTGTTAAGTGTAACGATTACGAAAATAGCTGTTGTTAACCTGGAGTATTGCACAAATAGATTTAGCGGCACGTTGCGGGTTCAACTCTCTGGGGTAACTGCGTTACTTAGAAATGTCACTTCTGTGGACATTCTTCTTGGAGAACGATATTTTTTAAAATTTTATTGGAGTTATTAAGTTATGTCTTGGCGGTTTCTGTAGTGTGTATATTTTGCGTAGACTATTACCTATGAAACTGCTTTTATGTACTGTAAGTAGTCCGTACTGAGCTTGTGTAGATTGGTCTAGTTGTGAAGTATATAAGATAGGTTTTTAAAATGACTGACCCCCAGTTTTTAGGATCATTTACACTAATTTCGTCTTGATGTGTAAAGACATTAAACTTGTTTCAGTCATTAAGTCAGAAATCGGTTGCGAAATCACACTGATTTTTTTTTGGTAATTTTGTTGTTTGCGTTCATAATTCGAGATAAATTCAATTCAAAAAAGTATGGGATGCAATGGAATTTCAACTTCTTCATCCTTACGACAGAATTTATTGTTCCAAAATTTTATGAACCTCGAATTATAAAAACTTACTTACCTCCTCTTCAACCAGACCCCTGAAACCTAACTAAAACGTCAACCAAGAACCTCTCACTCCGCAATATTAAAAGGCTAATTTTTTCAGGCTGAAAGTATTTTTTCAGTCTCACAATAATGTTGTTCCCGTAAATTAGTTTTCGGAAAGCACTTGGGAGTTTTAGTGATGGATAACTGTTCCGTTGCGTTTATTTCAGACGGTTTTCTGTTTTTTCCGTCGGAAAACAAACGGATGGGTCTATTTTTTGTGAGTGATGCGTGACTCGTTGTTTTCTGTTTTGTTTTTGCATTTCATGGTGTTTGATGGTTCAGTCAATTGGAAAAGTCATGGGCTGAAATTGTTGGGTGTTTTATTTTTTTAGGCGGTGTGCATACGTCTTAGTATTGGCATTGAAAACTTTGTAAAGGGCACGGGTAATGGATATGTCGCAGCCATCTGGTTAAATCCGCCAGTCAATTGGACGCCTAGGCCGTTCATTAAACGCCGGAATTTAATTAAATGACTGTAGGACATCCAGCCAAGTCGTTAAACGCAACGTTTAACCAGATGGCTGGATGTCGTCTAGTCATTTAGTTAAATTGGATATTGATGAGTTTGTGGTACCACTGATCCTGATTGTTTGTGTACAGAAGGCAATTTTAACATGCAAGAGCGAGCGCAGCTCGAGACATGTGGTACCCCGACTCGGATAGGTTAGGTTCAAAGGGGATGGCGGGGTCTAGTGCGCAAGCAAAGCGAGCAAACTTAAACCTCACCATTCCTAAATCATCATCCCTCCATCATCTTCTAAATTTGCTTATATCTCGAAAACGTTGTGCGTAAAAATAATGAAAAAATTGCCCCCCTTTAATAACCCCCATCGTTCATCATTTTTCATTTAACTTGAAGTTTTGAATCACTTGGCTGAGTTTTGGTCAGTCATCTTCAAAGCTGACTTTCAACACGCCAAGTTGTTAAACGTTGAGTGATTCTAGTTGAACTAACTATCAGCCTAGCGATTTAATTGAATACCGGCGTTTAATGAACGACCTAGGCGTCCACTTGACTGGCGGATTCAACCAGATGGCTGATCAGATACTTAACATTACATAAATATACAACCTTATAATGTTCCCACTGTTGGGACTCAGGCCTCCTCTCTAGGAGAGGAAACGGGCCGCAATCCACCACGAGGGCTTGGGTTGGTGGATGTCACATGTCTTCGAATTTTTGATTCCAGGACATGCCGGTTTCCTCACGATGTTTTCGTTCACCGTTTTGAGAGCAGTGTTAATGGATACTGTATCCTGAATATCACAATTGCATCAGCATAATCATCATTTCAGCCAAAAGACGTCCACTGCTGGGCATGAACAAAGAACTGCAAATTATCATCAATTGCATAGCAACAAGAATGGCAGCCCAATCAAAACTAATAATACCGAGACACAAAAACTATACCATAATAAAACTTTTTTACAAAAAAATAGAACCGACTTTCAAAAAAAACAAAAAGTACAAAATAACTTTAATTTCGGAAGTCAGTGTTTCTGGTTTTGTTTCTTCGTTTTTTGACACTGACTGCTGAAATTAAAGTTATTTTTGACACCGACTGCCGAAATTAAAGTTATTTTGTACTTTTTGTTTTTTTTTTTTGGAAGTCGGTTCTATTTTTTTGTAAAAAAGTTTTTATTTTCACTTTTTAGTTGTGTTTTTCATTAAATTGTGTTAACAATGGCTATCTAGGCTATAGCAGCAATCGCGGTTGATTTGCTGTCATTTTTTGAAGAGTTCCGTTGTCTGTCTCCGAAACGCATCATCAGATCTTTATGAAATTTAAATGGGACTATTTCGGAACAAACTCCTTTCGAACAAAGGAAGAATTTTTGAAATCCGTCTATAAATGGCGGAGTTATGCCCGAACATACATTAAAAAAAAAAAATACATACATCCGAATTGATAACCTCCTCCTTTTTGAAGTCGGTTAAAAAAAGCTATTATTTACTAACTACCTCATAATGTTTTATAAACTGTGTTTTAAACATAATCTTTGATATTTCGTTAGTATTAAGATTGCTTGTAAGAGTTACAATATCTGGACAAACCTAATGAGGTTTTAGTGATGTTTATGTTTATATTTTGTTTTGATCCATATTAAATAGGTAAACCATAAAAAAAACACAGGCCACATCCATCGGCTACCCACGACCCTCAACATGTCATCGTTCCACCTCGTAGGAGGCCTTTCAACGCTGCGTCTTCCGGTATACGGTCGCCATTCTAGAACTTTTCGACCGCAACGACTATCTGTTCTGCATCAGGATAGGTAATTCTACATATCTAATTGCTAACTACATCTAGGCCACACTCCACATCTCTCTGCTCACCTCTCCACTCAAATCCGTGAGCACATCATTTATATGCAAGCCCCGGCTGCCAAGCAAGCAAGCGTACCAATCTAGTGTAAAGGTCTGAGCGCAAATACTTAATCACTAATTACCTAGCCGTCATAAAATGTAATTAATTTTAGCGGTATCTTCTTGCGTGGTGCAAGTTTTAAGGAAAGAGCGATTTGGAAATTTTATTACGCTGTTGTTCAAGAAAATGTAGTACTCCTAGTTTGTATTCTAACTTAGCCAATGGCAATATCATTTCATTGCAGTTTTCAATGATTGGACACGTGGTGGGGGGAATCAATTCAAATTTTAGGTAGTTGGTCCATTGAAACATTATCATGTATGTAGATAGTTACCAATATGTTTTACACAAATACTTTTTTATGAGGGCAAAACATTGAAAATCGTATACCTAAGTAAGCCAACAGCGTGCTTCAAGATTAATTATTATTTTATTGGAAACCTGCCACTAACTTAGTAGTCTTTTTTTGAGTGTGGGAAATCATAAGTGACTCTCCCGTTGTGGGTGGAGCGAAAGGGTGTGTCAGACTCTTACTGACTAAAACCGACTCATGTTCCTTCAGTTGCTTGTGCGTTTTAGGGCCGCGGTGATACTTTCATACACTAACTTAGTACACTACCACAAAATACTTTACACACTTTGACAGAAGTTATTATAAAACCAACATAAAAAAAACTCTGGTGCACTCTTTACAGACTGTACAGACATGAAATGCACCTGAAAGTCGAACTTTTTTTTTTTGTTATTTCTACACCCAAATCCCACACAGATAAAACCTAGGTAATCAACAGCCAACCCTAATGAACCCCCACCCGCTATCCGCTCACTCCTTGCGTCTCCTCTAGCTTGGTAGAGGCTCTACGCAAAAACGGGGCCCCGCTCATCCCTGATATTAACGTCGCCACATGAAGGATGGCACTACACCGGAGGGAGGCAGACGCCAAATAAATATACAATGTTTCGGTGGTTAGGGTACGTACTTGAGCTCTAGAGCGCTCTTGGAAGCTACGAGTAAAGTAGACGCAAGCTGCATTAATAAAATATTATTTAATTTATTTTTAATCTTTTGACATTCACATACCACGTTTTTATTTTATTTTATTTTGTTTATCGAATGACTCTACTATTATTATAATAATATTTTTAATTAATGTAATTAATTAATTAAAAATATTGTATTTATTTAATAAGTGTTTACGGTTCGGTTTAAATAAGATTACTGTTTAGTATTCACATACTTATAAAATACTTAACTAAGAATTATTAAAAATATCCTAAAACAAAAAATCCCTATACCTAAAACCCTTAAATTATTACCAACCCTTAATTAATTTGAATGAATAAAAGAATTGATGCCAAATGTCATGATTTCATGAAATACTAAATTTGAAATCAATTCTAACTGAAAGAGTTGTATTGATTATTTTAATGGTTATAATTCTATAAATACATACTTGCTACGGCCGCGAATCAGATTTTGACAAAGATACAACCTGACCCTGACCTTTGAATTTCTTACTCATTGCAAAAAAGTAAGAAAAATTTAATTTCGCGGGCTACCCTGGCGCTTCCACCTTAATGCGCAAAGTTAACGCAAATGTCAATCGCGCCATTAATTCGTCTGCTTTCATCTATAGCTTGTCTAATGCATACTTCCAGGCCATACCTTGTAATTTATACACCGTCGCCATTTAGAATATTTGTGGTTATAACGTAAAATTATTTTCTCTATTCCTTCTGCATAATTACGGTAGGATTGCAAATGTTGTTAATTTTGGCGTCGTGTTAGTGAGAAATAACAAAATATATTTCTATTATAAAGTATTGTTTCGACTTACGGAATGAGGTGGGCCGCATAATATTGTGTGATGTGTTTGTTAAGTTGGGTTTTGTATTTAAAGGTGAAATTGTTTATGTTTATTGCCTTGACGAAGGTTTTCGTCCGTTTTTGGAAATACTTTCTTTGTGAGTACAGCTGCACGGGATCGGTTGTCTTTTTTTTTTCTTTGTGGGTTGGGATATCATCCAATGACATCTCCCGCTCTAGGGTGGAGCGGGAGGGCGTGTCAGACTCTTACTGACTAAAACCCACCTCTGTTCCTTCCCTGCCCTGAGTGCACAGGGGCGAGGTAACTCTGTTTCGAATTTATCCTCGACCCCTGGGCAGACGATCGGTCGTTGTGATGACACTTGGGCGAGACCTGTGTCTAGCTGTGGACAGCTAAAATGATAAGAAGCAATTTAGTTTATTAACTGACTTCCAAAAGGAGGAGGTTCTGTCATACATCAGAGGTTCACATAGAAATTTTATCAAAATTGATTAAGCGCTTTTTGAGAAATTGAACAAAAACGAAAAATACGTATACCTCGATGACGTTTTGGTGTTCTCCAAATGTTTAAATTCCACGTTCCATGTTATTGGAGTTTTTAGTTCTAGGGTTTTTAGCACAACTAAAATGTGAAAAATAAATAACTTTTTTACAAAAAAAACAACCGACTTCCAAAAAAAAATACAGTCGGTGTCAAATAACATCATCATCTGCCTAGCCTTTTTCCAACTATCTTGGGGTCGGCTTCCAGTCTAACCGGATGCAGCTGAATACCAGTACTTTACATGGAGCGACTGCCTATCTGACCTCCACAACCCAGTTACTGGGTAATACGATACCCTTTGGTAAGACTGGATGTCAGACTTTCGGGCTTCTGACGACCCGTAACGACTGTCAAAGATCCACAATTGACAGCCGGGACCAACGGCTTAACGTGCTGCTTAAGTCGGTGTCAAATAACGAAGAAGTAAAATACAAACACTGACTTCCGAAATTATAGTTATTTTTTTAATTTTTAGTGTATTTTTTTTTCGGAAGTCGGTTGTTTTTTTTGTAAAAAAGTTATTCATTTTTATTTTATATTTTGTTGTTTTTGCTTGTAAATTAATGTCTGTTTGTAATCTGTGCAGAATAAATAATTTTTCTTTTATTTTTTCTTTCTTATTATGATGAATACAGCTAAAGAAGGAGTGGAGTTCCGTGCTGGAGTCTGTGTAACCTGGGGGTCTTTAAATCAAGAGTGAATAGGTTACTTTTAGGCAAGCATGCTGTCCATCGTTGAGCACATCATCGCTTATCATCAGGTGAGATACTAGTTAAGGCGCTATTAGCTGCCAATGACCTTGAGTGGTTAGCTTGCGTGTTCTGCGCTGAGCTCACGTAACGCGTCGTATGTCCATCCAGTAATAGGACTCGCCCATCAAGGAGCGCTGTTCTAAATTAGACGCATTATTTTATTACACATGAAACAACAGGTATTTACCTAAAACTCTGAGACTAAATTATAAATAATTAAATGATCTTTAGAATGATGAAGGTTTCATAAAAATACGCGTTATAGTTTTTGCGTGATTCTCAATTCTTTATCCGCGTTAGACATAACTTTACAAATTAATTACACTATGTTATAAAATTTTATTTTATTCATTTTTTATTTTATTTTATTAAGATATAATTCAAATAATAGGATAATTTCAAATATTCTGAGATCAAATAACGACGGAAATTGTCTAGAGTAACATATATATTTTTCAAAGAAATAAGACTAGTCGTCTAGACGTGATGTTCAATTAAAAACCACTATAAGTCGTATAATTGCGCCTTAAATGCAAGCCTATGAATAATGTAATAAAAAGTCCGGTGTAAACTCACGATTATTTGTTTAGAAGCATTAATTTCTATGCTCATTGCAAAATGCGAACACTGAAATAGAGAATTACATACATAGTTAATTACAAACCTTATTTAAATACGTAGAAACTGAGCTCATTTCTAGCGGATTTAAAAGCGTAGGTACTTACATACTAAGTAAAATCCTCATACATTTTAAGCACATATATTCCATACTCATTAGAAATTCTCGTACATTTCCTTCTCAATGAATCACGAACATTTTATGCATTCAAGGTAGGATTAAGTGTCTAATTTACACGAAAATATTATTATCTTACGTAGCACGCTTTTAATTAACTTGTTTTTAGAAGCTTTTATTTAACTTTCAATGTAATGATAAATGGTAAACCCATCGAGTCTGACTCGATTGATACGTCTTGAGGAGTATTTTACGCTTACACGATATCCAGGGTCTGGTGATGAAGCTGGAAGGTGGCCACAGCATCTCTGTAATAAAACAACATAAGCTCACTGAGTTTGGGCTCAATTGATTCGTCTAGAGGAGCACTTTACATCACATCATAATATCTGTAGAATATTTTAAAACATCACGCCTACTCTAAAATACTAACCAACTAAAAAGTTAAAAATAAATTAAAGGTAATAAAATATTTTTAAATACAAGTGTTTAACTGGTACAACGAACTAAAAACTTAAAAATATATTCTAGTAAGTATTTGACATGTAGGGACTTACCTATATTCTTAAAAGCTTAGGGCACAGAATTATAGTAAATACCTAACCTGTAACCTGTAACGGGTAGTGCCTCAAGCTTTTAAGAATATAGGTAAGTACCTACACGCCAAATACTTACTAGAATATATTTTTAACTTTTTAGTTCATTGTCACAGATAAAAGCTTGTTTTGGTAAATATATTTTTACCTTTAATTTATTTGCTATATCTTGATTCAAGCCGCGTTCCCACCTTCGAGCAACTTACACGCAAGTATAACAGGGATAATTCCTGGGAAACAAAATTATAATTCTATTTAATCCGTCAGTTCAATCAAAAAATATTGGACACGTATTTTTTGCTATAACAAAACAATAAAAAAATATTGAACACGTATTTTATGCTATAACAAAACAATAAAAAAAATATTGGACACGTATTTTATGCTATAACAGAACAATAAAAAAATATTGGACACGTATTTTATGCTATAACAAAACAATAAAAAATATTGAACACGTATTATTGCTATAACAAAACAATAAAAAAATATTGGACACGTATTTTTGCTACAACAAAACAATAAAAAAATATTGAACACGTATATTTGCTATAACAAAACAATAAAAAAATATTGAACACGCATTTTTGCTATAACAAAACAATAAAAAAATATTGGACACGTATTTTGCTATAACAAAACAATAAAAAAATATTGAACACGTATTTTATGCTATAACAAAGCAATAAAAAAATATTGGACACGTATTTTATGCTCTAACAAAACAATAAAAAAATATTGGACACGTACTTTATGCCATAACAAAGCAATAAAAAAATATTGGACACGTATTTCATGCTATAACAAAGCAATAAAAAAATGTTGGACACGTATTTTATGCTATAACACAACAATAAAAAAATATTGGACACGTATTTTATGCTATAACAAAACAATAAAAAAATATTGAACACATATTCTATGCTATAGCAAAACAATAAAAAATGTAATGAAAAATTGTAATTCAGCAGTAAAAAAAAATACTCACTCACTTATATGTAAAAAGTAGTACAACATTTTTTTGCGTGAGTGTGATGAACATTTTAAACAAATTTATTTTAACTGGCTACATCCCACATGTACCGTCCAGCGTAGCCAAGATTAATGAAGTGTCCCAATGAATGACACTGGGGCCAAATACTACATCTAAATATACATACAACATAGAAGATAATGTAAACTGAGAGTTTTGAGTACAGCCTGTGTGAATGAGCTAGGTTTTATTGAAATTTTGGAGGGTTTCATGCTGATCTTGGTGTAAAGAAATAAAGGGTATCTCACTATCGGTAAAAGGGATGCAACGGCATAATTTGAACATAAATCGAACTTAAACTTTAGTTATAATTATGGTCGCTTTGAATATCCAAAAATACGTATTTTTCCCGCGCCTTTTCCCAACTACCTTGGGGTCGGCTTCCAGTCTAACCGGATGCAGCTGAATACCATATTTCACATGAAACGACTGACTATCTGACCTCCACATCCCAGTTACTGGGTAATACGATACCCTTTGGTAAGACTGGTTGTCAGACTTCTGGCTTCTGACGACCCATAACGACTGTCAAAGATCCACGATTGATAGCCAGGACCAACGGCTTAACGTGCTTTCCGAGGGACGGAGGAGTCTCGGTATGTAAAGATGGTCACCCATCCATGGACCAACCCCGGCAAGCGTAGCTTAACCTGATGGATCGAACCGTGCGGTTGTTATTACTTTAGCCACGAGCTCCTCCATCCATCGAAAAATACGTATACTGCGTAGAAAAACTATTCCACATTCTGCTGCAAATTTTCCGTCAGGCAATTTCTAAACTCTCGGCTCCGACTTCAACTTACGTGCCATAGGTCGTGGGGGCTAACTTAGGCATGCACTATTCTTTGTACAAATTATTTCATCACCACTGCTCTCAAAACAGTGAGGAACACACATCGTGAGGAAACCAGCATGCCCTAGTACCAAATATTCGAAGTGTTGCATTTATGTGATGATAACCCGCACTGGATCCGCGTGGTGGATCAAACCTATTCCGACTTACAGATAGTAGGCCTAGATCCCAACAGTGGGAACGACAGGCAAATTATGCTTATGTTATTTCTGCACTATCAATAAATTCCAGGATTTTGTAGTTAGATTTTGTATAACTTAATAATTTATTAACTTCACTTGACAGCCAGGACCATTCTGGACATTCTGTCAATTCATCAAGAATAGTGATTGTATACTTAGGGTTTCGTATCCGAAGGGTCCAAACGGAGGCCTATTGTTGTCACTCACGTGTCTGTCTGTCTGTCCGTCGTCTGTCGCAAAGTTTTGTTACGAAGAATTTTTTAATTTCAATTCCATTCAATTCAAATTCTTTATGGCATCCATAATGTACATAGAGATGCACATGGACACCTGACCTATGAACTTGTTTGGTGACAATATGTTTATTAACAAATACCAATATTTGGTATGGAACCCTTAATGTGTGAAATCCGACTTTCACTTGGCCAGTATTATTCCTTCTAATCCTACTACCTGCCTATTATAAACGTGAAAGTTTCTATAGAAGGATGGAAGTTTTGTCTCAATCATGCCAGAACGGCTAAAAAAACTGGATGAAATTTGGCACAGAGATAGATTACAGTCTGAAATAACACAAAGGTTTTTATTTATTAATGGCGGCTTCGTCGCGTTGAATTGCTACAGTACTTCCCTACTTTAGTAATTCAACGCGTGCGAAACCGCTGGCAGAATTTAATTTCATTCATGCCACGGCTTTTTTTTTTTTGGGGGGGTGGGAAATCATCCTATGACATCTCTCTCACTGACTAAAACCCACCCCTATTCCTTACTTGTCTAAATGCCCAGGGAAGCGGTAATATAATTTAATTCATGCCACGGCTGGACCTTGGCTTCCTATCTAGAACGTAACAAGCTTATAGTCTAAATAACCCAAAGGTTTAAATAAATGTAATCAAAACTCGATTACGACCATAACAAACCATTATCACAATATCCCTCCAGCGCCAAATCTCCCAACCCTTTTCCCATTGTCATCTAATTTCGTAAAATCAATCAGGGTGGGAGATTAGCTCGGGACACACAAACAGAAGCCTCGTTTATTAGTTCTGTCGCCCTGAACTTTAAGCCGATTGGCGTTAGTGCAGCGATTTGCGGCCGATGGCAGTGTTATCGATTTTCGGAACGTTGCCGCGTTGGGTAATATTTTTGGTAGTTTTGTGGTGGAGTAAACTTGGTCCGAAAACGGATCTGGTTTTGAAAGATAATAATAATACATTTTTATTAAAAGAAAAATTAGGTACAGCTTATTTATCCTAATTAAGAATACAAGGTGTACAAATTATATTTTTTTGTTTATGTTTTATATAATTATAGTAAATGACGCTTTCTGTGCTAGTTGACTGAGTGGCACACGCGCCTTCCTCCAACAGCTTTAAACATAAAAAAAATAAGCAGTGTCAAGCCTAATGATTTTAACAAATAATAGTTTTTGGTACTTACAGTTTTGGTAAAAAACATAAGTTTAACAGAAACTTTGAATTAAGTAAAATAATTTAAAAACATTTTTAATCATTGATATTGCATTGATCATAGATTGAAAATAATTGATAATAAATGGTTTTATTGATAATAAATAATAACAACAATGTTTAATAAATTCAATTTTTTATTATTCCATTAAATTCAAGATTATTGTTCAATTCAAGTTTTAAGTAAACTCATCATTGGTTAATATAGACTAGCTTCTGCCAACGTTTTCGCCCGCATGGAACTAGTACTTCCCCCCATTATAAAATAAAGCCTTTATTAGGCTATAATTATGACTCTAACTGACTATAATCTTTCTGTGTGCCTCATCCAGATCCGATCAGCCATTCTGGCGTGCTTGAGTAACAAACATACATCCATCCAAACTTTCGCATTTTTTTTTTAATATTGAAGAAAGAAAATAAAATAAAATTGTTGGTGTTGTTGTTGTTTGTTTTGTTGTTATTGTTGTTTGTTGTTGTTGTCTTTGTTATTGTTGTATTGTTATGAGTAGGATATAACAGCCGCACGGGTCGATTTTCAAAGTTTTTTTTTTTTGGGTGGGAAATCATCAAATAACTTCGGAGCGGGAGGGCGTGTCAGACTCTTACTGACTAAAACCCAGCCGTGTTCCATCAATTACCTGTACCAGGGCCGCGGTGACGATTACAAATTTACACGCGTACCAGAAGGGCATCGGCGCTAGCGGACCTTGTCGGTTACTGCTGGCATCTCTTTGAAGCGCGCTTGGAACACAACGCGCCGTCGACCCGGATCTGGTCCTTATCGGACGGTGATGTACTCATTGCTCACCGCCTGTAAGCCCGCGCCAACGGTGGCCGAGAAATCAGCTTGCGTTTCCCGACGCCCAGGGCGTCTCCTGCGGCGACTAGGGGCGTGAGAACGCGGGGATGGCCTCTTCCTCACGCGTACCGTCTCTTTCGTGAGCATCACTGCTTCATCTTCAAGGTTAAGCAACGCTTGCTGAGGTTGTTCCGTGGATGGCTGACCATCCTTTACATATCGGGACTATTCCTCTCACACCAGTCTTGCTTAGGGATATCGTGCTACCCAGGGTTGTGGCAGTCAGATAGGTGGTCGTTCTAAGACAGAGCTGTATCCGGCTAGTGTGAAAGCTGTCCCTAACATATTTGGAAAAAGGCTGGCAGAGTGTTTGTTATTCTATACAATAACCATGATCATTTCTGTCACCAAACAACATTGTTGCGTCCCGTTTTGAAGTGTAGTTCAAAACGGGAATAGTAAGGGCATTTTAGCTTTGTCTCTGGGTTGAAAACGGTATTAATCCTATAAGCAACGGTGACTGCTTACCATTATGGTGAGCAAATCTAAAAATTACTAATATTTGTACCTACCCAAAACAAAATAAACTCAAATCGTTACAGTACTTACATTATTGAATCATTAATAGGAAAATGAGGATATCAGCAAAACAGCTAGTCGACTCTTCACGTGACCTGAGGGCTGGGGTATATTCAACGTGGCAATGCTGCCAGCGTTCTGCGCACTTTTCCCATTGACAGCGATGTGGATGAATTTTTTGATGCCCAATGAGCTTTATTCATACGCGTTTATACTTATTACTATTATCAGTATGTCTAAACCTTTTAAGTTATTTACTAGTTAAGTTGTGTTCAAATAAATTAATGCAATAAAAAATATATTATAAGAAAAAAAAAATTAATTAATAGTATATCGTTGCATCGAGCGCAAAGTGAGTTATCTCACTTTAGCAAAGTGCGTAATCTACTTTTCTTTTAACTACCAATATAATTACCATGATGAAATATTTATCCCGCGACTTTAGCGGCAAAAGATTATTAAAAGTTTTTATTTTCAGCCAGCATCTTTTTGATCTAATGCATACATTTTATATTAAACATAATGGGAGACAATAAACCTGTGTGGTAAATTTATATTTAAATAAAAATAAAAGACTGCATTAATGAAAAACTGTGCAACCTGTGATTTCATGTAACATTTCTGCACTGCTTTGGTTCTAAGCGAAAAATAAGTCCTTGTGATCGGTTTTGTAGTGATTAGTAGGTAATAACATTATTACGTAGTTGAAAGAAAATATTTTATCTTGCCATCCCTCAGTCAACAACTCGACCTTCCAATTCTGCACTGAAGTGAACTTTTCCTCGCAATTTCTCAAAAGAAAATTAATTTTCCTATTTTTAATTTCCTTTTCATATTAAATAACCTCGGTTTCGCGTTACTTCTAGAAGCCAGTTCTCCTTGAGATCTGCATATAAATATGTTCTTGTAATATAAGAGAATTATGTTCGGGTATATAATGTTGGCGAGCTTTGTGGTTGAAATGCATTAATGACACTTTGTATTCATGGCCCGACTTAGTGTGGCGATGGAGATTGTACTATATTCAATAGGGATGGGACATAGATTTGTTGATATCGATTTCGTTGGGCAAAAGTTATAGGTTTATTGAAATACGTTTTTAATAGTTTCACCTGTACATCGACAGGGTGTAAGGGGAACGCTTTCGAAGCCAGAACGTAGATTTTGCCCACGGCTTCCTTTTATAATGTAGGGGAGCACTAAGAAAGGGCTTTTGGAAATTTATCCCCTAAGGGGTTAAAGTGAGGGTTGAAAGTTTGTATCTAGTAGGTACTAATTCCACGCGGGCGAAGCCGCTGGCAGAAACTGGTAACTAATAATGTAAAAAAAACTTAGAACTTAATTTCGGTTTCTGATTGAGCTAATATTTTGCATACATGATTAGTTGGCCTAGTATTAAGTTTAATAACGTTCCTGTTAAAAAAACAGTCCGTAGTCGCTACCTCGGTATGGTATTAGAAAATAACTTTAATTTTATTGAGCATTTAGAAACAGTAGGTGAAAAAGCTAAAAAGAACTTCTATGCGTTGACCTGTTAGGGTTGATAGGGCCACCATTGGGACGGTACGACGTAAATTGCTACAAAGCCAACGTTTATGATTTTCCTATGTAAAGCGTATAGGACGGTTAGCACTAAAGCCTTACCGGTACTTGCAGGTGTACTTCCAGTCGGTCTTGAGGTGCAGCGACGTGCTGCAATGTACTATTCTGCGAGAAAGACTACGGACCCAGACTTTTTACCTCAACGCGATCGTGCCAAGATTTCTAGATTACTTAAATCTCAAACTGACGTTTGGGAGGACCTTTTATCCGAATGGCAATGTAGGTGGGAAAGTTCCATCAAAGCAAACCTCCACCAGTTCTTTCATCGTAGGACTTGGCTGGAGGTGGATCACTGTGTTGCCCAATTTCTCACAGGTCATGGCAACTTTAAGGGTAAATTATTTTCCTTCAAGCTTGTTGCCTCACCTCTATGTCAATGTTCTACACCTGATTGCGAATACGAACAATCCGCACATCATATCCTATGGGAGTGTACTCTTTGGCAAACTGAACGCAATATTTTGTTGAATAGTATTCAGCCTACATTATTGGAATCAAGGGTAACATCTCACAATTTTAGGACCCATTAATATTAGTTTTTTTAAACCAGTGGTGCTTGGCAACTGGGCTTACTCCAGTTGTAAATAGCCCCCTTTGTACCTAATGACCTAGCTTTGTTCTGTCTCCCGCTTGATTAGGAGGGAAGTAGAAATTATGTTTTCCTTACTCCTCCGCTGTCTTTTCTGATTAATTTCGTTGCGTTACCCAAGACAGTTTAATCGTTTCTCTGGGACACGTCGAGCTTCATTGCCTCGGCGTGTTTTCTTTTGGTCGCCACTGTTGATTCTGGCTTACAGAAGTTAACGTGGTTTGGGAATAGTGTGGTGGGCTTAAAAAATAAATAGACAGACAGTTACTTTCACATTCATAATATGAGTATGAATTTATAATCGTCATCAATTCAGCCGAGAGACGTCCATTGCTGGACATAGGTCTTCTCCAAGTGTCACCACGACGACAAATCCTGTGCGACGTGCACCTATCGGCTACCCGCAATCCTCACTAGGTCATCGGTCCACCTTGTGGGAGGCCTTCCAACGCTGCGTCTTCCGGTGTAGATTAAAAGAAATTACACCTTGAAAACGACATACCTACTTTTAAAGTTAAAATCATCATGAGATAAACGCTCTTAGCATAACTTAAACCTTCCACCCAAAATCCCGAAAACCGTATCAAATTAAAATTTATCTAAACTCGCGATTCATATCAGAAATCAAATTTCAGAGTTCGAATGACGTCACAAGTATTCAAAGTGCTTCTGTATGGTAAATGACAATTGAGAAAGTACTCCAAGTTACTTCGGTACTTGGTACTTTGACTCGAGTATTTTAAGCGGCACCGAGCAATAACTTTTGTCAAAAATTTCGAAGATTTCTCCACATTTTCTGGGTTAGAACTTTAAATAATTTTACTGTCAGTTGCTTAGATTTTGTTTTCTTTTGTGGTAAAGTTATGAATAAAGTTATAATTATTTTACAGTCGTTTATTTTGAAAATTGAAGAAAATATCTTTATTATTATTTATTATTATTGATAGGCACGCGTTTGACCACCATCTCACCTGATGGTAAGCGATGATGTGGTCGAAGATGGAGCACACTTGCCTAGAAGTAACCTATTCACTCTTGACTTAAAGACTCCCAGGTTGTAGATAAACAAAATAGAAAGTTATCTTTGGTAACCTAAGCAGATCTAAGTTAATAACTAAATTACTTATTTATTAAGCCTTGTTCGAAATTGCAGTAGTAAGTGAAATAGATAATCTAAGTTTGGATTTTAGTATTCCTAAAATAGAAATGGTTTGAAACAAGGTTAAAGAATATTGCATTCAAAATTAGGTATTACATAGATATTTTTAACCGAGTTCGAAAAAGGAGGAGGTTCTATGTTCGACTGTATGTATGTTTTTTTTTTATGTATGTCCGCCGGTTTCTCCGTCAGTTGGGAACCGATTTTGAAAATTCTTTTTATCCGAAAGAATATACTCCCGAGGTGGTCCCATATAAATTTATATTTATATACATAAAAATTTATCGAAATTGCTGTAGCGCTTTTTGAGAAACTGAACAAAAACGAAAAATACGGATACCTCGATGACGTTTTGGTGTTCTCCAAATGTTTAAATTCCACGTTCCATGTTATTGGGGTTTTTAGTTTAGGGATATAACAACTAAAAAGTGAAAAATAAAAAACTTTTTAAAAAAAAAACAACAGACTTCCAAAAATCAAATACACTAAAAATTAAAAATAACTTTAATTTCGGCAGTCGGTGTCAAATAACGAAGAAATAAAATACAAACACCAACTTCCGAAATTAAAGTTATTTTTTAATTTTTAGTGTATTTTTTTTTTTGGAAGTCGGTTGTTTTTTTTTTGTAAAAAAGTTTTTATGTAAATAAAAATCAATTACCGCATGTTTGAATGACTCGACCGATTTGGCTGACTTTAACACGCTTTTATTGGCTTGGTATGTATCTATGTAACTGAATTTTTGAACGTGATTTTCACCCACTTCAAAACTTCGCATTAAAGTGAAACTTTGCACACTTATTAAGGACCGATGATAATACAATAATTTAATAAGTTTGTCCGATTAGAAACAAAACATAGAAAATAAATAAAAGTTGAAAAAAACTAAAAAAAACACGTTTTTGTAACTAGCCAAATTAAAAAGTAGAAAATAATTTTCTCTAAGTTCTATTTTATCGTAAAAAAACGTTTTAAAATATTTTAAAACGTACCCCACGCTTATTTACGATAACATTGAACTTATTGAAAATTGTTTTCTACTTTTTAGTTCGGCTAGTTACAATAGCGTGTTTTTTTCGTTTTTTTAAACTACTACTACTGTTTATTTTGTTGTGTTCGTAATTGTCAAGGACAAGCTTTGTTGCGGACGGCGAGTAATGGGTAGCTCGCCGTCCGATCAGCACCAGGCACCAGGCCGCCGAATAAAAAAAAAAAGGACAAGGTTTGTATGAAAGTTTTTTTTTCTAAACCCTCCGGACATTTAAGTGCTTCGTGCAAAGCTAGTAGGTAAATAAAATACGCACTACCGATATTGCGTGTCCCATCCCTAGACTTGTTTTCGCCACCCCGACACCGAGTCAAAATGTATTCGATGTGTTACATTATTATTTAAACATAATATTCATTGTCAGTATTTTCATCCTAACACCTATTTGTTTTTAGAGGAGGTGATTTTTTGACCGGGTCATGGGGAAAATAAAAAAAAATACTTACATGATATTTATTTATTATTTTGTAGGCACACGTCTAATACAGTATGGTTTCTTTTAATCCAAAGTTTGACTAGTGGAGAATGCCTTACTAAAAATCTGCCTAGCCTTTTCCCAACTATCTTGGGTTCGGCTTCCAGTCTAACCGGATGCAGCTGAATACCAGTATTTTACATGGAGCGACTGCCTATCTGACCTTCACAACCCAGTTACTGGGTAATACGTTACCCCTTGGTAAGACTGGTTGTCAGACTTTCGGGCTTCTGATGACCCGTAACGACTGTAAAGATCCACGATTGACAGCCGGGACAAACGGCTTAACGTGCTTTCCGAGGCACGGAGGAGTCTCGGTATGTAAGGATGTCACCCATCCATGGACCAACACCGGCAAGCGTAGCTTAAACTGATGGATCGACCCGTGCGGCTGTTATTACTTTAGCCACGAACTCCTCACAATGAATTTTTTCCAAAAATGTTTTGTGCGTATGGGTGGGATGAATTATGCTTTCAACAATTAAACGACACATGAACAAAGCAATAATGGTGCCGATTCTGTTGTGCACAAACTAAACTTAATTTAGGCTATTTCTATCTTTTTCACTATAATTAAACAAGAAAGAGACGGACGTAAATTAGAGCTGTCAAATTTAGAATGTTAAACTAATATTTCCATACAAATTAAGGGTACACGTAAAAACATGTCGATAAAAAACACGCTGAAGCGCAAGGCGTAAACTAGTTTGACATTTATGTCAGACAGTGATCCTTTGCTCGCACTGTCTTTTAGTAAAAGATATCGATCATCGATCCTCTAATTTTAGTTTAGTTATTGAACAAGAGAATCGGCACCAATATCCATTTTAGTCACCTAAAAACCACAATAACAGAAAAACATTCCACAGCCCACTCTACAATTAATGGTACACCGTACAGCTATAATCAGCACAGTTAACACGCACGACTCGGAACTACCCACTTATACTAATGACTTACTTAGCGTGACAATACGGTACTAACTACCTTATGTTACAGGGTAGGCTGTGACTTTGGACCTAGGACGTAAGGTTTATGAGACAATTTATGTTTAGTTGTGGGTTAGGATAACGAAGAAGTGTAATTTTCAGTTATGACGATAGGTCATAACATATCTAGACTCCTCCGTGCCTCGGAAAGCACATTAAGCCGTTGGTCCCGGCTGTCAATCGTTGATCTTTGACAGTCGTTACGGGTCGTCAGAAGCCCGAAAGCCTGACATCCAGTCTTACCAAAGGGTATCGTATTTCCCAGTAACTGGGTTGTGGAGGTCAGATAGGCAGTCGCTCCATGTAAAAATACTGGTATTCAGCTGCATCCGGTTAGACTGGAAGCCGACCCCAAGATAGTTGGGATAAGGCTAGGCAGATTGATTTTTGAATCATTGTGCGTACAGCTAAGGAGTGGACTTCCCTTTTGGAGCCTGTGTTTTCTAAAAGCTACAACCTGGGTCAAGTCTATTTTTGAGTCAGGAGTGAATGGGTTACTTCTAGGCAAGGCTGTCCCAACCACCTTTACGTATGAACACCACGTTTGCAGTTTGATTGATTTGATAGAAAAGTACTAGCTTCTGCTAGCAGTTTCCCATGTAGAATTAGTACTTTCCCAACAAAAAATTATAACCTATGTGGTATTCCAGACTATAATCTATCTGTGTTCCAATTTTGATCTAGATCCGTTCAACCATTTTAGCGTGATAGAGTAACAAACATCCATCCATACTTTCGCATTTATAATATTAGTAGGATAATGAAATCAACTCTCACCAATCAATACTAGAAAAGAAAAGAAAAAAAATATATTTTGCACAGATTACAAACGCATATTAATTTACAAAAGCCTAGTATCCGAGCAAAAATAAAATAAAACTAAACTAATTGCCTAGTGATCTTATTTCTGGTCACGAGGTGGTTTTTTGGTGGGATTTTCTCGAGTGCAATTCAGTTGCTATTTTAATTATTCGTTTATTGATTCCTAGTGGAAGTGTAAATGCCATTACATAAATTGGTTTCGAGCTGTTGATTTTTATTTTACCCGCATTGTATTTTTGTTAAAAGTTGATGAGAATAAATTCAGTGGATTTTTGAGCCAACACCCATTATAGTATTCGTCAAACTTACGGCACCACCAACTTCCAAACTGACAAGTAAGTAGGTACCATACACCCCTAAAAAATATTCACACAGCTTCTACACCATTAAATGACCTAAATTATTGTCGACTTGCCTGTACTATGTTAAATTGGTGTAGTTTTGTGTCTCAAGTGTTAACGCAAATGGACAATATGTGGAATCATTGAAACAATCGCGATCTCGGTAAAATGGAGCTGAGAATGTTATTGACTACCTCAGCGAAGTTTGCCGAGAAGGCTGACTCGACACATATTTAGTTGCCAATTACTGCAAAAAATATTAAAATGTGTTACATCTGTATTCTAATGGAAAAAAGTAAAAATACACTACGTAAGACTAGGCAATATGGTCAAAAGACTTTAGCCTTCCCATCGGGGTTAATTAAAAGAAAAATCATTTCTGGTCACACCAAAGACAACCATAGACAATATAATTATGTCTAGAGTGTAGTGCACCACCACACGCCATAGACAAAACGTAGGTCATTAGGAGATCACGACACACAGCAAACAAAACGGAACGTATATATTACCTAATACAAACGTAAAGACAAGAAATGTTACATAAATGAAACTGTGCGTCGTATCCGTACAAAAATGGTCATTGCTCAGCGACCCAAGTACTACAAGTACCTACCTACGTGCGTACCTACCTATTGATTAATGACACTATCCCCAAGACGATGGGGGTAGCCCGGATCAGCTCATTTCCCCCTGTCAGTCAACAGCGGATGAAGCCCATGGGCGAACAAATTAACGGCCCTGGGCGATGATCGATTAAATCGTATCTTGCGATTATCGATTTGATGTTTAAGCGATTATTAAGCCTTTGTTGTGTTACAAGGGTGCTGAAAAGGGGTTTAATATCGTTAAACAGCAAAAATGAGATGTAATCTATATTGTTTACCAGTTTTTTTCGACCTTAATGCAATCTTTGAGACAGCATATTCTTCTTATTATTCATTTTCTTTTTAACCGACTTCTAAAAAGAGGAGGTTCTCAATTCGTCTGTATGTTTTTTTTTTTTTTGTATGTATGTTACCCGATTTCTCCGTCACTTGTGAACCAATTTTCAAAATTCTTTTTTTATCTGAATTCCTGAGGTGGTCCCATATAAATTTTATCGAAATTGCTTTAGCGCTTTTTGAGAAACTGAACAAAAACGGAAAATACGTGTACTTCGATGACGTTTTGGTGTTCTCCAAATGTTTAAATGCCACGTTCCATTATATTGGGGTTTTTAGTTCTGGGGTATAACAACTAAAAAGTAAAAAAAAAAAACTTTACAAAAAAAGCAACCGACTTCCAAAAAACAAATACACTAAAAATTAATAAATAACTTTAATTTCGGAAGTCGGTGTCAAATAACGAAGAAGTAAAATACAAACACCGACTTCCGAAATTAAAGTTATTTATTAGTTTTTAGTGTATTTTTTTTTTGGAAGTCGGTTGTTTTTTTTGTAAAAAAGTTTTTTTGATAAACATTATTCCTATTGAAAGAAATAAGTCTAAAAAACCGGATAAGTGCGTGTGTATCAAATGTATTTTTGACCATTTGTATGGCTTTGGATCAACAAGATGCTTATACTGTGAAAAATTGAAGACTGTAGCTCCAACCATGTGGCTGTAAAAACTTGTGTGACAGACGACGGACAGACAAACACATGGATAGACGGACACGTGAGTGACAACAATAGGGTTCCATTTGGACCCTTCTGGTGCGGAACCCTAAAAAAACTGGCCAAGTGCGTGGCGGATTTCGCACATCAGGATTCCGTACCATATATTGGTATTTGTTAGTAAAGTATACGTAATAATAAACATTATCACCAAACAAGTTCATTGGTCAATGGGAAGTTGGGAAGAAAAATTCTTCGTAACAAAATTTTGTGACGGACGACGGACGGACAAACAGGCAGACGGGCACGTGAGTGACAACAGAAGGGCTTCGTTTGGACCCTTCGGGTACGGAAACCTAAAATAGGATCTTAAATAGTACTAGTATTTTAATATATCTCCACTTATACAGTACGAAGTCATTATCAGCTGTTCAAATTCCGACTTTAATGTTATTTTGCACTTTTTTTGGAAGTCAATTCACTTTTTTAGGAAGTCAGTTCTATTTTTTGTAAAATAGTTTTTTTTTTTTTTGTCTATAGCCACGTGTTTGACCACTATCTCACCTGATGGTAAGCGATGATGTGGTCAAAGACGGAGCACGCTTGCCTAGAAGTAACCTATTCACTCTTGACTTAAAGACTCCCAGGTTGTAGCTATCAGGAAACACAGACTCCGGTAGGAAATTCCACTCCCTAGCTGTACGCACAATGAATGTTTTCTCAAAACGTAGGGTAAAACCCGCCCGCCAGTCGCGCTCTGGCAGGATACGTAATAATATGCCTGCCGTAACTTTCTCTCTTACCCGACAATCGAAAGAGTCAAAATATTTTGTGCGTGAACTGAACCGGTTCCGTCATTAATTACTATTGACATTAAACATTTCATGGTGCAATCACAGAATAGTGTTGGGACTGACTATCGATAAATACATGCACATTCTTAATTTTCATTTAATCTTTACATTATGATCTTAAATAGAGCTGTGACAAAATTGCACTCTTGATCGAAAGAAAAGAAAGAAAAACTGTTTATTCAAGAACAGACAGACAGTCGCGGAGGGAGACTTCTCTACATAGTTTAATGCACATAGGTGCATATATATCCAAGTTTCATAAACGTACATGGTTCTCATAGGATCTAACCAGTCCACATTGTATGGATTTGAACACTAAAAGAGACTTTGACCTCTGAGTTTGTTTCGGTGTTTCTTCTCAGGGTAGTCAGCTAGGAAACACCGGCCTCATCTAGCTTAAACTGACAAAAAAACATTGACGTGTAAAAGTGTTCCTTGTAACCTATTTACTGAATAAACATCATTTATCATTTATCATTTAAGTGCTTCTCTCAAGCCAAAACTTTAAAAATTCTATACTGTACCTTTGTTACAAGCCACTTGGAGTATGCATCTGAAATATGGAACCCATGTTACCACAAATACATTAACCGAATTGAGAGCATTCAAAAAAGGTTTATAGGATATTTATGTTACCATCAGAAAATACCGTATCACTCAGAAAATTACCTTAGCCTCTGCAAAAAATATCATATTGTACCCCTAGCGAACCGCCGCGAGATTTCTGACTGTGTTCTGTTGTTGGTAATCTTTAATAATCGCATTACCTGCTTCGAAATTTTGTCAAAATTCTATTTCAACAACCCCAGGAAGTCTAAACGATTTAATCTACCTTTGCATGTGCCATCTACCTCAACAAATTATCGGCAGAACTCATACATTGTGCGTTTTTTTTTTGTGGTGGGAATTCATCCAATGACTTCTCCCACTCTGGGTGGAGCAGGAGGGCGTGTTCCTTCCCTGCCCGAGTGCCCAGAGGTGCGGTAACTCATGTTCAGAATTTATCCGCTACCCCTAGGCATGCAGGCACCGGCCACGATGGGACCTGTCAGTGGTGGCTGACACTCATCTCTTATTCGTCGCACTACGCGCCGTCGACTCACAGGCCTGGCGCTGATCGGACGGCGAGCTACCTACTGCTCGCCGTCCGCAGGCCTTGGTATACATTGTGCGTGCAAGCAGAAATGTAAACAAGCTTTTTAAACAGCACGATTTAGGTCTGTTGGGACAACTAGTGTGTCCTCAACCAGAAGCCAGGAAGTGCTAAAGCCGAAACTTTTTCATAAAAGTTGTTAAACTTTGATTAATATATAGTGATCGTTATGCAGTGCGTGCAACAATGTAGTATAAGTATCATTTATTCAGTAACTTGTGAATACTTCTTATTTCTGTATTTTATAAGTGGAAACTTGTAATTGGCTGACAATCTTATTTACCTACTAATCCCGAGCTGATTGTATTAGCTGGAAGTCTTCCATATTTCTTAAATTAATAAATTAATTAAAATCACTTTCCGCGTCTGTCTGTTTCTCTGCTAACTCCTCCTAAACGACACAACGGATTTTAAAGCGTCAGGCCCCGCGCGTCGACATGACAATAGGTTTTTAACTGTGTCTGCTAATGAGGGACTTGACGCGTTAAAGCGGTTTTCACTCAAAGAAAGAGTGATAAACGAAGAAGGTTTGTGTGTATAATTTTTACCCGTGCGGTTAAGGGGCGGGTCGCTAGTTGTTTTATAATATGTAGTAAATATTATGGAACTTATTGAAGTTTTACTTGGTAGCTTTAAACTCATTAACAAAACGTATCTTTGCTCTCGTATTTAATTTATGTTTGAACATTATTATACCATTATAAATCTTCCATAGTTTAACAGCTAAGGCATCGTTGGCGTCGCACTGGCGAAAGGTCGTGAGCTCGACTCCCGGTCGTTGCACTATTGACGTAATCCTACTAGTATTACAAATATGTGTGGCAAATAAACTGAAGGATCAAGAGTGGGTTTTAGTCAGAAAAAGTCTGTCACGCCCTCAAGTTATTGAATGATTTCCCACCCTCTAAACAAAAATAAAGTATTACAAACATGTGATTTAAACAATTTGAAGGTGTATTCACTTGCACTGAATTTTTCAAATAGAACACAGGAACACAGACCTGCACTCTGTGAGAGGGTGTGGGCCGTAATTTACCAAGCGGGCCCAATACGGGTGTTACAAATGTCTGCGAAGTATTTTTTACTAGGACATGCCGGTTTCCTCACGATGTTTTTCTTCACTGTTTTGATAGTAGCGGTGATGGAACAAACTACACAAAATAAAGTGCATACCTGGGTTTGAATCCTTGACCTAAAACTCGTAAATCGCGGGCATTAGCACTGGGCCATCACTGTCAAATGAATAACAAAATATGAATTATAGGTAAACAAAATATATAAAAAAAAAACAGATTAATAATGTGAATGCGAGAACTATGTATGTCGTTATATTCATGTAGATATTATGATTGTCTGGCAGTTTGAGTATTTTTGCGGCCTACTCAAATGTCCTTACTTTGGTATTGTTCGTCGGTTCGTTGAGCTCCTCAAAATTCTGAGTTGAGCTTCACGATGACTGACAAATGCTTGCACTGTCTGGACAGGTCCACTCGAATTCGTGTGTTGCTTTCTTCAAAAAGCTCATCCCAGACATAAACGTACATGATTCTCATATGATTTAACCAGTACATATTGTATAGATTTGAACACTTTAAAAGAGACTTTGACCTCTGAGTTTGTTTCGGTGTTTCTTCTCAGGGTAGTCAGCTAGGAAACACCGGCCTCATCTAGCTTAAACTGACAAAAAACATTGACGTGTAAAAGTGTGTCCTTGTAACCTATTTACTGAATAAACAACTCTTAAGGACCAGAAGCGGTTATTATTTAAATGAAAATAAATTACTCATCAACCAAGAGATTTATTCCTTAAAAACGTTTTACAATAACAAGTACGTTCCTACTTCTACAACATAATAAACACGATCCTTAAATAACATTAAAACGACTCTAAAATACGTCTGTTGCGTCCGGGAGCCAAACGAAGAAGAGAGCTCGTACTGAGTGCGCTGCGCCTTTTACGCAGCACTGCTCGGCCCAGACTCCTCGGGAGTAGGGGAACTTGCTGAGTGGGGGAGCTTGCTAACACAACGTTTATCATTTATGATTACATATTACTTTCAAGTAATTGTAAGCAACCAACATTACTACCAGCCCAAATTAAATATCGATAAAAAAAATACTTGAGCATTTCCCAGCCCTTTCATTCGATTTAAATATCTCTTTAAAGGCACTCGCTTCAAATAACCGATTTTATTTCAGTTCCTGATATCCGTTCGTAAAATGCATTTAAATATAATATCATTATGATTTTAACTGCGAGCATTATGGTTAATTGAATTTGGAGTTTTCAACTTGCAGTCACTTAATTATTATTATAATCGTTTTCGTTTCAGTGGGTCTGGAGGAGTTTTGTTAGGGTTAACGTTGGTTTTAGTATTTCTTGTTTTGTTGTAAGTTTAAAATATAGTTTAAATTATTCAGCAGAACTGCTGTTTTTAACCGACTGCCAGAAGGAGGGTAATATACAGGGTGTAAAAAGACACATCACATAGCCATCAACTAAGCATACCTACTGTACGTCTAATATGGTAGCTTTGCGCAAAAATTATTGTTGGGAAACGACTTTTATTTTTGGGTATGAAAAAAACATTTTTTTTTATTGCGTGCAATGTAACGTAAACCCAAAAAAAGAAAAGGGAAGTGGAGATAAACCTTGCGCATTCGCTCTAAGCCACGTAGTCACTTGTCGGATACGTTTGATATTCATTGCGTTTTTGTAACTGCAAATGCGTAATTTCGAAATTTCGAAAAAAAAATCGAAAATTCAGGTAATGTTTGTTTGGAAAAAAGTTTAGTAATAACACTTGGAATTAATTTACCTAAAAAAGTTAAAAATAAGATTGCGACTTTGACCATCAGTATTTCTAGAACCAGTGGATTCCCAGGTATGGTCTGGTGGAAAAAAAATATCCAAATAATAGCTAGAATATGTGGATTTCGGCTTCGGAAACTGTCTTTTTACACCCGTTATGTGTCTACGTTTGTATGTCTATTTCTTTGGCACGCGCTGTAGGCTTGATGAATTTTACTAAATGAGGTATTATTTGATTGATCTTGACCGAAAAAGAAGAACAAAATGGTAACCGCCATAAGGTAAGTGTACATAGTCGTCAAAAAAATTGAGAATATTAAAAACCTGACTGATAAACTCAGACTAGAATCTCTAGATCATGGTTTGGATATTCTGGTAGTAGGTAGGATATCATGCAGGGGGCGCTCTACAGTGGACGTCATCATGCGCGTGCGAGCCGTCACGACGGGGGATGCAATGGCCCGCGGTGAGGTTGTCTTGGCGGTGTCTCTAGACATCGTCAATGCCTTTAACACCCTGCCCTGGAGTTGCATTGTTAAGGCACTCCGATATCACTGGGTGCCGCCCTACCTCTGTCACGTGGTCGAGGCCTACTTGACGGACAGGGCCGTTATCTACCCGGGTCACCAGGGAGAGTGAAACTGGCGAGAGATGTCGTGCGGTGTCCCACAGGGATCGGTCGCCGGAATCTGGAATCGGATCTGGAAGCAAAAGTCCTCGTGAAATGGGAGTGGTGCGAAGAGGCGGTCTTCCGAAATTAAAGTTATTTTGCACGTTTTTTTTTTAAGTCGGTACTATTTTTGCATTACTATGTTTGTTTGAAATTTTTTATTTTTTTGTTTTCGAATTATTTTAACCTATCATAATTTATATGATTAATGAGCACTAGCCCTACCCGTGTGTTAAATTAATGTCACCATTGTAGCGCCACGTTGTATAATGAAATAAAAATAACGAAACACTACGAACTCAATCTGGCCCGAAAAGGCAAATGAAATCCTCGAACAGCCACTTACCCTCAACAGTTTTAATTAAATTGAAACCATTAAAAATAAATAGCACTTAAAGGTACCAATCCAAGCTACAAGTGTCACAGTGGCGCCACAACCGGAAATGCGGTTGGTGACAGAAACCACCGGCCGCCATTACCGCGCGCGCCTTTGACGCCACTTCCGGTGTTCAACGCTTGAATCGTAAGCGGTTCCGGTGGCCATAATTTAAGGTTTTCAAGACTTTTATGAAAAAGATGTGTTTTGAATGATTTATGGACCGTCTACAGAGAAATGGAATAATAATAATAATTTATTTTAATGTAACTGTCTTGTGAGTCTAAGGTTCGCAATCGTTTACTGCTAAGCTTGAGATCTTGGGTTCAATTATCGAGTTTGGACATAGTTGTGGAAGTCAGATAGCTGGTAGCTTCTTGTAAAAAAAACATTTTTACCAAAAAAAACAACTGATTTCCAAAATTAAAGTAATTTTTAGTGTATTTTCTTTTTGGAAGTCAGTTGTTTTTTTTTGTAAAAAAGTTTTTTATTTTTCACTTTTTAATTGTTATCTATAACCCCAGAACTAAAAACCCCAATAAAATTAAACGTATAATTTAAACATAATCGTAATTGGAGCAAACTAAAACGTCATCTATCTATACGTATTTTTCGTTTTTGTTCAGTTTTTCAAAAAGCGCTGAAGCAATTTCGATAAAATTTCTGGAGGACAACCTCGGGCGTATATTCGGTCGGTTAAAAAACAATTTTGAAAATTGGTCCACAACTGCCAGAGAAATCGGTGAACGAAAAAAAAAAAATACATCGAACGCGCGAGCGAACCTAAAACCTTTTTCGAACTCGGTTAAAAAAAAAAGGCTATCCAACCGTTTAGTACAGGGCGTGCCAAAAAAAAAACACGTATTATGTATGTATGTCGGGCTGGTTTCCGCAACTCCACGCTCAAGGCGCATATTTTGCGTACAGGTGGGATAGGTTTGTCATTCGATCCACTCCAGGAAGGAAGGGCAACAGCACCCTGGTATTATTGACTATCTCGCTTAGGTTACCTGGGTGTCTTAAGTATTTTGCCCTGTATCTAGCGACTACTGGGCAGCTTAGTTGCTACTAAGCTGGAAGAGGACGAGACAGCAGCTCATCTGCTGATGAGCTGCTGTCTCGTCCTCTTCCATGCAGGCTCTACAATGCTGGCTGTCTGTTACTCCTATGACAATCAATTTGCCTAGCCTTCGGGTCGGCTTCCAGTCTAACCGGTTGCACCTGAATACCACTAATATCTGTTACTCTTATGACAGAGAGGTGTTTATTAAATAAACCCGTGGCCAGTTGTAACGCAATGTCCGCAGGTGAGGTTTGGTCAGTCGTAGGGCTTGCTTTGTGAAATGGTCATTAATGGAGGGAAGCGTCCCGTCCACTGCATCGTTGCCTCGGGAATTGGTATGTCCTTTAATACATTGTTCAAGGCTGTGGCTAGTTTGGTGTGGGGCTACCACACCACGACCCCATAGGTGATCATGGGCTGAATTACTGCGCTATACAGCCAGAGTATGATATTGGGGTATATGCCCACCACTTACCTATCATTTTCCTACATTGCCAGAAGGTGATGCACGACCTGTTTAGTTTATTATCTAGGTGAGCACTTCCGTTTAACTTACTGCCAAGGGTGACCATCAGGTATTTTACCTCGGCAGGCAGGCTGAAACGGCCTAGTGCTCGTTTTTGGGTGAACATTACTAATTCAGTTTTAGTGCGATTTACTGACAGATCATATTCCCTGCACCATCGTTCCACAATGCGTAGCGCTTGCTGAGTAAGGTTGCAGATCGTTCCAGTCACCTGCCCAGGAACAAGGATTGCGAGTTCGTCTGCATACCTATTGTATAGTAACGATTCGCGTTAATGACATTATTAATTACCAAATTCCATAGAAGGGCAGCAGGCCTTGCGGGCAGCCTCGGGCTATCCGGGCCAGCTGTTGTTCTTCCTCAAGGCGAATTACTCGTTTGCTTAGCATGTTAGTGATCCTGTCAATTAGTTCCTGTTCAACACCGTGTCTGGAGAGGGCGGCACCAATGCTGGAGAAGTTTGTCTTGTCGAAGGTTCCTTCCCGTGCCCAGGCAGGTACCTTTCTGGTGAATCACTTTTTCTATCTGACCCGAACTATATGTGTGTTGGTAACCGTGTAGTGGTACTACTTTAAAGCCGCCATCTCGTAGCTCCCTTTCGCACAGCCTTTCCAGCGTCTTTAATAAGAAGGAGGATCAGACATATGGGTCGGTAGGATTTGGTGTTTGTATAATCACTCTTACCTGGCTCAGGTATGAATATTAATTTCACTTCCCTCCATCCTTTTGGAATGTATCTAAAGGCCAGGCACGCTCTCATTACGGGTACCAGTCGCTAGTGGCTGGAGAGGCGCCATGGCGCCCTCACCTTCCGCCTGACGCAGGTGCTCACCGGACATGGCTATTTCGGGAGGTACCTGTGTCGGATCAAGGCGGAGGTGACCCCTGCGTGTTTCCACTGCGAGGATCGCCCCGTGGACACGGTGGAGCATACGGTGGAGGTTTGCCCCGCCTGGGCAGAACACCGCCGTGTCCTCGTGGATGCGATAGGCGGCAGCGACCTCTCGCGCCGTGCCCTGGTTCAGGCCATGGTACGGAGTGAGAGGGAATGGGGGGCCGTCTCCAACTTCTGCGAAGCAGTAATGCTCGCGAAGAGGGAGGCGGCACACGTTAGGGAGACTCAACAGAGACCGAGTCGCCCTAGCGCCCCCAGCAGCAGCCGTCGCAGGAGACGCCGGGGGCTGCGAGACGATCTCCGGCCACCGTAGACCCGGGCCTGCGGACGGCGAGTAGCGGGTAACTCGCCGTCCGATCAGCAACAGGCCCGAGAGTCGACGGCGCGTAGTGTTCCACGCGCGCCTCAAAGAGTTGTCAGCAAAGGACGGGGCCTGCCACGGCCAGTGCCTGCCCGGGGGTGGAGGATAAATTCTAAAGAGTTACCTCGCCCCCGGGCACGTAGGGCAGGGAGGAACAGGGGTGGGTTTTAGTCAGTAAGAGTCTGACACGCCCTTCCGCTCCACCCCAGAGCGGAAAGAGTCATAAGATGATTTCCCACCCCCCCAAAAAAAAAAAACGGGTACCAGTCGCTGCAACCCAGGTCCCGCCCCACTGCAGTAGGGCTGGAAACACCTCTAGAAAAAATATGTACCTACACAAGCAAAATTTACTTGTTAGCTCGAATATCTTAAGCCGTCCATTTAAGACACACGATTTTACAACTAAAGTTTGATTGTGTACATATTTTTGCTCGTAACTGTACACAAAATTTCGTGTCCGTGTGAACAGTGTATAACAAGTTGCCTAATAAATGTTTGCCTTCTGATTCACGAAAAATTTAAACTTGTAAAAAATTATCGGAATCTAATTTCCAACGCTCTTCATCAAAAATCAATGCCATAAGATTAAAATTGAACCATAACACGAACAAAAATAAACACAGCATTAATATTTAAAATCCAAACCCAAGAGACGGCCATCTTGAAAGATTCCAATGTTACCAATCGAAAATTATCAATTCTTTATTCAAAAAAATATACCGAAGTGTAAATTTCAATGTAAACCGAACGGTGGACGAAAAACTTTTTTTTTAATCTTCTTTTTAAGAATATTGTAGGCAAAGGAACCTTTTGTAAACGTACCCCCGAATAGATTTTGATTTGTACTTTATAACGAAGAATATTGGCAGGTGAGAGATTTTTTTCCTTCTTCCTTGTTAATTTTTACTTATTCTTTTCTTTTGGAACGTTTTAAATTTCGAAGGATTTATTTTTGAAGGATTGATTTTCTTTGTTGGCAGTGTCTCGGGTGTAAATTATTAAGTTTCCTTCGGAAAACCTCCGCTTTTATTGAAAGACAATGATACAGAATAAGCCTTTAGAAGAGCTGGTTTATTCAGTATTTGAGTAAAATAGTGAAAGTCTTTGTTACCAGGTATAAAAGCTGTGTTACAATTTGATGTAAAATGAAATAATAATATATTCCATCAACTTAGAAAAAAACGCGAACCCACTGTTACATAGATGTGTTGCCAGAAGACAGCAAAATCATATCAATCCAAGATATAAAAAAAAATAGTTTAAACCATTACCAAACCACCTGCTCGCTTTAGAGTCCCATACCCAAAGGGTAAAACAGGACCCTATTACTAAAACTCCGCTGTCGTCTGTCTGTCCATCTGTCACCAGACTGTATCTCATGAACCGTAATAGTTAGACAGTTCAAATTTTCACGTTAATGTGTTTCTGTTGCCGCTGTAACAACAAATGCTAAAAACAGAATAAAAAAATATTTAAGTCTCCCATACAACAGACATGATTTTTTTGCTGTTTTTATAGATAATGGTACGGAACCCTTCCTGCGCGAGTCCGACTCGCACTTGGCCGGTTTTTTTTTTGTGGGTGGTAAATCATCAAATGACTTCTCCCGCTCTGGATGGAGCGAGAGGGCGTGCCAGACTCTCACTGACTAAAACCCACCCTAGTTCCTTCAGTTGCCTTTGCCAAGGGTCGCGGTGACACTCTTTCCAATTAATCCGCGAACCGCAGACTTGTTAACCCCCTAGCAACATCTTTTTAAACTTGAGCGATTGCAATATATCTGTATTCGTTTTGTTTTCAACCTTAAAAAGTATGATCATGTTTCCGGCTTTCGCAAGGTACTCACGTGGCTCCCTATTCGATTTCGCAGGAACTCTCGGATATTGTATCTGCTATTTAACATCCTTCACAACCCTAAAACGCCCTCCCCTATCTACGGGAACGCTTTTCCTACTCCTGCCATTCTGATGCGCCATGCAGGTCGCATCTCAGGAAACTCCTCAAATCCCCTCCTCGTAGTACTGATTACTATTCTTACTCCTTCACTACGCACGCAGTATGGTTGTGGAATTTCTGACGCCTGAAATTAGGGACTGCCAGACTCTTCCAGTCTTTAAGAGGGGTGTCAAAGATCACTATATTTCCATTTCGTCATACTTGTTATAAGTATGTATTATTTATTTCATAATATTGTTAAGTATGTATTTTAGTGATATTTATTTGGCCTATGTATGTATGTGTATCTATTATATTATGGTATATGTTTGCATGGTATGTTATATTTTTTTTTTGTTTTATGAATTCTTTTTTCCTACTACTTTACCACACAGTGTCTACTTCCCTTTTTTTTCAACTCTCATTTCGCAAGTATGCTGGAAGAGATTTCATTAGAAATAAGCATTACCTTTGTGCGTAATTATTTTTATTTTTTTCTGTTTCGTTCTTGTCAGTTTTATGTGTACATAAATTGTTAAAAAAATCTTTCATCAAAGCTAAAAGGGTTTAAAGAATCCTCAAGGGACGTTCCCCTACCTATATTATAATCAAACTCGTACGAGTGCGGGGAGTAGACAGAGACGTAAACTTTATATTAATGAATGGAGACTAACTTTTGAAGAAGTTTAATTGCAGGAGAACGAGGGTAGATGAGTTTGTAGACGCGGCTGTTGAGTGTGGGGTTCGATATCCCGGTGGGGAAAAGTTTTAAACTGTAATATCAGGCTTATTTTCATTATTTTTGAAATTAACAGTAGCAGGTCGGAGTCTAGATTCTAGCTCAATCTATCTGGCTAGCTTTTTCACATTGTTTGGCTCAGCTTCTGGATCTAGCTGAGTAGAGAATTTTACATGGAAGGATTTCCCATAACATGAAACCAACCCGCATTGGGCCCACGTGGTGGAATACAGCCGACACCCTCTCACAGAGTGGAGGCCTGTACTCCAGCAGTGAGGACATTAAAAGGCTGATGATGATGATGACTGCCCATCTGACCCCTAAAACCCAGTAACTGGGCGATACTCCCAAGACTGGTTTTTAGGGTTCCGTACACAAAGGGTAAAATGGAACCCTATTACTAAGACTCCGCTGTCCGTCCGTTTGTCTGTCTGTCCGTCTGTCACCAGGCTGTATCATGAATTGTGATAGTTTGACAGTTGAAATTTTCACAGATGAGGTATTTCGGTTGCCGAAATAACAACAAATACTAAAAAACAGAATAAAATAAATATTTAAGGGTTTTATTTTTTGTATGGGAGCCCCATACAACAAATGTAATTTTTTTTTGCTCGCTTTTGCTCGATATTGATATCGGCAAGTAGACGCTTGAAATATTCACATAATATTGAGTTATATTATTCACTTTAGAAATAAACAATTAAGTTAAAATAAAATTAATATTAAGTGGGGCTCCTTTACAACAGACATGATATTCTTGCCATTTCTATAAATAATGGTACGGAACCCTTCGTGCGCGATTCCGAGTCGCATTTTGGCAGGTTTTTTTTTCTATCATATTCTGGTGTTAGATTTTCTGGTTTATCCGTTTACCCGTAACGACTGTCAAAGATGTATAAATGACAGCTGGTACCACCAGTGGTTTAACGTTCTTTCTGAAGCATATTAGTATATTATGAATGGTCAACCATCCATGGACCAACCTTGGCAAGCGTTGCTTAACCTCGAAGATCGACTCATGTGGGTGTTATTATTCAACTTGGAGCTAGACTGGTTTCTCTGGAGGAGCTCGTGGCTAAAGTAATAACAGCCGCACGGGTCGATCCATAAGGTTAACCTACGCTTGCCGGGGTCGGTCCATGGATGGATGACCAACTTTACATACCGAGACGGTAATTACGTTAAGCCGTTGGTCCCGAATTCGAGCTGTCTATCGTGGATCTTTGACAGTCGTTACGGATCGTCATAAGTCCAAAAGTCTGACAACCAGTTTTACAAAGGGGTACCTATCATATTACCCAGTAACTGGGTTGTGGAAGTCGCTCCATGTAAAATACTGCTATTCTGCTGCATCCAGTTAGAATGGAAGCCCACCCCAAGATATATAGTTGGGAAAAGGCTAGGCAGGTTGATTAAGCTAGACTGGTTTCTAAAAACAGGACTACCTGGTTATAATATATCTCCAAATGAAGCGTCTTATATAATATTGATCGAACTTCGCATACGAAGTTCGTTTGATATTATTACTTACCTACTAAGGCACTTGTCCTACCGCCGGCGATGAGCGAGTAGCGAGTAGAGCTTCAAAACGAAAACGAGTTGGCGAGCAGCGAGTAGCGAGTAGTAGTTCCGATAGTTTTTTCGCTGAGTTTTAAGGCGCTATTAACTGCCAATGACCTTGAGTGGTTAGCTTGCGTGTTCTGTGCTGAGCTCACGTAACGCATCGTACGTCCACCCAGTAATAGGACTCGCCGATCAAGGAGCGCTGTCCGAAATTAGACGCATTATTAATTTATTACACAAAACACAACAGGTATTAAAATAAAACACTTAGACTAAATTTAAAATTACTAAATAATCTTTAAAATGGTGAAGGTTTCATAAAAATACGCTTTATAATTTTTAAATTAAATTAAAAATTATATAATTAATTTTTATAATTTTTTTTTTATCTGCGTTAGACCTTTACAAATTAATTACACTATGTTATAAAAATATAACTTAAAATATTCTCTGATCAAATTATGACAAAAACTATCTAGAATAACATATATTTTTTTCAAAGAAATAAAACTAGTCGTTCAGACGTGATGATCAATTAAAAACATTAAAAGTCGTATAACTGCTCCTTAAGCGAGTTTTCGAGTGCGACGGGTGGTTACTCGCACCACTAGCTCGGGTTGGTCTCTCGGCGTGAGTTCTGGCCGCCGAGCGAGCATCGCTGAGCGAGTGATGCTGAGCGAGTAAGCTTTGATACCTCTTGTCGCAGCGACAAACTTGTGGAGCGAGTCCTCGCCGTCGGTGTGAACAGTCAGCGATCAACTATTAATATATGCATCTCTTTTGTTCACACGGAATGTATATCTATTGTACGTTTCTTGAGCGTCAAAATAGCCGACAGTTAGTCGCTTACTCGCCGGCGGTAGGACAACTGCCTTACTCTATAATATTAGGGACGAAAAGTACAGGTGTGAAGTTATGTTGGTCTTAAGTTTTAGGTTCGATTCTCATGAAAACTAACTTTGCTCGCTGTTTGGCAGAATGTTCCACATAATTATGTAACTTTGTATCTATGAAAAGACAAGGTAAACTTTTGATTCTTATTTAAATGGTGAAATTTTTAATTAGTTTTAGCTGGGTACACACACAGTCTCTTAAATAAAAGCGTATAAGCAGAGAAATAGGGTAGGTATGTTACTATAGTGTTTTTAACCCCCAAACGAGGACCGAAATGTGTGTGTGTGTGTCCATCTGTGGCACTACCGTAGCTCTTAAACTGGTGAACCGATTTGAATGAGGTTTGTTTTTATTTGAAAGCAGGTTTCCTAGCGATGGTTCATGAACATGTTTTATCAAAATCGGTTCAGCATTTTCAAGGTCATCAGTTTTTTTTTGTGATTTTTAAATGTTCGCTTTTCTTTTAGGCGTTGGGTTTTTTTTCTTTAAAAAGTGAAAAATAAAAAACTTTTTTACAAAAAATACACCCGACTTCAACAATTGCAAAACAACTTTAATTTCGGAAGTCGGTGTCAAATAACGAAGAAAAAAAATACACATACAAACACAGATTTTTTAGAAGTCGGTTGTATTTTAAAAAAAAACTTTTTTTTAATTAAGACCCTGCTAATCAGTGCTCAAACTAACCACATGGTTGTTTTTTAGTGTAACGTATTATCTTTGCAAACGTCACAATGTGGTTTATTAGGTGCAATTTATTGCCATTCTTTAACTTATTTGTAAGAGTTGAGAATTAAAAATTCGCTTCTGCCAACATTCTGAATTCAAAAATCGTGTTTTAGTATGTTATTTTGGTCCCAACACTATTTATTTTTTTATCTGTGGTGACAGGAGACGTGAAATCACTTTTTCGAAAGCTAGTTAATAATTAATGACGTAGTCAATCTCCCAAGTAAAGTTTTGCACCCGTGTGTATGTGGCCTAGTAGCCACCATGCATAATTCTGTCAACTAGTTTAGAGCTCGTGCGTTGCTTGTGCATGCATTTCGGCAGAAATTAGTTAAACTAATTTTAGAACTTCAGCCAAGCAACTTTGTTTAAGAGTGAATGTTGATTCTGGGTTTTTAGTTTCACGTGTATGAAAAAGCCTATCAAGTGCAAGTTTGGTAAAATCTAAAATCATGCCAAGGTAAAATGCTCCGAGATAAAAAGTATCCTGTACTATTACTTACCATTCAGGTAGTACCTAGTTCCAGATACTAAGGGACTAGTAGGTAGGCTAGATGCGGTGAGCCCGTTGCGTCTGTGTCGCCAGGAACCACATAGTTCACTTTCACTTTTCTTTTGTTTTCGTCCGTCTCCTTTATAAATCCAATCAAAAATTTACTTCGATTTTAAGCAATAACTGTAGAAACATAGGTAGTTTGGCACTTGGAAACATTTTCTTGTCTGTACTGGCTTCATAAATATCTTTATTTTTCCTAGTCCTAGGTGACGGCTACTTGCCGAGCCATCGAGTCGAACGTCGCGTCGACTGATGTGCATTGTTCCGGCGTCATTTTATTTTATTATTTTAGTATTGTGGGTATGGTAGGAATTAATAACTTCTATAAAAGCGTGGCACATATTATATAATATTTTATCATTATTTTACACTAATTAGTTACGTATTTTAATTATATTATTACCTAAGTAGGTACATAAACATCGATATTTAATTATGTACATATTTTGTTTACCCCCGTCCGTGCGTCACTGCGGGGTACCAACTGAAAACCAGCGCTAGGTATCTGACGCCTAGCAAATGCTGAGATGGTAACCCTTTCGGTATGGGCACGCTCAGCACAATTTTAGTGCTTCTCTATTCCTTTTTTTTGTTGCTGTTGTATTGTGTGATGTGTCTGTGCCGAATCAATGCTTTCTATTCTATTCTATGCCAGCCCCCTAGCCATGTTACATTTCTATTATCGTTTACGCTAACGCTTAGAACAAAATGTATGGCAATGACATTACCTGCGTAGATAAGTGTCACGTGACTTACCGCAGGTAATGTCATTCCCATACATTTTGTTCTAAGCATTAGCGTAAACGATAATAGAAATGTAATATGGCTAGAGGGGCAGACTATAATCTACCTCTGTGCTAAATTTCATCGAGATCCGGCTGAACGGATCTCGGTGAAAGTTGGCACAGAGATCTTTCTCTGGCGTGATTGAGCACAATCGTCCATCCATCCATACTTTTGCATTTATAATATTAGTAAGATAAGAAGTAAGATTTATTTATTTATTTAAACTTCATGTACAAATCATCACTTATCTACGCAGGTAATGTCATTGCCATACATTTTGTACTAAGCGTTAGCGTAAACGTTAAGGCGCTATTAACTATCAACGACCTTGAGTGGTTGGTTATTAATTTATTACACCTTAAACAACAAATATTAAACTAAAACACTTAGACTAAATTATAAATAATTAAAAGATCTTTAAAATGGCGGAGGATTCATAAAAATACCCTTTACAGTTTTTGCGTGATTCTCAATGTTTTATCCGCATTAGACATAACTTTAAAAATTAATTACAATATGTTATAAAAATATAATTTCAAATATTCTCATATCAAATTACGACGAAAATGGTTTTAAGTTAATATTTTTTTCAAAGAAATAAGACTAGTCGTTTAGACGTGAGGTTCAATTGAAAACCATTAAAAGTCAAGTAACTGCGCCTTGATAGAAAAGTAATATGGCTAGGGGAGCAGCAGTCATGACAACCCAACGGGGAAAAAACCATGATTAATTTCACTATATTACAAGCTATATCAAACTGTCAATTTGACTAAGTCGATGTTGAGTCGAGTGGAAGAAATTACTTAGAGTAATGCCTTAGATTATTCTAGGTTTCATGAAATCTGACTGCTGGACATAGGCTTCCCCCAAGTGCTGCCAGAATGACCGGTCCTGTGCATTTCGCATCCTTCGGATTCCAGCGATCCTCACCAGCACGCGTAGCATAACCAAATTCTATCTCTATTCTACCAAGAATAGACAAAGTTCTTTTTATTTAGCTTGATATATTTTCTGCCCGAGCATCATGTTTTACATTGTAGACCTTTGTCGACTGAAGAATAGAAACATTTCTTCTCTTCAGTTTTAACATCGCTTGCTTAGAACGGTAGAAATCTTTCTACAATCTGTCATTTTGTCTATTCTTCCGTCGACAAAACCCGTTTCTATGGTGGTCATGCTAGGCGTGCTGGTACCGGTACGCGGTCGCCACTTCAAAACCTTTCTTTATCACATATTCCAGTAATGAAAGCCACGTCATTAAAATGGCAGATACCGAGTAAATCTCCGTTTCTTCGCGACACAATGTAACTTATGAAATAACTTTTTACAAAAAATAGAACCGACTTCCAAAAAAACTGCAAAATAACTTTAATTTCGGAAGTCGGTGTTTCTAGTTTTGTGTTTTCGTTTGTTGACACCGACTTCCGAAATTAAAGTTATTTTGCACTTTTTTTGAAAGTCTGTTATATATTTCGTAAAAAAGTTTTTATTTTTCACTTTTTAGTTTTGGTTCCGCATTCAATTGTGTTCACAGTACATATACACACGATCACAGCAATCGCAGTTGATCTGCTATCATTTTTTGAAGAGTTCCGTTGTCTGTCTCCGACACTCATCATCAGATCTTAATGAAATTTAAATGGGACCATTTCGAAAAAAAGCCCTTTCGAACAAAATAAGAACTTTGCAAATCCGTCTACATATGACGGAGTTATGCCCGAACATACATAAAAAAAAATACAAACATCCGAATTGAAAACCTTCTCCTTTTTGAAGTTGGTTAAAAACGGAAAAATTAACCGTTTCACTAACCCTTTCCAAAGAGCTTAGAACTCTTCCTACCCTAAAATCTCTACGTCTGTCGCAGTACAGCGGAGTGGTCGGCTCATTAGCAGCTAGCGTCAACTATACTTGCGGCACTTCAACGTTTGTTATCTCTCAAGCCTTTGGGACTGAGCTCCTACCTGGGGGTAGTAATGATAAACAATGCGGATGAGAATTATTAAGACTAAAATCTGGTTTTGCTATTAGAAACTGTGAAAGATTACTTACTTGTATTTTTAACAAGTAATACACTGGCTGTTTCAACATTTTCAAAAAAGTTATTTTATTTCTTAGTTTTGATGATAAATTAGCTGAAATAACCGCCACCAACTGTTTGAAAAACTTTTTAGTTGTTTTGAGCCGACTATCGCTAAAGGAAGATATTTTTTTTTATACCCCTCATTATGGATTCTTTGTTCAGAATTTGCTGCTGCTATATTAACCTTAAAGCAATTTGCAGCGAAGGTTAACTAGTCACAAAATACAAAAACTTTTACAAAAAATATAACCAATTTCTAAAAATTGCAAAATAACTTTAGCTTTGGAAGTCGGTGTTTGTATTTTTTTTCTTCATTATTTTACACCAACTTCCGAAATTAAAGTTATTTTGCAATTTTTAGAAGTCGGTTGTATTTTTTGTAAAAAAAAAAAATATTTTTCACTTTGTAATTGTTTTAGGGACCCCCAAACTAAAACTAAATAATAAAGTTATGCCCGAATGGATAACCCCAATAACATGGAATTTGAACATAATTGGAGACAACCAAAACGTCATCTGTGTATACAAATTTTTTGTTTATATTCATTTTTTCAAAAACTGCTGAATCAATTTCGATAAAATGTATATGGGACTGCCTCTATGTCCTACCAAACAAAAAAAAGAATCATCAAAATCTATTCACATGTAGCGGAGAAATCGCGTAACCCTACAAAAAAAAAAAAACTTACAGAACTTTTGGAAGTCGGTTAAAAATACGAGTGCACTAACCTAGGACGGCTGCAATATTTTTTTTTTTAAATTTATATATCCGATCACTTTGACTTTCAAACCCAATCTATAGGTACTTACTGATACTTGGGTGTGTAACGGTTGGTATAATATCAAAAAATCTAACGTTCACTTGACCTAATTTCAGTTAGTATACTTTTGTTTAATATAACGATCAGTTGAGATAGTGAATTGTTGATATAATTTCATTTTATCTAATTTCTTATGATATAATAAACATTTCCTATAATGCACATTTGATATAATATTCATGTAGTATATTATTCATTTACTATAATATTCATAATCTCTAATAACTTAAAACTGAAATAAGATGTAAATATTTATGTGATGCTATGTTATGATTAAAAAAATATTGTACTGTTTTTTTTTTCTTCGCTTTATACCCTATACACCTACCACCCTCAACTATTATAACCAGTACCAATTGGATGCAATCTGGACTTTAGGGCACCCCGACTCGGACAGGTTAGGTTAGAAGGGGATGGCGGGGTCGTGAGCGAGCGAAGCGAGCGAATAGACGTTAGCTGTTTTTATAATTTTGCTTAATAGCTGTTTTTATAAACCATCCAGAAGTAGGAAAGAACATTAGGTCAAATGAATGTTATATAAAAAGAATATTATACATATTGAAAATTATATAAAATGAACGTTATACTAAATGTTTTATATTAAATGAAAATTATATCATATGAAACATTAGGTCATATGAAATTAGGTTATATGATTTTAAAGCATATGAAAATTATATTATATGAACGTTATTTCAAGTGAAATTAGAGCATTTGTTATTATATCATACATTACACACCCCTGATACTTTTGTTGAAATCCATCCAACCGTTTAGGCTACGGGGTATGTACGTACGGCGAAGTGCCACCGGTTCATGGTGGACATCCCATCCATACGCACAAAGCGTTTTGAGAAAACATTCATTGCACGTACAGCTAGAGAGTGGAATTCTCTACCGGAGTCTGTGTTTCCTGTAAGATACAACCTGGGAGTCTTTAAGTCAAGAGTGAATAGGTTACTTCTAGGCAAGCGTGCTCCATCTTCGACCACATCATCGCTTACCATCAGGTGAGATAGTGGTCAAACGCGAGCCTATCAAACATAAAAAATAAAAAAAAATAAAAAAAATTGGACGTACAAACATTCAAACTCTCGAAAATCATTGCCCTCCTTATAGGGGAGTCAGGTAAAATCAAATGCCATATTCTTCCTTTCTACCTACCACCGCTTTGCACCACATATCTCACAAAACTGATCTCCTCAAACAACGACACCTGAAATACAGATTATAAATCATATTATAACAAAAGCATATCTCCAGGACGCGTCGTTATGAGGGGGTGTTAGGGGTGGTTGGGGGTGTTCGGGGGTGTTTGACTTCAGTTGAGATAACATGGCAGGTGTTGCGAAACTTGGTGACAAATTACACCAGGGAACTGTGTGTAGTTAGATTTATATTTTATGAATGTGATGTTCATGGAGATTTCAATGTCGTGAGAAAAGGGGTTTTAGGGTGGGGATGGAAGAAAATTGTAATTTGTTGGAAGAAAAGTCGATATAATTTTTTCAAACTTTATAATGTTCCCACTGCTGGGACTGACGCCTCCTCTCTAGGAGTGAGAATTGGCCTTAATCCACCATAGATCATGGGCCCAGCGTGGCTTGGTGAATGTCACATAAATTCGATTTTTTTTTTTGCTTTAGTACACAATCCTCACGATATTTTCCGTCGCCGTTTTGAGAGCAGTGGTGATGAAATAAATTACACAAAACAAGGCGTTTGCCTGGGTTTGAACCTACGACCTACAACTCGTAAGTCGGGGCCCCGAATGTTACCAATGGGTCACCACTGCTTTTATTATATTTAAAGTACCTTAAAATACCTTACTGATGTAAGAGCATCGTTAATACAACGATGTAGCAAGGGCCTACCTCCGCATAAGTGGCGCCCTCATTGAATAAAAAATCATAACTTAGCATAGAAAATAAAGATTAAAGAATCCTATGTTGCAAAAGTATCAAAAACGGCCGATTTTGACACTTTTGCTTACTACTTTGGATACGAAACATTTTGAGTACTGCTTTAACAACGTAAAAATACCTCATCCTCTTTGTAACAGACGCAACATAGGATTCTTTAATCTTTATTTTCTACGCTTTGCTACGATTTTTTATTCAATGACGGCGCCACTTGGCGGCTATATACGCCTTATCCGTTAGAAAGTTAGGGTATCTTTGTGTGAACAAACATGCATAATATCACGCTTGTAAATCCCAATGGGCTATGTTAAAGAGAAGATGTAGGTTGCTATTAAACACCCAGAGTTTGTATTGGGTTTACATAGAGCCTACGTTAAATAAAATGTTTTGTTTTTCTTTTCCACTTTGTCAATTATTCTATTTATTTTATTGTGAAAATAAATTTATTTACAGATAAACTATTTAAATAGAAAGTATACAAGTTATTAAAATTTCTACAAGCGGCTAATAAAAGGGAGGCGTAGAACTCATTGATGGGAAAAGTACCCAGAAGACTGGCAGTAATAAAATAATTATTGCGTTTTTTTCTACTCTGTGGGTAGACTTAAAAAAAACTTAGAAAAAGGACAAATTTAAATTGCGTATTTAATATTAATAAATGTGTATTTTAAGGCCGAGACATCATATAAAGCGCGGTCACTCTCGGACTGCATAGAAAAGAAAGAGATGCGCTACGACAAATGCTTGCAATTTATTGTAAAATATGAAATATTTTATTGATTTACTTAGGATTTAATAGTAAATTTGTAAAAATAATCCATCACTGGATGCAGATCAGTATTTGAAATTGTATGGTATGTTTTTATTATGATTATAATAGAATTGTTAATGAAGGGATAAACTGCTTTCAAATATAATTAAGAGGTAATGTTAGAAGATTTTTTTTGATGCACTAAAGTGTGTTAAATTATGTTTTGAGTCCGATCACTGTATACATAATAGGACTGTATTGAAAATATCATTTTTTTTTATTTGTCAAAATCATTTACGGTTTAAGAGATACTCCACATTTTTGACCAATTTTGGGAATCAAATCGCCTTTCCATACATCCTTATTCCGTGCCTTTTGCATCCAATGGGATCCACATCTGTGCCTGAAAATGTCTGGAACTCGCACTCCCACTGGCAGAATTGCCACGTTAAATGGCAATGCTGATATTTATAGAAGCAATTGTATTGATTTTATTAAAACAGTTTTTCTTTTTGTTACAGGTAAGTCCACTGTGACTGCTTGTCACAGGGATATACTCGAAGATGACATCAACTGGACACGAACCCTGATTCCGAGTTGCTTCAAAATAAATTTACGTTTAATTCAGACTTCTGTCCATGGGTTTGTTCACAAAATTTACAAAAAAAAATGTTTCGTTTTTGTCGCGTGATTAACCCCTTCATTAATATATACATATACCCATGCAGAATAGCAGCTATCTAGTACTAACAGTCTACGGTATGCCTCGGACGGAAATATCGAAACTATAAGGGTTCCTTTTCCTTGTTAGGACTACGGAACCCTAAAACCAAAACAACACCCAACAACAGTTTACAATACAAAAAGAAAAATAAATCAAACAATATAATTTTAGTTCGGAGAGGAGGAACTGCCAGACGATATTATATTATATTATTATTTTATAAAAAACTGAATTGTATGGATTGACAGATCACTACATGTTCACTTCACCTAAATTTTCACAGTGAGATTTTACAGAATAGCACTGCTGTCTACTGCTCACCGTGCAGCGTGCAAGCGTATCCAGTGGCACAGCAGTGGAGAGTCCTACCTCTCCACTGCCCGCAAACACGCTTAGTCATCATTCTCCTGCCCTTATCCCAATTTATTTGGGGTCGGCGCAACATGTCTTTTTCTTCCATACTCCTCTATTAGTCGTCATCTCTGTAGTCACCCCCTTTTTACCGATATCCTCTTTCACACAGTCCAACCATCGTTTCTTAGGCCTTCCTCTACTCTTATAGTCATCCACGTCCATACACAAGACTTTCCTCACGACATTTTCTTCATTCCTCTGCATCACATGCCCATACCACGACAGCCAATTTCTACACAACTTTTCAGTCAGCGGTGCTACTTTCAGACTTCCTCTTATATACTCATTCCTAATTCTATTCATGCGCGTAACACCACACATCGCTCTTAGCATTCTCATCTCAGCTGCAAGCAATTGTTTTTTATTCATCCCTTTTGTGGCCCAACATTCTGAACCACACAAGACAGCAGGTCTGACCATTGTTTTATTCTGCTGTAGAAATTACTTACTACGGTTAACACCTGTATCAGCTTTCGATAGTGTGATTTTTCCTTTTTTTAACTTTTCTGTCCATTCATTCTCCTTTTCTCCTCAGACTATCTCCAAGACATAATTTGAACTAATACCCGAAACTAATTTAGCAATAACGCAAATAGCTTATTCAAACATTTAACTACGAGTAAATGCAACACAAACTCTAACGGCAAATACAGAAAATCCAATATTGATCTATAAATTAAATGTTAATTCTCGCTTGAATTCTGAAGTGATCTCAAATAATCAAATGAGCCCCTAAACGCCAAATGTTTGTACAAAGTTTATATTAAATATAATACTTTTGGAATGCAATTAGCGTGCTCGTAATTTTGCATGTTTATTTTCAAGTTTATTTCAATAAGCCTTCAAGTTTTCGTGTGGGTTAAGGCAAGGGATGAAGCGTTTTTATAAGCGAAAATGATAAATAACAGGTGACTCAGTTGTCTAGTTATAATTTACAGTTATTACTTCGTATCTCTGAGGTTTTCTTAATTTAAGTAAGTCGAACTTGATAACAGCTAAAAAGAGAGCTGAAACTTGAGACAAATTATAAAATAACATCAATTGATGGCTACTGCGGCTACTGTCTTGCGTATCGCGGGTTCAATTCCCGTGCGGAACAAAAAGTTGTACGACCTACGTTTTTTTGTGAATGCACCTTCAATACTGGAGTAATTTCTATTGTGAGCAACGCAAATTAAATAAAAAAAGTGTGTGTGTACTTATGTACGCATGTAAGACGTCATACATATTTGGCGTAGCGAGATAAAAAACCAAACTGTCACAAAGTTTAAAAAAGGAAAACAATCATTCTTCATGAACCACAGACCATAGTTAACTTCAAGGAGTCAGTTCTACGCAGGTCCTCACCGGACACGGTTGTTTCGGGAGGTTCCTGCATCAGATCGGGCGGGAGGAAACGCCCGGGTATTACCACTACACGGATCGACCAGAAGACACGGTGGAGCATACGGTGGAGGTCTGCCCCGCTTGCGCGGAGCACCACCGTGTCCTCGTGGATGCGATAGGTGGCGGCGACCTCTCGCGCCCGGCCCTGGTTCAGGCCATGGTACGGAGCGAGAGAGAATGGGAGGCAGTCTCCGCCTTCTGCGAAGCAGTAATGCTCGTGAAGGCGGAGGCGGGACGCGTGCGGGAAGCTCAACGGAGTGGCCGCTACCACCGCAAGAGAGGTACTGGGCGTACTGGGCGTAGGACGTCCCGAGACGATTTCCGGCCACCGTAGACCCGGGCCTGTGGACGGCGAGCAGTGAGTAGCTCGCCGTCCGATCAGCGCCAGGCCCGTGAGTCGACGGCGCGTAGTGTTCCACGCGCGCCTCAAAGAGATGTTGTCAGCCACCACTGACGGGGCCCATCGTGGCCGGTGCCTGCATGCCTAGGGGCAGCGGATAAATTCTGAAAATGAGTTACCGCACCCCTGGGCACTCAGGCAGGGAAGGAACAGGGGTGGGTTTTAGTCAGTAAGAGTCTGACACGCCCTCCCGCTCCACCCAGAGCGGGAGAAGTCATTAGATGATTTCCCACGCCCCCGAAAAAATAAAAAAGGGTGTCAGTTCTAACTAACTTCAGGCTGTAGGTTTTTGTGACGGTGTGCGCGCTCATCGTAAAAATTTACTCTCATCATTTTTCCCTAACGCACCAAAAGAAGTATAACTTCTAAAAAAAAAATTGGCTTTAATTTTGGAATTCTGTCCTACTAATATTATAAAAGCGTAAGTTTGCGTGTCTGTGTTTCAATCACGCAAAAACGGCTGAAGTGATTTGAATGAAATATTGCACACATTTAGATTATAATAATAATAATAATAGTAATCTGTGGTCCGGCTGTCAAATTGAAAGCATCAAGTTTTTTTTTCACTCAAATATTTTTCAATAATTTTATATTCAACAAAATGTTTTTCATACGCAAATCAGTAAGAAAAAAGAACCAAACAATATAAAAAAAGAAAACGTACATCAAGACTATATTTTTGACCGATGACATGTATGCAAGATGCAAATATAATATAACAGACGATTTAATAAAATGCTGACAAGAAGCCGGGCACGAAAGACGAACACACACCCAACATCTTCGGGTTCGTCGCTCAGCTCCGCCTCGCAGCCGCCGGGACCTACGCCAACCGTGAGTCCAGTGATTCCGGCCGCTGCAGTTGCGTCGAGCTCGAGCGACGAATACACCACTCCGCCGACGACACCACCACCTGCGCGTCGACGGGGAAGAGGCCGACCACCAGCCAGCTTGGAACTTCGAGGCCCGCCGGCCTCTGATAGGGTTCCCGCTGCCGGTGGTAGTGTGCAGCGCATGCGATGGACGCAAACCATTAACGAAAACGTCATGCGCTCATACTTTGGGGCTACAGAGGGGGGAAGTAAACTGACTGCGTACCGTGGTCGGATGCTCTCTCTGTTTCAGGTGCTTGAGCCAGCTGTCAACGTTTCGGCCCAACGACTGTCGGATCAGGTGCGGGTCATCCAGCGTAACCGTATGCTGGATGACGCCGTACTTGATAGACTTCGCCTCGAATCACGGAGTAGCCGTGTCTCACCTGTTTCGCCACCGGCCGCGGTGCAACTGCAACCCAGTGCTTCACCGCGACCCGACGACGTTGGTGAAGATGATGATGACGCGGCTATATCCGTGAGTACTCAATGCAATGAACGATTGAGGAGCGCTTTGGAGGATGCATTCCGGGAGTACCGCTCCACACCGCCTTTGCTTAGACCTCGTCTACCTCGTTTGCCCATGCATAAGAAAAATAAGGCGCTGGTGTGTGCTCTAGATTCGCAGCTATCAAATTGTTTTGATAACAGCAAAGACCTTGCCGATACCCACTCAATCTTATACTGCGCAGCTGCAGCGGCATGTCGTGTAGCTCACGTCAAGTTCACCAATTGTGACAGAGCTACACGACCTGCTATACCAGCTTGGCAGTGTAGAATTGAGCGTCGTATCGGTGAGGCTAGAGCACTCATCGGCAAGCTTATCTGCTTCAGGGAGGGCAACACTCGCCCTAGGGTGATGCGTTTCGTGAGGCGGGCGTTCTCGGGGACTGATATTAGTTCCCGAGATTATCTGACCCGCGTCACAGAGCGTATTGACTTCCTGAAGCAGAAGGTCTATGCATGGGCAAATCGTATTCGTCGGTACAAGCGGCGAGTGGAGCGGTACACTCAGAATCGCACTTTCCAAAGCAACGAAAGGTGGGTTTATAGGGCTTGGGAGCGACCGGACCAAGGTGTGTCTGATAAGCATTTACCGGATGATGACGCTATGAGTTCATTCTGGCGCAGCATCTGGTCGGTGCCTGTCAGGCACACCGAGGGTGATTGGACTCGAGAGGTCGAGCGTGTGTGCGACCTTATACCAGAAATGGGGGCAATTACCATCAGCCCCCAAGATGTAGCTCGTGCAGTCCGTCCGTTGCCTAACTGGAAATCTCCAGGGCCGGACGGGCTGCACAATTTCTGGATTAAATGGTTCCAAAGGTCGCACGCTCGCTTGGCAGCTCAGTTCCAGTCTGCCTTAGAGTCAGGGTCGCTGCCCCAGTTTCTTACGACAGGAATAACCCACCTGCTCCATAAATCAGGTAGTACTGCGGAACCTAAGAATTATAGACCGATCACGTGTTTACCGACGGTCTATAAAGTTCTTACATCCATTCTGAGAGCTAAAATTAACATCCATATTGATAAAAATCGTATCATGTCAGCTTCCCAGAATGGATGTAGGAATGGGTCCCGCGGTACTAAGGAGCTGCTCCTCATCGATATTGCCATTAGCCAACAGGTTCGTCGTTCTCGAAGAGATCTGTCGACATGTTGGATAGATTACAAGAAGGCCTATGACTCAGTGCCACATACATGGCTCATGAGGGTGCTGGAGTTGTACAAAGTTGATGCAACTCTGCGCACCTTCCTGATGTCGTGTATGGGGCAGTGGAGTACAGTCCTTCACTATCCAGGATGTCGGCAGATACAGGAGAACAGCGAACCTATAAGGATCGAGCGTGGCATATTCCAGGGCGACAGTCTGAGTCCACTGTGGTTTTGTCTAGCCCTCAACCCTCTCAGTACACTACTGGAGGGTTCGGGACAAGGCTATCGGTTGAGAAGAGGTGGTCAGGTCATATCACACCTCCTTTACATGGATGATCTGAAACTCTTTGCCCCCAACAACTTGCAACTGATGAAGCTACTGAAGGTAACAGAAACCTTCAGTAGCGCCATCAGGATGGAATTTGGTGTGGACAAATGTGCAGTCATGCATGTAAAGCGAGGGGAGATTATGGAATCCGTGGGAACTCAACTCTCGGATTCCATACACCTTAGATCCCTCTGCTCAACTGAAACCTACAAGTATTTGGGTATGTCGGAAGCGTTAGGCATCAATGCTGCTGACGTGAAACAGTCGTTGGGGGAGCGCTTCTTTGGCCGCCTGAATAAAGTACTAAATAGTCTTCTATCAGGCGGGAACAAGGTGCGCGCCTTCAACGGTTGGGTCATGCCGGTATTGATGTACTCTTTCGGCATACTCAAATGGACTCAGACGGAACTTGACGCCCTGGATAGGAGGGTCCGCACACTGCTGACCGCAAATCGGATGCATCACCCACGATCATCGGTGATGAGGCTGTATATCCCGCGGAAATGTGGGGGTCGTGGCTTCTTAAATGCTAAGACCCTACACAACCGCGAGGTATGCAGCCTTAGGGAATATTTCCTAGAAACCGACGTGGGTATGCATCGAGATGTGGTCGCTGTGGACAAGGGCCTCACCCCGCTCTCCTTGGCAAACGAGAACTGGCGCAAACTTAAAGTACTGGATACTAATGACCGCAGGGAAGTATGGCAGAGCAAGGAGCTTCACGGACGCTTTTACCGGGTCCTACATGGACCCGATGTAGATCTCTTAGCGTCCGTATCCTGGCTGCGCTTTGGTGACCTATTCGGGGAAACCGAAGGTTTTGTCTGTGCGATTATGGACGAAGTTATGATGACGAATAACTACCGGAAATATATTGTGAAGGACGGTACGGTTGACATCTGTCGGGCATGCCACCGACCCGGGGAATCAATCCGACACATTATTTCTGGTTGTTCTCGTCTAGCTAACGGAGACTATTTGCATAGACACAACCTTGTAGCCAGGATTATCCATCAGCAACTTGCTCTTAAATACAATCTTGTGGAATCTGAAGTACCGTACTATAGGTATGAGCCCGACCCAGTTCTCGAAAATGGCAATATCACGTTGTATTGGGATCGATCTATCATCACTGATAGGACTATTGTTGCCAATAAGCCTGACATAGTGGTGATAGATCGACAAGAGCGTCGCACAATGATTGTTGATATAGCTGTCCCTCATGACGAGAACCTCGTGAAGGCTGAGAAAGATAAAAAAACAAAGTATCTTGATCTGGCTCGCGAGGTTGTCGACATATGGGAGGTGGATACAGCAGTCATTGTGCCGATAGTCGTGACGGCCAATGGCTTAATAGCCAAGAGCCTCGACGAACACCTAAGGAGGCTCTCGTTGGGCAGCTGGATCAAGGGCTTGATCCAGAAGGCAGTACTCCTGGACACGGCGCGCATAGTTAGGAGGTTCCTCTCTCAGGAGCCCTGACCACCGGTAGCTTGGACCCTATCCCGATACCGGTGGGATACTATTTTTTATATTTTTAAATGTTTTTATATTTTGATATTTTAATATTTAAAAATGTAAATTGTATGTTTAAACTATAAAATAAATGGAATAATAATAATGCCCTTTTATTCTGAATTATTTTTGGTTTTTACAGTTTGTTAAAGTAAGTCTCTCAATTCAGCATGCCTCTTGGCAAAGGCCTCCTCTAGCAATTTCCATTGCGATCTATCACGAGCCACTCTCCTCCAGTTAGGACCCGCTGTAAGCTTCAGCTCGTCCTCCCATCTCCTTTTCTGTTTTCCTCTGCTCCGTTTGTAAGTCCGAGGGTACCAATCAGTTACGATTTTACACCATTTCTCTCGGTGTTCTCTCATCATGTGGCCAGTCCATCTCCACTTTTGCTGGTCAATTTTGGACAGGACATCGGTCACTTTTGTTCTGGCTCTCAACTCCTCGTTTCTAATTCGGTCTACCTTGCTAGTACCTATCATGCTTCGTTCCATGGATCTTTGGCAGTACTCGAGTTTGTTCCTATGTTGCTTTGTAAGCGCCCACGTTTCACATCCATAAGTAATACAAGGCAGTATGCAGGTGTTAAAAACTTTTCTTTTTGTAGCTATGCCTATATCCTTGGATTTCATTACTTCTTTTAGTGACCAATATCTTTTCCAGCCGTTAGCAATTCTTGTGTTTATTTCCTTGGTTGTTTGATCTCTATGAGAAATGATCTGCCCCAGGTATGTGTACTCTTCTACGTATTCAAGTGGCTGGGTACCCACTTTTATTATTTCTCTGTTTGAGTTGGTTAATAGCTTTGTTTTTGTAGTGTTCATTGTTAACCCCACTTTGGCACTTTCTTCACTCAGGCCTTGGATCATGACTTCCAAATTCTTTGGGTTTTCCTCAAACAGAACTATGTCATCCGCGAATCTAAGGTGGTTTAACTTTTTTCCATCTATGTTTAGACCCATTCGAGACCATTCTAGTTTGCGAAATATGTTCTCAAGGACTGCATTAAATAACTTAGGGGATATTGGGTCACCTTGTCTGACGCCTCTACTTACTTGGAACTCTGGGCCCATCGATTCCAGTTGTATTCTTGCTTTGCTATTTGTATATATGGTTTTGATTATGTTTATGTATGTTTCAGGTATTCCTTGGATCCCCAGACTTTCCCATATACTTTCATGGCTTATGCTATCAAACGCTTTATTGTAATCTATGAAGGCCATGTATAAGATTTTGTTGTACTCGTTATATATCTGCATGATCTGTTTTACCGTGTGGATGTGGTCTATTGTTGAGAAGTTTTTCCTAAAGCCAGCTTGCTCCATTGGCTGGTTTTCCTCCAGTTTCTGACTTATTCTTTCCAAAATAATTTTGGAGAATATTTTGTATATGTTGGACATCAAACTTATGGGCCTGTAGTTCCCTATGTCCTCTTTAGGGCCTTTCTTATGCAGGAGGATGATATGTGAAATTTCCCATTTTGTTGGAATATATTGGTTAGTCATGATTTTGTTAAATATGTTTCTAAGTATGGGGACCAGTTCTTCAGAGGTTCCTTTCAGTAGTTCGTTAGGAATTTTATCGGGCCCTGGTGCTTTTTCTAGCTTTTGACTTTTGATTGCCATTTGTACCTCAATTGGTAAGATTACTGGTTCAGGTTCTGTTTCCATTATGTGAAATCTATTGGCCTGCACCTGCTTAGATTGTTGGGGAAGGACTTGATTTGAGTATAAGTGTTGATAAAACTCTGTAGCTGTTTTAATGATGTCTCTTCTGTTTGTGATTATATTCTTTCCTTTGTTTACTTTTGGGATCCATTCTTTATTTATTTCTCTTAATTCTAACCAGGCTTTACGCACCCCACCAGTTTTATTTATGTGTTTTTCTAGAGTCTGGAGTCTTTTTATCTTTCGATCCTTTCTGATATTTTTTTTAATTTCTTTACTGAGTTCTGATATTCGCTTGATATTGCTCTTTTTTAGCTGTCCTGCTATTAAGTATTTCCTTTCTTGTACTAGATGTAGTGTTTTTTCGCTTAGTTGGTATTTATTTTTGATAGGGTTGTTTGTTTTGTAAGAAGTTAGTTGTTTTTCTAGTTTTTCGTATATTGTTTTGATTTCTATGTTTTTATTTATTGTTGATTTCGAGAAATTTTCTGCCAAAGATTGAGCAATCTCCTTGTAGTTTTGTTCAGTTAAGTTGTTGGATATGTTTGAGGTTATATGTTTTCGGGACAATTTAGGAAATAATCTGAGAGAGCTTCTAACTAAGCGATGGTCCGTGTTGAAGTTAAGCTTGTGTATGACTGAAGTGTCTGTAAATATTTTTGGAGTGTTGGTTATAATATAGTCTATTTCATTTCTATATTTCCCATCGGGGGACCTCCAAGTCCATTTCCTGCTCTTGTTCTTTTTGAATAGGCTATTGAGAAGATAAAGATTGTGTTCCAATAGGAAATCCACAAGTATTTGGCCATTGGCACTTCGTTTTCCATGTCCAAAGTTTCCTAGTACATATTCAACATTATTCTGTTTAGTACCAACTTGTGCATTAAAGTCTCCCATTAGTATGATGTGGTTGTTTAGATATTTAGTTATTATTTCTGTTAATTCTTTATAAAAAGCTTGAATTTCTTTCTTATCTGCTTGTTCAGTTGGTGCGTAAGTTTGAATTATGGTCCAAGTCTTTTTATAGTTAGGTATATTGATATTCAGGATTGCTATTCTGTCCGAGACTCCAATTAGATCCGTTATGTAGTTTTTCAGGTGAGCTTTTATAAGAAACCCGACACCCCGTTTTCCTCCCGTCTCCCCTTTTGAAAAAAGTAAATAATCTGAGCGCTCTTCTATTGTATCTTGAGCTCTTCTCATTTCGCTTATACCTAATATGTCCCAGTTTAAATTATCTAGTGCTGTTTCTAGTTCTAATAATGATTCGGGGGTTCTCAATGTCCTGGTATTCAATGTTGCGATATTTAAATGTTTATATTTTTTGCTAGAGGGTAGTGGTCTTTTTCTCCCTCGGTGACCAACCGTGGTGGGAGAGTTTCTTTTTTTTTTTAGTTGGGTTTGTTTTTTTTTTATTGTTGCGATTTCCGGTTCTATGTGCGTTTTAGTGTTTACGTGTTGGTTTACCTGAATAAGAGAGCGATCTTTCTCGCATGAGTTCGAATGCATCCGTTTTTTTGACTTTTGCATCAGTCTTGTACTCACGAAAGGACTTGGGGCTCGGTGATTCTGACTCTTGTCTTTTTCTCTTTTCGCTTTCTCTTTGGTTATTTCTTTTGGTTTTTCGCTCCTCCAGTGTTTTCTTGGGATAATCGTGTGTAATGTACGTAGATGGCTTCATCTTCTTTTTGTTCCTTAATATTTTGATTTTCTTTTGTAAGGTTGTAGTTGCAAGAAGAATAGGTCTAGCCCTGTTATCGTTGACCTTCTTTCCGAGGCGTTGTATTCTTTTAATTTCGCCATAATCTAATTCCACATCAAGTTTACTGATAGTTTGAGTGACTAAGGACAATAAATCATCTTCTTTTTCATTCAATGGTTCAGGGATTCCGTGAATTACAATATTGTTTCTTCTGCAGTTGACGTCTAAGTTTTCAAATTTCTTTTGTAATTGTTCTACTTCAAGTTTTAATTTTTCATTTTCTTCCATCAATGGCTTAATCTTTTCGTCTACTTTGTTTAAGACTGCTGTGGTTATTGTCTCTGTTATTGTGATTGTTTGTTTTTTGAGTTCATCTTTCAATTTTTCAAAGAGTAGTGACATCTCTCTTGACAGCTCGGAATTCATTGTTAGTCGCAAAAGCCAAGGGACTAAAAGCCAAAAGTTGATTATAACTTGTAAACTTGCAAATCCTCAATTTAGTATTTATGCCAAAAGCCTCGTTCCCCAGTATTTTTATTTTCTTTGGTAACACTGTTTGTTGTTTATGGTGAATGAATGAACGAGAGATATGACAGTTGACAGTGATGGACAATTTTCTCGTAGTTGTTTTAACCTCAAATTATTGATCCGCTAATGTTTTTAATTGTCCTTTGTGTTATTTTTTCACTATGATGTATTGACTAATCAGTATTTCACACTGTGGGCACTGTGCACTAAAGTTTATGCCAAAGTTTATAACGTTTATCACTTAAAATCTTTATTTGTTTGGAGCACTTAGAAAACACGTCTTTGCGCAGCTATACCGGAACCGGATTTTTTGGGGGTTGCTATTCATTTAGATTATGTCCTAGATTAAAACATAGGCTACTTTTTACCATGCGGGTGAAGCCGCTGGCAGAAGCTGGTTTATTATAAAATTTTATTCTATTAAAATAATAGGCCAGATTATGAGACAGCTCCTCGACAAACACCAAGGTTTAGAATTCTGAAAAAATAAAGAAACAAAATAATTAAATCGCTTCTGCCCATCACTCACGCTGAACCAAAAATTGCGCATCAACCAAGCGTAACGAATACTCCGCGACGTTTGTTAATGAGGGAAGTTTTTAGCAAACGTTGGGTACCTCCTGTAGGTACCTACACGTAGGTAGGTGGAGGTAGGGCTCGAAGTTTGTATGAATAGCAACCCCCTCGTCACTCGCTAATCGTGACTGGTGTGAATGGGTTATTTGCGTGAAGGTAGGAATGTGTGCGGTGGTTTTTTAGGGTTAGATTTTTCGGTGGCAAATAAGCAGACCACCGAATGATAATACCAGTCGGAGATCTGCGTGAATATAATTGTAATATATATATATATATATACAGGGTGTAAGTGTAAAAAGACTCATCACAGAGCCGTATACTGTACGAACTACGCATACTGTACGTCTTACAAAGTACTTTTGCTGCTGGGAAACGACTTTTATTTTTAGGTATGAAAATTATAACAATTTTTTTTCCCCCGCAATGTAACGCAAACACAGGCAAGTAGAGTTAAACTCCTCCCCTTCGCTCTAAGCCACGTAGGTGCTTGTCGGATACGTTTGATATTCATTGCGTTTTCGTAACTGCAAATTCGTAATTTCGAAAAAAAAACGAAAATTCAGGTAATGTTTGTTTGGAAAAAAGTTTAGTAATAACACTTAGAATTCATTTTCGTAAAAAGTAAAAAAAAAATTGCGACTATGACCTTCAATATCTCCAGTACCAATGGTTTCCCAGGTATGGTCTCGTAGAAAAAAATGATCAAAATAATTGGTAAAATATGTGGCTTTCGGCTTCGGAAACTGTCTGTTTACACCCGATCTATTTAGAGATTTGCGATTGAAGAGCAATTATTGCGCAATAAACGCTATCGTTTTGCTCTTACACGATACGTATGTGTAATAAGGGAGTGGGTCTTAGTTCACGCGGAATGGAATTCGCTTTCCTGACTTAATAAAGCAATAAGCCTGAATACGCAATAGTAAAAAGTAAGTGTCACTCGTGTGATCCCAGAAAAGGGGAATATTAACTGACACAAATCAAAATTATCACATCCCAAATACCTACTATAGGCTTTTTCTACCGTTGAGTATGAATTAGATATGCTACAGGCATAAAGTGGAACTTTTTATTTGTTTTGTGTCTCAGGGTCAGTGAAAAAAAAAAGTGTTTCTTTCATTTGTCTTTTACGTTCTTGGGCCGCGGTAACTATTTGAAATAAATAAATATATAAAACCAAAAATATAAAAATTCTTTCTTTCTTTTGGTACTATTGGTGTATAAAATATGTTTTACAAAGGAAAATTAAATGCTTTATTTTTTTCTTGTCCGACCGGTCGTTGGATCAGCCTCACTAATAGGCGGTGGGGCCCGCTCAACAATGGCGGGCTAGTACCAGTCGGGAGAGCACATAAATTTAATTGTATGCCGGGCCCCCGAGTCATGGTAGCATTAGGAACTGTGGGGTTTTAGTTGGTAGGAGTCCGACATAACTCTCCGTTTTCTTCCAAGATTATTTATTTATTTATTTTATTTTATTTATATTAGGAAAACTAAAAAAAAAAAAGAAAAAAAAAGAAGAGAAAAAAAGAAGATGAAGAGTATCCATGAGGATTTGCCCACATAAAAAGGGAGATAGAAAGAAAAAAAAAGAAAGAAAAAAATATTTACTTTGCACAGATTACAAACGCACATTATTTTTAAAAAGCCTTGTATCCAAGCAAAAATAAAATAAAACTAAACTAATTGCCTAGTGATCTCATTTCTGGTCACACCAAAGACAACCATAGACAATATATATGTCTAGGGTGTGGTGCACCACTACACGCCATAGACGAAACGTAGGTCTATGACGCCTCGATCAATGACATTAGGAGATCACGACACATATGAAACAAAACGGAATGTATAATTATTACCTTATGCAAACGAAACGAGATGATGATTCTTCTTGCTCTTATATGAAATTACAAAAAAAAAACATCACGGTTAGTAATTTTGTTGTTATAAGCAGACTGCAGCCACCATACTGAATGTTATAAACGTTTAGAACCAAATAATATTTTTTCTATTTATCTCAAGTTCATTTTTACTTCTCTAACATCTCGGTAACTATTACTAGCAAAACCTCAGCATCATTTTTAAAAGTTTTAATAAACCTATTTGCGACCACAAAAACTTTCATAGCTTATCTCATATAAACTCCAAAGACAGTTTCGAACAAAAACTGCACAATACTTCTGTTACATATAAAAGTTTTCATTTCGTGTCAGTTACAAGTTTATTTTCAATTTTCCCAGCAACATGGCGGGCGTGGAAGGGCGTAAAACTAAACTAACAATAACACAAGTTTTATATTAAAAAACATTGAGAATTACCACTAAATCTGTCTGAGGGGAAAGAGAAATGACGTCACAGTTTGCAGACTACGTTTTAACCTTTTCTAAGTATTTTTAACACACTTTTATGAGCGTCTCTTGTATTGTATATGATACAAAAATCTTAGCATTTAAATTTGAACCACTTACCGATTTCCAATTGAGCTGAAATTTTATAATTATTATAAAAACATTTAATAAAGCATATTTTAATGCCAATCGCATTAAAATATGTTTTCTAGTTTAGCTCAAAGCTAAGCTTAACATTTTAATAAATAAAATTTATTTCAGACAAGTCCATATTTCAAAAACCGGTCAAGTGCGTGTCGGACTTCAAACATTTAAGGTTGTGTACCAAATGAGGGAATTATCAAAGAAAAAGTCTGTTTTATTCCGTCAGGCCCTGCGCGTCGCCAATCGGTGACGCGACAATAGGTTTTTAATTGTGTCTGTAATTCCGGGGCCTGACGGAACATTACCATTAAATTTCAAGTTCATAGGTTTAACTCCCGTTACATAATTCTTCTTAACAAAATTTTTGTGCCTGACGACCGACGGACAGACAAACAGATGGAGACGTGAGTGACAGCAATAAGGCTCCGTTTAGACCCTTCGGGTACGGAACCCTAAAACGCTTTTTAAATGTTTTATAACGTTTCAAGATCAGAAAAACAACGTTCTCATTAAAATAAATCAAAACGTTTTGTTTTTGCTCTATTGAATCGTTGCTTATGTCTCGCAAACTAGGTATTGTTACTGACTGACAGAAATATAATGATTCCAATTTCCGACAAGACTCGCCAATAGATAACCACACTGACATAATTTCCCCACTACGATTCAAAGACTAGGTAGCCAACTAAACATTTTACAGCAGTATATATATCCAGCTAACACATCAAACTTCCTAGATTCCTCCTAATTCCCAGTTGAACTGAAGTCGAAAGAAAACCAACAGCACGTGCCCTAATCAAAGTTTCCTTCAAACTCAATTTACAGCAGAAATACTCAGCGCTCAATCCGCTTGCATCGCTTGCAGCGCTAGGCTTTGTCCAGAGTGAACGAGCTGGCGAGTGCGGACGCGGTTTGTGATACATAGTTGAGTTAAAGCGGGCAGTAGAAGCTATATTTGAATTTATAATTCATCAGCGTCATTTGGCAGTTATCATCATCATTTCAGCCGTAGATCTCCCCCCAAGTCTCGCCACAATGACCGTACTGTGCGTCTCGCATCCATCGGATTACTACGACCCTCACCAAGTCGTCGGTCCACCTTGTGGGAGGCTTTTCAATGCTGTGTCTTTCAGTACGCGGTTGGTAATCCAGAACGTTTTACCGTATCGACCATCTGTTTAGCAATATTATGTAAATTTTTAAGTGTTCATCAAATAAAAATGTGTATAGTGGCCATTACGGCCGACGTCTTTTTTTTTTGGGGTGGGAAATCCTCCAATGACTTCTCCCGCTCTGTCCGTCAGACTCTTACTGACTAAAACCCACCCCTGTTCCTTCCCTGCCTGAGTGCCCAGGGGTGCGGTAACTCATTTTCAGAATTTATCCGCTACCCCTAGGCATGCAGGCACCGGCCACGATGGGCCTCGTCAGTGGTGGCTGACAATCATCTCTTTGAGGCGCGCGTGGAACACTACGCGCCGTCGACTCACGGGCCTGGTGCTGATCGGACGGCAAGCTACCCACTGCTTGCCGTCCGCAGGCCCAGGTCTACGGTGGCCGGAGATCGTCTCGCGACGTCCTACGCCCAGTACGCCCATTACCTCTCCTGCGGTGGTAGCGGCCGGGGCCATGAGGGCCACTTCGTTGAGCTTCCGCGTCCCGCTTCCACCTTCGCGACCATTACTGCTTCGCAGAAGGCAGAGACTGCTTACCATTCCCTCTCGCTCCGTACCATAGCCTGAACCAGGGTCGGGCGCGAGAGGTCGCCGCCACCTATCGTATCCACGAGGATATGGCGGTGCTCCGCCCAAGCGGGGCAGACCTCCACTGTATGCTCCACCGTGTCCTCTGAGCGATCCGCGCAGTGGTAACACACGGCCGACGTCTACGTTCACGCAGTCAGTATATAAGAACTCGGGCGATGGCCTCAGTATAAACGCAAAGAACTTTTTCATATGTATATACTTCGCGCCCGCTGTCGCCAACGCGCAAGCTCCTCACTCTGGCTGGGAGTTAGCCTTTCTCAAACAATATACATAGTGGAGTAAATCTAGAAAATTTTAGTTTTGTAACCAAGTTTATTTCATTTTCCTCTGTGTCAGCTGAAGTTCTAAGTAATGTAACCATAAAGGTTTAGATTTCCTGTGGGTTTGTTAGAGTTTATTTCATCTTACTCTAATGCATAATGGATTGAGTGGTTTAGCACTACTTTTAGGATATCTAGCTTTTAGCATTAAGATCACCCATTGTTACACCCTGTTCATTCTTGCTTCTATTGTAATTTGTTATGGTGTGCAATAAAGAGTAGATCTATCTGAAGTAATATTTACGTAGATACATATTACTTTAGTAGAGTAGACTAACAATTTAATATATTTTTTTAAGTTAATTTATTGGTTAGTTTCATCTGTAATAGGTAGTCTTTAGAAGTTCTGAGTCGATTTCGATTTTTTTTATGTGTAACATGTTCCCTCTCGCTGTACTGCAATCTATGGGAGTGATTTCGTGCAGTGACCGGGGAAACACGCGCTATTTGATTTGACCAATGAGCGCGCGCGATGGTAGATTTGACCGTCTGATGGTAGAGCGCGAAATTGGAAGTAAAAGTTTTAATTTAATTTTTCAGGATATAATGTTAATGTTGCTTATTACCAAGGTGTGATGTCAAATGTTACACATTATTCGTGACAACTGTAAAGCTCGCTCGTTTTTTTAATAGAAAAATACAATATCACTGAGAGTCATAGGTAAGTAATATATGTTCTGTCATACCGGGAAAATGCTCGGTACCTGTAGGTTATGTCACGGGAAAAAAAACTAGTAAAATAATAATAAAATTAATATTTTGACACTTTTAAGCTTAAAAGCATTACTCCAGAATATGACTTGTGAGTCAGTACTGGAAGGGAATTAATTGTTACAACTGTTATTTATACAATACAGAAGTTATCATGATCAGTTGTAAAATTTAATGGGCAGTCTTTAATTTTTCGGCGGTTAGTAAATTAGTGAGTCAGTAAAACATAAGCAGTAAGTAATAAAAATATTGGTCTGTTATTTCATCATTCAATGTCAGTGCAAAAATTACTCAAGTAGTTTAATAAATTAATGAGCAGTAAAACGGTTGGAATGGGCAGTTCGAAAATAAGTTTGCCAATTCACATTAAGCGGTAGCATCCGAACGTCACTTTGATTGAAAAGAGAGGTAAACTTTCGTTAAAAGGGGCGCAGTTTAATTCTATTTTAGGTATTTCACCAGCTGCAGAAGCTAAGGAGTGCGCAGTATTTGTGAACCCACCCGAAAAATTCGATGAGTTTATAGAGCAGCTTTTCAGTAAATGGGAAATAATATTACCCATTAATAGAGAAGAATGGACTCAAGGAACATGCACTTGCCCAACATTTCATAAAATGTATATGTGTAAACATATAATTGGCCTGGCCATAGGACTGAAATACGCTGTTCCTGCTGTTGAAGCACACACATTCTCTTGGACAAAAGAGGAAGAGGGGCTGGCCTTCGAAAGCCAAACCTGCTCTTACAATAAGTTTCTGTCGCTGATTCATTTGACTATTAACATGTATCTTAGTTTTTGTATCCTAATTTTAACATGTATCATAATGCCAAATTATAAATACTTACAGATTGTCGTAATGTTCTTTATTTTTAATCTCCGACCATGTAAAACATAAGGTAATGTGTTCATGTTCAGCATTTAATGTGAAGAAGGAAAAAAACATGATGCATGGTTAATATGGTTATGCTTCATATTTTTTTCCTTCTTGACATTAAATGCTGAAATACACAAGGAATACATTTTACCCCCTCATCGTTTATAGAACTGCTTATAATAAAATTTATTACTAACCAATTACGATTTGTTAACTGTACGCGCCTAACCGCCCAGTTCAACTATTCCACTGCTCAGTATTTATTGAACTGCCCGTTTACATTATTTTATGACTCATTTTTATTTAGTTCACTGCTCAGTTTTTACTGCTAAACTAGTTTGCAAACATGCGTTTTTTATTTTTTTACCTACCATAACTCAAATATTGAACTGCCGCTTTAATTCTATGCCGTACTGGAATGCCCCAAGTGTCCATGAAACTGCACTATAATAGAGGACCAGGTTGGACGCAGCTGACGTTGCAATTAATGTGACCAGCTTCTGGGCTCAAAGTATTTAAAAAAATCAGGAACCATCAATTCAAAGTAAGCAGAGTCTCCACAGGCAGAATGAACCTCACCAGCTAGCATTATCCTGCAACAAATCTAATGGTTTAACACACTGATCCGAAGACAAATTATAAATAGGTATGATTTTGTAAATATTACCTTAAAATTTTAAGACGTGATTTTGTGGCTATGCACTCTATTGGTGCCAATTCTGTTGTGCACAAACTAAACATAATTTAGGCTATTGCCATTTTTTTCTCTCTAATAAAACGAGAAAGAGACGGATGTAAATCAGAGTTGTCAAATTTAGTTGAACTAATATTTCCATACAAATTAAGGGTACACGTAAAAACATTTCGACTAAAAACACGAAGCGCAATGCGTAAACTAGTTTGACATCTCTAACTTAGTTGTACTCTCGCACTGCCTTTTAGTAAAATATAGCGATTCTCTAATTTTAGTCTAGTTATTGAATAAGAGAATCGGCACCATTATCTTCTACTTATGCCTTTTGAAAACAGTTGTGGCCCAGTGGTAACAGCCGCGACTTTCAAGTTGTAGGTCATGATTTCAAACCCAGGCGGGCGCTTTACTTTGTGTAAGTTATTTCACCACCACTGCTCTTAAAACGGTGAATGAAAACGTCGTGAGGAAACCGGCATATCCTAGAACCGAAAATTCGAAGACATGTGACATCCACCAATCCGCAATGGGCCCGCGTGATGGATTACGGCCCACACCCTCTCACAAAGAGGAGGCCTGTGCCCCAGCAGTGGGACATTAAAAGGCTGATGATGATGATGATGATGATGCCTTTTAGTGATATCTTTTATATCCTTGTTGTTGTATTTGATAGTGTATTCGTGCGGGCATTACTCTTGTTTCATTTAAACATTTAATTTCTATTTTTAAAAGCTGCAAATTTTTTATTTTAACATAGTATAAAATGAAGTCGCTTCCGCTGTCTGTTCGCTTAGATCTTTGAAACTACTCAACGAATTTTAATGCAATTTTCAGCAATAGATAGAGTGTTTCTAGAGGAAGGTTTATAATTATGTATAAGTATAGAAATACATATTATAGAACAGAAAGTTAAATATCGCCCAGTTATATGTCGTGCTTTCGAGAATAACCTCTAAAGAAAACATTTTTGTACTGTCTCATGTAAAATCTGCTGTAAATATTGTATAAAAAGATATCCTGTAGTATAAACTAACCATAAACATACATAAACTTTCGTATAGTTATACTGAGTCTTTAGATTGTAGGTACAACCGATCTAGTCCTACAGTGAAATCTGTACACTCGTACGCACACACACACACACTCACTACACCAACTTACATACACCACACACGTCACAACACACCCACACCTTTTTATTCTTTTTTTAATTACTTCCTTTTAATTACCAACTTGCTCCTACTTTGTCATGTATTCTTTCACTACCCAATAGCTTTTTCCAACAAACATCAGCTATCAATGCGCTGACTAAAATAAAATACACTAAAATTAAGTACCTACTGTATTGTATTGCATAGTTTTTGCTTATCGCTAATAGGTGAAAAAACAATCTGCAACACTGTTTTTGGAATAATAAAAATTATTATTAATTATTATAATATTATTAATTACTCCTCCTACTACTCTCCTTTTTGACTTACGGAGCGGAAACGCGGACACTTACGGTACGACTGGTCCATAAATTCAAGGTCACTCAGCGAGCTATGGAACGGGCTATGCTTGCAGTCTCATTGAGGGATCGAATACGGAACGAGGTGATCCGGCTGAGAACCAAGGTTGTCGACATAGCTTACAGAATAAGCAAGCTGAAGTGGCAATGGGCCGGCCATATTAGCCGTAGAATCGATGACCGTTGGGGTAGACGTGTTCTCGAGTGGAGACCGCGAATCGGCAAACGTAAGGTAGGACGCCCTCAGGCTAGGTGGAGCGATGATCTTCGCAGGGTAGCTGGTAGAAGCTGGATGAGAGTTGCCGAGAACCGAGCTGAATGGCGTGCAATTGGAGAGGCCTATGTCCAGCAGTGGACTGCTATAGGCTGCTGATGATGATGATAATGAATTACTCCACACTGCCCCATATTAGTATCTACATTGCACCCGTGGGAAGCCGGAGCCGGTTGCTAGTAAAATATAAATGCGAATGCTGTTTGTTGTTCAATCACGCCAGAACAGATCTGGATGAAATTTATAATAGAGATAGATAATAGTTTAGTATTCTTGACTCTCTGTGCGCATAGATTATAATTTATAATCGGTGACTAATTCCACGCATTCGAAACCGATGACAGAAGGTAATAATAAAACTTTTTTACAAAAAAAAACAACCAACTTCCAATAAAAAAAAATACTCAAAAAATTAAAAAATAACTTTAATTTCGGAAGTCGGTATTTCTATTTTATTTCTTTGTTATTTGACACCGACTTCTGAAATTAAAGTTATTTTTTTTTTTTTGGAAGTCGGTTGTTGTTTTGTTTTAGTCGAACTAAAAACCCCAATAACGTGGGACGTGGAATTTAAACATAGTCGTAATTGGAGAACACCAAAACGTCATCTATGTATACGTACTTATTTTTCGATTTTGTTCAGTTTTTCAAAAAGCACTGAGGCAATTTCGATAAAATTGATATGGGACCACCCCGGGAGAGAGAAAATCGGTCCTCAATTGACAGAGAAATCGGTGGACATACATAAAAAAAGGAAAAAAAAAACATACAAACAGTCAACATAGAACCTCCTCCTTTTTCGAAGTCGGTTAATAAAATATAACTCAGTCCCTAACCAGCAGCTTAGGTACCAACATAATGTTTCTAACACACTCGTAAATAACAGTCAAACCGCCAGCGCCCTCTGGCGTCATAACTCAAAAGCTGCGACATTGACCCTTCTGATTTATTTATTAACATGTCACATAGTACACAGATGTTTAGCCTTTAACCCAACGTTATTGTTCTTTTTTAATTTCCCGGGAAATAGGCGAACCTTTAGCCAGATGACTGTGGGGTTAATGTTGATCAAATTGCCAGCATCCATGGTGCTATATAACAAAACATAATGGCTCTTTCTTTTAGGAGAAGACAAAAAGTTGAAGTTACGGTTTGGACAGAGGTACCTATCAGAGACAACATTTCAGTGGATCTTTAAGTCAAGAGTTAATAGGTTACTTCAAGGCTATATTAATAATATTGTGTACTTTAAAAAAACACACATATTTTTAGGGTTCCGTACCCACAAGGTAAAGCGGGACCCTATTACTAAAACTCCGTCCGTCCGTCTGTCTGTCTGTTCGTATGTCACCAGGCTGTATCTCATGAACCGTGATAGTTAGACAGTTGAAATTTTCACAGATGATGTATTTCTGTTGCCGCTATAACAACAAATACTAAAAAAACTTGAGAGGTGTCAAGGGACACCCGGATGGAACGAAGTTCCTTTCGATTAATTAGTGAAGGAATTGTAATATAATTTTATTTTTTTTAATATATAATTTTTTTTTTTTTTTTTTAGCTCAGCTCAGCTCAGATCAGCTAAGCTCAGCTCAGCTCAGCTCAGCTCAGCTCAGCTCAGCTCAGCTCAGCTCAACTCTTTAGCAATATCTGGCTTGCTTTCTATAAGAGAGAGAGACAGACAGAGAAACATGCGACGCCGCACAGCTTACAATAATGCTTGATCTGCTTGCAAACTTTGTACCTACCCACCAAAAATACAAGAAGTTTTTATTAGATTGTTTTTCCAACACAATCTTTTTGGATGGACAGCCTCATTAGTGTCGTGACAACTTTTCGCAAGATTTTTTTTTATTAGATTGTTTTTCCAACACAATCTTTTAGGATGGACAGCCTGATTGGTGTCATGACAACTTTTCGTAAGAATTTTTTTTATTAGATTGTTTTTCCAACACAATCTTTTTGGATGGACAGCCTCATTAGTGTCGTGACAACTTTTCGTAAGAATTTTTTCCGTCTAGCCCCCTTTCACAACGCGCGATAAGGAACTTCGTTCCAAAAATAGGATTAAATAAATATTTAAGGGGGCTCCCATACGACAAACGTTACTTTTTTGCCGTTTTTGTAGATAATGGTACGAAATGACCTTCGTGCGTGAGTCCGACTCGCACTTGGCCGGGGTTTTTTTATTGTGTATTTCTCAGCAAATCCTTTCATCTGATACCCATATCATAGCAAGGCATACAAAATAACTCGTTCGCCATCTTTGGGGGTCTGCCATATTGGATTCAGAATGACGTCACTTACCAAATCATGCATTGTCATCAAAACTAAACATGTAAGCAAAATTTCAGCTTAATCAGAACCCGGGATTTGGGACAAATTTAACTTCTAAGATTTATTTACATAGTTTATTAATTTAGTTACAAGTAAAAATAATAATTAGTGTGTTAAAAAAGCCGACCCTAACCTAGTTGGAAAAAGACCCTGCGAGTATTAAATATAGAAAAAAAACTTGAGAGGTGTCAAGGGACACCCGGATGGAACGAAGTTCCTTTCGATTAATTAGTGAAGTAATAATTGTAAGAATTTTTTCCGTCCAGCCCCCTTGACGGAAAAATAATAATAAAAAAAATAAAAAAATAATATCTGGCTTGCTTTCTATAAGAGAGAGAGAGAGACAGACAGAGAAACATGCGACGCCGCACAGCTTACAATAGCTTACTATTGCAAAAAGTGTCGTGACAACTTTTCGTAATTTTTTTCGTCTAGCCCCCTTTCACAACGCGCGATAAGGAACTTCGTTCCAATAATAAGCTAATTTACTAATATACTAGGTACTGCAAAATCCTAGGTCGTTTCACTATAAAGTTTGTCCTAACTGTCGTTTCTTCGTAAGACTTCAACAGAATTAAGCGAATGCTTTCAAGGTCAACACAGCTATTTAATAAGCGCAAACTTCATGAAAACACATTAAAGGGATCGAAATAACTAAAAGATTAGTTCAAGACGTCTGTTGATAAGGACTCTGAAAGTATTTTAGAATAAGCGAAACGCCCCGACTTTGAACGGGAGCAAAATCGCGTATCTTGGGTTCGATTCCCGCACGGAGCCAATATTTTTAAGGTCTACACATTGTTGTTCCGGGCCTGGGTGTTTGTTAAACGCATCCACAATACAAGAGAAGTTCCTAGTGTGAGCAATGTTTTTTGAAGTGAAAACTTCTTTAAAAGCGTTGGGCATTTTTGAAACGGGAACAACAATTAAACTGGCGACACTGTTACCGACACCGCTACGCGATCTGCTACGAGTGCTACAACGCGTAGCACTCGTAGCGGATCTCGTAGCGGATTGAAGTGAAAACTTCTTTAGGTGCGTGGGGCATTTTTGTTCCAGTTTTCACTTTTGTTGGCACTCCCGGAGTGCCACTGTTTTTTTTATTAAATAAAATAATTCGGAAGACACGTAGCGCCATCTAGCATCCTAATACAATTGTGATCGTTGAAAGTTACTGTTCAATCCCTCGGGAACAGAACTTTTTTTCTGGATGAAAGGTACCCTATTTCCTATTCTGTACCCTTTTTGTTTTGGGAGTTTGGAAATCTTCACATGACTTCTCCCGCTCTGGGTGAAGTGGGAAGGCGTGTCAGACTTTTACTGACTAAAACCCACCCCTGCAGGCGTAGCATGACCAATTCTATCTCTATTCTACCAAGAATAGACAAAGCTCTTTTTATCAAACTTGACATCTTTTCTGCCCGAGCATCATGTTTTACATTGTAGACTTTTGTCGACTGAACAATGGAAACATTTCTTCTCTTCAGTCTTAACGTCGCTTGCTTAGAACGGTAGAAATCTTTCTACAATCTGTCATTTTGTCTATTCTTCCGTCGACAAAACCCGTTTCTATGGTGGTCATGCTACGCGTGCTGTGCTTTCCCTGCCCTGAATGCTCAGGGGCGCGGTAACTCTGTTTCGAATTTATCCACGACCCCTGACAACGTATATGCAAAATTGCATAACGATCGGTTAGTGATTTTGGCGTGAAAAGGTAACAAACAAACTTACTTTCGCATTTATGATGTTAGTTAAGATTCTAATTTATTATTAGCTTTTGTTACAGAAGTTTTTATCGATAAAATCCTTGAACTACTAATAGTTGATTAGTGTATTTATAAAAGACCGAGACCATAGAGTTACTATACCATAGACCACAGAGTAGTTGTTCTTCTGAACACTGCTTTTGCTTTTTGCTTTTTGATTTTTGCTTTTCGCTTTTCGCTTTTTGATTTTTGCTTTTTTTGCTTTTGTTTTTGGAACTAGTTTTCATGGTTCTATTGTTTTTTTTTGGGATGGTTTTTTTTGGTGGTTCTTGCGTCGCTCGTTCTGAAGAGGGAAAAGCAAAAAGCATGAAGCAAAAAGCAAAAAGCAAAAAGCAAAAATCAAAAAGCAAAAAGCAAAAGCAGTGTTCAGAAGAACAACTACTCTGTGGTCTATGGTATGGTAACTCTATGGTCTCGGTCTTTTTTTTGGGATGGTTTTTTTTGGTGGTTCTTGCGTTGCTCGTTCTGAAGAGGGAAAAGCAAAAAGCATGAAGCAAAAAGCAAAAAGCAAAAAGCAAAAAGCAAAAAGCAAAAAGCAAAAAGCAAAAAGCAAAAAGCAAAAAGCAAAAAGCAAAAAGCAAAAAGCAAAAAGCAAAAAGCAAAAAGCAAAAAGCAAAAAGCAAAAAGCAAAAAGCAAAAAGCAAAAAGCAAAAAGCAAAAAGCAAAAAGCAAAAAGCAAAAAGCAAAAAGCAAAAAGCAAAAAGCAAAAAGCAAAAAGCAAAAAGCAAGAAGCAATAAGCAAAAAGCAAAAAAGCAAAAAGCAAAAAAGCAAAAAAGCCAGAAAAGTAAAAAGCAAAAAAGCCAAAAAGCAAATAAGCAAAAAGCAAAAAAGCAAAAAAGCAAAAAAGCAAAAAGCAAAAAGCAAAAAGCAAAAAGCAAAAAGCAAAAAGCAAAAAGCAAAAAGCAAAAAGCAAAAAGCAAAAAGCAAGAAGCAAAAAGCAAAAAGCAAAAAAGCAAAAAGCAAAAAAGCAAAAACGCCAGAAAAGTAAAAAGCAAAAAAGCCAAAAAGCAAATAAGCCAAAAAGCAAAAAAGCAAATAAGCAAAAAGCCAAAATAACAAAAAAAACAAATGTGAAGTTGACTTCCGAAATAAAAGTTATTTTTTAATTTTTAGTGTATTTTTTTTTGAAAGTCGGTTGTTTTTTTTTGTAAAAAAGGTTTTTTTATTTTTCACTTTTTAGTTGGGGTATGGGGTATAAACCCCATAACTAAAAACCCCAATAACATGGAACGTGGAATTTAAACATTTGGAGTACACCAAAACGTCATCGAGGTAAACGTATTTTTCGTTTTTGTTCAGTTTCTCAAAAAGCGCTCAAGCAATTTCGATAAAATTTATATGGGACCACCTCGGGAGTACTCTTTCGGATAAAAAAAGAATTTTAAAAATCGGTCAACAACTGACGGAGAAATCGGCGGACATACATAAAACATACATACAGTCGAACATAGAACCTCCTCCTTTTTCGAAAGTCGGTTAAAAAGGTAGCTTCACAGCGGACAGTAAGTAAACATAAATTGGATAATTCTAACCAATACGGCAATTACGAAGTACAAGGGGTATCGTATTACCCAGTTACTGGGTTGTGGGGGTCAGATAGGCATTCGCTCCATGTAAAATATTGGTATTCAGCTGCATCCGGTTAGACTGGAAGCCGACCCAAGATAGTTGGGAAAAGGCTAGGCAAAACACAAACACACGGCAATTACGAAGTACACAGATAAAACAATCCGCCTGACGCAGGTCCTCACCGGACAAGGTTGTTTCGGGAGGTTCCTGCATCAGATCGGGCGGGAGGAAACGCCCGGGCGTTTCCACTGCGCGGATCGCCCAGAGGACACGGTGGAGCATACGGTGGAGGTTTGCCCCGCTTGGGCGGAGCACCACCGTGTCCTCGTGGATGCGATAGGTGGCGGCGACCTCTCGCGCCCGGCCCTGGTTCAGGCCTTGGTACGGAGCGAGAGGGAGTGGGAGGCGGTCTCCGCCTTCTGCGAAGCAGTAATGCTCGCAAAGGCGGAGGCGGGACGCGTGAGGGAAGCTCAACGGAGTGGCCCTCACGGGCGGCCCCGGCTGCTATCACTGCAGGAGAGGTACTGGGCGTACTGGGCGTAGGACGTCGCGAGACGATCTCCGGCCACCGTAGACCCGAGCCTACGGACGGTGAGCAGTGGGTAGCTCGCCGTCCGATCAGCACCAGGCCCGTGAGTCGACGGCGCGTAGTGTTCCACGCGCGCCTCAAAGAGATGATTGTCAGCCACCACTGACGGGGCCCATCGTGGCCGGTGCCTGCATGCCTAGGGGTAGCGGATAAATTCTGAAAATGAGTTACCGCACCCCTGAGCACTCAGGCAGGGAAGGAACAGGGGTTGGTTTTAGTCAGTAAGAGTCTGACACGCCCTCCCGCTCCACCTAGAGCGGGAGAAGTCATTGGGTGATTTTCTGTTTTTCTTTTATTTGGGGGGTCCCAAAAAAAACAGATAAAACAATAAGAATAAATGTATCATTATATAAATCTACTACTCCGCGATTTTTATTCAAGAAGTTCAAAAAAACAAAAATATGCGAATCTACATAATATTATTAACAAAAAAAACTTTTTAACAAATAAATTTACCGACGAAAAAGAACTAAAAAGCAAAAAATAAATAAAACTTTTAAGTCTTGAGTAATGAGCATATTTACCTACATAAAATATCAAATTTTATATAAACTAATTTTGAGTCGGCGCCAAACAACAATCTGATTATTAAATATCTAAATTTTATAAGTACTTACAAATGATGAAGGCTGTAAGTAGGTAATTAATCATTTCATTAATTGGCGCCGACTCAAAATTAGTTTATATAAAATTTGATATTTTATGTAGGTAAATATGCTCATTACTCAAGACTTAAAAGTTTTATTTATTTTTTGCTTTTTAGTTCTTTTTCGTCGGTTAATTTTTTTGTTAAAAAGTTTTTTATTTTTTGATTTTTTGTGGCTCGCATCATCTTGTAACACTCTAATTCTTCATCATTCCTCTTGCCACTGAGCTGATGAAATAACCATCCTTCCATGAAGTTCCCAGGATATTGACCAGTTGAGGTTACCTCCAATACTGTAAAGACGTCTTTTCTTCAAACCATATTAAGTGGTATTTGTCACTAAAACTAGTTTTTATATATAACTTCTATTGTTTAGGAAAGCTATGGTTTCCATCATCAGCTCAGTTTCATGATGTGATGGTTCCTAAATGCAAATACCTGATTAAGATATGAAAAGTAAACAGAAACAATATTCGTGCCCAATTTTCGAGGTTCTCTCTCAATTTTTTCAGGATCCCATGATCAGATCCTGATGTCCTTGACATGGTACCACCCTTGGGGTATACCCTATCCAAGAAAAAAAGAATCATCAAAATCGGTTCATAAATAACGGAGTGAGGGCCGAACATACATACAGAAACGCTAAACGTATCCACAATTTTCGAGGTTTTCTCTCAATTTTATCAGGATTCCATTGTCACATCCCGATTTCCTTATTATGGGACCATCCTTGAGGTATACCCTATCTAACAAAAAAAGAATAATCAAAATCGGTTCCTAAATAACGGAGTGAAGGCCGAACATACATACAGAAACGCTAAACGTGCCCACAATTTTCAAGGTTTTCTCTCAATTTTATCAGGTTTCCACTGTCAGATCCTGACTTCCTTGACATGGGACCACCCTTGAGGTATACCCTATCTAATAAAAAAAGAATAATCAAAATCGGTTCATAAATGACGGAGTGAGAGCTGAACATACACAAAAAAAAAAAAAAAAATATATATATATACGGTCGAATTGAGAACCTCCTCCTTTTTTTTCGTCGGTTAAAGAACCTCCTCCTTTTTTTTCGTCGGTTAAAAACGGATATTGGTGAGATGGCCAGCGATGCAGAGTTGAATTCCAAGCAAGATCGAAGTCTCTTCAAGATGCGGCTTCATTGTTTGAGATCGTACAAACAAATACTTTGCTTTAGGCGAATACTGAAGAACTGAAATTATCTAGCTTTAAAAAAATCTGATTTTTATGATGAGGTCTCAGAAACTTTTGGAGATACCAAAACTGTGAATAATGTTGCAGTTTCTAATTGGGTATCTCTAGACTTTTTAAAGTTTGTCATAGAATGGGATTTCACAGAATCGTTTCCAAATGTTATGATGATTGCAATAGAACTGTTCATGACGGTTTGCGAGTTCGTACAATGTACATGTGAGAGGAGTTTCAGTAAAATAAATTAATAAAAACTACTTGCAAGCAACAATGACCTAATCGTAGCTTAGCAATCTTGGTATATTAGCCGTAGAACACGAGCCAATACAAAATTTTTGAAGAAGTTATTCTGAGTTTGCAGCTGTCTAAAGGCTCAATTACACCTTCCGATTTCAAGGGACCCAATTTAGGAACGATCTAACTAGGAAGTATGAAGCGAGCAATTCTAACTGCTATTACACCTTCCTGTTTCCTAAATTGGGTCCCTTGAAATCGGAAGGTGTAATTGAGCCTTAAACTAGAGGTACGCCACTGCATGCGCCGAGGCCGCGTAGGGTGACTGGCGTGACTGCGGGTGAGCGGGCTATAGTGCCGCCGCCCGCCACGTCCCTGTAAGTGTACGTCCCGCTAATAAATAAATACCTATAAATTTCGTTCTGCGCATCGCAACATACGATGCCCCTACACGCCATAAAGTTTGAAGACTACTGTACAGAAGCTTTAGGTGCATACACTACATAGTTGGCGATGGGCGCGCGCGACGCGGGCTCACGCGGGGCCTGGGGTCCCGTCACTTCGCTACCGATCATCAACTTTAGACAACTATTGCTCACCTTTGACCACCAATTGCAAACCTTTGACCAACTTTTGCTCACCTTTGGCCACCTTTTGACCATCTTTGCCCATCTTTGCCCACCTTTGACCACCGATTGCTCACTTTTCGCCCACCTTTGGCCACCTTTGGCCACCTTTTTGCTCACTTCTGCCACCTTTGGCCACCTTTTTGCCCACCTTTGGCCACCCTTGGCCACCTTTTTGCTCACATTTGGCCACCTTTTGCCACCTTTGGTCACCTTTGGCCACCTTTTTGCTCATGTTGGCCACCTTTTTGCTCATTTTGGCCACCTTTTAGCTCACTTTTTGCTCACCTTTTTGCTCACCTATGGCCACCTTTTTGCTAACCTTTGGCCACCTTTTTGGCCACTTTTGGCCACCTTTGGCCACTTTTGGCCATGTTTGGCCACCTTTGGCCACCTTTGGCCACCTTTTTGCTCACTTTTTTGCTCACCTTTGGCCACTTTTGGCCACCTTTGGTCACCTTTGGCCACCTTTTTGCTCACCTTTGGCCACCTTTGGCCACCTTTTTGCTCACCTTTGGCCACCTTTGGCCACCTTTGGCCACCTTTTTGCTCACCTTTGGCCACCTTTGGCCACCTTTGGCCACCTTTTTGCTCACCTTTAAGCTCACCTTTGGCCACCTTTGGCCACTTTTGGCCACCTTTTTGCTCACATTTGGCCACTTTTGGCCACCTTCGGCCACCTTTGGCCACCTTTTTGCCCACCTTTGGCCACCCTTGGCCACCTTTTTGCTCACATTTGGCTACTTTTGGCCACCTTTGGCCACCTTTGGCCACCTTTTTGCCCACCTTTGGCCACCCTTGGCCACCTTTTTGCTCACATTTGGCCACTTTTGGCCACCTTTGGCCACCTTTTTGCTCACCTCTGCCCACCTTTGGCCACCTTTGGCCACCTTGGACCAACTTTTTGCTCACCTTTGGCCACCTTTTTGCTCACCTTTTTGCTCACCTTTGGCCACCTTTGGCCACTTTTGGCCACCTTTGGTCACCTTTGGCCACCTTTTTGCTCACCTTTGGCCACCTTTGGCCACCTTTTTGCTCACCTTTGGCCACCTTTGGCCACCTTTGGCCACCTTTTTGCTCACCTTTGGCCACCTTTGGCCACCTTTTTGCTCACCTTTAAGCTCACCTTTGGCCACCTTTGGCTACTTTTGGCCACCTTTTTGCTCACCTTTTTGACCACCTTTGGCCACCTTTTTGCTCACATTTGGCCACTTTTGGCCACCTTTTGCCACATTTTTGCCCACCTTTGGCCACCCTTGGCCACCTTTTTGCTCACATTTGGCCACTTTTGGCCACCTTTGGCCACCTTTTTGGCCACCTTTTTGCCCACCTTTGGCCACCCTTGGCCACCTTTTTGCTCACATTTGGCCACTTTTGGCCACCTTTTGCCACCTTTGGCCACCTTTTTGCTCACCTTTGGCCACCTTTTTGCTCACCTTTTTGCCCACCTTTGGCCACCTTTTGCCACCTTTGCCCACCTTTTTGCCCACCTTTGGCCACCCTTGGCCACCTTTTTCTTACTTTTTTTTAATCCTAACTTAATTCAAACCAATCCAATTTTTATTTAATTTTATTTTGAATCAATACGATGCCTATATTTATAATTTAGTACTATTACTCTACGAGTATAATGTCTTTGTGCAGTGACTAAATCTAAATCTATTTTTAATTTTACTTACCATCTTTGTTGTTCCGTTCTGTGTTAAATCAATGTGTTTGTGATAAACATCGTTCTACACTTTCATAAACACTTTTTCCCAAAAACAATAACACTACTCGCTATACAATTTCCCTTAACTATTTATTATTATCTCATCATAACATTCATTATATAATGTCATTGCGTAATGCCTGCCAACGCCTGCATAGTGCCGCCATGAGCCATTTTTTTTATTACATAACCTATTCTAATCTAACATTGTCATTGTCAAAGATAGTTTACTGACAGCTGAGAGGCACAGATTAAAATCAAAGCCGGCGGCGCGTGCGTCATGTTGCAGGAAATGGAATGTTGCCACTTAAATATTAATATTTTTTACGCTGTATAATATTTAGAAGTTTTACTCATTGTTTTCTGCACCGGTTTAGTCTATGACCGGTTTGACGTCATGACGTCGGCGCCGGCTGTCGCTGAAAACCAGCGCTGGGGCTCTGTCTTGCATAGGGTCATAGCACTTAAGCTGAGCGATGGCCGTTTTGCGTGGATGTGACGCATTTTTTTCCCCCAGTTTTTCTTTGTTTTTGTGTTTCTCTGTTTTTTGCGTCATGTTTACCGTAAATAAACGTATTTTCTTTCTTTCTTTTCTTTCTTTCTTTTTTCTCACCTTTGGCCACCTTTGGCCACCTTTGGCCACCTTTTTTCTCACCTTTGGCCACCTTTGGCCACCTTTTTGCTCACCTTTTTGCTCACCTTTGGCCACCTTTTTGTTCACGTTTGGCCACCTTTGGCCACCTTTGGCCACTTTTGGCCACCTTTGGCCATCTTTGGCCACCTTTTTGCTCACCTTTGGCCACCTTTGGCCATCTTTGGCCACCTTTGGCCACCTTTTGCCACCTTTGCCCACCTTTTTGCCCACCTTTGGCCACCCTTGGCCACCTTTTTTCTCACCTTTGGCCACCTTTGGCCACCTTTGGCCACCTTTTTGCTCACCTTTGGCCACCTTTGGCCATCTTTGGCCACCTTTGGCCACCTTTTTGCTCACCTTTGGCCACCTAAGGCCACTTTTGGCCACTTTTGGCCACCTTTGGCCACGCTTGGCCACCTTTTTGCTCACGTTTGGCCACCTTTGGCCACCTTTTTGCTCACCTTTGGCCACCTTTGGCCACCTTTTTGCTCACCTTTGCCCACCTTTGGCCACCCTTGGCCACCTTTTTTCTCACCTTTGGCCACCTTTGGCCACCCTTGGCCACCTTTTTTCTCACCTTTGGCAACCTTTGGCCACCTTTTTGCCCATCTTTGGCCACCCTTGGCCACCTTTTTTCTCACCTTTGGCCATCTTTGGCCACCTTTTTGCTCACCTTTGGCCACCTTTGGCCATCTTTGGCCACCTTTGGCCACCTTTTGACACCTTTGCCCACCTTTTTGCCCACCTTTGGCCACCCTTGGCCACCTTTTTTCTCACCTTTGGCCACCTTTGGCCACCTTTGACCACGTTTTTGCTCACCTTTGGCCAACTTTGGCCACCTTTTTGCTCACCTTTGGCCACCGTTGGCCACCTTTGGCCACCCTTGGCCACCTTTTTGCTCACATTTGGCCACCTTTGGCCACCTTTTTGCTCACCTTTGGCCACCTTTGGCCACCCTTGGCCACCTTTTTTCTCACATTTGGCCGCATTTGGCCACCTTTGGCCAAAAGTGGCACCTTTGGCCACCTTTTTGCTCACCTTTGGCCACCTTTGGCCACTTTTGGCCACTTTTGGCAACCTTTGGCCACCTTTGGCCACCCTTGGCCACCTTTTTGCTCACATTTGGCCACCTTTGGCCACCTTTTTGTTCACCTTGGCCACCTTTGGCCACCCTTGGCCACCTTTTTTCTCACATTTGGCCACTTTTGCCCACCTTTGGCCACCTTTTGCCACCTTTGGCCACCTTTTTGCTCACCTTTGGCCACCTTTTTGCTCACCTTTTTTCTCACCTTTGGCCACCTTTGGCCACCTTTGGCCACCTTTTTTCTCACCTTTGGCCACCTTTGGCCACCTTTTTGCTCACCTTTTTGCTCACCTTTTTGCTCACCTTTGGCCACCTTTTTGTTCACAATTGGCCACCTTTGGCCACCTTTGGTCACCTTTGGCCACCTTTTTGCTCACCTTTGGCCACCTTTGGCCACCTTTGGCCACCTTTTTTCTCACCTTTGGCCACCTTTGGCCACCTTTTTGCTCACCTTTTTGCTCACCTTTGGCCACCTTTTTGTTCACAATTGGCCACCTTTGGCCACCTTTTTGCTCACCTTTTTGCTCACCTTTTTGCTCACCTTTGGCCACCTTTTTGTTCACAATTGGCCACCTTTGGCCACCTTTGGTCACCTTTGGCCACCTTTTTGCTCACCTTTGGCCACCTTTGGCCACCTTTGGCCACCTTTTTTCTCACCTTTGGCCACCTTTGGCCACCTTTTTGCTCACCTTTTTGCTCACCTTTGGCCACCTTTTTGTTCACAATTGGCCACCTTTGGTCACCTTTGGCCACCTTTTTGCTCACCTTTGGCCACCTTTGGCCACCTTTTTGCTCACCTTTGGCCACCTAAGGCCACTTTTGGCCACTTTTGGCCACCTTTGGCCACGCTTGGCCACCTTTTTGCTCACGTTTGGCCACCTTTGGCCACCTTTTTGCTCACCTTTGGCCACCTTTGGCCACCTTTTTGCTCACCTTTGGCCACCTTTGGCCACCCTTGGCCACCTTTTTGCTCACATTTGGCCACTATTGGCCACCTTTTTGCTCACCTTTGGCCACCTAAGGCCACTTTTGGCCACTTTTGGCCACCTTTGGTCACCTTTGGCCACCTTTGGCCACCTTTGGCCACCTTTTTGCTCACCTTTTTGCCCACCTTTGGCCACCTTTGGCCACCTTTTTGCTCACCTTTGGCCACCTTTGGCTACCTTTGGCCACCTTTTTTCTCACCTTTGGCCACCCTTGGCCACCTTTTTTCTCACCTTTGGCCACCTTTGGCCACCATTGGCCACCTTTTTGCTCACCTTTGGACACCTAAGGCCACTTTTGGCCACTTTTGGCCACCTTTGGCCACCTTTTTGCTCACCTTTGGCCACCTTTGGCCACTTTTGGCCACCTTTGGCCACCTTTGGCCACCTTTTTGCTCACCTTTTTGCCCACCTTTGGCCACCTTTGGCCACCTTTTTTGCTCACCTTTGGCCACCTTTGGCCACCTTTGGCCACCTTTTTGCTCACCTTTGGCCACCTTTGGCCACCTTTTTGCTCACCTTTAAGCTCACCTTTGGCCACCTTTGGCTACTTTTGGCCACCTTTTTGCTCACCTTTTTGACCACCTTTGGCCACCTTTTTGCTCACATTTGGCCACCTTTGGCCACCTTTGGCCACCTTTTTGCTCACCTTTTTGCCCACCTTTGGCCACCTTTGGCCACCTTTTTGCTCACCTTTGGCCACCTTTGGCTACCTTTGGCCACCTTTGGCCACCTTTTTGCTCACCTTTGGCCACCCTTGCCCACCTTTTTTCTCACCTTTGGCCACCTTTGGCCACCGTTGGCCACCTTTTTGTTCACATTTGGCCAACTTTGGCCACCTTTTTGCTCACCTTTGGCCACCTTTGGCCACCTTTTTGCTCACCTTTGGACACCTAAGTCCACTTTTGGCCACTTTTGGCCACCTTTGGCCACCTTTTTGCTCACCTTTGGCCACCTTTGGCCACTTTTGGCCACCTTTGGCCACCTTTGGCCACCTTTTTGCTCACCTTTTTGCCCACCTTTGGCCACCTTTGGCCACCTTTTTGCTCGCCTTTGGCCACCTTTGGCTACCTTTGGCCACCTTTGGCCACCTTTTTGCTCACCTTTGGCCACCCTTGGCCACCTTTTTTCTCACCTTTGGCCACCTTTGGCCACCTTTTTGCTCACCTTTGGCCCCCGTTGGCCACCTTTTTGTTCACATTTGGCCAACTTTGGCCACCTTTTTGCTCACCTTTGGCCACCTTTGGCCACCTTTTTGCTCACTTTTTTGCTCACCTTTGGCCACTTTTGGCCACCTTTGGCAACCTTTGGCCACCTTTTTGCTCACCTTTGGCCACCTTTTTGCTCACCTTTTTGCCCACCTTTGGCCACCTTTTGCCACCTTTGCCCACCTTTTTGCCCACCTTTGGCCACCCTTGGCCACCTTTTTTCTCACCTTTGGCCACCTTTGGCCACCTTTTTTCTCACCTTTGGCCACCTTTGGCCACCTTTGGCCATATTTTTGCTCACCTTTTTGCTCACCTTTGGCCACCTTTTTGCTCACCTTTGGCCACCGTTGGCCACCTTTTTGTTTACATTTGGCCAACTTTGGCCACCTTTTTGCTCACCTTTGGCCACCTTTGGCCACCTTTTTGCTCACCTTTGGCCACCTAAGGCCACTTTTGGCCACTTTTGGCCACCTTTGGCCACCCTTGGCCACCTTTTTGCTCACATTTGGCCACCTTTGGCCACCTTTGGCCACCTTTTTGCTCACCTTGGGCCACCTTTGGCCACCTTTGGCTACCTTTGGCCACCTTTTTGCTCACCTTTTTGCCCACCTTTGGCCACCTTTTTTCTCACATTTGGTCACCTTTGGCTACCGTTTTGCCCACCTTTGCCCACCCTTGGCCACCTTTTTGCTCACATTTGGCCACTTTTGGCCACCTTTTTGCTCACCTTTGGCCACCTAAGGCCACTTTTGGCAACTTTTGGCCACCTTTGGTCACCTTTTAAATTAAAAAATATATAAAACTTCTAAGTCTTGAGTAATGAGCATATTTACCTACATAAAATATCAAATTTTATATAAACTAATTTTGAGTCGGTGCCAAACAACAATCTGATTATTAAATATCTAAATTTTATAAGTACTTACAAATCATGAAGGCTGTAAGTAGGTAATTAATCATTTCATTAATTGGCGCCGACTCAAAATTAGTTTATATAAAATTTGATATTTTATGTAGTTAAATATGCTCATTACTCGTAAAAGTTTTATTTATTTTTTGCCATTTAGTTCTTTTTCTTCGGTTAATTTTTCTGTTAAAAAGTTTTTTATTTTTTGATTTTTTGTGGCTCGCATCATCTTGTAACACTCTAATTCTTCATCATTCCTCTTGCCACTGAGCTGATGAAATAACCATCCTTCCCTGAAGTTCCCAGGATATTGACCAGTTGAGGTTACCTCCAATACTGTAAAGACGTCTTTTCTTCAAACCATATTAAGTGGTATTTGTCACTAAAATTAGTTTTTATATATAACTTCTATTGTTTAGGAAAGCTATGGTTTCCATCATCAGCTCAGTTTCATGATGTGATGGTTCCTAAATGCAAATACCTGATTAAGATATGAAAAGTAAACAGAAACAATATTCGTGCCCAATTTTCGAGGTTCTCTCTCAATTTTTTCAGGATCCCATGATCAGATCCTGATGTCCTTGACATGGTACCACCCTTGAGGTATACCCTATCCAAGAAAAGAAGAATCATCAAAATCGGTTCATAAATAGCGGAGTGAGGGCCAAACATACATACAGAAACGCTAAACGTATCCACAATTTTCGAGGTTTTCTCTCAATTTTATCAGGATTCCATTGTCACATCCCGATTTCCTTATTATGGGACCATCCTTGAGGTATACCCTATCTAACAAAAATAGAATAATCAAAATCGGTTCCTAAATAACGGAGTGAAGGCCGAACATACATACAGAAACGCTAAACGTGCCCACAATTTTCAAGGTTTTCTCTCAATTTTATCAGATTTCCACTGTCAGATCCTGACTTCCTTGACATGGGACCACCCTTGAGGTATACCCTATCTAATAAAAAAAGAATAATCAAAATCGGTTCATAAATGACGGAGTGAGAGCTGAACATACACAAAAAAAAATATACAGAGTGGTGATGACAATACGACATTAAATTAAAGCTCGCATACCTCAAGACGTTCTCAGTCTACATACAAAAAATTATTTGAATATATCCAGTAGTTTAGTCACAGGAAATTATTTTTCATTTTTAACATTTGCTACATGATGTATCTGATAATAGGGAAACACTGTCAGGTGAACGACCCACATCGGTATAAACATCAAAACATTAAAGTCACGTTGCCAACTCGCTACGAGGACATAAACACTTTCGCCAAATTAGTATTTTCATCTAATTTAGTGAAAATTATACCTTACTTCTGAGTAATAAGAGTCATAAAGCGTGTCATCAGAGTTGGATAAGAAAGGAACGAATGCGGAAATTGCAATGCACTCATAATATTAATAGAAAATTTAGTGTGTGCGAAAGAGATAAATCTAGTTTCGTTTGTTACTTCGCTTTCTTGAAGAAATTTGCTACAACAAATTTAGGTTAGTGTGTCGCCGGCCGCGATCCTGTGATGAGTTACGCGTCCTCGCTTTGTAGTGCAGCCGCGTCTTTGATGTAGGTACTTCCCCGCCGCTCGTGTGTGTCGTGTTTTGTAAATTCATTTACGGCGGTATTAGTGCGAAATTGGACGCTTTATTTTGGTGACAGGACACGTAACGTTTTAATAGGTATTTAGTTAAACAGTGAGTGAATTGTGCGAAATTAGACGCTTAGTTTTTATTGTTTTCGTGTTTTTTTTTTAATAATCATGCCGCGCTACAATTACACAGCTTCGGAGTACACCGACATGATTTTAATTTATGGGGAGTGTCAAAGAAATGCCGCTTTGGCTATACGGACATACCGAGAGAGGTTTGGAAACACTCGAGTTTGTCCGACCAACGGGCGCACCATTGTCCAAGCTGTCCAGAGGATGCGAGAAAATCGATCCTTAATCCCGCATGTGGATAGTGCTCTTCCACGTGTAAAAGTGACCCTTGAGGAACGAATTTTAAATTTTAATTTAAATGCTGAAAAGTTTTTAGAACTCCTCAATGGACCTGTTTGCGAGTACATGGATGAGCTTTCGGTAACTGCGTACAGGCAGATGTGGTACCAATTAGACGGAGCACCAGCTCATTTAGTGGTGTCTGCTAGAGAGCGTTTGTCTCAAATGTTCGGACAGCAGTGGATTGGCCGTTATGGACCAACGCGTTGGCCAGCCAGGTCCCCCGACCTTACACCACTGGATTTTTTCTTGTGGGGTCATATCAAAAATGAAGTGTAGGTACTCAACAGCTGTTGATACTGTTGATGATTTAAAAGATAGAATAATCATATCTTTTAATAAATTAAAACACATGGCTGCGAATGGGGACCTTTTGTCAGACGTTAGAAATAACCTTTTACGACGGTGCAATTTGTGTATTCGAATTCATGGCGGCCATATTGAAAAACGAAAAATTTAGTGACTTTCATACCTACATCCTGATCGTGATTAATAATTTGATTAATAAATAACACGCGGTTGAGAGATGCCTGATTATTTGGTTAATAATCTGTGATTCAGTGTAATTTTATTGAGCATTAATCCATAATTAAAAGCCAAAAAATCAAGTCGCTACAGGACCGCGCGTTGTTGCCGCTCTTACGACAGGTTAGTGAACTCATATTTATAAATGGTGTTCTATTTCGTTTCTAGTTTTATGCCATTTAGTTTGTTTGAAATTTTTATTTTTTTATTTTCGATGTTAGGATTTTTTTGATAGCTTAAACTTATTCTTATGAACTAGTATTGTCCGTGTTTTCATTTATTGTCGTATTGTCTTCTCCACCCTGTATATATATATATAGATATATATATATATATATATATATATATATATATATATATATACGGTCGAATTGAGAACCTCCTCCTTTTTTTCGTCGGTTAAAAAAAAAATATTCAAACCTTAATCTAACTAAAACTAAAAATAATCTAAATTATGGCGTCGAAAAATTCCTCCACATCGCTGTCGGCTAGTAATGTGCCCAAAATACTGGCGGCATTGCCACGTTGTATGGCAATGCTTATCCTCTGTCCCCAAGAAAAAAGCCAGAAGTGACAACAAGGCGTTTAGATATTTCTTTAAATAATTTGTGAGCACTTAGACCCAACGATCCGAGAGTTTCAACCCTAAACGGCTCGAAAATATAACCAAAAAGGTTATTATATTTCCGTCGCTTGAGGTTTTCAGCAGCCGCAGCGGCAGCGCCAGCACAGCACGATGAAATCTACTACTTATCAAACCTTAATATTTACTTTTAAGGACTCTAACGTCCGAATGAAAAACGGAAACCTTAAAGGATCCCTCGTGTATCGGTCTGCGTGTCTGTCCGTCTGTCACAGCCAATTTGCTACGAATCTATTGGAACGTTTGAGTTTAAATTTGGTACGCACATGAATATTTATAACCCAAACACTGACAAATAACGTAAATAATGGAATTTGTAACATGGGGGTCGCTTGTGGAGTGCAAATCGGAAAAGTAAAAAATAAAGTTTTTAAACTGTACCGTGAGACAAATCAAATGAAAGGTCTTATTACGAGAGTCTCCGAATAATATGTATTAATGAAAATTTACCGTTAATTACAAGTCTAAAATTTTGAAAAACTTTCCTCGCTAAGACGTGACCACTCGACAAGATTTCACTGACTTTCAAGTTCGTCAATGGGAAGTTAAAAAATTCTTCATAACAAATTTTGTGACAGACGCCGGACGGACAGACAGACAGGCGGACACGTGAGTGACAACGAGTACTCCGTTTGGACCCTTCGGGTACGGAACCCTTAAAACAGAAAATAGTTCTTTATACTTATATATTAAAGGAAAACCTATAAGAAGACGTACGGTATGCTATTTAAAAAACATGTTATGGAAAATATTATTCGTTCGGGACCCTTTGCACGCGAGTCAGACTCGCACTTGACTGTTTTTTTTTCCCGAGAATCAAACAGGTGTAGCTTAAATTATAAATATGCAGATTTGTACGTCAGTTTCAATGAAGGAAAGAACTTTCCAAGTTAGCTTCAGAATCGTGAAATCGTATTTAGATTAAATGCTTTGCCCAAATCCGTGCTCGGTTGATTTCCTCACGGACTGTAAGGCGGTATTATTTAGTATATACTGATGAATCTTGATGTTCATCTACCAAAATAATACCTGATAGTTACCTGTTACTAAACCCATAGGATTTTAGAGGCTTGTTTTTAATCAGGAAACACAGAATTGAAATCCCTTATCTGGAACACAAAGTGAAATATTAAAGAGATGGTTTAATGTTACAGTAATTTTGATAAATGCTTATTTTTTGAGTACCTGACATTTTTCTTTGATGGTAGTAACCATATAATAACTTTTTAACAAAAAATTCAACCGACGAAAAAGAACTAAAAAGCAAAAAATAAATAAACCTTTTACGTCTTGAGTATTGAGCTTATTTACCTACATTAATATATCAAATTCTATGTAAACTAATTTTGAGTCGGCGCCAAACAACAATCTGATTATTAAATATCTAAATTTTATATGTACGTAGAAATGAAGAAGGCTAGATGTAGGTCATTTTATTATGGCGCCGACTCAAAATTAGTTTACATGAAATTTGATATTTTAATGTAGGTAAATAAGCTCAATACTATTTTGTTATATTTAGCATGAAAACTGTAAAGTTGATTTGTAACGATGAGGGTGGCATAATCTGTCTTGATTAAACCCTCTTTAAATTATTACAGATTAAAAAAAAAAAAAAAAAGCTCAATACTAAAGACTTAAAAGGTTTATTTATTTTTTGCTTTTTAGTTCTTATTCGTCGGTTGAATTTTTTGTTAAAAAGTTTTTTATTTTTTGATTTTTTGTGACTCGCATCATCTTTTAATACTCTGAGGCTAATTTCTAATCCTTCATCATTCCTCTTGGCACTGAGGTTCCCAGGATATTGACCAGTTGAGGTCCAATATTCTAAAGACGTCTTTTCTCAAAGCATATATGGTTTCCATCATCAGCTCAGTTTCATGATGTGATGATTCCTAAATGCAAATACCTGATTAAGTTATGAAAAGTAAACAGAAACAATATTTGTGTCCAATTTTCGAGGTTTTCTCTCAATTTTATCAGGATACCATGATCAGATCCTGATGTCCTTGACATGGGACTACCCTTTAGTTATACCCTATCTAAGGAAAAAAGAATCATCAAAATCGGTTCATAAACAACGGAGTGAGGGCCGAACATACGTACAGAAACGCTAAATGTGCCCACAATTTTCGAGGTTTTCTCTCAATTTTTATCAGGATTCCATTATCAGATCCTGATTTTCTTGACATGGGACCACCCTTGAAGTATACCCTATCTAACATAAAAATAATAATTAAGATCGGTTCATAAATGACGGCGTGAGGGCTGAACATACACAAAAAAAAAAAAAAGAAAAAAAATATATATACGGTCGAATTGAGAACCTCCTCCTTTTTTTTCGTCGGTTAAAAATAAAGGTTAACGATTTAGCCCGAAGAATCGCCAAACTGAAGTGGCAGTGGGCAGGGCACATTGCTCGCAACAGATGGCCGATGGGCCAAAAAGTTCTGGTGTGGCATTCGCGTTCCGGAAGACGCAGCGTTGGAAGGCCTCCCACAAGGTGGACCGATGACCTGGTGAGGGTCGCGGGTAGCCGATGGATGCGAGACGCACAGAACTGGTCGTTGGGGCGACATGACCATACCTTTCCGTTGTCTGTGCCAAGGGCCGCGGTTACTCAATCTGCCTAGCCTTTACCCATCTATCTTGGGGTCGGCTTCCAGTCTAACCGGATGCAGCTGAATACCCGTATTTTAGATGGAGCGACTGCCTATCTGACCTCCACAACCTAGTTACTGGGTAATACGATACGCCTTGGTAAGACTGGTTGTCAGACTTTCGGGCTTCTGACGACCCATAACGACTGTCAAAGATCCACGATTGACAGCCGGGACCAACGGCTTAACGTGCTTTCCGAGGCACGGAGGAGTCTCGGTATGTAAAGATGGTCACCCATCAAGCGCAAAGTAAACAAGAGTAGCTTAACCTGATGGATCGACCCGTGTGGCTATTATTACTTTAGCCACGAGCTCCTCCGTCGTGGTAACTCTCTTTCGAATTTATCCATAGCTGAGAAACTCTTTTTGAACTTTTTCAGCATGAGAATGTACCTCGTGAAGTTAAAGCTCAGTCAAGATCAAAAGAAACACCTACTACCAATGAATGTGCACAAAAAGTATACATACCTTGATGGTTACTCATCATTCATCATCATCATTTCAGCCGAAAGACGTAACCCAAGCATCACTACATCAACTAGTCTTGTGCTTCTCACATCTAGCATAGATATTATGTTTAATTGAGGAGGAAGCACCCGGGTGAACCTTTTTTTTGTTTTGGGGTTGGAAAATCATCCAAGGACATCTCCCGCTCTTGGGTGGAGCGGAAGGGCGTGTCAGACTCTGACTGACTAAAACCCACCCCTGTTCCTCCCTGCCCTGAATGCCCAGGGGCGAGGTAACTCTTTCGAACTTATCCTTAACCCCTGGGCAGTCAAAATTAAAATTTTCTTACTTTTTTGTAATTTACAGGTCAGCTGCATCAGGTTGTATGTTAGTCAAAATATGATTCGCGGCCGTAGAAAGTACGTATGATTACAGTTTTGTAATCATTAATATATGTACTTTCTAAAAATCCACAATACAACCTTCTAAGTTCATATCACAGTATGGAATGACTATTTCATGAAATCATGACATTCGACGGATAAAATTCTAACTTAGAAAGTTGTATTGATGATTCTAATGATTATAGTTGTATAAATACATATTTGCTACGGCTACGAATCATATTTTGACCAACATACAACCTGACACTGACCTGCAAATCGCAAAATACGTGAGAAAAATTGAATTTCGCGGGCTACCCTGTCCACTTCACCTTAAACAGAAATAACTTTATCCAAGTTCCAAGAACACTCCACACCCTCTAACACACTTATATTCACAACTTACATCAACATAAAATATCCGCATTTCTGTACAATAAGACAGCCTTTGACTAAATGAGCCATCCTTTGAGAGAAGCTGGAGGCTGCTCGGGCTGCAGTATTCAGTTCGCTAGTTAAGCTGCACACAAATACTTGAGTGTGTCGGCTTAAATACCAGATATGTGTATGTTGGGAGGCGGTGTGAGTTATGAGCGGGTGGCGGGTGAAGTAAAATAGGTAATTTAATATGTATTTCTGAAAAATAGGCAACTGTAAGCATGGTTGCCTGTAAAGTCGGTTTACAGACGATAATTTTACATGATAACGTGAGTGGAAGAGAGATAGATGCGTCACAAGCCGAACACTTAGGCCAATCGTGCCTCTCTATCGCTTGTTCCGCGCTCTCGCTTGCACGCTCGACTCAGGCAGAACGTGACACTCTTTCGTGCGTGCAGCCAGCGTTTATCGGTTTATAAGAAGTTATGACGTCAAAAGTATTATTGTTAGAACATTTTGTTTTCAAAGTTTCTGCTAACCCAACTAATACTACTAAAAAACTATTATTTTTCACTTTTTTTAGTTGTTGTACTATTGAAGACAAAAGTGCATGGAGAGCCCAAGGTCGACTTTTGACTGTGAGGTTTTGCATTACGTATCATGACTTTCATGAGACGACTAGATGGCGCTGTTCAATCATGAAAATAACACTGCAAAGCTTATAAACCTTATTATGCAGAGGCAGATAATAAGGTTTTTAATACCTAAAATAATTACTAAGTAATAATAATATATTTATATTCAAATAAACAAAAATTACTATATTTTCTTATTTCCGAGTACTTAATACAGCGCCATCTAAACCAAACTAAATAAGCCAATTGGTATATCGGTTAATTCGACTACAGATGGCGTCGATCATAAATAATAAAAATCCCTACATTCACAAAGTAGCTCTTATTTTCACGTTCCAGAATAAATAATCAGTAGCTCAGGTGGATAAGCATGGCAGAATAACATAGATCGTTCAACAGGGCACCGGTTCGCAACCCAGCTCTCTGTCGACTTTTTTTAAATTTAATTATTATAATATATAATTTATATTCTATTTTTAAACGTTTTTATTTTATTTTTTGTTATAAATAATATAAAAAATATGAGGTATAAGATGTATAAATGAATATAGGGATAATATACAAGTATACATATACTACTATATATAACATTATATAAATATATATTATATAAATTACTTTCATAATTGGTGGTAAGTATTAGTATTATTAGTAAAAAACATTTATGTAAGAAGATTTAGATATATTTTTCTTACAGCTTAAGATTTACTAAGTTTAATTCTCGTAAAGGATAAGAAATGAAACTATTTTATTGATTATAGTTTAAGACATTTAATTCTCAAAGAAGAATACAATTTATGTCTTTCTTTCTTATAGAATTTATGTATAACCTAACCTAGCAGTTTTACATCCAATTAACAATGATTTAATTCACTTGTTAAGGAGAAATACAAGTAAAATTTATAACTGAATAACTCTATTACAAAATAGAAGACCTTAACAAAGTAAAACTGTATAATAGATATTATAAGTATTCTAAATCAAAACTGTGTTGTGCTATTCTTCTATTATTTAGTTTTATTTACATTATGTTATAATAACTTTCACTATATATGCAACCTTAGTTCTGTAAATATTTTACCTACTCATAAATTATAAAAATTTTACGTTTTGCATAATTATGTTTAGTGATATTGACTATAATGATTGATTTGTGCATTATGTTATGACTAAGGTTCATAGCTTAAGTATTCGTTCCAGAAGGAGGAAGAAATTGAAGCTAAACCTAAAATCAATAACAATTGTAAGACCGGGTTATAGCTGTCATTTTGGGACCGAGTTGTTTATAATAATAAATAAATAATTTATTATGTTGGAAAGGAATCTATATTTATATTGTTTTTATTTTAATTTCTTATATTATATAAGAAATCAAAATCATTAGTGTAATAACATTTTGTTGTTATAAAGTAATGTATAAATTTATCCAACTTACACCAAGTTTGATTACTGTATTTTATCATATAAATTATAGCTACCCCGGTCTTTTCATTTTTACTCAATCATTATTACTCAATTCAATAGTCAACACTTTATATTCTTTAATATTTGGTGTATCCGCCATTTTGATCGATTACAGCTTGCAACCGCGAACCCATGGAGTCTATTAATTTTTCACATAAATTGTGACCCCGTATAGAATCCCATACCTCCATGCAGTGAGTACTCAGTGCTTCCTTTGTCCTTTCGTTCCTATTGTCCCACTTTTGAACCATAACGCCCCATAAATTTTCAATGGGTTTTAAATCTGGCGATCTCGCAGGCCAAGGAATAATTCGTATGTCCGATTGCTGGCTAAACCACTCTTGCACAATTATGGAACGGTGTATAGGACAATTGTCCTGCACGAACGTTATTACTGGCATGTCTTCTACAGGAAAAACATTCCGCACAGTGGGCAACATGACGTCATTCAGCACATCTAAGCAGTTAACACTGTTTGCACGACTGGGTATTACAGTAAGTTCTCCTGGTCCTGCAGCTGTCATCCATCCCCAAATGTTCACTGTTATACGACCGGATTCAGAGTTAGGCACAACGTGATCACTATCATAACGCGTATTATTCCTACGCCATAACCTAACTCGCCCGTGCTGGCTAGACTTGAAAGTCTTTTCATCACTGAAGATAACGTTGCTCCAGTCGAAATGTCTGTATTTCAAAGCGAACTCCAATCGTGCTCTTTTATTAGCTTCGGTTAGCAATGGCTTAATAGCATGTCGACGATAATGCAGACCTTCACTATGAAGAGCACGATACACCGTCCGCAAAGATGTATCAAACAACTCTGCGTAATATCTTGTTGGTGTAAAGTCATTTTCCTCATAACCTTGCACCATAAGTTGACGCTGGTCTGAGTCAATATGGCGTCTTCTGCCAGATCTACTGCGGTGTTCCAACGAACCCTCTTCTTGAAACCGCTTTATCCATAAAGTGACAGTCTTTACCTATAAGGGAAATATATTATTTATTATTTTCGTGTATCGATAACCATGGATAATAAAATAAATAACGAACAGTGATTTTAAAACATTACTTACGTTTAAGCCAGTTTCTCTCGAAATTTCAGAATAATTTAGGCCTTGATTATGCAATGCTATTATTTGGGCCCTCGTAGCCATATCAATATTAGAACGCGAACTCATGGTAAAGATAAATATTAAAAAATTGTTAAATGCAATCGTAACTGAACTCACTCAAAGATAGTAAAGAACGTTATGATTGAACAAAAAGATTTAATTTTTATACAGTCAATATTAAACTACCCTCAATTCTTTTGAGATTTATGATACAGGTTAAAGTCGCTAAACAACTTCGATATAATAAAGAGTAGGATAATTTCAACTCAATGCGTAATGACGCAATAGTCCAGTGGCTATGGTATCGGTAAATTTTATGCCACCGAGTTCGAATCCTAGTTATTACGAGCTTTGCTTTATAAGGTTTGTAATGTCGTAGGAGAATTTGTGTTAAAATTAAGTAATATTGTAACTAGCAAAAAACAAGATAATGTTCTTTACCGAGAGATGTATATTTTCCAATCCAACTACTATACTAGCGCCATCTATGTCGTTCAAGACGTATTATTAAGGCGATGAAACCCTGTACAAACGATTTTGGTTTGGAACTCTCCATGCACTTCTGTCTTCATTAGTACCTACCCCATACTAAATAGTAAAGTTACGCCCAAATTAATAGCCCCACAAACATGGAATTAAACATACTTGGTGAAATTAGTGTGTATCAGGGTGAACTGTACAAATCTGTGTACCCCTTCAGTGTGTATCAGCGTGATGTTATGTTATGTTATGAAGTGGTGTAAACAATAAACAGATATGCGATGGCAGCAATTTCGGAAGGTTTGCTATCATTTATTGAAGAGTTTCAGTGTCTATCTCCAAAGTTCTTCATCAGATCTTCACCAAATTTAAACGGGACCACCTTAAAAGGATACCCTTACAAACAAAAAAATATTTTTTGAAATCGGTTTATTCGTCTTCGAGTAATCGAGGAACATAAAAAATTAAAGATTTCGACGAATCCAGAACTTCCTTTTTCGAAGTCGCTTAAAAAGTTCCAAACCTGTTTCTTTTCAAGCATGCAGTTAATGGTATAATTGGTTTTAGTTCATTCACAGATGTAATGTCACAAACTGCAGCAGACTGTTTGAAAAGTAACTTGTTTGGAACTTATTCTTAAGCGGCTCCGAAAGGATCAATTGCGTTTGTCAATTTTACGTCATTGTCAATTGCCATTGATTTACAAGTACAATTGAAAGGAATGCAAATCGCAGTTACGTGATTGAAAGCAATTGATGAAAAAATTGATTGATGCTCATTGACAGGAGCCATTGAAGATGCCAATTGATCGTTTAACTGAGTCATTGACAATCGTTTCCGTCATTCGCGTGTCTGACTGCAGTGAAAACAAACATGGCGGATTGCCCCACGTAATATCGAGGACCGGGAATTTATATCACGATCGTCCAGAGTTAGCGCAAACAATTGCAATTGACAATTGCAATTGAAGTGCATCAATGGCACCTTCAATTGCAATTGTCAATAACGTAGCACATTAACAATCGCAAATTGATCATGACGGGGTCACTTTACTGTTGTTTTATGGAATCAGTTTTTTTTTGCAAATTGTCAATTATTATTGTTTTCTACATTTTGAGAGTTATATTTTTGGAATCCCCTCCTTGAACCCTTTATTTTGATACCCCACATGGTTATGTCACAAAAAATACGAACTCATTAACATAATAACGGCCAAAAAAATTTTTTTTTTTTTCAAAATTCATCATCAAATGTCACTTTGGCAATTGAGACCAATCTAATAATAACTACAGTGCGTCCCAAGGAAATAGACATACAAACATTCATACATAGTCACGACAAATATTTCCTTCCTTCCGTGGTATTCGGTTAAAACGCTCCTGACTTACTCCCCACTAAGACTGCACTCAGCGTTATGCGGCATACACTCAGATACTTTGGAAATTAAAATAGCCCGCATGTTATAGAAAATGCCTGAATATTTGGCGTCGCTAAGTTCAGCTCAAGATGGTATCAAGTGCTTGTCATTCTTCATAACTTAACTATTTTAATACATCGATTTCTGATACGGAATTTGCTTAAGAAACTTGAGGATGCAAAACTTTAAGTTAAGATGAGCTTGGATATGGGAAATACTTTATGCATGTTAACATCTTACATCGAAATAGATATTAACACAAAATACCAATTAAATTAAAAATTTAATAAACCCTCAACGCTTCAAAGAAAAGCGAACATTTAAAAAACATATAAGAGCTGATGACCTTGAAATAACTGAAACGATAAACCAACCTTTCAAATAAAAAACCGCATTCACATTGGTTCACTCCTTTAAGAGTTACGGTGCCGCAGACAGACACACACACATGGTGGCCAAACTGATAGATAACACCCACTTTTTTGCTTCGGGAGTTAAAAAGGTTTTTTTAGGGTTCCGTACCCAAAGGTCCGGCCGTTTGTCATTCTGTCAGTTAGTGGCCTTTTTTTGTGGGTTTTTTTTTACAAATTGATGTACTTTATGTACCAATAAACATTTTTTTTTATTTTTAGTTGAAATTATCACAAATGATTTATTTCTGTTGCCGCTATAACAACAAATACTAAAAACCACAATAAAATAAATATTTAAGGGGCTCCCATACAACAGACATGATTTTTTTTCCGTTTTTATAGATAATGGTACGGAACCATTCGTGAGCGAGGCCGACTCGCACTTGGATGGTTTTTTTTTTTGTTTGTAATAGTTAATTTCTGAAAATACAGATCTGGGGTCTGGGGTCTGGGGTTTATTTATTATTTATTATTTATTTATTTATTTATAAAATATAAATAAATAAATAAAAAGGCCGCTTATGATATATCATAATATTTCTTGCGCACTATAATTCATACCGCCTAATTCATCTGTGTGACAGTTTTGTATGAGGATTTTTATTCGAGCTGTATCGTACTCAATTATTTATAATATCACTAGTTTCTACCAGTGGCTTTGCCCGCGTCAAATCAACTCAACTGCATCAAGTTCCTCTACTATAAATTATAGCGTATGTGCCAGGGTTTGAAATACCTAAATAAAAATATGGTATCTTTATAGCTGCTTGATGCTTATATCGTTAATTTATAAATAAATAACAATACCGCACTTAACATTACTTTTGGAACATTTTATCGTTAAAAATAAAGAACGTTAATATAGGTTTTATCGGTATTTTTATCTTTAAAAGTGTTATCATTATGTGACCATTTCTTTCGTCCAAATGCAAAGAGTCTGCATTAAAGTTCAGAGCGTAAGGCGTGCGTTTCGTCAGAGTTAAGAGTCTACAAAAGTGATATTGTTTACACTCTCGTATCTCTTCTAGGTTTACTAACCCGGGCCTGCGGACGGCGAGCAGCGAGTAGCTCGCCGTCCGATCAGCACCAGGCCCGTGAGTCGACGGCGCGTAGTGTTCCACGCGCGCCTCAAATAGATTAGTGTCAGCCACCTCTGACGGGCCCATCGTGGCCGGTGCCTGCATGCCTAGGGGTAGCGGATAAATTCTGAAAATGAGTTACCGCACCCTTGGGCACTCAGGCAGGGAAGGAACAGGGGTGGGTTTTAGTCAGTAAGAGTCTGACACGCCCTCCCGCTCCACCCAGAGCGGTAGAAGTCATTGCATGATTTCCCAACCCCCCAAAAAAAAAAGAAAAGCGTAAACGGCAACGTCGCGTGAAATAACGTTATGTTTTGTTAATTTTTACCAATATGTTTAACGTTAAGATTATGTTATGATACTAGGTATCGATATGGCAGGTATCTTTACAAAAATACCGTTACTTAACGATACTTTTAATGTGAATCGGTAACGATATCAAGCCTTGGTAAGTGCTATTCGAGCTTATAGTCTATATCTGTGTTAAATTTCATCCAGATTCGTTCAAATGTTCTGGCGTGATTGAGTTACAAAAACCCATTTAATCTTTCGCATTTACAATATTAATAGGATAGTAGGAAGTAAGATGTTTCAGAACTTTACACACACACTGACCAACTAACTAACAAAGCTAATATATTCATGTCTGTGTACAATCAAGCTGTTTGTCTGTAACTCATCATCTACTTCTCAATCAGTTTGTATAAGGGACACTATACCTAAATACCTACCTTATTCCTTTAAGTTTAGGTTTAGATTTGTATGGCAGTGTATGTCTTGGGTATGTGCTAACAAGGCCCAGTATTCGATAGTATTGAGACGGTTGGATTTGCAATGGATACGTGTTGCATTTAACACTAGTGGAAGGATTAATTGTTGTATTGTGTTGGTATTGTGTGGGTATTGTTCGACAATTGTTAAGGGAAAGTGTTGGTTTATTTATTAAGTACAAGCTTTTGTTTAGATTGCAATGTTCGTATGTAAGTTGTTTGCTACAAAATTTTCAGCAAAATCAGTTTTTCCACTTATTGGTTTCAGACAGAGCTAAAATATGGCTTACGTTTGTAAGTCCGGTGACAATGCAATATTATTCATTAAATTCAGCTTGCAAGATTTGACCCGGACAAACAAGTCATCATCATTCTCCTGCCCTTATCCCAATTTATTTAGGGTCGGCGCGACATGTCTTTTTCTTCCATACCTACTCCTCTATTAGTCGTCATCTCTGTAGTCACCCCCTTTTTATCCATATCCTCTTTCACACAGTCGCGGACACCCGGACAAACAAGTATTGCAAGAAAAAAAGCTTGAAAAACACCTTTCAAAATAATAAACAATAACTATTTTTGGGTTCCGAAAGTGTGTCTGTCTGTTCGGCTGTCCATCTGTCACAGCCAATTTGCTACGAATCTGCTTGACCGATAGAGTTGAAATTTGGTACACACATGAATATTTGTGACCCAAATACGGACGTGTACCCTAAACAAATTAATTTGGAATATGGGGGTCACTTTTGGGGTGAAAATCGGAAAATTAAAAATCAAAGTTTTACAAAAAGTATTGTGTGATATATTTAATGAAAAGGCATATTGTGGGGGTCCCGAATATATTTTTTTGATAATTTTAAAATATATAATTTTGAAGTAATTTAAGAAAATAGATGAAAAATTACCAATCCGTCCCCTGCCCTCCTCTTATCTCCGAAACCACTGGGTAGGTGGTGGTGGTGGTGGTGGGTGGCAGGGTGGTGTGGGTGGGAATTTTGAAAAAATACAGAAAGTAGTTCTTTACTTATAGATTACAGGAAATCCTATAAAGTTATATAATATTAGGTGGAGGCAGGCAGTTTAAAAAAAAACTTGAAAAAAATGTGAATTATTCGGAACCCTTTGCGCGTGAGCCGGACTCACTCTTGGCAGGCTTTTTTATTAACAGAAAGGTGAGGGAGATAGCTCATCTATCCTTATCAAAACAAAATGCACACAGTTACGTTTTTGAAGTGAAAACTTCTTTAGCCGCGTTGGGCATTTTAGAGATGGGAAAAAACAATTGAACTCTAGGTGACACCGACACTGTCACCGGCCGTCCGACCGCTACGCGATTCGCTACGAGAGTGCCACGACGCGTAAGTCGTAGCGGATCGCGAGGCGCGTTGGGCATTTTTGTTCATGTTTTCACTTCTGTCGGCACTCTGGTGCCACTGTTTTTGTAGGGTTCCGTACCCAAAGGGTAAAACGGGACCCTATTACTAAGACTCTGCTGTCCGTCCGTCTGTCACCAGGCTATATATCACGAACCGTGATAGTTAGACAGTTGAAATTTCTAAAAAATTTTCACAGATCAAACAAAAAATCTCAAACTACATTGTAGGTAATTAATCATAAACCAACCTAACCTCCACACACACAGGTATGTTGTGTACTTCCACATACCCGTACCTACAGGCATACCTATAAGCACTAAGTACCCAGTTTGCGGTCGGTCTGACCCCATACACCTGGTTTGCGGTATGTCATGGGCGAGTGAGCTAACCGAGTGTTCCATCTCTTTCTAGTTCGTTGGGAGGAAATGAAAAGGATGCGGTTCTTTTGAGACTGATTTTACTTGAGTGAGGAATTGTGTATGTGCATGTATTGTACTTATACAGGGTATAATCCGTATCAGAAACAGTACCTATCTAAAATACGACCATCAAATGGGTGGTCAATTATTTATTATCAGCTGATCAAAATTAAAATAGGAGGTTCACAATGTTTTTTACGGATTGACTGTCAGTTTCTTAAAGGAAATTGTACAGTTTTTTATGCGCAGAAAAAACCACGCATTTCCAGACATTAAATTCAGACAAAATCCATGTAATGTCATCATCAGACAAGCCTTTCCAGGAGTTGACTTCCATATTATTATATTCATACACAGGTTATTCACCACACACATTCAGGAGTCAGGGACTTCAATGAATTTGTATGCCTTCTTATGTAAATATAGATTACTATTGTCTCGTTTAATCATTTTTAAATATTATTTACATTTTTAAATATTTTTAAAAAGAAAACATATAAAAAATAAAAAATAGCAGTCCGCCGGTATCGGGAGCAGAATCCAAGATACCGGTGGTTAGGGCTCCAGAGACAGGAACCTCCTCACAATGCGAGCCATATCGAGGAGTACTGCCTTAATACTGCCCCTTATTATTATTATTAAAGTCGAACCAGATGCCACATGCCGTGGTAAAAAAACGAACGAGCCTTACAGTAGTCGTATATGATGTGTAACATTTGACATATCACCTTGGTAATAAGCAACATTAACATTCTATCCTGAAAAATAAAATGAAAACGTTTAGTTCCGATTTCAACCGCGCGCAGACTAATCGGTCGCGCGTTCTTCCATCTACGGCCATCTCTACCACTGTGCGCGCTCATTGGTCAAATCAAATAGCGCGCGCTTCCCCGGTTTCCTGTTACACACTTCCGTCCCATTTCACGAAATCACTCCCACAAATTGCAGGAAAGCGAGAGGAAAAATAAATGTTACACATTAAAAACTAGGCTGTCATCAGAATTTCCGACAAAGGTGAAAACTGTGTGTCGCCGTCTGTTACGCAACACGTTACTTGCATGTTGGTGACGCGAACCCATAAGTTTTGCCCCTACCAAAAATCACTCAACGCGGCTAAAAAAGCTTTGATTTCAAAAATTTGCTATTAAATGGGGTTGAATAACCCATTCATACCTTATTGACCAGCTAAGTTTGCCCAGGATATGCCAGATGTACACTTAGCGCATAGCTAGTCGTAAAAGGTCGTTAAGTGGACTGGTCTAAAACGAGTGATGAGATAAAAATATTTGGTCTCGACTCGACAAATGTAAGCAACCTTGCATCCTGTTTAAAGAACTCTAACGTCATTGGTGACTCTCATCAAACAATTGAACCTACTGACGAAGAATTTTTATCAACCTCAATCTACCAAGCCTTTTCCCAAAAATATTTATTAATTTATTTAAATGCCCTAACCTATCATTACAGGTCTTAACCTAACGCAATAACCAAGTCACACACACAAAATAAAAATTAAAGCACAAATACATATCAAGATCATAAAGATGATTGCTTGTAACACAGTGTAAACAACCTTTGGCGAATTTACCCCAGTGACATGTAAATACATCAATTTCGTCCTGGATATAATTGATGTTGCGAAGTGCTAGAATCAGAGGGCTTTTGGGTAGCAAGTTGATAGTTACCTAGCTGATAGTTTATTTCCGCTCAAATTTACAATAAGGACAGTTGAGTAGACTCTTCAATTTTTTTTTTAACCGACGAAAAAAAAGGAGGAGGTTCTCAATTCGACCGTATATATGTTTTTTTTTTTTGTGTATGTTCAGCCCTCACTCCGTCATTTATGAACCGATTTTGATTATTCTTTTTTTATTAGATAGGGTACACCTCAAGGGTGGTCCCATGTCAAGGAAATTAGGATCTGACAGTGGAATCCTGACAAAATTGAGAGAAAAGCTCGAAAATTGTGGGCACGTTTAGCGTTTCTGTATGTGTGTTCAGCCCTCACTCCGTCATTTATGAACCGATTTTGATTATTCTTTTTTTGTCAGATAGGGTATACCTCAAGGGTGGTCCCATGTCAAGGAAATCAAGATCTGACAATGGAATCCTGACAAAATTGAGAGAAAACCTCGAAAATTGTGGGCACGTTTAGCGTTTCTGTATGTATGTTCGGCCCTCACTCCGTTATTTATGAACCGATTTTGATGATTCTTTTTTTCTTAGATAGGGTATACCTCAAGGATTGTCCCATGTCAAGGATATCAGGATTTGCTCATGGGATCCTGAAAAAATTGAGAGAGCACCTCGAAAATTGGACACGAATATTGTTTCTGTTTACTTTTCATAACTGAATCATGTATTTGCATTTAGGAACCATCACATCATGAAACTGAGCTGATGATGGAAACCATACCTTTCCTAGACAATAGAAGTCAGATATAAAAACTGGTTTTAGTGACAAATACCACTTAATATGCTTTGACGAAAAGACGTCTTTACAATATTGGAGGTAACCTCAACTGGTCAATATCCTGGGAACTTCATGGAAGGATTGTTATATCATCAGCTCAGTGGCAAGAGGAATGATGAAGGATTAGAAATTAGCCTCAGAGAGTTAAAAGATGATGCGAGCCACAAAAAATCATGAAATAAAAAACTTTTTAACAAAAAACTTTTTAACAAAAAAATTAACCGACGAAAAAGAACTAAAAAGCAAAAAATAAATAAAACTTTTAAGTCTTGAGTAATGAGCATATTTACCTACATAAAATATCAAATTTTATATAAACTAATTTTGAGTCGGCGCCAAACAACAATCTGATTATTAAATATCTAAATTTTATAAGTACTTACAAATGAAGAAGGCTGTAAGTAGGTAATTAATCATTTTATTAATTGGCGCCGACTCAAAATTAGTTTATATAAAATTTGATATTTTATGTAGGTAAATATGCTCATTACTCAAGACTTAAAAGTTTTATTTATTTTTTGCTTTTTAGTTCTTTTTCGTCGGTTAATTTTTTTGTTAAAAAGTTTTTTATTTTTTGATTTTTTGTGGCTCGCATCATCTTGTAACACTCTAATTCTTCATCATTCCTCTTGCCACTGAGCTGATGAAATAACCATCCTTCCATGAAGTTCCCAGGATATTGACCAGTTGAGGTTACCTCCTATACTGTAAAGACGTCTTTTCTTCAAACCATACTAAGTGGTATTTGTCACTAAAACTAGTTTTTATATCTAACTTCTATTGTTTAGGAAAGCTATGGTTTCCATCATCAGCTCAGTTTCATGATGTGATGGTTCCTAAATGCAAATACCTGATTAAGTTATGAAAAGTAAACAGAAACAATATTCGTGCCCAATTTTCGAGGTTCTCTCTCAATTTTTCCAGGATCCCATGATCAGATCCTGATGTCCTTGACATGGTACCACCCTTGAGGTATACCTTATCCAAGAAAAGAAGAATCATCAAAATCGGTTCATAAATAACGGAGTGAGGGCCGAACATACGTACAGAAACGCTAAACGTATCCACAATTTTCGAGGTTTTCTCTCAATTTTATCAGGATTCCACTGTCACATCCTGATTTCCTTATTATGGGACCATTCTTGAGGTATACCCTATCTAACAAAAAAAGAATAATCAAAATCGGTTCCTAAATAACGAAGTGAAGGCCGAACATACATACAGAAACGCTAAACGTGCCCACAATGTTCAAGGTTTTCTCTCAATTTTATCAGGTTTCCACTGTCAGATCCTGACTTCCTTGACATGAGACCACCCTTGAGGTATACCCTATCTAATAAAAAAAGAATAATCAAAATCGGTTCATAAATGACGGAGTGAGGGCTGAACATACACAAAAAAAAAAAAAAATATATATACGGTCGAATTGAGAACCTCCTCCTTTTTTTCGTCGGTTAAAAAATTAACCGACGAAAAAGAACTAAAAAGCAAAAAATAAATAAACCTTTTAAGTCTTGAGTAATGAGCATATTTACCTACATAAAATATCAAATTTTATATAAACTAATTTTGAGTCGGCGCCAAACAACAATCTGATTATTAAATATCTAAATTTTATAAGTACTTACAAATGAAGAAGGCTGTAAGTAGGTAATTAATCATTTTATTAATTGGCGCCGACTCAAAATTAGTTTATATAAAATTTGATATTTTATGTAGGTAAATATGCTCATTACTCAAGACTTAAAAGTTTTATTTATTTTTTGCTTTTTAGTTCTTTTTCGTCGGTTAATTTTTTTGTTAAAAAGTTTTTTATTTTTTGATTTTTTGTGGCTCGCATCATCTTGTAACACTCTAATTCTTCATCATTCCTCTTGCCACTGAGCTGATGAAATAACCATCCTTCCATGAAGTTCCCAGGATATTGACCAGTTGAGGTTACCTCCTATACTGTAAAGACGTCTTTTCTTCAAACCATACTAAGTGGTATTTGTCACTAAAACTAGTTTTTATATCTAACTTCTATTGTTTAGGAAAGCTATGGTTTCCATCATCAGCTCAGTTTCATGATGTGATGGTTCCTAAATGCAAATACCTGATTAAGTTATGAAAAGTAAACAGAAACAATATTCGTGCCCAATTTTCGAGGTTCTCTCTCAATTTTTCCAGGATCCCATGATCAGATCCTGATGTCCTTGACATGGTACCACCCTTGAGGTATACCTTATCCAAGAAAAGAAGAATCATCAAAATCGGTTCATAAATAACGGAGTGAGGGCCGAACATACGTACAGAAACGCTAAACGTATCCACAATTTTCGAGGTTTTCTCTCAATTTTATCAGGATTCCACTGTCACATCCTGATTTCCTTATTATGGGACCATTCTTGAGGTATACCCTATCTAACAAAAAAAGAATAATCAAAATCGGTTCCTAAATAACGAAGTGAAGGCCGAACATACATACAGAAACGCTAAACGTGCCCACAATGTTCAAGGTTTTCTCTCAATTTTATCAGGTTTCCACTGTCAGATCCTGACTTCCTTGACATGAGACCACCCTTGAGGTATACCCTATCTAATAAAAAAAGAATAATCAAAATCGGTTCATAAATGACGGAGTGAGGGCTGAACATACACAAAAAAAAAAAAAAATATATATACGGTCGAATTGAGAACCTCCTCCTTTTTTTCGTCGGTTAAAAAATTAACCGACGAAAAAGAACTAAAAAGCAAAAAATAAATAAACCTTTTAAGTCTTGAGTAATGAGCTTATTTACCTACATAAAATATCAAATTTTATATAAACTAATTTTGAGTCGGCGCCAATTAATAAAATGATTAATTACCTACTTACAGCCCTCTTCATTTGTAAGTACTTATAAAATTTAGATATTTAATAATCAGATTGTTGTTTGGCGCCGACTCAAAATTAGTTTATATAAAATTTGATATTTTATGTAGGTAAATAAGCTCATTACTCAAGACTTAAAAGGTTTATTTATTTTTTGCTTTTTAGTTCTTTTTCGTCGGTTAATTTTTTTGTTAAAAAGTTTTTTGTGCAATGTACTTGTTATCTTGAGCAATTACACGAAGTTTCAAGTTTTGGAAATAAATACTTTCGGAGATATTACTTTTGACGTAATTTTGACAGCTGGAGTTGCTATTTTAGGGTGTTTTAATAATGCGTTTTGATTATGCAAATCGACGCGCAATTTTTTATGTTTTTTCAAAATTCGCATTTTAATTAGTTATTTGGTTTGGATTTAATAATTTCTCAGTGATTAGTGTTTTTTGGGTGAATAACTACGAATTTTTTTATTTATTGACATTAATTTAAAGTTATTATTTTTATTCTTGTGGTATTTGCTAAAGGTGAAACGAAACGCAATTTTTTTTTGCAGCAATACAATACAAATAAAAATATATTGTATGACCTATGTTTAGGTTACTTCATGGTTAAAATAGATCGAATTTTGTCTAAAACTGAATCGGGGCACCGCGACTGCTCGTAGTCCTTTGGCTGCTACCCCAAGAGTGAATATAAAAACTGGAGGCGCAAAGGGAGAGCAAGCGTGGGTGCTTATCATTTGTTACGCAAGGGCGAAGGGGTTGCACTTCCAGCAGCGCCGGAGACGTTGTAGAAGCAACTTTTGTGATTTGAATAATTTTAGTGAAATTTTTACCCAAAAAGTTAACAAAGCATAACCTCAAAATGAGATTTTTAAAAATTCATAAAAAAAACTATATTTCCTAAACTTTTGGCCCGCGGTGGGGAGGGGGGGTCTACCCCCCTCTCCCCTCCTCTCCCGACCATCAAATATACATATATTTACTATCCTTATTGTAAAGTCCTTCCTTTATTTATTTAACGTGTCTTTTACAATATTATACAGTGGCTAGAACTACCCAGGAAGCATGTAGTAATGATTATATTGGGTGGTTCTGCTCTTCCCTAGTGTCAATCTACATATTTTTGTGTAATTATACAACTAAACTATTTTAAGTATTATTTTACAAACAAGTACAAACTGAATGAAAAGGTAAAGATACTGGCATGATTATTTGTGTGTGATGGTGTGTGTGTGAGTGTATGTATGTGTGTGAGTGTGCCTTTATGATAGTTAGAACATCCTATCTCTCATATAGTCTGTGAGAATTATGCTCCAATTGGGAGATTTCTAGCTCTACGATGTAACATCTTGGGATCGGGAAGTACCACTAGAAATCATGAGTATTGTCTAGAGTCTAGAGTTCGTATTTAAATAATAAGTTCTCTTCAACACAGTATCCAAGCGGCTCCAGTTCTCGAACAATTGTTTTTTTTATATATTGTTGTTGTATATTTAATATTTGTTGTGAAACTTATTATAAAGATAGGCAGAGTGGGCTAGAAATTGACGCCTGGAAAAAAGAGATCTACAAGGAAGAGTAGTGGCCACTTTACATTTTCTTCTACCTGTATACAGGCTGTCACGGAAAGGTGTGGTCATATTTTAAGAACTGCATCTGCCTATCGATATGAACTGCATCTGCCTATCGATATGAACAACTTTAATCATGAAAAACTGAGGAAATTCTCAAAAAAATAATTTACACCCTATACAAATATAGATCAGCTGATGATAACTTTGTATGGAAAGTAATTTTTTTTTTTGTAGAGTAAGTTGTTCATTTTCATGGGCAGAACCGGTTCTTCAAATATGACCACACCTTTCCGTTACACCCTATATACGTAAGGTAAGGTTTTATGTAGTTTAAGTACTGAGTTGATAATATAAAGTTTTCTAAGTGACAATATTTTGGCTTAAATAACGTGGTCTTTAAAGCATCTCTGGGCTATTTCTGCTTCAAGGAATTTCATTTTAGTGGCACCATCCCAGATGGCAATACAAAACACATAACTGATTGTGCCAATGCAATATAAGTACCTGCCTACGTACGAGCTGATGGTACGGCCAGCAGTGGCGGTGCCGCCGCCTCACGGTCGTATATGTAACTAGTGAAATCGCTGCAATACTCTCGGGTTGTGCTCTATGCCTCGGAGCAATCTCACCATGTACGACACTACCTAATGCAAATTCCCGTCGCACCCCGAGTTGATTGTACCCCACCATACCCAGTACGAATAGAGTGGGGTACATCAAGGGGTAAAATTGGTATACCCCATAAAGTTTCTTGTACAGGTGGGGCGTGAATTTGTTCTGGACTAGCTCAAACATCACTGAGTATATTACATACCTATTGGGGTCTGCTTCCTTCCAGTCAAACCGAATGTACCAAATACAAGCATTTTATATGGAGCAACTGCCTATTCGACCTACACAACCCAGTAACTGAGTAACACAGCACCCCTTGGCAGTGCTAAATTAAGCCAGCGGGGGGCCTGTAGCAAATTCGACCAAGGGACCCCAAAATCAGTTTAGAATGAGAAGGTGTCTTGACTTTTTTTTGTACGTCACAAGAAGGGGCCACAATGCATGGGGCCCGTCGCATTTGCTACTCTTGCTAATCCGGCTCTGCCCCTTGGCAAAACTGGTGAAAGATTTCTGGCTTCTGACAAATCGTAAAGACTGTCAAAGACAGCCAAAAACAAGTGCTTAACGTACTTTCTGAGGCATGAAGGAGTCTGGGTATGTTAACCCATCCAATAACCGACCTCTGCAAGCGTTGCTTAACCTCGAAGATCGACCCGTGTGGCAGTTATTATTCAGCCACGAGCACCTCCAGCCTTACCTACTAAGTTTTAACTACATCAGTAGTTTAAAATAACTTGCTTCTCAGTCCAGATAGAAAGCACGTAAACACTTAAAAATATTATTTTATTCAGCTAAACGATTTTTAACTACCAAACCAACTATTTAAAAATATCGACCCCACTTTAAGTGGAAGACGGGGTGAAAACTACCCCCACCGTCTTTAACAGTCAGCTTCTAAAATCCTGATCATTTTAAATTATTATTCAAAACTACTTTCCTTTCAAATATGTGGTCTAAATAGAATCTCTTTGAGAAACTAATCCAAATATAATATGAAAAAGTTTCACTTGAAAGCTGCTTTAGATTATTGAATAAGAAATAAGTTTCTGTACAAATGTTATTGAAATAAACTTTAATCATATTAAATGGTTGAGAAATTGTTTAATTTTATTATAAACGAAAGTAGGCTTTTTACGGTTTTGCCAGCCGACTTTCGAATCATTTTGAGATTTTTGGACAAAGATTCTTAGTTACGGCAAGATATATAAGGCAATACATTAGGAGCCTTACTTCTTATTTCAAGGTTACCGTCATAGCCCTAAGAATCGCCAAACTAAATAATAATCAACTACTTAAAACTAAATAATAATTATTATTATTATTAACTCGTACTATCCCACTGCTGGGCAAAGGCCTCCCTCCATTCCTTCCAACGGTCTCGATCTTTTGCTTCTTCTTTCCAATTCTTAAGGAAGGCATCCAGGTCGTCCCGCCATATCCTTCGTAGTCTGCCGCGGCCCCGGGTCACTGTGTCAGGACACCAATCTTGTGTTTTACGGGCCCAGCTTGTCAGGCATACGGCAGACATGTCCTGCCCAGTCCCACTTAAGTTGGGCAGCCTTTTGAGCCACATCTATGATTTTCGTTTTGGAGCGCAGTATAGTGTTTCGAATGCGATCTGTTAATTTAACACCTACTAGGTGTTAAATTAACAGATCGCATTCGAAACTACTACTGCGCTATAAATAAAAATAATAATATATAATATAACTAAGTTATATCTGATGATGTAGACATGGAGAGGGAGCGCAGGGCATTGTCAGTCCGGGCGAACATGCTGGCACGCAGGTTCGCTCGATGTACGGACGCGGTGAAAGTAACTTTATTCAAAGCGTATTCACGCGCACATCTCTGTACTCAGCGAGCCTGTGGTTCAGATATACCCAAAGGGCTTACAATTCTCTGCGCATCCAGTTTAACAATGCCTACAGGGCGCTGTTACGTCTGCCGCGCTTCTGCAGTGCGTCAACAATGTTCGCTGAGTCTAGGACAGACGGCTTTGAGGCCACCTGGCGCAAAAAGATAGCCTCACTACTAAGCAGATTGCGTGGGAGCAGTAACAGCATCCTGAAGGTAATAGGCAACAAGTTAGACAGCCCACTGGTGTGGAGCCTCACCCAGAGGACTAAGTCTCTCTTAGTTATTAGGTACTAACATAGTTTTTTAAGTTCATATCTGAGTTAACAAACAATAACAAGAGATACAATAGTTCCCGATACCGGTGGGCTACTATTTTTATATTTTTAAATGTTTTTTATATATTCTTTTTTAAGAAATATTTAAAAATGTATTTAATATGTTAAAAAAATTAATAAACGAAATAAGAGATACAATAATAATAAAAAGAGTTAAACTCTAAAGTAAAAACTTTCACTTGCTTGTGTGGTTTGCCAAACAATTACACACTCACACACAACCACTTTCAGACTAACCCCATACAACACACTTTCATAAACACTTCTCACTATAAACCTCTACCTACCTAATATAAATAAGATTGTATACTGTTAACATCAGATGAAATGATCTACAGTTTTCAAGGATCTGTATCAACCCATTTAAAAGTACCTGCTACACTGTTCTTCAAGATACAGGATAATATCCTAGTTTGAAGGACAGGGGTATTATTTATGTAAAATAGCCACTACCGTGTAATTTCAACACTAATGTAACATTTATGTTAATCTTTTTGTGAAATAAATGATTACTCACTTACTTACTGAAGTGGCAGTGGGCAGGGCACATTGCTCGCAGAACAGACGGTCGATGGGCCGAATACTTCTGGAGTGGCGACCGCGTACCAAAAGATGCAGCGTTGGAAGGCGTACCGACAACCTGGTGAGGGTCGCAGGAATCCGATGAATGCGAAACGCACAGGACCGGTCGTTATGGATGAGGGATGTCCATGGATGGGTGACCATCTTTACATACCGAGACTCCTGCGTGCCTCGGAAAGCACGTTAAGCCGTTGATCCCGGCTGTCAATCATTGATCTTTGACAGTCGTCACAGGGTCGTCAGAAGCCCGAAAGTCTGACAACCAGTCTTACCAAGGGGTATCGTATTACCCAGTTACTGGGTAGTGGAGGTCAGATAGGCAGTCGCTCCATGTAAAATACTGGTATTCAGCTGCATCCGGTTAGACTGCAAACCGGCCCCAAGATAGTTGGGAAAAGGCTAGGCAGCTGATGGATGATGATGATGATGATGACGATGAAAGTATTTTCTACATATTTATCTTTTGTAGCCTTTGGTAGCTAGACTGAACAAAAACTTACATTTATAAATATAAACCAAAATATCGCGTGCCATTTAAAACACATTAAATTGCAGCAAACTTAAATTACAACCTAAAAGTAAACATCAAAATGTTCAGCACATTATACATTACCGTTTTCACAGCCAATTATCCATTGCTGCGCTAGTACACAAAGCTTAACGCATCATTTAACATTAGCAGCGATGGACTGCAAAATAATTTATTACATCGAAAATGTTGTTGTTTTTCATAGCACATTTATGAAATTTATTGTTTGTTAAATGTATGCTTCGTTGGCGAATAATTTATGATATTTAGCGAGGTGGGCAGGGGGTTGTAGGGTGGGTAAATTTAATTTGGGGGCGAATTTAAAGTTTTAAATTAATTTTTGTAAGTTATAAAGCTTCGTTGAAAATATATTTATTTGGTAGAGATGACCCGTTACAATAATAAAGATTGTTTCCGCACGAGAAAACTCTGCCAAAGTTTTTGGTGTCTTCGTAGTTTGTTAATTCTATTAAATAATATCATTTCAGTGTCAATTTTTCTAAAAACTTTCACAAGAACGACCACGTTTATAACAAATAAAATAGACAATTCATATAAATTAAAAACATGAAGGTTTGTTGTATGTTGGTTTTATCTTTGATTTCAATCATCAGACAACAAGTCGTATGATGCTCCAACGTTACCTACATAAAATATTTTTTACATTTTTTTAATGGTTGTTGTACACCTACACAGAGTACCTATTCTCTTTAACCCAAAGGTTGACTGGTAGAGAATGCTTTGTTGCATTAAGTCCGCCTTTTTACCACTATTGTACCTGAAGCTTAAAGAAATAAATAAATATTTAATTTTTACCACGCTTACAGCTGAAGACCGGAACTCACTGTATCTTTGTTTTCTGGTAGGTATATTCAATCTAAAGGTATTCAAGATAATAAAAGGCTTACTTCTAGACAAGTTCCAACGAGAACAACGCGTTTTTATTTTTATGATAGAACATTTTAGGAAACAAAAAAAAAATATTGCACCCTTGTGAAGCTGGAATGGGTATTCTAGTCAATAATAATAATTTTCTGTAGAATAAAAAAAAACTAAAAAACACACTTTATTTTTCTATTTTTAATTCTCAGCAAACCCTTTCATTTGATACCCCTAACATGGGAATGCATACAAAATAACAAGTCCGCCATATTGGATTTAGAATAACGTCACTGAGCTGCTTGCTGCATTGTCATCTTAACTTCTGAGATTTGTTTACATAGTTACAAGTGAAGCTAATATAAGTGTCTGTTAAAAATACAACAATTTGTCTCTAAAGACCAAATTTCTTCCAGAAACCAAAAATCTGCCTAGCTTTTTCCCAACTATCTTGGGGTCGGCTTCCAGTTTAACCGTATGCAGCTGAATACATGGAGCGACTGCCTACCTGACCTCCACAACCCAGATACTAGGTTATACGATACCCCTTGATAAGACTGGTTGTCAGACTTTCGGGCTTCTGACGACCCGTAACGACTGTCAAAGATCCACGATTGACTGCCGGGACTAGCGGCTTAACGTGCTCTCCGAGGCTCGGAGGAGTCTCGGTATGTAACGATGATCGTAGCCTAACCTAATGGATAGATCCGTGCGGCTGTTATTACTTTAGCCACGATTTCCTCCAAATTTGTACCAGAAACCATATCTTACGAATACAAATACATAGTGTAGCTGTAAATTCATGTAAAGCGAAAACAAGGCGGTTATATAAACGGCATTACAATGGTATAGGACTCAGACTCCAGTTTTTCAGACAACGTCGACGTAACCCGGCAGTCTTATTGCATTCCGCGAACGCCGACCCAGTGGCGCGGGTGTGGCCACTAAACTAGCGGGGAGGGTTGATGAAAATTAATCGTTTTTTATGGAGTTAGCTGTACTTTTCAGGGTTCCGTACCCGAAGGGTAACAAACGGGGCCATTACCAAGCCTCCGCTGTCCGTCCATCCGTCCGTCCGTCCCTCTGTCTGTCAGTAGGCTGTATCTCATGGTCTGTAATTAGACAGTTGATTTTTTTTTTAATAATGGCAACAAGTTGACGCGTATTTTTTTTTCTTTTTTTTTTAACCCTTCATGTGCGAGTCCGATTCGCATAGTTTTTTTCAGGATATTTTTTTGATTTGACTTTCTTTTGTTTCGGTGGTCAGTCGCAGTCGGAATTTTCAGACGATCCGAGTAGGTATATATGCATAAAAAGCTGTTTGCTATTTTGAGATCCAAACTTTTTAGAAACTCTTCTGTAATTAATTAATTAGTCCTTAATTATTTTTTTGATGGGTGACATCTTTCCTCTCGCTTTCCAGTAATCTGTGGGAGTGATTTCGTGAAATGGAACGGAAGTGTGTAACAGCGTTGCTATTCTGTAAAATCTCAATAATTAAATCTCTATAACTTAGAAGTGAACGTGAAGTGGGCTGTCAATCCATACAATCAAAGTGGAATGACAGTTCACTTCACGCTCACTCCACCTAAGTTCACGGTGAGCTGTTAACAGAATCGACCGGCAGAAAGCCGGGGAACCACGCGCTATTTTATTTGACCAATGATCGTGCGCTATTTGATTTGACCAATGAGCGCGCGCGGAGGTAGAGTTGGCCGTCAGATGGTAGAGCGCGCGCACGATAAGTCTGCGCGCGGTCGAAATCGGAACTAAACGTTTTAACGCGTCAGGCCCCTCGCGTCGACATAACAATAGGTTTTTAATTGTGTCTGCTAATGAGGGACTTGACGCGTTAATTTTATTTTTCAGGACAGAATGATAATGTTGCTTATTACCAAGGTGAGATGTCAAATGTTACACATCATTTGCGACTACTGTAAGTCTCACTCGTTTTTTTTATTATTAGTTGGCTTGCACTGTCCCAGTCCTGGGCAAAGAGCTCCTCCCATTCCTTCCACACACATGCCTTACACTCTCTTAGCTGTGCTTCTTCACGCCAACTCCCCAGGAAGCTTTCCAAGGCGAAGGCGAAGTTGGCGAGAGCCAACTTCTCCTAACCCCTATCTAGTGTTCAGAAATCTTTACATTGTTATGTGGTCTATCCTGTTATGCTTTTTGCTACAAAATGCTAAAGTGTAATTGAAATCGCTTCCGGGAAACGAAAAAAGAATAAAAAAATTAAGAAAAAAGTTAAAACAAAACTTTTCAAAGTTTTTTAATTCGTCCCTTTTACGCTTCCGGACAATTTTACCAACAAAGCTTCTGAAAAGAACTCTCAAAACTTTTACAACGATGGTTTAAGTTTTATGCTGACTTTTTACATACCGATAAATTGCTTAACGTTGCACGCTTTTTTTTTGTGGGTTTTGGATATTATCCTATGACTTCTCTCGCTCTGGGTGGAGCTCCGGGCGTGTCAGACTTTTACTGACTAAAACGTACCCCTGTTCTTTCATTGCATGAGTGCCCAGGGGCGCGGTAACTCTGTTACGAATTTATCCACGACCCCTTGGAATGCATGCATCGGTCATGGCAGGCTCCGTCATTGGTGGCTGACATCTCTTTGAGGCGCGCTTGGAAAACTACGCGCCGTCGACTCTCGGGCCTGGTGCTGATCGGACGGCGAGCTACCCATTACTCGCCGTCCGCAGCCCCGCGTCTACGATGGCCGGAGATCGTCTCGCGACTCCCTGTTGAACGTTGCACGCTGAGGACCTTACTTATAAAAAAATAAGCAAAATTATGATATAGCTTAAACACCGATTAGCGGGTTCTTAATTAAAAAAAAAAATATGGAGAATTTGGATTTAGAATCCGTTATTCAGTATTTAAACAAAGCTCCTCTTAGGCTCCGAAACTCAAAAAGTGTAAAAAAAAAAAAGATCAGTGAAAAAAAAAATCGGCTGACAACCCGGGTTGTCGTCGGGCTTCTATTCGACAACCGGTTGGCGAGTTTTGTAAATAATACTGTTAATGTACTTTCCAATATTTTTGAATTTATTTATAAAGTCACTGATAGACAAGCTGCAGTTTTAACTAATAGGTCTAGAAATATGATGGCGCAAGAGTTTCAAATCAAATGAAGATAGGGTACTAAGGAAAGATTTTGTAAAATTTATTCTCTAAAGATATAAAACAGGATCTCTGTTCTATCTGTCCTATTTCGACTTAGCACACGAGGTAGTCGAGATGTGGAATCTGAGGGCATAGTGTAAGTTTTTCAACGCACTCGAACGCGTTTGCGTAAACGTCCGCTTATGTCAAACCGTATAGAAAAAAACTTCTTTACAAAAAAAAACAACCGACTTCCAAAAAAGAAAATACACTATACAAACACCGACTTCCGAAATTTAAAGTTGAGTTTTTTATTTTTCACTTTTTAGTTGTTATATATATACCCCAGAACTAAAAACCCCAATAACATGGAACGTGGAATTTAAACATACTCGTAATTGGAGAAAACAGAAACGTCATCAAGGTATACGTATTTTTCGTTTTTGTTCAGTTTCTCAAAAAGCGATAAAGCAATTTCGATACAATTTATATGGAACTACCTCGGGAGTACATTCTTTCGGATAAAAAAGAATTTCGAAAATCGGTTCACAACTGACGGAGAAATCGGCCGGTACATACATAAAAAAAACGCATACAGTCGAATATAGAACCTCCTCCTTTTTCGAAAGTCGGTTAAAAAAGAGGTTATTGTCACCAGGCAGCGCTTATACAGTTTTAGGAAAAATTGACGTTTACTTTAACGAGATCGAGGACGTTAAAAAACTCACACTCTGGCTACTGGACACTACACTACTATCAGTATGCCGATTGTAGTTACCGCAAATGGCCACTAGGCAAAAGGCTAGACGACCACCTGTCGAAGCTGGCGTTGTGTGGTTGGATCAAGGGCCTGATACAGAAGGCAGTACTCCTCGGTATGGCTCGCATTGTGAGGAGGTTCCTGTCTCTGGAGCCACCAGCGGGGTACCATTGTTTAATATTTTTAAATGTTTTTTTTTTTTAATGATTGGATTTTATGAAAAATTATTACCATTATATACATAGAAGAATAAATAAACGGAAATAATAACATTCAATACAAAAATAAATTATTTAATAAACCGCTGATTTCATAGCCCCACATCGTCTCTCACATACGTATCGCACGAATGTATTCTGCGGGAGGCTGACCGTTTTAATTTACGCGTGCGTTCTCTATTATATGTTGAGAACTAATTGTTATGTTACATTTGGGATACAGACTGATATAGACTTAATTAATTAGTTCTTCTCACGAACAATAATAGTTTAAATGAGAATTACTGAAATTGTGGAAAAAAATACCAGGAAAAGGAAAATTTTGCTATTTGCCACTTGGCTATACAAAAAGCTATGGGCTGACCATAGCGAGTGTAGGCAGGCCAAAGAGGCACTTCCCTCCTAAGGACCGCTTCACAAAGCAAGCCCTACGACTGACCAACCCTCAGCTGCGGAAAGTCACGGTACATCTGGCCACTTTGACCTACAACTGGCCTTTTGTCAAAAAGTTTTTTCATTTTTCACTTTTTAGTTGATGTACCCCAGAACTAAATTTAAATAACAAAGATAATGGATAACCCCATGGAATTTGAGCTTAATTGGAGACAACCAAAACGTCATCTGTGTTTACATATTTTTTGTTCATGTTGATTTTTTCAAAAAGTGCTGAATCAATTTGGATAAAATTTACATGGGACCACCTCTGAAGTATGGCCTACCTAACAAAAAATAATTATCAAAGTCTATTCACAAGTGGCGAAATCGCGTAACATACATACAAAAAAAAAGCAACACAGACGGATTGAGAACCTCCTCCTTTCTGAAGTCGGTTAAAACCACCATCATACCACCATCGGCATCAGACTTCTTAAAAAGTAACTTGTTTGGAACTTTTTAGTTTTTTTTTGCAGTTCAAGTTTTTTGAAAGCGTTAATGTTCTAAGTAAAATTCGATGGATCTCGAAAATGTGTTTATATTATGAACACATTTTTGAGATCTTATCATGTTCCATCGAATTTTTGACAATTCTAAAAAAATGTTTAACAGTGAATGTCCATATACCTATGTATGTACTTAGCAAATAAGTATTGAAATCGTGTACGTTACACGCTACGCTTTGCAAGCATAATTATGAAAAGTGACTTGCGAATCTGAAATGCGGATTTTAAATTGTTACTTTGATGTTGGAGATCGTAAAAGTTTATTCTACAGATTTGTGTTAGTTATGGTCTTTGAAGTCAGATAGATATCTATAGAAAGCCATTTGCAAAACTACTGAACGTATTTTCATGCTGTTTTCAGCAATAGACAGAATAATTCATTAAGAAGGTTTGAGTGTATAATTACGAGTAATACCCGTGTGAACTTGGGTGGGTCGCTAATAAAAAAATATATCTATGTGTTGCTTCATGTACACTTTTTTCCTGTAAACGTGTAATATATGTGTGTTGCGTGTAAGGTTTAGTGTACGGGATAACACAAGTGAAACGCTCGAGAGTCAGTTACCAACTGTATTCGCAGTTCTACATTGCGCTTATGCAGCTATGTGTCCCCACAGTATTCCCACTTTTTACAAAATTTTACATTATAAAATTTAAACTACAATAAAATTTGAAATACATGGTTTTACAATATACACGTTGTTTCATTTTATTAATATTCTCTTACATACTAATACATGATACGTCGACATTGTTTATACTTAGTTCTAATTATCACCTGGCGTTGTGTTTCATTAATACAGGCTGTTTTATTTTTAGTGAACACATTTTTGAGTTGAGATTATTTATTACATACATACATGCTGTTGTTTTTTAATAACCAATAATTGTATTTTGGTAGTATGCCTCGGTTTTTTTGGGGTACTTATTCTATGTTTTACTATTATTTCACTACACTATGTGAACTTGTTGTGGGTGCGCTGTGGATTGTTGAAGCAACTGTAAATTGCTTGCACTATGCCATACTGTCAATTCTTTCCGTATGATCTTCTGAGCACCTTGTTTACATTTTTTATGCAATACGTACATAAAGTATATACCAATCACTGCTGCTATGACAAGTATCACTATTCCATATTTTTCTGCGGTTCGCTCAAAATGCGAATTTGTTGCGTCGTTCGCTCCATTTTGAGCTATAATCACTTCTTCCGTTTTTTTCTCAACACTATACGTTTTTCCCATTTTGATACAATACTGTATAGTCTACGTAGTTTGTGATCTATAAATGTACTTATTCTGGCGCTAATATTTTATTGTGCCTATTATTTACAAAGTAACACCTTATGATTATTTTGATGGCTCAGCGCACAGTGCGACTGACCTACTTAATTACTTCGTAATAATTATAAGTTGAGTCGACATTTCTTACATACTAGCTATTTAACCATGGTTTGCTTATACATTTTTTACTATTCTACTTTTATCTTATTTATAAAAATCTAACAGGGGTTTTGATTATTCTGCCTGACCTTGATGTTTTTACATTTGTACTATTGTTTTGTAAGCATGTTTTTATGTTTTTGTTACTCTCTTTTGCACAAGCATTTTCATTTAATATATAGGCAGGTTTAAGTCTATCTATTGATACTGTTGCTTCCCTATCTGTTAATGATATTTTATACAATTTTTCTGATCTTTCTAAGACTTTAAATGGTCCTTCGTAGGGACATACTAATGATTTTTTTATCTTGTCATTTCTTAGGAATACATGTGAACAATCTTTAAGGTCTGAGTGCACAAAAAATGATTTGGAATTGTGAGTCTTGACACTCATGGGTTTATATTGCTTAATCGTATTACTAATATTCTGTACTACTATGTAGGGATCTAAATTATTTCTTACTTCTACGAAAAATTCGCCTGGCAATCGTAGGGATCGCCCGTAAACCATTTGTGCAGCGCTGACGCCTGTTTCTGATTTGATGGCAGCGCGAAGTCCTAACATTACACTAGGTAGTTCGTGTGTCCAATTTTTGTTACCATTTAGCCTTGCCATTAATGACGCTTTTACACACCTGTGCCACCGTTCCACCGCTCCGTTGCTTTGCGGTTGGTATGGGGTTGTTCTTATTTTTTGTATACCTAAATAGGACATTAATATTGTGAATAATTTGCTTTCAAATTGCCTACCCTGGTCACTGGTTAGTTTAACAGGGCAGCCAAATCTGCTTATCCATTCCTTATATAATGTTTTTGCTACGTTCTCGGCTGACATGTCCTTTAATGGAAATGCTTCTGGCCAACCAGTATTCCTATCTATAATTGTTAGACAGTATCTGTACTCGTCTGCGGTTGTAGGGAGAGGTCCTATTAAGTCAATGTGTATGTGATCAAATCTATCTACTGGTGGATATTTACCATAGCTGGATTTTGCATGTCTATTTATTTTTGATTTTTGACAATTGATGCATGTTTTAGTCCATATTCCAATGTCTCGGTTCATGTCTGGCCAGAAAAATTTTTCTTTAATGAGTTGGCGTGACGCGCGCGTGCCGGGATGACTTAGATTATGTATTGCCCGGAATATATCTCTTCTGAAGTTTTCTGTTATATATGGTCTCGCAGTATCATTTGACATCTCGCAGTATACGTATTTGTTGGTATTTGGAATTAATATCTTTTTAATTTGGTATCTAGGATTGTTTAGTAATGTTTTGAGGTCTATGTCTTCGCTTTGTTCTAGTGCTAACTTCTCATAGTCTACTACGCTTGATGTGCATTCTACACTTTCTATACGTGATAATGCGTCTGCGACAACATTATCCTGTCCACTCACATGGCGTATGTCGGTTGTAAATTCGCTGATAAAGAGTAGCTGCCTAATACGTCTTGGACTTTCTTTGTTATTATATTTTTACTTAATTTTGTGAACGCAAATGTTAAGGGTTTGTGATCCGTAAAAATGATTATTTCACCTCCTTCGAATAAACATCTGAAGTGTTCTACAGCTAAAAAGATAGCAAGTAGTTCTCTGTCGTATGTACTGTATTTCTTTTGTGTTTCATTCAATTTCCTTGAGAAATAACCTAATGGATACCATTGTCCGTTGACATGTTGTTGCAAAACGGCTCCTACGCAATTATTTGATGCGTCTGCAAAAAGTGCATATGGCACGTTGGTTACTGGAAACGATAACGTGACCGCATTCATGAGACTCGCTTTACATTTTGAGAATGCTTGTTCAGCATCCTGTGACCATTCTATGGGTGTTTTATCGTTCTTTTTAGCCTTGTGAATATATTTATTTAATGTGTCTAAATACTCAATTGCTCTTGGTAGATGATTTCTATAAAAGTTTACCATGCCCAAAAATGTTCTTAGTTGAGATACATTTTGGGGCTTGGGGTATTCTGTGATGGCTTGTATTTTGCTCTCTATTGGCTTAATACCAGTAGTCGTAACTTCGTATCCTAGGAATTCTACTTTAGTGGCTTGGAATGTACATTTTTCTAGGTTTATGGTAATGCCGAATTCGTTTAGGCGTTGAAAAACTTGTTCTAAATGCTCACAGTGTTGTGCGGAATTTTCTGAGCTAACTAAGATGTCATCAGAGTAACAGTATAAGAAGTCTAGACCTGATAAGACGGTGTTTGTCATAAACCGTTGAAAGGTTTGTGCTGCATTTCTTAGTCCGAAGGTCATGCGTTCAAATTCGTATAGACCAAACGGTGTTGTTATCGCGGTTTTGCAGATATCTTGTGGGTTTACTAATATGTTATGGTAGGCTTTCTTTATATCAATTTTTGAGAATATTGTCTTTCCAGTTAGTAAATAAGTGAAATCCTGTACGCGAGGTATGGGGTACCTATCCGGTTTAGTAATCGCGTTTAGTGCTCTGTAATCGCCACAAGGACGTACTTGCCCATCTTTTTTTGGGACTAAATGTAAGGGACTTGCCCATTCTGATTTAGACGGCCTACATATACCTATCTCTAGCATGTTTTTAAACTCGTCCTTTGCTAATTTATATCTCTCTGGCGCTAAGGGTCTAGGTTTACAAAATACTGGGGTACCTGTAGTTTCAATATAGTGGTAGACGGTGTGCTTAGGTGCCTCTTTGAACGACATAGGTTTGAGAATATCCGGATATTTTTTTAGAATGTCATGAATTGGATGATCATTTCGTAATGTTGAAATTGCTGGTTCACAATGGTTTACGATCTTTCCGTACGCTGCTAGGTTAGTTATATTGTCTATAAGTCGTTGACCATTAATGTCTATAATTAACTTATGATAATCTAAAAAATCAACTCCTAGTATTGGTTGCTTAACATCGCATACGACAAATGTCCACTTGAAAGGTCTTCTTAACTTTAAATCTAGTGTGATTGACTTGGTTCCGTATGTTTTTATCTCGGATCCATTAGCTGCGAATAGCTTATAGTTACAGTCTGGATTTAATTCAGATTTACTTTTAATTGCGCATTTAGGTAGAACAGATATGCATGCTCCTGAATCTATTAGAAATTTGAGGCGAGATTTTTTGTCACTTACAATTAGGCGGTGATCCTTAACTGCACAGCTCCCCGCCACCTGCTGCAGTTCTTCTAGTTTTCCGACTCTGTAGACGGTTTCTTGATTTTCCAGTTGCAGGGTGCGATGCATTTTCGTGCTCTTCCTCTGAACCTGAGGTGGTACGAGCATAGCCATTTGGGACTATCGGGTGTAATGCGCGGTCTTGAGCTGGAACGTGATCTTGGCTGATACCTGTGTGTGCTCGTTGATCGTCCTCTGCGGTTCTCCATTTCGTTTATTTTCAGGTTAATCTTGGCTATTTCTGCCATTATTGTCGCTATGTCATATCCTGTTGTCTGCTCCGGACGACTTCGAGTTACTTCGCTGACTTGCACGGGTTGGTAAGTATCCATTATTTTATCAGCTACCACTGCTAATTCTTCCAGGTTCTTCGCTGATGTGACGGTGAGTACGGCACGAACTGACGACGGTAAGTGTCCTTGCCATAGTATATTAAGTGTGTCATCTTCTATTTTTCCTCTAGATAGTTCCTTCATGCGGCGCAAAAGTTGACTGGGTTTCTGGTCTCCTAGTTCTACTTCTGACACTAATTTTTGTACTTGTCTCGTTTCTGACTCTTCGTATATTTGTAGCAATCGGTTTTTTAGCGCTTCGTATTTGTTGTTTTCTGGAGGCTTTGCTACAATGTCTGCGACTTGCTGTATGGCTTCTTTCGTGAGTTTTGATACGGCCATGAAGTATTTGTTTGTGTCCGATGTCTTTTGTGGTGTCAAAACGGCTTCCACTTGAATGAACCATAGCCTCGGATTGTCTGTCCAAAATTCTGGTATTCTGCTCGAAACTGATACGGTCGAAACAGTAGAGAAATCGGTCGAAGGTTCTTCTCTTTTTGGTGGTGTAGTCATTTTTTACTTGCGCGACGCGTGGTTTGCGATAATCGTAGCGCGTTATCTGTTTGCGTCGAATTTCGAGCGTCGGGTGTCGAGCGTCGGAGGTCACCACTGTAATATATGTGTGTTGCGTGTAAGGTTTAGTGTACGGGATAACACAAGTGAAACGCTCGAGAGTCAGTTACCAACTGTATTCGCAGTTCTACATTGCGCTTATGCAGCTATGTGTCCCCACAAACGTAAGTTCGAAGTCATAGAAAATACACTGGCCTACAAAACTATGTATCACACTTTTAAATTGCATTAACTTTTTAAGTACACAAGATATACTTTCGAAATATTAAGGACTCGAAAAAGTGTTTAATTTAGTTTACAAAAACTTCATTTAAGAAATGGCTGAAAAAACCTTTTAAAACAAAAATAATCCTTTTCGAATAACAATTTTACCATTCATTTTTTTTAGTTTATTTTGATTAAATAATTAAAAAAAAATAGTATAAATTAGTTAATTATATTAATTTAGTTTAATTGTTTTGTAGTTTATACACACAGAAAAAATTTGCACTTGAATCTACACACACAAATCGAAGACGCCTTCGCGAAATAGAACACCCATAATTTTTTTTTTTTTTTTTGTTTCGTTGGGTTACCGTCGAAAGGCGCCTGGAGTTTTGAAGAAAAGGCCGGGGAGTGTGGGATTCTTCTTTCCTCACTAAAACTACCACAACCACTAAACACACTATCAACACATGGAAGGAGCTAGGTAGATTTTCTCCTCAGGGATGTGCCTTGTGTACCTTGTAAAATAGTAGCCCGCCGTTACCGAGAACAGGTTCCAAGGTCAAGGTCAGGGTTCCAAAGACAGGAGTTGCCTAACAATGCGAGCCGCTTTCTGAATACTTTGTTCCAACTGCCTAACGAGATGCCTAAGGGTAGCGGAAAAATTCTGAAAATGAGTTACCGCACCCCTGGGCACTCAGGCAGGGAAGGAACAGGGGTGGGGTTTAGTCAGTAAGAGTCTGGCACGCCCTCCCGCTCCACCCAGAGGAGGAGAAGTCATTGGATGATTTCCCAGCTCACAAAAAAAAAAAAGGAATGTGCCCTATACCTACCTATCATCTATACACACTCTACATTTACTGCTCATACAAGTAAAATGCGTATGAAAAATAACAAGAAACTCCTCGGTTGAAAATTCCAGTGTGGTTGTTACATAGGAAACGTCGCGATAACTCAGAGGAACGCCCGCAATGTTTAATTGCTAAAACGTGACTGGCGCGGAACGAAGGGCTGCCGTAATCTCACCTTAGACGAGTGTTACACAGTGCAGAAAAAGTTTTTGTTCATATTTTCGGAGGGTATTTGGAATAAGAAGTGACATGACAGGAGTAATCTTCTGAACAGACGTAAGAATGATTCACGTTACACCGTGTCCCGACCGGGCCCCGGACACGGTCAAACATCTATAGTATACTTTTTGTATGAAGTGATCCATGCTTGACCGTGCCCCGGCCGTGCACCGCCGTGCGCCGCCGTGCCCCGGCCAGGGCACAGCGTCGGAATGTCGGTGGGTATTGTTTCCCGGCTCCGGCTAGGCTCGGCCCCGACACGTTGTAACATGAACGTGTGCGCCGGGCCCGGCCGTGCCCCCGCCGTGCGCCACCAGAATACACGCAACCAGACCGGTGTAGCATGAATGACAAGCCCGGCCAGCGCACAGTGGACGTGCCTCGGCCGACGCGACACGGGTTAGCGTGAATCATCCGTTACTCGAAAATCCACTTCTATTTCTACTGCTTTTAGGCACGCAATGTGGTATTACGCACTAGTGTCGAAAGTGCGGCGGCCTGCCTCTGCCTCAATTTTTTTTTATTGTATCAGACTGGTCACCATTCAGCCCCCGCTGGTCACCAGGCAGCCCCCATTAGGTCGCACGAAAAAATGCCCACTCAATCAAAATGTACTATTATTTGTTGATTAGGGACTACCATAACGTTAATGCAGTTTTTTAGTTCAATCTAGATTTAATTCCACAACTGCATCAAACTGACGCCCAACACTTTTTCATCCATACAAAACTCACTGATAAAAAAATGGCATAGCGATAAAGGCAATCTTTCCCGTTTTTAGACAGATTAAAAGCCAACAGCATTCTATGATACCAGAGAACAGATACGTGTGAGATAACTCAAAGCAAATCCAGCGTTGTTTAATTGCCGAAACGTGACGCCGCGGAACTAAGGGCGGTTTTAATCTCACTTCGGGATGGTGTCACACCGAAGTCATGGAGGCTTTAACATGAAGCATTGTAATTATTTGGAAAGATCCTTTAGAACTTTAACGTTTTCTGGTGTTGTTATGAGTTAAACAGAAGATTAATATAACTTTTCCCGCTTAAACATTTCAGCTAAAAGATGTCCTCGTCCAATTGTAACAACAACGACTGGTCTTGTGCTTCTCGTATCCATCGTATTTCCTCAACCCTCACCAGGTCATCAGTCCACCTTTTTTTACTATTTATAGGCTCGCGTCTGACCACTATCTCACCTGATGGTAAGCGATGATGTGGTCGAAGATGGAGTACGCTTATGGGAGGCCTTCCAACGCTCGGCTTCTGGTACGTGGTCCCCACTCCATATCCTTTCGGTCCCATTGCGCATCTGCTCTCTCTATTGCTCTTTGGGTGACTCATTTTTTTTTTTAACTTTTTTATGATATTGGGTTTGATAGACGTCCTTTGGCACTTAATTAGTATGAGCTTGGTATTGTAACATATGAAATGATTCTTTTGCATCTCACTAATAGAGACCCAGTTATTAATTTCAACTTATATTACAATTGTCACAGACAAAGGTTAAAAATAACGTCATTGTTAATTGGTCGATGTTTCTAAACCTTCCTTTCGACGTATGAATAATGTTAAAAATAGCAGTTTAATACGGAAAACGAAACGCGACAGCAAGCGACTTGGTTCGAAAGACCAAGTGCTGATATCAGCTTTCTTTATAAATATATTTCATTCAGTTAGCATCGTCAGCAAACTGGACCCGTGACGTCACTGTACTTTAGTTCATTCATTCGTTCTTTTTCGTTCATTCTCTGCTTGTTATTTATTGCTCGAAATGCGTATTGTTCTTTTGTTTGGCAGTATGAGCTTTTTTACGAGATGAATAGGTTTCCCGAAATATTACGATGTGTGGTTCGGAAAAATAACCATTAATGTCTAGCAAGTACTTATGGACGTTATAAGTAAGTACGCATTTCGTATTTCTTTAGTTAGTCTTCAAAACCTCTTGACTTATGGCTGAACCGGTTCCTTATTTCGGAAATCAGTGAATGCTAGAAATCATGGTGATAAATGTATATCAGCTGCAGTTATGCGAAAACGCCATTAACATTTCTCTAAAAAAAAAGCAAATTTTCAAAAAACCAGACTCAAAATCTATGACTGCTTAAAAGTAACTTGTTTGGAACTTTTTAGTTGTTTTTTTTTGCAGTCGGGTATTTTGAATTATTTAGGTATTTTGGTTTTCCTATCTTATAGTGACTTATACTTTTGAAATTACCTCATCAAGCCCTTTATTATGATAACCCACATGACCATGCCATAAACAAAATTACCACGAAAATAGCACAAATGTAAACGTCATTTAAAAACAATGACCTTTGAAAACGCGATCTCAACCAAAATAAAGAATCATTTAATAAAGAAACCTATTCAAAACAAAAAATAAACAGGTGTCTTTTATTCCATTCGGAAAATAAAGATACATTATTATCATTTTAGAAAATTACAAACAAAAAAAACACAAAAAGGAGTGCGTAGGTATTTGAGTGACAGTTCCACCATTTTGTGCCGCCTCCGCCATTTTGACATCAAAATGTGACAGCAAGGGTCCCCTGTCAAGTTGATGTATCGTCTATAGATAATAAAATATAAAAATGTACCTGGAAGGAAAGTTTTGTAAAATATGGCTCGACATTTTATTATTGTAATATTTTTTGAGGTGAAAAAATACGTTTGTTTTTTGGTGTAAGCTTGGGGTAAATGTAGTTTCCAGGTAAATGATTTAGATAAATAACTAATACTTAAATATTGTTCTTTAATAAAAACATGTAGTATCCAATTTTATATGGAATCTTTAAATTCGCCTAAATAAGAATAGTAACTTATAACTCATGAACAATGTTGCATTAAAAATAAAATAATTGTTGACACTTCACGGGACTCAAATACTGGCTTTTACCTTTAATGGGTGATAAGCATTGCCACAGTATTGTCTTTTTGGCACATTACCAGTCGACAGCGATGACCAGGAAGTTTCCGTCATTTTTGTTCAAAACCAATCTGCCAATCTGCCCGCACCTTTTTCCAACTATCTTGGGGTCGGCTTTCAGTCTAACCAGATGCAGCTGAATACCAGTGTTTTACATGGAGCGACTGCCTATCTGACCTCCACAACCCAGTTACTGGGTAATACGATACCCCTTGATAAAACTGGTTGTCAGACTTTCGGGCTTCTGACGAACCGTAACGACTGTCAAAGATTCACGATTGACAGCCGGGACCAACGGCTTAACGTGTTTACCGAGGCACGGAGGAGTCTCGGTATGTAAAGATGGTCACCCATCCATCTATGGACCAACTCCGGCAAGCCTAGCTTAACCTGATGGATCGACCCGTGCGGCTGTTACTACTTTTAGCCATAAGCTCCTCAGTTTCATTTGCTCAATGATCTAGGAAAACTGAAATTCTTATAAGATCTCTGTGTAGCGCTTTTGACAGAAGCTGCTACACAGTTGCTTGACTCCTCAAAAGCCGCCCGCTTAAACTTAAACCAACTGGAAAATTTCCAAAGAAATGTTCGCAACAAGACGAAATTTGTTCGTCAAAAAGTAAAATAAACCTAATTAGTATTCTGAAAGCAACATTTGTTTGTTTATTCGTTATTCAATCAGAATTCAACAAAGCAACAGATGACGGTAGAACTTTGAAACTTTTACAAAAATATGAGCAACTTCGTTGTCATTGTTTACCCAACTGCGCGGAGGAAATATGAGAGTTATGTTTGTCGTGTTGGCTCAACTTTATTTCCAGTCGTCTTGTTATATTACTTGAGCTCAATACATACTTGCGTTTTAATCTTGTGGTATTTCCGATAGAGATTGAGTTTTATTGCGATACATCCAGGAACTATCTCCTTTTTTATTTTTTGGGGTGTGGGAAATCGTCCAATGTCATCTCCCGCTCTAGGGTGGAGGGAGGGCGTATCAGACTTTTACTGACTAAAACCTACCCCTGTTCCTTCCTGCCCTGAGTGCCCAGGGGCGAGGTAACTCTGTTTCGAATTTATCCTCAACCCCCGGGCAGGCATCGGCCATGACGGGCCCCGTCCTTATTGCTTACAACTCTTTGAGGCGCGCGTGGAACACTACGCGCCGTCGACTCTCGGGCCTGGTACTGATCGGACGGTGAGCTACCCATTACTCGCCGTCCGCAGGCCCGGGTCTACGGTGGCCGGAGATCGTCTCGCGGCGCCGGAAGTCTCAGGCGTCTCCTGAGGCGGCTGCTGCTGAGAGCGTGAGGGTGACTCTGTCTTTGAGTCTCCCTCACCCATGCCGTCTCCTTCTTCGCCAACATTACTGCATCGCAGAAGGAGGAGACGGCTTCCCATTCCCTCTCGCTCCGTACCATGGCCTGAACCAGGGCAGGGCGCGAGAGGTCGCTGACGCCTATCGCATTCACGAGGACACGGTGGGGCTCCGCCCAAGTGAGGCAGACCTCCACCGTGTCCTCGGGACGATCCGCGCAGTGGAAATACCCGGGCGTCTCCTCCCACCCTATCCGACACAGGAACCTCCTGAAACAACCGTGTCTGGTGAGGACCTGCGTCAGGCGGAAGGTGAGGGCGCCGTGGGGCCTCACCAGTCACTCCTCAAAGAGGGGCACTACCGCCGCAATGGTGGCGTACCCAGCGCTGGGTTGCGACAGTCGCTGTCTCCATGTATGTTTAGTTTGGATGACAATGCATGGTTAGCTATGTGTCGTCATTCTAAATCCAATCCGACTCTCAAAGATGGCCGACTAGTTATGATAATACGTGTATCAAATGAACGGGTTTGCTGACAAAACTCGAAAAATAAAAAAATAAGTGTGTTTTTAGTTTTTCTTTAACTTCAGTTAATTATAAAACTGGCTTACAAGAAAGACACTGGCTGCTGTTAAATTCCCAAAACATTATTCTGTACAAAAAATTCAATACAAGCCTACTAAAAGATAGAAATGAAGGCATAAGGAAAAAACAACAAAACGTAAAACCTTATTTGTAACCATGTAAACAATACCCTCTCAATTTAACATCAATATCAATAAAACCACCACAGAACTCGGCGGAAAACACTTCAAATAAAATTCACATCAGCTACCAAATTGCGAAAAAAATCAGTCCATGGAATTCTCGAACAACGCATAAAAAGGTCACGTAACCATATTAAATTATCGGTTTCGTAGAAATAAAACATATTACATATCAATTGATATATGCTTAATATGCGGGGCACGGATGCCCCAGTTAGTATGGTAAGAGGAGTCTCTCCGGAATCTGGGAATGGTATATAGAATTATGGTGAGAAAAAATTTGGTCCTTCGAGCCTGATACCGGTTTCTGTGAATATATGTAAAATTGAATTTGAGAAATTGAGGCAATCCGTCTACTGAAGATTCTGAGATGACTGCATAGATAGCAGTCATCATAATCATCATTTCTGGCGATAGACGTCCACTGCTGGACACAGGCCTCCTCCAAGTGTCGCCACAGCGACCGGTCCTGTGTGTCTCGCATCCATTGGCTACTCGCGACCCTCACCTAGTCACCTTGTGGGAGGTCTCCAACGCTGCGTCTTCCTGTACGCGGCTGCCACTCCAGAACTTAAAGTCTTCTGATGAGGCCCTTTGTGAGCGACCACGTATCAGAGCCATTCGTCTGTGGTATGTGGGACGCGAAGTTACCGCGCAGCTTCCCGAACGCCGCTCAGCCGAGTCGGATTCGGCGGTTGACTTCTTTGGGTAATAGTGATAAAAAAAAACGAAAACGAAAACAAAACAAAGACAAGATAAAAACGAAGACAAGATTAGTCAACCTCAGAAATATTCGGGAGGCTAGTGATGTCAAAGAAAGGTCTTGATCTGTATTGACTTAAGTTCACTTCAAAAACTGAATATTCATCACCATTTCTGTCAAAAGACTGCTAGACACACGCCTCCTCGAAACTTCTCGCATTGCAATAAAATTATATAATTATTGTTTATTTTTTTTTCCGATGTCAAATATACGTGTAATACAAAAACGATAAATGATAATATTAAAAATAACTCTTTTATCCGTCAATATTTTTTGGCAGTTTCAACCAGATAAGGCTGGTGTTTCTTAGTTTACTACCCTGAAAAGAAACACCGATACAAACACAGAGGTCAAATGTCAATAAAATGCGTACTGGTCAAATCATATAAGAACCATGTAGGTTAATATCTGAGGTGTCCTTTTGAGAAAAGCGCCACCCAGATTTGAGTGGATTGACCCAAGCTGTTTTGACAGTAGACTTCGAAAGGTTTCCAATGCATAAAATAAATAAGAAATAAAAACTTATAATAAGATATAGAGAAGATATTGTCCGAGCGGTGGGATCTGCCCTTGTTGCAGAGGTGGATGCAGCTTCATCGTAGTGCTTACCCTCGTATTATGTAGTATTATTGTTATTTTTATTTCATCTTGACATTTCTGTATTATTATTATTTTCTTATTTAATGTGTACGTATTTTATAATCTATTTGATTAAATTGACATGTGTTTGTATTTTATTTAATTGGAACGACATGTGTATGTATTTTATGTTTTATTTGATTTGAATGACATGTGTATGTATTGTAATTTGAATTAATTTGAATGTTGACTATTTATTTTATGTGTGAATTTTATATTAAATTTATTATTTTATAAGCGTTAAATTGTTAATTGTCAAAATTACTAACATAGTTTTGTAAGTACCTACTGTATCTAACCAAAATATGGATGTACCTTGTCCGAATTAAATAAATTGAATTGAATAATTATTATGGTGTTTAAAAAACCGGCCAAGTGCGAGTCACACGAAGGGTTCCGTACCATTATCTATAAAAACAGCAAAAAAAAACACGTTTGTTATATGGGATCCCATACAACAAACGTGATTTTTTTGCCGTTTTTGCCCTTAAATATTAATTTTATTCCGTTTTTTAAGTATTTGTTGTTATAGCGGCAACAGAAATACATCATCTGTGAAAATTTCAACTGTGTAACTATCACGGTTCATGAGAGAGCCTGGTGACATACGGACGGACAGCGGAGTCTTAGTAATAGGGTCCCGTTTTACCCTTTGCGTACGGAACCCTAAAAATATATCATCAATATTGCAAAATGCATCTTTCCTTATCCCGAGAACTGATCAGAAACCATAGGATTTATTCCATTCACCAGGTATTCGCAATTCCTTGCTTCTTTTACAGCCGATTCAAGAGATTGGCACACCATAAGTTATGCCCCATAAATAAAATATTGTCTATAACCCACCTCGTCGGTATTGCGTGCCTGATTTCAATCTCTCAGAACTCAGCGATAAGGCCTTCAAGTTGTTGTATATTTTCTATGATTGCCGCGACATTTTTGGTCTATTTTATTGTAGTTAAAAGTGATTTTTGAGATATTTTTTCCATTTCTTGTTCACGATATTTTATAAATTTTTCAAGCCAGTTTTAGTCGATATACATATATGTGTACCTACACATATACAGTAAGCTATTCTGCTAACTGCTTCCATTGATCTTCTATTGGCCCAAGGAAAGAGTGTAGTTTAACATTTGCTATAATGGACCGAAGTCAAGAATACTGTAGAGCTGTTTCAAATTGCAGAAGTAATTATATTTAAAGAAGATTGGTAGTTATTAATGAGAGAAAATTGTTGCAAACGCAAGCAGAATTTTAAAGAGAATGGCAGAGGAACATGGGAGTTTAACAAGAAAAGAGTGGCCCACCAGTGGGCTAAGTCGGGCTGTGAATGATGATAAATGATAGGAAATTAAACCTCTTCATTTTGATAACGGATCAAAATATACTAATTACTAGCCGCGCCCCGCGGTTTCACCCGCGTAGACCGGGATAAAAAGTTTGAATCCAGGGTATAAGCTATCTACATACCAAATTTCATCTAAATCGGTCCAGCCGTTTGAGCGTGAAAAAGTAAAAAAAATACAAACACACACACTCACAAACTTTCGCCTTTATAACATTATATAAAAAGTGTGATAGGCTTCCATAAACATCGGGTAAGATTCCTAGTTTTTACAAAGCCAGGTAAGGTTTTTCTTAAAAACAGTGGTATCAGTACTCAAGATAATAAAATTCTTAATCTTCCATCTTTATTTCGGGTTTTATAGCGAAGTTTATTAATTTCATAATTTACGATTTACGTTGTAGATTTTATCGTTTACTTTCAAATTACGTGAAGTACCATTTTACTCAGAATGATAGGCTTATCATCGTATCTAAGGTTAAAAGTACTTTATTATGTAGCTCATAAGGGGTTAAGAGATGAAAGTTATTCATATTTGTTTTTGTTACGGTTTCCTTTTGGTATATTTACTTGAAAATATCTGAATTTAATTTTAGCATATGAAGTATCCATCATCCTCATCATGTCAGCCAAAAGACTTCCACTGCTGGACATAGCCACAACAAACAGTCCTGTGCATCTCCCATCCATCGGCTACACGCGGCCCTCACCAGGTCATTGCTTCACCTTGTGGAAGGCCTTCCAACGCTGCATCTACCGGTACGCAGTTGCCACTCCAGAACTTTTCGGCCCCATCGACCATCTTTTCTGCGAGCCACTGCCACTTAAGTTTAGCGATTCTTCGACTATGTCGGCAACCTTTATTATCTACTCATCTCAAATTATCACCATCATCATTTTAACCAAAAATCTGCCACTACTGGTCATAGGCCTCTTCCTGCAGTTTTCACCAAGTAATTTGTCCACCTTATCCAGTCGCCATTCCAGAACCTTTTGTCTTTCACGTCAGCGTCGCCAAAAACCAGCGGTGGGGTTCTGTCTCACATAGGGTCGCAGCATTATGCTGAGCGATGACCGTTTTGGGTGGATGTGACGCATGTTTTCCCCCAGCCTTTTCTTTTTTTTTTTGCTGTGTTTCTCTGTCTTTGCGTCATGTTTACCGCATCTATATGAATTTTCTTCTTTCTTTCTTTCTTGTCTTAATTATTAACAGTCAAATGGGTAATCGCTATTGAGGAGCTGTCGCAACCATAGTTGAAAGATCACCGCAGCTCAGGCATAAGCAACGGAAGCAACACGGTACTTTAGTCAGTAAGTCTCACACGTCCTCCGGGAGAAGTTATTTAATGATTTCCAAAAAAAAAAGACTAGGCACATTGATGGACGGTATGCAACTCAATAGAGCTGGGTAGTTCATCTGGCAAAGCGCGGTGAAGATAGGTGGAGGAAGGCGGTTACCGAGTGACATCCAAGGACTAGAAAAAGTAAAGTTGGTCGTCCGGCGGAGAGACAGGCAGTCAGTCGACATTGGTGCGGATTCTGTTGTGCACAAACTAAACTTTATTTAGGTTATTCCTATCTTTTTCTCTATAATAAAACAAGAATGTGACTAAAAAAAAGAAGAAGAAAGAGAAGGAGGAGAAGAATATAATAAATAAATAAAGAGACAAATTTAGTTGAACTAATATTTCCATACAAATTAAGGGTACACGTAAAAACATGTCGGTTAAAAACTCGGTGAAGCGCAAGGCGTAAACTAGTTTGACATCTCTAACTTAGTTCATAGCTATAGCCGTCCTTTTCTCGCACTGCCTTTTAGTAAAAGATAGCAATTCTCTAATTTTAGTTAAGTTATTGAACAAGAGCATCGGCACCATTGCTACCATCGCGGGTAGAACATGGATGAGACTGACATAGGAGCGTGGACTTAGCACGACAAAGGAGAAGCCTATGATCAACAGTGGGCAAAGTCGGGCTGTAGATAATGATAATGAGCATTTCTCTCATTCGTCATTGCCAAAAGAGAAGAAGATTGCCTTGATTTAACCCTACAATGTTCTCTAAAGTACCTCACCTTTTCATACCAGGTGCTATTTATAATTTAATAACCCTCCATCACGCAGGTACAAGAAATGGCGTAATATTATAATTTATATAACAAACAACTCCCCATGTGATTGTAGGTAATAACTTCAGACTCAAATCCAGCGTGTTGGCTTTATGGTAGATATTAATTAGTTTAATGTTGCCGGGAATACGGCTCACAGAATTTGGGAATATGAACGGAGTAATCTTTGGAGAGAAGGGAGTTGAAAATTCAATTAGTCAGAAAAAATATAATTAAAAACTCTTGTTTTCTTTGGTCCCCATTTTTTGACATGATTTTATAGCTTAATCTGTAACTAACTATGTAAAAATCTTAGAAGTTAGACCCACTTCCCGGTTTCTCATTGAGCTGAAATTTTGCATACATGACATGTTAAGTTTGAATAACAATGCATAGTTAGCGAAGAGACTCTAAATCACATTCACATTCTAAATCTAATATATGGCGGACTCCCAAAGATATACTACTGATTTTAGTGTTTGACACAGTTGAAGACGGTTGTCAGTTGAAAGGTAATAGGGTAATCTTCAAATTAAGACCATCATCATCATCATCATCATTTCAGCCGAAAGACGTCCACTGCTGGACATAGGCCTCTCTCAAGTGTCGCCACAATGATCGGTCCTGTGCGTCTCGCATCCATCGGCTACCCGCGATCCTCACCAGGTCATCAGTCCACCTTATTGAAGGGCTTCCAACGCTGCGTTTTCCGGTACTTGGTCGCTACTCCAGAACTTTACGGCCCCATCAACCGTCTGTTCTGCGAGCAATGTGCCCTGCCAATGCCACTTCAGTTTGTCGATTCTTCGGGCTATGTTGGTAACCTTGGTTCTTTTGCGGATATCATCATTCCTGATTTGATTACGCAAGGAAACTCCGAGCATAGCCCTCTACATTGACCTTTGGGTGACTTTAAGTCTTCTGATGAGGCCAATCACTGTTTGCAAATTATCAAAATTTTCAAGAACACAGCTTTTAATAGTCACATTTCTTTCAAGATTTCAGTTTTAAAGACGTGTACCATACACGTCTGCCGTATACCTAGTTCCCTTAATAAATATAATCGTATCTTATTTGACGTTTACAAAAACCATTGATAACGCTAGAAACCAAATCGTTATCCGGCTCGAAGGACCATTTCAATATCCACAAGCAAATATTAGTACCACGTTACACAACTGATATAGTGCTTATAACAAAATGTATTTAAATAGAATTTTAGGCTTGAATGTACAGAGTTATTGCGGAACAGGGTGTAAAATCCCGCAAACCTCCATTGAAAAAAAACCGGCCAAGTGTGAGTCGGACTCGCCCATAAAGGGTTTCGTACCATTGTACAAGATTATACGCGTCAATTAGTTGCCATTAGTAAGAAACGAACAAAACAAACTCAAAAAAACACGTTTCTACTCTCCTTTAATTTTTATTTATTTTTATTATTTGTTGTTAAAGTGGCAACAGAAATTCATATTCTGTGAAAATTTCAACTGTCGTATTACGGATTATGAGATACAGCCCGCTGACAGACAGACGGATGGACGGACGGATGGTCCCGTTAGTTACCCTTTAGGGTCTGAACCCTAAAAAGGGAGGATCCTCGGACCACACGGGTGCTGTATCTAGTCGGCCTGGTGTTGCTACTGCCCGATGGTTAATTTTGGACTGTTGTATGTTCTATGTTCAAATCGTGTGGAGAACTTTGATTGCGCGATGCAGTATTTTTGTGCTTAGTTCGTATGAAGCGACATAGATGTCGCTACAAATGTAAAAGTCGGCTGCTTAGCTTAGTCCCACGACAAGACCGTCCAACTCTCCAGACGGCAAATATACTTAAAACGTATATTAACAAAATTATTCCATTTAAGCACTTCATTTGGTCTGGAATTATTCCTTACATTAAATTATCCAAAAAAATACAAAACCCCCACTGAAATCACGTTTATTTCAATTCAAATATAGACACAGACTAAAAAGGTGAACTGAGACAGACCTAGGCATAAAATATAATAGCTGGATCATAATGCTAGCTAGTTAGACCTTAACATTTACATATTTAATATTCCTATTCTGAAATAGTACAATACTGTAATGGCTGCCTGTCATAGCTGGAAGGTTGAATTAGGAAAATAGGGCTAAATGTTTTTGGGTTCACACAATGGCCGTAGTTGGCCGGTGAAGTCTGTATTTTGTTTGGTGTGTGGAATTATGTAGATGGGGTCATGGTGTGGAATTTTAAAGCGGTTAGGAGGCGTTTTTTGTTAGGCCTTCCATAGACGGACTGCTGCTTAGAGCAGTCGAGACCAACTGCACGAGATCAGTGGTGTTGTGGTTGGAGTCGAGCCGACTGCTCTAAGCAGTCCTTGTGTAGTTGCTGCCCTAGGTCCGATGCCCCTGTTCATTTAGCTGCTGGCTGGGCTGGGCTGGGCCGGAGAGAGGATCCGGCGAACAATCGGAGCAAACCGTATCAAGCGGTCCGTGTACGATAAGTCAAACAGCTCTTTGCTGCCGGCAGCACTGCAAAAAAACTGGCCAAGTGCGTAACGGATTTCGCGCATTAAGGGTTCCGTACCAAATATTGGTATTTGTTAGTAAAGTATACGTAATAGTAAACATTATCACCAAATTTCAAGTTTATAGTTCAATGGGATGAAAGCGGTGGTGGCCCAGTGGTAACGGCCGCGACTTATAAGTTGTAGGTCGTGAGTTCAAACCCAGGCAGGTGCTTTACTTTGTGTAAATTATTTCATCACCACTGCTCTCAAAACGGTGAAGGAAAACATCGTAAAGAAACCGGCTGTCGGACCGGAATGTTCTAGAACCAAAAACTCGAAGACATGTCACATCCACCAATCCACATTGGGCCCGCGTGGTGGATTACGGCCCACACCCTCTCACAGAAAGGAGGCATGTGCTCCAGCAGTGGGGACATTAAAAGGCTGATGATGAGGTCAATAATGGGAAGTTAAAAAATTCTTCGTAACAAAATTTTGTAACAGATGACGGACGGACAGACAGAGAGACGGACACTTGAGTGACAACAATAGGGCTGCGTTTGGACCCTTCGGGTACGGAATCCTAGAAATGACCGCACGCCGACTGTATGTTTAGCTGTGACTGCAATTTAACTGCTTGAGCGGTCCGTATATAGCGAATGACAATTTTATATTGAAACTGCAGATCCCCCAACAGCAACAGCTTGAAGCTGTCGGTACAGACTGCTCTAAGATGTCCACCTATAGAAGACCCTTAGATCTTCTTTTCGCGCCGATAGTATATGAACTTTACATTGTTTAGTTAAATGATTTGAGGAGCTCGTGGCTAAAGTAATAACAACTGCACGGGTCGATCCATCAGGTTAAGCTACGCTTGCCGGGGTCGGTCTATGGATGGGTGACCATCTTTATATACCGAGACTCCTCCGTGCTTCGGAAAGCATGTTAAGCCGCGTCCCTGCTGTCAATCGTGGATCTTTGACAGCGGTTACGGGTCGTCAGAAGCCTGAAAATCTGACAACCAGTCCTACCAAGGGGTATCGTATTACCCAGTAACTGGCTTGTGGAGGTCAGATAAGCAGTCGCTCCATGTAAAATACTGGTATTCAGCTGCATCCGATTAGACTGGAAGCCGACCCCAAGATAGTTGGGAAAAGGCTAGGCAGATTGGTTCAGTTAAATGAATTGGTTTTAGTTCGTGGCAACGTCATTCGCGGAATCGGTGGCGTATTTTTGGTTCTCCAAAGTGCAGGTGTATGAACACATTGCTTGGGTCGCGGGATTGTTCTAAAGGGTTACCGCGGCCCTGAAACGCAAAGGGCAAGTTAACACTTAAGAGGGAACAGAGCCTGCGAGGAATTTACAAAATAGGTATTTGAAGAAACTATTGCCGTCGTGCTGCCTCAAGCCTGCCCCCGTAGAGTGCGATAGAGACAGCTGCAGCTAAGACCGATTTTATCACAGAATTTTAACGAGATCGACGTTTTGTATTCCCCTTTTTTCTCCTTGAAAACTGAGCCGATTCAATTATTTTTGGCTCCAAATTTTTAAGAAAGAGTATGTCTAGGTAGCTATTAAATGTTTTATGTTAAAACTTTTCCAATTTGTCTGGTAGTCCTCTAATAACGGCGGTAAAAATAGGGTGTTTTTTGTCATATTTGGTGGATATTTTCTTTACATATTAGTTGCTGAAAAAAAAGGAAATGACATGGACGTGTCTACAGCGGACCTTGACTTATGAAAAAAAAATATTGCTCTAGAGGCATTATTCAGGAAGAAAAAAGGGGAATACATTTGTATGGAGAATCGCAACCCCTATTCCCTCTTAAGACTCCATGACTCACCAGTGAGTTAGTGCGAAAATGCCGTTTGCCTTGCCAAAAAAATTGCCAAAAACCGTATTCACGCGTTTTAAACTTCTTTTATTACAATTACGCAAGGTCTTACACTCGGAACATGATATAGTCTGTAGTTGCACGACGGCCGACTGTCAATGGGGCTTAACAGATGTTGACGTATAACGCGCGCGGGCCTTTTTATTTTTTTATTTGTGGGGGTGGGAAATAATCCAATGACTTCGCCCGCTCTGGGTGGAGCGGGAGGGCGTGTCAGACTCTTACTGACTAAAACCCACCCCTGTTCCGGCCTTAAGGAACATGAGTGGGTTTTAGTCAAGAGTGGTAGAAGTCGTCTGATGAATTCCCACCCTCAAATGAAAAAGGTGTATGAGTACATAGACATGTTTTGAACAAGAGCACGCTATTTGTACTGGCTGTCGGTGGGTTTACAATATAGATTGATGAGTTGAAAAACTGATAATTATTTAAAAATAGATTGTTTTTATTTTTAACCGACTTTCGAAAAAGGAGGAGGTTCTATGTTCGACTGTATGTATGTTTTTTTTTATGTGTATGTTCATCGGTTTCTCCGTCAGCTGTAGACCGATTTTCAAAATTCTTTTTTTATCCAAAAGAATATACTCCCGAGGAGGTTTCATATCGCATATCGCATAAAATAATTGCACATTCTCGGCTTTGTCATAAAATTATAAGTTGCAATTGCCCTTCGCTTGAACAAACTAAATTAATAAAATACCTTGGAGTTGTGATCGACGAGAGACTTAGTTTTACTCCTCACGTAGACCTTGTATCTTCTAGGGTTCGTAAATTAGTATATATATTTAAAAATCTCAGACACACTGCTACCCCGAAGGTCTTAAAGATGATTTATTCTGCTCTATGCCAGTCACTGTTGGTGTATTGTATAACTAGTTGGGGAAGTGCGTGTAAAATAGTCTTAATCAAAGTCGAGCGTGCTCAAAGAGCAATCCTTAAAGTAAGTCTGTTTTTACCTTTCTTGCATCCCACAACCAGCCTTTATCAAACCTGTGAGGTATTGACGGTGAGGCAACTTTTTATACTACAAACCGTTCTCAGAATGCATAATTCCTTAAAGTATAACCCCTTAGCATTTCTACAGAAGCGCAGGAAATATACTGTTGGTGTGTCTAAAGCGTGCCGCACTAAATTTGCTCAGAGATTCTTCCCTTTTCTTGGTGCCCATCTTAACAACAAAATAAATTTAATCCTCGACACTTATCACCTTACCAAACACAAATGTAAAACAGCTGTTACAAACTGGCTCATTGACCTTGATTATGCTAATACCGAAAAGTTACTCTTTGTCCAGAAATAAGTAATCGTTACGTTACCCAATATACATACACTACACTTCACAACACTCTTACATCTTACACAACACAACACTTATCATATTATCTCTCTAAGTTTGGTGTTCTCCAAATGTTTAAATTCCACGTTCCATGTTATAAGGGTTTTTAGTTCTGGGGTAAAACAAATAAAAAGTGAAAAATAAAAAACTTTTTTACAAAAAAAAAACAACCGACTTCCAAAAAAAAAAATACACAAAAATTAAAAAATAGCTTTTTAATTTCGGAAGTCTCCTCGAATTACGAGTATGTTCAAATTCCATGTTCTATGTTATTTGGGTTATCAATTCGGACGTAACTTTATAACTAAAAAGTGAAAAATATATAACTTTATTACAAAAATACAACCGACTTCCAAAAAAGAAAATAAAATTGAAAAATAAATTCAATTTCGGAAGTCGGTGTCAAATAACGAAGAAGTAAAATACAAAACACCGACTTTCGAAATTAAAGTTATTTTTTAATTTTTAGTGTATTTTTTTGTTACAAACACTGTGAAAGATACTAACTTTCATTCTATTAGATGTTTTAGCTGCGTACTAACTTAACTGCATTACTAATAGGTATTATCGTATCCATATTTTCCAAAAAAAAAAATTAAAGAGACTAAAACAAAATAAAAATTGCTATGCTTGGTAAACTATCTCCCGCATTTATTTCAAATAACCCAATATCATATTTACCATCAGATACAACAAAAACCACCCCAGATACCTAACACGTGTTACACGCACGACATTACCAAGCGAATATAAAAGGATTTCCAAATACCTACGGGTCCCTAATACCGTACGCTATAGGCCACACGTATTAACCCTAAGACGAACTTTATTAAATTCTTTTTCTGACATTTTTACTGAAAAACAGTCTGAAAGACTTTTTGTACTTATTTACTTTTGCGCCTGTGTGGTGAACTGGGTGTTCACTTCTCATAATAGAGTAAGATCCCAGAGCGTTTAGACGTTACTTATATTTTTAACTGACTTCACAAAAAGGAGGAAGTTATATGTTCGACTGTATGTTTTTTTTTTATGTATGTCCACCGATTTCTCTGTCAGTTGTTAACCGATTTTCAAAATTCTTTTTTTATCCGAAAGAGTATACGCCAGAGGTGGTACCATATAAATCTTATCGAAGTTGCTGTAGCGCATTTTGAAAAAATCAACAGAAACAAAAAATGTGTGTAGATTACGTTCTGGACTCTTCCAATTACGTAGTTCAAATTCCATGTTCCATGTTATTAGGGTTATCAATTTGGACGTAACATTAATATCAATTAATTTTAGTTCTGGGGTCTAAGAACTAAAAAGTTAAAAAATAAAATAATCTTTTTTACAAAAAATACAACTGACTTCCATAAAAGAAAATACACTTAAAATTTCGGAAGTCGGTGTTTGTATTTTATTTCTTCGTTAATTGACACTATATTATTATTTATTATTATTAGATATTTTTAAATTTTGTGTATTTTGTTTTTTGGAAGTCGGTTGTATTTTTTGTAAAAAAGTTTTTAGTAGTGAAATGTGTGAAACTGAGAAGTGTTAGTAACTACTTTGAACTTACGCATAGTTACTAGCTTGAGCAGGCGGTTCTGGGATCTCAGAATACCTATAAAGAGAAGGAACGAGTATCACGCTTGTTACTACAAGTTGACAATAGCACAGTTAAGAAAAATGTCTTTTTCCTTTAGGGTGCAAATACCTATTAAATATTTTTGGGAAAATAGTATAAATTAATCTTTAAAAATATATAAGTAGGTATCTACTTACACATGTATTGTCATTTGAGAAAAAAAAACGAGCGAGCCTCACAGTAGTCGCATATGATGTGTAACATTTGACATCTCTTATTGGTAATCAGCAACATTAACCCTGAAAAATAAAATTAAAACGCTTAGTTCCGATTTCGACCACGCGCAGACTTATCGTGCGCCCGCTCTACCATCTGACGGCCAACTCTACCGACGTGCGCGCTCATCAGTCAAATCAAATAGCGCTTGCTTCTCCGGCTTCCTGTTACACACTTCCATCCCACTTCACGAAATCACTCCCTCAGATTGCAGGAAAGCGAGACGAAAGATAATAGAATATAAAAGGAGTAGGTATTTTTATTCCATGCATTCGAATCATCAATCAAAAATCAAACCAAAGAGACAGAAAATCGTCAATAACTTCTGGATTCACTTACATAACCGTCTGATCCCATTGACATCATAAGCCCTCCATTGAACAGCTCCCATTCAATTCATCCAGTAAGAAAAATATCAGCGAAATCTGAACATAATCTCAAAACGAACGAACATTACACAAAAACGTGCGAATGGAAGGGAATTCTTTAATTCTCTCCTTTATTCTTAGACGCTTCAATAGAATTTTAGTAAAAATCGTCGGGATTTGTCCGGAACAGCTTTTTTAAAGGGAAGTAAAATCAAAGTGGGCTTTTTTATTTTACATAGACATTCATGTTGAAAATCAGGATGACGTTTGCTTTATCAGTTACCAGCTTTCGCCAGCGGCTTCGATAACGTGGAAGTTAGAAAATATGCCAAAAAGGAAAATACTGTCTGTTGTTTTTCAACCGACTTCCAAAAGGAGGAGGTTATCAATTCGGATGTTCGTATTTTTTTTTTTTTTTATGTATGTTCGGGCATAACTCCGTCATTTAGACATAGATTTGCAAAGTTCTTTTTTGTTCGAAAGGAGTTTGTTCCGAAATGGTCCCATTTAAATTTCATATAGATCTGATGATGGGTTTCGGAGACAGACAACGAAACTCTTGAAAAAATGACATAAAATCAACCGCGATTGCTGCGATCTTATGTCTATGAATTGTTAACACAGTGTAATCGGGAACCACAACTAAAAAATTAAAAATATAAAACTTTTTACAAAAAAATATAACCGACTTCCAAAAAAGTGGAAAATAACTTTAACTTCGGCAGTCGGTGTTTCTGGTTTTGTGTCTTCGTTTTTTGACAACGACTTCCGAAATTAAAGTTATTTTCCACTTTTTTTGGAAGTCGGTTATATTTTTTTTAAAAAAGCTTTTTTTTTTAATTTTATTGTACCTTCGTTGTGAGTATCTGTGTGTGCCAAATAAATTAGTTTTCTTTCTTTCTTTCTACTGGGACGTAAATAAAGTATCCTATCTCCTTATCCAGATCATGGAATATCCATACGCCATTCATCCAAACCTGCCCAGCTTCTGAGGCGTCATTGATCAACAAACGTTCAAACTCTCACTTTTCTATTATTATTAAAATTATTTTTAACCGACTTCGAAAAGGAGGAGGTTATCAATTTGGATGTTTGTATTTTTTTGTTATGTATGTTCGGGCATATTTCCGTCATAGGCTTTATTCCAAAATGGTCCCATTAAATTTCATATTGACGAGTTTCGGAGACAGACATCGGAACTCTTCAAAAAATGACAGCAAATCAACTGCGATTGCTGCGATCGTATGTCTATGTAGTGTTTACACAATTTAATGAGGAACCACAACTAATACGTGATAAATATTATTTTTTTTACAAATTATAAAACCGACTTCCAAAAAAAGTGCAAAATAATTTTAATTTCGGCAGTCGATGTCAAAAAACGAAGACACAAAACCAAAAACACCGAGTTCCGAAAATAAAGTTATTTTTCACTTTTTTGGAAGTCGGTTCTATTTTTTTGTAAAAATGTTATTTGTCTGTGCTGTTAACCGTTGAAGAGTTCTTATATCTAGAGATAATTCTGAATGTCGATTCAGGTAATGCTTGCCATAAAAATGCATTGCCATCGAACCTGAACCAACATGTAAACAAGATACCAATAAAATTAAAAAAACCCCCAACACTTAAAAGAAAAGAAAAAATTATAAAACACAAAAGAGCAGATGACCTTGAAACGGTTGAACCGATTTTGATAAAACATATCTAAGAACCATCGCTAGAAATCTAGCTTCAATTTTGAAAGTAACCGCATTCAAATCGGTTCACCCGTTAATGAGCTTATTTTTTTTTTGGGTGATGGGAAATCATCCAATGACTTCTCCTGCTCTGGGTGGAGCGGGATGGCGTGTCAGACTCTTACTGACTGAAACCCAGCCCTGTTTCTTCCCTGCCTGAGTGCCCAGGGGTGCGGTAACTCATTTTCAGAATTTATCCGCTACCCCTAGGCATGCAGGCACCGGCCACGATGGGCCCCATCAGAACAATCACAACGCGCCGTCGACTCACGGGCCTGGTGCTGATCGGACGGCGAGCTACCCACTGCTCGCCGTCCGCAGGCCCGGGTCTACGGTGGCCGAAGATCGTCTCGCGACGTCCTACGCCCTGTTCGCCCAGTACCTCTCTTGCGGTGGTAACGGCCGGGGCCGTGAAGGGCACTTCCCATTCCCTCTCGCTCCGTACCATGGCCTGAACCAGGGCCAGGTGCGAGAGGTCGCCGCCACCTATCGCATCCACGAGGACACGGCGGTGCTCCGCCCAAGCGGGGCAGACCTCCACCGTATGCTCCACCGTGTCCTCTGGGCGATCCGCACAGTACCCGTTAATGAGCTACGGTGCCACAGACAGACAGACACACTGTTGGCTGTTACTGACTGGCTGTTGACTTGGTGGCTGTTATTTCTGTGTACCGTGCGTGTTTCGTGTACTGTTGCTGATTAAATTTTATTCTATTCTATTCTATTCTATTCTTCTATTCACACATAGCGGTCAAACTTAAAACACCCCTCTTTTTGCGTATGGGGTTAAAAATCAACTTAGAAGGATAAGAGAAAGAGGTTTTAATTCAGCTTGCAATACATGATCCGAACAAACAAACATTGCTAGTTAATTATAGCTTGTAAAACATAACATTCCATTTGGGGTCGGTCGGGTAAAACAGGATTGTAAACAAACAAACAGAATTTCATGGAGGCAGGTTTATAATTATATTAAATCCCTGGACGAAGCCAGGAACTCTTTCATTAGGATCCTCTTCTACACAATTTCGTAAATATTATGTGAGATTGGAAGTTCACTGACAATTGGCATCTTATCCCCAAAAGTTTTGAGAGTCAGTTCAAAGAAAGGTCAAACTGTCTTGAGTTATATAGGTACCTTAAATAGTATCTGCCCGCGGCTTCGCCCGCGTGTTTCTCGAAAATTATTCCAAGGGAAGGTACCGCCGAGATAAAAAGTACCCTATGTCCTTTTCCAAGGTTCCATAAATACAGGGTTTAAAGAAAACGCTTCCGAAAACAGACAGGTGATGATCTCGATACGACACCATCAAAAAATCTGGAAAACAAACTAATTTTTTTAGCATTTTGCGTACACTATGCTTTGAGAACAACAAATGAAACCGTTATTTGCAGTTAAAGACACTCTTTTGCTTTACAAATTTTAGTCAAACAGTAGTATTCAGCTGACGCTCGCGCATTCCTCGAGATAGAAATGCGTGCGCGCTCGCCCTCAGCCGCGCGGCCAACGACCCCACGTCAACACGACACCGAAGTAAGGCGAGAGAATACTGGTATCCGTTCGCATTTAGGTTGTATGTAATCTACGTTCTGGCTTAGGAAGCGTTCCCCTTGCACCCTTGCACCCTGTATCTATACCAAAATTCATGAAAATTGGTTCAACTGTTTACGCGTGAAAACGAAACAAACCGACGTACAGACAGAGCTACTTTCTTATATGTAATACTACCTCCTTCCGTGGAAGTAGTACTTCCCCTATTATGAAATTAGAGCATAATATGTGCTATTCCAGACTATAATCTATCTCTGTGAAAAATTTCATCTAGATCTGTTTAGCCGTTCTGGCGTGAGTAGAGAGTAGTAAGAAACATCCATCCATATAGGTATCCAAACTTTCGCATTTACAATATTGTTCCGTCGACTGTTTTACGAGACCATTCGAGATGTGGTCTTAGGTACCAGACGGTGCCACTTCGTTCGAGAACATTCCACTATGGTACTGAGTAGAAATTCAAGGATGTTTCTAGAACATTCCAATAAAGGCTGTTTCGGCAATGTTTTGGAATCTTCTATTATGACTGGTAGGTGTATAAATAGGCCGGGCGGGCCGTAAGTGAGACAGTCTGTTTTTGACTACGGATGCGAACGCAAGCGATTACGAAGAAATGGTAATCATTAGACAATTGGTGTTTGTGTAAAAGAATTGTTTGAGTTAATAAAGGATATTTAGTTAATCAATCAGAAAGAAGAGCTCGTGGCTAAAGTAATAACAGCCGCACGAGTCAATCCATCAGGTTAAACTACGCTTGCCTGGGTTGGTCCATGGATGGATGGGTGACCATTTTTACATACCGAGACTCCTCCATGCCTCGGAAAGCATGTTAAGCCGTTGGTCCCGGCTGCCAATCGTGGATCTTTGACAGTCGTCAGAAGCAAGTCTAACCAAGGGGTATCGTATTATCAAGTAACTGGGTTGTGTACGTCAGATAGGCAGTCGCTCCATGTAAAATACTGGTATTCAGCTGCATCTGGTCAGACTGGAAGCCGACAACAAGATAGTTGGGAAAAGGCTAGGAAAATTGATTTAGTTAATCAATCGATGTAAATTAATTTATCCCACACCCAGCTCGTAACAATATTGGTAGGAATGAGAATAAGCATGTATAGAGAAGGAGACCGGTTTCTTCAGGCAGTTTCCAAGATCATAAAATCAAGGTCATTGCTTTAAGGACGGAAAAACTGTAATCTGATTTTTAATTGTTAAACGACCCAGTTTTCGTTGTTGTTACTTTATGACAAGTTTTTATTTAGTTTCACCTGTCCCGTTGTCTGTCGGTCTGTAATTAAATCTTTCAAACAGCTTTTTTTGTGCAAACATTATATTAAATTATTGACTAACGCATACCTTTTAATGTTCTCTTCTCCGTTTATTTATAGATGCAATAATTATCTACACCATAATTTTCTGCCATAATGTTCAACTACCTAATTTATGTATTTATAATCTCGTTTCGTGTCGATCTATAATGCCAAACTGGCCGATGTGAATGGTCCGTCGCACTCGGCTGCTTGCAGCGTATTGTGGACGAAGTAACTACATACTAGGTTAAATGTGCACCTGACTAGATATTGTTTCTAACAGGTTTCTTATATTATTTTTTAATATATATGTGTATATATATATATATAATTTTTCTATTTCACGCTATGTATATTATACACATTCATTTATTTATTACTTGGGCTATTTATCCATACATACACACACAGAAACACACATATAAAACTGATTTACGTCCGTGACATGTCACACTCCTCAGGTCCAGTTGAAAACCAGCGCCAGGCACTAGTTGTCTGGCTTATATATGCTGAACTGGACCTATTTGGCGCAGCCGTTGGGCGCTCACTTCTTTTTTAACCGACTTCAAAAAAAGGAGGAGGTTCTCAATTCGACTGTATTATATATATATATTTTTTTTTTTTTATGTGTAAAAACATAACATCTAACTACGTGAACCGATTTTGAAGATTTTTTTTTTTATTTCAAAGCTGTTGCTTCACATTTGGTCCCATTTTAATTTGGTGAAGATTTGATGAAGGACTTCGGAGATACACAATGGAACTCTTCAATAAATGATAGCAAACCTTCCAGAATTGCTGCAATCGCATGTCTGTATATTGTTTTCACCACTTCACAACATTACATCACGCTGATGCACTCTGAAGGGGTATACAGATTTGTACAGTTCACCCTGATACACCCTAATTTCACCAACTACGTTCAAATTCCCTATTTTTGGGGCTATCAATTCGGGCACAACTTTACTATTAATTTAGTTTTAGAATGGGGTAAAACAACTAAAAATTGAAAAATAAAAAACCAAACTAGAGACACCGACTTCCGAAATTAAAGTTATTTTGCATTTTTTAGTATTATTTATGGAAGTCGGTTGTATTTTTTTTGTAAAAAGTTTTTTTGTTTCCTACTTTTGTTTTTCTTTTTTTTATAAATTGTTGAGTGTGCCTTTCGCTGTGGCAAATAAATATTTTTTCTTTCTTTCTTTCTTTCTTCTTTCAAACTAAATCTGACCCACTTCCCGATGTCCGATTGGACAAAAAAAAAATTCTATTAAGTATTTGGAGTGTACTCGTATGTCCTTACCCATATTCTTAAAAGCTTGAGGCACTACCCGATACAGGTTTTACAGGTTAGGTACTTACTATACTTCTGTGACTCAAGCTTTTACAAATATAGGTAAGTACCTACATGCCACATACTTACTAGAATTTAGAATTTATTTTTTACTTTTTAGTTCATTGTCCCAGTTAAAAGCTTGTTTTTTTAAATATTTTATTAGTTTTTATTTATTCAAACTCCTCCTGATATGAAAAAGTTTTATTAACATTATTGAGGTATATTGGTGTAACGCAGATTTCGACATGGCTCGTACAACTAAACTGTTTTCATGCCAAATTGCATAAACAGTACCACGTTTAAACTCCATCCTCCATCTTAAAAGCCTGCCGTGTGCGGGTCGGACCACGCACATTTAAGATTCCGTACCAAATGAGGGAATTATCATAGAAAAAATCTGATTTATCAATATTTTGGTATCTGTTAGCAAAAACATTATCACCAAATTTCAAGTTCACAGGTCAATAGGAAGTTCAAAAATTATTCGTAACAAAATTTTGTGTTAGACGACAGACATACAGACGAATAGACGGACACGTAAGTGATAGCAATCTGTCTCCATTTGAACCCTTCGGGTACGGAACCCTAAAATATAAATAACGCCTTCAAAATTCAACCCTAAAATAACGCAGCTCCATTGTCACGTCGAAAATCACTGAGAGACATTTCATTAACCCTCCTTGATGAAATTAAGTAAAGGGTCCCAGCGACCCCTTACTTTGCGACGTCACTGTCAATGCTAAAAGTTATGAAGGAATTTTTCATAAATACTTTTCCGTCTTTTTTATGGAGTCGGAAGAATTTGTGATGTCTATGGTTCGTGATTAATATGAAGGGAAAGAGTTATAGTCTTTGGGTTGTATTCACATACTTATTGGTAATATTGGGTTGACGACCTATGAAATTGGCGTTTTTTTCTCACAAATAGAGAACGTCGTCACTTCTATGAATTAAAATACTCATAAATTGCTTAATATTCTGTCGAATAATGACCGTCATAGACAACTGCCAATAGTAAAAAAAACCTTATTACTTATATTTTTAAACAAAAAGAAATACCTTATAAATGACTCCTCTTTTTGTTAGCAGAAATAAAACCACTATTTGTTTAAACTTAGCCAAAACTTACGAGTATTTTTGTTGCTTAATCTAAGTTGCATACGTTATCTTAGTTTTTAAACATTATTTCATAAAAGTTTTAAAACATTAGTGTTCATAGTTGTTAAATATGTATATTAAGCAAATGTTAGTATGAAAAATGCAACTTCTTTAAAATTCTCCATACAAAACGCTGATTTCACATGTGGGTAAACCTAATATAAACTAATATTAAAAGAGGTAAAATTGTTCATATGTTTGTAGAAGTTTTATATTTCCATAAATTCGGCAATGATGAACTCGATGAGATAAACCTCAAAGCTACACCTGAGGATCTTTTAGTCAAGAGTGTATAGATTACTTCTAGATAAGCGTGCTCCATCGTCGACCACATCATCGCTTACCATCAGGTGAGATAGTGGTCAAACAAGGGCCTATAAATGATGAAAATAAGAAATTGAAACTTTATGGACAAGTAAAATGCACTGTACAAAGGCGGATTTAATGCCCTCTCTGGAGGTACTATCTACTGATCCGATAACAAAAAAGCGGGCGAGCCTTACAGTAGTCGCATATGATGTGTGATATTTGACATCTCACCTTAGTGAGCAACATTAACATTATATCCTGAAAAATAAAATTTAAACGTCTAGGTCCGATTTCTGCCGCGCGCATACTTATCGTGCGCTCTACCATCAGACTGCCAACTCTACCACCGCGCGCGCTCATTGGTCAAATCAGTGCGCGCTCACCCCGGCTTCCTGTTACGCACTTTCGCCCATTTCACGAAATCACTCCCACATGATGTTACACATCAAAAATACGTATTTTATTGTTATAAAACATTATTATGTTGAAGTTTAATATGTTTTATGCCTAGACTTCTTATCTAGACAGAAGATGTGCAGTGATATCTTCACACGTGGAAGATATCACTGTGGGGTGTATTAAGTTTTATGCCCAGACTTATATTCCCAACAATTTACACGTGGAAGAGATCATTAGAGTGAAGCCGCAGGCAAAATTTAGGACTTTACACCACCACGAAATTGTTATTTTGTGTTGTTTATTTAATTTAGGTACATTTTATATTTCATACTTCTTTTTTTTAGGGTTGCGTACCCGAAGCGTCCAAGCGGAGCCCTATTGCTGTTACTCACGTGTCTGTCGTCTGTCACAAAATTTCGTTCCAAAGTATTTTTTAACTGCCCATTGTCCTATGAACTCGAAATTTGGTGATAATGTTTAAATTAAATTTTAATATTAATAAATTATCAGACTTTTTCTTTGAAATGCCCTCATTTGGTTCGAAACCCTAAACATGCGAAGTCCGACACGCACTTGACCGGTTTTTTTAGGGTTGCGTACCCGAAGGGGTACGGACCCTATTACTAAGCCTCCGCTGTCCGTACGTCTGTCTGTCAGCGGGCTGTATCTCATGATCAGTTATAGGTAGACACTTGTTCACAGAATATGTATTTCTGTTGCCGCAACAAAAATAAATTAAAAATGAAAGGGGCTCCCCTACTGGAAACGTGTTTTGTTTTGGCTTTTTAGGGGTTCCGTACCCAAAAGGGTCCAAACGGAGCCCTATTGTTGTCACTCACGTGTCCGTCTGTCTGTTTGTCTGTCCGTCGTCTGTTACAAAATATTGTTACGAAGAATTTTTTGACTTCCCATTGACCTATGAACTTGAAATTTGATAATAATGTTAATTATTACGTATACTTTATTAACAAATACCAATATTTGGTATTTTGGTACCTTAGTCTGCACTGCGAAGGCACTTGGCCAGGTTTTTTGCTCTATCTTAATAACGGCAACAAGTAGACGTGTATAATCTTGTACGATGGTACGGAACCCTTCATGCGTGACTCTGACTCGCACATGGCCGGCTTTTAACTATCCTTTGCTGTCCCACTGCTAGGCAAAGGCCTCCCCTAAGTCCTTTAAAGAATTATTTTCACGATTGTACGATTGTTTAGTTAAAATATTAATTCAAGAGACGTCCTCTCTATCGTTTTACGGTTCCGTAGCCAAAGGGTAACTAACGGAACCCTAATACTAAGCCTCCGCTGTCCATCTATCTGTCTGTCTGACAGCAGGCTGTATCTCAAGAACCATAATAGGTAGACAGTTGAAATTTTCGAATAAAAATTGTCATAAATAAATGTTGTCGCTTTAGCAACTGAACAGAGGATGTTTTCCTAGTCCCTTACTTGTTTTAAATTTACCGCCACTCTCACTGGTTCCTCGCTGTGAGTGTACCCCGGACAATGCATCGCTCCCGCCATCTGACGGCGTGAAGACGCAGATTGAGTTCGAACTCAACGAAAAGACCGGCTGGCAAATATTTCGCGCGCGCGGTGAAATTACTAAAAACCTGGTGAAATACGACGTGATACAGTGTGGTGATCTTCTGGCTCCCAGCATCCTGTGAGTACCTACCTGACCACTTTCAATTTATATCCTTTAGCCTGTTTGTTGGTAGGAAACTTCAAAAAGCGTCCATGGCTCCACGCGATACTCAATCAGCAACAATAATTAAAACTAAAGGGGAGATACAAGAAATGTATTTTTTTTTTCAGTTTATAGTATGGAACCTTTTGTGTGCAAGCCCGACTCACAGTTGGCCGGTTTATCATCAAAACTTTGGTTCATCCAGCACTGTTTAAAACTAAAATAAATCTACCATAAGTTCTTCAAGTCCCATCATCCGCATCGCCACTGCAGTAATTTGTATAACACTTAAACTTAACAAAGTTTAACTTAATAAATGTGCCCAAACTTATTCAAAGTTACTCCCAAAAATATAGTGACAGCATGAAAAACGGGCTTAAATGAAAACTTTCTAAAGTCATTCATAATTCCAAACGATTGTATTCGATTTCTTGAAGTTACATTTAGAAAATTTATCTGATTACTAACTAGGTTGTGAAGTGAGATGGTTCTAGCTTCATAGAAAATGGCAGTGGGCAGGTCACGTGACTGGGCTTAAGGCCCAGTTATATGCCAACGACTTTGAATGGTTAGCTTGCGAGTTCTGTGCTGAGCTCACGCAACGTGTCGTACGTCCACCCAGTAATAGGACTCCCAAATTAGACGCATTATTAAATTTTTATTCATAAAAAAACTGGTATTATACTAAAACACGTATACTAAAAGATATGTTGAAGTTTTTATAAAAAAAAAAATACGCGCGTGATACTCAATGTTTTTATATTCGCGTTAGACATTACTTTACAAATTAATTACACTATGTTATGAAATAAAATTTAAAAAATTCACATATCAAATTACGAAAAAATTGTCAAAAGTAACATACATTTTATTCAAGGAAATAAGACTAGTCGTGTAGACGTGATGTTCAATTTAAAATCATTAGAAGTTGTATATCTGCGCCTTAAAGATGATAGATAAAGGTGAGATCAGTAAAATGGACTGGCTGTCGAGGAACTAGGAACAGAGGCAGTCCTAACGCTAGATGGTCAGACAAAATTGTGGAGATGGTGGGTTAAAGCTGGTTAAACGCTGTCACTGAACTTTGTTGCTGGCAGCGTTTCCTTGGAGGACGATTTTACCCGAAGAGGGTCCAAATTATGCATATTACGTACATGGTAAAGAAACTCGTTAAAATTTCCCCATTTTTAAAGAATTTACAATTTCACAAAAGACAAATGGCGCCATCTAGCGTCCTAAAGACACATAGCGCCACCTAGCGTCCTAAAGACACGTAGCGCTATCTAGCGTCCTAAAGACACGTAGCATCACCTAGCATCCTAAAGACACGTAGCGCCATCTAGCGTCTTAAAGACACAGCGCCATCTAGCGTCCTAAAGACACATAGCGCCATCTAGCGTCCTAAATACACGTAGCGCCATCTAGCGTCCTAAAGACATGTAGCGCCATATTTCTTTCCCTCAGGAACAGTACCTACTATTTTTCTGGATGAAAGATACCCTAGACAACGTAGGTACATAAAAAAAAATCCGTAAAAAAAGTTCCCGAAAGTTCATCGGCCCTAGCGGACTCCGTCAATTACTGCTGACTGTAAACCCACTGGAAATTAAATGGCGCCCGCAGGCACCCGGCAGCGGCAGCGACCTCTTGCGCCTGTCCCTGGTTCAGGCCATGGTACGAAGCGAGAGGGAATGGGAAGCAGTCTCCTCCTTCAGCGAAACAGTAATGCTTGCGAAGGAGGAGGCGGAACGGGTGAGGGAGGCTCAACGTAGTGGCCCTTACGTCCGAGACGCCCTGGGCGTAGGCCGTCGCGAGACGATCTCCAGCCACTGTAAACCCGGGCCTGCGAATGGCGAGCAGTAGGTAGCTCGCCGTCCAATCAGCACCGGTCCCGTGAGTCGACGACGCGTTGTGTTCCACGCGCGCCTCAAAGAGATGTTTGTCAGCCACCACTGACGGAGCCCATCATGGCCGGTGCCTGCAAGCCATGGGGTAGCGGATAAATTCGTAACAGAGTTACCGCTCCCCTTGGCACTCAGGAAAGGAAGGAACAGGGGTGGATTTTAGTCAGTAAGAGTCTGACACGCCCGCCTGCTCCACCCAAAGCGGGAGATGTGATTGGACGATTTCCAAAAAAAAAAAAAAAAACACCGGGGCAAGTCGCTAGTATTCTAAATATGTAAAAGACAATACACTACCATACCACTAAAACTCCATCAATTACCACCCGCATAGAAACCCACTCAAATAATTAATTACATCACCTTTATAAATGCAAAAAACCCGAACCCAATCGTTTATTACCGCCATTGAAAGCAACCCATTGGTTCGAGTTTGATCACAATAAGTACATACCTTCGCCATTGTTCCCCAACGCTACCCTCTTCAGAGAGGTTGAGACACGGAGGAGTAATCAATGGAGTGAAATGTTGAACAGAATAGAATAAAAAACATATTTTCGACATAGACACAATACAACAGCAATAAACATACGGAAAAAGAAAAAAATCATACAATATCGTCAATACAAATAAATAAAATTGATGTGTCTGTTTGTAATGTCAAAATAATATTTAATAATATATTTTTATAAGCTCATACAATTATTTGAACGATACCTATGGCTAAAAATCAGTTCAGTCAGCTGTCTGTCTGTTTGTTCCGGTTAATCTTGGAAACGGCTTGACCGATTCTGATAAGATTTTACTGGCAGGTAGCTGACTATATAAGGAGTTACTTGGGCTAATAAAATTCTACGCGGACGAAGCCGCTGACAGAAGTTAATTATACAATAAAATTGCACTGAGCTTGCCCATATGTGTGAGAAATTCTGTTTTGGAGATTTTGAATATCGATAAAACTATTTTCTATCGGTATTATTTTAAAAAGTTATTGAAGATGATTTTAAAACTACTATTTTCCGTGAATCACGGTGTTATTATGGCACAAAGTAACGTCAGGTTTTCGGAATTCTCGCGACATAAGTAAAAGCTTGTTTTTTATGCGTTTCGTAGAGAACTGCTTGGGTTTTGTGTTATATGACTTATGATAATTTTGCCAACTAAATATTAAAGATATTTGTACACTTTGACGGGAACATAGTAACTGACCTGCTTTTTTTTTGGGTTGTAAACCATCCAATGACCTCTCCCACTCTGGGTGGAGTGGGAGGGCGTGTCAGATTTTTACTGAGTAAAACCCAGCCTAATTCTTTCAGTTGCCTGTGCCAGAGTCGCGGTTACTATCTTTCGAATTTATCCGCGAATAAGTATCCCGCTGTGGTACTTATTTACTATAAATACAGATCATATAATACTATCGTACAGATGCCCCATTTCATACAAAGGCACGTGACCTAAGCAATGATATTCGACAGGAAATAGGTAAAATTATTTTTGTCTCCTGCTAGATGGTGTTAACAGCGATGTCTTGCTAGTTGAATGAATTTACTTAACGTCCCACCAATTTTCCGTCACTCATTGGGGATTTTTTATAGTATTTTTGCAATTTTTAACAGTTTAATAGTATCAAAATGTGTTACAATACAAATTTTAATGAGTTGAGTGAAAAAACTATAAGTTTCAAACAGTGCTGTTTATTGACACATGGGATTCATTTCAATAATTTTCTTAATTTTAATAAGGAGCCTATTATTCCACAGTTTTGTTCTTAGGGGACTTTATTAAATAAAAATGTACAGTTCTTACTAGTATTTTTTTTTATATATTAATATTACCATATTATACAAACTTCAATAAGAAAACGATACATATAATGCCAACTTTTTTGTTTGAACTAAATTTCCTCTAGTACTTCATCTTCTTCGAGATGAGACTTCGTACTATAAAACAGGAGAATTAACACTTATGAAAATCAGAACTTAACAATATTACTATTCCAACAGCAACATATGTTTCTAAACCCGCATGTTTCACAACAATTTTCTACTTACAACATGAGAGCGTTTTTGTGAAATAATATTTAAATAAAAACATTAATTGTGCGTACAGCTAAGAGTCTGTGTTTCCTGATAGCAACAGCCTGCGAGTCTTTAAGTTAAGAGTGAATAGGTCACTTCTAGGCAAGCTTGCTCTATCTTCGACCACATCATCGCTTACCATCAGGTGAGATAGTGGTCAAACGCGTGCCTATAAAAGATAAAAAAGCAAACACTCCATTTACTCACTACTCCATGGATAGAAAGGACCCCAGCACCTACAAAGGCGTTTTGCATTCGAGAGAGGGTTAATGAAAATGCTAATCTTCATAATAGGAATCGTGGCCTATCGGGTTGTGTGTGGAAAAACCGCCGAAATATTACTACGCGGGGGGGTTAAAATGTACTTCCTCTGATTTTCTCTTGTGTTTTGCGTAAAAATGTGAGCTCGGTTTTAGTGTTATCTAATATCAAAGAACGGTAGGCAAATTGGGGCATGTGAAACATCGCATATTGCAGTACTGGGGTATTACTTAGATTTTCAGTGATTTTATAGGACTGGTGATACCCTTGGAAAATACCCAACTGTGTGTAGGATACCACGCTCATTGATCCCAGCAGTTATTTGTAGATCTTTGACATTCACTACAAGGATGGCTCCTTGTGGTGACTGTCAAAAGATCTCATCATTATTAGTATTTATATATACTTCCTACCTTTTAGTCTAAATCTGGTCTGTGACTATCCGAGTCTGCTAGTACGCTAATTTTGCTTGTCCACTATTTTGCGAAGACACTGCCTCCTAAGATACAGGATCCTCCTAGTTTAAGAGGCAGGGCTCAAATCTTGTATTATTTTTACCTACTTCCCATCTTGAGCACACTACTGTTCTTGTTTGATTTTCTGTTTACTAGTAATTTTGGGTACTATAACATATTGTGTCAAACTTGTATTTATGCTAATAAATTATTATTATTATCATTATTTCAGCCGATAGACTTGCACTGCTGGACATAGGCCGTCGCCACATGTCGCCACAACGATCGGTACTGTGTCCATCCATCGAATTCACAAGACCCTCACCAGGTCATCGGTTCATAAGAATCTGTCCAACGCTGCGTCTTTCGGTGCGCGATCACCATTCGAAAACCTTTCAGCCTCACGCGGTTCTTATATAGAACAAAAATTCGAAGACATCTGACATCCACTAACCCGCACTAGGCCCTCGTGGTAGATTACGGCCCACACCCTCTCACAGAGAGGAGTGACTGCCTATCTGACTTCCATAACCCAGTTAATAGAAAATACGATACCACGAGTACTTAGCATAACTACAATCCCATAACGACAATCTAGAAAACATGATAATGAAAAATATTGTTCACCGCCTGACATTACCACATAAAACTAACTGCCAATCCCTCTGACATAATCTATAATATGCAATATCCACCTTACCTATACCTCTACTAAATAAACACTATAAATTCCTCGCCCCGGCTCCTGACACCCGCAGTTCGTATCCTAGTGGCGGCCGCATAATTTTTATATTTTATGAGCCTGTACACGCGTGTTAAGGTGTTAACACACGGTTCTATTGGGTTGAGGTTCTATCGGTTAATAGAATATTGTTTCAAAAAAACACCCTGAACGTGAAGTTAAAGTTAAAAGTTGAAGTAAACTGTCAATCTTTAGCATCAAACTGATAACTCACAGTTTTCTCGGTGAGATTTTTATAGAATAGCACTTCAGGTTGTTTTGACCGGCCTCATCTAGCTTAAATTGACAAAAAAACAATGGCATATAAAAGTATTATTTGTAACCTGCTTACAAAATAAATATAATTTATCATTTGGGTTGTTGGTATACCTAATATTTCTGCACTTTTAACACAGAGCGAATTTAATCTGACAGTCCAATCTCTAACATTACCAATACATCAATAAAAATAAATAAAATTGAAGCGTCTCTTTGTAATGTCAAAATAATAGTTTTTTTTTAAGCTCATACAGTTATTTGCACGATACCTATGCCTAAAAATCGTTTTTGGAACGAAGTTCCTTATCGCGCGTTGTGAAAGGGGGCTAGACGGAAAAAATTCTTACGAAAAGTTGTCACGACACTAATGAGGCTGTCCATCCAAAAAGATTGTGTTGGAAAAACAATCTAATAAAAAAAATTCTTACGAAAAGTTGTCACGACATTAATGAGGCTGTCCATCCAAAAAGATTGTGTTGGAAAAACAATCTAATAAAAAAACCTTACGAAAAAAGTTGTCACGACACTTTTTGCTATAGTAAGCTATTGTAAGCTGTGCGGCGTCGCATGTTTCTCTGTCTGTCTCTCTCTCTCTTATAGAAAGCAAGCCAGATATTTTCATTTCTATTTCGCATTTGATCTGATCTGAGCTGAGCTGAGCTGAGCTGAGCTGAGCTGAGCTGAGCTGAGCTGAGCTGAGCTGAGCTGAGCTGAGCTGAGATGAGATGAGATGAGCTGAGCTGAGCTGAGCTTAGCTGATCTGAGCTGAGCTGAGCTGAGCTGAGCTGAGCTGCGATGAGATGAGATGATGAAGTATAACTTCTTACGTGCGTGCGTGTGTACGTAGTTAATAATAAAAAAAATATTATAAATTAAAAAAAAAAAAAAAATTAAAGAGAATAAAAAAATAAAAAAATCGGCTGTCAACCCGGGTTGTCCTCGGGGTTTAATTTGACAACCCGGATTTTGCCATGGGGCTTCACAGGTTAAAATTATATTACAATTCCTACACTAATTAATCAAAAGGAACTTCGTTCCATCCGGGTGTCCCTTGACACCTCTCAAGTTTTTTGTTTTTTTTATTTCGACTGTCTGTTTGTTCCGGCTAATCTTCGAAACGGCTGGATTGATTCCGATAAAATTTTACTGGCATGTAGCTGACTATATAAGGAGAAACTTAGGCTAATAAAATGCCACGCGGGTAAAGTCACTGGCTAGCTCATCATAAATGTGAAAGTAAGTTTGTTTGTTGGATGCCTTTTCACGCATAACCCAAGGAACGGATCATCATACAATTTTGCATATACGTTTTCAGGGGTACAGAATAGGACATTGGGTTCCTTTCATTCAGAAAAAAACACTGGTCCCGAGTGAACGAACAATAACTTCCGACTTTCACAATTGCTTTTGGACGCTGGATGGCGCTACGTGTCTTTCTAATCATTTTGCTCTTGAACAAAGCCGGGGCAGGTTGCTAGTATTGAGATTATTAAGTTAGACTCTTCTTGGGTCCTTAAGAGTTTCAATTTTTTAAGTCGAAAGAGTCCAAAATTATGAAAAATGCTGTCTACAGTTTACATTTTATTTATTTCAAGGCTTATCAAACCAATTTCGTATAAAACAGCATTAAACCACAATTGTGCAATATAAACAGAAAATAATTAATCTATTTTTAACCGACGAAAAAAAAAGTAGGAGGTTCTCAATTCGACCATATATATGTTTTTTTTTTTGTGTATGTTCAGCCCTCACTCCGTCATTTATGAACCGATCTTAACGATTATTTATTTGTTAGATAGGGTATACCTCAAGGGTGGTCCCATGTCAAGGATATTAGGATCTGATCCTTGCGAGTCACAAAAAATCATAAAATAACAATCATTTTAACAAAAAATTCAACCGACGAAAAAGAACTAAAAAGCAAAAAATAAATTAACCTTTTTAAGTCTTGAGTATTGAGCTTATTTACCTACATAAAATATCAAATTTTATTTAAACTAATTTTGAGTCGGCGCCAAATAATAAAATGATTAATTACCTACATCTAACCTTCTTCATTTCTACCTACATATAAAATTTAGATATTTAATAATCAGATTGTTGTTTGGCGCCTACTCAAAATTAGTTTATATAAAATTTCATATTTTATGTAGGTAAATAAGCTCAATACGCAAGACTTAAAAAGGTTAATTTATTTTTTGCTTTTTAGTTCTTTTTGGTCGGTTGAATTTTTTGTTAAAAAGATTTTATTTTATTTTAAGATCTTTTAGTCCATCTAAACGTGGTCTGGTAGATATCGCTCTCAGCGATAAGACCGCCATTGTACCCACAGAAAGATAAGAGTTGTTTAACTGATTTTTGGTACAGTAAAGTTTATTATCTTAATCTTTAAGCTTTCATATGAACCTTTTCTTCAGCATGAACCACTAGCCTTAACATACGAACACGAGAAAAAAATAATTCAGTTTTAAGTAGACTCGTGTCGCTTCACCCTAAGGTCTGAGAACATAATATTATTATATTTTTTCCCCGTTTATATCCATTTGTAGTGTGGATATAGTATTTCATGTGTTTTTATGTTCGGATTCGATTTCTTCGTACTTATATTTATTTTATCGTGTTGGAAAAGGGAGAAATATAGTAAGGGATTAGCCTGTTGTCATCCATATAAGTTGTGGGGGATATAGTACTGACAGAGAATATAAAAATCGTTCTGATATGGGTAGCGTTTTGTTTGGTTTACTGGATAAGAAAATTGTAACGATTTAAATATAGATATTTTAAATGGCTGCCGAGCTGTGGTTGTCCAGTGATAACAGCCCCAACTTACGAGTTGTACGTCGTGGTTTTTTTTTTTTGGGGGTGTAAATCATCCTATGACTTCTTCCGCTCTAGGGTGGAGCAGAAAGGCGTGTCTGACTCTTACTGACTAAAACCTACCCCTGTTCTTCTCTGCCTTGAGTGCCCAGGGGCGAGGTAACTCTTTCGAATTTATCCTCAACCCCCGGGCAGGCATCGGCCATGATGGGCCCCGTCCCTATTGCTGACAACTCTTTAAGGCGCGCGTGGAACACTACGCGCCGTCGACTCTCGGGCCTGGTGCTGATCGGGCGGCGAATTACCCACTACTCGCCGTCCGCAGGCCCGGGTCTACGGTGGCCGGAGATCGTCTCGCGGCGCCCGAAGCCCCTGGCGTCTCCTGCGGCGGCTGCTGCTGAGGGCGTTAGGGCGACTCGACTGTTGTTGAGTCTCCCTAATGTATGACGCCTCCCTCTTCACGAGCATTACTGCTTCGCAGAAGGAGGAGACGGCTTCCCATGCCCTCTCGCTCCGTACCATGGCCTGAACCAGGTCACGGCGCGAGAGGTCGCTGCCGCCTATCGCATCCACGAGGACACGGCGGTGCTCTGCCCAAGCGGGGCAAACCTCCACCGTATGCTCCTCCGTGTCCTCTGGGCGATCCTCGCAGTGGAAACACCCGGGGGTCACCTCCGCCTTGATCCGACACAGGTACCTCCCGAAACAGCCATGTCCGGTGAGGACCTGCGTCAGGCGGAAGGTGAGGGCGCCGTGGCGTGTACGTCGTGGTTCAAACTCAGGCAGATACTTAACTTTGTGTAATTTATTTCATCACCACTGCTCTCAAAACGGTGAAGGACAACATCGTGAGGAAACCGGCATGTCGTAGAACCAAAAATTCGAAGACATGTAACATCCACCAACCCGCACTGAGTCTGCGCGATGAATAACGGCCCATTCTCTCTCTAGAGGAGGCCTAAATTACAGCAGTGGAACCATTATAAAGGCTGATTATGCTCAAATGTCAGAGTAACTCAGTAATTAGATGAGCACTGTGCATTGACCATACATACATGATAAGACGTTGACTTACAGACAGAAAAGTTTTAGTCCTACTGATACAACGTGGTGCTACAATGGTGACATTCATTTAACACACGGGTAGGGCTAGTGGCCATTAATCATACTCGTATTATACAACAATGATAGTTTCAAATAATTCGAAAATTGAAAAAAAAAATTTAGTTGAACTATAAAATTTATTCAATAGAAATAACTTAATAGATATATATACAAACTAACAATAATACCTTATATAGTAATAAAAACATTTTTAAGAAAAAAAATGCCAAAAAACGAAGAAACAAAACCAGAAACACCGTCTTCCGAAATTAAAGTTATTTTGCACGTTTTCTGTAAGTCGGTACTATTTTATTTTATAAAAAAGTTTGCATTACTAATTTGATTGAAATTTTTTATTTTTTATTTTCTAATTATTTTAACTATCATAATTTGTATGATTAATGCGCACCAACTCTACTCGTGTTAAAATAATGTCACCATTGTAGCGACACGTTGTATAATCGGTGCCTTTTTGCCATCAAACCGACACAAATGCTTGGGTTGGTGGCGATGGATTCAAGTTACCTCAAATTATTTACTTAAATATATTATTGATAAATAGTTTTATGCAAAAAAAAACGAGCGAACCTTACAGTAGTCGCTTATGATGTGTAACATTCGACATTTCATCTTGGTAATAAGTAACACTAATATTATATCCTGAAAAATAAAATCAAAACATTTAGTTCCAATTTCGACCGCGCGCAGACTTATTGTGCGCGCGCTTCTCCGGCTTGCGGTTACACACTTCCGTCCCATTTCACAAAATCACTCCCAGAGATTGCAGGAAAGCGAGAGGAAAGATGTTACACACCAAAACTCTTACCAAATAATTCGCCCTAAAGAAAGCCTATTCTAAGTTCACTTTGTCCTTCAGAAGAAGAAAAAAAAACAAAATTATACTATCTAACACTTGAACCCTGAACTCTACCCACTCCATTAACCAAACACAACATCGAATACTAGATAACTAAACTAACACTACTCCTAAGACATTTAGCTACACTTGAGCATTTAGCGAGCATTGAACGGCGAGTGTCAGTCAATACAGGGCACTCCAATTGAGCAAATATTTGCTTCGAGTATATTGTATATAAGTTTATGTTGACTTTCTAGAATCTAGGTAATTCATGAGGAGTTGTCTAAGGAGAATATGGGGCTTATTTTATAAAGAATAACAATGTAATTAGCTTAAACAACAATTAGCTGGAACAAGAACAAGGGACTCTTGTGGTTTCGGTCTGTCCGTCCGAGGCATAGCGTAGAGACTGTTCCCTAATAGCATTTATGGTTGGCCCAACCAAATGCCAACACTAAATGCCATTAGGGTAAGAACTAGTGGGCGTGTTCCCTGAGGAAGCGACCAGCTCGCCGGTTGAACGCGTCCCGAAGGGTCATGGCCATTCGGCTCATCCGCGGATACCGCACGGTCTCCTGTGAGGCGGCGAGCCTCCTTGCCGGACTGTCGCCATGGGATCTAGAGGCCAGGGTCCTCGCGCTGCTCTGGGAGTGACGCGAGGAGGCTAAACGCCGGGGCGAAACTCTGCTGCCGCGACACCTCGCGGCTCGGCGGACGGAGCTCCGGCAGGATCTCATGGCAACATGGAGACAGCGACTGTCGCAACCCAGCGCTGGGCACGCCACCATTGCGGCGGTAGTGCCCCTCTTTGAGGAGTGGCTGGAGAGGCGTCACGGCGTCCTCACCTTCCGCTTGACGCAGGTCCTCACCGGACACGATTGTTTCGGGAGGTTCCTGCATCAGATCGGGCGGGAGGAAACGCCCAGGTGTTATGGTATGGTACGTTGCGAGACGATTTCCGGCCACCATAGACCCGGGCCTGCGGACGGCGAGCAGTGGGTAGCTCGCCGTCCGATCAGCACCAACAGCACCACGTCAGCACCACTCAAAGAGATGTAGTCAGCCACCACTGACGGGGCCCATCGTGGCCGGTGCCTGCATGCTTAGGGGTAGCGGATAAATTCTGAAAATAAGTTACCGCACCCCTGGGCACTCAGGCAGGGAAGGAACAGGGGTGGGTTTTAGTCAGTAACAGTCTGACACGCTCTCCCGCTCCACCCAGAGCGGGAGAAGTCATTGCATGATTTCCCACCCACAAAAAAAAAAAAAAGGGTAAGAACTAGAAAGCTGCAATTTTGCATGGGTTTATATTTAAATCACGCCAAAATAACCAAACAAGAAAATTTAAAAAAAAAAAATTTTTTTTTTACGCTTCCTTACTTGTAAAGTGGGGATGACTTTTTTTTCTCACCGTTGGATAGGTTTTCCAAAATGATTCTCGGCTTGTCCAAACTATTTTTCGATTAAGTAATTCGTTTGCGAGAAATAAAACTTTAACGTCATAATTTCAGAATTTATCCGCTACCCCTAGGCATGCAGGCACCGGCCACGATGGGCCCCGTCAGTGGTGGCTGACACTAATCTCTTTGAGGCGCGCGTGAAACACTACGCGCCGTCGACTCACGGGCCTGGTGCTGATCCGACGGCGAGCTACCCACTACTCGCCGTCCGCAGGCCCGGGTCTACGGTGGCCGGAGATCGTCTCGCGACGTCCTACGCCCAGTACGCCCAGTACCTCTCCTGCGGTGGTAGCAGCGGGGGCCGTAAGGGGCACTCCGTTGAGCTTCCCTCACGCGTCCCGCCTCCGCCTTCGCAAGCATTACTGCTTCGCAGAAGGTGGAGACTGCTTCCCATTCCCTATCGCTCCGTACCATGGCCTGAACCAGGGCCGGGCGCGAGAGGTCGCTGCCGCCTATCGCATCCACGAGGACACGGCGTTTCTCTGCCCAAGCGAGGCAAACCTCCATCGTATGCTCCACTGTGTCCTCTGGGCGATCCTCGCAGTGGAAACTCCCGGGGGTCTCCTCCCGCCCGATCCGAAACAGGAACCTCCCGAAACAGCCGTGTCCGGTGAGGACCTGCGTCAAGCGGAAGGTGAGGATGCCGTGACGCCTCTCCAGCCACTCCTCAAAGAGGGGCACTACCGCCGCAATGGTGGCGTGCCCAGCGCTGGGTTGCGACAGTCGCTCTCTCCATGTCGCCATGAGATCCTGCCGGAGCTCTGTCCGCCGAGCCGCGAGGTGTCGCGGCAGCGGAGTTTCGCTCTGGTGTTTCGGCTCCTCGCGCCACTCATACAGGTGCGCGAGACCTTCATCCTACTAACTACAATCACTGTCCAAAGCAAGCTGAGACTTATCATAACTGATTCAATAATATCCATTTAAACCTGAATGATTAATTGATACATCTCTGCTTATACCTCTGTAACCCAGTTTGATGAATGTTTAATTGATCACTAAGTAATTTGAATTATTGTCATATCAGATCGAAGATAAATCCATGTAAGGAGAAATCCTAACTGGTCAAGGTTAATCCATCTGTATATAGTCTGTATAAAGTCCTGACTGACTGTCTGATTGACTGTCTGATTTATCAACGCACTGCCTAAACCACTGGTCGTACAAACATGAAATTTGGAGCGTGTGTTCTTTGCGAAGAGTAGGTATCCACGGAAGGGTTATTAGAAATTTTAACCATGGGGGTTGAAAGTTTATGACGGGAGAAGTACTAATTCCACGCGCGTGAAGCCGATGACCACTTTTTTTTTGGCCTATTGTTATGCATGCGAAAGTAACTTTGTCTATCTATCTGTTTGTTACCTCTTCACGTCTTTAAAGCTGAATATATTTGGATTAAACTTGTCACACGGGTAGACTGTGTCCAATCGTTTGAAGGAGGTATGGTCTTATAGACAGTTGAATGTGATGGATGAGACGTATATTGTCTTTAATTTAAAATACGGCTAAGGAGTGGAACTCCTTGCCATAGTCTGTGTTTCCTGATAGCTACAACCTGGGAGTCTTTAAGTTGAGAGTGAACAGCCTCCCTGGACAAATTAATTTTCTGTTAACGTTCACGCTAACGCTTAGTACAAAATGTATGGCAATGCGTGAGTCACGTAACAATTCTCTCCGCAGGTAAAACTTAAAGCACAGAAGTATAGTAAGTACCTGATCTGTAACCTGTAATGGATACGTGTAGTGCCTCAATTACTTACTAGAATTTATTTTTAACTTTTTAGTTCATTGTTGTTTAGCTTGTTTTTAAAAATATTTTTAAGTGACTTTGAAAAAGGACTGTAAGTATGTTTGTTTTATGTATATCCGCCGATTTCTCCGTCAGTTGTGGACCGATTTTCAAAATTCCATTTTTACCCGAAAGAATATACTCCCGTGGTGGTTCCAAACAAATTTTATTGATATTGCTTCAGCGCTTTTTAAAAAACTGAACAAAAACGAAAAATACTTATACATATATGACGTTTTTGTTTTCTCCAATTACGAGTATGTTTAAATTTTACGTTCCATGTTATTGTGGTTCACACACAACGTAGAAATAAAATACAAACACCGACTTCCAAAATTAAAGTAATTTTTTTAATTTTTAGTGTATTTTTTTTCGGAAGTCGGTTGTTTTTTTTTTTGTAAAAAAGTTTTATTTCTTCGTTATTTGACACCGACTTCCGAAATTAAAGTAACTTTTTTTTTTATTTTTAGTGTATTTTCTTTTTTGGAAGTTGGTTGTTTTATTTTTTGTAAAGAAGTTTTTAAAAATATTTTTACATTTTTAATTTATTTGTAAGTGAATTCTAAGTCATGACTTCCTCGAAGTTTCCAATAGACTCAACTCGACACCACACACTGCCTACCAGGCCTCCATAGTCGTACATTTGTAAGTGATCTACCGGGACGCAATAAATATAGGCAATAAATTGCACAGAGACAAAGGGTGTGGAGATATAGCGCACAAACGTGATCTTCACACCAGGCTATTGTTTTCGGGGACAGGTTTGCTGTTCTTTGGGTTATGGGGAATATTATGGTGTGGCGAGGATGGGAATGATTTATTTACTCGATATTGATGTTTATGGCTTTTTTTCCAACTGCTTACAAGATCCGGTTTACTTAACTCATAGATTACTTCGACAAAGTTTGGTTCATGTGGTAGATAGTGCATATACAGGGAGTAACGGGTACGTAATACCACATCTGCCCAAATATATTCAGTGTGAGTCTATAAAACGTGTACATATCAAATTAAGGGAATCAATGCTTAATATTATCGGCGGAAAAAAAAGAAAAATTCGTTTTATTTTTTTATATTAATAAAAAAATTACAAAAAAATACCGACATTAAAGTTATTTTGTATTTTTTAGTTTTTAAGGAAGTCGGTTGTATTTTTTTGTAAAAAGTTTTTTATTTTTCACTTTTTAGTTGCTGTAAGTACTCGTACCTATCATTCTTAAACTAAATTAACCCCTCAACCCCCGCGGCCAAATCCGGGTTGTCAAATTGAACCCCGACGACAACCCGGGTTTTTTTTTTTTCTCTCTTTAATTTTTTTTTCTTTTTGTCCGACTCACCAGTGAGTCGCGGGGTTTCACAGGTAGTAAAGTTATGCCCAAACTGATAGCCCCAAAAATAGGGAATTTGAACATAGTTGGTGAAATTAGGGTGTATCAGGATGAACTGTACAAAACTGTATACCCCTTCAGAGTGTATCAGCGTTATGTAATGTTGTAAAGTGGTGAAAACAATATACAGACATGCGATTTGCAGCAATTCTGGAAGGTTTGCTATCATTTATTAAAGAGTTCCATTGTGTATCTCCAAAGTTCTTCATCAGATCTTCAGCAAATTTAAATGGGATTACATGTGAAGCACCAGCTTTCAAATAAAAAAAAATATCAAAATCGGTGTACCGGTCGGTAATCGGTAGTAAAAGTTATGAGAAAAAAAAAATACAGTCGAATTGAGAACCTCCTCCTTTTTATGATGTCGGTTAAAGACAAACAAAAACATAACGGTGTAATTGTTAAACTAAATGATCTATCGCGATATACCTTTATATAAATTGATCTCATTCTGCACACTAAAATTAACGATTTTGTTTATTTCTTTTTCAGGTAAGCTGTTGTAAGAGTGCTTCTGAAATCGTAAGTGGTATTCGAGTATTCGCGTTTTATCAACAAAAGTGAAAGTGTCTACGTCTTAAAATCATTTATTATTCGATTCATTTTACACAACAGAAAATCTTACAATTACCACAAAAACTTACTTACTACTTCCTATAAATTGTAATTCCATTCATAATGAAAAAAACTGCAACTTAACCCGTCCCAAAGAACCACAAAACAAACACGAAACACTCAAACACTTGGGTAAGTAAAACCCTAATAAAATAAAAATATAATAAACGAAAAACTTGGAGGCGATACATCAACGCACACTATCACACACGCACCCACATTCACACTCCCTTTTAATAAAACAAGCTATAAAAGAACGATCAATCAAACTGAACCGTATCAACGCCAAATAGTTCCCCAAGACCGCCAAGTTCAGCCAAGTCCTGCCAAGCTTGGCAATCACCCGCCAACTTGGCATCCCGACATATTGTAAATGTCCGTAGTGATATTTTTCGACCGCCCGCGACCCTTAGCCAAGTTTCGACCAAGTTTAATTGGCGACAAAGTTTGGAACAAATAAATATTGTTGTAGTCTAATAAAGTTTGGGATTTTAATTAAATATTTCAGTCTCGCTCTTGTTTGTATTTGTGCTTGTTAAAGTTAGGAGGGGATAAGGAGTGAGAGGCTTAAATAAAGCATTCGTGGAGGTAAGTAGCAATAAGTGTCTTGCTAATTTTTCATCACGTAATAAGATATTATTGGAAATGGACGTTCGTATGTAAGATAGAGCTGAAATTTTGCCAATCCGGTGACAGTGCAATGTTATGATACCCTCAAGCTGATCTGATGATGGCCGCGGGATGTAGTGACTGGAACTCCCTGATGGCAAATGGAAGAACACTTGAATTTGGGCTAGAATGTTTTGTTATCATAAGTACCCATAAGCCAGCCAAAGCCATAAGTAAGCCATTTCACTTAATGACGACGGTCTAAAGCTTGTTTTATAAAAAAAATACTTTAAAATTATTTTAGTTTTGTATAAGCAGCAAAACTTAAGTAATTAGATGTTCCCATTTAAGGCCTTACTACCGGCCAAGTGGCGCCCTCATTAAATAAAAAATCGTAGCATAACATAGAAAATAAATATTAAAGAATCCAACGTCAAGTTTGTTATAAAGAGGATAAAGTATATTTACGTTTTAAAAACAGGTCTCAGAATGTTTCGTATCCAAAGTAGTTGGCAAAAGTACCAAAAACGGCCGTTTGTGACACAGTCACAGAGGCACGAGGTAGATAACAAACTAAGCTTATTATTGCAGTACAGATCAAGTTTGACCACTGCTCTTTCACATATTTAAACCGTTCTGAACCCTCATCTCAAGAACTGGGTAAGTTCTTAGAGATCCTTATCGGCGTTCAGAACGGCTCAGCTTATTGAATTAACAATTTATGAGAACTTTGGGGAATAGCGAATCATGAAATCCCTACTATTAAAGAAGTGTATTGTCGATTTATTAAGTGTTTTTTTTAAGATTTTTTGCTCCTGAATAATTGTAGAAACTTGTCAAGAATTTTAAGTAGAAAACATGATATGCTGGCAATGTCAGAAGTTGATCACATCAAGGTGCACGGGCCACGGCATTATTCTGAGCGTTAGGAGTTTCGCACGGTACTGACGTATACTTCCGTCTTTGATAATAATTATTTTTAGAGTATAATATACCGACTTGTTTATGTTTTTAGGCTTCTGATATACAACAATTGTATGTATGTGCGTCACTTCCTTGTGAACAAACAGCTTTCATTTCTTTCAATTTGTTACGTAGCGTCGGCCCAATTATAATTTATAAGGATTTTTTTTCAAGGGCTGGCTTTTACCTTGTCCAAAGGATAATCATTGCCAAGCAACGTGGCAATTCCGCCAGTCTTTTGGGCCCATTACCAGTTGACAGCGATGCGGAGGAATTTTTGCGACCTCATATTTTAAGTTATTTTTAGTTTTAGTTAGTTAAAAGTTTTATTTTTTTTGTTTAAGTGTACATGTATAGTTCCTAGCTACATATCTTACCCCTCCCTTTTCGATCGGGTAAACAGAATCACAACAGAACACCAATATTGGTCGATTATCGTAACACATGGCACGCTATAATTACTGTGTGGTTTTCAACCGAATAGCGGAATTATTACGTTCATAAGTTACATGTTAATCAGAATAGGTTGTGTTGCAGGATTTATTGCTTTGTTGCCCTACTGGGTGTCAAACTATCAATACGTGGAACAATTGTTTACTGACATATTGTGCACGTGAACAAGTGCAGATTTAGCATAGTTAATGTTTGTAACAGGAAATGATATTTTTTTTTAAATTGCCTACTGGGCTTATGAGCGTCTAGGGTTCAAACATAAGCAGGCGTTACTTTTTGTAATTCAATTCATCATCACTGCTCAACTTGAACAAAATAATACACTAAAAATTACAAAATAACTTAAATTCGGAAGTCGGTGTTTGTATTTTACTTCTTCGTTATTTGAAACTGACTTCCGAAATTAAAGTTATTTTTTAATTTTTTTTTTTGGAAGTCGGTTGTTTTTTTTTTTGAAAAAAAGTTTTTTTATTTTTCACTTCTTAATTGTTATACCCTAGAACTAAAGACCCCAATAACATGGAACGTGGAATTTAAACATTTGGAGAACACCAAAACGTCATCGAGGTATACGTATTTTTCGTTTTTGTTCAGTTTCTCAAAAAGCGCTGAAGCATTTCGATAAAATTTATATGGCCAAGCCATATGACCAAATATACCTCGGGAGTATATTCTTTCGGATAAAAAGAATTTTCAAAATCGGTCCACAACTGACGGAGAAACCGGCGGACATACATAAATAAAAAGCATACATACAGTCGAACATCCTCCTCCTCCTCCGTTTTCGAAAGTCGGTTAAAAATGCCCCGTTGGGCATTTTTGTTCAAGTGGCGATCTGCTACGAGTGCTACGTAGCAGTCTCGTAGCGAATCGCGTAACGAATCACCTATCGATCGATTCGAGATATAAAATCATAAATATCTCGAAAACGGTAAGTCCAATCGCAAAAATAACCAAAATTTGGGCTTTCTTTATACAACCTCCCAGAAAGATCCATAATATATAAATTCATAAAAAAAAGAAAAAAATAATATCAATCACGATTGCTACGAAGTGCTACGCTAGCGATCCGCTACGACAACGGTCGGTGACAGTGACGCGCTACGACGGTCGGTGACGGTGTCGCTCGAGTTTAATATTTAAAGTTCTTGCCTTCTCTGTATGATAAGAAGCCTTTGTTCTTCAGAGGAACTGTTACTGACTGTTGTTTTCAGATTTATTGGGCTCTAAGGGCCTCGGACCTTTGGGAGGTGTACGAGGGGTCGAAGTTAACTACTTTAAGAGCCCTAAATGCTTTTTTTTATGAAATGAGGCACCAACCGATGATTATCCCTGTACGTACGATATAATTGTACCCAAGAACAACACCCGATTGGTGTGAAACCATTGCAAGATAGAGAAAGCAAACTAGCAAAGATATCTAGGGTTATAGTTTTGAGAGGCTAAAATAGACTGGTTACCAAGAACTAAAAACGTAAAGACTATGGTTCCTGCCTGAAAAATGTTAAATACATCGATAAAAAAGATAGGGGTGACTTGCACTCTCAAGAAATGGGCCCCAAAATGGTCAATAACACGAAGTGACGTAGCAACAAATCCAGAGGTGCTTGAGGAGTTAATTGCATTTCCCCATCTCAAAAATGCCCAACGCGCCTAAAGAAGTTTTCACTTCAAAAAAAAAAACAAAGACATGTGACATTCACCAGGCCTGAGTCCCAGCAGTAGGATCATTACAGAACTGATTGTGCTTATGATACTGTCTATTTTAGATATTATGGGCGAACACTACTTTTAACAATACTACCTCGTTGGTCTTGTGGTCGCAAGCACAATGAGCTTTAAAGTCATATAGGACAAATTGTATTAAAAAAGAAATTAAAATATGTATAAAAAAACCCGACTAATAAAAAACAACTGAAAAGTTCCAAAAGTTTCAGTTGTTTTTTATCAGTCGGGTTTTTTGATATTTTAAATTTTTTATTTCCTAAATTTTTGTGAGTTATATTTTTGGAATCGTCTCCTCGAACTCTCTATTTTGATACCCACATGAACAAAAAGTACGACTACACTATTTTTTTTCAAAATTTATATGCTTATGTCATTTCGGCGGTCAGGATCAATCTAATAACACCTCATTTAGTAAAATTTATCCAGCCGTTTAGGCTACAACACGTGCCAAAGAAATAGTCATACAAACATACACACATATACAGGCTGTAACGAAATGCCTAGGGGTAGCGGATAAATTCTGAAAATGAGTTACCGCACCCCTGGGCACTCAGGCAGGGAAGGAACAGGGGTGGGTTTTAGTCAGTAAGAGTCAGACACGCCCTCCCGCTCCACCCAGAGCGGGAGAAGTCATTGCATGATTTCCAAACCCACAAAAAAAAAAGAGAGTGTAACGAAAAGGTGTGACCATATTTTAAGAACCAGTTCTGACCATGGAAATAAACTACATTTTCTAAACAAAAAAATAGAAAATGCCGAAAAAGAATTAGACTTTCCAACAAAGTTATCATCAGCTGATTAATATTTGTATAGAAAAAAAATATAAGAATTTCCTCAGATTTTCTTGAAGAAAGTTGTTCATACCGATAGGCAGATGCAGTTCATAATAAAATATGACCACACCTTTCCGTTACACCCTGTATACATACATACATCAAACGTTCAAATGCCAAATACAAATCACAATATCGGCAAAATCTTGTCAAAATGTAGAGAAATAAGAGGTATTTCTGACAGTTTGCAATTACGATACGATACCAACCTCTGCTTAACCCATTTAGGAATACAAATATATAAACTGTATAATATTTAATAATACAAATCATCAATCTTACAATACAACACACACCCCACCTCCAGCTCTACTCACCCCTCACAACACTCATTAGAAAGCGAGAATATTTCCACTCCGACTGCCACGCCAGGCCAGAGCGACACAGAAAGCTAAGCGAGCGTGCGATGCGCAGCGATACTATACATAGAATAGGAATATAGTCCTTGATGGGGACTGACTATTGTGGGGGGGCTTATTTATAAGAAGGTACATGGAAATAAAAGCGTGGCTAAAGGCTAAAGTAATAACAGCCGCATGGGTTTGATCCGTCAGGTTAAGCTACGTTTGCCGGGGTTGGTGCATGGATGGGTGACCATTTACATACCGAGACTCCTCCGTGCCTCGGAAAGCACGTTAAGGCCCCTCTCGCGGTCCAGTGGCGCCCTCATTGAATAAAAAATCGTAGCATAGCACAGAAAATAAATATTAAAAAATCCAACTTGACGTTTGTTAACAACGTAAAAATTCTTTATCCTCTTTGTAACAAACGTCAAGTTGGATTTTTTAATATTTATTTTCTGTGTTTAGCTACGATTTTTTATTCAATGAGGGCGCCACTGGACCGCGAGAAGGGCCTTAAGCCGTTGGTCTTGGCTGTCAATTGCAGATATTTGACAGTCGTTACGGGTGTCTCCCGCTTGATTAGGAGGGAAGTGGAAATTATGTTTTTCTTACTCCTCCGCTGTCTTTTCTGATTAATTTCGTTGCGGGACCCAAGACAGTTTAATCGTTTCTCTGGGACTCGTCAAGCTTTATTGCCTCGGCGTTTTTTCTGGTGGTTGCCACTGTTGATCCTGGCTTACAGAAGTTGCAGTGGTTTGGGAATAGTGTGGCGGGCTTGTCCCAAAAAAAAAAAGTCGTTACAGGTCGTCAGAAACGTGTCTGAAAGTCTGACAACCAGTTTTACCATGGGGTATCGTATTACCCAGTAACTGGGTTGTGGAGGTCAGATAGGTAGTCGCTCCATGTTAAATACTGGTATTCAGCTGCATCCGACCATTAGACTGGAAGTCGACCCCAAGATAGTTGGGAAAAGGCTAGACTGATTGACATGGAAATAAAAGACTTGAGAGTCGTGGGTCTCCCGACAAGAGCGAAATTCTTCGTACAACCGTCATTACTCGACTGCCTCAGAAGGAGGGTAATGTTTTTCGTGACTTTGCATGTATGTTTGTATGTCGATTTCTTTGGTTCGCACTGTAGCCTCGACGGCTGGATGGGTTTTAACAAATGAGGTATTAGATTGCCATGGTCTTGACCGGCAAAGTGACATAGCGACTGTGAACTGGCAACCGGTCCTATCTCATTTTTTTGAAGATTTTACTTTTTAATACCATTTTATACTATTTCATACTCCACAGCGTTGTAAGAAATCCCATCTTAAATAAATTTAAATTTGGCACCAGAATCGACTTTATATCTTCAGTTTCAAAATTCTTGTGTTGAATTCCTGTCTCTCTTCGGGATGTTTTAAATAACATGTATAAAAAAATATTTAAAAGCCACGTATATTTATCATATTTTATATTTTTCTTCATCCTGTAAAGTTATCAAAATTGAGTTAGTACCGGTTGCCAGTTTACAGTCGATAGGCTACAAGAATTTCTGGTTTTGTTTCTTCGTTTTTTGACACCGACTTCCGAAATTAAAGTTATTTTGCACTTTTTGTTTTTTTTGGAAGTCGGTTCTATTTTTGTGTAAAAAAAGTTTTTATTTTTCACTTTTTAGTTGTGATTCTCCAATAAATTGTGTCAACAATGGATAACTAGGCGATAGCAGCAATCGCGGTTGATTTGCTGTCATTTTTTGAAGAAGTCCGTTGTCTGTCTCCGAAACGCATCATCAGATCTATATGAAATTTAAATGGGACCATTTCGGAACAAACCCTTTTCGAACAAAATAAGAATTTTGGAAATCCGTCTATAAATGACGAAGTTATGCCCGAATATACATAAAAAAAAACATCCGAATTGATAACCTCCTCCTTTTGGAAGTCGGTTAAAAATAGCGGCTGCCATTAGTTAGGTACCTATAGTCGTATTTTTCTATCAAAATAAAGAGGTCGAGAAGACGACTCCAAAAATTAAATTCACTTAAATGTCAGAAATTAAAATACCACCAGCTGCATCAGACTGCTTGAAATGTTATTTGTTTGAAACTTTCTAGTTGTTCTTAGAGTCAGTCGGATTTTCTAAAAATTTTCAATATTTTTTTTTCCTCCATTTTTAACTGACGGAAAAAAGAAGTACGTTCTCAATTCGAACGTATATAGGTATACCGTATAATATAAAAATTATTAATTACCTACGTAGAGCCTTCTCCATCGTCGTCGTGGGGAAAGTCTTGTGTATGGATGTGGATGGCTACAAGAGTAGGGGAAGGCCAAAGAAACGATGGTTGGACTGTGTGAAAGAGGATATGAGTAAAAAGGGGGTGACTACAGAGATGACGACTAATAGAGGAGTATGGAAGAAAAAGACATGTTGCGCCGACCCCAAATAAATTTGGATAAGGGCAGGAGAATGATGATGAATCAGTTTGTTGTTCGGTGCCGACACAAAACTAGTTTATGTAAAATTTTATAATATATAGTAACCTCAAGACAGGTTAAGTAAAATTTTATTTATTTTTTGCTTTTTTAGTTCTTTTTCGTCGGTTAAAAAGTTTTTAAATAAGCCATATTTTTTTACTCTGCCTGGCGTAATGCTTATGTTTCAAGTTCTTTTAAAAGAGTGTTAAAAATTAACAAAATATATACTTTGGAAGCAAAAGTGGTTGTTTCAGTAAATTTTTGTGCAAGAACAAGTCTCTATTTTGTTGCCCACTTGCCAGGTGGTCATAACAAAAAATAAAAAACATGTAAACATAGATGAAGTTCTGGTTTTCTTCAAGTATGTTCAAATTTCATGTTTAGTTTTAGTTCTCGGGTACAATAACTAAAAAATAAATCACAATAAAAACACCACTTCCAAAACAGAAAATACACAAAAAATTGTAAAGTAACTTTGCTTTCGGCAGTCGGTATTTGTATTTTTTTTCTTCGTTATTTGACACCGACATCCGAAATTAAAGTTATTTATTTAGAAGTTGTTTGTATGTTTTCTAAAAAAAAATTAAGTAAATAAAGCTCTAGTAACGAAAATAGAAACTGTGATACCTAATTCCGTACTTAAAGAAAACTAGGCTTTTTCATCACAAACACTTAGCAATAAATACGTCTGCCCTTTACATACGACTCGTAATCCTTTACATACCCCCACATTTACAGAAACCATACATCTAGCTATATGCTTATTTTTATCCTCCAAAAACACGGCTCACGGCACGATTAAGGCAATTTATATTACACGTGCGATACTTACGTGCTAGTGTTGTGACGGAACTCTAGCGCCGCCTCCGCAAGTGCGGAAGTTCCGCTTCAAACCGTACATCCGCATGCGTAACTGATCCTCCCGACCAAATTTCAACCACGATGACGAATCTCAAAGGAGATAAGTCAAGATCGTAGGAGTTATTATAGTGTACAGGTGAACTGTCTGTTCCTTTACACCCGTAGTTCGATGAGACAGCAATCCGATACGACCGCGGAGAGATCAGGCGCAGCACCAATGGGTTTACGTGTTGTCCGATCCACAAGGGTAACGTACCACAAACTTCTGAATTCCAGGCTACAACAGAGTAATGACTAGTTGAAAAACCCAATAGCACTTTTTGTCCGACCAAGTTACCGAACCCAGGAGTTACCGTTAATATAGACGAAGGAAACATGACATGGAATGACACGATGGAAGGTCTTATCGCTGAAATCATTTGAATTTGCTTTTGAAGACAATCAAGTTTTTTAATAGAGGCGTATGTACTAAACGAATACCAATAGGGGTACTGGTATTCGTTTGACGCGCGCGCGTCAAACGTCAACATTCAAGCTCCGTTGACAGTTGGCCATCGTGCAATTACAGACTATATCATGTTACGAGTGTGTGAACCTTGCCACAGGATAGAAGACCTTCCATTATAGTAATAATAGAGGTTTAAAATGCGTGAATCTGGGTTTTGGCAATTTTCTTGGCAAGGCAAATGGCATTTTCACACTGACTGACTGGTGAGTCATGGAGTCTTAAATGTTACTGAGGTCCACCACATTCAAACAGTCTACGTGCGAAGTCTCAAATCTTTATTCCTATGTCACTGCCGCACTTCAGTACCGAATGAGCAATTCATGAAAGTCATATTTTTGCGTGTATGCTATCCATTTTTCGACCAAGTCGTTGGTTAGGTTAAATTCGATAGATCTAAAATTTTATATACTTATTGTATCAAATTGTATCAAGCTGATCTGATGATGGCGCCGGGATGTAGGGACTGGAACTACCTGATGACAAATGGTAGGACAGTTGAATTCGGGCTAGTATATTTTGTTAACATGAGTAGTTTCCTCATCATCATCTTCCTGCCCTTATCCCATGTTACTTGGGGTCAGCGCAACACGTTTTTTCTTTGGCCTCCCTTTCCAACTCCATCCATCTACATTTATATTAATTAATCTTTTAGTTACATGTGTTTCATCTCATGAGTACTTTCCTATAAACTAAAAAAAATAGCTTGTTTTAATAAAAAACTACCTTTAATTTGTTTATTCGTCTGAGTTTCGGGGGTCTGCCTTCGCTAAACGGCGTCTGTCACATCCCTAGCACGTACATTACGTCATTCGACAAAATGCGACAAAGTGTGATTCAACTTTAACGTGAGTGATGAACGCATTAATTCTGTTGAGATAGGCTCATGAATAAAACAGGTATTTATAACACCTTAGGGACGATTTACACTTGAACGCAAAAGTTTGATAAGCGATGCGAGAAAGTGTGGAATTAATTTTAGGTTTATTTCTGTTTTGGAGTTTTGACTGATGTTATTTTTGTGTTGCGTTATCTTTCTGATAAATTATATAGAATTGCTTAGGTACTTTGCTGCTGAACACAATCATGGCAGATATTCATGATAGCTATCCCCCGCAGATTTACCCGCGTATTTGGATATGTTCTGCTGCAGGCAATTACGCTGCAACCCACGGGGGGTTGCATAATTGCCTTTATCATGAATGTGGCTATCATATACACAAACAATTTTTCAAATCCGACTGGTAGTTCCAGAGATAAGCGCGTTCAAGCAAACAAACTAATTGCTTTATTTTATCCGAGATATTTATTATATTTACCTACAAAGTGGACACGATACTGACGGGGCCAATCGTGGCCGGTGCCTGCATGCCTAGGGGTAGCGGATAAATTCTCAACATGAGTTACCGCTCCCCTGGGCACTCAGGCAGGGAAGGAACAGGGGTGGGTTTTAGTCAGTAAGAGTGTGACACCCGCTCCACCCAGAGCGGGCGAAGTCATTGGATGATTTCCCACCCCACAAAAAAAAACACACTAAAAGAAAACATTAGCAATACTCATCAATACGAACAACATTTACTACCAATCCTGAAATCCCAAAAATGAATCAGCTGTTCAGTACATTTTGTCGAGTTCTGCAAAATATTATTAATGTTTTACAGAAGTCGATACAAAAATATACAAAAATCAACTACCAATAGTTGTAAAGAAACTTTTCTTACATTGGCTAGCGTCAAAGATACTTAGTTTTCAGCATGAGACCCTATTTACCTATCTTCAGGTTCTTTGCTTGAGGAATGTTTGTTGTAAATAAGAGTCCATAGATTTGGTCTTCACTTCTCACATTTATTATTAACACTGCATCACACCAGACTGTCATGAGTATACAGAAAATTGTGTGTTGAACTTACAATTTATGATGAACCACTATTACCCAATCGTTCGAAGATCGAAGATTATGGTCCAGAGAGGAGATTCCACAAGCAATATCGCCGCTGTGGTCATACAATTCTGGTCATCTTTGGACACGTGGACGTTTGTGTTCCGAACCTTTTGCTAAGACCGCATTGTTCTTCCAAAAGTAAAGTGAAGTTAAGATCCGTCCATTTTATTAGGTTTTTTCCATAGAAAGACTTAAATGTAACCTAGGAACCCTGTCGACATTAAAGAAATTCGGTGAGACTCATAAATGCCACGCTTAAGATTTAGCGTCACTACAGAAAAATCCCAAAAAGAGTACTTACAGCGTCCTACATCCCAATGCTTAACACATTTGAACTTGACTCTGGTCCCTTTAACTCCTCGAGACATGATAAAGTGCTTTTAAGAAGTCTTTTCCATTAAATAAAGTTTAAGAGTCAGACTCGCTCCAGATCAAGTTGGAAAATGAAACGTCAAAGTCTATCTGTCATCTTGCAAAATAACGCTCCATTCCACGAATTAAATTTATTATATTTTTAAGTGTTACATAGTGCCAATCGCACATTTGTAAGTACGTATTGTGCTTCTCACTTTCAGGTCCCGCGCGCGTCAAACATCAACATCTGTCAAGCCCCGTTGACAGTCGGCCATCGTGTAACTACAGACTATATCATGTTCCGAGTGTGTGACCCTTGCCACAGGTCTAAAGACCTTGCGTAATAGTAATAATAGAGGTTTAAAACGCGTGAATCGGGTTTATGGCAAGGCAAATGGCATTTTCGCACTGGCCGCCCTTGTCGCCCGCGGGATCTGAGAGAGGAGCTCAGTTGTAAATATACCTTAGTACCTATTGGCCTAGCTTTGTTCTATCTCCTGCTTGATAAGGAGGGAAGTGAAGTGGTATAACCATTTTTAACCGACTTTGTAAAAAGGAGGAGGTTCTATGTTGGACTGTATGTATGTTTTTTATATATATATATATAACCGATTTCTCTGTTAGTTGTGGACCGATTTTCAAAATTCTTTTTTTTTTATCCGAAAGATTATACTCCAGAGGTGGTCCCATATAATTTTATCAACATTAATTCAGCTCTTTTTGAAATAATCAACAGAAACAAAAAATATGTATGTAACAATGACGTTTTGGTTTCCTCAAATTACGAGTGTGTTCAAATTCCATGTTCCATGTTATTGGGGTTATCAATTCGGACGTAACTTTAATATTTACTTTTAGTTCTGGAATTTAACTGGAAGTCAGTTGTATTTTTTGTAACAAAGTTTTTTATTATTTATCGTATTTTTTTAGCGTGAGAGTAGTAGGTAGTGCACCAAGGGGGTAAAGCAGTATCTTACGTCACGGGCGGCATATTGAACCCTGAGCGCAACGAGGGATTCAATTAACTCCCGAGCGAAGCGAGGGGGTTATCCAGAGTCCTAAATAGAGCGAGGGGTTCAAGCTGCCCAAGACGAAGACAGGCTTTATCCCAGAAGAGCATACTCTACTTTTCACACCTTTTGCGAGATAATAAAAAGCCAGGGTTCAATGAAAATCAAAGCACCAAATCCCTATCTTTTGTTACACATTATTTAAAATCGTGCCCTTTTTCTTTTTTAGTTCTGCTTATAATAATAATAATAATAATCATTTTATTTCAGAAAAAAATCCATAATTTGTTAGTAAACATTAACCTTAATAACTATGTTAGTATGTATACATGCAGGTTGGACAAATAATGGACGAGCGGGCAATCAAATTTCCCCGCAATGACACTCAGGAGACTGTTCGAGCTGCCCCGGACCCTCTGCAGCAGCGAGGCGGCGCGCTTACGTCTGATTGCTGCGAAGCCATCAGTGTGCGCATCAGCAAACATTCCCGAAGCACTGCAGAAGCGTGGCAGCCCCAGCAGCATCCTGAATGCATTGTTGTATTGAACTCGAAGAGCATTGATGGCTTTCTGCGTACAACCCGTCCAGAGGCTGCACGTGTAAAAAGTCTGACAATATGATTAAAAAGCGTCACTTTCACTTCACACGTGCATCGAGCAAACCTACGGACAAGCATGTTGCATCGAACCGCCAATGCTCTTCGTTCCCTTTCTACATCTAGATCATCTTTGAGGCCCGCGGTGACAATATGGCCGAGATATTTAAATTGTTGAACACGATTCAAGACACTACCTGCCAGTCTAATAGGAGGAAAAGTTACTGAGGATTTTGCTCCAAAAATAAGAACCTCACTCTTTTTGGCATTGTAACTCAAACCGTGCTCCCCAACATACCTCTCACAAACATCCAGCCATCCAGCTTATGATGGCCAGTTCGATTTTCGAACAAACCTCTTTACAATGCCTTATGGGCATTTTTTTACTTAAGACTTTTCCACGAATTTGACGTTCCAAATTCAAATCACTTTACTTCCTAGGGAGTTTCATACAACTTTACCTCCCTTGTGAGGTAATGCTGTACTTTTTTTTTTATGTTTGATAGGCTCGCGTTTGACCACTATCTCACCTGATGGTAAGCGATGATGTGGTCGAAGATGGAGCACGCTTGCCTAGAAGTAACCTGTTCACTCTTGACTTAAAGACTCCCAGGTTGTATCTTACAGGAAACACAGACTCCGGTAGAGAATTCCACTCTCTTACTTACTACTTTACGTTGAGATTGCATTATGTGCCATCTGTGCATTATATGTGTACTAAGTAAATAAATAAATAAATAAATAAATCTTTCACACATTGTTATTAATTTAAATCGAAATGTATTAGCTGTAAGTTTTCCTAAAATTAGTAAAATAAAATAAATGTTTTTTCCTTACTCCTCTGCTGTTCTTTTCAAATTACTTTCGTTGCGGGAGCCAAAACAGTTTAATCGTTTCTCCGGGACTCGTCGAGCTTCATTGCCTCGACATTTTTCTGGTGGTTGTCACTGTTGGCTCTGGTTTTCAGGAATTGCAGTGGTTGAGGACAAAGAGGCGAGCTTGTCCAAAAAAATTAGGTACCTACCTATGTAATTATTGACACAGAATAACACTATTGACCACAATTCTTCATTTAACACGATTAATTCTTTTTGGCACCAAAAACGACAGATCATTTAATTTGCCACAATTCAGATTAAAAATTCATCAGACAATAATAACACGAAGAAAATCTTCGTCCAGAAATGGCCGAGATCTTGGAATGTTGCCATAATCTTCGGTCAAGCAGATGGTTGATCGCTGTATGTGATAGGAATGCAGGTGGACACTGCAGGTCGGTCTTTTGGAATAATTGTGATGAAAAATGAATTGTGAAAAATTATGGTTGCGCCAAGAAGCACAGTTCTTATAATAGGTTATGAAATTATAGGGACATTTTTGAGTAGGTAGTCATCAAAGTGCGTAACATATCATCAGCCTTTTTTAATGTGCTGGGGCACAGGCCTTCTCTCTGTGAGAGGGTGTGGGCCGTAATCCACCACGCGGGCCCAATGCGGATTGGTGGATGTCACATGTCTTCGAATTGTTGGTAATTTTTTTAAGTTTTGGTAGTTTTGGTATAAGTGCGTAACATAATTATTGAAAATGTTTATCAGTGAAGGTCGCTATTTAACACAGAGTTAGCCTTCAAGGTGTAGCGACATCTATGACGTTACAAACGAACTAAAACAACAAATCCTGCATCACGCAAGGGAGTTCTCCGCGCGATTTGAACATAAACAACAGTCCGAAATCAACCAACCGGCAGTTGCCCGCACCAGACACAACACTCGTCTGGTCCCTTGCCTTGGGAAGTAAGATAAATGGGACTTTTAAAAAAAAAAAGGAATTTTTCAAATCAGTCCAGGCGTCTTCGAGTAATCGGGGAACTTATATAACAACTAGCTGCGCCCCGCGGTTTCACCCGCGTAGACCAGGATAAAAAGTAGCCTATGTGTTAATCCAGGGTATAAGCTATTTACATACCAAAATTCATCCAAATCAGTCCAGCCATTTGAGCATGAAGAAGTAACAAACATACACACTCACTAACATTCGCCTTTATAATATTAGTGTGATAAAACATTTCGACGAATTGTTAACCTCCTCCTTTTTGAAGGTCGGTTAAAAATTAAATTAAATAAAAGACAAACCTTTTGACTATTGCATTTACGTTTTGAGTTGAAAGGTAAATATATTTTACACTAAGTAGATTAAAACCCGAACCTAGCACAACAAGCATGCTTAATTAAGCTGGAGGCATATTTTTTTTGCAGAAAATTTTCGACTGCACAGAACAACTAAAAAGTTCCAAACAAGTTAATTTTCAAGCAGTCTGATGCAGTTAATGGTATTTATTTTAATTCAATCGCAAAAATGCCATGCCATGCCACAAAAATATGCATACTGCAAAACATTACCTTACTTCTGGTGCGGTTGGTTAAAAAGCAGTTAACAAAGTAAGCTATGGACCAGAAAAAGCTCTTTAATATTCGAAGCCAATCAGTATTCAGATTTAACCAAAAATAAAAGAGCAAGCCTTTCTAGACTTCACAGAAGCGTTCTCCACAGTTTTTTTGCGCTTCTCAAGTATTTTTAACTGAGAGTAGTCATAAAATTAGTCCAAGTCACGCTCATTGAATATATTATAAGTAAAATCGATGATCGCGTAGGAAAAAACAATCAAATTTACTTGTTACAAATTGAAATCAGTGATATTTCATTCATGAATTATTCAGGGGCTTTCAATAATCCTGGGTTTTCGAGAAATTTTGCGATAACACGTTTTTTCCTCAATTTGAAATTTTGTAGACGGTTGGGGTGCCGTTCTCTATTAGGAGATGGGTTATATCCGTGTGTACCTGATGAGGTTCTGTAGGAATCACGTAGGTACGGGTAGCATAGATAATCGGTTAAAGACAAGAGTTAACAGGAAGGTTTACGTTATGTATGTCAGACATAACGCTGAATTTTGCGTTTACCTTCCGAATTATTGCAATTTATTCTGATTTATACGTATTTGTGGAATTCCAACTTGGTAACTGAATCAAACAAGGAACTGATACCTTTTTGAAACCAATTGTGCTCTTAAAGTCCCAAAAGTTGTTTCACTGTTTCTTCCCAGAGTATTCAGCTAGTCATCATATACCTCATCTAGTTTAAATTAACGCGTAAAAGTGTTCGAGAATTTGTATGTATGTTTGTTTGTATGTTATTTGGCAAATAAATAATTATTCTATTCTATTCACGCCATGTAGCCTAAACGGCTGGATGGATTTTAACAATTGGAGTATCATTATAGATTGCGTATCTCTAACGAACTAAAAATAACTCCCACCAACTGCATCAAAGTCTTAAACAATTTGCATTTATTTAGGTTTTCGTGCCCTAAGGTCCAAACGGAGCCCTATTGTTGTCACTCACGTGTCCGTCTGTCTGTCCGTCCGTCGTATGTCACAAAATTTTGATACGAAGAATTTTTTAATTTCTCATTGACCTATGAACTCGAAAAGTAATATGTTTATTATTACGTATACTTTACTAATAAATACTAATATTTGGTACGGCACCCTTTTTATTTTGGGGGGGGGGGGGGGTGGGAATCCATCCTATTACTGACTAAAACCCACCCCTGCCTTAGTGCCCAGGGGTGCGGTAACTAATTTTCAGAATTTATCCGCTACCCCTAGGCATGCAGGCACCGGTCATGATGGGCCCCGTCAGTGGTGGCTGACACTCATCTCTTTGAGGCGCGCGTGGAACACTACGTGCCGTCGACTCATGGGCCTAGTGCGGATTGCAGGCCCGGGTAGGTACGGAACCCTTAATGTGCAAAATCCGACACGCATTTGATCAGTTTTTAAGTTACATGAAAACAAAATACCTTGTTTAAATCCAGAAAAACGCTCTCTCAATTACAACTCGTCTCAATTAATACAGTGAGAGTCACAAAAGTCACGAACAGAAAGCCCTTTCATCTTCACACCTGCTATCAACAAATCCTCGGCACACAGCTGAGCTGAACATTTTTCAACGAACTTAACAGAATACGTAATTGTGTGAGTACAAAACGTTCATTGAATAAACTTTACAGACACCTGTGTCCTTTACCTGCGGACGTTCGGAATAGGGATGGGAAAAGCGGGATGTTTTTGCTCGTCTTTTTTTTCCCAGAGTATTTTCAGTGTAATTTTAAAACACGTAGGTTACTAAGCTAGAGTCAATTTATATTTTTAAAGTGACGACAAACGACAAATTTTAATGTGCCTACTATAAGTAAGTACCGCATAGGTTTACAACCTTTATCGCAAACGGGGTGGTTAGAGACGCTCCAAAAATAAGCGCTTGGATGTTCCAAACATTGATAGCTTCAGTGCAATGCAATTGGATTTTATAGCTCCTTCTTCAGTTACCCGCGTCCTATTTTTATTTTATTTTTTTGTGGGGTGGGAAATCATCCAATGACTTCTCCCGCTCTGGGTGGAGCGGGAGGGCGTGTCAGACTCTTATTGACTAAAACCCACCCCTGTTCCTTCCTGCCCTTAGTGCCCGGCGGCGAGGTAACTCTGTTTCGAATTTATCCTCAACCCCCGGGCAGGCATCGGCCATGACGGGCCCCGTCTTTATTGCTGACAACTCTGAGGCGCGCGTGGAACACTACACGCCGTCGACTCTCGGGCCTGGTGCTGATCGGACGGGGAGCCACCCATTACTCGCCGTCCGCAGGCCCGGGTACCCGTGTCCTATGTGGGCCTGTATTTAAACATTATTGGCCGTTTAACCGTGAACTCAATTAATATAGGCAGAACACTGTCTCTCAAGATACAGGTTACCCTAGTTGAGAGGCAGGGTAACATAATATTGTACAGATTTTGCAACAAAATGTTTACGTTCATTAATGTTCTACTTAATTACCTTTTATTTTTTGGTGAATAAACATTTTATTGTTTATTATAAGTTCATGCTTATAAACATAAAGCTCCTTTCCAAGTCCGCATGTTATACACACATATATCGTTTTACCTAAATATTATGTTAGTAGAAGCACCGAATAAAACTAAACACGAACAATATAAATTAACTCATTTGCATACCTAAAGACAAGCCTGTTAAATCAATCAGAGATAAATATAACTCGAAACAATGGAAGTACGATTACTAACTTCACTAACTTGATTTGCATCGGACTCAAATTACCGGCAATTGTTTAGAATAATTTCTAATTGTTGTGTTTTCGTTGCTCCAACTTACTTGATTCAATCGTGTTGGGAATATTTTAGCTTGATTTATCCTCAACTGAAAAGGGGCTTTTATAAGAATAGCAACTTGGAAAAATTAAATAACAAGGTATTCTGCTGTCTTTATTTTTATATAAAATAGCAAATAAAACTTAAAATAAATCTTTTTTCTGAACACAGCATGTCAATTGGTTATTAAGGCACTATTAACTGCCAACGACCTTGAGTGGTTAGCTTGCGTGTTCTGTGCAGAGCTCACGTAACGCGTCGTACGTCCACCCAGTAATAGAACTCGCCCATCAAAGAGCGCTGTCCGAAATTAGAGGCATTATTAATTTATTATACATAAAATAGCAAATATTATATTAAAACACGTATACTAAAATATAAATGCTAATTATTGCTTCATTTAATGCGCAGTTATACGACTTTTAATGGTTTTTAATTGAAGATCACGTCTAAACGACTAGTCTTATTTCTTTGAAAAAACTATGTTACTCTAGACATTTTTTTTCGTAATTTGATATGAGAATATTTAAAATTATATTTTTTAACATAGTTTAAATAATTTTTAAAATTATGTCTAACGCGGATAAAAAATTGAGAATCACGCAAAAACTACGAAACGTATTTTTATGAAACCTTCATAATTTTAAAGATCGTTTGATTATTTATAAATTAATCAAGTGTTTCAGTTTAATACTTGTTGTTTTATTTTTATTAAGTAATAACAGCCGCATGGGTCAATCCATCAGGTTAAGCTATGCTTGCCGGGGTTGGTCCATGGATGGGTGACCATCTTTGCATACCGAGACTCCTCCGTGCCTCGGAAAGCACGTTAGAATAGAAATAGAATAGAATAGAAATCATTTATTCGACACAGACACAACACAACAGCAACAAACAAAAGGAAAAAAGAAGTACACAAAGAAACAATAAAATTGTGCTGAGCGTGCCCATACCGAAAGGGTTTAGCCGTTGGTCCTGGCTGTCAATCGTGGAACTTTGACAGTCGTTACGGGTCGTCAGAAGCCCGAAAGTCTGACAACCAGTCTTAAGAAGGGATATCGTATTACCATGTAACTGGGTTGTGGAGGTCAGATAGGCAGTCGCGCCATTTAAAATACTGGTATTCAGCTGCATCCGGTTAGACTGGAAGCCGACCCCAAGATAGTTGGGAAAAGGCTAGGCAGATGACTTGTTGTTTTATGTGTAATAAATTAATAATGCCTCTAATTTCGGACAGCGCTCCTTGATGGGCGAGTCCTATTACTGGGTGGGCATACGTCGCGTTACGTGAGCTCAGCACAGAACACGCAAGCCTAACCACTCAAGGTCATTGGCATTTAATAGCACCTTAAGTGCCTCTATAGACAGATTGCTTGGAGCAGTCAGTGCCGACAGCTTCAAGCGGTGGTTGTTGGACGATCTGCAGTTTCAATACAAAATCGACATTCATCATACACGGACCGCCCAAGCAGTTCATTTGCAGTAGCAGCTAAAAATACACTGACTGCTCCGAGCAGTCCGTCTATGGTCGCCCCAACCGCAACTTAACTGCTCCCGTGCTGTTGGTCGATTTGTCTAAACAGTCCGTCTATGAACGGCCTAAGATTCCGCAGTGCTGGGTGGGCTGGGTGTCCTACGCCCAGCAAATGCAGAGATGGTAACCCTTTCGGTATGGGCAAGCTCAGCACAATTTTATTGTATCTCTGTGTACCTACTATTATTTGCCTTACCTTTTGTTTATTGCTGTTGTGTTGTGTCTGTGTCGAATAAATGTGTATTCTATTCTATTCTTTCTATTCAATATCTGTACAGAATTCACCTGACAGCTATAGGTACTATTCAATTAGTGTCTTGTCATGCAATAGATGATTGAACTGTTGATAAGAAAATATAATTAATTGCCTCCGTAATCGCTGCATGCGGGTGACAGAATATAACTGGGATAGGTGTCTCTGGAAATGATGGGTTGATAGAAGCCTAATTAACCAGGAAACACAACAGACATGTGTCTTATAGCCACGTAAATTATCTAGGCTTGGGATATTGATGATAGTACCTACTATTAATTTATATATTCATGTTTTTTACGGTTTTTAGGGTTCCAAACGGAGCCCTATTGTTGTTACTCGCTCTCCGGGACTCGGCGAGCTTCATTGCCTCGGTGTGTTTTCTGGTGGTCGCCACTGTTGATTATGGTTTACAGGAGTTATAGTGGTTTGCTAATAGTGTGGCGGGCTTGTCCCACTCTGGGTGGAGCGAGAGGGCATGTCAGTCTCTTACTGACGAAACTGCCCACAGCTGGGCAGCGGTCTCCCGTTAGGACAAGGAACTCACTCCCGTCTGTGTGTGTAAACGACACTATATTCAATGGCAGATATTATTTTTCATCAATTTGTCGATTGGGTGGATTTTTAGATAATGATATGACCAAGTTCAATAAATTTTAATGTCCGATTACCGCGAACAGTACTCCTAGGACTTACTTATGTTCCAATTACACACAAAACAAAATAAACTATTTTTTTTTACTTCAGCGCCATCTAGCGGGGAAATGCCCACGAGCAGACCATAAGTTTCACCTTAAATAATTCATGACCGTCAAGCTAGGACGATTAGGTATTGGTTTTCTCTATGAATGTCTTTAAAATTCTTTTTTGACATCGAGAAGATTAATGTTGAAATGTGTCCAACATTAAACCCCACTATCTCTCATAAACCATAACACAAGCCTATAAAAGTCTATTTAAATAAATTTCAGCAAAAAAACAACTTGAGTTGTTCAAAAAAAATCTAAAGCCCACCACTAAACGAACGTACAACTTAAAACAAATATTCAGATAAGCTAAACTGAATCTTATCACTATAAAAATTAGGGTGCTCTCATCCGCAATATTGTTTGTCGTATGACAAACTTTTTTGAGGAAAATTTGCTCGCTTTAGAAGCAGAGGATGTTTATGCTAATTCAGAGATACCGTACAAAGAATGTATGTATGTTTATGCATGTTTATCTTGGGAACTGGAGAGAATTTAATAGATTATTATTGTTCGTAGAAAGCTTTTCCACTTGGAGTTTTCTACAATGTTACAGGGGTTAGTTTTTGTTTTAGAAAGGATATATCCTAAATAAAGATACTTATTTAAGTATCTTTATTTAGGGTATAACCTTTCTATATATTATGTGGTTAGCCGTACATTGTTAACGCGAATTACAACTACAATCAAGAACAAGAAAATATAGGTGCCTACCTACCAATTTAATAGAAGTCCATGAAAAATAAAATATTAAAAGTATTTCATGAAAGAGCTTGCCCAGAAATCGTATAATATATTGAGCATTCAGTTTACCCTGACATTATGTTAGTACACAACTCGCGCTAGCAAGAAAAATAATTCAAAAACCCGACTGTTAAAATCAACCAAAAAGATCCAAACATGTCACTTTTCAAGTAGTCTGATGCAGTTGGTGGCAGTTATTTTAGTTAAATCATGGATTTCATGAGATTTGATTTAAAAGATTGAGAGCAGTGGTGGCCCAGTGGTATTGGCCGTGACTTACAAGTTGTAGGTCGTGAGTTCAAACCCAGGCAGGCGCTTTACTTTGTATAAATTATTTCATCACCACTGCTCTCAAAACTTTTAAGGAAAATATCGTGGGGAAACCGGCCTATAATGTCCTAGAACCAAAACTTCGAAGATATGTGACATGCACCAATCCGCAAAGGGCCCGCGTGGTGGATTACGGCCCACACCCTCTCACAGAGAGGAGGCCTGTGCCCCAGCAGTGGGGACATTAAACGGCTGATGATTTCATGCCACCAACTGTATCAGACTGGTTAAAAAGTGACTTTTGTCACTTCGCCAGTCAAACCCGATCTAATGACATCTCATTTGTTGAATCCATCCATCCAGCCAGGCTTACAGTTCATTCTAAATAAAAATTATAAATTAAAAAATTAAAAAAATTAGACAAGCTTCTATACCGGCTATCTCAACTAAATGTGTACTGCTGAACATTGAAGAGTTCCTTTATCTGGAGCTTATCCAGAACGTCAATTCAGGTCATGCTTACAACTCAATCGAATACCAACAAATGGTCGAAAAATGATTTGCAAATTTTGACAGACAACTTACAAACATACATACGAATATTGCAAGTTAAATGAAAGCTTATTAAAGTAGACATAATTATGTAGGTACATATTTACTGTTGAAAAACATTTCTCTCCTTCCAGCTACTACCAGCTAAAAGACACAATTTCTAGCCAAAGACCTGCTCATCCAATAACGAAAAACCCGTAAAAATTGCACCCCGAAAGCAAATGAAGCGTACACGAAGTTCGCACACACATCGACGGGTGCATGTTATTCTGAACCACAGAGCGAGGAACGAAGTGCTGGCAGCAGCTAGAGACGCCTAAATAAATATCAGGTCTCCAATATGAAATCAGCGTTTTGTATGGAGAATTTTAAAGAAGTTGCATTTTTCATACTAACATTTTCTTAATTTATTTAACAACTATGAGCACTAGTGTTTTAAAACTTTTATGCAATAATTTTTAAAAGCTAAGATAACGTATGCCACTTAGATTAAATAACAAAAATAAGTAGCCAATAGTAGTTTCATTTCTGCTAACAAAAATTTTTAAGGTTTTTTTTTTGTATAAAACTATAAGTAATAAGGTTTTTTTTACTATTGGCAGTTGTCTATGACGGTCATTATTCGATAGAATATCAATTCACAGAAGTGACGAGGTTCTCTATTTGTGAGAAAAAAACGCCAATTTCATAGGTGGTAACCCAATATTTGTGGCCGCGCATTTGAGGTGAGCTCAAGTATCGGCTGTCATAAGGCCGATGCCCACCAGGGCCCCAGGAGTGTTTAAAAGAGACACATTGGCACTGGAACGCAAAGGGCAAACTAAAGGAACACAGGTGGGTTGTTGTTGTCTCTTTCATCACCATCAACCTCATCAGCGATCTTGGCGCAGCGAACAGCACCTTCGGCCGGTCGAAGAACCTCTCCTGGTCGACGCCAGCAGTCAAGCCACTACGTCGCACAGCACCGCTCCGACCCACTGGAGCCTGCAGCATCATCCCGACTCACTGGGACATCATCACCCCGACTCACTGGGGCATCATCCCGACTCACTGGGACATCATCACCCCGACTCACTGGGGCATCATCCCGACTCACTGGGATAGCAACACCCCGACTCACTGGGGCATCACCGCAGACAGTTCCGACTCACCGTGAACTATGCGGCTCTTCCGGTTCCGACTCACTGGAACCAACCTTCCACTGGCCCGGCAAGCATCACAAGATGTATGGACGACTCATCAAGAACCATCGATCTCCTTTCTCCGGAGGGGAGTGATGTAGCGACATCTATGACGCCGCACACGAACTAAAAATAGCAAGAATTCTACATCGCGCAAGCAGAGTTCTCCGCGCGATTTGAACATATACAACAGTCCGAAATCAACCATTGGGCAGTTGCCCGGACCAGACACAACACCCGTCTGGTCGGAGGATCCTCCCTTTTCAATGGAGGTTGTGGAACTTTACACCCTGTTCCACGTACTCCAAATAGTCAGTAAGAGTCTGACACCTCTCGCTCAACACGGAGCGGGAGAAGGTATGTGATGATACTCCAACCCTTAAAAAAATCATAATCAGGTAAGAGTAATTGACTGGTGTTTTTGTTCTATTTCTTAAAATAATTACAAAGAAAACATGACACAATAAAATAAAAAATATATAAGTAGCAAATTTATATAAGTCTTTAAAATCAACTATCAACGGCGACAGCACTAAATGCTTCTGACGTCAGACGCAAGTAGTGCCTGAGTAACTTTTCCCTATTCAGTACAAAATCCGTTTTCCGTTACAAGGGTAAAAGAATAACTTCAAGACCGTGTTGCGTTTTGGGAACACTTTCATTGTGCGTACAACTATAGAGTGGAGTTCCCTGCCGGGACTTTATTATTTCCTGATGGCTAGAACCGAGTGGTCAGTATGTCAAGAGTGAATGAGTTACTTTGAAGCAATGGCCGCTGAGATGTCTCCTTGCTCTGTGAGCCGCACCCTCCCATTCGTTTCCGTGGCACCCCTGACTTTAACAAATTGTGTGAAAAGATGAGCCCTTGATACATTTTGTTTACTATCGTCCGACGCGAAGGTTGATTAGAAGGATATTTATAAGGAGACCGTTTTTGTAAAATATTTTTTCAATATTTTTCAGGAAAATGTGACTTGCCTTCGAATTTTTTTTAGTGACACGTTTAAAAAGGTTCTTGTAAGACTTTGGTCAGAAAGGTAAAATACACTTTGAAGTAACACAGACGCCAGTGAAGAGACAGTGACGAAAAGTGATATTAAGTTATTAACACGCTTTATTAGCTTGGTATGTATCTATGTAAGTATCTATGTAACGGAATCTTTGAACGTGATTTTCTTCCACTTCAAAACGTCGGATTGAATTGAAACTTCGCGCACTTATCAAGGACCGATGTCAATGCATGGTTAGCTAAGTGACGTCATTCTAAATCAAATATGGCGGACTAATTATTTTTTATGCATTTCCATGATACGTATCAAATGAAAGAGTTTCCTGAGAAGAATGTGTTTTTAGTTTTTTTTTTTAACTATAGAAAATTATTAATTATAAAGGTGGAAACGATATTACAACATGCTGTTCTGCCTAGCCTTTTCCCAACTATCTTGGGGTCGGCTTCCAGTCTAACCGTATGCAGCTATTACATACAGATATTACAACATAACTCGACAAAATATTCTGAACAGCCTTTTTTTCGCGATTTTCATGGTGTGTCCTTATTGAAAGTTTAATGATGAGTATTGTCATTGTTTTCATTTATTTTTGTATTGTTACCTCCGCCTTGTGTAATAATAACTCTTTGTGCCCGATTGATAGCTATAGACTCGCTCCCATATGACATGGGACTTAAACAAAACTGAAGACCCGGTGCGTGTACCTTTGGGTCACATGTGATTTTATGTTACGCGAATAATCTGACTGGCTATTATTAAGGCGCAGTTATACGACTTCTAATGATTTTTAATTGAACATCACGTTTAGAACAAATTGAAAAAAAAAATATTACTTCAGACAATTTTTTTCGTAATTTTGTATGTAAATATTTGAAATTATATTTTTATAACATAGTGTAATTAATTTGTAAAGTTATGTCTAAGGCGGATGAAAAATTGAGAGTCACGCAAAAACTATAAAGCGTATTTCTATGAAATCTTGACCATTGTAAAGATCATTTTATTATTTATGTTTTAGTATACGTTATTTATTAAAATACTTGTTGTTTAATGTATAATAAATTAATAATGCGTTTAACTTCGGACAGCATACCTTGATGGGCGAGTCCAATTACTAGGTGGACATACGACGCGTTACGTGAGTTCAGCACAGAACACGCAAGCTAACTACTCAAGGTCGTTGCCAGTTAATAGCGCCTTAAAAGCAAAATATCATAAAGAAACCTACACTAAAAATAGTAACTGATCCCATTTTAGTTGAGTCTGCCAATACTCAACTCTAATATCACTACATATCAAAACCCGACCCAGCATTAACTTAGACCTATTTCAAATCGATTTCAGTCCTATTTTTTAGGCCCAGGTCTACAACCTGACAGGCAAAACGTTGTAAAAGGCAGAGATGATGCTGATTCGATTGTAATAGGGCGCAGGTGGTAGACATATGTCTGTTGGCTGTCAGCCAGGTATGGAATTGCATGCCTAAAGGCTAACAGTATTTTGTGTCCAAGAATAAGTTGTTGTGTGGGCAGGATGAAATGTGAAGGTTGGTATGACTTTCTTTTTTTAACCGACTTCGAAAAGGAGGAGGTTCGCTGGATGTTTTTTTTTTATTTTTTATTTATGTCCACCGATTTCTCTGTCAATTGTGGACCGATTTTCAAAATTCTATCTCTATATAAATTATATCTAAATTTAGTGATTTTTGAAAAACTGAACAAAAACGAACAATAGATGACGTTTTGGTTTTCTCCAATTACGAGTATGTTTAAATTCCACGTTCCATGTTACTGGGGTTTTTAGTTCTGGGGTATAACAATCAAAAAGTGAAAAATAAAAATCTTTTTTACAAAAAAAATAACCGACTTCCAAAATAGAAAATACCTACACTAAAAATTAAAAAAATGAGTTTAATTTCGGAAGTCGGTGTCAAATAACGAAGTAATAAAATACAAACACCGACTTCCGAAATAAAAGTTATTTTTTTAATTTTTAGTGTATTTTTTTTGAAAGTCGGTTGTTTTTTTTTTCTTCGTTATTTGACACCGACTTCCGAAATTAAACTTATTTTTTTAATTTTTAGTGTAGGTATTTTCTTTTTTGGTAGTCAGTTGTTTTTTTTTTTTGTAAAAATGTTTTTTTTACGGTTCCGTACAAAAAGGGTAAAACGGGACCCTATTACTTAGACTCCGCTATCCGTCCGTCTGTCTGTCTGTCTGTCTGTCTGTCTGTCTGTCCGTCCGTCTGTCACCAGGCTGTATCTCATGAACCGTGATAGTTACACAGTTGTATTTTTCACAGATGATGTATTTCTGTTGCCGCTATAACAGCAAATACTAAAACACAGAATAAAATAAATATGGGGGCTCCCATACATCAAACATGACTTTTGTGACGTTTTTATAGATAACGGCACGGAACCCTTCGTGCGCGAGTCCGACTCGAACTTGGCCGGTTTTTTTTAGGGTTCTGTAGTTTTTACAAAGAACCCTTATAGTTTCGGTCTGTCCTTCCGAGGCATGATGTAGAGACTGTTAGTACTAGAAAACTAATTTTGAATGGGTATTTATTTTAATTACGCCAAGAAAATGAAAAATTAAATTTTTTAAAAGATTTTTTTTTCTCGCCTATCCTATATTAGGAAGTATCGTTGGATAGTTCTTTCAAAATCATTACGGGGTTGTGAAGACTATTTTTCGATTCCGTAATTTGTTTGCGAAATATTAAACTTTAAAAAAACCTAAGGAAATTCTCAATTTTTTTTTACATCGCTTACAAATATTGATCAGCTGATTATCACTTGTATGGAATGTCCAATTTATTTTTAGAGAATTTCTTATTTTTCTTAGAGAAAGTTGTACATGGACAGAACCGGTTCTGAAAATATGACCACACCACCCTGTATAAAACGAACCTTAAACTAAAGTACTGCAAAATTATTTACATTTTTTTTTTTTTTTTTTGATTTAAGCTCGTGTAAAACAATTGCGTGACTGTTTTGGTGTACAATAAAGTTTTATTCTTCTTCTTCTTCTTTGCTAAATTCGATATTAAGATATAAAGACTCAATATTGTTATTGCCCTTCGCATTTTTAACCTAAATCACCAAAAAGTCGGTCAATAGAAAAATATTGGCAAGATAATTCATGGCATACCCATCATAAAATAAGTCATGCAAGAGAAAACATTGCTCATTTTTAATAGCAAACCGCAAAATGACATTGCATATTTCTATGTCCACAATTTTCGGGTTCCATCTTAGGCTATATACTTTCTTCATAAACTAATTCGACAGTTAAGCATTTTATCTCGAACATAAGCATGGGAATGACTCTCAGATGTATTAGCTGGCTGACTTCCATACATAAAAATAAAATATTTCATATATTCATTTTGTTTATCTCGATACTGCGATGATATGGGAACGAATATGGCATGGAGATATTTGGGTCTGAAGCTTCCTCTTTTCTTATCGACGGAATTGGTTCAAGGTTCTTGAAAATACCTACTTGACTTTGGAGGACATATTAGACCTACGTACCTACAATAAGGTGTCTGCCCACTACATCGTATCATACCATGACCGAACATATTGACAAATATTTTATTGCTCGACACGTCAAATCAGGATATAATCTAACTTACGGTCTGAATGGAATAAATATTTATATACCCAGGAAACATCATCGTTTTTAAAGTAACTTAAAAATCATATAAATGGTATTCCAATTTCAAAATGTTTTTCAATGGGAAAATCAAATTCCTTAAAACCGTAAAAACCGTTATAATAGCGTTAGGGCCTGGACACGTCACCACGGCGTGACGCCTCCATTGTGAAACTGCACGACGTCGTACCACGGTAAGGTGCGCCGCGCGTCACGGCAGCAATCATCGGATTAAACGTGTTCACTTGCAGTTTTTGACTAGATATGACCCTAGCGGACCCCGTCAGTTGCTCCTGATCCTGACATCTCTGTGAGGCGCGCGTGGAACACAACGCGCCGTCGACTCAGGCCTGGTCCTTATCGGACGCCGAGGTAACCATTACTCGCCATCCGCAGGCTCGTGCCAACGGTGGCTGGGAACCGGCTAGCGACGCCCAACGCCCATCCATCCTCCCGTCTCCTGCGAAATATTGTCTGCCTTTTTTTTTTTGTGGGGTGGGAAATCATGCAATGACTTCTCCCGCTCTAGGGTGGAGCGGGAGGGCGTGTCAGACTCTTACTGACTAAAACCCACCCCTGTTCCTTCCCTGCCTGAGTGCCCAGGGGTGCGGTAACTCATTTTCAGAATATATCCGCTACCCCTAGGCATGCAGGCACCGGCCATATTGCCTGCCTAAGTTCGTGCTTTCGACTGACGCCACGTAAGTCGGAACCACTAGGCCACCATGACTGCTCTTGTTCTCCCATAATATAAACCATGATTGATGCACATTATACGTAAAACGTTTTGGGAACACATTCACTGTGCGTACGGCTCAGGAGTATAATTCCCTGCCGGAGTCTGTGTTTCCTGTAAACGCTACGACCTCTTTACGTCGGGAGTGAACAGATTACTTTTAGGCAAGCGTGCTCCATCTTCGACCACATCATCGCTTACCATCAGGTGAGACAAGTCTACTCATAAGAAAAAACCGGTCAAGTGAGTGTCGGACTTCGCACATTTAGGGTTCCGTACATGTATTTTGACTACTATTATGACTAGGGGTCAACAAGATGATTATACTATGAAAATTTGAAGACTGTAACTCCAACCGTTTAGCTGTAAAACCTGTGTGACAGACGACAGACAGACTGACAGACAGACGGACACGTGAGTGACAGCAATAGAGGTTCGTTTGGACCCTCCAGGTACGGAACCCTAAAAATACCTCTTGGGTGTTGTTGATTAAAATGAGATAGGTAAGTAATGTCCGATTCACCGTTTTAACTTCACCTTATTGTCTTTTTATTATTGTTCCGTATACCTTACAAATCCAAGATCCAATATCCCATCCACAGTCAATTATTCATCTTGATACTTACAGTATAAAGTGTATTTTTGTTCGGCAAAGCACACAATAGTCGGTCACAGGTATGCGGTCAAATGTTCATGTTTTCATACATTTTCATTTGTTTATGTTTTCTATTAATTTCGTATACGGATCTGTTATCGATGCTTAAACGAGATGAATTGTTGTTTTTGGATTAAACTGTTGGTACATCCTGAAAGGTAAATATTACAAACTTGAACGGAAACATAAACATTTGTAGTGTTTTTCTTGCACTCCTGGCTCCTATTTTTGCTCTTAGTCTATATTGTAAATAATTCTTCCGACTAAGACATACTATATTACTAGCATCTGCCAGTGGCTCCGCCCGCGTGGCTTTAGTTCTCCCACTATATATAATAGCCTATGTACTATTCCAGACTATAAATCTATCTCTGTGCCAAATTTAATTCAGATCCTTTCAGCCATTCTGGCGTGAATGAGTGACAAACCAACCATCCATTCAAACTTTCGCATTTCTAATATCAAGTAGGATAACGTGTAACACGCACCTCTGCCTACCCCGGCCGATACCCATAAAAAAAAAACATGGAACAAGCCTAGCATTATAAAATAATAATATTCCACAACTATCACACAACGCCATCTAGTCCCAAGCTAAGCAGAGCTTGTGTTATGGGTACTAGACAACTGATAAACATACTTATATATTTCTAAATACATACATATTACAGATAAATTACACCCAGACACAAAATGACAAATGTATTGCCACAAATCTGATCCTAACCCCCAAAATAGGCCTGGACCTGTATTTTAGGGGTCTCCCTAGTCGTGATAGTACGACCTTGTACAATAATATAGCCTCCGAAACGAACAGTAAATAAAACATATTATTTACCTCTCGTTGAGCTCAAATTGTCAATAGGGGAGACGGGGACGAGAATGAACTTATTATCCTTGGCTGGGTTTATTGAAATACGGCGGGTAGTCAATTACGATTACTGTGCCAGTGGGCCATATTCTCCTCTACAGTTTTGTGTTTTATTTAAATGGTAATGGCCGTAGAATATGAGGTACTGGGTAACATCTTAAGGCGCAGTTGTATTCCAACGACCTTGAGTTATTAGCTTGCGTGTTCTGTGCTGAGCTCACGCAACGCGTCGTACGTCCGCCCAGTAATATTTATTTTTATTTATTTATTTTTATTTTTTTTAAAAACGTTGCCCCACACTAGGAATATTCCTGTATCGTGGGTGCGTTCACAAACATGTAAATTCACATACACAAGACACCCAGACCCGGAACAACTATCTGCAGGTCATACAAATATTTGTTCCGTGCGGGGATCGAACCCGCGACACGCCGCGCCGCAACCGAACGCTCAACCACTGCGCCGACCGTGCCGTCAAATAAAAAATGAATAATTAAATTATCTTTAAAATGGTGAAGGTTTCACAAAAGTGCGCTAGCTTTTGCGTGATTCTCATTTTTTTATTCACGTTAGACATAACTTTAAAAATCTATTACACTATGTTATAAAAATATAATTTCAAATATTCGCATATCAAATTATCTAGAAATTAACACTTGTCGTTTAGACGTGATGTTCAATTTAAAATCATTACAAGTCGTATAATTGCGCCTTAAGTTTGATTTTGGGTTGGATTATTAAGATAGCTCTTCACTCGAAATTGAAGACGGTTACATTTACCTGGAACAAACGCTCCGGTTAGGTAAGTCTCACTTCGAGAAAGAGGTCAACCGTTGACTCCGATTCAGTTGGAAAGCTGCGAGGTATCTTAGCGTCTCACATACCACAGCCCTAATAGCATTTATTGCTGGCATTTGGTTGGGCCAACAATAAATGCTATCATTTTATTGTTGGCCCAACAATAAATGCTACTAGGGAGTATATCAAGACGAAAGTTGTGTGTGCAATGATGACACATGTCACTCAAGCGTGGTTGCTCACAATAGGCTTCATCAGAAGACTTAAAGTCACCAAAACAGCAATGGAGAGGGCTCTGCTCGGAGGTTCCTTACGTGATTGAAACAGAAATGAAGATATCCGCAGGAGAATCAAAGTTACCGACATAGCCCGCAGAATCGCTAAACTTAAGTGACAGTGGACAGGGCCACTGACCAGTGTGAGTCCAGTGGACAGGGACCATTGCTTACAAAACAGTTGGTCGATGGGGCTGAAAGAGTGGCGACCGCGTACTAGAGTACGCACAGGTAACTCAAGTCATCCAGTAAGTCTGCAGGCCATTCCTATGGCGGTCGAAGGTCGTTCCGCGCTCGTCACAACTTAGCTACTGTGTATTACAAGAACCCTCGGTGAGACTGGTCGTCAGACTTCCTATAACAACTATCTAAGACCTACGACTAACGTCACCATTTGCCAACTAAAACAACAGAATCTTCCACCAATTGAAAGAAAGAAATTTCTACCAAAATAATTCACTAACCGAATATAAAAATTCAGTTGGAACTGCTATAGATCATGGCCGAGCGGGTTGCCTGATAGCACGACCCCCTTGGGTCCGATAACCATACGAACCTAAGCACTACAAACGTTCCTTTCCTATATAAGTGAATATTTTAATAGTAATGTCCCGTTTTAAGGGAATATATGCGTTTCGGTTTTCCCCCTTTTTTGTGAATATAAGGGGTGAATTGTAGTTATGTGTGTTAAGGTTGGGAATCTTGGGGAAGTTGGCGGAGGTAACAGATTTAGTTACCAACTCGTTTACTTTTTTGTGCCTGGTCTTTTGGGGAAAAAACCAGCGTGTGTGAGATTCGCACCTCACTAAAACCACCTAGGTGGACACATGCACAACATATGGAAGGGGCCCTGTTAAAGATCAATCCGGAATACCCTTTGCGCAACGCCTATTAGGGTACATACCTGAGGAGACTGTAAAAGGTCTCCCCTGAGCCTCGCTGTACATAGCACGTAATCACGGTGTCGCTGTATTCCCTAGAATCCCATCATAGAAGCAAAGGCTCAAGTGGCTGCCAAAAAGTTGAAGTTAAAGATCCTCGCAAAGGTGAGACGGTACTTCACGCCGGAACAGCTGCTCAAACTTTATCAAGTGCAAGTTCGATCGTGTATGGAGTACTGCTCTCATCTTTGGGACGGATCTGCCAGATACCAGCTTGATGCCCTTGAGACAATTGAGAAACGAGCTAAGATGATCATCGGCAAAGATAGGCTCGTCGAGTCGAAGCTCCAAAGTCTTGAGCATAGACGCCGAGTTGCTGGCCTGTCGGTTTTCCATCGGCTACATTTTGGGGAGTGTGCGACGAAATTGCATAATTTGATTCCGCCAAACATCGGATCACAAGACGTACGGTGATGCGCCACCGGTACATGGTGAACATCCCATCCACACGCACAAAACGTTTTGAGAACACAATTCATTGTGCGTACCTACAGCTAGAGAGTGAAATTCCCTGCCGGAGTCTGTGTTTCCTGATAGCTACAACCTGGGAGTCTTTAAGTCGAGAGTAAATAGGTTACTTCTATGCAAGCGTGCTCCATCTTCGACCACATTATCGCTTACGATCAGGTGAGATAGTGGTCAAACGCGTGCTTAACAACAATAAAAAAAACACTCGCTGAGTGAACAGAGTGCAGTCTAAGTGCCCGAGATAGTAATTCACACCATATAAAAATTTATAAAATTACGAGCACCATTACATTGAAATGACATGGGCGTACCCATGTCATTTCAATGTAATGGTGCTCGTTACATCTACAAAAAGCTATCACGCCTGTACCCAGAAAGGTTAAGTAGATCTAAATACCCTATCGTCTGCCATGTATGTTTCCCATGAAATAGAGGACTAGTTTATCACCAATTCACCATAAACTGGGCAAGAATTCAACCTCGTAACTGATCTTTAGGAATTCATCATCATCATCATTTCAGTCGAAAGACACACTGGATGCACATGCTGAACATAGGCCTCCCCCAAGTGTCACCACAACGACCGGTCCTATGCGCTTCGCATCCATCGGTTCCCGCGACCCTCACCATGTCATCAGTCCACCTTGTGAGAGGCCTTCCAACTCTGCATCTTCCGGTACGCGGTCACCACTCCAGAACTTTTCGACCTCATCGACTATCTGTTTTGCGAGCACAGTCACTGTCCACTGCCACTTAAAAAATACTAACGTAAAAATTACTAATGAAAAAATTGCTAATGGAAAAATTACTAATGGAAAAATTACTAATGGAAAAATTTTACATACTTTACCTGATTCGTAGACCGTTCCCAAGGAGCTCAACAGTCTATTTGGGTAGTATTTTCATTAAATTACAAGTAGCATTGTAGTTATGATAGCCTGGAGGTGTAGAAACCCTATTCCTAACCACCAGTTTGCGTGTCCAATATCTGAAACAGTTCATTGTAGTTTTCAATTCCATATCCTCATTTTAAGTAAATATTCCAATGTAGGTAGGTACTACTCTCTTACATAACGTAGTACCATCGTCAGTTAATTAGTTTTTCTGTTCCTATGTACAGAAAAAGCCTTTATTTAATATTACAAGCTATTATTTAACTTGCACTGGACTTTAAAGGAGCTCGTGGCTAAAGTAATAACAGCTGCACGGGTTGATCCATCAGGTTAAGCTACGCTTGGCGGGGTTGGTCCATAGATGGGTGACCATCTTTACATACCGAGACTCCTCCGTGCCTCGAAAAGCACGTTAAGGGTTGTGGAGGTCAGATAGGCAGTTGCTCTAAGTAAAATACTGGTATTCAGCTGCATCCGGTTAGACTGGAAGCCGACCCCAAGATAGTTGGGAAAAGGCGCGGGCAGATTAATTTAACTTGCACTGTTCGTATGTTTCTAAGTTGTCAGTCAAAATTCGCAAACTATTTTTCGACCTTTTGTTGGTATCAGATTAAGCTGAAGTTTTGCATACACCTTAATTTCTGGTGACAATGCATTTTAATGGTTAGCATGACCAGAATCGACATCCAGGATTAGCTCCAGATAAAGGAACTCTTCCATGCTCAGCAGTATGGACACGAAATATTGTGTACACATCTAAGTGAGATTTACCCGGTATAAAAGCTTGTTTAAAAATAAAAACAAATTAACTGTAAACTTATTTATTACTTGTACTTCGCCCACAACTTTGTCCGCGTGGATTTCAAAAATACAGCTCTTAATAAATATAATTTTACGGCCTATGTGCTATAAGAACAAATAATTTAACTTTCCACTTGTGAATTTTTTTTCAAAACCGGTTCAATAGTTCCGGAGATTACTTCCTACTAACAAACTCACAAACATACAAACTTTACCTCTTTATAATATAAGTATAGATAGCACCCACAAATAAAGTTATTTTCTACTGGTGAAAAAAATTTCAATATCGGTTCAGCAGTTCCAGAGATTAATTCCTACAAACAAACTCACAAACTTAATTCTCTTTTATTCGATTTATTTACATGCATTACTTTCTACACCAACATAAAGAAAATACATGTAACTAAAAGAGTTATGAATATAAATGTGGATGGATGGAGGGGGAGAGGGAGGCCAAAGAAAGGATGGATGGATTGTGTGAGGAATGATATGAAAGAAAAGGGAGTTAGTGATAGCGTGACGGCATCCAGGACAGAATGGAAGAAAAAAACGTGTTGCGCCAACCCCAAGTAACATGGGATGAGGGCAGGAAGATGATGACTTTCTACACCAACAGTTTACACGAACACGTGTAGAGAGTAAACAATAAAAAACTAAACGAAAAAAAGCATTAAAACAAGAAAGTACAAAAAACAAATTATTATTCTGACACTATTCTAAAATTTCACAATAACCCACAGTCTCCATACAAAACAGAACTTATATATGTTACTAACAGGCACATTCAAAGTCTTAAAACATAAATAATATTGACATTACACCAAACGAATCGAAACAAAATTAACCTACTATAGTTTGGGTGCCATAAAGATATAGCCTCCATCAGTGACAGTTATATTATCAGAACTGTTTACAACCCTTCTCTAACTGCCATACATACTATCAGATCTCAAAATTCCTGTCCATACGACTAACAAACAGAACAACCCAACTCCGGCGCCTATCACTTTAAAAATGCTCCAAAACCAGCCAAAGCACTCACACACAGCGCTTATCTCTCTTATCTCCGTCCACTGCTCAGCATAGCGATGAGCATGATAACAAAATAGCCGAGATACTGACATCCCTGCCGCTGACGGCTCCCGAGAAGTTTAACGAATAAACTTCTGGCCATGTTAAGGAATTAGTTTCTTCCGCTGGCGTAGACTTTGTGGCCCAAGGTGGGGGAGGAAGCGAATTGGATTGGTTGACGAGTAAAATTTTCAAGGATTTAGATCTACTCTACACCTTAGTCAAAATATGTGGCTTGGCCGTTTCACTACCGTCACATGGGTGTAAAGTAAAACATGTATTCACTGCTCATTACTTTTCTGTTACACAGTAGCTGTTGTAGTAACGAACGGCCAAGCCACATATTTTGACGAATGTGTAGAGTTTGTGAAGTTAGGGCTCGTACTAAAGGGCGTGTAGAGTTAGAAGCTGGGCTCTATAAGAGATCTGATAACTTTTTGACAGTGCAACCCAATATGGTCTCGTGTTGAGAACATTTTACATGAAAATGTTTTTGGTGGGATATAGATAACTTATTTTGTTTAGCAAAATAGTTAGTATCAATTACTTATCTATTTTTGCTAAATATAGATGACTTATATTCATCATTCTCCTGCCCTTATCCCAATTTATTTGGGGTCGGCGCAACATGTCTTTTTCTTTCATACTCCTCTATTAGTCGTCATCTCTGTAGTCACCCCCTTTTTACCATAGATGACTTATATTATTTCGCAAAAAAAAACTAATAACAATAAAATAATAAAAGGTAAAAATAGAAGATTTTTTTTATTTATTTTTTATTTTTTATCTAGTTTTTTACGCCCTTTAGGGCGTCAAAAAACTAGATGGGAAGACGATGTCAAGAAAGTAGCTGGATCAACATGGCAAAGACACGCCAGATACAAAAAATCTTGGAAAGCCCTACGGGAGGCTTATGCCAAAGGGCAAGCGGATAATGTTACCGATGTCGAGGTATAGAACTATTATTATGTCGTTTATTAATTTTAATAATAGAACTATTATTATTATTATTTGTATTTAACCTATAGAATCAAGTATTATTGTAATAATATCACTAATCGATTTAAAAATAATGCATGTAAATTTAATGTCAATAATATTGAAGAACTATATATAATAGTGCGATCAGAAATAACTGTAATGACATTAATTTTAATCCGAAATAAAGGTTATTTGATTTGATTTGACATTTAGATCATTAATTAGGCATTAATTGATAACCTCTTGACTCCTTCGTTAGTCTCGTGGTCTCAAGCGCAACTGCTTGGGTTCGATTCCCGTGTCGGGCAAAAATGCTATTGTGTTTTTCCATTTGGAATTACTCTGTAGCAGTCCAGAGATTGAAAATTGGTGGTGTGACACCCTCGTGCCTCGGAGAGCACGTAAAGCCGTTGGTCTTGCGCCTGATCTCTCCCGGTCGTGTCAGATTACCGTCCCATCGGATTATGAGAGTGTAGGAACAGAGAGTGTACCTGTGTTTGCGCACATGCTTGTACACTATAATATCTCCTGCGTACTTGACTAATCTTCGTTGACATTGTTGCCGATTCCTTTGTTCTGTAACTAAACTAAAATTAGAGAATCGCTATCTTTTACTAAAAGGCAGTGCGAGATAAGGACAGCTATAGCTATGAACTAAGTAAGAGATGTCAAACAAGTTTACGCCTTGCACTTCACCGTGTTTTAATCTTCATGTTTTTATGAATAGGTACCCTTAATTTGTATGGAAATATTATTCAACTAAATTTGACAGCTCTAATTTACGTCCGTCTCTTTCTTGTTTTATTAGAGAGAAAAAGATAGGGATAGCCTAGATTAAGTTTAGTTTGTGCACAAGAGAATCCGCACCATTGACTACCTTGATCGAAATTCGGTCGAGAAGTTTATTTTTTAAAATTGATAGTCTAGTTTAAAATTATGTTATCATGACGTACAAGTTTCCGTTATGTACACAAATTTCTTTGTCTTCTTTATCAACTTCACTAGGAAAAATCCCCCAAAACTCTTCTAACACGTATAGTAACAATAAAACGCTATCACAGTTACCCTCTATAAGCTTATGCACTACACCGGGGTCAGTCCGCACCCGTATTGTCCCAGCACTGTACCAGGGCAAGTTATGAGTGGAGACTTTTGTGTCATTCCCTGGATTAACTTTCCGTCGACATACATTCTCAAAGGGTCGCATTGTTCATATTTTTCTTTTTGTTGTAAGTAAATAGAAAAATAAATAATAATCTTCTGGGTGATTCGTGAATGATAGGATCTCTTGTTGGGCACTTGTTATTATATTGGCTTGTAATTGTGTAACTGAAGGGAAATGCTTATTTTCATAGAGAAAACCGGTCAAGTGCGAGTTTAATTCAAATACGAAGGGTTCTGTACGATTTTAATTATTTCGTGTTATAGCGGCAATTGAAATTCAAACGCTGTGAATATTTCAACTGTCTGTATTACGGTTCATGAGAAACAACCCGCTGACAGATAGACGGACGGACAGCAGAGGCTTAGAAATAGGGTAAAGGAACGAACATTATTTCATAGTTTTCTTAAGACGTTTTCATTTGTAGCTTCCCCATTTCGATTGTTAGGTTTTGAAAAGGTTTGAGACTAAAACTTTTTTAATTACAGTATTATGTTTTTAATAAAATACCTAATTTACACAGTACCAGAGTCATTATCATCATTTCCAACAAAGACGTTCACTGCGGGAGACGGACTTAGGCCTCCTCTAAGTGTCACTCCATAAGAAAGAAAGAAAGAAAAACATTTATTTGGCGACAGTCACCAGGCACATAAAAGAAAAATATAACAAAAAGTGACAATCATTAACATTAAAAAGAAAAAAAAAATTGAAAAATAAAATAACATATAGACACACATACACACATACTTGCCCATCAAGCGATCCTGTGCTGTTTATATTCAGCAGATGCCCGCATCCATCACCAAGCCATCGGTCCACATTGTGAGAGGTCTTAAAAACTGAAATTGGATAAAGTCAATAGGCCACACAAGGTGTCCCGGGAGTGTTTGAATGAGCCATTGCGACCCTGGAACGCAAAGCACAACTCAAGGACCACGAGTTGGGTTAAGTCAGTAAATGTCTGACACGCCCTCCTGCTCCATCCAGCGTGGGAGAAGTCATCTTGATTTCCCACCCTCAAAAAAAAGAGGTATTCCACATTGGGTACCCGTTTAAATGGCATCTGAGTGTAACTCAAGGCTGATTTTACAATAGAAGTGCCAATTATTGATTGTGTGTCATATTAAAAAAAAACATTAAGATTACAAAGTTAACTAAGAAGTCTTATATGATATGAAGTATTTGTTTCTAAATTCTATTTGTAACTCAAGGCTGATTTTGCAATACATGTGATTAAGCAAAGCGATTGTGTTAATAAAATGATTTAAACATAAAGAAGTTATATTTTTACCATGTTATTAAACTGTCACCGGCCTGTGCCCGAGCAGACATTAAAAGGCTGATGATGGTGATTAAACTCTACTGATTTTAATCGAATTTTTATTTTTGACGTGGTAAAAAATATTAAAGTCCCAACACTAGTACCTACTGATCCGTAGGTCCTGTGCCAAATATGGAATAAAATAATAAATTATTGCACTAATGGTACCTGCGAAAAATATTGATAGGGGCCGTATTTGGAATACCTCAGGTGCCATTCGCTCAGGTGTAAATTAAACGGGTGTCTAATGTGGCATACTTCAAAAAAAGGCCACACACAAGTTCACAAACAGGTGACAAACACAACACCTCAATCACAATTGAGTTTTTTTTTTTTTTTGATTGGCACGCCTTTGATCACTATCTCACCTGATGGTAAGCGATGATGTGGTCGAAGTTGGAGCACGCTTGCCTAAAAGTAACCTATTCACTCTTGACTTAAAGTCTCCTAGGTTGAGTTACAATACAATCCCCATAAATACTGTTTTAGTTTCAAATTCCTGTATAAATATCATACTATTTTCCTAGATATTTCTACTAGCAGATAGCACAAAAAAAGTCATCAAACTCATCCTCCCAACATCCAAGCAGTCCCATCTACGCTCCAGAGCAAGCGAGCGCACTCGAGCGTTAAAAGCGAGCGGTGACGTCATTAAACTGTGCTGAGCTAAAGTGAAGCTGTTATAAAATATTTACCGTGGGGACCTTGGCTTCAAAATGTGTGGATTTTCTCATTTTTTCATTCGACATGCTTGGTTTGTTATGCGAATCCTTGGCTTGTGTACTTGTGAATTTATGTGTGGGAATATTCATGTGATTTTCTGGAAAAATAGGTCATGTCTTTTTTTTAGGGTTCCGTACCCAAAGGGTAAAACGGCACCCTAATGCTAAGACTCCGCTGTCCGTCCGTCTGTTTGTCTGTCTGTCTGTCACCAGGCTGTATCTCATGAACCGTGATAGTAAGACAATTGAAATTTTCACAGATGATGTATTTCTGTTGCTGCTATAACAACAAATCCTAAAAAACAGAATAAACTAAATGTTTAAGGGTGTTCTGTTTCTAATAATAACATATAACACAGAAACGTGGTCGCTCACAATAGGTCTCATCAGATGTCTTAAAGTCACCAAAAGAGCAATGGAGAGGGCTATGCTCACCATTTCCTTGCATGTTCGAATCAGAGGAGAATCAAGGTTACCGACATAGCCCAAAGAATCGCCAAACTTAAGTGGCGGTGGGCTCTCAGAACTATGGTCGATGGGGCCGAAAAGTTCTGGAGTGGTGGCCGCGTACCGTAAGACGCAGCGTTGGAAGGCCTCCAAGGTGTACCGATGAGCTGGTGAGGGTCGCGGTGGATGCGAGGCGCAGAGGACCGATCTTTATGGTGACTCTTGGCGGAGGCCTATGTCTAGTAGTGGACGTCTTTCGGCTGAAATGATGATGATACATCTCTATTAGTCTTCATCTCTTTGGCAAACTGAACGCAATATTATGTTGGATAGTATTCAGCCTACGTCTGGAGTTGTTTATTACACGGACGAATTTCCGTGCGATCTAGCGTTCTTGCCATATCTATTATTGGAATCAAATGTAACAGCTCACAATTTAGGACCCACTATTATTAGTGTTTTAATCCGTGGTGCTTGGGAAGTGTGCTTACCCCAGTTGTGAATACCCCCTTTGTGCCTAATGGCCTAGCTTTGTTCTGTCTCCCGCTTGATTAGGAGGGAAGTGGAAATTATGTTTTTCTTACTCCTCCGCTGTCTTTTCTGATTAATTTCGTTGCGACCCAAGATAGTTTAATCGTTTCTCTGGGACTCGTCGAGCTTCATTGCCTCGGCGTTTTTTCTGGTGGTTGCCACTTGATTCTGGCTTACAGAAGTTACAGTGGTTTGGAAATAGTGAAGCGGGCTTGTCCCAAATAAAATAAAAAAGTCTTCATCTGAGTAGTAACCCGTCAATCCATCGTCTTTTAGGTCTTCTCTTACTTTTACAGCCTTATACTTATAAACCTTCCTCACAGCATTTTTCAATCTCAGTTAAAAAATAGAAGTGGACAGCTAAAAATGGCGGCGGCATGACGTCACAGTTAGTGCTTGTAGACATTACTCTCTATAATTGGCAGCTGCACGGATAGCAAGAAACTAAACCTTTTACACTCTGCCATGGGAATATATGGGTTAGTAACAGAAATAATGGTGTTGCAGTATCTAATAATAAATAATATACTTTAAAAAAACACGCTTTTGAGTGACGTCATTTTATTTCACGTATTTTTGCAGCAAACCCTTTCATTTTTGATAGCCATGTCATGGGAATGCATACATAATATAACCGGTCCGCCACATTGGATTTCGAATAAAGTTACATAGCTAACCATGCATCAAGTGATGACTTGATGCATGGTTGGATGCATACTAAACATAATATATGCAAAATTTCAGCTCAATCGGAAACCGGGAAGTGGGTCACATTTACCTTTTAAGACTTTTTAACATCATTAGTAGCTAATAATAGCGTGTTTAAAAAAATCGCAGAGCTGACAGACATTTCTTATTATTATAGTTATCTTGCTGTCCCGGCAAAATTCTGTGATAAAAAAATTTGGGATTTGGGGTAGGAGGGTGAAAAATACTTTACAACCTATCTCTAGACCTTTATCTATCTCATACCTACTAAATATAGAAAAAAAAAACATTAAAATCGGTCGAGATGTTTAGGAGTGCAACCACAACCAACGTGACACGAGATATTTTATATACTCGTAATATTAGAGAAGAAGATATAACTTGTGGGATTACGTGGTGTTAGTATTTACTCTGAACGTACGCATACCTGTTATTTAGTTTGCTAGTAATCAGAAAATACGTCATGTCTGACGGCTCTAGGATCTTAGACTTTATGACCTGTTTATGAGTATTACCTAAAAACTGAATCTGGACACGGAAAAAAGTCGTGTATACCCGAACGTTACGTAAGAAATTGTAAATTTTGTTCAACATGTAAGATTCAGTAATAGGTTATAAAATATAATCAGCTTGAAACGTTCCGACTACTGGGACACAGGTCTCCTCTCTGTGACAGGAAGAGCACCATAATCCATCACGGAGGCCCTTGCGAAAAGGGTATTATCAAAATGTTATACCTGTTAGTGTCTGGTAATATAAATAAATTATTAAGATATTATTATTTACTCTTTTTTTGTCTCTCTTTTAAATCTGTCTTTTTTATTGTTTTGCTTCTATTTTACTTATTTTTTAAACAAAGTGTTTTGTAAAGAAAAAAAAAACTTGGTACTCCGGGAGTACCGTCAGAAGCGAAAACAAAACACTTGAACAAAAATGCCCAACGCACCTCGCGACGGTACGAGTGCTACGACGCTACAAGACGTACCACTCTCGTAGCGAATCAAGCTTTTAAGAATATAGGTAAGTACCTACACGCCTAATACTTACTATAGGTTGCTCCAAATAAACGTGCAATGGTTGCTCCAAATAAACGTGCAATAACGGTCATTGACCATTTATTGACATTTTTAATTTGAAAAACGGAATTAATGACTCAAAGCTGTCCCGAATCAACATCTCTCGTGATCCTTAATATTGCCTAATAATGAAAAACGATTTATATTTAATTGTTCAGGTACCTACTAAGAGTTATTAGGGAAAGGTCAATGTACTTTATTGCAAATTTATCTGAAACATAGTATAGAATATACTTTAAGCTTTTTAGTTCATTGTCCTAGATAAAAGCTTGTTTGTAAAAAAAAAATTACCTTTAATTTATTTTAAATAGTGTTACTTACAATAAAAAGAAGCTCCATTTTAAAACGATCTCCAAAACCCAACAAAATACATCTTCACGAACTTGTACGTTTATTTAATGGCCACTTAAAAAAAAGCATACCTTCTACCCTCAAAATACACACAGACGGTGCTTAAAATTTACTCACATAATTATTTACTACCCCAGACAGCGTAAACGCGAAAAAGAAACCTGTACCCTTAGTGAATAACTGCCTAGCATGTGTGACTACCCTCTTTTTGGCGACAAAAAGATCGTTAAAGTCCCCTTTAACGAGTCTGTGCTTTTAAAGCCAGTGACCCAATTCTAAAAAAAATATATTTAAAAAAATATTCAAGTAATGTGTTCCTACATTTTTGCTGTAATTCAGGTAAAGACTGAATGAGTTTTGCTATTTGTGTTTTTTTTTTTGGTTAAAAATGTGGCTTGAATTAAGAAAGTGGGGTTTAATTAGGGGCGTTTAAAGAAAATGGCATCTAATGGCTTGCGGTTGTATGAGTTATTATAATTAACGTCATGTTTTTATTTTTTGGGGCAGCGGAAGTCATGTTTACGGGAGAAAATCTCAAGTCTGTTTACACAAAAAAAAATACATTTTTTGACTTCATATACCATTGATAGCTAGGGATGAACGAAAAGCAATTGCATGCAGCTGAGATGAGAATGCTAAAAGCGATGTGTGGTACTACGCGCATGGATAGAATTAGGAATGAGTATTTAAGAGGAAGTCTGAAAGTGGTACCGGTGACTGAAAAGTTGTGTGGAAATCGGTTGTCGTGGTATGGGCATGTGATCCAGAGGAATGAAGAAAATGTTGAGAGGAAAGTCTTGTGTATGGATGTGAATGGCTATAAGAGTAGAGGAAGGCCAAAGAAATGATGGATGGACTGTGTGAAATAGGATATGGGTAAAAAGGGGTTGAATACAGAGATGACGACTAATAGAGAAATATCGAAGAAAAAGACATGTTGCGCCGACTCCAAATAAATTGGGATAAGGGTAGGAGAATGGTGAGAATGATGACACCATTGACAGCTATAGGGACGAGAAAGAGAGATGCCAAAGAAAAGGTGGATAGATTTTGTGTGGAACAATATGAATACCCAGGTAGGTAATTTGCTTTGTGTAAGTAATTTTATCACCACTGTTCTCAAAACGGTGAAGGAAATCATCGTGAGGATACTGTAAAAAAATATTGAGGACATTTGACATCCAACAACCTGCACTGGGCGCGCGTGTGAGTAACAGCCCACTCCCCCTCACAGAGAAAAGGCCTGTGTCCCAGCAGTGGGGTCATTTTAAGCCGATTATGCTATGGTTATGCTAAGCTAATGTGAATTAAAAGAAAGTCAGTGACAGGACGAAATAAAAGAAGAAAATAATGTTGCTTCGACTTCAAGTATCTGACATGGATCATGGGCGGAAGATGATGGCTCATTCATCATCAGATCAGTATAACATCTGCTAACTCATCACTTCAGCCGAAAGACGTTCACTGCTGGACATAAGCCACCCCCAAGTGTCACCACAACGACCGGTCCTGTGCGTCTCGTATCCATCGGATTCCCGCAACCTGCACCAGGTCATCGGTCCACCTTGTGGAATGCCTTCCAACGCTACGTCTTCCTGTACGCGGTTGGCAGCCCAAAACCCTTTGGCCAGCAATGTACCCCGCCCACTGCCACTTAAATTTGGTGATTCTTCGGTATCTACTAGTCATCTACTAAAGTAATCACAGCCGCACGGGTTCATCCATCAGGTTAAGCTACGCTTGCCGGGGTTGGTACATGGATGGGTGACCATCTTTACATACCGACACTCCTCCGTGCCTCGGAAAGCACGTTAAGCCGTTGGTCCCGTCTGTCAATCGCGGATCTTTGGCAGTCGTTACGGGTCGTCAGAAGCCCGAAAGTCTGACAACTAGTCTTACCAAGTATCGTATTACCCAGTAACTGGGTTGTAGAGGTCAGATAGGCAGTCGCTCCATGTAAAATACTGGTTAGACTGGAAGCCGACCCCAAGATAGTTGGGAAAAGGCTAGGCAGATTGATATATAAAGATGGCTAGACACTATTGGCAAGTGGGATGCCTGTAGGTAACTATTTGTTTTTAAATTATTTATTTAATTAATGAAATTACAATAAAGAGGTGTAACTTATTTTTAAACTCGCCAAACTTTTACGTTTGATGGCGAGAGGCGCTCTTTTACATAAAAATGAATAGCCTTATGTACTTAACTACTACTTATATATTATACTGTTATGGTTTCACAATGTATTTAATTCTGCTTGCAATCCTATACAATGTTTTTTTTTTTAATTTTGTCTTAAGTGATCCTTTACTAATTTTTAACCGACTTCGAAAAAGGAGTTCTATGTTCGGCTGTATATATGTATTTTTTTTTCTTTTTTATGCATGTCCGCCCATTTCTCTGTCAATTGAGGACCGATTTTCAATTTTTTTTTTTATCTTATAGAGTATACTCCCGAGATGGACCCATATAAATTTTATCGAAATTGCGTCGGCGCTTTTTGAAAAACTGTACAAAAACGAAAAATACGTATGCCTAGATAACGTTTTCGTATTCTCCAATTATGACTGTCTTTAAATTCCACGTTCCATGTTATTGAGGTTTTTAGTACTGAGGTATAACAACTAAAAAGTGAAACATAAAAAAACTTTTTTACAACAACAACAACCGGCTTCCAAAAAAAAAAAAACACTAAAAATTAAAAAATAACTTTAATATTCGGATGTCGGTGTCAAATAACGAAGAAATAAAATACAAACACCGACTTCCAAATTTAAAGTTATTTTTCAATTTTTAGTGTATTTTTTTTGGAAGTCGGCTGTTTTTTTTGTAAAAATTTTTTTTTTACATTGTCTCTTAATAAATCTATTTTGTTAAACACTTTAGGTACCAAATAATTAGATGTTCTCTTACCATAATAATTTGTTATCTGTGGTTGAACCAGTTTGTTCTCTCTAACCCTACGCGTGTTGTACTTGTTTTTAACATTAACTGCCAATTATTATGCTTCTATCAGATCTTGAATTCCCCGTACCTTGCTGGAAACTAGGCTTTCTTTTCTAGATGGAAAATCATCAAATAACATCTCCCGCTCTGGGGGGGGGGCCTGTCGGACTCTTACTGATTAAAACCCACGAATGTTTCTTCAGTTGCCTGTGCCAAAGGCCGAGGTGACTCTTTTAAACCACGCTGCCTTTTTATACATTTATATCCAGATCTTAGCTACATAATATCTGCTAACCAATGCAATCCCTATCTCGTGTCGTCCATTGCAAAATACTTCCATAAAAGGTCGACCAAAAAATTGTTATCATAAAAAAACTTCTAAAAAAAAGGTGTAACTTTTTTACATCCCTAATCAAGTCACTTTCATCTTGGAGTAAAGTAAAAAAACGAGTTTACCGCCACTAAAGAAAAAGTGGTATAGAAGGTTTACTTTTCACAAAGTAGAATGAGCATTTGTTTTTTTTTTTTTTTTGACTTCTCACGGTTTTTGTATTTCGTCAGTGTCAAGTTTATTAAGTAGGTAGATACTCTAACCTGCCCCGGCTTTGCACTGGCGAAATTTTCTATAATCTTTTATAATACAGCCTATGCCACTCAAGAATAATGTAGCTTTCTATTGGTGAAAGAATTTTGAAAATCGGTTCTGTAGTTCCAGAGATTACTTCCTACAAACAAACTTTATCTTCTTTTATAAATAAAAATCAATTGCCGAATGTATGTAAGTGCATCTTCTCAGAACGGCTGCACCAATTTGGCTAATTCTTTTTTTTGTTGTGTTCGTAATTATTGCCAGGACAAGGTTTGTTTGTTTGTATTAAGGGCCTACCTCACCATAAGTGGCGCCCAAATTCGTATTTTAGCATAGAAAATAAAGATTAAAGAATGGAATGTTGCGTTTGTTACACATAAGATAAGGTATTTTTACGTTGTTAAAACAGTACTCAAAGTGTTTTGTATCCAAAGTAGTAAGCAAAAGTGTCAAAAACGGCCGTGTTTGGTACTTTTGCTTGCTACTTTGGATACGAAACACTTTAAGTCAAGCTTCCACGCAACATAGGATTCTTTAATCTTTATTTTCTACGCTTCGCTACGATTTTTTATTCAATGAGGGCGCCACTTAGCGGCTATATACCCCTTAAGATAATGCCTAGAGGTAGTTTTTGGGGGGGTTGGGAAATCATCCAATGACTTCTCCCGCCCTGGGTGGAGCGGGAGGGCGTGTCAGTCTCTTACTGATTAAAACCCACCCCTATTCCTTCCCTGCCTGAGTGCCCAGAGGTGCGGTAACTCATTTTTAGAATTTATCCGCTACCCCTAGGCATGCAGGCACCGGTCACGATGGGCTTCGTCAGTGGTGGCTCGCAACATCTCTTTGAGGCGCGCGTGGAACACTACGCGCCGTCGACTCACGAACCTGGTGCTGATCGGACGCGAACTACCCACTGCTCGGCGTCCGCAGGCCTGGGTCTACGGTGGCCGGAGATCGTCTCGCGACGTCCTACGCCCAGTAAGCCCAGTTGCAGTTGCAGTTACCTCTCCTGCAGTGGTAGAGGCCGGGGTCGTGAGGGCCACTCCGTTGAGCTTCCCTCACGCGTCCCGCCTCCGCCTTCACGAGCATTACTGCTTCGCAGATGGCGGAGACTGCCTCCCATTCCCTGTCGCTCCGTACCATGGCCTGAACCAGGGCCGGGCGCGAGATGTCGCCCCCACCAGGACACGGCGGTGCTCCGCCCAAGCGGGGAATCGCACAGCTTGAACTGCAAATGATTTGTCATAAAATTTGGTGGAATGCGAGGGCATTAAAAGTATCAATGTATTTGCAGTATATATTGGGCAGCAAATGTGTCTAGTCAGGCTTCTCGGCAAGCTTCGCTGAGGTAGTCAATGCTACTTCCTAACAATTTCACTAATATTATAAATGAGAAAGTTTGGATGGATGGATGGTTGGATGAATGGATAAATGGATAGATTACCTATAGTCTGGTTAGCATATACACATGCTCCTTATGATGAGTCAGGCCAGTATTTAAACCAGCGCTGGGTGTCCAACGCCCAGCAAATGCTGAGATGGGCACGCTCAACTCACTTTTATTGTATCTTTGTGCACCTACCATTATTTTCTTTACCTTTTGTTTGTTGCTGTTGTGTTGTGTCTGTGTCGAATAAATGTTTATTCTATTCTATTCTTTTTTCAAATGTATGTTGTATAATTGTAGTCTCCACCTTGTAAATGGCCTTCACAATGGCGAGTCACTTTAGCTTTTGAACCCGTCTTACTGAGAACGTTCTCCTCGTTTTTAGTTCATTTATTAGAATGTACTTTCTGTTCTTCCTTTTCCAGTGACATAACTCCTTGTGTCCTTAAACCCCCTAATCTTTTGGTGCAAGTAGTAAAGTTCAATTGAGAGGAAAGGTACTTTATGTCGTACGGGTGAATGGTTGCAGGCTTCGTTGGGTAAAATGTACTGCAATAAGGTTCAAAATGCAGTAGATAGTGGCGAGGAGCTCGTGGCTTTATAATAACAGGATTAATCTTCGAGGTTAAGCAACGCTTGCCGGGGTCGTTCGTGGATGGGTGACCGACCCTTTCACACCGAGGCTCGTGCATAAAAGGTAAAGCAAAATATTGGTACTCAGCTGCATTCATTGCAATCTGCCTAGCCTTTTCCCAACTATCTTGGGGTCGGCTTCCAGTCTAATCGGTATGCAACTGAATACCAGTATTTTACATGGAGCAACTGCCTATCTGACCTCCATAACCCAGTTACTGGGTAATACGATACCCCTTGATAAGACTGGTTGTCAGACTTTCTGGCTTCTGACGACTCGTAACGACAGTCAAAGATCCACGATTGACAGCTGGGACCAACGGCTTAACGTGCTTTCCGAGGCACGAAGGAGTCTTGGTATGTAAAAATGGTCACCCATCCATGGACTAACCCCGGCAAGCGTAGCTTAACCTGATGGATCAACCCGTGCGGCTGTTATTACTTTATCCACGAGCTCCTCAAACTCAGTACCTACAAATCATACCTAATAAATTGATGTTCTACATTAATATCGTCTGGTCTCAGCTACTATTGCGTCAAGAATCCGAGAAGGCCCTTTTCTTCCCCTCCCACACAATATATACCCAAAAGTGGTACCTAGCTATTCTTAGCAACACTTTCAACTAAAAACAGGCCCTAAAAATAATCTCCTTGACCTTCCACCCTTAATTTATTTGCAGAAAATTGACGCCTTATCTCATAGTCCTAGTAATCTTAAAGTGGGACCTAACTAATAAATAAAAGGGCTTAAGAGACCACATAATTTGAAGCTAGTTTCATTAGACGGACTTTATTCTGGTTCTAGAGACCTAAGGAGACTAGATCTAGGTCTTAAGCCGTCTAGATTGTAAGTGGTTTTGTGATAGTGTCTAGAATAGTTAGAGAGAAAAGAATTGGGGTATTCATTTGAATTGTTGTAGTTTTCACGTCATTTCTAGAACTTTTCTTTTTTCAGCCTCTCTAGATTTTTTAAGGTATTTTAAAAAGAGGTGTCCATTGTTGGTTTATCCATATGTACTCAATGACTGGTCAAATGTTATACACACCTTAGTTAGCTTCACTTGTAACTATCTATGTAAAAAAATTTAGGGGTTAAATTTTACCCACTTCCCGGTTTCCGATTGAGCTAATATTTTGCATTTTTTTTTAACCGACTTCAATAAGAAGGAGGTTTTCAATTCGGATGTCTGTATTTTTTTTTATATATGTTCGGGCATAACTCCGTCATATATTGACGGATTTGCATTTTTTTTTTGTTCATAAGGGGTTTATTCCGAAATGGTCCCATTTAAATGTCATATAAATCTGATAATGGGTTCGGAGACAGACAACGGAACTATTCAAAAATTGACAGCAAATCAACTACTATTGCTGCGATCGTATGTCTATGAATTGTTAACAAAGTTTAATGGGGAACCACAACTAAAAAGTGAAAAATATTACACTTTTTTTGGAAGTCTGTTCTATTTTTTTGTAATAAAGTTTTTTATTTTAATTCTTGATATTCACGGGTTTGATCACTATCTCACCTGATGGTAAGCAATGATATGGTCGAAGATGGAGCATGCTTGCCTAGAAGTAACCTTTTCACTCTTTTCATAAAGACTCCCAGGTTGTAACTATCAGGAAACACAGACTCCGGCAAGAAATTACACTCCCTAGCTGTACGCACAATGAATGTGTTCTCAAAACGCTTTGTGCGTATGGATGGGATGTCCACCATGAACCAGTGGCACTTCGCCGTACGTCTTGTGCGCCGATGATGGAACGGGCGGATCAAATTATGCAATTCCGTCGCACACTCCCCAAAATGTAACCGGTAGAAAACCGACAGGCTAGCAACTCGGCGTCTATGCTCAAAACTTAGGAGCTTCGACTCAACGAGCCTATCATTGCCTATGATCCTCTTGGCTCGTTTCTCAATCGTCTCAAGGGCACATACTTGTTTATTTTAGATGACAATGCATGGTTAGCTCAGTGATGTCATTCTAAATCCTATATGGCGGACTCTCTCAGATGATATGGATATCAAGTGAAAGCGTTTGCTGAGAAGAATCAATCAATGACCGTTCATATAAGATCATTAGTTTAATTGAACACTATACAGGGTGTAACGGAAAGGTGTGGTCATATTTTAAGAACTGCATCTATCTGTCCATCGATATGATCAACTTTCTTCAAGAAAATCTGAGGAAATTCTCAAAAAAAAACTTTACCTCCCATACAAATACTGCTCACCTGATGATAACTTTGTATGGAAAGTACAAATACTTTTTTTGGGAATTTTCTATTTTTTCTTACAGAAAGTTGTTCATATCCATGGGCAGAACCGGTTCTTAAAATATGACCACACCTTTCCGTTACACCCTGTATATCTATTTACTTAAACCCTGTTTCTAAAACCCGAAGATTCGACAGTGTTCTTAGGCTTAATTTTGGATGCGAAGCTTTAGTGGAGCCTCAATATAGATAAACTGTCCAAAAAACTTAGCTCTGCGGCGTACGCCCGTGCCTTTAGGAAAATTCGTGGTCCAAATTAGTAGCCAAAGTACCAAAAACGGCTGTTTCTTCAGTTGTTTATATCCATGGGCAGAACCGGTTCTTATAATATGACCACACCTTTCCGTTACACCCTGTATATCTATTTACTTAAACCCTGTTTCTAGAACTCATTCTGATTCTGATTGAACCTAATTCAGATTAATTCTGATTATTTTTGAAAAACTTTACGCCACACTAAGAATTATTCCTGTACCGTGGTTGCGTTCACAAACATTTATCGATTATTAAATATCATTCATAATTCACAATCTACACTACACTCTTCAGTCTCACTAAGTACTCAATAACAACTATTCGTGTTATATGTATATTTCTTCTTCGTATGTATTAATCTGTCTCGCTCACACCCGCTTCATTGAATCGTGCTAAAACGAGAAGCACCTACCTGGTATTACTATACGAAAATTCAAATAATAGTCTTACAAGAAGATAATATCATCCTTGAAAAGTGACAACTATTTCTAGTCGTATTATCTGTTATCTGTTCCTAACTTTCAGTTCGGAAACACTGCAAGAATAATGCTAACATTGCTACGTATATTATTTTACAATTTTGAAGTATTACTTCCTTTAGTTGGTACGTAATGAAGGTCAAACATCTGTGACATGCATACAATTATCAATATATACCATCTAAATAAGGGTAAAATCAGTACTGTACGTGATTTATTTACTGACAGACCGTGTTTAGAAAAATAACAGGCTGTTATCAGAAAATGACATCAGTTATACTGCGTAACAGTAACAGGAATAACATATATTTTGTCTAGATAGTATCCCGCCAAATTATACATTATAGTCTTTTTTTTTAAATTTAACTATGGAACACACTGCGTCACCGCCGCGGGCCGTCCCGCTTGATAGGTATTTTTTTTTAAATCAAACTGGCTGTTTATGCACTCAAAAAATTAGAGTTCTATTTTTAAAATTAATTCCGTCCCTAGGGAGGGAATCAATTACTATGAGTCTTTCCCGCACTAGAGAGGGAAGCAGCGTTTTCCACCCGCTACTCGGAACAAACAAACGCTACTTTCCGAGTATGAGAAATTAAAAAGTTATAGCCTAAATTAAGTTTAGTTTGTGCACAACAGAATCAGTACCATATCGCTAAGTCCTTAACCTAAGAACTAAGTCTATAAAGCCAATGATCAATGGTCAATGATCATCCATCTAACATCAGAATCAATAACTCAATTCAATAACAATGGCCTGTAATAACTTAGAGAGATTTTAATAATGTATTAGACGAGACAGGCCGACCGGCCATCACTTACTGGGACCGATAAATAATACATGTTCCTTAATACTTGACTCTAGTATGTCTGTTTGATGAGGTTTCAGATTACTCAGGGTTACGGCTAGGGGCGGAAATTTACCAGATTTTATAGAATTTACGTTTGTTACAAAGAGAATAATCTATTTTTACATTGTTAAAACAGGTCTCAGAATGTTTCATATCCAAAGTAGTAGGCAAAAGTGTCAGAAACGGCCGTTTTTGGTACTTTGGCTACTACTTTGGACCACGAATTTTCCTTAAGGCGCGGGCGTACGCCGCAGAGCTAAGTTTTTTGGACAGTTTATATATATTGGGGCTCCACTAAAGCTTCGCATCCAAAATTAAGCCTAAGAACACTGTGGAATCTTCGGGTTTTAACTTTTCATCATTTTTCGACATACTAGTGTTCTCTTGTGTTACAAGCTCCGTCCGGCTGTAAAACCTGTGTGACAGACGACGGACAGTCATTTGGACACGTGAGTGACAGCAATAGGGCTCCGTTTGGACCCTAAAAAAGTTGGGGAAAACATGCGTCACATTCACGCAAAACGGCCACCACTCAGCATAATGCTGGGACCCTGTCCGAGACAGAGCGCCAGCGCTGGTTTTCAGTGACAGCCGGCGCTGAGCTGATGACGTCGACCCGTGCAGCAAACAATGAATAAGACTTCTGACTAGCGTAGCTGCTAATCGACGGCAGTGTGGTAGTTAATCTTTTCTCCGGGACTCGTCGAGCTTCATTGTCTCGGCTTTTTTTGGTGGTCGCTACAGTTGATTCTGGCTTTCAGGAGTCGAGAAAAGTGTTGGGGGCTGGTACTGTAAAGACTGTCAAAGATCTTCAAATGATAGTCTGGACCAACGGCTGAACGAGCTTTCCGAGGCACGGATAAGTCTGTCTGTCCGTCGTCTGTCACACAGGTTTTGCCAAATGGTCAGTCTTCAAATTTTCACAGTATAAGCACCTTGTTGACCCGAAGCCATATAAATAGTCAAAAATACATTTGGTACGGAACCCTAAATGTGTAAAGTCCGACACGCACTTGGCCGGTTTTTTGGCTGGTTACTTTATTTCTTCATTTTCCGACGTGCACCCCAAAAGTGACCCCCATATTCCAAATTCATTTATTTACGTTACACGTCCGTGTTTGGGTCACAGATATTCATGTGTGTACTTACCAAATTCCAACTCAATTGGTCCAATAGATTCGGACCAAATCGCCTGTGACAGAAGGACTGATAGACACACGAGTAATAATAATTATAAGGTTCCGTTTTTCCATTCGGACTTACGGAACCCTACAAAGATGTCATAGATACTGCCTCCTAGTTGTTATTTCATAGCCTATATCATTTGGTCCTTAAGTCTTAGTATTTTCAACTAATCACCTACAAATATCAGACCCCAATTCCTAAGTCGGGACATGATTATTTATTAGATCTGGAAGCAATTACCTAACTCGTGATTACAAAGGAACTTGTTGGCTTTTATCGACTAAGTTCGGGTAACTTTGTCAACGCTGGCCCGTGGACACGCCCGGGAATTATTGACTGGTCAGTGGATACGCGCATCGAGAGGGAGACTAAGTTTTTGCTTATAAGTTTATTTATTTAGATTTACGTTTTTTAGTAAAGATCTACGACCTTATTTATAAAACTTCTTGCTAACTACGAGTATATCTGATAAATAGAATCTAAATTCAAAATAGCATACGTCTCGCATCTAATTGAGCTGTACATGAGACAAGTAGTACTTCCCACATCTAACCTCCTTACTCCCTTTTAGACATTGTTTAATTAAGAACCTGCCAATCACTGTTTAGCTCTAACTAATAAAAAGAATCATCAAAAATTCTTAATTACCTACATAGAGCCTTCTCCATTTCTACGTACAATATAAAATCTAGGTGATTAATCAGTTTATTGTTTGACGCCGACTCAAAATTAGTTTATAATTATATTTGATATTTTATGTAAATGAGCTCAATATGTACTCAGTACTTAAAAGGTTTATTTATTTTGTGCTTTTTCGTTGGTTTAATTTTTTGTTAAAAAAATTTTAATTTTATATGATTTTTTGTGGCTTGTATCATCTTTTTATTATAACTAAATTGTAACTGTTCATTAATGGTACGGCTTCCATCATCAGCTCAGCTGCATGATGTGATGATTTCTAACAGCAAATACCTACCTGAGTTACTTATGAAAAGTAAACACAAACACTATTTGTGCCCACAATTTTCGAGGATCATCTCAATTTTAAAACTTAGATTCTAAATTTCTTGACGTGGGACTACCCTTTTTTTGGGGGGGGGATGGGAAATCATCCAATGACATCTCCCGCTCTGGGTGGAGAGGGAGGGCGTGTCAGACTCTTATTGACTAAAACCCACCCCTGTTCCTTCCCTGCCTGAGTGCCCAGGGGTGCGGTAACACTACGCCGTCGACTCACGGGCCTGGTGCTCACCGTCCGCAGGCCCGGGTATGGGACCACCCTTGAGGTATACCCTATCTAATAAAAAAGATAGGTCAAAATCGGATTCATAAATAACGGAGTGAGCGCTGAACATAGATAAAAAATATATACCTCCTCCTTTTTTTCGTAGGTTAAAAGTTACAAAATATTTTGGAAACACTTCTGGTTACAGTTAATACTCGAGAGTGAAAATATCAACATATTGTTATTGTGGAATTCTGTTTTGAGGAAATTTTAGAATCTTATTTTTACCACCAAACAATGCTTTTTCAATTCAAATGACTTCATTTAAATTCTGATACTTTAATTGTTTGTCTCTAGCAGATGGACGTATTGTTATAACGTATTAGGCTTATTGTAGCAAGATAACATATATCTAACAGATCTTTAAGCGTAGCTAAGCAGTTACGTAAAGTTCTGGTGTGACAATCCAATCGCTACCTTAGTCGAAATACTTATTTCTGTCCATTAAAACTCCACCTATGAAAGATGCGAACTCTGGTGAGAGAAGCTTGGTCCACTTGACTATTTCATCAACCCATCGTGGAGCCTTCCACCTGGGCACGCGTTGCACTGACCAGCAAACTCTAAATACCTAAACTCCGTACTCAAGTCGACCGCAGACAAGGGCTGATGGATCCAATCCGCGTGCAGCTAAGGAGTTTCCTTATAGCTACAACCTTGGTGTCTTTAAGACAAGAGTGAATAGGTTTCTTCTAGGTGTGCTCCATCGTCGACCATAATATCATCGCTTACCATCAGGTTATGTGGACAAGCGCGTGTATATCAAAGTTAAAAAAAAAACTTCGGTGTTTGTGCGGCGTCTCTCCGCAGACCATGGCCCAGCTCTCATCTTGCGCCGCATGCCCTGTCGCCTATTATATACATGTGTGGACCTTATGGCTGTGTCAGCAAATGCTGTTGCCGTCGCTGGAAACTGGGTCAAACATTATATTTAAGCCGCTATTAACTTCCAATGACCTTGAGTAGTTAGCTTGCGTGTTTTGTGCTGAGCTCACGTAACGCGTCGTACGTCCACTCAGTAATGGAACTCGCCCATCAAGGAGCGCTGTCCGAAATTAGACGCATTATTAATTTATTACACATAAAACAACAATTATTAAACTAAAACACTTAGACTAAATTATAAATAATTAAATGATCTTTAAAATGGTAAAGATGTCTTAAAAATACGCTTCATAGTTTTTGCGTGATTCACAATTTTTTATCCGCCTTAGACATAACTTTACAAATTAATTACACTATGTTATAAAAATATAATTTCAAATATTCTCAGATCCAATTACGACGAAATTGTCTAGAGTAACATATATTTTTTTCAAAGAAATAAGACTAGTCGTTTAGACGTCAGGTTCAAATAAAAACCATTACAATGAACTCTTTGAAAGTATGCAAGTAATGTTTCTCAAGCATAATAGCTTTTAATAAATATAAACAAATAAAGCCGCCTATCAAAATATAGGGATCCGTAAAACCTCAACAACGAAACATAAACAAAATCTCGGTGTTATCTCTCTTTATTCGAGCTATAAAGCAAAACAGTAGAAATTCTTCATCGCTACAGAACCACGCCGTTACCACAAGCATCCAGTTTTGTACTTAATTGTAACAGACAGACAGAGGTAAGGAATGTTGATTGCGAGGCGCTCATTATTATTCGTTCACTTGTAAAAATAATGTGGTTTAGTTTCCTTGAGAGAACATACAAAGACTAGGTAAGGTAATTTTTAGTTTATTTTAAGTTGTACACACGAATAAAGTTTATTTTCATGCCAGAAATGTTAATAAGTAATTGAAAATCCGATCTAATTAAATATAATGAACATTCTAACTATAGCAGTACGGTATTATAATGTCTAAACTTCTGAGCCGATCATCATGAAATTTTGCATATTATACGGTATCAGGGGTACAGTAATCCCGGGCTTGCGGACGGCGAGTAATGGGTAGCTTGCCGTCCGATCAGCACCAGGCCCGAGAGTCGACGGCACGTAGTGTTCCATGCGCGCCTCAAAGAGTTGTCAGCAATCATGACGGGGCCCGTCATGGCCAATGCCTGCCCAGGGGTTGTGGATTCGAAACAGAGTTACCGAGCCCCTGGGCACTCAAGGCAGGGCAGGACCAGGGGTGGTTTTTAGTCAGTAAGAATCTGACACGCCTTCTCGTTCTACCCAGAGCGGGAGATGTCATTGGATGATTTCACACCCCACAAAAAAAAAGAGTTCAGTTCTAAGATTTTTTTGACAAAGATTTCATTACGTTTCGTCAAACTTGTTTTTTTTATCACATTTTATCTATCTGTAAAACCCGGAGGTAAGAAACGAAACTGCCTGATGGAATAGAATAGCTAAATGAGGCAAGTATTTCTAAAAAAGGAATTGTTTTAGAAAAAAAAATATAAAAGGGAGCAATCTCTACCACATTGGTACGAACCATAATGTACCTACATATACCTAACATTACTAGTCCGTACTACTGTCACAAGCAAACCGCGGGTTTTTCCCAAAGGTACCCTATGTCCTTTTCTATACACCTGACAACGTTTACGCGAAATTTCATCATGATCTGTCGAGTAGTTAGGGCGTCAAGGCGTAACAGACAACACTTACATTCGCATTTATAATATTAAAGTGAGGATAGAAGGATAATGAAAAAAAACCCACAGACCACAACCAAAATAGCTATTGTCACAAATCTAAAATGGCCGTTTCTTAAAAAGAACTGCCAACTTCAACCATATTCTCAACAACTCCTAAACAGACTCAAAATCATAAAATACACACATACACATATAAAAGGCAAGGGTAAACATATTAAACATAACACATACACTCATAATAAATATATTTTTACGGTACCCAAAACCCGTTTTGAAGGAAAATATCTATGCGTTGAAAAATTGGGGTAACCTCGTATGGAAAAATTCGTATTATATTATAACCTAGTGTAATAACGGGTGGCCCTAGGGGGCTGTTACTATAAATAAGTACTTTTGGAGGGTAAGTGGGGAATGAGAGGGTAAAAAGAAAGTATTATGTGTTGATTTAACGGGTAGGCAGTAAGCATTTCAATGTAGGGATTAACACACTGTTACTTTTTCAAATTGCGATACGTTCGTGTCTGGGAATACACGTTAAGTCGTCCGTTCCGACTGGCATCTGGAGGTATTTTTATGATAATGATATATGATGTTTATTCAGTAAATAGGTTACAAGGAACTCTTTTACACGTCAATATTTTTTGTCAGTTTAAGGTAGATGAGGCCGGTGTTTTCTAGCTGACTACCCTGAGAGGAAACACTGAAACAAACTCAGAGGTCAAAATCTCTTTTAAAGTTGTCTAAGCCATATAATATGTAATGGTCAAATCATATGAGAACCATGCACGTTAATATATGAGATAAGCTTTTGAGGCTTTAGCACCACGCAGGTTTGAGTGGACCTGTCCAGACAGTGCAAGCATTTGTCAGTTATCGTATAGCTCAACTCAGAACTTTAAGGAGCTCAACGAACTGACGAACAATACCAAAGTAAGGACATTTGGGTAGGCCGCGAAGTACTCAAACTGCCAGACAATCATGAAATCTAGGTGAATATAACGACCTACAAAGTTTTCACATTTACAATATGCTGATTTAGGGTTCCGTATCCGAAGGGTAACCAACAGGACCCCTACTAAGCCTCCGCTGTCCGTCCGTCCGTCTGTCTGTCAGCGGGCTGTATCTCATAAGCCGTTATAGATAGATAGTTAAAATTTTCACAGAATATGTATTTCTGTTGCCGCTCTAACAACAAATAATAAAAATAAGTTAAAATAAAAGGGAGGTGGAAACGGGTTTTTTTGGTTTATGGTACGGAACCCTTCGTGTGCGTTTGCCCCCTTCAGGAATTACTCCTTTATCGTAGATGCGTTCACAAACATTTAAACTCACATACAAAAGACACTCAGTGCCGAAATAACTATCAGTAGGCCATAGAAATATTTGTTCCGCGCGGTAATCAAACCCATGACACGCAACGCAGCAGTCAATCGTTTAACCACTGCGCCAGTTACTGGTAGTTGGGAATAGGCTATGCAGATTGATTGTTTTGGAGAGTTCAACTTAGATAATTCATTAGAATTAAATCTTAGGATGAGATCCCAGTGGTAACGGTTGCGACTTACAAGTTGTAGGCCGTAGGTAGGCGCTTTACTTTGTGTAAATTTTATCACCACTACTCACAAAACGGTGAAGGAAAACATCGTGAGAAAACTGGCATGTCCTAGAACCAAAACGGTGCAGGAAAATATCGAGAGGAAACCGGCATTTTCTAGAAGCAAAACGGTGCAGGAAAATATCGAGAGGAAACCGGCATTTTCTAGAAGCAAAACTTCGAAGACATCCACCAACCCGCATTGGGCCTGAGTTGTGGACTACGGCCCACACACTCAGAGAAAGAGAGAGGAGGCGGGTGTCCCAGCAGCGGGAACGTCATTATAAGCTGATTATGCTAAATCTCAGGATTAAATCTGTTAGGTTTCCCTACTACTGTTCTGGCTTTCTGGATTAATTGTAGTTTTAAATTAGAAAAACGGTAATAAAAACAAAAATACAATGGTAGGTAATAGTAGATTATGCACCAAGGGCGTAAAGCAGTGTCTTACGTCACGGGCGGCATATTGAACCCTGAGAGTAACGAGGGATTCAATTAACTCCTGAGCGAAGCGAGGGGGCTATACAGAGTCCTGAGTAAAGCGAGGGGTTCAAGCTGCCCAAGACTAAGACAGGCTTTATCCCAGAGGAGCATACTCTAATTTTCACACCTTCTACGAGACAATAAAAAGCTAGGGCTCACTGAAAATCACAGCATCAAACACCCTCTTTTGTTTCACATTATTTGAAATTCACTCTTTTTGCACTCTTTTTTTGAGTTCTGCTTATGATAGCCAGTTAGATTTTCAAATCTCTTTACAATGCCTGGGGATTTTTTATTTAGATTTTTCCACGAATTTGACGTTCGAAATTCAAATCACTTTACTCCCTAGGGAGTTTCATACAACATTACCTCTCTTGGGAAGTAATGCTTTACTTTACGTTGAGATTGCATGATGTGTAATTAGATATAGTCAAGCAAGTGGTGTGAAAATGTCTCTTACGTACTTCTTTTAAGCCTTAGATTTTATACAACAGTTTTCAATGCACTATTATTTTGGTGTACGCACGATGCAACATATTATCCTACTAATAAATGCAAAGGTTTGAATGGATGGACCGATGGATGTTTGTTACTCAATCATGCCAGAAAGGCTGAACGGATCTGGAAGAAATTTGCCACATAGATAGATTATGGTCTGGGATAGGGAGGGATTAGTAGGGGAATCTAGTTCTAAAAAGGTTGAGGTATCTAGATGTTTTCCCAGCGTTACGCAAATAAATAGTGACTTACTCTCGAATTTTTACTCTCCTCATAACGCAGTTCGTCATTAATCCAAGACATTTATGAGACCCTGATCCCATTTGGAGGTGATATTTAAATTTTAGTAGTACCTAACAAGAACGGTGACCTCTCCAAGCGTGTACACATAAAAGTGATGGTCAGTCAAAAGAAGTCATGAAAAGACGATTGCTATAAAATATAGGCGAAAATGCCTGAGCATGAATGTGGATGGCTGTAAGAGTAGAGGAAGACCAAAAAACCGGCCAAGTGCGAGTCCGACTCGCGCACAAAGGGTTCCTAACAAATCTGTTTGCTGTGAAACATCTATTGGCGCGGCTTGACAGTACAATCGACTCGAATGCCGTGACGGAAAACGGCATGACGCTGTCGTGCCACGATGTCCCCACTACGCCGCCGCTCTCGACTCCCTTCTCTCAAGAAACATCTGTGTGAAGAAAAGTAAAGAACTATTAGTAAAGAACTACTTTCTGTATCTATTTTATTTTTTTGGCTAATTAATTTCTGAGATAAGTGGAAGGGATGGTCAATTGGGGCTTTATAAACAGCATGTGTCTCAAAAATGTGACAATTATATGATTTGTTGTCACATATATATTTACCGACCGCTGGACCGATGACCTGATGACGGTCGCGGGAATCAGATCGATGCGAGATGCACAGAACTTGTTGCGTTGTAGTCATACTTGGGGTCCCCCAAGTATGACTACAACGACCAGTATACGACGACATTATACGTATTTTCGCTGAAATGATAATGATATTAACCGTATAGTTAAATATGGCTCATTTAATAATCTTAGAATGGACAGTGTCCCACTGTGTGTGATATAACATATCTGTCTTTTATATCCGCGAGCAAAAAGGAGGTTTTCTCATGTAAGTAATCTATTTTTAGTAGAAAGGAGGTTCCAAGCTACAAACACAATCTGCATGTAAAGTGCAACGAGAGCTCTCCTTTATAACATTAATCCAAGTACTTTATTCCGTAAAGCATGTGCAAACAATATATGTTAGTATTACACAGCTTAGCTGGAAATAGTGCAGCTTCAGGTGTAACGACACCTCTAGTGTTTGCTGCTGAAGTTAAAACGAGTTTGTAGAAGTGTTATATCCATTCTTTGCTATGTTAGAGTTGACTGGGAATTAGCAAAACCATTTTATTTAAATAATGTAGGATTCCTTTGGACAGCGTTTGGGAAGCTCACACACTCACTTACCTACCGAAGTGTCTGAAGACGAATTTCTATGACCAGTGCGTGTTGCCAGTAATGACATATGGCACTAAAACGTAGTCACACTAGTCACTCACAAAGGGCCTCATCAGAAGGCTTAAAGTCACCCAGTATTTGAGAGGGCTATGCTAGGAATTCCCTTGCGTGATCGAATCAGTAATTAAGATATCCGCAGAAGAACCAAGGTTACTGTGGAAGGTGTGCGGAACAGAGTTTAAAGTCCCACATCCCCCATTGAAAAGGGAGGATCCTCCGATCAGACGGGTGTTGTATCTGGTCCGGGCAACTGCCCGATAGTTGATTTCGGGCTGTTGTATATGTTCAAATCGCGCGGAGAACTCTGCTTGCACGATGTAGGAAATTGCTGTTCTAGTTCGTATGTAGCGTCATAGATGTCGCTACTTCACTCCCCTCCGGAGATCGGAGATCGATTGTTCTCGATGAGTCGTTCATACGTGATGCTTGCCGGGCCAGTGGAAGGTTGGTTCCAGTGAGTCGGAACCGGAAGAGGCGCATAGTTCACAGTGAGTCAGAACTGTCTGCGGTGATGATATCCCAGTGAGTCGGGATGATGTTGCAGGCTCCAGTGAGTCGGAGTACTGCTGCGGGCTCCAGTGAGTCGGAGCGGTGCGTCGTCGTCGTTTTGCCGTTGTCGTCGTTTTTCGTTGTCGTCGTTATAGTTGTCGGCGTTATCGTTGTCGACGTTATCGTTGTCGGCGTTATCGTTGTTGGCGTTATCGTTGTCATCGTTGTCGTAGTACTGGCTGGCTGTATGAGTCAACTCTTAAAACTCTTTAAAAAATTTATTCCTCAGAAAAATGGTCGAAAACACTTCTATCACGATATAAACGTACAAGTTGGAACACGTTTGTGTTATAAACCAGTAAAAGGTCCATCATAATAAAAGGGGCTGCATCGCCGAGATAGGTTCTAAACCAATTGAGAATGGACGCTTTGAACGGCGCATTTAAACAAACCCTGGAGTGAGGGGTAGTACGAAGTTATGAGCGGGGCGGTGGCGGGCTGTGCAAATTTCCTTGCGAAGAGCCTTTTTTTTGGTCATCAAATAACTTCTCCCGTTATGGGTGGAGCGGGACGGTGTGTCAGACTCTTACTGACTAAAATCCACCCGTGTTTCTTCAGTTGCCTGGTTGCAAAGTGCCTTACCATCTCTATTGCAAAACATGTACTCACAATTCAAATCAAATTCAAACTGAAAGCACTTATCCTAGTAATATTATAAATGGCAAAGTTTGGGTCGATGGATGGATGCATGTTTGTCATTCAATCACGCCAGAACGGCCGAACGGATCTGGATGCAATTTGGCACAAAGATAGATTATAGTCTGGCATATCTGGCTTTGTAATGGGGGAAGTAGGTACTAATTCCACGGGGGCGAAGTCGCTGGCAGGAACTAGTTTCAAATAAACCATTTACGGGCACTTTTGAATTGTCAAAAAGTTGGTCTCAGAATTTCATAGGAAGCCGAAAGACGAGCTTCCGGTAACGAACCGGTTAGATGTTTAAAGGTAATCCGATCGTCTGTACCAGTCTGTAGTTCCATCTTGCGAGTTCTGTTCCTTCCGGTACATATGCCGTGTAAGCTCGAGAACACTTAATGTCAATGCTCCATCAGTCATACGTTCTTGAAGCACTATTGCCTCTTCACTGTCATAAAAGTTTTGCAGTGCTCTGGGTAACCTCTTTTTGATATGATCACGCAGACTTTCAGTTCCTTTATTACTTAGAAGGCTCGTTATCGCACCCAGCGAGGAAGACCAAACACCAATAAGATAGATAAGATAAGATACTTCATTACTGGAAATACACAGTAGACATGGACTTATGAGACACTGCGGTATTTGAAACATTTCCTCTTTTTAGGGTTCCGAAAGTCCGAATGAAAAACGGAACCCTTATAGGATCACACGTGTATCTGTCAGGCTGTCTGTCTGTCTATCTATCCGTCTGTCACAGTCCATTTTCTCCGAATATATTGGACTGATTAAGCTGAAATTTGGTACACACATGTATATCTGTAACCCAAACCCGAAAGTGTAACGTCAATAAATACATTTTGAATATGGGGGTCACTTTTGGAGTGCAAAGCGGAAAATTTAAAAAAAAAATCCATACTATACCGGGCTACATATCAAATGAAAAGGCTTACTGTAAGGATTTAAATATATTTTTTCATAATTTTAAAATATATTATTTGTAAGTTATTGAGGAAAATGGATGAAAAATTACCATTCCCTTACTTATCTCCGAAACTACTGGACCTAAAATTTTGAAAAAAATACTGAAATATACAGTTTAAAAAAAAACCTGAAAAAAAAACATGATTTGTTCGGAAGCATTTGCGTGCGAGTCCAACTCGCTTTTGGCGGGTTTTTCTTACAATTGATAAGCTTGCATATGACTACTATCTCACCTGATGGTAATTTTTATTTTTCTCATTGTTGGGCTCACGTTTGACCACTATTCACTCGATGGTATCTCGCTCGCTGTCTAAAGTAACCTTTCCCTCTTGACTCCCACTCCGTGGCTGTACGCACAATGTATGTGTTCTCAAAACGTTTTGATCGTGTCGGTGGGAAGTCCACCATATACCGGTGGCGCATCGCCGTACGTCTAGAGGTCCGATGATGGAACGGGCTTGGCGAAATTAAACTATTCAATTCTTTTCCCATAAGGGCAGTAGTAGTCGTTAATAGTCCTTAGCTGTACGCACAATAAATGTGTTCCCAAAACGTATGCTCTTACGTACCTTCTCCACACCCGCTCCGCTCGTCCCACGCCACAGCCGATTCCGACGATGCAAAAATGCTGTTTGCTAAATATGAATTCCCATTAAGGTTGCTTTTAGTGGTGATGGTAACAGCGCTGGTTACTTAAGTTCTACCGCCTGTGAGAGATTAATAGCAATGAATTTACATAACAAGAATTTAGTACGAGTAAAGTTTAAGGAGCTGAATCTTAGAAGAACGGACATTTTAACGATACTTTTTTGAAGAACGGAATATATTTGAATAATTTTGCATAAAAAAAAATATTTTATGTAGCGTCTAAACTATCAGCTGCTATGTAAGACTAACATTGACTAAATCAGACCGCTGTGCTGTGACATTTATTGCGTCACTTCCTTTCTCCAGCTTTAGCAATTTTTAGGGTTTTGAACAGAATTCTTATAGGACCACTCGACTGTCTGTCGATCTGTCTGTCCGTTTATCTATCGGTCTGTCCGTGTGTCTACATTACACTTTACTATACTATACTATACTATACTATACTATACTATACTATACTATACTATACTATACTATACTATACTATACTATACTATACTATACTATACTATACTATACTATACTATACTATACTATACTATACTATACTATATTATACTATACTATACTATACTATACTATACTATACTATACTATACTATACTATACTATACTATACTATACTATACTATACTATACTATACTATACTATACCATACCATACCATACTATACTATACTATACTATACTATACTATAGTCTTTACAAATAACACACCCTCCAAATGTCATGTCTCTAGGACCAGCGGTTTAGGCTGTACGTTGATATATCAGTCAGTCAGTCAGTCAGGACTTTGAATTTTTAACCGACTTCCAAAAAGGAGGTTCTGAATTCGTCTGTATGTTTTTTTTTTTTGTATGATACCCGATTTCTCCGTCAGTTGTGAACCAATTTTCAAAATTCTTTTTTCATCTGAAAGAATATACTCCCGAGGTGGGCCCATATAAATTTTATCGAAATTGCTTCAGCATTTTTTGAGAAACTGAACAAAAACGTAAAATACGTGTACCTCGCTGACGTTTTGGTGTTCTCCAAATGTTTAAATTCCACGTTTCATTATATTGGGGTTTTTGTTTCTGGGGTACTAAAAAGTGAAAAATAAAAAACTTTTTTACAAAAAAAAAAACAACCGACTTCCAAAAAAAAATACACAAATATTTATAAATAACTTTAATTTCGAAAGTCGGTGTCAAATAACGAAGAAGTAAAAATACAAACACCGACTTCCGAAATTAAAGTTATTTATAAATTTTTAGTGTATTTTTTTTTGGAAGTCGGTTGTTTTTTTTGTAAAAAAGTTTTCATATTTACAGATGTGGCCCAGTGGTAACGGCCCCTGATTTACGAGTTGTATGTCATAAGTTCAATCCCAGGCAGGCGCTTTAAATTTTTACGTGGTGATTCAGTTCCAATGACAATGCATTTTTATGATAAGCATGACCAGAATCAACATCCAGGATTAGCTCCAGATAAAGGAACTTTTCAATTCTGAACAGCACGTACACGGGTGTACACATGTAATTGGGATTGCCGGTATAAAAGCTTGATTAAAAACAGCGGCACTCCGAGAGTGCCGACAGAAGTGAAAACTTGAACAAAAATGCCAAACGTGCCTAAAGAAGTTTTCACTTCAATCCGCTACGAGTGCTACGCGTCGTAGCACTCGTAGCCATAGCGTAGTGTCGTGAGTTCAATTGTTTTTACCATCTCAAAAATACCCAACGCGCCTGAAGAAGTTTTCACTTGAAAAATGTTTTTTTTACTAATAACTTATTCCTCTTATACACAAGAATCAAGACGAGTGACGTATGTATCCATCTTAGCTGTACTATGCCACTTCAAGTCATAAAATACGGGTTAAGTGAAACGGATGTGTTATGTGTTGCTCGTAAACTAGGGTCAGTATGCCGTGTAGTATGTTAACCCACTTCTAAGTAGGTAGATGTCACTTTGAGTAATGGTATAGCACTTATTTACTTATTACAAAAGTTGGGTCTTCAAATAAGTGAGACAAGTGTGCACCGTCGACCGCTTTATCGCAACTCGTGTGAAATATTGATCAAGAATGTTTTTAGCTCTACCTGAACCTTTGAGGACGTAAATGTCGTCCAGTTTTTGATGTGTAACATCCTTCCTCTCGCTTGCAATCTGTGGGAGTGATTTCGTGAAATGGGATGGAAGTGTGTAACAGGAAGCCGGGAAAACGCACGTTGTTTGCTTTGACCAATGAGCGCACGCGGTGGTAGAGTTGGCCGTCAGATGGTAGAGCGCGCGCACGATAAGTCTGCGTGCGGTCGAAATCGGAACTAAACGTTTTAATATCATTTTTCAAGATAGAATGTTAATGTTGCTTATTACCCATTACCCAAGGTGAGATGGCAAATGTTTCACATCATATGCGACTACTGTAAGGTTCGCTCGTTTTTTTCTCTGAGGGACTGCTGCGTTTAAGGCGCGCGCCGAGTTCACATTCTCAACGCGTTAGTTGCTCGACAAACCGAATCTGTACTTTGTTGAAAATTTAGGTGTTTCAGTGTTTTATGGACTCATTATATACAGTTCTACAATGAATCCCACACAGGACCGGTCATTATAGTGACACTTGGGGAGGCCGATAATTATCCAGCAATGGACATCTTTTGGCTTTAATGATGATGATGATGTTTTAAGAATACTTTTGCAAACCCATCTGGTGTGAAGAACCTATAAAACCCACATAAAATAACAATTGCACCTATCCTGAAAAAACGTAAGTTTCTGAAAAGATTTTGTATCAACAGTTCGAAAAGCAATATAAAAAAAAACTGGCTAAGTGCGTGTCGGATTTTGCAAATTAAGGGTTCCGTACCAAATATTGGTATTTGTTAGTAAAGTATACGTTATATTAAACATTATCACCAAATTTCAAGGTAATGGGAAGTTAAAATTCTTCGTAACAAAATTTTTTGACAGACGACGGACGGACAGGCAGACAGACGGATATTAGGGCTCCGTTTGGAAATAAAAAAACTGAATATTTTCAGAAAACCCGATTGTAAAAAAATACTAAAAAGTTCCAAACAAGTCACTTTTCAAGCAATCTGATGGAGTTGGTGGCAGTTATTTTAGTTCCATTATAGATTTCATGCCACCAACTGCATCAATCAGACTCCTTTTTTTTAACATTCGGTTTTTATGAAAATATTCAGTTTTTTTTTTATTTTCTACATTTTAGTGAGTTATATTGTTGGAATCGCCTCCTCAAAATCTTTATTTTGAAACCCAACATAATCATGTCACAAAAAATACGACCTCACTTACTTATTGGCAGCCGCCATTTCGTTTTTTTTTTCAAATTATATAGCCTATGTTTCTTCGGCAGTCATACATGATACCTCATTTGTTGAATTCCGACAAGCTGTGTAGGCTACAGCGCGTGCAAAAGAAAAATACATACATACATACTCTCGAAAAACATTTCCCCTTCTTCTGGGCCAGTCGGGTAATAAACCATACCTACTTTTGTGAAAAGATCACCTAGTCAGCAAAGATTTCACCAACCCCGGAAGTACATAAAAATCCTTAATCCTGCAAACTCTTTTAATGCACCCCTGTCCCAAAACTGTAATAAAAGAACCTACAGCCATCCTATTAGCATAACAAGGAATCCTGCTTACCCCAACATAAATCGTAGCGCAACATCCATTCATAGCACGGCCACATTCAAAGAGGAAAAATTAAATTATTTTTTTACGAGAAAAAATTGCGCTCATTGAAAGACTTTGAAATCATTTAATTACACTGAAAAGTGTAACCTTTTATAATTAATGTGATTTTTGTAATTTGCCTAACAAGTATAATTAGGTGGCTACTGCTTCGGTATTTTTGTTTTCGACTTTTTTAAAAGTGTTAAGAGATTTTCGTGTGTTTTGATTTTTGAGACTTTCTTCTTACTTTATCTGGCAATCCAGAAAAATTGTCATCGAAGGATTAAATTTCACTTACTGCGGTTATTTACTGACGATGGGTAACCAAACTGACCTTAGTACTTATGAATCCTAACTTTACAATATCTATATTTATATATATATATATAAAACAAAGTCGGGTAAGTTACACCATTTATAACTAAAGAACGACTGTACCAATTTGAATTATCTTTGACTTGTTGGATTTGTCTCCACCCCGAATAGCAGAATAACTATTAAAACATTGAAAAAAAATCACGAAAAAAAAGAAATGAAGATAATTCATTTTTAACCGACTTTCGAAAAAGGAGGAGGTTCTATGTTCGACTGTATGTTTTTTTTTAAGTATTTCCGCGCATTTCTCCGTCAATTGTGGACCGATATCCAAAATTATATTTTTATTCGAAAAAATATACTCCCGAGGTGGTCCCATATAAATTTTATCGAAATTGCTTTAGCGCTTTTTGAGAAACTGAACAAAAACGAAAAATACGCATATCTTGATGACGTTTTCGTGTTCTCCAAATGTTTAAATTCCACGTTCCATGTTATTGGGGTTTTTAGTTCTGGGGTATAACAACTAAAAAGCGAAAAATAAAAAAAACTTTTTTACAAAAAAAAACAACCGACTTCCAATAAAAAAATACACTAAAAATTTAAAAATAACTTTAATTTCGGCAATCGGTGTCAAATATCGAAGAAATAAAATACAAACACCGACTTCCGAAATTAAAGTTATTTTTAAATTTTTAGTGTATTTTTTTTTTAAAGTCGGTTGTTTTTTTTGTAAAAAAGTTTTTCTCATACATTTTGTATGGAACGAATATTATGTTCACTGATTCTGCGATACGAAGTTTGCCGGGACAGCTAGTGTACTCGTATTATAAATGTGAATTTGAGATTGTTTGTTAGTTTATTACGCTTTCATCTCGATCGATCATCATAAAATTCCGCATACACGTTAATAGGGGCACGGAAATGGATTTAGGGTACCTTTCATCCAGAAAAAACGTTATGTTGCCGAGATGTCTACATTAACAAAATCCAGTAAATTTATAAACGCTTCCCGTTGTTGCAGACAGTTTTTAGAATTGATGACTGAAATAACCCTGCAAAGTGTAAAATATATAAGAAAAGGAGGAGCTCTTGGCTAAAGTAATAACAGCCGCACGGGTCGATCCATCAGATTAAGCTACATTTTCCGGGGTTAGTCCGTGGATGGGTGACCATCTTTACATACCGAGACTCCTCCGTGCCTCGGAAAGTACATTAAGCCGTTGATCCCGTGGATCTTTGACCGTCGTTACGGGTCGTCAGAAGCCCGAAAGTTAGACAACCAGTCTTACCAAGGGGTATCGTATTACCCAGTAACTGGGTTGTGGAGGTCAGATAGGCAGACGCTCCATGTAAAATACAAGTATTCAGCTGCATCCGGTTAGACTGGAAGCCGACCCCAAGAGCTGGGAAAAGGTTCGGTAGATTGATTGATGTAAGTAAATTATTACTTAGGTTACTTCTAGGCAAGCATGCTCCATCGTCGAAAGTAATGATGTGGCAAACGCTAGTCTATCAAAGTTAAAACAAAAACAGTGGCTCTCCGGCAATGCCGTCAGAAGTGAAAACTTTAACAACAAAAATGCCCAACGCGCCTCACCGACACCGTCGGTCGATGTCCGTCATTGCTACGAAAGCGTAGCACCGCAGCACGGCGCTACGCCTTTGTAGCGGTTACCACATCTGCTACGACTGCTGTCGGTAACGGTAACAGTGTCTCGGATTCAATTGATTTTTCCCATCTCAATAATTCCCAACGCAAAGAATTTATCACTTCAAAAATCGTAACCGTCTTCAAAAAATGGGAGGTTATCCTATTATGATTGCAAAAACTTTAGTAAAAATAGGCCAGCTAAATTCCCTTCAAGGCTATTCCAACCCCTAAAAAATGCGCCTTCAAACATTAACTTCAAAATTAACCAAACGTTACAAAGAGCTGAGGAAATTAACATAATCTAAATAATTATAATTTTAATAAGACATTAGCACCCGGAGTCTGAAAGCTTTATTAGAATAAGGCCAGTAATTATTTTTTAAAGGTCTATAATGTTGTATTAGAGTGCAGCATTAAGATGTTTTGTGTTGCCGAAACATTTATTTGAATTGTGGGATTAAAGAAGAACATGCTTGGGTAAAGGGGATTATTTAAATGTTGAAGGTGACTTGGGAGACGTTTATTTTCATCACAGACCGGCTCGCGCTTGACCACTATCTCACCTGATGGTAATTGATGATGTGGTCGACGATGGAGCACGCTTGCCTAATTGTAACCTATTCACTCTTGACTTCAAGAAACCCAGGTTGTAGCTATCAGGAAACACGATTGAGAAATGGTTTGCGGATATTTTGATTAAAAGCTTTTTAGCAAGGAGCGCTGTCTGAAATTAGACGCATTATTAATTTATTACACATAAAACAACAAGTATTAAACTGAAACACTGAGACTAAATTGTAAATAATTAAATGATCTTTAAAATGGTGAAGGTTTAAAAAAAATAAGCTTTATAGTTTTTGCGTGATTCTCAATTTTTTATCCGAGTTAGACATAACTTCACAAATTAACTACACTATGTTATGAAAATATAGTTTAAAATATTCTAAGATCAAATTACGGCGAAAATAGTCTAGAGTAACATATATTTTTTTCAAAGAAATAAGACTAGTTGTTTAGACGTGATGTTCAAATAAAAACCATTAAAAGTCGTTTAACTGCCCGTAATAGAGATATTTCCTGGGTATCAAAATAATAATTAAATTAAGTCCGTAAGTCAAATTTTCAAAAATTATTGAACATATATTTTTTGCTACCCAAACCAATAAAAAATTACAAAGATAAAACGCATCAAAGTTTAGGAGTGGGGCTTGTTCCATCATTAACGGTACAAAGTGTATCGAGGTGAGACGTCACGCAAAATTTCAACACACTGTATCGTCCTCATTTATGGTTAACGTTACAAAAGAAAAAATCTAACTGACGGACTTGTCAGATTTTTTAGGAAACTAGTCTATTCAGACAGCCGGTGTAAAAGCTCGTTTAAAAAAATGTACTTTTAAATATATATTTTTTTTTTTTAAATAAATCGTTGCCCCACACTAGGAATTAATACTCATGTATCGTGGGTGCGTTCACAAACATTTAAATTCACATACACAAGACACCCAGACCCGGAACAACTATCTGTAGGCCATACAAAAACAAATATTTGTTCCGTGCGGGGGCACGGAACAAATATTAGTTTTTTTTTTAAATAAACGTTGCCCCACACTAGGAATTAATACTCCTGTATCGTGGGTGCGTTCACAAACATTTAAATTCACATACACAAGACACCCAGACCCGGAACAACTAGCTGTAGGCCATACAAATATTTGTTCCGCGCGGGGATCGAACCCGCGACACGCAGCGCAGCAGTCGAACGCTCAACCACTGCGCCAACCGTGCCGTCGTAATTTAATCTACTAAAAAGAAGTGCAATCACCAGTTTGCTTTACGAACTTGATAAATCACAGAAACTCATATTTAAACACCATACGAATACTAAACCAATGACTCAAACCCAAATCTAAAACGATCTAAAATACACCGTTGTTTTAACCAAAGTGCCTAAACATTAAGCAATATCGTATAACTTTTGTCAGATTTATGAGTTTTGTTCCGGTTTGGGGTTCCGCTGGAAAATAATAAAGCTCGACATTGTTTAGTTAGCGAGTTTCCAAGTTGAATTGTATTATGATTATCGGGATTTGGTCTATGTGTATTTGCTGCTGCGATTACGTTGTTATACCCTTATGTGTTTAAGGACTTGATTACTGTGCTGGTTTAGTTATCGCAAGATAATTTCTTTGGTATTGTTCCTCAAATCGTTCAGCTTCACCAGAAATGCGTGCACTTACTGGACAGATCCATCCAAATCTCTGAATGCTAAACACGCCAAAACCCCGCTTGCATCATTTAATGCAGGCGGGACTTTGAAATCTAGAGAGTCCTTTCCCGGAGGACACTATCGAGCATACGGTGGAGGTCTGTCCCGCATGGGGGGAGCAACACCGTGTCCTCGTGGAGGCGATCGGCGGCAGCAACCTCTCGCGCCTGGCCCGGGCCAGATCATAGTACGGGGCGAGAGAGAATGGGAAGCTGTCACCTCCTTCTGCGAAGCAGTAATGCTCGTGAATGAGGTACGGAGATGCCCTCACGCCCCTACCAGCCGCCGCAGGAGACGCCCGGCCACCGTAAACGCGGGCTTGCTGACGACGAATAATGGGAAGCTGGCGGTCCGATAAGGACCAGGTCCGAGTATTTCAAGCGCGCCTCAAAGAGATGTCAGCAAAACTGACGAGGTCCGCCGCGACTGATGCCTGTCTGGGTCGCGGATAAATTCGAAAGAGAGTTACCGCGGCCTGTCAATAAGAGTCTGACATGCCCTCCTGCTTCACCCAGAGCGGGAGAATTCATTGGATGATGTCACACCCCCCCGAAAAAAAGGAGACCCCATTATAGTCTCCTCAGAAATGTGCCCTAACAGGCGTTGGTTGTAAAGAGGGGGTTTCGGAGGTAACCCTGCCTGCCTTGTACTGAAGGTGATATAACCGAGATGATTTTAATGAGGTGAGAATCCCACGCTCCCGGTATTTTCTGTCTTTTGAGAGTTTCACCCCGAAAACAAAAAAAAAGGTCCATTCTCATCTATTTCTTTCATCATAAGACCATGTTTACACATTCTCAGACACTAAAGTACACATTTTTCAAAATTATGATCGATCTGACCGAGATAATGTAGAGATTGCGTTTGTTTCGATACGTCTTCTCAGAGTGGTCTGATAGGAAACACAGACCTCATCTAGTTTTAACATTCTTGACGTGTATAAGAAAACCTTGATGAACCCAATTGCTCCATGGATGGGTTACCATCTTTACATACCGAGACTCCTCCGTGTCTCGGAAAGCACGTTAAGCCTTTAATCCTGGCTGATTTTTGACAGTCGGTACGGGTCGTCAGAAGCCCGAATGCCTGACAACCAGTCTTACCAAGGGGTATCATATTACCCAGTAATTAGGTTGTGGAGGTCAGATAGGCAGTCGCTCCATGTAAAATACTGGTATTCAGCTGCATCCGGTTAGACTGCAAGCCGACCCCAAGATAGTTGGAAAAAGGCGTGAGCAGATTGCAGATTTTTTTTTTGTTGCGTTTTGTTGGTGTCGCAGCACAGATTATATTACGCAATGTCTATTGTCTTTGGTTGTTGGCGGACCCTGACATTAGGCAATGAACAGAAGACTTACATTCAGTGAATACGAGGCTTTTAGCATTCTTGTAGGTTTATATTATTTAATGTGCGTTGTATTTGTGCAAAACAAACAATGTTTTCTTCCTCTTTTTTTCAGATTGACGTATAAAACCCTTGCTCTTTACCTAGACTGAAAAAAAAGACTGAAAGAACTGAATAAAAAATTGAATTTAATATTTTCGTGACAAGTCACATTAATCATTCTGTCAATCATTTTCGTGGCTCCAAAGCCTCACTCCTGAAAACATGTCACATCTGAAACTTTTACGACAAGTAAAGAACACCTAAAAATGCCACCAGCAATTCTTTCTTTCTTATCGCGAATGATTCATAACGTTGTTTTTATTGTTTCAGGTAAGGACGATAAAACTCGGGGAATGTTAGTAGTTAAATTATTGTAAGTATTATGTACCTACTAGTACTGAAACGACTTTATTGCCCTCAAGTGTCGGAATGGTTTATATTACTTTGGGACGGTTTTGTGGTATGTGTGTTAATTTTAAAGGTATTTTAAGTTAAGATGATTGTCTTTTTTTGTGTGCTTAATCTGTGTTATACGCGCGTAACGCGTCAAGTACAGAAAAAGATGGCGGGAGAAGCTAGAGTCTTTCTCAAAGGACTGATCCAAAATCAAGCAAAAGATCGGAAAAGTGGAAAGAGAAACTTGATCCCATTTTTTTTTTTTGGCGGGTTGGGAAATCATCCAATGACATCTCCCGCTCTGGGTGGAGAGGGAGGGTGTGTCAGACTCTTACTGACTAAAACCCACCCCTGTTCCTTCCCTGCCTGAGTGTCCAGGGGTGCGGTAACTCATGTTGAGAATTTATGCTGCCGCTACCCCTAGGCATGCAGGCACCGGCCGCTATGAGCCCCGTCAGTTGATCGCTGAAGTGGACAGTACAGGCTCTACGTATAGTGATGTTATGACTTATGTACTTTCTCATCCTAAATCACATAGCAAGCGCACTATATTGTCGCGGGCCTGCGGACGGCGAGTAACGGGTAGCTCGCCGTCCGATCAGCACCAAAGCCGAGAGTCGACGGCGCATACTGTTCTACGCGCGCCTCAAAGAGATATCAGCCACCCCTGACGGGGCCACTCATGGCCGATGCCTGCATGCCAAGGGGTCGCGGATAAATTCGTAACAGAGTTACCGCGCCCCTGGCCACTGAAGCAAGGAAGGAACAGTGCTGGGTTTTAGTTAGTAAAAGTCTGAGACGAAGAGCGGGAGAAGTAATAGTATGATTTCCCACACACAAAAAAAAAGCACTATATTTGATAGTCACATACAGGGTGTAACGGAAAAGTGTGGTCATATTGAACCAGTTCTGCCCATGTAAATGAACAACTTTCTCTAAGAAAAGATAGAATTTTCCAAAAAAAAAATTGGACTTGCCATACAAAGTTATCATCAGCTGATCAATTTTTTTGAATTTTTTTTTTGAGAATTTACTCAAGTTTTCTTGAATAAAGTTGTTCATACCGATGGACAGATGCAGTTCTTAAAATATGACCACACCTTTCCGTTACACCCTGTATATTAACGAAATAAAAATAAGTATAAAAAATCCTCTCGACCGAATATCGATCACGGTGACGAGTCTCAACGGATATTAGCCAGCCAGAAGATATTGTAGTTCACAAGTGTGTGCGCTAACGCAGATGCACTAACTGTTTCTTTTTCCCATAGTCCGTCACCATCATCATCATCATCAGCCTATAGCAGTCCACTGCTGGACATAGACCTCTCCAATTGCACACCATTCAGCTCGGTTTTCGTCAACTTTCATCCAGCTGCTACCAGCCACCCTGCGAAGATCATCGCTCCACCTAGCCTGAGGGCGTCCTACCTTACGTTTGCCGATTCACGGTCTCCACTCGAGAACACGTCTACCCCAACGGTCATCGGTTCTACGGCTAATATGGCCGGCACATTGCCACTTCAGCTTGCTTATTCTGTGAGCTATGTCGACAACCTTGGTTCTCAGCCGGATCAACTCGTTCCGTATTCGAACCCTCAATGAGACTCCAAGCATAGCCCGTTCCATAGCTCGCTGAGCGACCTTGAATTCATGGACCAGTCATACCGTGAGTGTCCACGTTTTGGCTCCGTAAGTCATAACAGGCAAGACGCACTGATTAAAGACCTTGGTCTTTCGGCTCTGTGGAATACGCGACGCAAAAGACTCATCGAAGCTTCCCAAACGCTGCCCAGCCCAGCTGGATCCTTCTGTTGACCTCCCTCTCAAAGTTGTTATTACCAAACTGCAGAGTTTGCCCGAGGTAAACATATTCTAGAACAACCTTGAGAGCACCGCCATTGACAATAATCGGTCCCGGAGTGACGTGTTCGTTGAACATAACCTGGGGTTTGTCCAAGTTCATCCGGAGACCAATGCGTCCAGAAGAATCAACTAGGCCGTCCAACATCTGCTGCAGATTATGTAGCAATTCAGCCAGTATGACGATGTCATCTGCAAATCTCAAGTGTGAGATGTATTCACCGTTGATGTTAATGCCCCAGTTCAGCGTCTTGAACACATCCTCCAATGCGTTAGAGAACAATTTTGGGGAAATTACGTCCCCTTGTCTCACACCTTGACGCAGGGGTATATTTTCAGTTCGCCGATCTTGAATTTGGACGGCCATTGTCGCGTTTTCATAAAGACATCTCAACACTTGGATATATCGCCAGTCGACTTGGCATCGCTGCAGAGACTCCAAAACAGACCAGGTCTCGATAGAGTCAAATGCCTTCTCATAGTCCACAAACGCAAGAGATAGGGGCCGATTATACTCTTCTGACTTCTGTATAATTTGCCTTACTGTGTGGATGTGCTCCATGGTGCTGTATCCTCCTCGAAACCCGGCCTGCTCCGATGGCTGATACTCGTCGAGTCTTCGCGCTAGACGATTCCCATAGCCCGATGGGACGGCAATCTGACACGACCAAAGAGAGATCAGGCTTAGCAACACTAGGGACAGCTTTTTTAGGTTCAAGGCCTAAAAAACACGGGCCAAATGTAATCTAAACCTTAAACTCGTGTGTAGAATCTAATATGTATTAAGATTACCTATATTTGCCAAAAAAAAAGTTGTCTCCAACCAACAGAAAATCTCAACCCACCTAGGTAAACGATCTCATAAAACTAGTTCTTTCATATTACGAGTACATACTCTTACATAATACTCTCGTACTGTGAACTTGAACTTCATAAAAGAAAACAATACCAACTAGAAAGAAAATAAAACTGGTATATATTCTTAGAACCGTACCAAACCAGTTACTCTGAATACCAGGGCGACATTTAGTTCAGAGGTCCTAAAACAAAATGGCTGCCTCCGAAAATTCTCGAGCATAGGAATTTTCTTACTTCATTTCAGCTGAAGGAAATTAGAGAAAATTGTGTTTTTGTTATGGTTTAGATTAATTTTGTTGAGAGAAAATGTTTGCTGTGTTGTTGAGTTATAAAACGTGTAAGGTATAAGATTTCTTAGAGCCCTATCAGAATATCTACCAACACTAATTTATTTTTTTAAATATCGCATATGCTGGGATAGAGCCTTTTCGCCCTCGTAAAGGTCTTTAAAATTAATACTTTTAATTATTTTCTTTGTTGTGCGTGCTCGTATGCACCGTGTCCTCAGGGCGATACACATACTGGTGACACCCACGTTTTCCCTCCCGCTTAATACTGAACAGGAACCTCCCGAAACAGTCGTGTCCGGTGAGGACCTGCGTCAGGCGGAAGGTGAGGAGGCCGTAGCACCTCTCCAGCCACTCCTCATAGAGGCGCCTTACTGCCGCCATTGTGGCGTGCCCGATCACTATCTCACCTGATGGCAAACGATAAGATTGTCAACGATGGAGCATGCTTGCCTAGATGTAACCTAAAGTACCGGTGGCACCGTACGTGTTGTGGTCCGATATGGAACAACCGGACCGATAGAAAATCAACAGGCTGGCAACTTAGGGTCGATGTTGGCGTGATTGTTTCATTGGTGACTAATTTAATGTAATTATAACAATTCGAAGACATGTGACATCCACCAACCCGCATTGGGCCCGCATGGTGGTTTACGGCCCACACCCTCTCACAGAGAGGAGGCTTGTCCCCCAGCAGTTGGGACCGGTCCGTCAGGCCCCGCGCGTCCGCATCAACCGGGGACGCGACAATAGGTTTTTAATTGTGTCTGTTATTCCGGGTCCTGACGGATTAAAAAACGCTGATGATGATGATATTGATGACTAATTTAATTTAATTGTATCGAATAGCATTTTAGTTGTGTTTGGTTTGACTGTATAATCTTCTTCTTCTTAGCGTGTCGATGGCACACTCGTAAATAGAGTATTTGTTCAATTAAATAACTTGCTGGGTCCAGTATTCAGCCATGGTAACGCCGTCCGCTGACGCTGTCATCAGATCCATACGTGAACAGGTAACAGGGCATACGGTGCAAGATTGAAGGTGGGACATGTTCTGCGCAGAGACTCCGCACAAACACAGCAGATTGGAACCGTCTGAGAACCACCACATGTAGAGATTGTCTTTGCTGCGGCCGACCTGAGTGGGGATGAGATGAAGTATTTTGCTCGAACCTTGCCAATGATACTGTTGGCTCGTTTCTCAAACAACTTAACCGCATAGCTGTATCTGGCAGCTGTGGGCAGAAATTTGACTGAAATCAACTTAGAATTCGATGAAACCCATCATTTCCTGATATGTTAGTTATCTGTTTCTTAAACCACTATAAGGTAGACCACCAGAAGGTGGCCTTTTTTTTGGGGGTGGGAAATCATCCTATGACTTCTCCCGCTCTATGTGGAGCTTGGGCATGTCAGACTTTTACTGACTAAAACCCACCCCTGTTCCTTCCTTGCCTGTGTGCCCAGGGGCGCTGTCACTCAGTTACACGAATTTATCCGTGACCCCTTGGCATGCAGGCATCGGCTATGATGGGCCCCGTCAGTGGTGGCTGACATCTCTTTGAGGCGCGCGTAGAACACTACGCGCCGTCGACTCTCGGGCCTGGTGCTGATCGGACGGCGAGCTACCCATTACTCGCCGTCCACAGGCCCGCGTCTACGGTAACCGGAGATTGTATCGCGACCCCAGATGCCCAGGGCGTCTCCTGCGGCGCCTACGACTGTCTGTACGAGTCTCCCTCACCCGTTCCGCCTCCTCCTTCGCGAGACTGTTTCCCATTCCCTTGCGCCCCGTACCATGGCCTGGACCAGGGCCGGGCGAGAGGTCGCTGCCGCTCTAGAAGGTGGCCTGTATTCTCTACTTTGACCCAGACTTATGCTTAGTCTTAGCCTTCGTAAAAATGTTCTGTATCGAATAAAAAAAATATATTCCGTTCCTCACAATTGTCAAGTATATACCCGGTTTATTAGGTCGTCGTTAGCGTATGCCAATAAAAACCGTTTCACCCATTTGACTTTAAATACCACTATATTTTCTTTCCATAGCACTCTTTTACACATAAAAATTCTATTTTTATGTATGGGAAATTGTGAATTCGCATTCAGTTGGCACTACACGTTAAAACACTATTCAGTAAACCCAGCTTCATGTTTTGACACGAAAAAGCCACACAGTGGTGCAAAAATAAAAGTGATGTGGAAAAAGTGCGTTCGTTGTTTGGTACAACATAGGCCGCAATAGTTAAATTTAATTTTGCCCAGTGCACAGTGGAACCGTGTATTTTGAATTTTCCGTCTAGAATTTTGAACAGTGGTAATTTTGACGAGACATAATAGTTCGTGCATAATTGTTCGTACTGTATGTTTAATTTCATACATATTAATGTTGTCGTGTATGAATTTATAATCATGCTTTCATGGTTTATAGCGACCCAAATGAGGTTACTGTAGGAAATGAATAGAAGCAGGACATATAGCAAGACGCACAGACAAAAGATGGACATTACAGACAACTATATGGAAAGGGCCAAGAGGAAAAAGAAGAAGAGGGCGCCCTAGGAAAAGGTGGATAGAAGATATAAAAGCGATAGCAGGCAGCGATTGGAGAAAGAAAGCCATGGACAGAGAGGTTTGGAAGAAGCTGGAGGAGGCCTTTACCCGAGAAGGGGTTCCGATCAATGGTACTGAAGAAAGTGACGATGGCGAGTAAAAGAAATCTTTATATATATGATTTTTAATCAAATAATTGATGTTAATGTAATTTAAAACGCATGTAATAACAATTATTATTGTGGATTGTGAATAAATGGGCTTTATTATTATTATTATTACTAAGCGACTACTGTAAGGTTCGTTCGTTTTATTAATAGAATAGTTTTTTAATACTGAATAAAATTCGCAATAAATTATTGCCGAAACTGAACCGTATGATATCAAAAACAATAATTCCATTACAATAATGAATTAAAAATATTACTTTACCTCACACAGTAATTGAGCCACTTATTAAATTCACATCGTGATATTTCATGCGATTAATTCAGTTGATTGCATTTATTCAATTAACTTAATACGAGTACAGAAATGTATGAATAAACATTAAAATTAAGGAAACTGCTTTTACAGAAATTATTTCAAACAATACTCATTGAGTTGCACCTGTTTATAGTTGCGCTTAAAACGTATTGTGAACACATTCATTACGCATACAGCTAAGGAGTGAAATTCTCTGCTGGAGTCTGTGTTTCCTGATAGCTACAACCAGAGCGCCATATAGTCAAGAGTGAATAGTTTAAGTCTAGACAAACGTGCTCCATTGTCGACCATATTATTGCTTACCATCAGGTGAAATAGTGGTCAAGCTAGAGCCTAAAAAAAACTTTTTACAAAAAAAATACAACCGACTTCCATAAATAAAACTAAAAAATGCAAAATAACTTTAATTTCGGAAGTCGGTGTTTCTAGTTTGGTTTCTTCGTTATTTGACACCGACTTCCGAAATTAAAGTTATTTTGCATTTTTTAGTTTTATTTATGGAAGTCGGTTGTATTGTTTTTGTAAAAAGTTTTTTATTTTTCACTTTTTAGTTGTTGTACCCCATTCTAAAACTAAATTAATAGTAAATGCCCGAATTGATAGCCCCAAAAATAGGGAATTTGAACATAGTTGGTGAAATTATGGTGTATCAGGTTGAACTGTACAAATCTGTATACCCCTTCAGAGCATATCAGCGTGATGTAATGTTGTGAAGTGGTGAAAACAATATACAGACATGCGATTGCAGCAATTCTGGAAGGTTTGCTATCATTTATTGAAGAGTTCCATTGTGTATCTCCGAAGTTCTTCATCAGATCTCCACCAAATAAAAATGGGACCACATGTGAAGCAACAGCTTTCAAATAAAAAAAAAATCTTCAAAATCGGTTCACGTAGTGAAAAGTTATGAGGTAACACACATAAAAAAAAAAAAGAAGTACAATCGAATTGAGAACCTCCTCCTTTTTTTGAAGTCGGTTAAAAACCAGCCAAGAGCGAGTCAGACTCGCATGCATAGGGTTCCGAAAAAATCATAATTATTTTCAGGTATTTTTTAAACTATAGGTTTTCCTATACTCTATTAGTAAATAACTACCTCTGGTATTTTTTTTATTTTTAGGCCCAGTGGTTTCGGAGATATGGGGTGGAATGGTGGGACAGACGGACACACAGAAAGACAGACAAACACACGAGTCGGATCGGGTTCCGTTTTTAGGGTTCCGTACCCAAAGGGTAAAACGGGACCCTATCACTAAGACTCCACTGTCCGTTCGTCTGTCTGTCTGTCCATCTGTTACCAGGCTGTATCTCATGAACCGTGATAGTTAGACAGTTGAAATTTTTACAGATGATGTTTTTCTGTCGCCGATATAACAACAAATACTAAAAAACAAAATAAAAAAATATTTAAGAGGCCTCTTACAGTCCACTAGCGCCGCCAATCGAAAAAATGTCATAACTCGTAAATAGAATCAAAAATACAAAATATGTTCTATTATTAGTGTGGAAAAGGCAATAACGTAATTGTATAACACCTTATCAACACTTGAAATATAGCTGTTTAGCTAAATCGTGCATTCAAAACATAAACGGCCGTTTTTGTTACAAATGCACGATTTAGCTAAACAGCTATATTTCAAGTGTTGACAATGTGTTATAAAATTACGTTATTGCCTAATGCTTTTCTACACTAATAATAGACCACATTTTGTATTTTTGATTCTATTTACGAGTTATGACATTCTTTCGATTGGCGGCGCTAGTGGACTGTAAAAGGCCCCTTAAGTGGGGCTCCCATACAGCAGACATGATTTTGTTGCCGTTTTTATAGATAAGATTTATGGTACGGAACCCTTCGTGCGCGAGCCCGACTCGCACTTGGCCGGTTCTTTAGTCAAACTTTCGGAACCCTAACAAAGTGCAAAAGCTTCAATATTTTCAATGCATAAACTGCACAGTGGTACAAAATCTACCAATTTCTATGCAAATTTTCAGTTTCACAGATCTATTCGATAACTTGAAAAAGGTAGGTTTATTTTTACCCTTGGCAATAGCAGTGAGTGTTGACTTTGTTCAGTCCTTTGTAGGCAGTGCTTTCATTTTTATTTCCTGTTGCATTTTTTAAAACTATATACAAAGGTTTGATGGATTTTCCTTAAAAAACGTTTGAATGGATTAAATTTTTATAGCGTTTAAAACCCACTTTATCAGTAAACTGTCTCTCACTTTCCCTAGCCTTATCCCATTATTCAGGGTTGGCTCTCCTCATTATTCTTTGCCAGAGGTGTCAGTGCTGGGGCTCCTAAACATCCAAATTGACTTAGATTGAATTGTCGTCCAGGTCCAGAGGGGGTCCTCCATGCTTTTTCTGACCGGTATCAATTCTCAGGATTAGTCTTATCATGTATTGTTCGGGTCTTCTCATCTGTACGGGTTGTAGTAGTTAACTCCGTACACCGATTTGTCGTAAAGGTTTGTAAGTTCAGTTAGTATAGAGAAACGCGTTCAACTAAGTAAATAAGTATATTTAAGTTAAGAGTGAGTAACAGTACAGAGTGGAAGGCGATTGTTTCTCTCAGTTGTTGGTAGCTCCTTAGTTATAAATTCACTCTGTTTAAATTCGTTAATCATTTATTTTACGAGTATTACGATAAATTATGACGCCCATCGTTAGTTTAAAGTAGGTTACATGCAGAAAATGTACAGCGTTGAGACCGTACACATCACATGACCGTACCATCACAGGTGTGTTTCAGAGAGCGTTTATTGGATTGTGCGGAACTGCCACAGATATCTTCGTTTCTTACCCTGTCAAGCAGAGTGACCCTCCTGCCTGTCTCGGCATCATCGTCCACCACTGTTTTACCAGTAAAAAAAAGATTGAAACAGTTATAAGTATTAATAAATACAAAAAATAAATAAACGGCAATCAATTTAACACAATTCGATCTCCTCAACGGCCGCGCCTCTTATCGCAGTTTGACATATTTACGACCGGGCTCATAAAAAACAACTTGCTGAGGTTTCTATTGGAGCGAGGCACTTAAAGTAAACTTTTTTGGGTTGTTGAATAAACAGACCTTAGAATAACATGTAAACAATACTTGTAATTCAAGAATTGAATTTTATTCAAATCTGTTATCAACGATTTGTCGGGAATAGTGTGTGTGTGTGTGTGTGTGTGTGTGGGTAGTTGTTAAAACCACTGTATCAATTTACATGAAATTTTGCATGTTGCACTATGAATAGACAAGTAATAGAGTTGTTGTGTTGGAGTTGTAGAGTCCGATATCATATTTTCCTATTATTCACACTCAAAACTTCAAATTACGAAATCAAAACAACATAACGGCTTTTTAAAATTGCGTTTCTGCGTTTGCGTTGCGTTTTGTGTTGCGTTTTTTTTCTTACACTATGTAATAACTATCTAAGAATGCATGTGCACCATGCCACAGGATATAAGATCTTTAGTTATTTAATAATAGAGGTTTAAGCCGCGTAATCTGGATCGGCATACGGGTATGCCGTCGGACGTTCAGGGGTTAAAAAAAAACTCCAAAATTACATCCGCATTAAACTTTACCACTCAAACCACGTCACAGAAGAACATCGCGCAAATAACAGAAAAATATGCAATTCTCGTTTCCATTATTCTGTACATGTCGATTCGGATTTTATATTTAAAATATCACCTGTTCTCGGTCTCGCGCCCGAAACCTCGGGGCGGGATTAAAAACATGTCGATGATAAAGTTCGGTTACGATTTCTGAAATTTTGAATGCGAAAAGGGTTATTTTTAGGGTGCCGTACCTAAAAGGTAACTATAACGAGACCGTATTACTAAGACTACGTTGACCATCTGTCTGTCACCGGGCTGTATCTCTTGATCCGTAATAGGTAGACAGTTGACATTTTCACAGAATAAGTATTTTTGTTGCCGCTATAACCACAAATAATAAAATTCGTAAGGAGCCGAATTCGTGTACGAATTAAATTAACACTTAACCGGTTTTTATAGTGTTTCGTCGTAATTAATTAATTGGTGAACAATTTGTTTTTGTTAAATTTTTGGCGAGAATTGTATCGTTTTTCAACACTGTGTGGTTTTGGATAGTAATGATGTGAAAGCAAGCCTGTGTTACAGCGTTTGATGTTCTGAATATAAGTACTTATGTCTGGTCCAGACCATCTCTCTTTCTCTATCTTGCTTCCTGACCTGTATCCGCCCAATTTCGTCATCTTGCTCTTCTCTATTTATTTGGGATATAGATGCCACCACAGTTAAAAATTTCCTAGTGTCTTAAAACAAATTCCATAATTGTAAAATATTCAAAACAAAAACAGGATTAAAAACGGGTGCATATTAATTATTATGATTAACTAATTAACTTAGTGGAAAATAAAATGCACACTTTATAGCATAAAATAAAATAAGCTTTAGCTTTACAAGGATTATTTTACAGCAGACTGTTTTTGTGAATGATATTTTAAATGCAAGGGGTTGAATTCTGAAATAAAATATGTGTTTCGAGAGCATGTTTGCCTCTTTATTAATGTAGATTTCATTTGTTTTTAATGTAAGGTTTTAATAAAGAAAGGAATAAAGAAATTATGTTTATTTAGCACACACACAGATACACGCAATGTAGGAACAAATATGTAAAATATAAAAAAAAAACTATTTAACAAGAAATTAAACAGACGTAAAAGAGCTAAAAATCAGAATATAAATAAACCTTTTAAGTCTTGAGTATTGAGCTTATTTACATAAACTATCAAGGTTTACATAAACTAATTTCGAGTCGGCGCCAAACAACAAACTGATTAATTATCTTATATGTACTTAGAAATGGAGAAGGCTCTACGTAGGTAATTAGTCATTTTATTATTTGGCGCCGACTTAAAATAAGTTTATGAATGACAGTTTATGTACGTCGGTGAATTATTTATGTTTATATAGGTACAAGGTGTAGACAAACATACAACTATAAATGAAAAGAATGGCAATACCCCTCGTTATGAACAACCTTAACTATGAGACCGACCATGAAATATACAAATCTGTAAGCGACACGAATGCTCATTCCATACAAAATACTGGAATTAAGCTGCATCTCGTTAAATTGGATCTGACTATACCGATGATGATAATATAGAATACACTCTGTGTAAGGGTACATAGAAAACTTTTGTCTGTAAATGTAGCCAAGATACAAAAAACCAAGTGCTATTTTTAAAACAGTTCAAAATTCTAATATTTTTTCTGGGTTCAACCATGTTTTTAGTTGAAATGAATCTATCCACGGGATTAATAAAAACAAAACTTAAACCATACATTTATTACCAATGATCGGGTTTCTGATCACAACCAACGAGACTAAACACAAGTTTAACTACATTTTTGTCATCAGAGTATATAAAATTATTGTCCTTATCGAAAGCTAGGCCAAATATATTCTTCATGTCTAAAATCTTCTTCAGACCTTCAAACTTACCGTCTATGAATACACCACAACTACTAACAATATACGTATCTCCTTCGTTATCGTCAACTATTTGTCTAACTGTAATAAGCTCATTCACTACTTGAGATTTCATTTTATCATTATTATATTTATATAAACCACTTTTGTTAGCAAAATAAATAACATTAACACCACTAACATGGAAATGATCAATTTCAAATTTCTCAAATTCCTTTACTGATGCGAATTTTCCATCGTACTCAATGTGCAGTTTTTGGTCGGGATAACTTATGTAGAATAGGTTCTTTTTATAGAATAATGACCAGACGTTTTTTCCTTTTTCTTTGTAGAAGTCTGCTAGTTTTGTAAGCATATTGTATTTGTAAATTCCGTCGCTTCCTCCGAAAAATATATCGTCATTTATTTGGTCTATAGCAACGGAGCAGCCACCTCCAATTCCTGCAATTGTTTGGTACTCTCTAGTATCTATGCTTAAGGATGCCAACTGAAAATCGACATCGGAATATGTTTCTGGGAGAGAGTAACTGAAGAAGAGAGTATTGGTACTTTTGTGCACATTGAGGTTGTAAGGTCTTCCTATGTTGGCCCATAGAATGTCCCTGTCATACCAGTTGTCTCCAATTTTGACACGGTTACATGCGATTTCTGGTAGTCCAGCGACGTATGCTGCGACTGATAGTAGAATAGATAGCTTGATAACCATTGAGGGGCTCCTGAAATAAAAAAAAAACCACTGTTGATAAACCAGTTAGTGAGGAGCTCGTGGCTAAAGTTAAAACAACCGCATGGATCGATCCATCAGCAGGTTAAGCTACGCTTGCCGGGATTGGTCCATGTATCGGTGACCATCTTCACATACCGAGGCTATGGAGGAGCCTCGAAAAACAAGTTAAGCCGTTGGCCCCGTCTGTCAATCGTGGATCTTTGACAGTCGTTACGGGTCGTCCGAAGACTGAAAGTCTGACAACCAGTCTTACCAAGGGGTATCGTATTACCCGGGAACTGGGCTGTGGAGGTAAGATAGGCAGTCACTCCATGTAAAATTCTGGTATTCAGCTGCATCCGGTTAGATTGGAAGCCGACCCCAATATAGGCAAAAGGCTAGGAAGATGATGCAGATGATGTTGATAAACAAGTGAAACAAACATAGTTCAGAAACAGTTTAGAGAAACATTTTACTTGTCTTGATCTTTCAAAGTACCAAAGCAAGTCGATTCATATATTTTTTTAAATTATTATACAAGACTTTTAATAATAATATACCAGCGATCCACCCCAGCTTCACAAAGGGTGCAATTTTTTTTTTTTCAAAAAATATTTCTTTCAAAACTTTGTCCTGACAATTACAAACACAACAAAAAAAACCCAAATTGGAGCAGCCGTTTTCGAATTTTGCGCTTAGCAGTACATTTTGATTTAAATAGAAGATTGTGATTCTAGGATACATTAAACTAGAACACATCAGTGTTTCAAATGGACAAATATATGGACATTTTCCAATCCTTCAAGTAAACTAAGAATTACAGAAAGCAAATAAAAGAAATCGCAAACTCTTAAAACAACAACGTATATAACTGTTATAAACGGCAATGATTCATTTATCATTATATCTAACATCAAAACCGTATGTTAAACTGTGTCAAAACAGTTGATATCGTAACAAGATTCTATTGTAAACTTCAAAATATTGTTCACTTTAGTTACCGGACACTCACATACATCGTATATATTTGGTACATCGTAGAATTTCATGCATTTGACCCAGCTTATTTAGGCACCCTTCAAATGTAAAACAAGATACTCGTAATAATTATGAAATAGTTTCCAAACACATTAATAATGCATATTTTCGTGGAGTAGGAACTGAATATTGTTATCGGTTTACATTTTCCAATTAAAAAATATAGGTACACTGTATTTGATTGACGTTCGCTAATTAATATAAGCCTCTCCTATGGATGTGTCAGTCATTGATTGTGGTATATTAAGTTGATTTTGTATATATCTAGTTTTAAAAAAAGATTTTTTTAGAAAATGTTTTGTTTTAATTTGAAAGTTTTCGATGACGGCGTTAAGATACTTGGGACCTTTCATTTATGTCACTAGGTTGGCAACGTATCTGCAATACCAGATTCCCATAGGCTATGGTGTTTTCTTGGTAAGAAGTTCAAACTCTGTCGGCTTATCTTATTTACGACCGCAGTCAGCACATTGCCGGCTGAACGCGAATCAAAGTTTATTTGCCGACAAAAACAAAGTAACATTAGCATCTCCACCAGTGGACAACTTTACTGTTTTACGATAATTTAATTATGTCTAATGTTTAACCATATCACGAAATAGTCGTGCTTAGCTGTCCATATCGTTAAACGCCAGGGTGTTCATTGATTTGGCTGGCTCATATCAAGACACAAGACACAAAACACGACTAAACTTACCAACATCACTCTTAAAAATACATTCAACGGGCCCTCTGGTTATGTCAATAAAAATATATATAATAAGTTACCCAAATCACCAAGAAAAAAAAAACTCCACCTATTCACGAATGAACTAAAATAACTATTAATGAGCAAAATGTTATTACAGTGTTAAAGAGGTCGTACACGAAACTTTGCCGATTTTTCTGATATACGTGATTTTACAGTTAAAATAATGTATTTATATTAGTTTTAATGCACAACATGAAAGATCATTTCAATTATAATCTAATGTATGAGCTAGTTTATTTTTATTTTTATTATAATTACGGTTAAATACCCACAAACCGACGATTGTTTTGTGAATTTTTGCTATAAGGAGTTTAGAATATCACATAATCACGAATCGTTTTGACGTATAAACGGTATGAAAAAATTAGAATGTATTGTTAAAAAAGTCATCTATATAATGTATGAATTCATTTTTACCACTTTCATATAAAATTTTTGAATAAAAAAATATTTAACTTAGTCAAATTTTAGAGAAAATGGGCAAAGAATTGCTTGTTTTTGTCTATTTAGAACTCTCGTTCATAAAATTAAAACAGCAAAAAATAAGCTTCAGTTCACTATCAACCCATTTCTTGAGATAAAAATGTAAAAATTACAAAAATTTGGCGATAATAAATCTTTTAAAACAACCCAAATATCGACTTATAATACGAAACGCAAGCTTTGAATTTAGCTTATTCATTAGATCATAATTGAAATGATCTTTCATGTTGTTCATTAAAACTTATAGAAATGCATTATTTGATTTGTAAAATCACATCTGTAAAATTACGTAAATCAGTGAAATCAACCAAAATTTGGTGTACGGCCTCTTAATGAATATCTAAATGATAATTCCCTAGAAATTATGTGAAATACACAATAAACATTTTATTTTAGAATAAGTTAGATTATAAGATTAACGATAAGTCTCCATCTCTACCAAGTTATCTTCCTTTTGCTGTGCCCGACAGGCTCCATGATTGTTCTTTATGTTAAGGTTTCACACCTAGGCATATACCTACATTGTGGAATGCAATAAAGTATTGAGTATGATGTGACCAGCGCGCATTGTTCTATATCACGAAGCACGATTATTTCATGAAATGGTTGAACGCATTTTTTCAGTCAATAAAAAAATAATAAAAGAAAATACTCACATGAAACCAGAAAGATTAATATCCATAACGAATCAAAATTAAATTAATGTAGTTGCCGAAAATATTCTTCTGACACGCATGTTTCTCTTCCAAATCCATTCGAACAATGACCTGCAGATTGTTATTGATTTAATGTCACGAAATTTAGATTTATTTTCTTTGACACATCCATTGTTCAGCCCATCCACAGTCAATGAAGACATAACAAATCTCCTCACAAAGATGAGATAAAGATATTTTGAAAATATTATTTTGATGACCATGTGTGTTGATAAATAGTGGAGATTCTACACTTATAGCCATATCACCTTCTACACTGTAGAAGATGATAATAATTAGTTTCTTAAAAAATCTATTCGGTCTATCAAATTAACAAAAAATATTTGATAAGTACTTACGTATTTCTTCTTTCGTCACGTCAACAAAAAAATTAAAAACTTTTTATCAAAAAAATTGACCGACGAAAAAGAACTAAAAAGCAAGAAAAATATATAAACCTTTTAAGTCTTTAGTATGTATGGGTAAATTTGATTTCAACAGACTATAACTACAATACATATTATACTAAACTAATAAATAACTTAATAAATAAAATATCCGGTAGGAGTAAAGTTCATTGGGCATCAAAAAATTCGTCCACATCGCTATCAATGGGAAAAGTGCCCAGAACGCTGGCAGTATTGCCACGTTGAATGGCAATGCTGATTCGTTGGCCGAAAAAAAGGCCAGCCCTCTGGTCACGTGAAGAGTCGACTAAATGTTTGCTAATGTCACGGAAAACTCGATGAGCACTCGGACCCCATGGCCCTAGTGTTTCAACCCCAAACAGCTCAAACATATAACTCCCAATAAGGTTGTTATATTTGCGCCGTTTGAGGTTTTCTGCACCTGTAGCAGCCGCCCCAGCACAGCCGCCGTGCTAAGAAGATGAGATGGCGCAAGGGTGTTGACACATGTTGCATCCCACACCAAAGGCCTACCCATCTTCCAAACCCGGGCCTGCGGACGGCGAGTAGTGGGTAACTCGCCGTCTGATCAGCACCAGGCCCGAGAGTCGACGGCGCGTAGTGTTCCACGCGCGCCTCAAAGAGTTGTCAGCCAAGGGAAGGGGCCTGCCACGGCTGATGCCTGCCCGGGGGTGGAGGATAAATTCGAAAGAGTTACCTCGCCCCCGGGCACTCGAGGCAGGGAGGAACAGGGGTGGGTTTTAGTCAGTAAGAGTCTGACACACCCTTCCGCTCCACCCTAGAGCGGAAGAAGTCATAGGATGATTTCCCACCCCCCAAAAAAAAAAAAAAAAACCCATCTTCCAAGGCATTATAGTCATCCCGTCGGGCCTCTTTCCATCGTCACGTGCCAGGCCATGAGGTTCTAAAACGGCTGACACACCGGCGGTGACAAGAGCCCGACGGATGATGTCGTTAATGCTGGCGTGCCGTGCCATACGACCCGCGCTCCTACTGCAGGATAGGCCATGGTGTCCGAGATGGTCGACTGCTTCACCACATTGGCAGCGATGTGGAGCTCCGCAAGGAGCACCCAGACGCAGACATGTAGCGATCCGGAAGGTGGTGTCACTCAGCATAGTACCTATGTTGGGTGACGGTAGTGCCTGTAGCCAGAGGCCCTTTAGTATTGAGCTTATACATAAAATATCAAATTTAAAAACTAATTTTGAGTCGGCGCCAAACAACAATCTGATTATCATCTAAATTTTATTTGTACGTAGAAATGAAATAGGCTCTACGTAGGTAATTAATCAATTTATTATTTGGCGCTGACTCAAAATTAGTTTATATTAAATTTGATATTTTATGTAAAGGGTCAATACTCAAGACTCAAAAGGTTTATTTATTTCTTGCTTTTTAGTTGTTAAAAAGTTTTTTTTTATTTTATGATTTTTTGTGGCTCACGTCATCTGTTAATACTCTGAATATTCAGAGGCTAATTTCTAATCTTTTATCATTCCTCTTGCCACTGAGCTAATGATGTAACCATCCTTCCTTGAGGATCCCAGGATAATTGATCAGGTTACTTCCAATATTGTAAAGACGTCTTTTCTTCAAAGCATACCAAACAGGCGACACCGTTAAACGTCCACTTTTTCGTATACATGTAACAAGCCCAAAAAATACAGCGTATAGTCAAGTTTATAAAAACAGACTTAAACAAAGATATTTTAAAAATGATATAACATAGATACATTTATAATATATTTTGAGTGACAACTATTCATATTTTTGTAACTTTATAATAGGAAAATTAATATCAAAATAAAAGGTTCGAGGAGGCGATTCCAAAAATATAATTCACTAAAATGTAGAAAATAAATAAATTGAATATTTTCAAAAAAACCCGACTGTAAAAAACAACTAAAAAGTTCCAAACAAGTCACTTTTCAAGCAGTCTGATACAACTAAAATAACTGCCACCAACTGCATCAGACTGCTTGATAAGTTGAATCGTTTAACTGTACAAGTTAAACAGTGTTAACAGTGAGTGTTGTGTCTGCCTGGCCTTTGGCATCCAGTCTAACCGAATGCCACTGAATACCAGTATTTAATTGTACATAGAGCCAAAACTGGAGTCAGAATTTTGGGCATATCATAATCATCATCTATCAATCGAAAGATGTCCACTGTTGCACATAGGCCTCCCCCAAGTGTCGCCACAACGACCGTTCCTGTGCGTCTCGCATCCATCGGCTACCCGCGACTCTCACCAGGTCATCGGTCCACCTTGTTGGAGCCCTCTCCATTGTCCTTTGGGTAACTTTAGCCTCCTGATGAGGCCCATTGTGAGCGACCACGTTTCTGTTCCATATGTTTTCACTGGCAACACGCACTGGTCAGAAGGCAGATTGATTGAGTTGCTAAAAAATCTGTATTAGTGTAAATTAGGCCGTAGTACGGAACGGTGAAGGAAGACATTGTGAGGAAACCGGCATGTCCTAGAACCAAAAATTCGAGGACATGTGACATCCACCACCGCATTGGGCCCGCATCGTGGATTACGGCCCACACCCTCTCACAGAGAGGAGGCCTGTGCCCCAGCAGTGGGGACATTAAAAGCTGGTGATGATGATGATGATGAGGCCGTAGTAATAAGTTATCTGCCATCATTTCAACTGGCTACAGTTAAACGATTCAACTTTTCAAGCAGTGTGATGCAGTTGGTGGCAGTTATTTTCGTCGTATCAGACTGCTTCAAAAGTGACTCGTTTGGAACTTTTTAGTTGCTTTTTACAGTCGGGTTTTTTGAAAATATTCAATTTATTTATTTTCTACATTTTAGTGAACTATATTTTTGGAATCGCCTCCTCGAACCTTTTATTTTGATACCCCACTTAATATAGTTCGTCGACTTTCATTTTTTTCTCATCACAATATGGCGTCTGGTTGTCTATATATTATTATCTGTATATTTTGACTACTGTCATGTCTTTAGTAGCACTCGCAAGATTAAGACGAATCAATTAACGTAAGAATTATCAAAATCGGTCCTCGCGTTTGGTCTCTATACTGCCACAAAGGAACAAACACACATATATTTATACATAGGTACATACATAAGCTGATAAACTCATTACCCTCCCTTGCGTCGCGCAGTCGGGTAAAAAAGCCTCGTGCCTTTGGGATTTTTTTTTTGGCGGGGTTGGAAATGATCCAATGACATATCCCGCTCTGGGCGGAGCGGGAGGGCGTGTCAGACTCTTACTGACTAAAACCCACCCCTGTTCCTTCCCTGCCTGAGTGCCCAGGGGTGCGGTAACTCATGTTGAGAATTTATCCGCTACCCCTAGGCATGCAGGCATCGGCCACGATGGGCCCCGTCAGTGGTGGCTGACAATCATCTCTTTGAGGCGCGCGTGGAACACTGCGCGCCGTCGACTCTCGGGCCTGGTGCTGATCTGACGGCGAGCTACCCACTGCTCACCGTCCGCTGGTCCGGGTGTGCCTTTTTGAATAGAAAGCAAAAAATATATAGTGAAGAGAGTGTTATATTGTTACTAGCTTGACCTACCCCAACTTTGCACAAGTACAAACTATACATCTAAACCTTCCTCATGAATTACTCTGTCTATTGGTGAAGCTGCATGTAAATCGGTTCATTTGTTTTTGAGTTTATCGCGACCCCCGTGCTGCGGAAAGCACGTAAAAGCTATTGGCCCTGCGCTTGATCTCTCCCCAGTAGTGTCAGATTGCCGTCCCATCAGACTATGATAGTGACAGTTGAGACTGGCTACCGTGATCAAAATTCGGTCGAGAGGATTAATTACCTTATTAGACCGAGACGTAACGCACAGGATCAACTCAGGATGAATGAAATGGCGACAGGTCACTGGAACAACTTGCGACCGACGGATGCCCCTTAAGTTAAAGGGGAACATCTATAAGTCCGTGATTAGACCTGTCGTACTGTATTCAGAATGTTGGGCTGTGAAAAAGACGGATGAAAAAAGATTGCATGTGGCGGAGATGAGAATGTTGAGATGGATGTATGGAGTAACGAGAATGGATAAAGTGAGAAATGAGTACATTAGAGATAGTTTAAAAGTGGCGCCAGTCACAGAAAATTTGAAAGGGAACCGCTTATCTTGGTATGGTCATGTAAAGAGGAGGGATGAAATACATATAACTAAAAGAGTTATGAATATAAATGTGAATGGATGGAGAGGGAGAGGGAGGCCAATAAAAGGATTGATTGTGTGAGGAGTGATATGAAAGAAAAGGGAGTTAGTGATAGCGTGACGGCTGACAGGACAGAATGGAAGAAAAAAAACGTGTTGCGCCGACCCCAAGTAACATGGGATAAGGGCAGGAAGATAATGATGGTTGTTAAATTATTGCACAACTCATGATAACGTAAAAGGACAAGTTTCATCTCCCATAAAAAATTACCCCACGTCTGACAGCTAAGAGAATTATCTCAAAACAACGCTAAAAATTAATTAAACAGAAATACATACTTTCACTTTCAATCCTTACTGGCTAACATACGAAAAAATTGCTCTGAATATTCGTTCAGGGGTAGTATATATAATTTAGTAAAATCTGGAGATTTTAGTATTAGAACGACTAGAAATGCAATAAAAACAAATGTACTTCCGATTTTAATCCTTAATGACTATTATACAAATAAATTGCTTTGAATATTAATTCAAGAGCAGTTTATTACATAATAAAATGTGCAGATGGTTTACAACGACTAGAAATGCAATAAAAACATTTCTTGGCAATTATAAATATGAAAGCCAGTAAGGATTAAAGCCGGAAATGTTTTCATTTCATTTCTAGTCGTTCTAAACCTAAAGTCTGCAGATTTTATTTAATAATAAACAGCGCTTGATTTAATATTCACAGCAATTTGTTTGTACACTAGTAATTAAGGATAAAAATCGAAAGTACATATATTTTTAATGGATTTCTTGTCGTTCTAAAACTAAAATCTTCAGATTTTACTAAATTATATACGAGTACTACCCCAGAACGAATATTCAGAGCAATGGTTTTCGTATGTTAGCCAGTAAGAATTTATTTCTATTTTATTATTTTTTAGCGATTTTTTGAGATACTTTTCTTTGCTGTCAGACGTGGTGTATTTTTGAGCCTTCTCCTTAATAAGGTACTTAATAAAAACAGTGCTTCTTTCATAATTTCTTTATTAATAAGTCTAAAAGCCCGTCACAAATGGTGAAGATTCTATAATATATACAGTATCTTAGACAATATTGCCAGACATACATTTGATTGAAGCAACACACATGACGAAAATAATCGGTACCTATATTACATATATTTTATGGTGAGTGAATGAAGGTTTATGTTAATATTACTATCTCAATATAGGTAAATATAACATTTTATAACATGATTCTCGAAGGAATGAGAAGATTTAATATACCTATTATCATATCTTAACCGTGTGTGACGGCCTTTACTTTAATGTACAGAGGTGTTTCTTTAAAGGGCATTTATACGACTTTTATTGGTTTTTTAATTGAACATCACGTCTAAACGACTAGTTTTATTTCTTTGAAAAAAATAAATGTTACTCTAGACAATTTCCGTCATACATTCATCTGAGAATATTTGAAATTATATTTTTTTTTGCATAGTGTAATTAATTTGTAAAGTTACGTCTAACGCGGATAAAAAATTGAGAATCACGCAAAAACTATAAAGCTTATTTTATGAAATCTTCACCATTTTAAAGATCATTTAAATACCTACTTATAATTTAGTCTCAGTGTTTTATTTTAACACAGTGCTCTTTTATGTGTAATAAATTAATAATGCGTCTAATTTCGGACATCGCTCCTTGATGGTCGAGTCCTATTACTGGGTGGACGGACGACGCGTTACGTGAGCTCAGCACAGAATACACAAGCTAACCACTCAAGGTCATTGGCAGCTAATAGCGCATTAAGTTACATGCACTGAAATCATTTTACGAATTAGATTACCATGAAATCTAGATATTGTATATTGGGTTGGTCTAGGCTGTCTCTCTCACATTTCTAGCACTTAATAAAGAATCATTACCAGTTCTTGCCTTTTTTGTATTTTAGTCTATATAATTTTAAGAACGTTTATTTTTTCATCTTGTGTCGTCGGATCCTGGATACCTGGTTTCAGGATTATTTATTGCATTCATACAAACCGCACTATTTCTACTGGGATTTAACCGATAGATGTTATTTCTATCAGAATAAATTATGTTATCCTTATCATCAAAAGTAATGCCAAAAGCCTGATCGATAGTAGCAATTTTCTTAACCCTATGATAGGGTTTATCCTCTAGATAAATTCCGTCACTAGTACAGAAATGTACATCTCCATAGTTATCTTCGGCTATCTGTCGAGTTTGAATCTCGTCATTTAGAACTATGGGTTCACTGATCGGCTTTTCAACTTTATACAAGGCCGTTTTGTTAGAGAAATAAACGTCGAAATGTTTGGACACGAAGAAGATGTCTACCTCAATATTAACAGCTTCGGCTACTTGAACGAAGCGGTCGTCTTTGTAGACGTAAAGTTTCTGCGTGGGGTACTCTATGTAGTAAAAGTTTCGTCGTACAAACAATCCCCAGATTGACTTTCCCTCTTCGCCGAAAAATTCTGCCTCTTTTGTTAGGAAGTTGTATTTATATATGCCGTCATGGCCACCGAAGTATATGTCGTCATTGCCCGCGTCGTAAGATACTGCATAGCCTCCGGGTACCCCTCGGATGTCTCTGCAGGTCTTCTTTTCGAGATGGCAGGCCCTGATGCCGAAGTCCACTTGAGTACCGTTCTGGATGGTGTGACTGAAGAACAGGATGCCTGAAAATCTGTGGGAAATAACATGCTATTAATTTAAAACGTACAAAATAGTAGCTACCGGAGTAATGGGCGACAAATGTAAATACGAAATATACATAGAAGCAGCATACTTGTTTGTACTAAGTATATAGTACCTAGACCGGCAGCTATGCCCATATTTATTTGGTTGTTATTGTCTATAACACGCAAAGAGGAAGTCAGCTGATTCATTATTTTTTTTTTCTTCCATGTCTATAGTAATAATAACTTAATACGGGAAACCGATTAATTAATTGTATCAGCCTATATAATTGTATTTATTTATTGAACACAGCTTTGGTTCAGTTAGTTTTTTCAAAGATGTAATTTTTAAAACAGTTAAAAATATAGTGTGATCGATTTTAAAATGACATTAAATTTGCTGTAAGTACAATATTAATAAAAAAAAATACTAATAAAAATTAAATAATAAAATGGAATAGTCAATTGTAAGTAAGAAAAAACCTAAAGCCCTAACTACTACAAGCTTTAAGTCTAAGGCCTAAACTAAACCCTAGCTAAATAATGAGAGACACAATAAATTATCAAAAGTGAAATTTTAATTTTTGGTCTTTTGACTTTTTTCCGAATATCAGGACGAGAAATACCATTTCTGCTTGTCATCATTACCTACCATGATTTCAGAATGTCAATATAAAATCATGATCGCGTTGTTTAAAGATTTTAATTTCGTGACATCATGACTGACGTTCAGCTAATGGATCACAAGGGTTACGATATCAGAATTATGTCATCAGTTTGATAGAGACATTTTGATGTTTTTAATTATGATGATAGTGTTTCTGACAATGTTGTTGTGATAGTATAATTTGAACCATTTATTCATCCTTCGTACTTGATATTATAAATGCAAAAGTTTGGATCTTACTCAACCACGCCGGAACAGCTGAATGGATCAGGATGAAATTTGGCAGAGAGATAGATTATAGTCCGAAATGGCACATAATTGGAGAAGTAATAACACCACACGGGCGAAGACGCTGCCAGAAGCTAGGTTTCGTGCCTGAAGGGTCTAACCGGAGCCCTATTGCTATCACTCACGGGTCCACCGGTCTGTCCGTCGTCTGTCTCAATTTTTTTTCCGAATAATTTTTTACTTCCCATTGATCTATGAACTTGAAATTTGGTGATAATGTTTATTATTAAATCAGTTTTTTTTTAAATAATTGGGATCATTTGGTACGGAACCCTAAATGTGCGATGTCTGATACCCACTTGGCTGGCTTTTTTTCGAGTAGACAATTGAGTTGCTATAAAAACCATACAAAACATACAACCATACAAACATGCTTATAAATAATATAATCTTAAATAAAATAAGGTAAAATATATAATACAAAATATTGTGGTAATGAGAAATAAAAAAGCGGCCAAGTGTGAGTGGGAGACGCACACCGAGGGTTCCGTTCAAGCTTGCGGGTATCTAAATAGTTCGGGAATTGAGTTTCATTTTTTTTTCGCTAATAAGACGTGGTTAAAATCATTTAAAATCTATTTGAGCTTGTGCTAATGAGGTGTTTTCATACGATGCTCCACATGATACGGTCGCCTCACTTTAAAATTTTGACCCGATATCCTTGTACCTATGTCCCTATTTTTTGACACGTAATTAAAAATTTACAGTAGTCAGACTTTTGCCTTAACTTGTGTTATAAGACCTTACTTCTTGCCAAATTTCATGATTGTAAGACAGCGGAAAGTACCCTATAAATTTTAATTCCCTTGAGAGTGTCGAAATATACGTTTTTTGCGGCATAAACGGCCGTATCTTTTTTTTTTACGTTAACTTAGAAGTTTTATTTTTCACAGCTTTAACGGACTGTAGACTCAGGTCTAAATTAAAACTATATGTATATCTATATATATGGCTTTAATTTCAACTTGATGCCTCCACGCGTTCCCGAGATAAAGGGTTTTGACAGACGGTCAGACGGACGCAAGGGCAACAAAGTGATCCTATAAGGGTTCCGTTTTTTCCTTTTGAGGTACGGAACCCTAAAAATCAAAAGAAAATATTTTAATTAAGATACAAACGAATACAAAACGGATCTATCGCGATGATACAAACTCCCTATTGATTGGAAGTACTTAGGCGTCCTCATAAAATTAAATTTGTAAAAGAAAACTACCCTCAATTGAAAATAAACATGTTTTTTTAGCAAAAATCTGTATTTTTTACATCAATTTAAAATATATAAAATTATTTAGATATCTTTTTATATTTTGTCCGTCGTTAAAATTAAGCATAGATTCCCTCATTTCGATATGTGCACATTATAAAGACTCACAATTTAGATAAAATAAGTTATAATATTATGTTACAAAATATTGTGGTAATGAGAAAAAATAGAAAGAATTAAGAAATGAAAGTTTAGAGACAATCAAATTACAGGGAAAGAAAGTGTTACCTATGCATCACCAAATTATAAGGTCTTCCAAGATCTGAGAATAGCAGTTCTCTGTCATAATACACGTCACTGTAAATGACGCCATCACACATGATCAGGTCTGTTTCTTTGGCAGCGTTTAGGAAACTAGGAGCGGCGGCTATTAACAAGAGTATCTTGAAGGAATACATGGCTGGAGACTGAAATCATAATAAGAAAACACATTAATCTAAACTAATTTAATCACATCATCGCTTACCATCAGGTGAGACAGTGGTCAAACGCGTGCCTATCAACAATAAAAACCAAATTTAAGTAGTTAAATTGATTGTTTGTGGGTAATTAATTTCTGAAAGTCCTGATTCGATTACTTATAATTTTTTTGTTGTTTAAAAAAAACTATTATTAAACAAACTTTTTATTTTTAACCTTCATCACAAAAAGGAGGAGGTTCTGTGGTCGACTTTAAGCATGTTTTTTTTTTATGTATGTCCACCGATTTCTCTGTCAGTTGTGGACGGATTTTCAAAATTCTTTTTTTATCCAAAAGAGTATACTCCAGAGGTGGTTCCAAACCAATTTTATCGAAACTACTTGAGCGCTTTTTGATAAAATCAACACGACGACGATGACGTTTTGGTCTCCTCCAATTACGAGTATGTTCAAATTCCATGCTCCATGTTATTTGGGTCCATGTTATTCGGATGTAACTTTAATATTTAGTTTTAGTTCTGGGGTATAACAACTAAAAAGTGAAAAATAAATAACTTTTTACAAAAAATACAACCAACTTCCAAAAAATAAAATACACTTAAAATTGAAAAATAATTTTAATTTCGGAAGTCGGTGTCAAATGACGAAGAAATAAAATACAAACACCGACTTCCGAAATTAAAGTTATGTTTCCATTTTAAGTGTATTTTCTTTTTTGGAAGTCGGTTGTATTTTTTGTAAAAAAGTTGATTCGTGTTCTTCTCATCAAACTCTTTCATTAAATACCCATATCATGGGAATGCATACAATATAAATAGTCCGCCATATTGGATTTAGAATGACGTCACTTAGCAAACCATGCATTGTCATTCAAACTAAACATGTACGCAAAATTTCAGCTTAATCAGAAACCGTAAAGTGGGTTAAATTTTACTTCTAAGATTTGTTTACGTAGTTAGTTACAAGTTAAGCTAAATTTGTCTTAAAATTAAATTAAATTAAATTCAGTTGAACTATAAACCTCTACCTATCCCTTCCTGAATTGCGGACGTGTTGTTATATCGTATACACATGTTCTCAATGTCAATATAAACATACTGATTTCCGTAAATTTGGAAAAGACAACTAGGAAATTATTTCGGGAGTAAGATAAGCGTCACCTTTATATCTACCATATAATATGTAGGTACCAACATAAGGTACACAATAAATAAAGTCAATTATATGCCAAAACTAAAAACTTTTTTACAAAAAAAACAACCGACTTTAAAAAAAATACCCTAAAAATTAAAAAATAACTTTTATTTCGGAAGTCGGTGTTTGTAATTTACTTCTTCGATACTTGACACCGACTTCCGAAATAAAAGTTATTTTTTAATTTTTAGGGTATTTTTTTTAAAGTCGGTTGTTTTTTTTGTGAAAAAGTTTTTTATTTTTCACTTTTTAGTTGTTACCCCACCCACAACTAAAAACCCCAATAACATGGAACGTGGAATTTAAACATTTGGAGTACACCAAAACGTCATCGAGGTAAACGTATTTTTCGTTTTTGTTCAGTTTCTCAAAAAGCGCTTAAGCAATTTCGATAAAATTTATATGGGACCACCTCGAGAGTATATTCTTCCGGATAAAAAAATAATTTTGAAAATCGGTCCACAACTGACGGAGAAATCGGCGGACATACATAAAACATACATACAGTCGAACATAGAACCTCCTCCTTTTTCGAAAGTCGGTTAAAAATATTAAACACCTATTAATCACCACAGAACATAACAAACTCCATAACTAGAACCATCTACAGAAAACACATATTTCACGAAGCAAACCCCAATAATTCATTACCTAACAAAAATAAAATTCTCAATAAAACTTTCAAAGTAACACACTGAAACTGTTTTGTAAAAATAAAATGAAATATAGGTTTTTGCACGTCCGTATTGAACTGAGGTGTATTGCTAAAAGAATGTAGATAAACAATGAAACACTATGTTTCATATTATTGCTTATATTCTTTCATCACGATCATACAACAGATAATGTTTTTGTTTGTAGTTTGTTGACATATTTAGGTTGTGAGCAATATGCATCATAGGACCAGTAAAGTTGGTGCTTCAAGACGAAGTGTGTCATTGTTTTTAGTGCTCGTGAGTTGTAATTTTAGTCACTCATATTTGAGAGCACAGGTGACACAGTGGTGGCTCCCTGACTGGAGAGGGCCAGGGCCGCACTGAGGCGGCTCCAAACGTCTCTTGCCGTAGGCTCTACGCGGGTATCGTGCGGTCCATGGCCCTTTACGGGGCACCGGTGTGGGCACGTTCCTTGAGGCGGCGACCAGCTCGCCGGTTGAACGCGTCCCAAAGGGTCATGGCCATTCGTATGATCCGAGGATATCGCACGGTCTCCTGTGAGGCGGCGAGCCTCCTTGCCGGACTGTCGCCATGGGATCTGGAGGCAAAGGTCCTCGCGCACCTCTATGAGTGTCGCGAGGTGGCGAAACGCCGGGGCGAAACTCCGCTGCCGCGACACCTCGCGGCTCGGCGGACAGAGCTCTGGCAGGATCTCATGGCGACATGGAGAGAGTGACTGTCGCAACTCAGCGCTGGGCACGCCACCATTGCGGCGGTAGTGCCCCTCTTTGAGGAGTGGCTGGAGAGGCGCCACGGCGTCCTCACCTTCCGCCTGACGCAGGTCCTCACCGGACACGGATGTTTCGGGAGGTTCCTGTGTAGGATAATGCGGAGGGAAACGCCCGGGTGTCCGCACTGTGAAGATCGTCCAGAAGACACGGTGGAGCATACGGTGCAGATCTGACCCGCTTTGGTGGAGCCGGGCCGTGTCCTCGTGGAGGTGATCGGCGGCAGCGACCTCTCGAGCCCGGCCCTGTTCCAGGCCATGGTATAGAGTGAGAGGTAATGGGAAGCTGTTTCCTCTTTCTGCGAAGCAGTAATGCTCGCGAAGGAGGAGGCGGAACGGGTAAGGGAGGCTCAACAACAGAGTCGCCCTCACGCCCTCAGTAGCAGCCGCCGCAGGAGACGCCCTGGGCGGAAGACGTCGCGAGACAATCTCCGGCCACCGTAGACCCGGGCCTACGGACGGCGAGTAGTGGGTAGCTCGCCGTCCTCCTATATATATATATATATAGGAAAAAAAAAAAAAAAAAAAATAAAAAAAAGACAAAAATTATTTTTCTTTCTTTCTTTCACCAGGCCCGAGAGTCGACGGCCGCGTATTGTTTCATGCGCGCCTCAAAGAGTTGTCAGCAAAACATGACGGGGCCCATCATGGCCGATGCCTGCCCAGGGGTTGTGGATAAATTCGAAACAGAGTTACCGCGCCCCTGGGCATTCAAGGCAGGGAAGGAACAGGGGTGGGTTCGACACCAGGCAGATATTTTACTTTGTCGTCATCGCTGCTCTCAAAACGGTGTAGGAAAACATCATGAAGAAACTGTGCACCAATAATTCTAAGATATGTGACATCCAACCCGCACTGAGCCCGCGTAGTGGATTAAGGACCATTACCTCTCACAGAGAGAAGGCCTTTGTCCCAGCAGTGGGACTGTTGAAAGACTGATTAATTGCTTATGCATCATTATTTTACCCGAAAGACATCCACTGCTGGACATAGGTCTCTCCCAAGCATCGCCACAGCGGCTTGTCATACACTTCTCGCATCCTGCCGCGACCGTCACCAGGTCACTATTCTACCTTCTGGAAAGGCCTTCCAACGCTGTATCTTGCGGTCGCCACTCCAGCAGGCGTAGCATGACCAATTCTATGTCTATTCTACCAAAATACTCGTAGACAAAGTTCTTTTTATCTAACTTGACATTTTTTCTGCCCGAGCATCATGTTTTACATTGTAAAAATTTTTCGACTGAACAATAGACACATTTCTTCTCTTCAGTTTTAACATCGCTTGCTTAGAACGGTAGAAATCTTTCTACAATCTGTCATTTTGTCTATTCTGCCGTCGACAAAACCCGTTTCTGTGGTGGTCATGCTACGTGTGCAGGTCCTTTCAGCTATATTGGCGATCCATTCTACGGCTACATCCATTCTATGTGACCCATTTTTTTTGGGGGGGTGGGAAATCATACAATGACTTCACAGACAGACTTCTTATTGACTAAAACCCACCCCTGTTCCTTCCCTGCCTGAGTGCCCAGGCGTGCGGTAACTGATTTTCAGAATTTATCCGCTACCCCTGTTGTAGTGTTATTGAATCCTTAATTTTCTTGTTTCTTCTTTCTTTCATCTTTATCGGAAAATGGTACTGGATCTTCTTATAACTATGCTGAGGACAACAGGACCATCACATTGTGGTTATTGCAGATAAGGCTACTACATACGTCTTGCCTTCAGGCGGTGACCATTTCCGAGAAACTTTCCATCAGCATTTTTCTACTTATCAACCGCCTCATCTGCCTAACCGTAGTACCAGTATTTTACATAGGCTGACTGCCATTAGAGAGCATTGGTGGCCCAGTGGTAATAATAGCTTCAAATTAGGAATTTAAGTCGTAGTTTTAAACACAGCCAAGCGCTTTAGTTTGTGTTAATTATTTCATCTTCATTGCTCTAAAACGATGACAGGAATTAGCATGACCTTAAAACCAAAACTTGAAGATATGTGACACGCGACAATCCACACTGGGCTCACGTAGTGGATTACAGCCCACTCCCTCTCATAGAGAGGAGGCCTGTGTCCCAACAGCGGGAACATTGAAAGGCTAATTTATGCTATGCTTATAATATGATTGCCTATCTGATCTCCAGAATCCAGTTACTGGGTAATATGATATTCCTTGGCAAGACTGTCTCTCAGCATTTCGGTACTTTCAACCACACAATAAGAAAGTAACCCTATGTGGCCATGATCATGGCAAGAATCCAGTTCCCCTCAATATTTTAAATATTCCATTCCTATCTACTCCGTTCTCGTAAGGAAATTAAGATAACCGGATCTTTACGCATACAATATATTTTTATTATGTACTTATATGGACACCAGTTACCAACAACGGTTCGTTGTTGATATATTGTACCGTCGATAGTATCTGAGAGCGTTATTTCAAATGGTTTGTGTTCCGTTCTCTGAAATGTGGAGCGAGTAATATAATGGTTGTTTTGCTACGAAATGTATGTTGTGGAGGAGATGGGAGGTTCTTCGTTCTGATGTAGTATCTTATTGGTCTCTTGTGGTTGTAAGCGAGGCTGCCAAAAACAATGGACTAGGTTGGATTTCCTTTTTCTCTGTTATCGAGGAGGACCTTCAAAAGCGCCTGGACTTTTGGGGAAAAACCTAAAGAGTGTGGGATTTTTATCTCACTAAAACCACCCTGGTGTAATCACCAGCTGATGATGCTAATGCATCAGCACATGGAAGGGGTCCCGTGACCTCTTAAGAGACCACCCCGGAACCGCCTCTGTACAACGCCTCAACGCCTGTTAAAGCACATCCCTTGGGGTGACGGAAAAGTGGTCTCCCCTGAGCCTCGCTGTGCTCGGCAGTACGTGATGGGTTTGATTCCCTAGCGAAGCCAAGTGTGTTTCAAAACATTTTGTAGAAAATTTTCTGTTGTCTGTTTCACAAGCCATCAATGACAAAACGGTAACATCATAGATTATACACTTACAGCAACCACTGGTGAAATAGTACAATTAACCGCTTAATTAAGGCGCAGTTATACGACTTTTGATGGTATAATTGAACATCATGTCTAATCGATTATTTCTTTGAAAAAAATAAATGTTACTCCAGACAATTTTCTTCGTAATTTGATATGTGAATATTTGAAATTATATTTTTAAACAGTGTAATTCATTTTTAAAGTTATGTCTAACGCGTATAAAAAATAGAGAATCACGCAAAAATTATAAAGCGTATTTTATGAAACTTTCACCATTTTAAATATCATTCAATTATTTATATTTTAGTATACGTGTTTAAGTATAATAACTGTTGTTTTATGTATAATAAATTAATAATGCGTCTAATTTAAGATAGCGCTCCTTGATGAGCGACTCCTGTTACTGGGTGGACATACGACGCGTTACGTGAGCTCAGCACAGAACACGCAAGCTAACCACTCAAGGTCGTTAGCAGTTAATAGAGCCTTAAAGCAACTGTCAGTCAGGATGCTGTATCCTACTCATGCTTTTAGTGCCTTTACAAGTCACAGGCTCCCAAGTGCAAAGCCACAAAGTAACACCGTTGCAACGACAATTTCTCATAGACATTGTTAACATGCTTTTAATGATTTCACCTGTAACTACTCAAAAAAAAACTTAGAAGCTAAGTTTGACCCACTTCCCGGTTTCCGATTGAGCTAAAAGTTTGCATACATGTTTAGTTTGATTGACAATGGTGCCGATTGTCTTGTTCAATAATTTAACTAAATGCTTCTAATACTAATCGCTATCTTTTGTTGGCTTGAAAATCAGCAGAACCAAAACTGAATACATGTTCTGCGATTTCGGCGGTCTCTCCAGTTCTGAAGCTGTAGTGCTAGATGGCGCGCTTCTCCCAGTCTGCTCAGATTTTCGGTATCTCGGTTCACTCGTGCAAAGCGATGGCGAAATAGATCGGACTGTTAAGCACAGAATTAACACTGGATGGATGAAATGGCGGCAGGTCACCGGGACTATCTGTGACTCCCGCATTCCCCTAAAACTTAAGGGGAAGATTTATAAAACAATGGTCAGACCTGCTGTCTTGTATGGTTCAGAATGTTGGGCCACAAAAGGGATGAATGAAAAGCAATTGCATGTAGCTGAGATGAGAATGCTAAGAGCGATGTGTGGTGTTACGCGCATGGATAGAATTAGGAATGAGTATATAAGAGGAAGTCTGAAAGTGGCACCGCTGACTGAAAAGTTGTGTGGAAATCGGTTGTCGTGGTATGGGCATGTGATGCGGAGGAATGAAGAAAATGTCGTGAGGAAAGTCTTGTGTATGGATGTGGATGGCTATAAGAGTAGGGGAAGGCCAAAGAAACGATGGTTGGACTGTGTGAAAGAGGATATGGGTAAAAAAGGGGTGACTACAGATATGACGACTAATAGAGGAGTATGGAAGAAAAAGACATGTTGCGCCGATCCCAAATAAATTGGGATAAGGGCAGGAGAATGACTAATCGCTATCTTTTACTAAAAGGCAGTACGAGAAAAGGACGGCTATAGTTAGAGATGTTAAACTAGTTTACGCCTTGCGCTTCACCGTGTTTTTTTCAACATGTTTTTACGTGTACCCTCAATTTGTATGGAAATATTAGTTCAACTAAATTTGACAGCTCTAATTTGCGTCCGTCTCTTTTTTGTTTTATTAGAGAGAAAAAGATAGGAATAGCCTAAATTAAATTTAGTTTGTGCACACCAGAATCCGCACCAACGCATGGTTAGCCAAATGAGGTCACTCTAAATCCCATATGGCGGACTCCCAAAGATGGTGGACTAGTTATTTTAAATGTATTCCTATAAAATGAGTATCAAATGAGTGTTTGCTGAGAAGAAATCAAAAAACAAAATAATGTCACTCTAAGCGTGTTTTTTAAACTATTATAACCTTATTTTACAGGTATGTTGTCTTTAGAAATAAAGAGTGGCACTCCGGGAGTGCCGACAGAAGTGAAAACTTGAACAAAAATGCCCAACGCGCCTAAAGAAGTTTTCACTGCAATCCGCTACGCGATCCGATGCGAGTGCTACGCGTAGCGCTGTCGGTATCGGCGTCGGCGTCGGTGTCAGTGGCGGTGGCAAGTTCAATTCTAGTGGTTAGTGACCCTGACTGCTATGCCGGAGGTTGTGGGTTCGATTCCCACCCAGGACAAATGTTTGTGTAATGAGCACGATCATTTGTTCTGTGTCTGGGTGTAATTTATCTATAATATTTATGTATTTAGAAATATATAAGTATGTTTATCAGTTGTCTAGTACCCATAACACAAGCTCTGCTTAGCTTGGGACTAGATGGCGTTGTATGATAGTTGTGGAATATTATTATTATTATTATGATGTTTTTAAACTTTTTATTATTGTTGTTTCTAACTTATTATTATTATTAATTTTTTTAACCATTTCAAAATGCCTAACGTGCCTAAAGAAGTTTTATTTTCAAAAATCTATGGAAAATGGCATGGTCTCGTCACGACAACTGTCTGCGGGTGACTTGATACGGGTAAGGTAACGTGGCTTATTCCATGCCAAAAACGAAACACACGTTACACAATGCTTTGTGCACTGCTGTGCTGAAAATCACAATTGAATTATCAACACAGTAACAGTTTCCATTCTACAGTACCACCCGCTAAACACCAAATACATCTTATATTAAACATTCACTAAAACGAATTACTTCTGTCTAGCCACACGGAACGAAAACTCCCGTGTAAGCGCACCGAAAAACCACCTAGTGTGTACACACAGGTGAATTTGCTTATATTAAAATGTTTGCTCCAGTGACCATCTAATTTGGTAAATGCGAATTTGCTTGTTTTGCGGTTAATTTGACGGGTTTGTATCATCTTCTATGGTGGCCGATGGGTTAAAATTCTTTTGATTATAATATTTAATGAGTCGGATTTTATTTGTGGATACGGTTTAGAAGATTTTTACTTTTGAGAATACGTCAACGTGGGGCCCTCCTTTCAGGTCAGATCGTTATTTTTTCACCAGATAGAACTACTTATACTATTTTAAAGACATCGAGCCTAGGTTTATATAACTATGATTTTTAATGTCTATGTATATGATCATCATTCCAGCCGAAAGGCATACTCTATGTATGAAAAAACTTTTTTACAAAAAAATAGAACCGACTTCCAAAAAAAAACAAAAAGTGCAAAATAACTTTAATTTCGGAAGTCGGTGTTTCTGGTTTTGTATCTTCGTTTTTTGATACCTTCGTTTGTTTTTTTTTGGAAGTCGGTTCTATTTTTTTGTAAAAAAGTTTTTATTTTTCACTTTTTAGTTGCGTTTTTCCATTAAATTGTGTCAACAATGGTTATCTAGGTGATAGTAACAATCTTGGTTGATTTGCTGTAATGTTTTGAAGAGTTCCGTTGTCTGTCTCCGAAACTCATCATCAGATCTATATGAAATTTAAATGGGACCATTTCGGAACAAACTCCTTTCGAACAAAAAAAGAATTTTCTCTTCCTCTCCCTTCGGAAATCCGTTAGTAAATGACGGAGTTTTGCCCGAACATCCATAAAAAAAACCGAATTGATAACCTCCTCCTTTTGAAAGTCGGTTAAAAATGATTGTATTATCATCATTTCAGCCGAAAGACCGTCCACTGTTGGACATAAGCCTCCCCCAAGTGTCGCCACAATGACCGGTCCTGTGCGTCTCACATCCATCGGATGCCCGCAACCCACACCAGATCATCGATCCACATTGTGATTGTATACGGTGTACTTTTTGACCTCTTATTCCTCAAGTCAAGGAAATTTCTATAATCTGCTTAGTTTTTCCAACCATATTGAAGACACACAGCAATGGCACCTAACAGCTGAAACAGCCATGGGCAAAACATTTTACGTACCCTTCGGGTATCATTCTTAAACATATGAGATAAGATAAGACACACACGATAAGCAAAGAATCCTAAAATAAGCCTACATAAGAGCCTACAACCTATTGTTATGTGGATACTTGCGTGTTTACTTATCATATATCTGTAATATAATAAAAATGGATGTCTATTGTTAATACTTAAGCACTAAGACTATGAATAAATGACTTGGTTCAAGACATGTAGACACGTCGCAAAAACACGCAAAACCTACGTGACACAAAAGATGAAATGAACGTACCTACCTACTGTAGCTCACCTCTAGTTTACCTTTAAGGCGCTATTAACTGCCAACGACCATGAGTGGTAAGCTTGGGTGTTCTGCGCTGAACTCACATAACGTGCCGTACGTCCACTCAGTAATAGGACTCGCCCATCCAGAAGCGCTGTCCGAAATTAGACGCATTATTAATTACATACATAAATAAAACAACAGGAGATACTAAAACACGTATACTAAAATATAAATAATTAAATTATCTTTAAAATGGTGAAGGTTTCATAAAATACGCTAATTAGTTTTTGCGTGATTCTCAATTTAACTTTACAAATTAACACGTCAGGCCCCTCGCATCGCCATAACAATAGGTTTTTAATTGTGTCTGCTAATGAGGGACTTAACGCGTTAATTACATTATGTTATAAAAATATAATTTCAAATGTTCACTTATTGTTTACTAGCTAAGCTGATTAGCTGACTAGTCGATCTGCTGACCTATTGAGATACACTCTAGACGGGTTGAAGGTGAAATAAAACCACATATGTGTACTGATCTAAGCTGGTTGTTTATTAGGAATGGTAAAGGACCCTAACCAAATCGTGTGAAGCAAACGATAGCGCGATCTATTTCGACGCCAACGCCATCTATCGAGCTTAGGGTTAAACTTTGCTAATTACTTGGTTTGATTGTTCTAACAGAATGTTCAAACACTTTGACGGTTCCAAACATACCGCCCACCAAGGACGTTTAGTGGCGAAATGTCCTTCGACATTTATAAGTGGCTTGAATGACAGTAAAAAATAACAAGGATACAAACTCTACTTTCCCTACTATTTATATTTAAATATTTACACACGTAGTATAACATTTAATTGTACTCTTGCTTTTAGCCCGAAATAAAATAAATAAGTAAATCTCCTAAAATCAAGTACGACAAGTGAACCACAGTTTCATAACTCTATAACAATATTTGATCTATACAATGTTAAAACATACAATTTCGTCAGTGCAGCTGAAGCTCGAACTATGTATTTTATTAGCCACTATTTGTAATGGTATCCTAACATGCAACTAAGTAGGCCTATTAAAATGTAAACTTAAAATGTAAAAACAACTAAAACGCTATATAACCCCCAAAAAAAAATACAATGTTTAATTACAATTGCAACAAAAACAAAATACAGTGTATAAAGAATAAGGACTAACAACCTAAATATTTAGTTTATTAGTCTGCTATTGGCAAAATACATAGCTTGTTAGTTGGCCTCTTAATAGTTGTTGTCTTTGTGCGTAAGGTTACAACGCGAGTGACTTTATCATGCCCTGGATGTTTTTCTAAGATGCGCCCTAACATCCAACGACTTGGGGGCAAGTCGTCTTCTTTGATGAGAACGATGTCTCCAATATTTGGCTCAGGCACCTTGGAAGACCATTTATACCTATTCATTAGGTTAGCCAAATATTCATTAGACCATCGCTTCCAAAACGATTGCAACATTCTTTGAACGAATTGCCACCTTGTCAAAGAATTTGCTGATACACTATCGTAATTGTAATCAGGCACAGTAATTACAGGTTCTCCGATTAAAAAATGTCCTGGAGTCAAAGGCATTGGCTCGCTTGGATCGTCTAAATTAATAACACTTATGGGACGTGAGTTCAAGCAAGCCTCTATCTGACTGAGTAGTGTACTGAGTTCCTCATACGTGAGTGTAGACTCACCTATCACTCGTTTAAGGTGAAATTTGGTGGATTTCACTCCCGCTTCCCATAGACCGCCAAAATTGGGGGCGTGGGGGGGAATGAAATGCCATTCCGTGCCATTTACTTCTAAATGTTTTGCAATAGAGGGTTGTAAAGCTAGAATTTGTTGCAGTTCTCTGGAGGCACCCACAAATGTGGTGCCATTATCACTCCACAGCTTTGTACAGTGACCTCGCCTGGAGACAAACCGTCTGAACGCGGCTAAAAATGCCTGAGTTGTCATGTCACTGGCCACCTCCAAGTGAATTGCGCGTGTGGACATACACACAAATAGACACACATAACCTTTGTAGGAACGGTGACCACGACCCTTTGTTGTTCTTATGTTTATTGGGCCAGCGTAGTCAACGCCACTGTGCATGAATGGTCTGGCTGGGGTGCAGCGAACAGACGGGAGTGAACCCATAAATTGGTTTTTAATTGTAGCTCTTTGTTTAACACATGTTACACACTTCCGAACGTATTGCTTCACTAGATTTCTAACACCAATGATCCAATAAGCTGTCCTCAAATAATTGATCATTAATTGTGGACCTCCATGAAGAGTCCTGTTGTGGGCGTCTGCTACTAATAAGTAAGTAAAATGCGAATTATTTGGTAGAATTATTGGGTGTTTCATTTGCTCATCTAATGCAGCCTTCTCTAGTCTACCCTGAACTCTCATAATACCTATGTTATCAATATAAGGACATAATGTTTTAAGGGTACTTTTAAACGGTAAGTGCTCGTTACTTTGCAATTGTGCGTACTCTATTTTAAAGTTTTCCTTTTGTGTTATCTTTATACAGCAATCTAATGCGTCTTCTATTTCTTTCCTTTGCAAATAAGATTGACCTTTTGTGTTCCTATTTAAAACACGACGACAATATGCAATCACCCTTAGCAATTTTTGTAAGGAAGAAAACCTATCTAATATGTCATTACTCTCGGAGGTAATAGCTACATGAGACTTAACCGACTGTTCTAGATCTACTTGTAAATACTTTGGTTTTTTGTAAGTAATATCTTTTTCTTTCAGGAACTGAGGTCCAGAAAACCATGGCGTAGTCTGAATAAATAAACTTGGCAATAACCCTCGTGAGGCGCAATCAGCTGGGTTCTCGTTGGTCGAAACATGAAACCACTGCGAAGAATTCGTTGTGGTCAATATTTCAGCTGTTCTGTTAGCCACGAACGTCTTCCACCTACTGGGGTGGCTGTTAATCCAGGCCAACACCACAGTAGAGTCTGTCCATGCTTTGATCCTTTCTTTTGAGATATTTAACACTTCAGCCGTTTCTGTCAAAAGCTGTGACAGTAAAACTGCACCACACAACTCCAAACGAGGGATACTTACTTGCTTGATAGGTGCCACTCTGGTCTTTGCAACCAGTAATGAAACCTTGACCTTACCTGCGACATCGATTGATCGCAAGTATACTACAGCGGAGTAGGCTACCTTCGAGGCATCACAGAAACCATGGAGCTCCATATCATTATCAGAAGTTGAGCCGAGCCAACGAGGTATGTGAACTTTGGAAAGTAGAGATAATTCTTCGCGGTAAGTACTCCACTCTTTGGTTAATTCAGTGGTGAGTTGTTCATCCCAACCAAGGCCTGCAAGCCACAGCTTTTGGATAAAGATTTTGGCTAGCACTATGGTAGGAGCCAACCATCCTAACGGGTCAAATAATCTAGCTATATCTGAAATTACAGTTCTTTTTGTTACAGGTTTACTCTTCAGCGGTGGGAGGTTCACCGTGTACTGTAGGGAGTCTTCGTTGCGGTCCCAGGTAATTCCTAGTATTTTCATAGTATTGTCCAACTTAATTTCTACATTCTTTTTGTCTTGATCCTTTGTACTATTTTTCTTGTTGTCCTTGTCCTTACTTTCTATTGTACTAATTATATCCAATATTTCTTTGTTGTTGCTGTTCCACTTTTGAAGTTGAAATCCCCCTTTGCTTAATAACTCCTTCGTTTGTTTGTATATTTCTATCCCACTTGTTACGTCATCGCATCCCGTCATTAAGTCATCCATATAGAAGCACTTTAAGACTTTATTAGCTGCAAGCGGATATTTGTCACCTTCGTCATATACGATCTGATGGAGTGTCCTAACTGCTTGATAGGGAGCTGACGCCGTCCCAAAGGTAACTGTAACTAGTTCAAAATCTTTGATTTCCTCTTTAGGGTTGACACGCCAGAGTATCCTTTGATACATGGTATCTTCATCAGCTACTCTTATTTGGCGGTACATCTTAACAATGTCTGCCACCATACCAATAGAGTATATTCTCCACCTCAAAACGGTGTGCCTCAAATCTGCCTGTAACGTCGGTCCGACCATCAATGTATCATTTAGAGATACTCCCCTATTGTTTTTTTCAGATGCGTTGAATACCACCCGTACCTTTGTAGTGGTTTTGTCGTCCCGTACAACAGCGTGATGTGGTAGGTATACAGCTATTTCCTTTTTGTGGTCATCTTCTTTTACAGGTCTCAGGTGTCCTAACTGTAAGTATTCGTTTATCACTTCTGTGTACTTTTCTTTTAAATCTGTATTCTTTGCTAACCTCTTCTCTAACGATTTGAATCTGCTTTCAGCTATAGCGCGAGAATCACCTGATGTGCATGGAGGATCTTCGACTCGGAATGGCAACCGGACTTCATACCTACCATCTTGTTTCCTTTTTGTACTTATTTTATAAAATTCTTCACATTGCTGTTCTTCTGGTGTAAGTACTTTTTTTGTACTTGTTTGGTCTTCGATTTCCCAAAATTGTTTAAGCATTTGATCTAAATTGAACTGAGCATGCATTACATTAACTCTTTTTTGTGTGCAATTTGAACTATTGTTGTTAATTGAACTATTTACTACACCGGACAAAATCCACCCTAAAGTGGTGCTCTGCGCGATTAAAGTAGAAGATGGACTCTTTACTATGCCTGCTTTCATTATGCCGGCATAGACGTCTGCACCCAATAAAATATCAATCTTATTAGGTTGATTGAACTGTGGATCTGCCAAATCGAGATTTGTGATGTCGATCCAATTAAAAGCATTTGTATCTATCGTATGATCTGGTAAGTATGAAGTAATTTTACTCATAACATAGGCGTTTATGTTTAATTTAACATTTGAATCCACTCGGGATTGGATTGGGTTTGGAGGTGGCCAGACTGGGGAGGAGTACTGTGTAGCGTAAAGGAAGATTCTACTTATAATCTTACTGCAATTTATCATTAGTTGTATCAAGCATCTCCTTTAATGACGATGCAGATTCTACATGCATACGTTTTTGCCCAAAGAGACGTTGTAATATACTGCTAACTAGATATTTCCTACTAATATAAAATCTCTTCTCTAGTTTGTATGTATGTAATCAACTGTTAACCTATCCTTTGGACTCCTTTTAAAGTTAGTTAAGCCCCGTTGTATTACATTTTGAAGTTCCTTTAAAACATTGATTATTCCTTCCATTTTAATACAACTAATATTTCAATAATATAATAAAGAAATATAATAAATAAATACTGGATAAATAGTCTTTAACTTGATTAGAGATAATAATCTCATCGACCAATTAAAACCAAACCAACAAAGTATCGTAATAAATTATAAATCTAAAATCTACTAAAATATTCTAAGTCTTGTGACACAAACTAAATCACTAGTGTAAAAATTTACTATAATATTTTAAGTGACAATATAATTTACAAGTGTCTACAAAATCATTCTGAGTGACTAAAGCTACAAAATAATCTAAGTGTTTTAAGTTAAAATGTACTGTGGGAAATCGGGCATAGGTTCCCCGTTCCCTCGTTTTTTACCAATTTTTTCTAAGTCTAACATGCACACTATTAATCTAAGTCAAAAGTCTTTTCCTCTTATAACACCACTGCGATAAATTTACTAAGTCCAAAATTTCTTCGTATATGGTTAAAGTTAAATTCTTGATAGAAATAAAGTTCACTATTGCTTGAAATATTATAAAACCGCACTTTTTATAAGTATAAAACAGTACTCACAGTTGCACTTCGCACTCACGTTACGTGTATGAGGGTGGTTGTTGCTGGTTGAACTGATGTCACTAAACCAAGTGACTGGTGGCGCCCTCTGCGACGTCACGTTGAACTATCTCAGCCGTCCAACTCCGCTGGACGTAGCTGTCTTCACCTCCTTCTCTGCTGGTGACACTGCTACAAGTACCGCGTACCTTTGCCGCAGCAATCCACTGCGAGTACGGGGGTAGTGGTCCAAGTTGGGCCACTAAATCCAAAAATCCGGCTCTAAGGCCAATGTTTACTAGCTAAGCTGATTAGCTGACTAGTCGATCTGCTGACCTATTGAGATACACTCTAGACGGGTTGAAGGTGAAATAAAACCACATATGTGTACTGATCTAAGCTGGTTGTTTATTAGGAATGGTAAAGGACCCTAACCAAATCGTGTGAAGCAAACGATAGCGCGATCTATTTCGACGCCAACGCCATCTATCGAGCTTAGGGTTAAACTTTGCTAATTACTTGGTTTGATTGTTCTAACAGAATGTTCAAACACTTTGACGGTTCCAAACACTTATCAAATTACGAGGAAAATTGACTAGAGTAAACATATTTTTTTTTAATAAATAATACTGGTCGCTTAGACGTGACGTTGAATTAAAATGATTAGAAGTCGTATAACCGCGCCTTAAGAAGAGAGTGAGCTCATAAAGTAGATATTTAGTAATACAACATAAAAAACCTAGAATACACATTATTAACTTTGTCCTGGTTTGCTCAAACTGAAAAAAGAAAAGAAACGAACTAACATGATACTATGTTAAGAAAGAACTGCGCTAGTCGTTTAGACGTGATGTTCAATTAAAAAATTATTAGATGTCGTACAACTGCCTCAAAGGTTATGAAGTGTTATATCATTTATGTCTTGAGCATCAACGCCGAGTTGCCACCTTGTCGGTTTTCTATCAGTTACATCATCGGACCACTAGACGAACGGCGATGCGCCACCGGTACTGGTAGACATACCATTTGCACAAAACATTTTGGAAACTCTTTAATTGTGCGTAAAGCTAAGGAGTGGAATTGAAGTGCTTAGAAACTATCGATATAATAAAAACAAAACGAAGAACATTTTGTACACACAAATTGTTGGGTGAAGCCCTGTTTTCTCCTAGCTAGTTCACAAAGTAATCTGTGTTAAGAAGAAACAGATTCCACTCCCTAGTGGGATAGCAATTACACTGATGCGAAATTCCCTGACGGGGTATGTGTTTTTTGATATATCCTGGGGGTAATTAAGTCCCCAGGAGTATAGGTTACTTCTAGGCAAGCGCGTACCAACGTTGACCTCATCATCGCTTACCATCAGGTGAGACAGTGGTCAATCGAGTGCTCTCACAGAGAGGAAACCCCTGTCCCAGCAGTGGGAACATTATGCTAGAAGCTATTCATACAGAATTCAAAACATACCACACTATTAAACAAAAGATACAAGAAGAATAAAGCATAGCGTAGGTATATTCATAAACGCTCGTCACCGCTTGTCATCTGTCTTCCCTAAGTCACAACTTTTTAGCGAACTCCACCAATTGCGAAAAAGTTGTTACTCAATTCTTAAAGGAAATGTTTTCGGCTCTTCTCCATACAAAAATAACCCCTATTTATAAAATTTGCGAATCATGTATGCTTAGTTTAAATATTGACTCTAAATTCCATTTCTCCTTAAAAAAAATTGAATAACTGATTAGCAGGGTTCGTTCTGCAAAGGGCATTTTTTGGGATAGGGAAAAGCAATTGAACTCACCACCAACACCGACACCAACACCGCTATTTGGATTGAAGTGAAAACTTCTTTAGGTCCGTTGGGCATTTTTGTTCAAGTTTTCACTTCTGTTGGCACTCTCGGAGTGCCACTTTTTTTTTAATAAGGATCAGCATGTATTATTTAAAACAAGAACCGAAAAAATAAAATAAATAGTAACATGATGGGAATTACTTCCTATTAATTAAAGATACTAAAATCTCCATTTTCAAGGTTCCGTACCCTGAGGGTCCAAACGGAGCCCTATTGCTATCACTCTCGTGTCCGTCTGTCCGTCGTCTGTCACAAAATTTTGCTTCGAATATTTTTTTTACTTCCCACTGACGATTCTTGGGGCTATTACGTGTCGGTAACATTGGTTCTCTTGCGGATTTCATCATTCCTGATTTGATCACGTAACGAAACTCCGAGCATAGCTCTCTCCATAGCCCTTTCATTTCATTCCATTATTTACCCATATTTTTTTAAATCTAAATTCTTTCGAATATTCTATCAGAAAATTAAACTACCAACACTTGTCATATATCAATGAGTTAGATTTGCTAATAAAATCATTTTCTTTAATAATTTTGTATGGAAAAGCCACAAGAGCACCCCCTTATACAAAAACTTCCTCGTCAGAGATCCAGCAAGATTTCTTTGTGTGTAATGAAATGGTCTAACCATTTTAACTTCGGACAAAAGATGCTTGTTTTAAAGTTTAAGAAATGTTTCTAAGTTAGAAGTATGTCTGTTTCTGAGTTAGAAATAGACATTACTTATTATAGTCGAGCAAAGACTGTGTGTAACTTTTAATAAGGTAATTATTTTCAAGTCTTTCGGTAAGAATAAAGATGAGATGTCACTGACAGGTCTTTTAGACTGTCTAGAAATTACTTGCCGTGAAGTTATGGTAGCTAATTATGAGAGGCCAAGATAATAATACCTAGAGAGAGTTAAGAAAAGTTTCAATTTGACTGCAGTTTTATTGAATTAGATAGAAACAATAATTTAACGTCGAAAGATTTCTAATAACTGAAGCTTTAGTCAAGCAGTGGTGACCCATTGGTAATAACTGCGACATAAAAGTTGTAGGTCATGGGTTCGAACCCTGGCAGGGGCTTTACTATATGTAAATTATTTCATCACCACTGCTCTCGAAACGGTGAAGGAAAGCATAGTGAGAAAACTGGCATGTCCTAGAACCAAAAATTCGAAGACATGTGACATCCACCAATCCGCATTGGGCCCGCGTGGTGGATTACGGCCCACACCCTCTCACAGAGAAGAGGCCTGTGCCCCAGCAGTGGGGACATTAAAAGATTGATGATGATGTTGAATAATTTAATATTAAAAGATATTCTAACAACTGAAGCTTTAGTCGCACAGTGGTGTTCCATTGGTAATGTAATGTAACCGGGACTTATAAGTAGGTAAACCCTGTCTGGCACTTTCCTTTGTGTTAATTATTTCATCACCACTGCTCTCAAAACGGTAAAGGAAAGCATCGTGATGAAACCAGCATGTCCTAAAACCAAAAAAAAATCGAAGACATGTGACATCCACCAACCAGCACTGGTCCCGCGTGGTGGATTTCGGCCCATTTTCTCTCCTAGAGAGGAGGCTTTGAGTCCCAGCAGTGGGAACATTATAAGGCTAAATAAGAGGCTTTAGCTCTAGGCAAAGTGACATTATATCATTGATAGCGATTGTCGAAATACCAAAATGACATTATATCATTGATAGCGATTGTCGAAATTTCAAAATGACATTATATCATTGATAGCGATTGTCGAAATGACATTATATCATTGATAGCGATTGTCGAAATTTCAAAATGACATTATATCATTGATAGCGATTGTCGAAATGCCAAAATGGGTTTGTTCGAAGGATTAATCACGTGACATTTCAGCACTTGTCAGTGCCATACATTTATAACTTTTTGACAATCGCTATCTCCACGCTATCCTGTTAGAATAACCCTTGTCTAGAGCATCTGGTGAAGGTGATACAATTTATTTGAGAACAAATTCACTATGCGTACAGCCAGGGAGTGGAATTCCCTGCCGGAGTCTGTGTTTACAGAAAACTACAACCAGGGAGTCTTTAAGTCAAGAGTGAAAAGGTTACTTCTGGGCAAGCGTGCTCCATCTTCGACCACATCATCGCTTACCATCAGGTGAGATGGTGGTCAAACGCATGCATAAAAACAGTAAAACAAAAAAGTGTTTTTTTTTGTTTACCAAAACATCCTTCAACTTTACGCCATTTTAACCGTATACCCATTCATAAACTCCGTTTTTTGAGGATTAAAATACCTAACACACACACAATACCCCATCAAAAAATGTCTACCCCATAACACAAAATACCCAAGCAAATGAACAGAAAGAAAAATGACAAAGATATATAGTCCCCACCTAAAATGTGAGCATTTTAACTCACAGAATATGTGGAATTTTAACAGGCATTGTGATGAGGGAAACAAACTCATTATACACACAACCAGCATTTCCGACCCGTTGTGTGATAAAAAATAAGCTTACTTACTTATCTCTGGTGGGAGGGGCTCGTGGTTAAATAAAACCACATGGTTTGGTCGATCAAGAGTGGCTATATTACGTGACAATTTTTGCGACTGTGATTGTCAAAATGTATGGGATAGACATAAGTTATCTACGCGTGATACCATCAAAGATAAAACCGGCCAAGTGCGAGTCGGACTCACGCATGAAGGGTTCTGTACCATCGTACAAGATTATACGCGTCTACTTGTTGCCATTATTAAGATCGAGCAAAAAAAAGTTAAAAAAACCGTTTCTAGTAGGGGAACCTTCTTTAGTTTTTTTAATTTTTTGTTGTTCTATCACCAACAGAAATACACATTTTGTGAAAATTTCAATTGTCTACCTATTACAGATCATGAGATACAGCTCGCTGATAGATAGACAGACAGACGGGCGGACGGACGGACAGCGAAGGCTTAGTAATTGGGTCCCGTTGGTTACCCTTCGGTTACGGAAACCTTAAAAGCAATCCTGAATCATCATCTATCGGGAGCCCAAAAAAATACTGAAACCTATGAAGTGATTTCAAGGAAAAGGCAATACATATACATATGCTTATAATATTCCCACTGCTGGGACACAGATTCTCCTCTCTGTGTGAAGGAGTTAACTGTAAGGGTGCGTTTCCAATGAAACGGAGCTGAGCGGAGCTGAGCGGAGCTGAACGGAGACGTTCAGGAATCGACGATCCACTATGGAATGAAATCCTCATCACGTCACTCGTCATGTCTGGTATTGGACGATTCCTACACATCTCCGCTCTCCGCTCCGCCCAGATCTCGTCAGCGGAAACGCACCCTAAGTCTGTGATACAACACAGGAACCCAGTGCGGGATAGTAGGTATCACTTGTCTTCGATTTTTTGCTCTAAGGACATGACGGTTTTCTCACGATGTGAAGATAAAAAAGTCACACGAAGTAAAGCGCTTGGCTGGGTTTGAACCTGTGACCTACAACTCGTAAGTCAGGGCCGTTGGGCTACCACTGCTCAGGAAAGTGTTATACTATAAGTGTAATCACATTTCCACAAGCCATTTCAAGGGTTATGAACACGCTTAATAAAAAATAGACACCATAACATCTCAGGATAACATTAAGGGAATGTTCTCACATGTTTCGACCCGTTTACCCCTTGTTTCATATGATCATTATGCCCCCATTATATTCTTCCAGCCGCCTTCCTTTATAATGTCTTTTGATTATTTTACCAGCAACAAATATTTATGAGTTTGTTTCTTATTGTAAAGATAAGAAAAAGAAAGGTATTCATTTATAAAAATAATATAACATTGTAGGGAAGGTGCGTATTTACACGACTAGGTTTTTAGACCAGGTATTTACTTCCAAGTACGCCCGACCAAGTGCCGAGTCGAAATACTCGCAAGGTTTGGAAGTATTTTTTGTAAACGTTATTCTGTTCTTTATTTATATAAAGTTACGGAGCAATGTTCCATGCAATTATTTTTCTTCCGACATAACTTGAAAGTTGGAGGTATCCTGCATACACGATTGTACTCCTTATTAGTATGAAGTTAAGGATCAATTTTCGATGAAGAAAGAAAATACTTCGAAGTATCTAGAGCCCCGGTTTTTGGCGATTTTGATGACTCTTTTTTTGTTTGGTAGGTCATACGTCAGAGGTGGTCCCATATAAATATTATTGATATTGATTCAGTACTTTTTGAATAATATCAACATAAACAAAAAATATGTATAGACGACGTTTTGGCTGTCTCCAAATATGTTCAAATTCCATGTTATTGGGGTTATCCATTTGGGCTTAACTTTAATGTTTAGTTTTAAATAATAATAAATAAACTTTAAAAAAAAAATACAACCGACTTCCAAAAAAGAAAATACACTAAAAATTGCAACATAACTTAAATTTCGCAAGTAGGTGTCAAATAACGAAGAAAAAAAACACAAACACTTTTTTTTTAATTCATATAGTATAAATGTTTAAGACGAATCAAATAATACCCCATTTACCGCAGCCCTGGCCTAGGCAACTGAAGGAACACCGGTGCGTTTTAGTCAGTAAGAGTCTGACACGCTCTCACGCTCCCAAAGTGGGACCAGAAGTTATTTTATGATATCCCACCATAAAAAAATGATACTTCATTTGTGACAATCCATGATTAGGCTACAGGGCTTGCATAAAAAAATGGGTATGACATACATGCATACATACTGATTACATACAAACTTACATCATCATTCTCTTGCCCTTATCCCAATTTATTTGGGGTCGGCGCAACATGTCTTTTTCTTCCATACTCCTCTATTTCCTATTAGTCGTCATCTCTGTAGCCACCCCCTTTTTACCCATATCCTCTTTCACACAGTCCAACCATCGTTTCTTTGGCCTTCCCCTACTCTTATAGCCATCCACATCCATACACAAGACTTTCCTCACATTTTCTTCATTCCTCCGCATCACATGCCCATACCAGGACAAACAAACAAACTTACATATTTAAACATAATACTCTCGAAAAACAATACCCTCCTTCTTGGCTAGGAAAAAGAGAACGTAGTGAATAGGAACGAAGGGGTGAATACAGCATGTAACAAAAACCCTGTCCGATCCAATAAAGGCGTATTCCTGGTTAAACATACGTACTAGAAAAAGTTATAAACAAAATGTAACTCCCTTATACCAAAAGTTATAGATTTTTTTTTAATAAAATATGTGAAATTTAACACAAAATATGGCAAATTTTCATAAGTTGACAACACTCCACCGGCCGGCAAAATCTTTTCATTTTTTACCAATTTTTATTTCAAACGATACCGCCCTGCACTAGCCGCGCTGTAGGCACTCTGTCTCGCTCAGGCGGCATCGTTGAAATGAAACAGTAGGTGAACTTTGTCGAGCGCTCTTTAAGTTTTTCTTTTTTTTTTAATTAATTATTATCATTAGGGAAAAATTATTGTCTCGTATCCATTAAATGATTGCGTATATGTGTACGCAGTACGATACCAAGTAATACCCTTCTGGATCGGACAGGGTTTTTGTTACATGCTGTAGAAACAAAACTTTGATTAGGATTTTCACTATGATACCCTAATAATGGTTTCCAGTAAAGCATCGATTTAGTTTTTATAACAATTCATAAATAAACCGGAGTACTTAAATGCTACAAACAATAATTATCTAAATAAGGTGAAAAACCCCTTCAAAGTTTTGTTTATAATTTTCTATTCACCCCGGGCGTTCCTATTCACCCCGTTTGACAGTAGTCGGGTAAAAGGTCCAAAATGTCAAAAAACATACACTTCCGAAATTGTATGCGGTCAATTCTTAAATAGAATCGCACTGTATAATACAGATTATTAGTAAAACTGTTGAGTGGTTTTCTGAAAAATACTCTATAAATCAGGTGTAAAAAGACAGTTTCCGAAGCCGAAAGCCACATATTCTACCCATTATTTGGATAATTTTTTCCACTAGACCATACCTTTTTTTTTTTGGTGGGGTGTAAAATCATCCAATGACTTCTCCCGCTCTGGGTGGAGCGGGAGGGCGTGTCAGACTCTTACTGACTAAAACCCACCCCTGTTCCTTCCCTGCCTGACTAGATCATACCTGGGAATCCACTGGTTCTGGAGATATTGAAGATCAAAATCGCAATTTTTTTTGTTACTTTCTTACATAAATGAATTCCAAGTGTTATTACTAAACTTTTTTCCAAACAAATATTACCTGAATTTTCGTTTTTTTTTTCGAAATTACGCATTTGCAGTTACAAAAAAAACGCAAGGAATATCAAACGTATGCGACAAGTACCTACGGGGCTTAGAGTGAAGGGGCGGGGTTTAACTCCACTTGCCTGGGTTCACGTTACATTGCGCACAGTAAAAAATAGTTTTTTTTTTCATATCTAAAAATAAAAGTCGTTTCCCAGAAATAATTTTTGCGCAAAACTACTTTGTTAGATGTACAGTATGCGTAGTTGACGGCTATGTGATGTGTCTTTTCACAGCCTGTATATATGAAAGCTTGAATTAATTTAATGTAATACATTATTTTGAAGCTAAGTTAATTTATGAAGTCACTATATTTAACATGGGCAAAAACTCGGTACGCTTAAGTATTTGCTTGAAGCAAATATGTTTTATAAAAAAATGTGTGAGTAATATACTCGCAAACAGCTCTTAAATTTATTTGTTAATTTGGAACCACAATAGGAGTTAAACAAACACGAAAATATAAAACATTTTGATTACTTTCTGGTATTATGAATAGAGTGTTCAGCTTTTTTTTAACATTAATATAGGCTCGAGCTTGACCACCATCTGATCTGATGGTAGGCGATTATTTATAGTCGAAGTGCTGTGTTTTTATTAGATTTTTCCCGTGCCTTCACTCCGGATTCCTATACCATAGGAGCTGGACAATTCTTTGGGATAAAAACTTAAACCATGGGTGAGTAGTATACTTTTTTAATAGTGAAGGAATTTTAATAAATGATTTTATTTTTGTAAATAGTTTTTAACAACACTTTTACACGTCAACAATTTTTTTGTCAGTTTTGCTAGATGAAGCCGGTGTTTCCTAGCTGACTACCCTGAGAAGAAACACCGAAACAAACTCAGAGGTCATAGTCTCTTTTAACCCGTCAAGCCCCTCATTAACAGTGTTCAAATCCATACAATATGTACAGACTGGTCAAATCATATGAGAACCATGTACGTAAATATCTGGGATGAGCGTTTGAGGAAAATAACACGCAGATTTGAGTGGACCTGTCCAGACAGTGCAAGCATTTGTCAGTTATCGTGAAGCTCAACTCAGAACTTTGAGGAGCTCAACGAACCGACAAACAATACCAAAGTATGGGTAGACCGTAAAAGTACTCAAACTGCCAGACAATCATGAAATCAACGCATCTTCTAGAACTTCCAGAAATCATTACTTACGAGTACCATAAGGCAAGTTATTTTATCTATTAAGTTTAGAGTTCAATCAATTAACTATCGCTTTGATAGATATCCCCTAATCTTCTGAACTTGGCATTGAAGACGAAAAAAAAAAATAGTACCATAATTAGATTCTCTAGACTGGGAAAGATATGAACAAAAATACAACTGAAAAAATGGGGTTTTCAATCATAGACTCATCTGATACCCAGTGCGAGTGTGGTGCCCCCGTCCAGAACATGTGTCACACACTGGAATGCCCCAAGTACCCATACACCTGCACTATGGAGGATCTGTTGAAAGCTACTGACACTGCAATTAATGTGGTCAGCTTCTGGGCCCAAAGTATTGTAGCGACATCTATGACGCCACAAACGAACTAAAACTAATGTGCTACATCGCGCAAGCAGAGTTCTCCGCGCGATTAGAACATATACAATGTATATGTATATATACCATATGTCATATGGTACTATAAAGACCCTAGCCCTCTTGTGGGCTGCAGAGCTTCTTAGTAGCCCTTCGACGTTAACGGGGGCGTCGCGTAGCACCAGCACTCGTTGTCTCGGTGCGAGAGGACTGTGTGGATGGGGTCTATCTACGGGGCGGACAATTAATATATCTGAGGGCGACTGCAATTTACTATATTCAGTATAATATGGAAGATTACATTTTAGCCCACTTGGTCGGGCTCGGGGAACCCTAACTCCAAAACAAAAGTCTTCCCTATTCTTCTTAAATTCAATCGGCGTTCCAAGAGTTTCTAGAAGGTTCCAAACTTCCAACGTGCCAGTCTCCACCATAAGGTCGCCAACATAAGGTCGTCACAGTACATATACCATAATCAACCATCGGCAGTTGCTCGGACCAGACACAACACCCATCAGGTCGGAGGATCCTCCCTTTTCAATGGAAGTTTGCGGGACTTTACATCCTGTTCCGCATCCAAAGTGTAGTACATATTTAAAAGTTAGGAAACCATCGTTTACCAAGAAGAAGAGATAATAGAAAATATCCCTGCCTCCTACTGAACTGTCCATTGCCACAAAATTGCCACAATTGAGAGCACTCTACAGATTCTGAGACTTCACTTACTCCTGCAGCAAATAAAAAAACCAGTCAAGTGCGTGTCGGGCCACGCGCAAGGTAGGGTTCCGTAGTCGCCCGTTATAACATGCGAACTTAGAACGGGGTTTTATGTTTATTACTATGAATAAAATAGTTGAGTTCACATTTAAATAGCGAAAAGCGTTTAATAACGGGCCCAAAATAGGATAGGCGAAAATAAAAAACCTCCCCTACATGTAAAATGGAAACCATAAAAAAACATTTCAAGATTTTCTTTTACCGTTTTGTTGGCATTTTTCAGGAATTCCAGGAGTCTTCGTTACGGTTGAAAAGATATACACCCATGCAAAATTACAGTTTTCTAGTACTGACAGTCTCTAAGCTATACCGTGGACGGAAAAACGAACAAAGCGAAACGGGTTCCTTATTAGGATTACGGAACCCTAAAAATCAACTAACCCTGTATCACTTTACAAGAGGCAGGCATTCACACCAGTCTAAAACGCCTCGTTTCAGAATAGGCAAGTAATAAGGGTCACTTCGGACCCAAGATCTGTCACAATCAAAGGTCCACTTGGGGTCTAAAAGGGTACACATATGGAGAAAAAGCTACACTTAGGAAAAACGGTATGGAAATTTTCTCATAATGTTTCTTGGGCCGCTTTTTGTGGAATTTTGGGTGTGAATGTTCTTGTAGCCAGTGTGTTATGCTTTAACGGAAGGGACATCGTTTAAAGACAATTTCTTAGGATGAAATTGGGAAAAAAGGATGAAATTGGGAGTTCGATGAATGGTCTTTTTGATTTCGTTAGATCAATTTTATTGAGTATCTGGCTTGTAATTTTATTTTGTGGTCCTTAGTCACATAACAAGAGAGTCAATAAGTTTATAGTTAAAAAAAACATTTTTTAAACAAGCTTATATACCGGCTATCTCAAATTAAATGTGCTCAGTGTGGTTTACGTTGTTTTATCACAGAGATGCCGTGGCCACCTTCCAGTTTCATCATCAGACTCTTTTTTTTTAGTTGTAAAATGCTGCTCAAGACGAATCAATCGAGCCCAAACTCGATGGGCTTATGTTGTTTTATGACAAAGATACAGTGGCCACCTTTCAGCTTCATCATCAGACCCTGGATATTGTATTGGCATAAAATGCTTTTCAAGACAAATCAATCGAGCCCGGACTCGATGGGTTTATCTTGTTTAGTTCAGAAGTTCCTATGGCCATCTTCCGTCTCCTTCGTCAGACCAGCTTCATGGTACCATATCATTGTATTGTCACCGAAGATACATCATCATTCTTCTGCCCTTATCTCAATTTATTTGGGGTTGGCGCAACATGTCTATTTCTTCCATACTCCTTCTATTAGTCGTCATCAAATAGATTATTTTTCATTAATATTATTATTCGTGCCTAATCATTAATTAATATGTCAAAAACTCATGTCAAAAATTATACATTATCAGTCATTAATATTACCACTCATTTATTAACATTATCATAATAACATTACCCTCCTTCTGGGCCAGTGAGGTAAAAAACTATATGAACAAAACTGAGTAATTTAGTACAAAAGTACAGACTTTTATTATCGGTGCGAAAAATATTTGTTTAAGGTAGTACGATATTTGAAAACCTTTTTACAAAAAAAAACAACCGTTACCTCGCAACTTCCCATTGGTAATAATTTATACTGTTGAGACATAATTAAAAGGAAATGAAAAATAAAATAAACAAATTTAGAATTCTAGGATGATTACAAAATTGCTGTAGCAAGTTCAGGTATGTGTAGGGTTTGTGGGTGTGTGTATGTATGTGTGTGTGTGTGTGTGTGTGTATGTTTGTGTGTGTGTGGAAGGTGGGTGTGAGTGGTGTATGGGTGTGAGTACATGTATGTGTTAATGATTGATCTGGTGATGTATGTTAAGATTGGGTGCAGGTAAACTTTAACATATTCTGGTTAATAGTAGTTCAATTTCATCGTATTTTTGTGATTTTAATCATTCCGATAGAGTATTTTTGCATTCATACCGCAACATGGGGTAAATATTCAATATGTGGTTCAACTTATTATAAATATAGGTAGATTGAGTGTTATACTGACGCCTGGCAAATACCGTACGGACCGGAGTGGAACGGGACACAATGTCTTTACGTCTTTTATCGAGCTTAGATGGATCAAAAGAAAGGGTCTTGTGCAGTTGGATGGTTATGTTCAATACGTATAATTTCCATACAGAGAGAAGATTACTAACCTTGTAAAGGTTGTCTGTAGAGTAACGAAAGGGTTTAAAGTATATACATTTAATGAGAGACCTTTGAGCCCTTTCTAGGTCTAGAAATTTGGTCTTGGTGGCCCCTCCCCAGATCGGTATACAATATGTGATGACCGATTGTGCTAAAGCAGTATATATTTTGTTTAGTAGCAACGGTGGCATCACATGCCGTAACGTTTTAAAAATCCATATAAGGTTTCTGACCCTGGCCATGGTATTTTCAATATGGGTGTGCCAGGACAGTCTTTTGTCTACAGTTATACCAAGATATTTAGTGGAATTAACTCGCTGTATGCTTTGACAATTACAAGGATAGTGAGAGGTTGCACACTCATGGATCACGATCCCAAAATCAGCACCTGGCTGTACAAATCTGTATACCCCTTCAGAGCGTATCAGCGTGATGTAATGTTGTGAAGTGGTGAAAACAATATACAGACATGCGATTGCAGCAATTCTGGAAGGTTTGCTATCATTTATTGAAGAGTTCCATTGTGTATCTCCGAAGTTCTTCCTCAGATCTTCACCAAATTAAAATGGGACCACATGTGAAGCAACAGCTTTCAAACAAAAAAAATCTTCAAAATCGGTTCACGTAGTAAGAAGTTATGAGGTAACACACATAAAAAAAAAAAAATACAAAAAAAAAAAAAAAAACAGTCGAATTGAGAACCTCCTCCTTTTTTTGAAGTCGGTTAAAAAATAACTTTAATTTCGGAAGTTGGTGTTTGTATTTTATTTCTTCGTTATTTGACACCTACTTCCGAAATTAAAGTTATTTTTTAATTTTTAATGTACCTCCTATTTTTTTTTTTTGGAAGTCGGTTGTTTTTTTTGTATAATTATTTTTATTTTTTACTTTTTAGTTGTTATACCCCAGAACTAAAAACCCCAATAACATGGAACGTGGAATTTAAACATAGTCGTAATTGGAGAACAACAAAACGTCATCAAAAAAATAAAAAAGGTATACCTATTTGGCGTTTTTGTTCAGTTTTTCCAAAAGCGCCGAAGCAATTTCGATAAAATTTATATGGGACCACCTCGGGAGTATATTCTTTCGAATAAAAAAAAAGAATTTTGAAAATCGGTCCTCAATTGACAGAGAAATCGGTGTACTTACATAAAAAAAAACATACATACATACAGTTGAACAAAGAACCTCCTCCTTTTTCAAAGTCGGTTAAAAATAGAAATAATTGCAGACTGTACCTATTTAAGCATACGTAAAAATATACGGAAAAATACTTAGGTGTAGTTTCGCAGAACTTCACAGAAAACCAACTCTATTTAAAAACGCGATCAAAGAAATAGCACAAAATGTCTTACACAAAAATTGGAACAGAACTCTTGGCAATAAGATACCAATCCAATCAACAAGACGCTACTGAACACCATAAAATACCAATAGGAAAACTGAAGCAAATATTCAAAAACACACTTACTTACCTACGTACGCAGATAGTAACGCATCCAGAAAAAAACCGGTCAAGTGCGTGTCGGACCTCGCACATTTAGGGTTCCGTACCAAATGAGGGAATAATCAAAGAAAAAATCTGATTTGAATAAACAAATTATCACCAAATTTCTAGTTTATAGGTCAATGGGAAGTTAAAAATTCTTCGGAACAAAATTTTGTGACAGACAACAGACAGACGGACTCGTGAGTGACAGCAATAGGCTCCGTTTAGACCCTCCGGTTACGCAACCCTAAAAAAACAATTGAACATCTTCGATAAAATTTTGTTTCATTAAAGGGAAGCACACTTTTCAGGGTTGACAAATGTTTATATAAGCGTACAGCATAATAACATAATCAGTCTATAATGTTCCCACTGCTGGGACACAGGCTTCCTCTCTGTGAGAGGGTGTGGGCTGTAATCCACCATGCGGGCCCAATGCAACCCGCATTGGGCCCGAATGGTGGATGTCACATGTCTTCGAAGTTTTGTCTCTAGAATGGACCGGTTTCCTCACGAAATTTTGCTTCACGGTTTTGAGAGCAGTGGTGATGAAATAATTTACATAAAGTGAAGCGCCTGCCTGGGTTAGAGCTTACGACCTACAACTTATAAGTCGCGGCCGTTACCCATGGGCCACCATTGCCCCCATTGCCTTATTACCCGTCTGCGCGACGCAAGGGAGGGTAAAGTGTTTATCAGCATGTATGTATGTTTGTTCCTTTGTGACGCTTTAGAGACCAAACGCGTGGGCCGATTTTGGTAATTCTTACGTCAATTGATTCGTCTTAATCTTGCAAGTGCTACCAAAGACATGAAAGTAATCAAATTACAATATGGCGACCACCAGACGAACAGATATTGTGAAAAATAAAAAAAAGAGTTGCACTCCCGGAGTGCCGTCAGAAGTGAAAACTTGAACAAAAAAATGTTTTCACTTCAATCCGCTACGCGATCGATACGAGTACTACGACGCACGCGCGCCGCGCTCGTCGTTGCGCGTGCGCGTCGTAGCGTCGTAGCGGATCGCGTAGTGGTGTCGGAGTCGGCGTGTCGGTGTCGAGTTCAATTGTTTTTTCCCGTCTCCAAAATGCGCAACGCATCTAAAGAAGTTTTCACCTTTCAGTTCAGCTCAGTTATCTTTAACGCTTCAGTAACGGCCCCGACTAATGGCTTGTGCGTCGTGGGTTCAATCCCAGGCAGGCTCTTTACTTCATGTAATTTCTTTCATCACCACTGCTCTCAAAACGGGTAAGGGAAACATCGTGAGGAAAGCAGCATAATATCCTAGAACCAAAAATCGAAGACATAACATCCACCAACTGTCAACAATCTCGCACAGGGCCGGCGTGGTGTTTTTTTTATACAATATAGGTGACAAACAAGCTTACGGCCCGCCCGATGGAAAGCGGTCACCACAGCGTGGTATCGCCGAGGTATCGCCTGTGCGTTGCCGACCCAGCAGAAAATTTTTCACACCTTTTTGAAGAGCCCCATGTTGTACCTCGGAAGGATTACGTCGGATTCCCTTTTTTTTATTATTGATAGTCACGCGTTTGACCACCATCTCACCTTATGATAGCAAGCGATGATGTGGTCGAAGATGGAACACGCTTGCCCAGAAGTAACCTATTCACTCTTGACTTAAAGACTCCCAGGTTTTAGTTTCTAAAGGGGAGGCCTGAGTCCCAGCAGTGGGAAGATTGTAAGGGTGATCGATGGCATCGATCGAGGATCGATCGATTGGTGTAATAACACCATATGGCAGATAGTGAAAGTTTGTGAGTTTGTGAAGTTGTAATCTCTGGATCTATTGAACCGATTTTAAAATTCTTTTACCAATAGAAAGCCACGTTATTTTTGAGTGTCATAGGCTATCAATTTTTGAAATCCACGCAGACGAAGTCGCGGGCGAAGCGCTAGTATCTTATAATTAGATAAGAGTCTACGGTAGTCTTTTGTTGAGGAAAAATCTACTCAGATTTATGTAGTCCCGCCCTGTTCCTAAGTCCACGCATTTATTTGTGTAACTCTCAACTCAGAACTTAAAATTGTACTCTCACAAAAAGTTAGAAAATGAATAGAAACTAATATAGAATCGTTTGTTAAAGTTGTCTGTCTGTAGTCGCCAGTAGCGTAACCTCGTTAGTTGAAAACATAAGGGAAGAGTTTAGGAACGGCTACTTTTATACCCGACATCATCATAAGGATGTTTTTGCTGCTCCAAATAAAAATGTTTGTAAAAAGTTTTTCTTTAATGAGTCTTTCAGTCGCTTCATGTAAACACTGCATCCAGTTAGACTGGAAGCCGATCCCATGATAGTTGGTAAAAGGCTACGCAGATTGATTGAGTCTGTGAAAGAAATTTCTTTACAAGGAAGAGTATAAGCAAAAGATCTGTAGTCACACGGGAAAAAGACGTCCGTTTGTGAATGCATGTTTCGCTATCTCTTTAGAAAAAGATCTTTTAAGCATATCATATCGTTAAAACAACTAAAAATCAAATCCATTTTTTCGTCCCAAGGTCTAAATCACTTAACCTTCAAGGATGACTAAACCGCTTCCTAACTTGTCCACTGCAATCCCATATTTACTACAATTCCCACGTGTCCAACATTCACACACTCCATAAATAAGTCATACACACATGATCTCATAAATACATAACAGTCCGGTCCCATCCACACTGTACCAACGTGTATTCCCACTGGACAGCCAGAATAAATAAAAAAATACAGAAGGTCCGGTCTCTACAACGTGCAAGTGCACTTGCGACCGGCATTTGTTTGGGGACGGTCAGTGACAGAAAAATTTAAAAAGAGGAACAATCACGCGTTTTCTAAAGATTTTGAGTTTAATCCTTCGGGTCAGCTTACACGGCTGCCAGGTCTCAGCTGAGCGAAGATAGCTCGGGCTTTGGCAATCCATTAAGCGACGGTCTCTTCACTATCTCGAGTTTCAAGGAAGGTTAATTTGTGGACGCATTCCATTACCTCTATGTTTATCAGCAATGGTGAGGGATTCACACCAGTTTTTATCTCTTGGGTCTTCCGCATATTTATTTTGAGACTAGTTTTCCGCTTCCAGAGGTTTATAAATCGTTTTGTTTTGGAATTATGCTTCCCATCTCCGAAAACAAGCGCCGCGGGATAGTAGGGATTATCCAACGTCTTGGAAGACCTGGATTACGCCGATGGCCTTGTCCTGCTGAGTTATAGCCACGCTGACATGCAAGCAAAGCTTAGTTTACTTACCTAAGTTACACCAACACCAAATAACTTGGGATGAAGATAAGATAATGATGATGACTTAGACACACTTCACGCACAGCGAGTGCAAGCGCACTCGCGACTGTCATTTGTTTGACATTGGTGCCGCTTCTCTTGTTTAATAACTAAACTAAAATTAGAGAATCGCTATCTTTTACTAAAAGGCAGTGAGAGAAAAGGACGGCTATAGTTAGAGAACTAAGTTAGAGATGTCAAATTAGTTTACGCCTTGCGCTTCACCGTGTTTTTAATCAACATGTTTTGTGTGTACCCTTAATTTGTATGAAAATATTAGTTCGACTAAATTTGACAGCCCTAATTTACGTCCGTATCTTTTTTGTTTTATTAGAGAAAAAAAAAGATAGCAATATCCTAAATTAAGTTTAGTTTGTGCACAACAGAATCGACACCATTGCTGCACGTACGCGTCTATGTGTGCGTTCACTTGTTTTCGCCCACTGCGTGATGTTGGCCTTCTGTTTCTAACTATTCTGTGACTAGACCTAGTTTTTACGAGCGAACCTAGACTGCTTGTGAAGGCTTAGATAAATTATTAGAATCATATTATAAGGGTTCGGCTGGAGATAGGAAAATGTAATGTATTATGTATTTGTAATAACTTTTCTCGGATGTTTGGTCGTTTGGTTATGTTTTAGGTTTCTGTTTTTGCTATAAAAGCGAGATTAGAAGTTAGTAAAAAAGGATTTAATCATTGTCGAAATAACTCGTAAACATGTTGATCTTTGTCACCAGAAACACCATCAGGACTGAAAATATGGAGTGAGGCTTTTGCCTCGCCATACCAATTTGAACTTGTTATTTTAAGACAGTCCTTTTATGCAAAAACGATTCTGCAGACGACAATTATTACCAAAGACTAAAACCACCGACTTCCAAATAAAAAACATTAAAAATTGCAAAATAATTTTAATTTCGGAAGTCGGTGTTAGATATCGTAGAAACTAAACAAGAAACACCATCATTCTCCTGCCCTTTTCCCAATTTATTTGGGGTCGGCGCAACATGTCTTTTTCTTCCATACTCCTCTATTAGTCGTCATCTCTGTAGTCACCCCTTTTTTACCCATATCCTCTTTCACACAGTCCAACCATCGTTTCTTTGGCCTTCCCCTACTCTTATAGCCATCCACATCCATACACAAGACTTTCCTCATGACATTTTCTTCATTCCTCCGCATCACATGCCCATACCACGACAACCGATTTCCACACAACTTTTCAGTCAGCGGTGCCACTTTCAGACTTCCTCTTATATACTCATTCCTAATTCTATCCATGCGCGTAACACCACACATCGCTCTTAGCATTCTCATCTCAGCTACATGCAATTGCTTTTCATTTATCCCTTTTGTGGCCCAACATTCTGAACCATACAAGACAGCAGGTCTGACCATTGTTTTATAAATCTTCCCCTTAAGTTTTAGGGGAATGCGGGAGTCACAGATAGTCCCGGTGACCTGCCGCCATTTCATCCATCCAGTGTTAATTCTGTGCTTAACAGTCCGATCTATTTCGCCATCGCTTTGCACGAGTGAACCGAGATACCGAAAATCGGAGCAGACTGGGAGAAGCGCGCCATCTAGCACTACAGCTTCAGAACTGGAGAGACCGCCGAAATCGCAGAACATGTATTCAGTTTTGGTTCTGCTGATTTTCAAGCCAACTTTCTCCAGCTTCTGTTGCCATTTCTCCAATCTGCTCTGGATCTCAGGTCCATCTTCACCGACCAGAACAATGTCGTCGGCAAACAGCATGCACCAGGGTGCCTCTTCCTGTATTTCCGACGTAAGAGCGTCCATAACCAACAGAAAGAGGTAAGGACTTAAAGCCGACCCTTGATGCAAGCCTACAGCCACACTGAACTTATCGGTGTTGCCAGCAGCCGACCGGACGTAGGTACTAGATTGTCTGTACATAGCACGAATCAACTCAACATACTTCCCAGGCAAACCTTTCTCTTTCAAGGCCCACCACAACACATCCCGAGGTACCCTATCATACGCTTTCTCAAGATCAATGAACACCATGTGCAAGTTCTTGTGCACACGTCTGTACTTCTCGCACAATTGACGGAGAGCGAAGGTGGCGTCCATTGTCCCTCGACCTGGCATAAACCCAAACTGGTTCGGGGTAATCTCACTCTCCTCTCGCAATCTTTTCTCTATCACTTTCTCCCATACTTTCATAGTATGTGACATGAGCTTTATCCCTCGATAGTTGTTGCAGTCCTGTACATCCCCTTTATTCTTGAAGATGGGCACTAGCGAACTATTGCACCATTCTTGTGGGATCACTTCTTCATACAACAACTTATTGAAGAATAAAGTCAGCCACATACATCCATCCTCTTTTAAACACTTCCATACTTCCACTGGTATGTCATCAGGGCCCATGGCCTTTCCATTTTTCTTACATTGAACTGCCTTTCTTACTTCATCCATGCTAATTTCTCTCACCAAACCCATATTTACTTGTACCTCTTTGAGCACACCACTCCATTCATTCTCTTCGTTCATCAACTTTTCAAAATAAACCTTCCATCGCTCTTTTATTTCGTCATCTTTCGACAAGACTTTATCGAGTTCATCTTTCATACATTTTATATGCATTATATCCCTCGTTCTCCTTTCTCTTAATTTTGTAATCCGGTAGAGCTCCTTCTGGCCTCTAGGGCTGTCCAGTAAATCATATAACTTTTCCTGCGCCTTAGCCCTGGAAACTGCAACCGCCTTTTTTGCCTTCCTCTTCCATTCTTTATAAATTTTCTTTTTCTCTTCTTTCAAATTATCATTTCCGGTTTCTACATTCTGCCATACTTTAAACGAAATTTTCTTTTCTTTTAGCATCTTTTGCACATCTTCATTCCACCACCATGTATCCTTTTCTATTATGCCTTTACCTTGCGATTCTCCAAACACATCTTTTGCTACTCGCCTTATACAATCCGCCATCTCTTTCCAACATTCATCCACAGATTTTCCTTCCATATCCTTCATTTCTATCATTTTATCCACCACTTGACTCTTAAACATACTTGCACACTCCTCATTTTCTATCATACGCCATCTGATTTTGGGTGGAGGCCGTTCTTTGTTCCTACTGGACGAGACACTGACTGTTACGTCCATCAATATGAGCCTGTGTTGAGAGACTAAGCCTTCACCTGGCAACACTTTACAGTTTTTGACTGTTTTGAGACTGTTTCGTCTCACCAAGAAAAAGTCAATTTGGGTCGCGTGCTGGCCACTTTTGTAAGTGATCAGGTGTTCGTCTTTCTTTTTGAACCAGGTGTTAGTTATTGCCAGGTCAAAAGCCGAAGCAGCTTGCAGCAATGTCTCGCCATCAGTATTACGGTCTCCGTACCCCCAACCACCATGCACTCTCTCATAACCGTACTTCAGACTTCCTACATGCCCATTAAAATCACCCCCCACAAACACCTCTTCACTCTCCTGTACATTCATCATCACACAATCGAAGTCCTTCCAAAACTTTTCTTTTACTCTATCCTCAGATCCTGATTGGGGTGCATACGCACTAATAACATTTACTATCATACTCTCCACAACCACTTTAATAGCTATCACTCTATCACTTACTCTTTTAACATCCACCACACATTCTTTTAACTCACTATCCAAAACTATGCCCACACCATTCCGTTTGCCATCACTTCCACAGTAATAAAACTTATATCCTTCTCCTAATTCTCTTGCTTTTGCACCCTTCCATTTCGTTTCTTGCAAACACGCTATATTTATCCGTCGCCTTTTTAAAACATCTGCTAACTCTCTTCCTTTTCCAGTCATAGTACCTATATTCCAGCTCGCACACCTCAAACTTAATTCTCTCACTCTCCGAGCTTGCGTCTTACGTCGCACCCGCCCGTCCTGGTGCGACAACCCTTGTCCATTTCCCACAGGAGCCGGGTGCTGCCCCTGCGCGTCGCCTGTGGGGTACGCCCTAGCCCTATCGCACATCATATTTTTCCAGACCATGTTGCAAAAAGGTTTTGGCAGAAGTTTTATAGCCGGCCGCCTGCCTGACGCCAACCCTCCTTGGGAATGCTGTTGTTGGTGGTTTACCCGCCACCGCGCGGGTGGCCCAAGGTGCTTTAGTAGTATGCACTAGGGCTCAAGCTCCCTTAGTCGCCTCTTACGACACCCACGGGAAGTGATGGGATGGTACTATTCTTTTACGTCCGACACCATACGGTACTAAACTAAACAAGAAACACCGACCTCTGAAATAAAAGTTAATTATTATTTCGTTTATTAATTTTTTTAACATATTAAATACATTTTTAAATATTTCTTAAAAAAGAATATATAAAAAACATTTAAAAATATAAAAAATAGTAGCGCACCGGTATCGGGAACAGGGTCCAAGCTACCGGCGGTCAGGGCTCCAGAGAGAGGAACTAATTATTATTATTATTAAAAATATTATTTAGTTGTGGTACCCCACAGCTAAACCTAAATACTGTGCACGTTCTATAGAAAGGTATAGGCATAATCTTACAATGGTAATATCATATTACGAGTACCATTAAAATCATTTATAGCCAAAGTGTATCCCATGAAAATTTCCTAAGCCCAAACACGGCTAGGATACATTGTTTAATGTTGAGTTCCGATGTCTAGCTTCCAGCCTCATCATTATATCAATTCGATGGTATAATTTTCATAAAAATGTTAAGGGATTTCCTCGATTCCTCAGGGATCCTATTTTCAGAACTGGATTTTGGTAAAAATAGGACAAATCTTCTTATCAAATAAAAAAGAATTTTTCAAATTGGTTTATAAATGATCTCCACAGCTAGGGTTTGGGAATTCCCGACAGTTTTGAAAATCCCGGGACACGAGTCAGCCTACAATCAAAGTCCCGGGATTTTTTTTTAAGAGGAATAAGCCTTTTTTGAAGAATTTTGATTGAGTAAATTCTGGTGAAACGTATTAAAAAAAGGCATTTTTTTTTTTAAATCAACATTTTCTTGGATAATTTTTTATTGCTTGTTCCATTTGATTTACAAAAGACTCGTCAGCCTCGTTGTATACTTGAGAGCTACTGGTACTAGGTTCAGCGCCCATTATTTCCTCATATGGTGTCCGGATACTAGGGATATTTTCGAAAAGCCTACAATACAGTTCTTCCTCGAAGCCTATTAGTGCAGTTTTACTAATATTCGAGGTAAAAAAGTCCGTGTTTTGAGACTGTGAGGTAACAATGTCGACAATCTTGTCTCGTCTCGAGTCTCGATCGGAAAGTCCCGGGACTCGAGACAACTAAAATTACGAATAGTCCCGGGACTTTGAGACACGAGACGTCCCGGGACCCAAACCCAACCACACCCAACATTCCTTGGCAAGACAGGTTCTCAGCCTTTCGGCCTACTTGACTACACACAATGACTTTTTAAGATCACAATACAAACATACAAAGCACTGTAGGTATAATAACTTCTGATTACCATACATAACCATAACACCCTTTAAACGTTCCCACTGCTGGGACACAGGCCTCCTCTCTTACACATTCCTTCTCACCGCACCGGGTACATGTCTAACTCTTTTGTTATTTCAACGATTAGACTCTGGAACGTGCTTCCCCTTGACATCAAAAAAGCTGAGAGTAAATTTTCGTTTAAGCGTAAATTACGGAACTACTACTAGTCCTCTCAAACGTAGTTTGGGCCTCGTCGTAGTCATTGTTTTTTGTGTATTTTTCTTTCTTTTTGAATTTATATACTGTATTATTTGGTATTTATTATAATATTTACTAGTATATTTTTTTAGCATATATGTATTTTTAACCGACGAAAAAAAAGGAGGAGGTTCTCAATTCGACCGTATATGTTTTTTTTTTTTTTTTTTGTGTATGTTCAGCCCTCACTCCGTCATTTATGAACCGATTTTGATTATTCTTTTTTTGTTAGATAGGGTACAACTCAAGAGTGGTCCTATGTCAAGGAAGTCAGGATCTGACAGTGGAATCCTGAAAAAATTGAGAGAAAACCTCGAAAATTGTCACGAATATTGTTTCTGTTTACTTTTCATAACTGAATCAGGTATTTGCATTTAGGAACCATCACATCATGAAACTGAGCTGATGATGGAAACCATACCTTTCCTAAACAATAGAAGTCAGATATAAAAACTGGTTTTAGTGACAAATACCACTTAATATACTTTGACGAAAAGACGTCTTTACAATATTGGAGGTAACCTCAACTGGTCAATATCCGGGGAACTTCATGGAAGGATTGTTATATCATCAGCTCAGTGGCAAGAGGAATGACGAAGAATTAGAAATTACCCTCAGAGTGTTAAAAGATAATGCGAGCCACAAAAAATCATAAAATAAGAAACTTTTTAACAAAAAATTTAACCGACGAAAAAGAACTAAAAAGCAAAAAATAAATAAACCTTTTAAGTCTTGAGTAATGAGCTTATTTACCTAAATAAAATATCAAATTTTATATAAACTAATTTTGAGTCGGCGCCAATTAATAAAATTATTAATTACCTACTTCTTCATTTGTAAGTACATACTTATAAAATTTAGATATTTAATAATCAGATTGTTGTTTGGCGCCGACTCAAAATTAGTTTATATAAAATTACAACCTACTCATACGACACTATTATGTACTTTTGTCTATATTTTTGTACAAATAAATAAATTAATAATAATAAATGAATATTATTATTATCATTAAGTGGGAGGGCGTGTCAGACTCTTACTGACTAAAACCCACTCCTGTTCCTTCCCTGCCTGAGTGTCCAGGGGTGCGGTAACTCTGTTAAGAATTTATCCGCTATCCCTAGGCATTCCTCACTATGTTTGCCATGTTTGCCTTCACCGTTTTGAGAGCGTGTGAGTGTGTGTGCAATGATGTGATGTGATGATGAAATAATTTACACAAAGTAAAGAACCCGTCTTTTACACACTGCTCTCTTTTTGATTCATCATCATCAGCCTTTTAATGTCCCCACAGCTGGGGCACAGGCCTCCTCTCTGTGAGAGGGCACGGGCCGTAATCCACCACGCGGGCCCAGTGCGGATTGGTCGATGCCACATGTCTTCGATTTTTTGGTTCTGGGACATGCCGGTTTACTCACGATGTTTTCCTTCACCGTTTTGAGAGCAGTGGTGATGAAATAATTTACACAAAGTAAAGCGCCTGCCTGGGTTTGAACTCACGACCTACAACTTGTAAGTCGCAGCCAATACCACTGGGCCACCTCTGCTCTATTTTTGATTACATTCTGTTTATTTTATGGTCCACCTGATGTAACTCCGCTACTAAAATGCAGAATGCAAATGAGATCAAATACTTTACTCATAAAATCGCTATACCTTATACAAAGTATCGTCAGCTTAGCATTCCCTTACGAAACTCTCCTTACATTAACCTACATTTTCGTAGTCAAGACAACAAAATACGGCGAACAAAGTATCGTTAAATTAATACCCCACATCACTATGCTTTTACTCTAATCTATGACGTATTAGTAAAAAAGGATTCTTGAGTACAGCCTGTACCAAATATACACACATTTGTGTAATAAATTGGAATAGAGTGGGGAAAGTTGGTAAAAAAGTTTCGATGTTTTTGGGGATTTTATTTTTCTGAACTTTGAATGCTTATTTTTTTGGGGATTTTATTTTTCTGAACTTCGAATGCTGATTTCATAAATTACTGGTTCAATAATTGAGTAGTGATAGTAGGTAATTAGGAAAACATCGTAAGGACACTGGCATTCGCGCCGTGCCCTGGTTCAGGCCATGGTACGGAGCGAGAGGGAATGGGGGGCCGTCTCCTCCTTCTGCGAAGCAGTAATGCTCGCGAAGAGGGAGGCGGCACACGTTAGGGAGACTCAACAGAGGCAGAGTCGCCCTAGCGCCCTCAGCAGCAGCCGTCGCAGGAGACGCCAGGGGCTGCGAGACGATCTCCGGCCACCGTAGACCCGGGCCTGCGGGCGGCGAGTAGCGGGTAACTCGCCGTCCGATCAGCACCAGGCCCGAGAGTCAACGGCGCGTAGTGTTCCACGCGCGCCACAAAGAGTTGTCAGCAAAGGACGGGGCCTGCCACGGCCAGTGCCTGCCCGGGGGTGGAGGATAAATTCGAAAGAGTTACCTCGCCCCCGGGCGCGTAGGGCAGGGAGGAACAGGGGTGGGTTTTAGTCAGTAAGAGTCTGACACGCCCTTCCGCTCCACCCTAGAGCGGAAGAAGTCATGAGATGATTTACCTAAAAAAAAGGACACTGGCATGTTCTAGGACAAAACAATCGAAGACATGTGACACCCAACACACCGGACCCTAGTGGAGGTTTACGGCTCATTCCCTATCCTAAAAAGGTCTGAGTCCCAGCAATGGGAACATAAAATTGTATGGCTGAATATGTTTTGTTATTTATGTTAGTAGGTAATTAGTAAGATTTTTTTACAAGAACACGTCATCATTCATCATTCTCCTGCCCTTATCCCAACAACACGAGAACACGAACACGAACCCAAGAACACGTAAAAAAGTCAATATGAATCATTGTATTGCTAGATGATGATAATCTTTTTATGAATATATAACAGTATTAAATGCAGAATTTACTAACCTTCTTATTAACGTGTTGCAACAAGGAATAGTCTAAACACCATTTCAAATTTTAATTATTTTTAAACAAACTTGCTATAAACAGACACATGCATTAATTAAGAAACTATTTTATAACAAAATGTTTCGTAACAATTCCTATGGTTACTTTACAACAAAAACATTGACTGCAAAAGATAAAGTACAAAACGTCTACATTTTAAAACAAGCACAATACTTAAGACTATGTTCCATAAATCGCTCAATCCGCGATATTATTTCTTTTTATGACCGTTGTATCATAAAGTTTTCCAATATAACATATTGGTGAGTTTTACTGTAGGTATACTAAACTTGTGTCTGTAGCGTCGATCGTAACACTTCGGTTTATAGTACTTCAGGTCTTAAAGTTCACGCTACTTCCATTATGGGGTGGGTAAAGGTCTAAGAGAGATACGAGCACTAAATGGCACTGGCTTAGAAATATGTGACTGGGTGTAAAAATCAACCAAGTTTTTTTTTTTTTTTGGCTTTCGATTTTTTTATTGTAGTTTCACTATACTACTAACTATATTGGCAAAGTTGTAACCCTGGCTTTAACTTATCCACGAGAAAAACTACTGCTGGACATGGCCTATTTTTTTCTAGTTAACAAGTAAAAATCGTTTCTGGCACGCCAGTTTTTGATTATCATTTTGTGACTGCCAAAAAACGAAAACGCTATTTAATAACACAAAAAAGTATGTGGTGTCGAAGAACGCGTAAGAAGTTATACTTCTTTGACGTAACAAGATAAAAAACGAAACTGTCACAAAGCTTACAAAAGGAAAAAAATCATTTTTCATGAACCACAGACTATAGTTAACTTCAGGGTGGTCGGTTCTAGCTAACTTCAACCTGTGAATTTTGTGTGACAGTGATGCGCGCGCAGCTTAAATGTCACTCATATTTTTTTCATAACGCGTCTAAAGAAGTATAACTTCAAAAAAAAAGTCGATAACATTTTTTCCGCCGAAACATCGATACCTATCACAACTCTACTTTAAGTACCGCGTGGTAAAAATGTTCGAGTTTGTCAGGGAGACGTATGAGCATAATTTTTACATGTACGCCGTCTGATGATATCGTTCGTACATTGTGACTGGTACGGGCAGAAAGAATGGAACTAACTAATTTTCTTTCTTTTATAGCTTTTGCTATTTTACTTAGCACTCTTTGGAATTCGCCCATACTTTTTGGCTGGTAATTAACACTTTTAGATCCTATACGTATTGTTATTGCTAAGCATGGCTGTGTTTCGGTTTAAAAAATAAGTGCTTAGAGGTGCCGGTAATATTACAACACGTACATACGTCATCATCATCACCATTTCAGCCGAAAGACGTCCACTGCCGGACATAGGCCTCCCCCAAGTGTCGCCACAATGATCGGTCCTGTGCGTCTCGTATCCATCGGCTACCCGCGACCCTCACCGGGTCATCGGTCCACCTTGTGGGAGGCCTTCCAACGCTGCGTCTTCTGGTACGCGGTCGGGCGGGATATGCGAGCAATGTGCCCTGCCCACTGTCACTTCAGTTTGGCGATTCTTCGGGCTATGTCGGTAACCTTAGTTCTCTTGCGGATAATTCATCATTTCTGATTCTATCACGCAAGGAAATTCTGAGCATTGCCCTCTCCATTGCCCTCTCCATTGCCCTCTCCATTGCCCTCTCCATTGCCCTCTCCATTGCCCTCTCCATTGCCCTCTCCATTGCCCTCTCCATTGCCCTCTCCATTGCCCTCTCCATTGCCCTCTCCATTGCCCTTTGGGTGACTGTAAGCCTTCTGATGAGGCCCATTGTGAGCGACCACGTTTCAGTTCCATAAGTCATCACACGCACATACGTAATCAGCCTTTTAATGTTGCCACTGTTGGGGCTCTCTCCTCTCTCCTCTTGGCTAGAGAGAGTGGGCTGTAATCCATCACGCGGCCCCATGATGATGTAACATACCACTACTCTTCAGTTATGTTTAAGTTTAATGTGATGATATTATATATGATATAGAATATTAAATGTGTTGTATTTTCATAACAATACAAAAATACCTACTACTAAATATTTTCTACTAACATTCTCAAACATTAAACCCAGAAACAATACACATGACAATTGTACGTACATGCACACCAACATAATCTTTATGTAGGTCCCGCTTTTAGTATAAAAGCCCTGAATGGTCCTTATGTACATTGTGGAACAGAAATAGCACAGTTCGTACCAACGAGTATGTCTGTGTTGCGGTTTTTAATTCATCGTGGATTGGAAACCACAGTGGTGGTGTGCTCGACTTCTATGGTAAATTGGCCGATGAAGCTTGCTGAGTAGAAATTGGAGCACCTGAATGGAAATTCGTGCGCTTAAAAGGGTATGGACATATAAGAACGTCGTGACTTCGAACCCAGCCAGGCGCTTTACTTTGTGTAAATTATTTCATCACCACCTCTCTCAAGACGGTGAAGGAAAACATCGTGAGAAAACCGGCATGTCCTGGAACCAGAAATTAGAAGACTGAAGACTGAATAGGCTCGCTCCGGGAGCGATTTCCATCACACAGAAAAAATGTGCACGAGCATCTGCACACACATCCAACAATAACCCGCCCTCGTGAAATTTACCAACTATAACAAGTTGTGCATTGATATTTCTTCCACTATTCTTATCTGGTGACACGATCTACAACTCATTATTCACTAAGAGACTGACCAAAACAAGCCTAGCTTACCCTTCCAGATTCTCATTGTTGCCAAGTACCTTCTTCCTCCCTTTAACCCCCCTCAGCTTTACCCAAAAGGGTACAAATATACCCAGGGGTACACGTAAATGATTTATGTGGAAGACATTACCGTTAACGTTGCTCAAATAATAAAATAAGAGATATGAGTAGGTCTTGTTCATCGTGTATAGAATATACGAGTATTATAAGTGACATACGAGTATCTTTTTTTTATGAGACAAGCAAAGAGTAAAAGAAATTGCCTTAAGTACCAGCTAGGTACATGCGCATAGTTATGAGGGTAGAAGAAGATCATAGACAGGATGGATCATCATCAGATCACCCGATCATATCTTGATTGCCTTTTCTGTCCGTCCCACATTTTTTTTTCGGGGGGCCTTCAAAAGAGAGAGAGTGTGAGATTTTAACCTCACTTAAACGGAAGGGGCTCCGTGACCACTAAAGGCCACCCCGGGACTCCCTTTGTGCAATGCCTATTCGGGCTCATCTCTGGGGAGACTGTAAAATGGTCGCCCCATCCTTGGTCACCATTGTTTGTTTGTTTTTTTAAAAGATGTTACCCCACACCAGGACAACACCTAATTTCAGGGGCCATCTCCTGGTCTAGTAAGGTGATGGGTGGATTGCTTGAATGATGATATGGATGGAAGGAAGTGTCTATTGACATGGCTGCAAATAGTAATGTATGGAATAGGAAGACTGCTTCGCCGAACACAAACAAATTGAAATCAGTGCACACTATTCTCAGTGTGTTCGCAGATCGGTGGGATTATCCGTTGATGCAGAGGTGGATGCAGCTTCACGCTGAAGTTTAGCTGTATATTTTAGTTTTATATATCTGTACCTACTAACACTAGTTTTTTAAGTAATTTGTTAACTCGGAATGGAATTAGTCTGAAATAAAAGTTGTTTTATTATATTATCATTTTAGTAGGTACGCCCAACGTCATCAAGTAACCCACATTGAACTAGTAACGCATTAATCCCCTTGATTTTGATACAATAATTAACTGTTCATGCCAAAGGGGAAGAATTAAAAACATTCGTTTGGTCGATTTGTTCCGTTTTCGCCTCGATTTTTCGGACAATCTGGTGGACAATAACTACCTATTTTAGCGGAAGAAGTCCACAACCCAGCTATGGGCTGGTAGTGGATAAATAAGATAATGAAGAAGCAACACACTATTTGGCACAAGGAAACCTATTAATAATTACTTGCTAGTGACCCGCCCCGGATTCGTACGGAAACAAAATTATTCAAAGGACACGTAGCGCCATCTAGCGTCCTAAAGCAAATGTGACCGTAACATACATACAGAAAAAACCTCCTCCTTTTGGAAGTCGGTTAAAAATTGCACCCATCCCAAGTTATCTGTGACATATTAAATGCCTTTCTTTGTAACAGTTTGTCCTACAAAGTTCAAATTTGGCATAGTTTCACAAACTTGCAGGCAATACGTAAGAAAGTTTTATTTTGGGCAAAACTTACGAGCGACGAAAACTACGGAAAAGTTTACCAAGGAATAGAGTTACCTACTGAAATGAAACCCGGAAGTAATATTAAACTTGTTTTGTAAATAAACATCTTTTTCTGAATTTGTTTCAAATCAATTTATGTTTCGAGGTCCAATTTATGATTTCTCGCTTTTACTTTTTCTATTTATTATGTTATTAAAAGGGCAACTGAATTGCGTAAATTACTAAAAAAAAAACTATTTTGGTCCGTCAGATATGAAAAACACACATCTACACTAAAACCAAAAACTTAACCTAACTGCGTAATAATAATAATAATAACGATAAGGATCGAGCGGGGTATATTCCAGGGTGATAGTTTGAGTCCGCTTTGGTTTTGCCTAGCTTTGAATCCTCTAAGCACACTGCTGGAGAATTCAGGGCTAGGCTATCGGTTGAAGAGAGGTGGTCAGGTTATATCTCACCTCCTTTACATGGATGACTTGAAACTCTTTGCCCCCAACAATCTGCAACTGATGGAGCTACTGAAGGTAACTGAAACCTTCAGTAGTGCCATCAGGATGGAGTTTGGTGTAGACAAATGTGCGGTCATGCATGTAAAGCGAGGGGAGATTGTGGAATCCGTAGGAACTCAACTCTCGGATTTCATAAACCTGAGATCCCTCTCTCCAACCGAAACCTATAAGTATTTGGGTATGTCGGAAGCGTTAGGTATCAATGTTACTGACATGAAGCAATCGTTGAAGGAGCGCTTCTTTGGCCGCCTGAAGAAGGTATTTAATAGCCTTCTATCAGGCGGAAACAAGGTGCGCGCCTTCAACGGTTGGGTCATGCCGGTATTGATGTACTCTTTCGGCGTACTCAAATGGACTCAAACAGAACTTGACACCCTGGATAGGCGTGTTCGTACACTGCTGACTGCATTTCGAATGCATCACCCACGTTCGTCGGTGATGAGACTGTATATCCCGCGGAAGTGTGGAGGCCGAGGCTTTTTAAATGCTAAAACCCTCCACAACCGCGAGGTATGCAGTCTAAGGGAATATTTCCTAGCTGCTGACGTGGGTATGCATCGAGATGTAGTGGCAGTAGACAAGGGCCTTACTCCACTCTCCTTGGCTAACGAGAACTGGCGCAAACCTCTAGTGCTTGACACTAACGATCGCAGAGAAGTATGGCAGAGTAAGGCACTTCACGGACGCTTTTTCCGGGCCCTACATGGGCCCGATGTAGACCAACTAGCGTCCGTAGCCTGGCTGCGTGTCGGTGACCTCTTTGGGGAAACCGAAGGTTTTGTCTGTGCAATTATGGACCAAGTTATCTTGACGAAAAACTACCGGAGATTTATTGTGAAGGACGGCACGGTTGACATATGTCGGGCATGTCATCGTCCGGGAGAATCAATCCGCCACATAATCTCTGGTTGTTCTCGTCTAGCTAACGGTGAATACTCGCATAGGCACAACCTTGCAGCCAGGATTATCCATCAGCAACTTGCTCTGAAGTACTCTCTTGTGGAATCGGAAGTGCCGTACTACAGATATGCGCCCGACCCAGTTCTCGATAATGGTCATATCTCATTGTACTGGGATCGGTCCATCATCACTGACAGGACTATTGTAGCCAATAAGCCTGATATAGTGGTGGTGGACCGAATCGAGAGGCGTGCAATGATTGTTGACATTACCGTCCCACATGACGAGAACCTCGTGAAAGCCGAGAAAGATAAACAAATCAAGTATATTGACTTGGCTCGCGAGGTTGTCGACATGTGGGATGTGGACTCAGCGATCATTGTACCGATAGTCGTATCAGCCAGTGGCCACTTAATAGCCACGAGCCTCGATCAACACCTCAGGAGGCTCTCGTTAGGCGGCTGGATCAAGGGCTTGATTCAGAAAGCAGTACTTCTGGACACGGCTCGCATTGTCAGGCGGTTCCTCCCTCTGGAGCCCTGACCGCCGGTAGCTTGGACCCTGTTCCCGATACCGGTGGGCTACTATTTTTTATATTTTTAAATGTTTTTTATGTATTCTTTTTTAAGAAATATTTAAAAATGTATTTAATATGTTAAAAAAATTAATTTTAGAAATAATAATAAAATTAATAAAAATAGGATAAATTAATAAAAAAGGATAATAATAAAGCATTTCATTTCCTTATTCTTTACAGTAAATATAAATGACATGTATCTATATAAAAGTGCATCTAGGGCAAGGCTCCTCTCCGGATATAGGCCTCCTCCAACTGTTTCCATTCCTGGGGGTTAGACAAAATACTTTTATGTTAACGTTAACGCTAACGCTTCGTGCAAAATGTATGGCAACGACATTACTGGGCGTGAGTCACGTGACAGTTCTCTCTGCAGGTAATGCCCTTGCCATACATTTTGCACGAAGCGTTAGCGTTAGCGCTATTACAAAAAATGTTTAGGGCCTTTCTGTTTGTAGCTCTCAACAACCAGTCTCCGCCGGCTGTGTTTTTGATTTCATCGACCCAGCGGTCTTTAGGTCTTCCTTTTCTGCTTTTTCCACTTGTCACATAATATAAACAAAACACATTCGGGCGTCGAAGTACTCCTCCACATCACTCAGTCTCCGTCAGTTAGATTACCAAAAATATTGGTCTCGTATTCTTCTTTTATCACGTAATCAAAAACCGGTCAAGTGCGTGTCGGTCTAAATGTGCGAACATTTAGGGTTCCGTACCAAATGAGGGAAATATCAAAAGAAATCTGATTTATCAGTATACGTATATTTTACCAACAAATGCCAAAGCATTTGTTGGTAAAATATACGTAACAATAAACATTATCACCAAATTTCAAGTTCATTGGTCAGTGGGAAGTTGAAAAATTTCTCAGAATAAAATTTTGTGACAGACGACGGACAGATAGACGGACAGGCAGACACGTGAGTGACAGCAATAGGGCTCCGTTTGGACACTTCGAGTACGGAACCCTAAAAATGAAGACAGTTCAATGCGTTGAAATTCCGTATGACATCACAACTACGTATTTAATGTACTTGTTACCTAGAAGTAACAAACCCCTACTTCCGAACTTTGATGCGTTTTATCTTTGTCATTTTTTAATTATTTGTTATAGCAAAAAGATGTGTCCAATATCTTTTGATAACCTAACACTGGAGTTGCCCAAGCGTGTAAATAGCCGTGGTTCTCTGCGGATGGAGGACAGTGTTACGGCCAAACACTTGGATTGAATGCTGGCCCAAAATTGCCTATATTTGTCTGTATAACTTCAAGTTAGGAGTGGTTGGCAGTAGACGGCGCATGTGGCCTTACTCTAAGTTAGCAAAAACAAGTGGTACCTGACTTTCTTTCTTTGGCTGCCACGCTGGAACCCGACGACTTGACGAGTGGCCACTCGATTCTCTTCACACCAACACTCCTGGCTGTTCACTAGTTACACGGACGCGGTAAATATGGGTTATTTATTATTCCCGGAGAATCCCCAACGTTTACGGGATATTACTCGGGATTTTAGTGTATTTGCGGGGACGATGTTAATAAGACATTAATTTAGTCTGCGGTGAATGCGCTCGGCTTCGCAGCGGAAGCCACACTGACGTGACGTCGAAGGCTACATTTTAGATTGCCTATGGCTCCCGTAAAGCCGGCCACACACTTGCCTCACAAGTTAAAGCAAGACACACACGCCGTGATACCACACCCCATCCAACTTGCAGAGTGGCGGCAACTCGCCACACCATGCTCCCCGCCTTGAAAGGTCCAGGAGCTTTCAAAAGCTGCTAATCTATGCGGCGCGAGTGAGGTTCAAGAAGCGGTGATGATATGTAAGCATTTACTTGTTGAAGAGCTTTGAGGGAAATCCAAGCAGCAGTCCGAAACACCATCGTATTGATATAATGCTCGGGAAAAATAATTATCAGTGTCCTGAGAATGAATTGCGGTTCGACTTGACTGTGGTAAGTCGAATAAACTAAATTACAACTATGTAATGGCGTACCATTGGAACGTATACTATGAACCCTAAACTAAATTAAACTAAATTACGTAGTAATAATAATCTATTGAGTTGGCAAAGGATACAACTTAGTGACAGGACGTTTATACGTGCCTGACGCGGTTTTTATTGAAGCGACTCGAATTACACCATCCGATCCCGGAAAAACTTCCTCTATGATACCCAATGGCCAAGTCAATGGAGGTACGTTATCTTGACCCAAGAGAACGACAGTACCTATCTCTATAGGGCGATCGGGAGTGCACCACTTCTGGTGAACTTGCAGCGTGTGCAAGTACTCAATTCGCCATTTATTCCAGTAGGATAACACAAGTTGATCCAAGAGCCTTTTGCGGTTGCTGACAAAAATAGACCATCTATGGGGAGATGAGTGGATCCACGAGAGAGCTATGGTGGAGTCCGAGAAAGCGTGGACACCTGCAATAGGTACACGAGCGGAAAGTTTTTCCTTGACTACGCGAACAAGTTTAGAAAGAAGTAAAGCGGCGACAAGTTCTAATCGAGCTAGCGTTGTTATTTTAGCGGGGGAGACTTTGGACTTTGCACATAAGAGTCGGACAGTGATATCACCTGTAGGGTTGGTAATGTGTAAATAAATACAACAGCCATAACCAGTAAAGCTGGCGTCGCAAAAGGCTACGATGTTCACTACAGCTTCTCTAAAGACGCCAATGTGGCGAGGAACCTTTAGAGAAGAGAGTGAAGGAAAATCGCGCGTAAAAGCGGCAAACCGATTTGTGATGGATTCCGGAGGAACCTCATCCCATCCTACTTTAGCTAACCAAAGTTCCTTAATTAATACCTTCGCGTACAGCACAACGGGTCCTACAAGGCCAAGTACGTCGAACAAGCGGGCAACTAGCGATAGAATCGCGCGCTTCGTGCATTTATCATCCACGGCGATTGTTGTCAAAGAAAAATAATCATCAGCGGGTTCCCAGGTTAATCCAAGGATTTTGAAATTATGGACATCATTATCCATGCCAGAAAAATTAACTGGTAAGCGGTGAGACTCTGGGAGAATCTCTAATAAAGCGGGTGAATTGGTAGCCCATTTGACTAAGTCAAAGGAACCTACCTTCATTAAATCAATTAAATCGCGGGATAGACGCATAGCTGTCTGTTCGTCCGAAACAGAGTAGACGTAGTCGTCCATGTAAAACTGAGTTTCTACCAATTTAGAAGCCTCAGGAAAGCGGTCGCTTTGCTCACACGCCAAGTTACGCAGTGTGCGCATCGCTAAATAAGGACTAGGCTTTAGTCCGAAGGGAACGCGGTTAAAATGAAAGGTGCGAATAGGCTCACCTTTGCTAAAACGATACAAGATTCGTAAATATTTGTGGTGGTGCTCTTTACACCGATACGTAAGAACATTTGTTTTATATCCGCTGTCATCGCGACAGGGAATGTACGAAAATCAAGTAATAACAAAAACAAGTCTGCTTGCAAATTAGGTCCGACATGCAAAATGTCATTGAGCGACAACCTCGAGTGAGTTATATAATCCGCGATAGTTTTATTATAATTCTCGCGTAGGGTCATTAACGTAAACTTACGCTCGAGCGCAAGCAAGCGCCTAGGGGCGTAACCGTGCGAGCTACCTAGCCCGCCGGGTGAGCGCGCAAAAGGTAGATCGACAAAGTATCTGCCGTCTTCAAATAAGACTGAAGAATTAAAATTATTTTCACACTCTAATTCGTGCGGACTAATAAAACGCTGAGATGGAATTTCTTCTAGCTCAAAAAACTTATGTAAATTTGACTCGACTTCAATGTCGGCCTGCGCGGTAAACGAAGATGAAATGTGTGTCACATCACTACTACAACAATCAATATCACCCATAAGCACATAACCGAAGCTAGTCAGTATAGCAGGGGGCGCGCGGGTACCTGAGTCGACCCTGTCTCCCAGGTAAATAAAGGGGAACAATTGTGCTCCAAGCACGAGATCTATTCCGCTCGGAACATTCCAGGTGGGATCGGCCAGCTGCAAGTTATTTAAGTATGACATGTTATCATTGTTATGTAATCTAATAAATTTCGCGGGAAGTCTATCTGTAATACAATCAACAACTAACGCTTGTATCGAAAACTTCGTATGAGGATCAAACCGAGATTCTATGTTTAGATGAATAAAACCGTGTATTGGTTTCGATGACATTCCAACACCTTGTAAAAATGAATTGCGTAATTTAATTATGGGTAAATTCAAACGTTTACAACAGTCCACAGTAATTAATGTATTTTGCGATCCGTTATCTAGTAGGCACCGAACCAACTCCTTATCTCTGATGTCGCTATAGTAGGCAAATAACTGCGCGGTCGCTAGCAAAATGGTTGACCCAGTTTGAACAGCTGTAGTGAGCGAAACAGATGTATCCTTAGTAGGCACTTGCGGCTCGGGCGATAATGACTCATCTTTTTCTCGGAAATGTAAGAGAGAATGATTGGTCTTTTTACAAATTTTACAAACGTTACGTGACTTACATTTAACCAAAGAATGGGATAGACTTAAACAGTTTATACAGCCACGTTTAGCTTTAATAAATTCAAAACGTGCAAGCGGTGTACTAATATTTTTAAACTGCGGGCAATCGAACAGCTGATGTTGTACGTCATCCTTATCGCACAACGTACATTTGCTATTTGAAACCGGTTCATTACGCGACACGAACGACTTAGCGGTGTTATTTTTTGATGATGATTAACTGAACTAGACTTAGCGCGCGGTTCCGTCTGTAAATTATTACCGTATGAGCGTTGTAGTACTTTAACATATCCTTGCATGAATGTTATAAACTCCGCATAGGAAGGTAATTCTTTCTCACTCACACGGGATTCAAACTGTAAGACAGTTTGCGCGTCAACCTTTCTTAAACCACAGTGTAATAAAACAAAATCCAGTAAGTCTGGAATGTCTAACTGCTTCAAGGCTGCGACGGACGCTGAATATCGTTCCACAAAAGTATTGAGGCTCGCGGCATTTCCGGCGCATTGTTTAATGTCCAGTATATTATTGAGATAATGAATCCCTAAACTACGCTTATCTTGATACCTTTTAACGAGACTGTTCCACATAACGTTGTATGTATCACCTGTAGGAACAATGCCTGCGGTTAGTTTTAAGGCATCATGAGTCAATTTACTGATCAAGTACTGGACACGCTGCGAGTCAACCAGATCGGTATTTAAATGAACATTGCTGCGAAACATTTCATAAAATATGGGCCAGTTTTCCGCTTTACCATCAAACGATGGCAAATCTATGGGCGGTAATTTTATACGAGTACCCACTTTGTGTTCCGATGTTTCGTTTTTCGAAAGTATGAGATTACGTTTATATTTAATATTAGAATATAAGTCTTCAATATAATATAGACTCGAATAGTCTGGTGCGGTTTGGTCAATTTCGAATTGCAATTCATTCATTTGTTCTACTATTTCCTCAAATTTGTTGTATTGCTCAGTAATTGTTTCTGACTGCGCTAAGAATGTCTCATTTGAACGTGAATCAAAGTTCGAGATGTTTCTGGAATCATTATATATGCGATTAACTCGCTCGAAAATCATTTGATTTTTAGCGGTAAGCTGAGCCAATTTAGCTTCTTGCTTGCGGGACGCCATTTTGGGGCACTAATAAAGTTACGTGCCTACTGTAATGACTTGTACTTAATTTGTACTGAATTTTACTGATGCCTATCCAGGCTCGAAAGGACCATCTAATGAAGATGCCCAAGCGTGTAAATAGCCGTGGTTCTCTGCGGATGGAGGACAGTGTTACGGCCAAACACTTGGATTGAATGCTGGCCCAAAATTGCCTATATTTGTCTGTATAACTTCAAGTTAGGAGTGGTTGGCAGTAGACGGCGCATGTGGCCTTACTCTAAGTTAGCAAAAACAAGTGGTACCTGACTTTCTTTCTTTGGCTGCCACGCTGGAACCCGACGACTTGACGAGTGGCCACTCGATTCTCTTCACACCAACACTCCTGGCTGTTCACTAGTTACACGGACGCGGTAAATATGGGTTATTTATTATTCCCGGAGAATCCCCAACGTTTACGGGATATTACTCGGGATTTTAGTGTATTTGCGGGGACGATGTTAATAAGACATTAAGTTGCATTTAGTCTGCGGTGAATGCGCTCGGCTTCGCAGCGGAAGGCACACTGACGTGACGTCGAAGGCTACATTTTAGATTGCCTATGGCTCCCGTAAAGCCGGCCACACACTTGCCTCACAAGTTAAAGCAGGACACACACGCCGTGATACCACACCCCATCCAACTTGCAGAGTGGCGGCAACTCGCCACACCATAACACATATACACAACACCTAACAACCCACCACCACCGCCACAATGACCGGACCAGTGCATCTCGCATCCATCGGCTTTTTTTTCTTTTTTTTTTTGTGGGGTGGGAAATCATCCTATGACTTCTCCCGCTCTGGGTGGAGCGGGAGGGTGTGTCAGACTCTTACTGACTAAAACCCACCCCTGTTCCTTCCTGCCTTTGAGTGCCACCCGCAACCCTCACCAGGTCATCGGTCCACCTTGTGGGAGGCCTTCCTACGCTGTGTCTTGCGGTACGCGGTTGCCACTCTAGAAACTTTCAGCTCTTTCGACCATCTTTTCGACAAACAATTTTTTGTCCTATATTATTAAAATAAATAGGTTTCCTAATCCCCAGTCAACTCTAACATACATTGGCATAACACGGAATGAATATTATTCTATCAAACACTACTACAAACTAATTTTAGCTTCAGCGGCAAGCACTAGAGGTGTCATTACACCTAAAGCTGCACTATTTCGTGTTAAGCTGCGTAATACTAGCACATATTGTTGTTTGCATATGCTTTACGAAACAAAGTACTTGGATTAACATTATAAAGGAGAGCTCTCGTCATACGTGTATGTCATAGAGATCGATTATTTGATCTGTTCTGCGAGCAACGTGCCCTGCCCACTGTCACTTCAGCTTGGCGATTCGTGATGTCGGTAACCTTGGTTCTCATATGGATATCATCTTTCCTCATTCGATTACGCAAGGAAACTCTGAGCATATCCCTCGATATCTCCCTTTGCGTAAGTTTAAGTCTTCTGTAAGAGACCACGTTTTGTGTCATATGATATCGCTGGCAACACGCACTGGTCATAGACTTTCGTCTTGAGATACTGTGGAATGTGAGACGAGAAGATACCGCGTAGATTTCCGAACGCTGCCCAGCTGAGTCGAATTCGATGGCTGACCTCTTTCTCAAATTATACCCACCTAACCACTTAATTTGGAAATATTCGTTGTTAACTGACTTTGAAAAAGGAGGAGGTTCTATGTTCGACTGTACGTATTTTTTTTTAAGTATGTCCACCGATTTCTCCGTCAGTTGTGGACCGATTTTCAAAATTCTTTTTTTATCCGAAAGAATCTACTCCCGAGGTGGTTCTATATAAATTTATCGAAATTACTTCAGCCCTTTTTGAAAAACTGAACAAAAACGAAAAATACGTATACCTCGATGACGTTTTGGTATTCTCCAATTAATTAAAATTAAAAAAATAACTTTAATTTCGGAAGTCGGTGTCAAAAAACGAAGAAATAAAATGTAAACACTTACTTCCAAAATTTAAGTTATTTTTAATTTTCAGTGTAGGTGTTTTCTTTTTGGAAATCGGTTGTTTTTTTTTTTGTAAAAAACTTTTTTCGGATGAATAATATGCGAAATTATCAACCTAATATTGCATTGTTCCTGACCTCGCCAATACGTAGTGACAAAGTATAAAAAAGTGCTCCATCCTTGTTTGACAACCCACTTCATGACCTACTTACACCAATATTAATTCGTTCTAAACAGTTATAAGTACAGCCCTTTATAATCCTCACTTATTATCCTTTAAACCCTGTCTTCCCCTCCCTACGGTATCACGAAAGCGGCCTAACGAAACGGCTTTTCAATTAGGGTGCACAAACGGATGGTAAAAGATAATATTTAAATAATAAATAACCCAACAGGATCACCCCCGTCTGGTCGGTGTTTATACAGAAAATTGGTTTTTGAAAAACCCCTTATTTTGAACTTACAACGGGTGAAAGTGGCTTACGTCGACTGTGCGAATTCCACTTTTTAATTTTGTTTTTATTTTATAATTATTACGCCTTTTTGTGAAGTAAGTAGTTGGAGTCATGTTTTCGGGTGTCATAATTATTCAGGTATCGGACATACATATCCTAAACTTCGAAAGATAAACAGAACATAATTCAGGAGTATGTCCTAAGTAGGAATCGAACTTAGACAACACATTTAGCAACTGAATTTTCAGGTTTAGGTTAATTCTCAAAAAAAGACTCAACATCTCTCACTTCAGAACAATATTATACTTAAGTCTATAAAACCTATGAAAAATGCACCCATTCAATGCATCCAGTTTTTAGGAATGAAATGAGTAGGTACACATTTTTAAGCGTATATATGGAACTGCGTTCCCTCAAATATAAACTTTTTAATATAAACTGCATAGCTGGGGCTCTAACTCACAACCAACCAATAACTTGCCAGTCAGCAACTACTCGCATGCACCAAAAACAATTCTAAAACCACACCCACTTTACAATATCGCAAACAAATGAAACAGAATAGCTACAGTACCTCCTTACAGTACCTTGGCTAAAATAGTTCACTAGTTCACAAGCCATGACGTCAGAGGTAGAAAAGGGGCGAAACAGGGTGCGAAGGGGGTAAAACGGGGTGGTCGTAGTATAAATTTCGTGACAGTACTTTCTGTGGGCAAGACTTTAGTGCCCATCAAGCTAAAATCGTAAGTTGAGACCTAGATAGCCGTAAATGGCTTGAATAAATACAGTTTTGAAGAGCTTCTGCCCATTTTCATGGTGAAATATTGGGGAAGTTCTTAGTAAGGAGGAGGACAACAGATGCTGTTTTTAAATGTTGTTGAGTGTTTGTAGACTTAGGCTGTAAGAAAGATTGTTCCGTACGGAGGAATGCGTATGCGTAAAAGGCCGGATGACTTTAATCTTTGCCCTTCGAGTCCATAAACTTCGTTCTATATTTTTATACTGTCCTTCAAAAGTAGTGGAAATTATTTAAGTCCCCAAGCAAAAAACTATGTAATATTAGGTGCAGGTACATTTGATTAAAGCCGCGTTTAAATCATGCAAGTAGTCTGCATGCAACGTTCAAGTTGCAAGCGAGTAGTTTTCAATTTGTGTGTGCAAGTGTCAGTTGCAAATTGTCAACGAGTCGCTGTACAAGCACACTGATACAAGCCCTGAGTCAAACACTTGCATGCTAATAAAACCTTGCATGCGAGGTGCAAGTTCTATAAATATGTTTCCAATTCAAGTAACTTGTTACCAAGTGTGACATACTTGCATAATGGTAACGCGGCTTTATGCTGAGTTACGAGTTGTGGGTCGTGGGCTCGAAACAAGGCAAGCAATTTACTTTGTGTAGTTTATTTCATCATCTCTGCTCTCAAAACGGTGAAGGAAAACCTCGTGAGGAAACCGGCATGTCCTAGAACAAAAAAATCGAAGACATGTGACATCCATTAACAGTTGGTGGATGTCACAACCAACGACAAGTTAGTCGGCGCCGTTACCACTGGGCCACCATTGCTCTCAAGTTTTGGTTGTTTTTGGTTAACAGTTTTTTTTTTTACTTTTGATAGGCGCGCGTTTGACCACTATCTCACCTGATGGTAAGCGATGATGTGGTTGTAGATAGTGCACGCTTGCCTAGAAGTAACATATTCACTCTTGACTTAAAGACTCCCAGGTTGTAGTTATCGGGAAACACAGACTCTGGCAGGGAATTCCACTCCCTAGCTGTACGCACAATGAATGTATTGTGTGTGTGGGTGAGATGTCCACCATGTACTAGTGATGTATCGCCGTACGTCTAGTGGTCTGATGATAGAACGGGCTTGACAGAATTAAATTATGCAATTCCGTCGCACACTCACCAAAATGCAACCGATAGAAAACTGATAGGTTAGCAACTCGGCGTCTATGCTCAAGACTTTGAAGCTTTGACTCGACGAGCCTATCATTGCCGATGACCTCTCGTTCCTCAATTGTCTCAATGGCGTCAAGCTGGTATCTAGCAAATCCAGCAGATGTTCCGGCGTGAAGTACCGTCTCACCTTTGCTAAAATCCCCAACTTTTGGCAGCCACTTGAGCCTTTGCCTCTATTAAAGGTTTAAGTTTCAATACTTTGACATCGCCAACACACATAAGCGACTGTCATTGCTCACACTTTTTTAAATAAAAACCATTGCAAGTATACATACACTGTCCCACTGGGAAAAGGCCTCCCTCCATTGCTTCCGCTGTTCTCGGTTCTATGTCACTTCTTTATAATTCTCAACAAAGACACCTAAGTCATCCCGCCATCTCATTCGTGGTCTGCCGTGGCCTCGTCTTGCGGTTTCAGCCACTAATCTTGAGTTCTCTAGAACCACCGCTCGTTCGGCATGCGGCAAACATGTCCAGCCCAGTCACATTATGTAGTCCCACAAATATTAAAATCAAATAAATTAAACCACAATATTTGCCTTTGAATTTTCAATAAAATTTAAACATGATTTAAACTTATGACATTAATTTGTAATTCCTCATTTAATTTGCGTAAAATTTTGCATGTCTGTGTTTTAATAGTGTGGCCAATAATTTGTACAACAATTAATACATTATTTATTTTAAATAAATTATGGTTTTGCTGCCAAATAGATTAATTTGTAAGGTTCTACAGTAAGCCGACTCTTTACAGTTACCATCACCATCGTCATCATCATCACGATCACCGTCTTTGTGAGAGAGCGTGAGCCGTAATCCACCACGAGGGCCCAATGCGGGTTGGTGGATGTCACATGTCTACGATTCATTTTTGTAATAGGACATGTTGGATTCCTCACGATGTTTTCCTAAACTCTAAATTATTCTGATTATACTGCGGCAACGAAAATAAAATCCTCAGATATTATAAACCAAATAAAATCTCTACCTTACAAGGAACCAATCCAGATGATAAGTGTGTATCCCGAAACGAATCTGAAAATCTCCCGATTTGCTTGAAACGTACACGGAGAGCGGAATCCGAAATCAGCTGTTTATGCCCTCCATTTTTATGCGCATTTATTTGAAAAGCGTATACATCAACACTGTGCGATTTAGATGGGTTTGCGAAAATAGAATCGTTTGATATTGCTATATAAAAGTGTGAGAGTGCGTGAGTCTTTCCCCACAGGAATTGTGCATTTTTCGGGTTAAATAAAACATGAGTTGCCTATGAAGCTCATTGATGATGGAGCTGTCTTTCTATCAGTCGTTTTTTTTTTATAATTGGGGCAACCTATCTTACTCTTCAGCCGAAAGATGTCCACTGCTGGACATAGGCCTCCACCAAGTGCCGCCACAGTGACCGGTCCTGTGCGTCTCACATCCATCGGTTACCCGTGACCCTCACCAGATCATCGGTCCACCATGTTCAAGGCCTTCCAACGCTGCGTCTTCCGGTCATCATCATCATTATTTCAGCCCAAAGACGTCCACTGCTGGACATAGGCCTCCACCAAGTGCCGCCACAGTGACCAGTCCTGTGCGTCTCACATCCATCGGTTACCCGTGACCCTCACCAGATCATCGGTCCACCATGTTCAAGGCCTTCCAACGCTGCGTCTTCCGGTCATCATCATTATTATTTCAGCCGAAAGATGTCCACTGCTGGACATAGGCCTCCACTAAGTGCCGCCACAGTGACCGGTCCTGTGCGTCTTATATCCATCGGCTGCTCGCGACCCTCACCAGGTTATCGGTCCACCATGTTAGAGGCCTTCCAACGCTGCGTCTTCCGGTCATCATCATCATCATTATTTCGGCCCAAAGACATCCACTGCTGGACATAGGCCTCCCCCAAGTGCCGCCACAGTGACCGGTCCTGTGCGTCTCACATCCATCGGTTACCCGTGACCCATGCCAGGTCATCGGTCCACCATGTTCGAGGCCTTCCAACGCTGTGTCTTCCGGTCATCATCATTATTATTTCAGCCGAAAGATGTCCACTGCTGGACATAGGCCTCCACTAAGTGCCGCCACAGTGACCGGTCCTGTGCGTCTTATATCCATCGGCTGCTCGCGACCCTCACCAGGTCATCGGTCCACCATGTTCGAGGCCTTCCAACGCTGTGTTTTCCGGTCATCATCATCATTATTTCAGCCCAAAGACGTCCACTGCTGGACATAGGCCTCCCCCAAGTGCCGCCACAGTGACCGGTCCTGTGCGTCTCACATCCATCGGTTACCCGTGACCCTCACCAGGTCATCGGTCCACCATGTTCGAGGCCTTCCAACGCTGTGTCTTCCGGTCATCATCATTATTATTTCAGCCGAAAGACGTCCACTGCTGGACATAGGCCTCCACCAAGTGTCACCACAACGACCTGTCCTGTGCGTTTCGCATCCATCGGCTACCCGCGACCCTCACCAGGTCATCGGTCCACCATGTTGGAGGCCTTCCGACGCTGCGTCTTACGGTACGCGGCAAGCAAAGCAAGTTCCTACCCCCTCTTTTGGGGGGGGGGGGGGTGGAAATCATCCAATGACATCGCCCGCTCTGGGTGGAGCGGGAGGTCGTGTCAGACTCTTACTGACTAAAACCCACTCCTGTTCCTTCCTTACGAGTTTGTCCGCTACCCCTTGCCCTTGGCATACAGGCACCGGCCATGATGGGCCCCGTCAGTGGTGGCTGACAAACATCTCTTTGAGGCGCGCTTGGAACACTACGCGTCGTAGACTCATGGGCCTCGTGCTGATCGGACGGCGAGCTACCCACTGCTTGCCGTCCGCAGGCGCGGGTCTACAGTGGCCGGAGATCGTCGTCTCCTGCGGCGGCTGCGTTTGGGGGCGTGAGGGCCACTACGTTGAGCCTCCCTCACCCGTTCCACCTCCTTCTTCGCGAGCATTACTGCTTCAGAGTACAAAGTCTAAAAAAGACGAGTGTTAAACTTCTTTAGCTCCATCTCTTCCGTTCGCCTCGCCCGATCACACTTTTCGTAACGCTCTCGTCATGTTTGCCTTGCCCCATCAGACTTTTCGTAAGTCTCTCGTCACGTATTCACCAGCTTACTCCCCAAGTCAAGCGAGCGTAAGTTTTACTTAAATAATTTCACAAGATGGCACAAACTTCATAACTTTCCTTTCAGTAACGCAATCGGGTTGAAATTAATTAACGTAACATTACAATTTATAAAGACTATTAGCAAAGCTATGGGTCCTTTGAGCCTCTCAATTTTACTAAATTTATTATTTTCTATAACTTGGATATTGAGCCAAATTGGTCGTAGGTCGTTTGAAGGTCATTGTAGCGAAAACTTTGTATTAATTTAATTCTGTACTACAGTCACTTTGCTGGTTTTAAACTTTCAATTCTGATTATTTTGTAAGTGATTTCGTCACGGGTAGAATCCTACTGTTTTTGAGGGATCAGTTAAATTGGTGTTCTTACAAGCTTCGTTGCGGTACTATAAATGAGAAAGTATGGATGGATGTCTGTTACTCAATCACGCCGGAACGCCGTAACGGATCTGCATGAAATTTGGCACAGAGATAGATTCATCATCATCATCATAAGCCTTTTAATGTCCCCACTGCTGGGGCACAGGCCTCCTCTCTGTGAGAGGGTGTGGGCCGTAATCCACTACGCGGGCCCAATGCGGGTTGGTGGATGTCACATGTCTTCGAATTTTTGGTTCTAAGACATGCCGGTTTCCTCACGATGTTTTCCTTCACCATTTGGGAGCAGTGGTGATGAAATAATTTACACAAAGTAAAGCGCCTGTCTGGGTTTAAACTCACGACCTGCAACTTGTAAGTCGCGGCCAATACCACTGGGCCACCACTGCTCTGTAGATACCGCCATCACAGATAGATTATACTCTAGAATTATACAGGCGCTATTAACTGTCAATGGCCTTGAGTGGTTAGCTTACATGTTCTGTGCTGAGCTCACGTAACGCGTCGTACGTCCACCCAGTAATAGGACTCGCCCATCAAGGAGCGCTGTCCGAAATTAGACGCATTATTAATTTATTACACATAAAACAACAGGTATTAAACTAAAACACTTATACCACATTATAAATAATTAAATGATCTATGAAATGATGAATGTTTCATAAAAATACGCTTTATAGTTTCTGCGTGATTCTCAATTTTTTCCGCGTTAGACATAACTTTACAAATTAATTACACTATGGTATAAAAATATAATTTGAAATATTCTCAGATCAAATTACGACGAAAATTGTTTAAAGTGACATATATTTTTTTAAAGCAATAAAACTAGTCGTTTAGACGTGATGTTCAATTAAAAACCAGTAAAAGTTGTATAACTGCGTCTTCACTATCACTACATAGTATAAAACAAAGTCGCTTTCTGTGTCCCTATATCCCTATGTATTCTTAAATCTTTAAAACTACGCAACGGATTTTGATGCGGTTTTTTTTAATAGATAGAGTGATTGAAGAGGAAGGTTTATATGTATAATTTGTACCCGAGCGAAGCTGGGGCGGGTCGCTAGTAAACTATAATTTATAGTGGTGAAAGAACTAATAAATTTACTTTGTAAAGTATTGTATTTTTTTTTTATTACTTTATTATTGTAAATGTAAGGACTATGTGGGTTATTATTATTATTTTCTCCTCCTTTTTACAGTAATTTTAACGTTGTCTGACAGTTTGAGTACCTTTGCGGCCTACCCAAATGTCTTTTCTTTGGTATTGTTCGTCAAGTCATTGAGCTCCTTAGTGGTTTTTAAGTTGAGCTATTCGACTATTGACAAATGCTTGCACTGACTGGACAGATCCACTCAAATATGATTGGTTCTTTCTTCAAAAGACCACTACAGACACTAAGCTGCATGGTCCTCATATAGAATAATGTGAATGCGAGAACTATGTATGTCGTTATATTCATGTAGATTTTATGATTGTCTGGCAGTTTGAGTATTTTTGCGGCCTACTCAAATGTCCTTACTTTGGTATTGTTCGTCGGTTCGTTGAGCTCCTCAAAGTTCTGAGTTGAGCTTCGCGATGACTGACAAATGCTTGCACTGTCTGGACAGGTCCACTCGAATTTGTGTGTTGCTTTCTTCAAAAAGCTCATCCCAGACATAAACGTACATGGTTCTCATATGATTTAACCAGTACACATTGTATGGATTTGAACACTTTAAAAGAGACTTTGACCTCTGAGTTGGTTTCGGTGTTTCTTCTCATGGTAGTCAGCTAGGAAACACCGGCCTCATCTAGCTTAAACTGACAAAAAACATTGACGTGTAAAAGTGTTCCTTGTAACCTATTTACTGAATAAACATCATTTATCATTAAAATCCAGGCGGGCGAAGCCGCTGGCAAAAGCTAGTATTCGATATATTCGGGAAAGCGATAACGTAACAAATTAAATACAATATGTTACCATAAAATCGTGTTAGTTTATAACTTCGTAATATGATTAAAATAAAAACTAATAAATAGTCCTCGATAAATGGAATTCCATTTAACATAAATAATAATTGTGTTTAATTAATTAATTATAATTAATTAAGCTTAGCTGATGTTCGGAGCCCGGTTTTAACCCTACCCTAAGTGGCCCGCAGTTTACTGGCTGATATCATCCCCAGTTTCCTTATAAAAACTTCCACTACAAACTCAATTATTTATATTATCAGAAACCGATTACATTCCCTTTGAAACAATGACACTCAATCAATTACTATCCAGCGATGTAAATTGCCACCCAGGACGGATGGACAGACAGAGTTTGCGTAGTCACTATTATTAAATATTGATAAAACCAATCATTTTTCGATTATGAACGCAAATTAAACGAACAATTTAATCATTTTTGGGACACATTTCTGTTAATTATTTTGCTGTTTGATGTTATTATGGGTAGTTTACTTCGGGGACTTTGTGTGCTGTTTGTTACCCGATTGCCCTAGAAGAAGGGTAATGATTTTCGAGAGTTTGTATGTATGTAATATTGGGTCCTTACATATGAAATTGGCGTTTTCTTCTCACAAATAGAGAACCTCGTCACTTCTATGAATTAAAATATTTAGACGGTTGAACATTTTTTACACGTTATTGGGTACAGGTCAACGGCCAAGTCACATAACATTAAATATAATAATAAAGAAATGGCAGTAAGGAACCTTAGACTTGACTCAACTTTGTCTAGAGATTTCATTACTTTTTAGAGATAAACAAGCAGCTCCATCGAGACTTGGCTATTTTTTTACAGAATATTTTTGGTGGGATTTTGCTTCTTTTTTGCAGAAATTTCATTTTATATTCATATTAAAAGCAGAGTCCCACTACGCAGAATAAATTTTGTAAAGACAGTCGGTCGATAACGCTAATAGTTTGGGCGTGTCCTACGGTTTCTCATCCGGGTCACCAGGTAGTCCAGATCTTCCATGATCCTAGTTTTGATAGTTTTTCCTCTATGTGGGCGTTAAACTCTCAGTTCTATTTTGATGATCAGTGAGTCAGTGTGTCAGTGTTGAAAATGCGAAACTTTGCTTTCGTTTAGCTTCGGAACTAAATAATCTACCGACTTAAAATTTTGGATTTCAAGTGTGTGATTATAGCTTACTAGATGACGAAAATTTTAGCGTTCTGGTCCCATCTAGAGATTCACAAGTAGGGGCCTGAAAATTCGGTGAAATGGTTCCAGAAAAGGATGGTACTGCAGGGTTGCATCGCGCTCGACTTGGCGGGAGCACTGCCGTGCCCCCCAGATTCCATGTAACAAGGACTATTTATTAGTTTTTAGGGTTCCGTACGAGAAGAGTCCAAACGGAGCTGCTATTGCTGTCAATGACATGTCCGTCTATCCGTCGTCTGTCACAAAAAAGTCTGACACGCACTTGGCAGGTTTATACAGAAGAAGATGATAAAGGCTTCTTGTCGCGTATTTCACAGAGCCTGACGACCAATATCTTCAATAAGTGCATTCTACCTGTTAGCTTAGGGGATCGTCCACTATAATTATCATGTCGTGTCATTGCTACTCGTATCATGATTCCGAAGTGAATTAAAAGATAATTTTTTTCAAAAAACCTGACTGTAAAAAACTACTAAAAAGTTCCAAAGAAGTTCCAAACAAGTCACTTTTCAAGCAGTTTGATGCAGTTGGTGGCAGTTATTTTAGTTCAATTGTTGATTTCATGCCACCAACTGCATCAGACTGCTTGAAAAATTACTGGTTTGGTGGAACTTTTTAGTTTTTCCTTACAGTCTGGTTTTTTGAAAATATTTTATTTTTTATTTTGTGTTTTTTATTTTTGGAATCGCATCCTCGAACCCTTTATTTTGATACCCCACTCAATATAGTACGACGACTTTTTTTTCACAATATGGCGTCTGGTTGTCGTCTTATTGTATTTTGATTACTGTCATGTCTTTAGTAGAACTTGCAAGGTTAAGACGAATCAATTGTCGTAAGAATTATCAAAATCGGCTCACACGTTTGGTATTCCGACTGTCAATCGTGGATCTTTGATAGTTGTTACGGGTCGTCAGAAGCTCGAAAGTCTGACAACCAGACTTACCAAGGGGTATCGTATTACCAACTTACTGGGTTATGACGGTCAGATAGGGAGTCGTTCCATGTAAAATACTGGTATTCATCTGCATCCGGTTAGACTGGAAGCCAACCCCAAGGTAGTTGGGAAAAGGCGCGGGCAGATTGATTGGCTCACGCGTTTGGTATTTAAAGCGCCACAAAGGAACAAACGTTCATACATATATAGGCTGATAAACACATTAACCTCCCTTTCGTCGCACAGTCGGGTAAAAAGTGATAACGCTGGTCGTCCTGTATAGTTCCGTTTCTCACTTTCAACGGACCCATGATGGCATTGGGCACGTCATAGCGGGCAAGACGTGGACACTCACGGTACGACTGGTCGTGATGGCTCTCAACAAAATATGCCCTATAGAAAGGACTACGCCTGGGGTCTCTCTGAGGGATCGAATCTGGAACGAAGTGATCTGGCAGAACATCAAAGTTGTCGAAATAGCTCGCAAAGCTAACAGAAAGATAACAGAAAATACTTTTCTGTTATCGTTCACGCTAACGCTTCGTGCAAAATGTATGGCCACGACATTGCCTATGGAGAAAACTATCACGTGATTCACGCCCAGTAGTGTCGTTGCTCTACATTTTGCACGAAGCGTTAGCGTGAACGTTAACAGATAAGTATTTTGTCTAACCCCCCTGAAGTGGTAGTTCATGTCAACACTAGAGAAAAAGAACTATCATCCTAACTCCTAACTAATATCATAAAAGCGAAAGTAGGTTTGTTTGTTTTTTTTCTTGGGTCTACGTTAGCAAAGGGTACCTTTTATACATAAAAAAACCAGCCAAGTACGAGTCGGACTCACGCATGAAGGGTTCCGTACCATAATACAAGATTAGACGCGTCTATTTGTTGCCATTATTAAAATCGAGCAAAAAAATCCAAAAAAGACACGTTTCTAGTAGAGGAGCCTCCTTTAATGTTGAATTCCTTTTTATTTTTATTATTTGTTGTTATAGCGGCAACAGAAATATACATTTTGTGAAAGTTTCAACCTATTACGGATCATGAGATACAGCCCGCTGATAAACAGATGGACAGACGGACGTACGGACAGAGGAGGCGTAGTAATAGGGTCCCAATGGTTACTCTTCATGGTTTCCCTTCGGGTACGGAACCCTAAATAATAGGATCCCGCTATACTTCGCGCACGGAACTCTAAAAAATTACTGTTCACGAGGAGAACAATAAATTTCGACGGTCACAGTTGCTATAGGACGCTAGATGGCGCTACGTGTCTTTCGAATAATTTTGCCCCCGAGCGAAGCCGGCGCGCGTCGCTAGTGACACATCTTAGCCAACATCAAAACCAGAATTACACAAAAGCAATCATAGTAGGCAAACACAAGTGTAATACATATATCATTTCAGTTTATAATGAGTGGTGTATCAGAACCTTAATTTCGTACTTACTGAAAACCGTCACAATATGTATACTGACGAAGAGCGTGTTGGTATTTGGATGTGGCATCGTAATTTTTTTTTGTGTTTTGGCAAAAATATCTTCCTTTACCTTTCTCTTTCCTTCTGCGAAACAGTAATGCTCGCCAAGAGGGAGGCGGCATGGGTGAGGGAGACTTAACAACAGAGTCGCCCTCACGCCCACAGCAGCAGCCGCCTCAGGAGACGCCTGGGGCTTCCGGCGCCGCGAGACGATCTCCGGCCACCGTAGACCCGGGCCTGCAGACGGTGAGTTAATGCGTAGCTCGCCGTCCGATCAGCACCAGGCCTGAGAGTCGACGGCGCGTAGTGTTTCACGCGCGCCTCAAAGAGTTGTCAGCAGTAATGACGGGGCCCGTCATGGCCGATGCCTGCCCAGGGGTTGTGAATAAATTCGAAACAGAGTTACCGCGCCCCTGGGCACCAAGGGCAGGGAGAGGACTCTTACTGACTAAAACCCACCCCTGTTCGGTGGGTTTTAGTCAGTAAGAGTCTGACACGCCCTAGCTCCACCCTAAAGCGGGAGATGTCATTGGATGATTTCCCAACCCACAAAAAAAAAAACTTTCTCTTTGGTGCATATAATGAAACATGAACAAAAGAGTAGGTAAGCAACCCAAAAAACCGGCCAAGGTCCGCACATTTAGAGTTCCGTACCATATGAGGGCAATCAATATTTTGGTATTTGTTAGTAAAATATACGTAATAACAAACATTATCACAAAATTTCAAGTTCATAGGTCAATGGGAAGTTAAAAAATTCTTCGGAACAAAATTTTGTGACAGACGACAGATAGACGTACACGTGAGTGACAGCAATAGGGCTCCATTTGAACCCTTCGGGTACGGAACCCTATAAAATGAAATAATAGTTTGAGATAATTAGACTAAAGAAACGTTATCTTAAACTTACAATTATTGTTTATTTATTTTGAAAAGTAAAACAAAATAACCTGGTAGAAAATGTTTCTTCCTGGTTCTGGAACCCATTACAGCCTCGTTGACGAGTAACACACAATGTTTACATTTAATAACGTCTACGTTTACATTCAGAAAGCTGATTACTGTATCATTTTGTACACAGCACCGAGATTAACTGAGCGAAACCAAGAGATAATGTATAGCCTCATACAACATAACCGAGTTTTTATCCTGTCGATATTCTACCGGTTGCATTTCGCCAATGTGCGTCGGAATTGCGTAATTTAATTCCGTCAAGCACGTTCCATCATTGGACATACGGCGCGTTACATCATGCGCCACTGGTTTTTTCTCCTGATAGCTGCAACATCTCTAAGTCAAGAGTGAACAGTTTACTTATAGGCAGGCATGCTCCATTGCAGACCACATCATCACTTACCATCAGATGAGGTTAGTGGTCAAGTGCGACACAATCAGACCAAAAAAAAAGAGTGGCACTCCGAGAGTGCCGACAGAAGTGAAAACTTTTTTCATCATCATTACAGCCGAAAGACGTCCACTGCTGGACATAGGTCTCCCCCAAGTGTCGCCACAATGACCGGTCCTGTGCGTCTCGCATCCATCGGCTACCCGCGACCCTCACCAGGTCATCGGTCCACCTTCTTGGAGGCCTTCCAACGCTGCGTCTTCCGGTACGCGGTCGCCACTCCAGAACCTTTCGGCCCCACCGACCGTCCGTTCTGCGGGCAATGTGCCCAGCCCACTGCCGCACTTCAGTTTGGCAATTCTTCGGGCTATGTCGGTAACCTTGGTTCTCTTGCGGATATCATCATTCCTGATTCGATCACGCAAGGAAACTCCGACCATAGCCCTCTCCATTGCCCTTTGACTGACTTTAAGCCTTAGGATGAGGCCCATTGTGAGCGACCACGTTTCGGTTCCATATGTTATCAATGGCAACACGCAATGGTCATAGACTTCCGTCTTGAGACACTGCGGTATGTGGGACGAGAAGATACCGCGCAGCCTCCCGAATGCCGCCCAGCCGTGTCGGATTCGACGATTGACCTCTTTCTCGATGTTAGTCTTACCTAACTGGACCGTTTGTCCCAGGTAAACCTAAAAAAGTTTTTACTTCAATCCGCTACGAGCGGTGTCGTGTAACGTGTAGCACTCGTAGCAGTGTCGGTAGTGCGCGAGTTCAAGAGTTTTTTCCCATCTCAAAAACGCCTAAAGAAGTTTTCACTTCAAAAAAAAAAACATCAACTGCCTAAGTATCATTCATAGCTACAACCTGGGACTCTTTAAGTCAAGAGTGAATAGGTTACTTCTAGGCAAGTTTGCTCCATCTTCGACCACATCATCGCTTACCATCAGGTGAGATAGTGGTCAAACGCGGGCCTTAAAATAAAAAAAAACTATGCTGGGGTCGGCAGATACATAACTATCACACAACATAGTCACCAACTGCCTTTTTTTCTACGTGTGGAAATCCTCATAGATTTCTCCGCGGTACGCAGGAATTTATCAGACTATTGCTGACTAAAACCACACGGTGTTCTGCAGCTACCCTAAAGTGGTTGCGCATTTCGTCACGCTCCTCCGGCCAGGTATTGGCCCGTATAATATATTATAGCGGCCGATACGCGGCCGCTATTCCTCTAGCTCAACGCACGTAATTCAATTCCATGGGCAGATGCAGTTTTTAAAATATGACCACACCTTTCCGTGACACCGTGTGTAGATCGGTTATCACTATTAGTCACGAGAGATATATAAATAAATATTTTTTTTATTTATTTATGCAGATCGACTGCGTTCAACTTGAAAAACCAAAAACAAAACCAACACCAAAGCTCTGTAAAAGACAATTGAAACCTAAAGAATGCGATAAGGTTACGAACATAACCTAGTATGCAATAAATAAAAATAAAATCCCTCACCGAGGAGGGTTAGCAAAAAAATACTTTATTAAAGACAATCGCACTAATGCAACGTAAAGGCGAGCTTTTTTCTCCGTTGAATAAAAACAGGGATCTTTTCTCTAAGTGGTAGGGTTAGAAAAACAATCTGTTAATTTTTTTTGTTTTTTTCTCTGTTCTAGAATTGCTAATTAATCGGATACAGAAAGTAAGTGGTTTCCAACGGTTTTGCTCTTAGTTGTGGTTTTTTTTTGTACAGGGAGGGGAGTAGTTTGTAACATAATTAAAAAAGGTTTACAATCTGCTTGGAGCTTTTAGTCTATTTGTTGGACTAACATGTGGAACATTAATTAAAAGAACTGTTTGTAACAGCTTTCTCATTTGAAAAACAACTATTTTACTACTTATAGAGAAAGAAAGAAATAAATAATAAAATTTATTAAGCAACAGTACACGAAACACGCACGGTACACAGAATTAATAGCAATGAAGAAAAAGAAATACTTAAAACAAACAAGTGTGACCATATCGTAACTGAGTGGATAGTAAATGGTATGAGCCCTAATACATCACAGACTCAGGCATACTAAATTAAAATTACAAGATAAGCCCGACATCAACCATTAGGCAGTGAACTACAACAAGTCTTTGTTGTAGTTGTGTGTTGTAATAACAACAACAATCAACAACAACAACCAACAACAATTTTGAATTCTAATATTAAAATATATGTTTCATATCTGCCGGGCGTCCCGTGATGGCCAACGTTTTTTTGTAAATAGGATTTCTAAAAACAAGTAAGTAAGATATTTTATTACATCAGCAGCAGGTTTGTTAACCACAAACAGTCCAACGTCATTACAGAAGAAACTTTGACCATTATCATTGTCCGAAGTATGTTCAACCTAGGCTCAGTTTTCAGCCTAACTAGTTCTATCAGAACATATCTGTCCCTTATTGTGTGAATAAAACTTTATACATAACTAAAACTAGGTCTAAACTATGGCTGACAGAACACAGAATTGACACGGTGGCAGTAACTAGAGATGCCATTGTTATTTTTATTTACATATATGTCTTTATACATATTAGGATCCTGGGGTCCTAACTCTTTGAAAGGCATGCCAGGAGTCGAAACCAACTCGCAGAGGCCCCGTTAGGCATATTTAAATAAAATGTGACACCAAGCAAGGATTATACTTGTCCGCGCTATGCAAGTGCACCTAAGGATAACTTTCGGTTCGAGTGAAACTGTTGCAGGATATGAAAAAAAAAATACTAAGTTATGGTTTTGGGAGGCTAAAATCTGGACTGGTTCCCAAGAACTATGTAAAGACATTGCCATGCCTGAATAATAAGATTAAAATACATCGATCAAAAAGGTAGGGGGTTTATTTCGTTTATTCATTTGTATTTATATAATTATTAAATTATATTTTTAAATATTTCAATAGAAACGATAAAAAATATATATAAAAAATAGTATTCCACCAATACCGGGAACAGAGTACAAACTACCGGCGGTCAGGGCTCCATAGAGAGGAACCGCCTGACAATGCGAGCCGTGTCGAGAAGTACAGCTTTTTGAATCAAGCCCTTAATCCAGCCGCCTAACGAGAGCCTCCTGAGGTGTAGGTCGAGGCTCGTGGCTATAAATCCATTGACTGACACGACTATCGGCACATTGATCGCTGAGTCCACTGCCCACATGTTGACAACCTCGCGAGCCAAGTCAAGATACTTGATTTGCTTATCTTTCTCAGCTTTCGCGAGGTTTTTGTCATGCGGGACGGTAACGTCCTAAAACCCTTACTGGCAGAAAATACTTCTGGCTGCTTTTAAATTGTCTTTCAAATTCAGAAAAAAGAAAGAACTGTCAGGTGGCAATAAGCTTCAGGCGCGTTTTCTAATATTATTAACTTTTTTATTTTAATGGGACCCACCACTGCACTGTGGTTGCGAACCCAGGCAGGCGCTTTAGGTACTTTGTGTAGTTTATTAGCTCCCAAATCAGTGAAGGAAAACATCGTGAAGAAAACGGCATGTCTTAGAACCAAAACAAATCCACAGGGTCGCACAAGAGCCACCGCAGTCAGTAAGAGTCTGAAACGCCCTCCCACTTCACCCAGAATGGGCGAAATTATTTGATAATATTGCAAACTATAAAAAATTACATTCACCAACCCGTACTGGGCCCGCATGGTAGATTACGAACCATTTCCTCTCCTAGAGAGGAGGCCTTAGTCCCAGCAGTGGGAATCTTATAAGGCTGGAATCTTAATAGGCTTATGCTTATTATATTCCTATATTTGCGCTATTAAGCTTATTATTATTTACTCCTTTACAATACCGTCCCTAACAACTGTCAACGAGGCTACTCCTTGCTCTGTGGACTAGCCAAAATTCGAACATGTTTGAAAACTAAACTAAATACCTAAGTGTCGACTAATAAATAAATATTGTTTGCGTGTCGATAGTTAGCGAAATTATCGGAGTTTTATCGATGAGAGGTGGACAATTCCTCAGAGGGCTCGGCGAGAAACTCTGAGAAACAATCAGTACACGATGAATTAGTAGTTGCAAATCCGTCAAGTTCAAAATATGTCCAGTTGGAAATGAGTCTTACTTTTCACTGGCGGTCTAAAAATAACAGTAATCTATTTAATTTGAGTGGGTGGAAATTTAAATGCGCTGGCTTTTCACATATTTATTACTAGCTGTGTCCCGCAGTTTCTTATTACTTCTTTTTCGCTTGGCATTCTTTCTGAGTTTTTGTCTTTTTGCTCGGCTTTTTCGAGTTAAAGCGTGATGTTCCTCAAAAATTGGGATATCAAATGCAAACATCTCTCTGGAAACTAATAGTCGCATTACAAAATTTTTTGTAATCCGAATAGTAGTTCCAGAGATAAGACCGTACAAAAAGAGAAACAAAAATCTCTTCAGCTTCACATTATAATATAATGTATTCTTATCCTTTTTTGTTTTATTTTGTTTGTATCTATTTATTATTCTATTCGTGCAGATTTTTAATTTGGCACAGACTTTTTAGCATTCAAAGCTGTTTTTTTTTATAGTTACTGTGGCATCGGCGATTAGCTATAGATATTAACATATAGACAAACTCACTAAATTCACACACAATACAATATTAGTAAAGATAGTTATCTAATTTATTTGTTTGTTTTTCATCCATTCAATTACTACTCAAAAAGATTCCTTAGACACAAAATTTTATTTTATCAATTTTTTTTTGCTGTCCCTCCACGAGGAGAGAGCGACATAATTCGTGGAATCAATGAGCGGATCCACATCAAAGTAATGCAGTTATCTTGTAGCCAGCCTCCCCGGGGTAGCCTGATTAACTGGCCTGCTTACCCCCTTAAAACGAAGCGTCATACAATTTTATAGAAGAGGCTTCTTTGAGTTGCGGGAATTGATAAATGGTTTTGTGGTTAATGAATGATGAATTCCGTCTCTGTAGTAAGTGTGATAGTGTGTGTATGTGAGTTTATGTATGTACCATACGCAAACTTAAGGCTTGAGTTTGAGTTTCCCATGGGGGTGTTCAGAAAATTCAGAATGTCACCTGTTACGATCCTTTGATAAATATTAATTTTGTTTCATTATGTTTGTACAGGCTGTAACCAAAATACGTGCTCATATTTTAAACACCGCTTGTGCTCATAGAAATGATCAACTTTCTTCAAGAAATCTGCGTACCAGCCTAGCCTATTTCCAAATATCTTGAGGTCGGGTTCCAGTCTAACCGGATGCAGCTGAATACCAATATTTTACATGGCGCGACTGCCTATCTGACCTCCACAACCCAGTTACTGGGTAATACGATACCCCTTGGTAAGACTGGTTGTCAGACTTTCGGGTTTCTGACGACCCGTAACGACCGTCAAAGATCCACGATTGACAGCCGGGACCAACGGCTTAACGTGTTTCCGAGGCATGAAGGAGTCTCGGTATGTAAAGGTGGTCCCATGGGTGGTGGACCCATCCATGGACCAACCCCGGCAAACGTAGCTTAACCTGATAGATTGACCCGCGCGGCTGTTATTACTTTAGCCACGAGCTCCTCTTCTTCGAGATCAACTTTCTTCACCAAAGTAACTTTTTTATTGGAATTGTCAAAAAAAATATTTGCAACTCCCATAAAAATTTTGATCAGCTGATTAAATTTTGAACGGTAAGTCCAATTTTTATTGCTGTCACTTACGTGTCCGTCCGTCCGTCCGTCTGTCTGTCCGTCTGTACGTCTGTCTGTTCGTCGTCTCCTTGAAATTTGTTATAATACGTATATTTTACTAACAAATACCAAAATATTGATAAATCTGATTTTTTCTTTGAATATCCCCTCATTTGTTACGGAACCCAAAATATGCGAAGCCCGACATGCACTTGGCCAGTTTTTTATGGCTTTCAGTCAAACCGAATTCTGCTGAATACCAGTCCACCACCACACCACCTATATGGTCTCCACAACCACCACTGATTAATCTTCTAATAGCCGAAAAAAATAAGAGTACCACCGCTTAAACCAGAGTCAGCATAAAATTCAATTCAATATCTATAAAAGGGAATATGCTAACAATTCTTTTATATCGCTATCGTTAATAATGTCTAATGTTGCGTTAAAATTGTACTGTCTACCTTGCTTCGGTAAGCGGTACATATTGACTGTAGAACCGAATTGAGTGGCTCATGTCTAATACAAACCGGCATTGTGTCTAGGAGTTTTAAGGGATTCATGGCTCAATACTAGGCACGCGAATCCGTCATTATTGTCATCATCATTTCAGCTGAAAGACGTCCACTGCTGGACATAGGCCTACCCCAAGTGTCGCCACAACGACCGGTCCTGTGCGTCTCACATCCATCAGCTACCCACGACCCTCACCAGGTTATCGGTCCGCCGACCGGTCATTTGTCAACCTATTGTTTTTAGGGAGTCCGCTCTTGCCCTCGATTTCACCTGATGGAAAGCAATGGATGAGGTCTGAGTTTCCCTCATATGGTACGGAATCCGAAATGTGCGAAGACACGCACCTGGCGGTTTTTTTTTTGTGAATTTACTATGATTTCCTTGTAGAAAAGGTTGTTCATTATTATGGGTCGAAAGAGTAAGTATTTTAAATAAGATCACGCATTTCCGTGTAAATCATACATATTATATCGATCGATGGATGGATGGATGGTTTGATACTCAATTACGCCCGAATGGCTGAACGGATCTAGATGAAATTTGGCATAGGGATAGATTATAGACTGGAATAGCACGTAGGCTATAATTTATAATGAGAGAAGTACTAATTCCATGCGGGCGAAGCTGTTGGCAGAAGCTAGTGTATACTAAAGCCTAGGGAGAAACGATGACTTGACATGAAATAGGGAAATATTAAGAATTTGGCTGATTTCAACAGAACTCGTTCTTTCTCAATGACCCTATGAGGAGGTCCATAGGTTCTTACTGAGCATAGAACGGTCACCCATCCTAGTATTAATATTGTGGAGGTATGCGGAACAGAGTGTAAAGTCCCACAACCTCCATTGAAAAAGGAGGATCCTCCGACCAGATGGGTGTTGTGTCTGGTCCGGGCAACTGCCCGATGGTTGATTTCGGACTGTTGTATATGTTCAAATCCCGCAGAGAACTCTGCTTGCGCGATGTAGGATTTTGTTATTTTAGTTCGTGTGCGGCGTCATAGATGTCGCTACATCACTCCCCTCCGGAGATCGGAGATTGCTGGTTCTTGATGAGTCGTCCTTACACCCTGTTCCACATGCCTCCAAACTGGATCACAGTAATAAGCAGCGAGAAATAAAACAGAGCGTGAAGCATAAGCGAAGCAAGCTAAATCGGTGTGTCGCTACAAAATAACAAACATTATCACCAAATTTCAACGGGCAGTTAAAAAATTTTTCGGAACAAAATTTTGTGACAGACGACATACACAGGCACAGATATATGAACACGTAAATGACAGCAATAGGGCTCCGTTTTAACCCTTCGGGAACGGAACCCTAAAAATTGACTTACCGTACAACGCTTTCACCAGCTAATCAAAATTAATATGGGAGGTTCAAATTTTATGGGAATAGACTATAAAAGTTGTTCATACATTTCCCTTACACCCTGTGTAGCTAGACATTATTGTTATAAAGGTCGTGTTGATAGGCAGCCTACCGCAGAATCACTCGCGTTACGAATAACAGTTAGATACGGCTCTAAGACGTTCTAATGAAAACTGTGAGGTGGGGTGTCAGTGAGAGTGAGTCGATAAAATTTAATTTTTATACGCTGTTAGACTGCTTTGATAGCGGGACAGGCTCAACTCCTAAATAAACCGCCGAATAAACCGGTCAGTATTAGCAGAAAACAGAATTTTATGAAAAAGAGAGAACTCGGTTTTATCCGTGTAAAAAATATTTATTTCAATTCGTTAAATATTTGGTTAAAAAAGTCAAGAAAAACAGTATTTTAAGAAATGCTCAAGGTAATTTTGAAAAATTATAATGAAAAAATAAAGGTTTTTAAACCGTACCGTGCGACATATCAAATAAAAGAAGTGAAGTACCTTTTAATCATAGTGCCTGTCATGAACGTTTTTTAGTTGTTTTAATTGACAATTAGTTATGTTCTTTGTTACTCAATAGTTTGATTTGACAAGTTGAAATACACTGTAAAAAATACACGACTACTAAATTGCACAAAGATTCAAGTTGGTGGGCCAACACTTGTAAAGTTGCAGGTAATCTCTTTCTACCCATCGACGTGTCTTTCTTTATCTGTATACATAATATAAAATGCAAAGTCCTGACTGACTGACTGACTCACTGATGTATCAACGCACAGCCTAAACCTAGCCACAGCCTTGTCCTAGAGACATGAAATTTAGAGGGTGTGTTCTTTGTGAAGAGTAGGCATCCATTAAGAAAAGGGTTTTTCGAAATTCAACCTTTTTTTCTTTAAGATAGTGAAAAAGGGGTTATAATTCCACGCGGGCTAAGTTGCTGGCAGAACCTGGTATCCTATATTTTTTCCTCGTAAATCATATCATTGAAACCGTCCAACAACCCAAAGAAAAGTTTAAACACAAGCTATTTACACCACACAGCATTTCATTGCACTTAAGGAAAAACTTAAACAATACATTCCCCCAGTGGGCTTTATAAGCAACATTTATAGGGTCAAGTAGGGGTGAAATAGGGGGAAATTAGGGGTGCAAAAGAGGGAAAACTTGTACGTTACAATAAACAGTTTCCATCGTGATAATTTCAAGTATAAATTACAGCTTAAGGAAATAATAAAAGTTAGTGTAATTTTCCGTGCTCGCATTTTCCTGTTAAAAAGTTGATTTTTTTATTATCGTGCCGTTTCTTCCTGATTTGTGTCACAATATTGTTCATTAGAATGGTCGGGACATAGATGATAACAAGATGCATGAGTAGTTACAGCTTTTTTGACGCGTTTCGTTTTTTAGGAGTTTCGTTAAATGTGTGTTTTTCCTCTTGTGAGTCTGTGTTACAATGGGCAAAGTTTTGTGTTTGTTTCTTTTGTTACGGTTAAATGTTTTGTTTTGGTTAAATGTTTTGTTATGGTTAAATGTTTTGTTCTACATGATAAACTAGCTTCTGCCAGCGACTTTTCCCGAATATTATCCCAAGGGAACATACTCCCAGGATAATAGGTATCCTATTCCAGGATTCAGTCTACCCGTGTGCCCAGTTTCATCAAAATCCGACAAACCCCGTCACACAATTCTTTTAAAATCTAGTAAAAGACCACTTCCTACCTCTCTAATGCCTTTCTGTTGCTACATATTCTCATCTCTACCATTTAGCCCTCCTTTTATTAAACGACTTTCGAAAAAGGAGGAGGTTCTATGTTCGACTGTCTGTATGTTTTTTTTTATGTATAGCCGCGCATTTCTCCATCAGTTGTGGACCGATTTTCAAAATTATTTTTTTATCCGAAAGAATATACTCCCGAGCTGGTCCCATATAAACTTTATTGAAATTGCTTTAGCGCTTTTTGAGAAACTGAACAAAAACGAAAAATACGCAGATCTTCATGACGTTTTTGTGTACTCCAAATGTTTAAATTCCACGTTCCATGTTATTGGGGTTTTTAGTTCTGGGGTATAACAACTAAAAAGCGAAAAATAAAAACTTTTTTACAAAAAAAAAACAACCGACTTCCAAAAAAAATACACTAAAAATTTAAAAATAACTTTAAATTCGGAAGTCGGTGTCAAATATCGAAGAAATAAAATACAAACACCGACTTCCGAAATTAAAGTTATTTTTAAATTTTTAGTGTATTTTTTTTTGGAAGTCGGTTGTTTTTTTTTTCTATTTTCTCATCAACCCCTACGAAATTGTGTAACACATGATATGTATGTATTTTAATGTAAATTTTTGACATCCTTTTATTTTATTAGCAGTACACCGTAGACTACCCCCCTGTTAGATTGTTCTTTCAGTCAGTTTTCAGGTTGTCTGGTAGATATCGCTATCAGCGATAAGACCGCCATTGTATCCATAAATTTAAGTTCGTGTATAACAATTTTGTGACTGTTTTGGTGTACACTATAGTTTTATTCTATTCTATTATCAGGTAGCAGACCGACAGATAGAGATATTTTCGCGTTTTTAAATATTAGTTTTAGTATGGATAAATATAGAAAGAAAGAAAAAAAAAAATTATTTTTCTTTCTTTCTATATTTATCCATACTAAAACTAATGGATAAATATTATATATATATATACATTACTATACTTATATTTTGTGAGCAGTGGTAGCCCAGTGGTATTGGCCGCGACTTACAAGTTGTAGGTCGTGAGTTCAAACCCAGGCAGGCGCTTTACTTTGTGTAAATTATTTCATCACCACTGTTCTCAAAACGGTTAAGGAAAACATCGTGAGGAAACCGGCATGTCCTAGAACCAAAAATTCGAAGACATGTGTGACATCCACCAATCCGCATTGGGCCCGCGTGGTGGATTACGGGCCACACTCTCTCACAGAGAGGAGGCCTGAGCCTTAGCAGTGGGGACATTAAAAGGCTGATGATGATGATGGATATACAACCTCATAAGTTATGTGCTTATCCAAATTTTAAAAAGCACGACTTTTTGAAAAGCACTTTAGATCATCCTTTATGTCTTCGTTAGATTTCTGCTCCTATCCTGATGAATGTTATATTTTTTTAAGATTAATGATGATGATGTTTTAACAAACTTTTATTTAACTTGATTTGAAATATGACATACTTATCTAAGTCTGGTGGCAATGAAATATTATGATCCTGTAGGACCCCAAGGCACCAGTACGGCCTGCAGGGATCCTGGGACGTTCTTCAAAGCTCGGGGTATGTCGCACTCGCTGGCAACGCGAGAGTGTTGTGTATGAGAGTGACTGATTACGGTATACAGTGTTATAATGAAAGAGGGATAGGGCACTCAGAGTAACTATATTAATTAAGCATAAGAATAACATGTGTGCCCACTTCGGCCGGGCCAGCAGAACTGATCCCTAAAACAAATGTGTTGCCTACACCTTCTAAATTCAAACGGCTCTCCAATAAGTCTCCAACATTCTCACCAGCCAGTTGAAGGCCGGTACAGACCCGCTAAGATTAGGCTGTGACTACAATCATCACAATACCATCAAGCTGATCTGACGGATGATGTAGTGACTGGAACTCCCTGATGGCAAATGGTAGGACAGTTGAATTTGGGCTATTATGTTTTGTTAACATGAGTACTTTCCATTACATATAATGACGAGGGCCTAAAGCTTGTTTAAAAAAAATAAACTTTTAATTTATTTGTTCTGTGTCTGGGTGTAATTTATCTATAATATTTATGTATTTAGAAATATATAAGTATGTTTATCAGTTGTCTAGTACCCATAACACAAGCTCTGCTTAGCTTGGGACTAGATGGCGTTGTGTGATAGTTGTAGAATATTATTATTATTATTATTCCATTTATTTAATTTTATATACATACAATTTTAAATTTTTAAATATTTAGGTACTTAGAAAAACAGAAATAAATACAAAAACATTTAAAAATATAAAAAGTAGTTGCCCACCGGTATCGGGAATAGGATCCAAGCTACCGGTGGTCAGGGCTCCTGAGAAAGGAATCTCCTAACAATACGCGCCGTGTCCAGGAGTACTGCTTTCTGGATCAAGCCCTTGATCCAACTGCCCAACGAGAGCTTCCTTCCTTTCTTCTTATTATTATTATTATTTATTTATAAACTCAATTATTACTTTAATTGCCAATAATACGAGTAGCTTACTAGTGAGCTATGTTATTACGAGTGATATTCTGTAAGCTGAAACTTCCGAACCGATATCAGATATTAGGGTGCTTTTGTCACCCAAGATTAGGGAGGGAAAGAGGCGGTGCGCACGAAAAAAATTACAAACGAGATCACATCATAGTTCTGATTGGCATAGTTTTACTTTTAAATATGCGCAATCATACAAAACTATACTACACTAAGACCCCACCCCAAAAACTCTAACCAAAATGTAATCACAAAATCAGAGTTGGAAAACAGACCGTGTTATTAAAAGCGTTGAGTTTAAACTGCATTGCACTTGAGCAGTTATCGGCTAACTACTCTGCCGTTCCAAAAACCATTGTCTTTGGGTATAATGGAATCGTTATGGACCTTCGTAATTTCCTATTTAGTAGAAAAAATGGTAAAAGGTTCAGTAAAAGTGGTTCTGAATCAAGGATGCGTGAAACTGTCCTCTGAAGAGATTGAGGCAAGGTTGCGGAATGAAGTGATAGTAATTAAAAGCGGGGACGAGATTTGGTGTGTTTTTGGTGTGAAATTAATGAGAAGAGACCTGTTTCTAAGTTTCTTTTACTTGCCTGCTAATTATTTTTAAAAGAATTCCAAAAGGAGGAGGTTCTCAATTTGTCTGTATGTTTGTTACGCGATTTCTTCGCGTAGGCCATACTTCAGAGGAGTTCCCTAAATGTTATCTAAATTGATTTAGCACTTTTTGTCAAAATCAACATAAACAAAAAATATGTATACACAGATGACGTTTTGGTTGTCTCCAATTATGTTCAAATTCCATGTTATTAGGGTTATCCATTCGGGCATAACTATAATATTTAGTTTTACTTCTGGGGTACAACAACTAAAAAGTGAAAAATAAAAAAAACTTTTTTAATAAATATGCAACCGACTTCTTAAAATTGAAAAATAACAAAGAATTAAAATACAAACACCGACTTCCGAAAATAAAGTTATTTTTTAATTTTTAATGTATTTTCTTTTTTGGTAATCGGTTGTTTTTTTTTTGTAAAATGTTTTATTAATAAGAATATATAATTCTATTGAGTAAATGGAATAAGAATATATTTTAAAGAAGACAAGCAGAAAAAAAGAATGAGTGTCTAACTTCTTCTTTTTCTTTTAACTTTTATGTTAAGAAATGCTTATTCTCTAACATAAAAGTCACTTTGGGGGCACCAAAACCAAGATCATTTAGCCATATTTCTTCATTTTCTGCCTACAAGACACAGAAATAACGACCGCGTCCAATCAGGTTTCCACAGGCGTCTACTTTTCATATAAAGTACCTACATTTGGACCAATATCTCTGATGGCTATTGTAGCCTCACAATAGGCTCAGATTAAATTCTCTGAAAGGAATGTTACCAAATAGGAATGGTTACAGGGTGCAAGATGTAAGCGAGATCGGTAGGAATTCGGGTTATTTGGGGCACAGAAAATATAGAAAATTAAAAAAATAACAAATATTTTCCAGAAATCCGACTGTAAATTATATCTCAGTAAAAATTTCCTAACAAGTCCCTCTCTCAAGCAGTCTGGTGCAGATGGTGGCATGAAATCTTGAATGATTGAACTAAAAAACCTGCCACACTGCTTCAAGAGTGACTCGTTTGGAACTTTTTCAGTTTGGGTAGTTCATCCCAAAGACAGTACCAGTGTAGAGCCCATCATACTCATTTGGTCACCTGGCTTTATTGATTATCATAGGATTTGGCCAGGTGGTTTCTACAGCAGTCAATCTTGAGCCAGCAATCGCTTAAAAGATTCCGCGATTGGCCAGTACTGTTGTTGTTTTTTTGGGAATTGCGAACACATTCATTGTGAGTACAGATACGGAGTGGAATTAAATAAAAGTTATTTTTGAACAATAATATAACATGAAACACACAACATCTGTAACGGTCGACCCCGACTACCCAAGATACATATCGATAGCATGTCTCAGTTTGGGAGTCGTTGTCTCTTATTATAATGCCTCTGTACATTCACCTCACAAAAATTAAAGATTTTTTCTTGTAATTCCCTACCGGAGTCTGTGTTTAAGGCAAGAATGAAAAGGTTACTATTGTGTAAGCGTGCTCTATCTTCGACGACATCATCGCTTACAACAGGTGAGATAGTAAGTCCAGGGCGAGCCTATTAATGTTTAAAAAAAAGTTTAACTTCGACATTTCCTACCAATTTTAATGATGTCTTTTAAGTATGTAAAAGGGCAAATATAACTCTTCAATCAATCATTGAATAATTCACAGTTCCCAAAAACATTTTTACTTTTACATAAAAAAAAAAATCTTTTTTACAAAAAATACAACCGACTTTTAAAAATTCCAAAATAACTTTAATTTCGGAAGTTGGTGTTTGTATGTGTATTTTTTTTCTTCGTTACATGAAATCGACTTCCGAAATTAAAGTTATTTTGGAATTTTTAAAAGTCGGTTGTATTTTTTGTAAAAAAGTTTTTTTATTTTTCACTTTTTAGTTGTTGTACCCCAGAAGTAAAACTAAATATTATAGTTATGCCCGAATGGATAACCCCAATAACATGGAATTTGAACATTTGGAGACAACCAAAACGTCATCTGTGTATACATATTTTTTGCTTAAATTATTTTTTTTTTGAAGTGCTGAATCAATTTTGATAAAAATTATATGGGACCACCGTATACTCTTTCAAACAAAAAAAAACAAAATCCAAATCGGTCCAGCCATCTTCGAGTAATCTGGGAACTTACATTAAAAAAAAAAAAAAAAAACGGTTGTGGCGAAATGAGAACCTCCTATTTTTTGAAGTCGGCTAAAAAGAATACGCTTGCAATAATTTATGATCACCTCAATAATCGTCTCCCTAAAGAGTTCCAAACTGATCGGTTCTGGGTCACTAGCAGCGAACGACTTGCGCAACCTTCGCGAAGTTATTAAACCTTGTAATAGGGGGGGTGGGGTATCTTATCTATGGATTTATCGTTTAAAGCATTTTGATGTCATTGAGGTTTTCATTTAAGACTAGAGACCAGCCCCTGCTTCGCAAGGGGATCAGGATTAGCTCAAGACAAAGGAACTCGTCAATGCTTAACAGCACGGATACGAAATTTTCACAAAAAATGTTTTTTTAACTGTAAACTTACGAGTATATACATACTAGCTGTGCCCACGGTTTCACCCGCTTTTATGTATCTTTCGTAATTTTTTTTTTAACCGACTTCGAAAAGGAGGAAGTTCTCAATTCGTCTGTATGTTTTTTTTTTTTTCTGTATGTATGTTACGCGATTTCTCTGCCACTTGTGAATAGATTTTGATGATTCTTTTTTTGTTTGGTAGGTCATGCATCAAAGGTTGTCCCATAGAAATTTTATCGAAATTGATTAAGCGCTTTTTGAGAAATTGAACAAAAACGAAAAATACGTATACCTCGATGACGTTTTGGTGTTCTCCAAATGTTTAAATTCCACGTTCCATGTTATTGGGGTTTTTAGTTCTGGGGTATAACAACTAAAAAGTGATTTAATTTCGGAAGTCGGTATTTATATTTTACTTCTTGGTTATTTGACACCGACTTCCGAAATTAAAGTTATTTTTTAATTTTTAGTGCTGGTTGATTTTTTTGTAAACAAGTTTTTTATTTAATAATGAGTAAGTATCCAATGTTACTTCTAATACCTCCAAGAATATGTGTACAAAGTTTCATGATGATCGGTTAAGTAGTTTTCGCGTGAAAGCGTAACAAACAAACTTACATTCACATTTAGGTATAATATTAGCATGATTATTATGTAGAGAAGACTGAAGAAGAACTATCATTGAATTCTAAAAGACATAGTTTGCATTTTATATTATGACGCGGTACCTAAGGTTATGGGATTAATTTAAGCTTAAAATATTATTTTCAATAAACTTTTCATGTTTTCCGCATTCATCTTTATTGTATATTTTACCTTACTGCTCCAGAAGGCGGGTAATATTTCCGAGAGTATGTTTGTGTGTCTATTTCTTTGGCCTTAACCTAAACTCCTAAACTCTATCTTTCACGTTTCATGAGATACAGCCCACTGACAGACAGACGGACGAACGGATGGACAGCGGAGGCTCAATAATTAGGTTCTGTTGGTTATTCTTCGGGTACGGAACGCTAAAATTCGTGTTCTTACGGTCCACTTAAGGCGCAGTTACACGACTTTTAAAGCTTTTTAATTGAACACCACGTCTAAACGACTAGTCTTAATTCTTTGAAAAAATATATGTTACTCTTGACTATTTCCGTCGTAATTTGATTTGAGAATATTTGAAATTATATTTTTATAACATTGTGTAATTAATTTGTAAAGTTATGTCTAACGCGGACAAAAAATTGAGAATCACGCATAAACTATAAAGCGTATTTTTATGAAACCTTCACCGTTTAAAAAATCATTTAATTATTTATAATTTAGTCTCAGTGTTTTAGTTTAATACTTGTTGTTTTATGTGTAATAAATTAATAATGCGTTTAATTTTGGACAGCGCTCCTGGATGGGCAAGTCCTATTACTGGGTGGACATACGACGCGTTACGTGAGCTCAGCGCAGAACACGAAAGCTAACCACTCAAGGTCGTTGGCAGCTAATAGCGCTTTAATCCGGCAACCAACACGGTTACCAAAACAGATCGGCTCTTTATATTAAGCGATAACATTTGTCTATTACAAGTCACAACTGCAATAGCACGATGGTCACGTGCGGAATGGACGTGCCCAACACGGTATTGGGTCGCCGCGGTATTGCAGCCGTCACGTAGGGCTGAAGATGAAAAGTATATTGTGTCTGGAATGGTAACTGCTCCCTTTAATAACAGCAATGCTGTTTGGTGAGGAGGTTTGTATGTATATTTCTTTGGCACGCATTGTAGTCTAAACGCCTAAATGGATTTTCACAAGTGATGTAGTTAAAGTGACATAGGCTATATGAATCTTGAACCGGCTGCCATTAGGTGTTTGTAGTCGTTTTCTTTTTGTGATATATAGAAGGCTCAAGTGGCTTGCAGAAAGTTGGGAATTCTAGCAAAGGTGAGACGGTACTTCACGCCGGAATCAGATACCAGCTTGATGCGCTTGAGTCAATTGAGAAACGAGCCAAGAGGATCATCGGCAATGATAGGCTCGTTGAGTCGGGGCTCCAGAGTCTTGAGCATCCACGCCGAGTTGCTAATTTGTCGGTTTTCTATCGGGTGCATTTTGAAGAATGTGCGACGTAATTGCATAGTTTAATAAGTTTAATTCCACCAAGCCCGTTCGTTCCATCATCGGACCACTACGGGTACGGCGATGCACCACCGGTTCATGGTGGACATCCCACCACACGCACAAATCGCTAAGCGAACACATTCATTATGCGTACAGCTAAGGAGTGGAATTCTCTGCCAGAGTCTGTGTTTCCTGATAGCTACAACCTGGGAATCTTTAAGTCAAGAGGGAATAGGTTACTTCTAGGCAAGCGTGCACCATCTTTGATCTCATCATCGCTTACCATCAGGTGAGATAGTGGTCAAGTGCGTGCCTATAAACAATAATAAAAAAACATTTTTACAAAAAAATAGAACCAACTTCCACAAAAAGTGCAAAATAACTTTTATTTCGGAATTCAGGGTTTCTGGTTTTGTCTCTTCGTTTTTTTACACCGACTTCCGAAATTAAAGTTATTATGCACTTTTTTTGGAAGTTGGTTCTATTTTTTTGTAAAAATGTTTTTTATTTTTCACTTTTTAGTTGTGATTCCCCATTACACTGGGTTAACAATTCATTGACATACGATCGCAGCAATCGCGGTTGATTTGCTGTCAATTTTTGAAGAGTTTCCGTTGTCTGTCTCCGAAACCCATCATCAGATCTATATGAAATTAAAATGGGACCATTTCAAAACAAACCCCTTTCGAACAAAAAAGAATTTTGCAAATCCGTCAATATATGACGGAGTTATGCCCGAAGATAAATAAAAAAAATATAAGCATCCGAATTGATAACCTCCTTCTTTTTAAAGTCGTTTAAAAAAATATGTGGTCATGTCAATTTGGTATATCACAATAAAGGGCCTGAGGAGTTGATTTCTAAAATATAAGTCAGGGTTGGTCCCATGCCGCCGCAGGAGACGCCAGGGGCTTCCGGCGCCGCGAGACGATCTCCGGCCACCGTAGACCCGGGCCTGCGGACGGCGAGTAGTGGGTAACTCGCCGCCCGATCAGCACCAGGCCCTCGAGAGTCGACGGCGCGTAGTGTTCCACGCGCGCCTCAAAGAGTTGTCAGCTAACACGTCGTGGCCGATGCCTGCCCGGTGGTTGAGGATAAATTCGAAAGAGTTACCTCGCCCCTGGGCACTCAGGGCTGGGAGGAACAGGGGTGGGTTTTAGTCAGTAAGAGTCTGACACGCCCTTCCGCTCCACCGTAGAGCGGAAGAAGTCATTGGATGATTTCCCAACACCCAAAAAAAAAAAAAGCATTGGTCCCATAGTTAAAGTTGTTCATAATGATGAATGTTACTATTATAATTCATTGTTGTATTCGCGACTTCACTGTGTAATTTCAGATCTATACTTATGTTAACTAGGCAGATACTTATTACCAGGGTAGGTACTGTTAATCAGTCCCTATGTTACTAGCCGCACGATTTTTGCTGCAGGACCTGCTTTGGCTCTTCGCATTCCGTTCTGATCGGTCAACGCGCGACGGGTTCTCCACGTCCAACACAATACTGTAGAGAATATTACGTTTATTTGTACAGTACAAATACTACAAAATTTACTATAAAAAAACAACCGACTTCCAAAAAATAAATACACTAAAAATTAAAAAATAACTTAGGCGCTTTACTTTGTGTAAAATTTTCCATCACCACTGCTCTCAAAACGGTGAAAACATCGTGAGGAAACCGGCATGTCCTAGAACCAAAAATTCGAAGAAATGTGACATCCACCAACCCGCATTGGGTCCAGGTGGTGGATTACGGCCACATTCTCTCACAGAGATGAAGCCTGTGTCTGCGTGTCCCAGCAGTGGGAACTTTATAGGCTGATGATGCTATTCTTGCGTCTAAATAGCCACCGCTCAGCATTTACCATATATTTATTACAATCTGATGCTGATTTTCAGCTGCAACCTCAACCATCATCATACGACCTCTTCTAACCTCCACTTTCTTTGTCCTCAGGTGTCAGATGACATCGGCTACGTGGTGTACTCGGCGCTGGGCAGCTTCTACATACCGTCCTGCATCATGGTCTTCGTCTACATCAGGATATATTACGCGGCAAAGGCGCGGGCCAGGAGAGGGATTCGGAAGAATCCTAGACCTAGAGCTGTAAGTTTACTTTTAAACATACAAAAAAAAAAAAAACTAATTCAATGTGAACCTCCTCTTTTTTGAAGTCAGTTAAAAAAAAGAAATACTTATCAAAGGCAACACTGAGCGCTCGACAAAGTTCACCAACTAGAAAACTTAAAAATAAGATAGTATGTAATCTGTTAATATATAAATTCATGCAGCCTCAAATCTTAGTTATGTAAATAACCTAGAAAACACTTAATTTTTTTTAGGGTTCTATACCCAAAGGGTAAAACCAGGCTGTATCTCATGAACCGTGACAGTTGAAATTTTCACAGATTATGTATTTCTGTTGCTGCTATAACAACAAACACTAAAAAACAGAATTAAATAAATATTTAAGGGCTCCCATACAACAGACATGATTTTTTTGCCGTTTTTATAGATAATGGTACGGAACCCTTTGTGCGCGAGTCCGACTCGCACTTGGCCCGTTTTTTTTATTATGTGGAAATCCTCATGGACGTCCTCCACCTGTGGTGCCGGAAGGGTCTGTCCGAGTCTCACTGACTAAAACCATACGTCACAGCTTCAGGAGAAAAGCTGTGAGTAAACCTACTCGCTAGTATTGACTTTAACAGCTTGTAACGGAAAGGTGTGGTCATATTTTAAGAACCGGTTTTGCCCATGGAAATTAACAACTTTCTCTAACAAAAAATTGGAAATTTCCAAAACAAAATTGGACTTTCCATACAAAGTTATCATCAGCTGATCAATATTTGTATGAGGGGTATTTTTTTTTTTGAGAATTTCCTCAATTTTTTTAAAAAATGTTGTTCATATCGATGGGCAGATGCAGTTCTTAAAATATGACCACTCCTTGCCGTTACACCCTGTATAGTACGGACGGGGCAAACCATGCGTTTTTCTGACGCCACAATTTGGCCCGCTTTAAGCCCGACTAGACCGAATCACCGAGGCCACACGGTTGATGATTTGTTTTTGAATGAAGTCGGGCTCGACTCCTATGTCGAGCAGAGGGTTTTTTAAGAACAGAAAATACTAGGTTTGCAGCACTGATTAGCTCAAATAACGCGAGTGCAAACCATGTCTGTCAAATTCAATCAGAAAGTCAATCTAATATCTACTATAGGAATAAGATAATCCACATCTCAAATACGGGAATATAATTGGTCCATCTGTTAGATTACCAAAAAATAGTGGACACGTATTTTTCTTTGGCCACGTAAACAAAAAACCGGTCAAGTGCGAGTCGGACTCGCAGAAGAAGGGATCCGTACCATAAACTGAAAAAAACAGTGTTTTTTTGGGTTTTTATTTGGGCAGTATCTCATAATATTGCTACTACTTGATAGGAGTGGGTGGCATCCACTCCTATCAAGATCGGAGACTCTACACTCGAAGTTGTAGATGAGTACGTTACCAGTTAGGTAGGGCTAACTTCGAGAAATAGGTCAACCGTCGAATCCGACTCGGCTGGGCTGCATTCGGGAAGTTGCGTGGTATCTTCTCGTCTCACATACCACAGTGTCTCAAGACGAAAGTTTATGACCAGTGCGTGTTACCAGTGATGACTTATGGAACCGAAACGTGGTCGCTCACAATGGGCCTCATCAGAAGGCTTACAGCCACCCAAAGGGCAATGGAGAGGACAATGCTCGGCGTTTCCTTGCGTGATAGAATCAGAAATGATGATATCCGCAAGAGAACTAAGGTTACCGACATAGCCCGAAGAATCGCCAAACTTAAGTGGCAGTGGGCAGGGCACATTGCTCGCAGAACAGATGGTCGATGGGGCCGAAAAGTTCTGGAATGGCGACCGCATACTGGAAGACGCAGCGTTGGAAGGCCTCCCACAAGGTGGACCGATGACCTGGTGAGGGTCGCGGGTAGCCGATGGATGCGAGACGCACAGGACCGATCATTGTGGCGACACTTGGGGGTGGCCTATGTCCAGCAGTGGACCTCTTTCGGCTGAAATGATGATGATGAGTATCTCATAATCCGTTATAGGTAGACAGTTGAATAGGGAGCGCCCACCTTAATTTATTTTTAATTATTTGTTGTTATACCGCCAACAGAAATACACATTCTATGAAAATTTCAACTTTGTATCTATTACTGATCGTGAGATACAGCCCGCTGACTGACGAACGGACAGCGGGAGGCATAGTAATAGGGTCCCGTTGGTTACCCTTCGGGTACGGAACCCTAAAAATCAGGACAATACAGTCCGTTGAAATATCGCGTGAAGTCCTACGCAAAAATTGACTCCTAAACTCTGATGCGTTTTATTTAACTTTTTTTTTTTTATTTGGTAAAGCAAAAAATACATAGTAGCCCAACTTTTAAGCAGTCTTTTTATTAACACCATTTATCGTGTATCTTCTGTTATAGAATGAACAGCAGACGAGCTTCTGTAACCCGGCGAAGGGCACGCGACCGATGCCCTCCACTCACCCCATGCCCTCGGGACACCTTAGTAATAATAACGGGTAAATATACATTTTGTATTATATTCTTGTTTTAATTGAGTAACTCACGCATGGATAAAGGTGCGTGCAGATAGACCCGGGCCGGACCCCGAGTAGTGGGTAACTCGCCGTCCGATCAACACCAGGCCCGAGAGTCGACGGCGCATAGTGTTCCACGCGCGCCTCAAAGAGTTGTCAGCAAACAAGACGGGGCCCGTCATGGCCGATGCCTGCCCGGGGGTTGAGGATAAATTCGAAAGAGTTACCTCGCCCCTGGGCATTCAGGACAGGGAGGAACAGGGGTGGGTTTTAGTCAGTAAGAGTTTGACACGTCCTTCCGCTCCACCCTAGAGAAAAAAAAAATAGATTGGGTGCAGGTGCAGATAGATTGTGGTCGGTAATATTGACTAGTAGTCTAAGATCCCAGAGGAGCTTATGGCTAAAGTAATAACAGCCGCACGGGTCGATCCATCAGGTTAAACTACGCTTGCCGGGGTTGCTCCATGGATGAAATTTTTGAAAAGTTAATACTGAAGCAGTTGCTAACATATTTTAATGTAAATAGCCTCCTTCATAATGATCAATATGGCTTTACAAAAGGTCGATCGACTACAGATGCGGGTGTTGCTCTCCTAAAACACATATTCAACGCATGGGAGAACTCGCAAAATGCAATCGGAGTTTTCTCTCCAAAGCTTTTGATTGCGTACACCATGACACGCTTTTGCGTAAGCTGCGTCATTATGGTCTCCAAAACGAAGCTCTAAATGTAATTGATTCATATTTATGTAATAGGTTCCAATGTGTAGATATCAATGGTGTTAAGTCTTCCGGGCTACCAGTTCATTTAGGTGTGCCTCAAGGCTCGATATTGGGACCATTCTTGTTTTTGGTGTATATTAATGATTTACCATATTTTTTAAAGGGTATCTGTGACGTAGTACTGTTTGTAGATGATACCTCTCTTATCTTTAAAGTAGATAGGAATAGAAATGATTTTGATAACGTAGATAGCGCTCTCTCAATGGTTACGGATTGGTTTACGACAAATAACTTAGTTCTTAATGCTAAGAAAACTAAATGTATAAAGTTTGCCTTACCTAATGTTATAAATCTAGGACCTAATGTCATCTTAAATAAAGAAGTGCTTGAAACTGTGGACTCGGCAGTTTTTTTGGGTATAACTGTTGATTCCAAACTTCAATGGGGCGCACATATATCAGACCTATCAGGAAGGCTCAGCTCTGCCGCCTACGCCGTCAGAAAAGTTAGACAATATACTGACGTTGACACAGCACGGTTAGTCTATTTTAGTTATTTCCATAGTGTTATGTCTTATGGTATTCTTTTGTGGGGTAAAGCTGCGGACATACAAAATATATTTGTTTTACAAAAACGTGCTGTACGAGCAATCTATAGGTTATGGTCAAGAGTTTCTTTACGACAAATTTTCAAAGAGATTGGAATTCTCACGGTGGCATCTCAATTCATTTTTGCAAACATATTATACATTAGACAAAATATACATTTGTACAAAAAGACCAGTGATATCCACAATTTTAACACCAGAAATAAGTATAAACTTCATGTTCCTTCCCACCGTGTTCGTAGGGTTCATGGTTCGTTTGAGGGTCTCGGTATCGAATATTACAATAAGCTACCCCGTTCTTTTCTTGACTTGCCTTTTAATGCATTTAAAACTAAAGTTAAATCTAGTCTCTGTTCGAAAGCATACTATTCCATCAACGACTACTTAGAAGATAATAATAGTTGGTCGCTGTGTTGAACGCAAGACAATGTTACACTTGATGTTCTTTCTCCATATTTAGCTTATGGTTATAACAGATTATATGAGTTCATATAATAATTGTCTACCAAATTTAGTGTGATGGCCCTAGTTCATCACTTGTGGCTTCGAATCACAGCCCTTTGATAGTTTCAATCTTTGTTCTTGTAAGCAGGCACACCAGTTATGCATGGAGGCTTCTTTAATTTGGTTTAGTGTTTATGCTTGAGTTGGTTTTTAATGGCATGATTGAGTGTGCTAGCTGGCAAGTGGCGGATTATTTAATTTTAGGATTATATTTTAGACGACACATATTTATTTTTCTGTTTTACATAATGTTAAGATTGTTGCTTAGAATTATATAGATTCAAGTTCTTAAAACTTAACAGACAGATGTGTTGCTGGGGAGTTTGTTGGCCACTTCTTCTTCACAGCTAAAACACTAGGAAGTGGTGACGGGCGGGCGTTTTTTGGGGGACTGTCTTTATGTAGAACTTTGACGTTCAAAAAGTGCTGGTTCTCAGCCTAGTTTGAATAAATGACTTTTGATTTTTTTGATTTTGATGGGTGACCGCCTTTACATACCGAGACTCCTCCGTGCCTCGGGAAGCAAGTTAAGCCGTTGGTCCCGGCTGTCAATCGTGGATCTTTGACAGTCGTAAGGGATCGTCAGAAGCCCGAAAGTCCGACAACCAGTCTTACCAAGCAGTACCGTATTACCCAGTAACTGGTTGTGGAGGTCGGATAGGCAGTCGCTCTATGTAAAATACTGGTATACAGCTGCAGCCGGTTAGACTGGAAGCCGACCCCAAGATAGTCGGGAAAAGGCTAGGCAGATTGGCAGATTTATTACGTAACTTGAAAGCCTGATACCGATAAATAGGTCCCTCGAGATAAGTAAATAAAATCACCGTTAAGTTTCCTTAATTTCTATGTAAATCAACGTTGCTTTTTTGTGCGTGACAAACTTTGGACGGACTGAAAGAAATAATAATTCTATGCCTATACAGGGTGTAAAAAGACACATCACATAGCCGTTAACTACGCATACTGTACGTCTAACAAAGTAGCTTTGCGCAAAAATTATTGCTGGGAAACGACTTTTATTAGTAGGTATGAAAAAATAAAACTATTTTTTGTTGCTAGCAATGTAACTCGAACCCAGGCAAGTGGAGTTAAAGTCCGCCCTTCACTCTAAGCCACGTAGGTACTTGTCGGATACGTTTGATATTCATTGGGTTTTTGTAACTGCAAATGCGTAATTTCGAAATTTCGAAAAAAAAAATTACAAAAAAAGAATCAGGTTATGTTTGTTTGGAAAAAAGTTTAGTACGAGCAATAACACTTGGAATTCATTTTAGTTAAAAATAAAAAGGCGTGTGGCACTCGGAGACTGCCGTGGTAAAGCTATTGCATAGCATTTTTTATCAACTTATGCAATTATAATTATTTATTTATTTTATTTATGTGTGTGTGTACTTATGTACGCACGTAAGAAGTTACACTTCTATGGCGTAACAAGATAAATATCATCATCATCATCATCATCATCATCATCATCACCATCATCATCATCATCATCATCGTCATCGTCATCATCATCATCATCGTCATCATCATCATCATCGTCATCATCATCATCATCATCATCGTCATCGTCATAAACATCATCATCATCATCATCACCACCATCATCATCATCATCATCATCATCGTCATCGTCATCGTCATCATCATCATCATCATCATCATCATCATCATCATCATCATCAATATCAACAACACAATATCATCAAAAGTCAAAAGTCAAAAGTTCTGCTATTCATCGATAGATGGCAAAACTAACAAGTATCACCGCTGTGCCGGTCGGAGTGGGGGGTGTTAGGTTATTTTCGTTACGGAATTTCTGGATTCGGTCTCCACGCTCAAGGCCCGCGATAGAAGCTATGCAATATATATATATACCTTCAATATCTCCAGAACCAGTGGATTACCAGGTATGGTCTAGTGGAAAAAAATTATCCAAATAATGGGTAGAATATGTGGCTGTCGGCTTCGGAAACAGTCTTTTTACACCCTATATTGTATGGCAGTCTATAAAACTCGTAGACACACCAATCCCAACAACAGACAATACACAAAACTCTTTCATTCAACTTTTTAATCTTACCTGAAACACAAATTATGTAACACAAAAGCAAAACACCCGTTCATATGTGTATTATCAACAAGTGGCCACCAATCCACCGGTTTAACATGAACATGTTCGCTACAGTTTCATTTCAACTCTTTATGTTTCATGTTCTACTGGCTAAAGCCTGATTTGGATATTCTGAACTTGTTGAATTTTATATTTTTGTTCAAGTGTTGCATAAAATCTAACACTTTCCTAACTGGGCGAAGATATTGACTCAAACAGTCTGGATTTTTATTTTGTTTCAAATACATTTGATGTATTAAGAGAATGTGATAGAAGAGAACAGGTAGGTACTAAAAATGTATACCTCTACCGGGACAAAACAATTTTCTCGAGCACAGCACCATACATTCTGACGATACTGAAGTTATAACAGTGGTTATGGTCTTAAAAACTATCCAAAACAAAATGCAAATCTTAAACTAAAAAATGGATAAGTACCAAAAAAACTTTTTACAAATAAATTGAAAATAACCTTTACCACACATTCTTACGATACTGAAGTGGTCTTTAAAAACTATTTAAAACAAAATTGCAAATCTTAAAATGGATACCATAAAAATCTTTTACAAATAAATGGCAAATAACCTTTTTTCGACACCGAGGAAGTAGGAATACATATTCAAACGAAAAAAAAATTGCATAGGTCCACGCGTCTTCGAGTAATCGGGGAAAATAAATAAAAAATACAATCCGACGAATTGTTAACCTACTCCTTTTTGAAGTTCGGTTAAAAATTGGCCTCAAATCGAAATGGTGGTAAAAAAGTTATACACATCGGATGTGGCCACCCTATATTACACCTTTCACTGCCTCGTTGGTCTCGTAGTCTCGAGAGTGACTTCTGAGCATGAGGTCCTGAGTTCGATGTCCGGGTCGGGAAAAAGCCCGGAGTTCGGAAGCCCCCCGTGCCTCGGAAAGCTCGTAAATCCGTTGGTCCTGCACCTCTCTCCGGTATAACGAAAAAAAAAAAAACGTGCTATGAGAGTGAAGGAAAAGAGAGTGCTTCTGTGTCTGCGCACACGCATGTGCACTATAATATCTCCTGCGAACTTGACTACCGTACTTTCCGTTGAGAATGCCCACCGTGATCGAAATTCGGTCGGGAGGATTGTTAGACCATTTTGACAGTTTCCTCTATTCAATATTATAAGTATATTAACAAGCAATAAGATGCTGAATTGAATAAAAACCTTTCACCATTTGTAACATCTTATTGGATATTTCATGAAACATGACTTGACCCTTGCAACTAAAACAAAAGAAAAACGACTTTTTCTAAAACAAAATCTCCCAAAAGAATTAAAAAAACTAAATCTAAGAAACTACGACTCTTTGACTTTTTTGACGGACACGAAGAAATTATAAAAGGGATCCCTATTAGATCCGGAATTCAGAAACGGGTCCCGAGATCCGGGTTGCTACGGATTTTCTGAATTCCGTCGTGAATAGGAAAATCGTTGGAATCTTTTCTCGTTAGCAACTTCGGGATTCTTTCTCGAATATCATTGCTGCTTTATGTGGGAAAGTAGGTTTGTAACCTTATTTAGGAGTAAATATAAACTTTAAGACGATATTAAGTTTATTCACTTCAGCCAAGAAAGATAAGCAAATCAAGTAAGTATCTTGACTTGGCTCGTGAGGTTGACGACAAATGGGCTCAGCGATCATTATATCGATAGTTGTGTCAGCCAATGGCTTAATAACCACGAGCAACAGGAGGCGCTGGTTAGGCGATTGGAGCAAGGGCTCCTATTGTCAGGAGGTTCGTCTCTCTGAAGTCCTGACTGCCAGTAACTTGGACCCTGTTCCCGATACCGGTGGGATACATTTTTTTCATGTATCTTTTTTTACTTTTAGTTGAACTTTTTTAGAAGATGATATTACGGAAATGTGATTTTCCAAAACAAAATAGTTACATTAATTATGAAACCTGTAAATCTTTTTTTTATTTTTTTGTGGGGTGGAAAATCATCCAATGACATCTCCCGCTCTAGTGTGGAGCGGGAGGGCGTGTCAGACTCTTACTGACTAAAACCCACCCCTGTTCCTTCCCTGCCCTGAGTGCCCTAGGGCGCGGTAACTCCGTTTCGAATTTATTCTCAACCCCTGAGCAGAACTTGTAAACCTGATACTTATGTTTTTTGTATTAGAACTATCACATACCTAATCTTTTTCATGGCCCTGCTAATGCAATTATATCTAAAGACTGTACAGAGCCCAAATGGACGAAATCTGCATGTACCTACCCGACATGGCTTAGCACCGGTATCTACCTAGAAACAAATAGAAAATTGTACATCCAACCGCTCGTCAGTAGTACCATTAAACTACAAAAATCGCCCTTAAAGCTACTGAGTAAAGGCAATGTAAATGTCTAATAGATATGGTTACTTTTCATAAAAACCTTTAGAGCGAAACTTACATTGTCAACTCATAATTTAACTGTATTAAAATAAACAATTTATCCCTTTCCAGCGAAAGCCAAATATCAACAATAGAGACGCCACAAGTGCAGATCCCGACAGTGACCTGTGAACTAGCGTCTGACATATCCACGAGCGAAGCTGGAGACACATGCCCGCCGCCGCCTGACGAACGGAAGGATACGCTCAAGGTAGCGTACCAGGTAATACCCCTTTTATTACAAGCTTTTTAAATAATTAAACACAATCAACAACAACACATTAACCACAACATCAATACATTAACAACAACAACATAAATATGAATTTACAATAAACAAGGGCATCTTGCTAATTACTATTGTCTGATATAACTACAAGGAAAGCTGGTGACACATGCCTGTTTCTGCCCTGAAAAACCAAAAGATACAATAAAGTTAGCGTAATAAGTAATATTCCATCAAACACAACATTGACACCAATAGTAACAATTACACATTATTAACAAAAACAAACCATACATTGGAAAAACAGTACATGAACAACAACTAGGCATTAACAATAACAACTAAATGTTTATTCTATTCTATTCTATTCTTCTTTCTACATTAATAACAACAACTCATTAATACAGTCAATGACACATTAACTACAAAGGCCAGTGAGTTTGCTTCTGGTTCTGACATGTCCACGAGCGTAGTAGGTGACACATGCCCACCGTCCGCCGACAAACGGAAGGATAAAGGTGGATGAAAAAATAATTAATCGACGAAAAATAACTAAAAAGCAAAATATAAATAAACCTTTTAAGTCTTGAGTATTGAGCTTATTTACGTAAAATATCAAATTTAATATAAACTAATTTTGAGTCGGCGCCAAACAACAATCTGATTTTTTCATCATCAAACTTTATTTCTTCAGCTTTTCTTTATATTTTATATTATTACTTTTATTACAAATATATACAAACTTATAAAATACTTAACTAATCTAACTGTAATAAAAAAAAAACAAAAACTCCTAACTAAATAAATCTTACAATATGGCGTCAAAAAATTCCTCCGCATCGCTGTCTACTGCAAGTGTGCCCAAAAGACTGGCAGCATTGCCATGTTGTATGGCAATGCTTAACCTCTGGCCGAGGAAAAAGCCAGCCCTTGGGTCACGCGAAGTGTCAACAAGGCGTTTAGAAAGATCTTTAAATACTAAATGTGCACTTGGACCCCACGGCCCAAGGGTTTCAACCCCTAACGGCTCGAAAATGTAGCTACCAACGAGGTTGTTATATTTCCGCCTTGAGGTTCTCCGCAGCCGCAGCGGCAGCACCAGCACAGCCCGACGAACTAGGAAGATGAGATGGCGCAAGAGTATCGACACATGTAGCGTCCCACACTAAAGGCCTACTCAACTTCCACGGAAATAAAGACATGCCGTCCGGTCTTTTACCATCGTCGCGAGCCTGACCATGTGGTTCTAATACAAAACGCCGGCGGACAATTTGATTAATTAAATATCTAAATTATATACGTACATAGAAATGAAGAAGGCTCTACGCAGGTAATTAATCATTTTATTATTTGGCGCCAACTGAGAGAAGAGAGAGAATCATCAAGATCGGTGCATAAATAATGGAGTGAGGGCTGAACATTGCCCAGGGATTGTGGATAAATTCGAAACAGAGTTACCAGAGTTACCGCGTCCCTGGGCACTCAGGGTAGGGAAGCAACAGGGTGGGTTTTGTCGAATATATTCGGTCGAATTGAGAACCTCCTCCTTTTTTTTGTAGGTTAAAAAACATTGACAATAACAGCGAATGATCAACTACACATTAAATAAAAAACTTTTTTACAAAAAAGCAACCGCCTTCCAAAAAGAAAATACACTAAAAATTTAAAAATTACCTAAATTTCGGAAGACGGTGTTTGTATTTCATTTCTCCATTATTTGACACCGACTTCCGAAATTTAGGTAATTTTTAAATTTTTAGTGTATTTTCTTTTTGGAAGTCGGTTGTTTTTTTGTAAAAAAGTTTTTTATTTTTCAATTTTTTGTTGTTATCCCCCAGAACTAAAAACTCCAATAACATGGAACGTGGAATTTAAACATACTCGTAATTGGAGAAAACAAAAACGTCATCAAGGCATACGTATTTTTCGTTTTTGTTCAGTTTCTCAAAAAGCGCTAAAGCAATTTCTATAAAATTTATATGGGACTACCTCGGGGGTATATGCTTTCGGATAAAAAAGAATTTTGAAAATCGGTTCACAACTGATGGAGAAATCGGCGGACAGACATAAAAAAAAACACATGCACAGTCGAACATAAGAAAGAAAAGAAAGAAAAAATATTTATTTTGGACAGATTACAAAACGCACATTAATTTTCAAAAGCCCAGTATCCAAGCAAAAATAAAATAAAACTAAACTAATTAACTAATTCCTAGTGATATAGTTTCTAGTGCGGTGCACCACTAAGCATATATAAAACCTCCTCCTTTTTCGAAAGTCGGTTAAAAAGACAACCTGGAAGTTATCTCTTAATCATTTATCATTTGAATGAATCCTTCGACTTTCCCACTGGTGATATTTTATTAAAGTAGCATTACTTTAATAAAAATAACTTTTTTACAAAAAAATAGAACCGACTTCCAAAAAAAGTGCAAAATAACTTTAATTTCGGAAGTCTGTGTTCCTGTTTTGTGTTTTCGTTTTTTGACACCGAGTTATTTTGCACTTTTTTTGGAAGTCGGTTCTATTTTTTTGTAAAAAAGTTTTTTATTTTTCACTTTTTAGTTATGGTTCCCCATTAAACTCTGTTAACAATTCATAGACATACGATAGCAGCAGTCGCGGTTGATTTGCTGTCAATTTTTGAAGAGTTCCGTTGTCTGTCTCCGAAACCCATCATCAGATCTTTCTGAAATTTAAATGGGACCATTTCGAAATAAACCCCTTTCGAACAAAAGAAGAATTTTGCAAATCCGTCAATATATGACGGAGTTATGCCCGAACATACATAAAAAAAAAAAAAAAAAATACAAACATCCGAATTGATAACCTCCTCCTTTTTCGAAGTCGGTTAAAAAAGATCACAGCGACACTATATTAGCCTTATTTATAAATTCGCTAACCATATACGTAATTTAAATACTGATTAGTGGATTCTAAATCCAAAATACATACGTCATTACATACGTCTCATCGTCAGACAAAACCTTCTTTGAAGCACTTTACAACCCATACCTAACCTTCTTCCGAGTAGAAAATGTTAAAATAAGAACCTATGTCAGTGTTTAAACTAATCAAATGGTAAGGCTAGCCGCTGACTTGTGATTTTTTGTCGCGTGACTTTTTGTCACTGTCACCTACTGTCACCCACGATGCTCCCACTTGAAAAGTCACTGAGCAACAAAACGCGCTCAATCTTGAAATAGATTTCGTACAGATTCCTGTAATAATTGCTCTTGAAATAAGAAAAAGAAAAATGAAAAGAAAAAAAACGCTACTGGGTGCATCCCATATACACTGAAAGATTGTTTCAAGGAAAATTTTACACTCTATATTCTAAACTACGACAGTATCCTTCAAAATTTAGTCACCTGAGAACTATTTGTCACCGTATTGTCAGGTCACCATGATCCGGGCACTACCATGTATCTTCATAGCACTCTAGACTGGGTAACAAAAAGTCACGGTGCCAAAAATCACAAGTCAGCGGCTAGCTTAATTTTTGAAGTGAAAACTTCTTTAGGCGCGTTGGGCAGTTTTGAGATGGGAAAAAACAATTGAACTCGCGCGACACCAACACCGCTACGCGATTCGCTACGAGAGGTGTAGCGACGCGTAGCGTCGTAGCACTCGTAGCGGATCGCGAACGCGTTGGGAATTTTTGTTCAACTTTATAGTTTTCACTTCTGACGGTACTCCCGGAGTGCCAGATTTTTATAAATAAGACTCTCTAAGCTATGTTTTTGTGTGACTAGCAATGGTTACACACGTATACAGCTAGCCTTACTCTAGCTCAGAACTCACGGGCTTCAAAACCGAGGTGACTCGAGTCAGGTAAAGTTAACTCCAGTCTATCACTTAGAACCTAATCTAACTGTGAGCTGTGGCTTTAAGTTAGCTGCGTCTAAGTTACTGTGTGAACTACAAGTTACTGTGTACAGTTAGTTGTGACATCGATCCTAAGTTTGGTAGACTTTTGGTCAATTTGCACACCGTGATCAGTTGCAGTGTGGTTACTATAACACAATATTGCTCACTTAAATTCATAAAGTAAATTTGTGTTATAATGGCCAGTATCTGTTTAAAATTCATCATCATCATCAGCCTTTTAATGTCCCCACTGCTGGGGCACAGGCCTCCTCTCTGTGAGAGGGTGTGGGCCATAATCCACCACGCGGGCCCAATCCGGATTGATGGATGTCACTTGTCTTCCAATTTTTGGTTCTAGGACATGCTGATTTCTTCACAATGTTTTCCTTCACCGTTTTGAGAGCAGTGGTGATTAAATAATTTACACAAAGTAAAGTGCCTGCCTGGGTTTGAACTCACTACCTACAACTTGTAATTCGCGGCCAATATCACTGGGCCACCACTGCTCTGTTTAGTACTACCTGGCCCATATTTCAAAACGCAATGCCGTTTGAAAAGTTACTCCTATTCAGTTTTAATTTAGATGCATGAATTTATTCCCCTTTGGCCTCGTTATTTTTTTTTTTAAACACCTCTTGTCATTAGTACTAATTATGATACATCTTGTGAAACCTCCTCCACCACCTTGACAGACTTTCTCGTAACCTAAATACACCAACCCGTCTTACCCCTAATGTAATTTAAACAAAAACTAATCAAGATTTCTTTCCCCAGGTTGTAACCTCAGCACAAGTACAAAAAAACCCACTAGCTTCGTGCCCACTGAGAAGCTCGACGCTCTCAGTGAATGGAGAGCTGCAACTTCAGCAGACCAGGGGCAGAGCGCCCAGCGTCGCCATAGATGCTGACATGGTCTCAGAATTGGAACCATCCTCGTCCGACTCCGGCGTTGTAAGCCGGTGCGGAGGCGTCAAACCCTTAAAACTGCGCATCTTCAAAAAAACCGACAGAAGACAAGAAAAGTCACAACCATGCAAATCAGAATTAGAACCTGCTTTACCAAAGCCACACAAACCAAGAGACCCAGAAAGAGAAAAGAAAAGATTAGCAAGAAAGAAAGAGAAGAGAGCTACTTTAATTCTAGGGTTAATTATGGGCAGTTTCATCGCTTGCTGGCTGCCTTTCTTCTTCTTGTACATATTAAAAGCAGCTTGCAGGAACTGTGTGATACCGTCAAGCGCGTTTGCGATAGCCTTCTGGCTTGGTTACATGAATTCTGTTCTGAATCCTGTGATCTACACGATATTCAACAAGGATTTTAGAAGAGCGTTCAGGAGGATACTGTTTAAGTGATGTTTAGCCTACGTGTGCTGTTACCGATGCGTAGCCAACAGGATAATGATGGCTCAGCGGAGGGCAGCACCGAATCTTTACAATGTACGTTGAATGGACTCTCAATAGTTTTAATAATGATTGGAACGGTTCAGTGATATTCCGGGTTTGGACTTTGGCTGATATTATTTCATTCAGCACCGTGAAAGATAGTTTTTAATCAGTGAAATTAAGGTCGAACTTGACATTTGACCAACTAATTATTAATCATTGCTAGTTAAAATTATAATTAATTATTTATAATTAGTTGGTTAAAACGATTAAATTTAGCTAAGAGATATGTTATTTATGTGATTGGGTAATATCAGTCAAGGAGCGAAAATACAGAAAAGCAGTTAATAGAACAGTGGTGAAACAAAAATTACGCTTACAGATATAACTAATAAAATAGAAGATATTTATCTTATCATAATGTCTTAGGTCAGCTTGTTCATATCTTTAAGCTTTTTATATAGAACCTATGGTCATTTCATGTGCAACTACTAAATAAGTAAGTACCCATATTATAATAAAAAAACTATTGAAAATATGTGACTTAAAGTTGAACAACAATAGAGTTATTAAAATAATTATTTTTAACGAGCATAACTGAGTAGTGCCAACATTAAGCAAAAACTGTCATAGATTAAAATAATTAGAAAAATCTTGAAATGACTGTACATTTTTGTTGCAATATAAAAAGGAATTGTAAATTATAAAGTACATTATTACGTAATTCATTTCGTAGGATTTTTTAATAATTCGTAGCAAAATCATAGATTAATATATAAAATATGAAGAAACTGCAAAAACACTAATGGATTTGAAAAATTATACATACTTATGATATAATTATTCCTTTAATAGTACAATAAAGGAATTACATAGCTTTAATGTCATCAGATTTTGTAAAACATTAATTAGCATTAGCTGTGTAAGTACCTACGTCCACTATGGCGTAACAAATAATAATCATAAAATTATTGAAGGTAGATCAATGAATTTAAAATAAAAACAGAAATATATTATATAAGTATATAAAAAGATAGATATTTATATATCATGTCGTCATGATTTTCAATACTATGATTGAATCATTTATGCAGCTTCTAATTAGGTAGTCTATTTATATTTTACAGAAAGCGTTAAATTGAAAAATATAATAAATGGATGATAGGCTAACTGGTAATATAGTTGAGTCTTCACTCAAGAAGTAAATAGAGTTGAGTTATTTTGATTTATTCTACGCTGGGATTGTGTTTAAGTAATAATTTAAACAGACACGCGAGTGGAGCCGCGGGTAGAGCCAGTTGGCTAAAGTTCTTCGCACACTCGTTTTTAAAAAATGGTTTATTGTAAATGACACAGTTTATCACAGTTTACGAGAGTGAAAGTTAATAGACTCTCATTCAAAAAGAAATCTTACGTTTTACGCGCCAACTATCTAACTAAAAAATATATTCAGAAATCTACCAAATAACTTTAATAAGACTACACATAATTCGATATAACATTGCTTAATAAAACATTAAAAAACTATAAAACTGTTATAAAAATGACGAAACGTTTAGTATGTTACGCCACAGTGGGTAGAGGAAGCTTTGAAATTCTAAACTTGCTAGAAAAATCACTAAAATAGCTTTTAATTGATATTCAAATACATTTGTTATGTACATTTCTTTATCAATCCCTTGAAGACTTACCCATACGCTTATACGTACAAAATAGTGAAGTATTCGTAGTTTTCATGTAAAATTATTTGCTATATCGATAATCCTAAGATTCACCATTCTAAATAAAAACACAAATAAATTTTATGAATTGTTATTTTAATTTTTTTATGAGAAATTTTTCATAAAATGTTACTTCCGTAAATGATTTAAAATAATTTCTAATCAACAATAACTTTATAATTATAACAAGTACTTTAATATAAGGTAATCACGGAATGAAAACATAAAAAATACCGAAATTAAGTTGATTGCCTTGTTTATGAAAGATTACTCATAAAAAATATAAAAACATGAAAGTAAATAAATATTTAAAACTGTTAAATCACAACATCTATTTAATAACAAGCAAAGTAAAGCAATCATTGTAAAGATGCGGTGTATAAATTATACTGGATTATATTGTGAAAGTAATATAAACTAAATAAATATATATTTACATTATTTTGTACCGAGATCAACATAGAATAGACATTTAATAATAATATACGTACATACTCGTATATTCCAGAGAAATAATTTAGAATAAATAAATATTTTAAATATTTAAAATACACGATATTTAATTTTTTAAATAGATAATTATAGATACAGAAGTTTATAATTCTTTCACAATGTGAACAGTCTTATGTAGGTTAAATATATTTTAAATAAAAAAATGACTGTGCCTCTGTGCCTATCGACAAGCACTACACAACAATAAAATGCACTTTATTGAAAAATAATGTAAATATTACACTTAGTTTAATTTTCCTTTTGTCTAAGGATTTTATTCAACCAAGGTTTTGGTGGAATTTGATAATCATAATTTTAAAAGTTTTTTAAACAGCGCTGGTCGCTATTAAAATATTTGTATTTTAAGTTTATCGTGTAAATATTGTACTTATATTTAGCCTAAGTTATATATTAAGAAATTAAATATAATATACCAAAAAGAACACCAAATACTTCCTGTAATTTTTTCTAATCTTATGAATAGTAAAACGTTTTATCCAGTAAAATTTTAACCTTGTAAAATATTGTTTATAGTACATAAGGGTTATTTATAATTTAGTATAATGTAGAGTTCTTTCTGTATTGTTCTGTTAGTAGTCCTAAAAAAAATCCTTGCAATGGATTTGTTTTTTCTGAAATAGATTTAATGTTTCTTTTTTCTCACTTTTAGATTTTCTGTGGATTTCTAATTATTTTGTTAAAAAGTTTATCAACTATACCTACGACTGATGATAGTTTTTAATAAAAATAAATCTTTTTCCAACCTAAATAGAATTGTAAATAATATTTCCTCAATAATTATTGCGAAAAATCTTGTAAAATAATTATTAATGAACAACAACGACAACTTAATTCTAAATCGGTGTAAACTAGATTCTTGGATCTTAGAGTTAATAATTAATAATACTTAATAATTAAGTATTATAACTATTTTATAAGTAAAATAATAACATTGCAACACCATTGCCGAAATAGTTGATAAATTAGATTTTTAGATAAAATAATTATTAGATATTATTATGTACTGAATTCAAAAGCAATAGAGAGTGTAGTTTTCTTTTATAATTTTTCACTATTTTAAAATTTCATATAGTCTTCCAAAGTGTGTGTGATTATCAAATAATAGTAGTAACCTTCCTTACTTGTTTGTAAAAAATACCAAAAATACTTTTTTGTTGTGGTATTTTTGTTGGTTTTCGCATGAAGAATGTGATGATTTTGTGAAGAAAAATATTATTGATGCGGAGTAACAATTTTTTAATAATCTAGAACCCCACAATCTAGCACAGAGCCCTTGCTGGTTGTGCAGGTTCTATTTTGAAAGTCGCGAAAGTCGGCTTTAGACTTTAAAAATTGTTCACACAACACTTCATTAAAAGTGTTGCGTGAATGATTAAAAAACGCAATAATTTATATTTAATTTTAATGAGTGAAATCAAAAATGTGAAAAATATTGTTTAAGTGTGTAAAAGTTTTTCAAAATACATACAGGTTTTTGTACAGTCTTAAAAATCTTGTAAAAATACAATTTAATGCCATTATTTCTTATTTAGTGAAAATATTTAGAATGTTTTTAAAAATTAAATAACTTATAGGTGGCTATCCTGTGTATCTAGTAACTTGTTCAATAAAAAATGTTCTAAATTAATAAAAAACTATTTATACTTATAGTATAATAATCTATATAGTATTTGTTAAATATTTTAATTTTTAATATATAAAAATTCGGAACGCGTTACGTTTATATAGTTCTTTATAAAAAAATATAATTATAATTATTAAAATCGTCTAAGACTATACGATTAACTATTAATTCTTATCGACTCAAAATGTAAATGAAAAAATATACGAAGTACCAATATACAAATTTTAATCTTTACTTATGTGTTTTATTATACACAAACCTACATTAGAAAACCTAGCCTAAGAACAAGAAGACCCATTGTCATTGACAAGCTACATATTGTATTATGATAGTGGGCCACCAACTGCCGTGGTCCACCTGGAAGTCTCTTAACCAACTACAAAGCCAGGTGCACCGCTGCAGGCACAACTTAGGGCCGATTTCACCAATTCTAAACGCCTAGTTTTCGACGTTTAAGCTCGCTTAAACGCGTTTCGCCGCTGTCACAAACCTGAAGAGTTTGTTTGATTGAACGCGCTAATCTCAGGACCTACTGATCGAATTGAAAAATTATTTTTGTGTTGAATAGTCCATTTATCGAGAAAGTCTATATAAGGTGTTAATAAATTAACCCTCGAAACTTTAAGGAGTGCTTTGGACCATCGAACTGAATAACTTTTACTATGGGACCAACTTTAAAATCGCGAAAAATAAATCAGTTATGTTCGCAAAATTCGTCAAAATGTACAGAACAGCTGATTTTTTTTTCGCGATTTCAATGTTGGTCCCATAGTAAAAGTTATTCAGTTCCATAGTCCAAAGCACTCCTTAAAGTTTCAAAGGTTAATTTTTTAACACCTTATATAACATCAAGCTGCGACCAACAGGAGCAAAGCATCAATGAAAAATGTGGCGAAAACGGGAAAAAAAAATTCCTTTGGAGAACTTCAGTTGCGTGCGCTGCGTAAACAGTTAAAGTTACGCAAAAATTATGTATAACGGAAATGTTTTCCCAAAGTTCTAAAAACAGTCCGCAACAGCTTATGTCTATCTTTTAAGGTTAACTCACTATAATCTTTTTTATGGTTTTTATTTTTTACGCTAAGCTTAGTTTAGTAAAACTTAGTTTATAGAGCGAATGGTGAAATCGGCCCTTAGTCGGGTGAGGTACTACAATGAACCACAATACGATTGCAGAGCTACATGCCCTCTGTGCAACAGCACCTGCACTTCGAAAGAACTTTACGAGGCAAATGCGAACGCTGTCGACGTCACTGAATTTTGCTCAAAAGAGATTTAATTTTGAAATTATCGTTACAACAAAGAAGAAGATGTAATGGTGACGCAGCTATGTTGTCATGAGCAGATAACGGGTTGCACATAATACTGATGGATCCTTTTTTTTTGTGGGGTGGGAAATCATCCAATGACTTCTCCCGCTCTGGGTGGAGCGGAAGGGCGTATCAGACTGACTTACTGACTAAAACCCACCCCCGTTCCTTCCCTGCCCTGAGTGCCCAGGGGCGAGGTAACTCTGTTTCGAATTTATCCTCAACCCCTGGGCAGATACTGATGTTTCCTGGGTATATTTAGTCCGTAAATTAGATTATTAAAAAATTATGGTCACGTATTCTTTGCCTTACCAAACCAATAATAATTACGAAGTTAAAACGCATTAAAGTTCAGGAGTGGGGGTTTGTTACGTCACTAAACGGTACAAACTGTATGGAGTTGGACGTCACGCGAAATTTCAACATAGTCCGCATTTTTAGTTTACGTGATAAAAGAAAAATACTTGTCCAATATTATAATTACGTTTATTCATTAGATGTACATATTATATTTTTAAATATTTAAATAAAAAAGATAAAAAAAAAACATTTAAAATATAAAAAATAGTATCCCACCGGTATCGGGAACAGGGTCCAAGCTACCGGCGGTCAGGGCTCCAGAGAGAGGAACCGCCTGACAATGCGAGCCGTGTCCAGAAGTACTGCTTTCTGAATCAAGCCCTTGATCCAGCCGCCTAACGAGCCTCCTGAGGTGTTGGTCGAGGCTCGTGGCTATTAAGCCATTGGCTGACACGACTATCGGTACAATGATCGCTGAGTCCACATCCCACATGTCGACAACCTCGCGAGCCAAGTCAATATACTTGATTAGTTTATCTTTCTCGGCTTTCACGAGGTTCTCGTCATGTGGGACGGTAATGTCAACAATCATTGCACGCCTCTCGATTCGGTCCACCACCACTATATCAGACTTATTGGCTACAATAGTCCTGTCAGTGATGATGGACCGATCCCAGTACAATGAGATATGACCATTATCGAGAACTGGGTCGGGCGCATATCTGTAGTACGGCACTTCCGATTCCACAAGAGAGTATTTCAGAGCAAGTTGCTGATGGATAATCCTGGCTACAAGTTTGTGCCTATGCAAGTACTCACCGTTAGCTAGACGAGAACAACCAGAGATTATGTGGCGGATAGATTCTCCCGGACGATGACATGCCCGACATATGTCAACCGTGCCGTCCTTCACAATAAATCTCCGGTAATTTTTCGTCATGATAACTTCGTCCATAATTGCACAGACAAAACCTTCGGTTTCCCCAAAGAGGTCACCGACACGCAGCCAGGCTACGGACGCTAGTTGGTCTACATCGGGCCCATGTAGGGCCCGGAAAAAAGCGTCCGTGAAGTTCCTTACTCTGCCATACTTCTCTGCGATCGTTAGTGTCAAGCACTAGAGGTTTGCGCCAGTTCTCGTTAGCCAAGGAGAGTAGAGTAAGGCCCTTGTCCACCGCCACTACATCTCGATGCATACCCACGTTAGCAGCTAGGAAATATTCCCTTAGACTGCATACCTCGAGGTTGTGGAGGGTCTTAGCATTTACAAAACCTCGGCCTCTACACTTCCGCGGGATATACAGTCTCATCACCGACGAACGTGGGTGATGCATTCGAAATGCAGTCAGCAGTGTACGGACACGCCTATCCAGGGCGTCAAGTTCTGTTTGAGTCCATTTGAGTACGCCGAAAGAGTACATCAATACCGGCATGACCCAACCGTTGAAGGCGCGCACCTTGTTTCCACCTGATAGAAGGCTGTTAAATACCTTCTTCAGGCGGCCAAAGAAGCGCTCCTTCAACGATTGCTTCATGTCAGCAACATTGATACCTAACGCTTCCGACATACCCAAATACTTATAGGTTTCGGTTGGAGAGAGGGATCTCAGGTTTATGGAATATTAATATTATAATTATTATTCCATTTATTTCTATTTTTTATCTTACAATTTACATTTTTAAATATTAAAATATAAAATATAAAAACATTTAAAAATATAAAAAATAGTATCCCACCGGTATCTGGATAGGGTCCAAGCTACCGGTGGTCAGGGCTCCTGAGAGAGGAACCTCCTAACTATGCGCGCCGTGTCAAGGAGTACTGCCTTCTGGATCAAGCCCTTGATCCAGCTGCCCAACGAGAGCCTCCTTAGGTGTTCGTCGAGGCTCTTGGCTATTAAACCATTGGCCGTCACGACTATCGGCACAATGACTGCTGTATCCACCTCCCACATGTCGACAACCTCGCGAGCTAGATCAAGATACTTTGTTTGTTTATCTTTTTCAGCTTTCACGAGGTTCTCGTCATGAGGGACAGCTATATCAACAATCATTGTGCGACGCGCTAATCGATCTATCACCACTATGTCAGGTTTATTGGCAACAATAGTCCTGTCAGTGATGATAGATCGATCCCAGTATAACGTGATATTGCCATTTTCGAGAACTGGGTCGGGCACATATCTATAGTACGGTACTTCCGATTCCACAAGATTGTATTTAAGAGCAAGTTGCTGGTGGATAATCCTGGCTACAAGGTTGTGTCTATGCAAATAGTCTCCGTTAGCTAGACGAGAACAACCAGAAATAATGTGTCGTATTGATTCTCCGGGCCGGTGGCATGCCCGACAGATGTCAACCGTACCGTCCTTCACAATATATTTCCGGTAGTTATTCGTCATCATAACTTCGTCCATAATCGCACAGACAAAACCTTCGGTTTCCCCGAAGAGGTCACCAAAGCGCAGCCAGGATACGGACGCTAAGAGATCTACATCGGGCCCATGTAGGACCCGGTAAAAGCGCCCGTGAAGCTCCTTGCTCTGCCATACTTCCCTGCGGTCATTAGTATCCAGTACTGTAGGTTTGCGCCAGTTCTCTTTTGCCATGGAGAGCGGGGTGAGGCCCTTGTCCACAGCGACCACATCTCGATGCATACCCACGTCAGCTTTGAGGAAGTACTCCCTAAGGCTGCATACCTCGCGGTTGTGTAGGGTCTTAGCATTTAAGAACCCCACACTTCCGCGGGATATACAGCCTCATCACCGATGATCGTGGGTGATGCATCCGATTTGCGGTCAGCAGTGTGCGGACCCTCCTATCCAGGGCGTCAAGTTCCGTCTGAGTCCATTTGAGTATGCCGAAAGAGTACATCAATACCGGCATGACCCAACCGTTGAAGGCGCGCACCTTGTTCCCGCCTGATAAAAGACTATTCAGTACTTTATTCAGGCGGCCAAAGAAGCGCTCCCTCAACGACTATTTCACGTCAGCAGTATTGATGCCTAACGCTTCCGACATACCCAAATACTTGTAGGTTTCGGTTGAGCAGAGGGATCTAAGGTGTACGGAATCCGAGAGTTTAGTTCCCACGGATTCCATAATCTCCCCTCGCTTTACATGCATGACTGCACATTTGTCCACACCAAATTCCATCCTGATGGCGCTACTGAAGGTTTCTGTTACCTTCAGTAGCTTCATCAGTTGCAAGTTGTTGGGGGCAAAGAGTTTCAGATCATCCATGTAAAGGAGGTGTGATATGACCTGACCACCTCTTCTCAACCGGTAGCCTTGGCCCGAACCCTCAACTAGAGTACTGAGAGGGTTTAGGGCCAGACAAAACCACAGTGGACTCAGACTGTCGCCCTGAAATATGCCACGCTCGATCCTTATCGGTTCGCTGTTCTCCCGGATTTGTCGACATCCTGGATAGTGAAGAACCGTCCTCCACTGCCCCATACACGACATCAGGAAGGTGCGCAAAGTTGCATCCACTTTGTACAGCTCCAGCACCCTCATGAGCCATGTATGCGGCACCGAGTCATAGGCCTTCTTATAATCTATCCAACAACGACAGATCTTTTCGAGAACGACGAACCTGTTGGCTAATGGCAACATCAATAAGGAGCAGCTCCTTAGTACCTTGGGACCCGTTCCTACATCCATTCTGAGAGGCAGACATGATAAAATTTGTGTCAATATGATTTTTAATTTTGGCTCTCAGGATGGATGTAAAAACTTTATAGACTACTACCTGATTTATGGAGCAGGTGGGTTACTCCTGTCGTAAGGAACTGTGGCAGCGACCCTGACTCTAGGGCAGACTGGAACTGAGCTGCCAAGCGAGCGTGCGATCTTTGAAACCATTTTATCCAAAAATTGTGCAGACCGTCCGGCCCTGGAGATTTCCAGTTAGGCAACGGACGGACTGCACGAGCTACATCTTGGGGGCTGATGGTAATAGCCCCCATTTCTGGTATAAGATCGCACACGCGCTCGACCTCTCGAGTCCAATCACCCTCGGTGTGCCTGACCGGCACCGACCAGATGCCGCGCCAGAATGAGCTCATGGCGATAAACAAATAATAATTATTATTATTGTTTATTATTTTTTTCTTTTTTTTTTCTTTTTTTTAAACTAAGTAACCTTCAAAAACTTGAGGGGTTAAAACCCTAAAAAATCTACACCTACTATCATTGAGATGAAAAATTTTTTATCAATGTGTTTGTCAAAACTCATCTCTGGAAGTTAAACCCAATTATTTATTTTTTTATTTAAATTATAAATGAAATACTTAAAGCTAAAACAAACAGTTAATTAGACTGTAGCATTAGGTGCTTCTACAAGAAAATAAAACTGAAAGATACTGAATAATGAATACACTACAAATTTTCTCGCATTGCATAGTAATCTTAATTTTACACAGAACGATATAAAAAAAGTGTGTGTGTACATAAGTACGCACGTAAGAAGTTTTACTTCTTTGGCGTAACAAGATAAAAAACCAAACTGTCACAAAGTTTACAAAAGGAAAACAATCATTCTTCATGAACCACAGACCATAGCTAACTTCAGGGCGTCGGTCGGTTCTAGCTAACTTCAACCTGTGAATTTTGTGTGACAGTGATGCGCGCGTATCTTAAAATTTCACTCTCATCATTTTTTCATAACGCGCCTAAAGAAGTATAACTTTGTCAGCTATATTTGTTTGTTTTTGTTAAAAGATTAGTTTAGTTGTTTTTCCACTTTTACCAATTTTTTCAATTTTTTTGATTAGTTTTGATAGTCTGTTTGTTGTTATTTGACGGTGTTGCAGCACAGATCGCACAGATTATATTACGCAATGTGTGTTGTCTTTGGTTGTTGGTGGACCCTGACATTAGGCAATGAACAGAAGACTTACATTCAGTGAATACGAGGCTTTTAGCATTCTTGTAGGTTTATATTATTTAATCTGTTTTTCTGGAATGTGCCTTGTATTTGTGCAAAATAAACAATGTTTCTTTCTTTCTTTCTTTCTTTAACTTCAAAAAAAATCCTGACCTGGTCGTTAACTCGACTTATTTAAATTTCTGCTTTCACACATAAGGTACGAATTTTGCCGATAATTTGTTGAAAATTACGATAATTCTATTTAGTCCGTAAGCAAGATTATTAAAAATACTGGACACGTATATTTTGCTTTAATAATAATAATACTTTATTTGTTCAGACGGAGTCCATTATTTGTTAATAACAATATTCTTAATATCTAGCTAAAACCCGAACGAAAGCCCTCATTATTGAGGAGTCAAGCTTCTCAGCAATCACTTGCAGAATGCTGTTAGAGCTGCCCCGCACTCTGCTTAAGAGAGAGGGGGTTCTTTTGCGCATGAAGGCTTGGAAGCCATCAACTCGAGCCTCTGCAAACATGCTAGAGGCACTACAGAACCGGGGCAGCCCCAGCAACATCCTGAATCCGTTATTATATTGGACTCGCAAGGCACTGAACGATCTCTGTGTATAACTGACCCACAGGCTGCTCGTATAAAACGTTTGGCAATATGCTTTAAAAAGCAAACCGATAAAAAATTACAAAGATAAAATGCTTCAAAGTTCACGAGTCCCGCTTGTTACGTCACGTCTAGGTAAAAAGTAGTGAATTTTTTACGATATCAAGCGAAATTTTTAACGCACTATACTGTCCGCATTATTTTTTTATATGATAAAAAAAAAATAGAACCGACCTCCAAATAATTTTTTTTTTTTATAAAAGAACCGATCTCTAAAAAAACTTTTTTTTTTAAAATAGAACCGACTTCCAAAAAACTTCGACTTCGTAAAAAAGTTTTTAGTTTTCACTTTTTAGTTGTGTTTCTCCATTAAATTGTATTGACAATGGATATCTAGGCGATAACAGCAATCGCGGTTGATGTGCTGTGATTTTTTGAAGAGTTCAGTTGTCTGTCTCCGAAACGCATCATCAGATCTATATAAAATTTAAATGGGACCATTTCGGAACAAACTCCTCTCAAACAAAAAACTTGAGAGGTGTCAAGGGACACCCGGATGGAACGAAGTTCCTTTCGATTAATTAGTGAAGGAATTGTAATAGAATTTATTTTTTTTAATTTATAATATTTTTTTTATTATTAACTACGCACACACGCACGCACGTAAGAAGTTATACTTCATCATCTCATCTCATCGCAGCTCAGCTCAGCTCAGATCAGCTAAGCTCAGCTCAGCTCAGCTCAGCTCTGGTCAACTCAACTCTAGCAATAACAACAACTATAACAAAAGTAATTGTAATAATTTTTTTTTTTTTTTACTATAGCAAAAAGTGTCGTGACAACTTTTCGTAAGAATTTTTTCCGTCTAGCCCCCTTTCACAACGCGCGATAAGGAACTTCGTTCCAAAAAGATTTTTGGAAATCCGTCCATAAATGACGGAGTTACGCCCGAAAATACATAAAAAAAAAAACTACATCCGAATTGATAACCTCCTCCTTTTGGAAGTCGGTTAAAAATACGTGTACACTATTTTTCAGCAAGCTTTAAGGCGTTATTAACTGCCAATGACCTTGACTGGTTAGCTTGCGTGTTCTGTGCTGAGCTCACGTAACGCGTCGTACGTCCACCCAGTAATAGGACTGGCCCATCAAGGAGCTGTCCGAAATTAGACGCATTATTAATTAATTATACATAAAACAACAGGTATTATAATAAAACACGTATACTAAAATATAAATAATTAAATGATTTTTAAAATGGTGAAGGTTTCATAAAAATACGCTTTATAGTTTTTGCGTGACTCTCAATTTTTAAACCGTGTTAGACATAAATTTTCAAATTGATTAAACTATAATAGAAAAATATAATTTCAAATATTCACATATCAAATTACGAAAAAAATTGTCTAGAGTAACATTTATTTTTTTCATAGACATAAAGGAGTCGTTTAGACGTGATGTTCAATTAAATATAATTAGAAGTCGCATTACTGCGCCTTAAGCCTAGTGCTATTGTTGGATAAGCAACTAAAGCGAAACCTCGGAAAACAGCTACTGTACATAACTTTAAGATACCGATAAATTTAATTCCATATTTTGAACACCGAAGTTACGCAATAAAGACAATATTAACCCCTACCAAATTATACATTCGCCCCAAATATAACCCCATGGACACAAGACAGTACTTTGTTCTAAAGGAATCTGCCAATTACTCCATAATGTCATAGCATGATCATAATATGAACGTGTCAGGCATAAAAAATATTTTTTGTTTTGAAAAATATGAGACGACGCCCACTAGACCGTTCCGTCATCGTCTAACACCATCGCGTGCCATGCACGGACAGTATCGGTACTGGAAAAATATGCATACATGCCAAACCAGTGCGCGCAGGAGGCGTAACGGTGAGCATACGGGTTATAACCACGTATGATGACCGAAAAAGTTCTGGAGTGGGGACTGCGCACCGTAAGGCGCAGTATTGGCGATGGCCACCTGGTGACTGTAGCCGATGGATGGGAGACGCATAGGATCGGTCCTTGTGACGACACTTGGGGGAGGCCTCTGTCCAGCAGTGGACTACTTTTAGCTGAAATGATGATGATGATGATTACCGCCATGCATGGGTATTTAACGCTGTTGTTCATACCTCAGAATACAGAAAGAACCAGAAGCTATGTGCGCGCCTAATACTGAAGCGACAAAAACTACTCTTAAATAGAGTAGTTTGACGCGCAGCCGATCAGTTATTTTTTGAACGTCATAGCGCGTAACGTGTACCGGTGTCCAATTACATTAAATTATGCCGTCTTGTGTCTTTTCCACCTGTAAAAATGCAGCGGAGTTAAAAAAAACAGGATGGGATCACATTTCACGTGTATGTAACACATTCACATAACGAATTATTTAATTTCTGAATAAATTGTCTGGTTTTTAATAAAATTGTTATAGAGAATGATGCGTCCATCTTGTTAGTGTTGCCAAAATAAGAGTTTTGATTTTCCTTTCTTGTTATTGCCTACTGAGGGCTTTTATTCGTTGTAGTATATTAATAACTACTTTAAAAAAAATAACGTGAAAAAAAAAAGGTTATCAATGCGACCAGCATTATGATATTGTTAGAATTGCATAACATTCTTATTGGGTACTATGTTAGTCTATTAGGATTTCTAAACAAATTTACAAAATTTTTGGTGTGTGTGTGTAAGGGTGTGTTTTATTTAAAGAACTTGTCTATTTCTTGAGATTATCAGGTACTTAGTTATAAAATATTAATACATGTATAGGAAAAAGGAGAATTTACCCCAAAAACGGGCAAATAAGGTCTGAGCTAGCAACATTACACGGGTGGGAAATGAAGCGGTCGCGGGACGCTTGTTTTTGCATTTGGAATTTTGGACAGAGTTTGGCTTGCAATAACAGTTGAACGCGGCTTCTGGTTCTTTCTGTATTCTGAGGTTCACACGACATTATAGACAATGTTGTGTATTTTTTCAGGCTTGAAATGTTCCTAGCACGGTCATGGTACATATATGTTCCCGTACCCAAAGAAGCTTAACCGTAACAACGGGAATCGATCTTCTAACATCATACACCAAACTTCATAAGTCCATAACACAATCTAACTTTCGCAATTATGATAGGAATACCGCCTGCGATACAATGGTAGACTAAAGTTTATTACTGTAACAAGACTACCTCACGTTCATCATAATAAAATGAAAATGTTCTGACAGGTTAAATATAGGTATCGCTGAAGTCTAGTCTAGACAATGGGAGTCGTTGAGAGCCTGAGCAACGGTCTATAAGCCCAGTCTAAATCCTTTCAACCAAATTTGGAATCACGGTGTCCAATCTCAACAGACTTAAGATAACATAAAGGTGAGGCAGCAAGCTTGAAGGAAAATAATTTACCCTTAAAGATTGCCATGACCTGTGAGAAATTGGACAACACAGTGATCCACCTAAAGGCATGTCCTATCCAGCTGCTCGCGAACCGATGGGAAAACCTGGTGGAGGTGTCGGCCTTTGATGGAACTTTCCCACCTAAATTGCCATTCGGATAAAAGGTCCTCCCAAACGTCAGTTTGAGGTTTAAGTAATCTAGAAATCTTGGCACGATTGCGTTGAGGTAAAGAGTCTGGATTCGTAGTCTTTTGTGCGAAATAGTTCATTGCAGCAGGTCGTTGCACCTCAAGATCGACTGGAAGTACACCTGCAAGTACCGCGGTAAGGCTTCAGTGCTAGCCGTCCTGTACGTGTTGTCTATTACACGGACCTTGTGGAAACTAGAACGAATTTTCGTGCGGTCAAGCGTTTTTGCCATACCTATTATTGGAACCAAGTGTAACAGCTCACAATTTTAGGACCCACTAATAGTAGTGTTTTTTTTAACCAGTGGTGCTTGGCAACTGGGCTTACCCCTGTTGTAAATGCGTAGGGCATAAAGGGCTTACCCACTTTGTGCCTAATGGCCTAGCTTTGTTCTGTCTTCGGCTTGATTAGGAGGGAAGTGGAAATTATGTTTTTGTTACTCCTCCGCTGTCTTTTCTGATTAATTTCGTTGCGGGACCAAAGATAGTTTAATCATTTAATTTTCTCTGGGGCTCGTCGAGCTTCATTACCTCGGCGTTTTTTCTGGTGGTCGCCACTATTGATTCTGGCTAACAGAAGTTACAGTGGTTTGGGAATAGTGTGGCGGGCTTGTCCCAAAAAAAAGAGTTAAGATAAGTACACAGGAAATATTATAGTGCACAAACGTGTGTGGAAACACAGGTGTACTCTCTGTTCCTTTCCTCTCATAGTCTGACACAAACGGGGAGAAATCAGGCGCAAAACCAATGACTTTCCGTGCTTACCGAAGCACGAGGGACACGGACACACTACCAATTTTCAAACTCCGTGTACAAATGGATGGTAATTCCTAATGGAAAACCCTATATTTAGCAGTTTTTATCCGACCCGAGAATCCGATCTAAGAAGATCAATCAATCTGCCTAGCCTCTGCCCAACTATATTGGGGTCGGCTTCCAGTCAAACCTGGTGCAATGAGTACCAGTATTTTACATGGAGCTACTGCCTATCTGACTTCCACAGTCAAGTATCCCCTTGAAAAAAGTGGTTTCAGATTTTACGACTTTAGACAATACATCCAAATGTGACTGTGAAAGATCTAAAAATGGCAGTTGAGAACACCGGCTAACGTACTTTCCAAGGCACAGAGGAATCTCAGTTTGTAATGAATAGTCACCCATTCACAGAGCGACCCCGGGAAGCGATACTTACGATAAATTATTTTATTTTTGGAAATAGGTAATACAACACTTTTACACGTCAAAACTTTTTCTTTTGTCGGTTTTAGCTAGATGAGGCCGATGTTTCCTAGCTGACTATGAGAAGAAACACCGAAACAAACTTAGAGGTCAAAGTCATGCCTAGGGGTAGCTGATAAATTCTTAACAGAGTTACCGCTCCCCTGGGCACTCAGGCAGGGAAGGAACAGGGGAGGGTTTTAGTCAGTAAGAGTCTGACACATCATCCCGCTCCACCCAGAGAGGGAGATGTCATTGGATGATGTCCAACCCCGTCACAAAAAAAAAAAGAGCTCAGTCTCTTTTTAACCGACGAAAAAAAGGAGGAGGTTCTCAATTCGACCGTATATATATATATTTTTTTTTTTTTTGTGTATGTTCAGCTCTCACTCCGTCATTTATCAACCGATCTCGATAATTCTTTTTTTGTTAGATAGGGTATATCTCAAAGGTGGTCCCATGTCAAGGACATCAGGATCTGATTATGGAATCCTGATAAAATTGAGAGAAAACCTCTAAAATTGGGCACGAATATTGTTTCTGTTTACTTTTCATAACTTAATCAGGTATTTGCATTTAGGAATCATCACATCATGAAACTGAACTGATGATGGAAACCATACCTTTCCTAAACAATAGAAGTTAGATATAAAAAAAAACTTTTTTACAAAAAAATAGAACCGACTTCCAAAAAAAGTGCAAAATAACTTTAATTTCGGAAGTCGGTGTTCCTGTTTTGTGTCTTTGTTTTTTGACACCGACTTCCGAAATTAAAGTTATTTTGCACTTTTTTTGGAAGTCGGTTCTATTTTTTTGTAAAAAAGTTTTTTATTTTTCACTTTTTAGTTGTGGCTCCCCATTACACTGTGTTAACAATTCATAGACATACGATAGCAGCAATCGCGGTTGATTTGCTGTCAATTTTTGAAGAGTTCCGTTGTCTGTCTCCGAAACGCATAATCAGATCTTTTTGAAATTTAAATGGGACCATTTCGGAATAAACCCCTTTCGAACAAAAAAAGAATTTTGCAAATCCGTCAATATATGACGGAGTTATGCCCGAACATACATAAAAAAAAAAAAAAAATACAAACATCCGAATTGATAACCTCCTCCTTTTTCGAAGTCGGTTAAAAACTGGTTTTAGTGACAGATACCACTTAATATGCTTTGAAGAAAAGACGTCTTTAGAATATTGGAGGTAATCTCACCTGGTCAATATCCTGGGAACCTCAAGGAATGATGGTTACATCATTAGCTCAGTGGCAAGAGGAATGATGAAGGATTAGAAATTAGCCTCAGAGAGTTAAAAGATGATGCGAGCCACAAAAATACATAAAATAAAAAACTTTTTAACAAAAAATTTAACCGACGAAAAAGAACTAAAAAGCAAAAAATAAATAAACCTTTTAAGTCTTGAGTATTGAGCTTATTTACCTACATAAAATATCAAATTTTATATAAACTAATTTTGAGTCGGCGCCAAATAATAAAATGATTAATTACCTACATCTAGCCTTCTTCATTTCTACGTACAAATAAAATTTAGATATTTAATAATAAGACTGTTGTTTGGCGCCGACTCAAAATTAGTTTATATAAAATTTGATATTTTATGTAGGTAAATAAGCTCAATACTCAAGACTTAAAAGGTTTATTTATTTTTTGCTTTTTAGTTCTTTTTCGTCGGTTAAATTTTTTGTTAAAAAGTTTTTAAAGTGTTCAAATCCATACAATATGTACTGGTCAAATCATATGAGAACCATGTACGTTAATGTCTGGGATGAGCTTTTGAGGAAAACAACACGCAGATTTGAGAGGGCCTGTCCAGACAGTGCAAGCATTTGTCAGTTATCATGAAGCTCAACTCAGAACTTTGAGGACCTCAACTCAGAACTTTGAAGAGCTCAACTCAACTTAACCTTAAAGATTGACCCGTGCGGCTGTTATTATTAGCAAATCAAGTATATTGACTTGGTCCGCAAAGTTGTCGACATGTTGGATGTGGACTCAGCGATCATTGTACCGATAGTCGTGTCAGCTAATGGCTTAATCTGCTAGGGTCACGTTTGTGTTCCAAAGAATCACCGCGGTCCTGCAGAGCGGGAGAAGTTATTTAATAATTTTCAAAAAGAAACAAACAACAGCTTATTAGCCACGAGTCTCGACCAACTCCTTAGGAAGCTCTCGTTAGGCAGCTGGATCAAGGTATTCAGAAAGCGGCTCGCATTGTTGGGTAACTCCTGTCTTTGGAGCCCTGACCTTGACCTTGGAACCTGTTCCCAGTATCGGCGAGGTATTATTTTACAAGGTTTTATTTAGCTTGCAATGTTTGTATGTATATGTTCGGGCTAAATCTTGCAAGCTGAATTAAAGCAACTTCCTCTTTTCTAACTGACTTCAAAAAAAGGAGGAGGTTCTCAATTCGACTGTATTTTTTTTTTCTTTGTGTAACTTTTTACTTCGTGAACTGATTTTGAAGATTTTTTTAATTGAAAGCTGTTGCTTCACATGTGGTCCCATTTTATTTTGGTGAAGATCTGATAAAGAACTTCGGAGATACATAATGGAACTCTTCAATAAATGATAGCAAACTGTCCAAAATTGTTAAAAAAGTAAAAAAAAAAAAAAAAAAAAAATAGTATCCCACCGGCATCGGAAACAGGGTCCAAGCTACCGGCGGTCAGGGCTCTGGAGCACGGCTCGCATTGTCAGGTGGTTCCTCTCTCTGGAGAGAGGAACCGCCTGACAATGCAAGCCGTCTCCAGAAGTACTGCTTTCTGAATCAAGCCCTTGATCCAGCCACCTAACGAGAGCCTCCTGAGGTGTTGGTCGAGGCTCGTGGCTATTAAACCATTGGCTGACACGACTATCGGTACAATGATCGCTGAGTCCACATTCCACATGTCGACAACCTCGCGAGCCAAGTCAATATACTTGATTTGTTTATCTTTCTCGGCTTTCAAGAGGTTCTCGTCATGTGGGACGGTAATGTCAACAATCATTGCACGCCTCTCGATTTGGTCCACCACCACTATATCAGGCTTATTGACTACAATAGTCTGTCAGTGATGGTGGACCGATCCCAGTACAATGAGATATGACCATTATCGAGAACTGGGTCGGGCACATACCTGTAGTACGACACTTTGGTTTCCACAAGAGAGTATTTCAGAGCAAGTTGCTGATGGATAATCCTGGCTACAAGGTTGTGCCTATCCAAGTACTCACCGTTAGCTAGACGAGAACAACCAGAGATTATGTGGCGGATTGATTCTCCCAGACGATGACATGCCCGACATATGTCAACCGTGCCGTCCTTCACAATAAATCTCCGGTAGTTTTTCGTCATGACAACTTCGTCCATAATTGCACAGACAAAACCTTCGGTTTCCCCAAAGAGGTCACCGACACGCAGCCAGGCTACGGATGCTACTTGGTCAACATCGGGCCCATGTAGGGCCCGGCAAAAGCGTCCGTGAAGTACCTTCCTCTGCCATACTTCCCTGCGACCGTTAGTGTCAAACACTAGAGGATTGCGCGAGTTCTCGTTAGCCAAGGAGAGTGGGGTAAGGCCCTTGTCCACCGCCACTACATCTCAATGCATACCCACGTCAGCAGCTAGGAAATATTCCCTCAGACTGCATACCTCGCGGTTGTGGAGGGTCTTAGGATTTAAAAAGCCTCGGCCTCCACACTTCCGCGGGATATACAGTCTCATCACTGACGAACGTGGGTGATGGTCCAAGACGTCAAGTTCTGTTTGAGTCCATTTGAGTACGCCGAAAGAGTACATCAATACCGGCATGACCCAACCGTTGAAGGCACGCATCTTGTTTCCGCTTGAAAGAAGGCTATTGAATACCTTCTTCAGGCGGCCAAAGAAGCGCTCCTTCAACGATTGCTTCATATCAGTGGCATTGATACTTAACGCTTCCGACTTACCCAAATACTTATAGGTTTCGGTTGGAGAGAGGGATCTCAGATTTATAGAATCCGAGAGTTGAGTTCCCAGGGATTCCACAATCTCCCCTCGCTTTACATGCATGACTACACATTTGTCCACACCGAACTCCATCCTGATGGCACTACTGAAGGTTTTAGTTACCTTTAGTAGCTCCATCAGTTGCAGATTGTTGGGCGCAAAAAAAAATCAAGTCATCCATGTAAAGGAGGTGAGCTATTACCTGGCCACCTCTCTTCAACCGATAGCCTAGACCTGAAGCCTCCAGCAGTGTGCTTAGAGGATTCAAGGCTAAGCAGAACCAAAGCGGACTCAAACTGTCACCCCTAATATACCCCGCTCGATCCTTACCGGTTCGCTATTCCTCTGGATTTGTCAACATCCTGGATAGCGAAGGACCGTCCTCCATTGCCTCATACACGACATCAGAATGGTACGTAGCATTGCATCAACTTTATACAATTCTAGCACCCTCATGAGCCATGTATGAGGAACTGAGTCATAGGCCTTCTTATAGTGTTATTAATTATTATTATTAAAAACGCAATAAAAAGATATTAAATATTAAACGTCGCGGTAAAAAATAAACACGGGAAAATACCCAATTATATATATAACTACTACAGAAAAAGCAAGAAGTTAACATCCTCTCAGTCACTCTACGCATTTAAAACAAAAGGCCAATAACCATATAAAACTACCACCAACTAAACTAAGTACGGTGACCAAGTTTCTAGAGAGTCGTGGACAGTCTCGATCAGAAACGCCCCCGCGGGACAAGACTTGATATATAATACATACAATACATTATGTAGTTCCCGAGGAGTCTCACATATCGAAACAAACGAAGGCAACTTGATTGTTGAGTTAGGCACACTTTGTGAAGTCTGGATTGGACACACGAGAGCTGTGTTCGGGTAGCAAGAAGTTAGCAGGTTCAAATTGTTAATGAAGTTGTAGTGACATCTATGTTGCCACATACGAATTACACAAATCCTGCATCGCGCAATCAAAGTTCTCACATTAACCACACTAACAATAAAAAGGCGAAAGTTTGTGAGTGTATGTGTTTGTAATTTTTTATGTTTGTTACTTCTTCACGCTTTAACGGCCGCACCGATTTAAATGAAATTTGGTTTGTAGATAGCTTCTTTTTTTTTTGGCGGGGTGGGAAATCATCCATTGACATCTCTCGCTCTGGGTGGAGCGGGAGGGCGTGTCAGACTCTTACTGACTAATACCCATCCCTGTTCCTTCCCTACCTGAGTGCCCAGGGGTACGGTAACTCATGTTGAGAGTTTATCCGCCTAGGCATGCAGGCACCGGCCACGATGGCCCCCGTCAGTGGTGGCTGACAATCATCTCTTTGAGGCGCGCGTGGAACACTACGCGCCGTCGACTCACGTGCCTGGTGCTGATCCGTCCGCAGGCCCGGGTCTACGGTGGCCGGAGATCGTCTCGCGACGTCCTACGCCAGGTGCCCCTCCTGCGGTGGTAGCGGCCGGGGCCGTGAGGGCCACTCCGTTAAGCTTCCTTCACGCGTCCTGCCTCCGCCTTCGCGAGCATTGCTGCTTCGCAGAAGGAGGAGACTACTTCCCATTCCCTCTCGCTCCGTACCATGGCCTGAACCAGGGCTGGGCGCGAGAGGTCACCGCCACCTACCGCATTCACGGACACGGTGGTGCTCCGCCCAAGCGGAGCAGACCTCCACCGTATGCTCCACTGTATCCTCTGGGCGATATAGATAGTTTATACCCTGGATTAACTCACAGGCTACTTTTTATCGGGGACTACGCGTGTGAAGGCGCAGCTAGTTTAAACATATAGAACAATCCGAAACCAACCATCGAGCAGTTGCCCGTACCAGACACAACACACGTCTGGTCGGAGGATTCTCCCTTTCAATGGAGGTTAGCGGGACTTTACACCCTGTTCTGCCTAGCTATAAGTTAAAACCAGGCGTCAATAGATTACAATAAAAAGATCCTGCGAGTTAGTTAACGTGTAGCGATACTTGGGCATGGGCAATCAGCTCAACAGATAATAATATATAGGGTGACTGGTAATTAGTGACCGATACTTAAACACGTGATTGTACTCATGATAACAAACAACTTTCCCAAAGAATTATATAGTGAAACAGGACGGCGCACGCGGCTAACAGCTGACAGGTAACAGGCGCGCGCGCACGAATTTCATACGGCTGTTGTGTTATTGTGATAAAAGTGAATGAGCATAAATAAAATGTTTCTTTGGGAAAGTTGTTTTTTATAATGAATTACCAGTCATCCTATATAATAAGCTCAGACAACTTATTCATCATGAGATGGTCTTCATTTTAATTTCGCGTCGATGCAGAAGCAATCTCGCCACATTATTCCCTTTCACTGCAACTCCTAAAAGTCAGAATAAAATGTGGCCACCAGAAAAGTGCCATGACAATGAAGCTCGAGTTCCGAAGAACGATTGAACTGTCTTGGATTCCGAAAAAACATAATTTCCTGTTACCTTTGTATTAAGCTAGAGATAAAACAGAGCTAGGTCATTAGACCCAAAAGCGAAGAAAATAAAAGAAACTTGAGGAAAAAGCGTAATGCCCGGATCCTTTAAAAAAAAAAACACGAAATCTTGGAAAATTAGCCTCTATATACAACGTGGCGCTACAATGGTGACATTAATTTAACACACGGGTAGGGCTAGTGCCAATTAATCATATACAATAATGATTCGTTCAAATAATTCGAAAATTGAAATAAAAAAAAAATTCAAACAAACTAAATAGTAATAAAAACTTTTTACGAAAAAAATGACAAAAAAACGAAGAAACAAAACCAGAATCACCGTCTTTCGAAATTAAAGTTATTTTGCACGTTTTTTGTAAGTCGGTACTATTTTTTTGTAAAAAAGTTGGCATTACTATTTAGTTTCTTCGAAATTTTTTTTTTAAATTTTCCGTGTTATTTTAACAAAACATTATTTTGATTAATTGGCACTAGCCCTACCCGTGTGTTAAATTAATGTCACCATTGTAGTGCCATGTTGTATATGGAGCTTGCAGGAACTAGATGGCGGCACATTAAAGTCAATGTCAAGTACTCGTATTATACAGTAAAAGTTGCGTATTTCACTCACTAGATGCCAGTCTTCGTTATGCATGCTGCATGTGTGCATTATGTGTGTGTGTATACATATATGGCACGGAAATGTCAATGACAAGTTTTTAAAGGGTAAAAGTTTCGAATTTACTCCAGTAGATGGCACAGACTACGCCGTGCACTTTCTCTATAGGCTAGTATTCCAAGATTTCTTTTTTCATCAATAATAGGGTCGCGCTTGACCACTATCTCACCTGTTGGTGAGCGATGGTATAGTCGACGTTGTAGCTATAATGAATGTGTTCCCAAAACGTTTTTTGCGAATGGCTGGGATGTTCACCATGTACTGGTGGCGCATCGCAGTACGTCTAATGGTCCAATGAGGAACGGGTGTAGCGGAATTAAACTATGCAATTACGATCCTCTATTAATTCTCTATGTCTGAGCTAGGATGTTTTTTTGTGCAAGTAAGCTACCAAGCTAGTCACTCTGGCCTAATGCATACAGAACTATCCTCATGTATGTGGCAAGCCAGGCTAGTAAGCCAAATTATTATTACAACTTCTAAAACCTAGCTTTAAAAAAACTTTGATTTCGGAAGTCGGTGTCAAATAACGAAGAAATAAAATACAAACACCGACTTCCGAAATTAAAGTTATTTTTTTAATTTTTAGTGTTTTTTTTTTGTAAGTCGGTTGTTTTTTTTGTTAAAAAAAAAAATATTTTTCACTTTTTAGTTGTTATACCCCAGAACTAAAAACCACAATAACATGGAACGTGGAATTTAAACATACTCGTAATTGGAGAAAACCAAAACGTCATCGAGGTATACGTATATTTCGTTTTTGTTCAGTTTTTCAAAAAGCGCTGAAGCCGTTTCGATAAACTTATTATGAGACTACCTCGAGAATATATTCTTTCGGATAAAAAAGGATTTTGAATCAGTCCACAACTGACGGAGAAACCAGTGGCAAACATAAAAATAAAACATCGTCGAACATAGAACCTCCTCCTTTTTAGACGCATTCTTATACTTAATCCACGGCACGCCGCTGTGAGCAAGCATGAATATCAAAGCTTATAAAGAATGTCTATAACAACTGAGGGTTTTGAAACTACCACCAGCTTTAATATCATGGACCTTATGTGTCATAAAAATAGTCATCATTCCCAACACTGTTCAGTCTATAAATCACCCAACATTTAAGCTAACCATCCTTCCCACCCCTGTGTCACCGAGGGGAAGTCGGAGCGCGCCTCTCGGGAAATGTCCTGTTAACTCACACACAACATAATTGAAAATACGATTTCAAATTTATGTTCTGCCCAAGCAGGGCTAATGAAGTTTTCTCAAGTGCGAACTTACCAGCGATACTTAGGGTATGTGTGTGATGTGACTTATGAGTGGTAGGAAACTTCGGTAGGTTCTGAAGGAGTCTGTAGTTTGTAATGTAGGGTGGAGAGACAAATAGCTAGCGTATACTTACAATTTTTGATGTGTAACATCTTTTCTCTCGCTTTCCTGCTATCTGTGAGAGTGATTTCGTGAAATGGGACGGAAGTGTGTAACAGGAAGCCGAGGAAGCGCGCACTATTTGATTTGACCAATGAGTGCACGTGGTGGTAGATTTGGCCGTCAGATGGTAGAGCGCGCGCACAATAAGTCTGCACGCGGTCGAAATCGGAACTAAACGTTTTAATTTTATTTTTCAGGATAGAATGTTAAGAGGCCTTCGGTTTGTAGTCGATTAATCGTAATTACAATAAAACCACCACCACCATTTCCCAACTATCTTGGGGTTGGCTTCCAGTCTAACCGGATGCAGCTGAAGACCAGTATTTTACATGGAGCGACTGCCTATCTGACCTCCACAACCCAGTTATTGGGTAATACGATACCCCTTGGTAAAACTGGTTGTCAGACTTTCGGGCTTCTGTCGACCCGTAACGACTGTCAAAGATCCACGATTGACAGTCGGGACCAACGGCTTAACGTGGTTTCCAAAGCACGGACGAGTCTCGGTAAATAAAGATGGTCACATATCCATGGACCAACCCCGGCAAACATAGCTGAACCTGATGGATCGACCCGTGCGGCTGTTAGATTAAAATTGAAATGTTCTTTGAAAATTTCATATTCCTACGGCCTCTTAATATTGCATGTTACCAAGGTGAGATGTCAAATGTATCATCATATGCGATTACTTATTTGGGTTTAGTAGACAAGTCACACAATAAATGCTCCACTAAACCTACAATAATAGCACACCAACATTCATGCCTCCACAGCTCGCCAACAACTTGCAAATGCCCGTCACTGGAGATAGTGGATAAACACACCTACATCGGCCTAATAGTTGATGGCCAACTTAGCTGGGGTCCGCATATAGATCACGTGTGCAACAAACTAAGGTCTATTCTATGGAAACTTAGCTTGTTAAAATATAAATTGCCCTTTAAAACTCTCAGAATGCTATACATGGGCCTAGCAGACTCAGTCATCGGCTACGGCCTCAGTAGTTACGGAAGAACTTACCATACATATTTGACAGAAATATATAAATTATAATTAGGAATATTAAAAGTAATTGCGCCTAAACACATAAAAAAGAAATTTAAAAACAATGATGATGATCTCTTCAAATAGTGTAAGGTTATGAATGTGTTTAATAAGGTGGATATGGGTGATTTTCCACCCTAGTGGAAATAAATAGGCCTGAGCTGCTAACAGAAAAAACAAGACCTGACTTCTTGAGAACTATAGCATTTAAAGAGAAATACATTCTACCTAAATTTAACAATGTGTATGGGACGAGGGTTGCTGACTTACCTCCTTAACAAACTTCCAGATGATTTACAAAATTTATATAAAACAGGTTCGAAAAGTTGCAAGTACAAATTCAAGCGTTTTTATAGTCATAAGGTGTTTTAGTTTTTCTTTAACAATATTCATTGAAACTAACTTAATTAAAGTAGTATGTATTTGAGAATATAAGACCGACTCGCCAGCACACAGATAAGCCCTGAGAGGTTTGCGTGTATGGCAATACCATTATAAATTAGAATTATGTGTTTTGGAAATAAATAAATAAAAAAAGACTTGACTCATAAAAGTGGTTTGGCAGCTTTTGTGACGAATATATGTCGTATGGCCGTCGACCCAAACTAGCAGGTATGCGTACTTTCAAAGTAAATACTCATTATCATCAGCCTTTTAATGTCCCCACTGCTGGGGCACAGGCCTCCTCTCTGTGAGAGGGTATGGGCCGTAACCCATCACGCGGGTCCAATGCGGATTGGTGGATGTCACATGTCTTCGAATTTTTGGTTCTAGGACATGCCGGTTGCCTCACGATGTTTTCCTTCACCGTTTTGAGTGACAGTGGTGATGAAATAATTTACACAAAGTAAAGCGCCTGCCTGGGTTTGAACTCACGACCTACAACTTGTAAGTCGCGGCCGTTACCACTGGGTCATCACTGCTCCTGCACTGCACTGCTCAATGAAAACACTATCACTACTCAATCCCACTAATTTTGTAAATCAGAAAGTAAGCAATGTCTGGCAGCTCTGGGTTCTTAATCTATAGTAATACATGATATCAGCAAGTACCGACTACCGTTTACATGTCAGGTTAAGTATCGCACCGTGCTAACTTATCCCAACTTGAACTGACGCTAACTTAACTGTAACGCGAGTTAGATTGAGAATTATAACAACTATCGTTAATCCTGGTTAAACTGCTCCTGTTTGTTAAGATCATGTTCTAACTACAGTTCAAGTAGGGTTCAAGTTATGCTAAGTTAGGTTGCTGTAAATATGATTGGTTTAGGACTATGTTCTAGAAGCTGTATGGCTTATTCAGCCAATAATTTTCCCACAGATGGTTAGATGTTGGTGGTGGTATGGTGGTGGATGGTTGTCTATGGGGCCCAAAAAGTTTTGGAGGGGCAACCGTATACCGGAAGAGGTAGCGTTGGAAGGCCTCCGACAAGGTGGACCGATGACCTGGTGAGGATCACGGGAGTCCAATGGTTGCGAGACGCATAGGACCGGTTGTTGTGGCAATACTTGTGGGAGGCCTATGTCCAGCAGTGGACGTCTTTCAGTTGAAATGATGATGATGATGATAAAGGATTATTGCATATGACGTTATGTGGTTTCGCCTTGAGTTCCATTGCAAGAAACCTAACAAAATGCCTCGAAAACCTGAAAAACACAGCAGCGACTAATTGTATGCATAAGGTCGAGGCAGCAATGTGTTTGATGTACCAAAGAAACCACATAGGCAAAAGATATCTCGCTTCACATAAAAGTTACGGCAAAAAGATATCTCACCGTTATTTTAGCCTCAAGTTGTACAAGTTAAAAGCTATTATTAAATAAACCAACACAAACTTCGTGCAAACAAACAATTCTAAACAAACTTTGTAAACAAAAACAATCGCGGGAACATTTAAAACAAATATTTATACAGCGTGTTTCCGTTTTCGAAGATGACTTTCTCATGGGATTGTTAAGTAAGTACTAACTATTTCTCGATTTCGTTCCCATGGTACATCCCTATAGCTTAGCTCTGCTCCGACTTTCGGTACCTCGGGTCGCTTGTTCAGGGGGATGGCGATATAGACGAGACGTAACGCATGGGATCAACTCAGACTGGATGAAATGGCGACAGGTTACTGGAACAACCGACAGAGGCCCCTCTATAAGTCGTACTGTATGTATCAGAATGTTGGGCTGTGAAAAAGACGGAAGAAATAAATTCATGGTAAAAGAATGTTTTTAAAAACAAGCTTTTATCAAAGACAATGAGCTAAAAATTTGGAAATAAATTCTAGTAAGTATTTGGCGTGTAGTTACTTACCTATATTTTTAAAAGCTTGAGGCACTACCCATTACAGGTTACTGGTTAGATACTTCTGTGCCTCAAGCTATTAACAATAAAGGTGATTCCGCATTAAATTGTGTTAACAATGCATATTTATGCGATAGCAGCAATCGCGGTTGATTTGCTGTCATTATTTGAAGAGTTCCGTTGTTTGTCTCCAAAACTCATCATCATATCTGTATAAAATTTAAATGGGACTATTTCGAAACAAAGCCCTTTTGAACAAAAAAAGAATTTTGGAAATCCATCTATAAATGACGAAGTTATGTCCGAACAAACATTAAAAAAAATACAAACAACCAAATTGATAACCTCCTCCTTGAAGTCGGGTAAAAAGATTGCATGCGATGGAGATGAGAATGGTGAGATGGATTTGTGGAGCAACGAGAATGGATAAAGTGAGAAATGATTACATTAGAAGTAGTCTAAAAGTGGCGCCAGTGACAGAAAAGTTGAAAGGGAACAGCTTATCTTGGTATGGTCATGTGAAGAGGAGGGATGAAACACATTTAACTAAAAGAGTTATGAATATAAATGTGGATGGATGGAGAGGGAGAGGGAGGCCAAAGAAAAGATACGTATGTAGCAACAAGGAGGCAACATACTCTGAGGTGCTTAAGGCGCTATTAGCTGCCAACGACCTTGAGTGGTTAGCTTGCGTGTTCTGCACTGAGCTCACGTAACGCGTCGTATGTCCACCCAGTAATAGGACTCGCCCATCAAGGAGCGCTGTCCGAAATTAGACGCATTATTAATTTATTACACATAAAACAACAAGTATTAAACTAAAACACTGAGACTAAATTATAAATAATTAAGTGATCTTTAAAATGATGAAGTTTTCATAAAAATACATTTTATAGTTTTTGCGTGATTCTCAATTTTTTATCCGAGTTAGACATAACTTTACAAATTAATTACACAATGTTATAAAAATATAATTTCAAATATTCTAATATCAAATTACGACGGAAATTGTCTAGATTAACATTTTTTTTTTCAAAGAAATCAGACGAGTCGTTTAGGCGTGATGTTCAATTAAAAACCATTAAAAGTCGTATAACTGCGCCTTAAGGAATAGAGCGGTATACCTACCAGCATCTTTCTGGATTAAACATCCTTCTCCTGAGCACGATTCTCGCGAATCTCCACTCAAGCCAGCCAATAAAGGAAAGAGAGAGGTAGGAGTTCTGCTCCTCGTCAGTGTTCACTACGGCCGGCCATTAAAGGCAAGCCGGAGATATTATTACTCGTATTATTTTTGTCAATTGTATGACTGTTTTGGTTTATAATAAAGTTTTATTCCATTCTATTCTTTTATTATTATAAATTATGTATTCTATGTGTTCTACGTGTTCTATGACACAGAGCGGTAATGCAGATTTCTATGAGTGGAATATTTTTCGTTACCGGATCAGTCATCAGACGTAAATGTGCGCTATTGATGCATTAATACCTACCAACTTTTGTCCAATTGGCCTATTTGGAAAGCACTCAATCGGTTACTAACACAGTTCGCTGCAAATACAACTTGACAAAATGGGGTTTTATAGACTCGTCGGATACGTAATGTGAGTGCGGTGCTCCTGTCATTTTTTCATATGTACTACTTACTGATGAAATTTTTTTATATATTTTTTTTAATATTCGTTTTTGACATGAATACTTGTATAGTATTGTAATTTTTTTTTTTTTATTGAAATTTTTTTTTTTTTTTGACTTGAATACTTTGTTAATTTTATTTATTTTTATTTTTTGATTGACATATTATTATTACTATTTTGTTTGACACGAATATTTACTTTGTATAGTATTATATTTTTATTTTCTTTTGATTAGGTACTTAATTATTGTAAATGTGAGGACTATGTGGGTTATTATTATTATTTTCTCCTCCTTTTTACAGTAATTTTTAACGTTGTCTGACAGTTTGAGTACTTTTGCGGCCTACCCAAATGTCTTTTCTTTGGTATTGTTCGTCAAGTCATTGAGGTCCTTAGTGGTTTTTAAGTTGAGCTATTCGACTATTGACAAATGCTTGCACTGACTGGACAGGTCCACTCAAATATGTTTGGTTCTTTCTTCAAAAGACCACTACAGACACTAAGCTGCATGGTCCTCATATAGAATAATGTGAATGCGAGAACTATGTATGTCGTTATATTCATGTAGATTTTATGATTGTCTGGCAGTTTGAGTATTTTTGCGGCCTACTCAATTGTCCTTACTTTGCTATTGTTCGTCGGTTCGTTGAGCTCCTCAAAGTTCTGAGTTGAGCTTCGCGATGACTGACAAATGCTTGCATTGTCTGGACAGGTCCACTCGAATTTGTGTGTTACTTTCTTCAAAAAGCTCATCCCAGACATAAACGTACATGGTTCTCATATGATTTAAACAGTACACATTGTATGGATTTGAACACTTTAAAAGAGACTTTGACCTCTGAGTTTGTTTCTGTGTTTCTTCTCAGGGTAGTCAGCTAGGAAACACCAGCCTCATCTAGCTTAAACTGACAAAAAACATTGACGTGTAAAAGTGTTCCTTGTAACCTATTTACTGAATAAACATCATTTATCCTGTTCAGAACATGACTCACATACTGGAATGCTCCAAGTAATCATACACCTACATTATTTCACTATACCTGCATTATTTCGTCGCGAGGCCCAAGACAGTTTAATCGTTTCTCTGGGACTGGTCGAGCTTCATTGCCTCGGCGTTTTTTTCTGGTGGTCGCCACTGTTGATTCTGGCTTACAAAAGTTACAGTGGTTTGGGAATAGTGGCGGGAATGTCCCAAATAAAAATTAAAAACTATGGCATTCTAGGAGTGCTGACAGAAGTGAAAAGTTGAACAAAAATGCTCAACGCACCTCGCGATCCGCTACGAGTGCTACGACACGTAGCGAATCGCGTAGCGATCGATTCGAGATATAAACTCATAAATATCTCGAAAACGGTAAGTCCAATCGCAAAAATAACCAAAATTTATGAAACCTCATAGAAAGATCCAAGAGATCTAAATTAATAATAAAAAAAATGCCTTATGTGCCTCGCGATCCGCTAAGTCCGTGATTAGACCTGTCGTACTGTATGGGTCAGAATGTTGGACTGTGAAAAAGACGGATGAAAAAAGACTGCATGTGGTGGAGGTGAGAATGTTGAGATGGATGTGTGGAGTAACGAGAATGGATAAAGTGCGAAATGAGTACATTAGAGGCAGTTTAAAAGTGGCGCCAGTCACAGAAAAGTTTAAAGGGAACCGCTTATCTTGGTATGGTCATGTAAAGAGGAGGGATGAAACACATCTAACTAAAAGAGTTGTGAATATATATGTGGATGGATGGAGAGGGAGAGGGAGGCCAAAGAAAGGATGGATGGATTGTGTGAGGAGTTATATGAAAGAAAAGGGAGTTAGTGATAGCGTGACGGCTGACAGGACAGAATGAAAGAAAAAAACGTGTTGCGCCGACCCCAAGTAACATGGGATAAGGGCAGTAGGATGATGTGCCTCGCGATCCGCTACGAGTGCTACGACGCGCGGTCGGTGATGGTGACGGTGTCGCTCAAGTTCAATTGTTTTTCTCTATGCGCCTAAAGAAGTTTCCACTTCAAAAATACATCTGCATTAGGAGAACCTGATGAACGCTACTGACGCTGCAATTAATCTGGCCAGCTTCTGGATCCAAAGTATTTAAAAAGTTAGGAAACCATCTATTCGAAAGATCAAAACCGGCCAAGTGCGAGTCGGACTCACACACCGAGGGTTTCCGTACAAGCTTGCGGGTATCTAAATAGTTCGAGAATTGAGTTTCGAAAATTTTGGTCTGAAACACTTTTTTTTTTAATTTTTCGTAATTAGACGTGGGTGAAATAATTTAAAATCCGTTTAAGCTTGTGCTAATAAGGTCCTTTCATACGATGCCCCCACATGATACGATCGCCTCATTTTAAAAATTTGGACCCGAATTCCTTGTATGGGGACTTTATTTTTTGTGATGTAATTAAAAATTTACGAAAGTCAGGCTTTTTCCTTAACTTGTGTTATAAGACCTTGCTTCTTGCCAAATTTCATGATTGTAGGACAGCGGAAAGTACCCTATAACTTTTGATTCCCTTGAGAGTGTCGAAATATATGTAGAAAAAACTTAGAAGTTATATGGTTTTAATTTCAACTCGATAGCTCCACGCGTTCCCGAGATAAAGGGTCTTGACAGACGGACAGACGGACGGACGGATAACAAAGTGATCCTATAAGGGTTCCGTTTTTTCCTTTTGAGGTACGGAACCCTAAAAAAACCTACTAATTAACAATAAGATCAATATTACTTTAATAATTTAACAACAACCTACCAACCTAGGCTTACACATTGACAGTACCCTGAACTGGCGTTCTCAAGTTGCTAGTGTCAGTCAGAAAGTTACGGGAACGCTGCGGGCTTTGTATCGTTTGAAAAACTTTTTGCCATCGAACACGAAGAAAATGCTTGTGCAGACCCTAATTTTTCCTATTATCGATTATGGTGACGTGTGCTACTATGACCTGACTGCAGATCTCCTCAACAAACTTGACCGTCTTCTTAATTACTGCATTCGATTTGTTTTCAATCTGCGCAAATATGATCATGTCTCTGCGCATCGGTCGCTTCTTAATTGGTTGCCCATACGCCAGCGTAGAGAGCAAAGGGCGCTTACCACCTTGCACTCGTTTCTTTTCTCTCCAAATTCTCCTAGTTATCTAGCCTCTCACTTTTTATACATTTGCGCCAACCACAATAGAAATCTACGGTCATCGCATAACCGTCTTCTTTTATGTCCCACTCACCGTACTGACTTTCTTCACTGTTCTTTCTTCGTTCAGTCTATCTCTCTGTGGAATGCGCTCCCCCAAGAAATCAGGATGGTAACTAACCGATTAACCTTCAAAATTAAAGTTCGCGAACACATTTGTAAAAAGTTGGCAGTAGTATCCTCACAGCGTTAATTCTTTTTCCAATCATCTATTTGTACCTATGTTGTTGGCTATGTATATTTGTGTATTAAGTTTATTCATATGAGTATATATTTTATTTGTAGTTTACATACGTACTCGTATTTATGTTCCTTTGCATTTAAATAAAGATGCCCTGTTTTTTTTGTTTTTTTTTCCGCACCTACCACTATTTGTTTCTGCATCACCCTAAGGTTGACTGGTAGAAAATGCCTGAGGCATTAAGTCCGCCTCTGTACTTGTATGTGCGTAAAGTGTTAAATAAAATAAAATAAATAAAATAAACAACAACTGTGCTCAATGTTTGCATCAAGATTGTTGGCTTGTTATACGCCTTGGTGCAAACTGTAAAAAAGGTCGTGGATAAATTCGAAAGAGTGTCACCACGCTCCTTGCCACAGGCAACTGAAGGAACAGGGGAGAGTTTTAGTCAGTAAAAGTGTATTACCTTTATTCCTGGATCTTTAGAAGAATACGGTGCTCGCCTGGTGTCGAGATCTGTTTCTCGCTGGTCTTCAAAGGTCAAGTCTATCCTTTGCCTCCTCCGAGCGAAAGGGGTCTACATTCCAGCTCTTCATATGTCTTTTCTGAACGTCCTTATACCTGAGGGACTGGCCGTAAGCTAAGTATATAAAGATTTCAACCCAGCAACCAAAAACTTTCCAGGACAGAAAATTTTTAAACACTTTTATCGAACATCTAAGTTTGCAATAACTTTTCTTCCCCTTGTGCTCATGGATTGACATCGTTCAAACCATCCTGTACACAGTAGTACAAAATCTGTAGTTTCTTAAAGCGTACTCTGAAGTTGGCGAAATTCACTTAAGATTAAGTTGGAGACATCCGCGTCGGCTTTAATAAGTTATGAAGACCTGAAGGGGGTGTTAAATTTTGTAATTTATTGTTTTAGACGTTATTTGGGGGATGGGAGCTGACAGTGTGATGTTAGGGGCCAATGTCACGTAAAGGTAGGGGTTGCTTGCTTTGTATTTACAAGGGCAAAAAATCAGTCATGAATATAATTTGTTATTTTTTAAACTGCATGCCCAAAAGTACAGATTCGATTGCACTTGGTTGGCTGGTCAAAGACATTCACGGAAAACCAAGTGTGTGGAAGTGATATTATTGCTGGTTTTTAGGGTTACATACCCAAAGGGTGCATACGGAGCCGTATTACTATCACTCACATGTCCGTCTGTCTGTCTGTCCATCTGTCCGCATGTCTGTCTGTCTGTCCAAAGAAACATTTTTATGTCCACACAATAGAATTTTGTGACAGAAGACTTTCACAAAATTTTGTTCCGAAGAATTTTTTAACTTCACATTGGCGTGAACTTATTAATAAAATATACTTAATAATAATTTTACATATATTTTACTGACAAATACCAATATATTTATAAATTAGATTTTTTCTTTGAAATTTCCTCATGTGGTACGGAACCCTAAATGATGATAGAGTCTCATTATTCATGCACATGGGCCCCCGCCAAGTGTCGCCATAATGACTGGTCCTATGCGTCCCGCATCGCAAGGGATTGCCGCGACCCTCACCAGGTCATCGGTCCACCTTGTGGCAAACCTTCCAATGTTGCGTGTTCCGGTACGCGGTCGCTACTTTAGAACCATTCGGCCCTATCGATCATCTGTTCTGCGAGCAACGTGCCCTGCCCACTGCCACTTAAGTTTGGCAATACTTAGGGCTATGTGGGTAACCTTATCTTCATTCTTGATTCGATCTCAAGGAAACTCCGAGCATTGCCCTCTCCATTGCCCTTTGTATGACTTTAAGCCTATTTTTGACGAGGCCCCTTGTGAGTGACCAAGCTGAGAACCATAAAATACTAAGTATCCAGTAGTTAGCCACGTTAGTTGCGGCGTCAGTTACGTTCATTAGGTCCTCAAAATGCAGGTATGAGGTACTTGGGTGTTTGAGTCATATTCTGTACGGGGGCACCGCACTCACATTGGTATCAGACATATCTATAAAACCTCATTTTTAGGGTTCCGTACCCGAAGGGTCCGAACGGACCTATTGCTGTCACTCACGTGTCTGTCTGTCCGTCCGCCATCTGTCAAAAATTTTTGTTACGAAGAATTTTTTAACTTCCCTTTGACCTATGAACTCTAAATATTTATTATTTAATACTTAAAAGATATATACAAACTAATAATAATACCTAACATGTACAAATGCGTATGAAAACAACTCATTGGGCATCAAAAAATTCATCCACTTCGCTATCAATGGAAAAAGTGCCCAGAACGCTAGCAGCATTGCCACGTTGAATAGCAATGCTGATTCGTTGGCCAAAGAAAAGCCTCTCGTCACGTGAAGAGACGACTAACAGCTTGCCGATATGCCGAAAAACTCGATGAGCACTCGAACCCCATGGCCCTAGTGTTTCAACCCCAAGCGGCTCAAACATGTAACTCCCAATAAGGTTGTTAAATTTGCGCCGTATGAGGTTTTCTGCACATGCAGCAGCCGCCCCAGCACAGCCCACCGTGCTAAGAAGATGGAATGGCGCAAGAAACTATGAACTTGAAATTTGGTGACAATGTATAATATTACGTATACTTTACTAACAAATACCAATATTTGGCACTTTAAGGGTTCCGCCCTTAAAGTGCGAAATCCGACGCGCACTTGGCCAGTTTTTTTCATGTTGTGCTTGCAGCAGCCTGTATGGGTACGCCACCGATTGAGCAGCTTTCCATATAGGCCACTGCAGTTCACGTCCATGTACGGAAGTTCCTGGGGTTTTAAGAAGTCGGATGGTGACTTTTAAGTCAACCTGGAGCTGTAATATGTTCGTAAAAGGGATGTCAGTAAGTGTATTCATGCGACATCCTTTCATACTATTGATAGTGCAATTTCAGCCAACAGGTAGAGCTTGGTAAGTGGAAATTATGTTTTTCTTATTGCTCCGCTGTTCTTTTCTGATTAATTTCGCTGCGGGACCCGGACCATGACAGTTTAATCGTTTCTCCGGGACTCGTCGAGCGTTTTTCTGGTAGTCGCCACTTTTGATTCTGAGTTGAGAACAGTGTGGTTGGCTTGTCCCAAAAAAGTTGTTGAGGTTCAAGGTCGATATCAACATCATCATCTTTCTGCCCTTATCCCATGTTACTTGGGGTCGGTGCAACACGTACTTTTCTTCCATTCTGTCCTGTCAGCCGTCACGCTATCACTAACTCCCTTTTCTTTCATATCACTCCACACACAATTCATCCATCTTTTCTTTGGCCTCCCTCTGCCTCTCCATCCATCCACATTTATATTCATAACTCTTTTAGTTACATGTGTTACATCCTTCTTCTTCACGTGACCATACCAAGATAAGCGGTTCCCTTTCAACTTTTCTGTGACTGGCGCCACTTTCAAACTACCTCTAATGTACTCATTTCTCACTTTATCCATTCTCGTTACTCCACACATCCATCTCAACATTCTCATCTCCGCCACATGCAATCTTTTTTCATTCTTCTTTAGAATAGAATAGAATACTCTTTATTATGTACCACACACAGCCCAACATTCTGGTCCATACAATACGACAGGTATAATCACGGACTTATAGATTTTCCCCTTAAGGGGCATCCGTCGGTCGCAAGTTCTTCCGTTTGTTTTGTGGTTATTAACCGACTTCAAGAAAGAGGAGGTTCTCAATTCGTCTGTATGTTTTTTTTTATATGTTTGTTACGCGATATCTCCGCCATTTGTGAATAGATTTTGATGATTCATTTTAGTTTGGTAGGGCATACTTCAGAGGTGGTCCCACATAAATTTTATCGAAATTGATTCAGCACTTTTTGAAAAATCAACATAAATAAAAAAAATTGTATACGCAGATGACGTTTTGGTTGTCTACAAATGTTCAAATTCCATGTTATTGGTGTTATCCATTCGGGAATAACTTTAATAATTAGTTTTACTTATGGTGTACAACAATAAAAATAAAAAGTAAAAAATAAAAAACTTTTTTTTTAAAGTACAACCGACTTCTAAAAATTGCAAAATAACTTTAATTTCGGAAGTCGGTGTTGAATAACGAAAAAACAAAAAAAAATATATACACCGACTTCCGAATTTAAAGTTATTTTGCAATTTTTAGAAGTCGGTTGTACTTTTTGAAAATAGTTTTTTATTGTTGTTCAAGATCGATTTACTAAGCAATAAAACTCTACCTCTATTCTTCCATCTGACAGTTGTCTACAGTCACTGTCAAATCCAACAAATCATTGTATATTCCTCGTATATTCTCACAATGACAAAATCAGCGAAACTAAATTACACGAAATTCAGGCAAAAATGCTTGTAAGTCTAATGGGTTCCCTTGGACTAGTCGAGGGTTTATCAGGAGTCATTGGAGATTCCCCTGGAGTAGTCGTAGGTTTATCTGGAATCATCGAGGGTTCCCCTGAACTACTTCAAGATTCGTCAGGACTATTTGAGGGTTCCCTTAGACTGTTCGAGGGTTCATCTGGACTTTTTGAGGGTTCATCTGGACTTTTTGAGGGTTCATCTGGACTTTTTGAGGGTTCATCTGGACTATAGCACATGGGCACATGTGTTTCTGCGTGTGTGCCCCGCGTATGTGCTGCTATCCCTCCATTTGTCTACCTTGCCTATCTTGTCTGCCGCTGTGTTTTACAGGTACATACAAAAATACTTTCATGTTTTACGTTTTTCGGCTGAAATAACGAAGTGTGGTGATAATAAAGAAGAGAGCTCTTTTGGAAAGAACTCTTACAAGATATTAGTACTAACATGCACGAATATCATAATAATAGCGTAATCGGTCTATAATGTGACACAGGCCTCCTTTCTGCGAGAGGTTTGGTGGATATCACATGCTAAGGGGTAGCGGATAAATTCGAAACAGAGTTACCGCGCCCCTGGGCACTCGGGCAAGAAAGGAACAGTGGTGGGTTTTAGTCAATAAGAGCCTGACGGCCCGCTCTGAGTGGAGCGGGAGAAGTCATTGGATGATTACCCACTTTACAAAAAAAAAATGTATGTCACAATCATGTCATTGAAGTTTTGGTTCTTGGACATGCCGGTTTCATTACGATGTTTTCCTTCATCGTTGGGTGCAGGAATTAAACCATGAATTAATTGTTTTGACAAGCTCTAATTTCGGACCACTGTTTTTATAGCACACAAAGCATATCACTTCGTTTCTAGATAAACCAAGCATCTACGATGCCTCTTATGTTGCCAGATGTCCACCACGCGGGCCCAGTGCGGATTGGTGGATGTCACATGTCTTCAAAGTTTTGTTTTCCTCACGATTGTTTCCTTTACCGTCGGGTCCAATAATTAAACCTAAATTGTTTCGTCAAGAAGCGTTGCTGTGTTCAGATTTAAATGGTTTTTTTTTTTGGTTGTCGTCTTTTGGCTGAAATTATGATGATGGTGATTAGTAATTAATTTTATCCAGCACGTCTCTTCAGCTTCTGTGTGGTCTGCCTCAACACCTTTGGCTGTATCAGGGCTCCATAAATTCAAATTGTTTATTTGCAAGAAAATAAATAAAGAAAATAATAATATAAAATGTAATAGTAACCAATATTGTATACTTACTAGCTTCTGCCAGTGGCTTTGCCCGCGTGAAATTTTACTACCAGCCAGTAAAATATTATCAGAATCGGTCCAGCCTTTTCGAAGATTAGCCGGAACAAACATACAGACAGACAAAAATTTTAAAAACCGATTTTTAGGCATAGGTATCGTGCAAATAACTGTATGAGTTTAAAAAAAAAACAATTTTTTTTACTTCAATTTTAAACCGACTTCGAAAAAGGAGGAGGTTATCAATTCGGATGTTTGTATTTTTTTTTTTTTTTTTTTTATGTATGTTCTGGCATAACTCCGTCATATATTGACGGATTTGCAAAATTCTTTTTTTCTTCGAAAGGAGTTTATTCCGAAATGGTCCCATTTAAATTTCAAAAAGATCTGATGATGGGTTTCGGAGACAGACAACGGAACTCTTCTAAAATTGACAGCAAATCAACCGCGATTGCTGCGATCGTATGTTTATGAATTGTTAACACAGTTTAATGGGGAGCTACAACTAAAAAGTGAAAAATAAAAAACTTTTTTACAAAAAAATAGAACCGACTTCCAAAAAAAGTGCAAAATAACTTTAATTTCGGAAGTCGGTGTCAAAAAACAAAGACACAAAACAGGAACACCGACTTCCGAAATTAAAGTTATTTTGCACTTTTTTGGAAGTCGGTTCTATTTTTTTGTAAAAAAGTTTTGTATTTTGTTTCCAGGTATGAAGTGTTGCCAGTGTATAGTTGTGCACATCGAAGACGATGATGAAAAGCCTGTCAAGTCTAGTAAGAGTGCTACTCCTAGAAAGATTCCATCTTCGTCACGTTGATATATTAAATATGATTATGATCCTATTTTCCTGTTTTATTTTAAAATGGTTTCAGCCAGTGGCTTGGCCTGCTAGATCAGTCGGAAATGATTAAGGGAACATACTGAGGATAAATTCCAAACAGAGTTACCACTCCCCTGGGCACTCAGGCAGGGAAGCAACAGGGGTGGGTTTTAGTCAGTAAGAGTCTGACACGCCCTCCCGCTCCACCCAGAGCGGGAGATGTCATTGGATGATTTCCTAACGCACAAAAACAAGGTAATCTACTCCCGGGATCAAAAGTATCGTATGTCCTAATCCAGGATATAGGCTACCCGCATCCCCAATTTCATCCTAATACGTTCAGCTTTACTAGCTTCTCTCAGTGGCTTCACCTTTTTTTTTTTGGGTTGGGATGTCATCCAATGACTTCTCCAGCTCTGAGTGGAGCGGGAGGGCGTGGCAGGGGTGGGTTTTAGTCAGACTCTTTCTGACTAAAACCCACCCCTGTTTCTTCCTGCCCGGAGTGCCCAGGAGCGAGGTAACTCTGTTTCGAATTTATCCTCAACCCCCGGCTCAGTGGCTTCACCTGCGTGGAGTTAATACATCCCCCATTATAAATTATGTGCTATTCCAGACTATAATCTATCTCTTTGCCAAATTTTATCCAAATCCATTCAGCCGTTCTGGCGTAATTGAGTAACAAACATCAACAGGAATACTTACCCAGTTGACCCACGGTAATCCAGCCCCAGTCTTATCCGGCGCCCCTTATTATCCAATATGCCTATGATAGTGTCACAAAAAATACATCCTCCAACATGTCTCTAGGACCAGTGGTTTAGGCTCTGCGTTGATATATCAGTCAGTCAGTCAGGACATTTAATTTTTTATATACAGATTATACTGATGATACATGTACTAGGTTCAGGTCTCGGTTGGCCTACGGGTCGGGTTTAAGGAACTTACATATAAATAGCGACATATATGGGTGTTACCTCGGTAAAGTCTTGTCGAAAGATGACGAAATAAAAGAGCGATGGAAGGTTTATTTTGAAAAGTTGATGAACGAAGAGAATGAATGATAAATGATAAATGATAAATGATGTTTATTCAGTAAATAGGTTACAAGGAACACTTTTACACGTCAATGTTTTTTTGTCAGTTTAAGCTAGATGAGGCCGGTGTTTCCTAGCTGACTACCCTGAGAAGAAACACCGAAACAAACTCAGAGGTCAAAGTCTCTTTTAGTGTTCAAATCCATACAATGTGGACTGGTTAGATCCTATGAGAACCATGTACGTTTATGTCTGGGATGAGCTTTATGAAGAAAGCAACACACGAATTCGAGTGGACCTGTCCAGACAGTGCAAGCATTTGTCAGTCATCGCGAAGCTCAACTCAGAACTCTGAGGTGCTCAACGAACCGACGAACAATACCAAAGTTAATAACAATACCAAACATTTGAGTAGGCCGCAAAAAATACTCAAACTGCCAGACAATCATAAAATCTACATGAATATAACGACATACATAGTTCTCGCATTCACATTATTCTATATGAGGACCATGCAGCTTAGTGTCTGTAGTGGTCTTTTGAAGAAAGAACCAAACATATTTGAGTGGACCTGTCTAGTCAGTGCAAGCATTTGTCAATAGTCGAATAGCTCAACTTAAAAACCACTAAGGAGCTCAATGACATGACGATCAATACCAAAGAAAAGACATTTGGGTAGGCCGCAAAAGTACTCAAACTGTCAGACAACGTTGAAAATTACTGTAAAAAGGAGGAGAAAATAATAATAATAACCCACATAGTCCTCACATTTACAATAATTAAGTAATCAAAAAAAAATAAAAATATAATACTTTACAAAGTAAATATTTGTGTCAAACAAAATAGTAATCATAATATGTCAATCAAAAAATAAAAATAAATATAATACTTAACAAAGTATTCAAGTCAAAAAAAAAAAAAATAAAAATAATAAAATGTCAATAAAAAAATAAAATAAAAAATATAATGCAATACTATACAAGTATTCATGTCAAAAACGAATATTAAAAAAAATATATATATAAAAAATTTTTCATCAGTAAGTAGTACATATGAAAACAATGGCTCATGTATATCATTGAAGCAGCTCAATCCCACGCCTTTTTGTCCTCAAGAAAGTCATTAATTGTGTAAAAAGCTTTCTGGCATAGCTTACGTTTAATAAATGATTTAAATTTATTTATGCTTAGTTCTTGAATTTGGCTAGGAAGTTTATTATAGAAACGTATACATTGACATCTAAACGAACCACCTATTTTTTTCTTGAGCCTGGTTTTTGGTACAATAAATTTGTGTTTGTTCCTAGTATTTATGCTATGGATATCACTGTATCTTTTAAACAGATTAATATTTTTATGTGCATACATGAGATTCTCATAAATATATTGAGAGGGAACAGTCATAATATTAATCTCTTTAAATTTGTCTCTGAGGGAGTGTCTGGGACTTAATTTATAAATTGCACGAATAGCCCTTTTCTGTAAAACAAAAATTGTCTGAATATCGGCGGCATTTCCCCACAACAGAATGCCGTACGACATCACACTATGAAAATAACTAAAGTATACTAAACGAGCTGTCTCTAAATCAGTTAAACCACGAATTTTCCTTACGGCGTATGCTGCAGAGCTAAGTTTTTTGGACAGTTTATCTATATGGGGGCTCCACTGAAGCTGCGCATCCAAAGTTAAACCTAAGAACACTGTGGAATCCTCGGGTTTCAACTCTTCACCCTTTATTGACACACTAGTGTTCACTTGTATTACATTGGGTAATGTGAACTTTATGCATTTTGTTTTTTTCTCGTTAAGGAGAAGATTATTGACATTAAACCAGTTAACTACAGTTGAAAGAGCATTATTTACATTATCAACAACCACCTGCTGACGTTTGAGTTTAAATAAAAGTGAAGTGTCATCTGCAAACAGCACTATATCATGTTTATCCTTTATGAGGTAATGGAGTGGTGTGCTCAAAGAGGTACAAGTAAATATGGGTTTGGTGAGAGAAATTAGCATGGATGAAGTAAGAAAGGCAGTTCAATGTATGAAAAATGGAAAGGCCATGGGCCCTGATGATATACCAGTGGAAGTATGGAAGTGTTTAAAAGAGGATGGATGTATGTGGCTGACTTTATTCTTCAATAAGTTGTTGTATGAAGAAGTGATCCCACAAGAATGGTGCAATAGTTCGCTAGTGCCCATCTTCAAGAATAAAGGGGAGTACAGGACTGCAACAACTATCGAGGGATAAAGCTCATGTCACATACTATGAAAGTATGGGAGAAAGTGATAGAGAAAAGATTGCGAGAGGAGAGTGAGATTACCCCGAACCAGTTTGGGTTTATGCCAGGTCGAGGGACAATGGACGCCACCTTCGCTCTCCGTCAATTGTGCGAGAAGTACAGACGTGTGCACAAGAACTTGCACATGGTGTTCATTGATCTTGAGAAAGCGTATGATAGGGTACCTCGGGATGTGTTGTGGTGGGCCTTGAAAGAGAAAGGTTTGCCTGGGAAGTATGTTGAGTTGATTCGTGCTATGTACAGACAATCTAGTACCTACGTCCGGTCGGCTGCTGGCAACACCGATAAGTTCAGTGTGGCTGTAGGCTTGCATCAAGGGTCGGCTTTAAGTCCTTACCTCTTCCTGTTGATTATGGACGCTCTTACGTCGGAAATACAGGAAGAGGCACCCTGGTGCATGCTGTTTGCCGACGACATTGTTCTGGTCGGTGAAGATGGACCTGAGATCCAAAGCAGATTGGAGAAATGGCAACAGAAGCTGGAGAAAGTTGGCTTGAAAATCAGCAGAACCAAAACTGAATACATGTTCTGCGATTTCGGCGGTCTCTCCAGTTCTGAAGCTGTAGTGCTAGATGGCGCGCTTCTCCCAGTCTGCTCCGATTTTCGGTATCTCGGTTCACTCGTGCAAAGCGATGGCGAAATAGATCGGACTGTTAAGCACAGAATAAACACTGGATGGATGAAATGGCGGCAGGTCACCGGGACTATCTGTGACTCCCGCATTCCCCTAAAACTTAAGGGGAAGATTTATAAAACAATGGTCAGACCTGCTGTCTTGTATGGTTCAGAATGTTGGGCCACAAAAGGGATTAATGAAAAGCAATTGCATGTAGCTGAGATGAGAATGCTAAGAGCGATGTGTGGTGTTACGCGCATGGATAGAATTAGGAATGAGTATATAAGAGGAAGTCTGAAAGTGGCACCGCTGACTGAAAAGTTGTGTGGAAATCGGTTGTCGTGGTATGGGCATGTGATGCGGAGGAATGAAGAAAATGTCGTGAGGAAAGTCTTGTGTATGGATGTGGATGGCTATAAGAGTAGGGGAAGGCCAAAGAAACGATGGTTGGACTGTGTGAAAGAGGATATGGGTAAAAAAGGGGTGACTACAGAGATGACGACTAATAGAGGAGTATGGAAGAAAAAGACATGTTGCGCTGACCCCAAATAAATTGGGATAAGGGCAGGAGAATGATGATATATGGGTGTTACCTGGTGGTACAGGCCCATATTATGTTATGCAATTCTAGACTGTAGGCTGCTTATAAGATGTTTCAGTATTTATAATTCTAGGTTTCCTGATAAAAATTTGAGGGCCGAAATAACCTTGTTCATTTATTTATTCATCTTTATCTATATATTCATAAAAATGAATCCCTATTTGCTTGGTCACGGCATCACGCGTGAACGGTTCAAACCATTTTGCTAATTCTTTTTTTGTTGTGTTTGTTAATGTCAGGAGAAGGTTCTTTTGAAAGAAGAAGAAGTAAAAAAGTTGCGCGGATGATTAGAAAATTACAGAAAACTTGACGACTATTTAAAATTCATGCGTTTGATAGTTCATAGCTTAAGACAGGACAAAGTCTGTTGGATCAGCTAGTTTATATATTCTTGATTGCATATCTCCTAATAACACTGGGCAAATATTTACAAAACTAGTGTACAATGAGCGGTCTTTTCACACAGGGCAATCTCTTACAGACAACCTTTGGATGGACTGAACGAAAGGAGATAGATTTAGGGCTTACAACATAAATAATATTAATTAGAGATAATAATATAAACTGTATGGGTCAGAATGTTGGGCTGTGAAAAAGACGGATGAAAAAAGATTGCATGTGGCGGAGGTGAGAATGATGAGATGGATGTGTGGAGTAACAAGAATGGATAAAGTGAGAAATGAGTACATTAGAGGTAGTTTAAAAGTGGCGCCAGTCACATAAAAGTTGAAAGGGAACCGCTTATCTTGGTATGGTCATGTAAAGAGGAGGGATGAAATACATGTAACTAAAAGAGTTATGAATATAAATGTGAATGGATGGAGAGGGAGAGGGAGGCCAAAGGAGGGATGGATGGATTGTGTGAATATGAAAGAAAAGGGAGTTAGTGATAGCGTGACGGCTGACAGGACAGAATGAAAGAAAAAAACGTGTTGCGCCGACCCCAAGTAACATGGGTTATGAGCAGGAAGATGATGAGACATAATGATATAAAATACATTTGTACAATACATATTTTACGCTAATAAGTATCAAATATGCAATTAAGAAAAGAAGAAAAATACTCCTTTCAAAAAGAAGGAGGTTATCAATTCGGATTTTTGTATTTTTTTTTATGTGTGTTCGGGCATAACTCCGTCATATACAGACGTATTTGCAAAATTCTTTTTTTTGTTCGAAAGGTGTTTATTTCGAAATGGTCCCATTTAAATTTCATACAGATCTGATGATGAGTTTCGGAGACAGACAACGGAACTCTTCAAAAAATTACAGCAAAGCAACTGTGATTGCTGCGATCGTATGTCTACGAGTGGTTCGACGTGGTTCATCAAAAACCGACGTACGGCCACGTGCAAACTCGTTGAACCAATTCTTGACGGTGGCCATCGATGGAGAAGAGTCACCGTACACAGCATCCAAGCGCTCTTTGATTTCGATGCGCGTTTTCCCTTCCAAAAATAGGAATCGAATCACCGAACGATATTGCTCTTTTTCCATTTTTGTAAAATCGATCGACACGTTCGCTTCCATAAGTTGTCAAATTAAAACAAATGAAGGGATTGGAATGAAAATTTGAAAAAATAATTAAAAAAGAATGTGCTACACTGTGGTAAAACTCTTTTGAAACTACAGCGCCCTCTGGCGATGAGGCTAGGTACTTATTGAATGCACCTCGTATGTAGTGTTAACAAAACCAGAAACACCGACTTCCGCAATTAAAGTTATTTTGCACTTTTTTTGGAAGTCGGTTCTATTTTTTTGTAAAAAAGTTTTAATTCAAACAATCCTGCTTTCGCTAAGATTTTAGCTATACTCTGACTGTCTATACTTTTCTAGCTGACAGCTGAGATAATTTTAGACACCGGTGTCATTAGAACACATTTTTCCTCTAGAAATTGAAAAATATTTACATTCTGAAAATTCACGTTTAATATCTTCATTACTTCTGTTGTTGCAGCATCAACTACTGAGTCTGTTTAGAAATAGCAAATGAATCTTCTGTCCAAGCTATAACCAATTTCATGCCAGAAAGGTGTTTACTAAGATTTTGAAACTAAACTAAGGACAGGACATAATACTCTCAATACACGGTGTATGCCTGAAACGAAAAAATATACAAGCTGACACTACTACAAACTTAGCTTAAATCCTAAAAAGAAGAGAATAAGTAAGCTCTAACAACTAACTATTCTCAACACTTGGTTCAGATATAGTCAAAACAGGAAAGTGTTTGGTGTTTGCCTGATACGAAATAAAACAAGCTTAATTAATGCAAACTAAGCTCAAATCCTAAAAAGAAAGGTATCAAACTAACTATACATTAAAAATATTGTATGATTGTGTGCATGCGAATCCGTGGAAAAAGATAGCAGGTATTTTCATTAGCTTGAAGAGAAGAAAGTAAGCACAGAAAAACAACCTTACTTACATTTTAACAAGCAAAACATGCTTAGTTTTTAACCCATATGTGTCTATTTCCATATTCACCATGTTGCCCGTTTTTTCTGCTTTTCCTTGTATTGCTATACCCAATACTATGTCCTTGTCTAATATCTTGCTGTGCTAAAAAGGAAGAGGAGAAAAAAACTGCGCAAATTGTTAACAATAAGCTTTGTATTTGCAAGTGTAATGAAATATATGAAGTTTGAGGTGTGATTTTGCATGTTTTGTGTTGGATTAAAGTTTTTCAAATGTTTCTGTTTTTTTACTTGTAGCACATAAAATGTATCATTATTATCTTCCTTCAGTTCGTTTTATTCTTCAATCATCCACTTCTTTTTATTTCATATCACACATTCATTGTGCGTACAGCTAGGGAGTGGAATTCCCTACCAGAGTCTGTGTTTCCTGATAGCTACAACCTGGGAGTCTTTAAGTCAAGAGTGAATAGGTTACTTCTGGGCAAGCATCCATCTTCGACCACATCATCGCTTACCATCAGGTGAGATAGTGATCAAACGCGTGCCTATCAACAATAAAATATATATATATATATATATCGTTCCTCACACCATCCATACATCTTTTTTTTAGCTTCTCCCTCTCCATCCATCGAGTTTTGCTGAGAAGAGATTGAAATCCCACAACCACTAATGACAAAAAGAGAGGATCTTCCGACCAGACGGGTGTTGTCTAGTGGGCAACTGCCTGTTAGTTGTTGTCGGGCTGAATTATAAGCTCAAATCGCACGGCGAAATTTGACTGCGCAATGTAAGATTTGCGTGACGTCAGGTTTTTTGTAGCTCGTTTGTAGCGATACTGATGCCTAAGTTTATCGGCATCTGTATCACTATAGGCTGTTCGTGGCTCTGTGTTGTTCCAAGTGTGTAAAGTGCCCTGTAAACGATGAAATTCTTTGTCAAACTTTACGTGTTTGTCAAATTATTTGAGTGTGCAGCTTTGTTTGATGCATTTGTCAAACAATCTACGTGTTTGAAGCTTTTGATGGAAATTTTGATTGACCGCGTGTTTGACAAAGAAATTTGAAGGTGTGCGGCGGTGTTTGTCAAACAAGATCTCAGTCGTCGCATTGGCATCATCTACCTACTACGTGGCATGCCGATGTTATCCGCTCGCATGTGGCGCCATTTTTGCGTCGCATCTGCGGGGCACCTCTGGGTGGCCGTGCGCGATGTCGGCCCATTCCATAGATACTGATGACTTTATAAATAAGGCCCATTCCAAAATAAAATCGAAATATTACATAGACTAGAATAAGAGAACGCGGCAATAAAAAAAAAATTGGCCAATAGCGACTCGGACTTGCACGCAATGGGTGCCGAACGTTTCGAAGAACTCATATCTTTTTTTTAAACATTTGCTTTTTAAAAAACTACCTTCAGTATTTTTTTCAAAATTTTAGGCCCGGCAGTGGTTTCGGAGATAAGGGGCAATGGTAATTTTTTGTATGGATTAAAACACTTTAAAAGAGACTTTGACTTCTGAGTTTGTTTCGGTGTTTCCTCTCAGGGTAGTCAGCTAGGAAACACCGGCCTGATCTAGCATGAACTGACTAAAACATTGATGTGTAAAAGTGTTCCTTGTGACCTATTTACAAAATAAACATCATTCATCTATTTTCAGTTAAACATAAAAACTGCATAATTGTTTCAAAATTTTAAAAAACATAATTATCTATCAGAGGAGTTGGGTCGAAATAGTTGTTCCAATGCAGGCAGACCAATCAGGCTCGCGTTGATATGGGCGTATCGGGAGACTAGTCGCGGAGGGTAGCCGGATCCGAGGTACGGTGCGCCGCTGGCCGACCGCAGGTAGTTGGGGGCCCAAGTAGTGTGCTAGCCACACATGAAAGGCTGCCCCGCCAACTGTCGAAAAAGCCCGGAATGCAGCATCGTGCTGGCTGGCGACCAGACGAGAGGGCCCGATGGGCATTCCCGGGGGGGCCCAGGCGTTCCCGTAGTCTCCAGACTAGTCCCCCAATGATACCGTCCTGTCAGTGCGTGCCTGAAGGGAGCCTGCATGGAACCTCATTTCACTTCCTTCTCCTCTCCCTCCTTCACTCTAAACCATAAAGAAAAAAATAAGAAAAGCTGTATAGCGGCAGCACTTCATAAAGTGCACCTTTCGATTATACGTGGTCTGCACTCAAATCTCGTCGCAGTCCACCACCACCTGGAGACTAAGAAACCAACGCTCGTGTTCCTTTCGGAGACGCAGATCGGATCTCCGTCAAACGTGTCGTAACTGAGTTACCCAGGGTTTACCCTAGAGCACAATTTTAAACCACACGCGGGTGTGTGTATGTACAGACGCCAGCAAAAGTCGATAAGAATTCTCACAACGTATTAGTTTGACGTTTAGTTTGACTTACGGCCTTCTATTTTCAAGTTTTCGCCAACAAATGATTGACATTCACAATTTCATCAACTTAGCATAAGTCAAGATGGCCCAGTGGAATAGAGCGCAAATCAGTGTGCCGCAAGTTCAAATCCCACGCAATTGTTGACTTTTTGTAAGTTCTTACCCGATTGGAAGTTATCGATTAGCATTACATATATTAAATTGTTCTTTAACTTGTTCACACATTTCTTAGAGTTAGAAAGGTAGATCACAAAAAAACTAAATAAAGAATTAGATTCCTGCGAGGTAGACATGAGTTTTAACTTGACCGAAATGAACTTACGTTATTCATATTATGAATGGTCTAAGTGGGTATACTTTCAAAAAACAATCTTACACGTAATTAACGGTTACAAGATATTTTTTTTGTCTAGGTAACAATTCGACGTAACAATTCTCATAAATGTTTAATTTGTAAATATAAACATAACAAACAAACAAACAACATACGTAAACACATACATCGTCGTCGTCGTCGTCATACGTAATAAACATTTTTATTAAACACGTCTTTTTATTTCCACCTTACAACATCGAAAAGATGTCACAACTAATTAATTGCAAATTACGAATGTGATTCTTCTTGTGGTTAATAGATCATATTCGTAATTTGCAACTATTTACTGCAAAAAATGCAATAGTATTTTTCATAGAAATATAAAAAACAACTACATATTATAATATAGATTGGGAATTTTCAAAGTAAGAAATAACCACAACGGACCGCCCATGATTTGAACTCGGGCTACGTTATTTGCGAATCCAACACTTAGTTCATACGGCTACCACAACATGACATATTTGCGCGAATTTTATCAATGCAATGGTAAGAACAAGTCGCCTCTGTGACTGTGTGATGCGTATTCAATGGCACAGAAAAATAATAATGATGTTTTTAAACTCTGTGCGACGACAGTTGCTTAGTGTGTGTTATCTGTGGAATGTGGATACTTATACACGCGCACACATACGCACAGAAGTATCGTGCTCGCTCGGTTCGTAGCAATGTAATCTTTAGCGTTCATATGGACTTTTGCGGCCTCACTGTACGCCCGGGACGACATCTGCTATCGGTGTCACCGCAACCTTGAGGACTCCAGGTTCTCAACACTTTGGGTTCTATTGGACACAGGTCTGGATAAAATTATTTACGAGTACGCTTGTGTCTACCGGTCGCACAGCGGCGATCTAGAGACAACTGGGTTCACACAACACCTCAGTGAGGCGGCGGATGCGGGTCAGCAGCGGTACCCTTCTGCCCAATTGGTGTTACTGTGGGACTTCAACGCCCACCATCAGCATGGCCTATGTACTGGTATGCGAAGACCCACTGCTCTTCCCATACCAGTACACAGACCATGCTGGACGAGAGACGCATAAGCTTGCGCTAGCGTTAAATCTCACCCAGCTGGTCCAGGGGGCAACGAAGGTACCGGATGTTGGTTCGCACACAGCCTATTGATTGGACCTTCTCCTGACAACAGATCCAGACCGTTACTCGGTGTCGATTTCTTCACCATTAGGTACTTCCGACCACTGTCTGGTGAAGTCGATATCCGTCCACTCCCCGCCCGATCCTAGCCCTAGAGGCACCAGGCGGGTTTGGCGATACAGGTCAGCAGATTGGGACGGCATGCGATCTTTCTTCGCATGCTATCCTTGGCAGCCCAAATGCTTCTCTTCGACTGATGTTTCGTCGTGCGCGGACGCCGTGACAGATGTGTTGCGGCGGGGAATGGTATACTACATTCCGGTCTCTGACATAACAACGTCTGGCGAGGCTCGTCCATGGGTTGGTGCCGAGTGCAATCGCGCTGATGCGCTTATACACGCGGCCTACCTGGCATGGGTCGACGCTCGGATGCGCAAAGCAAATGACGTGAGTTAGAAGAAGAGAGCCTTCAACAGGGCTGCCAAGTCCTGTAAGAAGGTGTTGCGAAGGGCTCGGTTTGACCACATTAGCCGAATTGGGAACAAACTTGTATCTTACCCAGCTGGTAGTAAGGCGTTTTGGTCCCTGGCTAAGTCGTTTGAATCGAACTTCTGCCGCCCCTCGCTGCCTCTACTGCTGCCCACTCCACTGAGGAGCCAGCAAACTTGTTTGCCTCGATGTTTGCGGAATCTTCACGTCTGGATCCTGGTGGCGCGAGGCCCCCTAGTTCACCTGGTGGATGCGAGTCGATTATGTCGGACATTCGCATTCATCAGAAGGATATCGCGTAACCTAGACGTGAATAAGGCTAGTGGACCCTGCGAGATACCGGCAATTGTACTGAGGACTTGTGCGTCTGAGTTGTCTCCGATCTTGACACGCCTATTTCACCTTTCGTTTGATACTAGAAAAGTGCCGATGGCTTGGAAGCAAGCGAACATGCAACCCGTGCCCAAGAAGGGTAGTCGAGCTGACCAACAAATTGTAGGCCCATCTCGGTAACTTCCGTACTCTGTAAGAGTATGGAACGTATACTGAATGGTAAGCTCCTGGCATACCTAGAAGCTAACGATACCCTCAGTGACCGATAATACGGATGCCGCCGAAATCGGTCAACTGGGGATCTTCTAGTGTATGCCATTCACATCTGGAGTGAAGCCATCGAGAAACAAGGAAAGCCCTTGTGGTCTCCCTTGACATCTCGAAGGCCTTCGACAGGGTCTGGCACGAAAGCCTTACTGGCAAGCTTCGTTCCTTCGGTCTGCCCGCCATATTGTGTGATTTGATTGCAGATTTCCTGAGGGATCGGTCTATCCGAGTGGCCATAGATGGCTGCTCGTCCGGACTGCTGGCTATTAATGCGGGTGTTCCTCAGGGGTCGATGCTCTCGGCAACATTGTTTTTGGTGCATCCCAAAGGAACCGGGTTTTAACGATCTGCTAAAACCCGGTATCTTTGGGTATGCAGACGACAGCACTGTTGCCGAGAGATACGTGTCTGACGCACGAGCTTGTGGGTCTCAGGTCCGGTCTCTCCGAGACAAATGGTTCGGCGCTTGAACTTGTCCTTACAGGCTGTCTCAGAATTGGGCGATGCCAATCTGGTCAGATTCAATGCTGCTAAGACCGAGGCGTGCCTTTTTTCCGCTAAAAGGAGCCAATTTTACTTGGCTCCATCTTTCCACGGTGTAACTGTGCCAATAACCGACCAACTTGATTTTCTTGGTTGACGATAACCTTTTTAGTCCATTCATAGAGGCAAAGGCTCAAGTGGCTACCAAAAAGTTGCCGATCCTCGTAAAGGTGAGACGGTACTTCACGCCGGAACAGCTGCTCCAACTTTATCAAGCGCAAGCTGCTCGCATTTTTGGGATGGATCTGCCAGATACTAGCTTGATGCCCTTGAGACTATTGAGAAACGAGCCAAGAGGATCATCGGCAAAGATAGGCTCGTCGAGTCGACGCTCCAAAGTCTTGAGCATAGACGCCGAGTTGCTAGCCTGACAGTTTTATATCGGTTACATTTTGGGGAATGTGCGACGGAATTGCATAATTTGATTCCGCCAAGCCCATTCCATCAACGGACCATAAGACGTACGGCGATGTGCTACCGGTTCATGGTGAACATCCCATCCACACGCACAAAACGTTTTGAGAACACATCCATTGTGCGTACAGCTAGGGAGTGGAATTTCCTGCCGGAGTCTGTGTTTCCTGATAGCTACAACCTGGGAGTCTTTAAGTCATGAGTGAATAAGTTACTTCTAGGCAAGCGTGCTCCATCTTTGACCATATCATTGCTTATCATCAGGTGAGATAGTTGTCAAACACGTGCCTATCAACAATAAAAAAATAAACTATTTGAGACCCTTATAATAAAGCCTTTTCACTAAATATATAGCACGGTACTATTTGGCAAACTTTTTTTTTGTTTTCCAATTTGCACTCCAAAAGTTACCCTCATATGCCAAATCTATTTATTTACATCACACGTCCGTGTTTGGGTATGTGTGCACCAAATTTCGACTTAATCGGTCCAGTAGATTCGGAGCAAATTGACTTCTGTTTCTGGAGCGATGATCATACTCGTACATAGTGCTAGAGTCAACACCAAAAAAGCTTTATCTGTATTACTCATTGTAAGAGCTCCGTACGATAATGTCACGCCACGACGAGAGGAAACCGAAACTACAAGCAAGTTTGACGAATTTGTTTGATTTTTGGTTTGATTGTTTACGCTATTGTTTGATGAAAACGTGAAGTTTGACCAATTTTGTTAAACAAATTTGATCGTTTTTAGGGCACTTTATACTATTTCATGACAAAACCTTCGAATCTCTTTTCTCAAATACACTTCAAAACTATGCTCTAAAAAAGCTATCAAATTCAAAGACAACACCACATCTAGTTGTCACTCAAGAGTACTTTTTATTTGTCACTTTAGTTTCAAAACCGGTGTCATTTCAAAATTTGCAACGGTAATAAAATTCATATAAATTGATGCGTGCGAGGGATTATTCTCCAATTTCTGTCTGTTGCTGGCTGCCGGTCTTATGTTTGTTTCCCTGGATCCTCTGCGTACCTTTCTGTTGTCCAAGCTGTCTTTTTCTTCTTCCCGGCTGGTATCTAGTTTGGTTCTTTGGTGACAATGCTGATGCTACCGATGTAAAGCCTCCGAACCAAAACGCAAAAACAAAATTAATAAATCGAGCTTATTTTTGGGCAACACCGCTGAACCTGAAAAAATTAAAGTTTTCCTTCACAAAATTACAAAGCAAACTTCGTCTGGGAATGGTCCTGTGTCTTAGAGCAAACTGCTAATGTGTTTTATAGTTCTACCACTAGTTGTAAGCCCTTTCGTTTCGTGCATTCCATGTTTTAACTGTTGCATGGACTGCGCAATGGAAATAAAGGAGTGCCCAAAAGAGTGCCCTCAAAGAAAGTTAGGTGGGAACTGCGGCAATCCTGAACCATAGGAGAAAAAGTGACCTTGAGGTAATTGATAACTTGCTTTGAAGAAAATGTTTAGTTTTCACACGAGTTTGCTTCATGTTTGGTGGTCACATTTGCCTGTTGTTGTCCATTCCGTCGGCAGTTTGTTATTCCGTTTCAAACCCATGTATGATGCTGTGAAATGCGAGAAGAGAAAAGAAAAGGACGGTGAACAAATGTTTCAGTACAATGAGATTGTCTTTTAGTAAGAGTAACATGTAATTTATTAAAGCTTTTGAAATGTTTCTTGGGGAGTTTATTTCATGATTGTCTCTTGAGGAGCTCGTGGCTAAAGTAATAATAGCCGCACAGGTCGATCCATCAGGTTAAGTTACGCTTGCCGGGGTTGGTCCATAGATGGGTGACCATCTTGACATATCGAGACGCCTCCGTGCCTCGGAATTCACGTTAAGCCGTTGGTCCCGGCTGTCAATCATGGATCTTTGACAGTCGTTACAGGTCGTCAGAAGCCCAAAAGTCTGACAACCAGTCTTACCAAGGGGTATCGTATTACCCAGTTACGGTGTAAAATACTGGTATTCAGCTGCATTCGGTTAGACTGGAAGCCGACCCCAAGATAATTGGGAAAAGGCGCGAGCAGATTGTCTCTTGTATGAATGAAAAGTCGTTCACTGCCGGTTTTAGGGTGTAGTCATGACGAAAATTGGAAGCTGGTGCCGGTTTGAATAAGGAACCCCGCTTGTAAGGACCACCAGGAATCAAGTCACAGAGCATTGGGTAGCTCTTCTTATGTACATGGCGTGGATACCCATGTCCTAAGCGCTTGTTTATGTTCACTAGTTCTTAACGGTTCGTACCAAACGTATCAGAACTGCTGCACCGATTAGGTAGGGATGACAACAAACGCGAGGTTGTCTACGAGAATGCACCTACAGACCATAGATACTAAGCGAGTAATAATTAGGTTAGGTTAGGTTATCATCCAATGACATCTCCCGCTCTAGGGTGGAGCGGAAGGGCGTGAGGCTCTTGCTGACTAAAACCCACCCCTGTACCTTCCCTGCCCTGAGTGCCCAAGGACGAGGTAACTCTTTCGAATTTATCCTCAACCCCAGCCCCCCTAGCCATATTGCATTTCTATTATCGTTTACGCTAACACTTAGAACAAAAGTATGCCAATGACATTACCTGCGATAAGTCACGTGACACTTATCTACGCAGATAATGTCATTGCCATACATTTTGTTCTAAGCGTTAGCATAAACGATAATAGAAATGTAATATGGCTAGGGGGGCTGGGCAGGCATCGGCCATGACGGGCCCCGTCGCTGCCCGGGGGTGGAGGATAAATGCGAAAGAGTGACACGCCCTTCCGCTCCACCCTACAGCGGAAGAAGTCATAGGATGATTTCAAACCCCCCCAAAAAAAAAAAAAAAAAAGGGCCCCGTCGTGTTTGCTGACAACTCTTTGAGGCGCCCGTGGATCACTACGCGCCGTTGACTCTCGGGCCTGGTGCTGATCGGACGGTGAGTTACCCACTACTCGCCTCCACGAGAACACGGCGGGACTCCGCCCAAGCGGGACAGATCTCCACCTTGTGCTCCACCGTGTCCTCTGGGCGATCCTCACAGTGGGGACACCCGGGCGTTTCCCTCCACCTTATCCTACACAGGAACCTCCCGAAACTTCCGTGTCCAATGAGGACCTGCGTCAGGTGAAAAGTGAGGACGCCGTGGCGCCTCTCCAGCCACTCCTCAAAGAGGGGCACTACCGCCGCAATGGTGGCGTGCCCAGCGCTGTGTTGCGACAGTCCCTCTCGCAGGTATGCCTAGTACATTTTCTTTTCAGAGTTCTGTACCCGAAGGGTCCAAACGGAGCCCTATTGCTGTCGATCACTTGTCCGTCTGTCTGTCTGTCCGTCAGTCCATCGTCTGTCACACAGGTTTTACAGCCAAACGGTTGGAGCTTCAACAACCTTCAAATTTTCCCAGTATAAGCATCTTGTTGACCCAAAGCCATACAAATAGTCAAAAACACATTTGGTACGGAACCCTAAATGTGCAAGTCCGACACGCACTTAGGCGGTTTTTTTTGTATTTGTTTGGAAACCTTCAAAGTGCGCCTGGACTTTTGGAGAAAAAACCAGGGTGTGTGGGACTCTTACCTCACTAAAACTACCCCGGCGATCACCATCAGCACATGGAATTGGCCTTCACCTCTGAAAACCACTCCGGAACCCCCTGTGCGCAACGCCTGAAGAGTAAACGGTTCAGAAAAAGGGTTTTTTTTTTGGGAGTTGGGAAATCGTCCAATGACATCTCCCGCTCTGGGTGGAGCGGAAGGGCGTATCAGACTCTTACTGACTAAAGCCCACCCCTGTTCCTTCCCTGCCCTGAATGCCCAGGGGCGCGGTAACTCTGTTTCGAATTTATCCACAACCCCTGGGCAGGCATCGGCCATGACAGGCCTCGTCATGTTTTAGTAGTGAGTTACCCACTACTCGCCATCCGCAGGCCCGGGTAAAAAGGGTTTAGTGGTCTGTCTTGGCACTTCAGTACTCGGTACATATAATCACGACCGTCACAAATGCAGTATTTTTCTTACAAAATATCATGGGACAAAAGGCCGTAAACTACCACGCGGGCCCAGTGCGTGTTGGCCGATGTCGCATGTCTTAGAATTTTTGGTTCTAGGACAAGTCGCTTTCCTCACGATGTTGTCTTTCACCGTTTTGAGAGCAACGGTTTGAACTTACGACGTACAACTCGTAAGTCTGGCCCGTTACCACTGCGGCACTACTGCTCTTTAGCACTTAAATAGTGCTAAAGAGCAGTAGTGCCGCAGTGGTAAGGCGCAGTTACGACTTCTAATGGTTTTTAATTGAACATCACGTCTTAAAGACTAGTCATATTTCTTTCTTTCTTTCTTTAATATGTGAATATTAGAAAATATATTTTTATAACATAGTGTTCGGTCCGAATGCATTTCCGAACGCAACCTTGAGAGGTGACAGCTGTCACTTATGAGTTTTTTTCTCTGAATAAGGAAACCTGTTTTTTCCTGTCATCTGTCACTTGTTGGTTTCGACCGTAGTGAAAAAACGTGTTCAAAATGTAGATTCTGGGCATGGGATTCAAATCTGGCTGAATCTATTGTTTTTGGACCTAATTGTTTGCTATTGAACTAAATTTGATTAAAACCCCAGTTGATGCAATGGTGAAACGGGTTATTTTGTGAAAATACTTGGAAGTTTGGTTGGTTTGCGAGAGATCACGGCGCCTTTTTGAAGTCACCTTTGGAGTTTGATATACCTACTGACAATCACTACATTTCCCATTTAACTCTGACATACACACATTTACCCAGATTACTCCCTGGACGAAGACTTCGGAAACCTTGGTTGTTCAAAACGTTTGTAAATTATTCTTTAGCTCTGATGCCGGGGATCCGACAAGCACGCTTCCACACTTTGTCTCCTCAAGTCGGATCCTTGCCCTGGCTTGGTCGCAAACACATAGTTTAATTAATTTGTAAAGTTATGTCTAACGCGTATAAAAAAAAACAGAATCACGCAAAAATTATAAAGCGTATCTTTGTAAAACCTTTACCATTTTAAAGATCATTTAATTATTTATATTTTAGTATACATGTTTTAGTATAATACCTGTTGTTTTATGCATAATAAATTATTATTGCGTATAATTTCGGACAGCGCTCCTTGATGGGCGAGTCCTATTACTGGGTGGATATACGACGCGTTACGAGAGCTCAGCACAGAACACGCAAACTAACCACTCAAGGTCATTGGCAGATAATAGCGCCTTAACTTATTTTATCAGCTAAAGCAGTTATCATCATTTCAACCGAGTGACGTGCACTGTTGGGCATTGGCCTTTCCCAAAGGTTTCAAAATCAACAGAGATCAGCGTACTGCCGCGGTCCACCTGGAGGCCTTCCAAAGTTACGTCTTCCGGTATGGAGTCGCCAGTCTTCACTACAAAACCTCCAAATCCAGGCCCCGCACGCGTCACGTTTCGTTTTCGTTCACGTTTTTTTTTGGCAAGGCAAACTAGCGGCACACATGTGCGCCACCGGGGTTATAAAGTTTGCCTTCGCCAAAAAAAATAGCCAAAAACCCGATTCACGAGTTTTAAACCGCTATTATCACTATTAGCCAAGGTCTTTAGACCTGTGACAAGGTTCATACACCCGAAACCTGACAAAGTCTGTAGTTACACGATGGCCGACTGTCAACGGGGACTGACAGATGCCGGACACGTGACGCGCGCGGGGCTTGAGATGAAAACGAAAGTTTGGTTGGATGGATGAATGTGATTGAGTGACAAACGTCACTCAATCACACCACAACGGCTTAATGGATCTGGATGAAATTTGACACAGAGATAGATTATAGTCTGGAATAGCACTTGGCTATATGTATATAATTTATGTTTTCATATGGGCGGAGCTGCTCGCAAGTATCAAATATAAAAAAAAAAAATACAAAAAATACTACCAACTTTCAATAGACAAAACACTAAAAATTTAAAAATAATTTAAATTTCGGAAGTCGGTGTTTGTATTTTATTTCTTCGATATTTGACACTGGTGTTGATTCTGTTGTGCACAAACTAAACTTAATTTAGGCTATTGCTATCTTTTTCTCTCTAATAAAACAAGAAAGAGACGGACGTAAATTAGTGCTGTCAAATTTAGTTTGAACTAATGTTTCCATACAAATTAAGGGTACACGTAAAAACATGTCGTCTAAAAACACGGCGAAGCGCAAGGCGTAAACTAGTTTGACATCTCTAACTTAGTTCATAGCTATAGCCGTCCTTTTCTCGCACTGCCTTTTAGTAAAAGATAGCAATTCTCTAATTTTAGTTTAGATATTAAACAAGAGAATCCGCACCACTGACTCCCAAAATTAAAATTATTTTTAAATTTTAGTGTCTTTTTTGGAAGTCTGTTGTATTTTTTGTAAAAAGTTTTTTATTTTTCACTTTTTAGTTGTTATAACCCAGAACTAAACCGGTCACATTTATAACCCCAATAACATGGAATAATTAATGTGATAAGATTCGAGGCAACCAAAACGTCATCTATGTATATATTTTTTTTTAGTTTTTTTAACCGACTCTAAAATAAGGAGGTTATCAATTCGGATGTTTGCATTTTTTTTTTTTTTTGTTTATGTACGGGCATAACTTTGTCATTTACAAACGGATTTGCAAAATTCTTTTTTGTTCGAAAGGGATTTGTCCACCCATTTAAATTTCATATCGATCTGATAATGAGTTTCGGAGAAAAACAACGGAACTCTTCAAATATTGACAGCAAATCAACCGCGATTGCTGCGATCGTATGTCTATGAATTGTTAACACAGTTTATGTTTATAATATAACCGACTTCTGATAAAAATAAAACTTTTTTACAAAAAAATAGAACCGACTTCCAAAAAAAGTGCAAAATAACTTTAATTTCGGAAGTCGGTGTTCTTGTTTTGTGTCTTCGTTTTTTGACACCGACTTCCGAAATTAAAGTTATTTTGCACTTTTTTTGGAAGTCGGTTCTATTTTTTTGTAAAAAAGTTTTTTATTTTTCACTTTTTAGTTGTGGTTCCCCATTAAACTGTGTTAACAATTCATAAACATACGATAGCAGCAATCGCGGTTGATTTGCTGTCAATTTTTGAAGAGTTCCGTTGTCTGTCTCCGAAACCCATCATCAGATCTTTTTGAAATTTAAATGGGACCATTTCGGAATAAACCCCTTTCGAACAAGAAAAGAATTTTGCAAATCCGTCAATATATGACGGAGTTATGCCCGAACATACATAAAAAAAAAAAAAAAAAAAAATACAAACATCCGAATTGATAACCTCCTCCTTTTTCGAAGTCGGTTAAAAATAGAACTGACTTCCAAAAAAAAGTGGAAAATAACTTTAATTTCGGAAGTCGGTGTCAAAAAACGAAGACACAAAACCAGAAACACCGACTGCCGAAATTAAAGATATTTTCCACTTTTTTTGGAAGTCGGTCTATTTTTTTGTAAAAAAGTTTTTCATTGTTAATTTTGTTCAAAAAGCGCTGAAACAATTGCGATAATATTTATATGGGACCACCTCTGGAGTATACTCTATTGGATAAATAATTTTGAAAATCGATCTACAACTGACAGAGAAATCTGTGAACATACATAAACAAACAAAAAATTAAAAAAAAACATACATTCAGTCGAACATAGAAAACTTCTTCCTTTTTTCGAAGGCGGTTAAAAATACTAGCTTCCACCAGCGGCTTCTCCCGCGTGGGATTAGTACTTCCTCGATTATAATTTATAGCTTGTATGTTATTCTGATGTGGCAACTAATGACCTACTCTGGCTTCGCACGCGAGCAATATGATTTTTAGAAGGCACGTGTAGCGCCATCTAGCGTCCTTAATCACAGTCAAATATTGCCTATGTCTGTCAGGAATAATGTAGCTTTCTATTGGTGAAAGAATTTTCAAAATCGGTTGAGTCGTTTTAGAGATTATTTCCTACAAATAAACATAACAAACTTTACCTCTTTATAATATTATAATAAGTATAGTATGATAAATAAATAACTAACATTCATACATCCTCACAAACTTTCACATCTAGAATATTAGTGTTTGTCTCGGTCTAGCCTTTTCACATCTAGAATATTAGTGTGTGTCTCTGTCTAGCCTTTTCATAGCTAGAATATTAGTGTGTGTCTCTGTCTAGCCTTTTCATAGCTAGAATATTAGTGTGTGTCTCTGTCTAGCCTTTTCACATCTAGAATATTAGTGTGTGTCTCTGTCTAGCCTTTTCACATCAAGAATATTAGTGTGTGTCTCTATCAAGCCTTTTCACATCTAGAATATTAGTGTGTGTCTCTGTCTAGCCTTTTCATAGCTAGAATATTAGTGTGTGTCTCTGTCTAGCCTTTTCACATCTAGAATATTAGTGTGAGTCTCTGTCTAGCCTTTTCACATCTAGAATATTAGTGTGTGTCTCTGTCTAGCCTTTTCATAGCTAGAATATTAGTGTGTGTCTCTGTCTAGCCTTTTCACATCTAGAATATTAGTCTGTGTCTCTGTCTAGCCTTTTCATAGCTAGAATATTCGTGTGTCTCTGTCTAGCCTTTACATAGCTAGAATATTAGTGTGTCTCTGTCTAGCCTTTATACATCTAGAATATTAGTGTGTGTCTCTGTCTAGCCTTTTAATAGCTAGAATATTAGTGTGTGTCTCTGTCTAGCCTTTTCATAGCTAGAATATTAGTGTGTGTCTCTGTCTAGCCTTTTCATAGTTAGAATATTAGTGTGTGTCTCTGTCTAGCCTTTTCACATCTAGAATATTAGTGTGTCTCTGTCTAGCCTTTTCATAGCTAGAATATTAGTGTGTGTCTCTGTCTAGCCTTTTCACATCTAGAATATTAGTGTGTGTCTCTGTCTAGCCTTTTCACAGCGAGAATATTAGTGTGTGTCTCTGTCTAGCCTTTTCACAGCTAGAATATTAGTGTGTGTCTCTGTCTTGCCTTTTTCCAATTGCTTTTTTTGCGGCGGTGTTGGAAATCATCCAATGACATCTCCCGCTGTGGGTGGAACGTGGTGGTCCTTCCCTGCCTGCGTGCCTAGGGGTGCGGTAACTCATTTTAAGAATTTATCCGCTACCCCTAGGCATGCAGGCACCGGCCGCGATGGGCCCCGTCAGTAGTGGCTGACACTCATCTCTTTGAGGCGCGCGTGGAACACTACGCGCCGTCGACTCACGGGCATGGTGCTACCCACTGCTCGCCGTCCGCAGGCCCGGGTTTCCCAACTATCTTGGGGTCGGCTTCCAGTCTAACCGGATGCAGCAGAATACCAGTATTTTATCTAGAATATTAGTAGGATCAATAAAAATATTAGGTATTTATTGGCATGATCCCTTTACCTCTGTGACCCTTTTTAACCGACTTCGCAAAAAAAGGAGGAGGTTCTATGTTCGACTGAATATATGTTTTTTTTTTGTATGTTACCGATTTCTCTGTCAGTTGTGGACCGATTTTCAAAATTCTTTTTTTATCCAAAAGAGTATACTCCAGAGATGGTCCCATATAAATTTTATCGAAATTGTTATAGCGCTTTTTGAAAAAATTAACAAAAACAAAAAATGTGTATACCTACGTAGATGACGTTTTGGTCTCCTCCAATTACGAGTATGTTCAAATTCCATGTTCCATGTTATTGGGGTTATCAATTGGGACGTAACTTTAATAATTAGTTTTAGTTCTGGGGTATAAGAACCAAAAAGTGAAAAAAAAAACTTTTTTACAAAAAATACAACCGACTTCCAAAAAAGAAAATACACTTAACATTTAAAAATAACTTTAATTTCGGAAGTCGGTGTCAATTAACGAAGAAATAAAATACAAACACAGACTTTCGAAATTAATGAGGAGCTCGTGGCTAAAGTAATAACATACGCACGGGTCGATTCATCAGGTTAAGCTACGCTTGCGGGGTTGGCCCGTGGATGGGTGACCATCTTTTCATATCGAGACTCCTCCGTGCATCGGAAAGCACGTTAAACCGTTGATCCCGGCTGTCAATCGTGAATCTTTTACAGTCGTTACGGGTCGTCAGAAGCCCCAAAGTCTGACAACCAGTCTTACCAAGGGGTATCGTATTACCCAGTAACTGGGTTGCGGAGGTCAGATAGGCAATCGCTCCATGTAAAATACTGGTATTCAGCTGCATCCGGTTAGACTGGAAGCCGACCCCAATATAGCTGGGAAAAGGCTAGGCAGATTGATACCTATAGATTTAAGCTCGTGTAAAACAATTGTGTGACTGTTTTGGTGTACAATAAAGTTTTATTCTATTCTATTCGATTCGATTCGATTCGATTCGATTCTATTCTATTGTATTCTATTCTATTGATTTCTTTTTTGGAAGTCGGTTGTACCGGATGCAGCTGAATATCAGTATTTTATCTTGAATATTAGTAAAATCAATAAAAATACAAGGTACTTATGGGCATGATCCCTTTACCTCTGTGACCATTTTTAGCTCAGAACTTTTACTCCACTGCGTTTAAACCCAAAGAGAGCGTAACGTTAAGATCAACGTCCGAAACATATTTATAGAGTTCTCTTTATACCAAGTTTGTAACTTTAGTAATATCTTCACACTATCGATATCCCAGTATAAGTAGTGCTGCCATCATCTCGGAAACTCTTTATGACTTAAGTTGGTTTTAAAATTCGCCCTTAACTTGTATAATGTAGAAAGTTTGCACTGCAGAGTGCAGGGTCGATCGGAGAGCTCTCATGTGATGGGTTTTGAAGAATATTCTAGATTATGGCAGCTGAAAGATTTAGGCAAACAGATTGGTGATCGCCAGAGATTAAGAATAGACTGCTTTTTGTTGTATTACGTAAATGATGTAAAATATATTCGTGGATGCCTGGATGGTCTAAGCTTAAATTTTTACTAGTTGTACCCCGCGGTTTCACCAGCAAATAATTTTCCAATTTTTCTATTCATAAGAACCTTTCTGAGACTTCAACGAACAGTTTATAAAAAGTTTAAGGGTTCCGTACCCAAAGGGTTCAAATGGAGCCCTGTTGCTATCACTCACGTGTCCGTCTGTCCGTTTGTCTGTCCGTCGTCTGTCACACAGGTTTTACAGCCAAACATTGTTCTTGTTGACCCAAAGCCATAGAAATAGTCAAAGATGCATTTGGTACGGAACCCTAAATATGCGAAGTCCGACACGCACTTGGCTGGTTTTTATTTCTATAGTAATTATATTTCTACAGTTAGATTTAGGTATGTGTAAAACACAAGGGCCTTCAGTGGCTCCATTACCTCAGACAAACATCCAGTTAGAAAATAGACAAAAAGCTAAGAAATCTGTAATTATGTCTTCGATAGGAACCGAACTTGGTAAATCATCTGCTTAACCTTTTCCCAACTATCTTGGGGTCGGCCTTCCAGTCTAACCGGATGCAGCTGAATACCAGTATTTTATATGGAGCGACTGGCAATCTGACCTCCACAACTCAGTTACTGGGTAATACGATATCCCTTGGTGAGACTGGTTGTCAGACTTTCGAGCTTCTGACGATCCGTAACGACTGTCAAAGACCCACGATTGACAGCCGGGACCAATGGCTTAACGTATTTTCCGAGGCACGAAGGAGTCGGTATGTAAAGATGGTCACCCGTCCATGGAACAACCCCGGCAAGCGTAGCTTAACCTGATGGATCGAACCGTGCGGCTGTTATTACTTTAGCCAGGAGCTCCTCTTAGTAAGAGAGAAGAGGAGAGTAAGAGTTAGGTACCCAACTTAGTAAGAGGTTATTATTCCTGAAATACCCTTGACTTTTGCATACACTTAAAAAACCCTTCTCGATTCCGAAAAGCTAAACATTTATTTCACTGTGTTCTGCCAGCGGCTTCGCCCGCCTGAAAATCGAAAATCATCCTAAGAGAACATGCTCCTGTAATAAAAGTATTCTATATGCTATTCCACACTATTATTTATTATTATTATTTGATAAGATACACTAGCAGCTTATTAGCTGATGCGTGTGTTTCAAATAGCTTTGAGATGTTTTGTTGATCCAATCCGTTTTTGAAGCAGTTCAGTGTTGGAGCTGTTACAACACATTCCGGTAGCCTATTCCATGCTGTTACGACTCGGTTAGGCAAGAATTTCTCGAGAGGCTTCTTCCTGGATGAATTTCCCCACAGCTTGAGAGAATGTCCTCGTAGGTGTTTGTTGGCATTCAGTGTGTAGAGGTCTTGAAGGCTGGGCACATCATAGTAATCGGTGAGTACTTTGTATGTTACAATGAGCCTACCCCTTTGTCTACGTTGATCTAGTCTAAAGTGATAAGGCCAAGGACTTTTTTAAGCGCTCTTCGAATGTGCGGACCATCTTGGTTGCCCTTCTCTGGACATTGTCAAGCAGGGTAATGTCTTTCTTGGAATATGGGTCCCAGACGACATTAGCATATTCCAAAAGAGGCTATAATCTATCTCTGTGCCACATTTCATCCAGACCCGTTCAGCCGTTATGGCGTGATTGAGTAACATCCCTCCATCCATCCATCCATCCAAACTTTCATATTTATAATATTAAGTAGGATTTTAACAAAACCAAACCACATTAAAAGACATTAAAATATATCCCAAGTCAGCATTCATCTAAAATTCAATTTGCACTTATCAAACGCCGAAGATTGGCAGCCGACCCGCCGATACTCGTTCGAAGTTGAACTACATTCGACTCGAGGAATGCTGATGCACCAAATGGTAATACAGAAGTTCTGCTGAAGTTGGAAAAGATAGGATAAGGCTCGAGAGATATTATCATACTTGGTAGGCCCCACTACAAAATATGATAATATATGATAATATCATTTTGTTTGGGTAGGCTTTTATTCTTAACACGTTTTATACATGTAAGCTGTAATACGTCCTGCCCAGGGGTCGTGGATAAATTCGAAACAGAGTTACCGCGCCCCTGGGCACTCAGGGCAGGGAAGGAACAGAGGTGGGTTTTAGTCAGTAAGAGTCTGACTCCCGCTTCACCCAGAGCGGGAGAAGTCATAGTAAGATTTCGCACCACAAAAAAAAAGCTGTAAGTAATATTAAAAAAAAATCTTAGAAATTTAATTTGACCCACTTTCCGGTTTCCGATTGAGCTGAAATTTTGCACACATGTTTATGTAAGAGTAATCATGCATTGTCATCCATTTTGGACTTAAGTGACGTCATTCTAAATTCAATATGACAGACTCCCAAAGATGGCGGACCAATTATTTTTTTATGCATTCCCATGTTATGTTTATCAAATAAAAGTGTTTGCCGAGAAATATACGACAAATAAAATGACGTCACCAAAAGCGTGTTTTAATTTTTTTTTAAAACTCTAATATTTATTGGACCTATCCAGACAGTGCAAGCAATTGTCAGATATCGTGTAGCTCAACTTGAGATTTTTGAGGAGCTCTACGATTTGACGAACAATACCGCAGTTAAGTATAACCGCAGGTAAATAATAATACATCTAAACATGGCGTGCAGTCTCATTAGAGTCGTTCATTATCACTGACGTGTCGATAACGCACACGTTGCGTTTGTCTCTGTAATGACGCCTTATTCTGTAAAAGTTTTTCACTTTATGATTGAGCACGTGAAATTTTTCGTCAATTTAAACTAGATGAGACCGGTGTTTCCTAAATAACAATCCTGAGAAGAAATACGGAAACAAACTCCAAATCCATACGATGTGGTGGTAAAATCACATGAGAACCAATGTCTACCCGGGCCTGCGGACGGCGAGTAGAGGGTACCTCACCGTCCGATCAGCACCAGGCCCGAGAGTCGACGGCGCGTCGTGTTCCACGCGCGCCTCAAAGAGTTGTCAGCAAAACATGACGGGGCCCGTCATGGCCGATGCCTGCCGAGGGGTTGAGGATAAATTCGAAAGAATGACCTCGCCCCTTGGCATTTAGGGCAGGGAAGGAACAGGGGTGGGTTTTAATCAGTAAGAGTCTGACACGCCCTCCCGCTTCACCCTAGAGCGGGAGATGTCATTGGATGATTTCCCAACCCACAAACAAAAAACAATGTCTGAGGTGTGAGTAGACCTTTCCAGACAGTGCAAGCATTTTTGTCAGATATCGTGTAGCTCAATAGAGATTTAAGGAGCTCAGCAAATTGATGAACAATACCAAAGCAAGGTATATAATCGCTTACATACACAATATAATTAGCTTAAAAATGTTGCCACTGCTGGGACTCAAGCCTTCTCCCCAGGAGAGGAATGGGCCGTAATCCACCACGCAGGCTCAGTGCGGGTTAGTAGACGTCACATGTCTTCGAATATGGACATGCGGGTTTCCTCATGATGTTATCTTTCACCGTTTTGAGAGCAGTGGTGATGAAATAAATTACACAAAGCAAAGCGCCTGCCTAGGCTTGAGCCGACGACCTACAACTAGTAAGTCACGGCCGATATCACTGAGCCACCACTGCTCTATAATCACTTAAGAGTCTATGTTACCTCAAATGGCTTAGCATGATCCTCCGTTATGTCGATAATACTGCAGCATTAATTTTGAAATAAATATATGGCAAGGTTGAGGATCAATGTTAAGTATTATAAACCTCAAAAACACGATTCCATAAAATTTTCTCGATAGAAAAAAAATCCAAAGTTACCTCTAAACCGAAAACAATAAACCGCTAGCATTCAAAAAATGCTTAAAATTAGATCATGAAACTTTGCATACTAACTGAACTTACTATAAAGCAGGTCCTACAAGTTTTTTTATTTTTTAATTACCATTATTTTCACAGTAAAAATAAAATACCTAAACTATCACCTAAACTATGCCGTCTTGAAGCTTGTTCCCTGGCGCCCGACGCCCCCGTTCAGTCTCGCTTCGGCTTTCGAACGGGAGGGCTGTGTCGCTTGCGCTCAGAGCACACATTACGCAACAAGACTACGTAAAATACAAATCTTGTAGTACTTATACTTATAGTGTTGGTGCAATGGGAAATAACCGTAATAAAAATAAGAAACGAAAGGGTTGGCGCAAAGAAACTGGAAAACATGATAAACGTAATGAAGTAAGTATATAGCTACCTATCTACTTACAGTATTAGTGATTACAAACATGTCACGTTTGGTGCAGTGGCAGGTGATTGGCTGCTGCGTTAGGAGTTGCAGGTGTTTCTGCATGTGAAGATTTGTGTTTGTAAACGCACCTTTCACGATTCAGGCGAAATCCAGGTGTACACTTTTTTTTTTGATAAAAAATGTGAAAAATGGGTGTCCAATTTTGTAAAAAGTTAAAAAGTTCCCTAAATAGGTTTGTTATTGTTTTGACAATATACAACAAATAGGTATCTATGTAGTACCTAATTGTTTATTTTTATAATGTTGCCGACTCCAGGATTTCAACTGAATCGGAGACGGTGCGATTACAAACACAAATCTTCACATTCACAAACGCGCAGATCCGACAAAACTATCTGTAGGCCATAAAACACTGATCTGTTATTATTATTACTACATATGGCTATATAATTTTGACGGCACGGTTGGCGCAGTGGTTGAGCGTTCGGCTGCTACGCTGCGTGTCACGGGTTCGATCCCCGCACGGAACAAATATTTGTATGACCTGCAGATAGTTGTTCCGGGTCTGGGTGTCTTGTGTATGTGAATTTACATGTTTGTGAACGCACCCACGATACAGGAATATTCCTAGTGTGGGGCAACATTTTTTTAAAAGACAAACAAAAATCAAAAAAAAAATTATCAAGCTATAAATTTCCAGTATAAGCTGATCTCACATTGTATAGGAATTCCGTACAATGAGAGGTCAGCTTGTACTGGAAAATTATCCCTCCACCATCAAATACCAATTCACCAAATTTGTATTTCAATAAAAAATGTAGGGTGGGTAATTGTTATTTGTTATTCATAGGGCAAGTCTGCTTCTATGGACGATTTAGTCTTCTTTTGTATATTTTTAGGGTTCCATAGAAAATCATAAATAAAAATATGTGAGGTCTAGGTAGGTATTTATTTGTCCCGTGTGATTGTTACAGGACCGGACGGACGGAGGTATGACCTCCGAAAACTGTAGAAATAAATTCGGACGAAACAAATCTTCATGTGTTACAAAATATATAATTGTAAGTACCTATCTATCATACGTGTGTGATAATCACGAAATTTGCTGTTCCCCCATGGCACTACCGCTTGGTACTAACGCGTAACGGTACTATCACGAAATTGGCGAATTCATAATAAAATTTTCATAATGTTGGACTTTTTAGGGTTCCGTATTATTTATTCATGTTGACAAAATTATGCTGCCGGGGTCGCGAGTATATTTGAAAGAGAGTTACCGCGGCACTTGGCACAGGCAACTGAAGGAACAGGGGTGGGTTTTAGTTACTAAAAGTCTGAGATGCCCTCCCGCTCCGCCCAGAGCGGGAGGTAATTTTTTATATTTTTTTTTATTATAATCGTTTATTAGGAACAGAACAACAAATACAGGCAGATAAAAAAACAATGTACAACGATGGTAGCTGCAAAAGTTTAAAACTTTGGCGCAGCCACCAACGCCCATCACGCCAGTCATTGAATGATAACATAACATACCCCAAAAAAAGTGTTTTATAATGAATGTTGTGTTTTCTTGCAGATCACCTGAGAACATGAGCTGTTCACTGAATATACACAATCATTGAAATCAAGCGTCCCATTGCAGCATTCTAAACATCTTTTGACGAAGCTAAGATATAGATAAGATAGAAGTAAATTTTTGGAGAAAAACTCAAAACGGACTTGTCGTAAATAAAAAACATCCTTGGTATATACAAGTGCAAGGACAATTACATATTATCGGTACAAAAAAAAATGTATTTTCGGAATAAGGTCTGGATGCGACAAAAACATCAAAGTCGAAATTATAGAAAGATGACCAATATTTCTGAAATGGAACTAAAATTAGAACATTTTTATAAAACATGCATGTTACCTGAGCTATGCAATTCCAGACATGTTCTAACTATGTAAATTAGAAATTTAAGCGATTAAAAATAAATGTTATTTAATTTTGACTATTTTTAATTACTTTGAAAAAAACTTATGGTATTTATCATACCTACCTACATACCTACCTGCATACTTACCTACTTATCCTACCTATACCTACCTATCTTATATTTATACAAACCTTGTCCTGAGAATCACGAACACAACAAAAAAAGAATTATGCAATTTGGTGAAGTCCTTCGAAAGATATACGCATACCTACATTTCGGCGATTCATTCTTATATAGATGCATAATAACTAAGAAAGTGGTAATACAAGGAGAAAGCTACCTATTATAAGATTTTAAAATGGCACAGCGTAAACTTACTACCAAGCCAATGTACCTACAGAACCCTCAGTGCAAAGGTGACTCGCACTTGACTAGTTTTTTGTAGCTCTACTGCTACTAAACCGACTCTAAACCACTGCATAAATTCTACAATTTATGTAGTGGTTTAGAATCGATTTTTCTAACCTATGTATACCATATGTATGTATACCTAGGTACTTGCATATACCTACAACCTACATAATTACCTATATGCGCAAACTACTGTCACATAACATACATACACTAAAACTATAAAACGCAAACTTACTACAAAACTAATTGGCGGAACCCACAGCGCAAAGTTGGCTCGCATTTGACTAGTATTTTATAGAAGTAGGTAGGTAAAATAAAATAGTGTGCACGGCTAGACATCACCTATACCGTCCAGTATAAGCTGATCTCGCATTTTATAGGCTTTCCGCACACTGAGAGGTCAGCGTATACTGGAAACTGATCGTTTATAGATACATTGAAATTCTATTTGCGATATAATATATAATTTTATATTCATAAAATGAAAAGTTAAAATTAAATTAGATTGATAATTTTATTTCTTAGTACTCGTCCGATAATAGTGTAGTTTACTCTAACGAAATCGCTTCGACCTCAAGGCCGCGCGTGTCGCGTCTCTGCGAGCAAAAGTGTGCGAGCGAGATAAAGAGTGCAGTGGCACGCGGGGAAGTGGGGGCGAAATTAGAATTTGAGCTGAGATGGTGTAGGCTCTTAAGGTGCTATTAACTGCCAATGACCTTGAGTGGTTAGCTTGCGTGTTCTGTGCTGAACTCACGTAACGCGTCGTACGTCCACCCAGTAATAAGACTCGCCCATCAAGAAGCCCTGTCCGAAATTAAACGCATTATTAATTTATTAGACATATAAAAACAGGTATTAAAATTAGTACTTTGGATTTTGATTCCTAGTGTTTTTTTAACGTGTTACTCTCTGAAAATATAATTAAACTTTTCACTCGGGCGAAGCCGCGAGTGGAAGCTAGTTATACATAAAACAACACAACACTATACTAAAAAACTAAGACTTAATTATAAATAATTAAATGATCTTTAAAATGGTTTAGGTTTCACAAAAATACGCTTTATAGTTTTTGCGTGATTCTCAATTTTTTATCCGCGTTAGACATTACAAATTAATTACACTATGTTACAAAAATATAATTTCAAATATTCTCAAACCAAATTACGACGGAAATTGTCTAGAGTAACATATATTTTTTTCAAAGAAATAGGGCTAGTCGTTTTGACGTGATGTTCAATTAAAAACCATTAAAAGTCGTATAACTGCGCCTTAAGGGCCGATTTCACCAATTCTAAACGCACAGTTTTCGACGTTTAAGTTCGCTTAAACGCGTTTAGCCGCTGTCATAAAGCTGTAGAGTTTGTTAGTTGGTTTGCTTAAACGCGCTAATCTCAGGAACTACTGAAACGAATTTAAAAATTATGTTTGTATTGATTATTCCATTTATCGAGAAAGGTTATAGGTAATATAACATCACGCTGCTACCAACAGGAGCGAAGCATCAATGAAAAATGTGGCAAAAACGGGAAAACAATCCTTTTGAGAGCTTCAGTTGCGTTTTTTTTTTTTGGGGTTTGGAAATCATCCAATAACTTCGCCCGCTCTGGGTGGAACGGGAGGGCGTGTCAGACTTTTACTGACTAAAACCCACCCCTGGCTCTCCTTGGCTGAGTGCCCAGGGGTGCGGTATCTCATTTTCAGAATTTATCCGCTACCCCTAGGCATAGCTTCAGTTGCGTGCGCTGCGTAAACGGGTAAAGTTACGCAAAAAATAAGTATGACGGAATTGTTCTCCTTTTAAAGTTCTAAAAAAAGTCCGCAACAGCATATGTCTATCTTTTAAAGGTATAGTCTCACTATAATCTTTTTTATGGTTTTCATTTTTTACGCTAAGCTTTTATTCAGTAAAACTTAGTTTATTGAGCGAATAGTGAAATCGGCCCCAACATACATAGAATACTTGTAAAAACTGCATGGCGGTGCGTCTCGTTAGTCGCTCGTTATCTCTGACGTGTCGATACCGCACACGTTGCGTTTGTCTTCGTGATGCATTGCCGGTAATGACACCTTATACTTTTGGGTTTATTAGCGTCGTTTATATAGGCAGATCGACAAGTTTTATGTAACTCACATTATCTTTGACGCGTCGATAACGCACACGTTGCGTTTGTCTTTGTGATACATTGCCAGTAATGACGCCTTATACTTTTGGGTTTATTAGCGTCGTATATAGACAGATTGACAAGTTTTATGTAACTCACATTATCGCTGACGTGTCGACAACGCACACGTTGCGTTTGTCTTTGTGATGCATTGCCAGTAATGACGCCTTATACTTTTGGGTTTATTACCGTCGTATACAGGGTGTAACGGAAAGGTGTGGTCATATTTTAAGAACCGGTTCTGCCCATGGAAATGAACAACTTTCTCTAAAAAAAAATTAAAATTCTCACAAAAAAAAAATTGGACTTCCCATAGAAAGTTATCATCAGCTGATCAATATTTGTATGGGAGGTAAATTTTTTTTTTAGAATTTCCTCGGATTTTCTTGAAGAAAGTTGTTCATATCGATGGGCTGATGCAGTTCTTAAAATATGACCACACCTTTCAGTTACACCCTGTATAAACAGATCGACAAGTTTTATGTAACTCACATTATCGTAAACGTGTCGATAACGCACACATTGCGTTTGTCTTTGTGATTAAATGCCAGTCTTCTTCTTACGAATCAATGGTTCCCTAACTTACAAATACTTAGCGCCCAGAAACTGGCCACATCACTTGCAGCGTCAACGGCGTTCATTAGGTCCTCCATAGTGCAATAGTATGGGCACTTGGGGCATTCCAGTGTGAGGATTCCAGTGAGTCATGTTATGGACCGCACCGCACTCACACTGGGTATCAGACGAGTCTACAAAACCCCATTTTGCCAAGTTGTATTTGCTGCAGCCTACCTGGGAACGCAGCCGATTTAGTGCTTTCCATATAGGCTACTGCAGTTCCCGTCCGGGTGGCAGGTGTTTCTGGGGTTTCAAGAAGTCAGGAGGTGGATGGTGAAGTTCTTCCCAAGGTTTGGTTCTCATTATAGGTGGCTGGTCTTGGATGGCATATGTGCAGCGAAGGAAGCTCTTCCGGCTCTTAAGTCTACCCGGGGCTATTTAGTGTATTGCCGGTAATGACGCCTTTTACTAGTCTCCGACCGAAGGTTCGCTTTCGGTCAGTTTTAGCCAAAAAAAGTGGCCGAATTTTCGGCTAGACCGAAATTAGCGTCTTTGAGGTGAAGGTCGTGATAGAGACCTAAAACTGACAGCCTCGTTCGTCTATGTGTGTAATCATCGTTTTAGTAACTTATTTAGTATTTTATGAATGTTAGGGCTGAATTTTCAATGGGCTGATAACTTTTTCTAGTACTTTTTAGGATTCCGTACCCAAAGGGTAAAATGATGTATTTCTGTTGCCGCTATAACAACAAATACTAAAAAACAGAATAAAATAAATGTTTTTTTTGCCACCTGAGTCTCGGTTTCGGTCGAATCTGGAACCCCGAGCCGAACATTCAGTTACGGTTTCCGTTTTGGACCGAAAAAAAATCTGTAGCGCAAGCAACTACAAAACCAATGAGGTAGCAACGGGGATTTTCCTGATTGAAAAACCCGATTACACTTTTTCTAATCCATGTCCTAAAGTCAAGTCTCTTGCAATCACATTTTTTTTAAGTTATACTTCTTTTGGCGCGTTAGGGAAAAATGATGAGAGTAAATTTTTACGATGCGCGCGCACACCGTCACAAAAAACCTACAGCCTGAAGTTAGCTACAACCGACACCCTGAAGTTACGAGTAGCTATGGTCTGTGATTCATGAAGAATGATTGTTTTCCTTGTGTAAACTTTGTGACAGTTTGCTGTTTTATCTTCTTACGTGCGTACATAAATACACACACTTTTTTTTAATATAGGCTTCGTTTGCTTTTTTTTTTGTGGGGTCGAAAGTCATCCAATGACATCTCCAGCTCTGGGTGGAGCGGGAGGGCGTGTCAGTCTCTTAATGACTAAAACCCACCCCTGTTCCTTCCCTGCCTGAGTGCACAGGGGAGCGGTAACTCTGTTACGAATTTATTCTCTACCCCTAGGCATAGGCTAGGTTTGCCTAGAAGTAATCTATTTACTCTATAGTCTAATAGACCCCAGGTTGTAGCTATCAGGAAACAGACTCTGACAGCAAACTCTACTCCTTAGCTCCTTAGCTTAGCTGTAATGGCTGTTGTGTTATTGTGATAAAATTGAATGAGAATAAAAAAAATATGTTTTTTTTTGGGAAAGTTGGTTGTTAGCATGAGAACAATCACGTGTTTAAATATCGGTCACTAATTACCAGTCACCTTATATATGTGCCACGCTGGTTACAAATTATAATTTTCTACTATCCACAAATTATTATCAAACTAGTTTGTTTCCACATTATCTCATTAACCTGCACTGAGAAACAAGGTGCCAAAATTAATATCTAGTTCACATTTACAATGCAAAACAGAGTCGTTTCATTGTTTCTCCTGTTGTTTTGAACTGTATTTAGGTTACCTGACTGCGCTTAGGTGTACTTTGGTGATTTCCATCTGCAATTCCGCTTTTATTGTTTAGTTAAATATATGATAACTATATATGTATTCTTAGGTGCCTCTACTCGAGATGTTTTGTGTTGGGTTAGGTGCTAGGGAGGGCGCCCACCGCGACTTTTTAGTAGCGATAAAATCTCGAAAAAGTCGCGTTGCTGTCGCAGTTCTTATACCTTTACGTGGGCGAAGGTATAAGACTTCCTACAGGAGCCCGCATCGCTACTGTCGCGGTACAGCATGGATACAGACGCGATGCAGCATCAGTACTGTCGTGCGCTGTAGTGGCCACCTGTGAACGCCGGTTGACGCTGATGTTAGCAGCGATGCAGTCGCGCGATGGTAACGATTCAGCATAAACACAGTCGCACGTTTGCATCGATGCAGATGCGCGCTGAAATGCGAGAAACGGCCAAAAGTAGCAATATAGCGGCTCGTTCACGAAACGCTACTGAGTCGATTTAAAATATCGTTATGGGTACAAGCACACGTATTTCAGTTTTATTTGTCTAAAAATAAATAATATTACAGTTAAAAAAACATGCTTTTTCATATTGTTCTCAGCATACCCCTTGAACAACCCCCTATCATGGGAACTATAAATAATTACTAATCCTCCATCTTTGGGAAACGACCGTATTAGATTTAGAATAATGTCACTTAGCTAACCATGCACACAACACCAATGTGTTGATTCTGTTGTGCACAGACTAAACTTAATTTAGGCTATTGCTATCTTTTTCTCTCTAATAAAACAAGAAAGAGACAGACGTAAATTAGAGCTGTCAAATTTAGTTTGAACTAATATTTCCATACAAATTAAGGGTACACGTAAAAACTTCGTCTAAAAACACGTCGAAGCGCAAGGCGTAAACTAGTTTGACATCTCTAACTTAGTGCATAGCTATAGCCGTCCTTTTCTCGCACTGCCTTTTAGTAAAAGATAGCAATTCTATAATTTTAGTTTAGTTATTGAATAAGAGAATCCGCACCATTGTCATCCAAACTAAACCATGTACGCAAAATTTCAGCTCAATCGAAAACACACATCAGCCATACAAAAAAATGCCTGAAATGGACAGAAAGTACTAACAGTCTTTAATTCTAATTACAATAAAATATGTATGCTGAAATAATTCATAACGATCACTAAAATATTTAACTTAATATCCGCCTTATAATGCAAGGCTATGACAAGTAAACAATAAAAAACCGGTCAAGTGCGAGTCGGACTAGCACACGAAGGGTTCCGTACGTTAACTTAAAAAAAAAAAAAAAAAAAAAAACCAATATACGTTCCTAGAAACGTGTTTTTTTGGGTTTTGTGGGCTGTATCTCCTGATCCGTAATAGGTAGACAGTTGTACAAATTAAAGGGGGCTCCCTAGGAAGTCCCCTTTAATTTAGGAATTCCGACCAGGGTTCAAACCCAGGTAGGCGCTTTACTTTGTGTAATTTATTTCATCACCACTGCTCTCGAAACGGTGAAGGCATATCGAGAGAGGCTCGTCGAGTCGAGGCTCCAAAGTCTTGAGCATAGACGCCGAGTTGCTTGGTTTTCTATCGGTTACATTTTTAGGGAGTGTGCGATGGAATTCAATAATTTGATTCCACCAAGCCCGTTCCATCATCGGACCATAAGACGTACGGCGATGCGCCACCGGTACATGGTGAATATCCCATCCACACGCACAAAACGTTTTGAGAACACATTCATTGTGCGTACAGCTAAGGAGTGGAATTCCCTGCTGGAGTCTGTGTTTCCTGGTAGATACAACCTGGGAGTCTTTCAGTCAAAAGTGAATAGGTTACTTCCATGGAAGCGTGCTCCATCTTCGACCACATCAACGCTTACCATCAGGTGGGATAGTAGTCAAACAATCAACAGTAAAAAAAATTAAAAAAACATCGTGAGGAAACAGGCTTGTCCTAGAACCTAAAGTTTGAAGACACGTGACATTATCAACCCTCACTGGGCCCGCGTGATGGATTCCGGCCAATTCCCTCAATAGAGAGGAGGCCTTTTTTTTTGGGGGAGGGGGGGAATCATCCAATGACTTCTCCCGCTCTGGGTGGAGCGGGAGGGCGTGTCAGACTCTTACTGACTAAAACCCACCCATGTTGCTTCCCTACCCCTAGGAATGAGAGAGGAGGCCTGAGTCTCATTTTTTTTTAAAACGTTGCCCAACATTATTGGGGGTCTCATTAGTGGGGGTACATTACAAAGTTTGATTATGCTTATTTTTTGCAATTTGCAGGTCAATACAACTCTTTTAGTTACAATTGATGCCAAATGTCATCTGCCCTGGGGTGGAGGATAAATTCTGCCCGGGGGTGGAGGATAAATTCGAAAGAGTTATCTCGCCTCCGGGCACTCGAGGCAGGGAGGAACAGGGGTGGGTTTTAGTCAGTAAGAGTCTGACACGCCCTTCCGCTCCACCCTAGAGCGGAAGAAGTCATAGGATGATTTCCCATCCCCCAAAAAAAAAAAAAAAAAAGCCAAATGTCATGATTTCATGAAATTCTTACATTTGGTACTTACTAAATTCTAACTGAGAGAGTTGTATTGATGATTTTAATGATTACAGTTCTATAAATACGTACTTGCTACGGCCGCGAATCAAATTTTGACCAAGATACAACCTGACACTGACCTGCAAATTGCAAAAAACGTAAGAAAATTTTAATTTCGCGGGCTACCCTGGCGCTTCCACCTCAAAGTGAAGCGTAGAATCATCAAAATCATAAATACAACTCTTTCAGTTAGAATTGATGTCAAATGTAGTATTTCATGAAATCATGACATTTGGCATCAATTCTAACTGAGAGTCGTATTGATGATTTTAATGATTACCCTCTACGTACTTGCTTCGGCCGCAAATCATATTTTGTCTAACATACCTACAACCTGATCCTGATCTGCAAATTGCAAAAAAACGTAAGAAAATTTGAATTTCGCGGGCTACTCTGGAGCTTTCACCTTAAGGCCATACTACCGGCCAAGTGGCGCCCTCATTGAATAAAAAATCGTAGCATAGCATAGAAAATAAATATTAGAGAATCCAACGTCACGTTTGTTACAAAGAGGATAAAGTATGTTTACGTTGTTGAAACAGGTCTCAGAATGTTTCGTATCAAAAGTAGTAGGCAAAAGTACCAAAAACGGCCGTTTCTGACACTGAAACTTTCTAAGACCTGTTTTATCAACGTAAAAATACTTTATCCTCTTTGTAACAAACGTGACGCTGGATTCTTTAATATTTATTTTCTATGCTATGCTAGGATTTTTTATTCAATAAGGGCGCCACTTCGCCGGTAGTGGGGCCTTAAGTAGTTAGGCTCCTTCACATACAGCACTAAATATCATTAATCTTTCAATATACTTTAAATGAACACAACAATATTTAAAGATCACCCCACGTATCTATAAAGCGTCAAAACTTTAATAACTTACAAGATACATCGTTCGAGCTAACAGTACGACACACGGAAATTACGAACTATCGGGCAGAAGTTTAAAATGACAACGTTTCACTATCTGTATTGTGAAGTTTCAACTGTTCCTGTCTTCAGGCTACCCTGGACCAGTGCCAGGGTCTTCAGTTTGATGAAAAAGACAAGATTACTAATAGAAATCAAAGATTACTAATAACCTATTATTAGTACGATGTTCAGGTTCATTAGACTTAAAGAGGCGTTTATAATAAATATAAAAATGTTTTTAACAAAAAAAACAACCGACTTCCAAAAAAGAAAATCTTACACAAAAAATTAAAAAATAACTTTAATTTCGGAAGTCGGTGTTTGTATTTTATTTCTTCATAATTTGACATCGACTGCCGAAATTAAAGATATTTTTTTAATTTTTAGTGTATTTTCTTTTTTGGAAGTCGGTTGTTTTTTTTTGTTAAAAAGTTTTTTATTTTTTACTTTTTAGTTGTTATACCCCAAGACTAAAAACCCCAATAATATGGAACGTGAAATTTAAACATACTCGTAATTGGAGAAAACAAAAACGTCGTCTATAGTCGTCGGTATACGTATTTTTCGTTTTTGTTCAGTTTCTCAAAAAGCACTGAAGCAATTTCGATAAATTTAGATTTATATGGGTGCACCTCGGGAGTATATTCTTTCGAATAAAAAAAGAATTTTGAAAATCGGTCCACAACTGACGGAGAAATCGGCGGACATATCTACATAAAAAAAAATTAAAAAAAAACATGCATACACATAGAACCTTCTCCTTTTTCGAAAGTCGGTTAAAAACCAATCAAGTGCAAGTCGGACTCGCGAATGAAGAGTTCCGTACCATCGTACAAAATTATACGCGTCTACTTGTTGCCATTATTAAGATCGAGCAAAAAAAGCTAAAAAAACATGTCTTCTAGTAGAGCAGTCCCTTTTAATTTTCGATTTATTTTTATTTTTATTGATAGAGCGGCAACAGAAATACATATTCTGTGAAAATTTCAACTGTCTACCTATTACGGATCATGAGATACAGCCCGCTGACAGAGAGACGGACGGACGGACGGACTGACGGACGGACGAACGGACGGACGGACGGATCCACGGACGGACGGACGTACGGACGGACAGCGGAGTCTCAGTAATAGGGTCGGGTTGTACCCTTCGGGTACGGAACCCGAAAAATCCTAAGTTTTGGTTATGTCCATTATGAATGCTTCTGTATGTTTGTGCCTCAATCTGGATGAAATTTTAGCACAGATACGTTTTATCTGGACTCATGAAGTATCTCCTAAAATTTAACTAAAACCAAAAGCGGGTTTAATTTCAGAATCCACATTGTCGTTCCACGAGGCAATGTTGCCAGTGTTTTAGGCAGTTTTTCCATTGACAGCGGTGTGGACGTATATAGCTTTTCGCCTCCCTTTTTAGGGTTCCGTACCCGAAGGGTCCAAACGGAGTCCTATGGCTGTCACTCACGTGTCCGTCTGTCTATACGTGTGTCTGTCACAAAATTTTGTTCCGAAGATTTTTTTAATTGCCCATTGACATTGTTTATTTTATTTTAGCTTGTAAATACGTTGTAAGTATTTTATAAGTATGTAAATATTATAAAGCGATTATTTTTTTACTTAGAGCATCATCATAATAATTTTAATCGAAAGACATTCACTACTCGCCATACTCCCCAAGTGTCACCACATAAACCACTCCTGTGCATCTCGTACAGATACGAGAAAAATTCAAGAATACTTTTCCAATGGCAGCAGCGATTTCTCGTAAGTTTTTCTCAGTCGAAAAAAACAGCAAGTCCCGACACAAGTTCAAATCTAATATCCCTTTTATCTGAGGATGTTAGAACTTGAGTTTTGTGATAAAAACATACATAGATTTAGATTTGTCAGCTCTCTGAAGCCGGGTAACAAAGTTTTTCGTAAAAAAACTGATAAAACTACAAAGAGATTAGGTGTGGACTTAGTATGACGTTGGGATTTCTTTTTGTTTGTCAAAGAAAAGAACAAAAGTGGCTTTCGTTAAGACATTACGATGCTGTATTATTGGGGTGAGCAGAAGCTTAAAAACCGTTAATCAGAAGGTCATAAAAAAAGAAAATATACTAAAAATTAAAAAATAACTTTAATTTCGGAAGTCGGTGTTTGTATTTTATTTCTTCGTTATTTGACACCGACTTCCGAAATTAAAGTTATTTTTTAATTTTTAGTGTATTTTCTTTTTTGGAAGTCGGTTGTTCTTTTTGTAAAAAAGTTTTTTATTTTTCAATTTTTTGTTGTTATACCCCAGAACTACTCGTAAAAACTCCAATAACATGGAACGTGGAATTGAAAAAAAAACGTCGTCTAGGTATACGTATTTTTCTTCGTTTTTGTTCGCAAGCAATTTCGATAAAAATTTATATGGGACCACCTCGGGAGTATATGCTTTCGGATAAAAAAAAAGATTTTTGAAAATCGGTCCACAACTGACAGAGAAATCGGCGGACAAACATAAAAAAAAAAAAAAAAACATACAGCTGAACATAAAACCTCCTCCTTTTTCGAAAGTCGGTTAAAAAGCGACTGCTTTAAAATACTTCTTCTGACTTCCGAATAAAGAAGTCTTTTAAACGAATTCAATTTCGTTTAATTTTGTCCGACCTAAATCGGATAACTGCACAGCTGTGTCATTAGATGCGTTCGGATTCTCTAAGGTGCTGGTTGGGCATGAAATAAAAGCAAGAGGTGGGGATGAATCGTGCCCCTAGATTATCTTAAAAGCAGTGTGCCGGAAGTCGATAAGGCAGTGTTGGAAGGCCTCCCACATGGAGGACCGATGACTTGGTGAGGATCGGGGGTAGCCGATGGATGCGAGATGCACAGGACCGGTCGTTCTGGTGACACTTGGGGGAGGCCTATAGGATCCAGTAGTGAACGTATTTCGTATGAAATGATGATGATGATGAGTGTGCTTTTAAGATAGTTACTTACTCCATTAAAAGTGTATTAATTTGCCTACAAAGATGCATCCCTTGTTTATGTAGATATATAGATAAAAACTTGTGACGTGATCCCAGCTCGCTACTTTCTAATATGGTATACTTGCGACTTTGAGTTGTGATAGCTAATTTTTTTTTAACTATAGTGGTGAGATATTGTGGTTAATTGGGATAGAAATATTTTGAAATAATTTATGTAGTTTGTGAATGAAATACACTCTTGTGTAATCTTGTGGAAGTTCTCGATAGTGGCAATATCACATTGCACTGAGATCATTCCATCATCACTGACATGACTGATGTGGCCAATAAGCCTGATATAGTTACCTCAATGGATATAGTGGTGGTGGACCAAATAAGATGCGTGTAATATATATATATAATTATTATGTAATTATTATCTATTTCTATTGAATTGTTAAGATTAATTAATGAATTTACTAAATGATTTTTGAAACAAACTTATTTTCCTATAATTAGAGACTGATATGACTCAACTGTCACTTGTGAATCATACTTGTTTGTTAACGGGTATAAAAGAGCGGAGCCTCAGTGGAGCGGCTCAGTTGCTGTTCGGCTTTCAAGGCGTTAACATCTAAGGTATGATATTATTCTGACTATTGTTGATTTATTAATGATGTTGATGTATATTTATATCATATTTATGAGCCATGTAATGTAAAGTTATGTAGATTGTTACTTAACGTTGTGTTATATACACTACTACGATAGTGGTTGTTATATACCACAAGATATTTATCGTTGCAAATATGGCTTAGGTGATTCATCCTTTAATAAGATTTATTGCGATAAACGATTATTTATGATGTGTCTATATAATAATAAAAGAGAGCTACCGTGGAGTTTCTTGCCGTTCTTCTCAACGAAGACCTAGTTTTGCGAACAGGCAATTAGATTTCGATTGATGACAAGCCTATTGGAAATAAATACATACTCTTGTCTTTGTGCTTTTCTTATTAAATCCCTTCCTTAAAACGCCACATTCACAGTAAGTAAATAAGTAAATAAATAAGTAAATAAATAAGCAAATAAATAAGCAAATAAATAAGCAAATAAATAGGCAAATAAATAGGCAAATAAGTGGGTAAATAAATGGGTAAATAAATGAATAGATAGATTTGCAAAAGATTTTCAATAGATTTTCAATGAACTTTCAATGGACTTTCAATGGACTTTCAATGGACTTTCAATAGACTTTCAATAGACTTTCAATAGACTTTCAATAGACTTTCAATAGACCTTCAATAGACTTTCAATAGACTTTCAATAGACTATCAATAGACTATCAATAGACTATCAATAGACTTTCAATAGACTTTCAATGGACTTTCAATGGACTTTCAATAGACTTTCAATAGACTTTCAATAGACTTTCAATAGACCTTCAATAGACTTTCAATAGACTTTCAATAGACTTTCAATAGACTTTCAATAGACTATCAATAGACTATCAATAGACTATCAATAGACTTTCAATAGACTTTCAATGGACTTTCAATGGACTTTCAATAGACTTTCAATAGACTTTCAATAGACTTTAAATAGACTTTCAATGGACTTTCAATGGACTTTCAATGGACTTTCAATAGACTTTCAATAGACTTTCCATAGACTTTCAATAGACTTTCAATAGATGATCAATAGATGATCAATAGATGATCAATAGATGATCAATAGATGATCAATAGACTTTCAATAGACTTTCAATAGATGATCAATAGACTTTCAATAGATGATCAATAGACTTTCAATAGACTTTCAATAGACTTTCAATAGATGATCAATAGACTTTCAATAGATGATCAATAGACTTTCAATAGATGATCAATAGACTTTCAATAGATGATCAATCGATGATCAATAGATGATCAATAGACTTTCAATAGATGATCAATCGATGATCAATAGATAATCAATAGATAAATAAATGAGTAACGAATATTAAATATTTACATACATCTGGTTACATAACCACACTTACATATTCAGAAAAATTCTAACATCAGAAGTGGGATCGTTCTCTGGCTGACATAACAGATTTTAAATGTATCTCATTTTTGTTGTTTTCATGGGCGATGTTGGAGCAATGGCTGTTTTCTGAATCTCGTGTGACGATGGGTCACCGAGTCCACTTGTCACGGTACGGAGGGCGTGTCTCGTTGCGGAGGTTGTGGAGTGACACGCAGAGGAGGACGTAGGAGTGACACGCAGAGGAGGTCGTAGGGTAGGAGGACCGTAGATGAGGAGTTCAATAAATAATAACACGACGAGTTAACACATTTACAACAGTGGGCTTTAATATTATTTTAAGAACACAAACACTGTGACTAATAATTAAATTGTATTAATGCAAAATTCTAGGAAAATGGTAACTGACACTTCAGGAGTCAAAAAAATAACAATGAGGAGCTTCTACTAGCTCGGCTGCCGAATTTGAACTGACTTTTAAAATATAAAAACAGACTATTGACATAGAAAACTAAGTAATTTTGAATTTGAAATTAAAAAAAGGTAGCAAAGAACGTAATTTTGGAATAGAGGTCAAAAAATAAATAAGGCTTTAACAGTGCCTTGTTACAATACCCGGCTGCCCCGGAAAGAAAAATCGAGCAGCAGGTGAGGATTTTTCGTTAACAATAAAATAATATAAAAAAATATATATATAAAAATATCTTAAATAGGACGGTTATGAGTGAGGTGAAAATTTAAAAGGCGAGGGTGTTATATACAATGAGTATTTACAAAAGGAACAATCTACCACATCCATATTACCTTCCATAATACCTTCCATACTTCGTTCATTCATAATTATGTTCGCATATAGGTAAGTGCAGAACATAACGCAAAGTCAAAAAGAGTTTATCCTATTATTAGGCATAACTCGTTAGATTGCCCTTCAATAGTGTAGGCTTATTTTATCAGTCACCAACCGCTGATGTTAAATTGTATGATGATAAGAAGCTATGATACAAGTTTAATTACCTGCTGTAACAAGTAGTAAATAAGGCGAAGAAGCCTTCGTACTATGCACGTTAAGTAACTATTAAGGGAATAACCTTAATATTATAATATACCTATGTATATATTTAACGGACCTAAGGCTTATTTAAAGAGTAGCTAGCCGCTCTAAATAATGAAGTGGCAAAAATATTACCATAAGTAGTGTGATTATGGCTTATTTAAGGAGTAATCACCCGCTCCGAAAGATTCTTATGGTTTAAAGCCATAGAATAAAGTTATGATCAAGGGGAAGACCATGATCGGTAATGATTTAGGCTTATTTAGGGAGTAATCACCCGCTCCATAGAATTCTTGAACTAAATAACCACCGATATAGCAATCGTGGTGAATGTAATTGAAAGGGGTATTAATGGGTTAATGACGTAAACAATAGGTATAAACCTAATAGGTTTAGAAAAAATAAAATTATCAAAAGAAATAATAATATAAAAGAGTTCCAATTCTGTATTGTACGGAGGTTGCGTAGAGAAAATTAAAAAGAAAGATTTGTTATTTTGTCAAAATGTGTCTGACGTTTGAAATATTTTTTTGCAGACAGATTTGATTAAAATAATTATTTAGTTAAATATTCAGTAGCAGGTTTAAATAGTTATGTAATTTATCTTTATGCATACTATTTACGGTGCATAGTGAGAATATGTGAAAACACCATAGTAATGCATGCCTACGGAGTTCTTTAGAGGTTGAGGAGGAAAGAGGGAAATTAATACGTCAAAGCTATAACTCATAGAAGCTTTGATTTATAATAAATATAACGGATTCATCATGGTTTTTAATTGTTAACGGGTTGGTACGTTTATAATAACTATGTAATATGATTAAATAAATTTGAAAGTGAAGTGTACCGTTATTTATTTAAATAGTAATTTGTGTTGTGCGTGTGTAGTAGCCAACTTTGACTATACAGTGACCCCTAGCATGTCGGCAGGATGCCCTAGAAGAGTCACCTTCTAATCAATAGTTGGTATGTAGGATACGCTGAGGATATTCTCCAACAGCACTCCCGTTAGTCAGTACTGGTCACAAACACAAGTGTCTCCGAGGAGTTTAGCACAAGTGAATGCTACCAGCTTATGAGGGTTCAGATGTGAACCTTGGGTAATGTTACTGTCTGTAGGATGGGGTGGTTATGTTTTGTTTTGAGTTTTGTAAGTAAGTATTGCACCATGTACTGATTGGATATGTGTGTTGTAAAATAATAATAAAATAGTATGTCGGGTAAAATCTTGATAAGTAGTATGCAAATTGGAACCTGTAAGAAATGTTAATAAATTAAAATGCTTTATTTTTATTGGAATGATGGAATTGATGTAGTCAAAAGCGGCCGCAAATTTTTTTGGGAAGACTAGTTCCTTTTAGAATTTTGAGAAATAAAATAACAGTATAACAATAAATAACAAAACAACACAAAATTATAAAAATTTAAAAATTATTTTAGATGGGATGGGCTTCACTCGACAGACGGGGTCGAGACTTATCCAGAACAGCTTCACGACCAGAGCTTATCCTGCTGATGCTGATGGCTCCGCGATGATGAGCTGGGTTCACGATGAGGTGGCTGCTGGACTCTGGTATGGGAGGGGCTGGGTTCGATCACGTTGAGGGCGGCTGCTGGGCTCTGGGATGGTATGGGCTGGGTTCGATCACGTTGAGGGCGCCAGTGTCACGGTACGGAGGGCGATGTCACGTTGCAGAGGACCGGAGTGGTGGTGTGACACGTAGAGGAGGTCGTAGGGTAGGAGGACCGTAGATGAGGAGTTCAATAAATAATAACACGACGAGTTAACACATTTACAACAGTGGGCTTTAATATTATTTTAAGAACACAAACACTGTGACTAATAATTAAATTGTATTAATGCAAAATTCTAGGAAAATGGTAACTGACACTTCAGGAGTCAAAAAAATAACAATGAGGAGCTTCTACTAGCTCGGCTGCCGAATTTGAACTGACTTTTAAAATATAAAAACAGACTATTGACATAGAAAACTAAGTAATTTTGAATTTGAAATTAAAAAAAGGTAGCAAAGAACGTAATTTTGGAATAGAGGTCAAAAAATAAATAAGGCTTTAACAGTGCCTTGTTACACACTCTCACCAAGATGACATCACGATGCCACAATACAGCCCCAGACAACGGCACTACAAGGATCTAGAAGCTGTACGAGAATTGGCATTGTGGATCTTCAAGCTCTTGCAGCATTTGGAGTATTTCCTCGGAAATCAACAGATGTAGATCCGAGTAGCAAGAGTCGGTAAGACCTTCAGAGGCATTGTTTTTATTTTACTGTTAAAATATGATTTATCTGAAGAATGAAAATGTCTGTGAATATAGAATAACTATCTTAATAAGTAGTTATTAAGATATTTTTATAGATAAGTATAAAACGATAACCTCTAGCTCTCTACTTGCGGTAAACAAGGGCCACCTTAATTTAAGGTTGACGAAATAAAAAAAAAATAAAAAAGAGAATAGATAGATTAATTTATTTGCTTGAATATGGTATTTGAAAGCTATATTATATACGATAACAAGATCTTGTAAGATATTTGGTGTAGAATCTCTTCTCCCTAGCCTTTTCTCACCTTGGGGTAAGTTCTCTATATCACACGGCGCGAAGTGGTTCTCTTTAGGACGAAAGTATGTAGGTTCTGTTATTTTGATTACCAGAGGGTATTTTCATAAAAGTGTACCTAACTCGTAATGCGTTACAAAGGATAAACGTAAAATCGACATTAGTCTATGTAAATAGGATATTATTATAACATTGCGTATTATTCTCGCATTTACAAGAAATCTTCTGTTCTGTGTTCCTTGGGTGTCGTGTTTGTTAAAAAAATAATGGTAATTATGGCGAAAGCTATAACGAACTAATTCATATTTTCAAGGTTAGTCCGTATTAATTAATGACATTAACAATAAATGTTCCGAATCTTTAGAAACCATAAAATAAATCAATCTATTTCATATTTTCATGAGCATGAATTTTGATTAGTCGGAAAATAAGTTCACCTAACTTTGTTACGATTTTTTACGTATGTTTCTCAAGGGAGAATTAATACTTTCTTAGAGAACATGATAACAGTAATGCAAATATAATGCGTATTTTTCGAGAGGTTAGTTTTAAAGTGAAATGGCAGGAGAGAGAAAGAAACGAGTTAAATATCCATTATTTTGGTAGAATTTTATTTCTAGTAAAATAATTTTCGGAGCATTTTAAAGTTCATTGGATTGGAGGTATTTTTTTTATCTCGTATTTATTTGAAATTTTCGGTGCTTATAATTGTGAGCCTTGAGTGGTTATTCACTACAATGTCAATGAAAATAAAAATGAGACTTGACATCCTAGTGCTTGCCAAGTTATGGCCAAGAACTGTGAATTCTAGTGCTCTCTCGGTTGAGAATTGTATTTTGACATTGAAATGGATATGATAGAAAATTAAAGGTACAGTTACAGAATACAGACAAACTTCAGAAATCAATTTATTACGATATCTTTTGAGGAAAAACTAAATAATTATGAAAAAAAAAAAACAGAATAGGTACTTGGTTTATTGCCATGAAATAGATTAATTATAATATATTCTCGGTAGTGAGTATTAGTGATATTTATTATGATCAAAAGTAATATTTGTCATTGTTAGTTGATCATTAGCCCAATATCAGTTCAGATTTCACAAATAGCAGATGAAAATTCTAGTCATTTTATTAAAATACTAGCTTCCGCCCGCGGCTTCGCCCGCGTAAAAAGTGTAATTATAATAAGTCTAAGTGGTATTTCCAGAGAGTAGCACTTTAAATAAATCCTGTAGAAATCAAAATCAAAAGTAATTTAAATTAGGCTGAAAGCCAGATTTTTTTGAACGTCAAAGTTCTACATAAAGACAGTAGGGGCACACACACTCACTCAGTGTGTCGGGGTACCTATCTTGTTACTCTTACCGTATTAAATATAATAGTTTACCATATCGAAACTGTTTCATTTATTGGGTCCCGAACATATCCTAAATTGGTGCTTAGCTTCTTGCCCGTGGCTCCGTCCGCGTAGACATTTACCGTGTTAAACATAATAGTTTACCATATCCAAACTGTTTCATTTATTGAGTCCCGAACATATCCTAAATTGGTGCTTAGCTTCTTGCTCGTGGCTCCGTCCGCTTAGACATTTATATTAAATTAACTTTTTCACGATTTTGGCACCCTGGTAGAGTTTACCTGTGGTTGCATCCGCGTGCAGGTCTGAAATATCTCTTCTTCATGATTCTGTTTATTGGTTGTCTATACGCCTGGAAATGTATACCGCTCAGGATTCCAGCCCCGAAAATACTTATTCAAGATGTTACCTCTCCTAATACCAACCTCAGAATATGTTTTGTGATTCTGATATCCTAGTAGGTTGTGAACTGGTAGTTTGAGAATCTATACCGCTCAGGATTCAAGCCCCGGAAACACTTCTTCTTCTTGATTCTGGGCTCCTGGTGGGGTGTGTGAAGCTATACAGCTTAGGATTGTAGCCCCGAAAACACCTATTCATGATTCTGGTCTCCTGGTACTTTGTGAGTCTTTATCTCTCATGATTTCAGCCCTGGAAATAATTCTCATGTTTCTGGTGTCCTAGTACTTTTTGAGCGTGTGCGCTCGTTCAGCCTGACTTTGGATTTCTACTTCCACCTCAGCCTTCGCTAAGTCTTCTCATTTACCGGGATAAAAAGTAGCCTATGTGTTAATCCAGGTTATGACCTACGTGTGTGCAAAATTTCATTGTAATCCCTTCAGCCGTTTTTGCGATACCTTCAGCCAAACATACAAACAAACAAACATACAAACTTTCGCATTTATAATATTAGTAGGATTAACTTTTTCACCACCTTTTACTTCCAATTTACCTTTGGCTTCATCCGCGTGCAGGTCTGAAATTTCTCTTCTTCATGATTCTGTTTTCCTGGTAGTTTAAGGATCTATACCGCTCAGGATTCCAGTCCCGAAAATACTTATTCAAGATGCTTTTTTTTTTACCTCTTTTGATCCCACCCTTTTTTTTTTGGTTTTTTTTTGTGATTCTGATCTCCTGGTAGTGAGTGAATCTATACCGCTCGGAAATTTTACTTCTTCACATTTCTGGTCTCCTGGTAATTTGTAAATCTCTATCTCTCCCAATACCAGCTTCGGAATATGTTTTGTACTTCTGATCTCCTGGTAGGTTATGAATCTATACCGCTCAGGATTCCAGGCCCCTCCCTGGTAGTTTGAGAATCTATTCCACTCAGGATTTCAGCCCCGGAACACTCTTTGTGTTTCTGGTATCCTAGTATTTTGTGAATCTATACCGCTTAAGATTCTAGCCCCAAAAATACTGATTCACGACTCTGGTCTCCTGGTCATTTTAGAATCTATACCTCTCATATTTCCAAAAAAAAAAAAAAAAAAAAAAAAAAAAAAAAAAAAAAAAAAAAAAAAAAAAAAAAAAAAAAAAACCCAAAATCACTTCTTCATAATTCTGGTCTCCTGGTAATTTATAAATCTCTACCGCTCATAATCCCAGCCTTTTGGTAACATTTGTAATTCTTCTATGTCTTGGTTGTTCGTGAATCTGTACTGCTCGGCAAACTTATTCATGATTCTGTTCTCCTGGTAATTTGTGAATCTGTGCCTCTCATAATACCAGCCACAGAATATATTTTGTGATTCTGATCTCCTAAGTAGGTCGTAGGAATCTATACCGCTTAGGATTTAAGCCCCAAAAATACTGGTTCATGACTATGGTCTCCTGGTAGTTTTGGAATCTACACCTATCATGATTCCAGTTCCGGAACTACTTTTTCGTGAATCTTTTCGTAGTTTTGTGAGTCTTTATCGCTCATTTTCAGTCCTTGAAATACTTTTCATGTTTCTGGTCTCCTGGTAATTTGTGAATCTCTACATCTCATAATACCTGCCTCGGAATATACTTTGTGATTCTGATTTCCTGGTAGCTTGTGAATCTATACCGCTCAGGATTCAAGCCCCGGCAATACTTCTTCTTGATTCTGGTCTCCTGGTGGTTTGCGAAGCTATACCGCTAGAGTTGGAGCCCCGAAAATACCTCTTCATGATTCTAGTCCCCTGGTACTTTGCGAGACTTTACCGCTCATGATTCCAACCCCGGAAATACTTTTCATGTTTCTGGTCTCCTGGTACTTTGTGAGCGTAAACCGCTCGTTAAGCCTGACTTTGGATTTCTACTTCCACCTCAGCCTTCGCTAAGTCTTGTCATTTACCGGGATAAAAAGTAGCCTATGTGTTAATCCAGGCTATGACCTACCTGTGTGCGAAATTTCATTCAAATCCCTTTAGCCGTTTTTGCGATACCTTCAGCCAAACATACAAACATACAAACATACAAACATACAAACAAACAAACATACAAACAAACAAACATACAAACTTTCGCATTTATAATATTAGTAGGATTAACAAAAAAAAAATGATGTTCAGAACTATTGCAATTGGCGCGGGGTCTCATCTCGAACAATGAAAATTTAGTTCAAATAAATTTATTGTAATTTGACAAATTTATTGAGATGGCGTGTTAAGCATCGATTTCTTATTGAAGTTTATGTAATATTAAAATTTTGAAAAATTGATTGTAAAAACTGTACATTCTGAGTAATTGGTTCCTAGTTCAAATTTAGATGATTATTGGAACAAATTCTTACTCTTATATTACTTATACCAAAAGATGGCGCTGTTTGAAGTTTCAGTTTTTCCATTTGCCTCTATAAAATTTATAAACACATTTTGATACATTGAAACACTGTTAGGAAGTGAAAAATAAAATAAAAATACCTGACTGCCAGCCGGAATCCTTTGTTACGGCGGTCTCGATTCTTCGTATAAGATGAGGCATCTGTTCGCTAGTATTATTTATAAAATTTGTTTCCGCTGGTCGGTAATTCGCTTGGTGTAAGTCTATCCCACTAGCAGCGGGTGGAGGGGGCTTGACACGTCTAGGCAATTGGCAAAACAAAAGTAAAATACAAATGAAGAATTTATTACTGCTGGTTGGTCACTGACCTATTATTAGTTTGGATCTCATGTACAGCAGGTGAGAGCCCTAGCATGTCTAAGGTCAGGGGCTTTTGATAATTCACTGCTGGTTGGTCACTGACCTACTGTTAGTTTGGATCTCATGTACAGCAGGTGAGAGCCCTAGCATGTCTAAGGTCAGGGGCTTTTGATAATTTACTGCTAGTTGGTCACTGACCTATTGTTAGTTTGGATCTCATGTACAGCAGGTGGGAGCCCTAGCATGTCTAAGGTCAGGGGCTTTTGATAATTTACTGCTGGTTGTTCACTGACCTATTGTTAGTTTGGATCTCATGTACAGCAGGTGGGAGCCCTAGCATGTCTAAGGTCAGGAGCTTTTGATAATTTACTGCTGGTTATTCACTGACTTATTGTTTGTTTGGATCTCATGTACAGCAGGTGGGAGCCCTAACATGTCTAATATAAATAACTTTAACTACAATTGTAGAAAAAGGGCATATAATGTACTTCGAGAGCGAAGTACTTGTCAGTCTGGCCGTAATATATATATAATTATTATGTAATTATTATCTGTTTCTATTGAATTGTTAAGATGAATTTACTAAATGATTTTTGAAACAAACTTATTTTCCTATAATTCAAAGACTGATATGACTCAACTGTCACTTGTGAATCATACTTGTTTGTTAACGGGTATAAAAGAGCGGAGCCTCAGTGGAGCGGCTCAGTTGCTGTTCGGCTTTCAAGGCGTTAACATCTAAGGTATGATATTATTCTGACTATTGTTGATTTATTAATGATGTTGATGTATATTTATATCATATTTATGAGCCATGTAATGTAAAGTTATGTATATTGTTACTTAACGTTGTGTTATATACACTACTACGATAGTGGTTGTTATATACCACAAGATATTTATCGTTGCAAATATGGCTTAGGTGATTCATCCTTTAATAAGATTTATTGCGATAAACGATTATTTATGATGTGTCTATATAATAATAAAAGAGAGCTACCGTGGAGTTTCTTGCCGTTCTTCTCAACGAAGACCTAGTTTTGCGAACAGGCAATTAGATTTCGATTGATGACAAGCCTATTGGAAATAAATACATACTCTTGTCTTTGTGCTTTTCTTATTAAATCCCTTCCTTAAAACGCCACATTCACAGTAAGTAAATAAGCAAATAAATAAGCAAATAAATAAGCAAATAAATAAGCAAATAAATAGGCAAATAAATAGGCAAATAAATGGGTAAATAAATGGGTAAATAAATGAATAGATAGATTTTCAAAAGATTTTCAATAGATTTTCAATGAACTTTCAATGGACTTTCAATGGACTTTCAATGGACTTTCAGTAGATTTTCAGAAGATTTTCAATAGACTTTCAATAGACTTTCAATAGACTTTCAATAGACTTTCAATAGACTTTCAATAGACTTTCAATAGACTTTCAATAGACTTTCAATAGACTTTCAATAGACTTTCAATAGACTTTCAATAGACTTTCAATAGACAATCAATAGACTATCAATAGACTATCAATAGACTTTCAATAGACTTTCAATGGACTTTCAATGGACTTTCAATGGACTTTCAATAGACTTTCAATAGACTTTCAATAGACTTTAAATAGACTTTCAATAGACTTTCAATAGACGTTCAATAGACTTTCAATAGACTTTCAATAGACTTTCAATAGACTTTCAATAGACTTTCAATAGACTTTCAATAGACTTTCAATAGACTTTCAATAGACGATCAATAGACTTTCAATAGACTTTCAATAGATGATCAATAGACTTTCAATGGACTTTCAATGGACTTTCAATGGACTTTCAATGGACTTTCAATGAACTTTCAATGGACTTTCAATGGACTTTCAATAGACTTTCAATAGACTTTCAATAGACTTTCAATAGACTTTCAATAGACTTTCAATAGATGATCAATAGACTTTCAATAGACTTTCAATAGATGATCAATAGACTTTCAATAGATGATCAATAGATGATCAATAGATGATCAATAGATGATCAATAGATGATCAATAGATGATCAATAGATGATCAATAGATGATCAGTAGATGATCAGTAGATAATCAATAGATAATCAATAGATAATCAATAGATAATCAATAAATAATCAATAAATAATCAATAAATAGATAAATAAATGAGTAACGAATATTAAATATTTACATAAATCTGGTTACATAACTACACTTACATATTCAGAAAAATTCTAACACGTGCAATTCCAGTTAATAGTAGTCCTCTTCACTGTATCCAGCGACAGCGACCCAGACTACTTCTCCTTCCTTTCGTGAGCTCTCTGATGACTGGCAAAACCAAATTTAGTCTTGAAAACCCGGTCACACCGTGAACAGAAGAGCTGATCAGCATCGTTGTATGTGTAGTTGTAAGGCTTTGGGCGATTTTTGCGAATTTGGCGCTTCTTGTCTAGGTCTTCAAGACGATTATTTTCAAAGCGTTTAGCTGCTCTGTGGATTGAAGTGCGCCACCTTTCTCGGTTTCGAGCAAGCTCCTGCCATTCATCAACGGGTATGCCACAAGTCTTCAGGTGACGTTTGAGAACATCTTTGTAGCGCAGGTTTTGCCCGCCCCCTGCACGTTTTCTTAGGGCAAGCTCTGAGTGGAAAGCTGTTTTAGGTAGCCTAATGACTCTCGCTCTAAGCCACGTATGTACTTGTCGGATACGTTTTATATTAATTGTGTTTTAGTACTGCAAATGCGTAATTGCGAAAAGAAATATCGAAAATTCAGGTAATGTTTGTTTGGAAAAAAGTTTAGTAAATAACACTTGGAATTCAAATTCGTAAAAAAGTTAAAAAAAATTGTGACTTTGACCTTCAATATTTCCAGAACCAGAAGTACGGTCTAGTAAAAAAAATATCCCAGTATTGGGTAGAATATGTGGCTTTCGACTTCGGAAACTGTCTTTTTACACTCGATATATTATAAATGCGAATGTTTGGATGGATGGATGGATGTTTGATATTCTATCGCAACAGAACAGCTGAACGGATCTGGATGTCCAGGACCGGGTCAATGGCGCTTTGTGTTCCACGCGCGCCTCAAAGAGATGTCAGCGTTAAGGCGCTATTAGCTGCCAACGACCTTGAGTGGTTAGCTTGCGTATTCTGCGCTGAGCTCACGTAACGCGTCGTACATCCCCAACCCAAGTAATAGGACTCGCCCATCAAGGAGCGCCGTCCGAAATTAGACGCATTATTAATTTATTACACATAAAACAACAAGTATTAAAGTAAAACACTGAAACTGAATTATAAATTATTAAATGATCTTTAAAATGGTGAAGATTTCATAAAAATACGCTTTATAGTTTTTGCATGATTCTCAATTTACATCCGCGTTAGACATAACTTTACAAATTAATTACACTATGTTTTAAAAATATAACTTGAAATATTCTGAGATCAAATAACGACGGAAATAGTCTAGAATAACATATATTTTTTTCAAAGAAATAAGACCAGTCGTTGAAACGTGATGTTCAATTAAAAACCATTAAAAGTCGTATAACTGCGCCGGACGGAGCCCGCTAGGGCCGTTGCTATTATGCTAGATAGTGGTCAAACACGTGCCTATCAACAGTAAAAAAAAAATGCCTGACAGGGTCACGGGAGTGATCAAAAGAGTCAGACATTGACACAGATTGAAAGAACGCGGTTTTAGTCAGTAAGAGTCTGTGACACGCCCTCCCGCTCCACTTAAGGCGGAATCAGACGATTCACTCGTATGATTGTTCACTCGAGTGAATGCTTCATTTTTCTTTTACTCCATATTCACGCGACTAAGCTAGAGTGACTTAGAAAAGAAAATTCACTTGCTCTTTTCTTTCAATATGTCGTCGAATGAAGTTGTGCGTCTTGGAATTAGTTTACCTAAAATGTGATCATTTAATTGTGGAATTAACAAAAAAGAAGCAAAGAAAACGCCGACAGTCGTGGGTGCCACCATGGATTGCAAGAAAAAATCTATTGGGAGCTTCAGATACATTGTTGAGAGAACTAGCCGATGGAGATCCTGAATCTCTGATCTGATCTGAATCTCCAAAAACAGCAGCGTATTTTGATCGTTCCATTTGAATACCATTTTGCCGCGAAGCCGATTGACCGGAGACAAACTAAATGACCGAATCTGAGTGAATGTTCTCTCTGTGTTCAAACTGTTCCTTTTTCGTTCATTCAGAGTGGAAGTGAAAGATGCCAAATGCCAATATTCAACATTGTTAGATCGGTTCACTAAGGAATTCATTCGGCACTTTTCTTTCATTCCATGTTTAAACGTTTCATTTCGAGTGAAAGTAGCCGAATAAAAGACGCAAATGAACGAAAAATTAACCATCTGATATTACCTTTAGAGCGGGAGAAGTTAATTGATGATTTCCCACACTCAAAAAAAAAAAGTAAAAAAATATTTTTTTTTTTAAATACAACCGACTTTTAAAAATTACAAAGTAACTTTATTTTCGGAAGTCGGTGTCAAATAACGAAGAAACAAAATATAAACACCAAGTCTAAAAAAGTTTTTTGTGTAATTTTTAAAAGTCGGTTGAATTTTTTTAAAAACAGACGATTTGAGAACCTCCTCTTCTTTGAAGTCGGTTAAAAAAAAAGGTAGCATTTCAGCGACAAATTCTCTCACGAAAAGCTTTAGTGCCGAAACCCGTTTATTTATTTACACTCTAAAGAAAATCACAAACTATAAACCTGCAGGATCATGTCAGCACTTTCCAAGATTATCACTGACTCAGGTTTACTACTGCTTCCCGCAGAAATTGTTATTTTTCAAGCGACTCATAAAATTTGTGTTGTGTATCGTAAAAATACGAGTGAACCGTAAAAGTTTCAGAACAGCGGGTAATGTGCTTTAAATTTTTCATAGCAAATTGATACTATGTGGTGGATGAGATAGGGAATCTTGAAAGCTTTTTGTAGATTTTAAGAACCTTTCATATTTTTAATACATATTTAATAACCAGTCTAGCGACATACGGGCCCACAGCTTTGACGACATCCGACAGACATAACCTACCCAGTCCCATTTAAGTCTGGAGAGACCGCCATTCACTATGATGTTAACGCGCAGTTATACGACTTCTAATGATTTTTAATTGAATATCACGTTTAAACGCCTGTTCTTATTTATTTGACAAAAATATATGTTAATCTAGACAATTTCCTTCGTAATTTGATATGTTAACATTTGAAATTATATTTTTTTAACATAGTGTAATTAATTTGTAAAGTTATGTCTAACGCGGATAACAAATTGAGAATCACGCCAAAATTATAAAGCGTATTTTTATGAAAACTTCACCATTTTAAATATTATTTAATTATTTATTGTTTAGTATACGTATTTTAGTATAATACCTGTAGTTTTATGTATAACTAACTTCCACTCGCGGCTTCACCCGCGTGAAAAGTTTAATTATAAATTTGAGTGGTATTTTCAGAGAGTAACACATTAAAAAAAACACTGTAGGGATCAAAATCCAAAGTACTAATATTAATATTAAGCTTATAGCAGTAGTAGTGGTAATGTTAGGGCCAGAAGAGCGAAAACCTTTTAAACGTCAAAGTTCTACCTATACACAGTCCCAAAACTGCTGCCCTTTTCATTCCAAATCTTTTTGATGGATATTGTTAATCCATTGCTTCATATGTTCGAAAAATTTGTCTGCTGGACAACTTCAATAATGCAATTAATGATGTTAAACTCTCCAAATGAAAACCATTGCTACTAATAGTGTGTTAAGCAATTACGCCGCTGGTCATCATCAGACTTTCAGAATTGATTATGTAGTAGCACCGGTGCTCAGTTAGATAAATGTTGAAAGATAGGTCACCCCAACTATTTCCGTTATTGAGAACCGATAAGAACTTACCTGGTCAACATCAGACCTTCAGAATGTATCATGTGGAAGCACCCGTACACAATTAGATAAATGATTCAATTCTGATTTCCTGGTAGTTTGTGAAACAGCTCAGAATTCCAGCCCCAGAAACACTTCGTCTCGTGGTGGTTAGTAAAGCTGTACCGCTTAGGATTGTAGACCTGAAAATACCTCTTCATGATTCTGGTCTTCTGGTACTTTGTGAGTCTTTACTGTTCATGATTCCAGCCCTGGAAATACTTCTCATGTTTCTGGTCTCCTGATACTTTGTGAGCGTGTACCGCTCGTTCAGTCTGTCCCTGGAATTCTACTTCCACCTCAGCCTTCGCGAAGTCTTGTGTTACCGGGATAAAAGGTAGCTTATGTGTTAATACAGGCTATGACTTACCTATGTGCAAAATTTCATTCAAATCCCTTCAGCCATTATTTTGTGATTGACAGCCAAACATACAAAGTTTCGCATTTATAATATTAGCAGGATACCTACCCTTAAAAAAAGGTATTGCAATAATAATTGTTGCAATCTTTATTATTTACCCAGATAAGTGTTCTAAGTTTTAGGTTTCAAAATGGAAGAATTAAGATTTTTCACACAAAGTGGTTTTCCCCTTTTCACTCCGATAGGGGTTGAAAAATAAATAAAAAAAGGAGTTGATTATGAAAAATTCTTTGCCCGTTAAAACTACTTTACTTTTAGACTGTTTATATCAATTTTCAAATTAACTGAAGCAAGCAAAAAATGATTCCCTAAAAACTTCACCCCTTTAAGGCGTGATTTTCGAAAAATTCAAAAATATGTGGTTCTAATTTTTTAATCGAGATTATTCGCGCCGAGTTTTAACTTTATCGGACCAAGCGTTAAGAGCCTACCTCCCCGTAAGTGGCGCCCTCATTGAATAAAAAATCGTATCTTAGCATAGAAAATAAAGATTAAAGAATCCTATGTTGCGATTGTTACAAATAGGATAAGGTATTTTTACGTTGTTAAAATAGGACTCAAAGTGTTTCATATCCAAAGTAGTAAGCAAAAGTGTCAAAAACGGCCGTTTTTGGTACTTTTGCCTACTACTTACATTTAGGGATAGTTTTGGCAAAATAGTTATGTCGAATCTTTTTATTTACTTAAGTACTCGTTTCTGCTAAGTTTCAGCAGTAAGATTTTTCATACAAGTGTAAGGTACATAAACGCACATACGTTTACCAGTGATAGTACATGATTCTGGACCCCTTTTTTTTGTGGGGTGGGAAATCATCCAATGACTTCTCCCGCTCTGGGTGGAGCGGGAGGGCGTGTCAGACTCTTACTGACTAAAACCCACCCCTGTTCCTTCCTGCCCTGAGTGCCCAGGGGTGAGGTAACTCTGTTTCGAATTTATCCTCAACCCCCGGGCAGGCATCGGCCATGACGGGCCCTGTCGTTTTTGCTGACAAATCTTTGAGGCGCGCGTGGAACACTACGCGCCGTCGACTCTCGGGCCTGGTGCTGATCGGACGGCGAGCTATCCATTACTCGCCGTCCGCAGGCCCGGGTAATTCTGGACCCCCTAGCATTGAAATTTTTCGTCGGTTTTTTCCTAATTTTTGAAAAAAAAATCTGCGTTTTTTTACATTAAACTGTATAAAATCGATATACAGTTCTCGCCAAACTTCTTGGCCGCTCTGAAGTTCGCTACAATGGCTGCGCAGTAGTAAATCTCATACTCGCGCTGCGCCTTGCGCATCGGAAATTCAACTTCAGGGCGGCCAAGATGTTTGGCGAGAACTGTACTTAGTTACCTCAAAAATAATTCGTTCACTTTTTTCGCAAAAAAACGCAATATAAAAAACTTGAGAGGTGTCAAGGGACACGCGGATGGAACGAAGTTCCTTTCGATTAATTAGTGAAGGAATTATAATATAATTTTTTTTTTAAGTTATAATTTTTTCTTTTTTATTATTAACAAATATATTGTAATATTAACCGCACTGCCGACTCATAGTCTTATGTAAAAATGCTATTACGCACAGACTCAAAAAAAAAAGTGTGTGTGTACTTATGTACGCACGTAAGAAGTTATACTTCATCATCTCATCTCATCTCATCTCATCTCGGCTCGGCTCGGCTCGGCTCAGCTCGGCTCGGCTCGGCTCAGCTCAGCTCAGGTCAGCTCGGTCAACTCAGCTCAGCTCTGCTCAGCTCAGCTCAGCTCAGCTCAACTCAACTCTATAGCAATAACAACAACTATAGCAAAAAGTGTCGTTACAACTTTTGGATCAAAAAGTGTCGTTACAACTTTTGTTCCTAATTTTTTCCGTCTAGCCGCCTTTCGCAACGCGCGATAAGGAACTTCGTTCCAATAACTACAAGAAGCTCCCTGCTCAGCTGATTTCCTAAGTTCACCGGAGGTCATCACGGGCCCAGTACGCACGCACACAGACGTAGACATAGACAACGACAAAAGACGGCCGACGTTCCTTTGTTGGCAACTGCTCATACAGACCTATGAATCTAATAGACGCGACACGTTAGACATTTTATGTGTCTACAAAAATTATTATCCCATTGATTACTTTTATTTGAACTTATTTTGAGGGAAGGTTATTTTTTATAAACCTTCATCGAAACAAGTAAAGAAGATTTAAAAAAATGTGTTACCGTTTACTGATAACGACATAATTCTTAGATACATTTTTGTTATCAACAAAGTTAAGTTAAGTAATACAATACAACAACGTTACTTACTCATTTCGTTAAAACCACATTCCTACATTTCGTATACCTACATCAAAATAATTACTGAGTGAGTAGTAGGTACAACTTAATGCGATTGTACAGTCTGTCAATTTTATTGATCTATGCGGTCTATGAGCATGTCGGCACATTCAAAAGCGTACTTAAGCTATTAAATAAAAATTTTAATCTTAAGCATTTCGCCGACGACAAATTTTTGTCAGTTCCGTGTGTACGTTCATCGCAAACAGATGTGCAGTTGGTCGCGAATTTAGATTGTTATCGTAAAGCTATCAAAACATAAGTTATTTTCTGTGTTTGTTAGTGTATGTGCATTTTTTGTTTTGCTTGTTGAGTGGTTTTGAAAAAACACCTCAGTGCCCAGGAAAATGCTCATGCATGAAGCACGTAGGCGCCTCCCTCGTAAGAAATGAACGAACTTTATGGTGAGTTGGTTCATTAGTTTAGTACACGCTTGCCAACCGCGTCCCCGACAGAGGTGTTCTTGATTGGCGACCGGCAGAGCTGTACCTACAAAATTTGGTCATAAACCATCATCTACAAGTTTGAAAACCACCAAGGTCACTTCTGTAGGGACGCGATTGGCGACCGTGTAGTAGGCGCTTTATACCTACATGTCTGGCGCTGCTGAGGAGCCGCTCGGCCGCCGCACGCTCCGCCATACATAGCTCCGCTAACTCCTTGGTGGTGGCGGTTCGAAACTGGGACAACAGCCCGTTACACCAAAGGTGGCAGTCCTACCATACCCAGATTATATAATACCTATTATGTAATCTATTTTATGTTGTAGTGTACCATTATTTATTATTTATTGTTATCTATGTGTGTGTATGTATAAATGGATGTTAATCTGGCAAATAAACAATTTCATTTAATTTTTTTCATTTTCATATCCTGCAGTACGAATCTTCTGTGTTCACAGGTGAGTGTGTGGCTATATTAGAAGCATGTCTTTTTGTAGAGTCACACCCCAACACATTTCAGTGTCTAGTTCCCTGGCACATCGGTGTGCCAGTGGGGAAATTCCGTTTGCCTTGCCAAGAAAATTGCCAAAAACTTGATTGATTCAAGTGTTTTTTGCCGCTATTATTACTATTACCCAAGGTCTTTAAACCTGTGGCAAGGTTTACACACCCGGAACATGTCAGAGCCTGCAGTTGCACGATGGCCGACTGTCAACGGGGCTTGACAGATGTTGACATTTGACGTGCGCAAGGCCTCAAAGACTCCTTTAGTTGTTTACAAGCTTTATTTCAAAATCCCTTCAAAAGTAAATTGTACAGCTCCATAGTTTTAAAAATTAAAAAAACATTGTTATCATGTGCTAATAGTCAAAGGGAAGTTCTGCTAGTTTGGATACCTGGTCATTGTGGCATTAAAGGCAATGAGTGCGCTGATGCCCTGGCAAAGGATGCATGCTCATCAGCTTCTGCTGATCTCTCTCACAACTCTCATCAGGGTTATGACTTGCTGAACCTGTCAAAAGCAAGTCTTCAATGTGCATGGCAGGAGCAGTGGAATAATACTGGTAGGAAGAAGGGTAAGTTATTATGCAGTTCAGCCAACCCTAAAATCTAAACCATGGTTCTTCAATTATAAAAAGGTTTCTAAAAAAATTATAGCCGTCCTTTGTAGAGTCCGCTTAGGTTTTTGTTGCACTCCTATTTTTAACCGACTTCAAAAAAGAGGAGGTTCTCAATTCGTCTGTATGTTTTTTTTTTGTTTTGTTACGCGATATCTCCGCCATTTGTGAATAGATTTTGATGATTCTTTCTTTTTGTTTAGTAGGTCGTACTTCAGAGGTGGGGCCATATAAATTTTATCGAAATTGATTCAGTAGTTTTCGAAAAAATCAACATAATCATAAAAAAAAAATATGTATACACAGATGACGTTTTGGTTGTTTCCAAATGTTCAAATGCCATGTTATTAGGGTTATCCATTCGGGCATAACTTTAATAATTAGTTTTACTTCTGAGGTACTCGTATAACTAAAAAATGAAAAATAAAAAACTTTTTTACAAAAAATACAACCGACTTCTAAAAATTGCAAAATAACTTTAATTTCGGAAGTCGGTATCAAATAACGAAGAAACAAAATATTCTTTGAATGCTCAAACAACATCCTTACTTTAGATTTATTTAGTCGTCTCCCCTAAATTTAAGATTCCTCTTCCAATTAAAGTTCCCTCTCTTTTAACATATTCTTCGCCTGATCTACTTGTGGCGCTGATGAAATTCATCCGTCAAACTATGAGTGGTAGCTTCGAATCTGCATGTCTTTGTGGTTGTGGTAGGTTGTGGTTTTTACCATTATTATATTTATGTATTTTTATTTGTTTCAGTCAAGTACTAACCCAACAAGTTCAACTGTATCATAACAATCGAAGATTTTTTGTTACTACAGTTGCTGTCCAGTTTAAAATTTCTTTTTTTTTCACACTTGCTGGTGTGGCGAGTTGCCGCCACTCTGCAAGTTGGGTGGGGTTGGTATCACGTCGCGTGTGTGTCTCGCTTTAATTTGTCAGACAGACGTGAGTGGCCGGCTTTACGAGCTATAGACAATTTAAAATGCAACAATCGACGTCACGTCAGTTTGACGTCAGTGTGTGTGTGTGTCTAACGCCGCGAGGCACAGCGCGCATCTCACCGCAGACTACTGTCTTAAAAATAATATCGTCCCCGCAAATACGCTAAAATCCCGAGTAAATCCCGTAAACGTTGGGGATCCTCCGGGAATAATAAATAACCCATATTTACCGCGTCCGTTAACTACTGAACAAGCATAATCAGGAGTGTTGGTGTGAAGAGAACGAGTGGCCACTCGACAATTCGACGTGCAACCATCAAGGACAGCCCGGAAAGTAAGGTACCACTTGTTTTACAAATTGTAAGTAGGGCCACATTCGCCGACTGCTGCCGACCACTCCTAACTTGAAGTTATACAGACAAATATAGGCAATTTTGGGCCAGCATTCCCTCCAAGTGCTTGGTCGTAACACTGTCCTTCATCCTGCAGAGAACCACGGCTATTTACACGCCTGGGCAACTCCATCAGATGGTCCTTTCGAGCCTGGATAGGCATCAGTAGAATTCAGTACAAATTAAGTACAAGTCATTACGGTAGGCACATAACTTTATTAGTGCCCCAAAATGGCGTCCCGCAAGCAAGAAGCTAAATTGGCTCAGCTTACCGCTAAAAAACAAATGATTTTCGAGCGAGTTAATCGCCTATATAATGATTCCAGAAACATCTCGAACTATGATTCACGTTCAAATGAGACATTCTTAGCGCAGTCAGAAACAATTACTGAGCAATATAACAAATTTGAGGAAATAATAGAACAAATGAATGAATTGCAATTCGAGATTGACCAAACCGCACCAGACTATTCGAGTCTATATTCTATTGAAGACTTATATTCTAATATTAAATATAAACGTAATCTCATACTTTCGAAAAACGAAACATCGGAACACAAAGTGGGTACTCGGATAAAATTACCGCCCATAGATTTGCCAACGTTTGATGGTAAAGCGGAAAATTGGCCCATATTTTATGAAATGTTTCGAAGCAATGTTCATTTAAATACCGATCTGGTTGACTCGCAGCGTGTCCAGTACTTGATCAGTAGGTTGACTCATGATGCCTTGAAGCTGACCGCGGGCATTGTTCCTACAGGTGATACATACAACGTTATGTGGAACAGTCTCGTAAAAAGGTATCAAGATAAGCGTAGTTTAGGGATTCATTATCTCAATAATATACTGGACATTAAACAATGCGCCGGAAATGCCGCGAGCCTCAATACTTTTGTGGAACGATATTCAGCGTCCGTCGCAGCCTTGAAGCAGTTAGACATTCCAGACTTACTGGATTTTGTTTTATTACACTTTGGTTTAAGAAAGGTTGACGCGCAAACTGTCTTACAGTTTGAATCACGTGTGAGTGAAAAAGAATTACCTTCCTATGCGGAGTTTATAACATTCATGCAAGAATATGTTAAGGTACTACAACGCTCATACGGTAATAATTTACAGACGGAACCGCGCGCTAAGTCTAGTTCAGTTAATCATCAAACAAAAAATAATACCGCTAAGTCATTCGTGTCGCGTAATGAACCGGTTTCGAATGGCAAATGTACGTTGTGCGATAAGGATGACGTACGACATCAGCTGTTCTATTGCCCGCAGTTTAAAAATATTAGAACACCGCTTGCACGTTTTGAATTTATTAAAGCTAAACGTGGCTGTATAAACTGTTTAAGTCTATCCCATTCTTTGGTTAAATGTAGGTCACGTAACGTTTGTAAAATTTGTAAGAAGAACCACCATTCTCTCTTACATTTCCGAGAAAAACATGAGTCATTATCGCCCGAGCCGCAAGCGCCTACTAAAGATACATCTGTTTCGCTCACTACAGCTGTTAAAACTGGGTCAACCATTTTGCTAGCGACCGCGCAGTTATATGCATACTATAGCGACATCAGAGATAAGGAGGTGGTTCGGTGCCTACTAGATAACGGATCGCAAAATAATTTAATTACTGTGGACTGTTGTAAACGTTTGAACTTACCCATAATTAAATTACGCAATTCATTTTTACAAGGTGTTGGAATGTTATCGAAACCAATACACGGTTTTATTCATCTCAACATAGAATCTCGATTTGACCCTCATACGAAGTTTTCGATACAAGCGTTAGTTGTTGATTGTATTACAGATAGACTTCCCGCGAAATTAATTAGATTACATAACAATGATAACATGTCATACTTAAGTAACTTGCAGCTCGCTGATCCGCTTTGGAACGTGCCGGGCACGGTAGACGTCGTGCTTGGAGCACAATTGTTCCCCTTTATTTACCTGGGAGACAGGGTCGAAACAGGTACCCGCGCACCCCCTGCTGTACTGACTAGCTTCGGTTATGTACTTATGGGTGATATTGATTGTTGTAGTAGTGATGTGACACACATTACATCTTCGTTTACCGCGCAGGCCGACATTGAAGTCGAGTCAAATTTACATAAGTTTTTTGAGCTAGAGGAAATTCCACCCGCCGCCACCGCCGCGCCGCGCCGCGCCGTGCCGCGCCGCGCCGCGCCGCGTTCCGTTATTGGTCCGCACGAATTAGAGTGTGAAAATAATTTTAATTCTTCAGTCTTATTTGAAGACGGCAGATACTTTGTCGATCTGCCTTTTGCGCGCTCACCCGGCGGGCTAGGTAGCTCGCACGGTTACGCCCCTGGGCGCTCACTTGCGCTTGAGCGTAAGTTTGCGTTGGTGACCCTACGCGAGAATTATAATAAAACTATCGCGGATTATATGACTCACTCGAGGTTGTCGCTCAATGACATTTTGCATGTCGGACCTAATTTGCAAGCAGACTTGTTTTTGTTATTGCTTGATTTTCGTACATTCCCTGTCGCGATGACAGCGGATATAAAACAAATGTTCTTACGTATCGGTGTAAGAGAGCACCACCGCAAATATTTACGAATCTTGTATCGTTTTAGCAAAGGTGAGCCTATTCGCACCTTTCATTTTAACCGCGTTCCCTTCGGACTAAAACCTAGTCCTTATTTAGCGATGCGCACATTGCGTAACTTGGCGTGTGAGCAAAGCGGCCGCTTTCCTGAGGCTTCTAAATTGGTAGAAACTCAGTTTTACATGGACGACTATGTCTACTCTGTTTCGGACGAACAGACAGCTATGCGTCTATCCCGCGATTTAATTGATTTAATGAAGGTAGGTTCCTTTGACTTAGTCAAATGGGCTACCAATTCACCCGCTTTATTAGAGATTCTCCCAGAGTCTCACCGCTTACCAGTTAATTTTTCTGGCATGGATAATGATGTCCATAATTTCAAAATCCTTGGATTAACCTGGGAACCCGCTGATGATTATTTTTCTTTGACAACAATCGCCGCTTTACTTTATTTATCTAAACTTGTTCGCGTAGTCAAGGAAAAACTTTCCGCTCGTGTACCTATTACAGGTGTCCACGCTTTCTCGGACTCCACCATAGCTCTCTCGTGGATCCACTCATCTCCCCATAGATGGTCTATTTTTGTCAGCAACCGCATTGCTCAAATACAGGAAAACTTACCTGCCGCTTGTTTCCGTCACGTGTCCGGGAAAGAGAATCCTAGCGATTGTCTGTCTCGCGGCATGCTGCCGTCGGATTTAATAAGACACTCGTTGTGGTGGAACGGCCCCACATGGCTCCATCAGCCCATGAGCGAGTGGCCTTTAAAGTTCGCTCCTGCTCAATGTGAAACATTGCCGGAGTTTAAATCAAAGGTTTTTCTTGTAGAAACTTCGAATACTGAACCGCGTATTTTAGATACTATAGCTGACCGTGTTTGCTCATGGAATAAATTGTTACGTGTATTTATGTACATTCTTAAATTTACAAACAGACTACATAGTCATAGTTCTGTTGAAAACATTCAAACCGCCGAAAATTTCATTGTTCGATTAGTTCAAAGTTTACATTTTGCGAGCGATTTAAATTTAATTAAAGCAGGTGAACTTCCAGCTAAGAAGTTGCGCTGTTTATCTGTCTTCATTGATAGCTTCGGAATCTTACGTATTGGGGGCAGATTGTCTAAATCTGACTTACCGTATGAAGCCAAGCATCCCGCGCTTTTACCTAAACGCGACCGCGTAGTCGATCTAATTATCGATCACTATCACAATACGTACTGCCATACGGGCCCAGGGTTATTGATGTCCATTATAAGGCAGCGGTTTTGGATATTGGATGGCCGAACGGTTATACGTTCTCGTTGTCGGAAATGTAATACTTGTTTCCGTCTAAATCCTAAGCATCCAGTACCCAAAATGGCTGAACTTCCTGGATACCGCGTCCGTGATGCTAAAGCCTTTGTACACACCGGTGTAGATTTCGCCGGGCCGCTTGCTTATATACCTATTCGACGTAGAGGTCAACGTTCGCAGAAACTTTACTTATGTTTGTTCGTATGCATGGTGACTAAAGCCATACATATCGAGCTTGTTTCGGATCTCACATCTGAGGCTTTCCTATCCGCATTTAAGAGATTCATTTCTCGCCGCGGTCCAGTGTCTGTTATGTACTCAGACAATGGTACCAATTTTGTTGGCGCTAAGGCGCAATTGGATGATATTTATTCTTTTTTATTAAATTCAACTGTTCAAACGGATATTAAAAATGAGCTTCTTAAATCACGCATCGAGTGGACAAGAATACCGCCGCGAGCTCCACACTTCGGAGGTATTTGGGAGTCGAATATTAAGAGTGTTAAAACTCACTTGTTTAGAGTCGTAGGTAAACAACTTCTCACTTACGAGGAACTCTCGACCGTATTGGTGCAAATTGAGTGCCTTTTGAACTCTCGACCACTTAGTGTCATTTCGTCAGACCCACATCCGGAGGTACTCACGCCCGCGCATTTTTTAATGTCCAGTCCACTCACGTATTTGCCTTCTTCTGAATTGGCAGAAGAAAGCATAAACCTAAACAACCGCAAAAGGCTCTTGGATCAACTTGTGTTATCCTACTGGAATAAATGGCGAATTGAGTACTTGCACGCGCTGCAAGTTCGCCAGAAGTGGTGCACTCCCGATCGCCCTATAGAGATAGGTACTGTCGTTCTCTTGGGTCAAGATAACGTACCTCCATTGACTTGGCCATTAGGTATCATAGAGGAAGTTTTTCCGGGATCGGATGGTGTAATTCGAGTCGCTTCAATAAAAACCGCGTCAGGCACGTATAAACGTCCTGTCACTAAGTTGTATCCTTTGCCAACTCAATAAATTATTATTACTACGTAATTTAGTTTAATTTAGTTTAGGGTTCATATTATACGTTCCAATGGTACGCCATTACATAGTTGTAATTTAGTTTATTCGACTTACCATAGTCAAGTCGAACCGCAATTCATTCTTAGGACACTGATAATTATTTTTCCCGAGCATTATATCAATGCGATGGTGTTTCGGACTGCTGCTTGGATTTCCCTCAAAGCTCTTCAACAAGTTAATGCTTACATATCATCACCACTTCTTGAACCTCACTCGCTCCGCATAGATTAGCAGCTTTTGAAAGCTCCTGGACCTTTCAAGGCGGGGAGCATGGTGTGGCGAGTTGCCGCCACTCTGCAAGTTGGGTGGGGTTGGTATCACGTCGCGTGTGTGTCTCGCTTTAATTTGTCAGACAGACGTGAGTGGCCGGCTTTACGAGCTATAGACAATTTAAAATGCAACAATCGACGTCACGTCAGTTTGACGTCAGTGTGTGTGTGTGTCTAACGCCGCGAGGCACAGCGCGCATCTCACCGCAGACTACTGTCTTAAAAATAATATCGTCCCCGCAAATACGCTAAAATCCCGAGTAAATCCCGTAAACGTTGGGGATCCTCCGGGAATAATAAATAACCCATATTTACCGCGTCCGTTAACTACTGAACAAGCATAATCAGGAGTGTTGGTGTGAAGAGAACGAGTGGCCACTCGACAATTCGACGTGCAACCATCAAGGACAGCCCGGAAAGTAAGGTACCACTTGTTTTACAAATTGTAAGTAGGGCCACATTCGCCGACTGCTGCCGACCACTCCTAACTTGAAGTTATACAGACAAATATAGGCAATTTTGGGCCAGCATTCCCTCCAAGTGCTTGGTCGTAACACTGTCCTTCATCCTGCAGAGAACCACGGCTATTTACACGCCTGGGCAACTCCACTTGCTTTTTTTAACCGACTTCGAAAAAGGAGGAGGTTATCAATTCGGATGTTTGTATTTTTTTTTTGTTTTTTTTTTTTTTTTTTATGTATGTTCGGGCATAACTCCGTCATATATTGACGGATTTGCAAAATTCTTTTTTTGTTCGAAAGGGGTTTATTCCGAAATGGTCCCATTTAAATTTCAAAAAGATCTGATGATGGGTTTCGGAGACAGACAACGGAACTCTTCAAAAATTGACAGCGAATCAACCGCGATTGTTGCTATCGTATGTCTATGAATTGTTAACACAGTTTAATGGGGAGCCACAACTAAAAAGTGAAAAATAAAAAACTTTTTTACAAAAAAATAGAACCGACTTCCAAAAAAAGTGCAAAATAACTTTAATTTCGGAAGTCGGTGTTCCTGTTTTGTGTCTTTGTTTTTTGACTGAAAAGTTTTTTTTATTATTATTATTTACCGCGAAGGGAAAGCTAAAGTCTTTTGAACATATTGCCTAGTCTTACGTAGTGTATTTTTAATTTTTTTCCATTAGAATGCAGATCATGTAACACATTCTAATGTTTTTTGCAGTATTTGGCAACAAATGTGTCCAGTCAGCCTTCTCGGCAAACTTCGCTGAGGTAGTCAATACTACAATAAAATTCTCAGCTCCATTTTGCCGAGATCACGCCTGTTTCAATGATTCCACATATTGTCCATTTGCGTTGACACTTGAGACACAAAACTATACCAATTTTACATCACAATATCCACTAGGAATCAATAAACGAATAATTAAAACAGCCACTGAACTTCACTCGACAAAATCCGCCAAAAACTCTTTCACACTTGCTTTTCCAAGTTACTTTTGACATTGGCAGAATAGTCGACATCGGATCTACTGCCATCATCAAAGAAGTCGGTTAAAAATAGAATAGAATAGTCAAGTAAATGAGTCTTAAAGAAGCAAAAGCAGCAACATTCACTTTTACTGAAAAGGCAGTAGACGTCTTTTTTTGTTTACGTTGCATGTACCAATTTTTAGTTACATTATGTTACAAGAATAGATAACTAATGATGATAGAATCAGATATTGTAAAACAGAATTCCCTAAGAAACACTACATTTACCAAAATAAAGTACCTAATACATTAATTTAGGATGTTGCTGTTTTTGCATCCAATGTGTGGATAATGCTGCTTTTGCGCCATTTTTAATTGGATGTTGCTGGTTTTGCACCAGTCAATCATGGATATTGCTGCATTTGTAATGACTGTTTTTGTTGATGTTTTACTGTATTAATCTTGATACTTACTTATTTTTTTCAAAAACCTACAGACATTTCTTTTTACTAGGAAACATTATTAAGCTTATTAGAAATAGAAAGATGGAACGCTATGATTATGAATTTTAATACTTAGGTTTTATTTTTATATTATGGTAATAAAGAAATTCAAACTTTTTTTATCGTACACTGTTTATTGTTCTAATCGTCAATTATTAATATTATTCTTACATAAGTTTAAGTTTACTTATTTCTTATTATTCACACATGCATGTCATCAATTTCTTCATTTAGCTCACACAATTCTTCGTTATTGTCACCGTCTTAACCCTGTTGGTTAATATCCTCAGTTTGGTAATCATTATATTCTTGTAGTAACAAAGTACAGTGCGCGTCAAATAACTAGACCCAAGATGGCGTCGACTGCGCATGTACAGTCGCGTTCATAATTTTTCGCATAAAATTATATTTTTGTTAATTTTTTAAAGCTTTTTACATTTTAATTTTCCTTTTTGGTGGAGTAAGTTTAGCTTAGAAAAAACAGGAGTTTTAAATGAAAATTTAAATTAAATTTTAATATAAATTTATTCACCAGAGTGAATCAGTCACTGTCACTTAATGGCGTTACACCTTCTATAAAATTATCAAATGAATTCCCGCTCGTGCTTGCAGTGCATGGATCTAGAAACTCCTCATCATCCTCTTCTCCATCTTCATGACCGTAATCCGAATTATCACTGCTATCCGAATCGTCTCCCACTCGAATTATTAATTCATCCGTCATGCAGTCAATGACGCGGTCACTTTTGGCGTATTCTTTTTCTATAGCCTTCAGTTTGTCACACAACTTTTGCCATTCACTAGCTCCCATTACGTTTACTTTTTCCTTCACCAAATCCATTACGCGTTTCGTATTCCACTCCACATTTTTACTACTCACGTAGCCTTTAATTGCAGCCCACGCCAACTCTATAGGGTTGAGGTCTGGGTGATAAGGTGGTAACCGGAGTACTTCATGATTATATTCTGCCAAAATTTTATCAATACTGAATTTTTTAAAACGATTCTTATTTATTTTAATTAGTTGATACAACTGTGGCTTGTACATATCGGTGGTAAATGATATGCCTTTTTCTGTCAACCAAGCCTGCATATCTGATTTTTTTTGCATTGGATGTAGGTGCTGCGTCATGTTGCTTATTGTGGTATGATGCATTATCGACTACCACGACGGACTTTGATGGTAAATTTGGTATAAGTTGTGTCCTAAGCCACTTTTCATAATTTTCGAAATTCATGTCGTCGTGGTAGTCACCAGACTTAGTGCCCGACTTAAAAACCAACAAAGCGTTGGGTACGAAACCAGCTTCCGATCCAGCATGTACTATAAAAATACGTTGGCCCTTTGAAATGGGTTTTTTAACACCTTCAAGTGACCCATCAGTCCAGGATTTTGAATTAGTGTGGGTAGCATGTACGTAAGATTCATCTGTATATATTATAGGTCTATTTTCCTGCCTATACCGTTTAATTTTATACAAATAATCAAGTCTTTGCAGTCTTATATTTGATTTTTCTATTAAAACTTTTCGATTATTTTCTGTGCTTTTCCATTTAAAACCCAAACTTTTAATTATCCGTCGGAGACTGGCTTCAGAACCATTGAAATTTATGTCGGTCTTTAATTTGTTTAAAAGCTTCTTAATGGTGGGTATTTCTTTATTGGTTAAGTGATAGTTGTGAACGCATCTCTTAATTACTCCTTGATCAAAATTATCAATACCAGTTATGGGTTTTGTTCGGACTCGTTTCTTTCCGGGTGTTCGAAAAACTGAAATTAAATCGGATTGGTTGCTTTCCTTGATAATTCTCTTAACTGTGGAAATCGATGTTTTTGTCATTTCAGCAGTTTTATTTTTTATTTGAGTTTCGTTAAGACCACTATTACCACTATTCTCTTTTTTTATGTAGCAATAGACATTGTAGATAAGTTGTCTTGCTTGTCTCTTCAAAACTGTATTACTCTTACTTCTACGCAAAGGCGGCATTTTGTTTATACAGACTTCAAACTTTAAAAATCACTACACACTTCAAAAACTTTAAAAATTTCGATCTCGACTGTACTTGGAGCGACAACGGAACGTGCGCTGGCGACGGGTGTCCGCGGGGCACTGCGGGGGTTCATGCGTCGTCCCGTTACTATGACAACGCAGGACGCTATCACCCGCACCTCATACCGCACTTCCAAGCACACCTTAAAAACTATCACTGCGCAGTGCGCAGGTTCAAGTTATTTGACGCGCACTGTAATATAGAAGCATCCTGCTTCAATTTATTGGGTTCTGCATAAAAATTGTCAAAAAATTGCTTAACGTCGGTCATTGTTAAGACATGCAATTAAAAGTATTTTTGTGACGACACAGCAATCTCTTTGGGAGAGTTACAGCAGAATACCTAAAACAAACATAAAAGTAAGTAACTGCCTAAATATCACAAAAAAATATACCTATAAACGTGTGGTGTGGTGGCAACGAAAACACGATAGTGAACACGACCATGACCGAATTTATAAAAAACCTAAATGATCAAAATTGTCTGAACGTACTGTAACTCCAACCATCGGTTTAGTAAATTAACAGTATTATTTAGATAAAATTAATAAAACGAGATTATTTAGCTAGAAAAAATAATTGAAATTATCAAGATTATCTAATGTACTACAACTTACCGCTTTAGCTTCGCCTGGTACCTCTTCCATTTTTCGGGTTCTGCCTTTCTCTTTCGACTGTTTTTATTATCACAAGGGCTAGGAAAACATTCCACTTTCAAGTTTTAGAACGGTTTTGTCAATAATAACACTATTTACGCCTTAATTTCACTGATATACGAGAGCAAAATACACAGAACCACCCTTGCACCGTTGGTTCGAATAGTGAATTATACTCTTTGGTGACACCTGATTGGTCAAAGAAGGATGTTGCTGTCTATAGGCTCAATTACACCTTGCGATTTCAAGGGACCCAATTTAGGAAACAGGAAGGTGTAATAGCAGTTAGAGCAGTTAGTGTCCGATTTAGTGAGATTGGGACGTCCCGATTTGACTTCCTAAATTGTGTACGATTTAGGATAGTGTAATCGCATCACCCCGATTTAGAGCTAAGTGTTGCCAATTTAGAGACTTTGTCGCTACAAATGGGCTAGTAGTATTTTTGTTTGTGTTTAAAATTAAATTAAATTTCACGAAATCCCTTTCCCCGGAAAAAAAATTGATCCCGCTATTTTTATTTTTAAGTCTGCCCCTGGTAGAATCAGTTTACACTTTAGAGCGACTTTTGATATTCTGTTTAGGGACTCGAATTTGTAAGAGTTGGCAACACTGCCGACTTAGGAGTTCAATTTAAGATAGTGTAATCGCTCGCTTCCTGCTTCCTAGTTAGTTTGTTCCTAAATTGGGTCCCTTGAAATCGGAAGGTGTAATTGAGCCTTATGCCGCAACTACGTGGGTATGTTGCTGGTTTTGCTACCAATCTCAATTTAGAACCTCTATTTTGTATAGGATGATGATGGTTTTGAAACGATTTTAATATTCGGTCAAGTAAAGTTGACGGAATACTACCATACTGCATTAAAAGTTGCCAAAATGAAAAAATGGGATGTTGCTGCCTTTGCTTTTATTTTATATGACTCAAATGTCAAAAATAATTTGTTGGGAAACTATTTTCTTTGGACAGATTCTTAGAAAAATCTTTAAAAATGTTTATTTTAGATTTACCTGTTGAAGTGAGCGTGATAATATTCAATTATTTAGATACTAAGACGAAAATCAATTTCTACAATAGTTCCGAGCAAGTAAGGGAGTATTTTGCATCAGGATGGTGTCACTTAAATAGTGTGGTTCTCTCAAGAAACTCCATTGCAACTGTGAAGACTTTACACGAAAAGTTATTTGTCAACCTCGGAGAATATGTCCGAGTCCTAAACCTGAGTGGAGTACAAGACCTGACGGTGCAAAACTTAAAACCACACATGAATAGATTTAAGAATCTAAAATCTTTAGATATAACATTCACCAACATCTATCTACCAGATATCGGAGAAGTGTGCCCGCTGAGTGTTAAAAACATTGCCATCAACTTCTTTAAAGACCCCTACAGTTGCGGAAATGAAAGCACATGCGTAAGAAGATGTAGGGAAATATTTAAAGAGAGGCAGTTTGAAGTCATACACTTCGTGATCTTCGAATTTGTAGTGGCAGAGGTCCCACTGAAATTCCTCGAGGGCGTACCTTTATTAAAAGACTTGAAATTAACAATATTTGAAAATTATATAAACTTTCTGTTGTGCCACTCTGCGGATCATCCTTTTTTTAATGCATACGATATTGCAACCAAATTTAACGACTTCTGGGTTATAGCGCAGTCCCTGAACACAACGTATGTATTCAGCAGGGACTTCAAACCTGAAACCAACAAGTTGTCAACGCATTTGAACCGATTTTTAGAAATAGATCAACTGGAGTATATTTTCATCATGTATTTGGAGACAAAGCATGAATTGAAATTGTCTCCGACAATTTCAATTTATGTGTCACCGGTATTTGCGAGTATGTTTACAACATGCTGCAATAATTTAAAAGTAGAAGTTAGCAGTTGTTTACCTATAATTAAGATTGATGGAAATATTAGTTTCAAGGTTTGGAATAAAGCTACAACCATTTTTGATGATAAGTTTTTCAGTAAATTAGCTTTAGAGTTAAAAGACTACTTCCCAACTTATGTTTGCATGCACAATCAGAGCAAAATGCAGATTGTGAAGGCTCCGAGCAGTTGGTACTGTATCGATTGTTGTGAAAACTTTGAGGAAAACTTAAACGATTTACCAGACAAGGTAACATTAACAAATTTTTGTTGCCATGACGGTATTGTAAAGAGATGGCAACGGCCACTTAGTTTTTCGAAGGAATGTAAAATGATAAGGCATATAACGTTTTTGAGGATAAATAATGTCCCACTGAGTAAGGACTTCTTCGCTAATTTATTTACAGCTTGTCCCAAATTGGTCACTTTAGATGTTCATGTGGAAAAATATGATATGATCCGTGGATCTACTGACTCTTTGTCAAAAGTGATTAATAAAGCGAAGTTGAAAAATTTCATGTTGACTTCAAACAATATTGAATATGAGATTATTTTTGAGATTCTGAGCCACTGTTTCAGTTTGGAGAATGTTCACATTTGCGAGTATGAAAGCAGGACTGATGAAGTGAATACGACCAATATTGTAAATTTTGTAGAAAATTGTGTGAATTTGTACAGTTTATATATAGAAACTTACATGACCAAAGAGGAACTGACGATGCTCATGGCTCCTATAAGAATAGCAGCGCAGACTATAGAAAGAGAATATCTTTGTGTCAAAGTGTGTGAATTATATAATGATATGAATCCATTTGCAGATGTATTTAATCCGAGTCCTTTACATATTCTTAATTAATGTAATTATATAGAATAAATTAAAAGATAAAACTAATAACTGTGACCGCCGCGAACAGACGTGTATCAAGGTGTTACTAGAAATGATTGGTGTTTTTTTTTTTTTTTTGTTTGAGAGTAAATACAATTGAATCCTTATTACTGAACTCATAATAATCATAATTACAAAAACAGTGCAAAATCAGTTACAACTTAACAACAACTAGTATCCTCAACTTAAGTGCGTTGGCGGCGCCCTTCACCCCCGCGAGGAAACGAGAGCAGTGATATTTTTTAACTCGCTCACTCCAAGACCCAGCTACGCGGCGAACGTCCGTAGGTAAACAATCATGAGTCTAATGCGATCCCCGAACCGTAGCAAGTCCACAAGCGAGAGCGGATCTGGGTCAGCACCTGATCTACTTACATTAGAGGAAATTTCGAATACTTCTGTCAGAAGGAAGAAACAACCCAACAACTGTGAGTACACAAATTGTCTTGAAAATCTCCGAATGGAAATAATGTCCTTTTTCAAACAATTTACAAAAACGCAACAAGAAAGCTACTCACAGCTACAAAAAGAAATAACAGAAATAAAAGATGAAATAAAAAATACTAAACAAAATTCTGAATCTTTAATCATGCAACAAAAAGATAAGAACTGAAAGACTTAAAATTAGCTAACTACACATATCAACAAAAAATCACCCAGCTTGAAGCCGATATTTAACAAATTAAATCCGCTGACGCGCCCGCTTTGAATCTAAACTCGCCAACGCCTCTCGAAGGTACCATACTGGAATTGCAGGACCGCTATCGCCGAGAAAGGAACGTAATTTTTGTTGGTGTACCCGAAACGAATAATTTTAATAAAACCGCTAGAATTGAACATGAAAAAAACAAGGTCATGCAAATTATTAAATCTATCCACCCCGAATGTCCGACCCCATCCAACTTTATAAGACTGGGCAAGTATATCCCCGGTAAAAACCGATCGCTAAAAGTGTGTTTTGAATCGCAGGATACTGCGAAATATCTATTGCGAAATTACAGCAAACATGCTGTAGATCATATCCGCATTTACTCGGACCAAACCCCTCTTCAACAACAATATCTGAAGGAACTACGCACGGAATTACATCAACGTCAAGAAAATGGTGAATCTGACCTCATTATAAAGTACATAGGAGGTGTTCCTAAAATAATGAATTTAACTCCAAAAAACGACAAAGAACAAAATTGAATTTACCAATAGATTTTGTAGAAAACGTTCCAAATATTACTTATCAAAATATTACTTGCTGCGAAGATATCTGCTCGAAAAGAACTTCGCTTAAATTTCTCTATACAAATATTAGAAGCCTCGTAAAACGCAATAAACTAGATGAGCTGCAATGTATGTTAAAATCAATAAAGAAAACCACACATATGATTTTAATCACTGAGACCTGGATCAAATCCGAAGCCGAAGCTAACCTACTAAATATTCCTAACTATTCACATGTGTATGCATATAGGAAGGGGCGCATTGGAGGTGGAGTATCCGCTTACATACATAATAGTATCAAATATGAGATAATAGAACTCTGCAATAAAGGTCGAAATGAATATCTTTGGATACACTTAGAAAAATATGGTATACACGTCGGACTGGTTTATAAGCCTCCCAAAACAAACTTCAACGAATTTATAGAAACGTATACCTAGATCACAACTAGATAAAAAACAGAAAAAACAAAAAGTTATAGTATTTGGTGATTACAATATTAATCTACTGAGTGATGACCGACAAGCAAATACATATACAGATATGCTTAATGAATCTGGATATCAGATATTGAATAACAGAAATGTCAACTACTGTACTCGTGAAACAAAAACTATTATTGACCATATATCAACAAATATTCAAAACGATACCTTTCATATGGCTTTACTAGGCACTCCACTATCCGATCATAAACAGATATATTTGGAACTAAAAAAAACCAAAAGTTACAAAAAAATTAAAACACGAATACTTAGCCACAGACTACACCATGCTGTATAAAGCAATTGAAGAAACTAAATTTAATAATGAAGACAATGATTATCTTAAGCTGGAAACGTTCATCGCAGATCAAATTAAAATAAACAAAGTAAAGAAAGTTAAAATCTTAAACAAGCCCCGAGACGACTGGATCAATAAGTACGTGCTAGAAGTTATATACAAGCGCAATGAAGCATGGAGCGCACATAGAAAAAACATTAATAGCAATGAAACTGAGTTAAAATTCAAACACATAAGAGATGAAGCCAACAAAACAATAAGAAACACAAAAAGGAAATACTACCTTGACAATTTTAAAAAGTGTCAGAAGCACCCAAAAAAAACGTGGGATTTAATAAATACGTTGGCAAATAACAAACATAAAAAGAGTAGTGCTCCTTCAAAGTTAGAAACTGAAACTGGCATAATAACAAATGGACAACAAATCTGCCAACATTTTAACGATTTCTTTTCCACAGTTGGTTCTGTCTTAGCCAATAAAATAACACAAACACAATCAAATCTCACACTAAACACAACGCAATCACAAACACCTATGCTGCAAACATTTGAGCCAACCACAAAAAAAGAAATAAATACCATTATCGATAGCCTAGATACTAATACAAGTAGTGGAGTTGATGGAATTACTGTTAAGGAAATAAAATGCATTAAAAACATAATATTAGACAACTTGACTGACTGCATAAACAAATGCCTTGAACAGGGAACATTCCCCGAAAGCCTGAAGGTTGCTAAGGTAACTCCGATTTTTTAAGTCAGGAAGTAAAACTGATCCGGGCAATTATCGTCCGATATCTGTACTACCAGTAATCTCCAAAATTTTTGAAAGAATAATTTACCTTCGCCTTTACACCTACTTAGCAGACATAAACTTCTTTTTTGAGCAACAATATGGATTTCGACCAAAATCGAATACCTTATCAGCAACAATAGATCTTACTACTAAAATAAAAAATGCTATAGACAACAAACAATATGCTTTGGGTGTATTTATAGATCTAAAAAAGGCGTTTGATACGATTAGCCATGATTTGCTTTTAATAAAGTTAACTGACGTAGGAATAACGGGACCTGCACACAAAATAGTTAAGTCGTATCTAGAAAATCGGACACAAATAGTAAAAATTGATAATTATGAAAGTCTACCTTGCAAATTAACCTTCGCAGTCCCACAAGGATCAATTCTAGGACCTTTATTATTTTTGATTTACATCAATAACATAAACAGTGTCAAAACATCAGGCAGTATCACACTTTACGCAGATGATACTTGCTTGTTCTACTTTGGTCACAACCTATCTGATATAATGAACGAGGCTCAGAATGATTTGGATATCCTAAATAGGTACATGGTTTCTGTCTAATTTGCTAACTATTAACACAAAGAAAACCTCATATATGATTTTTGCTGCAAAAAATAAGAAAGTCCTCAATCAAATTCAACTAACAATAAACAACGAACGAATTGCTAGATCACACAGCGAAAGATATTTGGGTCTCATGTTAGATGATAAATTAACCTGGAAACCCCATATTGATCACATTAAGTCCAAAATATCACCTCTGGTAGGAGCAATGCGTCGAATGTCCACTTGCATTCCTGGCAAAGCTCGCACAATGATCTACGAGGGTCATTCAATAAATACTTAGCCTACAAAAAGTAAACGAAAATTTTGGAAAAGTGGCAATTTATTTTTCAACATAGTCTCCTTTTAGTTCGATACACTTAGCCCAGCGATGCTCCAACTTTTTTAACCCGTCCGAAAAATAGTTTTTGTCAAACTCTGTAAAATAGGCCTCCGTGGCGGCGATAACCTCCTCATTCGATCCATATCTATTCCCGGCGAGTGATTTTTTCAGATTAGGAAACAGAAACAAGTCACAAGGGGCCAAATCTGGAGAATACGGTGAATGGGGCAGCAATTCGTAGCGTAATTCGACCAATTTGGCCATGGCAACGGCAGACGTGTGAACCGGTGCGTTGTCGTGGTGAAACAGCACTTTTTTCTTCGCCAGATGGGGTCGTTTTTTCTTTAATTCGGCGTCGAATCAGCCCAATAAATCGGCATAGTAAAGCCCTGTAATTGTTTTACCCTTCTCGAGGTAATCGATGTAGATCACACCTTGTGAATCCCAGAAAACGGTGGCCATAACTTTTCCGGCCGATTTTACAGTTTTCGCCTACTTTGGAGCACGTTCCCCGGTCTGGATCCATTGTTTTGATTGCTCCTTGGTCTCTGGTGTGTACCAGTGGATCCAGGTTTCATCAACGGTCACAAAACGACGCAAAAACTCCGCTGGATTCCGCTTAAACAGCGCCAAACACGTCTCCGATGTGGTCTCACGGTTGCGCTTGTTTTCTGGTGTGAGTAAACGCGGCACCCATCGCGCCGACAGCTTTCTCATGCCGAGTTCCTCGTGAAGAAAGAATATGATGCACTGTTCCTTCTGAAATGCCTACAGTCTCAGCTAGCTCCCGAACCTTCAATCGGCGATCTGCCAATACGAGATCATGGATTTTTTTAATGTTTTCCTCCGTAGCAGCTGTTTTCGGTGCACCTGGACGTGGTTCATCAAAAACCGACGTACGGCCACGTGCAAACTCGTTGAACCAATTCTTGACGGTGGCCATTGATGGAGAAGAGTCACCGTACACAGCATCCAAGCGCTCTTTGATTTCGACGCGCGTTTTCCCTTCCAAAAATAGGAATCGAATCACCGAACGATATTGCTCTTTTTCCATTTTTGTAAAACCGATCGACACGTTCGCTTCCATAAGTTGTCAAATTAAAACAAATGAAGGGATTGGAATGAAAATGAAAAAAGAATTAAAAAAGAATGTGCTACACTGTGGTAAAACTCTTTTGAAACTACAGCGCCCTCTGGCGATGAGGCTAGGTACTTATTGAATGCACCTCGTATAACTCTCTTGTTAGACCTCATATAGAATATCTCGTTGAAATATGGGGAACTGCAGCAAAATCCATTGTCCAGGATATACAAAGACTACAAAACAAAGCAATAAAAACACTCTACAACTACGACTACCTTACACCAACGATAAAAATCTACAATGATACAAAAATACTTAAAATTAACCAAATATACACACTTAAAACATGCATCCTAATACACAAAATCACAACACAAAATACACATTCGCAATTTAAATTTAAAAAGAAAACCTACACATATAACGCAAGACGACGAGACAAAATAGAATTAAGAGCACCTAGAACTAACTATGGTAGGAAAAATATACTATATGAAGGAGCAAGACTATAATGAAATACCTGATGATGTGTGTAATAGAAACAGCTTGTATTCATTTAAAAAAGCCCTGGAAGAATATGTCAGAACTAAATACTAACATCGATTGTCACATAAAGTATTTTAATTCCGTGTTTTATATAACCGCGTCACTGCGTGGTTACAGAGATTGCATTTATGTACTTTTAAATATATTTTATACATTTCTCAATAAGTAAGTGAACTGTAATGTTCTTTTTATCTGAGGAATAAATGTCTTTAAACTGAATAATTCTGTGCTTGCGATTCATTCCGAAAGGATCTTATTCCTTTATTAACTTTCACCCGCGTGAAAAATTTAATTATTTTGAGTGGTATTTTCAGAGTAACACGTTAAAAAAACACTAGGAATCAAAATCCAAAGTATTAATATTAAGCTGAGAGCAGTAGTAGTAGCGCCAGAAGAGCGAGAACCTTTTGAACGTCAAAGTTCTACATAGAGACAGTCTCAAAACTCCTGCCCTTTTTCTTCCAAATCTTTTTGATGGATATCCATTGCTTCATAAATGGTGTGCGTAGTCGCAGCGGAAAAATGTCGAATTTCTTCATTTCAGTTAAGCAGATAATTAGTGTATGACGACGTGTAAATGTTTAGGGTAAGTACTTTGTGCATCCAACCATTGGGGAGTTATTCAACAAAAACTGTTTCCGCTGGAACTACGTCATCCTAGCGGCACTTTTTTTTCTTAGGGACGCACAAGAAAAAAAATAGTTTCAATAATTAGTGTGTAACGAGAGGTAAATGTGTACGTTTAAATGAAATTTGTGTGTAATAAAACTACGAAGATAATCAAGTTTCCGCTGCGCTGACGTTTGGCTATGTATTTGATGAAAATCATATAAAACGGCTTAGTGCAGAGTTGTAATTTTACGTTGTACGTAACTTTAAATTAGAGATCCTGCCCCACTTAGGCAAGAAAACTGAGAAATCCTGCCAAAATCGAAAGCACAAAATGCCAATATAATTTAAAATAAATAGACACATTATTTTTTCGACTTTTATTTAAAATAATTATTGATCTTAGAGTCTAAAAGTGAACTGAATTAAATTATACATTCGTATTAGCATCGTATTCTTCCTTGAAGAAGAAGAAGTATAGCAGTTGATAGTAAAACGCTTAAAGAGTGCTATACTATGATAGTGTCGAGTATAATGAATTTCTAATACCTGACACACAACATACTTATGAATATGGACTTTATACTATGAAAGCAAGTCTGTAATTCTGGATGTAACTAGCTGAACGTGTATTTTAGGTGCATTAAACGAATCAATTTCTTTCACAGTACATTCAGAGAATACCGAGTTGCTTCCATACAAAAAGTTTCTTATAGTAATATTACAATCTGTTGACTTACAAAAGTGATAAGTACTAGTAAGACAATTTGGACTAGAGTTAAAAAAAACCGGCCAAGTGCGAGTCAATCCAACTAGAGATGTTATGGGAAATCCCTGAACCAAAGGTCTTTGCGTTGCCAGTGTTGCCATAGGCATTTTAAAATTCCTACTTACTTTTTTTTTCCTTTCTCGATACTGCATCCTACTCTTTTTGTGGGCTGTAGCGGCTATACTGCCAAATCTGTCAGCTTATATTGCTAATACTGCCAAATACTGCCGGATTTCTAAAACGTCAAACAAAAGTGCCAGAGAGTAAATTAAAGGGCTAAACCTACCAAAAAGGCAGGATCCTGCCACATATGGTCACACTGCTTTAAATGTGTGTGTAATGTTTGTGAAAACAGATTTTGAAAAAAAAACATACCGTTCAAAAGATACGAGTAGGTATACACCTAAAAGTAAAATATGGTTATTAGGTCCAAGTACTTAAAATAGGAACTCTAGAGCCTAACTTGTCACGTTTATTTGTATCTTTTAAGGGTTTACAATGTCTTGCCAAGTTTCATTTATGTGCTCTTAGTAATTAAGGAGCAATGGCATATTTTATTACGAGTGGACCACTATATTTTATGACATGTGATTGTAGGACTTTTTAAAGGAAAATCATAATAAAACATATTCAAATATTTAGTGTATTAATGCAACTATTCACATGTAAAATTTCAGCTCTGTGTGTTACCTACTGTAACAACTTTTTGTAATGTTCAGTCAAATAAATGCATTTGTATTATTATTGTAATAATTTCGGAAGTTTAAGTAAAAAACAAGTAAACTACTATTTTTATAACGAAAGTTATTAGTTACTTGTTCAAGAATTGTGTGACCACCTGTACCAATCCAATAATGGTACAACACTGGAAATTTTAGAACGTTAGCTCCATATACTGCACGGCCGCTTTTTTGTAGCCACTCAAACTTGGTCGGTTTATCCATCTATTGAGGTTGTTCTGGTGTTTTTATTATATCTCCTTAATTATTCAGTGCAATGAGCTGAAATTTTACATGTGAATAGTAGCACACACGAGTAGTATGTGTGAGTAGTAGTATACACTAAATATCTGAATACGTTTTATTATGATTTTCCTTAAAAAAAAGTCCTTCAATCGGATGCCATAAAATATAGTGGTCCAGTCGTAGTAAAATATGCCATTGCTCATTAATTACTAAGAATGTCTTCTGACATTGTACACCCTTAAAAGACACAAATAGATGTGATAAGTTAGGCTCTAGAGTTACTATTTTAAGTTCTAGGACCTAATAACCTTATTTTACTTTTATGTGTATATCTTTTGAACGGTATGTTTTTTTCAAAATCTGTTTTCACAAACATTACTCACAAATTCAACGCAACGAGCGAAAAAAATTACAACTCTGCATTAGGCCGTTTTATATAATTTTCATCAAATAGCCAAACGTCAGCGCAGCGGAAACTTGATTATCTTCGTAGTTTCATGACACACAAATTTCGTTTAAACTTTACACATTTACCTCTCGTAACACACTAATTATTGACAGCATTTTTTTTCATGTGCGTCCCTAAGAAAAAAAAAGTGCCGCTAGGATGACGTAGTTCCAGCGGAAACAGTTTTTGTTGAATAACTCCCCCAATGGTTGGATGCACAAAGTACTTACCATACACATTTACACGACGTCATACACTAAATATCTGCTAAACCGAAATGAAGAAATGCGACATCTTTCCGCTGCGACTACGCACACTCATAAATGTTTGAAAAATTTGTCTGCTCAACAACTTCAATAATGCAATTAATCATGTTAAACTCTCAAAATAAAAAGCATTGCTGCTGTTAGTGTGTTACGCAATCACCCCGCTGGTCATCATCAGACTTTCAGAATTAGTTAATAATAATAATAATATTCCACAACTATCACACAACGCCATCTAGTCCCAAGCTAAGCAGAGCTTGTGTTATGGGTACTAGACAACTGATAAACATACTTATATATTTCTAAATACTTAGATATTATAGTTATGTAGTAGCACCTGTGCTCAATTAGATAAATGTTGAAAGTTAGGTCACTCGAACTATTTCCGTTATTGAGAACCGATAAGAACTTACCTGGTCATCATCAGACCTTCAGAATGAATCATGTGGAAGCACCCGTGCTCAATTAAGATACTTACCTATTTCCCAATTAAGGAGCTTCACTGTAGCTTCATCACCATAATCAGCCTTTTGAATGTCCCCACTGCTAGGGCACAGGCCTCCTCTCTGTTAGAGGGTGTGGGCCGTAATCCACCACGCGGGTCCAATGCGGGTTGGTGGATGTCACATGTCTTCGAATTTTGGTTCTAGGACATTCCGATTTCCTCAAGATGTTTTCCTTGACCGTTTTGAGAGCAGTGGTGATGAAATAATTTACCCAGGTTGTGTTATTTGAACTCACGATCTACAACTTGTAAGTTGCGGCTGATACCACTGCTCAAAGTAACACTGTAGCATTTGCAGACACAAAACTAAATACAAGGGGCCCAACTAATTATGGCCTTATTTACAAAAAATCGGCCAAGTGCGAGTCAGACTCGCATACGAAGGGTTCCGTACCATAAACAGAAAAAAAAAGTTTCTAGAAAAGTGTTTTTTTCGGGTTTTTTTTTTGGGCTTTACCTCATGATCCGTAACAGATAGGTACACATTTGAAATTTTCACACAGCGTATATTTCTATACACATATGGGGTCTCCCCTGGGAGCCCCCTTTAAGTTTTAATTTTTTTTTGTTGTTGTTAGAGCGGCAACACGACAAAATACAATTTTGTGATTTCAACTGTGTAGCTATTACGTATCCTGAGATAAAGCCCGCTGACAGACTGACGAACAACGGAGTCTTAATAATAGGGTCCTGTTTGTTACCCTTTGGGTACGGAACCCTAAAAAGTTAACCATGTGATTAGTTTAAACACTGATTCGCAGGATCCTTATTCAAAATTATCTACTCTAAAGAAGGATCACAGATGACTATAATAGTAGAGAAGGATACTCATAGATGTGGGTGATACGAGTACCTACTGACTAACTATTTATAGGAGGTTGAATTCGCTGAATAAGACGTACCTTTTTGAAGTGAAACTTCTTTAGAATCGTTGTGATTTCAAACCGGATGCAACGGAAAAAACGACAGGTAAGAGACACAAATACAAAAGAGCAAGAGAGCAGATGACGGCGAGAGGAGAGGGCGCGTGCGACGCTGGGCCTGGGGTCCCGTCACTTCGCTACCGATCATCAACTTTAGACAACTATTGCTCACCTTTGGCCACCTTTTGACAATCTTTTCCCACCTTTGACCACCGATTGCTCACCTTTCGCTCACCTTTGACCACCTATTGCTCACCTTTGACCACCAATTGCAAACCTTTGACCAACTTTTGCTCACCTTTGGCCACCTTTTGACCATCTATGCCCATCTTTGCCCACATTTGCCCATCTTTGCCCACCTTTGACCACCGATTGCTCACCTTTCGCTCACCTTTGACCACCTATTGCTCACCTTTGACAACCAATTGCAAACCTTTGACCAACTTTTGCTCACCTTTGGCCACCTTTTTGCTCACCTTTGGCCACCTTTGCCCATCTTTGCCCACATGAAGTTTCACTTCTATCGTGTGTGAATCGCACACACACCTTTTTTTTTTTTGTGGGGTGGCAAATCATCCAATGATATCTCCCGGTCTGGGTGGAGCGGGAGGGCGTCTCAGACTTACTGACTACACCCCTATTCCTTCCCTGCCTGAGTGCCCAGAGGTGCGGTAACTCATTTTCAGAATTTATCCGCTACCCCTAGGCATGCAGGCACCGGCCACGATGGGCCCTGGCAGTGGTGGCTGACTACATCTCTGTGAGGTGCGCGTGGAACACTACGCGCCGTCGACTCACGGGCCTGGTGCTGATCGGATGGCGAGCTACCCACTGCTCGCCGTCCGCAGGCCTGGGTCTACGGTGGCCGGAAATCGTCTCGCGACGTCCTACGCCGAGTACGCCAGGTACCTCTTCTGCGGTGGTAGCGGCCGGGGCCGTGAGGGCCACTCCGTTGAGCTTACCTCACGCGTCCCGCCTCCGCCTTCACGAGCATTACTGTTTCGCAGAAGGCGGAGACTGCCTCCCATTCCCTCTCGCTCCGTACCATGGCTTGAACCAGGGCAGGGCGCGAGAGGTCGCCGCCAATAGGTACTATCTTGAATTTAGAATCCGCTTATCAGTATTTAAACTAAGAATAATATTTATGGTAAGCGGGTTTTCTATACAGGGTGTAAGGTAAACGCTCCCGAAAACGGAAACAGGTGTTAAGTAAGGCTAGTGATTCTTGATACTATACCATCAAAAAATCTGAAAAAAAAAGTCTATTTTTTTAGCATTTTGCGTACACTGTGCTGAGAACAGTTAAATGAAACCGTTATTTGCATTTAAAGACACTTTATTCTTTACAACTTTATCATGCAATGTAATATTCGTAAAATATCAGCTGACGCCCGCGCATTCCTCGAGTTCAAAGTGCGCGCGCTTTCGCTACAGCCGTGCGGCAAACGACCCCACGTCCACGCGACGCCAAAATAAAGCGAAAGATCAATGGTATCTGTTTGTATTTAAGTTGTATATAATACAAGTTCTGGCTTCGGAAGCGTTCCCCTTACACTCTGTCATTCATTCTCATGCCCTTATCCCAATTTATTTGGGGTCAGCGCAACATGTATTTTTCTTTCATAGTCCTCTATTAGTCGTCATCACTGTAGTCACCCCCTTTTTACCCATATCCTCTTTTCTTTCTTTGCTACTAACATCGTTTTTTTTGCCATCCCCTACTCTTATAGCCATCCACATCCCACACACGACACAAGACTTTTCTCACGACATTTTCTTCATTCCTCCCATACCACGACAACCGATTTCCACACAACTTTTCAGTCAGCGGTGCCACTTTCAGAATTCCTCTTATATACTCATTCCTAATTTTATCCACGCGCATAACACTACACATTGCTCTTAGCATTCTCATCTCAGCTGCATGCAATTGCTTTTCATTCAGCCCTTTTGTGGCCCAACATTCTGAACCATACAAGACAGCAGGTCTGACCATCTTTTTGTAAATCTTCCCCTTAAGTTTAAGGGGAATGCGGGAGTCGCAGATAGTCCCAGTGACCTGCCGCCATTTCAATCATCCAGTGTTCATTCTGTGCTTAACAGTCCGATCTATTTCGCCATCGCTTTGCACGAGTGGACCGAGATACCGAAAATCGGAGCAGACTGGGAGAAGCGCGCCATCTAGCACTGTAGCTTCAGAACTGGAGAGACCGCCGAAATCGCAGAACATGTATTCAGTTTTTGTTCTGCTGATTTTCAAGCCAATTTTCTCCAGCTTCTGTTGCCATTTCTCCAATATGCTCTGGATCTCAGGTCCATCTTCACCGACAAGAACAATGTCGTCGGCAAACAGCATACACCAGGGTGTCTCCTCCTGTATTTCCGACGACAGAGCGTCCATAATCAACAGGAAAAAGTAAGGACTTAAAGCCGACCCTTGATGCAAGCCTACAGCCACACTGAACTCATCGGTGTTGCCAGCAGCCGACCGGACGTAGGTACTAGATTGTCTGTACATAGCACGAATCAACTCAACATACCTCCCAGGCAAACCTTTCTCTTTCAAGGCCCACCACAACAAATCCCGAGGTAACCTATCATACGCTATCCTATCATCCCCTTACACCCTGTATAATACTGAAAGTATGCTCAAGTTATAAAATATCAGATACCAATGTCATAATAGCCAAGATTCCTCGAGTTCTCCCGAGAACCATTAGCTACATCCACCATTTTGACGATAGAACTAAAATTTTACGCTCAAATAAAGTGCTTAAGATCTAACAATAAGAACTTATCTTACTGAACAGTTGTGTGCAGTTTCAATCGGTATGTTCGTTCTTATATATATTGCTGCCTTTATTATCTTTTATGGACGTACCTTACGTGTAAAATTGATGTTATTTGAGTTGGAACATAGCACCTTTCTTGTACATTAGTGTTGATTTCTGATGTTAACCTGCAAATTGTTTTATTACAGAGCCAAGCAGTGGTTCTTAATACTTCTCATACGGCATTGGACACCAAGCTTGCAGTTTTTCTGCGATGTTTGTGTAGTATCTATTTTTGATGACGTTAATCCCAGCAAACAGAGCACATTCGGGCCTGCGGACGGCGAATAGTGGGTAGTTCGCCGTCCGATTAGGATCAGGCCCGAGAGTCGACGGCGCGTGGTGTTCCACACGCGCCTCAGAGATGTCAGCAATATAATGACGGGGCCTGTCACGGCCGATGCCTGCCCAGGGGTCGTGGATTAATTCGAAATAGAGTTACCGCGCCTCTGGGCATTACGGCAAGGAAGGAACAGGGCTGGCTTTTAGTCAGTAAAAGTCTGACACGCCCTCCCTCTCCACCCAGAGCGGGAGAGGTCATAGGATGATTTCCCACCACCACAAAAAAAGGGCACATTACCTACTCATTGTTTGCTGCACCGGTCGACGTCATTACGTCAGCGTCGGCTATCGCTGAAAACCAGCGCTGGGGCTCTGTCTCGCATAGGGTCGCAGCATTATGCTGAGTGATGGCCGTTTCGCTTGGATGTGACGCATGTTTTTCCCCCGCTTTTTTTGTAGTGTTTCTCTAGCTGTCTTTTGGCGTTATATTTGTAACCGTAAATAAACGTCTTTTCTTTCTTTTCTATCTTTCACATTGCTCGCAGAACAGATGATAGATGGGTCCGAAAAGTTTTGGAGCGGTCGCCACCGCATACCAGAAGACGCAGCGTTGGAAGGCCTCTCACAAGGTGGACCGATGACCTGGTGAGGGTCGCGCGTAGCCTATGGATACGAGATGCACTGAACCGGTCGTTGTAGCGACACTTGGGGGAAGCCTATGTCCAGCAGTGGACGTCTTTCAGCTGAAATGATGATGATGATGATGAAACTCTTTACCCTATCAATTATAATAGATTTACCTACATGAGTATAAGATACCATCTCAACTCCGCAGTTTGTGTGTAGAGAATGTAAATACCTAAGTTTCTCGATGAGAAAAGAAAATGGTCTGCAATCAACGTGTTCTTCAGATAGAGATTTGAGCCTTTCTCATTTTGAACCGAAAATTTCAAAAAACTCCTATTTTCACTTAGCTACAGTAAATATAAATGAGCGGTCTAAACCAGATAGGTACCAAAAGACGTGATCTCCCCGGTACCTGGGTCACGTCCCGTGTAAATAACACACGCGCAGCTTTATTTTATTATATTTTGGCGCGAAACCGACGCCATTACGCCGCGCGACGCGCATGCATCATATTGTGTTTTTTTTTTAAGAAAAGAGAATTTTTGGTATTTTTATTTTCACGTGCATTTATTATAATTTATGGTCTTATAAGGCTCGGTGAAGCTGTTGTTTTGGCAGATAGGTAGGTAAAACAACCTACCTTCAATAATATAAATGCGTGTTTGCGACCAAGCCAGGGCAAGGATCTGACTTGAGGAGACAAGAATGTGGAATCGTGCCCGTCGGATCCCCGGCTCCAACCTGATCACAAACCTGTCTGCAAGTACGCAGAGCTAAAGAATAATTTACAAACGTTTTGAACAACTTAGCTAAGGTTTCCGAAGTCTTCCGTTCGGGGATCAATCGGGTTATATGTGTGTATGTCAGAGTTAAATACTAGTGTAGTGCTTGTCAGTAGGTATACCAGACTCCAAAGGTGACCTCAAAAGGCCACCGGTGTTCCACACAGCGCATAGTCTCCCACGAACCAACCAAATTTCAAGTATCTTCAAAAATAACCTGTTTCACCACTACACCAAATGGGGTTTCAATCAAATTTAGTTCAATAGAAAACAATTAGGTTCAAAACCAACAGATTCGGCCAGATTAAATCGCAAGCCACCAAATTATATTTCCAACACGTTTTTTCAATACCGTCAAACCAACAAGTGCCAGATGACAGGAAGAAAGTCATCACTACTTAGTATAAAACAAAGTCGCTTTCTCTGTCCCTATATCCCTATGTATGCTTAAATCTTTAAAACTACGCAACGGATTTTGATGCGGTTTTTTTTAATAGATAGAGTGATTGAAGAGGAAGGTTTATATGTAAAATTTGTACCCGAGCGGAGCTGGGGCGGGTCGCTAGTAGAGTATAAAAAGAAAGGGTGTGACAGCCAAGGCTTCGCTCGGAAATGCACCCGGACCGATCAATGCGAATGTCAGTTTCACGACTTTACTACTTGTCCGATCATCATGAAACGCATAATAACTACACGTTTTCAAGGGTAGGCAGAAAAGGACATAGGGTAGGTACTTTTAATTCAGAGAAAAAGTACTGTTCCCGAGTGAGCTACATTAAGGCGAACGTCGCGGGCATAACCTTGGATTATAATAAAAATGATTAGGTTCCTATTTTTATTTATTTCTCTCCACAGGCACTTTACCAGGGTAGCCCGCGAAATTATTTTTTTTTTCAAGCGGTTTTCACCAATACACAGTGAGGCCGGGACTCCACCAAAGCGGAGACGAGACGAGCGGAGAGGAGATGTTTTTTAAACAACCAATAGAATTGTGTTATTGACACATCTCCTCTCCACTCAGCTTCAGTGGAGATCGCTGTGCGGAGACGTGGAATATTTGTATGGCGCGATGGAAGCGGAGATGTGAGCTGTGCGCGGACGACGCGCAGTGGACACGTGAGATGTGAGCGGCGTGCAGTGAGCGATGTCACCCTCCCCTCTCTCGCCCGCTATATATCGTCTACCTTTCGTGTCAGAATGCGTACAGAGGGCCTAGTGTGAGTTTTTTAACGCACTCGAACGCGTTTGCGTAAACTTCAATTTGTACTAAAACTGTATAAGCGCCGCCTGGTGACAATAGCGGGTAACCTCTTTTTTTCTATACGATTTGACATAAGCGAACGTTTACGCAAACGCGTTCGAGCGCGTTAAAAATTCACACTAGGCCCACTGAGCACTCAAGACCTCGCACCCGAGCTGAAAAACATCACTTCTCGCACAGCACACAGCACACCGCACACATCTCCGCTTTGGTGGAGTCCCGGCCTGATTTATGAATAAGGTTCAGGTGTAAGTATTATTTGTACTCGTGTGAATCTGGGAAGGGTCACTAGTATATAAATAAAAATCAATTGCCAAATGTATGTAACAGTGGTGTAGCTAGTCCCAAATGGGCCCCGTATCAAACATGTCTGAGGGGGCCCTTTTTACCTCATTGCACCTAAAAAGGGGTACTGTTTTAAGTCATCTCTGTCGTACTATTCTGGACTAGGAAAACTTGTTTTCACGTTTATTTTATTAAGACAATGTACGCACGAACGAAGTGAGCTAGAAAATTCAAACATTTTCTTATTACCACACGTCACGTAAAAAAAACCACATGATAAAGCTTTCATTTTAATAAGTCTTAAAAAAGATTATAGTTGGTTTTGTGTAATTAAAAATAATCAACGCTATGTAGAAAATCTGTCAGTACTTAGTATAGAAAAACGTCAAAAATTACATCTTACCCTTACCCTGACCAGAGGACACGGTGGAGCATACGGTGGAGGTTTGCCCCGCTTGGGCAGAACACCGCCGTGTCCTCGTGGATGCGATAGGCGACAGCGACCTCTCGCGCCGTGCCCTGGTTCAGGCCATGGTACGGAGCGAGAGGGAATGGGAGGCCGTCTCCTCCTTCTGCGAAGCAGTAATGCTCGCGAAGAGGGAGGCGGCATACATTAGGGAAGCTCAACAACAGCCGAGTCGCCCTAGCGCCCCCAGCCGCGACCGCCGCAGGAGACGCCAGGGGCCGCGAGACGATCTCCGGCCACCGTAGACCCGGGCCTGCGGACGACGAGTAGTGGGTAACTCGCCGCCCGATCAGCACCAGGCCCGAGAGTCGACGGCGCGTAGTGTTCCACGCGCGCCTCAAAGAGTTGTCAGCAAAGTCAGTAAGAGTCTGACACACCCTTCCGCTCCACCCTAGAGCGGAAGAAGTCATAGGATGATTTCCCACCCCCCAAAAAAAAAAAAAAAAAAAAACCCTTACCCTGAACCCGTGCCTGCGGACGGTGAGTAATGGGTAGCTCGCCGTCCGATCAGCACCAGTCGACGGCGCGTAGTGTTCCACGCGCGCCTCAATGAGTTGTCAGCAATGATGACGGGGCCCGTCGTGGCCGATACCTGCCCAGGGGTTGTGGATAATTTCGCAACAGAGTTACCGCTCCCCTGGGCACTCAGGGCAAGGAAGGAACAGGGGTGTGTTTTAGTCAGTAGGAGTCTGACACGCCTTCCCGCTCCACCCTAGAGCGGGAGATGTCATTGGAGGATTTCCCAACCCACAAAAAAAAAAACCCTAACCCTGAGGGCAGAAAGGAAAACATTTTCGGGCAAGATGTAATGTAAAGGATATCTATGCATTTTACAATTGACACTTAGAATACTACCAAATACACATCTTATGTTTCTGTACATAGTTCGTGTACCCAACCACAAGTCCACAACACTGCACTGTATCCAATCCTCTGTAGGCGGTTCCTCGTCCAAACCCCATACTTCCACACAAAACACGTGATTTTCTGAGGACTGTTCCGAATTATGTAGATACTAAATTCTTGTATTTTTCTGTTTTCTTCCTATTTTCTTTATTCTCCTAGGTTTATATTTCATTGTTTGTATTTTCCTATTCCATCTTGCCCGATGTACCTACCTACCCATTGACAATATTAATATTAATTCTTTGAAAATCCTTAAAAGTCAGGTGAGTGGGTCGTCTTAGGTTTAAATATCAATTCATATAGTAGCACTTTGTATGAAAACTGAAAAAAAATAATTTACCTTTTTTAAATAATAATACTACAAAAATACAATGATTTCGTAACATTTCGCTACAAAAGAAACAAAGTCCAATGTACGCGTTGTTCCTAGGCACGAGCGCGGTTAAGTATACGTCGGCTGATACGGCGGTAAATATGCCCCTGGTATGTAAGCGTATCACTTTTGAACAGCTGCACCCTGCAAATGTTGGGAAATCGAAAAAGGTGGGTTAGCGATTTTAGACTTTTCACGAAATCGATGTTTATTTACAAACACCGTTATTTTATGAAAAATCCCGTAAACTGATGTTTTTTTTTTTTCAATTACCCTGGCTTCGCGCAGTTGGGTAAAAAGACATTTGTAGCGATGTGTTGCATTTGCGTCGCCGCGTCAAAGTTAGGTCGCGCCGTACCTTACACGCCGCTACAAGGATACCTTTGCTCGCTTCCCGCCGCCGCCAGCGCTCGCTCGCGTAAGCGTATTCAGTCGGCCCCCCGGGCCCCGTCACCAAAGACTACTATACTGCCCGTTACGCATCTAGAAACACCGCGCACACTGCGTTCGTACGACGGACGCCATAGTTTGTCATAACCTTAATTATCCAGACTGATTGTGTGTTTATTGTGCTGTTACCAATATAAACTATTTTACCGAATCCATGTGTAGTTCCTTCTGTAGAAGTATCCCCTTATAAATTGCGCCCAACTCGTGGCACGCGCTCCGTACGGTAAGTACCTACGAATTGGAAAAATAACCGACGGTGACGCGAATGCGTACGAAATCCACGCGAACTGTGTTCTACCTAGTCACGGATCGAGTAATTTGTGTACCTAACTGGACTATACTGCCGTTACTCACCGTTTGCGTTCATCGCCGAGTGTTATCCTCGAGAAAATGCCGCCGAAAACACGCTACGCACGCGCAAACGAGGAGGAAAACAATGGTTCCAGTAGCGATGACGAAAGCCACGTGGTAGCTAACCCCGCGAGCGTGAACATCACGGTAACGGGTACACCGATCACGACGTCATGTGGCGGTAACATGATTTCCATTTCCGAGGAACAGCTCACGCGATTGTTATCCAACGTCATGAGAAGCGTCGCCACGCCAACACCGACGTCAACGAGTGGTGAGTCTACGGGACCGACTCAACTCACCGCTGCACACACTGGCCCGACCGTGGTCTACCTATGTTACTGACCGGAGACGCAGCAGTTGTTTTTTTTTTGTGGGGTGGGAAATCATCCAATGCGGCGTGTCAGACTCTTATTGACTAAAACCCACCCCTGTTCCTTCCCTGCCCTGAGTGCCCAGGAGCGAGGTAACTCTGTTTCGAATTTATCCTCAACCCCTGGGCAGATGGGAGTGAACGATCATCGAGGGCTGATGGTAGATTGGTAGGTCCTACCACCGCCAATCTCACGCTCAGGGCACCGCGTCACGTCTCATCTACGTGACTTGTGAGGACTAACATGTGACAGGGTGGAAGTCTCGCGAAGAGCTTACTATAGAAATGATCCTATGAAGTAAGGTCTTGTGGTTGCAAGGCGTAAAATCTACCGTGGAGACCTGGGACGAAGCGATACGACGACTTCGATTCATGCTCGGCGCCCCACGCCCCGCCCACCGGATCCTTCGAGAAATATTGGCGCGCGAACAAAGTGATAACGATAGTGTCGATTCCTTTATATCGCGAGTGCGGGCAGAAATGTCGCTTATACCATATGCTACCAGATATTAATTATGCAAGTAGATATATATATTTTACGGCCTTTTACACCGTAAGTTCCGTAAAAGAGTGTCACGCGATAGTATAAGTAGTGTCGAATGTCTACTCGAGCGAGCGAGCAAGGTATGTTGAGGAGACGCTAGGCGAGGTAAGTCATACTAAATCACTAATTTCGTTTCATAACGCGAATAGCTCGACTAATAACAGTAATAACATTGCAAGTACCGCGAAATCTCTAAATGTAAACATTAACCCTTCGACGGCAACGGTTAATCAAAGTAATTCTTCGCGCGCTGTGTCCGAATCTAGTTCGAATATTTGTAACGATATGAATTCGAATACGAAACGTGTTCGACCGCGCTGCGCTTTCTGTAAACGGTTTGGTCATTCGATAGACGAATGCAAAATTAAAATAAAATCTGGCGACCAAGATAATAATGCATCGCTGTCTTGTTACGGCTGCGGTCGACAAGGGGTAATACGCTCGAGGTGTCCTACGTGTAAAGGAGGCACGCCTGCCGCCGACAAAGTGAGGTTCCAAAGCGCTATCACCTGCGAGTCTGACCTGTCACACCCTACAGTCAAAATAGAAGTTGCGTCTTTAGTAGGTGTTGCAGTGTTGGATACAGGTGCTACTGAGAGTCTCGCTAGTCCCGGACTATTTAAAGTCTTATTAGACAATGGGACCACTTTCACGAAAACACGAGAGTTATTGTCATGTGACACGAAAGTCATCATTCAAGGATGCGTTATCCCCACCACTTTCCTAGTGATACCGGAAGCGGATAATAGGACGCTTCTAGAACAGGACTTTATCGCTAAAGCAGGTATATTAGTGGACCTCCAACATAACAGTTGGCATTTTAGTGATTTCCCTGGGCAGATGTTTACTTTTGTGCAGTCTTTTAGCCTTACATCCACCGGCGATGCAGAGCTGATGCAGGTTGATACCACCGGCTTGGCGCTGAGAGAGGATGAAGGGACGAAGCTATCACCTGCTCAAAAGACGCAATTGAACCAGCTCATTACTGAAAGAGTCGAGCGCTTCGCCACCGAAGGACCTCCTATTACTTACGCTAGTCGTCACATTCGGGTTGATGAGAAGCAGGAACCGACCGCTTCACTACCCTACAGAATGTCGCAAGGTAAGAGAGAGTTGTTGGACGGTGAGCTTGAGAAGTTGCTGCGCGCAGATGTAGGTAATAGAGGAGTACGAGTCGCCGTGGGCTGCCAACGTCGTCTTAGTCGCGAAGAAGGATGGTGGAGTTCGCCTATGTGTCGACTACCGTAAGCTCAACACCGTGACTGAGCCGGATAGATACCCGCTCCACGCATGTAAGACGTGCATCATGCAGCGAAGACGACCAGCTACATAACGGCGCTAGACCTCCACTCCGGTTATTTTCAGGTTGGTGTCACAGAGGAGGACCGCGACAAAATTACATTCGGTGCACCCTCCGGCACCTATAGATTTAAGGGGATGCCGATGGGCCTTCGCAACTTGGCGCCATGTTTCAGAGATTGATAGATCGTTACAAGTCGAACCTGACTGTGCCTATTCCACGACACATGGTAAGTGATGGCTCCGATGTCCCACCAGATCCTCAAGGAATTAAGCCTGTGACTATTTTTGGATATCTGGACGATCTAATAATTTTGCCACCAAGTTTCGAAGGTCATATTGAAGATCTCGAAGCGGTCTTCAACAAACTCGGGAAGTTCGACCCTCGAGTCAATCGAAAGGAAAACTGCTTCGCTCGTGACTCTGTGAAATTCCTTGGTTACATAATTGTTCCTGGAGGTCTACAAGTGGACCCAGAGAAAACCTCAGCCATTGCTGATATGCCGGCCCCGAAGAACGAGAGGCAGCTCAAGGGTTTTCTGGCCACATCCAGCTGGTTTCGACGGTTTGTACCGAACTACGCTAAAATCGCCAAGCCTTTGACTGACTTGCTCAAGAAGAACAACACTTGGAGATGGCATGATGAGCAGCAGGTTGCTTTCGAGCACATTAAGGAGCTCCTGGTCACCGCTCCCATTCTTCGCCAGGCTGACGAGTCCAAACTGTCTCGGCGCAGTTTTGATGCAGGGGGAGGGACCCGACGAAAGACCCATAGAGTACGCCAGTCGCCTGCTTTCGCCAGCCGAGCGCAACTAAACGACCGCCGAGCGCGAAGCTCTTGCCGTCGTCTGGGCAGTCACGAAGTTCAGAGATTACGTGGAAGGCTCGGAAGTAGTGGTTAAATCCGACCATCAGCCGCTACGATGGCTGATGAGCCTTAAGTCACCCAGTGGTTGTCTTGCTAGATGGGCAGCAGATACACTCCCGGAAAGATGAATGTGATTGCCGATGCACTAAGCCACCCAGCTTGTTGCTAGGAGAACCCAGCTGGTTACGAGGTATGCTTAGTGACAGTAGATATACCACAAAGGACACCTGAAGATGTGCGCTCTAACCAACTCAAGGACCCAGAGTTGAAGAGTATCGTCGAGGACCTAGAGATTACCGACGATCCCTTCAGGGGGAGAGGGTGGTCAGAGAGAGGATACCTGATGTCTGATGGTGTATTATACAGGTGCGCACCCGAATCGGAAGACGCTGAGTTCGCCAGCCTCGTAGTCCCTAAACACGAGAGAGAAGCCGTCCTCGTTGAGTTCCACGACGCTCCCATAGCAGGCCACTTTGGTGTTGAACGTACCTTACAGTTACAACGCATCAGAGCACGCTACTTTTGGCCAGGTATGAAGTTTTTTGTCACAGGATATATTATATATATTATATCCTGTGACAAAAGACTTCATACCTGGCCAATCAATGGCAGATTATTAAACGCTGTGCAGCTTGCCAGCGATACAAGATTCATAACTTGAAACCTGCAGGACTACTCCAGTCTCCTGCACCTACCCGGTGATTTGAAGTAGTATCGGTCGACTTGTTCGGGCCCCTACTAAAAACTTCAAAGGGTAATCGTTAGATTATCCTTGAAGACACGTGCTCCCATTGGGTTGAGCTCTTTGCGTTGGAGAAGGCCACCAGCGTAGAATGCGCTGAGATTTTAATATCCGAGGTCTGCCTGAGGTATGGAGTCCCGCGCAGGATGATTAGCGACAACAGAGTTCAGTTTATTCCTGAGGTGATGCAGCAGGCTTGTCATGCAATGGGTATCAAAAAGTCTTTGACGCCGTTGTATCACCCAGGAGCGAACCCCGTTGAGCGGAAAAATCGTGACCTCAAACCACGGTTAGCGATACTGGTGGGAAAGGATCACGCATCGTGGGATACTCACATCGTGGTCATAAGGTTCGCGATGAACTCCGCTGTTACAGCGAGCACTGGATTTTCACCGGCTTTCCTTACCTTCGGGAGAGAGCTGCGTGCGCCATCGGACGTCGTGGCAGACATGAAGACCATTGTGGACAGCGACAATTTCGTCCACAATATCTATCACTAGCCACTAAAACCAATATTTATTTGCTAAAAGGAAAGTCTAAACCACCACATCTAGTGGAAAATGCACTGAGTTGGCAACAATGATAATGTGACAACACTTGTAAAATGGCGTCGTTTCACGTTTGGTTTCACTTATCGGCAATAGTCGGTAAATTACTAAGTGCTAAAAATAGCACATTTAAATCAACGAAATATATGAAATATAATGAAATTTGCCTAAAAATATTTATTTCAACATTATTAGGGAGTAAAACATTTTAGTGCATTGAACTTTCTCTATAGTATATATGTATATCTATTAGTCAATGCCCACGTAAAACGAATCGTTCAATGACGAGATATAACGAGTGTCATAATAATGTTGAATTTTTATGATTTTGTTTTTTTTTATTTCTCGTAAACCATTTATTTGCGTGCAAAAACGTCACGTAGAAGCTTCAGATAATAAATGATAAATGATGTTTATTCAGTAAATAGGTTACAAGGAACACTTTTACACGTCAATGTTTTTTGTCAGTTTAAGCTAGATGAGGCCGGTGTTTCCTAGCTGACTACCCTGAGAAGAAACACCGAAACAAACTCAGAGGTCAAAGTCTCTTTTAAAGTGTGTACTGGTTAAATCATATGAGAACCATGTACGTTTATGTCTGGGATGAGCTTTTGAAGAAAGCAACACACGAATTCGAGTGGACCTGTCCAGACTGGCATTTGTCAGTCATCGCGAAGCTCAACTCAGAACTTTGAGGAGCTCAACGAACCGACGAACAATACCAAAGTAAGGACATTTGAGTAGGCCGCAAAAATACTCAAACTGCCAAACAATCATAAAATCTACATGAATATAACGACATACATAGTTCTCGCATTCACATTATTATATATGAGGACCATTCAGCTTAGTGTCTGTAGTGGTCTTTTGAAGAAAGAACCAAACATATTTGAGTGGACTTGTCCAGTCAGTGCAAGCATTTGTCAATAGTCGAATAGCTCAACTTAAAAACCACTAAGGAGCTCAATGACATGACGAACAATACCAAAGAAACGACATTTGGGTAGGCCGCAAAAGTACTCAAACTGTCAGACAACGTTAAAAATTACTGTAAAAAGGAGAAGAAAATAATAATAATAACCCACATAATGCTCTAATGCACAAAGCATGGACTCTTAGTTAAGTTTTCTGATGATGGGGGGGCCTGGAGTTCTAAGATACAGGCCTAGGCTTAGTTTAGACTCCAGATCTCCCACAAATTACATATTTCTATTTTAATTTAAGCACATACTTATGTTTTTCTGCCAAGGAACTTAATGGATGTTTGAAGTGTAATTTGTGGAGATAAATAAATAATTTTTTGATTTGATTTTGATTTTTTGACATAGTCCTCACATTTACAATAATTAAGTAATCAAATAAAAAAATATATAATACTTTACAAAGTAAATAGCCTTGTCAAACAAAATAGTAATAATAATATGTCAATCAAAAAATAAATATAATACCAAAGTATTCAAGTAAAAAAAAAAAAAAATAATAATAATAAAATGTCAAAAAAAAAAAATTAGAAATATAATATAATACTATACAAGTATTCAATATGATCTTTCTGTGAAAAAAACATGGCCTCGAAATTCCACGTCACATTTAAGTGGAATCATTGAAACAGGCGCGATCTCGGTAAAATGGAGCTGAAAATTTTATTGTAGTATTGACCACCTCAGCGAAGTTTACCGAGAAGGCTGACTCGACACATTTGTAGCCAAATACTGTAAAAACATTAGAATGTGTTACAACTGCATTATAATGGAAAAAGAATAAAATACACTACGTAAGACCAGGCAATATGGTCAAAAGACTATAGCCTACCCTTCGGGGTAAAAAAGGGAACAAAAAGAAAAAAAAAGGAGTTTTTGGCGGGATTTTGTCGAGTGAAGTTCAGTTGTTTTAATTATTCGTTTATTGCTAAGAATCAAACTACACCCACACCACTCCACTTCCTAGTGGATATTGTGATGTAAAATTGGTGTAGTTTTGTGTCTCAAGTGTCAACGCAAATGGACACTAAGTGGAATCATTGAAACAGGCGCGATCTCGGGAAAATGGAGCTGAGAATTTTATTGTAGTATTGACTACCTCAGCGAAGTTTGCCGAGAAGGCTGACTGGACACATTTGTTGCCAAATACTGCAAAAAACATTAGAATGTGTTCATCTGCATTCTAATGGAAAAAGTATAAATATACCACGTAAGACTAGGCAATATGGTCAAAAGACTTTCGCCGTCCCTTCGGGGATAGTAAAAAAAAAAAAAAAAGCAAAGATCTGTCAAAAAGTAGTGATAGGTGATTTTCGTTTTTGCATTTATCACGTACGTAAACATAATTTATAAATAAAAATGCCTGCCGGACCGTCAACCATGGATGGGGTACGTGAAAAAGCCTTTCAAGACTACAGAAAGAAGTTAATGGAACACAAAGAAGTGGAATCAAGGCTCAAAGAAAGTATGTATTTGTCTTGTTTGGCATCGATTTGTGCCGAATCACGTCCCTGATACTTGCCTGAAAATGATATATTTAGAAAATTGTTGATATTAAAAGTCAAATACTATCTCATTTCATCTATTTCCAGTATTGAGATACAGTCTTATTAATGAATAAGTATATTCCAGTACAAAGAGGTTACTCCTTGTATCTGAAACTATGCTTAGCCTAAGCTAAATTGTTTGATAAATTAGCGATTACAGCTGCAGTTTTAGTATCGTTTTCAGAGGCTACTCATTAATATATTGATACATCAGACTTTTCCCAAATATTAGCTAACTCAGGTTGATTGAGCACAAAAAAATAAACTTTTTATAATAGCTAACCTAATTTAATCACAATAAAACACTATTTTATGATGATGATTGTTTCAGTAGAAACATCCGCATCATTCTTTTGTCCTAAACCCTGTTGTCCTGTTATTCTAGTGGAGTTTCTTTCCAGTTCTTCTTCATAGGAAACAACCAATTGTAACTGTACACTAGCTTCTGACTTTTTATAAGTGTCCACAAGGCCTATGTAAAATTAAAATATTTTGAATTGAATTGAGTGGTACATATCTTTCAGCCATCATCTCAGAAATCACTCACCTTACTAGCCAATTCATTATTTACACAGTCCATTTACTGTTTCTTTGTTCTTCTCCAACCACATTCATACTTAGCTTATATATTTATTTAATTCTTTATGCACACACAAGTACAGAGGTGGGCTTAATGCCTCAGACAATTTCTACTAGTCATTCCTTAAAAATACTAATCAACTGCTAAGGTAGGTCACTGCAAGCACAACTTAGTCACATGGGGGCACTCCAATGAACCAACAATGCCTTACCGCTTGTAACCGGGCCTGCGGACGGCGAGTAATGGGTAGCTTGCTGTCCCATCAGCACGAGGTCCAAGAGTCGACGGCGCGTAGTGTTCCACGCGCGCCTCAAAGAGTTGTCAGCAATAACGACGGGGCTGTCATGGCCGATGCCTGCCCAGAGGTTGAGGTTAAACTCGAAACAGAGTTACCTCACCCCTGGGCACTCAAGGCAGGGAAGGAACAGGGGTAGGTTTTAGTCAGTAAGAGTCTGACACGTCCTCCCGCTCCACCCAGAGCAGGAGAAGACATTGGATGATTTCCCACACCCAAAAAAAAAAAAAAAAGAATGGTTGTTGTGCTCTCTATGCAACAACACCTATCCTCAAAAAGATCTTTACAAGGCAAATGCTAACACAGGTGACATGACTGAATTTTGGTCAAAACAAATATCTTGAAGTTCACGATCATCGATACACGGTTGGCGCAATAATTGAGCGTTCGGTTGCTTCCCTGCATGTCACGGGTTCGATCCCCGCATGGAACAATTATTTGTATGGCCTACAGATAATTGTTCCGGGTCTGGGTGTCTTGTGTATGTGAGTATACATACATGTTTGTGGACGCACCTACGATACAGGAGTAATTCCTAGTGTGTGGCAACGTTTTTTTTTTTAAATTCATAAAATTTTCCACATTTCCTTAATTACAGTGCGAGACAAACTGAAGGATGTTACTAAACAGTATGACAAAAGTGAGAATGATCTCAAAGCTCTGCAGAGTGTCGGACAGATTGTTGGTGAGGTGCTGAAGCAGCTAACTGAGGAGAAATGTAAGCATTTTGTTATGAACTTATAATTTTAGCTGCTAATGGTTCCAAGCTTTGAGGTGCATTTATTTTACAGACTGGGTTTAAATTTATTTAAAGTTCAAATGTCTACAAGACATGCAGGATTTTGACAAAAGAGCCATTTTGTTAAATTTTGTCGATCATTAATAGGCTTTGGTTGACAATGGAGCACGCTTGCCTAGAAGTAATTACTCTTGACTTAAAGATTCCCAGGTTGTAGCTATCAGGAAACAGACTCTGACAGGGAATTCCACTCCTTAGAGAAAGCTGCTGTTTATGCGTGTGGTTGAGATGTCCATAGATGATAATTAATAAAAATATATTTTTCTTAAAATCATAATTGATTGGTTATTAGAGGATAGGCACAGTTGCAAGAATCCCATAATAAGAATTATTTCATGCAAATCAACAGCTGCCCTTTAATTTTTAACCTTTTGTGAACCACATGCATCATTATTACATCGCAAACCATGTGGTCTCAGACCCCAAGAATTATCAGGGGAAGGAATGTGTACTTTTGATTATTTGTTTATTGTATTTAAAAATACTGTTTTTTGTCTATTTAAGTGTAAAAATAAAACAAAACCAAGTAAAATAATAAACAAAGGAACAAAACAAATTAAAACTTAGCCTCTTCATTGGCCTTGACGGGGCCCATTGTGGCCGGTGCCTGCATGGCTAGGGGTAGCGGATAAATTCAGAAAATGAGTTACCGCACCCCTCGGCACTCAGGCAGGGAAGGAGCAGGGTTGGGTTTAGTCAGTAAGAGTCTGACACGCCCTCCCGCTCCACCCAGAGCGGGAGAAGTCATTGGATGATTTCCCACCCCACAAAAAAAAAAAAGCCTCCTCATTGGCCTAACTTCTACAATAAAAAAGTAATTATTAAATCTTATATTATTATCTTTGTACCTGTTAATAAATGATAAAAAAGTCGAAATAAATGCAAATAATCTGGATAAACTGTTTTCCCAACAAAATTACTACTGGCTTTTAGACGACGTCCCGAACCACGTGGGGTCTGTGAGACCCGAACGCACTTTGCGCACGTCTGTTTACTGCGTCGACGACGCGATTACTAAACCACTGTCACCAACCGGTGCAGCAACTTCGTAACTCCAGCTACTCAAAGCGTCGAAAACGCCGCGCGAATTTTAAAGAGATTTACAAGGATTTTTGTGTGACTGGGGTCTAAACCCCACGTGGTTCATCATCTGCCAATCCTTTTCCCAACTATCTTGGGGTCGGCTGCCGGTCTAACCGGATTCAGCTGGATACCAGTATTTTACATGGAGCGACTGCCTATCTGACCTCCACAACCCAGTTACTGGGCAATACGATACCCCTTGGTAAGACTGGGATACCCCACATGGTTCACGGAAGGTTAAAGATATGGTGCAACCCACATTAATTTCCAAAATTTCAGCTAATTATATTTACTTATACTAATTTCCAGTCATCGTAAAAGCCACAAATGGTCCCCGCTACGTGGTTGGCTGCCGTCGCCAGCTGGACAAACAGAAGCTGAAGGGAGGCACCAGGGTCGCACTAGACATGACCACACTCACTATCATGAGGCATTTACCTAGAGAGGTAACTTATTTTCACAGATTTATCAAGTTTAACTCATTGTATATTTAAAGATAGTTTTAGACAAGTTTCTTTTGAGGAATCAAGTTGAAATATGGTATACTAGCTGTGCCCGCGGTTTCATCCGCGTTTATGTATCTTTCGTATTTATTTTTTTTTCATAAAAAGTACTATATGTTCCTTCTAATACCTCCAAGAATATGTGTACAAAGTTTCATGATGATCGGTTAAGTAGTTTTCGTGTGAAAGCGTAACAAACTTACATTCACATTTATAATATTAGTATGATGTGTTCCAATCTGATGGCAATACAGTTACCTATTTAGAAGAGATGACAGATTATGCATCTATATAAATTGATGGCTAAATGTGTTGCTAAGCACAAAACTCGAGAAAACTTAATTTTCATTCAGCCTTTTAAAAAGAGCATGTAAAAAGTTTTACTTATAATTATTTAATTGTGAAGGGTGTAAAATCTTTTTTAATGATACTTCTGTTGGTACCAAACAAGGCAGTTACAAAATCAGTTTATCTCTAGCATTTCAAGTTCTCATCTGTGTGTATCTAATCATTTTATTTGTTAAAAAAAGTAGGGATGGCCCGTTCGTTTTACTTTCGGTTTAACCGAACTTCGGCATTCGCCCGAAATTCTGTTCAAATGCTGAACATTCGATACATGACAATATTAAAATAATTCTTTGGACATCTAAACATTTAAATAATTATCGCCAAAAATAAAATCACTATTATTAATTTTTATAAAAGTGTTATAAGAAATCTTAATGACTACTAGTATTAAAAAATTACCAAGCTTATGGTGCAAAAACAACAGAACTTCGGCCGAACTTTTTATTTTTACCGAATGTTAGGCCGAAGTTCGTATTCGGTTCAAACCACATTCGGCCCATCTCTAAAAAAAAGTTAATAGTAAAAAACATGTTTTTAACCGACTTCGAAAAAGGAGGAGGTTCTATGTTCGTCTGTATGTGTTTGTTTTTTTTATTTTTATGTATGTCCACCGATTTCTTTGTCAATTGAGGACCGATTTTCAAAATTCTTTTTTTATCCGATAGAATATACTCCCAAGGTGGTCCCATATAAATTTTATCGAAATTGCTTCAGCGCTTTTTGAAAAACTGAACAAAAACGAAAAATACGTATACCTAGATGACGTTTTGATGTTCTCCAATTACGACTGTGTTTAAATTCGTTTACGTTTCATGTTATTGGGGTTTTTAGTTCTGGGGTATAACAACTAAAAAGTGAAAAATAAAAAACTTTTTTACAAAAAAAAAAACAACCGACTTCCAAAAAATAAAAACACTAAAAAATAACTTTAATTTCGGAAGTCGGTGTCAAATAACTAAAAAATAAAATACAAACACCTACTTCCGATTTTTTTTTTTTGGAAGTCGGTTGTTTTTTTGTAAAAAAGTTTTTTAAACAAACTTTTACATTCTTACACAATATTTCGTGACTCTGTTGCTAACCGTTGTAGAGTTCCTCTATCTGGAGCTAATCCTGGATTTTGATTCTCATGCTTACCATAAAACTACATTTATTTATTTATTAAACTTAATGCACAAGTAAGAATTACTGTACAATGGCGGACTTAATGCCATTTTCCACCAGTCGACCTTAGGGTAGTGCAGAGACGGAACGTGGCAGGTGCAACTTAAGGGAAAGAATAAACGGAAAATAAAAATACAATAATAAATATATACTTAAATACATACATACAACAAACAAAATTGAAAATGTATTTGAGAAAAACGAAAACAACGAATCAGCGTTGTGAGCGTTGTCATTGGTACTGAACCAACATGTAAAAACTCAACTTTGTAGGATACCCGGGCCTGTGGACGGCTCACAGTGGGTAGCTCGCCGTCCGATCAGCACCAGGCCCGAGAGTCGACGGCGCGTAGTGTTCCACGCGCGCCGAACAAGTGTTGTCAGCAATAACGATGGGGCTGTCATGGCCGATGCCTGCCCGGGGGTTGAGGATAAATTCGAAACAGTGTTACCTTGCCCCTGGGCACTCAGGGCAGGAAGGAACAGGGGTGGGTTTTAATCAGTAAGAGTCTGACACGCCCTCCCGCTCCACCCAGAGCGGGAGAAGTCATTGGATGATTTCCCACCCCACAAATAAAAAAAAACCCTGTAGGATATGAGGAAGTGGTTCTTATTCAGCTTGCAAGATTTGACCTGAACAAACACACTTTGCAAGTTAAATAAAAGCTTGTCAAAAAACAAGTTTGTTCATTGTATGGCTATTATGAGTTATCTCATTATTCCAGGTTGATCCTCTAGTTTACAACATGAGTCATGAAGACCCGGGAGATGTCACGTACTCTGCCATCGGAGGTCTGCAGGAACAGATCAGACAACTAAGAGAGGTAAGCAGTTAGAGATATCATTTAAAAATTACCTTTTGTAGTAACTTTTTTTAACCGACTCGAAAAGGAGGAGGTTCTCAATTCGTCTCTATGATTTTTTTTTGTTTGTTTGTTAGACGGTCCGGCGTGGTCGTAGAACAATTTGTATGGTAGGTTACGCACTACCGATCCGAGTGCGGTCCGAGTTTTCTATAGATCTGTATTGTGACGGATGAGTATCGGACGTAATGCACAACCGCTCTATACAACTTTTCCAGAATCTAGTTTATTCGTCTATGACAAACCTAGAACAATGACGGCCTTGATGAATGATGTTTATTCAGGAAATAGGTTACAAGGAACACTTTTACACGTCAATGTTTTTTGTCAGTTTAAGCTATGAGGCCGGTGATACCTAACTTGTTACCTTGCTACCTTGTTGCGCGGAGCCCAGACGCTAGGAAAATATCAATGACCTATCTGACTTGAACGATTATCCCTTTTCATACAAGGACCGTGGTTAGACACACACGGAGTGACGAATCGCGGGAATGTTTGAAAAAGTCACCTTGCCCTGGCATAGACTACTGAAGGAACAGGGGTGGGTTTTAGTCAGTAAGAGTCTGCACGCCCTCCCGCTCCACCCAGAGCGGGAGAAGATGATGAAGATGATTTCCTACCCTCCAAAAAAATAAACCGGCCAAGTGCGAGTCGGACTTGCGCACGAAGGGTTCCGTACTATTATCTATAAAAACGGCAAAAAAAAATCACGTGTGTTGTATGGGAGTCCCAAAACTATTTATTTTATTCTGTTTTTTAGAATTTGTTTTTATAGCGGCAACAGAAATACATTATCTGTGAAAATTTCAACTGTCTAACTATCACGGTTCATGAGATACAGCCTGGTGACAGACGGACAGCGGAGTCTTAGTAATAGGGTTCCGTTTCACCCTTTGGGTACGAAACCTTAAAAAAGGACACGGAGTCACGTCGCAGCATGTCTCTGCAACTTACCACGGTGCGGCATCGTGCCGTGCAAGTATTCTTTTGAGCTATAAGTACAGTTTCCGGATTCCGCAGGTGATCGAGCTGCCCCTCATGAACCCCGAGCTGTTCGTGCGCGTGGGCATCACGCCGCCCAAGGGCTGCCTGCTGTACGGGCCGCCCGGCACCGGCAAGACGCTGCTGGCGCGGGCCGTGGCCTCGCAGCTTGATGCTAACTTCTTGAAGGTCCGTACTGAGGTTTCATGAGTACCTATAGTGTCAGTATCACAGCAGTTCTTATGGAGTGTCAAATTTAGATTGGAGGCTACATAGCGAAATGTTTATTTGGTCAAAGTTGCTTGTGATCCAAAAGATTTTTTCTAATCTAAATACTAGAACTTAGTTTTAGTTGGTCGAGTTTTTTGAAATTTACTTCCCAAATTTTTAACTGTATGTTCGCCTGTATGTATGTTTATTTTTTACGTATGTCCACCGATTTCTCGGACCGATTTTCAAAATTGTTTTTATATCCGAAAGAGTATACATACTCCAAAGGTGGTCCCATATAAAGTTTATCGAAATGACTTTAGCGCTTTTTGAAAAAATCAACAAAAGCAAAAAATGTGTATATGTTGATTACGTTTTCGTCTCCTCCAATTACGAGTATGTTCAAATTCCATGTTCCATGTTATTGGGGTTATCAATTGGAACGTAACTTTAATATTTATTTTTAGTTCTGGGGTATAACAACTAAAAAGTGAAAAATAAAAATATTTTACAAAAACTTCCAAAAAAAAAAATACACTTGTGTTTTTTTTTTTTGGAAGTTTTCATTGAAAAATAACTTTAATTTCGGAGTCAGTGTCAATTAACGAAGAAATAAAATACAAACACCAACTTCCGAAAATAAAGTTATTTTTTAATTATAAGAGTTATTTCATTTTTGGAAGTTGGTTGTATTTTTTGTAAAAAGATTTTTATTCAGTTATATTTTTGAAATCACCTCCTCAAGCCCTTTATTTTGATATTTCCCACATGCATATTAAAAAAAAACAACCACACTAATTTTATTAATGGTGGTAGCAATTTTGTTCTTTTTATTTTCAAAATTCATGTAGCTTAGGTCATTTCGGCGGTCAAGACCAATCGAATGATACCGATAGAGATTATAATGATAACCTATGTTATCTCCCCAGGTGGTGTCATCAGCCATCGTAGACAAATACATCGGCGAGTCGGCGCGTCTCATCCGCGAGATGTTCAACTACGCGCGCGACCACCAGCCCTGCATCATATTCATGGACGAGATCGATGCCATCGGTACGTAGCAGTTCTTCTCTCTGTTTGCTCTCCTCGTCATTCTTCGCCAGACGTGTCTGTGCTGGGTCATTGAAACATCCAAATTCCCTGCCTTCTCCATGCCTTTTTTGGACCAGTCTCCATACTCAGGACTTGTCTGCTCATGTGTTCTTCGGGTCTTCTCATCACATGCCCATACCATTACAAGCGTGATTTGAGGACCATTTCTTCTTTACTTAGTACTAGCTGCGCCCCGCGGTTTCACCCGCGTAGACCGGGATAAAATGTAGCCTAAGTGTATAAGCTATCTACATACCAAGTTTCATCCAAATCGATCCAGCCGTTGAAGTAACAAACATACAAACACACGCTAAATAATAAGAAAAAAAAAATAATAAAAAAACAATAAAAATAATAATTAAAATTATTAAGTACTATAATAATTATTGTTATAATTTTTTTTTCAAATTAATTTTTTATTTTATAATTTTTCTTTCTTTCACTCAAACTTTCGCCTTTATAATATTAGTGTGATTAAAACAAAGTCACTTTCTGCGTCTGTTTTTCCGCTAACACCTCTTAAACTACACAAAGGATTTGGATACGGTTTTCACTAATAGAGCGATAAACAAGAAAGCTTCCAATTATGAAGTAAGCTCTGGTAGCAGTATTTTAGGTACTTATATGTAACCCTAGGGGAACCCTAAATGTGTGACGTCCGACACACACTTGTTCTGAATTACACACAAAATGATACAAATACTATAAGACAGCTTTTGTACAAAGGCTAGAACTTAAGAGCGCTATCACAATTTTTCTTGGATTTCAGCGTTTGACTCGAGTTTTGATGTTTTTTTTTGTGGGGTGGGAAATCAGCCAATGACTTCTTCCGCTGTAGGGTGGAGCGGAAGGGCGTGTCAGACTCTTACTGACTAAAACCCACCCCTGTTCCTTCCCTGTCTGAGTGCCCAGGGGAGCGGTAACTCATGTTGAGAATTTATCCGCTACCCCTGGGCATATACATACTTATGTAACATACTAACTGCTGCCCGCGGCTCCGCCCGCGAAAAACTTGTAATTTTTCATACAAACACCACCCCCTATTTCAACCCTTTTCTCTGCATGCCTAGCAGGCACCGGCCACGACGGGCCCCGTCAGTGGTGGCTGACACTCATCTCTTGATCGTCGCGCGTGGAACACTACGCGCCGTCGACTCACGGTCCTGGTGCTGATCGGACGGCGAGCTACCTACTGTGAGCCGTCCGCAGGCCCGGGTCTACGGTGGCCGGAGATCATCTCGCGACGTTCTACGCCCAGTACCTCTCCTGCGGTGGTAGCGGCCGGGGCCGTGAGGGCCACTCCGTTGATTACTGCTTCGCAGAAGGCGAAAACTGCTTCCCATTCCCTCTTGCTCCGTACCATGGCCTGAACCAGGGCCGGGCACTCAGGTCGTCGCCACCTATCGCATCCACGAGGACACGGCGGTGCTCCACCGCCTCCGCGCGACGCAGACCTCCACCGTGTCCTCTGGGCGATCCGCGCAGTGGTAACACCCGGGCGTTTCCTCCTGCCTGATCTGGAACAGGAAGCTCCCGAAACAACCGTGTCCGGTGAGGACCTGCGTCAGGCGGAAGGTGAGGACGCCGTGACGCCTCTCCAGCCACTCCTCAAAGAGGGGCACTACCGCCGCAATGGTGGCGTGCCCAGTGCTGGGTTGCTGTCGTCGCTGTCTCCATGTCGCCATGAGATCCTGCCGGAGCTCCGTCCGCCGAGCCGCGAGGTGTCGCGGCAGCAGAGTTTCGCCCCGGCGTTTGGCCTCCTCGCGCCACTTCCAGAGCAGCGCGAGGACCCTGGCCTTCAGATCCCATGGTGACAGTCCGGCAAGGAGGCTCGCCGCCTCACAGAAGACCGGAGTTTTGATGTGTGATTATGGTTTAGTTATAGCCAAAAAATTAAAAACAAAAATAATGCCCATGAAAGTTTGTTTATTTTTTTTGGGATTGTGTTGAATAAATATTACAATTTGTTTATATAAATCAGTAAAAACCTTGTCTCTGCAAAGGATGTTTCATAAAATTTTACTTTTGGGCATCTGTTGATGCTTTGTTACATCGAAGATATACTAATTTCATCATTTATCAAAATATCCAGAGGAGCTCGTGGCTGAAGTAATAACAGCCGCACGGGTCGATCCATCAGGTTAAGCTACACTTGCCGGGGTTGGTTCATGGATGGGTTCATGGTCCCGGCTGTCAATCGTGGATCTTTGACAGTCGTTACGGGTCGTCAGAAGCCCGAAATTCTGATATCCAGTCTTACCAAGGGGTATCGTATTACCCAGTAACTGGGTTGTGGAGGTCAGATAGGCAGTCGCTCCATGTAAAATACTGGTATTCAGCTGCATCCGGTTAGACTGGCAGCTGACCCCAAGATATTTAGGAAAAGGCGCGGGCAGATTTAATAGGTTCAATAAATTAATCACTATAGTACAATACAATTATTTCAATCAATAAAACAATTTCAATTATCATACTATCATAAAATATGTATATAATGTAATTTTTGCGAACTCGAAGGATGAAAGTTGTCTACCTCCTGTACTACAAGAGTAACCTATTTAGATTTATTTCGAAAGCAAAGTCTCATGTTGGTTTGTTCTAGGGAAGGTGCGTATTTACGCGACTAGGTTTTTACACCAGGTATTTATTTGCAAGTACGCCGGCCAAGTGCCGGCCCGAAATACTTCCAAGACCTTCAAAGTATTTTACTCAGCTACTCGCTCCGCGGACCCTCGACGCGATTCTGCTTTTTATTTATATTTAGTTACGGATCAATTTTCTATGCAAGTATTTTTCTTTAAAGGTTTTGTTGAAAGTATTTTTTGTACACGCCATTCTGCTCCTTATTCTTATTATGTTACGGATCAATGTTCTTCACACACGTGCGCGTCCGCTGCCACGCTCGTTCTAATTTACCTAAAACTGAGCACTTCAATTTTGTTATAGCGCTCTTGAATAAATTATTTTATTCAAAAGGCACTCGTAGTTTCGAACGGAATCCAGTGACAAATGAGGTCTGAATGTTCCGATAAAAATGAAATATCCTTTCTTTTAAAAACACCGTTCTCTTTCAGGTGGGCGCCGTTTCTCCGAAGGCACAAGCGCCGACCGCGAGATTCAGCGCACCCTCATGGAGCTGCTGAACCAGATGGACGGCTTCGACTCGCTCGGACAGGTCAAGATGATCATGGCCACCAACAGGCCTGACACCCTCGACCCTGCCTTGCTGAGGCCGGGAAGACTGGATAGGAAGATTGAGATTCCGTTACCGAATGAGCAAGCTAGGTAACGGACAAATTTTAAATTAGTTGCGTTATGATCACTCATGAGTGCAGAGTAAGGTCCAGTCTCGAAGTGTACCATAATTCGAGTTCCCTATATGTAGACTATATCTCAGTAATAGCACAGACGCTGGATTTGTGCTTGGTGATGGCAGTAAGATCGCCCTTGACTGCAGTGAAATGGATTTCAGTACTTTGGCACATCCATTAGTACAGCACCCTCTCTCCAGGCTTACCCCACCGCTTCCTATATGGTACCTTATTCAATTATGACATTCTAAAATGCCTTATTTTAATAATCTTGACTTTTTTAATAATCTGGCACCCCTGGTTTTTTAATACTCCCGGATAAGTGAGACTCGGCTGTATTATTCACTCTATACCTTTGGGGAATATAGAACTGAAAAACGTGAGTTTGAAAGCTGAAAAAAAGAGTGAGTATGATGAGTTCCCCAAGATACAGGCGCCGCCTAGTTTGGGGACCACTGGAAGAATAATTAATGTCATTACTAAAAGTTACAGACCGACACTAAGCTAAGATAATTTTAAGGTAATAATTGTAACAATGGATCAATAAATTTATTATTATTATTATTAGTTAAGTAAAAAAGCTAAGAAAGCCGTGACAATAGTGAGAGCAAAAGCTCAGGACATACTGTACGATACACTGGACAGTCCAGCTGGCCAAAAAGGTCTGTACCTGCTTGCTAGAGCCAGAGAGAGGAAGGCAAAGGATGTTAGTCGGATAAGATGTGTAAGGGATGAAGCTGGAACGCTTCTATCGGAGGATGAAATGATTAAGGATAGATGGAAGGGCTATTTTGAAAGATTTATGAATGAGGAAAATATCTGGAGTGGTGTTGTAGATAATAAACCAGTGAACGAGGGGTTAGTGAGAATGGTCAGTGTGGATGAAGTGAGAATAGCAGTGAATGGAATGAATAATGGTAAGGCAATTGGTCCAGACGGAATACCAATTGAAGTGTGGAAGTCACTACGGGTAGATGGATGGACGTGGTTAACTTTGTTCTTCAATAAGTTGTTGCTGGAAAAAGCCATACCTGATGAATGGTGCAACAGTTCGTTGGTGCCCATCTTCAAGAACAAAGGTGATGTGCTGGAGTGCAACAACTATAGAGGAATAAAGCTAATGTCGCATAGTATGAAAGCATGGGAAAAAGTTATACAGAGTTGTGCATAAAAAATTGCACATGGTGTTCGTTGACCTCGAAAAGGCATATGACCGGGTTCCGCGTGAGGTTTTGTGGTGGGCCCTTAAGGAGAAAGGTGTGCCTGGGAAGTATGTGCAGTTGATCCGAGCGATGTACAGTCGATACAGTACTCAAGTCCGGTCTGCAGTGGGCACCACTGACAGCTTCAGTGTGGCAGTTGGTTTGCACCAGGGGTCAGCCCTCAGCCCTTACCTCTTCGTGATAATAATGGACGCTCTGACGTCGGAAACCCAAGAAGAGGCTGCCTGGTGTATGCTGTTTGCTGATAATATTGTGCTGGTTGCCGAAAGCGGCTTAGAGGTCCAGAGCAGATTTGAGACGTGGTGGCAAAGACTGGAGAGTGTTGGCCTGAAATTTAGCAGAACCAAAACGGAATACCTGTTCTGCTATTTCGGCTCTCCAGTCCAATACCTATAGCTCTCACCGGAACTCCTATACCGTTCTGCTCCGACTTTCGGTACCTCGGGTTGCTTGTCCAGGGGGATGGCGATATAGACCGAGACGTAACGCACAGGATCAACTCAGGATGGATGAAATGGCGACAGGTCACTGGAACAACTTGCGACCGACGGATGCCCCTTAAGTTAAAAGGGAAAATCTATAAGTCCGTGATTAGACCTGTCGTACTGTATGGGTCAGAATTTTGGGCTGTGAAAAAGACGGATGAAAAAAGACTGCATGTGGTGGAGATGAGAATGTTGAGATGGATGTGTGCAGTAACGAGAATGGATAAAGTGAGAAATGAGTACATTAGAGGTAGTTTAAAAGTGACGCCAGTCACAGAAAGTTGAAAGGGAACCGCTTATCTTGGTATGGTCATGTAAAGAGGAGTGATGAAACACATGTAACTAAAAGAGTAATGAATATAAATGTGTATGGATGGAGAGGGAGAGGGAGGCTAAAGAAAGTATGGATGGATTGTGTGAAGAGTGATATGAAAGAAAAGGGACGGTTAGTGATAGCGTGACGGCTGACAGGACAAAATGGAAGGAAAAAACGTGTTGCGCCGACGCCAAGTAACATGGGATAAGGGCAGGAAGGTGATGACCTTTGGGGAATATAGACAAATCAATGGTTTGAGCTGAAAACCAACTACCTATACACTTACACAATGCTGACATTTGAACCATTTCCATACAACACAAAAGCTTAGTGCTTATATAACATACTTTACTGCCCGCGGTTCCGACAGCGAAAAATTTGAAAGTTTTTCATACAAATTTTCACCCCCTATTTCAACCCTTTACAGGGGGAGTTTCCTAAAATCCTTTCTTAGCTGACGTCTCCTACTCGTAATCTACCTCTTTGTCAAATTTAATCTTCATAGGTCCAGTAGTTTTTAAGATTTCGTTATTAATCAGTAAATGAATGAATGTATGAATGAGTGAGTGACCTTTTGCTTTTATACAGCATGTAACAAAAACCCTGTCCGATCCAATAAAGGCGTATTCTTGGTTTAACATACGTACTAGAAAAAGTTGTAAAAAAATGTAACTCCTAGAAATCAAAAGTTATAGATTTTTTATTTTTATAAAATATGCGAAATTTAACACTAAATATGGCAAAATTTCATAAGTTGACAACACTCCACCGGCCGGCGAAATCTTTTCATTTTTACCTATTTTTATTTCAAACGATACCGCCCTGCACTAGCCGCGCTGTAGGCACTCTGTCTCGCTCAGGCGGCGTCTTTGAAACGAAACAGCAGGTGAACTTTGTCGAGCCTTTAAAAACTTTTTTTTTTTAAATTAATTATTTTCATTGGGGAAAAATAATTATCTCGTATCCATTTAATGATTACGTATATGTGTACGCAGTACGATACCAAGGTAATACCCTTCAAGATCGGACAGGGTTTTTGTTACATGCTGTATATATAGGTATTATTGAAATTGAAACCACTATGGTTTTACAATTCATCTATAATTTCTATTCCCGTTCCAGACTTGAAATCCTGAAGATCCACGCGGCTCCCATCGCCAAGCACGGCGAGATGGACTACGAGGCGGTCGTCAAACTGTCCGACACCTTCAACGGGGCTGATCTCAGGAACGTCTGCACGGAGGCTGGGCTGTTCGCCATCAGGGCTGAGAGGGAGTACATTATACAGGTAAGGACACCTATTTGAGGTTTTATTGAAGTGAAACTTCTAATGCGACTTCCAACAAGGTTGCGTTAAACGTATAACGCTACCATGGAGGGGGTATGAAAGCACTGTTGTGTTAAACGTTCAACGCTCGGGGAACAGAAAGAGACAGAGCGAGAGTGAATGCGTGGCACTCGAACGCATGCGCGTAGTATACCTGTTACAGGCCGGCAAGAGCGTTATTAGAAATGATAAATGGTAGGAATGATCCAACAACCAAAGGGGGAACTTCCATTGATGCAGTTTTTGCAAGAAATATTGAAAAAATAGAACTCAAACATTTCGTATCTTACTTTAGTTATCATAATCCCATTGTAAATGTTGTAGATTTGAATATTTCTCCACTCGAAAATGATAATTAAAAGATGCGATCAATTTTGAATTGTAAGCAATGTTAATAAAGTTTGTCTTAAAGAAACAATATGATTTTACTAAAAATCAATTTCTACCCCTTCCTATTTTCATTTCCACATTACGAAGTTTCACTTCTTCCGAGCGGAGGGTCCACGCACAATTTTGTTTTCGTGTCGTGTCGTACACAGACCAGTATATTATACTATTTACATACCGTACTAACTATAAAATACTTAACTGTACTTAAAACTAATACTCCTCTAAAAAATATGGCGTCAAAAAATTCCACCGCATCGCTGTTGACTGATGATGTGCCAAAAAGACTGGCGACATTGCCACGTTGTATGGCAATGCAACTCTGCTCTGGTCGAAGTAAAAGCCAACACTTATGTTGCCACTTAAATATTAATATTTATTACGCTGTCTAATATTTAGTTTTACTCATTGTTTGCTGCACCGGTCGACGTCATGACGTCAGCGTCGGCTGTCGCTGAAAACCAGCGCTGGGGCTCTGTCTCTCATAGGGTCGCAGCACTAAGCTGAGCGATGGCCGTTTTGCGTGGATGTGAAGCATATTTTTTCCCCAGCCGTTCTTTTTTTTTTTTTGTTGTGTTTCTCTGTCTTTTGGGTCATGTTTACCGTAAATAAACGTATTTTCTTTCTTAATTTTTTTCCTCTTTTTTCACTTGGGTCAAGTAGTAGGTGTTTGGATAAATCTATAAAGTATCTAGCGTATGAGCACTTGAACCTTACGGCCCGAGAGTTTTAACCCCAAACGGCTCGAAATGTAACTAACTACCGGCGAGGTTGTAATATTTCCGTCGCTCGAGTTTCTCCGCAGTACTTCACCAGAAAATTCGCCTTCACAAAGAGCTTTACGCCCAATTTTTTTGCCAAAAATCATATCTAACCTTACCTAACTGTGGCGTAGCCCAAAATGATGTTTTTAGGTTTACATAACCAGTGCTACGAAAAAAAACTAAATAAATAATTTCTGTTTACAGGAGGATCTAATGAAAGCTGTCCGCAAGGTAGCCGACAATAAGAAGCTGGAGAGCAAGCTGGACTACAAGCCTGTCTAATTATATTGTTTTATATTCATTGATTTATGTATCTTCATTTACTTACCTGCTAATAAATAGTTGTATACCTTCCAAATGATTTGTTTTATTTCCCTGAACTCCTCCACTATTATTATAAAGAGGTAGTTTGTAAGTTTTTTTGTAGGAATAAATCTCTGGAACTACTAATCCGATTTTGAAAATTCTTTCATCAGTAGAAAGCTACTTTAATTGTGGGTACAATAAATAAATATTTTCGAAATCCACGCGGGCTGTTAGTCTGAAATAAAAAGAACCATTTATGACACCCAGTTATAGCCCGGCTTTCTATAACCAGTATCTCTAGAGATTATTTTATTTAAAAAAATATCACTAATCATTTAGAAAATTTGCCATGATCTGATACCATATTCTGGAGAATCAGAGAAACTCAAGGTGGTCAGAGAAAGTCAGTGAAATCGAGGGCCCACCCCACGTGGAAGTCAGGGAAGAGTTGAGTTTGCGTCTCGTTTCCCTGTGATGACAGTCAGGGAATTTTTTTATTTGAAATTAGTCGTGGACACCTCTTGCCACCACTTGCAATGTCTGATTAATTAAAATACAAATTATTTAAAAAAAACATTTTATTTTTACAAAACAATCTTATATATACTATAACAATATACCTACTACATTAATATTTACGTCACCGAACAATAATTCATATGTAACATTTTCTTTTTTTAATCTATGTAATACTTAAACATAAATCAATAAAATTTGTAAAAAAAAAAGTTGTTTATTGGTAAGTACCAGAAAATCATTCGCAATATTATAATTAAAAAGGTACAGTAATTGCAGGAGTTGCTGATACTGGTTCCCAAACTAAGCAATCGCTTGTATTTTTTTTATGTAGTAAGGCAGGTGTTGGTAGATATTTATTATGAGCCTGTGCTGTCCCATTGCTGGGCAAAGGCCTGCCTTTCCTCCTTCCACTTTCCCTGGTCTTCTGCAATTTTGGTCCAGTCCTTTGACAAGGAATCCAACTCATCCCGCCATGCACACATTTTTTACCTGTTTATTTTCAATCAATTTAGATGCACTTGACTCAATATTGTATATATAAATTTTTTTATTGTTGGTTGGCACGCGTTTGACCACTAACTCACTTGATGGTAAGCGATGATGTGGTCGAAGATGGAGCACGCTTGCCTAGAAGTAACCTATTCACTCTTGACTTAAAGACTCCCAGGTTGTAAATATCAGGAAACACAGACTCCGGTAGGGAATTCCAGTCCCTAGCTGTACGCACAATGAGTGTGTTCTCAAAACGCTTTGTGCGTATGGATGGGATGTCCACCATGAACAGAATATTGTACTTTTGTGATCTCTTTGAAATCTCAAATATTGAATGTATCACAAACATTGAGCACCAGAATGCAGACACTTAAAATTCATTCATATTAATTTACCTATTAAATCATTCAAGCTGAAAACATCAAATCACTTAATAAAATCAGGCAGCGTCCCATTCTTCCGTGCCTTAGCAACATTTTCAAAATAACAAGAAAAATCGACATAACCCTTAATTTTTCGATCTCTATCAAACGGCCTGCCAACTGGATAGATATCCGAAGTGGACTCCATAGACCGGTTCGTATCAATATTCGAATCGTTCGTCGTAATTATCTCATTGGTCCCCGATCCTGACGAGTAAATCTCCGAATCGATTTCGTTCAAAAGAGTATTCGATTTTGACTGCACAATCGGATTGAAGCGAACAGACGCGTTTTTTGTGACGCCATGATTCGGGGCATTTTCGTCCTCATTCGTCGGTAAAAAGTTAAAATTCCTTATCAACAAAGACATGTGTGTGTTTGGTTTTGGTGTCAAGTTATTTTTAACGCAGTAGGAAACGAACTCTTGTTCGATTTCTTCTAAGACTGCTTGGCTAACCATTTTGAAGTTAGACTGTTTTCTGAAGTTCTCTACTATGATTTGGGCGAGCTGTTTGTTCGTTTGTTCGTAGCTTCCTTTCGCTTCTTGTATGCGTTTGTAGACGCCGGCGCTTACAAGGACTAGAAACCTGAAAGAAGTTTAATAAAACGTAAATTAAAAATTTGAACTAATTTTGTAAACAGGTAAAATATTATGCAATCTCTGGAGATACTGATCCAATTGTGAAAATTATCTCACTGGTAGAAAACTACAGAATGACTGAAATTAGCTTTTGTCGCTCAAGTTTTTGAAGTGAAAACTTCTGTAGGCGCGCCACCGACGCCGACACCGCTACGAGTGCTACGACGCGTAGCGTCACCGGATCGCGTAGCGGATTGAAGTGAAAACTTCTTTAGGTGGACATTTTTGTTCAAGTTTTCACTTCTGTCGGCACTCCCGGAGTGCCACTCTTTTTTTTTATATTGCTAGGCTCGCGCTTGACCACTAGAGTAAAGGTTACTTCTCGGCTTCTAGGGCCACTGTCGACTTAAAGACCCCCAGGTTGTAACTAGTGGAAAAATGTACGGTTTCTGTGGTAAAATCCGCGGGAAAAAGTTGTCTTATAATACTGGATCAAAATCTTGAACCACGAGTTTTGTAAACAAAAACAACTCAAGCATATTATTTACAAGGCAGTTTGTTATCAAATAGAACAATGGGTCAGAGGTGGTGAGATATCTATGTTATTAGTTTGCAAAAGGAATTAATACCTTTTAGTCTCGAAACATTCATTGTCTAGTACCCATAATACAAGCTCTGCTTAGCTTGGGACTAGATGGTGTTGTGTGATAGTTGTGGAATATTATTATTATGTTTATTAATTTTTATAGACATATTAATTATTATTATTATTCATTGATACTTGATTCACATCTCATTGCTAGGCTAGCGCTTGACCACTGGCTCACCTGATGGTAAGCTATGATGTGGTCGACGATGGAGCACGCTTCACAATCTCTACATAGTATAAATCAGTCGCTTTCCGCGTGTGTCTATATCTCCGCTAACTCCTAAACCACACATTGTTTACTGATTTTACTGTGATGGCCATAGTTTGTCACTTCCGGCTTCGAATCACAGCCCCATCTATAGATACTACCGTTGCACGTGCAAGCGGGCACACCAGTTATGTATGGAGGCTTATATTTGGTTAAATATTTATGTTTGAGTTTTTCCGTTTTTGATGGCGTGTGCTAATGGAGTGTGCTAGCTAACAAGTGGCGGTTAATTTAATTTTATGATTGTATTTGTGACGATATGTCTTTACTTTCTTTCATTTTCTGTTTTACGTTATATTACATACATATATGTTAAGATTGTTGCATACTATTATAAAATGTCCTTGACTATCGCCGGACCACCAACGCCGATCGCTACCATATTTGGTAAATAATTAGTACCCAATTGCTACTAATTAGTTCTTAAAACTTAACAGACAGATGTGTTGCTGGGGAGTTTGTTGGCCACTTCTTCTCCACAGCTAAAACACTAGGAAGTGGTGATGGGCGGGCGTTTTTTGGGGGACTGTCTTTATGTAGAACTTTGACGTTCAAAAAGTGCTGGTTCTCAGCCTAGTTTGAATAAATGACTTTTGATTTTGATTTAGTACTCAAACAACAGAATTGGTACCTTAGTAGTTTTTGAGAAACTCGACTTTGAAAGTGGTAGTCACGCTCCGTTTAGTAGGACCACCATGAGCGCCGAAAAAGGGGGCATGATACAGCTATTCTATAAAAATCGTAAATATCGTAGTATCGCACCATTAAAAAAGGAAAAAAAACGGTAAAAACGTTTAATGAATCGAAAACGATTCAAATTTTGTTCTTTATAAACGTTCCGTTACAACGTAACCGAAACAAAACGAAACCAAACCGAAACGAGACTGAAACGGTTTCGTCTTTTTTACCTACTAAAAAGACGAAACCGTTTCACGAAAATATACCGGTATCCGAGCCCTGCTTTAAATAGCTTACCATCAGGTGAGGTAGTGATCAAACGCATGCCTATCAATGATGAAAAAAAAACATCCCTTCTTTACGAGTAGAGACATAACTCATTTTTTTTCAAGATTTTATTTTACCAGTTTGTCGGCGTGATTAAAATATATATACCCGTGCAAAATTACAGCTATCTAGTATGTACTAACAGTCTCTAAGCTAAAACATACACGGACAGACGGACATGGCGAAACTATTGGTAAGGGTTACTCATTAGGACTACGGAACCCTAAAAACGGAAGTATGCGTTAATGGTAAATGATAAAATGATTATGCAAATTGGTTACAAAGAACATTTTACACGTCACTGCGTTATGTCAGTTTAAGCTAGATGAGGCCGATGTTTCCTATCTGACAACCCTGAGAAGAAATACCGAAACAAACTCAGAGGTCAAAGTCTGCGCGGATCGTCCCGAGGACACGGTGGAGCATACGGTGGAGATCTGCCTCGCTTGGGCGGAGCCCCGCCGAGTCCTCGTGCATGCGATAGGCGACAGCGACCTCTCGCGCCCGGCCCTGGTTCAGGCCATGGTACGGAGCGAGAGGGAATGGGAAGCAGTCTCCTCCTTCTGCGAAGCAGTAATGCTCGCGAAGGCGGAGGCGGGTCGCGTGAGGGAGACTCAACAACGGAGACGCCCTCACGCTCTCAGCAGCAGCCGCCTCAGGAGACGCCTGGGACTTCCGGCGCCGCGAGACGATCTCCGGCCACCGTAGACCCGGGCCTGTGGACGGCTCACAGTAGGTAGCTCGCCGTCCGATCAGCACCAGGCCCGAGAGTCGACGGCGCGTAGTGTTCCACGCAAGACGAACAAGAGATGTTGTCAGCAATAGGGAGGGGGCCCGTCATGGCCGATGCCTGCTCGGGGGTTGAGGATAAATTCGAAACAGAGTTACCTCGCCCCCGGGCACTAGGGGCAGGAAGGAACAGGGGTGGGTTTTAGTCAGTAAGAGTCTGACACGTCCTCCACCCAGAGCGGGCGAAGTCATTGGATGATTTCCCACCCCACGACAAAAAAAAAAGAGGTCAAATTCTCTTTTAAAGTGTTCAAATCCATACAATATGTACTGATTAAATCCTAAGAGAACCATGTACGTTAATGTCTGAGATGAGCTTTTGAGGCAAACACTACGCAGGTTTGAGTGGACCTGTCCAGACAGTACAAGCATTTGTCAGTTATCGTGTAGCTCAACTCAGAACTTTAACCAGCTCAACGAACCGACGAACAATACCAAAGTAAGGACATTTAGTTTACCTGCAAGACTCATCCAGTATGATAGGCCCGTGTATCTCCGGGGCCGCGATGACGGGCTCCGTGACCGCGGCGCTGATGGTGGGGAAGGCCTTGTACAGCCCCTTCACCAGGTAGTTGCCCAGACACCGCGTGCCTGTCTGGTTGCCCAGGTATTGTGCTGTGGGCATACATACATGGTTTGGTGAGTATGTGGATTAAAGGTATGAAGATCCAGTAAAATTTTTAGTGAGTAAGTTGTAGTACCTAGTATAAATATTATTACATTTTTAGATTTTTTTAGGGTTCCAAACATCCCAATGTAAAAACAGAACCCTTATAGGATCACACGTGCGTCTGTCTGTCTGTCCGTCTGTCACAGCCAATTTACTCCGAATCTACTCGCTCGATTAAGTTGTTTGATATACAGGTTTATTTGTATAACTCAACCACGGGCGAGTAACGAAGTTTTAAAATAAAGTTTTTCAGACTGTACCATGCGACTTATCAAATTAAAGGGTGAATTGTGCGGGTCTCACATTTATTCATAATTTTAAAATTAAGCGTTTTAAAGTTATTCAAGAAAACATACGAAAATTGACCATTCCCCCCCCCTTTTATCCGAAACTACTGAGTTTTAAAAAAATATGAATATTAGTTCTTTACTAGATTACAGGAAAACATAGAAGTAATACATATACAGTTTAAAAAAACCTGATTTGTTCAGAACCCTTTGCGTGAGAGTTCGACTCGCTCTTGGCCGGTTTTTAGTTAAGTTTTATTTCATCATCATTTCAGCCGAAAGACGTCCACTGCTGGACATAGGCCTCCCCCAAGTGTCACCACAACGACCGGTCCTGTGTGTCTCGCATCCATTGGCTACCCGCGACCCATCTCCTCCCACTGGTTTCCACTCCAGAACTTTTCGGCGCCATCGACCACTTTAAATTAATTCCGGTTTAAACTTAAACTGTCAACCACCAACTAAAATATCAACTATCATTGTGTTATGTAAGTTAATTTTTAAGAAATTATAGCTATTCAAAGGCCCCAAATAGATTAGTTTGTTCCTAAATGTGTATTTAATTGCAACAATTTTTTTATTATTCAATCAATAATAGCTTAGCCTGTTACCATCTTGGAGTCGGCTTCCAGTCTAACCGGATGCAGCTGAATACCAGTATTTTACATGGAGCGACTGCCTATCTGACCTCCACAACCCAGTTATTGGGTAATACGATACCCCTTGGTAAGACTGGTTGTCAGACTTTCGGGCTTCTGACGACCCGTAACTACTGTCAAAGATCCACGATTGACAGCTGGGACTTACGGCTTAATGTGCTTTTCGAGGCACGGAGGAGTCTTGGTATGTAAAGCTGGTCACCCATCCATGGACCAACCCCAGCAAGCTTAACCTAATGGATCGACCCGTGCGGCTGTTATTACTTTAGCCACAAGCTCCTCAAATATGTTATTATTATTATTATTTAATAAATTATTATATTAATAATTATATTTGATAATTATCTTGAATTCAAATACTAATTAAGTATGTTTACCCACCATTCCTCAACTTATTAACATCCAGTCCCAACTGCTGCAACCTCAGTAGCTCATCCTCATTATTCAGACTATGATCCACAGTCAGCTGCACAACCCTCAACACTGCATTGTCATCCGTCCTGCACAGCAAGGCCCTGGTGTCTCCGACGTGAGCCACAAATAGCTTGTTTGCATGGACCAAAGCTATGACCACCGCTGCTCCACCTGATAGGTGCACGTCAATCTCTTTTAAACGGGTGAGGATGTTGTAGTTCTGAGAGACCTGGAAAGAACATGAGGGACGGTGAGTATGGTTATAAATATGTTCTAACTCGGCTCACACCGACTTTCTGCGGCGCACGGGAGCAAAATAGCCATTAGCTCTGAAAGCTACAAATAATTTCATCTTATCTACTCATAGTTAAAAACTGATTGCAAGATTAAAAAAAAACAAAAAAAAATAGAATTTATCTCACCTGATTTTCATTGAGCGTCTGTAGCTGGTATTGCAGACTAGTTCTCTCAGCTATCATGCCATCATAGTTCTCCGTGTAAGCCTTCTCCACTGATATGAACGCATTCCTGGAATATTTTGTGTCAAACATTATTATGGCAGTTCACACCAAATTTCAACTGAATTAGTATCGGAGCAAATTGGCTGTGACGAATGGACAGACAAATGAGTGATTCTATAAGGGTTCTGTTTTTTTTTATTTGCAGGTTCAGAACCCTAAAAACAAAGCAGACTAGCCATTACATTTGGAATTGGAACATACATCCCTTCCTTTCTAGTCATATTATCTTTTACACAATTTACCTTGTTCTGGGTTCAACTGCTTTATGGGGACAACATTAAGCCAGGTATTCATTACGCAACATTTGTTAATAAACACTGTTTATAAGCAAAGATGATGAAACATTGTTTATTAAACATGAAACAACTTGTTTATAAGCATGATGATCAAGTTTATAAGCAAATGTTGCCTATAGAACAACATTTACGCTTTTGTAAGTCTTGTTTCAACATTTTGGAGCTTTAAAAAAAGCTGACTTGGCAAATGTTGTTCTTCAATTAAAAAATGGGGGGTGCGGGTAGGACGGTGAAAAATACTTTACAACCTATTTTCATACGTACCAAATATAACAAAAAAACAAAACCATTAAAATCATTCAAGCCATTTCGGACGATTGCAACCAAAACACCGTGACAGAGATTTTTATATATTAGATAGATAGAAGATTAGGCATACATATTTTATGATTGGTAACACTGATTAGCAGGTTCTTAATTCAAAATTTTCTATGAAGAATTTGAATTTAGAATGCACCAATCAGTACCTGAACTAAGCATTAAGGTCAGTGAGTTTTATAAATAAGGCTGTACATCTTACCTTAACCTTTCTCTAATTTCCTCGTCAGTGTTGGCTGAGGGTGGTGGGAACAGAATCTCAGCCGCCATCCTTTGCATGATAAACCTGGCTGCATCCAGTCCATTGTGTGGTTCAAATACTCCATACAGGGTACTAAGAGAATAAATTTAATATTTGTCAAAATTAATGGCGTGTGCGAAGTTAGCTGCGAGTTCAACTGACACAGGTACAGTCAAGTCGACAATAATTTAGGCCATTTAATGATTTTTAAAACTGTGTGGAAGCTGTGTAAATATGTTTTAGGGGTGTATGGTACCTACTTATTTGTCACTTTGGAAGTTGGTGGTATTCTCACATGCCATTAAGTTTGAATACTAAGATAGCTTATCACAGGCATTTTGGCAGTACTGCAGTTGAGTTACATTGGAACAGATTTTTTTTAACATAGCTTTTTGTCATGGCTGCACTCTTGACGCTTATCTAGGAGGATAATTATGTACATTTTTGGAAGAGTAAAGTGCTAGTGTAGCTTCCTATAGTAAAATAATTATTGTAAGCGGATCAGTGCTTACAGAGATTACCTTTACAAAAAAAAAACAATTTGAACTCTATAATTGGTAAACATTAGTTAAGATTCTTAGTCATTGTTTTGATAGATTTCGTAAATACTTGCTCTCTGCATGTTCAGAGATTATCAATACATATTGACACTATCAGTACCATATTGTTGACACATGGAGAAAGTCAAAAATAGAACTAGGAATGTGGTTTGTGCACAGTGCATACCTACAGGATTCATTATGCAATAAAATATTAATAGCTTTATGGAGGTTTAACTCCTGTACTACTATTAAGATAAAAATACAAGTCTACTTACAAATTATCTTCAGTCTGACAATAAAAACATAAGTAATCGTCAGTGGTGTTCGTATTTCCTCCTCCTAAACGGGAGAAGTAAGACGCTACACAAGAATTTTTGCATTTTGGCAGATCGTCGGTCCACGGCCGTGCTATCATAATAAAAAGTAGCACAGAAATCTAGGATACCCTACTTAAAACCAAAGGATTAGGAACACAGGAAGTAGGAAGGAACACCAAATTATTTTGGGTTATTTATTTTCGCATCGCAACTAACTTGACAGTTTCAGTTTGACACAGCGATACTTGACACTTTGACAGTGATGTAGTGAACGGATGCGTTCTGTAACCAGAAATAAATCATAGTAAAATTAATGATGATTTTGAATTTAAAACACATATCTACATAAAACAAAGAACTTTTCTCGTAGAAATAATTGCAATAAATAGTACTACTTCTCAGTTACCTACAACTGTCATTATAATTCAAACAAAGAGATTTTATGTGAAATATAGTAAAATGTGATTTGATATTTGCCTTTAGTTTTCGATCATACGTCTGACAAGAAAGACAAACGTTTTGTTATTACTAGATAAAAGAAAACAAAAGTAAGAATAACGTAGACTACGTTTCTTACTTTTGATGTTCAATTGTTCATCAAAGACCAAGAGAGATCTATCCGTATTATTATTATACTCTTTGGATAGTTCAGTGCGTGACGCATCGATAGATTTTATGAAATATCATTGCGATAAAAATACTATTTTTAAATCGAACACTCACTAACTTTCTTTGAATGACTAATAAAAAAATAGTATGTCATGCATTTACCAAACAAAACCAACTTAGCTTATTTTGTTACCGTAACCGGTAACCAAACCACAGTTTCCTTTCCCACAAAATATTTAAATGATATGATAGGTACATCCATCACAACCACAACCACAACACTACTGTGTGACTCCAGACATGCCTTACACACGCCATGCATTATACATGTTGTTTTTGCACATGCTGGCTGTAGCTTTGATCACGCCAAGATGCACTTTGTATGTTTTTTATACTAGGGGAACGTTCTAGTAACATTAATAAAAGCTTGCTGGATTTCCTAGACACTAGGCCATGAATGGAAACATCCTTTGTATGTAGTTTGACTATCTCTGCATACAAACAGTGCTGCTCCAACTTAGAATAGGTAGGTAAGCGCGTGTAACTAAAGCAATAAAACTTCTAGTCATTGGATAGTCTTGATAACTATTATGGCATTTGTTGCTATAGAAATGAAGGTCTTATTAGTCTACACAATTTCCATATAATGGCCCACATGATTCAGCCACACTTTCTTCAAGGTGATTTGAAATCGAGTGTTAATGACATATGAGGCCATGAGAACCAGTGGCCTAACTCATTTTTTTACAATATTGAGTTGATTTTTTCCAGTTCAAATTGATCATTTTGATAGAACCAGAGTGGCCTAAAAGTGATACAACGAATTTTCACTTTACATATTATGTAGCAGAAAGGTGCTCAACAATGTCTATATTTTGTGATAAATTATAATTATTATCTATGATAGTGAAATAAAAGTCCATTTTCATTCGATCAAAGTTTTAATGTTTCTCTCCACATACCAAAACTCTAATCATTTACAAATTTTTGCAATTTTTATAATTTTATTTATACAATGTCAGCTCAATAACCTAGAGCTACCTGTGACTAAACTTTTGTTTATACCTATTTTTTTAAGAAAGCAAATCTTTACTCCGGACATGAATCAACAACTTTAGAAAATATTTTAAAAATATTTTAAGGTGCACTTAACACCTTTTTACTATACATATTATATACTCTATGATTTCCTGGTGCACTGTCAAAAATAATGTATAATTATATTCTTTCATATAATGTAAATGTTACTTATATCGCCAATATCTCAACAATAGGTTCATTAACACTTATCTAAGTCCTATAATAAGAGAATCGACAAGTTTCATATCCCATTATGCTGTATGTTACAATATAAAACTAAAAATAATGTATTAGTGCATGGCATAAGAGATAAGCAGTTTTAAATCGGGATGGTAAAGGTTTCCAAAGTCACATGTAATTAGAAAAAAATAAAAAAAACATTGTCCCAGTACCAACATAACACATTCACAATTTACACATACAAATAAATGTAGAAAATGATAAATTCAAAGTACATTTATTAGGAACACAATGTAAAATAAAATGAGAACTATTTGAGACGCCTCAGTGGCTTTGGAAACCCGATGTCACTGGGTGAGCAAAATTAAAAACTACACCATTGTGGCTGACTGGAAGTTTAATCGGTTTTCTTTTCTGCAGCTTTGGTTTCTGATTCAGGTTTTTTTTCTTTTTCCTTCTCCTTTTCCTTCTCTTTCTCGTTCGTGATTATCTCCTTGGCCTCCTGCTTGGAAGCGTCGTCGAAGTTGCCGACTAGGTTAGGGACCTCATCGTCCTCGTCGAGTGGTTTCGGCGCGGCGACGCTTGACGCCAACCTCTTCAGCTGGTTCAAACCCTCAGGACCAAGCTGACTAAGGATGCCGGGGAGCATCTCGGCGATCTGCTTGTTCTCTCCATGACCGGTGATAGCGAAAGTGTTGGCCGCAAGGGATGCCTGCGCTTTCGGATTGTTAAAGTGTATCACTGTGCCGTCATCTTTTATCATATTCACCTCCTCGATGCCAGGGATAGTGTTCACTGACAGCTTTTTGAGCGACGATTGCAGTTTCTTGTCGTCTGTCGCTGCGGTAACGTGAACAACCTTTTTCTTGCGTCTCGGTGTGCCCTTACCGCCGATGCGCACCTGTGACTGCAACTTCTTTAGCTTTTCGGTGTTCATTCTGTTATTTTAATACACGTCGCCCGTTTGTCGAAACTCTGCGCGCTTTTTAGTGAAAGTATTTACTCAATATGCACCGTGATCACACAAGTTTTCCATGTAACTTGATCGTACGCACGTGTTTTGAACACCGGTTAGTTACAAAGGGAAAATGGTGGATTTGAGACAAGTTATTTCTGATTTCCAACTTCTTGCCGTTGGCAGCACCGTCTAGTTTGAGGTTCCGTTTCACGTGAATTAAAAATTATACATTGAAAGCTAAGGGTTACAGAAAGCAAATAAAATGATTGTTCCTTACAATTATTTTAACATTGCATAAATTGCAACCATTATTACGATAAATTATTAAATTTGTTAGGTAAATAAACTAATTGTATTTAATGGACATGATGGACATTGGACAATGGAACCTGAAACGAAGCGTGTTAATGTTGCCAGGACGCAATACTAGTGACATCTATGAAAATTTGCAACAAAAACAAAGATCGAGTTCTTCGTTACACTATTGAATCCGAGATGGCGCTAAAAAGTTGTTAAATTATCAAACTAGATGACGCTACCAATATCAAGTAGGAAAATAATTCCAAAAGATGATCTGTTTAGCGAATGTTCGTTATGTGTAGTGTAGTTTGCCTATACATATATGGAATTTAGAAAAAAAATTACTCCGTAAGCCTTCCGGACCAAGGTTTACTTAGCGTAGGTACTTCTAACGTAGTAAGTCTCCATTGATATTATGAGGGAGGAGGAGCGGATAGGTAGGTAGGTACTATGTAGGTAAATATGGTTTCCGATTTTGACAAAAAATTATAAATGAATATGTGACAACTTCGACGGCATAGATTAGAAATTTAACTAGTTTGGTTACATGCTAGACACGCTAGTGAAGTTTGGGGAACACCTATGTCTATGTATAGGCGTTCCCAAAACTTCAATATTTATGTTGACCGGTTGTGTTTTTTACTCTATCCATTCTCTCGGGCCGTGGCCTTCATCTGACCGTCGGTCTTCCTTGTGGAAGGCCTACCATTGCTGCATCTTCCGATACAAAACATACATACGTAGTATCTACATACATACTTAAGTTAGTCTCTAAAGCGCCACAAAGGAACAAATATACATACATACATAGGCTGATAAACACATTACCCTCCTTTGCGTCACGCAGTCGGGTAAATAGAACATTACTTTGAACTACTTACATATTCGTAAATCAAACAAACCGCCCAACACTACCCCCTAGTGAGAAAGAGAATGAGTAAAAACTAGACCGAACACATATTTCTTCGATAAAAGAAACTTAGGTAAAAATGTAGGTAGGTATTTTCTGTTCCCAGTCATCATCATTGTTTTAAGATTAACAACTCTCAAAAATGTCTAACACAATCGTATTTATGGACAAACATCCGATTCTCAGCGAGCTCTCAGCTACGAAAATAAACTCTACTCATCAGCATAACGCATGTTATTGGGCCGATAAATATTTATCTGCATTTACTAAATGGACTCCAAAATGGTGGCCTATAAAGCTGTCATCGGGCAATCTGTTCGCGCCATATTTTCGAATTATGTGGGGTTGCCAGGTTTTTAATAGAAGTTCCGAAAAACGTGCAATATATTTTTTATTTCCGTTACCTTTTACCAGTTTTTTTTTATTCTTGATACTCGTAGGCACGCGTTTGACCACTATCTCACCTGATGGTAAGCGATGATGTGGTCGAAGATGGAGCACGCTTGCCTAGAAGTAACCTATTCACTCTTGACTTAAAGAATCCCAGGTTGTAGCTATCATGAAACACATACTCCGGTAGGGAATTCCACTCCCTAGCTGTACGCACAATGAATGTTTTCTCAAAACGCTTTGTGCGTGTCGATGGGATGTCCACCATGAACCGGTGGTACTTACGTATTGTGGTCCGTTGATGAAACGGGCTGACGGAATCAAATTATGCAATTCCGTCGCACACTCCCCAAAATGTAGTTGTTCCCCGATAGGAAACCGACAGGCTAGCAACTCGGCGTCTATGTTCAAGACTTTGAAGTTTCGACTCAACGAGCCTATCATTGCCGATGATCCTCTTGGCTCGATTCTCAATTGACTCAAGGACATCAAGCTGGTATCTGGCAGATCCGTCCCAAAGATGAGAGCAGTACTCCATACACGATCGAACTTGCGCTTGATAGAGTTGGAGCAGCTGTTCCGGTGTGAAGTACCGGGGCCGTCTCACCTTTGCGAGGATCCCCAACTTTTTGGCAGCCACTTGAGCCTTTGCCTCTATGAAGGGACCAAAATTGAGGGTAGATATTAACGACGATGTTTGATGTCGGGTGAAATTGGCTCCTTTTAGCAGAAAAAAGACACGCCTGGGTCTTAGCAGCATTGAACCTGACCAGATTGGCATCGCCCAATTCTGAGACAGCCTGTAAGGACAAGTTCAAGCGCCCAACAATAGCCTGTCGGAGAGACCGGACCTGAGACCCACTAGCTCGTGCGTCAGGCACGTATCTCTCGGCAACAGTGCTGTCGTCTGCATACCCAAAGGTACCGGGTTTTAGCAGATCGTTAATATGCAGCAAAAACAATATTGCCGAGAACACCGACCCCTGAGGAACACCTGCACTAATAGCCAGCAGTCCGGACGAGCAGCCATCTTTGACTACTCGGATAGACCGATCCCTTAGAAAATCTGCTATCCAATCACACAAACCAGCGGACAGACCGAAGGAAGGAAGCTTGCCAATTAGGCTTTCATGCCAAACCCTGTCGAAGGCCTTCGAGATGTCAAGGGAGACCGCAAGGGCTTCCCCTTGCTTCTCGATGGCCTCACTCCAGATGTGAATGGCATACGCTAGAAAATCCCCCGTTGACCGATTTCGGTGAAAGCCGTATTGTTGGTCACTGAGGATATCGTTAGCTTCTAGGTATGCCAGGAGCTTGCCATTCAGTATACGTTCCATACTCTTACAGAGCATGGAAGTTACCGAGATGGGCCTATAATTTACTGGGTCAGCTTGATTGTCCTTCTTGGGCACTTTAGCTTTTAGACTAAAGCATAGATACTTTTCACAGAACACACACAAGTATGTGCGCAAACATACAAAGGTGCACGCCTTCTTCCCTCAATCTAATAAAAACGCTCTCTTCACGCATTCACCAGCTTACTCCCCAAGTCAAGCGTGCGCCCTCTCAACTTCCGTTCGCCTTCCCCGATCACACTTTTGGTAACGCTTTCGTCACGCTTTCACCAGCTTACGTCAAGCGTGCGTAAAGAAGTTTTACTTCAAAAACCTGAAAAACAAAAAATTATTTGTTCGGAACCCTTTGCGTGCGAGTCCGACTCGATCTGGCCAGTTTTTTTAAAGCTAATTTTCATACTGCAGAACCGTATAAAATTTCCCTCTTCTTTAATTTTAAAACCTAGCAACCCATCTGTCAAGCAATCCGTTCGCGCCTTCACTTCGACAATAGCTCAGTTAATATGAACGCATCTATTTTATATTACGTTTCGCTAATGTATCCGAACGTACACTCTTCGCGCCTTTGCGCACTTATCTGTGCTGTTGACAGATGAACTGGCGTGGCGGGAAGAAAAGTTTTATGAAAATATTTTTTATTATTTTGTGCTCTCATAACCATCATCCCACTATCTTATCTACCTTAGATTATACAGGATTGAAGGATTAAAATTATAAATGTGTCTAAGTTTGGTTGTTTGTTAATTAACATCTGCACAGATTTGAATAAAACCTATCACACGGGTAAACCATGACGTGGATTGGCTACAAAGGCTATAGAATATTTCCTTCCTAACCCAGTAGTACATTTCCTGGACAATATCTCCGACTTTCATGAGGGCGAAACCAGTGAAAACAGCTTGTTTGTAATAATGTTTTGATAACGAAGGAGATCATATTCGTAATACCAATCCATTTATTTCAGACGCTACGCTTAATTTTACTACAGAACGTAGTACAGTATTTTGGTTTCGGCCAGCTTCGACCAGCTTCGGCCAAAGAATCTGGTTTCGGTTTACAAATATTTGACTTGAACGAAACTAGCGAGCAACAGTTTTTTTTTAATTTTTTTATTCTTGATAGGCACGCGTTTGACCACTATCTCACCTAATGGTAAGCGATGATATGGTCGAAGATGGAGCACGCTTGCCTAGAAGTAACCTATTCACTCTTGACTTAAAGACTCCCAGGTTGTAGCTATCAGGAAACACAGATTATTATTATCACAGATGGTAATAAAGTCTGTAATCATTTTGTGTGTAATCATGTTAATTATCGTTTTTATTAAGTAATTCATTGAGTATTATATGAAAGATAGGGCTGATTGTTAAATGATCTGATAACTTGTTCAAGTCATGTTTTTTTTTATTTATCAGGGTTCCGAAAGTCCGAATGAAAAAACGAACCCTTATAGTATCACTCGTGTGTCTGTCTTTCTGTCCGTCTGTCACAGTCAATTTCCTCCGAATATCGATAGAGTTGAAATTCGGTACCTACACACATGACATGAATATTCTGTAACCCAAACAAGAACCCGGTTTATGTACAATTAATAAATTAATTTAGATACTTTTGAAGTGAAAATTGGAAAATTTAAAAACAAAGTTTATCAAACTGTGCCGTGTGACATATGAAATGAAACACATTGTGAGGGTTTCGAATGTATTTTTTTTTATAATTATAAAATACCTATACATATACTTTCTAAGTTATTTAAGAAAATAGATGTATCTTTTTCCAAGAGGAAAACCTTGCCGCTCATCGTCCTCTCTTCTCCTTCGGTTTCCTTCCCACTCTTCTAGTCGTTACGGTGGATCCTTTACTGTTCGTGCTGTACGCCTTTGGAACTCTCTTCCACACACTGTAAGGGATAGCCCTTCGTTGGAGGTGTTCAGGAGAGGAATTAGGAAGCATTTCCTGCATGTCAACATGACTCATAATAATATGTTTTTATTGAATTTCTTTGTTTATATTATAGGTATATATTATGTTTGTGTATCATATATTTGTTTAGTTTATTTAAGCAACAATATTAGATTTTGAGTTTTGTTGTGCACTTATGAAAATCCTTAGCAATTATGTATTTTTCACCTTGTGGTTTGCTGTAAGAAAAACCAAACGCTAGGTTAAGCTCGCCTTTGTAATTAACTGTCCCATTGTGTTTTACTGTATATGTTTTATGTGTAGGTACAATAAAGAATACTTAATAATAATAATAAAAATGGTATCGCTGAAACCACTGGGCTTAAAATTTTGAAAAAAATACAGAAAGTAGCTCTTTACTTAAAGATTATAAGAAGGAAGTAGTGAAATGAAACTTGAAAAAAATATTGTTTGTTCGGAACCCTTTGCGCGCGAGTCTGACTTGCTGTTGGCCGATATTTTCCTCTGTTACCACGACATGAGGTTTCAGGCAGCCTAAATTGAAAGGGGAGCCGAAATTAGGTTATGGTTTTGACTAAAAATCGTGTTTCGTCCGGACACTAGTATTTACTATTGCACAATGAATTAAGTAGCCACAACTCGCAGCTAGCAACAGATCTATTAGGAGATAGCTAACAAAAGAAGCTAATTAAAAGCAATTAGCGCGTTTGCGTTGAAAGAAACGATCGCACAAGATAATTAATTAGACTTGCAAATTAAAATCTACTAATCAATGCAGCCATGCGTTAATAACACTTTTTCAATGGGGAATTCCAAAGTTTTTGAAGTTTAAATAATTACAAATTGGGTACCCAGGAATAACTTCCTTTTATTTTCAACCGACTTCGAAAAATGTTCGACTGCGTATGTTTTTTTTTATGTCTGTCCACCGATTCCTCTGTCATTTGTGGACCGATTTTCAAAATTCTTTTTTTATCCGAAAGAATATACTCCCGAGGTAGTCCCATATAAATTTTATAAAAAATTCTTCAGCGGTTTTTGAAAAACTGAACAAAAACGAAAAGTATGTATACCTAGATGACGTTTTGGTTTTCTCCAATTACAAATATGTTTAAATTCCACTTTCCATGTTATTGAGTTCTGGAGTATAACAACTAGAAAGGGAAAAATAAAAAAAAAACAACCGACTTCCAAAAAAGAAAATACTTACACTAAAAATTAAAAAAAAAAAACATAATTTCGGCGGTCTGGGAAGTCGGTGTCAAATAACGAAAAAATAAAATACAAACACCGAATGCCGAAATTAAAGTTATTTTTAAATTTTTAGTGCATTTTCTTTTTTGGAAGTCGGTTGTTTTTTTTTGTAAAAATATTTTTTTTTATTTACATATTTCACACAATATTATTATTATTTGTATGTATAGACAAAAAGACGCAGATATGTTTCTAGCGCACGCATCGTGAAGACTCGAAAACATCCTAATTGGGACATTTTGTGATAATCTAGGTATGCCTCAACAAAACTATATAGCTATCTTTTTCACTTAGAAGCTTAATCTATATTTTGCACTTTTCATTAGCACAATTTGTCAACATGGGTGCACTATAAGGGAACGCGAACAGATTTTAAACGTCGGTTACTATGAACATAACATGTCTTGTGTACAACATCATTGACACTACAAAAGTTTACGGGGAAAACTTAGCCAGAAATCGCCCAAGACAGAGAGTTTTAGGCTAAAAAACCGGCCAAGTGCGAGTCGGACTAGCGCACCGAGGGTTCCGTACAAACCTGTAGGTATATAAGTAAAATATATTTTAATTATATGATGTAAGTAACTAAAAATTTATGCTTTTCGCAATTTTTCCTTTATCTGTGCTATAAGACGTTGCTTCGTACCAAATTTCAAGATTCTGAGTACATGGGAAGTACCCTGTAGGTCTTCCCTTGCGAGTGGCAAAAATTTGCAGCATAAACGGCTGTATCTTTCGATTGCGTTGGCTTAGAAGTTTGATTTTTTCACAGCTCCAAGAGACAGTAGACCTAAGTATTTGATATGAATTTCAGCTTGATATCTCCACGCGTTCCTGGGAAAAAGGGTTTTGACAGACAGACAGACGGACAACAAAGTGATCCTATGTAAGGTTTCCGTTTTTTCCTTTTGAGGTACAGAACCCTAAAAAGAAGTATATGTACATATAGCATCATGTCTGTATTACCTGAACTCTATGGCAGGGATGTAGGTATCCGGCCAGGGTCGCGAGATTTTTTAAAATAGTCACCGCGGTCTTGGCACAGGCAGCTGAAGGAACACGGTTAGGTTTTAGTCAGTAAGAGTCTGACACGCCCTCCCGCTCCACCCAAAGCGGGCGAAATCATCTGATGATTTCCCACCCTAAAAAAAACTTTTTACAAACAAATAGAACCGACTTCCAAAAAAAGTGCAAAATAACTTTAATTTCGGAAGTCGGTGTTCCTGGTTTTGTGTATTGTGTTTTGACACCGACTTCCGAAATTAAAGTTATTTTGCACTTTTTTTGGAAGTCGGTTCTATTTTTTGTAAAAAAGTTTTTTATTTTTCACTTTTTAGTTGTGGTTCTCCATTAAACTGTGTTAACAATTCATAGACATACGATCACAGCAATCGCGGTTGAATTGCTATCAATTTTTGAAGAGTTCCGTTGTCTGTCTCCGAAACCCATCATCAGATCTATATGAAATTTAAATTGGACCATTTCGGAACAAACCACTTTCGAACAAAAAAAGAATTTTGTAAATACGTCTATCCATGACGGAGTTATGTCGGTTAAAAAAAGGTGTAGGTGTTGGTCTACTGCCATCGTGCAATATCCTAAAACTTTTCTGCTCGCTAGTACCGAACTGAGTAATAAACTAATGCACTTAATTTTAGTTTCGTTGCCCGTTTATTGCTTTTTTATAATCATATTTTAGTGTTGTTAGGATATGCTTTATAGTTTGGGAGCTAGCTAGGCGTGTAAAACAAAAAGTTAAATTGGCATACTGAACCTTTTAGCATAGTAAAACCAAGTTGATACATTTTGTCTGACTTTCTAGTTCTTGACTATCTGCTGTGACTAGTTCTGCAGTCATAAACTAAAAGGGCGTTTCCGGGTGAAATTAAGAATGTAGTTTTTCTTAAAAAGGTTTCAATGTTGAAAATTAGTTCAGCGAACCTAGAGTTTTTACAAGTGCAACTAAAGTATTAAAGCTCATTGAAAAATATAAAATATTTATTAGATGTTTCTTGTTTCCTTTTTTCGGGATATGTAAATAATTCAATTTTTGTAAAAGGGTAGATCTGACCCTTTTTCATAGGTCTGCAGAGCTAGCCTCAAAAAATCTTGAAATTCGTGTGCCCCTAAGGCAGGTAAAAATAAACAAAATCATCTGTGGATAGCTGTTACCCAACTAGGTTTAATAGGGTCAGTCTTTATGTCTATCCGCATGAAGCTGAATACCAGTAGATAAGTATTTTAAATGGAGCGTCTGCTTAGCCAATCTCCAAAACCCAGTTACGATTAGCATAGATTAGTTAATTAGCATAAAGGATTGGGGTGGGTGAATAAATAAATATTGAAAACGGATTTATTTTTATGTATTTTATTTATTACAAAAATACATTCAGTAATCAGGAGAGAAACTCAATGCGATAATGTAGAAAAAGATACAATAACAAATATCATTATTTTATACAATTCAATTCAATTAATAACATTGTGTCCGTTGCATTATTTTTGGTGAAAAATAAACAATTTTTTCTATATAATACAATACAATACAATAAATTAATGGATGAAATGGAGTTCATGGCTAAAGTAATAACAGCCGCACGGGTCGACCCATCAGGTTACGCTACGCTTACCTGGGTTGTTCCATGGATGGGTGACCTTTATCTTTACATACCGAGACTCCTCCGTGCCTCGGAAAGCACTTAATTAAGCCGTTGGTCCCGGCTGTCAATCGTGGATCTTTGACAGTCGTTACGGGTCGTCAGAAGACCGAAACTCTGACAACCAGTCTCACCAAGGGGTATCGTATTACCTAGTAACTGGGTTATGGAGGTCAGATAGGCAGTCGCTCCATGTAAAATACTGGTGTTCAGCTGCATCCGGTTAGACTGGAAGCCGAATAGGTACAATGAATTAATCATTATAGCACAATACAATTATTTCAATCAATCAAATTAATTTCAATTATTATACTATCATAAAATATATAATGTAATTTTTGCGAACTCGAAGGATGAAAGTTGTCTACCTCCTGTACTACAAGAGTAACCTATTTAGATTTATTTTGAGTAATAATTTGATGTAGTGTGGCAGTGACGTGCAGTAAACACTAGATAAGTGAAACAGTATTGTGTAAATCATGTCTGTGTTTGTTACTATTATATCTGATACATTCCAATTTGTGATTCATTGTGGCTTTAATTTTTTAAGAGAAATACTTCTGTTATTGCGGGTATCGGATTAGAAAATCTTATGACTTAGCACAGTCATAAGATTTTCTAATCCGTTGCATACATGGTGTAAAAAGACACATCACAAAGCCGTTAACTACGCATACTGTACGTCTAACAAAGTAGCTTTCCGTAAAAATTATTGGTGGGAAACGACTTTTATTTTTAGGTATGAAAAAAAAAATTATTGCGCGTAATGTAACGCGAACCCAGGCAAGTGGAGTTAAACCACGCCTCTTCGCTCTAAGCCACGTAGTTACTTGTTGGATACATTTGATATTCATTGCGATTTTGTAACTGCAAATGCGTAATTTCGAAAAAAAAAATCGAAAGTTCAGGTACTTAATGATTGTTTAAAAAAGTTTAGTAATAACACTTGGAATTAATTTTCGTAAAAAGTAAAAAAAAAAATTGCGACTTTGACCTTCAATATCTTCAGAACCAGTGGATTCCCAGGTATGGTCTAGTGCAAAAAAAATAATCCAAATAATGGGTAGAATATGGTAGGCTTTTGGCTTCGGAAACTGTCTTTTTACACCCGATATATGCTATCTCTCAGGGGAGACCCCTTCACAGTCACCTCAGGGATATGCCCTAACAGAATGTACAGAAAGGGTTACAGGGTGGTTTTTCAAGAGGTCACAAAGCCCCCTTCCATGTGCTGATAGTTATCACCAGGGTGTTTTTAATGAGGAAAAAATCTCACACTTCCTGGTTTCTTTTTTCCCTAAAGTCCAGACACCTTTTAAAGGTTGCTCCCCGATAACATAAAAAACAACCTTTTTTATAGCCTATTTTATCCTATTTCTGGGCATAGTCCAGTAGTTCCTATTGACCTTTCCCGCCTTTCGCCGCGCTTTCTCCTTTCAGTTGTGACGAAATATATTAAAATTTAGTTGTGCGTCTCGTCAGCTTTGTATGCTGTAACCCCGTCTCACAGTTTAAAGGCACAAGTTTTGTGCTATTAGGGCCCACAATTTTAGCTCGCCGCAAGGACCAGGCTCGGGTCGAAGGCGCGTTGTGTTCCACGTGCGCCTTAGAACGCAAATGGCAACTGAAGGAACCCAGGTGGGGTTTTAGTCAATCAGCAGAAGTCATCTGATGAGTTTCCACCCTCTAAAAAAAAGGGCCCACAATTTTTCCAGTGTGTTGCAAACCAAACCAAACAAAAAAATTAAATAAAGTGTTTTATTATTATTAAACATATTTATTGGGTATTCTTTTGAGCCAACCAGCAGTCAGGCAACTGGGTTTCGAGTGTAGAATCCTCTTTAACTGAAAACGCTGTAAGATGCGGCCCGAAGAAAAAATATATTTAAAAAATGGTAATACAATACTCTCCCAGCCAACATTTGCATAATCTCTAAAAGGAGCTATCTCACTACTCTCAAAACCGCGGAACTGTACAGCACACCGTTATAAATCCACGTCCTCTACGAGGACATCCGCTCATTCCTCTCAACATCCTAACCAGGCGCGACAATACACACATTCTACACATTTTGTCCCCGTCCCGTTACTTTTTACACATTTACACACGTCAACACAAACCGATATAAAAAACTTTTTTCCCCAAACTGTTCAAAAATAGGGCAACACAAAAAGTCAAGCGTGTTTCTTGACAATCGTCGTCGGTTCTTTTTTTGAATTTTGAGCTTTTTTTTTCTACACTTTCGAATGCGTTCACCGATCCATCAGAGACAATTCGGTGGGGTTCTGTCGTTACAACAATTATTGTTTTACGTTATCATTCTGTCAAGTTTAATGTTTTCTGGGTATCAGAAATAGTTTTACGTAAATGAGTGCCTTTTTCAAACTAATTTGGGCTTTGAATGATATTTATTTGGATTTTACGATAAGGCGGATATTTTAATGTTTCTTTTTTGTCTGAGGACTTGTTGATTTTGGAAAGATAATTAATTGATGCATCTGCTTATCTAGTAGGTACCTATTTAACATCGGCAAGGAAATCGAGTTTCAAAATGATTCCCCAGAAATTTATTTCTATGTAAGCTGCAAGTGTTAGGTACCTATTGACAAAGTGTTCTTTAAACAGATGTCATAATATCTACCAAGCACCAGAAAATATTACTCAAAAGTTTTTTTTTTTTAATTTTGGCTTCGCTCGGTTTGTGCATTTAGCCAGTGTCAAGTTAAACTCAAGAGAGTTACAAAAATCGTAAAGAGCTTTCCGTCCGACATAATTCATGTTAGATTCCAAACTAAGATTATAATATCACATTGCAAGCTTAGAAGTGTTTCTAAAACACATGTTAACGATTTTAAGATAAGTTGCGTTCATTAGTTATCTAAACAGGTCGGATTATAAGGATTATCTGTGAACGCGACCACCCGTGCGAAAACAGCTGTCAATTTAGCGGCCATTTTGATGTTTTTGTTTTTAAATGGGGCATAAGTAACATAAATTAGTGAGCCTAGTTTTTGCGTTTAGATTTATTGCACCATATTTAGCGTAAAATTTGCGAGCTCTGAAGAAATTTTGGGCGCAAAAACTGGGTGATCCATGAATGTTTTTACGTAAAAAAGATGGCTTTGGATTTTCAAACATAATTCTCGTAATACTGTTTGATTTCTTTGTTCATCATCATCATTCCTTACCTTTAGATATTCCAATTTATTTAGCATCTTCGTAGCATATCTTCTATTTCTAGCCCTACCTATTTGATATACCTAAACAATTTACAGAAATAAACAGGTAGGATCTATGAAGTGGACTTCTTGACTATTCTATGACCCGTTTTTGCCTATACTAGAAAACTTGCCACATTTCCAAATATTTCCCAATCGAATGTCAACTAACACATTCTAGTTATACCTCGATTAACACCTATTTAAAACGCAGACGAATTTCTCTGTCACTTAACAATCCCATCTAACTAAACTGTTCCCTTGTGTCAAACTTATAAAACTAGTAATAAATAGACTCGGTTAACGAAGGGACGCGTTTTTGCGCAATAACTCATAGTTTAATGTTTAAAGGACAAATTGGTTCCGGGAATGTGGGTGTTCGGGCATTTGGAACAGTTGAGAAAAAAGAAGGATTTGTCATGGTTCATCAGCTGCTCATTTCGAGCAATTTCAAGCTAATCGTAGCTTAATCTGTTGTGGAGCCAGGGTTGTTTGAGAGTCACTGCTGCCCAGGAACGCAAAAGGCAACTGAAAGAATACGGGTGCGTTTTAATATGTAAGAGTCTGCCACTCGGCGGCAGCGACCTCTCGTGCCCTGTTCCAGGCCATGGTACGAAGCGAGAGGGCATGGGAAGCAGTCTCCTCCTTCTGCGAGGCAGTAATGCTCGCGCAGGAGGAGGCGGAACGGGTGAGGGAGGCTCAGCAACAGAGTCGCCCTCACGCCCTCAGCAGCAGCCGCCGCAGGAGACGCCCTGGGCGGAGGACGTCGCGAGACGGTCTCCGGCCACCGTCGACCCGGGCCTGCGGACGGCGTGTAGTGGGTAGCTCGCCGTCCGATCAGCACCAGGCTCGAGAGTCGAAGAGTTGTCAGCAAAACATGACGGGGCCCGTCATGGCCGATGCCTGCCCAGGGGTTGTGGATAAATTCGAAACAGAGTTACCAGTTGTAGTTGGCATTCAGGGCAGGGATGGAACAGGGGTGGGTTTTAGTCAGTAAGAGTCTGACACGCCCCTCCACTCCACCCAGAGCAGGAGATGTCATTGGATGATTTCCCATACCGAAACAAAAAAAAAAAAAAGAGTTTGCCACTCCCTCTCGTACCACAGCGGGAAAAGTCACCTGATGAATTGAGGGTTCCGTACAAGCTCGCGGGTATGTAAATAGTTCGGGAATTGAGTTTCGAAAATTTTTGCCCGATAATCAATAAGAAAAACTTTTTTTTTAATTTTTCGGTAGCAATCGAAAATTAGACGTAGTAAACTCTGGTTTAGCTTGTGCTAATGAGGTCCTTTCATACGATGCCCCACATGACACGGCGCCTCACTTTAAAATTTGGACGCGAATTCCTTGTACGGGTACTCTTATTTTTGTGATGTAATTAAAATTTACGGTTTTCAGTCTTTTTCCTTAACTTATGTTGTAAGACCTTCCTTCTTGCCACGTGATTGTAGGACAGCGAGAAGTACCCTATAAATTTTGATACCCTTGAGAGTGTCGAAATATACGTTTTTTGCGGCATAAACGGCCATATCTTTTTTTACGTTATCTTTAAGTTTGAATTTTTCACAGCTTCAAGAGACTGTAGACCTGAGTATATCGTTTTTATTTCAACTCGATACCTCCACGCGTTCCCGAGAAAAAGGGTCTTGACAGATAGACAGATGGACAGTCGGACGGACGGACGGACACTAAACTGATCCTATAAGGGTTCCGGTTTTTTCCTTTTGAGGTACGGAACCCTAAAAAAGAAAATAATGTTAGGGAACTGACTGTGTCGTTTATTGCCAGGTGAGTCATCGTTTCAGCTGAAAGACGTGTCCACTGCTAGATATAGGCCTCTCCCAAGCGTCGCCATGTGGACCAGTCATGTGCTTCTCGCATCCAGGGGTTTCTTAATGAGTCATCGATTCACCTTGCGGCCTTCCAAAGCTGCGTCTTTTCATAAATACAAAACGAAACGAATTCAATTTGCAAAAACACCTTTTTGCAACAATATCGAAAACAAAATCTCTCACCCTGCGAATTATTCTCGCACACAAAATAAAAAAGGGTCCAAAAATACTTTTAAAACAAAAATAAAACAATGGTACGCTTCGCAGTGATCAAATGGAATAAAATGGCCGATGCCGGAACAAATTCAATCGCACAATCTAACGAACGTAGGCCGGGGGCCGATTTGTGAAAACAATACAGAAAACCTTTTTGTTTTGGGAACCAGGATACTTTGGACTGGAAATCAGGAGCTGAGCTAAAAGGTTTTGAGTGTTTTCGATTGGTTATGGTAACCTTTGCGCGTATTACACACAGTTCCTGAAGGTAGAATTAATCTGAATAAGAATAAGAATAAAATTTATTAAAACCATTGTTTTGTTTACAAAGTAAGAGATACATTGGTCCCCAAACTAGGCAGCGCCTGTATCTTGGGGGCCAGAGTTGCGATGACATTATAAAAGACATGTTGTAAATTAAAAAATCAATAACTAGGATGAAGTATTTTAAGATAAATAATATTTTGGTAATTAGGTTAACTTTTAAAATTAAGCCTAGGATAGAATTAGTGTAAAATAAAATAAAATAAAAATAAGAAAACAATTCTGTAATGTTTGTGGTTGTGTGTGATGGTGTGAGTGTGTGTGAATGACGAATCACTTTAGTGAAATCAGGAGCTATGGTGTGTTTTTTCTGCAAGTAAAATGAATCTAAATCAAGAATCTGTGATTTTGTGACACGAAAAGAAACGATCGAGTTCACTACATTTAATTTAGTATACATACATTTTTTTAAATCATTGCCTGCACTAGGAATTTCTCCTTTATCGTGGGTGCGTTTTCAAACACCCAGACCCGGAACAACCATCTGTAGGCCATAAAAATATTTGTTCCGTTTGGGAATCGAACCCGTGAAACCCGCAGCAACTAATCGCTCAACCACTGCGCCAACCATGTCGTCGAAGTGATTGTTATTCTGTCAATCTATCCCGTTTACTTACGTCCCTTTGTCTCCCTTTTCCATACACCAAGTTCTCTTTATTGGCCTACCATGGCCGTCATTTCGGCAGAAGAAACACCATTCCATCTTCGCCTAGATCTACTACCATCTCTCTTAAACCACTTTCACATTTAGGCGACTTAAGGGTCTACTATCGGCCAAGTGGCGCCCTCATTGAATAATAAACCGTAGCATACCGAAGAAAAAAAAAAATCCAACGTCACGTTTGTTACAAAGAGGATAAAATATTTTTACGTTGTTAAAACAGGTCTCAGAATGTTTCGGATCAAAAGTAGTAGGCAAAAGTACCAAAAACGGCCGTTTCTGACACTGACCGGTTTTAACAACGTAAAAATACTTTATCCTCTTTGTAACAAACGTGACGTTGGATTCTTTAATATTTATTTTCTACGCTATGCTACGATTTATTATTCAACTAGCGACCCGCCCCAGCTTCGCTCGGGTACAAATTATACATATAAACCTTCCTCTTCAATCACTCTTTCTATTAAAAAAACCGCATCAAAATCCGTTGCGTAGTTTTAAAGATTTAAGCATACATAGGGATATAGGGACAGAGAAAGCGACTTTTTTATGCTATGTAGTGATGATGAGGTCGCCACTTGGCCGGTAGTAGGGCCTTAAGCAGCGCGACAGACGCGCGACCGTCGCGCCCAATCAGAATTTCAAATTATAAACAAAAGCATATATGCTTCTTCCGCGCTACTGTCGTGCTGCTAACGTCATCTTAAAATGAAAGCGGCCTTAGCGTTTCAAGCGACAAAATTATTATCTCCAAAGCTTTATCCCAATTTTGTTCCCTAATAGCATTTATTGTTGGCATTTGGCCAACAATAAATGCTATTAGGGTTAGAGTAAGCTTCTAATTGGATGCAGCTGAATAGCTATGGGACAAAATGATGGGGAATACTAATTATAATGAGGATGGTATCACTGTAACTACAAACGTACATTGCATACCACGAGCACTTACACATGATTTTTTTTAGGCACGCGTTTGACCACTATCTCACCTGATGGTAAGCGATGATGTAGTCGTATTCACTCTTGACTTAAAGACTCCCAGGTTGTAGCTATCAGGTAACACAGACTCCGGCAGGGAATTCCACTCATTAGCTGTACACACCAGAATGAGTTCCCAAAACGTTTTGTGCGTGTACATGTAGGTATGTTTGTAGTCTTTTTCAAAGTCTTTATCAGAGGCGTTAAATAAACAATTTCCGGCAACGTGCCCAATCCTATAACCAAGTGTCTATCAAAGATGGTCGCTCTCAAAATTTGTTTCTTTTGGAGGCAAAAATCTTTTGTCGTTCCGTCCGAAATCGATCCGCCGGGAGCAATATTCGCTCAAGAACCGTTGAAAATATCGAGTAGGGTTTCGTTTCCGAACGGATTTAAGCGCCGAATGCCGAATATATGGGATCGTCTTTGTTTGTATTGTATATTTTTGACTAGTAACACTTGCGGCTTTGCCCACACTTTAGAATAATGCATGTTATAATAGGAAAAAGTGAAGGATGGAGTATTCTTGGGGCCAAGCAATCGAAAGACAGAAATATTTGGATGTTTTTTTAAACGTTATAAAAATTTTGTTTTTATTAGGAAATAACAAAATACTTGTAAAAATCTGCCTAGTCTTTGCCCAACTATCTTGTGATCGGCTTCCAATCTAATCAGATACAGCTGAATAATAATAATAATAATAATGTTTATTTATTTCTCCTCACAAAAAACAGACCTTACATCTTAATTACAATATTACTTATATCTATTCTAATACAGGTACGTGGGTAGTCTATAATATGTGAGAAGCTGGTGTCTGAGGTAGGCATGAAAATGCCTGTATTTCAAATCACCAGGTCCCCACTCACGGAAGGATACAAGACCAGTTGTATTTGAGTGGAACTGATATAATAGCACTTTTTGATATAAGGAGCGATTATTTAATATTATAGTTGGAGAAACATGGGTAGGTAGTTAAATTATAACTTTTTAAGTAAGCATAAAACGAAAATAGAAACAAACGCTTCAGAATGAATGTGTGTATATGTATGTTAGGGTGTGTTGTGAATTGTGATGTGTTGTGTCAAGGGTTTCGTGTTTGTGTAAGTGCTTGTCTGTGTGTGTGGGTGTAACTTGTGTTTGTGTGAGTGTAGTTTTTGTAAATTGTACGTAGTATCTAAGGTTATAAATAGTTATGTAGTGAATATTTAAGTCATGTATGTACCTGCTAAAGTAATAACATCCTCCGCGCCTCGGAAAGCACGGTAAGCCGTTGGTCCCGGCTGTCAATCGTTGATCTTTGACAGTCGTTACGGGTCGTCCGAACCTCGTAAGTCTGACAACCAGTCTTACCAAGGGGTATCGCATTACCCAGTTAATGGGTTGTGGAGGTCAGATAGGCTGTCGCTCCATGTAAAATACTGGCATTCAGCTGCATCCGGTTAGACTGGAAGCCGACCCCGAGATAGTTGGGAAAAGGCTAGGCAGAACAGTTTCGTTGGTAATTGAGCTGCTCAGTCAGACAGATACGTAGGGTATATACCGATCGCCTGTATCAGTAAGTATAAAAAAAAAGTTTTCAAAATTATCTCACATTTTCCGCCTGAAACATTCAGATAACATTCGCTTCATCTGTAAATATATGATTGGCTATCGATCATTCGCTTAACCTCTTTTTTCCCACCATAATTTATGTCAACAGAAACTATTTGCGCCATTTTGGAAACTGTAGGCTCCCACAGATAATATAATACTAGGTTCTACAGTCTCCTCAGGGGTATGCCCTAATAGGCGTTACACGACAGTTATACGATTTTTAATGATTTTTACTTTGGAAAAAAAAATATAACAATTTCTTTCGTAATTTGATAAGTGAATATTTGAAATTATATTTTTATAACATAGTGTAATTAATTTGTAAAGTTATGTCTAACGTGGATAAAAAATTGAGAATCACGCAAAAACTAGAAATTGTATTTTTGTGAAATCTACATCATTTTAAAGATAATTTAATTATTTATATTTTAGTATACGTGTTTTAGTATAATACTTGGTTGTTTTATGTATAAAAAATTAATAATGCGTCTAATTTCGGACAGCGCTCCTTGATGGGCGAGTCCTATTACTGGGTGGACATACGACGCGTTACGTGAGTTTAGCACAGAACACGCAAGCTAACCACTCAAGGTCATTGGCAGTTAATAGCGCCTTAAGAGGTAACGGGGGTGATTCCATGTGCTGATGGTGATCACCAGGGTGGTTTTAGTAAGTTAGGAATCCCACACTCCCTGATCTTTCCTCCAAAAGTCCAAGAGCCTTTTGCAAGTTTCGCCTTCAAAAAAAAAAAAACAACGGCTTGCACTCCGGGAGTGCCGGCAGAAGTGAAAACTTGAACATTAACGTTGTGCATTTTTGAATATTTTGGAATCGTCTTACGAATTTTCGATCAGGTCACGTGTCCTGACACGAGTTTAACATTTTATACCCATCCCAAGAAAAGTGCTCAACGCCGCTAAAAAAGTTTTCATTTCAAAAAGGCTACATGATCTCAGGTTTGAATCTTTAAACGGATACAATCCCCTGTTTATCGTTCTAAAAGCATAACTAGTTAATGAAATTATCAAATTTTTTGCTATGGCAGCCCGACTGGATGTTACCTACACCATAAAGTCTTCTAGACTAACAGACTACGTAGAGATACTACGTATGGTGCCAATTAATAGTTCATCGTTAATAAGGGCTGTATTAAAAAAAAAAAAAAAACCATGTGATTAGTTTAGACACTGAATTGCAGGTTCGTAATTCAAAATTATCTATGGAGAAATTTTATTTAGAATCCTATAGAAGTATACTAGGCATAAAGTTAGCAAGTTTTATAAATATGGGAGTAAGTATATACTTAAATGAAACACAGCGAAAATGGTCTTTGAGAGATTCTTAAGACATTTCAGTTTTGAAAGTAAACATTTTCACGCCAAACATTTTATTGTGACTATCGTATTTTTATTAGTTTCCTCTCTAGCCCATTTTCTTTTTACTGCCAGCCGACATATTGAATAGAATTGGCGCGAAAGTGCGCGCCGTATTGGACTCGCGTGATAGTCGCTGAAATATAACTGTATTTTTATTATTTTAACTGTTATTAGGGTTCTGTATCCGAAGGGTCCAAACGGAGCCCTATTGCTGTCACTCACGTGTCCGTCTGTCCATATGTCCGTCTGTCTGTCTGTCTGTCGTCTGTCACAAAATTTTGTTCCGAAGATTTTTTTAACTTACCATTGACTTAGGAACTTGAAATTTGGTGATAATGTTTATTATTTAAGAGCAGTGGTGGCCCAGTGTTAACAGCCGCGACTTACATGTTGTAGGTCGTGAGGTCAAATCCAAGCAGGCGCTTTACTTTGAATAAATTATTTCATCACCACTGCTCTCAAAACGGTGAAGGAAAACATCGTGAGGAAACCGGCATGTCCTAGAACAAAAAATTCGAAGACATGTGACATCCACCAACCCGCGTGGTGGCCTGAGCCTCAGCAGAGTCAAAGTCAAAGTCAAAACGTTTATTGCGAACTAAGTGTACAATGTTGGTGTTACATTTTTCCGGTGGTTTTTGGTTTTTTTGTCGTTGCAGTCCGACATTAAAAGGCTGATGATGATGTTTATTCATTCAACAGATGGTCGATGGGGCCGAAAAGTTCTGGAGTGGCGACCGCGTACCGGAAGACGCAGCGTTGGAAGGCCTCCCACACCGTGAACCGATGACCTGGTGAGGATCGCGGGTAGCCGATGGATGCGAGACGCACAGGACCGATCATTGTGGCGACACTTGGGGAAGCCCTATGTCCAGCAGTGGACGTCGTTCGGCTGAAATGGTGATGATGATGAAGCAGCACCTTTGTACTATTGTTTCTGTAATTGTTATTTTTTTTTCTCTTGTGTTTTGTGTACATAAATAAATGATATTTTACTAACAAATACCAATATTAAAAAAAAAAACTATTATTTCTTTGATAATTCCCTCATTTGGTACGCAACCCTAAATGTGTGAAGTCCGACACGCACTTGACCGTTTTATTTTTTTAATAATGTGTATCTAATATTTTACCGTTTTGTAAGCATATTACATAAAAACTGTTGGCTAGGAAGGGTATGCCGTTGGGTAGGTACCTATTATAATGAAGATGTAATCTAAACTTAACAGATAGACGTGTGGCTGGTTGCTGCGGAGTTTGTTGCGCCACTTTTCCCAGCTGGAAGTGGTGACGGGCGGGTGTTTTTGTCTTCACGTAGAACGTTGACGTTCAAAAAGTGCTGTCTGTCAGCCTAGTTTGAAAAACATTAACCTACTTCTGCGACAGTCGGGTAATAAATGACTTGTAATTGTGATGTCTTTGCGATTGTAAAAACACTGTCATTTAATGAGTAATTTTGTAATAAACAGTATTTTGTATTAACTTGATTTCGGATATTAACTTTTTTGTGTTTTTGCTAACACAACGTTGAGCCCACATTTTACATCAACTCTTTAATCACTGTGTATGTGAAATGAAAAATTCCAATAACAATTTAATAATAAATTTGCTAAAATAACTACATATTAGCCTTATTTTTGTACCCCTACCCATGTTGGCAAAGAAATAAATAAATTGATTTTTTTTTAACGTTGCTCCACACTATGAATTATTCCTAGTTGGTGCGTTCACAAACACAAGACACCCAGACCCGGAACAACTATCTGTAGGCCATACAAATATTTGTTCCGTGCGGGGATCGAACCCGCGACATGCAGCGCAGCAGCCGAACGCTCAACCGTGCCGTCAATGATAAATATAGAAAATTATGCGAAGATATAGAGCATCGATACTAAAGTCGCAAGCAGCACAAACCAAAGAGGACGAATCTATCGCTTTAGGATTTATTATGTCGCTAGAAAATTGCTTTCTACACATAAAGCCTGATTGCGAGTGTCGAGTTACTGGTTTATGTTGTTCGCGGCCGGTGTTGGGTTCCACCCAATTATCGGTGTTCTTCATTTTGGGGTTATGTTCGACCAGTTTTTAAGGACCGCCGTTTTGTGTTTGGCGAAAATAGGAATTGATTTTTGGAAACGATGTTCACACTCACTAGCTACTGAAGACAACTAACAGAGAAGTATGGAAGAATTTTATTGTGATATGGTTTAGAGAGTGATGATGTTGAGTGACATAGCATATTTAGCCTTTTAACGTCCCCACTGCTGGGACATAGCCCATAGCCCTCCTCTCTGTAAGAAGGAAATGAGCCACCAAGCGCACCGGTCCCGCGTAGTGGCGCGAGTGGATGTCACGCGATTTCAATTTTTGGTTTGGCTCAAAAAATGAATGGTGATACTATTACTATGACCTTACAAATGACATATCGACTGTGAACTGGTATCCGGTCCTATTTCAATGTTTTGAAGATTTCACTTTTTAATACCGTTTTATACTATTTCATACTCCGCAGCGTTGCAAGAATTATCTCAGATACCTACATTAAAATTTGGCGCCAGAATCGACTTTAAATCCTATGTTTGAAAATTCTTGTGTTGATTTATATTGTCATATCTCATTTTTAATCGACTTTGAAAAAGGAGGAGGTTCTGTGTTCGACTGTATGTATGTTTTTTAATTTATTTTTTTATTTTTATGTATGTCCACCGATTTCTCTGTCAATTGAGGACCGATTTTCCAAATTCTTTTTTATCCGAAAGAATATACTCCCGAGGTGGTCCATATAAATTTTATCCAAATTGCTTCAGCGCTTTTTGAAAAACTGAACAAAAAAGCAAAAATGCGTATAGATAGATGACGTATTGGTTTTCTCCAATGACGAGTATGTGTAAATTCCACGTTCCATGTTACTGGGGTTTTTAATTCTGGAGTATAACAACTAAAAAGTGAAAAATAAAAAACTTGACACAAAAAAACCGGCTTCCAAAAAAAAAATACACAAAAAATTAAAAAATAACTTTAATTTCGGAAGTCAGTGTCAAATAACGAAGAAATAAAATACAAACACCGACTTCCGAAATTAAAGTGTATTTTTTTTGGAAGTCGGTTGTTTTTTTTGTAAAAAAGTTTTTTTAAAGTCAAAGTTCTTTGGGATGTATTTAATAACATCTGTAGTAAAAATATTTAAAAGCCCCGTATTTTTATTTAATATAACAGATGAACCAGATGCTATGTAAATGACGCAAACAAGTTTTTCTTCACATTCGATATGCCACAACTTGATACAGTACCTACTGGGTACGGAGTCCATATAAAAGTGTCCTTTGTCATGTAACGACTTTGCTGCATAAACCTATACTTTACAAACAGACATAAGTATATAAACTCACGCCTTATTCAAATGAGGGTAGGCAGAAACTACAGGAAATCTACTAAGTACAATCCTTACATATTTTGCTTCGTTTACGTTCTTTTACAGCTTTACCTACATCATCATCATCATTTCAGGCGAAAGATGTCCACTGCTGGACATAGGCCTCCCCCAAGTGTCGCCACAACGACCGGCCTGTGCATCTCGCATTCATCAGATTCCCGTGACCCTCACCAGTTCATTGGTCCACCTTGTTGGAGGCTTCCCAACGCTGCGTCTGCCGGCACGCGGTCACCACTCCGACCTTGCCGGCCTCCCGGGCTTGTGGACGGCGAGTAGTGGGTAGCTCGCCGTCCGATCAGCACCAGGCCCGAGAGTCGACGGCGCGTATTGTTCCACGCGCGCCTCAAAGAGATGATTGTCAGCCACCACTGACGGCGCCCATCATGACCGGTGCCTGCATGCCTAGGGGTAGCGGATAAATTCGTAACAGAGTTACCGCTCCCCTGGGCACTCAGGTAGGGAAGGAACAGGGGTGGAATTTAGTCAGTAAGAGTCTGACACGCCCTCCCGCACCACCTTAGAGCGGGAGATGTCATTGGATGATTTCCCAACCCCCCAAAAAAAAAAGAAGCCCTTTCCGGCCTAATCGATCCATCTGTTCTACGAGCAATTTTGCTTTACCTACAGTTTAATTAATACGATCTAGCTACACCCATAACAAGTTAATGAACTCAACTGATTCCCATTTAATCAATAGCAATTATCTCTCTGCTCTCAACACAGAAGCCATACCTATCTACAACGCTCTACAAATGGCCCCGGCGTCGCTTATACTAACAGGTCGGTAATGGGGGCCAAATAACACCCCCTCGCCTCCTTCCGAAGTCGTCACCCGCCCCCAAGCTCTTCCAGAGATAAGTGCCACCCTTGGGTATAGAGTAGGTACAGACGGGGAAACAATGTCTATGGTTTTTGGTATGGTAGGTTTAGTGTAAAAAGGTTTTCATTTTGAAGTGTTTTTTTTTGTTTGTTGATAGGCACGCGTTTGACCACTATCTCACCTGATGGTAAGCGATGATGTGGTCGAAGACGGAGCACGCTTGCCTAGAAGTAACCTATTCACTCTTGACTTAAAGACTCCCAGGTTGTAGCTATCAGGAAACACAGACTCTGGCAGGGAATTCCACTCCCTAGCTGTACGCACAATGAATATGTTCTCAAAACGCTTGGATACCTATGTTTCAAATGCAATAATCTTTTAGTACTCTAAGGCCTGCTTGCGTCATACACGGTTTAGTTGACAACATGGGCTCATTCAGTATGTATAAGTATTTTTATTTAACATCTTTTTTCTTTTTATTTATGTTCAAAACTATTTTTTTTAATAACGGGACTATCTGCGATTCCTGCATTCCTCTTAAACGTAAGGGAAAAATTTATAAAACAATAGTCAGACCTGCTGTATTGTATGGTTCGGAATGTTGGGCCATAAAAGGCATGAATGAAAAGCAATTGCATGCAGCTGAGATGAGAATGCTAAGAGCGATGTGTGGTGTTACGCGCATGGACAGAATTAGGAATGAGTAAGAGGAAGTCTGAAAGTGGCACCGCTGACTGAAAAGTTGTGTGGAAATCGATTGTCGTGGTATGGGCATGTGATGCGGAGGAATGAAGAAAGCCCTGTTTATGGATGTGGATGGCTATAAGAGTAGAGGAAGGCCAACGAAACAATGGATGGAGTGTGTGAAAGAGGATATGGGTAAAAAGGGGGTGACTACAAAGATAACGGCTATAATAGAGAAGTATGGAAGAAAAAGATATGTTGCGCCGACCCCAAATAAATTGGGATAAGGGCAGCAGAATGGTGACTTTTTTATTTAATAAATATGAAAGTCTGTCTGTTTAGAGGTTTGTTAATCAGTCACGCCACAATTGTGGAACCTAATTAGACGTCAATTGGCATAGACGTGACATAACTTAAATTAGGACATAAGATAAGCGTATATCATCCCGATAGTATGTTACCGAGGGCAGTGGTGGCTCTGTGGTAACAGCTACGTACTTTAATACCTTGGGTTCAAACCCAGTCAGACACCTGACTATGTGTGAATAGGGTATTTTACTCTATATGAGAAAAAACTAAAAATATATTATTGAGATAGCTTAGGCAAAAAGCAGTCGGAAAAGGTTAGTTTTAGTTCATAAAATAACAAAATAAATTTTAAAATTAAATTAAAAGTTTTCAGTTTTTTTAATCTGTGGAGCTCGTGGCTAAAGTAATAACAGCCGCACGGGTCGATCTATCAGGTTAAGCTACGCTTGCCGGGGTTAGTCCATGGATGGGTGACCATCTTTACATACCGAGACTCCTCCGTGCCTCGGAAAGCATGTTAAGCCGTTGGTCCCGGCTGTCAATCGTGGATCTTTGACAGTCGTTACGGGTCGTCAGAAGTCCGAAAGTCTGACATCCAGTCTTACCAAGGGGTATCGTATTACCCAGTAACTGGGTTGTGGAGGTCAGATAGGCAGTCGCTCCATGTAAAATACTGGTATTCAGCTGCATCCGGTTAGACTGGAAGCCGACCCCAAGATAGTTGGGAAAAGGCTAGGCAGATGATGAGTTTTTTTAATCTGTTTTTTGAAACCATGGAAGAGCAGCCGCCATGTTATACGTCATACGGTTAAGTAAGCTATAAAGTGTCAACTGTCAACTGATCAGCGTATCTATGCTTTGTACTTTTATTTACGTAGCCAACTGACGTCATGACCATAGAGCAATATGGCGTCCACTTCGTCCAGCGTTTTCGTCAAATTACGCGAGAAATTTGAAAATGAAAAATTTAAATGCATTTTTATGCTTCTGTGTCACTAATTGATTGAATAAAAAAAATATTGGTTTATTAGCACTATAGAGGTAAGCGGAACCGGGTGTAAAGTCCCGAAAACCTTCATTGAAATCCTCCGACTAGACGGGTTTTGTGTCTGGTCCGGGCAACTGCCCGATAGTTGATTTCGGGCTGTTGTATATATTCAAATCGCGCGGAGAACTCTGCTTGCGCGATGTAGGAATTTGCTGCTCTAGTTCGTATGTAGCGTCATAGATGTCGCTACAGCACTATAGAATCTAAATTGAGACAATTTTCAGAAATGGGTGTAATACCCTATTATTTCTTCATCACCGCTTTCATAACGGTGAAGAAACCATCGTGAGGAAAAAGGCCTGCCCTAGAACCAAAAATTCAAAGACATGTGACATCCACCAACCCGCACTGGACCCACGTGGTGGATTACTGCCCATTCCCAGACCTCACAGAGAGAAGGCCTGAGTCCCAGCAGTGGGAATATTATAAGGCTGATTATGCTATGTTAGTATGTTCCCTGGGGATAACTTCCCACGTACAAGCGGTCGAAACCGCTGACAATTGCTAGTTAAACAAAAGATGATCATAGCCTCTTCTCCTCGCCTGTACATAAGTGGGAGGTATTTGCTAAAGGAGTGATACTTGCCGGAAATGGTATCGTAAGACGATGGATTGAGTGCCCCGTCCCACTCTAACGTATATACCCCGTCTCTGTCTAACACCAATATGGATTGGGCGCGGACTTTCCTGATGCTTCCCTTATGTGGGGCTTTTAGGATTACTTTGGTGTTATTTATCTTATGGACTGATCTTGGATTGAGAAGGTGTTGTTGGAGGTGTGTTTTCTCACTCAAATCGCAGTCGTACTACTGAAAAGGGGCTAAGTTGTGCTATGAATAAGGTATGTGTGCCATTTTGTCGCTCTGTACGAACCTTTTCGAGCTTTCCAGAAAAAATCTGTGTCCGATATCTTTGCCTCTTTTCTACATATCGGTTTTGCCCGCGAGGTATTAATATAATATAGCCATTTAATCCCAAAGTATACAGATTAACAAATAAAATCTAGGGCAGACCATTGCATGCATTATAAAATCATTTACATAAATGAAATAAAACTAAAACATCTACCTAATACCATATTTCAATTTCATGTTTAAAATAATTCATTCAATAATACCAATAGTAATTTAATTATAACAATAGCAATTCAATAATACTTTAACAATAGCAATAACAATTCCTTAGTAACAATAATAATTCAATAATAATTTGTTCAAATAATAATAATTGTAATTTGACACATTCAATTAATTAATGAAATGAAATTGATCAAAATACTATAGATTATGCTGAATAATAATAATAATAAAGACTAGAATCCTAGAACCGTGTGGCATTAGTACTATAAAAAATAGCCTATGTGTTATTCTGATGTTTAAGCAATATTAGTCTAAAGTTTCATCAAATTCCGTTCAGTAGTTTTTGCGTGAAAGAGTAACAAACATACATCCTCACAAACTTTCACATTTATATTAAAAAAAATAGTAGGATAAATTAAAGTCGCTTTTCACGTCATATTAAAAAAAAATATATATATAATAATATAGATATAAAAGATAGTAGGTCCGTCCACATATAAATAAGTTCCTCCTGAAAATTTCTGAATTTCTTTTGATGTAAGTCAGAAAATCACATTAAATGCGTTTATTTAATCGCCTCAGTGTTCTGGCTGCTAATCTTTCTTGCTTGTTTCCAGCAATATAGAAAAAGCATATGCTTTTTTTTAATACTCCCACTGCTGGGCACAAGCTTCCTTCAAGTCCTTCCAGGAACTCTTCTCCCGTGCTTCCTCAAACCAGCCCTCGCGGCTCTTTCGTGGCCGGCCTCGGCGGTGACGTCCATTTTCAGGCATCCATGTTTTTTTTTTTGGGGAGGGGGTGGGAAACCATCCAATGACTTCTCCCGCTCTGGGTGGAGCGGGAGGGCTTGTCAGACTCTTACTGACTAAAACCCACCCCTGTTTCTTCCCTGCCTGAGTGCCCAGGGGTGCGGTTACTCATTTTTAGAATTTATCCGCTAACCCTAGGCATGCAGGCACCGGCCACGATAGGCCCCGTCACCCATTGTGCGGAGACTTCTAGTCCCAGAAAAACTAAAACTAGCAGTTTACCTATTATTACTAATAATAACTAGACATAACTGTTATTAGTATAGATTCTACCCAATTAATTAGCAACCCAACAGAACGCCATTTACAGGCCATATCTTGAGCAAAATGTCTCCCTCCTCCCAGATTCCACATTTACTGTGTGACTACCCCCGCCCTCACCCCCTCTACTAAGTGTAAATGTGTGAGTGAGACGTGCAATACAGTTAAACGTGTCATTACCAACGTCTGAGATACAGGATGATGCAAACTTATGAACATTTTGGATATTTTTTTTTTTCGTTCATTTGGCAGTCATGTGATGGTATTGTAAGTAGGCCAGAAAATAGTCTCGAGTTTGATCTCCTGAGAGTATAACATGTACTATGACTTAGCGTTCTACAACCTTCGCGCTATATCTCGATAACGGTTACACATTAAAAAAAAAACCAGCCAAGTATGTGTGGGACTTCGCACATCTAGGGTTCCGTACCAAATGAGGGAATTATCAATGAAAAAATTTGATTTATCAATATGTTGGTATTTGTTATTAAATTATACGTAATAACAAACATATCAAAAAACTTCTTATGTGAATGGGATGTCAAAAAATTCTTCAGAACAAAATTTTGGGACAGACGATGGACAGACGGATAGACAGTAACGTGAGTGACAGCAATGAGGCTCCGTTTGGACCCTTTGGTTACGGAACCCTAAAAATGCTAGAAATAAAACTTGTAGATAATTTATTGCTCTGCAGTTTTTGTGATGAACAGAAATACGATTAAAAGTATAATTATATATAAATGGGGATTTTTTTTTGTATATTTCTAAAATTTAATTTATGAAAGTACCACTATTTACTGATCTGATTAAAAACCGGTCAAGTGCGTGTCGGACTCGCTCACAAAAGATTCCGTACCGTAAGTTTCCGTAACTGAAAAAGAAACCCAAAAAAAAACACGCTGAAAATTTCAACTGTCTACCTATTACGGATCAAGAGAAGAAGTCTTAGTAATAGGTTCCCGTTGGTTACCCTTAAAACTAAACTATCGCTGAGCGTGAGCAACTTTTATCCCGGAAAATGCAAGATTCCTGTGGGATGGTACTAGGAGAGCAAAGTCGAGTAAAAAGCTAGTACTTAGACATACAATAGAAACATTTTCGCCACCATTTTCCAACACCCCGTACTCCCATATCTGCATAGCACAAATAACTTCAACATGTGCGCAATATTCCCGTCCTCATCGACCAATAAGAGGTCCGCATCCTCTGTGTGAGTGACTCGTGTACACACAGGACGATTGTGTACACTTTGGGTGGGTCCATTTAAGGGGGCGCTCTTTACACCCAATTAAAGTTTAATGCGACGATTGTTATGTAATTGGGAGAAGGGGGAGGTTTCGTTTCTTCATTGTTTAAGGGGTAGATTTGTCTGTGAGTTTTCATCTCATCTCTATTATCTCGGGAGTATTGATAAGACGTAGTACGTATGAAAAACATTGATTGATCTTATTAGAATATTCTTATGTATTGTCACGGTTCTCCTCCCGTGTCTTATTGATATTGGAGGTCAAACGGACGGCAGTTCAGTTGTTTTAGGTATTTATTGCGTCTCCTGATATTATGTCAGCTGAGCTGTGGACCTATCCGTGGTATCTATGTTTGGATTCTGACCTCGGCAAAGTGTTACTTGGCGTTCTGTTAGGAATTTCATATAAGCAGCTCAGAGTCGAGTCGTGGCTTGAAGTCTGTCTGATGTTCTCTGGATCCTACATATATTCTTAATGTGAAAGTTTGTTATTGATTCACGCAAAAACTACTTAAAGGACTTTGATGAGACTATAAAGTAATGTATCATAAAGGCTGTAATTTATAATGGGTGTAAGTACTAATTCCAGAAGTTAGTATGTATATGGTAACGATTAACAGATTTTATTTGTTTTTAATCCCTTAGCACCTCATTTTATTGAGCTTCGTCACTCGTTTGACCTTGACTTTATATGATGATACTTACCTAAGCGATAGTCGACAACAGTTCACGTATACAAGAAACCTATTTATTCGAGCCTCGAAGGGTTCCAAATACAGGCTTTCTCTATAGCGGTAGCAAAAACGTTTTGGGCGTAATTTCCTTTCAGAAATCTTGTTAAAACTGAAGAAAACTGGCAAATGTAAATACATTTCATCAAAACTCATTCATTTTCATGAAGAAAATTTATGAATTCATATCCACAACGCAACATAATCATAACAGAGATGATTTTCAAGATTTTACGCTCCAAAATTATGTCATGGAACCCTAAAAATCTTCACTAGATTTAGCAAATTGCAGTATGCAAATACCCTCCTCTTAAAGGTGCCATCCGCCTGTGGAAAATCAATAGAGCGTGTGTGAGAGCGACGAAAATATATTTTACAGTGTGTTAGAACGAGATAGACAACCAGCCTCTTTCCTCTAGGTTTGGTACTGCGAAAATCTGATACTGCAGACACATTTTCGCAATTCTCAACTTAAGTGCTATAACGTAGAGTTGAATTTTAATTGTCAGCTATCTGGGTATATTATTTTAAGACCACGTATTTCAGTCAACGGATTTTGATGTTTGTAACAAAAAGGGTAAAGTACATTTTCTTTTGAGCAGGTTTCAGAGTAATTTTCCTTCAGTAATTGCTTGTGATTTCATAATAGTGATAAATGGCGCTGTAGAAAACATTTGTTAATTATTTTTATTGGTTGTTAGCAAAGTGGAGTGATATTATGATATGTTGAGCAATAAAGTTTATCTAGTTATAACATTGGATTGTCTGAACTGTTCTTGAGTAATCTTTAGTGCGTGGAGATAGAATTACTTTAGCTACGGGTTTTATTAATACCTACAACTTAGTTGGTGATATTAAATCATCGATAAACTTGAATGATGTTGATTAAATTGCTCGTAAGAGTGGTGATACTTACAAGAACCCAATTAAATAATAAGGAATGGGACTCCGGTAGTGCCGACAGAAGTGAAAATTTGAACAAAAATTCCCAACGCGCCTAAAGAAGTTTTCACTTCAAAAATTAAAAAAAAACCTCCAATGCTAAGAAAAGCGAAAATTTAAAAAACACAAAAGAGCTGATGACCTTGAAACAAAAACATGTCTAAGTACCATCGCTAGAAAACTTGCTTTCAAATAAAAAAAAAACACATTAAAATCGGTTCACCCGTTTAAGAGCCACGGTGCCACAGACAGGCACACAGACAGACCGATAGACAGACACACACACATAGCAGTCAAACTTATAACATTTTTTGCGTCGGGGGTTAAAAGTTTATACTTCTGGCGCACTAGGCAAGAAAACATCATAGCGAGCGATGGGAGGCCAGAGACAGAGCGAAATGAAAGAAGATTGTTGATTGGCCCAAGACCTACAAAGAGTTGTAGCGGCGGAGGAACAGTAGGGCACAGTAGCTCTTTCTTGGCTGTCATATTTTTAGAACGAATATTCTAAGGAGTGGAATTCCCTGCTAGAGTCGTTTCCTGATCAACATTTAAGTCGAGATTAAATAGGTTACCTCTAGGCAACCGTGCTCCATTTTCGACCACATCATCGCTTAAGGCCCTACTACCGGCAAAGTGGCGCCCTCATTGAATAAAAAATCATAGCATAGAATATAAATATTAAAGAATCCAACGTCACGTTTGTTAACAAGAGGATAAAGTATTTTTACGTTGTTAAAACAGGTCTCAAAATGTTTCGTATCCAAAGTAGTAGGCAAAAGTGTCAGAAACGGCCGTTTTTGGTACTTTTGCCTACTACTATGCTACGATTTTTTATTCAATGAGGGCGCCACTTGGCCGGTAGTAGACCCTTGATATCTGGTGGGATAGTGGTCAAACGCGAGGCTATTAATAAAAAAAATATATATACGGTCGAATTGAGAACCTCCTCCTATTATTTTCGTCAGTTAATAAAAAATAAATTAACCACTACATTAGCTTTTCATGCTAGCTCCACGAGCAGTGGTGGTCTAGTGGTAAAAATCCCGACTAACGAGTTTTTCGTCGTGGAATCTAATTTATATTACCACCACTGCTCTCAAAACATCAAGGAAGACACCATGAGGGAACTGGCTTGTCCTTGAACCAAAACTTCAAAGACATGTGACATCCACCAACCCGCATTGGGCCCGCGTAGTGACTGACAGTCCTTTCCCTCTCCCAGCAGTGGTAACATTATAAAGCCTGATTATCCTTATTAGCTATTCCTAGTCACTGGGAATCACGATACCCCTTGACAGGACTATTGACAGATTTTCTGTCTGCTGCTCTGTAACAACGGTCAAAGATGTACAAATGTCGAGAATGATGAGATGAAGAGTTTCGGTATGTTAAGATGGTCACCCATCCACTGGTCGACCTCGGCAAGCGTTGCTTATCCTTGAAGATCGTCCCGTGCGGTAGTTTTTTTAATTTATTTTTTTATCATCTCCCTATAGACACACGTTTGACCGCTATCTCACCTGATGGTAAGTGATGATGTGGTCGAAGATGGAGCACGCTTGCCTAGAAGTAACCTATTCACTCCTACATTTCAGTTACTATTAAGGCGCTATTAGCTGCCAACGACCTTGAGTGGTTAGCTTGCGCGTCGTATGTCCACCCAGTAATAGAACTTGCCCATCAAGGAGCGCTGTCCGAAATTAGACGCATTATTAATTTATTACACATAAAACAACAAGTAATAAAATAAAACACTGAGACTAAATTATAAATAATCTTTAAAATGGTGAAAGTTTCATAAAAATGCGCTTTATAGTTTTTGCGTGATTCTCAGTTTTTTATACGCGTTAGACATAAATTTACAAATTATAAAAAAAATATTATTTCAAATATTCTCAGTTCAAATTACGACGGAAATAGTCTAGAGTAACATATATTTTTTCAAAGAAATAAGACCAGTCGTTTAGACGTGATGTTCAATTAAAAACCTTTAAAAGTCGTATAACTGCGCCTTAACCCACGCTTTTTTTGTGATTAATAAATAAACAGAAAATGGTCCACGTTAACATAACATTTTCTCCAGCTAGAGCTAGCAGCAGCTTAAGTTCTAAACAAAGTTTCTTTCGATCAGCGATAGCGTTGTTGTCTTCTAACATATTCTAGTTCTCGCGAATACGACAGAAGGTACAAACGGGGTGAATCCCTGGCAGGGGTAAAAAAAATGGGGTGAATATGATTTTCGCTTTGATACGAGTAGGTACCATATTTTTGATTTCTAGCAAAGCATCTATTTTTTAACCGTCTTCGAAAAAGGAGGAGGTTCTATGTTCGACTGTATGTATGTTTTTTTTTTTTTATGTATGTTCACCGATTTCTCTGTCTGTTTTTTATCCGAAAGAATGTATTCTCGAGGTGGTACCATATAAATTTTATCGAAATTGCTTCAGCGCTTTTTGAAAAACTGAACAAAAACGAAAAATACGTATACCTGGATGACGTTTTGGTGTTCTCCAATTACGACTATGTTTAAATTCCACGTTCCATGTTATTCGGGTTTTTTGGAAGTCGGTTGTTTTTTTTGTAAAAAAGTTTTTTTAGTTAGAAATAATATTTATATTGCAAAAAATATTTAAAAAACTTGGAAATATACTTTAGTTTTGTTTCTTTTCCTCCTGCATACATTTTCACCTCGTTTGACCGTAGTCTGCATAACAATTTATCAAACATCAAACTTACATTTCTTAAATGCAAGAAATAGTCTCATTCCAAAAATCCCCTACAGATAAAAATAGAAATTATTACGTGACAATACACTTATAATAATGTTATAATCGAGATAGGGAGGGCGTTGTGATGTAAGTTAATTCGTTCCATAATTTCCACCCCCATGGTGCTCCAAGGGTAGTTATCTGTGATGATACTCCATTAAAATTAAGTGTGGCAATCAGATGCAGCCAATAATAGGCCTTGTTTATAAAAAAATAATCAACTGATTAGTTTAAACACTATCAGGTTCTTATTTCAACAGTTTCTACCAAGAAGAAGGGTGGAAGTGGGTGGTAAAGTATGACTAATCATGTGAAGGAGGTTATGTCCTGTAGACAGCTGAATTTGTTGAATTAGACGAATGCTATCTTGAAATTAGAATCTGCTAATCAGTATGTAAACTAAGCTAAACTAAGCATATGATAAGCGAGTTTTATAAATAAGGTTGTATATTGATAATAAAGGAGGAGGATAATACAGGAGGAGGTACCCTGGTGCATGCTGTTTGCCGACGACATTGTTCTGGTCGGTGAAGATGGACCTGAGATCCAGAGCAGATTAGAGAAATGGCAACCGAAGCTGGAGAAAGTTGGCTTGAAAATCAGCAGAACCAAAACTGAATACATGTTCTGCGATTTCGGCGGTCTCTCTAGTTCTGAAGCTATAGCGCTAGATGGCGTGCTTCTCCTAGTCTGCTCGCCCGAAAGCCCGAAAGTCTGACAACCAGTCTTACCAAAGGGTATCGTATTACCCAGTAACTGGGTTGTGGAGGTCAGATAGGCAGTCGCTTCATGTAAAATACTGGTATTCAGCTGCATCCGTAGACTGGAAGCCGACCCCAAGACAGTTTGGAAAAGGTTAGGCAGATTGATTGTATAATAGAGGAAATCTATTGCAAATTACCAGGGTCAAATCCAAACTCCGGAGAGCCCATGCTGCTAAAAAAAATCTAATGAGTAAGCCCAATATCACTGAGCGACCCGGTAATCGAACCCAGGAACTCACACTCAGCAGTTGCACTTACGACTATTAGACCAACGATACAATAATTATTATTAAGTTTGTATTTTATAACCACACAGAATGACGGTGAAGTCAATAGGGAGGGCGTGATATTGTAAGTTAATTTGTTCTATGATTTCAACCCCCATGGTGTTCCCTACAGGGTAGTTAATGTGAATCTGTGACGGTATCATGCTTGTTTGGAGAGAAATGGTGGCCCAGTGTTACGTGGGTATGAACCCAGGCAGGGCCTTAACTTAGTGTAAATTATTTCATCACCATTGCTCTCAAAACGGTGAAGGAAAACATCGTGAGGAAACCGGCATGTCCTAGCTAGAACCGACCCGCACTGGACCCGCGTTGTAGATTACAACCCACTTCCTCTAGCAGAGAGGAGGCCTAAGCCCCAACAGTGGCAACATTAAAAAAAACTGGTTAAGCTTATGCCAGCATTGCATAGTCTAATTCCGCTAAGTCCGTTCCATCATCGGACCACTAGACGTACGGCGATGCACCACCTGTACAAGGTGAACATTCCATCCACACGCACAAAACTTTTTGGGAACACATTCATTGTGTTTACAGCTAATGAGTGGAATTCCCTGCCGGAGTCTGTGTTTTCTGATAGCTACAACCTGGGAGTCTTTAAGTCGACAGTGTTACTTCTAGGCGGGCTTCCGGTGCCGCGAGACGATCTCCGGCCACCGTAGACCCGGACCTGCGGACGGCGAGTAATGGGTAGCTCGCCGTCCGATCAGTACCAGGCCCGAGAGTCGACGGCGCGTTGTGTAACTTGTGTTCCACGCGCGCCTCAAAGAGCTGTCAGCAAACAGGACGGGGCCCGTCATGGCCGATGCCTGCCCGGGGGTTGAGGATAAATTCGAAAGAGTTACCTCGCCCCTGGGCATTCAGGGCAATGAAGAACAGGGGTGGGTTTTAGTCAGTAAGAGTCTGACACGCCCTCTCGCTCCATCCAGAGCGGGAGAAGTCATTGGATGATTACCCACTACACAAAAAAAAAAAAGAAAAAAAAAGCGCGCTCCATCTTCGACCACATCATCGCTTACCATCAGGTGAGATTGTGGTCAAACGCGAGCCTATAATAAATTAAAAAAAAATTGTGTTTGTAGGGATTATTTGAAAATAAAAGGTTAGCAGTCATTGTCTCATGGATATAGAAGACGAGCTCTATCTAGTTGGGCTAGCTTAGTTAAACTCTAGCTTGAAGTGTTTCTGTTTCTTCGCTAGCTCCTAAACCACACATGTTAATGCAGTTTTCACTAATAGAAATAGCGATAAACGAGGAAGGTTTTGTGTATAATTTGTACCTGTGCGGAGCCGGGGCGTGTCGCTAGTTATAGTATAAACTAGCTGACCCGGCGAACTCTGTTCCGCCTTAAAGGCAATAAATAAGCCGATTTTCGAATTTAGTAAGTTAACAATACTTGCAAACAACGTCCATTTGCCCAATGCAAACGCTAGGATGCAAGCTGTAATCATTGCTGCAATCGTATCGAAACGCTGCTCGATTCAAATCAGCACTTGATAAATCTCTTGTTCTGCGTCGCAAATTATCTATTTGTTGACCTCTGTTGTTCGCTCGACGATTTCGCAGTGTCGACCGAGCCGTTTCACGGGCTACCTCACTTTGCTCTTGTGATTGAGAAGCACGAAGTCGAGCCATACTAACGCGGCGCTGTTCACGTGCAATTTCTTGTTCTTCTTCAGTCCTTTCATTTGCAGTGTTTCGTATCCTTCTTACATTACGGCTTTGTCGGGAAAGATTCGATCGTCTTGGTCGCGGCATTAGTAATTAAACTTCACTTCACTTCAATTCACCTAAATATTTATTTCAAAACTCAAATTTTCAACCATTCATTCATAGACAAAATTACTTAGCTTTATGAGATAGGCAATGACTCTATTATTACATTATGATTGTTATTTATTTAATAGAAATAGTTTTAATATTGATTTCTTATAAAAAACAAACTGTCTTCTATACGTCCATTACATAGCTGTCATTTGTGTTTTGTTATTCCAAGTCTGATTCTTTTTTTTTATAAGTACCACGTTTTATAGTGTTTTATGTCAAGTCACACGGGAACACTGTCGAACGGAATAAATAGTATCCTATGTCCGTCTCCTGGCTCTAAGCTACCTCCTCACCAATTTTCAGCCATATCGGTAAAGCCGTTCTTGAGTTATAAATAGTGTAACTAACACGACTTTCTTTTATATAATAGATGCGAAAGTAAGTTTGTTTGTTACTTTTTCACGCCTAAAATCATGAAATTTTGCACAAGTATACGTGGTGAGGGGTACAGAAAAGGATATGGGGTGCCTTTCATCCACAAAAAAAGTATTGTTCCCGAGGGGAAGAACAATAACTTTCACCGGTCACAATTAGTTTAGGACGCTAGAGGGCGCTACGTGTCTTTCGAATCATTTTGCTCATAATTTCGAAGCCGGAGCGTGTCGATTTTTATCTATAAAATTCTTCCAGCTTCCTGCTGGAAAACGGAATAAAGCTTTTTATATTCAAGGCATGAAGTTAATTGTTGTGCCTTACCAATATTTTAATATTGTCTCTTTAAAACTCGCAGGTGAAGCAGAACAATGCACATAAGAAAAAAAGCGTTTAAAAAACTCAAATCAAATAGTAATACGCTTTCAATCAGAAGGAGCAACAAATTCAGCGGTCGTTAAATCTGCAAGCGTCCACCTAACATGGGCACGACTGACATTTCGGATGGTATACGGGAGAATATGGCGATCGGGACCGTTTAAATACTATTTAAAAAATAAAAAAAAGTGAAAAATAACTTTAATTACGGAAGTTTGACACCGACTTCCGAAATTAAAGTAATTTTTTTTTTGGAAGTTGTTTTATTTTCTGTATTTTATTTTTCACTTTTTAGTTGTGTTTCCACATTAAATGTTATCTATAGAACAGTTCCACTGTATATATCCAAAGATCTTCATCAGATCCTAATGTAATAAATAGGTACTAAAACCTTCCTTGAAAAATATGCATTTGGATAAAGAAAACTCCATCCAAATTAGATCAGTAGTTTTCGAGAAAATCGTGGACAAACAAGATACATACATACATACTCGTACATACAGCTGGTAATTCGCTAACTCAGTTGACAACAATTTGATAGGCACTTTGCAGTACCTACATTGCTGCTTTGACGTAAGTATAGGAAAACAAAAATGTACCACGTAGTGCCTAATATAATCGATGTTCACCGAGCAATGTACTGCAAAGTGCCTATCAAATTGATGTCAACTGAGTTAGCGAATACACCTTTTTTTTTCTCCACGGTGGCCGGAGATCGTCTCGGGACTGAGACTGATTTAAAACTGTTAGGCCCCGTATTATAAATTAATTTATGTAATCGCTTGATTAGAAAGTGCATCGGAGCAGAAAGAAAACCTTACACAAAGCCCTTATCAAACAAAGTAGAATCAACACTTTTCTCAGATACTTTTTAATAAAGGTGTGTTCAGTGATTGCGTATAGTTAGTTTATAATGCATAAAGTTGTAAGCCCCGATAAACATATTTAAATTCAAGGCCGCTGTGATTTATGTCTCAACGGGTCAAATTAACTTGACATAAAATTATGTTAAACGCTAAATTGGCAATTTTAATGGCTTCACTTGATTATCCACACCGTATAATTTTTTTTTTGTTTGGTTTGTCTGTCCGTTGAGATGACCTACCTATAAATCAATCTGCCGATCTGCCCGCGCCTTTTCCCAACTATCTTGGGGTCGGCTTCCAGTCTGACCGGATGCAGCTGAACACCAGTATTTTACATGGCGCGACTGCCTATCTGACCTCCACAACCCAGTTACTGGGTAATACGATACCCCTTGGTAAGACTGGTTGTCAGACTTTGGGGCTTCCGACGACCCGTAACGATTGTCAAAGATCTATTATTGACAGCCGGGACCAACAGCTTACTGCTGAGCTGTGCTTTCCGAGGCACGGAGGAGTCTTGGTATGTAGAGATGGTCACCCATCTATGGACCAACCCCGGTAAGCGTAGCTTAACCTGATGGATCGACCCGTGCGGCTGTTATTAATTATATATGTTATAAAATCTATAATAATCAGAAATACTATTTGTATTGCCGTCTTGTACTCGTATATGAGTGAACTGTAGCTTCTACCAGCGGCTTTGCATTATAAATTATAGCCTATGTGCTATTCCAGACTATAATCTATCTCTGTACTAAATTTCATCCAGATCTGTTCAGCCGTTCTGGCGTGATAGAGTAACAAACATAAATCCGTCCATTGAAACTTTCGTATTTATATTAGTATGAAGCCTACTTCCTATTTGTATTATAAATGCCAAAAGTATTAAGTATGTAGCCAATCAAATTATCCAAGCGCTGTCATAACTGTTACATACGTATTATTTTTCATTAAATATAAAAAAATGGCGGATTGCGTGATTTATAGAACCTGCAGGTGTATTCCTGGAAACTCAGTTGACATCAATTTGATAAGCACTATGCAGTACATTGCTCGGTGGACATCGCTTATAATAGGCACTACGGTTTTCATAAACGTCAAAGCAGTAATGTACGGTAAAGTGCCTATCAAATTGATGTCAACTGAATTAGGGAATAGGTACGCCTGCTGGTCGCAGTGGAAATTACATTTGAGGAGGCAAACCCACAGCAAAAACCGAGTCTTTCCATAATATATTCAAAGTAATTTAGAATGTCAAATCTCTAGTCATCAATAGTAAAAGATTATGTTATTGGGAATCAATGACCACTTGACGGTATTATGAATGATTATAAGTGATTATCATATCATTAAGTCAGCGACTTTGATTGAATTAATGTGGTCAAGTGGGAGCTGGTTTTGTTAATAGTGGTCCTTTTGTATGAAAATAGTTATGTAGCCTATAAAAGTAACCTTGGGGCCAAAACTGTTATTGTGGTTTTAAAAAGTATTAAGCGTTTTGTACTGATATACGCTACTAAAGTGTCACGAGGATTAACTCAAAAATTTTGACTTTGACAACAGTGTATTCTCCTGTGTTTCCTTTTGTTCAATGTTTTATATGAAACAATAAATAACAATGGCAGTGACGTCCTTATTTCACAGTTTCCTCATCCATCAGATTTGAATCTTACTTAATTTTGAACCGATTCGAAAAATCCTATCTGTTTTAGATTTTGAATAGTTAGGCTTATAGAATGTTACAAATGGCCAATAATTGGTGGTACTCGTATTTTGGTTACTAATCATTCATGGTAGGTATTCAAACATTTGTAGTGCAGTCGACACAGTATCAATGTGACTTCGGAAGTTTTTTGAAGTGAAAACTTCTTTAACCGCGTTGGGCATTTTTGAGATGGGAAAAAACAATTGAACTCGCGCGACACCGTCACCGTCACCGTCACCGACGCTGACGTCGACACCGACACCGATCGATTGAAGTGAAAACTTCTCTAGGTGCGTTGTCCATTTTTGTTCAAATTTTCACTTCTGTCGGCACTCCCGGAGTGCCACTCTTTTTTTACTATTGATAGGCACACGTTTGACCACTATCTCACCTGATGGTAAGCGATGATGTGGTCGAAGATGGAGCACGCTTGCCCAGAAGTAACTTATTCACTTTTAACTTAAAGACTCCCAGGTTGTAGCTATCAGGAAACACAGACTCTGGCAGAGAATGCCACTCCTTAGCGGTACGTACTTACAATGAATGTGTTAACAAAACGTTTTGTGCGTGTGGCTGGGATATCCACCATGTACCGGAGGCACAACGCCGTACGTCTAGTGGTCCGATGATGGAACGGGTTTGGCAGAATTAAACTTTGCAATTCTGTCGCATACTCCTCAAAATGCAACCTATAGAAAACCGACAGGCTAGCAACTCGGCGTCTATGCTCAAGACTTTGGAGCTTCCACCCGACGAGCCTATCATTGCCGATGATCCTCTTGGCTCGTTTCTCAAGTATTTGTATGACGTAGCAGTAAGATTGGGTTTTTAAACCTAAAGGTTTGTCATTTAACTAATTTAGTTAACTACTGCGATTTTTCTAACTAAGTTACCAAACAAGAAAGAGAGGAGTATTCATGCCTACTTTTACAGCTGATTTTTGCTACAAGTGTAAATAATAAATGACTGTTAAAATTAAAACTCAGGTTCTTTAGACAGCCCGGCCCTGGTCCAGGCCATGGCACGGAGAGACAGGGAATGGGAAGCAGTTTCCTCCTTCTGCGAGGCAGTATGCTCGCGAAGGAGGAGGCGGAACGGGTGAGGGAGACTCAACGGAGTGGCCCTCACGCCCCCAGCCGCAGCCACTGCAGGAGACGCCCTGGGCGTCGCGGGTCGCAGGACGATCGCCGGCCACTGTAGACGCGGGTATGCGGACGGCGAGTAATGGGTAGCTCACCATCCGATCAGCACCAGGCCCGAGAGTCGACGGCGCGTAGTGTTCCACGCGCGCCTCAAAGAGATGTCAGCAGACCGATGCCTGCATGCCAAGGGGTCGCGAATAAATTCGTAACAGAGTTACCACGCCCCTGGGCACTCAGGCATAGAAGAAACAGGGTTGGGTTTTAGTCAGTAAAAGTCTGACACGCCCTCCCGCTCCACCCAGAGCGGGAGAAGTCATAGGATGATTTCCCACCCCCAAAAAATTAAAAAAATATTCTCTAGACATAGATGAAAATAAAATCGTGACAGAGAATTAGAAATTTCCATCGCCATTTACGGAACCCAAAACCCATAAAGCCAATGTTATTTACAAACTTAATTATGTAATTGGCTGCTAAATGTATTTCTCATGGACATTAGCATGTTGCCGGATCTCATGATACAACATTAATATGTGAACAAGATGTAGCCGCCATTAATTCCCCATTGATTTGAAAACTAAACATTGTCTGATGGTTCTTCCCACGCGGTTTTCTGTCAAACAGTTATTAATGGTGTGTGTTTGATGATTAGTAAAACCACGGATTTTGTTTACGTAAAATGTTCTTCGCATAGTTTCTCAGATTACTTTTGCGGTTCTCAGATGACCAGATCAGAGGTCTTCCGTATAAAGATTTGTCTTAAGATTAGATATTTTTTAAAGCCCAGTTCTCATGTTATCGGGCGGTATCAGTTGATTCTAAATATGAGGTCCCCACCTATGAAATCAGCGTTTTGTATGGAGAATTTTAGAGAAGTTGCATTTTTCATATTAACATTTTCTTAATTTATTTAAGAACTATGAACACTAATGTTTTAAAACTTTTATGCAATAATGTTTAAAAACTAAGATAACGTATGCCACTTAGAGTAAGCAACAAAAATTAGTTTTGGCTAAGTTAAAACAAATAGTGGTAATTTCTGCTAACAAAAAAAGGAGTAATTTTTAAGGTATTTTTTTTTTGTGTATAAAACTATAAGTAATAAGGTTTTGTTTACTAGTGGCTGTTGTCTATGACGGTCGTTATTCGATAGAGTATCAAGCAATCGATGAATATTTTAATTCATACATGTGACGAGGTTCTCTATTTGTGCGAAGAAAAACGCCAATTTCATAGGTGGGAACCCAATATTATCTTGAGTTTTAGAACGTTTGGTTTATTTTATAATATTCAGAAAAGGTTTTGTCTTTTTTTTCTGGGTTTCTAATGAATATATTCCATCCTATAAGGTCAGTTTTGCTTATTATCAATCATGTTCATTTTTCACAATTTCACAATAAGCGACTGCCTATCTGACCTTCATAACCCAGCAATATGGTTTACACCGTTGTCAGACTGGCAAGACCGTTGTCAGATTGCCTGGCTTCTGACGTCCCATAATGACGGCCAAAGATGTACAAATGACAGTCAGGACCTTCTGATTCTTCAATATAATCTCTTAATGACAAAACCAACCCACGTTTCTTCGGTTACGCGTAAGGCCCGCGGTGATTCTTGCAAATGCACCCATAAGCCTGGCAGAAGGACCAATGCCTAACGTGCTTTCCGAGGCAAGAAGGTCACTTTACCCGCGAACCAACCTCAACAAGCGTTGCCTCGAAGATCAAAACTTGTGGCTGAGTGGCTCCATGTACGTCTGATGTAAAAAAAAATGTGAGCCGTCACGGGACGCCTGGCAGATGTGAAACATCGACATTATTTTGTAAAAGTAATATGCAGAAAAGAACATATTGTGATAGGAACTAAATATGTATATTATATAATAATATATATTATATATATGTATATTCTTCCATACAAACGTAGTATGGCGATTACTTTACTATTTGATGGTGTAATAACAAAACAAAAAAACATCGTATAGCGTGGCGACGCGTCGCCACGGCAGGCGTCGCCACGCCAGAAATCGGTTTTACGTGCGGCTATAGATGTTTCACCTCAAAAGCGTTTTATGTTCAGGGCAGTTCGTGATAGTTCCCCGTATGTTTCCACAAGTCCTGTACTCTCGGCTATCAGCACATTTGACTCGCAAACTCAGCGCGCGTCAGCGATACGTATCGCCACACTATTTGGTTAAGAGTTCGTTTTACAACCTCCTAAGAGAGCTGGCACAATGGTCTGGACCTGGCAAGATTGTGTTGCAGTAGCAAACGGTTCCATAAGTGGTGATATGTTGGGCAGACATTGATAGTCTTGCTGACTGCCTTTTTTGAAGTTGGGAAGTCATCAGATGACTTCTGCCGCTCTAGGTGGAGCGGGAGGGCGTATCAGACTCTTACTGACTAAAACCCACCCCTGTTCCTTAATAAAAAGTAATTTCGGTAAGTATTGACCATCCACGCCTTGCCCGGCATTTTGACGACTTGATTCCTTTCGCTTTTGACCTTGAGGGTACGGATGAGATGTTCTGTTCTTAAACTAGAGTGGTATTAGGTGGAAGCCTAATACCTGCCTCTTGTGTCTTTCACTTTTGAATAACTAACCCAACATATCGGCGTTTATTTCTGAAACAATAATAAGTAATTGCAGTTTTGAACCTTTTGGTGTCGAAACGCTTGGGTCATGAGGTCACTCGGACACCATCAGCACGTCATCTTTTCAAAGATATTTTTTTTTTAATGTTTGATAGGCTCGCGTTTGACCACTATCTCACCTGATGGTAAGCGATGATGTGGTCGAAGATGGAGCACGCTTGCCTTGAAGTAACCTATTTACTCTTGACTTAATTTCTCGCAGACTGATTAAGACTGCGTAACTAGAGGGCTAGCTCAGTCTTCGCCCAAAATAGCATTGCCGTTCAACGTGGCAATGCTGCCAGTCTTCTGGGCATGTTTCCAACTTGCCCACAGGAACAGCAATGTGGAGTTCTTCGACGAGTAAGTGTATTCTGTTTTTGTATATTTGCATATACGTAGTAAGGTTATAGACAGTTCATATTTAAGTCATTTATGATGTACATAAATGACTAGTATAAAAAATGAAGTTCAACACTGATATTACGGAGTTATCGATAACTACAGTTACGTCTCATGCGCATACTCCTTAACCCTCACGATTATACTTGTCCATACGGAGTAGGGACATAGGCTATTTGAAAACAATCGGCCTGGACGCCTCGGTGGCGGCTTGATTGACGGCCATTCCTCGCCTCGCCAGTGTAAACGCAAATAAAACAATACAACTGAACTGGAGACCAAAAAAAAGTGTATACATAATAAAAATTTAAGATTTGATTCGCGATTTTGTTTGTGCACCGAAATTGGTTGGTTTGTGATGCGAGTTGAGCTCGTGTGTTTGTGATTAACCTGAGGAATTGGGTGGGTAATAAAATAAAAGTTGCAAAGTTTATTTATGCACTCATAAAATACTTATAAAATAAAATAAAGAGAACAGCAAAAAGGTTTATTAGGTATAACCAAACTTGGTCAAACTTGCCCAGGGGTTGAGGATAAATTCGAAACAGAGTTACATCGCCCCTAGGCACTCAGGGCAGGGAAGGAACAGGGGTGGGTTTTAGTTAGTAAGAGTCTGACACGCCCTCCCACTCCACCATAGAGCGGGAGATGTCATAGGATAATAATAATAAATTTATTTATATCCAAAAGGTTACAGACTTAATTTAAATGGTTAACAAAAGTGGTAACAAAAAACAGCTAGTGCATGAGATAAGGAAGTGACCTATGCTACAAAAAATCTGTATACAATAATTGGTGAGCCCTGCCTCTCAAACTAGGGCTACCTGTATCTTGAGAGACAGTGTTCAGCTATGGGGTTAGTACGATAAGATTATACAAATCAAAGGTATGTCGATCTACCAAGCGATATAGAATCTAGCTTATTTTATGATTAAAGAAAAGATAAATAAATAAAAGAAAACCAATTAAAGGCATGCATGGATAGGTGTGTGTATGTCAGTGTGTGTTTGTGTGTGGATGATTTCCCGCCCCACAAAAAAAAGCTATGTCAAAGTATTTCTTGATTGCAAATTGAACAGAATTAGCAAAATGTTTGTTTAATTTCGCTGGCTGTAAGAATAGGAGAAGACCAACGAAACGATGGATGAACGGAGTTTTTTTTATTGTAGATAGGCACGCGTTTGACCACTATCTCACCTGATGGTAAGCGATGATGTGGTCGAAGATGGAGCACGCTTGCCTAGAAGTAACCTATTCACTCTCGACTTAAAGACTCCCAGGTTGTAGCTAACAGGAAACACAGACTCCGGCAGGGAATTCCACTCCCTAGCTGTACGCACAATTAATGTGTTCTCAAAATGTTTTGTGCGTGTGGATGGGATGTTCGGTACCGGTGGTGCATCGCCGTACGTCTTGTGGTACGATGATGGAAAGAGTTTGGCGGAATCAAAGCAATTCCGTCGCACAAAAGTTGAAGATGATGGCTGCTAGAGAGGGGGAAACAACTGAGATGACAGCTAACAGTAAGGGTGAAGAAGACATGCTGTGCGGACTCCAAATAAATTGGGATAAGGGCAAGAGAATGATGTTGTTTTTAAAGTTATGTAACTTCAAGTCAACGTTCATCTGCTAAAGGATAACAACGCAAATAAACTTCTTCGTTTCGAGTTGATATTCTTTTTAAAATTTCGTCCGACCTGTATGTGGCTAATCGGACGGCTTTGTCATTGGCCACGTGAAGTTACGGCATGAAGGTCAGGAAAGAAAGAAGACCATGTGCCAAGCACCTAGAACTGAAAATTAGAGCTGATTATCGGTAAGCTACATCTCTTAGAGACGCTTGATTCCTATCAGAAGGTCCATTTCAATGGCTGTATTTATCTAACCTAATAAAGGTGAAATTGTTTGTTTGGTTTGTAAAAGATTAAAAATATTAATATTATTCTGGAAATATTGATCCGATTATGAAAATTCATTCAACTACACCCGTCTCCGGCTTTCTGAGTGTAACCGTGCCATTATTAACGATAATTGATCTTGTAGTTGTAACGTTATCATCCACTCTCCCAATTTTGGACCATAAATCGAGGCAAAAGCTCAGTTGGTTGCCAAAAAAGTTGGGAATCCTGGCAAAGGTGAGACGGTACTTCACGCCGAAACAGCTGCTCAAACGTAATAAGAAGCGAAATGAAAAAAATTGTTTTAAAAATAACTTAAGCAGATATTATTTAGAAACGTGTTAAAGTGCTACAGTGTACTCGTATAATTAGTTATAAGTACCAAATTAACCAATTAGTTTATATTTAGAGACTCACCGACCCCACAGTCAAACCGTTATTACGGTTTTGTGGGGCTTAGTTTATAAATTATCCTATCAACTGAACTGAACAACACTGACATACGTATTTGTTTTGGTGTTAAGGCGCTATTAACTGCCAATGACCTTGAGCGGTTAGCTTGCGTGTTCTGTGCTGAGCTCACGTAACGCGTCGTACGTCCACCCAGTAATAGGACTCGCCCATCAAGCAGCACTGTCCGAAATTAGACGCATTATTAATTTATTACACATAAAACATTAGGTACTAAAATAAAACACTGAGACTAAAATATAAATAATTAAATGATCTTTAAAATGGTGAAGGTTTCATTAAAATACGCTTTATAGTTTTTGCGTGATTCTCAATTTTTTATCCGCGTTAGACATAACTTTACAAATTAATTACACTATGTTATAAAAATATAATATCAAATATTCTCAGATCAAATTATGAAGGAAATTGTCTAGAGTAAAAAATATTTTTTTCAAAGAAATAAGACTCATCGTTTGGAACAGCACCTTAAATTACGCGTTACTATTGATTCAAATCCTCGTGTTAGTTTTGTCAAACAAAGCATCGTACGAATCACGACAAGTCATCTTATTTTGTAACCACATTAACTGCAAAATAAATGGTTTCTGATTTATCGAATGACTGTAAAGTATTTTGTCATAAAAATAACTTATACGGTGTTAGAACTGAAGCGACAATATCCAATAAAACGAAAAAGCATTAGATAAAAATCATATCACCATTATAAGCCCCATAGCTCTGATCGAAACGCTCCACCATATTATTTTACCCCCTAACTTTACTTGCCGCCCCATCGCTTGTAACGGTTAACCGGAACAACCCCCATGGGGCATGTTATGGGGTTTAGCGTGCCCCATAACAAGGGTGCGACACCCCATGGGTTTGGAATATCATTTGTTCTCGCCAAGATTCTGATTAAGTCATAAATTGAGTGGGTGTTGATTTCTTATGGTATATTTTTATGGTGATTTGATAATTTTACTGTATGATAGCTATAACCAAACTTAAGTTGTGGAAAGACACAGCCGTTGCAACTAGCCACGGGTCTTTTAATAAGCATCTCTCTGTCATAGGATTCACAGACAGTCCACACTGCAGAGCCTGCACAGAGGAGGACGAGACAGCAGCTCATCTGCTGCTAAGCTGCCCAGTAGTCGTAGGTAACCTAAGCGAGATAGTCAGTAACACCACAGTGCTGCTGGCCTTCCTCGAGGAGCTGGGGTGGATCGAATGACAATGTTGTCCCACCTGTACGCAAAATACGCGCCTTGAGCGTGGAGTTGCGGAAACCAGCCCGACATACATACATACATGTATGATAGCTAGGCTGAAGTAGGAGTGGGCTGGTCACGTTGCAAGAATGCACCCGGATAGGTGGGCAAAGATCGTCACTCACTGGATGCCAGAGTGAGGACGTCAGCAGCCAAGGTTGTGTGACTATCTGATCATGTTTGCGGAGCTAACTTGGCCAGAAACTGCCCATGACAAATGAGGGTTTTGGAAGGAGGAACTTGCCCAGCAGTGGGACACAAAAAAGACTAAATAAAGTATGATGGTATTTATTAAGGTAGTACTATCTTTTGCCAGCGGCTTTTCCGCGTGGAATTAGCAATTCTCCCATTATTATTTAAAGCTAGTATGCTATTCCAGACTATTACCTATCTCTGTACCAAATTTCATCCAGATTCGTTCAACCAATCTGGCGTGATGCAATAACAAATATTTATCCGTTCAAACTTTCACATTTATATGATTACTAACTGCGCTCCGCAGTTTCATCCGCGTAGACCGGGATAAAAAGTAGCCTATGTGCTAATCCAAGGTATAAGCTATTTACACATCAAATTTCATCCAAATCTGTCCAGCCGTTTGAGCGTGAAGAAGTAACAACATACAAACTTTCTCTTTTACAATGTTAGTGTGATAGTAGGACAAGGATAGCAGGAAGTAGCATCAGGGGTCAAGTTTAGCTAGTCCATAGCCTACCACTAAATAGGTATTGAAAGAGCCTTAGTAGGTAGTGATTTGCCTTGGCGGTCCAGTAGTCGCAGACGGGAATGTTTAGTGCTTAGCTAAGACAAGAAAAATATTGGAATCGATCCAATTAGGAAAATGTCGTTGAGTTTCACCATTAAAAAAATTGTCTTGCCATGGGACTTACGTAACCACCGAAATGTTTGTGGTTGTAATATAAACATCTGCCTTCCTTTTCCGGGAATACCAGAAAACCAGAAATTTTATAACATATAACATGGTTAAAAAGAGTGTCCATGGAGTTTCTTGCACGTTCTTCTCCATAGAGATCTACGCTTTGGAATGTGCAATTAGCTTCATTTTTCTGACTGACCGACTTATTGACAATTCAAAAGTGCCTGTAAATGGTTTATTTGAAAGAAATGCTTTGAGTTTAAGTTTGAATACAAGAAGAGCAACACTACATGAAAACACTGACAACACTTATGATCAGTTGATCATAATGTGTTCAACTTTTACTATGAGACCAACCCTGAAATTGCTAAAAAAAATCAACTGCCCCATTTAGTCGAGATATAATAAAAAACTTTTTACAAAAAAAATACAACCGACTTCCATAAATAATACTAAAAAATGCAAAATAACTTTAATTTCCGAAGTCGGTGTTTCTAGTTTGGTTTCTTCGTAATTTGACACCGACTTCCGAAATTAAAGTTATTTTTTCATTTTTTTGTATTATTTATGGAAGTCGGTTGTATTTTTTTTTGTAAAAAGTTTTTTATTTTTAACCGAGGTAAAAAAAATAGGAGGTTCTCAATTCGACCGTATATATGTATATATATATATATATTTTTTTTTTTTGTGTATGTTCAGCCCTCACTCCGTCATTTATGAACCGATTTTGATTAGATAGGGTATACCTCAAGGGTGGTCCCATGTCAAGGAAGTCAGGATCTGACAGTGGAAACCTGATAAAATTGAGAGAAAACCTTGAAAATTGTGGGCACGTTCAGCGTTTCTGTATGTATGTTCGGCCTTCACTCCGTTATTTATGAACCGATTTTGATTATTCTTTTATTTTTAGATAGGGTATACTTTAAGGGTGGTCCCATAATAAGAAAGTCAGGATGTGACAATGGAATCCTGATAAAATTGAGAGAAAACCTCGAAAATTGTGGATACGTTTAGCGTTTCTGTATGTATGTTCGGCCCTCACTCCGTTATTTATGAACCGATTTTGATGATTCTTCTTTTCTTGGATAGGGTATACCTCAAGGGTGGTCCCATGTCAAGGACATCAGGATCTGATTATGGAATCCTGAAAAAATTGAGAGAGAACCTCGAAAATTGGGCACGAATATTGTTTCTCTATTTTATAAGTACTTACAAATGAAGAGGGCTGTAAGTAGGTAATTAATCATTTTATTAATTGGCGCCGACTCAAAATTAGTTTATATAAAATTTGATATTTTATGTAGGTAAATAAGCTCATTACTCAAGACTTAAAAGGTTTATTTATTTTTTGCTTTTTAGTTCTTTTTCGTCGGTTAATTTTTTTGTTAAAAAGTTTTTTATTTCATGATTTTTTGTGGCTCGCATCATCTTTAAACACTCTGAGGCTAATTTCTAATTCTTCATCATTCCTCTTGCCACTGAGCTGATGATATAACAATCCTTCCATGAAGTTCCCAGGATATTGACCAGTTGAGGTTACCTCCAATATTGTAAAGACGTCTTTTCGTTAAAGCATATTAAGTGGTATTTGTCACTAAAACCAGTTTTTATATCTGACTTCTATTGTTTAGGAAAGGTATGGTTTCCATCATCAGCTCAGTTTCATGATGTGATGGTTCCTAAATGCAAATACCTGATTCAGTTATGAAAAGTAAACAGAAACAATATTCGTGCCCAATTTTCGAGGTTCTCTCTCAATTTTTTCAGGATCCCATGAGCAAATCCTGATATCCTTGACATGGGACAATCCTTGAGGTATACCCTATCTATGAAAAAAAGAATCATCAAAATCGGTTCATAAATAACGGAGTGAGGGCCGAACATACATACAGAAATGCTAAACGTGCCCACAATTTTCGAGGTTTTCTCTCAATTTTGTCAGGATTCCACTGTCAGATCCTGATTTCCTTGACATGGGACCACCCTTGAGGTATACCCTATCTAACAAAAAAAGAATAATCGAAATCGGTTCACAAATGACGGAGTGAGGGCTGAACACACATACAGAAACGCTAAACGTGCCCACAATTTTCGAGGTTTTCTCTCAATTTTGTCAGGATTCCATTGTCAGATCCTGATTTCCTTGACATGGGACCACCCTTGAGGTGTACCCTATCTAACAAAAAAAGAATAATCAAAATCGGTTCATAAATGACGGAGTGAGGGCTGAACATACACAAAAAAAAAAAAAACATATATACGGTCGAATTGAGAACCTCCTTTTTTTTTCGTCGGTTAAAAATAAATAAAACTTTTATGTCTTGAGTAATGAGCATATTTACCAACATAAAATATCAAATTTTATAAAAACTAATTTTGAGTCGGCGCCAATTAATAATGTGATTAATTACCTACTTACAGCCTTCTTCATTTGTAAGTACTTATAAAATTTAGATATTTAATAATCAGATTGTTGTTTGGCGCCGACTCAAAATTAGTTTATATAAAATTTGATATTTTATGCAGGTAAATATGCTCATTACTCAAGACTTAAAAGTTTTATTTATTTTTTGCTTTTTAGTTCTTTTTCGTCGGTTAATTTTTTTGTAAAAAAGTTTTTTTTTACTTTGTAGTTGTTGTACCCCATTCTAAAACTAAATTAATAGTAAATTTATGCCCAAATTGATAGCCTCAAAAATAGGGAATTTGAACATAGTTGGTGAAATTAGGGTGTATCATGGTGAACTGTACAAATCTGCATACCCGTTCAGAGCGTATCAGCGTGATGTAATGTTGTGAAGTGGTGAAAACAATATACAGACATGCGATTGCAGCAATTCTGGAAGATTTGCTATCATTTATTGAAGAGTTCCATTGTTTATCTCCGAAGTTCTTTATCAGATCTTCACCAAATGGGACCACATGTGAAGCAACAGCTTTCAAATAAAAAAAAAATCTTCAAAATCGGTTCACCTAGTAAAAAGTTATGAGGTCAGTACAGTCGAATTGAGAACCTCCTCCTTTTTTTTCGAAGTCGATTAAAAAAAAAACCTGGCACTCCGGGAGTACCGTCAGAAGTGAAAATAAAAAAAAACTTGAACAAGATGCTCAACGCGCCTGGCGATCCGCTACGAGTGCTACGACGCTGCAGCACTCGTAGCGAATCGCGTAGCGGTGTTGGTGGCGCGCGAGTTCAATTGTTTTGATCCATCTCAAAACTGCCCAACAACGCGCGTAAAGAAGTTTTCACCTCATTTAAGTTTGCATTTGGTCGACAAAACATAATGATCAGCAAATTTTTTTTTCGCGATTTCGTGGTCAGTCTCATAGTAAAAGTTGTTCATAATGGACGTGTATCCCCAGTTTTTCATTAATTATTATATTGTGGTTTTTGAGACAGCACTTTTCCAACAGTTGGGCCCTAGAAACTGCACACCACCTTCTACAAAAAAAAAGCCTGTAACCAACTGTTCCTCCCATTAAAACAAATCTTGAGCCCAGACAAACTTTCGACCCCACCAATAATTTGGACTTTCCCTTCCTTTAATTAAATTCAAGAAAAAAACAATTGTTGGCACCGTTACATCAGGTTGACAACTTAATAAAACTGTGGCCCTGTAGCCAAGCCGTCTGGGGCATTTGGTGGCAAAAAACTGGGCCCTAATGAAGAGATTCGCACATCGAGAGGAATTTTCGCCGCGATCAAAGAAAAAGTTCAGTGTGAATTGTATGTGATGGGCTGCGATGTGTGAGCTTGTGATGGCTACACAATGATGGCTGCTATAATACCTGCGAAGGTAGATCTACTCGTATAGGTTAGGTAGACGAGAATGTGTCAAAGTTATGTGTCATAGATACAAAGCCTTATTTAGAAAACTCGCTAGCCATATATAAAAAAAAACCTACTAATCAGTGTTTAAACTAATCACGTGGTTATTGTTTTATAAATAAGGCCCATAGTCGAAGCATTGGTAAGGAGCTCGTGGCTAAAGTAATAACAGCCGCACGGGTCGATCTACGCTTGCCGGGGTTGGTCCATGGATGGGTATTTACACGGATGACTATCCTTACATACCGAGACTCCTCCGTGCCTCAGAAAGCACGTTAAGCCCTTGGTCCCGGCTGTCAATCGTGAATCTTTGACAGTCGTTACGGGTCGACAGAAGCCCGAAAGTCTGACAACCAGGCTTACCAAGGGGTATCGTATTACTCAGTAACTGGGTTGTGGAGGTCAGATAGGTAGTCGCTCCATGTAGAATACTGGTATTCAGCTGCATCCGGTTAGACTGGAAGCTGACCCCAAGATAGTTGGGAAAATGCGCGGGCCGATTGTTTGCACTACGAAACGAGGTGTTATCCATGGTTTCTGGATGTGTTAGTCCTAGAGCAATAAAAAAATTATGTGAATTGCTATGGAGGCTTTTTCTTTTGTGGGGTGGGAAATCATCCAATGACTTCTCTTGCTCTGGGGTGGAGTGGAAGGGCGTGTCAGACTCTAACTGACTAAAACCCACCCCTGTTCCTCCCTGCCCTGAATGCCCAGGGACGAGATAATTCTTTCGAATTTATCCTCAACCCCCGGGCACTCCTTCACAGCTTTACGCCCAATTTTTAAGCCGCTTGGGGACTTCGCTATGGGGGCTTAGTTATAGTAACATGATAAAGATAAAAAACCAGCCAAGTGCGTTTCGGACTTCGTACATTTAGGGTTCCGTACCAAATGAGGAAATTATCAAAGAAAAAATCTGATTTATCTATTTATTGTATTTGTTAGTAAAATGTACGTAATAATAAATATTACCAAAAAATTTGAAGTTCGTAGGTCAATGGCAAGTTAAAAAATTCTTCTGAACAAAGTTTTGTGAAAGACGACGGACAGACAGACAGACAGACGGACACGAGAGTGACAGCAATAGGGCTCCGTTTGGACCCCTTAAGGTACAAAACCCTAAAAAGAACAGAAATCGTTAGTTTCATCATAGAAAGCCAAACTGACTTGACATGCATGTTACATGTTGTATAGTAATACGTAATACTTACCTACCTTCTGCCCGGGGGTGGAGGATAAATTCGAAAGAGTTACCTCGCCCCCGGGCACTCGAGGCAGGGAGGAACAGGGGTGGGGAGTCTGACACACCCTTCCGCTCCACCCTAGAGCGGAAGAAGTCATAGGATGATTTCCCACCCCCCAAAAAAAAAAAAAAAAATACTTACCTACCTTTGCACCGAACCATATTTGTAATGGCAGCTCGATCACGGTGGTGATGGAAGTAACTGGTGCTCACTGCACTGGTGCGTAGCACAGGAATCCTCCTAGTTTAAGCCCAGTTGCACATGTTTTGTATTTTGCCAATAAGCCTAATTTTCATCATTGTGAATAGGTTTAGGTCTTGAACAAATAAATATTATTATTTGTTATTATACCTAGTTCAATTATTGATTTCATGCCAGCAAATGCATCAGACTGCTTGAAAAGTTACTTGTTTGGAACTGTTTTAGTTATTATTTACAGTCGGGTTTTTTGTAAATATTCAATATTTTTTTAAAGCCTTGATGGCTTTTAAGTCAACGACATCTATAAACACCGTATAAGTAGGAAAATGGCAATGGTACTAATATTGGCATACCTAGCAATGTAGGGTGTGGTATTCTTTACACTGATCTGACTTCTTTTCTAAGGTGCTTTTAGAAGTAGAGTAGGTAAGTCATAGATACAACATGTCACCAGAACTAAAAAGTGTCAAAAAACGAACACAAAAAACCAGAAATACCGACTTCCGAAATTAAAGTTATTCCATTTTTTTTTGTAAAAAGTTTTTATATTTATCATTAATAGGCTTGCGCTTGACCACTATCTCACCTGATGGTAAGCGATGATGTGGTAGACGATGGAGCACGCTTGTCTAGAAGTAACCTATTCACTCTTGACTTAAAGACTCCCAGGTTGTAGCTATCAGGAAGCACAGGATCCGGCAGGGAGTTCCACTCTTTTGCTGTTTTTGTAGTCTTCACACTAGTGTCGTCCAAAAACCACAATAAGAAAATTACACTCTTTCCTAAAAACTTACTACAACAACAGATTTAACAAATGACATCATAAATTAAACATTAAAACCGGACAATTTGAGAATCACCTACGTCAAACAAAAACCCATTGTCGGCCGGCCGATATAAATCCGCACGACTATAAGAAGTCCTCTAAAGTATTCCTTGGTATAATGGTACAAATGTTCTGTGGCCATTACGCAGGTTTCACGGGTTTTTCATGGTGCCTCATGCATGGGGAACGCGCGGTGTCCGTCTTTTATGTTGGGGTAGGGTGTCGGAGAGAGCGGGGAGCGAGGGTCTTGGCGAAAATGGGTTGTGACGAGAAGTAGATCTTCTGGAAGTGTACTGGTAGCGACATCTATGACGCTACATATCAACTAAAACATACAAATCCTGCATCACGCAAGCAGAGTTCTCCGCACGATTTGAACATATATACAACAGTCAGAAATCAACCATAGTTGCCCGTACCAGACACAACACCCGCCTTGGAGGATCCTCCCTTCTCACCTGCCTTTTCGGAGATCCTCCCTTTTCAATGGAGGTTTGCACGACTTTCTCTTCTCCGAACTGCTCTTCCGTATGCCTCTCTAAATACTCTTTGGCAAACTGAACACAATATTATGTTAGATAGTGTCTAGGTAATATCTGTTGTCTACTACACGAACCTTGTAGAAACTAGAACTGCGTTGTTCAAGCGTTTTTGCCAATCATAATATTATTGTAATCAAAATGTAACAGCTCACAATTTAGGGCCCATTAATATTAGTGTTTTAATCCCAGTTGTAAATGGGTCTTTGTGCCTATTGGCCTAGCTTTGTTCTGTCTCCTGCTTGACAAAGAGGGCAGTGGAAATTGTGTCATCAAATCTAAATCATTAAATATGTATCTTACTTACTCCACCGCTGTTATTTACTGATTAATTTCGTTACGGGACCCAAGACAGTTTAATCGTTTCTCCGGGACACGGCAAGCTTCAACGTTCGCGCACATTCTCCTTGAGTGCAAATTTTCTCATAGACATAGGCTTAATCTGCTTCTGGAGAGAGGTAGGATGGTTGGAGTAAAAGCCGCTGCGACCCACGCTCAATAATCCGCCATGGACTGAGTGCGGAAACCAGATCCCTAGATATATATATGTGAAGATTGTGGCGTTGACGTTCCGCAGGCACTAATCTGTCATTTAGACCACGTCAAACACCAACGAACCGCTCCTGCCCTACACCAAGTTCACTGATATGTATTTATTTATGAGTGTCGCGATTCGATGTCTGCTCGGACGCGTTTTTGTGGGCGACGCATAATGATCGCGAGCTTAGCCCGCGACGAGATTTGTTCGACGATCAGGCGACGTGCAAGAATGTGGTGTGAGGTGCTTAGGGAGCGGGTAGGCAGAGGAGTAGATGATGGGTTAGGCAATGATTTTTGATGTTGCCTGGAATGATCCCAACTAATCCATTAAGCACAAAATAATTTTTATATTGTAAATAGGTTCGGAGCTCGTGGCTAAAGTAATAACAGCCGCACGGGTCGATCCATCAGGTTAACCTACGCTTGCCGGGATTGGTCCATGGATGGGTGACCATCCATGAACTAATCCCGGCCGTCGACCTCACACAGAACCCAAGCATCATACTTGCTACCCGGGCCTGCGGACGGCGAGTAATGGGTAGCTCGCCGTCCGATCAGCACCAGGCCCGAGAGTCGACGGCGCGTAGTGTTCCACGCGCGCCTCAAAGAGTTGTCAGCATTCATGACGGGGCCCGTCATGGCCGATGCCTGCCTAGGGGTTGAGGACAAATTCGAAAGAGTTACCTCGCCCCTGGGCATTCAGGGCAGGGAAGGAACGGGGTGGGTTTTAGTCAGTAAAAGTCTGACACGCCCTCCCGCTCCACGCAGAGCGCGAGAAGTTATTCGATGATTTCCCACCCATAAAAAAAGCCTTCCCAACTGTGTTGGGGTCGACTTCCAGTCTAACCTGATGCAGCTGAGTCAGTATTCTATATGGAGCGACTACCTATCTGATCTCTACAACCCAGTAACTGGATAACACAATACCCCGTGGTAAGACAGGTTTTTTTTAGACATTAATGGGAGCCTATTAATGTCTAAAAAAACCTGATGGTAATGATAAATGTTTTTATTTTTGTGAGTAGGATTTAACAACACTTGGAATCTCGGTATGTTATGAGTCGTCACCTATTAATGGACCAAACTCAGCAAGCGTTACTAAATGTTAAAGATCGACCTATAGGTACACATAGTCTAATCAGCTTATAATGTTCCCACTACTGGAACGCGGCCTGCGTCCTCTCTCTGTGAGGATGTGGGCGGGAATCTACCATGCGGACCAATGCGGACTGGATGTCACTAAGTCTTCGATGTTTTTAATTCTAGGATACTCCTTTTCTTTCACAGTCTCAAGAGCAGTGTGTCAAAACCACTTGCCTGGGTTTGGACCCACAAACTACAACTTGTTAGTCGTAGCAGTTACCACTGGGCTGTTATTTTTAACCGACTTCGCAAAAAGGAGGAGGTTCTATGTTCGACTGTATGTATGTCCACCGATTTCTCTGTCAGTTGTAGACGGATTTTCAGAATTCTTTTTTTATCCGAAAGAGTATACTCCAGAAGTGGTCCCATATAAATTTTATTGAAATTGCTTTAGCTTGTAGACGGATTTTCAGAATTCTTTTTTTATCCGAAAGAGTATACTCCAGAAGTGGTCCCATATAAATTTTATCGAAATTGCTTTAGCGCTTTTTGAAAAAATCAACAAAAAATTAAAAATGTGTATACTTAGATGACGGTTTGGTTTCCTCCAATTACGAGTATGTTCAAATTCCAGGTTATTAATTCGGACGTTTGTTGTTATACCCCAGAAAGGATAAAAAATAAAGTTTTTTTACAAAAAATACAACCGACTTCCAAAAAAGAAAATACACTTAAAATTGAAAAATATTTTTAATTTCGGAAGGCGGTGTCAATTAACGAAGAAATAAAATACAAACACTGACTTCCGAAATTAAAGTTACTTTTCAGTGTTAATAATTCTTTATTTTTTTAATGTTGTGTTTCTTTTTTGGAATTCGATTGCACTTTTTGTAAAAAAGTTTTTTAGCAACCAGCTCCTGTCTTTCTCACGGCTGTCAAAGACCACCAAATGGCAGCCGGGACCAACGGCCCTATAAAATAATCCCCAGAAAAATCATCTTCACAAAATCAAATATCACCCTTCCCTTATCTAATATTGCATCGGAACATCAAATACATAAATCTGGGGCCACTAAACGGGCGTAATATAAAACACAATTAATTAGGCCCCAATAATACTAGTTCTCACTTGAGGATGGTTTAACAAACTGCTGAGCCGCTTATATGGTCGCATGCTGGGTTTGGTGCAAGTTAAAGATGTTAGCGTTTTGTGGATTATTTTATTTGCGTGATTTTTAATCCCTAGTTCGTTAGTTGATGATCAAAAAAACCTGACTGCAATATCACAAAAAAAAAACCAGTGCACCAGAATACTTGAAAAGTTACTTGTTTACATAGAACTTTTAAGTACTTTTTTGTAGTTGGGTTTTTTGAAACTATTTTTAATTGTAGGTATACATTTTAGTGAGTATATTTTTGAAATCGCCTTCACAAGCCCTTTATTTTCATAACCGACATGATTTTGTCACAAAAAAAAAACGACTACACATACGTAATGGCAGCCGCCATTTTGATTTTTTAACCGACTTCAAAAAAGAGGAGGTTCTCAATTCGTCTGTGTTTTTTATAAAAAAAAACTTTTTTACAAAAAATACAAATGAAAAAACGAAGAAACAAAATATAAACACCGACTTCCGAAATTAAAGTTATTTTGCAATTTTTAGAAGTCGGTTGTATTTTTTGTAAAAAAGTTTTTTTTTTCAAAATTAATATAGCCTATTAAGTCACTTCGGGCGAATAACCCAATCTAATTATACTTCATTTGTTATATAAAAATATCATAATCAGTACCTACCTATATTGTACACATATTGTGTTATTTTGGTCATTAATTTTACTGTTTTCGCCTGTGTTTATGTGTTCCTAATGTTACATTTGTTTTTATGATATCATTTAGTTTAATTTTTTTTCCGTATAACCTTAGATTTTAACCTGTTATATTATGTATGTACTTATAAATAATCAAAATATGTAAGCCCCGCTTCAACTTCCAACTTGCACATCAAATAGTCCAGTCTAATAAATCGCCTTACCCGACGTACCGGGGTATCTGTTCACATTAATCGAGTTTATTCGTGCCGGAACAAATAGTTCGCTCTCTAACAAGCACACTTCACTGCTACACGAGGCGAGGCACTGGTAACACAACGCGCGACGCGGCGACACGCGGTAAGACGGCTGGCTATATCCCTTGAGAGGTAAAGAGTGTGAAACACTTGGTACGGTTAGCGCGACTTGATGCAAGTTGGAGCTGGATGCGCGTCTGTGTCGAGGTTTTCTCGGTACAGATGTTTGGCGATAGATCGTTAAAACTACTTTGTAAAGCATAGAAGCGACACACGCGTGTATTAACTGTAATATTGTCATGTTTTAGAAGAGGTTCTTCCACTACTCTTACCCACTGTGAAATACTTATTTGTTTTTGATAAAACAAAAGGTATATTAAAATAAAATCTTTGTGATAGAGCTGCTTGAAAAATAAACAAACAGACTACTTATATTTAAGACCATGTTCTGTCAAATAAATTATTATGATTACCCAAAAGAAAAATGGGGCTTTCCATACAAAGTTATTGTCAGCTAATCAAAATTTGTATGGGAGGTCCAATTTTTTCTGAATTATCTATTGCTTCCTTGAAGAAAGTTGTTAGTGTCCAAGGCCAGAAGCAGTATATAAAATAAAATATGGCCACACATTTCCGTAACAGCCTTTTTTTAATATTGATGGACATCTACAGTAACATGTTAGATATATGATGCAACCCATACTAAAAAAAAGTCTATACTTATAAAATCTTGTTCTATTCACGCGACTTCAAACCGCTTAACCGCGCGGCTACAACCGCGCGGGTCCTGTGTGTCGCAGGCCTATAGCTTTTGTGTGGTGATTAAAATATTTATGTTTGTGAAGTGTTGTGGCTAGTTTAAAGGATTCGGGATAGTTTGTATTAGGGTTCCGTACACGGGAAGAAGTGATTTATCTAGGTGTTTTTAACATTTTGTAGCGTGTCCTAAGAATGAGTATGGAGACTTTTAAAAGGGGTACTAAGCTGTGCTTAAGTATACAGTTTTCGTATATTTGAGGTTTACAGTCGTCTGTTGTAGGTTTTTAACACGATTTTATAAGCTTGGTATGTATTATGTAACGGAATTTATGAACGTGATTTTCACCCAGTACAAAACGTCGTATTGAATTGAAACTTCGCACAGTTTTCAAGGATCGATAACAATGTATGGTTAGCTAAGTGACGTCATTCTAAATCCAATATGGATGACTCCCAAAGATGGCGGACTAGATATTTTTTTGCATTTCCATGATATGGGTATCGAATGACAGGGTTTGCTGAAAACATTACGAAAAATCTAAAATAAAGCATATTTTTAATTTTTTAAACTATAGATAATTATTTATTTGCATTGTTCTCATATAACAGAAGTAACAAAAATATATGTAACCAGGACTTTTTGTAATACATAACATGATTTAAAAGAGTGTCCATGGAGTTTCTTGCACGTTCTTCTCCATTGAGATCTACGCCTTGGAATGTGCAATTAGCTTCATCTTTCTGACTGACCGACTTCTTGACAATTCCTGAAAATGGTGGGAAAAGTTAATGTAAATGGTTTTATTTGAAATAAATGCCTTACTGCTTACTATACCTAGTAGAGGTTGATAGGTTTGAGAAAAAAGGTCTTGCTTTACCAATTTATTCACTTTTTTTGTTTAGTTTTGATGATCTGTTTGTTGCTATTTGACGGTGTCGCAGCACAGCTTATATTACGCAATGTGTATTGTCTTTGGTTGTTGGCGGACCCTGACATTAGGCAATGAACAGAAGACTTACATTCAGTGAATACGAGGCTTTTAGCATTCTTGTAGGTTTATATTATTTAATCTGTTTTTCTGTAAAGTGCGTTGTATTTGTGCAAAACAAACAATGTTTCTTTCTTTCTTTATAAATCCAACAAAAGTTAAATGTTTGTTACCTAATAACTCTTTAATACTTCTACTAGCTTTACAAAAAAATAGATTAATAAATAATTTAACACACAATGAAGAGCATTAACTCAGCTCACCTTCCACAGAACACAGCGTGAAAATATCTCCTTAAAAACATAAAATTAAACGATCACACACTAATTACCATAAAAACCCTCTTTTATCTCAATCTCTACGGAATCCGAATGACATCATCTTCAAGCTAAGATGGTATCGTACCAATAAAACATCTGCGGGTCCCCAAAATGGGGCCCAACACCTTCACCTATTAAAATTACCAATATAATAGGTGATTAATCTTTAGGCCAACAAAAACCTTCGAATTTACGGCTGCTGTCAAAATAAATATAAGTTGACTACGGATAACAAGACGGTGGTTGTTTTTTTTTACCCCAAATTTAGTTGTTTAACAAAACATTACAAAAAGAAGAGTGAACTAAAGGTTTTTATATTAATTGGGAATTGGGCGATGGCGTTCTTTTTTCGGCCCGATATGTATATTATTGGGCGATGTATGAACGTGCACATTAACGCGCGTTTTGGATTTGTTCGTATTAGGGTAGACGGACATTGAGGAAAGAGTGAGTGAGTGAGTGAATGATTACTGTAATTTTAACGATTTGACATTAATTAATTTGTATTAAGTTATTTAAAATTATAATATCTTTAATTTTGTGTAAATTAACTAATGATATTATTATTATGATTTGCATGCCCATGTGATGGTATAACATGGAGGACTCTTTTATTAAAAAACATCTGTGTAATAATTACCCATGTTTGCAAACCAATAAATGATTTGATTTCGATTTGATTCGGAATGGTTTCAGTTTTTATAAAACTTTACGAATCAGTGATACCAATTACTATCGATTAGGATCGTTACGTGTTTCATTTCTCAAAACAAAAAGACAAACTAATTGCTAATAGGCCAACCTATGATTTAATGAAAATGTAAGTAATTATGTAAATAAATTTTAACTGCATACAAGATATTGAACGATTGACCGAACCCTTTGTTCGCATTCATTCGTTCATTCATCGGTATGTTCAGTTCAGTGTGCGTTATGCCTCGGATGATATTATCTCTAGGTTCCAGGAAGAACAAGTGTCGCCCAATAAACAAATTGGTCAACAAAATATACCATCACGCGAGTTGACCAAAGAGGTTGGCAGAGGTGTACCTATTGTAATTAAAAATTTCGCTACATGTAGCTATCATAGCTATCTTATTAAATATTACTGAAAATAAATCATATTAATAGAACACGCATAGTCTACATCTATTCATTCACTCATCGTCTGTTTAGTTCAGCCCACAGCTAACTTCAAACGACTGACAGACGGAACACGTTCACATTTAATAGTTCGCTTCCCGGTCTGTGGGCTTCCTTAACTTTTTATTGAACGATTGACCGAGCCTTTCATTCGTTTTGTTCAGTGAGCGTCATTCCTCAGATGATGTTATCTCCGCGTTCCGGGAAGGACATGTGTCGCCCAATAAACTAATTGGTCGCGCTAAGCTCAGGCAGAGAGATAGTGGGCATTTTTTTAATTTTTATCTTAGTATAGTTATGTTCTGTGGTGTTGCTTGGTTAATGGTAATTATTGAATGGTTATCTGGAATAGCTTTTTTTTTTGTGCTGAGAAAAAAATTAAGGCTAAAATTTTATGAGTACGTTGAAACATGAACAGTGGCAGAATTTTGGGTCAAAAATATTTGAACTTATTTAACAACATTGACATCGAAACGAACAAGAATTAAAATTGTGAACAGTGACAGTTCTATGTAGTACAGACAGCTGCATCAATGGTGTACCTACACCTTTTTTTTTTTTTTTAACGAGTAGAAATAGCTTAGCAAAGGGATTACTTTGTTCGTACAAAACAAGGATCTATTTTATTACTCTAGCCAGCCACCCCGGCTCCGCACGAATTATACACACAAACCATTCTCGTTGATCGCTCTTTCTATTATTGACAACCGACTTCCAAAAAAGAAAATACACTAGAAATTCAAAAATAACTTTAATTTCGGCAGTCGGTGTCAAATAACGAAGAAATAAAATACAAACACCGACTTCCGAAATTAAAGTTATTTTTGAATTTTTAGTGTATTTTCTTTTTTGGAAGTCGGTTGTTTTTTTTTGTAAAAAAGTTTTTTATTTTTCAATTTTTAGTTGTTATACCCCAGAACTAAAAATCCCAATAACATGGAACGTGGAATTTAAACATACTCGTAATTGGAGAAAACCAAAACGTCATCGAGGTATACGTATTTTTCGTTTTTGTTCAGTTTTTTCAAAAAGTGCAGAAGCAATTTCGATAAAATTTGTATGGGACCACCCTGGGAGTATATTGTTTCGGATCAAAAAAGAATTTTGAAAATCGGTCCACAAATGACAGAGAAATCGGTGGACATACATACAAAAAAAAAATACATACAGTCGAACATAGAACCTCCTCCTTTTTCGAAGTCGGTTAAAAACGTGGTTTAGGAGGAGTTAACGGGGAAACAGATAGACGCGAAAAGCGACTGATTTATACTATATAGAGATAGAGATTACGAGCTTTGAAAGAGTTCTCAAAATAATTAAGAGACGAAGCAAATTAACTTATCAATTCATGTTTTCTCGTAATATAATTTTCAAAAGTTTCCAAAACATATTTTTTATCAATTTTTTAACAACACAGAAACTTTTATAGTAACCAGAACTGATGACACGATCAAACGGACAAACATATTTCCCGTCCACATATCACTAAAGATTTATTTAATTCGATAACATTGGATGTTTGTAACGCAAGCGGAACGATATAGCTATTGGTATTTCACTGATTCCATCTTTCGAGGTCTTAATTAATTTTAATTTTAACGCTCGTATTTCTAAACGGTCATTACAAGTGCTATAGTAATAATGTCTGGTAAAACATAACGTGTCTTTTCCGTTAATTTGAAAATTTTGGGTTAGAACTATGCTGTAGTCGAAAACCGAAAAGTGGTAACTCAATCCAAGTGAGATTCGAGAAAAGCGTTTTGTTACAAAAAATCTGTCACATTAATGGCATATTATTTCATTTGGCATATTTTTTATTTTATTTGAGGAGCTCGTGGCTAAATTAATAACAGCCGCATGGGTCGATCCACAGGTTAAGCTACGCTTGCCAGGGTTGGTCCATGGATGGGTGACCATCTTTACATACCGAGACTCCTCCGTGCCTCGGAAAGTACGTTAAGCCGTTGGTCCCGGCTGTCAATCGTGGATCTTTGACAGTCATTACGGGTCGTCAGAAGCCCGAAAGTCTGACAACCAGTCTTACCAAGGGGTATCGTATTACCCAGTAACTGGGTTGTGGAGGTCAGATGGGCAGTCGCTCCATGTAAAATACTGGTATTCAGCTGCATCCGGTTAGACTGGAAGCCGACCCCAAGATACTTGGGAAAAGGCTACGTGATGATGATGATATTTTTCAATTTATTTTTGGCCCATTCACAATGCACCTCCTAAGAAGGCTTAAAGTCACCCAAAGGGTAATGGAGAAGGCTATGCTTGAAGTTTCCCTGCGTGATCGAATCAGAAATAAAGATATCCGCAGGAGAACCAAGGTTACCAACATAGCCCGAAGAATAGCCGAGCTCAAGTGGCAGTGGGCTGGGCACATTGCTCGCAGAGTTCTGGAGTGGTGACCGCGTACCGGAAGACGCAGCGTTGGAAGGCCTCCCACAAGGTGGACCGATGACTTGGTGATGGTCGCGGGTAGCCGATGGATGCGAGACGCACAGGACCGGTCGTTGTGGTGACACTTGGGGGAGGCCTGTGTCCGGTAGTGGACGTCTTTCGGCTGAAATCATGATGATTAAAAATAGCTTCTGTCCGTGGCTTCTCCTGCGTGGTACGTTGATAAAAAGTATCATAAGTACCATAATACTTTCAAAGATATACCCTAGTATAATATCTTTTTCATTGAGATTGGTTTAGCGAACGAACAGAGTTAATTTCACATACAATATAAGTCTGGGTATTGTTTTTCTACCTCACCATGGCGGGTTGGTCTTGGATGTGTGTGTAAGCTCGGAGCGCTCGGTGATATAGAAAATATCTAGGTCAGTTTGTTTGGTTCAGTGATTTTTTTCCATTTTCAGTAAAGTTACGGATTTTTCGACTAGGGCCAGGCATCTTATGTATATATACCTATTTAAAGTAATAGATGCAAAAAAAAACCGAATTTTCGATTTTTTGAGATACCACTGTTTGACTTTCGATGGCAGTAAATTCAGTTATAAACTAACGTGTCTTTTCCGTTAATTTGAATAACTTTAGTTAAACTATGTGTCTATTTAATTAATTATGCTGGTTCCTAATTAGGGTTCTTTAAGATTCTTTTGCGGTTCTTAAATTGTATTGGTTGTCGGAATTTGTGGTTCTGCTTGATTTATTTCATGTTTAAATGTTAATGATGATTAATGGTTGAGATTTATATAATAGTGTTTGGCAAATTAGGAATTTTGTGAAATGGTTTTGTTATGGTTAAATCATGATTAGACTTTGTGGGAAGGTTCAAAAGTGGTCACATTCAAATTGTTAAAAAGTTTTTTTTAACGTTGATAAGCACGCGTTTGACCACTATCTCACCTGATGGTAAGCAATGATTTGGTCGAGGATGAAGCACACTTGCCTAGAAGCAACCTATTCACTCTTGACTTAAAGCTACCAGGTTGTAGCTATCAGGAAACACTGAATCCGGCAGGGAAATGCAAAGGGTAACCAACGAGACCCTATTACTAAGAATCCGCTGTCCGTCTGTCTGTCAGCGGGCTGTATCTCACGATTCGTTATAGCTACACAGTTGAAGTTTGCACAGAATATGTATTTCTGTTCCCGCTATACATACATCTGCCTAGCCTTTTCCCAACTATATTGGGGTCGGCTTCCAGTCTAACCGGATGCAGCTGAATACCAGTATTTTACATGGAGCGACTGCCTATCTGACCTCCACAACCCAGTTACTGGGTAATACGATACCCCTTAGTAAGACTGGTTGTCAGACTTCCGGGCTTGTGACGACCCGTAATGACTGTCAAAAATCCACGATTGACAGCCGGGACCAACGGCATTTGACATCTCACCTTGGTAATAAGTAACTTTAAAAATATATCCTGAAAAATAAAATTAAAACGTTTAGTTCTAATTTCAAACGCGCACAGACTTATCGTGCGCGCGCTCTACCATCTGACGGCCAACTCTACCACCGCGCGCTCTTTGTTCAAATCAAATAGTGCGCGCTTCCCCGGCTTCCTGTTACACACTTCCGTCCCATTTCACGAAATCACTCCCACAGATTGCAGGAAAGCGATAGGAAAGATGTTACACATCAATAATAGTTAGTTAAGTGTATTACGATGACAATAAAAACATAATAAATTATGAATAACTCGCCTTTTAGCCAACAATAAGTCACAAAACACTGTGCATAAAGATAAGCCTGCCCAAAAAAGTACTAAAAACATGTTCTCATCCCAAAAATGGTCATTCGAATAAAGTCATTATACTTAAACCGGGCACTTTTCGTGTCAACTCATTTACAAACATATAAACTTGGGTAGATCTTGAGATAGTAATTTTATTGCAAATAATATTGTTAAGGTCTCATTAAAGGCTTCTTATTTTTAAAGCGCCATTTTAGCGTTGCGTGTTTTAATTAAGTTTTATTTTATTGTTTTTAACCGACTTCAGGAAAGGAGGAGGTTCTCAATTCGACTGTATTTTTTTAAGTTTACTACCTCACAACTGTTCACTCTTCCAGGTTGCCTGGAAGAGATCGCGGCATGCGATGAGGCCGCCAATTGTGTTTTTTAGTATAACTTTTCCTTAATGTGTGTATTTTTTGGTGTACAATAAAGTATATAATAAACAAATAAATAAACTGTTCTTCTAGGTTTTTTTCTATTTTGATAGTATTTTTTTGAAGTTATACTTCTTTAGGCGCGTTATGAAAAAATGATGAGAGTGAAATTTTAAGATGCGCGCGCATCACTGTCACACAAAATTCACAGGATGAAGTTAGCTAGAACCGAAACCCTGAAGTAAGCTATGGTCTGTGATTCATAAAGAATTATTGTTTTCCTTTTGTAAACTTTGTGACAGTTTGGTTTTTTTATTTGAATGTCGTCATGTGGTCCCATTAAAATTTGGTGAAGAAGATCTTCGGAGATACAAAATGGTGCCGATTCTCTTGTTCAATAACTAAACTAAATTAGAGAGTCTCTATCTTTTACTAAAAGGCCGTGCGAGAAAAGGACGGCTATAGCTATGAACTAAGCTAGAGATGTCAAACTAGTTTATGGCTTGCGCTTTAACGTATTATAGTCGTAATGTTTTTACGTGTACCCTTAATCTGTATGGAAATATTTATTAGTTCAACCAAATTTGACAGCTCTAATTTACGTCCGTATCTTTCTTATTTTATTAGAGAGAAAAAGATAGCAATAGCCTAAATTAAGTTTAGTTTGTGCTCAACAGAATCGGCACCAATGGAACTCTTCTATAAATAATAGCAAACCTTCCTGAATTTCTGCAATCGCATGTCTGTTTATTGATTACACCACTTCATAACATAACATCACGCTGATACGCTCTCGCGAGACGATCTCCGGCCACCGTAGACCCGGGCCTGCGGACGGCGAGCAGTGGGTAGCTCGCCGTTCGATCAGCGCCAGGCCCGTGAGTCGGTGGCGCGTAGTGTTCCACGCGCGCCTCAAAGAGATGAGTGTCAGCTACCACTGACGGGGCCCATCGTGGCCGGTGCCTGCATGCCTAGGGGTAGCAGATAAATTCTGAAAATGAGTTACCGCACCCCTGGGCACTCAGACAGGGAAGGAACAGGGGTGGGTTTTAGTCAGTAAGAGTCTGACACGCCCTCCTGCTCCACCCAGAGCGGGAGAAGTCATTGGATGATTTCCCACCCCACAAAAAAAACGCTGATAGATGTAACCTATTCACTCTTGACTTAAAGACTCCCAGGTTGTAGCTATCAGGAAACATAGACTCCAGCAGGGAATTCCACTCCTTAGCTGTACGCACAATTAATGTTGAGTTGAAGCCATATTTATTTATTAACAAAGCAACTACAACAGGTAACAATCATAGTATATCACTAAATTCATTATGATATGTAATGTGACAACTATAGGGCTGAGTTAGGACCCTTCGGGTACGGAACCCTAAAAACGTGCTATACCTAATTATCTTCTAGCTAGCCTTTGGGAATTTCTGTCAATTTCTAAAGTCTGTTCCTTATCATAGAACAGGTATATTACAAAATATCTTGTAGTACTTCTTTCACGGTTGTCTTGGCCAGTTCTGTCATTTTAATGTCATTATGACTGGTAAACACTAAAAAAACAAAATGGCTGCCGTAAATAATAATAATGCACCATTTAAATGTGACACGAGAGCCTTAAATGCGGCAATTAAGTAGAATTCATGTGTTTTTAAGTTAACTAAGTTACTGATTAATGTCTTAGATAAGTAACTTGATTAATTTTAAGTTTTATCTAAAAACTGCTTAGAAAGTTAAATTAAAAATATGAATTATATTTTTAAGATAATTTTGTGATTGTTAATGTGTTAGAAAAATACACTTTCTTGTTATAATTGGTGTGAAATATGAAATAGTCCAGTTATTTTTTGCTCCTAGAATAACTTTCTGTTTTCATTCGTTTGTCTTTCGTCTCAAAAGGTAATAAATATGCATAATAGTAAAATCAGCCTGTAATGTTCCCACTGCTGGGACACAGGCCTCCTCTCTGTGAGAGGGTGTGGGCCCATCCACCACGCGGGCCCAGTGCGGGTTGGTGGATGTCACGTCTTCGAAGTTTTGGTTCTAGGACATGCCGGTTTCCTCACGATGTTTTCCTTCACCGTTTTGAGAGCAGTGGTGATGAAATAATTTACAAAAAGTAAAGCGCCTGCCTAGGTTTGAATTTGAACCTACGACCTACAACTTGTAAGTCGCGGCCGTTACCACTGGGCCACCACTGCTCCACAAATATTTTGAGGTCTATTTTCAGTGTTACCCACTGTACTATAATCACAGAATAGTACAGAGAGTAGTACAATCCTACTACATACTGTATGAGTTTACTGTCACAAGGTTTACAAAAGGAAAACAATCATTCTTCATGAACCACAGACCATAGCTAACTTCAGGGTGTCGGTTCTACCCGGGCCTGCGGACGGCGATCAGTGGGTAGCTCGCCGTACGATCAGCACCAGGCCCGTGACTCGACGGCGCGTAGTGTTCCACGCGTGCCTCAAAGAGATGAGTGTCAGCCACCACTGACGGGGCCCATCGTGGCCGGTGCCTGCATGCCTAGGGGTAGCGGATAAATTCTGAAAATGAGTTATCGCACCCCTGGGCACTCAGGCAGAGAAGGAACAGGGGTGGGTTTTAGTCAGTAAGAGTCTGACGCGCCCTCCCGCTCCACCCATGGCGGGAGAAGTTATTGGATGATTTCCCAACACAGAAAAAAAAAATGGGTGTCGGTTCTAGCTAACTTCAACCTGTGAATTTTGTGTGACAGTGATGCGCGCGCTCTTAAATTTTCACTTTCATCATTTTTTCATAACGCGCATAAAGAAGTATAACTTCAAAAAAAATACAAACTTCCGACTTGATAACCTCCTTATTTTTGAAGTCGTTTAAAAATTAATCCCTATTTCCTTGGTCACGGAATCACGCGTGAACGGTTGGACCGATTTCGCTAATTCTTTTTTTGTTGTGTTTGTTATTGTCAGGAGAAGGTTCTTATGAAAAAAATATTAAGAAAGTAGCGCGGAAAGTTAGAAATTTCAGAAAACTTAAAGACTATTCAAAGCTAAGACAGGACAACGTCTGTCGGATCAGCTAGTCATAATAGATATTTAGGTGATTTAAAATTTGAAAAATACTGGGCCTGACACAGATCAGGTCAATTCTTTAAATCAGACTACTCACGTTATTTAGTTCAGTTCATACTAGATAACTGTGTTAAATGTCAAACGTGTGCGATAAATAGTACATAAAGAGTTTATTTTTTCAACGGTGGGAGAAGTGTTATGAACTTGATGGTGATAAAATTTGATATGAAAAAACCGGCCAAGTGCGAGTCGGACTAACGCACGAAGGGTTCCGTACCATTATCTATAAAAACGGCAAGAAAATCACGTTTGTTATATGTGAGCCCCCTTAAATAATTATTTTATTCTGTTTTTTTTTGTATTTTTTGTTATAGCGGTAACAGAAATACATCATCTGTGAAAATTTCAACTGTCTAACTATCGCGGTTCGTGAGATACAGCCTAGTGACAGACGGACAGACAGACGGACGAACGGACAGCGGAGTCTTAGTAATAGGGTCCCGTTTTACCCTTTGGGTACGGTACTCTAAAAATATAACGACTTTATTTTCTTGGTCGAGCCGAATACTATTTACTTACGTATTTTCAGTTTTCAACATTATTATTTTGATATTAGTTTTTCTTTAGCTCTCCTCATCTAGGACTGGGATTTACCAAAGTTTTTTGAATAATTACAAATTAAATTTTGAGGTTACCTTCATTAAGTTTAGGGAAAACGCAATAACAAAAATACCTCTTATTCTCCGAAACATTATGATTGAGATTTTGTTCAGATTGAGTATCGTTCGGTAAGACACTGATGTATGGACTGTCATTATTTAGTATAGTCGCCATATTTTATGTCTAATCAACACAGCTGAGATGCCAATGTAGCTGGTATGCATAACTTGCGAAATTGGAAGGTAAATGACTCGTATTAATTTGGTCTCTTTTGTAATGTGACTAATGTGATCTTTTTCTGTCATATTTATAACTAACTCGTGTGTTCAAAGAAAAGAAAAATACCTAAATAGTTTGACTGTGACGTGTCCTACGTAAGATTAATCAGCCGCATAATGTTCCCACTGCTGGGACACGGGACTTCGCTCTAGGATAGGGAATGGGCTGTGATCCACCACGCGATCCCTCCAGTGCGGGTGGATGAACATCACATGTTCTAGGACTTGCCGGTTTCCTCAAGATGTTTTCCTTCACTGTTTTGAGAGTAGTGATGAAAAAAAAAACTGTTTGTATTTTGTTTCTTCGTTATTTGACACCGACTTTAGAAATTAAAGTTATTTTGCAATTTTTAAAAGTCGGTTGTATTTTTTTTTAAAAGTATTTTATTTTTCACTTTTTCGTTGTTGTAGGTACCCCAGAACTAAAACTAAATATTAAAGTTATGTTCGAATGGATAACCCCAATAACATGGAATTTGAACATAATTGGAGACAACCAAAACGTCATCTGTGTTTACATATTTTTTGTTTATGTTGACTTTTAAAAGTGCTGAATTAATTTCGATAAAATTTATAATATGGGATTACCTCTGAAGTATGGCCTACCAAACAAAAAATCATCAAAATCTATTCACAAGTGGTGGAGAAATCGCGTAACAAACATACCAAAAAAAATACAGACTAATTGAGAACCTCCTACTTTTGGAAGTCAGTAAAAAAATACACAAAGTAAAGCCTGGGCTTAAACCCACGACGACGTACAACTCATAAGTCAGGGCCGTAACCGGGCCACCATTTTCGTAGTTTTTCTCTCTTTGTCCTAGGACATTGGAACTTTTATAAACATTAAAGAACCACTAAGGAAGGAAAAGAAAATTAATTAATTCCTTAAGAAAGTTTTATTTATTTAGATTTGTGCCCGGATTACAGTACAGTCACGAGAAAAAATATGTAGGTACACAAGCAAACTTTACGTGTAAGCTCGAGTATCTTAAAACCGTCCGTCCATTTAAGGCCCTACCACCGGCCAAGTGGCGCCCTCATTGAAAAAAAAAAAATTAGCATAGCATAGAAAATAAAAATTAAAGAATCCAACGTCATATTTGTTACAAAGAGGATAAAGTATTTTTACGTTGTTAAAATAGGTCTCGAAATGTTTCGTATCCAAGTTGCCTACTACCTTGGATACGAAACATTCTGAGACCTGTTTTGTTTTGACGATTTTTTATTCAATGAGGGCGCCACTTGGCCGATAGTAGACCCTTAGGATACTCGAGCTTACATTAAACTTTGCTTGAGTACATATTTTTGCACGTGACTGTACATATACAGGTAAATGTTCATGTCGACACCCAAAAACAAAGACACATAACTTGCCAGGGGGTAAGCTAAACAGAGATGTTTCAATTAAGACCTCAATCACTGGCAACCTGGCAGACTGGCACACTGGCCGTCTGGCAGACTGGCAGAGTAATTAGCTGATGTTAATGTTCTGTCTCCCTGTCAGGGATTGTGAGGTCATTATTAAACTCCTGATTAGTAAGGTTGAGTATGGTTTTAAGATGACTAATGTGTGTGTGTATTTAATGGCTATATTTCATCACCTCTTTGTAAGTATTGGTTTATTAATTTGGTATACAATTTCATACCAAATTAATAAACCAATTCACACACTATAAAAATATCTTTACACAACACAGGGTACCGAACGAATAATATTTTTACTATGTTTTTTAAAACCATACATTTCTTATAGGTTTTCCTGTAATCTATATAGGTAAGTATAGAACTAAATTTTGTATTTTATTCAAAATTTTAGACTCGGTAGTTTCAGTGAAATGGGAAATTGTAAATTATCATCTATTTTCTTAATAACTATAAAACTATATTAAAATACATTTGAGATTGAAACCCTTACAATATTTCCTTTCATCATCCAATCAAAATCAAAAGTCATTGATTCAAACTAGGCTGAGAACCAGCACTTTTTGAACGTCAAAGTTCTACATAAAGACAGTCCCCCAAAAAACGCCCGCCCGTCACCACTTCCTAGTGTTTTAGCTGTGAAGAAGAAGTGGCCAACAAACTCCCCAGCAACACATCTGTCTGTTAAGTTTTAAGAACTTGAATCTATATAATTCTAAGCAACAATCTTAACATTATGTAAAACAGAAAAATAAATATATGCCGTCTAAAATATAATCATAAAATTAAATAAAATAATCCGCCACTTGCCAGCTAGCACACTCAATCATGCCATTAAAAACCAACTCAAGCATAAACACTAAACCAAATTAAAGAAGCCTCCATACATAACTGGTGTGCCTGCTTACAAGAACAAAGATTGAAACTATCAAAGGGCTGTGATTCGAAGCCACAAGTGATGAACTAGGGCCATCACACTAAATTTGGTAGACAATTATTATATGAACTCATATAATCTGTCATAACCATAAGCTAATTAAGGAGAAAGAACATCAAGTGTAACATTGTCTTGCGTTCAACACAGCGACCAACTATTATTATCTTCTAAGTAGTCGTTGATGGAATAGTATGCCTTCGAACAGAGACTAGATTTAACTTTAGTTTTAAATGCATTAAAAGGCAAGTCAAGAAAAGAACGGGGTAGCTTATTGTAAAATTCGATACCGAGACCCTCAAACGAACCATGAACCCTACGAACACGGTGGGCAGGAACATGAAGTTTATACTTATTTCTGGTGTTAAAATTGTGGATATCACTGGTCTTTTTGTATAAATGTATATTTTGTCTAATGTATAATATGTTTGCAAAAATGAATTGAGATGCCACCGTGAGAATTCCAATCTCTTTGAAAATTTCTCGTAAAGAAACTCTTGACCCTAACCTGTATATTGCTCGTACAGCACGTTTTTGTAAAACAAATATATTTTGTATGTCCGCAGCTTTACCCCACAAAAGAATATCATAAGACATAACACTACGGAAATAACTAAAATAGACTAACCGTGCTGTGTCAACGTCAGTATATTGTCTAACTTTTCTGACGGCGTAGGCGGCAGAGCTGAGCCTTCCTGATAGGCCTGATATATGTGAGCCCCATTGAAGTTTGGAATCAACAGTTATACCCAAAAAAACTGCCGAGTCCACAGTTTCAAGCACTTCTTTATTTAAGATGACATTAGGTCCTAGATTTCTAACATTAGGTAAGGCAAACTTTATACATTTAGTTTTCTTAGCATTAAGAACTAAGTTATTTGTCGTAAACCAATCCGTAACCATTGAGAGAGCGCTATCTACGTTATCAAAATCATTTCTATTCCTATCTACTTTAAAGATAAGAGAGGTATCATCTGCAAACAGTACTACGTCATTGATACCCTTTAAAAAATATGGTAAATCATTAATATACACCATTGATATCTACACATTGGAAGCTATTACATAAATGCAGATATGTAACACGGTACTTTTTGAATTAACTTTTATTTTTGTAATTGAAAAGTTTGAGAAAACTCGATTGATAATGGTTTCAAAACATGTCACTTTTATCAAGCAGTCTGATGCAGTTGCTGGCATAAAATCTGTGATTAAACTAAAATAAATTCCCCCAACTGCATCAGACTGCTTGAAAAGTGACTTGTTTGGAACTTTTGAGTTGTTTTAGTCTGTCAGTTTTTTTTTTCATTTTTACTAAATATCCTAATAATACTACCAAGACGCCAGGTAGCCGCCTGCGTTTTTTCCTCCATTACAAAATATTCCAAATATGGCTTCCTCCTGGAATTGTTATTAAATAATAAATCATTAACGTCACAATGTGTTTCGTTGGAGGATCGGCAGAGTTGTCGAGTCATCGTGCCACCTACCAGTATCGGAAACATTATTTTTATTTATATTATTAGTATTGTGTTCCGTAGATCCTTGAGATATGTAGGTATTTACAAAACTTTAGAATGGATCCCGTTTCCTTCATTGGTGAACAAAACAAAAGTTAGGAGAAAAAAAAAATCACCAGGGGTTTTTATATTTTTTTTTAAATTTCTTACATTTACTGTGAGTCTGTAAGATTGAAATCGCTTCCTTTATTTAGGAGCTTAAGTAACTTCGACTGACAAGGACAATCTAATAACACCTCATTGTTGAAAACAATCTAGTTGTTTAGGCAGGGCGTGCCAAATAAATATACATACAAACATAGTCCCAAAAAACCCTCCTTTTGGGGCAGTCGCGTAATAAGCTAATAATAATAAAATGTATTGACGTTTCAGTAAATTTTTATCCTAACTTTATCGCGCGGTTTCAATTCCCTAATTTATCCCACAGCCACCTTGCATATTTGCAGTATGGACAGCCACTTTACAGCGATGGTGTATTTCATCACTTCTTAAGATAACTTCAAAAAAAAAAACATGCAGTTGGTGGCAGTTATTTTAATCATAGATTTTATGCCACCAACTGCATCAGACTGTTTGAAAAGTGACTTAGCGGTCGATTTTTCAATCGTGTTTTATTTGAAAATATTTTATTTTCTACATTTTTGTGAGTTATACCTAGTTTCGGAATCGCCTCCTAAAGCTCTTTATTTTGATATCCCACATGACTATTACACAAAAAAGAACGACCAGACCTAATAGCAGCCGCCATTATGTTATTTTTTTCAAAATTCATAATGCCTATGTTACTTCGACTGTCAAGGCCAATCTTATAATACTTACCTCAATTGTTAAAATTTATCTAGCCGTGTAGGCTACAAGGCGTACCAAAGAAATAGATTATACAAACATACATACATACTTTCGAAAAATATTACACTCTTTTTGGGGCGGTCGGGTAAAATCAAACCCAAATTTCACGATTGACTCATGGACCTCTAAAAGCCCAGTGTTTGTTTGATGCCCAGCGCTGGGCTTGAGGTCCACATAAAACAAACAGTGATGATTATCCTTCATTACGGGCGAGGTGCGTCGTTAATCATGGCATCGTTAGATGACGGTTGCGTGATCATTATCTGTGAGGTGAGTGTGCCGGTTGATGGTTGTAACATTTTTGAGAGTAAAATTTTTAGTGTGATTTTTCGCTGGTGCACTGCTGGGACTCAGGCCGCCTCTCTATAAGAGGGAATGGTCGATAATCCACTTCGCTTCGCGGTCCCAGTGCGCGTTGGATGGTACATGCCTTCGAAATTTTCAGTCACCGTTTTGAGAGCATTGACGATGAAATAATTTACTCACAGTAAAGCGCCTGCTTGGATTTGAAACCACGACGTACAACTCTTAAGTCGGGTCATTTTCACTAGGTCACCACTACCCCCACTGGCCCACCACTGACTCCAAATTAAATTCACATACCATTCACATAAAAATACTAAAATTTTTGTGTCTATACCAGTGACTGGTGCATCCTCCTCACCCGTCAAGTTATTTCGTGTATCCCCAATACGCATGAGTCATGGAGTGTATAAATAATTTATTTTAATTCGAGCCGTATCTGTTTTAATATCATTAGTTATCTTTTATTAGTAGAATGTTTCTTATTGCCTTAAACATAACTTTACGCTTGTATTTTCTGAAGAGGTAGGCAGATGTGTATTGGTGCAGATACACCCATACATGGTTTGTATCCAGACTTCGGGCCGTTGTTAATACCCGAGAGTATGTATGTACATATGTATGTTTGTATGTCTATGTCTTTGGCCTAAACTCTGTAGCCTAAATGGCTGGATGGATTTTAACAAGTTAGATTAGATTGGTCTTGACTGCCGACGTGTCATAAGCTACATGAATTTTGAAAAAAAGAAAAATAGAACGAGCCTTACAATAGTCGCATATGATGTGTAACATTTGACATCTCACCTTGGTAATAAGCAACCTAAATAATCTATCCTGAAAAACTAAAATTAACATGTTTAGTTCCGATGTCGACCCCGCGCAGACTTATCGTGCACGCGCTCTACCATCTGACAGCCAATTCTACCACCACGCGCGTTCATTGGTCAAATCAAATAGCGCGCGCTTCCCCAGCTTCCTGTTACACACTTCCGTCTCATTTCATGAAACCACTCCCACAGATTGCAGGAAAGCGGAAGAAAAGATGTTCAGGTGGATGTGCCAGGGTAGCCGACGTTTTTTGCAATTTGCAGGTCAGTGTCAGGTTGTATCTTGGTCAAAATTTGATTCGCGGCCGTAGCAAGTACGTATTAACAGAACTGTAATCATTAAAATCATCAATACAACTCTTTCAGTTAGAATTGATGCCAAATAGAGGTTTCATGAAATTCTTACATTTGGCATCAATTCTAACTGAGGAAGTTGTATTGATGATTTTAATAATTATAATTCTATAAATAAATACTTGCTACGCCCCCACACCTTTCGGTTGTATTTTTTGAAAAAAGTTTTTGATTTATTTTTTTACTGTGGGATATCTTAAAGTAACTTTTCCCGTTCTGGTTGGAGCTAGAGGACGTGTCAGACTATCTATATATATATAAGAGGATAGTCAAAGGTCAGGGCAAGGACTTCTTTGATCACTAACGCGACCCTGGCAGCTGCAACCTTGTATTAGCAGCAGATTCTTCAACATCCGAGTTGTTGGGTATCATGTTTCTTATAGCCATAGATTTTAATAAGTAGTGAATAGTGATAGTTTTGTGGTTAGGTGTCGGGTAACGGAATGTTGTGGGTTGCATTCCAGAAGTGTAATAATATTTGTTTTTATTTACATATACGTACGCTATTGCCTTATTGAGCAAGTGTCTTTAATTGTTTATTTTGATTTTGTTACTCGTAGGCCAGTTATATTAAAGTGGAATGTGATCTTATTAAAATCTGATCATCATTTCAGCCGAAATACGTACACTGCTAGACATAGACCTCCCCCAAGTGTCGCCACAATGATCGGTCCTGTGTGTCCCGCATCCATCGAATTCCCACGCGACCTTCACTAGGTCATCGGTCCACCTTGTGGCAGGCCTTCTAACGCTGCGTCTTCAGGTACGCGGTCGCCCAGAACTCGACCATTTGTTCTGCGAGCAACGTGCCCTGCCCACTGCTACTTCAGTTTGGCGATTCTTCAGGCTATGTCGGTAATCTTGGTTTTCCTGCTGATATCTTAATTCCTGATTCGATCATACAAGGAAATTCCGAGCATAGTCTTCTTCATTGCCCTTTGGGTGACTCTTAGCCTTGTGATGAGGTCCATTGTGAGCGACTACGTTTCAGTGCCTTCATTGGCAACGCGCACTGGTCATAGATTTTCATCTTGAGACACTGGTATGTGAGATGAGAAGATATTGAAGTAGACTGAAGAAAATCAAACCAGTACTTACAAGCCTTCAACCACTGCCCACCCCCTTTTTAACAAGCTTGTAGACAACACCATGACCCCAGAATCACCTGTCGAACCCAATCGATCACCAGCACATTCACCTCTACAAAAAAAAAAACAGGCGCATTCGTTTTAAAACTCAATCGTTCAGAAACGCGTTAAATAAACACTTGGATGCGTGACTTTTAATACGAGGTGCATTCAATAAGTACCTAGCCTCATCGCCAGAGGGCGCTGTAGTTTCAAAAGAGTTTTACCACAGTGTAGCACATTCTTTTTTAATTCTTTTTTCAAATTTTCATTCCAATCCCTTCATTTGTTTTAATTTGACAACTTATGGAAGCGAACGTGTCGATCGGTTTTACAAAAATGGAAAAAGAGCAATATCGTTCGGTGATTCGATTCCTATTTTTGGAAGGGAAAACGCGCATCGAAATCAAAGAGCGCTTGGATGCTGTGTACGGTGACTCTTCTCCATCGATGGCCACCGTCAAGAATTGCTTCAACGAGTTTGCACGTGGCCGTACGTCGGTTTTTGATGAACCACGTCCAGGTGCACCGAAAACAGCTGCTACGGAGGAAAACATTAAAAAAATCCATGATCTCGTATTGGCAGATCGCCGATTGAAGGTTCGGGAGCTAGCTGAGACTGTAGGCATTTCAGAAGGAACAGTGCATCATATTCTTCACGAGGAACTCGGCATGAGAAAGCTGTCGGCGCGATGGGTGCCGCGTTTACTCACACCAGAAAACAAGCGCAACCGTGAGACCACATCGGAGACGTGTTTGGCGCTGTTTAAGCGGAATCCAGCGGAGTTTTTGCGTCGTTTTGTGACCGTCGATGAAATCTGGATCCACTGGTACACACCAGAGACCAAGGAGCAATCAAAACAATGGATCCAGACCGGGGAACGTGCTCCAAAGAAGGCGAAAACTGTAAAATCGACCGGAAAAGTTATGGCCACCGTTTTCTGGGATTCACAAGGTGTGATCTACATCGATTACCTCGAGAAGGGTAAAACAATTACAGGGCTTTACTATGCCGATTTATTGGGCCGATTCGACGCCGAATTAAAGAAAAAACGACCCCATCTGGCGAAGAAAAAAGTGCTGTTTCACCACGACAACGCACCGGTTCACACGTCTGCCGTTGCCATGGCCAAATTGGTCGAATTACGCTACGAATTGCTGCCCCATCCACCGTATTCTCCAGATTTGGCCCCTTGTGACTTCTTTCTGTTTCCTAATCTGAAAAAATCACTCGCCGGGAATAGATATGGATCGAATGAGGAGGTTATCGCCGCCACGGAGGCCTATTTTGCAGAGTTTGACAAAAACTATTTTTCGGACGGGTTAAAAAAGTTGGAGCATCGCTGGGCTAAGTGTATCGAACTAAAAGGAGACTATGTTGAAAAATAAATTGCCACTTTTCCAAAATTTTCGTTTACTTTTTGTAGGCTAAGTATTTATTGAATGACCCTCGTATCTCTATACGTTTAAAAATATCAAATTATAATATTAAGCTCATCTCAGATGGGTATTCATTATTTTCTGTACAATAGTACCCCGTGGAGCTTCGAACGAGATGAGGGTGTCAGTATGGCTACCTTTTCTGACGGCTCGATTATGCTGTTTGTATTAAGATTAAATTGATGATAAATCTGTGTTGGTTTGTGTGTTTTTGTGGGCCGTTGTTAAGGCCATTTGTTGCTAAGTAGGTTGTGATGTAATGGTCTATTTTAACGTCTTAATTTGATGTGTGTAGAGAGCGACTTCTTAATTATCTTGGCAATTTAGCGTGAGTTAGGACCGCAGGCAGTCTAAATTATGATGGGGATTTTTATTTATATTTTGATGACTATCAGTTATTGCATCATCCTATTAGATATTATGTGGTCACAGGTCACTTTATCCTGCCAATATTAAAAATAAATAAGTTTGGATGGATGGATGGATGGATGTTTGTATCCCAATCACGCCAATTTGGCACAGAGATAGATCATAGTCTGGATTAGTAGATAGGCTATCATTTAAAGTGGGGGCAATACTAATTCCACGCGGGCGAAGTCACTGGCAAAGCTTGTTATATTCTAAGTTTTCAGCACGGAATTAAAGTTATAGATAACGTAAGCTGAATTAAATTGCGAAAAGATTACTGTAGTATCTTCATTTCTTCTGTCATTCTGACAAATCGTGACATTAAAGGACAGAAATACATAAATGAAATATGAAAACAAGCGAACCCAAGTGCAAAGCGAGTAAACCATTTATAACACAGTAATGTTATCCAAAGTGTGTATTGCATACTTAAGTCTTTCGCGAGATAATCTTCTTTTTACATATCTCTTGACCGCTTTGCGTTTAAAACAAACACACCTTTGCTGCTTACTTCAGTTTTATTTCAATGTTTTAAGGGTTACTTTTACTTGAATTTTGGGTTAAATAACTTAGTAAATAGTCTTTTATTTAATAGGATTCTGTGAAGGCATTTTCTATGTATGTTTATGGAGTAATGGTGTAACAATGAATGTTCTAAAATAGTTTCCTTTATGTGTGGAAGTAAATATCGCTTATTAGCGGCTGGTGTCGGGAAATTGTAACTCCTCGTCTTTCTTAATGTTCAGAATCATGCTGGGCTTAAGGATTCAGCTACACTTATCGCACTTACTCGGATTTTTACGTATTTGTGTTTTTAACGAACATTTGAGCCATTTCGAGGAGATCGTGGCTAAAGTAATAACAGCCGCACGGGTCGATCCATTAGGTTAAGCTACGCTTACCAGGGTTGGTTCATGGATGGGTGACCATCTTTACATACCGGAACTCCTCGGTACCTCGGAAAGCACGTTAAGCCGTTGGTCCCGGCTGTCAATCGTGGATCTTTGACAGTCGTTACGGGTCGTCAGAATCCTGAAAGTCTGACAACCAGTCCTACCAAGGGGTATCGTATTATCCAGTAACTGGGTTGTGGAGGTCAGATAGGCTTTCGCTCCATTTAAAATACTGGTATTCAGCTGCATCCGGTTAGACTGGAAGCTGACCTCAAGATAGTTGGGAAAAGGCGCAGGCAGATAATACAAATCGGATACGAATGTATGTGAAAAGAACATGGGGTACCTTTCATTCAGAAAAAAGGTACTGTTCCCGAGGGAAAGAACAATACCTAACTGTCGACGATCACAACTGCTTTAGGACACTAGATGGCGCTACGAGTCCTTCGAATCATTTTTGCTCCCATGCGAAGCCGTGGTGGTTCGCTAGTCTATACTCTATACTAATATCATAAAGAGTAAACATTTGTTAGTTTGTTTGTATGTACAGAATAAGCTCCTAAACTAATGGACCAATTTTAACCTTTTTTACCCGACTGCGCGACGCAGGGAGGGTAATGTGTTTATCAGCCTATGTATGTACAGTGAGGCCGCAAAAGTCCATAAGAACGCTAAAGATTACATTGCTACGAATCGAGCGAGCACGATACTTCCGTGCGTATGTGTGCGCGTGTATGAGTATCCACATTCCACAGATAACACACACTAAGGAACTGTCGTCGCACTGAGCTTAAAAACATCATTACGCATCACACAGTCACAGAGGCGACTTGTTCTTACCATTGCATTGATAAAATTCGCGCAAATATGTCATGTGCTGGTAGCCGTATGAACTAAGTGTTGGATTCGCAAATAACGTAGCCCGAGTTCAAATCATGGTCCGTCCGTTGCGGTTATTTCTTACTTTGAAAATTCCCAATCTATATTAATATAGTTGTTTCTATGAAAAATACTATTGCATTTTTTGCACTAAATAGTTGCAAATTACGAATATAATCTATTAACTACAAGAAGAATCACATTCGTAATTTGCAATTATTTAGTTGTTACATCTTTTCGATGTTGTAAGGTGGAAATAAAAAGACGTGTTTAATAAAAATGTTTATTCTTTATATTTACAAATTAAACATTTATGAGAATTGTGACGTCGAATTGTTACCTACACAAAAAAGTTATCTTGTAACCGTTATCTATGTTACGTGTAAGATTATTTGTTGGAAGTATACCCACTTAGACCACTCATAATATGAATAACGTAACAATAAAATTTTAATAAAATAAAATATAATTGTTTATATCCAGTTATTTATGGAAAAGTGATATATGATTTAGACTTTGTAAACATGTTATTCTTTTTGTGATCTACCTTTCTAACTTTAAGAAATGTGTGAACAAGTTAAAGACTAATTTAATATATGTAATGCTAATTCATAACTTCCAATCGGGTAAGAACTTACAAAAAGTCAACAATTGCGTGGGATTTGAACTTGCGGCACACTGATTTGCGCTTTAATCTGTGTGCTCTATACCACTGGGGCATCTTGACTTATGCTAAGTTGACGAAATTGTGAATTTCAATCATTTGTTGGCGAAAACTTGAAAATAGAAGGTCGTAAGTCAAACTAAACGTCAAACTAATACGTTGTGAGAATTCTTATCGACTTTTGCTGGCGTCTGTATGTATGTATGTATATATGTAAGTATGGATGTTTGTTCCTTTGTGACACTATAGAGAATAAACGCGTGGGCCGATTTTGATAATTCTTACGTCAATTGATTTTTCTTAACCTTGCGAGTGCTACTAAAGACGACGAACGAACTATATTAAGTGGGGTATAAAAATAAAGGTTTCGAGAAGGCGATTCCAAAAATATAACTCACTGAAATGTAGAAAATAAAAAAATTGAATATTTTCAAAAAACCCGACTGTAAAAAATAACTAAAATGTTCCAAACAAGTCACTTTTCAAGCAGTCTGATGCAGTTGGTGGCATGAAATCAATAATTGAACTAAAATAACTGCTACCAACTGCATCAGACTGCTTGAAAAGTGACTTGTTTGGAACTTTTTAGTTATTTTTAACGGTCGGGTTTTTTGAAAAAATCCATATTTTTTTTTACCAATAGATAGCTAAATTATCAGCGAGTAACATCAGCTACTTTTTATCTCGGGAAAAATAACAGTGCCCGCGGGATAGGTCACGGGAGTGAAGCCTGGGACAAAGTGCTAGTACTCAATAATTTAATATTTCGAGCAATCATCTGCAGTGGGGTTTTAGATCATTCCGTTTTCACACGTTGTCACCTTCAACAATAAACATAACATAATCAGCCTTATAATGTTCCCATTGCTGGGACTCAGGCTAAGGCGCCTACCTTGATTTGAACCCGGGACCTACAATTCGTACCTAAGTCTGGCCACTGCTCTCAACAATAACATGGAACTTGGAATTTAAACATACTCGTAATTGGAGGAAACCAAAACGTCATCTATGTATATATATTTTGCATTTTTGTTCAGTTTTTCAAAAAAGCGCTGAAGGCATTTCGATAAAATTTATATTGGTCCACCTCGGGAGTTTATTCTTTCGTATAAAATAAATCGATCCACAACTGACAGAGAAGTCGGTGGACACACAGTCGAACTAGCGTTCTAGCGTTTAGTTAACTTAAACAGGCGAAGACACTGGTCCTTATGATACAGTTAACACTAGTTTAGGGACCAGGGGATTCACATTTATGTACAACTTTTATGTCAATAAATTTATTTATTATTATTATTATTATTATAGAACCTCCTCCTTTTTCGAAGTCGGTTAATAATCCCTACAAAATAAGTAAGTAGAACGAGAAAAATAATACTAACCTCTAAATCAAACCTCCTGATACCAACACCATACCCTCAGAAACCACCAATAATTAACTCTACAGGTCAAGTCATGATTACTCCGAACCCATTTCTATATTCCTATCCATTAATTTCTGGGCAGTAATACCCAATACCAAGTTTGACAGTTAAAAAATGCTACCGTAGAGCCTCGAAGAGCTTTGAACAACATCATTAGAGCTCCTGACTCTCTATAAAAGAGCAAATAGCCGGTAAGCTTATGCCTTATTATGGTGGGGTGGCCATGAGTGTGGGGAAGGCGGGACTTTTTTTTTAATGTGAATAATCATCATATAACTTCTCCCGCGTGTCAGACTCTTACTGACTAAAACCCGTTCCTTGCCTGTGTTGGAGCTGCGGTGACTCGTAAGAACATTCGCGACCTTGGCAGGTGTGAGAATGCTGGGTTTGGTTTTGTTGGTGAAGGTTTAGAAATATCTACGGTCTACAAAGATGTTCGCATTTTTTTTTTAAACTTTAATAGATTCACGTTCGACCACTCGAGGAGCTCGTGGCTAAAGTAATAACAGCCGCGCGGGTCAATCCATCAGATTAAGCTATGCTTTCCGGGGTTGGTCCATGAATGGGTGACCATCGTTACATACCGGGACTCCTTAGCTGTATGCACAATAAAATATGTTCCCAATTCATCTGTATTATGACAGTTTTCCACTCGTTTATGTCTCAAAAATCAAATCAGGATAAAAACTATGAGGATTTATTATTTTCAAATGATTTTAAATGTCACTTTACCATTATTTGAAAGCACATACGTACAAAGAAAAGATTTTACTTTTTCTAATAATAATTCTAGGTAAGCTTAGTTTTGTCTTCTTCTGCTCAAATTCTTTTTATTCTTGGTGTAGGAACCTATTAAGTAATTTATGAGTTTAATTATGTATAAATTATGTATATTGTATTTATTTTCTGTCGTAAATAAATAGTTCAATTTCGTCTCTGTCACTCTTACAAATGATCTGTCAAAACCATAACTGTTATATAGAAATGATTCACAATCTGTTGCAATTACTGTAGCATAATATGCTCATAACATCATTATTTTATAATTTCTAGCGCCATTTCTGTTTACAATTACATAAATCTTGTAGGCTATATCGCAAACTTTTGTCTCTCTTAGGTTATATCGCAAACTTTTGTCTTTGTTGTCTCTGGCTTGGGAAGCGTCGAAATGTTGCCATTTAATTAATTCTTTTGTCTTGATGCTTTATTTAGTTGATCGCAGATCTCTATTTATACGTATGATATTTTTAAATACTTATGCTACCGATTTATAAAATCTGTTCTTTTTTTATTTTAACAAGCTTTTATTTAACTTTGGCTCTGTGAGCGCCGCCGAAGCAGCGTATTTTTTGTGTCTAATTGATAATTTATCATTCGCACAGAACGATAAACTCGGAACAATGAATAATACGTTTGTTTTATTTATTATTCTGAGACAGCGACACGCTGGCTCACGCTGAAAACCAGCGCCGTGGATTCGTGCCTCCGTGCATGGACCACTGCAAAAAGCTGAGCGTTAGCCGTTTTGCGTGGTAGTGGCGCATATATCCGTCTAGGATATATTTTCTATTAATTGTTTATGTATCAAAATGTATGTGCGTCGCTTTCACGTGAATAAACAGTTTTTCTTTCTTTCTCTTTCATTCACAAATCATCTAGTCTAGGTGGTTTTGACTACAGCTTCTTAGAAATGCATTTTTGATTTAATCCTGGCAAACTCAAAAGCATGGTCACCTTAACATAACTGCTTAAATAAACATCGTTAACGGTGATAGATATGGGTAGTTATGAAAATAAACCAAAAGATGCTAACTTAACGAGCTTGAGTACCACTGCCGGTTTAACTGCGACAATTATGAGGTGTTCAGCGTACATTGATGAGTTTGTATGGAGATTTTGTGTAGGGGATAAGTTTTGAAGGCCCTTATTTAATTTTTAAAGGGGATGTACGATGGAATATTGGATACTAAATATAACACCATCAAGAGTCGATTACAGATTATATTTTTATAAAACTGATTTCTAGAAACTAAATATATATTGTAAAAATCAAGTCAAGTGGTGGGGATAATCTGTTAATAAATATTTACTCAACCAATCACAGCAGCTGATCGCGTCATCACATTAATTTTGCAATAATTGTCGTTCCTGAAACTGGGCTTAGAAATGGAACCAATCGATTTATCGAAAGAAAGTTTTCGCTTTTGGTAAGTAATTGTAACACAAAACGAGTATTTACTTGCTTTAAATATAAATAAAGATATTTAATTTATAAAATATTACCTAAATTAACAAACGAAAGTGTCTAGATGGCTGGATAATGTGTCAGACTCTTACTGACTAAAACCAACCCGTGTTCCTTCATTTGCCGATGCCAGGGCCAGGGCCCATATTTTAGCCCAAAACTTTTTACAAAACTAAACCAGCAATGTACGCCTGACACATCAACAATCCCACTCACCGGTCCTCAGTCCGTCCATCCAATACAAGTCCGGGAAGATGCCCTGCTGTGACGTAGCTAAGTTTATCCCTTTCACATCAATTGAAAATATATTATATTTGTCCTTTTTCCACGCAGACGGACCGTTTAGAGGCGTGATTGCTTCCAGGCTTATGAATATTTAGATCTGGCGGGAGATTAATCTTGTTTGGTAGGCAATAAAGTGTTGTTAGTCTCTTTGTGGTGGAAATTGGCTGGGACGGTGAACCTGTGGCACTTGAACTATGAAACTCTGTAATAAAGGAGCTGTCAGTGTCAAATTGTGACCATAGAAGTACAATTGTTTAGCTTATCTTGTAAAAGACCATTTCCTTTCTCTCTAATGCCTTTCTGTTTATATATATTCTCATCTCTTCCATAATTAGTCCTCCTTTTATTCTTTGTGCTACTTTTTTCTCACCTTTTACGAAATTATGTAACATTTGATATGTATGTATGTATTGTAATGTAAAATGACATCCATTTTTTTATTAGCAGTACACTGCAGAGTACCCCCTTTTAGATTTTAAATTCTTTCAGTCCATCTCAAGATTGTCTGCTAGATATCGCTGTTCAGCGATAAGACCGCGTTGTACCCATATATTTAAGCTCGTGTAAAACAATTGTGTGAGTGTTTTGGTGTACAATAAAGTTTTATTCTATTCTATTCTATTCTTAGTGACGGCTTCGAGCAGTGAGCCTCGATACCACTTTGCTAGCTGGCTAATATGTCATTGGTCTCGTGGGGGTAACTGCTACTGATGAGCGTGACTTTCTAGGTTCGATTTCCGGGCCAAGCAAAAAGTGCTTTTATATTTTTGGTTTTTCCATTGTGTAGCTGCCCGAAGTTTGGAAGTTGGTAGTTTGACAGCCCCTGCCTTGGTCCTGCGCCTGATCTGTCCCTGTTCGTATCGGATAGCCGTCCCATCGGACTATGAGAGTAAATGAACAGAGCGTGCACCTGTGTTTGCGCACACCCTTGTGCACTATATTATCTCCTGCATACCTACTTGCCTAATTTTCGTTATAATTGGCCACTGTGATCGACATTCGATCGTGGGGATTATTTGACAGCTTGAGATGAAAAAATAGATGATAAAGGTTGTGAAACAAGTCCTTAGACTGACGTCGTTGATCTGGTGGTCACAAGCGCTGCTCCTTAGCAGCTCCCTGCCCAGGGGTTATGGATAAATTCGAAACAGAGTTACCGTGCCCCTGGGCACTCAGGGCAGGAAGGAATAGGGGTGGGTTTTAGTCAGTAAGAGTCTGACACGCCCTCCCGCTCCACCCAGAGCGAGAGAAGTCATTGGATGATTTCCCACCCCACAAAAAAAAAAAAAAAAAGTGTGACGATCAGGTTGTTTAGGCAACTGAAGGAACAGGTGTGTATTTTAGTCAGTAAAAGTCTGCCACGCCCTCCTGCTACACCCAGAGCGGGAGAAGTCTTTGGATGCTATCCCACCCCACAAAAAAAGGGTGCCGGTCAGGCCAAGTTTTGTTGGTTTTTTCCATCAGAAAGTCAGTAGCCGCTTGGTCCCTGGATAAGCCAAGTGCGTATCGGATTTCACACATTAAGGGTGCCGTACCAATCATTGGTATTTATTAGTAAAGTATACGTAATAATAAACATTATCACCTTCAAGTTCATAGGTCAATGGGAAGTAAAAAAATTCTTCGTAACATAATTATGTGACAAACGACGGACCGAGAAACAGACGGAAACGTGAGTGACAATAATAGTGCTCCGTTTGGACCCTTCGGGTACGGAACCCTAAAAAGATGGATGTTACTCAATCACGCCAGAACGGCGGTACGGCTCTGGATGAAATTAGGTATAGAGATAGATTATAGTCTGGAATAGCACATAGGCTATAAAATATACACGCGGGCAAAGTTGCTAGCAGAAGTTATGATAAATTAAACCCTTGTCTAAACTTTTTTAACTCTATACATGTTATGATCACTTCGCGTCCGTTGCGTGTGAAGTACAAAACGTATGAATTAATTACACGCGAGCCATTCCTTAGTCCGATTGCTTGTACGTCTGTATGTCTGTATCTATGTGTGTTTATATGTTTGTCTGTGTGTTTGTGTCTGTGGTGCTGATAACTGATGGCAGATAGCAATGAGGTGTGTTAGAGATTCGATATAAAATGTGTTGATAATAAATTAAGTTTCTTCTTTTTCGAATTCGAATCAGAGAAACTGTCTTTAATGATCGGTTTCTGAATTGAGAATTTGGTTTGTCAGGAGAGTGTCAAAGCATGCTTTGTTGTCAAAGTTTGACAAGTTTTCAGGTTAAAGTAATAATTAGATAAGTTATTATTGTTGCGGTAAGACAACATAACATCATTCATCATTTCAGCCGAAAGACGTCCACTGCTGGACATAGGCCTCCCCCAAGTACCACCACAACGACCAGTTCTGTGCGTCTCCGGGCTGGTATTGAGTAATCAGTTTATCATAATGTTCTCATAGCTGGAACACAGGCTTCCTATATGTGAGAGGGCCCTACGCAGGTTAGTGGATGTAACATGTCTTTGAAATTTTGATTCTAGGACATGCCAGCTTCCAGTAAAGTGCCTGTCCGAGGACCAGCCTATGTGGCTATTCATCTTACGGACTGAAACGATGATGAGCGTCAGCCAATTTTTTTTGTTTGGGAATCCTCATGGGTGTCCTCCGCCCGGGGTGAGCACACAGGCTCTTGCTGACTAAAATCACACTATGTTCTGCAGCTACCTAAGAGTAGGGGAAGGCCAAAGAAATGATGGTAGGGACTGTGTGAAAGGGGATGGGTAAAAAGGGGGTGACTACAGAGATAACAACTAATAGAGTATTACGGAAGAAAAAGACATGTTGCGCCGACCCCAAATAATTTGGGATAAGGGCAGGAGAATGATGATGTTCTGCAGCTACCTTTGGCCGGGGCGCTGGAGTACTTGCGCATTTAATTACGCATTAAGTGTCTGCCTGGGTGCGAACCCATTGGACCACCAGACCCCTAAGTTTAATTAAGATAAACCCCGAACATCACACATTTGTAATCTCTAAACCTAATTGTAACTCAATTGCTACAAGAAAGTTATCTCAAAACTCGAGATTAACATTAAAATCCTCCCACTTAACGTTATCAGATGCACCATTCAAATTACATGAATACAAATTACGTTCATTCAAAAACTGAATGGAACCTTAATGCGAGTCGTTCGTTCACTCTTGACAAATTAATTCGTTCATTCGTTCGGACCATGCATGTTAATTAGGAAGTTTTAAATAATAAGACACACGTAAATGAGGTATTTTAAACGTGTGTATGTGTTTTTTAAACGGTTTCTTGAAATATCAATTGGTTTGTTACGAGCCGATTTTGTTGGAAGTCGTGTTTTTAATTTGTTTAGGTGATGAAAGGAATTGGAATGTACTTTAATGAGAACGAAATATTTTTTAGGTTTCGTAAGACTGCTGGCAAATTTTCCTCCGTATGTTATGAAGTTTTTAGTTTTGGGTTAAAAGGGGGTGAGTCCTATAGAGATGACGACTAATAGAGAAGAAAAAACATGTCGCGTCGACCTCAAATAAATTGGGATAAGGGCAGGAGAATGATGATGTTTTTAGAGCTCTGATGCCTATGTCAATAATTATAATTCTTGCTTATCAACATAAAACCTACCTTAAAAATAACAGTTATGGGAAAAAGTAGGTGACATTGATTTGAAAAGCTTTACCAACCAGTGAGTTTACACGATAAATACCAATAAGATTAGCTAATAAGCAGAAATAAGTCATACTAGACTAATTAAAAATAGTACTTATCAATATAAATAAATAAAATGTAAGTGTCTGTTCGTAATGTCAAAATCATAGTTATTTACACGATACCTATGCCTAAAAATCGTTTTTTTTTAATTTTTGTCTGTCTGTTTGTTCCAGCTAATCTTCGAAACGACTGGACCGATTCTGATAAGATTTTACTGGCAGTCTATGTAAGGAGTAACTTAGGCTAATAAAATAACACGCGGGCGAAGGCCGCAGAGGCTAGTATAATCATAATCAGGTCAATCAAATTCATATAAAAAAAAAAAAAAAAAAAAAAAAAAAAAAAAACAAAAAAAAAAAAAAAAAATTATATTTATTCTTTTTTTTTATATCTGTGCAGAATAAATTATTTTTCTTTCTTTTTTTCTTTCTTTTTATATATTATAAAAATATGGTTAAGTATGGCTTAAGAATTTGGAGTAAACTTCAAGTTAAGAAAACGGCCAACGTAGGGTAGTGTTTCAGTATCGCCCGGGCCAGGTTCAGGCCATGGTACGGGGCGAGATGGGAATGGGATGCCGTCTCCTCCTTCTGCAAAGCATTAATGCTCGCGAAGGCGGAGGCGGGACGAGTGAGGGAAGCTCAACGGAGTGGCCCTCACACCCGCGGCCGCTACCGTCGCAGGAGAAGCACTGGGCGTAAGACGTCGAGAGACGATCTCCGGCCACCGTAAACCCGGGCCTGCGGACGGCGAGTAGTGGGTAAAAGAAAGAAAGAAAATACGTTTATTTACGGTAAACATGACGCAAAAAACAGAGAAACACAAAAAGAAAAAGAAAAACTGGGGGAAAAAATGCGTCACATCCACGCAAAACGGCCATCGCTCAGCTTAAGTGCTATGACCCTATGCAAGACAGAGCCCCAGCGCTGGTTTTCAGCGACAGCCGGCGCCAACGTCATGACGTCGACCGGTCCAGAAAACAATGAGTAAAACTTCTAAAATATTATACAGCGCAAAAAAAATATTAAAATTTAAGTGGCAACATTCCGCTTCCTGCAACATGACGCACGCGCCGCCAGCTTTGATTTTAATCTGTGCCTGTCAGTCTGTGCTGTCTGTGCTGTCGTGGGTAGCTCGCCGTCCGTTCAGCACCAGGCCCGTGAGTCGACGGCGCGTTGTGTTCCACGCGCGTTCAAAGAGATGATTGTCAGCCACCACTGGCGGGGCCCATCGTTGCAGGTGCCTGCATGCCTAGGGGTAGCGGATAAATTCATAACAGAGTTACCGCTCCCCTGGGCACTCAGGCAGGGAAGAAACAGGGGTGAGTTTAGTCAGTAAGAGTCTGACATACCCTCCTGCTCCACCCAAAGCGGGAATGTCATTGGATGATTTCCCACCCCACCAAAAAAAATAAAATAAAAAAGGGTTTCAGTATACTAAAAGAGTTTTCTTCTAACTAGTCTAGCAAAAGCTTTAGAGATTGGTATCTGTCTTATGTGGGAGTGGGCAGGGCACATTGTTCGCAGAACAAATGGTCGATGGGGCTGAAAAGTTTTGGATTGGCGACCATGTACCGGAAGATGCAGCGGTTAAAGGCCTCACAAAAAGTGGACCGATGACCTGGTGAGAATCGAGGAAATGCGATGGATGCGAGACTGGCGACACTTGGAGGAGGCCTATGACCAGCAGTAGACTCTTTTTCAGCTGGAATGATGATGATGATCTGTCAAGCGACGAAAAAATAAGAATATTTATTAAAACCATTGTTTTGTTTACAAAATATCTTGTATCTTGGGCCTTGGGGGCCGGCATTATAAATAGACAAGTTGTAAAGAGTCAATAACAAGGATGAAGTATTTTAAGATACATAATATTTTGGCAATTAGGTTACCTTTTAAAATTAAGCCTAGGGTAGAATTAGTGTAAAATAAAAAAAAAAGATTCTGTAATGTTTGTGGTTGTGTGCGTGATGCTGTGAGTGTGTGTGGTGTAGATTTGTAAGCGGTGTATTGGAGTCAGAGATTTAATGTACTTACGTATGTTTTTGATGGCAGTATGTGATTAGTACAATTTTGAAAAAAGCCGACCATTTTGAGTTTGATGACAGCAATCTTCATCCATTTAAAATACCTTCTAAGAATGAATTCGCAGGAAATAAAATAGCTTTTACAGTTTTCCCCTTTTTTCATTCACGTTCACCGTCGTCATTCGTCTTTTTACTGGGTGAATACCGAATCAGAATCTAAGTAGATTTTTTGTTCATTTAATTCTAAAAGTAATTAATATCTAACAGAAGTTAAATTTAAAGTAAAGAAGTAGCGTATGTTTTAATCCAGGTTATAATCTATATGTGTGCTAAATTTCATTCAAATCCCTTCAGCCGTTTTTGCGTGATCGAAACACAAACACAAAAACTATCGCATTTATGATAGTATTAGGATTTTTTTTTAAATTCCAGTAACTTCAGAAAATGAAACTAAAATTATTGACTTAATATTAAAAAGCCCATATAAACTCTAGGCCTAACGTAAAAATAGGCCTATATCTAAAACCAGTAGTTCTCCGAGCGAGATGACAACACCATCCAATTTTCCAATCATAGCAAAGAAAGAGACAGACAGACCCCATATGTAAATGAGCGAGCGAGACGGCAATATAGAGACAATAGTGCTCAAGCGTGCTGTGTCCTGATTGGTCAACTGGTTAGTTCCAATTATTTGTAAATGCGCGAGAGTACTTGTAACTTGCTTCTTTTTATTTTGTACTTGAAATAAAGAACGTTGCACTTTATTTTATAAGAAACAGAGTTTATTTTGTATTGTTGGTTGTAATGTATGGAATTGTAAGTTACTGCATGGCTTATCGGATTATCACTTGGTAAGTTAAGTTGTGACTCTAAGTTATGTTGTGAAGTGTGAAAAATGGTAATTAGGGATGACTATTTTGAAAAGGTGCGCATTAATAAATAAGAAACATCGAAGCGCTTCAGGGAATCATTCTAAACGGATCTCATAAAATGTAAATGTCATCTTTATTTCATTTATGGAGTTATTTATATCGTAACAAAAAAAGTATCTCAACTATTATTTTATTATACAGGTTAAGCTAGTGTTGGTCCATGGATGGGTGACCATCTTTACATACCGAGACTCCTCCGTGCCTCGGAAAGCATGTTAAGCCGTTGGTCCCGGCTGTCAATCGCGGATCTTTGACAGTCGTTACGGGTCGTCAGAAGCCCGAAAGTCTGACATCCAGTCTTACCAAGGGGTATCGTATTACCCAGTAACTGGGTTGTGGAGGTCAGATAGGCAGTCGCTCCATGTAAAATACTGGTATTTAGCTGCATCCGGTTAGACTGGAAGCCGACCCCAAGATAGTTGGGAAAGGCTAGGCAGATTGATTGATTGATTGAGTAGGATTAGTATTTAGTAGTATTGAATGAGACATAACGCGGGTGAAACCACTAGTAGAAGCTGGACTCTGTGAAAGAGGATATGAGTAGAAAGGGGGTGACTACAAAGATTACGACTAATAGAGGAGTATGGAAGAAAAAGACATGTTGCGCCGACCCCAAATAAATTGAGATATGGGCAGGAGAATAATGAAGTTTCATCTAATTCCGTTCTGTAGTTTTTGTGTGAAAGAGTAACAAACATACATCCTCACAAACTTTCACATTTATAATATTACTAGGATTTTTTTAGTAGGTTAATTGCCGCCACACTATTTCCAACCACTGCATCAAGAGTGGTGACCATCAGAAAAATACCGAGGCAATGAAGCTCGAAGAGTCCTGGAGAAACTATTAAACTGTCTTGGGTCCCACAACGAAATCAATCGGAAATAACAGCTTTTTCTTCTTCCTCGCTCGTTCCCATTTTATGTGGGGTCGGCTCTCCTAATTTTGTGGCGACAGGACAATCTGTCTTGGGTTGTCGGGTCGGGCAATTCATCCTCTGATAGGAGGTTCGTCATGCTGGTCCACCATGTAGCAGGTCGTCCTCTACATCTTTTCTGTTCAGGCAGTTGCAACGCTTTTTTCACCACATGATCCTTGTCTCTTCGCATCAGTGACCATACCATCTGAGCCAGCTCTCGGTTAGTTTCTCTGATATAGGGGTGACTTTGAAACTACGACGAATATGCTGAGAGCATACAATATCAGAAAAAAACAGCGGAGGAGTAATAAAACACGTAATTTCCACTTCCCTCCTTATCAAGCAGAAGACAGAACAAAGATAGGCTCATAGGCACAACTGGTTTAACCTGTGAAGCCCCGAAACTCACGGGTGAGTCGGACCAAAAAAAAAAAAAATTAAAGAGAATAAAAAAAAAAAAAACAATCGGCTGTCAACCCGGGTTGTCCTCGGGGTTTAATTTGACAACCCGGATTTTGCCATGGGGCTTCACAGGTAGTCCAGTTGCCAAGCACCACGGATTGAAACACTAATATTAATGGGTTTTAAATTGTGAGCAGTAATTGTTATATTTGATTCCAATAAAAGGAAATTTGTTATAGTTTCCACACGATCCCTGTAACAAACAACTCCAGACGTAACCTGAATACTATCAAAATTCTAATTAAAAAATAATTTATTTCAATCCATTTCAGATCATTATGTTGTACATTTCAAATAAAATTAAATTTCCAATCATAATAAATATATGTAAATGTTAAAATATTTAAATATATAATATAATATCTCTCATAATATTGCGTTCCGTTTGATAAAAAGTACGCTCACATAGAATATTGTCAGAAAGGTGAGGCCACAAATTATTATTTAATGTCAATAACAAACATTTTGAATTTATGACAGTAATTATCAATGATATCACTTTACTTAAAGTTCCTGGTGATCACGGGAATCCTATGAATGCGAGACGCACACGACTGGTCGTTGAGGCGACTCTTGGGGGAGGCTTATGCCCAGTAGTGGACGTCTTTCGGTTCCTTCGATGATAACCTACGTTTAACGTGACTCGTGGCAGTCAATTACACTGATAATACATATTTAGACATTTCACAAGTTATATAACACATCAAGAAGAAAATGTAACAAAAAAACGCAATATTATACACAGTGGCCTTTCACTCAGTTTTCTCGCAAATCATCAGACATTTAGACAATATCTTCTTCGATTCATCAGCAAACAGATCTAATCCAAGACTGAATTCTAGGAGAGCTTAAGTGCGTTTAAAATTCGCGGAATCATACATTCGCGGTGAAATACGTCGGTAACATACTCTAGCAACGATTACCTAGGCCACCCCATCCTGCTTGTGATTATCTGTAGGTATATATAAAATTTCAAAGTCCTGACTGACTGACTGATATATCAACGCACAGCCTAAACCGCTGGTCATAGAGACATAAAATTGAGAGGGTGTGTTCTTTGTGAAGAGTAGTTATAAACTAAGAAGGGGTTTTTCGAAATTCAACCCATAAGGTGGAGATTCCCAAAAACGGTCAAAAAGGTGGGTTTTTAAAGCAGTGTATCTCTTAAACCGTAAATAATTTTGACAAACAAAAAAAATGAAATTTTCAAGTCCTATTTGCATACAGTGATGGAACTCAAAACATAATTTAACATACTTTAATGCATTAAAAAAATCTTCTAACCTAGACCTCTTAATTATCTTTAAAAGCAGTTTATCCCTTCATTAACAATTATAATCATAATAAAAAATATAACATAAAATTTCAAATGCCAAACTGCATCCAGTGATGGATTATTTTCTATATATTAGTAAATCCTAAGTAAATTGATAAAATACTTCATATTTTGCAATAAATTGCTAGCATTTGTCGTAGCGCATCTCTTTCTTCTTTATACAGTCCGAGAGTGACCGCGCTTTAGGTGATGTCTCGGCTTTAAGGGGGAAGTTTATAACGAGGGAAGTACTAATTGCACACGGGCGAAGTCGCTAGCAGAAGCTAGTTATTCATAAAAGGCAATTATAAGATTTTCGATAAAAAGGGGAAGATAAAACTGCATTTTAATTGGTTGAAGCGAGTAGGCAAGTCCACTCACCCAACGTTATTAGATTTCATAAAACTACACACTTCTTATTTCCGAAACGATCGATTGTTGAGCATGAGTGCCGATTAATGAACATAGATGGCGTTACTTACTACACTTGGAGCCTAAATTGACGCATTTGTTTGAGAAACCTGAATCTGTTTCGGCCAAAGCGATTTCTAAAAACATTTTTTTTTAAATCTCAATATTCTTTTCGTAAAGTAAGGATTATTCGTAAATGGGACTTTTGAGGAACCCTACGTTCCTGTAATATATAGGTTTACGAATAATAAAAGATTTTATACTAAAGCAATTTCTCGACTTTTATATAAATAAAATGATTAGGTACTTACTCTTAAAAAGATACTTTAAAACACAATCACGATACAACATGTTCACGTAAGTGGCAAGCACAGCCATTAAATTACAAGCTCACCCAAACCACACTGTCAACTCAAACGAATCTTAAACCCGAACCTAGTATTTAACCACCTATTATTAACTTTAAACGGTTTATCATTTAAAACATTATACTTTTATATTTAAACAAAATGACTGTTTGTGAAAGGTTAAAGCGCGCGTTGATGTCTTTATAATGACAGTTAACTTGCCTCACGACTCAAAGGTAATTCTATGAAATTATATGATTTCAATAATTTATTGTTTCATAATTTTCCAATTTAGTAGACTATAGACTGGCTGTAATGGTTTTTTAAAACATCTGCCCTTGTTAAAGACTTTTTTCACTACTTACTGAAAACTAGAAAAAAATTGGCTTAGATACTTTTGATGAGTTAAAATGTGTGGCTCCGTTGGTTTGTATGTTGACTTTGAACACAATAGATAACGGTTACAGCTTTGTTTAACATTGATAGGCTCGCGTTTGAGCAATATCTCACCTGATGGTAGGCGATGATGTGGTCGACGATGGAGCACGCTTGCCTAGAAGTAACCTGTTCACTCTTGACTTAAAAACCGCCAGGTTATCAGGAAACACAGACTTCGGTAGGAAATTCCACTCCTTAGCTGTAAGCACAATAAATGAGGTTGACTGATGGGTAGTCTTAAGTGACTCAACTCCATGGACATCCATATCTAACACAAGCACTTCATCCGCGACTTCGTCCGCGTGGAGTTCAAAAGTTTATAACCTAGGACACTCACAAATAACGTGGCTTTCTATTGGTAAAAGAATTTTCAAAATCTGTTCAGTAGATCCAGAGATTACAACCTCACAAACTCACATACTTTACCTCTTTATAATATTAGTATAGATAAGTATAGGAGTTAACCAAATCCTTCTTCAATAAAAACCGAAGTAAAAACTGACTTGAAGCTGCTTTCTGAAGATATCCATTTAATTCTACAAGTACGTCTGTGACACTGAAATAAAATATGAACATTTTCTATCTAATATATAAAAATTTCGTGTCTGTGGTTGCACTGCTCCGAAAGGGCTCGACCAATTTTAATGTTTTTTTTTTAAATATGTTTGGTAGGTATGAGAATAGGTCGTAACTAAAAAAGCTAAAAATAAAATCTATGCTATGAATATAAATGTGGATGGATGGAGAGGGAGAGGGAGGTCAAAGAATAGATGGATTAATTATGTGAGGAGTAATATGAAAGATGAGGAGTTAGTGATAGCGTGACTTTTCTTTTTTTTTTTTTTTGTGGTTTGGCAAATCATCCATTGACTTCTCCCGCTCTGGGTGGAGCGAGAGGGCGTGTCAGACTCTTACTGACCAAAACCCACCCCTGCTCCTTCCCTGCCTGAGTGCCCAGGGGTGCGGTAACTCATTTTCAGAATTTATCCGCTACCCCTAGGCATGCAGGCACCGGCCACGATGGGCCCCGTCAGTGGTGGCTGACTATATCTCTTTGAGGCGCGCGTGGAACACTACGAGCCGTCGACTCACGGGCCTGGTGCTGATCGGACGGCGAGCTACCCACTGTTCGCCGTCCGCAGGCCCGGATCTACGGTGGCCGCAAATCGTCTCGCGACATCCTACGCCCAGTACCTCTCCTGCGGTGGTAGCGGCCGGGGCCGTGAGGGCCACTCCGTTGAGCTTCCCTCATGAGTCCCGCCTCCACCTTCACGAGCATTACTGCTTCGCAGAAGGCGGAGACTGCCTCTCATTCCCTCTCGCTCCGTACCATGGCCTGAACCAGGGCCGGGCGCGAGAGGTCGCTGCTACCTATCGCATCCACGAGGACACGGCGGTGCTCCGCCCAAGCGGGGCAGACCTCCACTGTATGCTCCACCGTGTCGTCTGGGCGAGCGTGACGGCTGACAGGACAGAATGGAAGAAAAAAACGTGTTGCGCCAACCCCAAGTAACATGGGATAAGAGCAGGCAGATGATGATGGTAGGTATGAGAATAGGTCGTAAATGATTCTCCTACCCGTGCGGGTAGGAGGGTGAAAAATTATGTGGTGGCTCCTCTTAATCGCAAAACAACGTTTGCTGGGTCAGCTAGTAATTTTATATTGTTTTGGAATTCAAATGACGAACTTATCCGCTGTCAAAGTGACTTTGAAGGACCTCCAGTCGACTCAGGCGCACTTACAACGGAAAAACACCCGATAAATGTTTATATTAAATAGCAAGCTATTATTGTCATTTTGATGATTCAAGATGGAGACAAGGGTCAAGTTACAAGACATGACTTGGATGGGTAAGACTCCTATCACAACTTAATTGAAGATAATGAAATCTCATGTTCAATTCATTCGGAAGTTTTCAGTCAACTGTGAATGAGAACATATGAAAAAAACCGGTTCTATTTTTTTTGTAAAAAAGTTTTTATTTTTCACTTTTTATTTGTGTTTCTCCATTAAATTGTGTTAACCATGAAATCTAGGCGATAGCAGCAATCGCGATTGATTTGCTGTCATTTTTTGAAGAGTTCCGTTGTCTGTCTCCGAAACGCATCATCAACTCTTTATGAAATTTAAATGGGACCATTCCGGAACATACTCCTTTCGAACAAAATAAGAATTTTGAAAATCCGTCCATAAATAACGGAATTATGCTCAAACATACATAAAAAAATACAAACATCCGAATTGATAACCTCCTCCTTTGGAAGTCGGTTAAAAATGAACAGACTCAAAGAGCTTGCTATTTTGCTAATGAACTTTCTGGGAAGGTACAGCACACCCTATTACATAGTCTATCATCTTTTTTTGATGCTATTAATTTCGATGCTCGGGGTGTAAGGAGTGGAATTCCCTGACGGAGTCTGTGTTTTTTGATAGCTACAAACTGGGGGTCTTTAAGCCAAGAGTGAATAGGTTACTTCTAAGCATGCGTGCTCCATCGTCGACCACATCATTGCTGTGACACTCCGGGAGTGCTAACAGCAGTGAAAATTTGAACAAAAATGCCTAAATAAGTTTTCACTTCAATCCAAATAGCGGTGTCGGTGTCGGTAGCCAGTTCAATAGTTTTTTCCCATCTCAAAAATGCCCAACGCGCGTAAATAACTTATCACTTCAAAAAAAAACACTGTGAAGAAATCCTTACTTTTCGAGAAAAACCTGAAAAATTGTCAACCCACATCGTGTTCAGTGATCTATGCTCATTCCTTCTCTATAAGAACATTCCTTACAGGACACAAACAGGCTTCTATATTATTTATACCTCCAGGCACCTGTCATAACTTACGAGAACATGGTGGGAATTTTCCGACAATGTAACATATTTCCTTTCCACTGGCCAAAGTACGATGGTAATACGTGGGACTTCGAATGTGTTTACCTTGTTTGGTGGTGTATCAGTAATTTAAAAACTGTGTATCATGTATCTCGGTTTTTGTTTGGTTTAGCAAAATAACAGAGGGCGAGAGAGTTTTCTTTTAAATAAGTACTAGATTCTGGTGTAGGTTCCTCGCGTTGGAGCGGGCACAGAGAGCTGTTCTTAAAGTGATGACCCGAAAGCCATTTCGATACTCGACGACACAACTATATTCTGACTGCAAGGTGCTTAGGGTCCGATATATCTTTGTGCTTGAATCCATCTTGAGGAAGCATCGATCAGTTCACCCTCCTGCTACTGCCAGACGTAAACAGAAACTGGTTTGTCATAATCCTTAACATCACACAGAATTAGCGAGAAGACAGTATTATGTAACAAGCAACATACTTTATAACAAAATTAATAAGTTACATTGAAGCAAACGTGATGACAAGATCTCAGTGAAAAGATGGTTGTTACAATTAGACTACAAAATACCGAAAATCTTTTGTTTTCACAGACATATTGATAATATACACACACACTTATTCACTACTTACTATTATTAAATTAAAACAGTAGCGCACATTGTTTTTAGGTTATAAAATCACGAAATTGTCAGCTGAGTGCTATCTTCTGAGATACAGGCCTCTCCTAGTTCAGAAGATAGAGTCAACACCCGAAATAAACCTCTCTTTACCACCGCTAATGCTGTTGGATTATTATCATATAATGTGCATGAGTTTAGTATACATACCTAGTGTTAAGTATTTTTACTGTGTAATCCTTGTTGCTATGCTGGTGAGAAATAAACTATTTTTATTTTATTTTGTATAAGTATTACTGTACGAGCGTCGCCATATGATATGTATTGTTTTAGTTTTTACCTGAACAAGCATTTGCTTATTCGCCGACCACCTGCGTAAACTCGCTGACTAAGCTGTCGCGCCCACCACAAATAACCTACTTTTTGTATTAGGTATATAATTTATTGTTTTACTAATAAATTGTCAATCATTTACGGACACAAAACAGTGATTTTCCTTCCTGTACACATCCCGTGTGATTCGTCCACCTACATACCACATCTCACTGTACGGAGTTACTGCCCGTACAATTACTGTCAAGTTTCTTCAAAATCCGTTTAGTAGTTTTTGCGTGAAAGAGTATCAAACATACATATATACATTGTCACAAACTTTCATATTTATAACCAGCAGCTTCGCCCATCCTATTAATAGCACTACGTAATAAACTATAGCCTATGTGTAATTCTGATGTATAAGCTATATTACTGTAAAGTTTCGTCAAAATCCGTTCTGTAGTTTTTACTTGAAAGAGTACCAAATATTCATACAACCACATTCTTTCGTAAACTTACATTTAATAATAGTAGACTAGAAAAGAAAGTGGGATAGGATAGCATATGGGCACTTATGAAACATCAGAAGCTAGGTGCCACGGTTCACTACTTATGGAGAAAAACCAGCAAGAAACTCCGTAGATGACTTTTTTAAGTAATTAGTTCATACTATGTACGAGTATTACAGTGGTACCATAATACAGTGTTAATAGATGTGAGAGGGCAGTGTGGGCCTGTCAATAAAGTACCAAGTAATTACTTAACAGAGCCGTATATCAAAATAGGTAATGGTCTATAAATGAGTTTATGAGAGAGTCTATGAGTTTAATATGGAGAGGAGGCTTGATCGACTGAGTCCCAGCAGTAGGAAGATAATGAGGCTTGAAAAATAAAAAACTTTTTTTACAAAAAAGACAACCGACTTCCAAAAAATAAAATACACAAAAAATTAAAAAATAACTTTTATTTCGGAAGTCGGTGTCAAAACACGAAGAAATAAAATACAAACACCGACTTACGAAATAAAAGTTATTTTTATTTTTTTTGTGTTTTTCTTTTTTGGAAGTCTGTTGCTTTTTTTGTATTAAAGTTTTTTTTTTAAAGTTGTTTTGAATTGGCATTGGTTCGATTAGTTATTAGCCGTTTATATATAAGTAATATTAGGAAATATTTACGTAAATAATAAAATTACTAGCTCTTAAAAGATACTTTTTTTTTGGAGGGTGGGTAACCATCAAATGACTTCTCTCGCTCTGGGTAGAGCTGGCGTGTCAGACTCTTACTGACAAAAACCCACCCTTGTTCCATCAGTTGCCTGTGCCAAGGGCCGCGGTAACGCTCTATAGAATTTATCCGCGACCCCAGGCAGAGCTCTTAAGATACCTGAGGTACAGGCTTATTCCATTTTAGTTCTAGTTTCAAGCCGCACTAATTGTGAACTGATTGAGAGCAGTAGTAGCCCAGTAGTAACAGCCGCGACTTACAAGTTGTAAGTCGTGAGTTCAAACCCAGGCAGGCGCTTTACTTCGTGTAATTTATTTCATCACCACTGCTCTCAAAACTGTGAAGGAAAACATCGTGACGAAACCGGCAAGTCCTAGAGAACCAAAAATTTGAAGACATGTGACATCCAACAATCCGCATTGGGCCCGCGTGGTGAATTATGGCCTACACCCTCTCGCAGAGAGGAGGCCTGTGCCCCAGCAGTGGAAACATTAAAAGGCTGATGATGATGATGGTGATTGTGAACTATAGCACGTTATTTCTTTCTTAAATAAACATCTGGACATCTCATCTTCTTCCTATTCTTGTCCCATTTTGTTGGTGCCACATGTTTCCTTGTTCCATTCCACCGAGATGCTAATACCTGTTTGTCTGTCTGTACCTTACTACATTAGGGTTTGATGGCAGTCATTTCACATTTTCTAATCTCAGCATAATTAGTTAGGGCTCCAAAAACTATCATCATAACTTCGCCTAGCTTGTTTAAACTTAAAGGTTTATATCTCTGATCTAAACTAATGAAAGCTTAATTAAAATGGGTGCGTGTTTATGGTCCAGGAAAGTGGCAAGTGTGAGCGGTATTATTTAACGATGCGGGTATAAATTACCGCGGGAGAATGAGTGCCACGCCCTGCGCCCAGCCGCCGCCGGCGGTGACGGTGGGGATGTGTCGATAAAAAATTGTCGATAGATTGACCTTTGGCCTTTTCTAGTAATTTTATTTTTTGGGTGGTTAATTTTCAAATAAGTTCTCCCGCTCTGGGAGGAGCAGGAGGGCGTGTCAGACTCTTATTGACTAAAGCCCACCCGGGTTCCTTCAGTTGTCTGTGCCAGGGGCCACGGTGACTCTTTCTTTTTTTTCTTGGCCTGTTCTAGCATTGGATCAGCGACCAACCCGCATTGGGCCTGCGTGGTGGATAACGGCCCACACCCTCTCTCAGAGAGGAGACCTGAGTCCCAGCAGTGGGAACATTATAGGCTGATTATGTTTATGCTTTGCTATTCTAGCTTCTTAGCACAGGATTGTTGTGGCGAGATGTGTTTAATTTGTTGAATTTCTTATTCAAAAACACAATTGCGAACAAAAAGCAATGTTTACATTTTATTATGTTAGATTGTTATTTTATTGCATTTATAGGAGATAAGATTGAAAATAATTTTGTATAAACATACACAACAAAAGTAAAATAACTGCACACACGTATAGTATCAGTACATGTGCCTATTTTATACTTTAACTAACTCCAATTTATTGGTAGTGATGAACTTAGCATATTTGTATGTATATGCCAGATTTTATGAGGTCATTCATACCGATTACTATTCACAACATGAGTCTAGCTGACTCAGTTGTTATAATGGCTAGTGGGGTGGTTATTACCCAGGTTCTCTTCTTACTGAAAATATTACTAGCTTATTATATTTTTAAACGACTTCAAAAAGAAGGAGGTTATCAATTCGGATGTTTGTATTTTTTTTTATGTATATTCGGGCATAACTCCGTGACACTGACGGATTTGAATTTTTTTTTTATTCGAAAAAGGTTTGTTTCGAAATTGTTCCATTTAAATTTCATATCGATCTGATCATGGGTTTCGGAGACAGACAACAGAACTCTTCAAAAATTGACAGCAAATCAACCGCGACTGCTGCGATCATATGTCTATGAATAGTTAACACAGTTTAATGGGGAACCAAAACTAAAAAGTGGAAAATGAAAAACTTTTTTACAAAAAAATAGAACCGACTTCCAGATCAGGTGTCAAATAACGAAGACACAAATCCAGGAACACCGACTTCCGAAATTGAAGTTATTTTGCACTTTTTGGAAGTCGGTTCTATTTTATTGTAAAAAAGTTTTTTTATTAAGAAAAAAAAAAAATATCCGTTAGCAAAGCAACAACTATCTATCAAAGCTTGTCGAAGTTCTAATCCAATGCCTTAAACAATAATTTTATCGATACCTCCATCCCCACAGTAGGTACACTAACATCACTATTGCTCTCAGTAACAAGGCAGCATCGAACGATGCATTCTGGTGATTAACCATTATTATATAAAGTAAATTCAATAATGGCCCGGTGCTAACTCGATGTTTACTGATGGCCAGCAATCAACAGAAAACTATTTTAAACCCTGATGCTTCAATAATTAGGTTTAAAGTCATGCAGCAAGATCTCAACGAATTTTGACTCCGACAAAATTAATTTTGCAGTCAAAAAAGTATTTAACCTGCAACACTTTAAGGGAATTTTTGTTTGTGATCTGCAAGTGGACGCTTGTGATTGTTATGGGGTAATACTGACCAGTGTTGCCAGTATATCGCAAATTACCCACATAAAGGGTAATTGTGCGAAATTTTAGGGGTTGTCTTGAGAAGTGTTCGTGAATTAATGAGCATAAGTGCAGACATTTTGCTGTAAACTTTGGTATATGAGCGTCTGTGTTTACTTATATGCATATCTTCACGCCATTTTCTTTTTTGAGTAAGTAGTAATTGTTTGTACTGTGTTGATGTTGGTTTTAAAGAGCAAAATGGGCAGATTATTTTGGAATCTCATTTTTTGTTTCAATCTTTTTCCTATGTTTGAAATAGATTAGATCTATGCTTGGTATTACCTGTAGTATATCTATAATAATAGTCTAAGTATACCTAATTATTTTGAACTAGAACTTTGCCCACGGCTTTGCTCCCGTGACCTATCCCGCGGGAACTGTTATTTTTCTCTAGATAAAAAGTAGCCTATGTTACTCGCTAATAATTTAGCTTTTCAATGGTGAAAAATTGATTAAAATCGGTCTAGTAGTTTCGCTTATTTGGTACAAACAAACAAAAAATCTTTCATCCTTATAATATTTATTTATTTATGCACACACAAAACACTTACAAGAGAAAAACGAACAAATACAGATAGAAGAGCACAAAGGTGCTGCTTATTTTAAAAGAAATTTCTTCCAGCAGACCTGCGACTGAAAACTTGGTTGAGAAATGTAGACCCAGTGTGTATAAATAGATATAGAAACATAAAAGTCTATTTTATGTTTCTATATCTATTTATACACACTGTGTGTAAAGTTCTATATGATATAGAACTTTACAATAAACCAAAGTACATAATAATATATAAAATTAATATCAAACACACTATATATCATACTAATATTATAAAGGCGAAAGTTTGTGAGTGTGTATGTTTGTTACTTCTTCACGCACAAATGGCTGGACTGATTTGGATAAATTTTGGTATGTAGATAGGTTATACCCTGGATTAACACATAGGCTTTTTATCCTGGTCTACGCGGGTGAAACCGCGGGGCGCAGCTAGTAACAAATATAATCACGGAATGGTGTAGAGATAATGCTCTTTGACTTGTTTTTTGAATTGGTAGACAGTTTTAGAATCACGGATATTAGGTGGAAGTGGGTTCCACAATCGTACGTAAACCGTATGAACAGAGAATATTATTAGTATAGAGTATAGATTTGCTATCAAACTATCTTGTTTTCTAAAAACTAGAAAAAACTTACACATTATCACCAATTTTGACACGAAAAATGTTATTTTCATAACAAACAAATAACTATTCCATGTTTTATTACTGTGACTCTGAAATAAATAAACACAACACTATAATTTCTTTCAAATAACACAAAAAAATATCTCATAATGTTTCTCAATCCACACGGAGACCTGTCATAGCTTCCCGACCATAAACTGTCCGTTAACAGAATTCATTAAAGAACTGATAATTATAAATAAAGCAAACGAGCCTGCCATTAATATCACAGCCAACCTCGGGACAAAATATATAATTTAAAATATTAATATTAACTAATTATACGTTTAAAAGAAATATTTTATGCATAATGATATGATATAAATCTCGTTTCGGCTTAGGGTTGGGATAGGGTCGATGAGCGATTAATTTGAGTATCGATATTCGAATTATAAAATTTATTTTTTATTTTTTGTGAATAAAAGTACTGTGCTAACACGTATTGCGTTTAACGATATTTATAATTTCAACTCATGCATATTTTTTAATCTTTTACCTTAGATAGGTACGTCAAATCGATTCACAGAAGCTACAAAATCGTAGGTGATTCATATTTTTTTAATTTTTTTTTCTTTTTTTTCTTTTTATGGAGCAGAAGTTCACTCTATTATTCTACCACAATATATCAGTTAACCACTTACTGGTATTACGTACGATTCGACAAACATAATTAAATGATCTGTGGGCAAGAACAGTAAATCGATTCACATTAGTTAAAAAATTGTAGAATAAGAGTTTCATGTTTATTATCCTACAATAAATAAATTAGTAAACGCAACGAATTTATCGGTCACCTGGCTTACCTACTGATATTTAACATATAATACAATAATCTGTGGCTAGAACAGTCAAAAGAAGCAGAAGAGATTTTTTTAACCTTTTCATTTTTTATGTTTATTTTTAATCCTATCAATTTTTAAACCTACATAACCGCACACTTCTATAAAAATCTATTTTAGCAACGCCTCTCATGTAGTCCCCTCATAATCACACATCTCATTCGCCACGGCAGCATCAGCATCAGCACCAATTCATAACCAATTCTATCGACGTTCGCATTCAATAAAACACGCTCCGACGCCCATGGACGCAATCAATGCACATAATAAACCTCTGAACGACCACGGGCGTAACTTTAAAACAAATAGTTCTCAGAAACGAAAACTTTCATAACTTTACCAAATTGACACCTTGTTGAGACGAAGCAATTCTTGGCGATTTGCGCTGCTCGTAAGTGGCCTATTATAAAAATACAAACTTATTCTTACAACCAACACATTGCAAATTGACCCCTAAAGTCATAACTATAAGGTGGGAGGAGAGTGAAAGTGCAAATTTGTAGAATCGTTCCCAGAATATCGGGCCAGAACACATCTCATCGACAACTCGTTTTGTTTTTTTTTCCCATCACGGAATATCAATGAAATTTGTTCGAGCCCCAATTATGTGGGCATGCCTTTATTTTCGTATTGGAAAGGGTTCCGTAATGATTTTTTAGTTAACGCGTTTATTATTGGTCGTTTATATCGTATTGGTGATTAATCAACGTTTTTTTGGGGTGGCTCGGTGATTAAATGGTGTGTAAGGTGCAAATGTGGTTCTTAGAATTATTGAGGTTTTTTGTTTAAATTGCTACTTTATTATTAAGTTTCAGTTTATCATCTTATTAGGGAGTGATCTGAATTTTAAGCAGTATTGTTTGTTGTATAAGGTGATCTTGAATTAAGTTTTATGGTCTTAATAAATCTGGATACAGTTGCCGATAAAAACGCAGCGAAATAATCTGATTAGAAACAACTATTTGGCATTTCAAATAATTATTTAGAAATCTCATTACTATCCCAAATTCAAACACCAGTACAGTCAGCACGCACATTTACTTAAAAAATAAAAAAAAGCTTCCATTTTTAAACGCGCTGTTACGTCATAAGGGGCTGCGCGCGCACGTTTTTTGCTCGTGTATAATATGTTTAAATATTTGTTAATGCTGTGGAGCAGTAATAGCCTGTGAGTTATATGTGGACACGCCCAGTATCGATAGCCGCACAACACTAGTCGAGGTGAATTTAAAAGTGCTTTTTTAAAGGTGAATTAATTTTGTGAGTAAGTTGGAAGTGTTTACTAATTCGTTTAATGAAATTATTTGCTAATGTTAGCACATTTTTTTTTCTTTTTATATACATTGCCACACACTAGGAATTACTCCTGTATCGTGGGTGCGTTCACAAATATGTAAACTCACATACACAAGACACCCAGACCCGGAACAACTATCTGTAGATCATACAATATTAGTTCCGTGCGGGAATCGAACCCGCGACACGCAGCGCAGCAGCCAATCATTCAACCACTGCCCAAACAACCTTGCCGTCAAACTGTATTTGCTTCAGTTGTTATGGGAGACCAAGAAAATCTGACACCAGTCTTACCAAGGGGTATTGTGATTCCCAGTTACTGGGTTGTGGAGGTCAGACGGGCAACTCCAATAACGGTAGCCGAATCTAACATAATTGGGAAAAGGCTAAGTAAATTATATAAACAGCTTATTTTTACATGTACAAAGAAATATTTATATACTATTTACAAACTTATAAATTACATATGGCGTCAAAAAATGCCTCCGCATCGCTGTCGACTGCGATGGAAGTGTGCCCGTTATCATCATCACTACATCGTTAGTACTAATTGCTCTTTGAGTTGTACACCTAAAACTACCTCGGTAAAAATCTAGGAAGTGGTGACGGGCGGGTGTGTCTGGGGGACTGTCTTTATGTAGAACTTTGACGTCCAAAAACTGCAGGCTCTAATGCCAAAAACTGCAGGCTAAAATCTCTATGTTTTTTTTTTTTTTTTTTTTTTGTGTATGTTCAGCCCTCACTCCGTCATTTATGAACCGATCTTAATGATTATTTTTTTATTAGATAGGGTATACCTCAAGGGTGGTCCCATGTCAAGGAAATCAGGATCTGATAATGGAATCCTGATAAAATTGAGAGAAACCCTCGAAAATTGTTGGCACGTTTAGCGTTTCTGTACGTATGTTCAGCCTTCACTCCGTTGTTTATGAACCGATTTCAATGATTCTTTTTTTCATAGATAGGGTATATCTTAAGGGTGGACCCATGTCAAGGACATTAGGATCTGATCATGGAATCCTAATAAAATTGAGAGAAAACCTCGAAATTTGTGGGCACGTTTAGCGTTTCTGTACGTATGTTCGGCCCTCACTCCGTTGTTTATGAACCAATTTTGACGATTCTTTTTTTCATAGATAGGGTATACCTCAAGGATGGTCCCATGTCAAGGACATTAGGATCTGATCATGGAATCCTGATAAAATTGAGAGAAAACCTCGAAAATTGGGCACGAATATTGTTTCTGTTTACTTTTCATAACTTTATCAGGTATTTGCATTTAGGAATCATCACATCATGAAACTGAGCTGATGATGGAAACCATACCTTTCCTTAACAATAGAAGTTAGTTATAAAAAACTGGTTTTAGTGACAGATACCACTTAATATACTTTGAAGAAAAGACGTCTTTGGAATATTGGAGGTAACCACAACTGGTCAATATCCTGGGAACCTTATGAAAGGATGGTTACATCATCAGCTCAGTGCCAAGAGGAATGATGAAGGATTAGAAATTAGCTTCAGAGTATTTAAAGATGATGCGAGTCACAAAAAATCATAAAATAAAAAACTTTTTAACAAAAAATTCAACCGACGAAAAAGAACTAAAAAGCAAAAAATAAATTAACCTTTTAAGTCTTGAGTATTGAGCTTATTTACCTACATAAAATATCAAATTTTATATAAACTTATTTTGAGTCGGCGCCAAATAATAAAACGATTAATTACCTACATCTCGCCTTCTTCATTTCTACGTACATATAAAATTTAGATATTTAATAATCAGATTTTTGTTTGGCGCCGACTCAAAATAAGTTTATATAAAATTTGATATTTTATGTAGGTAAATAAGCTCAATACTCAAGACTTAAAAGGTTAATTTATTTTTTGCTTTTTAGTTCTTTTTCGTCGGTTGAATTTTTTGTTAAAAAGTTTTTTAATTGATTAACTAATTAATACTGATATTGTCAACTTGACCTTTAACAAGCAACAAAAACTAAGAGAATGTCTATTATTTGGGTGCAATTAATGCATGCATAATTAATAACTAAAGCAGGAACTAGTGCGTTAATAATGATATCTAAGTTCGTATAAATTACATATGCATTATGTTCTATCTCTTCCTCTTAGTTCTATGGTCAACCATTTTCTAAAAATCTAGTTTAGATTTGCGTAGAGATTGGTATGAAATATGTCAATGATTTAAAAAAAAGCATTGGTATAGAATACATTCAAAAACAAAAGTCACAAATAAATTACGAATGGTAGGTAAAGACATTTAAGCGTTATATCTAAGGTAGTAATCGAAGTCCATAGATCTTTGGTAAACATTGCTGATGACTATAGGCGGCGGTGACCACTCGTCATCACATAAGTTCAAAAATTAAAAATAGTAGTAATGTAATTAAAATGACTTGGGATATTATTAATAGCGAAACGGGAAGGTCTTGCAACCGAAGTAGTGATTACAGCCTTGCTATTGATGACAGTATCATTAAATCAGATTCGCAAGTCGCCGCGGCATTTGAAAATTTCTTTGCAGAGATTCCCGTATCGACTACAAAATCTCTAAATTCATCACCAACTGCTGCAGAAATTTTACTTAAAGAAAACGTTCCAGTTTGTGAATCCCAATTTTATTTCCAATATGTCACTTGTAATGATGTAATCAAAACTTTTAATACTTTAAATGTTAAAAAGACTGCAGATCTATGGGGTAATTCTGTTGACGTTGCTAGGTCTATTATAGACATTGTAGCACCTACTTTAGCAGTAATCTTTAATAATTGTATAGATTGTGGTGAGTTTCCTGATCTAATGAAATATAGTAAAATTATACCATTGTTTAAATCGGGTAGTACATCAGACCCTACTAATTATAGACCTATATCAGTGCTACCTACTTTTAGTAAAATTTTTGAGAAAATTATTTTAGATCAAATTCAAAGATATTTTAATAAACACAAATTATTACACAACAAACAGTTTGGTTTCACAAAGGGTCGTTCAACAACTGATGCTGGTGTTGAACTTTTGGGACACATTTATAATGCATGGGAAGATAAATGCGATGCGTTGGGCATTTTTTGCGATTTGTCTAAGGCTTTCGATTGCGTTCTCCATGATACATTGATCAGGAAGCTGCACTACTACGGAGTCCGGGGCGCCTCTCTGGATCTTCTTACTTCATACTTGAGTAATAGGATTCAGAGAGTTGATGTGAACGGCAAAAGGTCTTCCGGGTCTGTAGTCAGAATGGGGGTTCCTCAAGGCTCAATTCTGGGTCCTTTTTTGTTTCTAATCTATATCAACGACTTGCCTTACCTCATAAAGGATAAACATGATATAGTGCTGTTTGCAGATGACACTTCACTTTTATTTAAACTCAAACGTCAGCAGGTGGTTGTTGATAATGTAAATAATGCTCTTTCAACTGTAGTTAACTGGTTTAATGTCAATAATCTTCTCCTTAACGAGAAAAAAACAAAATGCATAAAGTTCACATTACCCAATGTAATACAAGTGAACACTAGTGTGTCAATAAAGGGTGAAGAGTTGAAGCCCGAGGATTCCACAGTGTTCTTAGGTTTAACTTTGGATGCGCAGCTTCAGTGGAGCCCCCATATAGATAAACTGTCCAAAAAACTTAGCTCTGCAGCATACGCCGTAAGGAAAATTCGTGGTTTTACTGATTTAGAGTCAGCTCGTTTAGTTTACTTTAGTTATTTTCATAGTGTGATGTCGTACGGCATTCTGTTGTGGGGAAATGCCGCCGATATTCAGACAATTTTTGTTTTACAGAAAAGGGCTATTCGTGCAATTTATAAATTAAGTCCCAGACACTCCCTCAGAGACAAATTTAAAGAGATTAATATTATGACTGTTCCCTCTCAATATATTTATGAGAATCTCATGTATGCACATAAAAATATTAATCTGTTTAAAAGATACAGTGATATCCATAGCATAAATACTAGGAACAAACACAAATTTATTGTACCAAAAACCAGGCTCAAGAAAAAAATAGGTGGTTCGTTTAGATGTCAATGTATACGTTTCTATAATAAACTTCCTAGCCAAATTCAAGAACTAAGCATAAATAAATTTAAATCATTTATTAAACGTAAGCTATGCCAGAAAGCTTTTTACACTATTAATGACTTTCTTGAGGACAAAAAGGCGTGGGATTGAGCTGCTTCAATGATATACATGAGCCATTGTTTTCATATGTACTACTTACTGATGAAAAATTTTTTATATATATATTTTTTTTTTTTTAATATTCGTTTTTGACATGAATACTTGTATAGTATTGTATTATATTTTTTATTTTATTTTTTATTGACATTTTATAATTATTATTTTTTTTTGACTTGAATACTTTGTTAAGTATTATATTTATTTTTATTTTTTGATTGACATATTATGATTACTATTTTGTTTGACACAAATATTTACTTTGTAAAGTATTATATTTTTATTTTTTTTTTGATTACTTAATTATTGTAAATGTGAGGACTATGTGGGTTATTATTATTATTTTCTCCTCCTTTTTACAGTAATTTTCAACGTTGTCTGACAGTTTGAGTACTTTTGCGGCCTACCCAAATGTCTTTTCTTTGGTATTGTTCGTCATGTCATTGAGCTCCTTAGTGGTTTTTAAGTTGAGCTATTCGACTATTGACAAATGCTTGCACTGACTGGACAGGTCCACTCAAATATGTTTGGTTCTTTCTTCAAAAGACCACTACAGACACTAAGCTGCATGGTCCTCATATAGAATAATGTGAATGCGAGAACTATGTATGTCGTTATATTCATGTAGATTTTATGATTGTCTGGCAGTTTGAGTATTTTTTGCGGCCTACTCAAATGTCCTTACTTTGGTATTGTTCGTCGGTTCGTTGAGCACCTCAGAGTTCTGAGTTGAGCTTCGCGATGACTGACAAATGCTTGCACTGTCTGGACAGGTCCACTCGAATTCGTGTGTTGCTTTCTTCATAAAGCTCATCCCAGACATAAACGTACATGGTTCTCATAGGATCTAACCAGTCCACATTGTATGGATTTGAACACTAAAAGAGACTTTGACCTCTGAGTTTGTTTCGGTGTTTCTTCTCAGGGTAGTCAGCTAGGAAACACCGGCCTCATCTAGCTTAAACTGACAAAAAAACATTGACGTGTAAAAGTGTTCCTTGTAACCTATTTACTGAATAAACATCATTTATCATTTATCATCATCATCATTTCAGTCGAAAGACGTCCACTGCTGGACATAGGCCTCCCCCAAGTGTCGCCACAATGACCGGTCCTGTGCACCTCGCATCCATCGGCTACCTGCGACCCTCACCTTCGTCATCACATAAGCCGTCGCATTTGCTTACTTCTAAAAACTTGTCAAATTTGAGCAATGGAAACCGATTAAGGCTCTTTTTTATTTAGCGATCCGGTAGGAAATTTCTATATTCCGTAGAATTAGGAAATTCAATATTTTCCAAAGTATGTTCAGCTCCTATTCTGCTGTCTCTACACCACTGCGCAGGCGCAGCACGATGTTCAGCATTACGCTGCGCTAATTACCGTCTGTAGCCGTCACATATTTTTTTTCCTACTTTCGTTCCAGCCGCCTTGCTTGGGCCAGCTTTGTTTGAAACTGTTTGCTTTTTGATTTTGAGCCATTCGTGTGAAAATGACTAAAGATGTTACGACACGCCTCCAGAATATCTGAAAAAATTGTGGTAGAATAATCTGCCTAGCCTTTTCCCAACTATCTTGGGGTCAGCTTCCAGTCTTTTTTTTATTGTTGTTAGGCACGCGTTTGACCCAAAAGTCTAACCGGATGCAGCTGAATATTACATGGAGCGACTGCCTATCTGACTTCCACAACCCAGCTACTGGGTAATACGATAAGTCCCTTGGTAAGACTGGTTGTCAGACTTTCGGGCTTCTGACGACCCGTAACGACTGTCAAAGATCCACTGTTGACAGCCGGGACCAACGGCTTAGCGTCCTTTCCGAGGCTCGGAGGAGTCTCGGTATGTAAAGATGGTCACCCATCCATGGACCAACCCCGGCAAGCGTAACTTAACCTGACGGATCGACCCGTGCGGCTGTTATTACTTTAGCCACGAGCTCCTCATAAAAATCGTGGTATAAGTTATAAAACGAAAGCCCGGTTGGTCAGAGCACTCTAGCTTTCACGATTTTTCTCTATGGAGTTGAGACATGGACAATCCGAGCAAGAGAAAGACAGAGAATAAACGCATTTGAAATGTGGTGCTGGAGGCGAATGCTCCGAATTCCATGGACAGCCAAACGCACAAATGTGTCTATCGTTTCACAACTCGGTGTCAAGACCTGATTGTCTACATTTTGCCAACAGAGTATCTGGCCACGTAATGCGAAGAGGAGGCAGCAGTCTTGAAAAGCCGTTGTTGGTCATACCGAAGAATAGAAAGTACGAGGCCACAATTAAAAGAAGCTACGTCCTTAATTTCAGCAGGTGGTGATGGCAACTTTGGACCGGAGTCGATGGAGGCAGATTGTCCGTTTAAAGAGGTCTCCAGTAACCACGATCCTCAGTAATGAGGGACCGATTGAAGAACAAATGTGAAAATAAAATGAAGGGTATAGTTTTCTGTTATTCCATTCCCAATGCCAATATGAAAGTTAAAAAGTCCATTAATCCTCTGAAAATGTCGTGAGACCAATGAAATTGGTACATACATTATCAGCATCATCATTTCACCCGAGAGACGTCCACACCGGAGATAGGCCTCCCTCAAGTGCCACCACAATAACCGGTCCTGTGCGTCTTGCATTCATTGGTAACCCGCAATATTTATTCAAATTGCAGTAGGTATGGTATGACCTCGTAAGACTTATTCAAATTGCAGTAGGTATGGTATGACCTCGTAAGATTTATTCAAATTGCAGTAGGTATGGTATGACCTCGTAAGACTTATTCAAATCGCTGTATAACCTCTGAAATTGCTCTATCACTCCTGAAATATTGGTGTAACAATATTGCTCGATTGATCACGGGGGTTGCTGACTCAATCTTTGAAATAACCTTTTCTCTGCCTTTAAGAACATTTTGGATTGCTATTAGAAGAAATAGTAAAACATAGTATTTAGACCAAAAACTATTTTTACCAGTACAGGAGAAACATTGATTTCACACATCAACCATTATAATGTAAATAATACCATAATAAAATATTTTAAAATATTGTAATAATAAAAAAAGAATAATATAAGAATTTCATAATAATTACTTACAATTATTATGCCTATATAGCAATAATATACTATACCTATATACACAAAACTTATATATATAATAACCATACATAATTATACACCCAGTGAAACACAATTAATAATTTTATTTATAAACAATATTAAGTTGCTTAAATTACTACTTAGCCCTCTTCCTCTCTTCTATTTTGCTGTGCCCGACAGGGTCCATATTGATCTTTTAATATGTTATACCACCTATTTTACACATATGGAGTGCAATAAAGTATTGAGTATCATTGCCCACTTCGAATAACGCCAAATATAAAGTAAATTAGGCAGCTCTCACTCCAACTTCTTCAAAAATAATTAATAAGCACCAAACACTGTTTTTTCTGCCCCCGTCTCACGCCCATCCAAGGCTAGTTTTTAAAATCAGCGCATACCTACCCGATACAAATCATCGGCATTCCGAGAAGGCCCATAATTGGCTTGATATTGGTCCAAATAATAGGCTTTAATGTCCAAATTTGGGGCCCATAAAATAATGATCTAACGAAGTTACCCTCGGGCGTGGAACATGAGTTATTTTCGGGTTGTTAACAAATTTGGAGCTCGTCTTGGGGTTTTGAGAGGTCAGCCGAGTTCTTGGCAGCTAAAAAGCTGCCAAGAACACTTTTTTGTTTAGTGTAGGTAGTCACTATTTTATTTATAAAACTTGCCACTACGCACTAACTATTAGCGGATTTTAAACCCATATAACATACCTTTCATCCAACAAATTCAACTGCATATAGGACAACACAATTCACACAACATCAACAACAACTGTCACATACTACAACGGTCTGTTTCTAGAACTTCACAGCCAGAAATAAGCCCTTCTCGCAAAGGGCGTTCCCTGGCCGGTGTAATCTGCACCAACATCTTTAGAACCATTTGAATACACGTAGATTGGCCATAGTAGAAATGATAATACGAAGAAAATCACTCATCTGTCACAATTCAAGAATCTTCAAGTCAACCTCTGCTTAAGGCGCCGTTATTGCCAACGACTTGAGTGATTGTGCTAAGCTCACGCAACTCGTCGCACGTCCACCCAGGACTCGCCCATCAAGGATAGCTTTACCAAATTAGACGCATTATTAATTTATTATACATAAAAAACAGATATTATACTAAAACTCGTATACTAAAAGATAAATAATTAAATTATCTTTAAAATGGTGAAGGTTTCATAAAAATACGCTTAATAGTTTTTGCGTGATTCACAATTTTTTATCCGCGTTAGACATAACTTTACAAATTAATTACACTATGTTATAAAAACATAATTTCTAAAATTCACATCAAATTACGAAGAAAATGGTCAAGAGTATTTATTTATTTTTTCAAAGATATAAGACTAGTCGTTTAGACGTGCTGTTCAATTTTAAATCATTAGAAGTTGCACATCTGCGCTTTTAACAAATCCCTCTACGACGTCGCTACAACACTTCGTAAATAAACATTACTCCCCACAACAAAGGCCCAATAATTTACTTTGGCGAACAAATTAAACCAACACAAAACAAAGTTATGGTCGCTCGCCATATTTATTGAAATCATTGACAGCTCGGTGCATATTTATCCTATATCTTTAATTTTAACGTCTGTTAACCGACTTGCGCGAGGAACTGGTATTGTGTGTTTGTAGTGTTTGATTTTATTGGGTACTGTTGGGAACAGAAGTTTGTTACAGTAAACAAATAGAAATATTGATGCTTTTTTGAAACGTTAACAGTTATAGTTAACAGGAATTATTGAATTGTGATCCAACTTCCAAGGTATAACTTGAAATCTGGTTTTATATTTCAGCAAAAATACTATTTCGTCGTTCAGCAACCTTCCCTTTTCTGTTCAACGCCAAATTGCGGTTGTTTTGAATAAAATTACTTGTGTACAAGTTCTAATAAAGTTATTATTCCAGGTTAAAAAATACTGAGCTCGAAAGACAACTAGATGACAAGTTTTTTTTCTTTTAACATTGATTGATATTAAAATCTGTATTGTATCTGTTACTATCATAGCTTTTGAGTAGAATGTATTTCTAACATCTTAAGGATCGAGGTCTGAAATAAAATATTTTAATTTTTTTTTATAGGCACGCGCTTGCCCACTATCTCACCTGTGTGGTATGGTAAGCGATGATGTGGTCGAAGATGGAGCACGCTTGCCTAGAAGTAACCTATTCACTCTTAAATTAAAGATCCCCAGGTTGTAGCTATCAGGAAACACAGACCCCGTCGGAATTCCAGTCCTTAAAGGTTTTTAGTTTTTATCCATTTTCTTGCCTATATCATATTCAGTAGTTAGAAGAAGCTTCTTTAAACTGAAAATAGGGCTAGGCCTTCACTTTACTCCAGAAATCATTCGAATGCGATGCTAATTTTAAAATAACTTCATGGTATTACCCTCAACTTAGCGCCACAACAAAACTAAACAATTTTGAGCTAAGTATTGAATGCAAACATGAGCTTACACCGACACACCCCCGTAGTGTGTGTGTACAAGTGTAGCTGTGGGTCTGTTTGGTGTGTGTGTGGTGTTGAGCTCAAATTGGCTCCCACTTCGCCTCTGAGCATGAGCTGAGGAACTAATAGGCGGGGTTATGCTCAGGGTTGGCACTTGGCACCAGTAAGTTATTTTTGTCAAAAAAATAAATATTTACAAATTAATTACATTATGTTATAAAAGTATAATTTAAAAAATCCACATATCAAATGACGAAAAAATTGTCTAGACGTTTGGTGTTTAGTCGTGGCGTGACGTCGTTTTTTTTTTTGGAACGAAGTTCCTTATCGCGCGTTGCGAAAGGGGGCTAGACGGAAAAAATTAGGAACAAAAGCTGTAACGACACTTTTTGCTGTAGTTGTTGTTATTGCTATAGAGTTGAGTTGAGTTGAGCTAAGCTGAGCTAAGCAGAGCTGAGCTGAGCTGAGCTGAGATGAGCTGAGCTGAGCTGAGCTGAGCTGAGCTGAGATGCGATGAGCTGAGATGAGATGAGAAGAGATGAGAAGAGATAAGATGAGATGACATGAGATGAGATGAGATGAGATCAGATGATGAAGTATAACTTCTTAAGTGCGTACATAAGTACACACACACTTTTTTTTTGAGTCTGCATAATAGCATTTTTACATAAGACTGAGTCGGCAGTGCGGTTAATATTACAATATATTTGTTAATAATAAAAAAAATAATACTATAACTTAAAAAAAAAATAAAATTATATTACAATTCCTTCACTAATTAATCGAAAGGAACTTCGTTCCATCCGGGTGTCCCCTGACACCTCTCAAGTTTGTTTATTTTATTGCCAAATATTTATTTTTATGGCATGTTTTATAGCAATGATCCTTCTTCGATTTCCGAAATGTTTTATTGTTTTGTTTATTTTACGTTTATTTGATGATGAGCAGTGGTGGCCCAATGGTAACGGCTCCGACTTACGTGTCGTAGTCGTGGGTTCGAACTCAGACAGGCTAATTATTTTAAAAGTTATAGTATTACATTATCTGTGGCATATTATGTGTGGTATTGTATAATTTCGAAGCATTTTTTAATTTAGTAAATATGAGTAGCATGGGGCATGTAATGTAACTGCTTTTTTGACATGAACGAGCATGGCAGTTGAGAGTTTGTCATGCTAACTGTGGCATGTGTGTCGGGACATTCGGTTCCCTTCAATATGGTTGAGCTGAGGTGCTTGAGGTGCTGATCCAGGCGTCATGTTCGTGAACGGGTCCCATCAGCTGAGCCACTGCCACTGGCTTATTAAATCTTTTTTTTTTTGTTTGTTTTCGAATTTTTTTTTTTAACATTGTTCTCATATACTAGAAGCAACAAGTATGTAACCAGGATTTTTGTAATACATAACATGGTTTAAAAGAGTGTCCATGGAGTTTCTTGCACGTTCTTCTCCATTGAGATCTACGCCTTGGAATGTGCAATTAGCTTCATCTTTCTGACTGACCGACTTATTGACAGTTCAAAAGTGCCTGTAAATGGTTTATTTGAAATAAATGCTTTGAATTTGAATTTTCACTGTTCTCAAAACAGTGAATGAAAACATCATGAGAAAACCGACATAACTTAGAACCAAAAATTCTAAGACATGTGACATCCACCAATATTGAGCCAGCGTGGTTATGGTCCGTTTTCTTTTCACAGAGAGAAGGCCTAAGTCCCAGCAGTGGGAATGTTAAAAGGCTGATAATATTTATTATTCTTTATTTAGGACGATGATTGAAATCCCGTGCCGATGACGAATAAGCTCAAGCGGGCATTATAAGTATTAAACAGTCAGTTTTATCCGTCACCACAATTGTGTGAGGTTAGTGGTTTATTTTCTATTGAGACTGAAACGACTTCTATTCGAATCTACTTTTTAACAGACTTCAAAAAAGAGGAGGTTCTCAATTCGTCTGTATATATATTTTTTTTTGGAACGAAGTTCCTTATCGCGCGTTGTGAAGGGAGACGGAAAAAATTCTTACGAAAAGTTGTCACGACACTTTTTGCTATAGTAAAAAAAAAAAATTTTTATTACAATTACTTTTGTTATAGTTGTTGTTATTGCTAAAGAGCTGAGCTGAGCTGAGCTGAACTGAGCTGAGCTGAGCTGAGCTAAGCTGAACTGAGCTGAGCTGAGCTGAGCTGAGCTGAGCTGAGCTGCGATGAGATGAGATGAGATGAGATGATGAAGTATAATTTCTTACGTGCGTGCGTGTGTGCGTAGTTAACAATAAACCAAATATTATAAATTAAAAAAAATAAAATTATATTACAATTCCTTCACTAATTAATCGAAAGGAACTTCGTTCCATCCGGGTGTCCCTTGACACCTCTCAAGTTTTTTGATACTCGATATCTCCGCCATTTGTGAATTGATTATGATAATTCTTTTTTTGTTTGGTAGGTCATACTTCAGAGATGGTCCGATTTAAATTTTATCGAAATCGATTCAGCACTTTTTGAAAAAATCAACATAAATAAAAAATATGTATACACAGACGACGACGTTTTGGTTGTCTTCAAATGTTCAAATTCCATGTTATTGTTGTTATCCATTCGGGCATAACTTTAATATTTAGTTTTACTTCTAGTGTACAACAACCATAAAAATAAAATTAAAAAAAAAAAACTAAAAAGTGACAAATAAAAAAACTTTTCTCAAAAAATACAACCGACTTCTAAAAATTGCAAAATAACTTTAATTTCGGAAGTCAGTGTCAAGTAACGAAGAAACAAAAAAATATATATACACCGACTCCCAAAATTAAAGTTATTTTGAAATGTTTAGAAGTCAGTTGTATTTTTTGTAAAAAGGTTTTTTTTTTTAAATTTAACTTGTAATGTTTGTTCGGGTCAAATCTTGGAAGCTGAATTAGAAGCACTTGGTCTTATCCTACGGAATTGAACTTTTACATGTTGGTCTAGTTCCGATGACAATGCATTTATAAGGTAAGCATGACCTGATTCAACCTCCAGGATTAGCTCCAGATGAGGAACTCTTCAACGGTCAACGGCATAGACACGAAATTTTGTGTATAATAATAATGTATTTTTAAATGTTTTTATATTTTATATATTTGAATATTTAAAAATGTAAATAGTATGTACATAAAGTTTAATAAATGGAATAATAATAATGATTATTATTATTATTCCATTTATTAAACTTTATATATTATATTTTTTTTATTTTTTTTATATTATAATCATTGTTATTATTATAATATAATAATAATAATAATTAATCCGCCACATAATCTCTGGTTGTTCTCGTCTGGCTAACGGTGAGTACTTGCATAGGCACAACCTTGTAGCCAGGATTATCCATCAGCAACTTGCTCTGAAATACTCTCTTGTGGAATCGGAAGTGCCGTACTACAGATATGCGCCCGACCCAGTTCTCGATAATGGTCATATCTCATTGTACTGGGATCGGTCCATCATCACTGACAGGACTATTGTAGCCAATAAGCCTGATATAGTGGTGGTGGACCGAATCGAGAGGCGTGCAATGATTGTTGACATTACCGTCCCACATGACGAGAACCTCGTGAAAGCCGAGAAAGATAAACAAATCAAGTATATCGACTTGGCTCGCGAGGTTGTCGACATGTGGGATGTGGACTCAGCGATCATTGTACCGATAGGCGTGTCAGCCAATGGCTTAATAGCCACGAGCCTCGACCAACATCTCAGGAGGCTCTCGTTAGGCGGTTGGATCAAGGGCTTGATTCAGAAAGCAGTACTTCTGGACACGGCTCGCATTGTCAGGCGGTTCCTCTCTCTGGAGCCCTGACCGCCGGTAGCTTGGACCCTGTTCCCGATACCGGTGGGATACTATTTTTTTTTATATTTTTTTTTTTTACTTTTTTTTTATTGAAATATTTAAAAATATAATGTAATATGAAAGAAATGAATAAATGAAATAATGATTGTTAAATAAATAAATAAATAAATGATTTATTATCAGGCAACTAAGGCCCATGAGTAAAATACAAAAAATAATCTTAAAAAATAAACTAATACATATTGAAAAACATAAACATAAAAACTACTGCACACGAAGTGACGGCGTCGTGTTACGCTGCGAGGTGTCGCGTAGCTGGCCGCGGAAACGCCGATACAGCACACCTTTCGGCCAAAACTCTTCCTTGAGGAAGATCATCAAATGGAGAGTCGGAACGCGCACCACGAACGACTTGAAATTCGTGTTATGGCGCGCCTCTAACTTCTCTACCCTCAAGGTCCAGTTGGTCTTCACCCGCATGTACTCTCCGATGTCCTCAGTCTTCGTAGAGTGAGTTAAACAAAAAAAAAAGCTTGTTTTATTTTTGTCTATAAGTGCCAGCCCTGACCACCGAGCCGCGGGGCCATCAATATAACAATTTAACAGGGACGTTTCAACAGCAATAAATTAAATGAGTTAACAGCCTGCAAATACCCGCGGTTGTCCGCAACCAGCAACCAGCAACCAGACGTACTACAGCGTTTAAACACATAAACATGATTATGGATATTATTTAGAGAGAATGTTTTTGGATGTTTAATTGCGTTTCTCATATTATAATAAAACTGTTTGAGAACGAGCTCGTCTCTCAGTCTTGGGATAATGGTACTGGAAATTGCTTTGGATGCCACTGGTAAATTGATTCGTAGGCTGTTTGATGGGTCTGCCCAGGGTTCGTGGATAAATTCGAAACAGAGTTACCGCGCCCCTGGGCACTCAGGCAACTGAAGGAACGGGGGTGGGTCTTAGTCAGTAAAAGTCTGACACGCCCTCCTGCTCCACCCAGAGCGGGAGAAGTCAGTGGATGACTTCCCACCCGCACAAAAAAGAAAAAGGCTCTTGACGGGTCTTATATATACTGGCAAAATGCTTGTTGGTATAGTTACCTATGTATCTTCTTCACCTTTACCCCTTTACTTTTCAGGGAATGCTTGAGTAATTAAAAACGCGCAAATTGCATTGGCATTTTTTTTACGGAAAAGACGGATACGGCTTTGTTTATTAACAACCTCCGACGCAAAAAGAGGAGTGTAATAAGATTAATCGCTATGTGTGTGTGTCTGTCTGTCTGTGGCACCGTAGCTCTTAAACGAGTGAACCGTTTTGAATGTTTTTTTTTTAATTTGAATGCAGGTTTGTTAGCGTTTGATCTTATAAATGTTTTATCAAAATCGGTTTAGCCGTTTCAAGGTCATCAGCTCTTCTGAGTTTTTTAAATGTTCACTTTTCTAATAAGCGTTGGGGGTTTTAAAATTTTTAATTTAATATTAAAGGGTAATACGTTTCTAGATAATAATGGAAAGTTATTCGTCCTCCATAGAAAACATTTAAAAGTTTAGCACTCAAGTAAAGATGTTGGTATTTTTGCTACCTGTATGATTTTGCTACAGGAGCCTGGGGTTTGGCACGAGAAAGGAGATGCCTATGCTCAGTAATGGACGAAGTCGGGCGTGTATGATGATGACGATAAGATGTTTCCTTGACAAATATAAGTAGATCACATATAAACAGGATGGATTTTCGTCACGCCCCATCATTAAAATCCACCCTCTATCCAAGGAAAAAACCTGTCTGCTAAAACCAACTAAACAGTTTTAAACAAGTTACTTTTCAAGCAATCTGATGCAATTGGTGGCATTAAATCTGCGATTGATTTAAAATAATGTTCTTTGGTTTTAAACCAAACAAAACAAAACACACTTTATTTTTTTATTTTCTGTTCTTCTCAGCAAACTCTTTCATTTGATACCCCTAACATGGGAATGCATACAAAATAACTAGTCCACCATCTTTGGAAGTCCGCCATCTTTGGGAGTCCGTCATATTGGATTTAGAATGACGTCACTTAGCTGGTCATGCATTGTCATCAAAGCGCTAAAATGTAAGCGAAATTTCAGTTTAATCGGTAACCGGGAATTGGGTCAAATTTATCTTCTAAGATTTGTTTAAATCGTTAGTTAGTTTATAAGTGAAGCCAATATGTGTGTTGAAAAGTAACTACCACTAACTGCATCAGACTGCTTGAAAGTTTTTAGTTGGTTTTTTTAGTCCGGTTTTTTTTTTTGAGTAATTTTGCTAATGCGATCGAATAAGGCCCTCTAAGCCTAGTATACCAACAATAATATATATATATTATAATGACTAGCTGACCCGGAAAACGGTGTTCTGCGATTATAAAATGGAGAGTAGGGGTAGGGGGGATGAAAATACTTTACGACTTATTCTCATACCTACCGAATATACACAAAAAATTCCATAAAAATCGGTTAAGGCGCTATTAGCTGCCAACGACCTTGAGTGGTAAGCTTGCGTGTTCTGCGCTGAGCTCACGTAACACTTCGTATGTCCACCCAGTAATAGGACTTGCCCATCAAGGAACGCTGTCCGTTTTTTTTTTTTTTCTTTTAAAAAAAAAAAAACGTTGCCCCACACTAGGAATTACTCCTGTATCGTGGGTGCGTTCACAATTACTTAAACTCACATACACAAGACACCCAGACCCGGAACAACTATCTGTAGGCCTTACAAATATTTGTTCCGTGCGGGAATCGAACCCGCGACACGCAGCGCAGCAGCCGAACGCTCAACCACTACGCCAACCGTGCCGTCAGCTTAGACGCCATCAAATTAGACGCATTATTAATTTATTACACATAAAACAACAAGTATTAAACTAAAACACTGAGACTAAATTATAAATAATCAAAATGATCTTTAAAATGGCGAAGGTTTCATAAAAAATACCCTTTAAAGTTTTTGCGTGATTCTCAATTTTTTATCCGCTTTAGAAATAACTTTACAAATTAATTACACTATGTTATATAAATATAATTTCAAATATTCTTCGATCAAATTACGACGGAAGTAGTCTACAGTAACATATTTTTTTTTTTCAAAGAAATAAAACAAGTTGTTTAGACGTGATATTCAATAAAAAAACCATCAAAAGTCGTATAACTGCGCCTTAAGATGTTTCGGAGGAGTTTGGTTACAAACACTGTGATACGAAAATTTTATATTTACAGATAATGTAACTTATGCAACGCTTCTGCACCAAAAAATGTAAATCAGTATTGTGAACATTATCAGTTATTCTCCCAAAACCGTTCCAATACTTGACGAATGTCCACAGAAAGGCTAATGTTTGCTTTAAACAGCGTTCATCGCTTCCTGTCTGTCCGTCTGTTTGTCACTGCGTGTTTTCATCTCAAATATTGTGTTTCCGTGCTGATTTAGTGGAGCGAAAGAAAAATAGGCCTTTTTGAGACCTTTTTTTTAAAAATACTTGTACCTACATAATAATATGTACAAGTATTTTTTAAAAAAAGGTCTGAGAAAAAAAAGTTCAGGAAGGACTCAATAAATTGGGTTTGATTTATGAAGGTTAGTACTGACTTACCTTAAGGATATGGGTAAAAAAGGGGTGACTACAGAGATGACGACTAATAGAGGAGTATGGAAGAAAAAGACATGTTGCGCCGACCCCAAATAAATTGGGATAAGGGCAGGAGAATGATGATAATGAGTACTGACTTACCTTATCAGTTGGTTAACTTTTGGCTATAAAATTTTTTATTTTTTATTTTTTTTTTTATTTTTCATTTTTCACAAACTAAACTTAATTTAGGCTATTGCTGTCTTTTTCTCTCTAATAAATCAAGAAAGAGACGGACGTAATTAGAGCTGTCAAATTTAGTGGAACCAATATTTCCATACAAATTAAGGGTACACGTAAAAACATGACGACTAAAAACACGGTAAAGAGCAAGGCGTAAAAACTAGTTTGACATCTCTAACTTAGTTCATAGCTATAGTCGTCCTTTTCTCGCACTGCTTTTTAGTAAAAGATAGCGATTATCTAATTTTAGCTTAGTTACCTAACCTAATAATAGGTACCTCATTTGTTGAAATCCATCCAGCCGCCATATTCTGAAACCGATTCTGCCTATGGCAATGAACAACTTTCTCTAACGTAAAATAACAAATTCAAAAAAAAAAACATTGGACTTTCCATACAAAGTTATCATCAACTGATCAATATTTGTATCTGAAGTAAATATTTTTTTGAGAATTTCCTCATGTTTCCTTGAAGAAAGTTGTTCATATCTATGGCAGATCCAGTTCTGAAAATATGACAACACCTTTCTGTTACACTCTGTATATATACAAACTCTCGAAAAACAATACCCTGCTTCTGGGGTAGTTCGATAAAAATATAATAAATTGCTATGTCGTTATCTCTAGTTTCTTAATATTGATTAGATTTCCTGCTTGATCAGCCCTCTTCCTTCCTACATAACTCCTTAGAGTCTAATTCAAACGACCTATCACTGTATATCCCAAATGACACAGCACACTACAGCACCGGTTAATATATTGACGCACAAACACACACACATCCGTTTCCGTCCGCTATTGACTTAACACTTTGGCCACCTACCTGATTTGGTACAGATGACGAAACCGGTTGGTATGCACTATGCTGGCAAGGAATAAACATCCTTGCGCCGTAGGATAGATTGTACTACAAAACATACCTACTATTAAAAAACATATTTCTCCAGCTTTGAGTCCGATGTAATAGAGGACTACTAAAATTATTATCAGAGACTATTGCTATTATAAGGGTTGAAACATATAAACACTACAACAACAAAAAACACTAGGTATTAATGGCCGACGACATCACACCCAAGACTTTACGCACAGCTATCGCTGTTGCGGTACAAACGAGACAGTCAATCTATTTTGCATCATTAAAGACAATCTTCATAAAATTCAGTCATTCTAGTGCTGAATGTACCTACTGCTTCCCACCCAATAAAAAAAAATTAAAAACAAAACATTGTTTGAAAAGGAGTTGTAGTCATATCATCAGCCGAAAGACGTCCACTGCTGGACATAGGCCTCCCCCAAGTGTCGCCACAACGACCGGTCCTGTGCGTCTCGCATCCCTCGGCTACCCGCGACCCTCACCAGGTCATCGGTCTACCTTGTAAGAGGCCTTGTAACGCTACATCTTCCGGTACGCGGCCACCACTCCAGAAAGTTTCGGCAGTTGTAGTCAGCTGCTTACTTCCTTATCTCTTTGGCTGACTGTACTTACCAAGTGTTGTTGTAGCGTCCTACATTCCAATTTTAAGATAAACATATTAATAAATGGTAGTTTTCTTCCATTAGATATGAAAATATTGGCTGTGTCATCGTTTGTGAGGGTTTTTGACAGTTGCTCAGAAGGGGTAAGGGGTGGGTTCAATTTTAAGCAGAGAACAGTTCAATAATAACAGGCCCTTGGAGTCGAACTTCAAAGTTAAGCGACGGTTGCCGAGGTTGGTCCGCGGATGGGTAATCAACTGATCATCCATTACATACGAAGAGCCGTCCGTGACTCGGAAAGCGCGTGCCGGCTGTCATTTTTAGATCTTTGACAGTCGTAACAGGTCGTTAGTAAGACTGCTGTCAGAAGTCAGAAAATCTGTCAGCATTTTTGCTAAGGGGTATGGTGTTACTCAGACTACTCAGTTACTGGGTTGTGGAGGTTAAGGAGGCAGTCACGCTATATCAAACTGGCCGATTAGACTGGAAGCCGACCCCAGTATAGTTTTTGATGCGCTACCCATGGTGGAGATCCCAACAACACGCACGAAAAAATTTGGGAACACATTAATTTTGCATACAGCTAAGGATTAGAATTCCCTGCCGGAGTCTGTGTTTCCTGATAGCTACAACCTGGGGACTTTAAGACAAGAGTGAATAGGTTACTTCTAGGCAAGCGTGCTCTATCTTCGACCACATCTTCGCTTACCATCAGGTGAGATGGTGGTCAATCGCAAGCCTATCAATGTTATTTATTTATTTTTATTTAACAATTAATGTACACACATACAAAAAAACAGACAAGAAGAAGGAAACAGAGAAATATGTACAAAGGTTATGCTTATTTCTAAAGAAATCTCTTACAGCATACCTGCGAAAGGAGAGATGGAAAAAAAAGAGAAGTAGACACCGTGTGTAATAGTGCTAGGACACATACAATGTAAAGATATAATACTTACTAAATAATATTATATATATATATATATATACAGGGTGTAACGGAAAGGTGTGGTCACATTTTAAGAACTACATCTGCCCATCGATATAAACAACTTTCTTCAAGAAAACCTGAGGAAATTCTTAAAAAATATTTTTACCTCCCATACAAATATTGATCAGTTGATAACTTTGTATGGAAAGTCCAATTTTTTTTTTGGGCATTTTCTATTTTTTCTTAGAGAAAGTTGTTCATTTCCATGGGCAGAACCGGCTTCTAAAATATGACCACACCTTTCAGTTACACCCTGTATATAGATAGGCACTAATACATATAAACTTAATAATAATACATACTACTAAGAGACTACGACACGACTAAGAGTATTCTATTCTATACTTATATGCAACTATGATGAAATGGAAAGATAGTGTTCCTTTACTCTCCTTTTAAAAACTGCAAGAGTTTGGCAGGCCCTAATGTCAATGTTATAAAAAAGTTGCAAATTGATATGACTACTCAGCTCCTTTATAAAACAGCGGTATGTCCAGTTAGCTGCACAGCTTAGCGCTGCAGCGGGTAAGCGATGCAGTGCAGCAGAGCTCGGAAACACACAATACTTTATATTAATTGTCTAGATAATCGGGTAACAGGTGGTGTTGTTCCAGTAAGGTAGAGCTCTATTTGCGAATAAAAAAAAAGGAAATTGTGATCTGAAATTACGGCACAAAGCTATTCAGGTGGCTACATACTGGTCAGATGATCAATTGTGATCAATTGTGTCAAAATCGACACGAAAAGAAGAGAGAAGAAGGAAATAGCATCATAATAACTGTATGGGTTGCACTTTGCTTTAGTGCTTCCGTGTATAGCATATACTTTATATTTTATACATTATGGGCCCATTTTTCAATGGAATATTAACTTTTACGTGAGATATAAGAATGGCCATTTTAGAGCTTTTTTATACAAAATTTGTCAAAATTTATTCTTCAGTTTGACCATAGAAAAATTAGCTCTTAATTTTATATTTAGTTTATGTACGAACTACTTTAACCACCATGCTGAATAGAACCTCACAGCATGCAGACTGGCATAAAAACAATTAGGCTGGTTTGTGAATATAATGTGTCGATTGTCAGTTTTGTTTCTTCGTATCTTTCGTGATTCAACGTCAACCACATTATCACTTACTATCAAGTGAGATGATGGTCAACGCGAGGCAACCAATAAAATAATTTCTCCTCGTGAAAACTGGGGTGAGTTGAACAAAGTGAGCAGTGAGATTTTGATAGAGTTAAACCATAACTGTTCCCGTTTCCAAAATCTTAATAATACGGCAATACATACAAAGTTATTAAACAAATCATAAATTAAACCTCGATCCTCCCAACTGAAAAAGGCCGAACTGGTCCCGACCCTTACTGTGGGGGCGTTCCACCATTATGTATTGCTTTTAATTAGCAATCTGACGCCACCATTTTGTTAGGCGCCTACCCGATCGTAAGTCAGTGATCACTGACTCACTGAGTTTAATTATTAACTGAGTTGAAATATTGCTTGTTTGTTCGTTGCGATGTGTGGTGGAAAGTGATTTCTAGTGAAAGTATGGAATTAAAAGATTAAGTTGATTGGTGCAGTTTCCTTCATTATTTAAATATCTTTGTACTCTATCTTACTAATTAAGTTCAGTCAGGGAAATTAATTTTCTAGTGGATATTAAACGTCCTTACCAATCATTTTCGCTGACGTTACGATGTTTGACTTACCTACTGAGCCAATGCCTAGGGGTAGCGGATAAATTCTTAACATGAGCTACCGCACCCCTGGGCACACAGGCAGGGAAGGAACAGGGGTGGGTTTTAGTCAGTAAAACCTGGTCAGTCTGACACGCCCTCCCGCTCCACCCAGAGCGAGAGATGTCATTGGTAAGTTTTCCCATCACACAAAAAAAAAACAAGCTTTAGACCCTCGTTATCATGTGTAGAAAGTACGCAACATGATAACAAAACATTCTAGCCCAAATTCAACTGTCCTACCATTTGCCATCAGGGCGTTCCAGTCCCTACATCCTGGCACCATCATCAGATCAGCTCGAAGGTATCATAATATTGCATTATCACCGGACTTACATAATTATGCCAAATTTCAGCTCTATCGGAAACCAACACAAATGTAATGTGGTCGAAAAATGGTTTGCAAATTTTGAAGCCGACAACTTACTTATGCACGAACATTACAAGTTAAACAAAAAAAAGATTGTAAAAATACCTACTGCATCGTAGTTTGCCAGAAGCCTATGCCCAGCGATGGACTGCGATAGCCTATGGGTAGTGCAGAAATGGCAAGTGGATCATCAACAATAACGCTCTCGAATCAAAGCTACACTACTAAAGTGTAGAGCGTCGACGCCGAGTTGCTAGCCTGTTGGTTTTCTGTCGGTTAGATTTTGGGCAATGTGCGTCGGGATTGCATAGTTTAATTCCACCAAGCCAGTTCCATCATCGGACCACTAGACGTACGGCGATGCGCCACCGGTACATGGTGGAAATCCCACCCACACGCACAAAACGCTTTGGGAACACATTCATTCTGCATACAGCTAAGGATTAGACTTCCCTGCCGGAGTCTGTGTTTACTGATAGCTACAACCTGGGAGTCTTTAGGACAAGAGTGTTTAGGTTACTTCTAGACAAGCGTGCTCCATCGTCTACCACATCATCGCTTACCATCAGGTGAGATAGTGGACAAGTGCTAGACTATCAATGATAAAAAAGTGTTTATAGTTTTTGGAACGAAGTTCCTTATCGCGCGTTGTGAAAGGGGGCTAGACGGAAAAAATTCTTACGAAAAGTTGTCACGACACTAATGAGGCTGTCCATCCAAAAAGATTGTGTTGGAAAAACAATCTAATAAAAACTTCTTGTATTTTTGGTGGGTAGGTACAAAGTTTGCAAGCAGAAGCTGAGCTTAGCTGAGCTGAGCTGAGCTGAGCTGAGCTGAGCTGAGCTGAGCTGAGCTTATCTGAGCTGAGCTGAGCTGAGCTGCGATGAGATGAGATGATGAAGTATAACTTCTTACGTGCGTGCGTGTGTGCGTAGTTAATAATAAAAAAAATATTATAAATTAAAAAAAATAAAATTATATTACAATTCCTTCACTAATTAATCGAAAGGAACTTCGTTCCATCCGGGTGTCCCTTGACACCTCTCAAGTTTTTTGTGTCTCGTTCCGGGGTCTCCATGGTAGATGTGTAATTTTCCTGGGAAATTACTGTTAGATCCTGGCCATCAGAAATTACAGTGTCAGGAAAAGTACCTGCCGTCAAAAAAAGAGTTTAAACAGTTTCTTAAATGACTATGCAAAATAATTTTTTATTCCTTTATTTCGTGCCTTAAGAGCGTGTTAAAATCAACAGTGTCCGTATCCTGGTCAGTTAATATTTAAATAATATATGATAAATTGTTGAGAACACAAAAAACAAATGACAGCGGTGGCAGTGTTAATCATTGCAAATTAAAAAAGTTTGTCTCACTTTGTCCTTAAGGGCTTGGCGCAAGTTACAAGACTATGTAGGTACAAAAAATTGTAAAAGACTTAGGTATATTTTGTTATGATTTAGGTTAATGAAAATACTAAGTTGTACAGTCATCATCATCATCATTATCGTTCCAGCTGACAGATGTCCATTGCTGAATTTAAGCCTCCCCCAAGTGTCACCTCAGGTACCAGGTCATCAATCCACTTTGTGGGAGGTCTTCCGGTACGCATGCAAGCAAAATTGCAGCTTTAGAGTACTAACTGTCAAAAAAAAAAAAAAAAAGAAAAAAAAAAAAAAAAAAAGTCACTACGCTATGCCTCGAACGGACAGGCAGACAGATCGAAACTATAAATGTTGCCCCACACTAGGAACTTTTCTTTACTCCTGTATCGTGTGTGTGTTTACAAACATGTAAACTCACATACAAAAGACACCCAGACCTGGAACAACTACCTGTAGGCCATACAAATATTTTTTCCAAGCGGGAATCAAACTCGCAACACGCAGTGCAGCAGCCGAACGCTCAACCACTGCACCAACCGTGTCATCAAGAAAGAAAGAAAGAAAAAGATATACATAAAAATCAGAAAACCTTTAATTTTCACCATCAACTTTTTTAAAAGTGTGGTTCCACTGAAATAATAAGCACATAAGACGACGAGATATTTTTTTTGCTTTCACGTTTATCAAACAATAGGCAATTGAGCAATACCTCTATCCTTCTTCAACCAGTAGAGACAGTGGCCTTTTATTTACCAATCCTGCAAAATATAAAAACTAATTCCAAATAGTTCTATAGTCGCTCACCGCTCATAACTTAACCCCAACAATTCGTTCCACCGATTAATTTGGTGAGAAGTGTAATCGATTTTTCGTTCAACTGACTTCGATACAATAATGAAAACGACGCCCGATGATAACTGTTCCCGTAAGTGAATAACATGTACCAATTAATTTATCAACTTCATTTTTTATTACGAATTTTTGTAAATAGCCTGATAGCTCCAACCTGGGAGTTTTTAAGTCAAGAGTAAATAGGTTACTTGTAGGCAAGCGGGCAATAGGATAGTAGGTGGCTAAAGTAAAAACAACAGACAGATGGAGGAGGCTTTACACACAAGGGATCACACATAGTAATATTGTAACTTTTCATTTTAAAAATATTAATTTACATGTAGGCAGTTATGTGAGAAATAAAGCACTAATAAAAAGATTAATAACAACCGCACAGGTCGATCCATCAGGTTAAGCTACGCTTGCCGGGGTTGGTCTATGGATGGATGACCTTCTTTACATACTGAGACTCCTCCGTGCCTCAGAAAGCACGTTAAGCTGTCGGTCCCGGCTGTCAATCGTGGATCTTTGACAGTCGTTACGGGTCGTCAGAAGCCCGAAAGTCTGACAACCAGTCTTACCAAGGGGTATCGTATTAACCCGGACCTGCGGACGGCGAGTAGTGGGTAATTCGCCGTCCGATCAGCACTAGGCCCGAGAGTCGACGGCGCATAGTGTTCGCCCGTCATGGCCGATACCTGTGCAGGGGTTGTGGATAAATTCGAAAGTGTTTTACCGCGCCCCTGTGCATTCAGGGCAGGGAAGGAACAGGCGTGGGTTTTAGTCAGTAAGAGTCTGACACGCCCTTCCTCTCCACCCTAGAGCGGGAGATTTCATGGGATGACTTCCCACCTCACAAAAAAAGGGGTATCGTATTACCCAGTAACTGGGTTGTGGAGGTCAGATAAGCAGCCCCTGTGCATTCAGGGCAGGGAAGGAACAGGCGTGGGTTTTAGTCAGTAAGAGTCTGACACGCCCTTCCTCTCCACCCTAGAGCGGGAGATTTCATGGGATGACTTCCCACCTCACAAAAAAAGGGGTATCGTATTACCCAGTAACTGGGTTGTGGAGGTCAGATAAGCAGTCGATCCATGTAAAATACTGGTATTTAGCTGCATCCGGTTAGACTGGAAGCCGACCCCAAGGTAGTTGGGAAAAGGCGCGGGCAGATTGATTGATTGAGTAGGATTAGTATTTAGTAGAATTGAATGAGACCTAACGCGAGCAAAACCGCTAGTAGCTAGTATACCTACCATAAACATAAATGGAATGCCATCACCGCATCCTTCTTTAACCAACAAATCGTTATCTCCATATTAGTATAATAAATATAATAATAACCGCCATCGACTCGCGCAGCGTACCGTACATCACGCACGCGCCGGAGCGGACAGACAGACGGACGGACAGACGGTGCGAAAAATTAATTATATTTATTTATTGGCCACTGAACTTGCTGGGCTGTTGTCGTTTTGTTCTGTGACGTCGTTTGTGAGTGTGTTGAGGTTTTGTTGACCTCAAAATATACTGGTCATTTTATCCTACTATTATTATAAATACGATAGTTTCGATGTATGTTTGTTACTCAATCACGCCACAACGGATGAAGGGATCTGGATAAAATTTGACACAGAGATAGATTAGCAAGTCCAAGGTAACGAAGAAACAGATAAATATTTTATTGGGTAAAGTGCACACACACCACACTCTACATCCACACACTACTTTCACTCTACATCTCTTTTTTAATTTCTGCATGTTTGAAATTATAATTAAAAATCTTAGTTGGTATAAAAATGTAATGCAATAAATTGGGAGAAGGCGCTGAAATCTGACATACAGGTTTTTACCTAGCTTGAGTTTCAGAAGCTTCATATAGTATTTTCATATTCTCGTGAAGTCTTCTTGGAATGCACTTCATGTTACATTAAGTAACACTTATAGTATTAAACTGTCTTAGGTCCCGCAAAGAAAATCGTTTCCCTGGGACCTGTTGCGCTTCATTGCCTTTGCATTTTTTCTGGTGGTCGCCACTGTTGATTCTGGCTTACAGGAGTTACAGTGATTTGGGAATAGTGTGGCGGGCTTGTACCAAAAAAAAACACATAAGTAATAAAATAAAAATAGCAGTTTCAAACTTAATCCTTCTGTATTGCATTGACCACTATAGAACCAACAAATTATATGAGAAAAAGTATGATGAGAAACAAATCTAAAACTCAAAATCCCACACCATACCAAGAAAACCGAACAAAACAACTTCAAAACCACTCTTTTCCCTCGAACCATCAAAGAAACAAACATGATTTTTTACGAGCAACTTGAGGCAACATAAAGCATTGTGATTTAAAAGTAAAATGCTGGACAGGCAGACGAACCGTCGCCGACATTGACACACGACTTGGTCCTCAACCAGGTCGAGAGAATAAAAGAATTGTTCGGGCCTGGACGCCGAAATACCGCGCATAGCTTGGACCCCAATTAAGATCCCGTAAGATTGTCGTCTTGTGTTTTTAGTGGGATGTAGGCGGAGTATGATTGGGGCATTTGGTGGGACGTTACTACAGTTTCCTTTGGATAAAGTTCTGACCGATTAAACCGATTAACCTTATAGGATCTTTAAGTTAGTCTACCCATAATTGTGACCTGGCAACCGGTCCTATCTCAATATTTTAAGATTTTACTTTTTAATACCATTTTTATTTCAGACTCCGTAGCGTTGCAAGAAGTCCCATCTCAGATACATTTAGGCGCCAGAATCGACTTTATATCCTATGTTTGAAAATTCTTGTATTGATTTATATTGTACTATCTCGTTTTTATATAAGAAGGAAGCATTACCCGTGTACTTATCTTTGGAATCTTATCTTTGGAATGTTTTTAATAGCATGTGTAATAAAAATATTTAAAAGCCTCGTATTTTTATTTAATATACCTAACAGATGTATCAGATGCTATGTAAATGACGCAAACAAGTTTTTCTTCATCCTGTAAAGTTGTCAAAATTCAGATAGTACCGGTTGCCAGTTCACAGTCGATATTTATGTATGATTTAGAAAATCTTAAGCTTTGCAGGAGGAGGTCATTGGAAAGTCTTATGTTTATTTTTTAATGTAAAACCAAATGTCCTAGCATAATAGTCCTTTTGTAACTATTATTTTCTTTGAATAAATTATTATATTCTTCTTCTGTACAGTTTTATCCTGTTTTTTCTGTTCTGTGGTTTTATCAGACAGGAGTACTATGGAACTTTTGGCATCAAATGTCGACTAATAGCCGTCTATACGCAACCAAACTAAAAACAATAGCTTATCTAAGTCTATATATAATAATTAATAATAATATATATAAATATATATATATTAAAAAAAAATCGTGGCTAAAGTAATAACAACCGCACGGGTCGATCCATGAGGTTAAGCTACGCTTGCAGGGGTTGTCCGTGGATGGGTGAGCATCTTTACATACCGAGACTCCTTCGTGCCTTGGAAAGCACGTTGAGCCGTTGGTCCCGGCTGTCAAACGTGGATCTGTGACAGTAATTACGGGTCGTCAGAAGCCCGAAAGTCTGACATCCAGTCTTACCAAGGGGTATCGTATTACCCAGTAATTATGTTGTGGAGTTTAGATAGGTAGTCGCTCCATGTAAAATACTGGTATTCAGCTGTATTCGGTTAGACTGGAATCCGACCCCAAGATAGTTGGGAAAAGACTAGGCAGATTATTATTATATATATATTATTTGAATCCCGTTATGAGTAATGTCATCCGACATCCCTTCTACTCTTCTTTTTCTTCGTGTCGCTGGCATGACCACGTTTTAATTTTTTTATACCCAAAACGTTGCCCCTTCCACGGTGTCATCAGTGGCAACAGAGGTCACATTTTTTTATTGGGGTTGGGAAATCATCCAATGACATCTCCCGCTTTGGATGGAGCGGGAGGGCGTGTCAGACTCATACTGAGTGCCTGAATGCCCAGGGGAGCGGTAACTCTGTTAAGAATGGCAGAGGTCACTTGCGCTGCATTTTTTTTTGGCACAAAGGGCAAAACAGCAAGTGCAAAACAAAAAAGCATAACTTGCAACTCGGCTTCACATCCACACCCTTCTACTAAAATTCTATGAGTCTTCTATGCGCAGTTATAGGTCAAGTCATCCTACATAGTCAAAGAAAGAAAGAAAGAAAAAATATTTATTTTGCACAGATTACAAACGCACATTAATTTCCAAAAGCCTAGTATCCAAGCAAAAATAAAATAAAACTAAACTAATGCCTAGTGATCTCATTTCAGGTGCGGTGCACCACTACGCGCCATAGACGCAGCAAAGAGACAAAGCAGTTTGGTAGCACTTTATCATTATAATCCAAACAAACACTCTTGTTTACAGTATTACGTCGAAGCTTTAACTTATTTTTTTTTTTTGTATATGGTTTTTTTTACATATTCTTGTACATTTTTTTTGAAGTTATACTTCTTTAGGCGCGTTATAAAAAAATGATGAGAGTAAAATTTTAAGATGCGCGCGCATCACTGTCACACAAAATTCACAGGTTGAAGTTAACTAGAACCGACACCACCCTGAAGTTAGCTATGGTCTGTGGTTCATGAAGAATGATTGTATTCCTTTTGTAAACTTTGTGACAGTTTAGTTTTTTATCTTGTTACGCCAAAGAAGTATAACTTCTTACGTGCGTACATAAGTACACACACACTTTTTATTTAAGTTTTGGTTCTTTTACATCTTTTCAAAATGTTAGTTTTGAAGTAATGTTTTGCTAATTCGTTATAGTGTATGTAATGTTGACGATCCTATCAATAAATAAATATACTTAAGAGAGACTGTCCTATAATTTTTCAACGCACAGTCACTCTACACAACCGAACACTTTTTCAACATTTTATTTGTCCCAATCTGTTTTTAACACCTCCCAGCGGCGCGGGCTTGGACTTAGCGCGGAGATCTCTGATTATTACTACACGGGATTTAATGAGTTTGTTTCTGATTTTACTAATCGAGATTACGGTGATTCATAACGAACAGACTTGCGTACTAATCACCGTGTTGCTTGTACACTACGGAGGTGGGTAGAGAGGCTGGTGCTTCGTTTTGGCTGGAATTAGATAGGAGATAACTTAAAGAACCAAGGTTACTGACATAGCCCTAACAATCTTCAAACTGAAGGGCACATTGCTCGCAGAACAGATGGTCGATTGGGCCGTTAATTTCTGGAGTGGCGACCGCGTACCGGAAGACGCAGCGTTGGAAGGATTCCCACAAGGTGGACCGATGACCTGGTGAGGGTCGGAGACCCACAGGACCGGTCGTTGTATCCACACTTGGAGAACTACGTCCAGCAGTGAGCGTCTTTCAGCTAAAATGATGATGTTGAGATATGAGATATAGGAGTAGGTACCTTGTGTGACTTTAAGAAATTCGTGGCGACGAAATAACAGCTGTACAGGTCCATCCTAAAGGTTAAGCGACGCTTAGTCATTACGGATTGCCAGAAGCCATAAAATAAAAAGAAAAAAAAATATTCTGCACAGATATAACGCACATTACAGAAAAATGGATTAAATAACATAAACATATAAGAATGCTAAAAGCCTCGTATTCAATCAATGTAAGTCAGAGGTATTTACAGGGGGTTTGTTATTTTGGGGTATTGTTTCACCCAGTTCCTGGGCGAACCCAGGAATATGGCTAGGGGGTCTTCGGACCCCCTAGCCATATTACTTTTCTATTAAGGTTTACGCTCACGCGTTATACAAAATGTTGTTTTATAATGATAAGTCACGTGACACTTCTCTACGCAGATAATGTCATCGCCATACATTTTGTACTGAGCGTGAGAGAGAGAGAGACCTAACTCCGACATAGTTGTAAAAAGGCAGGCAGATTGATTGGTGATTTATAGATATCAGACTCATAAACTTCCTCGTGTCGCTTGAAGACTAAGGAGGTTGGTAGAACTCAAACTCAAAGCATTTATTTCAAGTTAAACCGTTTACAGGCACTTTTGAATTGTCAAGTTTTGTCAGTCATAACAAAAGATGAAGCTACATATTTGCATGTTCCTAAGCAGCATCATTGACAGACTCGCGTTTGTCCACTTTCCCACCTGATGGTAAGCGATGATGTGGTCGAAGATGGAACACGCTTGCCTAGAAGTAACCTATTCACTCTCGACTTAAAGACAAGGACACAAAGATACCAATACAGGTTTATGTCTGGAAACATAGTCTCTGATAGAGAATGCCACACATCTTTATAGAGAAGAACGTGCAAGAAACTCTACGGATACTCCTGTAGAGAGGCAGGTGCTTCGTTTTGGTTGGAATTATAAGTGATTGTGTGTGCCCGTTATTTCTACATATATAGGAAACTAAACTACTTCTTGGAACCGGTGACTTTTTCTTGACAATTCAATTGTAACAAAACTTTTCACCAGTATAGTAGTTTATTGCAGTCGGCCCGACCGGTGCTAACATTTTGACCTTGAGGTCAGCTAGGTGTAGTACGAAGTTTAAAAGGGTAAAAAGGATGGCTTATACTAGTTATTTTACCATTGCCGTACATACTACCTAAAATAAAAACGAATCAGGTATTTTTCAGATTTTTTTTTAAATTTTCTACTTCTTATAGGGTTTCCTGTAATCTATAAGTAGATTACGTGGATTCTTTTTTAAATTTTGATGGTCATTTTTCATCAATTTTCTTAAATAACTTTAAAACTATACAGGCTGTAAAAGACACATCACAAAGCCGTCAACTACGCAAACTGTACATCTAACAAAGTAGCTTTGCGCAAAAAATATTGCTGGTAAACAACTTTTATTTTTAGTTAAGAAAAAAAAAGTAATTTTTTATTGCGCGTGATGTAACGCGAACCGGGCAAGTGGAGTTGGTCGAGGATAAATTCGTAACAGAGTTACCGCGCCCGTGGGCACTCAGGCAAGGAAGGATTAGGGGTGGGTTTTAGTCAGTAAAAGACTGACATGGCCCTCCCGCTCCACCCAGAGCGGGGTCATAGAATGATTTCCTAACCCTAAAAAAAAGGCAAATGGAGTTAAGCCCCACCCCTTCGCTCTAAGGCGCGTAGGTACTTGTCGGATAGGTCTGATTGTTTTCGGAAAAAAAAATGGAAAATTCAGGTAATGTTTGTTTGGGAAAAAGTTTAGTAATAAACACTTGGAATTAATTTTTCTTAATAAAGTAAAAAAAAATGTGACTTTGACCTTCAATATCTATGTAACCAGTGGATTCCCAGGTATGGTCTAGTGGTTTTTTACACTTTCCACACAAATCCAAATAATGGGTAAAATATGTGGCTTTTGGCTTCGGAAACTGTCTTTTTACACCCGATATATTCATAAAATCATAAAAAAAATTATATTCGAGACCCTCACAATGTGCTCTTTCATTTGGTATAATGCACGGCACAGATTGAAAAACTTCGTTTTTCCTATTTTCACCCTAAAAGTTACCCTCATATTATCAAATTTATTTATGTAGGGTACACGTCCATGTTTGGGTCACAGATATTCATGTGTGTACCAAATTTCAACTCTATTGGTCCAGCAGATTCGGAGCAAATTGGCTGCGACAGTCGACAGAAAGACAGACAGACACACGAGTGATCATATATGGCTTCGGTTTCTTCATTCGGACTTTCGGAACCCTAAAAAGAAATATTGTTTCTTCTGCACATACACAGATACCCACAGTCAGTCTATAATATTCCTGCTGCTAGGACAGAGGGCTCCTCTCTGTGAGAGGGTGTGCCTTAATACACTATACGGACCCAATTCGGGTTGGGGGATGACACATATATCTTCAATGTTTTAGTTCGAGCAAAGTTTTGGTTGGGGCGAGCCTTTTGCCAGATAACCAGCCTGAGCTGCTTCAGAGAGTTTTCTTTGCCCGACCCGGTTATCGAACTCAAAACCACTCAGTAGTCACAATTGGGACTACAAGACCCTTAGGGCCGATTTCACCATTCGCTCTATAAACTAAGTTGTACTGAACTAAGCTTAGCGTAAAAAATAAAAAACCATAAAAAAGATTATTGTGAGTTAACCTTAAAAGATAGACATATGCTGTCGCGGTCTTTTTTCGAGAACTCGAAAAGGAGAACAATTCCGTCATACATAATTTTTGCGTAACTTTAATCGTTTACGCAGCGCACGCAACTGAAGCTCTCAAAAGGATTTTTTTCCCGTGTTTGCCACATTTTTCATTGATATATGCTTCGCTTCTGTTGGATGCAGCGTGATGTTATATAGTCTGTATCCTTCCTCGATTAATGGACTATTCAACACAAAAATAGTTTTTCAATTCGATCCAGTAGTTTCTGAGGTTAGCGCGTTCAACCAAACAAACAGACAAACTCTTCAGCGTTATGACAGCGGCTAAACGCGTTTAAGCGAGCTTAACTGGGCGTTTAGAATTGGTGAAATCGGCCCTAAGACAATCCAGTTTAGCTATAGTTATATTGCCCCAATAAATAAAATCCTAAATACTTTAACATCGAAAACAGATCGTCTTCTCGAGAAACGTTATTAATCAATCAGGGAATAATTATCCTAAACATCCATCCGTTTAATGGCCATAAATGCGTGTTAATGAATTCCTAGTAGGTCAGTTTATGGCGATGGTAGACGTGCTCGATTGTGACCAATATATTAATGTTAACTACTTATTTAGAATGGGAGGGTTCACACCGAAGCGAACCGGAGGCTTTTTATTTTGAGATAGTTTTTAGGGTTCCGTGCCCGAAGGGTCCAAACGGAGCCCTATTGCTGTCACTCACGTCTCCATCTGCCAGTCTGTCTGTCTCTTTTTTTTTTCTTTTTTTTTTGGGGTGGGAAATCATCCAATGACTTCTCCCGCTCTAGGGTGGAGCGGAATGGCGTGTCAGACTCTTACTGACTAAAACCCACCCCTGTTCCTCTCTGCCCTGAATGCCCAGGGGCGAGGTAACTCTTTCGAATTTATCCTCAACCCCTAGGCATGTCACTAAATTTTGTTCCTACTTCCCATTGACCTAAGAACTTGAAATTTGGTGATAGTGTTTATTATTCTATTATCTTACTAACAAATACCAAAATATTGATTTCAATGTGTGAAGTCCGACACGCACTTGGCCGATTTTTTTTTTTTAAGAGAAATATTCTTTAGCCACGTTGACCGGTTTTTGGTAGGCGCACAATGGGTTCGTGTGACCACCACGCCAGTGACGTGTAACGCCAGACTGGTGACACGCAGATGTAATCGTTTATAATTAATAGATGCCATTAATAGATGAGAAAACCAGACTAATGTTAATAATTTGATTTTACTAATTATGATTTTTTTTGTTTATGATAAAAATAATTTTAATTATTATTATAATATAATTAATAAAAAATAAAAAATATATACAGTTCTTCCAAAGTTTCAAGTTTTCTCACGACTGCCTATTTTTTTTTGGCAATGACTACCACTCGTTTTGGTCTGTGTTGCAATCACAACTGCTAAACGTGGTGTCTTGAGTTTGTCCTTCAGATCTAGGAAAGTATTTAGGTTTTCCTTTAAGAATTACTTAGTTAGCGCCTGCGATGGGGTTCTTAATATGTGTCCCGTTGATTCTGAGAATAGACTCGCCCCCATTTCACGACTCATGAAATCTGTGTGGACAGTATACTCAATACTTTATTGCTTTTCATATGTGTTAAATAGGTGGTATATCATAATTAAAGATCATTAGGGGGTTGGTTCATTGGGGGGAGGGGGGGGGGTTGTTGGGCACAGCAAAGTAGGAGAGAGGATAAGAGAGAGTATAAGTTAGTAGACTTATTTTCATTGGAGGACTGTCCATGAATGTCCTAGACTATTGTAACTGCTTATACCTGTAAACTTTGTTCTCAATCAGTAATTACAGAACAATAAGGTATGAAATGACTACTCAAGGGGGTGACTACAGAGATGACGACTAATAGAGGAGTATGGAAGAAAAAGACATGTTGCGCCAACCCCAAATAAATTGGGATAAGGGCAGGAGAATGATGATGACTACTCAAATATTAGTGCTGAACGAACAACTCGATCACAGGCAAACGCTCACATGCACCATGGCCGAGCTATAAGTACGCTTCGGTGTAAACGCAGCCTCCATAACAAGGCTCCTGGCTTCGCTCGAGTTAACAAGGTGATAGTAAAACAATTATTAAGGGTTGTTAACAGTTCCCAGTAATCAGGTGTTCACGAAATAAAATCTGTAGAATGTACTTTAAAACGATCGCTGAAATTCGGTGAAGTTTTACGTTATGCGTATTTATTGGCTGTAATTTTAATACAATGTTTGCGTACATTTTCGTTTGTTTTGTTTTCTTAGCCACCAGAAAACGTTTACCTGCCATATAAAAATTGCGATAAAAAAGGGGGGTGGGAGGGTGAAAAATACTTTACGACTCATACCTACCAAATATCAAAAAAAAAAACACTAAAATCAGTCGAGCCGTTTCGAATTAGTGCAACCATAAACACCGTCACACGAGATTTTTATATGCTAGATTAGAATATATATCCCATGCTGATTTCGGCTACGGTGATTGAATTCTGTGCGACTGTGCGTGCTCTGATATGGCTAATATGGCCTATCTTTGCTGTGTAATATGCCCCCTATTATCGTAAAGGTACCTATTGGATGTTGGAGGACGGCTGGGTGTTGAGCATTTAAGACACGCTGGTAAGCATTTGCCCCGAGTCTTAGCGTTGCTGTACAACTTCTGTATCTCGCATTCCCAATATCTGCCCAGTGACATGATGAAAACTGTAGTGGTACCTATTATTAAAAATAAAACTGGTGACATATCGGATAAGTCAAACTACAGACCGATCTCTCTGCCAACGATTGTCGCAAAAGTTTTTGATAGTCTCTTGAACACCTTTCTACAGCGGAATGTTACCTTACATGATGCTCAGCATGGTTTCCGCCAGGGTCTATCAACAGAGACTGCTATATTGTGCCTTAAAAAGGCAGTAAGCTATTACATAGATAATCAGAGTCCTGTCTTTTCTTGCTTCCTTGATATGTCTAGGGCGTTTGATATGGTCAATTATGACAAGTTGTGGGGTAAGTTAAGCAAAGCAAATATACCACTGGAAATTATAAAAATCTTTAGGTACTGGTATGGTCATCAGGTGAACTGCGTGCGTTGTGCTGAGGCCAGTTCTGATGAGTATAGGTTGCAGTGTGGAGTCAGACAGGGTGGTTTGACTTCTCCGATATTGTTTAACCTATACATAGATGGTCTTATTAGCGAACTGAGTAGCTTGCAGGCGGGTTGTTATATTGATGGAGTAGAGTTCAATAATATCAGCTATGCCGATGATATGGCACTATTGAGCCCGTTAGTCGCGGGCTTGAGAAAGCTATTGGATGTTTGTGAGAGGTATGTTGGGGAGCACGGTTTGAGTTACAATGCCAAAAAGAGTGAGGTTCTTATTTTTGGAGCAAAATCCTCAGTAACTTTTTCTCCTATTAGACTGGCAGGTAGTGTCTTGAATCGTGTTCAACAATTTAAATATCTCGGCCATATTGTCACCACGGGCCTCAAAGGTGATCTAGATGTAGAAAGGGAACGAAGAGCATTGGCGGTTCGATGCAACATGCTTGTCCGTAGGTTTGCTCGATGCACGTGTGAAGTGAAAGTGACGCTTTTTAAAGCATATTGTCAGACTTTTTACACATGCAGCCTCTGGACGGGTTGTACGCAGAAAGCCATCAATGCTCTTCGAGTTCAATACAACAATGCATTCAGGATGCTGCTGGGGCTGCCACGCTTCTGCAGTGCTTCGGGAATGTTTGCTGATGCGCACACTGATGGCTTCGCAGCGATCAGACGTAAGCGTGCCGCCTCGCTGCTGCAGAGGGTCCGGGGCAGCTCGAACAGTCTCCTGAGTGTCATTGTGGGGAAATTTGATTGCCCGCTCGTCCATTATTTATCCAACCTGCATGTATACATACTAACATAGTTATTAAGGTTAATGTTTACTAACAAATTATGGAATTTTCTGAAATAAAATGATTATTATTATTATTATTTCTGATGATCTCTGGCCTGCTGTCAATTTCTATTCTCCGACAGTCTTCAAAGGTGTAGAGGTTTTGTTTTACCCAACGTTTTCCAGGTTTTATCCTTTGCCATGTCCTCCCAGCGAGAGGGGTCTATATTGCATCTCTTTATATCTTACCATATGAAGAGATAAGTCTCTATCACTTCATATGTCTGCACAGCCACCCAATTGATTTACAAAATGTGTACAGGGTGATAGAACTTCGAATATCCGGAAGTCATGATTGTCACTCATGACTTCCGGGATAAGAATGACTTGATACCAAAGTGTTAGTGGTCAAGTCATGTCTGTACATAATGCCAATGATTTAACTGCAGTAGTATAATCCTCCAGACCAAATAACGGTGGCCAATCTGAACGGAGATTAGACAAGCACGCAGAAGATATTGTGACGATTGTAGACACAGCCTAATTTCAGCGGGTCTGCACCGGCCTTTAACTGGCAGGTAAGAATGTTGGAGAGTCAATGGATTATTTTAGAAGAGTAGGTATGAATTTTGTTTTATGTCAGATGACAGTTTAGCCCTTGGAAGTGGGCACACATGTATTTCTTATTAAAATCAATATAGAGTATATAACGCCCTCAGCTCTTTTCCTTATCCGCCCGTAGCGAGTTATCCTTCCGGACAGTTCTCTCGCAGTAAGCAAGCGAGTCCCCGAGCTTTGAAGAACGTCCCAGGATCCCTGCAGGCCGTACTGGTGCCTTGGGGTTCTACAATATTATAGTGCACAAGCGTGTTCGCAAACACAGGTGCACTCTCGGTCCGATGGGACGGCAATCCGACATGATCGGGGAGAGATTAGGCGCAGGACCAACGACTTTAGAATAGAATAGGAAACGTTTATTCGACACATACACAACACAACAGAACAAACAAAAGGTACAGAAAGAGTAGTACACAAAGATAAAATTGTGCTGAGCGTGTCCATACGATACGATACGATATGAACGATACGGTATGTTACGATATGTGCTTTCCGAGGTACGGGGTGTTACACCACCAACTTCCAAACTCTGGGGCTGCTACAGAGTAATCCTAATACGCAACAGCAATTTTTGCCTTACCCGGGAATCCAACCCAGGACTTCTCGCTCAGCGGTTGCACTTGTGACCACGAGTACAACGAGGCAATCAAACAGAAGTGCAGTTGTTTGTTGTAGCTCTAAATAATTTGTCTAAGCTCGCTCCACCGTTGACTTTGTACCTGTCACCTCTGACCTAGACTAGAGTCAAGAGCAAGCCACCTAAAATAAAAAAATAAATAAAAAGTGGGCAGATGAAATAGTGGAGATGGCGGGTCGAAGCTGGCTGAACGCTGCCAGCAACAAAGTTACCTACCATTCCTTGGAGGAGGCTTTTACCCGAAGGGGGTCCGTACAATATACGTAGTATTTGTAACACGTTACCTATACTTTTATTTAAAAAACTTTGTGTATTAAAGAGGAGCTAGTAATAACTCGTGGCTAAAGTAATAACAGCCGCACGGATCAATCCATCAGATTAAGCTACGCTTGCCGGGGTTGGTCCATTTATGGGTGACCATCTTTACATTCCGAGACTCCTCCGTGCCTCGGAAAGCACTTTAAGCCGTTGGTCCCGGCTGTCAATCGTGGATCATTGATAGTCGTTACGGGTCGTCAGAAGCCCGAAAGTTTAACAACCAGTCTTACCAAGGGGTATCGTATTACCCAGTAACTGGGTTGCGCAGGTCAGATAGGCAGTCGCTCCATGTAAAATACTGGTATTCAGCTGCATCTGGTTAGACTGGAAGCCGACCCCAAGATAGTTGAAAAAGGCTAGGCAGATTGAATATTAAGCTTTATTATGATTACGAGTGTTATAGTATGATGTGGCCTTTTTAACCGACTTTCGAAAAAGGAGGAGGTTCTATGTTCGACTGTATGTATTTTTTTCTTTTTTTTATGTATGTCCGCAGATTTCTCCGTCAGTTGTGGACCGATTTTCAGAATTCTTTTTTTATCCGAAAGAATATACTCCCGAGGTGGTCCCATATAAATTTTATCGAAATTGCTTAAGCGCTGTTTGAGAAACTGAACAAAAACGAAAAATACGTTTACCTCGATGACGTTTTGGTGTACTCCAAATGTTTAAATACTCGTACCACGTTCCATGTTATTGGGGTTTTTAGTTGTGGGGTATAACAACTAAAAAGTGAAAAATAAAAAAACTTTTTTACAAAAAAAACAACCGACTTTGAAAAAAAAATACACTAAAAATTAAAAAAATAACTTTTATTTCGGAAGTCGGTGTTTGTAATTTACTTCTTCGTAATTTGACACCGACTCTCGGTTGTTTTTTTTGTAAAAAAGTTTTATTTCTTTATTGAGTGGAATAACATTAAATAACTTCGCCCGCTCTGGGTGCAGCGGGAGGGCGTGTCAGACTCTTACTGACTAAAACCCACCCCTGTTCCTTTAGTTGCCAATCCACTCCAGCGACCCTGGCAGGATGACGTGGCCCTTAGCTGTGCGAAGCCTTATTTTAATCTGTGGTAGTTACAGGAATTTCACTCAATGAAAATATAATTGAATATTAAATAAGGTAGGTATTCATTCACTGAAAGAGAAGTGGTGTTTCTCTGCAATGTTAATGAGATGCTATGAAGTATACTAATAAAATAAATGTAATTTTATTAGTGCCTGCTATTCCATAAAGATAAAATACACTTTCTCAATACAGGAAACGAACCTAACGCCATTAATTTTAGCAATAAACCAGAGTACCTAGTTGTTTTTTTTTTGTAGATAATTTTACGGTCCTCTCTTAATAAACAATGAATATATTTAATATGCTATTTACATATTTACTTATAAAATACTTAACAACTATAATTTAAACAAAAACTCTTAACTTAATAAAACTTAAAATATGGCGTCAAAAAATTCCTCCGCTTCGCTGTCAACTGGAAAGTGTGCCCTAAAGACTAAGGCAATTATCTCTGGTCGAGGTAAAAGACAGCCCTTGGGTCACACGAATTGTCAACTAGGCGTTTATATAAACCTTTACCATAGTCATAATTACCTTCCTACCTAAAATCAAGAAAATAATTTCCCTTTTAATTTGTATCCTTATCTGCGAGCGAGAGCAGTACTAATTACGCCTTATAGCTAATTATAGGAACAAGGCAAAATTAATTAGTTTTTCGTAAAGCAATTATCGACAGATTCATTAATAACTGCACCTTGCTATATTTTGATTGCTTTGAATTAGGTTTTATTTTACTTTTTCTATTTTCTTTTAATTTTTCCTCGCTCAGATTTGTTAATAAGGCTGAATTGTGAACCTTTTCTTAATTTTGGGGCTCATAGCTAAATATTAAGCAGGGGACGATTTTCAAGGTTAAGCAATGCTTCTCGTAGATGGGTGACCATCCATAACGTATCAAGCCTCGTCTGAGCTTTGGAAGCACGTTAAGCCATTGCTCCCGGTCATTTGCAGATCTTTGACGGTTATTACGGGTAACCGACAGTTTGACAGCCAGTTACCAATAGGTAACGTCATTATCATCATTTCAGCCGACAGTCGTCCACTGCTGGACAAAGGCCTACCCCAAGTGTTACCGCATCGACCGGTCCTGTGCGTCTTGGACAGGTCTCGACCCTCACCGGGTCATCGGTCCAACTTGTAGGAGGCCTTCCAACGCTGCATCCCCAGAACCTTTCGGCCCCATTGACCATCTGTTCTGCAAGCAACGTACCGTCTAGGTTTTTTTTTGGGGTGGGAAGTCATCCTATGACATCTCCCGCTCCTAGGGTGGAGCGGGAGGGCGTGTCAGACTCTTACTGACTAAAACCCACCCCTGTTCCTTTCCTGCCCTGAGTGCCCAGGGGCGAGGTAACTCTGTTTCGAATTTATCCTCAACCCCTGGGCAGGCATCGGCCATGACGGGCCCCGTCATTATTGCTGACAACTATTTGAGGCGCGCGTGGAACACTACGCGCCGTACCGTAGGTATAGGTAACGTGTTACACATACACTGGATTATGGAGGCTACATACAGATGCTGGACCATGTAAAGTTGAGGTAATCAGCTCCATCCGGCTAGGTTAATTGATAAGCTACTAATTCTTCCTAGAAGCCAGAATAATATATATTGCAGATAAATTGAACCTATTTTTAAACGACTTTCGAAAAAGGAGGAGGTTCTGTGTTCGACTGTATGTATGTTTTATGTATGTCCGCCGATTTCTCCGTCAGTTGTGGACCGATTTTCAAAATTCTTTTTTTATCCGAAAGAATATACTCCCAAGTTAGTCCCATATAAATTTTATCGAAATTGCTTCAGCGCTTTTTGAGAAACTGAACAAAAACGAAAAATATGTATACCTCGATGACGTATTGGTGTTCTCCAAATGTTTAAATTCCACGTTCCATGGTATTGGGGTTTTTAGTTCTGGGGTATTACAACTAAAAAGTGAAAAATAAAAAACTTTTTTACAAAAAAAACAACCGACTTCCAAAAAAAAATATAATAAAAATTGCCTGTAAAGTCGGTATACGGGCGAAAGTTTTACGTGACAACGACTTTGAGTGGTAAAATAATTTTAATGTTGCCCGAGTGGAAGGGACGCGTGCCTCTCACTCGCTCTCATTGTGAGCGCATAACGTGAGCGGAGCGTAACGCAGTTTCTTGAAGTGTCACCCGGCAAACCAATTTATAAGACGTTGTCACGTCAAAAATTAAAAAATAACTTTAATTTCGGAAGTCGGTGTCAAATAACGAAGAAGTAAAATACAAACACCGACTTCCGAAATTAAAGTTATTTTTTAATTTTTATTGTATTTTTTTTTTTGGAAGTCGGTTGTTTTTTTTGTAAAAAAGTTTTTTAAGTACGAGTAGTTATAGAAATATGCGATATGATTACCAGTATTAAGGTAGCAGGAATATTAACAGAAATCATAATAAATTCTTCGAATGGTTTTGCAATCATGAGATACCTACTAGTTGATAGAATTTCCTCTGCACTACAATTTGTTTCTTTTAAGTGTATAATTTATTTGGTTTTAACAACACTTTTACTCGTCAACATTTTTTTTTGGCAGTTTTAACTCGATGAGGCCGCTCTTTCCTAGCTGACTACCCTGAGAAGAAACACCAAAACAAACTCAGAGGTCAAAATCTCTTTTAAAGTGTTGTAATCCATACAATATGTACTGGTTAAATAATAATAATTTTATGTTCTCACTGTTGGAACCCTTCGTATTGTATGGATTTGAACACTTTAAAAGAGACTTCAACCTCTGAGTTTATTTCGGTGTTTCTTCTCAGATACAAATACAAATATTGTATTTGTTGAACATAGGTAGGTTAGGTACAGACGTTTTGTTTTTTTTTTTTTATAAAAAAAGGTACAGTTGTAATAATTAAAGAACGCTATTTCTAGCCGTCAGCGGCGCACAAATATTGTCGTGGTTCAAACATGCTTAACCATGATTCTAAATTCTAATAATAATATTTTCCTTTTTCTTGAATTAATATAATATTAATTTTTAAAAAAAGGTGTCATTCCTAGAAAACTTTTTGTATAAAGAGCAGTGCGATGTGGCTTAGTGCATATCTTTCTGTTGCGTCTTTTAGATTTCAATGTTTCAAACAGATGGAAGTTGGATTTGACAAATACTGCTGTCTCAAAAATGTACATACAAAAAAAAAAAATGAAATACACAGCACACACACATTTTTTTGGGGCTTAAACGCAATTTCTTTGTCAGTGGAATTTCCCCAATATATTATTCCAAAACTTAATCACGTCACGTCACGTATAAAACGTCAGAGTAGTCAGCTAGGAAACACCGACCTCATTTAGCTAAAACTAACAAAAAAAAATGTTGACGTGTAAAAGTCCACTGAGAAAGGATTTTCGGAAATTCAACTCTTATGGGAGTGAAAACTGGGGTTGAAAGTTTATAACGAGGGATGTACTAATTCAACGCGGGCGAAGCAGCTGGCAGAAGCTAGTTACTGTCATAATGTTACTTTGTGTCTATAGAGCCTTAAGGCTTTTTGCTCGCCAATATGTTCCTAAACCGGTGAGCTATTGCGGCTATCCGACTGCAAAAGCTCACCTACTAAGCCAATCTCTGCTTCAAATCGCTATAATGTGGGAAGATCTCACCAAACCAAACGAGACACATACGAGAAGAAACACATCGGAGGTGCCAGTAATTATAACATGGCGTACAAACAGACTTGTTATTTGTTGTACTCGCAAACAACAATAAACAACGTTGTAATGTTGTGTGTTTCCGGTGGAAAATGTCTATCTAACTAGCCGGTAAATGTCTGCGAGACACACGGGAGAAAAGTGTAGTGAACTGTATTGTTCAAAGTTCAACGATAACTGATGACAAGAAAAGTCTTTAAATGACTTCTTGACATAAGTTATCGTTGAACTTTTGTGCATAGGGGTAGTTCTTACTTGGAATTACTCTGTAGTAGCCGGAGTTTGGAAGTCGGTTGTGGGACACCCTCGTGCCTCGGACAGCACAGAGCCTTTGGTCTTGTGCCTGATCTCTTCCCAGTCGTGTCGGATTGCCGTCCCATCGGACTATGAGAGTGCATCTGCGTTTGCATAGAATAGAATAGATAGATTTAGGAATGAGTATAATTATAAGAGGAAGTCTGAAAGTGGCACCGCTGACTGAAAAGTTGTGTGGAAATCGGTTGTCGTGGTATGGGCATGTGATGCGGAGGAATGAAGAAAATGTCGTGAGGAAAGTCTTGTGTATGGATGTAGATGGCTATAAGAGTAGGGAAGGCCAAAGAAACGATGGTTGGACTGTGTGAAAGAGGATATGGGTAAAAAGGGGGTGACTACAGAGATGACGACTAATAGAGGAGTATGGAAGAAAAAGACATGTTGCGCCGACCCCAAATAAATTGGGATAAGGGCAAAGGTGAATGATGATCTGCGTTTGCGCACACTTTTGTGCATTATAGGTATAATATCTCCTGCGTACTTACCTACTCGGTTGAAATTGTCCACCTTGGTGATCGAAATCGAGAAAATTCGGTCGGGAGTATTATTAGTAGATATTCCTATACCGGCGTGATATCTTTAAGGAATGATGCAGCTGTCCATCTTCTTTGCTTGAAAGTAAATTTCAATTATTACCTAGTGACTTGAAAAATTCAAGGCAAAAGCCACCAGCAATCACATACTCCAGCAAATCTCCACATAAAATATTCAAAAGTAGCGGTAGCGACCCGCCCCAGTTTTGCATGGATACGAATAATACACCTAAACCTCCCTAATGAATCACTCTGCCTATTGATGAAAAACCACATGAAAATCCGTTCAGTATTTTTTGAGTTTATCGCGAACTATATGTTGTGATCAGTTGCCCCATCAGTCCGTCTGTATGTCCCACGGCTGCTACGGAACGTTCTCGTTCATTTCATTACTGATCGTGAGCAGATATCGTTACTGCGTGCTCGGCTCACTACTGCAGTATATGTAAGATATTCAGATGTGAAACGGAAAGTAATTGGTGTGAAAGTAATGTACATATTTCAATTAGGAGTTTGGCGCCTTTGGTTTATGAGTGTGGTGGGGATGTTAAAATTATCTTGATTCTTTTATCATTGATAGGCTTGCGTTTGTCCACTATCTCACCTGATGGTAAGCGATGATGTGGTAGACGATGGAGCACGCTTGCTAGTACTGAATAGTAACTTATTAACTTTAGACTTCAAGACTGCCAGGTTGATAATTGTTAATTCATAATTTTATTGAAGGCGGGGTTTGGGATTTTTGAAACTGCAACATTATCTATTACTGCTATTTCCCATTTCAATTTCTATTGTTAAGTTACGTCTAACGCGGATAAACAATTGAGAATCACGTAAAATTATAAATTGTATTTTATGAAACCTTCATCATTTTAAAAATAATTTAATACTCAATATTTCTATTGTAATTAGGTTTTTGATTAATTTAGATATTTTACTTTCACTTCATTCTGGATTGTGGTAATTTTTTTAATGTATATTTATATTTTCAAGATATTTTGTCACACAAACATGTGCGTTAATTTCTTTTTTCCGTCATTGTTCTGCAAACTCTTCAAAGCTAGATAAGTCACAGCGGTAGAAACAAACAGTATATCTGCAATGAAGAAACCAAGATTTTGATAAATAAATTTTACCCATAATGATTACGTTTATTTGCATCGATAAAAAGCTTCATTAATTTTTTTAAGTTATTCTTCAAAGTTATCTTACAGCCTTACATATACTACATACAAAACCCACTCGACTCTGAAACATAAATAAATAATTACATGATTATGTTGAATGAACCTTAATCACCTGCTAATCACAGCTCTTGGAGTACCATGCAGACTAATAACGTAATGACGTGGGAGCGAGAGCATGCTATATGACAGATAGAGATGGGTATATGTACCGCTCGGTCGCCTTGAATTAGAGGAGATGCGTGCACGCAAATTTTAGAAAGCATCTTAGTTTGGGTTATGATGTTTGGTTAGGGTTTTGATGGGAATTTGAAGACGAATGGTGGTAGGACTTAGCTGGAGTAGTTTGGTTGAGACTTCTAAAATAAATAAAGAGATCTAGATATTGATAAATTCTATCAGTAAAAACGACTGACGGATTGAAAGGAGTCCCAAACGTTGGACAGACCAGATGGTATGATATAGCTTAGAGATTTCGGTCAGCACGGCCCTCCACGTGGCAGAGGTTAGAAGCCGATGGAGAGAAACTATCAAGAAGCTTCATCAGAGGAGTCACGATCTTCAGTAATGAGGGAATGACGGAGGAGGGAGGAACAACGATTGCAACAAAATCCAAAATGTATTGGATCGGCATGTGCTATCGAAATCTTCTTCATAGCGTATCGATGGTAAATTTTTATGGTTCCGTACCCGAAGGGTCCAAACAGAGTCCTATTGCTATCACTCACGTGCCCGTCTGTCTGTCTGTCCGTCGTCTGTCACACAGGTTTTACAGCCAAACAGTTGGAGCTACAGTCTTCAAATTTTCACAGTATAAGCATCTTGTTGACCATACAAATAATCAAAAATACATTTGGTTCGAAACCCTAAATGTGTAAATCACACACGGATTGGCGGTTTTTAACCGACTTCACAAAAAGGAGGAGGTTTTATGTTCAACTGGATGTATGTTTTTTTTATGTATGTCCACCGATTTCTCTGTCACTCGTGGACCGATTTTCAAAATTCTTTTTTTATTCTTAAGTCAAGAGTGAATAGGATTCTTCTAGGCAAGCGTGCTCCATCTTCGACCACATCATCGCTTACCATCAGGTGAGATAGTGGTCAAACGCGTGCCTACCAACAATATTTTTTTTTTTTAATCCGAAAGTGTATACGCCAGAGGTCTGGGTACCAATGTGTATACGTAGATGACGTTTTGGTCTCCTCCAATTACGAGTATGTTCAAATTCCATGTTCCATGTTATTGGGGTTATCAATTCGAACGTAACTTTAATATTTAGTTTTAGTTCTGGGGTATAACAACTAAAAAGAGAAAAATAAAAAACTTTTTTACAAAAAATACAACCGACTTCCAAAAAAGAAAATACACTTAAAATTGAAAAATAACTTTAATTTCGGAAGTCGGTGTCAATTAACGAAGAAGTAAAATACAAACACCGACTGCCAAAATTAAAGTTATTTTTCAATTTTAAGTGTATTTTCTTTTTTGGAAGTCGGTTTACGGTATTAAAGTTACGTCCGAATTGATAAACCTAATAGCATGGAAGTGTCCCCTTGTCCAGAGCTTAGAAACTTCCTCCGTAGTCACATCCTATGAAAAATTGACGTTTCCCAATTGTGTTCAAAACAGTTGAGAATCAAATCAGCTTATTTTGATAATCCGAAAGAGTATACTCCAGAGGTCTGGGTACCAATGTGTATACGTAGATGACGTTTTGGTCTCCTGCAATTACGAGTATGTTCAAATTCCATGTTCCATGTTATTGTAGTTATCAATTCGGACGTAACTTTAATATTTAGTTTTAGTTCTGGGGTATAACAACTAAAAAGAGAAAAATAAAAAACTTTTTTACAAAAAATACAACCGACTTCCAAAAAAGAAAATACACTTAAAATTGAAAAATAACTTTAATTTCGGAAGTCGGTGTCAATAACGAAGAAGTAAAATACAAACACCGACTTCCGAAATTAAAGTTATTTTTCAATTTTAAGTGTTATTTTCTTTTTTGGAAGTCGGTTTACGGTAATAAAGTTACGTCCGAATTGATAAACCCAATAGCATGGAAGTGTCACCTTGTCCAGAGCTTAGAAACTTCCTCCGTAGTCACATTCTATGAAAAATTGACGTTTCCCAATTGTGTTCAAAACAGTTGAGAATCAAATCAGCTTATTTTGCACTTTTTTTTTTTGGAAGTCGGTTCTATTTTTAGTAAAAAAGATTGTTTTAGGTTGGAAAATCATCAGATGACTGCGCTCTGGGTGGAGCAGGGGTGTCAGACTCTAACTGACTAAAACCCACACGTTTTCCTTCAATAGCCCGTGCGTTCCAGGGCGCGGTGGCTTTTCTAAACACTCCCGCAACCCTTGAAATAATTCCTGATATACTTCAAGGTCCTACAGCAAAATACTAAGTTTTAGAATTATTTTTTTACCTTGAGTGGTTCTCAGATAATTATCTTTTTGAACTGCTCAGGATTATAAACAGCTGTTGACAAATTTAATTGATATCACAATAAACGGTTATATATAATTTATTTTAATTTATTCAGGTAACAAAGATCCAATAAACGTTATGATTATAGTGTCTCCATAGTCCATTCACTTATCTGCAAACAATAAAAAAACACCTTTTAACGTTACTTTTAAGAAGAACAAATTAGTATTCAATAAGAAGATATAGCTATAAACATTTTATGACTATGACGCCATCAGAAAGATTTCCGCTTAACACCTTGTCGGTAACAGCTGGTCTGGATTATTCACACAATAATCAACTGTAAAACAAGTGTAGTAGTGGTTAGAATGGGGTGGAAGTTTTCGGAAATGATGTCACATTTTGTGGTGTACTGTATCTGAGTGATATCATGACTTATTTTGCAAATTTGTGAGCCAATGAAGCTGTTTTGTCATTGATAGTGGCATTACTATTTGGGTTACTATAAGATTTCTTACAAAATAATACCATTTTTAACCGACTTCCAAAAGGAGGAGGTTCTCAATTTACATTTCTAATTTTATGCGATTTTGCCCCCCACTTGTGAATAGATTTTGATGATTATTTTTTTTGTTTGGTAGGCCATACTTCAGAGGTAGACCCATATAAATGTTATCTAAAATGATTCAGCACGTTTTGAAAAAAATATGTATACACAGATGACGTTTTGGCTGTGTCCAGTTATGCTCAAATTCCATGGGGTTATCCATTTTAGCATAGCTTTATTATTTAGTTTTAGTTCTGGGACACAACAACTAAAAAGTGAAAAAAAAACCACCGACTTCCAAAAAAAAATACACTAAAAATTTATAAATAACTTTAATTTCGGAAGTCGGTGTTTGTATTTTTACTTCTTCGTTATTTGACATCGACTTCCGAAATTAAAGTTATTTATAAATTTTTAGTGTATTTTTTTTTTGGAAGGCGGTTGTTTTTTTTGTAAAAAAGTTTTTTATTTTTCACTTTTTAGTTGTTATACCCCAGAACTAAAAACCCCAATATAATGGAACGTGAAATTTAAACATTTGGAGAACACCAAAACGTCATCGAGGTATTCGTATTTTCCGTTTTTGTTCAGTTTCTCATAAAGCGCTGAAGCAATTTCGATAAAATTTATATGGGACCACCTCGGGAGTATATTCTTTCAGATGAAAAAAGAATTTTGAAAATTGGTTCACAACTGACGGAGAAATCGGGTAACATACATACAAAAAAAAAAGACGAATTGAGAACCTCCTCTGTTTGGAAGTCGGTTGAAAATGACTTTAATTTCGGCAGTCGGTGTCAAATAACGAAGAAACCAAATACAAACACCGACTTCCGAAATTAAAGTTATTTTGCAATTTTTAGAAGTCGGTTGTTTTTTTTGTAAAAATATTTTATATCTAAGTATCCTTTATTCTTTTATACACACATCTTTTATTTACATTTCTAAATATTTCTTTAAATTCAAATTCAAATTCAAATTCAAAATCATTTATTTGCTAATATGGGTAATTACATAAAGTTGTTAAAAAAAAAGAGCATAGTCCAACCATATTACGCCTTGAGGCATGCAAATCTCAAGCTTTGACTGTATCAAAATTACAACATTATTATACAATTACTTGCAACAATAATTTATATATATATAATGAATAAGCCAATTTTGGTAATATCACCGTGGCAAATAGTAATAGAACATTAGCAAAATAATAATGTCACTTAAATAATTAAAATTTAAAATGTCATGTAATAAATGAGAATGTCAAGATATATTAGTAAATAAATGTCAAAGTAAAAATAATAGATAATTAATTAGTGCATTAGTCACATGTCACAACAATATTTCTAAGAGCAATATGTCCTTACATCCTCAATTAAATAATCCTGAATACTGTAATAACATTTAAAAAGCAAGAATATTTTTAATTTCTTTTTAAATTCATCGATGGATGGAGTTTCTAGTACAGACTTTGGTAAGTGGTTGTATATACGCGGTGCCATACTGAAAATGCTTCCGGTAAATAAGGCAGTATTGTTAGGTTTGCAACAAATTTTATATCTATGCCGCTTACTTCTGTACTTATCAAAAAGATGTCTATTAGATCTTGCGAAGCTAGCAATCTCATAAATGTATACACAGGGCAATGTCAATATATTGTATTTAATAAAATATGGTCTGCAGCTATCAGTCTGGTGGATATTAAACATACCCCTAATACATCGCTTTTGCGCCTTGAATGCAATGTCCTTATTGGTGGAATTACCCCAGAATATAATACCATATTTTATCAAGGATCCCACGTAGCCATGATATGCTGCGAGTACAGCAGAAGTGTCTACCGTTTTTGCCAGCATATGTAGGGCGTATGATTGCTTATTTAATTTTTGTTTTAAAGTATCAACATGTGTCTTCCAATTCAAATTATAATCAATTGACATGCCTAAGAATTTTGTAGATGCTATCTCATTTATTTTGTTTCCTGTATAATCTATATTAAGGTCCGTAAATTGGGCTTTACGATTGCGAAATATCATGATTTTAGTTTTTTCAAAATTCATTTTTAAATTATTATTAGTTAACCATTTTATAATATCACTTACAGTGCGGTTTATATCTTGTTCTAGGGACAACTTGTCCTTACTTGTAAAAACGACTGTACTATCATCAGCAAAAAGTATAGTGGGATGATTAGTTACTTTGGGCAAGTCATTTATATAAATGATGAATAGCAGAGGGCCCAAAACACTTCCTTGTGGGACGCCTTGTTTGATCTCTCTGTATTCTGAAGTGTAGTTAATTTCTGTACTTGTTTTGGTGCATACTCGAGTAACTAATGTGGACTGTTTTCTGTTGGTAAGATAAGAAGCTATCAGCTCTAATGAAGTGCCCCGAATTCCATACCTGTATAATTTATTTAACAGAATTTGGTGATCCACGCAATCAAAGGCTTTACTTAGATCCATATACAATGCGCATGCCGGATTTTTTTTGTCTAAGCTAGTCACAACTGTGGTCAGAAAATCATAAACGGCCATATTAATGGTTTTATTTTTCCTAAAACCTGTCTGCTCTTTAGCAAATAAATTAAATTTTTCAAAGTAGTCATTTATCCTGTCATAAATAACTCTTTCATAGACCTTAGAGAGCACTGGTACTAGTGCTATGGGCCTATAACAATTCATATTGTAGGGATCACCTTTCTTGAAAAGAGGTTTAATGATTGTTAATTTAAGTTTATCAGGAAAGTATCCATTTAGGATCGACAGGTTAATGACATGACTTAAAATGTAGGATATTTTAATTGGCACTTGTTTCAGAATTTTAGTCGATATACTGTCATATCCAGTAGTGTTTGTATTTTTTAAGTGTAAAATTATTTTGTGTATTTCTTCGGGTGTAGTTGGATACATAAATAATGTTTCCGAGTGATTAGGTAAGGTCTCGGTCTTTTTAGAACACCTTGTATTCCTTTTTATTTGTTCTATAAAAAAATTATTAAAACAATCCGCAATGGTCTGTGGATCTTCAGTACAATGTTTACCGTCTATATTTATTTAAAAAAAAAAAAACATTTAAAAACATAAAAATAGTCCATTGGTCTATAAGGACCAATGGACTAGGGTCCAAGCTATCGGTAGTCAGGGCTCGAAAGAGAGGAACCTCCTCACAACTCACAATACGAGTCGTGTCCAGGAGAACTATTTTCTGGATCAAGCCCTTGATTCAACTGCCCAACGAGAGCCTCCTCATAATGATGGTCGAGGCTCGTGGCTATTAAGCCATTGACTGACACATCCCACATGTCAACAACTTCGCGAGCCAAGTCAAGACCTGATTTGCTAATTGATGTAGAATAGAGTAGAATAGAATATAAAACATTTATTCGACACAGACACTACACAACAGCAACAAACAAAAGAAAAGAGAAGTACACATAGATACAATAAATTGTGCTGAGGCAGCACTTTGATATCTCAGCATTTGCTAGGCGTCAGACACCCAGCAATCTGCAATCTGTGAGAGTGATTTCGTGAAATGGGACGGAAGTGTGTAACGGGAAGCCGGGAAAGCGTGCGCTATTTGATTTGACCAACGAGCGTGCGCGGTGGTAGAGTTGGCCGTCAGATGGTAGAGCGCGGGCACGGTCGAAATCGGAACTAAACGTTTTAGTTTTATTTTTCAGGATAGAATGTTAATACTGCGTATTACCAAATTGAGATGTCAAATGTTACATATCATATGCGACTACTGTAAGGCTCGCTAGCTTTTTTCTCAGGTATCATAAGGTTCTCGTCATGCGGGACGGTTATGTCAACTTATTGTTATATTTTATCATTATTATATCTGTCTGTACTGTCCCACAGATCCTTCTTCACACATCACAGATCTCTCTTCATTCCCTCAACTGTTCTCGGTTCTGTATTATTTCTTTCCAATTCTTAATGAAGGCATCATCAATCAAGGTCATCGCACCATCTCCTTCATTGTTGACCGCGGCCTCGTTTTACGGTTTCAGGACACCAATGTTGAGTTCTCGGGCCCACCGCTCGTTTGGCATGCGTCAGACATGTCCAGCATTAAATCTGCGACTGAACTAAAACAGATACCACCAACAGCATCAAACTGCTTGAAAAGTAACTTGTTTGGCACTTTTTTGCTGTGTTTTGCAGTACGATTTTTGATGTGAAACATCTACTGGCGAACTAAAAATTCGAAGACATGTGACATCCACCAACCCACACTGGGCCTGGACAAAATGAAAGAAAAGGTAAAAATACTGGTATGATTCTTTGTGTGTGAATGTGTGTGTGTGAGTGTATGCTACACACACACATGTGCTGCTGTGCTTTAATAATGAAGGTTAGAAACATCCTATTTCTCATACAGTCTGTGTGAATTATGCACCTATTGGGAGATTTCTAGCCCTACGATGTAACATCTTGGGATCGGGAAGTACCACTAGAAATCATGAGTATTGTCTAGAGTCTAGAGTTCGAATTTAAATAATAAGTTCTCTGTATCTCAGTATCCAAGCGGCTCGAGTTCTTGGACAATTGTTTTTTACATTCATGAAATTTAAGGTTATATATTGAATATTTGTTTTGAAACTTATTATAAAGATAGGCAGAGTGGGCTAGAAATTGACGCCTGGCAAAAAGAGTTCTACTATGAGGATGATCTACTGGCGCGGTTTGGCAGTCAAATCGACTTGAATGCCGTGACGGAAACGGCAAGCCTCGTACCACGACGCCCCCACTACGTCGCCGCTCTCGACTCCTAGAAAAATCTATACGAAAAAAAGTAATACAACACATAACGACCATAAGTAAAAGTTGTTGTTGTAGTTGCGTGTTGTAACAACAACAACCAACAACAAGCGCCAGCAACAATCAACAACAACAAACAACAACAACAATTTTGAATTCTAATAACAAAATAGATGTTTTACATCTGCCGGGCGTCTCGTGACGGTCAACTTTTTTTGTCTTGCTCTTAGGTTAGCTTCCCGGATTCTAGGATGCTGATGAACGGATTCGTTGCAACACCGACTAACGTCATGACATAATGAATAAGTGGAAAAGTCGTGATTGCGTCAGTCTACTTAATGAAGCAATGAACACTTTCCATTGCGTGACACGGACCTGGCAGGGGGCCAAAGGCTGGGATGATGGAAACACCGAACAGGATCGAACGGAGGAGATAATGAATTAGGTAACACGCTAATAAATACCTTAGCAGAGTAATGGATTAGGTGTAGTATCTGTCCGTTTATTAACTGACTTCAGAAAGGAGGAGGTTATCAATGCGGATGTTTGATAACTCCGTCATATAAAGTATGTAACAAAAACCCTGTTGTTCCTTCCACTCACTTTTTAAGAATCGGTATATAAACGTAATAAAGCAAGTCATTCATGAAAAACATCATCATCATTCGTCATCGTCATTTATAAAAAACTTTTCAAAAATAATTAAAATAAATATTAAATTATTAATATTTGTAACAGATTTCTTAACTGGTTTCTTACCTTTGCAATTCTGCATGAAGCGATTGCGAAACCCATAGGATATTTAGCGAAATAAAGATGTACTTGTGAAATCAGATAATCTAAACATTTGTTTGAATGTGTCAATTTTAATGGTTATTTGATTTTGACGTCTCAACTAGTCAACGCTTAATATTTTTAAATTATAATTTCATCTATGTTGTGCTTGTAGGTAAATGTACACATCCTTAAAATGAACAACAGGGTTTTGTTTACATATTGTATAGACGGATTTGCAAAATTCTTTTTTTGTTTGAAAGGGGTTTCATTTTAATTTCATTTATTTATTCATTAACAATGTACTATTGAAGACAAAAGTGCATGGAGAGCCTAAGGTCGACTTTTGACTGTGAGGTTTTGCATTACGTATCATGACTTTCATGAGACTACTAGATGGCGCTGTTCAATCATGAAAATAACACTGCAAAGCTTATAAACCTTATAATGCAGAGGCAGATAATAAGGTTTTTAATACCTAAAATAATTACTAAGTAATAATAATATATTTATATTCAAATAAACAAAAATTACTATATTTTCTTATTTCCGAGTACTTAATACAGCGCCATCTAAACCAAACTAAATAAGCCAATTGGTATATCGGTTAATTCGACTACAGATGGCGTCGATCATAAATAATAAAAATCCCTACATTCACAAAGTAGCTCTTATTTTCACGTTCCAGAATAAATAATCAGTAGCTCAGGTGGATAAGCATGGCAGAATAACATAGATCGTTCAACAGGGCACCGGTTCGCAACCCAGCTCTCTGTCGACTTTTTTAAAATTTAATTATTATAATATATAATTTATATTCTATTTTTTGTATTTTTAAACGTTTTTATTTTATTTTTTGTTATAAATAATATAAAAAATATGAGGTATAAGATGTATAAATGAATATAGGGATAATATACAAGTATACATATACTACTATATATAACATTATATAAATATATATTATACAAATTACTTTCTCATAATTGGTGGTAAGTATTAGTATTATTAGTAAAAAACATTTATGTAAGAAGATTTAGATATATTTTTCTTACAGCTTAAGATTTACTAAGTTTAATTCTCGTAAAGGATAAGAAATGAAACTATTTTATTGATTATAGTTTAAGACATTTAATTCTCAAAGAAGAATACAATTTATGTCTTTCTTTCTTATAGAATGTATAACCTAACCTAGCAGTTTTACATCCAATTAACAATGATTTAATCACTTGTTAAGGAGAAATACAAGTAAAATTTATAACTGAATAACTCTATTACAAAATAGAAGACCTTAACAAAGTAAAACTGTATAATAGATATTATAAGTATTCTAAATCAAAACTGTGTTGTGCTATTCTTCTATTATTTAGTTTTATTTACATTATGTTATAATAACTTTCACTATACAGGGTGGAGAAGACAATACGACAATAAATGAAAACACGGACAATACTAGTTCATAAGAATAAGTTTAAGCTATCAAAAAAGTCCTATCATCGAAAATAAAAAAATAAAAATTTCAAACAAACTAAATGGCATAAAACTAGAAACGAAATAGAACACCATTTATAAATATGAGTTCACTAACCTGTCGTAAGAGCGGCAACAACGCGCGGTCCTGTAGCGACTTGATTTTTTGGCTTTTAATTATGGATTAATGCTCAGTAAAATACAAATACAAAATTACACTGAATCACAGATTATTAACCAAATAATCAGGCATCTCTCAACCGCGTGTTAGTTATTAATCAAATTATTAATCACGATCAGGATGTAGGTATGAAAGTCACTAAATTTTTCGTTTTTCAATATGGCCGCCATGAATTCGAATACACAAATTGCACCGTCGTAAAAGGTTATTTCTAACGTCTGACAAAAGGTCCCCATTCGCAGCCATGTGTTTTAATTTGTTAAAAGATATGATTATTCTATCTTTTAAATCATCAACAGTATCAACAGCTGTTGAGTACCTACACTTCATTTTTGATATGACCCCACAAGAAAAAATCCAGTGGTGTAAGGTCGGGGGACCTGGCTGGCCAACGCGTTGATCCATAACGGCCAATCCACTGCTGTCCGAACATTTGAGACAAACGCTCTCTAGCAGACACCACTGAATGAGCTGGTGCTCCGTCTAATTGTTACCACATCTGCCTGTACGCAGTTACCGAAAGCTCATCCATGTACTCGCAAACAGGTCCATTGAGGAGTTCTAAAAACTTTTCAGCATTTAAATTAAAATTTAAAATTCGTTCCTCAAGGGTCACTTTTACACGTGGAAGAGCACTATCCACATGCGGGATTAAGGATCGATTTTCTCGCATCCTCTGGACAGCTTGGACAATGGTGCGCCCGTTGGTCGGACAAACTCGAGTGTTTCCAAACCTCTCTCGGTATGTCCGTATAGCCAAAGCGGCATTTCTTTGACACTCCCCATAAATTAAAATCATGTCGGTGTACTCCGAAGCTGTGTAATTGTAGCGCGGCATGATTATTAAAAAAAAAAACACGAAAACAATAAAAACTAAGCGTCTAATTTCGCACAATTCACTCACTGTTTAACTAAATACCTATTAAAACGTTACGTGTCCTGTCACCAAAATAAAGCGTCCAATTTCGCACTAATACCGCCGTAAATGAATTTACAAAACACGACACACACGAGCGGCGGGGAAGTACCTACATCAAAGACGCGGCGCGAACGAAAGTTAGCGGTACCTGCGGCTGCACTACAAGGCGAGGACGCGTGACTCATCACAGGATCGCGGCCGGCGACACACTAACCTAAATTTGTTGTAGCAAATTTCTTCAAGAAAGCGAAGTAACAAACGAAACTAGATTTAACTCTTTCGCACACACTAAATTTTCTATTAATATTATGAGTGCATTGCAATTTCCGCATTCGTTACTTTCTTATCCAACTCTGATGACACGCTTTATGACTCTTATTACTCAGAATTAAGGTATAATTTTCACTAAATAAGATGAAAATACTAATTTGGCGAAAGTGTTTATGTACTCGTAGCGAGTTGGCAACGTGACTTTAATGTTTTGATGTTTATACCGATGTGGGTCGTTCACCTGACAGTGTTTCCCTATTATCAGATACATCATGTAGCAAATGTTAAAAATGAAAAAAAAATTCCTGTGACTAAACTACTGGATATATTCAAATGATTTTTTGTATGTAGACTGAGAACGTCTTGAGGTATACGAGGTTTAATTTAATGTCGTATTGTCATCACCACTCTGTATATGCAACCTTAGTTCTGTAAATATTTTACCTACTCATAAATTATAAAAAATTTACGTTTTGCATAATTATGTTTAGTGGTATTGACTATAATGATTGATTTGTGCATTATGTTATGACTAAGGTTCATAGCTTAAGTATTCGTTCCAGAAGGAGGAAGAAATTGAAGCTAAACCTAAAATCAATAACAATTGTAAGACCGGGTTATAGCTGTCATTTTGGGACCGAGTTGTTTATAATAATAAATAAATAATTTATTATGTTGGAAAGGAATCTATATTTATATTGTTTTTATTTTAATTTCTTATATTATATAAGAAATCAAAATCATTAGCGTAATAACATTTTGTTGTTATAAAGTAATGTATAAATTTATCCAACTTACACCAAGTTTGATTACTGTAATTTATCATATAAATTATAGCTACCCTGGTCTTTTCATTTTTACTCAATCATTATTACTCAATTCAATAGTCAACACTTTATATTCTTTAATATTTCGTGTATCCGCCATTTTGATCGATTACAGCTTGCAACCGCGAACCCATGGAGTCTATTAATTTTTCACATAAATTGTGACCCCGTATAGAATCCCATACCTCCATGCAGTGAGTACTCAGTGCTTCCTTAGTCCTTTCGTTCCTATTGTCCCACTTTTGAACCATAACGCCCCATAAATTTTCAATGGGGTTTAAATCTGGCGATCTCGCAGGCCAAGGAATAATTCGTATGTCCGATTGCTGGCTAAACCACTCTTGCACAATTATGGAACGGTGTATAGGACAATTGTCCTGCACGAACGTTATTACTGGCATGTCTTCTACAGGAAAAACATTCCGCACAGTGGGCAACATGACGTCATTCAGCACATCTAAGTAGTTAACACTGTTTGCACGACTGGGTATTACAGTAAGTTCTCCTGGTCCTGCAGCTGTCATCCATTCCCAAATGTTCACTGTTATACGACCGGATTCAGAGTTAGGCACAACGTGATCACTATCATAACGCGTATTATTCCTACGCCACAACCTAACTCGCCCGTGCTGGCTAGACTTGAAAGTCTTTTCATCACTGAAGATAACGTTGCTCCAGTCAAAATGTCTGTATTTCAAAGCGAACTCCAATCGTGCTCTTTTATTAGCTTCGGTTAGCAATGGCTTAATAGCATGTCGACGATAATGCAGACCTTCACTATGAAGAGCACGATACACCGTCCGCAAAGATGTATCAAACAACTCTGCGTAATATCTTGTTGGTGTAAAGCCATTTTCCTCATAACCTTGCACCATAAGTTGACGCTGGTCTGAATCAATATGGCGTCTTCTGCCAGATCTACTGCGGTGTTCCAACGAACCCTCTTCTTGAAACAGCTTTATCCATAAAGTGACAGTCTTTACCTATAAGGGAAATATATTATTTATTATTTTCGTGTATCGATAACCATGGATAATAAAATAAATAACGAACAGTAAAACATTACTTACGTTTAAGCCAGTTACTCTCGAAATTTCAGAATAATTTAGGCCTTGATTATGCAATGCTATTATTTGGGCCCTCGTAGCCATATCAATATTAGAACGCGAACTCATGGTAAAGATAAATATTAAAAAATTGTTAAATGCAATCGTAACTGAACTCACTCAAAGATAGTAAAGAACGTTATGATTGAACAAAAAGATTTAATTTTTATACAGTCAATTTTAAACTACCCTCAATTCTTTTGAGATTTATGATACAGGTTAAAATCGCTAAACAACTTCGATATCATAAAGAGTAGGATAATTTCAACTCATTGCGTAATGACGCAATAGTCCAGTGGCTATGGTATCGGTAAATTTTATGCCACCGAGTTCGAATCCTAGTTATTACGAGCTTTGCTTTATAAGGTTTGTAATGTCGTAGGAGAATTTGTGTTAAAATTAAGTAATATTGTACTAGCAAAAAACAAGATAATGTTCTTTAACGAGAGATGTATATTTTCCAATCCAACTACTATACTAGCGCCATCTATGTCGTTCAAGACGTATTATTAAGGCGATGAAACCCTGTACAAACGATTTTGGTTTGGAACTCTCCATGCACTTCTGTCTTCATTAGTACATCGTGTCTGAATGTTTTACAACTATACCTACGCAAATAATTAAAATAATAACAAGTTAATAAACACATAAATTAAATTAACACAATCTCACTACCTACATACATTAATATTGTTTACATGCATAAAAGTTCAAAATTTAAAACAATGTCAAAGAGAAAAGGAAAGTTAGTCCATGTCACTAATACCTAATAATTTAATTTAATGGCCAATAATAATAATAATAATTATAAAATTAATTTACAATGTCCAATAACTAGGCATAAATTTAAATAAGAAAATAAATAATCTGTTTTACTCCTTAACATTCCCATCAATATTAAAAATATTTTATCTACAATTCAAGATTAATCTAAACGTGTCACATTAAACTTCACACATGCCTTTATTATCACACAATTATAATAATGGTCTAGCTAAAACACGTCAGTGAAAAACTCATCAACAGAATAATAGCATTTTCCTACCAGAAAAGATTTAACTTGCTGCTTAAACTGGTTTATGTTATATAAGGACTTTAATTCCATAGGTAGTTTATTATACAACTTGACCGATTGAAAAAGTGCCACATGACTAACTACTTTCATAAGTGGCTGTATGTCATACCGCAAGTCCTTACGCCTTGTAGCTTCTCGTTTTTTTCTTTCTTCTGCTGTTTCGAACTTATTCAGGTTTATTCCGAAATGGTCCCATTTAAATTTCATACAGATCTGATGATGAGTTTCGGAGACAGAGAACGGTACTCTTCAAAAAATGATAGTAAATCAACTGCGATCGTATGTCTATGTAGTGTTAACACAAGTAGGTATGTATGCCAGTTTTCTACTAAACTTCTCTTTCCAGATCTTTTCATTAGCGCCCGACCGAAACATGTTTTTGACCGACACCGAAACCGAAACTCACGTGGTTACAGATAAACTGCCAAAACCTAAAAATAAAATGTCTTGAAAAGTTAACAGACCATTCAAAAGCAACCCTAACTTTCATGAAATCTATACTAATATTAAAAAAAAGAAAATACACAAAAAATTACTAACCTAACCTAACTTTCATGAAATCTATACTAATATTAAAAAAAAGAAAATACACAAAAAATTAAAAAATAGCTTTAATTTCGGATGTCGGTGTTTGTATTTTATTTCTTCGTTATTTGATACCGACTTCCGAAATTACAATTATTTTTAGTGTATTTTCTTTTTGGGAAGTCGGTTGTTTTTATTGTTAAAAAGGTATCTATTTTTCACTTTTTAGTTATTATAAAAAACCCCAATAAAATGGAACGTGGAATTTAAACATACTCGTAATTGAAGGAAATCAAAACGTCATATAGGTACTCGTATGTAGGTATACATATATTTCGGTTTTGTTCAGTTTCTCAAAAAGCGCTGAAGAAATTTCAATAAAATTAAATAGGACCACCTCGGGAGTAGGTACATTCTTTAGTAGGTATAAAAAATAATTTTGATAAAAAACTTTTTTTACAAAAACATAGAACCGACTTCCAAAAAAAGTGCAAAATAACTTTAATTTCGGAAGTCGGTGTTCCTGTTTTGTGTCTTCGTTTTTTGACACCGACTTCCGAAATTAAAGTTATTTTGCACTTTTTTTGGAAGTCGGTTCTATTTTTTTGTAAAAAAAGTTTTTTATTTTTTACTTTTTAGTTGTGGTTCCCCATTAAACTGTGTTAACAATTCATAGACATACGATAGCGGCAATCGCGGTTGATTTGCTGTCAATTTTTGAAGAGTTCCGTTGTCTGTCTCCGAAACTCATCATCAGATCTTTTTGAAATTTAAATGGGACCATTTCGGAATAAACTCCTTTCGATCAAAAAAAGAATTTTGCAAATCCGTCAATGTATGACGGAGTTATGCCCGAACATACATAAAAAAAAAAAAAAAAAAAATACCAACATCCGAATTGATAACCTCCTCCTTTTTCGAAGTCGGTTAAAAATCGGTCCACAACTGACAGAGAAATCGGTGGGCATACATAAAACATACATACAGTCGAACATACTCGTAGAAGCTCCTCCTTTTTCGAAGTCGGTTAAATAGTAGCCCACCGGTATCGGGAATAGGGTCCAAGCTACCGGTGGAGGAGCACTGGTGGCCCAGTGGTAACGGCCGGGTGGCCACGACTTACAAGTTGTAGTTCGTGTGTTCAAATCCAGGAAGTCGCTTTATTTTGTGTAAATTATTTCATCACCACTGCTCTCAAAACGGTGAAGGAAAACATCGTGAGAAAACCGCGGCATGTCCTAGAACCAAATATTCGAAGAAATATGACATTCACCAACCCGCATTGGGCCCGCGTGGTGGCTCACACCCTCTCACAGAGAGGAGGCCTGTGCTCCAGCAGTGGGGACAATAAACAGGCTGATAATTAATACTAATACAGAAAACAAAGATAGGAAAGATTTTTTTGTTTATTTGTTTGTGCCGAATACTCATAGTAGCTCCGAAACTACTGGACCGATTTTAACCATTTTTTCACCAATAGAAAGCTAAACTATCAGCAAGTAACATAGGCTTTTTGTCCTGGGAAAAGTAACAGTTCCCGCGGGATAGGTCACGGGAGCGAAGTCGCGGGCAAAGTGCTATTACTAAATAAATTAGTAAAACAATGATTTCACACAAATTATTACGCAGAGACGAACGAAGTTTTAGACGTTTGCAGGTCTCGAATCGCTATCATAACCTTAAGGGTCTACTACCAGCCAAGTGGCGCCCTAAAACGGCCTTTCTAATGTCAGAAACGACCTTTTTGATACTTTTGCCTACTACTTTGGATACGAAACATTCTGAGACCTGTTTTAACAACGTAAAAATACTTTATCCTCTTTGTAACAAACGTGACGTTGGTTTCTTTATTATTTATTTTCTATGCTATGCTACGATTTTTTATTCAATGAGGGCGCCACTTGGCCGTTAGTAGGGCCAAGCTCAAGAACGCTAGTTTCAGTCGTGCCATTTTTTTTCTGAAACCAAAACTCCAGCCAATACCAGCTCTTTTCCAACATTCGGTCTGAAACTACTTTTCATATTTCACTCTTTTACTTCATCCTCTGCCCACCCCGGTAACTACCAAGCTTGAAGCTAACCTCAGTGATATCTGTTGCATCACAATCAGGCCACGTACGATGACTTAACGACCATACATTAAGTGACAAGCACGCGTTGAGAGAATGCCTAATTGTTGAGGGTTGTTGGATAGGGCTGTAAGAATTAAGATTTACTTAAAAAAAATTGAAAAAACGAGTGTGCTTTATACCACACGACTGAAGCAAAACTTCTTTAGCTACATCTCTTCCGTCCGCCTCGCTCGATCACACTTTTCGTAACACTCTCGTCACGCATTCACCAGCTTACTCCCCAAGTCAAGCGTGCGTAAAGAAGTTTTACTTCAAAAACGAGTGTGCTTTAGACCACACGATTGAAGTAAAACTTCTTTACCTCCATGTCTTCCGTTCGACTCGCCCGATCACACTTTTCGTAACGCTCTCGTCACTCATTCACCAGCTTACTCCCCAAGTCAAGCGTGCGTGAAGAAGTTTTACTTAAAAAAAAAATACAAACCATAGATCCCTGTCATCATGTGTAGTGGTAAGTACTCATGATAACAAAACATACTAGCCTAAGTTCAACTGGATAGGACAGTTGAACTTAGGCTAGTATGTTTTGTTTGCCATCAGGGAGTTCCAGTAATGTTGCATGTCACCAGACTAATAAATAAAAAAAATAAACATTTATTTCAACACAAAGAACAAAAAAAAACAGCTTAAATAAATACAATTAAATAAAATTTAAAAATAAGGGATCATTTGTATCATTATGTTATTAAAAGTCATTAAAAAACAAAATTAACATTAAATGAAACTAATTAACGTTGGACGAAAAATGGTTTGCAAATTTTGAAGCGGACAGCTTACAAACATTGCTAGTTTTTTTTTTTTTTTTTGGGGGGTGGGAAATCATCTTATGACTCTTTCCGCTCTGGGGTGGAGCGGAAGGGCGTGTCAGAATCTTACTGACTAAAACCCACCCCTGTTCCTCCCTGCCCTACGCGCCCGGGGGCGAGGTAACTCTTTCGAATTTATCCTCCACCCCCGGGCAGGCACTGGCCGTGGCAGGCCCCGTCCTTTGCTGACAACTCTTTGAGGCGCGCGTGGAACACTACGCGCCGTCGACTCTCGGGCCTGGTGCTGATCGGGCGGCGAGTTACCCGCTACTCGCCGTCCGCAGGCCCGGGTCTACGGTGGCCGGAGATCGTCTCGCAGCCCCTGGCGTCTCCTGCGACGGCTGCTGCTGGGGGCGCTAGGGCGACTCGGTCTCTGTTGAGTCTCCCTAACGTGTGCCGCCTCCCTCTTCGCGAGCATTACTGCTTCGCAGAAGTTGGAGACGGCCCCCCATTCCCTCTCACTCCGTACCATGGCCTGAACCAGGGCACGGCGCGAGAGGTCGCTGCCGCCTATCGCATCCACGAGGACACGGCGGTGTTCTGCCCACAAACAAACATTACAAACATTACTACAAACATTATTACAAACATTGCTACAAACATTACTACAAACATTAACACAAACATTGCTACAAACATTATTACAAACATTGCTAGTTAAATAAAACCTTGTAATAAATAAGGAAATCTACGGAACATCTATGTACCTATTTGATAACAAATCATTGTCGGACCACTAGACGTCCGGCGATGCGCTACCGGCCCATGTTGGACTCATAGGTACAAAACGTACAGATTCCCTGCTGGAGTCTGTTTCCTGATAGCTACAATCTGAGGGTATTTTACTCAAGAGTGTGTCACGTTGCGGAGCCGGAGGTGGGGTGTGACACGTAGAGGAGGTCGTAAGAGTGACACACAGAGGTGGACGTAGAGTAGGAGGACCGTAGATGAGAGTTAGATGAAGATGCTATCATGTATAGATTTCTGCATCCCAAAAAAACGCACCAGACATACAAAATTATTCAGGATCCCTCACTACTGCACTAATTACGGGAGAAATGCCGTTATGACCCGACTGCCTCGCATCTACTCTGAGAGTTTTGAGAGTGTCGATATATTTTGTTTATCCAAACAATCATACCGGAGACAAGTCAAGCAGATTTTGTTTGGTGGACAAGTTGTGCCGTGACTCATTCTCAATAGACTTATACTATTGAATAAATAAATATATAACTATATATTTATCAAATAAGGTAAAATAAAGTGAAATGGTGAAATGTTTGTTATGTATCTCGACTGAGCACGTTCTAAGTGCTGAGTTATATGTTCACAATTTTAGATTTCACAAAGTTTTTTTTTCGTTTTTGTTCAATTATTATTTACACACTTGCCTTATTATTTACAAACCTTGTAACTTTGATTTAATGTATCAACAATCCCACATTATTATTATTAGCTGCACTTGTTACAATATTACAAATTTTCTTTTTTGTTTCTTTTTTCTTCTCGCCACTTTCTAGTTAACATAGCTTTATCAATGCCGTGAAATTCTGTTATTGGCTTAAGAGATAATTGTCATCACCTCGCTAGCGGTGTGCAGTGTATGCAGACTTTAAGATGCTATTTTTTATTTTATTTTTTATTCTTTTTATTTCGACTGCATTGGGCTGTTCATTGATAGTGAGGTGAATATTCATAACTCATGTAAATTTAAAATAAGCTGTTGAGTTTCCAAATAAATAAATAAAAGATAAACACGACGAGTTCAGACGTATATATCATTATATACAGTAGGCTTGGTTATATGGAGCACTTATTATTCGTACGTACACCATACACTGTGACTAGGTAAAGGTATAAATTGTATTATTGCTGGGAACTGCCTGGTTGTAAAAGCTGCACTTCACTGTTCTACTAACTCTTACAAACTGGTATCTGTCATTTATTGAATAGAAGGAAAATGACAATGATGAATAGGAGCTTAGTCTAGTTCGGCAGCAGAATTAGAACTGAATTTTAATATAGAAACAGAGACTATTGACAGAGAAAACTAGTAATATTTGAATTTTAAATTAAAAAAAGGTAGGATAGGAAAGAACGTAATTTTCTAATAGAGGGCATAAAATAAACAAGGCTTTAACACTGCCTGGTTACAAGTGAATAGGTTACTTCGAGGCAAGTGGGCGCCAACGTCGACCACATCATCACTTACCAACAGGTGATATTAAAGTGGTCAAACGAAAGACTATCAATATAAAAAAATGCAATTTTGAACATCCAGCCATTGTTATTCCTGATGGACTATCACTGTGTGTAGAGCTCAGGTCCTCTGGTGACACTTTTTATAAAAATATTTTATAACTTTGAATGCATAGATTTCCTTGAAGTGGCAACCCTAGCCGGAGACAGAGTCAATGAGTGACAAATGAATGTTTGTCCAATAATGTAGTTCGGACGCGTATCTGATGCAACTGTGCTAGGAGCTAACTATAGCCAAGTACAGCACACTATAACCAACTACAGTCCACCATAGACAAATATGGTCAATAGTCCACGGACTGCTAATTCCGTACTATTATTATAAATGCCAAAGGTAATGTCTGTTTGTGTGTTTATAACATGTTTACGCGGAAACCACTGAACCAACAAATATGATTCATGAGAAAAAAAGAAATTCTGTTTAGTCTGTAAGTTAGATTGTAAAAAAATATATTGGATTTATTTTTGGAATTAGGAATGAGTATATAAGAGGAAGTCTGAAAGTGGCACCGCTGACTGAAAAGTTGTGTGGTAATCGGTTGTCGTGGTATGGGCATGTGATGAGGAGGAATGAAAAAAATGTTGTGAGGAAAGTCTTGTGTATGGATGTGGATGGCTATAAGAGTAAGGGAAGGCCAAAGAAACAATGGCTTTTTTTTTGTGGGGTGGGATATCATCCAATGACTTCTCCCGCTCTGGGTGGAGCGGGAGGGCGTGTCAGACTCTTACTGACTAAAACCCACCCCTGTGCCTCCCTGCCCTGAATGCCCAGGAGCGAGGTAACTCTTTCGAATTTATCCTCAACCCCCGGGCAGGCATCGGCCATGACGGGCCCCGTCCTGTTTGCTGACAACTCTTTGAGGCGCGCGTGGAACACTACGCGCCGTCAACTCACGGGCCTGGTGCTGATCGGACGGCGAGATACCCATTACTCGCCGTCCGCAGGCCCGGGTCTACGGTGGCCGTAGATCGCCTCGCGGCGCCGGAAGCCCCTGGCGTCTCCTGCGGCGGCTGCTGCGGAGGGCGTTAGGGCGAGGCTGTCGTTGCGGCCTCTCCCTAACCCGTTCCGCCTCCTCCTTCGTGAGCATTACTTCTTCGCAGAAGGAGGAGACTGGTTTCCATTCCCTCTCGCTCCGTACCATGGCCAAAGAAACGATGGTTGGACTGTGTGAAAGAGGATATGGGTAAAAAGGGGGTGACTACAGAGATGACGACTAATAGAGGAGTATGGAAGAAAAAGATATATTGCGCCGACCCCAAATAAATTGGGATAAGGGCAGCAGAATGAATGATGATGATGTTGGACACGTATATTTTACTTTACCAAATCACAAATGACAAATATAAAACGCATCAAAGTTCAGGAGTGGGGACTTGTTACGTCACTTGTAGGTATAAATCGGCCAAGTGCGGGTCGAACTTCACACATGAGTTCCGTACGTACCATATGAGGGAAATGTGCAAGCATTTGTCAATAGTCGAATAGCTCAACTTAAAAACCACTAAGGAGCTCAATGACTTGACGAACAATACCAAAGAAAACACATTTGGGTAGGCCGCAAAAGTACTCAAACTGTCAGACAACGTTAAAAATTACTGTAAAAAGGAGGAGAAAATAATAATAATAACCCACATAGTCCTCACATTTACAATAATTAAGTAATCAAGAATATTTTGGTATTTGTTAGTAAAATATACGTAATAATAACCACTATCACCAAATTTCAATTTTCATATGTCAATGGGAAGTCAAAAAATTCTTCGGAACAAAATTTTGTGACAGATAGACGGACAGACGGACACGTGAGTTACAGCAATAGGGCTCCGTTTGGATCCTTGGGGTACGGAACCCTAAAAAGTGGTACAAAATACGTGTTCAATGGTTTTTGGTGACTGAATGACGGACTATAAAATATAAATTTTTAGTCATGTTGTGTTCTAATGTATTTTGATATACCTAGTGATAGATTGGATCTCGGAGAAGCATATAGGATACTTTTTACAAGCTTTTGTTTAACTTGGACTGTTCGTATGTATGTTTGAAGTTGTCCATCATTTTTCGACCATTTGTTGGTATCCGATTGAGCTGAAATTATGCATACACCTTTAGTTCTAGTGACAATGCATTTTTAACCGAATTCGAAAAAGGAGGAGGTTCTATGTTCGAAAGCGTTTTTTTTGTAGTTATGTCCACCGATTTCTCTGTCAATTGAGGACCGATAATCAAAATTCTTTTTTTTATCCGAAAGAATATACTCCCGAGTAACTCCCATATAATTTTTATCGAAATTGCTTCAGCGCTTTTTGAAAAACTGAACAAAAACGAAAAATATGCATAGGTACCTTGATGACGTTTTGGTGGTCTCCAATTACGATTATGTTCAAATTCCACGTTCCATGTTATTGAGGTTTTTAGTTCTGTAATGTAATGTAATTTTTAGTGTATTTTTTTTGGAAGTCGGTTGTTTTTTTTTTTGTAAAAAAGTTTTTTATTTTTCACTTTTCAGTTGTTATACTAAAAATTAAAAAATAAATAAACTTTTTATAACAACCAAAAAGTGAAAAATAAAAAACAAACTAAAAAGTGCAACAACTAAAAACTTTTTTACAAAAAAAAAACAACCGACTTCCAAAAAAAAATACACTAAAAATTAAAAAAGTAACTTTAATTTCGGAAATCGGTGTCAAATAACGAAAAAATAAAATACAAACACCGACTTCCGAAATTAAAGTTATTTTGCAATTTTTAGTGTATTTTTTTTTTTTGGAAGTCGGTTGATTTTTTTTTTGTAAAAATTTTTTATTTTATGATAAGCATGACCAGAATCAACATCCAGGATCAGCTCCAGATAAAGGAACTCTTCAAGGATCAACAGCACGGACACGAAATTTTGTGTACCTACATATTTATTTACAAACTTATTATCCAGAAGTGTGTTCCCTTGAAATAATTTCCGGGCTAAGCCGCTGCGCTGGCAGACGCTAGTGGAATATAATAGGAATTGCGGGCGCTATTCCTATTAATAGCAATAGGATATGTTCGTACTATAACTGGGTATCTAATAACTATTGGTACTATAACTGGGTACTAAATTAATTAATTAGTATCGATTTGTATTGGTAGCTTTGATGGCGTAGTATTAATAAGTACTGGGAACTGTCGGCCATTGTTTGTAAGCGGTGAACTGCTAATCGTTAGATGGTACCTACAAACGGGGTGATATAAACAAAACTTTAACTAGGATTTTCAATTTAATACCTTAATATTGGTTTCCAGCAAAGCATTGATTTATTTTTTATTACAATCATACTAATATTATAAAGGAGCAAGTTTGTGAGTATGTGTGTTTGTATGTTTGTTACTTGTTCACGCTCAAACGACTGGATCGATATAAATGAATTTTTTTATGTAGATAGCTTATACCCTGTACGAGTATTAACACATAGGTATTTTTTTATCCCGGTCTCGGTCGGTGCAGCTAAAGTTCATGAATAAATTGGAGTTTAAAATGCTGCAAATAATTTCTAATTAACGTGAAATACCCTAAGTTTTGTTTCTATTTACCCTTTTTAGGGTACCATAACAGAAGGGTCCAAACGGAGACCTATTGCTGTAACTCACGTGTTCGCTTGGCCGTCTGTCTGTCTGTCTGTCCGTCGTCTGTCACACAGGCTTTTCAGCCAAACGGTTGGAGATACAGTCTTCAAATTTTTTCAGTATAAGCACAATGTTGACCAAAGTCATACAAATATACAAAAATACATTTGGTACGGAACCCGACATGTGCGAAGTCCGACACGCGCTTGGCCGGTTTTTTATTAGGCTGGGATATCATCTAATACCGTCACCCGCTGTAGGTGGTGCGGTGTCAGACTCTTACGGACTAAAATCCAGCCGTGTTCCTTCAGTTACGTGTGCCAGGGTAAGGTGACCCATCCAAACACTTCTGTGACTGAGTTCCATTCACCCCTTCGTTATAATTCACCCCGTTTGATCGTATTTGTGAAATTCTAACTTCTACCAGCGGCTTCGCCCGCGCTGAATTAGTAGGTACTTCCCCGCAGTATAATTTATAGCCTTTATGTTATTCTGATGTCTATGCTACATTACTGTAAAGTTTCATCCAAATCTGTTTAGTAGTTTTTGCGTGAAAGAGTAACAAACATCTATATATCCTCACAAACTTTCACATTTATGATATCAGTAGGATGAGCTCTTGCACGAAACTTGGCTTCGGAACTGTCCACTTTTAACCGACTTCAAAAAAGAAGGTTTTGTATTCGACCTGTATACAATAGAAAAGAATACAATACTCTTTATTATGTACATCATTTAGATTACAGAACATATATATGACACACACACAACACATTTTACAAAAATATTTTTACACAAAATACGTATCTTTTTTTCCGCGATTTTCTTAAAAAATACTGATCCGTTTTGGTTGTAATTTTCATAATTCAAATGCATATTTTTCAAGGAAGGAAGGTTAGGTTAGTATAAGTATAATACATTAGGATCTGATGAAGATATTTGGAGCTAAACAGTGGAACTCTTCAATAACTAACAGCAAATGACTTGCGATTGCTGCGATCGTATGTCTATGTATTTTTAACACAATTTAATGGGGAATCACAACTAAACATTTGAAACATTTTTTTTTTTACAAAACATTGAACTTTCTTCTCTTCTTCCAAAAAAAACGGTGCAAAATAACTTCGTAGTCGGTTCTATTTTTTAACCAAATTCAAAAAGAAGGAGGTTATCAATTCGGATGTTTGTATTTTTTTTTTAAGTATGTTTGGGCATAACTCCGTCATTTATAGACGGATTTTCAAAATTCTTTTTTGTTCGAAAGGGTTTTATTCCGAAATGGTCCCATTTAAATTTTATACAGATCTGATTGTGAGTTTCGGAGACAGACAACCGAACTCTTCAAAAAATTACAGCAAAACAACTGCAATTGCTGCGATCGTATGTCTATGTAGTATTAACATATTTTTTATTTATGTATGTTAGGGCAAAGGAGTTTGTTCCGAAATGGTCTCATTTAAATTTCATATTGATCTGATGATGGGTTTCGGAGACAGACAACGGAACTCTTCAAAAATTGACTGCAAATCAACCGCGATTGCTGGGATTGTACGTCTATGAATTGTTAACACAGTTCAATGGGGAACCACAACTAAAAAGTGAAAAATAAAAAACTTTTTTACAAAAAAATAAAACCGACTTCCAAAAAAAATTCAAAATAACTTTAATTTCGGAAGTCGGTGTCAAAAAACGAAGACAAAAAAGCAGAAACACCGACTGCCGAAATTAAAGTTATTTTGCATTTTTTTTGGAAGTCGGTTTTAATTTTTTTGTAAAAAACGTTTTTTTTTTGTAAAAAAGTTTTTATTTGGAAAAAAGTTTGTAATAATGTTTTCCTTGGTTATAAGTAAGCTCTATCACTCAACGATAGGGCAGAACCTGTAATAATAATAAGAACGTCAAAGCACAGCATCCAATCCAAAATGAATTCGAGATCCGAGTTCGATCTGCATTGAAAATGTTCTACATTCGAAAGGAAAAACAGTGGTAGGACCATTTATTTTTTTCAGATTCAGATCTTACTCAGTACTGAAATGTCTTATGAAGGCAGACAAATTGACCTTATATCAGCATATCAGTGGTCAAAACGTTAAAAATGTGCGACCGAAATGTCATGAGTCAATCTCAAATTAGGTCTTCACCTACGAGTATGATTGCCGATTTTTGAAACTGAATTGTGATAACTTCGAATTGACTTGAAATTTTAAGTTCATTTATACGAAGGGCATGCTATTCTTTTTTCAAAATTAGTACTTCATTCGTTCCTTTGTGTTTTGTTTAAAAACGCGTTTTTTTTAATGAGTTCCAACATGGAAAAAACGCGTTTCAAAAGGCACGCAAGATCAATGACGTACACCATTCACTTCTTTCGTTCACTTCTTTCGTAAACTTTCTTTAAATTTTCTTTTAAGAAATTTTAAACACACAGCGTATTCGTTTGTAGTTCTAAGTCCGTATACGTCATTAATACTGCGTACCGTTTGAGACACATTGTTTCGGCATACACCAATATTACCAAAGAAACAAATGAATTTTGAAAAAGGCGTATCATTAGATACTCGTATTTGAACTTATAATTCCAAGTCAATCCGAAGTTATCATAGCCCAATGTGACCCGATTTTTCAAGCGACTACTTCATAGGTAAAGACCTAATATATTGAACTTTTGGCAATAGTATTCTCTAATAAAATCATTTTGTCTAGGACCCAAGAGTGCATTAGAATGGCAAACTATTTCTCTATCACTGAGCTAAAGATAGATTTAATACGTGATCAGTTTTGATCAAACGTAAAATACCAATACAAATCGACCCTTTTGAAATGATGCGCCTCTGCTGCACGATGCCTGACAATGTTGCTATCCGTACTTGAACAGTGCCATCACGGCTGCACTTCCTTTGGCGTGGACAGAGATGCTATAATGATAGCTTCATTAGGTACGCGAGTGACATGGGATATTGGGTATTATGGGATTGGCGCTTACTTTCTAAAGGTAATATTGGAGTATGGCATATAAATAGACACAGATCCACCCGTGCGTAATAAATTCCTAGTTATGAGTCATGAGTCTCTACTAAGTTTTATACACAATATGGAGATGACTCAATATGCCCGCGCCTTTTCCCAATTATCTTGGGGTCGGCTTCCAGTCTAACCGAATACAGCTGAATACCAGTATTTTACATGGAACGACTGCCTATAATATAACCTCCACAACCCTGTTACTGGGTGATACGATATTCCTTGGTAAGACTGGTTGTCAGACTTTCGGGCTTCTGACGACCCGTAACGACTGGCAAAGATCCATGATTGACAGCCGGGACCAACGGTTTAACGTGCTTTCCGAGGCATGGAGGAGTCTCGGTATGTAAAGATGCTACCCATCCATGGACCAACTCCGGCAAGCGTAGCTTAACCTGGTGGATTGACCCGTGCGGCTGTTATTACATTAGCCACAAGCCACTCAGGTAAGGTATTATAAGGTTAAAGCATAAAGGTATTATTGGAATATGGCATTTAAATGACACAGATCCACCTGTCTGTAATGAATTCAATGTTATGAGTCATGAGTCTCTACTAAGTTTTATATACTTACATTATGAAGATGACTAAACAAAACGATAAAAAACAAAAAACAAAAAAAAACAATATAAACAAAACAATAAACAAACAAACAAAAATAAACAGTAAACAATTTAATATTGACTATACAAAAATAAATGAAAAAACTGAACAAAGACACAAAACTACACCAATTCTACATCAAAATATCCACTAAGAATCATTTTAAACCTTAGACTATGAAAGGTTATAGACGCAACGTCATTGGACATTAAATGAAGCAGGATCGTTAAAATGTGTGAGTGACCTCGACGAACATAACGATGACGTTTCGGCTTCTCATTTTGTTTGTGTGCGCTTATTTCGCGTGTACAGATACAAGCCGGCTTCTCATTCTGGTACTTCTGATTGCTGACTTTTGACTCTCTGTCTATAACCTTTCATAGTCTAAGTTTTGAACAAAACGCACTTATGTAAAAACTGAACAGACACACAAAACTACACCAATTCTGCATCACAATATCCACTAAGAATAATTTTGAACAAAACACACTTGTTTAAAAACTGAACTAAGACCCAAAACTACACCAATTCTACATCACAATATCCACTAAGAATCATTTTGAACAAAACACACTTATTTAAAAACTGAACTGAGACCCGAAACTACACCAATTCTACATCACAATATCCACTAAGAATCATTTTGAACAAAACACACTTATTTAAAAACTGAACTGAGACCCGAAACTACACCAATTCTACATCACAATATCATCCACTAAGAATCATTTTGAACAAAACACACTTATTTAAAAACTGAACTGAGACCCAAAACTACACCAATTCTACATCACAATATCCACTAAGAATCATTTTGAACAAAACACACTTGTTTAAAAACTGAACTGAGACCCGAAACTACACCAATTCTACAACACAAGATCCACTAAGAATCATTTTGAACAAAACACACTTAAAATGTAGCAGAAGCGGTGAGGTTTCGTGAAAACTTAGGTGTTTTATAGATTGTCTTGAGGATTTTACAATGAAAAACGATGCGTTAGCTTTAACGAGAAAAAGATGTATACGCCATCTTACATACAACCATCAAGGGAAGGGATGTGGGAACAATATTTTAAATAGAAACTCCAGTCAAGAGAATCCCGCCAAAAACCGACCGCGTGACATATTGACAATTGAGTTGATAACTAAAAGAATCTAATTAGTCAGTTAGTGAGATTACCAAAAAGTATTAGACATGTATTTTGTCTTTGCCACGTAAACAAAAAATTAAGACGATACAGTTCGTTGAAATTTCGCATGACGTGACACTTGAGTTAAAATTGTACCACATTTTACTCAAAAGTGACGTAACCTCTACGTATACGAATACGTGTCCAATATTCTTTGATAATCTAATTGACGGACTAAAGGAGCCGGGGGAAACGGGAGTCAGTGGGCAATGAGGGTCAATTCAAAATGAATTGAACCTTAAGCTTTACAGAATACGGCTATGTCACACGGGGTTTACTCGTAGCTCAGCACCCCTCCCACACTCCCCAAACAAAATAATCTCAAAGCGTAGTACTAGAACTAAACTTGTATTTATTAATGCAAGTTATTATATTTTTAGATGTTTTTTGTATCATAATTCAAATCTAGCAAACAAACCGCCATTGGGGTAATGAGAGTCAATTGACCCCCATTCCTCGCTTCATCTTTCATTGTGATAAAACGTTTTGTTTATTTTAGATGCCAAGGAATTGTACAAGAAATACCTCTAAAGCGAGTTGGACGGCAGGTGACCTGCAGGCAGCTGCTGTATGCATAAACATATAAATCAAGAGAACAATAAATCCGACAGTAAACCTTTAACTAGCATACTCTCACAATTAACACCTCTGCCTTGTATTGGAAAAGGTAAAGGCAAAGGAAAAAGAACACAAAGATCAAAAATTCTTACCGCCACACCTCTGAAAACGGTTTTTGAAGAAAAACCTAAAAAACGAAAGGAAAAAGAAAAGCATACAAGAAGGAAAGTTACCAAGAAGATAAAAGAAGTAAAAAAGAAGTCTAGTTCATCTGAACAATCGGCTAATGAACAGGTTCCTTATGACACGGGGTCTCATCTCGAACAAAGAAAATTTAGTTCAAATAATTCTCAATAGATGGCGTAATATGCATCGATTTCTTATTGAAGTTTAAGTAATATTAATATTTAGAAAATAAATATGGTTAAAATTGTATTTTCTTATTTAATAAACTGCCCTAAGCATAAAATTGTGGAATAATTGGCTAGTAATTCAAATTTAGACGATTATTGGAACGAATCCTTAGACATCTATATTTCTTGTACCAATAGATGGCGCTATTTGAAGATTTAGAGTTTATCCATTCATATCTTTAAAATTTGAATAGTGACTCATTTTGAAACAGTAAAACTGCTATGAAGTGCTAAAAATACTATAAAATAATTCCTCAATGTGTGAGAAAACATTGGTAAGACTTTAAGTAAATTCATTCGGCTTGCAAGCCGTCGCTGCTAACACCATCTAGCCAGGTGTAGAGGACAGGCTCGAACGAAGACCAAAAGTTACTTGTGCCAGACGAAAAACCGTAGTTACGGCGGTACCGTTTCTTTGTATAGGATGAGGCATCTGTACGCTAGTATTATATTATCTGTGCTATGATGAGAGTGGTGATAGTGTCTTAGAAAATATTGAAATCCTGCAAAACTCCCAGAAATAGGGTGATCAGTCTGTGTGCACGATATGAATCGAGTCGAAGCGGGAAAACCGAGAGAAATCTGATACCGTTGCCGCCTCTGTGCTGGATGGGCCCATGAGGCATGTACAGGATGTGATGATCCAAGTCGCTATCGCTGTGATTTTTGCATTTAACTCGATTTATTTACTATTCTTTGTTATGATTTCATTGGGTTATCATTTCTAACTTTTAATTTTGTTAATTCTTATTTTTTGTCAAAAGAGAGGATAATTTTGTTACTTTAGTCGTTTTATAATTTTGACTCGTATTCCCCCATGGACTGATTTTCATTTCCCTTACATGTGGGTAATTGGAGTCAAAACTACTTTTCTGTTTTTTTAATTATAATTACATTTATGGCAATGATAGCCAAAAAAAGACTTATATAACTCGATGCCTGATTTGTTTAAAGATAAGTAAATGTGAACAAATTATAAGACTGATCATTAACGAGTTTTCCTTAAGTGATTCCCAATTCCCCCAACTCCCCTAATTATTATTTTTTTACCCTGGAATTATCCCTATTTGAACTTTTTGACAACCGCTATCGCTGATAGCATGTCATTTTTTTGACAACCGCTATCGCTGATAGCATGTCATTTTTTGACAACCGCTATCGCTGATAGCATGTCATTTTTTGACAACCGCTATCGCTGATAGCATTTCATTTTTGACAACCGCTATCGCTGATAGCATGTCATTTTTTGACAACCGCTATCGCTGATAGCATTTCATTTTTTGACAACCGCTATCGCTGATAACATGTCATTTTTTTACCACCGCTATCGCTGATAGCATGTCATTTTTGGACAACCGCTATCGCTGATAGCATGTCATTTTTTGACAACCGCTATCGCTGATAGCATTTCATTTTTTGACAACCGCTATCGCTGATAGCATTTCATTTTTTGACAACCGCTATCGCTGATAACATGTCATTTTTTTACAACCGCTATCGCTGATAGCATGTCATTTTTGGACAACCGCTATCGCTGATAGCATGTCATTTTGTCAGGTCCCTAAGGTTTAAGTAATATGGGGTTAAGACATAAAGGCGCTATTAACTGCCAACGATATTGAGTGGTTAGCTTGCGTGTTCTGTGCTGAGCTCACGTAACGCGTCGTACGTCCACCCAGTAATAGGACTCGCCCATCAAGGAGCGCAGTCTGAAATTAGACGCATTATTAATTTATTATACATAAACCAATAGGTACTCGTATTATACTAAAACACGTATACTAAAATAAGCTTAAAAATGGTGAAAGTTTCACAAAAATACGCTTTATAGTTTTTACGTGATTCTCAATTTTTTATCCGCGTTGGACATAACTTTACAAATTAATTAGACTACGAGTATGTTACAAAAATACACTTTTGGACACATCTATTGGCCCACCTTGTATTTTCAGTTTCGTTTGGTCCTAGCTAAAATTTTATATTAGGTCGAGCAAAAAGTTTTTATGCAGTTTTGAACCTGGCACATTCACAATTTCATTCAATAGTCTTTTTTTGAATTTCGAACACAGAATTTAAAGAAACAAAAGACAATTTGGAGCCTGTTTGTTGATATCAAACAATCGAATACTAAGAAAACTTGGTTTTATTGGTTTACTTGGATTTAATTCTTGAAAAAGTGATTGATAACTTTGGTTTTGCAACAAACATTACTTATTCTTAACATTAAGGTGAGGTTCTATCAATAATCTATGGATACTTCACCTGAAGTCGCCGCCCAAGCTGTGGCACTTATTCAGGCCGGACACAGCCAAAGAAACGTGAGTGCTCAACTTAATTTAAGTCGATCTGCAGTCCGAAATGTTTATCGGAGGTACCTAGAGACTGGCGGCTTTGTTCGTCGCCAAGGAAGGCCACGATCTCGGGTCACAACTGAAAGGCAGGATCGATTCATCGTGACGACCAGCTTGAGAAATCGTCACCTTACCTCCATTGAGATACAAAACCAACTTCGCGACTTCCACGGAGTATCTGTGAGCGCTCGAACTGTTCGGAGAAGGTTAAAAGAACGCGATATGGTACCACACAAGCCAGCTAATGGGCCCAAACTAACGCGAGCCCACCGAACAGCGCGCCTTCATTTCGCACGCAGTCATTTAAATTGGACACAGCAAGATTGGAGCCGTGTACTCTTTTCTGATGAGTCTAAAATTGTGTTACATGGCAATGATGGAAGGAAGAAGGTCTACCGACGTAAGGGAGAGCGTTTCGCACAATGCTGCTTTGAAGAGAGGGTTGCTTATGGCGGTGGCTCATGGACTGTCTGGGGCGGTATATCCGCGAGCGGCAAAACTCAACTTGAGGTTGTTACAGGACCACGGCTGCCAACATTAAATGCTGAAAGGTACATTCGTGAGTGCTTAGAACCTCACGTGATACCATAAGCGGACTATGTGGGCCCAAATTTCCTTTTTATGCATGATAATGCAAGAGCCCATGCGGCCGGCATCGTCAGGGAATATCTTCGGGATGTGAACATCACAGTTATGGACTGGCCAGCCAGAAGCCCAGACATGAACCCCATTGAGCACATGTGGGACGAGCTAAAAAGACGTGTTAGGGCTCGTCAGCCAGTTGCCCAGACGATGCAGGAGTTGAAAACTGCCATAGAAGAGGAACGGGAGATGATCCCTCAAAATTTCATAGAGCGGTTGATAAACTCTATGCCTAATCGTATGAGAGCTGTGGTAGATGCCCATGGAGGCAACACGCGTTATTAAATTAAACTTTTATTTGATAAAACATGTTTTTTATTCAAAAATCAATTGCCTTTAACAAGGCGCATATCCGATTTGTTAGGCTTAGCTCCATGTCGTATGGTATTCTGAATTCAAATTTAAAACAATACGATCGAAAAAGATGGTAAAATGTATCAGGTTTAAAACTGCATCAACAGTTTTTGTTCAATCTAGCAATTATATTTCGGTAGGGGCCATCGAAACCTAAACTCTAAGGTGGGCCAATAGATGTGTCCAGAAGTGTATAATTTAAAATATTCACATAAAGAATTACGAAAAAAAATCTCTAGAGTAACATATATTTTTTTCGAAGAAATAAGACTACTCGTTTAGACCGTGATGTTCAATTAAAAATCATTAGAAGTCGCATAAGTGCACCTTAAGGCCCCTCTCGCGGTCCAGTGGCGCCCTCATTGAATAAAAAATCGTAGCTTATCACAGAAAATAAATATTAAAAAATCCAACTTCACGTTTGTTACAAAGAGGATAAAGAATTTTTACGTTGTTAAAACAGGTCTCAAAATGTTTCGTATCCAAAGTAGTAGGCAAAAGTGTCAGAAACGGCCATTTTTGGCACTTTTGCCTACTACTTTGGATACGAAGAGTCCGAGCCCGAGAGTCGACGGCGCGTAGTGTTCCACGCGCGCCTCAAAGAGTTGTCAGCCAAGTGAAGGGGCCTGCCACGGCCGATGCCTGCCCGGGGGTGGAGGATAAATTCGAAAGAGTTACCTCGCCCCCGGGCACTCGAGGCAGGGAGGAACAGGGGTGGGTTTTAGTCAGTAAGAGTCTGACACACCCTTCCGCTCCACCCTAGAGCGGAAGAAGTCATAGGATGATTTCCCACCCCGAAAAAAAGAAAAAAAAAAAAAAAAAAACGGACGACATCGCATAATGTATCAGTTTTGAAGTGGTAATCGCCGCAATAAATGTGGCCACGTATTGGGCCAGACACAAACAGGATACCTCCATACCTCGTCACGAAACGAAGAAAATTGTTTTATCTGTGTTTATCTAAATATATTCCTCCGCATCGCTGTTTACTGGAAGTGTGCCCAAAAGACTGGCGGCATTGCCACGTTGTATGGCAATCCGAGGAAAAAGCCAGCCCTTGGATCACGCGAAGTGTCAACAAGGCGTTTAGAAAGATTAATAAATACATAGATTTGATAAAAGTACTTAGTATTTTAATTTCTTTTGAACTAACTTTTCCTGTAGTTTATAAACATAATAATATTAATGTAGTAAGAAGAAATTTATAGTTAATTCTGAGCGTTTTTAGTAGTTTTAAGGTTTTAACTGTGTTTTTTTCTAGATATTCCACACATCTATCAAAATTCTGAGGCTGATATGAACTAAACAAAAAAAAGTGTGTGTGTACTTACGTGCGCACTTAAGAAGTTATACTTCTTTGGCGTAACAAGATAAAAAAACAAACTGTCACAAAGTTTACAAAAGGAAAACAAGCATTCTTCATGAACCACAGACTATAATTTCAAAAAGAACAACAAGAACAATATTTTATTAATATGTAACTATTCTCCACCATTCCATGACTTAAAGTTTTCGAAGCCTTTAGTTTCTCTGAATAAGAACGCCAAAGTCAATCGCCAATTTACATATCAACCTTATTCTTTCACTTAAACCGCAATTTTTTCCTGATATTCCAAAATATAAAAAAGAGGAACATTTTACGTGTTGGTTTTGATTGACACCTTGTTTAAAATAGAACATTGTGTTGTCAAACCAAACAAACAATTCTATTGCGCACCACACCCAATAAACGAACACACAAAAAAAGAAAATAATTTAAAAAATAAAACTGTCAGCTGTCAAAACTCCCGCCAACCGTGCGTTTAGTTGCTGCATCACTTGCATTCTCCACGAAATTAATTCTAAGCGCATAACACGAATTAGTTATGTTTAAATGCGTCTTGTTGGTTCGCCACGCATAGTTATACGCACTTGACCACACCGTGTGTTCCTGTAGTTTTGAATTGAATGCAACGTTGTTTATTGAATGTATACGGGTTGAATATCATATTTTTTTAAAGGTATGGAGTGGATTTGTGTTTTTTTTTTGTTTTCGTTTTGGATGGAGTAGACAGTTATGTAGGTTAAAAATTCACCGATCTTTTTGTTTAAAAAAATCAGCGAATTTTTAGCACTATGTTAACTTCTACTTAGCTATTGCCAGATATCTGCTTTTAAAAGTTAGTTTGCTTAATTGTTTTCAAATCGTTCATGATAGAACGACAGTGACTTAAAAAGATTTTCTGATAATGAACCCGGGGGTGGAGGACTGCCCGGGGGTGGAGGACTGCCCGGGGGTGGAGGATAAATTCGAAAGAGTTACCTCGCCCCCGGGCGCGTAGGGCAGGGAGGAACAGGGGTGGGTTTTAGTCAGTAAGAGTCTGACACGCCCTTCCGCTCCACCCCAGAGCGGAAAGAGTCATAAGATGATTTCCCACCCCCCAAAAAAAAAAAAAAAAACGGAAAAATTGTGTCCAATAAGAACAACTTGACTTTTTATTTATTATGAGTCTGTAGTGTTTCACTTTAGAGTTTCTTTACTTTTTAGGGTTCTCTACCCGAAGGGTCCGAATAGAGCCCTATTGCTGTCACCCACGTGTCCCTCTGTCTATCCGTCGTCTGTCACAAAATTTGGTTTCGAAGAATTTTTTAGCTTCCTATTTACCTATGAACTTGAAATTTTGTAATAATGTTTGTTATTACGTATATTATACGAATAAATACCAATATAATATAAATCAGATTTTTTCATTGATAATTCCTTCATTTGGTACGGAACCCTGAATGTGCGAAGTCCGACACGCACTTGGCTGGTTTTTTATTTTTATCTATGGTTAGCAATCCGAGCCCAATCTTTTAATTAGTAGTCCAATTCCAACTAGAAAATACCAATTGAGCTCTTTTTAAGTTACCTGACTTATTAGACAAGACAGAAATCCCATTTCTGATTCCTAACTGTGTAATATTATGTAGGGTAAAACCGGGATAGATGCCCCACTTTTCGAAACTGTTTCATTATTTGAATACCAAACATATTTGCTTAGATTGACCCTGTAATATAGTTAGTTTAATCATTCATAAAGCTTTAGAAACTGTATTTATTTACCTAACCATTACTGGTTTTGCAAAAATGTAATTCTTGCGAAACACATTTTTTGGGGATAGGTGCCTACCTATATGGATAGATGCCCCACTATGAAATCACTTAGGAGGATAGATGCCTGTGATGCTACCAACCTTTTTTCGTGTTCAAAACCCAGGACAGGATGTTTTCCCAAAGTCAACTTAGTTTGGTTTTTAATAGCGTAACGCCTTCGCAATGTTCTGGATGGAATCCCAAATTGTCTGGATATTTCATTGATCCCCAATTCTTTTTTATCCAATTCATGAAAAGCTGACTGTAACTGCTCTGTTGTCCAAGAAACTACTCGAGCTCGTACGCCCTCCTTTCTTTTGTATTTCCTTGGCATGGCTCACCTACAATAAGCAAAGTAAGTATAAATAAAACACAGTATCTACACTCATTTCTTTACATTCGAATTATGAAATTAAAGTTGGATACATTTTTTTTTGGTGTTTTTTTAATATTCTACTATTAGGAAATACCAAAATATTCACGACTATGACTTTTAAATACTTTGATAAGGCTCTTGCAGTATAGAGGGATAGATGCCCCTAAAGTCAACTATCCCTTGTAAACTCGGGCCAACTATCCTTTTCACTAGGGATAGATGCCTCTCATTATTTTTTATATAAAATAAATGCAAACATCAGTGATTGACTCTTAAATGTATTCTTAAAGAACCAATGTATTAAAACCATTCAAATAAAATGTAATCATTTAACTGTTTATAAAGATATGGAATAGTGAATACTTACGTTTGAAATTTTGAAGCGTTCGTCGCGTCCGCTGCGAATGTAATTCGACACACAAGCGAGAAACGTCCGTCTAGCACAACAACTCGCGCGTCACTGAGGTGGGGGGTGCATGTGGCGCGTATGTAAACAACGATTTTGCTGTTTCGTTCTCTGGTAGTTGAGTTTTTAGAAACGAGGCATCTATCCCAGCGCGGCATCTATCCCGGTTTTACCCTAGGTTTGTTATTGGTTAAAAAGTTTAATAAATGAAAATGTCAAGAAAAATCCAGGGGAGAATCAAACAATAATAAATTAATAGTTAAAACCATTTTTATACCGGCTATCACAAATACATCAATCTGCCCGCGCCTTTTCCCAACTATCTTGGGGTCGGCTTGCAGTCTAACCGGATGCAGCTGAATACCAGTATTTTACACGGAGCGACTGCCTATCTGACCTCCACAACCCAGTTACTGGGTAATACGATACTCTTTGGAAAGACTAGTTGTCAGACTTAAGGGCTTTTGACGATCCGTAACGATTGTCAAAGATCCACGACTAACAGCCGGGACCAACAGCTTAACGCGCTTTCCGAGGCACGAAGGAGTCTCGGTATGTAAAGATGGTCACCCATCCATGGACCAACCCCGGCAAGCGTAGCTTAACCTGATGGATCGACCGTGCGGCTGTTATTACTTTAGCCACGAGCTCCTCACAAATACATGTGTTCACAAAATTTAGTGTCCGTGCTGTTAAGTATTGAAGAGTTCCTTTATCTGGAGCTAATCCTGGATGTTGATTCAGGTCATGCTAAACATAACAATGCATTGTCATCGGAACTAAACCAACATGTAAAAATTCAATACCGTAAGATAAGAGGAAGTGGTTCTAAATTCAGCTTGCAAGATTCGACCCGAACATACTCGTACATAGATACATAGAGACATTGCAAGTTAAATCATCATCAGCCTTTCATGGTCTCCACTGCTGGGGCACAGGCCTCCTCTCTGAGAGAGGGTGTAATATATTAATATGTAATATACATAATCCACCACGCCGGCCCAGTGCGGGTTGGTGGATGTCACATGTCTTCGAATTTTTGGTTCTAGGACATGCCGGTTTCCTCACGATATTTTCCTTCACAGTTTTGAGAGCAGTGGTGACGAAATAATTTACACAAAGTAAAGCGCCTGCCTGGGTTTGAACTCACGACCTACAACTTGTTAGACGCGGTCAATACCACTGGGCCACCACTGCTCCTGCAAGTTAAATAAAAGCTTATTAAAATGTAGGTACATGCTTATGTAACTTACCAACATACGTTTTGAGAACACATTCATTCCTGATCAAACTAATTGTGCGTACCAAGGAGTTGAAGTCTCTGCCGGAGTCTGTTTCCTGATAGCTACAACCTGGGGGTCTTTAAGTCAAGAGTGAAAAGGTTACTTCTAGGTAAACGTCCTCTAACGTCGACCACATCATCGCTTACATCAGTTTAGATAGTGGTCATTGCGTGAAAACAACAACGTTAAAAAAAAAACTGGCCTTCCGGGAGTAGGTACCGACAGAAGTGAAAACTTGAACAAAATCCGCTACGCGATCCGCTACAGTGTCGGTGTCGATTTTCACTTCAAATGAAAACAATCCTCTACGAGTGCTACGATGGTCGGTGACGGTGACACGCGGGTGCAATAGCTTTTCCCATCTGAAAAATGCCAAACGCGCATAAAGAAGTTTTCACTTCCAAAACTAATGCAAGTATACACACACACATCCACAACACACACGCACATAACAAAGAGCAAACAAAACACAACAACAACAACAACAAACAACATAACACAACACAACACAACAACAACAACAACAACAATAACAACAATGCAAAACACGTATTAACAAGTATTCTATCTATGTATCACAGCCCCACGGATTCCCTGTCCCACAATCTTTACATGCACACGCTATTTTTGCGATCACCGCTTGTCTCTGCGAATATGATCGTTATAAGTGGTCGTCAATATGCAAGGCAGGTGATTATAACATTATAACTCTAAACAAAACATTAAACATTACTCTAACATCGTCTGACTTCAGAGGAGTCTGGCATAGGTGGTCTGATGTGTCTGTCAATTCCTACGCAACTGGATATATCTTTGTCTATGGTAATGTGAAAGAATACTATAATCAGTTTTCTGAAGGACAGCTTCCAATATAACCACATTCTTAACCAGTCTCCATGGAGATTAGCCTAGTGCCTACGCAGGACATTTTATAGTGCACAAGTGTATGCCCAAATCTAGGTGTACTCTCAGTTCCTTAACTCTCATAGTCCCATGGGAAGGCTATCCGATACAACCGGGGAGAGATCAGGTTTTAGGACCAACGGCTTTACGTTCTTTTAGAGGCACGGGGGTGTTATGACACCAACTTCTAAACTCTGCACTGCTACTGAGTGGAATGGAAAACCCAATATTACTTTTGACTCAACCTGCAGGCATATTTGCTAACTCAGTTGACATCAATTTGATAGGCACTTTTCCGTACATTGCTGCTTTGACGTATGGGAAAACCGTAGTGCCTATTATAATCGGTGTCCACCGAGCAATGCAGGTACTGCATAGTGCTTATCAAATTGATGTCAACTGAGTTAGCAAATACACCTGCTGGGAATTGACCCCAGGACCCCACTCTCAGCAGTCGCACGAGACAAACGAGGCAGTTAGTTTAAATGAAAAACCATTATTTTACTTAGTTGATAAATGATGTTTATTCAGTAAATAGGTTACAAGGAACACTTTTACACGTCAATGTTTTTTGTCAGTTTAAACTAGATGAGGCCGGTGTTTCCTAGCTGACTACCCTGAGAAGAAACACCGAAACAAATCCATACAATGTGTACAGGTTAAATCATATGAGAACCATGTACGTTTATGTCTGGGATGAGCTTTTTGAAGAAAGCTACACAAAAATTCGAGTGAACCTGTCCAGACAGTGTTACTAGGACGATACCTACCCTTTGAAAAAATCAGTTTACCATTATTATTATTCAATGTTAATGTAGACCATCCTAAATGTTTAGCTAGCTAGAGCGCCATGTCGTCACTTATCATTACTGTTCTCATAGTTTTAGATAAGACACGTGTATTTTTGTTCCATACCTCTCAAATAGACCTCTCAAATGGAGCTGTTGGCAAAAGTTATAACAGCCGCACGGGTCGATCCATCACGTTAAACTACGCTTGCCGGGGTTGGTCCATGGATGGATGACCATCTTTACATACCGAGAGTCCTCCGTGCCTCGGAAAGCACGTTAAGCCGTTGGTCCTGGCTGTCAATCGTGGATTGACAGCCGTTACGGGTCGTCAGAAGCCCGAAAGTCTGACAACCAGTCTTACCAAGGGGTATCGTATTACCCAGTAACTGGGTTGTGGATGTCAGATAGGCAGTCGCTCCATATAAAATACTGGTATTCAGCTGCATCCGGTTAGACTGGAAGCCGATCCCCAAGATAGTTGGGAAAAGGCTAGGCAGATTGATTGACCTCTCAAATAGACTTAATCTCAGTATTCACCCCTCTTAACCAAATCAACTTAAGAATACATGCAATGAAATATATTTCGATGAGGCTGAATAGTCGATGGTTATAACATTTAGTTAACTTCTCTCATAATTTCAAATGGTCATCATCACTTATCGGACCACCCATTTTTTTTGAGGGTGGGAAATCTTCAAATGACTTCTCTCACTCTGAGTGGAGCAGGAAGGTGCGTCAGACTCTAACTGACTAAAACTCACCCTTGATCCTTCAGTTGTTCTTGCGTTACGCCGTGACCCAAGCCAAATCAACTTAAGAATAAAATCATGCAATGAAATATATTTTGATGAGGCTAAATAGTCGACGGTTATACTCGTAACATTTAGTTTACTTCTCTTATACGTTTAAATCATTTAGGTGCTCTCTTATTGGACCAATCTTATTGGGTTTAAAGAACTTTATTTCTCATAAGAACTTAAAATAACAGTTCGCAATGAGATACAAAAATAATTTATAACTAGTAGGTATGAGTACATTAGTTTCGCCTCTAGAGTGTTAGAAACATGGTGTTAGCTTTTTATTACATTTCTAGTGTTGTGACGTATTGCTTAATCTATGTTTGAATATGTTTACATTGTCACTTGTTTTTATGTCTTCCGGTAAATTATTAAACAGCCGTGCTCCTTCAACCAAAATCGTTTTTTTGCCATAATTAGTGCGCGCTCGCGCTTGTTTCAACTGGATTTTGTTTTTATTCCTTACGTTATAATTATGTTATATTTTTCTTTTGTAGTTGTATGTTTGATCGGACAGATTTGGTGATGATTTTTTTAATAAGGACGCAAGTGCAGTATGTGTAAAGCTGATTTATATTGAGTAATTTGATTTTTTTGTATAGTATTCTTGTCGGAGTTAAGTAGTGATAGTGAAATAGTGTTTTTATGATTTTGTTTTGTGTTCTTTGAAGTGGATCTAGGTATGTTTTCGCGGCTGATCCCCATAAGTCAACCAAATATTCAAGATGCGATTTAACCAGAGAGTTATATATTATTTTACGTACTTTTTTTGGAGTACAGTTTGAAACTTTACGTAATGCTGCTTATTGGAGATTTGATCTGGATTTCAAAACCTTTGGTATCACATCAACCAGGGTCGCGGGATTTTTCGAAAGAGTTACCGGGGCCCTGGGACGTAAAGGGTATATGAAGTAACACGGGTGGATCAGTAAGAACCTGACAATTTCTCCCGCTCTTGGTGGAGCGGGAGAAATTGAAAGTCCTCTGATGAATTTCCACCCTCAATTTTAACGAGCGAGCCTTACAGCAGTCGCATATGATGTCATTGTCAATGTGTAATATTTTGACATCTCACCTTGGTAATAAGCAACATTAACATTATATCCTGAAAAATAAATTAAAACGTTTAGTTGCAATTTCGACCGCGCGCAGACTTATCGTGCGCGCGCGCTACCATCTGACGGCCAACTCTACCACCGCGAGCGCTCATTGGTCATATCAAATAGCGTGCGCTTCCCCGGTATCCTGTTACACACTTCCGTCCCATTTCTCGAAATCACTCCCACAGATTGCAGGAAAGCGAGAGGAAATATCATCATCAGCCTTTTAATGAACTCACTGCTTGGAGCACAGGCCTCCTCTCTGTGAGAGGGTGTGGGCCGTAATCCACCACGCGGGCCCAATGATGGGTGTCACATGCCTTCAAATTTTTGGTTCTAGGACATGCCGGTATCCTCACGATGTTTTCCTTCACCGTTTTGAGAGCAGTAGTGATGAAATAATTTACATAAAGTAAAGCGCCTGCCTGGGTTTGAACTCACGACCTACAACTTGTAAGTCGCGGCAGTTACCACTGGGCCACAACTGCTCAAGAGAGGAAAGATGTTACACATAAAAAATAGGTATGAAATCAAGTCACTATCCATGATCTGCACTGCTCTTGTCTAAAATGAGACCAAAATATTCCACCTACACCGCATCCGGGTGTCAATGGATGTCATTTAATCATAAAATATGACGCCACCGTTGCGGCATTTGATCTATTCTCCATCATTGCGTCATTGTCACCATTATCGGCGCATCCTTTGACGCTCGCATATCTTACAAGACACCTGATTCCTTTATAATGCCATAGTTAACGCACAGAGCACACGCGTTAGAGCCTAGTCTATGCCAAGTGTAGCAAGGTTTAGTGAAAATGTGTAACAGTTGCTAAAATATGGTTCTGTTTTAACACCGTTTCGTAACGGTTTGTCAGATGTATTGCTTTTTATTGTAAAACTGTAGTAATACGGTATCCTTGGGCTTCTTGGCAGAATATTGTATTGTGTTGACATTGGATCAGTCTGCTGTCACTATTGAGAAAGACTTGTGGCAAATTGCAACATAGTATTAAACCTAGTGTTAATCATTATGATTACATTTTTTTTCTCGTTGTTAGGCTCATGTTTGACTATTATCTCACCTGATGGTAAGCGATGATGTGGTCGTTGGAGCACGTTTGCCTAAAATTAACCAATTCACTCTTGACTTCAGGTGGAAGCTCCAGGGTAGCCCGCGAAATTCAAACTTTCTTACGTTTTTTGCAATTTGCAGGTCAGTGTCAGGTGGTATCTTGGTCAAAATTTGATTCGCATAGCAAGTATGTATTCATAGAATTATAGCCATTAAAATCATCAATACATCTTTCTCAGTTACAATTGATGCCAAATGTAAGAATTTCATGAAATCATGACATTTGGCATCAATTCTAACTGAAAGAGTTGTATTGATGATTTTAATGATTACAGTTCTGTAAATACGTACTTGCTACGGCTGCGAATCAAATTTTGACCAAGATACAACCTGACACTGACCTGCAAATTACAAAAAACGTAACAAACTTAGAATTTCGCGGGCTACCCTGGCGCATTCACCTTAAAGACCCCCAGATTGTAGTTATCAGTGTTTATATATCAATCAATTGCATGTTTATTTAAACAGTGCCTAGATTTGGGCTGAAGTTGCCTGAATTTTGGGGTGCATAGGTTACAGATGCTGTTTCGTATCTATATTATATTGCTATCTACGAAGGCGTAGCTTCACACACATCTGATATGGGAATCTTTTCGATAGTCTTCTAAGCCAAACTGAAGTGACAGTAGGCGGGCACATTGCTCGCAGAACAGATGGTCGATGGGGCCGAGAAGTTCGGGAGTAGAAGACACAGCGTTGGAAGGCCTTTTTACCCATATCCTCTTTCACACAGTCTAACCATCTTTTGTTTGGCCTTCCTCTACTCATATAGCCATCCCCATCTATACACAAGACTTTCTTCACGACATTTTCTTCATTCCTCCGCATCACATGCCCATACCACGACAACCGATTTCCACACAACTTTTCAGTCAGCGGTGCCACTTTCAGACTTCCACTTATATACTCATTCCTAATTCTATCCATTCGCGTAACACCACACATCGCTCTTAGCATTCTCATCTTAGCTGGATGCAATTGCTTTTCATTCACCCCTTTTGTGGCCCAACATTCTGAACCATACAAGACAGCAGGATAGATTCAGACACGTAACGTCATAAATCTATCCCCTTGACCAAACATATCCTCATTTAAATGTGTCTGTACCCCCAAAACATTTTATCGTCTCCCAGAAATTTACAGCCAAGCCCACCTAATCACACATTCTTCTTCACAACCATAATTCACTATAACACCAATTTCGAGGTAAATTAGACAATTTACTGTCACCGGGAGCCACAATTTTTAACTACACTGTCGTTTACACGTAGGACATATACTCGTGTCATGGAAATCAGAATTCCTGTCGGGTGTCATCATAGTAATAATTTAATGGGTACGTCAAACGTGCTGGCTTCCTGCGACTAGGGTGGGGTGTGCGCAATGCATTGTGATGCACTCCGGCGCTTGAAGTTTTTAATCTATGACGTGATGACGTTTTTGAATATCGAAGGTGGTCATTAGAATGGCTGGAGACAAACGCAGGTAGTGGTTTAATGGTCTCACACAATGGACGATATTGGTGATTGGTTTTTGTTCGTTGATTGATTACTAAATTCGTTGATAAGTATCACAACAGGGTAGTCAAATTATACTACAAAACGTTTTGGGAACACATTCATTGTGCGTACAGCTAAGGAGTGGAATTCCCTGCTCGCGTCTGTGTTTCCTCATAGCTATTACCTGGTTGTCTTTAAGTCCTCTCCATCGTTGACCATACCATCGATTCATCGCTTATCATCAGGTGAACAATGGTCTAGTGCGAGCTTTATATCAATGATAAAAAAATGCTAGCCTTACTTTGATATTTGAGATTTTATTCTGACATTTGCTAGTATTTTTATTTTTTTTAATTGACTTTCACTTTTCAGTTGTTAATTTTAATCTGAATGTAATAAATTTAAGTTAATTGATGAAAAATTGTTACTTTATGGTCTTGGTTTTTTTTGTGTTAAATATGGGTCTAATGGTCTACCTGAAATAAAAGATTTTTATTTTTTTTTTGGTATAGGACTGTTGGACTGTCATCCATAACATTTTTCAACTCACTGCAAACGTGATGTCGACATCCCTATTTTGCGTCAATCTGGTTTATTGACATATTTGCATTAGTGTTTTTCGGTCTTTCCTTCCCTTCTTTGGACTAATTTGAGACCACAAAAAACTTTTTTACAAAAAAACAACCGACTTCCAAAAAAATAAATACTTATCTACACTAAAAATTAAAAAAAATACTTTAATTTCGGAAATCGGTGTTTGTATTTTATTTCTTCGTTATTTGACACCGACAGTATTTTTTTAATTTTTAGTGTATTTTTTAATTTTTTTAGTTATTATACCCTAGAACTAAAAACCCCAATAACATGGAACGTGGAATTTAAACATAGTCGTAATTGGAGAACACCAAAACGTCGTCTAGGTATGCGTATTTTTCGTTTTTGTTCAGTTTTTCAAAAAGGGCTGAAGCAATTTCGATAAATTTATATGGGACTACCTCGGGAGTATATTCTTTCGGATAAAAAAAGAATTTTGAAAATCGGTCCTTAATTGACAGAGAAGTCGGTGGACATAATTAAAATAATAATAAAAAAAAACATACATACAGTCGAACATAGAACCTCCTCCTTTTTCGAAGTCGTTTAAAAATCAGGAATACTTTAAAATGTTGAAATGAACCTTCGAACTCCAGACAAACACACACATAAAGATAGAATAGTACTATTATTATATATAGTAGTATTATTATTGGTTGATTCCTAAAAACCATTTGTTGTTCACAATTTCACACACAATCAATTGCCTTCTTCCTAGTATCGATTACCTACCTTTTTCATCACTATCCCTTACTATCCAAATCGAAAGTCGCAAAAACAACACAACCTATGATTACCGCAAACTATACCTCATTTCAAATCGATCACTCAACGAAATGACAGATGCGTTCCTTTTCAAACTTTTTGCAACCAAACGTGTTTCGAAAATCGAATCCAAACATGTTTAAACGGCCAATTATAATGGCAATTTGCTGGAATCGCTCCCGACAGCGTTAGAACGCCCATTTTAATTCTTTAAAATAACAGTTTTTGTCCCTGGTTTACTTATGATGGTGGATCACTTTACAAAACCTTTTTTGTAGCCCTTGGTAGTAAAAATGTTTTCTTTTTTTGGTTTGTGGACTGATTTATAAAAATGTTTCGTTCGTAAATTGGTTATGGTATACGGGTAATTAATAAAAATAAACGTCAACTGTCAAAATTACCGCGTAAAGTTGCGTTTAGTTTGCGTTTTCATAATATGATGTTATTAATGGGTCTTTCCAGTAGGTACATAATTAAAATTAAAAGGTACCACGTTTGCATACAAATAAGTAATCACAATCAGGTCGAATAACCTTCAAGCTAAATATATTCAGGCTATAAAATTGCTTCAAGAATCTGATGAACGATTTCATTCATAACTTCTTAAACTTACGTTTAGTTAGTAGGTACTGTTAATATGAAATCGTATAATAATAATAATGTTTCACTCTATGTTGCGACCTTTGTTGATGTCATGACATTATGTCACACAAGGACATAAGAGTAGGGTCACATTTGCGATTTTTAATCGCACCTGAGTAGCTGTGACTTACAACTTTTTGCCTGCAAGTAGGGTTAATATTCTGTGAATTTTAGACCATATAAGAATTTTAACATTACCACAGGCTAGAGCAGTCAATCAGTACCAATAAGAAGCAGGCAAACCTGTGCAGTACGACATAGAATGAACGATTTCCATAGTCACGCAATATAATGTATACCTAACCTATCCATTTTTTTTTTAATTTTACCCACACTAGGAATTACTCCTGTATCGTGGGTGCGGTCACAAACATGTAAACTCACATACACAAGACACTCAGAACCGGAACAACTATAGCTGTATCTTTACAAATATTTGTTCCAAGCGGGAATCGAACCCGCGACACGCAACGCAGCAGCCGAACGTTCAATCACTGCGCCAACCGTGTCTTCCGCTCCTGACCGGTCTTTGTGGCGAGGCCTATGTCCAGCAATGTGTGTCTTTCGACTGAAACGATGATGATGATGACTCCAAGGCAAATGTCTCCGTCCCTTCGTCCTCCTGATTTGGCGAAATTTGTCTAGTTCATCTAAACATCTCTTTCGTGCTGTACTGCGACTTCGTTTCTCTGGTTTAGGGTACCAGCTCTGTGAAATGTTTTTATTAATCAATGAATTAAAAAGTTACATGCCAAATTACTGTTTCTACATATTATGCTGGCCCACTATTTTATCGTCCTCTAGTGACCTGTCTCTATTTTGCACGGTTACAAATATCTAATACACCACCTTCCTCATAAATCACTCTGTCTATTTGTGGAAACTGCATGAAAATCTCAAATTTCTGAGTTTATCGCGAAAAGACAACCAGACGCGACGCACTTAGCTTAATAATGTAGTAATAAAAATGGAATGCGTCAAAATCTGTCGCACAAACAATCGCAGATGTGAACCAAACCTTTCTATTCATTAGTGGAAACTGAATGAAAATCTCAAATTTCTGAGTTTATCGCGAAAAGACAACCAGACGCGACGCACTTAGCTTAATAATGTAGTGATAAAAATGGAATGCGTCAAAATCTGTCGCACAAACAATCGCAGATGTGAACCAAACCTTTCTATTCATTGGTGGAAACTGAATGAAAATCTCAAATTTCTGAGTTTATCGCGAAAAGACAACCAGACGCGACGCACTTAGCTTAATAATGTAGTGAAAAAAATGGAATGCGTCAAAATCTGTCGCAAAAACAATCGCAGATGTGAACCAAACCTTTCTATTCAATATGTATCAGTAAAAGATCTATGCAATCGCTAACCTAACATACCACCAACCGAAAATCAACCTTCAACAATAAAGAATAGGATTCTCTTTTCTATACTGAGGTGTTTGGTACATTAGGATTCATAAGAGCGATCGATCTAATAAAGATGCGCGGATAAGATACAATTGTCACAGTTTAAATTACTCAATTATAAACAAGTCATGTAGATTTTAATGTATTTGCTGGCTTGAGGAAATGTCTGGTCAATAGATTCCTACAGGGTTAACTTTTTTACTGTTAACCATAAATGTCTAGGTTTCCGTAATTAAAAATCTGTATTGGTTTAAGCCCAGACAGCCGCTAAATTTTAATTTATTTCATCGTTACTGCTCTCAAAACGGTGCAGGAAAGCGCCGTGAGTAAATGTCCTAGAACCAAATATTCGAAGACATATGACATTCAGCAACCAGGACTGGACTCGCGTGATGGATCACAGTCCACTCCCTCTGGTTACAGTCCAATTATGCTTCTGCTATGGAGTTTCTTGTCAGTTCTTCTCTATGGAAACCTTAAAACTTTGAAATGGCCAACAAGCTTCAACTTTCTGATTGAATGACTCCTTGACAACACAAAATTGCCTGTTAGTGTAAATTTATTTATATAGTTAAACTTCTTGTATAATAGTGGTACATAGGCGGGCATAATGCAACAAGGTATTCTCTACCAATCAACCTTTGGGTTAAATAGACTAAGTACTCTGTGGCAATGCAATGCAAAATGTTAAATAGACTACTCTGTGGCAATTCAATGCAAAATGTTAAATAAACTACTCTGTGGCAATGCAATGCAAAATTTTAAATGGACTACTCTGTGGCAACGCAATGCAAAACGTTAAATAGACTACTCTGTGGCAATGCAATGCAAAATGTTAAATAGACTACTCTGTGGCAATGTAATGCAAAATGTTTAATTTATTTACCAAAATACCAATGAGTCTCAAAGCATTTAAGACGAGTTAAAGTCATTGGGAGAGTAGTGGTAGCCCAGTGGTATTGGCCGCGAATTACAAGTCGTAGGTCGTGAGTTCAAACCCAGGCAGACGCTTTACTTTGTGTAAATTATTTCATCACTACTGCTCTCAAAACGGTGAAGGAAAACATCGTGAGGAAACCGGCATGTCCTAGAACCAAAAATTCGAAGACATGTGACATCCACCAATCCGCATTGGGCCCGCGTGGTGGATTACGGCCCACACCCTCGCAGAGAGAAGAGGCCTGTGCCCCAGCAGTGACATCAAAAAGCTGATGATGATGATGATGAAAGTCATTGGCAGTTTCAGAATTCATTAGCGAGGAATCATAATTTTTTAACATAAGTAGCTCTAACTTTGTTTGGAAAGTCTATTTTTAACCGACTTCGCAAAAAGGAGGAGGGTCTATGTTCGACTGTATATAATTTTTTTTTACATATATGTCCACCGATTTCTCTGTCAGTTCAGAGGTGGTTCCATATACCTAAATTTAATCACAATTGCTTTAGCGCTTTTTGATGATGATGACGTATTTTGGTCTCCTCCAATTACGAGTATGTTCAAATTCCATGTTCCATGTTATTGGGGTTATCAATTGGAACGTAACTTTAATATTTAGTTTTAGTTCGGGGGTTTAACAACTAAAAAGTGAAAAAAAAAACTGTTTTACAAAAAATACAACCATCATTCATCATTCTTCTGCCCTTATTCCAATTTATTTGGGGTCGACGAAACATGTCTTTTTTCCATACTATTAGTCGTCATCTCTTTAGTCACACCCTTTTTACCCATATCCTCTTTCACACAGTCCAACCATCGTTTCTTTGGCCTTCCTCTACTCTTATAGCCATCCACATCCATACACAAGACTTTCCTCACGACATTTTCTTCATTCCTCCGCATCACATGCCCATACCACGACAACCGATTTCCACACAACTTTTCAGTCAGCGGTACCACTTTCAGACTTCGTCCTCTTTTAAACTCATTCCTAATTCTATTTTTTTTTTTAAACGTTGCCCCACACTAGGCATTACTCCTGTATCGTGGGTGCGTTCACAAACATGTAAATTCGCATACACAAGACACCCAGACCCGGAACAACTATCTGCAGTTCATACAAATATCTGTTCCGTGCGGGGATGGAACCCGCGACACGCAGCGCAGCAGCCGAACGCTCAACCACTGCGCCAACCGTGCCGTCAAAATACATGCGCGGAACACCACACATCGCTCTTAGCATTCTCATCTCAGCTGCATGCAATTGCTTTTCATTCATCCCTTTTGTGGCCCAACATTCTGAACCATACAACACAGCAGGTCTGACCATTGTTTTATAAATCTATGATCGACTGTGTTGAAGTGTACAGAAAAATTAAATCCCAAAGAAAGAAATGAATTACTAAATTTGGAAAAAGAGTTGATTGCCTTAATCATTAATTTTATTTGAACTTAATAATTCCTAGTCAATCTGAAGTTATCACAGCTCAAAGTGAGCTGTTTTATAAAAGGGCAATTTCACAGGTTACCTAATACTTACACTCTCGCAAGATTGATTAAAAAAATATATACCTATCTTAGTATAGCTTAGCGAAAAAATGTAACTCAAAAAACTAAAAATAATAATAATTTTGTAAGTTGTACAAACAGCCAGAACTATGGAAGAGCGGAGTCTCCTAACACAGGCGTCATCATGCTTAATTAAAAGGAGGCTCCAATCATAAACTAATATAAACTACATAGTTGGTACAGAAATAAACATTTTTTATTTTTGTATTTGTATTTTTGTGTATCGCAAACTTAGACTATAAAAGGTTAATCGCAAAATCCAAATCAGCTCATCTCCTCCTACCCTAAATCACCGACGTTGACTAAAAAGCCTATATCTACAACATAAAGTATCAATCAATCAAACAACTCATATTGCTCAAAATCTCTAACACATTTTGCCATTCCGAGAACAATATTATACCTCTTGAATTTCACGCTTCTCAACTTTACGATTTCACGTGAAAATTATTTGTCAAACAAGCTTTGTCATATGGCAAAGAATTTTTTTGATGCCAAAAATATTAATTTTATATTAACACAACCGTGAAAAGGGATTGACAGAATGATAGTATCGTTTTCCACTTCATAAGCGTCATTATTGCATTGACATAGTTTTATTCTGCGTCTGTGAAAGTTTACTTTTAGGTTATCTACACTAAAATAAAGTTGAAAATCATGTAGCAGTAAAGAAAGGGAGAAAGAATGTGGGTTAGCTATCAATAAACTAACAAAAACTCATAAAGGGAAGAACGTTTGATTTTTTTTTTCTAAACAACTGCCGTTTTCTGAGAAGGTGTAAAGTGGCTCTATGGTTATTTATTTTTATTGTATTGTTAATAAGCATGCTAAGGGGAACTCTTCGTAAACTATTAAACGGTTATATCGGACTAAATAGAATATAATGACCGTGAATAATGTACAATGGTTGACGGCAATCACAGTGCATTGTTAAATCCTGACTTGACGTCTTTATCCATAGACAACATTAACTCTGCAGACATGACAGCTGTCAAAGTCCCTAACCTCCGTGCAATAAAGTTCAAATCGTTCGCATAATGATTTTTGTAATTTAGCAACACTTTTATAGACAGATAGATTTCGAATTTGGAAATAATTGTGTCATGGCGCCTTCTCAGAATGGCGAATGACAATTTGTTGCAAATAAATTCGTTTTTACTGTCGACATAAGATCTTCTTGTTACACAATGAAGAGTAGGTTTCTATTCAGTATCGATTGGTTATTGATGTACTGATGTAGAAGTTTTTGACACTTGTATTGAGTAAGAGGGCTGTCAATTGCTTTGATGTCAATTCAATGGCGGTAAAGTACCTACACGTTAAATGGTTGAGATGAACTTTCGCACGGTTTTTTTGAAGACATTGAGTATTGGTTAACGCGAAATGTTACCAAATTAGCTCTTTGTGTGTTGAACATAATAGATTTCATCAAATTAATTAGCAATATACAGACATTACCACAAGGTTCGGAAAGATTAGAGTGAGCGTTTGAACTGATGCAAGTTAGTTTGGTAAAAAAGAGGGAGGGCTTGCTACAATCATGTAAATCAATCATTGTAGAACTTAAAATCTTATTACATATGTTTTCTAAACTGTTTTTTTTTTTGTGAATGAAAATCTGGATGTAGGCGACGGCCATAGGTTTATTTTTTATTCTGGAAAAATGCACGGCTCCTGTAGGATAAGCCACTGGACCGAAGTTACAGGAATAAACTATATTCATACTTAGATAATAATGTGTTCATAGGATGAACTTTCGTTATCAGCGATGAGACCGCCATTGTAAATTTAAGTTCATGTCTAGAGTTGTGTAACTGGAGGAGCTCGTGGCTAAAGTAATAACAGCCGCACGGGTCGATCCATCAGATTAAGCTACGCTTGCCGGGGTTGGTCCAGGGATGAGTGACCATCTTTATGTACCGAGACTCCTCCGTGCCTCGGCAAGCGTCAATCGTGGATCTTAGACAGTCGTTACGGGACGTCAGAAGCCCGAAAGACTGACAACCAGTCTTACCAAGGGGTATCGTAATTACCCAGTACCTGGTTGTGGAGGTAAGATAGGCAGTCACTCCATGTAAAATACTGGTATTCAGCTGCATCTGGTTAGACTGGACACCAGGATAGTTGGGAAAAGGCAAGGCAGAAGGATGAAAAAGTTGTGTAACTTATTTAATGTACAATAAAGTTTATTCTCTCTTTATATGGCTCTTGCGATTTTTCCTAGCACAAGTATCGTTTTACTAAGTATAAGAGCCAGCTATTTAATCTTTTCTTGACCACTATCATCAACCACATATTCTCAATTCAGAAATCCTTGATATATAACTATGTAACTACAAAAAACAACTAAAAAGTGGCAAACAAATCACTTTTCAAGCAGTCTGAAGCAGTTGGTGGCAGGTACTTTAGTTTAATTATCGATTTCATGCCACCAACTGCATCAGACTGCTTGAAAAGTGACTTGTTTGGAACGTTTTGTTTGGAACTTTTTTATTGTTTTTTACAGTCGGGTTTTTACAAAATATTCAACTTTTTTTTCTAACTTTTTGGTTTGTGGTATCGCCTCCTCGAACCCTTTATTTTGATACCCCCACTTAACATAGTTCGTAGACTTTAATTTTTTTTTTTCACAATATGGCATCTGGTTGTCGCCCTATACAATTAAGTTTACTTTCATGTTTCAAGTGACACTTGCAAGATTTAGACAAAACAATTGAAGTAAGAAATTATCAAAATCGGCGCACGCGTTTGGTCTTTAGAGCGCCACAAACATACATACTTCCTACATACATAGGCTGATAAACACATTACCCTCCCTTGCGTCGCGCAATCGGGTAAAAATTACTACTAACCAACTCAATAAAATCTACACACTCAATAAAATAGAATCAAACCTCCCGACTTTCAAATACAACGGCCATTATCCACAACTGGAGGGTAGATCACATCACCCGTTCCTAATTCAATTTGAACCAATAAATAAAGAACAGTGCGGAATTAATTGCACACGAGTATATAATGGCTATAGCATTGAGGGGGACTTTAATGGAAATTAAACGAGAATTGTAATCTTTATTTGTATTATGAATTTGATTTTATTGGGTGGATGGGAACGGAATAAGATAGTTTTTGGAATGTGCGTGCAGTTTATTACTCGTATTTTAATGGTGTAAGTATACGGTCTTTCGATTTAGAAAAGGTGTGTCGGCGACTAATATTATTTTTCTTGACCTTCGAGCCGGATCCATGTAGCAATAACGATTAAGTTAGGAAGGTGTAAGCATCATCAACGTTTGTTTTTTTTATGTGTAACATCTTTCCTCTCGCTTTCAGCAATCTGTGGGAGTGATTTCATGAAATGGGACGGAAGTGTGTAACAGGAAGCCGGGGAAGCGCACGCTATTTGATTTTACCAATAGGCGAGCGCGGTGGTAGAGTTGGCCTTCAGATGGTAGAGCGCACGCACGATAAGACTGGGTGCGGTCAAAATCGTAACTAAACTTTTTTTTTTTCATGATAGAATGTTGCTAGAATGCTAGAATCGCTAAAATGTTAATCAAGGCGAGATGTCAAATGTTACACATCGTAATTATGACGACTACTATAAGGCTCGCTGCTCGCTCGCTTTAGTAATAGTACCAGTAGTGCCAGCTTTATTGTATTTGGTGGTTTTTGACAAATACTAACTCAACTTGAAATCCTTTATTCAAACGTTTACTATATCTGAATCAAACGTCCTAGGTAAATTAATATTTTATCTAAAACTAGCTTAATATTTATAAATAGTGAACAAGCGCGTGCGCAACAGAGACGCACTCTCTGTTTCTTCCCTGTCATAGTCCGATGGGATGACAATTCGAGAAGACTGGAGAGAGACATCAGGCGCAGACTTAACGTGTTTTTGGCTATTATATAAATAGGTTTTATTAAGGACCATTATTTTTCCCCAAAACCAATGAAAAACCACTCAAAGCTTAGTCTTCTTATTTCCTTTACCATTAAGACTATTCAACCTCCCGTATCACACAAAGACTTAACTATTTCATCGTCCACCCACAAATTCCCTGACCGTCATAATAGTGTAGATATACACTGTAGATACAATCTCACGGTACAATGGTGTTCGTCTGACGTGCAGGCGTTACGGAGTTGCCCCCCGCTGGGCAAAACTATTGTGGGCACAGAGATGGACTGAGGGTAAAAGGGGCATTAGAATTGAATACGGCGCCATTTTTGAAGTAAAAACTTCTTTAGCGACGTTGAGCACTTTGCTTGGGATAGTTATAAAATGTTAAACTCGCGTCAGAACACGTGACGGGGACAGAGAACTGTCACGTGACTCACGCCCAGTAATGGATTTGCCATACATTTTGCACGAAGCGTTAGCGTTAACGTTAACCGAAAAGTATTTTGTCTAAAGGCTCTGATCGTAAATTCGTAAGACGATTCCAAAATATTCAAAAATGCACAACGTTAATGTTCAAGTTTTCACTTCTGCCGGCACTCCTGGAGTGCAACCCGTTGTTTTTATTGGTATTGAGGGTTGCGGAAAACGGCACTGTTCTAAAATGGTGAAGAAAAACATCGTGAGGAAACCGGCATGTCCTGGAACACTAGGAAGTGGTGACGGGTGGGCGTTTTTTGGGGGACTGTCTTTATGTAGAACTTTGACGTTCAAAAAGTGCTGGTTCTCAGCCTAGTTTGAATAAATGACTTTTGATTTTGATTTTGATTTGATTTTGAACCAACCCGCATTGGGCCGGCATGGTGGATTACGGCCCATACCCTCTCATAGAGAGGAGGCCTGTGCTCCAGTGGTGGGGATATTAAAAGGCTGATGATGATGTTGATGACTGAAACCTATGCTATTAGTAGAATACTTGCTATAAACTATTAAATTGAGACTACAGTACCACGATTAAAAATTTCTGCATTCCACTCCCCAAATGCATCCCTGTCCACCACTTCACCCGAAACCGAAAAACACCCATTGCGCCAGGATTCTGCTAATTATCAGGAGAATAATAGCCCAACCAATTTATGGCCCTTAACAAAGATATATGGTCATTTAATGGCCTGTCCTGGCCACAATCGGTCTTTTGTCTTGTCTATGGTCAAAGAGAACCTTTGATCATTCAAACTGTTTGGTCTCCGAATTTGGCCATGTAAAATTTTATGAAGTGGTCCTTTGTTTGGTGATCATTAGTTTAATTATTTTGTGGCCTTTAAGTTGTTCTTGTTAGGTTGGCAACAATGTGGTGGGATTATTGTTTTATGGTGATATTAGTGAGACTGGAGTGGAACATTGGTGTTGATTCTGTTATGCACAAACTAAATTTAATTTAGGCTATTGCTATCTTTTTCTCTCTAATAAAACAAGAAAGAGACGGACGTAAATTAGAGCTGTCAAATTTAGTTCGAACTAATATTTCCATACAAATTAAGGGTACACGTAAAAACATGTCGTCTAAAAACACGGCGAAGCGCAAGACGTAAACTAGTTTGACATCTCTAACTTAGTGCATAGCTATAGCCGTCCTTTTCTCGCACTGCCTTTTAGTAAAAGATAGCAATTCTCTAATTTTAGTTTAGATATTGAACAAGAGAATCCGTGCCAATGAGTGGTTTGTTTATTTTATTGGTCTTGGTTGTGTTAAGATTTGTTGTCTTTTTGTGGTTCCGTATCCGAAGGGTAACCAACGGGACACTATTACTAAGCCTCTGCTGTCCGTCCGTCTGTCCATCTATCTGTTAGCGGGCTGTATCTCATGATACGTAGACAGTTGAAATTTTCACAGAATGTGTATTTCTGTTGCCGCTATAACAACAAATATTTTAAAAGAAAAATTAACGGGGCTCCCTTACTAGGGACGTGATTTTTTTTGCTCGATTGATAACAAAATCTTTCCTCTTTATAATATTAGAATAAATTTGTAGGATTTGTGTCAACGCCACGCCTTAAAACCCACTGAGTACTCATATGTAGTAACTTTTTGCGTTCATTCCCACTAGTTAGATTCATTAGTTCGATCGTCGAACTAGTGAGAATTTTTTTTCTCATCTGTTCGACCGTCGAACTAGTGAGAACTTTTTTTCTCATTTGTTCGACCGTCGAATTAATGAGCCACGTGTCGACGGAGCCCCGCTTCGCGGGGCTCCTACTTCTGAGTGGTTTATAAAAAAATCCGAGTCGGGGTGCCCTAAGTCCCGAGCTCGCTTCGCTCGCTCTTGCATTACTTGTTGCGATAGATACCTACGGAAGGAGCATGCGGCTCAACAGAGTCCAAAACACGGGTCACTTCGGTGCGATGCGATGGCAAATGCTCTCAAACGCGAGTACATTAATTCGACGGTCGAACAGATGAGAAAAAAAATTCTCACTAATGGGAATGGACTACTTTTTGTACCCAAAGACCATAACCGAAAAGAACAATCCATAAAGTTATATTTCTAACTTCACCTACAAGTTTTTTCAATGAACGTAGCAAGCAATAATTCTTTCTAAACATTTAAATTCCACCTACAAAATACATCGCGAAAACACATAGAACTTCCTTTAATAAAATGCTTAACGAATGTATTATAAAAGATACTTGTCCTGTCCTACTCAACTCCTACGCAGCTGCGTTTGAAACAAAATGGTGGTTACAATATTGTAACTCGATTCCTTGTCGAATTTACACGAGTATTGGAACAATTGTGGATCGAAACTCATGTTCGATTTACGTAAGGTTATTGTGTATATTTATATTATGTATGTTATACATTTGTAGGACGTAGGATGGCTATTTGACTATGTACCTATGTGTATGGTAGGACTTAATAAGTTAATAAGTCACCAAAATCAAAAGGTAAAAGTTATTTGACGTTTGCAAAATTGGCCCTAAAGTGGAAGAACTTACTTGACACTAACACAAAATTAAAAGTCATTTATTCAAACTAGGCTGAGAGCCAGCACTTTCTGAACGTCAAAGTTCTACATAAAGACAGTCCCCCATAAACACGCGCCCATCACCACTTCCTAGTCTTTTAACTGGGAAGAATTAGGACGCACACGCTACGTTAGTTTTTTTTAATGATTGTCACTTTTTGAACCGACTTCCAAAAGGAGGAGGTTATCAATTCGGATGTTTGTATTTTTTTTTATGTATGTTCGGGCATAACTCTGTCATAATATTAACGGATTTGCAAAATTCTTATTTTGTCCGAAAAGAGTTTGTTCCGAAATGGTTCCATTCAAATTTCATATAGATCTGATGATGGGTTTCGGAGAAAAACAACGGAACTCTTTAAAAATTGACAGCAAATCAACCGCGATTGCTGCGATCGTGTCTATGAATTGTTAACACAATTTAATGAGGAACCACAACTAAAAAGTCAAAAATAAAAAACTTTTTTACAAAAAAATAGAACTGACATCCAAAAAAAGTGCAAAATAACTTTAATTTCGGAAGTCGGTGTCAAAAATGAAGACACAAAACCAGAAACACCGACTTCCGAAATTAAAGTTATTTTGCACTTCTTTTGGAAGTCGGTTCTATTTTTGTTTTTTTTTTCAACTGTACCCACACGTAACTGACCTGTGAGTACAGGTTATTTTCAGCCAAGAATCACAGAAGCTTCACCCTCAAGACCTCACTGCTCCGAAAATGTGTGCGCGTTGGGAAGCCACGGCCTCGCATTCCAGGCTAACGTGAATGGCTGATTCGGCGCTAAGCCAGATACCCTTAGTCCGAAGATCAGCCGGTATATTCGCTAACTCAGTTGATATCAATTTGATAGGCCCTTTGCAGTACATTGCTGCTTTGCTCGGTAGACATCGATTTATGCTACTACTACGTGGTTGAGGAGGTTCTCAATTCGACTGTATTTTTTTTTTTAATGTGTGTTACCTCATATCTTTTTACTAGGTGAACCGATTTTGTGATTTTTTTTTTATTTGAAAGCTGGTGCTTCACATGTAGTCCCATTTAAATTTGGTGTAGGTCTGATGAAGAACTTCGGAGATACACAATATAACTCTTCAATGAATAATAGCAAACTTTCCAGAATTGCTGCAATCGCATGTCTGTATATTGTTTACACCACTTCACAACATTACATCACGCTGATACGCTCTAAAGGGGTATACAGATTCGTACAGTTCATCCTGATACACCCTAATTTCACCAACTATGTTGAAATTCCCTATTTTTGGGGCTATCAATTCGGGCATAACTTTACTATTAATTTAGTTTTAGAATGGGGTACAACAACTAAAAAGTGAAAAATAAAAAAGAAATACAACCGACTTCCAATCAATACTAAAAAATGCAAAATAACTTTAATTTCGGCAGTCGGTGTCAAATAATGAAGTAACCAAACTAGAAACACCGACTTCCAAAATTAAAGTTATTTTGCATTTTTGGTATTGGAAGTCGGTTGTATTTTTTTTTGGAATTTTTTTTTTTTGGTTTTCGTATAGGTGCCTACGTCAAAGCAGCAATGTACTGCCTATCAATTTGATGGCAATTGAGCAAATACACCTGCAGATCCTAAAGCTCATCATCATGATTATTTCAGCCGAAAGACGGCTACTGCTGGACATAGGCCTCCCGCAAAAGGGCGGGTTTGCCTTAATCGCTAGAGAATGCCGCTGCACATTCTCTGGTGAATCCTAAAGCCATATGATAATAATTAGACTTGACGAAAAGTCGGTTGAATTAGGAGCACTATTTTGAGCCTTATTTATAAATAATTTTCTATAGTTAAAAAAAAAACTAAAAAACGTTTTACTTTTCGCATACTTCATAACAAACCTTTTTATTTGATACCCATATAACTAATCCACCATCTTTGGCAGTCCGCCATATTTGATTTAGAATGACGTCACTTAGGTAACCATGCATTGTCATCTGTCCTTAATAAGTGTGCGAAGTTTCAATTCAATCCGACGTTTTGAAGTGGGTGAAAATCACGTTCATAGATACATAGATACATACCAAGCTAACAAAAACGTGTTAATTATCACGTGATTAGTTTAAGCACTCATTAGCAGGTTGTAATTTCAACATTTTCTACCCGAAACAAGGATAGGTGCGGGTAGAACCTAAAGTAAGTACCTACTTAACAAATTATTTGAAGGATATTTTGTCCTATATACAGCTGAATTTGATAGATAAGACCTACTTGTATTAATCTGCCTATCCGATGCCAAACTATCTTGGGGTTGGTTTCCAGTCTAACCGGATGCAGCTGAATACCAGTATTTTACATGGAGCGACTGCGTATTTGACCTCCACAACCTAGTTACTGGGTAATACAGTACCCCTTGGTAAGACTGGTTGTCAGACTTTCGAGCTTCTGACGACCCGTAACGACTGTCAAAGATCCATGATTGACAGCCGGGACCAATGGCTTAACGTGCTTTTCGAGTCACGGAGGATTCTCGGTATGTAAAGATGGTCACCCATCCATGGACCAACCCCGGCGTAGCTTAACCTGATGGATCGACCCGTGCGGCTGTTGTTACTTTAGCCCCGAGCTGAGACCATGACACCTACTCGTATGCTATCTTGTATTTAGAATCCGCTTATTACTATTTGAGGCCTCCCACAAGACGGACCGAAGACCTAGCCGATATATGCGACACTTGGGGGGGGGGGCAATGTCCAGCAAATGATGACTATGATGATGAATCACTGTTTAAACTAAGCTGATGCCCTGATGGTTTGCGAGTTTTATAATAAGTCTGTTCATCGATGCATCCTGCAAACAATGAATGTGTTCACATTGTTGGTTGAATTAGACCCGCCATTTTGATTCAAGTAAATAGAAATGTCCCTAAGGGACTCGTCTTAAGTGTAACTAGGTGTGTGGGTGCCACGACAACAAAGGTTTTGTATGAACACATACACTTTAAACTGATCATATCGTTATTACTGCAGTAATCTGATTTACTAAGGGCTGTGAATGTATGAAACTGCAATGGCAGCTGCTCTGAGAAAATTACTATGGTAGTAATGCTTTCAAATCTCAAATATGTAGATAGAATAAAATTTATAGTGCACCAAAAAATTTAGAAAAATACTGGCCAAGTGCGAGTCGGACTTGCGCGCAAAAGGGGTAATAATATTAATTTGAACACTAACCAAACTGGAACTAATACTAAAACAATACTTTACCATGAACCTCGAATTTACAATAATCTTTGTTCAAATTCCAAAAACCGGACACGAAGGGTTCCGTACCAATATCTAAGGGAGCCCCCTTAAATATTTATTTTATTCTGTTTTTTAGTATTTGTTGTTATAGCGGCAACAGAAATACATCATCTGTGAAAATTTCAACTGTCTATCACGGACAGACAGTGGAGTCTTAGTAATAGGTGCCCGTTTTACCCTTTGGGTACAGAACCCTAAAAACCACTGGTCCACTCTCTCTACTTTGTTATTATAAAACGAATACGATACATGTTCGAACATCACTCTAGAACCCTACCTAAATCTCCCTAAGGAACAAGACTTAACAGAACAAAGACACAACCCTAGATTTTATATCCCGACAAACATGTTAATCTCGACAAAAAAGTCGTACAGTCTACGACTCGTACGCATGTACAGCCCCATTGTCAAGATGGTCGCCTCCCTAAATAATAGAGACATCAGGCTGGACAAGATGGCTATAACTTATTCAAATTAGTCGTAATACGATACCTGGGTCTGGCGTGTACGTGCGCCCAATATCTGGGATCTTTGTGGGATTTTGAGTGGAGATGGGGTTAGGTATGGTATGTAGTGTCAGCGATTGAGAAAAGATCCCAGGCGATAGTTTTGGTCTCGTATTTAAAGTGACGCTCTGTAAACAAAGGTATTTCTGCTTTTATTAAACTTGAAATGTACGTATGTAAGTTATTCGCTCCAAGCAAACTATTTTTCGCCCACTTGTGGGTTTTCGATAGAGCTGTGGCATACTTAAGTAAGTCCGGTGATAATGCAATATTATGATAGATACCATCGAGCTGATCTGATGATGGCACCGGGATGTAGGGACTGGAACTCCCTGATGGCAAATACCTAGTAGTACAGTTGAATTTGGGCTACTATGTTTTATTATCATTTTTAAAGTCGTCCAATTCTGTGTAGTACATTAACAATCGTCATCTGTTCTGTGGTGACATTAAAACCCAGGTTTACACCATTTCATCAAATTTTGAGAAGTATTTGGCCATGGAAAAATGTCAAGTATAGAATCTCCATTCAATCGTTTGCATCAGTGCATTGTAACGCTTCTGCAAAGTTTTTCTTTGTTCACAATATGTTTCTTACTTTATTACATCATAATGTTCTTGTGTAAGTACCTAAATGAGATGGGTAGATACAGCATGAATATCAATCATGAACATCATCATTTCAGCCGAAAGACATTCACTTCTGGACAGGACCGGTCGTTTTGCGTCTCGCATCCATCGGTTTCCCGCCACTCTCACCAGTTCATCGGTCCAGCTTGTGGCAGCCCTTCCAACGCTACGTCTTCCGGTACGCAGACGCCACTCCAGAACATCAGTATTCCAACCGATCGATTCTGCGAGTTTTCACGGTGAGATTTTACAGAATAGCACTACTAATAGTACTATTCAGTTTCTCACTGTGAAAATTTAGGTGAAGTGGGCTGTCAATCCATACAATCAAGGTGAAATGACAGTTCACTTCACGCTCACTCCGCCTAAGTTTTCACGGTGAGCTGTTAATAGAATCGACCGGCTGAATATCAATATCATGAGTCAAGACTGTCATTTTTAACAGAGTTCGATAAAAGGAGGAGGTTCTATTTTCGATTGTGTGTAGGTTTTTTTATGTAGGTATGTTCACCGATTTCTCTGTCATTTGTGGACCGATTTTCAAAATTCTTTTTTTTTCGAAAGATTATACTCCTGAAGTCCACCCCATAGAAATTTTATCAAAATTGATTCAACGCTTTTCGAAATATCAACAAAAATAAAAAGTGACGTATTAGTTCTGGGGTACTACAACTAAAAAGTGTAAATTAAAAATCTTTTATACAAAAAATACAACCGACTTCCAAAAAAGAATTACACTAAAAATTTTAAAATAACTTTGATTTCCGAAGTCGGTATCAAAAAACGAAGAAACAAAATACAAACACTGACTTCCGAAATTAAAGTTATTTTACAAAATTTAGTGTATTTTGAAGTCGGTTGTATTTTTGTAAAAAAAATTGTATTGATAGTAGTAGTCTGCAAAATTTTATTTTCTTACATTTAAAATCAATAGCCACACACAACCCCGCTCTTGTTATATAAGGTATCTCGCTTACCATATCTTCTCAACGCCCTTTTGCTGTACGACCACCCTAAACCAACTCATTCTCGCACCAAACACGGCGCTTAGTGTCATCTGATTTATATAAAGTTATTTTGTAAAGAATTATATTACCGACGTGCCTGTAATGTTACTAATGAGTAATGTCTCCTAAGAACATGTAAACATGAGCTCGCATGATTGGTAGTGTGTTTACTGAGATATTTTCACGCTGATCATGTTTTGTTTTGTGGTGTAACATTATATTTTGATGGACGTTTGTTTTAGAATTTTGAGTGGTGATGCGTACAGAGTATTAGGCATTGTGAGTACTTACCTACTATTATTGTGACTCTTAGAAGGAACATAATATTGTTAGTACCTATATTTAAGTATAGTTCAATTTTGCCTGATAATGTATCAAGTCATACATACTCATAAGTCAGTTGTAGAGCTCTACTTAATCTTCTAATACATAAAAATCTCGTGTTACGGTGTTTGTGGTTGTACTCCTCCGAAACGGTTCGACCGATTTTAATTTAAAAAAAAAGTGTGTGTGTACTAATGTACGCACGTAAGATGTTATACTTCTTTGGCGTAACAAGATAAAAAACCAAACTGTCACAAAGTTTACAAAAGGAAAACAATCATTTTTCATGAACCACAGACCATAGCTAACTTCGGGGTGTCGGTTCTAGCTAACTTCAACCTGTGAATTTTGTGTGACAGTGATGCGCGCGCATCCTAAAATTTCACTCTCATCATCATTCTCCTGCCCTTATCCCAATTTATTTGGGGTCGGCGCATGTCTTTTTCTTCCATACTCCTCTATTAGTCGTCATCTCTGTAGTCACCCCCTTTTTACCCATATCCTCTTTCACACAGTCCAACCATCGTTTCTTTGGCCTTCCCCTACTATACCATGCCATCCACATCTATACACAAGACTTTCCTCACGACATTTTCTTCATTCCTCCGCATCACATGCCCATACCACGACCACCGATTTCCACATAACTTTTCAGTCAGCGGTGCCACTTTCAGACTTTAAAATTTCATTCTCATCATTTTTTCATAACGCGCCTAAAGAAGTATAACTTCAAAAAAAATTGTTTTATTGGTAGGTATGAGAATAAAAAAGGGTAATGATAGCGTTACGGCTGACAGGACGGAACGGAAGAAAAAAACGTGTTGCGCCGACCCTAAGTAACATGGTATAAGGGCAGGAAGATGATGATGATAGTAGGTATGAGAATAGGTCGTATAGTATTTCCCACCCCCCATTTTTCATACGCAGAACAACGTTTGCCGGGTCAGCTAGTAATAAATAAAAACAGGCTTGTGATAAAAACGTGAATTAAAAAAAAAAAGGTGTGTGTGCGATTCACACACGATAGAAGTGAAACTTCAGTAAATCGACAAAAGAATGAGATGAATATATATAACAAGGGTAGGATAATTACAAAGTTTAATTGTTTAAAAATGAAAGTATTTTGATTAATTTTAAAAGAAATTTTATATTTTATTTAACATATGTTACATAATCTATTGCTCAAGTTCCATTGTTTTAGTTTCAATTTGGTTGATATATCTTTGGAATACTGCATCTATTACCGTTTTTGATCTCTTATAAAATTTATTATTTAGCACAACAAGATATAAAAATACTCACAAACACACAGTTAAATAATAACACACCACGCTGACATCTTACTAAAAAGCTGTAATACGCAGCCGCATACAGTGTACAGTAGCTCACGTAGTTTTCACATACACTAACACACGTTAAATGCTCAAATACAAGCACGTATTAAACAGTGTGCAATATACATAAACACCGACATCTGCTCTCTCACTCTTTTGTATTTGTGTCTCTTACCTGTCGTTTTTTCCGTTGCATCCGGTTTGAAATCACAACGATTCTAAAGAAGTTTCACTTCAAAAATAAATTAAGTGACATTTATCATATACGAGTAGGTATGTATATAGTAGGTATATTTTAGGTCAGAATAACCTCTCCTTGTTTACTCATCGTCATAATATAAGCGTACGTAGATAGGTAAGTTCTAGGGACGTATATAAACATAGATATTTTCAAAATTTAAAGTATATATAAATTTTAAAATCTTGAGGCACTAATATTGTATAGTAATCCTGTACAATGGATAACTTAGGTATACAATAAGTGCTTCAAGCTTTAAAACATTACATAAAAATATTTTACATTTTGAAAATTTATATATTTTTGAAAAGTTCTATATATTTATACGAATTCGAATGGTTCGAGCCCAGCCAGGCGCTTTACTCTGTGTAAATTATTTCTTCACCATTGCTCTCAAAACGGTGAAGAAACATATCAAGAAGAAACGCCATGTTCTAGAACCAAATAAATTAAAACATGTGACATCTATTAATCTGCACTGGGTCCGTGTGGTGGGTTATAGCCCACTCCCACTCGCAGAGAGGAGGCCTGTGTAGTGCAGTGCACAGTGCACAGTGTGCAGTGGAGACATTAAAATGCTGATTATGCTTATGCTAGGCATGGACCCAGCAGCACTGACTATATAGCTAATAGACTGTTCGATATTTGAAGAGTAATTCGAATGATGAATTAGTTTTTTTAATTTATTTATTTACCCCGAAGGGAAGGCGAAAGTCTTTTGACCATATTGCCTAGTCTTACGTATTGTATTTTTACTTGTTTTCCATTAGAATGCAGATGTAACACATTCTAATGTTTTTTTGCAGTATCTGGCAACAAATGTGTCGAGTCAGCCGTCTCAGCAAACTTCGCTGAGGTAGTCAATACTACAATAAAATTTTCAGCTCCATTTTACCGAGATCGCGCCTGTTTCAATGATTCCACATATTGTTCATTTGTGTTGACACTTGAGACACAAAACTTTAGGTACCAATTTTACATCACAATATCGACTAGGAATCAATACACGAATAATTAAAACAGCCACTGAACGTCACTCGAGAAAATCCCGCCAAAAAAACCCGAATGACGAATTATTTTATAATTTTAGAATACTGTCACTTTTTCCCGGTTAGAATGCAGATGTAACACATTTTAATATTTTTGCAGTATTTGGCAGCAAAAGAGTCGAGTCAACCTTCTCGTCAAGCTTCGCTGAGGTAGTCAATACTACGGCAAAATTCTCAGCTTTATTTTACCGAGATCGCACCTGTTTCAATGATTCCGCATATTGTCCAGTTGCTTAGCCACTTGAGACACAAAACTACACCAATTTTACATCACAATATCCACTACACACGAAAAAGTCCCGCAAAAAAAGAAACTGGTATTGTTTTAACATCGGGAGTTATACCAGAAGAGTCCTCCGCAGTGCGCAGTGCGGTATCAGTCTTTAATTTCATACACTGCACACGCTACAGCTGCTCAGCATTTAACGTACTACCTCTCGCTAGAGAGTGAACTCTACAACCCCTGAAGCCCCGAAGGTTTCACATAATATACAGCGGATGTAACGGAAAAGTGTCATCATATTTTAAGAACTACATCTGCCCATCGACATGAACAACTTTCTTCAAGAAAATCCGAGGAAATTCTAAAAAAAACATTTTGCCTCCCATACAAACTTTTGATCAGCTGATGATAACTTTGTATGGAAATTCCAAATTTGCTCCTAAAATATGACCACACCTTACCGTTACACGCTGTATATAAATTGTTCAAACTCTGTTTTCCAATTATTATTAACAAGAACTAAAATCCCATCGTTAATATTGATCACTAGATAAACAGAACTGGATTTTATAGTCAGCTCAATCAAGTCGATTGAAATCAAATTGAAAATTAGAAACCTTATAAAAATTCCACCTGTCAAAGATGACCAGGCAGTCACATAACAGAGTTTATACCACCATTTAAGTTCTAAACAGACTTCCGAAAGATATGTGACATCAGAATACAGCATTACAATATATTAAATTATTCGAATAGGTGACTTCCCGCAGCTTGATGGCGGAGTGTCCATTGTGTGGTAGCTCAGTTGCTACCTTATGTTCAGACGGAAAAATATTAAGAAGGCCTACTGAATAAACTTCGTGTAGTAATCAGGTGGTGCTCAAATATTTGTGAGAAGCATATGACTATTACTCCATTCTACTGATGGGTTAGGGCATTGAATTTTCGATATAAAGGGTAACCTGCTGATAGATGTTGTTTATTTTTAACCGACATCGCAAAAAGGAGGAGGTTCTATGTTCGACTGTGTGTATGTTTTTTTTTGTTATGTATGTCCACCAATTTCTCTATCAGTTGTGGACGGATTTTCAGAATTATTTTTTTATCCGAAAGAGTATTCTCCAGAGGTGGTCCCATATATTTAAATTTTATCGAAATTGCTTTAGCGATTTTTGAAAAAAAAAATGTGTATACGTAGATGACGTTTTGGTCTCCTCCAATTACGAGTGTTTAAATTCCATGTTCCATGATATTGGGGTTATCAATTCGGATGTAACTTTACTATTTAGTTTTATTTCTGGGGTATAACAACTAAAAAGTGAAAAATAAAAAACTTTTTTTACAAAAAATACAACCGACTAAAAAAAATACACTTAAAATTTAAAAATAACTTTAATTTCGGGATTCGGTGTCAATAAACGAAGAAATAAAATACAAACACCGACTTCCGAAATAAAAGTTATTTTTAAATTTTAATTGTATTTTCTTTTTTGGAAGTCGGTTGTATTTTTTGTAAAAAAGTTTTTTCTCTTATTTTTAGTTTTTCCATTAGGAATTACTCTGTAGTAATCCGGAGTTGGGAAGCTGGTGGTGTGATGCCCCGTGCCTCAGAAAGCATCCTCAATCGTATTGGATTGCCGTCCATGAGGACTATGACAGTAAAGCAGCAGAGAGTGCAGTGCACCTGTGTTGTGGACTACAATATATCCTGCGTACTTGGCTAATCTCCGTTGATAATATCCACCGTGATTAAAATTCGGTTTGGAGGTTAAGGGAATGCTCTTAAGGCGCTATTAGCTGCCAACGACCTTGAGTGGTTAGCTTGCGTGTTCTGCGCCGAGCTCACGCAACGCGTCGTATGTCCACCCAGTAATAGGACTCGCCCATCAAGGAGCGCTGTCCGAAATTAGACGCATTATTAATTTATTACACATAAAACAACAAGTTTTAAACTAAAACGCTGAGACTAAATTATAAATAATTAACTGATCTTTAAAATGGTGAAGGTTTCATAAAAATACGCTTTATAGTTATTGCGTGATTCTCAATTTTTCATCCGCGTTAGACATAACTTTACAAATTAATTACACTATGTTATAAAAATATTATTTCAAATATTCTTAGATCAAATTACGATAAAAATAGTTTAAAGTCACATATATTTTTTTCAAAGAAATAAAACAAGTCGTTTAGACGTGATGTTCAATTAAATTCAAATTCAAATTAAAAAATCATTTATTTCAATCCATTTCTTTAGATCATTTCATTTCAATTAAATTTAAAATTATAATAATAATACATGTCACAATAATTTTAAAAGTAGTAATTAAATAATTTAAATAAAAGTAAACATTACAATTTAAAATTATAAAACCAAAATTAAAATCAAAACTAACATCCAAATAAAATCTAAAACAAAACTAAAATCAAAAATCAAAATCACATTTAAATTAAATCATAAAATAAAATACATTTTTTTTTTTAATTAATAATACGCGCCTCTGAGTCATTTGTTTGTTTGTCATCACATTAATCATATAGCAATGGATGTACTGACAATCAAACCTGTTCGCAAATTTAAAAACCTCTAAAAGTCGTAAAACTGCGACTTAAAAAAATAAAAAAAATACTGTACATGGACCTTGGCCTTCTGTTATCTATCTTCACATTACCACCTCAGTTATGAAGATATCCTAACTTTTGAATAAAATTAAATTGAAATTGCTGTCTACTTTATAGGATTTATGGTCAATTTTGGATTTTTGCTGTGTTTTGTTATGTAAAACTGTTCGGTCTCTGAATGCTGTGTGTTGTATTGAAAAGAAATGGGTTTATTATGGTGTACGGTTCCGTTTGGAGTGTAGGAAGTGTGGTTCTAAAGGTTTTGAGTTGATTCTTACTCAAATGACAAACTTGGGACTCATTTATTGTAATCTAACTTGTGCCAGCGGTTTCAGCCGCGTAGAATTAGAAGGTACTTATCCCACTATAAATTAGAGTCTATGTGCTATTCCAGACTATAAACTATCTTTGTGCCAAATTTCATCCATGACTAGCTGACCCGACAGACGTTGTCCTGACGCGCGAACTGTCACACTCGCGAAATCGTTAAGTTTTTTGAAATTTTCCAATTTTGTGCTCAACTTACCTATTTTTTTTATTTCATAAAAACCTTTTCTTGTCAATAACAAACACAACAACTATATAGATATAAGTTTGAGTAACAAACATCCATCCAAAATATCGCAATATATAATATTAAGTAGGAAGTAGGAGATATTGGGCTCAATTGGCGTTTTTTTCTCACAAATAGAGAACCTCGTCACTTCTAAGAATTCAAATATTCATCAATAAATTGCTTGATATTATATCGAATAATGACCGTCATAGACAACTGCTAATAGTAAAAAAAACCTTATTACTTAGAGTTTTATAAACAAAAAAAAATCCTTAAAAGTGACTCCTCTCTTTGTTAGCAGAAATGACCACTACCTATTTGTTATAACTTAGCCAAAACTTATTTTTGTTGCTTAATCTAAGTGGCATACGTTATCTTAGTTTTTAAACATTATAGCATAAATGTTATAAAACATTAGTGTTCATAGTTGTTAAATAAATTAGGAAAATGTTAGTATGAAAAATGAAACTTGTTTAAAATTCTCCATACAAAACGCTGATTTCATAGGTGAGCCCCACCTAATACTTAAATGTAGCAATAGTTTTCGTATTAGTCAGGTAGAAAAGTAGGATTTTGACAAACTTCCACAGACAGTTTGTCGGCGAAAACCAAGCGCCACTGTTGCGTAAAATTCTCTATAAACTTATAATAACTTACTATACGACCGGACAGCTGTCCCATCAGACAAAGATCATGAAAATGACCAAGTAATAGACTTAAAGTTAACAAAACAAGATGTCACCAGTCACGTGTTACTGACAATTTATGATATTCTGACACCTTTTCTACTTTTTTTCTTCGGCCATCTGTTTCTATTGTGAGGATGGGAAACTAATGGTTTTTGTATTGAGTTCTAATTTTGCGTTAAATTTGAACAGTGTTGTTATTTGAGTGTATTTTGTATGGTCATGGTTAGTTATAAATGATATTGAGTGAGTTGTCATTCGTTTCGATACAGGACAAATTGATTTGCAATGCGTTGCTACCTTCTGGCTTCTGTAAGCTAATTTGGAGTTAACACTGAATCTTGAACATTGACTTCTACAGTTTTCACTTTTGACTTATGTTTTAATAATCATTTTATTTTACATATAAAGAAAACGACGATTCCCGTTTACTCGAGACGTCATTTTCTTAAGTTTAAACCTGCCGCGCTTTCGACAGAGTTATAGACTCGTGTTATCGATTGACGTCAACCATAGTAAACCAGAATAATACTCTATGGTAATTTGCTCTGTAATCTGCATTCTAACCTAAAAATATAAAACATTCAAGATTACACTAATTGTGCTAAAAATAATTTACTGAAGTAACGAACAATAAATTGTAAATCACCTGGAGTAGAAACTTTTAATGTTGTTTTCTGTTCTTATTTTAGGTAAGTCTATTTTTAGCTGACTAGTGTAATCTTATCTTGATGTTATTTTGTAAATAGGAAAGAAATAAATGAAACTGTTCTTATTGCAGAAACCCAACTGAGTTTTTACTTCGATAAAGAGTAATATAATAAAGATTATTATATACATTTACCATTTTTAGTATAAAATGCTTCTGCCCGTTGAAATTACCATCTTTCATTATGGAAGTCAGAGATAAATCCCAAAAAAAGATAGTCTTTCTGTAAAAAGTTATCATCAGCTGATCAAAATTAGTAGGTATGGGATGGGAGGTTAATTTTTTTTGAAGTGAGTGCAATTAATCAGAAAAGACAGCGGAGGAGTAAGAAAAACGTAATTTCCACTTCCCTCCTAATCAAGCGGGAGACAGAACAAAACTAGGCCATTAGGCAGAGACAAAGGGGTTTTTACAACTGGGGTAAGCCCAGTTGCCAAGCACCACTGGTTAAAAACACTAATATTAATGGGTCCTAAAATTGTGAGCTGCTACACTTGATTCCAATAATAGGTATGGCAAAAACGCTTGAACGCACGGAAATTCGATTCCAGTTTCCACAAGGTCTGTATAATAGACAACTCCAGACGTAGACTGAATACTATCCAACATAATATTGCGCTCAGTTGGATATGATGTGCGGATTATTCGTATTCACAATCAGGTGTAGAAAATTGACATAAAGGTGAGGCAACAACTTTGAGGCTTGGCTGGAGAGGCGCCATGGCAACCTCACCTTCCGCCTGACGCAGGTGCTCACCGGACACGGCTGTTTCGGGAGGTACCTGTGTCGTGTCAAGGCGGAGGTGACCCCTGAGTGTTTCCACTGCGAGGATCGCCCAGAGGACACGGTGGAGCATACGGTGGAGGTTTGCCCCGCTTGGGCAGAACACCGCCGTGTCCTCGTGGATGCGATAGGCGACAGCGACCTCTCGCGCCGTGCCCTGGTTCAGGCCATGGTACGGAGCGAGAGGGAATGGGAGGCCGTCTCCTCCTTCTGCGAAGCAGTAATGCTCGCGAAGAGGGAGGCGGCATACGTTAGGGAGGCTCAACAACAGCCGAGTCGCCCTAGCGCCCCCAGCCGCGACCGCCGCAGGAGACGCCAGGGGCCGCGAGACGATCTCCGGCCACCGTAGACCCGGGCCTGCGGACGACGAGTAGTGGGTAACTCGCCGCCCGATCAGCACCAGGCCCGAGAGTCGACGGCGCGTAGTGTTCCACGCGCGCCTCAAAGAGTTGTCAGCAAAGTGAAGGGGCCTGCTAAGGCCGGTGCCTGCCCGGGGGTGGAGGATAAATTCGAAAGAGTTACCTCGCCCCCGGGCACTCGAGGCAGGGAGGAACAGGGGTGGGTTTTAGTCAGTAAGAGTCTGACACACCCTTCCGCTCCACCCTAGAGCGGAAGAAGTCATAGGATGATTTCCCACCCCCCCAAAAAAAAAAAAAAAAGGTGAGGCAACAAGCGTGAAGGAAAATAATTTACTCTTAAAGTTGCCATGACCTGTGGGAAATTGGGCAACACAGTGATCCACCTCCAGCCATGTCCTATCCAGCCGTTCGCGAACCGATGGTAAGAACTGGTGGAGGTGTCTGCCTTTCATGGAACTTTCCCACCTACATTGCCATTCGGATAAAAGGTCCTCCCAAACGTCAGTTTGAGGTTTAAGTAAACTAGAAATCTTGGCACGATCACGTTGAGTTAAAAAGTCTGGGTCCGTAGTCTTTCGTGCAGAATAGTACATTGCAGCACGTCGCTGCACCTCAAGATTGACTGGAAGTACACCTGCAAGTAACGGCAAGGCTTCAGTGCTAACCGTCCTATACACTTTACATAGGAAAATCATAGCTAAACGTTGACTTTGTAGAAATTTACGTCGTACCGCCCCAATGGTGGCCCTATCAGCCCAAACAGGTGCCCCGTAGCACATACAACCCAGGTAAGTAGCCCCATAGATCGTTTTTAACGTTAGGAATGATAGGCTCCAAGTAACCTGTGTATGTGAGTTTAAATGTTTGTGAACGCACCCACGATACAGGAGTTATTCCTAGTGTGGGGCAACATTTTTTATAAAAAAAAAAAAAAAAAAAACCTTGGAAATCCTCGTCAACGCATAGAAGTTCTTTTAAGCTGTTTCACCTACTGTTTATACACGCTCAATAAATGGAAAGTTATTTTCTAATACCATACCGAGGTAGGATACGAACTGTTTTTTTTTTAACGGGAACGTTATTAAACCTTATACTAGGCTAACTGTTTTGGTTGCAATAAAGTATATTACATCTATCTATCTGCGGTGTTTCTCAAACTAATTTAATTTAACCCCGTATAAAATGTAAAGAAACTCTACCCAACTTCAACACCCCGCAGTTGCGTTACAATTCACAACTACCGCCAAAGTAACAAAAAAAAATCTCCTAACTGACTTTAGAGGGAGCAAAAAAGGCCACTTTAGAAGTGACCAAAGCTAATGAAAAGCCCACAATATCACAATGGAGACCTAATTGAAATCGACACTGGGACACAATGGAACACTACAGTCATAGGTTTGAACGAGGGTGAAGCAAAAAATTTGGACATCTGGTGGGTACTGAGCGGCGTTCGACTGAATACTGTGCGGTGTTTTAAAATAGCCCTTCATGGTCACTTGTAGTAATTTCAGTGATAGGGAATTATTGATTCATTAATTTGATTAATTTGAGCTGCAAATCTATCGTTTGCTTGTATTATAAACTTAAGAAGCCCTTATAATTATTATAAATTTTTGGAATTTCCTCCTCGAGTCCTTTATTTTGTTAGCCCACTTGAATATATTTCATTAAAAAAATTCGGCGACACTTAGGTACCTAGCGGCGGCTGCCATCTTGTCTTTTTTTTCAAAATGTCACTTTAAGCTTATGTCACTTTGGCTCTCAAGATAAATCTAATAATATCTCATTTGTTGAAATCCATCCAGCCCTTTTGGAACAGGGCGTGCCAAAGAAATAGATATATATACTCTCGAAAAACTTTACCCTCCTTCTTGCGCAGTCGGGTAGAAAGGGTTTTATTCTTTATTCATTGTTCTATTATATTTTGTGACAATGGTAACTGATTGACATTTCTAACTACCTACCTAATTATATTTTTACGTAATTATGTGAGAGTAAGATATTTTTTTTTTGTTGTGGGTGGGAAATCATCCAATGACATCTCCCGCTCTAGGGTGGAGTGGGAGGATGTCAGACTCTTACTGACTAAAACCCACCCCTGTTCCTTCCTGCCCTTAGTGCCCGGGGGCGAGGAAACTCTGTTTCGAATTTATCCTCAACCCCCGGGCAGGCATCGGCCATGACGGGCCCGTCCCTATTGCTGACAACTCTTGTTCGTCGCGCGTGGAACACTACGCGCCGTCGACTCTCGGGCCTGGTGCTGATCGGACGGTGAGGTACCCATTACACGCCGTCCGCAGGCCCGTGATACAAAATAAAACGGGTCTCAGGAATCTAGATAGTTCCTCATTGTTCATTTTGGTAACCAACATCTCATACACCTATCAAAATAACCTAAACTATATCTCTTATCCCCGTATCCCGTCTCTAGATTGTTTAGTTCCTATATAATCTGAAAACAAACAATTACATTTTTTTTTTCAGTTCTTTTTATTTTATTTCATTTCATATCATCGCTTTTATAATTCAGTTGGTAATAAAGTCCTTTTAACATTAAAGTACTCTTTCAATATTAAAATACCGCACCTTAAATCGTCGAACGTGCAACACCATCTAACTACAATTTGCAACCAATTGAGCATCCAATGGTATTCACACCCCCTTGGCTTTCTATAGAGAGAATTATAACCATTGGTAGTGGTGCAAAATCGTATCAGTATAAAGAGTATCTACTTACTTTAAGGGTAAATTGTACTCGATAATAATAATTTAAGTTGAAAGTTTATTGTGATTGCTCTTAATGAAGATAAGTTAAATTGATTGCCTCTTAGTAGTATTTTACACAAGTATCCCAGAACGAGGGTAAAGTTTTTCGAGAGTATATGTATGTAAGTATGTATGAGGAGGAATAAATGTATTTAAGGTAGGAAGGAATGTACGAGTATGTATGAGGAGCTCGTGGCTAAAGTAATAACAGGCGCATGGATCCATCCATCGGATTAAGCTGCGCTGGCCGGGGTTGGTCAATGGATGGATGGATGGATGGATGGACGGGGATGGGTGGCCATCTTTACATACCGAGAACCCTCCGTGCCTCGGAAAGCACGCTAAGCCGTTGGTCCCGGCTGTCAATCGTGGATCTTTGATAGTCATTATGGGTCGTCAGAAACCCGAAAGTCTAACAACCAGTCTTACCAAGAGGTATCGTATTACCCAGTAACTGGGTTGTGGAGGTCAGATAGGCAGTCGCTCCATTTAAAATACAGGTATTCAGCTGCATCCGATTAGACTGGAAGCCGACCTCAAGATAGTTGGGAAAATGCTAGGCAGATGATGATGTATGTAAGTATGTCAATGGTTTACTAAACCAACTAAAAAGTGCCAAACAAAGTCTGTAGTTACACGATGGCCGCCTGACAACGGGGACTGACAGATGCCAAACGTGACGCGTCCGGGGCCTGATCGAACTAAAACAAATGGATAAGTACCGCCAACTGCATCAGACAAAGTATATAATGGAACGAGCGTGCCCAGAAGGTATAGAAGTCTCCAAAAATTGACGATGATATGTATGTTTGTATGTGTGTATGTTTGTACGCGATTTTATCGAAAACTACTGATCTGATTTGGATAGGATTTTCGTTATTAAAATGCATATTTTTCAAGGAAGTTTTTAGTATACAATACATTAGGATCTGATGAAGAACTAAGGATATAGACAGTGGAACATAAGCGATTACTGCGATCGTTTGTCTATGTATTGTTTACACAATTTGATGGGAAACCACAACTAAAAAGTGAAAAATAAAAAACTTTTTTACAAAAAATAGAACCGAAAACAAAAAATGTGGAAATTAACTTTAATTTCGGAAGTCGGTGTCAAAAAACGAAGAAACAAAACCAGAGACACTGACTGCCGAAATTAAAGTTATTTTCCACATTTTTTGTAAGAAAGATTTTTAATACATTTCAATAAGTAAATGCTTTAATTAATTAAAACACATAAAACGGATCAACACCACAAAATTGCAATTTTCTCCACACTCAAACCCAAAAGACCATCTCACCATTTAAATTAAACTGACATACACCCTTTTGACTTCCAACACCACTCACATTTCACGGTACTCCAACTATTCACGGCTGCCGACGCCGCAAAAGACCTTTTTTCTAAACTCGAAAGTTACACTTTTTTTGCAAACTTAAACCAATTTGCTCTAGTGGATTAAGAAGGGCTGAAATCCGAGTCAGAAGTGGCTTTAAAAGGGCAAAATCATAGGAAAGATTTAATGAGTTTCAAGAATATTGCGGTTAACTTTTGAAAGATTTAAAGAGAACGTAAATAACGTGTTTTTGTATGTGAAGTATTGAGGCGTCTTGTGTGATCTTCGTTGATCCTAATTTTACCACAGACAACTATCTGTCCTGCCCTGAGGTTGAGGATAAATTCGAAACAGAGTTACCTCGCCCCTGGGTAATCAGGGCAGGGAAAGAACAGGGGTGGGTTTTAGTCAGTAAGAGTCTGACACGCCCTCCAGCTCCACCTTAGAGCGGGAGATGTCATTGGATGATATCCCAACCCACAAAAAAAAAAAGAAAGACATCTTTCTGTGGTAAAATTAGGAATTTACACAGACAGTTGTCTTTCTTTCTATCCGTTTGTCTGTCCGTCGTTTGTCACAAAATTTTATTATTACGTTTATTTTACTAACAAATACCAAAATATTGATTTCCTTCTATGGTATTTACGGAACCCTAATTGTGCGAAGTCCGACACGCACTTGGCTGGTTTTTTTATTTAGACAATTATTGTGATAGACAGTATTCTCATAGTTTTTTTTTTAAATTTACAGTAGACTTAAGCTTCTTCTTATTAGTTGTAAGTACCTGGATGATTGCGCTTTGCTCGATTATACGTTTTCTAAAAATGAAACCTAGCTAGATCGATTTATCGCTCCCGAAACCCCTTGCATACTAAAGTTCATGAAAATCGTTGGAGCCGTTTCCGAGATTTAGATTATAAATATACCTTTCCATACATAATACAAGAATTGCTCGTATAAAGGTATTAGATTTCCTCTGAAATTTTAATTTAAATAGTTGTTTTGGAACTCTCTATTTTTATTTATAATTTATAACTGCACATGATAACCATGCAAGCTTCCTGCGGAACTTAGCCTAGTGCAGGAAATATTTGTAACCTTTATTTTCTTTTTAACCGACTTCCAAAAGGAGGAGGTTATGTTTTTTTTTGTATGTATGTTTGTTACGCGATATCTCCGCCATTTGTTGTGATGTTGATGATTATTTTTTTGTTCGATAGGTCATACTTCAAAGGTGGTATCGAAATTTATTCAGCACTTTTTGAACAAATCAACATGGACAAAAAATATGTATACACAGATGACGTTTTGGTTGTCTCCAATTATTCCATGTTATTGGGGTTATCAACAACTAAAAAGTGAAAAATAAAAAACTTTTTTACAAAAAATACAACCGACTTCTAAAAATTGCAAAATAACTTTAATTTCGGAAGTCCGTGTCACAAACGAAGACAAAGAAAATACAAACACCGACTGACGAAATTAAAGTTATTTTGCAATTTTTAGAAGTCGGTTGTATTTTTTGTAAAAAAGTTTTTTTATTTTTTTTGAGGGTGGAAAATTATCTGAGATGAATTCTCTCGCTCTGGGTGGAGCAGGCGGGCGTGTCAGACTCATACCGACTAAAACTCACCACTGTTCCTTCAGTTACCTGTTCCTTCAAGGCCACGGGTGACTCTTTAGATCACTCCCACGACTGATTAGTATGAAGACAGTTTCTATTTGCAGTTATAAAGACTACTTTCTGTAATTGCATTTGTGAACGTAAATCTTACATTACTGCACGTCTTGCTGCACAAGATGAATCTAGGGCAATTTGTAAGAAAAAGCTAAGAAACAAACCTACTTATGTGGAATTATTATACTACCTATCTACCAGAAGCTAAATATAAGGCCTCCCACAAGGTAGACCTGGTGAGGGTCGAGGGTAGCCGATGGATGCGAGACGCACAGTACCGACCGTTGTGGCGACACTTGGGGGAGACCTATGCCCAGCAGTGGACGTCATTCGGCTGAAATGATTATTGTACAGTGCAACCGCTAAACTGCGGCTGCGCCGCACATAAATTTCAACTCATAACATAGTTCAGTTCGCGTTGGGTCTATCAAGTCAGCGAGGCGTTCTCGTTACAGCCACCAAGGCCCGCGTCACTCACTTCATTTGCCATACCATCAGTCCATTAAGCTCATTTTAACTTTAAATATTTTTGGGACAATACAGTAGAGTTCTAGTACTTACCTTCTTTTATTCCATTCATCTCCCATCTAAAAGTAATGTATGGTCTACCAAGGGACCATACAATGATGATGATGAGAAGCAATAGACAGACTATAACACACGCAGTTCAACTGTGAGTTTCGGTACTTTATTGATAAGTCCCACTTTAAGGATAATAATAAATAATAATAATAATTTATTTTCTATTACAAAAAAAAAATATAAGAGAAGACACTGAAGCGACACTGTGACAACTCATTGTCTTAAATCCTGCTACAAAAAAAAAATTATTTTAAAAAGACCCGTCTGCAAAAAACAATTAAAAAGTGCCAAACAATTTACTTTTCAAGCAGTCTGATGCACTTGATCGTATTATTTTGCTGCAATCGCAGATGTAATGCTCAACTGCATCAGACAGCGAGTTATATTTTGAAATCGCCTCCTCAAGCTGCCCACACAGCCGCTGCTACAGAAACCCGGGCCTGCGGACGGCGAGCAGTGGGTTGGCTTCACCTTCCGATCAGCACCAGGCCCGAGAGTCGACGGCGCGTAGTGTTCCACGCGCGCCTCAAAGAGATGATTGTCAGCCACCACTGACGGGGCCCATCGTGGCCGGTGCCTGCATGCCCAAGGGTAGCGGATAAATTTGTAACAGAGCTACCGCTCCCTCGGGCACTCAGGCAAGAAAGGAACAGGGGTAGGTTTTAGTCAGTAAGAGTCTGACACGCCCTCCCCCTCCACCAATGACTCCACCAGATGTTATTGGATGCTTTCCCAAGCACAAAAAAAAGAAACAGACCTACAGAAAATTGCCTAATGGCTGCTCAATCGCCCAATCCTTCTCCGACACGAAAGTCCACGTCGTCAGATGAGCATAAGACATATCATTACGAGCCTGTCACACGTCAATCCCATTATACTCAGGGTTTACCCCCCGTAGTCATTAGCGCAGGACAGAAACAACACTACCCTGCTACAGGAACTTTGTACTTTTTTCATGATAAACAGTATAGCCCTCAGTAGAACTTCCAGAGATTAGTTTTTACAAACATGGGAATGAAACACTATACCGCAAAAGTCGATATTTGCATTAATTTGGTCAAAGACCAAACTCCAGAGCGCTTCTGATAATACCCTAATGACTCTCAAAAACTAAACAAAGAACAAACCCGATCATCCTCCGACAAGAAACTCCACGTCTTGAGATGAGCACAAGACACATAATAACGAGCATGTCACACGTCGATCGCACATACTCACATACACATAACTACATGAGTACTACTGCTCATTTGCTGCTATCAAACATCTCGATGTACTCGGAAACTGTTTAGATAAGCACCGTTGGTTGCGGGGTTTTCCATTTGTGTCGACAGTAACTGTGTCAGAATAGAATTAGGGCTTGATTTAAAAAAAAAACCACATGATTAGTTTAAACACTAATTAGCAGGTTCTTTTTCAACATTTTCTACTTGGAAGAAAGTGTACTCTACCACCCATATCTACGGGTGGTAGAGTACTGACTAAACAATTGATGGAGATTTTGTCAAAAACACAATTGAATGTGATGGATGAAACGTATTTTATCTTAAATGTAGAATCCGCTAATCAGTATTTAAACGAAACTTATGGTTTACGAGTTTTAAAAATAGGCTGCTAGAGTCTAAAACGGGTAGATATTTTACACTAAGCTGGAATTAAAAAAGTAGATCTAAAGGGACCTTTACTGTGAATCATCAATTACTCGATACTCGGTTACTCTCATCAAGCTGTTAAGATTTATTTTCGTTGGACTGGGATCTGGGATTTTAGATCCCATTTTTTAAGTATTAACGATGAGTCCCATTTGCTATTTCCATTGAATCCCATGTTATAACAACATGTGTACTTTTCAGAAGAAAAGTGATTTATCTTTATCAGTTAACTGCCATGATACAAAACTCGTCGCAGTACCATAATTTTAATATAATTTAAATGTAATTAGCTTTTTTAGCAGCTCAGAAAAATACAGCTTAAATTAAATATTACACTACACTGAACTACTACTGAACACTATACTTAATACACTATACTTCCCCCTTAGCCATATTACTTTTCTATTATCGTTTACGCTAACGCTTAGTACAAAATGTATGGCGATGATATTACTTACATTCTTCAGTTGTTTAGAATGGCAGTGATTGTTGCTACTTCTTTAGTTGTTTAGAACAACAAAAGTTGATCAACTTCGCAGTTGAGACTAGCTGCTAATTCAGGTCAATCAGACTGATAGAATGATGAATGATGAAAAAGTAGGTTTTGTAAATGTGGTTGTGCCTATTCTAAGTCGATCTTTGCTACCGGGTCGACACAGTGGTGTATTGGACAAGCGCCTCCGCGAATCAGGATTGTGTGGCGTGTGACAACTTTTGCCAGAATTCCGTCGATTCTGCGACATGCTCGCCTTACATGGATTTATTTAAATTAATTCTGTTAACTAATGATCAATTAAAAGAACACAGCTGTAAATTAGGTTAGATAACTGTCTCTTCTCTACATAGTATAAATCAAATTAAAAAAAGGTTTCTAGGTTGAAAGTTACTAGGAAAAGTTATATTTTGAAAGGAAAATTTAAGTTAAAATTAGACTGTCATTTTGGAGGAATGACTTTTGTAGTTTTTAACGTTATCTTAACTTGATTGGTTGGGCAAGTTCTTCTCAAGAACATCATCATCCATCCTCTCATTTTTGTGCCAGTTTCAACGCTCTTGTCTCACCCATGTTCTACCCACGATGGTAACAATGACATCTGCCCATCTTGCTGCCGAACGACTAACTCTTCTTGTTCTTTCAGAAAATATGTGTCATATAAATAACCAAAAAACACGGCTGCAAAATAGAACTAAAAAGTTGGTACAAGTTACTTTGCAAGCAGTGTGATTTAATTGGTGGCAGTTATTTTAGTTCATTTAGATTGAATGCATCAATTTTCTTTTTCTAAATTCTAGTGTACTATATTTTTGAAATCGCCTCCTCGAGCCTTTTGTTTTCATATCCAACATAACCATGTCACAAAAAAAAAGTGTGTGTGTACTTCTGTACACACGTAAGAAGTTATACTTCTTTGGCGTAACAAGATAAAAAACCAAACTGTCACAAAGTTTACAAAAGGAAAACAATCATTCTTCATGAACCACAGACCATAGCTAACTTCAGGGTGTCGGTTCTAGCTAACTTCAGGCTGTAGGTTTTTTGAGACGGTGTGCGCGCGCATCGTAAAAATTTACTCTCATCATTTTTCCCTAACGCACCAAAAGAAGTATAATTTCAAAAACGACCGCCCTTACCTAATGGCGGCCGCCATTTTGTTTTTTTTATTTTTCAACATTCATATAGGCTACGTCACTTCGGCAGTCAACCCCAATCTAATTACATCTTATTTGTTGAGATCCATCATCCATGGGTGTGCCAACGAAATAGATATACAAACATACATACTCACGAAAAACATTACCCGCCTTCTACGGACAGTCGGGTAAAAATAATACAATTAGTCCGCATACAGTCTGTCTACTTTATAGACAGCTGCAGTTCCATATAATCTCCTCTTCGCAGTGCAGGTCATAAGTCAACTCATTGATGTAACAGGAACACGTTACACTATCGCACACAACATTATGTGGCACATCAAGTGCTATTATGTTGAACATAAAGTGCTATTAGTGACAGAGTAGCACTGGGAACTTTATGTTGTAGGGATACCAACTTAAAAGGAAATGGAGGAAAGTTTGGATTTATAGGATCTTAATTTTGTTTGTTAGGTTGGCAAATGGTAATATATATTTAAAATAGAGTTACCGCGGCCCTTGGCACAATCAACTGAAGGAACAAGAGTGGGTTTTAGTCAGTAAAAGTTTTTCCCGCTCCACCCAGAGCGGAAGAAGTCATTGAATGGTTACACACCATCCAAAAAAGAAAAGAGGTTTTAAGCTGACTATTGCCAACCTAATTAAAAGAATATTTTTTTTATTAATTTTTATTCATGACCATAGATTCAAGTCTTTCAGTCGGATACTCATAGTAATTAGGTGCAAAAACATTTATTTTTCCAATACAATGCAGATGCAACACATTCTAATGTATTTTGCAGTATTTGGCAACAAATGTGTCGAGTCAGCCTTCTCGGCAAACTTCGCTGATGCAGTCAATACTACAATAAAATTCTCAGCTTCATTTTACCGAGATCGCGCCTGTTTCAATGATTCCACATATTGTCCAGTTACTTACTACACCAATTTTACATCACAATTTCCACAAGAAATCAATAAACGAATAATTAAAACAGCCACTGAACTGCACTCGAGAAAATCCCGCCAAAAACTCCATTAAAAGAATAAGAACTTATTTATTACCAACCTCTTTTTTTTAATCCAAAGAAAAAGAGGTTGGTAATGTATAAGTTCTTATTCTTTTAATTAGTTTGGCAATATTCAGCTTAAAATAAGTTTGTAAAATATTTTTCTTGTTAGAAAAAAAAACAGAGTAGTGTAGCTCTATCCGAGGAGACTTAACAATCTACCGAAGGAGGAGTACCGTTGTTTTAAAAGATAATACGAGTAAGTTACTCCTGGACAAGCATGCACCACTTTTGACCACATCATCGCTTTCCATCAAATGTAAAAATTAGACGAAAGAGCAGACTGTAGTTGATAAATATAATCATCTCTATCAAGGACTAAACTGCTTGCTTTGTCCTTCATGGAGATATTTTTTCCTTTTTTCTCCAACCAAAACCCATGGTCACATCACCTCACGTACAACCTATGACGGTTTTTTAGGAAATCGGAACACAAAATGGTCGTTCTTCAAACGGGTTGCGAGACAATTGTCGTTGTTTTACGGTTTTTACGTTCTTTACGGTAATATGCGGTTTATTGTTGATTTTGTCCTGATAAGAGATGACGCATCGTGTTCGGGGAAATTCGCAGGGGTCACCTCTGTCTGGTTACAGTGGGTCCTGCAATTAGAGGGTTTTTGTGGGAATGAGGACGAAATATTGCGGTAGCGGAGATTATCAAGTAGGATTTACGTGTAGTTACTAAGTTAAAAGAAATTTTAGTTAGGTACCTACTAGTTAACTGTGAGTTTTGAAATTTACCTGAATGCCAAAGTAAGCAGTAAGTAAATATATAGCCTATGTCATTTCAGCAGTTAAACCCAATCGTTAAATAAGTCGTTTGCTGAAATCCATCCAGCCGTTTAGGCTACAGCGCGCGTCAAAGAAATAGACATACAAACATACATACTCTCGAAAACGTTGCCCACTTTCTGGGGCAATCGAGTAAAAAGAGTCAGTCGCAGATTCCTTTCATTAGTAGATGGAAAGATATTTATTTAATCTATACTAAGATTATAAAATGGAAAGATTTTTGTTTGTTTGTTTATTTGTACCGAATAATCTCCGAAACTACTGGACTGATTTTAATCAATTTTACACCAAAATAAAGCTAAATAATCAGCGAGTAATATAGGCTACTTTTTATCCCGGGAAAAATAACAGTTCCCGCTAGTGGCGTAACTATAGCATCTAAGGCCCTTGGTAAATCCATTGCATGGGGCCCCAAGAAAAGTCGTCACATTTTAATTTAGTTTTAATAATAAATTACCCAATAGTAACATTGTGTCCATTTTAGTTAAATATCTAATTTTCAAAAGCCTAGGTGTTCCAAATTTATAATAAAATAACAGTTAAGTTAATAATAAAATAATTAATGTTAACAAGATATTTATTAATAAAATTCTTTTCTCCGAGCTTTCTGTTCAGTAAAAGTATCGATAACATCATCAAAGTTTAAAGATCGGGCCAAAGAATTTTCAATAGACAGAATAGCCAAGTTAGATAGCTTATTTTGTCGAGCTCGCAGCCTCTCGGGCCAGGGGCCCCGTCAGGCCAGGGGCGCGTGGCATTTTGCCAGTCCTGTCACCCACGTGTCCGTCTGTCTGTCGGTCTGTCCGTAATCTTTTTTTTTTGGGGTGGGAAATCATCCAATGACTTCTCCCGCTCTGGGTGGAGCGAGAAGGCGTGTCAGACTCTTACTGACTAAAACCCACCACTGTTCCTCCCCTGCCTGAGTGGCCAGGGGTGCGGTAACTCATTTTCAGTATTTATCCGCTACCCCTAGGCATGCAGGCACCGGCCACGATGGACCCCGTCAGTGGTGGCTGACAATCATCTCTGTGAACACTACGCGCCGTCGACTCACGGGCCTGGTGCTGATCGGACGGCGAGCTACCCACTGCTCGCCGTCCGCAGGCCCGGGTCTACGGAGGCCCGAGATCGTCTCGCGACATCCTACGCCCAGTACGCCCAGGGTGGAGGATAAATTCGAAAGAGTTACCTCGCCCCCGGGCGCGTAGGGCAGGGAGGAACAGGGGTGGGTTTTAGTCAGTAAGAGTCTGACACGCCCTTCCGCTCCACCCCAGAGCGGAAAGAGTCATTAGATGATTTCCCACCCCCCAAAAAAAAAAAAAAAAAAAACCTCTCCTGCGGTGGTAGCGGCCGGGGCCGTGACGGCCACTCCGTTAACTTCCCATTGACCTAAGAACTTGAAATTTGGTGATAGTGTTTATTATTACGTATATTTTACTAACAAATACCAATATGTTGATAAATCTGATTTTTTCTTTGATAAATCCCTCATTTGGTACGGAACCCTAAATTTGCGAAGTCCGACACGCACTGGGCAGATTTTTCTAATAAACGATTGTTATTAATACAGTATTCAATTTTCCATCACGACCCACAACAAACAAAAAACTTTCGCGTAAACCCATTAACACTATAAAACGATATCTAATATCTTATAAACAGCACGTTTATGTTTAAACACCGACCATTAACATAACTCACATAACACATAACATAAATTTAAAACAAAAAGTCATAAATTATAGGAAAACTTCGAAACTATTCAAATTGATGGTCAGAAATGTAGTAACAAGACAATTACTTATTTTGGAAACATTTTTTATGAATACTAAAATGTAACACTTATGGAATAATAAGTAATAAGTTACATGGTAGTCAATGTTTGTATTACAAGGAAAATAATATTTTAATATGTGTAAAATGCTTACTCAATTGATAAATTATTAAAAACTTTTTTACAAAAAATACAACCGACTTCTAAAAATTGCAAAATAACTTTAATTTCGGAAGTCGGTGTTTGTATGTGTATTTTTTTTCTTCGTTATTTGACACCGACTGCCGAAATTTAAGTTATTCTGCAATTTTTAAAAGTCGGTTGTATTTTTTGTAAAAAAGTTATTTATTTTTCACTTTTTCGTTGTTGTACCCCAGAAGTAAAACTAAATGTTAAAGTTATGCCAGAATGGATAACCCCAATAACATTTGAACATTTGGAGACAACCAAAACGTCATCTGATACATATTTTTTGTTAATGTTAATTTTTTCAAAAATTGTTGAATCAATTTTGATAAAATTTATTTGAGACCACCTGGAAAGTATACCCTTTCCAACAAAATCCAAAACGGTCCAGCCTTCTTCGAGTAATCGGGGAACATACAGAAAAAAAAACTTGAGAGGTGTCAAGGGACACCCGGATGGAACGAAGTTCCTTTTGATTAATTAGTGTAGGAATTGTAATATAATTTTTTTTTTTTAATTTATAATATTTTTTTTATTATTAACTACGTACACACGCACGCACGTAAGAAGTTATACTTCATCATCTCATCTCATCGCAGCTCAGCTCAGCTCAGCTCAGATCAGCTAAGCTCAGCTCAGCTCAGCTCAGCTCAGCTCAGCTCAGCTCAGCTCAGCTCAGCTCAGCTCAGCTCAGCTCAGCTCAGATCAAATGCGAAATAGAAATGAAAATATCTGGCTTGCTTTCTATAAGAGAGAGAGAGACAGACAGAGAAACATGCGACGCCGCACAGCTTACAATAGCTTACTATAGCAAAAAGTGTCGTGACAACTTCTACTCGTAGTAGATATAACATTTGTGTTTAGTTATAATTGAACTTATTCTTCCTCGTGTCGCTGGCACAACAGTGTTTTAATTTTTTTTTGGCCCAAGGCTTTACCACTACCACGGCATCGTCAGTGGCAGCGCAGAGGTTACTAGTGCCGCATGTTTTGATGCACGGAGTGCAAGACAGCCAGTGCAGCATAGTTTGCAATTCGGCTCCACATATACACCCTGCTGTCGTGTGCAGGAATATCTCAATAGAACTCGCTTGCAACATTGCCTATGTATTTTTGTACCCAATCACCAGGCATCATCACCATGCCTAGACTCTTCCCAACTTTGTTGAGGTCAGCTTCCAATTTAACTGGATACAGCTGAATCAAAAATCCAATTGGAGTAGGATTTCTTACATGGAGTGACAGCCTGTCCGACTACAACCACCAAGATTAAATATTTAATGAAACTCAACTTTACCGGTATGATAAAATTTTAACTTGCAGTCTGGTTTACATCAGACTTTTCGAGACTGGAAGAAATTAAAGGCATATTATACAGGAAAAAGCAAAAAGCACCAGGGCCATGGGGGTCCGAGTGCTCATCGAGTTTTTCGGGATATCAGCAAACTAGTCAACCACTAGTCTCTTCACGTGATCAGAGGGATGGGCCTTTCTTTGGCCAACGAATCAGCATTGCTATTTAAGGGTCTATTAACGGTCCAGTGGCGCCCTCATTGAATAAAAAATCGTAGCATAGCACAGAAAATAAATATTAAAAAATCCAACGTCACGTTTGTTACAAAGAGGATAAAGCATTTTTACTTTGTTAAAACAGGTCTTAAAATGTTTCGTATCCAAATTAGTAGGCAAAAGTGTCAGAAACGGCCGTTTTTGGTACTTTTGACTACTACTTTAGGGCCTTAACGTGGCAATGCTGCCAGCGTTCTGGGCACTTTTCCCATTGACAACGGTATGGATGAATTTTTTTATGCCCACGAACTCATTGGGAAGGCGTATAACTATACCTTTTAATGCCGGTTGTGCATATTTTATAAATTTTCTTTTGGCCTATTTAATACTATTAAGTTATTTATTAGTGTAGTTATGTATATGTATATTGTAATAAAATTCTGTGGTGAAGAATGATCACAAATTTCTCATTAAAAAAAAAATTTATTAGTTTAGTTATGTAAAAAAACTTTTCTCAAAAAATACAACCGACTTCTAAAGGTTGCAAAATAACTTTAATTTCGGAAGTCGGTGTATATATTTTTTTTTGTTTCTTCGTTATTTGACACCGACTTCCGAAATTAAAGTTATTTTGCAATTTTTAGAAGTCGGTTGAATTTTTTGAGAAAAGTTTTTTATTTGTCACTTTTTAGTTTTTTTTTTTAATTTTTTTTATGGTTGTTGTACACCAGAGGTAAAACTAAATATTAAAGTTATGCCCGAATGGATAACACCAATAACATGGAATTTGAAGACAACCAAAACGTAGTCTGTGTATAAATATTTTTTATTATTGTTGATTTTTTCAAAAAGTGCTAGATCGATTTCGATAAAATTTAAATGGGGCCACCTCTGAAGTATGACCTACCAAACAAAAAAAGAATCATCAAAATCGATTGACAAATAGTGGAAATATGGCGTAACAAACATACAAAAAAAAAACAAACAGACGAATTGAGAACCTCCTCTTTTTTGAAGTCGTTTAAAAATGGTAATTAACAATTGATGTTTGACGAATTTCAAACCTTAGAATGAAATGTAATTTGTGTTAAGTTGTTTGTGAGACAAGTTAGCCGGAACTTATCAAGAGGTGGAGAGAATCAAGCCATAAAAATTCCAAAACTACCATGCTTATTAGTCTGCCCACCCTGTTCGCTACAAGCGAGAGGCCATTAGTAAAATAAAAACAGCTTTCTTAAGAATTGGTAATCGGTCTGCCTTTCCGAATGACAATATATTCCATTGTTTATTCCGTCTGCGAGCCAGTGCAAGTGATTCCAGTTAATTTCGGGATCTATATTTCTTTTTGTTAAATAGTGATTGTTTGAAATAGTTTAAATGAGCCTACGTAAACTATAGATTTAGGTATTTGTTTGCACTTACAAGTATTAGACGACATTTGGCACTGAAACGTGATCTCTCACAACACAATGGACCTCATGAGAAAGTTTAAAGTAACCCAAAGGGCAATTCTTCATTGCCCTTTGGATGACTATGCTTGGAATTTCTTTGCGTGATCAAATCAAGACTGAAGATATCTGCAGGAGAACCAAGGTTATCCATATAGCCTGAAGAATCGTCAGTTCAAACCCAGGCTTTTTTTTATTTTTTCTTATAGAATATGACATCCACCAACCCGCACTGGGCCCACGTGGTGGATTACAACCTCTTCCCTCTCCTAGAGTCCTCTCAGGCCTGACTCCCAGCAATGCGAAGATGACTAATAATGACTATGCTATTCTACCTTACACAATATTTGAGCCAAGCAGATGCTAAAAGAGCTTCTTGCTAGTACCTAGTACTAACAAATAGAAATTACCAAGTCGCTAGTATAAGCGCCGCTACAAGTTTTTGGAACAAGTAATATTCAAATGAACAAAATGTCCGAATTGTTTGTTTCTAAGAAGGAAAGTTAGAAATTTAATTGCGTATCACAGTGTATGTTATCCTTTGAATTGGTTACTGTAGTTGGAGCGAAGCGATGGAGAGATGCTCAACCTCTATCAAGCGCAAGTTTTATCGTATTTGGAGTACTGCTGCCATATCTGGGACGAATTTGCTAGATACCAACTGGATGCGCTTGATCATCGGCAATGATGCACTTGTCGAGTCAAAGCTAAAAAGTCTTGAGTTAATGTAGAAGGTGTTCATGGTTTTATATCTGACCCACTAAGTAGCTATCTGTAAAACCTATATCTTCACCGTTGTTCTCTGGTCTGCGTTCAGGTCCGCCACAGCTCTGTAGGTGGGGCTTCTCAGACGGTTCCGATCTTCATCGTTTGTGTGACGTCTCTCCGCAGACCATGTCGCACCATCCAGCTTGCGCTTCATGCCCTGTTACCAGCTCACGTAAGAACCTAATCACACCGTCAGCGGACAGCACTGCCGTGGCCGAGAACTGGGCCAGAATTTAATTGAGTAATACATTATTTATGCCACAGAAGAAGATTGTTCTCTGTGGTAGATTTCCTGATACGATTAAAATCGCATGAAATAAAAATCTAGCTATATCTTAGCTTCCACTGCAGCCCAACGCCATCCTTTATTATGCTAGTCGCGCCATCTGATTGGCTGCCACTAAACTGGCGCGCGTGTATCGAATGCTGCTCTAGGACTTAACGGTCGCCTAGCCCGGGTACACACGTGCGCATCGCTAGTTCCTAGTAGCAGGAGTTAGGGGAACCTGTGAGTGACGCAAATTGTACTGTTGAACGGTGGTGATAGTGGAAAGTGTGGCAATTGGATTTTTTTACAGATATACATGTCATTTAGAAGAGTATTTTTATTTATATCGTGACTACAATAGCCTTTTAATCGAAAATAAAAGTAACTTGTATATGTAGTATAAATTAATTACTCGCAATAGTTTATTTTATCATGTTAATATCAGAAACTCATTATTACGAATAAGAAAACGTGTTGCGAGAACCCCAAGTAACGTGGGACTTATTGTTATAAGAAGTAAAAATATGTAAAAAGTTAGAATATTTATAAAAATTTATTTCGCCAGTTATCTTTAGGTCACATGTGGTGGCGACCATCTTGCCAGCAAATATTGCGGTTCCTGGTTGCTACTTGATTTGAGAAATTGTTATAGTAAAAGTTTTGTTTTGTAAAAAATAATTCAATTGTAGCCCAACCCTAACATACCACAGAGGTCAACCAATAACGATTTTTATTGAGCTGTCAAAATTTATTGACAGGACCAACTCCATTGGTCGCGGGGGCGATTCAAAGAACTCAATGAGTGCCTATTGTGGTCAAAACACATCGGCCAATAAGATAATACCGAACATCCTGCTACATACACTTTTTAGATTCTAAATCGTTTAATTAAAGTCCCAGTTACTCTGAGTTAGTGTGCAACATGCCTTATATCAGTTTTTGCGTTAGTATGGGTAAGAATGGCCAATTGAATTGCGTAAATGTATTTACGTGCTAATGATGATTTTGAGTGTGAGTGTGTGAGTGAATTTATTGGTAAATGGGCAGTGTGTGTGTATAATATACATAGTTATAGAAAATGACTTTGTAAATTCAATTTATTTGCTAATGTAAGTACGATGGCTACATACCTTCGTATGTATTTGGTTGTACATATTATGAATATAAGTCGTCTTGTTAACATTGTTGAGGTCATTATTAAAGAATTTTAATAATATCACTTTCAGTTGAGAATTTTAATTTTCTTTATAAAATATTGGTGGTTGGAATATTTTTGACCATGAATGGGTTTTAAAATAGTGTTAAAATACTATTTTATGGGGACACGTTTCTATTAGAATAATGTGCCAAAATAGAGACTACGTTTTATGATCTTTATTTTATTAACACCATTAATTTGGCCAAGCCTGAATACTGTATATTATGTTAGCATTTTCCATGTTTTGAAGGTTTTCAGGAAAATTTACGCTACCAGATGGAACCACTTAAGTGTAAGGGCTTTTATTTTGAAAACGAAACATAATGACGTAAACATGAGGCTGTCGTGAGCTTGAGATGTGTCAGTTTTAGACATTATCTTAAGCATTTTGACAAGAGTCAGGACCTCACGCCTCGGTCTGGTGTACGTCATTTCCGAATCCCTCATTTTATTTTGAAGGCTCCAATTCCCCGATGAGTTGGACAGACATAAGCATTGCTAGCCGGAAGATTACTAAATGTAACCTTAATAAATTTTATAAAAAACTGAACAAAACACACAGTTTCCTTTCAAGTGAAACCCAAACAAATTGCCAGAAAACCATATTGAAAAATATTCGATCACACACACCATCGTCATTCTCTTACCCTTATCAAAATGTATTTGTGTTCGGCGCAGAACGTCTTCTCAGTTGGTCGTCTCAGTTGTCATCATCATCATTTCTGCCGAAAGACGTCCACTGCTGGACATAGGCCTCCGACAAGTGTCGCCACAATGATCGGTCCTGTGCGTCTCGCATCCATCAAATTCCCGCTGCCCTCACCAGGTATTCGGTTCACCTTGTGAGAGGCCTTTCAACGCTGCGTTTTACGGTACGCAGTCGCCACTTCAGAGCCTTTCGGCACCCTTCGATCATGTGTTCTGCGAGCAATGTGCCCTGCCCACTGCCCCTTCAGTTTGGCAATTCTTCGGGTTTTGTCGATAACCTTGGTTCTCTTTGCATGAGTCTTCTGATGAGGTCACACTGTATCCATCATTTATTTCCTGAACTTATTCCAATATATTGTGTTTCTCTTATCGCAACGTTTATTCGACCACACATCAATACGACATATTTAGTGTCGTAATTAAAACTAATTATCAGCCTAGCTTACTCCCAAATATGTTTTTTTTTTCGCGGAGTGGGAAGTCATCCAATGACATCTCCCGCTCTGGGCGGAGCGGGAGGGTGTGTCAGACTCTTACTGACCAAAACAACCTGTTCGTTCCCTGCCTGAGTGCCCTCTGTTAATAATTTATCCGTTACCCCTAGGCATGTCCCAAATATGTTGAGGTCAGCTTCTAGTCTAATCGGGTGCAGCTGAGTACCAATATTCATGGAGTGACTGTCTAGCTGACCTCCACAACCTTGTAACTGGTTAACATAATACCTCTTGGCAAGAATGATGTCAGATTTATTCTGCTCTTCTGCGGTTCTGACTACCCGTAACAACTGTCAAAAAACTACAATTGGCAGCCGGGACCAACGAATTTGAAAACGATTGAAAGCTAAAAAAAATCGTCATTTATCAATGCTCTGACTCTTAGACTACGGCTAAATTACTGAGACTTATGATTTAAAATAATTATGTATCTCTCCTGTAGGTTATCTTTTCGTAGTGTAATCTTTCCAATTCCTAAGTGATTCTTTTATCCCAACATGTCTTCGATCACACATCAATAAGACATCTTTATTATCATAATTAATAACCACAATTCGTTAATTCATATCATATGAAATTAATTCAAATGCTACTGGGAAACGATATAATAATAAAATATATACACTTTACTTGTTTTATAGGCGTGTATGAAGACATTAACTTTACAGGAAAGAAACGGGCAGAAGTCCCATTTCATACCGACAGGTGGGCAAGCCACAAGAGTCATCTGCAGAGCCACGGCCCACCGGTAATTTCAGACTTCAAACAAAAACCGAGAAATTTTGTATGGCATGTTGATTACCATTATTTTCTAGTACTCGTTACAGGTGGTAAGGACCACTGACACTGGCAAAAACTTCGACACTTCGACTGCGCTTCAGTCTTCACCATCTGCCTAGCCTTTTCCCAACTATCTTGGGGTCAGCTTCCAGTCTAACCGGATGCAGCTGAATACCAGTCATTTACATGGAGCGACTGCCTATCTGACCTCCACAACTCAGTTACTGGGTAATACGATACCCCTTGGTAAGACTGGTTGTCAGACTTTCGGGCTTCTGACGACCAGTAACGACTGTCAAAGATTCACGATCGACAGCCGGGACCAACGGCTTAACGTGGTCCCGGCTGTAAAGATGGTCACGGAGGAGTCTCGGTATGTAAAGATAGTCAACCATCCATGGACCAACCCCGGCAAGCGTAGCTTAACCTGATGGATCGACCCGTGCGGCTGTTATAACTTTAGCCACGAGCTCCACTTACAAGCACTTGCGAGTAGGCTTTATATGCCCTTAAATTTATTTTGGATCTTCGCTGAACTTAAGTTTTAGTGTCTACCTATTCGTCTGCCATCAGATGCCCACTTTTTATTCACTCCTCAATTTTTAGCCAAAACTTGCCATCTTACACCTACCATTCTACTAGTATCTAGGCCCACCTTCCATCTTGCGTCTCATGCCCTTACCTGTTCTCATAAGGATCTAATGACAGCGTCAGCGGACGGCATTGCCGCGGCCAAATACTGGGCCAGGCAAAAGAATTTGGAAGGCATTTTAGGAAGGCAACTGAAGGAACAGGGGTGGGATTTAGTCAGTAACAGTCTGACACGCCCTCGGCTCCACCCTGAACGGGAGAAGATATTTGATGATTTTCAAACCTAAAAAAAAACACATACCCACACACACGCGCACACGTCTACTTCTCTTTTTTTCCATCTCTCCTTTCGACGGTATGCTAGAAGAGATTTCTTTAGAAATAAGCATCACCTTTGTAACTATTTTTGTTGCCTTCTTCTTTGCTGTTCTAGTAGGTATGTGTGTACATAAATTGTCAAGTAAAAGGATAGTTTAAAAAAAAACTAATGAAACACGCTTTTGTAACTGGTCGAACTAAAAAGTAGAAAATATTTTCTATAAGTTCAAAAAAAATAGAGTTTTTAAGAAAAAAATCATTTTGTCGGAAAAAGCGTGGGGTAATTTTTAAGACATTGTATAATATTTATGGCCCAGTGGTATTGGCCGCGACTTACAAGTTGTAGGTCGTGAGTTCAAACCCAGGCAGGCGCTTTACTTTGTGTAAATTATTTCATCACTACAGCTCTAAAAACGGTGAAGGAAAACATCGTGAAAATATCCTAGAAACAAAAATTCGAAGATATGTCACATGCCACCAATCCGCATTGGGCCCGCGTGGTGTAATACCACCCACACCCTCTCACAGAGAGGAAGCCTGTGCCCCAGGAGTGGGGACATTAAAAGGCTGATGATGATATATAATATATTAATAACTTTACTTTTACCAATATCTGTCACTAAAATATTTACAACAATAGACATCTAGTTCAGTTAGCCACAAAAGCGTGTTTTTTTAGTTTTTTAAACTATTATTTATATATTTTTTTAGTCTTTAACATCAATTTGATTAATATGTCATTATATTTACTAATTCATTAAATTAAATTATTGTATTGTCATCGGTCCTTGATAAGTGTGCGAAGTTTCAATTCAATCCGATGTTTGAAGTGGGTGAAAATCACGTTCAAAAATTCCGTAACATAGATACATACCAAGCTAATACAAGCGTGTTAGTAAATAAATACCATTCTGCTACTATCTACTTGTACCATTATATAGTCTTGACCTTCTGACATCAGTTTCATGACCCAGTGTCACGGTTCACAGTAGTCCACTAAAAGGCCCCATACTGCGCTTCCGTAATATATAGTCCAGTAAAAATTCCTCAGCCAAGTTATAAAATTTGTAATTTTGTTGTTTTTCGGTTATGAATAATCAATGAGATCCCAGCCTTATTAGTGGGCACTTTTACGCTTTTAGCTGCGTGGTGTGAGCAGAGATTCAACTGATTACGTTCGATGCAAAGCACGAGCAATAAATATAAGTTTTGTAAATAAAGTATGTAACTGTTATAATTATGTTGGATAGAAAGGCTATATGAAAATGTTGAAAAAGATCCAACACGGTTTTAAATTTTAATGATATAAATATTTTTGAAAATAAACTCCATTCCATCGGACTTGATCTCAAACCAAACATACAAAATCTGGCTAAGTGCGTGTCGGGCCACGCGCAGTGTAGGGTTCCATAGTCACCCGTTATAACATACGAACTAAGAAGGGGTTTTTTTTGTTCATTACCATGAAAATATTGAGTTTACGGTTTTAAGTATATATTAACGTTTAAATTAAAAACGAAAAACAAGTTTTTATTTTTCCAAAATTTTACAGGTTTATTAGCCGTTTGGAATATTAAATATAGCTTCATATAACTTCACCTCAGTATTTTTTTTCTAAAGATTTGGTTTTTGTACGAAATTTTTTTCTTAAACCGGCAGAGCTAACTTAGCCGTGATAGTTTTCCTTCAATGTTCGTTATATATACCCGGGCCTGCGGACGGCGAGTAGTGGGTAACTCGCCGTCCGATCAGCACCAGGCCCGAGAGTCGACGGCGCGTAGTGTTCCACGCGCGCCTCAAAGAGTTGTCAGCAAACACGACGGGGCCCGCCATGGCCGATGCCTGCCCGGGGGTTGAGGATAAATTCGAAAGAGTTACCTCGCCCCTGGGTATTCAAGGTAGGGAGGAACAGCGGTGGCTTTTAGTCAGTAAGAGTCTAACACGCCCTTCCGCTCCACCCTAGAGCGGGAGATGTCATTGGGCGATTTTCCAACACACAAAAAAATAAAAAAGTTCGTTACGTATACTACCATTACGATTTCTTTCAGATTTTTCAAGCTAACAGCTTAGCTTTTAGTGGGAGGGGGGGGGGGGGCACGACGCTGTACTCGAACAAAAAATATCAATTTTTAATTTAATAGATTATTTTTCGATCGAAAAATAGTCTACAAAACCCCTTAAGGATTTTGAAATACCTATCCAACGATACCCCACACTATAGGATAGGCGAGATAAAAAAAGTTATTCCCACTTTACATGTAGTTATGGGAGCTACCATAATAAAATATTTTTCAAAATTGCAGCTTTCTAGTACTAACAGTCTCCATGTTATGCCTCGGACAGACTGAAAATATAAGGGTTCTTTGTCCTTTTTAATACTACTGAACCCTAAAAAATGAGAAACAATCTAATAAACTAAAAAGTATTTATGATAATGAAGTTAGAAACGAAGAAATCTTTACTCTTTAATATCTGCATAATGCGACATATATGCGGCTTTCTAATATAATTGGATATATAAGATAGACACGGTCATGGAAAATAAAAACCGTTAGTTCTTTCAATTGCTGTGAAATCTTTAAAAAAGACCTACAAATTAGTGCGCAAACCGTAATAAAAACTAAAATTATATTATTTTATTACCTCTCACTTGTTCCCACAACACAAATCTGATTTAAGTATAAATTATGACGCTAATTATAATAAACTATTAATTTATTTATCTAATAAAGCAATAAACGCGACTCTTAATAATTAACATTAATACTCAGTGGATGGACAGACAGGGAAACTGTATGCAGTCATAAATCTTTGAGAATTCTTATCTAATATCAATAGATTTTTTTATGTTTATTAGAGCTTTCGTGAGATATACTTAGGGCCGATTTCACCAATTCTAAGCTCCCAGTTTTCGACGTTTAAGCTCGTTTAAACGCGTTTAAAGCTTGTTTGTTTGTTTGCTAATCTCCGGAACTACTAGATCGAATAAAAATAAAATTGTGTTGAACAGTCCATTTATCGAGGAAGGCAACAGGCGATATAATATCACGCTGCGACTAACAGGAGCGAAACATCAATGAAAAATGTGGCAAAAACGGGAAAAAAAGTCGCTTTGAGAGCTTCAGTTGCGTGCGGTAAACGGTTAAAGTTATGCAAAAATTATGTATGACGGAATTGTTCTCCTTTTAAAGTTCTAAAAAAAAGTCCACAACAACATACGTCTATCTTTTAGGGTTAACTCACTATAATATTTTTTTTTTTGGTTTTTATTTTTTACGCTAAGCTTAGTTCAGTAAAACTTAGTTTATAGAGCGAATGGTAAAATCGGCCCGTAGTCGTTTATTATTTCTTACGTTTTTATTCGTTACCCATGCAAGCCTATTGCTAAGAGTCTGCTCGTCTGGTCGTGAGAATATTGAAACTGTCACCGCGGCTCTGAAACAGGCAACTGAAGGAACACGGGTCCACGGTGGACGCAGTCATGCGCGTAAGAGCCCTCACGACGGGGGATGCAGTGGCCCGGGGTGGGGTCGTCTTGGCGGTGTCTCTGGACATCGCCAATGCCTTTAACACCCTGCCTTGGAGTTGCATAGTGGAGGCACTCCGGTATCACCGGGTGCCGCCCTACCTCCGTCGCGTAGTCGAGGCGTATTTGACGGACAGAGCCGTCATCTACCCCGGTCATCAGTGAGTATGGAACCGGCCAGAGATGTCGTGCGGTGTTCCACAGGGATCGGTCCTGGGGCCGCCTTTGTGGAACATCGGATACGACTGGGTGGTGCGCGCCGACCTCCCCATTGGCGTCAGCGTAGTGTGCTACGCTGACCATCCATATAATAAAATAAAAATATGGGAAAAAAATTACAATATTACCTATTTTTTTTTTATATTTTGCGTACATTATTCTGTTAAATCAGTTAAATGATACCGTCATTTGCGATTAAAGACACTTTTTTTCTTTACAACTTTAGCATGCAATGTATTTGTAAAATATCATATCATACAGATCCACACGGACCCAATGCAGGTTGTTGGATGTCACGTTTTCCAATTTTTGGTTCTAGGACATGCCGGTTTCCTCGCGATGTTTTTCTTCACCGTTTTGAGAGCAGGGTTCGAACCCACGACCACGCACACGGACGTAAATCGGAGCCGTTACAATTGCTCCAGGGTGCAACACTATTTTGCGAAGACACTGCCTCCTAAGATACAGGATCTTAGGAGGCAGTGTGTGAGTTTAGAAGTCAGGGCTCAAATATTGTATTGACTGTACCTTGTTTAATTTTCTATTTACTAGTGACAATAGGGAATATGCATGAAAAAAATATTAGGTATCTAACCGGTTTGTCGATGAATATACTAAAATAAAGTACGAACAGTGAAAGCAGAATCAAAACTGATCGAAAATTAAACGATATATAACAATTTTAAATATATCTGTCCCTCTCGTAAACGCTGTTTTTTTGGCAGTTGTATGGGCGTCATGTCCTTTGACTTTCGACTGTACCCCTCATACAGCTCCGCCTCGATGGAATCCGCATCCGGCGGGCGGTTACGGAGCCTGCGGTGCCTGGTGTACCGGCGTCGCACGGCAATACACGCTTGGCGTAAAGCCGTAAGCGCCGGCGACCACAGTACACCTGGCGCCGAGCACAAATCTCGGACATGGCCTCCTGGAACCACTCTGCCTCGTCGTTAATGTCGGCAGGCCTGTCCGGTGATGTCACCCAGGCCTGCACGATCGAGGCTTCCAGGAGTAGCTCCCGGTCCAGCCGCTTGATGTGACACCCCTGTGCCTCGAAAACAGGCAAAGCCGTTAGTCCTGCGCGTGATCTCTCCCCGGTAAATTCTGATTCCTAAAGGAGGGTTATCATAACTTTTTTTTTCTTTTTTTTTAAGTATTTTCAGGCATATCTCCGTCATTTATTGACGGATTTGCAAAATTCTTTTTTTGTTCGAAAGGGCTTTGTTCCGAAAAGGTCCCATTAAAATTTCATATAGATCTGATGATGAGTTTCGGAGGCAGACAACGGAACTCTTAAAAAAAAAGACGTGTGGCAGTCGGAGACTGCCGCGGTAAACCTATTGCATAGCATTTTTTATCAACTTATGCAATTATAATTATTTATTTATTTTATTTATGCAGTATTTTTTTTCCTTTGTTTTTTTTTTCTTTGATATTAATTCAATTTACACTTTTTACACGCACGTAAGAAGTTACACTTCTTTGGCGTAACAAGATAAATATCATCATCATCATCGTCATCGTCATCGTTATCGTCATCGTCACAGTCGTGGGCACCCGGAGTGGGAACTCTATCTGCCCATCGAGTGATTCCAGGGAAGATGGTGGCAGAGTTATCACGTGCTGCCCTGCACAGCGAGCATCAGGATCTAAAAAAAAGGAGAGATCCTTTTACAGTTGTAACAAGGCCTTGTAGGTTTCCATTCCAAATCACGTTCTTCTGTCATTTTTGTTTCTTTCTTTTGTATCTAGTTTTAAATTCAAATATTACTTGCCTTCTCTGTCTAAGACTCGTTTTTTTTTATTTTAAAGTCAGTTCAGACTCAGCCCCTAAATATTATTGTAGTCTTTGGACTCAACTGCCGAGCTGGAACCCCTACATCATTGTCATTTTTAACAGACTTCAAAAAGGAGGAGATTATCAATTCGGATGTTTGCATTTTTTTTATAATTAAATTCGGGCAGTAGACGGATTTGCAAAATTCTTTTTTGTTCGAAAGGGCTTTATTCCGAAATTGTCCCATTTTATCTTATAGAATGAGTTTCAGAAACAGACAACGGAACTCTTCAAAAAATGAACTGCAATTGCTGCAATCGTATGTCTTTGTCACTACACAGACATACCACTACTACTTACTTTAACACAATTGAATGGGGAACCACAACTAAAAAGTGAAAAATAAAAACTTTTTTTACAAAAAATAGAACCGACAGCCAAAAAAAGTGCAAAATAACGTTAATTTCGGAAGTCGGTGTCAAAAAACGAAGACACAAAATCAGAAACACCGACTTCCGAAATTAAAGTTTTTTTGCACTTTTTTTGGAAGTCGGTTCTATTTTTTGAAAAAAAGTTTTTTCTTCAGCAACTGACAGTTACCACTTTGCAAGAGTTTTCTAGAACAGTGTAGTGCAGTTTTTACAACCAGGGAGATTCAGGCAACAGTCCTGGCAATAATACAATTTAAATATGCTTCATATAATCTAGCCTTCCGTAAATATTGAATGAAAATATTCGTCTTAATTCGTCGTGTTTGTTATTTCCATCCAACTACTCCTCTACGGTCCTCATCTGACTCCTTCTCATTGTGTCACTCCTCCGTCCCTTCGCTACGTGTCACGAGTCTCCTCAGGGATGTGCTCTTACAGGCACGGCACATAGGGGTTCCGAAGACGACTTTCAAGAGTAACAGTAACAGTTTCCGTATGCTGATGGTCACCACCAGGGTAATATGATAAAGATCCCACACTCCCCTGAATTATGCCTAAAGCCCGGGCGCCTTTTGGAGGTTTCTGACTGCAAAATTGGTTCTGGAATGCCTAACTTGTTTAGGATTTGAAATGAAATCAGTATGGATTAATATGATAAAAATATTATTGGTTTCAATATTTTTTTGTGTTTTTACGTAATGAGCCGTTTTAATAAGGCCAACAGGTTTCTGTTCTAAGTCATTTAATAAATAGAACATAAAAACAATCCAAAAAATATAAATAATGGTTCAATATGTCGATTTTTATAGATATTGGAATTGGTATGGTTGTCAATTTAAATTTAAATATTGATTTATTAATATATTATTCTATTTTGATAAAAACATGTGAGCTTTAATTTGCCATTAATATGATGTTAAATAATGTTTTATTTTTAATAGATTCACGTAAAACCAGTAACTCTCAATCAAAGGAACTAATTCTAGAACTGGAACTGTCAAAAAAATAAGCTAATCTACTAGGTATCATACCTTTTTTTTCCATACCTATGACATTAATTTTTTTTGTATCTTTTAAATCTCTTTGTAGATAACTTTTTGGAACGAAGTTCCTTATCGCGCGTTGTGAAAGGGGGCTAGACGGAAAAAATTCTTACGAAAAGTTGTCACGACACTAATGAGGCTGTCCATCCAAAAAGATTGTGTTGGAAAAACAATCTAATAAAAACTTCTTGTATTTTTGGTGGGTAGGTACAAAGTTTGCAAGCAGATCAAGCATTATTGGAAAGAAGTTCCTTATCGCGCGTTGTGAAAGGGGGCTAGACGGAAAAAATTCTTACGAAAAAAGTTGTCACGACACTGTTTGCTATAGTAAGCTATTGTAAGCTGTGCGGCGTCGCATGTTTCTCTGTCTGTCTCTCTCTCTCTTATAGAAAGCAAGCCAGATATTGCTAAAGAGTTGAGTTGAGTTGAGCTGAGCTGAGCTGAGCTGAGCTGAGCTGAGCTGAGCTGAGCTGAGCTGAGCTGAGCTTAGCTGAGCTGAGCTGAGCTGAGCTGAGCTGAGCTGCGATGAGATGAGATGATGAAGTATAACTTCTTACGTGCGTGCGTGTGTGCGTATGAAAGTATTTAGTTTTAGATACAGAATACTGTCACTTTTTTCTCCATTAAAATGCAGATGTAACACATTCTAATGCTTTTTGCAGTAATTGGCAACAAATGTGTCGAGTCATCGTTCTCGGCAAACTTCGCTGAGTTAGTCAATACTACGACAAAATTCTCAGCTTTATTTTACCGAGATCACGCCTGTTTTAATGATTCCACATAGTGTCCAGCTGCGTAAACACTTGAGAAACAAAACTACACCAATTTAACATCACAATATCCACTAGAAATCAATTTGCGAATAATTAAAACAGCCATTGAACTGCACTCGAGAAAAACTCCTTCTGTAGATACCTTATAGAGCACCTCAGACCCCAAAAATCCTCTTCTTTTTTGTATCTTGAACAAATTTAAGAAACAATAAAGAAGGAATTTTGGGATCATGTGATCACTAAAAAGTTTCATTGCAAAAAATATATATCTTTATATTTAGAACAAAGTCGAGTTAGTTACACCATTTATAACTCAAGAACGGCGGGAACGATTTTTATGATCTTTGATTTGTTGGATTTATCTACGTCCCGAATAGCATAATAACTACTAAAACATCGGAAAATTCTACAAAAAAAAAACAAATAAAAAAACATATTCCCGTACATTGATATCTCGAGAATGGTTGAATTTTGGGCGGTCCGAAGTTTGCCGAGCCTGCTAGTTATATGTATATATTATACTGACCATATTTTATAAATTTTAGATTATAGATATGTTCATGTAGTGCACAACTCCTATCTTAATTGCTAATTACATAATGGATAACTAATTGTAGAACAGTGGGATCCTGCTAATTCGGATCAGAGTCAAGGTTAGAACCGAAGGAGAACCTGCCTCAAAGTCTGCAGCTAGGAAAAGTAACCAAGCTAAAACCGTATACGACTGATAACACTTTACACTACACTATAGACTTTAGACTCTTGAGAGCAGTCTGTGGCGGCCCAGTGGTTATGGCTCTGAGTTACGTGACGTACATTGTGGGTTCCTAGGCAGTTACTTTGTGAAAATGATTTCATCATCACTGCTCACTTAACGGAGAAGGAAAACATCGTGAGGAATCTGGCACGTCCTAGAACCATAACTACGAAAACATGTGACAATTAGCATCCCGCACTCGGTCCGCGTGGTGGATTAATACCCACTCCCCTCTCACAGAGAGAGGAGGCATGTGTCCCAGCAGTTCCTCGTTAAAAGGCTGATTATGATATGCTATGTTACATAACCTTACCAAATTATTACTTTCCTTACACCGCTATAATTTTGGAGAATGTGCAGATAGATAAAATTGATGTCAGCCAGATTATAGACACATTCCTAGTGACACAATAATGATTTAGAATAAATCTTAATATATATATATATCAGTGACATCCGGTTCCTCGACCCAAAGCTTGACAACTTAAGTCCACCTTGCTAAAAAAACAAATAATACATTTTTTCTCCAAATTCCCCACACCTAACAAAGACTCGTGTCCACTAAATAACCCCATAACTTCGCTATTACCATAGATCTCGTCTAAACGACTATAAAATCCTATAATACACATTAATAAGCTATAAAACGACATTTATTACTAAATAGTCGTTGAGGTGACATTTGAACATGTCACCTGGTTTGGTACCACAGCAAAAAGTAAATAGTAAAAGGTCCATTCGGTTCTGAAGCTGTTTTATAATAATTAAAAATTAAAATTTATTTACTTCAGGTAACCCATATCAGAAAAAATAATAATTACACAATATGTCGTCACGAGATTACATACATACAATACATTATCAAAAATTAATTAGCATAAATACATCACATTCAATTCATTAAAATTAATTACAGTAGTCTCTTATATGAGACAATATATGTAACTTGTCTGTCACAGCAGTGTCGCACATAAGGACAGTCCAACCTATTTGCTATCATTTTAAGAACGGTATTGGTGCTGGCCCGCACTCTGCGCACAAGAGACGCGCATCGTTGCCGCATGATAATGATCAGTTTGGTGCCTCATTTCATAAAAGGCGTGAGAGTTGGCTTCGGACCCTAGTACGCCTTCCAAAGGTCCGAGAAATCTAAAAGATGTTAAACTAATCAGTTTAATTCATTTAAGTATCATCGATATAAATAACAATAAAAAAGAAACAGTGGCACTCCGGGAGTGCTGACAGAAGTGAAAACGTGAACAAAATGTCCAACCCGCCTCGCGATCGATTCGACATATAAAATCATAAATATCTCGAAAACGGTAAAACCAATCGCAAACGTAACTTTTTTGCGATTGGATTTGGGCTCCCTTTATAAAACCCCGAAGAAAGATTCTTACGATCTAAATTAATAAAAAAAAAATAAAATGCCCAACTCGCCTCGCAATCCGCTACGAGTGCTACGACGCGTGAATCGCGTAGCGGTCGGACGGTCGGTGACGGTGACGGTGTAGCTCGAGTTCAATTGTTTTTTCTCATCTCCAAAATGCCCAAAGCGCTTAGAAGTTTTCAGTTCAATAATAAACAAATTAGTCACATTGAAAGTTAGATATAACATTTCGAAATAAAATCATTATTTAAAAAAAATATTATTATTGTGATTTATATATATATATATACCTATATTTATTAGTGATTTGATTGAATCCGTGTTAATAAACGTAATCAGTACTTTTTATTGTTCAGTTTTGTTACAATATTTGTAAGTAAATTCAGTGTGTTACTTTGCGAGTATTATTTTTCAAACACCTGCACGTACACGCCCATGATGAAGGACATACAGATGACGGATCAGCAGCGACACGTGGTGTCTCAGCCGCTCGAACATCCGTCATATATATATATATCTTTGCATTTAAATAAATTTTGATCGCCCTGTTTTTAGTTATTTTTTATATTGCACCTACCACTATTTGTCTCTGCATCACACCCAGGTTGAATGGTAGAAAATGCCTGAGGCATTAAGTCCGCCTCTGTACTTGTATGTGCATAAAGTGTTAAATAAATAAGCATTCTTTGTAGTGGGACTTCTGCTAACATGTTACTGTGTGGTCAAGTCCTATTCGTTAAGCCGTGATGTATCTGTGTTGTATAAAAAGTCTCGTGAGAATTAGGCTGACCATAAATAGTGAAGTTAAGTCAAGTAAGAGTTAGGATTATTGTTGGGTAGGCAGGTTGTGCGGGCAGAGAATGTCTTCGGATATAGCTCGATTATAATAATGTCATCTAGTTTCGCAAGACAATGGTGCCGATTCTCTTAATCAATAACTGAACTAAAATTAGAGAATCGCTATATTTTACTAAAAGTCAGTGTTAGAAAAGGACGACGACTGATCTAAGTTAGAGATGTCAAATTTGTTTACGCCTTGCGCTATACTATATCGTGTTTTTAGTCGACATGTTTTTATTTCTTTGTAAATATTAGTTAAACTAAATTTGACAGCTCTTATTTACGTCCGTCTCTTTCTTTTTTTATTAGAGAGAAAAAGATAGAAGTAGCCTAAATTAAGTTTAGTTTGAGGATTTGATTTAATTGTTGTTTATCTGAATAAGATTACACTTAAATGCAATGCTTAAATATATTTTTGCACTATATAATACTGCCAGCGGCTTTGCCCGCGTATATTTAGAACTTCCCCCACTATAAATTATAGCCTATGCCTGTACCAGACTATAATCTATCTCTGTGCCAAATTTCATCCAGATCCATTCAGCCGTTCTGGCGTGTTTGAGTAACAAACATACATCCATACAAACTTTCGCATTTATGAAGTAGGATTGCGCTGTTCAAGAACAGTAGGTACCATTACATTTAAGAGTCCACTAGTGGTATCAACTTTCACATTACTTAACTTTCATCATAAAACTGACGAACTAAAAATTAATGAGTTCTCAATGGCTTTTTATGGGTAACCTAGGTTATATATGTGTCGTGGTAGAACTCGAATGCGGAGGCTAGATTATGCAGTTCTACCCAGGGGTCGCGGATAAATTCGAAACAGAGTTACCGCGCCCCTGGGCACTCAGGCAACTGAAGGAGGCCTGCGGACTGCGAGTAATGGGTAGCTCGCCGTCCGATCAGCACCAGGCCCGAGAGTCGACGGCGCGTAGTGTTCCACGCGCGCCTCAAAGAGTTGTCAGCATACATGACGGGGCCCGTCATGGCCGATGCCTGCCCGGGGGTTGAGGATAAATTCGAAAGAGTTACCTCGCCCCTGGGCATTTAGGGCAGGGAGGAACAGGGGTGGGTTTTAGTCAGTAAAAGTCCGCTCCACCCAGAGTGGGAGAAGTAATTGGATGATATTCCACCCATAAATATATATATATTATGCAGTTGCTTCTGCACGCGTAGCATGACCACCATAGAAACGAGTTTTGTCGACGAAAGAATTGTCAAAATGACTGATTGTAGAAAGATTTCTACCGTTTTAAGCATCGATGTTAAAACTGAAGAGAAGAAATGTTTCTATTGTTCAGTCGACAAAAGTCTAAAATGTAAAACATGATGCTCGGGCAGAAAAGATGTCAAGTTAGATAAAAAGAACTTTGTCTATTCTTGGTAGAATAGAGATAGAATTGGTCATGCTACGCCTGCAGGCTATCCAAATGAGTCCCGTTATACTGGAAACTAACCCCAATATAGTTCGAAAATTTTCTGTAGTTTGGAAAAACTAAAAAACACACTTAATTTTTTATTTTTAACCGACTTCTAAAAGAATGTTAGGTTATCAATTCGGATGTTTGTATTTTTTTTTATGTATGTCTGTCATTTACAGACGGATTTGCAAAATTCTTTTTTTGTTCGAAAGGGGTTTGTTCCGAAATGGTCCCATTTAAATTTTATATAGATCTGATGATGGGTTTCGGAGACAAACAACGGAACTCTTCAAAAATTGATAGCAAATCAACCGCGATTGCTGATATCGTATGTCTATGAATTGTTAAAACAGTTTAATGGGAAACCACAACTAAAAAGTGAAAAATAAAAAAGGTTTTTACAAAAAAAAAAATAGAACCAACTACTTTAAAAAAGGAAAATATCTTTAATTTCGGAAGTCAGTGTCAAAAAATGAAGACACAATACCAGAAACACCGACTTCCGAAATTAAAGTAATTTTCCTCTTTTTTGGAAGTCGGTTCTTTTTTTTTGTAAAAATCTTTTTTATTCATGTTCTTCTCACCACCATTTGGTATAATACCCATATCATGGGAAGGCATACAAAATAACTCATTCGCCATCTTTTGCAGTCGGCCATATTAGATTTAGAATGACGTCACTTAGCTAACCGTGCATTGTCATCCAAACTAAACATGTACGAAAAATTTCAACTTAAGGCGCAATCACGTCTAAACGAGTAGTTTTATTTCTTTGAAAAATATATATTACTCTAGACAATTTCCGTCGTAGTTTCAGAATATTTTAAATTATATTTGTATAACAGTGTAATTAATTTGTAAAGTTAACGCGGATTAAAAAAATTGAGAATCACGAAAAACCTATAAAGCGTATATTTATGAAACCTTCACCATTTTAAAGGTCATTTAATTATTTATGATTTAGTCTTAGCGTTTTAGTTTAATACCCGTTGTTTTATGTGTAATAAATTAATAATGCGTCTAATGTCGGACAGCGGTCCTTGATGGGCGAGTTCTATTACTGGGTGGACGTACGACGCGTTACGTGAGCTTAGCACAGAACACGCAAGCTAACCACTCAAGGTCATTGGCAGCTAATAGCGCCTTAATCAGAAACCGGGAAGTGGGTAAATGAGGAAATTTAACTTCTAAGATTTATTTACATAGTTTGCTAATTAGTTACAAGTGTAGCTAGTATAAGTGTGTTAATAAATAAAATTATAGTTAAAAAAAAATTAAACAGGTACTAATACAGTACAAGTACAAATGAAAAAAAAAAATATATTAGAAAAACAGTACAAGTATAAATGTACTAATACTTAGTACATTTTTTAAACAAGCTTTTACGTCGGTCATTAATATTTGATGGTTTTGTTTTTTTTTGTTGGGGGCTGGGAAATCATCCAATGGCTTCCTCCGCTCTAGGTGGAGCGGGAGGGCGTGTCAGACTCTTACTGACTAAAACCCACCCCTGTTCCTTCCTTGCCTGAGTGCCCAGGGGTGCGGTAACTCATTTTCAGAATTACTATTTGATGTTTTTTTTTTGTCTCACACACAACAAATACTATTTGATGGGGTGTATATGTTGTGTGGTGGTGTGTGTGAGGCAAAAAAGTGTTTTTTTTTTTTAACTTTTTTATCTCCATACAGGGCTAGATAATGGCGAAATAAATTGATATCATTTTTAACTGACTTTCGAAAAAGGAAGAGGTTCTATGTTCGACTGTATTTTTTTTTATGTATGTCCGCCTGTTTCTCCGTCAGTTGTGGACCAATTTTCAAAATTTTTTATCCGAAAGAACATACTTTCGAGGTCGTCCCATATAAATTTTATCGAAATTGCTTCAGCGCTTTTTGAGAAACTGAACAAAAACGAAAAATACGTATACCTCGATGACGTTTTGGTGTTCTCCAAATGTTTAAATTCCACGTTCCATCTTATTGGGGGTTTTAGTTCTGGGGTATAACAACTAAAAAGTGAAAAATAAAAAACTTTTTTACAAAATAAACAACCGATTTCCAAAAAAAAATACACTAAAAATTAAAAAAATAACTTTAATTTCGGAAGTCGGTGTTTGTATTTTACTTCTTCGTTATTTGACACCGACTTCCGAAATTAAAGTTATTTTTTAATTTTTAGTGTATTTTTTTTTTGGAAGTTGGTTGTTTTTTTTTGTTTTGTTATTACACCAAACCAACCAAGATGAATAACCGACTATGAGTCAGAAAGGCCAAGCACATATCCTTAGACAGCTACAATTTACTTCGCAAGCCAACACCTCAGTCGCAAAGTAAATAAAATCTAGATAAAGATGGGTGAATAAACACTAATATTGTAAGTAATAGCCATCAGTTCCGAGAGGTAGTTTATTATAATGTAGCAAAAGAGACACACGACTTAAATGCCATATTCAAGGTATCAGGTGACAGTGTGTGGTTGAGATGTGAGAACATAATGGATGAGGCATTCTTTAGGACATGTAAAACCATTTTTACATTCAACCCAGGGATGTGCCCAAGTAGGCGTTGCACAGAGGGGATACCGGGGTGGTCTTTAAGAGGTCATGGAGCCCTTTCCATGTGCGGATAGTGATCACCGGGTAAATTTTAGTGAGGTAAAATTTCCAAACTATCTGGTCTATTACCCAAAGTTCTGGCGCCTTTTGAAGGTTACCCCCGAAAACAATAAAAAAGGAGTTAGAGAATTATTATGTTTTTGCAAAAATGGACTCGTTATGATGTAGGTACCCACAGATAAATCTTCTGATCTGGTCTGAATGGTATCTAATATAACTTGTATAGTTTTTTTTTTATTTTTGATAGGCACGCGTTTGACCACTATCTCACCTGATAGTAAGCGATGATTTAGTCGAGGGTAGAGCACGCTTGCCTAGAAGTAACCTATTCACTCTTTACTGAAAGACTCCCAGGATGTAGCTTGATTTTTAAATAAATAAAAATTTATTTATTTCAGGCTATAGATAACCCATATATCTAGTACCTACATAATACAATTTACAAATAACAAAATGACATTATATTAGATTGAATTAACTTACATTAAATTAAATTACATTAGATATCGTGAAGCGAATAAACTTTATACATATACATAATTATGTATAAAGCTTGTTCGCTTCACGATATCTTTTAAGGTCAGATCATCCTAAATTTGAACTAAGATATTTTCTGACATCCTGGTCTAGATAACATTGTGTACAATAGCAGAACTATTTCGTTGCCCACACAAAATTAGCAGCTTAAATCTCTAATCGAAAATCAACCTTATTTCACTCGAACTTTAAGGTTTGTTTGATGTAAAAATTAGTACTGTACTTAATTCTTTATGTTAATCTACATATTTATTCCTTAGAAGATTTTTACGGCATTTTGTATGAAAAAGAGACAAAAGGGAGTTGAAGGATTTAATAGTTGTTTGGTGTCTTATGAGGTACCTAAATCACAGTCATCATCACACTAGGAAAATAAAAGAATATTCACTGGTTGGGCCTCCCAAAGATATTGGAGAAGAAAATTAACTTTTCTTAGGATGAGTCCGCCACACTATCCCCAACTTCTGAAACTTCTGATAAAATATGATTATATTTATTAGTAGTACACCACTGAGTATCTCCTTTTTTCCCCGACTACGCCACGCAAGGGAGGGTAATGTGTTTATCAGCTTATGCATGTACTTATGTATGTTTGTTCCTTTGTGGCACTTTGGATAACCACCGCGTGGGCTGATTTTGATCATTCTTACGTCAATTGATTTGTCTTGATCTTGCGAGTGCTACTAAAGACATGCCAGTTATCAAAATACAATATGGCGACAACCAGACGCCATTTGCGAAAAAGAAAAAAATGAAAGCCGACGAACTATTCAAGTGGGGTTATGGGATGTCAAAATAAAGGATTCGAGGAGGCGATTCCAAAATTATAACTAATTTTTTAATGAGTTATATAGTGATGAAATTGAAAATATTTTTTGTTATTATTATTATTCTTTATTGTACACATAAAACATAAACAGAAAAACACAATGGGACAGTTAATTACAAAGGCGAGCTTAACCCAGCGTTTGGGTTTTCTTACAGCAAACAACAAGGTGAAAAATACATAATTGCTAAGGATTATCATAAGTGCACAACAAAACTCTAAATCTAATATTGTTGCTTAAACAAACTAAACAAATATGTGATACACAAACATAATATATTCCTATAATATAAAGAAATTCTATAAAAACATATTATTATGGGTCATGTTGACAGGAAAACCCTTATTCCTCTCCTGAACACCTCCAACGAAGGGCTATCCCTTAGAGTGTGTGGAAGAGAGCCGAAGGAGAAGAGAGGACGATGAGTGGCAAGGTTTTCCTCTTGGAACAAGATACTCAAAACGTTCCCGTTCATTTTTTATTTTCCTTATTTATAGAAAATAAAAAATTGAATAATTTCAAAAAGCCCCACTGTAGCAAACAACTAAAAAGTTCCAAACAAGTCACTTTCAAGCAGTCTGATGCAGTTGGTGGCATGAAATCAATAATTGAACTTGAAAAGTGACTTGTTTAGGACTTTTTAGTTGTTTTTTTACAGTTTTTGAAAATATTCAATTTGTTTATTATTTTTGGTTCTTTTATTCCAATTTTTAACCGACTTCCAAAAAGAGGAGGTTCTCAATTCGTCTGTATGTTTTTTTTTTTTTTTTTTGTATGTATGTTACCCGATTTCTCCGTCAGTTGTGAACCAATTTTCAAAATTCTTTTTTCATCTGAAAGAATATACTCCCGAGGTGGTCCCATATAAATTTTATCGAAATTGCTTTAGCACTTTTTGAGAAACTGAACAAAAACGGAAAATACATGTACCTCGATGACGTTTTGGTGTTCTCCAAATGTTTAAATTCCACGTTCCATTATATTGGGGTTTTTAGTTCTGGGGTATAACAACTAAAAAGTGAAAAATAAAAAACTTTTTTACAAAAAAAACAACCGACTTCCAAAAAAAAATACACTAAAAATTTATAAATAACTTTAATTTTGGAAGTCGGTGTCAAATAACGAAGAAGTAAAAATACAAACACCGACTTCCGAAATTAAAGTTATTTATAAAATTTAGTGTATTTTTTTTTGGAAGTCGGTTGTTTTTTTTTTTGTTTAAAAGTTTTTTTTATTCAATGATTGCCTGGTAGATATCGCTGTCAGCGATAAGACCGCCATTGTACCTATAGATATAAGTTCGTGTAAAAAGTTTTGTAACTTTTTTGGTGTACAATAAAGTTTATTCTATCTATATTCTCAATCAACAGTGACCATCACCAGAAGCTCGATGAATCCTAGAGAAACGATTCGACTGTCTTGGATTCCGGAACGGATTATTCAGAAAATAACAGCAAAGGAGTAAGAATAACAAGCAATTGGCTTTGTGACGATATAAACTATATTTTTGTTACCAGAGGGACTAGGAAGAACGCGTAAATTCGAATCATCGGAATCGGTCCAGCCTTCCAATTTTTAATTATATCACCAAAATTAGGGTCCCCACACAAGGAATTCGTATCCAAATTTTAAAGTGAGGCGACCGTGTCATGTGCGGCATATGAAAGGACCTCATTAGCACAAGCTCAAACAAATTTTAAATTATTTTAACCACGTCTAATTACCGAAAATTTAAAAAAAGAAGTTATTCTGACAAAAATTTTGGAAACTCAATTCTCGAAATATTTGTTAGGAATGAGTATATAAGAGGAAGTCTGAAAGTGGCACCGCTGACTGAAAAGTTGTTTGGAAATCGGTTGTCGTGGTATGGGCATGTGATGCGGAGGAATGAAGAAAATGTCGTGACGAAAGTCTTGTGTATGAATGTGGATGGCTATAAGAGTAGGGGAAGGCCAAAGAAACGATGGTTGGACTGTGTGAAAGAGGATATGGGTAAAAAGGGGGTGACTAACAGAGATGACGACTAATAGCGGAGTATGGAAGAAAAAGACATGTTGCGCCGACCCCAAAGAAATTGGGATAAGGGCAGGAGAATGATGATGAATGATGATGATTTTTTCTTTCGTCACGTAAACAAAAAATGAGGACGATAGAGACATATGAGTGAGTTGAAATTTCGCGTGACGTCACACCTCGATACACTTTGTACCGCTTAGTGATGTAACAAGCCCCCACTTCTGAACTTTGATGCGTTTTATTTTAAATTTTTTATTGGTTTGGTAAATCAAAAAATACGTGTTCAATATTTTTTGGTAATCTAACTTGCGGATTAGATATAATTATTATTTTTATTGGAAACATCCCTATTGGAGGCGATGACACTGTCTAACAACAACATTGTTCCCCAGAGCTGTCCATAGACGACTAGTGCGCGCAGGCCAGCTGTTTGCTGTGGGTTCCTGCCGATCTAACTCTGGTCTACGTTCACCAATTCGGCGAATGGTGGCAACTTACAATAAGGTTTTTAAAGCGTATATAGCGGCCAAGTGGCGCCCTCATTGAATAAAAAATCGTATCTTATCATAGAAAATAAAGATTAAAGAATCCTATGTTGCGTTTGTTACAAATAGGATAAGGTTAGGGTTTCGTATCCAAAAGTGTCAAAAACGGCCGTTTTTGACACAATTTTTATTCAATGAGGGCGCCACTTACGTTGAGGTAGAAAACACATACTTATTATAGATATTTTTATATGGTCATGTACGTTTCGTATGAGATGCTTTTGAACTAATCTTTGTGTCTAGTTTTTTTTTAATTTAATTCCTATTGTTTTTTTTCTTTTCTGTTTGTTTGTGTTTTTGGTTCTGATAATATTGTAACCATTAATCAACAGCTTACCGCCTAGCGAATTAAAGTCTTTTTTTTTATTAGTGGCAATCTGTGCTACGTCAGCGCTGTGGGCTACGTTATTATTTAAGTTATTATTACTATATGTCTATTTGTAACATTAAATGTTATAGCTGTTTGTCCGTTTCTTTTCCCAATTATGTTGGGGTTGGCTTTCAGTCTAACCGGATGCAGCTGAATACCAGTATTTTACATGGAGCGACTGCATAACTGACCTCCACAACCCAGTTACTCTGTAAACGATACCCCTTGGTAAGACTGGTTGTCAGACTTTCGGTCTTCTGACGACCCGTAACGACTGTCAAAGATCCACGATTGACAGCCGGGACCAACGGCTGAACGTGCTTTCCGAGGCACGGAGGAGTCTCGGTATGTAAAGATGGTCATCCGGGGCAATCCCCGGATGACCCATCCATGGACCAATCCCCGGATCGACCCGTGCGGCTGTTATTAAAAGGTCTGTTTCAATAAAATAAAATATCTCTTTTTCTGAAAACAGCATAGAAAATTGGTTATTAAATGAAGCAGCAATTAGCATTTCAAATATTAGTACGTTTACATAAAAAAGAGTGGGGGCGTGGTGGGGAAATCTCGCTATCACTTTTGCACGCGCCTAACCTTATTAGGTTACCTATTGTTGATAGGCATTATGTCAGTGTGTGCATCCGTGTTTACCTTGCGTGATCGAATCAGGAATGATGAAATCCACAAGAGAACCAAGGTTACCGACATAGCCCGAAGAATCGCCAAACTGAACAGTGGGCTGGGTACATTGCCCGCAGAACAGACGGTCGATGGGGCCGAAAGGTTCTGGGCAACCGCATACCGGAAGACGCAGCGTTGGAAGGCCTCCAACAAGATGGACCGATGACTTGATGAGATGATGGATGGACCGGTCATTGTGGCGACACTTGGGGGAGGCCTATGTCCAGCAGTGGACATTTTTCGGCTGAAATGATTGATTGTGCATCCTTTTTCTGTTATTTGACAGTCTAACCTTCCGATCGTGAATTATCCATATCAGAACGTTTGCTCATTCTGCAATTTAACTGTATACAAATCAGATAAGTACAGACAAGGCCTTTGCCCTGCAGTGAAATAATTACATCTTCATAAAATATTCTCCAGCACAAGATTAGCGTGGTTACTTTATATAATAAATTCGGTACATATTGAATGTTGGCCGTAAGTCTTCACAATTATCATGTTAAACAAACTGTGACTTGTGAGCGGATAAATGTGGACACACGTTTTGTGGACAGATTAATGTGGATAAGGCTTGGATTTGATATTCGAATTTATTATTAAAAAAATAAACACTAAAAATTGCAAAATAACTTTAATTTCGAAAGTCATTGGTGTTGATTCTGTTATGCACAAACTAAACTTAATTTAGGCTATTGCTATCTTTTTCTCTCTAATAAAACAAGAAAGAGACGGACGTAAATTAGAGCTGTCAAATTTAGTTTGAACTAATATTTCCATACAAATTAAGGGTACACGTAAAAACATGTCGTCTAAAAACACGGCGAAGCGCAAGACGTAAACTAGTTTGACATCTCTAACTTAGTGCATAGCTATAGCCGTCCTTTTCTCGCACTGCCTTTTAGTAAAAGATAGCAATTCTCTAATTTTAGTTTAGATATTGAACAAGAGAATCCGTGCCAGTGTTTCTAGTTGTATTTTTTCGGAAAAAGTTTTTCTCTTTTTAGTAGTTGTAGCCCCAAAACTACATAGTAAAGTTATGCCCGAATTGATAACCAAAATAACATAAAATTTTAACATGATTGGAGATAACCAAAACGTCGTCTGTACATATATTTTGGTTTTTGTTGATATTTTCAAAAAGCACCGAATCAATTTCGCTATAATTTATATGGAACCTTTGAAGTATGACCTACTAAACAAAAACTGAATCACTTCATAATTAATTGGCGGAATAATCGCGTAGAAAATATTTAAAAAAAAACATACAATACAATTGAGAACCTTCTACTTTTGAAGTCGGTTAAAAAGTTCTTAATTCAATTTTTTTTACGTAGAATTTGAATTTAGAATCCGCTAAACTAAGCATGTGGTTAACGAGATTTATAAATTAGGCTGAATTAGTGCTAGTTTGGTCAAGTTATTTTATGTCAGACAGAATAGACCGTATTACTTTAAACCCGTCAGGCCCCGCGCGTCCCACATCGGGGAAGCAACAATAGGTTTTTAATTGTGTCTGTTATTGGGCCTGACGGATTAATTAAAGAGTAGTTCGTCTCAGGTCTTCTATAGTAATAGTAATATTTTCTGGTTTTGCAGTAAGCACCTTGCTATTTGTTACTCTGAAAAAACTTTTAAGTAATTTATAACATAAAGTTAGATTACTAGTTACCTAAAAATAGTGACAACATAACTACTGCTATTGGTAGTCAAACCCGGTTTTGTTACAGTATAACAAAACTATTTTATTAAACATTAACTTACCACATTATGTAGCATTTTACAAAACCGTTTCGTAACATTTAAGTTTCTTGAATGTTGTTATCAGTAAAATGATTTTGTACCCGATAGGTTAAATCTTTTGTTATTAACTGTAAACCATTTTGATAATTTTTGTAGCTATTTGATTGAACGGTTTTGTTGCTATCAGACACTATTTACTTATTGTTAACTTAACTTCTTCAGTAATTACTAACCAATTATTTATAAAAGCGCAACATCACTGAGATGTTATTTATAGCATGATTTATTTTGTTATTTGTAACATGATGTATTTTGTTATTAATAACACGATGTAATTTGTTATTATTAACATGATTTATTTTGTTATTTGCAACATGATGTTTATGTTATTAATAACATGAAGTATTTTGTTGTTTTTTTTTTTACTTTGTTACTTGTAACCTTACTGTTATGTGAAGGTGGAAGCGCCAAGGTAGCCCGCGAAATTCAAATATTTTTATGTTTTTTTTTTGCAATTTGCTTGTCAGTGTGAAGCTGTATGTTGAACAAAATACGTTACGGTCGCGAATCGTATTTTGTTCAACATACAGCTTCACACTGACAGGCAAATTGCAAAAAAAAAAACAAAAATATTTGAATTTCGCGGGCTACCCTGGCGCTTCCACCTTAATAGAGGACGTTCAGGGGTCACTAGTAGTAATCAAAATAATTATATAACCAGTTTTGTTTATTTACTGGTGACACCGATGATATTCATACTCGATCTAAAAGATTGGTGACATGAATAAATTCTGATAAAACTGTCTATACAATTAATTAAGTTTACAAACTAGAAGAGTAATAATTAAAACTATTAGAAATATTGAATAAAAAGTTGTGTTTATTAAATTACAATTGAAATCTCTGTGATACATAATATGTATAGTTGACCCTTACGATCAATAATATGATTAGGTACATGTGATAATATATGATCATGAAACACATTACTTTATTTCTTTGACTTCTGGATATTCTACTTGAAAACAATTGAAATGATAACCAAAATCAACTGTGGGCAACAATGTAGGTACAATCGACAAATTTGAATCATAACCCATTTTGACAATAAGAGCCCCTTCACACTAGCGTTTTTCCAACGTAGGCGTTCGATGAACGTCTGCTGGGGTACATGAGTACGCTGAGGTAGCGTAGCGAGTGCGCGACGCTACCTCTACATACATTACATGACGCGTGCACCAACTTTACCTTTAGCAGAAACTTTTTGTAATGGACTGAAGCTGGCAAATGGTATAAAATACACTGAAGAACTCTCTTTCTTAAATATTTTACTAATTTCATAAGCCAGTTGGTAAAACCTGGAGCTAAAATTTTTTTTTTCAGGATCTTTCTTTAACTCATTGTCTATTATTATGTGGCACAGCCTTCTTCGAGCTGCATTATTCAACAGTCCTTGTTTTTCATATTGCAGCAAAAGTCCTTTGCCTTCATTACTTGAATTTAGGATTTTATACAATTCCTGCAAAGAAAACATTAAGCTTATAAATTTTGGTCTACCAATTAAAAGTATTATTAAAATATATTTGGTTAAGTTATTTTAGACTATTAAATATCTGCACCCATTATGTGGAAATAATCTTCATCACTTCTATTTATCTCACCAGCAACCCAATTCACACTGATTAAAAAACTCTTTTGAAAAAATGTAATCAACTTCTAAACAAACACAAAAAAAAGTGTATAATAACTTTTCTTTCGGCAGTTGGCATAATACAAGCAGTAAAATAAATAGGCAAAAGGCAGGTACCTTAACCTTAACTAAGATTTATTTAATTTTTAATTAATAAATAAATCTGTTGATCACCATACTAGAGATATAGTAAAGTACTTTCATGAATAGTTATTTGACTAGGTAATTACTAAGAATGTAACAATTATATCAAAGAAATATTTTAAATAAAAAGCTATTGAAGTAATGGAAACTACCGATAATTTAGTCACTGTAGCTAACTTATGGGCTGAGACCATGAAGGGTCTTTGACTCTTAGGTAGATAATCAAAATCAGACTTACTTGATTTAATGGTGTTGTTGTAAAGGCATTTGACATTATTTTATTTAATAATTTAATTTGTGTGGAGAGTTTTGCACGGTGTCCTATTACAGGCATTAAGTCTCTGAGGTCAGCATCTGATAACATCTGAAGTGTTTCCAGATCAATGAAGTGTTCTGAAAATAATAGATTAGGTATACTTAATTATAATAATAACCTAAAATCCGTCCCTAAGACGACCCACTGATCAAATACATACATAAACTTACGCCTTCACATGGCCATGTGGATAGGCAGACATTACAGTTTACGTTCATACATCCGGTCATACACGAACGCTGGTTGCGAATTATACAATATACTTACGTACATATTTTTACATTGGGAGAGTACGTCTAATAAAATAGAATTTGGGATTTTGATGCGTACATACACCTACTTCTAACGGATTCAAATGTAAGTAGGTATATAACCTAATCCTATCAGGTTTCTTACCGATTGCTGTTGGTATTATTATTTCAAAACGTACTCACCTATAAACTTCTCAATATATATCTCAAGGCCCCATGACTTAAGATAGTCGGCGATAGTTAACTTCGCAGGTGTCTCCTCCGGTGGCTCCATAACTTTTGCGCATTTTTTTACAGTATCGCCTAACAAATACATAAATCGAATTGGGGGTAAAACAAAATGTATGCCCCCATGCAAGATCCAAGCCAAGAAATAAAAAATATAAAACAAAGTAGCACGATTGAATTAGATTAATTTTTAAACAAAATTGGCAGGACATGTAATACTCAGTGTTGCTCAGTGTGGCCAGTGACAGGAACTAGGAAGTGCGGAACGCGGCAGGAAGAGTCACAGAACACAAAAACGTTTCGTTGCACGCAACAAAATTTTGAATAAATGACTGTCCGATATTTGTTAAATTCAGCATTGTAGAATTTGTTTGTAATAACAAAATATTTTAGATATGTAATAACTTCAAGTACAGCTCTTAACTACAAAGCTGTATCGCTATAATTAAAATCGTAAAAGACTGCTATTAACATAAACATTGGTTTATAAAATTGGTTGCCCGTAAAACAAACTGTCGTGTAAATAATTAACAAGAGTTTGTTTAATATTAACTTGCTCCAGTTGAGTTAATACCAACCTAAATAGTAATTGATAAGCAATAACTTAAAGTTTTGTAAACAATAGCATGACTCAAATAACAAAACTCGTTTTACACGGTGTAACTGAAGCAGTTGTCTTGCATTTAAACCAACTTTGCTTGTGAGTTATCAAAGTTTAGTTATTTTCACAATAGCTCAACTGTTTTTGTTAATTAGTTTTTTCAGTGCATGATTTACACAGATTTTTAAATATGATGATTCTTGTGTACAAAAATAATTATTCTATATAGTTCGTAAGTTAAATTATCAATGAAATTTTTTTCATTGGAACATTTTAACGAAGGTATTTTAACGGAGCAGTGGTGGCCCAGTGGTATTGGCCGCGACTTGCAAGTTGTAGGTCGTGAGTTCAAACCCAGGCAGGCACTTTACTTTGTGTAAATTATTTCATCACCACTGCTCTCAAAACGGTGAAGGAAAACATCGTGAGGAAACCGGCATGTCCTAGAACCAAAAATTCGAAGACATGTGACATCCACCAATCCGCATTGGGACCGCGTGGTGGATTACGGCCCACACCCTCTCACAGAGAGGGGGCCTGTGCCCCAGTAGTGGGGACATTAAAAAGGCTGAGATGAGGAGATGATGACTTTAAACCCGTCAGGAAGGTATCAAAGTTCAGAAGTGGGAGATCGTTACGTCACTTCTAGGTAAAAATTGGAACATTTTAACGTAAGTAGGTGTGTCACGCGAAATTTCACTAAATCGTTCTCATTTTTTTTTACGTATCCAATATTTTTGATAATTTAACTGACTGATCAAATATCTTTTACCATAAACTTTATGACCGTTAAATCTGCTGGTAAATCCAATGTAAACCCTACTTTCTAATTAGTCTTCCACACCAATAAAATCATTCACAGAAACTCCTGCTAAAATAAACAGCAGTTGAAAGCCAAACACCACTTTGTCTTCTGTTAACAGCACAGCATTTATAACTTAATTTACTTAACTTAAGACCCTCCACACATTGTTGCGCGTAAGATAAAGCCATCTCCACACTAGGGTGTACCTCGAGACGTTTATATTAAGTTGGAATAAGTTATCTCACTTATCATAATCTAACAAAAGATCACAATAGACTGTTACAGCATCATCAATATATTACTGTGTTGGGAGCGGCCCAGCGGTTTTGATACTTGAAGTGAACTGATGATTCGAATGTGACCTGGCTTGATCCAAGGATTGAGGCTGATTTAAAGATAAATCAGGGGTCGAAACCCCCTAACTTTCTCGACTTTGTAGTCAACTACTTACCATATGTAACTAGATATAACGTCAACTTTTAAGGATAGAAAATTCTTGCTAAAAATGCTGGTTTTATTATTTAAATTAAACTAAAATTATATTTAATAATGTAAGTATACATAAATTGAGGCAGCTCCAGTAAGTTTAGTCCTCCTATATTCAAAATACCTCCACATAATTACCATTCATTGGGCCGGTTTTTGAACTGATATTTCAAGATCACAGCATATCAAACCCTAATTCAAAGCCAAAATTTGACAGGTTTGTGCAACTTCAAATTGGTAATTCTGATAATTTATATCTTTATCATTGAATAAATACGTATAAATCGCGTTTAATTTTCTAAATTACCTGATACCTACTGTACTATTCGTCTCTGCATCACCCAAAGTTCAAGAAAATAACTGAGACGTTAATTCCGCCTCTGTTCTTGTGTATGCATGAAGAATTAAATAAATACAAACTCGGGTATAATTCTATACTTTTAAACATCCTAAAACTTAACAATACATTACCAAAGTACCAAGAAACTTCAATCCACGCGCACAGCCCGCAATCCCGCGAGGTGTGAGTGGCGTGAATTACCGACCCAGCGGGGGCCGAATCCCCGCGACCCGTCGGGGTTCCGAGAAGCGATGCTGATAGTACATCGTTGAGGCTTTTTGATGATGCTGCCAGCCTCGAGATCTATGGACGGGGGATTCAATTGGGATTGGGAAGTGTGATGTGCGGTGCTAGAAAAACATTACGAAACGCTCTGTGCCGGTTGTTTTTATTAACCTACTTCAAAAAAGAGGAGGTTCTCAATTCGTCTGTACGTTTTTTTTTGTTACGCGATATCTCCGCCATTTGTGAATAGATTTTGATGATTTTTTTTTTGTTGTGTATGCTTACTTCAGAGGTGGTCCCATATAAATTTTATCGAAATTGATTCAGAACTTTTTGAAAAAATCAACATAAACAAAAAATATGTCCTATACACAGATTCCATGTTATTGGTGTTATCCCTTCGGACATAACTTTAATATTTAGTTTTACTTCTGGGATATAACAACTAAAAAGTGAAAAATAAAAAACTTTTTTACAAAAAAAAGAACCGACTTCTAAAAATTGCAAAATAAGTTTAATTTTGGAAGTCGGTGCCAAATAACGAAGAAACAAAAAAAAACAAACACCGACTTCCGAAATTAAAGTTTTTTTTTTAGAAGTCGGTTGCTTTTTTTGTAATTTTTTTATTTTTATATTTCAAGTCGCCGTTGAGTCTTGTGGTGTCTCTGCCATTTATGGATGTTTTAAAGACAGAAACGCTAAAGCTGAGGGTCGTTTGAGGACTACCTATAGGATACGTATCATATGGGTACCTACTTGTAGTCTTACCTGCTTATACTAAGATGAAAACGAAACCTAATTTTGAATGCCAAAGATGAGAAGATTTTCACAGTAGCTATGGTGTCATTGTAGCTGCTGACTCTTTGGATTCGGCAGCTTCATGCATTCGGCATGAGAACTTTCTCGTTCTGCGTACTTTGGGCAATCAGCTCCGCTATTAACCTTACTGACTGGCTAAAAACCGTTTGATGGTGACAGATAGGAGGCAATGAAATCAGGCTTTTAGGCTTTCATGGTCTCAATTCAATTGTTTTTTGTTAATCTAAATCTTGTAAATCTACTAAGCAGCTTATTAAATATATCATATTATTGTATAATGTCAATCTGCCCGCACCTTTTTTCCAACTATCTTGGAGTCGGTTTCCAGTCTAACCGGGTGCAGCTGAATGCCAGTATTTTACATGGAGCGACTGCCTATCTGACCTCCAGAACCTACTTACTGGGTAATACGATATCCCTTGGTAAGACTGGTTGTCAGACTTTCGGGCTTCTGACGACCCGTAACGAATGTCAAAGATCCACGACTAACAGCCGGGACCAACGGCTTAACGTGCTTTCTTCAGTCTCGGTATGTAACGATGGTTACCCATTCATGGACCAACCCCGGCAAGCGTAGCTTAACCTGTTGGATCGACCGTGCGGCTATTATTACTTTAGCCACGAGCTCCTATTATTGTATAATGTATAGTGAATAAAACTTAAAAATAAAGTCTATCCCAAGCGTATGGTCGTATTGCTATTTCTTTTTTATTCTATAAAAAATGTTTTAGACCTAACTCCTGCTTACTCAATAATCAACTCACCAACAACACTGGACATCATTTCCATCTAAAATAATAGAGACACATAAAAATAACTCAGCCGGGAACGAACCCCGATACGATCGATCGTTCATCTATAACCATTTAACATAACCATGTTTAAATAAAAAGGTAACTTAACGCCTCTCTGGACATTAATAAAATAAATAACTTTATTATGAATAATAAATAACTGTTTATGAACATAACTATATTTATGTAGTTATGTGATGTAAGACTGCGTATTTGTTGGTTATTAATACTTGTTTATTTCTTCGTTTGCGTGTTGGCACCCATCTTCTTCGTTGTCACAAGTCATGGTAGATGCAGCCTCCAAACAGCCGTCTTAATTGTGTCTGTCGATCTGACTTGACCCTTTTTTAATGTGTTACATCTTTCCTCTCGCTTTCCTGCAATCTTTGGGAGTGATTTCGTGAAATGGGACGGAAGTGTGTAACAGGAAGCCGGGAAAGCGCGCGCGATGGTAGAGTTGGCCGTCAGATGGTAGAGCGCGCGCTCGATAAGTCTGCTTGCGGTCGAAATCGGAACTAGCGTTTTAATTTTATTTTTCAGGATATAATGTTAATGTTGCTTATTACCAAGGTGAGATGTCAAATGTTACACATCATAATGCCACTACTGTAAGGGTCACTCGTTTTTTTTATACACCTTTGGGAGTAGTTTTTTATAATATAAAAAATACGTTTTGGTCTGTATTAGCCAAGTGGTTAATCGATTAGGTATTTTTTAAATCTTTCTCATTAAAAAAGGCGCCCTTTGAAGGTTTCCCCCTGATAAAAAAAAACTGTTAAGAAGAATATGAGATTCAATTTTACAAACGCAGCTAGTCTGCAAAACACAAATGAGTTGGGAAAAATAAAAATCGAGACCTAAAACAACTGCTAGCGATGGTATTCAAATTAATTCCCATACGAACACTATTAACAAGAAAAATAAACAAAAACACGTCCCCGTGTATGTGTCAGTGGACACGACTCACATAATTCACGGGTTCCGTACATCGGTATGAGAGGATAACTCAATCTAACACGTGCTTTCCAACAGGTGAAATAAAGCATGTGTCTTTGTTGTATGTGTGTGAAAGGGCTTTTTATTGATTTAAAGGAATGACAAGAAAATGTTTAACGGTGTAGTTTCGTTTGATACTAGAAGAGTCGTATTTTTAACCGACTTCGAAAAAGGAGGAGGTTCTATGTTCGACTGTATGCATGTTCTTTTTTTTATGTATGTCCACCGATTTCTCTGTCAATTGAGGACCGAGTTTCGAAATTCTTTTTTATCCGATAGAATATCCCGAAGTGGTCCCATATAAATTTTATCGAAATTGCCTCAACGCTTTTTGAAAAACTGAACAACAACGAAAAATACGTATGTATATCTAGATGACGTTTTGGTGTTCTCTAATTACGAGTAGGTATGTTTAATTCCACGTTCCATGTTATTGGGGTTTTTAGTTCTGGGGTATAAAAACTAAAAAGTGAATATTAAAAAACTTTTTTTTCAAAAAAAACAACCGACTTCCAAAAAAAATACACAAAAAATTAAAAAATAACTTTAATTTCGGATGTCGGTGTCAAATAACGAAGAAACAAGATACAAACACCAACTTCTGAAATTAAAGTTATTTTTTCATTTTTAGTTTATTTTTTTTTGGAAGTCAGTTATTTTTTTTGGAAAATACACTAAAATTTGAAAATTTTAGTGTATTTTCATTTTTGGAAGTCGGTTGTTTTTTTTGTAAAAAAGTTTTCGCAATTATGTTGGGGTCTACAATTATTCTAATCGGATGTAGCTGAGTACCAGTATTTTACATAGAGTGTCTGCCTATCTGACCTCCACAACCCAGTAACTGGGTGACATAACCCTAGGTAAACTGGTGCTATATTTTATAGCTTCTGACTACCCTTAGTCACTTCTGACTACTACTAATACACTTACTATACTTTAGAATCAACACAATAAATTCAAATGAGCCTTCATATCGAATTTCCCAATTGACCCACGGACCCCGAAAACCCACGTACACAATGAAAAATCACGTTAAACATTTCAATTCCAAAACTAAAAGGTTCTTACGACATATAAAAGTCTTAGGTTCAATGTAAAAGTATCGGGTTACTGATAAACGGCGCAGGCGCAACGTAAAACGTTCGGAACGATCCTCGATTAAGATCGGGAGCCTTCGGGCGAGATCGGGCCTTGTCGGGAGACTTCGTTTATTGGTGGAGGTGAACATTCTGTTGGTTTAATTGGATTTGAATTGGCTTGTTATTTAGATTACAGCTTTTTTTTTGGGGGGTGGTGGGAAATCATCTAATGACTTCTCCCGCTCTGGGTGGCGGGAGGGCGTGTCAGACTCTTACTGACTAAAACCCACCCCTGTTCCTTCCCTGCCTGAGTGCCCAGGGGTGCGGTAACTCATTTTCAGAATTTATTTTATCCGCTACACCTAGGCATGCAGGCACCGGCCACGATGGGCCCCGTTAGTGGTGGCTGACAACATCTCTTTGAGGCGCGCGTGGAACACTACGCGCCGTCGACTCACGGGCCTGGTGCTGATCGGACGGTGAGCTACCCACTGCTCGCCGTCCGCAGGCCCGGGTCTACGGTATCCGGAAATCGTCTTGCGACGTCCTACGCCCAGTACGCCCAGTACCTCTCCTGCGGTGGTAGCGGCCGGGGCCGTGAGGGCCGATCCATTGAGCTTCTCTCACGCGTCCCGCCTCCGCCTTCACGACCATTACTGCTTCGCAGAAGGAGGAGACTGCCTCCCATTCCCTCTCGCTCCGTACCATGGCCTGAACCAGGGCCGGACGCGAGAGGTCGCCGCCACCTATCGCATCCACGAGGACACGGCGGTGCTCCGCCCAAGCGGGGCAGACCTCCACCGTATGCTCCACCGTGTCCTCTGGGCGATCCGCGCAGTGGTAACACCGAGGCATTTCCTCCCGCCCGATCTGATGCAGGAACCTCCCGAAACAACCGTGTCCGGTGAGGACCTGCGTCAGGCGGAAGGTGAGGACGCCATTTAGATTACAGCTGAGAGTAGTATTTGGAGATATTCGTTGCAATTCTAGTTTTAAATAGAGCTAAACTTTTCTTGTTTTGAGCCAGTGCTAACGGGACCCGTTAGCACTGGCTCAAAACAAGAAACTTACGTGTCGTAGGTCGTAGGTCCGAACCCAGGCAGGCACTTGTACGTTGTGTAAATTATTTCATCATCGCTGCTCTCAAAACGGCGAAGGAAACCGGCATGTACTAGAACCAAAAATTCGAAGACATGTGACATCCACCAACCTGCACTGAGCCCGCGATTCCCTCTCACAGAGAGGAGTCCTATGTCCCAGCAGTGGGATTGTTATAAGGCAGAGTATGAGGGTATTATAGAGCAGCTTTGAACACATCTATGGAATGCGGCGTTTAGGATGCCCAAAAACACTTTTTCAAAACTTTTAGGCAATCTCGGCCTAGGTACTAAAATGGTTACTGAAGACTGTGTAATTTTCTGCCTTTGACTTTGAACTAAAGAAGATTAATAAGGGTCTACCAGTGAACGGTTTCTACTTAACCTAAACTTTCTGATTCACACTTACCGATCGAAAAATAAAAATAAAAAATCTTTACGCCATTAGCATAGAAAAAGAAATAGTCCTTCGTTTAGAAATTAAAATGGGATAATCAAACGTCCAGAAGCTATAAGTGAATAAAGCAATATTGGACACATTTGGTGAGATTATTCTGCTCTGATACAAAATAATATCCTTCTATATGCCAGACGGATGAAAAAAGATTGCATGTGGCGGAGATGAGAATGTTGAGATGGATGTGTGGAGTAACGAGAATGGATAAAGTGAGAAATGAGTACATTAGAGGTAGTTTAAAAGTGGCGACAGTCACAGAAGAGTTGAAAGGTAACCGCTTATCTTGGTATGGTCATGTAAAGAGGAGGGATGAAGCACATTAAAAGACTTAGGAATATAAATGTGGATGGATTGTGTGAGGAGTGATATGAAAGAAAAGGGAGTTAGTGATAGCGTGACCACCAACCGTACCATCCAACTTTAACTGCCCGGGGGTGGAGGATAAATTCGAAAGAGTTACCTCGCCCCCGGGCGCGTAGGGCAGGGAGGAACAGGGGTGGATTTTAGTCAGTAAGAGTCTGACACGCCCTTCCGCTCTACCCCAGAGCGGAAAGAGTCATAAGATGATTTCCCACCCCACAAAAAAAAAAAAAAAAAAAAAACCATCCAACTTTCGCATTTATAATATTTGTAGTATAGTAGGATTTCGTATGGCGACAGGTCACTGGAACAACTTGCGACCGACGGATGCCCCTTAAGTTAAAGTCCGTGATTAGACCTGTCGTACTGTATGGGTCAGAATGTTGGGCTGTGAAAAAGACGGATGAAAAAAGACTGCATGTGGCGGAGATGAGAATGTTGAGATGGATGTGTGGAGTAACCAGAATGGATAAAGTGAGAAATGAGTACATTAGAGGTAGTTTAAAAGTGGCGCCAGTCACCGAAAAGTTGAAAGAGAACCGCTTATCTTGGTATGGTCATGTGAAGAGGGGGGATGAAACACATGTAACTAAAAAAACATTTTTACAAAAAAAAAAAAGTCGGTTGTTGATTTTTTTTTTAAAAAAGTTGAAGTCGGTTGTTTTTTTTTTTTGTAAAAATGTTTTTTATTTTTCACTTTTTAGTTGTTATACCCCTTAACTAAAAACCCAAATAACATGGAACGAGGAATTTAAACATTTGAAGAACACCAAAACGTCATCGAGGTATATGTGTTTTTCGTTTTTGTTCAGTTTCTCAATAAGCGCTAAAGCAATTTCGATAAAATTTATATGGGAATACCTAGGGAGTATATTTTTTCGGATAAAAAAAGAATTTTGAAAATCGGTCCACAACTGACGGAGAAACAGGCGGACATACATAAAAAAAAACATACATACAAGCGAACATAGAACCTCCTCCTTTTTCGAAAGTCGGTTAAAAAGAGTAATGAATATAAATGTGGATGGATGGAGAGGGAGAGGGAGGCCAAAGAAAGTATGGATGGATTGTGTGAGGAGTGATATTATGAAAGAAAAGGGAGTTAGTGATAGCGTGACGGCTGACAGGACAGAATGGAAGAAATGATGCCATTGGCACAGAAAAATATTACTGACTAGCTTTTTTCCCGCGGCTTTGCTCTCGCTCTATTCTAGACTATGCCTAGGTTAAGTTAGTTTTCAAAAAAAATCTAATTAGTAATAGTATTTTCACTTTTATCACGTAAACCAAAAATGAGGACGATACAGTGCGTTGAAATTTCGCTTGACGTCACACCTCGATACAATTTGTAGCGTTTAGTGACGTAACAAGCCCCCACTCTTGAATTTTGATGCGTTTTTCTTTGTAATTTTTTATTAGTTTGGTAAAGCAAAGAATACTTGTCTAATATTTTTTGATATTCTAACTTACGAACTAAATAGAATTATTATTTTTATACCTAGAAAACATCCCTATTGACAGCCAACCCTAATACATCTAGGAAAGGTTTGGATGTAATAGACAAAAATGTGGTTTTTACGATTTTAGTGCAAATTTTTCCGATTTTTATCTTCATATGAACCTTTGTGAGATTCCAACGAAGATTTTTTAAAAAAAATCATCCAAATTGTTTCAGTCGTTCTCGAGTATTGCGCTCAGCAACACATTTAACCATTTATTTATATAGAAGATAACGCGAGAACATCCACACAATTAAGTTTCCCATGCCCTCTCGCACACCATAAGTGAGAACCCATCGCCTCACCATAAGCTACCGTGGTTTCAAATCAAATCACGCAGCCTTTCAATCGTACCGCCCACTGTTTTCGATATAGCGAGGGACAAACGAACTAACATTATTGACGGAGCTTACACGCCGAAGTGACGTTCCATTACTTTTGGGTGTTGAGGTTGGAATATACGGGTGGGAATTTGGAAAGGGAATGTTGCGTTTCAGAAGAAGCTAGCACGCTGCATATTAAATAAAAATAGAAAAATAAAAACTTTTTTACAAATAATACAACCGACAAAAAATTATAACATAAGTTTATTTTCGGAAGTCGGTGTTTATATTTTGTTTTTTTTTTTCTTCGTTATTTGACACCGACTTCCGAAAATAAAGTTATGTTATAATTTTTATAAGTCGGTAAAATTATTTGATTAGGAGTACGGCTCATTGGGCATCAAAAAATGTCGGTTAAGTCGTTCATGTTTTTTTTTTCGTAAAAAAGTTTTTTCCAAAATAAAAACAAAAAGTAAAGCAAAGCAAAGCACAAAAAAAAAATAAAAAAAACAAAGCAAAGCAAAACAAACAAAGGCAAAACAAAGCAAAGCAACGTATTCACATATCAAATTACAAAGAAAATTGACTAGAGTAACATATATTTTTTTCAAAGAAATAAGACAAGTCGTTTAGACGTGATCTTCAACTAAAAATAATTAAAAGTCGTATAACTGCACCTTGGAGGACTGGGCAAGGGTAGCAAGCAATAGGGACGCATAGCAATCTCTGGAGGAGGCCTTCACCTAAGAGGGGTTCTTGCACATATAAAATGTTTTATTTAATAACATAATCGAATGAAAGTGTAATAAATAATTTACAATCTATTCTATTAATTTATTATTATTATTGATTTATATAATTTATTTTAAGTTACAAATTTTCAAATTATTTTGCTATTTTTAATTCACAAATAATTCAATCTAAATTTATTTTAATTTCTCAATATTTATTCATAAATGTTTTTACTCTTTCAATTCTGTATGCATGTAATTGGCAAGAAATATAAGGCTTTTTTATTTTTTTATTTTATTTTTATAACTGCGCCTTAACAGGTCATGGGACCCTTTCCATTTACTGATTGTGATCACTGGGAAGGTTTTAGTGAGATAAAAATCCTATACTCCCTGGTCTTCTCCCCAAAAGTCTAGCCGCCGTTTGAAGGTTTCCTCCCGAAAAAAATAGCTAACACAGATATCTTTTTTTGTCGGTTGGGAAATCATCCAATGACATCTGCCGCTCGGTGGAAGATCGGGCGTGTCAGACTCTTACTGACTAAAACCTACCCCTGTTCCTTTCCTGCCTGAGTGCCCAGGGGAGCGGTAACTCTGTTTCGAATTTATCCGCTACCCCTAGGCAAGCAGGCACCGGCCATGATTGGCCTCGTCAGTGGCTGACAATCATCTCTTTGAGGCGCGCGTGGAACGGTGGTGGGCCTGGTGATAATCGGACGGCGAGCTACCCACTACTCGCCGTCCGCAGGCCCGTGTCTACGGTGGCCAGAGATCGTCTCGCGACGTCCTACGCCCAATGCGTCTCCTGGTAGCGGCCGGGGTCGTTAGGCCCACTCCGTACTACTTGAATCTCCCTCACCCATCCCGCCTCCGCCTTCGCGAGCATTACTGCTTCACAGAAGGAGGAGACTGCTTCCCATTCCCTCTCGCTCCGTACCATGTTCTGAACCAGAGCCGGGCGCGAGAGGTCGCTACCGCCTATCGCATCCACGAGGACACGGCGGTCCGCCCAAGCGGGGCAGACCTCCACCGTATGCTCTGGGCGATCCGCGCAGTGGTAACAACCGGTTTCCTCCCGCCTTATCCGGAAGTAGAACCCCCCGAAACAACCGTGTCCGGTGAGAAGTTGAGGACGCCGTGACGCCTCTCCAGCCAAGCTAGTTATATGTGGGTTGTAGACCAGGTAGAGGACCGATTAAAAGTTACACCCACACTAGTAGTAAATGTAATAGCAAACATTTAAAGCAAAACCGTTTACAAATACAGAACATCACATTGATTTGACACTTAAAAAACCAAAATCACCCATAACCATTGACGTTCCAAGCTGTAACCTTATCCTACATTACTAAAGAGAAAATCAACCTCCAAATTTTATAGTAAACACTAATGGTGACTATAAAATACTCTAACAAGTTTATCCGTGTCTGTCTCGACTACAGAACCATTCGTTCTCATCAGTTGTCGGTTTGTTACACCTCTGCTCACCAGCACACGATCAAGTTACATAGCGTAATGATAATGACTCTATCCAATCTGAGAGATAAGGTTACATGAAAATATTAGTAAATGTTTGTATTGGGGAATATAATGGGGTAATAAATTTTGTGGGTGTCGGTTGTAAGACTGTTATTTTTATGTGTTTTTTTTTCGTTAAGTAATTATTGTTTAACAATAAGTGGAGTTGGACGTTTGTTTTACAGATTTTCTTTCCGTCGAAAAATTTTCATACAATTTTTTTTCTAGTTCATACATCAATTTTTACAAGTTTATTACAAACTTTTTACAAACTTTTATTTAACTTACGCTGTTCGTATGTACGTTTGTAAGTTGTCCGTCAAAATTTGCAAACCATTTTTCGACTATTTGTTGGTCTCCGATTGAGCTGAAATTTTGCATACCTTTAGTTCTGGTGACAATGCATTTTTATGATAAGCATGACCTGAATCGAAATTCTAGATTAGCTCCAGATAAAGGAACTCTTCAATGCTCAACAGCACAGACACGAAATTATGTGTCAAAGTTTGCCGGTGTAAAATTATGTGTCAAAGTTTGCCGGTGTAAAATTATGTGACAAAGTTTGCCGGTGTAAAATTATGTGTCAAAGTTTGCCGGTGTAAAATTATGTGACAAAGTTTGCCGGTGTAAAATTATGTGTCAAAGTTTGCCGGTGTAAAATTATGTGTCAAAGTTTGCCGGTGTAAAATTATGTGTCAAAGTTTGCCGGTGTAAAATTATGTGTCAAAGTTTGCCGGTATAAAATTATGTGACAAAGTTTGCCGGTGTAAAATTATGTGTCAAAGTTTGCCGGTGTAAAATTATGTGTCAAAGTTTGCCGGTGTAAAATTATGTGACAAAGTTTGCCGGTGTAAAATTATGTGTCAAAGTTTGCCGGTGTAAAATTATGTGTCAAAGTTTGCCGGTGTAAAATTATGTGTCAAAGTTTTCCGGTGCAAAATTATGTGTCAAAGTTTGCCGGTGTAAAATTATGTGTCAAAGTTTTCCGGTGCAAAATTATGTGTCAAAGTTTGCCGGTGTAAAATTATGTGTCAAAGTTTTCCGGTGCAAAATTATGTGTCAAAGTTTGCCGGTGTAAAATTATGTGTCAAAGTTTGCCGGTGTAAAAGTTTTTTTATTTTTTTATAGATAAAGTTATTCTAGCCTGGTTTCTATTCCACCCTTTTTGTTTTTTTTCTTGCCTTTACTGGGAGAGGATCGATGAAGGGTGTGGAAGAAACCTTTGCCTTACAGTGGGACAATTTAGGCTAAATAAAAAAATAAACTAAGAACTATTAAAATCTACTATTGTTAAGGATTTCTAGTTTAAGGTGTCATCATGACATTTGGCATCAATTCTAACTGAGAGAGATATATTGATGATTTTAATTATTATAATTACATACTTGCTACGGCCACGAATCAAATTTTGACCAAGATACAACCTGACACTGACCTGTAAATCGCAAAAAACGTAAGAAAATTTGAATTTCGCGGGCTACCCTGGAGCATTCACCTTAAGGTCATAATTTAAAGGTATCCACGTTAGTGACATGAGAACGAATGAGTCCTTTCTGAAGGAACTCCAAATCGCCAAGCGGCTTGCTACAATATATATATATCATGCGGTCACCTAGGCATAGTCTGGAAAGACTCTAGCAAACACAGGTTTTAGGTTTAACTAACATAGGTTTAAGTTTTATTTACTAACACTTTCTGTTATATGTATACTTAGGTTAAGGTATTTATCTATGGGTCTATGTAACCCGAAATGACTGTATTATTATTATTTCATTTATTTAATTTTATGTAGTACATACACTTTACATATTTAAATATTGAGGTACATATAAAAGCATAAATAAATACAAAAACATTTAAAAATATAAAAAGTAGTAGCCCACCGGTATCGGGCATAGGGTCCAAGCTACCGGTGGTCAGGGCTCCTGAGAAAGGAATCTCCTAACAATACGCGCCGTGTCCAAGAGTACTGCTTACTGGATCAAGCTCTTGATCCAACTGCCCAACGAGAGCCTCCTCAGATGTTGGTCGAGGCTCTTGGCTATTAAGCCATTGGCCGTCACAACTATCGGCACAATGACTGATGTATCCACTTATTATTATTATAATTAATACTGGGCCAGGTTGAAGGAAAACGCGCTCAAGGCCGAGTACCGGAAAGATGGTCTGACGTAATAGAGAAGGCTGTTGGAGGCAGACCGCGGGACCGCTGTCCTCTTTGCAGAACACCGCAAAACTTGGAGCCGCTTCGTATGTGGTCGTGATCATGAGCAGTGAAGGAACGACGAAGAAAGAAGAATATAATAGAATAGATTAAAACTTTATTGTACACCAAAACAGTCACACAATTGTTATACACGAGATTAAATGAATGTTAGTTCTGATTCTGAGACAAATATAAATGAGAATGTTAGTTCTGTGACAAATAAATATTTTTTCTTCTTTTTAGGGTACCGTGCCTCAAAAGGAAAAACGGAACCCTTATAGGATCACTTTGTTATCCGTCCGTCCGTCCGTCCGTATGTCTGTGTGACTGTCAAGACCCTTTATCTCGAGAACGCGTAAAGGTATCGAGTTGAAATTAAAACGATATACTTAAATCTACAGTTTCTTGAAGCTGCGAAAAAATCAAACTTCTAAGTTAACGTAAAAAAAAGATACGGCCTTTTATGCCGCAAAAAACGCATATTTCACGGAATCAAAATTTATAGGGTATTTCCCGCTGTTCTGCAATCATGAAATTTGGCAAGAATCAAGGTTATACAACACAAGTTAAGGGAAAAGTCTGAAAACCGTAAATTTTTAATTACATCACGAAAATTAGGGTATATCCATACAAGGAATTCGGGTACAAATTTTGAAGTGAGGCGATTGTATCATGTGGAGCATCGTTCATCATTAACACAAGCTAAACAGATTTTAAATTATTTTAACCACGTCTAATTTTCGATTGCTACCGGAAAATAATAAAAAAAGTTTTTCTGATTGATTTTCGGGCATAAATTTTCGAAACTCAATTCCCGAACTATTTACATACCCGCAAGCTTGTACGGAACTCTCGGTGTGTGAGTCCGTCTTGCATTTGGCCGGTTTATCATTTTCTATTCAGAAGTTCATGTTTTAATTTAAAGAAATCCTCACTTTGTTATCCCCACAAAAATACAAACAATACCAAAACCAAAAGTTGAATAACCCAAAAGAAATGCTAAAAACCCCTCAATAACACTTTAGTAAACAATTACTGGTGCAATAACTCTACTACACAGATATGTTTAGCAGGTAATATAGTTCCCGAGGTGCAGGAGACCAGACGGACAGACAGACAAATTTATAAGCAGGCGTTAACGAGATGTATAGAACTACGGTGGTGAAGGGTTAGGAGGTAACTGTATTTTATATGTCGATTAATTTTGTGTTAGTGAAGTAGAGTTTTTGGAAGAAGTATTATAAAACTCTCGTATTTATAAAACTTGTGGCTTATGGCTACATATTAAGAATCCTACATAGTATAATATTTTGGGTCTTCTTTCAATCTGCCTAGCCTTTTCCCAACTATCTTAGGGTAGGCTTCCAGTCTAACCGGATGCAGCTGAATACCAGTATTTTACATGGAGCGACTGCCTATCTGACCTCCACAACCCAGTTACTGGGTAATACGATACCCCTTGGTAAGACTGGTTGTCAGACTTTCGGGATTCTGACGACCCGTAACGACTGTCAAAGATCCACGATTGACAGCCGGGACCAACAAAATGGAAATTATGTTTATCTCACTCCTCCGCTGCTTTTCTGATTAATTTTGTTGCGGGACCCAAGACAGTTTAATCGTTTCTCTGGGACCCGTCGAGCTTCATTGCCTCGGCATTTTTTCTGGTGGTTGCCACTGTTAATTATGGCTTACAGAAGTTACAGTGGTTTGGGAATAGTGTGGCGGGCTTGTCTCAAAAAAAGAAAAAAAAAAGCCGAGACCAACTGCTTCACGTGCTCTCCGAGGTACAGAGGGGTCTCGGTATGTAAAGATGGTCACCCATCAATGGACCAACTCCGGCAAGCGTAGCTTTACCTGATGGATCGATCGACCCGTGCGGTTATTATTACTTTAGCCACGAGCTCCTTTTTACTGGATAATGAACTTAAAATTTAATTAAGATGTGACATTATTGTATTTAATTTTCATCCATCAAATCAAATAAAACAAAAAAATATTACGCATGAACAATAAAAACTGAAGTTGTGAACCAAATACAGTTAACTTTATAAACAAATACGGATCCAGTATCGCTTTAAAAACACATCACAATTTATTTTTTTGGGGATCCGCTATCAATATTATTATTTGAATGGAAATATATATTTATTGGAAGCAATTTTAATGTAATATAAATAAAATACACGCACTGACTACTTTAGCCACGAGCTCCTCCTCCGAAGGTATTACAAAACAAAAAAGTAAAAAAATAATTTCCTCAAAAATCGAAAGCGCATTTACTTCACTGCAAAGTATCCATACAACCAAACACTACAAACAATTTCACGCACGCCCTTATCCACGAAGCGCCACTAAAATAAAACACTTCGAACAAACAAATAAACAAATATAATAATGTGCAGGTGTGAATGGGCTTCGGCTGCCGTTAGAAAGAGACATAACATGCAACTTTACACGAGTGCGACCGATACGGGTATAGTTTCACGAAGAGCTACGAAGATGTACGAAGATACACGAATTTACAGAGTGGGTTGTTAATTAGTTCTGTTATATTTGTTCCGTTTATTGAGATTAGAGTGTGCTTACGTTTTCTGAAAGCTTCTGGTCTATAGATCTACATAGTACTCGTATATATTTATCTGCCTAGCCTTTTCCCAACTATCTTGGGGTCGGCTTCCAGTCTAACCGGATGCAGCTGAATACCAGTATTTTTAACCGACTTCAAAAAGAAGGAGGTTATCAATTCGGATGTTTGTATTTTTAATTTTTTTATGTATGTTCGGGCTTAACTCTGTCATACATTGATGGATTTGCAAAATTCTTTTTTTGATCGAAAGGAATTTGTTCCAAAATGGTCCCATTTAAATTTCATAATTGATCTGATGATGAATTTCGGAGACAGACAACGGAACTCTTCAAAAATTGACAGCAAATCAACCTTGATTGCTGCGATCGTATATCTATGAATTGTTAACACCGTTTAATGGGGAACCACAACTAAAAAGTGAAAAAAAAAAAAATAGAACCGACTTCCAAAAAAAATGCAAAATAACTTTAATTTCGGAAGTCGGTGTCAAAAAACGAACACTATCACACCACACGGAACAAATATCTGTATGGCCATTAGATAGTTTTTTCCGGGTCTGGCTTTTTGTGTCATGTGAGTGTAAACGTTTGTAAACGCACCCACGATACAGGAGATATTTCTAGAGTGGGACAACGTTTTTAAAAAAATCCTTTCTGCCCCATTAATTGAAATTTTACGTCAACACAACGTCAGATACAATATAAAGTCATAATAATTCCAAGTCCTCTGCATTTTTTTTTATTATTGATAGGCACACGTTTGACCACTATCTCACATGAAGTAGTCGACGATTACCTCGAAGTAAACTATTCACTCTTGTCTTAAAGGCCCCCAGGTTGTAGCTATCAGGAAACACAGATTCTGGCAGAGAATTCCACTTAAAAAAAAAAAAGAAAAATAATTTATTCTGCACAGATACCTGTGAAGCCCCGAAACTCACCGGTGAGTCGGACCAAAAAAAAAAATTAAAGAGAATAAAAAATAAAAAAAATCGTCTGTCAACCCGGGTTGTCCTCGGGGTTTAATTTGACAACCCGGATTTTGCCATGGGGCTTCACAGGTTACGCACATACAATACAACAAAAACAACAACAACAACAACATACAAGGAAAAATAACTTTATATACCTAATGTGACTTTCTCTTCACACCCAAATAAACCTACATCACCTAATCCCATGGATCAAAATATAATATCCTTCAGATTACGCACAAAAAATTTCTTACTGTTCTGGACACAGCGTTTATTATTTAATTATTGATCAAAATTACCTCTTTTATAGGCGTTTACGACAATTCTGATGTTATAAACCGTTGTCAAGAACATTTTTACGGCAAACCTCAGGACATACTGGCCGAAAAATAAGAAGGGGAAATTATTTGGGCGAATTTGGTGATGGTTTCGGTTTATTTCCGTACTAGTTTCTACCAGCGGCTCCGCCCGTGTGGAATTAGTACCCCCTCCCTCATTATAAATTATAACCTGTGTGCTATTCCAGATTATAAAAAATATTTATTTTGGCAAAAACCGACTATAAAAACCAACTAAAAAGTTCCAAACAAGTCTCTTTTCAAGCAGTCTGATGCAGTCTTTTTTTTTTAGAATTTATCATCATATTTAGAACGACTTCTCCCTCTGCTGGGGCTCTCTTTTTCATGTTGGTGAAAGGTTAACCAACGATCAATGCGGACAACCTGATCCAGAGGCATTACCATTCGTGATACAATATTAAAATGTTTGGTTGTACCAATCGTTGCCACCAACTCATCACCATTATCACCATTTCAGCCGAAAGACGTCCACTGCTGTACATAGGCCTCCCCCAAGTGAAGAACGACAGGTTCTGTGCGTCTCGGATCCATCGGCTACCCGCGAGCCTCACCAGGTCATCGGTCCACCTTGTTGAAGGCCTTCCAACGCTGCGTCTTCTGGTACGTGGTCGCCACACAAGAACTTTTCGGCCTCGTCGACCGACGGTTGTGCCACCAACTGGGGTACACAAAAGTCTGATGTTCTCAGATGTGATCCGGCAGAGAACTAAAGTAATCGACGCTTAGACTATGAAAGGTTATAGACGAAGTATCAAAATCCAGCAATATAAAGTAACAGAATGAGAAGCCGGCTTGTATCTGTACACGCGAAATAAGCTCACATAGACAAAATAAGAAGCCGATACGTCATCGTTACGTTCGTCAAGGTCACTCACACACCTGAAGGATCCTGCTTCGTTTAATGTCCAATGACGTTCCGTCTATAACCTTTCAAAGTCGACGTATATCTCAGAATAATGGAGAATCCGCCCGCCTCGGCGGCCGGCCGGGGGGTCTATCAGACTCGTACTGACTAAAACCACCCCGGTGTTCCCTCATACACATGCGTCGGCGGCTGCGGGTGTGACTTCGAAGATGATGGGCCAACCATATCAGCTGTAGATCCAATGACAGTTACAGTAGAAGTGTTCTTGAGTGGAGACCGCGAATCGGCAAACGTATGTAGGATGCATCATCAAGTTTGGTAATGATGGCGATCTTCGCAGGGTGACTGGAAGCAGCTGGATGGGAGTTGCTGACGCCTATTCCCAGATGTGAGCTGGTGATGATGATACTCTTTGAACAGCAACGCTGCTTTGCGGCAGAAATAAGTAAGGTGGGTACAAGCTTCTATAAATAGCATTAGATAATGAGCATTTTAACGTTACCACTGCTGGGACATGTGGTGTTGGTGGATGTAAAATGTCTTCGAATTTCTGTTTATAGGACAATCCGGTTTCCTCACGATGCTCTTAAACTAACCCCATACTGTGTCATCTTCGTATTAATACAATTTTTTCGCATCAATCGATTTAAGTTTTTTTTTTTCACTAATTTACATTGTATGGAAAGTGTTAGTAGTAGTACCTATTTGCATTATGTACATCTTATGAGTCGTTATGAATATTCTGCTTATTAGTCGTGTGGTGAGGTTATGATGGAGTCATCATAATTTTATGTTCCTATGTGGCGAAACCGGTCTGTTACCTTAGTTCAAAAATTAATTATTTCATGCCACCAACTGCATCAGACTGCTTGAAAAGTGACTTGTTTGGAACTTTTTAGTAGTTTTTTACAGTCGGGTTTTTTGAAATTTATATTTTCTACATTTTAGTGAGTTAGTTTTAGTCACCTCTCCCTTCGAACACTTTATAGTTCATCGACTTAATTTTTCTTCTTTTTCACAATATGGCGTCTGGTAGTCGCCATATTGTATTTTGATAGCCGTCATGTCTTTAGTAGCACCCGCAAGGTTAAGACGTATATATTGACGTAGATATTATCAAAATCGGCCCACGCGTTTGGTCTCTATAGTGCCACAAAGGAACACACATACATACATAGGCTGATAAACATATTACCCTCCCTTGCGTCGCGCAGTCGGATAATAAAAAGGTCCAAATGCATTGCGTTTTCACAAGAAATTCAATGTAACGATTGAAAAAATCTGCCCTTAGTAGGTTAAATTTAAACCTAAAATAAAATCTCTTAGACAACCCAAAAACAAAACTAGCATTTTTTTAACAGACTTCAAAAGGAAGAGGTCAATTCGGATGTTTGTATTTTTTTTTTTTTTTATGTATGTTCGGGCATAACTTCGTAATTTATTGACGGATTTGCAAAATTCTTTTTTTGTTCGAAAGGGGTTTGTTCCGAAATGGTCCCATTTAAATTTCACGTAGATCTGAAGATGATTTTTGGAGACAGACAACGGAACTCTTCAAAAAATTACAGCATATCAACCGCGATTGCTGCTATAGCATAAATATGCATTGTTAACACAATTTAATGAGGAAACGCCACTAAAAAGTGAAAAATAAAAACTTTTTTACAAAAAAATAGAACCGGTGTCAAAATACGAAGAAACAAAACCAGAAACACCGACTTCCGAAATTAAAGTTATTTTGCACTTTTTGTTTTTTTTGGAAGTCGGTTCTATTTTTTGTAAAAAAGTTTATTTTTACAAAAAATCCACAAATATGATACCAACATCTGTTTAATAACTCCCCCGCTTACAATAAAAAGAACAAACACCAAAAAAAAAGAAAGTATCAACATTCTACGCCAGCAAAAGATACTCAAAATAATTACCAGAAACTAATTATTTTATTGCAAACGCGAATGCAAAATACGGCAGTGTATACCTGCCTTATAGCCCCCGTTACCGTGAGATGTGTTATAGCGGACACTATTATAAGATTATTAGCATTCGCTGTTCTGTACCAGGCTTTATTGGCTTTTTATTGCCATCTCTTGCAGTGACAATCAGATTGGAACTCGCTTTAATCAAAAGGGCGTAACTTAAGAATTGTATTATGCATATTAAGAACCTACGTTTTTGAAAGTTAGGTTGTAGTTTCTTTGGTGAGGAAATGACACGTGAGGGAATGATTTCTGTCAAGGGCCGAGGGCAAAAGTGTCGTATGAACACTTTGTTTAAAAGATCTTAATTTCAGTTTGTTAGTATCCACATAAAAATGTGTTTTATTTTATTGATATCTTTTTGAGATTGTCAATTTGTTATAACACCTACACGTTAGTGTTTTCGAAGCTAAATTAGGTTCCTAAAATGACGAGGGTCCGGACCTAAAGAGGTTTATTTAAGAATTCAAATTATTTTTTAATATACCTGCTTTTTATGAGACAATGATGAAGTAGAGTAAATTCTTTTTTTTTGTGCACTTGCTGGCTGGTAAGGTGGATTTTTTATTCTTTTTTTATTCTGTAATAGAGATGGCGCGAAGATATCGTTTTTATTTATTTTAGAGCTTCCCTTAGTTCTGGGAACGTGAAAAAATGTGGCAGCTGCCTTACTTACTGTAAATAATAATGATGATAGCTAGTAGTGGCTTTTGGACTGATATAATTTGGTGTGTTATTGAATTGGGAAGATGTGAGCTCTAGGAAAGTAAAAAACAAGTGAAAATTGAGGAAACATTCGTGGAAATGGACACATGCTAAAGAACAAAGTTTTTTTGTATTACAACCAAATGATGATCCAGTACCATCATCTTGAAGGACAAAGTGTTTAATCAGAGGACCATGGACTTTGTTATAGGTACTTCACCTTTGAATTAAGTGCTACACTGCCATTTCAAATAAATATAAATAAAGTCACAATGCCCCTAAATGACTCAGTTACACTAAACCAGAAACTTGAAAACCGATTAATATTTTAAACGCAAGTAAACAAAAGAATAAAAAATGAAATGTGTGTACCTTTCCCTAAAGTTACATCATTAAATACCATATATTGTTGCCGTTTTAAAAAACAATTCTCGCATAAAAACAAAATGACTCTATGGTCCTTCATTCCAAATTTAATAAAAACGTGTTCGTAAGGGCTCTAAATAACGGACAATCGTTTAATCTCGCAGCGAATGAGAGACAAAACGGTGGGGCATTATAATACAAAAATTAATTTTCTTGAAGATAAAAATTGGTTAGGCTGCATTCTTCTTTGTTTTGGGTTCAGTACATAATTTTTCAGTCCATCAGTCATTTCTAAATCAAAACAAGATTCGGATTTCAGTTTCAGTAAAAAAACAACATCGTGAAGGAACTATGTAAAGAAGATATGAGTGTGAAATTTCAGAAAACACCAGTCGGTCTTCAGAAAATCTTCTCATCAAAGTGGATGCCTTGTCTCGCCCTGTAGTGAAATAATAGCATGCTGATACCAGCCTGAAAAATACCATGTTTTTAAATTGAATGTCCACTGCTCTCAAAGCAGTGAAGGAAATCATCGTGAGGAAACCGGCATGTCCAAGAACCAAAAATTCGAAGACATGTGACATCCACCAACCCGCGCTGCGCCTGCGTGGTAAATTACGGCTTATTCCCTCTCGTAGAGAGGAGGGCGGAGCCCCAGCAGTGGGAATATTATAAGGTAGCATTATAAGGCTGAAAATGTTTAAATGTACATGTAGGTAAAATGCCTCACAAAAACCAAGAGTTGAGATTTTGTAACACACCTGAGAAGAACGTCAATACAATTACGTGCATCATCCCATTGCTGGGCAAAGGGCTCACCCATGGCTTGACTACCAGTTTTTGCTGAGTCCATTATCCGCGTAGTTCTTTCAATGCCCTACGGGGCTGTATAATAATGGTTCTAGGATGCTGTTGGGGTTGCCACGCTTTTGCTGTGCATCAGGTATGTTTGCTAAGGCCAGCACGGACTGCTTTAGGGCAAAGTACGCAAAAGGGTGGCCTTCCTGATGCAACGCTTGCGGGGCAGCACCAACAGCCTTCTGAATACCATATTGGGAAGGGTTGACTGTACAATTTGTAAATGATAATAATAAAAATAAATATTTATAATTTTACTAAAGTAGTTATAAGTATTATTTTAATACCAATCTATGGAATGTAATGTTCTGAAATAAAACGTTTAATAATAATATAGACCACTGGACGTTTGGTTTATTCTGCTCGTCCCGTATGTCTGACTGACGTCTTCTAACCTTGTAGTAGCCATAAAATTTTCAAACCAAACCCCAGCAAACCTCTAATTCCTCACACAGATCTCCAATTGCTCACAAAGGCCTGCAGTTAAAGTCAGTCGCGCCATGTTTACGAGAAGCGCGATTTTTATTTATTTCGACACGCTCCTATGTGTGAGTTGTTTGTTGTGTCGAGACGTGTTGCGGACGAATTTGGCGAACGGTCGCGGGATACTGTGGCGTTTTGGTAAATGGAGATCATTTTATCACTGAGAGAAACGAGGGTGAGGAGAATGACATCAGTCCTTACAGAAGTCGCTACTTGATGATCACGACCGCTCTGTCAAGAGTTATAGCGAAGAAGAAAGATAGTAAAACTGGAAGTCCGTTCTAACCAATCTGCCTAGCTTTTATCCCAACTATCTTAGAGTCGGCTTCCAGTCTAACCGGATGCAGCTGAATACCAGTATATTACAGACTTTCGGGCTTCTGAAGACCCGTAACAACTGTCAAAAAATTAACAGAAACGACAAAGCAACCGAGACAATAAGAACAATCAAACAATGACAGAGTTAATAAATAAATATAATAAAATCCACTAGCGAAAATTGAAAATATATTGTGTGGCGAAGTTGCGAGCAACTTCACCACACCATATATTTCCTATTTTTATTTCTTTTTTCGTTTAAAACGTCATATTAGTGTCAAACAGCATCTCATCACCATTTAACAATCCTACTGCTGATTTGTTAGAAGGTCAATGAGGACTTTCTAAAATGACATACATGATGGCAGTACTGAGGCGGTGAATTGACATATGTCAAGTTTACGTCAACGTCATGTTTACCTCATTATGTTTCGTATTCAAAGTAAAAGACCTGACGGCTAAGTAGCACCCGCTGGTGGCTCAAATTTTCCTGAAATCTCTCATTGCTCAACGACGATTCTCCCAAATTTTCTACAACTTGCCTTTTCAGACGATTTCATCTAAAAACTGATAATCATGAAGAGCAAAACACGAGCACTTGTTAAAAATCTCTTCAAATATAATAAAGTTCCTTCAAATAATATGCAGAGCTAAAGCAACCAATTTTATTCTCGGTTCTCCATCCGCAGTACATCTCGGTCGTTTCGCAAAACTTTTATTTTTAATCGCCGATCAGATTTCCTTCGCTCGTTCAGTGCGTGTATTTTATTTATATTACATTAAAATTGCTTCCAATAAATATATATTTCCATTCAATAATAATATTGATTGCGGATCCCCAAAAAAATAAATTGTGATGTGTTTTTAAAGCGAGACTGGTTCCGTATTTGTTTATAAAGTTAACTGTATTTGGTTCACAACTCCAACTTTTATTGTTCATAATATTGTTTTGTTTTATTTGATTTGATGGATGAAACTTAAATACAATAATGTCACAGCTTAAATTTTAAGTTCAGTAGCCAGTAAAAAGGAGCTCGTGGCTAAAGTAATAACAGCCGCACGGGTCGATCGATCCATCAGGTAAAGCTACGCTTGCCGGAGTTGGTCCATTGATGGGTGACCATCTTTACATACCGAGCCTCCTCCGTGCCTCGGTAAGCACGTTAAGCCGTTGGTCTCGGCTGTCAATCGCGGATCTTGGATAGTCGTTACGGGTCGTCAGAAGCCCGTAAATCTGACATTCAGTCTTACCAAGGGGTATAGTATTACCCAGTAACTGGGTTGTGGAGGTCAGATAGGCAGTCACTCTATGAAAAATACTGGTATGCACGTTGCCTATAAGTAACCCCCAGGTTGTAGCTATCAGGAAACACAGACCGCAAGGAATTCCACTCATTAGGAGGAGCTCGTGGCTAAAGTAATAACAGCCGCACGGGTCGATCCAGCAGTTAACCTGCTACAACGCAACGCAACGCTTGCCGGGATTGTTCCATGGATGATTGACCATCTTTACATACCGAGACTCCTCCGTGCCTCGGAAAGCACGTTCAGCCGTTAGTCCCGGCTGTCAATCGTGGATCTTTGACAGTCGTTACGGGTCCTCAGAAACCCAGTCTTACCAAGGGGTATCGTATTACCCAGTAACTGGGTTGTGGAGGTCAGATAGGCAGTCGCTCTATGAAAAATACTGGTATTAAGCTGCATCCAGTTAGACTGGAAGCCGACCCCAAGATAGTTGAGGAAATGCTAGGCAAATTGATAGAGCCAGTATTTTTTTCCACTGCAAGAAGATACAATAATCGGCAATGTCGAGTTGAAGCTCCAAAGTCTGGAACATCAACGCCAAGTGGCTAGCCAGTCGGTTACATTTCGGGGAGTGTGCGTCGGAATTGCATAGTTTAATTCCGCCAAACCCGTTCCATCATCGAACCACTAGACGTACGGCGATGCGCCACTGGTACATGGTGAACATCTCACCCACACGCACAAAGCGTTTTGTGAAGACATTTCTATTTCGCTCAGATAAGCGAAATTCCCTGCCGGGGTCTGTGTTTTCTGATAGCGATAACATGGGGGTCTGTTAATCAAGAGCGTTGGTTACTTCTAGACAAGCGTGCTCCATCGGCGACCACATCATGAGAGATAGTGGTCAATGCGAGCCTATCAATAGAAAAAAAAAACTGGCACTCCAGGAGTACCAACAGAAGTAAAAACTGTCACTCCGGGAGTACCAACAGAAGTAAAAACTGTCACTCCGGGAGTACCAACAGAAGTAAAAACTGTCACTCCGGGAGTACTAACAGAAGTAAAAACTGGCACTCCGGGAGCACCATAAGAAGTAAAAACTGTCACTCCGGGAGTACCAACAGAAGTAAAAATTGGCACTCCGGGAGTACCAACAGAAGTAAAAACTGTCACTTCGGGAGTACCAACAGAAGTAATAACTGGCACTCCGGAAGTACCAACGGAAGTAAAACTGGCACTCCGGGAGTACCAACAGAAGTAAAAACTGGCACTCCGGGAGTACCGACAGAATTAAAAACTGTCACTCCGGGAGTACCAACAAAAGTAAGAACTGTCACACCGGGAGTACCAGCAGAAGTAAAAACTGGCACTCCGGGAGTACCAACAGAAGTAAAAACTGTCACTCCGGGAGTACCAACAGAAGTAAAAACTGGCACTCTGGGAGTACCAACAAAAGTAAAAACTGGCACTCCAGGATTACCAACAGAAGTAAGAACTGGCACTCCGGGAGTACCAACAGAAGTAAAAACTTGAAAAAAACCGCTACGCGATCCGCTACCTTGTGCTACGACGCTTTGCACTCGTAGCGGATCGCGTAGCGGTGTCAGTGTCGGTTTTCACTTCAAATGAAAACAATCCGCTACGAGCGCTACGACGGTCGGTGACGGTGCGTGCAAGTTCAATAGTTTTTTCCCATCTCAAAAATGCCCAACGAGACTAATGAAGTTTTCACTTCAAAAACACTTAAGTACTGATAGCAGATTCTTTTCTCGTACAGAAATGAATCAGGCATTGACCAACCAGGGATTTGCATCCAGTGGATTGCCCATACCATCAGAACCATCATGGTTAGGTATATATGTATATAATATTTTTCAGAGCCCGTTTATGATTTTTGACATCCAGACCAAGTATACGCACTAATTTTAATTCATCTCTGCAAACTTCGTATATCTAATTTTTGTTTAAGATAGGTATCTGCGCGTCACAAATAAAATGCACGTGAAATAAACACGACGTCATTGACTGTTACATTTAATTATACATTTAAAAAAACATACCAATTATAACCAAACACAGCAGCAAACGGGTATCGGATTATTTGATTTTAATTTTCGTTCCAAAAACTGGAACTTTGAAGTAAGATAGCTGCCATCTCTATTAACATTGCACAAATCTCCTGATTTTAGATTGTTAAAGAAATAAACAAAAGACTTACTCTAAAACAAAAGAGCTTTGTAAGCAAACACACCATCAGAAACAATATGATATCAAACGAGTCGGCAACGAGACCGCATGAATAAATTGTAGATATTCCATGAATTTTGATGAAACCCACCCCTATTTCTATTCATTCTTTATTTTATTGAAGTCTGGGTTTCTGAGGGTGTTTGTAAGATAACAGAAAACAGTTGTTTCAATATGGGCTAGAAAATTCAGTTCATAACAAAGAAAGAAACAAAATGTTGCTAAAAAGAATTAAATATAACTTAAAAAAAACGGCAAAGTGCGAGTCGGACTAGCTCGCAAAGGGTTCCGATTGAATCATATTTTTTAATACCATATACTTTTTATAGGTTTTCCTGTAATTTATAAGTTTATAACTTATTCGTGTATTTATTTTAAAATTTAAGGCTCAGTAGTTTCGGCGTTAAGGGGGACTGGTGGTAGCGGATAAATTTAAGGCTCAGTAGTTTCGGCGTTAAGGGGGACTGGTGGTAGCGGATAAATTTAAGGCTCAGTAGTTTCGGCGTTAAGGGGGACTGGTGGTAGCGGATAAATTTAAGGCTCAGTAGTTTCGGCGTTAAGGGGGACTGGTGGTAGCGGATAAATTTAAGGCTCAGTAGTTTCGGCGTTAAGGGGGACTGGTGGTAGCGGATAAATTTAAGGCTCAGTAGTTTCGGCGTTAAGGGGGACTGGTGGTAGCGGATAAATTTAAGGCTCAGTAGTTTCGGCGTTAAGGGGGACTGGTGGTAGTGGATAAATTCTGAAAATGAGTTAGCACACCCCTGGGCACTCAGGCAGGGAAGAAAAAGGGTTCTCTATTGTGTTACCTAACTTTATTATCCATAATCTAAAGCGCCATAGTTTTTTTTGTCCTAATCATCATTTGTCCGAATGATAACTTGCCCGAACTTAATGTCACATAATATCACATGCAATAAAATTTAAATCCCTAAATACAATATGCCCTAAATCTGCTTGTCATAAACATTACAATCAATAATATATATATACAGAATACTTAAAACCGTTTTCAATAAAAGTTATAAGTCCTAAATCTAAATTATATTATGTTTATTTATCCTAATAATATTTTTAAAACTTTGTTTAACAAAGCTTTTGCTATGAACTTTTCTCAGGCGTGACGTAGACACGAGTTTTATGCAATACGAGTTATAGAGCTATTCTATCATGAAATTAGCTTAGAATTGATCTACAAATTATTAGTTAATTAATTAATCTACGTTTAAGTAACATTTTTTTGTAATTAAATATAATCTGATTTGACAATTGATTATTATTTTACCAAATCCTACTGAAACAATACATAAATAGTAAATGTGTAAAAGCAATAAATGGCTTTCTTCACGGCTCCGGCGCCGCATAATGTATACATCACTCAATAAAACCGTTGATTGTGAACATGTGGTTTTTATTTCCCTATAAGAAGCATGCAAAAAAGCATAAACCATGCATGCAGCAAGCATGCAGCAAGCGTGCAGCAAGCAAGTGAGCATGCAAGCAAACACGAAGCGTGCAAGCAACCAAGCCACATGCAGCATGCAAACAAGCATCCAGAATGCAAGCAAGCATGCAACATTTAGCTTGCAGGCAAACATGCAGCATGCAAGTAAGCATGCAACATGCAGCATGTACGCAGCAAGCAAGTGAGCATGCAAGCAAGCATGAAGCATGCAATAAAACAAGCAACATGCAGCATGCAAGCAAGCATCCAGAATTCAAGCAAGCATGCAACATGTAGCATGCAAGCAAACATGCAACATGCAGCAGGCATGGTTTCTACCACGGCTCCGGCGGTCCCACGCGAGCTTATCGTCGCAGATGGTTTAACGCTCACCACCGCAGCTTCGTCTTGCTGGCCGGCTTCACCGGCCAGCCTCAGCTGCGGCGGCGGGCGTTACAACCACCTGCTCCTCAACTCGCGGGCCGCCTCGCCTCTCCGCGCCTACGTGATTCTAAATTACAGTCTAGGGGTAGGGCAGACAAGACTGCGTGTTGTTTCTGTCACTAAAACCCTAATTTTTAGCAAATGATTTAGGACTTACAATTTTTATTATAAATGAACATTCGAAATAATACACATTCTATGATATAATACTTAGGACATTATGACTTTATTTCTTTCAAAATTAGGAGATTGAATTATTATAGTACTCGATATTATGACAGAATAGTTTTAGAAGTAAAAATAATTATATAAAACAAAATTTCGAATTTTTGAACATTATGGTTACTGAAGTTTATAGCAAACGTGTTATGGATAATGATTTTCGGACAAACAATTTTAGGAGAAGTAAGGTCTCAAGGAACAGGGGTAGGTTTTAGTCAGTAAGAGTCTGACACGCTCCCCCGCTCCACCCAGAGCGGGAGAAGTCATTGGATGATTTCCCGACCCCCCCCAAAAAAAAAAGGGGGACCGGTAATTTTTCATGTATTTTCTTAAACTATTTATTAGAAATATGAAAAAGAGAGGCCCTTACAGTAAGCCCTTCATTTGATATGCCCTGTCGTTTGAAGCCCTGACTGTCAGAGACAAGTCAGAGCACAACTCTGTATTGCAAAAGTCAGTATCCTCCATTACTGTCTGTGTTAGAAAAAAACTGGCCAAGTGCGAGTCGGACTCCCAAACGAAGGGTTCCGTACCAAAAAAAATAAAATAAAAAAAAAACACGTTTTTAGAATTCTCATGATCCGAAATTTCTCATGTTCCATAATAGGTAGACAGTTAAAATTTCTATTGCTGCTATAACAACAAATAATAAAAATGAATTAAAAATTCATTGTAGTAGTATTAGTAATAGTAGTGTAGCTATTATCGTGAGATACAGCCCGCTGACAGACGGACGGACAGCAGAGGCATAGTAATACGGACCCGTTGGTTACCCTTCGGGTACGGAACCCTAAAAAGTGACCACGCTAACTAATAACTCACGTTGCTAGTCTAGATAGCTGCCTAGTTATTTTTGTTTATCATCAAAAAGAAAACTATTAATCAAGGTTAATTAAATGACAAATTAAAATTGATACTCATTATCCACTATATCAACACGATACCAATCTAATAGGTAACTAGCTACCCGCTCCGGCTCTGCACGGGTGCAAATTACACACATGAACCTTTCTCGTTTATCGCTCTTTCTATTGGTCAAAACCTCATCAAAATCCGTTGAGTGGTTTAGAAGTTAGCGGAGAAACAGACAAACATGGAAAGTGACTTTGATTTATACTATGTGAGACTAGTTCTTGCCCTTGGCTTCTTTCGAGACAAAAACATTATCTTGATGGTACGTAACTTAAGGCCCTACTAACGGTCCAGTGGCGCCCTCATTGAATAAAAATCGTAGCATAGCACAGAACGTAAATATTAAAAAATCCAACTTCACGTTTGTTACAAAGAGCATAAAGCAATATTACGTTTTTAATACAGGTCTCAAAATCAAAAGTTCGTATCCAAAGTAGTAGGCAAAAGTGTAAGAAACGGCCGTTTTTGGTACTTTTGCCTACTACTTTGGATACGAAACATTCTAAGACCTGTTTTAACAACGTAAAAATGCTTTATCCTCTTTGTAACAAATGTGAAGTTGGATTTTTTAATATTTATTTTCTGTGCTATGCTACGATTTTTTATTCAATGAGGGCGCCACTGGACCGTTAGTAGACCCATAATGTAACCTTCTACCGGCATAGAATTATGATTCTATGACTGTAGAAGGTTACATTAAGGGTAAGGTAGGCGGGGGAGCGGGGTAGGGGGGGTGTTAAATTATAAACATATGTGTTTATAATTTAGTTTATGTTAAATGTGTGCCAAAGTTTTGTCTAAAATTCGTAACACACGTTCGGATTTGGTCCGAACGGACTACGGATTTGGTACACTTCTGGACCATATCTGAACGTCTGTAGAAGAACGTCCGCGAACATAAATCCGGCCTCAGTCCGGCTCGGATATCACAGGGTTCCCAACTTAGGGCTCCCAAATTTAGGTGGTTTAAAATATAGAGAGCCCTTCAAAATATCCATATAATATATTTTAAGGGATCTTTATTGTTAGGGGTATTTTTTGGGACTTTTTATTTATAAATATAGGCACTGGGACAGCGTCACCTAGTGCAATTCTTCATTAACCAGATATCTTGCTTACCAGAAATAATCAAAATCAGTGTGAAATATTAAATAAAAAATGTTACAAAACAAAATTATTATTTTTCTTTTTTACATAAATTAGTGTTGCAATTTTAGAGTTTTTGACTTTAGCCCGGTCCGATCGTGTGTAGCGAGAACGGTTTTGGTGCAACACGGATTTGGTCCGCCGGACCAAATCGGAGCGTGTGTTACAGCTTTAATAAATCCGTTCCATCATTGAGGCATGATCAATGAACATATAGACGTTCACATTATAAAATTATTAGCATATGCCAGTGACTTCGCTCACATTCAAGACGGAAGTTATCCCAAGGGAGCATAACTTCGAGATAAAAAGTATACTAGTCCTTTTCCATTATCCTATCTGTCTCTGTACCAAAATAAGGGGTTTTCTGAAATGACGCACACCAAATGGCATTACTGAGCAACACCTGTCAATGGCAACACCTGTCAAAACGCTACAAGGATTTTTTGGCGGGATTTTTTCGAGTGAAGTTCGGTGGTTTTTTTAATTATTCGCAAATTGATTCCTAGTGAATAATGTGATGTAAAATTGGTGTAGTTTTGTGTCTTAAGTGTCTACGCAACTGGACAATATGTGGAATCATTGAAACAGGTGCGATCACGGTAAAATGGAGCTGAGAATTTTGTCGTAGTATTGACTACCTCAGTGAAGTTTGCCGAGAAGGCTGACTCGACACATTTGTTGCCAATTACTGCAAAATACCTTAGAATGTGTTACTTCTTCATTATAATAGGAGATAAGTGATAGTATTCTGTTTTTAACCGACTTCAAAAAGAAGGAGGTTATCAGTCCGTTTTTTTTTTATGTATGTTCGGGCATAACTCTTTTTTGTTCGAAAGAAGTTTGTTCCGAAATGGTCCCATTTAAATTTCATATAGATCTGATGATGGGTTTCGGAGACAGATACGAAACTCTTCAAAAATTTACAGCATATCAACCGCGATTGCTGCGATCGTATGTCTATGAATTGTTAACACAGTTTAATGTGGAACCACAACTAAAAAGTGAAAAATAAAAAACTTTTTACAAAAAAAAATAGAACCGAAAAAAGTGCCAAATAACTTTAATTTCGGAAGTCGGTGTCAAAAAACGAAGACAAAACCGAAAACAGCGACTTCCGAACTAATAAAAAAAAGCTCTTAAATAATGTCAAAAACTTGCTCTCTCTCTCTCAAATTGACGTCAGTCATGTTCCCATCATTAAGTTATGATTTCCAAATAAAAGACCGCGTTTAAGTAGTCCCAACTGCTGACCTGAATTTTCCTAAAGTCTCACTAGTTCAGTGGTTTAGACGTAAAAACTTTGCAAACAAACAGACAGACAGGGGTTACCTTTGCATTTATATTATCAGTATCGATAGCAAAACTTATCATTATTTCAATCTTCAAGACAAATTCTCCGTAGTGTTTCAATTCAATAATAAAACCGTCGAAGGTGCTTGTAACGATCATTTAAAATGCTCTCAAAATAATTAAATTTGTGTCCCACCGTCTTGTAGGCCATTAAATTAATGTAGGTACGAGTAACTTGCACTGGGTGGAACGAGTGAGAATGTTAATTGTTTCATGTGAACCAATATCACCATGTTCTGGAGTAGTATAGTATTCGTCAAACTTAATAGCTTGTAGGAATGCCACCAACTTCCAAACTGCCAAATAAGTAAGTACCATACACCCCTAAAAAATATTTACACAGCTTCCACACAGTTTTAAAAATCATTAAATGGCCTAAATTATTGTCGACTTTTGTGTGAAGTTAGCTGCGACTGTAACTGCGCGCAGTTACAGTCGCAGCTAACTTCACACACGCCATTAGGTTTGACGAATACTATACATTTTTGGCAGGTTGTAAGTTTGGGAGGTTTTACAGGCATCGGCCATGACGGGGCCCGTCAGTAGTGGCTGACATCTCTTTGAGGCGCGCGTGGAACACTACGTGCCGTCGACTCATGGGCCTGGTGCTGATCGGACGGCGAGCTACCCACTACTCGCCGTCCGCAGGCCCGGGATCAGCATGTTCTGGAGTGGCGACCGCGTACCTGAAGACGCAGCGTTGGAAGGCCCCACAAGGTGGACTGATGAACTCAGCTGGGTGGCCGTTTTGCGTGGATGTGACGCATTTTTTCCCCCAGTTTTTCTTTTTCTTTTTGTGTTTCTCTGTTTTTTGCGTCATGGTTACCGTAAATAAACGTATTTTCTTTCTTTTTTTTTTTCTTTCTAACTGGTGAGGGTCGCGGGTAGCCGCAAGATGCGAGACGCACAGGACAGGTCGTTGTGGCGACTTTTGAGGCAGGCCTATGTCCAGCAGTGGACGTCTTTTGACTGTAACTGTTGATGATGATGATGCGTTAGCTGCTGTGATTGATTAAACATTTTTCATTATTGATCTAGCGTTTTTTCAGCGCCATCCAACGTTTTTCAGCCCCCAGCTTTTTTAAGCATCAAACTGTTTTACTTCAGCGTCACTCTAGCGTTTTAAGCGCTTACCTCGAGTTTTTCAGCAAATCCTTAACGTTTTTTAGCACCACCCTAATGATTTTAGCCGTCATCTTAGTTTTTAGCCGACAACTTAGTTTTTAGCCTTCAACTTAGTTTTTAGCCGACAAATTAGTTTTTAGCCTTCAACTTAGTTTTTAGCCGACAACTTAGTTTTTAGCCGACAACTTAGTTTTTAACCGACAACTTAGTTTTTAGCCGACAACTCAGTTTTTAGCCGACAGCTAAGTTTTTAGCCGACAACTTAGTTTTTAGCCTTCAACTTACTTTTTAGCCGACAAATTAGTTTTTAGCCGTCAACTTATTTTTTCAGTGAATCTCTTTTTGCTTTTCATTGTGACCCTATTCTATATTTCTCAACGTTTTCTCTCAATTAAAGTTAAATTCTATCATCTATTCATTTGTAGGAAAACTAATAAAAAAAAAATTAACCGACTTCGAAAAAGGAGGAGGTTATCAATTCGGATGATCAATTTGTATTTTTTTTTTTTTTATGTATATTCGGGCATAACTCCGTCATATATTGACGGATTTGCAAAATTATTTTTTTTTTTCGAAAGGGGTTTATTCCGAAATGGTCCCATTTAAATTTCAAAAAGATCTGATGATGGGTTTCGGAGGCAGACAACGGAACTCTTCAAAAATTGACAGCAAATCAACCGCGATTGCTGCTGTCGTATGTCTATGAATTGTTAACACAGTTTAATGGGGAACCACAACTAAAAAGTAAAAAATAAAAAACTTTTTTACAAAAAAATAGAACCGACTTCCAAAAAAAGTGCAAAATAACTTTAATTTCGGAAGTCGGTGTCAAAAAACGAAGACACAAAACAGGAACACCGACTTCCGAAATTAAATTTATTTTGCACTTTTTTTGGAAGTCGGTTCTATTTTTTTGTAAAAAAGTTAATATTTTTTTACTTTTTAGTTGTTGTTCCCCATTACATTGTGTTACCACTACATAGACAGTTAATTTGCTATAATTTTTCGAAGACTTCCGTTGTCTGTCTCAGAAACTCATCATCAGATCTTTAAGAAATTTAAAAGGGACCATTTCGCAATAAACCACTTTCGAACAAAAAAAAGAATTTTGCAAATCCGTCTATAAATGACGGAGTTATGCTCGAACACACATAAAAAAATACATACTTCCGAATTGATAACCTCCTCATTTTTGGAAGTCGATAAAAAAAAAACGGCAAAACGGTATTTTCCTCCATCATCCGAGAAGAGAGTACTTTCAAAAAAAATCATAATCAAGAGGTTGTCCCTTTTATCGATCCACCTGAATCCTTTATTTAAACAAAAGATACATCAACACGGGCCCAGCCAAGATATTATTATATTTATAATCTTCCGTAGCCCCCGGCAACATACCCACCTATTTAAATCAAGTGATATTTCTTCCCCAACACCAGAAATTAACTCGAAATAAAATATCTAGAACACCTTACCACACTAATAAAAATCGAACTCCCAATAGGGCCATAATTATAAAAATTAACATTTTATTGGTCAATTATAATAAATGATTTAGAAAACCTTCGGGCTAACTTGCTCGTTAAGACCGTCATGATTAAATGGTTTTAAACCAAAATAATCGCCTTTAAAAATAAACATTTAAGCCTTTTTTATTTTCGCCACTGTCTCGTTACTGCGCAGAGCTCAACTAGAAGACGACACTTTCAAACTACATCTGTCTCTTTCTGACTTACGTGATCTTGGTTTAAGGCATGGTGTTGTCTCTGTCGCACGTCTCGGCAATTTGCTGGCATGTTGTTATGCTGCAATCAATTGCCATGCGCAAACAGACGTCTATGATATATCCAATTAAGTTGAACTCACGAGTAAGGGTGTAGCTGTACTTTTTGTATTTTATTTTATTGGGTGTGTGTGCGATGTGTCAAGTTTTATTGTTTCAGATAATGGAGGTAGCGATTTGTAAATTTTAATTGAGGAGCGCATTTTTTTATGGTTTTTGCTGGATGCTTCGTGTGGAATAGTATCACACTTTAGATTTTTTCTTATATTTAGCCTATAATTATTTATTTTATTCTTTTGGGGTCATTATTAAGTTGCCATTGCCGTCTTTTGTTGTAAAGTCAATCAATTAGCATTTTATTTGGAAAATAAAAATTAATAGAAGTGAACCTAATGATGATAAACGCTATACAAAATGATATAATAAAACTATAAAAGAGTTAAGACGCAAAGATATTTACTATCCTAATGCATAAAAAACTCCTTTCATATTAACATTTCCAACACACTTTCCTAAAATCCAACTACCCTTGTATTTATTTCAAAATACAAAAATTGCCTTCCCCGCTCTATGCAGCAGGCGCGTCTGTCAGGTAAACTTAAAGAAATTTACTGAGTATTAAATCTTTGAACAAACAAGTTGTTCTTGGTTACTCACACCGACTTACACGCACTCACACTAACTAACATACACTTACACCTGTGGGGAGTACAGCGTGTATTATGTTAAAGTCACACACACTTTCGTGATGGTTAAGGCGAAGCGTGGTGGCAGTTGTTTTTGTATTGTTGATGGAGATAATGTATGACTTTTATGAGTGATGGATTAATTAGAAATTATAAGGCACTTAAACGCTTCAGCTGAATTCTCAATGCAACTCAATTTTCAATAAAAACTTTTTACAAAACTGTTCACTGTTTAGTTGTGGTTCCCCATTAAATTGTGTTAACACTACATAGACATACGATCGCAGCAATCGCAGTTGATTTGCTGTCATTTATTGAAGAGTTCCGTTGTCTGCCTCCGAAACTCATCATCAGATCTATATGAAATTTAAACGGGACCATTTCGGAATAAACCCCTTTCGAAAATAAAAATAAATTTGGAAATCCGTCTATATATGATAGAGTTAAGCCCGAACAAACATTAAAAAAAAAATACAAACATCCGAATTGATAACCTCCTCCTATTTCGAAGTCGGTTAAAAATACAAATATCTGAATTGTCCTCCTCCTTTTTGAAGTCGCTTAAAAATCATTTTTAGCCTGATGCTAACTCTATCACTTTGAAGGTAAACAGGACGTAATGAAAACGCGTGGTCGTATGTTAATTACTGCTTCTGGTCGTAGGAAAGAACAATTTCTTCAAGATATTCATTCTCAATTCCGAAAAAATAAATAAACCGCCAATATTAATTTTGAACATAACTTTGTACACTAAGCCAATTTTTTTTTGTGTATTGTTTGTGATTTCCTGGGAGAAATTTCTCAAAACGGTGAAGGTAAACATCATGAGGAAACTGACATGTCCTAGAACCAAAACCTCGAAGACATGTGACATCTACCGACCTGCTCACCCGCGTGGTGGATTAAGGCCCATTCTCTCCCACAGAGAGGAGGGCTATGTCTCAGCAGTGGGAACTTTAAATGGCTGAGGGCAAAAGAATGTTGATGTTAATGAAGTTTAACACAAAAATAAGTTAACATCGAACCTCTCCAATCTTCCCCTTAACACACACTCATCGACACTCACACACCCACACGCAACAACTCGGTATCTCGAGACGTATTAGTAAGGGGTGGTTCTCACCCCATTTAGTTCGACTGGCCGACACAATTGGTTAATGGGGTGCATGATTTTACAACCCTTTTACATGTGTATGTGATTATTGGCCGTAAACGCCTGGAGATAGAGTGGCTGATGTTTTTTATTGTGTCTTGTGACGTTACAAATAGGTTAGGTTACACTTTGGTTGGTCTTAGCATTGAGTATTGTTTTATTTTGTTATTTTTATGGTAGTTTATATTTAGTCTTGTGTCATCGTTTGAATAACAATGATCATCATCTGCCCGCGCCTTTTCCCAACTATGTTGGGGTCGGCTTCCAGTCTAACCGGATGCAGCTGAATACCAGTATTTTACATGGAGCGACTGCCAATCTGACCTCCACAACCCAGTTACTGGGTAATACGATACCCCTTGGTAAGACTGGATGTCAGACTGAGAGAGTTCCTCAATTAAATAACAATGATATGGTTTGGTATTGTCTATGTTGCTACTATTATACTGCATTGGAAGAACTTTTGTAACCATATTTATCTGCAAATAAAACTTTGACTTTGACTTTGACTTTGACTTTACTGAGTTTTAGTAACGAAACATCCAGCTCGATCACTCTGTGCTCGAATTTCTATTTTTTATGGGTTTTTAGTTTTACCAATTGCAATGATAGGTACATACGTGAATAGTTAACAAAAAAATTTTGAGCTTGTTTTTAAGTTCCATCACAGAATTTCGTGTCTGTACTGTCGACTGTTGAAGAGTTCCTCCATTCAAGTTTTTCTTCTCTCATCTCCAGTTTTATCCATAGAAATTCACAAGTATAGAACTATTTTTTAATTTGGAAAATGTCCTCATTGTTATTGATAAACAGGTGGACTCTTTTACCCAATCTCTTGTAAAAAGTTTTATTTATTTAAACATCAAATAGGTACAATAGCGGTACATAGCCGGATTTAATGCAACAAGACATTGGTGCCGATTCTCTTATTCAATAACTAAACTAAAATTAGAGAATCACTATCTTTTACTAAAAGTCAGTGCGAGTAAAGGACGGCTATAGCTATGAACTAAGTTAGAGTTGTCAAACTAGTTTACACCTTGCGCCGTGTTTTTAGTCGGCATGTACCCTGAATTTTTATGGAAATATTAGTTCAACTAAATTTGATAGCTCTAATTTACGTCCGTCTGTTTATTGTTTTATTAGGCAGAAAAAGATAGCAATAGCTTAAATAAAGTTTAGTTTGTGCACAACAGAATCAGCACTATTCTCTACCAGTAAACCTTTGGGACTTAAAGACTACTCTGTGAAAGGTGCTCAAATAAAAAATTAAACTCGAAATTAGTAGTATTAAGCTAAATACGTAGTTATGTTAATATTTTTGGTTTTAGTGTAGATATAGTTAGTTAAGTATTTTATAAATATATATAGGTATAATATGTATAAATAAATGATGAGTTACCTCTTTTATACATAATTAAGACGTATGTTAAAAAAATTAAGTTTAGGTATACCTAATTTGTTTAAATGTGCATTTTATTAGCTTATATACAGGGTGTCCAGTAAATAGCACGACATACTGCAGGGGGTGATAGCTTGGGTCACTACCTATCAATACAACACAATATATGTTCAGCAAAATCTTACATTTTTTTTTCACCACTGTAGGTTAAACTTAAGTGATAAGAAAATAGTTCTGTGCAAATTTAAACAAAAAATTGTATTTCTTGAAAACATTCTTGTCTTTGATAGAAAAAAGACTTATCAATGAGTAAAGTAACTATTCACGAATAATTTGATGTAAGAAAAAGTACTAGAAAAGTATTTTTTCATTACGAGATGCTTAAAAATCTGTTTCAAGGTAGAGATTTTTCGGTATTTCGGAAAATTTTGTAAAACTGTAAATCCGTAAGATTTTGCTGAACATATATTGAGTTGTATTGGTAGGTAGTGACCCTAGCTATCACCCCCTGCAGTATGTCGTGCTATTTACTGGACACCCTGTATAAGCTAATAAAATGCACATTTAAATAAATTTAATTAACTAATTAATATTTATTATGATAAATATCAAACATTATAATTAATAGAACTCAAATTTAGTAGTCATCATGAAGACCAAACTAAGTTTGAGAGGACGGAGGACGTCCAGAGTCAAAGGGATGGTGAGAGTGTTATCCGACGGCTCAGCAACACGATGGAGTTGGCTTTTCCAATAGGAGACTCAGTTGAAATGTGTCATCATCTCATGTGTTCGTAATTCCAACATCTACCAAACAAATCAAATCAAAATACAGTATTACAACAGAAATAAAAATAAGCTGCTTTACTTTTTAATACAATAAAAAAAATGGTTTTGTTTTTGCTTTTAAAATCATACACAAAATTTCGTGTTTGTGCTTTTGACCGCTGAGAGATTCCTCTATCAAGACTATCAGGAACTAATCCTGAATGTCGTTTCAGGTCGTGCTAACCATAAAAATCCAATGTCATCGGAACTCTGCCCGGGGGTTGAGGATAAATTCGAAACAGAGTTACCTCGCCCCCGGGCACTAAGGCCAGGAAGGAACAGGGGTGGGTTTTAGTCAGTAAGAGTCTGACACGCCCTCCCGCTCCACCAAGAGCGGGAGAAGTCATTGGATGATTTCCCACCCCACAAAAATTACAGTCGACAGAAGCCCGAAAGTCTGACAACCAGTCTTACCAAGGGGTATCGTTTTACCTAGTAACTGGGTTGGGGAGGTCAGATAGGCAGTCACTCCATGTAAAATACTGGTATTCAGCTGCATCCTTTTAGACTGGAAGCCCACCCCAAGATAGTTGGGAAAAGGCGCGGGCAGATTGATTTTGATTAAAAGATTCCAATTTCAAGATAGCATACATATCTTATATCACATTCAGCTGTCTGTAGAACCAAACCTCCTTCAAATGATTAGTCAGTACTTTACCACCCACGTCTATCCTTCTTCCAAGTAGAAAATATTGAATTAAAAACCTACTATAATCAGTGTGACAAATGACGTGGTTATTTTTTTTAACCGACTTCAAAAAAAGGAGGAGGTTCTCATTTCGACTGTTTTTTTGGGTTCTGTACCCAAATGGTCACAATGGGCCTCATCAGAAGGCTTAAAGTCACCCAAAGGGCAATGGAGAGGGCGATGCTCGGAGTTTCCTTGCGTGATCGAATCAGGAATGATGATATCCGAAAGAGAACCAAGGTTACCGACATAGCCCGAAGAATCGACAAACTAAAGTGGCAGTAGGCAGGGGTGCCCACATTGCTCGCAGAATAGACGGTCGATGGGACCGAAAAGTTCTAGAGTGGCGACCGCCTACCGGAAGACGCAGCGTTGGAAGGCCTCACACAAGGAGGACCGATGACCTGGTGAGGGTCGCGGGTAGCCGATGGATGTGAGACGCACAGGACCGATCATTGTGGCGACTCTTGGGGGAGGTCTATGTCCAGCAGTTGGTGATGATGATGATGACCCGAAGGGTCCAAACGAAGCCCTATTGCTGTCACTCATGTGTCCGTCTGTCTGTCCGTCGTCTATCAAAAAATTTTGTTCCGAAGAATTTTGTAACTTCCCAGTGACCCATTTTTTTTGATGTGAAACATCTATAGCCGCACATAAAACCGATTTCTGGCGTGGCGACGCATGCCGTGGCGACGCATGCCGTGGCGACGCATGCCGTGGCGACGCATGCCGTGGCGACGCATGCCGTGGCGACGCGTCGCCACGCTATACGATGTTTTTTTGTTTTGATCATTATGACATATTTTGTTCCTATCACAATATGTTCTTTTCTGCATATTACTTTTACAAAATAATGTCGATGTTTCACATCTGCCAGGCGTCCCGTGACGGCTCACATTTTTTTTTTTTGGGGGGGCTGGGAAATCATCCAGTGACTTCTCCCGCTGTGGGTAGAGCGGAAGGGCGTGTCAGACTCTTACTGACTAAAACCCACCCCTGTTCCTTCCCTGCCCGAGTGCCCAGGGGTGCGGTCACTCATTTTCAGAATTTATCCGCTACCCCTAGGCATTCCCAGTGACCCATGAAGTTGAAATTTGGGCTACGTGTATTTTACTACCGAATATCAATAAATTGATAAATCAGATTTTTTGTTTCCCTAATTTGGTACGGAACCGTGAAAAATGTGTAAAGTCCGACACGCCATTCGCCGGTTTAACTTTTGAACTAGTCAACCGATTTTGATGATTCTTTTTTTTCTTTTTAAAGCTGGTGCTTCTCATGTGGTTCCATTTAAATTTGGTGAAGATCTGATGAAGAACTTCGGAGATACACAATGGAACTCTTCTATAAATGAAAGCAAACCTTCCGGAGTTACTGCAATCGCATGTCTGTTTATTGTTTACACAACTTCATAACATAACATCACGCTGATACGCTCTGAAGGGGTACACAGATTTGTACAGTTCACCCTGATACACCCTAATTTCACCAATTATTATGCTGAAATTCCATATTTTTGGGGCTATCAATTCGGGCATAACTTTACTATTTACTTTTAGATAAGAGTTTCAACAACTAAAAAGTGAAAATTAAAAAACTTTGTTACAAAAAAAGACTTCCAAAAATAAACACAAAAAATGAAAAATAACTTTAATTTCGGTAGTCAAATAACGAAGAAACAAAACTAGAAACACCGACCGAAGTAGTTTGTATATTTTTTTTTGTGTAAATCTTTTTTTTTTATAAATAATGCTCAATAAGTTTAAAGCTACTCCAAAGTCTTGAACATAGACGCCGAGTTGCTAGCCTGTCGGTTTTCCATCGATTACATTTTGGTGAGTGTGCGACGGAATTGCATAATTTGATTCCGCCAAGCCCGTTTCATCAACGGACCACAAGACGTACGGCGAAGAGCCACCGGTTCATGGTGGACATCCCATCCATACGCACAAAGCGTTTTGAGAAAACATTCATTGCGCGTACAGCTAGGGAGTGGAATTCCCTACCGGAGTCTGTGTTTCCTGTTAGTTACAACCTGGGAGTCTTTAAGTCAAGAGTGAATAGGTTACTTCTAGGCAAGCGTGCTCCATCTTCGACCACATCATCGCTTACCATCAGGTGAGATAGTGGTCAAACGCGTGCCTATCAACATTAAAAAAAAAAGAAAAAAAAAGCCACATATATCTCACCAGTTCTGGAGCTATAGCGCTAGAAGGCGCGCTTCTCCCAGTCTGTTTCGATTTTCGGTATCTCGGTTCACTCGTGCAAAGCAATGGCGAAATAGATCGGACTGTTAAGCACATACTGACATAAATAACAGCATAAATTGGGATGAAGGCAGGAGAGTGATGATGGTGAAGTTTAAAACAGTAAAACCGTTTCAAAGGACATTATAGTTACTGTTAGTTGTTACTGTTTTTATTGAAGAAGACAGTAAAATGAAATGAAAAAAGTAAAGTTATTTATGGATCTTTGATTAAGTATATATTAACTCGAAATCATTAAAAAATAAAATACCGTTTGAATCCCACATCCAAAACGTTGCACCCACCTGATTACTCCCTAAACCACCTTATTAACCTCCTATCAAAAAGCCAAAGGTGCAAGAAAACATGCGCAAACGCATCCCCTAACCGACGATCAAATTAAACTGTGTTTAACCTCAACATCTGTCAGTTAAGACAATGCCTCGGGAAATAATGCCTATTAACCAATAAATTAGCTTATAATGAAAGTTTTTGATGATACTCTAGTTAACGATATTCGTATTTATATAAATTGGTGAAGGTCTAAACTGTTGGGTGTGTGTCCATTGTTTTTTAGTAGCTGGTCACGAAAGGGAGAATCGTATCGTGTGAGTTTTATTTATTGTGGTCAATATATTTATTTTTATGTTTATTATAAATATAAAAATTATACCTTGACTCGATCATAAGAAACAATTGGCAATGCTGGTAAGCTTTTATGATTCCACTTCATTCCGTTCCATAGACAAAAGTAGTTGGTAGAGACATTGTAAATTACCATATTTCTATGAGATTTATTGTATTTGAAACTATATATTCATAATATATATATCGGTCTCTCCAGTTCTGAAGCTATAGTGCCAGATGGCGCGCTTTTCCTAGTCTGCTCCGATTTTCGGTATCTTCTAAGGAAGTCTGAAAGTGGCACCGCTGACTGAAAAGTTGTGTGAAAATCTGTTGTCGTGGTATGGGCATGTGATGCGGAGGAATGAAGAAAATGTCGTGAGGAAAGTCTTGTGTATGGATGTGGATGGCTATAAGAGTAGGGGCAGGCCAAAGACACGATGGTTAGACTGTGTGAAAGAGGATATGGGTAAAAAGGGGGTGACTACAGAGATGAACACTAACACAGGAGTATTAAAGAAAAAGACATGTTGCGCCGACCCCAAATAATTGGTATAAGGGCAGGAGAATAATGATGATTCATAATATACCGAGAGATTACACTGCCTTAAAATTGTATTTTTATCTGACGGTTTTTGCAATTATTTGGTTACAGATATAAGCCATACATACCTTCTTATTATTACAACACGTATTATTTCAAGCAAGTTTTGTTTTGATTTTGAAAAACGTTGCCTCCACACTATTTCACATAATAATTACTCCTGTATTGTGGGTGCGTTCACAAACATGTTAACTCACATACACAACACACCCAGACCTGAAACGACTATCTGTAGGCCATACAAATATTTGTTCCGTGCGGGAATCGAACCCGCGACACGCAGTGCAGCAGCCAATCGCTCAGCCATGCTTCAGCCCCTTCTATTTTTTAAATTTAGATATATTATATTTCCGTTACTGTCGCCTTATATCATTGCTCTATTGACCAAGGGTCTATACCATAAATTCAAGCTACTTCGTAACCGAATTAATATTACTCTGTTTTTTATATGGCCACGTAGTCGTAAGCGTGACTGCTATAATAATAATAATATAATAATATTTATTTATTTCTCCTCACAAAAAACAGACCTTACATCTTAATTGCAATGTTACTTATATCTATTTTAATACATAGGAAAAAAATAGGAAAAATATTTTATTTGTGGGAGACTGGTGCCTAAACTAAGCCGAAGCCTGTACTTCAGGACACCAGGTCCCCAGCGAAATGATATGATACCACACTAATATTATAAAGGCGAAAGTTTGTGAGTGTGCATGTTAAGCTATTAGTTAAGTATAAATATAGTAGAAGAGTGAATGAGTGTGTGAACATTGAGACAGAGTAGGTAGGTATGTGTATTGTGTGATGAGTGTATGATGTATGGTGAATGTGTGGTGTGCAGTGAATGTCCGTGAAAGTTATTTTTATTTGTATGTTTAGGATGACAGGTATTTATTTTATATTTAAATACTACAAAAAATTACATTTCATTTCTTTATTTCCAGCAGTTCTTCAGTTTCCTGATAGTCTAATCTTGATAACCATGAAGCCACTTTTCTTTTACATTCAGTACGTGCTTAGCGTGAGGTCCTGGGTTCAATTCCCAGCAGGTGTATTCGCCAACTCAGTTGACAGCAAATCGATAGGCACTATGCCGTACATTGTTCGTTGAACATCGATTATAATAGGCACTACGGTTTTTCTATACGTCAAAGTAGCAATGAGTACAGCAAAGTGCCTATCAAGTTGATGTCAACTAAGTTAGCGAATACACCTGCAGATCGGGCAATAAGTGCCATTGGGTTTTCCCCATCAGAAATTACTCGGTAGCAGCCAGGAGTTGGGAAGTTGGTGGTGCGACACCTCCGTGCCTCTGAAAGCACGTAAAGCCATTGGTCCTCCGCTTGATCTCTCCCCGGTCGTCCATCGGACTATGAGACTGAAGGAACAGAGATTGCACCTGTATTTGTGTACAACTCCCTGTCGAACAAATGCAGGAGAGAGAGCGCCGCTCCAGAGATTGATTCAAGCTTACAATAATAATTTTAACGATATTGATGTATTTGCCCTATCTAAACATAAATTTAAAAAACAAATTATTATGCACCTTGCTCAAAATGTTTAAATATTATGTATTAGTTAAGTATGTATTAAATATTAGATTTTAAAATTCAGTGTTGAAGAAAGATTTTATTTTATTGTTTTGTTGTTAGACCTATATTGATTTTATTTAATTTTTCCTGAACTGTATCTAATATAAGCTAGTAACTTGTGGAAACGTAGTGGATTGTAGGTACATTTACTTATAGCATACTGTGTATCTAGACATAATATATAATGTACGATTGTTTGTTTTCCCAAATAAAATAAAATAAAAATTTGCAATCGTGATCGAAATTTGGTCGGAATTACATTAATCTGACCACAATCTTCCTAATGGTCTACCGCTAATCTGTTTGGCGTATTATCTCTTCCTATTTTCATCCACTGCTGCTCTTAATTCTCGTTCTCAAACTGTCCTCGATCTGTATCTTCATCATCATCATGAGCCTTTTAATGTCCCCACTGCTGAGGCACAGGCCTCCTATCTGTGAGAGGGTAATCCCGACGCATATTTCTGTCTAGTATATATATATATATTTATTTGAACAAAATGTGTATGTCACTTTCACATGAATAAACAATTTTTCTTTCTTTCTTCTTTCTTTCACCAAAATTTCTCGTACATCAATGGACACACTCCCCCGGCGCTATCCCATTTGGAGGGCAGCACTCGCTGATGGGTTAAGTGGGTGTTTAAATCCCCATTTTTGGGGTAATTTCCCATGAATACGCCTCTTACCTGTCGGGACGCGCTTACCGACTATTAGTCATATAGTTTGTAGTTAACTATTAGAAAATTATGGAGTTAAGTGGGTATGAGGAAAAAATACGGCCTAAGAGGTTTTTTATTCGGGGTGGAGAAGTTTTAAATGTTATTTAGGGTTTTGCTAATTAGCAAAAATTTCTAAATGGAAGGAAGACTTTGCTTGTTTATGTGAGTAATATATTCGCCAACATTATTCCTTACTAGCGACCCGCCCCGACTTTACATGGGTACAAATTTGACACACGAAATTTCCTTGTTTATCGGTGTTTATATTAGTGAAAACCGCATTTTGTTTCTTCGTTATTTGACACCGACTGCCGAAATTACTCGTAAAGTTATTTTTTGTGAAACAGTTTTTTTTTTTTGACGACACGGTTGGCGCAGTGGTTGAGCGTTCGGCTGCTGCGCTCCGTGTCGCGGGTTCCATTCCCGCACGGAACAAATATTTGTATGGCCTACAGATAGTTGTTCCGGGTCTGGGTGTCATGTGTATGTGAATTATACATGTTTGTGAACACACCCACGATACAGGAGTAATTCCTAGTGTGGGACAACGTTTCTTATTAAAGATAAGATAAGATAATTTTCTCTTTTAAGGTTTTATACCCCAGAACTAAAACTAAATATTAAAGCCCGAATAATATGGAACATGGAATTTGAACACACTCGTAATTGGAGGAAACTAAAACGTTATCTATGTATACATATTTTTTTTGTTTTTGTTGATTATTTCAAAAAGCACTCGAGCAATTTCGATAAAATGTATATGGGACCACCTCTGGAATATACTCCTTCGGATAAAAAAAAAGTGTGTCTGTACTTATGTACGCACGTAAGAAGTTATAAGTACTTCTTTGGCATAACAAGATAAAAAACCAAACTGTCACAAAGTTTACAAAAGGAAAACAATCATTCTTCGTGAACCACAAACCATAGCTAACTTCAGGGTGGATCGGTTCTAGCTAACTTCAACCTGTGAATTTTTGTGTGACAGTGATGCGCGCGCATCTTAAAATTTCACTCTCATCCTAAAGAAGTATAACTTCAAAAAGAATTTTGATAATCGTTCCACAACTGACAGAGAAATCAACATACATACAATCGAACATAGAACCTCCTCCTTTTTACGAAGTCGCTTAAAAATAGGACCACCAATTTCCATGGAAATTAACAACTTTCGTGATGTACCTTTCGTGACGTATAAAATATTTGGACCTCTATACTAATTTTGATTAGCTGATGATAATTACTTTGTACGAAAAAAGAGGAGGTTCTCAATTCGTCTCTATTTTTTTTCTTTTCTTTTTTTTTGTGTGTTTGTTTCGCGATATCTCCGCCATTTGTGAATAGATTTTGATGATTCTTTTTTGTTTGGTAGGTCATACTTCAGAGGACCACCCATATAAATTTTATCGAAATTGAGTACTTTTTGAAAAAATCACCATAAATAAAAAATATGTATACACACATGACGTTTTGCTTGTCTCTAAATGTTTAAATTCCATGTTATTGGTGTTATTCATTCGGGCATTACTTTAATATTTAGTTTATTTCTGGTATACAAAAACAATTAAATAAAAACTAAAAATTGAAAAATAAAAAAACATTTTTCTTTTTTCAAAAAATACAACCGACTTCTAAAAATTGCAAAATAACTTTAATTTCGGAAGTCGGCGTCAAATAACGAATTATTAAAGTTATTATGCAATTTATTAGAAGTCGGTTGTATTTTTTGAAAAAAGAAAAAAGTTTTTTATTAAAGTGAAAACTTCTTTAGACGCGTTGGGCATTTTTGAAAAGGGAAAAAATAATTGAACTTGCCATCGACACTGACACCAACACCGATGGTATTTCTTCTAAATATGTTCAACTGTTCTGTCGTGATTGAGTTACAAAGATCCATTCATTCATTCAAACTTTCACATTTATATAATATTTAATTTTAGTCGGATTAGTAGGAAGTATGATTAGTATACAGGATGGTAAAGCACATCTGTTGATACAGTAAGAAAATAACAACTTTAAGAGGGAACAGGGCCTGCGAGGAATTTATAAAATATGTATTTGAAAAAAATATTGCCGTCGTGCTTTCTCAAGCCTGCCCCTGTAGAGTGCGATAGAGACAGCTGCAGCTCAGACCGATTTTATCACAAAATTTTTGACGAGATTGACGTTGCGTATTCCCCTTTTTTTTCTGAGCCGATTTAATTATTTTTGGCACGAAAATTTTAACAAAGAATATGTCTAGGTCATTCAATGTTTTATGTTAAAACTTTTCGAATTTGTCTGGTAGTCCTCTAATAACGGCGGTAAAAATAGGGCCTTTTATTGACATTTTTAGAGGGTCATATTTTCTTTACTTAATAGTTGCTGAAAAAAAGGAAATGACAGGGACGTGTCAACAGCAGACCTTGACTTTATGAAAAAAAAATGATTGCTCTAGTGGCATTATTAAGGAAGAAAAAGGGGGAATACATTTGTATGGAGAATCGCAGCCCCGGTTCCCTCTTAATAAGCAGATCTCATAAAACAAAGCTATAATAATCAAACTAACTAATAATGAGCAAGAGAAAAACAATAGAGCATATATCTCGCAACCGCCAATTTAATTTTCAAATAAAGAACCATAAAGCCATCAATAACACAGTCTGTGAGAGTGTTGCCACACCACAACAACAGAGTTGCCAGTTATAATAACGTGCCATAATGTTGCTACATGCGTTCGCCAATCATACATAATGACGCTTATTTAAAGTTTATTGGTTTATTAAAAGGCGTGTGGTAACGTATGATAACTTTATACATCGAAGGTTGAATAATTACGTTATATGTGATACTAGTTCTTGCTCGCGGCGTCGCTCACTGGCCTATCCCACAGGTGCCTTGCATTTTTATGTGATAAAAGTGTCATTTAGCGATAAGATTGGCTTTCTGTTACCTAGTCAAAGATTTCTCATTATCGGATTTGTACCTTTTACAAAGATTAATGATATTTATTTTGATTTTTATAGAGGAGCTCGTGGCTACTGTAATAACAGCCGCACGGGTCGATTCATCAGGTTAAACTACGCTCGCCGGGGTTGGTCCATGGATGGGTGACCATCTTTTCATACAGAGACTCCTCCTAGCCTCGGAAAGCACGTTAAGCCGTTAGTCACGCCTGTCAATCGTGGATCTTTGACAGTCGTTACGGGTCATCAGAAGCCCGAAAGTCTGACAACCAGTCTTACCAAGGGGTATCGTATTACCCAGTTACTGCTTGTGGAGGTCAGATAGACAGTCGCTCCATGTAAAATACTGGTATTCGGCTGCATCCGGTTAGACTGGAAGCCGACCCCAAGATAGTTGGGAAACCCGGGCCTGCGGACGGCGAGCAGTGGGTAGCTCGCCGTCCGATCAGCACCAGGCCCGTGAGTCGACGACGCGTAGTGTTCCACGCGCGCCTCAAAGAGGCCAAACAATGTCAGCCACCACTGACGGGGCCCATCGTGGCCGGTGCCTGCATGCCTAGGGGTAACGGATAAATTCTCAACATGTGTTACCGCACCCCTGGGCACTCAGGCAGGGAAAGAACAGGGGTGGGTTTTAGTCATTAAGAGCCTGATACGCCCGCTCCACCCAGAGCGGGCGAAGTCATTGGACGATTTCCCACTCAACAAAAAAAGAAAAAAAGATAGTTGGGAAAAGGCTAGGTAGATGTGATTTGAAATCATATTTATTTTCCATATACGTCAAAAATAACTCTTTAACATGTAAATAATTTATGTAAGCTTATGTATTCTTATTCTTATTATGTAAAGATGGAAAGAAAAGAAAGAATATACGTTTATTGTGCACAAACACAAAGGCACAAAACAAAGGACAAACGAAAAGAAACAAAAAAAATAGTTAAAAACAACTGATATAAAAAGTTTAATTAACATATAAGGTATGCCTCATGTCAATCTTTTTCCTCAAATCAAACTAACCTGAACTCTCTCTCTCTGACTAGCCTGAATAGAAAAACCGAAACTAAGTCAAAGGTCAACAACTAATTTAATCGTCAAATCATATGAAAACTAACCTAACCTTTGTGCTCATTTATCTGTACTTGTTTTTTTTTTCTCTTTTAAATGTTTTGTGTGTGCATAAATAAATGAATAAATATATAAATCAATAAGTAAATAAATAAATAAACTGTGTAGTTCAATGTCTTATTGTTTTTTGAGGGTGGGAGGTTTCCCACCCTCAAAAAACAATCATATGACTTCTCCCGCTCTGGTTGGAGCGGAAGGGCGAGTCTAACTCTTACGAACTAAAACCCACACGTGGTCCTTCAGTTGCCAAAATCAAAATCAAAATCAAAAGTCATTTATTCAAACTAGGCTGAGAGCCAGCACTTTTTGAACGTCAAAGTTCTACATAAAGACAGTCCCCCAAAACGCCTGCCCGTCACCACTTCCTAGTGTTTTAGCTGTGAAGAAGAAGTGGCCAACAAACTCCCCAGCAACACATCTCTGTTAGATTTTGAAGCCCTTTGGACAATCCTGCGGAGGTGGTCTGTTCAGACAATCCAAAGACTTACAAACAATACAATTCTCCCTCTTTATGATAATAATTAAAGTTATCTGTGATATTAAAGTAGCTCGTTACTAGTTGGTCAATAGGGAATCATCTCCGCGGTTTTTTGACCGTACCAATAGACTAGAACTATAAAGCACAGAATGCTATGTCCAATTATAGAAGCAGTCTTCGTTTCCTTCTGTTCATTGCTTGAGGAGGCAGTAGAAAGCATGGCTGCCCAATTTTAACCGACTTTCGAAAAAAGAGGAGGTTCTATGTTCGACTGTATGTATGTTTTTTTTCATGTATGTCCGCCGATTTCTCCGTCAGTTGAGAACCGATTTAAAAAATTCTTTTTTTATACGAAAGAATATACTCTCGAGGTGGTTCGATATAAATTTTATCGAAATTGCTTCAGCGCTTTTTGAAAAACTGAACAAAAACGAAACATACGTATATCTAGATGACGTTTTGGTGTTCTCCAATTACGAGTATGTTTTAAATTCCACGTTCCATTTTATTGTGGTTTTTAGTTCTGGGGTATAACCACTAAAAAGTGAAAAATATTTTTTTTTTTTTACAAAAAAAACAACCGACTTCCAAAAAAAAATACACTAAAAATTAAAAAATAACTTAAATTTCGAAAGTCGGTGTCAAATAACGAAGAAATAAAATACAAACACCGACTATTTTTTTTTGGAAGTCGGTTGTTTTTTTTTGTAAAAAAGTTTTTAGTCATTATACCTATTAGATTCTTTAGAAAAAACTAGTTGTAAAACAGTGTCTCTCACTACCTACCTCTGCTTGTACACTCTTTCAAGAGTAGATACTTTACTATAAGGGGCCCATAAACGGGACGATTTGTCGTTTCAATGGATCGTCAAGTAAATCGTACGAGCCTTCTTTCACCATCATTTTCTTTTCAAATTGGATACGATATTGCCACACACATACACATCGTTCGATTCCCGTCCTCGCTCTACGAATAACCAGTGAGGCCGTGCGAAAAAAAATATTATTATTAAAAATTATAGTTATTATTTATTATTATTATTAAAGAAAGAAAGAAAGGAAAACCGTTTACCTATTGTCGCGTTACCAGTCGATAACGCGCGGTACCTGACGGGATTCATCGTACGACTAAACAAGGATTTTTTGTAATACTGAACATGATTTAAAAGAGTGTCCATGGAGTTTCTTGCCCGTTCTTCTCCATAGAGTATAGAGACATACGCCCTGGAATGTGCAATTAGCTTCATCTTTCTGACTGACCGACTTATTGACAATTCAGAAGTGCCTGTAAATGATTTATTTGAAATAAATGCTTTGAGTTTGAATTTGATCGTTACGATAATTGTCCCGTGTATGGGGCCACTATAGGTACTGGGCCGGTAACTAGCTTCTGTCAGCGACTTCACCCAGGTGAATGTCGGAAATTATACCAATCAATCTGCCTAGCCTTTTACCAATTATCTTGAGGTCCAGTCTAACCGGATGCAGCTGAATATATTACATGGAGTGACTGCCTATCGGACCTCCACAACCCAGTAACTGGGTAATACGATACCCCTTGGTAAGACTGGATGTCAGACTTTCGGGCTTCTGACGACAAGTAACGACTGTCAAAGATCCACGATTGACTGCCGGGACCAACAGCTGAACGTGCTTCCCGAGGCACGGAGTAGTCTCAGTATGTAAAGATGGTCACCCATCCATGGACCAACCGCGGCAAGCGTAGCTGAACCTGATGGATCGACCCGTTTTTTTTTTTGGTGTGGGAATCACACAATGACATCTTCGCTCTGGGTGAAGCGGGAGGGCGTGTCAGACTCTTACTGACTTAAACCCACCCCTGTTCCTTCCCTGCCCTGAGTGCCCAGGGGCGAGGTAACTCTGTTTCGAATTTATCTTCAACCCCTGGGCAGATGGATCGACCCGTGCGGCTGTTATTACTTTAGCCACGAGCTCCTCTGTCGGAAATTATACCAAAGGAACGTACAGTTCTCGCCAAACATCTTGGCCGCCCTGAAGTTAAATTTCCGATGCGCAAGGCGCAGCGCGAGTATGAGATTTACTACTGCGCAGCCATTGTAGCGAACTTCAGAGCGGCCAAGAAGTTTGGCGAGAGAGAACTGTATAAGCATGAAGAATAACCAGCCTTTTAATGTTCGCGTTCCCACTGCAGGGTCACAGGCCTCCGGGGGGTGTCAGGATGTCACATGTCATCGAACTTTTGGTTCGAGGACAGCCCGGTTTCCTAATGTTTTCCTTTACCCTTTTATTAGAAATAATTTGCGTGCTGCGTTCATACTCACCACCTACGACACGTAAATCGGAGTCGTTACCAGGGCCACCATTCAATTTAATCCAAAACATTTATTTCGGACAATAATAATCCATAAATTTTTAGCAGATACGTACAATATTTCAACCTATGTTAGTAGGTACAACTAATAAAAATAAAATCACATTATCAATTTAAACAACTGAATCTAAATCAAAATTAATTCAAAATCAAACCACCACCACCACTACCATCCACCATTGCTCTCCGCTACCACTGCGCCACCACTCCTCTCCGTTACCATCCTTGTTGCGTGGGATGCGTGCCTCTCCCAACAGTAACCTGAGTGTCATTACCAACTTATTGGATTGTTTTTTTTATCTTGTAGTTAAGCCAATTTAGATCCTCCTGTAAATGCTGTTAATGTCTACTAACTTATTTGTTCAATTATTGGTGTCTAGTGTATGTGAGTTTACATGTTTGTGAACGCACCCACAATACCTACAGGAAGTAATTCCTAGTGTGGGGCAACATTTAAAAAAAAAAGAATTATGTTACTAACATCTGTGTATTTGTGTATTAACTTATGAATAATTATAGATATAATTTTACTATAGATATAAGTTGTAATATTATAGATATAAGTTATTGATTAATTATAGATGTAAGTATACTATAGATAAAACAAAAAAAAATATATAAATTAATTTGGTATCAATATACCTAAACATCCTATATTAACACACGAATTAACCATTTTTATAGTCTCCGATCCTTACAGTACCTAAGTTTACCTCTAACTTCAGAAAACAAGACTTATTTGTTGAATGTCTATGCGTACCTACGTAGGCACCCATAGTCATACATTGGTCACGTGACCAATACTTCAAATAGTGAAATAACTAACTTTCTACGCATTTCTCTTACGCATCAAAATGGCTGCGTATTCCAAGCATTTTGAATCCTGAGCTCTGATTGGCCAGCTCAAAATGACGTTACACATTGATCGACTGCTCATCTAGATAACCTAATCAAATTATTAGAACAAGTAAGAAAACAACTTACTTCTACAGTTCTTCTTTTGAAAAATAGACTCTATCTCTGAAGAAATGTATGGGAGATGTGAGTTTCGCAGCTGCAAAGTTTAGTTTGTCTATTGGCTGGTTAGTATCGCTTAATCTTAAGACGTTGACAGCGGATAAGTGTTAAGGCGAACAGTTAATTTCGTTTTAGGAATATCTGTTTCTGTTAATCTGTTGGTTATTGACTTATTGTTGAGTTGCAAGGTTTATTTGGTTTAAGATAGCTGTAACTTCCTAGTTACAGTTAAATATAAATGGAATTAGAATCGTTTTTACGCTAATTTATAGGTACAAGACAGAACTTGTTTTTTTTTTTTTGTGTATGTACTTCGGAGACATTTTTGCCAGTTGTAACCTTTGTGCTGGACACTATTCTTTTCTTAAAGTTATCTGAAAATTATAGAACAGAAGTCAAAAACTAGACCTAAGCGGGAATTAAAAATTGATTTTCATCAGAATTATACACAAAAAATATCTCGTATGGCCCTTAAAACATGTTCCACATTGATGTTCAATGACCATAATTAATTAAAGCGCGGTCACTCTTGACACATGTCAAACATGTCGCCGACGATCGACAAAATTGTGACAGCAACTGTCAAAATCATTTTCAACCCTAACTCCAGTGTTGTAAGAGTAAAAAATATTTTTCGATTGATAGTTTAGTATTGGTAGATTTTTCTGTGATGTGCGCCGAAACATAATGATTTTTAATGTTATTAATTAGTGTATTAGAGTGTTTTGATTGCTCAATGTTTTATGATTGAAAGGAAAACATTAGTTAGCAGTTGTCGCTTAAGAATTTGTTGTAGGACATATTATTAATAATTATACTTCGTTGTTTTATTTTACAGTGAGGAGAAGCAGGTTTTTTTTTTGCGAAGAATGTCCGGTACTGGTAGATATGTGATTTTGAGAATTGGGAACATGAAACGAAATATGAAATCGGAGACAGAAGCAACCTTAGTAATTTATCAAACCATTTGATATTAAATAAAGACTAATGCCTGAATCACGGCTTTATTCTCCGAAAAAATAGGGAGATCCCACATTTCGTCAGTATGTAATGGGGAACGAATAAATCTGCCTTATAGAAATTCCCACTGCTGGGACTCAGGCCTCCTCTCTCGTGGAGAGGGAATGAGCCGTAACACACCACGAGGGCGTAGTGCGTGTTTGTGGATGTCACATGTTCTCGATTTTTTAAACGACTTCGGAAAATGAGGAGGTTCTATGTTCGACTGTACGTATGTTTTTTTTTTATGTATGTCCACCGATTTCTTTGTCAATTGAGGACCGATTTTCAAAATTATTTTTTTATCCGAAAGAATCTACTCCCGAGGTGGTCCCATAGAAATTTTATCGAAATTGCTTCTGCACTTTTTGAAAAAACTGAACAAAAACGAAAAATACGTATACCTCGATGACGTTTTGGTTTTCTCCAATTACGAGTATGTTTAAATTCCACATTCCATGTTATTGGGGTTTTTAGTTCTGGGGTATAACAACTAAAAAGTGAAAAATAAAAATAAAAAAAATTGAAAAAAAACAACCGACTTCCAAAAAAATAATAGGTACCTACACTAAAAATTTAAAAATAACTTTAATTTCGGAAGTCGGTGTCAAAAAACGATGAAATAAATTACAAAAACACCGACTTCCGAAATTAAAGTTATTTTTAAATATTAAGTGTATTTTTTTTTGAAGTCGGTTGTTTTTTTTTTGTAAAAAAGTTTTTTTTGTTCTAAGACATGCCCGTTTCCTCACTATGTTTTCCTTCACCGTTTTGAGAGCAATGGTGACGAAATAAATTACACAAAGAAGGGCGCCTGCCTTGGATTGAACCTACGACCTACAATTCGTAAGTTGGGGCCGTTACCACTGTGCCACCACTGCCCTATTGCTTTAGTTTTTAGGCGTACATGTTAATATTGCCGGTATGTTAATATGTAAGTATTGGTTGATTCTTTATTCCTTATATTACCTAAACGAAAAAGTCTTACCTATTTCAAAAATATTAAAAGGATTGGTAAGCAAAACGACCTGTAAATGTGTTTTTTTCTGAGAAAAAAATATTTATTTCTGATTCGTTATAGAAACCTGACAAAAACGAAATATTATTTTGTAAAACGATGCCGGACGTAATTTATATCAAGAAGTTATACTAACGATTGGTAAGCATTACGATCCGTTGTTCGTCATAGTAACCGGACGTTATTTAATGAACGAGGCGTTAAACAAACACTATGAGTTAAGCTATTAATTAGTTAGTCAGTACGACGGCTGGTATATTAAGTTATCTGTCAGTATTGTTACAAATGATGAGATCTCCACGTCAAGTTGTTATAGAGTTATCTTTGTATCTAGGGTGGGGTACAAGTTAAAAGCTCTAGCGCAAATTAACTTGGAGCGATTTTTATTTTACATTCCTCAATAGGTTTCAGAAATAATAAGGATTTTTACTAGTAAGATATACGAAAGAAATGAGAACGCATTAGAGTCGTATTGATCATTACTGTTTGAATGCGCTTGCCTTGCGAGTCAAACGATGGAACTGAAATAATCAATATAACATACACATACATAAATATGCGTACAACATACATTGGTGCGGATTCTGTTGTGCACAAACTAACCTTAATCTAGGCTATTCCTATCTTTTTCTCTTTAGTAAAACAAGAAAGAGACTGACGTAAATTAGAGCTGTCAAATGTATATTTCCATACAAATTCAGGGTACACGTTAAAACGTGTCGATTAAAAACACGGTGAAGCGCAAGGCGTAAACTTGTTTGACATATCTAACTTAGTTCATAAGTATAACTGTCCTTTTCTCGCACGGCCTTTTAGTAAACGACAGCAATTCTTTATCTAATTTTAATTAGGTTATTGAACAAGAGAACGCCGCACCTTATCTTTCTATATGATATGAGATAACTTTTAACCCTGAAGACGAACTTGTGCTTACTCGAGACCCTACAGAAGTGGAGTGTTGAAATTTGTTTGGGAACTACTAAAAGAAACCGGCCAAGTACGTGTCAGACTTCGCACAGTTGGGGTTTCGTACCAAATGTATTTTTGAATATTTGTATGCAAAGCCAAATAAGATGCATAAACTGTGAAAATTTGAAGACTGTACTGACTGCTCCAACCGTTTGCCTATAAGATCGATAGACAGACGACGGACAGACTGACAGACGGGCATGTAAGTGACAGCAATAGGCCTCCGTTTGGACAATTCGGGTACGGAATCCTAATAACAAATCGCTACTCGCTCATCACTAGCACCACCCCCTAACGGTGTACCCAAGAGCGTGCTGATGACCTGTGACTTGTATTAATACAAACGTCCAACAAACCCGGGCGTTATTATATTGTATTGTAGATAGTGAACTAGCAAGCAATGATTAGCGTGCCACCTCTGTATCGTATCATTACCATCTGTGAGTCTACCCACTGCTGGGCTAAACTTGTAAAGCAAAAAAGGTTACCAATATTGTTAGATAGCATTTGTTTTTTACGCTTAGTACTACACTTACAGAGTTCATCGGTATTTCTAATATGTAGTATCTACAATAGGTACCTACCGGAGTATTTTGTATTATTAACCGATTTCGAAAAAGGTGGAGGTTCTATGTTCGACTGTATGTATGGCTCTTTTTTTATATTTATGTACTCCGATTTATCAGTCGGTTGTGGACCGAAATTCTTTTTTTATTCGAAAGAATGTACTCCCGAGGTGGTCCCATATAAATTTTATCGAAATTGTTTCAGAGCTTTTTGAAAAACTGAACAAAAAAAACTTTTTTACAAAAAAAACAACCGACTTTCAAAATAAAATACTCTAAAAATTAAAAAATTACTTTTATTTCGGAAGTCGGTGTTTGTAATTTATTTCTTCGTTATTTGACACCGACTTCCGAAATAAAAGTTGTTTTTTAATTTTTAGAGTATTTTATTCTGAAAGTCGGTTGTTTTTTTTAACCGACGAAAAAAAGGAGGAGGTTCTCAATTCGACCGTATATATATATATTTTTTTTTTTTTTTTGTGTATGTTCAGCCCTCACTCCGTCATTTATGAACCGATTTTGATTATTCTTTTTTTGTTAGATAGGGTATACCTCAAGGGTGGTCCCATGTCAAGGAAGTCAGGCTCTGACAGTGGAAACCTGATAAAATTGAGAGAAAACCTCGAAAATTGTGGGCACGTTTAGCGTTTCTGTATGTATGTTCAGCCCTCACTCCGTCATTTATGAACCGATTTTGATTATTCTTTTTTTGTTAGATAGGGTATACCTCAAGGGTGGTCCCATGTCAAGGAAGTCAGGCTCTGACAGTGGAAACCTGATAAAATTGAGAGAAAACCTCGAAAATTGTGGATACGTTTAGCGTTTCTATATGTATGTTCGGCCCTCACTCCGTTATTTATGAACCGATTTTGATGATTCTACTTTTCTTAGATAGGGTATACCTCAAGGGTGGTCCCATGTCAAGGACATCAGGATCTGATCATGGGATCCTGAAAAAATTGAGAGAGAACCTCAAAAATTGGGCACGAATAGTGTTTCTGTTTACTTTTCATAACTTAATCAGGTATCTGCCGCGACACCTTGCGGCTCGGCGGACAGAGCTCAGACAGGATCTCATGGTGACATGGAGATAGCGACTGTCGCAACCCAGCGCTGGGCACGCCACCATCGCGGCGGTAGTGCCCCTCTTTGAGGAGTGGCTGGAGAGGCGCCATGGCGCCCTCACCTTCCGCCTGACGCAGGTCCTCACCGGACATGGCTGTTTCGGGAGGTACCTGTGTCGGATCAAGGCGGAGGTGACCCCTAGGTGTTTCCACTGCGAGGATCGCCAGAGGACACGGTGGAGCATACGGTGGAGGTTTGCCCCGCTTGGGCAGAGCACCGCCGTGTCCTCGTGAATGCGATAGGCGGCAGCGACCTCTCGCGCCGTGCCCTGGTTCAGGCCATGGTACGGAGCGAGAGGGAATGGGAAGTCGTCTCCTCCTTCTGCGAAGCAGTAATGCTCGCGAAGAGGGAGGCGGCATACATTAGGGAGACTCAACAACAGCCGAGTCGCCCTAGCGCCCTCAGCCGCAGCCGCCGCAGGAGACGCCAGGGGCCGCGAGACGATCTCCGGCCACCGTAGACCCGGGCCTGCGGACGGCGAGTAGTGGGTAACTCGCCGCCCGATCAGCACCAGGCCCGAGAGTCGACGGCGCGTAGTGTTCCACGCGCGCCTCAAAGAGTTGTCAGCAAAGGACGGGGCCTGCCACGGCCAATGCCTGCCCGGGGGTTGAGGATAAATTCGAAAGAGTTACCTCGCCCCTGGGCACGTAGGGCAGGGAGGAACAGGGGTGGGTTTTAGTTAGTAAGAGTCTGACACGCCCTTCCGCTCCACCCTAGAGCGGAAGAAGTCATAAGATGATTTCCCACCACCCAAAAAAAAAAAAAAAAAACAGGTATTTGCATTTAGGAATCATCACATCCTGAAACTGAGCTGATGATGGAAACCATACCATTCCTACACAATATAAGTTAGATATAAAACTGGTTTTAGTGACAAATACCACATAATATGCTTTGAAGAAAAGACGTCTTTACAATATTGGAGGTAACCTCAACTGGTCAATATCCTGGAAACTTCATGGAAGAATGGTTACATCGTCAGCTCAGTGGCAAGAGGAATTATGGAGGATTAGAAATTAGCCTCAGAGTGTTAAAAGATGATGCGAGCCACAAAAAATCATAAAATAAAAAACTTTTTAACAAAAAAATTAACCGACGAAAAAGAACTAAAAAGCAAAAAATAAATAAACCTTTTAAAGTCTTCGGTAATGAGCATATTTACCTACATAAAATATCAAATTTTATATAAACTAATTTTGAGTCGGCGCCAATTATTAAAATGATTAATTACCTACTTACAGCCTTCTTCATTTGTAAGTACTTATAAAATTTAGATATTTAATAATCAGATTGTTGTTTGGCGCCGACTCAAAATTAGTTTATATAAAATTTGATATTTTATGTAGGTAAATATGCTCATTACTGAAGACTTTAAAAGGTTTATTTATTTTTTGCTTTTTAGTTCTTTTTCGTCGGTTAATTTTTTTGTTAAAAAGTTTTTTTTGTAAAAAAGTTTTTTTTTTCACTTTTTAGTTGTTATACCCCACAACTAAAACCCCAATAACATGGAACGTGGAATTTAAACATTTGGAGTACACCAAAACGTCATCGAGGTAAACGTATTTTTCGTTTTTGTTCAGTTTCTCAAAAAGCGCTTAAGCAATTTCGATAAAATTTATATGGGACCACCTCGGGAGTATACTCTTCCGGATAAAAAAAGAATTTTGAAAATCGGTCCACAACTGACGAAGAAATCGGCGGACATACATAAAACATACATACAGTCGAATATAGAACCTCCTCCTTTTTCGAAAGTCGGTTAAAAACGAAAAATATGTACACATAGATGACGTTTTGGTTTCCTCCAATTACGAGTATGTTTAAATTCCACGTTCCGTGACACCGTTTCACGGCAGACCGGAGTCTGGATTTAAACCCGATCGATGGTAGGAGCAGTGGTGGCGCAGTGGTAACAGCCCCGACTTACGAGTTGTATGTCGTGGGTTCAATCCCAGGCAGTGCTTTGTGACCACTGCTCTCAAAGCGGTAAAGAAAAACATTGCGAGGAAACCGGAATGTTCTAGAACCAAAACTTCTAAGACGTGTGACCGCGTGGTAAATTACGGCTCACACCCTATCGCAGTGAGGAGGCCTGTATCCCAGCAGTGGGAACATTATACGCTGATTATGCTATGTTATGTTAACTATAACTATAGTTCGATATATTGGTAAGACCTATACGAGTAAGTTCTAAGGTTCTAAGAAAAAAAAAACAAAAATATTTTTCAAATCACTTAGCAAATGGATGCAGAGATCATCATAATGCGAAATTATTATATTGGCGCCAGTACTTCGACAATCGTTTCCGATCTAGTCATGTTTTGAATACAAATGTTTTAATAACAAGCTATATTTCCACGTAATGGCAAGTCTACTCATGATCACAAGACATACTGTCCTAAATCCAACTGTCTCTTACCATACCCGGGCCTGCGGACGGCGAGTAGTGGGTAACTCGCCGTCCGATCAGCACCAGGCCCGAGAGTCGAAGGCGCGTAGTGTTCCACGCACGGCTCAAAGAGTTGTCAGCAAACAGGACGGGGCCCGTCATGGCCGATGTCTGCCCGGGGGTTGAGGATAAATTCGAAAGAGTTACCTCGCCCCTGGGCATTCAGGGCAGGGAGGAACAGGGGTCGGTTTTAGTCAGTAAGAGTGACACGCCCTCCCGCTCCACTCTAGAGCGGGAGAAGTCATTGGATGATTTCCCACCCCAAAAAAAAAAACTGTCTTCCCATTTGCCATCAAGGAGTTCCAAACCCTAGATACTGGCGTCATCATCAGCTCAGCTCTCATCATCACATCATCAGCCTTTTATTTTTCCCACTGCTGAAGCAAAGGCATCCACTCTGTGAGTGGGTGTGGGCCGTAATCCACGACGCGGGCCCAATACGGGTGGGTGGATGTCACACGTCTTCGTTTTTTTGGTTCTAGGACATGCCGGTTTCCTCACGATGTTTTCCTTCACCGTTTTGAGAGCAGTGGTGATGAAATAATTTATACAAAGTTAAGCACAAGTTTTTGTTAAGTATCTACAACTTGTAACTCGCGGTCGTTACCACTGGGCCACCACTGCTTATCATCAGATCAGCTCGATGACATCACAATATTGCATTTTTTTTTTAAACGTTGCCCCACACTAGGAATTACTCCTGTATCGTGGGTGCGTTCACAAACATTTAAATCCACATACACAAGACACCCAGACCCGGAACAACTATCTGTAGGCCATACTCATATTTGTTCTGTACGGGGATCGAACCCGCGACACGCAGCGCAGCAGCCGAACGCTCAACCACTACGCCAAACGTGCCGTCAAATTGTCACCGGACTAACATAAGTATCCCAAATTTCAGCTCTAGGTACCGGAAACCTTGGCTTCTTCTGGGTAAGCTCGCTTCATCGTCGACTTTGTCTCTGTCACCTCTGACCTAGACTAGAGTCAAGAGCAAAACCATCTAAAATTTATAACCTGGTCTTCAAATTTTGAAGCTAATAACTTGATTAAATAAAAACTTGTAAAAACCCGGCCAAGTGCGATACGGACTCGCGCATAAAGGGTTATACCATCGTACAAGATAATACGCGTCTACTTGTTGCCATTATTAAGATCAAGCAAAATCATCCAAAACAACACGTTTCTAGTAGGGGAGACCCCTTTAATAATTTATTTATTTTTATTATTTCTTATTCTTAATTCTTTATTGTACACCAAATCTTGACATAAAATAAAGCCATTACACAGTTCATGTACAAAGGCGAGCTTAACTCAAAGTTGAGTTTTCTCCCAGCAAACCTTTGAGTGATAGAGTGAGGTCACATTCGAGGGTAAGATTGTGTACAATATAAACTTATATAAATAAGCCCTATATATAAAATACATACAAAATACTATATACTAATATATACAAATATACACCAATATATACCGTAATAATATGTCATTGAGAAAGGAAGTGCTCTTTTATTTTTTATTTTTTGTTATAGCGGAAACAGAAATACACATTCTGTGAAAATTTCAGCTGTCTAACTATCGTGGATCATGCGATACAGCCCGCTGACAGAAAAGACGGACGGATGGACGGACTGACGGACAAACTGCGGAGTTTTAGTAATAGGATCCCGTTGGATACCCTTCGGGTACGGAACCCTAAAAAGACCGTTTCTACTTTCTTAATCATGAAACGAAAAATAAAAGCGGTAATTTAGAGAAGTTTACAATTCAGAGAAAGGGGTTAGTTTTTCCTGACAAATAATTATCTTTGAAAACGGTTAATTATTCGGAGATTACTCAAGGACAAAAAAAAACTAAATAGGCCTGTTGTAATCAGTACTGAGCATGGTATTAAGTAACTTTCGACTCCAAAGTCAACTGTCAAAACCCGCTATTTCGAAAATCCTATTTAAATACGTGCTTTAAAAGATAAAAAGATTAAAATCCACTTTCAGCTTCTTTGTCGTTGAGTTTAGACACTTGCCGACAATACTTTGACTTTGCAAGTCGACTAAACAATGAAATTTTATCACAATACAATCCTTAGTGGGCCTCATCAGATGGCTTAGGCCTTTCAGGTACCGCGGCGTTACCGATCGGTAACGCGAAAATACGTTTTTAATCATAATAATTAATAATAACATTAATAATTAATAATAATAACAAAAATAATTAATAATAACAATAATAATTAATAATAACAATAATAATTAATAATTATTATTATAATTTTTAATGGCGTAGAGCGATAGTGAGGCACCAAAAAGGTAATAGTGAGGGCTATGCTTGCAGTTTCCTTGCCTGATCGAATGAAGATATTCGCAGGAGAACCAGGGTTATCGACACGGCCCACACACGGCAAAAGTGACGATTTAGGTGGGCAATAAATCGATAACACCGATGTTCCTCAATACATATGATAACATGTGACTTTGTTCTATAAAACTTCCGACCGGTAAGTATTCGTTACTAGTATACATAGTTATTTGTTATTAGTATACATAGTTATTTAAGTTTGTTTTTGTTACTAACATTTTATGAGTCTCATTGTTACTCGCATTAAATAAATTATTATTTCGTATATTCATTTGTAAATACATATAAATTATATTTTTAAATATTTCAATGAAAAAAAAAAAAAACATTTAAAAATATAAAAAATAGTATCCCACCGGTATCGGGAACAGGGTCCAAGCTACCGGCGGTCAGGGCTCCAGAGAGAGGAACCGCCTGACAATGCGAGCCGTGTCCAGAAGTACTGCTTTCTGAATCAAGCCCTTGATCCAGCCGCCTAACGAGAGCCTCCTGAGGTGTTGGTCGAGGCTCGTGGCTATTAAGCCATTGGCTGATACGACTATCGGTACAATGATCGCTGAGTCCACATCCCACATGTCGACAACCTCGCGAGCCAAGTCAATATACTTGATTTGTTTATCTTTCTCGGCTTTCACGAGGTTCTCGTCATGTGGGACAGTAATGTCAACAATCATTGCACGCCTCTCGATTCGGTCCACCACCACTATATCAGGCTTATTGGCTATAATAGTCCTGTCAGTGATGATGGACCGATCCCAGTACAATGAGATATGACCATTATCGAGAACTGGGTCGGGCGCATATCTGTAGTACGGCACTTCCGATTCCACAAGAGAGTATTTCAGAGCAAGTTGCTGATGGATAATCCTGGCTACGAGGTTGTGCCTATGCAAGTACTCACCGTTAGCTAGACGAGAACAACCAGAGATTATGTGGCGGATTGATTCTCCCGGACGATGACATGCCCGACATATGTCAACCGTGCCGTCCTTCACAATAAATCTCCGGTAATTTTTCGTCATGATAACTTCGTCCATAATTGCACAGACAAAACCTTCGGTTTCCCCAAAGAGGTCACCGACACGCAGCCAGGCTACGGACGCTAACTGGTCTACATCGGGCCCATGTAGTGCCCGGAAAAAGCGTCCGTGAAGTTCCTTACTCTGCCATACTTCTCTGCGATCGTTAGTGTCAAGCACTAGAGGTTTGCGCCAGTTCTCGTTAGCCAAGGAGAGTGGAGTAAGGCCCTTGTCCACTGCCACTACATCTCGATGCATACCCACGTCAGCAGCTAGGAAATATTCCCTTAGACTGCATACCTCGCGGTTGTGTAGGGTCTTAGCATTTAAAAAGCCTCGGCCTCCATACTTCCGCGGGATATACAGTCTCATCACCGACGAACGTGGGTGATGCATTCGAAATGCAGTCAGCAGCGTACGGACTCGCCTATCCAGGGCGTCAAGTTCTGTTTGAGTCCATTTGAGTACGCCGAAAGAGTACATCAATACCGGCATGACCCAACCGTTGAAGGCGCGCACCTTGTTTCCGCCCGAAAGAAAGCTATTAAATACCTTCTTCAGGCGGCCAAAGAAGCGCTCCTTCAACGATTGCTTCATGTCAGCAACATTGATACCTAACGCTTCCGACATACCCAAATACTTATAGGTTTCGGTTGGAGAGAGGGATCTCAGGTTTATGGAATCCGAGAGTTGTGTTCCCACGGATTCCACAATCTCCCCTCGCTTTACATGCATGACCGCACATTTATCCACACCAAACTCCATCCTGATGGCACTACTGAAGGTTTCAGTTACCTTCAGTAGCTCCATCAGTTGTAGATTGTTGGGGGCAAAAAGTTTCAAGTCATCCATGTAAAGGAGGTGAGATATAACCTGACCACCACTCTTCAACCGATAGCCTAGCCCTGAATTCTCTAGCAGTGTGCTTAGAGGATTCAAAGCTAGGCAAAACCAAAGCGGACTCAAACTGTCACCCTGGAATATACCCCGCTCGATCCTTATCGGTTCGCTATTCCTCTGGATTTGTCGACATCCTGGATAGCGAAGGACCGTCCACCATTGCCCCATACATGACATCAGGAAGGTGCGTAGCGTTGCATCAACTTTATACAATTCCAGCACCCTCATGAGCCATGTATGAGGAACTGAGTCATAGGCCTTCTTATAGTCTATCCAACATGTCGACAGATCCTTTCGGAAACGTCGAACCTGTTGGCTAATGGTCATATCTATGAGGAGAAGCTCCTTAGTACCGCGGGACCCATTCCTACATCCATTTTGAGAGGCAGACATGATACAGTTACTATCTATATGTGTGTTAATCTTAGCTCTCAAAATGGATGTAAGAACCTTATAGACCGTCGGTAAGCACGTGATCGGTCTATAATTTTTAGGTTCCGCAGTACTACCTGATTTATGGAGCAGGTGGGTTATTCCTGTAGTTAGAAATTGGGGCAGCGACCCTGACTCTAAGGCAGACTGGATCTGAGATGCCAAGTGGGTATGCGACCTTGTAAACCATTTGATCCAGAAGTTGTGCAGCCCGTCCGGCCCTGGAGATTTCCAGTTAGCTAACGGACGGACTGCACGAGCTACATCTTGGGGGCTGATGATAATTGCCCCCATTTCTGGTATTGGATCGCATACGCGCTCAACATCCCGAATCCAATCGCCCTCGGTATGACAGACAGGCACCGACCAGATGCTGCGCCAGAACGAGTATATGGCGTCATCATCCGGCAGGTGCGTATTAGTCACACCTTGGTCCGGTCGCTCCCAATCCCTATACACCCACCTTTCATTACTTCGGAATGTGCGATTCTGGGTGTATCGTTCTACCCGCCGCTTATACCTGCGAATACGGTTTGCCCATGCATATACTTTCTGCTTCAGGAAGTCGATGCGCTCTGTGACACGGGACATATAGTCTCGGGAGCTGACATCAGTCCCCGAAAACGCCCGTCTCACAAAGCGCATCACTCTTGGGCGAGTGTTGCCCTCCCTGAAGCAGATTAGTTTGCCTATGAGTGCTCTGGCCCCACCAATACGACGCTCGATTCTGCACTGCCAAGCCGGCACGGCTGGCTTCGGTCGTGTAGCTCGGTCATTAGGAAATTTGACGTGAGCTACACGACATGCCGCTACAGCCGCGCAGTACAGCATCGAGTGTGTATCGGTGAGGTCTTCGCAGTCATCTAAATAATTTGACAACTGCGAATCCAGAGCAGCCACCAGCGCCCTATTCTTGTTATGCATGGGCAAACGAGGTAAACGTGGCCTAAGTTCGAGCGGCATGCTGCGATACTCCCGAATAGCACACTCCAAAGCACTCCTCAATTCATCATTGCAGTGGGTACTTACGTTTGTAACCATGTCATTACACTCCTCGTCAGCGTGGCTGGGAGCATAGTTGGACGGTGGTACCACAACTGGTAACACAGTCTGCGACGGAGGGGCAATAACATGGCTACCCATTTCAGTTCGGAGGCGATCAAGTACAGTATCATCCAACATATGATTACGCAGGATGACCCGCACCTGATCCGACAGTCGTTGGGCCGAAACGTTGACGGCTGGCTCAAGCACCTGGAACAAAGAGAGCATCCGAACACGGTACGCGGTCAGGTTGTTACCTCCCTCTGTAGCCCCATAGTATGAGCGCATGACGTTTTCATTGATGGATTGCGTCCATCGCATGCGCTGCACACTTCCGCCGGGAGCTGGGACCCTATCAGAGGCCGGTGGGCCTCGAGGTCCTAAGCCGCTCGGCGGCCGGCATCCTCCCCGTCGACGCGCAGGTGGTGGTGTCGTCGGCGGCGAGAAGAACTCGTCGCTGGAGCTCGACGCAACTGCCACGGCCGGTGTCACAGCACTCACGGTGGGGCTGGGTTCCGGCGGCGGCGAGGCGGAGCTGAGTGACGAGGCCGGAGGTGGTGGGCGTGCACGGCGAGCTGCTGATCTAGTCAACATCTATTATGTTTTTCCAATTTTTCTGTTTATTTGTCCATGACAGCTGTCATTTCAATATCATGTAGTTTTTTTGTATAAAGGTGATAGTTTTCCATATTAAATTGTATGTGGGTTCTTGCTATAACGGTTATTATTTTTGCTTTTTGTTGTGGGTTTGAAATCACTTGATAAATATTATAAAAACTGAAAAATATTTTGAAAAAATTTTTGACACGTCAGATGTTGTCGGTGTTGCCAGCTTATTATATAAGTTATTATTATTATTATTCGGTGTTACTTCGTAACTACGAGTATAACGATTTATATGTTGTTCAAACACTAAAGAACGATGACACAAGCTCAATCAATCTCTCTAGCCTTTTCCCAACTCTTGGGGTCGGCTTCCAGTCTAACCGGATGCAACTGAATACCAGTATTTTACATGGAGCGACTGCCTATCTGACCTCCACAACCCAGCTACTGGGTAATACGATATCCCTTGGAAAGACTGGATGCCAGACTTTCAGGCTTCTGACGATCCGTAACGACTGTCAAAGATCCATGATTGACAGCCGGGACTAACGGCTGAACGTGCTTCCCAAGGCACGGAGCAGTCTTGGTATGTAAAGGTGGTCACCCATCCATGGACCAACCCCGGCAAGCGTAGCTTAACCTGATGGATCGACCCGTGCGGCTGTTGTTACTTTAGCCACGAGCTCCATTGACACAAACTATCATATGGATTAAAGAACATCAGTACCTAGGTACTATCGATTATAGTCCAGCTAAATTGTTACTTTTGCCGTGTGTGCGGCCTGAAGAATCGCCAAACTGAAGTGGCAGTGGGTAGGGCACATTGCTTGCAGAACAGATGGTCGATGGAGCCGAAAACTTCCAGAGTGGCGACCGCGTACTTGAAGTCGAAGCGTTGGAAGGCCTCCCACAAGGTAGACCGCTGACCTGGTGAAGGTCACTGCAGAACATAGGGAGGCCTATGTCCAGCAGTGGACGTTTTTCTGCTGAAATTATGATGATGACGAAGATAATATTTAGCCGGTTACCGTTACCGTAGGTTACCTAATGGTCAGAGTTTTGCGTGATCGATGAAGATGAAACAAGGTTACGACAATTGGGAGAGGAAATGATGCCTTTCGGCTGAATCCAAGTTAATCCATTCAAATGAAATCAGCCGCCAGAAAGGCGGTGAACAGAGGATAACTTTACAGAAACCCCCAAAAAACTTATCTTAAGTTTGTTTGTAAGATCTTTTAATATCCTTATAATGTGCCACCCGCAACGTTTCGGCGAAAATTGGCTTACATCATCGGGGACTCAAACCCACTTACCTGCTAAGTAATCCTTTTAACTATTTGACTTTTCTCGCGTCAGTGGTCACCGCACTTTAGTGAATCAAGAAAATAAATTGCCTTATTTTTTTGTTGATTCTACTTTAATCTTGCTTTTATGTGTGTGAGAAGCAAGTTAAGCAAAGATGAAAAGATAAGTAACCACATATTGGAAATTTTGCACACCTTTGGTTGAATAACAGGCAATAATGTGGTTTGCTTTATCACCTGATACACATTCTTAAAATATTAGTTTTTATTTTTCTTAAAAAGAATTTTGCCCCACACTAGGAATTACTCCTGTATCATGGGTGCGTTCACAAACATGTAAACTCACATACAAAAAAAAAATATAATATAATATCTATCATATACATATATATTGGTCCTTATACATGTGAAATTGGCGTTTTTTTCTCACAAATAGAAAACCTCGTCACTTCTATGAATTAAAATATTCACCAATTGATTGATATTATATCGAATAATGACCATCATAGACAACTGCCAATAGTAAAAAAACCTTATTATTTATAGTTTTATAAACAAAAAAATACCTTAAAAATGACTCCTCTTCTTGTTGGCAGAAATTACCACTATATTTGTTTTAACTTAACCAAAACTTATTATTGTTGCTTAATCTAAGTGGCGTACGTTATCTTAATTTTTAAACATTATTGCATATAAGTTTTAAAACATTAATGTTGTTAAATAAATTAAGACAATGTTAGTATGAAAAATGCAACTTCTTCAAAATTCTCCATACAAAACGCTGATTTCATAGGGACCTAATATCATCTTGCAGAATGCTCTACTGTCTTTTAAAATCAGCTGGTTTGTAAAACTAGTTACAATTGAAATCACTTCTTGAAAGTAATATTGGTACAAATGTATATGGAATTGTGAAAGTCCCTCAGCCCTACAGTAGTACAGTTAAGTATCGTTATTGGATAATCAATCAACTTTCTATCAGGGATAGGACAGCGTAACCCTTGAGGTACATCATAGTTTTGCTTTAATCATCACGCTATTAAATGGATATAGATTCACCCATATACTTCCAATACTGTTAAGGTTCCTTTGGATATAATGCAGTATTAAATGTTCTCACAGCTGGAATTATAGCCATCCCTCTATGAAAGGATACGTGATCCACCACACGAACCCGTAGTGCGCGATGATGAGTATCTTCAACATATCTTGGTTCGTCAAACCTTTGACAAAACCTCCTTTTTACGACACCGCACACGATGCATTACAAAAGCTACTAAATGCCACTTTTGTTTTCACTAAACATACATTTGAAGTTCGATAACAATCTGTACCAATGCCAATAAAATCACATGACTCCCTTGTAGGTAACTTACATTATAACCTCCTTGAAGAAGACCTCACACTTTTCCTCAACAGACCATCGACAAGCTCCTCACGAAGGATTTCACCATAAAATCCAATCTGATAACTCTACATAAAATATAGAACCACAAACAAAAGTTCAAAGAGATAATAAAATGTATTTACCGAAAATTTCCGACATATCGATAGTTGATTAAGAGTTGTGTCACGTCCCTACTCTGCATTCATCGCGCGGCGCTAGTGTTGTCATCATATCGATGCGTGACGTCATTTCTATATGTGTGGTCGTTGCTAATTTCTTTGTAGCTTGTTTCGACTTTGGTTATTTAAATGAGAAGGATTTCCCTTGCCTGACGTTTGCTTTGTTTGGAGATGATTAACAGCAATTTCTAGGCAATAGTCTATCTGCGTTAAACGGTTGGATACGATTACGAGAGTAAATTCGAAATCTGTAGACTCTCTACTTACTAACAGCTAGCTTATATAACACTGCATTGTTACTGTTAATTTTTGGATAACAGTAAAAGGATAGCAGGGAGCAGTGGTGGCCCAGTGGTAACAGGCGGGGCAAGCGCTTTACTTTGTGTAAATTATTTCATCACCACCGCACTCAAAACGGTGAAAGAAAAGATCGTTATTAAAACGGCATGTCCTAGAACCAAAACTTCGAAGACATGTGACATCCACCAACCCGCACGGACCTGCGTGGTGTATTACAGCCTACACCCTTTCACAGAGAGGAGTCCTGCGTCCCAGCAATGGGAACATTGTAGGCAGATATGGTATGCTATATGCTAGTAAAAGGGCAGATGAAGAAAGAAGAAGGAAGGAAGAAGTGTCAGCAAGATGGGCAGACGGCATTCGGTCGATGGGGTCAAAAGGTTCTGGAGTGGCGACCGCGTACCTGAAGATGTAGCGTTGGAAGGCCTCTCTCAAAGTGGATCGATGACCTGGGGAGGGTCGCAAGAATCCCATGCATGCGAGACGCACAGTACTGGTCGTTGTGGCAACACTTGGGGGAGGCTCATGTCCAGCTGTGGACGTCCTTCAGCTAAAATGACGATAATGATTAATTAACTGGAAAAGGTTCCATTAAAGTAAATTATTTAATTACAGACATTCATACTAAAACTCTAACTGCATCTGTGATTATAAATACACCTGACATGAATAAGGCATTATAATTCTAAGTCTTGAACCCCTAACCTTTTAGTAGTTAGTGAGCACTTTACCCGCTGATATACAACCGTTTTAGTGCTGCCATTTATTTAAACACGTAAAGTATTTTAGTATTTAAGTCAATCATCATCATTCAAAAAACTTTTCCTAAGACGGTATTCGGGTCACCTTGTAGATTAACTAAACAGATAAATATTTGTCTATACGCTACTGCAGCACATGTGAACCCGGCGCTGCAGGCTGATTAACTATGACACACACATTCTATTCTACTTCATCATTCGAATTACAACATTGCAACTAGTGTTCGATATTTGAAGAGTAATTCGAATGATGAAGTAAAATAACTATATCTACTCGTACACTAAAACCAAAAAAAAAACCTTACCAGACTACGTAGGTAACTTTAATTTCGGAAGACGGTGTTTGTATTCTTTTGTTTCTTCGTTATTCGACACCGACTTCCGAAATTAAAGTTATTTTGCAATTTTTAGAAGTCGGTTGTATTTTTTGTAAAAAAGTTTTTTATTTTTCACTTTTTAGTTGTTATACCCCAGAAATAAAACTAAGTATTAAAGTTCGCTCTATGTAAAATACTGGTATTCAGCTGCATCCGGTTAGACTGGAAGCCGACCCCAAGGTAGCTGGAAAAAGGCTAGGCAGATGATGATTAAAGTTATGCCCGAATGGTTAACCCTAATAACATGGAATTTGAACATTTGGAGACAACCAGAACGTCATCTGTTTATACATATTTTTTGTTTATGTTGATTTTTTCAAAAACTGCTGAATCAATTTCGATAAAAATTTATATGAAACCACTTCTGAAGTCCGACCTACCAAACAAAGAAAGAATCATCAAAATCTGTTCACAAATGGCGGAGATATCTCGTAACAAACATAAAAAAGAAAAAAACATACAGACGAATTGAGAACTTCCTCTTTTTTGAAGTCGGTTAACAACAAAATACGTTCACGCGTCGAAGTACTCCTCCACATCGCTGTCATCTGGAAACGTGCCCAGAAGACTGGCAGCATTGCCACGTAGTAAAATATAATAGAATAATAAAATATTCCATTGTTTGAATACTTTGAATAGTGAGTTCAGAGTAGCCCGTCGAAGAGGGCACATGTTTGTATTAGCTAAAAGTATAACAGTTTTACGGAGCGGTTTCCCTCTTTTCTTTCTTACACTTCATAAGTAAATAGTATAACACTAATAGCCACACGTACCCCTCGATGCTTACGAGTGAGACAGCTCTCTAAGCTATAAAATACCCCTGAAGCCCTGAAGGCTTCACACTACTTACATTTGAAACCACAGTAGAGTCTCACTTATCCGGCAGATTAAAACTACGAGGAACTATCGATATGTTCAGATTACTGAATTGAATTGAAAATTTCAAAATAATTAAAAGTTTTTTAAACAAGCTTTTATACCAGCTATCACAATTAAGTGTGTAGGTACACAAGTCACAGGAAATCATCCAATGACTTCTCCCGCTCTGGGTGGAGCAGGAGAGGGTGTCAGACTCTTACTGACTAAAACCCACCCCTGTTCCTTCCCTGCGCTTAGTGCCCAGGGGCGCGGTAACTCTGTTTCGAATATATCCACGACCCCTGGGCAGGCATCGGTCATAACGGGCTCCGTCATGTATTGCTGACAACTCTTTGAGGCGCGCGTGGAACACTACGCGCCGTCGACTCTCGGTCCTGATCCTGATCGGACGGCGAGCTACCCACTACTCGGCAGGCCCGCGTATCTGGAGCTAATCCTGGATGTCAATTCAGGTCATGCTTACCATAACAATGCAGTGTCATCGGAACTGAACCACCACGTAAAAATTCAACTCTGTAAGATAAGAGAATGTGGTTCTATTTCAGTTTGCAAGATTTGACCCAAACAAACATGCAAACATTGCAAGTTTTGTATATTATAGCATTTCAGTTAGTCCATAGACCATAGGAACCGGTGCGGTAAACCTGGGTGGAGGGTGCCGGACTAATGGATGTGCCGGACTTGTGAAGTACCGGATAAGTGAGACTCTAGGTACTGTGGCGATTGTAGACACAGCCTAAACTCAGCGGGTCTGCACCGGCCTTTGAATATTGAGGAGTCGTTCGAGTATATATTAAAAGCATAGGTTTTATGTCAGACTGGAGTTTTGCCCTTGCAAGTGGGCACACATGTAATTCTAATAAAAATCAATATTGAGTCTATCGCGCACTCATCTCTTTTCTTATCCACCTGTAACCCTTTTATACACCGCACTCTCGCGTTGCCAGCGAGTGAAACCTCTACCCTGAAACTACTAGAACGTCCCAGGATCCCTGCAGGCCATACTGGTGCCTTGGGATCCTACATTACTATACTAGTCTTACCGAGGGGTATCATGCTACCCAGCGACTTGGTTAAGGAGGTCCATGTAAAATACTGGTATCCAGCTGCATCTGGTCAGAATTGAATTCTAGGTGGATTACGGCCCATTCCCTTTACTAGAGAGGAGGTATAAGTCCCAGCAGTGTGAGCAATACAAGGCTGATTATGCTTTTAGCCTTCCATCTGTCAAAAAACAAAATGGGGTCTTACGTCAAATTTCCGCATCTGTCAACGAACAAAATTGGGTGTCGTGTTACTGTCAAAGGTTTTGACGTATATTTGTTTATAAAAACCTCAGAAAAACTATATCTATCCTGCTTAAACTTGCACAGAGTCTAGGAGACAGAACAAGAAAGATATATTGTCTCTGTGAAGTACTCTAAAATGAACGAATGACGTGTAATGAACGCTACCCCAACGAGACCCTATTTGGCGTCTTGACAGACACACAGTTTTGTTCTCAAGTGTTTGTTTTGATTAGCCGATAATAAAAACCTTTTACATAATACTAAACACTGTTTCTATTATGCTTGGCTAGGACATGGCTTGAGGTGGCTCACTTTCACTGTGTTCACTGTTCCAATTTCTCACAGGTCATGGCAACTTTAAGTGTAAATTATTTTCTTTCAAGCTTGTAGCCTCGCCTTTCTGACAATGTTCTACAACCTGATTGCGAATACGAACAATCCGCACATCATATCATAAGTGTACTCTTTGGCAAACTGAACGCAATATTATGTTGGATAGTATTCAGCCTACGTCTGGTCTATTACACGGACCTTGTGAAAAATAGAACAAATTTCCGTGCGATCAAGCGTTTTTGCCATACGCAAAAGTACACAGTAGTAGTTAGTATTAGAATCATGTAACAGCTCACAATTTAGGATCAATTAATATTAGTGTTTTAATCCGTGGTGCTTGGCAACGTGGCTTACCCCAGTTGTAAATATCCCTTTCTGCCTAATGGCCTAGCTTTGTTCCGTCTCCTGCTTGATTAGGAGGGAAGTGGAAATGATGTTTTTCTTACTCACCCAAGACAGTTTAATCGTTTCCCTGGGACTCGTCGAGCTTCATTGCCTCGGCGTTTTTTCTGGTGGTCGCCACTGTTAATTCTGGCTTACAGTGGTTTGGAAATAGAGGAGCGAAAATGTCCAAAAACAATGCATGGCTTAGGTCAAGTAATAACCAGAGGTCGGGATTAAGTAGAATTATTTATGTACTTACACTGATTTCATACAGCGAAAGAATAAAGTGGATATGCTCAAATCCCGAGATTTTACATCAACGACATCGGATGTCAGAAGTTACAAAATTCCAATGCGCACACGCGCGATGTTGCCACATTTGTAGTTCACACAACATAGCTTGTGAGAACAAACGAAAACAATAGAGGTTTTTATTATTATTTATTTGTGACATTGTTGGTCACACGGGATTGTCCATTAGAAATTCCGGGAAGATCCATATTAATATCAAAATTTCGATGCAAGTACATAAATAACTCTTCCTTATTCCGACCTCTGGTAATTTGGTTCCGAGAATCAAAAGGTGACATCAGTCATCATAACTCTGAATCCCTATGACTTATTCAGAGTTTTGGCGATTTACCTTTAACTCGGAAAGCGCATTCCTGCTTGTCCAGATTATACTAGGTACCGGTAGGTTATATTAAAATGCTTTAGATATTTAACACGCGTTCTTCGAAGGTAATATTAATTTATGCCATTTTTTATCTATAGTAGGCTCCCGCTTGACCACTATCTCACCTGATGGTAAGCTATGTTTTTTTTTTCGTGGGATGGGCTATCATCCAATGACTTCTCCCGCTCTGGGGGGAGCGGGAAGGTGTGTCAGACTCTTACTAACTAAAACCCACCCCTGTTCCTTCCCTGTCTGAGTGCCCAGGGGTGCGGTAACTCATGTTTAGAATTTATCCGCTACCCCTAGGCATGCAGGCCCCGGTCACGATGGGCCCCGTCAGTGGTGGCTGACAACATCTCTTTGAGGCGCGCGTGGAACACTACGCGCCGTCGACTCACGGGCCTGGTGCTGATCGCGACGTCCTACGCCCATGGTAAGCGATGATGTGGTCAACGATGGAGCACGCTTGCCTAGAAGTAACCTATTCACTCTTGTGTAGCTATCAGAAAACACAGACTCTGGCAGGGAATTCCACTCCTTAGCTGTACGCACAATTAAATTTTTTTTTTTTTTTTTTTTATTCCACAACTATCACACAACGCCATCTAGTCCCAAGTTAAGCAGAGCTTGTGTTATGGGTACTAGACAACTGATAAACATACTTATATATTTCTAAATACATACATATTATAGATAAATTACACCCAGACACAGAACAAATGATCGTGCTCATCACACAAACATTTGTCCTGGGTGGGAATCGAACCCACGACCTCCGGCATAGCAGTCAGGGTCACTAACCACTAGACCAACAGGCCAGTCAAAAAAAAATGTGTTCCCAAAACGCTTAGTTCGTGTGGGTGGGATGTTCACCATGTACCGGTGGCACATCGCCGTACGTCTAGTGGTCTGATGATGGAGTGGACTAACGGCAGTTTTATAAATGCTTGGCCTTTTTGTCAAACACAATTATAATTCAGGCGGACCTGGTGACATATTCCAAACCTCCTATATATAAATAAAAAGGATTTATAAAAAAAAAACAAAGAAAACCACCAACTAAATGAGTAAAAACATATATTTTATATATCACTCGTTGATTTTAAATAACTACATTTTCGTATTGAGTTAGAACGAAACATTACTGGGGTACAGTCATGAAGAAAAGTACTCGATATACACACAAATACACTTAAACTGTATTCATTTTACATCTAAACACACATATGTACAGTTTTACTATGTTTCATTTAAATAAAGAGAATGTACAACTAGCCTAAAAGATTGTTAATGTTAGTTAAATATTTACAAACTGTTTCAGTGGCATGAACCAGGAGAAGGAACATTTTTTTTTTTTTACTATAGGGACCTTTGCAATAATAAAGGTTGGGCGCAAATGGATAAACTTTATAGCCGTTTGTTTGCTAGAGTTATATTTTTTCAACGCTAGATATCTTTATCCGAGGAATGTAACGGATATCGCAAAATTTTTACATTGAAATATCGTCTGACGTTAGAAAAATCAGTCCTTAAAAAAGGATTGATAATTTTACGCTTTAGTCCGAAGTGTAGCTGTCAAATTTGTAAAAAAAAAAATATAATAACTTCGTTTGCATCATGTTTGAATGATTGCCCAGTAAACAAAACAAATAGAAAGTTGAAACTTGCCTTGTAAGTAGATAAATATATTTTTGACTCCTTTTTAAATGTTTCATCATCATAAAACACAGTTAAAGTAGTATTTATTACAAAAAAGAATGGAATTTAACCAAGTGATTGAATTTAAGTGGACCTTTATGTTAGGGAGAAGAATAATTTTAACTTTAAAGAAAACCTTTTCTTGCCTTTAAACAAAAGATGACCACGAAAAACCTTTTTGTTCTACAAATTGTTTGTGCCAGTAGCCCCATATGCGGCCAACCTTACACATAAGTTCCTTATTAAGTACAAAGTAAGAAATAAATAGTTTTTATTTACAATTTTCTGTTTCCTTTTAATTTTTATTACAATACATAAATAAATCGGTCAATTTTCTCGTCTCACCATCTGTCAACATGATTGGGAACGAATGAATGAGAATGCCGGAAGCGATCCCATTCACTGGTCTTTCAGGTTGAAAAGGAAGTTTAACGAGTATTGTTGCAAGCAGGCGGTGCCGGGGGCGCGCACGAGTTTGCTTTAAATGTTAAAAATGTTTCTGAAGCCTATTGGGTAGGCAATGTGTACTGCAAACCACGCACGATAATCATTCAAAATTATACAACTCTCGAAAAGTGTTATTTTCGTTTCCTGTCAAATTCCTTCGATTTAAAAAAAAAAAAAAACAATTGTTGATCTGTTGTGTAGTTTCGTGTCAAGTCCATTCATTGGCTGATTTTATTTATGTCAACCAATCACAGTTGTTGACATGAGATTTCCATCAGAGTTTCAAAAAAAGGGTATATTTCAGTACTTCAGTTAACTAATAAAATTATGAAATGTTAGAATTCACACCAAAATTAAAAAATGATTTATAAATCTGAATACACTTTTTTACTTGAATGTACAGAACCATTGTCGCGATTGAGCCAGCGAAATTACGAGCGTTTAGAAACAACAATCCTTTTCATTATCGCACAAGAACCTTTTCATTTCGAGGCTCTAAGAATGAAAATAAGAAGATGAGTTTTTTCTTTTAATTTTGGATCGCACGGTTTCGGCATGTAACTAGTGTCAAGTTTAAAAAGTATTCAGTTTTTTTGATACATAATACAGTCCCTTTTTTTCAGTAGAATGTTGTTGCAGTATTTGGCAGCAAATGTGTCGCGTCAGTCTTTTCGGCAAGCTTCGCTGAGATAGTCAATACTACAATAAAATCAGCTTGATTTTGCCGACATCGCCCTACTTCAATTATCCACATATTATTTATTCTACTTATGTCCAGTTGCGTAGAGACTTGAGACACAAAACTACACCAATTTTACATCACAATAATAATTAGTTTGCGCGTAATTAAAACAGCCACCGAACTTCACTCGAAAAAATCCCGCCAAAAACCAGAAAATAAGATTAATCTTTAGGCTCATTTTTGACGTTTCAATTTGACGCTTATTTTTTTTTATAATTTATATTCATGACCATAGATTCAAGTCTTTCAGTCGGATACATACTAATTAGGTGCAAAAACATTTCTTTTCCATTAGAATGCAGATGCAACACATTCTAATGTATTTTGCAGTATTTGGCAACAAATGTGTCGAGTCAGCCTTCTCGGCAAACTTCGCTGATGCAGACAATACTACAATAAAATTCTCAGCTCCATTTTACCGAGATCGCGCCTGTTTCAATGATTCCACATATGGTCCAGTTGCGTAGAAATTTGAGACACAAAACTACACCAATATTACATCACAATATCCACTAGGAATCAATAAGCGAATAATTAAAACAGCCACTGAACTTCACTCGAAGAAATCCCGCCAAAAACTCATTTAACGCTTAACTGACAAAGTTTAACTGTCCAACTTATTTCAGTGTCAGCAGGTTTGTCCAGCAACGTAATCGTTTTATCTTTCCTATTCTGATTGTGAACCATTTGAAGATGTAAAAAAAGAAGTAGATATATTGTTAAACAACATCGCTATTACAAGAATACAATTTAAACAACCTTCATATCTTCACAAATGGTCATAAAGTTTTTTTTTCTTTTAAAAAGACATGGCTGTTCTCGTTCAGTAGTTTCCAGTTTCTATTAAAATATTTAAAATCCAATTATACTGACGACTTATACTGACTTTTCAAGAAATAAATAAATGGTTTTTATCATAAAAAGTTATTTCAATTTTAAATATTGACAGCAAAAGTAACTTATGTTTAAACTTCGAGAGAATAACAATAATTGGTTACCGGTGATCTTCCTTTTGTTATGCATAAAAACATCAAAATAATTAAAACAATAGCAGAGCAGGTATGTAGTATTTTTAGTGTTATCTGACGACAAGATATTATTTACATAAATCAGTTATTTGGAAATCATAATAGAAATTACACTTTTATTTTTAACAAGTCAGCTCAAAACGCTGTTTTTGACATTCTGACGTCAAATTACAAATGGACTCATCTTCTTGACGTGAAATGCCGTCACATTACAAACGGACTCATCTTCTTGACGTGAACTGACGTCAAATTACAAACACACTCATCTTCCTGACGTGAACTGACGTCAAATTACAAACACACTCATCTTCCTGACGCGAACTAACGTCACGTGATCAAAGAACCAACGTCAAGTTGTAGAATTATTTTAATACTGCACAAAGTTGTTAGATATTTTTATTCACATAACATATTATTACTCTAAAGGAACTGGCTTAATAAAACTACTATATTTGAGCGAATCGTTAACTTTATAGTATGTAATATGTTTTACTTCCAAGTGTATTGCTACTCAATTCTGAGCTATAAGTACGAAGGACCAATTTCAACAAAGCAGTCAATAGTTTTCTGTTCTAACATAAATAATAAACATTTAAAATTTTAACTTATAATAAGTACATCAATCTGACAAGTATTTATTTTGACTTAGTTATCGATTAACATCAAGATTTTTTTGTTGAAATCGGTCCGTTTTTTTTTTCAACATTTATGACAAAAATTATGAGCTTCATTCAAAATTCTGTTGTCAAACTCAATTCAAAAATCGTATAGCCTTATCTCAACATCCAATGACTCCAATAAACCTTATAATGTCACATAATCAGCGAGTTAAAAGCAATCAATGCGAATGTAATTAAAAACGAACTTTTACGAAAGAATACATCGTAAAATATCGACATGCCCGCTAATCGCAAACACTTAATGAATAAAATCGATAATTAAAATCGACTAAGAGTTAATTGAGCTGAAAATGGAATCTAGATTTCAAATTACGAATGGCGTGGAGCCAAACGCTTTGGTTCTTTGCCTGTGTTTTTGTTTTTTTACTTTTTTTTTAAATCGCGCGTTTGATCGGAATAGTGTGGTAGTTAGCGCATTCCGATGTCGGTTTTTTATTTTTATTCGACTAAAGAATTCGGTTAATCTTTTCTATTGAGATTATATGAAACTCTGATCTTTAATAGAGTTGTTGAAAACGCATTTAGTACTACATATATCTTTGAAGCTACACAACAAACGGTCATTCAAATCTGTTTAATCTATTTCTCAAAACCAATTTTCTCACGACAACAACTAAACGCAATTAAAAATATATTACCCCTGCATGTTTTTCAAAACTACATTTTGTAAAAACATGGCATAACCACACGAGTACCGAACAAAAACAAAATAGTTGATTTTTAAAATCGATTCACTCGGTAAATCGATTCGGCGCGAACTCGATACTCGTAATCGTAAATCACATGAACAAAAGACGGAAAGGAAAATACAAATTAGCCTTATAATCGCTCGTTTAAACTCGGGTTTTAAGGCCACAGCCTAGTGGAAGAACATAGTAAACAATGCAATGAGAACTGAACTGACTTAGTTTGAATTAAGAACATTATACATATTTGAATTCAGAATTCGAGATCGTTATCAAATTTTGGAACAAAAAACTCTATATCACACAGTACTAAGTTTAAATTCCATTGCAACCAATGTTTTTTAGGGCCTTATATTACAAATATGGTCACTAGTTCAGTTAGTGGTGAATGGTGATGGATCAAAACAATCTCGAATTATAAATTCAAGTTTATTTAATTTTATGAATAGAAATTATAGACCAAATACCACACTTCTCGGACGAACCATAGATTTTCCAAACCATGCTTTTTTCAGAAATCAAGTTTAATTAAGCGAAGTCTTAGTTGCTAATCGATTTATGGACCGTACAGATTTTAGCATTCAGCTATAATCTGCCATAAAAAGCCCGTTCACTGACGATTAGAGTGAATTTATTTTTATACGGCAACGAATCCAAAACATCCTCTCCATTAGAAACTGGTCTTCCAAATTGATAATGGCCATAGCAACACAAGCTCAGAAACTTATAAAAAGAATATGACACATTAAAACGATAGCCCAGACACGTCGTTAGTCAAACTAAACAGTTAAGCAACGCGTCAAAGACATCATCAACAACAAAAAGATCTCTATCGATAAATTCCTAACGCGTAGACAAATAGTCGTGGAGAACAATCGTCAACGACTCGAAAACAATTTGGTTACGTCGCGAGCAATTACGAAACGCGATTCGAGAACGCGATTGTTTTCGAACGCATCTCTTAATAATAGGGCCCTGAACGCACCCATAATCGCCTTCATCTCTATATTACACCTATCTCTTTCTAACACCACTAACTCTTATATTGTTATCCTTGTCTATCGTTGACAGCGCTCGTTGAGAAACCACAGACCCTGCCTATCAATGTTTCAAATCTAAAATGTCTAATTATACCCACATCACTGGATGAACATCAAAAAAGAGCCATTTTTAATTAATTTAAACCCCAAAAACTATTATAATACGGCCAATTTTGTTATCTAATAAGCCGTGACGCTAACAAGACCCGGGAAGCCATTTTGAAACCGTTTTATAAAGTTGATTTAATAATATGGCTGGTTTAATGGCTTTAGAATTGATATAAATTATTGCAAACACCACCTAACGCCCACTTTTTGAAGATTGATCATGTTGACTGTTGATAAATGAGGTTTAGTTATCAAATAAATTTTAATTAAAACTTGCGAATTTGATTACAACATTCTCAGTGCCCAAATTAATTATTGAAATTAAGATAATTGATGACAAATTCTTGGACTTGGTCTGTTAAACATTGCCTATTTTGATCACGATGAAATGTTTTCATAAATCAACGCATTCCACGAACTTAAAATTCAAACGTAACGTTCTTTACATTCGCTTTTCAAATCACAGTCATTCTCAGTTGAAACAAGGCTATATTAGACCCCACCTCATCCTCGCCAGTGCTAGAATCTCCTAAAAATCATAAATAAATAAAACTATACTCTAACATCTACATTACATTAATATTTACACGTTTTATCACTGAGTCCACTGTCTTTACGTTTCGTTCTCACTTTCACTAAGTTCGTCCATGTCCATGTCGATGAGTTCCTCATCATCATCTTCGTAGGAGTTGTTATGTTGACTGCCATCATCTGGCTTCATGTTTGAGGAACCTGATTTGCCTCCAGTCTTTGCTTCTTCTTCTTGCTGCATTCGTTTGTGTTTCGTTCTTCTGTTTTGAAACCAAACTTTTACCTGTTGACAAAGAAATTGTGGTTTAATAGAGGGTTTTGAGATTACTGTTGTTCAAGGGTAGTTGTAACTCTTTAAGTAAGTTTGGTTTGAATTTCAAGTGGAAATTGGTTTTCACCTGGATGAAAAACTCATAATACTTTTTTAGGGTTCCGTACCCGAAGGGTCCAAACGGAGCCCTATTGTTGTCACTCACGTGAACGTCTGTTTGTCCCTCCGTCGTCTGTCACAAAATTTTGTTACGAATAATTTTTTAACTTCCCATTGACATATGAACTTGAAATTTGGTGATAATGTTTATTATTACTTATACTTTACTAACAAATACCAATATTTGGTACGGAACCCTTAATGTGTGAAATCCAACACGCATTTGGCCAGTTGTTTTTCTTTTAGGCAAAAGAATTAACAATTATGCAATTGATTGGTTCATATTCTATGTAACTGCATAACTATCCTAAAAAAAAAGTGAAAGCGACAACAAAACAAAACAGAAAACACAAATCATAAAATAATTTCATGGTCGACGAACAGCAATAAAGGATTAAAGGAACTAGCCAATAAAAAACTATTCAATGCGACCCCTCTGATCATATATCACTAGCTATTGAAAGAAAAATCCGTTGTCGAATTTTTCTGCGCACCAAACACAGATTTCCCGCCCAAAAAACGTCGGCAGCCATTTTGTAAGACAATTTGTCACGTGGTTAATGGCTTGCGAAATGTATTCACGATCTACCCAGCCAGTACGCTTTTGAGATATTGTAACTAATGCATGGAGTCTGTATATCTGTTATTCTGCCAAAAATGGAGATAAGGCTGTACATTACGCTTATTTAGGTTAGGAATTGGTTTATATTTTGAATTGTCTGCAATGTGGTTTATTATAGCGAATGAGTCATACAATAAAGGGTAATTGCTGACAATAATTTAAACTTGGCCATTGTTCTGGAAGAAACACAAGGTCCTTATGGCAATTTAAGTGCATTGCTTTTGCCAAACTAGTATTTGTAAATCGTGGCAAACTTGGCTGAAACTTGTCAAATCAATCAGCCGAAGTCAAATAATTAAAAGGATTTTTGGTATAACTCCAGATACAAAATATAATCTTGTATATTGAAACATTGCGGTGACTGTATTTATTTAAGACAAACCTTCAATATTTATGCCGTTTTTCCACAACAAAGATTTCCGACCGGAATCGAAAAGCATATTATAAGATTTTTTTTCCACTACGCCAGATTACCAAGAATTAGGTAGAACATATATGATTATATTTTTATAGTCGAAAGCAATAAGTTATCAGGATTTCCATTTAAAATTGAAAGCGACGGTAAAAACAGTCAATCGGCATGTTAGTTACAACGGATTGGCGTGAAATTGATGCAATCGTAAGGTTTATAGCTCCTTACAATACCGTACATGTTATAAATCACATTTTAGTTTATAACTGATAAAAATTTATAAGGAAATAGCCATTAACTTTGCTTTCTGAACGGTTTTCTATCAAAAATTTTTAGTTTTATAGTGTTTCCTATAATTGGGCTCTATACTTTCATTACTTTCATGAAATGGGACTCTTATCTGCTTTTTGGCTTGTTATGTGCTATTGGTATAGGAAAATAAAGAAATTCACACTTTAGCGATTTTCATATAAGGCTTCCCACAAGCCACACTAACAAGTCGCAAAAGTTCGTAGATATTGGAGCCAGGGCTGGATTTATTTCAATTTGTATATATGTAATTATTCTGTCGTTCACTAGGTCCATCGAAGTTCATGTTTTTACAAAGTCATCAAGGAAAATCTTTGATATCTACCTTTGAAAACGCAAGAAACACGAACACAGAAAAAATGAACTTTTAGGTTGCATTACATATCCGAGAAAATTGGAGGCCTTTTGCCCTGCAGTGAAATTAATATAGATAGACTACTTAGATCAGAACTTACCAAGAAACTACAAAAAGATTTCTTTATAAGTCTTTACAAGTAAAAATCACCGTACAAAGGCGGACTTAATGCCTTATGTATTTTCTACCAATCGAGTCGACCTTAGGGCGCTGCGGAGATCGAACACGGCAGCTGGTGATTCACTTAGAAAACAACACTTAAATAGTTCAGATCACCAACTTTTTCCACTCAATCTCCCAGATTTCTAACCAGAACCGTGAGAGAAAAATGATAAATATTAAAAGTTCATGGCTAAATGGCGTCTCCCCCTCAATTATAAGGTCTCGTACTGCGACAGACATGCTACATTACCTCCTATATATTGACATCAAATATCAATCAACTTAGTTCCGATGCCACCCTTTTGCCGTGAGTAATGGTGCGTGGAAGAGGGGTGTATCTACATATGTAGTATGTATAGTGATGTTGTTTATCTCAACAAGACATAGTGGATGACTAGTTCCGCGATAGGACAAAAAAAAACTTTTTCAGAAGAAAAACAACCGACTTCCAAAAAAGAAAATTAAAAATAACTTGTCGGTGTCAAATAACGAAGAAAGTTTTTTATTTTTCACTTTTTAGTTGTGGTACCCCACACATAGACATACTATCGCAGCAATCGCGGTTGATTTACTGTCAATTTTTGAAGAGTTCCGTTGTTTGTCCCCGAAACCCATCATCAGATCTATATGAAATTTAAATAAATAATAATAATAATAAAAATCGTTTATTTTATAAAAGGGAGACAAATACAATAAAAATATCTTAACAATTAGACTAGAGCACAGTTTTATATTAGCCTGAACTAGGTGGAACCTGTGTTTCAGGCTAGACAGTTCATAAATATCTTATAAGAATTATAAATAAATTAAACAGTATAAAGTACTAAAATTAAAACTTACATAAAAATAGAATCAGCATGTTAGCGGGTTATTTGTCGACAATGAGTAGATCCTCTGTCTGTTCATAAGCAATGCTTCGTAGAAATGAAATGACAGTTTTTTTACAATTAAAATAGTTCAACTTATAAAAACTTAGTTTTTTATTTAACCTATTGTACAGAAATGGGCCTAAAAATGAGAAGAATCTTTCTGCAAAGACATTTTTGGAGGTTGCATTAGAAGTGCACACTATATCATTCCGCCTCTTGTTAGTACTGTCAGAAATGTACGAAAGCATAGTATGTTGTTTTAATACTAAGTGCAAAATGAAAAGCTGGCGAACAGTCAGCACGTTGCAGGATTTATATAACTGATCTGTGGGAAAGAAAAAGGGATGGAAGTTTGCTACTTTTAAAATTGCTCTCTGAGCTCTTTCAAGAGGAAGCAAGAGGGTTTTTGATGCGCCACCCCATGAAGTAATGCAGTATTGAATTATAGACTGGCATAGGGCCAGATAAACTTGTGTGATTAATTTTGAATTTGCAAAAGTTCGTATTTTTTTAAATACATATATTAACTTGCGCACTCTTTTAACCAGAGTTTCAATATGATGTCTAAATGTGAGTGTATCGTCAATTATTACCCCGAGGTATTTGATGTTACAGGTTTTGAGGATAAGAGGACAATGACACATGTTGACTGAAGGGTTACCACATTGATGGGCGTATAGATGAAAGCTAGCAGTGTTAAGTTGAGGCTTGCGCATGGAGAAGTGTATATATTTTGTTTGTCAGCATTTAATGTTAGTAAATTGCTTTGAAGCCAATTAGTCACAATATTAAAACCTAGTTGAGCGTTTTCGTGCAGTTCGCTACTGGTTTTAGCTGTAAATATTAACGCCGTGTCGTCAGCATATGATACTATTTTGCCGTGCTTAATGTTTAAATTACACAAGTCGTTAATATAAACCAGGAAAAGCGTTGGGGCCAAAATACTTCCCTGGGGAACACCAAAACCAGTATTTTTCTGCTCATCGCTCGTGAAATTATCTATCCTAACACGTTGATATCGGCCGTTTAAGTAGTCAGCAAGTAGCGACAGCGGCGTTCCCCTTATTCCTATAGCCTCTAATTTGTCAAGAAGCGCGGAGACTGAGACAGTGTCAAAGGCTTTCGCTAGATCAAGGAAGACTCCTAGGACCTTATTCCCTTTGTCTAGCTCTTTTGAGACATAATCTGTTAGGCTATGCACTGCATCGGCTGTGGACAATTTGGCCCTGAAGCCAAATTGCGCAGGTGACAAGAAGTTGTTTTTTTCTAAATAGCTTACTAGTCTGTTGTTAATTATTTTCTCAAGTATTTTTGACATAGAAGGGAGTATCGATATTGGCCTATAGTTGCTAGTCACTTCTCTGCTTCCAGTTTTATAAATCGGGATGACAACTGCCTTTTTTAGACAACTCGGGAAAATTCCTTTAGAAAGACAGATTCGAAACACATGCGTTAAGGGAGGTACAAATATATGCTTAAATAGTTTAAGCATCCTATTGCTTATATTATCCCATCCAACTGCACAGTCATCTTTTAGGCCAGCAATGATACGTGATATTTCTTCTTCATCTGTATCCAGCAAAACAAATGATTTCTGGTTACAGCTGTTGCTTAGTTTTTGGAAAGATGTTTGGACGCAACGTTTCGGGATCTGTTCTGCCAAATTTCTCCCAACATTTACAAAAAAGTTATTTACATTGTTTGCGGACAGCAGAGGTGAAGGATTAGTAAGCAGTAAACTCGAATTTGATTCACGTTGTTTAGTCATATAAGTGACGTTTTTAATATGTTTCCAAAGTTGCTTGCTATTGTTACCTGCTTTATTTAATTCATTTTTGTCATAATTATTTTTCAGCTTCTTTAGAAGATTGTTGCAGAAATTCCTGTATCTTTTATATGAGTTCAGAATTATTAAATTATCGGGGTATTTTTTTGTTTTTTGATGGAGTTTATCTCTGTGTCTTATGCAACGAATTAGGCCAGGCGTAATCCAAGGTTTGATATTATGATGACGCTTATTTAGTGTCACTATTGTCGTGTTATGCAATATAGCTTGTTGGACATGTTTTATTAAGTACGATAAAGCGGTATTAGCGTCAGCAGTTTTATAAACTGGGCTATAATCGATATTACGTAAACCATATTCGAGTTTTTTTATATTTATGTTAGTCTTGGTTTGTGAGCGATTTAGCTTAGGCAGCGTTAAATTTACGTTTAGTAGGACAGCATGATGATCGGTTATTGTTGAGTTAGTAACAAGCGTAATATATGAATAGCTGGATTTGATCATCATATGATCGAGACAGGAACCACTCTGATGAGTAGGCAATGTGTGAGCGGGGAGAAAACCATGGTATGAGCAGATATTGAGGTAGTCTTGAGTCCCTGCATCGCAGTTCTCAGAGCCAATGTTAATGTTAATATCGCCTGTTAGGATTACATTTTGGAAATGGCTGAGTGCTTGAAGAATCTGGTTTATGGAACTGTGAAAAGAAGTCAGGTTTCTAGCGGAAGGAGATCTATACATAGCAATTAACGCTGTGGTTGTACCAATTTTGATTATAAGACAGTTACTCATACAATCTTGTAGATTAGCTTCTTCAACATTGACCTTTAGTGACTCCTTTGCAAAGACAACAACCCCGTCATTTTGATTGTGATTCATTTTAGTGTAGAACGTGTTATATCCTGGTATAACCGGGAGGTTATCGTGGCGGATTGATAACCAGCACTCTGTTAAAACCATAATATCACAGTCAAAGTTAAGTCTGTGAAGGAAAATGTTGAAGCTATCTATGTTCTTATAAACACTACGGATGTTTTGGGTTAGTATGGTTAGTGAGTGTGGATGCTGAGAAAGATATTGTCTGCAGTCCTCAACCTCACATGACTTTGACTCATTTGAGAATGAGTTATCTATGTCTGAAATTATATTATTAATATCCATTTTATATATAACTAATAACAATTAATTACGTCTAAGATGTAAACTAAATATGTGGCGCTCTTAGGCGCCTTCATAGTCTACCGAGTTTATGTACCTGTATTCAGCAGCTATTTTGGCCGGACAAATTGCGTCTCCCGTCTTGTGGTTTGCTTGTTTTTTGAAGCGTAAACAGGTGGCACATTTTGGATCAGCGGCTTTCTTTGAACAGTCTTGGCTAGAGTGGCCTTCTTCACCACAATGTCCACACGTAGGGGCAGTAACCTTACATGTCTTGGCTGCATGACCGTACTGCTGGCAATTGTAACATCTTGTTACTAGTGTGAAGTCTCGTACCGGACAGGATGTCCAATTTATAAATAACCGGTCCTGGGTGATGAGAGCCTTGCGAATGACGGCTGGAACTTCTATGATGTAGTTGCAATTTTCAGCATCTTTTCGCCCAGATTTATGGCTTAGTTTGATTGAGGTCATAAATGTATCTCGGGACATGGTCGGCAGTTTATCAGCTACATTCTGTTCATAAAGACATTTAAAAACCTCGTTTTCAGCCATTGATGCGGGCACTCCAATTACTATAATGCGAGGTTTACGCTTACGGGGTTCGTCGACGGTAAGCCCTGACGAAGCAGTTTGGACGGTTTTCTTAAGCTTGTCTAGGTCATCTTTCGTCTCTGTGCTGATTATAAGTCCTCCTTTTCCGATTTTGCGTACGCCTCGAACTTTCAGCTTCATTTCCTCAGGGCATATGATGTTTTGGACCATGTTTTTAGTTTGTTCACTGGTCTTTGAGTTGTCACACGGGAAAATCGCCACGGAACTCAGGTTATTCGGACGAACGAAACTGCTGGATCCCTTCTTCACCATATCGGCAAAAGAGGAGGCACTAGCTCCCTGCTTCGAACATGACTCTTGAATGGTGCGGTTCATCTCTGTAAGACACTCCGCTAGGTCTCGAGCTTCGGTCATGGTTTTTAGGGCGGTATGGGTTTGTATGGCTCTTGACTTCAGCGACTGGTATTGAACAGCCATTTGCGAAACTCCATGTCCAACTTTTCTGCAGAGATTACTTATCCTGATCTTCTGGTCTGAATTCAGTTTTCCATCAGAGGCAATAGTACATACCTCGTTCAAGTACTGCTCAATGGACCCTAACCAGCTCTGAATTTCCGGAGTGGATATTGTTTCCACTACTTCCTCTTGATTTTGCTTGGGTGGTTGAGGTGGTCTTGGTGTTGGTGTCGATGGAGGGCTGCGCGGCGTCATCCCGCTCCGACTAAAGGGGCTGCCGTCCATATTTCAGATTATATAAACTGTTTATAATCTAGTCAGATCATTATTTAACTTATAATTCACTTAATTTATAAAACACGCTAATTCACTATAAAACTGGGTCAGTATTTATGCAAACGTTAATTTATTTATTTTGTAATGCATTGATGTGCACGTCTGTATGCGTCGAGCGACGTCAAAACCAAAAATGGGACCATTTCGGAACAAACTCCTTTCGAACAAAAAAAGAAGTTTGCAAATCCGTCTATAAATGACGGAGTTATATGCACAAATAAACTGGAGAATCATCCAGTCTAACTGTTAGGTACACGTTTTAGGAATAATTTCATTGAACGTTCAGCTAAGGAGCGTAGTGTAAGGTTACTTCTAGGCAATCGTGCTCTATCGTCGATGGAATTGTCGCTTACCATCAGGTTAAAATACGACGTAACGAATATAGTATAAAAAAAAAACTTTTTTACAAAAAAAAACAACCGACTCTAAAAAAAAATACACTAAAAATTTAAAAATAAATTTAATTTCGGAAGTCGGTGTTTGTATTTTATTTCTTCGATATTTGACACCGACTTCCGAAATTAAATTTATTTTTAAATTTTTAGTGTATTTTTTTTTGGAAGACGGTTGTTTTTTTGTAAAAAAGTTTTTATTTATAGCTTTTTAGTTGTTATACCCCAGAACTAAAAACCCCAATAACATGGAACGTGGAATTTAAACATTTGGAGAACACAAAAACGTCATCAAGATATGCGTATTTTTCGTTTAAGTTCAGTTTCTCAAAAAGTGCTGAAGCAATTTCGATAAAATTTATATGGGACCACTTCGGGAGTATATTCTTTCGGATAAAAAAGAATTTTGAAAATCGACCCACAACTGACGGAGAAATCGACGGAAATACATAATAAAAAATAAAAAGAAAATAAACATACGTACAGTCGAACATAGAACCTCCTCCTTTTTCGAAAGTCGGTTATAAATACGACACAAAGAATATAGTATAAAAATAAATCTATAACCTCGTAATGTGTAGGTACTATTCCGGAATAGGTTTGATGCAACTAAAAACTCTGCTGGAAAACTAGGAACGTTCCAAACTAAAGCGAAACACAAAATATGGCTTAAGTCAATGTCAATTGGATTGGGTAGGAATGCAAAAGATTACTTTAAAGCCCACGCCAAGAACAAATAGCGCATAATATTATCAAGGTTGACAAAACAAAGCAAAACAATATCAATCAGAATTATACCAAGTTAACATGAATTCTCTTACAAATTGATCACTAAACTGGTATCTGTGAAACAAGCGTTCATTGCTGCTAAACCGAACCAACAAAGTGTGGGTAGGTATATATCCTTAAAATAGTGCGCATATCAGCCCAAGGAACTTGAGATTTTTTTTTACTTTGATATTCTCGTGCTTGATCAATTTCTCACCAGATGGTAAGCGATGATAGTGGTCGATGAAGGAGCACGCTTGCATAGAAGTAACCTATTCACTCTTGTCTTAAAGACACTCAGGTTGTCGCTCTCAGGAAACACATACACTGTACATAAGTACAATGATTATGTTGACAAAACCTTTGTACGTGTGGGTGGGATGTCCAACATATAACTTATGACCGTTTTGATGCAAGTGTGCGCACCTATCTTTGTTTTCACAGAGCAATAGTCTGTCTAAACTCAGTTATACCTGCATCAAGATTGTCTTAACATTCTAAAGACAGGCACGACTCTATACACAGCCTTAGTGTTTCACATATGAGTCCAAATGACCGGTTACCGTTTAAAACTACAGCTGTTACATCCTACGTAACGTTTACGACTCGATACTTATGTCTTTAGTAAAAGGGCCATAGCTTAGGATCTTTATTTGGCTTTCGAGACAGTTGAGAGTTGGCATACTTTCGTTAGTATTGATTTGTTAAGGTTTTGCGCAATTTGTCGGTAATAATATGAATTGTGTTAAACATGAGATAATGTTATCGTTTAGATTTTGCTGTCTTGAGGTAAACTTAACAAGAAATCATACAATAATGCTAGGTGTACCGCAAGGCTCTCTATAAAGACCAATGTTTTTGGACAGCCGCTTTATTTTATTAGAGAAATTATGTAAGAAAGTTTCGTTGCCAAATAACCTCCTTTCTACATAAACATACCACCAACAGCAAGGTACATACAGAACACTTTAGCTCCTCTTACCTTTTGAATTTTATGTGAATTTTAACGACTCTCCACTGTTCTTACAATAGCTTTTTAACCTGTGTTTAGTCGTTGTAAATCAAAGTTTACTTAATAACAAAATGGATATTATTGCATCTTTTGTGTTAATGCTAAAGTTACATGAAGATTTTACAACTAAAGTCTTAAACATGATAATTATAGTAGTAACTAAGGCTTTGGAGAACGGTGTTGTGTGTTTAACTACGTAAAACGTTACCCAATTTGTGGAACCTACTCTTTAAGTTTCCTTCCTTTAATGTTCTTTTGGTGAGACATACATCACATACACCATGTTTATCACCCATGTTTAGGGCTTCTCTTGACTACAAAATTATGGGCAATTTGTGAACATGAGTAAAACCCAATAAAAAAAACTTATATTTTACCGTCTATTAACGGTTTAACTGTTTAGCTGTATCAGTACTTTAGATAATACACTATGCTATAGGTACAAGAAGACACTGTTTCTTTTTGTTGTTAATAATTCCAAGACGCATCTGTTATTTAACGTCTATCAATATATCCCCAAGTAGTAACATTCTCCAACAAAATAAGCATATATTTTCATCTTTTGTAAAATTCGTAGTCAAAATTTCATCGATTTTCTTTCTAACCCCATCAATACCATCTAATACTTCCTTGTCAGCCTGAACATCATACATTTTATTACAATTACTTAATTCAAATACCCTATCAGGATTCTACATTCAACCCTTGTTGCCGGCGGTCCCATAGGCCCATTTGCCGGTTACGGGTTATTCTCCGCTCGCATCCATCATACGGTCTTTTGTATCCCTGGGGATGTGAGCGGTAGTATGTAATTTTGTATCATTTTGCTTCGTTGTAGGGTTAAAGTTTTTTTTTAATATTTGTATTAAACCTGGGTTTTTCCTTATGTGATTAGGTAAACCAATGACAATCCAGGTTGAATTGACAGGTCATAGTCAAAGTCGTTGCTGTTTTCTGACTTAAAAATTATCAGGTTTTTAGTTATTATTTTTTTTTATTATTATTGTCTTATCGTCTGATCCATTTCAGGTAAGTCGGATGTTCTCTATTTTTATTAAATAGATAAGCATAAGCTTAATCAGCCTTAATGCTGGGACCTGTTTTTTTTTTCTATTCCGTGGCTGGGACACAGGCCTCCTCTCTGTGAGAGGGTGTGGGCCGTTATCCACCACGCGGGCCTAATGCGAATTGGTGGATGTCTCATGTCTTCCAAGTTTTGGTTGTGGCACATGCCGGTTTCCTCACGATGTTTTTCTTCACCGTTTTGAGAGCAGTGGGGTAGCCCACTGCTCTCAACTCAACACTGCACATACTTGTTTTCAATTTATGTCCGAGTTGTAAGACTTGATAATTTTCTAAAGTTCCTGCTTAGGTAAGCAGAATTAATGATATGGTGGTAGGTACTACCACCATATCATTAATTCTAAAACACACTCATTTCCCATTCTTTCAACACGCAAACGAGTATTAAACCTCGAAAAATTCGCAACGAGGCGGACCATCAAACAATTATCACATTCTGATGCAAATTTAATGTACTACCACTACGTGGTACAACAACAATAAACTTTAATCCGTTTTACACGACGCATCTGCTCATACGACCCAAACTACCGTAAAATGAACCCTCATAAAACTCTATTATACCAACAAAAGAGCTCTAACAACGCTGGTCGTTAAATAAAAGTCATAAGTCTCCGCAAACAATCGCTATAATAGGAAAAGGGATCCGTACAATGATACCCGTACTAAATAAATAGGGGTGTCATTCAACACGGCTCGAAATGCGATTAAGTGCTTATGTACCCGATTATAGCGTTCCCCTACGGATTAGAGAAAGAGACAGACTTATACAAGGTCCCACGCGTTAGAAAGAGATAGCAACAACTAGGGGAGTTACGCAATTAAGAACGCCGCGCGAATTTGGAGGAAAATTTAAACGGATCGCCGTATTACTTTATTGTAGCTCCATTAGCGAGGGAAAGGGACAGATATAGTTTAGAAAGGGACATTAGAGTGACAAATTGGGGTTGTTAGATATTTGTAGGGTTGGCGAACTTTAATTGGATGTTAATAAAGTGATTCAGTTAGGAATAAGTGAGTGGAATGTTTTTTCGGTGGCAACGCATTTTATTATGGCGACCCTTAGAGCTTTCGGGATATAAAGGGAGACAGAACACAGGAGACACTCCATAAATATTTTTTTTTTTACACATTAACCACCATGTTAGGCCTTATTTTTGTACAACTAAATGAAAAATATGCTTGTTACATTTTCATGTGGCATTTTCCCACCAAAACCCAAAATGACAGCTAACTGTCAATGTCAATTGACTAACCCTATCGAAAAATCATGGCGTCCTGTGCAAAAGAGACAGCATAACTCAAATTAGCTGCAATTATCCGTGTGTGAACTGGTTTTTGGCCAGTACCGTCGATTGATGGTCGAATTTCTTTATTACTCGGGCGCCATTTTGGTTATTCGTGCTAAGTAATCATAGCGAATTAGCGGGCTTGTATTTGAATGTATTGAGAGTCGATATTAATTTTGGTTTTATTATGATTTCTTTTGAGATTTGAATTGGTTTGACATCGAAAGCATGAGATTATTTTAGTCTCTTTTTTATGATTACGATGATTATGATGATGAAGGTAATGTTAGGTACCTAATGGCAACTTGATTTAAGGTGTGCAATATTAGCTTATAAACATACTTATCTAAATTATTATTTAATTTCCTCACACTCAGTTTAACCATTTATTTTTTCTGGCAGTTTGAGTAGAGAAGAAGAAAGAAAGAAAGAAAAATATATAGATTAATATTGCCAAAAGGGCCTCAGCTCAGCATAATGTCAGATGACAACACAGGATGTCATCTGACGCTGATTTTCAGCTGCAACCCACGAGTGCCATACGCTAGATATCAAACAGAGAAGTATGTGTCTGTGTGTGAAAGGGTACTTTTGCGGCCTACCCAAATGTCCTTACTTTGGTATTGTTCGTCGGTTCGTTGAGCTCCCTAAAGTTCTGAGTTGAGCTACACGATTACTGACAAATGCTTGCACAGTCTGGACAGGTCCACTCAAACCTGCGTGGTGCTTTCCTCAAAGGCTCATCTCAGAAATTAACGTAAATGGTTCTGATATGATTTGACCACTACATATTGTATGGATTAGAACACTTTAAAAGAGACTTTGACCTCTGAGTTTGTTTCAGTGTTTCTTCTTAGGGTAGTCAGGTAGGAAACACTGGCCTCATCCAGCTTAAACTGACAAAAAACATTAACGTGTAAAAGTGTTCCTTGTAACCTATTTACTAAATAAACATCATATATTATCATTTAAATGATGCCTAAATATTGCCGCGATAATGGATTCGAAAGCATCTGAAAATTGCTGAAAATTAATAATATAACTATATTTAATAAATAATAATAATAATATATTTATATATTATTGATTTGTTGGTAGCTAATGCCACCAACAAATCTTGAATTCAAAGCAAGCATGCACTGAAAAAAATAAGTAGTAAAGCATAATGAAATAGCATTAATCTGAACTGTTAAAGCATTAATCTGAACTGTTAAAGCATTAATCTGAACTGTTAAAGAATTAATCTGCACTGTTCAAGCAGTTCAGATTAATGCTTTTTCATTATGCTTTACTACTTATTTTTTTCAGTGTGACTTCTATCAACAACCTAATCATCACTTAACATCAGCAGACACGATCAACCTTCATCAAATGTCCGCTAACACTTTCAAAGACAACTTCACTTAAAACCAAAGACGAAAGCTCATCACCAAAGCGTTCATCAACAAATAGGCCAGTCAACAAACACAAACATGAAGTTAGAAATTAACCCATCAATTTACGTTCACAAATAGCGAGGCCTAACGTGAATTTCCCTTGCCTAAGTGATGGGATTGTACGATAAAACGCAAGAGTCGATAATCGAGTACCGGATGTGGAAAAGCGCCCGCTTACGTCGCTTCCGGTCGCCATTAGTGAAGCACAGAATTGTTTTCTGTAATCGTTGAGTTTGTTTGGTGGAAATTGGCGATAAATGGGTTTTAATTCGAGTGTTTTACGAGGAAGGTTGATAAGGATTTAGTTTTCGCGAAAAACTGCAACTAAGATGTTACCTGTTTTATGTGTTCTAGTTACTGATTGAAAAATCAATCTTGGCTTAGAAACCCCGTTCTTTTTTCTTTGATTTTTTGCTTCAAAATAATGCCTACTAAAAATTCTGAGAAATAATCTTGTTTTTTTTTCTGCCTATAAAAACAAGAACTCAACCATTAGAAGACTCATTCCATTTATAAACAATCAATATCAATTCGTTTTATGTTTCATCTCTTAACGAACACCATGTGCAAATTAAATTAAATCATTTCCTCCACGAAATTCTTAACAAAATAAATCTATCGAGCCATTATGTAAATCTAACAAAAACGATTTATGGCTGCAGTTACATTAATTTAATAAACACGAAACCAAGTTCAGTGACTCCAATCAAAACCAAAGATAATATAGAATAGAAGTATAAAATAACAATAGCGTTCCGCAAATGCGGAACGTCCGTAAGAAAACGTACTTCCGCATTCGCCTCAGCTTTTAGCGGGGACTCATAAAGAAAATCATCTAAAATACAACTGACACTTTCACGTTTTTGCTCCCATGTCACTGCAGTCGCCAGGATTAGTACTTACCTACCTGTAGTGGAGCTTTATTTTACAAGTCACACAGAAATCGTCAAGACGTCAGCTAATAACACGCAAAGCCGAAAATATTTTTTTTTTTTTGGGAAATAAAAATCGCCCCTTCTAAACTTTATTATCATAAAATAGATTTTCTTGAAAACCGGTTTTTTATTTTTCTTTATTTAAAAGAAGTTCAGCACTTCCACCTTAACTAAGATGGCCTCCGTTACATTCCAAAGTAGTTATGATAAATTCCGCAATTCCGCTGCAATTACATTAGGTACTGGACACCGGACATGAGAAACTTCGGCAGCACCGGAACGTTCGGTAATAAAACCGTACACGGTTCGAACGCGTGTCGATTTCCGACATTAAAGTCGTAAGTGGAAAACGGGACGGGCCCAACGACGGGACATACCGTTTTAATGGTGGATGATTTATCGTTTATATTTTGTTTATGGTATGTATGATGGTAATGGGGAAGTATGTATGTATATGCGTGAGTTACCTTCATATATATAAAGAAGTACCTATATTATATGGTATACGGGCGTAAAATTTTGTTCGACACAAGACCTGAAATTCACATTTTTGTGTTTTTATTTAGAGATAAAGACACATGACGACTAGATTGTAACAAGGCAGTGTTAAAGCCTTGTTTATTTTTTGACCTCTATTCCAAAATTACGTTCTTTCCTACCTTTTTAATTTAAAATTCAAAAACTACATGTTTTCTCTGTCAGGTCTCTGTTTCTATATTAAAAATCAGTTCCAATTCTGCTGCCGAGCTAGACTAAGCTCCTATCCATCATTGCAATTTTCCTTCTATCCCCTAAATGACAGTTACCAGTTTGTAAGAGTTACTATAACAGTGAAGTGCAGCTTTTATAACCAGGCAGTTCCTAGCAATAATATAATTTGTACCTTTAGCTAGTCACAGTGTATGATGTACGTACAATTAATAAGTGCTCCATATAATCAAGCCTACTGTATATAATAAAATGTACGTCTGAACTCGTCGTGTTTATCTTCATCTAACTTTCATCTACGGTCCTCCTACTCTACGTCCTCCTCTACGTATCGCACAACCACCTCCGGCTCCGCAACGTGACAAGATAGTCGTAATTTTCTTATCTACTGAAATTAAGACGTAATAAAGCATCAGTATTTACAATTTTGTTTTCCAGAACTTTCGAATCCAATGAAATCAAATCTAATCAAGTAATCATACAATGAAGTTCATCGGGAATCGGCACTTTTTGAACGTCAAAAATTACCAGAGACAGAACTCTCTCAAAACTCCCGCCCTCCACTACCATTCAACATTATTTCAGGGACTTTTCTGGCAAATAAAACATTGTAATTGAGACTCATCTACAATATAGGTATGTTCAGATACGTACACGTAGCGCCCTAGCATTTAACAACAGCCTATTTGTACTCGTAATTATATTCCTACATGGCAAGACCTCTTTTCAAACAAGCAATCATTACTGTTCCAAACACAACCAAAAAAACCTAACACAATTAGCAGTTACGCATATTTTTTTTCACAAAAGAACCGTATCACTTCAAAAGCGTCCCCTAACTCGCGCCCCCCACAGGGGACCGTGTTACCTCGCCGTAGGACTCCATAGGGCTACGCCCCCAACACCACGCATGCGCTGTAACACAGTAAATATTTGCCGCCTTTTTTATTTGCTCAATTGAGATGTAATCGAAATTCGAAGCGTTATTTTTATTCTGCGAATAGATAGGAGCTTTTTATGTTGATTCGGGCGCTAAATAAACAGTAGGGGGTGAATTGGAGAATATATAAAGCGTTTTAGTAAATTGATTTTTTATTCTGAATGCTGGGATGAAGAAAAAGGAATTTGGGACGTGTAACTGATACAGTTGTCAAAAGTTTTCATAAAGGAATCCGCTACCTGCAATGCTATAAATTGTAGTTTGTACCTACCTATTATTACCCGAATGCCCCAGAAGGAGGGTAATTGTTTTTGCAGTTTAAGTAAAAGATAAACGTAAGTACTTGTAGGTTTCTTCAATCAAGATTTGAGATTTAATGTATTTCAATAATCATATTAATAAAATCAAAAAGGTTCATATTTTTAACACCTTTACTTTATTAGTTTAAACGTTATTTTACTGCCAATGTTTTGCAACGGAGGTATGAAATTCGGAACACACCTGTATCAAATATTACGTCAAAATTGAATATTACGCAGCTGTTTTTTTAGTTATATTGCACAATATTTTAAAACAAATCACCAATCAATGACAAAATATTGATAATAGTTTCACAACAATAATAAAAAATCCAGACCCGTACAAGCAATTGAGAACAAAAATTAAATAATAAAAAAAACACATCGATAAAATCGTAATGGAGAACTCACATTTAAACTTCAAAAATCGAACAGGTTAACAACGCGCCGCCATATGTGAGAAAATTATGACTGATTAAAAAAATATATAAACCAACATAACGAGGAAAGGTATAAAAAAACAGCTAAGAAGCATTTCCCTCAAAAATTACGTTTTCACGAGTTCCAATAATCGAATTAAGTATGGTAAACATTTTATCTTAATAGTCGACTATATACGAACATACGAACGGGCCAGCTGCGTGTAATTTAGTTAATAATATAAAATTACTTGTATTGAGAATAACCTGTCCTGGCTGTACGTCATCGTGGCTTGGCTTGAAGAAAAAAACACATTGGATTATAAACCTCGATGGTTGTCTGTTTACACTTCTTTGTGTTGCCATTACAGTTCATTGATTTCTGCTAAATGCGTTAAATGTGTCAAATAAAAATAGCTAAAACGTCAAGACCAATTTATTAAGTATTTACGTATTTATCCGCTTAATCTGGTAATCCTCAGACATTGTAATAGATTTATAATAGAAGGGATGTATTTATTTTGTCAATTATTTTTATTATACTTTTGCTAAAAAATTATTTCCATCGTAATTCAAACACTACATTAAGGTTTTAAATTGATAGATACAGAAGAAAAAGGTTAATTACGGTGTTCAAGTTCTGCATCCGATATTAAACGAGCTGCAATGCGTATAATAATCAACACACTGCATACACAAGAGAATTACGACTACTTTAGATACTTTAAAATCAATTGACGGCTTTAACACGTAATCCAAAAGAAGAAACGTAAGCAAAAAGCTTAAGTGAATTGCTAAAACAGAATCGCATGTCACTACTTTATTAGTTAGGTATATATTTCATCAATGACTGTATGGTTCTCAGATTTTCAGCTGGAACTATACCGTTTTCAGGGAAAAATAAGTCTATTCAGCAAGTTTTCAGGAAGGTAGCAAACCAGCTATAATATAGTTGTTTTTTTTTTGTTGAATATTAAAATATTTTTGTTCTTAAATAACGTAAAGGAAAACTCACACAATAAAGACATGTTTAAAAAAGTTAGGCGGTTAAAGCGGCATTGTCTTTGGTCTCCTAACTTTCACCAAAAACCATAACTAACGGTCTAACGAACATAAACAAGCAGCTGCTATCAATTAAACCACACCTAATTACAAATAATTTTCATTTAACATGTAAATTCTTCAATTGAACTCAATATTTAAACATAACCGTAAAAAATATGGTGCTCATCATCTAAGTACCATAAATTAGATCGGCTTTCAAGCCTCATTACTCTATAATTCTCTATGGTAATGTGTAGTTGTGACGGGAGATAATGATTGCTACTTTAATGTTGATGGAAAGACTTTTTTTTAGGAATCCGTAAAGTTTGAAATGTTTTAATGAAGAGAATTATTATTTTTGTAGCTACGTAGGTATGAATGCCTTTCCTACTTTAGAGTGTTGTAGAATTTAATGGTGAAAGGCTAATCAACATAACCTTTTGCGGCTGAAGTAACTTATTTCTTGGCTAAACGTAGGTAAGGCGAGAAAATTATGGTATAATTCATCTTTCGAGTAATTAGGTACAGACATTTGATCCCACAAAACAGATACTCGGGTATATTATTTTACATCAGGTAGACTCCTGAAAAAGAACATCCCAACATTGAAGTTTCAGACCTTTTATGATTTTTCCAGGGCCAACCGTTATTCTTACAACTTCGACTTGATATCAGATTATAACTAAATAAAATATGGATTTAACAAACCCCTAAATGAACTTACCACTACCTTAACCAACAATTCAGCATACAGAACCACTGCGCTCATCTATGAATCGCTCCACATTTTTTGTTTCATCACCAGTGTTGCATGATGCGATTAGCCGCGGCGCTAATTTCCTACTGGCTGCCTTAATCAACTGTGTAGCCATGTCCATGTCTTTTTTCTACCAAATTGGTAGTTTCCAACATTTATCGAGTTACAGCGAAGTATGTTTTAATAATAATTAGTTGCTTATATTTGTGTTGTCTTCACTATACGCCTTTCATTTCAAAGTAGAGCAGTGGCACTGTAATTTCATCGAAATACTAAGGATTGGTGTTCGAAAGGTAGTGATTAACAGATAGATACTGATTCTTTCGCTGTGTGAGATGATAAATGTTTTCCTGTAGTTACTGGCAGATATTTTTATTCCAATTTTGGAATCGATCGAACAATTGTATTACCTACTAGCTTCTGTCACCGGCTTCGCCCGCGTGTAAGTCAAGAATTGTCCCAAGAATACATGCAATCAAGATGAAAGTATCTTATGTCCTTTTCCAAGGTCTAATCTATCTCTATACCAAATTTTATAAAAATCGGTTCAATGGTTTAGGCGTGAAAGCGTAACAGACAGACAGAGTTACTTTCGCATTTATAGTATTAAGTAGGGATAGACATAAAGTTAAGGAACATAGGTATTACTGATTTGATTTTCGATAGGTAGGTTCTTTTTTTTTTCGGGTTGGGTAATCATCCAATGACACTTTGGGTGGAGCGGGGCGTGTCAAACTCTTACTGACTAAGGCGGTTATCACACTGCCACGCATCACGCTGCATGTTGCGTGTCAACGCACCTACGCGCGTACTTGCGGCAGTGTTTTCTATACAAACGGAGATACTTACAATCAGTTAGAGTACGTAATGACGCGCTACGCTGCGTGGTGCGTGGCAGTGTGTTAATCGCCTAAAACCCATCCCTGTTCCTTCCCTGCCCTGAGTGCCCAGGGGCGCGGTAACTCTGTTTCGAATTTATCCACAACCCCTGGGCAGAGGTATAAATCCTACGGTTATCTCGAAACGTCATTAGGTACCCCTACCTTAATAATGACCACACGGATTTTTGTAGTTTCAGATGGAGATCCCACAATAACTGAATACCTACAGTTTCACCCGTGACCGAGCTATCAAATGAGGCCATATTTGTGACTTAGCCTAGTGATGGTTTGTGATTATGACCAATTAGAAATACAAATTCACACACCGCCAGGTATTGTTGCAACCGCGTACCAGAAGACGTAGCGTTGGAAGGCCTTTCACAAGATGGACCGATGACCTGGTGAGGGTCACGGGAATACGATGGATGCGAGACGCACAGGCCGTTGTGGCGACACTTGGGGGAGACCTACCTATATACAGTCACGAGCAAAAATGTCTACACAAGCAAACTTTACTTGTAAGCTCGAGTATCCTAAAACTGTCAATTTATGATACTTGAGGTTATAAGTGAAGTTTGCTTGTGTACCTACATATTCTTCGTCGTGATTGTACCCTGTTTAACTTAATTTTTTTATTCTGATTTAGTTGTAAATGTGTCTCGCGTCTTCTAAACACACCATCAAGCTAAGAAGCAAACCTCGAAAAAAGATAAAATAAAAACATTTTTACAAAAAAATAGAACCGGCTTCCAAAAAAAGTGCAAAATAACTTTAATTTTGGCAGTCAGTGTTTCTGGTTTTGTGTCGTCTTTCTTTTTTGACACCACTATTTGCACTTTTTTGGAAGTCGGTTTTATTTTGTTGTAAAAAGTTTTTACTTTTCATTTTTGAGTTGTGCTTATCCATTAAATTGTGTTAACACAACATAGACATACGATCGCAGCAATCGCAGTGGATGTGCTGTAATTTTTTGAAGAGTTCCGTTGACTGTCTCCGAAAGCCATCATCAGATCTATATAAAATTTAAATGGGACCATTTAGGCATAAAGCCCTTTTGAATAAAAAAGAATTTTGCAAATCCGTCTTTATATGACGGAGTTATGCCCGAACACACATAAAAAAAAAGTGTGTGTGTACTTACGAGTATGTACCCACGTAAGAAGTTATACTTCTTTGAGATAAAAAACCAAACTTTCACAAAGTTTACAAAAGGAAAACAATCATTCTTCATGAACCACAGCTAACTTCAGGGTGTCGGTTCTAGCTAACTTCAGGCTGTAGGTTTTATGTAACGGTGTGCGCGCGCATCGTAAAAATTTACTCTCATCATTTTTCCCTAACGCGCCAAAAGAATTATAACTCTTCAAAAAAAAAAAACCTCCGAATTGATAACCTCCTGCTTTTTGAAGTCGATTAAAAACAAACATCATCAGCGTCACTTCAGCAACAATAAATTTTCACCTTCCACCGACTGACACAAAACAGCTGAAAATTGGAAATAAATCGAACAAATTACAGCTAACATAGTACTGACTTAATGAGTATGAAAAACATCACAAATGTGTTTAGAAACTAGGTTGGGCTATTAGTATTAGTAACTGACCACACCCGGCTTATTGGCAACTCTGCGGACGGATAGCAAAATAATCAATTAGTGATTCTTGCAAAACAACTGTATACATATATCCCTTAAACTTTTTATGAATCGGAAAATGGGCATCAGTTAGGTACACAAAGAATTCCGGTGCGTTGCCGATGAAAATGGGTTGAATTTTTTTTTACAAGGAGACATATTAAAAAACAACTTTTGTAGAAAAAATACAACTGACTTCTAAAAATTGCAAAATAACTTTAATTTCGGCAGTTGGTGTTTGTATTTTTTTTGTTTTCTCGTTAGTTTACACCGACTTCCGAAATAAAAGAAAAAAACTTTTTTAGAAGTCGGTTGTAGACTTCTAAAAATTGCAAAATAACTTTAATTTTGGAAGTCGGTGTTTGCATTTTTTGTTTTCTCGTTCTTTGACACCGACTTCCAAAATTAAAGTTATTTTGCAATTTTTAGAAGTATAAAACCGACTTCTAAAAATTTCAAAAAAGTTTATTTTTCACTTTTTAGTTGTTTTAAGTACCTCAGAGCTAAAACTAAATAAAAAACTTGAGAGGTGTCAAGGGACACCCGGATGGAACGAAGTTCCTTTCGATTAATTAGTGAAGGAATTGTAATATATTTTTTTTTTTTTAATTTATAATATTTTTTTTATTATTAACTACGCACACACGCCCGCACGTAAGAAGTTATACTTCATCATCTCATCTCATCTCATCTCATCGCAGCTCAGCTCAGCTCAGCTAAGCTCAGCTCAGCACAGCTCAGCTCAGCTCAGCTCAGCTCAGCTCAGCTCAGCTCAGCTTACTATTATATAGCAAAAAGTGTCGTGACAACTTTTTTCGTAAGAATTTTTTCCGTCTAGCCCCCTTTCACGACGCGCGATAAGGAACTTCGTTCCAATAAAGTTCTGCCCGAATGGATAACCCCAACAACATGGAATTAGAACATAGGTACGAGTAATTGGAGACAACCAAAACGTCATCTACTTATGTATACATATTTTTTTTGTTTATGTTGATTTTTTCAAAAAGTGTTGAATCAATTTCGACAAAATTTATATGAGACGACTCTAAAGTATGATCTACCGAACAAAAAAATAATCATCAAAATGTATTCACAAATGGCGTAGATATCGCGTAAAAAATAAACAGAAAAATAAAATGAAATATACAGACGAATTGAGAACCTCCTCCTTTTGAAGTCGGTTAAAAATACAGATTAGTCTCACTAATCCAGCACTTCAGTACTTCCTCCATCCTCCGCTCAAGCCTACCCCACCGCTTGGTATATGGTAACTTATTAAATTAGGACATTCTAATATGCACTATTTTCCTATCGGGGTCAGTGTTTCCTGATAGCTACAACCATCGTCAAGCACATCATCGCTTACCAGCTGCAGCAGGTGAGATAGTAATCAAAGACGTAAACAAAATACAAAAAAAATACCAATGCTTAAGATTGCTCAAATGTATTTCTATAACGGACAAAGGAAGACGCATTATGTATATCCAAGTTGAGCATAGCCTAACCATCCTTTTCTCGAAAAAACTGACCAACCAGAAACTTAATCAAATCAGTATCTCTCTTTCACCTGTGAGGAGACAGAAGATCTGCTGGATCTGGTATCTACATAATAAGGACGCATTTATATATTTATTTTTCTATCTTGTTATTTATTTAGTTACAATTTCCCGTAATCTCACACACCCTCTCACACTCACTCATTCATATCTCGATCTCACACAAAGAGAGAACTGTTCACACACATACCATGTTATATAATGTCAATTAACTTGCGATTTTTTTTTCTTTAGTGTTTCTGTTTTGTATAATATAAAGCACATAATTTAAATACTTATTTTTGTAACTCAAGAGAAGGGCGTTGAGGGCTGAAATATAGGACATGCCTAGTTCGTCCCCAAATGCTAAATACTGCTGTGTACACAAACTGTAGGCAGGTAGGTGGTAAAAAAAAATTACAATTATTTCTGTGAATAAAGATTATTATAGTATCATTATTTACCCACCAAGATAAACAAATACCCATAAAACAAAACACGACACGAAGAAACCAACTCCTAGAACAAAAAAACTCCTTACTCATCTATCAGCTACTGCAGTTGTCGACGGTACCGGCGCGCACGCAAGCCAACGCCTAATGATCCAGTAATTAAAGCGATTTTTTCGCTCAGTTTCGAACAATTAGACACAACGCTTGATACTCTTATCGCGATTTCATTGTTACGATAATGTCGGTCATTATTTCACTAAATCCTCTATGACTTTGATTGTACTCTTTGTTGTTGGTTGAGGTGAAAAGGTCGAAATGTGGTCATCGTTGCATCAAATTAGCATAACATAATAGCATAATCAGCATATAATTTTTCCACTGCTGGGACACTGACCTCTTCTCTGTGAGAATGTCGGCGGTAATCCACCACGCGGGCCTAGTGCGGGTTGGAGGATGTCACATATCTTCGAAGTTTTTGGTTCTAGAACATGCCGGATTCCTCACTATTTACACAAAGTAAAGCGGCTGCCTGGGTTTGAACTCACGACCACTGCACCGATTTATAGTCGAGGCCGTTGCCACTGGGCCACCACTACTCATCAAGCTAGCATTGGGTGCTATTCACGTAGCTAAATTCGCCTGTATTAAGGCTAAAGTGTCAAGGGCAGACCAATCGTCAATCGCTGTTATTTTAATCAGGATTTAAATGACAGGAATCAACGACCAAGATCCAACCTGAAATTGATAATTGTTTGTTTGAAAGGTTATGGGAATAAGGAACAATTGGAGAAACTGGGCAGTAAATAAAATCAACATAAACAAAGCTATTTCTCGCCGACTGATTGACACTTTGCGTGATCAGACACCTGTTCTTCGACCAAAGAATTAGCGTTGCCATTCAACGTGATACTGCTGAGTACCTACTTCGACACCTAGGTGTATTCTGTTTTTAACCGACTTCAAAAAAGAGGAGGTTATCAATTCGGATGTTTATATATATATTTTTTTATATATGTTCGGGCATAACTCCGTCATATACGAGGGCGGGTCAATAAGTCCGTGACTTTTGGAATAAAACATAGATTTTTTAATAAATAAATCATTTTATTTTTCAACGTAGTCTCCCTTGAGCTCTATACACTTTGTCCAACGCTTCTCCAATTTTTTTATCCCTTCCAAAAAATATGATTTGTCGAGGTCCTCAAAATAGGCCTTTGTTTGCGAGATGACTTCATCATTGGAGTCAAATCTTTTTCCACCAAGCCATTTCTTCAGGTTTGGGAACAAGAAGTAGTCACTCGGAGCCAAATCTGGAGAATAGGGTGGATGAGGGAGCAATTCATAGCCCAATTCATGGATTTTTGCCATGGCAACTGCACATGTGTGCACCCTTGCATTGTCTTGGTGGAAAATAACTTTTTTCTTGGCCAAATGAGGTCGGTTTTTTTTTAAATCGTCATTGAATCGGTCCAATAAGTTGGCATAATATTCCGCATTGATTGTTCTTCCCTTTTGAAGGTAGTCAATGTGGATTATCCCGCGTGCATCCCAAAAAACAGTCGCCATAACTTTATTGGCTGACAAACCCACCTTGGCCTTCTTTGGCGCCGATTCACCCTTAGAAACCCACTGTTTTGACTGTTGTTTGGTCTCTGGTGTGTTGTGATGGATCCATGTTTCGTCCACGGTTACAAAACGGCGCAAAAACTCCTCCGTATTGCGATTAAACAACGCCAAACCTTCCTGTGAAGTTGTTACACGATTGCGTTTGTGGTCGACTGTGAGCAAACGCGGCACCCATCTTGCGGAAAGCTTTCTCATGCCCAAGTGATCATTCAAAATTGAAACCACTGAGCCATGCGAGATCCCTACGGCTTCCACAATCTCTTGCACTTTCAATCTTCGGTCGGCCAACACCATATCGTGAATTTTTTCGATTGTTTCGGGTGAAGAGACCTCAACTGGGCGTCCAGGACGTTCGGCATCTTCAGTGCTTGTACGGCCACAACGAAATTCAGTAAACCAGTTTTTACCATTGAAATCGATGGTGCAGAGTCCCCATAGTATTTATCAAGCTTAGCCTTGGTCTCGGTAATGGTTTTTTTTCGCAAAAAATAATGCTTAATAAGCACACGAAATTCACTTTTTTCCATTTTTTCCTCAAATTACTGGGTAGTCTGATAAAGATAGCTGTCAAACACAAACTAACTGACGCAGCAAGTTCAAATTTTGACAGGAGTCAACTGACAGATGCCTGTTGACAGGAATAGTGTTGCTTTTTCAGTAAAGAGGTCAGAAATTCAAAAAGTCACGGACTTATTGACCCGCCCTCGTATTGACGGATTTGCAAAATTCTTTCTTTGTTCGAAATAGTCCCATTTAAATTTCATATAGATCTGATGATAAGTTTCGGAGACAGACAACAAAAACTCTCCAAAAAATTACACCAAATCAACTGCGATTGCTGCTATCGCATAAATAAGCATTGTTTACACAATATATGGGGAATCACAACTAAAAAGTGAAAAATAGAAACATTTTTACAGAAAAATAGAATACAGTTCAAAAAAAAAACAAAACAAGTGCAAAATAAGTTAAAGTTTTTATTGTATATATGTACGTAGCTAGGTTATAAATAGTTACATAATATTTAGATAACATTTAAGTAATTTATGTACCTACATGTATTAAAGTGTTCAGGCCGGTGATATGAACAAATGAGTTGGTATGAACAAAAGACATCACTTTCAAGTATCAAGACTTAAGGCGCGGACTGACTACGATTTGAGATAGCTTCAAATAAGGTTGAGAATTGAACATAATAGTTTTATTGACGATGCGAATAGGCATTTATTTTACGGGTTTTCTTTAGATCATCCAGAATATACACAATTAATTAAATAATTGTCCGGTCAAAGTTTTAATAAAATGCTAATTCTATTCAATTCTTTAAAAAAATAATGTTGTTATCGCTGAAAATACAGAGATTTTCGACGCCAAAGTTTATTTTTGTGGAGCAATTTCCAAATTTTTATTGGGAATATCAAACTAGTTTTTACTATTCTACGAGTATTTGGTTAAAATTTTTCTTTAAACCCTTCTCTGTTCACTGTATTTTTTGCAAAGGATATTTTGCTTTTTGGACCATCCAAGAAACCAGTGTTTTGACTATTGAGGTAATACCGCGCCTTTAGCATATTCGTAAACATGTAGAAGGAAGACATCCACTGCTGGACAGATGTCTCGTGCAAGCGTTCTCACATCTAGCGGACTTACGGGGCTTCGCATTCCCGAGTTTATTTATTTTTCAAAATACTTAAAAGTAAAGCAAATCCTCCTTATTGTTTTATCCGACTGTGTGACTTACCCGACTGTGCGACGCAAGGGAGGGTAATGTGTTTTCAGCCTATGTATGTATGTATATTTGTTGCTTTGTGGCACTATAGAGACCAAACGCGTGACCGATTTTGATAATTCTTACGTCAATTGATTCGTCTTAATCTTGCGAGTGCTACTAAAGACATGACAGTTATCAAAATACAATATGGCGACAACCAGACGCTATATTGTGAAAAAGAAAAAAATGAAAGTCAACAAACTACATTAAGGGCCGGTTTTTCAATTGTCAGATAACTTCTAACTGATGAGTAAAAATGGCCGTTTGACAGATTTTGTATGAAAAATATGTCAAACCGCCATATTTATTCTTCAAATAAAAGTTATCTGACTATTGAAAAACCTGCCCTAAGTGGGGTATCAAAATAAAAGGTTCAAGGAGGCAATTCCAAAAATATAACTCAGTAAAACTAGAAAATAAAAAAATTAATATTTTCAAAAAACCAGACTGTAAATAAAAAACAACTAAAAAGTTCCACAAACTTTTCAAGCAGTCTGATGCAGTTGGTGGCATGAAATCAATAATTGAACTAAAATAACTGCCACCAACTGCATCAGACTGCTTGAAAAGTGCCTTTTTTGGAAATTTTTAGTTGTTTTTTACAGTCGGGTTTTTTGAAAATATTCAATGTTTTTTTAAGAATTTCAATGCCCTTTGTATACCATATAATATATCAAATGCCAATATATAAATCCACCGATGGACGTGAGAATGTAGCTAACATGGGTTTTATTGGAATTTAGATCAGTTGTGAAGTGAAGCGCGGCTAATGACGACACGGCACGGTCAAATCAACTAGTTACTACATGTTTATAGAGCGTTATGTTCACTAAGGCAATTACATGGTTTACACAGAAATTGTAAAATATTAATATGAAAATTTCTAAGATTTTTTGTAGATGAAGGCATCCAAGTTTTTAAGGGGTTATTCGAAAGAGTCACAGCGAGCGGCCCAACAGGTGTAATCGCTAACTCAGTTGACATCAATTTGATAGGCACTTTGCAGTTCATTGCTGTTTTGACTTATAGGAAAACAATAAAAACTTTTTTACAAAAAAAATTGAACCGACAAAAAAAGTGTAAAATAACTTTAATTTCGGAAGTCGGTGTTTCTGGTTTGTGTCTTCGTTTTTTGACACCGACTTCCGAAATTAAAGTTATTTTACACTTTTTTTGGAAGCCGGTTCAATTTTTTTTTGTAAAAAGTTTTTATTTTTCACTTTTTAGTTGTGGTTCCCCATTAAATTGTGTTACCACTACATAGAGTCGACATACGATCGCAGCAATCGCAGTTGATTTGCTTTAATTTTTTGATGAACTCCGTTGTCCGAGATCTATATGAAATTTAAATGGAACCATTTCGAAATGAAACCTTTTCGAATAATACAAGAATTTTGGAAATCCGTCTATACATAAGTATATGACGGAGTTATGCCCGAACATACATAAAAAAAGAAAAATACAAACATCCGAATTGATAACCTCCTTTTTGAAGTCGGTTAAAAATGTACCACGTAGTGCCTATTATAATCGATGTCCACCGAGCAGTGTACTGCAAAGTGCCTATCAAATTGATGTCAACTGAGTTAGCGAATATACGAGTATAATACCTGCAGGAACGCAAAGGGTAACTGAAGAAACACGGGTGGATATTAGTTAGTAAGTCTGACACTCCCTCCCGCTCCACTCAGAGCGGCAGAAGTCTTGATGATTTCCAATAGGTACTCAAAAAATTTTACAAAAATAAACCGACTTCCAAAGATAATACTAAAAAATGCAAAAAAAACTTTAATTTCGGCAGTCGGTGTTTCTAGTTTGGTTTCTTCGTTATTTGACACCGACTTCCGAAATTAAAGTTATTTTGCATTTTTTAGTATTATCTATGGAAGTCGGTTTATTTTTGTATTTTTTTTTTATTTTTCACTTTTTAGTTGTGGTACCTACCCCATTATAAAACTAAATTAATAGTAAAGTTATGCCCGAATTGATAGCCCCAAAAATAGGGAATTTGAACATAGTTGGTGAAATTAGGGTGTATCAGGATGAACTGTACGAATCTGTGTACCCTTCAGAGCGTATCAGCGTGATGTAATGTTGTGAAGTGGTGAAAACAATGTACAGACATGCGATTGCAGCAATTCTGGAAGGTTTGATATTATTTCAAATAAAAAAATCATCAAAATTGATTCACCTAGTAAAAAGTTATGAGGTAACACAAAAAAAAAAAAAAAAAATACTGTCGAATTGAGAACCCTCCTTTTTTTGAAGTCGGTTAAAAAAAAGAAGGCATTAAAATTTTCAGCCGTCACACGAAAAAATCTATAAATTAAAAAACTTTTTTACAAAAAAAACAACCGACTTTCAAACAAAATACACTGAATATTAAAAAATAACTTTTATTTTGAAAGTCGGTGTTTGTAATTTACTTCTTCGTTATTTGACACCGACTTTCGAAATAAAAGTTATTTTTTAATTTTCAGTGTATTTTTTTTGAAAGTCGGTTGTTTTTTTTGTAAAAAGTTTTTTATTTTTCACTTTTTAGTTGTTATACCCCACAACTAAAACCCCAATAACATGGAACGTGGAATTTAAACAGTTGGAGTACACCAAAACGTCATCGAGGTAAACGTATTTTTCGTTTTTGTTCAGTTTCTCAAAAAGCGCGATAAAATTTATATGGGACCACCTCGGCAGTATTTTCGTTCGGATAAATCGGCGGACATACTAAAAAAAAAAAAAAAACATACATACCGTCGAACATAGAACCTCCTCCTTTTTCGAAAGTCGGTTAAAAATGGTAGCGTGACGGTTGACAGGAGAGAATGGAAGAAGTAAACCTGTTGTATTTATGTATGTCGGGCTGGTTTCCGCAACTTCACGCACAAATACAAGCAAACAAGACTTTTTAATAGCTAAGGCTCAACTTAAAGCTGGACGAAATTCATGCTCATGTGTGCAAAACATATTGATTTTAATTTTAAATATAGATTTTTTTTTCTGCATTATGCTAGATATACCTGGATATAAACTTTCTCCATTGAATAAACCTTACAGTAATTGAAATATCAATTTATTTTTTAATTCATTAAGCTGCTATTTTTTTTTAACGTTAATTGTGGCTATGCCACTGGCTTGGTTACAAGACCTTTAAGCCAAGTCTTAATTTGATCACTATAACTTTTACTTTTCCCCATTAGAATGCAGATGTACCACATTCTAATGTATTTTGCAGTATTTGGCAACAAATGTGTCGAGTCAGCCTTCTCAGCAAACTTCGCTGAGGTAGTCTTTACTATAATAAAATTCTCAGCTCCATTTTACCGAGATCGCGCCTGTTTCAATGATTCCACATATTGTCCAGTTGCGTAGACACTTGAAACACAAAACTACACCAATTTTACATCACAATTTCCACCAGGAATCAATAAGCGAATAATTAAAACAGCCATGGAACTTCACCCGAGAAAATCCCGCCAAAAACCAGCTGCTATTTACTCTCCACGGCTGAGTTACCAGCCTCATCAAATACATTTTCTACCAAACATCAGTCCGTGTATTAGCGAAAATACTCGTAAAATATATTATTTAATATCGTTTTAAACTTTCTTTTAATCGCGTGTTAATTAATTATAAAAGTTACAACAGGTGACGCAAAAAATACCTTATTAATTGTGTTGCTAGAGCAAAATAATGATATCAATTTCGTAGTTTTTAAGAGTCAGTGTGAAAATAAAGAATATTTAACGTCGCTTGTTAGTTTATTAATTTATTTTTATTTTAAATCCGTGGCTAATAAATCGCTTTGTGTATTTTACGGAATTAATTGCTTTTTTTATTTAATAATTGGGAACTATAGCTCACACACATTCGATTTTGAAATCAATGCCTTTTATTTATTTTAATGATCAATAAATGGTTGCAACACATGTTGATCTTTGACAGTCGTTACGGGTCGTCAGAAGCCCGAAAGTCTGACAACCATACCAAGGGGTATCGTATTACCCAGTAACTGGGTTGTGGAGGTCAGATAGACAGTCGCTAAATGTAAAATATTGGTATTCAGCTGCATTCGGTTAGACTGGAAGCCGACCCCAAGATAGTTGGGAAAAGACGCGGGCAGAACAGAACAAAGGTTGCAACACATCATCACAATATTATTTCTTATCCCAATTTCGCGTCAGCCCTGGGCGAGAGGAGCAGTCGCTCTTGGCGCCAGATGGAAAGGGGCGCAAAAAAACCAAATGCGAAAAACAATTTCAAAAACAATTATTGTTGATACTTGCAATAAAAATTGATTATTTGTAAATTATTATTTATTTAACATAAAACCGAAGTCGAATTTACGTGAAGTGAAAGTGTCGACCAAAGGGCGCCGAAAGGCTGGCGTTGTCCCAATTTATTTGGGGTGGCACATCATAATGTAGGTATATTTTTCTTCCATTCCACCTACTTTTCTTTGAATTATTTAAGTAGTCAGTTTAACTCTTTTCACCCACCGTTTATTAAGGCTACAAGTACGCATCGAAATATCAGCCTGGTATTTTAAACTTATCATCTTATTGAATCTGAAATGTTTACATTACCCTTTTAAAGACTATAATTACAATATTTCAATATCGTTAGCAGTGGTAATTAATCATCATGAAAATAATTATTGTTTAAGTTTGAAAGATAGGACCTTCTTTAATTATAGTAAGTAAATAGAAGATACTTCATGTTTCCATACCTTGAAGCAATATTCAAGTTAATAATACAGTTGAAAATGTGATAGATCATACCCATAACTACTAGATACAAAGTTTCTAAACACATCTGTCTGCCAATATGTTGATACTTATCTCGAAAACATAAATTGTTCTTAGTAAGATCCAGAAACGACTATTATCGGACTTTAGATAAAATAACCATAAATAAATTTTATTACAATCTCATGATGTCTAATTAATACTTCAATTATTTTATTATTTACTTTAGTTTCAGATAATGATTAAATTCTCGCAAATTATTTTATAGCGTTATTTTTTAATATACGGAGCTAGATGTCAAATCGAATTGACAACAATCTGTGACGCTGACACTTTTGACCTTAGATATATTAATTATAATAAATTAAACAATGAACGAATCGATGTTTTTAACAAATGGGTGCGTTAATTACAACATTATTTTTGTTGTTACACAAGCCAGTAGGAGGCGCTACATGTGTGAAACGTTATGTCGTATTTTGTGGGAGAATCGCTACATATTTAGGAGTCATCATCATTCTCCTGCCCTTATCCCAATTTATTTGGGGTCGGCGCAACATGTATTTTTCTTCCATACTCCTCTATTAGTCGTCATCTCTGTAGTCACCCCCTTTTTACCCATATCCTCTTTCACACAGTCCAACCATCGTTTCTTACTTACATATTTAGGAGAGTCTTGGCCCAAAAACTTTCAAACTGCCGAACCAGAATGTCAGATAGTTTAAAAAATCAAAATCATTAATTCTAAAGAAAACGCTTTTTGTAACGAAGGTAGAGAAGATAATAATTAAGATAAAAACGGTAAATGGCGATGGTACAACAACATTACTCGTATTACCGCAGTTTTGACCATATATCCAAAACCAATTTAAAGACTTACGAGAAGACCAATTTTCGAGCTATATAAAACGGTCAAATTCCAGTTACAACACTGAAAAACTTATCAAAATGTTTGGGAGATATGAGGTATTTTTAACCGAATTCAAAAGGTGAGGTACTGTATTCGACCCGTATGTTTGTTATGAAACGTATGTCTTAATGCTTAATTGTCCGCGATTTTCTCAAAACTACTGATTCGATTATAGTATCATATTTTTCAAGGAAGGTTTTAGTATTAGTTGAAGATCTTCGGATATAGACAGTGGAACTCTTAAATAACTAACAGCAACCTGACGTGACATTGGCTGAATGCACAAACCATGCGAAGCCAAAAGGAAAAAAAACTAACAGCAAATGACTCGCGATTACTGCGATCGTTTGTCTATGTATTGTTAACACAATTTAAGGCCCCTCTCGCGGTCCAGTGGCGCCCTCATTGAATAAAAAATCGTAGCATAGCACAGAAAATAAATATTAAAAAATCCAACTTCACGTTTGTTACAAAGAGGATAAAGAATTTTTACGTTGTTAAAACAGGTCTCAAAATGTTTCGTATCCAAAGTAGTAGGCAAAAGTGCCAAGTGTATCACAGAAAATAAATATTAAAAAATCCAACTTCACTTTTGTTACAAAGAGGATAAAGAATTTTTACGTTGTTAAAACAGGTCTCAAAATGTTTCGTATCCAAAGTAGTAGGCAAAAGTGTCAGAAACGGCCGTTTTTGGCACTTTTGCCTACTACTTTGGATACGAAACATTTTGAGACCTGTTTTAACAACGTAAAAATTCTTTATCCTCTTTGTAACAAACGTGAAGTTGGATTTTTTAATATTTATTTTCTGTGATAAGCTACGATTTTTTATTCAATGAGGGCACCTCTGGACCGCGAGAAGGCCCTTAATGAGGATTAATGGGGAACCACACCTAAAAAGTGAAAAAAAACTTTAAAAAAAATAGTTGACAGATTGCGTGGCGAATGCAAAAGTTCCTTAAAAATACAGGATTTGCCCCGTATTTTAAGGTACGCAATTGATCAAGAAGGTCACAATGAAAGTTTGCAGAAAAGATTACGCCAACAGTTGGCGCCACTTAAGCGTCAGATCTTTTACTTTGAAAACGAAACTTAATGATGTAAACATGTCGTTTACGTCAACTTGACATTATGTCAGTTTTTGACTTTATTTGAAGCGTTTTGACAGGTGTCTGACCCTAACGCCACGTGTACGTCATTTTTGAAAATCCTCATTCTCACACTTTGCTCACTAGATATGTAAGTAGACTTTTGACCAATCACCAAAACAAAAGACTCTAGAATAGACAACGAACTAACCTGTGTCTCTGTGAGGCTTAACGCCTGCGCCAGCTGTTTTCTCTCAGCTCCCACAACGTAATGATTCTTTTCAAACGCATGTTCTAACTTCAGAAGCTGTGATGGTGAGAAGGCTGTTCTGATTCGCTTCGGCTTACGGAACGGCTGTAGTAGGAAACCGGGGATGTCTGGACCTGAGAACAAAGGGTAATTTGTTAACATAGAGTCAAAATCACAATAATTTACTCAAATTAAGCTGAGAATGGTCGTCTGGCAACGATGGGGCGATATTGTTACACTTTCGGGTATAACCTGGATGCAATGAGGGTGGCAATGAAAAGTGGTTATTGCACGAGAAAAGAGATGCTATGCTCAGGAGTGGGTGAAGTCGGGCTGTGGTTGTGGAGGTTACTTCTAGGTAAGCGTGCTCCAATGTGGACCACAACATCTCTCACCATCATAATCATCGGAATAGTGGTCAAAAGCAAGCTTATCAATAGTACTTAAACAAAAAAAAAACATTTTTTTTTTGTTGATTTGTTGACAGTCCCTTAAAACGTCCGCCCGTCCGCCCATTATCTCTTCCTAGTGTTTTTGCTGGGTTAGTAGATATTCCTCCTTTCACCCAAGCGAACCTATTTAGTTTGATCCTAAAATCTAATTTTCGTCATTAAAAACGATTGGCAATCCATCTGTCATCTCAGCTAGAATCAATGTCAAAAAAGAAAAAGTTTTTGGCGGGATTTTCTCGAGTGAAGTTCAGTGGCTGTTTTAATTATTCGTTTATTGATTCCTAGTGGATATTGTGATGTAAAATTGGTGTAGTTTTATGTCTCAAGTGTCAACGCAAATGGACAATATGTGGAATCATTGAAACAGGCGCGATCTCGGTAAAATGGAACTGAGAATTTTCTTGTAGTATTGACTACCTCAGCGAAGTTTGCCGAGAAGGCTGACTCGACACATTTATTTTGTTGACAAATACTGCAAAAAACATTAGAATGTGTTACACCTGCATTCTAATGGGAAAAGATATTAAAATACACTACTAATGACTAGGCAGTATGGTCTCAGATCTTAGCCTGTTCCAAAAGGAACAAAAAAAAGAAAGAAAAAAGCAAGAACACGCTGAAGCTGAAGGCGAACATTAGTTATTATTTTTGTAATTATCTTTCAAAGTCAAAGCAGTTATTTAAAATAAGACCTTTAATTTACATGTCAATTTACTTTTGAATACACTTACTTAAGTAACTAGTAACTTAGCAAAGTGTTTGTACGTTCATGTAGAGAAAAATAATAAGTAAAAAAACTTGTTCTAATTGCGGGGCTATTGATAGTAAACGCAATAGCTATGTAGTTTGAAAAATATATGTTTGACTTTGCAACATACAAATTATAACCGCACAGTCATACTTTAACGAAAGTGTTGACATATTGAAACAACACGGAAAGGAAATACAGTTGCAGATTTATTACGTGCCAGGTTATCTTGACATACGACTGAATACGTAACTAAAATGTAAAATGTATCGTTTTTGACAGCTCAATGACATTTGTCTCATTTTTTTTTATATAATTTTGTGGCTATGCCACTGGCTTGGTTACAAGACCTTTAAGCCAAACATTTGTCTCAGCAACCAGCGCCACCAAGAAATTTCAAGAAATATTGGACACGCTAATCATTTCTAAATAAGCGTAAATCCTTACTTTGACAACTACGATTGATACAACATAACTTATATGGGTACACAGACATGACAGGAACGGTAATAAAATTGTCATTATACACACTTATTGAATGTTAAATGTAAAATTCTTTGCATTCATAAATAATTCATAAGTTTATAGAACGTACAATGACTGTAGTTTAGCTTTAAGTCAGTGATGAAATTTTTAAATGCTGACAATTTATTTTAATTCAATTAAAAACAAGATTCGAAAACCGATACGGTTTTCATACGTTGTTTGATGATTATGTTGGTCACACTTTGTAACCATAAAAACAATGATATTGCCAAAAATCCTGGCCGTTCACAAAACAGCACCCATATTAAAAAATGAACCAAGTAGGAACATTCCACGCGCACTATCCTTGTAGTGGCGTACCGACTATTAAAATTAAATTAAACAAAGATTACCACTAAACGACCGCTGCCCCGGGAGGATAATCCATCATCCACTTATGTTATTTCTACGTACTAAGAAATATGAAGTAATGAAATACCACAAATTATACAGTCGAGTGTTTCTGCTTTTATAAATGCTATTTAGTTCTGTGTTGAAATTTGACGTTTGTTAGATTTACACAATAGTAGTTTAGCGTTTGTAAAATGGCTATTATTATACGTTTTGCGGGTTATGGATTGTAATCAGGAGGATGGTAATGTAATTCGCATATTTAAACGTTAATATATGTAGACTTACTGAGAATGGATTCACTTTAATATTCACATTGTGGTGACAAATACATAGGAGCTTGATTGAGTTCTTTATTCCTTGAGTGACTCATGCTAAGTAAATACCTACTGTGCTCTTTTTATGCAAATAACTGACATGATTATATTAATAATTACAGCCTGTAAGTTCGTGTATTATATTAAATTAACACAAAAACTCGTTTTATGTTCCATGATTTACGTATCATGCTCTAAATATTTCTCTGGCTTTCCCACTCCCATAATGGTTCTATTCAAAGCCCCACTACCGGTTTTGAAACTTCTGTACCCAAAGCAATTATATAATTATAATTAAAAACTGACACGCCCACTCCAAACAATTACTTGTAGATTACTGAAGCAATTTAGGCCTCATATCAAAATAACAGTCATGCTAAAGCCCTCGTCCAACTTGGAACTTTAATAGGCCATTAGTTATGAGGAATAATATTACCCGTGGGTGGCTGCATACGCGTTCCGCACGCAGTGGCCTTGTGGCGACGTCCTGACATTTGCTAATGATATTATAATTGCACACATAACCATTTTCCTTAGACCTATCATCACCCATCTGCGATTCTAGGCACACAATTCCACAATGTGCCTTTTTATAATGGTCGTGCGTTTATAATGTAATATTTAAGGTACGATATCAATTACATGCAACGTCATTGTTGGTCGAGACATTAAAATTGAGATGTTATCGTTTATTTTTATGTATTATTCGCCGGTGAGTTTTAATGAGGAGATTACTTTGTGAGCGAGATAAAACTGTCATAATCCAAGGTATTTCCACTTACATTGTCGCGCTTACAATACTATTAATGTCAATGATAAATATGTTACCTTCAATAAATGCCTGTTATTAAAGTTGAAATAACTGTAAGTGTATGAAAAAGGCTTTAATTTGTTCATGAGTTTAAATTTTGACAACTCTCTTGCGCACGATGGCTCTCTGTGATAATCGTTGGTGTGACAGAATGAGTTACTACTTATTTTTATTTACGTCTTATTTACTTTAAACTTTATGCAATATTTAACTGCTCGCTTTTAATTAGCTGTCAGTGGTAACCTCAAGTCAAAGTTGTTAACTAAATCTTAAGGCGTACATATCCGCCAAGTGGCGCCCTCATTGAATAAAAAATCATAGCAAAGCGTAGAAAATAAAGATTAAAGAATCCTATGTTGCGTTTGTTACAAAGAGGATAAGATATTTTTACGTGGTTAAAACAATACGTACTCAATATGTTTCGTATCCAAAGTAATAAGCAAAAGTGTCAAAAACGGCCGTTTTTGGTACTTTTGCTTACTACTTTGGATACCAAACACTTTGAGTCCTGTTTTAACAACGTTAAAATACCTTATCCTATTTTTAACAAACGTAACATAGAATTCTTTAATCTTTCATTTCTATGCTAAGATACGAATTTTTATTCAATGAGGGCGCCACTTATGGGGAGGTAGGCCCTCAAAAGTAAAATCAGAATACGCATAGAAACGGACAGAGAGCCGAAGAGGAAAACTCAATACAAAAACGAAACTTGCAAAAGGGTTGTATGGTTTCCGATACGAATAGAATTAAATTGCGCAACAAGGATATGGGCAAACCAATATTTGCATGAGAAAATGGCGTAGCGATAAGTGAAGGTGAGAAACAGATATTTCACAATGATTGACACTAGGCTCTATGACCTTTGCGTTGTAACAAAGTTATTTCATAATGTTACGTCTAATTGATGACATAATTCGGGAAGCCGACCAATCATTGTTAATTGACGGGTATGTAGGCGTGTAATTCCCTCCAGAATTGACAAATGTCAATTTGCATTCGAACATTTATTTCGTTTATGGTTTTTTTTTTTATGGTGAGCTGAAGGTACTGGCAAAGGTGGTCTTACTTAAAGGCATTACTGATGTCGTAAGACGTTTTAATGGGATTTCATAAAATTATGGTCTATTTTAAACACAGGACGTAATTATGTTTATCAAACTCTTTCTCAGACATTTTTGCCTACAACTGGCGCCGCAAGATAAGAATATGAAACTCTGTATATTTCAAATTGATAAATATTTGAACACAGCCATAAGAAAATGTTAATGCCAATACATTAAGCATCTGTTCCACGCTAAGTAGCCTTCTGATAATAAAGACATCATCACACCATAACCCTTACCATAATTACGTGAACTGAGACATTGCTAAACTCATTAAGCCCATATAAGTAAAAATACCAACAATAAACAGCTTATATAAAGTATATAATTGCTAAATAACGACTATTTAATTACCTGGTCCGTTTATGTCAAAGCAAATGTGCGTTTTGCGTGATAAGTGTGATAACACACGAGTTTCGCACAAGTGCGGTAATTTATTTCTATAATGTGTTTTAACACTAGTCTTTATGTTTGGACTACTTTTGACTTATTAGCCGCTATTAGCGGCGATCAGATAAAGTGCCCTATATAACGTTGGCAAAGGAATTGTATTTAACATGCAATGAATGAAAAAACGCTGGCTGTCACAGTTGTCAGTTGCAAAACGATTTTTACTAGAATGCGGAAAGCGCTGTTTTATATTTTCTTAGTTGAACGAGGAAAAAAAAATTCTATAGCTTCCAAACAAACATTTAAAAAAATACTGAAAGGAAAAATAATTTAAGATTGACACTATTACTTAGTAATTGAAATCACAAACATCCTTATCTACCAGATAACCCGTGGAGGTGTCACAAAACACATAAACTTTTTGTTTTACGACCAACAGACAGATAATTTTATATTGACGTTCATAAACCTAAAAGCTAAAGATAAATTCATTAAAAACTATATCACAGTCAGCGATAAACAGATTTAGACGAAAAAAAAATATTTTAAAAGCCATCGTTGTAAGGTCACTGCGCGCTGAACTCTTTTTTAATGAATGATCTCTTTGATAGCGAACACAATTAAACAGAAATTATGAATTGAAAATGCACGTCATCAATTAAAATAAGCTCCAAGTTAGTTTATTATACTATTTATATCTATTAAATGATGATGGGCCGTGACATCGTAAACGAATTCAGATACCTACTACTGTATGATATTTCATTCCCACCACACTCTTTTAATTAAACATCAGCTTTTTAATGTGGCGACGGCCGAAAAAGGTTGATAAGCTTTAGAAATTATCGCCCAAAACAAATAAAACAAACTTCTAATAAGATTCCCATTATCTCGAGCGGGCAACAGCAATAACTCAAGTTAATTAATCATAGTTTTCGTTGCTCTCCGAAGCCGTCGACATTGTAAATCATTTGTCTAACTACCGATCGCATCACTAACAAAATGGCTGCCCACTCAGACTTACCAACATAACAATCATTATAAATCGTTGCTTTTTAACGTCAGTTAATCGTCGCAGTCGCCCGACAACAAAGTAAGCTCAAATTACAGCCAATTATAAGCTATTCAATCCTTTTAGTGGAAATATGGTTTGAAAAAAAAAACACGTGGTTTAACAATATGTGGTAATTAAGAAAAAAAGCGCGCGTAACGAAAGATGTGACGGGCAGTGCTACCAACATGTTTTACGAGGCAGATAGTGATGAGCAAGTATCGATAAGTAGGACGATTGATAATGACATGCAAATAAGCATCTAATTAGCGTGGCGATTTAAACGAAGCATCTACATGACGAGCTTACGCGGCTAGTAGTTCAAACAAGTAGGTATTTTTATATGAATCATAATTATTAAGAGGCACTTAGATTAAACCTATGTGATAATCTGCGTCAGTTAATATGTCTATTAATCTTGTTATTGGCATAGACGGTTTGAGTATAATTGCGTTAAGCATATTTTTTGTCTAATCATGACTTTCTACCTCAGTAATAACGAGAAAAAAAAACAAGTAAAGATACTGTAGCTAATTTGATACAACAGAATTTCTGTTAATAAGAAGAAGCTAATTTTATCATTATGCAATGAGACCAAATAAAAAATCGTTGAAAAATAAACTAATCGACTAAAGAGCAACACTATAAAATAATCAAATTTCGAACAACAATGGCGTCACTTATAATCGGGAGCCTGCTCCGCTCACAAGTCACATAAAACCTTCTTTGTCAAAACGCTTATTAGTTTAGTATGAAAAAATATATTTTACTTTTATTATTTCCCCCTTTTTTGTGACGATTTTGACGGGCGACACGTTAAGCCAGTTTAATTAAAATCGAGTTCTTTACAATGTCGTCGGGTTCATAAAAATAACATTGGGTCACGGATAAAAATGGGGATGATAAAGCCACCGATCCATAGAGTTTATTATTAATGAATATTTACTGTACGGAAGGAGGGACAAATTATCATGGCGGCCCTTTGTTGACTTAAATAATGGTGTGAAATTGAGGAGGGTAGTTGTAGACTACTTGCGAATGGTAGGAGCTACTGTTTTCATTGTAAGTAATCTATTTAATTGAGTACATAGATAGAGAGCAGTGGTGGCCAAGTGGTAACGGCCGCGACAAGTTGTAGGTCGTGAGTTCAAACCCAGGCAGGCGCTTTACTTTGTGTAAATTATTTCATCACCACTGCTCTCAAAACGGTGAGTGATGGGGAAAACATAGTGAGGAAACCGGCGTGTCCTAGAACTAAAAAAATAATGACATGTGACATTCACTAACCCACATTGGGCCCGCGTGGTGGATTACGGCCCACACCCTCTCACAGAGAGGAGTCCTGTGCAGCAGCAGTGGGGATATTAAACAAGACTGATGATGATGATGATGATAGACAGATAGAAATGTATTTAATATTAACTAGAGAAGTTCGTTGTAAGACTTTGCTTTGTTGTGAATTTTATAGCTTGAATCGTAAAATATTGGAATAAATATCGACTTGTGTTAGTCATTAAAACAAATATGAAAAGCACAAACATTACTTAGGACTGTAAGCTTCTGAATTCAATAACCAATATTAGCCGACTGCTCATCTCCCGTGAAAATGACAAAGAACTTATAAAAACATGAGACTTAAATATAGCAGACGTAATATGGGTGTACTGTAGGTTAGACCTCTGCCAAACCCTTCGTGGATTAAAGGGGTGATGTTATATTATTTAAATAAAAAACTAATACAATCATCCTATAAGAAAAACCAAAACTTTTTTGTAAAAAACAACACCCACGATCATCTCAAAAAAAGAACTGTCAAACCATAGACGAAAAATGTGATACACAATGACAGCGTCAAAACACAAAAAAAAAATCAGTTTCGCGCCAAATAAAAAACGAAAATCTTCCACACAAATCCGGGACACATCGTTAACGAGACGAGAAACTATAAATTCATGTCGCTATCATCATAATTATGTTATCACTATTTTAATTGCAGCTAATGGGTCGATAGTTACAATGTATTCGGGCTATAGGCTATCGCGGGCACAGTAATGAAACAGAGCACGATCAGGTCAAACTGCCACGATATTGTTTCAAAATAGTTTTATTACTGTGTATTTGTTTTAACGTCTACTTGGAGTCATAACTAACACTAGAGATATGCTATTTAGATTTTGATTAACTTGTCAGCAGTGGGTAGCTCGCTGTCCGATCAGCACCAGGCCCGTGAGTCGACGGCGCGTAGTGTTCCACGCGCGCCTCAAAGAGATGATTGTCAGCTACCACTGACGGGGCCCATCGTGGCTGGTGCCTGCCTGCCAGGGGTGGGTTTTAGTCAGTAAGAGTCTGACACGCCCTCCCGCTCCACCCAGAGCGGGAGAAGTCATTGGACGATTTCCCCCCCCCCCCCCCCTAAAAAAAAAGCCCTCTTGTTAGATGATATCTGCAAGAGAACCAAGGTTACTGACATAGCTCAAAGAATCACCAAACTGAAGTGGCAGTGGGTTGCACGTTGCTCGCAGAACAGATGGTCGATGTGGCCGAAAAGTTCTGGAGTGGCGATCGTGACCTGAAGCCGCAGCGTTGGAATGCCTCCCACAAGGTGGATCGATGACCAGACCAAGGGTCGCGGGTAGTTTTATATCCATCGGTGGAAGTCTTTCAGGTGAAATGATGATTCAAGTTCTCCTTAATTTTTCTTTCCTTTTGCAAGCAACTTTAAGGTTATTTGCACTGAATACAGTACTGAGGTAGCTTTTTATTGAGGAGTGGAAAATCATCAAATGGCTTTCCCCACCCCTGGGTGGAGCAAGAGGGAGTATCGAGACTCGTACTGACTAAAACGCATCCGTTTTCCTTCAGTTGCAAGGGCAGCTGAAGGAATGCGGGTGAGTGTTAAGGGCCTACCTCCGTATAAGTGGCGCCCTCATTGAATCAAAAAAAAATATCTTTGCAAAAACGGCCGTTTTTGACACTTGCTTACTACTTTGGATACGAAACCATTTGAGTCCTGTTTAAACAACGTAAAAATACCTTATCCTATTTGTAACAAACGCAACATAGGATTCTTTAATCTTTATTTTCTAAGCTTTGCTACGATTTTTTATTCAATGAGGGCGCCACTTGGCGGCTATATCCGCCTTAACGAAACGCAAGGGCGTTCCAGGGTCGCGGTGAATTTTTCAAACACTCTCACGCGACTCTGGAAGTACTTCCAGTACTTAGGTACCTACCTACTCAAAACGGTGTAAGAGCCAGTACAAAGTGCTTATAGGATGTGATAGAGATATAATAAATACCTACTTTAGTCATTTAGGTTCAAAGATCAACATGTTCTGTTCAATCTATACTAATATTATAATGATGTAAAGTTTGTACGTTTGTGAGTTTGTGTGTAGGAAGCAGGGCTGGATACCGGTATATTTTTTGAAACGGTTTCGTCTTTTTTACCTAAGAAACGATTTGTTTCGGTTACGTTCGAACGGATCGTTAAAAAGAACGTTTTTGAAGAAGAACACAATTTAAATCGTTTTCGATTAATTAAACGTTTTTTTCCGTTTTTTGTTTATTTTTTGAATGGTGCGATACTACGATATTTACGATTTTCATTCAGTTGTCGCCGCACGCTGAGCGCGGCTGCGCCCTGCGGAATAAACCGATTTTTGAAAGCGTTCTCATTTCGTTTTTGTTCCGAACAAAAAGTTGAAAATGTTGTACAAAGAACTGTTCTAACCGTTTTAAAAACGTTATTTTAAATAACGTTTCCGAGACCTGGTAGGAAGTGATCTCTGGAATTACTAAACCGATTTTGAAAATTCTTTCACCAGTAGAAAGCTATATTATTCCTGAGTGCTATTTATTTACGAAATCCACACGGACGAAATCGCGGGCAAAGTGCTAGTGATAAATAATTTTCTCTTAATAATTGATTTCTAGAAATCAATAGGTAATTGGATTGGATCGCATAATCTTTAAAGTATTATTCTAGTTTCATCTTTAATTTTGTCAATTTAATACTAAATGGACACTAGGCAATTAAATTAAATCTGCTCTTTATTTTATTTGACATCATCAAATCTGTCTTCCGAAGTTGAAATGTCTTATTTTGATCGTAACGTGCTCTTTGGACATAACGGAAAGAATATAGAGTCACATTTCTTTCTCATCCAAGTTATAAAAATTTTAAAGGAAAATACGTTTATTGACACAAACACAAAGGCTCGCAACATTTTTTATAGGACAAACAAAAATAAAATTAGTTAAAAAAAATTGATTGATTAATAAAAATAAATACTTAATTACCTACTTACAAAACGGTAAAGGAAAACATCGTGAGGAAACCGGCATGTCCTAGAACCAAAAATTCGAATACATGTGACATCCACCAACCCGCATTGGGCCCACGTGGTGGATTACGGCCCACACCCTAGCACAGAGAGGAGGTCTGTGCCCCAGTAGTGGGGACATTCAAAGACTCATGATGATGATGATGAATTACCTACTTAGTCGTTTGCCTACCTATCTTCCTTTCTGCCCGGGGGTGGAGGATAACTGCCCGGGGGTGGAGGATAAATTCGAAAGAGTTACCTCGCCCCCGGGCGCGTAGGGCAGGGAGGAACAGGGGTGGGTTTTAGTCAGTAAGAGTCTGACACGCCCTTCCGCTCCACCCCAGAGCGGAAAGAGTCATTGGATGATTTCCCACCCCCCAAAAAAAAAAAAAAAAAAAAAAAAAAAAAAAAAAAAAAAAAAAAAAAAAAAAAAAAAAAAAACCTATCTTCCTTTCACAAAATTTTAGTTTATTTTACTCTTACAAGCATAATCAATGAAATCAGCTAACAAGAATTAAACAATTGGCTACTAGTTTGACTCGACTATTTTAAATTTTAGAATGTCTGTTTTAGCCCCAAGGGGCGCCAATAAGATGGCTTTAATATTTTGTTTCTAGATCTCTAATTCTTAAGCATTTTTGTAGTTAGAGTACCTACTTCTATTTTCATAGCTGAAATATTATTAAATTTTAAATAATCACTGCCCTAAATCGTCTCGGCAAGAAAATCTATTACGAGTATTGGCGCCCTGTTGGGACATGGGTGAAAAACAAAAAAGATTTCTCATTGACAAGTGCGTGTCGGGCCACGCGCAAGGTAGGGTTCCGTACTTCACCTAAGTAATTTTTTTTCAAGGATTTTGTATTTTTTACGAAAATTAACAAGTATTAGAAACATTTTATAAGTTGGGCGACTATTACTCTAAAACTCACAGAGCTAACTTAGCCGCAATATTTCCTTTTAATTCGTTATATATACTACTGCCGTGAATTTTTTCACATATCCAAATGCAAACATTTAGCTGGCTAACAAAAATTAGCAATTTTACACAAACGGATCCCTGAATCAAAAAATGGTTTTTAATCATCCCCACTTTACTTGTTCACGAGGTACCTAACCTAAAAAAAAAATTTCATGATTTTATTGTACCACTTTGCCGGCGTGATTAATATATCCATGCCAAATTATAGCTTTCTAGTACTTAGAGTCTCTGAGCTAAACTGCGAACGGACGGACAGACGGACATGGCAAAACTATAAGAGTTTCAAGTTGACTACGGAACCCTAAAAAGAAGACTAAAACCACGCAAGAAGTAACAACAACTAATTACGAACGATACGTTGTAATTAAATCATAAAATTTTAATTGACTTCATTAGATTTGAGTAATAAAACATATGAATAGTGTAGATCTGCAACGGCTATAATATGCGTGCCTATGTATTAACATATATTATAATTATGATTAATTTTGAAACATGGTTGTTAGATCTAGATGATAGTTTCAATGTGAAATCTCTTGTAAGCGGAATCAACTAGTTTTTGCCTGTGACTTCATTCGTAAATTAAGGGTCTACTACCGGCCAAGTGGCGCCCTCATTGAATAAAAAATCATAGCATAGCATAGAAAATAAAAATTAAAGAATCCAACGTCACGTTTGTTACAAAGAGGATAAAGTATTTTTACGTTGTTAAAACAGGTCTCAGAATTCGTATTTTCGTATCATAAAACACCGTAAGTACCAAAAACGGCCGTCTCTGACACTTTTGCTTACTACTTTGGATAAGAAACATTCAAAGACTAGTTTTAACAACGTAAAAATACTTTATCCTCTTTGTAACAAACGTGACGTTGGATTCTTTAATATTTATTTTATATGCTATGCTTTCTACTTATGTTGGCTGGTTTTCACTGAACCATACTGTAATGAAAAGTTCTGGTTTGTTGCCGTCGTTTTATATATCTAGCAAAGACCGGCTAGATTATAGCATTTCCATCCTAGCGAAATGGGTAGTAACTTTTCTCAGTGACATCAAAATGGCCACGAAGTTTTCAGAAATGTTCATCTTATGGGCAGAAATTAAAACTCTTCAAAACCACCAAACGTTTTAAATGCCGTAAAATAATAAAGGTCTAAAACCGTACCTACTTAACAAAACAATTAAATAGTTGAACATAAAAACCAATACACAAAAAGACAAAACTAAAAAGCCGTCGATATAAATAAACTAACGGACGAAATAACGGCATTTCTGCTAATTAACCAAGTTAGCTCAACGGTAAAATTTAAACATCTAAAGAAGCTTAAAAGGATAATGTACCTTCAACAAGACAATAGGAATAAACAAACTTATTAAAACCTCTTTGTAAGTCAAACAATTGCGGATTTAAAAAAAAATAATGCTCTATGGTCGCTTTTAATGGATGCTAACTGCACTTTTTAACTCAATAGTCTAAGAAACTGCCAGTCATGGAATTCAAACATTAAGATTTTTTTAAGCCTATACTGACCGATTTTTATTAATAAACAACTAAAATCAAGCTTGATTTGACTTAATTTAAATAATCTAACTTTGACCTGTCAAATCTTCAATGAACTAACAAAAGAAAATCACAATATTTTTATGATTGCAATAACATTGACCGATTGGCATAATTATTCTCTAAAAACTGTTACATTTAATATGAGCAGTAACAAAGATAATTCAAACAACAAAATTAAATAATTTTTAAATGCCAGTCTTGAATAATCTAAACAAAATAAAAAACAAGAAAAGAACTCACGAAATGCCAAGTAACAAAAACATTCGGCTTTATTTTCGCACCAAACGGATAATCTGTAACTTTCTTTTTACAAGCAAAGACAACGATCTGAACGTACTCAGATAACGGGCTTTTTATCATAATAGCTTCGTGTTCAGATAAGCTACTACTTTTTTTTAACATTTCAATTCTGTCAACGACGTATCTTTAGTTCTTTTACACGCGACAACCAGGGCAAATCGATAACCTTTTTAGAAAAAAAAATGTTGAAGAAAAATATGATCGTGTCAGTCTTGCTTGCGTATTAAGAACAGAAGAAAAAAAAATTTAAATGCGGTACAAACAACAAACACAAACAACTCATGAAGCTTTTCGTTAACAAGCGGCTATAACTTTATGATTTATTGATCACGAAAGCGCATTAGTAATGATAGGTTGCTACCCCATCGCATACATCCACAGTAACCTACAATTGAGCTTTACAACCAGCCATACAATCGAAAACCAACGCACAAGAACCCACGTTTATCATCGACTGTAATACACCCAATTAATGTCGATATTTATTTCAAATTAATCGAATAAACACGTCACTAGTAGGAAATTTGTAAGAAGGAAATGAAAATCAGTTGAATAATTGAAACTTGTATGTAATTCCTTTAAAAGTTATGCAACCTCAATGAGAGATAATTAAGTGTGTAAGTAAATGGACTTCCCTTAATAACTAAGTGCCTAATGGGCGTTTTATAACATTTCATAACGAATGACCGGAGTGAAACCGTCCGCGCCATTTTGAAATTTTAAAACTGGTAGTTAAGATAGTAAATAGGTTCTGATCACGTTTTAATTAATAAAATAAAAATCAGCGTGAGTTTGGAACACAATAGTAAGATTATTTCATTTTCGGCAAAAATAAAAGCGTTATGAAAAAACGCGTCGGTAAAAATTCAGACAAAGTTTAACGGTATATCAAAAATAAAAATGTAGGTAGATTTTATCTATTCAAAAATCTCAACACCTGAATTCTTAACATCTGGTTTTTAATTGTCAATTTACCGCCGGAAATTCAAATCAGCTCCAAATTCGACAGTAAAAATCGTATCATTGAATAATTTGAATCGTAAAAGTAAATTGATCGTAGAAAACGCAATTAAGTAATAATAGGATGTGTGCTATGTTGTCAGTGTTTGATGATGAATGATTGAAAAAAAAAAGTTCCCAAAAGAGATTTTTCGTCCTTACGGCGGTGAAATCAGGCATATAGCAAAAAAAAAACGAAACATGACCAATTGACGGAAAAGAAGGAATCAAAGTGTCACTCGTCAAAAAATACTAAATTTTGCAGCAAAGAGCGCAGGCCTAATATTATACAGATGACTACATACTTAATAAAATGAAAAGCAGTAATGGATTGTAATGCAAAATTTTAATAAAACGACTAACAACAATGAAAGGGAATCCTGAAAATTGAATAAATAAAAATTGTGCGATTCACTGACGTTTCAACGTTTTGGATCGAGTTACAAGCATTGCCAGATTCACATCAGGATAAAACGGCGAAGGATATTGGCAAAACACTAGGAAATGTTGACGAGAAAGGCCTATACGGTGACATGACCTCAATAGCCGTTGTATTTTGAACATATTGAACTAAATATAAATGATATAAATTAAATAACTCATTAAAAATTGTGCCGATCATCACAATGATTGAGTAAAGGAATTGGCGGAGGAATCGAAACATAATCTTCCTGACTTTTCGCAATTGACGGGGTCGGCGAAGCATGTTTTTTTCATCTCACCACTGATGAAACCGCCTCGAAGATAACAGTCATCTAAGAAATATTCACTCCCTTTATCGAGTTTTGCACAATTTCATCCATATAGAAAGATTTCTGGGTTTAACCAAATTACCTATGCGTAGAAAAAGTTGTGGCTAGAGCACATTTCTTTGTACGCAAGTTTTTTTACGACCCAAACAAACGTCAAGTTTTTTTCTAACCCAACCCAGGTCGGCTTTGGGCAGCAAAAAATAATAATGAAGCTTTTCTCATGAAGTCGTGATAATAAATTACAGCATAATTGGCCAAATATTTGTGGGAATATACTTTTTTGTATTAAACTTTAACAGCTCTTTTACCGTAAGTACCAATATGAAAAGTTTGATGATTAATCAAGTGATTACATATTCATAGATTCTTTTTAAGTCCAAAACGTTGATAATGCGGGCATTAAACGTACTTTTGTTTATGAGAATTTAAAAAAAAACTTAATGTTATAACTTTCCCACAGCTGGGACACAGGCCTTCTCTCTGTGAGAGGGATTGCCCATCATCCAACACGCGAGCCCTGATCGAGTTGATGAAAGCAGCATATCCCGATAAAATTATGGTCCAACAGTTTATTGTTGGGCGCCATGTTAATCTTCTAAATAACGGATTAGAATTCAAAAAGTATTTTCATAATTTTTGGACACCTGAGATTCACGAAAATGGAACGTGCTTCCTAGATGAAAAGCGCTAATGTAGGCTTAACTATTTTAAAAATGGCTTTCGATGAGGCTAATTTGCGGAAAGATACCAAAGAATGAGGAGTTGAAAACGGCAAGGACATGATTTTTAGCTAACTGAACTGCTGCACTGCATTCAATTTTGCCAAGACCAACTACATAATCATATAGGTCCGCTTAGTTGGTCTTTGGAAAAGTAGAAAACCTAATCACTTTGTGAAACTGACCAGCTGTACCAGGGTAACACAGGGGACACCTTTTGGTCCTATGATCCTACCAAGCAGAAACAAAAAACACTTACCTCCTGGAAATCTATGTGGGAATATCCTGCCGTGCCTGTTGATGAGCCAGGGGTACAGCGTGTAGGACTCCCGGGGAACAGGCGGCGCAGGGTGTGGAGGCGGGTGCGGTGGCAGAGGACCTCCGAAGCCCTGCTGCTGGTGAGCTAGGGCTGCAGCAAGGGCTGCTCCTTGAAAATGCGCCAGGAACTGGTGGTGATGACTCTGAGCGTCCAGGTACGGCAGCCTCTTCAACTCGGGCGAAGGAAACACCGCCGGCAACGCACTAGGCCTCAACAACGGTCTCGGCGATGGACTCCTGGGAGAAGCAACCGGCGACGGTGACCCCGGACTCGCCAGCGGCGGCGACGCCTGCTTCGGACGCTCTGAACCACCCACTATACTGTCTATACTAAATCCTATCTTCGGCTTCGATGGCACCGCCACCACAGGGGTCGGTGCGAGAGGCATCATGCTTTTACACACAACGGGTCCGTCACAAAAAAAAATATTACACCAAATCAGAAGCACATGTCACACAGAACACAATCCATCGTGACGCGAGCGCGCGATACGAACGCCAAGGCGGCGCGCGGCCGAATGAGCCCTCCGCGCGCTCCAGACGCCCGGCGACAAGGAAAAAAAATAACGAACATGGAGTCCTCACCTCCTATTGGACGGTATTTACCGGGAGGAGGCGTCTGATCTCCGAGCTGCACTCGTTATTTGACTCTCTGCTGCGTGATTGGCCAGCAGGCGTGTAGAGGTGTTATTTGAATTTCGAACGCTTTCCCAGTGGGCGGTTTGAGTTAAGAGCTTGTGATTTAGCCGGCCGTATGGCGTATTACACCAGATTTGTGGCGCGAAACGCGTCGAGTGGTGCTTTCGAATTTAGTTGGTTATGATTCAATTAAGGCGTCGATTGGGTGGGTAATCGCGGTCGGCTTGCTCGTTTTGGCTAGTCGTCCGGCGCTGCGCTCGCCCGCACCGCTCGCCTCGCTTAGTGGAATACTTTTTAATTAAGTCCGATGCTTTATTAGCTTAATGTCGCGAGATAAACGTGGATTTTCAACGATTCCCGCCAATAATTGATTCTTACAAAATGGCGGACGTTTATAGTCGCGTTCGGTTGAATTGTTTTATCGATAATAAAATAATTTGTTGCAGCGGCCGTACGATTGTTTTCTTATTCAGTTGAATTAAATTTTAATGAAACCCGATAAAGTTTGAATTTCACGGATATTTTCCACCATTACAAACTAAACAGTGTTTGGTGAATAGTTGATTTTTTAATTAAAATTGTTATGTTTTATAGTCTGTGGTGCGTTGTGATTGATTTTTGTTTATAAAATACAGATTGCCTACTTTATGATACCGATTCATTATGAAACATTGAAGTAGAAACAATAATTGTTTTGATAAAGCCTTTTTAGACGGTAATTTTTTAAATTAATTCCATTTGAATTGTGGCCTCAGACACACATATCAAAATCCTTTTTTTATAATGTAAGTACATAACTACATACTTAGGTATTAGTTTGTTTTGCCTAGATACCTACGGATTAATAATACCTACCTAATATTACAGGAAATCCGATTTTATACTTTTTCATAATAATTTTGACGTTTTATATTGAAATCGTTTAAAAAATCTACACTGCGAATATTTTTAGTTCAATAAGCTTGCTTCGTGTCACTCAATAATACTTAAATTGCCAAACAAAATTATAGAACAGTCCTAACTATTCAGTTTTCTTCTTTAAACGCCCGATGGGGGTCGTCACATTGGGAAAACTTTCATACAAATTTGAGTTGTCAAAGATGTTTCTAGACCAGGACTGTCAGAGAATTTAAGTTTTTTTTTATGATTGATAAGCTCCCTCTTGACCAGTCTCACCTGATGGTAAGCAATGATATTATTATGGTCGACGATGGAGCACGCTTGCCTAGAAGTAACCTTTTCACTCTTGACTTAAAGACTCCCAGGTTGTACCTATCAGAAAACACTGACTCCGGCAGAGAATTCCACTTAGCTGTACTACTGTACTGTGTGCGTACGCACAATGAATGTGTTCCCAAAACGTTTTGTGCGTATGGGTGGGATGTGCACCATGTACTTACCGGTGGCGCATCGCCATACGTCTAGTGGTCCAATGATGGAACGGGTTTGGCGGAATTAAACTATGCAATTCCGACGCACACTCCCCGAAATGTGTGACTGGCTAGCAACCTATTCTCTTATTTACCATATTATTGTCAAATATGTGCATAACAATCAATTATAAATTAGTTTTACGGGTATCTGAGGGCGGGGGAGTGAAGGGTTCCGTAGTCACCCGTTTTAACATGGCCACCGTAGACCCGGGCCTGCGGACGGCGAGCAGTGGGTAGCTCGCCGTCCGATCAGCACCAGGCCCTTGAGTCGACGGCGCGTAGTGTTCCACGCGCGCCTCAAAGAGATGTAGTAAGCCACCACGGACGGGGCCCATCGTGGCCGGTGCCTGCATGCCTAGGGGTAGCGGATAAATTCTGAAAATGAGTTACCGCACCCCTGGGCACTCAGGCAGGGAAGGATCAGGGGTGGGTTTTAGTCAGTAAGAGTCTGACACGCCCTCCCGCTCCACCCAGAGTGGGAGAAGTCATTGGATGATTTCCCACCCCACAAAAAAAAAAACCCCGTTTTAACATGCGGATTTAGAAGGGGGCTTTGTTTTTATTACCTACTATGAACACATTAATTGAGTTCACGGTTTTACGGACTTCTTCTGCTTCCGTCCCTGGTCCCCTTATTTGGAGTCGAATCTCTTCACTTTTCTGCGCCAAGTTATTCCGTCTTGGGTTGTCGGTTCTGGCAACTGGGCTTTCTTGAGGTCTCTTTTTACATTTGACCACCAGGTCATTGCCGGGCGGCCTCTGCCTCTCTTTTGTTCCGGTAGATTTAGTGCAATTTTAACGGACAATGGGGCCGATTTTATGTAGTGTTACGCGCATGGATAGAATTAGGAATGAGTATATAAGAGGAAGTCTGAAAGTGGCACCGCTGACTGAAAAGTTGTGAGGAAATCGGTTGTCGTGGTATGGGCATGTGGTGCGGAGGAATAAAGGAAATGTCGTCAGGAAAGTCTTGTGTATGGATGTGGATGGCTATAAGAGTAGAGAAAGGCCAAAGAAACGATGGTTGGACTATGTGAAAGAGGATATGGGTAAAAAGGGGGTGACTACAGAGATGACGAGTAATAGAGGAGTATGGAAGAAAAAGACATGTTGCGCCGACCCCAAATAAATTGGGATAAGGGCAGGAGAATGATGAATGGTACCGATTTTATTGTGCTCAAACTAAACTTAATTTAGGCTATTGCTATATTTTTCTCTAATAAAACAAGAAAGAGACGGACGTAAATTAGAGCTGTCAAATTTAGTTAAACTAACATTTTCATACAAATTCCGGTACCTACACGTAAAAACATGTCGTCTAAAAACACGGTGAAACGCAAGGCGTAAACTAGTTTGACGTCTCTAACTTAGTTCATAGCTATAGCCGTCCTTTTCTCACACTGCCTTTTAGTAAAGGACAGCGATTCTCTAATTTTAGTTTAGTTATTGAACAAAAGAAACCGCACCAATAACATTTAAATTAAAAACGAAAAAAAAGGTTTTATTTTTACAAAATTTTATATGTTCACTACCCGTTTTAAACATTAAATACAGCTTCATATAACTTCGCCCAAGTATTTCTTTTGTAAGGATTTTGTGTTTTGTACGAAATTTTCCAAGTAGGTACATTTTCCCGGACCTGCGGACGGCGAGTCCCGGGCTTGCGGACGGCGAGTAATGGGTAGCTCGCCGTCCGATCAGCACCAGGCCCGAGAGTCGACGACGCATAGTGTTCCACGCGCGCCTCAAAGAGTTGTCAGCAAACAGGACGGCGCCCGTCATGGCCGATGCCTGCTCGGGGGTTGAGGATAAATTCGAAAGAGTTACCTCGTCCCTTGGAATTCAGGGCAGGGAAGAACAGGGGTGGGTTTTAGTCAGTAAGAGTCTGACACGCCCTCCCGCTCCACCCAGAGCGGGAGAAGTCATTGGATGATTTCCCACCCCACAAAAAAAATATAGGTACATTTTAATAGTTGGGCGACTATTACTCTTAAACTAACAGAGTTAACTTAGCCGTGATAGTTTTCTTTCAATGTTCGTGATATATACTACCACCACGATTTTTTTTCAGATTTTTCAAGCCAACCATTTAGCTTTTACGGGAAAGAGACGCTCGATTCCAACTAAAAATATCAGTTAAAAGTTTAACATTTCGCAAACGAATGACTGAATCGAAAAATAGTCCTCACAAACCCACAATGATTTTGAAATACCTATCCAACGATACCCCACACCATAGGATAGGCGAGAAAAAAAAGTCATTCCCACTTTACATGTACTACGAGAGCTATCATAAAAAAAATTATAATTTTGTTTTCTTCGCGTGATTAATTGTTCCCATGCAAAATTACAGCTTTCTAGTACTAACAGTCTCTACTCTGTCTCGTACGGACAGAACGAAACTAATATAAGGCTATAGTTTCGTTCTGTCCGTACGAGACTTATAGTAGATACTGTTAGTAGAGTAGAGAACCCTTTTCTTATCCTTGTTATGGTCCTTGTTAGGACTACGGAACCCTTTTTTAGGGTTCCATAGTCATAACAAGCGTAGTAGCTTTTAAAAATATCTTAACAATTTAATATCAGAATAACAATACATTAATATCGCATAGATCAGCTCTCTTAGAGCTCTCTAATTTATGTAAAAGTCTTCACTGGATTTATCTATAGGTATGAATTATCTTATTAAAAGCTTTCATTTAACTTGCAATGTATGTTTGTTCGGGTCACATCTTTCAAGTTGAATTATAACCACTTTCTCATCTTACGGACTTTATTTATATAGTATTTTTTTTCATGTTGATTCAGTTCCGATGAGAGGAGCTCGTGGCTAATGTAATAACAGCCGCACGGGTCGATCGATCAGGTCAAGCTACGCTTGCCGATCTTTACATACCGAGACTCCTCCGTGCCTCGGAAAGCACGTTTAGCCGTTAATCCCGGCTGTCAATCGTGGATCTTTGACATTCGTTACGGGTCGTCAGAAGCCCGTCTGACAAACAGTCTTACCAAGGGATATCCTATTACCCAGTAACTGGGTTGTGGAGGTCAGATAGGCAGTCGCTCCATGTAAAATACTGGTATTCACCTGCATCCGGTTAGACTGGAAGCCGACTCCAAGATCGTTGGGAAAAGGTTAGGCAGATTAATTGATTCAGTACCGATGACATTGCATTTGTATGATAAGCATGACCAGAATCAGCATCCAGGATTAGCTCCAGATAAAGGAACTTTTCAATGCTCAGCAGCACGGACACGAAATTTTGTGTATGTATATAAAAGCTTTTTAAAAAAAAGTTTTTTACTATTAACTTATTGTCTATTGCTATATCGTGGAAGACAATGTAGATATCTATGCTTGTAACATAGCGAAGCATATTCAGCCAATAGGTAATGTCCTCACTGCTGGGACACAGGCCTCCTCTCTGTGAGAGGGTATGGGCCGTAATCCACCACGCGGGCCTATGCAGTGCGGTTTGGTGGATGTCCCATGTCTTCAAATCGAAAAGGCTCTAGGACATGCCGGTTTCCTCAAGGTATGTTCCTTCACCGTTTTGAGAGCAGTGGTGATGAAATAATTTACACAAACTAAAGCGCCTGCCTGGATTTGAACTCACGACCTTCAACTTGTAAGTCGCGGCCGTTACCACTGGGCCACCACTGCTCTAAAATTTAAATTACCTAAATAATAAGTACTTAGGTAACTTAAATTTTCATTCCCAAGGTTTTCAATCTTAGGCGACGGTATGTACTCTTACCTAATGATAGAAAATTGCTTTACCTAAGTAGGTAGGTATACAGGATTTAATAGGTATCTACGTAACCGATGTAAAGACGGTGGTTAACAGTTTAAGTTAAAATAAAGCAATTTTATTAATTGGACACTATAAGCTGGTTTGATAAGTAAATTATATAGGTAGATATGCGGTAGAATATGAAGGCATACCTAACTGTCATATTAACTAGGCTTTTATGTACCTATCTACAAACCTTAGGTGCGTTTCCGTAGCTATTGAGTATTTGAAGTTAAAAATGTCTCAAACATACTTTATTACTGAAGTTTGACAGTTTTTCTGACTAAAAAAGTGTTTGATAAAAACTAAAATTCGATTTTTTAATAAAATTAAAGCTGCTTTACATACAATAGCCCATATGTACTTGCAGTAGGCTTTATTAAGCTTTTAAATACAGCTTTGCCATTATGTTCATTGTTAGATATAGACAGTAAATTTTAAAATTAAATTAGACTATTATTTTGGAGTTTTGATGCCCTCCGTTTTACAAAACTTTACGATACATCTATCGTTCACAGTTTAGGCTGTACGATTGTGGAGTGCCCAGGGGCGCGGTAACTCTGGTTCAAATTTATCCACAACCCCTGGGCAGGCATCTGCCATGACGGGCTCCGTCTTGATATGCTGACAACTCTTTGAAGCGCGCGTGGAACACTACGCGCCGTCGACTCTAGGGCCTGGTGCTGATCGGACGGCAAGCTACCCACTACTCGCCGCATCCGCAGGCCCGGGCAGTTTTATTACCCTGTAATTCTATTTTGTCTCTACACAATTTTATTTCTTAATTCCTTTTTTCTTTCCTTTTTTTTCTCACTACTACAATATTGCGTAATATGTACCTATTTTATGTTTTATATGTAAAAAAAAACTATATAAAATTACATTTATTAGCAGTAGGTACACCACTTGCTAAGTATCCCCTTTTTATTTTAAGATCTTTCAGTCCATCCAAAGGTTGTCTGGTAGATAAAGATGATAAAGATAAGACCGCCATTGTACACGAACTTAAATCTATGGGAGATTTAAGTTCGTGTACCTATAAAATTGTGTAACTTTTTAGGTGTACAATAAAGTTTATTATCTATTTTAAACTGAAATTCCGAGATGCATAAGGTTGGACTGGAGCCGATCTCAACACACCTAGTAGAGGAAAATGATGCAACATGGAACTTAGAGATAGATGTTCTCTGCATGCCCAAAATATAAAACTATCTAGATATAATATGAAATAATATAATCTAGAACTACTAGATGCCTCTAAACAAGAGCTAGAGTGTGCGTGGTATATCAATTTATGTAACTACTCGTAGTTTTAGTCGTAACAATGAAAAAAAACGAGTGTGCTTTAGACCACACGACTGAAGTAAAACTTCTTTAGCTCCATCTCTTCCGTTTGCCTCGCCCGATCACACTTTTCGTAACGCTCTCGTCACGCATTCACCAGCTTACTCCCCAAGTCAAGCGTGCGTAAAGAAGTTTTACTTCAAAAACATTGTTAGGTATCCTAGAACCAAAACTATGAAGTCATGTGACATACATCAAGCCGCATTGGGTTCGCGTGGTGGCCCTACACCCTCTCACAGAGACGAGGCCTGTGTCCCAGCAGTGGGGACATAAAAAGACTGTTTATTTATGCTATGCTAAGTAGGTAGCTAGATTTACCTGCTAAGGACTAGCTCGTGGCTAAAGTAATAACAGCCGCACGGGTCGATCCATCAGGTTAAGCTACGCTTGCCGGAGTTGGTCCATGGATGGGTGACCATCTTTACATATCGAGACTCCTCTGTGCCTCGGAAAGCCATTGGTCCCGGCTGTCAATCGTTGACCTTAGACCCACCCCTGTTCCTCCATGCCTTGAGTGCCTAGGGGCGAGGTAACTCTTTCGAATTTATCCTCAACCCCCGGGCAGGCATCGGCCATGATGGGCCCCGTCCCTATTGCTGACAACTCTTTGAGGCGCGCGTGGAACACTACGCGCCGTCGACTCTCGGGCCTGGTGCTGATCGGGCGGCGAGTTACCCACTACTCGCCGTCCGCAGGCCCGGGTATCTTCAGGCGTTACGGGTCTGCCTAGGGGTTGAGGATAAATTTGCCTAGGGATTGAAGATAAATTTGCCTAGGGGTTGAGAATAAATTCGAAAGAGTTACCTCGCTCCTGGGCATTCAGGGCAGGTAGGAACAGGGGTGGGACACCCCACAAAAAAAAAAAAGACGTTACGGGTCGTCTGAAGCCCGAAAGTCTGACATCCAGTCTTACCAATGGGTATTGTATTACCCAGTAACTGGGTTGTGGAGGTCAGATAGGCAGTCGCTCCATGTAAAATACTGGTATTCAGCTGCATCCGGTTAGACTGGAAGCCGACTCCAAGATAGTTGGGAAAAGGCGCGGGCAGATTGAAGTAGGTAACTAGATTAGTTGGGTGCTGTAGGACCCCAAGGCACCAGTACGGCCTGCAGGGATCCTGGGACGTTCTAGTATGTTCAGGGTAGAGGTCTCACTCGCTGACAACGCGAGAGTATGGTGTTTGAGAGTGACTTGTTGATATGTGCAGTGTTATAAAAGAAAGAGGGATAGGTCACTCCAAATAACTATATTGGTAATTACGGCAAAATACAAGTGCCCACTTCGGCCAGGCAAGCAGAACTGATCCCTAAAACAAATGTGATGCCTACACATTCTATATTCAAACGGCTCTCCAATAATCTTAACAGCCAGCTGAAGGCCGGTACAGACCCGCTGAGATTAGGCTGTGTCTACAATCGTCACAGTACCTACCTTACTTCTACCGAATGATATGGTTAGTCCCTAGAAAAACTCTTTCTCAGTACCTACGAAGGTACAACATTTTACTATAATTTCACTAGCTGACCCAGCAAACGTTGTTGTTAAAAAATGAGGGGTGGGGGTAGGAGGGTGAAAAATACTTTACGACATCTCATACCTAACAATTATACAAAAACAAAATTAAATCGGTCGAGCCGTTTCGGAGGAGTGCAACCACAAACACAGTGACACGAGATTTTTATATATCGGGTGTAAAGAGACGGTTTCCGAAGCCGAAAACCACATATTCTACCCATTATTTGGATCATTTTTTTCACAAGACCATACCTGGGAAACCACTGGTTCTGGAGATATTGAAGGTCAAAGTCGCAATTTTTTTTTTACTTTTTTACGAAAATTAATTCTAATTGTTATTTTATTACTAAACTTTTTTCCTAACAAACATTACCTGAATTTTCGATTTTGTTTTCGAAATTACGGATTTGCAGTTACGAAAACGCAATGAATATCTAACGTATCCGACAAGTACCTACGTGGCTTAGAGCGAAGGGGCTGGGTTTAACTCCACTTGCATGTGTTCGCATTACATTGCGCGAAATAAAAATAGTTTTATTTTTCATACTAAAAAATAAAAGTCGTTTCCCAGCAATATTTTTTGCGCAAAACTGCTTTGTCAGACGTACAGTATGCGTAGTTAACGGCTCTGTGATGTGTCTTTTTACAGCCTGTATTAGATTTACCATCGCCAAAAATATTATAATTTAATGTTAAGTATGTACCTACCTATATAGCCACTATATAGTCAAATGGGTGGTCATATTTTAAATAAGATTGATTAGCTGATGATAACTTTGTATGCAAAATCCATTTTTTTGGGATTTTTTTTTGGCTTCCTTGAAGAAATTGTTCATTTCCATAGCCAGCAGAAGCAGTACTTTTAAAATGTGACCATCCACTTGCGTTACATCCTGTATAAGTAATTAAATGGCAATACAAATTAAATTTCTATAACTTCCGTAGTGCAGGAGCAGTCTTGTCAAAAGTAGTTATATAAATACTTAGATGAATAGGCACACACAGTAATTTTCAGTTAAATTAAAATTACCTTGTTATGGGTAGTTTTGCAGATCAGATAGCTCTTGTGCAATAAACCTAGAGTCATAAGGAAACCGCATTCGACTATGTGTAGGTATTTATCATCAACAAGCGACCCGCCCAAGGTTCGTACGGAAACAAAAACTTTTTTACAAAAAAAATAGAACCGACTTCCAAAAAAGTGCAAAATAACTTTAATTTCGGCAGTCGGTGTCAAAAAACGAAGACAAAACAAAAAACACCGACTACGACGTACAAGTCTCTTACTGACTAAAACCCACCCTGTTCCTTCCCTGCCCTGAGTGCCCAGGGGCGCGGTAACTCTGTTTTGAATTTATCCACAACCCCTGGGCTGTTTATCCACAACCCCTGGGCAGAACGGAACCCTTAATGTGCGAAATCCGATACGCTCTTGGCTAGTTTTTCATACATTTAGTAAGGAATGGCTTTTTTGTTTATTGATTCTGAGATGGTACGAAGTTCGCTTGGACAGCTAGTACTCGTAACTACATAAAGTTCAATACATAAACTTATAAATCATCATCATTCTCCTGCCCTTATCCCAATTTATTTGGGGTCGGCGCAACATGTCTTTTTCTTCCATACTCCTCTATTAGTCGTCATCTCTGTAGTCACCCCCTTTTTACCCATATCCTCTTTCACACAGTCCAACCATCGTTTCTTTGGCCTTCCCCTACTCTTATAGCTATCCACATCCATACACAAGACTTTCCTTACGATATTTTCTTCATTCCTCCGCATCACTTGCCCATACCACGACAACCGATTTCCACACAACTTTTCAGTCAGCGGTGCCACTTTCAGACTGTCTCATATATACTCATTCCTAATTCTATCCATGCGCGTAACACCACACATCGCTCTTAGCATTCTCATCTCAGCCGCATGCAATTGCTTTTCATTCATCCCTTTTTTTTTCTTATAAATATAGGTAGATATATACATACATATTTTGTGTTGGTAATGGACCACTTCCTGCCAACCATCTATTATTTACTTTCTTTTAACAAGTAAAACTGCTTTCTCACTTGGTATGTCATCGGTTCAAAGTTTATTTGAACAGCACTGAAATTAACTTACCAGGTTATCACCTTTTTGAGAACCAGATGAGAATATGGTAATAAGAATCGGCGTTCTAAAAGAAAAAAACCGGCCAGCGAGTCGGACTCGCGCACATATGATTCCGAACAAATCACATTTTTCCAGGCCCTGCAGACTCGACATTGATAGCGATCGCTACGTCGTAACTATCGGTCGCTACGTGGGAAAAATAATTGATTTTCTTGAAATATGTACAGAGACCAACAGATCAGTTGATCAGTCTTCATAAAAAATAGTGCTTGCAAGTTAAAATTTACGCCGTCTCTGTACATATTTCAAGAAAATCAATTATTTTCCGACGTAGCGACCGATCGTTACGACGTAGCGATCGCTATCAATGTCAAGACTGCAGGGCCAGGTTTAAACTACATATAGGTACTTCTTATGGGTTTGGATATAATCTATAAGTAAAGAACTACATTCTGTATTTTTTTTTTTCAAAATTTTGGGCCTTGTGGTTTCGGAGATAAGGCCCCTGGTCATTCTTTATCTTTTTTCTCAAATAACTTTAAACATTTTGGAATTATGAAAAAATATATTTAAAATCCTTACAATAAGCCCTTTCGTTTGATATGTAAGCTTTTTTTTAAATTTTCTTATTTGCACCCCCGAAGTGACCCCCATATTCTAAATTCATTTATTTACGTTACACGTTCGTATTTGGGTAACCGACGAAAAAGAACTAAAAAGCAAAAAATAAATAAACCTTTTAAGTCTTGAGTAATGAGCTTATTTACCTACATAAAATATCAAATTTTATATAAACTAATTTTGAGTCGGCGCCAATTAATAAAATGATTAATTATCTACTTACAGCCCTCTTCATTTGTAAGTACTTATAAAATTTAGATATTTAATAATCAGATTGTTGTTTGGCGCCGACTCAAAATTAGTTTATATAAAATTTGATATTTTATGTAGGTAAATAAGCTCATTACTCAAGACTTAAAAGGTTTATTTATTTTTTGCTTTTTAGTTCTTTTTCGTCGGTTAATTTTTTTGTTAAAAAGTTTTTTATAACAACGTAAAAACAACAAACGCAACATAGTTACCTAATACGGTGAAAAAATTGTTTTTTTGTAATTTCTTATACTGGTGGACCAGCAGTTGCTTGCAGATCTACCTAACTTACTTAAGCAGTTTTTCATTATAATCATGTTAAATATTTTCATAAAATAATGGTCCTCTGAGTACAACCACGCGACATGCTTATTCATAATCAGCCTTTTAATGTCCCCACTGCTGGGGCTCAGGCCTGTGAGAGGGTGTGGGCCGTAATCCACCACGCGGGCCCAATGCGGGTTAGTGGATGTCACATGTTTTCGGTTTTTTCTTTCTAGGACATGCCGGTTTCCTCACGATGTTTTCCTTCACCGTTTTGAGAGCAGTGGTGATGAAAAAAATTACACAAAGTGAAGCGCCAGCCTGGGGTTTGAACTCACGCCCTACAACTTGTAGGTCGGGGCCGTTTCCACTGGGCCACCATTGCTCACCCATGACATGCTTATTAGAACCAATCTATTCAATTGGAATCCCAAGTGGAGTACCTACTAGAAAATTAATCGCCTGTCTGGGCCACCTCTGCTCATGTGTTTTTCCACTAGGAAATTTGCATATTAATCCGCTGTCTGGATTTGGAACTGTTTGCAGGAAGTTGGTTGCGGGACTTACAACATTATGTAAGTAGCAATATAAAGACATCCTACAACGCTGCCTATACCTTGTCGAAATGAAAGCGTCATATCACCATCAGATACCTACAACAAACATTCCCATAACCCCCTCGCAAATAACCGCGTAGTTAGAGCCCATTACGACGCCATCTTGAATTCAGTAGAGATAACATCAAATCTTCTATAACTGCATAACACCTTGGGATTGAACACAACTGGTATTCAGTTATTCAAATGTGGTCACGACTCTGGCCGCTCCCTTGGAACGAGGCGTGATAATAGACTGATTCAATAGTCTTTGGTAATTGTGTGAGGTTATGTTTGCTTGGTAAGGGAACTTGTAATTTGATAGATTAAGTTAGGTGGGTGCTAAAAATTATGTGAAGTTTTAGTACCTAGTCGTTTTAAGTAATAACTAGTTTTTTTCCCCCGGAAGCTCTCGTGATATATCCTATTTTTTTTTAATTCTTGATAGGCACGCGTTTGACCACTATCTCACCTGATGGTAAGCGATGATGCGGTCGAAGATGGAGCACGCTTGCCTAGAAGTAACCTATTCACTCTTGACTTGAAGGTTCCGTGCCCAAAGGATCCAAACGGAGCCCTATTGCTTTCACTCGTGTTTGTGTGTCCGTCGTCTGTCACATAATTTTGTTCCGAAGATTTTTTTAACTTCCCATTGACCCATAAACTTGAAAGGTGATAATGTTTAATATTACATTCTACTAACAAATACAAAAATATTGATTTCCTTTATAGGGTACGGAACCCTAAATGTAAGAAGTCCGACACGCACTTGACCAGTATTTTTTTTAAAGTACCTTTTTTTTTACTACTGCTCGCGTTTGATCATTATCTCACCTGATGGTAAGCGATACCCCCAGGTTTTAGCTATCAGGAAACACAGACCGCAGGTAATTCCACTCATTAGGTAGGTGTACGCAAAGAGCATATGGGTAAAAAGGGGGTGACTACAGAGATGACGACTAATAGAGAAGTATGGAAGAAAAAGACATGTTGCGCCGACCCCAAATAAATTGGGATAAGGGCAGGAGAATGATGATGAGGTAGGTGTAGGCACTTATCAGGAGGAGCTCGTGGCTAAAGTAATAACAGCCGCACGGGTCCATCCAGCAGGTTAAGCTACGCTTGGCCGGGATTGTTCTATGGATGGATAACCATCTTTTTATACCAAAATTCCTCCGTGCCTCGGAAAGCACGTTCGGCCGTTAGTCCCGGCTGTCAATCGTGGATCTTTGACAGTCGTTACGGGTCGTCAGAAACCCAGTCTTACCAAGGGGTATCGTATTACTAATTAACTGGGTTGTGGAGGTCAGATAGGCAGTAGCTCCATGTAAAATACTGGTATTCAGCTGCATCCGGTTAGACTGTAAACCGACCCCAAGATAGTTGGGAAAGGGCTAGGCAGATTGAGGTAGGTGTACGCACAATGAATTGTGTTCTCAAAACGTTTTGTGCGTGTGGATGGGATGTTCACCATGTACCGGTGGCACATCGCCGTACGTCTAGTGGTCCGATGATGGAACGGGCTTGGTGGAATTAAACTATGCAATTCCGACGCACACTCTCCAAAATAAAACCAATAGAATACAGACAGGCTAGCAACTCGGCATCGATGCTCAAGACTTTGGAGCCTCGACGAGGATCATCGGCAATGACCGATGATCCTCTTGGCTTGCCTATATATCCAGCTATCTATTCTATGACTATTATTAATATTAAATACTATTAGTTCTTTTTTTTTAGTGGGGTGTGAAATCATCCGATGACATCTCCCGCTCTGGGTGGAGCGGGAGGGCGTGTCAGACTCTTACTGACTACCACCCACAGAAACAGGGGTGGGTACCCCTGTTCCTTCCCTGCCCTGAGTGCCCAGGGGCGAGGTAACTTTGTTTCGAATTTATTCTCAACCCCTGGGTAGGCATCGGCTATGACGGGCCCCGTAATTATTGCTGACAACTCTTGTTCGGCGCGCGTGGAACACTACGCGCCGTCGACTCTCGGGCCTGGTGCTGATCGGACGGCGAGCTATCCATTACTCGCCGTCCGCAGGCCGGATTAGTCCTTCGATTAGAGATTAAGTCTTTCTGCAAACATTTACTACAAACAAACAACAAGAACCGTTAGGTTAAGTTAGCAACCTTATGTAGACAATTAGGTTTTTAGTTCTTTGTGACTGCCATTGGGTGGCTTAAACTTAGCAATGTTAACAGTTACTAAAGCAAAAGTTCAATATTCAAGGTTGGAATGGTTCTAGTGGTCAGATATTAGAGCCGCAGCCGGTCTTTCCGGAAACTGATAGGTAGTAACATAGAACTATGTTGAAGGCACAGCGAGGAAACATGATGTTGAAAGTTTAAATAAAACTAACATTATCGTTTTAGGTCACTGGGTTTACGGTCTAAAGTCTTTTATTGAGCAAATAAATTGGAAATTTAGGCATACTGAAGTATTGTAACGATGCCATAACAAACATTTTGGATATATGTTACTAACTCCTACTCGATTGTTCAGATCTCAAGAAGTCAAATGATTTGATTAACTTTTTGACTCTCACAAAAGAAAGACGAAAGAAAGAAATATTGTTTATGCTGCAGAAACAAAAGATACATCAGTGAAAAATTAGACAAAAAAAAAATTGAGTAAGTAAATAATATGCAGAGCAGTGGTGGCCCAGTGGTATCGGCCGCGACTTACAAATTGTAGGTCGTGAGTTCAAACCCAGGCAGGCGCTTTACTTTGTGTAAGTTATTTCATCACCACTGCTCTCAAAACGGTGAAGGAAAACATCGTGAGGAAACCGGCATGTCCTAGAACCGAAAATTCGAAGACATGTGACATCCACCAATCCGCATTGGGCCCGCGTGGTGGATTATGGCCCACACCCTCTCACAAAGAGGAGGCCTGTGCCCCAGCAGTGGGACAATAAAAGGCTGATGATGATGACGAAGCTAAAAGCCTCGTATTCAACCAATGAAATTCTTTTGTTCATGTCAGGGTCCGCCAACAACCAAAGACAATACACATTGCGTCAAGCAACACGAACCTTAACTTATGGGTCTACTAACGGTCCAGTGGCGCCCTCATTGAATAAAAAATCGTAGCATAGCACAGAAAATAAATATTAAAAAATCCAACGTCACGTTTGTTACAAAGAGGATAAAGTATTTTTACGTTGTTAAAACAAGTCTCAGAATGTTTCGTGTCCAAAGTAGTAGGCAAAAGTACCAAAAACGGCCGTTTCTGACACTTTTTTACTTTGGATATGAAACCTCTTTGTAACAAACGTGACGTTGAATTCTTTAATATTTGTTTTCTATGCTATGCTACGATTTTTTATTCAATGAGGGCGTCACTTGGCCGTAAGTAGGGCCTTAAATAACAGCTCACCCCCTAAGTGACCTACAGCGGTGTAGTGGCGGAATGGACGGTAAGCGAACGCGTACCTATCCACGAACTGATCTCGGCAAGAGTTGCTTAACCACGAAAATCAAACCATGCTGCTTTTACTACTTAGCCGCGAACACTCACGTATTACACCTCTTTTTTTTTAGGATGGTAAATTATCAAATGACTTCTCCCGGTGGAGCAGGAGGAAGTGCCAGACTCTTACTGACTAAAACCCACCTGTATCCCTTCCATTGTTCATTGCGTTCCGGGGTTACAGTAACTCTTCTGAATAAACCTGCAGCATGTATTACATTCAGAACTTCAGAACTTTTTTAAAGTTTCTCTTTCAGAGCTTCAGAAAGTCCCAAGATAATTTGACTTACCTACTTTTTGACCCCCACCAACAAAAGAGCTGATTACTGAAATTCTTTTGACACTTTTCGCATCGGAATAACGACACCATAGAGCGGCTGGTAGTACAGGGCAGAGGGGAAGGTAACAGGCCACATGGGTGGTCACCGATGAGGTGGACCGATCAGGTTAATCCTGCGGTTGGAGGCGCTGTCAATGAATGCACCCGGCTGTTGCTTTACAAAGTCCAGACAAGTGGGAGTCGGACTAGAGAGCAAAGGGTTCTGAACGAATCATATTTTGTAACATATTTTTGAAGTGAAAACTTCTTTAGGCGCGTCGGGCATTTTTAGATGGGAAAAAACTACTGAATTCGCGTGCTACCGACACCGACACCGACACCGCTACGCGATCGAAGTGAAAACTTCTTTATTATAGGCGCGTTGGGCATTTTTGTTCAAATTTTCACTTCTGTCGGCACTTCCAGAGTTCCACTCTTTTTTTTTAACCAGACATCGGTATTCCTGTTTTCTATAGGAAAGTGTAGCAATACTTTGTGTATTTATTTTAAAATTTTAGGCTCAGTAGATAAGAATAAGGAAGGGAAGTTATGGGGGACAATGGTTATTTTTCAAAAATTGTGTTAAATAATTTAAAAGCTATCTATTTTAGAATTATGAAAACAAAAAATTGAGATTCTTACAGTAAGCCCTTTCATTTGATATAACGCACGGCACAATTTGAAAAACTTTTTTTTTCATTCGGAGCAAGTTGGCTGTGACAGACGGACACACGAGTCATCCTATAAGGGTTCTGTTTTTACATGCAGATGTACGGAACCCTAAAAAAAAGATGGAGAAAGATCGTAAAACTATTACAACAAAACTAACAATAGGATAGAATTCATAGTGTTCATGACCACTCTGTCAAGAGCGAAGCAAAGAAGAAGAATAGGGAAAGGGCGCCAAGCAACAGAAACTTAACTAAAATAACTGCTCACCCCCTAAGTGACCTACAGCGGCGTAATGGACGGTAAGCAGCGAAGCTCGGTTAAAAGCGAACGCGCATAAATGCAGTGTAGTGTTGCGCTTCAGTGGCTGCCGATTGTCGATGCAGTAGAGATGGGTTGGTATCGATATCGATAGTCGTGAATTATAAAAAAATGTTATAGCAACTTTTATAATTGTTTTTTGTAACTGTATTTAGGCATTTTAATGAAGATACTATTTTAATTTTATTTTGTACAGATTAAAAGTTTACTTAAGTTAAAAAAAAAACAATGTATACAAGTGGTATAAAAACCGGCCAAGTGCGAGTCGGACTCGCACACGAAGGGTTCCGTACCATTATCTACAAAAACGGCAAAAAAATCACGTCTGTTGTATGGGAGCGTTGTGTGTTTTTTAAGTATTTGTTGTTACAGCAGCAAAAGAAATACATCATCTGTGAAAATTTCAACTGATAACTATCACGGTTCATGAGATACAGCCTGGTGACAGAAGGACAGACAGACAGACAGACGGAAAGCGGAGTCTTAGTAATAGGGACGAATTTTTCAATGCACATTGAATTTACGCCCGTAAAATTCAATTTGCATCGAAAAATTCGGCCACGTTGAATGGCGATGCTGATAATATATAAGATATGAATAAAATCTTGTGAGGAAAGTGTTGTGTATGAAAGTGGGGAAGACCAAAGAACCGACTGATGGATTGTGTAAAAGATGATAATTATATTATTTAGAACAACTGTATTAATCGTCATTTCAGCATTTAACCCTATTTTTTTTATGTATGTAAGAAGAAGACGTGTTGTGTTACGCCAACCCCAAATAAAATGGGATAGGGGCAAGAGATTGTTGAGATTGTCGTTGTTGTTGTGGTTGTTGTTAGCGGTTCTAGCCAACTTCAGGCTCTAGCTTACTTGAGGCTGTAGGTTTTTTGTGACGGTGTGTGCGCGCATCGTAAAAATATACTGTCATCATTTTTTCCTAACGCGCCAAAAAAAGTATAACTTCAAAATCTTTTTGAAGTTATACTTCCCGCTACTACTACCGTCACAAAAAACCTACAGCCTGAAGTTAGCTATGGTCTGTGGTTCATGAAGAATGATTGTTTTCCTTTTGTAAACGTTGTGACAGTTTGGTTTTTTATCTTGTGACGCCGAAGAAGTATAACTTCTTACGTGCGTACATAAGTACACAAACACTTTTTTTTTAATTGGGCAGGTAGGTAAGTACATCCTTTAATTTGTTGAAAATTATTATCGACTGAGAACAAGCCTATAACATGTTACTAGTAAGTAGGTAATAGGATACTTTGACTCATCTCCATGTGGTTTTTAGGGTTCCGAAAGTCCGAACGAAAAACGGAACCCTTATAAGATCACTCGTGTGTCTGTCTGTCTGTCCGTCAGTTTGACCATTCTCCCCCCTTATCTCCGAAACTAAAAAAAAAAAAAACCGGGTCTAAAATTAAAAAAAAATACAGTAGGTGGTTCTTTACTTACAGATTACGGGAAAACGTAAGAAGTATATAGTTTAAAAAAATACCTGAAAAAATATATGCGAGTCCGACTCGCTCTTGGCCGTTTTTTTCCAGTAGATATCTAACTTAAGGCCCTACTAACGGTCCAGTGGTGCCCTCATTGAATAAAAAATGAAAAAATGTTTCGTATCCAAAGTAGTAGGCAAAAGTGTCAGAAACGGCCGTTTTTGGTACTTTTGCCTACTACTTTGGATACGAAACATTCTGAGACCTGTTTTAACAACGTAAAAATGCTTTTTCCTTTTTGTAACAAACGTGACGTTGGATTTTTTATATTTATTTTCTGTCCTATGCAGTATGCTACGATTTTTTATTCAATGAGGGCGCCACTAGACCGTTAGTAGACCCTTAGGTAGCAGCAGGTAAGTTACGCAAATCATGTAAGATTAAAGTGATATAACTTAAAGCTACTATTCAAGACCTGTTATTACTTATTAGCACTAGTAGGATATTATTAAACAGCAGACTAGCTGTGCCCGCGACTTCGTTCGCGTGGTTGTCGAGAACAAAACAACGTCGTTTAGATAAGAGTATATCACCTTTTTGATGATTTAGATAAGAGTCCTGACTTTGGTATAGTTGATTACGTTAATGCTTCTCTATATACTATGTTAGCGGTGGAATTACCCGGAGCATATACAAAAAGGTTGTTTGGGTTGCTAACACGTGATAGAGAAACATAGAGTTGGCCGTGTGAAAAACAATCAAAAGTAAGGTCTACACCCGCAACGGATAACGTCTGGCCTTGGGCTTTATTAATAGTCATAGCGTAACAGAGGCTTACAGGAAATTGCACACGTTTGAAAGTAAACGGAAAATTATTGGGGATAATGGGTATCCTGGGAATGAAAACAACATCACCGGAGCCGCAACCTGTTAAGATTTCGGCTTCGATGACATTTCGTTGGAGATTTGTTACTCTCAACCGAGTTCCATTGCATAGTTTTGGTGGGCTTAAATTTCTGAGTAGAATGATTGGTACTCCGACTTTTAAATAAATTTTGTGTGCTGGAAGACCTGGTGTATTTAGAGAGTCTAAAAACTCTACTGGATAGTGGGTGGCATCTCCTTCTTCTAAAACCGTGTTAATAGATAAATATTCCCTACTTTCTCCAGAAACATGTACCAATATTTGAGAATTTATTGCTGCTGCTTGGTCGTTGCGAGGTGCCAAAATAGCTCGTTGGCATAGCCAAGCAGCGTCATGGTTCGAGATCTCTGATGGATCTCCGTATACAGAGGAAATGAGTTCCTGCTGTGAGGCAACAGAAGAACACAGGCTTTCGACTAAAGTTACTTTACCTCCTTCTTGAGTCGGGTATGTGCCGTTACCAATTTGAAGTAGTAAATTTGAGAAAACCTGCGCGTTTGCGTCACCTCCCAAATATGCTCGCATATTAAAGCTCAAATTAGTTAATATGACACTACGCCATAAAATAGAGCTCTTTAAACAGGCACCTATTTCATCGGCCCTCGTTCCTCTGGGTATTATAGGGAGTGTCTGCCTGAAGTCTCCACAGAATAGCACCGTTAAGCCTCCCATCGGTCGGTCATTTTGTCTTATATCTCGCAACGTTCTATCTACAGCTTCCACAGCTTTACGATTTGCCATCGTACACTCGTCCCAAACGATAAGGGCGCAATCGCGTAAAACCCTTGCTTTATCACTATTGCGAGACACGTTGCAAACAGGGTTTTCTGTGCGGTCCAAGTCGATTGGTATTTTAAATGTTGTATGTGCAGTTTTTCCTCCTGGTAATAAAGTGGCAGCTATTCCTGAGGAAGCGACGGCAAGGGCAATTTTGTTTTGGCTCCTTATTTGAGCCAAGATAACTTTAGTGAGGAAAGTTTTACCTGTTCCACCAGGTGCATCTAAAAACAGCATTTCTCCTAATGAATGTTCTACACTACAGCATACTCTATCAAAGATTTGACGTTGTTCTGTCGTCAAATTTGAACAGCCATTTCGCAATATTTCTGCTAACTCTTCGGGGTTGTAATTTATTTCAGATGTATACTCCCTATTAATTCGTTCCCCACCAACTGTCGGTGTCGGCAAGCCGTATTGACTGAGGGGGTTCCCTCCTATACTTGTAACTATATCTTGTATAGCCAGCAAAGCCCTATTATGGCAGCTTTCACGTACTTGGTCAGAAGTTTCACTATTTATATTTTGCTGTCTCAAAAAATCTTCGGCAAACGCGTCTTTATATTTTTGCCACAACTGCCCAGCGTCCGATAGGCCACAAAATGTCAACAAAATGGCAAATAAATGGCGCAAACGATGTGGACTATCACTGACGCATGCTTCGGCTAAAGCATCATCCCAATGCTGATCGCCATCTAATAAATGCCGTGCGCGGCAAGCAGCTTGAAATGTGGGATATTCTATATCGTCCACTTTGCGGAGCTCAGCAAAAGAAGTAGGTCCTCGCACTGTGTGAAGAAGAAGGCGTAAATAATAACACTCTGCATTATTTGGGTGCACCGTGTATACTCTTCCAATCACGTGTTCTTTAAAAATGCCGGACTCGCCTTCTACAGCAGTTCCACGTCTCCTGCGATTAAAAACACCTTGCTGCTTGTTATAAGTATAATAATGTGGCACTTCATTGTACAACAGAGACTTAGCGAAATTGTCTCTTTCGCAAAGGCGAAAGAATGCGAGCAAGGTGGTTTGTCTTGGGTTGTTCATTCTTTCTGCCACATTTTCTGGCTGAAAGTAAACTCGCTGCCCGCCTTCCAGGTGCACGTCAAGATGGATGACTGGCGGATACCTTTCATGAATAGGGAAACTCAAAATGCGCCAAACTGCCTCCGAAGAGCTTATGTATCGGCCAGATTGATACCTTGTCACTTCATCAAATTGGTTGTTATTTCTTAGTGCTATCATGGCTTGATCACTACCTTTATTAACATATTTACATATATATTTTATAGATTCGACGCTATTACAAATTTCAACATTAATGTGTGCTTGAAAAGCGTTTGACAAAACTGGAGAATACGGTACCACCCAACTATTATTTAGAATTATTTCTTGTCCACGGAATCTGACAGTAGCTGTGAAACCACCTTGTGACGGTGATCTTCGCCGGTATTGCGGATACCCATTTTCCCCAGCCATAGTTAGTTCTTTCAGTGCTCTGGGGTATTTTTTTGAGCATTGACCATCTTTCATGCACGGTGATTCCCTGTTTAAGAGGCCACATGGCCCGTGAACCATATGTGTTTTTACTATGTCATGCAAAATCGGATCTGCATTATAGTCCGGAAATTCTGCACTTATGACACTGTCTATAGCATCGGGACGAATTTTTTCTTCCAGCCACAGAAGAATGTGCGCGTGGGGTAAACCACGCTTTTGCCACTCGACGCTATACATAAAACAAAGAGTTGAACCGAAAACTTTCTCCTTTGTAAGTAGATTAATCAAGACTTAAATGAAAAATCCTAGCAATAATGTCATGTCTGTCGTATGACGCCTGTCCTGTGAGAAGTGCCTGGCAAATCTCCGTCCACTTTGGATTTGTTGTAAATGTTATAAAAAGGTCCGGCCGGCCGTATTTACGGACGTAACAAAAAGCATCTTGCGTTCGTTCGTGCATATACCGCGGACCGCCTGTGAAACTGGATGGCAAAATAACCAATCGACCCAAGTTTTCGACGTTATTATCTGATTGCATGGCGTCCCGCAAGTGCACGTATTCTTCAGCGCGTAACCGTCGCTGGTTAGTGCGAATATACACTAAACGTTCAGTTTCTATTTTTGCGTACATGTCCACAATAAATTGGCTGAACAAACCACGAAATCGTTGCAAATATACGAAACTGTTTTGCCTTATTTGTAAAAGGTAGGAATAGTATTGTTGAGCAGATATTTTTTTTTGATAATTAGTGACTCTCGTAGTAGGGTTCACTTGGTACAGCCCAAAATTGTACCCATCTTCACCATGACAATAAATTAGTGGATATTGCAGGGCGTCGTAAGCTCGGTGGGTTTCCAAAATGCGTTGAAGGCGATCGTCGCGTGTACGCAACACGATATCACGTCTCTCACACTCCTGGTCGACTAAAACAACTGCAACTTCATCTGCGACGGGTGCATTGTGTCTTCCACGGTGTTCACCCACAGGACGTCTATCGGCACTTATAACAATTTTGAAATCATTGCTGCCTTGTGGAATTGACTCCAATGCAGCTTTGAATTCACGAACGTACTGGTTAACGTGATGCAGCAATTCTTGAAGTTGACCCAAAAGCTCAGCATTGAGCTGGGGAAAATTGTGATTTCTAACATTGAGCTGTTGCGTGTAATCGGATACAAAATAAATTTGGAGAAATTTGGGTTCATTTTCTGGCAGCAAAGATCCAATAAGGTGATAAACTTGACCTTGTACTTTGAAGGTTGGCATGAACGGTCCTTCCGTTATTTGTTTTGCCCCAAAGGAAGTCATTTGGAAAGCACTGTTATATAAACGAATATTATCCAAAAAACGGTTCGACTGGGGATGATCGCCATTCAGGAGACTTTTAAGTAAGTGTGGTGGATCTTGGAAATTTGGAAGAACAATTTTTCCATTTGAGCAGCACATTCCATCTGTCTCTTTCCTCCATTTCAAAGCATGACAAAAATTACAAATTTCTCTCATGTCACCCACGAAAGTAAAGCCAGCATAATTAATTCTAGACGAATATGTGAACCCTGATTTTTCCCTATTGTCCCAAGGTAATAAAATATTTGCATCGTCATTTTCCATGGACTCATCAGCTCCGCTATTTGTTTCTCTATTCATATGGTATCGAGCTCGTTCTATTTCTAGGCGAGATTGACGTTGTTCTGCTGTTTCTGCTCGTCTTAGTTCATCTATTCTTTCCCTTTCAGATGCAAGATAACTTTCATTGTTTCTTTGTACACCTACATAGTTATGTCTAGCTATTTGTAATCGTTCTTCTCTTTGGGAGAGAGATTCAGACTCGCGCGAGAGAGCGTGTCGCTCTCGGTCAGATGACAGACGTGCTTGGCGTTCCTCGATACTCTCTTGAGAACGCAAAGTCGCGGTCCGAGTTCTTTGCGAACTTAAGCGCGACTCCCTTTCTGTGAAAGTCTCTGACTCGCGTGAGAGAGACTGGCGCTCCCGATCAGCAGACAGCCGAACTTCGCGTTCCTGGATATTCTCTTGAGAACGCAAAGTCGCGGTCCGAGTTCTTTGCGAACTTAAGCGCGACTCCCTTTCTGTGAATGTCTCTGACTCACGTGAGAGAGAGTGGCGCTCCCGATCAGCAGACAGCCGGTCTTCGCGTTCCTGGATACTCTCTTGAGACCGCAAAGTCGCGGTCCGTGTTCTTTGTGAACTTAAACGTGACTCCCTTTCGGTGAACGTTTCCGATTCACGTGAAAGAGCGATGTGCTCTCGGTTAGCAGATAACCGTGCTTCACGATCTTCTTCCGATTCCTGAGACCTACAAAGTCTCATCCTTTTCGCATTTCGGCTACGCAGCGAAAGGTTAGTTTTTTTTCTTTGAGGCATTTTCAAGGAAAATTAAAGCAATAAACAAAACTAACAACACTTATGACTGAATAGCCTACAAACTTAAAAGATCGGTGCGTCGAACAGTCTAGTGTGACAACGTATCGTCTGTTCGTGGTCGTGACTCAACGAATTGGCAACACTAACTTACTGTATAACGATTGGCACTATTGGATTCAAACTACGAAGTAAATCAAATACAATCTTTACTTCGTACTTCAAACCAATGACCAAAGTTGACCAAACGAAACCAATAAGATAAGCAAATACTTTTTTTTCGACCAATTTAGAAAATCGATAAACCAAGCAACCAAAGAACTTTTACGACACACGCAAGAACTTTTAAGACACCTAACGAAACCCAATTTGCCTAGTAAACACGGTGGACGTCATCCTCGCGCGGAAAATCTTAACACCGCGATTCAGAAAATGACGTCATTTGCACAACGCCATCTATCGGATTTAGATTTCAACTATCAACATTAGTTCTATTTTTAGTCTTAAGATGTCGTTGCAAGTACTATACTTAATTGCGTAACGTAATATTTTACTTCTTGAACTCACTAAATTAATCATATCTTTTGATAGAGTGAACCGATTTCGATGAAACAAAAACTAAGTTAATCCTCAAGTTGCGTATAATTTTTGTATATAAACATTGTCAGCATTGAATTCGTAGATTTTACGTGATGTGCGCACAAACAAACAGACAAACAGACAAACAGACAAAAATTTCAAAAATGATGGAAATGGGTTCTGTTACTTATCTTTTCACACGCTGGCTATTTTTTGTTTCAATTTCTTCAATGTACAAAAATGACTTTTCTACAGATTTATTATATGTATAGATATTATCTATAACTAGTCTATGGACGCAGCCATAGATTTTAAAATTGCATTGATTAAGGAGGTTTTAATTTAACCCTATCTTGTATTTAGCAATCATGCTTTGGGAACTGGTGAATTAATTATAGCTTTCTCGTTAAACGTACCCACTTTATTATATCTAAGAATGTCTGTATACTCTCAGGGAGAAAACTTGTTATTGTACCTACCTACATACTTTACACGGTAGAAAATTATTACTTACCGCGTTCAAGTTAAATTAATTAGATAGCAACTTTGAATATGCATAATCAGCCTTTATAACGATGTTCCCACTGCTGGGACTCAGGCCTCCTCTCTAGGAGAGGGAATGGGCCGTAATCCACCACGGGGGCCCGGTGCGGGTTGGTGGATGTCACATGTTGTGGAGGTATGCGGAACAGAGTCTAAAGTCCCGCAACCTCCATTGAAAAGGGAGGATCCTCCGACCAGACGGGTGTTGTGTCTGGTCCGGGCAACTGCCCGATAGTTGATTTCGGGCTGTTGTATATGTTCAAATCGCACGGAGAACTCTGCTTGCGCGATGTAGGAATTTTGCTGTTCTAGTTCGTATGTAGCGTCATAGATGTCGCTACAATGTCTTCAACGGTTTGTTGGACAGTAACCTACCTACATTATAATGTTCCCACCGCTAGGACTCAGGCCTCCTCTCTAGCAGAGGGAATGGGCCGTAATCCACCATGGGGGCCCAGTGCGGGTTGGTGGATGTCACATGTCTTCAAAGTTTTGGTGGACAGTAACCTACATTACAATGTTCCCACTGCTGGGCCTCAGGCCTCCTCTCTAGGAGAGGGAATGGGCCGTAATCCACCACGGGGGCCCGGTGCGGGTTGGTGGATGTCACATGTCTTCAAAGCTTTGGTGGACAGTAACCTACATTACAATGTTCCCACTGCTGGGCCTCAGGCCTCCTCTCTAGGAGAGGGAATGGGCCGTAATCCACCACGGGGGCCCGGTGCGGGTTGGTGGATGTCACATGTCTTCAAAGCTTTGGTGGACAGTAACCTACATTACAATGTTCCCACTGCTGGGCCTCAGGCCTCCTCTCTAGGAGAGGGAATGGGCCGTAATCCACCACGGGGGCCCGGTGCGGGTTGGTGGATGTCACATGTCTTCAAAGCTTTGGTGGACAGTAACCTACATTACAATGTTCCCACTGCTGGGCCTCAGGCCTCCTCTCTAGGAGAGGGAATGGGCCGTAATCCACCACGGGGGCCCGGTGCGGGTTGGTGGATGTCACATGTCTTCAAAGCTTTGGTGGACAGTAACCTACATTACAATGTTCCCACTGCTGGGCCTCAGGCCTCCTCTCTAGGAGAGGGAATAGGCCGTAATCCACCACGGGGGCCCGGTGCGGGTTGGTGGATGTCACATGTCTTCAAAGTTTTGGTGGACAGTAACCTACATTACAATGTTCCCACTGCTGGGCCTCAGGCCTCCTCTCTAGGAGAGGGAATGGGCCGTAATCCACCACGGGGGCCCGGTGCGGGTTGGTGGATGTCACATGTCTTCAAAGCTTTGGTGGACAGTAACCTACATTACAATGTTCCCACTGCTGGGCCTCAGGCCTCCTCTCTAGGAGAGGAAATGGGCCGTAATCCACCACGGGGGCCCGGTGCGGGTTGGTGGATGTCACATGTCTTCAAAGTTTTGGTGGACAGTAACCTACATTACAATGTTCCCACTGCTGGGCCTCAGGCCTCCTCTCTAGGAGAGGGAATGGGCCGTAATCCACCACGGGGGCCCGGTGCGGGTTGGTGGATGTCACATGTCTTCAAAGATTTGGTGGATAGTAACCTAGCTACATTATTAAAATACCTTGAACCAAAACTTTAAAAAAGTTTAATATGATGGCACTTAAAAGTTCAGTAATAGATTTCATGCCACTGAATGTATCAGACTGCTTGAAAAGTGACTTGTTTGGGTTTTTGCAGTCGGGTTTTTTTATTATTATCTGCATTTGAGAGAGAACAGGGGCTGCGATTCTCCATACAAATGTATTCCCCTTTTTTCTTCCTGAATAATGCCTCTAGAAGAATCATTTTTTTCATTAAGTCAAGGTCTGCTGTAGACATGTCCCTGTCATTTCCTTTTTTTCAGCAACTAATAAGTCAAGAAAAAATGACAATCCAAGAATGACAAAAATTTACCCATTTTTACCGCCGTTATTAGAGGACAACCAGACAAATTCAAACAGTTTTAAACTTAAACATTTAATAGGAACCTAGATATACTCTTTCTTAAAATTTTTATGCTAAAAATAATTGAATCGGCTCACTTTTTGAGGAGAAAAAAGTTGAATATGAAACGTCGATCTCGTCAAAAAATTTGTGATAAATTCGGTCTGAGCTGCGCTCTGTCCCTATCGCACTCTACGGGGGCAGGCTTGAGGCAGCAGGACAGCAATAGTTTCCTTTAAATACCTATTTTTCAAATTCCTCGGAGGCCCTGTTCCCTCTTAAGTGAGTTATATTTTTGGTATTGCCCTTTATTTTGATACCCCAGATGATCATGCCACAAATAAAAAACTTTTTACAAAAAAAATACAACCGACTTCCATAAATAAAACTAAAAAATGCAAAATAACTTTAATTTCGGAAGTCGGTGTTTCTAGTTTGGTTTCTTCGTTATTTGACACCGACTTCCGAAATTAAAGTTATTTTGCATTTTTTAGTTTTATTTATGGAAGTCGGTTGTATTTTTTTTGTAAAAAGTTTATTATTTTTCACTTTTTAGTTGTTGTACCCCATTCTAAAACTAAATTAATAGTAAAGTTATGCCCGAATTGATAGCCCCAAAATTACGGAATTTGAACATAGTTGGTGAAATTAGGGTGTATCAGGGTGAACTGTACAAATCTGTATACCCCTTTAGAGCGTATCAGCGTGATGTAATGTTGTGAAGTGGTGAAAACAATATACAGACATTCGATTGCAGCAATTCTGGAAGGTTTGCTATCATTTATTGAAGAGTTCCATTGTGTATCTCCGAAGTTCTTCATCAGATCTTCACCAAATTAAAATGGGACCACATGTAAAGCAACAGCTTTCAAATAAAAATCTTCAAAATCGGTTCACGTAGTGAAAAGTTATGAGGTAACACACATAAAAAAAAAAAAAAAAATAAAAAAAATAAAAAAAAATACAGTCGAATTGAGAACCTCCTCCTTTTTTTGAAGTCGGTTAAAAATACGCCCTCACTAACCTAATGGCGACCGCCATTTTGTGTTTTTCTATGTCACTTTGGCAGTCCACCCAATCAAATGATACCTCATTATTTTAAATCTATTCAGCCGTTTAGGTTACAGGGCGTGACAAAGAAATAGACATATACACCTACCTACCTACATACATACTTACATGCATAGGTACATACTCTCGAAAAACATTAGCCTCCTTATGGGTTAGTCGGATAAAAAAACTTTTTTACAAAAAATACAACCGACTTTAATTTATCCATTGACTTTATATTTTGTTTCTTCGTTATTTGACACCTACTTCCGAAAATAAAGTTATTTTGTAATGTTTAGAAGTCGGTTGTATTTTTTATAAAAAAGTTTTTATTTTTCACTTTTAAGTTGTTGTAGAAGTAAAACTAAATATTAAAGTTATGCCCGAATGGATAACCCAAATAACAAGGAATTTGAACATTTGGAGAAAACCAAAACGTCATCTGTGTATACGCCGAAATTGACTCACCTAAATCATTTTGATTATCACATCAGTACACTTGTAAACATGAATGTAGGTACATGAAACAATAAAAAATATATGCCTTATTTTTTACTGAAAGTTAAGCATTTAACATCTTATGTTTTTATGTAAGCATTTCACTGAATTAACTCTACAGGTTGTAACGGAAAGATGCGGTCGTATTTTAAAAACTGCATCTGCCTATGGGAATGAACAACAGTCCCTAAGGAAGTTATAGTAAAATCCCAAAAAAGAATTGGGACTTCCCATACAAAGTTGTCATCAGCTGATGCAAAATTTGTATGGGAGGGACAATTTTTTTTTTGAGAGTTGGCTATATTTTTCTGGCAAACTTTGGAAGTCGGTTGTATTTTTTGCAAAAAAGTTTTAATTTTTCACTTTTTAATTGTTCTAACCCAGAACTAAAACTAAATATTAAATATATGCCCGAATTGACAACCCCAATAACATGTAATTTTAACATAATTGGAGGAAAACAAAAGTCATCTGTGTATACATATTTTTTGTTTTTGTTGATTTTATCAAAAAGCACTGAATCAATTTCGATAAAATGTAGGGACCACCTTAGGATTATACTCTATCGAATAAAAAAATAATTTTGATAATCCGTCCACAATTGACAGAGAAATTGGTGAACATACATAAAACAAGCACTCTGATGTAGTTGGTGGCAGTTATTTTAATTTATTATTGATTTCATGCCACCAACTGCATCAGACTGCTTGAAAAGTGACATGTTTAGAACATTTTAGTTGTTTTTTACAGTCTGGTTTTTCGAAAATATTCAATACGCCACTTAATATAATTCGTCGACATTCTTTTTTTATTTTTCACAATATGGCGTCTGGTAGTTGCCATATTGTATTTTAATTACTGTCATGTCTTTAAAAGCACTCGCAAGATTAAGACGAATCAATTGACGTAAGAATTATCAAAATCGGCCCACGCGTTTAGTCTCTAAAGCGCCACAAAGGAACAAATATACATACATACATAGGCTGATAAACACATTACCCTCCCTTGCGTCGAGCAGTCTGGTAAAAAAATACATACAGTCGAACATAAAACCTCCTCCTTTTTTGAAGTCGGTCAAAAATATGACACACCTTTCCGTTACACCCTGTACAGATCACAATCACAGAACACCAATTATAATATCATCACAATTATCCAATCTCACAAAAACAATTAATCTTACGGAAGTTATATCCATCGACTTTTTTATCGATATAGCAGTCGCATCCCTAATAGCATCAATCATAAAAACGTGGCTGGTAAACAATGGGTGCGGGTGGGCGCGCACGACGCGGGCGGCCGGCACTTTAGCGACACTTTGGAACTGTATCGATACTTGCACGACACTATTTTTTAATTAATTGATTTCCGTTACCAAAATAGTAGTTAGATTTGTGCTTACCCCAACGGGAAAACGAGAAGCTTTTTGGGAACACATTCATTGTGCGTACAACTAAGGAGTGGAATTCCCTGCCAGAATCTGTCTTTCCTGATAGCTACAACCTGGAAGTATTCAAGAGTTGAAGAAGAACACTACTTTCTTTGACCACATCATCGCGTATCGAGTGAGATGGTGGTCAAACGCGAGCCTATCAAAGATAATATAATTAATAATAATAATAATTGGTGGTTGTGTGCAGCGCATGAAATGGACTCAATCCATGAACGAGAACGTCATGCGCGCATATTACGGGTCTACAGAGGGGGGAACTAACCTCACTGCGTATCGTGGTAGGATGCTGTCTCTTTTTCAGGACCTGGAACCAACGGTCAACGTCTCAGCTCAACGATTGTCGGATCAGGTGCGGGTCATCCAACGCAACCACAGGTTGGACGACGCCGCACTTGATCGGCTGCGCTCAGAGGTACTGAGCAACCTTATCTTCTCGACTACGACACAGACTGCGGCACCGCCGGTTTCCGAAGAAATCCCACCGGCTTCTCATAAAAACCTGCCGCGGTCCAATCATGTTGATGAGGAGACAGATGATAGGGTTGTCACAGTAAGTAGCCAGTGCAACGATCGACTGAGGAGCGCACTGGAAGATGCGCTTCGCGAGTATAGATCGAGTCCGACTCAACTTAGACCCCGTTTATCACGGTTACCTATGCACAAAAAAAATAGGGCGCTAGTGTGTGCTCTAGACTCGCTGCTTAAGAATATTTTTGAGAGCAGCGAGGACCTCTTTGATACGCACTCGATCCTGTATTGTGGGGCTGTTGCGGCATGTCGTTTAGCAAATCTAAAGTTACCAAATTGTGACGAAGCTACTCGACCAAAGCCTACCGTACCGGCCTGGCAGTGTAGGATCGAGAGGCGTATTGATGGGGCCAGAGCACTCATTGGTAAACTATACTGCTTCAGGGAGGGCAATACAAGACCACGTGTGATGCGCTTCGTGAGGCGGGCATTTTCGGGGACTGGAATCAGTCCTCGAGAATACATGTCCCGTGTCACGGAACGCATTGACTTCCTGAAGCAGAAGGTTTGTGCATGGGCCAATCGTATTCGGCGGTATAAGCGTCGGGTCGACCGGTACTCGCAGAACCGCATGTTCCAGAGCGATGAGAGGTGGGTATATAGAGCTTGGGAGCGACCTGAACAAAATGTGACTGACGTGCTCCGCCCCGATGCTGCCGCCACGAATGCATTCTGGTGCAACATCTGGTCGGTGCCCGTCTGTCACACTGAGGGTGGCTGGATGCGTGATGTCGAACGCGTGTGTGAAGCTATACCAGACATGGAAAAAGTAACCATCACTCCGTTCGATGTAGCCAAAGCAGTTCGTCCGTTACCAAACTGGAAATCTCCGGGACCGGACGGACTGCATAACTTCTGGCTTAAATGGTATAGTAGCTCACACGCGCTTCTGGCATCTCAATTCCAGGCATCCTTAGAGTCTGGGTCGCTGCCTCAGTTTCTAACAACTGGTGTTACCCACCTGCTCCATAAGACAGGTAGTCCCACGGAACCCAAGAATTATAGACCGATTACATGTTTATCGACGGTCTATAAACTTCTTACATCCATCCTGAGAGCGAAAATTAATGTACACATTGAGAGCAATACAATTATGTCTACCTCTCAGAATGGATGTAGGAACGGGTCCCGCGGTACTAAGGAGCTACTCCTCATAGACATGGCCATAAGCCAACAGGTTCGTCGATCCCACAAGGATTTGTCGACATGCTGGATAGATTATAAGAAGGCCTACGACTCTGTTCCACATACATGGCTCATGAGGGTGTTGGAGTTGTACAAAATAGATGCAACTCTACGCACCTTTCTTGGGTCATGTATGGGGCAATGGAAGACGGTCCTTCGCTATCCAGGATGTCGACCAATCCAGGGGAATGATGAGCCTATATGGATTAAACGGGGCATATTTCAGGGCGACAGTTTGAGTCCACTTTGGTTCTGCTTAGCCCTGAATCCTCTAAGCACGTTGCTGGAGGATTCAGGCCTGGGCTATCGGTTGAGAAGAGGTGGTCAGGCCATATCTCACCTTCTTTACATGGATGATCTGAAACTCTTTGCCCCCAACAACTTACAACTGATGGAGTTACTGAAGGTAACTGAAACTTTCAGTAGCGCTATCAGGATGGAATTTGGTGTGGACAAATGTGCAGTCATGCATGTAAAGCGAGGGGGGATTATGGAATCTGAAGGGATTCAACTCTCGGATTCCATACACCTCAGATCTCTCTCCTCAACCGAAACATACAAATATTTGGGTATGTCGGAAGCGTTAGGCATTAACGTTACTGACATGAAGCAATCGCTGAAGGAGCGCTTCTTTAGCCGCCTTAAAAAGGTATTGAGTAGCCTTTTGTCGGGCGGAAATAAGGTGCGCGCCTTCAACGGTTGGGTCATGCCGGTTTTGATGTACTCTTTCGGCATACTCAAATGGACTCAGACTGAGCTCGACGCCCTGGACAGGAGGGTCCGTACGCTGCTAACCGCAAATCGGATGCATCACCCACGTTCGTCGGTGATGAGACTGTACATCCCGCGGAAGTGTGGAGGTCGAGGCTTTTTAAATGCTAAGACTCTCCACAACCGCGAGGTGTGCAGCCTCAGAGAATACTTTTTAGAATCCGACATGGGGATGCACCGAGAGGTGGTCGCAGTGGACAAGGGCCTCACCCCGTTGTCCATGGCTAAAGAGGACTGGCGCAAACTTGTAGTACTTACTACTGATGACCGCAGGGAGGTATGGAAAGGCAAGGAGCTTCACGGGCGCTATTATCAGGCTCTTCATGGGCCTGATGTAGATAACCTGGCGTCCGTAGCCTGGCTACGGTTTGGTGACCTCTTCGGGGAAACTGAAGGTTTTGTCTGTGCGATTATGGACGAAGTTATCTTGACGAACAACTACCGGAGGCATATTATGAAGGATGGGACGGTTGACGTGTGTCGGGCATGCCACCGTCCGGGTGAGTCCATTAGACATATTATCTCTGGATGTTCTCGTCTGGCTAACGGCGAGTATTTGCACAGACATAACCAAGTGGCCAGGATTATCCACCAGCAACTTGCTTTAAAATACTAACTTGTGGATTCTGAGGTACCGTATTATAAATATGTGCCCGACCCAGTTCTCGAAAATGACCATGTAACGTTGTACTGGGATCGGTCTATCATCACTGACAGGACTATTGTTGCCAATAAGCCGGATATAGTGGTGATAGACCGATTAGCGCGCCGCACAATGATAATCGATGTCACCATCCCACATGACGAGAACCTCGTGAAAGCTGAGAAAGAGAAACAAATTAAATATCTTGACTTGGCACACGAGGTTGTCGATATGTGGAATGTGGACTTGGCTGTCATTGTGCCGATAGTCGTTACCGCCAATGGCCTGATGGCCAAAAGCCTCGACGACCACCTGTCGAAGCTGTCGTTGCGCGGTTGGATCAAGGGCCTGATTCAGAAGGCAGTACTCCTTGATACGGCTCGCATTGTGAGGAAGTTCCTGTCTCTGGAGCCCTAACCACCGGTAGCTTGGACCCTGCTCCCGATACCGGTGGACTACTATTTTTTATATTTTTAAATGTTTTTTATATGTTTTCTTTTAAAATATTTAAAAATGTAAATAATATGTGTAAAAATAAATACCGAAACATAATAATTTTATGTTAAGTACGATATCTTAAGAATTGGAAAGAAGAAGTAAAAAATCGTGACCGTTGGAAGGAGTGGAGGGAGGTCTTTGCCCAGCAGTGGGACTGTACGGGCTAGTAATAAGAATAATAATAACGATATTATTATATTGTTTCACTGCATTATCCAGATCTCACCTTGGTGCATACCCGTGAGATTCTAGCAAATACCAGGTTTTACCCTGAGAAAACAAATTTTGATAACTATAATAACGATATATCTATAATTCACTATCGCACACCGAGAGTGACTACTTAGGGTCTTATTTAAAAGAAATCTTATCTTTTAAGATTAAATACCGATTAGCAGATTTTTGCTAATCAGAACTAAAATTGACAGTTGCCAATTAAAAGTCTTCAGATTAAAGATAGAAAAAAAATCTTACTACAAAATAATAAATTTTATATTCAAATTATAGAATGTGAATCCTACTATATTATAAATGCGAAAGTTGGTATGTTTGTGTTTCAATCACGCAAAAACTGCTGATTTATAGTGGGAAAAGTAATAGTTCCACGTGGGCAAAGACGCCGGCAGAGGCTAATTTAGAATAATAAAAATTATTTATTTATTTCTCAGACAACAAAGTCCACACTGACAAAAAAAAAATTAAAGGCTGCTAAGAAAAATTATCTTAAATTAAACTTTTTTTTTTAATATGACTAAAGTTTTTTTTTATTTATTTGGCATCTATTAATTTTGTTCAAGGCTCGCCCAGCTCCTAGCCCACAAAGTAGTCTATATCTAAACGGATGGCGTGTTTAGATGTTATCTAATTATACTGGTATAACAACGCTGGCCCTTCAAAAGGTTAATGTTGTCTGCGCCCTTTTATCCACAGCTATTTAGATAAAACAGTGGATTTTACACTATCTCGATTAAATTATCTCTGGTACTACAGACGAAGGAATTATAGCTCCTGTTCTTTGCTTTGTAGGTGCATTTACTACTCTGCTTTACTTGAATTACTGTACTTTCAAACGAGGTCAATCAAATGAGTCTGCTTTGGAGTCTCTAGTACATAACTTCAACTAAAAAGTTTTTTTTTTTTTGTTTTATCGCCATCACTCATTGGATACCTACTTATTTGTCAGTAATTCATAATATTATAAATTCATTTATTTATTTATGTATAGGTACCGATACAACGTCACAGATTTATAATCCAAGGCGTTCCACGGACAAGAAATGACGGAAAAAAAGTAATAATAAGTACTATAATTAAAAAAAAAAGATTTCTGTACCATTATCTATAAAAACAGCAAATAATCACGTTTGTTGTATGAGAACCTCTTTAAATGTTCATTTTATTCTGTTTTTTAATATTTTTTGTTATAGCGGCAACATAAATAAGTACATCATCTGTGAAAATTTCAACTGTCTAACTATCACGGTTCATGAGATACAGCCTGGTGACAGACGGACAGACAGACGGACGGACAGCGGAGTCTTAGTAATAGGTTCCCGTTTTACCCTTTGAGTACGGAACCCCAACAATTACCTATCACCCTTCTTCTTACAAAATCTTAAGCATTCACGACACACATCCATCTCCCAGCTAACAAGTCATACTCCGGTGTTGAAGTCAGAAGAGCATTGAGCATACAATTTTTTAACTCTGCTGTCTGTTTTTTCTGCGCTTTCACGCCCAAACTGCTGAACCAATTTTGATGACTTTGGTTAACTATATAGATTAGAACATACCTACAATTTAAATTTCTGACTTTCACGAAGGTGAAGCCATTAACATAAGCTAGTTATATTATAAACAATTAAGGTATTCATTAAATTATTAATTGGTATGGGTTTTTTTTTTTTTTTTTGTGGTGTGGGAAATCATCCTATGACTTCTCCCGCTCGGGAGGGCGTGTCAGACTCTTACTGACTAAAACCCACCCCTGTTCCTTCCTGCCTTTGAGTGCCCAGGGGCGAGGTAACTCTGTTTCGAATTTATCCTCAACCCCCGGGCAGGTGGGTAACACCAGATGCATGCTGTTCTAGATAAATATATGTCGTAGGATGATTTCATAATTCGAATTTTCGCGAAAACCCTAGGAATATTGCGAAAATTCGAATTATCAAATCATCATACGACTTAAGGTGGAAGCGCCAAGGTAGCGCACGAAATTCAAATTTTCTTACCTTTTTTGCAATTTTCAGGTCAGTTACAGGTTGTATCTCTCTTAGTTAGAATTGATGCCAAATGTCATGATTTCATGAAACACTTACATTTGGAATCAATTCTAACTGAGAGAGTTGTATTGAAGATTTTAATGATTATAATTCTATAAATACATACTTGCTATGGCCGCGAATCAAATTTTGACCAAGATACAACCTGACACTGATCTGCAAATTGCAAAAAACGTAAGAAAATTTGAATTTCGCGGGCTACCTTGGAGTTTCCACCTCTATCCATCTATTAGGGCCTATTTCTTATACTTTTAATTTCCTTGCAGGTAACCAATTTGAAAACAGAACTTAAAGACCAAAGAGTACAAACGAACATTCCAGTGTTACCAGCTAATCAGTTTACGTAAAATGTGCGAGTGATTATACGAAGAATGGCAACTCCACATTACTAACTGTTTAAAAAATAATACTTTACTGCTAAACGAATGCCAGAACACAGTAAAACGGTTAACAAATCGTCCGTCAGGTTGTAGTTTGGTTTTAAAAGATTCTGATTGACTTGTTTCTTAACAACTTATGTTTGTTTATTTGAATTATGATCATTTGTATAAGAGGGCAGAATAATGAGTTTGCATGCTTACTTAGCAAACTTAAGGCTTTTGCGTCACGGGATTGTATGAAGAGTTACTGCAGCCCTGGCACGCAAAGCGCAATTAAACTAATGAAAGGAACATGGATGCGTTTTGGACAGTAAGTCTGTCCTCTCCACCGATTAAGGCGCTATTGACTGCCAATGACCTTGAGTGGTTAGCTTGCGTGTTCTGTGCTGAGCTCACGTAACGCGTCGTACTTACGTCCACCCAGTAATAGGAATCGCCCATCAAGGAGCGCTGTCCGAAATTAGACGCATTATTAATTTATGTCACATAAAACAACAGGTACATGAGACTAAATTATAAACAACTAGCAGCGCCCCGCGGTTTCACCTGCGTAGACCGGGATAAAAAAAAAGCCTATGTGTTAATCCAGGGTAAAGGCTACCTGTATACCAAATTTCATCCAAATCGGTCCAGCCGTTTGAGCGTGAAGAAGTAACAAACATACACACTCACAAACTTTCGCCTTTATAATATTAGTGTGATTAAATGATCTTTAAAATGGTGAAGGTTTCATAAAAATACGCTTTATAGTTTTTTCGTGATTCTCAAATTGTTATCCGCGTTAGACATAACTTTACAAATTAATTACGCTATGTTATAAAAATATAATTTCAAATATTCTCAGGACAAATTACGACAGATATTGTCTAGAGTAACACATATTTTTTTCAAAGAAATAAGACTAGTCGTTTAGACGTGATGTTCAATTAAAATCCATTAAAAGTCGTATAACTGCGCCTTAATGAAAAAGAGTTTATATGCGTAAACCTTTTTTAAATAAGATATGAATGACGTTTTGATAATTGAGACTTTGGCTTATTAATCATTTAAAATTATCGAAATGCTTCATAAATAGGAGTAATACAAATCAAAGTTTACATATTGTGATTTGACAGAGGGCCAGTAAAAAGTACAATAAAACCTTGTCAAACTGTGTGGCAAGTCCGAGTAAAGAGTCCTGGCTACTAACAAACATTTCATAATTCAAAAATCGAACGAAAAATAAAAACCAAATATAAATAGTGCTGCGCCCAGTGCGCCCACAACCATCGACATCGACATTTAAACATCGAACGCACGAACAACATCGGCCATCTTGTAAAACACGCCATTTACGATCCAGCGGTGCGCACAACAAATGCGTTCGAGATTAATTTAATAATTCGTAATTGCTGTTTTTACTTCCGTTCTCAATTTAATGAGAAAATGTTTTGATTTTATTTTATTGCTGTTTAACGTACTGTAAGGTTTTGTGTAATAGTGTTTTATGTGGCACCCGGTGTGGTCGCTGGTGTACTTAATTGTTGTGCTACCTAGCTTGTTTTGGTACCTACTTATTACTTGAGCATGTAAGTAACTACCATGGGTACCAAGTAACAAAGTAGGTGCCTGCTTAGACGATAAACTCGTTTAAATAAAGCCTTTTCAAGACACTTACTCGAATACCCGCTCCTACCGCTTTTAGGCTTCCAAATTTGCGATGTTTGACGCCATGGTTGGCGCAGTGGTTGAGCGACCGGCTGCCGCGCTGCGTGTCGCGGGTTCGATCCCCGCACGGAACCAATATTTGTATGGCCTACACATCCTGGTTCCGGGTCTGTGTCTAGTGTATGTGAGCTTACATGTTTGTAAACGCACCCACGATACTGGAGTATGTAATTCCTAGAGTGGGGCAACGTTTTTTTTAACAAAAAATGTGTTGTATTTGGGTCATGTTGTGAGCAGTGGTGGCCCAGTGGTATTGGCCGCGACTTACAAGTTGTAGGTCGTAAGTTCAAACCCAGGCAGGCGCTTTAATAATAATAATAAGCCTTTTTATTTCCAGGACAGTTACAAAAGAAAATAAATAAATAGAATTAGTACATAAAAAAAAACAACTAAAAGTTTCTGTCATGGCCCCTTACGGGTATAGGCCTCCTCCAATTGCCTCCATTTTTTTCTGGTGTTTGCCGCTTTCAACCAGAACTACTTCCTGTCATTTTTAATATGTCGTCGATCCAGCGAGCTTGAGGTCTGCCTTTTGCTCTTTTATTTCCAGGGCCTATCCACTTCGTTACTCGCAGGCAGGCGCTTTACTTTGTGTAAATTATTTCATCACCACTGCTCTCAAAACGAAAACATCGTGAGGAAACCGGCATGTCCTAGAACCAAAAATTCGAAGACTTGTGACATCTATCAACCCCCATTGGGCCCGCGTGGTGGATTACGGCCCACACCCTCTCACAGAGAGGAGGCCTGTGCCCCAGCAGTGGGGATATTAAAAGGCTGATGATGATTTGGCTCGTGTGCAGAAAAGTGCGGCAGCCAGCCCCGTCTAAAATTTATTATATTTATTGTATCAGGCTGGTCTCCCGCTAGCCCCTACTGGTCGCATAATATTGATATTTGTTACCTATTAAATATTAAGTTTTACTTATTATTTTCGACTAAGTGTGTTGAAAACGTGGTTTAATACACATTTTAGACTTTTGAGAATAGTTATGGCTAAGTAATAAAATGTTACTTCTCTCTTAACTCAAGGCGATGTAAATCTGCTAAAAGGCTGATATGTACTTACTTGATATCTGTATGGCCTAGCCTTATAATAATACCTACATATTTCAATATCAAAGTCAAACCCGTCTCCATAATAATCATAATAAAACAATTTTACTTCAAAACACGTCTGCAATATACCACTGTACCTAACATGCTACGTATACAATAAATAACTTAAGTATTCAATTTAAATGTAAAATAAGTACATAACAAGCAGGATTCACTCAGTATTGGCGCCAATTGCCACTTGGCTATGTACCAAAATATGCCATAATATAAATGAAAAAGCCAGTGCCAATAAGTGAACACAAACACTTTTTATTTTTACAAAATTCAAATTCAAATTCATTTATTGTTTGTCACAGGTGGAAAAGCAGTAAAGTTCTTATCATAATAATATATAGATCGCTGCAACATACCCATAGGGCGTACAATATTCAATAATCATTTTAAAAACTATTCCATCATTAATATCATTATTCAAGCCAAAATATATTATAGTTAATTAATATTATTACTCATGCCACAATAGATTCTCCTACATTAATATTATTATTCATGCCTATATATATTATCATTAATTAACATGTTTAAAATATGTCAAAACTCAAGTCAAGAATACATTATCATAATTTACTATGTCAAAAACTCATGTCAAGAAACATTGTCACTAATTAATATGTCAAACCTCATGATGTCAAAAATATTTTTACAATATTTTTACATAATAATCATTACGGATAGCACTTTACTTACCTAAAAAGTCAAACATAGGTGAACTCTCTGTTCCTTCACTCTCATAGTCTGATGGGATGGCATTCCGACACGACCGGGGAGAGATCAGGGGCAGGACCAACGGCTTTACGTGCTCTTCGAGGCACGAGGGTGACACACCACCAACTTCCCAACTCAGGGGTGCTACAGAGTATTTCCTAATGGAAAACCCCAATAGAATTGTTTTCCTGACTCGGAAATCGAAATCAGGACCTCACGTTCCCTCGTGGATGAGATAGGTGGCGGCGACCTCTCGCCCGGCCCTGGTTCAGGCCATGGACTCAGGCTACGGAGCGAGAGGGAATGGGCAGCAGTTACCGCCTTCTGCGAAGCAGTAATGCTCGCGAAGGCGGAGGCGGGATGCGTGAGGGAAGCTCAACGGAGTGGCCCTCACGGCCCCGGCCGCTACCACCACAGGAGAGGCACTGGGCGTAGGACGTCGCGAGACGATCTCCGGCCACCGTAGACCCGGGCCTGCGGACGGCGAGCAGTGGGTAGCTCGCCGTCCGATCAGCAATAGGCCCGTGAGTCGACGGCGCGTAGTGTTCCACACGCGCCTCAAAGAGATGTTGTCAGCCACCACTGACGGGGCCCATCGTGGCCGGTGCCTGCATGCCTAGGGGTAGCGGATAAATTCTCAAAATGGGTTACCGCACCCCTGGGCACTCAGGCAGTGAAGGAACAGGGGTGGGTTTTAGTCAGCAAAAGTCTGACACCGCAACACCCAGAACGGGAGAAGTCTTTGGAAGATTTTCCACCCCACAAAAAAAAGGACCTCACGTTCAGAAGTCGCGCATGCGACCATGAGACCAACGAGGCAGTCGTTCCAATAATACGATAGTTATCCTAATTTTATTCATGTTGTTGATCATCTTTGTTTTAATTGGCACATATAGTTTGGATATTTTTGCAACTTGAGAGATTTATTGATTAGGTATCACAATATCTTTTTACTAGAAACTTTGACGGAAGGTAGAGTTCTAGGTCCATGGCACATTCTTACTAAAAAGATAGTTCGTGCAAAAGATGTAGCACTATCGTCTCTGCGGATTGTCGCAGCAATCGTAGTAATTGACAGCGTTGGCAGAGCGTACCACTACGCAGTCCAGCGTAGGCAGGGCGTAGTTCAACGTAGGCATGGCGTAGCACTATGTAGTTCAACGTTGGCTTGGCGTAGCACTGCGTAGTTCAACGTAGGCATGGCGTAGCACTATGTAGTTCAACGTTGGCTTGGCGTAGCACTGCGTAGTTCAATCTAGGCATGGCGTAGCACTACGTAGTTCAACGTAGGCATGGCGTAGCACTGCTTAGTTCAACGTAGGCATGGCGTAGCACTATGTAGTTCAACGTAGGCAGGGCGTACCACTGCGTAGTCCAGCGTAGGCAGGGCGTAATTCAACGTAGGTATGGCGTAGCACTAAGTAGTACAACGTAGGCAGGGCGTAGCACTACGTAGGTCAACGTAGGCAGTGCGTAGAACTACGTAGTTCAACGTAGGCATGGCGTGGCACTATGTAGTTCAACGTTGGCATGGACTAGCACTGCGTAGTTCAACGTAGGCATGGCTTAGCACTATGTAGTTCAACGTAGGCAGGGCGTACCACTGCGTAGTCCAGCGTAGGCAGGGCGTAATTCAACGTAGGTATGGCGTAGCACTAAGTAGTACAACGTAGGCAGGGCGTAGCACTACGTAGGTCAACATAGGCAGTGCATAGCACTACGTAGTTCAACGTAAGCATGGCGTGGCACTGCGTAGTTCAACGTAGGCAAGGCGTACCACTGCGTAGTCCAGCTTAGGCAGGGCATAGTTCAACGAAGGCATGGCGTAGCACTAAGTAGTACAACGTAGGCAGGGCGTAGCACTACGTTGTTGAACGTAGGCAGTGCGTAGTTCAACGTAAGCATGGCGTGCCACTGCGTAGTTCAACGTAGGCAGGGTGTAGCTTTGCGTAGTTCAGCGTAGGCAGGGTGTAGCTCTGAGTAGTTCGATGTAGTCCTGCTAAATAGGAGCAATAGAATAATACTTTATTGTACACCACAACAATTACACAACACTTTTACACGAACTTAAATATATGGGTAAAATGTCGATTTTATCGCTGACAGCGATATCTACCAGACAACCTTTGGATGGGCGGAAAGATCTTATAGTAAAAAGTCTGCGGTGTAATGCTAATAAATTAATTGAACATAAAAATTTTACATTCAATAATGAAAATAATATATTATGTTATACACTTCTGGACACATCTATTGGCCCACCTTAGAGTTTAGGTTTCGATGGCCCCTACCGAAATATGATTGCTAGATTGAACAAAAACTGTTGATGCAGTTTTAAACCTGATACATTTTACCATCTTTTTCGATCGTATTGTTTTAAATTTGAATTCAGAATACCATACGACATTGAGCTACGCCTAACAAGTCGGATATGCGCCTTGTTAAAGGCAATTGATTTTTTAATAAAAAACATGTTTTATCAAATAAAGGTTTAACTTAATAACGCGTGTTGCCTCCATGGGCATCTACCACAGCTCTCATACGATTAGGCATAGAGTTTATCAACCGCTCTATGAAATTTTGAGGGATCACCTCCCATTCCTCTTCTATGGCAGTTTTCAACTCCTGCATCGTCTGGGCAACTGGCTGACGAGCCCTAACACGTCTTTTTAGCTCGTCCCACATGTGCTCAATGGGGTTCATGTCTGGGCTTCTGGCTGGCCAGTCCATAACTGTGATGTTCACATCCCGAAGATATTCCCTGACGATGCCGGCCGCATGAGCTCTTGCATTATCATGCATAAAAAGGAAATTTGGGCCCACATAGTCCGCGTATGGTATCACGTGAGGTTCTAAGCACTCACGAATGTACCTTTCAGCATTTAATGTTGGCAGCCGTGGTCCTGTAACAACCTCAAGTTGAGTTTTGCCGCTCGCGGATATACCGCCCCAGACAGTCCATGAGCCACCGCCATAAGCAACCCTCTCTTCAAAGCAGCATTGTGCGAAACGCTCTCCCTTACGTCGGTAGACCTTCTTCCTTCCATCATTGCCATGTAACACAATTTTAGACTCATCAGAAAAGAGTACACGGCTCCAATCTTGCTGTGTCCAATTTAAATGACTGCGTGCGAAATGAAGGCGCGCTGTTCGGTGGGCTCGCGTTAGTTTGGGCCCATTAGCTAGCTTGTGTGGTACCATATCGCGTTCTTTTAACCTTCTCCGAACAGTTCGAGCGCTCACAGATACTCCGTGGAAGTCGCGAAGTTGGTTTTGTATCTCAATGGAGGTAAGGTGACGATTTCTCAAGCTGGTCGTCACGATGAATCGATCCTGCCTTTCAGTTGTGACCCGAGATCGTGGCCTTCCTTGGCGACGAACAAAGCCGCCAGTCTCTAGGTACCTCCGATAAACATTTCGGACCGCAGATCGACTTAAATTAAGTTGAGCACTCACGTTTCTTTGGCTGTGTCCGGCCTGAATAAGTGCCACAGCTTGGGCGGCGACTTCAGGTGAAGTATCCATAGATTATTGATAGAAGAACCTCACCTTAATGTTAAGAATAAGTAATGTTTGTTGCAAAACCAAAGATATCAATCACTTTTTCAAGAATTAAATCCAAGTAAACCAATAAAACCAAGTTTTCTTAGTATTCGATTGTTTGATATCAACAAACAGGCTCCAAATTGTCTTTTGTTTCTTTAAATTCTGTGTTCGAAATTCAAAAAAAAGACGATTGAATGAAATTGTGAATGTGCCAGGTTCAAAACTGCATAAAAACTTTTTGCTCGACCTAATATAAAATTTTAGCTAGGACCAAACGAAACTGAAAATACAAGGTGGGCCAATAGATGTGTCCAGAAGTGTACAATTTTGTAGAAGGAAAAAAAAACGTATCAACACCGTAGCATTGGCGTAGCAACGGCGTAGCTGCAGCGTAGCAACGGCCAAACAGAAACGTAGCAACACTGTAGGCGTAGTACTAAGTGTTACCAGAGTAGCAGGCAATAAAGACAATGATTTAGGAAAACACAAAAGTGCAAATAAATCCTACAGAATCTAGACAATTTTCTTTCTTTTCTTTAGGTAAAAATGCAGTTTCTTAGTTTTTAAAATTGTATAGTAAGTTGATTTCAGCAAACCTACATAACTACTCCGCGCATATGTGCAAACAATTACCTTTAAATATGTACTTATGTATTGATTAAGTGAGCAGCCACGTATTACATTATTTCAATTACTCTGTCAGCAGGTGGAGACATTACTCCGTTCATTAAAATAAGTACTAGGTACGCATTAAGTCCTTCGTGCATCCAAACTCCTTACATGACAGATGTCAAAATGGCGTCCCAAATTGGCGGGAATCAATTTTTAATATTTTTTTTTGTAATTATCGTATTAGAACGACATTAACGGTTATTCGATGATACAGTGACCATTAATTGATAATAATTTGTGTTTATTTCATGGTGCAATTTACTTAATAAAAATGCGGATAAAAATTTTGCGTCTCTTTATTGAGGTAGTATCATGGTGTTTCCTTGTGTAGAGTGGATGGAATATCAAGTAGGTTTCGTTCACGGGTTTTTATTTTGTGGTGACACGCACGTTATGTTTATTTCTGCACTTCATCGATTTCTGTACCTAAAACAAAGCGGAGATGTCAGGCTCTGCGTGACATGTTTGATATTGATATTGCAGGGAATGTCAATTGAATGGTAATATCATGTGAATGTGGATGGATAAAATAGTACGAGAAGACCAAAAACACCAATGTATGAACTTTGTAAAAGATAACACGGCTAGAAAAAGGGCTGGCTACTGAGATTGTAGGTATAGGTACTGTAGGACCCCAAGGCACCAGTACGGCCTGCAGGGATCCTGGGACGTTCTTCGAAGTTCGGGGTAGGTCGCGCTCGCTGGCAACGCGATAGTGTGGTGTATGAGAGTGACTGATTAAATTGTGCAGTGTTATAAAAGAAAAAGGGATAGAACAGCCTTCTAAATTCAAACGGCTCTCCAATAATCTTACCAGCCAGTTGAAGGCAGGTACAGACCCGCTAAGATTAGGCTGTGTCTACAATCGTCACAGTACCTACCTCTAATGGAGAAGTGCAGTGGTGACCCAGTAGTAACAGCCGCGACTTACCTACAAGTTGTAGGTCGTAAGTTCAAATTTGAACAGGCGCTTAACTATGTGTAAATTATTTCTTCACCACTGCTTTCAAAACGCTAAAGAAAAACGTCGTGAGGAAACCGGCATGTCCAAGAACCAAAACGTCGAAGACATGTGAAATACACAAACCCTCATTGGGCCAGCGTGGTGGATTACAGCCTACACCCTCTCAAAGAGAGTAGGCCTGTGTCTTAGCAGTGAGAACATTGAAAGCCTAATTATGCTAATGGAGAACTATGGAGAAAAAGAGATGTTGCACCGGCTAGAAATAAATTGGAAAAAGGGCAAGATACGATGAGACAACAGCCTTCCTTAGCGTAAATAGGTGCGAAATTTTATTAATATTTTTTTTTTTTTTTAATAATTCAAACGCGTGCCTATCAACAATAAAAAAAGTACCTAACAATAGTGACTGCAGAATCTAGTTAGCTACCAGCAACTACTTGCCTGTCAAAAAATCTTCAATCATCAACCTACATTGGGATATTTAAAATAGCACGGCTGCACGGGCTTGTGTAGGAAATCTGGGCGTTTTCAGCATCGTTTATGCATTCACCTAATCCAAATTACCAGAACATAATCTCATTTGATTAAAAGTCATGAATCAAGCATAATTACAACTCCTCCCATCCACTAACGATCACACGCGTCATAGTAATATTCCATTTATTTAATTAATGCAAAACATTTACGTCCTACCATTTGTTCGCCACACTAATGGCGATCTATATTCTTCATACCTTCGACCATAAAATCGAATCGCAAGTGTTTATTATCTTTAACTAGCCTAGAACAAATTAGATACCATACAGAATCAACACGATCCAATACACATAAAATTACCAATAAGAATAGTTAATTAACAACCATGTCATCATTTAATATCTTGGCGCGCATTTAAAAAGTGTTGATTTCATTTTTTTATTGCTCTCGAACACGTTCGGAAACGCAAACCAAACAATAACATGAACACACTCATTAAAAACGCCCGTACCTTTAGGCTGAATATAAATAACGCATTCAAAATCCCCTGTTCTCCGCCGTTAATTACTCCGGCCAGTTCGAAACAGTCAATTATTATTTGAAATATAAACATAGAAACGCCACGGTACCACTTCTAACTACTTATTCTTAATTACTTTTAACTAAGACGTAACTCACTCGTTGAAAGTAGGTATTTAGTGGACTTATCTTTAACTAGAGACGTTGATGTATTACTGGGTGAAACGGAGCGTATTTGTATTTTTTTAATCGCCGCCCGCCGGCCATGGGCAAGGCTCATTCAGCGCGAGGGAAGTTTTACCTTAATTTTGGGAAAAATTTGAATAACGTGACATATACTATATATGAATCTGGCTAGTAGGAAATATTATAATTAAAAAAATTTGTTTTTCCCTTGAAAAGACGGAGAAATATACCTATAAACATAGGTAGTTTTTTTTAACGTAAGCTAGGTATCGCCTGAAACTAGTCAAATATTCTTTGTAAGTTTCGAGATTACCCAGTATTAAATTGTGTTCACTTTTTTTTCTCAGTCTACAACAGAAACACCTTAAAAGCACCGCTCGTAAAAGAATAAATGTGCAAACGGTTCGGAAAACGTAAATAAATAATAAAACGTTGTTTAATTGACAGTAATTACTCCGTGGAAAGCACAATAAAACCACAACAAATATTTTACGATTTTTATTGTAATACGAAATACACAGTTTTTGTTTTTATTCGTTAATTTGGGGGAGCCTAAGTTTTTGTGGCTGGCAACTCGAGCGTGGCCGTTCGAGCGAACCATGTAATTAGGTGGTTATAAAAACTTTAGGTAATTAATTGTGTTGCTTTGTGCTGTTAGTGTGCGTTAAATTGATATTTATTGTTGACATTTCGTGCCGTGAGCGGCGCTCGTATTTAATTGTTGTTAATTCGTACACACGAGGCAAAATGGCGGTCGCTCTCTGTCGGAATGTATCGCAATTAAAAATTCTACAAAAGATTCCGAATTCCTATCACAGTTTGTGTAAATAATAATGATTGTAATTATAATTTTTTGTAATGAGAAAAGTTTCAACAATTACTGAAATAAAAATAAATGAGTTATTATCATGAACGGCTTTTATTTATTTCTATTGTTAATTCTCTTGTTTATGATCCGTTGCATTAAGTAAGTTGTTATCGTGTCAATTAGCTAAGTTTACGGCAAAGAAATCAGCAACGGAAGAGTTAATTCTTTGCTGAAAATATTTTTAACGATTTCTACAAACGGATATGTTCAACATAACTAGCAAAGCTTTATGAAATGCTAAGTAAGTAAAATGTCTGGGTCTCTTTATTTGTCTTTAGTTTATCCTTTACCCCAACAAAAAATGACAAAAATGTAACCAGTTCCTGATCATAATTAAACCAATTAAAAATATCGATAAAATTGCTAAACAGTCACTCGTTCCGCCCTACCAATAATAGAGCGGGAAAACAAACAGCCCGCCATCTTTTAAATGGTACCTCACTGACCTAAAATATAAAATTATGGTTAGGAAAGCATTTAATTACCCTTAAACGCGATCGAAACCAAGTTTAGACGTTGTTATTAAGCTAAATATGTTTGAATAGCTAATTAATCGACACGGAATGGCCTCTACGCACGCCATTTTGTACCCACTAAATTAATGGTGGCCAGTGGACACAATATGGCCGTGATTAGCTATTGTTTTTATTTTTAAATATGGTGGGAGTTAATTATTTTTGATAATGTTGCACTAATCGCTACTATGGACCACTTATTGTTTTGGTACAAGGATGATGGTGGGTATGTACCATTGTTTCTCAACTCATTTAGTTTTATACCTACGTATTAGATGAGCAATTGGTGAGCACTTGTCTATTAAATTTGCAAACAGAGGCGTCATTATATTTTCTTTGAATTAACAGCTATTAGCCGATTTTTAAGGAAAACATGATATCTTTGTCTTGTTTTATCAGAGGTAGACATCTTTGAGTCATGCGTTCGCGATGGTTAACTTGAACGACGTTTTCGATAAATTACTGGTAGATTTTAACTTCTAGCAGGTGACCGAGGACTCAGTAGGGGACGCGTAAATTTAATTGCATCCCGGGCCCCCGACTCATACCCGGGCCTGCGGACGGCGAGTAGTGGTTTTAGTCAGTAAGAGGCTGACATGCCCTCTCGCTCCATCCTAGAGCGGGAGATGTCATTGGATGACTTCCCCACAAAAAAAAGAGGGCCCCGACTCATGGTAGCGGATCTGCGGGGTTTTAGTCGGTAGGAGTCCGACGTTCTGCACAAACTGGCCCCAGACAGAGAGAATCCATGAGAATTGTCCTGCCGTAAGTTCACAGTCACAGAACTAAGCTCTATTCTGTCTCCTGCTTGATCATCATCTGCCTAGCCTTTTCCCAACTATCTTGGAGTCGGCTTCCAGTCTAACCGGATGCAGCTGAATACCAGTATTTTACATGGAGCGACTGCCTATCTGACCTCCACAACCCAGTTACTGGGTAATACGATACCCCTTGGTAAGACTGGATGTCAGACTTTCGGGTGACCGTAACGACTGTCAAAGTTCCACGATTGACAGCCGGGACCAACGGCTTAACGTGCTTTCCGAGGCACGGAGGAATCTCGGTATGTAAAGATGGTCACCCATCCATGGACCAACCCCGGCAAGCGTAGCTTAACCTGACGGATCGACCCGTGCGGCGGGGAAATTTTATTTTTTTCTAACCATTTTGCTATTCTTTTCTGAGTAGTTTTGTTGCAAAAGAGTTGAATCGTTTCGTTTCTCCAGAACTCGTAGAGCTTTATAACTGCCTCCGCGTTTTTGATAATTAAATTAATAATTAATTAAAATCACGAAATGCAATTTTTTCATCCATCTTTATAAAACTGCATACCTAAGTAAGTATATCTCGGAAACTAAATGCCGAGAACTGAATCCTTTTTAACCGACGAAAAAAAAGGAGGAGGTTCTCAATTCGACCGTATACAGGATGTAACAGAAAGTTGTGGTCATATTTTAAGAGCCGGTTCTGCCCATGGAAATTAACAACTTTCTATATAAAAAAATAGAAAATTCCTAAAAAAAAAATTGGACTTTCTATGCAAAGTTATCATCAGCTGATCAATATTTGTACAGGAGGTAAAAATTTTTTTTTAGATATCCTCGGATTTTCTTGAAGAAAGTTGTTCATATCGATGGGCAGATGCAGTTCTTAAAATATGACCACACCTTTCCGTTACACCCTGTATATATATTTGTGTATGTTCGGCCTTCACTCCGTTATTTATGAACCGATTTTGATGATTCTTCGACTCAAAATTAGTTTATATAAAATTTGATATTTTAGGTATGTAGGTAAATATGCTCATTACTCAAGACTTAAAAGTTTTATTTATTTTTTGCTTTTTAGTTCTTTTTCGTCGGTTATTTTTTTTGTTAAAAAGTTTTTTGCATGGACGCCCACAATTAAGGATGTTTACTAAAATTAAATAAATTAGTTGTTTATTGAACTAAAACAGTTTGTAGGTACAATTAAACACTTACGGACAACTCTATGCACAAAGAACGAAGACAATTAATTATAGTAACAATAGTTTCGATAGTATTAACAAAGATTTTGGTACCCAAGGAAAGATTTAACATGTGATGGGCACCAGCATTCTCACAACAACAATGTTTCATGCCAAAAGTTAGGTACATCAGAAGTTCAACACAATTTCATGTGTGTAGGTAGTGAATGTGGAGTTGATAATCACTATGCGAGGTGGTGTATTTGTTATTTTTATATAATTATATAGGAAAATTCCTCCAAAAAATTTCACCTTTAGGTCATTTATACGCTTCGGAGGTGTGGACTTTGCGACAAGTCGAGAAGAATAGTTTTGATGCTCTGGAGATGTCGTCTCAAAAAAGCTCAGACGCTGTTGATAGGGACACCTATGGGATAAACCAGGGGATATAAATGCAAGGTGTTTGGTGAAAGCCCGTTGTATGCTCTCCAAACGGTGAGAATGTACTGCGTAGAAGGGGTCCCAGGCAACACTGGAATATTCTAGCCTGCTACGCACTAAGGCATTGTATAGGATTATTTTGGTTTTTAACCGACTTCGGAAAAGGAGGAGGTTATCAATTCGGATGTTTGTATTTTTTTTTTTTTTTTTTATGTATGTTCGGGCATAACTCCGTCATATATTGACGGATTTGCAAAATTCTTTTTTTGTTCGAAAGGGGTTTATTCCGAAATGGTCCCATTTAAATTTCAAAAAGATCTGATGATGGGTTTCGGAGACAGACAACGGAACTCTTCAAAAATTGACAGCAAATCAACCGCGATTGCTGCTATCGTATGTCTATGAATTGTTAACACAGTTTAATGGAGAACCACAACTAAAAAGTGAAAAATAAAAAACTTTTTTGCAAAAAAATAGTACCGGCTTCCAAAAAAAGTGCAAAATAACTTTAATTTCGGAAGTCGGTGTCAAAAAACGAAGACACAAAACAGGAACACCGACTTCCGAAATTAAAGTTATTTTGCACTTTTTTTGGAAGTCGGTTCTATTTTTTTGTAAAAAAGTTTTTTAATGGATTTAAATTACGTTTAAGAAAACTTAACAATTGGGCAGCTTTTTGAACGCAACAGTCTACATGTTGCTTGAATGTCAATTCCCACCACCCCGAGACCACTCCGAGATCCCGAATTTTAGCAACCTTAGTTAGTGTTACGCTATTGATTTTATATTATGTTACACTACCTTGCTTCTTTTTTGTGAATATAATGTGGAAACACTTTTTGACGTTTAGAGCCATGCCATTTTTAACCGACTTCGAAAAAGGAGGAGGTTATCAATTCGGATGTTTGTATTTTTTTTTATTTTTTTTTTATGTATGTTCGGGCATAACTCCGTCATATATTGACGGATTTGCAAAATTCTTTTTTTGTTCGAAAGGGGTTTATTCCGGTCCCATTTGAATTTCAAAAAGATCTGATGGAGGGTTTCGGAGACAGGCAACGGAACTCTTCAAAAATTGACAGCAAATCAACCGCGATTGCTGCTATCGTATGTCTATGAATTGTTAACACAGTTTAATGGGGAACCACCACTAAAAAGTGAAAAATAAAAAACTTTTTTACAAAAAAATAGAACCGACTTCCAAAAAAGTGCAAAATAACTTTAATTTCGGAAGTCGGTGTCAAAAAACGAAGACACAAAACAGGAACACCGACTTCCGAAATTAAAGTTATTTTGCACTTTTTTGGAAGTCGGTTCTATTTTTTTGTAAAAAAGTTTTTTTTATTGCACCAACCTTGGATTCGATCTAAGTCACTTTGAATCGCGACCGAGTCGTTCGGTGATTTTATAGTCTTATCTTTAAATCGTCAGCGAACATTAAAAACTTGCAGTTTTTGATTTGATGTCCTATATCATTAATGAACAGCGAGAACAAAATTGGTGCTAGATGGGATCCTCGTGGTACTCCCGAGATAGAAACTGATGGTTGTGATGTGTAACCATTCAAAACAAGTCTGTGACCGTTGTTGTAGGTAAGATATAAACCACCTCAGAAGTGATCCGTGCACGCCGTTGGCTGCTAGTTTTGACAAAAGCAGTGAGTGACTCACTTTATCAAAAGCGCTGCTGAAGTCTGTGTATACTGCATCTACCTCCAGTCGTTTGTCTAGAGATTCAGATATTTTGGACACAAACTGAATCAGATTGCTTTCCACAGAACGACCTGCTTTGAAACCATGTTGGCAAGGTGAAAACTACCAAAAACGGCCGTTTCTGACACTTTTGCCTACTACTTTGGATACGAAACATTCTGAGACCTGTTTTAACAACGTAAAAATACTTTATCGTCTATGTAAAAAACGTGACGTTGGATTCTTTAATATTTATTTTCTATGCTATGCTACGATTTTTTATTCAATGAGAGCGCCACTTGGCCGGTAGTAGGGCCTTAAGAGGTCATGGGATCACTTCTATGTGCTGATGGTGGTTTTAGTGAGGTAAAATGCCCACACTCCCTGGTCTTTTGCCAAAGTCCAGGCGCCTTCTGAAGATCTTCCCTCAACTGCAAAAAAAGGACATGATGGATGGACGATCCTAGAATCTGTGTGATCTAGGTCCTAGTTACTGAAACAAAATTATTGCAACATTCATGATAAAAGTGACAATCGCGCTTGAACTGCTGAGTGGTTGAATGAATTCCCTACAGCCAATCGGGTTACTTAACTTGCGTTTGATTTTAATTATTTATTCATCAATACAAGTTTTTTCTTTTCCTTAAGCTTTGCAAAGCACACTATTAGACTTCTGGGGTCTGTCCTAGCATGCTATGGTCAGAAAGTTGATCAATTCTAGAAACGGGGGCTGGAACAGCCAACCTCTAACTCGAAAGCAGAAGGTCAATGAAAGGTCAGAAAGATAAAGACAGAAGTGGAACAGAAGAAGATAAAGACAGAAGTGAAAATAAATAAAAAAATAAATAAATAAGGAACTAGGCTTACCTTGATTTTGCCATTAGCTAGGCTTAATTCACTTTAGGTGGTACTTTTTTAAGATCTCGCAAACTCAGAGGCGATAGAAAAGAGAACCATCAAATATGACACTGAACAATGACACACGACCAGGCTGTCGTTGTGCTAACTGTACACAAGTAACTTTTTTTTGTTTTCGGGGGGATCCTTCAAAAGTTTTTGGGGAGATCCATCCCTGAGAAGACTGTAAAGATTACTGTGCCATCGTCTTTCCTGGAATCACTTCTTCACCTGAAATCTTCTCTGGTTTCGGCGTGTTAGGCATTGAAGCAGTTGTCTCCCAGACGCCTTCTTCTCCGATTGGGATCGGCCCTCTCACGACCCCGCTTAGCGGTCTCCTTCTGGACTATCACGGTCTCAAGAATGATGCAACTTCCCTCCAGTTGTCTGTTTCCCCCAGTTAGCCCTCACTACTGCTACCCGGGCCTGTGGACGGCGAGTAATGGGTAGCTCGCCGTCCGATCAGCACCAGGCCCGTGAGTCGACGGCGCGTAGTGTTCCACGCGCGCCTCAACGAGTTGTCAGCAATAAGGACGGGGCCCGTAATGGCCGATGCCTGCCCGGGGGTTGAGGATAAATTCGAAACAAAGTTACCTCGCCCCCGGGCACTAAGGGCAGGAAGGAACAGGGGTGGATTTTAGTCAGTAAGCGTCTGATACGCCCTCCCGCTCCACCCAGAGCGAGAGAAGTCATTGGATGATTTCCCACCCCACAAAAAAAAAAGCCTCACTACTGCTGGAAGAGACAGATCTCGCCCGATCCTAACGACCAGCACCAACTGCACTTACCTCGTGGGCATAGGTTTAAAAATTCGTGGTTTCCGTTAATTAACGAAGTTAACGAAAAAAAAAAAATTAAAAAAAATACTTAACTGATTAACTTTTAAGATAATTTTAAAAAAAATAGGTTCCTGTTAACTTCCGTTAAATTGAAGTTCCGTTAACTAGTCCGTTACATTGGTTGTTTGTTGACATGTTGTCATTACATATTTGTTTGAATTACGCGCTACGCGGTGCACTCCGGGCGCGGTGCGGCGCTGTTGCCTATAAGAGCAAGAATGCTAAACCGAGAAACTCTTAAAAATTAAGCGGCCTGTTGTTTACTTGCTCTGTGCTAGTGAATACGACAAGTTAGTTTGCGTCATTTTTAACCAGCTTCATTCATAGTTTATCTTTTATTTGCCTACGTTTGCCATCATAAAAGGCGCCAATAGCTGTATATGTTATGGATGGTTAACATTTAACGGTTAACTTTAACTTGGGTTTTCGAAAAAACGATTAACGAATCTAACTTTTTTATTAACGAGCTAACGATTAACGAAGTTAACATTGGATTAACTGTGCCCACCTATGCTAGTGGGTATGGACGAAGGTAGAGCAGCACACACTAGCACACAATGAAAGAAGGATGTAAGTTCTAAATAAAACGGCAAACACGCAAATTACATAGCAGTATCTATGTTTACTAACGGCACAGCAGTAAGAAGTTTCTTCATGTTTTTCACACCAACATGGTATAGCGATTTCGGCGATAACCAGTATCAGAACATGTTTGCGTATCTGTTAATTTCTGTGTTTTCGCTTCACTAAAAATACTCGCGAAACAAGGACTATCTTATCTGAAAAAATGACTACCTACCTTTTAAATGAGTAAATAAAAAACTATTTACCAGTGACAAAATAACTTCTTAAAAAACCTTGACTTTTATTGACAAACATCTATAGTAAAATTCTAGATTATGTGTTCGTATTTTTTTGTTATTTTACCCATCATTGTTTTCAAGATACAGAATTATATCATAGTTTGAAGGACAGGGGTCTTATTGCACTGCCATGTTTGTAATTTCAACACTATAGTTACATTTTTTGCGAAATAAATGACCGATATGTACCATCTTCGTGAACACAAACGTAGCGTCAACTCGACTGACGTTTCCATGAGTATGCTGTGTCACTGTCAATGTCAAAGTTGTCATATTCCATTGATAACAAAACAGTTCACTTATTATAGGTACTATTTATTAATTAAATTATAATGCTCCGCGTGAAAATAATGTGCTTAAACAGTATACCTGTAAATATTTGACAGTAAGCATAAATGAGTCGAAGGATAAATGTGATGGGTTACAGATTAACAGCGTCGAAATGTCTCGGTCTTTGTTTGATTTTAACTTTCGTAATGGGTTGTTATTTGGCAGTTTTACCTATTCGATACGGTAAGTTTTATACAATAACTTAATCTACACTGTATAAAGCTTGTAATAAACGTGACTTTTGACTAAACAATTTAATATTTTCCACAGAAAAAAGAGGCCTTACCTAACCCAATACGACAACGAATAACATCGAAGGAACTGCCGAAAAAGCGTCTTGCAGTGCTCGTGCCTTTCCGAGATCGCTTCGAGGAGCTTTTAGAATTCATCCCACACATGTACAGCTTCTTAAATCGACAGAAAGTTCCATTTCACATATTCATAGTGCAGCAGAAGATAATAATCGTTTTAATAGGGCTTCACTGATAAATGTTGGGTTTAAATACTCGCGAAAGGAATATGATTACATAGCGATGCATGACGTGGACTTGCTGCCTATGAATAACAATTTAAAGTATGATTATCCCACTGCGGGGGCCTGTACACATATCATCTCCCACAGACGCATCCAAAGTACCACTATGAAACTTTTATTGGAGGCATTTTGTTAGCTGAAGAGAGAACATTATGAGCTAGTGAATGGTATGTCTAATAACTACTGGGGATGGGGGCTCGAAGATGATGAGTTTTATGTGAGATTGAAAGATGCTAACTTGACTGTGATGAGACCAGGCAATATTACTACAGGGATAGATAATACTTTTAAGTGAGTATCATACTTATTTTTTAATTTTTGCTATAAACACACATTTCTAATACATGAAACTGTTGCTAAACCAACTAACTAATCGACGGTGAAGTGCCAATACCTTCTAACTGACATTTTTCGGATAATCAGTTTTTAATCACTTTGAAGTTAAAGGCGTTTTTCGCATGTATTAGTGAAATCTCCTAAGTGTATTTCTAGTTGCAACTGAACTAAATTAAAATGAGGAAGTACCTCCTAACTAACCAACGTGTCTCTTTTATGGCATTACCACTCTACTTTTATGGTACACTACTACACTATAATAAAATATCATAATACAACATAATAATTAAAGCGTATGTAATATTTTTCTTGATAAATAAATAAATAAATAATTTTTCAGCTTCTCAAGAGATTAATCGTTTTTTTTCGAATCTTCTAAATTCTTGACTTCGTCAGTTAGGAGTTATTGGCACTTCGCCGTCGTAATCCTTGCCCAGGGGTTGTGGATAAATTCGGAAACAGAGTTACCGCACCCCTGGGCACTCAGGGCAGGAGGGAACAGGGGTGGGTTTTAGTCAGTAAGAGTCTGACACGCCCGCCCGCTCCACCCTAGAGCAGGAGATGTCATTGGATGATTTCCACCGCACAAAAAAAAAAGCAACTAATCCTACTAATATTATAAATGGCACAGAGAAAAGATTATAGTCTGGATTGACACAGGCTATTTATTTAATGGGGTAAGTACTATTTCCACACAGATGAAGCAGCTGCCAGAAACTAGTGAATTACTTTACTTTTTATCCTCTCTATATCCGCCAAGTGGCGCCCTCATTGAAAAAAACGGCCGTTTTTGACACTTTTGCCTACTACTTTGGATACGAAACATTTTGAGTCCTGTTTTAACAACGTAAAAATACCTTATCCTCTTTGTAGTAAACGCAACATAGGAATCTTTAATATGCACTTTCTACGCTTTGCTACGATTTTTATTCAATGAGGCCGCCACTTATGCGGAGGTAGGCCCTTAAATCTAAAGATGGGCAGTCAGGAAAGTCCAAAAAAGATTTTTTTTTGTCATTGAAAATAACCCCAAAAACAATTGCAGTCAGTACTGTTGTTATCCTCAATCTCTTGGTGCACTACAATCACACATGATATATTTGTCTATTCCTTCTTCTAACCACCTCACCATCTCCTTTCCAATCCAGACATATCCACGACAAAACCTACCGTAAGCGTGACATGCGCAAATGCTTCAACCAGCGCGAGGTAACCCGTCGCGCGACCGTCAAACAGGACTGCACGATGTTCAGTACAAACTGCTCAACACACACACAGTAGCAGTTGATGGGTTAAATGTCACTGTGTTGAATGTGGAACTCCTTTGTGATAAGAGTCGGACTCCTTGGTGCCAGTGTCCCGAGCCAGTGAAGCCAGCTGTAAAGAAGAATGTTGGAAAGTGATTGGTTGAAATTACAGAACAAGGAATCGCCTCAGTGGCCACTGCTAGAAACATTATGGCCAACACTATCCAAACAAACCAATTGTGCCAGAAAAAAAGAATAAAAAAAGAGAAAAATTGAGAAATTTGTTAGCCTGTCACAATTTTCTGAAATAATGTATATATATACACCAGATGGCATCACTGAGGCGTCAGGTCCAGACACCTGTCAAAACGCTTAAGATAAGGGTGGTATTACACTTATCCAATATATTTGTCCAAGATTTTACATAGTCTGAGAAAATGGAGGAACGTGGAGCAACTTTATGTGCTGCTATTATCATTAGATTATTATTAAAAAATAAAACAAGAAAAGCTTTGGGTGAAGCCATAGATCGAAAGGCGAAGAGAAAAAAGCATTCAATATAAATTAAATAATTACAATTCGAGGACAAACATTCATATAAGTAAGCGTTTTTACGTATAAATGACTCGACATTCAATTACATTGTTATGAAAGTATCACCGTAATCAAATAAAGACAAAATCTTAGTTGCAGCCATTTTGGTTTAAATGTCATTAATCTTGGTGTTGCTGTCACATTTGATGAAGTCGGCTACTTCTTTAATCAAACGTACATTGGACAAAGATATTGGATAAGTGTAATACCACCCTAAGTTAAAAACTGACATTAGTCAAATTGACGTCATCTTCATATTTATGTCATTATGTTTCGCTTACAAAGTGTCCAAACCTGCCGCCTAAGTGGCGCCAACTGGTGGCGTAAATTTTCCTGATCATTCTGCAGACACGAGGCTTCCATTAATTGCAGCGAGACTTCTTTCTTGGAGTGAGAACTGCTCCCTTGCGCCACAGCTCTAGATTTGGACACACTGCATGCCCCACCGCACGCTGCGTCGACGCCGCTTATTCCGACATCGCAGCGTCTCAGTGAGAATACCTCATTATTTAACCATTAATCATAATGGATGGTAGGTAACATTGCATAGCGTTGCCGCTCCGACGATGCACCACATCACCTCCCGCTTCGCCTTTGCGTCAACACTGCGCCGCAACGGAAAAGTTTCGCATGTATTATTTGTATGTAAAATGACGCAGCGTCAACACTGCGATGACGATGCAACGGAGCAGTGTGGCTTCGCTCTAAGACAAACTCTATGGTGTTTTTTGTCACTGGCGACACGGCAATTCCGTGCTCTGTGGGATGAAATAGTGTACCTATATAGTTGGAAATAATAGCGTGACTGCGTTTTTTGAAGTGAAAATTTCTTTATGCGCGTTGGGCATTTTTGAGATGGGAAAAAAACCAATGAACTCGCGCCGACACCGACAGCGCTACGAGTGATACGACGCGTAGCACACAGATTTCTCTTCTGTCGGCAGTCCCCATGACTGCCTATTTTTTTTTTACTGCAAAATATCGCAATGATGTCAGTGTTAAAATGCAATTTAAATTGCCATTTAGTATGATTGTGACTATTATAATCTTTTAATTTTTTATAAGGCTCAAGACTTCTAAATAGTCTTTTTTTGTTTCTCTCTTTTTAATTAAAAAACTTTGCCACTTTAGGAATAATTACTCCTATATCGCGGGTGCGTTCACAAACATGTAAACTCACATAGACAAGACATCCAGAACGGGAGCAACTATCTGTAGGAATGGCACGCGTGTCAGCGATAGAATGCGGCATAATAATTCGGGCACGCCAGTGTAACATATAAAATCTAGATAATTGGAAACAGTAGTTGACACACTAATTTTCTCTATTTCAATAAACATACTATACAACTGTAATCTTTACGATGATCGCTGTACGAATTTCGGGTTGCAAAGTAAGAGTTAATAGGATCTAGTTTTTTTTTTTTTAGATCACAAAGTCAAGATTCTTAGGTGGCACGTCTTAGCCGCATTATTAGATATTTTTTATATATTTACTTCACGATCTCCAATAAAGGTTCGTCATTTCTGCTGTAGGTCATACAAATATTTGTTCCGTGCGAAAATCCAACCCGCGACACGCAGCGCAGCAGCTGATCGCTCAACCACTGCGTCAGCCATGCCGTCAAGTCTGATATTATTATTTGTGATTGTTTTTGATCAATTTTTGATTGTATTTAAAATATTAGGAATTAGGATGGGGCATAACACATTGTAATTTAATAGGGAATATGCATAAAAAAATATTTTTAATCTTACCGGTTTATCGATGAATATACTAAAATAGAGTATGAACAGTGAAAGCAGAAACAAAATTGATTAAAAATTAAACGAAACAACAATTTTTAACAAATATATCTGTCCCTCTCTCGAAAACGCTCTTTTCTATGGCAGTTGTATGGGCGTCATGTCCTTTGACGTCAAAGAACACGTCGGACTTCTCTTTCTAATTATCAACTTTAAAGCTTTATAACTTCGTCGCTGATGATGATATTTTGAAAATTCCTTCATATTTGTTCACTATAGTTAATACGTATTCAATTGAACAAATAAAAAAATATCATGCGTATTCCCTATTGTTGTAAGTATCAAAATGGAATTAATTGCTGTCTTTGTATTTTTATACATTACAATAATTATGGTTGCTACTAATTTATATAGATAAGTTTTTTTTTTACTAATCCTGTACATACTGAAATTTATTTAGGGCGGTTTTGTTTTGACCATTTACTTAACCCATAATTTTAAGTTTTAAACTCAGTTTAGTTAAACTTATCATACTCTGTTCCTAGTCTAGTATTATTAACATTCATAATTTTATTGCCATCTTTGTTAAGATTTCTTTTAATTTTTCAGTCAAATTATTGGTAAATTGAGTGCATGAGTGCACTCACTCAGTAGTTTTAAGTTAATTCTTTTTTTAGGTGTCTTTATTCCAACAATCCTGTATATTAATATTTTATTTTTAGGGTTCCGTACTAGAAGGGTCCAAACGGAGCCCTATTACGGTCACTTACGTGTCAGTCTGTAAAATATGGTTCCGAAGATTTTTTTTTAACTTCTTATGAACTTGAAATTTGGTGATAATATTTATTATTACGTATATTTGACTAACAAATACCAATATATTGATAAATCAGATTTTTTCTTTGAGAATTCCCTCATTTGGTACGGAACCCTAAATATGCGAAGTCCGACACGCACTTGTCTGGTTTTCTTTTTTGTTGTAAAGCCCTTTGTGTTTTGTTGATCAAAAGAGGAGAGAAAAAAGAATATGTACAGGCTGTAATGTAAATGGGTGATCATAATTTAAATACTGCTTCAGTCCATAGAAATGAACAACTTTCTTCAAGAAAATCATAAGAAATTGGCAAAAAAATATTGGACTTCCTATATAAAATTCATCATCAGCTAATATGCCTAGGGGTAGCGGATAAATTCTGAAAATGAGTTACCGCACCCCTGGGCACTCTCGGGCAGGGAAGGAACAGGAGTGGGTTTTAGCCAGTAAGTCTCGACACGCCCTCCCGCTTCGCCCAGAGCGGGAGAAGTCATTGGATGATTTCCCAACCACCCAAAAAAAAAAAAACAGCTAATCAAAAATAATATGGGAGGTTAAGTTTTGTCGGAATTGAAAAAAATGTCCACCCTTTTCCGTTACAACCTGTAAGTATAATGTCAAAAAATAAAACAAAATTGTAAATAAATAAACCATTTTATTTTGACATAAGTAAGCGTTATACATTCATTGGCTACAGTTTCGAAGCGTTATTACTATCAGTTATGTGAAAGTTAGGTAACAACAAGGCGGCAACATTAATCTGTTGATATTAACTGATTAGAACTTGTACCTAGTAAACTTAACTGAACAGTTGTTTTGGTTACTAAGCGGTAGACTAACTGATATCTTTGAAAAACCAGCAGAAAATAACGATAAAATCTATGTCTTTTTATCCAAGGTAATTCTTATCAATGGATTCCTTGATACAAATTAGTAGTAAGTATTCCGATTATCAAAATTAGTGAAAACTTTTTACGTTGTCTTGTTACTATGTAATGAAAGTAAACTGTATCTCTTTTTTTAGAAGTAAAAAGATTAAATATATTTCGGCTTATTTCAAGAACCTGAAAGCCTTTTTCACTAAAACTAAAAAATGCGTAAATGAGTAAAGCTACAGGCACATTAATGTGTCGTGTCTTACCAATCAAACGACTCTGTTCAAGCCTACGTCGTATCAAGAGTTTATATATGATGTAGGCTTGAACAGAGCCAACCAACTGCGTCAGAAGGCGCCTCGAAACGACACTACACATGTGAACCTGGCATAACTAATTTATTATTGTATGGTTAGAATTTCGACTCTGCGCTGAGCTGGTAAAAATCCAACAAGTTATTTTATGACTTTCATTTAATGCTATTTAATAACATTAAATGAAAGTTTTGCTATTTTCCAGTGCTAGTGAAGAGAGACCTAAATATCAATGGAAATATAATATCCTTGAAAAACGTAGGTAAAAAATGTTTCGCTCCTTCTGAGGCAGTCGGGTAAAACGTTGTTATCTTGACAACAACAATACGATCAGTGAGATAAACATTTTTCTTTATTATTATTATTATTAATACATGGTTGTATGTGAGCAGCACTATTTATTTTTTTGTAAATGCAATAATTTTTATCATAGTGCGCCGCTGTAAACTGTTGATTTTTAAACACATCTATTAAATGACACAATAAAATATCTTATAAAAATCAATAACAAATTAATTATACATATTGACTTCACTAACTTTTATTTAGTGAAACGTTTCGATCGATGTTAAACATTTTAAAAATATATTTTTATCGCGTGAATTATTTTATTTACCATAATATCTGTAATTCAAAGAATGATTCTGCCTACAAACGTTTCAATTTCACACTATGAGGTTTGAAAGAAATTAAAAAGAAAAAACAACATTTATTTTTTATTTAATTTTCTATTCATTTACCTCTGCTGTACAGGGTATAAAAGTTAGTAGAAAAATTATTATTTTTCCAGATGGCAACTCTGATTGTCATATATAGTATGAAATTGACTCGTTTCGACTAACTGATCATAATTTATTGCAGCTATAGACACTAATACAAAATCGAGCTATACGTATTCTTTTAAATACAACTAAACTAGACTAACACTAAAAGAATAAAATCACTTGAGAATGTTAAGGTGTATTGCTAAGACGCTGTAGAAAAGTATTTTTTCGGCAACAAGACTTGAATAAGAAAAAATGTTATACAAAATTTAACATGGTTTAAAAACTTCGACTGTTAAGCCTCTAGACACCATTTTTATCACTGATAGGCTCACGCTTGACCACAATCTTACCGCATGGTAAGCGATGATGTGGTCGACAAAGGAGCACGTTTGTCTAGAAGTGACCTATTCACTTCTTATAAAGAACACAAACAGTTCACTTATAAGTCAATCTGCCTAGCCTTTTTCCAACTATCTAGGGGTCGGCTTCCAGTCTAACCGGATGCAGCTTTATACCAGTATTTTACATGGAGCAACTGCCTATCTGACCTCCACAACCCAGTTACTGGGTAATAGGATACCCCTTGGTAAGACTGGTTGTCAGACTTTCGGGCTTCTGACGACCCGTAACGACTCTCCTTTGAGAGTCGTTACGGGTCGTCGGGTCGGATCTTTATCCACGATTGACAGCCGGGACCAACGGCTTAACGTGCTTTCCGAGGCACGAAGGAGTCTCGATATGTAAAGGTCACCAATCTATGGACCAACCCCGGCAACCGTATCTTAACTAAAAGTAACTAGTTAAATGTGTTAACATAAATCAATTACCAGTTTACGGTGCCTAGAGCCTAAATTATATTAAAAACTACAGGAAATCTCTTCTATTACTGAATCTGAAAACAAAAAACTTTGCAAATTTAATTAAAAAACGTACTTTCTCAGAAACCGCTATGGTTTTTTCTCTAAAAACCATAACTTTGCCATACTGCAAGAAATTCCTCGGCTATTCCAGAATCCTAAAACCAATAGTTGTCTTGTAAAATATCTTAAGTTATTTAAAGCAAAGCTAATTGAAAATTGTTTGTAAGTTACAAGTGATTTTATTATTTTTTACGGCCATTATTTTCTACAGCATCAAAGATGGAATAACTGTGTAATATCTAGAACTCACGAACCATAAAGCTAAACTACAAAAAAAAAAAACAAAAGCCAAGGAACATATAAATTAAGTATTCTGTTGTGGCAGCCTTAGCCAGTTGTTGCAAATGAGTGGCAAATGCCATTATATTAAATTACCGACGACATATTTTCTAGTATTAATTTTTCTGAAATAATCATCATAAGATAACATCAATCCAACTGGCTGAAATGGTTGTTAACCACTTTTTACCCTTACGCCCTTTGTAATAACGTAGAAAAGTGGTCAAATTTAATTTAGTTATTATAATGCCATTTTTATCACATCTCATCCAACACTGGTTAGGCAACGCATTTAACTAATCAGATCTTTAAAATTAAGTACACATTTTATATGCATAACTATAAAATATTTAATAAAATCAAATTACCAATAGCTAAATAATCCTTTTATATTTTTTTAGTATTTAAACAAAATTGAAAACATAAATTATCAATCAAAGCAATAAACACACATATTTTGTATATAAAACTGTTTGTAACATTTTTGTAATAAATATAAATATTTATTTTTTTAATTAAGTAGTAAAATCACTAGCCGGTCAACTACAATAATTTATTTTAAAAAATACAATATTTTGAGATAATTAATTATAAAAGAAACCACAGTAAGCCTAAAGGATTTTGCCCGCTACGCCGTATCATGATCGTGCTAGGAACGCGTCAAGTAAAAAAAAAAATCTTTGCATTGAAAAGTAAGACAATGACCACTAGATTGTTCCGTGACCGACCAACAATATCGCGTGCCATGCACGAAACCCGCGCAGGTGGCGAAACGGTGAGCATACGGGTTATAATCGCGTATGATGACCGTTATGCACGGGTATGATACGCTGTTGATACGTGCAAGTGTCGTGTCTTTCCGTTCTAAATACGTTCCTAGCACAGTCATGGTACGATACGGTGTACTGGGCAGACTCCCTTTAGTTTCAATACTTCAGACAGCAAGGACAAAAACTATTAAGATTAAAAATAACAATCCTTTACACAATTAAAATGGGATAAACCTTCAATCAATCAAACTGCCTACCCTTTCCTACTATCCTGCGTACTATCCTGGGGTCGGTATCCAATCTCACCAGATGCAGCTGAATACCAGTATTTAGGTATGTCAGAAATACAAATAAGGATCGATATAAATATCGATGTTAAAAATTTAATAAAAAAAATCGATGTATCGGTATAATTTTTAAAAGAATATTCGCGATCTAAAAATGAGTATATTTATTCTAACGCGGTACGCTACGCGACAGCAGACACGGTTAAAACACTAGGAAATGGTGACGGGCGGGCGTTTTGTGGAACTGTCTATAGAACAATGATGTACAATAAAAAATAAAAAAATTTCTTCCTCAGCCAGCGAATCCACATTACAATAACCTCTTCTAGCTATCCCAACAAGGTTTTATCCCATTCTGAATGCTTAAAGATTGTATTTACATGCATCAAGAAAAATAAGGCAAGTTTACACAACACTGACGAATAGCTTTTAAGGAAAACTTTTTTTAAACACTACTTCAGACATTAATTTTTTTACTCTTTAGAAGTCTGTTAGAAATGCCTCTAATTTGCGCAGTAGTTATGAAAACTTGGCTACCATTAAGAATTCACTCATACAAAATGCCGCTACTTACTTAATAAATAATAAACGGAAGTACACAATAAGCCTAAAAACATGCTAAGGCTAAGATTCATTGATATCTAGTTTATAGGAAACACGATTGTGCAGCTCTGTTTAAAAGCATTTTTTTTACTTACTTATATAATATTTTTTGTTCATACAGAAAAGTGAACTTTGTTTTTCAAATACAAATTTTAGGAGCTACTACATAAAGTTCATTTCAATTTGTATAAGTGTTTTTTAGCTCTTACGAAAAGGTGGATAGCTGATTGTTAAATAGGGACTTTCGCAGCTGATAAATAGAATTCATTTTAACTTTAATTTTTTCGCTCATACAAAAATGTGATCAGCAAATATAAACTTTAGAAGCCACATAGAGTTCATGTTCACCTTAATTTAAGTATTTTTTTACTTATGCGATAATGTGATTTTCTGCTAACTAAATATGAACTTAAGAAACTACTAAATAGAGTTGAAAATAGCAGAGTTGCATAGTCGTTGTACGGCATAACAATTGACCTAATCAGGCAGAATAAGGCTGATATTTGCTAAGTATCGAAGCGCAAGTACGGTCAGACACGAAGCTAGGCTGGGTCTGAACCGCGGCGATGGCTGGATGAAACTTTGTGGAATACCTGTTTAAAATGTGTAACTGAAAAACCTATATGTTGTTAAATTGCTTTCAAATTATTGTAAATCTGTACGATACACATGGCCACATCATCACTTGTCTTGCTATCAGGAAAAAAAAAACAAATAATGAAGTACGTTGACTTGGCTCGCGAGGTTGTCGACATGTGGGAGGTGGGCTCAGTGATCATTGTACCGATAGTCGTGTCAGCAAATGGCTTAATAGCCACGAGCCACGACCAATACCTCAGGTGGCTCTCGTTAGGCGGCGGCATCAAGTATTTGATTCAAAAAGCGGTACCTGCTCTTGGATACAGCTCGTGTTGTGAGGAGGTTCCTCTTTTTGGAGCCCTGACCGCCAGTAGCTTGGACTTTCTTCCCGATACTAGTATGATAGGGAGCGTGCAGGAACTATAGATGGCGCCACATAAATGTCAATGTCTAGTATTTATACAATACAAGTTGCGGCTTTCACTCACTAGATGGCAGTCTACGTTACGCGTGCTGCATGTGTGCATGATGCGTGTGTGTATACATTTATGGCACGGAAATGTCAATGACAAGTTTTTAAAGGGTAAAAGTTTCGAATTTACTCCACTAGATGGCACAGACTTCGTCGTGCATGTTCCCTATACTACTTTTTTTATATTTTTAAATGTTTTTGTTTTTTTATTGAAATATTTAAACTAAAATAAATAGGTAAACACGAAGATTGGCTTAACCGTCTGTAGTTTGAGTCACACGTAGGATTTTTTTAAAGATCGTATTTTTCGTCGTTTTTCTTCAGCTACTGGATAAATCTTCCTATCATAAACAAAAAATGATTTATAGTTGTTTATGAAATAAAGGTACTAAGTACATCTCACCAAACAAAATCTACAAAAATTGGGAAGTAAAACATCTCATGCAGGTTTTCCACAAAAGCTTCCAACAAGCCGATAAGTATGTGTCCACTAGTTGATATTATAACACTTGAATTTAATAACAGAACAACATTATTTCATAGGAACCCCAAAAAATACTTTAGTTTTGCATTTCCACGTAAATATTGAGCACGTATAAAATAAATACGTCAAATTGTATATATTCTCCAAAAATATTTTATTTTGCCACAACTTTTATCACATTCCATTGCATTTCAATGATATTTCTTTTTAAATACATAAATAATTCAACAATTTTATCACTGACAACATTTAATATTTGAAAAAAGTTTTGTTTAAATTTTATGAGAAAGCAAGCTAAAAATCGAAACATCAAACTTTGAAATTCGAAATGTCAAACTAGTGGACACGATAGGCACTACAAAGATCAAACTTATAACTAAAACTAGATAGGGTATGCGCGCTCCGCCCTTCCCCCGCTACGTCCCCGCTACGGACTGGCTACGAACTGGCTACGTGCCCGCTACGGTCACGTTACGTAGTCGTCTCGTCGGCGCGCGCGCAACATGTCAGCTACAACGGGCAACCGCCTCCCTACGCACACAACACCCATTGTTAGGAGAAAAATAAAAGGGGTCGTAAAAATATGGACCGACAAATGAAGCAAATCTTTCTTTCCAGCCAGAATATAAATGAAACGCTTATTCATGAGTAAAACCTCCATTTTTGCATATTTCACACGAAAATCTAGGTATAATTTGAGTACACCTATCATCGCCATCATGCGAGATAGAGGTCAAGAGCGGTTTCAAAAGAAAAAAAAAACTGGCTGTCTGACTTCAGAATACTTATTGTCGTTTCATTTCTAGGTCCATGAGGGCAAGACAAGATACTCGTACAAAAAGAAACATTTGGACTAAATTCTCTATGGACAAAGGGAAGTAAATACTTTGGAACAGTTGTAAAAATCTATGAGAAGCAACATCAATAAATCATGCTTAAAATAAACATATTATAAGGAATAAAAACGCTACACAATAAAAATATTATAACAATTAATATAGACAGCAATTTTGTAACATATTATGATATGCTCAGCTGAAAACATTTTGCTATATTATATACAGGTTCATTGTACGACTAAATAAATTCAGAGTTTATTAAAGGTCTCTGTTCTTCGGAAACTAACGCGTTTAAGCATTCTGTTCACTCCATTTAAAGCAGTTAAGCGTTGAACACAGGAGTCAATAAAAATAGTTGTTTCTATGCTGAGCAAGCAAATTAGTCATTAATATTCGCTTAGACACAAAACACCATTTTATAATGTCACTTTAAAGTCAAATACTGCAATATTATATTTCGAATTATCTTTTAGAAATTCATGAGCATATTTTAAATTCTAACCTAGCTTTTTAAAAAAACTATTTTTAAACATTTAGTATTATTTAACATTTAATAATGATTATTTTATAATAAAGTCACGTGACAAATAGTATATTTTATGCTGTTTATTACTTATTAAATAAGAAAAGTATATCATGCAATAAAACAAGAATTAGGAACAATTATAATTTGGCACTAAAAATATTGCTAAAATCATATTTGTTTCATAGTCAAGAGTATAAGACACAGATACAGTAAAGTAACTATCTAACTGTTTATCAGAAATCTACGCCATCTTGAAATGGAAATGAAACATATACAGGTTGTAACGGATTTGGGTGATCTAAATGAATAGCCTTGTTCAAGGAAGTCACACAATAGGGAATATGCAAAAAACTCAAGAAAATTATTTTATAATAAATATATATTCAAGCACCGCATGTCGCTCAAAAAAAAAATTGTCCTACAATTTTCTACTACACTTCAAAAGTTCATGACTGTCAAAGCTGTAATGTGACGTCAGTTACCTCGATACGTCTTGTTTACATCTTACTTTTTGTCCTTAAATGAATAATTTTACTAATTGTATGTGTTTTTAGTCAACCAGAAATTGCTAGTTCAATATTTTAATACATTTTTTGTGTTTAAAGTACTTTTTTTGACACATATATTTTTTCGTCACTTCCTGCATTATTGAGAACGATACGTTTAGTTTCATCAGAAACATGCAACATAAAATATTGAATTGTACACCACATTTTTTCTATGGTTCAATACAATCAATCAATCTGCCCGCGCCTTTTCCCAACTATCTTGGGATCGGCTTCCAGTCTAATCGGATGCAGCTGAATACCAGTATTTTACATGGAGCGACTGCCTATCTGACCTCCACAACCCAGTTACTTGATAATACGATACCCCTTGGTAAGACTTGTTGTCAGACTTTCGGGCTTCTGATGACCCGTAACGACTGTCAAAGATCCACGATTGACAGCCGGGTCCAACGGCTTAACGTGCTTTCCCAGGCACGGAGGAGTCTCGGTATGTAAAGACGGTCGTCACCCATCCATGGATCAACCCTGGCCAGGGTAGCTTAACCTGATGGATCGACCCATGCGGCTGTTATTACTTTAGCCAGGAGCTCCTCCTTAATTGTAAAATATGTGATGAATTAAAAAATCAAACACCACATTTTTTCTATGGTTCAATACAATATATATTTAAAAAATAAAAAAGTTTTGAATTACTTGCATATTCCCTGTTCCAAAATTAAATGGACCTCCCATACTAATTTTGATAAGCTAATGAGAACTCTGTAAGGAAAGCCCATTTTTTTTTAGGAGTTGACTACGATTATCTATGACTTTCTTCAAGAAAGTTCAAGAAATCTAAAATATGACCACACATTTCTGTTACAACCCATATCTGAAATACCTTATCGATAAGTAATATATTATTATTTTTTGAATACTCATTTCCAAGATATCTTATCTTACATTAGATTTGTCTTAGGAAAGTATTTAAAGCAGTAAAAAAGTTAATTGCTCATGTTTAGGGGCAGTTATGAGACCACAGTTTTATTAGTATGAGGAACCATATTTATTTAAATCAGAATGAGTTATCAACTGTTTCAAAAATCTGTTTCAAACCGATTAAAAGTACACTGTTCTTCAAGATACAGGATAATATCCTTGTTTGAAGGACAGGGGTTTTATTTATGTGAAATAGCCATTGCCATTTTTTTTTTATTTCAACATTAATGTTACCTATACGGTAATATTTTTGCGAAGTAAAAAACTAACTTCTAAAACAAAGAAAAAGCTTCCCCTCAGGCCCCGCGCGCGTCACGAGTCTGTCAGTCCCCTTTGACAGGCGGCCATCGTGTAACTTCAGACTTTGTCAGGTTCCGGGTGTATGAACCTTGTCACAGGTCTAAAGACCTTGGCTAATAGTGGTAATAGCGGGTGGCAAGGCAAACTAGCGGCACACATGTGCGCCATCGGGGTTGTAAAGTTTGCCTTCGCCAAAAAAAATTGCCAAAAACCCGATTCACGCGTTTTAAACCGCTATTATCACTATTACCCAAGGTCTTTAGACCTGTGACAAGGTTCATACACCCGGAATGTAGTTACACGATGGCCGACTGTCAACGGGGACTGACACGTGACGCGCGCGGAGCTTGAGATGTTAAATTCTTACACAAAATTTCGCGTGTGTGCTTTTTCTCTATCTGGAGCTAATTCTGAATGTCGATTCAGATCATGCTTACCATAAAATGCATTGTCAGCAGAACTGAGCTACAAAAGCTTTTAAAAAATTATTAATAATATTGAAACTTCAATTTTAATACTTTGTGCTGTGACATTTGTCTTTAATGTAAAAATGTGTTTTATTAATACTAGTTAAGGTTTATATTCATTTGCGAATTAATTTATAATTATTTACAAACGAGAAGTAAGTTATAATTTTAAAAACAGCTTAAATTTTAATTCCTACTTTTTAATTTTCCTATAAATAGGACATTATATTTTGTTTGTTTTTTAATTATTAATTTTAATATGTTTTATTTTGTATAATATTATAATAATTTACGAACATACATGACATGCATATTGTATAATAAACTTATATTTATAACTCTCTCTTTAAAGTATACCTTTTATAATAAATGTATAATTAATTAATTATGTAAAAACGACCTAAAGAAACAACGCTTACCACCGCACTCATAAATCTCTCAGTCCTTTAACGAATTATTGGAGCCAGTGGTTCCCAAACTTAAACCATTCCATACCCCCAACATTTTTCTTAAATCACTATGCCTATCTTGGCTGTTAGGATCAAGACATATTGACGTAGACGCACATATTGGTGCACATCAACATTTGATTGCCTTTTTTCTGGATATAAATGTTTGCATTACTTTGTGGAAATAGGGGTCAATATGCTAAGCACATTTTTAGTTTTTTTGCTTAGACTCTGCGTTAATATGTCTTGACTCCTAGGACAAAACTACAAGGAACCAACGACGTGAGCCTAATAGTACGAGATGATATCTTCAAGCAACTTTGTTTCGTAACAGTTTGGTCTCTGCTATCTCAGGGTTAGAATAGAACATACACAGTTTATTGTTGGACCCCGTTTCTCCGGTTGAGAACCCATGTCACAGTAATAGGACAATATTTCATCAAGGGACTGTGAATGCGGCACTTAAATACTTATGATTACTAGTAATACTAGATTTAAACATCTTATAATAAAAGTATATAATATTATAAAAAAGAGTATTTGATTACAAATACATATAATTATTAACTATGATGATTATATGTTGATGTAAAGAACGTTAATAGCTTTTATATAAATTCCATTGTTTAGCCTATCAAGAACTTGACAATTCTTATGTTAAAGTTGACGAATGGAAAATCTAAAAAGTCACGAAACTATAACTTTGTCAAAATGCTGTAAGTATTTGTTTCGAGCTATTCTTTGATCTATTTTGTAGGGTTCCGAACATCCGAACCCTTATAGGATGTCTCATCTACATATCTATCTGTATGTCCGTCTGTAACAACCAATTTGCTCCGAGTTTACTGCACTGATTCAATTGGAATTTGGTATACGTATGAAATTCTGTGACACAAACACGTACGGACGTCTGGAGGCCCGAGTCCCAGCAGATCATTATAAGGCTGATTATATGCTTATGCTAACGTCTATTTGTTTTTTTACGTCGTCTATTTGTAGATCAAAAGAATCGTATCGTATTAGAGGGAAGCAGCACCAGGGTAACCCGCGAAATTCAATTTTTCTTACGTTTTTTGCAATTTACAAGTCAGTATCAGGTTGTTTGTTGATGAAAATATGATTATATATATATATTTAAACTACCGACCCGACCCAGCTTCGCTCGGATACAGATTATACACCTAAACCTTCAAAATCCGTTCAGTAGTTTTTGAGTTTATCGCGAACTGACAGACAGACAGACAGACGCGGCGGGGGACTTGTTTTATAATAATTATGTAGTGATAGTGATATTACAAATTCAGTCGGAAATTGATGAAACCGGCTTAAATGCAAATTGACAAATAAATTCATAATTTGGAAGACATTTTCTAGAAAAGTGTGCGACCAATGACATTAACTTCATTCCCTCTACAAGTCTTAGTTTAACTTGTTTTCTTGATTAAATTCTGTCTATTTACGTTGTTGAAACTTACAATTCCACATAAATTGACTGAATCAGGTATCTGATGAAATTCCACTTTTTGGCAATATGGATTTAGGAAAGTACTGAATTGTTTATAAATGAGATTCTACTGAAAAAAATATCTTTGAAGATAAATATTTTGTTTTTTGTAAGCAGTATAAGAATTGCCAGAAAACGTTCAAACATTAAAGGTTACATTAACTAGATGCGTTAAAAGAAACCCGTTTTAAAAAACCACAACACTCAAGAAATTATGCATTAATTTAATGGACCTTTTTTATAAAAATATAATCTTGTGATTACTTTAAACACTGGTTAGTAAGTTCTAAATTTAACATTTTCTATCCGGAAGGGTGTTATTTCACCAATTGATCGATCGTCGATCGATGACATCGATCGATTGGTGTACCTAGTAGAAACTATCGATCATCATCATCATTAGCCTTTTATTGTCTCCACTGCTGGGGCACAGACCTCCTCTCTGTGAGAGGGTGTGGGCCATAATCCATCACGCGGCCCAATGCAGGTTGGTTGATGTCACATGTCTAGGACATGCCGGTTTCCTCACGATGTTTTTCTTCACCGTTTTGAGAGCAGTGGTGATGAAATAATTTACACGCCTGGGTTTGAACTCACGACCTACAACTTGTAAGTCGCAGCCAATACCACTGGGCCACCACTGCTCTACACACTGAAACTATCGATCAACGTCGACTAATTCATTCTACTATCGATCGGTTGGTGAAATAGAAACTAACGATCGACGTCGACTAATCCATTCTACCATCGATCGACGATCGATCGATTATCGACTGATTCAATCTACCATCGATCGACGATCGATCGATTGGTATAATAACACCTGAAGATGGATAGACGTAGGTAGTAATGTACTGACTAGTCATTTGAAGGAGGGTTTGTCCTATAGATAGCTAAATTTGTTGTATGTGACGTATGTTATCTTGAATTTAGAATCTGCTAATCAGTATTTAAACTAAGCATATGGTTAGCGGGTTTTATAAATAAGGCAGTTGTCCCACCGCCAGCGAGTAAGCGACTAACTCTTGGCTATTTCGACGCTCAAGAAACGTACAATAGATATACATTCCGTGTAAACAAAAGAGATGCATATATTAATAGTTCATCGCTAACTGTACACACCGCCGGCGAGGACTCGCTCCACAAGTTTGTCGCTGAGCGACAAGAGCTATCAAAGCTTACTCGCTCAGCGATGCTCGCTTGGCGGACATAACTCATGAGAGAGACCAACCCGAGCGAGTGGTGCGAGTAATCGCCTGTCAGACAAAACTATCAGAACTAGACTTGAGTTATAACAGGTCAAACAAGATACCTGTTATTGCTGTTATTGTTACACAATAATAATAGATGTCAATACCTGTTATTAAATAATAGCCTTTTATTTTTCTAAGCACTGTCTGTCGGTTAATAAATCACATACAGAACACGTAGTAATGTTAGCATTATTCTTGCAGTGTTTCCGAACTGAAAGTTAGGAACAGGTAAGATAATACGACTAGAAACAGTTGTCACTTTTCAAGGATGATTATCTTCTTGTAAGACTACAATTTGAATTATCGCATAATAACACTAGGTGCTTCTCGTTTTAGCAAGATTCAATCAAGCGGGTGTGAGCGAGACATATATACGAAGAAGAAATAACAGATAACACGAATAGTTGTTACTTGTTATTGAGTACCTACTGAGACTGAAGAGTGTAGTGACTGTGATTGAGTATTGTGAATTATAAATGATATTTTTAACAGGTATATGATATCACAGGAACAACTGTTATCTAGTATCTACGAATACCTGTGATTTGTATCTGTTACGAGAAATACGCCTCACTCCTAATCAGAACTACCACTCGCTACTCGCTCATCGCCAGCGGTGGAACAAGTACCTAATGAATATCTCCCAGTAGAATCTCACCCAAGTAATCTTAAACCAAGCTCTTTAAACTATAGCCTCTGTATCACTAATAACATGAATCCCATGTTTAGTCAAAATCAACCGAACAATATCATTACAACTCCTCGTTTTAAAATTCCTCCCCGAACTATCTTTTATCTTAATACTCTTCACTTTATCGCACAACTTACTGACTTCCGACTTACTCTTCTTCATTTCTTCCGGCTTTAACTTCCTTATAGTCGAGGAGCAACGTTTCTTCGAAGCCTCGACTTCGACTTTCTCCACATTACCTTCACTTACCCTTCTTTTGTAGAGATCGAAGTCTAAATCCTTGCTTAAATAACTGTCAAGAGAACTGTATGTTGTATCTAGAGTTACCTTGTCGATTTTGTGTTCGGTTGCATCACTGACTATTTTGACTGCCTTTCCTGGGACATAGGTCGAAGGGACTTTGTCGAGATAGGCCATTTTGGGTTTGAAAGGCTCACAGAGCGGGCTTACAGAGTCAGTATGGGAGTTAGGCATAAGGAAGTTTGTTTTCCTTGGTCGTTTGACAGTTATGGTCTCATCGATAATAGAGGGTTTGTCTCTGATTGAGATAAGTATGTTTTTGAAACTGGTTTCTTCGGGGGAGGTCATTATGACGTCTTGTGGTGATCGCTTGTCGTAACTAGCGATTAAATCGTTAAGAATGTTGTACTCACTGTTCCGGGCGGCGTGAAAAGAGTTTTTGTGTATTAGTATTTTTGTTTTGGTAACGTGTGCGAGTACATAAAACTGTGACTTAATTAAGAGTTTTTAAGGTCGATAATTACTTGTTAATTTTTATTCTACTCATCTTAAAAATAAACAAGGTAATAACCATGATTAATCTTTTATTAACTGCCGTAAAATGATGTATTCAAAAAAACAATATTTTTATAAAAAATCTACTAAATGCAAAGTCAAATTAAAAATATTTACATGTAATAAACTTAAATAATTGGCTTTAAAATCACTTTTCATGTAATATTAACATCTAAAATAACAAATAAGTCTAAAAAATATAATAAATAATGTAAAGGACTACAAAATTAACATCACAATAGAAAAACATTTTCAAGAAACTCGTTCAAAATTCGACATAATTTTTATGTGAACGAAAGGTATAAAATAAAACTATTATAAAATCAATAAAGTCACAAAACAGAACTACATATTAAAATGTCAAGAAAACGAATACAAAAGTATAGTGGAAATATCATAATACGATATGAATTACTAAACTATAACTCGATTAAAGGAAAGACGTGTTTCTAGCAATTTTTTCGACCATTTACTAGGCAAAAATAACTCGAACATTCCCTACACAATAAAATTGCGTGGTTATTCCCTAGACTGTAAAATTCTGCCGTCATAAGCAAAAAGGGCGCATCTGACATCTGAAAACACAAACAATTAAAAAAAAATTGAACATTTGTATGCAATGCGGTACACTGCTGCTATTCTCTTCGCCATCGTTTCAATGTAGCTTACTTTTAAAAATTATTAAAAATTATAATTATTATTCCATTTATTTCATTGCTATAAACTTACAATTTACATTTTCAAATATTATCACATAAAAATTAATATAAAAACATTTAAAAAAAATAGTATCCCACCGGTATCGGGATAGGGTCCAAGCTACCGGTGGTCAGGGCTCCTGAGAGAGGAACCTCCTAACTTTGCGCGCCGTATCCAGGAGTACTGCCTTCTGGATCAAGCCCTTGATCCAGCTGTCCAACGAGGGCCTCCTTAGGTGTTCGTCGAGGCTCTTGGCTATTAAACCAATGGCCGTCACGACTATCGGCACAATGACTGCTGTATCCACCTCCCACATGTCGACAAACTCGCGAGCCAGATCAAGATACTTTGTTTATCTTTTTCAGCTTTCACGAGGTTCTCGTCATGGGGACAGCTATATCAACAATCATTGTGCGACGATCTAACCGATCTATCACCACTATGTCAGGCTTATTGGCAACAATAGTCCTGTCAGTGATGATAGACCGATCCCAATATAACGTGATATTGCCATTTTCGAGAACTGGGTCGGGCTCATACCTATAGTACGGTACTTCAGATTCCACAAGATTGTATTTAAGAGCAAGTAGCTGGTGGATAATCCTGGCTACAAGATTGTGTCTATGCAAATAGTCTCCGTTAGCTAGACGAGAACCGTACCGTCCTTCACAATATATTTCCGGTAGTTATTCGTCTTAATAACTTCGTCCATAATCGCACAGACAAAACCTTCGGTTTCCCCGAAGAGGTCACCAAAGCGCAGCCAGGATACGGACGCTAAGAGATCTACATCGGGCCCATGTAGGACCCGGTAAAAGCGGCATTGACGCCTAACGCTTCCGACATACCCAAATACTTGTAGGTTTCGGTTGAGCAGATGGATCCCAAGTGTATGAAATCCGAAAGTTGGGTTCCCACGGATTCCATAATTTCGCTTCGCATTACATGCATGACTGAACATTTATCCACACCAAATTCCATCCTGATGGCGCTACTGAAGGTTTCTGTTACCTTCAGTAGCTTCATCAGTTGCAAGTTGTTGGGGGCAAAGAGTTTCAAATCAACCATGTAAAGGAGGTGTGATATGACCTGACCACCTCTTCTCAACCGGTACCTCGGGCCTTGGCCCGAACCCTCCAGTAGTGTACTGAGAGGGTTGAGGGCCAGACAAAACCACAGTGGACTCAGACTGTCGCCCTGGAATATGCCACGCTCTATCCTTATCGGCTCGCTGTTCCCCTGGATCTATCGACATCCTGGATAGTGAAGGACCGTCCTCCACTGCCCCATACACGACATCAGGAAGGTGCGCAAAGTTGTATCAACTTTATACACCTCCAGCATCCTCATGGGCCATGTATGTGGCACTGAATCATAGGCCTTCTTGTAATCTATCCAACATGCCAACAGATCTCTTCGGGAATGACGAACCTGTTGGCTAATGGCAACATCAATGAGGAGCAGCTCCTTCGTACTGCGGGACCCGTTCCTACATCCATTCTGAGAGGCAGACATGATACAATTTGTATCAATATGATTGTTAATTTTGGCTCTCAGGATGGATGTAAGAACTTTATAAACCATCGGTAAACACGTGATCGGTCTATAATATTTGGGCTCCGCAGTACTACCTGATTTATAGAGCAGGTGGGTTACTCCTGTCGTAAGGAACTGGGGCAGCGACCCAGACTCTAGGGCAGACTGGAACTGAGCTGCCAAGCAAGCGTGCGATTTTTGAAACCATTTTATCCAGAAATTGTGCAGCACGTCCGGCCCTGGAGATTTCCAGTTAGGCAACGGACGGACTGCACGAGCTACATGTTGGGGGCTGATGTTAATAGCCCCCATTTCTGGTATAAGATCGCACGCGCGCTCGACCTCTCGAGTCACCCTCGGTGTGCCTGACAGGCACCGACCAGATGCTGCTCCAGAATGAACTCATAACGTCCTCATCCGGTAGGCGCGTATCAGACACACCTTGGAAAAATTCGTTAGCTGCGAATCTAGAGCACACACCAGGGCCTTATTTTTCTTATGGATGGGCAAACGAGGTAGTCGAGGTTTTTACTTAGGCGGTGTGGAGCGGTACTCCCGGAACGCATCCTCAAAAGCGCTCCTCAATTGTTCATTACACTGGGTACTCACGGATATAGCCACGCCATCATCATCTTCACCAAGATGGTCGGGTCGCGGTGGGGCACTGGATTCAAGTTGCACCGCGGCCGGTGGCGAAGCAGGTGAGACACGGCTACTCCGTGATTCTAGGCGTAGTCTATCAAGTACGGCGTCATCCAGCATATGGTTACGCTGGATAACAGCACCTGATCCGATAGTCGCTGGGCCGAACTTTCAGGTGCTTGAGCCAACTGGCTCAAGCACCTGAAACAGAGAGAGCATCCGACCATGGTACGCAGTCAGGTAAATTCCCCCCTCTGTAGCCCCAAAGTATGAGCGCATGACATTTTCGTTTATAGATTGCGTCCATCTCATGCGCTGCACACTTCCAGCGGCAGCGGGGACCCCATCAGAGGCCGGAGGGCCTCGAGGTCCTAAGCTGGCCGGAGGTCGGCCTCTTCCCCGTCGACGCGCAGGTGGTGGTGTCCTCGGCGGCGAGAAATATTCGTCAGAAATAATTATTATGTCGTTTATTAATTTTCTATACATATATAAATTATAATTTTAAATATTTCTTACAAATCATATAAAAAAGAAAAAAAAAACATTTAAAATTATAAAAAAATAGTAGTCCGCCGGTGTCGGGAGCAGGGTCCAAGCTACCGGTGGTTAGGGCTCCAGAGACAGGAATTATAATTATTATTAATATTACTAATATTAATTATTATTATTACCCCACCCAAAAAAAAAAAAATTAAACGTCGAGGTACCTGACACGTTAAACATAACTGACGAAATGATCAATCCGGAGACAGAACAAAGCTAGGCCATTAGGCACAAAGGGACATTTACAACTGAGGTAAGCCCAGTTGCTAAGCACCACAGATTCGGACCAAATGATCAAAAACAATCTAATGATAATCAGAACTAGACCTTTCACTATCGTTACTAGTACGTAACGCCAGTGAAAATTTGTAAAAAAATAGTGAAAGCTCGTAAAAAAATATTATTAGATCATCATGAATCTCCTGCCCTTATGCCAATTTATTTGGGGTCGGCGCAACATGTATTTTTCTTCCATACTCCTCTATTATTATTCTCCTCTCTAAAAAAATATTATTAGAAACATCTATGTAATTAAGTCTCCAGATCGGGAATAGTAAAAGCTGCCACTGAATTTTATAAAGATCTCTATGCTTGCAAAATACCATCGAGTATGGAGACTCTACTACCTCTACAGGAAAATGACACTATATTGCAAAGATTCTCTGCTCAAGAAATTTTTATAAAAATAAAGTCTTTAAAGAATGAAAAAAGCAGCGGTCCAGAGCCATCTGGACCGCTGCTTTTTTCATTCTTCCAATAACAAACGAAGCCATTTCAACAGGTAAAGCTCTCCTAGTACAACCTTTAACCACCCTGTTCAATAAAATACTTGACGACAGAAAAATTCCTACTGAATGGGCAAAATCAGATATAGTGCTGCTTTACAAGAAAGGAGACCCTACCGACATAAGTAATTATCGACCAATTAGTCTACAGTCAAATCTCTACAAGCTACTTGCTTCATGCCTTGAGAAACGCCTTGCGATATACACCGAAGAGCACCAGCCAGTGGAGCAAGCAGGATTTAGAAGTACGTATTCAACTATAGACCACATTCACTCATTGGAACTGATTATAGAAAAATACGAAGAAATGAAACGCCCGCTCTACCTAGCGTTCATCGACTACGCTAAAGCGTTCGACTCTATATCCCATATCAGCATGTGGAGAGCCTTACAGGAATGTGATGTACCATCAGAAACCATAATGCTTATACAAGACATCTATAAGAAAAGCACAAGTAGAGTAATATTAGACAAAACAGGCACGGCAATTGATATATGTAGAGGCGTTCGTCAAGGGGACCCCCTCTCTCCCAGAATTTTTGTTACTGTTTTGCAAAACATCATGAAGAAGCTAAAGTGGAAAAACAAAGGTATAGACATAAAAGGTCAATTTCTAAGTAATCTCAGATTCGCTGATGACATCATACTCTTCGCAGAAAATCCATCGTCAGATCAGAGTCAATGATAAATGAACTAAATTATATTAGCAATGAAATTGGTCTAGAACTAAATACAACGAAAACAAAAATTATGACAAACAGCATAAAGGCACCAATACACATTAACAGTGTCCTACTAGAATATGTCCAAGAATACACATATCTAGGCAAACAAATATCGTTTAAAAAGTCTAGACACCAAGATGAGCTAATGAGACGTGTAAACATGGCCTGGAATAAATTTTGGAGCCTGAAACAAATTCTAAAGTCAAATATTTCAATGAAGCTGAAGAAAATTGTGTTGGACTCTTGTATCTTACCTTCTCTCACCTATGCATCCCAAACATGGATTTTCAACAAACAAACCAGAAACAAAATAATAACAACCCAAAGATCCATGGAACGGAGCATCCTAAATCTAAAATTGAGACACAAAAAGAGAAGCACAGAGATAAGAAAGGCAACAAAGCTGATTGATGCTCTAGAACACTGCAAAAGACTGAAATGGAAGTGGGCCGGCCATATCGCACGTATGAACAAAGACAGGTGGGCCAAAAAGATATCTTCATGGAAGGGACCTGCAGGCAAGAGAACTAGAGGCAGACCGGCGAAACGATGGCTCGATGAAATTTTGAAAACAGCGGGCAAAGATTGGATTGATAAAGCGAGTGATAGAAATATGTGGAGAAAAATGGAGGAGGCCTTTACTCTATAGAGAGGTCCTTAATAAAAAAGTCAAAAAAAAATAATAATAAGTAAATAAATAAAATAAATATAATTATGAAATAAAATTGAATTGAATATTCTAAATTTAAATTAATTAATACGTTAATTGCATGATCTTTAATCATATTGTCTCTGTAAAAATATTTTTATTTTTTTTATTAAGGAAATAAAAAGGCTTAATTATTATTATTATTATTATGTAATTAAGTATATTTTGCCTCAAAAGGTTAGATGCGCCCTTTTCCTGGACGGCAGAATTACTGAATCCCTATTCAAAAATTGCCCGCCGTTTCCTAGTCAAAAGCTACCCTGCCATACCTACTTAAAAATTGTCCGAGCTTCAAAAATAGCCCGCAACATAAAGGCACACAGGGCAGATGATCCCTTTTGCATTGGACGGCAGAATTGCTCGGTCAATCCTACTCAAAAATTGCCCAGCCATACCTTACTCAAAAATTGCCTCGCCATCGCAGTATAAAGGCATCTACTCACGTGATACAATGGGGTGCTCCATACAGCCGGTGTTGTCTGACGTACGCGAGAACAGCGTCGTCTGTGAGGTACTTAGCACTCTCGCCGCGTCGGACGAGGCGTCTGATTTGAGTGGAGCTTACTTCATTCGCTATGTAGTTTGTAACTAGGATCACGTTATTCTGAAAATATTAATTTTTAGGTACTTATTAAGTGTAGTTTATAGGAGTATTGAGAAAAAAAGCCGGCCAAGTGCGAGTCGGACTTCGCGCATTTAGGGTTCCGTACCAAATGTATTTTTGACTATTTGTATGGCTTTGGAGAGCCGCCACTTACAAGTTGCAGGTCATGAGTTCAAACCCAGGCAGGCGCTTTACTTAGTGTAAAACAATATTTCATCACCACTGCTCTCAAAACGGTGAAGGAAAACATTGTGAGGAAACCGACATGTCCTAAAACCAAAACTTCGAAGACATGTGACATCCACCAACCTGCATTGGGTCTGCGTGGTGGATTACGGTCCACACCCTCTCACAGAGAGGAAGCCTGTGCCCCAGCAGTGGGGACATTAAAAGGAAGGCTGATGATGATGATGATGTAAGGCTTTGGGTTAACAAGATTATGCCTATACTATGAAAATTTGAAGACTGTAGCTCCAACCGTTTGGCTGTAAAACCTGTGTGACAGGCGACGGACAGACAGACAGATGGAGACACGAGTCATAGCAATAGGGATCCGTTTGGACCATTTGGGTACGGAACCCCAAAAAAATTACCTCATTTGTTAAAATCTATCCAGACATTTAGACTACAGAGCGTGCCAAAGAAATAGACATACAAACTCTCGAAAAACATCCTTCCGGAGTAGAAGGGTAAAAGGTCAAGTGCGTAGTGCTCAGAACCAGCGTGTATAATGTATGAACGTAAAGGAAGCAAAAGGAATATATGTAATGCTAATGATCGTAGCAGGTGGCGTTAATTTAGTTTCTGCCTATCCTCATGGGAAAAAGGCAAAGTGGTTGTAGGTATGTATCGACCAAAGTGTGACACTGTGTCACGATTGGTAACAAGAAACTTAAAAAAAAAAAACAATGGCACTCTGGGAGTGCACTAGTGGAGAGAATTTTTGGTTCTGCTATCGTGTAATTTTCATTCTAAAACAGCACAATAGGGCATTTTTGTATATTTAATTAAGTTTTCGTCACCATGACGGTTGTAACAAGACTGATGCGCGTGGTGTGTGTGCGTGGAGCAGACATATGCGGAACTCCGCAAAACTCGGGATACGCTTGCCCCGCCTACTAGCGACTTCTACGTTTTTTTCTGTTCTGTGGTTCAAACCCACGACGTACAAGTCGTAAGTTGGGGGCATTACCACTGCTCTGATCACAGAATGATAATAATATGATAGTTACCCTATGTTTGTAGAGCATGTCCGACTCGTAAATAAACCTCCCGGGGTCGCTGCCTGAGCGGGACACCACGACCAGCCCGTGACGACCCACTATAGTCTCCAACTGGAAATAAATAACAATGTTCATTTAAACTATAATAATAATAACCTTTTACCGGGTCCTACATGGACCCGATGTAGATCTCTTAGCGTCCGTATCCTGGCTGCGCTCTGGTGACCTATTCGGGGAAACCGAAGGTTTTGTCTGTGAATAGATCTATCATCACTGATAGGACTATTGTTGCCAATAAGCCTGACATAGTGGTGATAGATCGACAAGAGCGTCGCACAATGATTGTTGATATAGCTGTCCCTCATGACGAGAACCTCGTGAAGGCTGAGAAAGATAAAAAAACAAAGTATCTTGATCTGGCTCGCGAGGTTGTCGAAATGTGGGAGGTGGATACAGCAGTCATTGTGCCGATAGTCGTGACGGCCAATGGCTTAATAGCCAAGAGCCTCGACGAACACCTAAGGAGGCTCTCGTTGGGCAGCTGGATCAAGGGCTTGATCCAGAAGGTAGTACTCCTGGACACGGCGCGCATAGTTAGGAGGTTCCTCTCTCAAGAGCCCTGACCACCGGTAGCTTGGACCCTATCCCGATACCAGTGGGATACTATTTTTTATATTTTTAAATGTTTTTATATTTTGATATTTTAATATTTAAAAATGTAAAGTGTATGTATATATTATAAAATAAATGGAATAATAATGATTCCTCTCTCTGGAGCCCTGACCGCCTGTAGCTTGGACCCTGTTCCCGAAACCGGTGGGCTACTATTTTTTATATTTTTAAATGTTTTTTATATATATTTTTTTAAGAAATATTTAAAAATGTATTTAATATGTAAGAAAGATAAATAAACGAAAATAATAATTTATTTAAAAAGCCCTTTGACACTAATAACAGATTTGAGAACAAGTATACAGTAGGTGAGATGGAGGTCACATTACTGGTAGGTATACATTGTAAAATAAAAGTGTACCTGGTACTTAAGGTAGGAAATATCTTCTCTCTCTCTTTGCCCAGACTTATCCGATAATTTGGGGTTGGCTCTCTTCGCCATTCTTCGCCAAAAATTTGTGCGGTAGGATCTATCTTGATTTATTTTAATTATTCTCGTAATTACTAAAGAAGTTTGATGACAGTCGGTTAGTATACTGATCTCACCTCGGCTCCTAGATTATTTTGGACAAAGCTGATAATGATTCCTGTTATATCATCATCATCATTTCAGCCGAAAGACGTCCACTACTGTACGTCTCGTATCCATCACCCGCGACCCTCACCAGGTCATCGATCCACCTTGTGGGAGGCCTTCCAACGCTGCGTCTTCCGGTACGCGGTTGCCACTCCAGAACTTTTCGGCTCCATCGACCATCTGTTCTGCGAGCAATGTGCTCTGCCCACTGCCACTGCAGTTTGGTGATTCTTCGGGTTTCTTCTATGTTGGTAACCTTGGTTCTCTTGCAGATATCATCATTCCCGATTCAATCACGCAAGGAAACTCCGAGCGTAGCCCTGTCCATTGCCCCTTAGGGTGATTTTAAGAGACCCTTCTGAAGAGGCCCATTGTGAGCGAGACACTGAAACCTCCTCCTACAGTATTTTGGACAAGGCTGATAATGATCCCTGTTGTTTACTAATCAAGATCTATACATTCACAGCCGATACGGTGGTTACCACAAAAAAAAAACCGGCCAAGGGTCCGAATAATAATCATATTTTTTATAATCTATAAGTATGTAACTACTACGTGTATTTGTTTAAGTTTTTGCCTCAGAAGTTTAAGAGAAGCTCGTGGCTGAAGTAATCACAGTCGCACGGGTCGATCTGGTTAAGCTACGCTTGCCGGGGTTGGTCCATATATGGGTGACCATCTATCTTTACATACCGAGACTTCTCCGTGCCTCGGAAAGGTCCGGCTGTCAATCGTGGATCTTTGACAGTCGTTACGGGTCGTGAGAAGCTCGAAAGTCTGACAAACAGTCTTACCAAGGGGTATCGTATTACCCAGTAACTAGGTTGTGGAGGTCAGATAGGCAGTCGCTCCATGTAAAATACTGGTATTCAGCTGCATCCGGTTAGACTGAAAGCCGACCCCAAGATAGTCGGGAAAAGGTGCGGGCAGGTTGATATTGAGTTTAGGAGATAAAGAGAGGTTTTAACTATATACTTAAAAAAATATATATGTAAAAAAATCAGACCCTTAGAGTAAGCCTTTTCATTTCTTATGTCGCATGGTAGATTGAAAAATTCAATTCATATTTTCCAGTTTGTACCCCAAAAGTGGGGTTTGGAACTGAACCCACATATGAAAAATACAAAAAGATACTCACATCCTCATCGGACCACAACCCAGGCGTCGCGAACGACTCCAACAGATCTGCTCCACACAGTAACTTCACGGTGACACCATCTTGAACGTTACCATTCAGCCTCTCCATCAAATTGTCCGGCTCGTCCAGGCTGTTCAAGTTGATGATGTCGTCCGGCAGCCAGGATGGCGGGTCCGGGTCGTTTTGACCTGTTAGGTAGTTGTTTATTGTGTCCTGGTGGGGAAAAAAGTAAGTATTAAAAAAAAACGACTTCAAAAAAAGGAGGAGGTCCTCAGAACTTTTTCTATGTGAACCGATTTTGATGTTTTTTTTTTTATTTGTAAGCTGGTGCTTGTCATGTGAGGGACCCCACCTGAAAAAGCTTTCAAATATTTAACATTTAAATTTGGTGAAGATCTGATGAAGAACTTCGGAGATACACAATGGAACTCTTCAATAAATTATAGCAAACCCGCTGGAATTGCTGCAATCGCATGTCTGTTTATTGTTTACACCACTTCAAAACATAACATCACGCTGATACGCTCTGAAGGGGTACACAGATTTGTACAGTTCACAGTGATACACTCTTTTTTTTGGGGGGGGGAGGGTGGGAAATCATCCAATGACATCTCCCGCTCTGGGTGGAGCGGGAGCGTGTCAGACTCTTACTGACTAAAACCCACCCCTGTTCCTTCCCTACCCTGAATGCCCAGGGGCGCGGTAACTCTGTTTCGAATTTATTCACAACCCCTTGGCAGGCATCGGCCATGATGGGCCCCGTCATGATTGCTGACAACTCTTTGAGGCGCGCGTGGAACACTACGCGCCGTCGACTCTCGGGCCTGGTGCTGATCGGACGGCGAGCTACCCACTACTCGCCGTCCGCAGGCCCGGGTCTACGGTGGCCGAAGATAGTCTCGCGACGACCTACCCCAGGTCGTCTCCTGCGGCGGCTGCTGCTGAAGGCGTGAGGGCGACTCTGTTGTTGAGCCTCCCTCACCCGTTCCGCCTCCTCCTTCGCGAGCATTACTGCTTTGCAGAAGGAGGAGACTGCTTCCCATTCCCTCTCGCTCCGTACCATGACCTGGACCAGCGCCGGGCGCAAGAGGTCGCTGCCGCCGATCGCCTCCACGAGGACACGGCGGGGCTCCGCCCAAGCAGGGCAGATCTCCGCTGTATGTTCCACCGTGTCCTCTGGGCGATCCTCACAGTGGGGACACTCGGGCGTTTCCCTCCGCCTTATCTAGCACAGGCACCTCCCGAAACTTCCGTGTCCGGCGAGGACCTGCGTCAGGCGGAAGGTGAGGATGCCGTGGCGCCTCTCCATCCACTCCTCAAAGAGGGGCACTACCGCCGCAATGGTGGCGTGCCTAGCGCTGGGTTGCGACAGTAGCTCTCTCCATGTCGCCATGAGGTCCGAGCCGCGAGGTGTCGCGGCAGCGGAGTTGCGCCCCGTAGTTTCGCCTCCTCGCGTCACTCATACAGGTGCGCGAGGACCTTTCCCTCAAGATCCCATGGCGACAGTCCGGCAAGGAGGCTCGCCGCCTCACCGGAGATCATGCGGTATCCTCGGATTATTCGGATCGCCATGACCCTTTGGGACGCTTTCAACCGGCGAGCTGGTCGCCACTTCAAGGAACGCGCCCACACCGGTGCCTTGTAAAGGGCCATGGACCGCACGATCCCCGCCTAGAGCCTCCGGCAGGAGGCGTTTGGACCACCCAGATTAGGCAGGAGCCGCTTCAAGGCGGCCTCAGTCTGGGAGCCTAACGTCGGAAGTGCTCCACGAAGTTCTACCGACGCCGCTAGGGAGGTCAACGCGCAGCACCCAGCCGAACCCAATGTTCCACAGAGGCGGCCCCAGGACCGATCCCTGCGGAACACCGCACGACATCTCTCGCCGGTTCCATTCTCCCTGGTGACAGGGGTAGATGACAGCCCTGTCCGTCAAATACGCCTCGACCATGCGACGGAGGTAAGGCGGCACCCGGTGATAACGGAGTGCCCCCACTATGCAACTCCAGGCCAGGGTGTTGAAGGCATTGGCGATGTCCAGAGACACCGCCAAGACGACTCCACCCCAGGCCACTGCATCCCCCGTCGTGAGGGCTCGCACGCGCAGATGGCGACCACCGTAGAGCGCCCCCTGCGGAAGCCGTACTGGCTCTCCGCCAGATCCAGCCCCACCCGCACCAGCTGCCCGACGAGGCGGTTTGCAATTACTCTTTCGAAGAGCTTGCCCACCTCGTCGAGCAGCACGATGGGCCGGTAAACGGACGGAGAGTCCGCAGGGCGCCCAACAGTGATACACCCTAATGTCACCAATTATGTTCAAATTCCATATTTTTGGAGCTATCAATTCGGGCATATCTTTACTATTTAGTTTTAGATAAGGGGTACAATTAAAGTGAAAACTGTTTTACAAAAAAAAAATACAACCGACTTCCATAAACAACACAAAAAAATGCAAAATAACTTTAATTTCGGAAGTCGGTGTCAAATAACGAAGAAACAAAACTAGAAACACCGACTTATTGAGACTATCAATTCGGGCATAACTTTACTATTTTGGTTATACGAGTAAGTATGTAGAAATGCGACAGAATAAGAAACAAAGCAATCAGAAAGCGCACGAAAGTAGAAAATGTAATATTAAGAATATGGAATCTGAAGTGGAAATGGACAGGCTACATAATAAGAGTAATAGAAAAAACTTTTTAACAAAAAAGGTTTATTTATTTTTTGCTTTTTAGTTCTTTTTCGTCAGTTGAATTTTTTATTAAAAAGTTCTTTATTTTATGATTTTTTGTGACTCGCATCATCTTTTAATACTCTGAGGCTAATTTCTTATCCTTCATCATTCTTCTTGGCACTAAGCTGATTATGTAACCATCCTTCCATGAGGTTCCCAGGATATTGACCTATTGAGGCTACCTCCAATATTCTAAAGACGTCTGAGGTATCTGTCACTAAAACCAGTTTTTTTATAACTAACTTCTATTGTTTAGGAAAGGTAAGGTTTCCATCATCAGCTCAGTTTCATGATGTGATGATTCCTAAATGCAAATACCTGATTAAGTTATGAAATTAAACAGAAACAATATTCGTGCCCAATTTTCGAGGTTTTCTCTCAATTTACACAAAAAAAAAATCGTCGAATTGAGAACCTCCTCCTTTTTTTTCGTCGGTTAAAAAATGGAATAAAGCCATGGTATTCTGGTATCATAAAAACGCAAAAAGGCAAACGTGGAAGACAATTTCGGAGATGGGAAGACGATATCAAAGCAACTGCAGGAAATACATGGACAAGGACAGCACTAAATAGAGAAGAATGGAAAGGAATGGAGGAGGCCTTTGCCAAAATTGGGCAAACAGACAAGTTGCCGATGTCGACTCAAGAGTCGTTCTCAAATTAGTAAAAACAATGTAACAACAATAATTATTCTCTGAATAAAGGCTTACATTATTATTATTATTATGTAGTTACGGGGTAAAACAAATAAAAACTTTTTTGCAAAAAAAAATACAACAGACTTCCATAAAAAAAAAACACAAAAAATTGCAAAATAACTTTAATTTCGTAAGTCGGTGTCAAATAACGAAGAAACAAAACTAGAAACACCTTTTAGTTTAGTTATTGAACAAGAGAATCAACACCAATATCCAACAAATAACTTCTTTCTTTTATCTATGTTCATAATACTAGCGTCTAAAACGTGAGAAGTCGAAGACACTCCAGAGCGTTCGAAAAAATCTCATAGTTAGTTGGTGAGTCACACCTCAAATACTAATAGTTAATTACGCAAGTAGTTGAGCCTACCCCATAACACATACCTGAGTAAGCCTACGGTAAACACTGCGCATTAGTCACACGTGAACTGTTACAAAAAGACTGGTGAGATTTTTATGGTAAAAAATAACGTCACACCTGCAATCTTCTAATAGGGTTTGGCAGAGAAAAATAATTAAAAAAACTGGCCAAGTGCGTGTCGGATTTCGCACAGTAAGGGTTCCGTACCAAATATTGGTATTTGTTAGTAAAGTCATCATTCTCCTGCCCTTATCCCAATTTATTTGGGGTCGGCGCCACATGTCTTTTTCTTCCATACTCCTCTATTAGTCGTCATCTCTGTAGTCACCCCCTTTTTACCCATATCCTGTTTCACACAGTCCAACCATCGTTTCTTTGGCCTTCCCCTACTCTTATAGCCATCCACATCCATACACAAGACTTTCCTCACGACATTTTCTTCATTCCTCCGCATCACATGCCCATACCACGACAACCGATTTCCACACAATTTTTCAGTCAGTGTTAGTAAAGTATAAGTAATAATAAACATTATCACGAAATTTCAAGTTCATAGGTCAATGGGCAGTTAAAAAATTCTTCGTAACACAATTTTGTGTGACAGACGACGGGGACAGACAGACAGACAGACGGACACGTGAGTGACAAAAATAGGGCTCCGTTTGGACCTTTCGGGTACGGAACCCTAAAAAGAGAAATTCTTTTATGTTCATTATCATCATCATTTGAGCCGAAAGACGTACACGTGAGTGACAAAAATAGGGCTCCGTTTGGACCTTTCGGGTACGGAACCCTAAAAAGAGAAATTCTTTTATGTTCATTATCATCATCATTTGAGCCGAAAGACGTCCACTGCTGAACATAGGTCTCCCTCAAGTGTCGCCATAACGACCGATCCTACGCGTCTCGCATCCATCGGCTACCCACGGCTTTCACCAGGTCATCAGTCCACCGGTTTATATTCAGGCATAGAGAACGGGAGGTTTTATGAGTTTCTTGTAGCGTCAAATCCCCCACTCGATCATTTCTCCCGGATCTGTCGACGTCCTGAATAGTGAAGGACCGTTCTCCACTGCCCCTTGCACAACATCAGGAAGGTAGAGAGCATCATTGCGCAGAGTTGCATCTATTTTATACATCTCCGGCACCCTCATGAACATGTATGTGGCACCAAGTCATAGGCCTTCTTGTAATACAGGGTTCACAGAAATGCGTTAAATATTGCTTCTGTCCATAGAACAACTTTCTTCAAGAAAATTATGGTAAATTCTGAAAAATAAATTTGGACCTCCCATACTAATTTTGATCAGCTGATGATAACTTTGTACGGTAAGGCACTTGTCCCACCGCCGGCGATGAGCGAGTAGCAAGTAGAGCTTCAAAACAAAAACGAGTCAGCGAGCAGCGAGTGGTAATTCCGACAGTTTTGTCGCTGGGTTTTAAGCGAGTGTTCGAGTGCGACGGGCGATTACTTGGCGTGTATCCTGACCGCCGAGCGAGCATCGCTGAGTGAGTAAGCATTGATATCTCTTGTCGCTCAGCTACAAATTTGTGAGGCGAGTCCTGAATGTACGTTTTTGAGCATATCAATATAGCCGAGAGTTAGGCACATGTCCCACCGCCCGGCGACGAGCGAGTAGCGAGTAGAGCTTCAAACTAAAAACGAGTTGGGGAGCAGCGAGTAGCGAGTGGTAGTTCCAGTTCCGACAGTTTAGTCGCTGGGCTTTAAGTGAGTGTTCGAGCGCGACGGGCGGTTACTCGCACCACTCGCTCGGGTTTTTCTCTCGGCGTGAATTCTGACTGCCGAGCGAGCATCGCAGAGCGAGGAAGCGAGCATCGCAGAGCGAGGACGCTGAGCGAGTAAACTTTGATAGCTCTTGTCGCTCACCGACAAACTTGTGAAGCGAGTCCTCGCTGGCGGTGTGAACAGTCAGCGATCAATTATTTGATATGCATCTTTTGTTTACACGGAATGTAGGTTTCTTGAGCGTCAAAATAGCCGAGACTTAGTCGCTTCCTTGCTGGGACAATTGCCTAAGTCCATTTTTTTTTGTGAATTCACTATTGCTTTCTAGAAAAAAAAAACGAGTGTGCTTTAAACCACACGACTGAAGTAAAACTTCTTTAGCTCCATCTCTTCCGTTCGCCTCGCCCGATCACACTTTTCGTAAAGCTCAAGCTTGCGTAAAGAAGTTTTACTTCAAAAATTGTTCATTTCCATGGGCAAGGAACAGTATCTAAAATATGACCATCCGTTTCCGTTACACCATTTATATCCAACGTGTTGATAGATTTTAGTAATTTTCGTGACGCGACAGGTTTTAAATGGCAAACTGTTTTAAATTGATAACATGGTTCAACATCCAAAGTCTACTATTTTTAACCGACTTCCAAAAGGAGGAGGTTCTCAATTCGTCTGTATGTTTTTTTTTTTGTATGTATGTTACGCGATTTCTCCGTTAGTTGTGAACCAATTTTTTAAATTCTTTTTTTATCTGAAAGAATATACTCCCGAGGTGGTCCCATATAAATTTTATCGAAATTGCTTCAGCGCTTTTTGAGAAACTGAACAAAAACGGAAAATACGTGTACCTCGATGACGTTTTGGTGTTCTCCAAATGTTTAAATTCCACGATCCATTATATTGGGGTTTTTAGTTCTGAGGTATAACAACTAAAAAGTGAAAAATAAAAATCTTTTTTACAAAAAAAAACAACCGACTTCTAAAAAAAAATACACTAAAAATTAATAAATAACTTTAATTTCGGCAGTCGGTGTCAAATAACGAAGAAGTAAAATACAAACACCGACTTCCGAAATTAAAGTTATTTATTAATTTTTAGTGTATTTTTTTTTTTAGAAGTCGGTTGTTTTTTTTTTTTGTAAAAAAGATTTTTTTCCTTGTAACTCTGTATGGCGTTACTGGCGTTACAGCAATTAGTCACATATAATGTTACTTAAAATCTTAATCTTTAATCTTATCAAACTATCACCATAAGAATGTTGAGATATTCTGGTGATAGTTTGATAAGATTAAGACCAAAGAAACGATGGTTGGACTGTGCGAAAGATGATGTGGGTAAAAAGGGGGTGACTACAGAGACGACGACTAATAGAGGAGTTTGGAAGAAAAAGAAATGTTGCGCCGACCCCAAATAAATTGCGATAAGGGCAGGAGAATCTTATCAATCCATTACCATTAGAATGACTCATCATTCTAATGATGGATTTGTTCTATAATGATGACTTTTCAATATATTTATTTTTTTAATAATCGATTGATTGATTAAATGATTACACACCAAGTACTCAGTCACGCAGGTGGGTCACTAACAATGACCGATTTGCTTATGTCATTCTTTAGTCATTATTAGTGAAAAAAAGTTTGAAGTGCTTTTATAAGCATAAGAAAATTACAAGGATTTCGTCAAGGCGAGATACCAAAATCAAATACTTAGTTAGGGCTTCATAATTTTGTCGCTGGAGCTTTCGGATTAATCACCGCGGCCCTGAAATGCAAAAGGCCACGGATGCGTTTTAGTCAGTAATAGTCTGACACGAAGAGCGGGGCAAGTAGTCCGATGATTTCGTAACCACAAAAAAAAACTTTTTTACAAAAAAATAAAACCGACCCTTCCAAAAAAAAACAAAAAGTGCAAAATAACTTTAATTTCGGAAGTCAGTGTCAAAAAACGAAGAAAAAAAACCAGAAACACCGACTTCCGAAATTAAAGTTATTTTGCACTTTTTGTTTTTTTTTGGAAGTCGGTTCTATTTTTTAACAGACTTTCGAAAAAGGAGGAGGTTCTATGTTCGACTGTATGTATGTTTTTTTTTTTGTTTTTTATGTATGTCCGCCGATTTCTCCGTCAGTTGTGGACCGATTTTCAAAATTCTTTTTTTATCCGATAGAATATACTCCCGAGATGATCCCATATAAATTTTATGAAAATTGCTTAAGCGCTTTTTGAGTAGGTAACTGAACAAAAACGAAAAATACGTTTACCTCGATGACGTTTTGGTGTACTCCAAATGTTTAAATTACATGTTCCATGTTATTGGGGTTTTTTGTTGTGGGGTATAACAACTAAAAAGTGAAAAATAAAAAACTTTTTTACAAAAAAAACAACCGACTTTCAAAAAAAAAATACACTAAAAATTATAAAAAAAAATCTATTACGGAAGTCGGTGTTTGTAATTAACTTTTTCGTTATTTGACACCGTAAAAAAGTATTTTTTTGTAAAAAAAGTTTGATAATGCCTTGGAAGATGGGTAGGCCTTTGGTGTGGGATGCAACATGTGTCGACACCCTTGCGCCATCTCATCTTCTTAGCACGGCGGGCTGTGCTGGGGCGGCTGCTACAGGTGCAGAAAACCTCAAACGGCGCAAATATAACAACCTTATTGGGAGTTATATGTTTGAGCCGTTTGGGGTTGAAACACTAGGGCCATGGGGTCCGAGTGCTCATCGAGTTTTCCATGACATCAGCAAACTTTTAGTCGACTCTTCACGTGACCAGAGGGCTGGCCTTTTTTTCGGCCAACGAATCAGCATTGCCATTCAACGTGGCAATGCTGCCAGCGTTCTGGGCACTTTTCCCATTGACAGCGAGGTGGACGAATTTTTTGATGCCCAATGAGCTTTACCACTACCGGATTTTTTATGCCTCTTGTACATATTTTATTTATTAAGTTATTTATTAGTTTAATTAGCTATTTTAATTAGATATTATAATAAATGTGTTATATATCACTAAAAAAAAAAAAAAAAAAAAAGTTTTTATTTTTCACTTTTTAGTTGTGATTTCCCATTAAAATGTGTTTAACAATGGATATCTAGGCCATAGCAGCAATCGCGGTTGATTTGCTGTCTCCGAAACGCATCATCAGATCTACATATATGAAATTTAAATGGAACCATTTCGGAACAAACTACTTTCGAACAAAAAAAAAAATTTGGAAATCCGTCTATAAATGACGAAGTTATGCCCGAACATACATTAAAAAAAATACAAAAATCCGAATTGATAACCTCCTCCTTTTTGGAGTCGGTTAAAAAGGGCTTCATATTTCTATTATATTCCTTTTGTTTGTTACCAACCACTACACATATCATGAAATTTAGCATATGCGTTGTCAGGGGACAGAAAAGAACATAGGATAGGTACCTACTGTTCGGGAGGGAAAGAACAATAACTTTCGACGGTCACAATTGCTTTCGGACGCTAGATGGCGCTACGTGTCTATGGAAATATTTTGCTGCCGTACCGGGGTGGGTCGCTAGTGTTCTTATCGAAGTCACTTTCTTTACTGCCATGATAAATAAGGTGCAAATTCATGCCGTGAGAAAAAATATTAGCCTTTCACACAGATACACCCGCCGGCAGAAGCCGCCAAGGCATCTCTGTCGCCTGTCAACTGTCAAGTAGCAGGTCTGAGTAACCTGAATGTTTTTGACGTACATTCAAGCTTCGTAAGTTACTTTAAACTGCCGCAAAAACTGACAAATATTACTCAGGCTGAGGCTTTGGAACCCCACTCTGGCCTTCAAGTGCAGCTTCTTACTTCTAAACAATATATTCTGATCGTAAAACCTGATGATATCAATAACTGGTCCAGCTGCAAAACTTGAAGCAGACTCTTATGTCTTATAGGTAGTTGAGACAAGGCGAGGTAATAGTGGGAGGGGAGGGGAGTTAACGCCCCACTCCCCACCGCGGGACGAGACCCGCAGACGGAGAGCCGGCACTAATCCGGGGCAGCGGAAATCACACACGCACCCGCACCCCCTAACGCAAGTGTGCGAAGGAACATCGGGGTGTGTTAGTCAGTACGAGTCTGACTAACACACCCCTCCCCCCCGCCGGCCCGAAGGCGGACGACATCCATGAAGATTTGAACCCCGAAAAAAAAAGGCGAGTAAATAAATGATGCTGTTACCTGATGATGCTGCAGTGTTAGCTTCGTCCTCGTCCATCCAGTCTGCTGTGTCTCCCACTCCGATATCTTAACCCATGATGATGACCTCAAGGCTAGCTTCAACATGGCTATCCTGGAAGCAAAATAAATTTTATAAAAATTTAACGAACTAGAAATGGTTCTATCACATTGTATTTCCGGTAATGATTCGTCATCATAACTTTGTCCATAATCGCACAGAAAAAACCTTCGGTTTTCCCGAAGAGGTCACCTAAGCGCAGTCAGAATACGGATGCTAGAATTTACAAGTGCCTGTGACGCTCCTTGCTCTGCCATACTTCCCTGCGGTCATTAGTATCCAATACCATAGGCTTGTGCCAGTTCTCATTTGCCAAGGAGAGCGGGGTGAGGCCCTACCAGTTAATTTATTATTTTGAAGATCATTATTATCAATTTCAGACACAAATTTTAAACTGCCTTCACTTCATTACCAGTGAGAATGTTTGATAAGTGCTACCAAAACACTGCATACTAAAATTAAATATTTATTTTAGTATATACTTTAATACACAATACAGTATATTATGTGTTTATCAGCACCTTGAACTGTCTTATGATAATAATAATTGTCTCACTATCTGTGTCAACTATAATGTCTTAGTTATAGGTCTTTGCCAAGGATATTTATCATTTATCATTTGATATTATGATGTAACATGTTATAATGATCTTAATTCGGAGTCTGTTTCCTGATAGCTACAACCTGGGAGTCTTTAAGTCAAGAGAATAGGTTACTTCTAGGCAAGCATTCTCCATTTTCGAATACATCATCGCTTACCATCAGGTGAGATAGTGGTCAAACGCGTGCCTATCAACAAAACCTTTTCAACATATAATTAAATACATAGTGCAAGTGTGGTGGCAAACTATGTCCCATCTGCTGGAGTGTCCCAAATCGTTGCCTTAGAGTGAAAACCACGGATATGCAATTTTTTACTTTTCTACACACATCAACACCGTCTAGGGATATTTTGTATAAAGTTCTTAAACTCAAAAAATACTGGCCACTTTTAAATTCTTTTGAAGAAAGTTTATTTTGTAAGCCTTTTTGAACGATTCTAAATTTGAATTTGTAAAAATACATTAAAAACAAAAGATTTACGCGGCATAATGGTAGCGAAGTCCGAAGGTTTCATTTACCTACAGTAGTTTGTGGCTATTGTTTTGTGTCCAATTTAAGTTTTATAACAAGTTATCGGTTAATTCCAAATTAATGTTATTGTGTGCATCATGCAGCGGCGCCATTTAACTAGAGAAGAAATGTTAAGGGCAGTAGGCATGCTCCAAGCTGGGGCTACTCAACGGAGTATTGCTGAGGAGTTTGGAACAAGACAAAACGTGATATCAAGGTTATGGTCACGTTATCGTGCTACTGGTGAAGTGGCTGAAAGACACCCAGGCGGGAAGCGCATAACCACTCAACGACAAGACCGATTTTTGCAAGTTGCCGCGAGAAGACAACCAAATGTTACGGCCATTCAGTTGGTTCAGAGGCTCCAGTCAGAGCACCAGTTGCTTGTGAGTGACCAAACTGTGAGGAGAAGGCTGCATGAAGCTAACCTTCATGCTCGCAGACCGCTTCGTACTCCAGCACTACGCCGAGGAAATCGTGGAGAAACCAGTGGTCTGTAGTGCTGTTTACCGATGAGTCCCGGTTGGGTTTCTATCTCGATACACGTAGAGTGCGTGTTTGGCGAGTTCCTGGTCGTGAGAGCCGTCTGCAACATCCTCAGGAAGTCCATTCATACCACGGCGGGACAATTATGGTTTGGGCGGGAATTCGTGTTGGTGGAAGAACAGACCTCGTTTGGATCAGAAACACCATGACGGCTGAAAAATACCGTAACGAGGTGCTAGTACCAATAATCTACCCCCATCGACTACAAATGGGCCAAGAATTCACGCTCATGCACGATAACGCCCGTCCGCACACAGCGAGAGTGGTGACGAGCTGGTTGCAGGAGCACGACGTATCGGTCTTAGGCTGGCCCGCTCAATCGCCTGACCTAAACCCCATAGAACACGCGTGGGACATGCTCCAAAGAAGGGCTTTGAGGAATTTCTCTGCAAACGTTGCGACGGAAGAGCAACTTTTTTTACATCTTAGCCGGACCTGGGAAAATATACCGCAGCAAGACTTGGATAACTTAATCCAAAGCGTGAAAAACCGTTGCAGGACCGTTATTAACGTCATGGGTGGTTTTACTGACTACTGATTTTTCACAGAACTGTTAAAAACAAATTATTTTTTCCTTATTTGTAAATTTTTCTTGAGAAACACATTCGTTGTTAGTTTTACCATTATTTCATGTTTTTTCTTTGAATAAAAATTTGTTTACGCAAAAAAACATTGTTTTCTTTTATTCTGGAGTGTAGTCTGATAAATGGGCTTTATAAAAATATAAACATGTTGTATGCTATTTTTAATACATTTTGAGTTAATTGAGTAAATCCAAAATATCCCTAGACAGTGTTGATGTGTGTATTTTATTACATTTTTGGCAAGAAAACCTCGGGACGCATGCCCTAGTTTCACAGAAAAAAGTTTAGTAACCTGTAACGCCATCTAAGATGGTGAATGATAACCTCGTAAATCCTCGCGACGCGAGTGTCTTTACGAAAAGCTCGTAAGTACCATTTTATGCTGTTACGACTGATATATGCATCTGTTAAACGTATCAAAAACGAAAACTAAAAAATACACACACACATTTGAATAAGCTGTGGTGATAAAATTGTACAGGGCGCTTTTGCTTCTTTCTGGAATGTTACCTCTTGCGTACTTACGAGGTTTTCACTCTAAGGCGAGTTTTGCAGGGTCCAGTTTTTTCTTCCGCCTGTAAAGTTAACTCTTTTGCATAGATGAGGTTTTCACTCTAAGGCGACAAAATGTGCTTCCTCCTGCACCCTCGATGATCTCAACAAGGACTCTGACATCATTATAAATTTGGCCACTCAGTGGGCCCAAATAGTATTTAATAACTACATTATTTATATGTGCCATGCCACAACAAGAAATACAAAAGATTAGCCAGTTAGCACTAAGGTTAGTTAGGTAGAGGTGGATGTATGCTCATAAAGCCTTTTTACCCAACTGCCCCACAAGGAGGGTATTGTTTTTCGAGAGTATGTATTTATTTAACAATTTAGGCACATACTCGTACAAGTACAGAGGTGGACTTAATGCCTCAGGCATTTTCTACCAGTCAATCTTTGGGTGATGCAGAGAAAAATAGTGGTAGGTGCAGTATAAAAAAAAAACAGATGATGTTAGTTTATTTAAATGCAAAGATATATATATATATATATTTATATATAATTATATACTCATATAAATAAACTTAATACACAAATATACATACACAACAAAATTGTTGTTGTGTTGTTTGTTGTGTATGTGTAACTATTTAGGTAAAAATAGATGGTTGGATAAAGAATCAGCGCTGTGAGGATACTACTGCCAACTTTTTACGATGTAGTATTTAGGTTTGTATGTTTGTATGTCTATTTCTTTGGGACGCGCTGTAGCCTAAACATCTGGATGGATTTTAACAAATGAGGTAGGTACTATTAAATTGATCTTGACCGCCGAAGTGACAGGCTTTATCATCATTCTCCTGCCCTTATCCCAATTTATTTGGGGTCGGTGCAAAATGTCTTTTCCTTCCATACTCCTCTATTAGTCGTCATCTCTGTAGTCACCCCCTTTTTACCCATACCCTCATTCACACAGTCTAACCATCGTTTCTTTGGCCTTCCTCTATTCTTACAGCCATCCACATACATACACAAGACTTTCCTCACGACATTTTCTTCATTCCTCCGCATCACATGCCCATACCACGACAACCGATTTCCACAAAACATTTCAGTCAGCGGTGCCACTTTCAAACTTCCTCTTATATACTCATTCCTAATTCTATCCATGCGCATAACACCACAGATCGCTCTTAGCATTCTCATCTCAGCTGCATGCAAAAGCTTTTCATTCATCCCTTTTGTGCCCCAACATTCTGAACCATACAAGACAGACTTTATAAATTAAAAAAAAAAACAAAATGGCGACCGCTGTTAGGTAAGTTTAGTCAACCTGGTCATGTGTGGGGTGTCAATTTAAAGAGCTTGGAGGAGACGATTCCAAAAATATAACTCACAAAAATGTAGGAAATAAAGGTAATTTTTAGTCGTTTTTAACTACAATGCAAATTTTCAAAAACCCCGACTAATTGGGATTTTTGAAAATTCGCATTTTAGTTATCTTGTTTATTGCACTAGTGGTGAAATATTTTACTGAAATGTTTCCATCAAGTCATGCAACCTGAACTAGTCTCAACATGTTGTATTTATAGTTCAAAACTTATTATGTATCCTTTACCTACTTTAAATTGTAATAAATAAGGAAATGTATGAAGAATTATGTTGTTGGGATTTCAATAAGACCAATAAGTATGAGGAAATTAGGAATAAACTAATTGTACAAGCTCAATAAAATTCAGATGCACTTAATTTTAATCCTGCTAGTTAGAATCTTGTTAGATGAAATATACCTACACTAAAAATTTTAAACATGAAATCACTACATAGTATAAAACAAAGTCGCTTTCTCTGTCCCTATATCCCTATGTATGCTTAAATCTTTAAAACTACGCAACGGATTTTGATGCGGTTTTTTTTAATAGATAGAGTGATTGACGAGGAAGGTTTATATGTATAATTTGTACCCGAGCGAAGCTGGGGCGGGTCGCTAGTTTATAATAAACATATTCTTTGACATTAAATAAATTTCTTAATTTATAACATTTTACCTGTGATGAGCGGGCACCAAGTCTTTCTTTCCATATGCATCATGAACTGGACACACCAAACCCCCAACCACAGTACCCAGGTTCAGGGTGTGGATGTAATCTTTCGCAATTTCTAGAAAAGTAATCAAATATTATTAAAATTCTGTTACAAAACCTTGAACAATTGTATGGAGTCATATTTCATACACAAAGCACACAGTTCGTTCAAGTTACATGTATTTTAAATGCTAAAGGTGAATAGTTCAAGTTCACTGCAATCAAATTAGGTACTGAAAAATGCAAAATAATTGCGCATTTCACGTTCGATTTCCGATTACTTACCGAACATGCGAAGATGCATATACGTCGGAGGGCTAAAACTCCCACAAGCCATAATAACAATCTTTCCTTTAGACATTTTGCGGCTTTTTTATTCAACACAGTTAAATAAAGACTTTTATTTTGCAATTTTTATCACATCACAACAAATTCCCACTTTTGCGAACTGTCCTTTCATTGATTCAACTTCAGAATGCAACAAAATTGAAAATTCAGCTATTTTTACGACGCACTATAAAATTGAATGTCATTCTTTCCTGATAGGGTAACGTCACAATTTAAACTGTCATTTTACGCAGAATTCAGCAGAATAGACAGCAACATAAATTGAAAATAAAACGCTTTTTTCTTTGCAAACGATTGATTTTTCCAGAACGGTATAGTGCGTTAGTGGTTTATTATTTTATCGGTTAGTGAGCATTTTATCGTAACTAATTTCACTCATTAAATCTGTAATACTTGATATAGTAGAACGGAACGCATATAATGCGATTGAATTGAGACTCCATGCATTTGCAGTGAAATGTCCTGGAAAATTTGGTCATCATAAAAAATCGCTTAACTTTCATTTGACATTTTGTCCTTTACAGTTGCGGACCGGTTATTGTCACAGTTAGTTAACTACTCTGGCGTGTTTATTTGTTTACTTGAGTTCCTATCTAAATAAATTATGAATAGAAACGTATGACAGGGACGAACGCTGAAATTTACACATACAGGAGCCGAAAATAAAAGTTTACTGTTGCTATCATAACCTCCCTGATAATCAGCTGGGTAAACATTGCAAGTGGTAATTTTCCAAGAAAATGAGATTAACATTGCGTTTACTTTCTTCTGTTGTACAAAAAACTCCGTTTTATATCACTACACCAATATTTTATGTGAATGCGGGTAAGTGAAAGATTTTAATGATAATATTTTCATTATTTTATCATAACATTTCCAAATCAGGTTCAAGGCTTTATTACAAACAGGAAATGAAAGTAAATCTGCACTTTCAAGATTTGCAACAACCACAATAAACAATGACATGCTTAACAATTAATATCTCCCTTTTTTTTAGATTTTAATCTCTTGTAAGTCAGAACTGTAGAAAACCCATAATAATTTCTATATTACAGCTCCTCATTTGGGTCACCTGTACACAGCTGTGGTAGCGGATGCAATACAGAGGTTTGAGAAGCTCATCAACCCGGAATGCCATGTGATATTCAGTACAGGTAAGATCTTTACTGTCTTACCTATAGAGACCTCACACAGGCACTGGTTATAATTGTATTGTATGTGTCTTGAAAATACTGCAGGGATTATGGTCAAAGTGTAGCAAAATTAACCTGGTAAGAGGGATGATTCCTATGCCCAGGGGTAGCGGATAAATTCTGAAAATGAGTTACCGCACCCCTGGGCACTCAGGCAGGGAAGGAACAGGGGTGGGTTTTAGTCAGTAAGAGTCTGACACGCCCTCCTGCTCCACCCAGAGCGGGAGAAGTCATTGGATGATTTCCGGGTGAATCTCCTGGCGTTCTGCAGAAAATAATGACGGAGTGTTGCCGACAATGACGAATCGTGGGAAATTCAACTTTAATACACCAGTAATAAAGTACACTGGTAGTATTCATTGCCTAGAAGTACTAATGTTCTTTAATACACTAGTACTAAAGTTGAATTACCCACGATTCGTCATTGTCGGTAACACTCCGTCATTATTTTCTGCAAACGTCAGGAGATTCAACCTTCCCACCACCACAAAAAAAAAGAGTAAAATAATAATAATTCTATTTAGTCCCTAAGTTAGATTATCAAAAAAAATTGACACATATTTTTTGTTTGATCAAAGGAAAAACGCATCAAGGTTCAGAAGTGGGGCTTGTTACATCAGTTTTGAGTAAAAAGTGGTACAATTTTAACTTAATTGTGACGTCATGCAAAATTTCAACGCATTGTATCGTCTTAATTTTTTGTTTACGTGACAAAAGAAAAAATATTTCTCGAATAGTTTTGGTACAGATACTGACAGATATACTGTAGCTTTTCTATCAGTATCAGAGACACAAAAAATATACCTCTGTATAATATTAGTTGAGATTTCAGCTAAAGTTGCATTAGGGACATAAAAATATTGTTGAATAAAAAAAATCTGAAAAAATATTGAAATTCTGAAAAAAATATTGAAGTTTATCTCATTTAGAATCTCATAAGAGTTTTCATAATGAATATGTGATTATTAAATCATAAACAGTAAACATCTGAATGTAAATAGATTGCTATCAGCTCTTACTTCACTTGGTATTCTAATTAGTGCGTGAGCTAAGAGAATAAATCATTTTTACGTTGTTAAAACAGGTCGGCAAAAGTACCAAAAACGGCCGTTTCTGACACTTTTGCCTACTACTTTGGATACGAAACATTCTGAGACCTGTTTTAACGACGTAAAAATGCTTTATCCTCTTTGTAACAAACGTGACGTTGGATTTTTTAATATTTATTTTCTGTGCTATGCTACGATTTTTTATTCACTGGACAGTTAGTAGGGCCTTAAGTAACTACCACATCTGTAGTTTATCCAATCAGTATAGTAATTATAGGAAACAAATATGTAATACTTTTAATATTAGTTGTTTTATACCTTTACCCAGCGGTTGAGAAAAAAAACCGGTCAAGTGCGAGTCGGACTCGCGCGGAAAGTATTCCGAAAGAATCATATTTTTTTAAAACTGTAGTCTTATTGTTTTTTAAGGGTTTCATACCCGAAGGGTAACCAAGGGGGGTTACTAAGCCTCCACTGTTCGTCCCTCCGTCTGTCTGTCAGCGGGCTATATCTCATGATTCGTAATAGGTAGACAGTTGTCACAGAATGTGTATTTCCGTTGCTGCTAATGGCATGATTGAGTGTGCTAGCTGGCAAGTGGCGGATTATTTAATTTTATGATTATATTTTAGACGACATATATTTATTTTTCTGTTTTACATAATGTTAAGATTGTTACATATAATTATATAGATTCAAGTTCTTAAAACTTAACAGACAGATGTGTTGCTGGGGAGTTTGTTGGCCACTTCTTCTTCACAGCTAAAACACTAGGAAGTGGTGACGGGCGGGCGTTTTTTGGGGGACTGTCTTTATGTAGAACTTTGACGTTCAAAAAGTGCTGGTTCTCAGCCTAGTTTGAATAAATGACTTTTGATTTTGATTTTTTATGTTGATTTTTGATTTTGATTTTGCTTTAACAAAAAATAATAAAAATAACTTAAAAATAAATCTTAATAATGACAATCTTGTACTATGGTACGGAACCTTTCATGCGCGGCTCGCACTTGGCCGGTTTCGTCTTTTCGTTTCGACTGTACATCATTATTCTTATCATAGTGTTTGGGCCCAGTAGGGGTGGCCACGTTTATTGCTTCGTCGGAGACGTTGCTCAGGTCTTCTAGGGTGCAGGTAAACGTTCACTTGGGGCACTCCAGCCCATAGTATGAACAGGATCGCTGCACTCGTACTGGGTATTTGAAGGACCAATAATCCCCCATTTCACCAAATTATATTTGCAACGTCCTTTTTGGAAACCCAATCAATTGAGTGCTTTTTACAAATAGGCAAATCAATCAATAAGATATGTTTTAACCGACTTCAAAAAGAAGGAGGTTATCAATTCGGATGCTTATATTTTTTTTTTCTAAATATGTTCGGGCATAACTCCCAATATATCCATATATTGACGGATTTGCAAAACTTTTTTTTTCGGTTGTTGTTGTTGTTGTTGGTAGTGTTGTTGTTGTTATTAATGTTGGTTGTTATTGTAGTTGATTGTTGTTGTTATTGATGTTGGTGGTTGTTGTTGATATATTGTTGTCGTTGTTTGTTGATGTTGGTTGTTAGTTGTTGTTGTTGGCTGTTGTTGTGTTACTTTTTTTCGCATAGATGTTTCTAGGGAGAAGGGAGTCGAGAGCGGTAGCGTAGTGGGGCTTCGTGGCGCGACGACGCGGCGACGGCGTCATGCCGTCACGACATTTGAGTCGGTTTTACTGCCAAGCCGCGCCAATAGATGTTTCACATCAAAAACAAAAGTTTTTTTCATCACCTATTTATTGTAGGTACTGTTTTCTCGCTAATGTGTTGAAAAACGTTGTATGACACACGTGCGGATTGGTATTTACAAACTCGTGACTATGGTAAGCCCTCGACTACATTCGTTTACTCGTTTGTAAAAAGCAACTTACCGCACTAGTATCATAAATAACTATTTTACAAAGAATAGAACTGACTTCCAAAAAAGTGCATAATAACTTTAATATCGGAAGTCTGTGTCAAAAAACGAAGACACAAAACCAGAAACACCGACTTCCGAAATTAAAGTTATTTTGCACTTTTTTTGGAAGTCGGTTCTATTTTTTGTAAAAAAGTTTTTTGTTTACGTGACAAGGAAAAATACATGTCCAATAGTTTTTGGTAATTTAACTGACGGACCGAATATATATTTTTTGTCATCTTTATTACACTAAATTCACTATCTTATTTATTTTCAGGTACAGACGAACACGGCACCAAGATCCAGCAAGCAGCTGCTAAAGCTAAGCTGTCCCTGCCGGAGTACTGCACCAGCATATCCAATGAGTATAAGGATCTGTTCAGAGAGTTCAATGTTGGTTACACAGACTTCATACGCACGACGGAGGAGAGGCATAAGATTGCTGTCAGGCATTTCTGGGTGAGAACTTAGTTTTTTGAAAAGTTATACAAATATTATGTACTTTATGAGTATCGGTGTTAAGTAGATTTCGAAATGGCAATACAGTTGACCCGCGGCAATCCGATCCTTAATCTGACAGCCTTTATAATCAGACGTGCCTATAACAGTGTGTAATAATAATATAAATAAAACTTATTTATATAAAAATATAGAATCGACTGCCAAAAAAAAAAACAAAAAGAGTGCAAAATAACTTTAATATCGGAAGCTGGTGTTCCTAGTTTTGTTTTTTCGTTTTTTGACACCGACTTCTGAAATTAAATTTATTTTGCACTTTTTTTTGTTTTTTTTTTGGAAGTCAGTTCTATTTTTGGTAAAAAAGTTTTATATTTTTCACTTTTTAGCTATGGTTCCCCATTAAATTGTGTTAACAATACATAGACAAACGATCTCAGTATTCGCGTGTCATTGGCTGTTAGTAATTTAAGAGTTCCACTGTCTATCTCCAAAGATCTTCATCAGATCCTAATGTATATGAAGTATGACTACAAGGTTTCCTCACGATGTTTTCCTTCACCGTTTTAAGAGCAGTGGTGATGAAATAACTTACACAAAAAAGTAAAGCGCGCCTGCCTGGGTTTGATCTCACGACCACAGATAATATAATACTAGCGTACAGATGCCTCATCCTATACAAAGAAACGGTACCGCCGTAACTACGGGTTCTCGATTTGCACAAGAAACTTTTGTTTTTCGTTCGGGCCCGTCCTCTACACCTTGCTAGATGGTGTCAGCAGCGACGGCTTGCAAGTTGAATGAATTTACATAAAGTTTTACCAATATTTTCTCACACATTGAGGAATTACTTTACAGTATTTTTGGCCCTTCATAACAGTTTTACTGTTTCAAAATGTGTCATTATACAAATTTTAAAGAGGCGAATAGATAAACTCTAAAACTTCAAACAGCGCCATCTATTGATACAACAAATATAAATGCCTAAGGATTCGTTCCAATAAACATCTAAGTTTGAATTAGGAGCCAATTATTCCACAGTTTTATGCTTAGTAGTTTATTAAATTAGAAAATACAGTTTTACCATATTTTTTTTTTACAAAATTGTAATGTTACTTAAACTTCAATAACAAATCGATGCATATTACGCCATCTATTGAAATTTATTTGAACTAAATTTTCTTTGTTCGAGATGAGACCGCTTGCCACGACTTACAACTCATAAGTTGTGGCTGCTACCACTGGGCCAACACTGCTCAACAAAAAAAAAAGTGTGTGTGTACTTATGTACGCACGTAAGAAGCTTCTGTTTATAATATGAAATTCTGACTGGGCGCGACGGTCGCGCGTCTGTCGCGCTGCTAAAGTCTTCTAAATGTGAAAGTGGTCTTAGAGCGGATGGTCGATGGGATGATGATTCTGGAGTGACGACCGCTTACTAGATGACACAGTGTTGGATTGGAAGCCTCCTGCAGGTTGTCCAATCATTCATAATTTTATTTATTGAATCCTTCTTCATATTGTCCGACATTCGATCAATATTATTTAAGATAGATGGCTCAAGTATTTTGTCACTGTTTGTGGTTTTTCCTCTCAATTTAGAATTAAAGATAATGTACTCAGAAATCTTAGAGTTTATCTGCTTATTTGTTTTAATTGGTTTATGATAATTTATCTCTAATTAAAGGGTATTCCTAGAAATATTGTCTGCTAGTGTGAAACCCGTATTAAAGGAAAATATCTAAGGATCCCTTAGATATTTTTGGTAAACCTCTGCCCTATTTGGATGTTAATCTGGTCTTTACATTATTTATTTTCCGACTGTTGTCTATATTATTAGTATCTAAATCTCACTAATTTGGCAGTATTAAAAACCAGGGGGTAATGGATTATTGGAATGTTCGGATTACTGGACTGAATAGAATAAAAGTGTGTGTGTACTTATGTACGCACGTAAGAAGTTATACTTCTTTGGCGTAACAAGATAAAAAACCAAACTGTCACAAAGTTTAAAAAAGGAAAACAATTATTCTTCATGAACCACAGACCATAGCTAACTTCAGGGTGTCAGTTCTAGCTAACTTCAGGCTGTAGGTTTTTTGTGACGGTGTGCGCGCGCATCGTAAAAATTTACTCTCATCATTTTTCCCTTCTTTTGCGCCAAAAGAAGTATAACTTCAAAAAGCTAGTACTTATATAAAAGACAAGTCACTAACACCACACTCATAATGTTATTTACAGAACAAGTTAGTCAAGAAGGATTATGTGTACAAGTCTAAGTACAGCGGCTGGTACAGTGTCAACGACGAGGCGTTTGTTCCTGAGGCGCATGTGAGAGACGAGCTCAGGGATGGAGAGAACGTGAGTACATTTTTTTCAACACACTGCTTTTTAATCCCACAATACAGCGAATTGCACAAGCAGTTTCTTTCACATAGACTACAACTTAAATTGGAAAACGCATATAGATATTTTGTGTAAAAAATTAAGTTCATCAGCATACGTTTTATATAGACTGTCCTCCATAGTAGATATCAAAACACTTCTTACGGCATACCACGGTATAGTTGAATCTCAATTGCGTTACGGTGTCATTTTCTGGGCGAACTCAACTGATAAAGATAAAGCATTTAAGGCCCAAAAAAGATGTCTCAGATCAATGTTTAAACTTAAAACTACAGACAGTTGCAAGCCTTATTTTAAGCAGTACAATATCTTGACACTTCCTTGTATTTACATTTTCGAGGTAGCTATGTTTGTGAAGCAAAATCCAAATGGTTTTGAACTTCTAGCTGATGTGTTCCCAAGAAACAGGCGTGACAATAGTAAATTACGTCAATTACCGTGTCGAACATTTTTGATGCGCAGAAGTGTTTATTGTATGGCCCCAATTATTTACAATAACTTACCACGTAGTTGGAAAGACTTACCAACAGTACTGTTTAAAAGTAGACTGCGTAAATTTTTAATGGATAAAACGTACTACAGTTTGATTGAGTTTTTATCAGAGAAAAAAAATTGCTGAATTGATCTGGCCTTTTGGATAATATTGTGAATAATTTTATTTTGTTTGGATTATTTCGTCTTGTTAATAATTTTGACAATAATCTTTATAATAATGGATATTGTATTAATAATCAAATAATCATATTAATAATCAATTAATCTTGTTAATTTTATATTATAAATGTTTGCATGCCGAATGGTGAAATATGGCTGTGCTTTAATGTATCTAAACATCTATTGTGTATTACCCATATTTGCAAAATAAATGTCTATTCTATTCATAACCGCATTCGTGCGGAAAACTTTGCAGCTATGCACTGCTCACAAATGAGCCTCATCAGAATTAAAGTCACCCAAAGGGCAATGGAGAGGGCTATGCTCGGCGTTTCTTTGCGTGATCGACTCTGGAATGATGATATCCGCAGTAGAACCACGGTTACCGACATAGCCCGAAGAATTGCCAAACTGAAGTGGGCACGTTGCTCGCAGAACAGAGATTGATGGGGCCGAAAGGTTCTGAAGTGGCGACCGCGTACCGGCGCGGTAGACGCAGCGTTGGTAGGTCTCCCACAAGGTGGACCCAGTCCCTGATGAGGGTCGCGCGAATCCGATAGATGCGAGACGCACAGGACCGGTCATTGTGGCCACACTTGGAGGAGACCTGTGTCCAGTAATGGACATCTTTTCAGCTGAAATGATGATGATGAGTCATTGCTCGACTCGATTATAACTCGACTTGTAAGAAATAACTGTTATGGGGCATTGATTAAATTTCAGACAGACCCCAGAGGTCTAATAGTGCGCTTTGTTTAAGCTTAAGCTTCATCATCATCATCAGCCTTTTATTGTCCCCATTGCTAGGGCACAGGCCTCCTCTCTGTGAGAGGGTGTGGGCCGTAATCCACCACGCGGGCCCAGTGCGGGTTGGTGGATGTCACATGTCCATGCTTATTGGGCTCCTTTGCGTCCAGCCCTCCTACAAAGTCAAACACGGTGCTCAAATACAATTACTGATTGTTAACCCGTATCTAGCACCTCTCTACAGATGGGCATTACACCCATCTCCACCTGTGAGAGACGTTGGCGGCTCAGTAACAAGGAGTTATCTAAAATTGCTGTTACAATTTGTTTTTTTTTTGTTTTGATGTCAAGCCCTGCGCGCGTCAAACGTCAACATCTGTCAAGCCCCGTTGACAGTCGGCCATCGTGCAATTACAGACTGTCATATTCCGAGTGTGTGAACCTTGCCACAGGTCTAAAGACCTTGCGTAATAGTAATAATAGAGGTTTAAACCGCGTGAATCGGGTTTTTGACAAGGCAAACGGCATTTTCGCAGTGACGCACTGGTGTGCCCATGGAGTCTTAAGTGTTGAGGATGGGAAATCATCAGATGACTTCTGAGGACGTGACTCTTACTGACTAAACCCACCAGTGTTCCTTCAGTTCCCCTTTGTATTCCAAGGCCGCGGTGACTTTTTCGAACAATCCCCTACCCTTTTTTTTTTGGCGGGTTGGGGAATCATCCAATGACATCTCCAAAAATAGAAAGATCAGCGATTATCTCAGAGATAATTAAAAAATATCGTAGATAGATTCAGATAAGCAGAACAATGCTCGAAAATTCTATAGATTGGTTTCTCCCAGACTCAACCTTAGGTTTCTAATAGTTTCAAAGCAAGAAACCGCAAAAAAGGAGATAGAAATGGAACGATGACACGTGAGAAAGAGGTTTACCTTCGGCATCTTCTTTTTTTTTTGGGGTGGGAAATCGTCCAATGACATCTCCCGCTCTGGGTGGAGCGGCAGGGCGTGTCAGACTTACTGACTAAAACCCACCCCTGTTCCTTCCCTGCCTGAGTGCCCAGGGCCGCGGTAACTCTGTTTCGAATTTATCCACAACCCCTGGGCAGGCATCGGCCATGATGGGCCCCATCATGTTTTGCTGACAACTCTTTCGTCGACTCTCGGGCCTGGTGCTGATCGGACGGCGAGTTACCCACTACTCGCCGTCCTCAGGCCCGGGTCTACGGTGGCCGGAGATCGTCTCACGACGTCCTACGCCCAGCTGTTGTTGAGCCTCCCTCAGGGTTACAATTTAGCCTGAATCCTGAATCTCAGTAACCTTGAAATGCCTGTAGGATGTGCACTTCATCATCCTTTCAGTCAAAAGACGGACAAAGCTCTTCTCCAAGTGTCGCCTCATCGACCGGTCCTGTGTTTCTCGCATCCAACGGACTCCTATCACCAGGTCATCGGTCCTAGGATTTACAATATCATAAATAAAAAAGAAAACCTCAAACGGCGCAAATATAACAACCTTATTGGGAGTTATATGTTTGAGCCGTTTGGGGTTGAAACACTAGGGCCATGGGGTCTAAGTTGCTCATTGAGTTTTTCTGGATATCAGCAAATAGCTAGTCGACTCTTCACCGGACCGGAGTGCTGGGCTTTTTTCGGCCAAAGAATCAACGTGGCAATACTGCCAGTGTTCTGGGCACTTTTCCCATTTACAGCGATGTGGACGAATTCTCGATTACCAATTATTTTTACACCTCCCTGTTTTATGCCGCTTGTACATATTTTATTTATTTTCCTTTAACTTGAATTAACTTAGTAATTATTGTGAGTATTTATTCTGAATTCAACTAAATATTTTTTTTTCATAATTTTAAATAACATAATTTATTTAACATTACAGGTAAAAGTGTCAATAGAATCTGGCCACAAGGTGGAATGGACGGAGGAAACTAACTACATGTTTAGACTGAGCGCCTTCAAATCACACCTACAGGAATGGCTGAAACGTGGTATAAATTATTATGATTTAATTTATTAATTTAATGTGTTCATTCACACACACAATGTAGTTTATGATACTGTCACATAACAAAGGTTATTAAAATATGAGTGTGAAGAAGTTTATAATTGTATCTCACGAATGTGAGAGCGCGAGCCTACCAATGTAAAAAAAAACGTTTCACACACTACTTTATCTAACCTCATCAAAAACACAATCTATCTTTAAAAAACTTTTTAACAAAATTAACCGACGAAAAAGAACTAAAAAGCAAAAAATAAATAAACCTTTTTGAGTATTGAGTTTATTTACCTACATAAAGTATCAAATTTTATATAAACTAATTTTAAGTCGGCGCCAAATAACAATCTGATTATTAAATATCTAAATTTCATATATACTTACAAATTAAATTAAAATTAAATTAAATTAAATATAATTTATTTCAGGCTATTATTAAACCCATATCATATAGAGACATACTCTTAACTACTACTAACTACCGTAAACATTAACAAAAATAACACAGATAGAATATTAAAATAAGTACACAAATACAATTACTAAAAATATATATTACAAGTCTTTACCTCTCTTGCAAGATGGACGACACGGTACACAGCTTTTACAATTTCATTCCTACTCAGGGTTACCCTTGTGTAGAATGACTCTCTGAGTTTACTTAGCAGCGCGGCAAAGCCGGCAACGTTGCTCTCGGCGAACATGTCAGTCGCACTACACCGCCAGGGCAAGTTCATCATAGCCCGGAAAGCATTATTATACTGTACACGAAGAGTGTTATAAGCACTCCTCGTGTACCGGTACCAAAGTTGGCTGGTGTATAACGACTGACAGTAGGCTCTGAACAGCGTCACCTTAACTTGATTCGAGCAGTGATAAAAACGTCTAGCTAGCATAGACGGCTATATGTAGATAATTAATCATTTTATTAATTGGCGCCGACTCTAAATTAGTTGATATAAAATTTGATATTTTATGTAGGTAAATAAGCTCAATACTTAAGACTTAAAAGATTTATTTATTTTTTGCTTTTTAGTTCTTTTTCGTCGGTTATTTTTTTGGTTAAAAAGTTTTTTATTTTATGATTTTTTGTGACTCGCATCATCTTTTAACACTTTGATGCTAATTTCTAATCCTTCGTCATTCCGCTTGCCACTGAGCTGATGATGTAACCATCATTCCATGAAGTTCCCACGATATTGACCAGTTGAGGTTACCTCCAATATTATAAAGACGTCTTTTTTTCAAAGTATATTAAGTGGTATTTGTCACTAAAACCAGTTTTTATATCTAATTTCTATTGTTTAGGAAAGGTATGGTTTCCATCATCAACTCAGTTTCATGATGTGAGGATTCCTAAATGCAAAGACCTGATTAAGTTATGAAAAGTAAACAGAATAAATATTCGTGCCTAATTTTCGAGGTTTTCTCTCAATTTTGTCAGGATTCCATTATCAGATCCTGATTTCCTTGACATGGGACCACCCTTGAGGTATACCCTATCTAACAAAAGAAGAATTATCAAGATCCGTTCATAAATGACTATGTGAGGGCTGAACATACACAAAAAAAAAACAAAAAATATATATATATACGGTCGAACCTCCTCCTTTTTTTCGTCGGTTAAAAATAACAACCGACTTCCAAATAAGAAATTACATTAAAAAATTAAAAATAACTTTAATTTCGGCAGTCGGTGTTTGTATTTTATTTCTTCGTTATTGGACACCGACTTCCGAAATTAAAGTTATTTTTAAATGTTTAGTGTATTTTCTTTTTTTGAATTCGGTTGTTTTTTTTTTGAAAAAAAGTTTTTATTTTTCACTTTTTAGTTGTTATACCCCAGAACTAAAAACCCCAATAACATGAACCGTGGAATTTTAACATACTCGTAATTGGAGGAAACCAAAACGTCATCTATGTATACATATTTTTTCGTTTTTCAAAAAGTGCTAAAACAATTTCAATATAATTTATATGGTACCACTTTGGGAGTATATTCTTTCGTATAAAAAAGAATTTTGAAAATCGGTCCACAACTGTCAGAGAAATCGGTGGACAGACATAAAAAAAATACATACATACAGTCGAACATAGAACCTCCTCCTTTTTCGAAGTCGGTTAAAAATGAATGTTTGTATGTTTCCTCTATGCTTTCATAAACCATTGATAAGATTGTGATAAAACTTTGGTAGGGTCTTCAGAAGACGCCCGCGAAAACTTCTGACCCAAAAAGCTATCTATATAAAAAAAACTTTTTTTAAGCTATTGCATAGCTTCTATCGCGGGCCTTGAGCGTGGAGACAGAATCCAGAACTTCCGTAACGAAAATAACCTAACACCCCCCACTCCGACCGGCACAGCGGTGATACTTTTTAGTTTTGCCATCTATCGATGAATAGCAGAACTTTTGACTTTTGATGATATTGTGTTGTTGATATTGATGATGATGATGATGATGATGATATTTATCTTGTTACGCCAAAGAAGTGTAACTTCTTATGTGCGTACATAAGTACACACACACATAAATAAAATAAATAAATAATTATAATTGCATAAGTTGATAAAAAATGTTATGCAATAGCTTTACCGCGGCAGTCTCCGAGTGCCACACGTCTTTTTTTTTACATTACGTGGCATTGCAACTAGTTTAAAATAAAGTAAATATAGCGCCAAAATCAATCCACGTTTATATTCATAACTCTTTTAATCACTTGCGTTTCATCCCTTCTCTTTGCATATCCACTCCAAGACCCGACCGCAGGCAGTTAAGGGCCCAAGTAGTGTGCTAGCCACAACAGAAAGGCTGCCCCGCCAACTGTCTAAAAATCCCGGAATGCACCATCGTGCTGGTTGGCGACCAGACGAGAGGGCCCGATGGACATTCCCGGGGGGGCTCGGGCGTCCCCGCAGTCTCTAGACTAGTCCCCCAATGATACCGCCCTGTCAGTGCCGGCCTGAAGCTTAGCGGCGTGGAACCTCATTTTACTTACTTCTCCTCTCCCTCCTTCACTCTTAATAATTATGCAAAAAGGAAAAAAGCTGAAAAGCGGCAACACTCCCTCTCCCATAAAGTGCACCTCAGCAAAATACGAACTCTGCACTCAAATCTCGCCGCAGTTCACCACCACAGAGTCTGAGAAACCAGCTCTCTTGTTCCTTTCGGAGACGCAGATCGGAAGTCCGTCAGACGTGGCATACCTATCTTACCCAGAGTTAACCCTGGAGCACAACTTAAAGCCACACGCCGGTATATGCATGTATACCCGGGACGACATCTGCTATCGGCGTCTCCGCAACTTTGAGGACTCCAGGTTCTCTCAACGCTCTGGGTCCTAGTGGGCACAGGCCTGGATAAAATTATCAAATACAAATATTTTATTTGTTGAACATAGGTAGGTTTGGTACAGATGTTGTAATAATTTAACAACGCTATGTCTAGCCATCAGCGGCGAACAAATATTGCCGTGGTTAAACATGCTTTAACACACATCATTAAATTATTATAATTTAAATAGTCAACATAATTAAAAAATAAAAACATTCCATTATAATATAATAATAATAACTTCTAGCTTAAATTGTCAAATCAATAAATTACAATAAAAATGTGTCCGTTAGGTATTCGTTCACCGGTTACTTCTAGGCAAGCATGCTCCATCTTCGACCACATCATCGCTTACCATTAGGTGAGATAGTGGTCAAACGCGTGCCTAACAACAATAAAAAAATTTAAAAAATCCACTCCAAGACAAACTACCCTTTAATTTTTTTCAACTTTTGCACCACTTTCAAACTTCCTCTTATACACTCATTTCATCATTCTCCTGCCCTTATCCCAATTTATTTGGGGTCGGCGCAACATGTCTTTTTCTTCCATACTCCTCTATTAGTCGTCATCTCTGTAGTCACCCCCTTTTTACCCATATCCTCTTTCACACACTCCAACCATCGTTTCTTTGGCCTTCCCCTACTCTTATAGCCATCCACATCCATACACAAGACTTTCCTCACGACATTTTCTTCATTCCTCCGCATCACATGCCCATACCACGACAACCGATTTCCACACAACTTTTCAGTCAGCGGTGCCACTTTCAGACTTCCTCTTATATACTCATTCCTAATCCTATCCATGCGCGTAACACCACACATCGCTCTTAGCATTCTCATCTCAGCTACATGCAATTGCTTTTCATTCATCCCTTTTGTGGCCCAACATTCTGAACCATACAAGACAGCAGGTCTGACCATTGTTTTATAAATCTTTCCCTTAAGTTTTAGGGGCATGCGGGAGTCACAGATAGTCCCGGTGACCTGCCGCCATTTCATCCATCCAGTGTTAATTCTGTGCTTAACAGTCCGATCTATTTCGCCATCGCTTTGCACGAGTGAACCGAGATACCGAAAATCGGAGCAGACTGGGAGAAGCGCGCCATCTAGCACTACAGCTTCAGAACTGGAGAGACCGCCGAAATCGCAGAACATGTATTCAGTTTTGGTTCTGCTGATTTTCAAGCCAACTTTCTCCAGCTTCTGTTGCCACTTCTCCAATCTGCTCTGGATCTCAGGTCCATCTTCACCGACCAGAACAATGTCGTCGGCAAACAGCATGAACCAGGGTGCCTCTTCCTGTATTTCCGACGTAAGAGCGTCCATAATCAACAGGAAGAGGTAAGGACTTAAAGCCGACCCTTGATGCAAGCCTACAGCCACACTGAACTCATCGGTGTTGCCAGCAGCCGACCGGACGTAGGTACTAGATTGTCTGTACATAGCACGAATCAACTCAACATACTTCCCAGGCAAACCTTTCTCTTTCAAGGCCCACCACAACACATCCCGAGGTACCCTATCATACGCTTTCTCAAGATCAATGAACACCATGTGCAAGTTCTTGTGCACACGTCTGTACTTCTCGCACAATTGACGGAGAGCGAAGGTGGCGTCCATTGTCCCTCGACCTGGCATAAACCCAAACTGGTTCGGGGTAATCTCACTCTCCTCTCGCAATCTTTTCTCTATCACTTTCTCCCATACTTTCATAGTATGTGACATGAGCTTTATCCCTCGATAGTTGTTGCAGTCCTGTACATCCCCTTTATTCTTGAAGATGGGCACTAGCGAACTATTGCACCATTCTTGTGGGATCACTTCTTCATACAACAACTTATTGAAGAATAAAGTCAGCCACATACACCCATCCTCTTTTAAACACTTCCATACTTCTACTGGTATGTCATCAGGGCCCATGGCCTTTCCATTTTTCATACATTGAACTGCCTTTCTTACTTCATCCATGCTAATTTCTCTCACCAAACCCATATTTACTTGTACCTCTTTGAGCACACCATTCCATTCATTCTCTTCGTTCATCAACTTTTCAAAATAAACCTTCCATCGCTCTTTTATTTCGTCATCTTTCGACAAGACTTTACCGAGTTCATCCTTCATACATTTTATGTGCATTATATCCCTCGTTCTCCTTTCTCTTAATTTTTTAATCCGGTAGAGCTCCTTCTGGCCTCTAGGGCTGTCCAATAAATCATATAACTTTTCCTGCGCCTTAGCCCTGGAAACTGCAACCGCCTTTTTTGCCTTCCTCTTCCATTCTTTATAAATTTTCTTTTTCTCTTCTTTCAAATTATCATTTCCGGTTTCTACATTCTGCCATACTTTAAACGAAATTTTCTTTTCTTTTAGCATCTTTTGCACATCTTCATTCCACCACCATGTATCCTTTTCTATCATGCCTTTACCTTGCGATACTCCAAACACATCTTTTGCTACTCGCCTTATACAATCCGCCATCTCTTTCCAACATTCATCCACAGATTTTCCTTCCATATCCTTCATGTCTAACATTTTATCTACCACTTGACTCTTAAACATACTTGCACACTCCTCATTTTCCATCATACGCCATCTGATTTTGGGTGGGGGCCGTTCTTTGTTCCTACTGGACGAGGCACTGACTGTTACGTCCATCAATATGAGCTTGTGTTGAGAGACTAAGCCTTCGCCTGGCAACACTTTACAGTTTTTGACTGTTTTGAGACTGTTTCGTTTCACCAAGAAAAAGTCAATTTGCTTCGCGTGCTGGCCACTTTTGTAAGTGATCAGGTGTTCGTCTTTCTTTTTGAACCAGGTGTTAGTTATTGCCAGGTCAAAAGCCGAAGCAGCTTGCAGCAATGTCTTGCCATCAGTGTTACGGTCTCCGTACCCCCAACCACCATGCACTCTCTCATAACCGTACTTCAGACTTCCTACATGCCCATTAAAATCACCCCCCACAAACACCTCTTCACTCTCCTGTACATTCATCATCACACAATCGAAGTCCTTCCAAAACTTCTCTTTTACACTATCCTCACATCATGATTGGGGTGCATACGCACTAATAACATTTACTATCATACTCTCCACAACCACTTTAATAGCTATCACTCTATCACTTACTCTTTTAACATCCACCACACATTCTTTTAACTCACTATCCAAAACTATGCCCACACCATTCCGTTTGCCATCACTTCCACAGTAATAAAACTTATATCCTTCTCCTAATTCTCTTGCTTTTGCACCCTTCCATTTCGTTTCTTGTAAACACGCTATATTTATACGTCGCCTTTTTAAAACATCTGCTAACTCTCTTCCTTTTCCAGTCATAGTACCTAAATTCCAGCTCGCACACCTCAATCTTAATTCTCTCACTCTCCGAGCTTGCGTCTTACGTCGCACCCGTCCGTTCTGGTGCGACAACCCTTGTCCATTTCCCACAGGAGCCGGGTGCTGCCCCTGCGCGTCGCCTGTGGGGTACGCCCTAGCCCTATCGCACATCATATTTTTCCAGACCATGTTGCAAAAAGGTTTTGGCAGAAGTTTTATAGCCGGCCGCCTGCCTGACGCCAACCCTCCTTGGGAATGCTGTTGTTGGTGGTTTACCCGCCACCGCGCGGGTGGCCCATGGTGCTATAGTAGTATGCACTAGGTCTCAAGCTCCCTTAGTCGCCTCTTACGACACCCACGGGAAGTAATGGGATGGTACTATTCTTTTACGTCCGACACCATACGGTACTCCGACCCCATACGGTACCCTCGGCTACGGTTACCTCTTATACACTCATTTCTCAAAATCAATCAAATAAAATTTATTCAAATTAGCTAAGAGCAAGTACTTCTTAAACGTCAAATTTTTGTATAAAGACAGTCCCGTCACCACTTCCTAGTGTTTTAACTGGGAAGAAGAAGAGGCGCAATAAACTCTCCAGCAACACATCTCTCTTTTATGTTGGAAATGTTTAGGTAAGGTTTTTTTGCGATTTCTGGTTTTTCTTAAAAAACAAAAGATTTCTAGTAAGTATTCAAACGTAAGTTGATCCAAAAGACTAATTTGTTCTTTATAAGAAACAGAATTTGGCGGCGTTAAAAAAAGTTTTTGTATAATTTGCCCCATTTCTTGCAGATTGTATTTTTTTTTTCAAAATCTATGAATGCAGTTAGCAATAACTTAAAAGTTTAAGGACAGTCTTCTAAGAAGGTTTTCCTGCCTGTCTTGACAACCCAACACAGACAGACACGTCTGGCGAAGAATGACGAGGAGAGCCCATCCCAAATAATGAAATAAGGCTAGGCTAGGCAGAGAGAGAGATAAAAACTTTTTTACAAAAAATATACAACTGACTTCCCTACAAAAACACAAAAAAATGCAAAACTTTAATTTCGGATTTTAAGTCGGTTGTTTTTTTTTGTAAATATTTTTAATTTTTCACTTTTTAGTTGTTGTACCCCATCACTAAAACTAAACAGTAATTTGAACATAATTGGTGATATAAGTGTACCTAAAATCTGTGTACCCCTTCAGAGCGTATTAGCGTGATGTCATGTTAGTGGAGTAAACAATAACCAGACATACTATTACAGCAATTCTGGAAGGTTTACTATCATTTATTGAAGAGTTCCACCATGTATCTCTGAAGTTCTTCATCAGATCTTCACCAAGTTTAAATGGGACCACATGAGAAGCACCAGCTTTCAAATAAAAAAGAATCATCAAAACCGGTTCTTCTAGGAAAAAGTTCTGAGGTAACACACATAAAAAAAACAATAATATTGAGAACCTCCTACTTTTTTTGAAGTCGGTTAAAAATAAAATAATAAAACTAGTCCAATTTAGTTCCCTCTTTCTAACTAGATGGCGTTGGGATCGAATTAGCTCGCGCTATGGTTTCGTTACCGCGGCTTGTATATTACATTGACCACAGTGTTAATACACCACATCCCAGCCCAACTTATTATGCTTTTGACCGCCATCTTCAATGGCGCCTTAAGTAATAATATGTTCCCTCAAGCGTGGCTTCACTATATAAGTCAATTCTGCACGAATATCAAATACATTCACGGAGATAAGAACGAAGCAGCCGACGCGTTATCACGAATAGAAGAAGTCGAACTACTGAACTCGACTATCGACTACAATCAACTGGTGCAAGAATACGAAAACGACTCCGAACTACGAGCTTGCCTGAACAACCCCAATCTCAACTTCACCCGACTGACTATGCCTGGAGTTCAACGACCGATACTGTGCGAAACGTCAACAGCAAATATTCGACCTTATTTACCACTGACTTACCGTTTTGCCGCTTTCAAAGCGCAACACGATTTATGTCACCCCGGAGTACGAACATCGAGAAAAATCATGGCGACAAAATTCTTCTGGCCTTCTATGAACAAAGATGTGGCCACATGGGCAAGGGCGTGCATTGGGTGTCAGCGCGCCAAAGTTCAACGACACGTGAAGAGCCCTCTCGGCGAATTCCAAGACGCCGCGCGCTTCCATCACATTCACGTGGACCTGGTGGGCCCCATGCCCCTATCTAATGACTTCAGTTACCTCGTCACGATAATCGACCGCTGCACCAACTGGCCCGAAGCGATACCTACGCGTGACGTCACCGCCGAGACAGTCTCAAGAGCCGTATACGATGGGTGGATATCGCGATTCGGATGCCCGAGGAAGACAGTTTGAGTCTGCGCTATTCACGTCGCTGATGAAGAAATTTGGTGTCACTCGAATTCGGACCACCGCGTTTCACCCCCAGGCGAACGGTAAATTGGAGAGATGGCACCGCACGTTAAAGTCGGCACTGATGGCAAGAGCAGCCGGTACACGCTGGAGCGAAGAACTACCTACAGTTCTCCTAGGACTTCGTACCGCACTTCGTGAAAACACCTCCGTCAGCCCAGCCCAAATGACGTACGGTACAACACTACGCATTCCGTCTGATTTCTTCGTGCCTACAACGCCGAATATTGAAGACGCCGAATTCGTTCGTCAGCTGACTGAAACAATGTCATCACTGTCACCGGCGAGAAGAACCCACTCATCAAACACGAACACATTCGTGTACAAAGATCTCGCAACATGTACGCATGTATTTCTTCGCAACGACAGCGTACGCAGACCGCTCACACCACCATATGACGGCCCGTACGAGATTTTAAAGCGTAGTGAAGATGGAAAACAGTTCACATTGCGGCTACCTCTTCGTACCGCCGTCGTGTCAGTCGACAGATTGAAACCGGCACACCTGTACAAGGAAGACGACACACAACCTATAGCAAAGTCCCGTTTGCCGACACCTGCTTCACGTCCTTCAACGCAAGATCATCAACCGCAAGCCGCAGCACCAACATCGAACTCACCTCCTAAGCACACCTACGTCACGAGATCCGGCCGCACAGTGAAACCGAACGTACGCTTCGCTTAGGGGGGAGTGATGTAGCCACGCTCCACGCCACGTTTTCGACAGTTCTTATAGAGAAATGGTGAACCAGCACGTTTTCGACAGTTCTTATAGAGAAATAATGAACCAGCACGTTTTCGACAGTTCTTATAGAGAAATAATGAACCAGCACGTTTTCGACAGTTTCTTATAGAGGAATAATGAACCAGCACGTTTTCGACAGTTTCTTGCAAAGAAATAGTGAACGCGGAGCGCGTGGGCTCTCGCGGCAGACGTCGACACGGCGAAAAGACCGCACCCTGCGCGCGGCTCCTATTTATAGATTCGCGACGGACGGTGCCGTGTGCGCTAAGCAGCGCCCCGCACCCCGCACCCGTCTTGCCTACGCGCGACGCTATTGGTAGATTTATCGAAGTGTAATATTAATGATGTGTATGATGTGTAGGGTGTTTTTAGAAAATAGATCAGGCTAGGCCTATTACGTCCGTCGCGCCCCTTGCGGGGTAGCAGCGATTTCCCGGAGTTAGAAAATAGATCAGATTTTACCAGACCACCACGCTGTTTGTTTTATTACGAGTCTAGTTAGCAATACCCTCAAGTTCTAGTTAGCAAACCCTCAAAGGCAATACACGAACTTTCCTCTGATCACCGCCCTGTGATCATGCACCTGGGCTCCCGCTCGGGTCAACCCGACCCTGGTCAACCTCCCATGACCCAGGTGATTACCGAATGGAAGAAAGTAAGCGATAGGCTGAAATCTACCACGTCGGTTCACCTGGACGCCATTCCCGACCATATTGACTCAGTCGCTGACACGACGGCAGCGATCGACTCTCTTACAGAGCACGTACAGTCTGTCTTGAACGATCAAAGTTCGAAGTTCGATCGAAGTTCAAAGGTGGTACCGGTGACAGAAGATCGTCGCTGGGTGCTGCCGGGCGACGTGCGGGCTCTGATAACCGAGAAGAACGCAGCCATCCGTGCGTACAGCGCTTTCCCCTGCGACGCAAACAAGGCTCACATGCGCAAATTACAGCGAGCTGTAAAGAGTCGCATTAGTGAGCATCGTTCTGCGAGCTGGGGAAAGATGCTGAGCGAACTTGAGCCCACCCATCAGGCCTTCTGGAAACTCCAGTAGAAGATGCGTCCCAAGACTGAGGCTACCATGCCTCCTCTCATACGTCCAGACAAGAGTGTCGCCTTTGACAACTCTGAAAAGGCGGAGTGCCTAGCCGACAGTCTAGAGTCCCAATGCTCACCCAGCCTCCAACCAGCTGACCAGGCCCACCTTGACAGGGTGGACGCTGAAGTTGAAAGGAGAGCTTCCCTCCCTCCCGTCGAAGATCCAGATGACCCTCTACCCCCCGTCACTCCAGACGAGGTGGAGGACATCATCAAAAAGCTCCAGGCCCGGAAGGCCCCAGGCGCTGACGGTATCACCAACAGAGTTATCCAACTCTTCCCCGCCCAATTAATATTGCTTATGACCGCCATCTTCAATGGCGCCTTAAGCAATAATATTTTCCCCCAAGCATGGAACCAGGCCACTGTCATAGGTATTCCCAAACCTGGCAAGCCCAGATCCAACCCTTCCAGCTACCGACCCATTAGCCTCCTTAGTAGCTTCGGCAAGATCTATGAAAGGCTTATTAATAAGCGGCTCAGAGATTATGCCGAGGCTAAAAATCTCATTCCAAACGAGCAGTTCGGCTTCCGTACCGAACACTCTTGCGTCCAACAAGTACATCGGATCGTAGAACATATGAGCGCTGGGTTCCAGCGCGGTATGACGACCGGTGTCTTGTACTTCGACATAGCGAAAGCGTTCGACAAAGTCTGGCACAATGGCTTAATTTATAAGCTGTATCAACTAGGAGTGCCAGACCGTCTCGTACTCATCTTACGAGACTTTCTGTCGAATCGTACTTTCCGCTATCGTATAGAGGGAGCACTCTCCTCCCCTCACCCCATAAGAGCAGGAGTCCCTCAAGGCTCCGTAATATCCCCCATAGCTTTCACGCTGTTCACCAGCGATATCCCAAAAAATAAAATGTCACATCTAGCATTATTTGCTGATGACACGGCCATCTACTGTACTGGCCGTGTACCCAATCGAATAGCTCGCAATCTCCAATCCTCCGCAACTACACTGGGCGAGTGGTTTCGGAGATGGAGAATCGAGGTAAATCCCGACAAAAGTCAGGCTGTCCTCTGCTCCGTACTCTGTCCCGACATAAAATATCCCCCCCCCCCGATCACCATGTACGATAAACCTATTCCTTGGGAAAAAGGCTAAGTACTTGGGTGTCGTACTCGACCAACACCTAACCTTCGCGGAGCACATAAGACAGGCCCGCTCGCGGGCCGCTTTTGCTCAAGGTAGGCTTCATAGTATCCTAAATAAAAACAGCACTATGTCATTCAAGTGCAAAATGCGTACGTTCATCACGGTCATTCGACCAATCATGACGTACGCTGGCCCTGTCTTCGCACACGCCAAGCCCCACCTCTTACATAAAATGCAGACTCTTCAAAACCGCTTCCTCCGCAACGCGGCGGGAGCTCCCTACTTTGTCCGTAACTAAGAGCTGCATGTAGACTTCAGACTCCCTACCATCCAGCAGTTCCTGAAACGTCTCACCAAGCGTTTCATGGATACTGCTGAAAAACATCGTAACCCCCTAATCGTATCGGCCGCCCGATACGTACCCTCCCGCATCTCCAAGGTGCGCCGTCCCAGACATACCCTACTCATACCTGATGACCCCACCACTCTGCTCCAGGAGAGCCGTAGGGAAACCAGCACACTACGCAAACGCAGACCGCCGTCGTTCCGCCCTCGCCGTCGAGGTCCGTCGCGAAGACCCAGTCAATGCCCTCCCAGTCTCTTGCCAGCACGCGCCGCTGAGCCAACTGATTCCCCAAATAATGGAAACTTGATCCAGCCTTCCCTTGCTGTCCCTCCCCCAGTGACGCCCTAAGCCGAGGCCCGTACTCCGCAGGGAGTGCCCTTAGCGTAGTCACTTAGTATGTAAGAAATTATAAGTCCTGGCTGGAGGCTTTAATAAATTAGAGCCTTCACAAGCAAGTTCGGTTAAGCAGACGACAGCCTCCTAGGCTGACCTGCAAGATGTCCATCAAAAAAAAAAAAAAAAAAATTAATACACCGTTTTTTGATATCTGGGTATGCTATTCAATATCTCTGGTGATAGCTATTGCTATTGCTGCCTGGGTGGCAAGAGCTATAAGAATTTCTTATTAATGAATTAAGTTTGTTTCTCAGTGAAACAAATTAAGAAATGTTGCGGTGTTTGTCGATTTGAAATAAATAATTATAATTGCATAAGTTGATAAAAAATGCTATGCAATAGCTTTACCGCGGCAGTCTCCGAGTGCCACACGTCTTTTTTTTTATTTTGTTCAGTATTTTCTCAAGATGAACCCTTTCGATATTCACCATCGTAGTTTCTATTGTTTTTTTTTTATATTTAATTAAAAGTGAAGATGACTGATAGCATTTCTTGTATATCGGGTGTAAAAAGATAAGTTTCCGAAGCCGAAAGCCACATATTCAACACATCATTTGGATATTTTTTTTCCACTAGACCATACCTGGGAATCCACTGGTTCTGGAGATATTGAAGGTCAAAGTCGCAATATTTTTTTTTTACTCTATAATTCAGCAGCACAATTTATTAACCGACTTCCAAAAAGAGGAGGTTCTCAATTCGTCTGTATGATTTTTTTGTATGTTTGTTACGCGATATCGCTGCCATTTGTGAATCGATTTTGATGATTCTTTTTTTGTTTGGTAGGTCATACTTCAGAGGTGGTCCCATATAAATTTTATCGAAATCAATTCAGCGCTTTAAAAAAAATTAACATAAATAGAAAATATGTATACACAGATGACGTTTTGGTTTTCTCCAAATGTTCAAATTCCATGTTATTGGGGTTATCCATTCGGGCATAACTTTAATATTTAGTTTTACTTCTGGGTGTACCCCAGAAGTAAAACTAAATATAAGTAATATACTAAATATAGTAAGTAGTAGAACAACTAAAAAGTAAAAAATAAAAAACCTTTTTACAAAAAATACAACCGACTTCTAAAAATTACAAAATAACTTTATTTTCGGAAGTCGGTGTCAAATAACGAAGAAACAAAATACAAACATCGACTTCGTTTTTTTTTACATCCAAAAAGAAATGAACGTTATGAGGTATGCACTTTTGGATTCTCCAAACTATTTTTTTAATTTGTTATAATATCTTATCGCAAAATACTTTTACGTCTTATTAAATTACTCTTGACACTTGAAATCAGCTTGAAAATCAGCAGAACTAAAACTGAATACATGTCCTGCGATTTCGGCGGTCTCTCCAGTTCTGAAGCTATAGCGCTAGACCACGTTGCCGGGTGTATCGTGGGTGCGTTCACAAACATGTTAACTCACATACACAAGACACCCAGACCCGGAACAACTATCTGCAGGCCATACGAATATTTGTTCCGTGCGGGAATCGAACCCGCGATACGCAGCGCAGCAGCCGAACCTCAACCACTGCGCCAACCGTGTCGTCTAAGATGGCGCGCTTCTCCCAGTCTGCTCCGATTTTCGGTATCTCTGTTCACTCGTGCAAAGCGATGGCGAAATAGATCGGACTGTTAGCACAGAATTAACACTGGATGGATGAAATGGCGGCACCTGGTCACTGGGACTATCTGCGACTCTCGCATTCCCCTTAAACTTAAGGGGAAGATTAAGGCCGGGACTCCACCAAAGCGGAGATGTGTGCGGTGTGCTGTGTGCTGTGCGAGAAGAGATGTTTTTCAGCTCGCGGGACTCCACCAAAGCGGTGATGTGTGCGGTATGCTGTGTGCTGTGCGCTGTGCGAGAAGAGATGTTTTTTAGCTCGGGTGCGAGGCGTTGAGTGCTCAGTACGCATTCTGACACGAAAAGTAGACGATCAGAATCAGAATCGATCGAATCGCTATTATTACAAAAAAAAGTATCTTCTTTTACTTGAAGAAGAAGAAGAACTACGGTCTGAAGAAGCAGAATTGATAGATGAAGAATAGAGAATTGGTAGATGGCCGGCCGGTGCGCGCGCACGGCCCTGCGGTTTGCTGGTCTCCACTGCGCGTCGTCCCCGCACAGCTCACATCTCAAATATTACACATCTCCGCACAGCGATCTCCACTGAAGCTGAGCGGAGAGGAGATGTGTCAATAACACAATTCTATTGGTTGTTTAAAAAACATCTCCTCTCCGCTCGTCTCGTCTCCGCTTTGGTGGAGTCCCGGCCTTATAAAACAATGGTCAGACCTGCTGTCTGGTATGGTTCAGAATGTTGGGCCACAAAAGGGATGAATGAAAAACAATTGCATGCAGCTGAGATGAGAATGCTAAGAGCGACGTGTGGTGTTACGCGCATGTATAGAATTAAAAATGAGTATATAAGAGGAAGTCTAAAAGTGGCACCGCTGACTACAAAGTTGTGTGGCATGTGATGCGGAGGAATGAAGAAAATGTCGCGAGGAAAGTCTTGTGTACGGATGTGGATGGCTATAAGAGTAGGGGAAGGCCAAAGAAACGATGGTTGGACTGTGTGAAAGAGGATATAAGTAAAAAGGGGGTGACTACAGAGATGACGACTAATAGAGGAGTATGGAAGAAAAAGACATGTTGCGCCGACCCCAAATAAATTGGGATAAGGGCAGGAGAATGATGACTTGAAATCGGTTATAGGACCCAATGCAGAAATAATCATTAAAATCTGCTCATAAACTAAAAAGTTATACGCGAACATCCTACTAATATGTATTATAAATGTGAAAGTTTGTGAGTGTGTATGTTTGTTACTTCTTCACGCTCAAACGGCTGGACCGATTTGGATGAAATCTAGTATGTAGATAGCTTATAGCCTTGATTAACATATAGGCTACCTTTTATTCCGGTCTAGGCGGGTAAAACCGCGGGACGCAGCTAGTATTATTATAAAAAAGTACAGACGAATTGAAAACGGTAAAAAAAGTACACAAACTAAATTAATATAAACGTTATAAACGAACTAATATACCCAGAAAAAATATGACGTTGGGAGAACGAAACAAAAAAACTGGCAACACTGATCCAATGTGGCCTAATTTGGTAATTATAAAAACAAAAAATAAATATGTAGTTTTTTGATCACTTACCGATGATAGGTGATGTGTTTGATAATGGTGCTGATTCTCTTATTCAATAACTAAACTAAAATTAGAGAATCGCTGTCTTTTACTAAAAAGCAGTGCGAGAAAAGGACGGCTATAGCTATGAACTAAGTTAGAGATGTCAAACTAGTTTACGCCTTGCGCTTCACCGTGTTTTTAATCGACATGTTTTTACGTGTACCCTTAATTTGTACGGAAATATCAGTTCAACTAAATTTGACAGCTCTAATTTACGTCCGTCTCTTTCTTGTTTTATTAGAGAGAAAAAGACAGGAATAGCCTAAATTAAATTCATTTCGTGCAAAACAGATTCCGCACCAATGTTTACCCTTCCTTTATAGTTCAGGTGCAGTTTTTATTAGAACATACCGTCTATCGATGTTATTTGTTTACAGATAACAGTTATTCTTTGTTTACAAATAAACTAAGTAAGTAAGTAATAGTTACAAGTACATTGTACCTATCGCGCGTAACACGTAGTGACACCAAGACGGCACGGTCGGCACGTCCCGTATTATTATTATACTCTTTGGTCGGCACTGGTCGGCGGGTATGAACTTACAAGCCGACGTTTGCGCGCATTTGACAATCTTTCTAGACATTTTAAAATCAAAGGGGGGCTCCATATTAAATAATATTATATTCTTGATACATCTTATTCAATTCACACCTCATGTCTAGTGACCTTGACAATTTATGTTTTCTTATTTATTTAAAAACCTATTCTTTAAAAGTAAATCAAACTAACCAGCCTGTCTGCTAATAAGGTTTATTCTATTATATTATCATGGGACCTCCTCAGATGCCACAATACCAGCCTGTAACAATTCCACTGCGGGATAAAAGTCTCTTCTCATACAGAAAAGGCACGAGTATTAATCACCATGCTTGCTCAAGACAGGTTGGCGATTTCAGACTTATACAGGGTGTAACGGAAAGGTGGCCTGCATGCCTAGGGGTAGCGGATAAATTCTGAAAATGAGTTACCGCACCCCTGGGCACTCAGGCAGGGAAGGAACAGGGGTGGGTTTTAGTCAGTAAGAGTCTGACACGCCCTCCCGCTCCACCCAGAGCGGGAGAAGTCATTAGATAATTTCCCACACCCACAAAAAAAAAAAAAGACGTGTGGCACTCGGAGACTGCCGCGGTAAAGCTATTGCATAGCATTTTTTATCAACTTATTCAATTATAATTATTTTATTTATGTGTGTGTGTGTACTTATGTACGCACGTAAGAAGTTACACTTCTTTGGCGTAACAAGATAAATATCATCATCATCATCATCATCATCATCATCATCATCAACAACACAATATCATCAAAAGTCAAAAGTTCTGCTATTCATCGATAGATGGCAAAACTAAAAAGTATCAACGCTGTGCCGGTCGGAATTCCGTAACGAAAATAACCTAACACCCCCCGGTGTTAGGTTATTTTCGTTACGGAATTTCTGGATTCGGTCTCCACGCTCAAGGCCCGCGATAGAAGCTATGCAATAGCTTAAAAAAAAATAACCATGCTTGCTCAAGACGGGTTGCCGATTTCAGACTTATATAGGATGTAACGGAAAGGTGTGGTCATATTTTAAGAACTGCATCTGGCCATCGATATGAACAACTTTCTTCAATAAAACATGAAGAAATTCTCAAAAAAATCATTTACATCCCATACAATATTGATCAGCTGATGGTAACTTTGTATGGAAAGTTCATTTTTTTTTAGGAATTTTCTATTTTTTCTTAGAGTAAGTAGTTCATTTTTATCGTAATAATAATGTAAAATAATAATAATGATGTATAATCATAAATAGTGCATGAGGTGTTTGTTAACCTTTAATTAATTGTTACACTAACGAATTAATATATTACGAAAGAGTATATTGTAAATGTATTGAGTAAACAGTTGTTGGTTAACCAAATAAATAAATGAAATAAAATTTCCATGTGCAGAACCGGTTCTTAATATATGACCACACCTTTCCGTTACCACAGATAATATAATACTAGCGTACAGATGTCGCTTCCCATAGAAAGAACACAAGTAATTTTTGTTATTCGTTCGGGCCCGTCCTCTACACCTCGCTAGATAGTGTTAGCAGCGACGGCTTGCAAGCTGAATGAATTTACTTAAAATCTTTCCAATATTTTCTCACACATTGAGGAATTATTTTATAGTATTTTTGGCACTCCATAGCAGTTTTACTGTATCAAAATGTGTCACTATTCCAATTTTAAAGAGGCGAATGGATAAACTCTAAAACTTCAAATCGCGCCATCTATTGGTACAAGAAATATAGATGTCTAAGGATTCGTTCCAATACCCGGGCCTGCGGACGGCGAGTAATGGGTAGCTCACCGTCTATCAGCACCAGGCACCAGCACGAGAGTCGACGGCGCGTAGTGTTCCACGCGCGCCGAACAAGAGTTGTCAGCAATTAGGACGGGGTCCGTCATGGCCGTTGCCTGCCCGGGGGTTGAGGATAAATTCGAAACATAGTTACCTCCCCCCTGGGCACTCAGGGCAGGAAGGAACAGGGGTGGGTTTTAGTCAGTAAGAGTCTGATACGCCCTCCCGCTCCACCCAGAGCGGGAGAAGTCATTGGATGATTTCCCACCCCACAAAAAAAAAGGATTCGTTCCAATAATCGTCTAAATTTGAATTACAAGCCAATTATTCCACAATTGTATCCATATGGACGTTTATTAAATAAGAAAATACAGTTTTTACCATATTTATTTTCAAAATATTAATATTATTTTAATTAAACTTCAATAAGAAATCGATGCATATTATGCCATCTATTGAGATTTATTTGAACTAAATTTTCTTTGTTCGAGATGAGACCCCGTGCCGTTACACACTGTATTAAACTAGCGTCCCTCCCCGGTTTCGTACGGGTGCAATATTATTTTTATTCGATGTCCCAATATTTTCATACACCAATGATACCACCTATAATTTTGTCCTGAAAATTACAAGCACAATAAAAAAATAATCAGCCAAATTGGATAATTATTTCGTTAATTTGTCCGTTCTGAAGTGATGCACTTACATACTCGTACGTTCGGCAATTGATTTTTATTTATATAACTAGCTTCGGCCAGCGACTTCGTCTGACTGGGCTTCGGATCGGGATTCTATGTATTTGTTGTTCTGTTTATTTGTTGATTCTATGTATTGTTTTGTGTGTTGGCGCCACTTTAAAAAAAAAAAGTTCATACTGATTTTTTCTGATTCATAGAATCAATATTTCATCCTTTGGGTACGGAGCCCTAAAAACCTTAAAATTAAACCTTTCAATACCTTTCAGACGGCGTGATAACCCCATCAAAGTTCCAGAAACAACTACAAGAGATGTTGGTTGATGACGCGTACTTGCCCGATATATCGGTCAGTCGGCCGTCCAACAGAGTGCATTGGGCGATACGGGTATGTGAACATTGTACATCTATTTTAACTTCAAGAAAGAACAGACTTTATTTCAATTAATAAAATATACATAAAATAAGAATAATGCGTATCTAACTATAACTATACGGAGTGTAACAGAAAGGTGAGGATATTTAAAAAAACTGATTTTGTCTATGGAAATGAACATCTTTCTCTAAGGAAGTCATAGACAATTCCCATATTGACAATTATTCTTTGTGAAGAGTAAGTATCGACTAAGAAAGGGTTTTAAATTCAACCCTTAAGGGGGTGAAAAAGGGGTTGAAAGTTTATAACAGGGGAAGTACTAATTAAACGCAGGTGAATCTGCTGACAAAAGCTAGTATGTTTATATAAAAATAATTAGAAATAGTCTTTTAACACAGTTTCTTGGCGTAACCTTATACATTGCACTATAATATCAAATAGATAATAAAATAAACTGACTTGTGATTTTTGTCAGCGTGAGTTTTTGTCACTGTCACCCACGATGCGCACACTTGAAAAGTCCTGGGCAACAAAACGCGCTCATTCTTGAAATGGATTTCGTACAGATTGCTGTAATAAGTGCTCTTGAAATAAGAAGAAGAAAAATGAAACGAAAAAAACGCTACTGGGTGCATCCCATATATACTGAAAGATTGTTTCAAGGAAAATTTTACACTCTATATTCTAAACTACGTCGGTATCCTTTAACATTCAGTCACGTAGCGTTTTTTTTCGTTTCAGCAATCTGTACGAAATCCATTTCAAGATTGAGCGCGTTTTGTTGCCCAGTGACTCTTTTGTTGCAAGTGGTGGGCATTGTAGGCGACAGTGACAAAAAGCCACGCGACAAAAAATCACAAGTCAGAGGCTAGCCTTAGTGTTACATAATTATTTAGTGTAGTTAAAGGGGTTTAGAGAAAAAAAAAAATCTTCGACAACCTTAATTACATCTTACTTTAACTTAAGCACAGATAATATAATACTAGCGTACAGAGGCCTCATCCCATACAAAGAAACAGTACCGCCGTAACTACGGGTTTTCGACTTGCACAAGCAACTTTTGTTCTTCGTTCGGGCCCCTCTACACCTCGTTAGATGGTGTTAGCAGCGACGGCTTGCAAGCTGAATGAATTTACTTAAAGTCTTACCAATTTTTTCTCACACATTGAGGAACTATTTTATAATATTTTTGACACTTCATAACAGTTTTACTGTATCAAAATGTGTCACTATACAAATTTTAAAGAGGTGAATGACTTAAGTCAATTATTCTTGTTTGCGTAACCGAAGGGTAACCAACGGGACCCAATTACTAAGTCTCCGCTGTCCGTCCGTCCGTCCGTCTGTCTGTCAGCGAGCTATATCTCATGATCCGTAAAAGGTGGATAGTTGAAATTGTCACATAGTGTGTATTTCTGTTGCCGCTATAACAACAAATAATAAAAAGAAATTAATTGTTATTATTTGTTATTATTTGTTGTTATAGCGGCAACAGAAATACACACTATGTGACTCCCCTACCAGAAACGTGTTTTTTTTTTGCCTTTTTTTGCTCGATCTTAATAATAGTAAAAGTAAACGCGTATAATCTTGTACGATGGTACGGAACCCTTCACGCGCGAGTCCGTTTCAAAGTTCTTTTTTTTTTGACAAGCCCGCCACACTATTCCCAAACCACTGTAACTTCTGTAAGCCAGAATCAACAGTGGGGTCGCCACTGTTGATTCTGGCTTACAGAAGTACCAGAAAAAACGCCGAGGCAATGAAGCTCGACGAATCCCAGAGAAACGATTAAACTGTCTTGGGTCCCGCAACGAAATTAATCAGAAAAGACAGCGGAGGAGTAAGAAAAACATAATTTCCACTTCCCTCCTAATCAAGCGGGAGACAGAACAAAACTAGGCCATTAGGCACAAAGAGGGCCGACTCACACTTGGCCTTTTGTTGTTCCGGGGTGGAAAATCGTCATGGATGTCGTCCGCCTTCTCTGGTCCGTCAGACTCGGTACTGACTAACCCACCCCGGTGTTCCCTCGCACACTTGCGTCGGGGGCTGCGGGTGGTGTGTGACTTCCGCTGCCCCGGACTAGTGCCGGCCGTCTGCGGGCCGTGTCCCGTGATGGGGAGTGACGTGTTCTATGTAATGTGTGCCTACCCACCCGGACGTCATTATTTTTGATGAAACCAGCGACTAGCTCCGGCTTCGCACGCGTTCAATTTATACACACAAACCTTCCGCGTTTATCGCTGGTTCTGTTGGTGAAAACCGAATTTTGCTTAGTTAGGGAACTATATGAGCAACTCTTGCGATTACTGTACCTTTTTATTTAGAAATATTAATGTGATTGATTTTTCTGGTACCTACCAATAAACAACTTTTCTTTTATTTATTTTTTTATTGTTTCCGTTTCGTTAAAACAGACAGACGTGGAAAGTGACAAGTTCTACGATAGTTTATAACTGTATGCTTACTATACCTCTTTTCAAAACCCAAGCAAAATTAGCATATGTTCATTTTTGCTGAGATAGGCCTCCTCTCGTTTCCCGCTCCACCATGGATGATTTCTCACCCCCACAAAAAAAAATGCCTCTCTTTCGTCTTCAATTTTTTGGTTCTAACTAGGACATGTTTTTTTACGATGGTTTTCCTTCACTATTTCATCATCATCAATTTTCATCTCACAGGTGCCCGACGATGAAGAACAAAGCATTTACGTTTGGTTGGACGCGTTGATCAACTATCTGACGGTGGTGGGCTACCCTGACGAGGAGCGCATGAAGTCGCTGAGGGCCTGGCCTGCCGACGTGCATGTTGTGGGCAAGGATATACTCAAGTGAGTACATTAATATTGATCGTGGGTGTGTAAAGAAAAAAGAAAGACAATTTCGTTTATTGGCACACATAAACACGAAAAAAAAACACATTGAAAACATAAAAAACCGGCCAAGTACGAGTTGGACTTGCGTATGAAGGGTTCCGTACCATTGTGCAAGATTATACGCGTGTACTTGTTGCCATTATTAAGATCGAGCAAAAAAAAAAGTGTGTGTGTACATAATTATGTACGCACGTAAGAAGTTATACTTCTTTGGCGTAACAAGATAAAAAACCAAACTGTCACAAAGTTTACAAAAGGAAAACAATCATTCTTCATGAACCACAGACTATAGCTAACTTCAGGGTGGTGGTAAGTTCTAGCTAACTTCAAACTGTGAATTTTGTGTGACAGTAATGCGCGCGCATCTTAAAATTTCACTCTCATCATTTTTTCATAACGCGCCTATTTTTGAAGTTAGAAGTTAAACTTCAAAAATAAGTTTCTAGCCCCTTTAATTTTAATTTATTTTTATGATTTGTTGTTATAGCGGCAACAGTAATACACATTCTGTGAAAATTTCAACTGTCTACCTATTACGGATCATGAGATACAGCCCGCTGACAGACAAACGGACAACGGATGGACGGACAGACAGCAGAGGTCCCGTTGGTTACCCTTCGGGTGCGGAACCCTAAAAAGAAGTCGTTATTTAGGCTACCACCAAACGCTATAGCCCACGAGTGCTATACGCTTCAAAGTTCCTTTTAGTCCCTTTTCTAGCAAATGTGAATACCTCTTAAAGGCACACTGAAATTTTAAATTGACAGACAAAAACAATTTTAAAATCCAAGCTAGAAACAACTGCCAACGCGTTCCTTTTATCAAATAGCAAGCAAACCAGACTCAAAACCCTTATCAAAAATCTTGTCTCTCCAGATTCCACGGCATATACTGGCCAGCATTTCTAATGGCCATCAAATGGCACCCACCACGTCGCCTCGTCTGCCACTCACACTGGACCGTGGACGGTAGCAAGATGTCCAAGTCGCTGGGCAACGTCGTTTGCCCACGAGGCAGCGTAGTGGGCAACGAGGCACTGAGGTATCTGCTGCTAAGGGAAGCGACAATGTCTAGTGATGCAAGTAAGTATTTGCTTAGAAAAATGTGGTTTGCCCACTAGCCAGCCCCGTGGGCAATGAGGCGCTGAGGTATCTACTGCTAAGGGAAGTTACCATGGGGCCGTTCAAGTATTACGTAAGCGGATTTATTACAATTATTTCCCTCCCCCTTGTCAGCAAAAGTAAGCAAAGCTCTTACCCGTCCCATGCTTACGTAAACATTGGTATATGCATTTTTCTTTTAATTCTGTTTTTTTTTTATTTATTCATGAGCGTAAGTACCTAAACGTATTCATTATTTATGGGAATCCCCGAATATTCGATTCGTTTAAAAAAAAATAAAGTTTAGACAATGTGTGGGGTGCCATATGTGTAAAAAAAGTAAATAACTACTGCTGACGTAATCACCATCTAGATCCCCCCACCCCCCATGTCATCAAAAATAAGCAAAGCATAAACCCCCCCGCCCCCCTATAGTGCTTACGTAATACTTGAACGGTCCCCATGGTTAACAGTGCTAGTAAGTATTATTATAGTACGATGACCAAGTCGCTGGACAACGTGGTTTGCCCACGAGGCAGACCCGTGGGCAACGAGACACTAAGGTTATGTACTGTCAAAGGGATACTACAACCACTAGCGTTGCTAATGAGTATTATTATTGTGTTTTAATATATCCAAATTGCTGGGCAACGTGGTTTGCTCACGAACCAGCACCCTGGAAAACAAGCCGCAATGCATGAAGTATTATAGTATGATATTGTAGAGCCTGCAGGGCTCCAGGAGCGCTGCTGTAGCTGTGGGGAGCTGTCTCACTTGCTGGCAGCGAGAGTGGGGTGTGAAAGTGTACTATGATTTAAATTGTTGAGTGTGCAAAGAGAAAACGCGGTGGGATAGCCAACTGTACTTTTATTATAAATACAAAATAAATACATGCAAGCGTCCACTTCGATGGGCGCGCTAGAACCAACTCGAAACAATAGCTATAACATATTCCTTCATTCAAATGTTAACATTCGAACCACTCTTCAATATTATCGACTGCCAGCTGAAGGCCAGTGCTCACACGCCGGCTATAGGCCGTGTATACAATCGCCACAATATCAAAGTCGCTGAGCAACGTAATTTGCCCACGAGGCAGACCCAACTAGGCACTGTGGTAACTACTGCTAATGGAGGCTGCAATGCTCGTGAATATGTTTTAGTGTAGCAATAGTAACTGTTTTTTGAAAAAATAGAAACTAGTAATAGTTCCTATTTTCAAAAAGCAGTTACATATTTGTTAACGTACCAACCATGTGTGTGTGTTGTGTAGCCAACCTTAAAAATGAAGACAAAACGAATTGTGTGGTGTGTGCCTTTATACTATTGAATATTTTATTAGATTTGTCTGAGACTGGGTTACACAGGATCTTTGACAGTCGTTACGGGTCGTCAGAAGCCCGAAAGTGACAACCAGTCTTACCCAGGGGTATCGTATTACCCAATAACTGGCTTGTGGAGGTCAGATAGGCAGTCGCGCCATGACGTCGATAACACTAGTATTCAGCTGCATCCGGTTCGACTGGATGTTGGGCAAAAGCTAGGCAAATTTTTTGATTGTCTGAGACTGGGTTAAGACCTTTTTCCTGAAGCTACAACGCGACGGCTAAGATACCCGCCCCGACTTTACATGGTTGAAAATTATAAACACAAACCTTCCTCGTTTGGCGCTCTTTCTATTAGTGTAAACCATATCAAGTCCGTTGCGTGGTTTAGGAGAAGTAAGCGGAGAAACTGACAGCAGCTAAATAAATTTAGATTAACCATCATCATCATCATCATCATTTCAGCCGAAAGACGTCCACTGCTGGACATAGGCCTCCCCCAAGTGTCGCCACAATGATCGGTCCTGTGCGTCTCGCATCCATCGGCTACCCGCGACCCTCACCAGGTCATCGGTCCACCTTGTTGGGAGGCCTTCCAACGCTGCGTCTCCCGGTACGCGGTCGCCATTTCAGAACTTTTCGGCCCCATCGACCATCTGTTCTGCGAGCAATGTGTCCTGCCCACTGCCACTTCAGTTTGGCGATTCTTCGGGCTATGTCGGTAACCTTAGTTCTCTTGCGGATATCATCATTCCTGATTCTATCACGCAAGGAAACTCTGAACATTGCCCTCTCCATTGCCCTTTGGGTGACTTTAAGCCTTCTGATGAGGCCCATTGTGATCGACCACGTTTCGGTTCCATAAGTCATCACTGGCAACAAGCACTGCTCATAGACTTTCGTCTTGAGACTCTGTGGTATGTGAGACAAGAAGATACCACGCAACTTCCCGAACGCCGCCCAGCCGAGTCGGATTCGACGGTTGACCTCTTTCTCGAAGTTAGCCTTAACTAAGCCGGAGAAGGACCGTTTGTCTCAGGTAGACGTACTCGTCTACAACTTCGAGTGTAGAGTCTCCGATCTAGCTGAATTATTTAGATTAACCACATGCCTGGAAGAATTGCCAAACATAAGTGGTAGTGAGCAAAACACATTGCATGCAGAACAGATGGCCGATGGGGCCGAAGACTCAGGCGACCACGTACTGGAAGACGCATCGTTCGAACGAATCGTTCCAATAAACATGTAAAGTTGAATTAGGAGCCATTTATTCAACAATTTTATGCTTAGGGTAGTTTATTAAATAAGAAAATACAGTTGTAACCATATTTTATTTCAAAATATTAATGTTACTTAAACTTCAATACGAAATCGATGCATTTTACGCAATTTTTTTTTTTTGTGGGTTGTGAAATCATCCAATGACTTCTCCCGCTCTGGGTGGAGCGGGAGGGCGTGTCAGACTTACTGACTAAAACCCACCACTGTTCCTCCCTGCCCTGAATGCCCAGGGGCGAGGTAACTCTTTCGAATTTATCCTCAACCCCCGGGCAGGCATCGGCCATGACGGGCCCCGTCTGCTGACAACTTGTTCGTCGCGCGTGGAACACTACGCGCCGTCGACTCACGGGCCTGGTACTGATCGGACGGCGAGCTACCCACTGCTCACCGTCCGCAGGCCCGGGTGCATATTACGCCATATATTGTTTGTTTGTTCGAACTAAATTTTCTTAGTTCGAGATGAGACCCCATGATTTGACATACTCGTACCATATCATGCATACAAAATAACTAGTCCGCCATATTGTATTTAGAATAACGTCACTTAACTAACCATGTATTGTCATCCAACATAACATGTACAAAAAATTTCAGTTGAACCAGAAACTGGGAAGTGGGTCAAATAAACTTTTAAGATTTGTTTACATAAGTGTGTCAAAAACTTTTATTATATTTTTGCAGACTACAGTGAAACAAAGCTTATAAACGTAGCGAACTCCGAGCTAGCGGACACACTAGGTAACCTCGCGTCGCGTTGCTGTGGCGCGGCCCTGAACCCGCGACACGAGTTCCCCACGCTGCACGCCGCTGAGCTGGTGAGCGTGGCTACCAACCAACATGCCTCCATGCTGATGGACTATGTGGAGAGTCTGCCAGGTTTGATATAGTTCCAAGACATAACAGCACGCCTGTTTCTCATTTTTTTTGAAGTGAAAACTTCTTTAGCGACGTTGAGCACTTTTCTTGGGATGGGTACTTATAAAATGTTAACTGCTAACACGTGACGTGATCGAAAATTCGTAAGACGATTCCAAAATATTTAAAAATGCACAACGTTAATGTTCAAGTTTTCACCCGCGGAGTGCAACCCGTTGTTTTTTTTTTGTAGAGGGGAAATCATCTAATAACTTTTCCCGCTCTGGGTGGACCGGGAGGGGCGTGTCAGACTTTTACTGACTAAAACCCACCCTTGTTCCTTCAGTTGCCTGTGCCAAGGGTGACATTGAAGGAGTTAATTAATAACACACACATTTCACCAGCTATGTTTAAGTCCCATGTAATAGGGGGCCTATTACATCCCATAAACCAGAGACGAATCCAAACTGCGGGTTGCTGTGAGGTATATTTATTTATTTATTAAAACTTCATGCAACACAAATGTACAAAGGCGGACTTAATGCCTTAGGCATTCTCTACCAGTCAACCAAGGGTGGTGGAGAGATAACATGGCAGGTGCATAAACTGAAAAAATAAAATAATTCTAAGACGAAAATAATTACAAAAGCATATATAAATATAGTTAAAATAAACATACATATATATTTAATATAATATACCTACATATATAATTATAATATATAAAGTTAGAGATAAGGATTTTGAGACGACTCCTTTACATGTTAAGAAGGTAATTCCGCAACTTAGAGAGAAGAGAGGGAGCGCGGGGGGGTGGGGGTGGGGGTGGGAGGTATATCCCGTCTCCCAGGGATGTGTCCTAGCAGGCGTTGTAAAGAGATGGTACCGGGGTGGTCTTTTAAGATGTCGCGGGACTCCTTCCATATGTGATGACCAGCAGAGTGGTTTTAGTGTGGTTAAGATCCCGCAGTCTTCGCCGCAAAAGTCCACCCAAAAAAAAGTTATAACCCAATAATTTCACACGTCGTTCGACCTAGAGACGCTCAGTTTTTCCGCTTGCTACTACTATTACTACTATATTTCATTTCTAATAGGATTAGAAAATCGAGGCTCGTAGAAGCAGGGATGAAAAATATTTTAGCATTTTATTAATTCTTTTTATTTTAAAACAGTAACAAATAACAACTAAATCACAAAATTCAGCAATAACAATTAACAAGGCGTCGCATTCACAAGTATTCACTAGTGAATGATAATCACAGAACTTTATTTACATCAATTTATAGACGACATAAACCGGTAAAATTGGAAAAACTCGGCTGTCACAATTTATGCAGGGATTAGGTAACATTTTAAAATTTGGTAGATTTACTCTACCAATTTTCTTTTTTCCAATCAATTCAATTAATTTTTTTTTGTTCCGAGTATGTTCACACCTGCTTCTTTTAGGTTTTTAGCATTAACATATTAATTTTAATTTGTAATGAAATAATATAACTAAATGAAAGCCACATAATTTCATAAGATAATTATTTAATTAACTGTGTCTGCTGCTGTATAAATACATTATAATAAATTCGGCGTCTATCGTAACATGTTTATTGTACTAAAAAGGTTTTTTTTAACTTCTTTCTAATGCTATACATAGAGTATATCCATGGGACAGTTGGGTACCTTAAAAAACGTCCAGTCACTGTGTGGTCTAACACTGCTAGGTATTGAACTTTTTGACTTACGCGACAAGAGACAGAGCTTTAAGTAATTTTTAGTATTTTGAATATTAGCTTAACCCTTCAGTAACACAAAATAACAATTGTCAAAGTCTTAATGCCCACTTTTTCTTTCCTCCGTAGAAATATGCCACACTCACTACAAAAACTACCAATTTTACAAAGCAGTGGACGCTGTCATCAAAGTGCTACACGTTGCCAACCTATTCTTCGAAAGTACCAAACCTTGGGAGTTGCGCAAGAAACCAGAAAGTCAGAAAGAACTCGACGTTATCCTTCACGTTACTATGGAAACGCTTAGAATATGCGGAATTATCCTCCAGCCAATCATACCAGAGATGACGACAAAATTATTAGATAAACTACAAATTGGTAAGGATTGTAGGAGCTGGCAACACTGTGAGACGCCATCTTGGCGGTTGAAAGGCGCGATTTATGAAACAAAAAACATTCAAAGTGGAAAATTTGTATTATTCCAAAGAATCTATGAGAAAAAGGTTTCACAGAATGAACCAAGGAAGAACGTACAGGCCGAACAGAAAAATATGCAAGAAAAGAAGAAAAAGGTTACAGCTGCGTAATAAGAGTAATAATCACAGCGTAGCGTATTATTAGAATTGGGTTAGAAACGGGTATTACAATTGAAATTAGAATAATAGTAGAATTCTGTATACACAAACCATTTTAATTTATTTTATTTAGTGTTCAATATTGAAAGTTTATTGTTTTTATTTAAGTTATACTTCTTTTGGCGCGTTAGGGAAAATTATAAGAGTAATTTTTTACGATGCGCGCGCACACCGTCACAAAAAACCGACACTCTGAAGTTAGCTATAGTCTGTTGTTCATGAAGAATGATTGTTTTCCTTTTGTAAACTTTGTGACAGTTTGGTTTTTATCTTGTTACGATAAAGAAGTATAACTACTTACGTGCGTACATAAGTACACACACACTTTTTTATAGAATCGTGTAGATACCCACTCTGAATAGGTTTTGTGTGTTTGTTTGCATTGTATACTGTGTTATACTAACATATCGAATTATATAAAAGAACGGAGTGTTATAGGCTTTGAAATTGTTTTAAAACATTAACATAAGCAATAATTTTGTGTTTTTAATGTGTGCAATAATGTAAGGCCATTTTAATAGTGGGCTTACCAGCAATTTTAGTTGTATGGGTGCATTATATTGGCTCCTCAGCGGGTGCTTTTTTATTTTTTTTTGGGGGTGGGAAATCATCCTATGACCCTGCTCTGGGTGGAGCGGGAGGGCATGTCAGACTTTTACTGACTAAAACCCACCCCTTGCCTGAGGGCCCAGGGGCGCGGTAACTCTGTTACGAATTTATCCGCGTCCCCTTGGCATGCAGGCATCGGCCACGATGGGCCCCGTCAGTGGTGGCTGACATCTGTTTATGGCGCGCGTGGAACACTACGCGCCGTCGACTCTCGGGCCTGGTGCTGATCGGACGGCGAGCTACCCATTAATCGTCGTCCGCTGGCCCGTGGTGGCTTAAGCTCTTTCGGAAGTTTGAAGGGAATTTAGAAAATAATTGTCTCGTCTGATCTGATTTTTGAGAAACAAACATTTTATTGTAACCACTTCCTTTAAAAAATTTGGAGGAGCTCGTGGCTAAAGTTATAACAGCCGCACGGGTAGATCCATCAGGTTAAGCTACGCTTGCCGGGGTTGGTCCATGGATGGGTGACCATCTTTACATACCGAGACTCCTCCGTGCCTCGGAAAGCACGTTAAGCCGTTGGTCCCGGCTGTCAATCGTGGATCTTTGACAGTCGTTACGGGTCGTCAGAAGCCCGAATGTCTGACATCCAGTCTTACCAAGTGGTATCGTATTACCCAGTAACTGGGTTGTGGAGGTCAGATAGGCAGTCGCTCCATGTAAAATACTGGTATTCAGCTGCATCCGGTTAGACTGGAAGCCGACCCCAAGATAGTTGGGAAAAGGCTAGGCAGATGATGATGACTTCCTTTAAAAAATGTAGACCTCTAGGATTTCATGTTATTTTTAATAGGTTTTTTACGAGATGCTACTCATTTATATTGCAGTTATCCAAAAATATACCAATATATTGATATTGAATAAGTACTAAGAGTTGGAGTGGTTTGGGAATACTGTGGCGGGTTTCCCAAAATATTATGAATAATTACTTGATTAATCTTCCTTTTAATGTATATTTTCAAATTAATTGACGATGATTCGTGACTTGTTTTTGTAAAAAGTTTAAAATTAAAGTTAATACGAAAAGACTGTCATTCCTTCTAGTGTAATAGCTCACTTCCTTATTATGTCTAATTAATTTGAGATTCTGATCTTTATTAGTTTTAAGTAGATTAGAGAGATTGTGGTGCATTTTTGTATAATTCTTTTAATTATAAATATGCTCTGTCCCATTTGTTATTTATGTGTAATAAATTGTTGAATTTAAATCATGAGTTTTTTTAAACACCACCCATAACTCATCACTTGACTTTAGTGAACCTGGTACTAGCACGAGGAAAGAGAGGCCTAAGCCCACCCGTGGGCAAAATCAGGTTATGGATGATGATGATGTTGATTACGTGCTACTACTAACTTTTTTTGTTACAAATATCAAATGAAAGAGATTATTGTAAGGATTTCAAATATACTTTTTTCATAAAATTTTTAAGTTATTTGAGAAAATAGATGAAAAATTACCATTCCCCCCCACCTTATCTCCGAAACCACTAGGCCCAAAATTTTGAAAAAAAAAATGTATTTCTTTACTTATAGACAAAGAGTACTATAAGTATACGGGTACTTAGAGATTACACCTGAAACCTGAAAAAATATGGTTTGTTCGGAACCCTTTGCCGCAAATGGTTCCGGCTTTTTTTGTTAGACGGGCCAGGGTAAGGAACTTCCGTAGGTTAAGGCGTGCGCGAAGTATCAAATTAATGAAGCCGCGGTAAGCGTTCATACTAAAGTGGCAGTGGGCGCCCAGCGTGACGTGACGTGGCCTCGAGAGCGAGCGATTTTCTATTATTTTACCCTCAGGAAACACACTGGCAATGTAAACTGTAGCCACCTAATCGCACCACCGCGAACTTGTCATAGCACGTTCTCTCTATAGATAATGTCTTACGCGAAAAAAAAACACATTATGCTATATGAGGACCATGCAGCTTAGTGTCTGTAATGGTCTTTTGAAGAAAGAACCACACATATTTGAGTGGACCTGTCCAGTCAGTGCAAGCATTTGTCAATAGTTGAATAGCTCAACTTAAAACCACTAAGGAGCTCAATGACTTGACGAACAATACCAAAGAAAGGACATTTGGGTATTCCGCAAAAGTACTCAAACTTTCAGACAATGTTAAAAATTATTGTAAAAAGAAGGAGAAAAATAATAATAATAATAACCCATACAGTCCTCACATTTAAAATAATTAAGTAAGTAATCAAAAATATAATACTTTACAAAGTAAATATTCATGTCAAACGAAATAGTAATAATAAAATGTCAATCAAAAATAAAAATAAATATAATACTTTACAAAGTATTCAAGTCAAAAAAAATGTAATAATAAAAATTCAATAAAAAAAAAATTAAAAATATAATAAAATACTATACCTACAAGTATTCATGTCAAAAACGAATATAAAAAATATTTAAAAAAAATGTCATCAGTGTTTATAAAGTACTGTACTGTGATAAAGTACTACATATGAAAACAATGGCTCCTGTACCTATGTCATTTAATTAAGCAGCTCAATCCCACGCCTTTTTGTTCTCAAGGTAGTCATTAATTGTGTAAAAAGCTTTCTGGCATAGCTTACGTTTAATAAATGATTTAAATTTATTTATGCTTAGTTCTTGAATTTGGCTAGGAAGTTTATTATAGAAACGTATACATTGACATTTAAACGAACCATCTATTTTCTTCTTGAGCCTGGTTTTAGGTACAATAAATTTGTGTTTGTTCCTAGTATTTATGCTATGGATATCACTGTATCTTTTAAACAGATTAATATTTATATATGCATAGATACATAAGATTCTCATAAATATATTGAGAGGGAACAGTCATAATATTAATCTCTTTAAATTTTTCTCTGAGGAGTGTCTGGGACTTAATTTGTAAATTGCACGAATAACCCTTTTCTGTAAAACAAAAATTGCCTGAATATCGGCGGCATTTCCCCACAACAGAATGCCGTACGACATCACACTATGAAAATAGCTAAAGTATACTAAACGAGCTGTATCTAAATCAGTTAAACCACGAATTTTCCTAACGGCGTATGCTGCAGAGCTAAGTTTTTTGGACAGGTTATCTATAGGTATGTAGGCTCCACTGAAGCTGCGCATCCAAAGTTAAACCTAAGAACACTGTGGAATCTTCAGGTTTCAACTCTTCACCCTTTATTGACACACTAATGTTGACTTGTGTTACATTGGGAATTGTGAACTTTATGCATTTTGTTTTTTTCTCATTAAGGAGAAGATACATTAAACCAGTTAACTACAGTTGAAAGAGCATTATTTACATCATCAATAACCACCTGCTGACGTTTTAGTTTAAATAAAAGTGAAGTGTCGTTTAACTATATTAAGCATATTCAATCAGCAGCCGGTTTATCTTTTTCAGCTTGTCCTTCGACAAAGGCCTCCTCTAATGCTTTCCATCTTGTCCTGTCTTTAGCAATGCGCCATTCTGGACCACTTATCTTGTTCATATCGTCTTCCCATCGTTTAGTTTGTCTACCTTTGCTCCTTTTACTATCACGCGGGTACCATGTCTCGTCCACTTCTCTATCCCTTTTCATAGCATGTGTCCTGTCCATCTCCATTTCAGGCTTTTGTATACTGTATGTATATTTTTGAATTTTGTTTTGCTCTTAATACTTTCTAATCTCACCTTGTCTCTTCTTTTCACTCCAATAACGCTTCCTTTCGTTCCATTTTGGCAAACTTGGATTCTTTTGATTTGTTTCTCGTTCAGTGCCCATACATGGAAGGAAACATCTGTTATATATTTTCCTTTTTTCTTTGATAGGCATATTCTTGTCCTTCATGCTACAACAACTATCAGATTTGATGATCAAAAACATCAAATCTGATAGTTGTCCAACCCTAAAAAAACGGGGGCTCGCTTCCAGCTTCTACTGCTCTTTATATCATCAACTGTCGATGTGGAATTTTTGGCGGGATTTTTTCGAGTGAAGTTCAGTGGCTGTTTTAATTATTCCCAAATTAGTTCTTAATGGATAATGTCATGTAAAACTGATGTAGTTTTGTTTCTCCAGTTTCTACGCAACTGGACAATAAGTGGAATCATTACAAGCGGCGTGATCTCGGTAAAAACGAAGCTGACAATTTTATTGTAGTATTGACTACCTCACCGAACCTTGCCGCGAAGGCTGACTCGACACATTAACTGCCAAATACTGCAAAAACATTAGATTGTGTTACATCTGCATTCTAGAGCAATGTAGGTACTGCAAAGTGCCTATCAAATTGATGACAACTGAGTTAGCGAATACACCTGCTGATCGCGCCCACTACTACGCGTTCACTTAGGACAAGGCCTTAGGAGGCTCGCGTCGCTCGCTCTCCTCGTGTGAATGCGCTCTTTTTTTTATGTTTGATAGGCTCGCGTTTGACCACTATCTCACCTGATGGTAAGCGATGATGTGGTCGAAGATGGAGCACGCTTGCCTAGAAGTAACCTATTCACTCTTGACTTAAAGACTCCCAGGTTGTATCTTACAGGAAACACAGACTCCGGTAGAGAATTCCACTCTCTAGCTGTACGTGCAATGAATGTTTTCTCAAAACGCTTTGTGCGTATGGATGGGATGTCCACCATGAACCGGTGGCACTTCGCCGTACGTCTTGTGGTCCTTAGATGAAACGGGCTTGGCGGAATCAAATCATGCAATTCCGTCGCACACTCCCCAAAATGTAATCGATAGAAAACCGACAGGCTAGCAACTCGGCGTCTATGTTCAAGACTTTGGAGTTTTGACTCAACGAGTCTATCATTGCCGATGATCCTCTTGGCTCGTTTCTCAATTGACTCAAGGGCATCAAGCTGGTATCTTGCAGATCCGTCCCAAAGATGAGAGCAGTACTCCATACACGATCGGACTTGCGCTTGATAGAGTTGGAGCAGCTGTTCCGGCGTGAAGTATCGTCTCACCTTTGCGAGGACCCCCAACTTTTTGGCAGCCACTTGAGCCTTAGCCTCTATGAAGGGACCAAAATTGAGGGTAGATGTTAAAGTAACACCAAGAAGATCAAGTCGGTCGGTTATCGGCACGGTTACACCTCGGAAACATGGAGCCGGGTGAAATTGGCTCCTTTTAGCAGAAAAAAGACACGCCTGGGTCTTAGCAGCATTGAACTTAACCAGATTGGCATCGCCCCATTCTGAGACAGCCTGCAAGGACAAGTTCAAGCGCCCAACCATAGCCTCTCGGAGAGACCGGACCTAAGACCCACTAACTCGTGCGTCCGGCACGTATCTCTCGGCAACAGTGCTGTCGTCTGCATACCCAAAGGTACCGGGTTTTAGCAGATCGTTAATATGCAGCAAAAACAATGTTGCCGAGAGCACCGACCCCTGAGGAACACCGGCATTAATAGCCAGCAGTCCGGACGAGCAGCCATCTATGACTACTCGGATAGACTGATCCCTCAGGAAATCTGCTATCCGCTCTCGGCTCACTCGTTAGTTAGGAGGGATCGCTTGTCATGAAATTGCACGCTTTTGGCTAGGCTAACTTAGGGAACCCCATCGTTAAGTTATAAGCTAGCTTTGTGACTGCAGTGACCACTTAGTTGGGATAGAGCAAGCATGGCGTGAAAACGGCTCTCCGTGTCGCTGGCACGATAGAAATTTAGATTTCTTGGCCTAAAACCTTGTTCCACGATATCGTAGGTCACTGACCGCGTGTGTTGACGCATAGTAGGCAGAATAGGCGGGGAACAAGTTTGCCACGGTAGCCCCAATTTTGCGAGGTTGGTTTACAACTTGGGTCTCTGAGGCGGTTCAGGGACTTCCAAGTGGATTACAGAAGGTTAGACCCTACGGGGTTATGCCCACTTGAATATATAGTGGGTGGGGGAAATGTCCTGTCACAGTTTGCAGCGGTCGTTGGCCGGGTTTCGTGACAATAGGGACAGCCGGATTTAGAAAACGTGTTTACTTCGGGTTGCGTTGGTAATTGTGAACCAAATAATGGCTGTTTAGTGTCACACTCCCGTTTTTGATTCCGTACTGCAACTTCTCTTCGAACTTGTGGGGGTGCTATACCGGCTTAGGGATACAGTGAACTGACCGGGGTCGGTTTGTGGCAGCCGGTTATCGTACGGCATGTTTGGTTACATGTGAGCCTAGCTAAGTGTAAAGCGTTGGGTCAGGTGTTACGTATCCAGAGGACACGGTGGAGATCTGCCCCGCTTGGGCGGAGCACCGCCGTGTCCTCGTGGATGCGATAGGTGGCGGCGACCTCTCGCGCCCGGCCTTGGTTCAGGCCATGGTACGGAGCGAGAGGGAATGGGAAGCAGTCTCCGCCTTCTGCGAAGTAGTAATGCTCGCGAAGGTGGAGGCGGGACGCGTGAGGGAAGCTCAACGGAGTGGCCCTCACGGCCCCGGCCGCTACCACCGCAGGAGAGGTACTGGGCGTACTGGGCGTAGGACGTCGCGAAACGATCTCCGGCCACCGTAGACCCGGGCCTGCGGACGGCGAGCAGTGGGTAGCTCGCCGTCCGATCAGCACCAGGCCCGAGAGTCGACGGCGCGTAGTGTTCCACGCGCGCCGAACAAGAGATGAGTGTCAGCCACCAGTGACGGGGCCCATCGTGGCCGGTGCCTGCACGCCTAGGGGCAGCGGATAAATTCTGAAAATGAGTTACCGCACCCCTGGGCACTCAGGCAGGGAAGGAACAGGGGTGGGGTTTAGGCTGGTTTTAGTCTTATGCTGACGGCACGCGCACTGTCAGCGCTGATGGCCGAGATATATGACCTTCTAGGAAGCGTTTTTGAATGACCCGTAGCTATCAGCGCGCACGGTGGTCAGCGCTGATAGCTACGCAGCCGTACGCGTCGCGCGTCGGATCCGCGTAGCTGTCGGCGCCTCGGCGCTGACGATCGCACGAGCGCCTCTGCTTTCAGTGAGCGTTCTAGTGACGAGCGGAGCGGACGTAGTCAGCGCGTACAGTCATGGCGAATCGCGAAGTGGATACAGGTCGAGTTATCGATGAGGTACGCCTGAGGAAGAAATTGTGGGATGCATCCGATCTACTCTATAAAAATAAAGACTCTATAAAATTAAAGAATTTACTTTCGTCAGCCCTCAAAGTGCCATATAACAAGACAAAGTCTCCTGCAACGGCTCTCTGCTCAATTAATGTATACACATGGAGTCTTTGTCGTCGCCGGTTTTTATTTTTTTGGGATAGATAGTACAAAGCAGCAATAATTAATAAACTCCGCATTTTGGTCGTCGTCTGTACAGTAAGGGTCAACTCACACCAAAAGAGCGTCGAAGCGCAGCGCAGTTTCAGTGTCATATGAATTTTAGCTTTATTTTCATTACTACAATACTTATTATCGCATGAGAATATAGAATTCGCCGGAATTCCCGCGGCGCCGCGGGCATCCGCGCGACTCGTTCGTTTCTCATGCGATAATAAGTACCTATTGTAGTAATGAAAATAAAGCTAAAATTCATATGACACTGAAACTGCGCTGCGCTTCGACGCTCTTTTGGTGTGAGTTGACCCTTAGGCGGTCAGTACGATACTAAAACGAGCCACGCTGAGCCTCAGCGCTGACAAACTACGCGCTGAGCTATGAGCGCTGACGGTGAGCGTGAGACTAAAATCAGCCTTAGTCAGTAAGAGTCTGGCACGCCCTCCCGCTCCACCCAGAGCGGGAGAAGTCATTGGATGATTTCCCACCTCACCAAAACAAAAAAAAAGGTGTTACGTATGCTTGTGATTGCAAGTTCAAATCTAGCTTGAACGCGTTTACTCTTTGGAGTTTTGGAACTTGTTTTCGAAGATTTTTTAAAGAACAATACTTTTTATTGTTTGTGGCTTTTTACAACATTTTAACTTGATATCAACATTTTTAAAAACACCGCCGCTGGCAGCTAATTCGGGAGTGCCGCGCTGGCAGCGGTGGCACAACCTTTTATTTTATAGATGAATTGCTTCGGGTCGGTTTTGTTGGAACACTAAATTCAACAGTTGTTATTTTACTACCGAATCTAGTGTAGCAGCCACGCTTAGATTTATGAAAACCTCACTTTTTCAGTGTCCTTTTTTTTTTGGGAAATCATCCAATGACATCTCTCGCTCTAGGGTGGAGCGAGAGGGCGTATCAGACTCTTACTGACTAAAACCCACCCCTGTTCCTTCCCTGCCCTGAATGCCCAGGGGCGCGGTTACTCTGTTTCGAATTTCAGTATCATTTTGAGTCCGCTATCTAAAGATTTTCATCTGAAATAGAATAATGAAGATCTGAAGTCTTAAACCATTCAAAGGGAGGAAAGGTTATAAAGAAACAAAGGAAACACACATTCTATATCGGAGTCAATTTATTTACGAATATGCTTATTAAATAATAATATTTGCATCAAAATACTGCAATAACGACTAACAGTATGAAGGAAAGCTAACCATAACACTATTAAGCTAGATACAGCAACGCGATACGGTTGCATTGCAACCGTGCGCGCAACACGATGCAGTAGCATGATACACGGGGGTACACTTCGGGGTATTTCGGGTTACGGAGATTACCGAATGAGAAGAAGATGGCGACTCGAGTCATCAAAATTATGATTCATCCATTATTCACAAAATTCCTCTTTCTCTTTACTACATTTATTGTAAGTACCTAACGTATCATTGCGCGTCTTAATAAGTTTCTTACTCGTTCGGTCGTCTTCGTAAACCCGAAGGATTCCGAAGCCCTGGTGTATCATGTTACTACACTTCAATACACTTAGTCGAAAATGCATCAAATGAGTATGATACAGGTATGATACTAATTAATTAATCATTATTATTTATAAATTCTTACAAAAATTCGGTGACACATACATTTTGCTTAAATGCTTATTTAAAACTGTTATCTGTGAACATCGTTGTAACAAGAAACACTATTTTATCTAGTTTAGAAGTCATCTTTAATGACTTTTTATTGATACTAATAAAACTATTTTTCATAAGAATATATTGGCATTAATTTCACTGTCTTTTATACAAATTTATTTTTACTCTAGTGCAAACTGGGAGCAACTTTTTGACGTACATTGCTGCTTTTCGTATGAAAAATTTCCATCTATCAGAGTATAAAGTAAAAAATCTGTCAAAATACGTCAAAAAATCATCCTTTGCTAAGCCAGTATAGTTTAGACCAATGTTCACAGACAACACTATAGCTGAATGACTTTGCCCTAAAAATAACTTCGAATACTAAAGAAATCTGTACAATTGAGCTCCCAAGTTGAGCATCGTTGAGTGTAGCTCACCAAACCGAGCATTTAGCTCAACTTATGTGCATTCTGATATTGACTCTACAACTTATACTTACAGTTCTAAAATAAACTGTTTGCTACTAACTAATAACTTAAATAAAAATGCATTAAGGATGGTAACACTATAACTTATGTGCAATGTGACATTTTTATAAGCTGACAAGCTATAAAGACAATATACACAGCTGTTTAATAGAAAGAGACGGAAAATAGAGTGACCCTTATTACTGAGTAGCACAGCCGAAGATGGCGAGTATGTTACATTTCTTTCCTTCTTGAAAGCATAATGCCTTCATGTTGGCCTGGTTTCTCTATTACCTCTACAACACGACGAGTCTACATTGCATAGAAAAGTACAAAGATAATACATAACAGGTAGCCAGCTTAACCAGGTCTTAGGAGACGAAAGTTCTAAATCGCTCATAAAAATCACTAAATAATTAAGTGATTTCCTGAATATTTTAACTTCCACAAGCGATGGATGAATGAGGTTGCCCTTAGAACTGGCGAACCAACAGTTTTCATTCATATTACAAAAACAAGGTTATAAAGTCAATATCGGAATAATTGCTTATATCGAATAGGAGCGAAAAGCATTAACGACTTCACTCGTTCCATTCACTCATTCATTCAAAGATTAGAGGAAGAATGACTGTACGACCAAAGTTTTCGGGACGGAAGATTTTATATCTTAATTTATTTCTGCAGCTCAAAATGTCGCAGAAGTAAGAACGGGTTTTAAAATGTAGCTCATTTTCCACATTTTGCCCTTAGTAGTTTATTATTTGTCTAAGCAAAATGGCGATTAAAATTCCAACATTGATTTGGGTATACAGTCAATCTCATCAACAAAAAAACATTCCAGAAATTGGAATTGATAGATTTTCTTACCACGTGATTAATTGAACGAGTGAAACCATTCATTTTGTGCGAATGAAACAAAAAATCGTAGCGAGATGACTTGTCTTACACGATTACCCTTGCATGCCAAAACAAGGCCGCTATACTTCGGCTATTTCCGTGAACATTCGTGTGATTTCGTTGATGGAAAATTCAAAATGGCGTCGTATGTTCAGGGTTCGAAGTATAGAGGCTGAATGACGAATAATAAAACTGGAGGCAAATAATGAAAGCGTGCGGCAGAGGTCGTGAGAGCTTTATAAAAATATTTTCATTCTCTTTTCAAAGAAAGTAATATGCGATGCAATTTGCAGATTGCAATTTTTTATTGGATGCTTGATGTTCCTCCGTCTAAAACTATCATCCAGTAATAAACCTGCATTAAAAACTTATGATTTTATTCTTAGATCAATTGCTTTCATATTTTTTCGCCAAACCTACAAAGGTTTCTATAATACCCACAGCTCCGAAGACCGCATTTACCCAAAGGACCAAATAACTCACCGGTCCTCAAATAAAACATGTTTTTTTTTGTATTACCACCAACACGGTCTCCTACGGCTAACCTAATTATTTCATATGGATACCATGATTTAATTTTTAGTATCGCAAGCATTTCATTAAACCTACTAATGTTAGTAATAGCTCCTTAAAACTAATTGTTTTGTTAGGGCTTAAACAAGCCAAGTTTGGAACATTTATCAAACCCGTAATAATTTGTCAAAAATCCTTCTTTTGAGAATATTAGTAACGCGAGACATTTTCTAATATTCTATCGAACTATGCTAAATTATGCTTGGCTTGGCTCATTGAGATGGCCTTTTTATAGCCCACAGAGCTGTCAAGCTATGTTCTTATTATAGCCCACAGAGCTGTCAAGCTATGTTCTTTTTATAGCCAACAGAGCTGTCAAACTATGTTCTTTTTATAACCCACAGAGCTGTCAAGCTATGTTCTTATTATAGCCAACAGAGCTGTCAAGCTATGTTATTTTTATAGCCCACAGAGCTGTCAAACTATGTTCTTTTTATAGCCAACAGAGCTGTTAAGCTATGTTGTTTTTATAGCCCACAGAGCTTCTATTTACTACCAGCTCCCCCTGCCACACGCTAACAACCTCCAAAAAGACAATAGGCATCGAAATATTCAATAACAATAAAGGTACACATCAAAATGCATCAATACTTATGACTAATACAAACATTGGAAGTGAATTGGCAATGTACAGTAAGACGAAAAATTTTCCAATAATTTGTGCGACATTTTTTAACCGACGAAAAAAAAAGGAGGAGGTTCTCAATTCGACCGTATATATATTTTTTATTCACAATCTGAAGGGACATAAAATTACCCAGTTTTTTTTTTCTTTCTCTTTCCCTCTCATAATTTCTTCTCTTTTTTAAATTTAGCACTAACACGACAGACGAAAATAACTAAATACATAGATTCCATAGATTTCTTCTATTCGTTTCTTTATTATTGCTTGATTACACTATCTAGCTTTTAAGTGACTTATGAGGCGGATGACTTGTTTATATTTATCTAGACAAGAATACTAAGTAGACATTAAAGTAAATTAATAGTTATTGCTTATGATTTTAATGTTTTTATTGGATCTGTAGTCTGATTCGTATTTTGTGCTCGAATTGCCCTTAAATAAATAGTAAATACTAAATTTAACGTCTACTTAGTAAACTCACGCAGCACGGACATTAATATCTGATTTCTTAACATTCATAATATATTGCATTACTGAGATAATTCTTAGAAACACATGAACATTTTCAAATATAATGCTTAGCTAAGAATTATCCCATTCCTTCCGTGGCTCTTAAATCCGAACGTAATAAAGCCATCATTAGGAAATATTTAAGTATTATATCTCATCAGCCATTTATAGAAAATAAAGCTTTAAAAAAACGTTCTAAGTATAGTAATATGTAAACGTACGTACGTATCATAAAAATGTATATAATAAGTCGTAAAAAGTATACACTTTCACTACTTGGTAAAACAATGGGACATCCCTTCTAAAATGTTAGATTGGCATCGATATTAAGTTATGTTGGTGGTATACAGACAGACAAACACCATTCGATTTAAATTGGCTGAACATTTTTAGTATGAAATCGATCTATAAAAAGCATCAGTTTTTCCCAACACTATAACATCTATCGATACTTCACCAACATAATAAACAACCCTACAAAATACATAATAATAAAAACAAAACTTTCGATGAATAATAATATCAATAATGACAGATTACTCTCAATAATACAATGTTATTATATAAATAATAATTATATAAAATACATGATAATAATTAATAATAAACTTTATAATAATAATGTTTGTTCGTGTAATACTCCGAGGTTACTATTGAGCTAAATGCATAATGGTTACAGAATAATATCAGTCATCCATACAAGAATATCTTGTTGCTGTACTTACAAAGTTTTGACAAATATCGTGTTTTTAGATTCGTTTTATCGTGGTGGCGATTGGCTGCTGTGCTGCACGTCGCGGGTTCGATTCCCGCACGGAACAAATATTCGTATGGCCTGCAGATAGTTGTTCCGGGTCTGGGTGTCTTGTGTAAGTGAGTTTACATGTTTGTGAACGCACCCACGATACAGCAGTAATTACCAGTGTGTGGCAACGTTTTAAAAAAAAACGTAGATGGACATAGGTCACCCACAGGATTCCCCAGGCCTTCACCAGGTCAGCGACCCAAATTGTTCAGCTCATTTAACAGTGCATCTTTCGCCAAATCAAATAAAGGTAGAAACAAAACTGTCTAACGGACTGTTTTAAAAAAAGAAATAATGTACCGATGAATTCTGGCTGTACTAACATAGATATTCGTCAACGCTTTGTAAGTGCAGCCTCATATCAATATAGTTGGCAGCTGTAAGCGTACCGTCTATCTATCATCTTGACATATAGCTACGTCAGATGTCAAGATACATCAAAGCGTAGAATTCGACGTCAAAGTGTAGTATTTGACTTTATTGTCTACTTGTTTTAGATATGACATTTTTAAATATTGCTAGTAATTATCTGGTTTTTTAATTTCGTTACCCTTACAATTGCCAACGTAAAAAATTGAACTATAAACTAAATTGTTCATGTTTTTTTCCAACAGGTAACACTAAGTTGTTTACGTATCGTCAACATTATAATATTCATTTCGCTTACAAATGTTGTTTTATACCTATTTACCTTTTCATGTATCAAAAATATAAATTGATTGATCCTTTAGAAAATTAAATATAAAAATTACCAAAGAGCTAAGTAATACTTATGCATTATAGACATGACGGAATATGAAATAGATTAATGCCCGTTTTAACAACAGAAAACATCTAAAAGAACGACCCAATATTATTGCACTGTTTGATTTGCAACTCTAAGCGGTAGACCTAGCGTTGGAAATGGAACAGTATGTTTTATTTAGGCATAAAGTTGAACTAGCTTGAGCCTAAATAGATTGCAAATTATGAGAGGCTTTTGTGAAGCAATATAATATATATATATATAGTTAAAATTTGCGTCTGAATTCCAAATAATCATAAAAAATAACGTAGATAAGGGACTTTTTAGCGACTTCCAAAGAAAGTTACATCAAAAATCAAAATTTCTAGACAACACAAATGAAGATAGGTAAAACTCAATATTTGCAAGCTCACCCACATTTAAATACTCGAAGCCGAAACACTAACCAATAGGTTCAAGGAAAAACGCATCATATTCCTACGTAAACAGGTTCCAATTTCGTATGACAATAGTTTTACACCCTAACCGTGATAATTTTTCGAGACTTCCTTGGGCTTGAAGCCCGTAGTTCTGTTTTTAATGTAGCGTCTATTGTTTGGAAAATATTTCACTATTATTGTATCACAAAACGTGATTTTTCCTTTTCTTTAATACGTGAAATCAACTTCTTCACAAAAAACGCGCACAAATAATTGACGCTATAATTTTTTTTCTTTTTGCCAAAGGCAGTCAATATTTTTACTAAAAAACAGAATAGTAGAAATATTACGCTGTCACAAATAAAACTATAAATAATGTGTGTAATCAAGAATTAAAATTAATATTGGACGCTACTATGTCATTGGCAAATTATTTTTAAGTATTTTTTCTTTCCTAATCTTTATTTTGTCAAGGGCTTTGCAATAGTTATTGCTTAGTTTTCAAAGCATGAAATATTGCTATAAAACGCCACCATTACAATAACACATTTTCAATTACATTTTGAGCATCTCAAACTGTGCTGGCAAAGTATTTTGTGAAAAGTGACTGTTCTAAATATACTGTCAGGTTTTCAGCGTCCGGCAACGATTTTTTTACACTACATGTGTCAAAAGTGGATCGTTAAGACTTATTATCAGTGTTTTCATAACATTTCTGTTTACTTTAACAGTAACATAGAGGATGTTGTCCTCTGCGTGTGTCGGCAGCATGTCTCCCTCGTCCGGCTAGTTCTGTGCGTCGCATCGTGTTCAGGTCGCAGGCGGTCAGCTCAGTGCGGGGGGCGCGGGCGCGGGGGGCTCCGTCACGGGGGCGGGGGGCGCGGGGGCGGGGGGCGAGGGGGCAGGGAGCGAGGGGGGCGCGGGGGCGTTGGGCGCGGGGGACGAGGGCAGCAGGAGGTGCTCCGGGACAGGCACGGCGCGTAATCTCGCTGATACTTTCTTTTGTGGACATAGTACCTGTGGAGAAGAATAGAATAATGCTTTATTGTACACCAAAACAGTCACACAACTCTTATACACAAAATCAAATCAAATATTTTGAAGAAATATTACGTGATAACATTCTTTTTTTGTTCGTATTGTTATTGTGTGTGAATGACGTGACCTTTTGTGAGTTATTCAAAGTTTAAGGGTATGTATTTAATCTTAGGTAGGTCTTACATAGTATTAGAAAAAAACGCAACACAAAAGGCAACGCAAACGCAGAAACGCAATTTGAAAAAGCCGTTACTTTTTTTTTGTTTTCGTAATATGAAGTTTGAGTATGAATAATTATATAGGACTCTCAACAAAAAACACTGTTAATATATTACTTGTCTATTCATAGTATAACATGCAAAACTACGTGTAAATTGATACAGTGGTTTTATCATAAATCAACCTAATACGTGAACAGACACTATTCCCGCCAAATCGTTGATAACAGCATTTGATTAGAATTCAACTCTCGTAATACAAGAAAAAAAAAGTGTGTGTGTACTTATGTACGCACGTAAGAAGTTATACTTCTTTGGCGTAACAAGATAAAAAACCAAACTGTCACAAAGTTTACAAAAGAAAAACAACAATTCTTCATGAACCACAGACCATAGCTAACTTCAGGGTGTCGGTTCTAGCTAACTTCAGGGTGTCGGTTCTAGCTAACTTCAGGGTGTCGGTTCTAGCTAACTTCAGGGTGTCGGTTCTAGCTAACTTCAGGGTGTCGGTTCTAGCTAACTTCAGGGTGTCGGTTCTAGCTAACTTCAGGGTGTCGGTTCTAGCTAACTTCAGGGTGTCGGTTCTAGCTAACTTCAGGGTGTCGGTTCTAGCTAACTTCAGGGTGTCGGTTCTAGCTAACTTCAGGGTGTCGGTTCTAGCTAACTTCAGGGTGTCGGTTCTAGCTAACTTCAGGGTGTCGGTTCTAGCTAACTTCAGGGTGTCGGTTCTAGCTAACTTCAGGGTGTCGGTTCTAGCTAACTTCAGGGTGTCGGTTCTAGCTAACTTCAGGGTGTCGGTTCTAGCTAACTTCAGGGTGTCGGTTCTAGCTAACTTCAGGGTGTCGGTTCTAGCTAACTTCAGGGTGTCGGTTCTAGCTAACTTCAGGGTGTCGGTTCTAGCTAACTTCAGGGTGTCGGTTCTAGCTAACTTCAGGGTGTCGGTTCTAGCTAACTTCAGGGTGTCGGTTCTAGCTAACTTCAGGGTGTCGGTTCTAGCTAACTTCAGGGTGTCGGTTCTAGCTAACTTCAGGCAGGAGGTTTTTTGTGACGGTGTGCGCGCGCATCGTAAAAATTTACTCTCATGTAATTTAAAGGAATTTGATCCTTCTCTCCTAGCAATAAGCCTTATTTAAATGCACGACCGACTGTGTATTCCGCATGTCACATTGATTGATTGAGAAATGCCAAAATACTAGACCATGGTACGTATTACGCAAATGTAAAAAATGATGTGAAAGAGCGAGATGCATTCATTACCGCCATTGACACCCACGCTCTTCCCCGCCAGATAAAAGATTAAACATGCGGAAGCGACATTCGGTGGTTGTTGATATTTATCCAAAGTGAAACTAAATATGAATTTAAGACAGCTTGCAATAAGGTGCATCGAGCAAGGTGTTGATAGCCTTGAAACGTAACGAAGATAGTATTCTTCTAGAAACTAAATGATATCGAATCAACATACCCGTCTGGCGAACAAAAAGCACCCCTTCTCCTCTTCTGGCGTTGCAGTGGGTGGCACCAACTGTAGGTCCACCGTCGCACACTCCTTGCTGTCTTCACCTACAATTAATTAATTAATTATTTTTTCCTTTTTTTGTTGCTTTTGGAACAGGCTAAGGTCTGAGACCATACTGCCTAGTCATTAGTAGTGTATTTTAATTTATTTTCCCATTAGAATGCAGATGTAACACATTCTAATGTTTTTTGCAGTATTTGGCAACAAATGTGTCGAGTCAGCCTTCTCGGCAAACTTCGCTGAGGTAGTCAATACTACAATAAAATTCTCAGCTCCATTTTACCGAGATCGCGCCTGTTTCAATAATTCTACATATTGTCCAGTTGCGTAGAACTTGAGACACAAAACTACACCAATTATACATCACAATATCCACTAGGAATCAATATACGAATAATTAAAACAGCCACTGAACTTCACTCGACAAAACCCCCTCAAAAACTCCACAATTAATTTAAATACAGACTTATCAGAGATAAAAAGTAGTCTGTGTGAGACTCTGCGATAACTTCGCTTTTTATTTGTGAAAGAAGTTTCGTTTACACCTAGCGAACCCTGGTTCTGCACGGGTGCACTAATTACTCGCACCACAGAATACACACACTTCTTGTACTGTTGTTTGTACAAAAAATAAATAACACCGAGACCCAAAATTGTACCAATTATTAGCAGCACAACGCTGATAGTTGACATGTGCAGCTTTCATTTCTTCGATGTGGCCCTTATTTAAACCTGCAGCATTCTGGTTTAAGAAAACCATCTCTTTTTCCACATTTGATCGACACAAATGTTTATTTTAATTTTTTTTTATATTTTTTGCAGTGATTTATTTAGTTTGAATTTAACTTTCTTCAAGATATTGTATAGTTTGGAGCCGAAACACAATATCAAGACACATCACGCGCCCCAAATGGCAGGGTCACCAATCACCATGTAGGAAACTAGTGTTAGTGAAACGACTGAAGCCGATCAATTAACATTTATTACTCCTCTTCTTATATTAATACAATGTCTTATATAACATAGATCTTTCTTCTACGTACATACATACTACATATACCCCAGATAATATAATACTAACGTCATTCTGTCCTGTCCTGCTGCACGCTATCACTAACTCCCTTTTCTTTCATATCACTCCTCACACAATCCATCCATCTTTTCTTTGGCCCTCTCCCACTCCATCCATCCACATTTATTATGAATACTAACGCAATTTAAAATAATCGTGACCGTTCTAACTGATGATTTTATACAGACAACAGGAAGATTTTATTCCCCTCTCGCAAACCTCGCCTAGGCCTACGGCTGGCAATTGCAGTTTGTCGGCTCCATCCAGAAAACGATCTCGCATCATCATTTCAGCCGAAAGACGTCCACTGCTGGACATATGCCTCCCTCCCCTAAGTATCGCCACAACGACCAGTCCTATCCATCGGCTGTCCGCGATCCTCACCAGGTCATCAATCCACCTTGTGGGACGCCTTCCACCGTAGCGTCTACCGGTACGCCGTCGCCACTTCAGAACTTTTCGGCCTCATCGACCATCTGTTCTGCGAGATATCGAGAGAACAGGGGCTGCGAGCGATTTACAAAAGGTAGGTATTTGAAGAAAATGTTGCCATCGTGCTCCCGGGATCAAGCCTGTCCCCGTAGAGTGCAATAGGGACAGCTGCAGCTCAGACCGATTTTATCACAAAATTTTTGGTGAAATAGACGTTTCGTATTCTTCTTTTTTCTCTCCTCGAAAACTGAGCCGATTCAATTATTTTTGACACCAAATTTTTAAGAAAGAGTATGTCTAGGTCCCTATTAAAGGTTTTATGTTAAAACTTTACGAATTTATCTGGTAGTCCTTTAAGAACGGCGGTAAAAATAGGGCCATTTATTGTCATTTTTGGAGGGTCATTTTCTTTACTTATTAGTTGCTGAAAAAAAGAAAATGACAGGGACATGTCAACAGCAGACCTTGACTTTATGAAAACAAAAAATGATTGCTCTAGAGGCATTATTCCGGAAGAAAAAAGGGGAATACATTTGTATTAAGAATCGCAGCCTCTGTTCCCTCTTAATGTAATCCATAGTTACCTCTGGCGAAGACGTTGAGCTCTGTGAAGCAGCCCGTCTCGATCATCTCGGTCTGCCAGGGGATGGAGACGGAGCCGGTGTTGAACTTGCCATAGAAGGTGTCGTCTCCCGCGTCCAGGTTCACTCCCTTCACCGTGCTGAACTGTTCTATGTCCAGCACGTCTTTTGCGTACACCGCGTGGGGCTGGAAAGGATGTTAAAGTCATTGAAGTCATCTTCATGAACCACTTTTAACTTGAACCCCAGCAAAAATGAGTTGTATCTAATGGTATATAAACTATAGATGCGTTGCCCACGCAATTTAAAATGCAGGTAGCTGACCATATTTAGTCGTACACCAACCAGGGTTTGTTACTTATTTTTTTAAGTTATACTTCTTTTGGCGCGTTAGGGAAAAATGATGAGAGTAAATTTTTACGATGCGCACGGACACCGCCACGAAAAACCTACAGTCTGAAGTTAGCTATGGTCTGTGGTTCATGAAGAATGATTGTTTTCCTATTGTAAACTTTGTGACAGTTTGGTTTTTCTTGTTACGCCAAAGAAGTATAACTTCTTACGTGCGTACATAAGTACACGCACACTTTTTTTAAATTTTATTATCAGTTATATAACCAATTTTATCTCCTCCTTTGACATCATACTCAATGGCGAGTTCACCAATTTTAAATATCTAATATATCTTTTTTTTTTATAAGCATAGCTTACTTCATCCATTATCTATTTATGGGTGAAGCATAAGCATAATCAGCCTTTTAATGTCCCCACTGCTGAGACACAGGCCTCCTTTCTGTGAGAGGGTGTTTTTTTAGAGTTCTGTAACCAACGGGACCTTATTACTATGCCTCCGCTGTCCGTCCAGACGGACGGACAGCGGAGGCATAGTAATAGTCAGCGGACTGTATCTCACGATCCGTAATAGCTACACAGTAGAAACTTTCAGAATGTGTATTTCTGTTGCTGCTATTTTTATTTTTATTATTTGTTGTTATAGCGGCAACAGAAATACTCATTTCAACTATCTACCTATTACGGATTATGAGATACAGTGTACACAAAAACCTAAAAAAAAACACGTTTCTAGAAACGTGTTTATTTTGGGGTTTTTTTTTTCAGTTTAAGGTACGGAACCCTTCGTGCGCGCGTCCGACTCACACTTGGCCAGCTTTTTATCATTGATATGCGCTCGCTTGACCACTATATCACCTGATGGTAAACAGTGATGTGGTCGATGATGGAGCACGCTTGTCGAGAAGTCACCTGTTTCACTCTTGATTTAAATACCCTCTTTTTTTGTGGCCTGGGAAATCATTCTGACTGACATGACTTCTCCTGTTCTGGGTGGAGCGGGAGGGCGTGTCAGGCTTTTACTGAATAAACCCACCTCTGTTCCGTCCTTTTTACGAATTTATTCGCGTCCCCTTGGCATGCAGGCATCGGCCATGATGGGCCCCGTCAGTGGTGGCTGACATTTTGTTCGTCTTGCGTGGAACACTACGCGCCGTCGACTCTCGGGGCTGGTGCTGATCGGACGGCGAGCTACCCATTACTCGCCGTCCGGTGGCCCGCTGATTTAAATATGCTGGAATATGTGTTGCTGTATCGCACAAGGAATTAAGATAGTAGATCCTTACATCAGGCACGAAGGGCGCATCCACCATCCCCGCCTCCAGGCGCGCCCAGTTGAGGTTGGTGAAGAACCGGTGCGCCTTCACCTGCGTGGCGCCCCGGCGGGCCGCGCCGCAGCCCAGGCGGCCCGCCGGCGACTTGCTCAGCAGTGCCGAGCACAGAGCTCGAGCGCATTCGCTGAACTTTGACGAGTATTTTTCTTGTTCGTGCTGTGGGTACGAAAGGAACTTAAATTATAACTTGGTATCTATAGAAACACATATATACACCAAAGAAAGCTAGAAAGGTCGTAATGGCTAAATTGTTAGGATCTCGCTTCTATTGAAATAGAATTTTTTCCTAGGTAGCTAGCTTATTAAACATATCAATTATAATTTTAAATATTTTTTGCAAAGCATACAAAAAAAAAAAAAAACATTATTATTATTATGAGCCTGTGCTGTCCCACTGCAGGACAAAGGCGTCCCTTCCCTTTTCACAGATTATCAAAAAATTTTGGACACGTATTTATAACAAATAAAAAATTTCAAAGATAAAACGCATCAAAGTTCAGGAGTGGGGGCTTGTTCCGTCATTTCATAGTAAAAAGAGTAGCACAGCGGCAGCGTAACGTGACATCTTAAAAATTCGAAGCACTGTATCGTTTTTAACTGACTTCAAAAATGAGGAGGTTATCAATTCTGATGTCTGTTGTTCAGGCATAACTTTGTCATATATAGACGGATTTACAAAATTCTTTTCTTGTTCGGAAGGGCTATATTCCAAAATGGTCCTATTTAAATTTCATATAGATCTGATGATGAGTTTCGGAGACAGACAACGGAACTCTTCAAAAAATTACAGCAAATCAACTGCGACTGCTGCGATCGCAGTTGATTTGCTGTTATTTTAACACAATTAGTGTTAACACAATTTAATGGGGAACCACAACTTAAAATAAAAGCTTTTTTACAAAAAATTAGAACCGACTTCCAAAAAAAGTGCAAAATAACTTGCACTTTTTTTGGAAGTCGGTTCTATTTATTTATTATTATTTTTCGACGTGACAAAAGAAAAAAAACGTGTCCAATATTTTATTTAGGAAACTACCCTATTATAGTTAACTAGCTGCCTCCCGCGGCTCCGCTCGCGTGAAATTAGTACTTCGCCACCTTTATGCACTATGTATTAAAGCAAGACATAAGCATTTTTTTTCGAGTCGCTAGTAACTTACAAAACAGAAGTGAACATTACATATTGCCTGACCTTGACCCTCCTGTCGACCTCCTCCCGCTTGACCTTCTCCTTGCGCGCTCGGAAGGGCGCGCGACCCTCGATCATCTCGTACACGAGGCAGCCGAACGAGAACCAGTCCGGGCTGAACGTGTACCGCTCGTTGTCTATCACCTGGAACCAAACCATTTTTAATTTATTATTAAAGCAACATTCTGGGCGTATAAATCACATTTCAAAAAAAACAAAATCAAAATTGGTTCATGCATTTAGGAGCTGCGATGCCACAGACAGACACAGATATACATGTCAAACGTATAAAAACCCTCTTTTTGGTCGAGGGTTAACAAAGAGCTGACAGAATAAGAAACGCTTGGATGCGCTAAAAACGGGGATTATATATATATTTTTGTTAATAGGCACCACCGCGTTTGACCACCACCTCACCTGATGGTAAACGATGATGTGGTCGAAGATGGAGCACGCTTGCCTAGAAGTAACCTATTTACACTTGACTTAAGACTCCCAGGTTGTAACTATCAGGAAACACAGACTCCGGCAGGGAAGATGTAGGATAACGGGCTGCCAGGTAGAGGGAACGTCAACCGCATGCACAGTGACCACTATACAACAGTCTCCATACCCTGGGGTCTGAGGGTGCACCGGTCCCGGCCTGCCAAGAGACGGCGAGATGACCTCGACGCCTAGCACAAGGGCTGGTTCCAGTCAACTGATTTTGGGGAGAAAAGACTTAGCCCAGCAGCGGAACAGTGTGGGCTAAAAATTTCAAAGTGAAGTACTCGGTTCTTCCCGCAACTTCTTTCGTGTTCGTGTTCGAGGCGTAGTGGGCTTTTCCGTCATAAAAAGGAGCCCACGACACTCGGTAATATCTCTTTAAAATATTAATATAAGAAGTTTAGATTTATATCTTTTCCCAATTAACATATTGAATATTTGGAGAAACATGGTCGGGCCATGCGTACTCCTGATATTCCTATCAGGAGTACGCTGTCACGTAACATACACGCATTCAGCTACATCCGGTTAGACTAAAACCGACCCCGAGGCGGGCTTCCAATCGAGCGAAAATGGAAAAAGCTAAGCAAATAATGATTGATGAAGATTTACCTCAGGCGCCATATAGCCAACAGTCCCGACCCTGCCTCTCACACTGCCGCCCTCTGGTACGTCGACTGCAAGTCCGAGGTCAGATATACGAACATGGCCCGCGTCGTCTAGCAGAATATTCTCTGGTTTGCAGTCTCTGGAAAAATCATGAGAATATAATGAAATACTACGTCCTGTTATTTTTTAACATATAAGTAATTTTATAGCCTGGCACAAGATCTCAAACATGTGGGATGTTTGAGATGTTGTGCCAGGTCTTCAAATGCAGCAGCTATGGAACTTTAGGTCACCCACACCCTCATTATTAGGGTACGGGACCCTATTACTAAGACTCCGCTGTCCGTTTGTCTGTCCGTCTGTAACCAGGCTGTATCTCATGAACCGTGATAGTTAGACACTTGAAATTTTTCACAGATGATGTATTTCTGTTGCCGCTGTAAACAAAAAATACTAAAAACAGAATAAAATAAATATTTAACCTTTATAGTCCCGATGACAACCCGGGCTGTCACCGGGCTTCTTCGACATCCCAAGGTTAACGTTTGCTTGGAAAAAAATTTAACCTCTTAGGATCCGAAACTCGAGTTTGAAAACAAAAAAAAACCAGCCTCCTACCTCTTAAGATCCGCGGACAAACCCGTGTTGTCGAAGAAGCCCGATGACAACCCGGGTTGTCATCGGGACTATAAGGGTTAAGGCGGCTCCAATACAACAAACGTAATTTTTTTGCCATTTTTATAGATAATGGTACGGAACCCTTCGCGCGCGAGTCCGACTCGCACTTGGCCGGTTTTTTGAAGTTATACTTCTTTAGGCGCGTGATGAAAAAATGATGAAAGTGAGATTTTAAGATGCGCGCGCATCACTGTCACACAAAATTCACAGGTTGAAGTTAGCTAGAACCGACACCCTGATAGCTATGGTCTGTGGTTCATGAAGAATAATTGTTTTCCTTTTGTAAACTTTGTGACAGTTTGGTTTTTTATCTTGTTACGCCAAAGAACTTCTTACATGCGTAGATAAGTACACACACACTTAATTTTTTCTTGCGACAAGTCCGCCACACTATTCCTAAACCACTGTAACTCCTGCAAGCCAGAATCAACAGTGGCGACCACCAGAAAAAATGCCCAGACAATGAAGCTCGACGAGTCCCGGAGAAACAAATAATCTGTCTTGGGTACCGAAATTAATCAACTGGGCAACGAAAAAAAAACTTTTTTACAAAAAAATAGAACCGACTTCCAAAAAAAGTGCAAAATAACTTTAATTTCGGAAGTCGGTGTTCCTGTTTTGTGTCTTCGTTTTTTGACACCGACTTCCGAAATTAAAGTTATTTTGCACTTTTTTTGGAAGTCGGTTCTATTTTTTTGTAAAAAAGTTTTTTATTTTTCACTTTTTAGTTGTGGTTCCGCATTAAACTGTTTTAACAATTCATAGACATACGATAGCAGCAATCGCGGTTGATTTGCTGTCAATTTTTGAAGAGTTCCGTTGTCTGTCTCCGAAACCCATCATCAGATCTTTTTTAAATTTAAATGGGACCATTTCGGAGCAAACCCCTTTCGAACAAAAAAAGAATTTTGCAAATCCGTCAATATATGACGGAGTTATGCCCGAACATACATAAAAAAAAAAAAAAAATACAAACATCCGAATTGATAACCTCCTACTTTTTCGAAGTCGGTTAATTAATCAGGAAAGAACAGCAGAGAATAAATAAAAGAACACCTGTAGTAGATGTGTAACTTTAGGTCACCACATGTAGTGGATGCAGAACTTGTGGGTCACCTACCTATAAACGATGCCCATCTTGTGTAAGTGTTCTAGTCCGCATGCGACCTGCGCCGCGTAAAACCTCGCGCGTTCTAATCCCAGCCCAGTGTCCGCTCCACACATATTGTAGATATGGAACTTTAAGTCACCACCTGGAAATATACGAACAATAGTTATATATCGGGTGTCTTTTTTAAAGGTATAGAACTTTAAATTCACATAATTACAGGTAAATAAATGTTTTTAATATCAATGAAATTCGTTTTATTTGAGGGATACGTTCATGGCATTTATGTTTAAATATGATTTCGGCCAAATGGTTACCGCGACTAGCGCGTATATGGCATAATCCGGAAATTCAAAATGAATGTCCGAGACATAAGTTTAAACTTTTTCGTGCGTTTTTCGTTTTTCGGCCTCGTCGTTTGTGCGATTTGAAATTCAAATTAAATATGAAAAGTAAAGAAAAGTAGCATGTGTGTGTGTGTGTGTGTGTGTGTGTGTGTGTGTGTGTGTGTGTGTGTGTGTGTGTGTGTGGTAGTAGTATGTAAAGTCGCAAGTCTACGACAATAAACTAGAAACCACTGAGCACTTCGAAACCAACATTCGATGAGTTACTGCCGAAATTTAGCCTGATTTACTGCGAAAAGTGTGTGAAAATTGGACCTCCAGATTATGGCTTGTATCCGCTAGTCGCGGTGGCCATTCGCCCGAAATCTTATTTAAACACAAATGCCATAAAACTGTCTCTCAAATAAAGTCAATTTCATTGATATTAAAAAACATTTTCCTGTGTTTTATTTCAATTTAAAGTTCTATACCTCTGAAAAAAGCACCTTTATAAGCTAACAGTAAAAATTGTACAGCATCACCCTCGTGTCCTTATCCAAAATGTACTTGGAGTTATCTTAGTGTTCCTTCTTTCATTTTATTGTTGTAGGTAAGCTTACATCTCCATATCCAAGACCTTTTAGCCATATAATGTTTGAGACATGCGACCCATCGTTTTCATGACATCCTTCAAGTTTTACATTCTTCTACATATTTTATAAATTGCTTCTGCCCATATAAACGAATAACTTTATTTAAAGAAATAAGAGGAAATTCACAAAAAAAAAAAATAATGAGCGAGCCTTACAGTAGTCGCCACATCACACCATAAAATTAATACGTTTAGTTCCGATTTGGAGGCATGCAGAACAGAGTGTAAAGTCCCGCAAACCTCCATTGAAAAGGGAGGATCCTCCAACCAGACGGGTGTTGTGTCTGGTCCGGGCAACTGCCCTATGGTTGATTTCGGGTTGTTGTATATGTTCAAATCGCGCGGAGAACTCTACTTGCGCGATGTAGGAATTTGCTGTTCTAGTTCGTATGTAGTTCGTATGACCGCGCGCAGACTTATCCTGCGCGCGCTCTACCATCTGACGGCCAACTCTACCACCGCACGCGCTCTGCGGTCAAATCAAAAAACGCGCGCTTACACACTTCCGGCCCATTTCATGAAATCACTCCCACAGATTGCAGGAAAACGAGAGGAAATATGTTACACATCAAAAATTGGACCTTCCAAGCAGTATTTAAATGATAAAATTAAATGATTTTATTTTTGTAAGTAGGTTTTAACAACACTTTTACTAGTCTAAAACTTTTTTTTTAGCTAGATGAGGCCGGTGTTTCCTAGCTGACTACCCTGAGTAGAAACACCGAAACAAACTCAGAGGTCAAAACACCCTGCCTAGGGGTTGAGGATAAATTCGAAAGAGTTACCTCGCCCCTGGGCATTCAGGGCAGGGAGGAACAGGGGTGGGTTTCAGTCAGTAAGAGTCTGACACGCCCTTTCGCTCCACCCAGAGCGGGAGAAGTCATTCTATGATTTCCCACCCCACAAAAAAAAAAAGAGGTCAAAACACCCATTTCTAGAAATCGTGAGAGTGAATCTTATTTGTTGCTTTTTTTCTATTCTGTGGGTTGATCCTTCGTCTCGCACGCATACTAGGTTCACGACCACGCGCGAGTTGATTCGCTGTAGTATTACTAACTAATGGTAATTTACTGAAATAGCCCGAAGAATAACCAAACATATGTGGCAGTGGGCACATTGCTCACAGAACAGATGGGGCGAAAAATTCTGGAGTGGTTTTATTTTTTTTTTGTTGATAGGCACGCGTTTCACCACTATCTCACCTGATGGTAAGCGGATGATGTGGTCGAAGATGGAACACGCCTAGAAGTAACGTATTCACTCTTGACTTATAGACTCCCAAGTTGTAGCTATCAGGAAACACAGACTCCGGTAGGGAATTCCACTCCCTAACTGTACGCACAATGAATGTGTTCTCAAAACGCTTTGTGCGTATGGATGGGATCTCCACCATGAACCGGTGGCACTTTGCTGTACGTCTTGTGGTCCGTTTATGAAACGGGCTAGGCGAAATCAAATTATGCAATTGGCGACCGCTTATCGGAAGACGCAGCGTTGGAAGGCCTCCCAAGGTAGGCCGATGACCTGGTGAGGGTCGCGGGAAGACCGGTCATTGTGGCGACACTTGGGGGGGGGCCTATGTCCAGCAGGCTGAAATGATGATTATGAATAGTAATAATACTGACCGTTCATAATAGTGAGCACTAAACACAGCGCGTCCTTCGTCTCGTACGCATACGCGAGGTTGACGACGAACCGCGAGTTGATCCGCTGCAGTATCTGCTTCTCTATCAGCACCATCGCTTCACCTTTACGTTTCTTGATGCGTTTCTTTTCTAGTTTCTTGCAGGCGTACATTTTTCCTGTTGCTCGGACCTGCAATTAATAAAAATAAAATATTAGAGAGAACATTTTTCGTCATCCTGCCTTTGCCTGCTCGTGGCTTTTTTGGGACAAGCCCGCCAAACTGATCCCAACCACTTTAACTCCTGGAAGTCTGAATCAACAGTGGCGACCACCAGAAAAATGCCGAGGTAATGAAGCTCAGCGAGTCCCGGAGAAATGATTAAACAGTCTTGGGCCCTGCAACGAAATTAATCAGAAAAGAACAGCGGAGGAGTAAGGAAACCATAATTTCCACTTCCCTCCTAATCAAGCGGGAGACAGAACAAAGCTAGGCCATTAGGCACAAAGGGTTATTTACAACTGGGGTAAGCTCAGTTGCTAAGCACCACGGATTAAAACACTAATATTAATGCCCACTCTTCTAGTCGTTACGGTAGATCCTTTACTGTTCGTGCTGTACGCCTTTGGAACTCTCTTCCACACACTCTAAGGGATAGCCCTTCGTTCGCAGGTGTTCAGGAGAGGAATAAGGGAGCATTTCCTGTCAACATGACTCATAATAATATGTTTTTATTGAATTTCTTTGTTTATATTATAGGTATATATTATGTTTGTGTATCACATATTTGTTTAGTTTATTTAAGCAACAATATAAGATTTTGACTTTTGTTGTGCACTTATGATAATCCTAAGCAATTATGTATTTTTCACCTTGTGGTTTGCTGTTAGAAAACCCAAACGCACTCAGCGTTTGGGTTTTCTTACAGCTTAAGCTCGCCTTTGTAATGAACTGTCCCATTGTGTTTTTTCTGTATATGTTTTATGTGTACAATAAAGAATAATAATTAATGGGTCCTAAATTGTGAGCTGTTAAATTTGATTCCAATAATAGTTATGGCAAAAACGCTTGAACGATCCATAAGGTCCGTGTAATAGATAACTCCAGACGTAGGCTGAATACTATCCAAAATAATAAGCCGACCCGAAAATCCTTGGTATTATTAGACTTGACAAATGATGATTCCTCTTTCTGCCTTTCTAATAAACAATACAAATTGACATCTAAATAAACTGTCAGTACTATCTTATCCATGTAAAGTCACGGAAATTTACTGTTTAGCGAATTGATTACCAACTTAAATCCCTTTTTTTTTTGTTTTGGGGAAGTGGCAAATCATCCAATGACATCTCCCACTCTGGGTGGAGCGGGAGGGCGTGTCAGACTCTAACTGACTAAAACCCACCCCCGTTCCTTCCCTACCTGAGTGCCCAGGGGCGCGGTAACTCTGTTTCGAATTTATCCGCAACCACTGGGCAGGCATCGGCCATGACGGGCCCCGTCATGGTATGCTGACAACTCTTGATCGGCGCGCGTGGAACATTACGCGCCGTTGACTCAAGGGCCTGGTGCTGATCGAACGGCGAGCTACCCACTGCTCGCCGTCCGCAGGCCCGGGTCTACGGTGGCCGGAGATCGTCTCGCGACGTCCTACGCCCAGTACCTCTCCTGCGGTGGTAGCGGTCGGGGCCGTGAGGAGCTCTCCGTTGAGCTTCCCTCACGCGTCCCGCTTAAGAAGCTTATGCCCTGGATTAACACCTATGGTCTACGCGATATATTCAAAAGGCAGTCACTCTTTCAGTAGTGCGAAAAGGCCGCAAATTGGCTTAGTGCATCAATTAGATGCATACATTTCCCTGACTTCATATTTCTATTTTCGAACTTGTAACTACAATATTCTTTTAAAATGTGGACCAGTATTCAATCTAATATCGTCTAACTATACCTATGTACGTCAACACACATTTGACAATAACAATTGTGGTTATGAACCGGAAAAACAAATAAAAAATTAGATAATACACCATTAATAAATGTAGAAAAATAAAATAGTTTATGACTTGACTAATATAAAATTGTAAGAGCACCTTATAACAAAAAGATGAGGTTCCGGTCTTGGCTGTGGTCCAAGCTCGTGGGATCTTTTGTAAACAAGTAGACCTACCAGTGGCGTAGCTAATCCCAATGGGGCCCTATATCAAGAAATGTATGAGGCCCTTTTTTACCCGACTGCGATTAAGCCCAAATGGGTTATTGTTTCTTTTTTTTTTAATAAAAATAGGCCATTCTAGCACAGAACATAAAAGAAAAACAAACGACTTTAAAAAAAAAATAACTAAAAATTAAAAAAAAAATACTTTGAATAGTATTAGTATTTTCTTTTTTTGGAAGTCGGTTGTTTTTTTTTGTAAAAAAGTTTTTTATTTTTCACTATTTTAGTTGCATATTATATATTTATAGACCCCAGAACTAAAAACCCCAGTAACATGGAACGTGGAATTTAAACATACTCGTAATTGGAGAAAACAAAAACGTCATGTAGGTATACGTATTTTTCGGTTTTGTTCAGTTTTTCAAAAAGTGCTGAAGCAATTTCGATCAAATTTATATGGGACCACCTCGGGAGTATATACTTTCGAATAAAAAAAGAATTTTGAAAATCAGTCCACAACTGACGGAGAAATCGGCACACATACATACAGTCGAACATAGAACCTCCTCCTTTTTCGAAAGTCGGTTAAAAATTAGAGCATCCTTTCAAATCGTAATTATTCATTAATTGCGAGCCTTTCATTTATATGAATTTGAGATAGAGGACTATATTTTACTATTTTGTGCTTCCAAAATCGGGGCCCTTGAAGCCCCGGGGCCCTGATCGATACGGCTGGTACCGCGGTAGCTACGCCCTTGATACCTACCTACTTAGCCGTAGCGGAGTAGATGGCTACTGCCAACGACCTAAATTCATCTCTCAAGTCGAGACATTTTACTAACATGACTGATCGGTACGACAAAAAATCCTAGCGACAAATATGATTATAGAAAAATGGAGTAGGTAGTCTGCTGTGTGAAAGCCAGACACAAAATAGACCAGAAAGACAGACTCTTTTTTTGACAGCATTTTTAACGCAGTTGTTTAGCGATTGACTGTGCTGCGCTGCGTGTCGCGGTTTCGATTCCCGCACGGAACAAATATTTGTATGGCCTACTGATAGTTGTTCCTGGTCTGGGTGTATATTTGAGTTTACATACTTGTGTACAGGAGTTATTCCTAGTACATAACAAAGTTTTATAAAAAAAAAAATTGTATAGAGGGAAAAAGGCCCGGGTTTGTAAGATGCGTTCTCTAGTTCTGTCTACCCTGATGGGAAAAGGCGTGAGGTTATGTATGTTATGTACGCACGTATTGATTTCTCTATTAAAACAAACGATTTAGTAGCAGGAAAGCCACAATTAATTGATACCGAATTTTATTGCAAATGATAACTACTAATTAATTTAATTATTGAATAGGCCAGTCATCCGTTAGCCCGGCTACCTACATCGATGACTGGCTAAATTCAATGAGCATTCTTTTATATTCCGTTCCAACACGGCATAACATCAGATCAACTTGCCAGTATCATCACCTACGACCAGGGTCGCGGGTGGGTTTGAGAAGGTCACCGCGACACTAGCACATGGAACTGAAGGAACACGGGTGGGTTTTAGTCAGTAATAGTCTGACACGCCTTCCTGCTCCAAATAGAGCGGGACAAGTTATTTGGTGACCTCAACTATATTGGCTTCGGCTAGCAGCCTGACCATGCAGCTGAATACCAGAATTTTACACAGGGCGACTAGGGTTGCCAACCGTGCTCTAAAATAGAGTATTGTACTCTATTTCATGTAGGAGTACTTTATAATCTGTAATACTAATAGAGTATGGTAAAATACTCTTTTTTCACAATGTTTACTATACTAATACCAGTCTTGTATACTAAGTATATTGTCATAACCCAAAAATATATCGGTTACCGTTAATATGACCATTGAAATTTATAAAAAAATTGCTAAAAAAAAATTGATTAAGAATGTTTAGAGTCATATAATTCTTTTAAAAATGATGAAAAATTGTAATGTGCCACAAAAGGCACAAAAATATCTTTCCAAAAATTAAAAAAAAAATAGTATTTTTGTCTAAGGTGGTGGTGGGTGGTGGTGGTGGTGGTGGTGGTGGTGGTGGTGGTGGTGGTGGTGGTGGTGGTGGCTCTTTATTTACCCTGTCTGAAATCAGATATACTCTATTTCTTTTTAAACAAACTTGGCAAACCTAAGGACTGCCTCTACAACCCAGTTACACGATAACATTAGACCCCTTCATGAGACAAGTTGTCATGCTTTCGGCCTACCCGTAATAAACGTTAAGTTATTGGATCATCCCCATCATTTGAACCAGAAGGCGCCCATTGCTGGACCTAGGGCTCCCTTAAACGTCGTAACATGAATAGTGGACTCTCGTGGCCCACACTAGGTCTTCAACTTCAGTCCATCACAAGATGAACAATAAAGGCCAGCTTTCCAGGTGATTGGTCCACCTTGTTGGAGGCCTTACAACGCTGCGCCTTCCGGTACGCGGTTGCCACTCTTGTTTTTGGATGTCCCTGGATATATCACAGACTACCTGACAAACGCAAACCTCCCCGAAGCCCCTTTCCCCCGTCACCGGCTGCGCCTCCAGCCACTTAGTGGATACACCGAGCTTCAGGTCTTGACAACCCTACCTTGAAGACTGCACAGCACGCCTGGATTACTGTGGTGCTGTTTAGGAAATGGTAGGACGCTGGCCTTGATACCCGCACGTTTCAGGAACTAATAGACGATAGTGCACTGTCAATATTTCGATTTCCATCTACTATCTAATCAGATGCACCTGAAGACCAGTTACATGAAGCGCCAACTGTTTTCGCTATACGGCAGAGAATATCCCTGGACAACCCGGTCTTAAATCCACACATACCTGACAAGCGCAGACCTCCCCGAAGCCGCCCTTGCCCAGCACCCGGTACATGCGGAAGGTGTGCTGCGTCACCGGCTGCGCCTCCAGCCACTTCCACTGCAGGTACCGGTAGAAGTACATCGAGCGCTCGAACTCCGCGAACGGAGCGCCCGCGAGGAAACTCTTCACACATCGCACGCATTCTATGAATATGTCTTTAGAGCCGCCTGGAAAGTGAAAATTATACGTTAGTAGACTTAGTTACAATATTATAAGTTAAAAAAAACTTTTTTACAAAAAATACAACCGACTTCCAAAAAAGAAAATACACTTAAAATTGAAAAATAACTTTAATTTCGGAAATCGGTGTTTATATTTTATTTCTTCGTTAATTGACACCGAATTCCGATATTAAAGTTATTTTTAAGTCGGTTGTATTTTTTGTAAAAGGTTTTTTATTTTTCACTTTTTAGTTGTTATACCCCAGAACTAAAACTAAATATTAAAATTACGTCTGAATTGATAACCTCAACAACATGGAATATGGAGTTTGATCATACTCGTAATTGGAGGAGACTAAAACGTCATCTATGAATATACACATTTTTTGCTAACTTCAGGGGGAGGGGGGGGGGGGGGGAGTTTTTGGTTAACTTCTTAAATGATGAGACTAAAATTTTAAGATGCGCGCGCATCACTGTCACACAAAATTCACAGGTTGAAGTTAGCTAGAACCGTCACCCTGAAGTTAGCTATGGTCTGTGGTTCATGAAGAATGATTGTTTTCCTTTTGTAAACTTTGTGACAGTTTGGTTTTTTATCTTGTTACGCCAAAGAAGTATAACTTCTTACGTGCGTACATAAGTACACACACACTTTTGTTTTTTGTTTCGAAGTAGAGCTATAAGGAAGAATAATTGAAAGGGTGGGGTAACATAATCAAAAAGGGAATGAAAGTTTTATGGAATTTCAACATTGTTGTTGAGAAAATGAAAATTGCAAAACCAGTTGTTATTATTTTCGTTAGTTATGGAAAAATATGCAGATCTTTTTATACGCGATTGAAAAACATATGCAAACCACTAGAGAATTAATCAAAAACATAAACTCCATTGATTACCTATCACCTGTTATCAAACACGTGCGTGATCAGACTGATCAGATACCGCAGATAAGTTCGTATTACCGCACACCTTTCTCCGTTCCCATTGTTGACATCAAAAGGCACTTTTTACGACAGCCTGAAGATACTCGTATTACCGCACACCTTTCTCCGTTCCCATTGTTGACATCAAAAGGCACTTTTTACGACAGCCTGAAGATACTCGTATTACCGCACACCTTTCTCCGTTCCCATTGTTGACATCAAAAGGCACTTTTTACGACAGCCTGAAGATACTCGTATTACCGCACACCTTTCTCCGTTCCCATTGTTGACATCAAAAGGCACTTTTTACGACAGCCTGAAGATACACGCTTCGAACATACACCTTGTAAGTCGCGGCCGTTACCACTGGACCACCACTGCTCATAAAAGTAGGGGAAGACAAAAAAAAAACTGGCCAAGTGAGAGTCGGATTTCGCACATTTAGGGTTCCGTACCAAATGTATTTTCGACAATTTGTATGGCTTTGGGTCAACAAGATACTGTGAAATTTTGAAGACTGTAGCTCCAACCGCTTAAGCGACTGTAAAACCAGTGTGACAGACGAGGGACAGACAAACAGAAGGACACGTGAGTGACAGCAATAGGGCTCCGTTTGGACCCTTCGGGTACGGAACCCTAAAAACGACGGATAGACTATGTGAAAGATAGTATTATGTATAGCAAAAGGCGTGACTTTTTGATAAGGGCAAGATGATGATACCGAGAGTAAACCTCTTTCTCTAGTGTTATCGTTCCATTTCTATCTCCTTTTTCGCGGTTTCTTGCTTTAAAACTATCAGAAACTAAAGCTTGAGTCTGGCAGAAACCAATCTATAGAATTTTCGAGCAGTGTTCTGCTTATCTGAATCTATCTACGATATTCTTTAAGTATGTCTGAGATAAATGCTGATCTTTCTATTCTTTTAAGTCTAAAGGTACTGTCCCGACCTGCTCCCTAGGAAAGCCTTAAAAGTCGGCCAAGTGCGAGACGGACTCGCGTATGAAGGGTTCCGTACCCAAAGGGTAACCAACGGGACCCTATTACTAAGCCTCCGCTGTCCGTCCGTCTGTCAGCGGGCTGTATCTCATGATCCGTAATAGGTAGACAGTTGAAAGTTTCACAGAATATGTATTTCTGTTACCGCTATAACAACAAATAATAAAAATAAATTAACAATTTTAGGGGAGCCATACAAGTAACGTGATTTTTTCAGCTTATGGTACGGAACCCTTCGTGTGCGAGTCCGACTCGGACTTGGCCGATTTTTTTACCTCAATTTAATATAAGAAGATTTAAAAAGTAAACTCACCATCAATAGTAGCACTGGCTTCATCAATGACTTGTCGGCTGACGACGTCCGTCACAGCCTCGCAGTCATCAGTCTTCAGGTACCTGCCGAACACATCGGCCGCAAGCATCGCTCGCGTCTCGTCCACCTCCACCTCGTACCTGTCTGTCTGCAAGCAAAACTATGGACCTTCGAACATTGGTGTTATCTGACTCATACAAAATTTCAGGTGGTAAAGGAGAGACAATTTTGGGGTGTGTTTTGACAGCCTCCGAAGGAGGTGTCCAATTTGTGAAATATGAAGTATGTCTCTAATAACTATAGAACTAACTGACTACATAATAATGTGCAAGCTAATCTATAGACCTTCGAATATTGGTGTTATCTGAATCATAAAAAATATCAGGTGGTAAAGGAGAGACAATTTTTGGGAGTGCTTTGACAGCCTCCGAAGGAGGTGTCCAATTTGTGAAATATGTAAAATATGTGCATTAAAAATATGGTTGTCCTAAACTTGGGTTTCTTAAGAAAGTGGCCACTACAAATATGAATTTGACTCACATATCAAACCGAACACCGGCAAAATGACAGATTTTCATGAAGGTCTACGAATTACTACTACGGCACTGCTTCTTAGGAAACCCAAACTTTAAGGACTGTTTTGACTTGACAGCCTCGAAAGAAGGCGACTGATTTGCTTGTATATTTAAGTTTCTAAAAACTATAGGACCCAATAGACTAACTAGTGGGATCAAGGACTGGGACATTAACAAAATTGTTTCAACATGCAAACTTAGTTTGTATTTTATTGGAACAGAGGTGCCAGATAATTCCCAAGTACTGCAACTCCTGAAAGGCAGAATCTGTAGTGGCGGCCATCTGAATGCGTCATGGCAATGAAGCGCGACCAGTCCCAGAGAAACAATTCTTCAACTGGCTTGGAACCCCCAGCGCCATTAATCAGAAAAGAACAGCAAAGGCATAAGAAAACATACAGCCTATTCACTGCTTTTTTTTTTGGGGGTTTGAAATCATCCAATGACTTCGCCCGCTCTAGGGTGGAGCGGGAGGGGGTGTCAGACTCTTACTAACCCACCCCTGTTCCTCCCTGCCCTGAATGCCCAGGGGCGAGGTAACTCTTTCGAATTTATCCTCAACCCCTAGGCAGGCGTCGGCCATGATGGGCCCCGTCATGTATGCTGACCTTCTCCCGCTCTAGGGTGGAGCGGGAGGGGGTGTCAGACTCTTACTGACTAAAACCCACCCCTATTCCTCCCTGCCCTGAATGCCCAGGGGCGAGGTAACTCTTTCGAATTTATCCTCAACCCCTAGGCAGGCATCGGCCATGATGGGCCCCGTCATGTATGCTGACAACTCATTGAGGCGCGCGTGGAACACTACGCGCCGTCGACTCTCGGGCCTGGTGCTGATCGGACGGCGAGTTACCCATTACTCGCCGTCCGCAGGCTGCTAAGAACAAATGATTATATTTCACTTTTCATTCGTGATGACTGTTTATATTTAACTCCATTAGTACTGAAGGATTACATACAGTCTTATCGAAAAACTTAAGAAAAGAAAAGCCATTTGGTGATAAGGACCCTAGACAAAATGACATCCTATCAGTGACAACGATTGTCAAAAACCAGCCACGTGCGTGTCTGACTCGCGTGCAAAGGGTTCCGAAGTAATCATGTTTTTTTAAAAACCTAGATTACTTTTAGGTTTTCCTGTAATCTAGAGAACTAAATTCAGTACTTTTTAGTTTTTTTTTAATTTGTAACTCAGTCGTTTCGGCGATTTATATGAATTATTTGGTGACCTGGCAAACGTTGTTCTGCGAATAACAAAGGGAGGGTTGGGGTAGGAGGGTAAAAATGTCCAAAATGTACCTTGGAATTTCGACAATCGCTATCGCAGATACAATGTCACTTTGTCTAAGCTCCTAAAGTACAACGAAATAGTAAACAGGGGAAGGCGGGACAATCCAGTTACGTATTTATTTATATCGGTTTGTTTTATGTTTTCGATACATTTGCCCCACACTAGGAATTACTCCTGTATCGTGGGTGCGTTCACAAACATTTAAACTCACATACACAAGACACCCAGACCCGGAACAACTATCTGTAGGCCATACAAATATTTGTTCCGTGCGGGGATCGAACCCGCGACACGCAGCGCAGCAGTCGAACGCTCAACCACTACGCCAATCGTGCCGTCGTTGGATGGGGATTGTATCGTAGCCACCAGCCACATCTGAATATCACATTTTGATTCGATACCGCAAACCAGAGCTATTAAAGATTATTTTTAGTCGACCTAACTAACCTAATAGCGGCCGCCATATAATTTTTAAAGTGAAAACTTCTTTAGGTGCGTTGGGCATTTTTGTTCAACTTTTCACTTCTTTAGGCACTCCCGAGTGCCACTCTTTTTTAATTTTTTTTTAAATAATGCGTAGTGCCTGTTGTGATATTGTCGGCAGTCAAAATCAATTTAATGACACCTCATTTTTTTTAATCTATCCAGCCGTTTAGGCTACAGTGCGTACCAAAGAAATAGACAAACAAACATACATAGTCTCGAAAGCATTACCCTCATTCTGGGATGGTCGGATAAAAAGTCTAAAATATATGTAACCTTTACATTTTGGCATTACGACAATCGCTATCGCAGATACAATATCACTTACGGCCAATTTCACCAATTCTAAACGCCCAGTTTTCGACGTTTAAGCTCGCATAAACGTGTTTAACCGCTGTCATAAAGCTAAAGAGTTTGTTTGTTTGTTAATCTCAGAAACTACGTGATCGAATTGAAAAATTATTTTTGTTTTGAATAGTCCATTTATCGAGGAAGGCTATAGGCTATATAACATCACGCTGTGACCAACAGGCGCGAAGCGTCAATGAAAAATGTGGCAAAAAAAGGAAATAAAAATCCTTTTGAGAGCTTCAGTTGCGTGCTCTGCGTAAACGGTTAAAGTTACGCAAAAATTATATATGACGGAAATGTTCTCCTTTTAAAGTTCTAAAAAAAGTCCGCGACAGCATATGTGTGTGTGTGTTGTTTTATGTTATTTTTTTAACCGACGAAAAAAAAAGGAGGAGGTTCTCAATGCGACCGTATATATGTTGTTTTTTTGTGTATGTATTCCTCACTCCGTCATTTATGAAACGATCTTGATGATTATTTTTTTGTTAGATAGGGCATACCTCAAGGGTGGTCCCATGTCAAGAACATTAGGATCTGATCATTGAATCCTGATAATTGAGAGAAAACCTCGAAAATTGGGCACGAATATTGTTTCTGTTTACTTTCTATAACGTTATCAGGTATTTGCATTTAGGAATCATCACATCATGAAACTGAGCTGATGATGGAAAGCATATCTTTCCTTAACATTAGAAGTTAGATATAAAAAACTGGTTTTAGTGACAGATACCACTTAATATACATATTTTGCAGAAAAGACGTCTTTAGAATATTGGAGGTAACCTCAACTGGTCAATATCCTGGGAACCTCATGGAAGGATGGTTACATCATCAGCTCAGTGACAAGAGGAATGATAAAGGATTAGAAATTAGCCTCAGAGTATTAAAAGATGATGCGAGTCACAAAAAATCATAAAATAAAAAAAATTTTAACAAAAAATTCAACCGACGAAAAAGAACTAAAAAGCAAAAAATAAATATATAATAAAATATAATATATACAAAATTTAGATATTTAATAATCAGATTGTTGTTTGGCGCCGACTCAAAATTAGTTTATATATAAAATTTTATATTTTATGTAGGTAAATAAGCTCAATACTCAAGACTTAAAAGGTTAATTTATTTTTTGCTTTTTAGTTCTTTTTCGTCGGTTGAATTTTTTGTTAAAAAGTTTTTTATCTTTTTTTAATACCGAGTTTAATTGCACTGTGTGGATCATGTTATCTGAATTAAAGGTTTTTTTTTATATGTCTACCTTTTAAGGTTAACTCACTATAATATTTTTCATTGTTTTTATTTTTTACGCTAAGCTTAGTTCAGGAAAACTTAGTTTATAGAGCGAATGGTGAAATCGGCCCTTAGTCTAAGTACAACGAAATTGTAAACAGGGGAAGGCGGGACAATCTTGTTACGTGTTTATTTATATCGGTTGGTTTTATGTTTTCGATACATTGGATGGGGATTGTATCGTAGCCACCAGCCACATCTGAATATTGCATATCGATTCGATACCGCAAACCAAAGCTATAGAGGTTCGTTTTAGGTCACTATTTGAATAAATATGTTTGTTTGATACAGTTGTTTTCTTGCCAATTTTGTTTTGATATTATGCAGAGGTCAGCGTTGAAAGCGAATATCTATCTGTCTTTCTTTGCGAATTTCTACAACATGTGAAATGCAATAAATAAAAATGTCACGTTAGTTCTCTACAATTTACTTTCCTCTGGAATTCGTTGTGATGTGGTTTTGCCAGTTACAGAAAAAAGTGTGGGGAAGAATGTACATGTGAAGAAACCATCGTTGTCTGTCGATACAAGATGACACTTAGCCAGTTAGCTCAGCAGCACAAACCAATATAGCCTCTGTATGACTGTTTTCATACGCTTAGGTGCGTTTTTCCATTATACAGACTAAATATTTTAAGCCGTATTTTCACTAGAGGACATATATTTCGCTGTGACATATCGCCCAAAATTCACGTGGTATGTCTCTGCGACTTTGTGGGACTATGTTGCTCGATATTTGCCATGTTCACACTACCCAGCCCCCCACCCTGCAGCAGTTCATGAAGCGCTCCACCAAGCGCTTCCTAGAAACTGCTGCTAAACATCGTAACCCCCTTATCGCATCGGCTACTCGATACGTTCCCTCCCAAATTTCTAGGATTCGCCGCCCCCGGCATACCCTCCAAGTCCCTGATGACGCCACAACCCTGCTCCAAGAGAGCCGTAGGGAAACCAGCACTATCAAAAAACACTACAGACCGCCGATTTTCCGACCTCGCCGGCGAGGCCCGTCGCGAAATCTAAGTCATTGCCCTCCCCGTCTCTCGCCAGCACGTGCCGCTGAGCCAGTAAACTCCCCAATTAATGGTAACCAGATCCAGCCTTCCCTTGCTGCCCCTCAGTGACGCCCTAAGCCGAGGCCCGTACTCCGCAGGGAGTGCCCTTAGCGTGGTCACTTAGTTTTGTAAGTTTAATAAGTCCTGGCTGGAGGCTTTAATATATTAAAGCCTACACAGGCAAGCCCGGTTAAGCAGACGACAGCCTCAGAGGCTGACCTGCAAGACGCCCCACAAAAAAAAAAAAAAGCCAGTGGTGACAAGTATGTCGCCCGAGGAGGCAGTGTTTGTTGCAAGCGACGTCAGGAGACATCGCGCGGGACACGTAAATTTCGTGTCGAGCAACAGAGTCGCGGGACAAAATGTCCCCTAGTGAAAATGGGGCTTTAATGGGAGCGATATGATTTAAGATGCTATGTCCCATAGCTGGTGCAGAGAGCATCCACAGTAGCCCTTCATCACTAACGGTCTTAGAAATGCCGGGGCCGATATAGGCAGAAAATATTGTTACCATCGAGGGTAGGACCAGGATGAGGCTGGCACAGGAACGTGGGGATTGGCACAAGAAATAGAGAGGTGTACGCTCAGCAGTGGGCTAAGTCGGGGCTGTGGATGATTTGCTGAGTGATATGTGGCTACAAAACAAATCAAATCTGAACATTGTAGAGATACTTCAAACTTCGTTTCGATGGCATGACAGTTATTCGGTATGAGAATAAAAAAGCTCTTAAAAAAAAGTATAAATTGTTAGCTTAGAGTATGCTACGAGCTATGCGGTTTGTAAAGCAGTTCCCAGGGCTACCGCCCAGAAGATCAGCGACTTCCTGATAGAAGAAGTCTTTTAATTTGACCCAAAACTTTGCCACTTCCACTGCAATGTCGGTAGTGCATAAATTAAGGATTTAAGGAAGACTAAAGACCGTATAAAGAAAGAAGAACTAAGAGCAAAACAAGTGTCAGATATCTTGACCAGAGTTGACCAACAGAACTGGTGGTGGACTGACCACATGACGAGAACAAAACAGGCGAAATGGAGCAAAATAATAACCGATTAGTTTCCCAGAAATAGTAAACGAAGAAAGGGAAAACAACAAAGGAGATGAGAGGACGAGTTGAAACTTACAGCGGGTAACTAACTGAAGGAGAGTGGCTTGTGATAGAATACAATGGAAACAGCTATAGACCTAGACCTTTGCCGGGAGGCACACTGAATTAAGAGACGTACTATAACATCAAAGAAAATCAGACAAAGCAATTCAGAATACAAGTGCTTATAATAAAAATACAAATAAACTAAAGACGGGGGTGACTAGTCTAGTAAATAATTTAAAATTCATTCATTCAATGAATACTTACCGCATCTAGAAAGTTATTGTACTTGTGATACTGAGGCCGGTTCCTCTCGCAGAACTGTCGGAACAGCAGCTTGCCTATCGGCTGCTGGTCCACCACGTAATCGTAACCTACATCTGAAACAAGCAGAGGATGCATCATTAGTACATGAAAGAAAAAACAGATAATTCGTTGATTAGAAACATAATGGAAAGAATAAAAAAAGCGCACAGGACAAAACTCTGCTAAGCCTTTTCCCAACAAGCTTTTTTTTTTGGGGGTGTGGGAAATCATCCAGTGACTTCTCCTGCTCCGGGTGGAGCGTGAGGACGTGTCAGTATCATAATCATAATCATAATCATTTATTTGCAATAAGTATTGGTACAGTGTTGGTCTTAAGTTAATAATTAAGTTTCTAATACATAATCAGACATTTGACATGCAAAGTGTTACAATGTAATGTTTGTTAAGTTTGTTAATGCTCTATTATTCATACAATTCAATTATTCATTAAATTTAAAATACATTAAATATTAATTATCGTCACATTAATTTAAAACAGATTATTATTTAAGACTATTACAATTTATAAATTCATTTATAGAGTAAAATCGTTTATCCAGCAGCCATAATTTTAGCTTTATTAAAAATAAATTATTAGGTAACTCTTTAAAGTTCTTTGGTATTTTATTGTAGATAAGTCCACTCATACTAAAACAATTATATCAATAATATCTTACTGACTAAAACACACCCCTGTTCCTTCCCTGCCTGAATGCCCAGGGGTGCGGTAACTCATTTTCAGAATTTATCCACTACCCCTAGGCATGCAGGCACCGGCCACAATGAGCCCCGTCAGTGGTGGCTGACAATCATCTCTTTGAGGCGTGCGTGGAACACTACGCGCCGTCGACTCACGGGCCTGGTGCTGATCGGACGGCGAGCTACCCACTGCTCGCCGTCCGCAGGCCCGGGACTAAGGTGGCCGGAGATCGTCTCGCGACGTCCTACGCCCAGTACCTCTCTTGCGGTGGTAGCGGCCGGGGCCGTGAGGGCCACTCTGTTGAGCTTCCCTCACGCGTCCCGCCTCTGCCTTCGCGGTCATTACTGCATCGCAGAAGGCGGAGACTGCCTCCCATTCCCTCTCGCTCCGTTGGTCCTGGTTCAGGCCATGGGCCTGAATCAGGGCCGGGCCCGAGAGGTCGCCGCCACCTATCGCATCCACGAGGACACGGCAGTGCTCCGCCCAAGCGGGGCAGACCTCCACCGTATGCTCCACCGTGTCCTGTGGGCGATCCGCGCAGTGGTAACACCCGGGCGTTTCCTCACGCCTGATCTGATTCAGGAACCTCCCGATTCCCAACATGCTGGAGTCGGCTACCAGCCTAACCAGATGAAGGCAGTATTTGAAGTCAGTTCAGTAAGTAACAAGAGCGCCGGGAGGGAGAAAGGGGTGCTCTTGCACCTCCCTGGCTTTCAACATTATATAAAAAATCGCCCAAAATTAAAAAAATAATATATCAAAAAAGTTTCTTAGATATTATTTCTAGGTATTCGAAGAGAGATACAAAATTTTTCATGGCCACCTTGAATGGCAATGCTGATTATTTGGACAAAAATACAAAATCGATTTTGAATTCTACATATTTTCAAGAGCCAAGTACAATCAGGCTTTGCCTGACGCAACCTGTTTATTGGCAGAGGCATTCAATATCAAACGATATAATTTTCATCTATTTAACAAGCTGTACAATTAAAAACACTAGCTTGTGTTTCATTATGTGAATTACGATACTGTTGTCAAATGATAGGCAACTACGAGTATTAAGATGAGGCATTCTTGAAGTCTTCGTATTTCAACGAGCAATAGAGATGGTTCCTGGATGCAAAAATAATAATTCTATTAAGAACGTAAGTTATTAACCGACTTCAAAAAGAGGAGGTTCTCAATTCGTCTGTATGTTTTTTTTTTCTTTTTTTTTTTGTATGTTTGTTACGCGATATCTCCGCCATTTGTGAATATATTTTGATGATTCTTTTTTTGTTTGGTACTTAGGTCGTACTTCAGAGGTGGTCTCATATAAATTTTATCGAAATTGATTTAGCACTTTTTGAAAAAAAAACAACGTAAACAAAAAGTATACACAGATGACGCTTTGGTTGTCTCCAAATGTTCAAATTCCATAATATTGTTATTATGGTTATCCATTCGGGCATAACTTTAATATTTAGTTTTAATTCTGGGGTATAACAACTAATGAGTGAAAAATAAAAAATACAACCGACTTCTAAAAATTGCAAAATAACTTTAATTCGGAAGTCGGTGTCAAATAACGAAGAAACAAAAAAATACAAATACCTACTTCCGAAGTTAAAGTTATTTTGCAATTATTAGAAGTCGGTTGTATTTTTTGTAAAAAAGTTTTTTATTATTCAAAAACATTGGACACGTATTTTTTGCTTTACAAAATCAATAAAAAATTACAGGGGGCTTGTAACGTCACTTCTAGGCAAGTGGTACATTTTTGACTTAAGTGTCATTTTTAACACGTTTTAAGTAGCTTGGTATATTTTTATGTATATAGGGTCACTGGTAATTAGCGACCGATACTTTAACACGTGATTGTACTCATGATAACAAACAACTTTTGCTATGGGACCAAACCTGAAATCACGAAAAAAAATAGGCAGTACAGTACATTTTGACCAGTCATAAATGTACTGAACAGCAGATTTAAAAAAAATAAAATAATTGATTTTCGCGATTTCTAGTTTGGTCCTTTAGTAAAAATTGTTTGTTATCATGAGTACAATCACGTGTTTAAGTATCGGTCACTAATTACCAGTCATCCTATATAAGTAACGGGAATTTTTGAACGTGATTTTCAACCACTTCAAAACGACGGATTGAATTGAAACTGCGCACACTTATCAAGGACCGATGAAAATGCATGGTTAGCTAAGTGACGTCATTCTAAATCAAATATGGCGGCCTCCCAAAGATGGCTGACTAGTTATTTTTTATGTATTTCCATGATATGGGTATCAAATTAAAGGGGATGCTAAGGAGAACACGAAAAAAAAAAACGTGTTTTTAGTTTTTTTTTTAAACTAGAAATTTATTTTGTTAACGTGACGAATTTTGATGCCACTACCCTATTTCTAATTGGATTTTCATTAAATCTTGTTAGAGCTGTTATTCAATCATTGAGTAAATGTAGATGAGACCGATTAGCCTATTTATCTACAAGTTTTGCCAGCGGCTAAACCCGTCTGGAACGATCCTTTGCAGCCCAACTTTTTACCAAATCCGTTCAACCATTACGGCGTGATTGAGTTTCAAAGTTTGTACCATATAAACATGAAAGTTTCGCATTAGTTTGTTAAGCTTCAGGCTTTATTTTCTTACGGCATAGATATTTCAATTTATCACTACATATTATATAACAATAAATTTTAAAAAAACCCCAACGCTTATAAGAAAAGCGGAAATTTAAAAATAACAAAAGAGCTGATGACCTTGCAATGGCTGGACCGGTTTTGATAAAACATGTCTAAGAACCATCGCTATCAAACCTGCTTTCAAACAAAAAACGCATTTAAATCAGTTCACCCGTTTAAGAGCTACAGTGCCACAAACAGACACACAGACAGACGTGTCTGTCTGGGTGTCTTCTTTTAATTAAAGTTTTGTAACTTAGTCGTTGTGGCGACACTTGGAGGAGGCCTATGTCCAGCAGTGGTCGTCTTTCGTGTGAAATGAAGATGATGAAGTAACTTAAAGCTACCATTTCAGTCATTCTTTAATAGATTCGCCAAAAAAAACACCAAGAAACACCAAAAAACACCAAGGCTGCACTGAGCGACTTGTAAGTGCAGTGTAGTAACAACGTAGCGTGGCGCACCATGTTCCGCCTGCCCTGGTGGTGCAGCGCCAGCACCATGTTTTGTGCAGGACGCGCGCTCGACTCACCGGCGCTGCTGAGGAGCCGGTCGGCCGCCTCACGCTCCGCCATATATCGCTCCTTGATGGCCGCGGTGCGAGACTGGGCACAGCCCCTCTAAATCAGGTCGCGGATAATTTCGAAAGAGAGTTACCGCTGCCCTGGCACAAGCAATTGAAGGAACAGGGGTGGGTTTTAGTCAGTGAAAGTCTGACACGCCCTCCCACTCCACACAGAGCGGGAGGTCATTGGATGACTTCCCACCCCCCAAAAACAAAAAAAAAAGGTCCCTAAATCATAGATGGTGGTCCTAACATACACCGATTACTTAATTCACTGCGTCTAATTTTACATCTAGATACTAATATTACAAAAAGGTAAAGTTTGTGACGTAATAGGCGGTAATCTCTGGATCTACTGAACCGATTTTGAAAATTCGTTTACCAATAGAAAGCCACGTTATTTGTGACTGTCATAAGATACAAATATTTTTGAAATTCACGCGGACGAAGTCGCGGGCGGAGTGCTAGTCTGTTATATAATTGTAAAGTACCTTTTTTTTTTTTTTTTTTGGGACAAGCCCGCCACACTATTCCCAAACCACTGTAACTTCTGTAAGCCAGAATCAACAGTGGCGACCACCAGAAAAAACGCCGAGGCAATGAAGCTCGACGAGTCCCAGAGAAACGATTAAACTGTCTTGGGTCCCGCAACGAAATTAATCAGAAAAGACAGCGGAGGAGTAAGAAAAACATAATTTCCACTTCCCTCCTAATCAAGCGGGAGACAGAACAAAACTAGGCCATTAGGCACAAAAGGGGGTTTTTACAACTGGGGTAAGCCCAGTTGCCAAGCACCACTGATTAAAAACACTAATATTAATGGGTCCTAAAATTGTGAGCTGTTACACTTGATTCCAATAATAGGTATGGCAAAAACGCTTGAACGCACGGAAATTCGTTCTAGTTTCCACAAGGTCCGTGTAATAGACAACTCCAGACGTAGGCTGAATACTATCCAACATAATATTGCGCTCAGCCTGCCAAAGAGTACACTCCCACAGGATATGATGTGCGGATTGTTCGTATTCGCAATCAGGAGTAGAACATTGACATAAAGGTGAGGCAACAAGCTTGAAGGAAAATAATTTACTCTTAAAGTTGCCATGACCTGTGAGAAATTGGGCAACACAGTGATCCACCTCCAGCCATGTCCCATCCAGCCGTTCGCGAACCGATGGGAAGAACTGGTGGAGGTGTCTGCCTTTGATGGAACTTTCCCACCTACATTGCCATTCGGATAAAAGGTCCTCCCAAACTTCAGTTTGAGGTTTAAGTAATCTAGAAATCTTGGCCCGATCACGTTGAGGTAAAAAGTCTGGGTCCGTAGTCTTTCGTGCAGAATAGTACATTGCAGCACGTCGCTGCACCTCCAGATCGACTGGAAGTACACCTGCAAGTACCGGTAAGGCTTCAGTGCTAACCGTCCTATACGCTTTACATAGGAAAATCAAAGCTAAACGTTGACTTTGTAGCAATTTACGTCGTACCGCCCCAATGGTGGCCCTATCATCCCAAACAGGTGCCCCGTAGCACATACAACCCAGGTAAGTAGCCCCATAGATTGTTTTTAACGTTGGGAATGATAGGCCCCAAGTAGCCATGGAAATCCTCGTCAACGCATAGAAGTTCTTTTTAGCTTTTTCCCCTATTGTTTTTACATGCTCAATAAATGGAAAGTTATGTTCTAATACCATACCGAGGTAGCATACAGACTGTTTTTTTTTAACGGGAACGTTATTAAACCTTATACTAGGCCAAGACTTAAGGTTACCTTTCAACATAAGTTGATAGGTTTTATGCGGTGCGAAGGTAAGACGGTTCCGATCACCCCATTGAGATATTAAACGAAGGGAAGTCTCAGCCAAACTCTCAAGGCCAGCCCGAGTACTTGACTGAATGATCAGCAGCCCATCGTCCGCATACCCGGTTAATGAGCAATCGCAAGGAAGCGGAATCGCGAGAAAATCATCGTAAAGTACCTATTGTTTTGTGTAGTATAGACTCGTCTGATACCCAATGTGAGTGCGGTGCCCCTGTCCAGAACATGACTCACATACTGGAATGCCCCAAGCGCCCACGTGTCCATACACCTGCACTATGAAGGACCTGATGAAGGCTATTGATGCTGCAATTAATGTGGCCAGTTTCTGGGCCCAAAAAATTTTGCAAGTTTCCTAACTTGGTGGTGGTTTCCTAACCACCGATTCGATAGAAGAAGAATACGATCGTTTATAAATTGGTATTTTAATGTTTTAATTTGGATGTTAATCTTAAAAAAAAACCTGGCACTCCGGGAGTAGGTACCGTCACAAATGACGATAAAAAACTTTTTTACAAAAAAATAGAACCGACTTCCAAAAAAAGTGCAAAATAACTTTAATTTCGGAAGTTGGTGTTTCTGGTTTTGTCTTCGTTTTTTTACATCGACTTCCGAAATTAAAGTTATTTTGCACTTTTTTTGGAAGTCGGTTCTATTTTTTTGTAAAATAGTTTTTTATTTTTCACTTTTTAGTTGTGGTTCCACATTAAACTGTGTTAACAATTCATAGACATACGATCGCAGCAATTGCGGTTGATTTGCTGTCAATTTTTGAAGAGTTCCGTTGTCAGTCTCCGAAACCCATCATCAGATCTATATGAAATTTAAATGGGACCATTTCGGAACAAACCTCTTTCGAACAAAAAAAGAATTTTCCAAATCCGTCAATATAATATATGACGGAGTTACGCCCGAACACACATGAAAAAAAAAAAATACAAACATCCGAATTGATAACTTCCTTCTTTTTGAAGTCGGTTAAAAAACTTGAACAAAAATAACCAACGCGCATGTCGGTGGCGTGCGAGTTTCAATTGTTTTTTTTTCCCATCTCGAAACTGCCCAACGCACCTAAAGAAGTTTTCACTTCAAAAACTCTTTCACAAAGGAAATCAATTCCCATAGCAAATACATTCAGATATCCGAGTTTTTAATATGAAGATATTCCGGTCGATTTGGGTATCTAATAACTTCGGTATTTCCTCAACTGGCAGAGATTCGATTATCCAGAATATTGGCATTTATATTGGATGTTATTAGTGTTAATGTTTGCCTTGTGGATTACAAGTCTAGGTCAAGTGGTCTGAAGAAAAGGCTGGCGTATTTCTGCCTTTTACGCTTCGTAAGGGAGATCTTCAAGTGAACGGTTATTTGTTAGGGTATGATGGTAAAACTTGGTTAGCTGAGTTTATCCAATGTTAAAAAGCTGACTAAGTACCGATTTCACCATTCGCTCTATAAACTAAGTTTTACTGAACTAAGCTTAAGGTAAAAAATATCTGACGGGGCCCATCGTGGCCGGTGCCTGCATGAATACGGGTTGCGGATAAATTCTGAAAATGAGTTACCGCACCCCTGGGCACTCAGGCAGGGAAGGAACAGGGGTGGGCTTTAGTCAGTAAGAGTCTGACCGCCCTCCCGCTCCATCCAGAGCGGGCGAAGTCATTGGATGGTTTCCAAGCACCCCAAAAAAAAAAGGGTAAAAAATATAAAATCCATAAAAAAGAATATAGTGAGTGAACCTTCAAATATAGACAAATGCTGTCACGAACTTTTCTTTAGAACTTTAAAAGGAGAACAATTCCGTCATACATAATTTTTGCGTAACTTTAACCGTTTACGCAGCGCACGCAACTGAAGCTTTCTTAAGGATTTTTTTTCCCGTTTTTGCCTCATTTTTCATTGATGCTCCGCTCCTGTTGGTCGCAGCGTGATGTTATATAGCCTGTAAAAAAACCACAACTACTATTCAACACAAAAATATTTTTTTTCAATTCGATCCAGTAGTTCCTGAGATTAGCAAACGAACAAACAAACTCTTCAGCTTTAAGACAGCGGCTAAACGCGTTTAAGCGAGCTTAAACGTCGAAAACTGGGCGTTTAGAATTGGTGAAATCGGCCCTAAGTATCAGATAACGTTCTTAGTTTTAAGTTTGCGTCACAATTATTTCGATCTAGCTTCTGAAAGTGGCTTCGCCCGCTATAAATGATAGCCAAAGTGCTATTCCAGATTATTCTTCTTCTTTTCGTATCGGTGGTACATTGTTTGTGCTTATACAATCATACTGTTTGTGCCCAGTAGGTGGCCACGTTTATTGCTTCAGTGGAAGCTTTAAATTAATTTAATTCCAGATTATAATCTATCACTGTGTCAAATTTCATACAGATTCGTTCAGCCGTTCTGGCGTGATTGACGACTTAACAAACATCCATCCATCGTACCATCCAACTTTCGCATTTATAGTATTTGTAGGATAGTAGGATTCCGTATAATAGGTCTTTCTAACCGCAAACTTCGATGAAAAATTGTTTTGGTGTTTGTACGGCGTCTCTCCGCAGACCATGGGCCACCTCTAATCTTGCGCCGCATGCTCTGTCGCCTGTACATGTAAGGATCTTATGGCTGTGTTAGCGAATGCTGTGGTCATCGCTGAATACTGGGCTAATCACAATATTTAACTACTAAATTTGCAATCGACACGCTAAGAAAAGACGATGAAAAATTTAATTTGATTTACTTTAATTTAACCAATATAGGATGCACGTAAAAGTAGGCACAAACAAATATTGGTTAGTACATTTCCTTGAAAGGAAACCTTAAATAACATCATCCACTAAACATATTCATAAAAGCATATTAAATAAGGCATAAATATCGGCTGATGACATCGCTACATTTCCTTAACAAATCAAAAGGAAAAATGCCTGAAATAGATGCAGCATACAAATAATAACAATGGATGGGGACTGTCAGCGGCCGGCATCAGTGAAACTATCTGAAAGTTGCTGAAAGAAATAACGAAACATACATAATGCAAACTTGGCAAACTCACAACTATGGGGGATGTAGGGGAAGGGAATACCATAGAGCATGGAAACGCTGCGCCGGCAGAGGAAACATAACCAGTATAACTTGGCCTCGCTTCCCTATCCCTACATATAGGGTTGCCATCTCAAAAGTCTACCAAACAGGACAATGAGCCCGGACATTTTCAATTTTATATTTACACCTAACCAATAAAATTAGCATTCGTTTTAATTGATACAATTGGACTTTTTATTTTTAAACTTGTTAAAGCAGCGTTTCACTCTTGACTACCGTTATTGTCTTAAGATAAAATTCAGTCTTCTAAAAATAACAGAACGTAAACTTTAAGATTCTGACTACTCATTAACTCCGCCCGGACGCTTCCCGGGCGCCCTCCAAACTAGGACAAATTCGGGGAAACCCGGACGGATGGCAACCCTGCCTACATAGTATAAAGCAAAGTCGCTTGCCGCGTCTGTCTGTTTCTCCGCTAACTCCTCCTAAACCGGATTTTGATGCGGTTTTGATTAATAGAAAGAGCGATAAACTAGGAAGGTTTTTGCAAATAATTTGCACTCGTGTAGAGCCGGGGTAGGTCGCTAGTTCTATAATAACTCCGTATTACGCTCGGCCAGCGGTGTGGTGTGAGAACTGGCTGAAAACGCGATGAGCACGCAACTTCTATCATCTTTGTGGGTGTATGACCGTAAACGTCATCATCATCATTTCAGCTGAAAGATATCCACTGCTGGACATAGGCCACCCCTAAGTGTCGCCACAACGAACGGTTCTGTGCGTCTCGCATCCATCGGCTACCCGCGACCCTCACCAGGTCATCGGTCCACCTTGTGGGAGGCCTTCCAACGCTGCGTCTTCCAGTACGCGGTCGCCACTCCAGAAATTATTGGCCCTATCTGTTCTGCGAGCAATGTGCCCTGCCCACAGACACTTCTGTTTGGCGATTCTTCGGGCTATGTCGGCAACCTTGGTTCTTCTGTGGATATTTGCATCACGCAAGGAAACTCCGAGCATAGCCCTCTCCATTGCTATGGGTGACTTTAAACCTGGGGGCTTAGACAAAGTAACAATTAGAAAACCATAACGAAGTTAGAAAAGACTAAAATGTATGAGATTGACACAAACCGCGCTAAGTCACGTGGTCAGTCGACTCTCGACATCGTTATCGCAAGTTGGTAGACAATGTTATAATTCGTAACGAAACCATAAAGAAATGAATTGCTATCGTGTTTATCCCATACAAATGCGTAGACAAGCAGCGCTTTCAGAGTTCGCCTTCGCCTCGATCGTGATCGCCAAAAAAGATAACGAAGGAACGCTAACGCTAGGAAATGTTTATCGATATCTCAGAGACGATGACGAATTTAGATATCGTTTCGCTACAAAGCGATGTTACTTTGTCTACAGGGCCTGATGCGGCCCATTGACAGCGTGTATGCAAGGATCGTAGCAGTAAGCGTTCTGTAATTTGTATGTTGGCAGTGGCGCCTCTAGCAGCGGTCGCCGAGACGTCGGTGTCGTCTCTTTACTCTGTGGCTAAACTGCGAGCTCTATGGAGCTATGGGGGCTGATATTGCGAAGTGAAGGCCTACGGGCTGTTATAAGGATTTGTGTTAGGTTAAAAGATATTGGAATACATTTGGCGATGATTGTGATTGTTTCATTCGATCCATTGGTCGTGCTCGTAATTTCACTACAGATAATCCTATGCCTTCAAGGTTCTTGTTAAGGAAGTCAGAAGTGCTGTACTATACGTAAATTGTATTTTTGTAGTGTTTGTACCTTGTCACTGACAGAGATCTGCCAAGATAGGCAGCACTTCTTTCCATCTATTTCTAGGGTTCTGAACATACCAGTGAAAAAACGTAACCCTTATAGGATCACTCGTATGTCTGTCTGTCCGTCTGCCACAGCCAATTTGCTCCAAATCTGCAGGACCGTTTGAGTTAAAAAATTGGTGTACACATGAACGTCTATGACCGAAACGTGTGACGGACGTGTAACGTAAATAAATAAATTTGGAATACGGAGGTCACTTTTAGGGTGCAAATTGTAAAAGTAAAAAAGAAAGTTTTTCAAACTGTACCGTGCAACATACACCCGGGCCTGCGGACGGCGAGTAATGGGTAGCTCGCCGTCCGATCAGCACCAGGCCCGAGAGTCGAGGGCGCGTGGTGTTCCACGCGCGACGATCAAGAGATTAGTGTCAGCCACCACTGACGGGGCTCATCGTGGCCGGTGCCTGCATGCCTAGGGGTAGCGGATAAATTCTGAAAATGAGTTACCGCACCCCTGGACACTCAGGTAGGGAAGGAACAAGGGTGGGTTTTAGTCAGTAAGAGTCTGACACGCCCTCCCGCTCCACCCAGAGCGGGAGAAGTCATTGGACGATTTCCCAACCCTCCCAAAAAAAAAAAAAAGTATTTGGTGGCTTGGTGTGGTTTGGTGGTTTGGTAGTATTTGGTGGTTTTTCACCAAAAAAAAAAAAAAACGTTCAACATATCAAATGAAAAGGCATTATTGGCCACACACTTGGTCGGTTTTTCGTAAATTACACAATGAATTGTGTTGAATAAAATTGTCAAACTGAAAAGCACTGCCATTGCGTGTTTCTAATAGGGATGACGACAGAGTAAAAGGAAAATAATTCTATTTAGTCCGTAAGTTAGATTATCAAAAACTTTTTTACAAAAAAATAACAGACTTCCAAAAAAAAAATACACAAAAAATTAAAAAATAACATTATTTCATAAGTCGGTGTCAAATAATGAAGAAGTAAAATACAAACACCGACTTCCGAGATTAAAGTTATTTTTTAATTTCTTTTTTTTTTTTTTGGAAGTTGGTTGTTATTTTTTGTAAAAAAGTTTTTTATTTTTCACTTTTTAGTTGTTATACCCCAGAACTAAAAACCCCAATAGCATGGAACGTGGAATTTAAACATTTGGAGAACAGCAAAACGTCATCGAGGCACACGTTTTTTTTTTTTTGTTGTTCAGTTTCTCAAAAAGCGCTAAAGCAATTTCGATAAATTTTATATGGGACCACCTCGGGAATATATTCTTTCGGATAAAAAAAGAATTTTGAAAATCGGTCCACAACTGACGGAGTAATCGGCGGACATACATAAAATAAATAAAAAGCATACATACAGTCGAACATAGAACCTCCTCCGTTTTCGAAAATCGGTTAAAAAAAATTGGACACGTATATTTTGCTTTATCAAATTAATAAAAAATTACAAAGATACTCGTACAACGCATCAAAGTTCAGGAGTGGGGGCTTGTTACGTCACTTTTAAGTAAAACGTGGTACAATTTTAACCTAAGTGTGACGTCATCCGAAATTTCAACCTACTGTGTATCGTCTTAATTTTTTGTTAAAGTTACAAAAAAAAAATGTGTACAATCTTTTTTAGTAATTTATCTGACGAAATAATTAGATTTTTTTATTCGTCAACCCTATTGCACTTTACTAAAAAAATCGTTGCATATTTATAGTAAGTGTGTGATTAACTCACACTGTTACTATAATAGGTATGCAACGATTTTAGTTTTAGCCAGTATGTCAATGCTTTTCCCTTTGAACTTCAAGAAATAACATTCGTAAATTCTGTAAGCAATATTTCTTCTAACAAAAGTAATCTCGACGACGAACGCCCACAGTTAGACTAGACATTATTTTACGAGCCACATACAGGATGTAACGGAATTGGGTGGTCATATTAAATATAATACTCCCTCTGTCCATAGAAATGAACAACATTATTCAAGAAAGTTATACACGATTCCGAAAAAAAAATGAACAACCATACTAATTTTGAAATATACTTTATGAATGAAACTTTGTACGGAAAGTACAACATTTTTTTGGACTTTCTTGACCTTGACTTAATTGAAGAAAGTTACTCATTAATGTGGGCAGCGGCAGGTCCCCGGGACTATCTGCGACTCCCGCGTTCCCCTTAAGTTCAAGGGGAAAATTTATAAAACAATGGTCATACCTGCTGTCTTGTATGGTTCATTATGTTGGGCCACAAAAGGGATGAATGAAAAGCAATTGCATGCAGCTGAGATGAGAATACTAAGAACGATGTGTGGTGTTACGCGCATGGATAGAATTAGGAATGAGTATTATGAGTATACAGCGTGGAGAAGACAATACGACAATAAATGAAAACACGAACAATACTAGTTTATAAGAATAAGTTTAAGCTATCAAAAATGTCCTAACATCGAAAATAAAAAAATAAAAATTTCAAACAAACTAAATGGCATAAAACTAGAAACGAAATAGAACACCATTTATAAATATGAGTTCACTAACCTGTCGTAAGAGCGGCAACAACGCGCGGTCCTGTAGCGACTTGATTTTTTGGCTTTTAATTATGGATTAATGCTCAGTAAAATTACACTGAATCACAGATTATTTAGCACAGCCCAAACATTGACAGCAAGTCTGTACTGGTGCGAAGTCTCCCGTCCTAGACGCGGATTCACGCGGCTCCAGTAACGAAGATTCTGTCTGTTCCATAAACCGTTCCTTGTAAATGTACTTTCATCAGTCCACATCACATTGTACAAGAAATCCAGATTCTCGAAATGTTTATTTTCAATCCAGCGACAAAAGTTTTCCCTAACTGGTTTGTCTCTAGGTAACAATGCATGCAATTTCTTGTATTTATACAGCTTCCGTTTGTCGCGTTTTAAAACTTTAAGAATAGTTGTATGGTCAACACCTGACCTGCCCTTCGCGAAATACACGTTGGGTTGCGTTAAAAAAAAAAACACGAAAACAATAAAAACTAAGCGTCTAATTTCGCACAATTCACTCACTGTTTAACTAAATACCTATTAAAACGTTACGTGTCCTGTCACCAAAATAAAGCGTCCAATTTCGCACTAATACCGTCGTAAATGAATTTACAAATTTAAACACGAGCGGCGGGGAAGTACCTACACGAAAGTTAGCGGCTCCTACAAAGCGAGGACGCGTGACTCTTCACAGGACCGCGGCGACACACTAAGCTAAAGTAAAAGTAGTAGCATATTTCTTCAAGGAAGCGAAGTAACAAACGAAACTAGATTTATCTCTTTCGCACACACTAAATTTTCTATTAATATTATGAGTGCATTGCAATTTCCGCATTCGTTACTTTCTTATCCAACTTTGATGACACGCTTTAAGACTCTTATTACTCAGAATTAAGGTATAATTTTCACTAAATCAGATGAAAATACTAATTTGGCGAAAGTGTTTAAGTAGCGAGTTGGCAACGTGACTTTAATGTTTTGACGTTTATACCGATGTGGGTCGTTAACCTGACAGTGTTTCCCTATTATCAGATACATCATGTAGCAAATGTTAAAAATGAAAAATAATTTCCTGTGACTAAACTACTGGATCATTTAATTATTTATTATAATATCTAATTAAAATAGCTAATTAAACTAATAAATAACTTAATAAATAAAATATGTACAAGAGGCATAAAAAATCCGGTAGTGGTAAAGCTCATTGGGCATCAAAAAATTCGTCCACCTCGCTGTCAATGGGAAAAGTGCCCAGAACGCTGGCAGCATTGCCACGTTGAATGGCAATGCTGATTCGTTGGCCGAAAAAAAGGCCAGCCCTCTGGTCACTACTGGATATATTCAAATGATTTTTTGTATGTAGACTGAGAACGTCTTGAGGTATGCGAGGTTTAATTTATTGTCGTATTGTCATCACCACTCTGTATAAGAGGCAGTCTGAAAGTGGCACCGCTGACTGCAAAGTTGTGTGGAGATTGGTTGTCGTGGTATGGGCATGTGATGCGGAGGAATGAAGAAAATGTTGTGAGGAAAGTCTTGTGTATGGATTTGGATGGTTATAAGAGTAGGGCCAGGCCAAAGAAACGATGGATGGACCATGTGAAAGAGGATATGGGTAAAAACTATTTTACAAAAAAAACAACCGACTTCCAAATAATTTAATTTCGGCAGTCAGTGTTTGTATTTTATTTCTTCGTTATTTGACACCGACTTCCGAAAGTTGTTTTTTAATTTTTAGGGTATTTTTTTTTTGTAAGTCGGTAGTTCGTTTTGTAAAAAGAAAAATATTTCGCTGTTTTTATTTGTTAGACCCCAGAACTAAAAACCCCAATAACATGGAACGTGAAATTTAAATTTAAACATAGTCGTAATTGGAGAACACTATAACGTCATCTAGATATACGTATTTTTCGTTTTTGTTCAGTTTTTCAAAAAGCGGTGAAGCAATTTCGATAAAATTTATATGGGACCACCTCGGGAGTATATTCTATCGGATGAAAAAAGAATTTTGAAAATCGGTCCTCAATTGACAGAGAAATCGATGGATATACATAAAAAAAAATACATACATAAAGTCGAACATAGAACCTCCGTCTTTTTCGAAGTCGGTTAAAAAGGGGGGACTACAGAGATGACGACTTATAGAGGAGTATGGAAGAAAAAGACAGGTTGCGCCGACCCCAAATAAATTGGGATAAGGGCAGGAGAATGATGAAGCAGTGTTGTGGCGATTGTAGACACAGCCTAAACTCAGCGGGTCTGCACCGGCCTTTGGCTGGCAGTTAAGAATATTGGAGAGTCGTTGGAATAATTATAAAAGAGTAGGTGTTTTATGTCAGACTTGAGACACCCCTTGCAAGTGGGCACACATGTTATTCTTATATAAATCAATATAGAGTCTATCGTGCCCTCATCTCTTTTCTTATCCACCTCAGTTGCCCATTTATTCACCGCACTCTCGCGTTGCCAGCGAGTGAGACCTCTACCCTGAGCTTACTAGAACGTCCCAGGATCCCTGCAGGCCGTACTGGTACCTTGGGGTCCTACAGTATCTAAAATGTGACCACCCATTTTCGTGACACCCTGTATAACTTAACATTTCTGTCTCCGTAAGAAAAGCGAAATAATAAACAATGGTTAGGGACACCATCGCTTACACACAGCTCCTACTGAACCCAGCTATTGTAGGATTATCTTTCTTAATCCCGTAGAATATTACAGGACATCTGTCAAGATGTTGATGTTACTAAAGGGAAGAAAAACACTAGGAAGTGGTGACTGAGGTGCTGTCTTATCGAACTTTGACGTTCAAAAAGTGCTGGCTGTCAGCCTAGTTCAGGGATGGCGAACCTATCGCACGCAACAAAATAATTCGGGCACACTGGTATACAAGATTAATTAACATCTGGATTATTTCCTAAAACGGAATTCATACTAACTTATAATTTTATTTAAAAATAAAAACATTAAAGTGTTAACATGGCGATTAGGTAGGTACTTAAGTCATTGACTGCCACGGCGGTCAATGGTGATGACCGCGAACAATAGATTTTCTATTGTGTCTGTTGTCTGGCAGTCATCGTGTGAATTTCGGGTTGCAAATTTTGTCCATTTAATCACCAAGCCAAGATTTGAAACCATGTCATCATAACTTTTTTTTATTAAAATGGCACGGTCACTAATAAAGGTTCGCCATCCCTGGCCTAGATTTAATAAATAACTTTTGATTTTGGATCTTCACTCTTTTTCGTGACATTTTTGGCTTCCATACTTAATCGTACCGACAATATGGAGAATTGGCAGCGCGCGGGGCGCAGGCGGCTGAAATGTTAATCGTGACATACACACTGTTTCATCCTTAAAACCAGCCATAAGTTGGAAACAAAATTATAACTAAGGTAATCTAAGAAATCCCATGTAAGTATTATATAGTATATTACCGAACGAGGAGCAAATGTAGCAGTTATTACCTTATATCTATATCCTTATATCTTTCAAGTTTTGTCCAATAGAAGCCTCGCAAAGTAAGTAACAATAAAAGATAAATATCGTATCATCACGAAAAAAGAACGCCTGATTTAACATAGACAGTATAACAAGCATCTGTACACTTGTCCCGATATTCCCAGAGTATACCGAGTACATTTCCATTCATATCCCGATAAACAGACGAGATTGCTCTCGGCGATCGTATCCTGCGAATATCGCCAAGTAATTGTTTCTTCAGTAAATATTGAGTGAGCAAACACAACTTCATTACGATTTTATTATATAGACTCGAATGAGGATGGCCACGAAAGGCTAGTATACAACATTTCTTTTCGTTTACGGTGACAGTTTTCTGTGAGCGTGGTATTCACTGGATGAACTTGTTTTTGAGCATGCCTAAGGGCTATGCCCGCCGATCCTTACTACTATAGGTCTCAAGACAGCCACACTATTTCCAATTATTGCAGAACCTCAAAGCCAGTATCAACAGTGGTATCCACCACAAAAGTATCGAGGAATTGAAGTTCGACAAGTCCCGAAGAAACGTTTCAAACTGTCTTGGATCCTGAAACGAAATTATTAAGAACAGTTGCTTGAGACAAATTAGTTTTCTGTTAGCGTTCACGCTAACGATTAGTACAAAATGTATGGCAATGACATTACCGGACGTGAGTCACGTGGCAGTTCTCTCTGAAGGTAATGTCATTGCCATACATTTTTTACTAAGCGTTAGCGTGAACGCTAACGGAAAAGTAATTTGTCTCACCACCAAAAAAGCGGAGGAGTTGCAAAAAGAAAACTACAGGTCTGTCCTTTTAGGCTGTTATTTGTGTGACCGTCGCAGATACACTGATAGACTCGAGTTCCGGGAAACGGTCCGCAGGCAAGTTTGCCCGGTGAATTCTCTGCTTTATACAAGACTGCGACCCGGCCCGGCTTCGAACGGGTACAAATTATATACACAAACCTTCTACGTTTATCGCTAATTCTAATAGTGAAAACCGCATTAAAATCAGTTACGGGGTTTAGGAGGAAATGCGGAGAAACAGACATACGCGGAAAGGGACTTCGATTTAAACTTTACAGGGTGTAACGGAAGGGTGTGGTCATATTTTAAGAACTGCATCTGCCCATCGATTGAACCACTTTTTTTAAGAAAACTTGAGGAAATTCTAAAAAAATTTTTACCTCCCATACAAATATTGATCAGCTGATGATAACTTTGTATGGAAAGTCCAATTTTATTTTTTGGAAATTTTCTATTTTTTTCTTAGAGATACTTATTCATTTCCATGAGCAGAGCTGGTTCTTAAAATATGACTACACCTTTCCGTTACTCTCTGTAGAGAGGATGGAGACTAGTGGAGGTCGGTGTAGGTAGATTCTTGTAAGCTTTTTAGTAACAAGTTCACGGTACTTCATTGAGAGAGACACGTTATTTGATAAAATTAGATTTGTAAGAATATTTGTAAATGTCATGACATCAATGCTGCTGCTCCTTAAGATACCGAAAACGTTGTTGCCTCATTTAAGATAGAGTTCACGTGAACATACTTTTCGGATACAATTCTTAGAAATACTCACACGTGCAGTTTTTCAGGATAATAAGTAGCCTATCGGTGAAAGAATTTTCATAATCGAATCAGTCATCATCATCATCAGCCTTTTAATGTCCCCACTGCTGGGGTACAGGCCTCCTCTCTCTGAGAGGGTGTGGGCCGTAATCCACCACGCGGACCCAATGCGGATTGGTGCATGTCATATCTTCAAATTTTTGGTTCTAGGACATGCCGGTTTCCTCACGATGTTTTAATTCACCGTTTTGAGAGCAGTGGTGTTGAAATAACTTACGAATTGAGAACCTCACTTGTAAAAGTTTCAAAATAACTTTAATTTCGGAAATCGGTGTTTGTATTTTGTTTCTTCGTTATTTGACAGCGACTTCCGAAATTAAAGTTATTTTGACATTTTTAGAAGTCAGTTGTATTTTTTGTAAAAAAGTTTTTTTTTTCACTTTTTAGTTGTACCCCAGAACTAAAACTAAATAATAAAGTTATAATAATAATAATAGCCTCGACGAACACCTAAGGAGGCTCTCGTTAGGCGGCTGGATCAAGGGCTTGATACAGAAAGCGGTACTCCTGGACACGGCGCGTATTGTTAGGAGATTCCTTTCTCAGGAGCCCTCCGGTAGCTTGGACCCTATCCCGATACCGGTGGGCTACTATTTTTTATATTTTTAAATGTTTTTATATTTTGATATTTTAATATTTAAAAATGTAAATTGTATGTATATATTATAAAATAAATGGAATAATAATAATAATTATGCCCGAATTGATAACCCCAATAACATGGAATTTGAACATAATTGGAGACATCCAGAACGTCATCTGACACATATTTTTTGTTTATGTTAATTTTTTCAAAAAGTGCGTAATCAATTTCGTTAAAATTTATATGGGACCACCTCTGAAGTATGGCCTACCAAACAAAAAAAGAATCAACAAAATCTATTCACAAGTGGCGGAGAAATCGCGTAACAAACATACAAAAAAAAAAACATACAGACGAATTGAGAACCTCCTCCTTTTAGAAGTCGGTTAAAAAGAATAAAAAGATAGTCCTATCTTTTTAAGACACAGGCCTGTGTCGCCAATAACATCTTTTCTAAGTCTAATCTGGCTCTCTCTATCTAGAAAGTCCTAGGCCTAGGATTTGGGTTAATCCTGGATCTTCAAATCACACAGTCATCACAAGTTTGCTTTTCTACCGAGTACTACGATTGGAAGGGATGATTGTGCTGATTTTAAGCTGTGATTATCAAAAGTCAATTAATCACTTTTTACCAGACTGCTACTGCAGCATGATGATGTTTTTCGAGAGTATGTTTGTATGTATGTGTCTATTTCTCTGAGACGCCCTGTACCCTAGACGGTTGGACGGATTTTAACAAATGAGGTATCATTATTGGGTTTGACTGCAGAAGTGACATAGGGTAAGTATATGAACTTTGAAAAAAAAAACAACCGCTTTCAAAAAAAAAATACACTAAAAATGAAAAAAATAACTTTAATTTCGGAAGTCGGTGTTTGTGTTTTATTTTTTCGTTATTTGACACCGACTTCGTATTTTTTTTTGGACGACGTGATGATTGTTTTTTTTTTTTTGTAAAAATGTTTTTTATTTTTCACTTTTATACCCCAGAACTAAACACCCCAATAACATAGCACGTGGAATTTAAAACATAGTCGAAATTGGAGAACATCAAAACGTCATCTAGGTATACGTATTTTTCGTTTTTGTTCAGTTTCTCAAAAAGCGCTGAAGCAATTTCGATAAAATTTATATGGGACCACCTCGGGAGTATATTCCTTCGGATAAGAATTTTGAAAATCGCTCCACAAGTGACGGAGAAATCGGCGGATATACATAAAAAAACACACGAACATAGAACCTCCTCCTTTTTCAAAAGTCGGTTAAAAAAAAAAGGCAGCCGTCAGTAGGTTAGTGAGGGTGTATTTTTTTGTGACTATCATGTAGGGTATCAAAACAAACGGCTCGAAGAGGCGATTCCAACAAACTCATTTTTTTCTCTCACTTTTTTTAATGAAGTAGCGACTACCAATTAACTAGTACAAACTTTTCTGTTCAGTATAACCTAGACTACATTTAGGCTATACTGGATATAAAAGTTGGATATCATTGGTACTAATTAGACTAACAACTTTTTGTTGATTAAAGTCAAACTGAATTTAAACCCACCACAATAGTTAGGTAGTTACCCGGGCCTGCGGACGGCGAGTAATGGGTAGCTCGCCGTCCGATCAGCACTAGGCCCGAGAGTCGACGGCGCGCAGTGTTCCACGCGCGCCTCAAAGAGTTGTCAGCAATAATGACGGACCCCGTCATGGCCAATGCCTGCCCAGGAGTTGTGGATAAATTCGAAACAGAGTTACAGCGGCCCTGGGCACTCAGGGCAGGGAAGGAACAGGGGTGGGTGTTAGTCATTAAGAGTCTGACACGCCCTCTCGCTTCACCCAAGAGCGGGCGATGTCATTGGATGATCTCCCCACCCCACAAAAAAAAACTTGAGAGGTGTCAAGGAACACCCGGATGGAACGAAGTTCCTTTCGATTAATTAGTGAAGGAATTTCGATTAATTTTGACGACACGGTTGGCGCAGTGGTTGAGCGTTCGGCTGCTGCGCTGCGTGTCGCGGGTTCGATTCCCGCACGGAACAAATATTTGTATGACCTACAGATAGTTGTTCCGGGTCTGGGTGTCTTGTGTATGTGAGTATACATGTTTGTGAACGCACCCACGATACAGGAGTAATTCCTAGTGTGGGACGTCTTTTAAAAAAAAAAAAAAAATTGTAATATAATTTTATTTTTTTTAATTTATAATATTTTTTTTATTATTAACTACGCACACACGCACGCACGTAAGAAGTTATACTTCATCATCTCATCTCATCGCAGCTCAGCTCAGCTCAGCTCAGCTCAGATCAGCTAAGCTCAGCTCAGCTCAGCTCTGCTCTGCTCTGCTCTGCTCAGATCAAATGCGAAATAGAAATGAAAATAATGCTTGATCTGCTTGCAATCTTTGTTCCTACCCACCAAAAATACAAGAAGTTTTTATTAGATTGTTTTTCCAACACAATCTTTTTGGATGGACAGCCTCATTAGTGTCGTGACAACTTTTCGTAAGAATTTTTTCCGTCTAGCCCCCTTTCACAACGCGCGATAAGGAACTTCGTTCCAAAGATAAAAAATAGGTAGTTAAACAACCATATTTCGGTGGCTCAAAGTCTAAGGTTTTATAGCCAGGTGTATTGCACTTATAGTGTTTGTTTGCCTTTGGAGATGCTGAAAATTAGACTTGTTCCTTCAAATCCATCCATCATTGCATCAAACGTGCCACCACGTGGTCGGTTTCCTCCAACCCACGCCTAGTTATCGCTAGCATACCGTAGGGGTAAACTTTACGAGTAAGCGGAGGCTATATAAAAGACATTCAATTAAAACTACATACATATGTAATTTTAACTCGCCAATGCTATCAATTTAATGAAATTGGTCTTTTCACTCGGTTTTCCGCAGGGCGAGCGAGGGCTAAGCATACAAACTGCTCATAAATAAGTTAAGTCTTTAATGCAGTGTATCGTTGGAGGCAAGTAGTTACTGTACTCTAGTACACTTAGGTAGGATGGGAAACGCTGCGGCACGGTCTAAGAGTTTTGTTTACCTTTTCTGCGCTTCCATTATATAAATGATGAGGAAGGGTAGAATGGACAAATTACCACATGACAAACCATCAACATCTGATCATCTTTTCATGACATCCTCAGGTCCAGTTGAAAACCAGCGCCAGGCACTAGCTGTCTGGCTTATATATGCTGAACTGGACCTATTTGGCGCAGCCGTTGGGCGCACACTTCTTTTTTTGTTTCCTACTTTTGCTTTTCTTTTTTTATAAATTGTTGAGTGTGCCTTTCGCTGTGGCAAATAAATGTTTTTTCTTTCTTTTCTTTCTTTCTTTCACATACACACTGCACAGGCTCTTTTTTACCTTTAATAGGCTCGACCAACTTACCTGATGGTAAGCGATGACGTGGTCGACGATAGAGCACGCTTGCCTAGAAATACATCATCATCATCATCATCAGCCTTTTAATGTCTCATTTGTCCCAGTTGGTCCCATAGTAAAAGTTATGCAGTTCAATGGTCCAAAGCACTGCTTAAAGTTTCGTGAGTTAATTTTTAAGCTATTGCATAGCTTCTATCGCGGGCCTTGAGAATCCAGAAATTCCGTAACGAAAATAAACCCAACACCCCTCACTCCGACCGGCACAGCGGTGATACTTTTTAGTTTTGCCATCTATCGATGAATAGTGATGATGATGATGATGATGACGATGACGATGACGACGACGACGACGATGACGATAACGATGACGATGACGATGATATTTATCTTGTTACGTGCGTGTAAAAAGTGTAACTTGAATTAATATCAAAGAAAAAAAAAACAAAGGAAAAAAAATACTGCATAAATAAAATAAATAAATAATTATAATTTTATTGCATAAGTTGATAAAAAATGCAATAGCTTTACCGCGGCAGTCTCCGAGTGCCACACGTCTTTTTTTTTACACCTTGTACATATACAGGGTGTAACGGAAAGGTGTGGTCATATTTTAGGAACTGGATCTGCCCATCGGTATGAACACCTTTCTGTAAGAAAAAATAGCAAATTCCCAAAAAAAAAATTGGACTTTCCATACAAAGTTATCATCAGCTGATCAATATTAGTATGGGAGGTAAAAAAAATTTTTGAGTATTTCCTCAGGTTTTCTTGAAAAAAGTTGTTCATATCGATGGGCAGAACCGGTTCTTAAAATATGACCACACCTTTCCGTTACACCCTGTATATATAGCTTACAAATATGAGGATATTTGTAAGATAATATATAACACATTTATTTGGTTTGGAAAGTGTGGATGGTTGGACTGTGTGAAAGAGGATATGGGTAAAAAAGGGGTGACTACAGAGATGACGACTAATAGAGGAGTATGGAAGAAAAAGACATGTTGCGCCGACCCCAAATAAATTGGGATAAGGGCAGGAGAATGATGATTTGGTTTGGAAAGTTTTGGATGTGATACCGTTATCCAGTACTATGATTATAAAGCTAATCCTGATAGCGAAAGAAGAGGTCTTAAGCACTCATTCCAAATCCCTTCCCTTTATTGTCTTGCAAATACTAAGCTTGAAAATGCGAGCACAGGATGATAGGTCTGACTCAACCCTAATACTACCTTTCGTAATCAAGGGCATGTTTGTTTTATATCAGACTAGAGACCCGCCCTGGCTCTGCACGGGTGCAAATTATATACAGAAAGCTTCCTCATCTATTGCTCTTTCTATTATTGAAAACCGTATCAAAACTCGTTGCGTGGTTTAGCAGAAGGAAGCGGAGAAATAGACACGCAGACAGCGTCTTTGTTTTAAGGCGCAGTTATACGACTTCTAATGATTTTTAATTAAACATCACGTCTAAACGACTAGTCTTATTTCTTTGAAAAAAATATATGTTACTCTAGCCAATTTCCTTCGTAATTTGATTTGTGAATATTTGAAATTATGTTTATATAACATAGTGTAATTAATTTGTAAAGTTATGTCTAGCGCGGATTAAAATTGAGAATTACGCAAAAACTATAAACCGTATTTTTATAAAACCTTCACCATTTTAAAGACCATTTAATTATTTTTATTTTAATATACGTGTTTAGTATAATACCTGTTGTTTTATGTATAATATATTAATAATGCGTCTAATTTCGGCCAGCGCTCCTTGATGGGCGAGTCCTATTACTGGGTGGACGAATGACGCGTTAAGTGAGCTCAGCACAGAACACGCAAGCTAACCACTCAAGGTCGTTGGCATTCAATAGCACCTTAAGTATAAAACAACGCCACAATTCGAATGTGGTGTGATTGTATCTCTAAATAGTAATTTAGAAATACCATCACACCAAATTCGACCAAGCAAAACCAAACGCCAACCTAGTCAAGAGTTAAAACCCTTTTAGATTTATTGGCTATACACCACACCAAACAAAGGGGTAGATAGTTTGACGGTACCGCTATTAATTAATTATTTCTAATTGACATCAATTGCAAGGAGACTACGTCCCTCTCCAATTAGATGCAAAGAGCTATTTACAATTCAAATGTATTTATTGAGTAACCTAGTTCTTACACGCGATTGGATTATGTGAGGCTACGATGCAGCGGTTTGACTTGTCATTGGGTTGATTATAACTGTTAATGAGTGTGAACTTTAACTTTTAATTGAGAATAGACGATACTGTGAGCAGTGGTGGCCCAGTGGTAACCACTAATTTATTTCATCACCATTGAAAAACGGTGAAGGAAAACATAGATGGATGGCAAATAACATTTTTAATAAAAATCTAACAGTTGAGCAGCCAATAACAAAAAACCGGCCAAGAGCGAGTCGGACTCGCACGCATAGGGTTCCGAACGAACAAATCATATTTTATTTCAAGATTTTTATTTAAAGTACAAAAAAAAACAACATTACATCATCATCATCATCATCATCATCGTCATACATCTTATAGATTTTCCTGTAATTTTTGAAGTAAAGAACTACTTTCTGTATTTTTTTTCAAAACTTTAGGCTCGTTGGTTTCGGAGATAAGGGAGTGGTCATTTATCATCTATTTTCTCAAATACTCGTAACTTAAAAAAATAAATATTTTGAAATTATGAAAAAAATATACATGGGATTCTTAGAATAAGCGCTTTCATTAGATATGTGGCACGGTACAGTTTACAAAACTTTTTTTTTTAATTTTCCAATTTGTACCCCAAAACTGACCCCCATATTAAAAATCCATTTATTTTCGCTACACCTCCGAATTAGGGTCACAGTTATTTCAACTTAATTGGTCCAGTAGATTCTGTGACAGACGGATAGACAGGCAGACACACGAGTGATCCTATAAGGGTTCCCTTTTTCATTCGGATTTTAAAAACCCTAATAATCTAAAGATTATTAGAATTTCGAGGTCTATTCTGGCTAGCTCACCCCTCTGAAACAACATATTCCCAGCAGTGGGAATATTACAAGCATGATTATGTTATGTTATGCCATATTCTCGGCTTCCTAGCATCTATTATAATATTGTTCCATCATTCTGTATTCAAATGCTTTTGTTGTTACAGTATGAAAGCTTTCATTGTAATTTCTCGTCTAAGGATGTTTTATTGAAGTGAGTAAGTATCGATATCGGCAGTTTTAGTGTCGATTGAGTGGAATTGATACTAAAATTGAAGATAATGGCTAATGGCCCGGCTGTCACTTTTTTTTGTTATTGAGACTGGCGCATGAAATGATTTATTTTGATTTTGTGCCACATTTTTTGTTCGCATAATATAGCACAAGCATAGCAGCCTTATAATATCCCCACTGCTGGGACGGACTCAGGCCTCCTCCCTAGGAGAACCCCACGCCTGCCTGGGTTTAAACCCAGGACCTACAACTCTTAAGTCGGTGCCGTTACTACTGGGGCCCAATTCTGTAACTTTGAGTTAAGCAACACGCCATCGACACTATCGACACACAACAGACATTATTTTGCCACTGTTGCAAATTTGGTATTCTGCAAAAACTTACAAATGCTATTGACATATTATAGTAGACCAGACTACCAATTATTACAAGAGTCTTATTATGGCGTTTCAATGGCACTACAGTGGCAAGTCAATGACCATAAGTAATGTATAGAATACCAAATGTCAATGACTATTCTATTGAAACACCACTGACACACTACCGACACACTATTGACAAGTTAGTTATTTTACAGAATTGGGCCCCTGGGCTTACCCATTTTTTTTTAGTGCCAAACGGAAAGAAAATATAGATAAGTTTAATATTACTAACTCCGCAGACTACACGGTGGTTATCAATATTTAATAACGTTAAAACAAATAAGTTTATAGTTAAAAAATATTTTTTAAACAAGCTTTTATACCGGCTATCTCAAATTAAATGTGCTCGGTGGGGTTATGTTGTTTTATCATAGAGATACCGTGGCCACCATTTTTTTTTCTAGGTGTAAAATGCTGCCCAAGACGAATCAATCGAGCCCAAACTTGGTGAGGTTATGTTGTTTTATCACAGAGATGCAGTGGCCACCTTCCAGCTTCATCATCAGACCCTGGATATTATCTAGGCGTAAAATGTTTCTCAAGACAAATCAATCGAGCCCAGACTCGATGGGTTCCGGGCCTGCGGACGGTGAGTAATGGGTAGCTCGCCGTCCGATCAGCAACAGGCCCGAGAGTCGACGGCGCGTAGTGTTCCACGCGCGCCTCAAAGAGTTGTCAGCAAGAGACGGGGCCCGTCATGGCCGATGCCTGCCCGGGGGTTGAGGATAAATTCGAAACAGAGTTACCTCGCCCCTGGGCACTCGAGGCAGGAAGGAACAGGGGTGGGTTTTAGTCAGTAAGAGTCTGACACGCCCTCCCAGAAGTCATAGGATGATTTCCCACCCAAAAAAAAAAAAAAAAAGACTCGATGGGTTTATCTCGTTTAGTTCAGAAGTTCCTATGGCCATCTTCCGTCTCAATCATCAGACCAGCTTCATGGTACCATATCATTGTATTGTCACCGAAGATACGACAGACATTAAATACACCAAATTTGAGTCCACTCGGACATCGGGAAGTGGGTCTAATTTGAGTTGCAAGATTCCACCCGAACAAACATAGTTACATACATACATTGCAAGTTAATTAAAAGCTTGTAAAAAATAACTACTTTCATTATTAGTAACAGCTGACTACTGCGGCCGTATTATTATTACCTACTTGAAGTTGAGTTTTTTGATGTGTAACATCTTTTCTTTCGTTTTTCTGCAATCTGTGGGAGTGATTTCGTGAAATGGGACGGAAGTGTGTAACAGGAAGCCGGGGATGCGCGTGCTATTTGATTTGACCAATGAGCGCACGCGGTGGTAGAGTTGGCCGTCAGATGGCAGAGCGCGCGCACGATAAGTCTGCGCGCGGTCGAAATCGGAACTAAACGTTTTAATTTTATTTTTCAGGGTGGAATGTTAATGTTGCTTGTTACCAAGGTGAGATGTCAAATGTTACACAATAATATCATCATCAGCCTTTTAATGTCCCCACTGCTGGGGCACAGACGTCCTCCCTGTGAGAGGGTGTGGGCCGTAATCCACCATGCGGGCCCAATGCGTGTTGGTGGATGTCACATGTCCTTGAATTTTTGGTTCTAGAACATGCCGGTTTCCTCACGATGTTTTCCTTCACCGTTTTGAGAGCCGTGTTGAAATAATTTAAACAAAGTAAAGCGCCAGCCTGGGTTTGAACTCACGATCTACAACTTGTAAGTCGCGGCCTTTTACCACTGGGCCACCACTACTCTCATAATACTATGTGACTACTGAAAGTCTCGCTCGATTTTGTTTTATTTTGGTATTAATTAATAATTGAATTTGACTCTGTATTTTATTTTTCAACGCTCTTCAACAGTCGAAACAATATTCTGGTCCTTGAAACAAACTTTGGCCATATCAAAGGAGCAGGAAATTGAATTAACAATTTTTGGCAACTAATGAAATTTATTTTATTCAAGCCGGCTCTATATTTTTCGCCCACCGTTTTTCTTAGAAGAAATACGTAAAATGGGAGTCAAGTCATTAACTTTCTGCCCTTGTGCCACGTTTCTTGGGGTCGCCGGTACACCTTTTTAACCGACGAAATACGGAGGAGGTTCTCAAGTCGACGCATTTATATTTTTTCTTCTACTTCAATTTTCTCTTGACAACCGTTTCGCTATTATTCTTTTTTAACCGACTTCAAAAAGAAGGATGTTATCAATTCGGATGTTCGGGCATAACTCCGTCATTTACAGACGGACTTGCAAAATTCTTTTTTTTTTCCAAAAGGGTTTGTTCCGAAATGATCTCATTTAAATTTCATATAGATCTGATGATGGGTTTCGGAGACAAACAACGGAACTCTTCAAAAATTGACAGCAAATCAACCGCGATTGCTGCTATCGTATGTCCATGAATTGTTAAAACAGTTTAATGGGGAACCACAACTAAAAAGTGAAAAATAAAAAAGTTCTTTAGTGTTTCTGGTTTTGTGTCTTCGTTTTTTGACACCGACTTCCGAAATTAAAGTTATTTTCCTCTTTTTTGGAAGTCGGTTCTATTTTTTTGTAAAAAACTTTTTTATCAAATAAAACTATCATAGAAATTAGAAATTAGTGTCTGAAGGTTCGGTTGGAGTTTCGGTTTCAGCCAAAAAGTGGCCGATTCATTCGGCTAGACCAAAACTAGCGTCATTGAGCTGAAGGTTGTGATAGAGAGCTAAAAACTGACTGTCTCGCTCGTCTAAGTGTGTAAACATTTGTGTGTAATCATCGTTTTATTAACTTATTTAGTCACATTATAAAGGCGTAAGTTTGTGTGTGTGTTCGTATGTTTATTACTTCTTCACGTCCAAACGGCCGAACCGATTTGGATGAAATTTTGTATGGTGATAGCTTATACCTTGGATTAACACATAGGCTACTTTTTATCCAGTTCTACGCAGGTGAAACCACGGGGATCTAGTATTTTATAAAAGTTAAGGAAATTTTTTTTTGACAATATTACTGTTACAAACCAAAACTGGAAGGGGAGCCGAACATTCGGTTACGGTTTCAGCTAAAATTCGTGTTTCGGTTCGACACTAATAGAAATGATATTACACTATTTAACTTCATCTTTACAACGTACAGTCCAATTACAGTCCGTACTACACAATTATCGACACTTACTTCCCGACACCTAATTTCATTTGTAACACGAGGACTGCGATACCCGATATATTCTGGGCTCAATCTTTATTTCCCGTACCTACCTTAGAACCTTATATAGCAAGGTTCATGAAGAGAAACAAGGAACATACGTCCTTGAGTATACCCACAGAGCATGGAGACGCATCAGGCGTCACTGCTAGAAAAGGCATGGTCAAAACTTTGTATACAAACCAAGCGTCTCACTGAGTGCCATCGTTTACTCGTAGCAATGAGTTTTCTGAAACCAGTGCACCAGGTGGCAGCACTGAGGCGTCAGGTCGAGACATCTGTCAAAGCGCTTTAACTAATTTCAAAAACTGACATTAGTTAAATTGACGTCAACGTCATTATGTTATGTATTCCAAGTAGAAGACCTCTCACACCAATTGGTGGTGTAAATTTTCCTGAAAATCCACATTGACAGGCCGTGGCAATTGTAATGACGGACAGACGAATTTCCATTTATAGTTATTTGACAATCTTCACAGTTAGTCTGAAGCCCGAAGTCAAATTCTGGTATTCAACTGCATCCGAAAAGACTAGAAGTCGCAATCAATTATCATCTCGGCCCATCACGTTTTTTTCTCCACTCCGTCCTGTCAACCGCCACCCTATCACTGACTCTCTTATCTTTCATATCACTCCTCACACAATCCATCCATCTTTTCTTTGACCCCTGTCTCCCTGTCCGTCCATCCATAGACTGGAGAAGGCTAGGCGGATTGATTGGCTATGACAGCCGAAACTTGTGTTCAGTGCATATTGCGCGAGCACAAATGCTATATAAGCTATGGCGTCTCTAGTAGCAGCTGATTCCTTGCTCTGTGAATATACCATACAAGTGTTCTTTCATCGGAACTTGGCGGACAAACGAAGTTGGCTCGTAAACTCCACGCCGCCATGTTTTATTTGTACACCTAAGGTGACTAGCGTTTTGTTAGGACGGATAGGATTCGTTCAACTGTTGGAAAACGAAAAAACCTACGTGAATTTTCTTTACAGTGACTTTTGGGAAGATATTTCTCTTTGAAACCTTATTTTTTGTAAGGTCTCATCAGGACTTCTTCTTCGTCGTCACATTCTTGATATAGTGGTCGTGGTCATCACACAAGGGGTAGTAACAATGAGTGAGCTTCACAATTCGTCGCCACCTCCCGTACCTACTGTATCTCTTCTTGTACATTTGTGGAGTGAAGTTTTGACTTGGTCGGTTCAACGCATTGGTGTACTGCTGCGCGCTCTTGTACCTACATTTCTCTGCACTACAAGTCGTTCCATAGATGTCTTCTCGACGTGTGATATGTCAAAAGAAAGTGAGAATACGACATTAGACGATGGAATAAACACGTTGTTTGATACCAAGTTCTCATTATGACTACATAACTTGAATGAACGTATCTACCCAACGCGTAGCGAGTCATGTTCAATGTTCATGCTTAGTATCTAAGGTGAAGAGCAATGGTGCCCCAGTGGTAACTGCCGCGACTTACAAGTTATAGGTTCGAACCCAGGCAGGCGCTTTCCTTTGCGTCAATTATTTCATCACCACTGCTCTCAAAACGGTGAAAGAAATTATCGTCAGGAAACACCATGTCCTAGAACCAAAAGTTCGAAGACATGTGACATTCATCAATCCGCATTGGGCCCGCGTGGTGGATTACCACACCCTCTCACAGAGAGGAGACCTGTGTCCCAGCAATGTTCCCATTAACAGGCTGATTACGTTAGTATGATATATTATGCTCGCTTATTTGAGCTCGTGGCTAAAGTAATAATAGCCGCACGGGTCGATCCATCAGGTTAAGCTACGCTTGCCGGGCTTGGTCCATGGATGGGTGATCATCTTTACATATCGAGACTCCTCCGTGCCTCGGAAAGCACGTTAAGCCGTTGGTCCCGGCTGTCAATTGTGGATCTTTGACAGTCGTTACGGGACGTCAGAAGCCCCAGGGAGGAACAGGGGTGGGTTTTAGTCAGTAAGAGTCTGACACACCCTACAGCGGAAGAAGTCATAGGATGATTTCCCAACCCAAAAAAAAAAAAAAAAAAAAAAAAAAACCACTAACTGCGTTGTGGAGGTCAGATAGGCAGTCGCTCCATGTAAAATACTGGTATTCAGCTGCATCCGGTCAGACTGGAAGCCAACCCCAAGATAGTTGGGAAAAGGCGCGGGCAGATGATGATATATTATGACTTGAATGAACATTTCTACTGTTAGGTATAAATGCTTTATCTAACGCGTAGCGAGTCATGTTCAATGTTCACGCCTAATATCCTCAAGTGGTGAGACAATCGCGCTCATAAAATTTGAAGGTGACGATGACCTTTACAGACTCACACTTGTCATCCTATCCAGTCAGGTTTGTAGTCTAATCTAAACGTCTTAACTAATTTTACTATATTTTATTTTTGGTTCCGCCTACCGCGAGGTCTGGTTTATGGTGTCTCAGGGGGTTTTGGCGGCATTTTTTCGAGTGAAGTTCAGTGGCTGGTTTTAATTGTTCACAAATCGATTCCTAGTGGACATTGTGATGTAAAATTAGTGTAGTTTTGTGTAAGTGTCTAAGACAATGTCCACTAGGAATCATTGAAACAGGCGTGATCTCGGTAAAAATGAAGCTGAGAATTTTATTGTAGTATTGAATAGTTCAGCGAAGCTTGCCGAGAAGGCTGACTAGATACATTTGTTGCCAAATACTGCAAAGGCATTAGAATGTATTATATCTGCATTCTTATTGAAAACAATGTGACTGTATACTGTATCAAAAAAACTAAATACTCTCTAAATTTGAAACTGGCTAAATGCACAAGCCGTGCCAAAATAACAAAAAATAAGGTGACTCAGGAAAAGGATACCTGGAAGAATTAGGAAGAGGCCTTTATCCAGTAGTTGTACAGAGTAGACTAAATAAAAAACGAGCGAGCCTTACAGTAGTCGTATGATGTGTAACATTTGACGTCTCACCTTGGTGCGCGCGCTCTACCATCTGACGGCCAACTCTACCACCGCGCGCGTTTATTGGTCAAATCAAATAGGGCGCCCTTCCCCGGCTTCCTGTTACACACTTCCGCCCCATTTCACGAAATGACTTCAACATATTGCAGGAAAGCAGGAGGAAAGATGTTACACATAAAAAAAAAATATAGAAAATAATCTCTGGGAGTACATACTGTTCCGATTACGAAAACTCTTTCACAGATAGAAAAATATACTATCGCTGAGTGCCGAAGACATAGACTTTTTTATTCCGAAAAAAATTACAGCTACTGTGAGAGGCCACGGGATCAATTTCTCGGGAAAATGTTAGTAGAAGGTAGTTTTGCTATAACATAAAGAATGTTGCTAAAAACACGAAAAAAATACCCCAATAATAATTTACACCATGTAATAATATTTGTCAATCGTTTACTGGCTCTTAAACGGTTAAGCACCCTGTTAGCGTGTAAGCGAGCATAAAATGAGAGAATTTTACGCTTGAAGAAATAAAACAGTATTGAATCCCATTTTCGTATTAATAGATGGTTTGTACGGAATGGTCCTTTGATCCGAGATTTCAATTTGAAAGAGTCTTCGTTTGCTTGTAGCAGATAGTATTGAAAATCTATTCAACGTCCACAAATGTTCAGTTTTCTCACTGATATAATGGTCCTTCTGAATCCTGGTATCAAAAAAAGTTTACCAGAAAATCTTTGGATCTCCATCCAGGACGTTTTGGGCTTTTTCGTCCCTGTTCTCCAGCATCAACCCAATTGAGAAACATACTTTATATGACGACTCGAAGGATTTTGAAGACAATTCCTGTTCTATTGCTTCATAATATGTTTGAATAATTCGTCTGCTCGACAACGTAAAGGACTCGAAGAATAATGTTCTATGGACAAGATGAAAGGAAATTCTTCGGAGTACGTAACCAATGACGGACGGCACGGTTGGCGCAGCGATTGAGCGCTGCGCTGCGTGTTGCGGGTTCGATCCCCGCACGGAACAAATATTTGTATGGACTACAGATAGTTGTTCCGGGTCTGGGTGTCTTGTGTATGTGCGTTTACATGATTGTGAACGCACCCACGATACAGGACTAACTCCTAGTGTGGGGCAACGTTTAAAAAACCAAAACAAAAAAAAAGCTCATTACGTAATTAACCCGAAGACAATCCTCAGATGGGAGACTAGGATAGATTTTTTTTTCTGTGATTCATGAGCTAAGTATTTGGCAGTGGGGCAGACTGCTCTAAGCAGAATGATTAAGAATCGTGAGGAGACTTGTTTGTTAAATGCACTATACGTAATGTTGGTTGATCAAATAGATAGGTTGCACAGCACACGCAGGGCACTCCCCCTGCGTGGACACTCTTCCGGGGCGATGATCACCTAAATAGCCTACCGGAGTCTGTGTTTCCTGATAGCTAAAACCTGGGAGTCTTTAAGTCAAGAGTGAATAGGTTACTTCTAGGCAAACGTGCTCCATCTTCGACCGCATCATCGCTTACCATCAGATGAGATAGTGGTCAAACGCGTGCCTATCAACAATTAAATAAAAACCAAGACCCTGCCTGCATAGTTTAAGGCAGGCGGGACCCTGGGGTCCTCGGCGCTCGGTGTGGGGACTCTGTCCGCCAACCGAGTGATCCCAGAAAAGACGGTGGCACAGTGATCAAGTGCTGCCGACCATTTCACAGTCTCCCCATGGATGTGGCCGAATAGGCGTTGCACAAGGTGTTCAAGGGTCTGACAGGGTCGCGTGTGTGTTTGAGAGAGTCACCGCGCCCCTGGCACAGGCAACTAAAGGAACACGGGTGGGTTTTAGTCAGTAATAGTCTGACACGCCCTCCCGTTCCACCCAGAGCGGGAGAAGTGGTGGAAGGTGGTCTTTAAGAGGGAACAGGGCCTGCGAGGAATTTGAAAAATAGCTATTTGAAGAAACTTTTGCCCTCGTGCTTCTTCAAGCCTGCCCCCGTAGAGTGCGATAGGGACAGCTGCACGCGTAGCATGACCACCGTAGAAACGGGTTTTGTCGACGGAAGAATAGACAAAATTACAGATTGTAGAAAGATTTCTACAGTCCTAAGCATGGCGATGTTAAAACTGACGAGAAGAAATGTTTCTATTCTTCAGTCGACAAAAGTCTACAATGCAAAGCATGACCACCAATTTTTCTCTACTTTTAACACTTTTTTTTTTAAGTGTTAGAATCATTTCTTCTCAACAAGTGTCAAATAGTCTACATCACATTGGACCTAGATAAGATATATAATGAGTACTTGTATTGAAGCCTGAGCAAGTAAAGGATTCTAGGATTGAACCGATGACCGAAGCGAGTGGTTCAAATGTAGAATCCTGAGTGTAGCGAGGGTTTCAAAGGTACGAGACGCAGACTTTCAACTTTGACGGACAGACGGACAGGTGAACAGATGGACAGACGGACAGACGTACAGATATACAGACGGACATACTGACAGACGGATAGACAGACAGACAGATGGACAGACGGACGACCGACATACAGACAGACGGGCAGACGGACAGACGCACAGACAAACAGAAAGACAGACAGCCAGACAGACAGACGGACAGACGCACAGACAAACAGAAAGACAAACAGACAGACGGACAGACTTACAGACGGACATATCTACAGACGGACAGACGGACAGATGGACAGACGTACAGATATACAGATGGACATACTGACAGACGGATAGACAGACAGACAGTTGGACAGACGCACAGACAAACAGAAAAACATACAGACAGACGAACAGACGCACAGACAAACAGAAAGACAGACGGACAAATGAACAGACGGACAGACTTACAGACGTACCTACAGACGGACATACCGAGAGACGGACAGATGGACAGACAGACAGATGGACAGACGGACAGACGTACAGATATACAGACGGACATACTAACAGACGGACGACCGACATACAGACAGACGGGCAGACGGACAGACGCACAGACAAATGGCCGACGGACAGACGCACAAACGGATAGACAGATACGTAAGTGACAGCAATTGGGCCCCAATTAGTCGCACAAAATTTTGTGACAGACGATGGACAGACGCAATTGAAAGAATGAATATGTCTTTGTCTTCATAGAAACGCGAGTCTACGGGTCGCCCCGTGCTCGGGCAGAAGAAAACTCGAACTCGACATAGTTGGGTAGAAAGAACTTGTATCCAACTATCTAGTCTATCCTTACTCACGGCGTAGCATGACCATTTCTATCTCTATTCTACATAGAGATAGAAATGTTCATGCTACGCCGTGTTGGGGGTAGAAACATTTCTTCTCAACAGGGACAAATAGTCTACATCACATTAGACGTAGACAAGTTCTCTACTGATTTAAAAAAAACTCAATTTTGTGACATACTTGAAAATTCAAAAATTTCAATTGAAAATTCGAAGGACAAACAGACAGCTGGACAGATAACAGACGGACAGATGGAGGACGGACAGACGGACAGTCTCACAGACTGACAGACGGACAGTCTCACAGATTGACAGACGGACGATGGACAGACAGACAGACGGACACACGGACGACGGACAGACGGACGGCGGACAGACAGACGGAAGACGGACCGATCAGACTGACAGACGGACAGTCTCACAGACTGATAGATGGACAGTCTCACAGACTGACAGACGGACAGTCTCATAGACTGACAGACGGACAGTCTCACAGACTGACAGACGGACAGACGGACGATGGACAGATGGACAGACAACAGACGGAAACACGGACGATGGACAGACGGACGCCGGACAAACAGACAGACGTACAGATGGACCGACGGACAGAGGGGCAGATGGACGGCGGACAGACAGACAGACGGAAGACGGACAGATCAGACTGACAGACGGACAGTCTCACAGACTGATAGATGGACAGTCTCACAGAATGACAGACGGACAGTCTCACAGACTGACAGACGGACAGTCTCACAGACTTGGACAGATGGACAGATAACAGACGGACACACGGACGATGGACAGACGGACGCCGGACAAACAGACAGATGGACCGACGGACAGACGGACAGATGGACGGCGGACAGACAGACTGACAGACGGACGACGGACAGATGGACAGACAGACAGACGGACAGCCAAAAAGATGTACAGATGGACAGTCGGACGACAGACAAACGGCCAGACGTACAGACAGGCTCCGATAAGACGCAATAATTTTTTTGTCAGACGACGGACAGACAGACAGATGGACAGACGGACAGACGATAAATAGTAATATATTTTAATAATTATTGAAAGAATGAATATATGTCTTTGTCTTCATAGAAACACCAGTCTACGGGTCGCCCGGCGCCCCATGCTCGGGCAGAAGACAACTCGATCTCGACAAAATTGGATAGAAAGAACTTTGTCTTTTCTTGGTAGAATAGAGATAGAAATGGTCATGCTACTGCAGCTCAGACCGATTTCAACACAAAATTTTTGACGAGATCGACGTTTCGTATTACCCTGTTTTCTGCTCGAAAACTGAGCAGATTCAATTATTTTTGGCACTATTTTTTATTGAAAGGGTATGTACGAGGTTCCTATTAAATGTTTTATGTTAAAAACTATTCGAATTTGTCTGGTAGTCCTCTAATAACGGCGGTAAAAATGAGGCATTTTTGTATGAGTAATTTTTGGAGGGTCATATTTTCTTTACTTATTAGTTGCTGAAAAAAAGGAAATTACAGGGAAGTGTCTACAGCAGTCCTTGACTTTATGAAAAAAAAAAAGATTGCTGTAGAGGCATTTTTCAGGAAGAAAAAAGGGAAATACATTTGTATGGGGAATCGCAGCCCCTGGTCCCTCTTAAGAGGTCAAAGAGCCCCCATCTATGTGGTTTTAGGCGCCTTCCCATTCCATCGCATTCTTCCCATCTTGACCTATGGTGCACCGACCTGGTCTTTGACAGACATCTAAAAGTCAAAACTCAAGGTTTGCCAACGTGCTATGGTGCGCAGTAAACTAGGTGTTACATTAACAGATCGCGTTCGAAACACTATACTGCGCTCCCAAACGCAAGTCGTAGATGTGGTTCAAAAGGCTGCCCAACTTAAGTGGGACTGGGCAGGACATGTCTGCCGCATGTCTGACGAGCTGTGGGCCCGTAAAATATAGGATTGGTGTCCTGACACAGTGACCCGGGGCCGCGGCAGACCACGAAGGAAATGGCGGGACGACCTGGATGTCTTCGAGAGAAGAATTGGAAAGAAGAAGCAAAAACTCGCGACCGTTGGAAGGAATGGAGGGAGGCCTTTGCCCAGCAGTGGGACAGTACGGGCTCATAATAATAATAATAACAGGCGCCTTTAGGTTTCCCCAAAATTAGTACTAAGAATCACATATGTATGTTCGACAATAAGCAAATGTCTTCCAAGAAAAAAACTATTAACTTTCAAACAATAGACTGTGGTTCCTTGAATTACAAAATTTGCATGAAGAGGAAAAGTAATTATTTTCATGTAATGTGTTAGTGACCTCATACTTAGTTCTTGTTTATTAAGGCGTATATATATAGCCGCCAAGTGGCGCCCCCATTGTGTAAAAAATCGTAGCAAAGCGTAGAAAATAAAGATTAAAGAATCCTATGTTGCGTTTGTTACAAAGAGGATAAGGTATTTTTGTGAAATACTTTGAGTCCTGTTTTAACAACGTAAAAATACCTTATCTTATATGTAACAAACGCAACGTAGGATTCTTTAATATTTATTTTCTATGCTAAAATATGAATTTTTATTCAATGAGGGCGCTACTTATGGGGAGGTAGGCCCTTAAGATAAAACTAAGTAGTTTACGATAGGTTTAGGTTATATTGTTATTTTTCCTTGTCAATATGAAATTGATAAAAAAAAACTTAAACTAATGCCTACAAACATCATCTGCGCGTTTAGGCCATAATTCAAATTCATAGTTAATTTATTTATTTATTACCCAGTAACTGGGTTGTGAAGGTTAGATAGGCAGTCTCTCCATGTAAAATACTGGTATTCAGCTGCATCCGGTTAGACTGGAAGCCGACCTCAAGATAGTTGGTAAAAGGCTACGCAGGCAGGCAATTAATTTTTCATGTCTATCGTGGTACACGGGCGGACTTAATGCAACAAAGCAAGTTCCAATTAACCTATATGGGTGCTTTTATAAAACGTCAGAAGCAGGGTACAGGGCTCCAACGAGGGTTTCTGAAAAGACTTACTTACACCACATGGCAGCACTGAGGCGTAAGGTCCAATTATCTATTAATGTAACGCTTCAGATAACGTCAAAAACTGGCATTAGTGAAATTGACGTCAACGTCATGTTTCGTTTTCCAGGTGAAGACCTCTCGCCTTTGTGGCGACCACTGGTGACGTAAATTTTCCTGAAAACCTTCATTGGTTGCCTTTATTTTGGGGGGCAGGGAAATCATCCAATGACTTTTCCCACTCTAGAGTGGAGCGGGAGGCGTGTCAGACTCTTACTGACTAAAACCCACCCCTATTCCTCCCTGCCCTGAATGCCCAGGGGCGAGGTAACTCTTTCGAATTTATCCTCAACCCCTAGGCAGGCATCGGCCATGACGGGCCCCGTCATGTATGCTGACAACTCTTTGAGGCGCGCGTGGAACACTACGCGCCGTCGACTCTCTGGCCTGGTGCTGATCGGACGGCGAGCTACCCATTACTCGCCGTCCGCAGACCCGGTTGCCTAGAAGTACCAAATACTTCAACACTAATATTATAAAGAGGTAAAGTTTGTAAGTTTGTTTGTAGAAAGTAATTTCTGGAACTGCTGAACCAATTTTGAAAATGCTATCACCAGCAGAAAGCTACGAAATCAATAAATTAAAAAAAAAACAATATTCGTCTTTCAATACTTCTAAACAAACACCTAAAAATATCAATAAGTATTTTACTACACTCTTTTGCATAACTTTATCAAGTAAATACAATGAGACATGAAACAGATATCTTGCTCGACATCTACTATGCTAGTATGAGCTAGTATGCGTACGTTCAAAATACATGCTAACACTACCTACTCAATTGAACACATTTTCTTAATCAGAATATAAGTATTGTCTGCAGCTCTGGGATCTCACTCTACTAAAATAAATATAACCTTATCAAGTAAATTCAATGAGACATCAAACACAGATTTCTTGCTCGACATCTACTATAAGCTAGTATAGTATTCGTCACACTTAATGGCGTGTGGGAATATCACCAACTTCCAAACTGACAAATAAGTAGGTACCAGTACACCTCTGAAAAATATTCACACAGCTTCCATACAGTTATAAAAATTATTAAATGTCCTAAATTATTGTCGACTTGACTGTACATGCGCGTAGTTGCACTCGCAGCTAACTTCCCACCGAATACCATATTGCATAATTTGATTCCGCCAAGCCCGTTCCATCAACGGACCACAAGACGTACGGCGATGTGCCACCGGTACATGGTGAACATCCCATCCACACGCACAAAACGTTTTAAGAACACGTTCATTGCGCGTACAGCTAGGGAGTGGAATTCCCTGACGGAGTCTGTGTTTCCTGATAGCTACAACCTGGGAGTCTAAGTCAAGAGTGAATAGGTGACTTCTAGGCAAGCGTGCTCCATCTCCGACCACGTCATCGCTTACCATCAGGTGAGATAGTGGTCAAACGCGTGCCTATCAACAATAAAAAAAATATGAGCTAGTATACGACCGTTCAAACTACATTGTAACACTACTCAATCCCACACAATTTCTTAATCAGAATATAAGTAATGTCAGCTCTGGGATCTCACTCTACTAAGATAAGTAAATAGCTTAGCAAAGTTATAAGATCTCAGTCCAAGTTCTCTGTGCTTGCTTGATCTAATATCCTTCAAGAAAGATTTCATTAAACTGGCTAACTATGAGAGTACTATCTTTAATTACTTTGTATAGTTAGGTTATCCAGTTCAGGACTTATGAGAAGTAATTTTGATTGGGATCAATTGAAGCTGTATTGGCGATCATGGCAGATGCTCTTATCGACCCTGAATCATTGTAAGTGCACGAGTGAAAATAACTGCCTCTAAACAATGTCATTACAGTAGATTCTCAGTAATCTAGCACTTTAGTATTCCGGCACCCTCCCTTCGGGCCTATCGTGGGGTACGCTTCCCACAAGGTGCCTTATTCAATTAGGACTTCTAAAATGCTTTATTTTAATTATCTTGATTTTTTCTATACAATCCAGTAATCTGAACATTCCAATAATCCAGTACCGTAATAGTTCTTTTTTTTGTATGGTGGGAAATCATGCAATGACATCTCCCGCTCTAGGGTGGAGCGAGAGGGCGTGTCAGACTCTTACTGATTAAAACCCAAAAAATGTCCAGGGGCGCGGTAACTCTGTTTCGAATTTATCCACAACCCCTGGCCAGGCATCGGCCAGGACCCTTTGTCATGATTTGCTGACAACTCTTTGAGGCGCGCGTGGAACACTACGCGCCATCGACTCTCGGGCCTGGTGCTAATCGGACGGCGAGTTACCCAGTACTCACTTTAGCAGCGCGACAGACGCGCGACCGTCGCGCCCAGTCAGAATTTCATGTTATAAACAGAAGCATATTGTGCTTAGTGTGTGTGGCCTTAGGCCGCTTTCACATTAGAACGCTAGCAGTGCGATAGTAGCGCGGCAGAAACACATACTTCTGTTTATAATATTAAATTCTAACTGGGCGACGCGACGGTCGCGCGTCTGTTGCGTTGCTAAAGTCGCCTAAATGTGAAAGCTAAGTATCCCAAAATCAAATTACCGAATAGACTAGAAAGTTTTAAGTAGTAAACTAAACCTATACCTACACGCTACCCACTTCGGAAATCAGTATCAAAGGGATTGGAAAGTCCCCAAACGCGAAGGGATTCCGATTGACTCCGAAGTCAACCGAACATTTTCTTCAACCCCGAATCGAAACGCTGAAGGTAGGGATCGCAATAAAAAATAAAGGCATCAGAGAAAAGCGGATTTATTCCAATCGTAGGCTTACAGTAAACTAGGAAAATATTTATCACAATGTCGACGGAAAAACATTCAGGATTGCTTGGTGTATGGATAAGCTGTAGAGCGCTGGAATATTTTGTATTTTACTAAAAAAAAAGGCAGATAAAGATTTGATATCCGCAAAGGCAAATTCTATAAGATTGAATAATAAAAGTCATTTTTTGAGGAGGTGACGAACGTCAGATTTTGGTGTGGTTCTTCTTCATTTTCGTGTCATCATCATCATCATTTCAGCCGAAAGACGCTGGACATAGGCCTCCCCCAAGTGTCGCCACAATGATCGGTCCTGTGCGTCTCGCATCCATCGGCTACCTACGACCCTCACCAGGTCCACTTTGTGGGAGGCCTTCCAACGCTGCGTCTTCCTTCGTGTCGCTGGCACGAAAATATTTTATACTAGCGATCCGCCCCAGTTTCTCTCGGGTACAAATTATACACCCAAACCTTTCTCATGAATCACTCTGTCTATTGATGAAAATCCGTTCAGTAGTTTTTGAGTTTCTCGCGAACAGACAGACAGACAGACGCGGCGGGGGACTTTGTTTTATCTAATACCTTTAAACGAGAAATTCTTGTGTATCTATAATATAAAAATGAATCGCAAAATGTGTTGGTAAGCGCATAACTCAACAACGCCTGGACCAATTTGGCCAATTCTTTTTTTTAAATGTTCGTTGAAGTTCAAAGATGGTTTTTACGGCGAGAAAAATTCTAATAATTGCCGGAAAAACCCTTAAAACAGCCCTGTTCTTTTTCCCATACAAACGTTTTCTAACTAAAACGTAGAGTCAATTTGAGCTTTATTGCTATTGTATAAAGTTCATATTAAATTACAAGCACTCACTGTTGATTAAACAATGTAGGTATGTTCCTAACGTCAAAGAGTCAATTTGCACTTTATTACCGCTACACAAAGTTCAAATTCAATCAATCAATTTGGTCGGCTTCGCGATATTATTTCATTTGTTTTACTTTAAAATGCATAAGAAGGAAGGATCTCTTGAAGGATTTGACTCCAAGTCATATCAAATTAAAAAAAAGTTGAAACAACAACAAACTGTCAATGTCAGTGTTGTTTTTCTTGGATTTTCGGTTACCTACTCTACTGAGTTTGGTTTTGTCAACTGATACACGAAACAAATTTGTACCTATATCGTGTTTTGTGCAGTGTTTAGTCACCTATGATCACTAATTATTGCATGTGATACAATAATCTATAATATAGATATGCCTCCTATTAGACGAAGCAATTTAGGTAGAAGAACCCGAAATGCTACAAACCATGCTAATTACCGACTGTCAACGTTTGCAATTGCTAGAAAATGACGCTCATTGGGATCAAACTCTCAATGATGCTGTAATATCATCACACGCTCATCAAATACGAACATTGTTTTCTATAATCATATCTACATGCTTCCCATCAAACCTAATTGATTTGTGGATCAAGTACAAAGATTATATGTGTGATGATATTTTGTATCAAATACGAAATAGAATGGGAAATCCAAATATACAAATCAGTGAAGAAATTTACAACGAAGCATTGATTTCAATGAATGACATGTGCTTGATGATGTCAAACAAACTATTAATTCAATTAGGCCTGGCCGCGCCCAATCGTCCAATGCATGATGCTTTTATCCAAGAGTTGAATCGAGAAAAACTGTATGATCTCAACACTTTGAAAGAATTTATTCAAACAAATCTTCCACTGTTGAATGAACAACAGAAGTATGTATTTGATACTCTTATGAAAGTAATAGATGATGAAACTGGAGGGATTTACTTCTTAGATGCACCTGGTGGTACAGGAAAAACTTTTTTGATTTCATTAATATAGCAACGATTCGCTCACAAAATAAAATTGCACTTGCACCCACTTTGTCGGGAATCGCAGCAACTTTGCTTGAAGGTGGTCGAACAGCCCATTCATCATTAAAATTGCCATTAATATGCAAAGCAATGAAACTCCGACCTGCAACATTTCGAAGAACTCTGCAATGGCAAAGGTCTTGCAGCAATGTAAATTAATTATTTGGGATGAATGCACGATGGCACATAAAAAATCTTTGGAGGCTTTAGGCAGAACCTTAAAAGATCTATGGAGCAATCATAACCAATTTGGTGGTGCAATGATTTTATTAGCAGGAGATTTTCGTCAAACATTGCCAGTGATTCCACGATCAACACCAGCTGATGAACTCAATGCATGTCTAAAGTCCTCCAATTTGTGGAAACATGTCAAAGTACTTCATTTAAGCAAGAATATGCGTGTAGAGTTGCAAAATGACCAATCTGGAAACATATTCTCTAAACAACTCATTGACATTGGTAATGGCAAATTTCCTATAGACATGTTGACTGGCTGCATTAACTTTCCTCAAAGTTTTTGTCAGTTAACTCGATCAAAAGATGAACTTATTCAGAAGGTGTTTCCAGATGTTTCTCAAAATTACAGAAGCTATGATTGGTTGAGCGAACGAGCTATATTGGCTGCAAAAAACATAGATGTAAATGAATTAAATTTAAAAATTCAAGAACAAATTACAGGCGAATCAAGGATATATAAATCAGTTGATTCGGCTACTAACCAAGATGATGTAGTGAACTATCCACCAGAATTTTTAAACTCGCTGGATTTGCCAGGATTGCCACCTCACAATCTTCAATTAAAGGTTGGATCGGTAGTTATAATGTTGCGAAATATCAACCAACCGCGTCTTTGCAACGGCACACGGTTAGCGATAAAAAAATTACTAAACAACGTGATAGAAGCAACTATACTGAAAGGAAAGTATAAAGGAGTAGACGTTCTCATACCGCGCATCCCAATGCTTCCGACTGATGTGCCGTTTGACTTTAAACGACTACAGTTTCCAGTTCGGCTTGCTTTTGCTATGACCATAAACAAGTCCCAGGGGCAATCATTAAGTGTTTGTGGTATTAATCTGGAAAACCCATGTTTCTCACATGGTCAATTATATGTTGCCTGTTCCCGTGTTGGAAAACCATCAGATTTGTTTGTCTATGCGCCAGGTAATCAAACAAAAAACATCGTATATCACAAAGCACTACAATGAAAATTAAACTGATTTTTGTTAATAATTATGATTCACATGATTAACAATAAAGCGATTACTTATTTTTAAATGCTTATATATGTTTTATTTAATTATATTTCTTATTCACAACGCCCTATCACCAGGGTGACGGTTCTGTTCAGGAGATTTTTTTGCCCCGACTATAAAATATGTAGGAACAAAAAAATGTCACATCACAAATCATTTTGACAGGACTTTATTGCAATTTAATTAGGCAGTACGAAGTCTGCCGGGTCAGCTAGTATGTATATAAATAATCTGAATATCTGAAACGGCTCCAACGGTTTTCATGTATGCAGGGGGTTTCGGGGGTGATAAATCATTTTTAGAAAACGTCGTTTTATCCTTGTTGTTAGAAATCGAATTTCCACAGAATATCATTTCAAGCAACGATCTTAAAAAACCGAGCAAAGCTCGGTCATCCAGGTACTAATAATTACATTATTTAGTGACAGGGATTGTCTTGGCCCAAAACTTTGCCACTTCCATGGCGTCGTCGGTGGCAGCGCAGAGGTCACTTGTGCTGCATATTTTGGGGTACAGAGGCCAATACAGCAAGTGCAGCATACATTGGTATGTGGTGGTGCACTGAAAGACGTTCGTGGGTGGTGTGATTTCTTTCTCTCAGGAAGAGAGGGAGAGTTCATGTTGAGTTCAAGACGTTCTCTTGTCTCCTAAAGAAACCGGTTAGACCCCATCAGTTAATATCCGCTCGTGTTTCAGTTTCTGATACAAATATTAATCTTGCGTTCGCAAACAAAATAGCCTTTTAATCTTAGGTGTGGTCTAGCCGTCTAAAGTTGAAGTTTGTCTTATTGATACTCTATGGTGAAATGGGCCGGAGATGGTCGATATTGACGCCATCTATCACCCGCGACGACAAACATGGGTAACAATGTGTATACAGCCACGTTTAACGCTACAGTTGACATCGGGGGCAAGGCATGTGTTATTATTTTATTTTTTATATCTTTACCTGTGGCGTCACCTCTTACTACACCATCTGGACTGAAAAGTAGGTTTGATACTAGTCGCAGAGATGTATTAATACCAACCGTAGCGTAGTATTTTTGTATATTACTGGCAATATTAGATATAACATTATAACTGGCACTCAATCGGTTGCGTACCTAGGTAAAAGGTAGGCTGCTGCAAATAAAAGTTGGCAAAAAACTTTTTAACAAAAAATACAACCGACTGACAAAAAAGAAAAAAACACTAAAAATTTAAAAATAACTTCAATTTCGGAAGTCGGAGTTTGAATTTTATTTCTTCGCTCTTTCGGATAAAAAAAGAATTTTGAAAATCGGTCCAAAACTGACAGAGAAATCGGTGGACATATACAACTACCGATTTCTCAGTCAGACAGCCGAACATAGAACCTCCTTCTTTTTGCGAAGTCGGTAAAAATGGGGTTTTATAGACTCATCTGATAACCAATGTGAGTGCGGTGCCCCTGTTCAGAACATGACTCACATACTAGAATGCCCCAAGTGGCCAAGTGCCTATACACCTGCACTATAGACTATGGAGGAGTTGATTGACTACTGACGCTGCAATTAATATGGCCAGCTTCTTGGCCTAAAGTATTTAAAAAGTTAGGAAACCATCGCTTTGAAAGAAGAAGAAGAAGACTTATTAACTTACGTCAATGGTACTAAATTCTCTTCCAGTAATAAAAAGGTCAGTACAAAGGCTATGTCTAACAAAGACGAACGGTAACGTTAGACAGAAGAAAATTAAGTTTAGCAACATAAAAATGTTTGATACAGACCAAACTACTAAAATATACCAATACCGTCTCAGCTCGCACATTATTGAAGAAATATACGTGCAATCTAGATTTGAAGATACCATTTCTTTTCGGTTAATAACATTGCGTGTTCAAAAACAATAAAAAGTTTCCATAGTTGGCCGTAACGGGTGCTAATAAAAATATGAAAAGAGAAAATAAATCAGAAATAAAATAGCTGTTTTGAAACCTTGATGTCTTTGGTGAACCAGGTCGAAAACTCGAAACTACTTTAGAAGCTATAAACCTAGATTGAGAGTCAGTTAATAAAGAGGTCATCACCACTATCAGTTAACTGCTTAAGCAATTAACTAACAGGGTTAATGCGAAAATAAACGTGGAATAACATGATATAGAATCTTCATGCATTGAATTCTCTAGGGCCTCGGAAGGCGTGTATCTCACATCCACACTTTGCTGATGGTATTTGATCCCGTGGGAGAAATCTATCTTCATTTATCGAGGTCAACATCCTTCGATGTTATGTAATGAATGTTTCGAGAAGCAATGTCACTGTCCTTCGTGATGTGGGTACTGGGGACTAAAGACATATTATCTTGCGATCCATTATGGGCCAATAACTAAAGTAATGTTTTAAAGAGGTACAATTTTTAGTTTTTAAAATTTTTGCGAAATTTTATAGAGGACGACCTGTAAATCAGTATTGACTAGTTTTGTGGCTAAGCTGTACACTGCTCAACATTTGCTGCACTGTAATTCAGTATGTCGTGTCTTTGTTTTTCTAGAACACCTGATCGGATTACAAACATTCTTTCATTGATAGAAAGCTACTCTATCACTGAGTGTCATCGCCTTGGCTAATGTGGTTAATGTTATTTAGCCTACGCTTTAACATGGTTCCTATGGTATTGACCACAATCATCATGATCATTTCAGCTGAACGACGTCTGCTGCTGGAAATAGAGACCTTCTAAAGCTGCGTCTTCTTATTGGAACGAAGTTCCTTATCGCGCGTTGTGAAAGCGGGCTAGACGGAAAAAATTCTTACGAAAAGTTGTCACGACACTAATGAGGCTGTCCATCCAAAAAGATTGTGTTGGAAAAACAATCTAATAAAAACTTCTTGTATTTTTGGTGGGTAGGTACAAAGTTTGCAAGCAGATCAAGCATTATCAAACATTATTTGTTATAGTTGTTGTTATTGCTAAAGAGTTGAGTTGAGCTGAGCTAAGCTGAGCTGAGCTGAGCTGAGCTTAGCTGAGCTTAGCTGATCTGAGCTGAGCTGAGCTGAGCTGCGATGAGATGAGATGATGAAGTATAACTTCTTACGTGCGTGCGTGTGTGCGTAGTTAATAATAAAAAAAATTATTATAAATTAAAAAAAATTAAATTATATTACAATTCCTTCACTAATTAATCGAAAGGAACTTCGTTCCATCCGGGTGTCCCTTGACACCTCTCAAGTTTTTTTTTTATTTATTTATTTATGCACACACAAAAACACTTACAGAGAAAAACGAACAAATACAGATAGAAGAGTACAAAAGTGCTGCTTAAAAAAAAGAAAAAAGAAAAGGTGCTTCTTCGTCATGTTATCCCGTTAAAATGGTCCCTATGGTGTAGAACACAATAGCGAAGCGGTGACACCATAATTGAATAGTTGTTATGATCCTTAACCTTACATTTTGTGGATCAAAGGACCAGTAACTGAAGTGGGAACCCTAGAAGCGGTAACACAATAAGGAGAAGGGAAACCAGACAGACGTCGCAAATCGATTTATCTACATCAAATAGTTATTCAAGGCGCGAGCCGTTGAGGCGACGAGCTACGAGATATGGACGATAATCTAATGACTTACCCAATTTGGTGAAACACTGTCTTAGGAATGGAAAGGTACTGTAGGTGAGGGATCTAGGTATATCTTTAATGAAGATGGTTTTATTGAAGTAAACGGAATAAGTAAGCTGAATGTCCAAGTCAAAGAGCTGGGTTGAGTTTCTAGAATGGCAAAGAATGATAAAATTATGTAACATGTCAAGTAATTTGTCAAGTAAACAATATATTTACGCAAATATTCGATCAGTTAGTATCAGTATTTATAATAAGTGTCAAAGATATAAATGATCCGGCAAATATGACACCAAACATTTTGAGCAATAAACAATTTCTTACAGTACCACATGGAAAGCTATTTGTGGTTGGAAATAATTTCCCTAAGGAAACGACAAAATAATCGCCACATTCAGCAAGTTATATTAATAAAACAGGTGGTCGGTTTTATTTTTTTACTGTTCCATAATTTATTTTCAGATGACTAATTTGTATAAGATAAAGAAGCACTTTCGGAAGAAGAAAAGACAAATACTTTCATCAAAAAATTATATAGTTTTGCTACTCAACTGTCCGTGAATAGTAATTGGCATAAAACAATAAACATAAACCAACGTACTCTTCAGCAGTTATTGCAGACAACCGAGATAAAACAAACAAATTTGCTTGGAACTCGCCTAGAATAATAAAGAGGACCTTTTTAGTCCAGGACTCAAGTTATCTTTAATAGGGATAAAGGACCTAATCTGAGGATCGTAATTTTCCAAATTTTGGTTGAATAAATTCAGAGATTGTGCGAACTTTCCTTTTTGGTGACGATTTGAATAATATAGAGGGATTTCGGGAGGGAATGGTAGAAACAAACTTTGAAACTGTTTTCTTACATTTAGTTCTAAGAAGCAAGGTATAAGACAAGAATGATTAGAAAGAAAATATAATGAAATGGGTAATGGCACCAAAGAATTTACTTGTTGAAGTCGTCATGATTCTAATGTAATAGAGAGACAAAGCTATACTGGACAAAGAGCAAAATCAAATTGCTATTCGCAACGGAATCATGATAACATTGACATGTCACACATATTATAGCCCCTGATTAGTAATAGGTCTGTTGAAAGAACAAACAACCGTCGCGCCCTGCCCTGATTTAGGCCAAGGTACGGAGCGAGAGGGAATGGGAAGCCGTCTCCTCCTTCTGCGAAGCAGTAATGCTCGCGAAGAGGGAGGCGGCATGGGTGACGGAGACTCAACAACAGAGTCGCCCTCACGCCCTCAGCAGCAGCCGCCTCAGGAGACGCCAGGGGCTTCCGGCGCCGCGAGACGATCTCCGGCCACCGTAGCCCCGGGCCTGCGGACGGCGAGTAATGGGTAGCTCGCCGTGCGATCAGCACCAGGCCCGAGAGTTGACGGCGCGTGGTGTTCCACGCGCGCCTCAAAGAGTTGTCAGCAATAAGGACGGGGCCCGTCATGGTCGATGCCTGCCCGGGGGTTGAGAATAAATTCGAAACAGAGTTACCTCGCCCCCGGGCACTAAAGGCAGGAAGGAACAAAAATAATAATAATAATTTGCATGCTTTGTTTAGTCTAGATTTTAAGTGCTGGAGCCGTCTGTCTGCGTACTCGCTGCCGTCCTCACCTTTAAACCACGACACATTACTAGCTTCTTTGACCAATAACGACAACATGACAATATAACGTATCATTATATAAATGAGTATTTATGTTTTCGGGACGCAAAATAAGTTTCCAAGAGCAGAATGAGTTGTTTTCTATAAAAACATTTTTCAAAAAAAAAAACCGACTTCCAAAAAAGAAAATACACTAAAAATTAAATAATAACTTTAATTTCGGAAGTTTTTTGGAAGTCGGTTGTTTTTTTTTTTTGTAAAATAGTTTTTTATTATTCAATTTTTAGTTTATATACCCTAGAACTAAAAACTCCAATAACATGGAACGTGGAATTTAAACATACTCGTAATTGGAGAAAACAAAAACGTCATCTAGGTATACGTATTTTTCGTTTACCTCGGGAGTATATGCTTTCGGATAAAAAAATAATTTTGAAAATCGGTCCACAACTGACGGAGAAATCGGCGGAAATACAAAAAAAAAAAAAAAAAACAGTCGAACATAGAACCTCCTCCTTTTTCGAAAGTCGATTAAAAATGGAGTGGTATAGAGAAGTCCGAATCTCCGAAAAGAAACTATTATCAACCGAATAAGTGAGGAAACTTTATCAATCGAGTATATTGGGGAATTGTACCACGTAGGTGTAGTAATATAATAGAAAGCTTGGAGGAATATTATGCTCGGAACGTGGTCCTTATATCCGCATCGATTGCATTTTAGGAAGGGTCAATGGGAGGTTAATCTCGACGATGGAGAATATTGTACGGGAGGCTACTTTCATAAGGCTGCTAAGCAGTACAACCTTCTAATAGTAGTCCTAACACTATAAAGTTTAGCATAGAAATACAAAGTATATGTTGATTTACGATACTCATTCTGGACAATATATATTCTACGACAGAAATACAAGATTTCAAACGTGAACTCCCGACCGTCCGTCTGAGAGTGCGGACGGTTGTAAAATGCTAGTCAAACATTTTGAAAGTCGTAACTACTACGTGATTACCCAATTACGTTACATTTCAAAACATCCGATGTTTGATGTACTTCTGGACTATTTCTGATGTTATTCACATCATCGACGGTTTATAAATTCGGCTGAGTTCAAGGGATGTCAGAAGCTGTTGACTCTTTGGATTGCTAAGTTGGTACATTCGCGTTTTTATCTTTACGTAACTAAATAACAACAAGACGAAAAATGTGAATCTGTAACTTCTAGGCAAGCGTGCTCCATCGTCGACCACATCATCGCTTACCATCAGGTGTGATAATTAATATAATGTGATATAAATTATAAGAATAGTATGATATAATATAAAATGTATAAATAATAATAATTAATATACCTAATGTAAACGATATATCTGTAATATTGAATAGGTATGTATATATTTTAATTATTTAATTGCAATGCCCTAAAAGGCAACTAAGTTCTAAGAACCTACCTATTATTAAGGGCCTACCTCCCTATAAGTGGCGCGCCCTCATTGAATACAAATTCGTATCTTAGCATAGAAAATAAAGATTAGAGAATCCTATGTTGCGTTTGTTACACATAAGACAAGGTATTTTTACGTTCGTATCCAAAGTAGTAAGCGAAAGTGTCAAAAACGGCCGTTTTTGGTACTTTTGCTTACTACTTTGGATACGAAACACTTTGAGTCATGCTCCCACAACGTAAAAATACCTTATCCTTTTTAACAAACGCAACATAGGATTCTCCAATCTTTATTTTCTAAGGTTTTGCTACGATTTTTTATTCAATGAGGGCGCCACTTGGCGGCTATATACGCCTTAACATCTTCAAAATTATGTACACTCAGTTCGCAATAAAAAAAATTAATTTGAATTTGTGATAGTGGTCAAAAGCGGGCCAAAAAGCAGCGACTAGAGACTCCATCCTAATCCTAACTGCCACATTAATATTATAAAGGCGAAAGTTTGTGAGTGTGTGTGTTTGTATGTTTGTTACTTCTTCACGCTCAAACGGGTGAAAACTGATTTGGATGAAATTTAGTAAGTAGGTAGCTTATACCCTTTTTTATATCCTGATTAACACATAGGCTACTGAAAGAAAACACCTGGAGATACTTCTTTAAATCAATTTATGAATATATCACAACTTTGAAATAATAATATAAATAATAATATTCCACAACTATCACACAACGCCATCTAGTCCCAAGCTAAGCAGAGCTTGTGTTATGGGTACTAGACAACTGATAAACATACTTATATATTTCTAAATACATACATATTATAGATAAATTACACCCAGACACAGAACAAATGATCGTGCTCATTACACAAACATTTGTCCTGGGTGGGAATCGAACCCACGACCTCCGGCATAGCGGTCAGGGTCAACCACTAGACCAACAGGCCAGTCAAATCAAATGTGACTTGAGTCCTCTTTTGTCATCTCAATCTGTAGCTCAGCATGGAATAGGAAAAAAACTAGACGGCTCGCGCTCTTTTATTTTCAAAAATGATCAATAGGTTGCCACGAAAATAAGTGTTGCAACCTAATAAATTAAATAGTCGATTATTGTGTATACACTATTTTTAATTCCGGTCTACGCGGGTGAAACCGCGGGGCGTAGCTAATAATATTATAAATGCGAAAGTAAGTTTGTTTGTTACCTTTTCATGCCAAAACCTAACGGCTGAACGGAGTTGGATAGATCTTGGTACATAGGTAGATCATGTCCTAGAATAGGATACTTTTAAGACCTGGAGTATGTTCCCTTAGGATAATTTTCGACATTCACGCGGGCGAATCCGCTGGCAGAGGCTAAAACTTAATATACTATCCATGACTCGGGAAATATTTCATCAATGCTAAATGTCAGTGGGCTACACCGTGACGAATCAACGATGCTGGAAGGAGTAAAGTAGTTGCTACATTCCAGCCAAAGGTCTCTATGCTAATCGTTGACGCTCCAGCCCTCACGGAATACTCAACGTTAAAGTCCTCACACAAGGGTTTAAGGTGGAAGCGCCAAGGTAGCCCGCGAAATTCAAATTTTCTTACGTTTTTTGCAATTTGCAGGTCAGTGTCAGGTTGTATCTTGGTCAAAATATGATTCGCGGCGAAAGAAGACATACGTATACACAAAAAACTCTTGAACAACATTACCCTCCTTTTGGGGTGGTCGGGTAAAATACGAGCATGGGAATGGCGTGGTGTCAAATAAAACGTGAAGATCAAGACTGGATGAAAGGGCTTTTAGAGGACATAGGCCTTAGGCCCTGCGCGCGTCAAATGTCAACATCTGTCAAGCCCCGTTGACAGTCGACCATCGTGTAACTACAGACTCTGTCATTTTCCGGGTGTGTACACCTTGCCACAGGTCTAAAGACCTTGGGTAATAGTAATAATAGCGGTTAAAACGCGTGAATCGAGTTTTTGGCAATTTTTTTGACAAGGCAAACAGAATTTCCTTGGTGGCGCACATGTGTGCCGCTAGACACTGAGATGTTACCCGGGCCTGCGGACGGCGAGTAGTGGGTAACTCGCCGTCCGATCAGCACCAGGCCCGAGAGTCGACGGCGCGTAGTGTTCCACGCGCGCCTCAAAGAGTTGTCAGCCAAGGGAAGGGGCCTGCCACGGCCGGTGCCTGCCCGGGGGTGGAGGATAAATTCGAAAGAGTTACCTCGCCCCCGGGCACTCGAGGCAGGGAGGAACAGGGGTGGGTTTTAGTCAGTAAGAGTCTGACACACCCTTCCGCTCCACCCTAGAGCGGAAGAAGTCATTGGATGATTTCCCACCCCCCAAAAAAAAAAAAAAAAAGACACTGAGATGTTGAAAAGCAGAGAGTACCCAATTAAGACTATGCTCCGAATTCGCGCTTGCGACCAGTAAACGAATCACTTAAGTTAGTGTTACAACAGTAATTAGTAAACTAAACGCGAACCACTAAAGTAAATATGTCTTCATTAGTATTGAGTTACGGAAGGCGGCATTAACCATTGACCATTTCGATTAATCAATCTTGAGGGTCAGCTGACGGACGGGCTTACTTAAGTGTAAGACCGTTTTGTTAAGCGTCATGTTTTCGCTATCTCGACTTTAAGGGCCCCTGACCGGTAGATGTTTGTTCTTAGAGGTTAGAAATTACTGCTTAAAAAACGCTAGGTTACTTATTCAAGTTTCAGATTGATGTCAATATAATTTTAACAGATTATATAATGTGTATGACCTATCAGCCTGTGTATGTATGTTATATGTTTGTTCTTTTGTGGCACTTTAGAGACCAATAGCGTGGGCCGATTTTGATAATTCTTAGTCAATTAATTAGTCTTAATCTTGCGAGTGCTACTGATAAAGACATGACAGTAATCAAAATACAATATGGCGACCACCAGACTCCATATTGTGAAAAAGAAAAAAATAGAAGTCGACCCACTATACATATTAAGTGGGGTATCAAAATGAAGGGTTCGAGGAGGCGATTCCAAAAATATAACTCACTAAAATGTAAAAAATAAAAATATTTTCCAAAAACCCGATTGTAAAAAACGACTAAAGTTGCGTGGCATGAAATGAATAATTGAACTAAAATAACTGCACTAACTAGTGGCAGTTATTTTAGTTCAATTATTCATTTCAGTAGCATCAGACTGCTTGAAAAGTGACTTGTTTGGCACTTTTTAGTTATTTTTTACAGTCGTTTTTTTTTTTTAATGTTACATTTTGGCTTTATCTAAGTGCAAATACAATACAATGTCATTGGACCGCAAAAAATAGAGGGAAGGAAGACATTTTCCGTACTGGCGAATGTGGCGATACATCAGTCCTTATCCCCGCAAAAACAGTTAGTCCTACCAAAATTCGATTTCGTCAGCCCGTACGATCCAATTCAGAAAACAAAAGGCAAACGTTTTTGGTGTTGTAACCCCGACCATTACCGACCTCTACCCTAGCGGTAGGCGTAAGTTCTAACTACATATTACTTTTACTGTCCGAGCAAGTCCTTTCCATTGCCCTGCGTATCTGCTTGGGTACTTAGATCCAATTTATTGACCATTTAGACGCAGATATTTTCCGCATCAAGTAAAAGTAGGCTTAGTTCAATTTACTGGTTAATTTGCTGTCTTTACTGTCGTTTAATTGGTGGTCAAGGTTGATTGATTGCCACGGTTAATTGTGGATGGTTTTTGAAGTGAAAACTTCTTTAGGCGCGTTGGGCATTTTTGAGATGAGAACAAATAATTAACCTCGCCACCGACACCGACACAGACGCCAACACTGCTACGCGATCCGCTACGACTGCTATGAGTAGCGTCGTAGCAGTCGTAGCGGATCGCGTAGCGGCTTGAAGTGAAAACTTCTTTAGGCGCGTTGGGCATTTTTGAGATGGGAACAAAAATTAACCTTGCCACCGACACCGACGCCAACACCGCTACGCGATCCGCTACGACTACTACGAGTAGCGTCGTAGCACTCGTAGCGGATCGCGTAGCGGATTGAAGTGAAAACTTCTTTATGCGCGTTGGGCATTTTTGTTCAAGTTTTCACTTCTGTCGGCACTCCCGGAATGCAACTTGTTTTTTTCGTTTGGGAAACGTGTCAGACTCTTACTGACTAAAACCCACCCTTGTTCCTTCAGTTGCCTGTGCCAAGGGCCGCGGTAACTCTCTTTTAAATTTATCCGCGACCCTAGGCAGAATGGTGGATGGGTAGTTTTAATACATCGAGATTTGTGTGTCTTGGTAACTACTGATATAACTTTAGTTCTAAATGCATTTTATAACAGGTAGGCATACGTGAGGCAACAGCATTGACGCTTAACACGCTGAATCGCCAAATGCATAATTGAATGCAGACGGGACTTTGGAATCTTGGGCGCTCAGAGTGGGGACTCTGATCTGACTCCCTCGTCATTTCCCCCGAGTACAGGCGCCTTTTGAAGGTTTCGCACCAATTACAAAAACACCGGCCAAGTGCGAGTCGGATTCGCGCACGAAGGATTCCGTACCATTATCTATAAAAACGGCAAAAAAATCATGTCTGTTGTACGGGAGATACCTAAATATTTTTTAGTATTAGTTGTTATAGCGGCAACAGAAATACATCATCTGTGAAAATTTCAACTGTCTAACTATCATGATTCACGAGATACAGCCTGGTGACAGACGGACAGACGGACGGACAGCGGAGTCTTAGTAATAGGGTCCCGTTTTACTCTTTAGGTACGGAACCGTAAAAAAGGTTTACGCGGATGCATTTCACTCAGAATTTACGCGGATGCATTTCACTCAGAAAACAGAAAGGTAAAATCAGAAAGCAGTCTATCTAAAAGATGTTAAAGAAGTACATATACAAGCAACCTAACACGAAATAAAAACGACCAGACGCAGAAATTTTCCGAATAAATGAAAGTTCAAAGTTCAACTTGAACCTGAAGCGGAGTCAATCTAATCGCACAAATAAGTAAACTAATGAGATTTCCCAGAAATTTCCATTCCTAAGAATACATCTCCAAGGGTTTAATTCGAAAACCTCTGAGGCTTTTCTAAGTCTTGGAAAGCTTTGTGGGATTAGAAGTAATGTGCCAAGCATTAATTAAATTTTCGTAATGCTAACATATACACAGACAAACATTGAAATACAAAGCCATCTGTATACAGGGTGTAACGGAAAGGTGAGGTCAAATAACGAAGAAAAAAAACTGGAAACACCGACTTCCGAAATTAAAGTTATTTTGCATTTTTAGTGTTATTTATGGCAGTCGGTTGTATTTTTTTTATGTTAAAAGTTATTTATAAATCTTCCGGAAGTCGTTACATCCTGTATAGTCAGTAAGAAATTCGGATGGAAGACGGACCTCGAATGCGAAGGCGATGAGTCACGATCAAACGATCCCATGATAAATACTTAACGCTTTATTTGATTACTGCAATTGAACCCTGAGACCTCTGTTACTGAGAATTTTTTTATGATCCACTGGCCTATTGCCCGAATAGTTTTATTTTTTTTATTTTTTGTCTGGGATTTTGTTACAGCAGCGTATTGTTTTAGTATTAAAGCTATCATTTTAGCGCTCAAGGCGCAGGTTTACGACATCTAATGATTTTTAATTGAACATCACGTCTAAACAACTAGTCTTATTTCTTTGAAAAAAATATACTTTCTCTAGACGATTTCCATCGTAATTTGATACGTGAATATTTGAAATTATATTATTATAACATTATTTATTTATTATAACAATTAATTTGTAAGGTATGTCTAACGCGGATAAAAAATTGAGAATCACGCAAAAACTATAAAGCGTATTTTTATGAAACCGTCACCATTTTAAAGATCATTTAATTATTTAATTTTTAGTATACGTGTTTTAGTATAATACCTGTTGTTTTATCTATAATAATTTAATAATGCGTCTAATTTCGGACAGCGCTCCTTGATTACTGGGTGGACATACGACGCGTTACGTGAGCTCAGCACAGAACACGCAAGCTAACCACTCAAGGTCGTTAATAGCGCCTTAAATGTGATGTTTGTGCATACTTATATTTTTACAAGCTGTTATTAAACTTGCTATGTTCGTATATAAGTTGTCCGCTTCAATATTTGCTAAAAAATTTTCGACCACTTTTCTTTCGTTGGTTTCCGATAGAGCTGTTTGGCATACTTGTGTAAGTCCGATGACAATGTAATATTATGATACCATCGAGCTCATCTGATGATGGCACCGGGATGTAGGGAGCGGAAGAAGTCATAGGATGATTTCCCACCCCCGCAAAAAAAAAAAAAAAAAACAAAAAAAAAAAAACCGGGATGTAGGGACTGGAACTCCTTGATGGCAAATGTTAGGACAGGTTTTTTTTGTGGGGCCGGAAATCATCCAATGACATCTGACGCTCTAGGGTGGAGCGGGAGGGCGTGTCAGACTCTTACTGACTAAAACCCACCCCTGTTCCTTTCCTGCCCTGAGTGCCCAGGGGCGCGGTAACTCTGTTTCGAATTTACCCACGACCCCTGGGCAGATGGTAGGACAGTTGAATTTGGGCTAGTATGTTTTGTTACCATGAGTTTCCATTACACATGATGACGAGGGTTTAAAACTTGTTTTTTTTATAGTTTTATTTTTAAGACTTTGGCTCCCACGACGTACGTTATTGAATATACTTACATTGTAAGAATTAACACATTACATAACTAGAATTGATAAAAATTCTAGTCCAGGAATGTTTTAACTATAGGCAATGATTGATATGACTATGAAAAATTGACGCGCTGTTTTGTTTAAAAAATGCACAGTTCATGGTTGCTAAGACATTTATTTATTTATTTATTTATGTACACAAAACACAAGAGAGAAAAAAATAACAATTACAGAAACAATAGTACAAAGGTGCTGCTTATTTCTAAAGAAATTTCTTCCAGCAGACCTACCTACCTACCTACCCCCTATTACCCTACCCTACCTATTTATGTATCTATTTTCGAATTCCAAGCGAGCACAGCCATCTGTAAAAGCTAGTTCAGAATAAAATAATCAGACGCATGCCATTTGTCTTTAGAATTACGAATGTCTTCATAATATATTACATTGTCTGAGTCTGTGATAAGCATCAAGAGTTGGGGAGGAGTTGGGGAGTATTTGGGGCGCGGAGTCGCGGCTTCAATTAAGTTTCTGTCTTGCGAATTCTTGGGTTTGTTTAGTCTATCTACGGCTTCCAGCTCTGATATTGTTTATTTGTCAAACCAACACTTGCTCGAAGCTGAGTTTCACATAACTTTTTTTGCTTACGTTACAATAAGTTACAAATAGTTAATTTGTAGCCGATACATTAATTACTTATCAATAACTTGTCAATCGTGGACCTTTGACAGTCGTTACGGGTCGTCAGAAGCCTGAAAGTCTGACAATCAGTCTTACCAAGGGGTATAGTGTTACCCAGTTACTGGGTTGTGGAGGTCAGATAGGCAGTCGCTCCATGTAAAGTACTGGTATTCAGCTGCATCCGGTTAGACTGGAAGCCGACCTCAAGATAGTTGGGAAAAGGCGCGATGACCTTGAAACAGCTGAACCGATTTTGATAAAACATGTCTAAGAACCATCGCTAGAAAACCTGCTTTCCAATAAAAAAAAACAGCATTCAAATCGATTCACCCGTTGAAGAGCTACGGTGCCACAGACAGACACACACATAACGGTCAAACTTATAACACCCATCTTCTTGCGTCGGGTGTTAAAAACCGATTTACTTTAAAAAATTAATACAGTTTTTCAACATAATGTATTAAGGAGTAGTGTCGTAGCAAGGAGTTATTTCGGCCAGTGTCGGTCTCAGCCAGAAAGTGGCCGAATATTCGGCAAGACAGAAACTAGCGTCTTTGAGCTGAAAGTCGTGTTCGAGACCTAAAAACTGACTGTCTCGCTCGTCTATGTGTCTAATCATCGTTTTATTGACTTACTAAGTATTTTACAAGAGAAAGGGCAACATTTCCAAATGTCTGACAACTTTAATGTCAAAATTTTTGTAATTTGTTCTGTTGCCACGTGAGTTTCGGATTCGGCCGAAACTGGAAAGGAAGCCGAACATTCGGTTACGGTTTCGGTTTAAAATCGTGTTTCGATCGGATACTATCATTGAGACAATTAATTTTCCATTATTGCGAGACTCCTGTGAGTTAACATAGCTTTCAGAATTAATAAGAATTCGCATTCAATTCTTATCAGACTGCTTTCAGTCCCATAAAAAAACAACCATTTACATATACTCGTATACAACTGAGAAAAAAAAAAGAAAAAAATATTCCTACAAAAATATACAAGGAATACGAGTAGGTACCAACATTGTTTATACCCGATAAGTTATTCCACCCCAAGGTTCCCGTCAGTCTCGAGCCGTAACATGCACTGAATCAGGTCAGGGCTTATGTGTAACGACTTGATGGACAGCATCTATTGTTTATTAATGAACTCTGTAAGGCAACGGAGGGGTTTCGAATGCAGTTCCGTATAAAATCGATAGGAGATATTTAGGTTTACATGTGACTGTGTATTTTCTATTTCGTATAGTACTTTAACTTCTTTTTTCTTGTGCTCCCAAGATACTACTAAAAAAACCGGCCAAGAGCGAGTTGGACTCGCGCGCAAAGGGTTCCGAACAAATCATATCTTTTTCAGGTTTTTTTTTTAACTGCCTGCAACTTATAGGTTTTTCTGTAATCTATAAGTAAAGAACTACTTTCTTTATTTTTTTTTCAAAATTTTAGGCCCAGTGGTTTCGGAGATAAGGGGGAATGGTAATTTTTCATCTATTTTCTTAAATAACTTCAAAATTATACATATTAAAATTATGACAAAAAATATATTCGAGACCCTCACAATGTGCCTTTTCATTTGATATGTCGCACGACATAGTTTAAAAAACTTTGATTTTTAATTTTCCGATTTTCACCCCAAAAGTGACCCCCATATTCCAAATTAACTTATTTAGGGTACTCGTCCGTGTTTGGATCACAGACATTTATTTATTTATTAAAACTTCATGCAACACAAATGTACAAAGGCGGCGGCATTCATGTGTGTATCAAATTTCAACTCTATCGGTCCAGCAGATTCGGAGCAAATTGGCTGTGACAGACGGACAGACGGACGGACAGACAGACAGACAGACAGACACACGAGTGATCCTATAAGGGTTCCGTTTTTTCATTCGGACTTTCGCAACCCTAAAAATAATATAGGTGGAATCCGGGACCGCGGCCACGACCCATAAGCATAGCATAATCAGCCTTTTAATGTTCCCGCTGTTGGGAGACAGGCCTCCTCGAGAGGGATTGGGCTGTCATCTACCACGCAGGCCCAGTACGGATTGGTAGATGTCACATGTATTCGATTTTTTTGTTCTAGGACATGTCGGTTTCCTCACGATGTTTACACAAAGCAAACCGCCTGGCTGGGTTCTAACCCACGACCCACAAATTCATAAGGCGTGGCAATTACCACTGGGCCACCACCGCTCTCATTCTGGAAACCTGCAAGTAACTGGGCTATCATTCTCTTACCCTTGTCTCAATTTATATCCATCTCTTTCTACAATGGGCCACAATTTTATTTCTATTCAAGTCTTCGTCTTCTCTAATATTGAACTTTTCATCTCTTAGATCACGTTAGTAACATTTGTCTAGTGCGTACAATCACGAACAAAAATATATACACAAGCAAACTTTACTTGTAAGCTCGAGTATCTTAAATGGACGGTTTTAAGATACTCGAGCTTACAAGTAAAGTTTGCTTGTTTACATATTTTTGCTCGTGATTGTACATAACAATATTTGCTAAGGGAAGATACATATCAACATTTTGCAACGACACGAAACTTCACTGTAAGGACGAAAGAATTTGGGCATCAAAAGAGTGAATGAGTTTGATTCCTTCTCAAAGGTCTGGACCAACATTGTAGAAGAGAGGGGCAAGTGTAACAAGACAAGGGAGGAAGAATGTGCTGTCCCTGCAGTGGGACAGCGCAGGCTCATAATATAAATAAAGTTTAAAAAAAACAGGTTAGGTGAGGGAATACTGACATCTGTAATGAGTAAACAACAAAAGGATGAAAACGAAAACGTGCTCATAACAAACGTATTACTTTAATATCTACGCATCGTGCATTTTAGACATAAACTGAGCCGCAATTTTAACACCTATGAAAAACATGGCTTATCACACCGACCGTATACACGTGCTAACATAAAACATACCACGCCCGAGCCAAAGTCTTTCGTTTTGGAGCTGAGAAACTGTAATGACAATTGCCTATACGTGTATAAAGAAGCAACAACACAACAACAACAATAACGACAAACGAACGACACCGAACGAACGAATGAACACCCTTATGTAAAACTTCATAAACATAATACTAAGTAATAAATTATTGTGAGTTGGCTCGCGGATCGCTGGACCACAATTGCTCCGATTTTAGATAATATACGTTGTACAAACTCTAAATGAAACATACAACACTTCTCCAATTTAACGTGCCCTGTAATTCTGTTATACGATGAGCTCCGTTATAATTACTGGGGTATTGTCTGGGGATTACTACGGGTAACACAGATACTGGGATAACAGAATATCAACGTGTTTTGGTAGATTTTGAGGTAAAAAGTGTTTAGGAGTTGAGGCCGCTTGCACTAAGCTCGCAGGTCATAAGGACCATAGAACAATGTCTTAGCTAACAACAAGGAACTTAATTTAAGGACCTTAGTAACATTCCAAATACTACAATTTAGTATATATATATATTAGCTCTTATAAGCTCGCCCTTGACCACTATCTCATCTGAAGGTAAGCGATGATGGGGTCGACGATGGTGCACGCCTAGAAGTAACTTATTCACTTTTGTCTTAAACACGCAGGTTGTAGCTATCAGGAAACACAGACAACATGATCACTAAAGAAGTTTTTTTTTTATGTTTGATAGGCTCGCGTTTGACCACTATCAAAATAAGTTGGTAGCCATACCAACTTATTTTTGTGGCAGGATGAACTCTATACAGATGCAAAGTATCCAAACAAGATCTTTTAAAATACCGTCAATTTGTTGTCTACAAATAGTAACAACAAGGCAAAAATGATTGCAAGAGGTAATCTCAGTAATTCTACAGAATTCTTTCATTGATGGAAAGAGAAAACTATTTTTTATGCGGAAAAAATACACGGCTCCTCCAGAAACGCGTAAAATGTTAGCAATAGTACTAGGAAAAAAAACTTATAGTGAACTAAGTCCGAAATTGGTAATCCAGAATTGAAGTAGACATCAAAAACCAGTATCTACGTCAGAGAACTGGACGCGGATCACAAACTAAAAAGTGTGACAATAACGTATGCAAATGGCAGAGAAAGTACACAATGAGTCCGCGAGCATCAGCATGTGTATGCCACGGTTAAGTGCCTTTAGAAAGGACGAGAAGCGCTTGTGAAATGCCCTTTTTGAAGACAGTAATTGGACGTGACTATGAAATAAGACGTCCATTCAGTGGGAAATTCTTGCTCTTTTTTAGTTTTAGGTCGGTATATTGGATCATCGTCTTCCTGCCTTATCCCGTTTTACTTGGGGTCGGCGCAACACGTTTTTTTCTTCCATTCTGTCCTGTCAGCCGTCACGCTATCACTAACTCCCTTTTGTATCATATCACTCCTCACACAATCGATGGATTGTGTGAGGAGTGATATGATACAATGGACAGGGAGAGGGAGGCCAAAGAAAGGATTGATTGATGAATCAATCCTTTCTTTGGCCTCCCTCTCCCTGTCCATCCATCCACATTTATATTCATAACTCTTTTAGTTACATGTGTTTCATCCTTCCGGGTCGGTATATTGGACGAAGGAGCTAAATGGGGTTGAAATTCCAAATTTTACTTTTGTGGTAGTGTTTGTTCGTTTTCGGACACATTTTAAACGTAATTCTGCCAGCAAATAATTGTGAAATCGTCGTGTGATGAACAGAGTAGATCACCTTTAGCTGCAGTATCTGCAGTTGCTTATCTATCTAGTATTGTGCCGACCCTGATGATAACCAGATAATGCCCGAGTTTGGGTTTCCTGATAGCTACAACTTGGAGGTCTTTAAGTTAAGGAGTTGAATAGGTTACTTCTAGGCAAGCGTGCTTCATTGTCCACCACATCATCGCTTACCATCAGGTGAGATTGTGGCCAAGCGCGAGCCATGTCATCACTCCCTTACGACTTTTCATCTTATGTGTCGGATGACGCGTTGCTACTGGCTTTAAGTTTTTTCTTTTCAATCCTGGATTCCTGATGTTCTTCCGCAAGTTTTCAAGCAAACCTTGCCGGAAATGTGAAGAGTAAGGCGATTAAGATAAGTGCTACATTCGTTTTTTCTTCTAATTAAAGTCGTTACGGGTAACGAGACACTTTAACATTCTCTGGAAGACGTTGAATGTTTGTTAGCATTATTTCTCTGGAATTTGTAGGGAGTCTACCTAGTGCGGTTTCTTTGATTAAACTTATGCTTTCTCTCTAAAGGTAAAATTGTTTAAGATATATTTGTAAAAGCTTTGCTCAGCGTTGCCTCGCGCGATCAAATTAAGAATGAAGATATCCGTAGGAGAATCAAGGTCACCGACATAATCTGAAGAATCGCCAAACTGAAATGACAGTGGGCGGGGCTCATTGCTCGCAGAACAGATGGTCGATGGGGCCGAAAGGTTCTGGAGTGGCGACCGTGAACCGGAAGACGCAGCGTTGGAAGGTCTCCCACAAGGTGGATCGATGACCTGGTGAGGGTCGTGAGAATTCAATGGATACGAGGCGCACTGGATTAGTCGTTGTGGCGACACCTGGAGTCCAGACGTCTTAGTAAAAGTAATGTCTAGAAGCATTGTTCCGATTACGAAGTCTTTCACTGATAGAAAGGTAGGTACACTGTAATAGAGTGCCTCAGGCTATTTTTATCCCGAAAAAGGTTCCATTTGTTTTCATTAATGGAAAATCTGCGCGTCTTTCAGATTACATAAAATGGGCACAACAGTACCGTTAGGGGCTTAAATGAACGCAATGGAGTCCGGTCGGTTACGGTGAAGAGTTATTGCTATCAGATGGCAGTAATAATTTGTCAATTTTCACCGGCATTTTAAATCTTCACTTTGTTTCTTCAGAAGCATAAGTGGCAAAAGCAAACCTCAATCAGCAGACCAACCGACAGATGGGTTGATAACTTTCAGAAGATCGAGGGTATAGTCAAATTGAGAGCATGATATGATGAAAGAAGAGGCTTATACTTAGCAGTGGGTAGACGGCTCCCAATGACGATGATCATGAAAGCTGATACTAGTAACGAGTGCTGACTGGGTTTACCATGGCATCAGCTACTCTTGAATAGTTCGTTCCAATACAAGAACAGAATCCTACTAATATTATAAACTAGCACTTCGCCCGCGACATTGGCCGCGTGGATATCAAAAATTTATAGCCTATGACACTCATAAATAACGTGGCTTTCTATTGGTAAAAGAATTTTCAAACTTTACCTCTTTATAATATTAGTATAGATGTGAAAGTTTGGATGTATGTTTGTTATTTAATCACGCCAGAACGACTGAACGGATTTGGATGAAATTTGGCACAGATATAGATTAAAGTCTGGAATTTCATAGCACATTTTACAACACACAATTTATAATGGGGGAAGTACTAATTCCACGTGGGCGAAGCCGCTGGCAGAAGATAAACAGACACTTTCCGAAGCCGAAAGCCACACATTCTATCCATTATTTAGATCATATTTTTCCACTAGACCATACCTGGGAATCCACAGGTTTTGGGGAACAAAGTAGCAGTTTTTTTTTTACTTTTTACGATAATGAATTCCAAGTGTTATTACTAAACTTTTTTCCAAACAAACTACCTGAATTTTTCGAATTTTTTTTTCAAAATTTCGATATTACGCATTTGCAGTTACAAAAACACAATGAATATCAAACGTATCCGACAAGTACCTACGTGGCTTAGAGTGAAGGGGCGGGGTTTAACTCCACTTGCCCGGGTTCGTGTTACATTGCACGCAATAAAAAATTGTTGCTCTTTTTTCATGCCTAAAAATAAAAAACGTTTCCCAGCAATAACTTTTGCGCAAAGCTACTTTGTTAGACGTACAATAAGCGTAGTTAACGGCTTTGAGATGTCTTTTTACACCCTCTATGTATCTATTATTTTATACCGCTGTATACACGGTACAAGCCCGCCACTCTATTCCCAAAACCACTGTAACTCTTGTAAGCCAGAATCAACAGTGGCGACCACCAGAAAAAACGCCGAGGCAATGAAGCTCGACGAGTCCCAGAGAAACGATTAAACTGTCTTGGGTCCTGCAACGAAATTAATCAGAAAAGAACAGCGGAGAAGTAAGAAAAAGAGACAGAACAAAGCTAGTATGCTGTATACACGGTACAGTGTACTTAGCAACAAAACCTTTATTTCAATACATAATTTTGATACGATCCCCTGGGTAGCAGAAATACCGGTGGTAAATAGGACCCTGGTTATAAACTTATATAATATTCATTTATATGTATAATGTACTGCGGATATTTTGTTATTTATCTACTTCTCTTTTGGTGTTGCTATCCAACTTGGTAAGTTAAACATATTTAGGGTACCGCAGTAAGTTATGTTGCTACATCATCTCAGCCTTTTAACGTCCCCACTGCTGGGGCACAGGCCTCCTCTTCGTGAGAGGGTGTGGGCCGTAATCCACCACGCGGGCCCAATGCGGATTGGTGAATGTCACATGTCTACGAATTTTTGTTAGTTGAAATTTGGTACACACATGGATATCTGTGACTCAGACTCGGACGTGTAACGTAAATAAATGAATGACTTATAGGAAAACCTATAAGTAAGTTCTTTAAAAACATATAATTAGGAAAAATATGATTTGTTCCGAACTCTATGCGCGCGGGTTCGACTCGCCGGTCGGCCGGTTTTTAACCGACTTTGAAAAAGGAGGAGGTTCAATGTTCAACTGCATGTATATTTCTCTGTCCGTTGTGGACCAATTTTCAAAATTCTTTTTATTCCGTAGAGTATACTCCTGAGGTCCCATATAAATTTTATCGAAATTAATGCAGCGCTTTTTGGAAAACTCGGAAAAAAAAAAGACGTGTGGCACTCGGAGACTGCCGTGGTAAAGCTATTGCATAGCATTTTTTATCAACTTATGCAATTATAATTATTTATTTATTTTTGCAATATTTTTTTTCCTTTGTTTTTTTTTCTTTGATATTAATTCAAGTTATACTTTTTACACGCACGTAAGAAGTTACACTTCTTTGGCGTAACAAGATAAATATCATCATCGTCATCGTCATCGTCATTGTCATCGTCATCGTCATCATCACTATTCATCAATAGATGGCAAAACTAAAAAGTATCACCGCTGTGCCGGTCGGAGTGAGGGGTGTTAGGTTTTTTTTCGTTACGAAATTTCTGGATTCGGTCTCCACGCTCAAGGCCCGCGATAGAAGCTATGCAATAGCTTAAAAAACCAAAAATATGTCTACACAGAAGACGTTTTGGTTTCCTCCAATTATATTCAAATTCCATGTTATTGGGGTTATCAATTCGGGCATAACTTTAAAATTTGGTTTTAATTCTGGGGTGCAACAACTAAAAAGTGAAAAATAAAAATTCTAGGCGAGATTTCGTCAATATCTTTCTAAATATCAAGATGCTTAGAAATTTATAGTTTTGCTCATGCGTGGTTTGCCGAACTTGATTGGTCGTACCTAGCGAATGGCCATTACTTTTACATCTGGAACAGAACTCTTTCCGTCAGTTTACTGTGAATCTGTGATAGGGAAAAACGAAGTATATTTCTGTTAATGTATTCAGGGTCTCGTTATTTCCTGGCACCGCGTTCCTTTATATTTTTTGTTCCATTAAAACTGTTTAGACGTTAAATTCCCTCTGATAAATGATATTAACTAAACCCCTTCTACAAAAGGGCCTTAAAATGACAAACTATGTGTGTACAATCCACTTCACGGATATTATTAGGTAAAACAGCTTTACTTTACGCCGTATCGCACATTACAGAGACGCTTTAGACAAACTATACACGTGTTCAGACTCACATAATCGTGTGTCACGTTTACGACTCGTCGAAACTAAAATATTAATACCCTCACATTCTCTTATAACAAAACATTGTATACAATATTTTAGACAGAAGGATCAAAGAGTATTGTGGTTAGTAACAGATCTTGATGTAGGTATTAGTGTGATGTTGAGTGCCAAACAAGACATCAAAGCTTTTTCAGACTTGCAATATATAGAGTTAAGGCGCTATTAACTGCAAATAACCTTGAGTGGTTAGCTTGCGTGTTCTGTGCTGAGCTCACGTAATCAATCATACGTCCACCCAGTAATAGGACTCGCCCATCAAGAAGCACAGTCCGAACATAGAGGCATTATTAATTTATTACACATAAAACAACAGGTATTAAACTAAAACACTTACGACTAAATTATAAAAAAATAAATGATCTTTAAAATGGTGAAGATTTCATAAAAAATACGCTTTATAGTTTTTGCGTGATTCTCATTTTTTTATTCGCGTTAGACATAACTTTACAAATTAATTACACTATGTTATAAAAATATAATTTCAAATATTCTCAGATAAACGACGGAAATTGTCTAGAGTAACATGTATTTATTTCAAAGAAATAAGTCGTCGTTTGGAGTAATGTTCAATTAAAAACCATTAAAAGTCGTATAACTGCACCTTGACTTCAGATAGACTGGTATTTCCTTCTCTACATAGTAAAAAACAAAGTCGCTTTCCGTGTCTGTCTGTTTCTCCGCTAACTCCTCCTAAAGCACGCAACGGATTTTGATGCGGTTTTAATTCCGGGCGAAGCTGGGGCGGGTCGCAGTTGTTAATAATGAAGCGTGACAATAAGAGTTAGAAGAGGAACAAAGTCGGGTCGTGGGGCTTTTGGGACCGGGACCGCGGTCCCGGATTCCACCTATATTATTTTTGAGTAGTATCTTGGGACCACAAGAAAAAAGAAGTTAAAGTACAGTTAGGTAACGAAAACGCTGATATAAATTTTGATCACCGGTACAAAATAAAAGGTAAGTAATATTATTTTCAACACGCTTAAGAAATTCGGCTAGATTTGTCTGATTCGGGGTCGAATTCATTTACGTTTTGATGTTTAAATAATGCAAGTAGTAATGGCAGATAATAATCAAAATTACAGCAAATCTGCGATTTAGAAAGATATCTTATTTTGTCCTAAAAAGAGTATTTATGAACTCATAAAGCACCTACTTATACGACAACAGGGAATACCAAATAGTCATGTTCCTTTGTCAAGAACATAAAAATACACATAAAACTCACACAGTCACACTCAACAACAAATTCTTAACAACTGATCCTTCTGTTCTAATCCTATTTCATGTCCAACATAATCCTGAAGAAAAAAACGGTCCACAAAGAAGGGTGGCCCCATTTCATTGCCTTCTTCGGACTATTTATAACAGAACTGTGTACTAAAACTGAATGTTTACAGTGAACGACTGTTACCACGTTTGACGGTCGTGGCCGATTGCGACAAAAAATATTTGTAGGGCTGCCAGTGGAGCTATTAAACTAAGTTGTGGGTATGAGGGTAGTTGGAATAGTTATATTTCATATGTTATTGTTTGACTGCGGGTGTCAGTGATGATTTGGATTGCTTGCTTTGCTATTCAGTTTATTTTTATTACAGAAATCTATGTTTTACTCATTACCATCATCATTGTTATACCTCTTCTTCGTAGTTTATTTTTAACTCCGTTTTGTTTTCTCTCATAACAAAATTGATTAGGAGTTACACAAAGCAAGACGTTTCTAGGTCACCATCGTCACTTAAAGCAAAATATATAAACGAAAATTAAATCTACAAAATTATTCAACAACGTCGAGAAATTCAATATAATTCTAATTTTCGGTCCGAGATCATTTATAATGTAACAAATTATTTCGGCTGTGACAGCCCTGCGTCGCCCTGAAGCACCCATCGCGATGTAATAAGTAGGGACATCCTCCCACTACAGTAACTGTACCCATAAGAATTTAAATTTAATGCTAAACGCTTTTTGAATAACCCAAACTTGATTGTACGCAATCATTTTACGTACGCAAAACCTACTTTAGAATAAGTGAAAGAAGTATGTAAATTGTTTGATCCCGTAACGATTGCACAGATAACGGTCCGTCACAAAATTTCATTTTATTTTATTAAAGGTGGAGTAATGTTTAATTGGATTGAGATCGATAAACGCCTTTGAGGGATTCTCATTTCAGAACAAATGGAACACAAATGAAACAAAGAAAACCAATATCTGTATTCGTTTAAATCTGTCGTAAGATAAATAACGACAGTGAAAGAAATTTCTTCATAAAACACGTATTTTCGCTAAATTATTTTCTTTCAGGTCCCAAGACACAACCCTGCGACACACCGTAAATCGTTACTCTATTTCAATTGGTTAGGTACTAGTGTGGTCCGAAGATAATAGCGCCTAGATTGTACAATCATGCTAATGTGTGATGTGATGAGACGAGACTTAATAATGAAGACACACACAAATTGATTATATTAGAATACTCGGAGAAAATTCGTGAGGCATATTATCAAACGCTATCTAAAGGCCACCCACCCACCCTACCACCACATGCACTGAACAAAACATCACAATAGTGTTGTAATAGTCATTTTTTACACAACAATCCCGATCCGATTCGCGACAAGTAAACAACGAGTATCCGCTCCTGAAACTCGATATACGGATATAGACACACTATGTACACGTCCGTGTACACATAGTGTGTCTATAAATGTTTCACACTGTCGTGAGTACTCGCGAGTGCTGTTACGAGTCAAATCACATGCACAAACATGAGGGGGAAATACTTTCCAAGTTTACGGGTTCAACATGTATGTTTATTATACTAATTGTGTAGATTTAACATAAATAACGAAATGTCACGCCTGAAATGTTTGAACGTTAAGGGTCTACTACCGTCTCAGAATGTTTCGTATCCAAAGTAGAAGGCAAAACTAGACAAAGGCCTACTACTTTGGATACGAAACATTCTGAGACCTGTTTTAACAACGTAAAAATACTTTATCCTCTTTGTAACAAACGTGACGTTGGATTCTTTAATATTTATTTTCTATGCTATGCTACGATTTTTTATTCAATGAGGGCGCCACTTGGCCGGTAGTAGGGCCTTAAGTTGAAGATTTTGAATCGTAACTGAGTTATTATATCTCTGAAGGAATTTATACATCTAGTTTCAGTTTGGAGAAAGCTTTTTTAGATGTTTCTAAGGCTAATAAAAATAGAGAAAGATCTTCTCCTGTCTACACGCTTTGTGCTTTTTCTATAGACCACAGAGCAATAATAGTGATATTAAGTAATAAACCAAAATATTTTGTTATTGATAGACACAAAGCATATCTCATTAAAATATAACCTTGAGTGCCCGCACCTTTCCTCAAAACGTTTTCCTCTTTTATGAAAAGGCGAAATGAGCTATTCTTTTGTCTATAGGCGACGCTGTAATAACAAAACCTAGAAAATATTTTGTACAATTTGGAGATAAAACACAAGCTGGGGACTACTAAGCCGCAGCGATAGAGGAAATACGAATTTTCGTCCATTCGCGGTAATTGGGCTCTTAACCCTGAAAACAGACACTTCTGCGTTGCCATTAAGATTGTCATATAGATAGCTTATACATGCGTAATACGTTAATATCAGCGTGACACACATTTATTACAACATTCCCTCTTCAAGTGACAAGAGGAAGAAAATTAGTGTCAGACATTAGTTACAATTTGTGTGGCAATTTGTGTATAAAGGTCTTGATGAAGATCGTTTCAAGTTTTACAGTTCTGCGTACTGAGACTTAATGAGGGCTTTTGATTAATGTTCCTGTTGGTGACTGTTCGATGTTGTTAACGTCCGTCAGTTAAATCGGCACCGCTCTCCAGACAGTAGCTTTACAAGTCTCGTTTAGCATTGAGTGCGGAAACGGGGAAGAGTGGAATGGAGGCCCGCTTGCAACTCAACACACTTCGTTTACAAACATAAGTGTCCAAGCGATTTACTGCCCATTTCCGTTACCTTAACTATCAGACCTTTCTCATGGTCCTTGCGTGTTAAATTTTTCATGTTCAAAGTGTTCAAACTGCGATTATTAAACCATTAAGGTTTGAAATCGATGAGTCTATAGATGGAACCGAACCCAAAAATAATGCATGGATATCGATCAAGAATACAGAAGTAGCTAGACTAGCCAGCACTATTCTTAGGGGAGAAAATAACAGTCTATATATAGGAACGGGCGAAATCAATAAAAAGTTGTGTCTATAAATCCAACGTCTTTATTACCTTTATACTTCATCCATTCGGAAAGAAAGAACAATCCAAGTGTAATAAGAAAATATAAGGACCGTAATGTATGTCTGGTTCGCCGAATCATTGTATATTTATGACCAATTACAATTTGGTTATTACCGATTATGTAGTGAGAAATCACTTCATTAAAAACCATATTTTTTCTGTTCCAGTCTACTTAGTCTGTACTTACCTAGTTTACTTCGTCTACAATTCTAGCAGCACTACATTGTCTTTTTAAGGGCGCTGAAGCTATTTGGAAGTACATACATATATTTACGACGATTCAGACCTTTTTAAAGGACTCCACCAGTAAGGTCAGCGTGTGACCTTTGCCGACCCTCCCGGCATTTCCGACCTCCGAGCAATAAATTCTTTGCATTAATCGCCATTAATCACTCTATATAGACTATCATCACTCATCCTGTCCTCATAATCAAAATAATCATCCAGAATTTTGCTATGGGAATATAAATGACTGGCCATTACCAATTCTACATCTATACTAATATTATAAACACGAAAGTGTCTCTGTCTGTTACGCTTTCACGCCTTAGCTGTTGAACCAATTTTGACTGATTTAGGTGTAGATAGATAGGATCCCAGAAGTATGTTCCCTTAGGATGATTTCAGACTTTCACGCGAACGAAGCCGCTGGTGGAGAAGCTAGTTAAACTTATAATTTTATAAACATGGCCGCTCTTCCCTGCGTGTTTGAAGTGTTCACATGGGAGAGCTTTAATTGTTGTTTTTTATTTCTTTTTTTAAACACCCGTGTGCGTCAAGGCATGCTTGTATAAATTGTATCGTACAAACTATGTTGAAAATGTGTAGTATAACTTGTAATGTTTTGTCTAATGAATGTAGGTTTCTTTCATTCATTGTCGCCTTATTTTTTGTTCAATGGTTTTTGTTTAACGTTATTACTCGTACTTTATTAAAAAAATATTCTGTATCAATGGAAGTAGTATGTTTGAATTACAATTAAAATAAACCTACTTTAATATTATAAGTGCGAAAGCTTTTTTTTTGGGTTTGGTAATTATCCAATGACATCGCCCGCTCTGGGTGGAGCGGGAGGGCGTGTCAGACTCTTACTGACTAAAACCCACCCCTGTTCCTTCCCTCCCTGAGTGCCCAGGGGTGCGGTAAATCATGTTAAGAATTTATCCGCTACCCCTAGGCATGCAGGCAACGGCCACGATGGGCCCCGTCAGTGGTGGCTGACAATCATCTCTTTGAGGCGCGCGTGGAACACTACGCGCCGTCGACTCACGGGCCTGGTACTGATCGGACGGCTACCTACTGCTCGCCGTCCGCAGGCCCGGGACACCGTAGAGGTGGCCGGAGATCGTCTCGCGACGTCCTACGCCCAGTGCCTCTCCTGCGCTGGTAGCGGCCGGAGCCGTGAGAGCCACTCCGTTGAGCTTCCCTCACGCGTCCCACCGCCGCCTTCGCGAGCATTACTGCTTCGCAGAAGGAGGAGACTGCTTCCCATTCCCTCTCGCCATGGTACGGAACCATGGCCTGAAACTGGGCCGGGCGCGAGAGGTCGCCGCCACCTATCGCATCCACGAGCACACGGCGGTGCTCCGCCCAAGCGGGGCAGACCTCCACCGTATGCTCCACCGTGTCCTCTGGGCGATCCGCGCAGTGATAACACCCGGGCATTTCCTCCTACCTTATCTGATGCAGGAACCTCCCGAAACAACCGTGTCCGGTGAGGACCTGCGTCAGGCGGAAGGTGAGGACGCCGTGACGCCTCTCCAGCCAGGAGTGGCTAAGAGGGGCACTACCGGCGCAATGGTAAGTCCGAAAGATAGATGGATGTTTGTTACTCAATCACGCCAGGAACGGCTGACCGGATCTGGATGAAATTTGGCACAGAGATAGATTATAGGCTGCATTATCAGCCAATAATGTCCCCACAACTGGAACACAAGCTCTAAGGTGTGAATGTTGCAGTTAGTTGTAAATGATGACAGCGCCAAAAGGACCGCAGAAATTGAACAAACATGCCTTACTTTTAATTAGTTGATGTAAAACCATTACTTAATTAATATGAAACGTTTAATTGGATACAATGAGTGCACCGGGCGCTGATGTACTTGGATAAAACGGACAATGGGGTCAATATGGCGTACCTATACTTATAAACGATACAAGTAAACAATCACATTTCAATCACATACCAAATCAAAAATGACGTAGATATATTTCTTTTTTGAGAAATTGGTGTGATATGCATGCAGAGAAGAGATTTTGCTAAGTGAATGAAAAGCTTCGTGCTTGCCAAATGGCTAAGCAGTAAATAGAGCATACTGTGAAACTCCAGGGAACCAATTTGGATGGACTTCAAGTCTTAAAGTGGCTAGTCTAAAATTTTCTCCTTAATTTCAGCCGAACTCATGTTCTAGAAGAGACTGAGAAGTAACGCCTTTCCTAAGACCGATATCACCGTGCGGAAATATTCGTCAATCCATGCTTAGCATCTCTTGTACCAAACTCCGTGTCTAAGATATTTGAAACAACTTATATAAATTTTCAGACTCAATTTCTCATTCCATTCAACATTTGATCTCGGAAAGTTCAGAGACCAACTTTCTCAAATTATTTAGTTATTACAATAACTCTTTGAAACCTTAGTGAGTAGGCCCCTCAGGCAGAAAAACTAATAATAAACTGTAACCCTAGACTCAGTATCAGGTCGATTCTCAAGTCTGCGTACTTTGGCATTGAACGTGAGGAACGTAGTAATAAGTGTCGGTTTTCCTTCAATACTCTTCGAGAAAATATATGTTCCGCTCAAGTATTAAGGCGGTATTAACTGCCATTGACCTTGAGTGGTTAGCTTGCGTGTTCTGTGCTGAGCTCACATACGTAACGCGTCGTACGTCCACCCAGTAATAGGACTCGCCCATCAAGGAGCGCTGTCCCAAATTAGACGCATTATTAATTTATTACACAGAAAACAACAGGTATTAAAATAAAACAGACTAAATTTTACATAATTAAATTATTTGTAAAATGGTGAAGGTTTCATAAAAATACGCTTTATAGTTTTTACGTGATTCTCAATTTGTTATCCACGTTAGACATAACTTTACAAATTAATTACACTATGTTTTAAAAATATAATTACAAATATTCTCAGATCATATTACGACGGAAATTGTCTAGAGTAACATATATTTATTTCAAAGAAATAAGACGAGTCGTTTAGAAAAGACGTGATGTTCAATTAAAAGCCGTATAACTGCGCCTTAATTTAAGGAACTGGCGCGACCTTGTTGGGTATTTTATGAAAAATTTACAGTTTAACATGGGTTGGCAACATGGAGATTGGCGTTGGGGATTAGGTGACGAGTCAGAAGCTCGACAATCTTACAAAGCATTACGGAACAGGCTAGGACTGTAGTCCCGCAAACCTCCATTGAAAAGGAAGAATCCTCCGACCAGACGGGTGTTGTCTGGTCCTGGCAACTGCCCGGTGGTTATTGTCGGGCTGTTATATATGTTCAAATCGCGCGGAAAACTTTGTGTGACATCAGGTTACTAGTTCGTACGTGACAATATAGATGCCGCTCCAATATTATAAGCACTCTTGCCAATAGGTTTGTGTTACCCAGCTTTATAGCAGTGGAGGTCAGATAGACAGTCGCTCCATGTACTCGTATATTACTGGTTTTCAGCTGCATCCGATAAAACTGAAAGCCGTCACCGACATGGTTGGGAAAAAGCTATGATTTTGGACGATTGAGGGAAGGGTAGTGCCTTTATTCCACAAGGAATTTAAAGAATCGACTCTTAGTCTATTGCCATTTGTTTTTTTGTGTCCACCTCACTAGCGTGGCGTGATGTTCATGCTGTCAACTTCATTCTTGTTTAGAGATCAGTTTTCTACGATGGGTTTGGGTGGGTGAGGACTTTGTATCTTCGAATGAAGCGACTCATATAATAATGATCGAACTTCACTTCAAGAAGTTCGTTTGATCTCATATTATATTTCGTCGCTTCATTCTTCTCTTTAAACTAAGTTTAAACTAAGCAATAATTTACCAGCCTATAGGGACCTAAAACATCGAACATCCAAGCGAGAAGCAAAACCTAACGACTAACATTATTCAGGTCAAGAATGATTTAGACAAAAAGACTCACACCTTATCACTAAATCGTTAAAACTGAAAACGAACTCTTACAGCCTGTCTTTATCACATTATATGTGTGCGAAAGAGAAAGTATGGATCGAGCAAATGAAAAATACTTTGAACCCCGCCTTTGAGGAATGTCGGGTAATAGAAATGTAATTCAGAAGAATTCCTTGGAATACACGTGTTTCGTGTTATTGCCTATTGAAGTTTTATTGTTAAGACATTACTTTGGATTCCTGGAGAGAAAGAACGGAATGTACTGTGCCACGATTTAAAACTTGTTTTGCTGAAAACGTCGATTGAGTCTATCACGGAACGAAACCATTTTCATTTGTTTTTCTGCATTTTCAATAGAAAGGAGGTGAATAGCATACTCTCTGTACAATTGCAGCGAGTATGTCGTAGAAGCCCAGCTGGAGTAAGGCTAGCCGCTGACTTGTGATTTTTATCACCCAGTCCAGTGCTATGAAGATACATGGTGGTGCGCTGGTCATGGTGACGTGACAATACGGTGACAAACAGTCCTAGGTGACTAAATTTTGAAGGATACTGACGTAGTTTAGAATACAGAGTGTAAAGTTTTCCTTGAAACAATCTTTTAGTCCAGAAGTAAGAGGAGTAAGTAGGAGTAGTAGTAGTTTCATTCAGTAGCGTTTTTTTTTTCGTTTTATTTTTCTTCTTCTTATTTCAAGAGCTCTTATTACAGCAATCTGTACGAAATCCATTTCAAGAATGAGTGTTTTTTTTCCCAGTTACTTTTCAAGTAGGCGCATCGTGGGTGACAGTAGGTGACAGTGACAAAAATTCACGGTGAAAAAAATCACAAGTCAGCGTCTAGCCTAACCCGGACCTGCGGACGGCAAGCAGTGGGTAGCTCGCCGTCCGATCAGCACCAGGCCCGTGAGTCGACGGCGCGTAGTGTTCCACGCGCGCCTCAAAGAGATGATTGTCAGCCAACATTGACGGGGGCCCATCGTGGCCGGTGCCTGAATGCCTAGAGGTAGCGGATAAATTCTGAAAATGAGTTACCGCACCCCTGAGCACTCAGGCAGGGAAGGAACAGGGGTGGGTTTTAGTCAGTAAGAGTCTGACACGCCGTCCCGCTCCAGCCAGAGCGGGAGACGTCATTGGATGATTTCCCAACCTCCCCACCCCGAAAAAAATAAAATAAAAAAAAGCGTCTAGCCTAAGTGAAAAGTTTCAGGTAGAAGTAGTTGTACACCAAGGATCAGCTTTGAGCCCATTACTCTTCAACTTCGTAATGGAATATCTTACAGCACAAAACCAGAAAATGCATGGGACCTACTCCACACAGATGATATCGTCCTTATCAGAGATAGTCCGGCAGAATTGGAAGCAACTCTCGAAGTCTGGAGATCCGCCCTGAAGTCTGTTGGATTTAAAATCAGCGGAAAAATGAGTAAAATTATGTGCGGTGTCGCTGTGTGCGAAATAATCCACCGCGTAAACACTGGGTGGAAAACACCACACTGCTCTCATCTATGGTACTGAATGTAAGCCTATGAAATAGGTCCACACGACGGAGATGAAGATGTTGAGATGGCCAGGAGGCGTCATTCTGCTAGAAAGGGTGAAAAACGAGCACATCCGCGAAGTTTTAAGATCTACCCAATCCAACAAAAGCTCTCCGAAACACGTATGAGTACGGGCATGTGATGAGAAGTCCCGAAGAACACATGATCAGAAAAGTTCTAAGCATCGACACTGGTCCGTAAAAGCGTGAAATACTCTAACCTGGATGTCCATCGAGAACAACTACCTGAAGGCAGATAATTTGGAAGTCTCAATGACCCAGAACAAACACTTCTGGCGGAGAATGAGGAGGAGAGCCGAACACCAATAATGAGATAAGGCTAAGCAAAGAGAGAGATTACAGCAAGCATGTATTTAGATTAGAGACCACAAAGCTTCGTAGCATTTAAATTCTTGAAAGTCTTAATGGGTATCGGCAGTCCAATTTTCACTAAGTAAAATGGACTTCAGGCACAGTTGCTTCAGACGTTACAGTAAAATTGGAATCACACTTTATCGCCGTTTACTGGGCACGATTCCAACTATCGAATTGAATTGGAACTTTATACTCAGTTTTTTATTTGGAGCTTGGATTAATTGATTTCAGATATTTTGGACTACTTTAGCTTGGCATCTCAAAAGCTGTTTTTTGAAGTGAAAACTTCTTTAGCAGCGTTGAGCACTTTTCTTGGGTCATCATTCTCCTGCCCTTATTCCAATTTATTTGGGGTCGGCGGAACATGTCTTTTTCTTCCATACTCCTCTATTAGTCGTCATCTCTGTAGTCACCCCTTTTTTACCCATATCCTCTTTCACACAGTCCAACCATCGTTTCTTTGGCCTTCCCCTACTCTTATAGCCATCCACATCCATACACAAGACTTTCCTCACGACATTTTCTTCATTCACATTCACACAGCACACTTTTCTTGGGTATAAAATGATAAACTCGCGTCAGGACACGTGACCTGATCAAAAATTCGTAAGACGATCCCAAAATATTCAAAAATGCACAACGTTAATGTTCAAGTTTTCACTTCTGCCGGCACTCCCGGAGTGCAACCCGTTGTTTTTTTTTTTGTCACCGTCGACGTTAAACTTAACTTCTCTACATAGTATAAAACGAAGTCACTTGCCACGTCTGTCTGTTTTTCCTCAACTCCTCCTAAAGCATGCAATGATTTTGATGAGGTTTTCACTAATATAAGTTGCGATAAACGAAGATGGTTTTTGTACATAATTTGCTCCCGTGCGAAGCCGCGGCGAGTTGCTAGTTAAATTATTAAGAGTTTGTATGTTTCTAAAAAAACTTCTGTGACAGTACGGATCTGATTACAAAAATCTTACACATCATAGAAAGCCCCATTATCACTGAGTGCCGTAGGCTTCTTCTGATCCCGATAAAGTCACGGTTTTTGTAGCACTGGCAACCGAAGCTAAGATGTGAAAAAAAGGAGTGGCACTCCGGGAGTGCCGACAGAAGTGAAAACTTGAACAAAAATGCCCAACGCCCCTAAAGAAGTTTTCATTTAAATCCAAATAGCGGTGTCGGTGGTGAATTAAATTGTTTTTTCCCATCTCGAAAATGCCCAACGCACTTACAGAGGTTTTCACTTCAAAATCTTGTAAGCGTTTATTCTACTTTCTTTCCTTTAGTTATTTCTTCTTTCTGCTAGTTTAGTGTCACTTCATAACTTTTATTACGATCTAAGTTTTTTGCTATGCGTCAGTCGTGCTCCACTTCCTAGTTTCCAGATCATTGCTTCGTCTGTTCGGTCTAACGAAACCTGTCTACGCTTTGCCTGTTCAGTGCGTAGGTTTACTAAACTAATTTTCTGAATCGCTTCATGCTGTCACTGCTCTAAACAGGTCACAGATATATCCAAACCAGGAAAAATCTTTTGAATTCTGCCTCTACAATGATGATGCAAATATCAACAAAACCATTGCGAATGAAAAGGTCCTAATAGCAAAAACCATTGCTTAACATAAACCTACACAGTATTGTAAAGCACAGGTCGGGAGTGTTTGAAAGAGTCACGCAAAAGGCAACTGAAGAAAAACGGGTGGGTTTTAGTCCGTAATAGTCTGACACGCCCTCCCGCTCACCCCAGAGCGGGAAAAGGAATCTGATGATTTCCAACCCTAAAAAAAATAAAAATAAGGTCGCACTTCCACGAGAGTTCAGTTCAGCGAAAAAAGCGGTATTCGCAGCATTCGAAGATGCAGCTGACAAGCACATAGTTTTCGTCGTCAATTGTGCTCTCAAGAAAAGACAATCAGTCTATTCATTACTAAAACCGACCACGACTCATTTTTATAGGTCTTAAAACTTGAAACATCTGATGCTCAATTTAATGTTATCTTCGTTATGTGGTGTCTACAACTTCCACTTGAACATACGTGATCTAGTTTCATGCGTTCAGTTTCAGCTCGTAAAACTTCTTAGAAGCTGTAAAGTGTCGTCTTCAGAGTAATTTCACGTTAACACATGGGCACATCACCCAGTTTGGTATAACTCACGTTCTTGTTAAAGCTTTGTAAATAAAAATTACATCACATAACATAAATCATGCCTTTCTGTTCGGGGAATCCTAAAGAGTTAAGCAGAGGCAAAGATACATACATTTCGCCAGAAGTCTCATGATACATGGGTGAGCGTATTGCACAAATCCAGACTCTAAGCTGGAGAAATTTCAGATGAAAAGTCAGTAGAAAATCTCTGTTAGCAACTGAAATTCGTCCCAAAATTGTGCCCAAAGCATAAAAATCCATTAATGTACGACTTTTGCGATCTACATAATTTATGGTAACGAATACTGGACCTCCTTTTGACAATGAATAATATCCTTTGATCTTCCAATAGCGTTAAACGTCGAAGGACTGAACAAGGCTTTACGGGTGCCAGATTGCTAAGCTTGGCACAGGCTCCTTTTTATCGGCCTTAGTTCGGCAGTAGATACGGCGTTCAACATTTCCATCGAAATTATTAGAACAGATAATTAGCTTGAGTATTTTTAATAATTGCTGTAACTTAGGAAAAAAACAACAGTGGCACTCCGGGAGTGCCGACAGAAGTGGAAACTTGAACAAAATTGCCCAAAGTGCCGCAGGATCGCGTAGCGGTGTCGATAACAATATCGCGAGTTTAATTATGTTTTCCCATCTCAAAAATGCCCAACGTGCCTAAAGAAGTTTTCATTTCAAAATCAGTTACTTGACAGAAAGAGGTTGGAGACGAACCGTCACGCTTTAGAAATTTTACATCACTACATTTTGTTAAACCAGTTCCAGTAGCAGAGAAAATCTGGGGCAGGTCGCTAGTGAAATATAATCTGCTCACATGGGAAGGACAAAACTATGCTCAAAATATCATGAGCTGGGTGATTAGTAAAGAGCGAGGACGAGATTAGTTAGGTGTCAAAGATTTGCACAAACTCACAAAAAACCAGCATGACATTGTACCCAGCTCAACAATTGAGGCCCAGAAACAAAACTTACTCAAGATTGAATAGTCTTCAATAGACTTCCCTCCCCAAAGTTGAAAACTTAACGAACGGAACCATCAATAAAACGGAAATTAGAGTACAATGACGGAATGAAATACGGTACCAAATGCCGACCAAACTTGATTACATTTTAATTGCAGCCAACTGAAATTGATACTTCGTCTTCATTTTGGGAACGAAGTTAAAATCCAATCGTAGACCAAATCGAATTTATAGCGGTCTTGATGCCATGATTGGTTCTGAAATCTGGATTTCATCGGAGCTGGAAAGGTCACTCTCTCTCTCTGAGTTTCGTAAAGGAAAATTAAGAGATATATCCGAAGGATGGAGTGAATAAGATTGGTATGGAATGCTACCAGCTGATGCCACGGTCGCAATTAGGAAAGTAAACATGCAACAACAGCATATTCTTCATGTGTAACATCTTTCCTCTCGTTTTCCTGCTATAGAGTGATTTCGTGAAATGGGACGGAAGTGTGTAACAGGAAGCCTGGGAAGCGCGCGCTATGTGATTTGACCAATGAGCGCGCACGGTGATAGAGTTTGCTGTCAGATGGTAGAGTGCGCGCACGATAAGTCTGCGCGCGGTCAAAATGCGAACTAAACGTTTTAATTTTATTTTTCAGGATAGATTTACACATCATACGAGTATGCGACTACTGTAAGGCTCGCTCGCTTTTTTAATACGCCTTCCCTAGGAGCAGGCGTATTGCTTACGTAACCGAAAGTTAACATTCTATTAAAAAAATATCTCGATAAAGATTGATTCATCAATAAAGTTGGACAGATGAAGATAGAGAGTGATCAAAGAAAAGATATATTGTGTAAGAAACGATATAAAAGAAAAAGAAGTGAATGGAAACGTGATTGTAGACAGGGGAGACCGAAAGAAGAAAACCTCTTGCGGTGACCCCAAGTAACATAGAAGACGATGATCGAGGGTTTGAAAGAACAGCATAGGTGCGTGTTTGCACCCATCTGAAAGCGTATAACTCTAAGCCAAATTAGCTCAGAGCTGTAGTATTTGAAGGAACAATATTGATATTCTGATACAGATTAAAGACCTCATATTTAATCAAAAGCTAACATAATCTGAAAGTGAAATGAGGCCTAAAGACACGCTTAGTTTTAATAGAATTCAGCTCAATATTTATAAATATTGATCTTAATTTAACCGTCTTTAATTTCCCGCGGCTTTGCTCCCGTAGCCTATACCGAAGAAACCATGCATTGTCCAGAATCTAAAATAGCCTATGACACATTGCGGCAGTGTAACTCAATTCACTCAACTATCAATGCAAGAATTTTTTAAAACGGTTCAGTAGTTACGAAGATTACCTCATACATCCAAACTAACAAACGTTACCGCTATATAATATTTAACTTAATGTACGCAGAAGCAGGTATAGGGACACTCCCATACCTATTAAAACTAATTTGAGTTAGGTAAGTACCTACCTACAATTAGTATTGACGTAATAACATCCTATCTACGATGCGTTGTTGAACGTGTATGTAAATCATTAAATATAGATTTGTGGTAGCTAACTAAATATAAACCACGTTTTCCCGTAGGTAACCGAAGGATAACATTGGAGGTTGACGGGGGAAGCCCTAGTGCATACCTATTAGATGCACGAGGAGTAACTTTTAATTTAAATTTCCCTGTTGCTTGCACGTACCTTTTGCCCTGCAGTGGGATTATTAGCTGAACCTTGCCCTGGTTCCAATTATAATTTAAGATTGATAGATCTTCTACAATTCAGCTGTCACAAATTTGATTAGCCTTCTTTGATTACACGATTTAGAGTTAAGGAGTCTCTGAATCGCATAAAACAAAGTCACTGGTGCCGATTCTCTTGTTCAATAACTAAACGAAAATTAGAGAATCGCTACCTTTTATTAAAAAGCGGTGCGAGAAAAGGACGGCTATAGCTATGAACTAAGTTAGAGATGTCAAACTAGTTTACGCTTTGCGCTTTACCGTGTTTTTAGTCGACATGTTTTTTATGTGTACCCTTAATTTGTATGGAAATATTAGTTCAAATAAATTAGACAGCTCTAGTTTACGTCCGTCTCTTTCTTGTTTTATTAAGGAGCAAAAGATAGCAATAGCCTAAGGCCGGGACTCCACCAAAGCGGAGATGTGTGCGGTGTGCTGTGCGAGAAGAGATGTTTTTCAGCTCGGGTGCGAGGCGTTGAGTGCTCAGTACGCATTCTGACACGAAAGGTAGACGATATATAGCGGGCGAGAGAGGGGAGGGTGACATCGCTCATTGCACGCCGCTCACATCTCTCGTCTCCACTGCGCGTCGTCCGCGCACAGCTCACATCTACGCTTCCATCGCGCCATACAAATATTACACATCTCCGCACAGCGATCTCCACTGAAGCTGAGCGGAAAGGAGATGTGTCAATAACACAATTCTATTGGTTGTTTAAAAAACATCTCCTCTCCGCTCGTCTCGTCTCCGCTTTGGTGGAGTCCCGGCCTAAATTAAGTTTAGTTTGTGCACAACAGAATCGGCACCACTGCCTGCCTGTCTCTCCTCTAATTTCTGCTAAACCACGCAACGTATTCTGATAAGGTTTCCACTAAGAGAAAGGGCGACTACTACGACGACACTAATAGAAACGAGTCAGGTTTGTGTACATAATACGTTCACAAACGTAAAGGCGTTCCCTCACCGGGAGCATTTGCGTGTAATGTAACGTTACAGAGTCGAGCATTACAGCAGTGAGGGAGGAGAACTGAGCATTACAGTGCACAAACTTTAATGATACAAAACGAGTTTACATCAGTGAAGGAGGAGAACCGAGCATTACAATGCGCACCTTGTAATGATACAATGTGTAATATTTTGATACAACTTGTAACATCAATACGTTTTTTGTTGCATCTGAATCAGAATGCTTGCAAATTCAAATCTATACTAAATGTTACATTATACGCGAATGCTCGTCAGTCAGGGAGGTAGTATTGTAATGTAACGCTCAAAGTCGAATCTATAATGTTATATTACACGCGCACGCTCGTCGGTCAGGGAGGTAGTATTGTAATGTAATGCTCAAAATCGAATCTATATGTTACATTGCACGCGAATGCTCCCGGTGAGGGAGCGACTTTACACTAATTGTAATTTTGAATTTAATTTAAATTTTAATCATTTGCACCCGTGTGAACCCGGGGTAGTTGCTAGTTATATCACAAAGCATTCCTTATATTTTCTCCAACAAGCACATACCTACCCACATGACAACGGAATTTTGTAATAAAGGTTATAAACATAAACGATGTCGTCAAAAGGAAAATTACATTTGTTTTCAGTTTCATCCAGCATCAAATCAGAGCAAGGTCAACAAACAAAGCCCAGGTTATCCGGATTTCTCATAAAAAACAATCCGATATCGGAAACCAATCAATCCAGAATTGAATCAAACATTTCTTGCGAATAATTTTCTCGTCGGAGTAACAACGAGGCAGTGAAGCTATAAATGACAGTAGCCCCAATAAAACTCAAGTGTTTGCTTGACTACCATAACAGATATTTATGATCTTGTTGACTTACCGACGGAACAAAAGAAAAACATGGGATGCGCTAAATAACTCATCATAACAAAGAAACCGCTATTAAGGCGCAGTTATATGACTTTTAATGGTTTTTAATTGAACATCACGTCTAAACAACTAGTCTTATTTCTTTGAAAAAAATATATGTTACTCTAGACAATTTCCGTCGTAATTTGATCTGAGAATATTTGAAATTATATTTTTATAACATAGTGTAAATAATTTGTAAAGTTATGTCAACGCGGATAAAAAATTGAGAATCACGCAATAACTATAAAGCGTATTTCTATGAAACCTTCACCATTTTAAAGATAATTTAATTATTTATAATTTAGTCTGTGTTTTATTTTAATACCTGTTGTTTTATGTGTAATAAATTAATAATGCGTCTAATTTCGGACAGCGCTCCTTGATGGGCGAGTCCTATTACTGGGTGGACGTACGACGCGTTACGTGAGCTCTGCACAGAACACGCAAGCTAACCACTCAAGGTCATTGGCAGCTAATAGCGCCTTAAAGTGATCTTAGCGGGATATCTGCATTAGACAAAACAATCGCGACAGAGTTGTGCTACAGTGCAGGTATAGTACGAGAGACCATTTCACCGAATCCCTAGGGATTTGCCCGAATAGGTGTTGCAAAGGGGTTCCAGGTTGGTCTTTTAGAGGTCATGGAGCCTCTTCCATGTGCGGATGGTGATCACCGGTATGGATTAAGTGAGGTAAAAATGGGGAAAAGGCCACACTCTCTCGCTTTTTACCCAAAAGTCCAGACAACTTTTGCAGATTTCCCTCCGATAACCAAAAACAAAAAGGCAGGTAATGGCATGAACGTAGCTAGGTAGGAAGCTAGCTCTCTTTGATATCTCTAAATTAGCAGTGAGCTGGAGATGAAGTTTCTTGTATTGAAAATCCGACAACGCCTTCGGGGACTAACCAATGTACAGTGTCTTAATAACGTGGAAATCAATTACAAAATGTCTAAGATGTATGAGATTGACATGCACTACCGAAGTGTCCCTTTTTTTTCAGGGTCAACCTTCAGACGACTGCTCCCGCTCTGGGGAGAGCGTGTCAGACTCTTATTGACAAAACCCTACCAGTGTTCCTTCGCAGCTACCTGTGCCAGGGGCCGCGTAAATCGTTATCGCTGAGAGAATCTTACTTCTCTAGACTCACTAGACCTCAAACCTCGTGTAAGTCATTAGTCGATAGACGTAACAACAACCATTGTACAAGCGGACACGAAATTTGATGACAGATGAAGACAGATAGGCTTTCATATACTTAATCCATCAATAGCAGCCAAGGGCCGTCGCATGAGTCTTTTTTTTCTATTGGAGCTAAATTCCTCTAAACTCTGGCGACTAAAGCAGCGATAAGCACTCCCGTCATACAACACTTGTTCAAATGAAAAGCACCCTAATTGTATCCTAGACAATGGGTTCCCAGTAAACTTTGCACGGAGTTAGGAAGACATCGAAATGTTTAAGCCGCTTATCAGGCCACGCAACTGGTGCCAGTTGAATGGGGTCACCACAATAGTTCATCGGGGTCTGAATTCAGGGATTTACGGCCTTTTGATTCGCTTGAGCGCTTTAGGGTAAGCGCGCAAACGGGACTTTTAGCTTCAGCTGGCAGTGATTTTGTGGATACGTTGTTTGTGATTGAAGGCTCTAGAAGTCTAGACAAAGTTATATTATTTTAGCAGTACCTCTTAGTGACCAGTGATCAGAGTAGCTAGAGCTGTTTTGGTTCAATGATCGCAAACGTTAATGATAAATAAATGATAAATGATAGATCTTCTACAATTCAGCATTCACAGATTTGTAAAGCCTTCTCTGATTATACGATTTAGAGACATGGAGTCTATAAATCGTATAAAACAAAGTCACTGGTGCCGATTCTCTTGTTCAATAACTAAACTAAAATGAGAGAATCGCTTTCTTTTATTAAAAGGCAGTGCGAAAAAAGAACGGCTATAGCTATGAAGTAAGTTAGAGATGTCAAACTAGTATACGCCTTGCGCTTTACCGTGTTTTTAGTCGACATGTTTTTATGTGTACCCTTAATTTGTATGGAAATATTAGTTCAACTAAAGACAGCTCTAGTTTACGTCCGTCTCTTTCTTGTTTTATTAGAGAGCAAAAGGTCCAACGACCACAAACGTTGATGTTAATATGGACATTCCCCGGGTTTCTAACTGAAACTCCAGGATTCGAAAATATAAATTGATTTTTTATAATTTTTTTATTATAATAAGTTTGTAACGGCTACTGATACTTGAATATTTTTTTATTTCATTTTCATTTCATTAACTCGAAACGTGTCCGTCTTATACTTTACCGATGGAGGGGTGGACGGATACGTGTTCGTTAATAATTCCTTAAGACGTTTATAGCTTTTTACAAAGTAATTTCTAACTTATTTAATAATATATACGCCCGGGTGTCACCATTATATGGATCGCCCAGAGGACACTGTGGCGCATACGGTGGAGGTCTACTCCGCTTGGGCGGAGCACCGTTATGTTCTCGTGGAGGTGATCGGCAGTAGCGACTTCTCGCATACAGCCCTGGTTCAGGCCATGGTACGGAGTGAGAGGGAATGGGAAACTGTCACCTCCTTCTGCGGAGCAGTAATGCTCGCGAAGGAGGAGGCGGAACGGGTTAGGGAGATGCTGCAACGACAGCCCTAACGCCCTCAGCAGCAGCCGCCGCAGGAGACGCCAGGGGCTTCCGGCGCCGCGAGACGAGCTCCGGCCACCGTAGACCCGGGCCTGCGGACGGCGAGTAATGGGTATCTCGCCGTCCGATCAGCACCAGGCCCGAGAGTCTACGGCGCGTAATGTTCCACACGCGCGCCTCAAAGAGTTGTCAGCAAACAGGACGGGGCCCGTCATGGCCGATGCCTGACCGGGGGTTGAGGATAAATTCGAAAGAGTTACCTTGCCCCTGGGCATTCAGGGCAGGGAGGATCAGGGGTGGGTTTTAGTCAGTAAGAGTCTGACACGCCCTCCCGCTCCACCCAGAGCGGGAGAAGTCATTGGATGATTTCCCACCCCACAAAAAAAAAAAAATGGGTAGCTCGCCGTCCGATGTGGACCAAGCCCGAGTCGACGGCACGCGCGCCTCAAAGAGATGTCACCAGAACCTGACGGGGGCCGTCAGGGCCGATGCCTCCTGCCCAGGGGTTGTGGATAAATTCGAAACAGAGTTACCGCGCCCCTTGGCACAGGCAACTGAAGGAACAAAGGTGGGTTTTAGTCAGTAAAAGTCTGACACGCCCTCTTCACCCAGACCTCTTCACCATCCACTCCTCTTGTGTGGTCGTAAAATTAAAATTACGATGCTCTGATTGTGACGTCTTTTCGGGTAGGTATGACCAAAATAATGATGTGCCCGAATAGGCGTTGCACGGAGGGGGTTCTGGGGAGGTCATTTAGAGGTCACGGAGCCTCTTCCATTTGCGGATGGTGATTATTGGGGTGGTTTTAGCGAGGTCAAAATCCCACACTCCTTGGTCTTTTCCCCAAAAGTACAAGGCATTTTGAAGATTTCCCCCTATAATAAAAAACGTATGACCAAATACATTTTGGCACTAAAAGTTTCAGCCGTAACATATTGGTCACAAAAAACGATTATGTTGCAACGATATATCATGTGGATGACGTTGGGATGACGGCATTAGGCCTAATTCGCACGAGCACCACGATCTCTCCATTATATCTTAGCACGAAACATTACGTCAAGATAATAATCATGTCTATAGACTTACCTATTTTTGTTTTTATATCTAAACATTGTGATATGTGTGGAAACTGGAGGATTTTCCGCCACTTCTTGCTCTTCCCCTTATTGCTATCGGATCCTCCTGGAACAAAAAGAAACCGTACTAAGTTTTGTGAACATTAAGAGTCCAGTCCTCCTCCTCAACATCATCTTCCTGCCCTTATCCCATGTTACTTGGGGTCGGCGCAACAAGTTTTTTTTCCTTCCATTCAGTCCTGTCAGCCGTCACGCTATCAACTAACTCCCTTTTCTTTCATATCACTCCTCACACAATCCATCCATCTTTTCTTTTGCCTCCCTCTCCATCCAGTCCTCCTCCTATGACGTCAAAATAAAAAAATCTAAATCAAAAGTCTTTTATTTAACGCGTCAGTCCCCTCGCGTCGCCATAATAATAGGTTTTTAATTGTGTCTGCTAATGAGGGGCTTGACGCGTTAAACCAGGCTGAGAGACAGCACGTTTTGAACGACAAAGTTCTACATAAAGACAGACCCCCAAAAACGTCCGCCCGTCACCACTTCCTAGTGTTCTAGCTGTCCGCTGTGCCTTCGTGAATCTACTTTGAAAAAACTTTTTTACAAAAAAATAAAACCGATTTTCAAAAAAACTGCAAAACTACTTTAATTTCGAAATTCGCTTTCGAAATTAAAGTTTCGCTCTTTTTTTTAGAAACCGACTTCCGAAATTAAAGTTATTTTGCAGTTTTTTTGGAAGTCGGTTTTATTTTTCACTTTTTAGTCGTGGTTCCTCATTTAACTGTGTTAACACTAAATAGACATACGATCTCAGCAATCGCAGTTGATTAGCTGTCATTTTTTGAAGAGTTCCGTTGTCTGTCTCCGAAACTCATTACATTATTGTCATCAGATCTATATGAAATTTAAATGGGACCATTTCGGAATAAACCCCTTTCGAACAAAAACAGAATTTTGCAAATCCGTCTATTGAGTCTACATAAAAAAAATGCAAACATCCGAATTGATAACCTTGTCCTTTTTGCAGTCGGTTAAAAAGAGAATCTGTTGATGTGCTATTCATGCTGTATGGAATCATGATCGCATTGGCTGTCTTCACCTTCAACAGTTCAAAGATGAATATTTTTTATTTATTTAATCTTCATATACAATAGTGGTGCATAGGTGGACTTAACAAGGCATTCTGTACCAGTCAGCCTTTGGGTTAAAGAGAATACTTTATCATGTCTGTTTATTTATAAGTTTTTACGTAACTGATAACTCCAAAAGGTTGTGTGTTAAAATGGACTAGTCACTCTTAAAATTCAATCTTTACACGATGGCCATTTCTCCTTATTCTTCTTGTGTCGACGACATATACATATTGTATGTTATCCGTACTTTATTTTTACTGCTCACTAAAAATTCGGAATGCTCGGTCACGTAAGACGAACCCTATTCGGTCGTAAATGGTCTAATTTGGCGCTTAGAGCATCTCTAATTTCACGATAAAACTCTGTAAACCTACGCAGTCGATTTTTATCGAAACTTATTATCGATAGAGCATGATTTCATAGTTTCTCCAAAATATGACACAGCTAAAGATAAGACATCTTTACTGGGTATAAATAGCAGTCTTAATGAATACACGAAAACTACTGGACTGGACGAACATATATTTAACTAAACAAGCTAGTAGAAAACGTTCAAAAGTAATTAAATTAATCACAACGAATGACTTTCAATTCAATTAACAGCATAACAATTAAAAATATGATTTGAAACAACTCGGAAATGTGACTTCGAACACACATATTGGACTTTCTCTAGATATACCAGTTTTATCAGGTAGATAAGTATCGCAATGTATATAAAAAGGTGTATTAATTAATCTTAGATCTTAATCTATGTCGGGAGCGGTGTGTTGCTAATGACTTTTTTTCTAATAATAAAATGAGCATACATCATGTCGCAATACTAAGTGATGTGACATAAAGATTGTGGGGTTATGCAATCCTAATAAAAGTAGAGTACTAGACTAGGTCTGGTTTTTGAAAGATAATTCTTTTTATTCTCTTGCCATGTGATTTTATTGGTAATTATTATTCACACCGGAAACCAGGCTTTCCATCTGCTTGCGCCGAGCACAAGAGTATTTTCAGTCACATAGCCATGAAGGACAAGTATAACCTCGAACAACTGGTGGTTACTGGCATAGTTATAGGCAAACTCGTCATGCCATGCATTGCCATGCTCGTTGATGTCAAAAATGAAAAAGGTTACTTCTAGGCTGGTAGCCTAGAGGTAGTCGAGAGTGAAAATGTTACTTCTAGGCAAGCGTGTTCATCATCAAGAGGAACGCAGACGTTGGATGTCGATACTTTTGCTGAGCGCACAGATAATATGGAATAGAAGCTCTTAGTGCGACTCTTTGGGATATCAACCAAGTGCTGATGGTACTCTGTGGTACGCCCGATAGTAAAAGAGCAGTGGTGGGTTCTAGCCTTTTATCTTTATTGAGTTGGAAAAATTAAAATACCTAGATAAAAGTTTTTTAACCGACTTCAAAAAAGAGGAGGTTCTCAATTCGTCTGTAAGTAAGTATTTTTTTTGTATGTTTGTTACGCGATATCTCCGCCATTTGTGAATAGATATTGATAATTCTTTTTTGTTTGATAGGTCATACTTCAGAGGTGGCCCCATATAAATTTTATCGAAATTGATTCAGCACTTTTTGAAAAAATCAACATGAACAAAAAATATATATACACAGATGACGTTTTGGTTGTCTCCAAATGTTCAAATTCCATGATTTTAACCGACTTCAAAAAGAAGGAGGTTCTCAATTCGTCTGTATTTTTTTTTGGAGGGTGTTATCCATTCGGGTCTAACTTTAATATTTAGTTTTAATTCTGTGAGTACAACAACTAAAAAGTGAAAAATATAAAACTTGTGGTGGGTGTCAAATAACTAAGAAACAAAATATAAACACCGACTTCGGAAAATAAAGTTATTTTGCAATTTTTAGAAGTCGGTTGTATTTTAGTAAAACAAGTTAGTAGGCAAAAGTACCAAAACCGGCCCTTTCTGACATTTTTGCCTACTACTTTGGATACGAAACATTCTGAGACCTGTTTTTAACAACGTAAAAAATACTTTATCCTCTTTGTAACAAACGTGACGTTGGATTCTTTAATATTTATTTTCTATGCCATGCTACGATTTTTTATTCAATGAGGGCGCCACTTGGCCGTTAGTAGGGACTTAACGGATCGGGATGTAATTTGGCACAGAGGTAGATTATAGTCTAGAATAGCACATAGGCTATAAATTCATAATGGGAGAAGTACTAATTCCACACGGGCCAAGCCGCTGGCAGAGGCTAATTAGGTTATGATTATTTTTACGAAAATGTTTATTCAATTAGTTTAATTAATAATTTGAACGATAACACATATTACGTACAATATTTATGTACATACGTCACTCGGCAGACAGAGATGACTAACGACGTTGGAATACGCAAATAAATATGTATATTCACATAATAATGGACAATCTCTGATTTGGGATATTTATTACCTTTGAGGTAAATATTCGTGCTTTGTTACTACCTAACATGTATTAAGTATGTATTGCGTATGCCAATGGTATTTGAGGAGTATTGGGTATTATCCTGTGTGTATTTTATATATAATATACAGTACCTGGATGACAGAGCTTTGCTCGGTTTTTTTTTTTTTTTTGTAAATCGTGTTTTTTGGAAAAAAAAACCTAGCTGAATCGATTTATTCCCCCCGTAACTCCATCATCTGCCCGCGCCTTTTCCCAACTATCTTGGGGTCGGCTTCCAGTCTAACCGGATGCAACTGAATACCAGTATTTTACATGGAGCGACTGCCTATCTGACCTCCACAACCCAGTTACTGGGTAATACGATACCCCTTGGTAAGACTGGTTGTCAGACTTTCGGGCTTCTGACGACCCGTTTTTTTTTTTTTTTTTTTTTGGGGGGTGGGAAATCATCTTATGACTCTTTCCGCTCTGGGGTGGAGCGGAAGGGCGTGTCAGACTCTTACTGACTAAAACCCACCCCTGTTCCTCCCTGCCCTACGCGCCCGGGCGCGAGGTAACTCTTTCGAATTTATCCTCCACCCCCGGGCAGGCACTGGCCGTGGCAGGCCCCGTCCTTTGCTGACAACTCTTTGAGGCGCGCGTGGAACACTACGCGCCGTCGACTCTCGGGCCTGGTGCTGATCGGACGGCGAGTTACCCGCTACTCGCCGTCCGCAGGCCCGGGTCTACGGTGGCCGGAGATCGTCTCGCAGCCCCCGGCGTCTCCTGCGACGGCTGCTGCTGGGGGCGCTAGGGCGACTCGGTCTCTGTTGAGTCTCCCTAACGTGTGCCGCCTCCCTCTTCGCGAGCATTACTGCTTCGCAGAAGTTGGAGACGGCCCCCCATTCCCTCTCACTCCGTACCATGGCCTGAACCAGGGCACGGCGCGAGAGGTCGCTGCCGCCTATCGCATCCACGAGGACACGGCGGTGTTCTGCCCAGGCGGGGCAAACCTCCACCGTATGCTCCACCGTGTCCACGGGGCGATCCTCGCAGTGGAAACACGCAGGGGTCACCTCCGCCTTGATCCGACACAGGTACCTCCCGAAACAGCCATGTCCGGTGAGCACCTGCGTCAGGCGGAAGGTGAGGGCGCCATGGCGCCTCTCCAGCCACTCCTCAAAGAGGGGCACTACCGCCTCGATGGTGGCGTGCCCAGCGCTGGGTTGCGACAGTCGCTCTCTCCATGTCTGTCCGCCGAGCCGCGAGTTGTCGCGGCAGCGGAGTTTCGCCCCGGCGTTTATCCTCCTCGCGCCACTCGTACAGGTGCGCGAGGATTTTTGCCTCCAGATCCCACGGTGACAGTCCGGCAAGGAGGCTCGCTGCCTCACGGGAGACCGTGCAGTATCCGCGGATGATGCGGATCGCCATGACCCTCTGGGCCGCGTTCATCTGGCGCGTTGCCCGCTGCGTCAACGAACGCGCCCACACCGGTGCCCCGTAGAGGGTCATGTGGACCGCACGATCCCCGCGTATCTGACGACCCGTAACGACTGTCAAAGATCCACGATTAACAGCCGGGACCAACAGCTTAACGTGCTTTCTGGGGCACGGAGGAATCTCGGTATGAAAGGATGGTCACCCATCCATGGACCAACCCCGGCAAGCGTAGCTTAACCTGACGGATCGACCCGTGAGGCTGTTATTACTTTAGCCACGAGCTCCTCCTAATATTTCATGAAAATCGTTGGAGCCGTTTCCGAGATTCAGATTATATATATAAATTGCTCGTTTAAAGGTATTAGATATAATTATAAAGTAAGAAACTGACTGGCTGACTGATAGATCAACGCACAGCTGAAACAGCTGGGTCTAGAGTCTAGAAGCATGAAATTTTGCACAAATGTCCCATAAGTGTGCACTAAGAAGAGATTTTTGGAAATTCTTGCCCTAAGAGGTAAAGTGAAGGTTGAAAATTTGTAAAAGAATTGTTGGGGAAAGAACTAATCCCACGCGGGTGAAGCCGCTGGCAGAATCTAGTATTGTATATGTAACAAAAAATAACATTACAAACTCTTTCTGAAAACAGCAGTAATTAGTAAGTTTTTTGAAATATCGGTATGAGGAAGAGTAAATAAGTAAATTAGAGAAATAAATAGATTAAGTTAAATAGATTAAGAGTGGTTATTGGAATATTGGGAACATTCGTTATCTCATTTGCACGCGTGTAATCTTATGGTGGTGAAGTCACATATCAGTCTGTGTATCCTTTTTCTGCTACTAGACAGTTTCCCCTTCCATCAGATTAAAAAAAAATTAACTCATTTAATTTTGAACGGATTTGAATAAAGTTACTTTTAACCGACCTCAAAAAGGAGGGATGGTTATTAATTCGGATCCTTATATATATTTTTAAAATCATATTTAAGTTACCGTTAATTTCAAAACCACCGATAGAAATTATGTAACCATCAATAATAACCACATAAACATTCACCCATCTCACCTAACTAATTACAACTTTACGACCAACACTAAATCAAATGAACGCAAGTGTGCAACCACGTTATTTAGGTGGTTAGTTCTCGCGACCACGTCTTTACGACCAAACTCGCGGTCATTGCGAACTCTTCAAACGGGCTAATTTACGGGCAAATTGAAATATATACGCAGTTTAAAATAAACATTTCTGCTTCGTTTTTGGATGAGCGTATCTTCATTTAGCGAGATTCGGGATCTGCATTACTCATGGTCCTCAATTAACGATATTGCTGGTAGCGTGTGATCTTGAAGATTAGACAGAGTTATGGTGGTCTCGTCATAGTTATGCTCCTGTTATTGCATTTTGATATTTTTAATTCTCTTCAGTTTTCATTTAACACGATGTTTGACGTAATCTAACACCTTTAAACTAGCAATTCTTGTATATATGTATAATCTTAATCTCGCAAATGGCTCCAACGATTTTCGTGAAATTTAGTATGCAGGGGGTTTCGGAGGCGATAAATCGATCTAGCTAGGTTACATTTTTAGAAAACGTCGTTTTATCCGTGTAAAAACCGAGCAAAGCTCGGTCATCCAAGTGCTTGTTTTTAAAGTGAAAACTCCGCGAAATAGCCGCGTTGAGCGATTTTTAGTAGGGGATAAACTTATGGATTCGCGTCACCGACATGTTGCGCCAGAATGGCGACGTGCAGCAGCCTGTGTACATCAGGCTCTATGTTCGACTGTATGTAAAGAAAGAAAAAAGACAAAATATTTATTTGGCTACAGTAAGGAAATGATCAATCTATCTGTCCGCGCCTTTTCCCAACTATCATGGGGTCGGCTTCCAGTCTAAACGTATGCAGCTGAATACCAGTATTTTACATGGAGCGACTGCCTCTGTGACCTCCACAACCCAGTAACTGGGTAATACGATACCCCTTGGTAAGACTGGATGTCAGATTTTCGGGCTTCTCAAGACCCGTAACGACTGTCGAAGATCCACGAATGACAGCCGGGACCAACGGCTTAGCGTGCTTTCCGAGGCACGGAAAATGGCATGACCAATGATAATAATGATAATGTAATCTTTCAAGATGTACATTAAAACTTATAGAAATACATTATTTTAACTGTAAAATCACGTAAATCAATGAAATCGGCAAAATTTCGTATACGGCCTCTTAAATAGACCTGAAAAGCTCAATTTGTGTATATTGTGCATTGTTTAAATTGTGTTCTAGATAATCATTATTTATAAGTTTTTTTATGTTATTGGATGGCAACGAGCTTACTTTCCATCTGATGTTAAGTGGTCAATGGTGCGGATTCTCTTGTTTAATAACTAAACTAAAATTAGAGAATTGCTATCTCTTACTAAAAAGCAGTGCGAGAAAAGGATGGTTATAGCTATGAATAGTTTACGCCTTGTGCTTCGCCGTGTTTTTAGACGACATGTTTTTACGTGTACCCTTAATTTGTATGGAAATATTAGTTCAAACTAAATTTGACAGCACTAATTTACGTCCATCTCTTTCTTGTTTTATTAGAGAGAAAAAGATAGCCACCTTCCAGCTTCATCATCAGACCCTGGATATTTTCTAGGCGTAAAATGCTTATCAAGACAAATCAATCGAGCCCAGACTCGATAGGTTTATCTTGTTTAGTTCAGAAGTTCCTATGGCCGTCTTCCGTCTCCATAATCAGACCAGGGGCCCAATTCTGTAACTTTGAGTTAAGCAAGACGCCATCGACACACAACAGACATTATTTTGCCACTGTTGCAAATTTGGTATTCTGCAAAAACTTCAAAATGATATTGACATATTAAAGTAGACCACACTACCAATTATTACAATAGTCTTATTATGGCGTTTCAATGGCACTACAGTGGCAAGCCAATGACCATAAATAATTTATAGAATACCAAATGTCAATGACTATTCTATTGAGACACCACTGACACACTACCGACACACGATTGACAAGTTAGTTATTTTACTGAATTGGGCCCCAGCTTCATGGTACCATATCATTGTATTGTCACCGAAGATACATATATACACCAAATTTGAGTCTAATCGGACATCGGGAAGTGGGTCTAATTAAATAAAAGCTTGTACAAACCAGAACAAGGCAACGAAGCTTGACGTAACAAAGAGGTATGGCAGTAGAAAGTACTTCGCCAAATGAGCTCCTTCACCAAGAGCTCTACTAAAAGGGGTATGGCAGTAGTAAGTACTTCACCAAACCAGCTCCTTCATAAAGAGCTCTACTAATGTTATTATTAACAGGCCTACATTCGCAGCCTGGGTAGCAAATAAAATTTTATGAAGAACCCCTACTTTCCCGCTGACGTTATAACTCCGTAACTTACTCAGTAAGTGCTGATAGGCACGCCCCCTGGCGGCCCACTTTATCGGACGCAGTACCAGTATCGGATTACAATTATTGAGAATTTCCTAACAGAAACACCCGATGTCAAGGGTCGAATCGATAACTCTACCTCACGATTAGACTTTTTTTTTTTAACTCGAAATATTTTTCCTTAGTATTTTAGGGTTAATATGGAGCTTTTTAAGGGTTCTGAAAGTCCGAATGAAAAAACGGAACCCTTATAGGATAGGATCACTCGTGTGTCTATCGGTCTGTCACAGCCAATTTGCTCCGAATCTGCTGTACCGATAGAGTTGAAATTTGGTACACCCATTTGTGACCCAAACACGGGAGTGTAACGTAAATAAATTAACTTGGAATATGGGGGTCACTTTTGGGGTGAAAATCGGCAAATTAAAAATCAAAGTTTTTCAAACTGTGTCGTACGACATATCAAATGGAAGGGCACATTGTGAGGGTCGCCAATATTTTTTTTAATAATTTAAAGTATATTATTTTCTTAAACTCCCTTATCTCCGAAACCACTGGACCTAAAATTTAGAAAAAAAATACAAGATGTAGTTCTTTACTTATAGATTACAAGAAAACCTTTAGGGTGGAGGCAGTTTTAAAATATACCGGAAAAAATTATGATTTGTTCGGAACCCTTTGCGCACGAGTCCGACTCGCTCTTGACCGCTTTTTTTCGACGGTAGGAAATCATCAGATGACTTCCCGGTCTAGGTGGAGCGGGAGGGCATCCCAGACTCTTACTGACTAAAACCCACCCCTTTTCTGTCAGTTGTTTTTTGCATCCCAGAACCGCAGTTACTCTTCGAACACTCTGCGACCCTTGCTATAATAATAATTTATTTTTTGCTTTACCCAATCAATGAAAAATGACAACATTTAGGGGTTCAACATGGACGGGGGTAAAGATTGTGGGGGTTGAACGTGGACTAAACGGATAAAACGCATCAAAGTTCAGGAGTGGGGGCCTGTTACGTCACTTTTGAGTAAAAAGTGGTAAGTACAATTTTAACTCAAGTGTGACGTCATGCGAAATTTCAACGCACTGTTTCGTCTTCATTTTTTATTTACGTGACAAAAGAAAAAACGGGTAACCTGTATTTTAAGAGGCAGTAATATACAGGTTACCCTGGTTTAGTTTAGTAAATAATGTGCCTTGCTATGACCAGATGCAGATGAAAATGTTACATTGACCTCTACAACGCTATTTCGCCTTACAGATTTCCAACTACAATCAAAATTATACGTAAGGCAACTGATTTCGTAATAATCAAACACATAACAGAATAAATAAATCACCATATTCTTGAAAATGGCCTGTCAACGAATGACGTCAAGAGATTGAATAAATTGGTAAAATAACATCAAATATTAATACATTTTGCCTAAATATTCAGATAAACATAATATTTTATAGGCATACTTTACATTTTTATCAGAAGTATACGTGACCAATACTGATTGAGAACTTGACACTGATGGGTAAGGAGCCAATGACCTTTTAATGGATGGAACACGATAAAAAACAAAACAATGTGGAAGAGTAGATGATGTTATAGCCACAGAGTACCAAGACACCGCTGCTACTATACGGAATTGCCAAAACATTAAAAACCGGCCAAGTGCGAGTCGGACTCCCGCATGAAGGGTTCTGTACCATCAAGATTATACGCGTCTACTTGTCGCCATTATTAAGATCGAGCAAAAAAAAGAACGTTTTTATTACCCCAGCCCTCTTTAATTTTTAATGTATTTTTAACCGACTTCAAAAAGGAGGAGGTTCTCAATTCGTCGGAACCTTTTTGTTTAATTTTTTAAGCTATTGCATAGCTTCTATCGCGGGCCTTGAGCGTGGAGACCGAATCCAGAAATTTCGTAACGAAAATGAAACCTAAAACCCCTCACTCCGACCGGCACAGTGGTGATACTTTTTAGTTTTGCCATCTATCGATGAATAGTGATGATGATGATGATGATGATGATGATGATGATGATGATGACGATGACGATGACGATGACAATGACGATGATGATATTTATCTTGTTACGTCAAAGAAGTGTAACTTCTTACGTGCGTGTAAAAAGTGTAACTTGAATTAATATCAAAGAAAAAAAAACTGCATAAATAAAATAAAATAAATAATTATAATTGCATAAGTTGATAAAAAATGCTATGCAATAGCTTTACCGCGGCAGTCTCCGAGTGCCACACGTCTTTTTTATTTTTTTTATGTATGTTCCCCGATTACTCTAAGATGGCTGGACCGATTTGGACTTTGTTTTTTTTTTTTGTTTGAACGGAATTTTGTATACTTCCCAGGGTATGGGACCACCTATATAAATTTGAGCAAAATTGATTCAGCACTTTTTGAAAAAATCAACATAAACAAAAATATGTATACACAGATGACGTTTTGATTTTCTCCAAATGTTCAAATTCCATGTTATTGGGGTTATTCATTCACAACTTTAATATTTAGTTTTACTTCTGGGGTACAACAACTAAAAAGTGAAAAATAAAATAAAAAATTACAAAAAAATATATATACGGTCGAATTGAGAACCTCCTCTTTTTTTTTTGTCGGTTTGGAGTTAAGATTTGTTTTTATTGTGTTAGAGGCAATCTATTTGTACTGAAACTGTTGGATTTGGGGACGAAGTTGAAAATATACAAGGTGGAGACGACAATACAACAATAAACGAAAACACTAGCGATTAGGGTAGTTTCCTAAAAAACCTAATTATTCCGCCAGTTAGATAAACATGGAAATTGGATATTTGTAGACAGTCAAAACGTCATCTGTGTATACATATGTTTTGTTTACGTTGATTTTTTCAAAAAGTGCTAAATCAATTTCGATAAAATTTACATGGGGGCACCTCTGAAGTATAACCTACCAAACAAAAAAAGAATCATCAAAATCTATTCACAAATGGCGGAGATATCGCGTAACAAAAGAATCACCTTTTTGAAGTCGGTTAAAAAGATGGCACAAGGATTTAGTACGATGTCTGATAAAGTTTGAAATAAAAAAGTAAATAGTAAAAACTCAATAGGTAAACAAAATGTAAAATGTCTTCCTGTGCAGTTGACCATTGAAGAGTTCATATATCTGGAGCTTATCCTGAATGTTGATTCTGGTCATGCTTACCATTAAAATGCATTGTCATCGGAACTGAACCAACATGTAAAAATTCAACTACGTAAGATAAGAGGAAGTAGTTCTAATCCAGCTTGCAAGATTTGACCCAAACAAACAAACATTGCAAGTTAAGGTGAAAGCTCCAGGGTAGCCCGCGAAATTCAATTTTTCTTACGTTTTTTGCAATTTGCAGGTCAATATCAGGTCATCAATACAACTCTTTCAGTTAGAAACTTAGAATTGATGTCAAATGTAAGTATTTCATGAAATCATGACATTTGGCATCAATTCCATGGTAGTACGAGGTTCCTCGTAAGCATCGTACAATTTTGAACGAGATTTTGAAAATAACATGATTTTTCATTGCATGTAACATTTTGTAGCCTAAATTACAAGTATTCAAGCCCGAACCGTCGAAAGAAATGCGCCAAGGTAGCCCGCGAAAATAAAATTTTCTTACTCGGCTATTTGCAGGTCAGTGTCTGGTTCAGTCTTAGTCAACATTTGATTCGCGGTCGTAGCAAGTATGTCTTTATAGAATTATAATCATTAAAATCATCAATACAACTCTTTCAGTTAGAATTGAAATCATGACATTTGGTATAAATTCTAAGTGAGACAGTTGTATTGATGATTTTAATGATTACAGTTCTGTAAATACGTACTTGCTACGGCCGCGAATCATATTTTGACCAAGATACAACCTGACACTGACCTGCAAATTGCAAAAAACGTAAGAAAATTTGAATTTCGCGGGCTACCCTGGCGCTTCCACCTTAAATAAAAGCCTGTAAAAGTGCAACCTAAAAAGTCCAAGAGAGTCTAGAAATATAAAAGTAAAGTTATAGAGCGCGACGCTATTTATCTCAAATGTGGTTTCGGTTTCCGCCGCAGTTTCAAATGGACTGCGGCTGAAACTGAAACGGGCAGCCTTTCAGCAACTAACGAAATTAAAAGCAACAGTAGTGAGATTAACCGTACTTCCATGCTTATATCATAAATGCGAGTCATTCTGCCTGGCGTGTTTTTGTGGATACAACACTGAACCGATTTTTAACCGACTTTCGAAAAAGGATATATTACGAGTATTATGTTCGACTGTATGTATTTTACTTTCTTTTGTTTTATGTATTTCCACCGATTTCTCTTTCAATTAAGGAACGATTTTCAAAATTCTTTTTTTTATCCGATAGAATATTCTCTCGAGGTGGTCCCATATAAATTTTATCGAAATTACTTTAGCGCTTTTTGAGAAACTGAACAAAAACGAAAAATTACGTATACCTAGATGACGTTTTTGTTTTCTCCAATTACGAGTATGTTTAAATTCCACGTTCCATGTTATTGGAGTTTTTAGTTCTGGGGTATAACAACTAAAAATTGAAAAATAAAATACTTTTTTACAAAAAAACAACCGACTTCCAAAAAGAAAACACACTAAAAATTAAAAAAATAATTTTTAATTTCGGCAGTTGGTGTCAAATAACGAAGAAATAAAATACAAATACCGACTTCCGAAATTAAAATTATTTTTTTCATTTTTAATGTATTTTCTTTATTACAAGCTATTATTTATCTTGCAGTGTTCGTATGTTTGTAAGTTGTCTGTCAATATTTGCAAACCATTTTTCGACCATTTGTTGGTATCCGATTGAGCTGAAGTTTTTGAGTTTTATAATATTTACTGACAAATCCTATTCTCTTAATTAACTACATATAATTAATTGAATGTAGAACCACTTTCCATATCCTGACAACATAACAAAACGTGTTTGCGCCAGACAGCGGCCATTCGAGTCCGTCCAAAACGTTATGGGGGTCATGATTTATAAATGAATTCAATCAAAAGTCGGTCTCCGGCCGCCGAGCGTTTCACCACTTAATCAAATCATATTTTATAATGACGTTTAAGGCGCAGTTATTTGAATTCTAATGGTTTTTAATTGAACATCACGTCTAAACGAATAGTCTTATTACTTTAGAAAAAAAATATATGTTACTCTTGACAATTCCCGTCGTAATTTGATATGTGAATATTTGAAATTATATTTTTATAACATAGTGTGATTAATTTGTAAAGTTATGTCTAACGCGGATAAAAAATTGAGAATCACGCAAAAGCTATATATTTTTATGAAACCTTTACCATTTTAAAGATAATTTAATTATTTTTATTTTAGTATAATAGGGAGCGTGCAGGAACTATAGATGGCGCCACATAAATGTCAATGTCTAGTATTTATACAATACAAGTTGCGGATTTCACTCACTAGATGGCAGTCTACGTTACGCGTGCTGCATGGTGTGCATGATGCGTGTGTGTATACATATATGGCACGGAAATGTCAATGACAAGTTTTTAAAGGGTAAAAGTTTCGAATTTACTCTACTAGATGGCACAGACTACGTCATGCACGTTCCCTATACCTGTTGTTTTATATACATATAATAAATTAATAATGCGTCTAATTTCGGACAGCGCTCCTTGATGGGCGAGTCCTATTACTGGGTGGACGTACGACGCGTTACGTGAGCTCAGCACAGAACACGCAAGCTAACCACTCAAGGTCATTGGCAGTTAATAGCACCTTAAATAATGAACACTTGTTTCATCATGAGTTGGATCTGAGAGTTTCGTGTTGGGGCGGCACCACCATTTGTTTTTGCTGTGAAAAGGGTTTCATCAATATATAGGTCAAACGGCACGGTTGGCGCAGTGATAGAGCTATTTGTCTGCTGCGCTGCGTGTCGCGGGTTTGATTCCCGCACAGAACAAATATAAGGCCTACAGATAGTCGTTCCAGGGCTAGGTATCTTTTGTATATGAGTTTACATGTTTGGGAACGCACCCACGATACTGGAGTAATTTTTATTGTGGGAAAAACTAAAAAAAAAAACGCATGGTGGAATTCATCACTCACTGAAAAATGTGGAAAACTTCTGGCGAAATTCTGCTCGCCACAAGAAGGTTATGTTCCCAAGTAATGTCATGTTGACTTGGCCGCTAATACTCCACTTCCTATACTTCGCATTCAGAATTTCGGTAAAGAACAGGAAAACAAAGTGAAAAAGCAGAACCAATGCGAAGACAAGATGGAAGAAGATGCATGTATCACTATTGCGCCAACCAAACACCGATTGAAAATATTAATAATCTTCAAACGACTGAACAGAATTTTCTTGAATCATAGCTAAGAAAATTTTCGATTTACCTTTCAAACAAAAAACTAAACTAAAATAGGTTCAGGAGTTACGATGCCACAGACAGGTACACAGATACAAACTAAAAACTTATAATTATAACACCACTCTTTTTCGTCGGGGGTTAAAAAAGGACGAAGGTTTTTAGAATACACACTACAAACTTACAACACCCTTCTTTTTAGAATACACACTACAAACTTACAACACTCCTCTTTTTAGAATACACACTACAAACTTACAACACCCCTCTCTTTAGAATACACACTACAAACTTACAACACTCCTCTTTTTAGAATACACACTACAAACTTACAACACTCCTCTTTTTAGAATACACACTACAAACTTACAACACCCCTCTCTTTAGAATACACACTACAAACTTACAACACTCCTCTTTTTAGAATACACACTACAAACTTACAACACAACTCTTTTTAGAATACACACTACAAACTTACAACACCCCTCTCTTTAGAATACACACTACAAACTTACAACACCCCTCTCTTTAGAATACACACTACAAACTTACAACACTCCTCTTTTTAGAATACACACTACAAACTTACAACACTCCTCTTTTTAGAATACACACTACAAACTTACAACACCCCTCTCTTTAGAATACACACTACAAACTTACAACACTCCTCTTTTTAGAATACACACTACAAACTTACAACACCCCTCTCTTTAGAATACACACTACAAACTTACAACACTCCTCTTTTTAGAATACACACTACAAACTTACAACACAACTCTTTTTAGAATACACACTACAAACTTACAACACCCCTCTCTTTAGAATACACACTACAAACTTACAACACCCCTCTCTTTAGAATACACACTACAAACTTACAACACTCCTCTTTTTAGAATACACACTACAAACTTACAACACTCCTCTTTTTAGAATACACACTACAAACTTACAACACCCCTCTCTTTAGAATACACACTACAAACTTACAACACTCCTCTTTTTAGAATACACACTACAAACTTACAACACTCCTCTTTTTAGAATACACACTACAAACTTACAACACTCCTCTTTTTAGAGTACACACTACAAACTTACAACACTCCTCTTTTTAGAATACACACTACAAACTTACAACACTCCTCTTTTTAGAGTACACACTACAAACTTACAACACTCCTCTTTTTAGAATACACACTACAAACTTACAACACTCCTCTTTTTAGAGTACACACTACAAACTTACAACACTCCTCTTTTTAGAATACACACTACAAACTTACAACACTCCTCTTTTTAGAATACACACTACAAACTTACAACACTCCTCTTTTTAGAGTACACACTACAAACTTACAACACTCCTCTTTTTAGAATACACACTACAAACTTACAACACCCCTCTTTCTCGTCAGTGGTTAAAAAGGAATTGTTTGAAGGTTTTTAGAAGCCAGAACTTGGAACTTGACGACAATAGATAGTATATTCAAGTTCGTCCCCAAATCCCAACGTTTTCAGTACAAATAGATTGACTCTAACACAATAAGAACAAATCTTAACTCCGAGCCTTTCTATTCAACGTAGTTGGGCTGTTCTCGCTTACCCCAGAGCCTTAATTTGAAACCATTGTCAGTACATTTTCAGAGGACCCTCAGTCCTTGAAACTTGTATAACAATTGATAAATGGGTCAAATCTCTTCTTCAATAGCTGTTTATAATAAACCTTGTTAATAATAGTCTAAACAACTCTCGAGTCGCAATTGATAAATTTTGAGACAGACAGAATCTCTTTATCTTGCAAAAAAATATAATAACAATAAGAATGTTGTGAGAGCAGTGGTGGCACAGTGGTATTGGCCGCGACTTACAAGTTGTAGGTCGTGAGTTCAAACCCGGGCAGGCGCTTTACTTTGTGTAAATTATTTCATCACCGCTGCTCTCAAAACGGTGAAAGAAAACATCGTGAGAAAACCGGCATGTCCTAGAACCAAAAATTCGAAGACATGTGACATCCACCAACCCGCATTGGGCCCGCGTGGTGGATTATGGCCCACACCCTCTCACAGAGAGGAGGTTGTGTCCCAGCAGTGGGGACAATAAAAGGCTGATGATGTGTGATGTGAAGAATGTTTTTAGGAAAAGATGTGCAGAATGGCCCACGTGTTGCGCAAAACATACATAATTATGTAACGCCGCAAAAGAATGAGTTAATTTAAAAAAAAAGCTAAAATACTGGTTTTCTGTTATGACCATGAATTAAAGTCTAATTTATTAGTAAACCACTGAGACTGGCACGATCAGAATGTATTAATTTAAACGATGTATTAAAATTTTTATAAGGCCAAGTCACATAACATTAAATATACGAGTAATAATAAAGAAATCGCAGTAAGGAACTTTAGACTTGGCTCAACTTTGTCTAGAGATTTCATTACTTTTTAGAGATAAACAAGCAGCTCCATCGAGACTTGGCTATTTTTTTACAGAATGTTTTTAAATTCATTTTATATTCATATTAAAAGCAGTCCCACTACGCAGAATAAATTTTGCAAAGACAGTCGTTCGATAACGCTAATAGTTTGGATGTGCTCTTACGGTTTCTCATCCGGGTCACCAGGTAGTCCAGATCTTCCATGATCCTAGTTTTGATAGTTTTTTCACTAGGTGGGCGTTAAACTCTACCTCTGTACCAAATTTTAGCGCTCTAGGTCAATGGGAAGTACCAGTTCTATTTTGAGGATCAGTGAGTCAGTGTGTCAGTGTCGAAAATGCGAAACTTTGCTTTCGCTTAGCTTCGGAACTAAATAATCTACCGACTTGAAATTTTGGATTTCAAATGTGTGATTATAGCTTACTAGATGACGAAAATTTCAGCGTTCAGGTCCAATCCAGAGGTTTTCAAATAGGGGCCTGAAAATGCGGCAAAATGGTTCCAGAAAAGGATGGTAGGTACGGCAGTGTTGCTTCGCGCTCGACTTGGCGGGGGCACTGCCGTGCCCACAGATAGTCGTAATTGGAGAAGGAGAGCACCAAAACGTCATCTAGGTATACGTATTTTTCGTTTTTGTTCAGTTTTTCAAAAAGCGCTGAAGCAATTTCGATAAAATTTATATGGGTGGTCTCATATAAATTTTATCGTTTGCTTCGGAAGTATATTCTTTTGGATAAAAAAAAGAAATTTTAAAAATCGGTCCTCAATTGACAGTGAAACAAAACGGTGGACATATATACATACAGTCGAACATAGAACCTTCTCCTTTTTCGAAGTCGGTTAAAAAATTAATTCTTATTTTCCTTGGTCACGGCATCACACGTGAACGGTTGGACCGATTTCGCTAATTCTTTTTTTTGTTGTGTGTGTTATTGTCAGGAGAAGGCTCCTACGAAAGAAAAAATTAAGAAAGTTGCGCGGAAAATTAGAAAATTTCAGAAAACTTAACGACTATTTAAACTTCGCGCGTTTGACAGTTCATAGCTAAGACTGGACAACGTCTGTCGGGTCAGCTAGTGTGAAGGAAAAACTTTAAACTCATTTTTACGAAAATTACGCGGACATAGGAAACTGAAATTTGGCACCGTCAAAGTTTATATGACGGAGTGCAGAAAGCTAATATTTTTATATGCTTACTAACTGCGGCTCGCGGATAAAAAGTAGCATGTGTTAATCTAAGGTATAAGCTATCTACATACCAATTCCATCCAAATCGGTCCAGCCGTTTGAGCGTGAAGAAGTAACAAACATACACACTCACAAACTTTTGCCTTTATTAGTGTGATTGCATTATTAAAATAAATTAAATTATCAAAAAAAAACATTCACACACTACCATGCGTTTGCCACGTATTTGTATACATACATAATTATACTCTTTTGTTTATGGTTCACAGTCTTATAATGTCATGTTTATGATCATTGACAATAAAGCTTTAATAACTTTCAAACTTTCGATCACCGGGCGACCACTAGTACAAATAAAATGACGACAACAGGAAAGACCAAGTATTAAGATTACGTCTAAAAAGGTGTTACGCAACACGCTCGCTCCGAACCGTTGCAAGTTCTCGCACAAGCCCTATGAGTGGCGACCTTAATGATTCATAATAACGGTACCATAAACGGTAACCGTTGTAACTATCATAGTTATTGTGATCTAAGAGGTGACTAAACTCTTCCGACAAATAAAAAAAAAAAGCCGGTCAAGTGCGTGTCGGACTTCACACATTTAGGATTCCGTACCAAATGAGGGGATTTCAAAGAAAAATCTGTTTTATCAATATATTGTATTTGTTACTAAATTATACGTAAAAATAAACATTATCACCAAATTTCAAGTCCATAGATCAATGGATATATAGAAAATATTCTTCGGAACAAAATTTTGTGACAGACAACGGACAGACAGACAGAGGGACACGTGAGTGACAGGATGAATCTCCAGGTGTTTTGTAGAAAACAATGACGGAGTGTTGCCGACAATGACGAATCGTAAGAAATTCAACTTTGATACGAGTACACTAGTATTAAACTACACTAGCACTACTAGGCAATGAATAGTGTACCTTAATACTAGTTTATTAAAGTTGAATTGCCCACAATTCGTCATTGTCGGCAAGACTCTGTCATTTTTTTAACCGACTTCAAAAAAAGGAGGAGGTTCTCAATTCGACTGTATTTTACCTCATAACTTTTTACTGCGTGGACCGATTTTGAAGATTTTTTTTTAAATTGAAAGCTGTTGCTTTACATGTGGTCCCATTTTAATTTGGTGAAAATCTGATGAAGAACTTCGGAGATACACAATCGAACTCTTTAATAAATGATAGCAAACCTTCCAGAATTGCTGCAATCGCATGTCTGTATATTGTTTTCACCACTTCACAACATTACATCACGCTGATATGCTCTGAAGGGGTATACAGATTTATACAGTTCACCCTGATACACCCTAATTTCACCAACCATGTTTTGAATTCCCTATTTTTGGGGCTATCAATTCGGGCATAACTTTACTATTAATTTAGTTTTAGAATGGGGTACAACAACTAAAAAGTGAAAAATAAAAAACTTTTTACAAAAAAAATACAACCGACTTCCATAAATAATACATACTAAAAAATGCAAAATAACTTTAATTTCGGAAGTCGGTGTCAAATAACGAAGAAAGCAAACTAGAAACACCGACTGCCGAAATTAAAGTTATTTTGCATTTTTTAGTATTATTTATGGAAGTCGGTTGTATTTTTTTTTGTAAAAAGTTTTTTATTTTCTGCAAAACATCTGGAGATTCACCCGACAGCAACGAGCAATACGGTTACGTTTGAACTCTTCGGGTACGGAACCCTAAAAAAAATTAACAAAGAAGTAAATCATTGCTGCTTACAATCTGGAGTCGAATTTACGAAGACGTAATTAGGTTGACAGGACCATAAAGTAAAGTTTTTTTTTATCTCACAATTTACGTGTGCGTATTCTGATATATTCCACATTTTTATGTTTTACTTTATTATCAAATCAGCATGAATAAACCATAACTTTAGCAATATATCTCCCTTTCTTTTACACAGTATCGGAAAAATAACTTGCTCGGGAAGACACATATTTGGCATATATTATAGCAATAACGGGTATAATAAAAGAAAATACGAAATATGTTATATGTACGACGTTTTCGTCAAGGACGGGAGGGGTTATTGTGGCAAGCTTTTATCGACCGCGGGTACGTTCGCCCCTCAACTATTTTTTGATAAAAAGACCTAAACTTGAAAGCCCACGTACCCCTCTGTCTAAAGAGGTTATATAAAAGAATTTTATTATTTGCTGATAAAGTGGCAACAGACACATTCTGTGAAAATTTCAACTGTCTACTTAATACGGATCATGAAATACAGCCCGCTGACAGACAGACGGACGAACGGACGGACCGCGGAGGCTTAGTAATAGGGTCCCGTTGGTTACCCGTTGGGTACGGAAACATAAAAATTGTCAAAAATCAAAAATTTTGTCTCGAAAAAGTTATCAGACCATTGAAAGGTCTCATAACTTTTTCAAGTGCGTTTTTCGAACATTCCCGTGAAGCATGGTTAAATTCATCGATTTGTTCTTCTTATCGTCGAATATTGCCAAATAGCCCTCCGTTCAGTTTGCATTAACCTTATCGACATAACAACCGGAAAATTCATTAAAATGGCGCGAAAACATCTACATACGACGTCAACACTGCCTATTTTACCGTCGTTAGCTATGACCATTAGTCCTTAATGGTTTTACGACTCTTTTTCTAGAATGATTTCCAGTAATGGAAATGAATTAATGAGATAGTGAATGATTTAGTTCAATCATAGATTTAATGCTACTAATTTCACCAGACCGCTTGAAAAGTGAATTTTTTGGAACTTTTTAGTTGTTTTCATCCGTTGGGTTTTTTGAATATTTCTTTTTTATGGACGTTACTCCGTCCAAACGGAACCCTATTGTTGTCACGTATCCCCCTGTCTGTCTGTCCGTCCGTCGTCTGTCACAAAACTTTGTTAAGAAGAATTTTTTTAACTTCCCATTGACCTATGAACTTGGGTGATTATGTATATTATTACGTATACTGTACTAACCAATACCAATATTTGGTACGGAACCCTTAATTTGCGAAATCCGACACGCACTTGGCCAGTTTTTATTTTCTTCATTTCGCTGACTAATATTTTAGGAATTGTCTCCTCGAGCAATTTATTTTGATGAGCCATATGATCTTGTCACAAAAAACATTGCTCTCCTCGGATAGTCGGGTAAAAATACGACGTCTCCCTAACCTACTGCCGGCCGCAATATTTTTTTTTTTTTTTAACCGAGTTCCAAAAGGAGGAGGTTATCAATTCGGATGCTTGTATTTTTTTTTTATGTTCGGGCATAACTCCGTCATATTATATAGACGGATTTATAAAATTCTTTTTTTGTTCGAAAGGGCTTTATTTCGAAATGGTCCCATTTAAATTTCATGTAGATCTGATGATGAGTTTCGGAAGCAAATCAACCGCGATTGCTGCTATCGCATAAATATGCATTGTTTACACAATTTAATGGGGAATCACAACTAAAAAGTGAAAAAATAAAAACTTTTTTACAAAAAAATAGAACCGACTTCCAAAAAAAAGTGCCAAATAACTTTAACTTTGGAAGTCGGTTTCAAAAAACGAATAAACAAAACCAGAAACATCGACTTCCGAAATTAAAGTTATTTTGCACTTTTTTTGGAAGTCGGTTCTATTTTAAAGTTTTTATTCAAAATCATAAAGCCTATGTCAGTTAGGCAGTCAAAACCAATCGAATGATACCTCATTTATTGAAATGCATCCAGCCGTTTAGGCTACAGGGGGTTCCATTGAAATAGATATACATACATACGAACTCACGTAAAACATTATCCTCCTTCTAGGTCACTCGGGTAAAAAGGTATGAAATAACCTACATTGATTAATGTCCTATTGTTAATACAATGTTATAACGCAATTTTTTCAAACAAAATTGACAATGACGAAAGAACGTTTTCCAAATGAATGCTAGACATGATGTCATACCTAGTTATACGAGTATTAACGACGTATTGCATTCTTAAATAACCTAATTTATTCCAAATATATCAAACAAGACAGTTCAAGCTAAGCACACCCACAACCAAATTCATATTTTTTTCAGCTTACTATATTTTATTCCAAATACATAGTTAAAACGCCTTCACTGTCAATCAAGAACTCCAGTTACCCCTAAGATGGGGAGATAGATCCACATATGGTCGGCTCAGCTAAATACAGAGCTCAATTAAGGCAAAGTTATCAGGGTATGTAATAAATCACCCGACAGAACTCTAGCATGAGTAATGCGACACTGATACATTCATTTTAATGACAATTAAATATAAAATAATGATAAGGCAGTATACACATTGATGAATATAAATAGGGCAGCGATTGGCCGTATGAGAAATGTTTTGAGTGTAAATAACGATAGTTATAAGAATAAAAGAAGACTAATGAAACGTGAGAAAAAAAATACGACCGACTTTTAAAAATTGCAAAATATCTTTAATTTCGGAAGTCGGTGTTTGTATTTTGTTTCTTCGTTTTTTGACACCGACTTCCGAAATTAAAGTTATTTTGAAATTTTTAGTACCTAATCGGTTGCATTTTTTGTAAAGAAGCTTTTTTTTTAAGTTGTTGGCCCCAGAACTAAAACTAAATAATAAAGTTATGCCCAAATGGATAACCTCATTGAATTTGAGCATAATTGGAGTCATCCAAAACATCATCTGTGTATATATATTTTTTTATGTTGATTTTTTCGATAAAATCTATCATCATTATCGATAAAATCTATATGGGACTACCTCTGAAGCCAAACAAAAAAAGAATCATCAAAATCTATTCACAAGTGTCGGAGAAATCGCGCAACAAACATACAAAAAAAAAACATACAGACAAATTGAGAACCTCCTCCTTTTGGAAGTCTGTTAAAAATGGTAGGTCGCTAGAATGAGGGTCAATCATCATCATCATTTTAGCTGAAAGAAATCCACGCTGGACATAGGCCTCATCAAGTGACGCCAAAACTACGGGTCCTGTACGTCTCGCATCCATCGGCTACCCGCGACCCTCACCAGGTCATCGGTCCACCTTGTGGGCCTTTCAAAGCTGCGTCTTCCGGTACGCGGTAGCGACCACAAATTTTCGGCCCTATCGACTATCACTGTTCTGCGAGCAATGTGCCCTGCCCACTGCCCCTTAAGTTTAGCGATTCTTCGGGCTAAGGTAATATTGATTCTTTTGCGGTTAACTTCATATCTGGGGCCCAATTCTGTAAAATAACTAACTTGTCAATAGTGTGTCGGTAGTGTGTCAGTGGTGTCTCAATAGAATAGTCATTGACATTTGGTATTCTATAAATTACTTATGGTCATTGACTTGCCATTGTAGTGCCATTGAAACAACATAATAAGACTATTGTAATAATTGGTAGTCTGGTCTATTGCAATATGTCAATATCATTTTGAAGTTTTTGCAGAATACCAAGTTTGCAACAGTGGCAAAATAATGTCTGTTGTGTGTCGATAGAGTGTCGATGGCGTGTTGCTTAACTTAAAGTTACAGAACTGGGCCCCTGATTCGATCACGCAAGAAAACTTCGAGCATAGCCCTTTCCATTGCCCTTCGGGTGACTTTAAGCTTTCTGATGAGACCCATTGTGAGCGACCACGTCTTCACGTTTCGACTTTCGTCTTGAGACACTGTGGGCGAGAAGAATTCATTCAACTTCCCGAATGAGGGTGAATACCGAGATGATATTTGATAGACATGAATGGAAGAAGAAGGCATGTTGAGTTGATTTCAAATAAATTGGAATAGAGGTTGATAATTATGATGGTGAGATAGATAGATAAAATTATATACACAAAAAAAATGGAAAACATACGATAAAAGTGACAATCGCAACATACTTCAAATAATAACGAATGTACACAGTGCGGTGTGCGTCTCAAGGTTGCACCAAATGGGAGTCCAGCTCAGCACCTGTCAGGTAAATATACCTGACACTAATATTCTGCTGAATGCCTGCAATTTAGCCGGTTGCCAAGCTAAACTGGGAATGGGCGGATCACGTCAGCAGCATGCACTGTGACCACTGGGCAAAAGTCTCCACAAAGTGCACCGCCGAGGTCGGCCTATGAAGAGGTAGCCAAACGACCTAGAGGCCTACCGCAAGGCCTGGTTCGACGTGGCTTGTGAAAATGATAACTGGAAAGATTCGGGAAAGGCAGTAGTGACAGTATGGTCAAAATAAAAAAATATGATGAGTGGCCATTGACTCTATAGATACATAATAATATGCATGTGTAGCGATTTGATAGCAATCAAATCGACAAAGTAAGCTATGTTTTTCAAAGAGGGTTTCGTTAGATGAATTAATTGGAACGATATGGCAGTAATTTCTGTGAGAAGCGAAAATGACAAAGAAGTATACAAGGTGAAGACAACAATTATGTTAAAAAAAACTATTTTACAAAAAAAAAACAACCGCTTTCCAAAAAAGAAAATATACTAAAAATTAATTTTTATTTCGGAAGTCGGTGTTTGCAGTTTATTTCTTCGTTTTTTGACACCGACTTCCGAAATTAAAGCTATTTTTTAATTTTTAGTGCATTTTCTTTTTTGGAAGTCGGTTGTTTTTTTTTGAATAAAAGTTTATTTTTATTTTTTACGTTTTAGTTGTTATACTCCAGAACTAAAAACCCCAATAAAATGGAACGTGGAATTTAAACATACTCGTAATTGGAGAAAACCAAAACCTCATCTATGTATGTATACGTATTTTTAGTTTTTGTTCAGTTTTTCAAAAAGCGCTGAAGCTGTTTCGATAAAATTTATATGGGACCACCTCGGGAGTATATTCTTTCGGATAAAAAAAGAATTTTGAAAATTGGTCCACAACTGACGGAGAAATCTGTGGAAATACATAAAAAAAATACATACAGTCGAAAATAGAACCTCCTCCTTTTGCGAAGTCGGTTAAAAACTAGCAAAACTCATCATTATGAACAACTTTTACTATGGGACCAAACCTGAAAACACGAAAAAAGAGTTAGCTATTCAACAGTACCTACATTTTGTCGAGTTATGCAAACTTAGAGGGTGTTTTCATTTATTGTTGTACTAGCTTTTTTTTTGGGGTGGGAAATCATTCAATGACATCTCCCGCTCTGGGTGGAGCGGGAGGGCGTGTTAGACTCTTACTGACTAAAACCCACCCCTATTCCTTCCCTGCCCTGAGTGCCCAGGGGCGTGGTAACTCTGTTTCGTATTTATCCACAACCCCTGGGCAGGTACTAGCTGACCCGTAACTTCGTACCGCCTCAGAATCAATAAACAAAAAGCCATTCCATACCAAATGTATAAGAAAATCTATTTTCTTCACAATTTTTTTTCGTGAAATTTTCCGATGTTTTAATTGTTATTCTGCTATTCGGGGCGGAGACAAATCCAACAAATCAAGGATTACTAAAATCGATCCACCCGTTCTGAGTTATAAATAGTGTAACTAACCCGACTTCCAATCTGCAATCCGCCCAGCCTTTTCTCAACTATCTTGGGGTCGGCTTCCAGTCTAACCGGATGCAGCTGAATACCAGTATTTTACATAGAGCGACTGCCTATCTGACCTTCACAACTTAGTTACTGGGTAATACGGTACCCCTTGGTAAGACTGGTTGTCAGACTTTCGGGCTTCTGATGTCCCGTAACGACTGTCAAAGATGTACGATTGACAGCCGGGAGCCGGGACCAACGGCTTAACGTGCTTTCCGAGGCACGGAGGAGTCTCGGTATGTAAAGGTGGTCACCCATCCAAGGACCAACCCGGCAAGCGTAGCTTAACCTGTTGGATCGACCCGTGCGGCTGTTATTACTTTAGCCACGAGCTCCTCTTAACTTAACTAACCCGACTTTGTTGTATTTATAAAGATTTCACCTTGTAACTCTTATTTAGGGAGCTATAATAAAATGTGCAGTATGGCACTCTCGGTAAAGCCTCGGCCACAGAACCGCACGGGGCGCGGCCTCCTATCAATCAGCAAATGGGTAACTTGGCTCGGTCGCACTTAGTAACGGCTTGCTAAGTGGTTTTGCATGTGTGTCGTGGTCCTGAAACATAATTCATCATTCACTGAGGAAAGCACGCTGCGTATACTTTTCAATTAAGCTGAGGAAAATTACTTTGTTAAGTGACCCAAGACGGTGGGTGGCTCGCGTTTTAATTTGATCTCATTATGCTGACAGTCAAGTAGAAATACAGCGTTTTCGGTCTCATTATTCAGTTCGTTGATTACTTATGTTATTAAAATATCGTTAGCTAAATGGAAGGTCCATATCTTTATTTTTTTTTTTACTTTTGACTTTGCACGGTTTTTGCATTTAGGAAGTTTAAAGTTTAGAAAGTATTAAGTTTGTAGATGCAGAATACAGTCACTTTGTTTTATACTAGAATGCGGATGTAACACATTCTAATGTTTTTTGCAATACTTGGCATTTAGCCTTTTCGGCAAGCTTTGCTGACGTAGTCAATCATCATTATCATCATCATCATCATTTCAGCCGAAAGACGTCCACTGCTGGACAAAGGCCTCCCCCAAGTGTCGCCACAATGATCGGTCCTGTGCGTCTCCATCGGCTACCTACGACCCTCACCAGATCATCGGTCCACCTTGTGGGAGACCTTCCAACGCTGCGTCATCCAGTACGCGGTCGCCATTCCAGAACTTTTCGGCCCCATCGACCATCTGTTCTGCGAGTAATGTGCCCTGCCTACTGCCACTTCAGTTTGGCGATTCTTCGGGCTATGTCAGTAACCTTAGTTCTCTTGCGGATATCATCATTTCTGATTCTATCACGCAAGGAAATTGCGAGCATTGCCATCTCCATTGCCTTTTGGGTGACTGTAAGCCTTCTGATGGGGCCCATTGTGAGCGACCACGTTTCGGTTCCATAAGCCATCACTGGCAACACGCACTGGTGGTGGTGGTGGTGGTGGACTTTCGTCTTGAGACACTCACATACCACAGAGGTAGTCAATACTACAATAAAATTCTCATTTTATCGAAATCGCGTCTGTTTCAAAGATTCCAGTTGCGTAGATACTTGCGACACAAAACTACACCAAGTTTACATTACAATATCCACTAGGAATCAATTTGCGATTAAAGCAGCCGTATTTAGCACTAGCTGCGCCCCGCGGTTTCACCCGCGTAGACCGGGTATAAAAGCCTATGTGTTAATCCAGGGTGTTTTTTTTAAATCCAGGGTATAAGCTATCTACATACCAAATTTCATCCAAATGGGTCTAGCCGTTTGAGCGTGAAGAAGTAACAAACATACAAATACAGGTTCTCAATTAGTCTGTTTTTTTTGTATGTTTGTTACGCGATATCTCCGCCATTTGTGACTAGACTTTGATGATTCTTTTTTTGTTTGGTTGATCATACTTCAGAGGTGGTCCCATATAAATTTTATCGAAATTGATTCAGCACTTTTGAAAAAATCAACATAAACCAAAAATAAGTATACATAGATGACGTTTTGGTTGTCTCCAATTATGTTCAAATTCCATGTTGTTGGGGTTATCCATTCGGGCAGAACTTTTTTATTTAGTTTTAGTTCTGGGGTACCAACCAGTAAAAAGTGAAAAATAAAAAAACTTATTTACAAAAAAAAACAACCGACTTCTAAAAGTTGCAAAATAACTTTAATTTCGGAAGTCGGCGTCAAATAATGAAGAAACAAAAAAAATACAAAAACTTTACAAAAATATATTTTTTGTAAAAAGGTTTTTTTTATTAGTATTAGTGTGATTCCACGTTAAATAAGAAGGTTATTAACTTCGTATTTTATAAAAACTTTTTTCATTCTAACACCGAATGGGCCTGCAGCCAATCGGAACCGTAAACATTTGACATTTGAAGCACATAAAAACCTCGGATGAATTTATTACTTAACAACTACACGATCTGTGTGACCTACTTCTGAATGTTGAATTTAATTAGCATTCACTTTAATAAACTTACTAATTGCTTTCAATTTTGATTGCCAACGTTTTGATTTAAAACACTTGTGCTGAAAAGGCAAAACAGATGTTTATTTTCAGCCTTATTCATATAACTCGGTAACCATATGCTTCGTTTAAATACTAATTAGCGTATTCTACATTCAAGATAACAAACGTTACATCCATAAAATTCAACTGTGGCCATAAGCTCCTCTAAATGATTAGCCAGTAATTAACCACCCACATCTACCCTTCTTCCAGGGGGATGGCGATATAAACCGAGAGGTAACGCACAGGATCAACTCAGGATGGATGAAATGGCGACTGGTCACTAGAACAACTTGCGACCGACGGATGCCCGTCAAGCTAAAGGGGAAAATCTATAAGTCCGTCCGTGATTAGACCTGTCGTACTGTATGGGTCAGAATGTTGGGCTGTGAAAAAGACTGATGAAAATAGATTGCATGTGGCGGAGATGAGAATGTTGAGACGGATGTGTGGAGTAACGAGAATGGATAAAGTGAGAAATGAGTACATTAGAGGTAGTTTAAAAGTGGCGCCAGTGGCAGAAAAGTTGAAAGGGAGCCGCTTATCTTGGTATGGTCATGTGAAGAGGAGGGATGAAACACATGCAACTAAAAGAGTAATGAATATAAATATGTGGATGGATGGAGTGGGAGAGGCAGGCCAAAGAAAAGATGGATGGATTGTGTGAGGAGTGATATGAAAGAAAAGGGAGTTAGTAATAGCGTGACGGCTGACAGGACAGAATGGAAGAAAAAAACGTGTTGCGCCGACCCCATGTAACATGGGATAAGGGCAGGAAGATAATGATCTACCCTTCTTCCAGGTTAAAAAAATGTTGAAATAAGAACCTGCTAATCAGCTACCCGAAGGGTCCAAACGGTTTGCTGTCACTCACGTAACCGTCTGTCTGTCACAAAATTTTGTTCCGAAGAATTTTTTACCTTCCCATTGATTTATGACCTTGAAATTTGGTGACAATGTTTAGTATTACGTATATTTTACTAACAAATACCAATATGTTTATAAATCAGATTTTTTCTTTGATAATGCCCTCATTTGGTACGGAACCCTAAATGTGCTAGGTCCAACATGCATTTGGCCGTTTTATTTAATAAATAGGGCCTTTTATGTCTACAGTACAAACTTCCGATTTAAACATTACAAAAACTTTATCTTTGTAAGTCTACTTTATTAGCAGCGTGATAATAATTATAAATGCGAAACCTCAGCTGTTCTTGGTCAGATTAGTTAGTCAATGACCTCGGCGTAACGGAATTAAAAATGGAAATAATTAAGTACGAAGGTAGAATCAACGTATTTGCTACTGCTTACCAAAAGGTTAGAAGTCTTCCAGCTTCTAAGGACACTGGATTTAATAATATTATTTTAATAATAATACGGCTCAAAATGGATGAAGAAAAACATCGTGAGGAAACCGACATGTCCTAGAACAAAAAATTCGAAGACATGTGACATCCACCAACCCGCATTGAGCCCGCGTGGTGGATTACCGCACACACCGAGACACACTCACAGAGAGGAGGCCTGGATCCAGCAGTAAAAAACTGATGATGATGATGATATTAAAAATAAATTTAAAAAAAGACGTGTGGCACTCGGAGACTGCCGCGGTAAAGCTATTGCATAGCATTTTTTATCAACTTATGCAATTATAATTATTTATTTTATTTATGTGTGTGTACTTATGTACGCACGTAAGAAGTTACACTTCTTTGGCGTAACAAGATAAATATCATCTTCTTCATCATCATCATCATCAATATCAACAACACAATATCATCAAAAGTCAAAAGTTCTGCTATTCATCGATAGATGGCAAAACTAAAAAGTATCACCGCTGTGCCGGTCGGAGTGGGAGGTGTTAGGTTATTTTCGTTACGGAATTTCTGGATTCGGTCTCCACGCTCAAGGCGCTGAAGGCCCGCGATAGAAGCTATGCAATAGCTTAAAAATACATAGTCGAACATAGAACCTCCTCCTTTTTCGAAAACGGTTGTTTTTTTTTTGTAAAAAAGTTTTTTTTTCGTATTCATCTCGGCAAACATTTTCATTTGATACCCAGAACATTGGAATGCATAAAAAATAACTAGGCCGCCATCTTTGAGAGTCCGCCATATTAGATTTAGAATGACGTCACTTAGCTTACAATGCATTGTCATCGAAACTAAGCGTTACCTAAGCAAAATTTCAGCTCAATCGGAAACCGGGAAGTGGGTGAAATTTAACCTTATACGTTTTTTACATAGTATACCCATAGTAATATAATAAAATAGTGTTAAAATCACAATCAAGAACCTCTCTTTTTGGAAAATGTAGTAGGTATCCGACCATGAGTGATTTAAAGATCTACCCACAATTCTTCGAGAATATACTTATTATTGAAGCTCATACAAATAAAAGCGACCCTAAGTTTTGTTTTTATTAGTTAATTATTTAGCAAAGTGACATTGACCTTGTGAAGCTGTGATAAGCAGCCTTGTTGATATTAAAATTCACTCGTCTGGATAAACTGGTCGGTTTTAAGTAATAATAAAACAGTAAATAATCACGAAGGTTTTGACACGATGCATACTTTTATTGCTAGAAAGGAGTTGAGTATTCAGATAACGGCAAATAGAGGTTTTTGGTGAGATTTCTTCGAGTGAAGTTCAGTGGCTGTTTTAATTATTCGTTTATTGATTTCTAGTAGATATTGTGATGTAAAATTGGTGTAGTTTTGTGTCCCAAGTGTCTACGTAAATGGACAATATGTGGAATCATTGAAATAGGCGCGATCTCGGTAAAATGGAGCTGAGAATTTTGTTGTAGTATTGACTACCTCAGCGAAGTTTTCCGAGAAGGCTGACTCGACACATTTGTTGCCAAATACTGCAAAAAGCATTAGAATGTGTTACATTTACATTCTGACGGAGAAAAAAATAAAATACTCTACGTAAGACTTGGCAATATGGTCAAAAGACTAAGGCCTTCCCTTCGGGGTGAATAAAAAAAGATGTATAAGAAAAATAGCAGGAGGATGATCACCCCGCCAAACCCGCCTGCCTGGGTTTGAACTCACGACCTTTGGGTAGCTTTAACTTTGTGTAAATTATTTCATCACCACTGCTCTCAAAACGGTGAAGGAAAACGGCATGTCCTAGAACCAAAAAATCGAAGACATGTGACATCAACCCGTATTGGGCCCGCGTGGTGGATTACGGCCCACACCCTCTCACAGAGAGGAGGCCTGTGCCCCAGCAGTGGGAACCATTAAAAGGCTGATGATGATGACGATGATCACCCCCAATTAAAACCCCTCAGGAACCCCTGACATCCGGACGGGAATTACAGTGGCCTATTTGGAAAGCACTCAATCGGTTTCACACCCTCGCGGATAAATTCGTAATAGAGTTTCAGCCCTCCCGCTCCTCGTAGAAGTCATTGGATGAATTCCCAACCCTACAAAAAAAAAAGAGTGACAACTAACTTGAACAAAAATGCCCAACGCGCCTTAAGAAGTTTTCACTTTAATCCGCTACCCGGATCCGGGTCGGTGTCGCGCGAGTTCAATAGTTTTATCCCATCTCAAAAATGCCCAACGCGCCTAGAAGTTTTCACTCCGTCAGAAACACATCGTGAGTGGCGATGCCCCTGTCCGGAACATGACTCACATACTGGAATGCCCCAAGTGCCCATACATCTGCACTGTACAGGACCTGATGAACGCTACTGACGCTGCAATTAATGTGACGTCCTTCTGGGTCCACGGAGAAACCATCGACTCGAAAGAAGATGAAGAAGGAGTATGACTATGAATCATAAAGCATGAAAGTCTATCGCCGAAAGTGGATTCACAGACAGGTTACAATCAGTTCCCCTTTTTACAAGCTTTTATTTAACTTGCAATGTATGTATGTATTAACTATGTTTGTTCGGGTGCAATCTTGCAACTCAAATTAGACCCACTTCCCGATGTCCGATTGGACTCAAATTTGGTGTATATACATATATACACCAAATTTGGTGAATATACAAATATATACACCAAATTTGAGTCCAATAAAAACAACACAATACAATGATATGGTACTATAGGGACCTGGAGCACCTTCTCTTAGTACAGGTCCCTGGAGATTCCTTATGCGCGCCTGGAGGTTGTCGTACTCGCTGGCAGTGCGAGAGTGTGGTGTACGAGAGTGACTGCTTATGTGTGTTGTGTTATAAAGAAAAGAGGACTGGCGAATTGATACGTTATATTGAATAATAAAAATAATACATGTGCTCTCTTCGGACGAGCTAGTAGAAGTGAACCCAAAAACAAAAGTCTTCTTTGTTCTTAATTTTCAATCGGCGTTGCAAGAGTTTCTAGAATATTCCAAACTTCCAACGTGCCAGTCTCCACCATAAGGTTGCCAACATAAGGTCGTCACAGTACCATGAAGCTGGTCTGATGATGGAGACGGAAGATGGAAATAGGAAATACGAACTAAACAACATAAACCCACAGAGTCTGGACTCGATTGATTTGTTTTGAGAAGCATTTTACGCCTAGACAATATCCAGGGGTCTGATGATGAAGCTGGAAGGTGGCCACTGCATCTCTGTGATAAAACAACGGTTAGGGCTTGATTGATTCGTCTTGGGCAGCATTTTAAACCTAGAAAAAAAAAGGATCTGATGATGAAGCTGGAAGGTTGCCACGGCATCTCTGTGATAAAACAACATAACCCCACCGAGCACATTTAAAGCTTGTTTAATAAAATCTATAAACTTATTTCCAAGAAATCTGCATCATTCATTTCTCTTCAAAGACAAATGTGTCAGTACCCTAATTAAGTAGCAATTAGCACAATTGCTATAATTAGAAGTGCGGAACAAATTGACAAATTAAGACACGGAGACACAGAAACCAATTGAATGTATGAGTATTAAGTTAGACACGCTTTTAAATGTCGTTTACAAAACAAGTATTTTCCATACTGGTCTCTGGCGTTCTATGAATAATCTTCGTTTAGCATATTGGGTTCTTGTTTTTGCGTACAAGTTCTTTATCCTTACTTATTTGACAGCCTTCCAATGTGTTGGCGAATTGTCTACCTTATTTGCATGATACGATTGGATTACCACATTTAAGGCGCTATTAACTGCCAATGACCTTGAGTGGTTAGCTTGCGTGTTCTGTGCTGAGCTCACGTATCGCGTCGTAAGTCCACCCACCCAGTAATAGGACTCGACATATTATTAATTTATTACACAACACTTAGACTAAATTATAAATAATTAAATGATCTTTAAAATGGTGAAAGTTTCATAAAAATGCGCTTTATAGTTTTTGCGTGATTTCCAATTTTTTATCCGCGTTAAACATAACTTTACAAATTAATTACAATATGTTATAAAAAACATAATTTCGAATATTCTCAGATCACATTACGACGGAACTGGTTTTGAATAACATATATGTTTTTAAAAGAAATTAGACTAGTCGTTTAGACGTGATCATCAATTAAAAATCATTAAAAGTCGTATAACTGCGCCTTAACACACTAGCTTCTGCCAGTGGCTTCGCCCGCGTGGAATTAGTACTTCCTCCACTAAATACATATCGCTACTAGACTATAATCTATCTCTGTGCCAAATTTCATCCAGATCAAGTTAGCCGTTCTGGCATGATTGAGTAACAAACATTCATCCATAAAAACTTCTGCAGTTATAATATTAGTAGTATGATTGCTCAACGGATATTTAGCTTGACCAACAGATATACTTCACAACGTTTTACGTACGTATTCAGATTTTTTTTATAAGCATTGTTAAGGTAAATATTTTTGGCCACATATTCTCCTTAGACTTTAAGATCGCCAAAAACTTCCTTAATTTCAGACTCTGTAATTTTCTCTCATTTCATTATCCTTGCTTGCGAACAAACAATCAATTTCTTTACCTACCCGCAAAATGTCAAATACAAATGACGCATGGCGACCGCGGCCTGACCACCTCTGGGGAAATTAGGTTACAATATATTGTGTTATTTACAATACGCGTGTGGCTTGTGGGCACGGGTTTGTTGACTGTGGGGCCTAAGTTGACGGTAAACTTGGCTGGCGGAGTGATCGATTGATTTCTTGATTAATGAGCGAGACTAAATAAAATATTATAGTTCAAAAAACTAAAAAAACAGGTTTTCCCTATTCTTCTCTCTCATCAAACCATTTAATTTGATACTCATATTATCATCATGGCAATGACTATAAAGCAATGCAAAAAAAATAAAAAATAAATAGTCCGCCATCTTTGAGTCCGTCATATTGTAGAATGACGTCACTTAGCTAACCCATGTTTTTTTTTTTTTGGGGGGTGGGAAATCATCCTATGACTTCTTCCGCTCTAGGGTGGAGCGGAAGGGCGTGTCAGACTCTTACTGACTAAAACCCACCCCTGTTCCTCCCTGCCTTGAGTGCCCGGGGGCGAGGTAACTCTTTCGAATTTATCCTCCACCCCCGGGCAGTTAGCTAACCCATTGTCATCAAAACTAAACATGTACGCAAAATTTCAGCTCAATCGGAAACCAGGAAGTTGGTCAAATTTAACATCTAAAATTATTTTTACAATGTTAAATGTGAAAGTAATATAACAGCGTGGTAAATAAACAAGGATCTTCCAAATTACACTGCCATAACAAACCAGATTTACGTACTTATCTGTCTTCCATCTTTCGTACAAACCATCGTATTTGAACTAGAAAACCCGATGATGGGAAAAATATCAAAGCAAACCGCTTTTAAGCGAAGGCAAAGGTCAAACGAATAAAAAGACAAAAATAACTGCGGACGACAGATTCATTTTTGCGATTTTTAGGCGTGTTTTTGCTGAGAAAAAATATTTTTATTCCTCGACGGGGTCTTGTAATATAAACACGCTGGCGATTGAGAAGTCTTCTGGAACGTAAAGATGTTTGCTTGTGCTAGAAATTATAGGGAAATAAGAAAACCTTCGCGTCTTGAATCCATTCATCTTTATGAGGTCAGCCGGAATTCGTTTGGTGTAGGAGCAAAAATGAAAGGATGTCATCGATCGGGCGAAAATGAACCTTTTTGCAAGCGTGGACATAAAGACGATATTGGTGTGCACATCGGTACCATATCAAAGTTACTAGGTACCATATCGTAGTGCAAGATGTGCTATGCTATGCCCAGAAAGCGGTGGCGGAACAACAGGACGCGCACGACTAAGAGTGGTTGCGCACTACGTCCGATATTTATCCGATACTTATCCGTCAAAATACAGATCTATAGAAAACTCGGACCGAACTCAGATCGGTAGTGCGTAACCTACCATACAAATTGTTCTACAACCACGCCGGACCGTATTTTCACGGATAAGTATCGGTCGTAGTGCGCAACCGCTCAAAGGCTAATTAGAGGTGGCGGAAGATATGGTGTCCCATTGCTGGACAAAGGCGGGAGGCCTTTGTCCAGCATTAAAGGCGTTAAGTACTAAGGGCATTAAAGGCAAACAGGCTATATAAAAAAAGATGCATATTTTATCACGTGGTTCTTTTCGTTTACGAAACTACTTGAAAATAGACCCTGATAACATGGCTGAAAGCAGAAAACATGGAAGGCGTACAGAAAGTGAATGACCGAACTTAAAACAGCTCAACAAAAGGTAAAGACGTAGAAACTACATTAAAACATTAATTATTCATTAACTGAGTCTTTATGCAAAATAGAAGCTTCCATTTTAATCGCTAATATCTCTTTTAATCATAGTTTTATGAGGGCAGTCATAAAATGTAATTTACTGCGTTCATATTTTGTTCATATAACTCAATGGGTAGGAGGAAGAGTTAGTTCGTAATGAAATTCTAGGAAAACTTGAGGGCCCCTGGGAAATTACAGGCACTGCTGTAAGTATCCAGTCTTTACTGGTAGGAGCGGCACGTGTAGGTTTAGTGGCTGAAATTTTGGTTAATATTAAAGCAACAATTGGAAAAGTCAAATAATTGTAGAACAATATTTCCTTTCCATCAGTGCTGTTTAACGAGAGCCCAGTCGGTTGATGTCGGGGCTTTTTCGTTCTTAGTCATTCGTCATTAGCGGAAGCTCTGTTAAAGTATCCCCCCCTTCCTTCTGCCTGACCTTGACAATAGGGTAGATGAAAAAGGTCGCGGATAAATTCGAAATAGAGTTACCGTGGCCCTTGGCACAGAGGCAACTGAAGGAACAGGGTGGGTTTTAGTCAGTAAAAGTCTGAAACGCCCTTCCGCTCCACCCAGAGCCGGAGAAGTCATTTGATGATTTCCCACCCCAGAAAAAAAATATATTTGGAAAAAAGGACGACTAAAAAAACTTTTTTATAAAAAAAATGGAACCTACTTCCAAAAAAAGTTCAAATAACTTTAATTTCGGAAGTCGGTGTTTCTGGTTTTGTGTCTTCGTTTTGAACTTTTTTTGGAAGTCGGTTTCATTTTTTTTGTAAAAAAGTTTTTATTTTTCGCTTTTTAGTTGTGGTTCTCCATTAAATTGTGTTAACAATTCATAGACATACGATCGCAGCAATCGCGGTTGATTTGCTGACAATTTTTGAAGATTTCTATTGTCTGTCTCCGAAACCGATCATCAGATCTATATGAAATTGAAATGGGAGCATTTCGGAACAAACCCCTTTTGAACAAAAAAAGAGTTTTGCAAATCCGTCAATATATGACGGAGTTATCCGAACACACATTAAAAAAAAAAATATACATACAAACATCCGAATTGATAACCTTCTCCTTTTGGAAGTCGGTTAAAAATATATTTGGTCCTTCAGTTAGATCACCAAAAACTATTGGACACGTACTGTTTCTTGCGTAAACAAAACATGAGGACGATACAGTGCGTTGAAATTTAATGTCAAAACTACGTTAAAAATTTGCCCTTTTAGAAGAATTTTGAAAATCGGTCCACAACTGACAGAGAAATCGGTGGACATACAAAAAAAAAAAACATACATACAGTCGAACATAGAACCTCCTCCTTTATCGAAGTCGATTGAAAATGAATCCCTATTTCCCTTGGTCACGTCATCACGCGTAAACGGTTGGACTGATTTCGCTAATTCTTTTTTGTTGTTTGTTATTGTCAGGAGAAGGTTTATATGCAAGAAAAAATTAAGAAAGTTGCGCAGAAAATTTCGAAAATTCAGAAAACTTAAAACTATTTAAACTTCGCGCGTTTGACAGTTCATAGCTAAGACAGGACAACGTCTGTCGGGTCAGCTAGTAATTATATAGATTAAAATTAAGTTTCCTCGAAAATCAAACTCAGTCCCTCAGTTAACATGATTTGCGAGCAGCGTAGGGACTAAGCCACATGAGTATCTACTAAAGCCTTTAAGATGTTTAGGACTTACCAGGGTTGCGAGATCGCGCCTCGAAGGATTGATTCCTTCTAATCCTTAACAAAACAACGACTCTGTAACATTAATTTTGTATTTTCTTTGTTGTATATGTGCTAAATAATATCTCTAAATATAATGTGTACTTTAAATAATATATTATAATAGAATAAACCGGTAGTAATAGGAGCCACAGGAATAGTAGCAAAAAGCATTCATAGATATTGTGACAAATTAGACTCAGGCATAAACATACACATAATACAAAAACAAGCAGCCATTCATTAACGTTACCATTTTGAGCAAAGTACTGGGGGACGCAGTGTTTGTTACAAGTTAGCAGGGGATCCAAACCTCCTTTTCCCTGAGGGTCTCAGGGCGGGCGCAAGGAAAAACCACCGGGAGTCATCCCGAGTAGAAAACACTTTTCAAAAATACAAATATAATAGAATAAAGCTTAATAAAGTTTGTGGGAGCTAATCTCTGGAACTACCTGTCGGATTTGAAAATTTATTTTTGCATATGATAGCCACATTCATGAGGAAGGATAAAGGCTATCTAGCATTACGCAAACACGCGAGTAAAACCGCGGGGGACAGCTAGTGTAGTACAAAACAAAAATGTCTGTCAGTTTTTCCGCTAACTCCCCCTAAACCACGCAAATTTTAATGCGATTTTCAATTACAGAAAGAGCGATAAACGAAGAAGGTGTGTGTATAATTTTTACGTGCGGAGCCGCGGCAGGTCACCAGTCTCAAAATAGTAGAAAACAAAGTCACTTTCCGCGTCCGTCTGTTTCTCCGAAAAGTCCTCCAACGGATTGATACGGTTTTGACTAATAAAAAACTTGTTTACATAGAAAAACAACCGACTTCCAACAAAAAAGAAAGTACATTATATATTTTATTTATTTCTTCGTTTTTTGACACCGACTTCCGAAAATAAAGTTATTTTTTTAATTTTTAGTAAGTATATTTTCTTTTTTGGAAGTCGGTTGTTTTTTTTTTTTTTTTGTAAAAAAAAGTTCTTTATTTTTCACTGGGTCACCTCGGGATTATATTCTTTCAGATAAAAAAAGGATTTTGAAAATCGGTCCACAACTGACAGAGATACATACAATCGAACATAGAACCTTCTCATTTTTCGAAGTCGGTTCAAAAGAGCGTTAAACGGGGAAAGTTTAGAGTATTCTATTCTAAAGTTTGTGTATATTAAATTGCACCCGAAGGCGAAGAATCAAGAGCTCGAGCTCGAGCATCGAGAGATCTAGCTCATCTTCACCATCATTACCAGTCTTGTTCCACCCACTGCTGAGTAAAAGCTGTTATATATGTGGGTAGTTTTAAGCTAGCGCTCAATTGTGTTTGTAACTGACATCAGTTCAATATACGCTTGGCTCGTACGCACGTCTTTTATTTAGCAGTGGCGACGAGGATGGGATAATCTGCTCCTCGCCTTTTATTCTGCTTCCCTGGTATGTGCAAGTCTCGGTGAAATGTTATTAAAATGATCATCATCATTCTCCTGCCCTTATCCCAATTTATTTGGGGTCGGCGCAACATGTCTTTTTCTTCCATACTCCTCTATTAGTCGTCATCTCTGTAGTCACCCCTTTTTTACCCATATCCTCTTTCACACAGTCCAACCATCGTTTCTTTGGCCTTCCCCTACTCTTATAGCCATCCACATCCATACACAAGACTTTCCTCACGACATTTTCTTCATTCCTCCGCATCACATGCCCATACCACGACAACCGATTTCCACACAACTTTTCAGTCAGCGGTGCCACTTTCAGACTTCCTCTTATATACTCATTCCTAATTCTATCCATGCGCGTAACACCACACATCGCTCTTAGCATTCTCATCTCAGCTACATGCAATTGCTTTTCATTCATCCCTTTTGTGGCCCAACATTCTGAACCATACAAGACAGCAGGTATGACCATTGTTTTATAAATCTTCCCCTTAAGTTTTAGGGGAATGCGGGAATCACAGATAGTCCCGGTGACCTGCCGCCATTTCATCCATCCAGTGTTAATTCTGTGCTTAACAGTCCGATCTATTTCGCCATCGCTTTGCACGAGTGAACCGAGATACCGAAAATCGGAGCAGACTGGGAGAAGCGCGCCATCTAGCACTACAGCTTCAGAACTGGAGAGACCGCCGAAATCGCAGAACATGTATTCAGTTTTGGTTCTGCTATTAAAATGACTGTTATTAAAATGATATAGGGTTAAATAAACTACAACGAATTACATGTACATAGATTTAAAAACTGTTTATCCTTATATCTGCTTATTAATAACTTCACAATTATAGATTATATTATATAGGTATAAAGATAGTATACTATTTAATGTTCACCATAACGAATTACAATAGGTTATCTGATTTTATAACTTTAGCGGCAAAAAACTTAACTAAACCTGGTCTGAGGAAACTTTAAACATATCGCTTTTTAACACAAGATACCAATTAAATAAAAAAAAAACCCTCAACGCTTAAAAGAAAAGCGAACATGTAAAAAACACAAAAGAGCTGATGACCTTGAAACAGCTGCACCGATTTTGACAAAACATGTCTAAGAACCATCGCTAGAAAACCTGCTATCAAATAAAAAAAAACACATTCAAATCGATTCAACCTGACTGTGTTGCCTGGCTGTGTTGTTGTGTGTGCTGTGTTGTGTTGTGTGTTGGCTGTGTTGTGGCTGTTGTTGTTGTTCTCTTTCTTATTAACCGACTTCAAAAAAAAGGAGGTTATCAATTCGGATGTTTGTATTTTTTTTTAATGTACGAGTATGTTCGGGCATAACTCCGCCATATATTGGCGGATTTGCAAAAATCTTTTTTTGTTCGAAAGGGGTTTGTTCCGAAATGGTCCTATTTAAATTTCATATAGATCTGATGATGGGTTTCGGAGACAGACAACGGAACTCTTCATAAATTGACAGCAAATAAACCACGATTGCTGCGATCGTATGTCTATGAGTTGTTAACACAGTTTAATGGGGAACCATAACTAAAAAGTGAAAAATAAAAAAAAAATTACAAAAAAAAAAATAGAACCGACATCCAAAAAAACGTGCAAAATAACTTTAATTTCGGAAGTCGGTGCCAAAAAACGAAGACACAAAATCAGAAACACCGACTTCCGAAATTAAAGTTATATTAATACCAAGTCTCGGTTTTCGATATTCGTATCATAGGACATATATATTTTTGACTAGCTCCTGCCAGCAGCTTCGCCCGCGTGGAATTAGTACTTCCTCCATTATAAATTATCATTATCTATCTCTGTGTTAAATTTCATCCAGATCAGTTAAGCCGTTCTGGCGTGATTGGGTAACAAACATTCATCCATTCAAACATTCGCATACTACATAATATTGGACACCCCAATGGCTTCAGTGAATAGGTTTTCCAAATATCCTTAGAAGGAGCCCAATTATTACTGGCCTCAATTTACCCGAATCTAAAGAGGATAGTGCCTAGCAGGACACCTCTCCTATTAAATGGGACTCTACCGTCATCAGCGAATTAACTACTGTAACTATACACCTTTCGACAACCCTATGGGAAATGGGAATACTCGACACCCGAAGTACTTATCTACACTAGGTTCTGCTAGCGGCTTCACCCGCGTGAAAGTCGATAATTATCCCAAAGAACTCTATTACAAAATTCATCAAAATTTGTTCAATGGTTTAGGCGTAAACATGTAACAAACACAGACAGACCGAGCTACTTTCGTATTTACAATATTAGTTTGGATTCTTGTTATGCTTGGCAACCCTAGCCGAGAATAAATGTTTTGAACTTGACTCCACTTAGAAGCTTTTGGAAGAATATTTTCCTAGCGTACGAAGCTAAGCGGAATATTTTAGTGAACTTCTCTAGCAGGCTATTTGTATATTGTATTGGGTTTATTGGATTTTCTCTTTCACAAGTGTATTGATTTTATTGGTGTTGTTATGTAACTACCCTTCAAAAACTTGCTTCATCTTACTACTATTATCTAAATCAATCTGCCTAGCCTTTTCCCAACTATCTTGGGGTCTTCCAGTCTAACCGGATGCAGCTGAATACCACTATTTTACATGGAGCGACTGCCTATCTGACCACCACAACCCAGGGTAATACGATACCCCTTGGTAAGACTGGATGTCAGACTTTCGGGCTTCTGACGACCCGTAACGACTGTCAAAGATCCACGATTGACAGCCGGGACCAACGGCTTAACGTGCTTTGCAAGGAGGAGTCTCGGTATGTAAAGATGGTCACCCATCCACGGACCAACCCGTCGAGTAGCTTAACCTGACGGATCGACCCGTGCGGCTGTTATTACTTTAGCCACGAGCCACTACTATTATTATCTAAATTATAAACTACTATAATAAATGCGAAAGTTTGGACGGAAGTTTGTTACTCAATCACGCCAGAATGGCTGAACGGATCTGGGTGAAATTTGGCACAGAGATAGATTATAGTCTGGAATAGCACATAAGCTGTAATTTATAATGGTGGAAGTAATGATACCACGCGGGCGAAGCCACTGGCTGAAACTTATAGAAGCTACTATGGTATATTTTACACAATCTTCTGACACCTACGCTACGGGCAAAAAATAATATCTATTTGAAAAAAAAACCTAAATCACCCATAATATGTTGTAAATAACTACATAACAAAATACATAAACATATTTTTTTATCGCAACTGAGTAACAGAGATTGATAATTCAAATTCGACCTTCAGGATGACATTTCGTTATCCGGTAAATCCAGTTACAAGCTCGATCATGTTCACTCCATAAGCATTAATATCAATCTGTATTTCCGTACGTACTAACATACAATATTACATCGGCATATTGAAACGGTTACTAAGTGCACTTCCAGTAATGAAAGCTGTCGGGGAAATGATTCTTCCATCTTGCATAATGGACAAAGACTTTGTCAAAAGAAAAATGTTTGGCAGAAAATGAGGAGGAAATTGAATTGTTGACGACACAACGTTATGTCTACCTTTTTTTTTCTTTTTTGTGGGGTGGAGCAGGGAGGGCGTGTCAGACTCTTACTGACTAAAAGCCACTCCTGTTCCTACCCTGCCCTGAGTGGCCAGGGTCGCGGTAACTGTTTCGAATTTACCCACAACCCTTATCTCTACAAAATCAATCTGCCTAGCCTTTTCCCAACTATCTTGGGGTCGGCTTCCAGACTAACCGGCTGCAGCTGAATACCAGTATTTTACATGGAGCGACTGCCTATCTGACCTCCACATTGCAGTTCCTGGGTACGATACCCTTTGCTAAGACTGGGTTGTCAGACTTTCGGGCTTCTGACGACCCGTAACGACTGTCAAGGATCCACGATTGACAGCCGGAACCAACGGCGTGACGTGCTTTCCGAGGTACGGAGGAGTCTCGGTATGTAAAGATGGTCACCCATCCACGGACTAACCCCGGCAAGCGTAGCTTAACCTGATGGATCGACCCGTGCGACTGTTATTACTTTTGCCACCTTATCTCTGACGGCGCCTTGTGTTCCACTCGCGCCTCAAAGAGATGTTTGTCAACCACCACTGACGGGGCCCATCGTGGCCGGTGCCTGCATGCTAGGGGTTAGCGGATAAGTTCTTAACAGAGTTACCGCACCCCTGGGCACTCAGGCAGGGAAGGAACAGGGGTGGGTTTTAGTCAGTAAGAGTCTGACACGCCCTCCCGCTCCACCAAGAGCGGGAGATGACATTGGATGATTTCCCACCCCGCCAAAAAAAAAAAAGCCACCTTCTCTACATATAAAACGAAGTCGTTTTCCGTGTCTGTCTGTTTCTCCGCTAACTCCTGAACTACGCAACGGATTTTGATGCGGTTCACTAATAGAAAGAGCGATAAACGAGGAAGATTTTTGTATATAATTTGCACGCGCCAAGCTGGGGCGGGTCGCTAGTTATATTGCAATTTGCATTCTCCTGCTGAATCTTCCAATATGGCAATGCAAATTGCTGTGCTTTCATAACAAGAAACGATAGATTTCGTAAACAATCAAAATTAGAATTAAGCCCAAAACAGTCGTGTAAAATGGACTGTTATGTTTCCAGGGTTCATGTACGAGTATTTTTGTGAGTTTCTTTATTCCACCTTATCTTCTAAACGGCTTAGCCATTATCAATATATTATGACATGTGGTATCGTTAGAAGCGTTGCGGTATCCCGGGTAACATGGGCTACTGAAAATTTTAAAAAAATTAATGGGGGAGCCATGGTTCATGAAAAAAAAACTGAGATATATATATTTTTTTCCATAATTATTTGACTACGTGTATTATCAATTATCAGCATCTAGAGCTTGCTTAGTACATAACAAAAATATATAACAGTAGTATTAAATATACATTCGTTCAATAATGACATAACAAAATAGTTTCGTGTTATTATCTGTCTGCGTATTATTTTTTATTAGTTTAATTTTTTATTTAATTTACTTTTTGACAAGGCAGGCGCGTTTTTATTTTTTTTTAATTATATAGCTTTTTAACACTCTCTAATATAAGCATCTCATTCATTAACTAGCATAATAGCATAAGCGTAATCAGTCTATAATTGTCCCACTGCTGGGATACAGGCCTCCTCTCTGCGAGAGGGCCGTAATCCACCACGCGGGCCTAATGCAGGTTGGTGAAGTTGGAAGTTTTGGTTCGTTCTAGGATTTGCTGGTGTCCTCACGATGTTTTCCTTACCGTTTTGAGAGCATTGATGTTAAAATAATTTACACACAAAAATCGGTCGACTTCTAAATATGACAAAAAAAACTTGAGAGGTGTCAAGGGACACCCGGATGGAACGAAGTAGCTTTCACCTACCCACCAAAAATACAAGAAGTTTTTATTGGATTTTTTTTCCAACACAAGCTTTTTGGATGGACAGCCTCATTAGTGTCGTGACAACTTTTCGTAAGAATTTTTTTTATTAGATTGTTTTTCCAACACAATCTTTTTGGATGGACAGCCTCTTTGATGTCGTGACAACTTTTCGTAAGAATTTTTTCCGTCTAGCCCCCTTTCACAACGCGCGATAAGGAACTTCGTTCCAATAACTTTAAAAAGTCGGTGTTTGTATTTTGTTTCTTCGTTATTTGACACCGACTTCCGAAATTAAAGTTATTTTGCAATTTTTAGAAGTCGGTTTTCGTTTTTGTAAAAAAGTTTTTATGTTTTAGTTGTTGTAGGTACCCCAGAACTAAAACTAAATAATAAAGTTATCCCCGAATGGATAACCCATGGAATTTGAACATAATAGGAGACCACCAAAACGTCATCTGTGTATAAGTACATATTTTTTGTTTATGTTGATTTTTCAAAAAGTGCTGAATCAATTTCAATAAAATTTATATGGGACCACCTCTGAAGTATGACCCACCAAAAAAAATATCATCAAAATCTATTCACAAATGGCGGAGAAATCGCGTAACATACAAAAAAAAAATACAGACGAATTTTATTGAGAACCTCTTCCTTTTGCAAGTCGGTTAAAAATAAAGCCTGCCTTTTTTTGAGTCCAAACCACGACCTACAACTTTTGGACGGGTGGACTCTTTCAACTCGGTCACGAGGACCTTCAATAGAGGCACGAGGCCTTCACCGGACGACAAAACGCCGTATTTATTGCCACAAGGGCTAAACCGTACATGGGCTCACCACTCGACTGGCTCCAACACCAGGGGATAGGATTAGAACAACTCTACCCCTGAAAGTCACGGCCGCTACCACTGGGCCACCACTACTCTAACTATAAAATAAACATTAAATAGAAGCCTCCAATTAGTATTGTTACGTCGACCGTATTACTCTGGAACGTTCGAGAATGTAGTAGAAGTTTCCAGAAGTTTCCACTAGGTTCGAGAACATTCCATTGTGGTACTGTGTAGAATTTCATAGATGTTTCCAGAAGTTTCCACTAGGTTCGAGAACATTCCATTGTGGTACTGTGTAGAATTTCATAGATGTTTCTAGAATATTCCACTATAGGATAGTTCGACAATGTTCTGGAAACTTCCATGACTGTATAAATAGGCCGGACGGCGGGCGAGTGGGTCAGTCTGTTTTTGACTACGGATGCGAACGGAAGCGAATACAAGCGATTACGAAGAGAATAGTGATTATAAGCGATTCAGTGTTTGTATAAATAAGTTGTTGAGTTAATAAAGGAATATTTAGTTAATTAATTGGTGTATAATAATTTATCCCATACCCAGCTCGTAACAGTATCATCGGAAATATGGATCACATAATTTTCCCAAAACATTTCTTACACAAAATGTTAGAACTTACAATGAATTAGCAGGAAATAAAGAATTTTGGCACGCAACCAGAAACAAATGCTGATCAAACATATCCTAGCAAGTAACGCTTCTTTATTAAAACAAAATACTTCCTCTAATAAAGAGAGGAATAGTGATTATAGTAAATTCTTGTTTGTTTGTACAGGATTCACGGCTTACTGCTTGACGGTTCTTTGTAAGTCTGTTGGTTCAGGAGCTAAGGATAATATAAACAGGGAAGGTAGTTTGTGTTCTGCGAAGAACTACCCTTTGAAGACAGATAATAGAGGGCCCTTTGTTCTTCGAGGGTTAGAAGTGTCGAGGGGCAACGACCGCTGATCGTAGTAGCGATGATTAAGGTAATTTCGTCAAGGTGTCTTTAATAAATACTCTCACCATAGGGACTATCGAAGGATATCAATCGATAAACACCTATTATTGATGGATTGTGTACGATAAGAGTATGAAAGAACTTAAGGTTGAACCGACTTGATGTAGGCACACTCCATAGAATTATGTCTCAACCAAATGGTGATGATACGAGTATGAGGAGTGTTTTCAGGTTCATGGTCCAAATATAATAGACTGATTAAGTGTAATTATTTAGGGTATGATGGGACTGTCATACGCATTGCGTTTATAAAAGTCCCTAATTTAAAGTACAATAAAAAAATTAAAAAAAAAGCGATAAACAAAGGGTCTTTTTTAACCGACTTCAAAAAAGAGGAGGTTCTCAATTCGTCTGTATGTTTTTTTTTTTTTGTATGTTTGTTACGCGATATCTCCGCCATTTGTGAATAGATTTTGATGATTCTTTTTTTGTATGGTAGGTCATACTTCAGAGGTGATCCCATATAAATTGATTCAGCACTTTTTGAAAAAAATCAACATAAATAAAAATATGTATACACAGATGACGTTTTGGTTGTCTCCAAATATTCAAATTTCATGTTATTGGTGTTATCCATTCGGGCATAACTTTAATATTTAGTTTTACTTCTTGGTGTACAAAAACAATTAAAAAAAATAAAATAAAAAAAACTAAAAAGTGAAAAATAATTTTTTTTTTTCAAAAAGTACAACCGACTTCTAAAAATTGCAAAATAATTTTAATTTCGGAAGTCGGTGTAAAATAACGAAGAAACAAAAAAAACTTGAGAGGTGTCAAGGGACACCCGGATGGAACGAAGTTCCTTTCGATTAATTAGTGAAGGAATTGTAATATAATTTTATTTTTTTTAATTTATAAGATTTTTTTTATTATTAACTACGCACACACGCACGCACGTAAGAAGTTATACTTCATCATCTCATCTCATCTCATCGCAGCTCAGCTCAGCTAAGCTCAGCTCAGCTCAGCTCAGCTCAACTCAACTCAACTCGACTCTTTAGCAATAACAACAACTATAACAAAAGTAATTGTAATAAAATTTTATTTTTTTTATTATAGCAAAAAGTGTCGTGACAACTTTTCGTAAGAATTTTTTCCGTCTAGCCCCCTTTCACAACGCGCGATAAGGAACTTCGTTCCAAAAATTATACACCGACTTCCGAAATTAAAGTTATTTTGCAATTTTTAGAAGTAGGTGGTACCTACTTTTTGAAAAAAGTTTTTTATTATAAATAAAAATAACCAAACACTGATTAGCACGTTTTGTCCTACAGACAGCTGAATTTGATGGACGAGACGTTTGATACCAATTTAAAATCGGCTATTCAAATAAACAAAATTTCACTCGTGCGAAGCCGGGACGGGTTGCTAGTACTTATAAAATATTTGTAACCTTTTTTTTTTGGATAAAACGGCGTTTTCTAAAAATTAAACCTAGCTTGATCGATTTATCGCCCCCGAAACCCCCTGGATACTAAATTTCATGAAAATCGTTGGATCCGTTTCCGAGATTCAGATTATATATATATATACAAGAATTGCTCATTCAAAGGCATTAGATAGATAAAGAGGAAAGATTTTTTTGTTTCTTTGTTTGTACCGAATAAGCTCTGAAACTACTGGACCGATTTCATCCATTTTTCACTAATAGAAAGCTTAATTATCAGCGAGTAACATAGGCTACTTTTTATCCCGAGAAAAAAACAGTTCCCGCGGGATAGGTCACGGGAGCGAAGCCGCGGGCAAAGTGCTAGTATAGTATACATAAAGGTATGATTGGACAATAAGACTATCACCGACTGGCCCGACTGCCATAAACATCTGTTTACCGGATAAAAAAACGGACGGATTCGAGGGATAGGCCACGAGAGTAAGGCACGGGTAAAATTCTCAAATGAAATTACTAATAGCTGTATAAAGAATGGAAAAACTCATTCAAATAGCAAAAACACAAACTCTCAAATACCAGTAACGCCTTCACACATTATAGCACTCAATGACGTCAACAAAAGCCTCGACGTATTAGAGAATATCAAATTATTTGCATGTTCCACCAGATAGCAGGCGGATACCAACAAGCGTATCGGCCAGCACATTGCCGGAAACCCAATACTTCGTGATTATCCGCTGTGTTCGCACGCAATTAGGCGTACAATGTAATTAAAATCACACTGGGTATAATTAAAAGATACTAGACAAGAATTTACTTTGAAGTTTGAGTAGACAAAGCTTGACGATGTTTGCTTTGAACTTATAGGTCACATATTTTAACAGTTCGTAGATAAGGTTTTATTATAAGACGAGCTCGTGGCTAAAGTAATAACAGCCACATGGGTAGATCCATCAGGTTAAGCTACGCTTGCCGGGGTTGGTCCACGGACGGGTGACTATCTTTACATACCGCTCCTCCGTGCCTCGGAAAGCACGTTAAGCTGTTGGTCCCGGCTGTCAATCTTGGATCTTTGACAGTTGTTACGGATCGCCAAAAGCCCGAAAGTCTAACAACCAGTCTTAACAAAGGGTGTCGTATTATCCAGTAACCGGGTTGTGGAGGTCAGATAGGCAGTCGCTCCATGTAAAGTACTGGTATTCAGCTGCATCCGGTTAAACTGGAAGCCGACCCCAAGATGGATGGAAAAAGGCTAGGCAGAGAGAGTTACAGAATAACAGACACAATAGAAAATATATTGTTCTCCATCACCAGCGGCCCTACGGTACGTCAGGGAATAAACAAGAAACCTGTTTAGTCTTAGTCGTATCCTGGAAGCTGAAGAGACCTAGGACTAGCTTCAGGAACTCGAAGCGCCGCCATAGACGGACTTCTTCGAGCAGTCAGTGACGACAACCTGAAGAGGTCGCTGTTGGGTGATCACGCGGACCGCTCAAACAGTTAATTTGATTTCGCAGCTAAAAATGTATTGACTGCTTCAAGCAGTCCATCTATGGAGGCCCCGACCGCAACACCACTGCTCTCGTGTAGTTGGTCTCGACTGATCTAAGTAATCAGTCTATGGACGATCTAGTTCTATACCCTTTTTTTAATAATAATAGACGTTAAATCCTCCTTCCGAATACGCAGGGGCCACTACAACTACCAGCCGGTCGATTCTGTTAACAGCTCACCGTGAAAACTTTGGTGGAGTGAGCGTGAAGTGAAGTGTCATTCCACCTTGATTGTATGGATTGACAGCTCACTTCACATTCACTTCACCTAAGTTTTCACGGTGAGGTTTTACAGAATAGCACTACTGATCCTGCTATCTAGCCAGTATCAACCATTGTGGATAAATGATATAAAAGACGTCATAAACATATTGGTCATGATTATAAAAAAAAAAACGAGCGAGCCTTACAGTAGTCGCATATATGATGTGTAACGTTTGACATCTCACCTTGGTAATAAGCAATATTCTATCCTGAAAAATAAAGTTAAAACGTTTAGTTCCGATTTCGACAACGCGCAGACTTGTCGTGCGCGCGCTCTGCCATCTGACGGCCAACTACCACCGCGCGCGCTCATTGGTCAAATCAAATAGCGCGCGCTTCCCCGGCTTCCTGTTACACACTTCCGTCCCATTTCACGAAATCACTCCCACAGATTGCAGGAAAGCGAGAGGAAAGATGTTACAAATAAAAAAAAATAACCATTATTATTATTTATTGTACACATAAAACATTACATAAAAACTCAATGGGACAGTTAATTACAAAGGCGAGCTTAACCCAGCATTTGGGATTTAATTTAGCTTTTTTTTTTTACAATTTGGTTAGTTTAAACACTGATTAGGAGGTTCTTAACACAACGATTTCACCAATTCTAAACGACCAGTTTTCGACAGGCTATATAACTTCACGCTGCGACCAACAGGAGCGAAGCATCAATGAAAAATGTGGCAGAAACGGGAAAAAAAAAGATCCTTTTGAGAGCTTCAGTTGCGTGCGCTACGTAAACGGTTAAAGTTACGCAAAAACTATGTATGACGGAATTGTTCTCCTTTTAAAGTTCTAAAAAAAAGTTCGTGACAGCATATGTCTATATTTTAAAGTTAACTCACTATAATCTTTTTCACGCTAAGCTTAGTTGAGTAAAACTTAGTTTATAGAGCGAATGGTGAAATCGGCCCTTACTCTTTCTCTCTCTAACGCTAATCCAAATTATATCTACCATGTCCATGAGTCCGTGATACTGAGTTAGAGTTAACAAACATCCTTTCTCTTTTGCTTATAATATTAGTGGATTATGGATGTCAAGGTCATGTTTGTATACGAACAATATTTGTGTAAAGTTTATTACCTCACTTTAACGCTATTTGGATATAAGCTTCAACATTGCAATGGGCCTGTTTCGTTTAAATGGATTGTGTGCCAATGACCCAAAGTATATTCACTTTAGTGTAAATCCAATACTGAACTAAAGGATTCGAATTCTGTATTTCCAAATTGTTGTAAAATCCTACGAATTTTATATCCAACCATTTATTTATCCCTCTAGATCCACATTTAGTCACATGCTCTTCGTCCTCTTTTATGACATTTTCATACTAATGCAGACGATTCGAATGGTCGTTTGAATACACATCAAGTCTAAATTATTATCATGAGAAATACGAAAGCAATCTTCTAACTTCCGGCCGTCCCTCCATTTTGCTAGCGTGTCAAAACATCAGAAAATTTAACGGAAGGAAAAATAGGTAGTGGAAAATTCGCACTTCCAAAAAAAAGGGTTCGGGCTGCGGAATTGAACACTTTTATTAATGCAATATTTGCTACAGGGGCCAAATATATCAAAACATTCGGAATATAGAAAGAAATCTCACGGAAGATCAGCTATTTGGATTACACATTGCTCAATTGCAAAAAAACTATTTTCTCATTTTGCTCTTGATGTGAACACAGCAATGGTGAACAAGAAAGTTTGATCTCAAGTCTTCCCACGCTAATCATCGCCATAACGTAGCAAAATAACCATTAATTGATTACAAGTTATCACAACGTATCCCTGAGGTCTTAATAAAATAGTTTTGCCCTTCACGCAATTCCCTAAAAAAGGGGAGTAACCAATTACCAGCGAAAACACATCGCCAATCCATTCACCGACACTCAATCTAGATTATCGTGACATCTAAGGCCCGGGGGGTCACTACACCGTATCGATACAACTACAAGCTGTACACGATTACACTCAGATTCACGGCCACTCCTACGCAACGGCCCACTCTAAAACTCGAATCTCGTGCATAGATTTCAAGGGTATCACATTATTTACTAACTTTGAGAGATTGGTTTGGCTAATGAGATAGGTTTTTACACGGCTAGCTGGATTCTAAAACCTGAAAAATGTTACAATTTTAATAGTAGATTATGCACCAAGGGAATAAAGCAGTGTCTTACGTCACAGGCGGCATATTGAACCCTGATCGCAACGAGTTATGTAGAGTCCTGAATGAAGCCAGGTGTTCAAGCTGCTCAAGACGAAGACAGGCTTTATCCCAGAGGAGCATACTCTACTTTTCACACCTTCTGTGAGACAATAAAAAGCCAGGGCTCACTGAAAATCACAGACCAAACACCGTCTTTTGTTTCACATTATTTGAAATCGCGCCCTTTTTCTTTTTTTGAGTTCTGCTTTATTATATCATATGGTGGCCAGTTCGTTTTTCGAACAAACCTCTTTATGGGCATTTGTTTACTTTTTCCACGAATTTGAGGTTTCTAATTGAAATCACAGAGGGAGGTAAAGTTGTATGAAACTCCCAAGGGAGTAACCTTGGGAGTTTCATACAACTTTACCTCCCTCGGGCATATATATTGGGTGTCCACCTATGAAATTGGCGTTTTTTTCTCACAAATAGAGAACCTCGTCACTTCTATGAATTAAAATATTCATCAACTGCTTGATATTCTATCGAATAATGGACCGTCATAGTCAACTGCCAATAGTAAAAAAAACCTTATTACTTATAGTTTTATACAAAAAAAAAAATACCTTAAAAATGACTCCTCTTTTTGTTAGCAGAAATGAAACCACTATTTGTTTTAACTCAGAAAACTTATTTTTTTTGCTTATACTAAGTGGCATACGTTATCTTAGTTTTTAAACATTATTGCATAAAAGTTTTAAAACATTAGTGTTCATAGTTGTGAAATAAATTAATAAAATGTTAGTGTGAAAAATGCAAATTCTTTAAAATTCTCCATACAAAACGCTGATTTCATAGGTGGGGACCTAATATTATTGTAGTATTTGCTTGGGAGGTAATACTTTACGTTGACATTGTATGATTAATGTAATTGGACATTTTCGAGCAGCTGGTGTGAAAAAGCTTTTTTCTAACAACTACGTAGTATTGTTATCATTAATCACTACAAAACCGATCACAAAGGACGTACCAACTTGATCTCTATCTTTCCTCTGCATAATATAAATCAGTCGCTTTCCGCATCTGTCCGTTTCTTCGCTAACTCCTTCTAAACCACCCGCGCCGACCCGGGGCGAGTCGCTAATCAATTTTGAAGACTTCTGAAAGTACAATGTGTTAGTTCTGGACTTCTAGGCAATCACAATCCGTCTCAAATTGCCGATTGTTACATTAGATAGTGTGCAGATCCACCCGTAACCTTTCCCGACATTTCAATGTTCAATGAGCCTGTTATTCAAAGTTGGAAGGGTCTTTGCTACACCCAAATTGTTTGCTCTTCCGCAATGGATACAATTACAAGGGTAAGGTGTGCTTGGATTTCAATAAAGCCATTGAGACTTTAATTACGTATTAGCACTAGATTGTATCATCGTCTGGTCTTTTTAACCAATTTCCAAAAGGAGAAGGTTCTCAATTCGTCTGTCAGGTTTTTTTTTGTTTGTTTGTTTGTTATGCGATTTCTCCGCCACTTGTGAATAGATTTTGAAGATTCTTTTTTTTTTTTTGGTAGGCCATACTTCAGAAGTGGTCCTATATAAAATTTATCGAAATTGATTCAGTAGTTTTTCAAAAAAATATGTAAACACAGATGACGTTTTGGTTGTCTCCAGTTATGTTCAAATTCCATGTTATTGGGGTTTTCCATTCGGGCATAACTTTATTATTTAGTTCTGGGGTACCTGCAACAACTAAAAAGTGAAATATAAAAAACTTTTTTACAAAAAATACAACCGACTTCTAAAAATTGCAAAATAACTTTAATTTCGGAAGTCGGTGTCAAATAACGAAGATACATAAAAAACTTTTTTACAAAAAAAAACAACCGACTTCCAAAAAAAAATACACTAAAAATGAAAAAATAACTTTAATTTCGGAAGTCGGTGTTTGTATTTTACTTCTTCATTATTTGACACCGACTTCCGAAATTAAAGTTATTTTTTCATTTTTAGTGTATTTTTTTTTGGAAGTCGGTTGTTTTTTTTTGTAAAAAAGTTTTTTATTTTTCACTTTTTAGTTGTTGTACCCCATTCTAAAACTAAATTAATAGTAAAGTTATACCCGAATGTATAACCCCAAAAATAGGGAATTTGAACATAGTTGGTGAAATTAGGGTGTATCAGGGTGAACTGCAGAAATCTGTATACCCCTTCAGAGCGTATCAGCGTGATGTAATGTTGTGAAGTGGTGAAAACAATACACAGACATGCGATTGCAGCAATTCTGGAAGGTTTGCTATCATTTATTGAAGAGTTCCATGGTGTATCTCCGAAGTTCTTTATCAGATCTTCACCAAACTAAAATGGGACCACATGTGAAGCAACAGCTTTCAAATAAAAAAATTAAAAAATCTTCAAAATCGGTTCACGGAGTAAAGAGTTATGAGGTAACACACATAAAAAAAAAAAAAAAAAAAAAATACAGTCGAATTGAGAACCTCCTCCTTTTTTTGAAGTCGGTTAAAAATACAAACACCGACTCCCGAAATTAAAGTTATTTTGTAATTTTTTGAAATCGGATGTTTTTTTTGTAAAAAAAAAAAATTTGGGTTGAGATTCAAGCTGTGAAATCTCCGCATGAGTTGATGAAATGATGACGAAATAAGGAAACTGTCGTAACTAGGTAAGTTTTGAGTATGTATATAGATGGCTATATGAGTAGGGGACCAGAACAGACTGATGGTTCATGGGGCCGAAAAAATCTGAAGAAGACGCAGCGTTGGAAGGCCTCCTACAAGGTAGAGCGATAACTTGGTGAGGGTCGCGGGTAGCCGATGAAAGCAAGACGTACAGGATCGATCGCTGGCGACACTTGGGGAAGCCTATGTCCAGCAGTGCACATTTTTCGGCTGAAATGATGATGATATGAGTACGGGAACAGCAAAGAAACGGATGGGGAACGGGATGGACTGTATAAAAAATGATATATCTAGAAAGGGGGCGACTTCTTACATAGAAGTAAGATAGAAGGAGACATGTGCTAACCACAAATAAAGTGGGTTAAGGCCAAGGGCAGAAGAATGAAGATGATGAGTACATGTCGATATTTTCATCTATGGTTAGATTAGTATATAACTATACTTACGTACCCTAACCAAGTTTTCAATGGCAATTCAAGTGGCCTTCACGAGTGGCGTGAATAACGATCGCTTTTCAAAGCTCCTAACCCTTTGATGAAAATACAAAAAGCGTATCGGAACGGCAACAGGGTGCGACAGGCGTGAACTCTGTGAATAGCTGCGAAAACGTGCGATAGCAAAGAAGCGTAAATGCGAGTGTCTGCGCACAAGGTGAGCCCTTTGAAGTTCATTAGCTTATAATATTGCTGGCCAGTGTAACGGTGCCTACTGAAGAGAAGAAAGTATGATTCTGATGGTTTAATACGCAAGTATAACCGCCATTGTGTTAACAATACATGTCATAACAAACGATCACAGTTTATCCACCACCACTGTTTATCTCCGAAGATCTTCATCAGATCCTAATGTGTTATATACTAAAACCTTCCTTGAAAAATATGCATTTGAATAACGAAAACCTTGTCCAAATCGGATCGCGAACAAACAAACATACATACGAGTCGAACACAGAACCTCATTTTTTGAAGTCTTTTTTAAAAATAAAGTCAAAAAGTACTGAACGAAGTTTCAGGGATTTATATTTAAAAAAAAAAACGTTTATTTGAGACTATTGAAGCTGGGGCGGGTCGCTAGTTGGAAAATAATGGTGCTGGCTGTCGACAAACAAAAGCCAAGAGAAAAAAAATTGGTTGCCTGTAAAGTCGGTATACGGGCGAAAGTTTTACGTGACAACGACTTTGAGTGGTAAAATAATTTTAATGTGAATATTCATTCGTATAGTAGGAAGAAGGATGAAATAATAGCTGGCAACGTGTAAACTTGTATGCAGGCGCCTAAGCGAAATAGAAGCGCAAGACATGAACCGGTGTGTATGCCTATCTCTCTCACTCTCTCTCTCTCGCTCTGTCTCTCTCGCTCTTAGGCGGGCTAACTGTGCTCGAGTGGAAGGGACGCGTGCCTTTCACTTTTTATGTCTGTCTCTCTCGCTCTTAGGCGGGCTAACCATGCCCGAGTGGAAGGGACGCTTGCCTCTCACTCGCTCTCATTGTGAGCGCATAACGTGAGCGGAGCGTAACGCAGTTTCTTGAAGTGTCACCCGGCAAACCAATTTATAAGACGTTGTCACGTCAAAAGTACTCTTCTGTTAGCGTTCACGCTAACGGCTAGTATAAAATGTATGGCAATGACATTAAATGCGGAGAGAATTTTCACGTGACTCACGTACAGGTAATATCATTGCAAATAACAGAAACGCACTTTGTCTCAGACCACTGTTGTGATTTTGGTCGGTAAAGGCTCATTTACACTGGATCGTCTGCCGAAGCCGGCTCGGTCGAAGTGTTGCTTATACAGGGCCAACAGGGGCGCCTTAGGCTTGTAACCGCTCGATGACGAACTGTTGTTCGACTTCGGGTGCAAAATGAGATGTCAGACGACTAGTCGTTAGTCTCCGTCTTATGCGTAACAGTCTGTTCCTCTGCTTACTTCTGCTAAACCATGCAACGGATTTTGCTACACTTTTCAATAATAGGAGCGGGGTGAGTCGCTAGTTAAGGATCTACTACCGGCGAAGTGGCGCCCTCATTGAATAAAAAATCGTAGCATAGCATACAAAATAACAAAGGGGATAAAGTATTTTTACGTTCAAAAAACAGGTCTCAGAATGTTTCGTATCCAAAGTAGTAGGCAAAAGTGTCAGAAACGGCCGTTTTATTCAATGAGGGCGCCACTTAGCCGGTAGTAGGGCCTTAATAACGCGCAGCAAATCGACTTATTGGATTATTTACAGTTTAGACATTGCAAGGTACAGCGCGGCAGCCCGGGCGGTATTGACAGCTCCCGAGCTTACGCACACAAACAATGTGCACGTGCATCTCAACACACAACTAAAACCAACCTGCCTTCGTGAAATAGTTTAAATCTATAATTTGCAAAGTAGATATCTGTATGCATTGCAAGTTCAAGCGGTCAGACAAGCGTTGCAGTGAAAGTGTGACCTTTACTGTGACGATGTGTGCTTGAATTGTAGTTCTATTATTTATTTCCCAAATCACCATATCTCTACATCTAAATAGTATAAAAACAAAGACGCTGTCTGCGTGTCTGTTTCTCCGCTTACTTCTTCTAAACTACGCAACGGATTTTGGTACGGTCTACACTATTATAAAGAGCGATAAACGAAGGTGTTTTGGTACGGTCTACACTATTATAAAGAGCGATAAACGAAGGTGTAAGTATACATATAATTTGGACCCCCGTGTGAAGCGGGGTTGGGTCGCTAGCTATGAATATTTTAAAACTAGTGTTACAGGTGCCGCTACACAGGTATAGAGGTATGCGGAACTGGGTAAATCCCGCAAACCTCCATTGAAAAAAAAACAACCGACTTCCAAAAAAGAAAATACACTAAAAATTAAAAAATTACTTTAGTTTCGGAAGTCGGTGTTTGCATTTTATTTCTTCGTTTTTTGACACCGACTTCCGAAATTAAAGTTATTTTTTAAATTTTTAGTGTATTTTCTTTTATAGAAGTCGGTTGTTTTCTTTGTAATTTTTATTTTTTAAATTTTTCACTTTTTAGTTGTTATACCCCACAACTAAAAACCCCAATAAAATGGAACGTGGAATTTAATTTTAAACATGCTCGTAATTGGAGAACACCAAAACGTCATCGAGGTATACGTATTTTTCGTCTTTGTTCAGTTTTTCAAAAAGCGCTGAAGCAATTTCGATAAAATATATATTCTTTCGGATAACATTTTTTTTAAATCGGTCCACAACTGACGGACATATCGGTGAACATATATAAAAAAAATACATACAGTTGAACATAGAACCTCTTCCTTTTTCGAAGTCGGTTAAAAAGGGAGGATCATGTGCCTGGTTCAGCCAACTGCCCGATAGTTGATTTCGGACTGTTGTATTGTTATATTCAAATCGCGCAGAGAACTCTGCTTGCATGATGCAGGATTTCTGTGTTTAGTTCCTATGTGACGTAATAGATGTCGCTTCACAGGATAATTTTGACAAATAAAAATACCTAAGTACAGCAACACCATGCAGGTAAATCATAACATAATAACGTTATATTGAACGCATTGCCAATAATGTAGGTTGAAAACAGGATGATTTGTTAATTAAATATTTTAGACGCCTTCTCAAGGATAAGTTAGGTAATGGTGCCGATTCTCTTATTCAATAACTAAACTAAAAAAAGTCGGTTAATTAGAGAATCGCTATCTTTTACTAAAAGGCAGTGCGAGAAAAGGACGGCTATAGTTATGTTCTAAGTTAGAGATGTCAAACTAATTTACGCCTTGCGCTTTACCGTGTTTTTAGTCGACATGTTTTTAATTGTACCCTTAATTTGTATGGAAATAAGAGGTCAACTAAATATGACAGCTCTAATTTACGTCCGTCTCTTTCTAGTTTTATTAGAGAGAAAAAGATAGCAATAGCCTAAATTAAGTTTAGTTTGTGCACAACAGAATCCGCACCATTAGCTGCTTATAGGTTCATTGATACCGTGTCAATGGTATGTATGAAAACCTGCTTTACCTACCTGTTATCTGAATATGAAGGTTATTTTAATTTATTTTTCGTTTTTCTAAGAGGATAAAGCAAAATAAATACTGTACTTACTAAAATGCTATAGTTTTTTACAGCGTGAATTGTTACGTATGTATAATTATCATAGCAGAAATATGCTATTGTTAATTTGTTAATCAATAAAGAATCATTAATAGAATTAGGCACTTTGGATGAGTCAGACGAGTAAGTAACTATTTTTATCAAAAAAGTCACAGCTCTTTTCGCTTAACGACACTGAATAATGCAAGTAATAAACAGTGAGTGGCACTGATCATATTATAACGACAACATGCACACTGGCACAGCATGGCAGGCACTTTGCTCACAGAACAGATCGATGGGGCCGAAAATTTATGGAGTGGCGACCGCGTACGCCGGGAAGATGCAGCGTTGGAAGGCATCTTAAAAGGTGAACTGATGACCTGGTGAGGGTCGCGGGTAGCCGATGGATGCGAGACACACAGGACCGATCGTTTTGGCAACATTTGAAGGTCTATGTCCAGCAGTGGACGTCTTTCGGCTGAAATTATGATGATGATGCACACTGTATAGAATAGGTAAATACAGCATGTTATATTTTGTTACATCAAAAATAAATGCAAACACAATCAAATTACATACAGAATAAAAATAATTTGTATTTATTTAAAATTGTCCTGTTTTATTTACCTCCTTTATCCTTCTACCATTTCCTTCCTACTGATGATTGCGTTACATTCCTTATAGGGACCTTGATTTTTTCCTTTTTAGGGTTCTGTACCCGAACGATCTAAACGGAGCCCTATTGCTGTCACTCACGTGTCTGTCTGTCCGTCGTCTGTCACACAGGTTTGACAGCCAAACAGTTGGAACTACAGTCTCCAAATGTTCACAGTATAAGCATCTTGTTGATCCAAAATCATACAAATAGTCAAAAATACATTTGATATCGAACCCTAAATGTGCAAAGTCCGACACGCACTTGGCCGGTATTATTTTACTTTTTTGTGCCAATTAAAGGTGCATTACTGAAATCGCCATATTTCATGGGTAAAGGAAAGAATACTGACTTTTGTCTCCTTGCTTTGAAAACATATTATATTATAACCTATTAAGTTCGCTTATATGTATATACTAGTGTCACAAACACTGTACTGGTGACCTGTACTGTAACACAGGTTTTTCCCAAAAACCTATATCAGGCACCAGTCTCTCACACTGCCTGCACCCCCTGGTTTTTAATACTGCCAGATTATTGAGACTCTACTGCACTTTATTTTTTGGTGGCGTAGACTACCCAGCTTCTAGACGCAGACACATAATAGGTGATGGATATCTGACAAATTACTGAATAAATAATTTGATGTTGAACTTAAACAGAATAACAGAATAGCAGACTGTTGTATTTTTGTCTAGTCTCGCAGAGTCAATCAAAATGCAGTAACCCATTTCCGCATACCTCGGCTTGTTGACAAAAATAATTTGAAGGGCAATGTCTAACACTGCTTTTTCTCACTCAATAGCTCTAACAGACACAATGCTTTCCCATTTTCATCATCATTCAATGAGTTGTTTTACTAAATAGTTATTAAGTCCCTTAAATTAGAACTTCTTGGCAACTTATAGCTTGGCAATATGCATAATCCTTACTAGTATTTTAGATGGACATGTGAGTTTGTTTGCTTATTACACTTTGATGCCTTAGATACTCAACCGATCAACATGAAATTACCCATCGTCAGAGGTACAGATAAAGAAACAGGGTATGTTTCTGGATTAGAGCAGGAAAAAAGGTACTGTTCCTGAGGATTAACACGAGTGAAGCCACCGGCAAGTTTGTAGTTGTACCTATTTATATATATAATTTATGTTTATGTACGCATCTGCTAATAACACGGTACTGGTTTGTAAAACTGGTCTTGTGCATATTTAAGTCAAGATATTTTATGATGATTTCTATCGTAGCTTTGGTTTATCAGACAAATAAAACCCTTTATAAGTTTGCCAATAAACAACATTTTTTTGTTTTGTTGCGATTTATGAATTTGGACAGTGTGAATATATCTATGTAGGGTAGGTGTAAAAAACTTTTTTGATCAATTTTAATAATCCGCTTAGGTTTTTGCTGTACTCCCGTCTTTCTGGAAAAAATTCGTGTTCGTGATTCCTCCTTATGCGAGTGCGGTCTAGAAGAGGGTACCCTTGATCACATATTCTTTGAATGTTCAAACAACATCCCACCTTTAGATTTATATAGCCGCCTCCCTAAATTTAAGATTCCTCTTCCGATTAATTTCCCCTCTCTTCTAACATATTCTTCGTCTGAACTGCTTGTGGCGCTGATGAGCTTCATCCGTCACAACAACATAAAACTATGAGTCATAGGCCGAAATCTATCTGTCTTTGTAGTTGTGGTATATGTATATTTAATGTTTTAACCATTATTATATTTATGTATTATTATTTTTTGTTTGTTTCAGTCCAGTACTAACCCGCCAAGTTCAACTGTATCAATCGAAGATTTTTATCGTATTCCTGTTCATTTAATTTTTTTTTAGTCTAATACACACTTGCTTTTCCAATTTACTTTTGACATTGGCAGAATAGTCGACAACGGCTCTGCTTGCCATTAATAAAAATAGAATAGAATAGAACAGTAATTTTTGGCGCTCAAAATAATTGTACACTTTATTGTTGTTTTCGAAACGATTGTGATTTTTTTTTGATTAAGTACTTAAAAAATAAACAGTTCCTTTTTGAAGCAGTTGGTAAAAAACAAATTGAATAAAAGAATGCATTTCCTCATTCGTCAAGTCGAAACAAATCAGTATCAATATGTTCTACCAATCGTAATAACGAGCGCAACTAATTACAGGGTACATCCAATTTCCTCAATTGCAGCAATCATAACGTAATCATTAACCAATAAATAACAACGAAGTGTAAAGTTCAAGTAATGTTTTGAAAGTGGAATCCTTAGCAACTAAGTTACGTACTTGAATAATTCTCGTACCATCAGTCTGATTTCTATTATAATTTCAAATGATCAATACTCATACTGTTACTCGTGCATTTGCATTTCCATAATTGACTTTATTTATAAGTAGATACAGTAGAAGTTTGAATAACAAGTTTTTTAATTAGGAGAAATTATGAGAATGTTTCTTTTATCAGTATAAATACTGTTTGATTAATTGCATTACCTAGAAATGATTAATTAATGTATTTCTAGTAACTGTTAGATCTGATGCTGCAACCATGCTTTACAAAGTTAAAGCCTTAAAAGTAGGAAATATAAAGATCATGTAATATAAACTTTAAAAAACTCAAAGTGTAAAAATAACTTTTCTTATAAGATACTGACTGGATCAAGTTTACTTTTGAAGTTAAACTGGCATTAAAGGTTATTTTTAGGTTTTTAAGTGTGAAAACTTTACGAATAGCATGATTAGGAGAAAAGTATCGCAACAATAATTAACAATCTTCTTCTGTACAACTAAGCTAAGATTCTGAAAACAAGTGTCTTATAATCAAGCATCGGGTACCTACCCTCTCTGGCTTTCAAATAAACAGTGTTCGCGACGATATTCTCTAATTCCATCAGTTCCAGTGTGGCTGATTTTATCGTAGACCCTCCACGAAGCAAGAACCCGCCGCTGCGGCCCCTCAGCCGCCTGCCCGACGCGCACGACACAGCCCATCAATGTGTCCCGCGCTCAACGACACAACTATGTAACCCGCTAACTTATACACATAACACTTCACCAGACACAGATGAACGTAATTCAACCCGTACAACAGCCTCAAACGCTGCCGTCGGCACTAAACACGCAACAGTTCACGACAACGATTCACGATACCCAGGGGTGTGGTGGAAAGGACGATAGCATGACAGTCTTTGAGCGGCAAACAGCAGCGCGAACGCTCGTGTGCGTCGGCGGTAGTGTTAAACGGTTAGTTTATTTCAATAAATTCGTAAAAGGTGCACACGCCCGAATTACGCGAGTTATTGATGACGGACAGCAATACGCTACGAAAATTACCACTTTTACAGTGTTTCTACTTTCCAGTTGCCATACCGCCATTTGAAAAAACTACCATGGCAATAATTTTACCCGACTGCAAAGAAGTGTCATGTTTTTAAAGATTTTCATTTCTAACAGTCATTCTTCAACTCATTTTAAAATTTATTTATCAGAATATGGTACATTACAATCAATCTGCCTAGCCTTTTCCCAACTCTGTTGGGGTTGACTTCCAGTCGTTTATCTGGAACTGGTTGCAACACTTGCAACTAAGTACAGAAGAATTCAAAGCTAATGGCGTGTGGGAAAATCGTGCGTTTCGATGCGCAGAACGCAATTTTTAGGTATCAGTGGGACGTGCGGAGATGTAGCGGCGGTGAACATCCCTGCCCGCCTTCATTTTGCAAATAAGTTACTATTAGATACGAAAGGTGTGCTGACTCCTGTTATTACATATATATGTAACTTGAGTTTCCACTTGGGAGTATTCCCCAAGCTTTTCAAAATAGCGCTCATACATCCTATATTTAAGTCGGGGAATAGAGACAGTTGTGCGGATTTTGTTGTGCACAAACTAAACTTAATTTAGGCTATTCCTATCTTTTTCTCTCTAATAAAACAAGAAAGAGACGGACGTAAATTAGAACTGTCAAATTTAGTTGAACTAATATTTACATACAAATTAAGGGTACACGTAAAAACATGTCGACTAAAAAGACGGTAAAGCGCAAGGCGTAAACTAGTTTGACATCTCTAACTTAGTTCGTAGCTATAGCCGTCTTTTTCTCGCACTGCCTTTTAGTAAAAGAAAGCGATTCTCTAATTTTAGTTAAGTTATTGAACAAGAGAATCGGCACCAGTGTCAACAACTATCGACCTATATCGGTCCTTCCAGCGATGTCCAAGATACTCGAAAAGCTGTTAAACAAAAGAATAACAAATTATTTAAGAACTTTTAAACTATTGTCAAAAAATCAATGTGGATTTATTCCTGATAATTCCACAGAATATGCTCGAAGAACTTTGACAGTAACTATTGTTAAATCACTTGACAGTAAATCTAAATTTATTGGAGTATTCTTTTACCTCGCGAAGGCATTTGATACTGTCTCTATCTCCAAACTACTTGCTAGGATTCAAAACATGGGAATACGGGGTATAGCCTTAGATATGATCACTAGTTACTTAAATGGAAGAACCCAACGTGTAAAAATTGGATCATTATGTAAGTAAAGAAGCTCAAATAACATATGGAGTTCCACAGGGCAGTGTACATGGCCCCCCAATGTTCTTGATGTATATTAATCAACTGTGCAACTTTCATCTCGGCAGTAGTATTTCACGGTAAAACTTGGGATGAAGTAACTGACATCACAGAAAGTGGCATTAAGCAGATTTTATACTGGCACAATAACAATACGCTAACTATTAACCTCAACAAAACTAAAAATCTCACCTTCTGTATTACAAAACCAAGAGCGCCAGCAACAGATAAAATAAAAATAAGAACCCACACCTGCCACATTAACAACAGCACTCTGTACTCAGCTCGATCGAGTTGATAAGCTTAAATATCTAGGTGTCTGGGTTGATGAAAATCTCAACTGGCATCACCATATTGAACTTCTGACAAATGGAATTCGTAAAATAATGCCCATTTTCAAAAAGGTACGCCTTAAAACAAAAACCCACGTGTCTTAGAGCAAAGGGGTGGTTTAACCACTTACCTGGGTTCACGTTACATTGCGCGCAATACAAAATAGTTTTATTTTTTGATGAATTACTCCTGTATCGTAGGTGCGTTCACAAGTATTTCATGAAATCATTTGGCATCAATTCTAACTGAGAAAGATGTATTGATGATTTCTATGATTATAATTCTATAAATACATACTTGATACGGCCGCAAATCCAATGTTGATCAAGATATAACCTAACACTGACCTGTAAATTGCAAAAAACGTAAGAAAATTTGAATTTCGCGGGCTACCCTGGAGCTATCACCATAAGTGTTCCTGGGTAACCTTCAACACAAGCAACGTCTACATCTACATGTCACATACCTATATATCTACCTACATGCACACTTAAATACATTCCAAAACACACAGACACACACACACACACACATACACGCGCACACACATCCATACACAAGACTCATGCGAGCATTCTACTTTTAATTACTTTTTCTTATTTTTAATTATCTAACTGTAAATTTAATTAAGTAGTCGTAATTAACTTATTTATAATAATAATCCGTTATTATTATAAATAAGTTAATTAGGACTAAGTTGCACAAAACTATTTCCTTTTAAGTAAGTCGATCAACCACGAATTGTTAGTGTTGCTTATAGCACAGGTACCTCAACCTAGTTTAAGTGGCAGTGTTCAAATTGTTAACATAATTTATTTGAACCAATTAATGTTTATTATTATTCTTATTATTCTCCGTCACCGGTACTCCATATACTTACTGCACACGCGCAAATTCCTGCTTCCATACAATCGAGTTCTTAATACTTTGTTGTTATTTAATTATTGTGTTAACAAAGTTTAACAACAAAGTAATAAAACCAAATAGAAAAAAAAACAGTCGACTGTTTTGATTTCTTTTTAGTTTTACGTTAAATACTTGGTGTTAATTTGACTACTTTAGATATATATGAAACGACAGTTATAATTACAGTTATAAAATAATATTGTATTGACTGTAGGTACGTGCGCGCAGTTGAACTTACAGCTAACTTCACACTTGCCATTAAGTAATGAAGCGACTACCTATCTGACCTCCACAATCCACAACCCAACAACTGGTTAACACAATGACCCTTAACAAGAAGGATGTCAGATTTTATGACTTCTAACTACCGTTAGGACCAATGGCTTAGCGCGCTTTTCGAGGCACGGAGGGGGCTCAGTTTGTAATCGATGGTCATCCATCCACAGACCAAACTAGGCAAGTGTTGTTTAACCTTGAAGATCGCCCTGTGCGTCTGTTTTCACTTAGCCACGAGCTCCTAAGAATATAATACGTTACACGTCCTAAATTAACCTCATCACGTTCTCCTACATGTAACCTGCAAACAAATCCTCAAAGATTGTATTATTACTTACAAAAAATTTAATAATTTCACAACACAGTTATAATTTCAAAAATAAACTATAGACCTAAGCAGCTGACCAGTACAAGTAGCTACTTTTTAATTATAAATCAACCTGCCTACCCTTTTCCCAACTATCTTGGGGTCGGCTTCCAGTCTAACCGGATGCAAATGCGAATGGAATGTGGATGGGTGCGGGGTGTGGATGTAATTTACATGGAGCGACTGCCTAACTGACTTCCACAACCCAGGTACTGGGTAATACGATATCCCTTGGTAAGACTGGTTGTCAAACTTTCGGGATACTGACGACCCGTAACAGCTGTCAAAGATCCACGATTGATAGCCAGGACCAACGGCTTAACGTGCTTTCCGAGGCAGGCCGCAGGAGTCTCGCGAAGTAAAGATGGTCACCCATCCATGGATCAACCCCGGCAAGCGTAGCTTAACCTGATGGATCGACCCGTGCGGCTGTTATTACTTTAGCCACGAGCTCCTCTACTTTTTAACTATACCTTTGTTAGGTATAGTTAAAAAGTAGAGGAGCTCGTGGCTATAAAAACAATCAAGGATAAGAAATCCAAAAACTTGCATTTTACTATCCATATTTACTTCTATTGGTATACTTCTAATTTAGTAGATTTTTTTAATTAATGGTAATAGTTTACACGTCAAAAATAATTTATATTTTATTGCGAAGTAAACGGATTTTGTCATTATTAGACAAATTACTCAATTTATTATTCAAGTACCCTTATATTTTTACCATTTGATTAATTATTTACAACTTTAGCATTTCAGTGTTTTATTCGTGAGAATTAGACTTTGTACACAGCAACACTATCATTTTAGTTTGACATTTTGTCAATTTGTCAGAATTGTCAGATGATGGCGGGAGTCAAAAAAAAACACATGTGATTCATGTTTGTATTTTATTTTTCAAGGACATCATTACTTATTTGACTTATTCTTAATTTAAAAATGCAGTCTGCCGATCCATGTGTTGAGTGCGGTGGTACTGCATTAAAATTGATAGACGGGTATTATTACTGTGTAGAATGTGGCACTCAAAATACAAATGTGCGCGAAACTGTGGTGGAACAAAAAACCTTAGGAGATGGCACTTTTGCTTTAGCAACGAGGAGAAAAATCGTTAAAATTCACGACAGTAACATTCAAAGTAAGTTGGTTTACATAAAAGTGTATTTTCCCTAGTTTTTAACCTCTCCAAGCATGTTTTTTTTTACCCAAAACTAATTTATTTTGTCTTTACCAGTGCAGTTTCCTTTACCTACTTACCATTCCTGATTTAGCTTACTTGTGTTAGAACAGATGATTAAAAAATGTTTAATGTATTGATCAGGCACAGTTAATATTGTGCAATATCATACAACCAGTGCCCAGTGCAATCCACTTCTTTTTCGTTTTTATTAAGTAATAATATCTTTTTTTATAAACCTAAAAATTCGGTATGAAAGGCCCATCTCGGTAACTTCCGTTCTCTGTAAGAGTATGGAACGTATACTGAATGGTAAGCTCCTAGCATACCTAGAAGCTAACGATATCCTAAGTGACCGACAATACGGCTTCCGCCGAAATCGGTCAACAGGAGATCTTCTAGCGTATGCCATTCACATCTGGAGTGAGGCCATCGACAAACAAGGGGAAGCCCTTGCGGTCTCCCTTGATATCTCGAAGGCCTTCGACCGGGTCTGGCACGACAGCTTAATTGGCAAGCTTCCTTCCTTCGGTCTGCCCGCTGGATTGTGTGATTGGATAGCAGATTTCCTGAGGGATCGGTCTATCCGAGTAGTCATAGATGGCTGCTCGTCCGGACTGCTGGCTATTAATGCCGGTGTTCCTCAGGGGTCGGTGCTCTCGGCAACATTGTTTTTGCTGCATATTAACGATCTGCTAAAACCCGGTACCTTTGGGTATGCAGACGACAGCACTGTTGCCGAGAGATACGTGCCGGACGCACGAGTTAGTGGGTCTCAGGTCCGGTCTCTCCGAGAGGATATGGTTGGGCGCTTGAACTTGTCCTTGCAGGCTGTCTCAGAATGGGGCGATGCCAATCTGGTTAAGTTCAATGCTGCTAAGACCCAGGCGTGTCTTTTTTCTGCTAAAAGGAGCCAATTTCACCCGGCTCCATGTTTCCGAGGTGTAACCGTGCCGATAACCGACCGACTTGATCTTCTTGGTGTTACTTTAACATCTACCCTCAATTTTGGTCCCTTCATAGAGGCTAAGGCTCAAGTGGCTGCCAAAAAGTTGGGGGTCCTCGCAAAGGTGAGACGATACTTCACGCCGGAACAACTGCTCCAACTCTATCAAGCGCAAGTCCGATCGTGTATGGAGTACTGCTCTCATCTTTGGGACGGATCTGCAAGATACCAGCTTGATGCCCTTGAGTCAATTGAGAAACGAGCCAAGCGGATCATCGGCAATGATAGACTCGTTGAGTCAAAACTCCAAAGTCTTGAACATAGACGCCGAGTTGCTAGCCTGTCGGTTTTCTATCGATTACATTTTGGGGAGTGTGCGACGGAATTGCATGATCTGATTCCGCCAAGCCCGTTTCATCTAAGGACCACAAGACGTACGGCGAAGTGCCATCGGTTCATGGTGGACATCCCATCCATACGCACAAAGCGTTTTGAGAAAACATTCATTGCACGTACAGCTAGAGAGTGGAATTCTCTACCGGAGTCTGTGTTTCCTGTAAGATACAACCTGGGAGTCTTTAAGTCAAGAGTGAATAGGTTACTTCTAGGCAAGCGTGCTCCATCTTCGACCACATCATCGCTTAACATCAGGTGAGATAGTGGTCAAACGCGAGCCTATCAAACATAAAAAAAAAAAAAAAAAAAAAAAAAAAAATGAAATCTATGACAAAGCAAGTACACATTTAATTCCTTCACAAACATTTTATTTTTCCAGTGAGCGGAGAATGGTATAAATGGCATGCATATAACTTCATAATATTGGGTCTGGCTGATGAACTGGTAGCAGTTGGAGCCAAGCCCACTTTTAAAATGAAACTCTTGTGGATCTGGACTAGGTATATCAAGAAATACCAGAATAAAGACGCGTTAGGGTGAGTCTTAACCTCTATTATTTGTTTATTTTCAAGTCTTAGGTAATAAAATGGTCATCAAAGCAATACTTTCTGGAATAATAGCCAAAACAGAGCCAATTCAATAAAAAGAAAATGGCAGTATTAAATAGATCTATAAAAACACTAACATATATTAGCGGTCATTACTATGTAACGTCACTTTAATATTGTTTATCTTTTAACTTTTTGGACCATAAAGCATTGCATTGGATTGTTTCTTGTTTACCTTTACTTGGGTTTCATCACCATCATCAATAAGCGTCCATTACACAGTATAATATAGCTCATAGCATCATTCATGTATTACCTTTAGTGAAGGTTGAACTAGCGTAATTGCAGTACACGTATTATGCTAGTTCAACCTTATTTGTAAAACTCACTAACCTTATTTGTAAAATTCACTAACTATTTAAAACTATTCACTCTTGACTTTAAGACTTCCAGGTTGTAGCTATCAGGAAACAGACTCCGGTAGGGAATTCCACTCCCTAGCCAACTTTTTAGATACTGAAGATATATAAACAGAATATAAATAACAAGGGCATAAATTAACGTCTTCCTGACATAGTGAGTTTTATTTACTTGACTTCGAAAACCAAAAATAGCTAATAAAAACTACAAGCTGTTCAACTTATAACAAAATTACTTTTGCTATTTTTTTGTGAATAAGCACAAGTCATAATGTTACACTTCCATAGATCTCAATTTTTATTTTAAAATAACGTAACTGGAAATAATGCTCCTAAAATTATGAAATAGTAGAAAATAAGTATTATTCTTTCGAGAAGAACGTAGTAGCACAAGATGTTGCAATTTTCTATGACGATTATATTGTGTCTGAATCACATGTATTATTATTGCAGAAAGATCACAAAAATATCACTCGATTATTTACAAATATAACAATAATAACGAAAAATTTGATGTGGTTTCGCGCAAAGACTCATAGCAATTAAGGTGAAAGCTCCAGGGTAGCCCACGAAATTCAAATTTTCTTACGTTTATTGCAATTTGCAGGTCAGTATCAGGTTATAAGTTGGTCAAAATACGATTCGCGGCCGTAGCAAGTACGTATTTACAGAACTGTAATCATTAAAATCATCAATACAACTGTCTCACTTAAAATTGATACCAAATGTCATGATTTCATGAATTACTTACATTTGGCATCAATTCTAACTGAGAGAGTTGTATTGATGATTTTAATAACTATAATTCTATAAATACATACTTGCTACGGCCGCGAATTAAATTGAGACCAAGATACAACCTGACATTGACCTGCAAATTGCAAAAAACGTAAGAAAATTTGAATTTCGCGGGCTATCCTGGGGCATCCTCCGGATCGTCGCCTGTGAACAAAAATGGCGCCAAAAATCAACCAATCACATAATTACATTTTGTCATGACACTACGCTATTTTTGCTGATCTATATGTGAGTTTTCTACGACAAAATAAGGATGATTTTGAATTGCGATGTCTTTTAAACCAGTCATTTTAAAAATTTTGAATTGTGTGGTTATTCATGCAAAGCAGCGATGGGGATAGCATATTACCGTCAACCAGGCACAAATATGGTCTCCGAGCTGAGAAATTCTTGGTAGAGAAACCCAATTAATTTTCAAGTCTCAAATAAATAGGTGACTTCTGGGCAATATTATCAAAGCACCGCCTGGTGAAAACAAAGTAATTATGTAGTATTCTATATCTTTATGTGATCTGTGTTTTCTGGCAAAACGAAAGGCCCTTATTTTGTAACCTGACAAAAAAATTACTACACTTGGAAGTATGAGTATGACTAAACTACTAGAAAGAAAGAAAGAAACATTTATTGCCAACACCAAAACAATCATTATTTAAAAATAAAAAACAAAAACACAAAAGACTTACATCAGTGTGGCAAAAGGAGTGGGCTCAGCAAATATTGAGCAGCGTGCAGCATAGCCGCAACGCTGATTTACAGCCCGACCCCTTTCTCTTCACTTTACACACAAACTAACAACACATTTAGTACCTACCCATTCAAACATCCGTTAAATATTTACATAAATAGGGCACCTATTTTGATAAATTTCAATAAAAAAAAATTAAATAAAAGCAACAAATACCCATCCAAATAAATATTACAATATTTGAAACCCTGCCCAATGAGACGCAGTTTGTAAACAGAAAAGAAGCAGTTCACACGGTACTCAACTGATATTACATTATTTTTACAGATTTGCAGAAAAACCTGAAGAAGAAGGAAATAGGAATGATAACCTTACATTTCCGAGTTTTATGGTTGAAGAAACTAGTAACAGTAATGCTGTACCAGATGAAGGAGACGATGAACTGGATGATGAAGACAGAAACAAGAAAATACATAAAAATGCCATAATGGATGGCTCCAAGAGAGACATAAAGTTCCTCTCAAAAAGCGTTATTATAGCAATGTTGTACTTAGCCCTAAATCTAGACGAAAGTGACATACAACTGTACCACATATTAAGATTCATCAAAGAGAAACGCTTGAATTTCTCAAACATACAACGATTTCTGCCAGACGACATCAATATTAAAAGCATACAAGACAATTGGTTGAAGTTCATTCACAGCAAAGTATGTAACATACATAGAATTCGTGCATTCGCAATGTCTTTGTTACGAAAACTGGACTTAGGAACGCCAAAAGTCCCAGATATGAAGAAAATTATTGACGACTTTCTGTTAGAACTGTGCCTTCCTAATGATATAAAGCCAATGATTTACTCCTTGATGTTCTTCCATCATCGCTGCGACTTCCTTGATATGAGTAACAAATCCAAAGCACATTTAGTACAAATGCCTGACTATGAAGGTGTGGCCATGTCCTATGTTCTTGTCGCTCTAAAGATGTGCTTAGGGCTAGATGGCGAGTATGAAGAAAAGCTGTCAGATGCAGTTGAAAGAATAAATGATGCGAGGAATCTATCCAAATCCTACAGGATGGGAAAATACTCAGAACCAAGTACAAGGTTGTTTTCTTTTAGAGAATGGTGCAGTTATGTGCAGTTTAGAAAGATAACGCTTTGTAAGTCTTGTCTACACATGGCAGAGCAACATTATTTGGATACTGATGATAATGTTTATTTAGAACATATGAGTGAGAGGCCACAGAACAACAGAGACTTACAAGATGAAACAGCAATGAATTTGATCAGTAAAATACCTGATGAAGATGAAGGCAGAGTCATTTCTAAGAATGTGTTTGTCGCAACATTGACACCCATGTCTGATTACACAGAAATTATAATAGAACACAATCAGGACCCAGATATAAGAGAACTTTTAAGTGAAGATTTTACCCGATATTCTCTTAACTATGCTTGTGAATATTTACAACTGGTAGACACAAATTCAGAAAATATAATCAAAGGTGTCAGTGAAGAAAGAAAAACGTTCAGCAAAGTTATTCTAGGCACAATAGTTACGAAAAAGAGTAAAAAAGAAATGGTTTATGTGAAAAATTGTGAGAACAGAAATTGGATGATCACAAACCCACCAAGGAAAGAACATGTAACATGTGAAGATATACTAAACGTTAGTAACGATAAAGAAAGTGATCATGGATATGATTCAGAACACCCAATGAATGAAAAAGAAGTTTCGAAGGAAACTGAAAATGTTGATGACGAAGGAGTTGATGATTTAGAAAACCCAGCAAACGAAAAAGAAGGAATCGAAAATATTACAGAAAATAAAAGTGTATTTATAATAACGGAAGAAGATAATGATAAGAATATTTTCGATGACTCGTTTGAAGAACTTGATTTAAAAGATGAAATGGATCTGAACAATGGACCAGATATTTATACTAATAATGAAGATCAACCTTTACCGAATAATGAGTCTCAGTTTGATGATCGCGCCAGTATCAGTGATTTCACTGATGACGACAGTGTCTTCGCACCCTTTAATCCTGACACTTTTGACAGGGAGCAAACGATCAAAGAATTAGTCCTAGGTGCTTGTAAAAAATACAGAATCCCAATTCCTCAAGAGTATAAACCACCTAAGGAACCTAGGAAAAGAAAAGCCAACATCTTTGGCAATGAAGAACCCAGAAAAAAAGCTAAAGTTAATCGTCTCGAAACCAAACAGAAAGTAGATGAACTAATTAGTGGTTACTATAATCTTAAACAAGCTGATTTAATAAGTCAAATGCAAGAGGCGGTCACTTTGGCTATTCAAAGAACTCGGTATGATAGTATGTTGAATGGTAGCAATGTTAATCAAAATGAAATTGCAAACCTGACTGAAGAACAAGCCTGTGATGCATTATCTAGAACGAATTCCAATAACACTGGAAGTTTAGAAAATCAATCAATTGTTACTCTAGATAATCAATCAAATGCTAACCCACAGATGAGTGTATTAGAACAAACTGACAAGGAACAAAATACAGATAAAACAATTGAAGAAGACGAAGTTATAGACGAAAAGTGGGAATCGAAACTATTTGAAGGAGAGGAAGAAATGAAAATAGACGATTTAGTGCCGAAAGGCGATCCGAAGTTCAACGAAGAGAAGTATGACGTAAATCAACTATACATTAAAATAAAGGCCGGGCAAGAAGAGTTCTTACAGGACGTCCCTCCTAATTTAAAAGAAATACTAAATAAAAAAATCGAACAATGTAAACACAGTACAGAATTTGAGGAACTCAAAGCTCAACCTCAATCTTTAAAAATAAAATCCGTTAAAACGAAATACGAAAGTGACTCAGAGGACGATTTACCATTACATGCCTTGCAAGAAGAAAAGAAGTCGATCGCTGAAAAAGTCTCTTGGGAAGATAATTTCGAACCTTTAATAAATGAAGATAATATATCAGAATTTAAATATTGGTTTAGACATTACGATGAAGATTTTATGAACAGGTCTTTGGATTGGCACAAAAAGTTTGATGAGGAGTTGAAAGAGAATACACCAAGCAGTTTCTATTTCGTCATACGAGAGTGTGCCGCCATTTTGAATTGTTCTACTTTTACTCTTTACAAACACACGCAGGCTTTGGAAAAGTATATCATTGCTAGGGCGAAGTACCCAGATTAATCAATCAATTTGTCTAGCCTTTTCGTGGCTTCAGTTTAACTGGATGCAGCTGCAATGGCCAATCGGCATTTTGGGGAGTGTGCGAGCCCGTTCCATTCGAATCATCCGATGATGGAACGGGCTTAGCGGAATTAAACTCATCCACAAGACGATGACCACAAGACGATGACCACAAGACGATGACCAGAAGACGTACGGCGATGCGCACCGGTATCTATATGGTGGACATTCCACCCACATGTACAAACAGCTTGCGTACAGCTAAGGGAAATCCCTGCCAGAGCCTGTTTCCTGATAGCTACAACCTTGGAGTCTGGGAGTCGAGAGTGAATAAGTTACTTCTAGGCAAGCGTGCTCCATCTTCAGCCACATCATCGCTTACCATCAGGTGGGATAGTGGTCAAACGCGAGCCTGTTACTGGTTAAAAAAAAGAAAGTATTTTTACATGAATTGACTGTCTTGGCAAGACTTGTGTCACCGAGATGGTAATAAACCTACTTTGAATTAAGTTTTAGTTTCGGAATGGGTTGAAATTATTTGCCTCGTTGGTCCAGTCTGCGCAAGCGCTACTACTTAGCATGAGGTCCTGACTTCGATTACCGGGTCGGGCAGTGTTATTGGGTTTTTCCAATGTGGGTTTTTAGTAAAAATTGACTCCACCAGTTACCTACTTTGGAAACGTGAACATAACATTGACGTCAATTTAACTAAACTATTTTACGTGGTGGAACAACATGGTGCTGATAGAAGATCAGAGGGAGAACTGCCCGACCCGACACCCAGGACATCTACTGGCGCCACAAAATTACGAGAACCACATAAAAGTGGATAAGAACGAAGAAGAAGTAGAGTTCATCAATATCGACAAAGAAATAGGGATTATTCTTGACCAACTTAGACCCAAATGTTATTTTAATCGTTTTAAGATAATGAGAACAACCTGTGATCTGTTATGTGATAAGAATTTTTTCGTCCATGGTAATGGATTGATTTTAACAACGCCTTTATTTCGTAGCAGTAAGGGCGATTTGCGAAGTTCGTGCGGCCCTGAAGGACCGCTTCATTTTTATAAAATGTTAATGTTACGATTCGTTAGGGTCATATTTAGATCTTTAAATTATTCACCAATCATTTTTGACGAAGGGAAGTGCGATCTCGCCCTTATGGCTTAATTTTTTTTTAAACGTTACCCCACACTAGGAATTACTTCCTGTATCGTGGGTGCGTTCACAAACATGAAAACTCACATACACAAGACACCCAGACCCGGAACAACTATCTGTAGGCCATAAAAAATATTTGTTCTGTGCGGGAATCGAACCCGCGACACGCAGCGCAGCAGCCGAACGCTTAACCACTGCACCAACCGTGTCGTCAAAAAATTAGGTCGAAAATGCACTGGCAGACGGCTTGCTTAGTGCCTAGAGCTTTGCGAGTAGCGAAGTAAAACCAACGTTCTAAATTGTTCCTAAAAGCCGTAATGCGCGCTTGGCGCTTATCGCAATACGACTCGCGAGAGCCAAGTTGTGTACGACTCGCGAGAACCAAGCGCTATACGACTCGTGAGAGCGAAGCGCTCTACGACTCGCGAGAACCAAGCGCTATACGACTCGTGAGAGCGAAGCGCTCTACGACTCGCGAGAACCAAGCGCTATACGACTCGTGAGAGCGAAGCGCTCTACGTCTCGCGAGAACCAAGCGCTATACGACTCGTGAGAGCGAAGCGCTCTACGACTCGCGAGAACCAAGCGCTATACGACTCGTGAGAGCGAAGCGCTCTACGACTCGCGAGAACCAAGCGCTATACGACTCGTGAGAGCGAAGCGCTCTACGACTCGCGAGAACCAAGCGCTATACGACTCGTGAGAGCGAAGCGCTCTACGACTCGCGAGAACCAAGCGCTATACGACTCGCGAGAACCAAGTCCTATACAACTCGGGAGAATCAAGCGCTATACGACTCGGGAGAACCAAGCGCGCAGTGCGGCTAGTTAATAAGCCGCCTCCAGTGCATTTTCGACCTTACCTTTAGTTTTGACAAATAGAGTTAGTACTAATACATATTAAATGCAATGCTTGTATTTAAATGCAATGTTGAAGTTATGAGTGAGTACAATAAGCAGTTGTTTGTTAAACATAGATAATAATGATAAGATACCTACCTGATTTATTGTTAAGTTTTAAAACAGAACATCCTATTCAAATAAATAAATTGTACAATATAAAGTATTTTTTTATAAATCGCTGAATCAAGAAGTCTGTCTGCATTGTAGCTCCAAAGGTTCAAAGCACACCAAATTGTCAATGGTTTCATAGCATTTTAAACTTTATCTCCATTACTGAAAGATATATACCTAGTTTGACTGAAAAAGCGCCGCGAGACGTCTTGCAAAAATTGTAAGGGTGTCTGCGCCCCTCGCTAGCTGCACGCGTGCAGATACTGCAATTGTTTGGTGCGCCTCTTTAAGGCCTTACTAACGACCAAGTGGCGCCCTGATTGAATAAAATATCGTAGCATAGCATAGAAAATAAATATTAAAGAATCCAACGTCACATTTGTTACGTTGAGTATCAAAAACGGCCGTTTCTGACACTTTTGCCTACTACTTTGGATATGAAACTTACTGAGACCTGTTTTAACTACGTCAAAATACTTCCTCTTTGTAACAAACGTGACGTTGGATTCTTTAATATTTATTTTCTATGCTATGCTACGATTTTTTATTCAATGAGGGCGCCACTTGGCCGGTAGTCACGCAAGGCTTGCTCAGTACGTGCGCGCCGCTTGCTTGCATGCAGTACGTACAGCGTACGCGCGCCGTTCGCGGACGGTTCGTAGCAGGCGCGCGAGCTTGGTATGCGCAACTCGCGAGCTGCGTGAACTTGGAATGCGCAGCTCGCGGTGCATTCGCTAGATCTGGACACACCCCGACACGTTCAATTGCGATTGTCAATGTGCTTTTTTTTTTTTTGTGAGGTGGGAAATCATCCAATGACTTCTCCCGCGCAGTGGTAACACCCGGGCGTTTCCTCCCGCCCGATCTGATGCAGGAACCTCCCGAAACAACCGTGTCCGGTGAGGACCTGCGCCAGGCGGAAGGTGAGGACGCCGTGACGCCTCTCCAGCCACTCCTCAAAGAGGGGCACTACCGCCGCAATGGTGGCGTGCCCAGCGCTGGGTTGCGACAGTCGCTGTCTCCATGTCGCCATGAGATCCTGCCGGAGCTCCGTCCGCCGAGCCGCGAGGTGTCGCGGCAGCAGAGTTTCGCCCCGGCGTTTGGCCTCCTCGCGCCACTCCCAGAGCAGCACGAGGACCCTGGCCTCTAGATCCCATGGCGACAGTCCGGCAAGGAGGCTCGCCGCCTCAGGAGAACGTGCGGTATCCGCGGATGAGCCGAATGGCCATGACCCTTCCGGACGCGTTCAACCGGCGAGCTGGTCGCTTCTTCAGGGAACACGCCCACATCGGTGCTCCGTAAAGGGCCATGGACCGCACGATCCCCGCGTAGAGCCTCCGGCAGGAGGCGCTTGGACCCCCCAGATTGGGCAGAAGCCGCTTCAGAGCAGCACTGGCCCGCTCCAATCTGGGAGCCAAACATCGGAAATGCTCGACGAAGTTCCACCGGCTGTCGAGGACGAGTCCCAGGTACTTCATCGTCCCCTCGACGCCGATGTGAACCCCTCCTACCGTTTTTTGGGAACCCGACGGTGTCGCATTTCGAGGACCATGAAAACACATGGCCTCGGACTTGTGCAATGCCACCTCGAGTCCCAGTCGCAGGATCCTCTCAACGACTGTCGCAACACCGCGTGACATCAAGTTGGGCGCCGCCTGGTACGACCTCCCCTGCGCCAGGAACAGCGTGTCGTCAGCGCAGCGTAGCAAACTACGCTGACGCCGCTAGGGAGGTCGGCGCGCAGCACCCAGTCGTACCCGATGTTCCACAGAGGTGGCCCCAGGATTGTCAAGGATTGTCAATGTGCTACATAATCGACAATTACAATTGAAGGTGCCATTGATGCATTTCAATTGCAATTGTCAATTGTTTGCGCTAACTCTGGACGATCGCGATATAAATTCCAGGTCCTCGATATTACGTGGGGTATTCGCCATGTTTGTTTTCACTGCTGTCAGACGCGCAAATGACGGAAACGATTGTCAATGACTCAGTTAAACGATCAATTAGCAGCTTCAATGGCTCGTCAATGAGCATCAATCAAATTTTTCATCAATTGCTATCAATCAGTAACTGCAGTGGCGTATTAAAAGATTTGGCGCCCCGGGCCAAATATTTATGCTGCTCCATAGTTAACAAAAAAAGGAATATTCTTTTTTACTATTGCTTATTTAGAATTTGAGCTACACGATTCGGATAGGTAAGATTTCCTTGTGATAGACAAGAAGTTACGGGGTGGCAAGAAAAGTAGAAATAGTAGTGCTTATACAACTTGAAAAAAACGGCAGCAGGTAGCATTCGTCGCCTCTGGCAGTCTGCCGCCCTAGGCCATGGCCCTCTTGGCCTAAGGGTAAATACGCCACTACTTACAACTGCGATTGACAATCCCTTCAAGTGTACTCGTAAACGATCAATCGCAATTGAATGTTTCGGGGCCGCTTAAGAAACAACTGCTCGCTGAACAAGAAAACAAACTGTGACATTTCGGTGCGGTTTGAGTAAAAAGAGTTCTTATTTGCGCCAAAAACGTTCATAAATAAAATCACTGGCTGGCTATAAAAGATACCTAATTCTGTTAAAAAAATTCAAATACCAATTTGACATAGTTCGCCAAGGAATACAAAAATATCGTTAGCGAATTCTTACAAAATGATAAGAAATAAGTGCGCTGCGTTGTTACGCTCGGCTGTATTGCCTGCTAACGTCTTGAAGCGGGATTTTGCTCAAGTGGGCCATATAATTTCGACCCCGCCAAGAGTGAAGTGTTCTTTGGCCGTAAGTTCAATTTTTTCTTCAAACCTTAGTAATGTGGAAGTTGGGGTAGTCATTTATCCAGCTGCGTGCGGTACCATCTTGCAGACAGGTAACATAGAGACCCAAGATACTAGAACGTAGTGATAACGGAAGCGGGGCGGTTCTAGCTGCCAGCGGATACGTGCTCTATTATGGAACTATGCTCTGTGTGACAGACATCTGATTAGTAACGGGGCCAATTGCAGTATCTGCACGCGGGCAGCTCGCGAGCGGCGCAGATACCCTTAGAATTTTTGCAAGACGTCTCGCGGCGCTTTTTCAGTCGAACTATGTATATATCTTTCAGCAACCTCAGAATGAGAGATAATAAGCTGCAAACTCGTATACACTTTCATTTTGCCGTTCTATAAGTTGTCTTAAAAGTCTCATAAAATCTCGCGTCTGCGTCGTAAGTTACTAAAGCTCAAAAGTCACAAAAATCAGTTTTTCAAGCTTATATAAGTAAGGAAAATGTTTGGGTCCCAGCAAATGTAGATATACACTCATCTCCAAGGTCACTGATTTTAAAAGATGTTAATGGACAAATAATTAGAAGGAATACATTGCATGTAAAACCTTCATTTCATAAGGATGTAAATAGTCGGCAAGAATGTAATCGCGATTTATTAAACAATGAACAGTTTCAACCAGAAGAACAAAATGTATCTATAGAAAGAAGGAATAGTAATGGTCAAGGTGTAGTTGCATTGGAAGATGCCCAAGAGCAAGTACGAGATTTTCAGTTGAGACCTAGGAGAAACATAGTTCCACCAAAACATTTAGCAGATTATGTTTGTTAAAATTTATCATAATAAATTGTAAGGGAAAGATAGTAGTATGTATGTTAAGTAAGAAGAACATCACTATTGGATAGTGATCGATGGACAACACTAGTGTGTGCGGAGAGCAATGGCTTACTCTTTGGCAATGGCGTAGCATAGCGATCTCGGTACTGTTGAATAAGACCAAGTGAATTAAAAGCACTAAGCATTATTGTTACATTGTTTTATTGTAACCAACATTATACAAGACTTTTGAGACAACTTTTAGAAACACCAAAATAAAGATGTATGAATACAAGACTATTATATCTAACTATAATAAATTGCTGGTCTCGTCAAGTGTCTCGCACAGAACCACGCTTGTTAGGGAGTGTCCAGCAGGTATATTCGCTAACTCCGTTGACATCAATTTGATAGGCACTACGCAGTACATTGCTTGGTAGACATCAATTATAGGCACTACGGTTTTCGTATACGTCAAAGCAGCAATGTACGGCAAAGTGCCTATCAAATTGATGTCAACTGAGTTAGCGAATACGCCCTCAGATCTGACGAAGATGCACACGTGCAGTTACTGCAATTGTTTGTTGCGCCTCTTTAGCGCAACTCACGCAAGGCTTGCACAGTGCGCGCGAGCGGCATGAAGTGCAGCGTTGCCAATTTAGCATTTTAAATGCCAAATTCGGCAGATTTTCTTTCAGTTTAGCATTAAATTTCGTCGTTTAGCATATCATATTTTTTAGCAAATTATCTAACATATCCCTTGGTGCCATCATCGGTTGTACAACCACTTATGTCAAAATTTAGTCTAACACCCCTACTCTGGTCCGACACTTGCAATTATCTATGAAACGATGTCTTCTATCTCTCTCTTTCTTGGGGTATGATGAACACAACAGACAGAACTAACAATAAAACACTGCTGCTACTAACATTTTAAATGTCGAAACGAATGCATGGCAGCCAAAAGTAAACTTCCGGAAGTTGCAAAAAAAATGGCGGAAAATCGCAAATGTTGTGATTTTAAGTTTTTATATATTTTATAGCTCAATTAATCTTATAAATAGAACTGCTTGTAATATGGAGGTAATTTAATGTAGTTTTTTATATGTCAGCTTTGGCCTAAAGAGGGCAGGAAAGTGCTGTTATTCATATACAGTTCCAGATGACTTCAGTTACAGATACTGCGCTTTCTACATAGAAAGCGCAGTATTGTAGTAGTATAGACTGAGAGTCCGAATCATAAGTCTTTTTGGTACATACCACAGAGACTTATGATTCGGCCTCTCAGTCTTCCACATCTACAGGTAATGTTAAAGATAAAGATCAAGACATTGACTGTTTATTTCAAAACTTAGAGTAATTCTACGTACAGCCAGTCTTTTCTAATAATTTTGATAAAAATTTGAAATTTACCATTTTATTTTGGCACTTTTTAGAAAAACTAGCATAATTTTGGCATTTTTTAACAGCACTTTAGCATATTTCGTATTAGCCTAGTTGGCAACACTGATGAAGTGTGTGTTTGTGCGGCGCGTAGCAGGTGCGCGAACTTGAAATGCACGCGCACAGCTCGCGAGCGGTGCATTCGCCAGATTTGGACACACTCGCACTGTGCGAGAGTTAGCAGAAAGTACAAAACGACACCCGCTATTAGACACTCCTACATATTATAACAAAGTCCCCCACCGCATCTGTCTGTCTGTTCAGCCAAAAAACTCCAAAACTGTTGAACGAATTGTCATGCGGTTTTCACCAATGGACAGCGTGATTCATGAGGTGAGGTGAGGTGAGGTGGTTTAGGTGAAGGATAATTTGTACCCATGCGGAGCAAAGGCTGACCGCAAGTGTCCTATAAAATACGGGCTAATGATTTTTTTTTATATTTTTCAGGAGAAGTGTCTACATATTTTATTCATGCACATAGTATGGTTGGGTCCCGTCGCTTATTTCCATACTCAAATTAAATGTTGGCGGCGACACTACATTGGTGATAGATAACTTTATCCATGAGTGTGAAATGAGAATAATAAAGTTGAGTTAAATAAATTTTCGTTTAATTTATTATAGTGTAAGTACATACATTAGTATTCGTGGGAATACCACCAACTTCCAAACTGACAAATAAGTAGGTACCATACACCCTTAAAAATAAAATATTCACACACCTTCCACACAGTTATAAAAAACAACCGACTTCCAAAAAAAAATACACTAAAAATTTAAAAATAACTTTAATTTCGGATGTCGGTGTTTGTATTTTATTTCTTCGATATTTGACACCTACTTCCGAAATTAGTTATTTTTAAATTTTTAGTGTATTTTTTTTTTGGACGTCGGTTGTTTTTTTAAAAAAGTTTTTTATTTTTCACTTTTTAGTTTTTTTTATGTTTTATAGGCTCGCGTTGTCGCGTTGTTATACCTCCAGAACTAAAAACCCCAATAACATGGAACGTGGAATTTAAACATTTGGAGAACACAAAAACGTCATCAAGATATGCGTATTTTTCGTTTTTGTTCAGTTTCTCAAAAAGCGCTAAAGCAATTTCGATATAATTTATATGGGTGGTCCCATATAAATTATATCGAAATATATTCTTTCGGATAAAAAAAGAATTTTGAAAATCGGTCCACAACTGACGGAGAAATGCGCGACAATACATACATACAGTCGAACATAGACCTCCTCCTTTTTCGAAAGTCGGTTAAAAATCATTAAATGGCCTTAATTTGAGTCGACTTGGCTGTACCCGCGCGCAGTTGCACTTCGCACACGGTACAGGAGAGTAAAAAAGTGTGTGTGTACTTTTGTACGCACGTAAGAAGTTATACTTTTTTAAACGACTTCAAAAAAGAGGAGGTTCTCAATTCGTCTGTTTTTTTTTTTTTTTTTGTTTTGTATGTTACGCACAATATCTCCGCCATTTGTGATCGATTCTGATGATTCTTTTTTTGTTTGGTAGATCATACTTCAGAAGTGTTCCCATATAAATTTTATCGAAATCGATTCAGCACTTTTTGAAAAATCAACATAAACAAAAAATATGTACTTATACACAGATGACGTTTTGGTTTTCTCCAAATGTTCAAATTCCATGTTATTAATGTTATCCATTAATATTTAGTTTTGGTATAACAAATAAAAAGTGAAAAAAAAAAAATTATAAAAAATACAACAGACTTCTAAAAATTGCAAAATAACTTTTAATTTCGGAAGTCGGTGTCAAATAAAAGAAGAAACAAAAAAATACAAACACTGACTTCCGAATTTAAGTTATTTTGTAATTTTTAGAAGTCAGTTGTATTTTTTTGTAAAAATTTGTTTTGCGTAACACGATAAAAAATCAAACTGTCACAAAGTTTACAAAAGGAAAACAATAACTCTTCATGACCATAGCTAACTTCAGGGTGTCGGACGGCACAGAGTACATTATTCGGACGGCGAGTAATGGGTAGCTCGCCGTCCGATCAGCACCAGCCGGTCGATTCTGTAAAAATCTCCCCGTGAAAATTTGAACGATTGAACAGCGCCATCTAGTCGTCTCATGAAAGTCATGATACGTAATGCAAAACCTCACAGTCAAAAGTCGACCTTAGGCTCTCCATGCACCTTTGTCATCAATAGTACGTGATTATCGCAGGACCACCAACGCCAATCGCTTCCATATTTAGTAAATAATTAGTACTTAATTGGTACTAATTAGTACTAGAACAACAGAATTGATACCTTAGTAGTTTTCGAGAAAATCGAGACTGTACGCCCACCCTAACACACGTCACGTATGGCCGCAGAAGTGTTAAGGGTGTGATTGTACATGAGAATACACGACAGGTTAAAAGACCTACTCAGATCTACCAGCCTAACAGTCCCTAGGACCCTAAGACCTATAAGCCCTATAGCCTTAACCTATCATATACCTAGTATGTGATAAATAAATATATAGATAAATTCGATGTCTGCACCATGCGACCTAAGGTTACAGACGGATAGTGGGCAGGAATTCCAGGTTCGGGAAGGGTACACTCACTGCCAATCCCGCAGACTCACGAGACTGATCAGAGATGGCTAAAGGTGTCTTGGCCACAGTGAGGGGTATTATGACAAGAATATAAAATTCAAATCTGATTTATTTACAGTAATATGTTACAGCTTATATACTACTTTTTCTTAAACACTACTACACAAAATCTTAATGTTCTATGCGTGTGTTAGAATTCAGATTGACGCTTCGATGCGCTTCGACTCTGCTTTGTTATGAATTGACCCTTACGATGTTTTCCTACACCTTTATATGAGCAGTGGTAATGAAATAGTTCTGAGGTATAAAAACTAAAGAGTGAAAAATAAAACACTTTAAAAAAAACAAACGACTTACAAAAAAGAAAATACACTAGAAATGTAAAAACAATTTTAATTTCGGAAGTCGGTGTCAAATAACGAAGAAATTAAATACAAACCTATTTTACACAAAATAAAAGATAATGTAACTTTAGAAAAATGAAGAATGTTTTTAAATTCGGGCATTTACTACATATTGATTGTCTATGTAGGTATATACAATATTAGTACTTAGGCCTGCAAAAACACTTAGATTCTAAATTCAATGAATGAGTGCTAGTTATGTATTTTTTTTGTTAATTTGATACAACACTTCAAAGCAGTAGTAGGTATTTAAATTGTAAGACTAACAAAATCTGTGATTTGATTGGTAACAATTAGAATGATTTTATTTGATAAAACGCAATCATTTTTCGGGGGGAATCAGCAATAACCCATAGTCTCATACCTATCAAATAAATATATAAAAAAAATCGGTCGAGCCGTTTCGGAGGAGTGCAACCACAAACACCGTTTTTTTTTTCTTTTTGTGGGGTGGGAAATCATCCAGTAACATCTCCCGCTCTGGGTGGAGCTGGAGGGCGTATCAGACTCTTATTGACTAAAACCCACGCCTGTTCCTTCCCTACCCTGAGTGCTCAGGGGCGAGGTAACTCTGTTTCGAATTTATCCTCAACCCCTGGGACCACAAACACCGTGACACGAGTTTTAGATATTAGAAGATTATGCATTATGCGGGAAAAATTGAAACCTCCTGTCCAGTCCTGAGAACCAAACTGAATTAGAAAGAACTAAAGAAAGCTGCATTAGGTCCTTATGAACTAAAAGTAGACAAAGGATAAGAAAACCTAAGTTAACTTAGCACACAGTACTTTATTCAAAAGGTCAGCAAACATTGAAAACATTATAAAATTACAAAATATTTACATCAATGTCAGGAAGGATAGCACAAGGATAATAAAAACTGTATTACATAAAATAAAGCAGTCTAATGTTAATGTATGTCTAAGGCTACTGTCTAATACATAACATGGTTTAAAAGAGTGTCCAGTCCATGGAGTTTCTTGCACGTTCTTTTCCATAGAGATTTACGCCTTGCAATATGCAATTAACTTCATCTTTCTGACTAACCGACATAATGACAATTCAAAAGTGCCTGTAAATGGTTTATTTCTCCTGGTTCAGCTTAGAACTTTAGACATCAATATATTTGTCTATCACAGTTCTGTGTAAATAAGGACAATATTTCATTAGTAGTAGTAGATACATTCTATAAAATATTAACTTTACTGATTTTATTCTGTAAAACATAGATATTCAGTATGTTTACCAAGTATAGAAGAACACGGTCATGTTTGGCGTTTCTATGCTTGATAAACACATCTACAGAAATACAATTATGTAAATTTCCTATCCTTATTCTAAAATATTACTAAGAATAATTATGATCTACTACGGTATGTACGCTCTATCTATTCTAACATCATCAACTGGACAGTCATTTTTGTCACATTCAACTAAACCTATTCTTTTCACAACAGCCATTCCAGTTTTAACTCTTCCGAAGATTGTATGCTTTCCATCCAGCCACTGTGTTGGAGCCAGGGTTATGAAGAATTGTGATCCATTTGAATTAGGCCCAGCATTCGCCATAGACAGCACTCCAGCTCCAGTATGTTTTAACTTCGGAGATATTTCATCATCAAACTGTGGCCCATAAATAGATTGTCCACCTTTGCCTGTGCCGGTAGGATCACCGCCCTGTATCATAAAATCTCGAATGACTCTGTGGAACTTGGTGTTGTTGAAGTAACCACGCCGTACGAGTTCCATGAAGTTTCTGCATGTAATTGGTGAATGTTTCCAATACATCTCCACGACCATAGAACCCATGCTGAGAACAAAAATTATAACCATGTTATACAATTTTACAAGCAAAATTTTCTCAGCATTTAATTTTTTACATATGCTGAGCAAACATCAAGACTGAAGCACTTTTTGTCATCGCATCGCAACAATTGGAAAACTTTTTGCGTGAATGAGTAACAAACATACATCCTATGTTTGTTACTCATTCACGCAAAAACTACAGAACGGATTCTAATGAAACTTTAGTGAACGTTGCCCCAGCCAGATAATGTCGAGTCATTTAAATGATATAGATAATTAGTTTTTTTTTTTTTTTTTTAATTAGCCTAGTGGTAACGGCCGCGACTTACAAGTTGTAGGTCGTGAGTTCAAACCAAGGCAGGCGCTTTACTTTGTGTAGTTTATTTCATAACCACTGCTCTCAAAACGGTGAAGGAAGATAGCGTGAGGACAAGTTGCCTAGCTTCTGTAATTGTTGCACACATTTTCAAATTTTTTGCACTTATAGTTTTTTAGTTATTTATCAAAAACATTTCCTGCTGGGGTAACGTTACCGCAGCCAGACATTTTCTTTTTTAATGGGAATATCGTAATAATTATTAGCTATATAATTAGTTGTCTGGACGAGGTAAATGTTGCAACTTATTTTGTATTTGTTCGTTCTTCGGCTGCGAAGTTATTCGACATCCTGCTGGAGTGACGTTTGTGGTTTTGCTGGATCTCTGAAACCGACAGGCAGATTCTTGTCATCTTTTATACATGACATCTTAAGAATTCGTTTTAATTAGTTGTGCAATAAAAAAAACTAAAATAATGCACCGTTCAAAGGTTATTTAATTAAATATAAAAACACTTCAATATGTCCTAACACTTTGAATAAGAGCTCTAAAGACTTACTTTAAACGTTATTTTGTAGCTTGTAACTGTTTTCAAGTGTATGTGAAGTTTCATTTGCATCCTGTTACGAATTAACAAATTATGATGAAATTCAGTTCTCCACGTTCATGGTCATAATGCACATGGAGTTATTTGGCCACCGATTAACCTGTATGTGGATATATAAACTAATTTATATATGAATAATTAGTTGTTTAGTTCAGTTTTATACCTGTAAAATTTCAGCGTAGTACATACAGTAATTAATGAGATATTTAAATAAAAGTCATTAGAAATAGCAAGACCGTGGTAACCCGACTATGTTTAAGAGGTTACAAAAAAGCGACCGCGTAGTACATTATGCTATCTTCTAAAATATGTAGGATATTGTTACAAGTTTAGTACAGATGTGTAGACAAGTGTTAAAACAAGACTACATGTTTTTAATTATTTTTTATTTACAGGTAAATTAATAATTTCAATTGAACTTTTAAAATATTACTTAAAAACAATCACTGATAAGATAATATTTTGTAACTGACAATAGTAGAACTGATAATAGTTTGTTTGGCAATGTAAACAATGAAGTACCCCTTCGCCAACCCCTCCGCGCTCGCCCACCCGCGTCGTGCGCATCGTCGTTATCGACGATTTTAGGTAAGTATGTGCCATTGTGCACATAATAGATACCTATCTAATAAGTAGCAAAAAGGTAATAATAATAATAATGTTATTATTATTACATTGCTATTTTTATATTTTTAAATGTTTTATTTTAATTTTATTTAATATTTAAAAATGTAAACAATATGTATATACAAATAAAGGAATGGAATAATAATGTTTACAAATATTTTTTATTTAGTAACATTAGATATTACAATATTGTTATGTATTGTTAACAGTGTACGCGTCTGTACCGAACTTGTAAGGTATATTATACTAAACATTTTAGAAGATAGCATAATTTACTACGCGGTCGCTTATTTGTAACCACTTAAACATGGTCGGGTTACCACGGTCTTGCTATCCCTAATGACTTTTATTTTATTATCTCGTTAATTACTGTATGTACCTACTACGCTGAAATTTTAAAGGTATAAAACTGAACTAAGCAACTAATTATTTATCTATCATTAACTTTATATATCCACATACAGGTTAATCGGTAGCCAAATAACTCCGCGCGCAATGTGACCGTGTACGTGGAGAACTGCTTTTCATCATAATTTGTTTTAGACTAACAGGATACTAATGAACTTCATATACACTTGAAAACAGTTACAAGCTACAAAATAACGTTTAAAGTGAGTCTTTAGAGCTCTTATTCAAAGTGTTAGGTCAAATTGAATTGCTTTTATATTTAATTAAATAACCTTTGAACGGTGTATTATTTTAGTTTTTTTTTTATTGCACAACTAATTAAAACAAATTCTTAAGAAGTCATGTACAAAAGATCCGTTTCAAAGATCCAGCAAAACCACAAACGTTACTCCAGCAGGATCTCGAATAACTTCGCAGCCGAAGAACGAACAAATAAAAAATAAGTTGCAACATTTACCTCGTCTAGACAACTAATTATATAGCTAATATTTATTTCGATATTCAAATTAAAAAAGAAAATGTCTGGTTGCGGTAACGTTACCCCAGCAGGAAATGTTTTTGATAAATAACTAAAATACTATAAGTGCAACAAATTTGAAAATGTGTGCAACAATTACAGAAGCTAGGCAACTAATTATCTACATCATTTAAATGACTAATTTCGACATTATCTGTCTGGGGTAACGTTCACGAAACTTTACAGTAATAAAAAAATAAAAAAATGTAACTTACGTTGTTTCTATCACTGCTATTTGCGGTTGCCATGATTTGTCGGGAATATCAGCACTAGAATAGCTAACCATTATGGATCTTGTATTTGAGAATATTGACTTTTACCCAACTAAGAAGTTACTAAAGCAAAACACACAATTATAAATAACAATTACGAGGATATCTTCAAAGAAAAAAATGTCCCGTATACAAGTGCGCTGTAAGCGAGTGGGCAACGGACTGGCGCGCAGCGCCGAGACATGCGCTTGCTCGCAACGGGCGAGTGAGCGAAAGAGATAGCATTACATTTATTTAGTCTATGTATCGTGGCGTCATGCGACCGCGGGACGCTCGTACGGGCCGTAATGACGTTATAGGTTGTGAGTGGGTTTCTACACAATTCAATTAAATTTTTGATGACCGTTTTAACCATTACCAAAGACTACAACACAACACACACAGGTTTGACAGGACTACAATAAAAATAATATATAGGGACCAGTGTTGCGAGGGCCCTTGAGGCGAAAGTTACGTTTCGTTCCCTGAAATGTTACATTTTTGCTGCAAAAGTTACATTATTGTTTTTTTTTTTTAATTTAGGCGTTTTTGGGGTCGGAGCTAAATTGATGTCAGAATTTTTTGACGTTTTGTGATAGCTAGGCTCAAGTGTGCGGTGTCAAAAGATTCGTCTTCGCGCTGGCTAACGGAATGTACTGAAATAAAAATTTACGCTAAACGAAAATTTTACACACTGGTTAAAAATAATACTGAAGAATTTTGTATAAATGTTAAAACCAAATTTTTTTGTAGAGTATATTTTTGAAGAATAAAGATTGAAGTTTAAAAAAATTTTAAAAATCAAAGTGAAGTATTAAGAGAAATAAATATTCGAAAGGGTCAGTTTTTATTTGTCTCACGCACTTTTCTCATATTTGTACGACAACAAACAATAACACAACGAAACCAAACAAATCACAGTCAGCCATATTTATTTTCTTTTTCTTGCTAGGTAGCTACGAAACCGCGAACGACGTGAACTCGCGAAGTAGGAAACGGGCGCGCTTACGTTCAAGCAAAATTTCAAGTTCTAGTCCATCCAGAATACGTTTCATTTTGTCATTGCGCGTTCCATTCAGAGCCATCTCTGAGTGTGTTATGGAGTGAAATACTTCTTAGACGCGCCAGTTTTATAAAAATATAGTATTACAAATCTCATTGTTCTCAAAAGTTACGAAAATTGCCCTAAATGTAAAAATTACTTCCATGTTACGCGAGGGGGTTAAAAGTTACGAAAAATGTAAGAAATGTAACCGTCTGGCAACACTGACAGGAACCATTTTTTTTATTTACCCCGAAGAGAAGGCTATAGTCTTTAGACCATATTGCCTAGTCTTACGTGGTGTATTTTCACTTTTTTTTTCCATCAGATTGCAGATGTAACACATTCTAATGTGTTTTGCAGTATTTGGCAACAAATGTGTTGAGTCAGCCTTCTCGGCAAACTTCGCTGAGGTAGTAAATAAGACAATAAAATTCTGAGCTTCATTTAACCGAAATTGCTCCTGTTTCAATGATTCCACATGTTGCTCAGTTGCGTGGACACTTAAGACACAAAAATTTTACATCTCAATATCCACTAGGAATCAATAAACGAATAATTAAAACAGCCACTGAACTTCACTCGAGAAAATCCCGCCAAAAACCTGATAGGGATTAGGGACCATTGTCCATTACACTATTTTGTTTTTCTTTTGGAACAGACTAAGGTCAGAGACCATGCTGCCTAGTCATCAGTAGTGAATTTTTATATTTATTTCCAATAGAATGCAGAAGAAACACATTCTAATGTTTTTTGCAGTATTTGGCAACAAATGTGTCAAGTTAGCCTAATGTGTCAAGTTAGCCTTCCCGGCACACTTCGCTGAGGTACCTAGTCAATACTACAATAAAATTCTCAGCTTCATTTTACCGAGATCGCGCCTGTTTCAATGATTTCACATACTGTCCAGTTGCGTAGACACTTGAGACACAAAACTACACCAATTTTACATCACAATATCCACTAGGAATCAATAAGCGAACAATTAAAACAGCCACTGAACTTCACTCGAGAATATCCCGCCAAAAACACCCATTAAGCAAATAACTCTTGTTATCTCTTTGTAGCCTCCAGAGATTGGCGCTACTACTGGTATTGGTACTACATTAGATGTGGATGTGCAAGATTCACCTGTTTCAGAATCCATTCTTCAAAATAAAAGATAGTGTAACTTTAGAAGATAGTTTTTAAATTCGGGCATTTACAATCAATATGTTGATTGTCTATGTAGGTATATACAATAATTAACCTACATCATTAGAATTATTTATTGACATTTATTACTAAAGTACTCGTATTAAGTAGAATCATTAACTAGGAATATTATGGTGAAGCAATTATTTTCAATTTCCTATACCTTTGTTGGTCTAAATTATCATCATTTATAGAACGAGTATAACTTTAACTTGAAGAATAATTAGGGCGGTTCGACATATTTTCCATACAAAATCTATCAAAAGGCCATTTTTACGCATCAGAAGTTATTTAACCATTGAAAAACCGGGCCTAGATATACTTACTTAGTTAAAATTACGACATTGACTTGTTGATCTTTAGTCATACTCAAGAATATTTTTTAGGTATTTATTAGTACTTAGGCCTGCAAAAACACTTAGATTCTTAATTCAATGAATGAGTGCTAGTTATGTATTTTTTTTGTTAATTTGATACAACACTTCAAAGCAGTAGTAGGTATTTAAATTGTAAGACTAACAAAATCTGTGATTTGATTGGTAACAATTAGAATGATTTTATTTGATAAAACGCAATCCTAAAACAGATCATTTTTCGGGGGGAATCAGCAATAACCCATAGTCTCATACCTATCAAATAAATATATAAAAAAAATCGGTCGAGCCGTTTCGGAGGAGTGCAACCACAAACACCGTTTTTTTTTTTCTTTTTGTGGGGTGGGAAATCATCCAGTAACATCTCCCGCTCTGGGTGGAGCTGGAGGGCGTATCAGACTCTTATTGACTAAAACCCACGCCTGTTCCTTCCCTACCCTGAGTGCTCAGGGGCGAGGTAACTCTGTTTCGAATTTATCCTCAACCCCTGGGACCACAAACACCGTGACACGAGTTTTAGATATTAGAAGATTATGCATTATGCGGGAAAAATTGAAACCTCCTGTCCAGTCCTGAGAACCAAACTGAATTAGAAAGAACTAAAGAAAGCTGCATTAGGTCCTTATGAACTAAAAGTAGACAAAGGATAAGAAAAACTAAGTTAACTTAGCACACAGTACTTTATTCAAAAGGTCAGCAAACATTGAAAACATTATAAAATTACAAAATATTTACATCAATGTCAGGAAGGATAGCACAAGGATAATAAAAACTGTATTACATAAAATAAAGCAGTCTAATGTTAATGTATGTCTAAGGCTACTGTCTAATACATAACATGGTTTAAAAGAGTGTCCAGTCCATGGAGTTTCTTGCACGTTCTTTTCCATAGAGATTTACGCCTTGCAATATGCAATTAACTTCATCTTTCTGACTAACCGACATAATGACAATTCAAAAGTGCCTGTAAATGGTTTATTTCTCCTGGTTCAGCTTAGAACTTTAGACATCAATATATTTGTCTATCACAGTTCTGTGTAAATAAGGACAATATTTCATTAGTAGTAGTAGATACATTCTATAAAATATTAACTTTACTGATTTTATTCTGTAAAACATAGATATTCAGTATGTCTACCAAGTATAGAAGAACACGGTCATGTTTGGCGTTTCTATGCTTGATAAACACATCTACAGAAATACAATTATGTAAATTTCCTATCCTTATTCTAAAATATTACTAAGAATAATTATGATCTACTACGGTATGTACGCTCTATCTATTCTAACATCATCAACTGGACAGTCATTTTTGTCACATTCAACTAAACCTATTCTTTTCACAACAGCCATTCCAGTTTTAACTCTTCCGAAGATTGTATGCTTTCCATCCAGCCACTGTGTTGGAGCCAGGGTTATGAAGAATTGTGATCCATTTGAATTAGGCCCAGCATTCGCCATAGACAGCACTCCAGCTCCAGTATGTTTTAACTTCGGAGATATTTCATCATCAAACTGTGGCCCATAAATAGATTGTCCACCTTTGCCTGTGCCGGTAGGATCACCGCCCTGTATCATAAAATCTCGAATGACTCTGTGGAACTTGGTGTTGTTGAAGTAACCACGCCGTACGAGTTCCATGAAGTTTCTGCATGTAATTGGTGAATGTTTCCAATACATCTCCACGACCATAGAACCCATGCTGAGAACAAAAATTATAACCATGTTATACAATTTTACAAGCAAAATTTTCTCAGCATTTAATTTTTTACATATGCTGAGCAAACATCAAGACTGAAGCACTTTTTGTCATCGCATCGCAACAATTGGAAAACTTTTTGCGTGAATGAGTAACAAACATACATCCTATGTTTGTTACTCATTCACGCAAAAACTACAGAACGGATTCTAATGAAACTTTAGTGAACGTTGCCCCAGCCAGATAATGTCGAGTCATTTAAATGATATAGATAATTAGTTTTTTTTTTTTTTTTTTAATTAGCCTAGTGGTAACGGCCGCGACTTACAAGTTGTAGGTCGTGAGTTCAAACCAAGGCAGGCGCTTTACTTTGTGTAGTTTATTTCATAACCACTGCTCTCAAAACGGTGAAGGAAGATAGCGTGAGGACAAGTTGCCTAGCTTCTGTAATTGTTGCACACATTTTCAAATTTTTTGCACTTATAGTTTTTTAGTTATTTATCAAAAACATTTCCTGCTGGGGTAACGTTACCGCAGCCAGACATTTTCTTTTTTAATGGGAATATCGTAATAATTATTAGCTATATAATTAGTTGTCTGGACGAGGTAAATGTTGCAACTTATTTTGTATTTGTTCGTTCTTCGGCTGCGAAGTTATTCGACATCCTGCTGGAGTGACGTTTGTGGTTTTGCTGGATCTCTGAAACCGACAGGCAGATTCTTGTCATCTTTTATACATGACATCTTAAGAATTCGTTTTAATTAGTTGTGCAATAAAAAAAACTAAAATAATGCACCGTTCAAAGGTTATTTAATTAAATATAAAAACACTTCAATATGTCCTAACACTTTGAATAAGAGCTCTAAAGACTTACTTTAAACGTTATTTTGTAGCTTGTAACTGTTTTCAAGTGTATGTGAAGTTTCATTTGCATCCTGTTACGAATTAACAAATTATGATGAAATTCAGTTCTCCACGTTCATGGTCATAATGCACATGGAGTTATTTGGCCACCGATTAACCTGTATGTGGATATATAAACTAATTTATATATGAATAATTAGTTGTTTTGTTCAGTTTTATACCTGTAAAATTTCAGCGTAGTACATACAGTAATTAATGAGATATTTAAATAAAAGTCATTAGAAATAGCAAGACCGTGGTAACCCGACTATGTTTAAGAGGTTACAAAAAAGCGACCGCGTAGTACATTATGCTATCTTCTAAAATATGTAGGATATTGTTACAAGTTTAGTACAGATGTGTAGACAAGTGTTAAAACAAGACTACATGTTTTTAATTATTTTTTATTTACAGGTAAATTAATAATTTCAATTGAACTTTTAAAATATTACTTAAAAACAATCACTGATAAGATAATATTTTGTAACTGACAATAGTAGAACTGATAATAGTTTGTTTGGCAATGTAAACAATGAAGTACCCCTTCGCCAACCCCTCCGCGCTCGCCCACCCGCGTCGTGCGCATCGTCGTTATCGACGATTTTAGGTAAGTATGTGCCATTGTGCACATAATAGATACCTATCTAATAAGTAGCAAAAAGGTAATAATAATAATAATGTTATTATTATTACATTGCTATTTTTATATTTTTAAATGTTTTATTTTAATTTTATTTAATATTTAAAAATGTAAACAATATGTATATACAAATAAAGGAATGGAATAATAATGTTTACAAATATTTTTTATTTAGTAACATTAGATATTACAATATTGTTATGTATTGTTAACAGTGTACGCGTCTGTACCGAACTTGTAAGGTATATTATACTAAACATTTTAGAAGATAGCATAATTTACTACGCGGTCGCTTATTTGTAACCACTTAAACATGGTCGGGTTACCACGGTCTTGCTATCCCTAATGACTTTTATTTTATTATCTCGTTAATTACTGTATGTACCTACTACGCTGAAATTTTAAAGGTATAAAACTGAACTAAGCAACTAATTATTTATCTATCATTAACTTTATATATCCACATACAGGTTAATCGGTAGCCAAATAACTCCGCGCGCAATGTGACCGTGTACGTGGAGAACTGCTTTTCATCATAATTTGTTTTAGACTAACAGGATACTAATGAACTTCATATACACTTGAAAACAGTTACAAGCTACAAAATAACGTTTAAAGTGAGTCTTTAGAGCTCTTATTCAAAGTGTTAGGTCAAATTGAATTGCTTTTATATTTAATTAAATAACCTTTGAACGGTGTATTATTTTAGTTTTTTTTTTATTGCACAACTAATTAAAACAAATTCTTAAGAAGTCATGTACAAAAGATCCGTTTCAAAGATCCAGCAAAACCACAAACGTTACTCCAGCAGGATCTCGAATAACTTCGCAGCCGAAGAACGAACAAATAAAAAATAAGTTGCAACATTTACCTCGTCTAGACAACTAATTATATAGCTAATATTTATTTCGATATTCAAATTAAAAAAGAAAATGTCTGGTTGCGGTAACGTTACCCCAGCAGGAAATGTTTTTGATAAATAACTAAAATACTATAAGTGCAACAAATTTGAAAATGTGTGCAACAATTACAGAAGCTAGGCAACTAATTATCTACATCATTTAAATGACTAATTTCGACATTATCTGTCTGGGGTAACGTTCACGAAACTTTACAGTAATAAAAAAATAAAAAAATGTAACTTACGTTGTTTCTATCACTGCTATTTGCGGTTGCCATGATTTGTCGGGAATATCAGCACTAGAATAGCTAACCATTATGGATCTTGTATTTGAGAATATTGACTTTTACCCAACTAAGAAGTTACTAAAGCAAAACACACAATTATAAATAACAATTACGAGGATATCTTCAAAGAAAAAAATGTCCCGTATACAAGTGCGCTGTAAGCGAGTGGGCAACGGACTGGCGCGCAGCGCCGAGACATGCGCTTGCTCGCAACGGGCGAGTGAGCGAAAGAGATAGCATTACATTTATTTAGTCTATGTATCGTGGCGTCATGCGACCGCGGGACGCTCGTACGGGCCGTAATGACGTTATAGGTTGTGAGTGGGTTTCTACACAATTCAATTAAATTTTTGATGACCGTTTTAACCATTACCAAAGACTACAACACAACACACACAGGTTTGACAGGACTACAATAAAAATAATATATAGGGACCAGTGTTGCGAGGGCCCTTGAGGCGAAAGTTACGTTTCGTTCCCTGAAATGTTACATTTTTGCTGCAAAAGTTACATTATTGTTTTTTTTTTTTAATTTAGGCGTTTTTGGGGTCGGAGCTAAATTGATGTCAGAATTTTTTGACGTTTTGTGATAGCTAGGCTCAAGTGTGCGGTGTCAAAAGATTCGTCTTCGCGCTGGCTAACGGAATGTACTGAAATAAAAATTTACGCTAAACGAAAATTTTACACACTGGTTAAAAATAATACTGAAGAATTTTGTATAAATGTTAAAACCAAATTTTTTTGTAGAGTATATTTTTGAAGAATAAAGATTGAAGTTTAAAAAAATTTTAAAAATCAAAGTGAAGTATTAAGAGAAATAAATATTCGAAAGGGTCAGTTTTTATTTGTCTCACGCACTTTTCTCATATTTGTACGACAACAAACAATAACACAACGAAACCAAACAAATCACAGTCAGCCATATTTATTTTCTTTTTCTTGCTAGGTAGCTACGAAACCGCGAACGACGTGAACTCGCGAAGTAGGAAACGGGCGCGCTTACGTTCAAGCAAAATTTCAAGTTCTAGTCCATCCAGAATACGTTTCATTTTGTCATTGCGCGTTCCATTCAGAGCCATCTCTGAGTGTGTTATGGAGTGAAATACTTCTTAGACGCGCCAGTTTTATAAAAATATAGTATTACAAATCTCATTGTTCTCAAAAGTTACGAAAATTGCCCTAAATGTAAAAATTACTTCCATGTTACGCGAGGGGGTTAAAAGTTACGAAAAATGTAAGAAATGTAACCGTCTGGCAACACTGACAGGAACCATTTTTTTTATTTACCCCGAAGAGAAGGCTATAGTCTTTAGACCATATTGCCTAGTCTTACGTGGTGTATTTTCACTTTTTTTTTCCATCAGATTGCAGATGTAACACATTCTAATGTGTTTTGCAGTATTTGGCAACAAATGTGTTGAGTCAGCCTTCTCGGCAAACTTCGCTGAGGTAGTAAATAAGACAATAAAATTCTGAGCTTCATTTAACCGAAATTGCTCCTGTTTCAATGATTCCACATGTTGCTCAGTTGCGTGGACACTTAAGACACAAAAATTTTACATCACAATATCCACTAGGAATCAATAAACGAATAATTAAAACAGCCACTGAACTTCACTCGAGAAAATCCCGCCAAAAACCTGATAGGGATTAGGGACCATTGTCCATTACACTATTTTGTTTTTCTTTTGGAACAGACTAAGGTCAGAGACCATGCTGCCTAGTCATCAGTAGTGAATTTTTATATTTATTTCCAATAGAATGCAGAAGAAACACATTCTAATGTTTTTTGCAGTATTTGGCAACAAATGTGTCAAGTTAGCCTAATGTGTCAAGTTAGCCTTCCCGGCACACTTCGCTGAGGTACCTAGTCAATACTACAATAAAATTCTCAGCTTCATTTTACCGAGATCGCGCCTGTTTCAATGATTTCACATACTGTCCAGTTGCGTAGACACTTGAGACACAAAACTACACCAATTTTACATCACAATATCCACTAGGAATCAATAAGCGAACAATTAAAACAGCCACTGAACTTCACTCGAGAATATCCCGCCAAAAACACCCATTAAGCAAATAACTCTTGTTATCTCTTTGTAGCCTCCAGAGATTGGCGCTACTACTGGTATTGGTACTACATTAGATGTGGATGTGCAAGATTCACCTGTTTCAGAATCCATTCTTCAAAATAAAAGATAGTGTAACTTTAGAAGATAGTTTTTAAATTCGGGCATTTACAATCAATATAATAATAATAATAATAATAATAAAGTTTATTGTTCTTCTCTCACATAGAATTTTACAAACAATATAAAAAACAAACAAAACATTAGCGATAATTGTTGTGATCTATGTGAGAGACTGGTTTCTGTACTAGGAGACCTGTATGACAGATAACCAGCCTCTCCAGACTCCGGACAATAGGTGACAGCTGTATACAACATCAGTGAGAAGTAATAATTAAGAGGGATTAAGCTACGTGCAGTGAGATTGCTGCTGTTATGGGGGTACAAAGTGGTGAAGTGAGATTGTTTCTGTTATGGGGGTACAAAGTGGGTGAGAGGAACTAAATTGGATGAGAGAGTAATTGAGTATGTGTACGCTAGTGTGAGTGCGAGTGTGTGGGAGCGTGTATGTGTCTGTGTGAGTGTGTGTGGGAGAGAGTGAGTGTGTGTGAGTGCGTGTGTGCGGGGTGAAGGAGGTGACAGCATACGCAGTTGGTTAGGATGGTACAATAAGCAGATTTTCAGTGTCATCGTAGTTGAGGGACTTAAGCCAGGCAGTAATAACCCTCTTACAATTAGCTCTTGTAAGAGGGTAAACTGTTAGCTTCTTATTTATCTTATTATATAGATGTCCACCAAGAAAATCAAAGAATTTGCGTGAGAAGGCAGTGCTACGATTAGTAAGTGTTGGGCAAACCCTGTATTTGACTCTCTTGTTTGCATTAAGTAAAGGATCGTACCCTATTAGTGTATGTTGTTTTAGAGCTGAGCACAGAATATATAGTTGTCTTACTGTCAGCACATCAGAGAGCAAGTACAGATCTTTGGTAGGAAAGAAGAAAGGTAACGACAAGCTTACTTTTAGTACCGCTCTTTGAGCTCTTTCAAGTTGTATTAAGTTAGTTTTACTAGTGCCACCCCATACAGTAATACAGTAGGTTAGAATGGATTGGCACAGGGCCATGTAAACCATTTTAATGACATTTTTATCTGCAATGCGGCTTAAATTTTTAAAAATGAAAATTAGTTTTCGAGTTCTGGAAGATAGTAGGTCCAGGTGGTGTTTGAAGCTGAGAGTACTATCAATCATGACTCCGAGGTACTTTATACTCAAAGCTATTTCTAATCGACTGCAGGAACAGGGGTGGGCAGATGAGCAGTAATGGGCTTTGATGTAATAATTTTCGTGAATTGCAGATGAGTTGTTTTTAATAGAGAATGGTACAAATTTAGTTTTGCTGACATTGAGAGTAAGGCCGTTGTTATTAAGCCAAGAAGTTACAGTATTGAACCCAGATTGAGCGAGGCTGTAAACCTCATCCCAACTGTCGCCATGGAAGATCAACGCAGTGTCATCCGCAAATGTGACAATTTTGCCATTTTGTAGTAGCAGATCACATAGGTCATTGATGAAGGTGAGGAAAAGTGTGGGCCCAATTACACTACCCTGAGGAACACCGTAGCAAATAGATAAGTCATCACTAGTGAATTCACCAATTCTAACTCTCTGTTGCCTGTCAGCAAGGTAATCCCCAAATAGTTTGAGCTGTGTATCACGAATCCCCATACTTTGTAGCTTAGTTAGTAGGAGTGGAACAGAGACCGTGTCAAAAGCTTTAGCTAGATCCAGGAATATCGCTATCACTTTCTTTTTGTGGTCTAGTTTATTAACCACATGATCGATCAATTCGTGAACCGCATCATTGGTCGAGATTCCAGCTCTAAAACCAAATTGAGATTTTGACAGCAAGGATTTGGTCTCAAGATAGTTAATTAGACGTTTGTTAATAAGTTTTTCAGCTAGTTTAGACAGAGTAGAAAGTATAGAGATGGGTCGGTAGTTGTTGACACAGTCTCTGTCACCACTCTTGTAAATTGGGATTACTTCAGCAAGTTTAAATTCCTTCGGAAAAACACCACTGAGGAACATTAAGTTGAAGATGTACGTTAAGGGCGGGACTAGGGTAGTGTGGTATCTTTTAAGAAAAGCTCCTGAGATATTGTCTCGTCCAACTGTATTGACTTTTTTTAGATTTAGGATACACTGACGAACCTCATCTTCATCAGTGGGAAGCAAAACGAAAGAGGAAGGACAAGAGTTAGCGTGTGGTGTGTAGATAGAAGGATTTCCGTCGTGAATGTTTTCAGCAAGGTTTTTGCCAATAGACACAAAAAAATTGTTTATTGCATTGACAGAGGTAGAAGGGTTTGGGGTAGATATAAGATCCATTGCTGGGTTTGATTTTTTGTTGGAGTGTGTTATTTGTTTTACAGCGTCCCAAAGTTTTTTATTGTTAGTTTTAGCTGCTTTATCTAATAGGTTTTTTTCATAGTCCGTTTTTAGTTTTTTTAGTAGCCAGTTGCAAAAGTTTCTGTACCTTTTGTAGGTGATCTTGCTGATTTCATTATTAGGGTTTTTTTTTGATTTTATGTGGAGTTTATCTCGATTTTTCATACATCTCAATAGACCATTTGTTATCCAGGGCTTTCTAATCCTCTTGCGATTAGAAATGGAAACGGTTCGTGTGTTAGCTAGTATTATAGTGTTTAGGTCATTGACTAACAATGTAGTAGCTACATTTACATCAGTTATTTCGTAGATGGAATTGAGGCATATATTTTGCATATCGTTGTCAAGGCCTATGTAGTTAACTTTCCTAATGGTAGATGTTATCATCGGGTGGTGGTGGTTTTCAAGCACAAGTATCACACTGTCATGGTCGGTAATAGACGTCTCCGCGACATAGCAAAAGGCAGGGAGTCTACTTTTTAGCATGACGTGATCTAAACAAGTTTTACTATGTGTTGGTAACTGGTGGGCAGGTAAAAGACCTATGGAAGCTAGTACATTTAGGTATGATGATGAGTTAGCATCGTTAGTGTTAATAGTTATGTCCACGTTAATATCTCCAATGAGAATGATATTAGGGAAGTTTAAGCTACTTAAAAAGTTACTGAGAGATTCAAGAAATGGGTTAATGTTTTTATTACCAGGAGGTCTGTATATTGCAACGACGAGGGTATTACTGTCTAACTTTATTGTAATACAATTGGCATCAAGAATGGTTGGTTCCGATATTATTGGACTTAAATTATCTTTGAAGTACACGATGACCCCTTCATTTTGGGTGATGTTATTTTCAGTTTTAGCCAAGTCGAAGCCTTCTATTGCAGGAATGGTGTGGGTGTGGCGTAGCCAACACTCCGTGAGTATGATAAGATCCCACTCAGTATTTGATCTTTTAAGAAGGGTTAACAGGCTAGGATAGTTACGATTAACACTACGGATGTTCTGATGTATTATTTTTAGGCTAGAGTGTGGCCTTTTAATTAGATTAGGACACTCTTCTATTTCGCAAGTGGATGAATTCGCTATAACAAAATTATCAAGATCGCTATTAATTTGGTTTATGTTATCGAATTTTGATAATTTAAGTAAGTAGGTGAATTCGAGCATGTCAATAGATTGTAATTACGTGGAAAGTAAGTGTGATTTAAAGGTGCAGAGTTATAAAAAGATGTGACGATTAATACCTCATAAGTAGATTGAAAATTAGTCAAGCGAATGTAATATAATGATGAGTTGGTATATAATGTATTATAGTTATATGTAGCAGATGGATAACAAGTAATAATTGTATATAATGGTGTCGTAGCACTGTGGAAAATTGGAGAGGTATGTATTATATGGATATGTTGTTGCGTCGCGTATGTATGGTTCACCCTATTTATGTGTGAAATAAGTGTAAGAAAGTTATAAATGTTAGATGGTTGTGTTATTATTATTAATGTGTTGAGTGTTTCATTGTGGAGTATTGTGTAATAGCTAATGGTGTAAAACTTAAAAATATAAAAGGATATAACATAAAAAGAACAGAGCAAACATAGTAATTTGACATAGAATAGTCACTTATTAGCAATCTTTTCCAGATCCAGTTCGCAGTCCACACGCAGCGCTGGTGAATCATGGGATTTTTTGATAAAAATTTTTCCATAAGAAGTCCATGTACTATGGTATTTGTGTTCCATAACAAACAGTCTGGCCAGGTATGCTAGTCGTCTTCCCAAGCTTGTCAGTGACTCATCGACAAAGACCGGTTTAATAGGGCCAGCTAGCTGCAGGTGGGATGTATTTAGCTTGTTGTCTTTGTGCATCTTATTGAAGTTCCTGCACTGTTTTAGGAATCCATCTTTACATGAAGTTGTTGTGAATTTGACCACAATATGATTACCAGATTCCTTTTTGGTTTTTAGGCGATAAACATCTTGAACATCAAGGTTAGATAATGGCTGATCAATGACCTCGCTCACCTTCTGGACTAGGTTACGAAGAGTATTCTTATTTTCCGATGCTTGTCTAGGAATGTTCCTAATTTCGATGGTGGATGCGCGTGAGTTACGCTCTAGCTGTTCTATTTTGCTCTCTAGTGCCTCGATTTTAAGTTCGTAACTTTTGTTTTTTTGTTCAAGGTTAACCATTTTCTGTAATACTTCGTCATAATATGTTGATTGTCTATGTAGGTATATACAATAATTAACCTACATCATTAGAATTATTTATTGACATTTATTACTAAAGTACTCGTATTAAGTAGAATCATTAACTAGGAATATTATGGTGAAGCAATTATTTTCAATTTCCTATACCTTTGTTGGTCTAAATTATCATCATTTATAGAACGAGTATAACTTTAACTTGAAGAATAATTAGGGCGGTTCGACATATTTTCCATACAAAATCTATCAAAAGGCCATTTTTACGCATCAGAAGTTATTTAACCATTGAAAAACCGGGCCTAGATATACTTACTTAGTTAAAATTACGACATTGACTTGTTGATCTTTAGTCATACTCAAGAATATTTTTTAGGTATTTATTAGTACTTAGGCCTGCAAAAACACTTAGATTCTTAATTCAATGAATGAGTGCTAGTTATGTATTTTTTTTGTTAATTTGATACAACACTTCAAAGCAGTAGTAGGTATTTAAATTGTAAGACTAACAAAATCTGTGATTTGATTGGTAACAATTAGAATGATTTTATTTGATAAAACGCAATCCTAAAACAGATCATTTTTCGGGGGGAATCAGCAATAACCCATAGTCTCATACCTATCAAATAAATATATAAAAAAAATCGGTCGAGCCGTTTCGGAGGAGTGCAACCACAAACACCGTTTTTTTTTTTCTTTTTGTGGGGTGGGAAATCATCCAGTAACATCTCCCGCTCTGGGTGGAGCTGGAGGGCGTATCAGACTCTTATTGACTAAAACCCACGCCTGTTCCTTCCCTACCCTGAGTGCTCAGGGGCGAGGTAACTCTGTTTCGAATTTATCCTCAACCCCTGGGACCACAAACACCGTGACACGAGTTTTAGATATTAGAAGATTATGCATTATGCGGGAAAAATTGAAACCTCCTGTCCAGTCCTGAGAACCAAACTGAATTAGAAAGAACTAAAGAAAGCTGCATTAGGTCCTTATGAACTAAAAGTAGACAAAGGATAAGAAAAACTAAGTTAACTTAGCACACAGTACTTTATTCAAAAGGTCAGCAAACATTGAAAACATTATAAAATTACAAAATATTTACATCAATGTCAGGAAGGATAGCACAAGGATAATAAAAACTGTATTACATAAAATAAAGCAGTCTAATGTTAATGTATGTCTAAGGCTACTGTCTAATACATAACATGGTTTAAAAGAGTGTCCAGTCCATGGAGTTTCTTGCACGTTCTTTTCCATAGAGATTTACGCCTTGCAATATGCAATTAACTTCATCTTTCTGACTAACCGACATAATGACAATTCAAAAGTGCCTGTAAATGGTTTATTTCTCCTGGTTCAGCTTAGAACTTTAGACATCAATATATTTGTCTATCACAGTTCTGTGTAAATAAGGACAATATTTCATTAGTAGTAGTAGATACATTCTATAAAATATTAACTTTACTGATTTTATTCTGTAAAACATAGATATTCAGTATGTCTACCAAGTATAGAAGAACACGGTCATGTTTGGCGTTTCTATGCTTGATAAACACATCTACAGAAATACAATTATGTAAATTTCCTATCCTTATTCTAAAATATTACTAAGAATAATTATGATCTACTACGGTATGTACGCTCTATCTATTCTAACATCATCAACTGGACAGTCATTTTTGTCACATTCAACTAAACCTATTCTTTTCACAACAGCCATTCCAGTTTTAACTCTTCCGAAGATTGTATGCTTTCCATCCAGCCACTGTGTTGGAGCCAGGGTTATGAAGAATTGTGATCCATTTGAATTAGGCCCAGCATTCGCCATAGACAGCACTCCAGCTCCAGTATGTTTTAACTTCGGAGATATTTCATCATCAAACTGTGGCCCATAAATAGATTGTCCACCTTTGCCTGTGCCGGTAGGATCACCGCCCTGTATCATAAAATCTCGAATGACTCTGTGGAACTTGGTGTTGTTGAAGTAACCACGCCGTACGAGTTCCATGAAGTTTCTGCATGTAATTGGTGAATGTTTCCAATACATCTCCACGACCATAGAACCCATGCTGAGAACAAAAATTATAACCATGTTATACAATTTTACAAGCAAAATTTTCTCAGCATTTAATTTTTTACATATGCTGAGCAAACATCAAGACTGAAGCACTTTTTGTCATCGCATCGCAACAATTGGAAAACTTTTTGCGTGAATGAGTAACAAACATACATCCTATGTTTGTTACTCATTCACGCAAAAACTACAGAACGGATTCTAATGAAACTTTAGTGAACGTTGCCCCAGCCAGATAATGTCGAGTCATTTAAATGATATAGATAATTAGTTTTTTTTTTTTTTTTTTAATTAGCCTAGTGGTAACGGCCGCGACTTACAAGTTGTAGGTCGTGAGTTCAAACCAAGGCAGGCGCTTTACTTTGTGTAGTTTATTTCATAACCACTGCTCTCAAAACGGTGAAGGAAGATAGCGTGAGGACAAGTTGCCTAGCTTCTGTAATTGTTGCACACATTTTCAAATTTTTTGCACTTATAGTTTTTTAGTTATTTATCAAAAACATTTCCTGCTGGGGTAACGTTACCGCAGCCAGACATTTTCTTTTTTAATGGGAATATCGTAATAATTATTAGCTATATAATTAGTTGTCTGGACGAGGTAAATGTTGCAACTTATTTTGTATTTGTTCGTTCTTCGGCTGCGAAGTTATTCGACATCCTGCTGGAGTGACGTTTGTGGTTTTGCTGGATCTCTGAAACCGACAGGCAGATTCTTGTCATCTTTTATACATGACATCTTAAGAATTCGTTTTAATTAGTTGTGCAATAAAAAAAACTAAAATAATGCACCGTTCAAAGGTTATTTAATTAAATATAAAAACACTTCAATATGTCCTAACACTTTGAATAAGAGCTCTAAAGACTTACTTTAAACGTTATTTTGTAGCTTGTAACTGTTTTCAAGTGTATGTGAAGTTTCATTTGCATCCTGTTACGAATTAACAAATTATGATGAAATTCAGTTCTCCACGTTCATGGTCATAATGCACATGGAGTTATTTGGCCACCGATTAACCTGTATGTGGATATATAAACTAATTTATATATGAATAATTAGTTGTTTAGTTCAGTTTTATACCTGTAAAATTTCAGCGTAGTACATACAGTAATTAATGAGATATTTAAATAAAAGTCATTAGAAATAGCAAGACCGTGGTAACCCGACTATGTTTAAGAGGTTACAAAAAAGCGACCGCGTAGTACATTATGCTATCTTCTAAAATATGTAGGATATTGTTACAAGTTTAGTACAGATGTGTAGACAAGTGTTAAAACAAGACTACATGTTTTTAATTATTTTTTATTTACAGGTAAATTAATAATTTCAATTGAACTTTTAAAATATTACTTAAAAACAATCACTGATAAGATAATATTTTGTAACTGACAATAGTAGAACTGATAATAGTTTGTTTGGCAATGTAAACAATGAAGTACCCCTTCGCCAACCCCTCCGCGCTCGCCCACCCGCGTCGTGCGCATCGTCGTTATCGACGATTTTAGGTAAGTATGTGCCATTGTGCACATAATAGATACCTATCTAATAAGTAGCAAAAAGGTAATAATAATAATAATGTTATTATTATTACATTGCTATTTTTATATTTTTAAATGTTTTATTTTAATTTTATTTAATATTTAAAAATGTAAACAATATGTATATACAAATAAAGGAATGGAATAATAATGTTTACAAATATTTTTTATTTAGTAACATTAGATATTACAATATTGTTATGTATTGTTAACAGTGTACGCGTCTGTACCGAACTTGTAAGGTATATTATACTAAACATTTTAGAAGATAGCATAATTTACTACGCGGTCGCTTATTTGTAACCACTTAAACATGGTCGGGTTACCACGGTCTTGCTATCCCTAATGACTTTTATTTTATTATCTCGTTAATTACTGTATGTACCTACTACGCTGAAATTTTAAAGGTATAAAACTGAACTAAGCAACTAATTATTTATCTATCATTAACTTTATATATCCACATACAGGTTAATCGGTAGCCAAATAACTCCGCGCGCAATGTGACCGTGTACGTGGAGAACTGCTTTTCATCATAATTTGTTTTAGACTAACAGGATACTAATGAACTTCATATACACTTGAAAACAGTTACAAGCTACAAAATAACGTTTAAAGTGAGTCTTTAGAGCTCTTATTCAAAGTGTTAGGTCAAATTGAATTGCTTTTATATTTAATTAAATAACCTTTGAACGGTGTATTATTTTAGTTTTTTTTTTATTGCACAACTAATTAAAACAAATTCTTAAGAAGTCATGTACAAAAGATCCGTTTCAAAGATCCAGCAAAACCACAAACGTTACTCCAGCAGGATCTCGAATAACTTCGCAGCCGAAGAACGAACAAATAAAAAATAAGTTGCAACATTTACCTCGTCTAGACAACTAATTATATAGCTAATATTTATTTCGATATTCAAATTAAAAAAGAAAATGTCTGGTTGCGGTAACGTTACCCCAGCAGGAAATGTTTTTGATAAATAACTAAAATACTATAAGTGCAACAAATTTGAAAATGTGTGCAACAATTACAGAAGCTAGGCAACTAATTATCTACATCATTTAAATGACTAATTTCGACATTATCTGTCTGGGGTAACGTTCACGAAACTTTACAGTAATAAAAAAATAAAAAAATGTAACTTACGTTGTTTCTATCACTGCTATTTGCGGTTGCCATGATTTGTCGGGAATATCAGCACTAGAATAGCTAACCATTATGGATCTTGTATTTGAGAATATTGACTTTTACCCAACTAAGAAGTTACTAAAGCAAAACACACAATTATAAATAACAATTACGAGGATATCTTCAAAGAAAAAAATGTCCCGTATACAAGTGCGCTGTAAGCAAGTGGGCAACGGACTGGCGCGCAGCGCCGAGACATGCGCTTGCTCGCAACGGGCGAGTGAGCGAAAGAGATAGCATTACATTTATTTAGTCTATGTATCGTGGCGTCATGCGACCGCGGGACGCTCGTACGGGCCGTAATGACGTTATAGGTTGTGAGTGGGTTTCTACACAATTCAATTAAATTTTTGATGACCGTTTTAACCATTACCAAAGACTACAACACAACACACACAGGTTTGACAGGACTACAATAAAAATAATATATAGGGACCAGTGTTGCGAGGGCCCTTGAGGCGAAAGTTACGTTTCGTTCCCTGAAATGTTACATTTTTGCTGCAAAAGTTACATTATTGTTTTTTTTTTTTAATTTAGGCGTTTTTGGGGTCGGAGCTAAATTGATGTCAGAATTTTTTGACGTTTTGTGATAGCTAGGCTCAAGTGTGCGGTGTCAAAAGATTCGTCTTCGCGCTGGCTAACGGAATGTACTGAAATAAAAATTTACGCTAAACGAAAATTTTACACACTGGTTAAAAATAATACTGAAGAATTTTGTATAAATGTTAAAACCAAATTTTTTTGTAGAGTATATTTTTGAAGAATAAAGATTGAAGTTTAAAAAAATTTTAAAAATCAAAGTGAAGTATTAAGAGAAATAAATATTCGAAAGGGTCAGTTTTTATTTGTCTCACGCACTTTTCTCATATTTGTACGACAACAAACAATAACACAACGAAACCAAACAAATCACAGTCAGCCATATTTATTTTCTTTTTCTTGCTAGGTAGCTACGAAACCGCGAACGACGTGAACTCGCGAAGTAGGAAACGGGCGCGCTTACGTTCAAGCAAAATTTCAAGTTCTAGTCCATCCAGAATACGTTTCATTTTGTCATTGCGCGTTCCATTCAGAGCCATCTCTGAGTGTGTTATGGAGTGAAATACTTCTTAGACGCGCCAGTTTTATAAAAATATAGTATTACAAATCTCATTGTTCTCAAAAGTTACGAAAATTGCCCTAAATGTAAAAATTACTTCCATGTTACGCGAGGGGGTTAAAAGTTACGAAAAATGTAAGAAATGTAACCGTCTGGCAACACTGACAGGAACCATTTTTTTTATTTACCCCGAAGAGAAGGCTATAGTCTTTAGACCATATTGCCTAGTCTTACGTGGTGTATTTTCACTTTTTTTTTCCATCAGATTGCAGATGTAACACATTCTAATGTGTTTTGCAGTATTTGGCAACAAATGTGTTGAGTCAGCCTTCTCGGCAAACTTCGCTGAGGTAGTAAATAAGACAATAAAATTCTGAGCTTCATTTAACCGAAATTGCTCCTGTTTCAATGATTCCACATGTTGCTCAGTTGCGTGGACACTTAAGACACAAAAATTTTACATCACAATATCCACTAGGAATCAATAAACGAATAATTAAAACAGCCACTGAACTTCACTCGAGAAAATCCCGCCAAAAACCTGATAGGGATTAGGGACCATTGTCCATTACACTATTTTGTTTTTCTTTTGGAACAGACTAAGGTCAGAGACCATGCTGCCTAGTCATCAGTAGTGAATTTTTATATTTATTTCCAATAGAATGCAGAAGAAACACATTCTAATGTTTTTTGCAGTATTTGGCAACAAATGTGTCAAGTTAGCCTAATGTGTCAAGTTAGCCTTCCCGGCACACTTCGCTGAGGTACCTAGTCAATACTACAATAAAATTCTCAGCTTCATTTTACCGAGATCGCGCCTGTTTCAATGATTTCACATACTGTCCAGTTGCGTAGACACTTGAGACACAAAACTACACCAATTTTACATCACAATATCCACTAGGAATCAATAAGCGAACAATTAAAACAGCCACTGAACTTCACTCGAGAATATCCCGCCAAAAACACCCATTAAGCAAATAACTCTTGTTATCTCTTTGTAGCCTCCAGAGATTGGCGCTACTACTGGTATTGGTACTACATTAGATGTGGATGTGCAAGATTCACCTGTTTCAGAATCCATTCTTCAAAATAAAAGATAGTGTAACTTTAGAAGATAGTTTTTAAATTCGGGCATTTACAATCAATATGTTGATTGTCTATGTAGGTATATACAATAATTAACCTACATCATTAGAATTATTTATTGACATTTATTACTAAAGTACTCGTATTAAGTAGAATCATTAACTAGGAATATTATGGTGAAGCAATTATTTTCAATTTCCTATACCTTTGTTGGTCTAAATTATCATCATTTATAGAACGAGTATAACTTTAACTTGAAGAATAATTAGGGCGGTTCGACATATTTTCCATACAAAATCTATCAAAAGGCCATTTTTACGCATCAGAAGTTATTTAACCATTGAAAAACCGGGCCTAGATATACTTACTTAGTTAAAATTACGACATTGACTTGTTGATCTTTAGTCATACTCAAGAATATTTTTTAGGTATTTATTAGTACTTAGGCCTGCAAAAACACTTAGATTCTTAATTCAATGAATGAGTGCTAGTTATGTATTTTTTTTGTTAATTTGATACAACACTTCAAAGCAGTAGTAGGTATTTAAATTGTAAGACTAACAAAATCTGTGATTTGATTGGTAACAATTAGAATGATTTTATTTGATAAAACGCAATCCTAAAACAGATCATTTTTCGGGGGGAATCAGCAATAACCCATAGTCTCATACCTATCAAATAAATATATAAAAAAAATCGGTCGAGCCGTTTCGGAGGAGTGCAACCACAAACACCGTTTTTTTTTTTCTTTTTGTGGGGTGGGAAATCATCCAGTAACATCTCCCGCTCTGGGTGGAGCTGGAGGGCGTATCAGACTCTTATTGACTAAAACCCACGCCTGTTCCTTCCCTACCCTGAGTGCTCAGGGGCGAGGTAACTCTGTTTCGAATTTATCCTCAACCCCTGGGACCACAAACACCGTGACACGAGTTTTAGATATTAGAAGATTATGCATTATGCGGGAAAAATTGAAACCTCCTGTCCAGTCCTGAGAACCAAACTGAATTAGAAAGAACTAAAGAAAGCTGCATTAGGTCCTTATGAACTAAAAGTAGACAAAGGATAAGAAAAACTAAGTTAACTTAGCACACAGTACTTTATTCAAAAGGTCAGCAAACATTGAAAACATTATAAAATTACAAAATATTTACATCAATGTCAGGAAGGATAGCACAAGGATAATAAAAACTGTATTACATAAAATAAAGCAGTCTAATGTTAATGTATGTCTAAGGCTACTGTCTAATACATAACATGGTTTAAAAGAGTGTCCAGTCCATGGAGTTTCTTGCACGTTCTTTTCCATAGAGATTTACGCCTTGCAATATGCAATTAACTTCATCTTTCTGACTAACCGACATAATGACAATTCAAAAGTGCCTGTAAATGGTTTATTTCTCCTGGTTCAGCTTAGAACTTTAGACATCAATATATTTGTCTATCACAGTTCTGTGTAAATAAGGACAATATTTCATTAGTAGTAGTAGATACATTCTATAAAATATTAACTTTACTGATTTTATTCTGTAAAACATAGATATTCAGTATGTCTACCAAGTATAGAAGAACACGGTCATGTTTGGCGTTTCTATGCTTGATAAACACATCTACAGAAATACAATTATGTAAATTTCCTATCCTTATTCTAAAATATTACTAAGAATAATTATGATCTACTACGGTATGTACGCTCTATCTATTCTAACATCATCAACTGGACAGTCATTTTTGTCACATTCAACTAAACCTATTCTTTTCACAACAGCCATTCCAGTTTTAACTCTTCCGAAGATTGTATGCTTTCCATCCAGCCACTGTGTTGGAGCCAGGGTTATGAAGAATTGTGATCCATTTGAATTAGGCCCAGCATTCGCCATAGACAGCACTCCAGCTCCAGTATGTTTTAACTTCGGAGATATTTCATCATCAAACTGTGGCCCATAAATAGATTGTCCACCTTTGCCTGTGCCGGTAGGATCACCGCCCTGTATCATAAAATCTCGAATGACTCTGTGGAACTTGGTGTTGTTGAAGTAACCACGCCGTACGAGTTCCATGAAGTTTCTGCATGTAATTGGTGAATGTTTCCAATACATCTCCACGACCATAGAACCCATGCTGAGAACAAAAATTATAACCATGTTATACAATTTTACAAGCAAAATTTTCTCAGCATTTAATTTTTTACATATGCTGAGCAAACATCAAGACTGAAGCACTTTTTGTCATCGCATCGCAACAATTGGAAAACTTTTTGCGTGAATGAGTAACAAACATACATCCTATGTTTGTTACTCATTCACGCAAAAACTACAGAACGGATTCTAATGAAACTTTAGTGAACGTTGCCCCAGCCAGATAATGTCGAGTCATTTAAATGATATAGATAATTAGTTTTTTTTTTTTTTTTTTAATTAGCCTAGTGGTAACGGCCGCGACTTACAAGTTGTAGGTCGTGAGTTCAAACCAAGGCAGGCGCTTTACTTTGTGTAGTTTATTTCATAACCACTGCTCTCAAAACGGTGAAGGAAGATAGCGTGAGGACAAGTTGCCTAGCTTCTGTAATTGTTGCACACATTTTCAAATTTTTTGCACTTATAGTTTTTTAGTTATTTATCAAAAACATTTCCTGCTGGGGTAACGTTACCGCAGCCAGACATTTTCTTTTTTAATGGGAATATCGTAATAATTATTAGCTATATAATTAGTTGTCTGGACGAGGTAAATGTTGCAACTTATTTTGTATTTGTTCGTTCTTCGGCTGCGAAGTTATTCGACATCCTGCTGGAGTGACGTTTGTGGTTTTGCTGGATCTCTGAAACCGACAGGCAGATTCTTGTCATCTTTTATACATGACATCTTAAGAATTCGTTTTAATTAGTTGTGCAATAAAAAAAACTAAAATAATGCACCGTTCAAAGGTTATTTAATTAAATATAAAAACACTTCAATATGTCCTAACACTTTGAATAAGAGCTCTAAAGACTTACTTTAAACGTTATTTTGTAGCTTGTAACTGTTTTCAAGTGTATGTGAAGTTTCATTTGCATCCTGTTACGAATTAACAAATTATGATGAAATTCAGTTCTCCACGTTCATGGTCATAATGCACATGGAGTTATTTGGCCACCGATTAACCTGTATGTGGATATATAAACTAATTTATATATGAATAATTAGTTGTTTTGTTCAGTTTTATACCTGTAAAATTTCAGCGTAGTACATACAGTAATTAATGAGATATTTAAATAAAAGTCATTAGAAATAGCAAGACCGTGGTAACCCGACTATGTTTAAGAGGTTACAAAAAAGCGACCGCGTAGTACATTATGCTATCTTCTAAAATATGTAGGATATTGTTACAAGTTTAGTACAGATGTGTAGACAAGTGTTAAAACAAGACTACATGTTTTTAATTATTTTTTATTTACAGGTAAATTAATAATTTCAATTGAACTTTTAAAATATTACTTAAAAACAATCACTGATAAGATAATATTTTGTAACTGACAATAGTAGAACTGATAATAGTTTGTTTGGCAATGTAAACAATGAAGTACCCCTTCGCCAACCCCTCCGCGCTCGCCCACCCGCGTCGTGCGCATCATCGTTATCGACGATTTTAGGTAAGTATGTGCCATTGTGCACATAATAGATACCTATCTAATAAGTAGCAAAAAGGTAATAATAATAATAATGTTATTATTATTACATTGCTATTTTTATATTTTTAAATGTTTTATTTTAATTTTATTTAATATTTAAAAATGTAAACAATATGTATATACAAGTAAAGGAATGGAATAATAATGTTTACAAATATTTTTTATTTAGTAACATTAGATATTACAATATTGTTATGTATTGTTAACAGTGTACGCGTCTGTACCGAACTTGTAAGGTATATTATACTAAACATTTTAGAAGATAGCATAATTTACTACGCGGTCGCTTATTTGTAACCACTTAAACATGGTCGGGTTACCACGGTCTTGCTATCCCTAATGACTTTTATTTTATTATCTCGTTAATTACTGTATGTACCTACTACGCTGAAATTTTAAAGGTATAAAACTGAACTAAGCAACTAATTATTTATCTATCATTAACTTTATATATCCACATACAGGTTAATCGGTAGCCAAATAACTCCGCGCGCAATGTGACCGTGTACGTGGAGAACTGCTTTTCATCATAATTTGTTTTAGACTAACAGGATACTAATGAACTTCATATACACTTGAAAACAGTTACAAGCTACAAAATAACGTTTAAAGTGAGTCTTTAGAGCTCTTATTCAAAGTGTTAGGTCAAATTGAATTGCTTTTATATTTAATTAAATAACCTTTGAACGGTGTATTATTTTAGTTTTTTTTTTATTGCACAACTAATTAAAACAAATTCTTAAGAAGTCATGTACAAAAGATCCGTTTCAAAGATCCAGCAAAACCACAAACGTTACTCCAGCAGGATCTCGAATAACTTCGCAGCCGAAGAACGAACAAATAAAAAATAAGTTGCAACATTTACCTCGTCTAGACAACTAATTATATAGCTAATATTTATTTCGATATTCAAATTAAAAAAGAAAATGTCTGGTTGCGGTAACGTTACCCCAGCAGGAAATGTTTTTGATAAATAACTAAAATACTATAAGTGCAACAAATTTGAAAATGTGTGCAACAATTACAGAAGCTAGGCAACTAATTATCTACATCATTTAAATGACTAATTTCGACATTATCTGTCTGGGGTAACGTTCACGAAACTTTACAGTAATAAAAAAATAAAAAAATGTAACTTACGTTGTTTCTATCACTGCTATTTGCGGTTGCCATGATTTGTCGGGAATATCAGCACTAGAATAGCTAACCATTATGGATCTTGTATTTGAGAATATTGACTTTTACCCAACTAAGAAGTTACTAAAGCAAAACACACAATTATAAATAACAATTACGAGGATATCTTCAAAGAAAAAAATGTCCCGTATACAAGTGCGCTGTAAGCGAGTGGGCAACGGACTGGCGCGCAGCGCCGAGACATGCGCTTGCTCGCAACGGGCGAGTGAGCGAAAGAGATAGCATTACATTTATTTAGTCTATGTATCGTGGCGTCATGCGACCGCGGGACGCTCGTACGGGCCGTAATGACGTTATAGGTTGTGAGTGGGTTTCTACACAATTCAATTAAATTTTTGATGACCGTTTTAACCATTACCAAAGACTACAACACAACACACACAGGTTTGACAGGACTACAATAAAAATAATATATAGGGACCAGTGTTGCGAGGGCCCTTGAGTCGAAAGTTACGTTTCGTTCCCTGAAATGTTACATTTTTGCTGCAAAAGTTACATTATTGTTTTTTTTTTTTTAATTTAGGCGTTTTTGGGGTCGGAGCTAAATTGATGTCAGAATTTTTTGACGTTTTGTGATAGCTAGGCTCAAGTGTGCGGTGTCAAAAGATTCGTCTTCGCGCTGGCTAACGGAATGTACTGAAATAAAAATTTACGCTAAACGAAAATTTTACACACTGGGTAAAAATAATACTGAAGAATTTTGTATAAATGTTAAAACCAAAATTTTTTGTAGAGTATATTTTTGAAGAATAAAGATTGAAGTTTAAAAAAATTTTAAAAATCAAAGTGAAGTATTAAGAGAAATAAATATTCGAAAGGGTCAGTTTTTATTTGTCTCACGCACTTTTCTCATATTTGTACGACAACAAACAATAACACAACGAAACCAAACAAATCACAGTCAGCCATATTTATTTTCTTTTTCTTGCTAGGTAGCTACGAAACCGCGAACGACGTGAACTCGCGAAGTAGGAAACGGGCGCGCTTACGTTCAAGCAAAATTTCAAGTTCTAGTCCATCCAGAATACGTTTCATTTTGTCATTGCGCGTTCCATTCAGAGCCATCTCTGAGTGTGTTATGGAGTGAAATACTTCTTAGACGCGCCAGTTTTATAAAAATATAGTATTACAAATCTCATTGTTCTCAAAAGTTACGAAAATTGCCCTAAATGTAAAAATTACTTCCATGTTACGCGAGGGGGTTAAAAGTTACGAAAAATGTAAGAAATGTAACCGTCTGGCAACACTGACAGGAACCATTTTTTTTATTTACCCCGAAGAGAAGGCTATAGTCTTTAGACCATATTGCCTAGTCTTACGTAGTGTATTTTCACTTTTTTTTTCCATCAGATTGCAGATGTAACACATTCTAATGTGTTTTGCAGTATTTGGCAACAAATGTGTTGAGTCAGCCTTCTCGGCAAACTTCGCTGAGGTAGTAAATAAGACAATAAAATTCTGAGCTTCATTTAACCGAAATTGTGCCTGTTTCAATGATTCCACATGTTGCTCAGTTGCGTGGACACTTAAGACACAAAAATTTTACATCACAATATCCACTAGGAATCAATAAACGAATAATTAAAACAGCCACTGAACTTCACTCGAGAAAATCCCGCCAAAAACCTGATAGGGATTAGGGACCATTGTCCATTACACTATTTTGTTTTTCTTTTGGAACAGACTAAGGTCAGAGACCATGCTGCCTAGTCATCAGTAGTGAATTTTTATATTTATTTCCAATAGAATGCAGAAGAAACACATTCTAATGTTTTTTGCAGTATTTGGCAACAAATGTGTCAAGTTAGCCTAATGTGTCAAGTTAGCCTTCCCGGCACACTTCGCTGAGGTACCTAGTCAATACTACAATAAAATTCTCAGCTTCATTTTACCGAGATCGCGCCTGTTTCAATGATTTCACATACTGTCCAGTTGCGTAGACACTTGAGACACAAAACTACACCAATTTTACATCACAATATCCACAAGGAATCAATAAGCGAACAATTAAAACAGCCACTGAACTTCACTCGAGAATATCCCGCCAAAAACACCCATTAAGCAAATAACTCTTGTTATCTCTTTGTAGCCTCCAGAGATTGGCGCTACTACTGGTATTGGTACTACATTAGATGTGGATGTGCAAGATTCACCTGTTTCAGAATCCATTCTTCAAAATAAAAGATAGTGTAACTTTAGAAGATAGTTTTTAAATTCGGGCATTTACTACATATTGATTGTCTATGTAGGTATATACAATAATTAACCTACATCATTAGAATTATTTATTGACATTTATTACTAAAGTACTCGTATTAAGTAGAATCATTAACTAGGAATATTAATAAATAATAAAAAAGCCTTTTAATTTTCTATAAAAATCTTATAAAATATTTACAAAAAAAGTGTTCTTAATCTAATGTTAGTAAATGACTCTAGTCTAGTGTTAGTTATAATTTATGCATCTTTATAATATTAAATATTTTTACAGAAATCCCTTGATAGGGTATAGGCCTCCTCCAATTTCTTCCATTTTTCCCTGTCCTGTGCTGCTCCGATCCAGTTTTTGCCCGCCACCGATACTATATCGTCCACCCATCGTTTTTGTGGTCTTCCCACGTGTCTCTTTCCTTGTGGGCCGGTCCATTTAGTAATCTTGAGAGTCCAACGCTGGTCGGTGTATCTCGCTACATGGCCGGCCCAGTGCCATTTTAGTTTTAATGCTCGATGTAGGGCATCCGTAAGTTTGGTCTTTTTTCTTATTTCGTGACTTTTTACTTTGTGAATTTTCCTTAGGTTTAACATGCTTCTTTCCATTGCCCGCTGACAAGTTGTTATTTTGTTTTTTATTTTGTTTGTAAATATCCAAGTCTGGGAGCCATATGTCAAACAAGGCAGAATGCAAGTGTCCATGATCGTCTTTTTCATATCCAGGTCGTAGTTACCCTTCAGTATTTCCCTAAATGCCCAGTATTTGTTCCAGCTGGATGTGATTCTTCTGTTGACTTCATCTTCACTATTTGTTTTACAAAAGGATACCTGCTTTCCTAAGTATATATACTGGTTCACATAATCCAGAACAACACCGTCTAACATGATTTTTCCTCTTTTGCTGTTTGTCATTATTTTTGTTTTATTTAGATTCATAAGTAAGCCTACGTGTTTGCTTTCTGTGTTCAGTTGGGATATCATTGTTTCTAGCTTCTTATGGGTTTCGGCGAAGACTACGATATCGTCAGCAAATCTAAGATGTGTGAGACGTGTGTTGTTGATTGGTATGCCTTCAGAGACCCAATTCAGTTTAATGAATACACTCTGCAGGACCGCTATGAAGAGTTTCGGAGATATAGGGTCTCCCTGCCTGACACCTCGAGCTATTCTGATCTCATCACCTCTAGTTTCTAGTTTAACTCTGCTCACACTGTTCTCATATATGTGTTTTAGGGTTCTCGTTATTATCGGATCTATGTTGCAGTCATTCAAGGTTTGCCAGATAGAGTTATGATAGAGACTATCAAATGCTTTTGTATAGTCAATGAAACCTATGTAGAGGTCTTTCTTGAACTCCATTTATTTTTCTATGACTTGTTCTAGTGTATGGATGTGGTCCATAGTCGAAAAACCGGAACGAAAGCCCGCTTGCTCTACTGGCTGCATACTGTCTATTTGGGGACTAATTTTGTCATTTAAGATAGAGGTAAATAGTTTGTACACATTTGAGAGCAGGCTTATTGGGCGGTAGTTACCTATGTCGAGTGGATCTCCTTTTTTGTACAGCAGTGTTATGTCTGATTTTTGCCATTGTTCTGGTATTTTTCCTGTGATTAGCACCATATTAAATAAGCGTGTCAGTGGTACGGTGAGTAGTTTTGCTCCTGCTATCAACGCTTCGTTCTTTAAACCATCAGGCCCAGGGCTCTTCTCTCGCTTCAGTTTTTTAATATTTTTGAGAACGTCTTCTACTTTTATAATAGTCGTTTCGCTCGTGCTTGTTTCTAGTCTATTTGTTTCTATAGCTGATTTTGCGACCTGCAGGTTAGTAGCATATAGATTTTTGTAGAAGATTGTAGCGCAGGATATAATGTCTTTTCTAGATTTTGTTTCATTATGTCCATCTTTTAAGCTCTTAATCCAGTCAGTATGAGTGATAAGTTGTTTGTAAGCTCGTTTGGCGCTTCTATAATGTGTTATGTTAGTTTCTATAATTTTTCTCTTATGCTGCTTATAATTATCTCTTATTGATTTGCTAGTTTGTTTGAATAGACTTGATAGCTCTTTTTTCATTTCTTGTGATTTGTCCTTGGTTTTTATAAGCTCGGTGCGTCTTTGAATTAAAAGTCTAGTAGTTTCATTGAAGAAACAGTAACTTTTTTCTTTTCTTTTGTTTGCGGTTTCTAGTTTTAAGCTGTTTTTTATGTAGTGTTCAAATTTATCATAGGTCTCTTGTATGTTCTCTTTGTTGATGTTTGTTAGGTCTATTATGTTATTTTTTAGGTTTGAAATATATGTTTCTATTTCTACGTCTGTTTTCAGTGATGCCATCGAGTTTTGGAAGTGCTTCCTAGATTTTTTAGGGTTTTTTAGGATGAATGTTGCTCTTACTATTCGGTGGTCTGACGGGAACTCTACGTTGTTTAGAACCTCTACGTTTGTGATATTTTTAGGAAAATTGGACATAATAAAGTCAATTTCATTTTTATTTTTTCCGTCTGGCGATATCCATGTCCACCTTTGATTGTTTTTCTTTATAAAGTGCGTATTCATGACGGATAGTTTAAATTCAAGGGCATATTGTACTAACCTTTCACCTCTTTCATTCCTTTTCCCGTATCCGTATTTTCCCATGACTAGGTTTTCGTTGGTTTTTGGTTGTCCTATCTTGGCATTAAAGTCTCCTAATACCAAGACATTTTTGCAGTTTACCGATAGATTGTGAGCTTTTTGTAGCGTTTGATAGAATTTTTCTATATTCTCTTCATCTGAGTCCTTCGTAGGTGCATATGCTTGAATAATTGATAGGTCTGTATCGTCGAATTTCATCTGAAGAATTGCAACTCTTTCCGATAGTCCGCAGAAATTTATAATATTCTTCTTATATTCCTTCTTAATGAGAAAACCCACACCATACATACCAGGTGTTTCTCCTACGTAGCAGAGTATATGGTCGCTATATTCTTCTATTTTACATCCCTGTTTATTTGACTTGAGGGCGCTGAAGTGCCACTGTCAACATCGTCTCTGTGTTTTATGTTACAATTAAAATATATTTACTGCAAATCGAATAACACCCATTTGTTAAAAAGTGATAATAAATCAAGATATATCGTCGGAAGTTGAAGTGCAAAGCAAAAATCGTTAAACTGTGCTAAAAACTGAACAAAAACAATTCCAGTGTATAGTGACTTGTCAAAACTGTGTTCTATGTGCTGTGAAAATAACAAGACAATATTAAATTAGCCCCTGGTTTTGCTAAACATAAACCAAATCAACGTTACGACGAAGATCTGGAAGAAATAATAGTAAAAACCGTGAAACAGTGAACAAAAACAATTCCAGTGTATGCTGACTTTTCTTGTCAAAACTGTGGTCTATGTGCTGTAAAATTAACAAGACAATATAAAAGAAGCCCCTGGTTATGCTAAATATAAACAAAATCAAAATTACGACGAAGATTCGACGGAAATAATACTGATATAACCTAAAAAACTGTTAGAAAGAAAAATATTTCGAATCAACGCAGACAACAGCGCCATCTAGTGGGGAATAGAAAACCGCCGTACTGCTTTATCGACAATAGTTAATTAGTTTCGTTACTTACCACAAGGAACACTAGCATCAAGATTAGAGAACTGTTGCTATCCAGTGGTACCCATTCAAATTAGCTGGTCAACAAACTAACTAATACAGAAAATTACTCATCATTACTGAAACTACCACACTACAATCGACCAGCCTTCTTTATTATTTCCACTCACCGACAGAGGGCGCTACTCTACAGTTCACTATGGATGAAATTAAAAATATGCTTATTAACATGCAAGAAGATATGAGACAGCAAAAAATGGATATGTTAAATATGAAAGAGGATATTAAAAACACTATTAACAACAATATCAACGAGAAGTTCAAAAGTTTAGAAAACAAAAACGCGCTTTTAGAACAAAAATTAGAAACACAAAAAAAAGCATTAGACAAAATCGAGAGATTTATGAGAAGAAAAAACCTGCTATTTTTCGGGGTGGAAGAAACTGAAAAAAACTACCAAGAATTGGAGAGCAGGTTGCTGGAAATCATAAACAATATATTGGATATCAAATGTGATAAAACCGGCATAGAATCTGTAAGAAGGCTTGGGAAAAAAAGCGAGAAGGTCAGACCCATCGTAGTAACATTACTCACCATGGGACAAAAAATACAAATACAAAAAAATAAAAAAAGATTAAATGGAACATCGTACTACATAAAAGAAGACTTCCCGTTAGATGTACTAAACAAACGAAAAGAACTCCAAATAGAAATAGAGAAAGCAAAGGAACAGGGGAGAAAAGTTTTCATAAAATATGATAAACTTGTAATTCTTGATAAGAATACCCAAACAGACCAACAAATAAAATCAAACAAAAAAAGGAACTTATCAGAATCCCCAGAAACTTCAATTAACTACAGTAAAAACGACAAACAAAATAAAAAACAACCTACAAAAATAAATAAAACGAATAACATGAATAACTTCATTATAAAAAAGCCAACGCTAATACATAGTGTACAAAGCCCTTGCATCGAGCAGAACAACAACCATAACAAAACTAATAAAGAATAACAATCAACGGCCCCTCTCAATCTTCCAACCCGGCTGGTCACCGTGGAAGAGTATGACCACAACCCTCCAAACACCACTTCAAAACCAAAAATTAAAAACCATCACTTAAAAATTGCTACATATAATGTCAGAACACTCTCGACCACTGAAAAATACATAGAATTAATGTACGCTATTCGAAATATCAACATAGACATACTTGGCCTAGCGGAAATTAGAAGACTAGGAATATTATGGTGAAGCAATTATTTTCAATTTCCTATACCTTTGTTGGTCTAAATTATCATCATTTATAGAACGAGTATAACTTTAACTTGAAGAATAATTAGGGCGGTTCGACATATTTTCCATACAAAATCTATCAAAAGGCCATTTTTACGCAGCAGAAGTTATTTAACCATTGAAAAACCGGGCCTAGATATACTTACTTAGTTAAAATTACGACATTGACTTGTTGATCTTTAGTCATACTCAAGAATATTTTTTAGGTATTTATTAGTACTTAGGCCTGCAAAAACACTTAGATTCTTAATTCAATGAATGAGTGCTAGTTATGTATTTTTTTTGTTAATTTGATACAACACTTCAAAGCAGTAGTAGGTATTTAAATTGTAAGACTAACAAAATCTGTGATTTGATTGGTAACAATTAGAATGATTTTATTTGATAAAACGCAATCCTAAAACAGATCATTTTTCGGGGGGAATCAGCAATAACCCATAGTCTCATACCTATCAAATAAATATATAAAAAAAATCGGTCGAGCCGTTTCGGAGGAGTGCAACCACAAACACCGTTTTTTTTTTTCTTTTTGTGGGGTGGGAAATCATCCAGTAACATCTCCCGCTCTGGGTGGAGCTGGAGGGCGTATCAGACTCTTATTGACTAAAACCCACGCCTGTTCCTTCCCTACCCTGAGTGCTCAGGGGCGAGGTAACTCTGTTTCGAATTTATCCTCAACCCCTGGGACCACAAACACCGTGACACGAGTTTTAGATATTAGAAGATTATGCATTATGCGGGAAAAATTGAAACCTCCTGTCCAGTCCTGAGAACCAAACTGAATTAGAAAGAACTAAAGAAAGCTGCATTAGGTCCTTATGAACTAAAAGTAGACAAAGGATAAGAAAAACTAAGTTAACTTAGCACACAGTACTTTATTCAAAAGGTCAGCAAACATTGAAAACATTATAAAATTACAAAATATTTACATCAATGTCAGGAAGGATAGCACAAGGATAATAAAAACTGTATTACATAAAATAAAGCAGTCTAATGTTAATGTATGTCTAAGGCTACTGTCTAATACATAACATGGTTTAAAAGAGTGTCCAGTCCATGGAGTTTCTTGCACGTTCTTTTCCATAGAGATTTACGCCTTGCAATATGCAATTAACTTCATCTTTCTGACTAACCGACATAATGACAATTCAAAAGTGCCTGTAAATGGTTTATTTCTCCTGGTTCAGCTTAGAACTTTAGACATCAATATATTTGTCTATCACAGTTCTGTGTAAATAAGGACAATATTTCATTAGTAGTAGTAGATACATTCTATAAAATATTAACTTTACTGATTTTATTCTGTAAAACATAGATATTCAGTATGTCTACCAAGTATAGAAGAACACGGTCATGTTTGGCGTTTCTATGCTTGATAAACACATCTACAGAAATACAATTATGTAAATTTCCTATCCTTATTCTAAAATATTACTAAGAATAATTATGATCTACTACGGTATGTACGCTCTATCTATTCTAACATCATCAACTGGACAGTCATTTTTGTCACATTCAACTAAACCTATTCTTTTCACAACAGCCATTCCAGTTTTAACTCTTCCGAAGATTGTATGCTTTCCATCCAGCCACTGTGTTGGAGCCAGGGTTATGAAGAATTGTGATCCATTTGAATTAGGCCCAGCATTCGCCATAGACAGCACTCCAGCTCCAGTATGTTTTAACTTCGGAGATATTTCATCATCAAACTGTGGCCCATAAATAGATTGTCCACCTTTGCCTGTGCCGGTAGGATCACCGCCCTGTATCATAAAATCTCGAATGACTCTGTGGAACTTGGTGTTGTTGAAGTAACCACGCCGTACGAGTTCCATGAAGTTTCTGCATGTAATTGGTGAATGTTTCCAATACATCTCCACGACCATAGAACCCATGCTGAGAACAAAAATTATAACCATGTTATACAATTTTACAAGCAAAATTTTCTCAGCATTTAATTTTTTACATATGCTGAACAAACATCAAGACTGAAGCACTTTTTGTCATCGCATCGCAACAATTGGAAAACTTTTTGCGTGAATGAGTAACAAACATACATCCTATGTTTGTTACTCATTCACGCAAAAACTACAGAACGGATTCTAATGAAACTTTAGTGAACGTTGCCCCAGCCAGATAATGTCGAGTCATTTAAATGATATAGATAATTAGTTTTTTTTTTTTTTTTTTAATTAGCCTAGTGGTAACGGCCGCGACTTACAAGTTGTAGGTCGCGAGTTCAAACCAAGGCAGGCGCTTTACTTTGTGTAGTTTATTTCATAACCACTGCTCTCAAAACGGTGAAGGAAGATAGCGTGAGGACAAGTTGCCTAGCTTCTGTAATTGTTGCACACATTTTCAAATTTTTTGCACTTATAGTTTTTTAGTTATTTATCAAAAACATTTCCTGCTGGGGTAACGTTACCGCAGCCAGACATTTTCTTTTTTAATGGGAATATCGTAATAATTATTAGCTATATAATTAGTTGTCTGGACGAGGTAAATGTTGCAACTTATTTTGTATTTGTTCGTTCTTCGGCTGCGAAGTTATTCGACATCCTGCTGGAGTGACGTTTGTGGTTTTGCTGGATCTCTGAAACCGACAGGCAGATTCTTGTCATCTTTTATACATGACATCTTAAGAATTCGTTTTAATTAGTTGTGCAATAAAAAAAACTAAAATAATGCACCGTTCAAAGGTTATTTAATTAAATATAAAAACACTTCAATATGTCCTAACACTTTGAATAAGAGCTCTAAAGACTTACTTTAAACGTTATTTTGTAGCTTGTAACTGTTTTCAAGTGTATGTGAAGTTTCATTTGCATCCTGTTACGAATTAACAAATTATGATGAAATTCAGTTCTCCACGTTCATGGTCATAATGCACATGGAGTTATTTGGCCACCGATTAACCTGTATGTGGATATATAAACTAATTTATATATGAATAATTAGTTGTTTAGTTCAGTTTTATACCTGTAAAATTTCAGCGTAGTACATACAGTAATTAATGAGATATTTAAATAAAAGTCATTAGAAATAGCAAGACCGTGGTAACCCGACTATGTTTAAGAGGTTACAAAAAAGCGACCGCGTAGTACATTATGCTATCTTCTAAAATATGTAGGATATTGTTACAAGTTTAGTACAGATGTGTAGACAAGTGTTAAAACAAGACTACATGTTTTTAATTATTTTTTATTTACAGGTAAATTAATAATTTCAATTGAACTTTTAAAATATTACTTAAAAACAATCACTGATAAGATAATATTTTGTAACTGACAATAGTAGAACTGATAATAGTTTGTTTGGCAATGTAAACAATGAAGTACCCCTTCGCCAACCCCTCCGCGCTCGCCCACCCGCGTCGTGCGCATCGTCGTTATCGACGATTTTAGGTAAGTATGTGCCATTGTGCACATAATAGATACCTATCTAATAAGTAGCAAAAAGGTAATAATAATAATAATGTTATTATTATTACATTGCTATTTTTATATTTTTAAATGTTTTATTTTAATTTTATTTAATATTTAAAAATGTAAACAATATGTATATACAAATAAAGGAATGGAATAATAATGTTTACAAATATTTTTTATTTAGTAACATTAGATATTACAATATTGTTATGTATTGTTAACAGTGTACGCGTCTGTACCGAACTTGTAAGGTATATTATACTAAACATTTTAGAAGATAGCATAATTTACTACGCGGTCGCTTATTTGTAACCACTTAAACATGGTCGGGTTACCACGGTCTTGCTATCCCTAATGACTTTTATTTTATTATCTCGTTAATTACTGTATGTACCTACTACGCTGAAATTTTAAAGGTATAAAACTGAACTAAGCAACTAATTATTTATCTATCATTAACTTTATATATCCACATACAGGTTAATCGGTAGCCAAATAACTCCGCGCGCAATGTGACCGTGTACGTGGAGAACTGCTTTTCATCATAATTTGTTTTAGACTAACAGGATACTAATGAACTTCATATACACTTGAAAACAGTTACAAGCTACAAAATAACGTTTAAAGTGAGTCTTTAGAGCTCTTATTCAAAGTGTTAGGTCAAATTGAATTGCTTTTATATTTAATTAAATAACCTTTGAACGGTGTATTATTTTAGTTTTTTTTTTATTGCACAACTAATTAAAACAAATTCTTAAGAAGTCATGTACAAAAGATCCGTTTCAAAGATCCAGCAAAACCACAAACGTTACTCCAGCAGGATCTCGAATAACTTCGCAGCCGAAGAACGAACAAATAAAAAATAAGTTGCAACATTTACCTCGTCTAGACAACTAATTATATAGCTAATATTTATTTCGATATTCAAATTAAAAAAGAAAATGTCTGGTTGCGGTAACGTTACCCCAGCAGGAAATGTTTTTGATAAATAACTAAAATACTATAAGTGCAACAAATTTGAAAATGTGTGCAACAATTACAGAAGCTAGGCAACTAATTATCTACATCATTTAAATGACTAATTTCGACATTATCTGTCTGGGGTAACGTTCACGAAACTTTACAGTAATAAAAAAATAAAAAAATGTAACTTACGTTGTTTCTATCACTGCTATTTGCGGTTGCCATGATTTGTCGGGAATATCAGCACTAGAATAGCTAACCATTATGGATCTTGTATTTGAGAATATTGACTTTTACCCAACTAAGAAGTTACTAAAGCAAAACACACAATTATAAATAACAATTACGAGGATATCTTCAAAGAAAAAAATGTCCCGTATACAAGTGCGCTGTAAGCGAGTGGGCAACGGACTGGCGCGCAGCGCCGAGACATGCGCTTGCTCGCAACGGGCGAGTGAGCGAAAGAGATAGCATTACATTTATTTAGTCTATGTATCGTGGCGTCATGCGACCGCGGGACGCTCGTACGGGCCGTAATGACGTTATAGGTTGTGAGTGGGTTTCTACACAATTCAATTAAATTTTTGATGACCGTTTTAACCATTACCAAAGACTACAACACAACACACACAGGTTTGACAGGACTACAATAAAAATAATATATAGGGACCAGTGTTGCGAGGGCCCTTGAGTCGAAAGTTACGTTTCGTTCCCTGAAATGTTACATTTTTGCTGCAAAAGTTACATTATTGTTTTTTTTTTTTAATTTAGGCGTTTTTGGGGTCGGAGCTAAATTGATGTCAGAATTTTTTGACGTTTTGTGATAGCTAGGCTCAAGTGTGCGGTGTCAAAAGATTCGTCTTCGCGCTGGCTAACGGAATGTACTGAAATAAAAATTTACGCTAAACGAAAATTTTACACACTGGGTAAAAATAATACTGAAGAATTTTGTATAAATGTTAAAACCAAAATTTTTTGTAGAGTATATTTTTGAAGAATAAAGATTGAAGTTTAAAAAAATTTTAAAAATCAAAGTGAAGTATTAAGAGAAATAAATATTCGAAAGGGTCAGTTTTTATTTGTCTCACGCACTTTTCTCATATTTGTACGACAACAAACAATAACACAACGAAACCAAACAAATCACAGTCAGCCATATTTATTTTCTTTTTCTTGCTAGGTAGCTACGAAACCGCGAACGACGTGAACTCGCGAAGTAGGAAACGGGCGCGCTTACGTTCAAGCAAAATTTCAAGTTCTAGTCCATCCAGAATACGTTTCATTTTGTCATTGCGCGTTCCATTCAGAGCCATCTCTGAGTGTGTTATGGAGTGAAATACTTCTTAGACGCGCCAGTTTTATAAAAATATAGTATTACAAATCTCATTGTTCTCAAAAGTTACGAAAATTGCCCTAAATGTAAAAATTACTTCCATGTTACGCGAGGGGGTTAAAAGTTACGAAAAATGTAAGAAATGTAACCGTCTGGCAACACTGACAGGAATCATTTTTTTTATTTACCCCGAAGAGAAGGCTATAGTCCTTAGACCATATTGCCTAGTCTTACGTAGTGTATTTTCACTTTTTTTTCCCATCAGATTGCAGATGTAACACATTCTAATGTGTTTTGCAGTATTTGGCAACAAATGTGTTGAGTCAGCCTTCTCGGCAAACTTCGCTGAGGTAGTAAATAAGACAATAAAATTCTGAGCTTCATTTAACCGAAATTGCGCCTGTTTCAATGATTCCACATGTTGCTCAGTTGCGTGGACACTTAAGACACAAAAATTTTACATCACAATATCCACTAGGAATCAATAAACGAATAATTAAAACAGCCACTGAACTTCACTCGAGAAAATCCCGCCAAAACCTGATAGGGATTAGGGACCATTGTCCATTACACTATTTTGTTTTTCTTTTGGAACAGACTAAGGTCAGAGACCATGCTGCCTAGTCATCAGTAGTGAATTTTTATATTTATTTCCAATAGAATGCAGAAGAAACACATTCTAATGTTTTTTGCAGTATTTGGCAACAAATGTGTCAAGTTAGCCTAATGTGTCAAGTTAGCCTTCCCGGCACACTTCGCTGAGGTACCTAGTCAATACTACAATAAAATTCTCAGCTTCATTTTACCGAGATCGCGCCTGTTTCAATGATTTCACATACTGTCCAGTTGCGTAGACACTTGAGACACAAAACTACACCAATTTTACATCACAATATCCACTAGGAATCAATAAGCGAACAATTAAAACAGCCACTGAACTTCACTCGAGAATATCCCGCCAAAAACACCCATTAAGCAAATAACTCTTGTTATCTCTTTGTAGCCTCCAGAGATTGGCGCTACTACTGGTATTGGTACTACATTAGATGTGGATGTGCAAGATTCACCTGTTTCAGAATCCATTCTTCAAAATAAAAGATAGTGTAACTTTAGAAGATAGTTTTTAAATTCGGGCATTTACTACATATTGATTGTCTATGTAGGTATATACAATAATTAACCTACATCATTAGAATTATTTATTGACATTTATTACTAAAGTACTCGTATTAAGTAGAATCATTAACTAGGAATATTATGGTGAAGCAATTATTTTCAATTTCCTATACCTTTGTTGGTCTAAATTATCATCATTTATAGAACGAGTATAACTTTAACTTGAAGAATAATTAGGGCGGTTCGACATATTTTCCATACAAAATCTATCAAAAGGCCATTTTTACGCATCAGAAGTTATTTAACCATTGAAAAACCGGGCCTAGGTATACTTACTTAGTTAAAATTACGACATTGACTTGTTGATCTTTAGTCATACTCAAGAATAATTTTTAGGTATTTATTAGTACTTAAGCCTGCAAAAACACTTAGATTCTAAATTCAATGAATGAGTGCTAGTTATGTATTTTTTTTGTTAATTTGATACAACACTTCAAAGCAGTAGTAGGTATTTAAATTGTAAGACTAACAAAATCTGTGATTTGATTGGTAACAATTAGAATGATTTTATTTGATAAAACGCAATCCTAAAACAGATCATTTTTCGGGGGGAATCAGCAATAACCCATAGTCTCATACCTATCAAATAAATATATAAAAAAAATCGGTCGAGCCGTTTCGGAGGAGTGCAACCACAAACACCGTTTTTTTTTTTCTTTTTGTGGGGTGGGAAATCATCCAGTAACATCTTCCGCTCTGGGTGGAGCTGGAGGGCGTATCAGACTCTTATTGACTAAAACCCACGCCTGTTCCTTCCCTACCCTGAGTGCTCAGGGGCGAGGTAACTCTGTTTCGAATTTATCCTCAACCCCTGGGACCACAAACACCGTGACACGAGTTTTAGATATTAGAAGATTATGCATTATGCGGGAAAAATTGAAACCTCCTGTCCAGTCCTGAGAACCAAACTGAATTAGAAAGAACTAAAGAAAGCTGCATTAGGTCCTTATGAACTAAAAGTAGACAAAGGATAAGAAAAACTAAGTTAACTTAGCACACAGTACTTTATTCAAAAGGTCAGCAAACATTGAAAACATTATAAAATTACAAAATATTTACATCAATGTCAGGAAGGATAGCACAAGGATAATAAAAACTGTATTACATAAAATAAAGCAGTCTAATGTTAATGTATGTCTAAGGCTACTGTCTAATACATAACATGGTTTAAAAGAGTGTCCAGTCCATGGAGTTTCTTGCACGTTCTTTTCCATAGAGATTTACGCCTTGCAATTTGCAATTAACTTCATCTTTCTGACTAACCGACATAATGACAATTCAAAAGTGCCTGTAAATGGTTTATTTCTCCTGGTTCAGCTTAGAACTTTAGACATCAATATATTTGTCTATCACAGTTCTGTGTAAATAAGGACAATATTTCATTAGTAGTAGTAGATACATTCTATAAAATATTAACTTTACTGATTTTATTCTGTAAAACATAGATATTCAGTATGTCTACCAAGTATAGAAGAACACGGTCATGTTTGGCGTTTCTATGCTTGATAAACACATCTACAGAAATACAATTATGTAAATTTCCTATCCTTATTCTAAAATATTACTAAGAATAATTATGATCTACTACGGTATGTACGCTCTATCTATTCTAACATCATCAACTGGACAGTCATTTTTGTCACATTCAACTAAACCTATTCTTTTCACAACAGCCATTCCAGTTTTAACTCTTCCGAAGATTGTATGCTTTCCATCCAGCCACTGTGTTGGAGCCAGGGTTATGAAGAATTGTGATCCATTTGAATTAGGCCCAGCATTCGCCATAGACAGCACTCCAGCTCCAGTATGTTTTAACTTCGGAGATATTTCATCATCAAACTGTGGCCCATAAATAGATTGTCCACCTTTGCCTGTGCCGGTAGGATCACCGCCCTGTATCATAAAATCTCGAATGACTCTGTGGAACTTGGTGTTGTTGAAGTAACCACGCCGTACGAGTTCCATGAAGTTTCTGCATGTAATTGGTGAATGTTTCCAATACATCTCCACGACCATAGAACCCATGCTGAGAACAAAAATTATAACCATGTTATACAATTTTACAAGCAAAATTTTCTCAGCATTTAATTTTTTACATATGCTGAGCAAACATCAAGACTGAAGCACTTTTTGTCATCGCATCGCAACAATTGGAAAACTTTTTGCGTGAATGAGTAACAAACATACATCCTATGTTTGTTACTCATTCACGCAAAAACTACAGAACGGATTCTAATGAAACTTTAGTGAACGTTGCCCCAGCCAGATAATGTCGAGTCATTTAAATGATATAGATAATTAGTTTTTTTTTTTTTTTTTTAATTAGCCTAGTGGTAACGGCCGCGACTTACAAGTTGTAGGTCGTGAGTTCAAACCAAGGCAGGCGCTTTACTTTGTGTAGTTTATTTCATAACCACTGCTCTCAAAACGGTGAAGGAAGATAGCGTGAGGACAAGTTGCCTAGCTTCTGTAATTGTTGCACACATTTTCAAATTTTTTGCACTTATAGTTTTTTAGTTATTTATCAAAAACATTTCCTGCTGGGGTAACGTTACCGCAGCCAGACATTTTCTTTTTTAATGGGAATATCGTAATAATTATTAGCTATATAATTAGTTGTCTGGACGAGGTAAATGTTGCAACTTATTTTGTATTTGTTCGTTCTTCGGCTGCGAAGTTATTCGACATCCTGCTGGAGTGACGTTTGTGGTTTTGCTGGATCTCTGAAACCGACAGGCAGATTCTTGTCTTCTTTTATACATGACATCTTAAGAATTCGTTTTAATTAGTTGTGCAATAAAAAAAACTAAAATAATGCACCGTTCAAAGGTTATTTAATTAAATATAAAAACACTTCAATATGTCCTAACACTTTGAATAAGAGCTCTAAAGACTTACTTTAAACGTTATTTTGTAGCTTGTAACTGTTTTCAAGTGTATGTGAAGTTTCATTTGCATCCTGTTACGAATTAACAAATTATGATGAAATTCAGTTCTCCACGTTCATGGTCATAATGCACATGGAGTTATTTGGCCACCGATTAACCTGTATGTGGATATATAAACTAATTTATATATGAATAATTAGTTGTTTAGTTCAGTTTTATACCTGTAAAATTTCAGCGTAGTACATACAGTAATTAATGAGATATTTAAATAAAAGTCATTAGAAATAGCAAGACCGTGGTAACCCGACTATGTTTAAGAGGTTACAAAAAAGCGACCGCGTAGTACATTATGCTATCTTCTAAAATATGTAGGATATTGTTACAAGTTTAGTACAGATGTGTAGACAAGTGTTAAAACAAGACTACATGTTTTTAATTATTTTTTATTTACAGGTAAATTAATAATTTCAATTGAACTTTTAAAATATTACTTAAAAACAATCACTGATAAGATAATATTTTGTAACTGACAATAGTAGAACTGATAATAGTTTGTTTGGCAATGTAAACAATGAAGTACCCCTTCGCCAACCCCTCCGCGCTCGCCCACCCGCGTCGTGCACATCGTCGTTATCGACGATTTTAGATAAGTATGTGCCATTGTGCACATAATAGATACCTATCTAATAAGTAGCAAAAAGGTAATAATAATAATAATGTTATTATTATTAAATTGCTAGTTTTATATTTTTAAATGTTTTATTTTAATTTTATTTAATATTTAAAAATGTAAACAATATGTATATACAAATAAAGGAATGGAATAATAATGTTTACAAATATTTTTTATTTAGTAACATTAGATATTACAATAGTGTTATGTATTGTTAACAGTGTACGCGTCTGTACCGAACTTGTAAGGTATATTATACTAAACATTTTAGAAGATAGCATAATTTACTACGCGGTCGCTTATTTGTAACCACTTAAACATGGTCGGGTTACCACGGTCTTGCTATCCCTAATGACTTTTATTTTATTATCTCGTTAATTACTGTATGTACCTACTACGCTGAAATTTTAAAGGTATAAAACTGAACTAAGCAACTAATTATTTATCTATCATTAACTTTATATATCCACATACAGGTTAATCGGTAGCCAAATAACTCCGCGCGCAATGTGACCGTGTACGTGGAGAACTGCTTTTCATCATAATTTGTTTTAGACTAACAGGATACTAATGAACTTCATATACACTTGAAAACAGTTACAAGCTACAAAATAACGTTTAAAGTGAGTCTTTAGAGCTCTTATTCAAAGTGTTAGGTCAAATTGAATTGCTTTTATATTTAATTAAATAACCTTTGAACGGTGTATTATTTTAGTTTTTTTTTTATTGCACAACTAATTAAAACAAATTCTTAAGAAGTCATGTACAAAAGATCCGTTTCAAAGATCCAGCAAAACCACAAACGTTACTCCAGCAGGATCTCGAATAACTTCGCAGCCGAAGAACGAACAAATAAAAAATAAGTTGCAACATTTACCTCGTCTAGACAACTAATTATATAGCTAATATTTATTTCGATATTCAAATTAAAAAAGAAAATGTCTGGTTGCGGTAACGTTACCCCAGCAGGAAATGTTTTTGATAAATAACTAAAATACTATAAGTGCAACAAATTTGAAAATGTGTGCAACAATTACAGAAGCTAGGCAACTAATTATCTACATCATTTAAATGACTAATTTCGACATTATCTGTCTGGGGTAACGTTCACGAAACTTTACAGTAATAAAAAAATAAAAAAATGTAACTTACGTTGTTTCTATCACTGCTATTTGCGGTTGCCATGATTTGTCGGGAATATCAGCACTAGAATAGCTAACCATTATGGATCTTGTATTTGAGAATATTGACTTTTACCCAACTAAGAAGTTACTAAAGCAAAACACACAATTATAAATAACAATTACGAGGATATCTTCAAAGAAAAAAATGTCCCGTATACAAGTGCGCTGTAAGCGAGTGGGCAACGGACTGGCGCGCAGCGCCGAGACATGCGCTTGCTCGCAACGGGCGAGTGAGCGAAAGAGATAGCATTACATTTATTTAGTCTATGTATCGTGGCGTCATGCGACCGCGGGACGCTCGTACGGGCCGTAATGACGTTATAGGTTGTGAGTGGGTTTCTACACAATTCAATTAAATTTTTGATGACCGTTTTAACCATTACCAAAGACTACAACACAACACACACAGGTTTGACAGGACTACAATAAAAATAATATATAGGGACCAGTGTTGCGAGGGCCCTTGAGTCGAAAGTTACGTTTCGTTCCCTGAAATGTTACATTTTTGCTGCAAAAGTTACATTATTGTTTTTTTTTTTTAATTTAGGCGTTTTTGGGGTCGGAGCTAAATTGATGTCAGAATTTTTTGACGTTTTGTGATAGCTAGGCTCAAGTGTGCGGTGTCAAAAGATTCGTCTTCGCGCTGGCTAACGGAATGTACTGAAATAAAAATTTACGCTAAACGAAAATTTTACACACTGGGTAAAAATAATACTGAAGAATTTTGTATAAATGTTAAAACCAAAATTTTTTGTAGAGTATATTTTTGAAGAATAAAGATTGAAGTTTAAAAAAATTTTAAAAATCAAAGTGAAGTATTAAGAGAAATAAATATTCGAAAGGGTCAGTTTTTATTTGTCTCACGCACTTTTCTCATATTTGTACGACAACAAACAATAACACAACGAAACCAAACAAATCACAGTCAGCCATATTTATTTTCTTTTTCTTGCTAGGTAGCTACGAAACCGCGAACGACGTGAACTCGCGAAGTAGGAAACGGGCGCGCTTACGTTCAAGCAAAATTTCAAGTTCTAGTCCATCCAGAATACGTTTCATTTTGTCATTGCGCGTTCCATTCAGAGCCATCTCTGAGTGTGTTATGGAGTGAAATACTTCTTAGACGCGCCAGTTTTATAAAAATATAGTATTACAAATCTCATTGTTCTCAAAAGTTACGAAAATTGCCCTAAATGTAAAAATTACTTCCATGTTACGCGAGGGGGTTAAAAGTTACGAAAAATGTAAGAAATGTAACCGTCTGGCAACACTGACAGGAACCATTTTTTTTATTTACCCCGAAGAGAAGGCTATAGTCCTTAGACCATATTGCCTAGTCTTACGTAGTGTATTTTCACTTTTTTTTCCATCAGATTGCAGATGTAACACATTCTAATGTGTTTTGCAGTATTTGGCAACAAATGTGTTGAGTCAGCCTTCTCGGCAAACTTCGCTGAGGTAGTAAATAAGACAATAAAATTCTGAGCTTCATTTAACCGAAATTGCGCCTGTTTCAATGATTCCACATGTTGCTCAGTTGCGTGGACACTTAAGACACAAAAATTTTACATCACAATATCCACTAGGAATCAATAAACGAATAATTAAAACAGCCACTGAACTTCACTCGAGAAAATCCCGCCAAAAACCTGATAGGGATTAGGGACCATTGTCCATTACACTATTTTGTTTTTCTTTTGGAACAGACTAAGGTCAGAGACCATGCTGCCTAGTCATCAGTAGTGAATTTTTATATTTATTTCCAATAGAATGCAGAAGAAACACATTCTAATGTTTTTTGCAGTATTTGGCAACAAATGTGTCAAGTTAGCCTAATGTGTCAAGTTAGCCTTCCCGGCACACTTCGCTGAGGTACCTAGTCAATACTACAATAAAATTCTCAGCTTCATTTTACCGAGATCGCGCCTGTTTCAATGATTTCACATACTGTCCAGTTTCGTAGACACTTGAGACACAAAACTACACCAATTTTACATCACAATATCCACAAGGAATCAATAAGCGAACAATTAAAACAGCCACTGAACTTCACTCGAGAATATCCCGCCAAAAACACCCATTAAGCAAATAACTCTTGTTATCTCTTTGTAGCCTCCAGAGATTGGCGCTACTACTGGTATTGGTACTACATTAGATGTGGATGTGCAAGATTCACCTGTTTCAGAATCCATTCTTCAAAATAAAAGATAGTGTAACTTTAGAAGATAGTTTTTAAATTCGGGCATTTACTACATATTGATTGTCTATGTAGGTATATACAATAATTAACCTACATCATTAGAATTATTTATTGACATTTATTACTAAAGTACTCGTATTAAGTAGAATCATTAACTAGGAATATTATGGTGAAGCAATTATTTTCAATTTCCTATACCTTTGTTGGTCTAAATTATCATCATTTATAGAACGAGTATAACTTTAACTTGAAGAATAATTAGGGCGGTTCGACATATTTTCCATACAAAATCTATCAAAAGGCCATTTTTACGCATCAGAAGTTATTTAACCATTGAAAAACCGGGCCTAGGTATACTTACTTAGTTAAAATTACGACATTGACTTGTTGATCTTTAGTCATACTCAAGAATATTTTTTAGGTATTTATTAGTACTTAGGCCTGCAAAAACACTTAGATTCTAAATTCAATGAATGAGTGCTAGTTATGTATTTTTTTTGTTAATTTGATACAACACTTCAAAGCAGTAGTAGGTATTTAAATTGTAAGACTAACAAAATCTGTGATTTGATTGGTAACAATTAGAATGATTTTATTTGATAAAACGCAATCCTAAAACAGATCATTTTTCGGGGGGAATCAGCAATAACCCATAGTCTCATACATACCTATCAAATAAATATATAAAAAAAATCGGTCGAGCCGTTTCGGAGGAGTGCAACCACAAACACCGTTTTTTTTTTCTTTTTGTGGGGTGGGAAATCATCCAGTAACATCTCCCGCTCTGGGTGGAGCTGGAGGGCGTATCAGACTCTTATTGACTAAAACCCACGCCTGTTCCTTCCCTACCCTGAGTGCTCAGGGGCGAGGTAACTCTGTTTCGAATTTATCCTCAACCCCTGGGACCACAAACACCGTGACACGAGTTTTAGATATTAGAAGATTATGCATTATGCGGGAAAAATTGAAACCTCCTGTCCAGTCCTGAGAACCAAACTGAATTAGAAAGAACTAAAGAAAGCTGCATTAGGTCCTTATGAACTAAAAGTAGACAAAGGATAAGAAAAACTAAGTTAACTTAGCACACAGTACTTTATTCAAAAGGTCAGCAAACATTGAAAACATTATAAAATTACAAAATATTTACATCAATGTCAGGAAGGATAGCACAAGGATAATAAAAACTGTATTACATAAAATAAAGCAGTCTAATGTTAATGTATGTCTAAGGCTACTGTCTAATACATAACATGGTTTAAAAGAGTGTCCAGTCCATGGAGTTTCTTGCACGTTCTTTTCCATAGAGATTTACGCCTTGCAATATGCAATTAACTTCATCTTTCTGACTAACCGACATAATGACAATTCAAAAGTGCCTGTAAATGGTTTATTTCTCCTGGTTCAGCTTAGAACTTTAGACATCAATATATTTGTCTATCACAGTTCTGTGTAAATAAGGACAATATTTCATTAGTAGTAGTAGATACATTCTATAAAATATTAACTTTACTGATTTTATTCTGTAAAACATAGATATTCAGTATGTTTACCAAGTATAGAAGAACACGGTCATGTTTGGCGTTTCTATGCTTGATAAACACATCTACAGAAATACAATTATGTAAATTTCCTATCCTTATTCTAAAATATTACTAAGAATAATTATGATCTACTACGGTATGTACGCTCTATCTATTCTAACATCATCAACTGGACAGTCATTTTTGTCACATTCAACTAAACCTATTCTTTTCACAACAGCCATTCCAGTTTTAACTCTTCCGAAGATTGTATGCTTTCCATCCAGCCACTGTGTTGGAGCCAGGGTTATGAAGAATTGTGATCCATTTGAATTAGGCCCAGCATTCGCCATAGACAGCACTCCAGCTCCAGTATGTTTTAACTTCGGAGATATTTCATCATCAAACTGTGGCCCATAAATAGATTGTCCACCTTTGCCTGTGCCGGTAGGATCACCGCCCTGTATCATAAAATCTCGAATGACTCTGTGGAACTTGGTGTTGTTGAAGTAACCACGCCGTACGAGTTCCATGAAGTTTCTGCATGTAATTGGTGAATGTTTCCAATACATCTCCACGACCATAGAACCCATGCTGAGAACAAAAATTATAACCATGTTATACAATTTTACAAGCAAAATTTTCTCAGCATTTAATTTTTTACATATGCTGAGCAAACATCAAGACTGAAGCACTTTTTGTCATCGCATCGCAACAATTGGAAAACTTTTTGCGTGAATGAGTAACAAACATACATCCTATGTTTGTTACTCATTCACGCAAAAACTACAGAACGGATTCTAATGAAACTTTAGTGAACGTTGCCCCAGCCAGATAATGTCGAGTCATTTAAATGATATAGATAATTAGTTTTTTTTTTTTTTTTTAATTAGCCTAGTGGTAACGGCCGCGACTTACAAGTTGTAGGTCGTGAGTTCAAACCAAGGCAGGCGCTTTACTTTGTGTAGTTTATTTCATAACCACTGCTCTCAAAACGGTGAAGGAAGATAGCGTGAGGACAAGTTGCCTAGCTTCTGTAATTGTTGCACACATTTTCAAATTTTTTGCACTTATAGTTTTTTAGTTATTTATCAAAAACATTTCCTGCTGGGGTAACGTTACCGCAGCCAGACATTTTCTTTTTTAATGGGAATATCGTAATAATTATTAGCTATATAATTAGTTGTCTGGACGAGGTAAATGTTGCAACTTATTTTGTATTTGTTCGTTCTTCGGCTGCGAAGTTATTCGACATCCTGCTGGAGTGACGTTTGTGGTTTTGCTGGATCTCTGAAACCGACAGGCAGATTCTTGTCATCTTTTATACATGACATCTTAAGAATTCGTTTTAATTAGTTGTGCAATAAAAAAAACTAAAATAATGCACCGTTCAAAGGTTATTTAATTAAATATAAAACACTTCAATATGTCCTAACACTTTGAATAAGAGCTCTAAAGACTTACTTTAAACGTTATTTTGTAGCTTGTAACTGTTTTCAAGTGTATGTGAAGTTTCATTTGCATCCTGTTACGAATTAACAAATTATGATGAAATTCAGTTCTCCACGTTCATGGTCATAATGCACATGGAGTTATTTGGCCACCGATTAACCTGTATGTGGATATATAAACTAATTTATATATGAATAATTAGTTGTTTAGTTCAGTTTTATACCTGTAAAATTTCAGCGTAGTACATACAGTAATTAATGAGATATTTAAATAAAAGTCATTAGAAATAGCAAGACCGTGGTAACCCGACTATGTTTAAGAGGTTACAAAAAAGCGACCGCGTAGTACATTATGCTATCTTCTAAAATATGTAGGATATTGTTACAAGTTTAGTACAGATGTGTAGACAAGTGTTAAAACAAGACTACATGTTTTTAATTATTTTTTATTTACAGGTAAATTAATAATTTCAATTGAACTTTTAAAATATTACTTAAAAACAATCACTGATAAGATAATATTTTGTAACTGACAATAGTAGAACTGATAATAGTTTGTTTGGCAATGTAAACAATGAAGTACCCCTTCGCCAACCCCTCCGCGCTCGCCCACCCGCGTCGTGCGCATCGTCGTTATCGACGATTTTAGGTAAGTATGTGCCATTGTGCACATAATAGATACCTATCTAATAAGTAGCAAAAAGGTAATAATAATAATAATGTTATTATTATTACATTGCTATTTTTATATTTTTAAATGTTTTATTTTAATTTTATTTAATATTTAAAAATGTAAACAATATGTATATACAAATAAAGGAATGGAATAATAATGTTTACAAATATTTTTTATTTAGTAACATTAGATATTACAATATTGTTATGTATTGTTAACAGTGTACGCGTCTGTACCGAACTTGTAAGGTATATTATACTAAACATTTTAGAAGATAGCATAATTTACTACGCGGTCGCTTATTTGTAACCACTTAAACATGGTCGGGTTACCACGGTCTTGCTATCCCTAATGACTTTTATTTTATTATCTCGTTAATTACTGTATGTACCTACTACGCTGAAATTTTAAAGGTATAAAACTGAACTAAGCAACTAATTATTTATCTATCATTAACTTTATATATCCACATACAGGTTAATCGGTAGCCAAATAACTCCGCGCGCAATGTGACCGTGTACGTGGAGAACTGCTTTTCATCATAATTTGTTTTAGACTAACAGGATACTAATGAACTTCATATACACTTGAAAACAGTTACAAGCTACAAAATAACGTTTAAAGTGAGTCTTTAGAGCTCTTATTCAAAGTGTTAGGTCAAATTGAATTGCTTTTATATTTAATTAAATAACCTTTGAACGGTGTATTATTTTAGTTTTTTTTTTATTGCACAACTAATTAAAACAAATTCTTAAGAAGTCATGTACAAAAGATCCGTTTCAAAGATCCAGCAAAACCACAAACGTTACTCCAGCAGGATCTCGAATAACTTCGCAGCCGAAGAACGAACAAATAAAAAATAAGTTGCAACATTTACCTCGTCTAGACAACTAATTATATAGCTAATATTTATTTCGATATTCAAATTAAAAAAGAAAATGTCTGGTTGCGGTAACGTTACCCCAGCAGGAAATGTTTTTGATAAATAACTAAAATACTATAAGTGCAACAAATTTGAAAATGTGTGCAACAATTACAGAAGCTAGGCAACTAATTATCTACATCATTTAAATGACTAATTTCGACATTATCTGTCTGGGGTAACGTTCACGAAACTTTACAGTAATAAAAAAATAAAAAAATGTAACTTACGTTGTTTCTATCACTGCTATTTGCGGTTGCCATGATTTGTCGGGAATATCAGCACTAGAATAGCTAACCATTATGGATCTTGTATTTGAGAATATTGACTTTTACCCAACTAAGAAGTTACTAAAGCAAAACACACAATTATAAATAACAATTACGAGGATATCTTCAAAGAAAAAAATGTCCCGTATACAATTGCGCTGTAAGCGAGTTGGCAACGGACTGGCACGCAGCGCCGAGACATGCGCTTGCTCGCAACGGGCGAGTGAGCGAAAGAGATAGCATTACATTTATTTAGTCTATGTATCGGTTGGTTGTGAGTGGGTTTCTACACAATTCAATTAAATTTTTGATGACCGTTTTAACCATTACCAAAGACTACAACACAACACACACAGGTTTGACAGGACTACAATAAAAATAATATATAGGGACCAGTGTTGCGAGGGCCCTTGAGTCGAAAGTTACGTTTCGTTCCCTGAAATGTTACATTTTTGCTGCAAAAGTTACATTATTGTTTTTTTTTTTTTTAATTTAGGCGTTTTTGGGGTCGGAGCTAAATTGATGTCAGAATTTTTTGACGTTTTGTGATAGCTAGGCTCAAGTGTGCGGTGTCAAAAGATTCGTCTTCGCGCTGGCTAACGGAATGTACTGAAATAAAAATTTACGCTAAACGAAAATTTTACACACTGGGTAAAAATAATACTGAAGAATTTTGTATAAATGTTAAAACCAAAATTTTTTGTAGAGTATATTTTTGAAGAATAAAGATTGAAGTTTAAAAAAATTTTAAAAATCAAAGTGAAGTATTAAGAGAAATAAATATTCGAAAGGGTCAGTTTTTATTTGTCTCACGCACTTTTCTCATATTTGTACGACAACAAACAATAACACAACGAAACCAAACAAATCACAGTCAGCCATATTTATTTTCTTTTTCTTGCTAGGTAGCTACGAAACCGCGAACGACGTGAACTCGCGAAGTAGGAAACGGGCGCGCTTACGTTCAAGCAAAATTTCAAGTTCTAGTCCATCCAGAATACGTTTCATTTTGTCATTGCGCGTTCCATTCAGAGCCATCTCTGAGTGTGTTATGGAGTGAAATACTTCTTAGACGCGCCAGTTTTATAAAAATATAGTATTACAAATCTCATTGTTCTCAAAAGTTACGAAAATTGCCCTAAATGTAAAAATTACTTCCATGTTACGCGAGGGGGTTAAAAGTTACGAAAAATGTAAGAAATGTAACCGTCTGGCAACACTGACAGGAACCATTTTTTTTATTTACCCCGAAGAGAAGGCTATAGTCCTTAGACCATATTGCCTAGTCTTACGTAGTGTATTTTCACTTTTTTTTTCCATCAGATTGCAGATGTAACACATTCTAATGTGTTTTGCAGTATTTGGCAACAAATGTGTTGAGTCAGCCTTCTCGGCAAACTTCGCTGAGGTAGTAAATAAGACAATAAAATTCTGAGCTTCATTTAACCGAAATTGCGCCTGTTTCAATGATTCCACATGTTGCTCAGTTGCGTGGACACTTAAGACACAAAAATTTTACATCACAATATCCACTAGGAATCAATAAACGAATAATTAAAACAGCCACTGAACTTCACTCGAGAAAATCCCGCCAAAACCTGATAGGGATTAGGGACCATTGTCCATTACACTATTTTGTTTTTCTTTTGGAACAGACTAAGGTCAGAGACCATGCTGCCTAGTCATCAGTAGTGAATTTTTATATTTATTTCCAATAGAATGCAGAAGAAACACATTCTAATGTTTTTTGCAGTATTTGGCAACAAATGTGTCAAGTTAGCCTAATGTGTCAAGTTAGCCTTCCCGGCACACTTCGCTGAGGTACCTAGTCAATACTACAATAAAATTCTCAGCTTCATTTTACCGAGATCGCGCCTGTTTCAATGATTTCACATACTGTCCAGTTGCGTAGACACTTGAGACACAAAACTACACCAATTTTACATCACAATATCCACTAGGAATCAATAAGCGAACAATTAAAACAGCCACTGAACTTCACTCGAGAATATCCCGCCAAAAACACCCATTAAGCAAATAACTCTTGTTATCTCTTTGTAGCCTCCAGAGATTGGCGCTACTACTGGTATTGGTACTACATTAGATGTGGATGTGCAAGATTCACCTGTTTCAGAATCCATTCTTCAAAATAAAAGATAGTGTAACTTTAGAAGATAGTTTTTAAATTCGGGCATTTACAATCAATATGTTGATTGTCTATGTAGGTATATACAATAATTAACCTACATCATTAGAATTATTTATTGACATTTATTACTAAAGTACTCGTATTAAGTAGAATCATTAACTAGGAATATTATGGTGAAGCAATTATTTTCAATTTCCTATACCTTTGTTGGTCTAAATTATCATCATTTATAGAACGAGTATAACTTTAACTTGAAGAATAATTAGGGCGGTTCGACATATTTTCCATACAAAATCTATCAAAAGGCCATTTTTACGCATCAGAAGTTATTTAACCATTGAAAAACCGGGCCTAGGTATACTTACTTAGTTAAAATTACGACATTGACTTGTTGATCTTTAGTCATACTCAAGAATATTTTTTAGGTATTTATTAGTACTTAGGCCTGCAAAAACACTTAGATTCTAAATTCAATGAATGAGTGCTAGTTATGTATTTTTTTTGTTAATTTGATACAACACTTCAAAGCAGTAGTAGGTATTTAAATTGTAAGACTAACAAAATCTGTGATTTGATTGGTAACAATTAGAATGATTTTATTTGATAAAACGCAATCCTAAAACAGATCATTTTTCGGGGGGAATCAGCAATAACCCATAGTCTCATACCTATCAAATAAATATATAAAAAAAATCGGTCGAGCCGTTTCGGAGGAGTGCAACCACAAACACCGTTTTTTTTTTCTTTTTGTGGGGTGGGAAATCATCCAGTAACATCTCCCGCTCTGGGTGGAGCTGGAGGGCGTATCAGACTCTTATTGACTAAAACCCACGCCTGTTCCTTCCCTACCCTGAGTGCTCAGGGGCGAGGTAACTCTGTTTCGAATTTATCCTCAACCCCTGGGACCACAAACACCGTGACACGAGTTTTAGATATTAGAAGATTATGCATTATGCGGGAAAAATTGAAACCTCCTGTCCAGTCCTGAGAACCAAACTGAATTAGAAAGAACTAAAGAAAGCTGCATTAGGTCCTTATGAACTAAAAGTAGACAAAGGATAAGAAAAACTAAGTTAACTTAGCACACAGTACTTTATTCAAAAGGTCAGCAAACATTGAAAACATTATAAAATTACAAAATATTTACATCAATGTCAGGAAGGATAGCACAAGGATAATAAAAACTGTATTACATAAAATAAAGCAGTCTAATGTTAATGTATGTCTAAGGCTACTGTCTAATACATAACATGGTTTAAAAGAGTGTCCAGTCCATGGAGTTTCTTGCACGTTCTTTTCCATAGAGATTTACGCCTTGCAATATGCAATTAACTTCATCTTTCTGACTAACCGACATAATGACAATTCAAAAGTGCCTGTAAATGGTTTATTTCTCCTGGTTCAGCTTAGAACTTTAGACATCAATATATTTGTCTATCACAGTTCTGTGTAAATAAGGACAATATTTCATTAGTAGTAGTAGATACATTCTATAAAATATTAACTTTACTGATTTTATTCTGTAAAACATAGATATTCAGTATGTTTACCAAGTATAGAAGAACACGGTCATGTTTGGCGTTTCTATGCTTGATAAACACATCTACAGAAATACAATTATGTAAATTTCCTATCCTTATTCTAAAATATTACTAAGAATAATTATGATCTACTACGGTATGTACGCTCTATCTATTCTAACATCATCAACTGGACAGTCATTTTTGTCACATTCAACTAAACCTATTCTTTTCACAACAGCCATTCCAGTTTTAACTCTTCCGAAGATTGTATGCTTTCCATCCAGCCACTGTGTTGGAGCCAGGGTTATGAAGAATTGTGATCCATTTGAATTAGGCCCAGCATTCGCCATAGACAGCACTCCAGCTCCAGTATGTTTTAACTTCGGAGATATTTCATCATCAAACTGTGGCCCATAAATAGATTGTCCACCTTTGCCTGTGCCGGTAGGATCACCGCCCTGTATCATAAAATCTCGAATGACTCTGTGGAACTTGGTGTTGTTGAAGTAACCACGCCGTACGAGTTCCATGAAGTTTCTGCATGTAATTGGTGAATGTTTCCAATACATCTCCACGACCATAGAACCCATGCTGAGAACAAAAATTATAACCATGTTATACAATTTTACAAGCAAAATTTTCTCAGCATTTAATTTTTTACATATGCTGAGCAAACATCAAGACTGAAGCACTTTTTGTCATCGCATCGCAACAATTGGAAAACTTTTTGCGTGAATGAGTAACAAACATACATCCTATGTTTGTTACTCATTCACGCAAAAACTACAGAACGGATTCTAATGAAACTTTAGTGAACGTTGCCCCAGCCAGATAATGTCGAGTCATTTAAATGATATAGATAATTAGTTTTTTTTTTTTTTTTTTAATTAGCCTAGTGGTAACGGCCGCGACTTACAAGTTGTAGGTCGTGAGTTCAAACCAAGGCAGGCGCTTTACTTTGTGTAGTTTATTTCATAACCACTGCTCTCAAAACGGTGAAGGAAGATAGCGTGAGGACAAGTTGCCTAGCTTCTGTAATTGTTGCACACATTTTCAAATTTTTTGCACTTATAGTTTTTTAGTTATTTATCAAAAACATTTCCTGCTGGGGTAACGTTACCGCAGCCAGACATTTTCTTTTTTAATGGGAATATCGTAATAATTATTAGCTATATAATTAGTTGTCTGGACGAGGTAAATGTTGCAACTTATTTTGTATTTGTTCGTTCTTCGGCTGCGAAGTTATTCGACATCCTGCTGGAGTGACGTTTGTGGTTTTGCTGGATCTCTGAAACCGACAGGCAGATTCTTGTCATCTTTTATACATGACATCTTAAGAATTCGTTTTAATTAGTTGTGCAATAAAAAAAACTAAAATAATGCACCGTTCAAAGGTTATTTAATTAAATATAAAACACTTCAATATGTCCTAACACTTTGAATAAGAGCTCTAAAGACTTACTTTAAACGTTATTTTGTAGCTTGTAACTGTTTTCAAGTGTATGTGAAGTTTCATTTGCATCCTGTTACGAATTAACAAATTATGATGAAATTCAGTTCTCCACGTTCATGGTCATAATGCACATGGAGTTATTTGGCCACCGATTAACCTGTATGTGGATATATAAACTAATTTATATATGAATAATTAGTTGTTTAGTTCAGTTTTATACCTGTAAAATTTCAGCGTAGTACATACAGTAATTAATGAGATATTTAAATAAAAGTCATTAGAAATAGCAAGACCGTGGTAACCCGACTATGTTTAAGAGGTTACAAAAAAGCGACCGCGTAGTACATTATGCTATCTTCTAAAATATGTAGGATATTGTTACAAGTTTAGTACAGATGTGTAGACAAGTGTTAAAACAAGACTACATGTTTTTAATTATTTTTTATTTACAGGTAAATTAATAATTTCAATTGAACTTTTAAAATATTACTTAAAAACAATCACTGATAAGATAATATTTTGTAACTGACAATAGTAGAACTGATAATAGTTTGTTTGGCAATGTAAACAATGAAGTACCCCTTCGCCAACCCCTCCGCGCTCGCCCACCCGCGTCGTGCGCATCGTCGTTATCGACGATTTTAGGTAAGTATGTGCCATTGTGCACATAATAGATACCTATCTAATAAGTAGCAAAAAGGTAATAATAATAATAATGTTATTATTATTACATTGCTATTTTTATATTTTTAAATGTTTTATTTTAATTTTATTTAATATTTAAAAATGTAAACAATATGTATATACAAATAAAGGAATGGAATAATAATGTTTACAAATATTTTTTATTTAGTAACATTAGATATTACAATATTGTTATGTATTGTTAACAGTGTACGCGTCTGTACCGAACTTGTAAGGTATATTATACTAAACATTTTAGAAGATAGCATAATTTACTACGCGGTCGCTTATTTGTAACCACTTAAACATGGTCGGGTTACCACGGTCTTGCTATCCCTAATGACTTTTATTTTATTATCTCGTTAATTACTGTATGTACCTACTACGCTGAAATTTTAAAGGTATAAAACTGAACTAAGCAACTAATTATTTATCTATCATTAACTTTATATATCCACATACAGGTTAATCGGTAGCCAAATAACTCCGCGCGCAATGTGACCGTGTACGTGGAGAACTGCTTTTCATCATAATTTGTTTTAGACTAACAGGATACTAATGAACTTCATATACACTTGAAAACAGTTACAAGCTACAAAATAACGTTTAAAGTGAGTCTTTAGAGCTCTTATTCAAAGTGTTAGGTCAAATTGAATTGCTTTTATATTTAATTAAATAACCTTTGAACGGTGTATTATTTTAGTTTTTTTTTTATTGCACAACTAATTAAAACAAATTCTTAAGAAGTCATGTACAAAAGATCCGTTTCAAAGATCCAGCAAAACCACAAACGTTACTCCAGCAGGATCTCGAATAACTTCGCAGCCGAAGAACGAACAAATAAAAAATAAGTTGCAACATTTACCTCGTCTAGACAACTAATTATATAGCTAATATTTATTTCGATATTCAAATTAAAAAAGAAAATGTCTGGTTGCGGTAACGTTACCCCAGCAGGAAATGTTTTTGATAAATAACTAAAATACTATAAGTGCAACAAATTTGAAAATGTGTGCAACAATTACAGAAGCTAGGCAACTAATTATCTACATCATTTAAATGACTAATTTCGACATTATCTGTCTGGGGTAACGTTCACGAAACTTTACAGTAATAAAAAAATAAAAAAAATGTAACTTACGTTGTTTCTATCACTGCTATTTGCGGTTGCCATGATTTGTCGGGAATATCAGCACTAGAATAGCTAACCATTATGGATCTTGTATTTGAGAATATTGACTTTTACCCAACTAAGAAGTTACTAAAGCAAAACACACAATTATAAATAACAATTACGAGGATATTTCAAAGAAAAAAATGTCCCGTATACAATTGCGCTGTAAGCGAGTTGGCAACGGACTGGCACGCAGCGCCGAGACATGCGCTTGCTCGCAACGGGCGAGTGAGCGAAAGAGATAGCATTACATTTATTTAGTCTATGTATCGGTTGGTTGTGAGTGGGTTTCTACACAATTCAATTAAATTTTTGATGACCGTTTTAACCATTACCAAAGACTACAACACAACACACACAGGTTTGACAGGACTACAATAAAAATAATATATAGGGACCAGTGTTGCGAGGGCCCTTGAGTCGAAAGTTACGTTTCGTTCCCTGAAATGTTACATTTTTGCTGCAAAAGTTACATTATTGTTTTTTTTTTTTTTAATTTAGGCGTTTTTGGGGTCGGAGCTAAATTGATGTCAGAATTTTTTGACGTTTTGTGATAGCTAGGCTCAAGTGTGCGGTGTCAAAAGATTCGTCTTCGCGCTGGCTAACGGAATGTACTGAAATAAAAATTTACGCTAAACGAAAATTTTACACACTGGGTAAAAATAATACTGAAGAATTTTGTATAAATGTTAAAACCAAAATTTTTTGTAGAGTATATTTTTGAAGAATAAAGATTGAAGTTTAAAAAAATTTTAAAAATCAAAGTGAAGTATTAAGAGAAATAAATATTCGAAAGGGTCAGTTTTTATTTGTCTCACGCACTTTTCTCATATTTGTACGACAACAAACAATAACACAACGAAACCAAACAAATCACAGTCAGCCATATTTATTTTCTTTTTCTTGCTAGGTAGCTACGAAACCGCGAACGACGTGAACTCGCGAAGTAGGAAACGGGCGCGCTTACGTTCAAGCAAAATTTCAAGTTCTAGTCCATCCAGAATACGTTTCATTTTGTCATTGCGCGTTCCATTCAGAGCCATCTCTGAGTGTGTTATGGAGTGAAATACTTCTTAGACGCGCCAGTTTTATAAAAATATAGTATTACAAATCTCATTGTTCTCAAAAGTTACGAAAATTGCCCTAAATGTAAAAATTACTTCCATGTTACGCGAGGGGGTTAAAAGTTACGAAAAATGTAAGAAATGTAACCGTCTGGCAACACTGACAGGAACCATTTTTTTTATTTACCCCGAAGAGAAGGCTATAGTCCTTAGACCATATTGCCTAGTCTTACGTAGTGTATTTTCACTTTTTTTTTCCATCAGATTGCAGATGTAACACATTCTAATGTGTTTTGCAGTATTTGGCAACAAATGTGTTGAGTCAGCCTTCTCGGCAAACTTCGCTGAGGTAGTAAATAAGACAATAAAATTCTGAGCTTCATTTAACCGAAATTGCGCCTGTTTCAATGATTCCACATGTTGCTCAGTTGCGTGGACACTTAAGACACAAAAATTTTACATCACAATATCCACTAGGAATCAATAAACGAATAATTAAAACAGCCACTGAACTTCACTCGAGAAAATCCCGCCAAAACCTGATAGGGATTAGGGACCATTGTCCATTACACTATTTTGTTTTTCTTTTGGAACAGACTAAGGTCAGAGACCATGCTGCCTAGTCATCAGTAGTGAATTTTTATATTTATTTCCAATAGAATGCAGAAGAAACACATTCTAATGTTTTTTGCAGTATTTGGCAACAAATGTGTCAAGTTAGCCTAATGTGTCAAGTTAGCCTTCCCGGCACACTTCGCTGAGGTACCTAGTCAATACTACAATAAAATTCTCAGCTTCATTTTACCGAGATCGCGCCTGTTTCAATGATTTCACATACTGTCCAGTTGCGTAGACACTTGAGACACAAAACTACACCAATTTTACATCACAATATCCACTAGGAATCAATAAGCGAACAATTAAAACAGCCACTGAACTTCACTCGAGAATATCCCGCCAAAAACACCCATTAAGCAAATAACTCTTGTTATCTCTTTGTAGCCTCCAGAGATTGGCGCTACTACTGGTATTGGTACTACATTAGATGTGGATGTGCAAGATTCACCTGTTTCAGAATCCATTCTTCAAAATAAAAGATAGTGTAACTTTAGAAGATAGTTTTTAAATTCGGGCATTTACAATCAATATGTTGATTGTCTATGTAGGTATATACAATAATTAACCTACATCATTAGAATTATTTATTGACATTTATTACTAAAGTACTCGTATTAAGTAGAATCATTAACTAGGAATATTATGGTGAAGCAATTATTTTCAATTTCCTATACCTTTGTTGGTCTAAATTATCATCATTTATAGAACGAGTATAACTTTAACTTGAAGAATAATTAGGGCGGTTCGACATATTTTCCATACAAAATCTATCAAAAGGCCATTTTTACGCATCAGAAGTTATTTAACCATTGAAAAACCGGGCCTAGGTATACTTACTTAGTTAAAATTACGACATTGACTTGTTGATCTTTAGTCATACTCAAGAATATTTTTTAGGTATTTATTAGTACTTAGGCCTGCAAAAACACTTAGATTCTAAATTCAATGAATGAGTGCTAGTTATGTATTTTTTTTGTTAATTTGATACAACACTTCAAAGCAGTAGTAGGTATTTAAATTGTAAGACTAACAAAATCTGTGATTTGATTGGTAACAATTAGAATGATTTTATTTGATAAAACGCAATCCTAAAACAGATCATTTTTCGGGGGGAATCAGCAATAACCCATAGTCTCATACCTATCAAATAAATATATAAAAAAAATCGGTCGAGCCGTTTCGGAGGAGTGCAACCACAAACACCGTTTTTTTTTTCTTTTTGTGGGGTGGGAAATCATCCAGTAACATCTCCCGCTCTGGGTGGAGCTGGAGGGCGTATCAGACTCTTATTGACTAAAACCCACGCCTGTTCCTTCCCTACCCTGAGTGCTCAGGGGCGAGGTAACTCTGTTTCGAATTTATCCTCAACCCCTGGGACCACAAACACCGTGACACGAGTTTTAGATATTAGAAGATTATGCATTATGCGGGAAAAATTGAAACCTCCTGTCCAGTCCTGAGAACCAAACTGAATTAGAAAGAACTAAAGAAAGCTGCATTAGGTCCTTATGAACTAAAAGTAGACAAAGGATAAGAAAAACTAAGTTAACTTAGCACACAGTACTTTATTCAAAAGGTCAGCAAACATTGAAAACATTATAAAATTACAAAATATTTACATCAATGTCAGGAAGGATAGCACAAGGATAATAAAAACTGTATTACATAAAATAAAGCAGTCTAATGTTAATGTATGTCTAAGGCTACTGTCTAATACATAACATGGTTTAAAAGAGTGTCCAGTCCATGGAGTTTCTTGCACGTTCTTTTCCATAGAGATTTACGCCTTGCAATATGCAATTAACTTCATCTTTCTGACTAACCGACATAATGACAATTCAAAAGTGCCTGTAAATGGTTTATTTCTCCTGGTTCAGCTTAGAACTTTAGACATCAATATATTTGTCTATCACAGTTCTGTGTAAATAAGGACAATATTTCATTAGTAGTAGTAGATACATTCTATAAAATATTAACTTTACTGATTTTATTCTGTAAAACATAGATATTCAGTATGTTTACCAAGTATAGAAGAACACGGTCATGTTTGGCGTTTCTATGCTTGATAAACACATCTACAGAAATACAATTATGTAAATTTCCTATCCTTATTCTAAAATATTACTAAGAATAATTATGATCTACTACGGTATGTACGCTCTATCTATTCTAACATCATCAACTGGACAGTCATTTTTGTCACATTCAACTAAACCTATTCTTTTCACAACAGCCATTCCAGTTTTAACTCTTCCGAAGATTGTATGCTTTCCATCCAGCCACTGTGTTGGAGCCAGGGTTATGAAGAATTGTGATCCATTTGAATTAGGCCCAGCATTCGCCATAGACAGCACTCCAGCTCCAGTATGTTTTAACTTCGGAGATATTTCATCATCAAACTGTGGCCCATAAATAGATTGTCCACCTTTGCCTGTGCCGGTAGGATCACCGCCCTGTATCATAAAATCTCGAATGACTCTGTGGAACTTGGTGTTGTTGAAGTAACCACGCCGTACGAGTTCCATGAAGTTTCTGCATGTAATTGGTGAATGTTTCCAATACATCTCCACGACCATAGAACCCATGCTGAGAACAAAAATTATAACCATGTTATACAATTTTACAAGCAAAATTTTCTCAGCATTTAATTTTTTACATATGCTGAGCAAACATCAAGACTGAAGCACTTTTTGTCATCGCATCGCAACAATTGGAAAACTTTTTGCGTGAATGAGTAACAAACATACATCCTATGTTTGTTACTCATTCACGCAAAAACTACAGAACGGATTCTAATGAAACTTTAGTGAACGTTGCCCCAGCCAGATAATGTCGAGTCATTTAAATGATATAGATAATTAGTTTTTTTTTTTTTTTTTAATTAGCCTAGTGGTAACGGCCGCGACTTACAAGTTGTAGGTCGTGAGTTCAAACCAAGGCAGGCGCTTTACTTTGTGTAGTTTATTTCATAACCACTGCTCTCAAAACGGTGAAGGAAGATAGCGTGAGGACAAGTTGCCTAGCTTCTGTAATTGTTGCACACATTTTCAAATTTTTTGCACTTATAGTTTTTTAGTTATTTATCAAAAACATTTCCTGCTGGGGTAACGTTACCGCAGCCAGACATTTTCTTTTTTAATGGGAATATCGTAATAATTATTAGCTATATAATTAGTTGTCTGGACGAGGTAAATGTTGCAACTTATTTTGTATTTGTTCGTTCTTCGGCTGCGAAGTTATTCGACATCCTGCTGGAGTGACGTTTGTGGTTTTGCTGGATCTCTGAAACCGACAGGCAGATTCTTGTCATCTTTTATACATGACATCTTAAGAATTCGTTTTAATTAGTTGTGCAATAAAAAAAACTAAAATAATGCACCGTTCAAAGGTTATTTAATTAAATATAAAACACTTCAATATGTCCTAACACTTTGAATAAGAGCTCTAAAGACTTACTTTAAACGTTATTTTGTAGCTTGTAACTGTTTTCAAGTGTATGTGAAGTTTCATTTGCATCCTGTTACGAATTAACAAATTATGATGAAATTCAGTTCTCCACGTTCATGGTCATAATGCACATGGAGTTATTTGGCCACCGATTAACCTGTATGTGGATATATAAACTAATTTATATATGAATAATTAGTTGTTTAGTTCAGTTTTATACCTGTAAAATTTCAGCGTAGTACATACAGTAATTAATGAGATATTTAAATAAAAGTCATTAGAAATAGCAAGACCGTGGTAACCCGACTATGTTTAAGAGGTTACAAAAAAGCGACCGCGTAGTACATTATGCTATCTTCTAAAATATGTAGGATATTGTTACAAGTTTAGTACAGATGTGTAGACAAGTGTTAAAACAAGACTACATGTTTTTAATTATTTTTTATTTACAGGTAAATTAATAATTTCAATTGAACTTTTAAAATATTACTTAAAAACAATCACTGATAAGATAATATTTTGTAACTGACAATAGTAGAACTGATAATAGTTTGTTTGGCAATGTAAACAATGAAGTACCCCTTCGCCAACCCCTCCGCGCTCGCCCACCCGCGTCGTGCGCATCGTCGTTATCGACGATTTTAGGTAAGTATGTGCCATTGTGCACATAATAGATACCTATCTAATAAGTAGCAAAAAGGTAATAATAATAATAATGTTATTATTATTACATTGCTATTTTTATATTTTTAAATGTTTTATTTTAATTTTATTTAATATTTAAAAATGTAAACAATATGTATATACAAATAAAGGAATGGAATAATAATGTTTACAAATATTTTTTATTTAGTAACATTAGATATTACAATATTGTTATGTATTGTTAACAGTGTACGCGTCTGTACCGAACTTGTAAGGTATATTATACTAAACATTTTAGAAGATAGCATAATTTACTACGCGGTCGCTTATTTGTAACCACTTAAACATGGTCGGGTTACCACGGTCTTGCTATCCCTAATGACTTTTATTTTATTATCTCGTTAATTACTGTATGTACCTACTACGCTGAAATTTTAAAGGTATAAAACTGAACTAAGCAACTAATTATTTATCTATCATTAACTTTATATATCCACATACAGGTTAATCGGTAGCCAAATAACTCCGCGCGCAATGTGACCGTGTACGTGGAGAACTGCTTTTCATCATAATTTGTTTTAGACTAACAGGATACTAATGAACTTCATATACACTTGAAAACAGTTACAAGCTACAAAATAACGTTTAAAGTGAGTCTTTAGAGCTCTTATTCAAAGTGTTAGGTCAAATTGAATTGCTTTTATATTTAATTAAATAACCTTTGAACGGTGTATTATTTTAGTTTTTTTTTTATTGCACAACTAATTAAAACAAATTCTTAAGAAGTCATGTACAAAAGATCCGTTTCAAAGATCCAGCAAAACCACAAACGTTACTCCAGCAGGATCTCGAATAACTTCGCAGCCGAAGAACGAACAAATAAAAAATAAGTTGCAACATTTACCTCGTCTAGACAACTAATTATATAGCTAATATTTATTTCGATATTCAAATTAAAAAAGAAAATGTCTGGTTGCGGTAACGTTACCCCAGCAGGAAATGTTTTTGATAAATAACTAAAATACTATAAGTGCAACAAATTTGAAAATGTGTGCAACAATTACAGAAGCTAGGCAACTAATTATCTACATCATTTAAATGACTAATTTCGACATTATCTGTCTGGGGTAACGTTCACGAAACTTTACAGTAATAAAAAAATAAAAAAATGTAACTTACGTTGTTTCTATCACTGCTATTTGCGGTTGCCATGATTTGTCGGGAATATCAGCACTAGAATAGCTAACCATTATGGATCTTGTATTTGAGAATATTGACTTTTACCCAACTAAGAAGTTACTAAAGCAAAACACACAATTATAAATAACAATTACGAGGATATCTTCAAAGAAAAAAATGTCCCGTATACAATTGCGCTGTAAGCGAGTTGGCAACGGACTGGCACGCAGCGCCGAGACATGCGCTTGCTCGCAACGGGCGAGTGAGCGAAAGAGATAGCATTACATTTATTTAGTCTATGTATCGGTTGGTTGTGAGTGGGTTTCTACACAATTCAATTAAATTTTTGATGACCGTTTTAACCATTACCAAAGACTACAACACAACACACACAGGTTTGACAGGACTACAATAAAAATAATATATAGGGACCAGTGTTGCGAGGGCCCTTGAGTCGAAAGTTACGTTTCGTTCCCTGAAATGTTACATTTTTGCTGCAAAAGTTACATTATTGTTTTTTTTTTTTTTAATTTAGGCGTTTTTGGGGTCGGAGCTAAATTGATGTCAGAATTTTTTGACGTTTTGTGATAGCTAGGCTCAAGTGTGCGGTGTCAAAAGATTCGTCTTCGCGCTGGCTAACGGAATGTACTGAAATAAAAATTTACGCTAAACGAAAATTTTACACACTGGGTAAAAATAATACTGAAGAATTTTGTATAAATGTTAAAACCAAAATTTTTTGTAGAGTATATTTTTGAAGAATAAAGATTGAAGTTTAAAAAAATTTTAAAAATCAAAGTGAAGTATTAAGAGAAATAAATATTCGAAAGGGTCAGTTTTTATTTGTCTCACGCACTTTTCTCATATTTGTACGACAACAAACAATAACACAACGAAACCAAACAAATCACAGTCAGCCATATTTATTTTCTTTTTCTTGCTAGGTAGCTACGAAACCGCGAACGACGTGAACTCGCGAAGTAGGAAACGGGCGCGCTTACGTTCAAGCAAAATTTCAAGTTCTAGTCCATCCAGAATACGTTTCATTTTGTCATTGCGCGTTCCATTCAGAGCCATCTCTGAGTGTGTTATGGAGTGAAATACTTCTTAGACGCGCCAGTTTTATAAAAATATAGTATTACAAATCTCATTGTTCTCAAAAGTTACGAAAATTGCCCTAAATGTAAAAATTACTTCCATGTTACGCGAGGGGGTTAAAAGTTACGAAAAATGTAAGAAATGTAACCGTCTGGCAACACTGACAGGAACCATTTTTTTTATTTACCCCGAAGAGAAGGCTATAGTCCTTAGACCATATTGCCTAGTCTTACGTAGTGTATTTTCACTTTTTTTTTCCATCAGATTGCAGATGTAACACATTCTAATGTGTTTTGCAGTATTTGGCAACAAATGTGTTGAGTCAGCCTTCTCGGCAAACTTCGCTGAGGTAGTAAATAAGACAATAAAATTCTGAGCTTCATTTAACCGAAATTGCGCCTGTTTCAATGATTCCACATGTTGCTCAGTTGCGTGGACACTTAAGACACAAAAATTTTACATCACAATATCCACTAGGAATCAATAAACGAATAATTAAAACAGCCACTGAACTTCACTCGAGAAAATCCCGCCAAAACCTGATAGGGATTAGGGACCATTGTCCATTACACTATTTTGTTTTTCTTTTGGAACAGACTAAGGTCAGAGACCATGCTGCCTAGTCATCAGTAGTGAATTTTTATATTTATTTCCAATAGAATGCAGAAGAAACACATTCTAATGTTTTTTGCAGTATTTGGCAACAAATGTGTCAAGTTAGCCTAATGTGTCAAGTTAGCCTTCCCGGCACACTTCGCTGAGGTACCTAGTCAATACTACAATAAAATTCTCAGCTTCATTTTACCGAGATCGCGCCTGTTTCAATGATTTCACATACTGTCCAGTTGCGTAGACACTTGAGACACAAAACTACACCAATTTTACATCACAATATCCACTAGGAATCAATAAGCGAACAATTAAAACAGCCACTGAACTTCACTCGAGAATATCCCGCCAAAAACACCCATTAAGCAAATAACTCTTGTTATCTCTTTGTAGCCTCCAGAGATTGGCGCTACTACTGGTATTGGTACTACATTAGATGTGGATGTGCAAGATTCACCTGTTTCAGAATCCATTCTTCAAAATAAAAGATAGTGTAACTTTAGAAGATAGTTTTTAAATTCGGGCATTTACAATCAATATGTTGATTGTCTATGTAGGTATATACAATAATTAACCTACATCATTAGAATTATTTATTGACATTTATTACTAAAGTACTCGTATTAAGTAGAATCATTAACTAGGAATATTATGGTGAAGCAATTATTTTCAATTTCCTATACCTTTGTTGGTCTAAATTATCATCATTTATAGAACGAGTATAACTTTAACTTGAAGAATAATTAGGGCGGTTCGACATATTTTCCATACAAAATCTATCAAAAGGCCATTTTTACGCATCAGAAGTTATTTAACCATTGAAAAACCGGGCCTAGGTATACTTACTTAGTTAAAATTACGACATTGACTTGTTGATCTTTAGTCATACTCAAGAATATTTTTTAGGTATTTATTAGTACTTAGGCCTGCAAAAACACTTAGATTCTAAATTCAATGAATGAGTGCTAGTTATGTATTTTTTTTGTTAATTTGATACAACACTTCAAAGCAGTAGTAGGTATTTAAATTGTAAGACTAACAAAATCTGTGATTTGATTGGTAACAATTAGAATGATTTTATTTGATAAAACGCAATCCTAAAACAGATCATTTTTCGGGGGGAATCAGCAATAACCCATAGTCTCATACCTATCAAATAAATATATAAAAAAAATCGGTCGAGCCGTTTCGGAGGAGTGCAACCACAAACACCGTTTTTTTTTTCTTTTTGTGGGGTGGGAAATCATCCAGTAACATCTCCCGCTCTGGGTGGAGCTGGAGGGCGTATCAGACTCTTATTGACTAAAACCCACGCCTGTTCCTTCCCTACCCTGAGTGCTCAGGGGCGAGGTAACTCTGTTTCGAATTTATCCTCAACCCCTGGGACCACAAACACCGTGACACGAGTTTTAGATATTAGAAGATTATGCATTATGCGGGAAAAATTGAAACCTCCTGTCCAGTCCTGAGAACCAAACTGAATTAGAAAGAACTAAAGAAAGCTGCATTAGGTCCTTATGAACTAAAAGTAGACAAAGGATAAGAAAAACTAAGTTAACTTAGCACACAGTACTTTATTCAAAAGGTCAGCAAACATTGAAAACATTATAAAATTACAAAATATTTACATCAATGTCAGGAAGGATAGCACAAGGATAATAAAAACTGTATTACATAAAATAAAGCAGTCTAATGTTAATGTATGTCTAAGGCTACTGTCTAATACATAACATGGTTTAAAAGAGTGTCCAGTCCATGGAGTTTCTTGCACGTTCTTTTCCATAGAGATTTACGCCTTGCAATATGCAATTAACTTCATCTTTCTGACTAACCGACATAATGACAATTCAAAAGTGCCTGTAAATGGTTTATTTCTCCTGGTTCAGCTTAGAACTTTAGACATCAATATATTTGTCTATCACAGTTCTGTGTAAATAAGGACAATATTTCATTAGTAGTAGTAGATACATTCTATAAAATATTAACTTTACTGATTTTATTCTGTAAAACATAGATATTCAGTATGTTTACCAAGTATAGAAGAACACGGTCATGTTTGGCGTTTCTATGCTTGATAAACACATCTACAGAAATACAATTATGTAAATTTCCTATCCTTATTCTAAAATATTACTAAGAATAATTATGATCTACTACGGTATGTACGCTCTATCTATTCTAACATCATCAACTGGACAGTCATTTTTGTCACATTCAACTAAACCTATTCTTTTCACAACAGCCATTCCAGTTTTAACTCTTCCGAAGATTGTATGCTTTCCATCCAGCCACTGTGTTGGAGCCAGGGTTATGAAGAATTGTGATCCATTTGAATTAGGCCCAGCATTCGCCATAGACAGCACTCCAGCTCCAGTATGTTTTAACTTCGGAGATATTTCATCATCAAACTGTGGCCCATAAATAGATTGTCCACCTTTGCCTGTGCCGGTAGGATCACCGCCCTGTATCATAAAATCTCGAATGACTCTGTGGAACTTGGTGTTGTTGAAGTAACCACGCCGTACGAGTTCCATGAAGTTTCTGCATGTAATTGGTGAATGTTTCCAATACATCTCCACGACCATAGAACCCATGCTGAGAACAAAAATTATAACCATGTTATACAATTTTACAAGCAAAATTTTCTCAGCATTTAATTTTTTACATATGCTGAGCAAACATCAAGACTGAAGCACTTTTTGTCATCGCATCGCAACAATTGGAAAACTTTTTGCGTGAATGAGTAACAAACATACATCCTATGTTTGTTACTCATTCACGCAAAAACTACAGAACGGATTCTAATGAAACTTTAGTGAACGTTGCCCCAGCCAGATAATGTCGAGTCATTTAAATGATATAGATAATTAGTTTTTTTTTTTTTTTTTTAATTAGCCTAGTGGTAACGGCCGCGACTTACAAGTTGTAGGTCGTGAGTTCAAACCAAGGCAGGCGCTTTACTTTGTGTAGTTTATTTCATAACCACTGCTCTCAAAACGGTGAAGGAAGATAGCGTGAGGACAAGTTGCCTAGCTTCTGTAATTGTTGCACACATTTTCAAATTTTTTGCACTTATAGTTTTTTAGTTATTTATCAAAAACATTTCCTGCTGGGGTAACGTTACCGCAGCCAGACATTTTCTTTTTTAATGGGAATATCGTAATAATTATTAGCTATATAATTAGTTGTCTGGACGAGGTAAATGTTGCAACTTATTTTGTATTTGTTCGTTCTTCGGCTGCGAAGTTATTCGACATCCTGCTGGAGTGACGTTTGTGGTTTTGCTGGATCTCTGAAACCGACAGGCAGATTCTTGTCATCTTTTATACATGACATCTTAAGAATTCGTTTTAATTAGTTGTGCAATAAAAAAAACTAAAATAATGCACCGTTCAAAGGTTATTTAATTAAATATAAAACACTTCAATATGTCCTAACACTTTGAATAAGAGCTCTAAAGACTTACTTTAAACGTTATTTTGTAGCTTGTAACTGTTTTCAAGTGTATGTGAAGTTTCATTTGCATCCTGTTACGAATTAACAAATTATGATGAAATTCAGTTCTCCACGTTCATGGTCATAATGCACATGGAGTTATTTGGCCACCGATTAACCTGTATGTGGATATATAAACTAATTTATATATGAATAATTAGTTGTTTAGTTCAGTTTTATACCTGTAAAATTTCAGCGTAGTACATACAGTAATTAATGAGATATTTAAATAAAAGTCATTAGAAATAGCAAGACCGTGGTAACCCGACTATGTTTAAGAGGTTACAAAAAAGCGACCGCGTAGTACATTATGCTATCTTCTAAAATATGTAGGATATTGTTACAAGTTTAGTACAGATGTGTAGACAAGTGTTAAAACAAGACTACATGTTTTTAATTATTTTTTATTTACAGGTAAATTAATAATTTCAATTGAACTTTTAAAATATTACTTAAAAACAATCACTGATAAGATAATATTTTGTAACTGACAATAGTAGAACTGATAATAGTTTGTTTGGCAATGTAAACAATGAAGTACCCCTTCGCCAACCCCTCCGCGCTCGCCCACCCGCGTCGTGCGCATCGTCGTTATCGACGATTTTAGGTAAGTATGTGCCATTGTGCACATAATAGATACCTATCTAATAAGTAGCAAAAAGGTAATAATAATAATAATGTTATTATTATTACATTGCTATTTTTATATTTTTAAATGTTTTATTTTAATTTTATTTAATATTTAAAAATGTAAACAATATGTATATACAAATAAAGGAATGGAATAATAATGTTTACAAATATTTTTTATTTAGTAACATTAGATATTACAATATTGTTATGTATTGTTAACAGTGTACGCGTCTGTACCGAACTTGTAAGGTATATTATACTAAACATTTTAGAAGATAGCATAATTTACTACGCGGTCGCTTATTTGTAACCACTTAAACATGGTCGGGTTACCACGGTCTTGCTATCCCTAATGACTTTTATTTTATTATCTCGTTAATTACTGTATGTACCTACTACGCTGAAATTTTAAAGGTATAAAACTGAACTAAGCAACTAATTATTTATCTATCATTAACTTTATATATCCACATACAGGTTAATCGGTAGCCAAATAACTCCGCGCGCAATGTGACCGTGTACGTGGAGAACTGCTTTTCATCATAATTTGTTTTAGACTAACAGGATACTAATGAACTTCATATACACTTGAAAACAGTTACAAGCTACAAAATAACGTTTAAAGTGAGTCTTTAGAGCTCTTATTCAAAGTGTTAGGTCAAATTGAATTGCTTTTATATTTAATTAAATAACCTTTGAACGGTGTATTATTTTAGTTTTTTTTTTATTGCACAACTAATTAAAACAAATTCTTAAGAAGTCATGTACAAAAGATCCGTTTCAAAGATCCAGCAAAACCACAAACGTTACTCCAGCAGGATCTCGAATAACTTCGCAGCCGAAGAACGAACAAATAAAAAATAAGTTGCAACATTTACCTCGTCTAGACAACTAATTATATAGCTAATATTTATTTCGATATTCAAATTAAAAAAGAAAATGTCTGGTTGCGGTAACGTTACCCCAGCAGGAAATGTTTTTGATAAATAACTAAAATACTATAAGTGCAACAAATTTGAAAATGTGTGCAACAATTACAGAAGCTAGGCAACTAATTATCTACATCATTTAAATGACTAATTTCGACATTATCTGTCTGGGGTAACGTTCACGAAACTTTACAGTAATAAAAAAATAAAAAAAATGTAACTTACGTTGTTTCTATCACTGCTATTTGCGGTTGCCATGATTTGTCGGGAATATCAGCACTAGAATAGCTAACCATTATGGATCTTGTATTTGAGAATATTGACTTTTACCCAACTAAGAAGTTACTAAAGCAAAACACACAATTATAAATAACAATTACGAGGATATCTTCAAAGAAAAAAATGTCCCGTATACAAGTGCGCTGTAAGCGAGTGGGCAACGGACTGGCGCGCAGCGCCGAGACATGCGCTTGCTCGCAACGGGCGAGTGATCGAAAGAGATAGCATTACATTTATTTAGTCTATGTATCGTGGCGTCATGCGACCGCGGGACGCTCGTACGGGCCGTAATGACGTTATAGGTTGTGAGTGGGTTTCTACACAATTCAATTAAATTTTTGATGACCGTTTTAACCATTACCAAAGACTACAACACAACACACACAGGTTTGACAGGACTACAATAAAAATAATATATAGGGACCAGTGTTGCGAGGGCCCTTGAGTCGAAAGTTACGTTTCGTTCCCTGAAATGTTACATTTTTGCTGCAAAAGTTACATTATTGTTTTTTTTTTTTAATTTAGGCGTTTTTGGGGTCGGAGCTAAATTGATGTCAGAATTTTTTGACGTTTTGTGATAGCTAGGCTCAAGTGTGCGGTGTCAAAAGATTCGTCTTCGCGCTGGCTAACGGAATGTACTGAAATAAAAATTTACGCTAAACGAAAATTTTACACACTGGGTAAAAATAATACTGAAGAATTTTGTATAAATGTTAAAACCAAAATTTTTTGTAGAGTATATTTTTGAAGAATAAAGATTGAAGTTTAAAATAATTTTAAAAATCAAAGTGAAGTATTAAGAGAAATAAATATTCGAAAGGGTCAGTTTTTATTTGTCTCTCGCACTTTTCTCATATTTGTACGACAACAAACAATAACACATTGTCCATTACACTATTTTGTTTTTCTTTTGGAACAGACTAAGGTCAGAGACCATGCTGCCTAGTCATCAGTAGTGAATTTTTATATTTATTTCCAATAGAATGCAGAAGAAACACATTCTAATGTTTTTTGCAGTATTTGGCAACAAATGTGTCAAGTTAGCCTAATGTGTCAAGTTAGCCTTCCCGGCACACTTCGCTGAGGTACCTAGTCAATACTACAATAAAATTCTCAGCTTCATTTTACCGAGATCGCGCCTGTTTCAATGATTTCACATACTGTCCAGTTGCGTAGACACTTGAGACACAAAACTACACCAATTTTACATCACAATATCCACTAGGAATCAATAAGCGAACAATTAAAACAGCCACTGAACTTCACTCGAGAATATCCCGCCAAAAACACCCATTAAGCAAATAACTCTTGTTATCTCTTTGTAGCCTCCAGAGATTGGCGCTACTACTGGTATTGGTACTACATTAGATGTGGATGTGCAAGATTCACCTGTTTCAGAATCCATTCTTCAAAATAAAAGATAGTGTAACTTTAGAAGATAGTTTTTAAATTCGGGCATTTACAATCAATATGTTGATTGTCTATGTAGGTATATACAATAATTAACCTACATCATTAGAATTATTTATTGACATTTATTACTAAAGTACTCGTATTAAGTAGAATCATTAACTAGGAATATTATGGTGAAGCAATTATTTTCAATTTCCTATACCTTTGTTGGTCTAAATTATCATCATTTATAGAACGAGTATAACTTTAACTTGAAGAATAATTAGGGCGGTTCGACATATTTTCCATACAAAATCTATCAAAAGGCCATTTTTACGCATCAGAAGTTATTTAACCATTGAAAAACCGGGCCTAGGTATACTTACTTAGTTAAAATTACGACATTGACTTGTTGATCTTTAGTCATACTCAAGAATAATTTTTAGGTATTTATTAGTACTTAGGCCTGCAAAAACACTTAGATTCTAAATTCAATGAATGAGTGCTAGTTATGTATTTTTTTTGTTAATTTGATACAACACTTCAAAGCAGTAGTAGGTATTTAAATTGTAAGACTAACAAAATCTGTGATTTGATTGGTAACAATTAGAATGATTTTATTTGATAAAACGCAATCCTAAAACAGATCATTTTTCGGGGGGAATCAGCAATAACCCATAGTCTCATACCTATCAAATAAATATATAAAAAAAATCGGTCGAGCCGTTTCGGAGGAGTGCAACCACAAACACCGTTTTTTTTTCTTCTTTTTGTGGGGTGGGAAATCATCCAGTAACATCTCCCGCTCTGGGTGGAGCTGGAGGGCGTATCAGACTCTTATTGACTAAAACCCACGCCTGTTCCTTCCCTACCCTGAGTGCTCAGGGGCGAGGTAACTCTGTTTCGAATTTATCCTCAACCCCTGGGACCACAAACACCGTGACACGAGTTTTAGATATTAGAAGATTATGCATTATGCGGGAAAAATTGAAACCTCCTGTCCAGTCCTGAGAACCAAACTGAATTAGAAAGAACTAAAGAAAGCTGCATTAGGTCCTTATGAACTAAAAGTAGACAAAGGATAAGAAAAACTAAGTTAACTTAGCGCACAGTACTTTATTCAAAAGGTCAGCAAACATTAAAAACATTATAAAATTACAAAATATTTACATCAATGTCAGGAAGGATAGCACAAGGATAATAAAAACTGTATTACATAAAATAAAGCAGTCTAATGTTAATGTATGTCTAAGGCTACTGTCTAATAAACATAACATGGTTTAAAAGAGTGTCCAGTCCATGGAGTTTCTTGCACGTTCTTTTCCATAGAGATTTACGCCTTGCAATATGCAATTAACTTCATCTTTCTGACTAACCGACATAATGACAATTCAAAAGTGCCTGTAAATGGTTTATTTCTCCTGGTTCAGCTTAGAACTTTAGACATCAATATATTTGTCTATCACAGTTCTGTGTAAATAAGGACAATATTTCATTAGTAGTAGTAGATACATTCTATAAAATATTAACTTTACTGATTTTATTCTGTAAAACATAGATATTCAGTATGTTTACCAAGTATAGAAGAACACGGTCATGTTTGGCGTTTCTATGCTTGATAAACACATCTACAGAAATACAATTATGTAAATTTCCTATCCTTATTCTAAAATATTACTAAGAATAATTATGATCTACTACGGTATGTACGCTCTATCTATTCTAACATCATCAACTGGACAGTCATTTTTGTCACATTCAACTAAACCTATTCTTTTCACAACAGCCATTCCAGTTTTAACTCTTCCGAAGATTGTATGCTTTCCATCCAGCCACTGTGTTGGAGCTAGGGTTATGAAGAATTGTGATCCATTTGAATTAGGCCCAGCATTCGCCATAGACAGCACTCCAGCTCCAGTATGTTTTAACTTCGGAGATATTTCATCATCAAACTGTGGCCCATAAATAGATTGTCCACCTTTGCCTGTGTCGGTAGGATCACCGCCCTGTATCATAAAATCTCGAATGACTCTGTGGAACTTGGTGTTGTTGAAGTAACCACGCCGTACGAGTTCCATGAAGTTTCTGCATGTAATTGGTGAATGTTTCCAATACATCTCCACGACCATAGAACCCATGCTGAGAACAAAAATTATAACCATGTTATACAATTTTACAAGCAAAATTTTCTCAGCATTTAATTTTTTACATATGCTGAGCAAACATCAAGACTGAAGCACTTTTTGTCATCGCATCGCAACAATTGGAAAACTTTTTGCGTGAATGAGTAACAAACATACATCCTATGTTTGTTACTCATTCACGCAAAAACTACAGAACGGATTCTAATGAAACTTTAGTGAACGTTGCCCCAGCCAGATAATGTCGAGTCATTTAAATGATATAGATAATTAGTTTTTTTTTTTTTTTTTAATTAGCCTAGTGGTAACGGCCGCGACTTACAAGTTGTAGGTCGTGAGTTCAAACCAAGGCAGGCGCTTTACTTTGTGTAGTTTATTTCATAACCACTGCTCTCAAAACGGTGAAGGAAGATAGCGTGAGGACAAGTTGCCTAGCTTCTGTAATTGTTGCACACATTTTCAAATTTTTTGCACTTATAGTTTTTTAGTTATTTATCAAAAACATTTCCTGCTGGGGTAACGTTACCGCAGCCAGACATTTTCTTTTTTAATGGGAATATCGTAATAATTATTAGCTATATAATTAGTTGTCTGGACGAGGTAAATGTTGCAACTTATTTTGTATTTGTTCGTTCTTCGGCTGCGAAGTTATTCGACATCCTGCTGGAGTGACGTTTGTGGTTTTGCTGGATCTCTGAAACCGACAGGCAGATTCTTGTCATTTTATACATGACATCTTAAGAATTCGTTTTAATTAGTTGTGCAATAAAAAAAACTAAAATAATGCACCGTTCAAAGGTTATTTAATTAAATATAAAAACACTTCAATATGTCCTAACACTTTGAATAAGAGCTCTAAAGACTTACTTTAAACGTTATTTTGTAGCTTGTAACTGTTTTCAAGTGTATGTGAAGTTTCATTTGCATCCTGTTACGAATTAACAAATTATGATGAAATTCAGTTCTCCACGTTCATGGTCATAATGCACATGGAGTTATTTGGCCACCGATTAACCTGTATGTGGATATATAAACTAATTTATATATGAATAATTAGTTGTTTAGTTCAGTTTTATACCTGTAAAATTTCGGCGTAGTACATACAGTAATTAATGAGATATTTAAATAAAAGTCATTAGAAATAGCAAGACCGTGGTAACCCGACTATGTTTAAGAGGTTACAAAAAAGCGACCGCGTAGTACATTATGCTATCTTCTAAAATATGTAGGATATTGTTACAAGTTTAGTACAGATGTGTAGACAAGTGTTAAAACAAGACTACATGTTTTTAATTATTTTTTATTTACAGGTAAATTAATAATTTCAATTGAACTTTTAAAATATTACTTAAAAACAATCACTGATAAGATAATATTTTGTAACTGACAATAGTAGAACTGATAATAGTTTGTTTGGCAATGTAAACAATGAAGTACCCCTTCGCCAACCCCTCCGCGCTCGCCCACCCGCGTCGTGCGCATCGTCGTTATCGACGATTTTAGGTAAGTATGTGCCATTGTGCACATAATAGATACCTATCTAATAAGTAGCAAAAAGGTAATAATAATAATAATGTTATTATTATTACATTGCTATTTTTATATTTTTAAATGTTTTATTTTAATTTTATTTAATATTTAAAAATGTAAACAATATGTATATACAAATAAAGGAATGGAATAATAATGTTTACAAATATTTTTTATTTAGTAACATTAGATATTACAATATTGTTATGTATTGTTAACAGTGTACGCGTCTGTACCGAACTTGTAAGGTATATTATACTAAACATTTTAGAAGATAGCATAATTTACTACGCGGTCGCTTATTTGTAACCACTTAAACATGGTCGGGTTACCACGGTCTTGCTATCCCTAATGACTTTTATTTTATTATCTCGTTAATTACTGTATGTACCTACTACGCTGAAATTTTAAAGGTATAAAACTGAACTAAGCAACTAATTATTTATCTATCATTAACTTTATATATCCACATACAGGTTAATCGGTAGCCAAATAACTCCGCGCGCAATGTGACCGTGTACGTGGAGAACTGCTTTTCATCATAATTTGTTTTAGACTAACAGGATACTAATGAACTTCATATACACTTGAAAACAGTTACAAGCTACAAAATAACGTTTAAAGTGAGTCTTTAGAGCTCTTATTCAAAGTGTTAGGTCAAATTGAATTGCTTTTATATTTAATTAAATAACCTTTGAACGGTGTATTATTTTAGTTTTTTTTTTATTGCACAACTAATTAAAACAAATTCTTAAGAAGTCATGTACAAAAGATCCGTTTCAAAGATCCAGCAAAACCACAAACGTTACTCCAGCAGGATCTCGAATAACTTCGCAGCCGAAGAACGAACAAATAAAAAATAAGTTGCAACATTTACCTCGTCTAGACAACTAATTATATAGCTAATATTTATTTCGATATTCAAATTAAAAAAGAAAATGTCTGGTTGCGGTAACGTTACCCCAGCAGGAAATGTTTTTGATAAATAACTAAAATACTATAAGTGCAACAAATTTGAAAATGTGTGCAACAATTACAGAAGCTAGGCAACTAATTATCTACATCATTTAAATGACTAATTTCGACATTATCTGTCTGGGGTAACGTTCACGAAACTTTACAGTAATAAAAAAATAAAAAAATGTAACTTACGTTGTTTCTATCACTGCTATTTGCGGTTGCCATGATTTGTCGGGAATATCAGCACTAGAATAGCTAACCATTATGGATCTTGTATTTGAGAATATTGACTTTTACCCAACTAAGAAGTTACTAAAGCAAAACACACAATTATAAATAACAATTACGAGGATATCTTCAAAGAAAAAAATGTCCCGTATACAAGTGCGCTGTAAGCGAGTGGGCAACGGACTGGCGCGCAGCGCCGAGACATGCGCTTGCTCGCAACGGGCGAGTGATCGAAAGAGATAGCATTACATTTATTTAGTCTATGTATCGTGGCGTCATGCGACCGCGGGACGCTCGTACGGGCCGTAATGACGTTATAGGTTGTGAGTGGGTTTCTACACAATTCAATTAAATTTTTGATGACCGTTTTAACCATTACCAAAGACTACAACACAACACACACAGGTTTGACAGGACTACAATAAAAATAATATATAGGGACCAGTGTTGCGAGGGCCCTTGAGTCGAAAGTTACGTTTCGTTCCCTGAAATGTTACATTTTTGCTGCAAAAGTTACATTATTGTTTTTTTTTTTAATTTAGGCGTTTTTGGGGTCGGAGCTAAATTGATGTCAGAATTTTTTGACGTTTTGTGATAGCTAGGCTCAAGTGTGCGGTGACAAAAGATTCGTCTTCGCGCTGGCTAACGGAATGTACTGAAATAAAAATTTACGCTAAACGAAAATTTTACACACTGGGTAAAAATAATACTGAAGAATTTTGTATAAATGTTAAAACCAAAATTTTTTGTAGAGTATATTTTTGAAGAATAAAGATTGAAGTTTAAAAAAATTTTAAAAATCAAAGTGAAGTATTAAGAGAAATAAATATTCGAAAGGGTCAGTTTTTATTTGTCTCACGCACTTTTCTCATATTTGTACGACAACAAACAATAACACAACGAAACCAAACAAATCACAATCAGCCATATTTATTTTCTTTTTCTTGCTAGGTAGCTACGAAACCGCGAACGACGTGAACTCGCGAAGTAGGAAACGGGCGCGCTTACGTTCAAGCAAAATTTCAAGTTCTAGTCCATCCAGAATACGTTTCATTTTGTCATTGCGCGTTCCATTCAGAGCCATCTCTGAGTGTGTTATGGAGTGAAATACTTCTTAGACGCGCCAGTTTTATAAAAATATAGTATTACAAATCTCATTGTTCTCAAAAGTTACGAAAATTGCCCTAAATGTAAAAATTACTTCCATGTTACGCGAGGGGGTTAAAAGTTACGAAAAATGTAAGAAATGTAACCGTCTGGCAACACTGACAGGAACCATTTTTTTTATTTACCCCGAAGAGAAGGCTATAGTCCTTAGACCATATTGCCTAGTCTTACGTAGTGTATTTTCACTTTTTTTTCCATCAGATTGCAGATGTAACACATTCTAATGTGTTTTGCAGTATTTGGCAACAAATGTGTTGAGTCAGCCTTCTCGGCAAACTTCGCTGAGGTAGTAAATAAGACAATAAAATTCTGAGCTTCATTTAACCGAAATTGCGCCTGTTTCAATGATTCCACATGTTGCTCAGTTGCGTGGACACTTAAGACACAAAAATTTTACATCACAATATCCACTAGGAATGAATAAACGAATAATTAAAACAGCCACTGAACTTCACTCGAGAAAATCCCGCCAAAAACCTGATAGGGATTAGGGACCATTGTCCATTACACTATTTTGTTTTTCTTTTGGAACAGACTAAGGTCAGAGACCATGCTGCCTAGTCATCAGTAGTGAATTTTTATATTTATTTCCAATAGAATGCAGAAGAAACACATTCTAATGTTTTTTGCAGTATTTGGCAACAAATGTGTCAAGTTAGCCTAATGTGTCAAGTTAGCCTTCCCGGCACACTTCGCTGAGGTACCTAGTCAATACTACAATAAAATTCTCAGCTTCATTTTACCGAGATCGCGCCTGTTTCAATGATTTCACATACTGTCCAGTTGCGTAGACACTTGAGACACAAAACTACACCAATTTTACATCACAATATCCACTAGGAATCAATAAGCGAACAATTAAAACAGCCACTGAACTTCACTCGAGAATATCCCGCCAAAAACACCCATTAAGCAAATAACTCTTGTTATCTCTTTGTAGCCTCCAGAGATTGGCGCTACTACTGGTATTGGTACTACATTAGATGTGGATGTGCAAGATTCACCTGTTTCAGAATCCATTCTTCAAAATAAAAGATAGTGTAACTTTAGAAGATAGTTTTTAAATTCGGGCATTTACAATCAATATGTTGATTGTCTATGTAGGTATATACAATAATTAACCTACATCATTAGAATTATTTATTGACATTTATTACTAAAGTACTCGTATTAAGTAGAATCATTAACTAGGAATATTATGGTGAAGCAATTATTTTCAATTTCCTATACCTTTGTTGGTCTAAATTATCATCATTTATAGAACGAGTATAACTTTAACTTGAAGAATAATTAGGGCGGTTCGACATATTTTCCATACAAAATCTATCAAAAGGCCATTTTTACGCATCAGAAGTTATTTAACCATTGAAAAACCGGGCCTAGGTATACTTACTTAGTTAAAATTACGACATTGACTTGTTGATCTTTAGTCATACTCAAGAATAATTTTTAGGTATTTATTAGTACTTAGGCCTGCAAAAACACTTAGATTCTAAATTCAATGAATGAGTGCTAGTTATGTATTTTTTTTGTTAATTTGATACAACACTTCAAAGCAGTAGTAGGTATTTAAATTGTAAGACTAACAAAATCTGTGATTTGATTGGTAACAATTAGAATGATTTTATTTGATAAAACGCAATCCTAAAACAGATCATTTTTCGGGGGGAATCAGCAATAACCCATAGTCTCATACCTATCAAATAAATATATAAAAAAAATCGGTCGAGCCGTTTCGGAGGAGTGCAACCACAAACACCGTTTTTTTTTCTTCTTTTTGTGGGGTGGGAAATCATCCAGTAACATCTCCCGCTCTGGGTGGAGCTGGAGGGCGTATCAGACTCTTATTGACTAAAACCCACGCCTGTTCCTTCCCTACCCTGAGTGCTCAGGGGCGAGGTAACTCTGTTTCGAATTTATCCTCAACCCCTGGGACCACAAACACCGTGACACGAGTTTTAGATATTAGAAGATTATGCATTATGCGGGAAAAATTGAAACCTCCTGTCCAGTCCTGAGAACCAAACTGAATTAGAAAGAACTAAAGAAAGCTGCATTAGGTCCTTATGAACTAAAAGTAGACAAAGGATAAGAAAAACTAAGTTAACTTAGCACACAGTACTTTATTCAAAAGGTCAGCAAACATTAAAAACATTATAAAATTACAAAATATTTACATCAATGTCAGGAAGGATAGCACAAGGATAATAAAAACTGTATTACATAAAATAAAGCAGTCTAATGTTAATGTATGTCTAAGGCTACTGTCTAATAAACATAACATGGTTTAAAAGAGTGTCCAGTCCATGGAGTTTCTTGCACGTTCTTTTCCATAGAGATTTACGCCTTGCAATATGCAATTAACTTCATCTTTCTGACTAACCGACATAATGACAATTCAAAAGTGCCTGTAAATGGTTTATTTCTCCTGGTTCAGCTTAGAACTTTAGACATCAATATATTTGTCTATCACAGTTCTGTGTAAATAAGGACAATATTTCATTAGTAGTAGTAGATACATTCTATAAAATATTAACTTTACTGATTTTATTCTGTAAAACATAGATATTCAGTATGTTTACCAAGTATAGAAGAACACGGTCATGTTTGGCGTTTCTATGCTTGATAAACACATCTACAGAAATACAATTATGTAAATTTCCTATCCTTATTCTAAAATATTACTAAGAATAATTATGATCTACTACGGTATGTACGCTCTATCTATTCTAACATCATCAACTGGACAGTCATTTTTGTCACATTCAACTAAACCTATTCTTTTCACAACAGCCATTCCAGTTTTAACTCTTCCGAAGATTGTATGCTTTCCATCCAGCCACTGTGTTGGAGCTAGGGTTATGAAGAATTGTGATCCATTTGAATTAGGCCCAGCATTCGCCATAGACAGCACTCCAGCTCCAGTATGTTTTAACTTCGGAGATATTTCATCATCAAACTGTGGCCCATAAATAGATTGTCCACCTTTGCCTGTGTCGGTAGGATCACCGCCCTGTATCATAAAATCTCGAATGACTCTGTGGAACTTGGTGTTGTTGAAGTAACCACGCCGTACGAGTTCCATGAAGTTTCTGCATGTAATTGGTGAATGTTTCCAATACATCTCCACGACCATAGAACCCATGCTGAGAACAAAAATTATAACCATGTTATACAATTTTACAAGCAAAATTTTCTCAGCATTTAATTTTTTACATATGCTGAGCAAACATCAAGACTGAAGCACTTTTTGTCATCGCATCGCAACAATTGGAAAACTTTTTGCGTGAATGAGTAACAAACATACATCCTATGTTTGTTACTCATTCACGCAAAAACTACAGAACGGATTCTAATGAAACTTTAGTGAACGTTGCCCCAGCCAGATAATGTCGAGTCATTTAAATGATATAGATAATTAGTTTTTTTTTTTTTTTTTTAATTAGCCTAGTGGTAACGGCCGTGACTTACAAGTTGTAGGTCGTGAGTTCAAACCAAGGCAGGCGCTTTACTTTGTGTAGTTTATTTCATAACCACTGCTCTCAAAACGGTGAAGGAAGATAGCGTGAGGACAAGTTGCCTAGCTTCTGTAATTGTTGCACACATTTTCAAATTTTTTGCACTTATAGTTTTTTAGTTATTTATCAAAAACATTTCCTGCTGGGGTAACGTTACCGCAGCCAGACATTTTCTTTTTTAATGGGAATATCGTAATAATTATTAGCTATATAATTAGTTGTCTGGACGAGGTAAATGTTGCAACTTATTTTGTATTTGTTCGTTCTTCGGCTGCGAAGTTATTCGACATCCTGCTGGAGTGACGTTTGTGGTTTTGCTGGATCTCTGAAACCGACAGGCAGATTCTTGTCATTTTATACATGACATCTTAAGAATTCGTTTTAATTAGTTGTGCAATAAAAAAAACTAAAATAATGCACCGTTCAAAGGTTATTTAATTAAATATAAAAACACTTCAATATGTCCTAACACTTTGAATAAGAGCTCTAAAGACTTACTTTAAACGTTATTTTGTAGCTTGTAACTGTTTTCAAGTGTATGTGAAGTTTCATTTGCATCCTGTTACGAATTAACAAATTATGATGAAATTCAGTTCTCCACGTTCATGGTCATAATGCACATGGAGTTATTTGGCCACCGATTAACCTGTATGTGGATATATAAACTAATTTATATATGAATAATTAGTTGTTTAGTTCAGTTTTATACCTGTAAAATTTCAGCGTAGTACATACAGTAATTAATGAGATATTTAAATAAAAGTCATTAGAAATAGCAAGACCGTGGTAACCCGACTATGTTTAAGAGGTTACAAAAAAGCGACCGCGTAGTACATTATGCTATCTTCTAAAATATGTAGGATATTGTTACAAGTTTAGTACAGATGTGTAGACAAGTGTTAAAACAAGACTACATGTTTTTAATTATTTTTTATTTACAGGTAAATTAATAATTTCAATTGAACTTTTAAAATATTACTTAAAAACAATCACTGATAAGATAATATTTTGTAACTGACAATAGTAGAACTGATAATAGTTTGTTTGGCAATGTAAACAATGAAGTACCCCTTCGCCAACCCCTCCGCGCTCGCCCACCCGCGTCGTGCGCATCGTCGTTATCGACGATTTTAGGTAAGTATGTGCCATTGTGCACATAATAGATACCTATCTAATAAGTAGCAAAAAGGTAATAATAATAATAATGTTATTATTATTACATTGCTATTTTTATATTTTTAAATGTTTTATTTTAATTTTATTTAATATTTAAAAATGTAAACAATATGTATATACAAATAAAGGAATGGAATAATAATGTTTACAAATATTTTTTATTTAGTAACATTAGATATTACAATATTGTTATGTATTGTTAACAGTGTACGCGTCTGTACCGAACTTGTAAGGTATATTATACTAAACATTTTAGAAGATAGCATAATTTACTACGCGGTCGCTTATTTGTAACCACTTAAACATGGTCGGGTTACCACGGTCTTGCTATCCCTAATGACTTTTATTTTATTATCTCGTTAATTACTGTATGTACCTACTACGCTGAAATTTTAAAGGTATAAAACTGAACTAAGCAACTAATTATTTATCTATCATTAACTTTATATATCCACATACAGGTTAATCGGTAGCCAAATAACTCCGCGCGCAATGTGACCGTGTACGTGGAGAACTGCTTTTCATCATAATTTGTTTTAGACTAACAGGATACTAATGAACTTCATATACACTTGAAAACAGTTACAAGCTACAAAATAACGTTTAAAGTGAGTCTTTAGAGCTCTTATTCAAAGTGTTAGGTCAAATTGAATTGCTTTTATATTTAATTAAATAACCTTTGAACGGTGTATTATTTTAGTTTTTTTTTTATTGCACAACTAATTAAAACAAATTCTTAAGAAGTCATGTACAAAAGATCCGTTTCAAAGATCCAGCAAAACCACAAACGTTACTCCAGCAGGATCTCGAATAACTTCGCAGCCGAAGAACGAACAAATAAAAAATAAGTTGCAACATTTACCTCGTCTAGACAACTAATTATATAGCTAATATTTATTTCGATATTCAAATTAAAAAAGAAAATGTCTGGTTGCGGTAACGTTACCCCAGCAGGAAATGTTTTTGATAAATAACTAAAATACTATAAGTGCAACAAATTTGAAAATGTGTGCAACAATTACAGAAGCTAGGCAACTAATTATCTACATCATTTAAATGACTAATTTCGACATTATCTGTCTGGGGTAACGTTCACGAAACTTTACAGTAATAAAAAAATAAAAAAATGTAACTTACGTTGTTTCTATCACTGCTATTTGCGGTTGCCATGATTTGTCGGGAATATCAGCACTAGAATAGCTAACCATTATGGATCTTGTATTTGAGAATATTGACTTTTACCCAACTAAGAAGTTACTAAAGCAAAACACACAATTATAAATAACAATTACGAGGATATCTTCAAAGAAAAAAATGTCCCGTATACAAGTGCGCTGTAAGCGAGTGGGCAACGGACTGGCGCGCAGCGCCGAGACATGCGCTTGCTCGCAACGGGCGAGTGATCGAAAGAGATAGCATTACATTTATTTAGTCTATGTATCGTGGCGTCATGCGACCGCGGGACGCTCGTACGGGCCGTAATGACGTTATAGGTTGTGAGTGGGTTTCTACACAATTCAATTAAATTTTTGATGACCGTTTTAACCATTACCAAAGACTACAACACAACACACACAGGTTTGACAGGACTACAATAAAAATAATATATAGGGACCAGTGTTGCGAGGGCCCTTGAGTCGAAAGTTACGTTTCGTTCCCTGAAATGTTACATTTTTGCTGCAAAAGTTACATTATTGTTTTTTTTTTTTTTAATTTAGGCGTTTTTGGGGTCGGAGCTAAATTGATGTCAGAATTTTTTGACGTTTTGTGATAGCTAGGCTCAAGTGTGCGGTGTCAAAAGATTCGTCTTCGCGCTGGCTAACGGAATGTACTGAAATAAAAATTTACGCTAAACGAAAATTTTACACACTGGGTAAAAATAATACTGAAGAATTTTGTATAAATGTTAAAACCAAAATTTTTTGTAGAGTATATTTTTGAAGAATAAAGATTGAAGTTTAAAAAAATTTTAAAAATCAAAGTGAAGTATTAAGAGAAATAAATATTCGAAAGGGTCAGTTTTTATTTGTCTCACGCACTTTTCTCATATTTGTACGACAACAAACAATAACACAACGAAACCAAACAAATCACAGTCAGCCATATTTATTTTCTTTTTCTTGCTAGGTAGCTACGAAACCGCGAACGACGTGAACTCGCGAAGTAGGAAACGGGCGCGCTTACGTTCAAGCAAAATTTCAAGTTCTAGTCCATCCAGAATACGTTTCATTTTGTCATTGCGCGTTCCATTCAGAGCCATCTCTGAGTGTGTTATGGAGTGAAATACTTCTTAGACGCGCCAGTTTTATAAAAATATAGTATTACAAATCTCATTGTTCTCAAAAGTTACGAAAATTGCCCTAAATGTAAAAATTACTTCCATGTTACGCGAGGGGGTTAAAAGTTACGAAAAATGTAAGAAATGTAACCGTCTGGCAACACTGACAGGAACCATTTTTTTTATTTACCCCGAAGAGAAGGCTATAGTCCTTAGACCATATTGCCTAGTCTTACGTAGTGTATTTTCACTTTTTTTTCCATCAGATTGCAGATGTAACACATTCTAATGTGTTTTGCAGTATTTGGCAACAAATGTGTTGAGTCAGCCTTCTCGGCAAACTTCGCTGAGGTAGTAAATAAGACAATAAAATTCTGAGCTTCATTTAACCGAAATTGCGCCTGTTTCAATGATTCCACATGTTGCTCAGTTGCGTGGACACTTAAGACACAAAAATTTTACATCACAATATCCACTAGGAATGAATAAACGAATAATTAAAACAGCCACTGAACTTCACTCGAGAAAATCCCGCCAAAAACCTGATAGGGATTAGGGACCATTGTCCATTACACTATTTTGTTTTTCTTTTGGAACAGACTAAGGTCAGAGACCATGCTGCCTAGTCATCAGTAGTGAATTTTTATATTTATTTCCAATAGAATGCAGAAGAAACACATTCTAATGTTTTTTGCAGTATTTGGCAACAAATGTGTCAAGTTAGCCTAATGTGTCAAGTTAGCCTTCCCGGCACACTTCGCTGAGGTACCTAGTCAATACTACAATAAAATTCTCAGCTTCATTTTACCGAGATCGCGCCTGTTTCAATGATTTCACATACTGTCCAGTTGCGTAGACACTTGAGACACAAAACTACACCAATTTTACATCACAATATCCACTAGGAATCAATAAGCGAACAATTAAAACAGCCACTGAACTTCACTCGAGAATATCCCGCCAAAAACACCCATTAAGCAAATAACTCTTGTTATCTCTTTGTAGCCTCCAGAGATTGGCGCTACTACTGGTATTGGTACTACATTAGATGTGGATGTGCAAGATTCACCTGTTTCAGAATCCATTCTTCAAAATAAAAGATAGTGTAACTTTAGAAGATAGTTTTTAAATTCGGGCATTTACAATCAATATGTTGATTGTCTATGTAGGTATATACAATAATTAACCTACATCATTAGAATTATTTATTGACATTTATTACTAAAGTACTCGTATTAAGTAGAATCATTAACTAGGAATATTATGGTGAAGCAATTATTTTCAATTTCCTATACCTTTGTTGGTCTAAATTATCATCATTTATAGAACGAGTATAACTTTAACTTGAAGAATAATTAGGGCGGTTCGACATATTTTCCATACAAAATCTATCAAAAGGCCATTTTTACGCATCAGAAGTTATTTAACCATTGAAAAACCGGGCCTAGGTATACTTACTTAGTTAAAATTACGACATTGACTTGTTGATCTTTAGTCATACTCAAGAATAATTTTTAGGTATTTATTAGTACTTAGGCCTGCAAAAACACTTAGATTCTAAATTCAATGAATGAGTGCTAGTTATGTATTTTTTTTGTTAATTTGATACAACACTTCAAAGCAGTAGTAGGTATTTAAATTGTAAGACTAACAAAATCTGTGATTTGATTGGTAACAATTAGAATGATTTTATTTGATAAAACGCAATCCTAAAACAGATCATTTTTCGGGGGGAATCAGCAATAACCCATAGTCTCATACCTATCAAATAAATATATAAAAAAAATCGGTCGAGCCGTTTCGGAGGAGTGCAACCACAAACACCGTTTTTTTTTTTCTTTTTGTGGGGTGGGAAATCATCCAGTAACATCTCCCGCTCTGGGTGGAGCTGGAGGGCGTATCAGACTCTTATTGACTAAAACCCACGCCTGTTCCTTCCCTACCCTGAGTGCTCAGGGGCGAGGTAACTCTGTTTCGAATTTATCCTCAACCCCTGGGACCACAAACACCGTGACACGAGTTTTAGATATTAGAAGATTATGCATTATGCGGGAAAAATTGAAACCTCCTGTCCAGTCCTGAGAACCAAACTGAATTAGAAAGAACTAAAGAAAGCTGCATTAGGTCCTTATGAACTAAAAGTAGACAAAGGATAAGAAAAACTAAGTTAACTTAGCACACAGTACTTTATTCAAAAGGTCAGCAAACATTAAAAACATTATAAAATTACAAAATATTTACATCAATGTCAGGAAGGATAGCACAAGGATAATAAAAACTGTATTACATAAAATAAAGCAGTCTAATGTTAATGTATGTCTAAGGCTACTGTCTAATACATAACATGGTTTAAAAGAGTGTCCAGTCCATGGAGTTTCTTGCACGTTCTTTTCCATAGAGATTTACGCCTTGCAATATGCAATTAACTTCATCTTTCTGACTAACCGACATAATGACAATTCAAAAGTGCCTGTAAATGGTTTATTTCTCCTGGTTCAGCTTAGAACTTTAGACATCAATATATTTGTCTATCACAGTTCTGTGTAAATAAGGACAATATTTCATTAGTAGTAGTAGATACATTCTATAAAATATTAACTTTACTGATTTTATTCTGTAAAACATAGATATTCAGTATGTTTACCAAGTATAGAAGAACACGGTCATGTTTGGCGTTTCTATGCTTGATAAACACATCTACAGAAATACAATTATGTAAATTTCCTATCCTTATTCTAAAATATTACTAAGAATAATTATGATCTACTACGGTATGTACGCTCTATCTATTCTAACATCATCAACTGGACAGTCATTTTTGTCACATTCAACTAAACCTATTCTTTTCACAACAGCCATTCCAGTTTTAACTCTTCCGAAGATTGTATGCTTTCCATCCAGCCACTGTGTTGGAGCCAGGGTTATGAAGAATTGTGATCCATTTGAATTAGGCCCAGCATTCGCCATAGACAGCACTCCAGCTCCAGTATGTTTTAACTTCGGAGATATTTCATCATCAAACTGTGGCCCATAAATAGATTGTCCACCTTTGCCTGTGCCGGTAGGATCACCGCCCTGTATCATAAAATCTCGAATGACTCTGTGGAACTTGGTGTTGTTGAAGTAACCACGCCGTACGAGTTCCATGAAGTTTCTGCATGTAATTGGTGAATGTTTCCAATACATCTCCACGACCATAGAACCCATGCTGAGAACAAAAATTATAACCATGTTATACAATTTTACAAGCAAAATTTTCTCAGCATTTAATTTTTTACATATGCTGAGCAAACATCAAGACTGAAGCACTTTTTGTCATCGCATCGCAACAATTGGAAAACTTTTTGCGTGAATGAGTAACAAACATACATCCTATGTTTGTTACTCATTCACGCAAAAACTACAGAACGGATTCTAATGAAACTTTAGTGAACGTTGCCCCAGCCAGATAATGTCGAGTCATTTAAATGATATAGATAATTAGTTTTTTTTTTTTTTTTTAATTAGCCTAGTGGTAACGGCCGCGACTTACAAGTTGTAGGTCGTGAGTTCAAACCAAGGCAGGCGCTTTACTTTGTGTAGTTTATTTCATAACCACTGCTCTCAAAACGGTGAAGGAAGATAGCGTGAGGACAAGTTGCCTAGCTTCTGTAATTGTTGCACACATTTTCAAATTTTTTGCACTTATAGTTTTTTAGTTATTTATCAAAAACATTTCCTGCTGGGGTAACGTTACCGCAGCCAGACATTTTCTTTTTTAAGGGGAATATCGTAATAATTATTAGCTATATAATTAGTTGTCTGGACGAGGTAAATGTTGCAACTTATTTTGTATTTGTTCGTTCTTCGGCTGCGAAGTTATTCGACATCCTGCTGGAGTGACGTTTGTGGTTTTGCTGGATCTCTGAAACCGACAGGCAGATTCTTGTCATCTTTTATACATGACATCTTAAGAATTCGTTTTAATTAGTTGTGCAATAAAAAAAACTAAAATAATGCACCGTTCAAAGGTTATTTAATTAAATATAAAACACTTCAATATGTCCTAACACTTTGAATAAGAGCTCTAAAGACTTACTTTAAACGTTATTTTGTAGCTTGTAACTGTTTTCAAGTGTATGTGAAGTTTCATTTGCATCCTGTTACGAATTAACAAATTATGATGAAATTCAGTTCTCCACGTTCATGGTCATAATGCACATGGAGTTATTTGGCCACCGATTAACCTGTATGTGGATATATAAACTAATTTATATATGAATAATTAGTTGTTTAGTTCAGTTTTATACCTGTAAAATTTCAGCGTAGTACATACAGTAATTAATGAGATATTTAAATAAAAGTCATTAGAAATAGCAAGACCGTGGTAACCCGACTATGTTTAAGAGGTTACAAAAAAGCGACCGCGTAGTACATTATGCTATCTTCTAAAATATGTAGGATATTGTTACAAGTTTAGTACAGATGTGTAGACAAGTGTTAAAACAAGACTACATGTTTTTAATTATTTTTTATTTACAGGTAAATTAATAATTTCAATTGAACTTTTAAAATATTACTTAAAAACAATCACTGATAAGATAATATTTTGTAACTGAAAATAGTAGAACTGATAATAGTTTGTTTGGCAATGTAAACAATGAAGTACCCCTTCGCCAACCCCTCCGCGCTCGCCCACCCGCGTCGTGCGCATCGTCGTTATCGACGATTTTAGGTAAGTATGTGCCATTGTGCACATAATAGATACCTATCTAATAAGTAGCAAAAAGGTAATAATAATAATAATGTTATTATTATTACATTGCTATTTTTATATTTTTAAATGTTTTATTTTAATTTTATTTAATATTTAAAAATGTAAACAATATGTATATGCAAATAAAGGAATGGAATAATAATGTTTACAAATATTTTTTATTTAGTAACATTAGATATTACAATATTGTTATGTATTGTTAACAGTGTACGCGTCTGTACCGAACTTGTAAGGTATATTATACTAAACATTTTAGAAGATAGCATAATTTACTACGCGGTCGCTTATTTGTAACCACTTAAACATGGTCGGGTTACCACGGTCTTGCTATCCCTAATGACTTTTATTTTATTATCTCGTTAATTACTGTATGTACCTACTACGCTGAAATTTTAAAGGTATAAAACTGAACTAAGCAACTAATTATTTATCTATCATTAACTTTATATATCCACATACAGGTTAATCGGTAGCCAAATAACTCCGCGCGCAATGTGACCGTGTACGTGGAGAACTGCTTTTCATCATAATTTGTTTTAGACTAACAGGATACTAATGAACTTCATATACACTTGAAAACAGTTACAAGCTACAAAATAACGTTTAAAGTGAGTCTTTAGAGCTCTTATTCAAAGTGTTAGGTCAAATTGAATTGCTTTTATATTTAATTAAATAACCTTTGAACGGTGTATTATTTTAGTTTTTTTTTTTTTATTGCACAACTAATTAAAACAAATTCTTAAGAAGTCATGTACAAAAGATCCGTTTCAAAGATCCAGCAAAACCACAAACGTTACTCCAGCAGGATCTCGAATAACTTCGCAGCCGAAGAACGAACAAATAAAAAATAAGTTGCAACATTTACCTCGTCTAGACAACTAATTATATAGCTAATATTTATTTCGATATTCAAATTAAAAAAGAAAATGTCTGGTTGCGGTAACGTTACCCCAGCAGGAAATGTTTTTGATAAATAACTAAAATACTATAAGTGCAACAAATTTGAAAATGTGTGCAACAATTACAGAAGCTAGGCAACTAATTATCTACATCATTTAAATGACTAATTTCGACATTATCTGTCTGGGGTAACGTTCACGAAACTTTACAGTAATAAAAAAATAAAAAAATGTAACTTACGTTGTTTCTATCACTGCTATTTGCGGTTGCCATGATTTGTCGGGAATATCAGCACTAGAATAGCTAACCATTATGGATCTTGTATTTGAGAATATTGACTTTTACCCAACTAAGAAGTTACTAAAGCAAAACACACAATTATAAATAACAATTACGAGGATATCTTCAAAGAAAAAAATGTCCCGTATACAAGTGCGCTGTAAGCGAGTGGGCAACGGACTGGCGCGCAGCGCCGAGACATGCGCTTGCTCGCAACGGGCGAGTGAGCGAAAGAGATAGCATTACATTTATTTAGTCTATGTATCGTGGCGTCATGCGACCGCGGGACGCTCGTACGGGCCGTAATGACGTTATAGGTTGTGAGTGGGTTTCTACACAATTCAATTAAATTTTTGATGACCGTTTTAACCATTACCAAAGACTACAACACAACACACACAGGTTTGACAGGACTACAATAAAAATAATATATAGGGACCAGTGTTGCGAGGGCCCTTGAGTCGAAAGTTACGTTTCGTTCCCTGAAATGTTACATTTTTGCTGCAAAAGTTACATTATTGTTTTTTTTTTTTAATTTAGGCGTTTTTGGGGTCGGAGCTAAATTGATGTCAGAATTTTTTGACGTTTTGTGATAGCTAGGCTCAAGTGTGCGGTGTCAAAAGATTCGTCTTCGCGCTGGCTAACGGAATGTACTGAAATAAAAATTTACGCTAAACGAAAATTTTACACACTGGGTAAAAATAATACTGAAGAATTTTGTATAAATGTTAAAACCAAAATTTTTTGTAGAGTATATTTTTGAAGAATAAAGATTGAAGTTTAAAAAAATTTTAAAAATCAAAGTGAAGTATTAAGAGAAATAAATATTCGAAAGGGTCAGTTTTTATTTGTCTCACGCACTTTTCTCATATTTGTACGACAACAAACAATAACACAACGAAACCAAACAAATCACAGTCAGCCATATTTATTTTCTTTTTCTTGCTAGGTAGCTACGAAACCGCGAACGACGTGAACTCGCGAAGTAGGAAACGGGCGCGCTTACGTTCAAGCAAAATTTCAAGTTCTAGTCCATCCAGAATACGTTTCATTTTGTCATTGCGCGTTCCATTCAGAGCCATCTCTGAGTGTGTTATGGAGTGAAATACTTCTTAGACGCGCCAGTTTTATAAAAATATAGTATTACAAATCTCATTGTTCTCAAAAGTTACGAAAATTGCCCTAAATGTAAAAATTACTTCCATGTTACGCGAGGGGGTTAAAAGTTACGAAAAATGTAAGAAATGTAACCGTCTGACAACACTGACAGGAACCATTTTTTTTATTTACCCCGAAGAGAAGGCTATAGTCCTTAGACCATATTGCCTAGTCTTACGTAGTGTATTTTCACTTTTTTTTTCCATCAGATTGCAGATGTAACACATTCTAATGTGTTTTGCAGTATTTGGCAACAAATGTGTTGAGTCAGCCTTCTCGGCAAACTTCGCTGAGGTAGTAAATAAGACAATAAAATTCTGAGCTTCATTTAACCGAAATTGCGCCTGTTTCAATGATTCCACATGTTGCTCAGTTGCGTGGACACTTAAGACACAAAAATTTTACATCACAATATCCACTAGGAATCAATAAACGAATAATTAAAACAGCCACTGAACTTCACTCGAGAAAATCCCGCCAAAAACCTGATAGGGATTAGGGACCATTGTCCATTACACTATTTTGTTTTTCTTTTGGAACAGACTGAGGTCAGAGACCATGCTGCCTAGTCATCAGTAGTGAATTTTTATATTTATTTCCAATAGAATGCAGAAGAAACACATTCTAATGTTTTTTGCAGTATTTGGCAACAAATGTGTCAAGTTAGCCTAATGTGTCAAGTTAGCCTTCCCGGCACACTTCGCTGAGGTACCTAGTCAATACTACAATAAAATTCTCAGCTTCATTTTACCGAGATCGCGCCTGTTTCAATGATTTCACATACTGTCCAGTTGCGTAGACACTTGAGACACAAAACTACACCAATTTTACATCACAATATCCACTAGGAATCAATAAGCGAACAATTAAAACAGCCACTGAACTTCACTCGAGAATATCCCGCCAAAAACACCCATTAAGCAAATAACTCTTGTTATCTCTTTGTAGCCTCCAGAGATTGGCGCTACTACTGGTATTGGTACTACATTAGATGTGGATGTGCAAGATTCACCTGTTTCAGAATCCATTCTTCAAAATAAAAGATAGTGTAACTTTAGAAGATAGTTTTTAAATTCGGGCATTTACAATCAATATGTTGATTGTCTATGTAGGTATATACAATAATTAACCTACATCATTAGAATTATTTATTGACATTTATTACTAAAGTACTCGTATTAAGTAGAATCATTAACTAGGAATATTATGGTGAAGCAATTATTTTCAATTTCCTATACCTTTGTTGGTCTAAATTATCATCATTTATAGAACGAGTATAACTTTAACTTGAAGAATAATTAGGGCGGTTCGACATATTTTCCATACAAAATCTATCAAAAGGCCATTTTTACGCATCAGAAGTTATTTAACCATTGAAAAACCGGGCCTAGGTATACTTACTTAGTTAAAATTACGACATTGACTTGTTGATCTTTAGTCATACTCAAGAATAATTTTTAGGTATTTATTAGTACTTAGGCCTGCAAAAACACTTAGATTCTAAATTCAATGAATGAGTGCTAGTTATGTATTTTTTTTGTTAATTTGATACAACACTTCAAAGCAGTAGTAGGTATTTAAATTGTAAGACTAACAAAATCTGTGATTTGATTGGTAACAATTAGAATGATTTTATTTGATAAAACGCAATCCTAAAACAGATCATTTTTCGGGGGGAATCAGCAATAACCCATAGTCTCATACCTATCAAATAAATATATAAAAAAAATCGGTCGAGCCGTTTCGGAGGAGTGCAACCACAAACACCGTTTTTTTTTTTCTTTTTGTGGGGTGGGAAATCATCCAGTAACATCTCCCGCTCTGGGTGGAGCTGGAGGGCGTATCAGACTCTTATTGACTAAAACCCACGCCTGTTCCTTCCCTACCCTGAGTGCTCAGGGGCGAGGTAACTCTGTTTCGAATTTATCCTCAACCCCTGGGACCACAAACACCGTGACACGAGTTTTAGATATTAGAAGATTATGCATTATGCGGGAAAAATTGAAACCTCCTGTCCAGTCCTGAGAACCAAACTGAATTAGAAAGAACTAAAGAAAGCTGCATTAGGTCCTTATGAACTAAAAGTAGACAAAGGATAAGAAAAACTAAGTTAACTTAGCACACAGTACTTTATTCAAAAGGTCAGCAAACATTGAAAACATTATAAAATTACAAAATATTTACATCAATGTCAGGAAGGATAGCACAAGGATAATAAAAACTGTATTACATAAAATAAAGCAGTCTAATGTTAATGTATGTCTAAGGCTACTGTCTAATACATAACATGGTTTAAAAGAGTGTCCAGTCCATGGAGTTTCTTGCACGTTCTTTTCCATAGAGATTTACGCCTTGCAATATGCAATTAGCTTCATCTTTCTGACTAACCGACATAATGACAATTCAAAAGTGCCTGTAAATGGTTTATTTCTCCTGGTTCAGCTTAGAACTTTAGACATCAATATATTTGTCTATCACAGTTCTGTGTAAATAAGGACAATATTTCATTAGTAGTAGTAGTAGTAGATACATTCTATAAAATTCTAACTTTACTGATTTTATTCTGTAAAACATAGATATTCAGTATGTTTACCAAGTATAGAAGAACACGGTCATGTTTGGCGTTTCTATGCTTGATAAACACATCTACAGAAATACAATTATGTAAATTTCCTATCCTTATTCTAAAATATTACTAAGAATAATTATGATCTACTACGGTATGTACGCTCTATCTATTCTAACATCATCAACTGGACAGTCATTTTTGTCACATTCAACTAAACCTATTCTTTTCACAACAGCCATTCCAGTTTTAACTCTTCCGAAGATTGTATGCTTTCCATCCAGCCACTGTGTTGGAGCCAGGGTTATGAAGAATTGTGATCCATTTGAATTAGGCCCAGCATTCGCCATAGACAGCACTCCAGCTCCAGTATGTTTTAACTTCGGAGATATTTCATCATCAAACTGTGGCCCATAAATAGATTGTCCACCTTTGCCTGTGCCGGTAGGATCACCGCCCTGTATCATAAAATCTCGAATGACTCTGTGGAACTTGGTGTTGTTGAAGTAACCACGCCGTACGAGTTCCATGAAGTTTCTGCATGTAATTGGTGAATGTTTCCAATACATCTCCACGACCATAGAACCCATGCTGAGAACAAAAATTATAACCATGTTATACAATTTTACAAGCAAAATTTTCTCAGCATTTAATTTTTTACATATGCTGAGCAAACATCAAGACTGAAGCACTTTTTGTCATCGCATACGCTCAAAAACCTGTAGTACTCAAAAAAGTAATTTGGTGCTTTTGGTGAGTTCTTCCGACGATTTATAAATCTTAGTTTGCCTATTCAAATTGTTTAAATACACTTAACAGCTTTATTTCGTCTTTGTAACAATTGGAAAACTTTTTGCGTGAATGAGTAACAAACATACATCCTATGTTTGTTACTCATTCACGCAAAAACTACAGAACGGATTCTAATGAAACTTTAGTGAACGTTTCCCCAGCCAGATAATGTCGAGTCATTTAAATGATATAGATAATTAGTTTTTTTTTTTTTATTAGCCTAGTGGTAACGGCTGCGACTTACAAGTTGTAGGTCGTGAGTTCAAACCAAGGCAGGCGCTTTACTTTGTGTAGTTTATTTCATAACCACTGCTCTCAAAACGGTGAAGGAAGATAGCGTGAGGACAAGTTGCCTAGCTTCTGTAATTGTTGCACACATTTTCAAATTTTTTGCACTTATAGTTTTTTAGTTATTTATCAAAAACATTTCCTGCTGGGGTAACGTTACCGCAGCCAGACATTTTCTTTTTTAATGGGAATATCGTAATAATTATTAGCTATATAATTAGTTGTCTGGACGAGGTAAATGTTGCAACTTATTTTGTATTTGTTCGTTCTTCGGCTGCGAAGTTATTCGACATCCTGCTGGAGTAACGTTTGTGGTTTTGCTGGATCTCTGAAACCGACAGGCAGATTCTTGTCATCTTTTATACATGACATCTTAAGAATTCGTTTTAATTAGTTGTGCAATAAAAAAAACTAAAATAATGCACCGTTCAAAGGTTATTTAATTAAATATAAAAACACTTCAATATGTCCTAACACTTTGAATAAGAGCTCTAAAGACTTACTTTAAACGTTATTTTGTAGCTTGTAACTGTTTTCAAGTGTATGTGAAGTTTTATTTGCATCCTGTTACGAATTAACAAATTATGATGAAATTCAGTTCTCCACGTTCATGGTCATAATGCACATGGAGTTATTTGGCCACCGATTAACCTGTATGTGGATATATAAACTAATTTATATATCAATAATTAGTTGTTTAGTTCAGTTTTATACCTGTAAAATTTCAGCGTAGTACATACAGTAATTAATGAGATATTTAAATAAAAGTCATTAGAAATAGCAAGACCGTGGTAACCCGACTATGTTTAAGAGGTTACAAAAAAGCGACCGCGTAGTACATTATGCTATCTTCTAAAATATGTAGGATATTGTTACAAGTTTAGTACAGATGTGTAGACAAGTGTTAAAACAAGACTACATGTTTTTAATTATTTTTTATTTACAGGTAAATTAATAATTTCAATTGAACTTTTAAAATATTACTTAAAAACAATCACTGATAAGATAATATTTTGTAACTGACAATAGTAGAACTGATAATAGTTTGTTTGGCAATGTAAACAATGAAGTACCCCTTCGCCAACCCCTCCGCGCTCGCCCACCCGCGTCGTGCGCATCGTCGTTATCGACGATTTTAGGTAAGTATGTGCCATTGTGCACATAATAGATACCTATCTAATAAGTAGCAAAAAGGTAATAATAATAATAATGTTATTATTATTACATTGCTATTTTTATATTTTTAAATGTTTTATTTTTATTTTATTTAATATTTAAAAATGTAAACAATATGTATATACAAATAAAGGAATGGAATAATAATGTTTACAAATATTTTTTATTTAGTAACAGATATTACAATATTGTTATGTATTGTTAACAGTGTACGCGTCTGTACCGAACTTGTAAGGTATATTATACTAAACATTTTAGAAGATAGCATAATTTACTACGCGGTCGCTTATTTGTAACCACTTAAACATGGTCGGGTTACCACGGTCTTGCTATCCCTAATGACTTTTATTTTATTATCTCGTTAATTACTGTATGTACCTACTACGCTGAAATTTTAAAGGTATAAAACTGAACTACGCAACTAATTATTTATCTATCATTAACTTTATATATCCACATACAGGTTAATCGGTAGCCAAATAACTCCGCGCGCAATGTGACCGTGTACGTGGAGAACTGCTTTTCATCATAATTTGTTTTAGACTAACAGGATACTAATGAACTTCATATACACTTGAAAACAGTTACAAGCTACAAAATAACGTTTAAAGTGAGTCTTTAGAGCTCTTATTCAAAGTGTTAGGTCAAATTGAATTGCTTTTATATTTAATTAAATAACCTTTGAACGGTGTATTATTTTAGTTTTTTTTTTTATTGCACAACTAATTAAAACAAATTCTGATGAGGTCTTAGTTAAATATCACTGACCTCAAATATTAGTTGGATATTATAATAATACTAGACTAATATATTAATATAAGCTATTACTGATAAATTTCGGTATCAACCCATCTCTAGTACCTCTACCATGAGTTTACATAACCAAAACTCGCTAGCGTCTCCGTAAATTATTTGTATGAAATATTGTACAGCGCCCCTAGCGGTCATAGAAAGAATTAAAATTCGTACCATGAGCACTACAGATTTCGATAGGTTAAAAACCTAACGTAATCTATTCGATAGATACTAACGTTTTTCAGCTGTCGCCATACAAAACGGTACCATGACTCACTAATTCGACAGACTCTATCGAATAATACGCTTACGATAGTAGTTACGTAGCTCACTAGCAATTTGACGTGTGAAACATGTGTATACATCAAAATTATATACGTTTTTGAGTCTAATAGATTCAAAATAATGTCTGCAAGAGCTTATTTAGCATGGAATATGTTAGTGGCCGCTGCATTTGAAGACCAACGACGTGAACATCGTAAATTTCAAACTAAAATGAGAACTCATGTTGGATACCAATAAATTGGAAAATATAAGTGAAAGAAAGTTTATTAAACTTTACAGACTCTCTAAAGAAGCGTTTGAAGATTTGCCAAGATAGCCCAACGTTGAATATTGTTCATTCTTCCTTGCGGACCTTCGGTGGGTTTGCTAAGATCACCGTACCTGAAAAATATATATTAGTTTCCTAATTTATATTTCTTTTTTTAACTTTACGTTTTAAAATAATTTAATAGAAAGTAGAAACATACCTTTCCATGAACTCCACCAACAATTGAAATTGTGAGACACTGGTCCTCATTGTATTAAATATAATCCAAATAATCTGTTGTTGTAAACTTTTGAAAACACAACGCAGCTTAGGGTGTGACTAATATAATTATTAGTATTAGTTAAGCGATTGGTAATATTCTATGGATTCACGTATTAGTGATATTATGATTGTGATTATTATTATTAATCCGACGAACTCTCATATCCTAATATTTAATATTCACATAATCTGGGCTATCTAATTCACTTGACACGGATTGGATTAACTCTATTGTTCTCAGTGTTCTTGAACACTATTAATGTCTATTCCTTCAAGAAGGGAACGAAGAATGCCGAATTATTGTATCGGTAATATCCATCTCCTTCGTATTTTTTTTCTCCGATCGACGTAAAGTAAAAAAAATGATATCTTTATACGTAAATAAAAAGTTTTTTTTTTAGATATTTTTAATTTATTCCGATCCCACACCTCGACACGATGTGCTAAATTAATGTTGTATTATTAATTAATAACAGTCTAAAACATTTGACATTCTAATCCACCTAGTAATAATAAATACCGAGATGATACAGTCTATTGAACACTAATATAATGCGGCAGTGACACGTATTATTAGGTCTTAGTTAAATATCACAGACCTCAAATATTAGTTGGATATTATAATAATACTAGACTAATATATTAATATTAGCTAATACTGATAAATTTCGGTATCAACCCATCTCTAGCTCTGTGACACAACCACAACGTCAACAAACAAAATTATAAATTGACGTTGCTGACGTTCACTACACCCCCCCGCAGGGGGGGTGTGGTGGGCGTTATCAGGGCTTGGCCCTCTAAAACGCGGTGGCTGTTGCCACCCGCAAAAACGGGTGCTTCGAGGGGGTACCTACATGGGTGTGGATGCCTTGGGCGACTGCCATAAGAGCCTACTAGGCAGGTGGGAGAACTACACCTGCCGATGCTCTCACAGCATTCGCCCATGTGTGATACTGCAGGCTCGGAACATGTTTTCACGGCAGCTAGGCGGTCTGTCACCGCCGGGTGAGACCCACAGTTCCCTGTGGGAGGCCCAGCGGATGACGACCAGCTCACGGCCGCCGGCTTACAGTGAGCCTACAGTATTTAGTGAGTGGCCCCCGTCCGCCCGGTTTCCAGATCTAGCCGGTTGCCGTCCGGACCGCGGGGCCGTAGATGTATGTGTGGGCGGCATTGTATGTGTAACGCCGCCCATGTAAGCGCTGTATGTAGGTACATACAGCGCGTGAGTACACAATGTGTGTGGAGTCATGTGTGTCTGGCTTGCGATACGCGACGTGCCTATATTAACTTAGAACACGTCGCGCACAGTGCATGTACTGCTTGTATAGTGTTCCTGTTTGAGCAAGTCGCGTGTAGGTGAAAACGACTTACTCGGCGTCAGGTGCTGCTGGCTGGCTGCTGGCGGCGGTCCCGCCCTGGTAGAGGGCTAGGATGGCCACCATGCCCTCCAGCACGGTGATAAGCGGGTCCTGGCCCCTCCTGATGGCCTTAATCAAGTCCAGCAGGAGGCCAGTGGCCCGCTTATGGAGCTCCGGCTGCGTGACGGCGGCCACAGTGGCGCCTACTGGCGCGTGGTGTGGACGCATGGCTGTGGTTGGTCCAACAGCAGCGGTGGCGCCCTCAGGCGTCCGCTGTTGTAGTTTGCTGCGGGGGCACATGGTGCGAACCTTTACCGTAGGGACGACCTCTGTTACGGAGGCCGCCCCTGGCAGATTCGCACCCTGCGCGGCGTGTAGGGGTTGAGGAAGCTGGTTGTCGGTGCCGGTGGGGGGAGGGGGCTTCCTCCCACGTCTCCTCCTTTTCTTCCTGCGTCCAGGCAGGGGGGCAGCTGCTCCACTCGGCCCGTTTGCGGCCGCCATCAGAGAGGCGCCGCAGGCCTCATGGTCCTCCACGTTCGTGGCCCGGGCCGCTGTTGCGGCCGGGCGGGGTGCTGTGCTTGTCAGCGCCACCGTGCCCGCTCGCCTGTTGGCGGTCTCCCGACGGAAGACGGGGCACTCGCGGTGCGACGCGGGGTGTGGTCCGCCACAATTGGCGCACGTTGCCGGCTCCTCACGGGGCCGGGGACAAACTCGGGCGACGTGCCCACCTCCGCATCGCACACAGGCGAGCGGGCGGTGGCACTGGTGGCTTGAGTGCCGGAAGCGCTGGCAGCGGTGGCACTGGGCGGGCCCCCTCTTGCCTCGCCATCCCTCCACCCTGACGCCACCCATCAGCAGGATGGTGGTGACGTCGTAGATGCGCTGGACGTCCGGCTGGCGCTTAAGGACTGCATGGTATATGCAGCCCGGACGTCCCTCGCGAGCCTTAATGGCCCGTACATACTGGGGCTCGAAGCCGAGCCCCCGCAGGTCTTCTTCAATAGCGGCCGGCTCGGTGTTGACCGGCAGGCCGCGTATGGCCACCTTAAAGGCACGCTCCGCCGGCAGGGAGTATGAAAACCATACCAGACCGGCATCCCTCTCCAGGTCGCACAGATAGCGCTGGATCACCCTAAATTCCTTCTCGTCGCCGGGAAGGAACCGAATGCCGCCCTGGTAAGGGCGGGCACTCGGAGGGCGACCCAGCAAATCGCGCAGGACCCTGAAGTGGGTCTGCCAGTCCGGCAGCCTCTCAACCACCAGCGGCGGGTAGCGCGCCTTCTTCTGGGCACCCTTGGCGCTTCCGCTCTGGGCGGTGGCAGCCGTAGGGTGGGACTGCTGATGTTGCTGGGGTGGGGGGCGGCTCGTGCCGCCCGTGGCGCCTGCGGCGGCGGAGGCGAAAGACGGCGCGTCAGCCCCGCTGCGCCTGCGCGGTGTGCGCTGCAGCTGGCGCCGTTTCGCCTCCTCCGCATCCTCTTCTTCTTCCGGGCTCCTAGGCCTCCGCTGCGGGCGAGCTGCGGGCGGGGGCACGCGCTCAAGCCCCAGCGGAAGCGGCAGTGGGAACCGGGAGTGGGCCTCCTCCGCGTCAGACTCGCCCGACAATGCCGACATGTCTGACCACTCGCTCTCGCGAGGGGAGAAACACGCCGACACCGCCGGGGAATCCTGGGCGGCGACCCTTGGTGGCGACGGTGATAGGGCGCCGCTACTCACCGCGATAACGTGCGGTGTCAGCGGCGGCGGCGGAGCTCGTGTCGGCGGCGGTGATGGCGCCGGCGAGGGGAGTGGCGACGCTACCTCCATAGCCAGGGGCGTAGCGGCGCGTGGGCGCGACATGGTCGCAGTCGCGCTCGGCACGGGGGCCGAGCCACGCTGCACTGGCGCGGTAGGGCCCGCGGTCCGCGCGGCAAGGCGCGGGTCCCGCGGCCCTATGTTAGGACAGGAAGTGGCTGCTCGGGGCTCCGTGCGGGCGGGCCTAGCAGGCGGTACCGCAGCGCGCGCGGTCGGCGCGGCGGCGCGCGCCCCCGACGCGACGGCGGGGGGCCGTGTCACGCCCGGGGCGCGCGGCCGACCCGCCAACGCGGCAGGCAGCGGCGCCTGCGTAGGCACGGGACGAAAGGTCGGAGGACGGACCGGGACGGCCGGCTGCCGGCTCGACGACGGCGCCGGCGAAACGCGCGCAGTCGCTGATGACGTCGGCGGGCCGGTGGCAGCCGTTCTTGCGGTGGAAGGTGGAGCGGCGGATTGTGCGGCCGGTGGTGCGCCGGGCGACGCACCCCCTCTTGCAGGGGGCGGCGGCGTCCGGCCCGTCACCGGACGGTCCGGCGGTGAGGGGGACGGCCCGGTACCGTGCTCCTGAGAGCGACGGGGACCGGACCTCCCCTTCGGCGGCATGTTAAGATGTCGAACGGACGGAATTAAAACACTAAGTTGCCTCCGCGACCGCTACGGTGGGTTACCCCACCGAGAGGCAACGGGGCGGCTACCCCTGCGCACCCCCGCAAGCACTGGCCGGGACCAGCACCTACGGCAGCACACAGGGAGAACCGGTAGAGTGAGCGGGCCGAGCAGAGGAGCAGCGTGCGGGCACGACTGCTCACGATGGCAACTGGCGGATCCTCTATAAATTGAACCGACGAAGTGACAGTGACTTATTATATGGAATAAAAATTAAAAAACCACTAAGTACCATAAGTAGTCCACTATCAGTCAACTTTTCTATTTAGTCGGTTTATTTTGTTACATTTTTAGCATAGTGATAACACTACATTTTGAGCTTACGAGCCACTCTCTCTTCTTATTAGTGAGGAAGAAAGAAACAAAACATAAGTAGTGAAGCATAGACGAAAGTATTCTAACGAGTAGAGTGAAGTTAGCTATGCGACACGATCTATCGAGCTTACCTTAGCGCCTGCGTAAGACTCCGTAAATCTCATGGTACAAGCATTATCGAAATCTATTCGATCCACGTTAGCACGCTAGCGAGTTTAACGCTAGCGAGTAATTTTTCGATGACAACTCATGGTAGAGGTATTGCTCTGTGACACAACCACAACGTCAACAAACAAAATTATAAATTGAAACGACGAAGTGACAGTGACTTATTATATGGAATAAAAATTCAAAAACCACTAAGTACCATAAGTAGTCCACTATCAGTCAACTTTTCTATTTAGTCGGTTTATTTTGTGATATTGACTGTCCTAACATTTTTAGCATAGTGATAACACTACATTTTGAGCTTACGAGCCGCTCTCTCTTCTTATTACTGAGGAAGAAAGAAACAAAACATAAGTAGTGAAGCATAGACGAAAGTATTCTAACGAGTAGAGTGAAGTTAGCTATGTGACACGATCTATCGAGCTTACCTTAGCGGCTGCGTAAGACTCCGTAAATCTCATGGTACAAGCATTATCGAAATCTATTCGATCCACGCTAACACGCTAGCGAGTTTAACGCTAGCGAGTAATTTTTCGATGACAACTCATGGTAGAGGTACAGGACATGTTTGACTAAAGAAAAAACAGTTATACAATTATTAATATGTGGCATATCGACGCCAAAATCATAAAAATACTGCTATCTCTTTTTAACTTTCTTAATTTTGCATAAGTGAAAAAGGCTAGTAATATTTTTGACAGTTACTATAATGGCAACCCTTCATTCCTATCGTCATTGAAATACCTATTTGCGGCCAGTTCGCCATTTTATCCTCTCGTTGTTTGGTACCCATTGACATAATGTCAATGATGCTGTCAGCTAGCTATCTAATCTGTGCTGTCAGCCAGCCTGTCATCATTCATATCATTTATATTTTGTTTGTTGTGTGGTTAATAGTTTAGTGCCGCCGATTTGGTTTTACCGTTTTTCCATAACATAATTACTACAAAATGAAAGAACCTAAACCTACACAGTCGCCATTAGAAGATTTAGCAGAATTACGTAGTTATTTCGTGTCGCACAATCTTGTTCGTGAATACATCGCCCATTCTTCCAAAGTGCATTCGGTGGGATGGTCCTGTGATGGTAGACGACTGGCATCAGGCTCGTTTGATAAAAGCGTAGCTATATTTACCCTAGAGAGGAATAGACTGGTAAGCTTAACTGTATAATTCATATTTACAGTGTATAAATAAAAGTAAGGTTATGTTTTGTTCGCCAAAATAGGCAAAATATTTTTGTATGGAGCGTCATGGTGTTTTTTTTTAATGTATTTTAGGTTCAAGACTTTATCTTCAGAGGCCACACAGGGTCTGTTGATCAACTGTGCTGGCATGCTTCACATCCTGACCTACTGAGTACGGCAAGTGGAGACAAATCTGTTAGAATATGGGACACAAGGTAAAGAAATAGCTGATAATGGTGCTTTTTGCCCTAGTTCATAGTTCACTAAGCTAAATGCAAAATGCCTTATTCTTAATAAGGTCATCAATCCAACACATTTTTTTCTTTAAACTAGAATGTTTTTTCTATATTTTAGTTTTTCTTCTATTTAAGCTTACTGATAAATTATCTTTTGTAACCGAGCTAAAAGTATTATTTTAAACTACTTAAGTTTTTTTAACTTGTATGTATCTGCTAACTGTATTGCCTGAATAATAAACTATATCTATTTTTCAACATTCAAGTAACACGATATTTTTGTTTTTTAACTTCTGATAAACCTCAAACTCAGCTCCACAAAATATGTGACAATTTCAGGACACACAAATGTGCAGCTACCATATCTACCAAGGGAGAGAATATCAACATTGCGTGGTCCCCCAACGGCAGCACCATAGCTGTGGGCAACAAGGAAGACCTTGTCTCTTTTATAGACACCAAGACTTATAAAGTGGTAGGTTCATGACTTAATTAAGTTACAATAAAATTGGATGTGAACATTATTTTAGCCTGGTATCACCTTGGGTATTTGCTGGGTATAGTATACTGCTGTCTGCCGTCCTTAAGTTAAATTGTGGTTATCTGACATTTGGTGGGTTTTCGTTTTATGATGCCTTGGTAATCAGCCAAAAAATCTCTATTGATCTGTATAAGCACTATTTTTCTACTATCAATAGATTCCAAGATAAATAAATAAAATTTCTATTTATGTTCCTTTGATTTCTATGACATTTATGTGTTTTGGGCTGGTTTCTAAAACTCCACAGTCAAGACGCCTATTTTTTGCATTTCTATGTAATTCAACACTGGTTTTTTGTGCCTAATTCAAAATTGCTTGTGGATGGCAGTATAAGTCTCGTATCTTTACTGCTATTATACTATAGGCCCTTTTCAAAGTTTTTCCTGCAACTTTCATGATATTGCTGATAATTATGATTAAATGGTGATCAACTCATCATATCCAAAAGATGTCAGTTGATCACCATTTAATATAACTGAAGAAGCCAAGATTTTCATTGAAAAGATGTAGCTTTTCTATGCATTTTTAAATAAATGATTTTTGTGAACAAAGCTTTGATGCTAAGGCCTTTGGGGCTCATATCAGGTTTTTCTTCATCATCAATACTAAAACTTGATTATTGTTTTTAGGTAGTTGAAGAACAGTTCAACTTTGAAGTGAATGAGATCTCCTGGAACAACACCTCAGATTTGTTCTACTTGACCAATGGACTCGGCTGTGTGCACATACTATCGTAAGTTTTCTTTTATTGTTCATGGCCGCTAAGACCCATTCGAACAATGTTATCCATATATCCACAATTCCAAACACATTTGTTTTTTGATTAAAGAATATCATAAGATGCATCTCAGAAACCCAAGAGTCAATTACGCTCCAGGGCTAGATTCTAGAAAGGAAGCACGAATGTATATAAATTGAGGTGTGTATTCACTAGGATAGTGTGGTGAGAATATTCGAGGTAAAGTTTGTAAGTTTGGAATGTAATCTCTGGAACTCCTGAATCGATTTTGTAAATTCTTTCACCAGTAGAAAGCTACATTATTCCTATTGCTTTAAGCTATACATTATATTTATTTTAGAATTCCATGCGGACGAAGTGCTAGTTGTCTGGTAAAGAGAGAGCAAAATAGTCACCTAACATGCTCAATTCAAACCTATTTAGTTTGATTATGATTTGAGATTTGCTTATAGACTGATAATGAAAAAAATTTGCATCAAAATAGTTGCTCAGATACCTCTCTCTTCCCCAGATACCCATCGCTAGAGCTCCAAACAGTACTGAAGGCGCACCCGGGCACCTGTATCTGCATAGAGCACGACCCCACGGGCCGGTACTTCGCCACGGGCTCCGCTGACGCGCTCGTGTCTCTGTGGGACGTCAACGAGCTGGCCTGTCTGAGAGTATTCTCCAGGTAAGAGAGATAACAGTTGGTTTATTTTCCATTGTAGGTACCTATTGTTCGAAAGGAACTTGTGGCTAAGTAACAACAGCCGCAAGGGTCGACGTTCCAGGTGTGGATGTGGATGGGTGACCACCATTACATGCCAAGACTCTTCTGTGCCTTGAAAAGTATGTTAAGCATTTGTATGTATGTATGTCGGGCTGGTTTCCGCAACTCCACGCTCAAGGCGCGTATTTTGCGTACAGATGGGACAACATTGTCATTCGATCCACCCCAGCTCCTCGAGGAAGGCCAGCAGCGCCCTGGTGTTACTGACTATCTCGCTTAGGTTACCTGGGTGTCCAAAGTGTTTTGCCCTGTATGCTGCGACTACTGGGCAGCTTAGTAGCAGATGAGCTGTTGTCTCGTCCTCCTCCATGCAGGCTCTGAAGAGTGGAGTGTCTGTGACTCCTTTGACAGAGAGATGCATATTAAAAGACCCGTGGCCAGTTGCAACGGCCGTGACTTTCCGGAACTGAAGTTTGGCATTTGGTCCAGGTTTAATTAGTTAACCATAGCCACGGGGTCTCATCTCGAACAAAGAAAATTTAGGTCAAATAAACTTCAAATAATATGATTGTCATCGATTTCCTATTGAAGTTATGTAACATTAATATTTTGAAAAAAAAAAAAGTGGTAAAAACTGTATTTTCTTATTTAATAAACGCTACCCTAAGCATAAAATTGTGGAATAATTGGCTCCTAATTCAAATTTAAATTTTGATTGGAATGAATCCTTAGGAATTTATATTTCTTGTACCAATAGATGGCGCTGTTTGAAGTTAGTTTATCCATTCGCCTCTTTAAAATTTGTATAGTGACACATTTTGAAACTGTAAAACTGTTATGAAGTGCCAAAAATACTATAAAGTAATTCCTTAAGCAAGCCGTCGCTGCCAACACAATCTAGCGAGGTGTAGAGGACGGGCCTGAACAAAGAACAAAAGTTGCTTGTGCAAGTCGAAAACCCGTAGTTACGGCGGTACCGTTTCTTTGTATGGGATGAGGCATCTGTACGCTAGAATTATATTATCTGTGTCGTAGCCTATAATTATGTATCAGAGATAGGGTTGTTCCCAGAATTCCCAATAAATTTTTGTTGCTCCTAATGTTATGGAGGAAGTACAGTTGGCGTTTTTATAGTAACATCCGCGTTGTTTCTTAAACTTTTTTCTAAAAGATGTGTGATACGCATGTTGCTTTGTTTATTTAAAGATTCCCAACTAACGCTATTATAAGAGTAACTATAGCTAAGGAAGTGAAGTTATGCACGTTTGTATTGGTGGGATCGTTGTCTGATTTTTCTGTTTATTTTTTGTATTTCTAAATACAAGAAATATTTTCCTAAATGAAATCTAATTTTGTTACAGACTAGAATGGCCGGTGCGTACGCTGTCGTTCAGTTTCGACGGCCGCCTCCTCGCGTCTGCCAGTGAAGATCACATCATTGATATAGGAGACACTGAGACTGGTAAGTCACATTCATATGTGGTCTGCTCATAGATTTAAAACTGATTGTAAGAAAAATAAGGTTTTATTCTGACGAGTTTTTTTTATTAACTCTTCAGAATGAACCAACGTGTGAATAGTTGTACTGATACTTCTCACTTTAAGGGACGATTTCACCAATTCTAAAAGCCCAGTTTTCGATGCGTCAAGCCCCTCATTAGCAGACACAATTAAAAACCTATTGTTGTGTTACTTTATGGATACGCGAGGGGCCTGACGCGTTAGCTCGCTTAAACGCGTTTAGCCGCTGTCATAAAGCTGAAGAGTTTGTTTGTTTGTTTGGTTGAACGCGCCAATCTCAGGAACTAATGGATCGAATTGAAAAAATTACTTAATTTTTATGTTGAATAGTCCATTTATCTAGGAAAGCTATAGGCTATAAACATCACGCTGCGACCAACAGGAGTGAAGCATCAATGAAAAATGAGGCAATAACGGAAAAAAAATCATTTTGAGAGCTTCAGTTGCGTGCGTTACGTAAACGGTTAAAGTTACGCAAAAATTATGTATGACGGAAGTGTTCTCCTTTTAAAGCTCTAAAAAAAAGTCCGTGACAGCATATGTCTATCTTTTAAGGTTAACTCACTATAATCTTTTTTATGGTTTTTATTTTTTACGCTAAGCTTAGTTCAATATATCTATATGTATAGTATAGTAAAACAGCCCTTAAAATTTAAAACAATAAATAATCTGTAAAATTCATAGCATACACCGGATTGTTACGACGTTGTCGATCAGACAATGTCCTATCTCTTGCAGTATCCCAAATGCCCTCAATAAACGTGACCCTTTATTATGTCCAAACTTTTTTACAAATATAAAACCGACAAAAAAAAATACATACAAAGTTGGTTCTATTTTTTTTAAGTTTTTTATTTTTCTCTTTTTTAGTCGTCTGTCCCCATGATTTGTTTGTTGATTGTTAATACAATTGTATTAACAATAAATAGACACGATCGCAGCAATCGCGAGTCATTGGCTGTTAGTTATTTAAGAGTTCCACTGTCTATTCTTTTCTATATACCAACCTTCCTTGAAAAATATGTTTTTAAATAACGAAAATCAAATCGAATTAGTAGTTTTTGAGAAAATCGCGAACACACATACCTACATACGGGTCGAATACAAACCTCCTTTTTTGAAGTCTGTTAAAAAAAAAGAAACCTTTTTAAATCCACTTAAATTGTTCTTTTCAGGTGAAAAAGTAGCCGAGATCCCAGTGCAAGCGTCTACATTCACAGTAGCGTGGCACCCGTCGCGCTACCTCGTGGCCTTCGCGTGCGAGGACAAGGAGCCGCCCGAGAGGAAGCGGGACGCTGGCAACCTCAAGCTGTGGGGACTTCCTAACTCTAGCTAGACTTGTGATTGTGAATAAACTCTAGTTTCTAAGTACTGAGAGATACTGAGGGTATAAAAATAATATTTCTAATTAGTCCGTCGTAAGTTAGATTATCAAAAAATATGGGACACGTATTTTTTGCTTTACCAAACCAATAAATAAATACTAAGACAAAACGCATCAAAGTTCGTAAGTGACGTAACAAGCCCCCACTCCACAAAGTGTATTGAACACGTATAGTATAGGGACTCCGATGTTAGACTCTTATTTGGTCCGTTGTGCGTGGTGGGTTCTGGCTAACACAGCCAGCCTAACTCCGCCCAGAAGCACAGAATCATCCTGGGAGCTTCACAGGCTTCGCGGAGCGACCTCACTGTTCCGAGGATTTGTGCACGTTGAGTAGCCACGGCCACACCCAGGATGACTGATTCTTCAGCGTCAAAGCAGCCTCTACAGAGAGGGCTGTCCGTGGCGCCTAGGCTGAAGAGATGTTTATTCAAGAGGCAATGGCCCGTGATTGTCCCTATTATTATTCTAAGGTTGGCTCTACTGAGACTGAGCAGTTTTTTGGTTAGTCGTGGGTGTAAGCTTGGCATGGCCATTCTCGACTGCCTGCAATCTGTTGCCCGTGACCATCTGGCGGATCCATGTACGAAATTGCGAATTGTATTGAACACGATACGAGAGATTATGACATTACGCGAAATTTCAACGCACTGTATCGTCCTCATTTTTTGTTTACGTGGCCGATATTTATTTTGGTAATCTAACAGATGGACTAATTACATTTTTGTAGGAAAATAACTAGCATATTGGTGAAAAACATTTCATTTGGAAGAAAAAAAATTTTTTTTTTTGCTTAGTAAGATAAGACTTCGTATAATGGGCGTTTCATATGCCGAAGCGGTATAGGCTTTTAGAAGCAGGATTTTTGCTTCTATTCTTTGTGTTATAAACTTATAACATTATACGGGAATGTTAATGAAATATTTCATTGGTGTGTTATATTTTTCAAGATATCCATGCAGTGTTCAGACGGTTGTAAGTGGTTAGTTTCAAGTTATTATATTATTATTAATCATATGTTTGAAATCCTTGGTAGTAAGGAAGCATCCTTTTACCATTAATTTGGAGTAAATTCTCTGAAAAAACAATGTTGTCTTGGCGAAATATTAGGTTTATGTGTAAAGGCTCCAACACACAGTGCCGCCGAGCAAGCCGCGGTGCCCACAGCGGCTTATAAACCCGCTTTGCCGCACAAAGTCACCGACATGGCCGCCCGGGTGCCGCCGCACAGACGCCCGGGAAAAACCGGCGGCACTGTGTGTAGTAGCCTTAAGATGTTAATAATAAGTTAACATACCTAGCAGAATTATCTTTTACAGATAATTCTATTTAAAAATAAGTATTTTTGTAACATACTTAAGTCATATTTTTCATATGAGGCATTTCTAATGTAAATAAATCTGACATTGTGTTAGGATAAGAATTTAATAAAATTACACTAAAATTATTGCTTGGTTTTATTTTATTATAAATTATCACAGTTACCTGTTCATAGACAATAGAAGTTTAACAAACATAGCAAGCATTATTGTTCGAGTTAAAAATAGATTACACTATCACAACACACAATGACTTGAAATAACTAAAGGTTACAGAATTAAATTCAAAATTAATTAATCAAGCTCGTAATAATACCAGCCTTATTTATGAAATACGCTAACTATGGTTACTTAAAACAGATTAACAGATGCTAAATTGAAGATCCGTCTCACCATCAAATTCAAATTTATATAGGACAATACCTCTTTTAAATGATTAGTCAGTACTTTACCACCCACCCTTCTTGCGGGTAGAAATAAGAACGTGATATTCAGTGTTTAAACTAATCACATGGTTAATGTTTTTGAAGTAATACTTCTTTTGGCGCGTTAGAGAAAAATGAGAGTAATTTTTTACGATGCGCGCGCACACCGTCGCAAAAAACCGACACCCTGAAGTTAGCTATAGTCTGTGGTTCATGAAGAATGATTGTTTTTCTTTTGTAAACTTTGTGGCAGTTTAGTTTTTTATCTTGTTACGCCAAAGTCTATATTCTTACGTGCGTACATAAGTACACACACTTTTTTTTTATTTATAAGGCCCATCATCTGCCTAGCCTTTTCCCAAACTATCTGCGGTCGGCTTCCAGTCTAACCGGATGCAGCTGAATGCCAGTATTTTACATGGAGCGACTGCCTATTTGACCTCCACAACCCAGTAACTGGGTAATACGATACCTCTTGGTAAGACTGGTTGTCAGACTTTCGGGCTTCTGACGACCCGTAACGACTGTCAAAGATCTATGATTGACAGTCGGGACCAACGGCTTAACGTGCTTTCCGAGGCACTTTTTATGTCTATGGGCCATATTATAAAAAATCTTTTTACAAAAAATAAAACTGACTTTTAGAAATTGCATTATAACTTTAATTTCGGAAGTCGGTGTTTGTATTTTGTTTCTTCTTTATTGGACACCGAATTCCGAAATTAGTTTGCAATTTTTAGAAGTTCTATTCTATTCTATTTTTTGTTGATGGCAAGTAGAGCCGATGTCGACTATTCTGCCAATGTTCAAAAATAACTTGGAAAAACAAGTGTGTGAAAAAAAAAGAAATTTTAAACTAGACAGCGACTGTAGACGTAACAAAAAATCTTCGATTGATATGATACAGTGAACTTGTTGCTGGACTAAAACAAACAATAAAAAAATACATAAATTAATAATGGTTAAAACATTAATTAAACATAGACCACAACTACAGAGACAGATATGCAGATTTGAGCTCATAGTTTTATGTTGTTGTGACGGGTGAATTTCATCAGCGCCACAAGTAGATCAGGCGAAGAATATGTTAAAAGAGGGAAAATTAATTAGAAGAGAAATCTTGAATTTAGGGAGACGACTATATAAATCTAAAGGAGGGATGTTGTTTGAGCATTCAAAGAATATGTGGTCAAGCGTACCCTCTTCCAAACACTCGCACAGGGAGGAGTCACGGACACGAATTTTTTCTGTTTAAAGAACCAGGGTTTAGATTTTATTGTTGGTTGAACTGCATAGTAAAACCTACACTTCTTCCTACCAGTGTTATTCCACTGTTCCTGCCATGCACATTGAAGGCTTGATTTTGGCAGGTTCAGCAAGTCATAAACCTGATGAGAGTTGTGAGAGAGATCAGCAGAAGCTGATGAGCATGCATCCTTTGCCAGGGCATCAGCGCACTCATTGCCCTTAATGCCACAATGACCAGGTATCCAAACTAGCTGAACTTCTCTTTGACTATTAGCACATGATAACAATGCTTTTTTTAATTTTTAAAACTATGGAGCTGTGCAATTTACTTTTGAAGGGATTTTGAACTAAAGCTTATAAACAACTAAGGGACTCTGTGAAGATAACGGCTTGGTCAATGTTGGGGTGTGACTACAAAGAGACATGCTTCTAATATAGGCACACACTCGGCCGTGAACATAGAAGATTCACTAGGACATTTATATTGAAGGACGATCCTGGAGTTTTGGTAATACACCGCCGTTCCAGTGTAGTTGGAATCAGTAAAGGAAGCATAACTGAAAAATTTTTGAAAACCATTCCAGATCTCGTCCACCACCATTGAAGGCCGAGTTTGCTGAAGGAGACTTTTTGGATATACCAGTATTATAGAGGATTTTGGGAGTAAAGCATAAGACTTCATAATCGAAGTTAAAAAGGGGAATTTTGGGATATTGGACGACTGGACTTTCTAAACTTTGAATCATACAAAATTGTTTTAGGGTATTTCTTTATTTCTCAGATAATTTGAGCTTCTGCATAAGGCACTTAATTCGTTCAATTTTGCAATAAGAGGGTGCTAGGTTAGTATGTAGATACTAACCTAGACAAGAAACAGGAAGCCAGATACTGTTGCCTTAGAGCTAGGGGAGGTTCAGCGCATTCGACCTGCAACGCGTTGATCGGAGAGGACTTCATGCACCCAGAGATAATCCGGAGGCACTTAGACTGAGCCCTATCTAGTCCAGCCAAGACACCCCTGTTACATGGTATCAAGGGAAACGATCCATAATCTAGTACACTACGAACTAGAGCATTGTAAACTAATTTCATAGTGTAGGGGTGGGCACCCCACCAGACACCTGCGAGAACTTTTAATATAGAAATAACTAGTTCGCATTTTTGGATTAGATGATTTACATGATACTTGTCAAGTTAGAATCAAGGAAAACGCCTAAAAATTTAACTTTGTTAGCCAGAGAAATATTTTTGCCAGAAATGGTAACTGAGACGTGAGGGATTAATCCTTTCCGAAAGAAGATAACTGCCGAACTTTTGGGCAAAGGGACTATAAGTATGCTTTTGGGTGCGGATAATGACAGCCCATGGTTTAAAAGCCAATGGTTCAAAGAGTCAGATGGGGAAATGGTTCAGAGAGAGGCACAGAGATGACGCAACGTCAACGATGGAGGAATCTGACACATACAGGGCTAAGTCATCAGTATACTGCAGGATATGACAGTTGTTTAGGCAGAAGCCAATATCGGCTGTATATAAGTTATAAAGGAGAGGGCTAAGGACAAAGCCCTGCGGAAGTCCCCTCCAAGTCTGCCTTCTCTCAAAGTCTTCACCCTGGACCCTCAGATCCAAGAAGCGAGACACACATATGTATTCGATCATCTTACCAGGAATACTCAGCTGATGGAATTTTTTCCTGAGAACTGGAAGAAGAACATTGTATATATGCAGATAGAGATGATGAGAGATGTCTAGGAAGGCTGGAACAACAGACTCCTTTTTGGAAAATGCTAAGCGAATGTCTGTCACTAAAACGCCAACACTGTCCATAGTGCCGAGCCCTTTCCGAAAACCAAATTGGTAGTTCGGAAGTAAATCTCTAGATTCGACTATCCACTCAAGTCGATTTTTGATGAGGTGTTCCAGTAATTTGGCTAAGACTGAAGACAAAGCAATAGGTCTGAGGCCGTTCGGATCATCTACGTGTTTGCCTGGTTTCAACAGTGGAATGATGATTTGTAGTTTCCACTGATCTGGAACCCAACGATTATAACAAAAGCTAATCATATTTAAGAAATATAATTTCGCTTTCTCCCCAGAATGACTACCTAATAAAAGAGTACGGCACACCATCACATCCAGGTGCTTAGTCCCAGACATGACTGAGTACCATAGTTCCTTCAAAGTAAATGGCACATCAAAGGGGTCATCAGAAACAATATTTTGAGGAACAAAGGACACTCAGAGGAAAATGGGACATATGGTGGAGCAATTTTATCGAAAAAAAAGTTCAGCTGTTTCCTTGGGGATTGGTAAGGAGATACATGGAGAACAGCCACGTCTACATCTGTTGATATTCTTCCAAACAGCTGAAATTAGGGTGGAAGTAGATAAGGAAGTACAGAACTTTACCCAGCCCGCACGTTTCTTCCTACGTAGAAGTTGTTTGGATCTGGCATTCACCTGTAAATAGGACAACAAATTTTCAGTATTCATCCCCCGATCGTAATGTGCTTCGGCTTCATTCCTCGACCTGACCGCTGAAGTACACTTTTGGTCCCACCATGGAGGTGACGGGATTTTATTTCTACCACTATTATTCAGTGGGAAACAGGAGTCTGCACTAGAGGTTACGGCCTCAAAAAAACCATCATAACAACTCTTGGCATGGCGGTGATCAGAAGGATCAGGTAAACGTGAATTTAAATTTGGAAAATTATCAATTTTCTCTTCCAGTAGTGACACAAACTTTGACCAATCTGGTTTGGACAAGTTATTCTTCAAAAGTGGAGGAGAAGTTTTTTCTAAATACGTCTTGTTAATCAAAGAAATGACAATAGGGTAGTGGTCACTACCATGCGACAAAGTTGTACATTCCCAATGGGTCGAAGCTGCTAGCTCAATGGAGCAAAATGTTAGGTCAACACAACTCCTCCGTTGTCCGGGAGGAGACCTGCGTGTTGGGCAACCGTTATTTAGAATGCAGAGATCTAAATCATCCAGGATCTCAACCAGAGCCATTCCAAACGCATCACAACGCTCAGACGGGGATCTGAAATGGTGACAGTTAAAGTCGCCCATGACCTGTATGGGACCCTGGACACTGGTAAAGACGTTTCGCAAGGTTGGTAAGAAGCTATTATTGGGATGAGCAATATATATAGAAACTCGGTAATACTTTCCAGCTGTAACACTCATGTCCCCTGTAAATGGAGGCTAAGATAAAGGGCGAAAGTGGGACCCGATTGTTAATAAAAAGGGCCGACCCTCCATAGACGTCCGATCTGTCACATCGGAGGATGTTAAAATGTGGCATACGGAAGCTGAGACTTGGTGTGAGCCAGGTCTCAGCTATGGAACAAGCCATAGGCTTGTACTTATTGAGAAGGAATATGAGGTCGTGTTTCTTATGCCACACTCTCCTCACATGCCACTGAAAAAATACTTGGCTAGACGCCATTTCTGATGTCGGAAAGAATTGTAATAAGTTGGTCGGCAACGTTGGACGGTGATTCGAAACTAGAAGGAGAAAAGATAAAATTAGGTAGTAATTTTACGAGAAGTTCAATAATAGAAACAGTATTATTGGAAGAAACATTGTTGTTATTGAGGTTGCAGCCATTAGGCTGTGAAGATTGGGAAGGATTAACTATTTGATGGTGAGCAGCCTTGTCATATGAAGGGGAAAGTGGGGAATGGGACTCGGGTTTTAGTGTAATAGTTTGCCGATAGGATTGTGATTTTGTAGCGTTGGCATAATTCCGGGAAGGAATTGGGATGATTTTGCTAACCTCGACATAGGAAATAGCTTTTTCAGCCATAACTGTCTTAATGGCCTTCTGTCTACCATGCTCGGGGCATGACCTGCTATTGGCAAAGTGATTACCCGAGCAAAGTATACAAAAAGCCTCGCCCTCAGTAATGTTGTAACCATCACCAGGGTGATCGTGGCCCTGGTGATGGTTACCACATTACTGCAGCGTGGTTTAGACCCGAGGGTTGAGGATAAATTCGAAAGAGTTACCTCGCCCCCGGGCGCGTAGGGCAGGGAGGAACAGGGGTGGGTTTTAGTCAGTAAGAGTCTGACACGCCCTTCCGCTCCACCCTAGAGCGAAAGAAGTCATAAGATGATTTCCCACCCCCCCCAAAAAAAAAACAAAAAAAAAAAACACAGGTTTGCAACATGTCCGAATCTGCAACACTTGAGACACTTGAATTGTGGGATAAATGTACTGTTGAACTGGAAGAGAAGTGCAATAGACCCGTTTTGGTAAGACTTGGCCATCAAAAGGTGATGACACAAGTTTCAGTGGGTTTCCAGTCATAGGCACTGTCATTTTGTATTTTCCTATTAATGCGGCGGACTTTGAGGATTTGACCACAACCTGAAGGTACAGACAAGTAGGTTATTGCTTCTTCCTCTGTTATATCAGTTGGGACACCGGTAACGACGCCCATCCTTGTGATGTTGAATGATGGAATTGAACAGGTGTAACTATGTTTAGACAATAAGCTGCTCACCAAAAATGAGTTAGCATCCTGAGGGGAAGTGAACTCCACCGACACACGGTTACGATCAACTTTATTAAACCACCACGATCTACGTTCGCAATGTTGTTCAACAAGAGGAATTTTCCAAAGTTCACGGGGTGCAATGTGGTGTCTGCGTTTGCTTGGGTCTCTATACGAGAGACATGAATGATGTAGGGGCCCTTATCCATAACGGAGTATCTAACGCGACCAATTTGGCTTTTAGGTAGGGTGTTTGGTTGGTGGAGTTGGTGATACAATTTCTTCGGTACAGTGACGTTTTCGAGAGGTTTGATGTGCCTGTGTCACTTTCATCTCTGTGATGCTACAAACAACATCTACAAATTGTGATAGTGGGTTAGGGGACAGTAGGTTTGGAGAAGCAGGAATGTCAGGGGGATCAGGATCGGGAGGTTTGTTTCTATTCATCTTGGATAGAACTAATGATTAACAGTTAAAACTATTATTACACAAAACAAGCACAGTACAAACCTGTTTACAAACATAAGGACAACACAATTAAATATACAAAATACCTACATCACAAAAGTTACAACAATCACTCAAAAACAGGAATAACTCTCAAGACACACGTGCTATCCAAGAAACCCGTGGCGAAAATCAATTTTTAGAAGTTGGTTGTATTTTTTGTAGTTTTTTTTTATTTTTCACTTTTTAGTTGTTGTACCCCAGAACTAAAACTAAATAATAAAGTTATGCCCAATTGGATTACCCCATGGAAACAATTGGAAACAACCAAAACGTCATCTGTGTGTACATATTTTTTGTTTATGTTGATTTTTCAAAAAGTACTGAATCAATTTCGATAAAATTTATATGGGACCACCTCTGAAGAATGGCCTACCAAACAAATAAAGAATCATCAAAATCTATTAACAATTGGCGGAGAAATCGCGTAACATAGGTACATACAAAAAAAAAAAACAGATGAATTGAGAACCTTCTCCTTTTGGAAGTCGCTTAAAAATAAACATTATAGTTCAAACCCTATGAAATACTACCTACACCCGTATAATATTGTGCCCTATATTCATTTGTGACACTGATTGTCTAACAAATGGAGTGTTAACTAGCATTTCTTTACAAACAAAATATACAAACATCAAAAAACGCGATTCGATTGAAAAAGCGTTCGCTCATAATTTACTTTACAGTCTAAATATACACAAAAAGCAAAGTCGCTATTCTTTTTTATACAATATCAAATAAAAATAAATATTTGATACCCTAAATCTAGATCTGTGACGTTGAAAATGTAATGTCAATAAAGCAACAAAAAGTTTTATTATATTGTTCGTGATGTATAGATAAATTGATTGAGTATTGATAAATTCTCCTGCAGGCGGGTTTTATCCATTTGTTTTGGATACCATGCTTGTGCGTTTTTTTTTTCAATTGGCTTTGCTCGGTTTGTGCATTTAGCCAGTGTTAAGTTTAGAAAATATTTAGTTTATAGATACAGAATACAGTCACTTTGTTTTCCATTTGAATGCGGATATAAAACATTCTAATGTTTTTGCAGTAGGTATTTGACAGCAAATGTGTCGAGTCAGCCGTCTTCTTCAATCAAATTTTCAGCTTCATTATACCGAGATCGCCCCTGTTTCAGTGATTCCACATTTTGTCCAGTTGCGCAGACATTTGAGACACAAAACTATACCAATTTTATATCACAATATCTATTAGGAATCGCGAATAAATAAAACAGCCACTGAACTTCACTCGAAAAACTCTGCTTGTGCGTTTGATTGGTCAATTAGACACAATAAAACTCAATTTCTTTACCAAGCCTCCACCTGAAAGCGGCCAGTATCTTCCATTTTCTTCAGCATACACTTCGCTTCATCAATGCTTTGTCCGCCAGTTTTACTTATAACATCTTCAATGAAAGCGTCTCTCACGTTATCGGGCATATTCTTCGCGTTGCCCGATATGTAGATGTGGGCTTGATTGGTTATTAACTGCCATAGAAGCTCCCGGTGTTCAGCTATTTTGTGTTGGACGTAGCTGTTAGAGAGAAAGATGATTTTATTAATATTAGGGGTAAGTAGTAAGGGATTTCTTAATCAGACGCGCAGTAAGACATAAATTATGTAATATAGAGGCCCGTCCCGGCTTTACACGGGATTTATGACATACAGACTTACGGGCCCAACTCATTTAATAAGATCAAAACCATCGATACGCAAGAAGAAAAAGAAGATGTAATACATTGGAATAATGTATCTTTCAAATGCTGTAAGAATTTTTTAAATACATAGGTTCATTGATTCCTCAGACACCCTCCAAAAATACACAGCTCATAAAAAGAAAAAAAAAAAACAATCGTATAGTTATTTGATTCATACCAAAATTCAATTTTAAATAAAACGGTAAACCATAATACATTTTGTAGGATACCTGTGGGAAAATAGAGTTGTATACAAAACGCAAGTATCTGGCTTGGTTTAGTCACCCTTTACGGTACCAAGAACTTGGTTGAACAGAAAATTGTTTGTCATTCAGCTAAAACGCGTCCACTGCTAGACGTTGAGCTCCCCTAGGCTTTCCTGTAACGACCACTTTAGCTGCCTGCGTCCAGATGAATCCTGCAACCCTCACCTCAGTCTCCACTTAAGAACACGTCTACCCTAACAGTTACAACGGTTGTCAGTTCTACGGCTAACATGGTCGGCCCGTTGCCGCTAATTCAGTGAGTCATGTCGACAATTTTGGTTCTTCATTCCATACTCACATTTTATTCTCCTGATCTCTCGAGAAAGCACAGTACAAACTCAGCTTATCCTCTGCCACCATCCTCTCTAGTTCTTCTCTACAATGGAAATCTCTCTCCTTATAGCGACAGCCGAATATTAGATGTAGGGCATCTTTGTTAGCAGTCCCTTGTACTTCTCGCTCTTGGAGGAGGCTGCGGAAGGGAGCTAGACCGGTGCCTGGGCCGATTAGAATATGAGGTGTAGTCTGAAAAAGATTAAAACGTAAAGACTCTGTAATTTTTTGGTGATTCTAGAACGTTAATTGTAATTTGAATGTTTTGCACTCATGCAGATCATGCTTTGCACATTGGGTGTTTGTTTTTGTCCCAGTACATATAAGGGGTATGACCTGCGAGAGGCTATCAATCAATCAGAAGTTGTTATGGCATGTAACCTACTTGCATACCTAGATACGAGTAGTTTTGTGCAAGTTAGGCATATGTGAATTTTTATCTGCAACTTTATAGAAAAAATACAATAAATAATAATAATAATAATAATAATAATATTCCACAACTATCACACAACGCCATCTAGTCCCAAGCTAAGCAGAGCTTGTGTTATGGGTACTAGACAACTGATAAACATACTTATATATTTCTAAATACATACATATTATAGATAAATTACACCCAGACACAGAACAAATGATCGTGCTCATTACACAAACATTTGTAATAAATATGACTTACATCATCTTTCGGAAACACAAGCGTCCCAGATTTAATCCAGCCATAAACTCGATCCCCGATGCCCAAACTCTTCAACCAATTCGAACACAACCCAAGCCTGGGTTTCTTCAACTTAGTATGGTAGTGTACCACAGCCACCAATAGGTCTATGTTCTGTCCTTCTGAGGGCAAAGCACTGCTCGCTATAGAGAAGGAACGAGGCTTGATGGTTGAGAATAATTCGAACAATACTTCTAAGGTTAGCTTTGAGGCTGATTTGTGGAAATCGTGGAGGACCTGGAAGAAATTCCTGAAAATTATTGTTATTGTGGTTGGTGTTAGAAACAGAGTAATCAGTGCACATATTTCTGTACTGTCTTCTGAAATGAAAGCTTAGACGCTAAACAAATAAACGTGCCTACCAGCTTAACCTCCATTCTCCTTTGATATTTAAAGGCCACACCTGGTTTCCCACTTTAGCACTCTAGTTGACCCTAAACAGCAGTCAAGAATTCTGACCCAGAAAGTGTGGTCCGCATCGCAAAGCTGGTTTCCTTCCTTCCTGCTCTAATCCCGTGTTACTTGGGGTCGGCGCAACACCTTTTTTTCTTAAATTCCGTCCTGTCAGCCGTCACGCTATCACTATCACTGCCTCTTTAAATGAAGCTCGGAGATAATGGAGTGTAGTGTAGACAGATTTGTAAGGTCTAATCTATACAATCAGGTAGGTCAGGCTAAACTTTTTTCTTTAGCTAACCTGAACTTAGCGTCTCTCTCCTGGGCAACGGCCTCCCCCATTCTTTCCACTTCTCTCTGAGCTGTGCTTCTTAACGTCAATTCGAAAGCGTCCCGTCAGTCCAACTTCAAGGCTTTCATTGCTAAGGTTTTGTAGCCTCTTCTCAAGTGCCGAAGCTAATGAACTTCCCAAACTAACACTAAAAAACCGGCCCAGTGCGTGTCTGACTTTGCACATTTTTTTTTGTTAGTAAAATATACGTAGGTAGTACTAAACATTATCACCAAATTTAAAGTTCATAGGTCAATGGGAAGTTAAAAAATTCTTCGGAACAAAATTTTGTGACAGACGACGGACACGTGAGAAACAGCAATATGGCTCCGTTTGGACCCTTCGGGTACGGAACCCCAAAAACACTTACCTCAAGAATAGTTCTCTTCGGCCTCCTACAATAATTAAGCCAGTCCTCCTGTCCCTCGGGGGAGCTGAACTCGATGCACTTCTCTGTCTCTAACTTATCGTCCGACACCTGTGCGAGAAGAGAGAAGACATACTGCGTCGGGTAGCAGTGCAGGTCCCAGTATTGTTCCGCTATTTCGTAGAGTGTGTGCGGTTGTTTGAGGAAGTCGGGGACGGGCATGTCTGTAATGTAAACAGTTTAATGGGTATACATTTAAACCTTTTATTTGCAAAAATTTTGATTTCTTCAGCTGAAAAAAACGCGTTACTGCTTTTCAAATACATAGTGAAACGAAGGAACTAAAATGAGAATAACAATAAATAAATTTAAATTAAGGGGAACTTATGAAAATTGACACATTTGTTGATCACAAACGTGTAAATTTTCTTAACACTACATTTATTTACCAATCTAAATGTATATCTGCCTAGCCTTTTCTCAACTATCTTGGGTCGGCTTCCAATCTAACCAGATGCAGCTGAATATCAGTATTTTACATGGAGCGACTGCCTATCTGACCTCCACAATCCAGTTATTGGGTAATACGATACCCCTTGGTAAGACTGGATGTCAGACTTTCGGGCTTCTGACGACCCGTAACGACTGTATTTATTACTTATTTATTTACCAATCTGTGTTCCAACAAATTCAACTAATAAGATTGAATTTTTTTTTGTAAGTATTGCATAAGTATTTTTTAAATTAGTTTTATTTTTTGGGTTTAGACAGGGGTTGCGCTACCCGAACCTAAAAAAATATACCCATGGCTTGAATGAAAGGTGACATAGTTACAAGCTAGAAGACATGTTGCACTGACCACCGACCGGCAGCAGGATGATGCATGAGACAGTCGTCAAACCTTTTGATTCGGTGATCGTAGGTGTCGACACAAAATGCAGTCAAAACTATTTTCTGGTTACTGTTTCATTTTAAGGGGTAGTTTACTTTTATTTGTATAGGGGATTAATAAAATCTTAATGTCCAGCCAGCCTGAGTCAAACCTTACATGTGACGCCTTAGATCAAACGTTATTACTGTCACAAATTGCGTCACTAAATGTTAGTAAAGGAACCATATTCGAAAACGCCCCCGTTATTGACATTCGGAAGTGCCAGCCAGAAGTTTTATACGTAAATTAAAGATGGCTGGACACAGATTTTTGCATTTTTCTACTAAACCGCTGTACGTATCACAAAACTTTTAGCTCGATGCCTGTCACCAATTTCTGTGACGTCCGTTGATATGCAAAAAGTCGTTAAATTCACTTCCGTTACCGAGATTGAGAGACCAGCGAAAAGTGGTTTTCAAGTTGGCTGGACACGTTTTCGATCGATTATCTAATATTCTATAGCTTCACAAATTCTGAATTATGGGAGCCGTCACATAAAGTGCCCTATTGACCTAGTTAAATGCGAGCTATTTTGAAGATTTGTCCAGCCATCTGAGTCACATCTGGCGTGAGAGTAACACCCATTCAAACTTTCGCATTTATATAAAATAATCAATCGATCTGCCCGCGCCTTTTCCCAAATACCTTGGGGTCAGCTTCCAGTCTAACCGGATGCAGCTGAATACCAGTATTTTACACAGAGCGACTGCCTATCTGACCTCCACAACCCAGTTGCTGAGTAATACGATACCGTTTGGCAAGACTGGTTGTCAGACTTTCGGGCGTCTGACAACCCGTAACGACTGTCAAAGATCAACGATTGACAGCCGGGACTGGGCTTAACGTGCTTCTCGAGGCACGGCGGAGTCTCGGTATGAAAAGATGGTCACCCATCCGTGGACCAACCCCGGCAAGCGTAGCTTAACCTGATGGATCGACCCGTGCGGCTGTTATAACTTTAGCCACGAGCTCCTCATTTATATATAATAATAAACATATTCAGTACGATTCCTCTTGCAACCTGTCCTCACTGCTGAGGAAGCGTGTCATGACGGCGGTGTCCAAGTAGGGTCGCAGCGCCCATTCCATGTTGGCCGCGTCCAGCGTTTCCCCAGCTTATTCGACAAAATTATACGTTACGAGAGCTATTTATAAAAGTATACTTAGCACTCCATTTGATTAAAAGTCTGTGGTCTATCCATATTATATTGTTTTATAACTAACTTTTTAGTAGTTAGCTGTACTGTTTGTATTTTTTAACCGACTTCATAAAGAAGGAGGTTATCAATTCGGATATTTCTATTTTTTTTTATGTATGTTCGGGCATAACTCCGTCATCTATTTGGATTTGCAAAAATTTTTTTTTTGTTCGAAAGGGGTTTCTTCCGAAATGGTCCCATTTAAATTTCATATAAAAGAGAAAAATAAAAAACTTTTACAAAAAAATAGAACCAACTTCGAAAAAAAGATTGATTGATTGACACCGACTGCCGAAATTAAAGTTATTTTGCACTTTTTTTGTGAATACCGGGGAGTAAAATTGTAGGTAAGGAGTATATCATTATTATTTATGATACAAAATCCTTCTTTTTTGCGAGCAAAGCCATTGAAATCATTGATGGCATCCGATCTCTGTTGGGATTTAAGTATGGCCACAGAGACCGTTCGCCATCTTTGATTATTTTATTCTAGGCGAAATAAAACATTTAATATTTTTGTAAAAATATTTTTTTTATTTATTCCTCCTCCTGCCATCCGTCCTCATTGCTGAGGAAGCGCCTCTTGGCGGCGGTGTTCATGTAGGGGCGCAGCGCCCACTCCGTGTCGGCCGCGGCGAGTGTGTCGAGGGTGCCCAACTTTATCTCGTACAGCTTCATCTGGAAGCGGGGGCCGATCTCTGACAGTTCTATTTCCTTGCCAGCCTGGAAAATATACAAAACATTAGTTGTTGTTGACAACACTACTATTTCACGGCATGATAGTTCAGTAAAGATTAGATAATCGATTATATTGGATTTTATGCTTTTAATAAAATAAAGCTAATAGAAAACACAGTAGTTGAACCCTTTGTGAAGAAGCTCGACCAGGGAAGACCACCAGACACACTTATTTCTGCAACCAAACAGTGGTGCTATTTGGTTCTCAATCCCGATCACCGAAATGCTGTTGCAAAAGTCTACGACTTGTCTGCATTGCAATGCTTCTGGTATTTCTGCTGCCAAACATAGTTCGAAAGTTATGCGGAGCGTCGTGATTTGCAGGGTAGCTGATTTGAATTTTGATAAATTCGTAATAGTTACCGCGCCCCTGGGCACTCAGGCAAAGAAGGAACAGGGGTGGGTTTTAGTCAATAAGAGTCTGATACGCCCTCCCGCTCCACCCAGAGCGGGAAAGTCATAGGATGATTTCCCACCCTCCAAAAACAAAAGAAGAGGTATGCAGAACAGGGTGTAAAGTCCCGCAAACCTCCATTGAAACGGGAGGATCCTCCGACCAGACGGGTGTTGTGTCTGGTCCGGCCAAACAAAACAACCCAATGGTTGATTTATATGGTCAAATCGCGTGGAGAACTCTGGTTGCGCCATGCTGGATTTGTGTGTTTAGTTCGTAAGTGGCCTCATAGATGTCGCTACAGAATCAAGCATTTGAGACGCTTTTGATGTTGAAAGGCGGTAGTGATAACTTCCCATCAGATAGGCTGGCTCATTTACCACTCAACAACATAACATAATCACGAAAATTACCTTTCTATAAGTGTGTTGTCTGAAGCAGATGTAGTCATCATTGTTGGCGAAGGTGATTACCCTCTTGGAGTCAGGCTTCGGCACCGGGAACAGGTACTTTAGTATACTCATTGTTCTTAGACCTAAAGACAAAAGATAAATAAGTTTATAGTTAAAAAAAAACATTTTTTTAAACAAGCTTTTATACCGGCTATCTCAAATTAAATGTGCTCGGTGGGGTTATGTTGTTTTATCACAGAGATGCCGTGGCCAGCTTCCAGCTTTATCATCAGACCCTGGATATCGTCTAGGTGTAAAATGCTGCCCAAGACGAATCAATTGAGCCCAATAAATGCTTGTAAAATACACGAATGAGTAAATTCGTCGCAAATACACAGGAATAACCGCCAAGCAAGACATGTAGCAATTGAAATTACAAAACGAGTGGTCCGGCGAATTTTTAATACACTTGTATTAGCCTATGTAAAAAAACTTTTTACAAAAAAAATACAACCGACTTCCATAAATAATACAAAAAAATGCAAAATAACTTTAATTTCGGAAGTCGGTGTTTCTAGTTTGGTTTCTTCGTTATTTGACACCGACTTCCGAAATTAAAGTTATTTTGCATTTTTTTGTATTATCTATGGAAGTCGGTTGTATTTTTTTTGTAAAAAGTTTTTTATTTTCACTTTTTAGTTGTTGTACCCCATTTTAAAACTAAATTAATAGCAAAGTTATGCCCGAATTGATAGCCCCAAAAATAGGGAATTTGAACATAGTTGGTGAAATTAGGGTGTATCAGGGTGAACTGTACAAATCTGTATACCCCCTTCAGAGCGTATCAGCGTAATGTTACATTGTGAAGTGGTGAAAACAATATACAGACATGCGATTGCAGTCATTCTGGAAGGCTTGCTATCATTTATTGAAGAGTTCCATTGTGTATCTCCGAAGTTCTTTATCAGACCTTCACCAAATTAAAATGGGACCACATGTGAAGCAACAGCTTTCAAATTTAAAAAAAATCTTCAAAATCGGTTCACCTAGTAAAATGTTATGAGGTAACACACAAAAAAAAACAGTCGAATTGAGAACCTCCTCCTTTTTTTGAAGTCGGTTAAAAAGGAACATTGACCCATTTCCCGGTTTCCGGTTGAGCTGAAATTTTGCATACATATTTAGTTTGGATGACAATGCATGGTGAGCTAAGTGATGGATGTCATTCTTAATCCAATATAGCGGACTAGTTATTTTATATGCAATCCCATAATCATTCATCATCATCATTCTCCTGCCCTTATCCCAATTTATTTGGGGTCGGCGCAACATGTCTTTTTCTTCCATACTCCTCTATTAGTCGTCATCTCTGTAGTCACCCCTTTTTTACCCATATCATCTTTCACACAGTCCAACCATCGTTTCTTTGGCCTTCCCCTACTCTTATAGCCATCCACATCCATACACAAGACTTTCCTCACGACATTTTCTTCATTCCTCCGCATCACATGCCCATACCACGACAACCGATTTCCACACAACTTTTCAGTCAGCGGTGCCACTTTCAGACTTCCTCTTATATACTCATTCCTAATTCTATCCATGCGCGTAACACCACACATCGCTCTTAGCTAGTGTTGCCCAAATGCAAGACCAAGACGAGACTTAGGCCAGTCTTGGTCTTGGTCTTGCGTCAATACACCTGGTCTTGGTCTTGGTCTTGGTATTGCGCTCTCAGTCTTGGTCTTGGTCTTGGTCTTGCAGCAAGAGTCTCGCAAGTCTTGCAAGTCTTGCAAATACCTATTAGCCTATTGCTATTTATTGAACACGTTAGTTTAGATTTTAGATTATGATTCGCGCTGTAAGACGTATGTAGTTACAGAATTATAATCAACAAAATCATCAATACAACCCTCCAAGTTCATAAAGGTCGAGGAATTATTTAAAAAAAAAATACTTTTTCAAGGTCAAACTCATTCTTCGACCTTTGAATATCAATTTTCAATCTTGCTGCTCACATTTTAGTACCTAGGTATATCACTCACTATCTATCTTTTACCGATATTAACAATGATTATTTCGAAATCAAAATATTCGCAATTCAATAGATGCAATACCTACTTAGTTATTAATTATCATCTCGCCCGACAGCTTTAAACGCTGTAGTGTTCGAATTCGAGCCAGTGTGTGAATGTATTTATACAAGAAACTCAGAGCATTCAATTTATACCTACTTACTGCTGAGACATCTTCAAGGTCAATTAATTTTATCCTCCTGTACCAACCCTACCAAAATAGGTAACAATTTTGTGTGCCTCTGTCCGTACTCTTTGTCGGCGAATGCGGCGCTCAAACAATGTCAAATGCTGTGATACACTTGTTGCAAACCGCGGCGTCTTTGTCGGTAAATTATCAAATAAGTAGGTATATAATACACCGACCGACCAACAGTTTATTCGCAGAACGTCACATTTTCCCAATCAACCTTGAACCTTAATTCTTTAGCGATAAAGTTGAAAATCTGTTAAAGAAATTTGACAGATTGTAGTAGCTTGATGTGCTGGCGTCTGTACCATAACTTTGCTAGAAAGTTATTCTAGGTACATTTTATCACATGGGATGATTGGAACAGATTTGTGAGTATTAACACGCTACCTACTTAATAAATAGTTGAAACATAGTTAGTACTTACCTACCTAATCAATACCTACAACCTTTTAGGGTTCTTTCAGACGAGCGGCACGTTGCCAACTGCAGATACAACTACAGCCCTTAGTTTAGTGTTATGACGATACCTACGGTTTTGATACTGGGGAACGTCTCTCAAAATCGGGATTGAAACCAAATACCTACTTAATAACGCCCAAATCTCAGTTTGTCTTAACTGCAAGACGCAAGAGTCTTGCAGGCATAGTCTTGTCTTGCTCAAGTCTTGCAGGGTTCAGTCTTGGTCTTGGTCTTGCTACAATAAGGCGGTCTTGGTCTTGGTCTTGCGAAAATGCAAGAACAAGACCAAGACTGCAAGACCAAGACCGATTTTGGGCAACACTACTCTTAGCATTCTCATCTCAGCTACATGCAATTGCTTTTCATTCATCCCTTTTGTGGCCCAACATTCTGAACCATACAAGACAGCAGGTCTGACCATTGTTTTATAAATCTTCCCCTTAAGTTTTAGGGGAATGCGGGAATCACAGATAATCCCGGTGACCTGCCGCCATTTCATCCATCCAGTGTTAATTCTGTGCTTAACAGTCCGATCTATTTCGCCATCGCTTTGCACGAGTGAACCGAGATACCGAAAATCGTAAAATATGCAAACCCATAATATGGGTATAAAATGAAAGGATTTGCTAAGAAAAATAAAATCACGTCACTTAAAAGCGTGTTGATAAGTTTTAAAATATTATTAGCCGCTTGAACGCAATTCGATAGGTGATATTATTATGGGATTTCTAAAAACCCCTATACTGAGTCACGTGCCACCTCGCTCCCTCGTCTTATAATGAACAGGCGAAGTCCAGATGTCAATTATTTAAAAGCGGGTTTGACTTTGATGTGTGTATGACTTTCTTCTGTTTGCAAAAGGTCGGAAAATATCTTAGGGTGGTAACACACTTATCAAATATCTTTGTCCAATGTACGTTTGATCAAAGAAGTAGGACGACTTCATCAAATGTGTCAGAAACACCGATATTTGATCAAAGATTAATGACATTTAAATCAAAATGGCTGCAACTAAGATTTTGTCTTTCTATTAATATACGGTGAGACTTTCATAACAATTTAATTGAATGTTGAGTCATTTATACGTACAAACACGCTTATATGAATGTTTGTCCTCGACTTGTAATTATTTAATTATCTTGAATGCCTTTTTCTCTTCGCCTTTCGATCCATGGCTTCACCCAAAGCTTTTTTTTTCTTTTTAAATAATAATCTAATGATAATAGCAGCACGCAAAGTCGCTCCACGTTCCTCCATTTTCTCAGACTACGCAAAATGTTGGACAAAGTTATTGGATAAGTGGAATACCACCCTTACGCACACAAAAACAATGTGCACGTGAATCTACACACACAACCAAGATCAACCCGCCTTCGTGAAATGGAATACCTATACATAGTTAAAGTCCAGAATACACATGCTACCTAGTAGCACAAGAGCACGCTACTTTCGAGAAAATGCTACGTAGTAGCATGCAATTAGCACGTATATACGAAAATAGCATGCTTATGAATGAGCACGCTATTAATCGCATACCGGTCTATTTTTTCGGGATTACTAGCACACGGTGTGAGGCGCGGGTGAGAGGGGGTGGCTCCAAAGCAAGTCTGAACGCGTTCTATGCGAGCATGCTACTTGAATTGTTTGCGTAGTCACGATGGCTCGATGGGGCGATGACAAAACATTAAATTTTATCTCATTCTTAATCCAATATAGCGGACTAGTTATTTTATATGCAATCCCATAATCATTCATCATCATCATTCTCCTGCCCTTATCCCAATTTATTTGGGGTCGGCGCAACATGTCTTTTTCTTCCATACTCCTCTATTAGTCGTCATCTCTGTAGTCACCCCTTTTTTACCCATATCATCTTTCACACAGTCCAACCATCGTTTCTTTGGCCTTCCCCTACTCTTATAGCCATCCACATCCATACACAAGACTTTCCTCACGACATTTTCTTCATTCCTCCGCATCACATGCCCATACCACGACAACCGATTTCCACACAACTTTTCAGTCAGCGGTGCCACTTTCAGACTTCCTCTTATATACTCATTCCTAATTCTATCCATGCGCGTAACACCACACATCGCTCTTAGCTAGTGTTGCCCAAATGCAAGACCAAGACGAGACTTAGGCCAGTCTTGGTCTTGGTCTTGCGTCAATACACCTGGTCTTGGTCTTGGTATTGCGCTCTCAGTCTTGGTCTTGGTCTTGGTCTTGCAGCAAGAGTCTCGCAAGTCTTGCAAGTCTTGCAAATACCTATTAGCCTATTGCTATTTATTGAACACGTTAGTTTAGATTTTAGATTATGATTCGCGCTGTAAGACGTATGTAGTTACAGAATTATAATCAACAAAATCATCAATACAACCCTCCAAGTTCATAAAGGTCGAGGAATTATTTAAAAAAAAAATACTTTTTCAAGGTCAAACTCATTCCTCGACCTTTGAATATCAATTTTCAATCTTGCTGCTCACATTTTAGTACCTAGGTATATCACTCACTATCTATCTTTTACCGATATTAACAATGATTATTTCGAAATCAAAATATTCGCAATTCAATAGATGCAATACCTACTTAGTTATTAATTATCATCTCGCCCGACAGCTTTAAACGCTGTAGTGTTCGAATTCGAGCCAGTGTGTGAATGTATTTATACAAGAAACTCAGAGCATTCAATTTATACCTACTTACTGCTGAGACATCTTCAAGGTCAATTAATTTTATCCTCCTGTACCAACCCTACCAAAATAGGTAACAATTTTGTGTGCCTCTGTCCGTACTCTTTGTCGGCGAATGCGGCGCTCAAACAATGTCAAATGCTGTGATACACTTGTTGCAAACCGCGGCGTCTTTGTCGGTAAATTATCAAATAAGTAGGTATATAATACACCGACCGACCAACAGTTTATTCGCAGAACGTCACATTTTCCCAATCAACCTTGAACCTTAATTCTTTAGCGATAAAGTTGAAAATCTGTTAAAGAAATTTGACAGATTGTAGTAGCTTGATGTGCTGGCGTCTGTACCATAACTTTGCTAGAAAGTTATTCTAGGTACATTTTATCACATGGGATGATTGGAACAGATTTGTGAGTATTAACACGCTACCTACTTAATAAATAGTTGAAACATAGTTAGTACTTACCTACCTAATCAATACCTACAACCTTTTAGGGTTCTTTCAGACGAGCGGCACGTTGCCAACTGCAGATACAACTACAGCCCTTAGTTTAGTGTTATGACGATACCTACGGTTTTGATACTGGGGAACGTCTCTCAAAATCGGGATTGAAACCAAATACCTACTTAATAACGCCCAAATCTCAGTTTGTCTTAACTGCAAGACGCAAGAGTCTTGCAGGCATAGTCTTGTCTTGCTCAAGTCTTGCAGGGTTCAGTCTTGGTCTTGGTCTTGCTACAATAAGGCGGTCTTGGTCTTGGTCTTGCGAAAATGCAAGAACAAGACCAAGACTGCAAGACCAAGACCGATTTTGGGCAACACTACTCTTAGCATTCTCATCTCAGCTACATGCAATTGCTTTTCATTCATCCCTTTTGTGGCCCAACATTCTGAACCATACAAGACAGCAGGTCTGACCATTGTTTTATAAATCTTCCCCTTAAGTTTTAGGGGAATGCGGGAATCACAGATAATCCCGGTGACCTGCCGCCATTTCATCCATCCAGTGTTAATTCTGTGCTTAACAGTCCGATCTATTTCGCCATCGCTTTGCACGAGTGAACCGAGATACCGAAAATCGTAAAATATGCAAACCCATAATATGGGTATAAAATGAAAGGATTTGCTAAGAAAAATAAAATCACGTCACTTAAAAGCGTGTTGATAAGTTTTAAAATATTATTAGCCGCTTGAACGCAATTCGATAGGTGATATTATTATGGGATTTCTAAAAACCCCTATACTGAGTCACGTGCCACCTCGCTCCCTCGTCTTATAATGAACAGGCGAAGTCCAGATGTCAATTATTTAAAAGCGGGTTTGACTTTGATGTGTGTATGACTTTCTTCTGTTTGCAAAAGGTCGGAAAATATCTTAGGGTGGTAACACACTTATCAAATATCTTTGTCCAATGTACGTTTGATCAAAGAAGTAGGACGACTTCATCAAATGTGTCAGAAACACCGATATTTGATCAAAGATTAATGACATTTAAATCAAAATGGCTGCAACTAAGATTTTGTCTTTCTATTAATATACGGTGAGACTTTCATAACAATTTAATTGAATGTTGAGTCATTTATACGTACAAACACGCTTATATGAATGTTTGTCCTCGACTTGTAATTATTTAATTATCTTGAATGCCTTTTTCTCTTCGCCTTTCGATCCATGGCTTCACCCAAAGCTTTTTTTTTCTTTTTAAATAATAATCTAATGATAATAGCAGCACGCAAAGTCGCTCCACGTTCCTCCATTTTCTCAGACTACGCAAAATGTTGGACAAAGTTATTGGATAAGTGGAATACCACCCTTACGCACACAAAAACAATGTGCACGTGAATCTACACACACAACCAAGATCAACCCGCCTTCGTGAAATGGAATACCTATACATAGTTAAAGTCCAGAATACACATGCTACCTAGTAGCACAAGAGCACGCTACTTTCGAGAAAATGCTACGTAGTAGCATGCAATTAGCACGTATATACGAAAATAGCATGCTTATGAATGAGCACGCTATTAATCGCATACCGGTCTATTTTTTCGGGATTACTAGCACACGGTGTGAGGCGCGGGTGAGAGGGGGTGGCTCCAAAGCAAGTCTGAACGCGTTCTATGCGAGCATGCTACTTGAATTGTTTGCGTAGTCACGATGGCTCGATGGGGCGATGACAAAACATTAAATTTTATATTTCTATAGAAATTATGAATGTTTAAGGAATATATATTAATTAAGTGTGTTGAAAGTAATAATATTACTGAATTTAATTCATTCCACAAAGAAACATTCATTTTAAATGCTAAATAATAAGCATGTGTATCTCTGACGAGCTACAAAAGAGTATGCTTTTAATAAGTATGCTACTAAGCCCTGTGCTTTCATGAGCAAATGTAGACACTTTGAGAGCATGCTACTAAAGAGCATATTACCTAGAAACCAACAAGCGTGCTCTTTTAGTAACATGTGTATTCCGGACTTAACATTGTGATGTAGTCAACTTACCAAGCTCAGTCTTAAAGTTGTGGAACACGAGATGCGGGAACTGCTCGCTCATGGGGCCGATGTCGGGGATGTCGTGCCGCATCACCACGCCCGACAGCGTGAACGACGCTGTGGGCCCGTATGGTAGGTGGCAGATTACCTGTGGGACCACATAATAAAATAAGTAGAGTACGACCGAAACACGTTTTGCAGCATAAACTGATACTTAAATTTAATAAAATACTACATAGGTAATTTAAATGATGATTCACTTTATTCTTTCGCTGTATGAAATCAGTGTAAGTACATAAATAACTCTACCTGTAATCTGTAACCTAATTCCGACCTCTGCTAATATGTACATATAATGCGTATGCAAACAACTCATTGGGCATCAAAAAATTAATTCATGACATTGCGGTCAATGGAAAAAGTGCTCAGAACGCTAGCAGCATTGCCATGTTGAATACACTGCTGATTCATTGGCCAAAGAAAAGCCCAGCCCTCTGGTCACGTGAAGAGTCGACTAACAGCTTGCTGATATGCCGAAAAACTCGATGAGCACTTGGACGCCATGGCCATAGTGTTTAAACCCCAAACGGCTCAAACATGTAATTCCTAATAAGGTTATATTTACTTCTTATCTAAGAAGACTATCTCTTATTGAAGATAGTTCTTGTATACATTGCAATATTACCCTTTACTTTAACAATAAGTTTATAGGTACAAATAAAAGCATAGGGCCGATCAAAAAATTCCACAGGTCGCTGCGCAGTAGTAAATTCATGTGACAGCAGGGTTGAGGAGTGGAGTACTGGGCAGCGAAACGCAAACTTTACACGAGTCATTAAGATTAAACCGAACTATACACTGACCTCAAAGTTTCTGACAAAAGATAAAAAAAATAGTTTAGTAGTATTTAAATACATGTAGTAAAGAAAGTTACTCACCAGACTGTCAGGCACTCCTCTATGCTCATGCACCACGATAAAGTCGGTGACCTCGTTGGCGCGGCAAGCGTGTATTAGCTGAGACATCTCATAACCACCGCGGTTCATGCGCTGGCTGTTGGGGAATATTAACCTAGAAAAATAATCAGATGGTATTATTAATGCGCACCGGTATGGTACCGGTAACCCAATAACACTATATCTTCCATTGTGTCTGTTTTTCCGGTAACGGAGAGGTTAAAATATGAATTTCTTAATTAAAAAGGGCAGAAATTGTATCATTTTAGTACAGTACAGTCTGGCACTACTCACTACTAAAAACTAGGGGGTGCCTGATTGTTGGATTACTGGATTTTTTAGATAAAATCAAGATAAATAAAATAAAGTATTTCATAATGTACTAATTTCATAAGGGAATATGAAAGTCGGAGGTAGGGTAGGGATTGGCGCATTGTCTCGGACTACTGGATATGCTGAATTGCTGGATTAGTGAGACTATACTGTATATTGATATTTTTTTCTTTTTTTTTTTGTCAACTGGTACTGTCCCACTGCTGGGTGATGGTCTCCCCCATAGCCTTCCATTCTTCTCGGTGTGTTGCCGTCTCTGACCAGTCCATTGGAAACGCTTCTAAATCATCACACCAGTGTTGCCTAGGCCTGCCTCAGTGATGATGATTGATAAATACATACAGATTTTTGTAAATCTCATTAATCTTCACATCTTTAGATGTGTAGCTTTAACATCACAAAAATAATTTTGCTCATTTTGTAACTGAGCAAAACAAGGCAAATAAAATCTATAACCAAAAACAGTTTCACTCAAATGTTTAAATAAGTAAGTACCCACCTAAGTTCCTTAACAAACATCTTAAGCCTGGCACTAGGTTCTCTAGAGGTAGTGATCATAATCTTGGGGTCCTCCACACCTGCATATCTGTACTCATCGTCCTGAGAGCTCTGTGTGTTTGCACCACCACTGAAACTGCCAATCACGGCTGCTCTTTCTGGGCCTAGAATTATGGTCATTTTATTAGTTTTTGGTGATGAAATTTAGTTACAAAATCAAATCATAAGTCATTTATTGATACTAGGCTGAGAGCCTGCACTTTTTGAACATCAAAGTTCTACATAAAGACAGTCCCCGATGCTTGCCCATCACCACTTCCTAATATGTTAAAGTAGAAGTGGTGCAACAATATCCCCAGCAAAATATTTGTCTGTAAAGCCAAGGATGTGTGTTGAAATTTCAATTTCAAATTTCATCACCAATTTTTGAATATTTGTAAAAGCAAGTCAAAGTTGTAGTGGTCTGTTTCATAAATTAATAGGTACTCAGGTACATTTTGCATGAAAGTAAGAGAGGCCTCATCAGGAATAAATACAGTAAGGTGGAGGTATCATACTGTGATAGAATTTTGGTATTCAATGCCCTGCAATATGTTTGAACGAAGCATGTTGATAACTACTCCATGAAAGCAGGTAGTACTTAGGTTATAATAGCATTTGGTAAATAAGCAAAAACTTACTAAATTAGTAATAAAAGGATCAAACAAACTTACCTTTATCTTCATAGTCTATTCTTTTCTGTAAAGTGAGAGCCTCCTTCCTCAAATCTCCGTGGATGGGAATGTTTTCTTCCAAACAACGTTTCAGTTGATCTTTTTTAGCTTGAATATTCTTTTGTTTGTCTTCCACAGACTTCCTGTACAAGTACTCGCGTCGCAAACGCGCCTGACGTCGCAACATTATGTATTTTAACTTATTTACAGTCAATATCTATATTTTTATGATAAAAACATCACACGCTGAAGCAACTCGGTGTGAATGAATGGAATGTGTTTAAGTGACATTTGGTGACAGCCCCACACGTGTTTATTTTGACTTTGACAGTTTGCGTTTACTTATTTTGTTCGGAAATTTAGATTAATTATTCAATACATTGTTGTCTCGATTTGGAATGATTATAATTGTTATGAACGATGATAAACAGGCGATTTTTATACAAACTTAAATCAAACTATCTTAGATAGCAACTTTTTGGATTTATCCTAATTCTCTCAATTTGTACCCTCAAAACTAAACGTGACAAAATGTTGCGTTCAGAAATGAACGTCTTTTCGTTTAGAAATAATATTTTTATATCAAGCAGAACAATCAACAACCCCTAAAAAAACTTTTTTACAAAAAAAAACAACCGAAAGTTTTTTATTTTTCACTTTTTAGTTGTTAGACCCCAGAACTAAAAACCCCAATAACATGGAACGTGGAATTTAACATAGTCGTAATTGGAGAACACCAAAACGTCATCTAGCTATGCGTATTTTTCGTTTTTGTACAGTTTTTCAAAAAGCGCTGAAGCAATTTCGATAAAATTTATATGGGACCACCTCGGGAGTATATTCTTTCGGATAAAAAAAGCATTTTAATAATTGGTCCTCAATTGACAGAGAAAGCGGTGGACATACATAAAAAAAAAAAACATACAGTCGAACATAGAACCTCCTCCTTTTTCAAAGTCCGTTAAAAAGTAGGCACAACAATCATGGTTCAAATGGTACATCATAAATAAATTTTATGGGAAGTTTGAACTTACCATCATGATATTCTTCTACTACTAATTTGTAATGAGGTTTTATGTCAATGTTGTGCTCTTTGAAAATATTAAATAGATCTTCCACTTCCTCCTTACAGTTGCGAGGACGAATATTGAATACATCTCCAGGTTTGTAATTTAATTTAGCTTCATCTGCAGTCTTCATTGTTATCATTCTTACATCCTTAAAAGATTTTGCCTTGTTAGAATATTAGAGAAGAGTAATAAGAATATGTTTTCGCAGATCTTAAAAGTTAGAAAACAACGCCCAGAATGCCGTTTATTGATTTTTTAAATAAAAAGATAGAATAATCATAGAAAGGCATGGAATCATAGTAAATATTCTTAAACTCACCTGAAAATGAGTTTTGTGAGTAGTCCTTTCATTTTTCGTAACTTCCAGTAGTGTAGCATCTACAAAACTGTCCCTCACTCCTTTAGAAAAGTATATATCTTCTGTCAAGCCGTCACATGTCACGCTTTCTTCACATTTCTCTATTGATACCTTCCATCGGGGAATGAAGGTAGTTTTGATATCATCAGTTTGTAGATGAGGGTAGTATTGTTTTAATATCGAAAGGTATTCTTTAAGCCATGGGACCATTACTGCATCGTGACCTAAATCGTGCTGGTAGTCGCACAGTCCTAAAAGCAGCAGAGATGAAATCTTGTTTTTTTTTTTCAAATGTAATACCTCTTTTGGGGTACATAAACTTTAAAGTGCTAGGCACTACAGATAGTGAAATTTTTTAACAAAAAGTTAATAATATTACAATGGTAAATTATTGTTTCTCAATCTAGATGGCATTGTCGGCATGACCAACACTTTTACTAATGCTATGATGTTCACTTAAATAATTATTTCCATTTTTCTGGGAATGCCAGGGAAATGCCAATATTATAACTGCACCCAATTGCTATAATAAAATACTACACCTTATCTATTCACAATCAAATCTTACAAGCAGCATTTCAGATAAAGAATTAATACAAGTTTTAACACCCATTATTTACAGAATTTAGAACAAAGTTTTACCTATATCTAGCAATGGTGTTGCTCCCAATTGCATAAGCCGCTTATGAAGCTTCTTCCCCGCGAAATTGAACTTTAAATACGATGAATCACCAAGACCAAGCACTCCATATTTCAGTCTCGCTAAAGAGTTGGAAGGCAGGTTTTTCCGCAGGAGAAACTTCCAGAATCTCTTCATATTATCTGGCTCGTCCCCCTGGCCAGACGTAGCACACACAAAAATTGCAAATTCTTCTTTTATAAGCCGAGAAATAGGATACTCATCCATTGCTTGAACCGGCCCACGAAATCCTAAGACTTTTGTCGTACGCCATATTCTTTCAGCTATTTCCTGAGCCGTGTAAGTTTGGCTGCCGTAAAGCAAGAGAAGTCTGGGCGCTTCAGTCATTTCAAAAGATTCCAATTGAATAAATGGCAAAATTAAACAATCAAAACACAGTTATCAGCTGTTTGTTGACATTAAGTGAAGTGAGTGAGTGAACTGAGTGACATCTCATGATTTTTGACAGTTAACGTCATAGAGCGATACAGATAAAATTATGTATTATTTATTGGTTAAGGCAATTTTCCAGTTGAAAATACCTTTTTTTCATCAATTATTTACAATTGTTTTGAAATCGTAATGACCTTATGATCTGCTTATTGATAAACTTAGATTCCATCGACATATTACACAATTGCAAAATGAATTCGAAATGTATCACGATACTAACTATGTAGGTAGGTCACTTGTCTCACCGCCGGCGATGAGCGAGTAGCGAATGGTAGTTCCGATAGTTTTGTCACTGGGCTAGGTGGATGCGCCAGGGTAGCCCGCGAAATTCAAATTTTCTTACGTTTTTTGCAATTTGCAGGTCAGTGTCAGGTTGGATCTTGGTCAAAATTTGATTCGCGGCCGTAGCAAGTACGTATTTACAGAACTTTCATCATTTAAATCATCAATACAACTCTTTCAGTTAGAATTGATGCCAAATGTCATGACTTCATGAAATTCTTAAATTCTTACTAGGCTTTGCTACGATTTTTATTCAGTGTGGGCGCCACTTGGCCGGTAGTAGACCCTTAAGCGAGTGTTCGAGTGCGACGGGTGATTACTCGCACCATTCGCTCGGGTTGGATTTGTGGAGCGAGTCCTCGCCGGCGTTGTGAACAGTCACCGATCAACGATTAATATATGTATCTCTTTTGTATACACGGAATGGAAGTACTTATATCTATTGTACAGTTCTTGAGTGTCTAAATAGCCGAGAGTTAGTCGCGGTGTGTCCGCATGCGGTGGGACAACGGCCTAATGTCTGGTGGCTTTGGGATTATTGTCTTGCTTAATGCCTGGTGGCTTTGGGTGGCTCAATTTAATAATAAATCAAAAGAATAAAAACGTCTCGTCACCATGTGTAATGAAAAGCCTACTAATGATAAAAACAAAAATTATAGTAGCCCAAATTCAACTGTCCTACTAGGTATTTGCCATCAGGGAGTTCCAGTCCCTACATCCCGGCGCCATCATCAGATCAGCTCGATGGTATCATAATATTGCAGTGTCACCGGACTTACATAAGTATGCCAAACAGCTCCATCGGAAACCAGGAAGTGGTCAAAAATAATGTGCAAATTTTGAAGCGGACAACTTTCCGAGCATTGCAAGTTAAATTAAAGCTTTAAAAAAATCGGCCAAGAGCAAGTCGGACTCGCACGCATAGGGTTCCGAACAAATCATACTTTTTTTTCCGGTATTTTTTCAACTAAATACTTCTTTACAGGTTTTACTGTAATCTATAAGTAAAGAACTAGATATACCTCCTCTAATTAAAAAAAAAATAGGCCGGTGGTTTCGGAGACGCAGAGAGCAGTGGTGGCCCAGTAGAGCAGTGGTAGCCCAGTGGTATTGGCCGTGACTTAGAAGTTATAGGTCGTGAGTTCAAACCCAGGCAGGCGCTTTACTTTGTGTAAATTATTTCATCACCACTGCTCTCAAGACGGTGAAGGTAAACATCGTGAGGAAACCGGCATGTCCTAGAACCAAAAATTCGAAGATATGTGACATCCACCAATCCGCATTGGGCCCGCGTGGTGGATCACGGCCCACACCCTCACATAGAGCAGGCCTGTGCCCCAGCAGTGGGGACATTAAAAGGCTGATGATGGTTTTCGGAGATAAGGGGAGGGGAGGGGGAGGGGAAATGGTCGGATAGACGGACTGACAGACACGCGAGTGATCCTACAATGGTTCTGTTTCTTTAACCGACTTTCGAAAAAGGAGGAGGTTCTATGTTCGACTGTATGTTTTTTTTTTTTTTATGTATGTCCGCCGACTTCTCCGTCAGTTGTGGACCGATTTTCAAATTTCTTTCTTTATCCGAAAGAATATACTCCCGAGGTGCTCCCATATAAATTTTATCGAAATAACTTCAGCGCTTTTTGAGAAACTGAACAAAAACGAAATATACGCGTATCTCGATGACGTTTTGGTGTTCTCCAAATGTTTAAATTCCACGTTCCATGTTATTGGGGTTTTTAGTTCTGGGGTATAAAAACTAAAAAGTGAAAAATAAAAAACTTTTTTACAAAAAAAAAAAAACAACCGACTTCCAAAAATAAAAACACTGACTTTGGGTAGGTTTGTAGTAAGTAATCGGAAAAATCCAAATAAACACTAAACCTTTTGGAGTGGTACATATCCCATTAATAATGACTAATTAATTACCTAGACCAATCATAACTCCAGAATGATAACTTAAGATTATTCGATCCCTGTGAGATGAAATCCGAAAACTCGAATACCAATCAAAACCGAGATAACGGTGCTGCTTTTATAAATCTCCAACCCCTTTGCATCCCCGTTCAATACTATACGGTCCTCTCTATTGCACCTCTCGAAAGTGACCTTCTGTCTCTTTCACATTTGGCGCACGGCAGTCTCGCGGCCCCAGTTGGCGGGCTAAGTCGCTCCGGCAGAAAAACGCGGGAAATCGTTCAGTGAAGTGACTCTTTATTTGCAAATCTATTTTAGTGAATTAAATTGAACATTTTAACACACCAAAATGTAAGTATTATTTTTAATAGCGTCTGCTATTGAATAATTTGCCGAATGATTCGGTTTATTTGGTAGAAAATATATGTAACCTTTGACATTTCCTTAAATTAATTTTGGTCGAATTTTATGAGAAACACGAGTATTATTTATCAGTACGATAAATTTGAGCATGAGGACGCGTTAATTCTGAAAAAGGGCGAGTCTGAAACTACGAAGATTAACAGAAAAATTTAATGTGAAGCTTTATTTCGAAATTTTGTTACTTATAACAGATACTTTAGTTCCATTAGAAACAAATATATGCCAGACCTTGTTTAACTGGCCATAATAATTATCAGAACTAGTGGAAGTTTCAAATAATCTCCAATATTCAAATGAAGTGCATTATCAACTGATGACCAAAATCTTCCAACTTCATCCAACTAATAATTACGAATATTCGAATATCAATCGTCTCCTTGAACTTATTTATCTCACTCAGATAGAAAATATCCAATAAGAGCAGATAAAATTACATCAGCACCGTGATTGGCGATAACGATGATTAATTCACGTCGCAAATAATAAATAAGCTCGGAAAAGCTTTACGAATTTTCTGCACAGCCATTTTGTATCGATTGTCTAACCCATAATTAAAAATATAAACCGGCCAAGTGCGTGTCGGACTTAACACATTTAGGGTTCCGTACCACATGAGGGAATTATAAAATATACGTAATAATAAACATTATCACCAAATTTCAAGTTCATATGTCAATAGGAAGTTAAAAAATTATTCGGAACAAAATTTTGTGACAGACAGACGGACAGACGGATACATGGACACGTGAGTGACAGCAATAGGGCTCCGTTTGGACCCTTCGGGCACGGAATCCTAAAAAAGAACATAAAAGAATAGGTAGGTATTCTCTTCTTCCAACTTATTATGATGTTAATTTTGATTGCAGCCTTTTCCATGAATCCTTTTTAAAGAAAAATCTCGCGCCAAAAATTACGGTTCTTGCGTCAGACGAACACGTGGCGTCATCGATCTGCCTCCCTTTCCCACCCCCATTCAGCGCTTCACTCCCCTCCCTCCTTCTAGGAGTACAGAGCATAACCCCAAAATGTCTTTTACCTTTGACCCTTAGTTGGCCCCGGACAGTCGGTGCAGAGAATATTGTATGAACTTATGTTATTTTTAGAGAGACGATAAGCAATTATTTTGTGATAATACGTAGGTAGGTGTCCATTTACCGTTTGATAAATTTGTTTTATTATTAATAAAAGTTGTTCTATCGTTCACATATTTATCTCACTTCAATATTTTTTCGAGCAAACTAGTGTATTAGTAGGTAGGGGCTTAGCTTAGTTAATTTGTAATTGGAATAAAATATTAGAGCGAAGTTCTTTCTTTTCCTCCTATTTATTCGGAAGTATGGGTATTAATAGTGATAAAAAACTTAAAAAAAAAAAAAAACTTGAGAGCTGTCAAGGGACACCCGGATGGAACGAAGTTCCTTTCGATTAATTAGTGAAGGAATTGTAATATAATTTTATTTTTTTTAATTTATAATATTTTTTTTATTATTAACTACGCACACACGCACGCACGTAAGAAGTTATACTTCATCGTCTCATCTCATCGCAGCTCAGCTCAGCTCAGCTCAGCTCAGCTAAGCTCAGCTCAGCTCAGCTCAGCTCAACTCAACTCTTTAGCAATAACAACAACTATAACAAAAGTAATTGTAATAATTTTTTTTTTTTTTTACTATAGCAAAGACAACTTTTTTCGTAAGAATTTTTTCCGTCTAGCCCCCTTTCACAACGCGCGATAAGGAACTTCGTTCCAAAAAAAAAACAACCGACTTCCAAAAAAAGCAAATACACTAAAAATAACTTTAATTTCGGAAGTTGGTGTTTATATTATATTTATTCGTTATTTGACACCGGCTTCCGAAATTAAAGTTATTTTGAAATATTTAGTGTAGGTACTTATTTTCTTTTTTGGAAGTCGGTTGTTGTTTTTGTAAAAAAGGTTTTTTATTTTTCACTTTTGAGTTGGACCCCAGAACTAAAAACCCCAATGACATGGAACGTGGAATTTAAACATACTCGTAATTTGAGGAAACCAAAACGTCATCTATGTATATAACAAAAAAATAATTTTTGTTTTTGTTCACTTTTTCAAAAAGCGCTGAAGCAATGTCGATAAAATTTATATGGGACAACCTTTTTTTTTATTGGGTGTGGGAAATCATTGAATGACATCTCTCGCTCTGGGTGGATCGGAAGGGCGTGTCAGACTCTTACTGACTTAAACCCACCCCTGTTCCTTCCCTGCCCTGAGTGCCCAGGGGCGCGGTAACTCTGTTTTGAATTTATACACAACCCCTGGGCAGGCATCGGCCACGACGGGCCCCGTCTTGTTTTGCTGACAACTCTTTGAGGCGCGCGTGGGACACTACGCGCCGTCGACTCTCGGGCCTGGTGCTGATCGGACGGCGAGCTACCCACTACTCGCCGTCCGCAGTCCCGGGTATATGGGACCACCTGGGCAGTATACCTTTTCGAACAAAAAAAAAATCCAAATCGGTCCAGCCATCTTCGGGTAATCGGAGAACATACATAAAAAATAGGTTCCGACGAATTGAGAACCTCCTCCTTTTACAAGACAGTTTAAAATCTATCCTTCCTTTTTTGTTTCAATCCAATACCTACTATTCTCAAACTCATTAAGGCGTATATAACAGCCAAGTGGCGCCCTCATTGAATAAAAAATCGTAGCAAAGCGTACAAAATAAAGATTTAAAAATCCTATGTTGCGTTTGTTACAAAGAGCTTAAGGTATAAAGATACGTTGTTAAAACAGGACTCAAAGTGTTTCATATCCAAAGTAGTAAGCAAAAGTGTCAAAAACGGCCGTTTTTGGTACTTTTGTCTTTATCTAATTTGTAACAAACGCAACATAGGATTCTTTAATTTTTATTTTCTATGCTAAGATACGAATTTTTATTCAATGAGGGCGCTACTTACGGAGAGGTAGGCCCTTAAAATAAATTAAATTTTGAAAAGTTTCACCCTAACCCTTCCATAAAAATAAATATTGTAGGGTTAAATCTAAATTGTGGCTGAATATTTTGTACGTAAGTCAGTTCAAAGTGAAATTAAATTAGTTTCTGAAACTTCACAGACTGACTTAGGTACTAGCTTAATTAAATCCAAAACTTACAATTATCTATCACTCAAACTCAACCACTGTGTTTCGATATTTCGCAACTTAGCTTTCGACTCAACTACAACTTAGTCAATACAAAGTGAAAATAAATTAGTTAATGAAACTTTAAAGACTACCTTACCAACTCGTACTTACTTATTTAAATCCAAAACTTACGACTGTCTACTCAACAACTATCAACGCTTCGATATATCTAATGGCTCAATTACACCTTCCGATTTCAAGGGACCCAATTTAGGAAAAAACTAACTAGGAAGTAGAAAGCGAGCGGTTACACTATCCTAAATTGGACTCCTAAATCGGACAGAATATCAAAAGTCGCTATAAAGTCTCCTAAAACTGATTCTATCAGGAGCGGACCAAAAAAAAAAAGAGCGGACTCAGATTTTTATTTCTGGGAAAGGGACCTTGGAAAATTAAATAATAATTTAAACCCATACAAAAATACTATTAGCCCATTTGTAGCGACAAAGTCGCTAAATTGGCAACACTTAGCTCTAAATCGTGGTGATGCGATTACACTATCCTAAATCGTACACAATTTAAAAAGTCAAATTGGGACCTTTCAATCTCACTACATTGGACACAACTGCTCTAACTGCTATTACACCTTCCTGTTTCCTAAATTGGGTCCCTTGAAATCGGAAGGTGTAATTGAGCCTTAAGCTCTGTCCCCGCAACTTAGCTTTCGACATAACTTCAAGCTTCAACTTCACTTTTCTATCATAGGCTGGAGTATTCTAAACCAGTATTTCCCAAATTATGGGTCGCGACACGACTCACTGGCGAGTCGCGAGCGAATATTGGATGGGACCTGAAAAACCAATGCTACAGCACTTTCGTGTCGCGGTTCGCGGTCCGAACCACTGTTATAAAAATTAATAATTATTATGAAAAGTTAAAATTGATGGGTAGGAGGCAGATAATCTCTGTTGTCAAGTGTTGGTTTATTTCGACAATTCTCTCATTGATTGAAGTGTTTTGTGCTATACTGCCGTCCACAAGCCGTATCTGACAAAATCAAATTTTGAGTTACGCACAAAAAAGTGGCGATGAATTACGTAGAAATAGAAATCAAGGGAACTTTACGGTGATTTAATTTATTTATTAGCGACCCGCCTCAGCTTCACATGGGTACAAATTATACACTTAAACCTTCCTCATGAATCACTCTGTATGTTGGTGAAAACCCCATGAAAATCAGTAGTTTTTGAGTTTATCGCGAATAGACAGATACACAGACGCGGCGGGGGACTTTGTTTTATAATATTATGTACCTAGTGATCTCGGAATCTATTGATAGTAGGAAAATACTGCTACTACAGATCGATGGAATAGTGATTTTATTGATGGTATTGATGGTAACGATGGTGGAATCAAAAAACTGGCCAAGTGCGTGTCGTATTTAGCACATTAAGGGTTCCGTACCAAACATTCGTATTTGTTAGCTTAAGGACGGCAGTATAGACAGATAGGCAATCTGCCGCTATCTACTTTTTATCCCGAAATCCAATAGGTACCTGTGGGATGGGCCTCGGAAGCGTAGCCTCGGCAAAACCGTAGTTTCTACATACTGGTAGTTTATATCAAAGTCGCTCTGCGCGCCCGTCTGTTACTCCGCTAAGTCCTCCTAAACCACGCAACGGGTTTCGAGTTTTACTAATAGATAGAGCGATAAACGAGGAAGGTTTGTGTAAATATGACTAGCTGTCTACCGCGGTTTCACTCGCGTGTCTGGTTACCTACTATTCTGCTCCCTTGAGTCGCAGCGTAATGCTAGATAGCCTATAGCCTTTCTCATGAATGTGGCAATCATATACAAAGAATTTTTCAAATCCGACTTGTAGTTCCAGAGATTAGCGTGTTCAAACAAACAAACTTTTCAGCTTTATTATGTTACTATAGATTGGTACCCGTGCGGAGCCCGGGCGGGTCGCTTGTAACTTATATTTTGACTGTATTAGACTTAACTTATATTTAGACTGCGCAGCCGCTAAACTCTTTCACCTACCTTTACAACTTCACTCAATATTTAAATGACCTACCGACAGTATTTTCCTCTTTTCTATTTTTTACTAAGTTGGCAGGTATTTGTTACAAAAAGATATTTGTTACATCCGCTGAAAGTATAAGATAACTGTTGATTGCGACACTTGAACGTCTTTTATTGTGAACCAGTCAACCGGTTACTGAAACGATTATTTTTAGCTACTCTTTTTGTGTCTGTTACTGTCTAAAAAGTTCCAATCAAGTCACTTTTCAAGCAGTCTGATGCAGTTGGTGGCTGTTATTTTAGTTCAATTATTGATTTAATGCAACCAACTGCATCAAACTGCTTGAAAAGTGACTTGTTTGGAACTTTTACAGTCGGGTTTTTTGAAAATATTTTTTTTAATTTTTAATTTTCTACATTTTTAGTGAGTTATATTTTTGGAATCGCCTCCTCTATTCCCGTCGACTTTCATTTTTTTCATTTTCAAAGTAAGGCGTCTTTCATAGGTCAATGGGATGTTAAAAAATTATTCGGAACAAAATTTTGTGACAGAAGACGGACAGACAGACAGACGGACACGACAGCAATAGGGCTCCTTCGGGTACAGAACCTTTTTTTTTTTGTGGGGTGAGAAGTCATCCAATGACTTCTCCCGCTCTGGGTGGAGCGGGAGGGCGTGTCAGACTCTTACTGACTAAAACCCACCCCTGTTCCTTCCCTGCCTGAGTGCGCAGGGGTTCGGTAACTCATTTTCAGAATTTATCCGCTACCCCTGGGCATGCAGGCACCGGCCACGATGGGCCCCGTCAGGGGTACAGAACCTTAAAAACACAAAAAAATGCAAAATAACTTTAATTTCTTTAATAACTTTAGGTTCTAGTTTTGTTTCTTCGTTATTTGTCTGTCCGTCCTTCGTCTGTCACAAAATTTTGTTACGAAGATTTTTTTAACTTCCCATTGACCTATGAACGTGTGGTGATCATTTTTATTAATACGTATAATACTTTACTAACACCACCGACGTCCACAGATTTCTCTGTCAGTTGTGGACTGATTTTCAAAATTCTTTTTTTTTTTATTCCAAAGAATATACTCCCGAGGTGGTCCCATATAAATTTTATCAAAATTGCTTCAGAGCTTTTTGAAAAACTGAACAAAAACGAAAAATATGTATACATAGATGACGTTTTGGTTTTCTCCAATTACGACTATGTTTAAATTGCACGTTCCATTTTATTGAGGTTTTTAGTTCTGGGCTACGAGTATAACAACTAAAACGTTTTATACAAAAAAAAAACAACCGGTGTCAAAAAACGAAGAAATAAAATACAAACACCGACTTCCGAAATTAAAGTTATTCTTTAATTTTTAGTATACTTTTTTTTTAATGTCGGTTGTATTTCAACCGACTTTCGAAAAATGAGGTGGTTCTATGTTCGACTGTATGTATGTTTTTTTTTTTTATGTTGTTCCGCCGATTTCTCCGTCAGTTGTGGACCGATTTTCAAAATTATTTTTTTATCCAAAAGAATATACTCCCAAGGTAGTCCCATATAAATTTTATCGAAATTGTTTCAGTGCTTTTTGAGAAACTGAACAAAAACGAAAAATACGTATACTAAGATGACGTTTTTCTTTTCTCCAATTACGAGTATGTTTAAATTCCACGTTCCATGTTATTGGGGTTTTTAGTTTTTTTTACAACTAAAAAGTGAAAAATAAAAAACTTAAAAAAAAACAACCGACTTCCAAAAAAGAAAGTATACTAAAAATTAAAACAATACTTTAATTTCGGAAGTCGGTGTCAAAAAAAAAGAAATAAAATACAAACACCCTCCTGATCCTATATCCTGGCAACAGCTAATATACCTAATACGGAGCCAGTATGTATTATATTGCCTTCCAATCAATCTGCCTAAAAAAAAAAAAAAAAAAAACTTTTTCCAACTACTCGTATCTTAGGGTCGGCTGCCAGTCTAACCGGATGCAGCTGAATACCAGTATTTTACATGGAGCGACTGCCTATATGACCTCCACAACCCAGTTCCTGGGGAATACGATACCCCTTGGTAAGACTGATTGTCAGACTTTCGGGCTTCTGACGACTCGTAACGACTGTCAAAAATCCATTCCAGATTGACAGCCTAGATCAACGGCTTAACGTGCTTTCCCAGCCATGGAGGAGTATGTAAATATGGTCACCCATCCATGGACCAAGCCCGGCAAGCGTAGCTTAACCTGGGACGACCCGTTTTTTTTTTTTTTTTGGGGGGTGGGAAATCATCCAATGACTTTCGCTCTAGGGTGGAGCGGAAGGGCGTGTCAGACCCTTACTGACTAAAACCCACCCCTGTTCCTCCCTGCCCTGAATGCCCAGGGGCGAGGTAACTCTTTCGAATTTATCCTCAACCCCCGGGCAGGCATCGGCCATGACGGGCCCCTTCTCTTTGCTGACAACTCTTTGAGGCGCGCGTGGAACACTACGCACCCTCGACTCTCGGGCCTGTTGCTGATCGGGCGGCGAGTTACCCACTACTCGCCGTCCGCAAGCCCGGGTCTACGGTGGCCGGAGATCGTTTCGCGGCGCCCGAAGCCCCTGGCGTCTCCTGCGGCGGTGCTGCTGAGGGCGTTAGGGCGACTCTGCTGTTGTTGAGTCTCCCTCACGTATGCCGCCTCCCTCTTCGCGAGCATTACTGCTTCGCAGAAGGAGGAGACGGCTTCCCATTCCCTCTCGCTCCTTACCATGGCCTGAACCAGGGCACGGCGCGAGAGGTCGCTGCCGCCTATCGCATCCACGAGGACACGGCGGTGCTCTGCCCTAGCGGGGCAAACCTCCACCGTATGCTCCACCGTGTCCTCTGGGCGATCCTCGCAGTGGAAACACCTGGGGGTCACCTCCGCCTTGATCCGAAACAGTGGGTCGACCCGCGCGGCTGTTATTACTGGCCTTCCATTTTACCAAAAATAAAAACTTACAGAACGCCCACAGTATTGATCACTCCATTAACAACATAATACAAATAATAGTCCCCATTCAACTCTTCGACGAGACCGAATCGTTTCCTGGTTGAAATCTAAAATACCTTACGGCAATCCAGTTAGTTATGTCGTCATCTTACAATTGATCTTAACTGTTACAGTTTCAAATGCTTATGTAATCAGAATGGATATTTCATTATCAATCAGTTTCAATTGTTGTGTGTGCAATTCATTTGGCAAAGCTATTTCATTCTTGCCTTGGCCGCTGTGAAGGACGTCGCCTTTGACCGTTAGTCTTTTCTGTCGTGCTGCAATGCTTTGTAAGTGTTGGTTCTTTTAACCCGACTGCGCGACGCAAGGGAGGGTAATGTGTTTATCAGCCTGTGTATGTATATTTGTTTCTTTGTGGCGCTTTAGAATCCAAACGCGTGGGCCGATTTTGATAATTTTTACGTCAATTAGTCTTAATCTTGCGAGTGCTACTAAATAAATGACAGTAATCAAAATACAATATGGCGACAACCAAACGCCATAATATTGTGAAAACGAAAAAAATAAGTCGACGAATTAGATTCAGTGGGGTATCAAAATAAAGGGCTCAATGAGGCGATTCCAAAAATAAAACTTAATAAAATGTAGAAACTAAAAATTAAAAAATATTTTCAAAAAACTTGACAATAGTAAATAGTCAATTTTTTAGAGAGATACGGCCTGTTTTATAAAACACCGCAATACTGATTAGCGGATTCTAAATTCAAGATAGCATACGTCTCATCCTTTCTATCTATGGTCTCATCCATCAAACTCAACTGTTACACAAGGACAAAACCTCCTAAAAAAAATTGTCAGCACTTTATCACCCACAACTACCCTTCTTCCGGGTAGAAGACTAATCGTGATTATTTTTTACAGGCTTTTATTAAACTTGCAGTGTTTGTATGTTTGTTCGGACGCTAGTATTATTGGAACGAAGTTCCTTATCGCGCGTTGCGAAATGGGCTAGACGGAAAAAATACCAAAAGTTGTAACGACACTTTTTGCTATAGTTGTGCGGCGTGCGCGTTTCTCTGTCTGTCTCTTTCTCTCTCTTATAGAAAGCAAGCTTAGTTAGAGCAAGTTATTTTCGTTTCGTCTTTCTATTTCGCATTGAACAGTAATAAAAAAAAAAAATAATAAATATTACAATTCCTTCACTAATTAATCGAAAGGAACTTCGTTCCATCCGGGTGTCCCTTGACACCTCTCAAGTTTTTATTATCTGTGGTTCGGGTCATATTTTACAAGTTGAAATAGACCCACGTCCTCATATCTTACGGAGTTGAATTTTCACGTGATTCAGTTCCTATGACAATGCAATGACCAGAATCGAAATCCAGGATTAGCTCCAGATAAATGAACTCTTCAATGCTGAACAGCACACATTTAATTGTGATAGCCAGTATAAAAGCTGGAAGAAAGAAATGTTTTTGAACTATTAACTTATTTTTAACTGACTTCGAAAAAGGAGGAGGTTCTATGTTCGACTGTATGTATGTTTTTTTTTATGTATTTCCACCGATTTCTCTGTCAGTTATGGACCGATTTTCAAAATTCTTTTTTATTTCGAAAGAATATACTCTCGAGGAAAAATACGTATACATAGATGACGTTTTGGTTTTCTCCAATTACGAGTATGTTTAAATTCCACGTTCCATGTTTTTGCAGTTTTTAGTTTACAACTAAAAAGTGAAAAATATAAAACTTTAATTTTTACTGTATTTTCTATTTTTGAAGTCGGAAAAAAGTTTTACAAATAAGACACATGTGGGAACACTTTGAGACACAGAGCTACTGTTTCTATGGTGAATTACGGCTCACTCGGTTTTTGTGAAAGGGGGTGGGCTGTAATCCGCCAGTGTGGCACAACGACGGGCCCACGTGTCTTTGAATTATAGGGTTTAGTACAGGCTTCCCTACAATGCTTTCCTTCACCGTCTTGAGAGCAGTGGTGATGAAGTCAATAGACATAACTAGAAAAGTGATCACGTTCAGCAATAACATTTCTACGGCGTGGCCTTATTCTCGACACTCTACAGTTTTTGTGCGCTCTAGCTACTTTTTTTGGTACTTGTTTCAGGCCCTGTGTATGAATAAGTTTGTATTATCTTTCACACAAAAAATACTAAGTTTCGATTCGATCGTGTTGTGAAGTTTCAATTCAACTTGTTATTAAGTAAGTGACCAAAAATGTTGGTTAATCTATGTGTAAGTTTTTTTTCCTCAATTTAGTCCATGTTTTATCTGCATCCTCAATTACCAACTTATTGTGTGTTAATTAAAAAATAACTTAAATTTTATCTGACGTGCCTAATCGATGTTTGAAGACTACGAAATAGATGCCTAATGGTGAAAGGAAAACCACTGCTTATTGCATTGAATTTACGTGACCGTTCCGTTTCTAACTACTCATGTAGTTAAAACCGGTAATACCTTTTTTTTCTATAGATAGGCAACTTTCAAAAGGTGCCTTGATTTTGGGAAAGAAAACCAGGGATTGTGGGATTTTTATACTTCACTAAAACCTACGGGCCATGGAGAGGGCAATGAGAGTTGCCTTGCGTGATAGAATCAGAAATAATGATATCCGCAAGAGAACTAAGGTTACCGACATAACCCGAAGAATCGCCAAACTGAAGTGGGCTGGAATGGGCACTGGGCAGGGCACATTGCTCGCAGAACAGATAGTCGATGGGGCCGAAAATTCTGGAGTGGCAACCGCGTACCGGAAGACGCAGTGTTGGAAGGCCTCCCACAAGGTGGACCGATGACCTGGTGAGGGTCGCGGGTAGCCGATGGACGCGAGACGCACAGGACCGGTCGTTGTGGCGACACTTGGGGGAGGCCTATGTCCAGCAGTGGACGTCTTTCGGCTGAAATGATGATGATGACTGAAACCAACCCTACTGATAGGTGTTCCTTGGGCTGATGTTGATATCAGCCCATGGAACACCTATCATACACTGATGGTGATCACCAGGGTGTTTGGCCCGTGGCCTCTTAAAATATACTTCGGATCTCCTCCTGTAAAACGCCTGATACATACTGAGTACATCCCTGAGGAGACTGTAGTCTCCTCTGAGCCTTGCTATGCACGGCGCTATGCCTGTATCTGCTGAGTATGGCTACGGTTTCCTGTGATCATATGGTGCCACTCTGTGGGCGGACAGAGTCCCCACTCTAAGCACCCGCGACCTCAGAGTCGAGTGGGGTTTCGGCGTTGTTACCACGCCTTCTTCACCGAGCGGGATCGGCCATCTCACGATCCCGATTGGTGGCCTCCTTCTGGAGTAATACCTACCAAATAATTTTTGCAAGGTTCTGTCAAAGCTCATTTTTAACCGACTGACTTTCGAAAAAGGAGGAGGTTCTGTGTTCGACTGTATGTATGTTTTATGTATGTCCGCCGATTTCTCCGTCAGTTGTGGACCGATTTTCAAAATTCTTTTTTTATCCGAAAGAATATACTCCCAAGTTGGTCCCATATAAGTTTTATCGAAATTGCTTCAGCGCTTTTTGAGTAACTGAACAAAAACGAAAAATATGTATACCTCGATGACGTATTGGTGTTCTCCAAATGTTTAAATTCCACGTTCCATGGTATTGGGGTTTTTAGTTCTGGGGTATTACAACTAAAAAGTGAAAAATAAAAAACTTTTTTACCAAAAAAAACCGACTTCCAAAAAAAAAATACACTAAAAATTAAAAAATAACTTTAATTTCGGCAGTCGGTGTCAAATAACGAAGAAGTAAAATACAAACACCGACAAAAGTTATTTTTTAATTTTTAGTGTTTTTTTTTTTGGAAGTCGGTTGTTTTTTTTGTAAAAAAGTTTTTTTATTACAACTTCAGTGGTACTGGTACGTCTAGTTAGCTAACAAAAAAATAGTAGTTCGGGATTTCATTCTTGAATTGGCATGGTGTTTTTAATGAAAAATCATGCATAGTCACATCTTGGTAATTTTAACCATTTCTTACTATCGGAAGACCTTGGCAACGCCACTCTCTGTCAACGCCTATAAAAAGTTAATGAATCGGGATTGACACTATTGGATAGCGTGACTTTTTATAGTTTAACGCCCGGTAGGTAATACTCGTACCAATAACGGATCGTTTTGGTTACCAATCGTCACTGGTAATTAATTTAACTGGTCGTTTTAGTAAGAAAAAAACATAATTACCTCAGACATATTTTAATGTTTTTGTTACTCCTTCGCTGGTCGTTTCTGATTAATTTCGTTGTTGGACCCAAGACATTTAATTGTTTCTCCGGGGCTCACTGAGCTTCATTGCCTCGGCGTTTTTCTGGTGGTCGCCACTGTTGATTCTGGCTTTCAGGAGTTGCGGTGGTTTGGAATAGTGATCAACTTCAAAAAGAAGGAGGTTATCAATCCGTATGTATATATGTATATATATATATATATATATAATCTAATATATATATATATATATATATATTAGATAGGGGTTTGTTGCAAAATTGTCCCATTTAAATTTCGTAGTGATCTGATGATGAGTTTCGGAGTTTCAAAAATTGACAGCAAATCAACCGCGATTGCTGCGATCGAATGTCTATGTATTGATAGCACAATTGAATGGGGAACCACAACTAAAAAGTGAAAAATTACAAACTTTTTTGCAAAATAATAGAACCGACTAACCGACTTCCAAAAAAAGTTCAAAATAACTTTAATTTCGGAAGTCGGTGTCAAAAAACGAAGACACAAAACCAGAAACACCGACTTCTGAAATTAAAGTTATTTTGCACTTTTTTTGAAAGTCAGTTCTATTTTTTTGTAAAAAAGTTTTTGTGCTAAAAAAATTTCTTGTTTTACCTCTGACTTATTTAAGACAATATATGTATAGCCCTAGCCCTCGTGAGTTTTATTAACCCAAGGGTTTTTTGGTACTAAGGGTTTAACCCGGGCTTTGATGAGTCAGTGATTGAGTCAGAACTTTTCTTCCTATTATATACAGGGTGTAATGGAATTGGGTGGTCATACTTTAGATATTGCTTATGCCTATGGAAATGAACATGTTTCTTCAGGAAACCTTAGTAAAATCTAACAAAAAAAATTAGTTCTTTTCACACAAAGTTGTCATCAGTTGATAAAAATTTGTATCGGTGGTTTAGTTTTGTTTTTCTGATATTGACTGTGATTTTCTTGAAGAACAGGCAGAAGGAGTATTTTAAATATGACCACCTATTTTCGTTACACCCTGTATAGACTAGCTTATGCGGCTATGCCCTCACAAAAAGTATTTTATCATTCCTAGAGTTACAACAGTAGGGATACTAGACCCGCTATCGGAAACTAGTACACATCACTTAAACAGATGGAAATAAAGCCAAAAAAATTAAAAAGGATTTTTGGAAGAGCTGGACTAAAGATTATTTGTACAAAATGTAAAACTAGTCAAGGAAACTAGTCAGTTAGAACTCTAGTAGGTAATTATATGAAAAACCTTTTTTACAAAAAATACAACCGACTTCTAAAAATTACAAAATAACTTTATTTTTGGAAGTCGGTTGTATTTTTTGTAAAAAAGGTTTTTCATTTTTCACTTTTTAGTACCCCAGAAGTAAAACTAAAAATTAAAGTTATGCTCGAATGGATAACCCCAATAACATGGAATTTCAATATTTGGAGAAAACCAAAACGTCATCTGTGTATACATATTTTTTGCTTATGTTGATTTTTTTTAAAAGTGCTGAATCAATTTTGACAAAATTTATAAGGGACCACCTGGGAGTATACACTTTCAAACAAAAAAAAAAAAAAACAATATCCAGATCGGTCCAGCCATCTTCGAGTAATCGAGCAACGTACATAAAAAAAGAAAATATGACCACACCTTTTCGTTACACCCTGTATACGGGTAACGACGACTTATTTCGAGTAGAGACACTTCAAAAATACTCAGGAACAACTCAAAAACTGTTAATCCACACATTAATACCATTGCTAATTGAAAAAAATATATATACGGTCGAATTGAGAACCTCCTCCTTTCTTTTTATCGGTTAAAATATATGTGTAGTAATTGTAGTAATGAATAAAAACAAACTGTTAACTTACTATAGGTACGCTAGTATTATATTATCTGTGCTATAGGGATGAGAAGTAACCTATAATATAATCCGGATCATATCTATCCGTGTGCCAAGTTTCATCAACTCCATTTTACGATTTAGACGTCAAAACGTAGCAAATAGATAGACAGATAGGCAAACACACATTAATAGTATTCGTATGGATAACAAAACATTTTTATGTTATTCTCGAATCGGTTTATGTGACTAAAACTACACTTAAGTTTATTGAACTACATCGATCAGAAATTTTTAATAACCAATGATGGTTGTACTTTCGCCCTAGTGACCCAGCAGTGCACACTATCGATTTAAGTGGCTAGCCAATTTGGCTGCCAGCACTTGGTAGCAAAGTTGAGCCAGCAAAATGTCTTCGAATGTTTATTTCTAGGACATGCCTGTTTCACACTATGTTTTCCTTAACCGTTTTGAGAGCAGTGGTGATGAAATAATTTACACAAAGTAAAGCGCCTGCCTGGCTTTGAACTCACGACCTACAACACATACATGTATATCTATAATTTAATATTGAAATAGTTGACAGAACTTCCTCTTCACCAAAAATATAAGCTCGACGTCCATATTTTACCATATCAGTAAAAGTAAGAATTTTGCAAGAAGTAAATACGTAAAATAACTGCAAAATATTTCCTTATATTTTGCTTGTTAGGGTTCCGTACCCGAAGGGTAACCAATGACCCTGTTACTAAGCCTCCGATGTCCGTCCGTCCGTCAATCTGTCAGCGGGCTTTATAACTTGATCCGTAATAGGTAGACAGTTGAAATTTTCACAGAATGTATATTTCTGTTGCCGCTATAATAAAAATAAATTAAAAATTAAAGGGAGTAATTAGAAACGTGTTTTTTTTTTTGCTCGATCTTAATAATGGCAACAAGAAGACGCTTGAAATGCTCACAGAGTTTGTATTGCTATATTCACAAAAAAAAAATACAATAAAATTTGATGGTACGAAACCCTTCATTAGCTAGTCCGACTCGCACTTGGCCGGTGTTTTTACAGAACTTGGGATCACGGATCTTACACGAGCGAAAGTTTAATATAACTGATAAAAGAAGAAGGTCAATTAACGGCTTTATCAGACGCACAAGGCCGTCTCGTCAATACTTGGTAATTTAAAGAAATAATATGCAAATTTTGTAAAAGCTGAACAAACCGATAACAAACTATAGAATAAAGAACATCTTATACGTTTTAAATGAAACAAAATGAACTTATGGCAAAGAGTCCGGCAGGAGGCGGCCCTTCACTTACAGGTTTGAAATCGGTAAAGTACTGAATGAATTTTTTTATTTGCGTGGAAATTCTCCGCCCAGGTCGGCCGTAGGGTTCTGTCAAACTCTTACCTTACTGACTAAAACTACACGGTGTTCTGCAGCTACCTTTAGCCGGGGCGCTGGAGTCCTTGCGCATTTCATCATGCTCCCCCGGCCAAGTGTTGGCCCGCAGGAATTCTTGCAAACCCCATCACTCTCTGCGGCTTTACATTTCAGAAATAACTTGTCAGGAAAAAACTTTTTACAAAATAAAAAACGTTTTTTACTTTTTTATATTTTGTTTCTTCGTTATTTGACACCGACTTCCGAAAATAAAGTTATTTTGTAATTTTTAGAAGTCGGTAGTATTTTTTGTAAAAAAGTTTTTTATTTTTCACTTTTTAGTGTTGTACCCCAGAAGTAAAACTAAATTGAAAATACATTTAATTTGAAAATTTGGAGACAACCAAAACGACGTCTGTGTACACATGTTTTGTTTATGTTGATTTTTTCAAAAAGTGCTGAATCGATTTCGATAAAATTTATATGGGACTACCTCTGAAGAAAAAAAGAATCATCAAAATCGATTCACAAATGGCGGAGATATCGCGTAACAAACATACAAAAAAAAACATACAGATGAATTGAGAACCTCCTCTTTTTTGAAGTCGGTTAATTAAAAATAGAACCGACTTCCAAAAAAGTAACAAAAAACATGCAAAATAACTTTAATTTCGGAAGTCTGTGTCTCTAGTTTGTTTTCTTCGTTTTTTTACACCGACTTCCGAAATTAAATTTATTTTGCACTTTTTTGTTTTTTTGGAAGTCGGTGTAAAAAAACGAAGAAATAAAACTAGAGACACAGACTTCCTAATTAAAGTTAATTTGCATTTAAAAAAAACTTTTTAGTTGTATTTCCCCATTAAGTTGTGTTAACAATACATAGACAAACGATCACAGTAATCGCGAGTCATTTGCTGTTAGTTGTTGAAGAGTGCCACTGTTTACCTCCGAAGATCTTCATCAGATCCTAATGAATAGGTACTAAAACCTTCCTTGAAAAATATCCATTTGAATAACGAAATCCCCAACCAAATCGGATCAGTAGTTTTCGAGAAAATCGCAGACACACATACATACATACATACGAGTCGAATACAGAACCTCCTTTTTTGAAAATCGGTTAAAAATTGGAGTTAGGTTTGCTTGTTCGTTTCCTGCACTAGAAAAAAATAATCTGTCGACGAGTGTCGTCTAAAATTATCTTGAAGATTGACACATTGACACCCTATATGGTATAGCAACGTTAGTTCTGATCTTTATGATTTCTAGTTCACCCACGTCACGCTGCTGTAAGAGTAACGTACGGTACGTAGGTACCGAGTTTCTAAAACAGGGTAAAAATTAAAAGCGACGGAGCGTGAAGCCTTCATTGAACATCTTACAGCGTAATCATTTTAACCCGTGATTCATTCAACAATTATAAGACCCGCAGTGGGCAAGTATTTTTGACAGAAAATTCCTTTTTCGTAAAAAGGTTTTTGATTTATAAACTGACAGCATAAAAAGCTTTGGGTTCCCTGATTTATAGATAGCTGAGTTTTGGAGTTTTTAAGCAGAATCTGGTAAGACAGAAATCTTGCCCCCCAACGACCTAGACAGACGTAAATATCGATCTTTTTCGTAATGCAATATTGATAAGAATAATTCTCAAAATATTCTTATCAATATTGCATTGGTATGTATGTACAGTCTTATGCTTCCCCAGGGCATATTGTCTCACTCATTTTTCCTGTTCGTCGTATGAAAAGGAGAATGAGGAAAAAACTCTCTAAATCATTGGTAGCAAAAAAATGCGATTACCAAGCCTATGAAGTATTTCAATGCAGATTTATCAGATTATACTTCTACTTCGCAGACATGTAACATCCACGCGGGCCCGCACTAGGCCCGCGTGGTGGATTACTCTCACCCTCTCACAGAGAGGAGGCCTGTGTCTCAGCAGTGGGAACATTAAAAACGGCTGATTATGCTTATGACTCTAATCAACCCTCAACAACCCATTAGATACCTAACTATAATCCATTTATTAATTGCATTAGAAAAAATAGGCACGTAGAAGCAGGGATGCAAAACATTTTATTTCAAAGTTAAGGTGAAAGCGCCAGGGTAGCCCGCAAAATTCAAATTTTCTTACGTTTTTTGCAATTTACAGGTCAGTATATCAGGTTTTATGTTAGTCAAAATATGATTCGCGGTCGTAGCAAGTATACGTTTTTACAGAACTGTAATCCTTAATTGAATCAGAAATTGAGAGAGTTGTTTTGCTGATTGCAAAACAACTCTCTCAGTTAGAATTGATGCTAAATGTCATGATTTCATGAAATACTACACGCGAATCATATTTTGACCAAGATGCAAGACCTGACACTGACCGGCAAATTGCAAAAAACGTAAGAAAATTTATATATCGCGGGCTACCCTTAATTCTTAATTTTAATTATAAAACAGTAACAATAAACTAAATTAAAATTCACCAATAACAATTAACAAGGCGTCGCATTCACAAGTATTTACTGTTCACTTGTGAATGACAGTCAATCACAGAACTTTATTGACATCAATTTAACAGACGACATAAACCAGTAAAATTGGAAAAATCCGGCTGTCACAACTTATGAAGGGATTAGGTAAAATTTTAAATTTGGTAGAATTATACGAAACTGAAACGAAAAACGGTCCCGGTATGTTCACCCCTGGGGGCTTAGACAAAGTAGCAATTTAAAAACGATAACGAAGTTAGAAAAGACTAAAATGTATGAGATTGACATAAACCGCGCTAAGTCACGTGGTCAGTCGACATCGTTATCGCAAGTTGGTAGACAATGTTATAATTCGTAACGAAACCATAAAGAAACGAATTGCTATCGTATTTATCCCATACAAATGCGTAGACAAGCAGCGCTTTCAGAGTTCGCCTTCGCCTCGATCGTGATCGCCAAAAAAGATAACGAAGGAACGTTAACGCTAGGAAATGTTTATCGATATCTCAGAGACGATGACGAATTTAGATATCGTTTCGCTACGAAGCGATGTTACTTTGTCTACAGGCCCTGTTTCTTTTAGGTTTTTAGCATTGACACTAATTTTAAATTAGAATGAAATAATATAACTAAATGAAAGCCACGTAATTTCATAAGATAAATAGTTACAATTAAATGTGACAGCTGCTGTATAATACTCGTAAATTCGGCGTCTATTCGTAACTGTAACATGTTTAACGCGTCAGGCCCCTCGCGTCGCCATAACAATAAGTTTTTAATTGTGTCTGCTAATGAGGGACTTGACGCGTATGTACTTTTGTTACAAACAAAGTGTGCATTCAAAATAACCTTTTTTAAATTTGATTTCATTTTCCTATTCGTGAAAGCGCATTCCACAGACTTTGAGCTCCATATTTTCCGATAATCGCCGCACTGTACATAAGGGTCGTTTGGCAATAGCACTGGCTTATGACGTCAATCCCCTATGTCTATGTGCCCAGTATATGAGGTATCTATATGTACACAGTTCGGCGCCTTCGAGACCTGTGGCATGATTCAAGGACAAACACAGAAGAAGTAGGTACCTATTTTATTAGGTGTAAGGGCTAAAAGACAACGCGACAACAATGCGATGACCAGTTTTTATTAAAAAACTTTTTACGAAAATGGAAAATGAGAAATACAACCGACTTCCAAAAAAGAAAATGGTACATAGACTAAAAATTGTAAAATAACTTTAATTTCGGGAGTCGGTGTTCATAATTCTTTATTGTACACCAAAAATTTCACATAGTACTTAGTAGTTACACAATGCATGTACAAAGGGGAGCTTAACTCAATGTTGAGTTTTCTCCCAGCAAACCTTTGAGTGATAGAGAGAGATCACATTTGAGGGTAGGATCCAGTGCACAAAACATATATATATAAACTTACATAAATAATTCCAAATTTATATTATAACTACATACTAATAAATACAATATATACTAATATTATGTCAATTTGAAAGGAAGTGCTCTTTGATTTTCTTCTTGAAGACATCTAGAGAAGGACTGTCGCGTAGTGAGTGTGGGAGAGAGTTCCAGAGACGCACTGCAGTAACAGAAAAGGAGCCATTATAGCGGCTGGAAGTGTGACGCGGAGTACGAAGGAGAAGAGAGTTGACAGTGCGACAGGGTTTACCCCTCGGGATGAAGTACTCAAACCGTTCACGAAGGTATTGAGGAGAAAAAGGATTGTGGAGGATAGTATAGAAAAGAGATAGGGTATGGGTATCTCGCCGACGCCGAATCGTCAGCCACCTCAATTTGGTCCGAAACTCCGACACATGGTCGTATTTGCGGAGGCCAAAAATGAAGCGGATGCACAAGTTCTGCAGTCGCTCGAGTTTATTTAGGAGTACCTCCGTAGCATCTAGAAAACAGACATCCGCATAGTCTATTAGCGGTAGGAGAAGAGATTGAGCAAGAGTGACCTTAGTGTGAAATGGTAAGAATTTTTGGAGACGTTTAAGAGACTGAAAAGAGTAGAAGACCCTCTTACTGACATCTGCAATATGTACTTCCCAAGAGAGGTTAGTGTCCATATGGACGCCTAGATTTTTAGCAGTTTTCGAGTACAATATGGGCACCGAATCATACACTACCGGCGGGAGAGACTGATGATCTAAAAGGCTGAGCATGTATCTGCCACCAATAATGAGCGCTTGCGACTTAGTTGGGTTCAGTAAGAGTCCAAAAGATTTAGCCCACTTGTTGATATTTTCAAGGTCATCATTGATGGCATCCACAGCCCCAGCGAGTTCACCCACTTTAAAGTGACGGTATAACTGCAAGTCGTCTGCATAGAGATGATAGTTAGAAGTTAGGACCTTAGTGATAGCGTTTATAAAAACTGAGAAAAGAAGAGGAGAGAGAACGCCACCCTGAGGTACACCCGCAGCCAAATCACACCATTCAGAGGAACCCTCATCAGACCGAACAGACTGCGAGCGACCCCGAAGATAAGATTTGAACCACTCAATTACCGCCGCAGAGACATTAAGGGAGGAAAGAATTCCTAAGAGGATGTCAAAGTCAACTGAGTTAAAGGCACTGCTGAAGTCCAGTAAAACCAACACTGTCAGACATTTGTTTTCCATAGCCAGTCTTATATCGTCAGTTATTTTGACCAGAGTTGTCACGGTGCTATGGCCAGGTCTGAAACCAGATTGGTAAGGACTCAGCAGGCCATTAGAGGACAGATAAAAAGACAGTTGCTTCTGAACAACGCTCTCGAGAATTTTGGAGAGGATTGGGAGAATGGATATTGGACGAAACTGGGATAGTGAGGAAGGATTTTGAACTTTAGGAAGCGGTAGGACGTGAGCCCTCTTCCACGCTGAAGGAAAGGAGTTATTGAAGAGGGAAAAATTTACAATGTGGGTGATGACAGGAACTATTTCACTCAAAATAGGTAGGAACATTTGGAGCTGTAGGCCATCGTCACCTACCGCCTTGGTGGATATGGATTGGAAACATTTCTTAATATCTAGCTCAGCAATTGGGTGGAAAGTGAAAGAAGTATTTGCTGGCAAAGGAAGATTGGAAAGATCATTAAGAGTCGAAGATTTAACATCGTTATCGAGTATAATTGGTGACGTAGAAAAGTGCGCATTAAGTGCATTGAGGTCCATTTTATCAAGAGAACTCTTGCTAGACGCTTTGCCAATACCAAGAGTCTTTAAAAATTGCCATACTTGTGTTGGATTTAAGGTATCAATTGAGTTGTGAATGTGGCGCCTTTTCGCATTCCTACACAAACGACTGCAGCGATTTCGCATCTTCTTATAAAGGTCCCAGTTTTCCTCAGTGGGCCGCTTCCTGTATAGACGCTTGGCCTTATCACGCTTCGCCATCAGGTTTTTTACATCAGGGGTAAGCCATGGTGCAGGATGATGTTTGACTCTCACCTTTTTAAGGGGAGCATGAGCATCATACAAATCCAACATAGTCCTGCTGAAAACTGACACCATAGAGTCCATATCCTCGCTGGTGAACACAGAAGACCAGTCAATCCCACCCGCATCAGCCCTCAAACGCTCCAAATCGACGTTTTTAAAACTACGAAGAAAGAGAAATTTGGCCTTGCGTTTAGGAGGTCGAATTTTATAGGAAAGGTAAATGAGGTCATGGTAGGAAAAAGGAGCAGGAAGCTGTCCATGTGTGACTACTTTGTTAGGGTCAGAAACTAGAATTAGATCTAAGAGAGAAGGAGTACAGTGAGGGGCCCTATGAGTAGCATTTAGCGGAAGTAATTGCATATTGACAGAAGAGGCAAGTGATTGGAGTTTACGGCTGCGTGAATCTCCCTTGAGCAAACAAGTATTGAAGTCTCCGAGAATAAGTGTATGATCATATAGTGATGAAAGATTTTCTAATTTAGTTTCGAAGGAGGAAAAGTAGTCAATTTGGCAAGAGGGACTATAATAGACACCTAAAAGTAGTTTTGTATGATGAAAATTAATTTCAATGAATAGGTGTTCAGCAAACTTTGAGTAGGCACTCGGAGACTGGTCAACAATCTTATAGCTGATATCACCACGTAGATAAATGGCAACCCCTCCACATCCCTTGCCAGTTCTGTCATTTCGCACAATTTTGTATCCAGGCAGAGAATACTGCGTGGAAGGAAGAGCAGGCTTGAGAAACGTTTCAGATACAAGGACACAAAATACAGACACATCGGTGTTTGTATTTTGTTTCTTCGTTATTTGACACCGACTTCCGAAATTAAAGTTATTTTACAATTTTTAGTGTATTTCTGTTTTGGAAGTCGGTTGTATTTTTTTTGTAAAAAGTTTTTTATTTTTCACTTTTTGACTTTTGTGCGGAAGTAAATCTAAATATTAAAATTATTCCAGAAATTTATATCCCCAATAACATGGAATTTGAACATAACCAAACCAAAACGTCATCTGGGTACCTACACATATTTTTTGTTTTTGTTGATTTTTTCAAAAAGCGCTGAATCAATTTCGATATTTATATGGGATCACCTCAGGAATAGGTTTACTCTTTCGAATAAAAAAAGAATTAAAAAAAAACAGTCCATAATTGACAGAGAAATCGGTGAACATTCATAAAACATACATACATACAGTCGAACATAGAACTTCCTCTTTTATTCGAAGTCGTTTAAAAAACTGGCTTCTGCCAGCAGCTTCACCCAAAATAAAAAATTATGCTGTTCCAGACTATAATCTACCTCTGTGCTAAATTTCATCCAGATCCGTTCGGCCTTTCTGGCATAGTTGTGTAATAAACATCCTTCCAAACTTTCGCATCACTACATAGTATAAAACAAAGTCGCTTTCTCTGTCCCTATATCCCTATGTATGCTTAAATCTTTAAAACTACGCAACGGATTTTGATGCGGTTTTTTTTAATAGATAGAGTGATTGAAGAGGAAGGTTTATATGTATAATTTGTACCCGAGCGAAGCTGGGGCGGGTCGCTAGTTTATTATAAACTAGCGACCCGCCCCAGCGTCGCTCGGGTGCAAACTATACATATAAACCTTCCTCTTTAATCACTATCTATTTAAAAAAACCGCATTAAAATTCGTTGCGTAGTTTTAAAGATTTAAGCATACATAGGGATATAGGGACAGAGAAAGCGACTTTGTTTTATACTATGTAGTGATGATATATATAGATATAGATATGCATTTGAATAACGAAAACCCCATCCAAATTAGATCAATAGTTTTCGTGAAAATCGCGGACAAACAAGATACATACATACGGGTCGAATACAGAACTTCCTTTTTTGAAGTCGGTTAAAAATAGTCTTTCACAGCTAATGGTGTGGATTCTCTTGTTCAATAACTAAACTAAAATTAGAGAATTGCTATCTTTTACTAAAAGGCAGTGCGAGAAAAGGACGGCAATGGCACGGATTCTCTTGTTCAATATCTAAACTAAAATTAGAGAATTGCTATCTTTTACTAAAAGGCAGTGCGAGAAAAGGACGGCCATAGCTATCCACTAAGTTAGAGATGTCAAACTAGTTTACGCCTTGCGCTTCACCGTGTTTTTAGACGACATGTTTTTACGTGTACCCTTAATTTGTATGGAAATATTAGTTCAAACTAAATTTGACAGCTCTAATTTACGTCCATCTCTTTCTTGTTTTATTAGAGAGAAAAAGATAGCAATAGCCTAAATTAAGTTTAGTCTGTGCACAACAGAATCAACACCTATAGCTATGCACTAAGTTAGAGATGTCAAACTAGTTTACGCCTTGCGCTTCGCTGTGTTTTTAGACGACATGTTTTTACTGTACCCTTAATTTGTATGGGAATATTAGTTCAAACTAAATTTGACAGCTCTATTTTACGTCCGTCTCTTTCTTGTTTTATTAGAGAGAAAAAGATAGCAATAGCCTAAATTAAGTTTAGTTTGTGCACAACAGAATCAACACCAATATCTAGATATAGTTAAATTAACAGTTGAATCGTTGAATGCCACGAAACAGATTACTTAATATGCGGGAGCTACTAACGTAACTGAATTAGGCAGGAAGCCTCATCAGTGCACTTATGAATTGAATCCATGGTTTCCGCTGTGTCAAATCTTTTGAGTTCAGTTTTTTGTATTATTTTCCGATTGATTCCAAATTATTATATTCCTCAGCTGAAAATCATATGTCAGCGTTTTTCTTGGCAGCTGATCTTAGGACTTGTATGTCCACCGATTTCTCTGTCAGTTGGACTATCTTGTGGACCGATTTTCAAAATTATTTTTTTTTCCGAAAGAATATACTCCCGAGGTGGTCCTATACATATTTTATCGAAATTGCTTCAGCGCTTTTTGAAAAACTGAATAAAAACGAAAAATACATATGTATACACAGATGACGTTTTGGTTTCCTCTAATTAACGAGTATGTATGTTTAAATTCCACGTTCCAAGTTATTGGGGTTTTTAGTTCTGGGGTATATCAACTAAAAAGTGAAAAATAAAAAACTTTTTTTCCAAAAAATAAAAAAAACAATCGCCTTCCAAAAAAGAAAATACACTTAAAATTTAAAAATAACTTTAATTTCGTAAGTCGGTGTCAAATAACGAAGAAATAAAATACAAACACCGCCTTCCGAAATTAAAGTTATTTTTAAAATTTTTAGTGTAAGTATTTTTTTTTTTGGAAGTCTGTTGTTTTTTTGTAAAAAGTTTTTTTGTTCGCCGAAATTCTGTCTTCCATTGACAACTAGGTAAGTACCCAGGTTCTTCCACGGACAACTCTATATTCAAAATAAACTGTTGTGATTAGAAATAAGCTGAGTTTCTTGCACATTCTTCTCCATAGTGAACTTTCTGTCAACCTGACCAACTTGTTGACAATTAAATATTCCTGTAATAAAAAAGCGGCGCAAGTATATCAACCTTATTGGGAGTTGGGGTAGAAACACTAGGGCCTGGGGTTCAAGTGCTCATCGAGTTTTTCGTGACATCAGCAAGTAGTTAGTCGACTCTTCACGTGACCTTGCCTTTTTTCGGCTGGCGCTCTTTTATAACCGACTTCCAAAAAGAAGGAGGTTCTCAATTTGTCGGAATCTTTTTTAATTTTTTATATAAGTTTCCCGATTACCTACTCCAAGACGCCTGATCCGATTTGGAAAATTCTTTTGTTTGAAAGGGTGCTCCCCAGGTGATCCCATTTGAATTCGGTGAAGATCTGATGAATAACTTCGGAGATAGACAATGGAACTCTTCAATAAATGACAGCAAACCTTCTGAAATTGCTGCAATCGCATGTCTGTTTAATATTGTTTACAACACTTTATAACATAGCATCACGCTAATACACTCTAAAGGGGTACAGAGATTTGTACAGTTCACTCTGCCTGCCTAGCCTTTTCCCAACTATCTTGGGTCAGCTTCCAGTCTAATCGGATGCAGCTGAATATCAGTACAGTTGCACAGTTCACCCTGATAGACCCCAATTTCACCAATTATGTTCAGAATTCATGTTTTTGGGGCTTTTACTATTTCGTTCTAGTTATGGGGTAGAACAACTAAAAAGTGAAAATTAACATCTTTTTTACAAAAAAATTCGGTGTCAAATAATGAAGAAACAAAACTAAAAACACCGACTGCCGAAATTAAAGTTATTTTGCAAAGTTTAGTTTTATTTTTTTGTCAGCCAAAGAATCAGCGTTACCATTCAACACTGCCACTGTTCTGGTCACTTTTCCCATTGACAGCGATGTGGACGAAATTTTCGATGCCCAATGAGCCTTCCATTTTTATTCCGCTTGTACATTTTATTTTTATTAGCTATATACTACAGCTACATTTTATTTTATTAGCGTTTAAACAGCATGTAACAAAAACCATGTCCGATCCTGAAGGGTTTTATTTGGTATCGTACTGCGTACCTATACATATAGGTACGTATTGATTTAATGGATACCAGATTATTATTTTCCCCAATGAAAATAATTAATTAAAAAAGAAAGAAAAACTTATCAAGGGCAACACTGAGCGCTCGATAAAGTTTACCTACAGTTTTATGTCAAAGAAGCCGCCTAAGCGAGACGGTATTTTTGATCCTTTGTTAGAGAGTGCCTGCAGCGCGGCTAGTGCAGGGCGGTATCGTTTGAAATAATAAAAAATAAAAATAAATATTAAAGTTATGCCCGAATGGATAACACCAATAACATGGAATTTGAAGACTACCAAAACGTCGTCTGTGTATCCATATTTTTTATTTATGTACATTTTTTCAAAAAGTGCTGAATATGACCTACCAGACAAAAAAAGAATCATCAAAATCGGTTCACAAATGGCGGAGATATCGCGTAACAAACATAAAAAAAAACATACAGACGAATTGAGAACCTCCTCTTTTTTGAAGTCGGTTAAAAATAGGTAAAAATGAAAACATTTCGCCGGCACCGGCCGCCGAAATGTTTTCATTGCCAACACTCTACCGGGAGTGTTGTCAACTAATGAAAATTTACCATAGTGTTAAATTTCGCATATTTTATAAAAATAAAAAATCTACAACTTTTGGTTTTATGAGTTAAGTAGGTACATTTTTTTACAATTTTTTCTAGTACGTATGTTAAATCAGAAATATGCCTTTATTGGATCGGACAGGGTTTTTGTTACATGCTCTATGTATCTTGTAATTGAATAGTTTTTTTTCCTGTAATTGAATTAGCTATCATAAAGGCTTTCGGTTTGAGTTTGAAACATATTCAGCCCTTTGATAGATTCTATCTTTGTTCTTGTAAGCAGGCACACCTGTCATGTATGAAGGCTTATTTAATTTGGTTTAGTGTTTATTCTTGAGTTCGTTTTTAATGGCATAATTGAGTGTGCTAGCTAACAAGTGGCGGATTATTTAATTTTTAACCGACTTTCGGAAAAGGAGGAGGTTCTATGTTCGACTGTATGTATGTTTTTTTTTTTTTTTTTATGTATGTCCGCGCATTTCTCCGTCAGTTTTGGACAGATTTTCAAAATTCTTTTTTTGTCCAAAAGAATATACTCCCGAGGTGGTCCCATATAAATTTTATTGAAATTGCTTTAGGGTTTTTTGAGAAACTGAACAAAAACGATAAATACGCAGATCTTGATGACGATTTTCTGTACTCCAAATGTTTAAATTCCACGTTCCATGTTATTGGGGTTTTTAGTTCTAACAACTAAAAAGCGAAAAATAAAAACTTTTTTACAAAAAAACAACCGACTTCCAAAAAAAATACACTAAAAATTTAATAATAACTAATTTCGGAAGTCGGTGTCAAATATCGAAGAAATAAAATACAAACACCGACTTCCGAAATTAGTTATTTTTAAATTTTTAGTGTATTTTTTTGGAAGTCGGTTGTTTTTTAGTAAAAAAGTTTTATGATTAGATTTTAGACGATATATCTTTATTTTTCTGTTTTACGTACGTTACATACACATATGTTAAGATTGTTGCATACAATTATATAGATTCAAGTTCTTCAAACTTAACAGACAGATGTGTTGCTGGGGAGTTTGTTGGCCACTTCTTCTTCACAGCTAAAACACTAGGAAAGGAAGTGGTGACGGGCGGGCGTGTTTGGGGGACTGTCTTTATATTGAACTTTGACGTTCAAAAAGTGCTGGTTCTCAGCCTAGTTTGAATAAATGACTTTTGATTTTGAAAAAAAAAAACGAAAACCACAGTAAAATGGTTCTCGTTATGACTTTTAAAAGTCTTCGATACAAATACTCCCCTAACTTGGCACCAACCGGCTAGCTAACATGGTAAGCTGACGCAATCCGCGACTCAATCCTGCGTCCCCTAAGCTATGTCCACTGTTAGGGATCCAGCCCTTTTGATAGATCCAGGCCAAGGTCGCCTGCTTTGGCAGATGTGTAAAATGTTTGTAAATGAGATGAGAAGCGTAGGGGAGAGTATGAACGTACCTACTTACTCGCATGTTATTTTATTCTTACCGAACTTTAAAAATTGAATATTAAATGAAAAACCCGACTGTAAAAAACAACTAACGTTTTTTACAGTTGATTTTTTTTATTTTTTTGGAACGAAGTTCCTTATCGCGCGTTGCGAAAGGGGGCTAGACGGAAAAAAATTAGGGCCAAAAGTTGTAACGACACTTTATATAATCGAAATAAATCTATATAATAATAATATATAATATTTTATTATTATATTTTATTTTTCTTCTACATTATATATATATATTTATATATATACATATATATATGTACAAATGTATGTACATGTATATATATATATATACATATATAATCGAAAGGAACGTCGTTCCATCCGAGTGTCCCTTGACACCCCTCAAGTTTTTTTTTTCTTCTTCATTTTAGTGAGTTATCTTTTTGGAATCGCATCCTTCAACTCTTTATTTTGAAACCCTACTTAATATAGTTCGTCGACTTTATTTTTTTTCTTTTTCACAATTTTTTTGGTTGCCGCCATATTGTATTTTGTTAACTGTCATGTCTTTAATAGCACTCGCAAGATTAAAACGCCATATTATCCTGCCATATTATCTCTCCACCACCCTTGGTTGACTGGTAGAGAATGCCTAAGGCATTAAGTCCGCCTTTGTACTTTAGTTGCATGAAGTGTAAATAAATAAATAAATAATAAAACGAATTATCAATATCGGCCCACGCGTTTGGTCTCTAAAGTGTCACAAAGGAAAATACATACATACATAAGCTGATAAACACATTACCGCGCAGTTGGGTAAAAATAAGAAGACAAGTTGCGTCTTCCCTAAATAAATTCAGAACCAGAGAGATAGAGTCTTATGCTCGTCAAACGATAAAAATGCGAATTAGAAAATAGTACAAATAAAGCTTAACATAGAAAAGTGAAAAGTCTACGTTAAGATTAATAAAATCCGAGATGAGAACGTTTAATGAAAATGCGAAAGATAATTCATAATTTAAATTTATAATCAATCAATGTCCTGTTGTCCACTACTCATTATCAAGTGGTTTATTATTAGTAGAACTTTAAGCAGCTAATTTTATTGTCTTAGTTTACCTAACTTGTTTTTTTTTTCTATCATTGATGTTTTGTTTAAATTTAAAGTGGAATGCCAAGCAAAATGCCTGAAATGGACAGAAACTACTAATAGTCCTTAATTCTATTTAGAATAAAATATGTAAAATGAAATAATTCTTAATTATTTTTTTTTAATATTTCATGTGTTTAGCCTCCTTATATTTATATTGGAGGTCGTGTTTATTTGACATGAGTAAGTGACATTCAGCCAAAGAGGAATCGTCAAATAATACTTATCGAACTATTTTATTGAATTAGTGAACAGTTATCATACTAATCATTAATATATTATAATTCGATCTATATGTACCGTAAATCTAATTAAAATAATAATATGTATGTCAATATTAATTCAAATCAATTATTTTTTAAAAAGAAAACGTGTCGTAGGCTGTATGAATCACATGTCCTTTGCTTTACTAAAAGTTTACAAACTTAAGAATTATTTCTTTATTTATTAAACTTAATGTACAAGTAAGAATTACTGTACAATGCCGGACTTAATGCTTTAATCATCCATAAAAAAAATTAAATAAAGAATTAAATCATACATATTTTATTGTAAATAAAATTAAAGACTGTTAATAGTTTGTGTCCATTTTTGTATGGCTGATGTGCATTCCCCATTAGTTTTTTGCCTTTGTAATCTGTTATTTGCATTTAATTATAGGTTAAAATCGTGATACTAAATTAATAATATTTATACCAGGGATGTACCCATATTTGCAAACAATTTATTTAAAGTTTGAAGCTAATCAAACAACTGACTGACGTGAGGAAATGTAGTTTAATTACGACGTAAATTATGTTTTTAATTTCTGATCTAATTTTTAGTCGGAAGATTCTAATTAGTAATTATCTACGTATTGTAGCAAGGTTGTTAACATTGTTAAGTTAATATGTTTCGGCAATAACCTCGTTAACTGAAATCGATACTTACCTGTCTGTCTGTGATTCAGCAATACCTGTGTTTAAAGGTTCATCCTGTTTTTAACCAACTTCGCATAAAGGAGGAGGTTCTATGTTCGACTGTATGCATTTTTTAAGTGAAAACTTCTTTAGCATCGTTGTGATTTGAAAGTCGATGTAACGAAAAACGACAGTAAAAAAAAAAAAAAAAATTGCACAAAAAAATAAAAAAATAGGGATTTTAGTTCTGGGGTATAAAAAATAGTGAATTACACAACTAAAGACACAGATACACGGATTACAGAACTAAAATCCCCAATAACTTGGAACGTGGAATTTAAACATAGTCGTAATTGGAGAACACCAAAACGTCATCTAGATATACATATTTTCCGTTTTTGTTCAGTTTTTGAAAAAGCGCTGAAGCAATTTCGATAAAATTTATATAGGACCACCTCTGGAGTATATTGTATCGGATAAAAAAAGAATTTTGAAAATCGGTCCTCAATTGACAGAGGAATCGGCGGACATACATAAAAAAAACATACATACAGTCGAACATAGAACCTCCTCCTTTTTCGAAGTCGGTTAAAAAGAGACAGACACAATAAATTCGTAAAATTTAACGTGGGAGAAAATGAGACAGGAAGCATTATACAGTGTTTTGTGTTTGTAGGAAGGAATTTCGAAAAAAAATATGTGGGGCCACCTCGGGAGTATATGCTTTCGGGTACAAAAAGAATTTTGAAAATCGGTCCACAACTGACGGAGAAATTGGCGGACATACATAAAAAAAATAAAAACACATACAGTCGAACACAAAAGAGAGTAATAATCAGATCGCACAAATCTGATTTATACTTACTTTCTAAAATAATAATACTAAAGCAATCGACCTAATTTTTCAGAGTGATCCGATGAGACGTCCTCTGTCGCAGACATTTTAAGAATTAATTTAATTAAGTGAAACAGAGAATCAAGCTATCCATCTTACACTTTAATACAAAGCTAACGAGTTTTAAAAATTAACATTTCAGGTTCTTGTCCTTGAAGAGTCTATCATAGTCTTTATAAATTCGAAGCGTATCTAATAAGGCAAACGATATAAATAACCTACTCACACGCTAAAGCAAATTGTAATGTTAATTACTCACCTACCCTTCGTTGCAGTTAACGATTTGATGGTCTTGATGATTTAACTAACTAATACTAATATGAACAAATCTTCTGATTTGTTCATATCATAGACATTGAATCGTTTTAGTAGCAATTCGCAATTGAGAGATTACCTTAAGGCGCTATTAGCTGCCAACAACCTTGAGTGGTTAGCTTGCGTGTTCTGCCCTGAGCTCACGCAACGCGTCGTATGTCCACCCAGTAATAGGACTCGCCCATCAAGGAGCGCTGTCCGAAGTTCGACGCATTATTAATTTATTACACATAAAATAACAAGTATTAAACTATAACACTGAGATTAAATTGTAAAGAATTAAATGATCTTTAAAATTGTGAAGGTTTCATAAAAATACGCTTTATAGTTTTTGCGTGATTCTCAATTTTATGTCCGAGTTAGACATAACTTTACAAATTAATTACACTGTGTTATAAAAATATAACTTCAAATATTCTGAGATCAAATTACGAAGGAAATTGTCTAGAGTAACATATATTTTTTTCAAAGAAATAAAACAAGTAGTTTAGACGTGCTGTTCAATTAAAAACCATTAAAAGTTGTTTAACTGCGCCTTAAATGAACATTATATCGGTGCTCTAACCTTCTGAGCTAACGAGTCTTCTTTTATGACCTTATAAACAAACAGTTTTACATCTTTATAATATATACGAAATTAATTAATATAGCTCCGCCCCCGATATGTTGCCCCAATTAACTCGTGACTGGAACTGATGGGAGCATTCACTCTGTTCATATCACTTCAAAACCAATACAAGTATCATTACTTATTGAAATCGAATAAATTGTTTCTACTGACACAGAGAATAGACCAGTAGAATTAGTAAAATTTGTATAGGTACAAGCAATTATCCAGACACATAACTTACCTCAGCGTATAATGTTCCCACAGCTGGGATTGAGGCTTTACCCCTGTGAGAGGAGATAAAGACATAGCTAGCTTAGTAGGTACAGTAGAGTCTCAATAATCTGGCAATTCAGTACCTACTTCGGCAAATACAATTTTTCGATATAATCCAGTAAGCCGAACATTCCAATAGTCCGACATCTCCTGGTTTTTAAAACTGCCGGATAAGTGAGACTACAGTACTTAGTAATTGGGATGTACATAAACTTATTAATTACAAGACAAGTAAAAATATTATAATGTAGTCATGGCATGCGCATGTGATGCGGTGGAATAAGGAAAAGGTTTTAAGGAGGGTACCCAGCAATGTGAATGGATGGCTACTAGAGGAGGGAATGACCAAAGTTATGGTGGGTGGACTGTGTAAAAGATGGTATGCCTGGAAAGGGGACGACTACTGAGATGACGAATATGAGAAAAGTATGAAATGAGAAGATATAATGCACCGGCCTCCAATTAATTGGGATAAGGACAAGGGTATATGAAAGAAAAAAGTGTACTGGCTTATAGATATAAATACTGTGAAATCGTAACACTGAAATTGACCAAAAGATTAAAACTATCTATAAGATACTTAAATAACGAAATCTCAGTTGATTGATGTGAATCAAGATACGTGTCACTGTATGCAATCAGGAACTCCAAACTTGCTCTTATCTGTATATTGACCTGATGACCTGTGTTATCTTGAGACCAACTACTTAGATATGTATGTATATGCGGATAAATGAATCGTAACTCTCTCGGAGTAAACAACAGATTTTTTTCTTCATCTGTGGTCTTAATAGCTATTGATATTAATATGATATAATAATTTATTTAACACATATTTGATCATAAATCAGTGTTACACTGGCTCTTGAACTAGGAGATCCTGTATCACAAGAGCAAGGATGTAGATGTGGTAATAATCTTTGGGGGTACATCACATTTTGCCCATAAACGCGATCCTAAAATTTCTAAGCTAAGTCATTCTGAACTCCTCATACAAATATTTTTTATTATGAACAAAGGGATAAGGGCAGGCAGATGATGATGATGAACAAATTATCTTTTCAACACATTAGGTAACAAAATATAATAAGCTTGGGTACTTATCGATCTCAATAAGTTATCCGGTTGTGAAGGCCAAAATCTATTGGAAATAATCGATGAAATATTTTGTTCTTTTAAGTCATCGTTCTCAATTAAGAAAGTTGGAAAACAGCGAAAAGCTCTTCATTTACCGGGAACTTGACAGTATTTTCGAAAATCTGAATGTACTTATTAGAAGAAATTCGTGTACTCATTTCTCAAAGGAGTGGGCAGTAGTTATTTAGTATTCTGAAAGCTCTGCCCATTCTTTTGAAGATTACAGTAGAGTGTGTGTAAAGTACTATTCATATAATTCAAGGTTATTACGGTGTACGTACTGAATAAGATCCTACCCTCAGAGTATAACTTTCGGGGTTCTAAAAGCTTCCGCTGTTCCATTTGACCCAAATCTGTGAAAGCGTTGACGGAGTTCGACAGTTGTTATTAATGAGGCTTTGTATACTTTTTTTAACTTGTTGCAAAGTTTTCTGTTTTTGTTTGTGTTGAATATATAATAGAGCTATAATCCCCAAGGTCTTGAAGGCATGACTGACTAGGTTATCAACTTCTAGGCAAGCGTATTCCATCATCGACGACGCTCTGTTCCTGTTGATACTACCTTCTCCATGTCTAAAATCGACTCAGGCGTTACTTTGTATTGCAAATAAGTTACTCACAAATATGTTACAAACCTTCACCATTATATAAATAACTCTATCAAACATAAACACTTGTTATCGAAAAGTCACTGGGTCATAAACCCGTTTCTTCCTGATCCTGTTCTCTAGCTACTATTGTCTCGTGTCACTTTTAAGTGTATTATAAATATTAATTAGCTTTATATTACTATGCAAATCGAAAGTTACATAAGTCGCGCCAATTATTTCTGACCGGTTTTTTTATCGTGTTTTAAATATTCTGCCGAAATACAAACTGATATGATAATTATCATATCTCTTTCTGACTAAAACGATTGATCCTGTTTCTGTTTACTTGCAACATAGAGTTCTTACCACAAAATAAAATCATGAGTCATAACTTTTTGACAGTCTTTTTACATGTTACTGTAAGGAAAATATACAAACAAATCGCTTCAAAATAAATGCAAACATCTTCGCAACTGCTCAACTTGATCAAAGGCTTGCGAAAAACTACATATAACACAGAAGTGGTCCAAACATGTGTCCTTGTGGGACCCTAACGAATCGTTTCTTTCACAGGCTCTCTTTGAACATAATCGCTCCTTTGACCGCGCACAAAAGACGTCTGGGAACATTGTACAATGATATTCACATGGCCTGCTCTGATTTGGATTTAACTCTTTTGAATGGACTGTTTTATGTCCCACTTACTGGTTTTTTAAATACAAATGCCTAATAAAAAGTTTTTTTACCGTGATAATATGTTTCTATTCTTACTTGCGAATGCTCTTATTACCACATTACTTAAGAGTTGTAAAATGTTTCAACTATTACACATATTTCGACTTAATAGAAAAGTACTAGCGCCTCACTTTTTGGCCACGCTCATTTGAAAAAATTCAGCAAATGCAGAATTTTATACTTATTGATCCATTTTTATGTCCCATAAATAATAAGCTGCCCAGAAAACTCTTTATATCCTTCGCACCAACTCCTGTCAATTTGTCTTCCACACCACTTTATACTATAAACTGAATTCACAAATTGTCTCTAATCGAATTAGTTACTGGAGTCTGGAGTGTCCGGAGCAATGCAACACGAGTGCGGAAGACACAGTTTAGCACAATATCTTGTGGCTAGCCAGTCAGTCTCCTTGAAGACAGAATTGATTTTTGTAGACAAGCCTTGACTTTTACATACGATTAAATTTCCATTTTGTTGAAGAATGTCTCCGTATTTGATGCAAAATCGATCTGGCTGTATGGAAGATTGAATATACACCTAATTCAAATGACGATAGTACCTACCAAGTTAACGTGTGAAAGGATACGAATGACAAATAATGCACATATCAAGAATAACATCTGAAGTATGTATTTACTTATCCTAAACATAAGTAATCGTCGTAATCGTCTGTGAATAGGACTGGCAGTTCAGATAATCGTGACCTAACATTTCTGTTAACGCTAACTACTAAGTTAATAACGTACTAGATGGTTCGGTTTGGGTAGGCGTTTATCGGGGATACGAGCGTATTCCCTCCGCTGTCTGTTCCGTCTGGATTAACAACCTCATTACTTCTAATCAATTTCCAAGCTGTTGAATGTTGAGCTACGTTCAAATGCCTCTAATTGCTAAAAGACAAATCTCTCGGGAAAACTCCCGTAAACAATTTATGCAGCTGGCTGTATATACCTAATTATTTTTAGCATTTGTAATATAGAGATAGGTAAAAGTCAAAAAATTCAAAATCTCATCTAGATACCTGTCATCATCATCTTCCTGGCCTTGACCCATGTTACTTGGGGTCGGTGCAATACGCTTTTTCTTCAACTGCGTCCGGTAACTGTGACGCTATCACTGATTCTTTTTTTTTTATTCTTTTAACCCTCATACTCTTTCCCATTAATTTACATACCAATCTCGACATGTAACGAATTGAATATCCCAATATACGACTCAATAACATAATGTAGGTCGTAGAGGGCTATTTTCGGCACTCGAAGAGTGAATACGTAACAAATCCTATTATGTAGTATTATCCAATCAGACCAAACGTCCCGTGTCACTGAACCGCTGTGGTCTTTACTATTTGACCAGTGTTTCTTGACACACGACTTAACATCATGCCAGTATTCCTCGAAGAGTAAGGCATAGGCTCATTAACATTTCAACAGTTCTGTTTAAGTCCCGTGTGACAGAGACGAAGCTAATGCTATCAACAAAACACAAATCTTAAAAAAATCTGACGTTGGGAAATTCCAGGTGGAAATACCCGAAAATACTTTGGCCTACCTGCAAATTCTAATCAGGACCTCTCATGCAGCAGTAGCGCTTTTAACCAAACTAGGTAGACAACACAAAACATCATCATTTGCATAGCCTTTTCCCAACTATCTTGGGGTCGGCGAAAGCGGCGGCGGTTAGACTGAAAAGTCTAACCGGATGCAGCTGAATACCAGTATTTTACATGGAGCGACTGCCTATCTGACCTCCACAACCCAGTTACTGGGTAATACGATACCTCTTGGTAAGACTGGTTGTCAGACTTTCGGGCTTCTGACGACCCGTAACGACTGCCAAAGATCCACGATTGACAGCCGGGACCAACGGCTTAACGTGCTTTCCGAGGCACGGAGGAGTCTCGGTATGTAAAGATGGTCACCCATCCATGGACCAACCCCGGCAAGCGTAGCTTAACCTGATGGATCGACCCGTGCGGAACACAAAACATCACGGAGAAATAGTTATCTCAATTTGAGTGCACTCACTGGATTTGACAGTGCTCGTGTTTACTTAGTATACAAGACCCACTTGACCCCAATAGTTACGTAAATCAATAATAGTTTATATCTAAAAATAAATAAACTTAGCTGGCGAGGCCAGCAGAGAAGTATCTAGTGTATGTGATAAAGGTTACTTAATACAAAATATATTATTGAATTAACCTCATAGTGAAACGACTACCACTCATCATCAGCCTAGCCTTCCCCATAACTAAGTTGGGGTCAGGAATAATCGGCTTCCAGTCAAACCGAATCCAGCTGAATTTACATCATAATCAACATTTCAGCCGAAAGACATCCACTGTTGGACATAGGCCTCCCCCAAGTGTCCGCACAACGACTGGTCCTGTTCGTCTCGCATCCATCAGAATCCCATGACTCTCACCAGGTGATAACCTGGTCCTGGATCGATGGGTCTACCTTGTCAGAGTCCTTACAACGTTGCGTCTCCCGGGACCCAGTCGCCACTTCAGAACAGCTGCAGCATTATTTAAATTGCTTTCTTTTCCTTTTTCCAGGTCACCAAAAAGTAAAGAAGAATGCGAAAGCGAAGCCCTAAAATCGGATGCCGAAGCAGACCCCGAAGCGAAGGATGAAGGGGCTCTGGAAGCGAAGATGTCGCTGATGAACGGTATTACCGTCATCGTGGGCTCCATCATCGGCAGCGGCATCTTCGTGTCGCCTACAGGAGTGCTGAAGTACACAGGATCAGTTAACGCCAGTCTGTTAGTGTGGGTGGCTTCGGGTGTGTTCAGTATGGTGAGTAGTTTTGATGTTACTTAATCCTATACCAACTTCTTCTGGCTTTGCCCACGTGAAAGTCAAGAAATATCCCAAGGGAACCAATACTCCCGGGAGAAAAGTATCCTATGTCCTATTCCAGGGCATGATATGCCTATGTACCTACCAAGTTTCATTCAATTTATTCAGACGTTAAGACTTGATGAGGCAAGAGACAGACAGACAGACAGAGTTACTTTCGCATTTATTATTAAGCATGGATGATTGTTTTGCAAATTGTTTAACGATCAAACTGATGGAAAGTGGTAGCTGCCTACGGAACAGAATAAATCATAGTACTCGATACAACTCGCTTAAATGCCACATCAGCTATGACATAAACTACCCGAAACTTCCCTAAACCAAGAAACAGAAGCAATGCGAAGTAAATACTTTCCGGACGATGCCTTTTACTACATCTATCTTTTGTGATCAGTAATTTAATCAACATTGATTAAAACAAAAATATAGAATGAATTTGTCTTCGCCTGATGCTAAATTGCCATTTTCTCAGCCTCCATGAGTCTTACGTCTAATTAATCTTCCACCCACAATCACTCTTGAGATGACTATAAAGAGAATACCGCAGGGGACTTATTAGGTCCTACTTATTTTAAAACCAGTATAATAAGCCAATCTCAGAGATGGCTGCAAGAGAAATTGTTTCAAAGCTCCGAGGGACTTATTAAATTGCTGGTCCATAAATATCTTGTGTATTGTTAAAACCGACCAAGTGCGAGTCGGACTCGCACACGAAGGGTTCCGCACCATAAACTGAAAAAAAAACCAAATGAAATACGTTTTTGTTGGGCTGTATCTCTTGATCCGTAATAGATAGACAGATGAAATTTACATAAACTGAAATTTATTTATTTTAATTTTTAATATTTGTTGTTATAACGGCAACAGAAATACACATTCTGTGAAAACTTCAACTGTGTAGCTATTACGGATCGTCAGATACCGCTCGCTGACAGACAGACGGATAGCGGAGTCTTAGTAATAGAGTCCGGTTGGTTACCCTTTGGGTACGGAACCCTAAAAGCTAAGTTGAAAGCTTAAGTCAAATTTCACGTGATATTGCGAGAACTCGAACTTTGACATCTTGCATTATAAAAAGATGGTCATAAAACAACATATTTTTATCTGTGACTAAGATGTTTATTGGTCCATCAACATTTACAAATCTGTCACTGCTGGTTGTAAATGTTTACAGAAATGTAACATGGCCTTTTGGATACGTGTTGGGAAAGTTGGCTCGGTTTCAAAGGAGGAATGGCATTCACTAAATTATACTAACATCCAGTTCTGCATAAGGAGCGGTATTTGTTCTGCAGTGGAGCAGTTATAAGAGGCTAGCAGTTAACGTTGCCATTGTAACTTTTGAATGATAGTTTTCATTACTTTGACTTGGTTTACACATTTTCGACATTAGATATAGCCGTTATATCCCTCAAGAAGGTGGGTTTGACTTGATTAATAATATTAATATATTTTTTTATAACCAAAAATAATACAGTGGATTACATAATACACTTTTAAGCCAGTACTTAAGGCCCTACTACCGGCCAAGTGGCACCCTCATTGAATAAAAAATGTAGCGTAGCATAGAAAATAAATATTAAAAAAGCCAACGTCACGTTTGTTACAAAGAGGATAAAGTATTTTTACGTTGTTAAAACAGGTCTCAGAATGTTTCGTATCAAAAGTAGTAGGCAAAAGTACCAAAAGCGGCCGTTTTTGACACTTTACAAACGTGACGTTGGATTGGACCCACTACATAGACAAAATCGCTAAGCTTAAAGGAGATGATTATAATTTAATTAGTTACAATTTCATTTAATTAACCAATTTAATTTAACTAACTACGAGTACAATTAAATTTGAATATAATTTGATAAAATTTAATTTATATATGTATCATTTCATAACATTTTAATGCAATTTAATTTAATATAGTTTCATCATCATCGTCAGCCTTTTAATGTCCCCACTGCTGGGGCACAGGCCTGCTCTCTGAGAGAGGGTGTGGGACGAAACCCATCAGGCGGGCCCAATGCGGATTGGTGGATGTCACATGTCTTCGAATTTCTGGTTCTAGGACATGCCGGTTTCCTCACGATGTTTTCCTTCACCGTTTAGAGAAGAGTGGTGATGAAATAATTTACACAAAGTAAAGCGCCTGTCTGGGTTTGAACTCACGACCTTCAACTTGTAAGTCGCGGCAAATACCGCTGGGCCACTACTGCTCTCTAATATAGTTTAATCCAATTTAATTTAATTTAATTTTTTTTCGCGTACACATTGTTTCTTTGTGTGTACAGTGTAAACTATTTTTTTTATTCCGAGTGCTCCGAGCTTACGTCGAGGAACACTTCCAAGGCCACATCACCCTCCTGGGTGAGATAGAACAACTACAGATATCTGTCCGTCACTATTTCCTTGGATTTTGCTATATCAATTTTTTTCTTGACATGAAAATTACTTTCCTTGTTAAAATAATGTTCTTGTTGAATACTTTTCTGTATCTTCAATTGTCCATCCTTTTTCGTGATGTGCGGTATTGCGTTATACAAATGACATAACATAAACGCTGAACTGTGTACCGTTATCACAGCATCATGTTATGTCGTCTGTATATGTAGCTATCACCACGTGTGCCATATAAAACTAAATCACGTATACATATAATATAAACAAGGCACTATCTATCACATGCCCGACAGAACGTTACATTATTGATGATAGTGAGTCTGCAGGGATAGTGAACTCTATAATATTCTCATTTATCTAAGGTTCTATCACCACATATATACCAAATTCGGAAACGTTTTATGAGAGCAAATAAGTAAACTGTTTAGTGGTCTAAATTATGTTTTTTTTTCTTATTCCCCCGCTTTTCTTTTCTGATTAATTTCGTTGACTCGCTGAGCTTCACTGCCTCGACGTTTTTCTGGTGGTTGCCACTGTTGAATATGGCTTTCAGGAGTTGCAGTGGAGGATGATTTCCCACCCAAAAAAAAAAAAAGGAGCTGCAGTGGTTGGGAATAGTGTGGCAGGGAAAAAACCGGCCAAGTGCGTGTCGGACTTCGCACATTGAAGGTTCTATAGTAAAAGAAGGAATTATCAAAGAAAAAGTTTGATTTATCAATATATTGGTATTTGTTAGTAAAATATACGTAATAGTAAACATTATAACCAAATTTCAAGTTACAAACAGACGGACACGTGAGTGATAGCAATAGGGCTCCGTTTGGACCCTTCGGGTACGGAACCCTAGAAACAAACTGTTAAGTAACAAGTGACTCAGTTAAAAAAAACTGAGGTACGCGCTGTTGCTGTGGCAAAACAACTGAGTTACAAGGTTTTGCCGTAGCTTACTGTACAACACTGATAACCGTATTGTTTTTGGCGTTGAATTGCGCTTTACTATAAGTTCAAATCCTCGTATTTGATTTGTCAAACGCTGCGTCGTTCGATTCCGCATCAAATGATATACGAGTAACGCATTTGTCTACAAAAATTACTTACGTGGTGTTAGAACTTATGCGACGATTTGTGGATTTGGGCTTCCTAAAGGCTTGAGGATTGAGGGCTCATCATCATCAGCCTTTTATTGTCCCCACTACTGGGGCACAGGCCTCCTCTCTGAGAGACGGTGTGGACCGTTATCCACCACGCGGGCCCAGTGCGGGTTACTGGATTGAGGACTGCTTTGGACGAAATTGTTTTTAAGAATAGGTTTGATTTAAGATTAGTGATAAAAAATCTCGTAAATGGTTGGGTTTTTAAATTACTTTATCAATCAATGTGATCTTATATCACATCATAGGTAATCCTTTTACAAATTAATTTGGTATTTTGGCAGCCTTCTGTTGGGGATCTCTGCAACGAATCGATAACATGGCGCTGAAATTAGTTTGTACCTATTGAATAATACCTACTTATGACGTATGATATAATTTAATTGCGATCATTATTATTATTATTCTTTATTGTACACGTAAAACATATACTTACATAAAAACATAATGGGACAGTTAATTACAAGGGCGAGCTTATCCCAGCATTTGGGTTTTCTTACACCAAAACTCAGGGTGAAAAATACATTTGCATAAGAACATCTTAAATGCCCAACAAAAACTTACAAATATAATATTTTTACTTAAATATATTAAAACAAATATGTGATAAATAAACATAATATAAACCTACTTAGAAAATAAACAAAAAAAACTCTATAAAAACATATTATTATGGGTCATGTTGACAGGAAACTGACAAAAATCTTATCTTTTGTTACATTTTGTTCATAAAAAATAATCTTTACGATAAGGCAGTGAACTCTAACAGCTTTATTTATAAAACTCTCTAACTATAAGCTTAGTTTAAATACCGATTAGCAGATTCTAAATTCAAGATAACGTCTCATACTCATACATCATAATATTCGCTGACTATAGGACAAAACCTCCTTCAAATTATTAGTCTTTTTAGGGTTCCGAACCCGAAGGGTCCAAACGGAGCCATATTGTTGTCACTCACGTGTCCGTCTGTCTGTCTGTCCGTCCGTCGTCTGTCACAATACCTTGTTACGAAGATTTTTTTAACTTCCTATTGACCTTATGAACTTGTTACGGATACGTTACGGGTCGTCAGAAGCCCGAATGTCTGACAACCAGTCTTACCAAGGGAAAGGGGTCGTATTACCCAGTAACTGGGTTGTGGAGGTCAGATAGGCAGTCGCTCCATGTAAATTAAAGGTATTCAGCTGCATCCGGTTAGACTGGAAGCCGACCCAAGATAGTTGGGAACAGGCGCCGGCAGATTGATATTGACCTATGAACTTGAAATTTGCTGATAATGTTTATTATTACGTATACTTTACTAACAATTAATACCAATTTTGGGTACAGAACCCTTAATGTGCGAAATACGATCGCACTTGGTCGGTTTTATTAAAACTATATATTTTAAAATTATGACAAAAATACATTCGAGACCCTCACAACATTTTCATTTGATATGTCGCACGGCACAGTTTGAGAAACTTTTTTATTTTTTTATTTTCCGATTTTCACCCCAAAAGTGACTCCCCATATGGGGGTATATGTATAGTATATGGGGGGATATATTATCCCAAATGAATTTATTCAGCATACATGCCCGTGAGACAGACAGACAGATACACGAGTGATCCTATATGTATAATTATGTATAAGGCTTCAGTTTTTTCATTCGGACTTTCGGAACCATAAAAAAGAAAAAAAAAAGTTTAAACTAGGTCTGTGTTTTTTATTTAATTTGTTTTTTATATTTGTTGTTATAGCGGCAATTTAAATTTCAACTGTCTACCTATTACGGCTCATGAGATACAGCCCGCTGACAGACAGTCGGACGAACGGACGGATAGCGGAGGCTTAGTACCTAATAGGGTTCCGTTGGTTAGTTACCCTTTGAGTATGGAACCCTACAAAGTATCGATTTGGACAATGCTTTCTTCTTTGCTCGTCAACCGTATGTCGGTTACTTTATTGTATTCCAATTGTTCAAATGAACGCTTATCCTGAACAACATCGAAGTCTGTGGTTTGGTACCAACAGGATGTGGGTACCTATGAAATGTACTCGACTACATGTTCCCAGCAGTTGCTGGTCCTATAAACCCACATAAACTAGTCACTAATGATAAGTAATAACTTCGAGCAATTACGATTCACTGGCCCTTTTCCCATAGATTTCCTCTAGAACGTTAGATATGGATTCGAATTTAATCTGAGGAAAATTGCTCTATCGTTGGGTGGTCCTATCCTACTACTATTAAATATGAAAGTCTGTATGTTTGTACATTAAGCTACAAGAGCTGAACGGATTTGGATGAAACTTGGTACATGGGTCAAGGCCCGATCCAGTGGGGGGAGGGGGAGCCGGGTAAATGCCCAGAGCGGCAAAAATCAGGGGTGGCAAAATGTAGGGCGGTTGACGGCTACAATAAAAGTAAATTTAAGAATTTTATAATTAATTGAAGCATGAATAAAAATAAATACAAGGAAATTCGCCCGAATATTTGATCGACTTTATATTTCTGAACTGGCAGCCCATGTTCGTTTCGTCAGAAAATGTAATAAATCCGAGGCGGAGTGCCCCAATTTTCAACCTTATTGGTTATTTTGGTAAGACCACCGTTAAATAACTTGGAAATAAAGCACATAAGATGTTGTGAAAATTCTCAGGTCTACAGTTTTACTTGCGCACGAAGTCGTCTAAAAAACGGCTAACTGATCCGTTCGATAAAAAACAATCCCCTTGTAAGGTGCCATTGTATAGACCGTCAAATATTTTGTTTGTCCGGAGCGGCTAAATAGCTAGATCGGGTCCTAACACATATTAGTCCAGACCATGTAATGTAGACAGAGTTAGACCATGGTAGTAAATCCCCTTGGTAACATTTCTGATTTAATGCGAGGGGAGCCGCTGGAAGAGGCTATAGTTTTTCAGATTTCTTTAAAATATAAACACAAAGATAAAGACAGGTTATTATTTTTTAAGTCCAATAACCTTAGATCAGATACTAATATATTTATCCACACCCACAGCTGGAAGAAACCCGGGAGAAAAATAAAAGTGCGTGTTTGTTTGACCTTTCTATCTTGCTTTTACTAGTGTGGTCTCGGCTCGCCCCTTGGATCTTGCCCCTTTCGATTAAAATGTTCTACTCACCCCGTTTTTTATTATTTTGGTGTAGTGACTCGCCCCTTATGAAGGGGCAAGTTAAAAACTGATATTTAAATAACTATTTTGGAGTATCGATTCGCCCCTTGCGGCATTTCCTTTGAAATTTAACAAAAAAAAAGTATGGTTAGACAAAAAAATTCACACATAAATAACGCCATGTTTGATTACTTTAATAACTCTATCTGTAATCTCACCGGGGTATTCCTCGAAACGCACCAACGATGAAACATTGAGAAGAGCATGAAAGATTCGTAATAAATGATATCAATAGATGTTTTAAATTTCAACTGTCATAATTATTTATTTATTAAAACTATCAGGGAAGCAGAAATTAACTGGATCTAGGTGCATAAGTGACTTAATGGTGACTTTAGCTCAATAATGGTAAAAATACAGGTTTTGAAATTGAATCATTTGTTGTTTTGAAAAGTACCAAGGTGACAGAGACAGAAATGAACAGAAAATAGACGCCTAAACGATCTCACTAAGTTGTGCACCGCCGATTAAACACAAAGAGGAATATAAATTATTCACTATATATCGATAGAAGTCTTAGTCCTAGTTCCAGTTCATTCCTGCTTTCCTGGTAGTTCTTATAAATAAACAATTAGGACAGTTGAATTTTAAAACATCTATATTTAAAAACTTAAGACTGCTGACAGTACTTTTAACTTACTAGCAATCAGGGGGGATTTGGGGTATCTAATATTCAAGGGGGCGAGTAGATAGACCTAGGCAATTAGGGGCAAGATCCAAGGGGCAAGCCGAACCCAAACCCCTTTTACTATTTTATTACAAGTCATTTGTCGAAACAAGATCTTCTATAATAGTATAAAACAAAGACGCTGTCTGCGTGTCTGTTTCTCCGCTTACTTCTTCTAAACCACGCAACCACTTTTGATACGGTTTTCACAAATAGAAAGAGCGCTAAACGACGAAGGTTCTTGTATATAAACTGCATCCAATCGAAGCCGGGGCGGTATCGCTAGTGGTATCATAAAGATGACTACAAACCTGAATGATGAGGTTCTGGTAAAGTAATGAGGAACAAATCGCAAAACAACAACGATAAAAAAATATAAGCTGTTGGGATGTGTCATGTCAAAATCACAATTATTCAAAGCAGTCCCTTGTGTCAGTTTTTGAATGGATCAGAGAATACTTAAAGATTTTAAACAGTTTCGAAGAATTTTGATCCTAAAACCCGCAAAGGTTTTACGTTTACACTCGCTTTGATTTGAATTAAAACGATTACTTGTAGACTTGTTTTGAAAAAATAAATGAACCTTCCTTTCAAATTATTTAACAGACGAAACACAAAATTGATTGACTGATAATATTATGCAGAAACGTACAGAAATGACGCTAAAAATAACTCTAAGCTGATAAGCTCCTTCCATCCCTTCAGTAAAAAATAATCAGCAACTCAAAACAATTGTTTTGTTAAAATGATCCGTTTTTAATACAAATAGAATAAGAAAAAAGCAAAGTGCGAGTCGGACTCGCGCACGTAGGGTTCCGTACCATTATCTATAAAAACGGCAAAAAAATCACGTTTGTTGTATGGGAGCCCCCTTAAATATTTATTTTCTTCTGTTTTTTAGTATTTGTTGTTATAGCGGAAACAACAATACATCGTCTGTGAAAATTGCAACTGTCTAACTATCACGGTTCATTCTCATGAATCGTAATATGTAGTTAGTTGAAATTTTACACTACACTTTACATTTTACAGCCTAGTGACAGACAGACAGACGGACGGACAGCGGAGTCTTAGTAATAGAAGCGGAGTCTTAGTCCCGTTTTACATTTTAGAGCTTGGTGACAGACAGACAGACAGACGGACGGACAGCGGAGTCTTAGTAATAGAAGCGGAGTCTTAGTCCCGTTTTACCCTTTGGGTACGGAACCCTAAAAACCGACTTTTTAACGGAGAAATAGAACATCGTGGACTAACGGCTTCGACCATCAGGCCACCGGTAACATAATCGTGATCTCACCGGGACAAGAAACCCGGGCCTGCGGACGGCGAGTAATGGGTAGCTCGCCGTCCGATCAGCACCAGGCCCGAGAGTTGACGGAGCGTAGTGTTCCACGCGCGCCTCAAAGAGTTGCCAGCAATAACGACGGGGCCCGTCATGGCCGATGCCTGCCCAGGGGTTGAGGATAAATTCGAAACAGAGTTATCTCGCCCCTGGGCACTCAGGGCAGGGAAGAAACAGGGGTGGGTTTTAGTCAGTAAGAGTCTGACACGCCCTCCCGCTCCACCCCAGAGCGGGAGATGTCATTGGATGATTTCCCAAACCACAAAAAAAAAACCGGGACAAGAAAAGTAGCAAAAAGCATTAACCGATTGTACTCGTAACTTTCTACCAGCGGAACAATTTTCATAAACTGGTCGTTAATTCCCGAATCCTTTTTTTATTTTTTGGGGCAAACCTTCAAATGGCTCCTGGACTTTTGGGGAGAAAACCAGGGAGTGTGGGATTCTCACTATACTTAAACCACCCTGGTGACCAGCAACGGGGTAACGCAGCACATGAAGTGGGCCACGTTACCTCTTAAAAGAACACTAAGGACGCCTGTTACAATAGGGCACATCCATGTGGAGACTTTAAAGGGGTCTCCCCTGAGTCTCGCTGTGCACGGCAGCACGTGATCACAGTGCCGCCGTATTACCTGGTTCACTCGGTGGGCAATCAGAGTCCCGAGCTCCCTATGAGCGCCGGAGTTTCCAAAGTCCCACCTGCATTAAATAATGCAGATCGGTCCTCTCGCAATTCCTGCCTCCTACAAACAAACAAGTTCCGTTCTCTTTAGGGTTCCGTACCCAAAGGGTCCAAACGGAGCCCTATTGCCGTCACTCACGTGTCCGTCTGTCTGTCTGTCCGTCGTCTGTCACAAATTTTGTTCCGAAGAATTTACTTCCCAAGTCAATGAACTTGTTTGGTGATAATGTTTATTATCTATACTAATCTATAGTAATATTATAAAGAGGTAAAGTTTGTAAGGTTATCTCTGGATTTACTGAACCGATTTTAAACCAATAGAAAGCCATGTTATTTGTGAGTGTCATAGGCTATAAATTTTTGAAATCCATGCGGACGAAGTCGCGGGTGAAGTGCTAGTATTGTATATTTTACTAACAAATATCAAATATTGATTTCCCTCGTATGGTACGGAACCCTAAATGTGCAAAGTCCGACACGTACTTGTCCGGTTTTTTTAAATTATTTTAGTTATCTTATATCCTAAGGGTGAAAACAATGCCTCTTCTTTTATTTTAACCCGCTATTCTTGTCCTCAGATAGGTGCATACTGCTACGCGGAGCTGGGCACCATGATCCGGCTGAGCGGCGCTGATTACGCGTACATCATGGAGACTTTTGGCCCCTTCGCCGCTTTCATCAGGCTCTGGATTGAGTGCATGATCGTCAGACCTTGTTCACAGGTAAAGACTTGGGGAACTGTTAGTTGACTTTTTAAGCGACTTCGAAAAAGGAGGAGGTTATCAATTCGGATGTTTGTATTTTTTTTTTTTTTTTTTTATGTATGTTCGGGCATAACTCCGTCATATATTGACGGATTTGCAAAATTCTTTTTTTTGTTCGAAAGGGGTTTATTCCGACATGGTCCCATTTAAATTTAAAAAATATCTGATTATGGGTTTCGGAGACAGACAACGGAACTCTTCAAAAATTGACAGCAAATCAACCGCGATTGCTGCTATCGTATGTCTATGAATTGTTAACACAGTTTAATGGGGAACCACAACTAAAAAGTGAAAAATAAAAACTTTTTTACAAAAAAATAGAACCGACTTCCAAAAAAAGTGCAAAATAACTTCTATTTCGGAAGTCGGTGTCAAAAAACACAGACACAAAACAGGAACACCGACTGCCGAAATTAAAGTTATTTTGCACTTTTTTTGGAAGTCGGTTCTATTTTTTTGTAAAAAAGTTTTATTTTAAAGTTCTTATTATGAATGTGGATGGTTTATAAAGGTTGTTACGGAAACGGGTGGTCATAATTTAAATACTGCTTCTGTTCATGGAAATCAACAACTTTCTTAAAGGAAGTCATAGTCAATTCTGAAAATTTTGCTGATGATAACCGCTCACCACCTGCGTCACCGTGGCGTGCCTGAAGACAATTATTAAGACTACCTAGGTAACGCGGGCGCTCGAGTGGCTGTAAGACAATTATTTTGGCAATATATAAAATATGACCTAAGAAAGTCTTGTCTAAGGATGTGGATGGCTATACGAGTAGGGCAAGGCCAAAGAAACGATGGATGGACTGTATGAAAGACGATATGGGTAAAAAGAGGGTGACTCTGACTACAAAGATGACGACTAATAGAGAAGTATGGCAGACAAAGACGAAAAATCGGGATTTGTATCAGGAGTACAAAAGTGCATTGAAGTAGGCATGCAAATTAGTCTTTAATGTTACGAGTATTGTTGAGTTTTTATGCATAAGTTAGTAATATATAATAAAATATATAAATAGTTTAATAGGTGTGTATAACATCGTCTTGGTCTACTGTAAGATGTTGTACTTATTTGTGTGAAATAAATAAATAATAAATAAATGTTGCGCCGACTCGAAATAAATTGGTATAAGGGCAGGAGAATGATGTTGATGATGATCTAAAATATGACCACGCTTTACATCCTGTATTGGTTGAGGAAAATCAAAGAAAGGATGGCTGGATTATGTGAAAGATAATGATATACCTAGCTAGAAAGAAGGTAACTATTGGGATGATGGCGAATAGAGATGTGTGGAAGATATGCTGCACCGACCACAATTAAATTGGGGTAAGGGCAGGAGGAAGATGATAAGTTATATTGGGAGAAGATGTATATTTTATAATCAACTAGCTTCTGCCAGTGGCTTCGCCCGCGTGGAATTAGTACTTCCCTGTTATAAACTTTCAACCCCTTTTTCAGCCCCTGTTGCATTTCGAAAAGCCCTTTCTTAGTGGATCTCTTTCTCTCTCTGGATTCTCTTCACAAAGAACACACCCTCCAAATTTCATGTCTCTAGGACCAGCGGTTTAGCCTGTGCGTTGATATATCAGTCAGTCAGTACCTACTTGGTATTTTATTTAAACAGATTTAAAGTAAAATTGCTAAAATTGGTAATATCGAAAGTTAATTTTTTTTTTTGGAACTGTTATGCTTGTGTTTGTTACTTGTGTACTATTACTGGGTAAAGCGGAAAATAACTCCTTTGTGAATGTTGGAGACAGACGGATGCACGATTTTTTTCGGCGGTTGAAAACAATTTTTTTTTCATGCAGTCATTGTGCTGGCCAGTGAAAATATTCTAAAAAAAACGGCCAAGTGCGAGTCCGACTCGCACACAAAGGGTTCCGTACCATAAACTGAAAATAAAACACGTTTCTAGAAACGTGTTTTTTTGTGACTCTTCACAAAGAACACGCTCCAGGTATCCACTAAGACTGGGTTTTTCGAAATTCAATCCTTAAGGGGGTGAAAGTACCCGGGCCTGCGGACGGCGAGTAATGGGTAGCTCGCCGTCCGATCAGCACCAGGCCCGAGAGTCGACGGAGCGTAGTCTTCCACGCGCGCCTCAAAGAGTTGCCAGCAATAACGACGGGGCCCGTCATGGCCGATGCCTGCCCGGGGCTTGAAGATAAATTCGAAACAGAGTTACCTCGCCCCTGGGCACTCGAGGCAGGAAGGAACAGGGGTGGGTTTTAGTCAGTAAGAATCAGACATCCCGCTCCACCCAGAGCGCGGGAAGTCATTGGATGATTTCCCACCCCACAAAAAAAAAAGGGGGTGAAAGTTTATAACGGGGGAAGTACTAATACCACGCGGGCGAAGCCGCTGGCAGAAGCTAGTTTTTAAAATAAATAAACACTAATTTGTATGCTGTTTTTCTCGCACCTACGAGTAGCTCTTGCATTTTCCTCGCTGTAGTGAGGCGAAAAGTTGTGTGTAGCGCTCGGCAGCAAAGTTATTCTGCGTCTCGTACCTTTGAAACCCTCACTACGCTCGGGATTGCTCAGATTTCAATACAAGTACCGTAGGTACTCGCGCCAAAAACAAATTTGCAGCCTTGCATAACAAATAACTATTGTATTGTATGTGAAAGAGAAACAATGAATACAGTTAGGTTCGGTAGGTAATAAATATCACACTTCTTTGAACAAATATTGTAACAAACTCGAACAATAGTAACTAAGTAAAACTAAGTTACTTTTAAAAGATAATAGCGAGCAATTATGGTGTAACCGCAATCCGTTATTATAACTGAATGTTCCCTGAAGGTCATCTAAAACATATCGTTTTACTACATTAGTCTTATTCATAAAAGTCTGTGGACAGATTAGCACCTTTTTAGGGTTCCGTACCCAAGTTTGAAGGGTCCAAATGGAGCTGTATTGGTGTCACTGACGTCTCCATCTGGCTATCTGTCTTCCCGTCGTCTGCCACACAGGTTTGTACAGCCAAACGGTTGGAGCTACAGTCTTCAAATTTTCACAGTATAAGGATCTTGTGGACCCAAAGTAATACAAATAGTCAAAAATACATTTTTTACGGAACCCTAAACTTGCGAAGTCCAACACGCACTTGTTTAGTGACGTGTTGCATCAGACTGGCAACGCGCACTTTTCATTTCTGTCGGCATTCCCCACGACTGCTTTTTTTTTGTTTTTGGGGGAAACCTTCAAATGGTAGGGGGCTTTGAGGAAAGTCTGGGAGTGTGGGGTTCTTATCTCACTAAAACCCCCCCGGTGATTACCATCAGAACATTTTTGTTTTTATAGTGGGGTGGCAAACCATCCAATGACAGGAGCGGGAGGGCGTGTCAGACTTTTACTGACCCACCCCTGCTCCTTCCCTGCCTCAGTGCCCAGGGGTGCGGTAACTCATGTTCAGAATTTATCCGCTACCCCTAGGCATGCAGGAACCGGCCACGATGGGCCCCGTCGGTGGTGGCTGTCAGCCACACTAATCTCTTGTTCGGCGCGGGTGGAACACTACGCGCTGTCGACTCACGGGCCTGGTGCTGATCGGATGGCGAGCTACCCACTGCTCGCCTTCCGCAGGCCTGGGTCTACGGTGGCCGGAGGTTGTCTCGCGACGTCCTACGCCTAGTGCCTCTCCTACGGTAGTAGCGGCCGGGGCCGTGAGGGCCACTCCTTTGAGCTTCCCTCACGAGTCCCGCCTCCACCTTCGCGAGCATTACTGCTTCGCAGAAGGCGGAGACTGCTTCCCATTCCCTCTCACTCCGTACCATGGCCTGAACCAGGGCACCATCAGCACATGGAACCCCGTTACCTATTAAAAGACTACTCCGGAACTCCCTCTGTGCAACGCCTGTTAGGGCACCTCCCTGAGCAGAACCCCGAGTCTCGCCGAGCACGGCAGCATGTGATCACTGTGCGAACTGATCAGAGCCTTTAGACAAAAAAATACTTTTCTGTTAACGTTAACATCATTATCATCATCAGCCTATAGCAGTCCACTGCTGGACATAGGCCCCTCCAATTGCACGCCATTCAGCTCGGTTCTCGGCAACTCTCATCCAGCTGCCGCGAATCGGCAAACGTAAGGTAGGAAGCCCTCAGGCTAGGTGGAGCGATGATCTTCGCAGGGTGGCCGGTAGCAGCTGGATGAGAGTAACGTTAACGCTTCGTGCAAAATGTAAGGCAACGACATTACTGAGCTTGAGTCACGTGACAGTTCTCTCCGCAGGTAATGTCCTTGTCATACATTTTGCACGAAGCGTTAGCGTTAGCGCTATTATAAAAGTTATTTGGCTAAGGGGCAGCACATACTAAACATTTTCTTTTCTATTCAAACAGCATAGAAAACTCGCTAACTATATTCTTAGTTTAAATACTATTTAGCAGATTCTAAATTCAAATTGTCCATAAAAAATTTTGAATTAAGAACCTGTCAATCACATGGTAATTTTTTTTAAATAAGGGCCAAATTCTGCAAGGAGAAAATTGCTTAATATTAATTTCTACAGGTTTCAAGTGTGCAAACAAAGTTCTTTCATTCGAAGACGTTGACTTGGAAAATTAAGAATGATATGGGTACATTGAACTGAAAAGAACTCTCAAGGGCCATAATGCCAAGCTCACATTCCAATACCTTTCAGTAAAACATTGGAATATTGAATTCTATTTCTGACCTCGGTATGTACCTACCCTCGTATAACTCATAATATATCAGCTGTTGTATTATATTGGTCTATAGAAACTTTTTATTGCTTTTTACCATCAAAAGCAGCCGTTCTATTGATTCGAAATTTGAATATTCGTATGACGTAACAACTAAAGCTCAGTATGTCATCAGACACGGACACGGAGGGAGGGGAGAAGGGGTGGGGGTAATGACGTATTCTTATTGCGTAGGAAACACGAGAATGGAATACAAATTATAACTTTCAGCGGCGTGGTCAGTAATCCGATTAAGGATGACACAGAATTCGGTTTTCCATGACTGTAAAAAGAATTTGATCGTTTTATTTACGATCCAAATTGTTAATTTAATTTGTATTTCTTGGTTCAACAAAACAGTTCTAAAATTTTTATCACTACCAAATAAACAATGTATATCTGTGCTGTAAGTAATAGCTTTCCCAGTCGGTTACAGACTTTGTACAAACTATCCGATGATGATTTCAAACACATAACGTATGGTTAAACACATTAAGACATAACTTATACGTAGGTAAAGGTTATTTGAAAATGCATTTAAACCAAAAAAAAAGTAAAGACTACTACTACTCCAAGTAGTCCACTAAAATACCAATTTTATATTTTGATTAAACGTATCATCATCATCATCATCAGCCTTTTAATATCCCCACTGCTGGGGCACAGGCCTCCTCTCTGTGAGAGGGTGTGGGTCGTAATCCACCACGCGGGCCCAATGCGGGTTGGTGGATGTCACATGTCGTGTCATAAACGTATGATCAAATGTAATATCAATTTCATTTTATCGTCGATTTAGGAATAGATATTCCGAAAGTAAATGAGAACAACCCTAGTAGGTATGATTCTGAAAGCGTCAGCCCACGCAGATTGCCCTCAAAGTAAACAACACGCTTACTGGATAAGGCTCTTTCTTTTTTCAAATAACAATATTACTTCTGTATATTTTTAACAAGTTTGTTTTTATTATTGGCTGGCTTGCATTGACCACTTATCTCACCAGATGGTATCGTACCAGCAGCACGTTAAAAAAAAGTTTAAAAAAATTTACTAAAAGTATCAAATTCACTCTAGATGTAAAGAGGCCGAAGCTAAGAGAAGTAACATATTCTAACTTCTTTTATGAGGATACAACACATATTGGCAACGGAAATTAGTTTTACTTCTTTGCTGACATTTTCTATTATTGGCGCCCAGTGTGGGACTTACTTATATGTTATTTCCATGGGTTGTGAGAAAACATCGAAGAATATTGGTTGAGAAAGTTCTTTGAACTTAATGTTACGTTCTTTATAAGCAACACATCTACTAAGTTGACACTTTCTTTTATTGCCACCCAGCGTGGTAAACCTTATTATACGGTACTAAAAATTACTTTACGTTATTTTTAAAGCCTATTGGTTTATAAAGTTCAATAAACAGAAGTCAGAATAGCACATTGTACAACACATATTGGTACGAAAATTTATTTTACTTCTTAGCTGACATTTCTCATTATTGGCGGGCGACACCGCGGGGCTTATTAATGTTTCCCTGGATTTGTAAGACCATGTCCAACTTGATTTGTGACCAAGAATATTGGTTGATAAAGTTCATTGCACTACATTATGTTACCTTCTTTGTGTGTTTTATTTATTTACATTTTCTCATGTTGGTCTACGTAGGTAGATCCATATAAGAAAATGTCAATAAATGAACATCCATTTGATTTATGCTATTGCGAAACAAGATTGAACCATATTGATCAATAAGGTTCAACAAACTAAAGTCAAAATAACGCAATTTACAACACAATATTGCCACAGGGATTTGTTTTACAACGTGCTGACATTTTCTCTTATTGGCGCCCAACTTGGGATTTATTTAAATGTTATTTCCATTGGATACACGAGTAGATTGAACTTTATTTGTTCGTAAATTTATCTGAATAAGTTCTAGTATAGAACAAACGCCAATAGATTTGATGTAGCTTACTGCAACGTTTTATTGGCGCCCAACATGGGTCCAATCGATCGTTTAAATTTTGTTGTTTTGTTTTGAGTTTTTGCCGAATAGGAAAGTAGACATGTGAAATACTTACTTAGACTTCGAATATAATTAAAACTATGTCATCTTATTTATTATAATTGCCAACCGATGAAACATACAAACTTTGCCAATTTCAGCAAATCAGCACAGAACACTAAAATGCCGTTTGAATCTATCCCCTTTTAGACGTGTTGCGCTACAAAATTCATAGAAAGTGTGTAGGTAATACTGGCTCTACAGTGCGATGTTTAACCTTCGTCGGCAAATACCACAACGTAGATGTCTGGAGTTATTCCGCTGAGAGATATTATTTTCAACTTATCCCCACTTCTCATTATAAATCGTCTTAACAGCCTTCGTATGATGCCATCTTTATTTCCAGGCGATAGTGGCGTTAACATTCAGCGTGTACGTGTTGAAGCCCATATTCCCGGAGTGTGATCCTCCTGAAAACGCTACCAGGCTACTGGCGGCCTGTTGTATATGTGAGTATGTTTTACAGCCTTTTTTACTTGACTGTGATGACGCCCTAATGTAGGGTAATTTTTTGTACTAAAGTTGACTGAGACATCAACAATACAAAGTTGGTTAATGATAATGATGCATTCTATATTGATTTTACAATGTAACCTAAATAACTGGGATCTGATCCCGGTTATCCAGGTTGTTTCTTTATTATGTAAATACTTATTGTAGGTACACCTCATAATGAGAACAGGACAAGCATTATAAAACAAGTGTTCATCGAGCGGTCTTTTAAAGACGACCTGGACTTTTTTATAATTCTAAAAAAATAATAACTTAATTTACAAAGCCGCCCTGGGCGTTCTTCTCTAACTCTTAAGTTTGATGAAATTAATTCAAACGAATTCCTAGAATTCCAAGGTCCTATATCTTGGTCTTTGCTCCACTTTATGCGGTTGTAATCAACTTTGAACGACGTGTCTCGAATGGCTAATATATTGGATCTTTCATTTGTAATCTAATTTCTATGAATATTTTGCTTTTTTATAGGCTTTTCGTAGCAGAATTTATTTTGGAAACCGATACCTTACTTGAGAAAATGTAAAAACTAAAAGCAACGATTGTCTGTAAAAGATGGATTTTAGCGATATTACCCCCCATTGTTACACCCTGTTAATTCTTAAGCTCATGTACATATATGTCCACCGATTTCTCCGTCAATTTTAGACCGATTTTCCAAATTATTTTTTTGTCCGATAGAATATACTCCCGAGATGGTCCCATATAAATTTCATCAAAATTGCATCAGTGCTTTTTGAAAAACTGAACAAAAACGAAAAATACGTATACCTCGACTGGCCTGTTGGTCTAGTGGTTAGTGACCCTGACTGCTATGCCGGAGGTCGTGGGTTCGATTCCTACCCAGGACAAATGTTTGTGTAATGAGCACGATCATTTGTTCTGTGTCTGGGTGTAATTTATCTATAATATGTATGTATTTAGAAATATATAAGTATGTTTATCAGTTGTCTAGTACCCATAACACAAGCTCTGCTTAGCTTGGGACTAGATGGCGTTGTGTCATAGTTGTGGAATATTATATTATTATATATATATATTATTATTATTACCTAGATGACGTTTTGATCTTCCCCAATTACGACTATGTTTAAATTCCACGTTCCATGTTATTGGGGTTTTTAGTTCTGGGGTATAACAACTACAAAGTTAGCAAAAATTAACAAAAAAAAACAACCGACTTCCGAAAAAAAAATACACTAAAAATTAAAAAAATAACTTTAATTTCGGCTGTCGGTGTCAAATAACGAAGAAATAAAATACAAACACCGACTTCCGAAATTCAAGTTATTTATTAAATTTTTAGTGTATTTTTTTAAGTCGGTTGTTTTTTTTTACAAATGGTTTTAATTTATTTTAACACATTTCTCACATTTTAGCACAGTAACTAATATTAAAGCAGCCTCCTCTAGATATATTTCACCACAATACGAACAAGCATCCAAGTTATTTCAATAAGTGCCGAGTCTCTCGACGTAATAGCTTCCGGGTTCCTTTCCTCCCCGATACGATCTTATATTTATAATTATTACTGTCCCATTTTCCAATCTAAACGAAAAAATATTTACTTGAGGTACTAGTTATTATTTCCATGGTTTTTATGTATATACGACGGGTTTTAGTAGACTTCAAAAGTATTAAAATAAAGAGTTCTTTTTGAAAAATTTTCTCAAAAGTTATTTTTGAATATAAATACTTTTGAAAGCAACACTTTTGAAGAGATTTCGGTTGTTTTACTATATGAAAAGAAAAAAATGGTATTGACTGGCTATAAATAACAACGTCATATCACTTTGCGTGTGATATGATGTGACATGCCGCCTGTCGCCACCTATTCAGAACAATATAATATTATTTACGGCACGGTTAGTGTTGTGGATCGAATCCCTCACAGAGCAAATACATATTTGTATGGCCTACAGATAGTTGATCCGGGTCTGGGTATCTTGTGTATGTGAGTTTAAATTATTGTGAACGCACCTACGATAAAGGAGTAATTCCTAGTGTGAAGCAAAGTTTTTAATCATAAAAAAAAATCGTTCACGAACTATTAAATTGACAACAGAAATAAACACAAGTGCAGAAAGTATGGTTCAAAATTAAAAAAAAAATACCCAACAAACCTTTATCAATACGCTGACAAATATGTAACAAATACAAATATGGACGTACCTACATTTGTTATCACCAAATAAAATGAAAGTGTAATTTAATTTGACACTGAGTGGCATAAATTAGGAAAGTCTGACATTCTATATGGATTTTTATTTTGTAGATTCATGCCCGTTGAGCACTCATCTGACATTCCTTGCATTTTATTGACATTTTCTGCATATATTCTTTTACATCCATAATATGAAATGTGTATTGTACTGTCGAAGACAGAGTAGCTTGGAAGCAGTTCGTTAGAGAATCCGTGAAAGCTTTCCAGGACGGGCACGACTTTCAGCAATGAACAATACGAAAGACACGAAGATTATTCGCTTAACTACAACCTGTCTGAAACGAATGGTATTCCGAAGTATCAAAACTTATGTAACGTGTTTGTCCCCAGTACTACTAACGTTCGTGAACTGCTGGTCGGTGCGCGCTGCCACGAGGGTCCAGGACTGGTTCACGTACGCCAAGCTGCTGGCGCTCTTCATCATCATCGCTGCCGGAATCTACCAGCTCTGCAGAGGTACGTTACTATTAATTATATTTTGTAGTTTTTTAGGTTATTAATATTTTTCAACTAGCTGTGCCCCGCGGTTTTACCTGCCTAGACCGGAATAAAAGGTAGCCTATATGTTAATCCAGGTTATAAGCTATCTACATACTAAATTTCGTCCAAATCGGTCCAGCCGTTTGAGCGTGAAGAAGTAACAAACATACACACTCACAAACTTTCACATTTATAATATTAGTAGGATAGGATACCCAGCCAATTTTTTTCCAGGCTAATTTATAGATAACTTTTCAATCAAGTTGTTTATGTAAAACTACACACCCAAAAAAAATAACAGTTGATCCCCACATTTGCCGAGTTAGGGTGTTATTACACCAATCGATCGATCGACGTTGATCTATTGGTGTGATAGTTTTGCCTGATTGACTTGCATTGGATGCCAGTCGATAAACAATCGATCGGTCGACCTCGACTAATCCATTCTACCATCGATCGACGCTCGATCGATTGGTGTACCTAGTAGAAACTATCGATTGATCTAATTCATTCTATCATCGATCGATGGCAGCGACGGACGATCGATCTATTGGTGTATTAATAAAAACTATCGATTTACGTCGACTAATCCATTCTACCATCCATCGATGGCATTGATCGACGATCGGTCTATTGGTGTAATAACACCCGTATGTGGGCAAAGATTTACTGACTATCAGATTTTTTATATTGAAGAAAACGTACGAAGTCGGTTGTTTTTTTTGTAAAAAAGTTTTTTTTCATTATTTTTGTTTTTTAAATATACACTTCTTTTAGGTTCTTTTATCGTTTTTAAAGCTTGCGCTGACACAAGAGATGATGATTAAGAAATGTATAAGTATACTATGAGTATAGACCCGGTGGGGATTTAGGTGAGTTTTATGTACACGTTTTTGTTGTAATTGGTAACCAAACAATTTTATACTTACCTACTTCTATAAATTGCGAACTCCAAGATGAAGTAGAACGCTTGCTCAATTACTGATTAAACAGTCTGATCAACCTTGTACATTTTAAAACATTTGTTCAAACAAATGTTACTTTAACGACTTTAATCAAATATTACAGTAACATACGTTATAGAGCTCATAGACAATGTGTTATTAATTTCGATGCCCTAAATAATACGAGAAATCAATAAGTTAGGGTTATAAGGACCAAACTGCTATATGAACAATTTTTTTTTTTTTTTGTGGGTTGGGAAATCACCCAATGACATCTCCCGCTCTGTGTGGAGCGGGAGGGCGAGTCAGATTCTTACTGACTAAAAGCCACCCATATTCCTTCCGTTGCCTATGGCAGGGCCGGGGTAACTCTTTGAAATACGCCCGCGACCTGCGACCGTATTTGGTTGCATAAGTATAATGAAACTACTGGGACACAGGCCTCCACTCTGTGAGAGAAAATGGGGTCCACCACCCGGGCCTAATGCGTAGGTAGTGCGGTAATTGATAATTGACAAAAGAGAAATATGTGAAAGTATTTGTATAAGGCAGTTGTGAGAGTAAACGAAGCCAAAGGATGGTGTGTGGATCGTGGCGTAGTAGTAGTAGTCGCGATTTACGGCCGTGGGTTCGAACTTAGCCAGGCGTTTTAATTTGTGAAATTATTTCATCATCATTGCTCTAAAAACGGTAAAGGAAAACATCGTGAGAAAACCTGGGGGCTTAGACAAAGTAACAACTTAAAAACGATAACGAAGTTAGAAAAGACTAAAATGTATGAGATTGACATAAACCGCGCTAAGTCACGTGGTCAGTCGACATCGTTATCGCAAGTTGGTAGACAATGTTATAATTCGTAACGAAACCATAAAGAAACGAATTGCTATCGTGTTTATCCCATACAAATGCGTAGACAAGCAGCGCTTTCAGAGTTCGCCTTCGCCTCTATCGTGATCGCCAAAAAAGATAACGAAGGAACGCTAACGCTAGGAAATGTTTATCGATATCTCAGAGACGATGACGAATTTAGATATCGTTTCGCTACGAAGCGATGTTACTTTGTCTACAGGCCCTGCCCTAGAACCAAAAAATCGAAGACATGTGACATCTACCAATGCGCACTGGGCCCGCGCGCCGTCCCTCTCGCAAAAAGCAGCCCAAAGCAGGCATGGTATAATCAATGTCCGAAATCTCCTGCCCCTATCCCAATTTATTTATGGTCTGTGCAGCAAGTTTTTTTATCCCATATATATCTACTAGGTTCTGCCACTGCCTTCGCCCGCGTGGAATTTAGTTCCCCCACTATAAATTATAGCCTATACGTAGCTATTACAGACTAAAATCTAGCACTGTGCCAAAATTCAATCTGACCCATTGAGCCGTTCTGGCGGGATTGAGTAACAGACATGAGATATATCCATCTAGCCAAACTTTTGTATATCATTTTTTTTTTTAATTTTGGCTTCGCACGGATTTTGCATTTAGCCAGTGTCAATTAATTTAAGAAAGAATAATATTTAGTTTTAGATACAGAATACTGTCCCTTTTTTCCATTAGAATGCAGATCTAACACATTCTAATGTTTTTGCAGTATTTGGCAGCAAATGAGTCGAGTCAGCCTTCTCGGCAAGCTTCGTTGAGGTTGTCAATACTACGACGAAATTCTCAGTTTTATTTTACCAAGATCGCGCCTGTTTCAATGATTACACTTATTGTCCAGTTGCGACACTTATGATACAAAACTACACCAATTTTACATCACAATATCTATTAGGAATCAATTTGCGAATAATTAAAACAGCCATTGAACTTCACTTGAAAAAATCCCGACAAAAACTCCAATTATAATATTAGTAGCATATGACAGTCATCATCACCTGCCCGCGCCTTTTCCCAACTATCTTGGGGTCGGCTTCCAGTCTAACCGGATTCGGCTGAATACCAGTATTTTACACGGAGCGACTGCCTATCTGACCTATCTAGGATAGGAAAGTAGAAAGTAGAATTAGTCGCCACCCCTTTTTAACTTGGTAGCTTTTATTAGCTTGGTATGCAGGGTGTAACGGAAAGGTGTGGTCATACTTTAAGAACCGGACCCATGGAAATGACAACTTTCTTTAAGAAAAAATAGAAAATTTACAAAAAAAATTGGACTTTCCATACAAAGTTATCGAGAGCTGATCAATATTCATTTTATATTATATTTATATTTAGATTAAAAGTTGTTAATATCGATGGGCAGATGCAGTTCTAAAAATATGACCACACCTTTCCGTTACACTCTGTATGTATCTGTGTAACGGAATCTTTGAACGTGATTTTCTTCACAACGTCGGATGGAATTGAAACTTTACACACATGCCAAGGACCGATGACAATACAATAATTTAATAAATTGGTCCGATTAGAACTAAAAATTAGAAAATAAATAATAGTTTAAAAAAACTAAAAAAACACGCTCTTGTAACTAGCCAAACTAAAAAGTAGAAAATTATTTTCTATAATTGTTTTAAATATTTTATTGACAGATATTGTTAAAAAATCTTTTTTACAAAAAAATAGAACCGACTTCCAAAAAAAGTGCAAAATAACTTTAATTTCGGAAGTCGGTGTTCTGTTTTGTGTCTTTGTTTTTTGACACCGACTTCCGAAATTAAAGTTATTTTGCACTTTTTTTGGAAGTCGGTTCTATTTTTTTGTAAAAAAGATTTTTTATTTTTCACTTTTTAGTTGTGGTTCCCCATTAAACTGTGTTAACAATAAATTCATAGACATACGATAGCAGCAATCGCGATTGATTTGCTGTTAATTTTTGAAGAGTTCCGTTGTCTGTCTCCGAAACCCATCATCAGATCTTTTTGAAATTTAAATGGGACCATTTCGGAATAAACCCCTTTCGAACAAAAAAAGAATTTTGCAAATCCGTCAATATATGACGGAGTTATGCCCGAACATACATAAAAAAAAAAAAAAAAAAAATACAAACATCCGAATTGATAACCTCCTCCTTTTTCGAAGTCGGTTAAAAAGAAAAGTCATTATACGAGTACATTATAAAAAAACTTGTTTACAAAAAAATAGAACCGACTTCCAAAAAAATTGGAAAATAACTTTAATTTCGGAAGTCGGTGTTTCTGGTTTTTTGTAAAAAAGTTATTTATTTTTCACTTTTTAGTTGTGGTTCCCCATTAAACTGTGTTAACAATTCATAGACACGATCGCAGCAATCGCGGTTGATTTGCTGTCAATTTTTGAAGAGTTCCGTTGTTTGTCTCCGAAACCCATCATCAGATCTATATGAAATTAAAATGGGACCATTTCGGAACAAACCCCTTTCGAACAAAAAAAGAATTTTGCTAATGCGTCTGTAAATGATGGAGTTATGCCCGAACATACATAAAATAAAAAAAAATAAGTAACAGACATCCGAATTGATAACCTCCTTCTTTTTGAAGTCGGTTAAAAATATCTTAAAAAGCACCCCACGCCTTTTTTTACAATGAAATTGAAGTAATTGAAAATAATTTTATTCTTTTTAGTTCGGTGAGTCAGTCAGTTACAAAAGCGTGTTTTTTTTTTAACTATTATTTATTTTATACAAGAAGAGGCAAATCAACCGGTTCTTTCATCAACAAAGCAAAACGTTATATTTTGAAACAGAAACAGATCAAACCAGTTTATGAACAGTGAGGCTAGACAGTCCACTAAAGAATTTGATTGCGTTCATTATGAATATGATTACTCAACCGCCATCACGACACGATAGTTCTAAACTTGACCGTGATCCACTTGCGTTTATGCAAACATGGCGCTTAGAAATGGAAACAGCTGTTACATCATTATGTTTTTTATTTCAATTTAAGGTGTTTAGTTTTAAAGTTGGCTTGTGAAGGAGTCTGTCTGTGGATAAAGATGTTATCGGATAATATTAAACAACGTAAGTGCATTTTCACACGCCCCGGTTGCCGGGTAGCCGGTGGTGACGGGTAGCCGGCGGCGAAGTGTATAGCCAAGACGTTAGTTTCACAGGTACGGGCGTAATTTACTTTTATTTTTTACCGGACAGTCGGCACCGGCTACCCGGCAACCGGCACGTGTGAAAAGGCACTAAGGTTGCGAGAGTATAAACTCTCGATATATTGTGTACATTTCAAATACAAAAATCTCATCTAAATGAATAAAAGGTAATAATTATACAATGTGTCGCAGTCTTTTTGAAAATAAAAAGTTTTAAATTTTACGTGATTTTTTATAAACTACCGATGTTTGCAATTTTACGGAGTCAAAGATACATTTGGTAACAATTTATCGCTGTGGATATTTCTGCCACTGCTTTACTCGCATTTAGCTATCAATTACGCCTAAGTATCTCTTAGTCGCTTTGATGGGTACGGGTGCCTGGAAAATAAGGTAGGTACTAAGGGGTTTTTTTTTATTTCTTCTATAACAGCCGTGATAAGGCATGAAGCGTTGTAGCAGTTATCAATTTTCATAAAGATGGAACTGTTTCTGTTTGTCAGAAGTGTGTAAAAGCAAGAAGTAATAATACATAGTAGGTACTATAGGGACCTGGAGCAGCTTCTCTTAGTGCTGGTCCCTGGAGATTCCTTTTAGGTTCCTGGGGGTTTGTTTACTCGCTCGCGGTGCGAGAGGGTGGTGTATAAGAGTGACTGCTTATGTGTGATGTGTTATAAAAGAAAGAGAACTGGAATATTAATATGTTATATTGAATAATGAAATTAATACATGTGCCCTCTTCGAGCGGGCTAGGTGAAGTCTACCTAAAAACTAAAATCTTCTTAATTCTAAATTCTCAATTGGCGTTTCAAGAGTTTCTAGAAAGTTCCAAACTTCCAACGTGCCAGTCTTCACCATAAGGTTGCCAACATAAGGTCGTCACATGAGCTACGCCCCTACGAATAGAAGCGCATACGCTAGTAAGTCTTCTATTCAACTAAATATTTGAAAAGCCGATTGAGGCCTACCTAAACCTACTGCGAAGGCCCTACCTATGAGAGGTACATGTCGCAGCAGAGTCCACCTATGGATAGCCAAAAATGAACCCCGAGTAAAGTGGTCTTCTTTCTTATTATTAATTAAGCCATTCGGCGCACCACATATCCCGGCAATGCACATGGCTTCAGTGAGGTAAAACCTCTCTAAAAAGCCACACTGCTCTGCTAAATTTTCTGACCTAAGATGCTCTAGTTAGCATCTACCCAGAAGGGGTTTACAAAAAATAAAATTCAAAACTGTAATAATTTTAACTCCATTGGACGTTTATGAAGACCAGGAGAAAAAACGACCACTGTTATGAACACCTACTCACTGTTCCTGAACTTCCCCCAGAGTGCTCCATAAATATAACTTGAAGTATACTCTCTAAATGAATAATACATAAAAATTGTCACGGGCTCGGTCACACCATACAGAATCAACTCGATCCCACTTTGCGAAGGCATTATACCCCATAAACAAAGCTGGTATAAACCGACAAAAACCCGGACACATTTTTCCCTAGGAGAGAGGACCGCAATTCCCTCTACCTCCTAACCGTAGTAACATCTTTATTAAAATCGCACTCTGGAGAAACTCATATCTAATTCCCACTAATAATCGCCTAACAAATTTTTTCATAGAATGTGGTCATATCTCCCATCAGTCTTCAATCACGTCCGTGCAGCTCATCATAACAGTTACATGAAACACACAAAACCACAACGATTAATATCCCATAAAAAACAAAAGAAATGAGAACCTCCTACTTTTGAAGTCGGTTAAAATTTAAACTTTTACTATATTGTCAACCGTACTAAATTTGAGGTACCAGATATCTGACAATTATTTGTCATGTCAAATGACATCTGACACCACTGTCTATTCTCTAAAAATCTTTTTTAAAAATAAAATAAGTTTCAAAAAACAATTTATAAATTTTTTCTTAAATTTCCAAAACTTATATTTACTTACAGAATATTGCTTTAATAAATAGTTTACAAGCAATTCCTGACCTCTTTCGCATATTTTTATTTTTATCGAAAAATTTGGGTCATCGTAATTATTAAGTCCATACCTTATATTTATGGTCGAAAACTTGTTTGTCACGTTGCTATGACAATGCATGTCAGCTAGAATAAATAACATTGATACAAAAATAATTTTATATTTAGCAAAGAAATGGAAATTATCCTTCTTCGTACAATATGGGAGGGCCCATATCTCCTCCTCCAGCCTATTCTGTGAAAAATGCTGTTCCGCTTGTTGTGAAATGTTGTGATGTTGTGAAGTGATATTTATGATGCAGTTTTCATCCCGATAGATATCCGCTGGACCATCACCTATTGGAACAATAATAGCAGGATTTTGCATGACTTCCACCGGCACGCACAGCTCTTTGGACTCCAAAGCCATTTCGAAGCTCTCCTGCTCACAAACATCAGCAGAAACATACTCAACTTGAATAAAATCATCGTTACAAGAACCATGTGTCTCCGACGGAATTTCCACCTCACAGCTTTCCATGTCGACAACATCAGCCGAAACAACTCCCAAACAAATAAAATTTTCATTCGACTCGTGCTCGCCAAATGTTTCTTTTACTACAATTATCTCTTGTTTCTCTGAAATATTATTACTAGGAATAATTGTAAATAACCGACCCGATTCTGTATCTTCATTTTCACAGCTTCGGTCATCCTCGTCCAGACCGCAGTCTTCATAATCCTGGACATCATTGACTAGGCCTGCATCAGCGCAGCTCTGGTCATCATCGTCCTCCTTAGAAAAAAATATTATTTGATTATCCTCGCTCACATTATCTTCGGACTGTTCATCCGCTTCGGACACAACGTCCGGCCTCTCAAGATTATAAAAACACTGATTAATTCTGTGCTTGCAAGACACACACTTGCATGGGAATTCTCTCCTAAGCTCCGCGCACAGCGTGTCAAATTCCATCTCATACTGGAATGTATATTTAAAAAAATAATGCGCAGCTCCTTTTAACCAGACACCAAGAATTAACGAATAATCGCTTTTTCGCCACCCCTTGGCAATGGCCATCGACACAAACTCGTCGATGAATTCTTCGAGGCACACTTCATACGTGTGTCCCGAAAAGTAACGCATTTTGCTCTTTTAATATTATCTAACACTTAATAAAAATGGAACCACTCAGCTTGGAGTATACTCCTCTTATCCTGATGCTGTCACTGCATCAGTCCTCAGTTTGTCCACCGCACACCGTTACCGTTGCCGTCACTCTTACATACGGCGTTCTTTCCCGGCGCTCGCCGCCACATATAGGGACCTGGAGCAGCTTCTCTTAGTGCTGGTCCCTGGAGATTCCTTTTAGGTTCCTGGGGGTTTGTTTACTCGCTCGCGGTGCGAGAGGGTGGTGTATAAGAGTGACTGCTTATGTGTGATGTGTTATAAAAGAAAGAGAACTGGAATATTAATATGTTATATTTAGTGTTGCCCAAATGCAAGACCAAGACGAGACTTAGGCCAGTCTTGGTCTTGGTCTTGCGTCAATACACCTGGTCTTGGTCTTGGTCTTGGTATTGCGCTCTCAGTCTTGGTCTTGGTCTTGGTCTTGCAGCAAGAGTCTCGCAAGTCTTGCAAGTCTTGCAAATACCTATTAGCCTATTGCTATTTATTGAACACGTTAGTTTAGATTTTAGATTATGATTCGCGCTGTAAGACGTATGTAGTTACAGAATTCATCATCATTCATCATTCTCCTGCCCCTATCCCAACTTATTTGGGGTCGGCGCAACATGTCTTTTTCTTCCATACTCCTCTATTAGTCGTCATCTCTGTAGTCACCCCCTTTTTACCCATATCCTCTTACAGAAACAGAAGAAGCAGAACACAATACAAAGAAAAGAAGAAAGAAAAAGAAGAAAAAAACAAAAAAAAAAAAAAGAAAAAAAAGAAAAAAAAAAAAAGAAAAAAAAAGAAGAAAGAAGATATTGTAGTTACAGAATTATAATCATCAAAATCATCAATACAACCCTCCAAGTTCATAAAGGTCGAGGAATTATTTAAAAAAAAATGACTTTTTCATGGTCAAACTCATTCCTCGACCTTTGAACTTGGAGGGTTGTATTGATGATTTTGATAATTCTGTAACTACATACGTCTTACAGCGCGAATAATATTTTAATCAACAAACAATCTAGCACTGGCCTGCAAATTGCAAAAAAAATAAGAAAATTTGAATTCCGCGGGCTATCCTGGAGCATTCACCAATGTACAATGTTAATCAACCAATAAAAGAAGACTATAGGCAAAGCCTACCTATGCGGCCAAAATAAGGAAGTGCGTGTGTGTTGAGATTAGCAGATTTCATTACAATGTGCGTAGGTACATTTTTTAGGCAATTTGTCGTACTCGTGACTGGCGCGCTTTGCTACGTAGGTACTGTCGTAAGTATACGTGTAAGTAAGAAACGATGTAGGTACGTACTACAACAAAATTGTATTCCTTAGAAAAATAATCGTCGTACCTACACGACGATTATTTTTATTTATTTAGTAAATCATCGCTGTAGACAATAGTCTTCAGTGATGATTCAAATAATAATTAGTTTGTTTAATGGAACTCTTTGTCGGCGAATGCGGCGCTCAAACAGTGTCAAATGCTGTGATGCACTTGTTGCAAACCGCGGCGTCTTTGTCGGTAAATTATCAAATAAGTAGGTATATAATTCACCGACCGACCAACAGTTTATTCGCAGAACGTCACATTTTCCCAATAAACTTTGAACCTTAATTCTTTAGAGATAAAGTTGAAAATCTGTTAAAGAAATTTGACAGATTGTAGTAGCTTGATGTGCTGGCGTCTGTACCATAACATTGGCTGCCGTAGAAACTGTTACTAGACCTACTCGACTCGCTGTTAGTTTTAAATTTTGCTGAATAGAAGAATAATATAAACTTTGAAACATAAGTAGGTACCTACATAATGTTTATATAATTTTGTTGGCTATAATTTTAAGCACATACCAACCTACGAGTGCGCCGTGCCCTGGTTCAGGCCATGGTACGGAGCGAGAGGGAATGGGGGGCCGTCTCCTCCTTCTGCGAAGCAGTAATGCTCGCGAAGAGGAAGGCGGCACACGTTAGGGAGACTCAACAGAGACCGAGTCGCCCTAGCGCCCCCAGCAGCAGCCGTCGCAGGAGACGCCAGGAGCTGCGAGACGATCTCCGGCCACCGTAGACCCGGGCCTGCGGACGGCGAGTAGCGGGTAACTCGCCGTCCGATCAGCACCAGGCCCGAGAGTCGACGGCGCGTAGTGTTCCACGCGCGCCTCAAAGAGTTGTCAGCAAAGGACGGGGCCTGCCACGGCCAGTGCCTGCCCGGGGGTGGAGGATAAATTCGAAAGAGTTACCTCGCCCCCGGGCGCGTAGGGCAGGGAGGAACAGGGGTGGGTTTTAGTCAGTAAGAGTCTGACACGCCCTTCCGCTCCACCCCAGAGCGGAAAGAGTCATAAGACGATTTCCCACCCCCCCAAAAAAAAAAAAAAAAAATACCAACCTACGAGTACTAACGTTAGATCTGCACATTAGACATAAATAAGCATAATAATAATATTATTATAGGTAGATTAATTGTACTTTGCTGGAAAGTTATTCTAGGTAGGTACATTTTATCACATGGGATGATGGCAACAGATTTGTGAGTATTAACACGCTACCTACTTAAATAGTTGAAACATAATAAGTACTTACCTACCTAATCAATACAATACCTTTTAGGGTTCTTTCAGACGAGCGGCACGTTGCCAACTGCAGATACAACTGCAGCCCTTAGTTCAGTGTTATGACGATACCTACGGTTTTGATACTGGAGAGCGTCTCTCAAAATCGGGATTGAAACCAAATACCTACTTAATAACGCCCAAATCTCAGTCTTAACTGCAAGACGCAAGAGTCTTGCAGGCTTAAGTCTTGTCTTGCTCAAGTCTTGCAGGGTTCAGTCTTGGTCTTGGTCTTGCTACAATAAGGCGGTCTTGGTCTTGGTCTTGGTCTTGCGAAAATGCAAGAACAAGACCAAGACTGCAAGACCAAGACCGATTTTGGGCAACACTAGTTATATTGAATAATGAAATTAATACATGTGCCCTCTTCGAGCGGGCTAGGTGAAGTCTACCTAAAAACTAAAATCTTCTTAATTCTAAATTCTCAATTGGCGTTTCAAGAGTTTCTAGAAAGTTCCAAACTTCCAACGTGCCAGTCTTCACCATAAGGTTGCCAACATAAGGTCGTCACAGTACCTACTGCCGGGTTTCGGCCAGGTTGCTTAGACAACAAAAGCCTAATTTTCAACTAACAAAGACTGGTGATGACAATTTTAGGAGACGACGATTTAACAAGAGAGTTTAAGGAGAAAAAGTAAAGAAACATTGATTGGCAACACTGAACACAATACGAGGAGGACACATTACTGCATTTAAAAGCTATAACTGCTCTATTTTCGCGCATTTCCCCAGGGAAATACGGGTGGTATTTGCACCCCTGTGAATCAAGCGTATACTTTTTAGTCTTATCATTGGGCCCCGTATGCTAGGGGCGAACGTATTGATATTTACGGGACGCAAATTTTAATGAAAGTTCTACCCCTCATTGAAACCACGCACCACGGACCAAAAGGAGCCTAAGTACGATAAATGAAGTTTAACTTCTTTTACAAAAGAAATGAACGACACATTTAGACCCGATTTCGCCATTCGCTCTATAAAGTAAGTTTTACTGAACTTAGCTTAGCGTAAAAAATAAAAACCATAAAAGAGATTATAGTGAGTTAACCTTATATGTATATGCTGTCGGGAACTTTTTTTTAGAACTTTAAAAGGAGAACAATTCCGTCATACATAATTTTTGCGTAACTTTAACCATTTACGCAGCGCACGCAACTGAAGCTCGCAAAAGGATTTTTGTTCCCGTTTTTGCCACATTTTTCATTGATGTTTCGTTCCTGTTGGTCGCAGCGTGATGATATACATAATAGCCTTTACCCTTCCTCGATAAATGGACTATTAAAAAAAAAAAACAATTTCATTCAGTATTTCCTGAGATTAGCGTGTTCAAACAAACAAACCCATCAGCTTTATGACAGCGGCTAAACGCGTTAAAGCGAGCTTAAACGTCGAAAACTGGGCGTTTAGAATTGGTGAAATCGGCCCTTACTGTTTACGTCTAGGTCTTTTAGGAGAATGAAAATAGATGAGCAAGACTAGAATAAAAAAAAATCTGAAGCTTGTGCTGCTCAACAAAAGCTACTTTTATATCTATGTGCATAGGCATATATCGACTTTTTCCCTATCAGGAAAAATACCCACATTCACACAAAAAATCCGGAAAAGCTCAATTTTTAAGAAGTAATAAGGATAATCTTGTGTATTGGCGATACAAAATCTTTTATTTTGAAATAAGGCAATCAAAACAAACGTGTTCAATGAACTTGCTTTACTATAATTATTATGTATTATGTTTTCTATTCTATTTTTGTTGATGGCAAGTAGAGCCGATGTCGACTATTCTGCCAATGTCAAAAATAAATTGGCTATGCAAGTGTATGTATAATTAAAAAAAAAATTAAAAAATGGACAGCAACTGTAGATGTAATAAAATACTTCAATTGATACAGTTGAACTTGATGGGTTAGTACTGGACTGGAACAAACAAAAAAATAGAAATACATAAATATAATGATGGTTAGAACATTAACAATACATATAAGTACCACAACTACACAGACGGACAGATTTGGATTTACGACTCATAATTTGATGATCGAGTAGTCTAACATGTACCTTTTTTTTTAAAGTTGACATTCAATCTATACGTCAAGAATGAAATAGAATATTATTTAGATATTGTTGTAACAGGGAAGGGATTTTTTTGGTAAGTTAATAAAAATATTAACTTAAACACTTGATGTATCTAATAAGGTGTAATTTTAATAGTTTGTCGTCTGTTGCGGATGATCGCAAACATCGTCAGATTGTAATAAGTCTTGCGGAAGTGTAAACCCTATACAGGTTGTAACAGAAAGGTGTGGTCATATTGTAAGAACCGGTTCTGCCCATGGAAATGAACAACTTTATCTAAGAAATAAAAAAAAATCACAAAAAAAAATTCGACTCTCCATAAAAAGTTATCATCAGTTGATCAATATTTGTATGGGATGTAATTTTTTTTTGAGAATTTCCTCATGTTTTCTTGAAGAAAGTTTTTCATATCGATGGGCACATGCAGTTCTTAAAATATGACCACACCTTTCCGTTACACCCAGTACATAAAGTGTTAAAAAATTATAACTTTTAATATGGTACCAACATTGAAATCGCGAAAGAATATCAGCTGTGCCGTATTTTTGACGAGTTTTGCTAACATAAATGTAGGCAAAACCTGATTTTTTTTCGCAATTTCAAAGTTGATCCCATAGTAAAAGTTATTCAGTTCGATGGTCCAAAGCACTCCTTAAAGTTTCGAGAGTTAATTTTTTTAACACCTTATATTATGAATAGATGTTTCAAATACAAACCATAAATCTCATCCAAATTCAATTAAATACCAAAAAAGAAAAAATGAAAAGTTTACAATTTTACGTGATTTTTTCATAAACTAACGGTGTATGCAATTAAACGGTGACTTACAAAATTTTTCATATCTAAGAGTAACAATTACAAAAACAATGTCTGAGATAGCATCCCTTTTTAGGATTCCGTACCAAAATGGTAAAAAGGAACCCTTATGGTGCGACTCAGTCGGTCTGTCTGTCTGTCACAGCTGGATATCTCAAGAACTACTAATGCTATCAACTTGAAATTTGGAATAGTTTTAGGTGACCTTTGCCCAACTATTTTACAAATAAGAAACAAATATTTTTATTTTTTTTATTTGTAACTGGCACTGAAAGGGACTCTTAAAAAATCGAAGTGGGGCTACTAGGGCATGTGTGGTCTCATATGAAAGAGCGCTGTTAGCTCATTTTCAAACATTTATTCTTTTTTTTTAGGCCGCACAGTTTTTGACTTTTGATGAAAAATGTAAAAATAATAGCGCTCGATCTCCGAAGTTTACATAGAGAAAAATCTGAAATTATTCTATGTGATGGAAATTTATGTAAAGATTAAAGGAAAAATAAACCGAAGTCTCTAAATAGCATACTTTTTCAGAAATCATCAATTAAAATTACATTAGTTCCACTATCGGTCAAGAGATGACGCTGACCTAAAACTGCAATATTCTACACCGCAGTGTTAAAATTCTTTGACGAATTAGTAACACATCCAAAATATTTATATATGATGGTACGGAACCCTCGGTGCGCGTGTCCGACTCGTTCTTGACCGGTTGTTTTTTTGAGTGCTGGAAATCTTGCAATGACTTCTTCCGCTCTGGGTGGAGCGCAGTACCGGATTAACCACGTAGCAAGAGTAGCAAATGCTATGGGCCCCGCACTTTGGGGGGCTCCCGCTTGGGTATTTTTGGTACAAGTCAATATACCATATAAAATTTAACCATTTTGGAGTATCCATAAAGACAATGTAGGCAATTACTGCCTATTGGGCCCATCGCTACCTATGGGCCCCGCGGCCTGTGAGAAAAATAGGTCAAAGAATTATTATATACATTTTAATTAATTATCATTTTACAAAGATTTAGTAGAATTTGCTACAGGCCCCACGCTGGCTTAATCCGGCACTGGTGGAGCGGGAATCGTGTCAGACTTTTACTGACTGAAACCCAACCTTGTTCCTTCAGTTGCCTGTGCCTAGGGCCGCGGTAACTCTATTTCATTTATCCGCCCCAGGGAGGAGAGCTATCATCCCTACCACACGATTTAAAAGTGCTCATGGAAGGAACAAACTCATGAAAAATAAATTAAGCATGTGCTAATATAATAAATCTTACAACAGTAAAGCAAAGATTTAAAACACGCATACTCGCGCAGTATCTGAAATTGCCCATTTCACTTCAAAAACTCTGAAAAAAAAAACAGCACCACCAAAGCACCCCGTACAGCCTTAACAACATAATTATCTCTTAAGACGCAGCTATACAACTTTTAATGGTTTTTAATTAAACATCCCGTCTAAACGACTTGTCTTATTGGAACGAAGTTCCTTATCGCGCGTTGTGAAAGGGGGCTAGACGGAAAAAATTCTTACGAAAAGTTGTCACGACACTTTTTGCTATAGTAAGCTATTGTAAGCTGTGCGGCGTCGCATGTTTCTCTGTCTGTCTCTATCTCTCTTATAGAAAGCAAGCCAGATATTATTTTTATAATTTTTTTTTTTTTTTTTTGATTATTATTTTTATTTCGTATATTTATTTTTACACATATTATTTACATTTTTAAATATTTTTAAAAGAAAACATATCAAAAAACATTTAAAAATATAAAAATAGTAGTCCACCGGTATCTATTATTATTTTTATTATTATTTTTACTATTATTTTTATTATTATTTTTTCGTTTATTCATTTTTTAAACATATTAAATACATTTTTAAATATTTCTTAAAAAAGAATATATAAAAAACATTTAAAAATATAAAAATAGTAGCCCACCGGTATCGGGAACAGGGTCCAAGCTACCGGCGGTCAGGGCTCCAGAGAGAGGAACCGCCTGACAATGCGAGCCGTGTCCAGAAGTACTGCTTTCTGAATCAAGCCCTTGATCCAGCCGCCTAACGAGAGCCTCCTGAGGTGTTGATCGAGGCTCGTGGCTATTAAGCCATTGGCTGACACGACTATCGGTACAATGATCGCTGAGTCCACATCCCACATGTCGACAACCTCGCGAGCCAAGTCAATATACTTGATTTGTTTATCTTTCTCGGCTTTCACGAGGTTCTCGTCATGTGGGACGGTAATGTCAACAATCATTGCACGCCTCTCGATTCGGTCCACCACCACTATATCAGGCTTATTGGCTACAATAGTCCTGTCAGTGATGATGGACCGATCCCAGTACAATGAGATATGACCATTATCGAGAACTGGGTCGGGCGCATATCTGTAGTACGGCACTTCCGATTCCACAAGAGAGTACTTCAGAGCAAGTTGCTGATGGATAATCCTGGCTACAAGGTTGTGCCTATGCAAGTATTCACCGTTAGCTAGACGAGAACAACCAGAGATTATGTGGCGGATTGATTCTCCCGGACGATGACATGCCCGACATATGTCAACCGTGCCGTCCTTCACAATAAATCGCCGGTAGTTTTTCGTCATGATAACTTCGTCCATAATTGCACAGACAAAACCTTCGGTTTCCCCAAAGAAGTCACCGACACGCAGCCAGGCTACGGACGCTAGTTGGTCTACATCGGGCCCATGTAGGGCCCGGAAAAAGCGTCCGTGAAGTTCCTTACTCTGCCATACTTCTCTGCGATCGTTAGTGTCAAGCACTAGAGGTTTGTGCCAGTTCTCGTTAGCCAAGGAGAGTGGAGTAAGGCCCTTGTCCACCGCCACTACATCTCGATGCATACCCACGTCAGCAGCTAGAAAATATTCCCTTAGACTGCATACCTCGCGGTTGTGGAGGGTTTTGGCATTTAAAAAGCCTCGGCCTCCACACTTCCGCGGGATATACAGTCTCATCACTGAAGAACGTGGGTGATGCATTCGAAATGCAGTCAGCAGTGTACGGACACGCCTATCCAGGGCGTCAAGTTCTGTTTGAGTCCATTTGAGTACGCCGAAAGAGTACATCAATACCGGCATGACCCAACCGTTGAAGGCGCGCACCTTGTTTCCGCCCGATAGAAGACTATTAAATACCTTCTTCAGGCGGCCAAAGAAGCGCTCCTTCAACGATTGCTTCATGTCAGTAACATTGATACCTAACGCTTCCGACATACCCAAATACTTATAGGTTTCGGTTGGAGAGAGGGATCTCAGGTTTATGGAATCCGAGAGTTGAGTTCCCACGGATTCCACAATCTCCCCTCGCTTTACATGCATGACTGCACATTTGTCCACACCAAACTCCATCCTGATGGCACTACTGAAGGTTTCAGTTACCTTGAGTAGTTCCATCAGTTGCAGATTGTTGGGGGCAAAAAGTTTCAAGTCATCCATGTAAAGCAGGTGAGATATAACCTGACCACCTCTCTTCAACCGGTAACCTAGTCCTGAATTCTCCAGCAGTGTGCTTAGAGGATTCAAGGCTAGGCAAAACCAAAGCGGACTCAAACTGTCACCCTGGAATATACCCCGCTCGATCCTTATCGGTTCGCTATTCCTCTGGATTTGTCGACATCCTGGATAGCGAAGGACCGTCCTCCATTGCCCCATACATGACATCAGGAAGGTGCGTAGCGTTGCATCAACTTTATACAATTCTAGCACCCTCATGAGCCATGTATGAGGAACTGAGTCATAGGCCTTCTTATAGTCTATCCAACATGTCGACAGATCCTTTCGGGAACGCCGAACCTGTTGGCTAATGGTCATATCTATGAGGAGAAGCTCCTTAGTACCGCGGGACCCATTCCTACATCCATTTTGAGAGGCAGACATGATATAGTTACTATCTATATGTGTGTTAATCTTAGCTCTCAAAATGGATGTAAGAACCTTATAGACCGTCGGTAAGCACGTGATCGGTCTATAATTTTTAGGTTCCGCAGTACTACCTGATTTATGGAGCAGGTGGGTTATTCCTGTAGTCAGAAATTGGGGCAGCGACCCTGACTCTAAGGCAGATCCAGTGATCTGAGATGCCAAGCGGGCATGCGACCTTGTAAACCATTTTATCCAGAAGTTGTGCAGCCCGTCCGGCCCTGGAGATTTCCAGTTAGCTAACGGACGAACTGCACGAGCTATATCTTGGGGGCTGATGATAATTGCCCCCATTTCTGGTACTAGATCGCACGCGCGCTCAACATCCCGAATCCAATCGCCCTCGGTATGACAGACAGGCACCGACCAGATGCTGCGCCAGAAAGAGTATATGGCGTCATCATCCGGCAGGTGCGTATTAGTCACACCTTGGTCCGGTCGCTCCCAATCCCTGTACACCCACCTTTCATTACTTCGGAATGTGCGATTCTGGATGTACCGCTCCACTCGCCGCTTATACCTGCGAATACGGTTTGCCCATGCATATACTTTCTGCTTCAGGAAGTCGATACGCTCTGTGACACGGGACATATAGTCACGGGAGCTGACACCAGTCCCCGAAAACGCCCGTCTCACAAAGCGCATCACTCTTGGGCGAGTGTTGCCCTCCCTGAAGCAGATTAGTTTGCCTATGAGTGCTCTGGCCGCACCAATACGACGCTCGATCCTGCACTGCCAAGCCGGCACGGCTGGCTTCGGTCGTGTAGCTCTGTCATTAGGAAATTTGACGTGAGCTACACGACATGCCGCTACAGCCGCGCAGTACAGTATCGAGTGTGTATCGGTGAGGTCTTCGCAGTCATCAAAGTAATTTGACAACTGCGAATCCAGAGCAGCCACCAGCGCCCTATTCTTATTATGCATGGGCAAACGAGGTAAGCGTGGCCTAAGCTCGAGCGGCATGCTGCGATATTCCCGAATAGCACACTCCAAAGCACTCCTCAATACATCATTGCAGTGGGTACTTACGTTTGTAACCATGTCATTACACTCCTCGTCAGCGTGGTTGGGAGCATGGTTGGACGGTGGTACCACAACTGGTACCACAGTCTGCGACGGAGGGGCAATAACATGGCTACCCATTTCAGTTCGGAGGCGATCAAGTACAGTATCATCCAACATATGATTACGCAGGATGACCCGTACCTGATCCGACAGTCGTTGGGCCGAAACGTTGACGGCTGGCTCAAGCACCTGGAACAAAGAGAGCATCCGAACACGGTACGCGGTCAGGTTGTTACCTCCCTCTGTAGCCCCATAGTATGAGCGCATGACGTTTTCATTGATGGATTGCGTCCATCGCATGCGCTGCACACTTCCGCCGGGAGCTGGGACCCTATCAGAGGCCGGTGAGCCTCGAGGTCCTAAGCCGCTCGGCGGCCGGCGTCCTCCCCGTCGACGCGCAGGTGGTGGTGTCGTCGGCGGCGAGAAGAACTCGTAGCTGGAGCTCGACGCAACTGCCACGGCCGGTGTCACAGCACTCACGGTGGGGCTGGGTTCCGGCGGCGGCGAGGCGGAGCTAAGCGACGAGGCCGGAGGTGGTGGGCGTGCTCTCCGTGCTGCGGCTCTCGTCAACATTTTTCTCTTCTCACTGTTTCATTCATCGTCATTGTTAACTTTATCTTGTCATTTTCACTATTGTTTTTTTATTATTTATATATTGTAGGTATTATTGCAGTTTTTGTCTGGTATTGTATGCATTTTTGGACGTTTAAAATAAGATAATTTGTTGATGTAATTGATAAAATATGCAGAGAAAATTTTTTTCTTGTCAGTTCGGTTGACAGTCGAGCCACAGATTATTATTATTTTTATTATTATTTTTATTATTAATTTTATTATTATTTTTATTATTATTTTTCCGTCTAGCCCGGAAAAAATTCTTACGAAAAGTTGTCACGACACTTTTTGCTATAGTAAGCTAAGTAAGCTTTTTGCTATAGTAAGCTAAGTAGATTAATTCACTAATTAATAATTATTACTTCACTAATTAATCGAAAGGAACTTCGTTCCATCCGGGTGTCCCTTGACACCTCTCAAGTTTTTTTTCTTTGAAAAAAATATGTTATTCTAGACAATTTCCGTTGTAATTTGATCTCAAAATATTTGAAGTTATATTTTTATAACATAGTGTAATTAATTTGTAAAGCTATATCTAACTCGGATAAAAAATTGAGAATCACGCAAAAGCTATAAAGCGTATTTTTATGAAACCTTCACCATTTTAAAGATCATTTAATTATTTATAATTTAGTCTCAGTGTTTTAGTTTAATACTTGGTGTTTTATGTGTAATAAATGAATAATGCGTCTAATTACGGACAGCGCTCCTTAATGGGCGTGCCGTGCCTATTACTGGGTGGACATACGACGCGTAAACGCGTTACGTGAGCTTAGCACAGAACACGCAAGCTAACCACTCAAGGTCGTTGGCAGCTAATGGCGCCTTAATACATTCAATATGAAACCCGTCCACAATGAGTTCAAGGCTCCGCAGATAAAAGAGCTTCTAATAACGGAGAGCAATCTCAAAGCGAATTGAGTCAACACTTCAGCACCCTGCCTGAAATCGAACGAATCGAAAGATTGGTGACGGCAGGTTATTAGAAATATGAAAAGGGAAATAATTGAATAGGGTATGACTACAAAAATATATATTTGGTTCGTCAGTTAGATTACCTAACAAAAACTATTGGATACGTATTTTGAGGTTATCAATTCGGATGTTTATATTATTTTTTTTTTAATGTATGTTTAATTGTTTAAAAAAAAATACTAGCATCCGAATTGATAACCTCCTCCTTTTGTAAATCGGTTTAAAAAATAAACAAAAACAAAAAATATGTGTACCCAGTGTGCCCAGATGACGTTTTGGTTTCCTCCAATATGTTCAAATTCCATGTTATTGGGGTTATAAGTTCGTTTTTTTTTTCTTTTTTTTTATGTATGTCGGGCATAACTCTGTCATATATTGACGGATTTGCAAAATTCTTTTTTTGTTCGAAAGGGGTTTGTTCCGAAATGATCCCATTTAAATTTCATATAAATCTGATGATGGGTTTCGGAGACAGGCAACGGAACTCTTCAAAAATTGACAGCAAATCAACCGTGATTGCTGCGATCTTAGGTCTATAAATTGTTAACACAATTTAATGGAGAACCACAACTAAAAAGTGAAAAATATTTAATTTTTTACAAAAAAATGGAACCGACTTCTGTTTTGTAATTTTTTTTTTATCTAACTGAACTTCAAAAAGGAGGAGGTTCCCCTATTACTCGAAGACGTCTAGACCGATTTGAAAAAATATTTTTTTGTTTGAAAGGGTTCCCAAGTGGTCCAATTTAAGTTTGGTGATGATCTGATGAACAAATTCGGAGATAGTCAATGGAATTGTTCATAAATGATAGTAAACCTAAGAGTAAACTTTCAGTCGCATGTCTGTTTATTGTTTACACCACTCATAACATAATATCACGCTGACGCGCTGATAGGCTCTGAAGGGCACACACATTTGTATTGTTCACCCTAATACACCCTAATTTCACCAATTGTGTTCTGATTGAAATTCCATGTTTCTGGGGCTATCAATTCGGGCATAACTTTACTATTTAGTTTTAGTTATGGGGTACAACAACTAATAATTGAAAAAAAAAATTTTTGCAAAAAATTTACAGCCGACTTTCAAAAAAAATGCGAAATAACCTTAATTTCTTTCTTACTTCATTTTAAAGTTGGTGTTAAATAACGAAGAAACCAAACTGGAAACACCGACTATTAAGGTTATTTTGCATTTTTTTTGGAAGTCGGTTGTATTTTTTTTTTAAGTTTTTTTTTGTCACGTTAACAAAAAATGAGGACGATACGTCGCGTTGTAAATTCGCTTGACGTCACACCACGTAAAAAATGTACCACTTTTTACCTACATATCAAGCCGTCACTCCTGAACTTGAATGAAAGAAAGAAAGAATAGATTTGACCAATGGCGCGCACGGTGGTAGAGTTGGCCGTCAGATGGTAGAGCGCGCGCACGATAAATCTGCACGCGGTCGAAATGGGAACTAAACGTTTTAATTTATATGCAAGCTACATTACCTACATAAATATTGGTATCTATATTCTGCCTGATTCTTCCGTACCCCTCCGTTGGTAGCTCCTGTGGCCAGCTTCAAGATTTGCAAGTGTCAAAAAATTCTACAGACTAAATTGTGTCAGAAAAGTAAGTACCTACGTAGAAAGATGAATATTCAAACACTGTCGTGTTCAAAGTAATACCTAATGACATTGACATTACGATCGAGGAAAAATGTACACTTTAACAGATCGCGATGAAAAAATATGAATGGGCGGGTTCTTGGTATAGCTGGACTAGGCTTTTAGGTTAGTTTGTGGGATTTCCAAATCGAGCCATGACTTGGCGGTGGCGCTTGCGCATTGCGTAGGAACATGAACCTCCTCCTCGCATCGTGTTTCTCTGTACTCAGGGTCGTAATTCCCCCGAAGTGAAGTAATTTTTAACCGACTTAAAAAAGGGGGTTCTGTATTCGACCCGTATGTATGCCCACGATTTTCTCGAAAACTACTAATCCGATTTGGATGGGGTTTTCATTATTCAAATGCATATTTTTCAAGGAAAGTTTTAGTAAAATGCATTAGGTTCTGATGAAGATCTTCGGAGATAGACAGTGGAACTCTTTAATAACTAACAGCAAATGACTCGCGATTACTGCGATTTTTAATGGAGTACCAGGACTAAAAAAAGTGAAAAATAAAAAACAAACTTTTTTTTTTTAAATATTCCATGTAAGAAAAGCACATATAAAACAAAAATTATGAGGTACGGTCAGGAAAAAAAACTTGTTAAATTCCTTGGAATTGACCTCGATGCTAGATCTGAGAATCAATGAATTACGTTTAAAAATTATGAATAAACATTCTCAGGCGGTATCGTTTCGCTAAGCAGCAGGTACTGAGCTATTGCACATTCATTTCTTACGTTACCGAGTTGAGTGAACTGTTGATGAAGTTTATCATTGAAGCCGAAGCGGGATTAAGTTAAAGCGCAATTATACGACTTTTAATGGTTTTGAATTGAACATCACGTCTAAACGACTAGTCTTATTTCTTTGAAAAAAATATATGTTACTCTAGAAAATTTTCGTCGTAATTTCATCTCAGAATATTTCAAATTATATTTTTATAATATAGTGTAATTAATTTGTAAAGTTATGTCTAACGCGGATAAAATATTGAGAATCACGCAAAAACTATAAAGCGTATTTTTATGAAACCTTAACCATTTTAAAGACCATTTAATTATTTATAATTTAGTTTTAGTGTTTTAGTTTAATACCAATTGTTTTATGTGTAATAAATTAATAATGCGTCTAATTTCGGACAGCGCTCCTTGATAGGCGAGTCCTATTACTGGGTGGACATACAACGCGTTACGTGAGCTCAGCGCAGAATACGCAAGCTAACCACTCAAGGTCATTGGCAGCTAATAGCGTCTTAAGTAGTCTGATATCTACGAGTATGCTAAGCGCAAAACTCGAGAACAGCTGGATCAATTTGGGTGAACTTTTTTTTAAAACTATTCTTGAAGTCTCAGGAAGGTTCTCATGAAGAGAAAAATTATAAAAATTGCACGGAAAACCGTATAGACCACATTTTTTTTTATTCCAATCAAACTGTTCCAATCTGTCAATAAGAACAGTTTAGAATAGAGCGAGAGTGAAGCTGCGGGCAAAAAATCTAGTTATAAATACTTAGTAATATAACCTGAACAGGCAGGAGGGATAAGACTGTTTATTTTGTGTGGATATGGAAAACACGTAGACTGAGTATAAAATTCTCTGCGTTGTGAGCACAAAAATAGTGTAATAAGAGCCAGTTTCTAACCCCTGACGCAAAAATAGGAGCGCTATTGGCGTGTGTCTGTTTGTGGCACCGTAGCTCTTAAAAGGTGGAACCGATTTGAATGCTGTTTTTTTTTATTTGGAAAGCTGGTTTTCTAGCGATGGTCCTTAAACATTTTTTTGTCAAAATCGGTTCAACCGTTTCAAGGTCATCAGCTCTATTATGGTTTTTAAATGTTCGCTTTTCTTATAAGCCATGGGTGTTTTTTAATTTAATTGGTATCTTGCTTGTAGAGTAAGTGTGCTGAGTAAATAATAATGGTATCTTATTTTCACCACCCAAACGGTAGCATAATGTTTTGAAGCGGACAAATTGATTTCGCGGTCCACCCTCCATGTGTACCCTTATTTGTCTTTTTACATCATCCCTCTGAGGGGTGAGAGGGGTCGGTTAATTTTTTGCCGAAGACACTCATTTACAAAAAACAAATTTTTGTTTGCAAAACCGAGCAGTCTTACAAATTTATTTCTCTGTAAATCCTATAATGACATGAAATGACAGGAGTCCAAATCAAATCAAAAATGTTTTATTCAGTCTTCTTTATTGTTCGATGGTTTCCTAAATTTTTATATACTTTGTGCCCAGAAGCAGGCCACATTAACCAGAGTATTAGCGTTCTTTAGGTCCTCCATAGAGTAGGTGTATGAGCACTTGAGGCATTCCATTTATTAATTAAAATATTTGAACGCCAAAAATGACAAAAAACTGTCCCCCAAAATGCCAAAATGATGTCTCGACACCACTTCCTAATGTTTTAGCTGGAATACAGAAGGGTCGTAACAAATTCCCTCGCAATATTAAATTTTCCCGCAAGTTAAGAGAGGCACGTATTATTAAATTTCTCTGCAAGTTAAGAGAGTAGTATACTCGTACTCTCTATCTTTTTTATTTTGGGGTGGGAAATCATTAAATAGCTTTTCTTCTTCGAGGGCGTGTCACACTTACTGACTGAAGCTCACCCGTGTTCCTTCAGTTGCTTGTGCCAGGGCCGCGGTGGCTCGTTCAAACCCACCCGATACCCTGGCAGATGACCTAGAATTCCTACAATCATCTTCCACCTTCTCTATATAAACTGAGCATCATGCCTGCCTGTACCCTGAAAGAAAATATGTACCTATTTCATCAATGAGGTTTTTCTGAAACGACGTACACCAGATGGCATTACTGAGGCCGTCAGGTCCAGACACCTGTCAAAACGCTTCAGATACTTAATGTCAGAAACTGACATATATCAAGTTGACGTCAACGTCATGTTTGTCATTAGGTTTCGTTTTCAAAGTAGAGTCCGTACAACGAAAAAAGTCCCGCGGAAATACATGGAACTAACAAGATTTGTTAGAAGATAGCGTACAGTCGCATAGAAACTAGCGCCGCGTCTGCGGAACTTCTTTCATTGGACGGACTCTAAAAGACTTGACGCTATAATAGCGCCAACTGGTGACGGAAGTCTTCCTGAATTTTTTATTTTTTATAATGAGGGCTTAGACTATGAAAGGTTATAGACGCAACGTCATTGGATATTAAATGAAGCAGGATCGTTAAAATGTGTGAGTGACCTCGACGAACATAACGATGACGTTTCGGCTTCTCATTTTGTCTGTGTGAGCTTATTTCGCGTGTACAAATACAAGCCGGCTTCTCATTCTTGTACTTCAGATTGCTGGCTTTTGACACTCTGTCTATAACCTTTCATAGTCTAAGAATGAGGGTTTTATTATAAATATAAATTGCCTTTTTATTAACCGAGATACGATTAACCGAGCAGAAATCCGGACTCCAGGCAAGCATTTTCAGCAGTTACTAAGGGAACACACAGGGGTCACTTATCTCCTAAGTCCAGACATGCACAATGCACAAATATGATCAATTCACACTTCCTCTAGTCGTGTGGGCGTCGCGTGTTCACAAAGAGAGCGTTATTAAATGATTGCTCCAATCCGGACCGTTGCGAGTCACCAGTTCATGTGAAATGACATAACAATAGAATGCTGGATTAGGAGCTGAGAACACCCTCAGTAACTAATCTAGCCAATAATCATGGGTTTGATATGGTTGAAGAAAAGTGTCGATAGAATTAGAGATGGCGGTTTTAAAGGCCGTCCGAACGTTTGCGCGTTGTCCATACAAGAAATTAGGTATTTTTGTTGTCTTGCGCACTTGACCACCCTCGTAGACAGCCCTCGCTTCGCTAGCACATGGAAGCCAATGGAAGGAGTCCCGCGACCTTTTAAAAGACCACCCCCAGACCCCGTCTGTACATCGCCTGTTAGGGCACATCCCTCACTGGGCACGCCACCATTGCGACGGTAGTGACACACCATGACGCAGGTCCTCACTGGACACGGAAGTTTCGGTAGGTTCCTGTGTAGGATAAGGCGGAGGCAAACGCCCGGGTGTCCCCACAGTAAGGATCCCCCAGAGAACACGGTGGAGCATACGGTGGAGATCTGCCCTGCTTGGGTGGACGCCGTGTCCTCGTAGAGGCGATCGTCGGCAGCGACCTGTCGCGCCCGGCCCTGGTCCAGGCCATGGTACGGAGCGAGAGGGAATGGGAAGCAGTCTCCTCCTTCTGCGAAACAGTAATGCTCGCGAAGGAGGAGGCGGAACGGGTGAGGGAGGCTCAACAACAGAGTGGCCCTCACGCCCTCAGCAGCAGCCGCCGCAGGAGACGCCTGGGCCTTCGGACGTCGCGAGACGATCTCCGGCCAGCGTAGACCCGGACCTGCGGACGGCGAGTAATGGGTAGCTCGCCGTCCAAAAATAAAATAAAAATGATTGCACACCCCAAAGAAAAAAAATACAACCGACTTCTAAAAAAATTACAAAATAACTTTATTTTCGGAAGTCAGTGTTTATATTCTGCTTGTTCGTTATTTGACACCGACTGCCGAAAATAAAGTTATTTTGTAATTTTTAGAAGTCGGTTGTATTTTTTGTTAAATAGTTTTTTATTTTTCACATTTTAGTTGTTGTACCCCAGAAGTAAAACTAAATATTAAAGTTAAGCCCGAATGGATAACCCCAATAACATGGAGTTTGAACATTTGGAGAAAACCAAAATGTCATCTGTGTACCTATACGTATTTTTTGTTTATGTTGATTTTTTTAAAAGTGCTTAATTGATTTCGATAAAATTTCTATGGGACCACCTCTGAAGTATGACCTACCAAACAAAAAAAGAATCATCAAAATCGATTCAAAAATGGCGGAGATATCGCGTAACATACATACAAAAAAAAAAGAACATACAGACGAATTGAGAACCTCCTCCTTTTGGAAGTCGGTTAAAAAAAGGGCACATCCCTGAAGAGACGGTAAACGGCAGACCCATTTACCGTCTCCTCAGGGATGTGCCCTGAGCTTCGCTGTGCGCGGCAGCATGTAATCACTGTGACACCATCTTTCCTGGGATCACTCGGTAGGCGGACAGTGCTCCTACTCCAATGACTATAAGTGGTTTTATTCTCTTTGTCCTACTCTGAACGCCCGCGACCCCGAAGTCCCGCCTGCCATAAATAGTGCAGGTGGGGCTTCGGCGTTTTCGGCGACGAGGGGGTTGCCTCCCCGACGCCTCCTTCTCCGAGCTGGATCGGCCTCCACTATCCCATACGGCGTCGTGTCATTTCGCAGTATAGCGGTCCTAAAGACCGTGTTAAACTATCAAGAATGTAGATAGGTCTAGAGAAACATTAGAGCCTTACGGCAAAGCGGAATCAGTATTCTGCAGCTAAAAGTCACATAACTTACTTTTATATTTGTCCTTTTTCCAGGTGAGGTGCAACACTTCACGTTCGAAGGTACTACTAACGATGTGACGTCTATAGCCCTGTCCTTCTACTCGGGATTGTTCGCCTATAACGGATGGTAAGCAACACTACTTACATTCTTCTAAAAAAGCCCTACTTTATTCCAAAGAAAAATTTTTACAAAAAAAAAGTACAATCGACTTCCATAAATAATACAAAAAAAAATACAAGTAACTTAAATTTCGGAAGTCGGTGTTTCTAGTTTGGTTTCTTCGTTATTTGACACCGACTTCCGAAATTAAAGTTATTTTGCATTTTTATTTGGATTATATATGGAAGTAGGTTGTATTTTTTTAACCGACGAAAAAAAGGAGGAGGTTCTTTATAAAAAGTTTTTTATTTTTAACTTTTTAGTTGTACCCCATTCTAAAACTAAATTAATAGTAAAGTTATGCCCGAATTGATAGCCCCAAAAATAGAGAATTTGATCTTATTTGGTGAAATTAGGGCGTATCAGGGTGAACTGTACAAATCTGTGTACCCCTTCAGAGCGTATCAGCGTGATGTAATGTTGTGAAGTGGTGAAAACTATATTCATACATGCGATTGCAGCAATTCTGGAAACTTTTCTATCATTTATTGAAGAGTTCCATTGTGTATTTCCGAAGTTCTTTATCAGATCTTCACCAAATTATAATGGGACCACATGTGAAGCAAAAAATTCAAATTAAAAAAAATCTTCAAAATCGGTTCACCTAGTAAAAATTATGAGGTAACATACTCGTACATAAAAAAAAATACAGTCGAATTGAGAACCTCCTCCTTTTTTTGTAGTTGGTTAAAAATTGAGTACATCAGCAAAAACTATGCAAATAAAACTAGTTTACAAATATCATTAACCCAACAAGGTATGACCTGAGTGAAGTTCGCGTTTCGCTGCGCGGTACCCCACCTCTCAACTCTGCTTAATTCTACCTGTACCCTAAGCTGCTCTAGTGGTTTAGTTTTTGGCTGACAAGCAGAAGGTACCAGGCACTGGCAAGTTGGAGCTGGACCAACACTCAGGGTGGTCCACCAAATTCCAGAGAATTTTCTGTGGAACAGAAAAGAAAGGCACCTCGTTGGGCAACACTAAAAAAATCCTTGACTCATACAACATCTTAAAGCCGGAAGAGGTATGCGTTTTGTTTCAACAAAACATCTAATTGTCACACGATAAAGATGTTTAAAGAAGTGTGTTTTGCCCTCAAAAATAAAAATATTATGCTATCTTTCCTCCAGGAACTACCTTAACTTCATAATCGAGGAGCTGAAGGATCCCGTGCGCAACCTGCCGCGCGCCATTGCTATCTCCTGCACGCTGGTCACCGTGGTGTATACCTTCACCAACGTCGCCTTCTACACCACGCTGTCGCCTACTGAGGTATGATTGATTCACTTCATCACAGAACAGCTGCAGGAACCATCGCCATCTCCTGCACGCTGGTTACCGTGTTGTACACCTTCACCAACGTCGCCTTCTACACCACGCTATCGCCTACTGAGGTATGATTGATTCAGTTCATCACAGAACAGCTACAGGAACCATCGCCATCTCCTGCACGCTGGTTACCGTGTTGTACACCTTCACCAACGTCGCCTTCTACACCACGCTGTCGCCTACTGAGGTATGATTGATTCAGTTCATCACAGAACAGCTACAGGAACCATCGCCATCTCCTGCACGCTGGTTACCGTGTTGTACACCTTCACCAACGTCGCCTTCTACACCACGCTGTCGCCTACTGAGGTATGATTGATTCAGTTCATCACAGAACAGCTACAGGAACCATCGCCATCTCCTGCACGCTGGTTACCGTGTTGTACACCTTCACCAACGTCGCCTTCTACACCACGCTGTCGCCTACTGAGGTATGATTGATTCAGTTCATCACAGAACAGCTACAGGAACCATCGCCATCTCCTGCACGCTGGTTACCGTGTTGTACACCTTCACCAACGTCGCCTTCTACACCACGCTGTCGCCTACTGAGGTATGATTGATTCAGTTCATCACAGAACAGCTACAGGAACCATCGCCATCTCCTGCACGCTGGTTACCGTGTTGTACACCTTCACCAACGTCGCCTTCTACACCACGCTGTCGCCTACTGAGGTATGATTGATTCAGTTCATCACAGAACAGCTACAGGAACCATCGCCATCTCCTGCACGCTGGTTACCGTGTTGTACACCTTCACCAACGTCGCCTTCTACACCACGCTGTCGCCTACTGAGGTATGATTGATTCAGTTCATCACAGAACAGCTACAGGAACCATCGCCATCTCCTGCACGCTGGTTACCGTGTTGTACACCTTCACCAACGTCGCCTTCTACACCACGCTGTCGCCTACTGAGGTATGATTGATTCAGTTCATCACAGAACAGCTGCAGGAACCATCGCCATCTCCTGCACGCTGGTTACCGTGGTGTACACCTTCACCAACGTCGCCTTCTACACCACGCTGTCGCCTACTGAGGTATGATTGATTCAGTTCATCACAGAACAGCTACAGGAACCATCGCCATCTCCTGCACGCTGGTTACCGTGTTGTACACCTTCACCAACGTCGCCTTCTACACCACGCTGTCGCCTACTGAGGTATGATTGATTCAGTTCATCACAGAACAGCTACAGGAACCATCGCCAGCTCCTGCACGCTGGTCACCGTGGTGTATACCTTCACCAACGTCGCCTTCTACACCACGCTGTCGCCTACTGAGGTATGATTGATTCAGTTCATCACAGAACAGCTACAGGAACCATCGCCATCTCCTGCACGCTGGTTACCGTGTTGTACACCTTCACCAACGTCGCCTTCTACACCACGCTGTCGCCTACTGAGGTATGATTGATTCAGTTCATCACAGAACAGCTACAGGAACCATCGCCATCTCCTGCACGCTGGTTACCGTGTTGTACACCTTCACCAACGTCGCCTTCTACACCACGCTGTCGCCTACTGAGGTATGATTGATTCAGTTCATCACAGAACAGCTACAGGAACCATCGCCATCTCCTGCACGCTGGTTACCGTGTTGTACACCTTCACCAACGTCGCCTTCTACACCACGCTGTCGCCTACTGAGGTATGATTGATTCAGTTCATCACAGAACAGCTACAGGAACCATCGCCATCTCCTGCACGCTGGTTACCGTGTTGTACACCTTCACCAACGTCGCCTTCTACACCACGCTGTCGCCTACTGAGGTATGATTGATTCAGTTCATCACAGAACAGCTACAGGAACCATCGCCATCTCCTGCACGCTGGTTACCGTGTTGTACACCTTCACCAACGTCGCCTTCTACACCACGCTGTCGCCTACTGAGGTATGATTGATTCAGTTCATCACAGAACAGCTACAGGAACCATCGCCATCTCCTGCACGCTGGTTACCGTGTTGTACACCTTCACCAACGTCGCCTTCTACACCACGCTGTCGCCTACTGAGGTATGATTGATTCACTTCATCACAGAACAGCTGCAGGAACCATCGCCATCTCCTGCACGCTGGTCACCGTGGTGTACACCTTCACCAACGTCGCCTTCTACACCACGCTGTCGCCTACTGAGGTTTGATTGATTCACTTCATCACAGAACAGCTGCAGGAACCATCGCCATCTCCTGCACGCTGGTCACCGTGGTGTACACCTTCACCAACGTCGCCTTCTACACCACGCTGTCGCCTACTGAGGTTTGATTGATTCACTTCATCACAGATCAGCTGCAGGAACCATCGCCATCTCCTGCACGCTGGTCACCGTGGTGTACACCTTCACCAACGTCGCCTTCTACACCACGCTGTCGCCTACTGAGGTATGATTGATTCAGTTCATCACAGAACAGCTACAGGAACCATCGCCATCTCCTGCACGCTGGTTACCGTGTTGTACACCTTCACCAACGTCGCCTTCTACACCACGCTGTCGCCTACTGAGGTATGATTGATTCAGTTCATCACAGAACAGCTACAGGAACCATCGCCATCTCCTGCACGCTGGTTACCGTGTTGTACACCTTCACCAACGTCGCCTTCTACACCACGCTGTCGCCTACTGAGGTATGATTGATTCACTTCATCACAGAACAGCTGCAGGAACCATCGCCATCTCCTGCACGCTGGTCACCGTGGTGTACACCTTCACCAACGTCGCCTTCTACACCACGCTGTCGCCTACTGAGGTTTGATTGATTCACTTCATCACAGAACAGCTGCAGGAACCATCGCCATCTCCTGCACGCTGGTCACCGTGGTGTACACCTTCACCAACGTCGCCTTCTACACCACGCTGTCGCCTACTGAGGTTTGATTGATTCACTTCATCACAGAACAGCTGCAGGAACCATCGCCATCTCCTGCACGCTGGTCACCGTGGTGTATACCTTCACCAACGTCGCCTTCTACACCACGCTGTCGCCTACTGAGGTATGATTGATTCACTTCATCACAGAACAGCTACAGGAACCATCGCCATCTCCTGCACGCTGCATGTACAACTACCCCTTATTCAATGTCAGAATGGTCAAAATGGCATTTTGAGAATCTGACTTTTTAGGAATGAGGGCAATTATGGCATTTCGGGAATCTGACATTTTGGGAATCTGGCATTTCATGAGTCCGACATTTTGGGACAATTCTAGTATTCTAGTGTGATGACCCTAGTTCATCACTTGTGGCTTCGAATCACAGCCCTTTGATAAATTCTATCTTTGCACGTGTAAGCAGGCACACCAGTTATGTATGGAGGCTTATTTAATTTGGTTTAGTGTTTATGCTTGAGTTCGTTTTTAATGGCATAATTGAGTGTGTTAGCTAACAAGTGGCGGATTAATTAATTTTATGATTATATTTTAGACGATATATCTTTATTTTTCTGTTTTACGTACGTTACATACACATATGTTAAGATTGTTGCATATAATTATATAGATTCAAGTTCTTCAAACTTAACAGACAGATGTGTTGCTGGGGAGTTTGTTGGCCACTTCTTCTTCACAGCTAAAACACTAGGAAGTGGTGACGGGCGGGCGTTTTTGGGGGACTGTCTTTATGTAGAACTTTGACGTTCAAAAAGTGCTGGCTCTCAGCTCAGTTTGAATAAATGACTTTTGATTTTGATTTTGGGAATCTGGTATTTTGGAAATCTATCATTTTGGGAATCTGGCATTTTGGGATTCTGACTTTTTGGGAATCCGTCATTTTGGGAATTCGACGTTCCGGGAATATGATAGCTAGGATAATCCTGAGTGGGAAAACAATTTTCTAACAAGTTTTTACTATTAACTAGTTTATCGTATCGAATAAAGGTCGAGTTCTAGAACTCTTAACTTGAACAATTTTGAATTGAACAAAAACATGGCTATTCATTTTTTTGACACCATTTATTTCAATAATTTACAAGATGTTCTTTTCCTTTACGGAAATTTGCATCTCGAAGGAAGAACACTGATTTTATTTTTTTGACGTCACACATAATTATACCTTGCCATTCACTTTATACCGAGAAGGTCCAACAAAAGTATTTTTTTGTTGTTTACGAGTTTTCGATTCTTTGCAATTCTTGTTATTGCCAAAATGAGGAAGCGATTATTTTGTCAATGTTGATGTAATCCGTTGTACGTTGAAGGTCAGCCACGGAAAAAAATACCTACTATCTATAATCACTCACTTGGCGCCAAAAGTAATAGGCATTATGTACCTACCTAATTTTTTAAGCTATTGAATAGCTTCTATCGCGCGCCTTGAGCGTGGAGACCGAATCCAGAAATTCCGTAACGAAAATAACCTAACACCCCTCACTCCGACCAGCACAGCGGTGATACTTTTTAGTTTTGCCATCTATCGATGAATAGCAGAACTTTTGACTTTTGATGATATTGTGTTGTTGATATTGATGATGATGATGATGACGATGATGGTGATGATGATGATGATTATGATGATGATGGTGATGATGATGATGATGATGATGACGATGATGATGATGATGACGATGATGATGATGATGACGATGATGATGATGATGAAGGTGATGATGATGATGATGATGAAAATGATGATGATGATGATGGTGGTGATGATGATGATGACGATGATGATGATGATGATGATGATGATGATGATGATGATATGTATCTTGTTACGCCAAAGAAGTGTAACTTCTTACGTGCGTACATAAGTACACACACATAAATAAAATAAATATATAATTTTAATAGCATAAATTGATAAAAAATGCTATGCAATAGCTTTACCGCGGCAGTATCCGAGTGCCACACGTCTTTTTTTCAATTTTGTTTTCGCACGGTTTGTGCATTTAGCTAGTGTCAAGTTAAGAAAGTATTTAGTTTTAGATACAGAATACTCTCCTTTTTTCCATTAGAATGCAGAAGTAACATATTCTGATGTTTTTGCAGTGTTTGGCACCAAATGAGTCGAGTCAGCCTTCTTGGCAAACGTCGCTGAGTTAGTCAATACTCCGAAAAAATCTCAGCTTTATTTTACCGAGGTTCTGCCTGTTTCAATTATTCCACATCATTATTCTATCTGACATGACAACGTAAAATGAAGCTCTAATCTCGATTAAACGCATAAACTGAGTTTAGTTTAATTATTCGCGATTATTTTCATTGGTGAAATCGGCCCTAAGAGTGACGACGTACCCTATTTTCCTTTTAAACTTTTTAAAATGAGTTTCTTTACTGTTCACTTTTTTTGCTGACCGTGCCGTATATCTCATTTCACAAGATCTGAAAATAATCAAGAATATAAATAGGTTGATACTGTCGGAAAGCAGCTGAATAATTTTACTTTTATCGCCTACTTATTACTGAGGCACCATGGTAGAGCATAACCAAGTTTAAAAAATAATAAAAATTCTTTCTTACAAAGTCATTTTTAAAATAGCCGTTTGACTAAATATTCCTTAGCATTTAACTAACTTCCGCATGTCGGAGGAGCAATGTGTGAAGATAACCGCACAGAGTATCCCAAAAAAAAAATTGACAATGTTAATTAAACATAATTAAAAATATTTGTACGCCTCTGTGCAAAACATAGAAGATCGACCTATCTGTAACATCTCACACTCTGTTGTAATTTGACCTATGTTTACAAATAAAGCATTCTGATTCTGATTCCCAAACGCAAGGAAACGACAACGGCAGGCCCAGAAAAAGATGGATTTCTTGGGATGAGTTGGATTTCTTCTCAAAGGGCTAGCCCAAAAATTGCAGAAGACCGGGGAAAGTGACAAGGCGAGAAGAGAGGCCTTTGTCCTGCAGCGGGACAGCACTGGCTTATAATAATAATAGCTGTTAATCCATTACTAATTAATATAGAATCATTTTATCGTAGGTGCTGGGGTCAGCGGCAGTAGCAGTAACGTTTGCAGAGCGGCTGTTCGGCTGGTTCGCTCTCTCCATCCCGCTGTTCGTCGCAGCCTCCACCTTCGGAGCCGTCAATGGTGTGCTGCTCACGTCTTCAAGGTAAAGCCTCACTTTGTACTATTATTGTTTTTCTTTTTGGTCGAAACCAAGAAAGCGAAACAAATTATAATGTGTTTCAATAAACAGAATAGAATAGAATCTAAATCCTTTATTCGACACAGATATAACACAACAGCAACAAACAAAAGAAAAGAGTAGTACATAAAGATATAATAAAATTCTGCTGAGCGTGCCCATACCGAAAGGGTTACCAATGTTACCATCTCAGCATTTGCTGGGCGTCGGCCACCCAGCGCTGGTTTTCAGTTGGCACCCCGCAGTGACGCACGGATGAGGGTAAATAAAATATTTAATTAACGAAATATTGATGTTTATATACTTAGGTAATTATATATAATTAAAATAATACATTTATATCGTTAACTATAAATGTCAGTGTCAGTTATCGCAATGGTCGACTTTTGTAACACGTTTGCGGCTAACACAAAATACATATTATATATTCAATACCCACCTATTACGAGCTAGACTGTGAAAGTAAAAAAATATAGTTACGAAGGCTAGTGATGAAGGTTGTGTGCGAAACACAATTGCAGTCATTTAGATTCTTATTTTTATAGCAAAGCATAATTTTCAAATCGCTGTTTGTTAAATAATCACGTTGCCCTCTAATTTAAGTAAACCATAAGTGAGAGCCCTGCACCCATAACACAAGTTTACTCGTAACTCGGGTGTCAGTGGGTAGCACCTAGTGCCGATGTACAATTTTTAAACGGATTACTAGAGGAAAGTTTTAGAAGTCAGAAGGGTTAGGAAGTAAAATACCCTGGCCTATTATCCTGGTTCTCATACGAAAATGATGTTAGTTCTGTATACAAATGAAGACAGAGGGCTTGCCAGCTTTTTTTTGAAGTTATACTTCTTAGTTCTTTAGGCACGTTATGAAAAAATGGTAAGAGTGAAATTTTAAGATGCGCGCGCATCACTCTCACACAAAATTCACAGGTTGACGTTAGCTAGAACCGACACCCTGAAGTTAGCTATGGTCTGTGGTTCATGAAGAATGATTGTTTTCCTTTTCTAAACTTTGTGACAGTTTGGTTTTTTATCTTGTTACGCCAAAGAAGTATAACTTTCTACGTGCATACATAAGTACACACACACTTTTTTTTTTCGGGGTGGGAAATCATCAAATAACTTCTCCCGCTCTGGATGGAGTGTGAGGGCGTGTCAGACTCATACTGACCAAAGCCTACTTGTGTTCCTTCAGTTACCTGTGCCAGGGCTGACGTTTTTGAACATTCCCACGACTCTGATATAAGGACTCGCAACCGTACTAGCAATCTTGCTATCCTCCCTCAAAAATCTAGCCTCGTGTAATCTGGTCATTAAGTTACCAGGAAAACTATGTAGTTGTAATCACCGCTCAAAATAATGTCCTTTTTTCTTCCAGATTGTTCTACGCCGGAGCAGCTCAAGGCCAGATGCCAGAGATGCTGACGATGGTGAGCTCGCGCGCCACGCCCGCGGCCGCCGTGCTGGCTGTGGCGCTGCTGAGCCTGGTGTACCTCACCGTGTCCGACATATACGCGCTCATCAACTACGTGGGCTTCGCTACTTGGGTGAGTGTTACTTACGAGCTTAAACTTATTCGTATATTATATTTTCTTGTGTGAAAAGTGAAATGCACTGTGCTGATCCCAAATAAATTGGACTTAGGGCTGCATAGGACTGCCCAGGGGTCGTGGATAAATTCGAAACAGAGTTACCGCGTCCCTGGGTACTCAGGCAACTGAAGGAACAGGGTTGGGTTTTAGTCAGTAAAAGTCTGACACGTCCTCCCGCTCTTGGTCGGGAGGACGCGTCCTTATCATTGTATGATTTCCCACCCTGTAAAAAAAAACTAAAAAAAAATAATAACTTTAATTTCGGAAGACGGTGTTTCTGGTTTTGTTTCTTCGTTTTTTGACACCGACTTCCGAAATTAAATTTATTTTTCAATTATTTTGTTTTTTGGAAGTCGGTTCTTTTTTTCGTAAAGATGTTTTTGATTTTAAAACCGACTTCGAAAAAAAAGGGCAACTGAAAGAACACGGGTGGGTTTTAGTCAGTGAGAGTCTAAAACGCCGTCCGGCTCCACAGGGAAAATATCTGATGATCTTCCTTTTTTTTTGAGAGTGTTACCAACCCTTAAAAAAATAAGAAAGTGCACGAGAACTGAATGCACATAGAAAAAGCGCTCCAAAACTTATTGCGTCGTTGCACGACACGACACCTACTAAAAAAAATACTTAGCTAAAATCCTCAGTAACTTTTCCTCCTATTAGACTGGCAGGTAGTGTCTTGAATCGTGTTCAACAATTTAAATATCTCGGCTATATTGTCACCGCGGGCCTCAAAGATGATCTAGATGTAGAAAGGGAACGAAGAGCATTGGCGGTTCGATGCAACATGCTTGTCCATAGGTTTGCTCGATGCACGTGTGAAGTGAAAGTGACGCTTTTTAAAGCATATTGTCAGACTTTTTACACGTGCAGCCTCTGGACGGGTTGTACGCAGAAAGCCATCAATGCTCTTCGAGTTCAATACAACAATGCATTCAGGATGCTGCTGGGGCTGCCACGCTTCTGCAGTGCTTCGGGAATGTTTGCTGATGCGCACACTGATGGCTTCGCAGCGATCAGACGTAAGCGCGCCGCCTCGCTGCTGCAGAGGGTCCGGGGCAGCTCGAACAGTCTCCTGAGTGTCATTGCGGGGAAATTTGATTGCCCGCTCGTCCATTATTTGTCCAACCTGCATGTATACATACTAACATAGTTATTAAGGTTAATGTTTACTAACAAATTATGGAATTTTCTGAAATAAAATGATTATTATTATATTATTATTATAAAATCCATAGTATTCAATTGCTCCTGGATTCTGTAACATAAAAAATTAATCTTCAGTACAAAAGCCACGCACAATGTAGAATTCAGATTTTTTTTTAAATTTACTGACTGATATGTAATATTTTTTCTTACAGTTGAGTATTGGTGCGGCAGTCCTCTGCTTACCCGTGCTGAGGTATACACAGCCCAATCTTGAACGACCCATCAAAGTCAACCTCTTCTTCCCTGGTAAGTGGCCCAAACACACCTTTTTCATCTCAACTAAAATCTTAAAAGCAAATCAAGAATCTTCAGACTCCAGGCCTCAATCTTCATTCTCCGGCAGCATATTTTTTTTTTTGTTAAATTTTTCAGACTCTGTGTTTATATTTAAACTTTTTAAACTTAAACTTCCCACCAATAAAGATTATAGCTTATTTGTTAATCCAGGATATATAAGTAATCCTGGTACCAAACGTCTTTAGCCGTTTGATCGTGACGAAGTTACATACACACACACGTACATACATATATACAAACTTTCGCTTTTATAATATTAGTTTGATTAGTTCTAACTGTTTCCAGCTGAAAATTATTAACTCCAAATACAAATAATGTATTGTTCTTTCACAAGTTTAGTGTGTACTTCATTTGGTTTTTCAAGTGCCCTTTTAGGCAACAAATGCCTGTATTAGGACACTTCGCTCTTCAGAAATTTATTGTTAACACTAAGTACTTACAATTTTAAGGAAACATAATAATTAAAAAAAAATATAAAAGTTACAAATTATAAAGTCTCAGTTTCCGGAACAAAAATCATCGCAACCTTTATGTGACAAAAATAAAAAACCGGCCAAGTGCGTGTTGGACTTCACATATTTAAGGTTCCGTAAGCCCAGCTTCCACCGCGAGCGGAACGGATCCAATAATGACTTCGTTAAACTCGCAAGCGCAAACTGCATACTTTGGTGGAAACATAAACCTATTTACTATAAAAAAAAATGCATTCCGCTTACGCATTTCCCCTTTCGCGGTGGAAACTGCGCTGTACAAATGTATTTTTTACAATTTGTATGGCTTTGGGTCAACAAGATGTTTATACTGTGAAATTTTGAAGACTGTAGCTTCAACCGTGTGGCTGTAAAACCTGTGTGACAGACGACGGACAGACAGACAGACGGACACGTGAGTGATAGCAATAGGGCTCCGTTTGGACCCTTCGGGTACGGAACCCTAAAAATTCAAACGATTGCAATTGCTTGAATCAAAAACGAATCACATGACTTGCGTTTAATTTGACGCGCCTATAATTTCGATTACAGGAACCGGATTACCTCTTTATCGCTTTAAAATAAATCTCTTCCAGATTTAAGGTTCCTACTAGAACTGCAAAATAATTTTAAACAACTTCCATTCCAGTGATCTACATAATCTGCACGATCCTGGTGGTGGCGTTCCCAGCGTTCGCGTCCCCTGCCGAGACCGGCGTGGGCTGCCTCATGATCCTCACGGCGGTGCCGGTCTACCTGCTGCTGCTGCACCCCAGGACCAGGATCAAGTGGCTTAGCTCCATCACCAGTGAGTAACCGTGTATCACCGGTCTTTAGACACTATTATAGCCGGATCGTTTCTGTAATAACTACATTTGGCATATTTGTCAAATTCAAAATATTCATTTAACTTGAGTAATTTATAATGGACCCATTTCTAATTACAGTAAAGCTAATTATATGTTAACGGAGTAACGTGAATATTTGAGCAAATATGCCAAGTTTAGTGCCAACAAGCACATCAGCAAAGGAAATGCCAGCATTTTGTTGATTTAAAATATTCATATCTCTTCTTCTTCCTCCAACTAGACCTTGTCTCATTATTTGGGGTCGGCCTTCCTTGTCCTCATCCTCCATTTTGCACAATCTTGTGCTTCGTCTGTTCTTAGCTGAGCATCCTCCAGGTCCTTTTGGACCGTTATCTGCCATGTGGCGGGTGGTCTTCCACGCGTGCGTTTCGTCGTAGGCAAATCTAGGGCAAGCTTCACCATATGGTCGTCTGAGCGTCTTTGTGACTAACTTGATGTTCTATTATTTCCAGATTTCGCTACCCTCCTTGTGCAAAAGTTGACTTTATCAGCACGTCCCAAAATGAAGGTGAGTGATCAAAGCATGTTTAATTCTAAAATAAAATGAAGGCCCCGCGTTCATTCCAGATTTTTCAAGCAAGGACAATACGTGCTAATGTGTAGGTGCCATAGTGGTACAGATTTCTGCCAATGGAAATGAACAACTGTCACCAGGAAATCATTGTCTGTTCCACGAAATAGAAAAAACAAGTGGAAGTGCCCACGCAATTATCCGGCGTGTGTCACAATTATGCGGAAAAATATGTAAAATAATAACAACCTTCGTAAGTTGTAATAAATTATAATTTTGTATGAACAATAAATTCATTTTTGACGAAAAGCTTATTTGTTGTTCATACAAAACTAAGACTTATTAGAACTGACGAAGGTTGTTATTATTTTACATTTTTTCCGCATAATTGTGACACGCGCCGGATAGCTGCGGGGTTACTTCCACTTATTTTTTTCTATTCCATGGTCTATTCTTTTAAAAAAATATTTATCCTCACTCTCTTTTTTTTGAGTTCTATTATTATTTGGGAATTGACTATGACTTCCTTTAAGAAAGTTTTACATTTCCATGGGCAGATGCAGTTTTTTTTAAAATATGACAACACCTTCCCGTTACACCCTGTAATCATACTCATAAAATAAAACAACTTTCATTAAGTTGATGGTGTAAGCTTATTGATTTTTACTATTCAACATTATCTTGTTGCCCTTTTCAAACACATTTGCTTCTTTCAATTTTACCTGCTAACCAATGATGGTTGACCATAATTGATTTTAGCTCCAAATAATTGAAATAACCCACATTTTCCAGTGAATGCCTTCCACGACTACTGCATCCGACAACATATCCGACCACACCGGTAAGGCTGCGTTACACCTGCCTGTTTTACTGAGAAAACTAAATATACACCGTTTAGTATGTGTAGTATACAATACAGAAATTATAAAATGTTTGAATATAATATCAAATTCGAGGCAGTGCTATAAAGAACTTGGCTGTTCCACTACCATGCTTCCAATTGTAGATTTTTTTTTTGTTTAACAGGCAATCGTGCTTTTATATAAAAAAATTGTTATACTATTCACTGTATAAGAATATAGGCACAGGCAGCCTCACACTTTTGAATGTTTTGTTGCTGAAAAGATTTTTCTATGCGTATTGACGCAAACGTGTGAGCGAGTGGCTCACACATTTGCGTCAATACGCATAGAAAAATCTTGTAGTATGTTTTAAATACAATTAAATGTACTCAATTACCACATATTTAAGTAGGTATATTCATAGTGTTTACAAGTGACCAGTATATCTTGAGACTTCAGTGTGGAACTGCGTGTCACCGCAAAATGTCATCCTTAATTCAAATTTAGTACATTAATATTTAGATCATTGTGTATTAAATCGGCAGCTAGCGGCAAGAGAAGACTATGAATGGAAATTATTTATATTTGTGAAAAGTAATAGCATTTGGTTGACTGTTGAATGAATTTTGAATCGTCCAAACCGTGTTAAAAGAAAGAAAACGTCAACATTGAATGCCAGAAACTTAGGGGAGAACAATGCAGTAGAAAATAAAAAAGAGCATTTGAGTGTGTTTGCACTTTTAAAATAAAGATCATGTCTGTAAGTGCATAATAATTAAGTCGTATGTAAAAGCTTACTGAATGATGATGTGTATATCATCATTCGGCTATGCCCTCTACAGTATGTTTTGCGAATACAGTACACGCATTTAGCTGTTTTTAAAATACGTGAAATATATATTTCAAATCATTATTCCTTTAACGTACACATTCCTTTTTGTGTATTCAAGTAAATACATACATCTCAAAAACGTTTTAATAAAAAAATAACGTAAGGCTTAGCCGAGAGAATTGAAGCAAGCAAGTCTGAAGCATCAAAAGACATCTACCTACATAATAATATAGAAATAACTTTAAGATCAACTTTATAACAAGAAGTAACAATCGCATAATGCATTATAATAGTAAATTATAATTTTTTGACGCTTGCTTAAAAATGTAATCTATACTAATATAATAAAGTTGAAGAGTTTGGTTGTTTGTTTGAACGCGCTAATCTCTGGAATTACCAGTCGGATTTGAAAAATTATTTTTGTATTTATGATAGGCACACTCATGAGGAAGGCTACAAGCTATCTAGCATTACGCTGCGACTCACGAGAGCAGAACAGTAACCAAACATGCAGGTCAAACCGCGGGGGACTGCTATTTTATATGTATTTTAAATGATAAACTTGGCTGTACACACCACCGTGCACCCAGTTACCAGATATTATTTTTAAGTTACAAGATTGGGGTTTATTTGCGGGATTTTCTCGAGTGAAGTTCAGTGGCTGTTTTAATTATTCGCTTATTGATTCCTAGTGGTTATTGTGATGTAAAAAAACTTTTTAACAAAAAAAAATTATCGACGAAAAAGAACTAAAAAGCAAGAAATAAATAAACCTTTTAAGTCTTGAGTATTGAGCAACATAAAATATCAAATTTAATATAAACTAATTTTGAGTCGGCGCCAAACAACGTTCTGATTAATTATCTAAATTTTATTTGTACGTAGAAATGAAATAGGCTCTACGTAGGTAATTATTCATTAAATTATTTCGACCACACGCAGACTTATCGTACGCGCACTCTACAAGCGCCGGCCAACTCTACCACCGCGCGCGCTCTGCGGTCAAATCAAATAGCGCGCTTCCCCGGCTTCCTGTTACACACTGCCGTCCCATTTCACGAAATCGCTCACACAGATTGCAGTAAAACGAGAGGAAAGATGTAACACATTAAAAAATAAAGTTAATAATACATATTTCCATTCGAAATTAGGTAATTGTTTTAGTAACATACCCTCTTCCAAATGCTCTAATAGGCAACTATTCAGTTTATCACTACATAATTATAAAACACAGTCCCCCGCCACGTCTGTCCGTCTGTTCACGATAAACTCAAAAACTACTGAACGGATTTTCATGCCTTTTTCACCAATAGACAGAGTGATTCATGAGTAAGTTTTAGGTGTATAATTTGTACCTATGCGATGCTTATCCTTTGCAGGGACCACAAAATTCACTCAAGTTCCAAATTAAAATCAATTTATGTGCATCTACTTGAAATGGACAATATATAGGTAAATATATATATGACATTTTTAGATGTAGCTTTTATATACCTGTAACTCTTAGAATAAATTGTGTATTCGTATAAAACTTATAAGTTTTATAAATGTTTAGTTTTCATAAAGTTTCGTAGTGGCAAGATGAGAAAAGACAATTATTGTTAGTAAAAAAAACGTATATTAATGAATGTGCATTGCGCTTCAAAATATTTTAAATGAAAACTACGAGTGTGTATACATTATTTGAATTTATTTGATTGCTAGAGTCTGACCAACCAAAGCTGTCCAAGAAAAAAGGCGGCGATTTAGAAAAATCTTTTATTTCTAAGTACAATTTATTACATGTCTAGTATTTATAATAGAAATACTGACATAAGTATTGCATAATATTTCTTGAATAATATTATAGTATCAACTCCGTTTAAGCAGTGCATGAACTGGGTTACCAGCTACTGATTTTTAAAATTGCCGTTTTTTTTCTTTGACAGCTTTCGTTGGTCCGACTCTGAGTGGTGTTACAATTAATTCGAGATTGTACTAGGTGTATTTTTAATCAGGTTATTTTTTAATAAAAATAGTTTTTGTCATTTTTATAATACTTTGGTTTAATTTAACATAATTTTGAAATAGACCTGCTGATTGATAAAATTTAATTGAAGCATTTTTCAAGTCAATATACAGGCAGCTAGGCGACCTGTCATTTTGTGACTTCGAACTTCGATTATGCAGGTAGATAGTTATAACATTGTAGTCAGGTATATTTCTAATATTATTTCATAAGTAATATATTTGATATAATAAACTTGTTTGATTTGTCAGTATGGCTGTGCTAAACTAAGATCTAAGTGTTGCCATTCCCAAAGAAACAATTTATTATTAATTTATTATACTTTCGTAGAATAAGTTTAGTTTTAATGTTTGGATTTTAACGTGTGATCAATTAAATAAAAATGTTTGGAAACAGTCAAGTAAATATTTAATAAAAACAAGACAATCTAGATTTTAACTTTGTGCACAACAATGCAACATACAATTACTTACTTAATTATACCTACATATAAAATTAAGTAATTGTGTTGTTTGTTTTTTATTCAGAAACTGTATCACATAATACCAGTTTTTTAAGAGCTATGACATATTTTGCATAATATATTTTCTTATAATTTTATTTTAAAGCTATGTCTGTATGTTGTGTGTTGTTGGCATAATATTAGGTGTTGTAATGGATTTAATAGAAATCGTGGTATACTATTTTTCTTTTGGTTATTTTAATTGTGTAAATAAAAGTACGAAACATACTCAAAACATTCCATTACGAGTTGCAACTGCCACAGTCGCCTGAGTTAGCTAAGTTAGAATAATATATTTGTATGTATTTTGACTCTAGTATGCAATGGATCACGTAAGTTCATTCCTATCTCTATGAGATCTCTTTGAACATTCAAAAGTGCAAGTAGTTTCATTAAAATGGATGCTTTGAGTTTAAGTAAAAGATGAGAGAGAGATTATCAAGAGCCATTGTATGAAGGGTCTGTTATGGAGTAGCTTGTATAAAATGTAAAGTTTTGTAAACATTAATGTAAACTGCATAAATAGCCGGTCTCAGTACCTACCTGTATCGCTCCAATTTTTGAGCAAATGTGACCAAAATATTTCTGATCATTTCTATTGCAAAAAAGGGCCTCTAGCGGAAAATAGAACAAGAAAATGTAATTTTCAAGCCAATGACTAAGAACTATCGCAACTTTACTACTTTTATAGAAACCTTGGTTCCTTGTAAATGAGACACCTATGTGATAGATAATTTCTAGACATAGGCTATACATTTATGGACTAGTAGCAAACAAGAACAATCTCACCAAAAGAATCTCAAAAACGTATAAATATGTACCATTTTTTGTAATAGCAACATTTTAGTTAATTCTTGTAGAAATTTTTAAATATGAATGTTTAATTTAATTCTTATTCATAAGACGCGCTCGATTTATACAAACGTACAGAAATATTGATGCAATCTTCAATGCATTTATTTTGCTCATTTCTTTTTTAATATTTATACCTAATGTTTAGACTTAAATATTTTCGTCGTAGAATAGGTAATCATGTATTTGTATATCAATGTTAAATGTGTCGATGTTTCTGTTAAGCGCAATGTCTTAAGGAGACGATATGACAATAATAAATTATTGAAGAAAGTATTTTTTTTTATTATTCCCAATAATGCACTGGCTGCCTCAATTGATATGATACACAGACTTCAAAATGAACTTCGTTCTGTCTAAGCTGACATGTTGACGATTGACAGAGAAGATCAGGGTTCTACTCCGAAGTGTTTTTACATAGTAAGTATCGGCCGAATGTTCGGACTTAATTGTGTGAAGTGTTAAAGTGAATGTGCCATACTGTGACGATTGTAGACTCAGCCTAATCTCAGCAGGTCTGTACCGGCTTTTAGCTGGCGGTTAAGAATGTTGGAGAGTCGATGGAATTATGATTAAAGAATATATGTCAATTTTGATTTATGAGAGACAGGAGTTTTGCCCTTGCAAGTGGGCACATATGTATTTTTGCCGTGATGACCAATATAGTTATTTAAAGTGCCCTCAGCTCTTTTCCGTATCCGCCCGTTGCTAAGTTACTCTTTTATGCACCGCACTCTCACGTTGCCAGCGAATGAGAAGTCTACCCTGAACTTACGAGAACGTCCCAGGATCCCTGCAGGCCGTACTGGTGCCTTGGGGTCCTACAATACCTAAAATTGTAGCTCTTCTCTGAGAGCTTCTTCTACCAAAAATATAAGTAATGCCATTTCGCTACAATTTTAAGTATTGCACATTCACTTTAACACTTCACACAAATATATCCCAACATTCGGCCGATACTTCGTAAAAACTTTGGGAGGCAAAAGGTGAAATACATCCATACAATCTCATTCACTTTTAGCCATTAATTTGTCACATGAACGACAAGATCTTTTTATAAATGTGTTAGCACCATAATTAGTCCCAGCAAAGGGAATGCATAAAAGAGATTTCCTACGAAAACTATAACGCGGACATCTAAAACAAATCTTACTAAGAAAGTAAGAAGAGTCCGCCAGATTACATAAAATTTTATAGAGAAACACTAAAAATCGCACGTCTCGCCGGGCTTCCAGCACATATTAGTGTTGGCAGTTTATTTACAACTTTACTTTTGGTAAGTAAAGATGGATACCCATCCATGGACCAACCCCGACGGCAAGCGTAGCTTAATCTGATGATGAATGATGATGAAGGATCGACCCGTGCGGCTGTTAATACTTTAGCCACGAGCTCCTCCTCCTTTCCAACTCCTCTCCACAGAGATTTGAAGATAAATTTAAAAAATAAATAAAAAGAAGTGTGGCACTCGGAGACTGCCACGGTAAAGCTATTGCATAGCATTTTTTGTCAACTTATGCAATTATAATTATTTATTTATTTTATTTATGCAGTATTTTTTTTCAACGTCACCGTCACCGTCACCGTCACCGTCACCGTCTCCGTCACCGTCACCGTCACCGTCATCATCATCATCATCATCATCATCATCACCATCATCGGAGTGGGGGGTGTTAGGTTATTTTTCGTTACGGAATTTCTGGATTCGGTCTCCACGCTCAAGGCCCGCGATAGAAGCTATGCAATAGCTTAAAAATGTTAACAAATTACTTTGTGAGGACTACGTACAGACAGACTGCATAATGTAGCTCAAGCCAACTGAACATATTATAATGAGGTAAGTATGTATTTATAATGCCGGAGAAGTAATCTACTGGGATTCGTAACATGTAACACATAACTACAAGTACCTAATGCATCTGATGTGCTTAGAACATACCTACACAATGCTTGATAGGACCTAGGCCATTTTCGAGCAAAAACTGGATCAATAGTAGCCTGAAGGATTAATATTTTGCACGTCGGTTTCAAAGTAGTCGAAGAGAAGCGTTGCTGTGTAGTTTGATTAACTACAACGTAGCCGTAGCCTCCATGGCAACTGCAAGCTGCGCAGTCGTGCGTGCAGTTTCTACAGTTGACATGAGAACTAACCCAGCAGGCGTAGCGTGACCAATTCTATCTCTATTCTGCCTAGAATAGAAAAAGTTCTTTTTATCTAACTTGACATTTTTTCTACCCGAGCATCATGTTTTACATTGTAGACTATTGTCGACTGAAGAATAGAAACATTTCTTCTCTTCAGTTTTAACATCGCTTGCTTAGAACGGTAGACATCTTTCTACAATCTGTCATTTTATCTATTCTTCCGTCGACAAAACCCGTTTCTATGGTGGTCATGCTACGCGTGCAGGCAGTCAATGTATCTATGTAGGTAAAGCCTCGTGATCATGGTACAGCGGTGATTACTTTGATTTTACCTTTGTACCTATTTATTGTTGCAGTCATATTGTCTGTGTAATTGTTAAATAAATAATATTCTAGTCTATTTCACTCAAGTATCCACAATAAAGCATGGATATATCTATGCGCAAACTCGTTATTACTGGAGTCCTTTGTTGATGCAGATAGTATAGTTTGAATAAATAAATTTTGATTTTGATTTGATTTTGTGGATACTGGCGTGGAGAAATCTCTTTACATCGGTGTTTACCGATCGCACAGTGGTGACCAGGAGACAACAGCGCTGTTTAATTTCCTTGTGTAGTCGACTGACGTAGCCCAGCAACGGTACCCAACAGCGAAGCTCATTTTCCTGGGGGACTTCAACGCCCACCATAAAGAGTGGTTGTTCCCGTACCAGAAAAGGAAAACTGACTATTACTATGGTTAGAGGTGCGCAAGTTTGCTTTAACGCTAGATATAACCCAACTGGTGTAGCAACGCGGGTACCGGATGTTGACGGCCATACACCCAATTGAGTTGACATCCAGTCTCAACTTCAGCGCCACCATTGAGTACAAAGCCCAAACTGCCGCCAAAAAGCTGGGCAGAACTTGCAGCCACCTTTGGGATGGCTCAGCTAAATACCAACTTATTGTACTTGACTCGGTGCAACGCAGAGCTAAGAGGCTCATATGTGACGTAAAAGTGGTAGATGGCAAGCTTCACAGCTTGGCTCATCGCCGCAAGATGGCCTGCTTGTCGGTCTTCTACAAAATGTTCTTCTGACCAAGAACTCCACGACCTCATAACACCGGCCCCCTTCTACCATTGGACTTCTAGACGCACGGCAAGCTACCATGTTGCTATTGTGCCCTACCTTGTTGCTATTCCACCAATTCGCACCAAGCATTTCCAAGCGTCTTTTATAATGCGCACAGCAAAGGAGTGGAACTCGCTGCCTGCGTCTGTGTTTCTGAACGCATACAACTCTTCAAAGTTAGAGTGAATAGCATCTTCTGAATAAGCTCGCTCCATCTTCAACTCTTACTCTGTCACCTCTGACCTAGACTAGAGTCAAGAGCAAACCCATCTCAAATTTAAAAGACTAAATATACAATGAGTTTCCATGCAAAATAGTGCTAAATAGCTAAAGTAATAACAGCCGCACGGGTCGATCCATCAGGTTAAGATACGCTAGCCGGGGTTGGTCTATGGATGGGTGACCATCTTTGCGTATGCGAGACTCCTCCATGCCTCGGAAAGCACGTTATGCCGTTGGTCCCAGCTGTCCATCGTGGATCTTTGACAGTCGTTACGGGTCGTCAGGAGCCCAAAAGTCTGACAAACAGTCTTACCTAGGGGTATCGTATTACCCAGTAACTGGGTTGTGGAGGTCAGGAAGGCAGTCGCTCCATGTAAAATACTGGTATTCAGCTGCATTCGGATAGACTGGAAGCCGACCCCAAGATAGTTGGGTAAAGGCTAGGCAGATTGATTGCAAAATAGTGTTTTGAAGATTAACGCCGGCTCTTTTAATATTTTTCTAGTGAATTAATATTTTTTTCTGTTTATGTTCACAATTTTCCCCTCATATTCATGGAGTTTTTTATTGGTGGTAACATAAATAAATAAATTAAAAAGCCTGTATATACCTTAAAAATAATACATTGTTCGGTTTGGTTATACAGTTCACTAAAAGTATAATTACAATCAATTAAGGACCCTTCTTTGGGTAAAGGCCTCCAGTTTGTGCCATTTTTCTCGGTCTTTTGCCAGTGTTAGCCAATGCTGGCCGGCCACTTAGCACATTTCGTCAGCCCATCTCTCTTGTGGTCTCCCCTGTCTTCTTTTGCCTTTTGGGCCTGTCCACTTAGTCACTTGTTTGGCCCACTTATCGCTGTGAGATCTGGCTACATATCCTGCCCATTTCCACTTCAGCTTCTGTGAGTGTTTCAGTGCATCTATTATTTTGTTTTTTTTTTCTTATTGCAGTGTTCCGTTGTTTGTCCTTTATTCTTATATTTAAAATACTTCTTTCCATGGCACGTTGGCATATCTACTTGTAATTTAGTTCTTGCCTCTTTGTTGTAAGTTCATGTTTGGCAGCCATTTGTAAGGCATGGCAGTATGCAGGCGTCCATAACGTTCTTTTTAAAGTTTAATGGGAGCTCGCTTTTTACTACCCCTCGTCTAAGTTCCTGGAAGGTTTAAACGAAATTTGTTTGCCCAGATATGTGTAGTTATCTACGTACTCTAGCGGATTTGTTTCGACAGCGATTGGATACTTTATGCTATTTGTTGCTACTTATGTCTTAGAAACGTTTAAGTTTAGTCCTATTGCTGTGCTTGCTCTAATTAGCTCGTTTAACATAGATTAGAGGCTTCTTGAGGTCTCTGAAAACGGGACTACATCGTCCGCGAATCGCAGGTGGCTCAGATACTTGCCATTTACACATATTCCTTTTTTGTTCCATTCTAGGTCTTTCATTATATATTGTAGCACGGCTATGAAAGGGGATCTCCCTGTTTAACTCCTCTTTGCACTTTTATCTCCGGGCCTATTTGGTCGAGCTTTACTCGTGCTTTGGTCGTAAATATTTTTTATAATGTCTATGTAGGTTTGTGGAATGCTTTGGTGTTTAAGGGCTTTCCATATGCTCTCGTGAGATATAGAGTCGAACGCTTTCGCGTAATCGATAAATGCGAGATAAAATGGCTATCTGAACTCTATATATTTTTCTATTATCTGCTCGAGAGTGTATATGTGATCTATTGTGCTAAATCCCTTCCGGAACCCGGCCTGCTCTACTGGTTGGTGTTTCTATATTTGTGCCTCTATTCTCTATGCATGAAGCAAATAATTTGTAGAGTGCTGGTAGAAAACTTATAGGCCTGTAGTTGCTTACTTCTGCAGGGTTCGCTTTTTTAACCGACTTTCGAAAAAGAAGTAGGTTCTATGTTCGACTGTATGTATGTTTTTTTTTTAATGTATGTCCGTCGATTTCTCCGTCAGTTGTGAACCGATTTTCAAAATTCTTTTTTTATCCAAAACAATATTGTTACGAGCTGGGTATAGGATAAATTATTTTACACCAATTAATTAACCAAATATTCTTTATTAACTCAGCAACTTATTTACACAAACACTAAATCGCTAATAATCACTATTCTCTTCGTAATCGCTTGTATTCGCTTCCGTTCGCATTCGTAGTCGAAAACAGACTGACTCACTCGCCCGCCGTCCGGCCTATTTATACGGTCATGGAAGTTCCCAGAACATTGTCGAACTATCTTATAGTGGAATATTCTAGAAACATCTATGAACTTCTACACAGTACCACAATGGAATGTTCTCGAACCTAGTGGAAACTTCTGGAAACTTCGACCACATTCTCGAACGTTCCAGCGTAATACGGTCGACGTAACACTGCCCCCTCCTTAGACATGCTCGTCCCGAGCATCATTAGTCCCGTAGTATCGCGCCAATCGGTCTACATGGACTATCTTAGGCGCACCTCGTGGACCCTTCTGTATTCGGTAGGTAACATCGTTGATCCTGGTCACGATTCGGTATGGTCCATCCCATTTTGCTTGCAATTTGGGAGACTTCCCTTTGCTGCGCACTGGGTTATGCAACCACACCAGTGAACCCTCGTCAAAACCTCTATGGTTTGCCTTCCGGTCGTATCGGGTCTTCATCTTATCAGACATTTGTTGGCCGGATTGTCTGATATGCTCATATACATCATTCAACTTGTTACGCAAGTCATTCGCATAATCGGTTACACTGCGTGGGGCATCAGGGGGGGTTCCGGTGATTAAATCTGCAGGCAACCGTTATTCCCTTACAAAGTTCGCAAAGGCTGGTGTCACAGTCGTACTTTCGTGAACTGCACTACGTTAGGACAGAAGAAATGGCTGTATGTGCTTGTCCCAATCCCTTTGCCTGTTTTCCACAACTTTTGCCAGATATCTCTCCAACGTTTGGTTGAAACGTTCTACCATTCCATCAGATTGCGGATGGTAAGAAGTGGTTCTGGTCTTGTGAGTACCCATCAGTCGACAAGTCTCCTGGAAAACTTATGATTCAAAATTCCTCCCTTGGTCGCTGTGAATTTCCAAGGGTACTCCAAAACGACAGAAGACTTCCTGAACCAATTTATTTGCGACTGTTGTTGCTTCTTGGTTGGGAATAGCGAAGACTTCTGGCCACTTTGTGAAGTAATCCATGACAACCATGAAGTACTTGTTTCCGTTTTCACTTTCCGGAAATGGTCCTGCAACGTCTAATGCTATCCGTTCCCAGGGGGCTCCCACGTTGTATAATTGTAAAGCACCTCTGCTGCGTGTCTGGGGTCCTTTCACAGCCGCACAACTGGTACATTTGCGGCACCAGTCCTCAATATCCTCTCGACAGTGAACCCAGTAAAACCGCTCTCGAATCTTCAGTAGAAATCTTTTTAACCCCATATGTCCTCCTGAACATCCATCATGGTAGAGCCGTAAAACATCAGGTACTTTGGCTTTGGGGACAACAATTTGTAGATGACAGTTGTCTCCTCGAGCGTTTTCCCATTTACGGCACAAGACTTCATCCTGGATAACCAAGCTGTTGCATTGCGCCCAATAACTTTTCGTGGTTGAACTCAACGCCGCAACATCACTCCACTTGGGTTTAGGAGCACCAGCTTTAATCCAGTCGAAGATCGGTTTGAGGTCCGTGTCATTTTGCTGAGCAAGCTGTAGGGTTTCCTTCCATTCATTACTAAGATCCACTCTTAGCATCCTCACGGGCACTACCTCCTTAGTCTCTTGCCTGGTACAGTGCTTACAATCTTCTGGGCAAGGTCTTCTAGACAGTGCATCTGCGTTACCGTGAGTTCTCCCACTACGATGTTCGGTAGTAGTCGAAGTCAAACTCTTGTAGTAGTTCGATCCATCTTGCCACTTGTCCTTCTGGATTCTTGAATTGTAATAACCACTTTAATGCAGCATGGTCAGTTCGCAATTGGAATTTCCGTCCAAGCAAATATTTACTGAAGTGCTGCAATGTCCTTACTACGGCGAGTAGCTCCCGTCTCGTAACGCAGTAATTTCTTTCCGGTTTGGATAAAGATTTGCTGTAGTAAGCTATAACAACTTCTTGGTTTCCTTTCCGTTGAGACAACACGCCTCCAATTCCAGTATTACTTGCGTCTGTGTCAACTATGAAGTCATTTTCAGTGTCAGGATATCCCAGAATAGGTGTATTGCACAGACGTTTCTTTAATTCCTGAAATGCGATGTTACAGTTCTCGTCCCAACAGAATTGCTGCTTCTCCTCAGTGAGTTTGTGTAGAGGTTTTGCAATGTCGGCAAAATTTTTGACAAACCGTCGATAGTAGGAGCACAAACCCAGAAATGCTCTGACCTGCGTCTTGTCTTTCGGAACTGGCCAATCCTTGACGGCGACGATTTTCTCCGGATCTGTCTGAACACCTTCCTCCGAAACAATGTGTCCTAAAAAGTTTACTTGTCGTCTAAAAAATGAGCACTTTTCGGACTTAACTTAAGATTTGCCGTCTGGATTTTTGACAACACTCGATTGAGGTTTTGAAGATGATCTTCAAATGTACGGCCCACGATAATGATGTCGTCTAAATAGACAAGACATGCGTCTCCGATCAATCCAGCACTTGCTCCATTAGCCTTTCAAATGTCGCAGGAGCATTGCACAATCCGAATGACATAACTTTAAACTGCCATAGCCCCTTTCCTGTTGAAAATGCAGTTTTCTCCTTATCCTTAGGGTCTATTTCCACTTGCCAGTAGCCACTTTTCAGGTCTAGCGTGGTAAACCACCTCATTCCAGTCAGTGTATCCAATGTGTCGTCGATCCTAGGCAGTGGGTAACTGTCCTTTTTCGTGACGTCGTTCAATCGTCGATAATCCACACAAAAGCGTGTGTTGCCGTCCTTTTTCTTCACCAGGACCACAGGAGAACACCATGGACTCGATGAAGGCTCTATAACACCATCCTTCACCATACCCTCAATCATCATTTCCACTTCCTTTTCACGTGCAACCGGCAATCTTCTTGGTCCTTGACGGATTGGTAACTCGATGCCAGTATTAATTTTGTGCTGAACCAGTCCTGTTCTTCCTATGTCAGCATCATTTGTAGAGAAAGAGTCGGCGTACTGAAGTAAAATCTTCTTAGTTTTATCCATTTCTACTTCCGTTAAATCGCAGTTTTCTAAAAGTGTTGACACGTCAAATTTCAGGCGGAAAACTTTTCCTGATGGTACACCTTCCATGAAGATTTCCTCTGTACCACACTTCAATACTCCTTGATCAACGTCGATCTCACAACGATGTTTCCGCATGAAGTCTAATCCCAGGATGCAATCGTCCACTACGTCGGCCACGATGACATTATGCCGATAGAATTTGTTACCTAATTTTAACTCCACCTCCTTTCTGCCTCGGACGATTATGTGCTGACCGGTAGCTGTCAGTAATTGTATACGGTCGTGGTTATTGAAGAAGTCCCCAAGGAACCGACTTGCTAGATGAGAATTGACGACCGTGTGAGAAGCTCCAGTATCCAACGTAAATTTGCATGGTTTTCCGTTGACTTCGCCTTTGATGATCAGGCTGTTTCCGTCATGGGCCTGTGAAATCGAGATCCTCGGGGCTCTTTCAATACCAGCCAGCACCCGCCCCTCAGTCCTGGCGTTTACTCGTTTCCCTGCTGTTGCTGGGCAGTCGTATCAGTCGCCCTATCTTGCTGGGATTGATTTTCTCTCAGTGTGCTTCGCTTTGGACAGCTTGACCGAAGATGACCCCTTTCTCCACAAGTGTAACACCTAGGGCTATACCCTTGCGGATGATCGCGTACAGGTGATGCCACAACCTCCCTGATACGGTGTGTTCGATGGTCTTGCCTCACTGCCTCTACTTCCAAGGCATGGGCCAAGGCGTCCTTCAGTTTCTCATGATGCCCAAGTCTTACAGCGGCTCTAACTTCCAAGTCACGTATTCCGTCGATGAACGCCTATACCAGATTGCCATTGATGAGTGCAGGGGCGGACTGGTATGCTTTCCGAACCAACTTTTCAACTTCCAAGGCCCACTGCTGTAGGTTCTTGGCACTACGTTGAACGCGATCTCTTAACTTAGCGCGAAATACGTGCTCCAAGTGCGCGTCGCCATATCTGAACTCTAACGCTTCCAGCAGCTGCTCGTAGGTCACATCCTTGCCAAGAGCCTCAAGTATGGTTAGGGCCTGGTCTCGGAGGCCTAAGGTGAGCGCGGTCATAGCTTGGTCTTTGGTCCACCCATTCGCTTTCATAACGGCCTCAAATTGAATTTTGTAGGCCGACCATGAAGATGTTCCGTCGAATGGTGGCACCTTAAATCCACGTGCCGAAGGTGCAGCAACCACTGAAGGCACAACCCCGTCTCCAGCCCTAAGTTCACCTAAAGCCTTCTTCACCCCGGCAATCTGAACTTCAGCTTCTGAGATGCGGTTCTCATGCTGGTGAACCTGCTCCTTCATCACCTTGAACTCTTTGCCAAGTGTTGAGTGAAGGTCTTTAATGAGGAGCATCTGCTCTTCTTGGCGTCGGGCCTGTAACTCTTCTTGGCGGTGGGCCTGCTCTTCTTGACGGCGGGCCTGCTCTTCTTGGCGGCGGGCCTGCTCCTCTTTATCTTGATGAAGTTTCTCCTCCAACCGACGGACCTGTTCTTCTTGACGGCAAGCCTGTTCCTGCAACAGCGCCATTAGCGCAGACAAGTCTGGCACCGCTGGTGCTGAAGAAACTCCACATGGGCTAGCGACTGGCTCTGTCGTAGGCTGAACACCACCCGGCGTCTGTATCGGAGAATCTCCAAACCGCCTCTGATCCATGTCTTGCTGCCGTTGACTCCTTGTACGAATACCGTCCGTGTCGTCCTTTGGTAAAATTGGCATAATTTATCCCTCACTTCTGACACCAATTTGTTACGAGCTGGGTATAGGATAAATTATTTTACACCAATTAATTAACCAAATATTCTTTATTAACTCAACAACTTATTTACACAAACACTAAATCGCTAATAATCACTATTCTCTTCGTAATCGCTTGTATTCGCTTCCGTTCGCATTCGTAGTCGAGAACAGACTGACTCACTCGCCCGCCGTCCGGCCTATTTATACGGTCATGGAAGTTTCCAGAACATTGTCGAACTATCTTAAAGTGGAATATTCTAGAAACATCTATGAACTTCTACACAGTACCACAATGGAATGTTCTCGAACCTAGTGGAAACTTCTGGAAACTTCGACCACATTCTCGAACGTTCCAGTGTAATACGGTCGACGTAAAAATATACTCCCGAGGTGGTCCCATATAAATTTTACCGAAATTGCTTCAGCGCTTTTTGAGAAACTGAACAAAAACGAAAAATACGTATACCTCGATGACGTTTTGGTGTTCTCCAAATGTTTAAATTCCACGTTCCATGTTATTAAGGTTTTTAGTTCTGGGGTATAACAACTAAAAAGTGAAAAATAAAAATCTTTTTTACAAATTTCGGAAGTCGGTGTCAAATAACGAAGAAGTAAAATACAAACACCGACTTCCGAAATTAAAGTTATTTTAATTTTTAGTTTTTTTTTTTCGGAAGCCGGTTTTGTTTTTTGTAAAAAAGATTTTTTATATGTACTTATAGAAATATTATTCTAGAATCTGACCATTATTTAGGTACTTTACGACTTTTCAGTATTTTGTTAGTGTGGTCAACAATGGAGCTAAAATCAATTTTCCAAGCTTGATGCACTTATTTGGTATATTGTCTAATCTAGGGCTTTTCTCGTTTTTTAGTTTATATATGCTTCGTATGATCTCTACTGGATCGAAATCTAAAATATTTGTAGAGTCATCGTCTGCCTCTAAGTTTTCTTCGCAGTTGGGACTTTCGTTACCTTTAACTTTTCCGTAGAGCTTTCTATAGAATTCTGTAGCAACATTCACTATGCTTTTTCTTGTTTGTGGTTTTTCTGACGCGAGCTTAATTTTGGTATCCAGATCATAACGTTGTTCAGTTTCTTGTAGGCTTTCTTTAAGCTGCCTGTGTTGTGAAGGTCTTTAAGCTGCCTGTGCTGTATTTCTATTCTAAGAGATCTCAGATTCTAGATTTTCTTATTGTCTTATAGAGTTGTGATAGTTCGGACTTTTCTTATTTATTTATTTATTTATTTAATCATTTATGTACACACAGAGACACAGTAACAATAAACATAATTATAAATACAGTACAAAGGAGCTGCTTATTTCTTAAGAAATTTCTACCAGCAGACCTGCGATAGGAGAAGTGAAAAAGAAATGTAGACAAAAGTGTGTAAGAAACAGAAAAAAGAATACGAGATGTCCTATACTAAGGTATCAAATAAACCTACACATATATTGTAAATATATATATATATAAATATACTTACATAAATATATACCTAATACTGTAAATATATATAGATACATGACATACAAATACATAAAAAAAAAAATATTATAATAGAGAGGAAAGGTAGTGCTCTTTAACATGATTTTTGAAGAGAGAAATTGACTTCAAGTCTCGAATGCTAGGCGGAAGCGTGTTCCACAATCTTACTGCATGGACAGAGAAAGAGTAGGAATAGTAACTGGATTTATGAGGATGGGTTTTGAGAAGGGATCTAAGGTGAGATCTGCACGGCGCGTCACCAGGGCGAGCGTAAGAAATTCGCTCACGCAGGTAGGAGGGATAAGACGGATTGTGTAGAATGTTGAAAAGGAGGCAAAGAATCCGAGTGTTCCTGCGAAGTCGGATTGGGAGCCACTTGAGCTCCTTGCGAAGGTGAGAGACATGGTCATACTTACGCAGACCAAAAATAAACCGGATACCTAAGTTTTGCAGACGCTCAAGCTTGCTTAGTAGCTCCTCAGTAGCATCCAGGTAGCAGGCATCGGCATAGTCTATAATCGGCTGAATAAGAGTTTGGGCTAAAGAGATTTTTGTTTTTAAAGGCAATAGACCCTGAAGGCATTTAAGCGAATGGAAAGAATAGTTTACCTTTCGACTGACCTCATTGACCTGCGCACGCCACGACAGATTGGAGTCAATAATAACACCCAGATCTTTGGCAGTATCGGAATATTCAATAAGAACACCATCGAGATATAAAGGTGACAGGGACGAGACAACAGCCGCAGTACGCACAAACCTGCTGCCTATGATCATGGCCTGAGATTTAGTTGGGTTGATCTGTAAGCCAAATGACTTGGCCCAGGCGCTGATACAAGCCAGGTCATGATTCACAGCGGCGATAGCAGCATCCGCATCAGCTACAGTAAAATGTCGATAAAGCTGCAAGTCATCTGCGTAAAGATGGAAACTGGAAGAGATGACTCTTGTAACAAAGTTAATAAAAATGGAAAATAGAAGAGGAGAGAGAACGCTACCCTGAGGAACACCCTCAGTGAGGCTACACCAATCAGAGAAGGATTCTTCAAGGCGGACACACTGAGAGCGTCCCCGAAGATACGAATTGAACCAGTCTAACGCAGAAGAAGAGAAATTAATAGCTTTAAGGATTCCTAGTAAGATGTCGAAATCTACTGAGTTGAAGGCACTGCTAAAGTCAAGTAACACAAGGACAGTAAGGGACTTATTCTCCATAGCCCAGCGGATATCGTCAGTCACTTTTAAAAGCGCAGTAACCGTACTGTGACCTGCGCGAAAACCGGATTGGCAGGGAGATATTATCGAGTTCGACGCTAAGAAAGAAGATAGTTGTCTATGAACTATGTGCTCAAAAACTTTAGAGAGAAATGGAAGAATAGAAATAGGTCTAAAGTGAGTTAATAATGAAGGATTGTTCGTTTTAGGCAGCGGTATAATGTGCGCCTGCTTCCAGACTGACGGAAAGGAGCAAGAGGTAAATGAGTGATTAAATATATGAGTGAGAATAGGAAGTAATGAGGGAAGGATGAGAGTTATCATTCTGGAACACAACTTATCATTACCAACTGCAGAAGAAGTAATAGCGAGAACAGATTTCTTAACGTCAACCTCAGTAACATCTTTAAGGTTAAAATGAGAACAATGAAGCAAAGGCAAACTAGCAAGACTCTCTAATGTCGCAGCTTTGACACAAGGATCAAGAGAAAAGGGAAGGTGAGAGAAATGCTTATTTAGATCGTTAAGGTTCACATCCTTACACTGGCTGATAGATGATTTGCCTATGCCAACAGACTTAAGAAATTTCCAAATGTCGGAGGAACTGCGGTTATCGACTTGTTCGTGGAAATAGCGTCTCTTAGCATCTTGACACAGACGCCTGCAGCGATTACGTAGCGATTTGTAATAATTGAGATTCAGCTCTGAGGGTCTGCGCTTATATCTCCTCTTAGCTTTATCCCTGTAGGCCATAAGTTCTTTAATTTCCTGTGTTATCCATGGAGCAGGGTTATATTTTACCTTGACACGTCGAATAGGGGCGTGTTGGTCATACAAGTTGAGAACAGTCGAGTTAAAGGAATTCACCTTTCCATCGATGTCATTGATCTCAACCAGCCGAGACCAGTCGACATTCTCGGCATCACGCTGTAACGCCTCCAGGTCCATGCCCTTATAATTACGGAGATACAGGAACTGAGACTTGCGCTTGGGAACACGGATACGGTACGACAGGTAAATAAGGTCGTGGTAAGAAAAGTTGGCAGTGAGTTGACCATGATAAGAGACATTACTAGAAGAAGAAACAATCATAAGATCTAGTAAAGAGGGTGTACAGTTAGGGGAATAGTGAGTTGCAGAAAGTGGCAAGACTTTAAGATTAAAAGAAGATAGGAGCGAAAGGAGTTTATGAGAGCGAGTGTCATTTTTAATCAGGCAAGTGTTAAAATCGCCCATCAAAATAACGTGTTCATACAAAGGGCAAAGATTACTGAGAGTGCAGTCAAGAGAATCAAAGTAGTCAATGTGAAGGTTAGGGCTGTACAGCACTGCAAGCAAGACTTTTGTGTGATGTACAGAAATTTCAAGAAACAAGTATTCAGCCGACTCAGAGTACAGAGAAGGTGATGAGCTGACTACCTTGTAGGGTAGGTCAGCGCGTAAGTACATAGCTACACCTCCTCCACCTTTACCAGTCCTATCGTTGCGGATCAAGACGAAGCCAGGAAGTGTAAATTGCGTAGAGAGAAGAGAAGGCTTCAGATAAGATTCCGAGATCAATAGGGCATCAAGGTGGGCACTGCTAAAGGATGCCAGAAGATCAGAATAGTGACCAGGAACACTCTGGGCATTTATGTGCGCTATATGCAGATTTTTAGGATCAGTAGAGAAAAGAGATGAGAGTTTACTATGTAAAGTGAGCGGAAAGGAAGAGTCACTGTCCGCACTAGCAAAACTATCAGAAGAAGAGCAAGAGAAAAAGCTGTCGTTAAAGTCAGCTACATTGTTCATATTAAACAAATAATAATATTATAAATTAATATATAAATAATGTAATAATATACAATAACTTAACTAAAATGTAAAACGCTAAAATAGATTTTCTTTCAAAAAGAAAAGAAAACCACCCCACCTCGCTGGTATATTGACAGAAATCGCACAATAATAGTTGTAGCTTTAAACAAGAAACGCAAAAGAGACATAAAAAATACGTAAAACGAAAACAAAACGAGAACAACGATTCACACATATAATAAAACGCAACACGATCACGGCCACCATACACATGGAACGGTGACACCGTCATCTGACAGATGACAAGTTTGACAACGCCACCATCTGACAGATGACAACTGTCACATTCATACAGATAGTGGGACACCGGCATAAGGTTAATAAATTAAAATTAAAAGTTTTACGGGGAGACAGGTAAAAATAATATTAAGAACTACCGGCCCAGCAATTGATATGGTGAAAGCGATCGTGCGAAGCGGCCAAATTTAGAAGGACTAAAGTAAATGGACCGACAATAACAACAACAATGATTGCACTACTTGCGCAGACGCGTCTTCCTTAAGTTCTTAGCAGGCGTACCCGAAGATGCGACCACAGGAACTCCAGGTTCTTCAGATTGTGCAGAATCGCTGGCGTCGACTGAGCAGCACGGGAATTTGGCAATCAGATCGAGAAGCTCGCCTGCCGTTTCTATTTTCTTTCGGGATTTGTCTGGGCAAATGACAACAATCCTGCCTTCCGTAGACCAGCAGTTTGACATGCCGAAATGCTTACGAGCTGCTGCAAACACACGGTGTCTTACTTGTGTCAGAAACTCGGAGATTGTAGTCCCGGTACCCTTGAGAGTTTTCTTGCTTTCCCAAACAAGTTGTCGGTTCTCCATTTTGAAGAAGCGTACCAGTATAGGACGGGCCTTCTGTTGTGAAAATCCGAGTCTATGACAGACATGGATGACATTCTTGTCCCTGCTCAGCTCTGTCAGTTTCATTTGGTTGGATAATATGTTGTGGACCACATCGCTTAACTTCTCATTATCCTTCTCCGGAACACCATGGAACAACAGGACCTTTCTTCGCATGATAGTTTCATGCCTGTCGAACCCAGCAGCGAGCAACTCAATCTGACTCTTTAATTTGGAGAGTGCTTGACAGACAAAATTCTTAAACTCGGAGAACTCACATGCGATTGATGAAATATCAGCTGAAGCAGAAACGGTGCCAGTAGCCTTTTGCAATTTGGCTTCGTACTCTTGCATGCGGGAGCCAAACAACTTCTCCAGGTCCTCTAGGCTGGCAGCAAGCTTCGTGTCCATGTTCAGTGTAGTGATTTGTAATAAACTGATCAGGTTGCAGGTATGTATAAGTGCTACAGTCTTGATAGTAATAGATAGCGGGTGTGGGGTGATTTAGTACAAAATGAACTGGTTTAATACATTAAATATAGGTATAAAATAATATTAAGATTTAATTTAACTAAGAGCACTCAAAACGAATTGTTAATACTTTGTCTACCCACAATAGAAAAAAACCTTCTTGTTTACTAAGAGTTTTTTTTATTGTTGATTGGCACGCGTTTGACCACTATCTCACCTGATGGTAAGCGATGATGTGGTCGAAGATGGAGCACGCTTGCCTAGAAGTAACCTATTCACTCTTGACTTAAAGACTCCCAGGTTGTAGCTATCAGGAAACACAGACTCCGGCAGGGAATTCCACTCCCTAGCTGTACGCACAATGAATGTGTTCTCAAAACGATTTGTGCGTATGGATGGGATGTTCACCATGTACCGGTGGCACATCACCGCCGTACGTCTTGTGGTCCGTTGATGGAACGGGCTTAGCGGAATCAAATTATGCAATTCCGTCGCACACTCCCCAAAATGTAACCGATAGAAAACCAACAGGCTAGCAACTCGGCGTCTATGCTCAAGACTTTGGAGCTTCGACTCAACGAGCCTATCATTGCCGATGATCCTCTTGGCTCGTTTCTCAATTGACTCAAGGGCATCAAGATGGTATCTGGCAGATCCGTCCCAAAGATGAAAGCAGTACTCCATACACGATCGAACTTGCGCTTGATAGAGTTGGAGCAGCTATTCCGGCGTGAAGTACCGTCTCACCTTTGCAAGTATCCCCAATTTTTTGGCAGCCACTTGAGCCTTTGCCGCTATGAAGGGACTAAAATTGAAGGTAGATGTTAACGTAACACCAAGAAGATCAACTTCGTTTGGCTCCTTTTACACAACATCTTTTGACAGGCTTTCGCGCCCTACCGCCGCTACCGTCAACGCGATCCGATCAGTGCTCGACGAATGGCTCGAGAGGAAGCACGGCTCCCTGTCGTTTCAGGCGACGCAGGTGCCTTCGGGGCATGGCTGCTTCGGGAAGTACCTGTGTCGCATAAACAGGGAGCCGGACGCTCGGTGCCATCACTGCACCGACTGTCGGGAGGACACGGCGCAGCATACACTGGTGGAGTGTGCAGCATGGGAGGAGCAGCGCCGTGCCCTCGTATCCGAAGTGGGACCCGACCTGTCGCTGCCGGCCGTCGCTCGTTCGATGGTCGGGAGTGCCGAGTCGTGGAATGCGGTGATCTCCTTCTGTGAAGCCGTAATTTCGCAGAAGGAGGCTGCGGAGAGGGAGAGGGACGCCATGGCCACTCTCCCGATCCGCCGCAGGTGTACCGGGCGTCGGCAGAGGGCGGACAACGCCCTCTTCCAGCCCCCCTAAACAGGTCCGGAGGCACGGCGGACTCGGGGTCATCCGCCGCCCCCCTTCCAGCAGGACCCGAGGCGGCGGCGCGTAGTGTTCCACGCGCGCCCCTATCAGACGTCGAGGACACCTCACTCTCCCCGCGAGCCAGAGGTGGCCCGCATAGGCGGGCCGGCACTAGCCGGGGATCATGGAAGTCGTATTAGCTCTCACGATCCCCGGTCCAAGTGTGGGACGAAACACCGGGGTGGTTTTTAGCCAGTAAGAGTCTGACAGACCCCTTCGCCTGCCCTGGGCGAAGGACATCCATGAGAATTTTCCACCCCGACAACAAAAAAAAAAAAGAAAAAAAAAGCTGTTCCGGCGTGAAGTACCATCTCACCTTTGCGAGGATCCACAACTTTTTGGCAGCCACTTGAGCCTTTGCTTCTATGAAGGGACTAAATTGAGGGTAGATGTTAAAGTAACACCAAGAAGAACAAGTTGGTCGGTTATCTGCGCGGTTACACCTCGGAAAGATGGAGCCGGGTGAAATTGGCTCCTCTTAGCGGAAAAAAGACACGCCTGGGTCTTAGCAGCATTGAACTTGACCAGATTGGCATCACCCCATTCAGAGACAGCCTGTAAGGACAAGTTCAAGCGCTCAACAATAGCCTCTCGGAAAAACCGGACCTGAGACCCGCTAACTCTTGCATCTCTCGGTAACAGTGTTGTCGTCTGCATACCCAAAGGTTTTAACAGATCGTTAATATGCAGCAAAAACAATGTTGCCGAGAGCTCCGACCTCTGAGCAACACCGGCATTAATAGCCAGCAGTCCGGACGAGCAGCCATCTATGACTACTCGGATAGACCGATCCCTAGGGAAATCTGCAATCCAATCACACAAACCGGCGGGCAGATCGAAGGAAGGAAGCTTGCCAATTAGGCTGTCCTGCCAGACCCAGTCGAAGGCCTTCGAGATGACAAGAGAGACCGCAAGGGCTTCCCCTTGTTTCTCGATGGCCTCACTCCAGATGTGAATGGCATACGCTAGAAGATCCTGAGTTGACCGATTTCGGCGGAAGCCGTATTGTCGGTCACTGAGGATATCGTTAGCTTCTAGGTATGCCAGGAGCTTGCCATTCAGTATACGTTCCATACTCTTACAGAGTACGGAAGTTACCGAGATGGGCCTATAATTTGGTGGGTCAGCTCGACTACCCTTCTTGGGCGCGGGTTGCACGTTAGCTTGCTTCCAAGCCATCGAGTCCTCAGTCCGATTGCCGGTATCCCGTCGGGGCCACTAAGCCTTGTTCACGTCTAGGTTACGCAGTACCCTTCGAACATCCTTCTGATAAATAGATGAATGAAAAGAAGAGATGGCTTGTGCTGGAGTTCTGCTCTTTTTTTCAGTAACTCTGTAGTAGTTGGTGGAAAGGGCATTTCTTTTTCATTCCATTTTCTAGTTTTGAATTTTTGAGAGAATACAGAATTATGTTTTCTATATTGTTGTATAGTGATTCAACGTCGTCGCTATCATCGTAGTTGAGTTCTTTCGTTTTTTGTTTTAGGGTTTTAAGATAATTATCTTGTTCGATGGGGTCTTGCAGGTTTGTGCTGAAACTGTGATATTTTTTTCTTGTTTTTTTACTTGTTCTAAGATTCAAAGTTCCTCGAACTACTCTGTGATGTGAAGGGAAAATGTTATTATTTACCACCTCTACATTTATAAATAATCTTGGATTGCTGCTTAAAATATAATCTATTTGGTTTTTGATCTTCTTATTAAGTGAAATCCAAGTCCATTGGTTTTTTTGTTTCTTCTTAAATATAGAGTTCATTATCGTGAGTTTATATTCGAGTGCATAATGCGCCAACAATTCGCCGTTCTGGTTTCTATTTCCATGGCAAAAAGGGCCCAATATATTATGCTCGCGGTTTTTACATTCGCCTATCTTTGAATCGAAGTCTCCCATCAAGACCAGGTTTTTACTGACGTACTTTTGCGCTGACCTTAGTGTCTCATAGAATGTTTCAATCTCTTGTTCGGGGGCGTCTAGATTTGGTGCGTAGGTTTGTATTATCAAAAGTTCGTATTTTTCGAAGTTTAAGGTAAGTAGGAGCTCGTACTTGCTTGCGTGGCGATGCAAAGTCGTGGTTAAATGACTGGGTGATAAATGATAGTTCTTGGAGTAATTTCAAGCAAGAGTTTAGATATTTTTCCTCATAAAATTCATTTTATGTATAAAGTGTGTGAGGGAGGATATGCTTAAATAAAAAGCAGGTTCATGCGAAATACGCCTTAAATTGCTACGTCTCGATTTAGTTAAATGACTATCTGAGAAATTGAAAACTACCTACCTGTTGAAGTTTTTACTCTGGCGGGTTTGACATTGCTTTTTCGGGTGGGTAAGTCTGTAGTTACCAGGGGCGATTGATTGTGCATGGTCAGGTACGGCCGAGCCCAGGGAAAGTGAATACTCTCGTTCGATCACCGGAACCTACTAACGTTACCGGTCCTGTAGTTTCTGGAGCTTGCAAGCTATTGTCGCTGTTACATTGCAGGCTATGCCTCGTAAGACAGCAAGCATATCAAGGCTGCTTCAGCCGCACTGACCAACTTTCAAGGTTGAGCAACCCTTGAAGGGGTTGGTCCGTGGATGGGTGACTGAATTATTACATACCGAGACTTCTCCGTACCTCGGATTGGACCTGTTTCAGGATAATGCAGACTAGATGTGCAGTCGCTGCGTGTGAGGTGCTGGTGCTTGCCTGCATCCGCTGTGTCATGCGCAGTGGCCTGTGTCGTGGTGCGCGGTGGCGCCCTGCGTGAAGCGCTATGGTGTGCGCTGCGTGATGCGCTATGGTGTGCGCTGCGTGAAGCGCTATGGTGTGCGCTGCGTGAAGCGCTATGCTGTGCGCTGTGTGATGCGTATGGCGTGCGCCACGTTATGCACATGGTGTGCGCTCCGTGGTGCGCGCTGGCCACTTCATGGTGCGCTGAGTGTGCGCTCCGTGGTGCGCAGTGAGGCGCTGGGAGTGCGCTCCGTGGTGCGCAGTGAGGCGCTTCATGGTGCGCATGGAATGCACTATATGGTGTGCTGTGCTGCGCTGCGTGGTGCGCGTGGTTTGCGCTCCGTGGAGAGATGCTGACTTGATGCCTGTGTCTTCATGATGCATTGCTCAGTACCGCGGGCATATGAGAGACATGCGGACTCTATGCCTCTGTCTTTATGACGTGGTTGGTAAGTGACGACGAGCCTTCGTGGGGCCTCTGTCGTGGTTACGTTGATGAGCATGCTAACGTTTGGGCCTCTGCTCTGTTTTGCGGTCATGGTGGAGACATGCAGAACTTTTGGGCCTCTGTCTCAATGACGCAATGTGTCACAAATTCATAGTAAGCATAACCTTTGGGCCTCTACTAACTATTCGTGAAAACGACAAGCGAACGTTTGGGCCTCTGTCGATAACAATGTATTGCGAGTGATGGAAATCCGGATTCTATCATTAGCAATGCTCTGAATGTCTTGGGTTTGAAGCTGTTTCAACTTTAAAAATCACTATTGATGGTCCTTGTTGCTGGCGCTTGAGTGCACGCTTGCGCTTCCAGGCGCACTGGACAAATTCGTGAATCCTTACTTATGAAACTACTTCAGGCTGAATAAGCTTCAAACCATAGTGCTCATGTTATTTAATTACTCGTGTACTCTGTATTTTCAGATAATGATGACGGTCAAAATAATGATGATGGCCAGGTTGTGACAGATGGATCTGATGGGAATGAAGTTGCGGTCGAGGACGTCACGCTATCAGGAACGGCCGTGTTAGATATTCCCCTTTCCAACCTACCCGCAATGAGTGGAAGTATATAAAAAGGCATAGCGCGCTGTCAACGCGCTCTTCTTCGTTTGGCTCCGGACGCGACTGACGTATTTTAGAGTCGTTATAATGTTATTCAAAGATCGTGTTTATAATGTTGTAGAAGTAGGAACGTAATTGTTATTGTAAAACGTTTTTAAGCAATAAAACTTTCTTGGTTGATGAGTCATTTATTTTCATTTAAATAATAACCGCTTCTGGTCCTTAAGAATACCATATTTCATAAAGGCTTTTTCCCCTTGATCTTTTGCTTCCTACAGTTTTTCTTGTAACTCTTTTCTTTTAACTTCCAATGGAAAATCTTCCTTTATGTAATATTGAGTATTGTTAAGGTTTTTCTTGTTCTTTAATTATTAAATTTTCAGCCCCATTGTGGTAAAAGTAGCTAATACCGGCCTTACTTTCTCGGTCTGCTTCCACAGTCTTCTAACTTGTGTAGTATGAACTCTCGGGTTGTGAAAATAACAGTCAGGATTCACTTTTTAAAATTGTTCATTTATTGAGTACTTCCAGTAAATCACACATAACATCCACCAATATCCATTAGGTAGACACCACCGTCCTTCTCCGTCGCCATCAACACAATGCCCAACTGACCCAACGCCCCTCTCAACCAGCCGACGAATGGAGGGGATTCCCTCCACTCGTCAACCGTTTCCGGAACGTTACGTCATTTGAGATAACAAAATTTCAAAAGCAATCAATTTAAAAACTTTTAAATCGTTGAATGACAAAAATAGATACTTTAGTTCTTATAAAATATACAAGGCAATACTAAGTTTAAAAGAAAACCTAACACTCGACCATCCTGACAGCGTGTATGCCCTCATACACGTATCAGGTGATAACCTAACACGTGGCCTGTTGAGTCTAGTTTTACAAACAAATGCTAAACCCAAAGCTGGGTTAAACTCACCTTTGCAATTAACTTTGTCTTATGTATGAGTTATACGAGTAGGAGTACAATAAAGAATTATATTAATGTTAATTAATTAAACAAAACAGACATTGGTGCGGATTTTGTTTTGCACGAACTAAACTTAATTTAGGCTATTCCTGTCTTTTCTCTTTAATAAAACAAGAAAGAGACGGACGTAAATTAGAGCTGTCAAATTTAGATGAACTAATATTTTCGTACAAATTAAGGGTACCTACACGTAAAAACATGTCGACTAAAAACACGGTGAAGCGCAAGGCGTAAACTAGTTTGACATCTCTAACTTAGTTCATAGCTATAGCTGTCCTTTTCTCGCACTGCTTTTTAGTAAAAGACAGCGATTCTCTAATTTTAGTTATTGAATAAGAGAATCGGCACCATTTTCAATGAATACAAAAATAATAGTATTAAGCAACAAAAGTCTTATCCAGCCGTAGTTATTCAATTTAAAATGTGTAAATTAGTATTAAATATTCGAATTCAAACATGTTCACATAAATAATTTCATAAACAATTAATCTATCCCGTGAACAAAATAATGTTTATGGGACCGAGCCCTGCGATTTATTCGCACATAGACTCCCGCTATTAATAAGTTACAAGTCCTGCGATTTATTCGCACATGGACGCCCGCTATTAATAAATTATAAGTCCTGCGATTTATTCGCACATAGACTCACTATTATCTATACCGTGAACCAATCAATGTTCACCACGCTTAGTCCTGCGATTTATTTGCACATAGATCTTACAATAATCTCAGCATAAAATCTGGAAAATGATCACGCTGCTAAGGCCCCGGCGATTTATTCGCACTTGAACTTTAGTCATCAGGATACTCATCTTTATGACTTCTAAGTAGTTTTTTTTTTTTTTTTTTTTTATAATTATTGTTTAAATAATAATAAAACGTGCAAATAAAATCAATGAACTTTACAACAAAAATCACTTTAGTACATAAATATAATTATTGAGATGCTCATGACATTCCATTATTAATTTGATTCTGAATCAACATCGGAACCCTGTTCCTCAGTATCATTTACCTCGAGAGCCGCTATATGGACCCAGGGTAGCATTCTATCTGCTGCTACCGTAGTTTTATTTTTATGTTTTTGGCTACTAAGACCTGGTATGGCTGCGACTCTGTAACGATCGTTACCTAAAACCTGTATTACTCGAAAAGGCCCGTTGTACCTGGGAAGAAGCTTTTTACTTTTCCCGTCATTTCTAAAGGAAGATATTTTAAGTTTAATTAAATCCCCTTTATTGTATAAGCGTGCTGGCCGTTTATTTTTATCAAAATATTCCTTTTGTTTTGCTTGTTCAGAGTCAATTCGAACTTTAACTTCGTCCCTGATCGTAGGAAGGTCCACTACTTCTCGAGTTTCCTGTACTACTTCATTCATTCTAGGGTCAATCTCACTATTCATACATGTTCCAAACATGACTTCTACAGGGGTTCGACCCGTGGATTTTTGGCGAGTATTATTAAGACCCCACTGGACCTTGCCAATTTGACAATCCCAGTCTTTTTCATCGTGTTTTAAATTTTGAGCTGTTAAGGAGTCCAAGATTGTGCGATTGTATCGCTCGACTTGGCCGTTAGATCTTGGGGATGCCACGGCATTTAAAATATGTTTGATACCTTTTTCACTGCAGAATCGTTTAAATAAAAGTGATGTAAAGCAACTACCTCTATCACTAATGATACGTTCTGGTGTTCTAAATGTGTAAAAGACATCCTCTAAAACTCGAACAACGTTTTGTGTGTTAGTATTTCTGACTGGCTTAGTAAGTACATATTTGGTGAATGCATCTACAATAACGAGTAAATAACAATTTCCCCTTTTTGATCTCACAAAGGGCCCCAGGTGGTCAATGTGCAAGGTGTGGAAGGGGACCTCAACTTTATTTATTGGGTGTAATAACCCTTCTGTTTGTCTACGGTTGTTCTTTGCATATGCGCATTCTATGCAAGCCGTAACATATTTCTTTATAAATTGAGACATTTTGGGAAACCAATAACTTTTTTTTATTTTCTCTAAAGTTTTTTCTATCCCAAAATGCCCAATATCATCATGGTTCATTTTACACAACTGCCACCTTGCACCCTTCGGAACCACCCAACGAAGTTCATCTTTGTCACCATTGATACATTTATATATACGGTTATTCTTCATAACAAAGTTGTCTCTGATATACTGAAGTCCCTTAGCATCCAAATCATCAGCAAGAATATCACGTATTCTAGTTAATTCTGGGTCTCCTAACTGCAATGTAAGTAACCAGTCATCATCACAGATTGACAATACTAGTGGCAATGGTGACATGGTTTCTATGTTAGAATCGACAAGCGGATTTCTAGATAAGGCATCAGCGTGAGCCATCTTATAGCCAGGTTTATATTCAATGGTGCAATTATACTCTTGTAAGGAAAGCCACCATCGAGCAATACGTGGTACTAAGTCACGTTTGGTGAATGTTGATCTCAAAGCACTGCAATCAGTCACAATTTTGAATTCCTTGCCGAGCAAATAAACCCTAAACTTTTTAAGGGAACAAACAACAGCTAGCGTTTCCAATTCATACGAATGAAAGTTTTTTTCTTCTGGGGACGTTTGTCGACTATAGTATGCGACCGGGTGGAAAGAACTAGATTCTTGATTTTTTTGTAACAATATGCCACTTACACCTAATCTACTGGCATCTGTGTGAAGTTCTGTATCAGCAGATGGATCATATATTGCTAAAACTGGCCTTTGCACTAAGCAAACTTTAAGAGCCTCAAAAGCTTCCGACTGACTAGCGGTCCATTCCCATGGCGTATTCTTTTTTAATAGTTTACTAAGAGGAGTAGCAAATCGGGCGAAATTATTAATAAATTTTCGGAAATAACTGACTAAACCCAAGAATTGCCTTACGTTATGAACGTTTTCCGGCTGAGGAAAATTTAAAACACACTGAATTTTTTTTTCACCGGGTCTTACACCTGCAGCGCTTATTTCGTACCCCAGATAGTCTATTTTATTCTGCAAGAAACTACATTTGGATAGATTGAGAGACAAATTGGCTCTCTGTATTAATTGCAATATTTCGTCTAACCTTTTCAAACACTCTTGGGCATTTTGCCCATAAATTAATAAATCGTCGATATATGCAGTTGCTTTGCAAAATCTAGCCGAACCAAGAACCTTATTCATCATTCTTTGGAATACGGCTGGTGCATTTGCCAAACCGAATGGCATTCGATTGAATTCAAAGTGTCCATCGGGCGTGACAAACGCCGTGAGGTGTTTACTTTCTTCTGCAATCGGGACCTGATAGTAGCCAGAAGAAAGATCCAAGGTAATGAAACATACTTGTCCAGATAATCTAGCTATTTCATCCTCAATTATTGGCATAGGATATCTTTCTTTTATAGTGACGGAATTTAACATACGATAGTCTATACACAGTCGCATACCGCCATCTTTCTTTTTTACAAGTATAATTGGACTAGCGTATTCAGATATAGACTCCCTAATAATCCCTGCTTCAAGCATTTCTTCTACCATTGACCGCACTTTGTCGCGTTCATTATGAGAAAGTCTATATGGACGATAGACTACAGGCTGCTTGCTATTCAACTCTATTTGCATCTGTGTGACGTTAGTACAACCTAGTTTGCTAAGTGAAGACTCAAAACAGTGTTTATATTTTTGTAATATTTTAAAAAGCTCAGTCTTATCCTTCATACTTGCTTCATCTCCTATCAAGATATTATCTAAAGAAAAATCATTTTTATTTGTTAAAGTTGAATCTAGCGTTTCAATAACCTTATTAACAACTGTAACTGCTTCAGCTCTACATAAAGTAACACCCTTCTGGAAGCGACACGTATCATTAATGGGGACGACCGTAACCAACACGACACCATTTTTGGATGGGTATACTCCCCCGCAAACCACATAGTTCCCCCTAGGATTTTCTATAAGTTTATCTCCTAGCAAAACATCGCCATTATGCATTGAAATATCATGAGTTCTGACTGACGCTGACCCACTAAGTTCAAGATCATTGCCTATAGTCAACTCCAAAAGATGAGACTGTTTTACATCTAAACCATGAAACGGAAAAACGGTTCCTACATGCGAAAATATTAATTTTGTCGAATCCTTATAAACGACAACATGAGACTGTTCTGTATAAGATTGACCAATTAATACGGAGCTTTCAAGATAGGCATCATTGACCACCCTACAGACGACCGTGGCCTCAACATTATCAATGCCTAGAGTAATTGTTACATTTCCTAATGAAGTGACTACCTTATTGCCGAACCCTTTCATAGAGGACGTTAAGCCATCATGTCTTAGTCCCAATCTGCTAGCGACACACTCTTTGATCATTGTTACTTCGCTACCAAAATCCACGTACGCATCAACTAGCACTCCGTTAACCTCAACATCTTTATTAAATTTAAAATTAGGATTGGCATTGCAAATCCTTAAGGTTTTTTGTGCTTGATCAGATTTGATCTTTTTATCTTTTGATGAGTAACAGTTCTCAGTTTTATGACCAATTTTATTGCAAAGGTCACATTTGATTAGCGGTTTCGTGCATTTTATATAGGGATGACCCCGTTCCTTACAATTGAAACAGAAGACACCCTGAGATGAGATATTCTTTGGATTTGGTTTAGAATTGTCACTGTTACCGTTTGAAGTCTTGTTTTTAAAATTTGTTCGGTCTCCGTAAGTGTCCTTGTTACTCATCAAAAACTGTAATAAATGTTCAGGTTGAGAGCAACGGAGCGCTAGGGCGCTAGATTTTATAGTTCTATCCACTATTCCATGTATTATGCAATCCACTGCCCGTTTGCCACTTATATCGCATTGATTTAAAAGAGCTATTTTTTCGTAGTAGTAAACCTCTATTGATTCATTTAATCTAGTTTTACGATTCAACATATTTTCCAATATTTGACCGTAATTTTGTTCACTTGGAAAAGCATTTAATAATTTTACTTGCCACTCTTGCCAAGTGAACAGAATTGTATTTAAGCTTTCATACCAGGTTTTAGCTAAACCCTGTAATTTTTGCATAACGAAATGCGTAGTAACATTTTCGTCCCACCCATAAACGGTAGCGCATTCATTGACTTTTTTTAACCATACGTCCATTCGTTGGTTTTTAGTCGATGGGTCAAAATTAGGTAGAATATTTTCTATGTTCTTATAAGAAGTGCCACTCGATAAAAGCTGGGACGGCATAGCTTTAATAGAAGTAACTAGTTTCATAACATCGGAAACAGAAAAACCAGGTTCATTTACCTTTGAACATCCAGGCTGCTGCTGCTGAAGTGGCCTCGTGCTGTGATAGCGGCCAACTCCCTCCGCGTGTTCACTAGGTTCCCTACGTGTCGAACGGTGCTCATCATGTGGTCGCTTGGAGGCACGGTCGCAGACTTGCTTTCTGCCCAAAATCACCGATGGCGACCGCCCTCTGGAGACGGCTCGTCCGTTGTCTTGCTCACACCTTCCTCTTCGAGACTTCCTGGACGGAGAACGTGCACGTGTTCGTGAACGAGAATGTTCATGTACTCGTGAACGAGAACGAGCTGAAGCCCGTTGATTTCGCTTGTCATCTACAAGCCTGCGCAAGCGGTCGCGAAGTCGCTCTATTTCTTCGTTATCCGAGCGGTGGCCGCTAGATCGACTACGCCGGTGGCGTTCTCGTCTAGGCGTTTCCAACTGACGCCTAAGACGCCCATTGCCATCCGTATTTTGATCCATTGTTCGTACGCGTTTAGGCACTTTATCCCACTTCTGAAATGTAGTATGAACTCTCGGGTTGTGAAAATAACAGTCAGGATTCACTTTTTAAAATTGTTCATTTATTGAGTACTTCCAGTAAATCACACATAACATCTACCAATATCCATTAGGTAGACACCACCGTCCTTCTCCGTCGCCATCAACACAATGCCCAACTGACCCAACGCCCCTCTCAACCAGCCGACGAATGGAGGGGATTCCCTCCACTCGTCAACCGTTTCCGGAACGTTACGTCATTTGAGATAACAAAATTTCAAAAGCAATCAATTTAAAAACTTTTAAATCGTTGAATGACAAAAATAGATACTTTAGTTCTTATAAAATATACAAGGCAATACTAAGTTTAAAAGAAAACCTAACACTTGCTCTATATTCAATTTAGTACATTTAATTTTCGTTTGTGAATTAATAATATCCAGCAATTGCTTTTCTAGGTCGTGGTAGCCCTTTTCGTTTTCGGCGATACCAAAAAATACTAAGTTTCTTTTCTGCATTGTTTTGTCGAGATTTTCAATGGATTGATTTTGCTTTTGTATTTTTTTTTTCTAAGATTAGGGTTTTTGTTTCTATATTTTTAAACTTCTCGTTTGTATTCGTTTATGGATCTTGTAATTTCTTCTTGGTAACATAGTAATCGGTAACTAATTTCAGTTTTGAGTTTCGTTATCAATGTCGAGACGGGTGGCCCTGGCTCTCTTTCATTTTTTCAGCTGGGAAACTATGAAAACTTTTTTACAAAAAAAACAACCGACTTCTAAAAATGACAAAATAACTTTTTTTTCGGCAGTTGGTGTCAAATAACAAAGAAACGAAATATAAACACCGCCAAGTCGGTTGAATTTTTTGTAAAATAGTTTTTTATTTTTCACTTTTTAGTTGTTGTACCCCAGAAGTAAAACTTTTAAACAAAAAAAACAACCGACTACCCGTCAGCTACCGTAAGGCCCTTACGGACCGCGAACCCACAATACGGACCACTTCTCGTAGGGCCCTTTCGGGCCGCGGGTGGCACGCGTTCTTTCAACCTCTATGATTACATAACGAAACGTCATATTCCTGTGGAAATTTTTACACACTCGGAGCGTGATAGTATCGTACTTTTACAAACATTTCCATAGAGAAATACTGTTATGAAAAATTAAAAAAAATGTTTTTATTTGCATGTTTATGTTTGTCAACGGCGGACGACAATTTGTTGATATTGTGTGTTTTAATTAGTTTCGTGTTTGTTTATGTGATATGATGTGTTTGTATATTCATTACTATGTTGTTATTACGTTATTATAACATCGTTTTAGATAAATATTTTGAAAAATGATTACGTTATGACATTTCTTGTCAAGGTCAAACGATTTTATTTACATTGTTATTGTGAGGGTGAATGATGTGACTTTCTGTGTGTTTGAACACAGTGTGAAGGTATTTATTTATTGTTAGGTAGTTATTACATAGTATTAGAAAAAAAACGCATCACAAAACGCAACGCAAACGCAGTAACGTAATTTGAAAAAGCCGTTACTTGGTTTGGTTTTCGTGATATGAAGTTTGAGAATGAATAATAGGAAAATATTATATCGGACTCTACAAAAAAAACATTGTTATTAAACTACTTATATATTCATAGTATAACATGCAAAATTTCGTGTAAATTGATACAGTGGTTTTATCAGAAATGAACCTAATACGTTAACAAATACTATTCCTGCCAAATCGTTGATAACAGCATTTGATTAGAATTCAACTCTCGTAACACAAGTATTGTTTACATTTTTTTAATAAGGTCTGTTTATTCAACAACCCAATAAAAAAAACTTCAAGTGCCTAGCACCAACAGAAGCGTCAGCGAACCGTTTTATGTAAACAAAGTCATAAACATGTCAATGGCGGGAAAATAGCGCGGGTATGCCGGATGTGCGAGTTTCGCGCGCGCGGGCGCTAACGGGACAAAAATACACTAAAAATTAAAAAATAACTTTTATTTCGGAAGTCGGTGTTTGTAATTTACTTTTTCGTTATTTGACACCGACTTCCGAAATAAAAGTTATTTTTTAATTTTTAGTGTATTTTTTTTTAAAGTCGGTTGTGTTTTTTGTTTAAAAGTTTTTTATTTTTCACTTTTTAGTTGTTATGCCCCACAACTAAAAACTCCAATAACATGGAACGTGGAATTTAAACATTTGGCGTACACCAAAACGTCATCGAGGTAAACGTATTTTTCGTTCTTGTTCAGTTTCTCAAAAATGTCGATAAAATTTATATGGGACCACCTCGGGAGTATATTCTTTCGGGTAAAAAAAGAATTTTGAAAATCGGTCCACAACTGACGGAGAAATCGGCGGACATACATACAAAAAAAAAAATATAAAAAAAATACAGTCGAACATAGAACCTCCTCCTTTTTCGAAAGTCGGTTAAAAACTAAATAGTAAAGTTATGCCCGAATGGATAACCCCAATAACATGGAATTTGAACATTTGGAGAAAACCAAAACGTCATCTGTGTATACATATTTTTTGTTTAGGTTGATTTTTGAAAAAAGTGCTGAATCGATTTCGATAAAATTTTTATTGGAGACAACTCTGAAGTATGACCTACCAACAATATTATTCACAATTTGATTCCTGGTGGATATTGTGATGTAAAATTGGTGTAGTTTTGTGTCTCAAGTGTCTACGCAACTGGACAATATGTGGAATCATTGAAACAGGCGTGATCTCGGTAAAATGAACCTGAGAATTTTATTGTAGTATTGACTACCTCAGTGAAACTTGCCGAGACGACTGACGCCATACATTTGCTGCCAAATACTGCAAACACATTAGAATGTGTTACATCTGCATTCATGGAGAAGTAATACGAATTAACTGATGACTAGGCAGCATGGTCTCTGACCTTAGCCTGTTCCACAAGGAACAAAAGGAGGAGTTTTTGGCGGGATTTTGTCGACTGAAGTTTTGTGGCTGTTTTAATTATTCGTTTATTAATTCCTAGTGGATATTTGATGTAAAATTGGTGTAGTTTTGTGTCTCAAGTGTCAACGCCAATGGACAATATGAGAAATCATTGAAACAGGCGCGATCTCGGGAATAATAATAATAATAATAATAAAATCTACGTAATAATAGAATAGAATAGAATAGAATACTCTTTATTATGTACACCATATAAATTACATAAAAATATGAGGAAAACATTACATAGGGTGACACAATGGGCGGCCTTATCGCTAAAAGCGATCTTTTCAAGACAACCTTTGGATGGATTTTAAAGAAAAAAGGAAATACAGTACTGTAGGTAGTCTTAGGTGTACTATTTATCATAATATATACAATAAATACATTATAGATAAATATATACATTAATAATTATGAAACAAAACGCATAGAACCCTAGTAAAAACGATTAAAGAGAGAGGTAGTGACTTTTGACCATTGTTTTGAAAGTGGACAAGGATTGAGCACGCCTTACCGACACGGGCAAGGCATTCCATAACCGCACCGCCTGAACCGTAAAAGATTTGTCGTAAAAGCTGGTGGAATGCATCGGCATCTCTAGTCTCAAGTTTTCCGATGACCTCAGATATCTATTATGTGTGTCATGAAGGAACTTGAAACGTTCTTTAAGATAAGAGGGGGTTGTAGGATTGAACAGAATACTGTAGAGCAGAAATAAAATATGAGAATCCCGGCGAAGACGTATGGGAAGCCACTTGAGCTTGGTGCGAAATTCAGAAATGTGATCATATTTGCGTAGGCCAAATATAAATCTTATGCAAAGGTTTTGAAGACGCTCAAGTTTATCTAGTTGTGCCTGGGTGAGATCGAGATAACTGACATCAGCATAGTCAAGGATGGGAAGCAGAAGGGACTGTGCAAGCGCAGTTTTAGTGGCAGTGGGAAGAAAGTTCCTCAATCGTCTAAGGGACCTGGCAGATGCAAAAATTTTGCGGCTTACGTCCTGTAGCTGCGGACTCCAGGACAGATATTTGTCAATCCAAACCCCAAGGTTCTTTACTTTCTCAAATATTGGAATAGTAGTTCCGTTAAATTGTACCTGGGGAAGCTGTGACCAATTTACTTTTGGAATCATCCTAGAGCTCCGGAGCATCCGGGAAAATGGAGCTGAGAATTTTATTGTAGTATTGACTACCTCAGCGAAGTTTGCCGAGAAGGCTGACTCGACACATTTATTGCCAAATACTGCAAAAAACATTAGAATGTGTTACATCTGCATTCTAGTGGAAAAAAAAAGTATAAATACACTACGTAAGACTAGGCAATATGGTCAAAAGACTTTCGCCTTCCCTTCGGGGATAATAAAATAAAAAAATAGTTATCGTATCGGTTTACGGTTATCGTAACAGTGACAGCTGTTGATTGCATTTGCTTTGTGGGATGTGTATTTTCGTGTTAATTTTCAATTAATTTGAAATAAAATGGTGAAATTCGGCAAAAATAAGTTCAAGGCACTAAACAAAGCCGCGAAAAGTCAGAAAGTTGTAGCAACAAGTCCAGCAGTATCGAACAAAATCTTAAAAAAGAAAATAAACGCTGAAAAGAAGGTTACTTTTCAGAAAGAGGTTTTACTAAAGGAAGCGGTTGTTAGTGGAAATAATGCACTCGTAAAGAACATAACAGCTAGCAGACTACGAAGTGGAACAAAGAAAGCAGAAACGGTCAACACTACAGAACAGACAAAAGTATCAAAAACTAAAGCTGTTGAAAAAAAGAAGAAACGTCAAAAAACGCAAATAAGTGATGCCAAGTTAATGCTAAGATTGATGAACAAGAAGTAGAATATGACGACTTAAGTTAATATATAATTATAATTTACATGCACTCTTTTATTAAAATTTTCGTCTACAACATCAGCTAAGTAACATATTGAAGATTCCCAAATCTTCCTATCCTGGTAAATCGTAATCTAACATTTTTGCACACAAACACTAGTAGCTAACAAATAAGCTCTTTCCTGACCCAAACTGGGCTAACCCCCTTGTTGATCCTATGGCCCCAAGTATTAGGTACTGCTGAGTCTGAGGTAGTTTTGTGTAATTTGTGAGGGATCTACAAAAAGGAATCCTATCTTCGCACTGCGCTATAGAAGAAACATTTCCCAAAGCTGACTTTTAATTCAAGGGGTATTGTATTCTCAGTTACTGGATAATACAATACCCCTTGGTAAGTCAGGTTGTCAGACTTTTGGGCTTCAGACTAGCTTGCTACTATTATAGTCATCTGTGCTTCAGACGACCCATAACATCTATCATAGATCCACGATTGACAGCCAGAGCCAATGGCTTAACGTGCTTTCCGAGGCACGGAGGAGTCTCGGTATGTAAATATGGTCAGCCATCCATGGATCCAACCCCAGCAAGCGTAGCTTAACCTGATTGATCGACCTGTACGGCTGTTATTACTTTAGCCACAAGTAATTATTGGTTTAATAGGGGAAATAGCACTGTGCCTTTTGGAAATGATGACTGAGAGTGAAGACTGAATAGAGCTAATAGAATAGACTAGTTCACTGTCCAAAATGATCGAGCCAACCAAAAAAAAAGCCCCAAAACCAGGCTGATTTCTTGTTACCAGTACCAGATCTGACATCAAAGATGATGCATAAGCGGAATATGATCTGTCAGTGAACGCCACTACTAAAACTAAATTAGTCATATTCACCAAAAAACAAGCACTGGGCCGCTTCCCCTATTACCCTATTTAGTTTATTGTCTAGGTTATTGAGTAACCTAGTCAGTAAGTTAAACTGGAGCACTCATCTAGACAATAAACTAAATAGGGTCTGAATCACCTGGCAAAAGTAGGAAAATAATAGGTTAGAGGTGGGACCTAACCCAGTATTATACTCTGGTTGTATAGCACAGTGATTCGGTCCAAGCTAGCCACAGCAATAAACAAACTAAAATGCATGCAAAGGCTTTGGGAAATCATCCAATGACTTCTGCCGCTCTGGGTGGAGCGGGATGGCGTGTCAGACTCTTACTGACTAAAACCCACCCCTTCCTTCCTGCCCTTAGTGCCGCGGGGGAGGTAACTGTTTCGAATTTATCCTCAACCCCTGGGCAGAAAAAAAAAATGTGGAATGCTTCATGATTTTGCATGTCATCCTTGTGCAGGGGCTTGCTTGCACAAGGACTACTCCAACTGCAGCCCTCAAAGCCCTGTTGGGACTCCACCTGCTGCACCTGTTCATACAACAGGAAGCGACGACAGTACACCTTAAAACACTGGATCTCTAGGGTAAGAGAGAAACACAACACACCACTCTCGCTTGTGGGTCACTTGTGTCTCAATAATGAAGTTCCCATAATGAAAACAATCAATGACTGGCTACCCAAACAATTTATCTTCAATCACACAAAATCCAACTGCATGAGAATCACCACTGCTGTGCCCCACAAAGCTGCAGATCTTAACTGATGGATCCAAAACAGGTACTGGCACAGGTGCGGGAATCTCCTTGGAGGATCTCAAAATTCACATAGCCACACAATTGTGCTCCACAACACAGTGTTCCGGGCTGGGTGTTTGAGCAGCTTCAGCCATCATAACCAGGGAAGTTAGGGATCACTCAATACGCATAATTATATTTTTCATGGATCATGTAAAAAAAATTTTTTACTTGATGTCAGTTCTCGGATAGCATGGCTGTACTTCAAATGCTAAACAGCCACACAGTTAATTCTGGGGTGGTATACGAGTGTCACCAACGCCTCGACCTTCCTAAGTAAAGAACTAATACAAAGGACCTCAATAGATCATGGAATAGGCCTACTATAATAATAATACCCGGCTACCCGCCTGTCAAGCCGACTGTCATAATTTTTTCCAAAAAAATATAGATTTATTTGTTAAATGCAGACTACGTGGACCCTTTGCTCCATAGAGTCAAGTAATGGTCTGTCACCATAGTGATGGAAAAATAACAGTGTTGTCAAAAAAATGTTGATGATATAATTCAGAAAATACGTTGTACCTTTTTTACTATTTACTTTGCTTCCACAACTGCGTTCCTCCGTTTTAAAAAACGTATATTCTAAGAGGTTACGGACCCGCGCGTAAACGGAAAAAGTGTCACGTCACGAAATGGATTACTCAACTAAAATCGATATCGGCAAGTTGATTGGTAAAGAAAACTGGCAAACATGGAAATACAAAATTTCGATTATGCTGGATGGAACGGAAAATGCGATGGCAGCCGTCGAAGGCAAATTGAAAGAACCAACACCAGTTGATCAATCGGAAGGTGACGCCGCTGTCAGCTCTTATAGATCGGCTCTAGCCAAGTATAAGAAGCCGATACTGGCGCTCTTCTGATGCTAACCACTAACATGTCGGAAGACACACTGAAGAAAGTAATGAGATACAGGACTGCACGCGAAGTCTGGCAAGAATTGCACAGACTATTCGACGGGCTGACGGAAGATAGAGCATATAACCTATGTCTAGAGTTCTTTGGACTGAAGCACGACAAAGTGGATGACATACCCACTCATATGGCCAAACTAAAGAACCTCTGGAATGAGTTGAAGGCGGAAGTCGCGAAGATTGACGCTACTGCTAAACTTCCCGAGATGTTTCTCATATGCAAGGTGTTAGATACGTTGGACGAAAGGTACCTCAACTTCAAGTCAAGCTGGCTCATGCTTAAGCAGACGGAGAAGACCATAGACAGTCTGACGACTCACCTCTGTGCATTCGAAAGAGATCTGGGTAGTCAAGAGATTCCCAAACAGGAAGCGCTAGTGGCTACACCCAATGAGCGTCCTACCAAACATGACAAGAAGCAGCTGATCTGCAACTACTGTTCTAGAAAAGGACACAGAGTTCGCAATTGCAAGAAGTGGATTAGAGATGGGAGGCCACCTAAATCAACTCAAGGCACATCAGGAGCAGGCTCAAAGTCCAATCAGGTGCAACACATCTCGCTAATGGTAAACGCATGTACTATAGGACAAAGTCAAGACCGAGAGAACTGGTTTGTCGATAACGGGGCAACAACCCACATCGCTGTAAGGAGCGACTTCTTCAGCGATTTTCATGAATTTGATTTAAATCACACAGTAATAACAGCTGACGGAAGTACAATTCCTGCCGTAGGAAAAGGCTCTGTGGTGGTAGAAACAAATGTAAACAATAAAAGGGAGAAGATAATACTTAACGATGTGTGGCTCGTACCAAATCTGACCAAAAATTTGTTCTCACCGTTGGCAGCGCAAGATAGGATGCAAAATAGCCTATTCACGTCAACGACTAGACAGTGCAAGCTCGACATTGAAGGCCATACTAGAATTGTTGGCAAGAGAGTACCCTTTGGTGGACTCTACAAACTAGAAATGAAGGCGGTCATGCCCACAAAGCAAACATCAATAGTGGTGAATGCTATTAATGGTACAAACATGCTGCAGCTCTATCATGAGCGCTTCGCACACCAAGACAAGAACCACGTCATTCGTGTAGCTAAACGCGAGCTAGGCATCGAGTTACGTCCAGATAAAGTGAAATGCGAAGGCTGCATCTATGGAAAGGCTCACCGAAAACCCTTCGGAACTAGGGAAAGAGCCTCAGCATGTGGAGAGTTGGTACACACCGACGTATGTGGCCCCTTCACGGAAAGTATCTCGAAGTACAAGTATTTTGTATTGTTTAAAGACGATTATTCAAGCTACCGCTTCGTGTACTTCATAAAGCAGAAGTCAGAAGTAAAAGACAAACTTACACAGATGCTCCAAGAAGCTAGGAACGCTGGGCACATTGTCAAAACCTTACTGAGTGACAACGGTGGCGAGTTTGATAACAAAGACGTCCGGAAAATACTGCAAAAACACGGTATTCAGCATAGGCTGACAATGCCTTACACGCCTGAGCAGAACGGCTGTAGTGAGCGAGAAAACCGAACGCTTGTCGAAGCTGCGAGATCCATGCTATATGCAAGAGGAGAAATGCCTCAAAAACTTTGGGCAGAGCTGATAAACACAGCTGCTTACGTGCTCAATAGAACGGGGCCTACAAAAGTAGAATCGAAAGTTCCTTTCGAGTTGTGGCACGGTAAGAAACCCAAAATAAGTCACTTAAAGATAATCGGCAGTGAATGCTATGCCCATGTACCAAAAATAAAGCGTAAGAAAATGAGCAAGAAAGCCCTAAAAGGCAGGCTCATAGGCTACGAAGGCGACGACGGCTACCGGATCTGGAACGGACGAGAGACACTACAGTCAAGAGATATTTCATTCCAGACCGATGTTGAATTTAAAATCAACACCAGCATGCCCTTACGGTCAGAGGGAGCCGAGAGTGATTACACAAGCATCCCTGACCCTGTGCCTGATGCCGAAAACCAGGAACTTGCTCAAGAGGGAGAGAGAGAGGATGACCAAGTTCTGGTCCCAGACGAAGTCTTCCACGACGCTCGTGACGAAGGAGAGCTAGAGATCACTGACGCTAGCTACGAAGGAGAGCTAGAGATCACTGAGCCTCAAACTGCTGATGGTACCCCAGCTGAACAGGAACCTCGCTACAATCTTAGAGAGAGATCCACAATAGCGAAACCCAAAAGATACGAGGACTTTGTGTGCTCGATAAGTAATGAGAGATTCCCAGAAACCTATAAAGAAGCCATTGTGAGAGAGGATAACGAAGAATGGCGCAAAGCAATGGAGAGTGAGATTAATTCACTAAGAGACCTAAACGTCTGGACACCATGCCCGTTGCCCGAAGGCAGGAAGGCACTGCCCTGTAAATGGGTCCTACGCATTAAAAGGAACCCTGACGGCTCTATCGATAAATATAAAGCCCGACTTGTCGTAAAAGGTTTTAAACAAAGAAAAGGCATCGATTATGAACAGACTTTTAGTTCGGTTGCGCGTATGGCAACGATAAGAGCCTTATTGAGTGTAAGCGCGCAAGAGAATCTACATCTTGTCCAGTTTGATGTGTGTACTGCATTCTTAAACGGCAAACTTCAAGAAGAGATTTATGTACAACAACCGGATGGCTACACTGATGGTTCGTCAAATGTTTTAAAGCTTAACCGAAGCCTGTACGGTCTAAAACAAGCCCCAAGATGTTGGAATTCCTGCTTGGAACAAATTCTGCTGGATATGGACTTTAAACAAAGTGAATCCGACTGCTGTCTGTATACCAAGCAAGTTAATGGCAAAAAGCTACTCATCACCCTTTATGTTGATGATGGTTTGGTAGCTGCAACTGATGAGGACCTTGCCAACAGCTTTCTAAATGATTTGAAGATGAGACTGAAAAGTACGACGAAACCTTCGTCTTACTACCTAGGCTTAGAAATAGTGAGAGAAGCAGACGGGTCTATCTTCATCAAACAAGAAGCCTATGCCAAGAAGGTCCTGGACCGATTCAGAATGGGAAACTGCAATTCAATTGGGACGCCTATAGATAATAATGCTCAATCAGGGAAAGTTGATGCAGTAGAGGCACACTTCCCTTATCGTGAAGCTGTTGGGTCCCTCGCATATCTGATGACCGGGACACGCCCAGATATTGCATATGCTGTCGGAGTTGCATCCCGGAAACTAGAATCACCGACTAAAGAAGATTGTCTTCTAGTAAAACGGATTATGCGCTATATTAAAGGCACTCTTTCTTTTGGAATAAGGTACAAGGCCAACCATGAATGTGGCCTATTGGAAGGCTATAGCGACGCTGATCACGGTGGTTGTCAATTGAGTGGACGTTCAACCACAGGAGTGGTATGCTGCTATACTGGAGGCATTGTATCGTGGCTGAGTCAAAGACAAGCCTCAGTCGCCATATCAACGACCGAAGCGGAAATTGTCGCTGCAAGTGAAGCTGCTAGAGAACTAATATGGCTCACTAGGATCTTTAATGATCTGACTGAATTAACAGAAGTACCAGTACTGCATGTTGACAATGAAGCTGCTATACGCCTGGCGCACAACCCCGAATTCCACAAGAGAACGAAACATATCAGAATAAGACATTTCTTCATAAGAGAAATCGTGAAAGAGGGAGGCCATAGTAGTCAAGAAAGTAAGCTCGAATGAGCAACTGGCTGATTTTTTGACCAAGGCTGTGCCAAAGCCCACCCATCAAAGAACATGTACTGAACTAGGTATATGTAAAACAGACAATTAAGGGAAAGTGTTAAATGCAGACTCCGTGGACCCTTTGCTCCATAGAGTCAAGTAATGGTCTGTCACCATAGTGATGGAAAAATAACAGTGTTGTCAAAAAAATGTTGATGATATAATTCAGAAAATACGTTGTACCTTTTTTACTATTTACTTTGCTTCCACAACTGCGTTCCTCCGTTTTAAAAAACGTATATTCTAAGATTATTAACATGTTTAAAATAGTGAAATTAAGACCGAAAACGAGAGAAAAAAAAATAACAATATTACCCAGTGCAAATCATAGTCAAAAACAGTGACATGAGAACTACAAAATATAATGGAACTTACGACATAGCGAAAATGCTGACTAGAAACCGGGCCAAATTGCTGACCACACACCCAACATCTTCGTCGCTCAGCTCCGCCTCGCAGCCGCCGGGACCTACGCAGTACGCCAACCGTGAGTCCAGTGCACGTCCAGTGATACCGGCCGCTGCAGTTGCGTCGAGCTCGAGCGACGAATACACCACTCCGCCGACGACACCACCACCTGCGCGTCGACGGGGAAGAGGCCGACCACCAGCCAGCTTGAAACCTCGAGGCCCGCCGGCCTCTGATAGGGTTCCCGCTGCCGGTGGAAGTGTGCAGGTGCAGCGCATGCGATGGACGCAAACCATTAACGAAAACGTCATGCGCTCATACTTTGGGGCTACAGAGGGGGGCAGTAACCTGACTGCGTACCGTAGTCGGATGCTCTCTCTGTTTCAGGTACTTGAGCCAGCTGTCAACGTTTCGGCCCAACGACTGTCGGATCAGATGCGGGTCATCCAGCGTAACCGTATGCTGGATGACGCCGTACTTGATAGACTACGCCTCGAATCACGGAGTAGCCGTGTCTCACCTGCTTCACCACCGGCCGCGGTGCAACTGGAACCCAGTGCCCCACTGCTACCCGACCATGTTGGTGAAGATGATGATGACGTGGCTATATCCGTGAGTACCCAATGTAACGAACAATTGAGGAGCGCTTTGGAGGATGTGTTCCGAGAGCACCGCTCCACACCGCCTGGGCTTAGACCTCGACTACCTGGTTTGCCCATACATAAAAAAAATAAGGCGCTGGTATGTGCTCTAGATTCGCAGCTATCAAACTGTTTTGATAGCAGCAAAGACTTGTACTGCGCGGCTGCAGCGGCGTGACGTGTAGCTCATATCAAGTTCTCCAACAGTGACAGAGCTGCACGACCAGCTGTACCAGCTTGGCAGTGCAGGATCGAGCGTCGTATCGGTGAGGCTAGAGCACTCATCGGCAAGCTTATCTGCTTCAGGCAGGGCAACACTCGCCCTAGGGTGATGCGCTTTGTGAGGCGGGCGTTCTCGGGGCCTGATATTAGTTCTCGAGATTATTTGACCCGCGTCACAGAGTATCGACTTCCTGAAGCAGAATATCTATGCATGGACAAACCGTATACGTCGATACAAGCGGCGAGTGGAGCGGTTCACTCAGAATCGCACTTTCCAAAGCAACGAAAGGTGGGTATATAACTTATATAAGGCTTGGGAGCGACCGGACCAAGGTTTGTCTGATTCGCACCTACTTGATGATGACGCCATGAGTTCATTCTGGCGCAGCATCTGGTCGGTGCCGGTCAGGCACACCGAGGGTGATTGGACTCGAGAGGTCGAGCGCGCGTGCGATCTTATACCAGAAATGGGGGCTATTACCATCAGCTCCCAAGATGTAGCACGTGCAGTCCGTCCGTTGCCTAACTGGAAATCTCCAGGGCCGGACGGGCTGCACAATTTCTGGATAAAATGGTTTCAAAGATCGCACGCTCGCTTGGCAGCTCAGTTCCAGTCAGGGTCGCTGCCCCAGTTCCTTACGACAGGAGTAACCCACCTGCAAAATAAATCAGGTAGTACTGCGGAACCGAAAAATTATAGGCTGATCACGTATTTACCGACGGTCAATCATATTGACAAAAATTTTATTTTGTCTGCCTCTCAGAATGGATGTAGGAACGGGTTCCGCGGTACTAAGGAGCTGCTCCTCATTGATGTTGCCATTAGCCAACAGGTTCGTCGTTCTCGAAGAGATCTGTCGACGTGTTGGATAGATTATAAGAAGGCCTAAGACTCAGTGCCACATACATGGCTCAGGAGGGTGCTGGAGCTGTACAAAGTGGATGCAACTTTGCGCACCTTCCTGATGTCGTGTATGGGGCAGTGGAGGACGGTCCTTCACTATCCAGGATGTCGACAGATCCAGGAGAACAGCGAACCGATAAGGATCGAGCGTGGCATATTCCAGGGTAACAGTCTGAGTCCACTGTGATTTTGTCTGGTCCTAAACCCTCTCAGTACTCTACTGGAGGGCTCGGGCCAAGGCTACCGGTTGAGAAGAGGTGGTCAGGTCATATCACACCTCCTTTAAATGGATGATCTGAAACTCTTTGCCCCCAACAACTTGCAACTGATGATGCTACTGAAGGTAACAGAAACCTTCAGTAGCGCCATCAGAATGGAATTTTGTGTGGACAAATGTGCAGTCATGCATGTAAAACGAGGGGAGATTATGGGATCCGTGGGAACTCAACTCTCGGATTCCATACACCTTAGATCCCTCTGCTCAACCGAAACCTACAAGTATTTGGGTATGTCGGAAGCGTTAGGCATCAACACTGCTGACGTGAAACAGTCGTTGAGGGAGCGCTTCTTTGGCCGCCTGAATAAAGTACTAAATAGTCTTTTATCAGGCGGGAACAAGGTGCGCGCCTTCAACGGTTGGGTCATGCCGGTATTGATGTACTCTTTCGGCATACTCAAATGGACTCAGACCGAACTTGACGCCCTGGATAGGAGGGTCCGCACACTGCTGACCGCAAATCGCATGCATCACCCACGATCATCGGTGATGAGGCTGTATATCCTGCGGAAGTGTGGGGGTCGTGGCTTCTTAAACGCTAAGACCCTACACAACCGCGAGGTATGCAGCCTTAGGGAATACTTCCTCAAAGCCGACGTGGATATGCATCGAGATATGGTCGCTGTGGACAAGGGCCTCACCCCGCTCTCCTTGGCAAACGAGAACTGGCGCAAACCTATAGTACTGGATACTAATGACCGCAGGGAAGTATGGCAGAGCAAGGAGCTTCACGGACGCTTTTACCGGGTCCTACTGGGCCCGATGTAGATCTCTTAGTGTCCGTATTCTGGCTGCGTTTTGGTGACCTCTTCGGGGAAACCGAAGGTTTTGTCTGTGCGATTATGGACGAAGTTATGATGAAGAATAACTACCGGAAATACATTGTGAAGGACGGTACGGTTGACATCTGTCGGGCATGCCACCGACCCGGGGAATCGATCCGACACATTATTTCTAGTTGTTCTCGTCTAGCTAACGGAGACTATTTGCATAGATTCAACCATGTAGCCAGGATTATTCTCCAGCAACTTGCTCTTAAATACAATCTTGTGGAATCCGAAGTACCGTACTATAGGTATGAGCCCGACCCAGTTCTCGAAAATGGCAATATCACGTTATATTGGGATCGATCTATCATCACTGACAGGACTGTTGTTGGCAATAAGCCTGACATAGTGGTGATAGATCGACTAGAGCGTCGCACAATGATTGTTGATATAGCGGTCCCTCATGACGAGAACCTCGTGAAAGCTGAGAAAGATAAACAAACAAAATATCTTGATCTGGCTCGCGAGGTTGTCGACATGTGGGAGGTGGATGTAGCAGTCATTGTGCCGATAGTCGTGACGGCCAATGGCTTAATAGCCAAGATCCTCGACGAACACCTAAGGAGGCTCTCGTTAGGCGGCTGGATCAAGGGCTTGATACAGAAAGCGGTACTCCTGGACGGGTTCCCTCTATCTGGCAGAATCTTGTTGCTCCGAAATTTGTTTGGCATAACACACTTGACATAATCTTCTTTAAACGAATATTTTAAAGGGATAAAAATTATTAAATATAATTATTGTCTTGCCGAATGTGTCATCATTCTCCTGCCCTTATCCCAATTTATTTGGGGTCGGCGCAACATGTCTTTTTCTTCCATACTCCTCTATTAGTCGTCATCTCTGTAGTCACCCCCTTTTTACCCATATCCTCTTTCACACAGTCCAACCATCTTTTCTTTGGCCTTCCCCTACTCTTATAGCCATCCACATCCATACACAAGACTTTCCTCACGACATTTTCTTCATTCCTCCGCATCACATGCCCATACCACGACAACCGATTTCCACACAATTTTTCAGTCAGCGGTGCCACTTTCAGACTTCCTCTTATATACTCATTCCTAATTCTATCCATGCGCGTAACACCACACATCGCTCTTAGCATTCTCATCTCAGCTACATGCAATTGCTTTTCATTCATCCCTTTTGTGGCCCAACATTCTGAACCATACAAGACAGCAGGTCTGACCATTGTTTTATAAATCTTCCCCTTAAGTTTTAGGGGAATGCGGGAGTCACAGATAGTCCCGGTGACCTGCCGCCATTTCATCCATCCAATGTTAATTCTGTGCTTAACAGTCCGATCTATTTCGCCATCGCTTTGCACGAGTGAACCGAGATACCGAAAATCGGAGCAGCCTGGGAGAAGCGCGCCATCTAGCACTACAGCTTCAGAACTGGAGAGACCGCCGAAATCGCAGAACATGTATTCAGTTTTGGTTCTGCTGATTTTCAAGCCAACTTTCTCCAGCTTCTGTTGCCACTTCTCCAATCTGCTCTGGATCTCAGGTCCATCTTCACTGACCAGAACAATGTCGTCGGCAAACAGCATGCACCAGGGTGCCTCCTCCTGTATTTCCGACGTAAGAGCGTCCATAATCAACAGGAAGAGGTAAGGACTTAAAGCCGACCCTTGATGCAAGCCTACAGCCACACTGAACTCATCGGTGTTGCCAGCAGCCGACCGAACGTAGGTACTAGATTGTCTGTACATAGCACGAATCAACTCAACATACTTCCCAGGCAAACCTTTCTCTTTCAAGGCCCACCACAACACATCCCGAGGTACCCTATCATACGCTTTCTCAAGATCAATGAACACCATGTGCAAGTTCTTGTGCACACGTCTGTACTTCTCGCACAATTGACGGAGAGCGAAGCTGGCGTCCATTGTCCCTCGACCTGGCATAAACCCAAACTGGTTCGGGGTAATCTCACTCTCCTCTCGCAATCTTTTCTCTATCACTTTCTCCCATACTTTCATAGTATGTGACATGAGCTTTATCCCTCGATAGTTGTTGCAGTCCTGTACATCCCCTTTATTCTTGAAGATGGGCACTAGCGAACTATTGCACCATTCTTGTGGGATCACTTCTTCATACAACAACTTATTGAAGAATAAAGTCAGCCACATACATCCATCCTCTTTTAAACACTTCCATACTTCTACTGGTATGTCATCAGGGCCCATGGCCTTTCCATTTTTCATACATTGAACTGCCCTTCTTACTTCATCCATGCTAATTTCTCTCACCAAACCCATATTTACTTGTACCTCTTTGAGCACACCATTCCATTCATTCTCTTCGTTCATCAACTTTTCAAAATAAACCTTCCATCGCTCTTTTATTTCGTCATCTTTCGACAAGACTTTACCGAGTTCATCTTTCATACATTTTATGTGCATTATATCCCTCGTTCTCCTTTCTCTTCTTGTCTTGCCGAATGTGTATATGTCCGAATTTACAATGGCATACTTTTAAGATGGCAGAATTTTATTTGGCATACCTACCTTTGGCAAAGTTTAAGTTCCGCATAATATAATTTTGTTAAGCATAACGTTTATTTAGAGCGACAAGTATTTGGCACAATTTCACTAGGCATACTATGAAGATGGCAGAATTTCATTTAGCATAATCTTAAAAAGTCAGCATGTTGTGATACTGTTACGAGCTGGGTATGGGATAAATTATTTTACAACAATTAATTAACCAAATATCCTTTATTAACTCAACAACTTATTTAAACAAACACTATTTCACTAATAATCACTATTCTCCTCGTAATCGCTTGTATTCGCATCCGTAGTCGAAAACAGACTGACTCACTCGCCCGCCGTCCGGCCTATTTATACGGTCATGGAAGTTTCCAGAACATTGTCGAACTATCCTATAGTGGAATATTCTAGAAACATCTATGAACTTCTATACAGTACCACAATGGAATGTTCTCGAACCTAGTGGAAACTTCTGGAAACTTCGACCACATTCTCGAACGATCCAGAGTAATACGGTCGACGTAACACTGCCCCCTCCTTAGACATGCTCGTCCTGAGCATCATTAGTCTACATGGACAATCTTAGGCGCACCTCGTGGACCCTTCTGTATTCGGTAGGTGACATCGTTGATCCTGGTCACGATTCGGTATGGTCATCCCATTTTGCTTGCAATTTGGGAGACTTCCCTTTGCTGCGCACTGGGTTATGCAACCACACCAGTGAACCCTCGTCAAAACCTCTATGGTTTGCCTTCCGGTCGTATCGGGTCTTCATCTTATCAGACATTTGTTGCCCGGATTGTCTGATATGCTCATATACATCATTCAACTTGTTACGCAAGTCATTCGCATAGTCGGTTACACTGTGTGGGGCATCAGGGGGGGTTCCGGTGATTAAATCTGCAGGCAACCGTAATTCCCTTCCAAAGTTCGCGAAGGCTGGTGTCACAGTCGTACTTTCGTGAACTGCACTACGGTAGGACAGAAGAAATGGCTGTATGTGCTTGTCCCAATCCCTTTGCCTGCTTGCCACAACTTTTGCCAGATATCTCTCCAACGTTTGGTTGAAACGTTCTACCATTCCATCAGATTGCGGATGGTAAGAAGTGGTTCTAGTCTTGTGAGTACCCATCAGTCGACAAGTCTCCTGGAAAACTTGTGATTCAAAATTCCTCCCTTGGTCGCTGTGAATTTCCAAGGGTACTCCAAAACGACAGAAGACTTCCTGAACCAATTTATCTGCGACTGTTGTTGCTTCTTGATTGGGAATGGCGAAGACTTCTGGCCACTTTGTGAAGTAATCCATGACAACCATGAAGTACTTGTTTCCGTTTTCACTTTCCGGAAATGGTCCTGCAACGTCTAGTGCTATCCGTTCCCAGGGGGCTCCCACGTTGTATAATTGTAAAGCACCTCTGCTGCGTGTCTGGGGTCCTTTCACAGCGGCACAACTGGTACATTTGCGGCACCAGTCCTCAACATCCGCTCGACAGTGAATCCAGTAAAACCGCTCTCGTATCTTCAGCAGAGTTCTTTTTACCCCCATATGTCCTCCTGAACATCCATCATGGTAGAGCCGTAAAACATCAGGTACTTTGGCTTTGGGGACAACAATTTGTAGATGACAGTTGTCTCCTCGAGCGTTTTCCCATTTACGGCACAAGACTTCATCCTGGATATCCAAGCTGTTCCATTGTGCCCAATAGCTCTTTGTGATGGAACTTAACGCCGCAACATCACTCCACTTGGGCTTCGGAGCACCAGCTTTAATCCACTCAAAGATCGGTTTGAGGTCCGTGTCATTTTGCTGAGCAAGCTGTAGGGTTTCCTTCCATTCATTGCTGAGATCCATTCTTAGCATCCTCACGGGCACTGCCTCCTTAGTCTCTTGCTTGGTACAGTGCTTACAATCTTCTGGGCAAGGTCTTCTAGACAGTGCATCTGCGTTACCATGAGTTCTCCCACTACGATGTTCAGTAACGAAGTCAAACTCTTGTAGTAGTTCGATCCATCTTGCCACTTGTCCTTCTGGATTCTTGAATTGCAATAACCACTTTAATGCAGCATGGTCAGTTCGCAATTGGAATTTCCGTCCAAGCAAATATTTACTGAAGTGCTGCAATGTCCTTACTACGGCGAGTAGCTCCCGTCTCGTAACGCAGTAATTTCTTTCCGGTTTGGATAAAGATTTGCTGTAGTAAGCTATAACAACTTCTTGGTTTCCTTTCCGTTGAGACAACACGCCTCCAATTCCAGTATTACTTGCGTCTGTGTCAACTATGAAGTCATTTTCAGTGTCAGGATATCCCAGAATAAGTGTATTGCACAGACGTTTCTTTAATTCCTGAAATGCGATGTTACAGTTCTCGTCCCAACAGAATTGCTGCTTTTCCTCAGTGAGTTTGTGTAGAGGTTTTGCAATGTCGGCAAAATTTTTGATAAACCGTCGATAGTAGGAGCACAAACCCAGAAATGCTCTGACCTGCGTCTTGTCTTTCGGAACTGGCCAATCCTTGACGGCGACGATTTTCTCCGGATCTGTCTGAACACCTTCCTCCGAAACTATGTGTCCTAAAAAGTTTACTTGTCGTCAAAAAAATGAGCACTTTTTCGGACTTAACTTAATATTTTCCGTCCGGATTTTTGACAACACTCGATTGAGGTTTTGAAGATGATCTTCAAATGTACGGCCCACGATAATGATGTCATCTAAATAGACAAGACATGCGTCTCCGATCAATCCAGCAAGTACTTGCTCCATTAGCCTTTCAAATGTCGCAGGAGCATTGCACAATCCGAATGGCATAACTTTAATTTTTAATTTTAATGCAGTTTTCTCCTTATCCTTAGGGTCTATTTCCACTTGCCAGTAGCCACTTTTCAGGTCTAGCGTGGTGAACCACCTCATTCCACTCAGTGTATCCAATGTGTCGTCGATCCTAGGCAGTGGGTAACTGTCCTTTTTCGTGACGTCGTTCAATCGTCGATAGTCCACACAAAAGCGTGTGTTGCCGTCCTTTTTCTTCACCAGGACCACAGGAGAACACCATGGACTCGATGAAGGCTCTATAACACCATCCTTTACCATGCCCTCAATCATCATTTCCACTTCCTTTTCACGTGCAACCGGCAGTCTTCTTGGTCGTTGACGGACTGGTAACTCGTTGCCAGTATTAATTTTGTGCTGAACCAGTCCTGTTCTTCCTATGTCAGCATCATTTGTAGAGAAAGAGTCGGCGTACTGAAGTAACATCTTCTTAGCTTTATCCATTTCTATTTCCGTTAAATCGCAGTTTTCTAAAAGTGTTGACACGTCAAATTTCAGGCGGAAAACTTTTCCTGATGGTACACCTTCCATGAAGATTTCCTCTGTACCACACTTCAATACTCCTTGATCAACGTCGATCTCACAACGATGTTTCCGCATGAAGTCTAATCCCAGGATGCAATCGTCCACTACGTCGGCCACGATGACATTATGCCGATAGAATTTGTTACCTAATTTTAACTCCACCTCCTTTCTGCCTCGGACGATTATGTGCTGACCGGTAGCTGTCAGTAATTGTATACGGTCGTGGTTATTGAAGAAGTCCCCAAGGAACCGACTTGCTAGATGAGAATTGACGACCGTGTGAGAAGCTCCAGTATCCAACGTAAATTTGCATGGTTTTCCGTTGACTTCGCCTTTGATGATCAGGCTGTTTCCGTCATGGGCCTGTGAAATCGAGATCCTCGGGGCTCTTTCAATACCAGCCAGCACCCGCCCCTCAGTCCTGGCGTTTACTCGTTTCCCTGCTGTTGCTGGGCAGTCGCATCAGTCGCCCTATCTTGCTGGGATTGATTTTCTCTCAGTGTGCTTCGCTTTGGACAGCTTGACCGAAAAAAAAAAAAAAAAAATATGAATGATGACCCCTTTCTCCACAAGTGTAATACCTAGGGCTATACCCTTGCGGACGATCGCGTACAGGTGATGCCACAACCTCCCTGATACGGTGTGTTCGATGGTCTTGCCTCACTGCCTATACTTCCAAGGCATGGGCCAAGGCGTCCTTCAGTGTCTCATGATGCCCAAGTCTTACAGCGGCTCTAACTTCCAAGTCACGTATTCCGTCGATGAACGCCTGTACCAGATTGCCATTGATGAGTGCAGGGGCAGACTGGTATGCCTTCCGAACCAACTTTTCAACTTCCAAGGCCCACTGCTGTAGGTTCTCGGCACTACGTTGCACACGATCTCTTAACTTAGCGCGAAATACGTGCTCCAAGTGTGCGTCACCATATCTGGACTCTAAGGCTTCCAGCAGCTGCTCATAGGTCACATCCTTGCCAAGAGCCTCAAGTATGGTTAGGGCCTGGTCTCGGAGGCCTAAGGTTAGCGCGGTCATAGCTTGCTCTTTGGTCCACCCATTCGCCTTCATAACGGCTTCAAATTGAATTTTGTAGGCCGACCATGAAGATGTTCCGTCGAATGGCGGCACCTTAAATCCACGTGCCGAAGGTGTAGCAACCACTGAAGGCACAACCCTGTCTCCAGCCCTAAGTTCACCTAAAGCCTTCTTCACCCCAGCAATCTGAACTTCAGCTTCTGAGATACGATTCTCATGCTGATGAACCTGCTCCTTCATCACCTGGAGCTCCTTGCCAAGTGTTGAATGAAGGTCTTTTATGAGGAGCATCTGCTCTTCTTGGCAGCGAGCCTGCTCCTCTTTATCTTGTTGAAGCTTCTCTTCCATCCGACGGGCCTGTTCTTCTTGGCGGCGGGCCTGTTCTTCTTGGCGGTGGGCCTGCTCCTCTTGACGACGAGCCTGTTCCTGTGACAGCACCATTAGCGCAGACAAGTCTGGCACCGCTGGTGCCGAAGAAACTCCACATGGGCCAGCGACTGGCTCTGTCGCAGGCTGAGCACCACCCGGCGTCTGTATCGGGGAATCTCCAAACCGCCTCTGATCCATGTCTTGCTGCCGTTGACTCCTTGTACGAATACCCTCCGTGTCGTCCTTTGGTAAAATTGGCATAATTTATCCCTCACTTCTGACACCAATTTGTTACGAGCTAGGTATGGGATAAATTATTTTACAACAATTAATTAACCAATATCCTTTATTTACTCAACAACTTATTTAAACAAACACTAATTCACTAATAATCACTATTCTCTTCGTAATCGCTTGTATATATTGACTGGCCTGTTGGTCTAGTGGTTAGTGACCCTGACTGCTATGCCGGAGGTCGTGGGTTCGATTCCCACCCAGGACAAATGTTTGTGTAATGAGCACGATCATTTGTTCTGTGTCTGGGTGTAATTTATCTATAATATGTATGTATTTAGAAATATATAAGTATGTATATCAGTTGTCTAGTACCCATAATACAAGCTCTGCTTAGCTTGGGATTAGATGGCGTTGTGTGATAGTTGTGGAATATTATTATTATTATTATTTATTCGCATCCGTAGTCGAAAACAGACTGACTCACTCGCCCGCCGTCCGGCCTATTTATACGGTCATGGAAGTTTCCAGAACATTGTCGAACTATCCTATAGTGGAATATTCTAGAAACATCTATGAACTTCTATACAGTACCACAATGGAATGTTCTCGAACCTAGTGGAAACTTCGACCACATTCTCGAACGTTCCAGAGTAATACGGTCGACGTAACAATACAAAAGTTAGTTACAGAAACGAATCGCTGCAAAACCGACTCCACGTAGTCTTGTCTGCCCTACCCCTAGAGTGTAATTTAAGCCCGCGTAGGCGCGTAGGGGCGAGGCGGCCTGCGAGCTGAGGAGCAGGTGGTTTTGGCGCGCTCGCCGTCGCGGCTGAGGCTGAAACTGCGGTGGTGAACGTTAAAACCATCTGCGACGATAAGCTCGCTTGGGACCGCCAGAGCCCCGCAGCGCCGGAGCCGTGACAGACCATGCCTGCTGCATGTTGCATGCTTGATGCATGATTGCTGCATGTATGCTGGTTTCTTGCTGCCTGCTTGCTGCATGCTTGTTTCATGCTTGCTGCCTGCCTGCTGCATGTATATGCTTGTTTGCATATTTCTTGATTGCTGCATGCATGGTGTATGCTTGTTTGCATGCTTCGATTGTGAACATGTGGTTTTTAATTGCCTGTACAATAAAACACCACATGTTCACAATCAACTGTTTTATTTAGTGATAATAGTACATGCAGAAAAATAATCAATTAAACAAAATTCATAGACAATTTACGTAAATTAAATCAATTTTGTTAGGGTGGTAAGAAATACAAAATTATACTAATGTGATTGATGAGTCTTGTAATTATTATGGATATGAAATGTATGCTAAAAGACGATTCTAACTGTGAACTTTCTGTGTTAAGATGGTTCTACTTTTTAATTATTATGGATAAGAAATTTATGCCTAAAGATGATTCTGCCATAGAAAATTATGAGTTTTGAATGTATGCTAAAATGAGTGTCTGCCAAACAATTTTCTGCGAAATGATGTTTAGGCTATCCGCTGTTATGCAAAATAATATTATGACATAAAAAGTTCTGCTACAAAAGGTGGACCGAAGTCATATGTATCGACTATTTCAAGTCCGAGAGGGCATCAGCACATCATCCATTCACGAAATAGTTTCCCGAGTCCCACAGGGTTCCGTTTTAGGCCCAGTTTTATATACTATCTTTACCTGCGACCTGCCGAACACTCCTGGGGTTACAGTGGCTACATTTGCTGACGACACAGCAATACTTACCACTAACAAAGACCCGGCAGAGGCCTCTCGAATGCTGCAAAATAGCCTAAATCACATTGAGAACTGGTTAAAAAGAAGGCGTATCAAAGCAAGTGCAACTAAGTCCTACTCACATCACATTTACGCTAAGACGAGGAGAGCCCACCAGGGCGCACTTTTAATGGTTTTTAATTGAACATCACGTCTAAACGACTCGTCTTATTTCTTTGAAAAAAAAAAAATATGTTACTCTAGACAATTTCAATCGTGATTTGATCTGAAAATTTTTGAAATAATATTTTTATAACATAGTCTAATTAATTTGTAAAGTTATGTCTAACGCGCATAAAAAAATTGAGAATCACGCAAAAACTATAAATCGTATTTTTCACCATTTTATGATCATTTAATTATTTATAATTTAATCTGTGTTTTAGTTTAATACCTGTTGTTATAGGAGTAATAAATTAATAATGCGTCTAATTCGGGACAGCGCTCCTTGATGGGCGAGTCCTATTACTGGGTTGACGTACGACGCGTTACGTGAGCTCAGCACAGAACACGCAAGCTAACCACTCAAAGTCATTGGCAGTTAATAGCGCCTTAAGCCCCTTATAGCTACCTCACAACACCCTCGATCGTAGGCTTACCAGGAGAAACACCAAACCAGAGCAAGGAAAGATGAACTTGTCTTTAGATATAGAGGGCTGTATTGTCTTCTTGGTAGAAATAGTAAACTTTCACTAGATAAAAAGCTCCTAATCTACAAGTCTATCCTCAGACCGATTTGGTCATATGGTATTCAGCTATGGGGCTCTACGTGCAACTGCAACATAGCCATCATACAAAGAGCTAGACTATCCTGAAACAAATGGCCAATACTCCTTGGTTCATAAAGTCCGGAATATACATGCTACTTAGTAGCACTTATGCACGCTAGTTTCGAGCTAATGCTACATAGTATGCTCTTTTACTAGTATGTGTATTCCGGACTTAAAGAATTCAGAGATCATGAATATCTACAGATTAACAGTGAAGGACGAAAAACAATCGACCGGCTGTACAGCTTTCTACACTCGATTCACTGAATCGACTTAAAAGTCGCAAAATCCTAGATCTGGATCGCTCGCAATGAGCCAATACATTATACCCAATTGCCAGGTTCCCACTGTACCGGACCGGCGGATTTGCCGGAAACCGGCTCCCGGACAAGTGTTCACATTACACCGGATTCACAAGAAAATCGGACAGTCAACTACCTTCAAATTTTTGTCTTTATAATCGTCTTCGGTCTTATCCCACAGAACAGGTCTCTCATGGACAAGCGTAATTAAAGTTTCTGCATTTATATCCATGCTACACGTCTACTTTTATCAGAATGCGAAGCCGAAATGATGCGAGGGGAGCACGGGCGGGGCGTGCGGGAGACATAGATACCGGCGCAAACTCCGGGTGTTCTGCCGGCGCTTCGCAGTGACAAAACGCTAGGTTAAAATGCCGAGCTCGGTGTTTTTGCCGGATCCGGCATAATGTGGACAGCTTCATTTAAATTCTTTAGCCACTACCTCTTCCGGCAGTTTTGCCGTGCCGGTAAATCTGCCGGTCCGGCGTTGTAGGAACGCGGCCAATGAGTGATTCCCGATGGGAACTCACTCCACATGTTACTGTGACCTACGTAGTTGAGAGTAAAATAAAATAAAACAATACATAGAATTTTACTGATTTTATTTATTTAAATAGTCACAAATTACATTCTGAATGACATAAATAATACGCGCCTAAGACAAAAGGAAATCTAAGCAACAGGGGTGTACCTAGATGTTAGTTGTTCATACAAAATTAAACTTTATAACCACCGCGTAGGATCCCTTTTATAAGGCGCGCGAAAAACACCAAAACTTTTAGTCCTAACATTTTGGCTAATATGTGACACATTTTCTAATAGAAAAAGCAAGCCTACGCTATCCTTCCTATGTTTACTACAATTTTTATAGATATAATAGTTTTAAGGAAAATTTTGAGATACAATGAAGTCTTGTTAAATGTTTTAATTTTAAGCCTAGTGTGCTAGAAAATTTTAAGTTGTCCTTAATTTTATAGCTGTGCACTAGCGGTAAGCGAAAGTATAAAGGCGGTACACACTATGAAAAGCGAAAATATCGTCCGATGTGATTGAAATCGTGTGGCGAGTGACAAAAATAGTTCGTGATTTTTTTTTTCTTTTGTAATCTTGCAACAATATCCAACGATTAAATCACGCTTTGCCAACTTGTAACACATATAAATGCGAAAAATTGTCGCCCACTGAATACACAGCTTAATATTTTTAAATCAGTCCTAAAGAAGATACATACATACTACATTTATATACTAAAATTGAAAAATTACTCTATATTTGATAAGGTACATACTTAACTCTTATGGTTTCTAAGTAAATATCCCTGGTATAATATTATTGGTTTCATACAAATATTAAACATGAATATAAGTTCACACATTCTATTATTTATATTATAAATCAATTAATGAAGAGGATTTATGACTAAAAGAAGAATTTTATTACTACTTCTATAAAAAGAAGTGAAAAAAACAATGTAAAAATAAAAAATAAATCTTTTTTAATATCCCCAAGATACTAAACTACTACAGAGTTCCATACCGTCGTCCTTCTAAAGTGCAGTTATCTGACATTTGTCGGGTTTTTGTTTCGTTAATGCTACGGCAATCAGCCAAAAATTCTATATCGATCTATCAGCAGATTTCGATTTTGTCAGATAACAACATTATAGCTTGTGGACGGCAGCATATTAAATTTTACATTGACATTTCAATCTAGAATCGGAAACAAGTGATAATTACTATAAAAACATTATGTATACCTCATACACCATCGTGTACATTAGGTGAGCTTAGACTGCAGTCTAAATAAAATCTCACAATGTTGAATAAAACATTTCCAATCATTATTCGAAGATTTTCGATTATACCTTAACCTGTTCCGTCCCACTGCTGGACTAAGGACCTCCTCTTGTTGAAGAAAACCTTTCCAATCGTTATTCGAAGATTTTCGATTACAACTTAACCTGTTCCGTCCCACTGCTGGACTAAGGACCTCCTCTAATCTATATGATAATAGATCATTTTATTTGACGATAATCAGAGATTACGTCTGTGTATGGATTCTTAGCAAATATCATCACTACTCTGCTAATATAACTAGGATTAGTTTTATTGGCAAAGTAGTAGTTTCAATTTCAACTTACAATCCTGGAAAATCTACCCACATCATCGTCCTATGACACAAATGCTAAACGAGACGAATTAACAAAACACATGCAGCCTTATTAATAAAAATCTTTAGCCATATGCTTAAGTCTTAGTACTGATTAGCGGAATCTAAATTTAAATTCGCTATAGAAAATTTTGTATTAAGAAACTGGTAATCAGTGTCTAAACTAATCACAATATGGTTAAATTTTTCATAAATAAGGCGTATGGTTTATTAGCAACAAGTTTTGGTGTTGCAATCAACATAGAATGTTTTACCCCTGAGTCTGGAACGAAACGATCGACGCGACACAAATTGAACGCAAGTGATGCGATTGGCTGTTGGTAATTTATTCAACCAATCACAGCGAATATGGTAAATTGACACGTTAATTACCGTTCCGGAGACTGGGTTCTAGTGTTGTTAGAAATATGTTAAAACCTCGTCACAACCTCGCATTCATGATAAACAAAGTACCTAACATCGTTTCAGGTGTTACACAACGCATGGTGTTACAGGAACATGTATATTCTGTTGCAGGAAACATTTGCCTATGTGGAATGTCTCACTGTTGTTAGAAACATGTTACAAGCTTCGTATCAACCTCTTATTGGTGGTAAACAAGGTGTACAAGGAAACAATGTTAAACAACTGTTCTTTCTCATGAATATGCCACCGGGTTATTGTAAACACCTGTCAGTTCATAATAACTCGCGTTAAGGTGAAGGCTCCAAAAGGTAGCCCGCGAAATTCAAATTTTCTTACGTTTTACGGAAATTGTAAGTCAGTGTCAGGTTGTATTCAAGTCAAAATTTGATTCGTGAGCGTAGCAAGTGTATTTATAGAATTATAAAAATTAAAATCATCAATACAACTCTCTCAGTTAGAATTAATACCAAATGTAAGTGTTTCATGAAATCATGACTTTTGGCACCAATTCTAACTGAGAGAGATGTATTGATGATTTGAATGATTATAATTCTATAAATACATACTTGCTACGGCCACGAATCAATCAATTTGTAGGGGCTGTGCTCCGTGCACAGCCGGGGCGGATCGCTAATTTCTTTATATGACAAGGATATATGGTAAACTACAGAATTTAGATGGGATATGTTGTATTTCAAATGATTTATTCACAATATAACGAGAGTTAGCCTGATCAAGATCTTACGGTGTTTGCAACAATCCGGTGAGTAGAACAAGGCAAGGGTCACAAAAACCGACCAACTAAAAACAGCATGTGCGACCTAAGGCGATGGAAAAATGAAAACAAAAACTGGCGGCTCATGTTAATACCGACCGCGCCCTCGACCGCGTCCGCGACCGCGGCCGCGAGGGGTGGCGCGCGGGGTGGCGGGGGGCGTGGGGGCGGGGACGGGCGCGGGGGCGGGGGTCTTGGGCGTCACCACCTCTTGCGGCTTCACCGGCTCTGGTTCCGGCTCCGGCTCCGGCTCTGGCTCTGGCTCCACGGATGCCTCTTCTACGGGCGCTAGCTCTTCTTCTGCAGCTGTGGAATATTTTTGGTTGTAGTTGAGTTAAACGTTTTAATGGACAATTTATGTTTCCGCAACTATCACAATAACGGCTTAGTATTCATCTGTTGGAAAAAAAAATCAGCTCCACAAGTTAGCAATGAATGTGGTCAAAATGGATGGTTTTTTCATAGATCGTGTGTTACACAGTTACCCTGCTGATATACCTTGTCGGGAACGTACTACGCCTTACGGTACACGGTCGCCACTCCAGAAACTATAGGACCCATTCTGCTAATGCCGTCTATTGCCAATTAAAGGCAATTGTTGTGTTACCAAACTAATAAAAAATGATAAAACGCATCAAAGTTCAAGAGTGGGGGCTTAATTATGTCACTTGTGATAAAAAGTATACCACAGCGTGACGTCACGCAAAATTTCAACGCACTGTATCGTTTTTATTTTTTGGTGTCGTTAATTTTTTTTTGTAATCTAACTTACGAGATCAAGTAATCTTTTTTGGAAACTACCCTGGTATTATTCGAGCAATATTTGTTAACTTGGCCTCCTCATATTTCCGATTTGAACACGCAGAGCAACTCTAACCCCCATTCATTACCTTAAATGTTTGATGAGAGCATTATTGTTATGAAACTCACCAGTGCCATTCTCATCATCGAGTATCTCATCGACGGTCTGCTCCCAGTTCTCCAGATCGTCAACAGGCGCCATATCCTGGTCTCCGTCGCCGTCCTCCTTGTTCAGAATGGCGTCCTCGCCGTTCTCTACGCCATCATCTACGTATGACAAAAATATTAATTAGGAACATTATCTAGATTAAGGGCCGATATCACCAATTCTAAACGCCCAGTTTTCGAAGTTTACACTCGCTTAAACGCTGTCATAAAGCTGAAGAGTTTGTTTGTTTGTTTGCTAATCTCAGGAACTATTGGATCGAATTGAAAAATTATTTTTGTTTTGAATAGTCCATTTATCGAGGAAGACTATAGCCTATATAACATCACGCTGCAACCAACAGGAGCGAAGCATCAATGACAAATGTGGCAAAAACGGGAACAAAAAATCCTTTTGAGCTTCAGTTGTGTGCGCTGCGTAAACGGTTAGATACGCAAAAATTATGTATGACGGAATTGTTCTCCTTTTTAAGTTCTAAAAGAAAGTCTGCGATAGCATATGTCTATCTTTTAAGGTTAACTCTCTATAATCTTTTTTATGATTTTTATTTTTTACGCTAAGCTTAGTTCAGTAAAACTTAGTTTATACAGCGAATGGTAATAAAATAAATAATAAATAAATTGTTTATTTTGACCAAACACTTTTGCACATTTAGTTACACCCACCAAACTGCGTAACAGTTTGTCGGCGGGATTAGCGCTCGTATTAACTTTCAGTACTTAATTACAAAATTATGATCTTGTTACGTCACGTTTATAAATGTAAGCGTACAAATCTGTGCATGTGCTTCCTAATTACAAATATTTTTTACCCGACAGCTCCAGAAGGAGAGTACATAATGTTTGTATGGCGATCGCCATTAGGTAAATAGTCGTATTTATTGTGACGTGGTCATGTGGGATATCAAAATAAACAGCTCGAGGAGGCAATTCAACAAAACTGAATAGTTCTAAACAAGGCACTTTTCAAGCAGTCTGCTGCAGTTGGTGACATGTGTGTGTGGCGCAAGACGAGAGGTTATAAGGAAAAAGGACAGGCTTTTGCCCAGCAGTGGAACATAAATATAGTATAGTAAAAAGTTAATCACCTATTGCATACAATTAAATAAATTCAAGTTCTTCAAACTTAACAAATAGACATGTTACTGGGGAGTTTGTTGAGCTACTTCTCATCTAAAGCACTAGGAAGTGGTGACGGGCGGGCGTTTGTTGTGAACTGTCTTTATGTAGAACTTTAACTTTTGATTTTGACTTAGAAAATGCTTTCATACGTACCCTTAGCTTCCTCCTCGTTGTCAAGTCCGTTCTGCTCCTCCCCGTCTTCAGTCTTGCGTCGCTTGGCATCGCCGCCATCTTCCTCAGCGTGGGGCCGCTTGTTGCTCTCATTGCCCTGTTGACAATGGTGGTAATGTTAATAATATGGAGAGGAGTTGTGTGAACACTACACGAATTCACGTACACATAGATTAAAATAAAAGAGGAGTAACTGAAATGTACATTGGGTTGAAGATAATGACTAATTGCTGTTTAAGGGTCCCGGTACCTGTTGAGTAAGGGTGGTATTACATTTATTCTAGATCTTTGTCCAAAGAAGTTTGATCAAAGAAGTAGGACGACTTCGTCAAATGTGTCATCAACACCGATATTTGATCAAAGAATATTGACATTTAAATCAAAATAGCTGCAAGTTAGATTTTGTCTTTATTAAATGGATATAATTGAATGTTGAGTCATTTATACGTAAAAACGCTGTTAGGAATGTTTCTTATTTTATTTTTCTTTTTTAACAATAATCTAATGATATTATCAGTTCCTACATTTGCTCAGACTACGTAAAATCTTGGACAAGTGTAGTGGGCATCCATTAAAGAAATTTGATCAAATATAGGACATAGATATTGGACAAAGTTATAGGATAAATGTAATACCACCCTAACTAACGGAACCCACTAAGCTTCCGCTGTACGTCCGTCCATCCCTCTTTCAGCGGGCTGTATCCCATTAACCGTTATAGGTAGACAGTTGCACACAGCGTGTGTATTTTTATTGCCGCTATAACGAAATATAACAAAATAGTTCGGCACCCTTCATGTGCAAGTCAAATTTCGCGAATAACCGGTGTGTTTTTGACAATATCATAATAAAGTTCTTTCTTAGTTCCTCTTGGAAACCACAGACATTATGATGGAGAATCAAATGAGGCCGAAACCTGTAATATGCGTCAATCATCAGATAGAGAAGACGGTCACTCTATGAGAAGAGCCTCTTCCCTGCAGGGAAGCTGAAATAGGCTAATATTGTTAACAAATCATAATATCACGCCTTTAATTCCCTGAAGGATTAGGCGCACATACAATACATACACATTTCACCAGTTATATTTAACCCATTGAGTATTTGAACGTATGAAGTTCTTTTTTTTTTTAAATTGTATATGCTCTTGACTCTTAGTCTAGGTCAGAGGTGACAGAGACAAAGTCGACGATGGAGCGAGCTTACCCATAAGAAGCTTGAAGAGATTAGGGTTGCATGCATTTGGAAATACAGACGCAGGTAGAGAGTTCCACACCTTTGCTGTGCGCATTAAGAAAACAAGGTAGGGATGGTAACTTGCAGTGCGTCTAGATTTCCGATGGTAGAATGGGGCCGGTGGGATGAGGTCGTGGAGTTCTTGGGCAAACTCTCCGGAGTACATTCTGTAGTTTTACGCCGCCAATTTTTTAAGTCGGTTCATAAGAGAATAGATGGAATTTTATCATAAAATTCATCATTTTGTTTCATAAAATACCAGACACTCGAGAGATTAAGTCCTATGGCCAGGCTTTTAGAGGCAGCATTTACCGAACAGTGCACACCGCAGAAACTTGGGGACGAGTCGTATGTGGGCACGATCCTCTGCAGAGAGGGAACGACGAAGTAGAAGAAGATTTATACCCCATGTAATAGTGGGCGATCGATTGAGTGCGTCTTAGAAACTTTGTGTGTTTATATTGCCAGGTCGAGTCAGCAAATAGTAAAAAAGAAAATAAAACATTTAAGGCTGAAACTCGGAAAGACAGTTTTCATGCAATCAGACGACACAATCATACCAGAAAATACGAAATGGATGCGTGCTTTTCAACATCAACGTAATGTGTCGAGCAAACAAAACAGTAGGAGAGGTTAAAATGTAAGCCCTTTATAACAAAGAATTACAACCAACGTTTTTGGCATGCAAAAACAATTAGATATAGAATAAAGCGAGCCTAGTGTATTTTGGTAGCCGGCAGCACAGAAAAGACCGCAATATCCATTTTGAATGTATTGTTTGAGTATTCAGGGATTAATTTAGTTTTGTATGTCTTTGGGCAGATTTCCGTGGCTCGCGACCGATGCGAAAATATTGAACACTATGATAATGTATGGTATTATTTCAACGCACAATTATTTGGAAATTTTTGAAGTCCTGACAAAATGCCAGAATTTGCAAAATGAAAAAAAGTCCAGACAAGTTGCTAATTTTTAATCTTCCTTTTTTCAGTACTCATTTTCATAAAATAATCATCATAAGCTTCTCCATAAGCCAAAAAGTCCGATTAATTATAAAAAAAAAAGTTAATTCTTGTTAAATTCGAGTCCGGACTCCAAACATTATCTGGAAGATATCGCTGTCAGCGATAAGTCCGCCATTGTGCCCACAGATTTAAGTTCGTGTAACTTTTTTGATGTACAATAAAGTTTATTCTATTTTTTTTTTCATAGTTATTCGTGTGTCGCGAGCTACAGAAGAACAACGTACATGTCGCTTATAAGCAGATCGGCTGAACCAAAATAAACCGCGCTCTCTATATTTTTTCTTCGTTACCGACTCCTCAGTTATCGGGTACGGGTGGGGCTAAAAAGATATTTTCAAATGTTAGAATTTTCGAGTACAGAACCGTTTGGTTAGTTGAAGGTTATACATTTTTTAAGAAGTAATAAAATTCCTTCATTTTGAAGGTTTTACATAAGCAGACTGTTTAGAAACACCGAACCTGGGCTAATATAAGACAGCTAGCTGCATTTCGCCCGCGACTTTGTCCACGTGGATTTCGAAATTAAAAATAATTTATAACCTACAACATTGATGAATAATGTAGCTATCTACTGATGAAAGAATTTTCAAAATCGGTTCAGTAGTTCTAGAGATTACTTCCTACAAACAAACCTGTTTATAATATTAGTATAGATGGCACTTTAGCCTTGACGTTAGGGTGCGTTTCCATTGAAACGGAGCTGGGCGGAGTGGAGCGGAGACGTGAGAGAATCGACCAATCACAATGGTTGAAATCCTCATCGCGTCACTCGTCTCGTCTGTGATTGGACGATTACTGCACGTCTCCGCTCCGCTCCGCCCAGCTCCGCTTCAGTGGAAACGCACCCTTTAATGGAGGTGAACTTAACTGTCGATCTACCATCGCACTACTTTAAAATTCATGTAAGAAAAAACTATTGGGGTAGTTTGTCTTAGTTACATAAAAATAACTTTAATTTCGGAAGTCGGTGTTTGTATTTTATTTCTTCGTTTTTTGACACCGACCGACTTCCGCAATTAAAGTTATTTTTTAATTTTTAGTGTATTTTCTTTTTTAGAAGTCGGTTGTTTTTAATGTAAAAAACTTTTTTATTTTTCACTTTTTAGTTGTATATACCCCAGAACTAAAAACCCCAATAAAATAGAACGTGGAATTTAAAAATACTCGTAATTGGAGAAACCCAAAACGTCATCTAACTATACATATTTTTCGTTTTTGTTCAGTTTGTCAAACAGCGCTGAAGTAAATTTCGCGATAAAATTTATATGGGACCACCTCGGGAGTATATTCTATCAGATACAAATAGAATTTTGAAAACCGGTCCACAACTGACAGAGAAATCGGTGGACAAATATAAATATTTAAAAAAAAAAAAAAAAAACATACGTACAGCCGAACATAGAACCTCATCCTTTTTCGAAGTCGGTTAAAATATCAAAATCATGCTGGCATATTATTCTTACATCTTTCATACCAACTACATAATTTGTTAATATTCAAAAAATCTTTGGCAGTTCTGATGCACTCAAAACTACTTTTGTTGATATTTTGACTATCCGGTCAATGACAATAATATACATATTTCTTGATCGAAGTCTCTGCGGCCAAAATTGCAGCGTGGTCGTGGCCGTGCAATGCACGTTATTTCTTACTAGGAATTTGCCTACCCCAGAGCACAGACCTCCATTTTATTGCGGCGACTAGCCACATCTTCGCACCGGTACAAATTATACACCTAAACCTTCATGTTCAGTAGTTTTCGAGTTTATCGCGAATATACAGACAAACAGACATGGCGGGGGACTTTCGTTTTATAATATGTAATACATACCAGCTGAGTGCCCGACTTCTCGGCCAGTAGGCGCGTAAAGAGCTGGTGGTGGCGCCAGGTTCGCAGGTGCACTTGGGCAGTCTCCTCGCTGTCCAGGAGCTTGCGGCACAGGCTGCACTGCACGCAGCGGAACTCCGACAGAAACGAACTACCTACACCGCGTTCGGTGCTGGGGGTTGCAAATAAAGAGTTATATGAAAGTTTGTCGTCATTTAAAATAGGAGACTACTTCTTCTTTTCGAGTCGACTTTGACTCAAATTTTGTCCGACCAGTATGTAGCCACCAGGATTGCTTTGTCATTGGCTTCGTTTGGAAGGAAGGAGCCTCCCGAGTGGCGTTAAAAATATCGAACTTCGATTCCAAAAGCCCGACTGGAGAGCTAGCACTCGGTACTGCAGTCTAGCTGACTAATCCTTTCACCACAAGACCTCAAAGAAACAACTGATTCATAGTTTTTTTTTATAAAAGGAAGAGGATAAGAAGATTTGGCTCAAACAATATAAAGCGATGTCTGCAATGATAAATTTGTGCAAATTTTCACTTTGGATGAGTTAGACCCATGACCAGCAGTGGCCTGCAACTGAGTTGGTTGGACCTCCACCTAGAAAGCATGGTGAGACCCGTGTGTCCAGCTGTGGCCTGCAACTGAGTTGGTTGGATCAGTGACCTCACATCGAGGTCACCTCCACCTAGAAAAGCATGCTAAATGGTTGCATTAGTTTTATGAAAACCTATAGTCACATTTTATGCTAAATCAACGAGTCTACATGAATTTGTAAAATACAGTGTCTATGAAAATACTGCTCAATTTCAAAACAAATACAGACCTGGATCTAACTAACTATGAGAATACATATCATCAGTAAGTATGTATACTGTCTAGCTAAGCCCACCTGTAAGCCGGGAACTGGTCCTGGGTGGTTCCCGTCAGGTCATCACCCTCCTTGTAATCCAGGATGGTGTTCTCCTGATCAATGGAGTTCTTCTTCTCCTCAACTTCTGGTTTTGCTTCACCCTCTTCATCTTTCTTAACGCCTTCCTCCTGTAGGGAAGATTAAATTTTAGGTTCAGGTAAAATAATTTAATGTAGTTTAACGCGTCAAGCCCCTCATTAGCAAACACAATTAAAAACCTGTTGTGTGTTGTTGCGTTACCTTATGGTAACGCGAGGGGCCTGACGCGTTAAATTAAGTTTATAGTTCGTAAAAAATCAACTCCGTAAGATAAGAAGTGGTTCTAATTCAGTTTGCAAGATTTGAATCGAACATACATACATACATTAATATTGCAAGTTAAATAAAAGCTTGTAAAAACTAAAAAAAGACATTATTTTTTTATTTTTCGTGTTCTCAACAAACCCTTTCATTAGATACTCATAACATGGGAATGCATACAAATAACTAATCCGCCATATTAAATTTAGAATGACGTCACTTAACTACCATGCATTGTCATTCAAGCTGCCCAGTAGTCGCTGCATACAGGGCAAAACACTTTGGTCACCCAGGTAACCAAAGTGGCATAGTCAGTAACACTCGCCTTCCTCGAGGAGCTACGTCCTACCTGTACGCAAAATACGCGCCTTGAGCGTGGAGTTGCGGAAACCAGCCCAACATACATTGTCATTCAAACTATACCTAAGTAATACGCAAAATTTCAACTACAACGGAAACCGGGAAGTGGGTCAAATTTAACTTCAAAGATTTGTTTACCTAGTTACAGGTGAAGATAATCAGTGTTGAAAATAATTTAATAAGTATCAGCCTGACAGCTTCAAATGTGAAAACATGCATTGGTATGGACAAAACTTTTCATTTCGTGAATTTTTTATAGGAAGAGTGTTGTCTTTGAGCAATGCCCAAAGGCGAAATGTAATTATTAAATAAACGAACTGTGCCTTTCTTCATGTTAATCAATATATTACTGAAAAGCAATACACAGAGTGCAGTCTGATTTAACATAAGGTTTGATAGGTTGAAGATTTTTAAGAATTGATACTTTGAATCCAATAGTGCAGTTTGCATCAGAGTTCAAATATCTCCCAAGAAGTGACTTCCCACATTCTCATTCCCAACTTACCTGACTATCTCCCTCTCCATCCTTCACCTCCGATTCCTCAGCGTCCTTATCGACAGTGTCCTGCTTGTCATCGTTGCGACGACGGCGCTGCCTGTCCTCGCGCAGGTACAGCTGCTCCATGTTCAGGGTTGAGATCACCATTACTGAGGAGAAAGGGCAGTGTTTACTGTGTATTGATGTATGGAACAAGGATTAGACTGGAATAAAATATGAAAATGATGCTCTAAAACAATAGAAATTTTAAAGAAAAATAAGACCACTTACCTTCCGGCTTAGGCTTAGTAACAATCTCCTGCTTATCCTGCATATTCCTCAGATGCTCCGCAGTCAGCCTGTGCTCATCCAACTCAATCCTCGTGGGCATCTCCTTGTGGCAGGACGTGCAGGTGGGGTGCAGGTACTTCTTCAGCTTGCGATGGCCGACCGTAGTGCGGTGGATGGCGCCGTCGGCTGCGTACATGTCGCACATCGCGCAGTAGAAGTCGCGGGCAGGTTGCTGGCCGGCCTTTCGGGTGCGTTTCATTTCGCGGATCTGGTGGGGAAAGGGTTTTATTTTAGATTGTTTAGTAATAGAGTTACAGGATAGAGGAAGTAGCCTTTAGACAGTAGAAGTACGAAACAGAATGTTAATAAACAAGTTATTAGCTGTGGTGTTGTACTCGCCACTGAGGTAGCAAGAATAACAATTATCAACTCAATGACTCAATAATTGTCACAAATCAACTATAGAGTGTATTTGGGGTCCTCTGAAAGTGTTAAGTTTTTGTGCAAACTTCAAGCTGTGCAAGAAAACAATCACAATAAAAATCTCATATTCACCTTAAACTCCTGCCTCATAGTATCAGCAGTGAGTGCATAGCTCTCCGCAGTCTTTGTCATCATAATAGCATGGGCCCGTCCACTCAGATGGTTCTCAAATGACCTGCCGTCCCACATGCTCTTGTTACAAATATGACACTTCAGCAACTGTGGGTTGATGTCATCATATCTGGTCTTAGGAGCATCCTTCTTGGTGTTGGTAGCGGTTTCCTCACCCTTCTCCTTGTCCTGGTTCTCAGCAGACTCGTCATTCTTGTCATCAGTCTCATTACGGGACAATTTGCTGGTAAATAAAAGCAGGTTTATAGAAATGAGGCTGTGATGGTTTTGGGACACTGAAGTTATCTATGCTATTTGGATAGGGGTTTACATATTTGTCTATTACTAGACTAGCAATAAAGAAGGCGTTTAAATAAGTTTTTCTGTGGTGTGCAATTCTTTTGTCACTTATGTGGGTTTGCCTGGCAGTAGAATTTTGTTGTTTAATATTTTCACTATAGAATGGATCCCTAATAAATAATATGATGTTTTCAAACACTTACAGGAATCCAATTGCCATGCATTTTGAATTGAAATTAGTTGGAGATTGCAGAATTTATTTTTTATAATAAAAAAAGGATTACTTCTAATACTTTAAAAAACTGCAGAAAGGTCCGTATTTCCATCTAATCGTAAATTCATCTTATTACACACTTACCAAAATCACAAATATAAAATGTTTATCGGTCCATTACAATCCAAAGAAGCAAGCATTAAACATTGGGTTTAAATGGGTGCAAAAACCAGTGACGGGTGATGCACCCTTGGGTGTGGAGTTCCAAGTGCCAGGTCCAATGGCAGACCAATGTTCAGTATAGACAGATAACTATTTATACCTGCCTATGGTGAAGACAATTTTCATTGAAAAGTAAAAACAAACATTCGAGATTTGTAATTGAAATGTGTTCATACCTCAAACGAGGCAGAAACTAATGTAATGCCAATTCGGCTAAAGTCAGAGGCCGGTGAACATAAGGTGTTAACAGAAACTTATTCACAGCGAGGCTCAACCTCAACAGAGGCACAAGAAATGCGGTGTCACCACCGGAAGGAAACATTCAGGGTTCCTTACCTCTCCTTAGGTTTAGCCTTTGAATCGGCATCCTTTTTCGGGGAACTCTTGTTTTGTTGCCTCTGCCCATCATTGGGCCTATACGGTTTACGATTGTTGTTGACACGCTCACCGGAGCGATTGTAAGTTCCCGTACGCCGGAAATTACCTTGATTGCCCATCTAAAGGGAATTGATCAGAACATTTTTGTTAGTACGAAAACTGCAGGGCTCTACGAGCCACGAAGAAGTGCTGAAATTTGAAATACTTCAGGTTTGTCATTAAAATGTGATTATGAACATATCTTGAACTATAACTGAAGATTCTGGGGTCCAATTTAAAGGGGCTTCCAGTAGATTTTAATATTTTTTCATGCATGAAAATGATGACAGAATTACTTAATTTTAAAATTTAATACAGGAAATAACATACATATTTGCATAAAATGATCATCAAAAATTTAATTTTATTATTGAAATAGTATTGAAAATACCAGACCGAGAAAATTTGGATTAACAGGTCATCAAAACTGTAAAATAGCATTTCAATTCACTTCATACTGTTATGTAGCTCTTCAAATTTCTGAAATGTGGTAAGCACTTACCCTGCTGGGTCCATAACCTCGGTCATACCGACCCATATTGGGTCCACCAAAGTCCCGTCTAATGGGCATGTCGAGGAGCGAGGGGACAGGGTTCTGCCGCGGCTGCAGCAGGTTGATGATGTTACTTGCTAGAGCCAGGGTGGCTTCAGTGGAGCCCCCAGAAAGAGGCAGCAAGTTTGGTAAACCACCGCCGGGGCCGCCGCCCTGCCAAGGCGAGACTCCGCTGCGCCCGAAATTCTTCCCGCGGTCGTTGCGTTGGAAATCCATGCGACGCCCACTGTTATTTTGAGGTCTTCGGTTCGCCATCTTAGATTCGAGGACACAAAGTTAACTGCGTTAAATATCGTCCGTACGCAAAGCTTATCAATCCGCCGGTAGGGCTAGACACCAACTGAAGCGTGGTATTTAAATTACTAGCTTTGTAGTGGTTAGTTATAGAAAGTTGCCGGCCGGTAGAAAATAGCACAAGGTGATTAAGCGTTATTGATTTTACCCATTCTGTACATATCGAAGTGAGTTTAAAAGTTTTTTTGTAACTAAACTAATAACATTGAGAAGTTTGTGCTTAATACCGATATATGACAAAGAAAGCTTTAGAATATTTAACAAAAAACCATGCAAACTTAAACGATGCTTACGTAGCCCATTTCATGATTGATTTTTACCTCAAGAAATTACTACGTATCAAATTAAGCTAATACTGATTGAAACACCATAAAAATTGGAATACTCACAGTTATGTAGCTAAACACCACAATATATTAAAACTGCTTTATTTTGGAAAAGTAAAATACAGCGGAAAATACTACGATGTCCAACAAACCAAGCGAAAGCGAAACGTCAAATGTGATGAAATGGCCGCCGCCGCTGATGGCTGAATCAAGGCTTGGCTTCCTTGTTTATGGTTTATTGATTGCATGTATTTGCACCATAGACAAGCGAAACATTGGGTGTTCGGCACTGACCTATAAATCATAAGGACATGGACTGGGCATACCTACAAGAAAAACGTGCCATACCTACACTTCACGGAGAGGATAAAATGGCGGATAATAGGGTAGCCCATATCGATATCTATTTATTAAAAACATCGAAAAAAAGATTGTGAGAATGTTTTCTTAGTGTTACGGTACAATATCAACGGCTATTTTTACCAGTGGCATTGAGGTAATATGTTACTACGTAATAGAGAGGCTATCATAGAAGCAAAGTAAATTCTACATTTTGACAAGAGTAACTAATGTTCGCACTGAAACAATAATTAGTCGTCTTAACAAAACAGTATATACACGCAGCGCTAGAACGCTTCTAAGGTGTAGTTTTTTCCAGAAGGTCAGAAGCGCCGTGATTTTCCAGAATACCGCAATACGTAGTTTCCTTTCTACCCGACTGCGCGACGCAAGGGAGGGTAATGTGTTTATCAGCCTATGTATGTATTTATGATTAAATGTACGAGTATGTATATTTGTTCCTTTGAGGTGTTTTAGAGACCGAAAGCGTGGGCCGATTTTGATCATTCTTACGTAAAATGATTTATTTTAATCTTGCGAGTGCCACTAATGACATGACAGTAATCAAACTAAAATATGGCGACCACCATACGCCATAAATTGTGAAAAAACTTTTTACAAAAAAAATACAACCGACTTCCATAAATAATACTAAAAAATGCAAAATAACTTTGATTTCGGCAGTCGGTGTTTCTAGTTTAGCTTCTTCGTTATTTGACACCGACTTCCGAAATTAAAGTTATTTTGCATTTTTTAGTATTATTTATGGAAGTCGGTTGTACTTTTTTTGTAAAAAGTTTTTTATTTTTCACTTTTTAGTTGTTGTAACCCATTCTAAAACTAAATTAATAGTAAAGTTATGCCCGAATTGATAGCCCCAAAAATAGGGAATTTGAACATATCAGGGTGAACTGTACAAATCTGTATGCCCCTTCAGAGCGTATCAGCGTGATGTAATGTTGTGAAGTGGTGAAAACAATATACAGACATACGATTGCAGCGATTCTGGAAGGTTTGCTATCATTTATTAAAGAGTTCCATTGTGTATCGCCGAAGTTCTTCATCAGATCTTCACCAAATTAAAATGGAACCACATGTGAAGCAACAGCTTTCAAAAAAAAAAAAAACATCAAAATCGGTTCACGTAGTAAGAAGTTATGAGGTAACAAACATAAAAATAAAAAAATAGTTGAATTGAGAACCTCCTCCTTTTTTTGAAGTCGGTTAAAAATCAAATGAAAAGTTCCAAACAAGTCACTTTTCAATCAGTCTGATGTAGTTGGTTGCATGAAATCAATAATTGAACTAAAATTTATCCCACAAACTTGTTTTTCAGCCAGGTTTTTTGAAATAATATTTTTTTTTATTTGAAGTCAGTTTTTTTTTAGTGTCTTGATGACATCGAATATTTTGTGTCAATTAAAATGAAATGTAAAAGTAACAGTGTTAGTGTTATTCTAGAGCCTTGCGTGGCCTTGCGTTAAGTAGACCTTCGAGACGGAGGCAACAAGTTCAAAGAAAACTGAATCCTCAGCTGGCTCCCGGCACGGACATCTCCAATACATATGTTTTCTAACATGTAGATGATTTTTGGGTTTTAATTGAAAGTCAACCATAATTATAATAAAGTCTTTATATGAAACAAATCAATCTCATTCAACACAATACAATTTTGTTCAGGTAATTTCTGTGTGATATTCTTTCAGTAGAGTAGTAGTAGTTCTGCCCACAATATTTATATCTCAAATTCATGAATACCTCTATTACACTTTTAATTAATAAATAAAGCTCGGGGTTTTGAATTTAATAAATTTCTTTTCCGAATGAAATTATTACTGAAGAGATTCTTTTTCGTTTGTTTCTAACTTTCTCATTAAGTCTCTTTTTGGACTTTTCTTCTTGAACTGTTTTTGACATTTGTCCTTTAATTTCTTAATCATTTTAAATGTGTACCTGAAATCAAATGAAATAAAAGTAAGCTATAGATATTGAAGACAAGCGAGAGATATCTCCCACACAGTCTTAATTCAGTCGATGACATATTATCATTGAGATCAAATTAGCAAATAATGATGAACTGAAGCTAGTCATACCGATAAATCTGGCGCAGCAGAGGTGTCAGCGGCTAAACCTAGTGCAGTGGAGGTGCTATCGGCCAAATCTGGTGCAGCGGAGACGTTAGCGGCTAAACCTGGCGCAGCGGACGTGCTGGTGACTAAATACCATATTCAGAGCACCATATCCAGATGTTGAGAGTTCGTCTTGATTTTGATCACTTTCAATTAAAATGCCAGACATATTTGATGGAATTGCAGGCTGTAAACAAGCAATAAAATTATTAATATGTTCGATATTTCTCAATTTTATTGTTACTTATTATTTTAAATGGACTCATTTAATTTGCAATTTGTAGGTTGAGAAAAGTTCTCGTTCGGTCGTTGAGTGCACTTCTCACTCACTCGCTCAATAGCTCACTAGTTCAGTAGCTCTCGAGTGGATAATGATAATGAGCTAAATAATCGTACATAAGCTCACTTAAAGTTCACCTCACCCAAGTTTTCACAGGGAGATTTTTACAGAATAGCACTGCTAATATACAATAAAGTCCAAGGACACAAAAAGCAGACTACTGGTGACATTAAAAAACTCCTTCAAAAGGAGTATGTACGTATGTACTTAGTGCAACCAAATAATCAAGTTTGTCTTATTTTGGCAATTAATCTTAGGACTACACTCAAACACACTCTTTGTGCGCGTTAGGCAAGTGTTGCACTTGAAGTCATCACCATCATTTATCACCCAATATGCAATCATGTTCGACAATTTTATAACAAACAATGTTACTTACCATTATGGTTCGTGAACGTAAAGCATCGTCACGCAGTGTTACTTTATTCAGTGTCCGGTTGAAACATGATTCTCTTCAAAGTGAAGGGAACAGAATATGAATTGTTTTTGTTGACATCTTTTTTACAACAATGATTGTTTCCAGCAAAATTTTCTCTTTTCGTTTATTAGCAGGCAGCCTTGAAAGTAAAACGTAAACCCAATAAAGAACCATAATAATATATCATTATCGTATATAAACAAAAATGTCATCATGCACTACTCTATCTCTACAAAAACAAGAAAATGATTTCATGAAATACAACTGTTAAAAAGAAATGCAAACGGGAAATTATGAATGCTTTTTACATAAACTCTTCAACGAATACTAAATCTTTTGTTTAATAACTAAATTTAGAGATATTTCAGCTAAAATTAAGTATACGTACTGGTGCAAAGTTATGTTCGGGTGATTTCCGCTTTTTTTGATGCCAAATCCGATTATATTGCAATTGGGCATCTTGCTATTGACGACTTCCACTAAACAACCGAGTTAAAACGCAATAACACAGCAAAATTACTCCAAAATTCACAAAATATAGCCATTGTTTATGAGCATTTGACAGTTGGTTGACGTACCCAACTTTAGTACCTACCAAACAACGCAGTGGATATAAATAAAGTGTATCATCTATGGATAAAATGGCGAACCGGCCGCAAATAGGTATTTCAATGATGCTAGGGATGCTAGGGATGAAGGGTCAGTGGGTAGCCTTAGGGGCGGATAGGGTTACCATTATAATAGTAACCGTCAAAAACTGTTATCCTTTTTCACTTACGAAAAAATAGGAAAGTTAAAAAGAAATGGCAGTATTTTTATGATTTTGGCGTTGATGTGACACATATTTATATAACTGTTTTTTCTATAGTCAAACATTTCCAGTCCATATAATTTATATGTCAATGCTGAATCGGAACCATTGACATATATATGTCAATGATCGGAACATTAGTCGAACACGGCTCTACTTGCCAAAGAGTTTATAATTTCTTACTTGCCCTCATTAAAAAATTGAATAGAATTGGAACCATGATCGGAACTAGGCATGCGTTTTCGGTTTTTTCCGCAAACGGTTATGTAACCGATATACAGTTTGCATATCGATATCGAAAACGGTTTTCAGATATCGATATCTTTAGTACAGTTTGCAAACGATAACATGATAGTTAGATGAGCAAACTAACAACGAACGCGAACTAACGCAAACTCACACATTTACAGTTATCCAACACAAATATGCAGATACAAATCAAACAGTATGCAGGATCAAATTCAACCTTATTACATAGATCTGTATTTCTATTTTGTAGAGTAATTGTCTCACTAATATCGAGTAGTCGTAGCCGCCAGCCACCAAAACAAAAACTCTAAAAGAGTTATTGTAACTACACAATAGAAATTAAACCTTATTGCTAGTAGTGTAAGATATATTATTACGAAACCATTAATCATGCAAACATGGCTAAAGTTACCTCATATTCGCTTCGTCTCTTTTATACCAGTAAAAGAATATGTACTTAGAAAGAGAGGTGGCGAATATGGTTCATATCGTTTGTGAAGTTTGCGTTTTGTTCGTACGTTTTCACATTGATACAGTTTTTAGTTCTCGTTCGCTAGTCGAGGTTTTGGCTCGATACAGTTTTTGTGATATCGGTTATGTTGACATAGATATCGATATGGTATATATATATACATATACACATATCCGATATAAGTTACGTTTTGATATATCGGACCTGTGTATCGGACTCATGTCTAATCGGAACGTTGGTTGGCGCTGTTTCAGATTCAGTGCGCTGTGGGTGGTCGCTGTTTCGAATGTCAATAACATTGTTGTGTTTTATGTGATTGTTACTGAACTTATGACTCGGAACGCTCTCCCAAACGCATCTTCGTTGAAGAGAAACAATAAATAAATTCCAAACCCACGTTGAATTGAATAATATCAGTGCTGAGAGCGGACACGTTCCTGTTGTGTAACTAATGATATACAGTTGTTAGATACCTTCGAAATGGAAGACGAAAAAAAAGAAATTGATGAAAAACGTACCAAGGTAAGGACTTTTTCTACAAAATTTCTGGAATTTACTTTAACCATTTAGCGCGGATAATATAAAAAAAACTAAACGTTTCAATGATTTTTATTTTGTTTAATTTAAAAATGTAGCGAAAACGCATTGTTGGAGCTATTATAGATTCCTGAGACACCTCTCTATTACTAATAAAACAGATGTTTTGCCAAATAGGATGAATGTTCGCAAAATAGAATGAAAACTTGTCTAAAATCAAGTTTTAAAATGGACTTTTAACCATTAAACTTAAAAACAGTGATATGACTGACCAAAATAGGCAAAGGGGGGTACTAATACAAAATAACATTAAGAAAAACCTTCTGATTGTAATATGAATTAATATTTCGGGAGCCTGAAGTAGCTTAAGAATGATCCCCATTCTTCTTTCTTTTGGTCGTTCCCTCACTGCTGAGGATCACCACCACATATGACACATCTCCTAGTATTGTGGTCTTCTGTAATGTGGACCGCTCGGAACATACTGCCTCCAATAGCCTTCTTTATGCACTAGACCATTTTGATGGTGCTCGGCTTTGAGCGTGTTTTTTTTCCACCTAGCCCAGTGCCTTTCCAGACTATGCTAGCCTAGAATATAAAGTTGGTTCTAATAATCCCCACAGAATCAACTTTATATGCAAATTAAGGAAACGGTAATTGGTCCATAATTGGCTGTTTTTTTTCGATTAAATAATTTTATATTTATTATTAATTATAATTAATTATATTATAATTATAAATTTGGGATAAAGAGGGTAAAAGAAAATAAATAAAATATGCACAAGCAGAAAGAAGAGAGAAAACAATAAAAGAGGGACCACCAGGTGCCATATTGTGAAAAAGAAAAAGTGGGGTTTATGTGGAGTATCAAAATAAAGGGTTCGAGAAGGCGATTCCAAAAATATAACTCAGTAAACTGTAGATAATAAAAAAAATATTTTTTCAAAAAACACTAGTTGTTTTTTACAGTCAGGTTTTTAATTTTTTTTTAATATAGTTTGAAATAAATTTCTCTGTATTAAACTACATTAAACGGCCTTTGTTTCTTACATGCCCACTATAAAAAAGACATGAAAAACTCTCATATAATGATTAGCGTATAAGTATGAAACTACTTCTGTAGTTTCATACTTATGGTCTCGTTTTACCCGGGACCGAAAATATAAGTATTCGAGTCTCGAAAATACCAAAAAATCGTCGAGATACGGGATTTCCGGTATCGTGATTCCCAGGATGATAGCCCTAATGGCGGCAGAATAGTTCTTCACATTCTGTCACATTTAGTCTGTCTTGTCTGTCACACGGACAGGCAAGACTGACAAAATATGTGTAGCGGAAGCGCCATTACTCATGTCCATACATACTCTAGAATCACGTATTATAGTTTGTAATGTTTAATATGTTTAAATTAATCTTGAATGTTTTATAATTGTCCTGTAAAAGAAAGTAATTTTTACTTAAGTATGATTCCACTACAGCGCAGGTAGTGTATGACTGCGCATTCAATTTGACCAATCTTGTTAGAGTCAATAGTTGGAAATTTGTAAAGTCAGATGTTGGAATTGTGTAAGTCACTTAATGATGTCATTAAGTGACTTACACAATTCCTCCCCAATTTTGTTACATATTGGTACAAATATATAAGTAAATGTTCATAGGTTTGTTTGTGTCTGCATGTAAGCCCATATAAGGCTTATATACCATGTTATATACTTACATAAAATTGTTGTTTGTTATGATTGCAGTTTTAGGGTTTGTTTACATAACAAATTAGATTCTGACAAGAATGTATAATGTAAATAAGAAGTACATAAGCCATGCATATTGCCAATTGTCAATATATATAGTGTTTGTCGTTAGTATATAAATTCATACACGCTGGTAAATATGCAGGTGTTCTTTATATAAGCGAGCCAAAAATGTAGAGCCTCTGGTTGGTCAACTCTCGGTGAGCCAGACCGTTCAAGGCCAAAGCTCGGACAAGTTTAGACTTGTCCGTGTCGAATGTATGTAAGTTTTAAAGTTTCTAATATTGTATTGGCTGACAGGGAAATATCGAAAAGTAATTCCACACTACTTGAGACATAGTGTTCCGGGGATAAATATGGGTGCCCCGGGCAAATAAATTCAGTCCTCAGCAGTCCGCGGTAAGCTATAGTAATAGCAACAAGAAGAAGTCAGCAAGTCTTCCCACCCCACCAAAAAAAATAAAGTCAATTTTTTTTATGTCTTTGTCTTATGTTTTTATAGTATGTCTTTAATTGTATGTCCGCAAATGGATAATCTTGATATTCCGAACTTTTTAATAACTCTGACTTTTTAATTCTGTGTATCTGACTTTTTGTGTTTTGACTATTTAAACTTGTGTGTCCGTGAACTATTTCTGTGCTAATATACATGTTTTACATCATCACTGCGTCATTCTATCTTCATTTACACCCCGCCCGCTCACTCATCCCGACTGTGCCGCAAGGCAATATACGCTGGTCAGCGCCGATCCTCAACCCTCGCGCCTATCGCGTGATACATCAGTAACAATGTGGGCGAATTATAAAGCTCTGCTTATCCCTTCAATTAATACTATGTCGGGTGTATTTTCAAAGTAAATAAATAGATTAGAGACTCAATTTCCTGGCTAGCATAGCCCAGAAGTTTGCTGTTAGCTTTACAGACTTCACAGAGCGACTTCACTGTTCCGAGGATTGGTACACGTTGAGGAGCCACGGACTCGCATTCCAAGATGCCATGGGCGGCTGATTCCTCGGCGCTAAAGTAGTCTCTGCAAAGGGAAAGGGTGTCTGTGGCGCCTATTTTAAATAGGTATTTGTTTAGGGGGCAACGACCCGTAATATTAATAATAATCTTTAATTTGGCGAAATGGCGGAGTTTTGATCCCTCAAACACCCAATCCGAGTGGGTGCTCCTGTTCAGACTACAACCCATTTGCTAGCGTGCCTCAGATGTCCGATTACCTGCACCCTTGAGGACGAGGTAATACCGTTCGCCCAGAAGTTTACTATTAGCTCCACAGACTTCACAGAGCGACTTCATTGTTCCGAGGATTTGTGCACGTTGAGAAGCCACGGACTCGCATTCCAAGATGCCGTGGGCGGTTGATTCCTCGGTGCTAAAGTAGTCTATACCGAAGTCATCCCGGACGTCAGCCTGTATGAGATTAGGATGGCTCTGAAACAGCTTAAAAACAACAAGGCGTCGGGTGAGGACGGAATCACGGTCGTACTCCTGAAGGCGGGTGGATGACCGGTCCTTAAGGCCCTTCAGAGGCTTCATTTGATTCCGTCATACTCGAGGGAACAGAAGAACGCCACAGTCATAGAGTAGAGGTGTAGTGGTACTCTTCTTTAAAAAGGGCGACAATGTCCTGCTTAAGAATTATAGGCCCATTTCACTTCTGAGCCATGTCTACAAGCTGTTTTCAGAGTCATCACGAACCGTCTCGCGCGTAGGTTTGACGACTTCCAGCCTCCCGAGCAAGCCGGATTTCGAAAAGGCTTCAAGCACCGTAGATCACATACAGACGCTGCGGCAGGTTATACAGAAGACCGAAGAGTATAACCTGCCTCTTTGTTTAGCGTTTGTGGACTACGAGAAAGCCTTCGATTCGATCGAGACTTGGGCTCGATGTGTAGAAGTATTTGTACGAGAACGCCACCATGTCAGTTCGACTTCAGGACCAGACCTCGAAACCTGTCCTCCTGCAGCGGGGTGTGAGGCAGGGAGACGTTATTTCTCCGAAATTGTTCACGGCCGCAGGCTAGGAATTAACATCAATGGCGAGTACATCACTCACCTTCGATTTGTCGACGATATAGTGGTCATGGCTGAGACTATGGAGGACCTCAGTACAATGCTCGATGACCTCAGTAGAGCTTCCGAAAGAGTGGATCTTAAAATGAACATGGAGTGGACAAAACCAAGAACATGGTAAATTCCCATGTAGCACCCACTTATATCAAAATCGGAGACTCTGTACTCGAAGTTGTAGACGAGTACGTTTACCTGGGACAAACGGTCCAGTTAGGTAAGACTAACTTCGAGAAAGAGGTCAATAGTCGAATCCGACTCGGCTGGGCGGCATTCGGGAGGTGGCGCGGTATCTTCTCGTCCCACATACCGCAGTGTCTCAAGACAAAAGTCTATGGTCATAGTCTTTGTCATCATTGGCAACAGTGGCAACACGCACTGACCAGTGCGTATTGACTGAAGTGGCAGTGGGCTGGGCACATTGCCCGCAGAACGGACGGTCGGTGGGGCCGAAAGGTTCTGGAGTGGCGACCGCGTATCGGAAGACGCAGCGTTGGAAGGCTTCCAATAAGGTGGATCGATAACCTGGCGAGGGTCGCGGGTAGCCGATGGATGCGAGACGCAAAGGACCGGTTATTGTGGCGACACTTGGGGGAGGCCTATGTCTAGCAGTGGACGTCTTCCGGCTAAAATGATGAAAGTAGTCTGCAAAAGGAGCTGTCTGTGGCACTTGTTTTAAGTAGGTGTTTTTTTAGGTTGCAATGGCCCGTAATATTTATAATAATCTAGCTAAATATTTAATTTGTCGAAATGGCGGATTATTGAACCCTCAAACACCCAATCCGAGTGTGGTGCTCCTGTTCAGACTACGGTCCATTTGCTGGAGTGCCCCAGATGTCCGTTTACCTGCACATTTGAGGACGGGGTTTTCCCGTCAATGCAATGACATAACCTGCATAGAAGTGTCCCGTGACTTATTGCAGGTAATGTCATCGCATCGCCATACATTTTGTACTAAGCGTTAGCGTAAACGATAAAAGAAATGTAATATGGCTAGAGGGACAGTTAAGTTAGATCCTTGCTAAAATCGGACAGATGAAGATCAATTTGTTTGTGTGTGAAATTTCAAATTGCGGCCGTGAACAATTTCGGAAAAATAACGTCTCCCTGCCTCACACCCCGCTGCAGGAGGACAGGTTTCGAGGTCTGGTCCTGAAGTCGAACTGACATGGTGGCGTTCTCATAGAAAAACTTCAACACCTCGAGCCCAAGTGTCGATCGAATCGAAGGCTTTCTCGTAGTCCACAAACGCTAAACAAAGAGGCAGGTTATACTCTTCGGTCTTCTGTATAACCTGCCGCAGCGTATGTATGTGATCTACGGTGCTGAAGCCTTTTCGAAAACCGGCTGGCTCGGGAGGCTGGAAGTCGTTAAACCTGCGCGCGAGACGGTTCGTGATGACTCTGGAAACAGCTTGTAGACATGGCTCAGAAGTGAAATGGACCTATAATTCTTAAGCAGGGCATTGTCGCTCTTTTTAAAGAAGAGTACCACTACACCTCTACTCTATGACTGTGGCGTTTTTTTTTCCTCGAGTATGACGGAATCAAATGAAGCCTCTAAAGGACCTTAAGGACCGGTCTTCCACCCGCCTTCAGGAGTTCGACCGTGATTCCGTCCTCACCCGACGCCTTGTTGTTTTTAAGCTGTTTCAGAGCCATCCTAATCTCATACAGGCTGACGTCCGGGATGTCTTTGGTATAGACTACTTTAGCGCCGAGAAGTCAACCGCCCACGGCATCTTGGAAAGCGAGTCCGTGGCTTCTCAACGTGCACAAATCCTCGGAACAGTGAAGTCGCTCTGTGAAGTCTGTGGAGCTAATAGTAAACTTCTGGGCGAACGGGAATACCCCGTCCTCAAGGGTGCAGGTAATCGGACATCTGGGCCACGCTAGCAAATGGGTTGTAGTCTGAACAGGAGCACCCACTCGGATTGGGTGTTTGAGGGATCAAAACTCCGCCATTTCGCCAAATTAAACATTATTATTAATATTACGGGCCATTGCCCCCTAAACAAATACCTATTTAAAATAGGCGCCACAGACACCCTTTCCCTATGCAGAGACTACTTTGGCGCCGAGGAATCAGCCGCCCATGGCATCTTGGAATGCGAGTCCGTGGCTTCTCAAGGTGTACCAATCCTCGGAACAGTGAAGTCGCTCTGTGAAGTCTGTAAAGCTAACAGCAAACTTCTGTTCTTCTGTAAGTTCAGTGTGGCTGTAGGCTTACATCAAGGGTCGGCTTTAAGTCCTTACCTCTTCCTGTTGATTATGGACGCTCTTACGTCGTAAATACAGGAGGAGGCACCCTGGTGCATGCTGTTTGCCGACGACATTGTTCTGGTCGGTGAAGATGGACCTGAGATCCAGAACAGATTGCAGAAATGACACCAGAAGCTGGAGAAAGCTGGCTTGAAAATCAGCAGAACCAAAACTGAATACTTGTTCTGCGATTTCGGCGGTCTCTCCAGTTCTGAAGCTATAGTGCCTAGATGGCGCGCTTCTCCCAGTCTGCTCCAATTTTCGGTATCTCGGTTCACTCGTGCAAAGCGTCTCGTGCAAAAAATCATGTACTGAATCACTGGTACACGTATGTGCATCATCATTCTTCTGCCCTTATCCCAATTTATTTGGGGTAAGGGCAGCTGAACCATACAAGACAGCAGGTCTGACCATTGTTTTATAAATCTTCTCCTTAAGTTTAAGGGGAATGCGAGTGTCGCAGATAGTCCCGGTGACCTGCCGCCATTTCATCCATCCAGTGTTAATTCTGTGCTAACAGTCCGATCTATTTCGCCATCGCTTTGCACGAGTGAACCGAGATACCGAAAATTGGAGCAGACTGGGAGAAGCGCGCCATCTAGCACTATAGCTTCAGAACTGGAGAGACCGCCGAAATCGCAGAACATGTATTCAGTTTTGGTTCTGCTGATTTTCAAGCCAGCTTTCTCCAGCTTCTGTTGCCATTTCTCCAATCTGCTCTGGATCTCAGGTTTCTGCAAGTTCTTGTGCACACGTCTCTACTTCTCGCACAATTGACGGAGAGCGAAAGTGGCGTCCATTGTCCCTCGATCTGGCATAAACCCAAACTAGTTCTAGGTAATTTCACTCTCCTCTCGCAATCTTTTCTCTATCACTTTCTCCCATAGTTTCATAGTATGTGACATGAGCTTTATCCCTCGATAGTTGTTGCAGTTCTGTACATCCCCTTTATTCTTGACTAGCGACCCGCTCTAGCTTCGCTCGGGTAGAAATTATACATATAAACCTTCATCTTCAATCACTCTATCTATTAAAAAAAACCGCATCAAAATCCGTTGCGTAGTTTTAAAGATTTAAGCAAACATAGGGATATAGGGACAGAGAAAGCGACTTTGTTTTATATTATGTAGTGAAGTGAAGATGAGCACTAGCGAACCATTGCACCATTCTAGTGGGATCACTTCTTGATACAAAAATTTATTGAAGATTAAAGTCAGCCACATACGTCCATCCTCTTTTAAACACTTCCATACTTCTACTGGTATGTCATCAGGGCCCATGGCCTTTCCATTTTTCATACATTGAACTGCCTTTCTTACTTCATCCATGCTAATTTTTCTCACCAAACCCATATTTACTTGTACCTCTTTGAGCACACCATTCCATTCATTCTCTTCGTTCATCAACTTTTCAAAATAAACCTTCCATCGCTCTTTTATTTCGTCATCTTTCGACAAGACTTTACCGAGTTCATCTTTCATACATTTTATGTGCATTATATCCCTCGTTCTCCTTTCTCTTACTTTTGTAATCCGGTAGAGCTCCTTCTGGTCTCTAGGGCTGTCCAGTAAATCATATAACTTTTCCTGCGCCTTAGCCCTGGAAACTGCAACCGCCTTTTTTGCCTTTCTCTTCCATTCTTTATAAATTTTCTTATCTTATTTCAAATTATCATTTCCGGTTTCTATATTCTGCCATACCTTAAACGAAATTTTCTTTTCTTTCAGCATCTTTTGTACATCTTCATTCCACCACCATGTATCCTTTTCTATCTGCCTTTCCCTTAGGATTCTTCAAACACATCTTTTGCTACTCGCCTTATACAATCCGCCATCTCTTTCCAACATTCATTCACAGATTTTCCTTCCATATCCTTCATTTCTATCATTTTATCTACCACTTGACTCTTAAACATACTTGCACACTCCACATTTTCTATCATACGCCATCTGATTTTGGGTGAGGGCGGTTCTTTGTTCCTACTGGACGAGACACTGACTGTTACGTCCATCATTATGAGCCTGTGTTGAGAAACTAAGCCTTCGCCTGGCAACACTTTACAGTTTTTGACTGTTTTGAGAGTTTCGTCTCACCAAGAAAAAGTCAATTTCGGTCGCGTGCTAGCCACTTTTGTAAGTGATCAGGTGTTCGTCTTTCTTTATGAACCAGGTGTTAGTTATTGCCAGGTCAAAAGCCGAAGCAGTTTGCAGCAATGCCTCGCCATCAGTATTACGGTCTCCGTACCCCCAACCACCATGCAATCTCTCATAACCATACTTCAGGCTTCCTACATGCCCATTAAAATCACCCCCCACAAACACCTCTTCACTCTCCTGTAATTCATCATCACACAATCGAAGTCCTTCCAAAACTTCTCTTTTACACTATCCTCTCATCCTGATTGGGGTGCATACGCACTAATAACATTTACTATCATACTCTCCACAACCACTTTAATAGCTATCACTCTATCACTTACTCTTTTAACATTCACCACACAATCTTTTAACTCACTATCCAAAACTATGCCCACACCATTCCGTTTGCCATCACTTCCACAGTAATAAAACTTATATCCTTCCCCTAATTCTCTTGCTTTTGCACCCTTCCATTTCGTTTCTTGCAAACACGCTATATTTATCAGTCGCCTTTTTAAAACATCTGCTAACTCTCTTCCGTTTCCAGTCATAGTACCTACATTCCAGCTCGCACACCGCAATCTTAATTCTCTCACTCTCCGAGCTTGCGTCTTACGTCGCACCCGCCCGTCCTGGTGCGACCCAACCCTTGTCCATTTCCCACAGGAGCTGGGTGCTGCCCCTGCGCGTCGCCTGTGGGGTACGCCCTAGCCCTATCGCACATCACATTTTTCCTTACCATGTTGCAAAAGGTTTTGGCCAGTTTGGGTTTATGCCAGGTCGAGGGACAGTGGACGCCACCTTCGCTCTCCGTCAATTGTGCGAGAAGTACAGACGTGTGCACAAGAACTTGCACATGGTGTTCATTGATCTTGAGAAAGCGTATGATAGGGTACCTCGGGATGTGTTGTGGTGGGCCTTGAAAGAGAAAGGTTGTACAGACAATCTAGTACCTACGTCCGGTCGGCTGCTGGCAACACCGATGAGTTCAGTGTGGCTGTAGGCTTACATCAAGGGTCGGCTTTAAGTCCTTACCTCTTCCTGTTGATTATGGACGCTCTTACGTCGGAAATACAGGAAGAGGCATCCTGGTGCATGCTGTTTGCCGACGACATTATTCTGGTCGGTGAAGATGGACCTGAGATCCAGAGCAGATTGGAGAAATGGCAACAGAAGCTGGAGAAAGTTGGCTTGAAAATTAGCAGAACCAAAACTGAATACATGTTCTGCGATTTCGGCGGTCACCAGTTCTGAAGCTGTAGTGCTAGATGGCGCGCTTCTCCCAGTCTGCTCCGATTTTCGGTATCTCTGTTCACTCGTGCAAAGCGATGGCGAAATAGATCGGACTGTTAAGCACAGAATTAACACTGGTTGGATGAAATGGTGGCAGGTCACCGGGACTATCTGTGACTCCTGCATTCCCCTAAAACTTAAGGGGAAGATTTATAAAACAATGGTCAGACCTGCTGTCTTGTATGGTGCAGAATGTTGGGCCACAAAAGGGATGAATGAAAAGCAATTGCATGTAGCTGAGATGAGAATGCTAAGAGCGATGTGTGGTGTTACGCGCATGGATAGAATTAGGAATGAGTATATAAGAGAAAGTCTGAAAGTGGCACCGCTGACTGAAAAGTTGTGTGGAAATCGGTGGTATGGGCATGTGATGCAGAGGAATGAAGAAAATGTCGTGAGGAAAGTCTTATGTATGGATGTGGATGGCTATAAGAGTAGGGGAAGGCCAAAGAAACGATGGTTGGACTGTGTGAAAGAGGATATGGGTAAAAAGGGGGTGACTACAGAGATGACGACTAATAGAGGAGTATGGAAGAAAAAGACATGTTGCACCGACCCTAAATAAATTGGGATAAGGGCGGGAGAATGATGATGTTGCAAAAGGTTTTAGCAGAAGTTTTATAGCCGGCCGCCTGCCTGACGCCAACCCTTCTTGGGAATGCTGTTGTTGGTGGTTTACCCGCCACCGCGCGGGTGGCCCAATGTGCTTTAGTAGTATGCACTAGGGCTCAAGCTCCCTTAAGCGCCTCTTACGACACCCACGGGAAGTGATGGGATGGTACTATTATTTTACGTCCGACACCATGTTAATTACACCTTGTATAGTGGGACGAATGGCACTAATCTAAGAACATATTCCCATTCGTCTATCTAAAATCCGGAGTGAGACGATCGGAATATTATTTTTGTAAATTCCCGTTCGTCCCAGCAGGGGGACGAAGTCGGTGGGACGAACGGGAATACACCTTGAGGACCTGAGCAAAGGCTCCGACGAAGTAATAAATGTGGCCACCTACTGAGCTCCAACAGTATGATTAATACAATGTACTGTCGAAATGAAAAAAAGAAGAAGCTAAAATAATACTTTCTTTCTTTTTTTGCAGAGTCGTAGCCCCTCCCCGGGCGTCAAATCCACAGCTGTGGTGAAGTATACAGCGTTCCAGAGTCCTGTGGGGTACGCCCGGCTGCAATGTAACACTGACCTCAATATGCCTCCCTCCAACTGGGGGGCCGCTATCGACTCGTATGGGTTGAAACAGATTCTAACTAGGAGTACCGGACTTTCGAGGTAAAAGATTGTTTTTAACTGCTTTACGAAATTGGGTATTTCTGTTTAAAAGCTGCCCCATTTGTGAATACCTCTTGCTCAGATAATGTGTTGAGGGCAGCTGGAATAGATACAAAAACTGAAGAATGTACCTACATAAAAATCTTTTTCACAAAAAATACAACCGACTTCCAAAAAAAAAAATTAGGTTATTCTGCGTTACTTGTGTTTTTTTTTGGAAGTTGGTTGTATTTTTTTGGTGATTTTTTTTTTATTTTTCACTTTTTAAATGTTGTGTGTACCCTCTAACTAAAACTAAATAAAGTTATGCCCGAATTGATAGTCCCAAAAATATGGAATATGAACATAATTGGGTCAAATTAGGGAGTACCAGGGTGAACTATTGTTCACCCTGGTACTCCCTTGTTATCCAAATCTGTATATCCCATGAGAGCGTATCAGCGTGATGTTATGTTATGAAATGGTGTAAACAATAAACAGACATGTGATTGCAGCAATTCCGGAAGGTTTTTTTTTATCATTTATTGAAGAGTTCCATTGTCTATCTCCGAAGTTCTTCATCAGATCTCGAGCGAGCCTTACAGTAGTCGCATATGATGTGTAACATTTTGATTTGAGATTGATTATTAAGCTACGCAGATTGATTAACATTTGACATCTCACCTTGGTAATAAATAAGCAACATTGACATTCTATCCTGAAAAATAAAATTAGAACGTTTAGTTCCGATCAAAGACTACATGGTTCCGATTTCAACCGCGCGCAGATTTATCGCGCGCGCGCTCTACCATCTGACGGCTAACTCTACCACCGCGCGCGCTCATTGGTCAAATCAAATAGTAATACTGCCGTCCCATTTCACGAAATCACTGACTGCAAGCAAGCGAGAGGAAAGATGTTACACATAAAAAAAAATACACTGCCCACAGTAGGATTTTCTCCTGTATCGCGGGTGAGTTTACAAACAACCAGACCCGGAATAACTATCTGTGGATCATCAAATATTTGTTCCGGTCGGTAATCGAACCCACGACATGTAGTGCCCAGCTTAGCTACTGCGCCAACTGTGTCGTCAACTCGTCATTTTTTAACCGACTTCAAAAAAGAGGAGGTTCTCAATTCGTCTGTTTTTTTTTTTGTATGTATGTTACGCGATATCTCCGCCATTTGTGAATCGATTTTGATGATTCTTTTTTTGTTTGGTAGGTCATACTTCAGGTGGTGGTGCAGGTGGCCCCATATAAATTTTATCGAAATCGATTCTGCACTTTTTAAAAAAATCAACATACTTAAACAAAAAATATGTATACACAGATGACGTTTTGGTTTTCTCCAAATGTTCAAATTCGGGCATAACTTTAATACTTATTTAGTTTTACTTCTGGGGTACAACAACTAAAAAGTGAAATATAGAAAACTTAAAAAAAAATACAATCGACTTCTAAAAATGACAAAATAACTTTATTTTCGGAAGTCGGTGTGAAATAAAGAAGAAACCAAATATAAACAACGACTTCCGAATTTTTAGAAGTCGGTTGTATTTTTTGTAAAAAAGTTTTTTATTAGATGACTGGCTCGATAGGTCGCCACGTTACTAGGTGCGGCGTCAGGAACTTTCATTAGATCTTTGGAAATTTTGGGCACTCCAGTATGTGGGTCATATTCTGGATTGAGAGACCACACTCACATTGTGTATCAGACAGGTCTGTCAAACCCCATTTTGCCAGGTCTACTATCGAACTGTTCTGAAAATATTTATACTTTGCAGCTTCAGGATGGCACACATGTTTCCAGACTGCGTGGGGGAAGTCGACGTCATTTCCGGCGCGGAGTGTATCAAGAAACTGCTCAAGTTACCTTACCAGCCAAACGGAACTGTAAGTTAATAAATTATAAACGTATTAGGGTTAGCTCACACCAAGTTGCTATGCTGCGCGTACCTTTTAAGATAACGATACATTATGGAACTTTATTTACCACACTAAAAGGCACACATTCGTTTTGCGTCTTAGTGTATGTGACCTATTCACTCTTAACTTCTAGTCCCTCAGGTTGTAGCTATCAGGAAAGACAGACTCCGGCAATGAATTCCACTCCTTAGTTGCACGCACAATAAATGTGTTCCCAAAACGTTTTGTGCGTGTGGGTCGGATGTCTACCATACAGGTTGTAATAAACAAGATACCGCAAACTTCGCGAAAAGGAAGCACGCAATGTATTGTGAACAATGCGATCTCAACGCTTCGCAATTAATGTAGGCGCGCGCGAGCGCGCATTACGTGGTAGTCCGTAGTTACCTACCACTTCTTATACACACAGACACAGGTGGTCGCGCCGCTACGCGCTTTGTATCTAAATACACTTTCTACTTTGTAATAATAATACATTTACGTCGATGTTTCCGATCGATGTGATCAATAACTAGATCAGATACTTAATACACATAAGCGCATACCTGCGTAAAACGTTTCAAACGACAAATGCTGCGAATGCTGCTCACTGAAACGAATAATGTTCCGTGGCACCTTTAAATGTTTATTCTAAAGACGACAACATTGATATCACATACATTTTTAATCCCTCAAGAATACTGAAGATAAGGTTAGATAAAGATTAGGATAGATAATAATAAAGAAGCTTGTAAGTACCTACATTGCGCTCCAGGAATGTAGGTATAAAGCGCCTGCTACACGGTCGCCAATCGCGTCCCTTCAGAAGTGGTTTTAGCCGTGTAGATGATCGTTTATGACCAAATTTCGTAGGTACAGCTCTGCCGGTCGCCTACCAAGAACACCTGTATCGGGGACGGGGTTGGCAACCGTGTACTTAACTAATGAACCAACTCACCTTAAAGTTCGTTCATTTCTTACGAGGGAGGCGCCTACGTGCTTCATGTATGAGCATTTTTCTGGGCACTGAGGTGTTGTTTCAAAACCATTCAACAATCAAAACAAAAAGCACACATACACTAACAAACACGGAAAATAACTTATGTTTTTGATAACTTTACGATAACAAACTAAATTCGCGACCAACTGCACATCCGTTTGCGATGAACGTAAACACGGAAGTGACAAAAATTCGTCATCGGCGAAATAATATAATAATAATAATTTTTAATTTTTATTCAGACAACCATTGATCCATTTCATATACATTTAAATTTATATTGTTAGTATGAGCTTAAAAAACTATGTTAGTACCTAATAACTAAGAGAGACTTAGTCCTCTGGGTGAGGCTCCACACCAGTGGGCTGTCTAACTTGTTGCCTATTACCTTCAGGATGCTGTTACTGCTCCCACGCAATCTGCTTAGTAGTGAGGCTGTCTTTTTGCGCCAGGTGGCATCAAAGCCGTCTGTCCTAGACTCAGCGAACATTGTTGACGCACTGCAGAAGCGCGGCAGACGTAACAGCGCCCTGTAGGCATTGTTAAACTGGATGCGCAGAGAATTGTAAGCCCTTTGGGTATATCTGAACCACAGGCTCGCTGAGTACAGAGATGTGCAATACGCTTTGAATAAAGTTACTTTCACCGCGTCCGTACATCGAGCGAACCTGCGTGCCAGCATGTTCGCCCGGACTGACAATGCCCTGCGCTCCCTCTCCATGTCTACATCATCTCCAAGGTTTTCGGTAAGCAAATGCCCAAGATACCTAAATTGGTATACTCGATTAAGAGGAATACCATCAAGTAACACTGGTGGAACAATAATTGGGCACTTTGTACCCGCCTTGAAGACCATGCACTCTGATTTTTTAACATTATACGCCAGACCGTGTGTGGCCGCATACTTTTCACATACGGCAAGCAACTTCCGCAATGCACAAATCGAGGGAGCCAGCAGAACCATATCATCGGCATAGCTAAGGTTGTTAACACTGACACCATCCACGTAGCACCCCACTGGCATCTGACTGAGTTCCTCGATCAGCGCATTTACGTACAGGTTAAAAAGCAAGGGCGAGCTCAACCCCCCCTGCCTCACTCCGCACTCCAGTTTGTATTCACTCGACAAGTCACCCGCCCACTTTACATTATTATTTTGGTTAAGGTACCAATACCTAAAAAGTGATGTCAACTCTGGCGCTAGGCCCGTGTCCTTTAGCTTCTGCCATAACATATCATAAGACACTAGGTCAAACGCTTTCGAGAGGTCTAGAAAGCAAGCATAAACCGGGGTCTGTCTGTCAGTGTAATATTTCACAGTGTGCTTAAGGCTAAGAATAGCAGTCTCAGTCGACAAGCCAGGGCGAAAGCCGAACTGCGCGTCATGTAACTTAACATGCTTGTTCAAATATAAGTTAAGCACACTGTCAAATACCTTCGCTACAATCGTGGCTAGCGAAATAGGTCTGTAGTTAGAATTTTCAGACACATCCCCCGTTTTACTCTTGGCAATCGGTACCACCAGAGTCTTCATCAGGCCAGGGGGTAGGTGTGAGTGATTTATGCACAAATTACATAACATTGCAAGTACTCTAGGAAGGTGGAAACCAGCATGCCTTAGATGTTCCACGCTGAGTGCGTCATACCCCGGTGATTTTCCTCCCTTCATACTCCCGATAGCACGTTCAATATCCTTGGCAAGTATTGAAACTGAAATATTCATCCCCTGACTCTCAGCATCGAACCGTCCGCATGCCGGTCCTAAGGGTGACTTTACTACAAATTGTTCCTTAAAAACATTAGCAATGTCTTCAGGGCTAGAAACACCGCCGACACTCACTGGGATGCCAGGCCTAGCATTTAATTTATTTGTACACTTCCAAAAATTACTAAAGTCCCTTTTCATGTAGTGTGTCGCCATCAAGTCCATTTTTATCTGTTCTTGATGGTTTTGACACCACTTAAGCTTACCTTTAAAAATTTTACGCGCCTCAATCATGTCTCTGAACAATGGCCCGCTAGCTGGCTTACCGTAGCTCACCCATGCATTAAATGCCCGCCTGGCACACGAGTAAGACTCGCCCACGTGCTTATTCCACCCCGCTAATAAGTTTCCATGTTTACGTTTCTTTATCATACAGGTAGTAGCCGCAGCGTTTCGTAACACATTAATTATATTATCATATAATTTATTGACAATATCCTTATGGGAATTATTGTGACAGATTTTTCCACAACAACTCTGAAACTCACATGGGAAATCTATAGTTTTTAAATGTGTATTACATATTTTTGTGTACTCATTTATCTGCTCTGGGCTCCTATCTCCCCATTTTACTTTATTACATGCTGTGCTCTTCAATAAGATTTTTTGTGTAATAACATTAAAATTACATGTAACAACTAATGGATAGTGGTCTGACCAATACACATCATACTTTACATAATATATCTACAACACACGGCCACGCGGCCCTCGTGACAATACAATGGTCTAGCCATCTACGACACCCGTGTGCCTCACTAATGAAAGTGAAAGTATTAGACGATAAACACAGTTTATCAGTGTCGGCACATATCCAGTCCTGTTCCGCAGAGAATTCCAAAAGTTCAGAGTAAAATCGCTCACCTGGATGTGCATTTACGTCTCCGAGAATGAAAACAGATTCTACACCACTTTCCTCAATAATAGCACTAATCGCACTTAGGCAGTCTGTAAACTCAGGTACGTTCTCAGCACAGTCCGTAGGCATGTAGACACTAACAACCAGCACGGGCCGATCGTTTGTAGAAATACGAATAGCCGATATACGCGGGTTTGCACACTGTACCACTGACATAAACTGGAATACAGATTTACGCCATAAGAGCGCCACCCCTCCAAAGGGCCTACCCTTGAGAATACCCACACTGGTGTCCACCGCAGAGGTCCCAGTGCTGCCAAAGTCTTCGTGAATGTCCGCCAGGTAAGACAGTTCAGAGGGCAGCAACCACGTCTCCTGTAAGGCAATGATGTCTGCAAAACCGCATATCTGTTTTATATACAAAATGCTAAAGAAATAAAATTTCATTTAATAGCGTAGGTACGCCTTTGAATGTGCCGACATGCTCATAGACCGCATAGATCAATAAAATTGATAGACTGTACAATCGCATTACGTTGTACCTACTACTCACTCAGTAATTATTTTGATGTAGGTATACGAAATATAGGAATGTGGTTTTAACGAAATGAGTAAGTAACGTTGTTGTATTGTATTACTTAACTTTGTTGATTACAAAAATGTATCTAAGAATTATGTCGTTATCAGTAAACGGTAACACATTTTTTTTTAGATCTTCTTTACTTGTTTCGGTGAAGGTTTATAAAAATAATCTTCCCTCAAAATAAGTTCAAATAAAAGTAGTCAATGGGATATCAATTTTTGTAGACATTAAAATGCCTAACGTGTCACGTCTGTTAGATTCATAGGTCTGTGTGAGCATTTCCCGACAAAGGAACGTCGGCGGTCTTTGGCCGGTGTCTGTGTGCGTGCGTACCTACTGGGCCCTCGATGACCTCCGGTGACGTTAGGAAATCAGCTGAGCAGGGAGCTTCTTGTAGTTTTATTTACATTGCGTTTTTTTGCGAAAAAAGTTAAGTTTTTGCGAAACTAGTTAATTAAAAATGTCATTGAAGTAGATGGTATAACGATTTTATACAGTATATGGTAAAAAAAACGCAGATTTATTTTTCAAAAATTAGGAAAAAGCTGACGAAAAATTCCAAAGCTAGGGGGGTCCAGAATCATATACTGAATCACTGGTACACGTATATGCATTTATGTACCTTACAGCCTGTATACCGGTTGCGAATTTCTTTGGTCACCACCTTCCTAATTTTCTCATTGATCGCTTTATTCTTAGGTATAATTTTTTTTTTAACTTTTAGTTCGGTTTACTATGAAAGCGTGTTTTTAGTTAGCCTCAAAAATTCTGGGTCGCTAATAAAAGTTGTGGTAGTTTCTTAAATACATAAGATAAAGTCGTGAAACTGTGGTATGTTGTAGATGACTGATTAATACATATAAATACTGATAAATAAATGGTATTTTTATTTTAAAAACAAGTTTTTATCAGGGATAATTTTAATGAACTAAATGAACTAAAAAATGGGAAATAAATTCTAGTAAGTATTTGGCGTGTAGGTACTTACCTATATTCTTAAAAGCTTGAGGCACAGAAGTATACTGAAATACTCTCTTGTGAAATTAGAAGTGCCGCACTACAGGTTGTACTGTCAGGGTAGGGTCAGTGAAATATCTGACGCTATCGGCAAATTAAATAGGGACCTGATGGCCATTAAAGCCTGGTCGGATAGATTTGGTGTTGCAGTAAACCCCAAAAAGTGTAAGGCGATCGTCATTTGGAGTCCTCGAAGCATCGCCAGAGTGGATGGTGCAACCTTGCCGCCAATTCTGTTCGACGGTGCGATTGTTCCTTTTAGCACTAATGTAAAGGACCTAGGTTTACACATTGACAGTACCCTGAACTGGCGTTCTCAAGTTGCTAGTGTCAGTCAGAAAGTTACGGGAACGCTGCGGGCTTTGTATCGTTTGAAAAACTTTTTGCCATCGAACACGAAGAAAATGCTTGTGCAGAGCCTAATTTTTCCTATTATCGATTATGGTGACGTGTGCTACTATGACCTGACTGCAGATCTCCTCAACAAACTTGACCGTCTTCTTAATTACTGCATTCGATTTGTTTTCAATCTGCGCAAATATGATCATGTCTCTGCGCATCGGTCGCTTCTTAATTGGTTGCCCATACGCCAGCGTAGAGAGCAAAGGGCGCTTACCACCTTGCACTCGTTTCTTTTCTCTCCAAATTCTCCTAGTTATCTAGCCTCTCACTTTTTATACATTTGCGCCAACCACAATAGAAATCTACGGTCATCGCATAACCGTCTTCTTTTATGTCCCACTCATCGTACTGACTTTCTTCACTGTTCTTCCTTCGTACAGTCTATCTCTCTGTGGAATGCGCTCCCCCAAGAAATCAGGATGGTAACTAACCGATTAACCTTCAAAATTAAAGTTCGCGAGCACATTTGTAAAAAGTTGGCAGTAGTATCCTCACAGCGTTAATTCTTTTTCCAATCATCTATTTGTACCTATGTTGTTGGCTATGTAAATTTGTGTATTAAGTTTATTCATATGAGTATATATTTTATTTGTAGTTTACATATGTATTTATGTACCTTTGCATTTAAATAAAGATGCCCTGTTTTTTTTGCCTATGGCACCTACCACTATTTGTCTCTGCATCACCCTAAGTTTGACTGGTAGAAAATGTCTGAGGCATTAAGTCCGCCTCTGTACTTGTATGTGCGTAAAGTGTTTAATAAATAAATAAATATGCGCCCGACCCAGTTCTCGATAATGGTCATATCTCATTGTACTGGGATCCGTTCATCATCACTGAGAGGACTATTGTAGCCAATAAGCCTGATATAGTGGCAGTGGACCGAATCGAGAGGCGTGCAATGATTATTGACATAACCGTCCCACATGATGAGAACCTCGTGAAAGCTGAGAAAGAAAAACAAATCAAGTATCTGGACTTGGCTCGCGAGGTTGTCGACATGTGGGACGTGGACTCAGCGATCATTGTGCCGATAGTCGTGTCAGCCAAGTCTCGCATTGTCAGGCGGTCCCTCTCTCTGGAGCCCTGACCGCCGGTAGCTTGGACCTTGTTACCGATACCGGTGGGATACTATATTTAACCGACTTCGAAAAAGGGAGGAGGTTCTATGTGCGACTGCATGTATGTTTTTTTTTTATTTGTATGTCCACCGATTTCTCTGTCTATTGAGGAATATCGAAATTGCTTCGGCGCTTTTTGAAAAACTGAACAAAAACGAAAAATACGTACTTATACCTAGATGAAGTTTTGGTGTTCTCCAATTACGATTATGTTTAAATTCCACGTTCCATGTTATTGGGGTTTTTAGTTCTGGAGTATAACAACTAAAAAGTGAAAAAGAAAAAAAGAAAAAAAAGAAACAACAAACTTTAAAAAAAAAATACACTAAAATATTAAAAATAACTTTAATTTCGGAAGTCGGTGTCAAATAACGAAGAAATAAAATACAGACAGGTTCCCCATGAAATTGTGGTAATAACAATTCATAGACGCAACAATCGCGAGTCATTTGTTGTTAGTGATCGAAGTTCCATTCTATCTTCGGAGATCTTTATCAGATCCTAATGTATTAATACTACACCGTCCTTGAAAAATATGCATTTAAATAACGAAAACCTATCAAAATCGGATCAGTAGTTTTTGAGAAAATCGTGGACATACAAACATACATACATACGGGTCGAATACAGAACCTCCTTTCTTGAAGTCTGTTGAAAAACATGACAAATCGATGCTCTCTGAGCTTTTGGGGCCATTTGCTGGCCTATAATTCTTTATATCAGCTTCACGAAGTCGTCGCAGGGCGTGCGTCGTATCAGAGCTCACATTGTTGTGAATTTTTGAAGGCTTTTTCTAACCTGAATAGCCCTTTCTTTTTTTTTTTTGGGGGTGTAAAATCGTCCAATCACTTCTCCCGGTTTGGAGCGGGAGGGCGTGTCAGACTCTTACTGACTAAAACCCACCACTGTTCCTTTCCTGCCTTGAGTGCCCAGTGGCGCGGTAACTCTGTTTCAAATTTATCCACGACCCCTGGGTAGCCATCGGTCATGACGGGCCCCGTCAAGTTTTGCTGACAACTCTTTGAGGCGCGCGTGGAACACTACGTGCTGTCGACTCTCGGGCCTGGTGCTGATCGGACGGCGAGCTACCCACTACTCGCCGTCCGCAGGCCCGGGTCTACGGTTTCCGGAGATCGTCCCGCGACGTCCTACGCCCTGGGCGTCTCCTACGGCGGCTGCTGATGGGGGCGTGAGGTCGACTCTGTTGAACCTGCCTCACCCGTTCCGCCTCCTCCTTCGCGAGCATTACTGCCTCGCAGAAGGAGGAGACTACTTCCCATTCCCTTTCGCTCCGTACCATGGTCTGGACTTGGGCCGGGCGCGAGAGGTCGCTGCCGCCGATGCCTCCACGAGGACACGGCGGGGCTCCGCCCAAGTGGGGCACAACTCCACCGTATGCTCCACCGTGTCCTCTGGGCGATCCTCACAGTGGTGACACCCGGGCGTTTCCCTTCGCCTTATCCTACACAGGAACCTCCCGAAGCTTCCGTGTCCGGTAAGGACCTGCGTCAGGCGGAAGGTAAGGACGCCGTGGCGCCTTTCTAGCTACTCCTCAAAGAGGCGCACTACCGCCGCAACGGTGGCGTGCCCAGCGCTGGGTTGCGACAGTCGCTCTCTCCATGTCGCCATGAGATCCTGCCGGCGCTCTGTCCGCCGAGCTGCGAGGTGTCGCGGCAGCGCAATTACGCCCCGTCGTTTCGCCTACTCGCGCCACTCATAGAGGTGCGCGAGGACCTTTGCCTCCAGATCTCATGGCGAACCTGAATAGCCCTGAGATGTGTATTTCTTAGCATAATGCTCACGATGAATCGGTCTTCTCATGTAGTTGTGCACCTTGGACTGCCATTTCCTGGTGTTCTGATGTTCATGACGGTCTCTTGAAATCTGGAGTACTCTTTGGACCATAGACAAAGATACTCTTACTGTACAGTACAGTACATTACTACGCTGACTTCTTATTTCTTCACTACATATTACAATAAAGAATATATAATAAATACAAAACAAAGTCCCCCGCCGCGGTTGTATGCGATAAACTCAAAAACTATTGAAAGGATTTTCATGCGGTTTTCACGAATAGATAGAGTGTTTCATGAGGAAGGTTTAGGTGTATGATTTGAATCCGTGCGAAACAGGGGCGGGTCGCCAGTGTACCATAGTAATTTCTTTTAAAAATAACTTTAATTTCGGAAGCCGATGTCAAATAACGAAGAAATAAAATACAAACACCGACTTCCGAAATTAAAGTTATTTTTTAAGTTTATTTCGCCTCCTCTGCAATAGGGTGCAGAGAGGGCCAAATCCCCACTGCACCACAGCCCACTTCCTCGACCCTGCTTACCGATGATCCTCTTAGCTCGTTTCTCAATTGACTCAAGCGCATCAAGCTGGTATTTGGCAGAGCCGAGCTTACTTAAAGATGAGAAGTAGCACTCCATACACGATCGAACTATACCTAACTACATACGTCATAAGCTTTATCCGTTTTTTTTGTGGGGTCGGGAAATCATCTAATGCCTTCTCCCGCTCTGGGTGGAGCGGGAGGGCGTGTCAGACTTTTACTGACTAAAACCCACCCCTGTTCCTTCAGTTGCCTCAGTGTCAAGGGCCGCGGTAATTCTATTTCGAATTTATTCACGACCACAGGCAGGCATCGGCCCTGACGGGCCCCAATCATGTATTGCTGACATCTCTTTGAGGCGCGTGAAACAATATGCGCCGTAGACTCTCGGGCCTGGTCCTGATCGGACGGGGAGTTACCCAGCACTCGCCGTCCGCAGGCCCAAGCTTTAACCCTTGGGGTTACCAGAAAATACAGAACCCCACCTGCTATGATCCTTTTACACATTAGAATAGAATAGAAATCATTTATTCCACACAGACACAACACAACAGCAACAAACAAAAGGAAAAAAGAAGTACACAAAGAAACAATAAAATTGTGCTGAGCGTGCCCATACCGAAAAGGTTACCATCTCAGCATTTGCTGGGCGTTGGACATTCCTTTTGCTTCGCTCTTTTTTAGGGTTCCGTAAACCCAAAGAGTAAAACGGGACCCTATTACTAAGACTCCGCTGTCCGTCCGTCTGTATGTCTGTCTGTCCGTCTGTCACCAGGCTCTATCCAGGCTGTATCTCATGAACCGTGATAGTTAGATAGTTGATACGAGTATTTTCACAGATGTATTTCTGTTGCCGCTATAACAACAAATACTAAAAAACAGAATAAAATAAATATTTAAGGGTTTTATGTATTGTTGTATGGGAGCCCCCATACAACAAACGTAATTTTTTTGCCGTTTTTGTAGATAATGGTACGGAACCGTTCGTGCGCGAGTCCGACTCGCACTTGGCCGGGCACCTGATGGTAAGCGATGATGTGGTTGACGATGGAACACGTTTGCCTCGAAGTAACCTATTCACTCTTGACTTAAAGACTCCCAGGTTGTAGCTATCAGGAAACACAGACTCGGCAGGGAATTCCACTCCCTAGCTGTACGAACAATGAATGTGTTCTCAAAACGTTTTGTGCGTTTGGATGGGATGTCCACCATGTACCGGTGGCGCATCGCTGTACGTCTTGTGGTTCGATGATGGAACGGGCTTGGCGGAATTAAATTATGCAAAACCGTCGCACATTTCCCAAAATGCAACCGAAAAAAACCGACAGGCTAGCAACTCGAGCGTCTATGCTCAAGACTTTGAAGCTCTTGGCTCGTTTCTCAATTCTCTCTGCTCTGCCTAACTCTTTAAATAAAAACACTCGTTATGTTTTCTTTGTGTCTGCAGGTAAGCATGATGGTCCACCGCGTAGAGAACACCCTACTTCTGGACGACTTCGACGTGTACGACTACCTCATGAAGTCTGAGTGGTCCTGGTTAAAGGACTTCTTCTATGAGAACATTCTGAAGACCATGTCGGAACAGGTGAGTGTACTAAGGGCAATTTTTTCATTGAAGATATCGTATTTCGATTATATTTCATAAATATGGCTATTTGACAATGTTTTCTATATAACAGCAGTCAAATCGCCATTTTTATTCCTTAGGTAAAATTTATCTGACTATTGAAAATTCGGCTCTTAGTTTATTTTGGACTCTGTCTTCATTTCCTCTCTATTTAAAGCAGTGGTAGCCCAGTGGTAACGGCCGCGACTTATAATTCGTAGGTCGTGGGTTCAAACCAGGCAGGCGCTTTATTTTGTGTAAATTGCTTCATCACTACTGAGAGCCATTTTTTAATTTTTTTTGGGTGTGTGAAATCGTCCTAAGACCTCTCGCGCTCTGGGTGGAGCGGGAGGGCGTGTCAGACTCTTACTGAGTAAAACCCACCCCTGTTCCTTCCTTGCCTTAGTGCCTAGGGGTGCGATAACTCTGTTACGAATTTATCCGCGACCCATTGGCATGCATGCATTGGCTATGACGGGCCCCGTCAGTGGTGGCTGAAAATTCTTTGCGGCGCGCGTCGAAGTCGTGGAACACTACGCGCCGTCGACTCTCGGGCCTGGTGATGATCAGACGGCGAGCTACCCATTACTCGCCGTCCGCAGGCTCGCGTCTACGGTGGCCGGAGATCGTCTCGCGACCCCCGACGCCCAGGGCGTCTCCTGCGGCGGCTGCGGCTTGGGGCGTGAGGAGGAGGCGGAACGAGTGAGTGAGACTCAACAGAGTCTCCGTTTTGTCTCACTCACCCGTTTCACCTCCTACTTCGCGAGCATTAGTGCGTCGCACAAGGAGGCGACTGCTTCCCATTTCCTCTCGCTCCGTACCATGGCCTGGACCAGGGCCGGGCGCGAGAGGTCGCTGTCGCCGATCGCTTCCACGAGGACACGGCGGGGCTCTGCCCAAGCGGGGCACAAATCCACCTTATTGTGGGCCTAGTGTGAGTTTTTGCGTTAACGTTCGTTTATGTCAAAACGTATAGAAAAAAAGAGGTTTCCTGTTATTGTCACCAGGCGGCACTTACAGTTTTAGTACAAATTGATGTTTATTTTAACGCGATCTTCGATAATCGCGTTAAAAACTCACACTCGGGGTACTGCTTTCAAAACGGTGAAGGTTAACATCGTGAGGAAACCGGCATGTCTTAGAACAAAAAAAACTTCGAAGACATGCGACATCCATCAACCCACATTGGGCCCCCCGGCCCATTCCCTCTCACAGAGAGGTCTGTGTTCCAGTAGTGGGAATATTATGGGATGATTGTGTTATGTATGGAGTAAGCCAAGCTTTGTTAAGATGAGAACCAGAGTCAAGTCAATTTATGATAAGATCGTTGCAATAGGACAATCCTACAAATATTAAAAATCCGAATGTATGTATGTTTGTGTTTCAATCACGCTAAAACGACTGAAGGGATTTGAATGAAATTTTGCAGACTAGTACAGAATATTTTAGTGTGTTTTTAGTTTTTGGTATGTGTATGTGGTCTTGGGTGAGGAGCTGGTGGCTAAAGTAACAACAGCCGCACGGGTCGATCCATCAGGTTAAGCTACGCTTGCCGGGGTTGGTCCATGGATGGGTGACCATCTTTACATACCGTGACTCCTCCATGCCTCAGAAAGCACGTTAAGCCGTTGGTCCCGGCTGTCAATCGTGGATCTTTGACAGTCGTTACGGGTCGTCAGAAGCCCGAAAGTCTGACAACCAGTCTTACCAAGGGGTATCGCATTACCCAGTAACTGGGTTGTGGAGGTCAGATAGGCTGTCGCTCCATGTAAAATACTGATATTCAGCTGCATCCGGTTAGACTGGAAGCCGACCCCAAGATAGTTGGGAAAACGCTAGGTAGATTGATTGTGTGTGGTCTTGGGTGTGGGAGTGGGGTCTTGGGGATTCCATAGTTTGAGGTAACCAGACCACTTTAGCCAGCCAAACCCATAGTCTAATATCTTTGTTTCCATATCCAGCTATGGTCCTGGAGATTGCCTTGGATGTACTTGCATACAGGGATAATCGTTGGCTGGTTCCTCATAACGTTAGAAGCGTCTAACGAGGCCTCTGCGAAACAACTGCGATTGAAATTGAAAAATTTGAAAAAACGTTTTACACGTCACGCACCGGAATAACAGACACATTTAAAAACCTATTGTAGCGTTACCAATCGGTAATGCGCGGTCCTTGACGGGAAAGTTTTTTACAAACTTATGTATGTATGTATGTATTGTAGGACCCCAAGGCTAGGGAGGCCCAGGAATCCTGGGACGTTCTCGTAAGTTTTGGGTAGGTCGCAAACGCTGGCAACGCGAGAGTGTGGTGTATGAGAGTGACTGATTAAATTGTGCAGTGTTATAAAAGAAAGAGGGACAGGGCACTCAGAATAACTATATTATAAAAGTAAAATTATACATGTGCCCACTTGCAAGGGCCAAACTTCTGTCTGACATAAAACAAAATTCACACCTACTCTTCTAAAATTAATCCATCGACTCTCCAACATTCTTAACTGCCAGCTAAAGGCCGGTGCAGACCCGCTGAGATTAGGCTGTGTCTACAATCGTCACAGTATCTAACTATGTTTGTTAGGGTGGAATCTTGCAACTCAAATTAAACCCACTTCCCAATGTCCGATTAGACTCACATTTGGTGTACTTATGTATATTTGGTGACAATACAATGATATGGTACCATGGAACTGGTCTGATGATGGAGACGGCAGGTGGCCATAGGAACTTCTGAACTAAACAAGAGAAACCCATCAAGTCTGGGCTCGATTGATTCGTCTTGAAGAGCATTTTACGCCTAGACGATATCCAGGGTCTGATGATAAAGCTGGAAGGTGGCCACGGCATCTCTGTGATAAAACAGCATAACCCCACCGAGTTTACATCACATTAAAGTATCCGTATAATGTTTTATAACCTCAGACCTACTCTAAAAGCATGACCTGAATCGACGTTTAGAATTAGCTCCAGATAAAGGAACTCTTCAATGCTCAACAGCACGGACACGAAATTTTGTGTACACATTCAATTGTGATAGCCGTTGTAAAAACTCGTTTAAAAAAATGTTTTTTGAAGTTATACTTCTTTTGGCGCGTTAGGGAAAAATGATGAGAGTAAATTTTTACGATGCGCGCGCACACCGTCACAAACAACCTACAGCCTGAAGTTAGCTAGAACCGATACCCTGAAGTTAGCTATAGTCTGTGGTTCATGAAGAATGATTGTTTTCCTTTTGTTATCTTTGTGAAAGTTTGGTTTTTCATCTTGTTACGCCAAAGAAGTATATAAAAACCATGTCTCAATCACTTAAAATTATGGGCTTTATTTATATAAAAAAAAACAATTTGATTAGATGTAATTAAACACTGATTTAGCAACAGGGCTTCTAAAATAACGCGTTTATTAATCACGTAACTGGTTACCGATTTTGATGCTCATTACTTCATTACGTAATTTGACACGTTTATTTTTAACCGACTTCAAAAATAGCAGGAGGTTCTCAGTTAGATTGTATTTTTTAAGATTTTAATGTGTGTTACCTCGGAACTCTTTTCTAGGTGAACCGATTTTGATGATTCTTTTTTTAGTTGAAAGCTCATGGTTCAAGGCTCAGGTGCTCATTGGCGTATATAGAGGGGGGAGGGGGGGGAGGGGGTAGTCCGTGTCCACCCCCGGGATATTTGCTTACCGGTTCCAAATTCAAGGCTGGACACTTAAGAGAAATGTGGAAATTCATGTGGCAGTGCACAGTTCATTGTTCAAACATGTAAAACACCCTGAGAGTGGCGGTACATAGACTGAATACCAAAAATACCGCTCCAAAATCCGACGGCTTACCTGAAAAAGCCTGGGTCTTGGCCTTGGAGGCTCGCCTATGGGGGTTCCTAAGCGCTTGCTTTGAGAGGGGCCAGTTCCCACATCGTTGGAAGAGGGGAAAACTGGTCCTCTTTAGGAAGCGGAGCGGCCTGCGGACTCTCCGTCCGCTTACCAGCCCATCGTGCCGCTTGACGAGGTGGGGAAGCTCTTTGAAAGTCATTGCAGACCACCTCGTCGAGCGGCTGGTGCGGCTGGGGCCGGATCTAGCGGAGAGGCAGTTTGGTCTCCACAGGGGGCGCTTGACGGTGGACGCCATCATGCGCGTGCCAGCCCTCACGACGGGGGATACAGTGGCACGAGGTGGGCAAATGCCTTCAATACCTTGTCCTGGAGTTGCATCAGGGATGCACTCCGGTATCACCAGTTGCCGAGCTACCTCTGTCGCGTGGTCGAGGCTCATCTGATGGATAGGACCGTCATCTACTCCAGCACCGGAGAGAGTGGAGCCGGTGAGAGATGTCATGTGGCATTCCACAGGGGTCGGTTCTGGGGCTGCTTCTGTGGGATATTGGGTACGACTGGGTGCTGCGCGTCGACCTCCCATAGCGGCGTCAGCGTGGTATGCTACCCTGGTCCTGGCGCAGGGGGGGTCGCACCTGGTGGCGGCTGAGCTAGCGACGCGCAGGGATCCGGCAATTGTAACTCGAGGTGGCCCTGCTTAAGTCCGAGGCCATGTGTTTTCATGGTCCTCGGAACGCACCACTGTCGGGTTGAAGGGTTCACGCGTCGGGTCGACGATGAAGTACCTGGGACTCGTCCTCGACTGGAGCAGGCCGGGGCTACCTTCAAGCGGCTCCTGCGCAACCTCCCCTAGATTCATCCAAATGCCTCCTCCCGGAGGCTCTACGCGGAGGTCGTGCGGTCCATGACCCATTACGGGGTACCGGTGCGTGTTCTCTGAGGTGGCGACCAGCCCGCCGCTGAACGCGTCCCAAAGGGCCATCTGTCTGACCCGGGGATACCGCACGGTCTTCGGTAAGGCGGCGAGCCTTGTGATGACATGTCCCGCTCTAGGGTGGAGCGGGAGGGCGTGTCAGACTCTTACTGACTAAAACCCACCCCTGTTACTTCCCTACCCTGAGTGCCCAGGGGCGAGGTAACTCTGTTTCGAATTTATCCTCAACCCCTGGGCAGGCATCGGCCATGACGGGCCCCATCATGGTTTGCTGACAACTCTTGTTTGGCGCGCGTGGAACACTACGGGCAGTCGACTCACGGGCCTGGTGCTGATCTGAGGACACGATTGTTCCGGATTAGGTGGGAGGATACGCAGGGTGTCCGCATTGTGTGGATCGCCCGGAGGACATAACTGAGCATACGGTGGAGGTCTGCTCCTCTTGGGTGGAGCACCGCCTTGTCCTCGTGGAGGCGATCGGCGGTGTCGACCTCTCGCATCCAGCCCTGGTTCAGGCCATGGTACGGAGCGAGAGGGCATGGGAAGCTGTAACCTCCTAGTAGAAGTGTCAAGCTATTTATTAATTATGATGCTTATCGTGTTCACTGACTACATTAGGGCATCGACTCAGCTTCATCAGTCATAGATAGATACGCCAATGCAGGAGCTTCTCATGTGGTCCCATATTTACTATCAATTTGGTGAAAGTTTCGATTTTAACCAAGTTATTGCAAAACAGTCAAAATTGTGGGTATTCTAAAATCAGTCCGTAATTGCATACTAATTGCGGTATTACACAATGGAAGCCCTTAAGTAGACTTTTAATTAAGAAAAATAATATATAACATTTGAATTTAGAATTAGCAAATCAGTATTTGTTTAGCATTTGGTTCGTGAGTTTTATAAATAAGTGTAGCTGCAGCATAAGCTGTAATATGGTGCGTCCTTCAGCAGATTCAGAGGTAAGAAAAAAATCGAATTATAATGTGGTTATGTCAAGGTTTCCTGGAGTAAGTCCTTACTATTTTGATAACTATGCCAAGGTATCAGAAAGTTAAGACAAGTCCTACGTCTTGAAAATGCTGAAGTGGTAACCCTTTCGGTATGGGCACGCTCAGCACAATTTTATTGTGTCTTTGTGTACTCGTACTACTCTTTCTTTACCTTTTGTTTTTTGCTGTTGTGTTGTGTCTGTGTCGAATGTTTTCTATTCTATTCTATGATATTATATCCTACTAATATCATAAATGTGTAATTTTGTGAGGATGTATGTTTGTTACTCTTTCACGCAGAAACTACTAAACGGATTTTGATGAAACTTTACAGTAATATTGCTTATACTATGTTTCAGATAAATTTGCAATAAAGTACATTGACTTTTCCCTAATAACTCTTCGTAGGTACCTGAACAATTAAATATAAATCGTTTTTCATTATTAGACAATGTTAAGGATCACGAGAGATGTTGATTCGGGACAGCTTTGAGTCATTAATTCCGTTTTTCAAATTAAAAATGTCAATAAATGTAGGTGGGTCAATGACCGTTATTGCAAGTTTATTTGAAACAACCTTTAGACATCAGAATACACATAGGCTTTAATTTATAATGCTGGTAGAAGTTAGTTCTATTATATGAGAGCAATGGTGGCTCAGTGGTAACAGCCGCGACTTACACGTTGTAGGTCGTGAGTTCAAACCCAGGTGTTTTACTTTGTGTAAAATATTTCATCACCATTACTCTCAAAACGGTGAAGGAAAAACCGTGAAAATGTCCTAGAACCAAAAATTCGAAGACATGTGACATCCACCAATCCGCATTGGGCCCGCGTGGTGGCTTACGGCCCACACCCTCTCATAGAGAGGAGGCCTGTGCCCCAGCAGTGGGGGCATTAAAAAGCTGATGATGATGATGATTCTATTCTATTCTATTCAATTCTTTAGTTTTTGTGGGTTAACATGTTATTGCTTATCAGCGTCCAACTGTCAGCTTTATTAGAGCCCTGCTCTTCCTACTTGGATTCATAACGACTCAAGTGACCCTAATCTCCGTGTGTTGTGTACCAGGAGCGCATGACGCTGATGCTGGCTCCCGCGCCCAGCTCGGCTCTGCAGCTGACGCACAAGTTCCTGTCGCACAGCGTGGCGGAGCGCCCGCCGCCGCCGCAGCCCTCACCCTCAGCCACCATGTGTCTCACGGATAAACGTATGTCTTATTTTATTTTGTTTGGGTATCAAGGGCTTTATTACGCGTCAAGTCCCTCATTAGCAGACACAATTAAAAACCTGTTGTTGGTGGCGACGCAGGGGCCTGACGCGTTAAAAACAAATAACATAGCATAATAACATAGGGACGAAATTTTAAAAGGGATTTTAACTCTGAAATAATATAGTTTATTTTCGTCTGTCTATCAGCGGACAGTTGAAGTTTTCACAGAATGTGTATTTCTGTTGCCGCTATAACAACAAATAATAAAATCGTACGGAACCCTTGTGTGCGAGTCAAACTCGCACTTAACCGGTTTTATTTTCTGTCATACATATTCATTTATTCCATGTCTTGGTTTTTTGTTAGATGTTACACAAAGTCTTATATACCGAAGTGCAATATGGATTCTCCGGATTTAACGTTTTCAAAAGAGTTTTTATTAACTTCAAGTTTAAAATGTAAATTGTCACACGTTCCGCAGTAAATTCAAGTAGCTTACAGAAAGAGGTAATTAAAATTATCCCATAGCAATAAATCATTCATATAAGCTCCCAATGAAGTCAGATTTCAGTTACTAACCAATAAAATTAAAAATATAAAAAAAAACCCAACGCAAAAAAGGAAAGCGAACATTTAATAAAACACAAAAGAGCTGATAACCTTGAAATGGCTGAACTGATTTTGATAAAACATGTCTAGGAACCATCGCTAGAAAACCTGCTTTCAAATAAATAAAAAAAAACCGCTTTCAAATTGGTTCACCCGTTTAAGAGCTACGGTGCCACAGACAGACACACTGACAGACATACGCACATAGCGGTCAAACTCACTGTTTTGGCGTCGGGGGTTAACAAAACAATACATCAACATTCTGTTTCCTCACAGGTCCGTTTCTCCCGGAACCGGAAACACGAGCTGAAGAACCTCCAAACGAGCATCTATACAACCGCAACGTTCACTGGACCTTTGAAGACATCCACATGCTCATTGGAAGCGACCTTCCAATCTTCGGGGATAAGGACCGACCCTGCGTCAGTCTACGTCTCCGAGACACTCGTGAACCCATTAACGTACTTACCGGCATCGACTACTGGCTTGATAACCTCATGTGCAACGTCCCAGAAGTCCTGATGTGCTACCATCTAGACGGAATCGTACAAAAATACGAACCCATGAAGACTGAAGACCTCCCAAACATGGAACACTCGAAATTCTCGCCAAAAGTCATAAGAAATGTTGCCCAAAACATTTTGTCGTTCCTGAAGGCTAATGCGACGAAAGCTGGACACACTTATTGGCTATTCAAAGGCCCTCATGATGACGTGGTGAAGTTATACGATTTGACGTCTCTATGCCCTGATAGTTTAGACAATCCATTCACAACTCCAGTGGCTATGCTCCTCTACAGAGTTGCGCGGAACATGCGCATGACGAACAGGTCGAAGCATGTCCGCCAGCTGTTGGAACATGTCATAGAGTTGTTGACGGTGGAGCGGTACCCGCAGATCATAGCGTCGTCGCACTTCATGCTGGCTGATTTATATGTGCCGGCAACTACGAATCCGGCTGATCCAGATTTTAAAGGTGAGTTTTGTTTAACACTTTTACATTAACTAAGAATTTCCACTGAGGATACTGTCAAATGCTTATATTGGGTAGATGGTCAACAATGAAGTATCAATAAAAGTAGTGTTCTATACAGCATTATGTACGATTTAAGGCGCTGTTAGCTGCCAACGACCTTGAGTGGTGAGCTTGCGTGTCGTATATCCACCCAGTAATAGGACTCGACCATCAAGGAGCGCTGTCCGAAATTAGACGCATTATTAATTTATTACACATAAAACAACAAGTATTAAACTAAAACACTGAGACTAAATTGTAAATAATTAAATGATCTTTAGAATGGTAACGGTTTTATAAAAATACGCTTTATGGTTTTTGCGTCATTCTCAATTTTTTTATCCGCGCTAGACATAACTTTACAAATTAATTACACTATGTTCTAGAAATATAATTTGAAATATTCTGAGATCAAATTACGACGGCAATAGTCTAGAATAACTAATATTTTTTTTCAAAGAAAGAAGTCGTTTAGACGTGATGTTCAATTAAAAACCATTAAAAGTCGTATAACTGCGTCTTAACGGCCAATGTGTTTATAGAAATTGAAGCGATTGTGAAGTGGTTAGATGTGATATTTGTCTGAAATTAAAATAACAAATGCTCCCGTGGTTTTTGTCGGGATTTTTTCGAGTGAAGTTCAGTGACTGTTTTAATTATTCGCAAATTGATTCCTAGTATTGTGGTGTAAAGTTGGGATACGCACGCCGGTTGGCTACCAAGGACAATAAGCTGCTTCATTGTCGCGTACATTTCTTTTTAACCGACTTCGAAAAAGAAGAAGGTTCTATGTTCGACTATATGCATGTTTTTTTTTATGTATGTTCGCCGATTTCTCTGTCAATTGAGGACCGATTTTCAAAATTCTTTTTTATCCGAAAGAATATACTCACGAGGTAGTCCCATATAAATTTTATCGAAATCGCTTCAGCGCTTTTTGAAAAACTGAACAAAAACGAAAAATACGTTTACCTAGATGACGTTTTGGTGATCTCCAATTACGACTATGTTTAAATTCCACGTTCCATGTTATTGGGGTTTTTAGTTCTGCGGTATAACAACTAAAAAGTGAAAAATAAAAAACTTTTTTACAAAAAAAAAAAAACAACTGACTTCAAAAAAAAAAAAACTTACACTAAAAATTAAAAAATAAATAAGTCAGTGTCAAATAACGAAGAAATAAAATACAAACACCGACTTCCGAAATTATTATATTATATATATTTAAAATTTAAGTTATTTTTTAATTTTTAGTGTATATTTTTTTTTGGAAGACGGTTGTTTTTGACACTACAAAATGTTTGTAAATCGTACCTAACTTAATTTTAAAATGACTATTTGTTGTAAAGAGCTCTTAAATGACTTGTAAATTACATCATTCTGACACTTAACACTGGAGATCACGTCCATTGATTTCCGATATCACCACGTTTTATCCCTTTGTTACCATTTTGTAGAAGAAAACTCAGACGAATGCGAAGACGGGGACTTCGAGAACAACGAATACCCGCCCGAACCAGCAGACATGTGTTCGGACAACGCAGTAGACGTGACGGAACAGACAGATCAGATGGACAGCGAAGTGGAGACGTCGCTCGCGGTGCAGATGAGGGGCCTGGCGCTGAAGGAGATAGGCGACAAAGTGCGGAATACTGTCGGGGTGAGTTACTCACGTGCCCATTATCTAGCGTAAACACTTTAGTCAAATACTCGCCTTTAAATACATAATGATATCTCAGTGCTTCATCCTGATACAATATGGCGACAACCAGACGCCTTAGTGTAAAAAAGAAAAAAATTGGAAGTCGACGTACTATATAAAGTGTGGTATCAAAATAAAAGGTTTGAGGAGGCGACTCTAAAACTATAACTCACTAAAATGTAGAAAATAAAAAAAAAATATTTTCAAAAAACCGGACTGTAAAAAACAACTTATTGATTTCATGCCACCAACTGCATCAAACTGCTTGAAAAGTGACTTGTTTGGAACGTTTTAGTTGCTTTTTAGTCGGGTTTTTTGAAAATATTAATTTTTTGTATAGATCTAAAAGTACTTTCCCGTACAGGACCGCAAACAGTCGGCCGGCCCCGGCAGCGGGCTCGGCTCCTCGCCGCCCGAGCGCTGCGGTCGCGCACTCTCCCACTGCCTCAAAGGACTGCTGGCGTTGCACAACTTTACTATAAACAAATGCAAGGTATGTTACTCACGAAAATCATCTAGAACTGCACTCACGTATTAACGGACATACCTCACTGTAATATTCACGAGGACACATTTAACTGCCTCGTTGATCTCGTGTTCTAAAGCTCGACTGTGGAGCGTGAGGTCCTGGATCGATTGCCGGGTCAGGCAAGAAGTGCTTTTCCATTAGGAATTATTCTGTAGTAGCAGCCCGGACTTGTTGGTAGTGTGACACCCTCGTGTCTCGGAATGTACTTAAAGCCTCATGTCTCCCCGGTCGTGTTGGATTGCCGTTTCTTCGGACTGTGAGAATAAAGGAACAGCGGCCTGAGACTAAATACTTTTCTGTTAATGTTCACGCTAACGCTTAGTACAAAATGTATGGCAATGACATTACCTGGACGTGCGTCACGTGACAATTCTCTCCGCAGGTAATGTCATTGGCATACATTTTGTATATGGGAGTCACTTTTCGTGGGAAAACCGGAAAACTAAAAAACAAAGTTTTTTAAACTGTGTCGTGCAACATATTATGATCAAATGAAAGGGCACATAGTGAGGGTCTCAAACATATTTTTTTCATAATTTTAAGATATATAGTTATCAAGTTATTTAAGAAAATAGATGAAAAGTGACCATTCCCTTATCTCCGAAACCACTAGGCCTAAAATTTGAAAAAAAAAATACAGAAAGTAGTGCACAGAAAAACCTCTAAGGAGGAGGCAGTGTAACAAAAACCTGAAAAAAATATGATTTGTTCGGAACCCTTTGCGCGCGAGTCCGACTCGCTCTTGGCCGGTTTTTTTTAGACTAAACGTGGATATCTTGTCGGTTTTTCTCCAAGGAAAACGATCACTTTGAACCGTGCTTCTTAACTTTCATAAATGCCCCCATTAGTATACCTAAGTGTAATTCGATATGTCACCTAGATATTACGCCACTCGTGGTTCGTTGAAATGTAACGTAAATGGAACTGTTGTGTATTTGATACATATAGGATGACTGGTAATTAGTGACCGATACTTAAACACGTGATTGTTCTCGTACTCAAGATAACAAGCAACTTTCCCAAAGAAACATATAGTGAGACGCGGCTAACAGCTGATAGATCACAGCCCCGTGTGCGCGAATTTCATACGGCTGTTGTGTTATTGTGATAAAAGTGAATGAGTATAAATAAAACGTTTCTTTGGGAAAGTTGTTTGTTATGATGAGTACAATCATGTGTTTAAGTATCGGTCACTATTTACCAGTCACCCTATATACAACCTTTTAAAGTAAGAATTAGAATGAAAATAATAAGTGCAAAAGCTTGACTTTAGCAAACGATAAATTAATTATCTATTATTGTTATTTGTTTGATATCCTTGACAGGAAGAAGAACGAGAACGTGTAAAACAGCAAGTAATAATAGAGGAACAACACCCTAAAATGGCGAATCCATACGAACCAATCAAGATGAGCTATCAGCCAATCACAAAAAAGTCTAAAACCGACGCCAAAGAACATTCCTCACGAAGCCGAAGACGGAAACGAGAGCGTAAAGCTAGCGAAAAGACGCAAACGCCAAACTGTTTAATAGAATCCAAATCAAAGATCGACAAAAACGCTATACAAGTTCTTAAAGAAAAAAAAGTATATTCAACTTGGCACGAGCCAAACAGAGATGACAATTTCGCCTGGAAACTGCACTTAAAAACTCTTCTATACGAGAAAATTTGCCTCGTTAACGCAACCTTAGCCGAATATAGTTATGCAAACGAACAATACGGCTTATCTCTTAAATATATCGATATGGCGAGCAAATGTCAAAAGTTACTATCTAATATGATTATTAAGAGTAAGGTAGTTGATGCAGCGGCGTTGATAGGTCGTGTGGGTGACAATTATTTTCAAATGAGTAAGAATTGGAGTCGTTTGGAGCAGTTTAGGGCGCAGTTTGGGACGGACCATGATATTGACAGTAAAATTCGGTTAGAGTTGGAGAATGATATGGCTGAGGAAGTCGAAAATGTTGTTGCTGATGAGTTTGACCTTGGTAAGTAGTTTTTTTAATGTAGTCTGTAGTTTCCAAAACATCGTCGAAATAGCCTATAGTGGAATGTTCTAGAAACATCTTTGAATTTCTACGCAGTACCATAATGTAATGTTCTCAAACGTAGTGGAATCGTCTGGAAACTTCGACCATTTTCTCGTAATACGGTCGACGTAACATTATTGCTGCTAGGAAGTGCTGCTATAACCATGCTATGACCAAAAAAAGTATAAGTGTCCGACCCAAGATTCGGTTTCGGCTTGGGCCAGTTTCGGCCAAAAATATAGTTTTGGCTGAAGATTCGGTTTCGGTCAAACAGTGGCCGAATATTCGGTTCTACCGAAACTAGCGACTTTGAGCTGAAGGTTGTGATAAAGATCTAAGAATTGACTGTCTCGGTCGTCGTGAGTAATAATTTGTGTGAAATGAATGCAATTTGCAGGTCAGTGTCAGGTTGTATCTTGGTAAAAATTTGATTCGCGAACGTTGCAAGTATGTATTTATAGAATCATTAAAATCATCAATACAACTCTCTCAGTTAGAATTGATGCCAAATGTCATGATTTCATGAAATTCTTACATTTTGCATCAATTCTAACTGAGAGAGTTGTATTGATGATTTTAATTCTATAAATACATACTTGTTACGGCCGCGAATCAAATTTTGACCAAGATCCAACCTGACACTGACCTACAAATTGCAAAAAACGTAAGAAAATTTGAATTTCGCGGGCTACCCTGGCGCATCCACCTTAAAGACTCCCAGGTTGTAGCTATCAGGAAACACAGACTCCGGCAGGGAATTCCACTCCCTAGCTGTACGCACAATGAATGTGTTCTCAAAACGTTTTGTGCGTGTGGATGGAATGTTCACCATGTCGTTGTTTTGCCTGCAGACATATCCATCCCCAGTAGCGAGAAGTCGGCCATGTTGGGCTCGTGTGCCATGTACCGGCGTGCGGCGCAGGTGGCGGCCGACCGCCGCCCCGAGCTGCTGCGCCGCCTCGCCAGCGTGGACAACGAGCTCGCCGTCAGATACATGACCGAGGCTGAGGGTACGTGTACACACACTTATCTTAACGATAACTCCGTGTCCAGTCACCCGACTGCAAGACGCAAGGGAGGGTAATGTGTTAAATGATTTTATTTTTAGAACTTTGAGGAGCTCAATGAACCGACGAACAATACCAAAGTAAGGACATTTGGGTAGGCCGCAAAAGTACTCAAACTTTAGGGAAGGTAATGTGTTTATCAGCCTACGTATGTATGTTTGTTCCTTTGTGGCACTATAGAGACCAAACGCGTGGGCCGATTTTGATAATTCTTACGTCAATTGATTTGTCTTAACCTTGCGAGTACTACTAAAGACATGACAGTAATCAAAGTACAATAATGGCAACAACCAGACGCCATATTGTGAAAAATAAAAAAACTAATTTCAACGAGGGTTTTAAATAAAGGTTTCGAAGTGGCGATTTCATAAATATAACTTACTAAAATGTAGAAAAAAAAAAAAAATAACATTTTCAAAAAACCCGACTAAAAAACTAAAAAGTTCCAAGCAAGTCACTTTTGAAGCAGTTTGATGCAGTTAGTGGCAAGAAATCAATAACTGAACTAAAATAACTGCCACCAACTGCATCAGACAGTTTGAAAACTGACTTGTTTGGATTTTTTTTGTTGTTTTTTACAATCGGGTTTTTTGTAAATATTAAATTTTTTTGAATGGGAAATCATCATATAACTTCTCCCGCCCTGTGTGGAGTTCGGCGTGTCAGAGTCTTACTGACTAAAACCTACTCTTGTTCCTTCAGTTGTCTGTGCTAGCACAGGCAACCAATGACTTTCAATGTACCCACGACCCAGGCAGGCGTCGACCCTAGCGGACCCCGTCATCGAGTCACCCCCTACCTTTTCTATCGATGTATTTTAATAACATTGTACAGGCAGGCGCCATAGTCTTTACATAGTCCTTGGTAACCAGTCCACTTTAGCCTCCCAAAACTATAGTCCGATATGTTTGTTTTCCTTTAGCTTCACACCAACCAGAGGTTGTTCTTGGGTGTTCTCGTATAGCGCGTATAGGGATAATCGTCGGTTAGTGCCTCATTTAATAAAAAGCGTCTAATGGGGCCTCTGCGAGCTGACTCCGGACCTTCGTACGCATTGCAAAGGTCCAGGACCTCGGGGTCCCGAGAAATGTAAAAGATGCTCCTTGTCGCTAGACTACGGCCTACCCGATGGCAACTCGAGACGGAAGCTTAGCAAAATATCACCACTACATATTATAAAACCGCTGACTGAAAAGTTGTGTGGAAATCGGTTGTCGTGGTATGGGCGTGTGATGCGGAGGAATGAAGAAAATGTCGTGAGGAAAGTCTTGTGTATGGATGTGGATGGCTATAGTAGGGGAAGGCCAAAGAAACGATGGTTGGACTGTGTGAAAGAGGATATGGGTAAAAAAGGGGGTGACTACAGAGATGACTAATAGAGGAGTATGGAAGAAAAGGACATGTTGCGCCGACCCCAAATAAATTGGGATAAGGCAAGGAGAATGATGAATTATGATGATATTATAAAACCGCCGTCTCTGTTCGCGATAAATTCAAAAACTACTGAACGTATTTTCATGCGGTTTTCACCAATAGACAGAGTGATTCTCGAGGGAGGGTTTAGGTGTATGATTTGTACCCGTGCAAAGCTGGGGCGGGTCGCTAGTTACTAATAATAAAACTCCTTATTATTCCCTACAGAAATATACGAAAAATTCAGAGAAGAGCCGGATGAAACGGGAACAAAAGCGAGGCTCCTCCTCAAGCAGTTCAAAATGACTTCTCGCAAGTCGCTGGAGTGTTTAGACGAGGCTACTGAGATCTTCAAAGAAGTCAATGATACCGCCAACCTGGCGCTGTTGTACTGCAATAGGGGCAGGTACTTGAGGTTTAAGGCGGCTTGCGATCAACGTTTATCTAGGTAAGATCTCATTTTTATTTTTTTGTAAATTTTATGACATCAGAAATCGAATTATTTACTTAAATAAGTTAATAGTTAGAAAACGTTTTTTTAAACAAGCTTTTATACCGGCTAACACAATCAGATTTGTACAAAAAATTTCGTGTGCTGTTCAGCATTGAAGAGTTCTTTTATCTGGAGCTAATCCTGGATGTCGATTCTGGTCATGCTTACCATCAAAATGCGTTGTCATCGGAACTGAACCATCACGTGAAAATTCAACTCCGTGAGATAAGAGGAAGTGGTTCTAATTTAGCTTGCAAGATTCGACCCAAACATACATACATAGAAACATTAAACATTTTCAAACCTACAAAATTAAACATTTTCAAACATACATACATTAAACATTTTCAAACAAACAAACATACATACATACAAACATTAAACACTTTCAAACATACATACATACAAATATTAAACATTTTCAAATATTTATACATACAAACATTAAACATTTTCAAACATACATACATACATACAAACATTAAACATTTTCAAATATACATACATATAAACATTAAACATTTTCAAACAAACAAACAAATACATACATATATACAAACATTCAACATGTCCGTCATTTTAAAATTTATTTAAAAACATTTAATACTACGTTTTTTACAAACTTATAAAATACTTAAAATTAAAACAAAAACTATTAACTAAATAAAACTTAAAATATGGCGTCAAAAAATTCCTCGTAAGAAAGAATTAAAAACACTGACTGCCGAAACTAAAGTTATTTTTTAATTTTTAGTGTATTTTCTTTTTTGGAAGTCGGTTGTTTTTTTTTTTGTAAAAAAGGTTTTTGTCAGTTCACGAAAAGTTAGTATTCAATTTAAGTTTTCTTGTCTTTCTAAGTGCCGCCATAGAAGGACTACTTAAACCAGAGTCAGTCCCGACAGCTTCAAGCAGTCGCTGTTGGGTGATCTGCAGTTTCAATAGGGAACGTGCATGGCGTAGTCTGTGCCATCTAGTGGAGTAAATTTGAACCTTTTCTCCTTTAAAAACTTGTCATTGACATTTCCGTGCCATATGTGTAATACACACACGCATAATGCACACATGCAGCACGCGTAACGTAGACTGGCATCTAGTGAGTGAAATCCGCAACTTTTACTGTATAAATACTTGACGTTGACATTTATGTGCCGCCATCATGTTCCTGCGCGCTATACAAAATTGTCGATACACAGTCCGCTCTAGCAGTTCATTTGTTTTCGTATCTCAAAATGCACTGACTGCGAGCAGTCCGTCTATGGCGTCTTAGTCTCCAAATAATACAATTGATTTTTTAATGGTGTTATTTTTATTTGATTTTGTTATATTTTTTGGTGTTAAAATTGTATGTCACGGGATTTTTCATGTTTTCAGTGGCAGAGATCTCGAACAACGATCCAAGATGGTGGCCAGCATACTATTTATATTGTTCTTGGGTATATATATAATGCTTTTTTGGGGTAGTAATTAACAAATAAAAAGAGAATAAAATAAAAAAAAATACCTTTTATTTCTTGCGAATTAATTGAAAACAATTAAATATTGTATATTGTCACTTTTACACTATTTTAATAGAAATAACTTAAAAGATATATATACAAACTAACAATAATACCTTACATGTACAAATGCCTATGAAAACAACTCACTGGGCATCAAATAATTCGTCCTCGTCGTTGTCAATGGAAAAAGTGCCCAGAACGCTAGCAGCATTGCCACGTTGAATAGCAATGCTGATTCGTTGGACAAAGAAAAGCCCAGCCCTCTGGTCACGTGAAGAGTCCACTAACAGCTTGCTGATATGCCGGAAAACTCGATGAGCACTCGGACCCCATGAACCCCAAACGGCTCAAACATGTAACTCCCAATAAGGTTGTTATATTTGCGCCGTTTGAGGTTTTCTGCACCTGCAGCAGCCGCCCCAGCACAGCCCGCCGTGCTAAGAAGATGGGATGGCGCAAGGGTGTCGACACATGTTGCATCCCACACCAAAGGCCTACCCAACTTCCAAGGCATTAAGAAAAAATAAACAATTAAATTGAATAACGAATCATCATTCTCCTGCTCTTATCCCAATTTATTTGGGGTCGGCGCAACATGTCTTTTTCTTCCATACTCCTCTATTAGTCATCTCTGTAGTCACCACCCTTTTTACCCATATCCTCTTTCACACAGTCTAACCATCGTTTCTTTGGCTTTCCTCTACTCTTATAGCCATCCACATCCATACACAAGACTTTCCTCACGACATTTTCAGTCAGCGGTGCCACTTTCAGGACTTCCTCTTATATACTCATTCCTAATTCTATCCATGCGCGTAACACCACACATCACTCAGTTTGTGACTGAAAGATAAGTAATGAAATGTGAGTGTACCAATAAATGCACTCAATATTATAGTCATTACAGGCGTGATGTTATGTTACGTCCTCGTAAGGAAGGAAGTTGTCCAGTCGCATCATTGTCTTTCGCGCAAAATTCCATTTGTGCAAGTGTCCTTAAAGTAAAAAAGGATTCACGTGAATTCGCGAAAATTTGTTCAAAATAAATTTAAGGCGGTAATATCACCTTCCGCCTGAAGCAGGTCCTCACCGGACACGGTTGTTTCGGGAGGTTCCTGCATCAGATCGGGCGGGAGGAAACGCCCGGGTGTTGCCACTGCGCGGATCGCCCAGAGGACACGGTGGAGCATACGGTGGAGGTCTGCCCTGCTTGGGCGGAGCACCGCCGTATCCTCGTGGATGCGATAGGTGGCGGCGACCTCTCGCGCCCGGCCCTGGTTCAGGCCATGGTACGGAGCGAGAGGGAATGGGAAGCAGTCTCCGCCTTTTGCGAAGCAGTAATGCTCGCGAAGGCGGAGGCGGGACGCGTGAGGGAAGCCCAACGGAGTGGCCCTCACGGCCCCGGCCGCTACCACCGCAGGAGAGGTACTGGGCGTAGGACGTCGCGAGACGATCTCCGGCCACCGTAGACCCGGGCCTGCAAACGGCGAGCAATGGGTAGCTCGCCGTCCGATCAGCACCAGGCCCGTGAGTCGACGGCGTGTAGTGTTCCACGCGCGCCTCAAAGAGATGATTGTCAGCCGCCACTGACGGGGCCCATCGTGGCCGGTCCCTGCATGCCCCCTAGGCATGCAGGCCCCGAGCGGATACATTCTGAAAATGAGTTACCGCACCCCTGGCCACTCAGGCAGGGAAGGAACAGGGGTGGGTTCTAGTCAGTAAGAGTCTGGCACGCAGAGAAGTCATTAGATGATTTCCCACCCCCCCAAAAAACAAAAGGTGGTAATATAAATCCAGGTTTGGATAATAAATGTTTTTTGGGGGGTTGTAAATAGAAACCAAACTTCTGGATTAACTTAGATTACCCAATTGTCATAACATTACAAAAACTCGACCCAATCCAATAACTAACCTAACCTAACCTTACCATACTCAAATTACTCAATGTAATTTTTTCTACGCATACTTAACATGATACACACATGGCACACACATGATCGCGCCGATCCGTACAATATGCTATTGAGCGAGTCCCTGCTACCGGACCACATCAAAATGGACCTATAACCGGGCGCTAACGCATCACCACAAACCGTCAGGATCGTCAGATACTGAGACTTACTAAAAATACGAAAAAAAAAACATCTTCAGTGCTCGCTGCTGAATTGTCAGTACAAATTAAGAAACCAATTTCTGGTCGAACTCCTCGTAGAAGACTTCAGGAAGCTGGTCTGAAAGGCTGTAAAGGCTCTCTGACCACAACAAAAAAGCTCGGTCTAGATAGGCCTTAAAACACCGAAATTTCAGCGCAGAAGATTGGTCAAATGTTGCGTGGTCAGGCGAATCAAACTTTTAGGTGAGTAATTCAATTTAATGCCTTAACAGTTAATGATATGGTTTAAAAACCAAATACTTAATTGAAATTATTTTAATTTTCCGGAACTCAATATTTTTCTCTTTATTGCAGATTTTTGGTACACCTGGTGTGACCTTTTGGCGTCTCCGGGTGGGCGAAGAATTTAAGCTGGAGTGTGTGATACCAACGGCGGCAGTATAATGGTCTAGGGTTGCATGACCGATCCTGGAGTTGGCGAATTGGTCGTGTGCGAGGTCCGCATGAACTCCGCAAAGTATATATAAATGTACTAAAAACTGCGTTGCTACCTTCATTTACGACACTTTTTGGCGATAAAAACATGGATGGTGTTAAATTTCAGCAAGATAAGGCCCTATGTCACAAATCTGCCCGCATTATGACATTGGTTTCGGGAAAATAACATTAAACTCCCATAGAACATTTATGGGGTTATTCAAGCGTAGAATCTGGTACCATATAATAAACAATAAAGAAGAACTGAAACGCTGCCTTTTTTTTTGCTTCTGGAATGGAATGCGATTACTCCTAAAAATCTGTTGTATCTCGTAAGGTCTACTCCAAAAAGAATTTCTGCCGTAATTAAGGCAAAGGGTGGGTGCCCCACAAAATATTTTATTAATAAACAGTAATACAAACCTATATAATGTTTTATTTTATTTCGATTTGATACTCCTCAAAAAACTAAAAGACGTCATGGGTGCTCCATACTTCTAGCCAGGGCTGGTTTTTACTGGGCATTCTATACCAAGCCTTCTGAAAGTATCAAACATAAAACTCAACAATGGTGCTGATTCTGTTGTGCACAAACTAAACTTAATTTAAACTCTCTAATAAAACAAGAAAGAGACGGACGTAAATTAGAGCTGTCAAATTTAGTTGAACTAATATTTCCATACCAATTAAAGGTACACGTAAAAACATGTCAAGCGCAAGGCGTAAACTAGTTTGACATCTCTAACTTAGTTCATAGCTATAGCCGTCTTTTCTCGCACTGCCTTTTAGTAAAAGAAAGCGATTCTCTGATTTTAGTTTAGTTTTTTTTTTGTGGGGTGGTAAATCATCCAATGACATCTCCCGCTTTAGGGTGGAGCGGGAGGGCGTGACAGACTTAATGACTAAAACCCACCCCTGTTCCTTCCCTGCTCTGAATGCCCAGGGGCGAGGTAACTCTTTTGAATTTATACTCAACCCCTGGGCAGGCATCGGCCATGACGGGCCCCGTCATGTTTGTTGATAACTCTGAGGCGCGCGTGGAACACTACGCGCCGTCCACTCTCAAGCCTGGTGCTGATCTGACGGCGAGTTACCCGCTACTCGCCGTCCGCAGGCCCGGGTATTTTACTTTAGTTATTGAATAAGAGAATCGGCACCATTATAGATCTAATAAGATATTTTGTTAAAGCAAACGCATTCTAAATTTAAATTTTGAATGATATAAAAATATCGAGAGAGGAGGCCTGTGCTCAAACATTAAACGGTTGATGATGATGATAAAAATATCGGCGCGAAATGCCGCGATGAATTTGTTGAGTTGGTTTCGCATAGATAATACATACGCATTGCATACTTCGATCAATAATAGTACTACATTAAGGATCAGGAACAAAAATAAGTCGCTCAAGTGGCCACGTTTACACACACGTAAACATCTACATTTCTTAGAAAAAAGTTTAATAATATTAACAACTTCAGTTTATTACAAACCATAATGCTTTACCATTGCAAAATATATTTATTTAAGTCCTTTCATCGGAGAAAGGCAATTTAAAATGTCGCTTGAAAATAATAAGTCACCAGTACAAAACTATTTATTCTAAAATGAAACTTAAATTCTAAAAAATAAGGTTAAAACATGTTGTTTACAATTTCGTGCTTATTCTGTTGTAGAACTAGACATAGTTCTTAGTATTACATTACATTTGTTTGATACAATAGTTGGTGCGTTGTAGCAAACATTGGCCAAACAATTATAATATTAGCTAATTAAATTATATTTACAATTTAATTTTGTTTTTATTTTATGACAAACACGAACATATGGGGTAGGATTTAAACCTACCGAAAAAAAGATATTTCTTCCAAAACCTTGGTGTTAGGTGGTTATTTACACAGTTTTTGAACGCGCACTGCGGCATTTTGGACGTCTTAGTGTTGGCTATGATTGGACTATACTAATTTGAAATAAGACCACAAAAATATTTGTGGTCTTATTTTTCAGGCCGTTTTTGAAGTGCTTATCGAGAATCTAGTACTATTATTGATTGAAGATTGCATAGATAATGTTACAAGAAAGCATAAATAATAATTATTGTATGTGCTTATTGTATGTTATACCGTATTTCTATTGACTTAAATTTCTAAGAATCGATTTCTGATAATTGCTCATTAAAATTATATACGAGGCGACCAACATTAAAAAAAAAAATAGTTTTGGCACACTAACAATAGTAAGAACCTCCTCAATCGCGAGGTATGCAGTCTCAGGGAATATTTCCTAGCTGCCGACGTGGGTAGGCCACCCACGCCACCCCACTCAGGCCCACCCCACTCTCCTTGGCTAACGAGAACTTTCGCAAACCTGAAGACGCTAACGATCGCAGGGAAATATGGCAGAGTAGGGAACTTTACGGACGCTTGTTCCGGGCCCTACATGAATCCGATATAGACCAATCCTTAGCCTAGCTGTGCTTCGGTGACTTTTTGGGGCAACCGAAGGTTTTGTCTGTGCAATTATGGACGATATCATGACGTATAACTACCGGAGATTTAGGCTAACCGCTGACTTGTGATTTTTTGTCGCGTGACTTTTTGTCACTGTCACCTACTGTCACCCACGATGCGCCCACTTGAAAAGTCACTAGGCAACAAAACGCGCTCAATCTTGAAATGGATTTCGTATAGATTGCTGTGTAATAAGTGCTCTTGAAATAAGAGGACGAAAAATGAAACGAAAAAAAAAACGCTGTTGGGTGCATCCCATATACACTGAAAGATTGTTTCAAGGAAAATTTTACACTCTATATTCTAAACTACGTCAGTATCCTTCAAAATTCAGCCACCTAGGAACTGTTTGTCACCGTATTGTCACGTCACCATGATCAGCGCACACCCATGTATATTCATAGCACTCGACTGGGTAACAAAAAGTTACGGTGACAAAAGTCACAAGCCAGCGGCTAGCTTTATTGTGAAGAACGGTACGGTTGGCATCTGTCGGGCATGACCGTCCGGGAGAATAAATTCGCCACAGTGTCTGGTTGTTTTCGTCAAGCTAACGGAGAGTACTTGCATATGCACAACCTTGTAGCCAGGATTATCCATCAGCAACTTTGCTCTGAAATACTCTCTTGTAGAATCGGAAGTGCCGTACTATAGGTATGTGCCAGACCCAGTTCTCGATAATGGTCCAATGAGCCTGATATAGCGGTGGTGGCCCGAATCTTGTTGACGATGGCGTTTTCCGTCATAAATCTATGTCAACTGCACTTCCGAGTGGAATTTTAGAAATTTACTATGAATAGTCGTTTTATTATTATTGTTGTATTTTCTTCACAGCACCGAAAAACGTCGACTATACAACGAAGCAGAGGAACTGTACCGTTCAACCCTCACCCTCCTGGGACCCAGAGAGTCGTGTGGCGCAGCCACGGTGTGGGAGCTGGTGGCTTGGGAGCTGTCCTGTCACACGTACAACCTAGCGGCACACGACCAGGACACGCCCAGTGTACACAGCGTGAGTATTATCACCAGTCAGCCATCTCCCTTTCACGAGTAAGACCTATCGACCAAATCGCATGCGCACACTATCACACATCCGCACTGACCTTGACGATATCACTTGCACTTTCTGGGGCCTTCGCCGCAGCCGTGCGCCATGAAGCGTCACTCGCGCTCCTCCACCGAACTGGCCGAGCCGCCCTTCCTTGCTGGGATTGATCTTCTCTAGGCTTTGGACAGCATGTCCGAAGATGACCCCTTTCTCCACATGTGTAGCACCTAGGGATATACCCTTGCGGACGATCGCGTACAAGTGATGCCACAACCTCCTTTATATGGTGTGTTCGATGATTTTGCCTCACTGCCTCTACTTCCAAGGCATGGGCCAAGGCGTCCTTCAGTGTCTCATGATGCCCAAGTCTTACAGCGGCTCTAACCTCCAAGTCACGTATTCCGTCGACGAACGCCTGTACCAGATTGCCATCGATGAGTGCAGGGGCGGACTGGTATGCTTGCCGAACCAACTTTTCAACTTCCAAGGCCCACTGCTGTAGGTTCTCGGCACTACGTTGAACACGATCCCTTAACTTAGCGCGAAATACGTGCTCCAAGTGCGCGTCACCGTATCTGGACTCTAACGCTTCCAGCAGCTGCTCATAGGCCACATCCTTGCCAAGAGCCTCAAGTATGGTTAGGGCCCGGTCTCGGAGCAGCTTTTATAACCAGGCAGTTTCTGATAATAATACAATTTATACCTTACCTAGTCACAGTGTATGGTGTACGTACGATTATTAAGTGCTCCATATAATCAAGCCTACTGTAATTATTAAAATATACGTCTGAACTCGTCGTGTTTATCTTCATCCAACTCCTAATCTACGGTCGTCCACTACAGTAGTCCTCTGCGTGTCACTCCTACAATCCTCCTCTACGTGTCACCGCTACCTCCGGTTCCGTAACGTGACAACTGCTTGCAAAGGGACTTGTTTGGAACTTTTTGGTTGTCACACACAGTGGCGTTTTTTGAAAATTTTCATTGTTACTCACGTCATTATTTTATTTATTTAATTTAAAAGAAAAATACTTTTCACTACAGTTCATCTTACCTCTCTTTACTTACAGGAGCCGACAGATGTAGCAGAAGCTCTGAAAAAGGCCCTGAAGTGCTGCCTGCTGAGTCCCGGACCGAAGCAGCTGTCGTACCAGTTCAGAGCGGCCATGATATACCACAGACTGGGCTCGTTGTACCACTCGCAGTACAGGTAAGTCCTACTAATATTATACTTGTGAAAGATTGTGAGGATGTTGAAATTGATGGAACTTTACAGTTATATAGCTAATATATCAGAATAACGTTCTAGGCTACAATTTATAATGGCTGGAAATACTCTGACTCACTGATATATCAACGCACAGTTTAAACCACTCCACCGTAGACCCGGACCTGCGGTCGGCGAGCAGTGGGTAGCTCGCCGTCCGATCAGCACCAGGCCCGGGAGTCGACGGCGCGTAGTGTTCCACGCGCGACGAACTAGAGATGAGTGTCAGCCACCACTGATGGAGCCCATCGTGGCCGGTGCCTGCATGCCTAGGGGTAGCGGATAAATTCTGAAAATGAGTTACCGCACCCCTGGGCACTCAGGCAGGGAAGGAACAGGGGTGGGTTTTAATAAGTAAGTGTCTGACACGAAGAGCGGAAGAAGTCATTCTAAATCCAATATGGCGGACTCCCAAAGATGGCGGACTTCCAAAGATGGCGGACTTCCAAAGATGGCGGACTTCCAAAGATGGCGGACTTCCAAAGATGGCGGACTAGTTATTTTGTATGCATTCCCATGAGTGGGTATCAAATGAAAAAAAAAAATGTTTTTCTTTTTTTGATTGGTTTGCTCTTGACTCGAATCTAGTCTAGATCAGAGGTGAAAAAACTAAAGAAATTAAATATATATAATTAAATAAATGTATATTAAACTATAGAACATTTTTATTCCAGGAAAACTCATGAAGAGGGTCCAAGACGTCGCACCTTACTAAACGCGACGCGAACAAACTACGAACAAGCCACGAAGATGTTCGCTCTGTTACAAGACGCGGGCTTGTTCCTGTACGTGCAGCTGGAGCATGTCGCCCTTCTGGAGAGCCAGGCTTCAGGTAATACTGACCTCGAGAACTCACATACTGGGTAGTCATCTTCATAATCATCATTTCAGCCGAAAGACGTCCACTGCTGGACATGGGCCTCTCCCAAGTGTCGCTACAACAACATGTCCTGTGCGACCCTCACCAGGTCATCGGTCCACCTTGTTGGAGGCCTTCCAACGCTGCCAACACTAGTTTTAGTGCCGAGAATCAATTCAGATGTTTTTTTTTATGTATGTTCGGGCATAACTCGTCATGACGTATATTGACGGATTTGCAAATTTTTTTTTTTCGAAAGGCTTTTGTTCCGAAATGGTCCCATTTAAATTTCATATAGATCTGATGATCGGTTTCGGAGACGGACAACGGAACTCTTTAAAAATTGACGGCAAATCAACCGCGATTGCTACTATCGTATGTTTATGAATTGTTAAAACAGTTTAATGGCAACACCACATCTAAAAAGTGAAAAATAATAAACTTTTTTACAAAAAAGTAGTACCGACTTCCAAAATATTTTTTTGCAAAAAAGTTTTTTTACAAAAAAACCGGGCCGGACCGGTTTTTTATTTTAAACTTAAGACCTTATACTGATTACATTAATAGCAAAAAAATGTATATCCTACGTGTGGTTTTCTTGATTTTGTCTCGTACAAAAAAAAAAAAAAAACAAATTTACATCAAAAACAGCATTTATAACATTATTATTTAAATAAAAAACTATCTTTTTCGTGACTTTCGTGAATAAGGTGTAGTAGGACTATCACCGTAAAAAGGCAAGCAGATTCGAACAAAAACAATGGTGCCGATTCTGTTGTACTGTACAGTACATAAACTTAATTTAGGCTATTGCTATCTTTTTCTCTCTAATAAAACAAGAAAGAGACGGACGTAAATTAGAGCTGTCAAATTTAGTTGAACTAATATTTCCATACAAATTAAGGGTACACGTAAAAACATGCCGACTAAAGACACGGTGAAGCGCAAGGCGTAAACTAGTTTGACATCTCTAACTCAGTTCATAGCTATAGTCGTCCTTTTCTCGCACTGTCTTGTAGTAAAAGATAGCGATTCTCTAATTTTAGTTTAGTTATTGAACAAGAGAATCCACCATCATTTTCCTATTGAAAAACTGGTAGCAAGTCTTACTCTCTTGTACGATAGAACGTCACTTTTGTACCTGACCCCAACAAGTTTTTTTGTTTTAATCTAGAAGCCAAAAGCTTTGCAAATTCTTTAGGTATTCAAGATCCCTTATCAAATCATTTAATTCTTCTTTGGTAAAAGGTTTCGGCTCTATAGATGGTATCCCTTCGTTAAATCACTGTCGCTACTCCCTGCATTAACGATTTCTTCAAATGATGGTTCACGAATAGAACAAAATGTGGGAACAGGTACTTCTTCTGAATGTGGTAAGGGACTTCTAGCCGAATCTATAATCGTGTATGGAGTACTGCTCTCATCTTTGGGACGGATCTGCCAGATACCAGCTTGATGCCCTTGAGTCAATTGAGAAACGAGCCAAGAGGATCATCGTCAATGGTAGGCTCGTTGAGTCGAAACTCCAAAGTCTTGAACATAGACGCCGAGTTGCTAGCCTGTCGGTTTTCTATCGGTTACATTTTGGGGAGTGTGCGACGGAATTGCTTAATTTGATTCCGCCAAGCCCGTTTCATCAACGGACCACAAGACGTACGGCGAAGTGCCACCGGTTCATGGTGGACATCCCATCCATACGCACAAAGCGTTTTGAGAAAACATTCATTGTGCGTACAGCTAGGGAGTGGAATTCCCTACCGGAGTCTGTGTTTCCTGATAGCTACAACCTGGGAGTCTTTTAAGTCAAGAGTGAATAGGTTACTTCTAGGCAAGCGTGTTCCATCTTCGACCACATCATCGCTTACCATCAGGTGAGATAGTGGTCAAACGCGTGCCTATCAACAATAAAAAAAAAATCTTAGGATAAATCATGCAAATTAACACAGCAGAAGTAACAGTCATCGAAGTGATTTTTTTGTTCTCTCCATTGCAAAAGCACTCCAAACCTCATACGGCTTCTTTGACCACTGATCCACTGGCTCAAGTGTTCATAGCACATTTTACAAACAATTTGCGGTATCCATGGCTTGTATTCATCCACAATTTCCGACTTGAAGTAAGAAAAATAAGCAATTTTGATTAAATCTGTTATAGGTTTTCTGAACTTTTTGGGCCAAAGTAACCCGACTTTACGGTATTTAAAGAAAGTACCTGGATGACCAAGCTTTGCTCGATCTATCGCCCCCGAAACCCTCTGCATACTAAATTTCATGAAAATCGTTGGAGCCGTTTCCGAGATTCAGATTATATATATATATACATACAGGGTGTAACGGAAAGGTGTGGTCATAATTTAAGAATCGGTTCTGCCCATGGGAATAAACAACTTTCTCTAAGAATAAATTGAAAATTGCCAAAAAAAAAATTGAACTTTCCATATAAAGTTATCATTAGCTGATCAATATTTGTGTGGGAGGTTAATTTTTTTTTGAAAATTTCTTCAAATTTCCTCGAATAAAGTTGCTCATGTCGATGGGCAGATGCAGTTCTTAAAATATGACCACACCTTTCGGTTACACCCTGTATATACAAGAATTGCTCGTTTAAAGGTATTAGATAGATAACACTAGTTTTTCTTCAACAGTAACACCAAACCTCAAGCTGAAGTCCCTACAGTCAGCAGTACAACTCCTTCGCCAATGCCAGTACATCATGAAGCTCATAAAAGAGAAGGACCCAGAGGAGAAAGATATAAAAAAAACAGAAGAAATCGACGCGGCGGACTTGAAAGACGAACACAATCTTCTCGCACTATACGAGCGTCGACTGCATGCTATACTAAAAAGTATCATTCAGTACTGTTTGTCTAAATCTAATAAAGACTATGAGAAGATTACTGATTTGCACAAAAAATTGTACTCCGCTAGTCTTAGGATTAAAAAGGATGAAGATTTAAAGTTGTATGCGGCTAGCATTTATGACGTTTTAGTTAGTATGGACGAAATTAGCAAAGAATTCGAATAAGAATGATTTTGTAGGATTAAGTATTTAAGAGTTGTGCAGTCAAGTTAACGACAAAGATCGAAGATCGTTTCGGGATTCTGACAATTTCTTAAGATTTAAAAGAATGAAGATACAAAACTGTATGCGGCCAGCATTTGTGATTTATTAGTAAGTATGAATGATACTAGTGAAGAATTTGAATGATAATGATTTTTGTAGGAATGAACTTTTTATGTATTTGTGTTGTGCAGGAAGCGAAGAAAATCGAAAATCATTTTGGGATTCTGTTTACTTTTATCTATGATAAGCTCGTTCAAAAAACAATTTATTGACTACAAATATCAGTCATCTAAGTATCATGGGACACGGGTAGGAAGATGAGACTTCCATCTAACGATTACTCTTCAAAAACTTTCTGCACAATTCTGCTTATAAATTGTACTGATACTTTGTAATTTATAAACTAGCTCTTGCCCTCAACTTTATCCGCGTGAAAGTCAACTTTATCATAAAATATAACCCATGGTACTCTGGAATAGTTTATTAAAAATTTGAACTCTTTCATTCTACTTCTGTTTCTAACTGTACGAGATCTTGTGCAGGAATTTTGTGCTCGCCAGTTACTATGACTGTATTCTGTATCTAAAAAATAGTTTTTACCTATATACTTTCTAAACTTGACGCTGGTTATATGCACAAACCGTGCAAAGCCAAAAGTAAAAAAAAATACTGAATAGTTTTAGAACTTAAGGCGTATATAGCCGCCAAGTGGCGCCCTCATTGAATAAAAAATCGTAGCAAAGCGTAGCATAAAAAGATTAAAAAATCCTATGTTGAGTTTGTTACAAATAGCTTAAGGTATTTTTACGTTGTTGAAACAGGACTCAAAGTGTTTCGTATCCAAAGTAGTAAGCAAAAGTACCAAAAGCGGCCGTTTTTGACATTTTTGCTTACTACTTTGGATACAAAACACTTTGAGTCCTGTTGTAACAACGTAAAAATACCTTATCCTATTTGTAACAAACGCAACATAGGATTCTTTAATCTTTATTTTCTATTGTAAGATACAAATTTTTATTCAACGAGGGCGCCACTTACGGGGAGGTAGGCCCTTAATTAAGATTTAACTAAAAATGACAAGCTCAACGCAGCGCTGAAAAAAAAACAGTGTAGAATTTTATTGACTAAACAAACAAAATAGTACACAACGAGACGCAGCGCTGAAAAAAATAGTGTAGAATTTTACTGACTAAACAAACAAAATAGTACACACACAACGAGACGCTTGAAAAACATAGTGTAGGATTTTATTGACTAAAAAACAAAATGTTACACACATTTCTCGGTGTAAGCTGGTATTTCGTTACTAATAGCTTGTAAATAGCTCGTCTCGACTTGTAAGTCAAGAGGGAATAGGTTACTTCTAGGCAAGCGTGCTCGACGACCACATCATCGCTTGCCATCAGGTGAAATCACGGAATAGAAAATAAAAGTAGAAGTGCCCACGCAGCTATCCGGCGCGTGTCACGATTATGTGGAAAAAATGTAAAATAATAACAACTTTCTTCAGTTGTAATAAGTCTTATTTTTGTATGAATAACTAATAAGCTTTTCGTCGAAATTGAATTTATTGTTCATACAAAGTTAAGACTTATTACTTCTGACGAAGGTTGTTATTATTTTACATATGTTGCCGCATAATTGTGACACACGCTGATAGCTGCGTGGGCACTTCCACTTGTTTTTTTCTACTCTGTGGGTGAGATAGTAGTCAACGTGAACCTTAATTTAATCAAATAATACGAGGTAGTTTCATGACTGTTCTAGTTATTAATAGTTACCATTAATAAGCATTTTATTTCATTTTAATCCATAAATCTATCAATTCCACTTGAATATCACAGAATAAAAATGTATAATTTTAAATGTAAGAATGCAATTCAATATTCCTAATAGTTTACTGCCTTTAATTTTTGAGATAGGAACTTTGAATGTTCATTATTTAATAAGGAAAGAGTTTAAATTAAAAGTCCATAGTTGTCAAAGAGCTTCTAGCAATATTTGTAGATAGGTAGAAAATAAACAACAATTGGGTGACTGGTAATTAGTGATCGATACTTAAACAAGTGATTGTACTCATGATAACAAAAAACTTTCCCAAAGAAACATTTTTTTATTCATTCGGATATTCATTCGGATCTGACGGCACGGTTGGCGTAGTGGTTGAGCGTTCGGCTGCTGCGGTGCGTGTCGCGGGTTCGATTCCCGCACGGAACAAATATTTGTATGGCCTACAGATAGTTGTTCCGGGTCTGGATGTCTTGTGTATGTGAGTTTAAATGTTTGTGAACGCACCCACGATACAGGAGTAATTACTAGTGTGGGGCAACGTATAAAAAAAAAAAACTTTTTTCACAATAACACCGCGCGCGCCTGTGATCTATCAGCTGTTAGCCCCGTGACGCCGCCGTCCTGTCTCACTATATGTTTCTTTGGGAAAGTTGCTTGTTATCATGAGTACAATCACGTGTTTAAGTATCGATCACTAATAGGGAATATGCATGAAAAAAATATTTGTTATCTAACCGGTTTATCGATAAATATACTAAAATAGAGTTTTTTACTCTATTTTAGTATATTTATCGATAAACACAGTGAAAGCAGAATCAAAATTGATCGAAAATTAAACGAGATATAAAAAATTTAACAAATATATGTCCCTCTCTCGAAAACGCTGTTTTCTATGGCAGTTGTATGGGCGTCATGTCCTTTGACGTCAAAGAACACGTCGGACTTTTCTTTCTTATTATCAACTTTAAAGCTTTATAACTTCGTCGCTGATGAAGATATTTTGAAAATTCCTTCATATTTGTTCACTATAGTTAATAAAGTCTTCAATTGAACAAATAAAAAAATATCATGCGTATTCCCTATTACCAGCCACCCTATATTATATTTATAACAACAGTCGAACAAATAGATTGATATACAGGCAGCCTACTCGCATCTACGTTTAATAAATGTTGTGACCGTGCTGAGTAGTTAAGTCTTGTAATAATGTTTATAAGAACACATGAATAAATTACGCTCACGCTGAAAATAGAATATCGGCAGTGTAGTAAATATTTATGCCTGTTTACCAAACTCTTTTTTCGAATGTACCTATTTGAACAGTGGCTCATTGTCTAAAAGTCATCAGAATAGAGAGTGAGAGACGTGAGTTCGAAGCTGTGTGCTAAAACTATTATAAGTAAATGTAATGAATTAGTCTCGAATGATTGGAATGTAAGACTGATGTTTTTAGCTATATTATACTTTTGTTTATTTTTAAATACAGTATTTTATAACTAGATAAATTATTTTATTGTTTTATTTCATTCCAAATTGAGCTGTTACTGTTACAAGGTGGAGACGACAATAAATGAAAACAATGACAATAGTCATCATTATGAACAACGTTCACTATGGGACCAAACCTGAAAGCGCGATAAATATTCAGCTGTTTAGTATTATTTATTTGTTTTATTCACTTAACACACAAATATCCTTACAGGCCCCAACCTTACGGGACCCAATGCGATATTGTAGCACACTTAAAATTTAAATATTTCCACTGTTTATACCATAGCAAATTCTATAGGTAGCTGTTCTTGTGAATTCACCCAAAGCGCAACAGAATATGTCCATGTTATCACTTATCAGCAATGAGGTTGAGAGTGCGGAGCGCGCTTTGAGCGGCGCTCGCGCAGCAAGTGCGCCGCCAGCAACCGCGGCCGACGACGGCGACCCACACATCCGTCCGGCACGACTATCTCCACCCTTCGCAATATATCCGCATTGTGTATCTTCCCTCTAATTACCTTAAAGATATGTCACTAGTGTGAGTTGCCTCCTGACCGTCAGTTCATTATATCCCACCATACCCAAGACAAATAGAGTTGAATGCATCAATGAATAAAATGGATATACCCCGTATTCCCTCATATATTTGTACCTAATAAATTTATTTTGTACTCGCTCCAACATATTACTAACTATACTTAGTTTCATGTGGAGCCCAGATAACTACGTTACATTCTAGTTGGCTTCTTACTAAAGCGTTATAGAACGCCGTTATAGCTTTAATATTTGTGAAGCCTTTAACCAATCTAAGCACAAAGTCCTAGATTTCTATATGCTTTTTTTTGCATACCTTAATTATGTGATCCAATAACGTCGTATTTCAGTTTCATTATAGATTTACAATATATAATGAAAGACCTAGAATGGAACAAAAAAGGAATATGTGTAAATGGCAAGTACCTGAGCCACCTGCGATTCACGGACGATATAGTCCTGTTTTCAGAGACCTCAAGCAAGAAGCCTTGAATCTATGTTAAACGAGCTAATTAGAGCAAGCACAGCAATAGGACTAAACTTAAACGTTTCTAAGACTAAAGTAGCAACTAATAGCATAAAGTATCCAATCGATGTCGAAAAAACGCCGCTAGAGTAGGTACGTAGATAACTATATATATTTGGGCAAACAAATTTCGTTTAAACCTTCCAGGAACTTAGATAGATAGATTAATAGACGCATCGCCATTACATGGAGTAAATTTTGGGGCATAAGGAGGTAGTAAAAAGCGAGCTCCCATTAAGCTTAAAAAAGAAAGTTATGGACTCCTGCATACTTCCATGCCTTACATATGGCTGCCAAACATGGACTTACAACAAAGAGGCAAGAAGTAAATTACAAGTATGCCAACGCGCCATGGAAAGAAGTATTTTAAATATAAGAATAAAAGACAAACAACGGAACACTGAAATAAGAAAAAAAAAACAAAATAATAGATGCACTGAAACACTCGCTGAAGTGGAAATGGGCAGGATATGTAGCCAGATCTCACAGCGATAAGTGGGCCAAACAAGTGACTAAGTGGACAGGCCCAAAGGGCAAAAGAAGACAGGGGAGACCACAAGAGAGATGGGCTGACGAAATGTGCAAAGTGGCCGGCCAGCATTGGCTAACACTGGCAAAAGACCGAGAAAAATGGCAGAAACTGGAGGAGGCCTTTACCCAAAGAGGGGTCCTTAATTGATAGTAATTATACTTATAATGAACTGTATAACCAAACTGAACAATGTATTATTATTAAGGAATAAACAGGTTTTTTTATTATATTATAATATGTGATCACGAAACGTGAGCACAGTGGTGAAACTAACTCCCAAGTCCCTCACTTCGGTGACCCTATCCATCGGCACCCCGTCCACCGCTGCCCGGGGGTTGAGGATAAATTCGAAAGAGTTACCTCGCCCCTGGGCATTCAGGGCGGGGGAGGAACAGGGGTGGGTTTTAGTAAGTAAGAGTCTGACACGCTCTTCCGCTCCGGCCTAGAGCGGAAGAAGTCATAGGATGATTTCCAACCCCCAAAAAAAAAAAAAACCCGTCCACCGTATAAGCATGTGTGATGGGTGTGTGTGCGCGCGAGAAACTTATGGTCACACACTTAGATGTGTTAAACTGCAGAAGATCACTCTTATTCTGTCGAGTTATCCTACTTAGATTATAAATGCGAAAGTTTTGATGGATGTTTAGAATAGAATAACGTTTATTGTCTCCAGTTTACAGCTAGTAGTATTGGTGACATAAAACTATACCACAAAAAACATTTTCATGTAAAATGTTACCAAGACGAGACCTTATGGCTCGACTGTCAAAAAGTTATCAGATTTCATGTAGAGCCAAGCTTCTAATTCTAACTCTACAAGCCCTAACTTCACAAACTTTATTTATTAGTCAAAATATGTGGCTTGGCCGTTTCGTTACTACAAGAACTATTGAATAACAGAAAAGTAATGAACAGTGAATACATTTTTATTTTAGACTAAGGTGTAGAGTTAGAAGCTTGGCTCTACATGAGATCTGATAACTTTATGACAGTGAAAGCCATATGGTCTCGTGTTAGACTTTCCTAAGAATTTTGATGATCATCAATGAGTGAGTCGGTGACGAAATCGGGGTTTTTTTAGATATCAATAAAATCTAAAGTTTAAGAGCTATGCAAGTGAAACTTTATATGTTTAGTAAGTCCACTATTGACATCATATCTCGAGAATTTTGTTTATCTAGTATAATCCAAACCCAAGTTATGAGGGATCAAAAAAACGACGAAGCGCTTCGAGAAAAGGTAGAGTAACAACGGATTATATGATAATTAAATAATGATCATATATTAACACTATTTAATTAAAAAAATGATATAAACGGTCGTATTGAGAACCTCCTCCTTTTTTCGGTTAAAATATAGATGTCGCAGCCATCTGTTTGAATCAGCCAGTCAATTGGACGCCTAGGCCGTTCATTAAACGCTGTTGTTAATTCAATTAAATGGCTGAAAGATAACCAGCCAAGTCGTTTAACCAGATGGCTGGATTTCGTCTAGTCATTTAGTTAAATTGGATATTTATCAATTTGTTCTACCACAGATCATGATTATGTGTGTACAAAAGGCAATGTTTGGATGCAAGAGCGATCGAAGCGAGCTCGGAACATGGGGCACCCCGACTCGGTTAAGTTAGGTTCGAAGGGGATGGCGGGGTTTATTGAGCGAGTGAAGCGAGCAAACTCAGACCCAGCCATCCCCTTCGTTGATTCACTAATAAATATTTTTCATTTAAGTTAGAGTAAATTTGAATCACTTGGCTGAGTCTTGGTCAGTCATCTTCAAAGGCCTGAATTTCATTACCCCAAGTTGTTAAACGTTGAGTGATTCTAGTTGAATTAACTATCGGCCTAGCCATTTAATGAACGGCCTAGGCGTCCAAGTGAATGGCTAATTTAACCAGATGGCTGCGACATAGATACAAACACTTAATGAACGATGATGATCTTTTATAGTAACTTGTTGTTTGTTACTCAATCGCCAGAACGGCGGAACGGATCTGGATGAACTTTGGCACAAAGATAGATTATAGTCTGGAATAGCACATAGGCTATAATTTATAACGGGGGTACTAATTCCACGCGGGCGAAGCCGCTGGCAGAACTTAGTGCAAACATAACTGTGTGGGACAGACGGCGAACTGAAATGCTCGCGTCATTTGACTCTTATTTCATTGTAATAAGGTATAAATCGGAATGGTTGAGGCGCGTTCTTGAAATGCAACAAACATCTTATGTTGCGTTTTACTATTTTTGCTAATTGCTAGTGCTTGTTTATAAATATAGACACGAGGACGGTTGAACGCTCACGAGACAACGCGATACGCTGCATTTGAGATCGCAGCGCTCAGCACGTTCCGTTGAATGACGCGCGTACTATGCGCAATGGCGTTTCAGAGTAAGATTCACAGACTGCTCTTTGACTTTCCTAGTTTAGCGTCGCATACGAAAGTGAACGTTATCGGTAAATCTTTAAGGCGTATATAGCCGACAAGTGGCGCCTTCATTGAATAAAAAGTCGTAGCAAATCGTAGAAAATAAATATTATAAAATCCTATGTTGCGTTTGTTACAAATAGGATAAGGTATTTTTACGTGTTTAAAACAGGACTCAAAGTGTTTCGTATCCAAAGTAGTAAGCAAAAGTACCAAAAACGGCCGTTTTTGACACTGAATGTTTATTCAATGAGGGCGCCACTTACGGGGAGGTAGGCCCTTAAGAGGGCCTGCAAGCAAATCACAAAATAGGTATTTGAAGAAACTATTGCCATCGTGCTCCCTCAAGCCTGCCCCTGTAGAGCGCGATAGGGACAGCTGCAACTCAGACCGATTAAAAAAAAAAAAAAAAAAAAATATTTTTCTTTCTTTCTTTTTCTTTTATTTTATCACAAAATAATTGACGAGATCGAAGTTTCTTATTCCTCTTTTTTCTCCTCGAAAACTGAGCCGATTCAATTATTTTTGGCACCAAATTTTTAAGAAAGAATATGTCTAGGTCCCTATTAAATGTTTTATGTTAAAGCTTTTCTAATTTATCTGATAGTCTTCTAAGAACGGCGGTAAAAATAGGGCCATTTTTTGTCATTGTTGGAGAGTCATATTTTCTTTAAAAAGTTCCTGTTTTAGTTCCTGAAAAAACGGAAATGACAGGGACGTGTCAACAGCAGACCTTGACTTTATGAAAAAAAAAATGATTCCTCTAGAGGCATTATTCAGGAAGAAAAAAGGGGAATACATTTGTATGGAGAATCGCAGCCCCTGTTCCCACTTAATGTTCACAATCGTATGAACTTGCTCACTCTCTTAACAAACATCACATAAATGTTAGGAAGCCGAAAGTTTGTATGTATATATGTGTGTGTGCGTATGTGCAGGAAAATACACAATAATGTACCTACCTAAAATATTGACAAGGTGTGATAACTAAGTAATAGTAAAAAACCGGCCAAGTGCGAGACGGACTCGCACATGAAGGGTTCCGTACCATAAACTGATAATAAACGTTGGTTTTTTTTTGGGCTGTATCTCATAATCCGTAGAAAGGTGGACAGTTGAAATTTTCACAGGATATGTATTTCTGTTGCCGCTATAACTAAAAAAAAATAAAAAAAAAATTTGAGAGGTGTCAAGGGACACCCGGATGGAACGAAGTACCTTTCGATTAATTAGTGAAGGAATTGTAATATAATTTTATTTTTTTTAATTTATAATATTTTTTTTATTATTAACTACGCACACACGCACGCACGTAAGAAGTTATACTTCATCATCTCATCTCATCTCATCTCATCGCAGCTCAGCTCAGCTCAGCTCAGCTCAGATCAGCTAAGCTCAGCTCAGCTCAGCTCAACTCAACTCAACTCAACTCTTTAGCAATAACAACAACTTTAACAATAATGCTTGATCTGCTTGCAAACTTTGTAGGTACCTACCCACCAAAAATACAAGAAGTTTTTATTAGATTGTTTTTCCAACACAATCTTTTTGGATGGACAGCCTCATTAGTGTCGTGACAACTTTTCGTAAGAATATTTTCCATCTAGCCCCCTTTCACAACGCGCGATAAGGAACTTCGTTCCAACAACTATCTAAATAACGCTGTAAAAATTAAAGGACCCTTTAATTTTAAATTTATTTTTATTATTTGTTGTTATAGCGGCAACAGAAATACATAGGTAAGCTGTATTCTGTGAAAATTTCAACTGTCTACCTATTACGTATTATGAGATACAGCCCGCTGACAGACGGACTGCGGAGTCTTAGTAATAGGGTCCTGTTGGTTACCCTTTGGGTACGGAACCCTAAAAACAACAACATAACGGCAATATAGAAAAGACTTGTGCGAGGCCAAAAAGGCTCTTATCTCAGCATATTATTATGCTGAGGTACTTATAATGATCCATGAGCCCCTCCAATGTTTTTTCTTAGCTTAGAAGTACTTACTAAGTACACGTAAGCTAGTTTGTAAATAGAAAGAGTATGGCTCTATTAAAATATATCGGTCTGTTTACAACACCACGACGGCCGTCAGTTTTTTGTCGTAAAACACTTCGAACGAACTCGTAAACATTTATAGAATGTTGTCGGTAGGTATGCTTATTCCATTTAAGATATTTACTTACGCATTAGTAGGTATAAGCATAAATAATAGCATAAACAGCCTTTTACCAGGGCGTATGACGAATTCTATCTCTATTCTACCAAGAATAGACTTCGGCGGTTCTTTTTAACCGACTTCGAAAAAGGAGGAGGTTTTATGTTCGGCTGTATGTATGTTTTTTATGTATGTCCACCGATTTCTCTGTCAGTTGTGGACCGATTTTCAAAATTCTTTTTGTATCCGAAAGAATATACTCCCGAGGTGGCCCCATATAAATTTTATCGAAATTGCTTCAGCGCTTTTTGAAAAACTGAACAAAATCGAAAAATATGTTAGATGACGTTTTGGGTTTCTCCAATTACGAGTATGTTTAAATTCCACGTTCCATTTTATTGGGGTTTTAGTTCTGGGGTATAACAACTAAAAAGTGAAAAATTAAAATCTTTTTTACAAAAAAACTACCGATTTCCAAAAAAGAAAATACACTAAAAATTCAAAAATAACTAATTACGGAAGTCGATGTCAAAAAACGAAGAAATAAAATACAAACACCGACTTCCGAAATTAAAATTATTTTTTAAATTATTAGTGTAGGTACTTATTTTCTTTTTTGGAAGTCAGTTGTTTTTTTTTGTAAAAAAGTTTTTATTGTCTAACTTGACATCTTTTCTGACCGAGCATCATGCTTTACATTGTAGACTTTTGTTGACTGAAGAATAGAAACATTTCTTCTCTTGTTTTAACATCACCATGCTTAGGACGGTAGAAATCTTTCTACAATCTGTCATTTTGTCTATTCTTACAAACCAGTTTCTATGCTGGTCATGCTACGCGTGCAGGGGGACGACGTCGGTGGGACGAACGGGAATACCCCCGGTAATCCAGCATGCGGGCCTAATGCGGGTTGGTGGATGTCACGTCTTCGAAGTTTTGGGAATGCCACTCTAGCTGTACGGACAATGAATGTGTTCCCAAAAACGTTCTAGGATAAACCCATACATGACACATATATTACCCCAAGGAAACATACTTCCGAGAAAAATATCCTTTGTCTTATTCCAGGACATGGTTTACCCATGTGCCAAGTTTCATCCAAATCTGTTCAGCAGTAACCGACAGATAATTATTTTCGCATTTATAATATTAAAGTATGGATTTCAGGAAATAAATTTTAATAGAAATAAAAACTCTCATGTAACCGTAGTATAAAACAATATTTATTCGTAACAAAATATGATTAGACGTTAAAAATAATTATGTACAATAAAAATATTTAACTATTATCACAAATAGTTGCAACCGCCATCTCTGTCGTCCTTGCTTCCACTAATTTGTACCTACTTAAAGTGATGTAAACTTAGCTTAAAGTACATCCTAACGGTTTAGGGGCTAGCTAGCTTTGGGGTCATTTGAGACCCCAAAGGCAGAAAAGGAACATAAAAAAGATACTCAGGGGCAAACTGCTATAGAATTCTCATTACAATAACTTGGTCCAATTTCTTTTGCTGACTGTAGATCAAAAATGTACGTATAAAAATATGAATCATATTTATAAAAATATAGCTTCACTGGAATAAATAGTCACATAATTTTGATCTCCAGTCAGCAACGACAATAAATAGTGGTAATAAATATGCGTCTCCAGGAAATTAGGGATTCAATGAAGGAGTACAGTCCAGGACAGTACCGAAAATTATTTTTTTGCCAATACAAAAAACACTATTACATTAGGAATAAAGTCTGTATTTGACAAATAACTCGATTTTAAAGTGCAGAGTTCATTTCTAGACTGCATACTTATTTTTTTCCGACTGTACTGTATATCATTTCCATTTTTTCATTTATAATTTTCGTTCTCTAGCGAAATCGTTTCTCGTTTTCGATTTTTCGTGTTCGGTCTTATTGTTATTTATATTGTCAAATTAAATTCTCCATTGAATCCATAATAACCCTATTTATGGGGTCAAAATGACCCCCTGGCCCCGACGGCTCGCCCCCGTAATACTATAAAACTAACGATTATTCATATAAACATCAACACACGTTATAAATTCGGTTTACTCTATCACTTTATGCCTTTTCCGGCTTGGACGGCCTGCGGACAAAAAAAAAACAGTTTAATTTAAATAAATACAATTTTACAGCTAAAAAGAACATTTTCGCTGTTCCCAAATAACTTGGTAAAACGGCAGGTAAAAAACAACTAGGCTAGGTAGATAATGTATTCAACTTGGCTCAGCCCAAGATTTTAGAGGGACCAGTTGGACTGTGTGGAAAATGATATCTCTATACAGGATGACACGGAAAGGTGTGGTCATATTTTGACAACTGCATCTACCCATCGATATGAACAACTTTCTTCAAGAAAACCTGAAGAAATGTCAAAAAAAAATTTTTCCTCCCATACAATTATTTATCAGGTGATGATAACTTTGTATGGAAAGTCCAATTTTGTTTTGGGAATTTTCTATTTTTTCTTAGAGAAAATTTTTCATTCCCATGGGCAGAACGGGTTCTTAAAATATGACCACACCTTTCCATTACACCCTGTATATATAGGGGGTGGCTACTGAGATAAGACTTCTCTGTTAACCCGTATGGAACCGGGACTATTAAATAAATCATGATGATAAAGTCCCAAAAGCACCGGGAAGGTATACTCACTTGCCAGACAGGATATCCTGGATCTCCTGGAAGCTCTTGCCCTTGGTCTCGGGCACCAGGAACAGCGTGAAGAAGAAGGCGGCCACGCAGCAGGCGCCGAAGATGAAGAACGTGCCGCCCATGCCCAGCGAGTTGGCGACCGCGCTGAAGTATCTATACGACAAACAAACAAGTTAGTAAGTCTTCGTTATTTACACCGACTTCCGAAATTAAAGTTATTTTTTAATTTTTAGTGTATTTTCTTTTTTGGAAGTCGGTTGTCTTTTTTGTAAAAAAGTTTTTTATTTTTCAATTTTTAGTTGTTATACCCCAGAACTAAAAACTCCAATAACATGGAATGTGGAATTTGAACATACTCGTAGGATTGGAGAAAACAAAAACTTCATCTAGGTATACGTATTTGTTCGTTTTTGTTCAGTTTCTCAAAGCGCTAAAGCAATTTCGATAAAATTTATATGGGACCACCTCGGGACACTCGACGTTCATGCTTTCGGATAAAAAAAGATTTTTGAAAATTGGTCCACAACTGACGGAGAAATCGGCGGACATACATAAAAACATACATACAGCCGAACATAGAACCTCCACCTTTTTCGAAAGTCGATTAAAAAGTGATGGTGCACTAGAAGCTTATGTCGGCAAGTGCGTAATAAACCATTCTTAACGTCTGTTTGTTTAATACATTTTTTAAGTTGTAAAACTTACTTAGCACGGATCTTAGTCTATTACAAATGTCATTTACATGTAATCTCCAGCTAGAGGTCTTATCTATTTTTAGACCTAACAATTTTTGACAGTTACAATTACATTTATTTCTATGCAAACATTCTTATGTAACTATGTCCTATCATTGTGAGATATAATTTTTTTACAGATTTAGCATTTTGATTAATAAGGCGAGTGTATGTATGCATAAATTTAGTCTTTGACGGATTTAATATAATTCCATTGTTGTGTGCCCATTACCTACGACATTATCCAAGACCAGGACCATGCAATCATGATTCTGTCATCATGATTCTGTCATCATGATTCCTTTGCGAAAAAGTGATGGTGCAAGCATAATTCGTTTTAAAAATGAGCAGTCTAAGGCTCCAACGAATAGGTTCCTTCTAGACAATCATGCGCCATCATAAAGCACATCATAACTCACCACCGATGACGTAATAATCAAACAAGCCAAAAACCAATAACTCACCTGGTAATCAAGAATGACAGCACCCAACAGAAGGCCGTAGCAATAGGAGAGGCAATGACCTTGACCTCAATAGGGAACAGCTCCGACATGACGGCCCAGGGCAAGGGACCCAGACCCCAGCAGTACGTCACGATGAAGAGGACAAGAGACAGGATGGGCAGGAAACCGATTTTCGTTACCACGGGGTTCCCGTTGTCGGCTAGGATAAAGAACATGCCGAGGAGTACCTGGAAACAGAAATCATATTATAGTTGTTTGCGACAGAAGCGATATCACAGAACCGGTCATTCAAAGATATGTGACATCCACTAAACCTAGGATAGGTTCCTAAAATATATATTTAGTCAGTCAGTTAGAGTACCAAAAAATATTAGAAGTATTTTGTCGTTTTCATTTTTTGGCCAAGTATTCAACAATTTTATGCTTAGGGTAGTTTATTAAATAAGAAAATACAGCTTTTAACATTTTTTATATATATTAATGTGCGTGTGTTGTTCAGAAAACTTCAATAAGAAATCGATGCATATACGCGATCTATTGAAATTTATTTGAACTAAATTTTCTTTGTTCGAGATGAGACCCCGTGCTACAGGAAACCTTACTCTGATTCTATTATATTTGACCATATTATATATATTTGTTCGAGCTTTGTTGACTTTGGAACCCCTCTATATCTTCGGCCCCCAGTCCCAGCGTTCTAGAAAGAAGAAGGTAGCATCGATTTTGACCGATAAGAATCACACAAAACGCCCTATGTTATTCTTAAGACAGAGTTGGATTCCTAACTACTAAAATGAGCAGCATAAATACTTACAAGTCCAATAGCAGTTCCACATGAGGAGATGAGGAGCAGGATTCTGCGACCGAGACGGTCTACTACAAAGGGAGTGATGAACGACGCGATCACCTGGAATGAAACAAAAATCATATTAAGGAAGGATTTACCTATTAATAGCCGCCAGTCCCTCTGCTAACTTGCTTATAGGTATTTTTGATATCACTGAACATCTGGAGACCATAGAACTGTTGAAATAAATAGTAAGAAGTCTAGGAGAGCAGAGCAGCCATGCGGCACGGCGATGATTTCGCTGAAGACGAATAAGATGAAAATAAAGAAGATAGTATAAACATTAGTGATGATATTGGCGATAGCAGAGTCCAGGCTGGAGTTGGCAGACTCGAGGATGTTGGTCATATCAAAAATAACGGCGTTGATTCCTCTAAACACGTCGATTCTACTTTAGAAGTAGTCGTTTACCTATCTGAACAGCACTAATAATGATGGTGGCAACGGCAAAGTCCAGCCTGGAGTTGACAGCCTCGAAGATGTTGTTCATTTCAAAAATAACAGCGTTGATTCCTCTAAACACGTCGCGGTCGATTCTACTTTAGAAGTAGTCGCTCACCTGAACAGCACCAATAATGATGGTAGCAACAGCAGAGTCCAAACTGGAGTGGGCAGCCTCGAAGATGTTGGTCATGTAGAAGAGCACGGCGTTGATTCCACTGAACTGTTGGAAGAACACCAGTGCGCAAGAGATGTAGAACGCCTTGAAGTTGCTGCCGCGGAATACATCAGCAACCTGTATGGGAAAACGAGATAGATATGATTAGCTATTCTGTGATGGAAAATCCTGGAAACGTAGCATTGAATTTCTTAGTTACAGCCCGTGTTGTGTGTCTGGTTAATGACAATCGCACGAATGAAGTTGGAGCTATGGTTGAGACCACCAATGAGGAGGACAACAATGTAACGCTTGAACTTCAATCTTACGAAAAAGATGGGTCTTAAAATGAACATACATAAGACAGAGGTCTTCTCGAATGTCACCTGACGAGTTATGATAAACCAGCTTCGAATTAGTACTTCCCCTATATGTGCTATTACAGACTGAAATGACTGGCTATTATTGATCTGTCTCTGTCAAATTTCATCTAGACCCTCTCAGTCGTTCTGGCATGGTTGAGGAACAAACATCTAAACCTTCACATTTATAATATCAGTAGCATAGTAGGATAAATTACGGTAGCAGTCTTCTCCATGGAGGCGTTGACGTCGGCCGCCATCTTGTCGAGCTCGGCCTGCACGCCCTCGTGCGAGCGGCCGCGGATCTTAGCGAGGCAGCTTGTGGCCGACTCGCGGTCACCTGGGGACGAACAACTCAGGGTAAGGACTGGTTACGTGTAGGCCCGGATGCAGGGGATGCAATGGGGGGCAACGGTAACGGGTGCAAAAACCCAGATAAAGATTTACACTCTTCCTTTGAGCGTAAACCTGGATCCGCGCCTGGTTTCACGATGATTTGGAAAGGAAATTTATCAAATTCTTAAGGGTCTACTACCGGCCAAGTGGCGCAAAAGTGCCAGAAACGGCCGTTTTTGGTACTTCTGTCTACTACTTTGGATACGAAACATTCTGAGACCTGTTTTAACAACGTAAAAATACTTTATCCTCTTTGTAACAAACGTGACGTTGGATTCTTTAATATTTATTTTCTATGCTATGCTACGATTTTTTATTCAATGAGGGCGCCACTTGGCTGGTAGTAGGGCCTTAAGAGCCAGCGCAGTTCATGTTTTTTCATCTTCTATAGTTTAAAAAGATGTGTTAACTACATAAAGGTTCAAGATTTTAAAGCCTTGTACCTACTACAAACTAAATTTCTTGTACCTATCTGTTAACATGCATAGTGAATTCCGATAATAATTACAACTGGAAAGTCTTGAGTAGCAGAGCAAAGTGGTCATAGGAATAATGAGCTCAGTTTTGGAAAAAATAGACTATATTTATTTTGATGTTCCTAAAACTAAATTCTTGACCAAGCCAGATATTATGGCCTCACCCGATATTTTTTTATTAAACTAAAGCCTGTGTACCATGCAACCGTGTTGCTGTAGCAAGTTAGTCTGCTAAAATTATCAGTATTACCTTTGCCCAAATAGTAGAAGGGCGACTCAGGCATGAAGAAGAATCCCAGAACGAAGACTCCAGTGAAGATGATACCGACGTACGCGATAACCATGTACGACACGTAGGGACCGATGCCGTAGACGAGCAAGTAACCCACCGTGATGAATGCTTGCAGGAAGGAACCCAGCGCACCGCGAGAGTCATCCTGAAACGAAGAGAGGGAAAGATTTTAGCAACATCATTATCATTTCAGCCGAAAGACACCCACTGCTGGAAATAGGCCTCCCCCAAGTATTACCACAACGACCGGTCTGTGTCTCGCGTCCACCGGATTTCTACAACCCTCACCAGGTTATCGGGCCACCTTGTTCGAGGCCTTTCAACACTGCGTCTTTCGGTATGCGGTCACCACTCCAGAACTTCTCGGTCCCATCGACCATCTGTTCTGCGAGCAAAGTGCCCTGCCCATTGCCACTTAACTGTGGCAAACTCTCGAAATACCTCCTTCTGAGGCAGTCAGGCAATAGGTATTTTACTCTATATGAGAAAAAAACTAAAAATATATTATTGAGATAGTTTAGGCAAAAAGCAGTCGGAAAATGTTAGTTTTACTTCATAAAATAACAAAATAAATTTTAAAATTAAATTCAAAGTTTTCAGTTTTTTTAATCTGTTTTTTAACACCATGGAATAGTAGCCGCCATGTTATACGTCATACGGCTATGTAAACAATAAAGTGTCAAATGTCAACTGATCTGCGTATTCTATACTTTGTACTTTTATTTACATAGCCAACTGACGTCATGACCACAGAGCAATAAGGCGTCCACTGCGTCCAGCGTTTTCGTCAAATTACGCGCGAAATTTTAAAATGTTAAATTTAAATGCATTTTTATGGCACTTATTGATTGAATAAAAATTTTGTGTTTTTTTTTATTGGTTTATTAGCAATATAATCTAATTGAGACACTTTTCAAAAATGGGTGTAATACCTTATTACTTACGTAGTTTGCCTAAATATTTCCAGTATTGATAAATGTCTTATATTTCAGTGAAGAAACAAATGACTAAACCAAAATATGGTGAACAGATGTTGTTCCAATTTTCAACAATGGACGAAAAGTAATACACGCAAATGATTTGCATATTATTAGCTAAATACATAAGTGAGCTAAAAACATATGTACGATCGGGCCATCATTACGTACTTATTTGTAATTTAACAGATCCAATAGAAAATTAAGTATATTTATTTATTTTTCTTGGCCAACCAAAAATTATCACTGGTGCAATGAAAATGAACAATGTTTTTCTATAATCTAGGGTTAATGTTTAGCCACTTGACCAAGATCGGGACAGGTTAACCAACATGACCATAAATAAATAAATAGATCCATTAAAATACAAGTCAAGGTCCTTACCGTAGCAATTTCAGCACAGTACATAGGAGAGATCGTGAACAGCATTCCGACGGACAGACCCCAGAAGATCCTGCCTCCGTAGATCATGCCAACATTCTGAGTGGCCGCGATGAGGATCCAACCGATGAACAGCGGGATGGCAGTACTGAGGAGACCCCATTTGCGACCGATTCTTGATGCTGCGAAACCGCCGAGGAACGGACCTGGAAGAAAAGAAATTTTCGTTAATATAACTGTCCCTTATGTTGGTCCAGTGTAAGTCGTCGAGAGAAGACGCAAACAGCATAGATGCTGCGCGAACAAGATACTTAGGCAGTTAAAAATAACATATAACAACCTATTTTCCTCTTTTTAATTTTTGTTAGCATACCTAGTGTCCCAGAGCTGGACAAAGACCTCTCCTTTCTCCTTCCTCCTCTGCAGGGCATTAATTCGTTCAAGATTGAGGCGAGTGGTGGTGGTGTAACAGCACCTCTCCCCTCTATCTTGAACGGATTTGAGGTGTACGGTTCCCAGCCAGATAAGCATTGCAGCTTTGTGTCTAGGATAGCAATGAACCTGCGCTGCTTCTGGTCCGTTCTGTTCTGGTGTTGTAGACGTTCATATGCAGTGGTAATAAAAACAACAATCCTTTTTAGGGTTCCGTACCCAAAGGGTAAAACGGCCCGGGACCCTATTACTAAGACTCCACTGTCTGTCCGTCCGTCACCAGGCTGTATCTCATGAACCGTGATTAGTTAGACAGTTGAAATTTTCACTGATGATGTATTTCTGTTGCCGCTACTCCAACAAAAATACTAATAAAAAACATACAAAAAACGTGATTTTTTTTGCCGTTTTTATAAATAATGGTACGGAACCCTTCGTGCGCGATTCCGACTCGCACTTGGCCGGTTTTTATTTTATTACCAGATGCGCAGGACAGAGAAGTAGAAAGAGGGAAGAGAAGTAGAAAGAGGGAAGAGAAGCATTTTCAATTTCTTTTACAAAGAGATCTGTGCCCCAGCCATGGGATACTTATACTCGAGTGAAGTGTGGCTCCTTGTTATCCAGGAAAATGCATGGTTCCTGTGTGGTTGAAATTGTGGAAGAAGCTGCAAGAAAAACTATTATATTAAATAATTACCGAAGATAGCGCCGACAGTGAGCAGGGAGCCGATCCAGGCCTCCTGGTCCGTGGTCACAGGTTCTCCGAGGGGGTTGTCCGTGCCGTTCGACTTCAGCTTCAGGTTCACCGGGGACGTCCAACCCATGGAGTAACCCACCGATGCGATCGCGATGTTCGCTGGAGAACAAAACACATTTTGTAAGAGTTAATTAAATATATGGATTATATAACCTAAGGTTAATTTAAAATTCTTAACATTATCATCATCATTGCAACTGAATGACGGCCACTGCTGGACATTGGCCTCCCCAAAGTGTCGCCATATCGACCTGTCCTGAGCATCTCGCATCCAAAGGATTCTTGCGGCCTTCACCAGGTCATCGGTCCGCCTTGTGAGAGGCTCTCTCTCCTTGAGGAGGCCTCACTCCCTGTGTATAGCCGAGCCCTATAATTGCTGTATCTCACGTGTCTGTCCATCGTCTGTCACACAGGTTTTTCCAGCCAAATGGTTGGAGCTAGTCTTCAAATCACAGTATAAGCATCTTGTTGACCCAAAGCAATACAAATAGTTAAAAATACATTTGGTACGGAACCCTAAAAGTGCGAAGTCCGATACGCACTTGGTTGAATTTATAAATGTTAGTAATTCAAGGTATATAGTTTGGCCCTAATCAAAACATAATACATTATAAATATTCTAAGAGGCTTAAGTACAGGTTGTTTAAAAAAAGTCTGGTCGCAAGTGCATTGTTTGATTAAATTAACCGACTTTCGAAAAAGGAGAAGGTTCTATGTTCGACTGTATGTATGTTTTTTTTTTATATATGTCCGCCTATTTCTCCGTCAGTTGTGGACCGATTTTCAAAATTCTTTTTTTATCAGAAAGAATATTGTTACGAGCTGGGTATGGGATAAATTATTTTACACCAATTAATTAACCAAATATCCTTTATTAACTCAACAACTTATAAACACAAACACTAATTCGCTAATAATCACTATTCTCTTCGCAATCGCTTGTATTCGCATCCGTTCGCATCCGTAGTCGAAATCAGACTGACTCACTCGCCCGCCGTCCGGCCTATTTATACGGTCATGGAAGTTTCTAGAACATTGTCGAACTATCCTATACTGGAATATTCTAGAAACATCTATAAACTTCCACACAGTACCACAATGGAATGTTCTCGAACATAGTGGAAACTTCTGGAAACTTCGACCACATTCTCGAACGTTCCAGTGTAATACGGTCGACGTAACACTGCCCCCTCCTTAGACATGCTCGTCCCGAGCATCATTAGTCCCGTAGTATCGCGCCAATCGGTCTACATGGACTATCTTAGGCGCACCTCGTGGACCCTTCTGTATTCGGTAGGTAACATCGTTGATCCTAGTCACGATTCGGTATGGTCCATCCCATTTTGCTTGCAATTCGGGAGACTTCCCTTTGCTGCGCACTGGGTTATGCAACCACACCAGTGAACCCTCGTCAAAACCTCCATGGTTTGCCTTCCGGTCGTATCGGGTCTTCATCTTGTCAGACATTTGTTGGCCGAATTGTCTGATATGCTCATATACATCATTCAACTTGTTACGCAAGTCATTCGCATAATCGGTTACACTGCGTGGGGCATCAGGGGGGGTTCCGGTGATTAAATCTGCAGGCAACCGTAATTCCCTTCCAAAGTTCGCGAAGGCTGGTGTCACAGTCGTACTTTCGTGAACTGCACTACGGTAGGACAGAAAAAATGGCTGTATGTGCTTGTCCCAATCCCTTTGCCTGCTTTCCACAACTTTTGCCAGATATCTCTCCAACGTTTGGTTGAAACGTTCTACCATTCCATCAGATTGCGGATGGTAAGAAGTGGTTCTGGTCTTGTGAGTACCCATCAGTCGACAAGTCTCCTGGAAAACTTGTGATTCAAAATTCCTCCCTTGGTCGCTGTGAATTTCCAAGGGTACTCCAAAACGACAGAAGACTTCCTTAACCAATTTATCTGCGACTGTTGTTGCTTCTTGGTTTGGAATGGCGAAGACTTCTGGTCACTTTGTGAAGTAATCCATGACAACCATGAAGTACTTGTTTCTGTTTTCACGTTCCGGAAATAGTCCTGCAACGTCTAGTGTTATCCGTCCCCAGGGGGCTCCCATGTTGTATACTTTTAAAGCACCTCTGCTGCGTGTCTGGGGTCCTTCACAGCCGCACAACTGGTATATTTGCGACACTAGTCCTCATCATCCTCTCGACAGTCTAGTAAAAGGGCTCTCGTATCTTCAGTAGAGTTCTTTTTACCCCCATATGTCCTCCTGAACATCCATCATGGTAGAGCCGTAAAACATCCGGTACTTTGGCTTTGGGGACAACAATTTGTAGATGACAGTTGTCCCCTCGAGCGTTTTCCCATTTACGGCACAAGACTTCATCCTGGATAACCAAGCTGTTCCATTGTGCCCAATAACTTCGTGATGGAACTCAACGCCGCAACATCACTCCACTTGGGTTTAGGAGCACCAGCTTTAATCCAGTCGAAGATCGGTTTAAGGTCCGTGTCATTTTGCTGAGCAAGCTGTAGGATTTCCTTCCATTCATTGTTGACATCCATTCTTAGCATCCTCACTCTGCTCATTCCCGGGTCGGACCTATCGTCCGCATCGCGCGCGCACACTATCACACAGTTGTCTTTCTTGGAGGCCACGGCGCTGGCAGCACCATTCGCACCTGCACTCACTTTACTCTTCACTTGCTTCTGTTTTATGCACTGGTCAGGTGCCGTACCGACCTTGACGACATCACTTGAACTAAGGCTTTCAGGGGCCTCCGCCACGGTCGTGCGCCATGTCGCGCCACTCGCGCTCCTCCACCGAACTGGCCGAGCCGCCCTTCCTTGCTGGGATTGATCTTCTCTCAGTATGCCTCGCTTTGGACGGCTTAACCGAAGATGACCCCTTTCTCCACAAGTGTAACATCTAGGGCTATATCCTTGCGGACGATCGCGTAGAGGTGATGCCACAACCTCCCTGATACGGTGTGTTCGATGGTCTTGCCTCACTGCCTCTACTTCCAAGGCATGGGCCAAAGCATCCTTCAGTGTCTCATGATGCCCAAGTCTTACAGCGGCTCTAACTTCCAAGTCACGTATTCCGTCGATGAACGCCTGTACCAGATTTCCATTGATGAGTGCAGGGGCGGACTGGTATGCTTTCCGAACCAACTTTTCAACTTCCAAGGCCCACTGCTGTAGGTTCTCGGTACTACGTTGCACACGATCTCTTAACTTAGCGCGAAATACGTGCTCCAAGTGTGCCTCACCATATCTTGACTCTAAGGCTTCCAGTAGCTGCTCATAGGTCACATCCTTGCCAAGAGCCTCAAGTATGGTTAGGGCCTGGTCTCGGAGGCCTAAGGTGAGCGCGCTCATAGCTTGCTCTTTGGTCCACCCATTCGCCTTCATAACGGCTTCAAATTGAATTTTGTAGGCCGACCATGAAGATGTTCCGTCGAATGGCGGCACCTTAAATCCACGTGCAGAAGGTGCAGCAACCACTGAAGGCATAACCCCGTCTCCAGCCCTAAGTTCACCTAAAGCCTTCTTCACCCCAGCAATCTGAACTTCAGCTTCTGAGATACGATTCTCATGCTGGTGAACCTGCTCCTTCATCACCTGGAGCTCCTTGCCAAGTGTTGAATGAAAGTCTTTTATGAGGAGCATCTGCTCTTCTTGGCGGCGAGCCTGCTCCTCTTTGTCTTGGTGAAGCTTCTCTTCCATCCGGCGGGCCTGCTCTTCTTGGCGGCGGGCCTGCTCTTTTTGGCGGCGGGCCTGTTCTTCTTGGCGGCGGGCCTGCTCCTCTTTATCTTGTTGAAGCTTCTCTTCCAACCGACGGGCCTGCTCTTCTTGGCGGCGGGCCTGCTCCTCTTTATCTTGTTGAAGCTTCTCTTCCAACCGACGGGCCTGCTCTTCTTGACGACGAGCCTGTTCCTGCAACAGCACCATTAGCGCAGACAAGTCTGTCACCGCTGGTGCCGAAGAAACTCCACATGGGCCAGCGACTGGCTCTGTCGCAGGCTGAGCACCACCCGGCGTCTGTGTCGGGGAATCTCCAAACCGCCTCTGATCCATGTCTTGCTGCCGTTGACTCCTTGTACGAATACCCTCCGTGTCGTCCTTTGGTAAAATTGGCATAATTTATCCCTCACTTCTGACACCAATTTGTTACGAGCTGGGTATGGGATAAATTATTTTACACCAATTAATTAACCAAATATCCTTTATTAACTCAACAACTTATAAACACAAACACTAATTCGCTAATAATCACTATTCTCTTCGCAATCGCTTGTATTCGCATCCGTTCGCATCCGTAGTCGAAATCAGACTGACTCACTCGCCCACCGTCCGGCCTATTTATACGGTCATGGAAGTTTCTAGAACATTGTCGAACTATCCTATACTGGAATATTCTAGAAACATCTATAAACTTCCACACAGTACCACAATGGAATGTTCTCGAACATAGTGGAAACTTCTGGAAACTTCGACCACATTCTCGAACGTTCCAGTGTAATACGGTCGACGTAACAATATACTCCCGAGGCGCAGAAGCAATTTCGATAAAATTTATATGGGACCACCATACAAATTTTATCGAAATTGCTTCAGCGCTTTTTGAGAAAATGAACAAAAACGAAAAATACGTATACCTCGATGACGTTTTTGTTTTCTCCAATTACGAGTATGTTTAAATTCCACGTTCCATGTTATATTGTTATTATTATTATTATTGTTCCATTTATTCAATTTTATATACATACAATTTTAAATTTTTAAATATTTAGGTACTTAGAAAAACATAAATAAATACAAAAACATTTAAAAATATAAAAAGTAGTTGCCCACCGGTATCGGGAATAGGGTCCAAGCTACCGGTGGTCAGGGCTCCTGAGAAAGGAATCTCCTAACAATACGCGCCGTGTCCAGGAGTACTGCTTTCTGGATCAAGCCCTTGATCCAACTGCCCAACGAGAGCCTCCTGAGATGTTGGTCGAGGCTCTTGGCTATTAAGCCATTGGCCGTCACGACTATCGGCACAATGACTGCTGTATCCACCTCCCACATGTCGACAATCTCGCGAGCCAGATCAAGATACTTTGTTTTTTTATCTTTCTCAGCCTTCACAAGGTTCTCGTCATGAGGGACAGCTATGTCAACAATCATTGTGCGACGCTCTTGTCGATCTATCACCACTATGTCAGGCTTATTGGCAACAATAGTCCTATCAGTGATGATAGATCGATCCCAATACAACGTGATATTGCTATTTTCGAGGACTGGGTCGGGCTCATACCTATAGTACGGTACTTCAGATTCAACAAGATTGTATTTAAGAGCAAGTTGCTGGTGGATAATCCTGGCTACAAGGTTGTGTCTGTGCAAATAGTCTCCGTTAGCTAGACGAGAACAACCAGAAATAATGTGTCGGATTGATTCCCCGGGCCGGTGGCATGCCCGACAGATGTCAACCGTACCGTCCTTCACAATGTATTTCCGGTAGTTATTCGTCATCATAACTTCGTCCATAATCGCACAGACAAAACCTTCGGTTTCCCCGAATAGGTCACCAAAGCGCAGCCAGGATACGGACGCTAAGAAATCTACATCGGGTCCATGTAGGACCCGGTAAAAGCGTCCGTGAAGCTCCTTGCTCTGCCATACTTCCCTGCGATCATTAGTATCCAGTACTTTAAGTTTGCGCCAGTTCTCGTTTGCCAAGGAGAGCGAGGTGAGGCCCTTGTCCACAGCGACCACATCTCGATGCATACCCACGTCGGTTTCTAGGAAATATTCCCTAAGGCTGCATACCTCGCGGTTGTGTAGGGTCTTAGCATTTAAGAAACCACGACCCCCACATTTCCGCGGGATATACAGCCTCATCACCGATGATCGTGGGTGATGCATCCGATTTGCGGTCAGCAGTGTGCGGACCCTCCTATCCAGGGCGTCAAGTTCCGTCTGAGTCCATTTGAGTATGCCGAAAGAGTACATCAATACTGGCATGACCCAACCATTGAAGGCGCGCACCTTGTTCCCGCCTGATAAAAGACTATTTAGTACTTTATTCAGGCGGCCAAAGAAGCGCTCCTTCAGCGACTGTTTCACGTCAGCAGTATTGATGCCTAACGCTTCCGACATACCCAAATACTTGTAGGTTTCGGTTGAGGAGAGGGATCTAAGGTGTATGGAATCCGAGAGTTGAGTTCCCACGGATTCCATAATCTCCCCTCGCTTTACATGCATGACTGCACATTTGTCCACCCCAAATTCCATTCTGATGGCGCTACTGAAGGTTTCTGTTACCTTCAGTAGCTTCATCAGTTGCAAGTTGTTGGGGGCAAAGAGTTTCAGATCATCCATGTAAAGGAGGTGTGATATGACCTGACCACCTCTTCTCAACCGATAGCCCTGTCCCGAACCCTCCAGTAGTGTACTGAGAGGGTTGAGGGCCAGACAAAACCACAGTGGACTTAGACTGTCGCCCTGGAATATGCCACGCTCGATCCTTATCGGTTCGCTGTTCTCCTGTATCTGACGACATCCTGGATAGTGAAGGACTGTACTCCACTGCCTCATACACGACATCAGGAAGGTGCGCAGAGTTGCATCAACTTTGTACAACTCCAGCACCCTCATGAGCCATGTATGTGGCACCGAGTCATAGGCCTTCTTGTAATCTATCCAACATGTCGACAGATCTCTTCGAGAACGACGAACCTGTTGGCTAATAGCAATATCGATGAGGAGCAGCTCCTTAGTACCACGGGACCCATTCCTACATCCATTCTGGGAGGCTGACATGATACGATTTTTATCAATATGGGTGTTAATTTTAGCTCTCAGAATGGATGTAAGAACTTTATAGACCGTCGGTAAACACGTGATCGGCCTATAATTCTTAGGTTCCGCAGTACTACCTGATTTATGGAGCAGGTGGGTTATTCCTGTCGTAAGAAACTGGGGCAGCGACCCTGACTCTAAGGCAGACTGGAACTGAGCTGCCAAGCGAGCGTGCGACCTTTGAAACCATTTGATCCAGAAATTGTGCAGCCCGTCCGGCCCTGGAGATTTCCAGTTAGGCAACGGACGGACTGCACGAGTTACATCTTGGGGGCTGATGGTAATTGCCCCCATTTCTGGTATAAGGTCGCACGCGCGCTCGACCTCTCGAGTCCAATCACCCTCGGTGTGCCTGACAGGCACCGACCAGATGATGCGCCAGAATGAACTCATAGCGTTATCATCCGGTAGATGTCTATCGGACACACCTTGGTCCGGTCGCTCCCAAGCCCTATAAACCCACCTTTCGTTGCTTTGGAAAGTGCGATTCTGAGTGTACCGCTCCACTCGCCGCTTGTACCGACGAATACGATTTGCCCATGCATAGACCTTCTGCTTCAGGAAGTCAATACGCTCTGTGACGCGGGTCAGATAATCTCGGGAACTAATATCAGTCCCCGAGAACGCCCGCCTCACGAAACGCATCACCCTAGGGCGAATGTTGCCCTCCCTGAAGCAGATAAGCTTGCCGATGAGTGCTCTAGCCTCACCGATACGACGCTCAATCCTACACTGCCAAGCTGGTACAGCAGGTCGTGTAGCTCTGTCACAATTTGTGAACTTGACGTGAGCTACACGACATGCCGCTGCAGCTGCGCAGTATAAGATTGAGTGGGTATCGGCAAGGTCTTTGCTGCTATCAAAACAATTCGATAGCTGCGAATCTAGAGCACACACCAGCGCCTTATTTTTCTTATGCATGGGCAAACGAGGTAGACGAGGTCTAAGCCCAGGCGGTGTGGAGCGGTACTCCCGGAATGCATCCTCCAAAGCGCTCCTCAATCGTTCATTGCATTGAGTACTCACGGATATAGCCGCGTCATCATCATCCTCAGCAACGTGGTCGGGTCGCGGTGAAGCACTGGGTTGCAGTTGCACCGCGGCCGGTGGCGAAACAGGTGAGACACGGCTACTCCGTGATTCGAGGCGTAGTCTATCAAGTACGGCGTCATCCAGCATACGGTTACGCTGGATGACCCGCACCTGATCCGACAGTCGTTGGGCCGAAACGTTGACAGCTGGCTCAAGCACCTGAAACAGAGAGAGCATCCGACCACGGTACGCAGTCAGGTTACTTCCCCCCTCTGTAGCCCCAAAGTATGAGCGCATGACGTTTTCGTTAATGGTTTGTGTCCATCGCATGCGCTGCACACTTCCACCGGCAGCGGGAACCCTATCAGAGGCCGGCGGGCCTCGAGGTTCCAAGCTGGCTGGTGGTCGGTCTCTTCCCCGTCGACGCGCAGGTGTTGGAGTCGTCGGCGGAGTGGTGTATTCGTCGCTCGAGCTCGACGCAACTGCAGCGGCCGGAATCACTGGACTCACGGTTGGCGTAGGTCCCGGCGGCTGCGAGGCGGAGCTGAGCGACGAACCCGAAGATGTTGCTTGTGCATTTTGTAAACGTGCCCGGCTTCTTGTCAGCATTTTTGGTCTATTACATTTTCATTACCATTTTATTTCAATTTTGTTTCCGTATTGTTGTGGTGATATAATATGATTATTTTTTCTTGGTTTTTTTTGTTGGTTGGTCATTTTTCTTGGTTTAATATTAGTAAATTAAATAAAAATATCAGTGAGTTATTATTGAGTTATTATTATTGTTATTATTGGGGTGTTTAGTTCTGGGATATAACAACTAAAGAGTGAAAAAAAAAGCTTTTTACAAAAAAAAAAACAACCGATTTCCTAAAAAGGTACTTATCTTAGTACCTACACTAAAAATTAAAAAAAAACTTTTTACAAAAAAAAATACAACCGACTTCCATAAATAATGCTAATAAAAAATGCAAAATCACTTTAATTTCGGAAGTCGGTGTTTCTAGTTTGGTTTCTTCGTTATTTGACACCGACTTCCGAAATTAAAGTTATTTTGCATTTTTTAGTATTATTTATGGAAGTCGGTTGTATTTTTTTTTGTAAAAAGTTTTTTTATTTTTCACTTTTTAGTTGTTGTACCCCATTCTAAAACTAAATTAATAGTAAAGTTATGCCCGAATTGATAGCCCCAAAAATAGGGAATTTGAATATAGTTGGTGAAATTAGGGTGTATCAGGGTGAACTGTACAAATCTGTATACCCCTTCAGAGCATATCAGCGTGATGTAATGTTGTGAAGTGGTGAAAACAATATACAGACATGCGATTGCAGCAATTCTGGAAGGTTTGCTATCATTTATTGATGAGTTCCATTGTGTATCTCCGAAGTTCTTCATCAGATTTTCACCAAATTAAAATGGGACCACATGTAATGCAACAGCTTTCAAATAAAAAAAAAATCTTCAAAATCGGTTCACGCATTAAAAAGTTATGAGGTAACACACATAAAAAAAAAAAAAAAATACAGTCGAATTGAGAACCTCCTCCTTTTATTGAAGTCGGTTAAAAATAACTTTAATTTCGGAAGTCGGTGTCAAATAACGAAGAAATAAAATACAAACACCGACTTCCGAAATTAAAGTTACTTATTTTTTAAGAAAAAGGAGGAGGACTTCTATGTTCGACGGTATGTATGTTTTTTTTTTTTTTTTATGTATGTCCGCGCATTTCTCCGTCAGTTGTGGACCGATTTTCAAAATTCTTGTTTTATCCGAAAGAATATACTCCCGAGGTGGTCCCATATAAATTTTATCGAAATTGTTTTAGTGCTTTTTGAGAAACTGAACAAAAACGAAAAATACGCATATCTTGATGACGTTTTTGTGTTCTCCAAATGTTTAAATTCCATGTTCCATGTTTTTGGGGTTTTTAGTTCTGGGGTATAACAACTAAAAAGCGAAAAATAAAAACTTTTTTACAAAAAAAAAACAACCGACTTCCAAAAAAAAAAATTCACTAATAATTTAAAAATAACTTTAATTTCGGAAGTCGGTGTCAAATATCGAAGAAATAAAATACAAACACCGTCTGCCGAAATTAAAGTTATTTTTAAATTTTTAGTGTATTTTTTTTTTTGGAAGTCGGTTGTTTTTTTTGTAAAAAAGTTTTTTTAATGTAGGTACTTTAAGTACCTTTTTTGGAAGTCGGTTGTTTTCTTTCGTAAAAAGTTTTTATAAGATCGTGTTTTTAAAGAAAGGAGAAATTCGTTGTATGGGACGACATTTGAATTAAAAAGAAAGATTTTTATCAGCTTTCAGCATAATATTATAGACAGACGGTACCCCTTTATAACAATGGTCATCCAAAGGCATGAGCTATTGCATCCTGTAAAATACTGTACTGCCCCATTGCATAAGACTGAAAGCCAATATTCTTCAAAAACCTAAAACACGTGACTCCTGAAAACATTCTATTACTACTATTACCGCAAGATGGGCCACTATGTACACACCCAGAAGCCACATGATGGCCACGTCAAACCCTCCACGTCGATATTTGCATGACATTGTAAATATTTAAGACCTAAAGATACGAGACATAATAAGAAATTTATCTCCACAGTAAATACTACATGGAGCAAGATAGATCTTTATTTAAATATACATAAGTGTTGCCATAATAAACTCCGGTATTATCTTAGTGTTGCCAGATTCCTGAGCCACCGCTGCGTTTGTTTTGAGATAAAATATATTTTAAGCTGAAGTTTGATGAACGGTTTCCTAATTGGGGTAATAAACACAAAAATATAGTATTTGGTAAGGTTTTTGACGTAGCAAACAAATTCTCTTCTGTTTATGGTTTAGTGCGAGCTAAAGAGTTTCTGACTTTTCTTTCTATGGTATTATTATTGGTATTGATTAGCGGGTTCTTAATTCAAAATTTTCCACGGAGAATTTGAATTAAGAACCCGCTAATCATTATTTAAACAAAGCTTATACAGGTGTAAAAAGACATCACAAAGCCGTCAACTACGCATAATACTGTACATCTAACAAAGTAGCTTTGCGCAAAAATTATTGTTGGCAAAAGAGTTTTATTTTTAGGTATAAAAAATCTATTTTGTTATTGCGCGCAACATAACGCGTATCCAGGCAAGTGGAGTTAAGCCCCGCCCCTTCGCTCTAAGCCGCGTAGATACTTGTCGGATACGTTTGATATTCATTGCGATTTTGTAATTTCTTATGCGTAATTTGTTAAGAAAAATCGAATATTCAGGTAACGTTTGTTTTTCAAAATCAAATTTCAGCAATAAATACCTAGAGTGATTTATGAGGAAGGTTTAGGTGTACCTAGGTATAATTTGAACCCGCGCGAAGCAAAAGAGCCGCTTGGCGGGTCGGTAGCAAAGGGGCGGGTCGCTTGTATCTATAAATATAAAATTCAAAGGCCTGCCTGACTGATATATCAACGCACAGCCTAAACCGCTGGTCCTAGAGACATGACATTTGGAGGGTGAGTTCTTTGTGAAGAATAGGTGTCCACTAAGAAGGGGTTTTTCGAAATTCAACACTTAAGGGGGTGAAAATCCCGGGCCTGCGGACGGCGAGTAGTGGGTAATTCACCGTCTGATCAGCACCAGGCCCGAGAGTTGACAGCGCGAAGTGTTCCACGCGTGCCTCATAGAGTTGTCAGCAAACATGACGGGGCCCGTCATGGCCGATGCCTGCCCAGGGGTTGAATATAAATTCGAAAGAGTTACTTCGCCCCTGGGCATTCAGGGCAGGGAAGGAACAGGGGTGGGTTTTAATCAGTAAGAATCTGACACGCCCTTCTGCTCCGCCCTAGAGCGGGCGATGGCATTGGATGATTAGGGTGAAGTTAGACTGGAAGTCGATCTCAAGATAGTTGTGGAAGAAGTCAGGCAGATGATTATGATGACGTAGGCAGATTCATGTGTCTACACTTTACTAGATGCAGTTAAATAGAAATGCATGGAGCGACTGTAAAGCATAAATACCTAAACCATTGATGAGACAGACAGATCTCAGAAATGCAAAAAAAAAACAATATTATTGTATCATATCGATATTTTTTGGAAATATCGATAATGATGTTAAAATTTTCGTAAAAAATCGGTTAGTAGGTACCTACAGTTTCCAAAAAAAAGTTTCGCGCTCGAAAAAGTAAAAAACTTGAGAGGTGTCAAGGGACACCCGGATGGAACGAAGTTCCTTTCGATTAATTAGTGAAGGAATTGTAATATATTTTTTTTTTTTTAATTTATAATATTTTTTTTATTATTAACTACGCACACACGCACGCACGTAAGAAGTTATACTTCATCATCTCATCTCATCGCAGCTCAGCTCAGCTCAGCTCAGCTCAGCTCAGCTTTGTTCCAAGCTCCGCTAGATTTAACACACGAAATTGGTTAGATAATGCTTGATCTGCTTGCAAACTTTGTACCTACCCACCAAAAATACAAGAAGTTTTTATTAGATTGTTTTTCCAACACAATCTTTTTGGATGGACAGCCTCATTAGTGTCGTGACAACTTTTCGTAAGAATTTTTTCCGTCTAGCCCCCTTTCACAACGCGCGATAAGGAACTTCGTTCCAAAAAGAATAATGATTAACTCTTATTTATCTGACGTAATAGTACCTAAAAATACACCTAAGTAATTTGTTTGTCGGTCTGAAAAAAAAAAAACGATTTTTATACCTTTTCGATAGTTGGAATCTTATATCGATACCTACATCGATATATCGAAATTCAAATATAAGTGCTTAGCTCAAAAATATCGATATTTCCATGTATCGATATTTTTTCGACAAATCTAACTAAACCACTTAAATGGCTACCTACACATTAGTAGTTTGGAGTACCTACGTACGTAAGCATACCGATTCAAGTTTACGAGTTCATTCTAAGTTATTTACGTCTAAAAATTGACGTTCACTGTGGTTTTGTAAACAGACCGATGTATTTCTAGGGAGCCAAGCCCTCTCCCATTGTGTACCTAGCCAGTACACAAATACATAACTTACAAGTACTAGGTACTGTGTCATCTAAGGAGGTCGCGTGAAATACGAACCTACGCAGACAAGCTGGTCGGTCAAATATAAGTACTTTTAAGGGTACCTAACACAAATTTAGAATAGGTTTTTAAATAAGTAAGAAAATATTGTATAAAGGTTCTTAGCGAGATTTTCTCGAGTGCAGTTCCGTGGCTGTTTTAATTATTCGATTATTGATTCCTAGTGGATATTGTGATGTAAAATTGGTGTAGTTTTGTGTCTCAAGTGTCTACGCAACTGGACATTAAGTGAAATCAATGAAACAGGCGCGATCTCGGTAAAATGGAGCTGAGAATTTTATTGTAGTATTGACTACCTCAGTGAAGTTTGCCGAGAAGGCTGACTCGACACATTTGTTGCCTATTACTGCAAAACACATTAGAATGTGTTACATCTGCATTCTAATGAAAAAAATAAATAAATATACACTACTAAAGACGAGTCGGTATGATTTATGACCTTAGCCTGCCCGAGAAAGGGCGAAGAAAAAAAAAATTGTGTAAATGTACGTAGTGTCAGAAGTAAGTCAGTCGTGTCTTGTCCACGGAATAGAAAAAACAGGTATTGTCAATGGAAAGTATGGATTTATAATATAACATAATACCTATATCAAGTATTGCGGATCATTGTTTCCTTTCTTACACATCGAAGCCCTATATCACACTGTGTGGTTTAGGGCTCCGTGGTGTGTACTTCTAGTGTGTGGACCACACACTAGAAGTACCTAGGTACCTACACACCACTGAGCTTCACGCCTCCTGACTCCATAGTACTGAGAAGTAGCTCAGAAAAGATTGAGGAAGGGCTCAATGCCACTCAGCTTATTGTGTGTTGTGTGTGTGTCTGGGTCTATAACCTTTGCTCAAAATGAGACCCAGACCTATAATTCCATCTCTAACAGCGTTGGGTTTGATGAATGTAGATACATCAAAGCCTTTCAGTGTAGCTAGTGTCTTATCTCGATAAGTTTACGGGCAGTCAGTAGTACTATCGTCTTTTTCAATGTAAGGAAATCCTCATGGATACTCTCCGTCTGGGCAGAACGGAGAGTTATGTCGGACTCCTACCGACCAAACTCCTCAGTTCCCAGTGTGTTCATATTTTAAGAACTGCATCTTTCCATCGATATGAACAACTTTATTCAAAAAATTATGAGAATATTCTCTATATTTTTTTTTTCTTAGAGAAACTAGTTCATTTCCATGCCATGGACAGAACCGGTTCTTAAAAAATTAACAACACCTTTCTGTTACACCCTGTATACACGCACCGCCGGCCCCCGACTGACTATCGTCTAACAAGGCAATCGGAAATCTTAAAGCAAAGGCCCAAGACCAGCTGAAAACAAAGTCATTTAAAATCTCCGCAAACTTTTCATCAAAATCGCTTTCAGTGTTAGATTTCAACAAACATTTGTAAAAGGCTTTTTTTCCCGTGAAAAATCGACCTGTTAGTTCATTGAATAACAAAACAATCAATACATAAGCTGTTTGTTGTTATTATAATTACGACACTTGCTAGTGTTCATTGTCGGCTTATCTTTTGCGGCCAGTTTGATACTACTAGCATAGTATTTTATTATCTGTGATACAACGATCCTGTTATAAATAAACCTTATTTGTTAGCCTCATTGTTTAGTAAGTATTGCTTGCCAGTGCCACTAATTAATTATAGGGTTTTGTCGGGATTCTTAAGGTACCGTAGTCCTAACCAGGACAAGGAACTCTTACAGTTTCGGTCTGTCCGTCTGTCGGTCCGAGGCATAGCTTAGAGACTGTTAGTACCAGAAAGCTGCAATTTTGACTACTAGAATGATCATCAACTTTGATTTGTATTTTGAATTGTATTTTGAATTGTATGTTGACTTGTATCATTTATTTTGAATTCTATTTTAATAGTATTTTAAATTGTATTCTTAATTGTATTTTTTAATTGTGTTTTTGATTGTATTTTCGATTGTTATTTTAATTGTAATTTAATTTGTTTTTTCATTGGTATTTCAAATTGTATTTTGTGGTAGTAACATTGCTTTGGCGTTATGCTGTTAAGGTGTTACGTGATTTTTAATAAATAAATAAATAAAATCTTTAAAATTCGTTTTGGTGTTAGGTACTGATAAAATATTATCAACTAAAATTCTAAACTCTGAAATTCAGATAAATCTTATCTTCACCGATATCTTCATCTGATAGTTAAATATTGATGCAATTGAGGCTTAAACTGTCAAACTGCAGCCAGATTCTTGGTAGCCACCAGACACGCACGTCATCATCATTATAAATCCATAGTCCACCCAAATCAAGATTGATTTGGGTTTAGGCAAATGCCTAGCCTTTTCCCAACTATCTTATCTTGGGGTCGGCTTCCAGTCTAACCGGATGCAGCTGAATACATACATTTATATGGAGCGACTGCCTGTCTGACCTCCACAATCCAGTAACTGGGTAATACGATACCCCTTGGTAAGACTGGTTGTCAGACTTTCAGGCATCTGACGACCCGTAACGTCCGTCAAAGATCCACGATTAACAGCCGGGACCAACGGCTTAAGGCGCGGTATTACCTCAATAGTCAAAAAAATTGGTTTCTTGGATAGTCGAGTATGACGTAATGCAATGAAAATATCCTTTGCAAAAAATACAATGGACAGAGAAGGGTTTAAAGAAAAATTTTAACCGAATAGAATAGTAAAAAATAGTTTGGTATTCTCAATAAAAAAATTGGAAAATGCTCCACAAAAATAAACTTTGGCGTTGAACATCTCTGTATTTTTAGCGATAACAACATTATTTTTTTTAAGAATTGAATAGAATTTGTATTTTATTAAAACTTTGACCGGACAATTATTTAATTTATTGTGTATATTCTGGATAATCTAAAGAAAACCGTAAAATAAATGCCTATTCACATCGTCAACACAATTATTATGTTCAATTCTCAACCTTATTTGAAGGTATCTCAAATCGTAGTCAGTCCGCGCCTTAACGTGCTTTCCGAGGCACGGAGGAGTGTCGGTATGTAAAGATGGTCACCCAGCCACGGACCAACCCCGGCAAGCGTAGCTTAACCTGATGGATCGACCCGTGCGGCTGATTCCTCTTCCACTCATTGCTGCATATTATAGACCAGGGTTGTTGCTGACACGGGTTTTTAATATATCAGCGGATATTGATGCTGATATTAATAAATTAATTAAGGCGCAGTTATATGCCAACGACCTTCAGTGGTTAGCTTGCGTGTTCTGTGCTGAACTCACGTAACGAGTCGTACGTCCACCCAGTAATAGGACTTGCCTATCAAGGTGCGCTGTCTCAAATTATACGCATTATTCATTTATTATACTTAAAGCAATAGGTATTATACTAAAACAAGTATACTAAAAGATACATTATCTTTAAAATGGTGAAGGTTTCATAAAAATACGCTTAATAGTTTTTGCGTGGATCTTATTTCTTCGTAATTTGTTATGTGAGTAAGAGCATAAAGCAACTCATTAGTATAATAAATGAATAATGCGTATAATTTACAAATTAATTACACTATGTTATAAAAATATAATTTCAAAAATTCACAGCAAATTACGAAGAAAGTAGGCTAGAGTAACATATTTTTTTTGTTAAAGAAATAAGAGCAGTGGTTTAGACGTGATGTTCAATTTAAAATCATTAGAAGTTCTATAATATATCCTAACTGTGTATGCTTGGTTAAAACAACGTGGTTCGCGCTAAGTCCCGCCTTAAAAATCAGCATCGATTGTTGCTGATGCTGATATTAATAAAAAAAATTAACATTTTCAAAAAACCCGACTATAAAAAATAGCTAAAAAGTTCCAAACAAGTCACTTTTCAAGCAGTCTGATGCAGTTCGTGGCTGTTATTATAGTTCAATTATTGATTTCATGCCACCAACTGCATCAGACTGCTTGAAAAGTGACTTGTTTGGAACTTTTCACCCAACTGCGCGACCCAAGGAAGGGTAATGTGTTTATCAGCCTATGTACATACATAGGCTGATATGTTCTTAGTTATTTTTTACAGTCGGGTTTTTTGAAAATGTTAAAAATTTAACATTTTTTTATTTTCTACATTTTAGTGAGTTATATTTTTAGAATCACCTCCTCGAACCCTTTACTTTGATACCCCACTTATTATAGTTCGTCAACTTTTTATTTTTCACAATATGGCGTCTGGTTGTCACCATATTGTATTTTAATTACTGTTATGTCTTTAGTAGCTCTCGCAAGGTTAAGACGAATCAATTGACGTAAGAATGATTAAAATCGGCACACGCGTTTAGTCTATAGAGTACCACAACGAAACACACATATATAGGCTGATAAACACATTACCCTCCCTTGCGTCGCGCAGTCAGGTAAAAACAATGCTGAAATAATCCGCAGATGCTGATGCTGATATTCGCAAAAACCCTGACAGCAACCATCCACACTTTAATGTCATAGTGCTCTGGTTAATTATTTTCACGTGACTTACAACTGTTGGAACGAAGTTCCTTATCGCGCGTTGTGAAAGGGGGCTAGACGGAAAAATTCTTACGAAAAGTTGTCACGACACTAATGAGGCTGTCCATCCAAAAAGATTGTGTTGGAAAAACAATCTAATAAAAACTTCTTGTATTTTTGGTGGGTAGGTACAAAGTTTGCAAGCAGATCAAGCATTATCTAACGAATTTCGTGTGTTAAATCTAGCGGAGCTGAGCTGAGCTGCGATGAGATGAGATGATGAAGTATAACTTCTTACGTGCGTGCGTGTGTGCGTAGTTAATAATAAAAAAAATATTATAAATTAAAAAAAATAAAATTATATTACAATTCCTTCACTAATTAATCGAAAGGAACTTCGTTCCATCCGGGTGTCCCTTGACACCTCACAAGTTTTTTTTATTTAAATTTAACGATAGTTTACCTAAATAAAATAAATATTGAATATCAAACAGATGAACAGGTATTTGGACAAAGATTATTTTATGAACAGAAAAGTTTAAATTGTCTCATTTATTTGCCGAGTTATTGATAGTGAGTTGCTTTGCTGTGTGTATATTTATAACTTGGTTGGCTGGTAGCAGAATACTTACTGGTCAGTGTTTAAATGTCAGAGAGTAATTTTATTCGTTAGGGACGAATAGTCTACCATAAAGGAAGTGTGTGTGTGTGTGTTGTGGTAGGATAGGCACTTTGGGGTTATACCCTCTTCCCCTCTAGAAGGAGGGTGTCCCACAAAAAAGGTACATATGTGGTTTAAAAGACCACATAATTATGTACCTTTTTAGGGTGTTTGAAAGTGTCTCTGAAGAAACACGGGTGGATTTTAGTCAGTAAGTCTGACACGCGGAGCTCCATCTAGAGCGAAGTTATTTGATGGTTTCCCACCCCAAGAAGAAAGGGTTCCTTACAAAGACTTTCACTTACAGAAAATCTGTTTGGCGTAATTCACCATAACACCTTGAAGGTTACAAACGACTACCAACAATAGTGAACCCTTTTATCGAGATATATCTGAATATGTTATCAGATATCTGCAGATGCCGTAAGATACTCGTACGATAATGTCTTGTTGGGCCAACAGACTGATCACCTGTCAAAAAAAAATATGATAGAGGCAAGCATGATTCATCTGGATAACCGTGCCTATATCTGTCTGTCAATTGAACTGAAAGATAGCTGAATTATCATCTTAAGGCGCAGTTATACGACTTCTAATGATTTTTAATCGAACATAACGTCTAAACGACTAGTTACATTTCTTTGAAAAAAATATGTTACTTTGGATAATTTTCTTCGTAATTTGATATGTGAATATTTGAAATTGTATTTTTATAACATAGTGTAATTAATTTGTAAAGTTATGAAAAGATAAAAAATTAAGAAACACGCAAAAATTATAAAGCGTATTTCTATGAAACCTTCACCATTTTAAAAACCATTTAATTATTAATATTTAAGTATATGTGTTTTATTATACCTGTTTAATGTATAATAAATTAATAATGCGTCTAATTTCGGACAGCGCTCCTTGATGGGCGAGTCCTATTACTGGGTAGACGTACGACGCGTTACGTGAGCTCAGAACAGAACACCCAAGCTAACCATTTAAGGTCGTTGGCAGTTAATAGGGCCTTAATACGCTAACTTTAGAGTTTTAATATCTTATTCATTCACCACAAGTCTTGCTTGCTGGCTAATATTTTGATTTAGCTGTGATTTATTCTTAATACAACTTACTACATACCGAGACAAGATTGCTCCCTCGTGGTCAATGTGTTTTAAATTCGAACATAATAGAAAATGTTCATTGAACGACAATCGTGCGAAGTTGCGAACGAAATTACCTACTTATTCATTCACGGTATTATTTTTGTCCCTAATATGAGCCATCCTGTCTGTCAAAACTTTTCGTAACCTTACCTTACAATGACTGGCCCTAAAAATTGAAAATTTTCAAAAGACCTGAATGATAAAACAACTAAAAAGTTCCAAACAAGGTACTCTTTGAGCAGTCTGATGCAGTCGGTGGAATTTATTTTAGTTCAATCACAGATTTGCTAACAGATTTGGAACATTTTAGTTGTTTTTTATCGTCGGGTTTTTTGAATTTTCAATTAATTTTTTTTTACATTTCGTGAGTTATATTTTTGGAATCGTCTCCTTTTGACACCCCACATGACCACGTCACAAAAAAATACGACTACTTACACTTACCTAATGGCGGTCGCCATTTTTTAAAATTCTAAATTCATATAGCCTATGTCACTTTTGCAGTTAATTTTTTGTCTGTTTTATTATCCCCGAAGGGAAGGCTAAAGTCTTTTAACCATATTGCCTAATCTTACGTAGTGTATTTATACTTTATTTCCATTAGAATACAGATGTAACACATTCTAATGTTTTTTTGCATTATTTGGCAACAAATGTGTCGAGTCAGCCTTCTCGGCAAACTTCGCTGAGGTAGTCAATACTACAATAAAATTCACAGCTCCATTTTCCCGAGATCGCGCCTGTTTCAATGATTCCACATATTGTCCATTTGCGTTGACACTTGAGACACAAAACTACACCAATTTTACATCACAATATGCACTAGGAATCAATAAACGAATAATTAAAACAGCCACTGAACTTCACTCGACAAAATCCCGCCAAAAACCTCTTTTGCACTTAAGACCTCCATTTCTTTTTGAAACGAAGTTCCTTATCGCGCGTTGTGAAAGGGGGCTAGACGGAAAAAATCCTTTCGAAAAGTTGTCACGACACTAATGAGGCTGTCCATCCAAAAAGATTGTGTTGGAAAAACAATCTAATGAAAACTTCTTGTATTTTTGGTGGGTAGGTACAAAGTTTGCAAGCAGATCAAGCATTATTGTTATAGTTGTTGTTATTGCTAAAGAGTTGAGTTGAGTTGAGCTGAGCTGAGCTGAGCTGAGCTGAGCTGAGCTGAGCTGAGCTGAGCTGAGCTGAGCTGAGCTGCGATGAGATGAGATGAGATGAGATGAGATGAGATGATGAAGTATAACTTCTTACGTGCGTGCGTGTGTGCGTAGTTAATAATAAAAAAAATATTATAAATTAAAAAAAATAAAATTATATTACAATTCCTTCACTAATTAATCGAAAGGAACTTCGTTCCATCCGGGTGTCCCTTGACACCTCTCAAGTTTTTTTTTTTTTATTTTTCCCGTAGGGAAGGCTATAGACTTTTGACCATATTGCCTAGTCTTACGTAGTCATCAGAAGTGTATTTTTTTTTTTTTTCATTAGAATGCATATCTAACACGTTCTAATGTTTTTTGGAGTATTTGGCAACAAATGTGTCGAGTCAGCCTTCGACCGAGATCGCGCCTGTTTCAATGATTCCACTTATTGTCCAGGTGCGTAGACACTTGAGACACAAAACTACACCAATTTTACATCACAATATCCACTACGAATCAATAAACGAATAATTAAAACAGCCACTGAACTTCACTCGACAAAATCCCGCCAAAAGCTCCCAGCCGTTTAAGCTACTCTCCAAAAAACTTTACCCTTCTTTTCTTTTCTTCTTTTTTATCTTTTGGAGCCCTTTCCGAGATTCTGATTATATATATACAAGAATTGCTCGTTTAAAGGCATTATATATTATTATATTAGATTATGTAAAGTTGCGAAAGTTTGGATGGATAGATGGATGTTTGTTACTATATCACGCCAGAACGGCTGAACGGATTTGGATGAAATTTGGAACAGAGATAGATTATAATATATAATTATATCGGCGAAGCCGCTGGCAGGAACTAGTGTGTCAACAAAACAAACACAATAACAGGTCGGGATGTTGAATAGTCATTATCTAATATGAAATGAACACACCTTTACAGTTCAAATCTCGTGTTCTATATTTAAACTGGTCTATATTTAGAACGAATGACCATTGAGTCGACTTTGAATGCCATTTTCTTTTGCTAAATATTGGGCGAAGCTTAAGGGCCTACCTCCACATAAGTGGCGCCCTCATTGAATAAAAAATCGTATCTTAGCGTAGTAAATAAAGATTAAAGAATCCTATGTTGCGTTTGTTACACATAAGATAAGGTATTTTTACGTTGTTAAAACAGGACTCAAAGTAATTCGTATCCAAAGTAGTAAGCAAAGGTGTCAAAAACGGCCGTTTTTGGTACTTTTGCTTACTACGATACGAAACACTTTGAGTCATGCTTCCACAACGTAAAAATACCTTATCCTCTTTATAACAAACGCAACATAGGATTCTTTAATCTTTATTTTCTTCGCTTTGCTACGATTTTTTATTCAATGAGGGCCCCACTTGGCGCTATATACACCTTAACTCTGACTACGGTTGGTAAAAGTTCCATAGCTTATCCTAGCCTAGTACAGGAGCTTGGGGAATTAACATTTGACAAGCGAAGAGAAACCCGTGTGCCAGTGAGTTGATGAAGACATTAGAGTATGTTAGACAATAGGGAGTCTAATAAGACTTGCTAGATCTTAATACTTTCTTGAATAAAGTAATTCATTTCTCTGGGCTAAAGAAGTATCTAAAATATAACCATCGGTTTCTGTTAATAAAATATAACCCCGTTTATGGGCCACCATATACGGTCTCCATTTTCCGCATGGAGATAACAAGACACGTGTGGTTGTTGATCTCTTTCATAAATTATTATGTCAACATCAACAATGTTCGTCCGGCTGCCAAAGTCTTGATGTTTGTAATGTGATTATGAAGCTATGATGACTGAAACTAATGGTCATTATAACAGGATGACTTTTAATAAATTGTCATTCTTTCGGGATGAAAGTGCTCGTGAAAATGGACACCTGGTAGTCTTTAAGTCAAGAGTGAATGTCAGACTCTTACTGACTTAAACCCAGCCCTGTTCCTTCCCTGCCTGAGTGCCCAGGGGTGCGGTAACTCATTTTCAGAATTTATCCGCTACACCTAGGCATAAGTTCTCTTACCTTGCATTTAAAAATTGTAAATGGTAGAGTCACCATGATTAATTTATTTTTCAGGACATTTTTATTATTTCCTTTTCCGGTTGCTTGTTTTTTCTAGAAATGTATTAAGTACACAAATAACATTTTTTTTTTTTAAGAAGGAGGTACAATTTATAATTAAATTTAATTAATCGAGTCGTATTCAATCTAAAATTTGAAATATAGCTAGTCTTAAATAATATTTTTGCAAGCAAAACAAAAAAGGGCTATTACCCACTTCAAGAACTAAGTATCCACTTACGTTTTTTTGTTTAACATATTCTGTTCCGCTTCTGGCCAAAGACAAAATATGTATTAAAACATAAATGATTAAATTTGTGTTCTTTGTTTAAACTACTCTGTTCCGCTTCTGGGCAAAGACAAAATATCTATTATAAGTTATTGAATTAACTTCTTTGTTTAGCCTATTCTGTTCCGCTACTGGGCAAAGACAAAATGTTTATTTTAAGTGAAGTTATTTTAAGAATTTAGTCATACATAAGTACTACATTAAACTAACTGTGGAGTAAGTAGTTTAGTAGCGCCTAAAGGCTGACAATAGTGCAATTAGTCAGCTGTAGAGCGCATACAAATCGGATGTTTATAGACATGTTTAATATCATGGCTGTCACGCTATTACCGATGCGACCTTGACAATGGAAAACAGCGGAAATGTTTTTATTTATTCGTAACAATAGGGCAATTTAATATTTTTTTGGTTAGATGTTACCCTGTACACGTTTGACGTGCATTTACGTTTATGGTTTAGAGAGATGATTAGATTAAACTTTATTAAGGACCTACCTCCACATAAGTGGCGCTCTCATTGAATAAAAATTCATATCCTGGCATAGAAAATAAAGATTAAATAATCCTATATTGCGTTTGTTACAAAGAGGATAAGGTATTTTACGTTGTTAAAACAAGACTCAAAATGTTTCTTAAATACCTTATCCTCTTTGTAGTAAACGAAACATAGGATTCTTTAATATTTACTTTCTAAGCTTTGCTACGATTTTTTATTCAATGAGGGCGCCACTTGGCGGATATATACGCCTTAAATTAAATCCAGCCTAATAGTAGGATAGTTCTACGTGTCAGACTCTTACTGACTAAAACCCACCCGGGATCCTACAGTTGTCCTTTGCACTCCAGGACCGCGGTTACTCTTTCGAACTGTCCCATGACCCGTTCCATGATACTTGAGGTTGGATCAACACGTTTTCCTCTACAATTCTCCTCTGTCAACGATTGACGCTCTCATTGACTCCTTTTTACCCGACTGCGCGACGCAAGGGAGTGTAATGTGTTTATCAGCCTTTGTATGTATGTATGTTTGTTCCTTTGTGGCACTATAGAGACCAAACGCGTGAGCCGATTTTGATAATTCTTATGTTAACCTTGCGAGTGCTACTAAATTCATGACAGTAATGAAAATACATTATGGCGACAACCAGACACCTTAGTGTGAAAAAGAAAAAAAATTAAAGTCGACTGTGTTAAGTGGGGTATCAAAATAAAGGATTCGAGGAGGCGATTTCAAAAATATAACTCACTAAAACGTGGAAAATATAAAACAAAAATATTTTCAAAAACCCGACTATAAAAAACAACAAAAAAGTTCCAAACAAGTCACTTTTCAAGCAGTCTAATGCAATTGGTGGCATGAAAATCAATAACTGAACTAAAATAACAGCCACCAACTGCATCAGACTGCTTGAAATGTGACTTATTTGGAACTCTTTAGTTGTTTTTTACAGTCGGGTTTTTGAAAATATTCATTTCTTTCTTTCATATCGTTCCTCATATAATCCAGACCTACACCTTTTCTTTGGATTACTACTTTGGAAATGTAATGTGAAACTGGCCCGTCAACGTAAAAATAATGAATATTTAATTAAAAAATCTAATAAGGCCTCAATACAGTTCAGCTGTTTTCAATTTACGTGTAAATCAGATGCATTATTTGACCTTCACAGAGTCGTTGACTCCTAGATTATTCGTGTTTCTGTCTACACCTTAGAAAAAGCTGACTAGAAATATTTACTATTTATTACTTATATCATTTTGCAAACGTGATATGAGAGTAGATTGGAAACTTACAAGCAAATAAATGCTTATCACATTAGAATATTTTAAATATGTGAGTACATGTTTAATCTTTGCTTTCCAGGTGATAATTTAAATTACGATGTCAATACCTCGGTGACTGTTATATATCAAAGATTTGGCTCGATACGATATAGTGAAAAACTCACGGATGAATTGTGTAATTTATCTAATATTTTATCTCTTATCGTGTGTGAATATCGGCCCCCTTTCGATAGTATCTTGGAGCCTTGCTGATATTATTATGATAATATCGGCATGATTACAGATTTTCTTAATGTGTGTGATATTTTTTTAGTAGCATGAAACGTGGTTCATCATCTTCTTGCTCTTATATCGTGTTAACTGGGGTCAATGCAATTCTTTCATTCGCTCCTGTCAATTGCCACGCTTTTTTTTGAGTGTGGGAAATTATGAGATGGCTTCTTCCGCTCTGAGTGGAGCGGGAGGGCGTATCAGACTCCTACTGACTAAAACCCACCCCTGTTTCTTCAGTTGCTCTTTGCGTTCTAGGTCCGCAGACTCTTTCGAACACTCCAGAGCCTTTAGACAAAATACTTTTCTGTTAACGTCAACGCTAACGCTTCGTGCAAAATGTATGGCAAATACATTACTGGGCGTGAGTCACGTGACAGTTCTCTGTCTAACGCTTCCTGCAAAACGTCGTTGCCATATATTTTGCACGAAGCGTTAACGTTAACAGAAAAGTATTTTGTTTAACCCCCCAGCTATCCAATTGCCAAGCTGATTCACTCCGTTTTCAAGGAATTCCTTACACAATTTATTCATTTTTTCCTTAACATACGTTGTCGTAATAAGAAAAAACACACTGTAACCATCGAGCACAAAAATCTCGTAATATTTTGCCCTGGCTGTAAAGTCTTAACGTAAAAATTTTGCTAAATAATTCGCTTCCTTGGTACGCTGTTTAAATTAGCAAAAAAAAAAAAAACTGATCTTTGTTTGTATTTTCATAGTTATTTCTACATTTGTAGGCACGTCACACTGGTTAGTCATGAACATTACTGTAATATGTGAATTCCACGAGGTAGTTTATTCTGTGACAAACTGACAATCATTTTAATGACTAATTTCCCTGTTCGTCTGTAACTTATGGTGACATTAGTCTAATAGTTTCTGTTATATATATTTTTTTACATTCATATCTTCCTGATATCAAAGAGCGGTACCATTTTTTTACGCCTTGAAGTTTATTTTATGCTTCAATAGTGACCCGCCCCAGCTTTGCACGGGTACTAATTATACACTTAAACTTTTCTTATGAATCACTCTATCTATTGGTGATAATCGCATGTAAATCCGTTCAGTAGTTTTTGAGTTCATCGCGAATAGACAGGCAAAAAGACGCAGCGGGGGACTTTGTTTTATAATATTATGTAACGTAATGATGATTGCTATTATTATTATTATTATTGCTATTATTTTTAATAGGAACCCTTTTGGGGGTTCTGTTATTTTATTTATTTTCTAGTTAAAAGATAACTCTCTTTATTTTAACTGTGCCGACGGGTACAATCGGGTGTCCATGATGCATTTTTTTTGATAATATTGAGGAGGAAAAATCTATAAAATATAAATATAAGTACAGTGCTGGTTGTTTGCTTTGCAAATAATTTCTACAAATATGTTTAACTTGAGGTAGCATTAATACCTAATAAATACGTAGTTGGGGTCAGTTTGAATCAAAACATAATAAAATTAATGTTTGCAGTCTATGTTTTGAAATCCACCATGGTGCTTTGTCACGTCTTTTGGATAAGAAACATGGCTGCATGCTATAGTGAGATCAATTCAAATAAAATAACTAGCTTCTACCAGTGGCTTCGCCCGCGTGGAATTAGTATTTCTCCCACTGTAAATTATAGCCCATATGCTATTCCAGACTATAATCTATCTCTGTTTCAAATTTCATTCAGATCCGTTTAGCTGTTCTGGTTTGATTGAGTAACAAACATCCATTCATTAAAACTTTCGCTTTTTTATAATATTAGAAGGATGAGATCGGCTAACTACTTCAAATACCCCAAATAAAATCATTAATGAAAAACCCTATGATATTTCCATGTATCCATTTTGACCTATCCTTAAACCAAACAATCAAAACTATCAACCTCCCCCCTTCCTGCCAAAAACCAATGTAAAACGCCCCCATTCGTTTGTTTGTCACTTTGAATAATATAATCCGTTCAGGGTTGCCCCCGTCACGTTTTTTTTTTTTTGGGGGGTGGGAAATCATCCAATGACTTCTCCCGCTCTGGGTAGAGCGGGAGGGCGTGTCAGACTCTTGCTGACTAAAACCCACCCCTGTTCCTTCCCTGCCTGAGTGCCCAGGGGTGCGGTAACTCATTTTCAGAATTTATCCGCTACCCCTAGGCATGCAGGCACCGGATGGCATCCAAAATGATATAAGTCCTCTATGTAGCACTAACCAGGAAACGTGACTTTGCAGCGAACGGTGTCTACTGAATAGATGCAAGATTTATCTTTCTATTTTTGAGATATTTTGTTTTTATTAGCAATATGAGACGTCGTCGTTATAAAATAATTGAGCTGCAAAAGTTTTAACTTCATAATTATGTTTTTCGCTCCTGAAGGAGCTCGTAGCTGGTCGATCCATCAGGTTCACTTTTAGATTATTTTTTCCCACGGTCAAACTACATTTTTGGAAAGAAAACGCACATTAGCAACTGGCCGTTTTCTTTTTAACCGAACTTTAAAATGGAGGAGGTTATTAACAATCCGTCGCAATGTTTTATTTTTTATGTATATTCCCAGATTACTCGAAGAAGCCCGGACCGATTTGAAAAATTATTTTTTATTTGAAAGGGTATACTTCCCAAGTGGTCCCATTTCAATTTGGTGAAGATCTGATGAACAGCTTCGGAGATAGTCAATTAAATGATGGTAAACCTTCCGGAATTGCTGCAATCGCATGAATGTTTATTGTTTACACCACTTCATAACATAACATGACGCTGATACGCTCTGAAGAGGAACACAGATTTCAAGTATTGTTCACCCGGTTTATGTTCAAATTCCATGTTTTTGGGGCCATCAATTCGGGCATAACTTTACTATATATAGCTTTAGTTATGGGACAACAAAAAAGTGAAAAATGCAAAACAACCTTAGTATCGGAAGTCGGTGTCAAATAATGAAGAAACAAAACTAGAAACACCTACATCCGAAATCAAGGTTATTTTGCATATTTTTTGGAAGTCGGTTGTATTTTTTTGTAAAAAGTTTTATGCAAAATACCTATTCTTTAACTTCTATAGAAACTCTCAATTAATGGTCAGTAATGCAAACAATCATTAACGTTTAACATCGTATTGGCATAATTAACTAAGTAGGTACTTATTTGCATAGTTAGCTAAGTATAAAATAACAAACCAAAGGTAATAACTATTTCTGTTTAGTTAACAAGATACCAATTAAATTAAAACCCCCCAAACGCTTAGAAGAAAAGCGAACATTTAAAAAACACAACAGAGCTGATGATCTTGAAACAGGTGAACCAATTTTGATAAAACATGTCTTAGAACCATTACTAGAATACCTGCTTTCAAATAAAAAAAAAAACTGCATTCAAATCGGTTCACCCGTTTAAGAGCTATGGCGCCACACTGCCACAGACAGACAGGCACACACACATAGCGGTAAAACTAGTAATACTCGTCTTTTTGCGTCGGAGGATAAAAAGTAATACTTAAAATTGATGCCAAATATCAATTCTAACTGAGAGAGTTGTATTGATGATTTTAATAACTATAATTCTATAAATACATACTTGTTACGGCCGCGAATCAAATTGAGACCAAGATACAACCTGACACTGACCTGCAAATTGCAAAAAATGTAAGAAATTTTGAATTTCACGGGCTACCCTGGCGCTTCCACCTTAAGCAGTTTTTGGTGCTGCCACGTTGGCAAAATAAACATTCGTCATTTAATTAAGATTTAGGTATAGATAGATGTAATGATGCTGATAAGATTATTTAATTGCTATAAAGATAAGTAAATTTGTATATATCTAAGAAAGTACACATTCCATCAAAAGTTCATCAAAAAGCAAGTCTCGTGTAGGCAATTATGATCTAAAGTAAATAAAATAATAAAACTAAGACTTATGTACACATTTCTAAAGTAAAAACAATATTCGTGTATGACATGCAAAATAAACTGATAAAAGATTTTTATAGCTAAGATATTAACGTCTTGTACGCCACAGATGTTATTATGAGCTTACTCAGCCAGATAAATAATTTTATTAGTACATAATAAAATAAATATACCAAATAGGCTTTGAAAAGTAAATGCAAAAAAAGTAACATTTTATTGTAAGTTTGTACATTTGAGGGATTAGAAAGAGTGTCAAGGGTGATAACTACCAAGAACGACGAAGACGAGAATTATCCCAAGGGTTCGTTCTCGCCCTCACCCAAAATTGTTCAGCATTTTAGGCGATAAAATGTAACAAATACTTAGAAAGACAGAATAACTTTCAGCTGTACGAATTGTTTTTTTTTTAATTTTAATTAATACGCAGGGTGATTTTTTTTTCAATATAATCATAAATCATGACCTTTTTACAGTGTTTATAGTCCGGATAACCTTTTTTATTGCAAACTATCCGCGGAGCACGATAATCTCCACCGCCCTGTCTTATCGACACTTTACTGGAGGTCAGAATTATATAACGATATAAATAAGGAATTTTACTTTGATAGTGACGTTTTATAGTCATGCTTGTTTGCTTGAGTTGGGCAGAAATGTACTTTGATGAACTTTAGGAAATGTGGTGACTTTACTACAAAAGTCGCAAATTCATCAAGAATGATAGTTCAAGATCAGATAGCTAATCTTGAATCCTACCTAAAAAGCTTAGCGAACTGACTTTTGATTAATTAATCTTAATTTAAAGGTGAAATGAACATACAGGGTAGCCCGCGGAATTCAAATTTTGACCAACATACAACCTGACACTGACCTACAAATTGCAAAAAATGTAAGAAAATTTGAATTTCGCGGGTTACCCTGCCGCTTCCCCCTTAAAAACTATTTTCAAATGTGTAAAAAGAAGTGTTGTTCTTTAAATTCATATTTGTATACTTAGACAAATAGTGGGGACAGCTGTAAATCCGTAAAGAAAAGCTGTTAAAACCTCTAAAAGGTGTGTAATGAATAAAAAATTAGCCTGTGTATGTCGGCAATTGATCACTCAATTTGTTTAAACATTCGTTATTTTCATTTTTGGTTTCTGTCCATTGTTATACATAAAATAAATCGAGCCATTGTTACACTCCATTAATTATAATAAGCTCATTCTGTAATTTGTTATGATGTACATTATATACTATAATTATCTATCTATCTAATCAAAACATTAACTTCACTTCATTTAGCCTAACCTAAACATTATACATTATCTGACTCTGGCTGCTTTCCTATTCGTTCACACGCCTATTACAGTTGATTTGTGTAAAAACTTTTTATAAATGAAGTCGGTTAAAAATAGAACCTACTTCTAAAAAAAAAACAAAAAAGTGCAAAATTATTTTACACAAATCAACTGTAATATCCATTAAAAAAAAAAAAAAAAAAATCCAATTTTTTATTTTTCACTTTTTAGTTGTGGTTCCCCATTAAATTGTGTTAACAATACACAGACAAACGATCGCAGTAATCGCGAGTCATTTGCTGTTAGTTATTGAAGAGTTCCACTGTCTATCTCCGAAGATCTTCATCAGATCCTATATATACTTAAACCTTTGAAAACCCCATCCCAATTGGATCAGTAGTTTTCGTGAAAATCGCAGACATACAAACATACATACGGGTCGAATACAGAACCTCCTTTTCTGAAGTCTGTTAAAAACACTACTTATTCAGCTGCGTCCGGCTATGACTGGAAGCCGACCCCAATATAGTTGGAAGTAGGAACGGGATTTTCCTCTTCGTGTTGGATTTTTACTGACTAAAACCCACTGGTGTTTCTTCAGTTGCCCTTTGCGTTCTAGGCTCGCGGTCACTTTCAACATTCTCGCGACCCAGTAGGAGAGGGCGAACTGATGATGATGGTGCTTCTTAGTAATGCCAACGTAAGCACTTCAGAATAGCTTTCATTGACGTGTGGTACATCAACCAACACGTTTAGTTAATCGCTACGTTATCAAACAACGTGATAGCACAATTGAACCTACATAACAGCAATAAAGACACTGCATACTACTTTATTCATGAAACTTATCACACTTGTAGGCATCTGACATCGATGCCAATATCTAATGTTATCGAGTAATGTATTGTTTTTATCTTAAATACGTTATTTAGATTAGTGAAGGAAGTGCTTTTCTATAATCCGGTGCAATCAGCTCTACGCACGTTCTTTTGTTTATTTGTTTATGCTACAGTAATAGCTTTCTTCCTTAGAACAAACCATTGTTAGTGATAGTGCCTTTTTATCATGGAATAAGTTCACCTTCCCTGGGTGGAGCTAGAGGCCGTACCTATCAGACTTATACTGACTAAAAACCAGCCAGGGTTTTTGATTCCTGTGCCAGGACCGCGGTCACTCTTTTGAACACTTTCGAAACGGGTTTTGTCGACGGAAGAATAGACAAAATGACAGATTGTAGAAAGATTTCTACTGGCAGCATTGTGATGTTAAAACTGAAGAGAAGAAATGTTTCTATTCTTTCGTCGATAAAAGTCTATAATGTAAAACATGATGCTCGGGCAGAAAAGATGTCAAGTTAGATAAAAAGAACTTTGTCTATTCTTGGTAGAATAGAGATAGAATTGGTCATGCTACGCCTGCTGGCAGAGCTATAGTGCCTAAGATATTTCAAAAAGTTACAAACCAAATTGTAAAAAAAAACATTTTGTAATTTTTTTTTATCAAAACACGTGCCTTTCATAATGTAAGTACTTAGTCATCAGGAATGAGAAAATCCATAGTTTCACTAAATTATGGCTACCACATTCGAATTTGTTTTCTGAACTTGATTATTTGTTTTTTTTATTAACTTTAACGAGTGGTAGTCACGATACTTTTTTAATTATTAGTCTATGATCCTAAATCCCTAATAATTTTGTGTAAGTTTGTGTAGGTACTTTTACCTAAATAGAGCAACTTATTAGGAAGCTTAGAAAAAAAAATCGTTTTTGTTATTCTTGTGATAACAATGAATTTATATTTCGCATCATGATGGAGACCTTGAGATAGCAATAATAATTAAAACAAAATTAATCAAATTTAATTTACGCATGAAGAAATCAACCTCTAATATTGGTTTGTCATAAATTCGTCATAATAAATATTTTTATTAGTCCAATAACATTGTTGATATCGCAAGTTCGTGAATGTATTATTTACACAGTGCCAAAGAATTATTTAGCTATCTACAAAATGGGGTTATCAGTTAACATACGTAACATGTTTGAAAAATACTTTTTAAGTAGGGATAACTCTGCCCATAGACATTTTAAGAGGAATAAATGTCTGGGAATATGTACTATAGGAATATATATTTTTTTAATTTAACCGTTGCCCACACTCACTTACTCCTGTAGTGTGGGTGCGTTCACAAACATGAATCTGTAGGCTATACAAATATTTGTTCCGTGCGGGAATCGAACCCGCGACACGCAGCGCAGCAGCCAATCGCTCAACCACTGCGCCAACTGTGCCTTAATAATACTATAACAAGTGACTTTCAGGCTTGTATAGACATTTTTCATTTTGTTATTGAATTTGAAATTGACATCGCAGTAACCTTCCATCAACAATGTTTAATAATTACATATCTTTCTCTTGTGACGGTTACAGCGTTACAGGCAAGGATGTTATTAAAAAAAGAACATAACATGTCTCTCGTACCTAAGTATGCTTATTCACAGCAAGTACCTACATTATCGTTGTATAGATTAGCCTATTTTATCCCGGAATTTTCGATAATAACTGCATCGTAGGTATAAAACTAATGGTACTGAAAAATTGCGAAATTGTCATCCAAGAGTTTCTGTTTTAAACTAACGTACAGCACGAAGATATTTCTTTTAGAAAGTATTTTAGTATTATTAATTTATTACCTAATATGCATGTGCCATATTTTTTGTTTTAAAATCTTCTCAGAGTCAGTGTTCTGCTTTAATGTTTCTTAAGTTTCCTAGTTTAGGAGACAGGGGTGCCAATTCTCTTGTTTAACAACTAAACTAAAATTAGAGAATCGCTATCTTTTACTAAAAGGCAGTGCGAGAAAAGGACGGCTATAGCTATGAACTAAGTTAGAAATGTCAAAGTAGTTTACCCCTTGCGCTTCACCGTGTTATTAATCGACATTTGTCTTTACGTGTACCCTTAATTTGTGTGGAAATATTAGTTCAACTAAATTTGACAGTTCTAATTTACGTCCGTCTCTTTCTTGTTTTATTAGAGAGAAAAAGACAGGAATAGCCTAAATTAAGTTTAGTTTGAGCAGAACAGAATCCGCACCAGGGTCTCAATATTTTAAGCCACATTTTAAAACTAATGTATCCACCTAAGTCAGTCTTTATATTGTATTATGATTTCTCGTATCAATGAAGTCATTATTTTTGAGATTCTTAAGCTCTTGTCTCTACCTTAGTTTACAATTTACAAGCGACATATTTACGTCTTATGTAAAACCTGAACTAGGTGCAGTAACAAAACTAAATTTAATTAACCCTAGATAATAGAGTAACGATTGTGTTTAAAGCCTAACACAAATATTTAGTACAATGTGCTAGTGATAGATAGATGTGTAGATCTCTGATTACATGATTTGCATAGAAACTAGAGATATCTTGCAATGCTTCAGGCAGCCTACTACTGTTTTATAACTGATTTTGAAGGGCAGGATATCAAATAAAATATTAACTACTTACGACTTATCTGTTAATTGAAAACTTTAAAAAGGCAATGAGACCGTCCCCAATTACATGGGTCTTAAGGCGCAGTTATACGACTTTTAATGGTTTTTAATTAAACATCACGTCTAAACGACTAGATCTATTTCTTTGAAAAAAAATGTATGTTACTCTAGACTATTTTCGTCGTTGATTTGAGTAATAAATATTTGAAATTATATTTTTATAACATAGTGTAATTAATTTGTAAAGTTATATCTAACGTGGATAAAAAATTAAGAATCACGTAAAAACTTTAAAGCGAATTTTTATGAAACCTTCACCATTTTAAAGATCATTTAATTATTTATAATTTAGTCTAAGTGTTTTAGTTTAATACCTGTTGTTTTATGTGTAATAAATTAATAATGCGTATAATTTCGGGCAGCGCTCCTTGATGGGCAATTCCTATTACTGGGTGGACGTACAACGCGTTACGTGAGCTCAGCACAGAACCCGCAAGCTAACTCAAGGTCATTAGCAGTTAATAGCGCCTTAAAAAATCTAAATAGCGAAATATGTTGTCTCTCCCTAGTTGCTTGGGGAGGACAAGCTATTTAAAAAAATGTTGATAAAGAATGTTTGAAACTAAATTCTGAAACGTAGTAAAATAATTCAAGAGTTTCAGTAATAAGAAACCTCTTTTCCAATCACTAGTCCTGTTAAGAAAGTGTGGTGATTAAACCCTATTATTAGGACTCATTTACTTGCCGTTGGTATCTATTTTACGCCTATTGTGCACAAAATATCTTTTTTATGTTAATACCATGCATTTCCTCATTTAAAATAATGTAGGTACTTGCTGTGAATAAGCATACTTAAGACATGTTATGTTTTTTTAATAACATCCTTGCCTGTAACACTGTAACCGTCACAAGTAGAAAGATAGGTAATTATTAAACATAGTACCAACACTAGAAATTAATGAAATTATTAAAGCAACACAATACGAACTTAGAATACAGAAAAATCGTACGTTAAAGCCAATTATGGACGATGCCAAAAACAACCGCCATTTGCAACGAACTTCAAAAAAAAGCGCGGGAAAATAATCAATCCGATCCGGTTTCTAGACAATTGTTTTTCCTCTAGAAACACACTGACTTCCATTGTTATTCGTTGACCCACGCACACATTTCATACATATTTTATAAGACAATGTCCGTCATACATTTTTCTTTATCACTTATTTTCCTTTTTTATATCACCGTAAACCAATCAAACTGTTAAACGACATAATATTTTGATAGGCATATTATCTTGATACAATCCTATTTTGTGCCATTGTATAATTAAAAACGGTCGTATATTATTTCTTCGCATTTTTACTTAAGCAATCGTGATAAATTTTACTGCGATAAAATACATAGGTATGTAAAACATATGTTCGATTTATTCATAAAAGAAGCACACATCGGAAAATTCAGTTTTCGCGCTCAATTTTGAAAAATCGTCCATGACTTATTATTTGCTCAGTTAAATCGAGAAATCTTGTGCAGACATTATGTCATTAAATTGTGATTATTTCACTATTCGTTCCGCCAGTAATGTCGCACAAAACAATTGTTTCAAGTTTAATCTTCATGCTGTTTCAACTAGTTAGGTATAATTTAGTAATCACGTTTGACACTTCAACTTTGCTGCAAAGATGTTCACTGTGATTTGATTTACTTCAATCGCATTTTAACTCATATTATTTGAATTTAATTTCGAAAATAAAAATGCACTTACGACCTCATAAACAAACAACAACACGGTTCCAAGTTCAAATATTTTCGCGCGCATTTTTTTTTGCACTTATTTTTTTTTTATAAATATCACTTTATTTTTATTAAAACATACGGACTATGTTATTTTTTTATTTATTTTTAAATACATACCGATTCCAGCGATGACATATTGCCGCCACAGTTGTCCTGCCTCCATTCTGTACGTTTGTTGGTTGACTAACGCACCGGTCTGGCCAACCGGGTCGTAAGCGTAAGTCCTATCTTCCATACGTCACACGACGTCACCCGATTGTGTTACGTTGCTCCGTTTACGTTGAGCGGTGCTCGAGGGTGGATGTTTGGCAGACACCCGGTGTTCTGCCGCCAAGACTGTGGAAGAAGACCTCGTGTTAAAATAGTGTCATAGTTTGGGATTTTTCCCACATGCGACCATTGAACCCCATGCTGATTGTAAGCATCATCGATTTCCGGAAAGTTGGCCAGGGGTACCTCAGTAGGGACAGTGTGGGCGACTGTCAACGGTCACATGTTCAGACTTAAAGACCGTTGGCAGGTTAAGTTTTCAGTCTTGCCAAGGGGGTAACTAAAGAGATGGTGACAAGAGGATAGCTGCAGCATCCTCTAGTCTACTAATATAACAACAAACTGCGGTCACCGATCTGTTTGGCAAGCGTGGTCTTTGCAAATGTAGTTACTTCCTCGTTCTTTTTTCTTTTAAAGCATATGGTTGACAGAGAATGTTGTTTACAAGTGGCTACGAAAATTTTCAAAATAAAATAATTATGCCAAAAAAAAAAGAAAAAGAAAAATAGAAATATATCATCATTTCATCCACTATTGGCTAAATCTGGCCCCACTTTACCATAGGCAAGCAAGCCAATTGACTCAATAAAACGTGACATGATTTCATGGAAGCTTTATCACACAAAAAACGATTCCATAATAAGGCTACATAAACACGTGTAAATAAACAGATATGCTCGAAATAATAAATATAACTGTCATTGACAAAAAATGGGACACCCGTCTCGATAAGAAAGACATCAAAGGGACTGAATAACACCATCACTATCGTGTTCTTTTTTTAAATGTTTGGATTGGCTGTTTTGACTACAACTGACTTTTTTTCAATTGTTTTATGAAGCTAATTTGAGCTTGTGTTTGTCAGTTTGTGATGTTCCATTTTGAAGTCAAAGATAAAAGTATAGAGCAGGGTTAGTTACGGCATTATTTATACTAAAGAGCTTGATGTCCTGGGTTCGATTCCCGTATAAAATCAGAGCTAAGTATTTTGCAGACCAAATCCACATCATGCTCGCTGAAAACCCTACTCCTCATATTCCAAACCCGGGTTGCTCTACAGCAATCTCGAATTCAATGGACTGTGGCGCGAAAAATCCTTTTGAAGAAGGTAGATAGGTACTGTGGCGATTGTAGACACAGTATAAACTCAGCGGGTCTGCACCGGCCCTTAGCTGGCAGTTGAGAATATTGAGGAGTCATTCGAATACATAAAAACGGAGGTTTGATGACAGACTTCAGTTCGCCCGTGGGAAGAGGTCACATGTATAAGATTATTGAATATAAAGTTCCGAGTTCCTTATCCTCTTTCTTTCCTCACACTCCACACAAGCCAGTCACTCTTAAACACCACTCTCTCGTAGCCAGCGAGTGAGACACTACCCTGTAACTACTAGAGCACCCTTGGAGCCCTGTGGGCTCTACAGTACCTATGTAAATCACACACACACAGCACACAGTTTCCAGGGAGCACAACGCTCGACTCGACGCGTGCCATCAGTGACTATTTTACATAACCTTTTGATTAGGTACTAAATACATCATCACCAGCAGTCATCACCGTAGTCCTTTTTTCTTTGAGAGTGGGAAGTCATTGGATGATTTTTCCCGCTCTGGATTGAGCGGGAGGGAGAGTCAGACTCTTAAGGCGCAGTTAATACGACTTCTAATGATTTTTAATTGAACATCACGTCTAAACGACCAGTTTTATTTCTTTGAAAAAAATATATGTTACTCTAGACAATTTTTTTTCATAATTTGATATGTGAATATTTGAAATTATATTTTTATAACATAGTGTAATTAATTTGTAAAGTTATGTCTAACGCGGATAAAAAATTGAGAATCACGCAAAAACTATTTAATGGATTTTTTTGAAATTGACACCATTTTAAAGACCATTTAATTATTTATATTTTAGTATATGTGTTTCAGTATAATACTTGTTGTATTATGTATAATAAATTAATAATGCGTCTAATTTCGGACAGCGTTCCTTGATAGGAGAGTCCTAATACTGGGTGGACGTACGACGCGTTACGTGAGCTCAGAACAGAACACGAAAGCTAACCACTCAAGGTCATTGGCAGTTAATAGCGCCTTAAGGCCCTACTACCGGCCAAGTGGCGCCCTCATTTAACAAAAAATCGTAGCATAGAAAAGAAAATAAATATTAAAGAATCCAACGTCACGTTTGTTAAAAAGAGGATAAAGTATTTTTACGTTGTTAAAACAAGTCACAGAATGTTTCGTATCCAAACTAATAAGGCCCCTTCAGTTGCCCTTTGCGATCCCGGACCGCGGGAACACTTCCAAATCACCATATTCCTACAAACATATCCGTTTACTCCTTTCGGGTATACACCGACACCATAATAAATATTGAAGTCCGAGTAGGCATCGATTTTCCTCGTACAATAAATCTACCATTTCAAGACGCAGTACATACGTTTATTTCAACAGATTGTTATACCCGATGCAACATATCTATTTACATATCTAAACATAACACGTATGTACGTACATGTATAGTCTAGATAAATTACTCCGAGGATATCGCACATGTATTTATTATGATAACTTGCAGATAAATTACAGATACAATAAAATATCGCTGGGATATTATGTATGTTAAGTTGTTCTGTATTTTGCATTTCAAATTTATACATTCTTGCCTCTCTCTCCTATTTGCAGTAATAAGAACCCTTCATGAATTTTAAGATAGAATAGTGGCAAATAACTAAAAAGTTCAAAATAAATATTTAAACAGGAGGAAACCCCTAAATAATAAAAGAAAACAAGACATAGGTAAATATTCCGATTTTGTTCCCAGGTCGAGAATCAGGGTTGCGGGATTATTCGCAGGGTTGCGGGATTGTCCGAAAGAGTCACCACAGCCGTGTAACGCTAAGGGTAACTGAACAATAGGGTGGGTTTTAGTCAGTAAGAGTCTGACACGCCCTCCCACTCCACCCAGATCGGGAGAAGTTATTTGATGATATCCGACCCAAAAAAAATTGTTATAGCACCTATGCTACGATTTTTAGTGGGGAAAGTACCTACTAATTTCATGCGGGCGAAGCCGCTGGCACAAGCTAGTTTTATAAATGCGAAAGTTTGAATAGATGTTTGTTACTTTAAGAGGGAACAGGGCTGCGATTCTCCATACAAAATGTATTCCCCTTTTTTCTTCCTGAATAATGCCCCTAGAGCAATATTTTTTTTTCAGAGTTCAGACAGGGACGTGTCAACAGCAGACCTTGACTTTATGTCAAGGTCTGCTGTTGACACGTCTCTGTCATTTCCTTTTTATTTCAGCAACTAATAAGTAAAGAAAATATGACCCTCCAAAAACAAAATGACCCATTATTACCGCCGTGATAAAACTACCAGACAAATTCGAAGAGTTTTTAACATAAAACATTTATTAAGAACTTATTAGACATATTTGTGCCAAAAATAATTGAATCGGATCAGATTTTGAGGAGAAAATATAATACGAAACGTCAATCTCGTCAAAAATTTTGTGACAAAATCGGTCTGAGCTGCAGATGTTCCTATCGCACTCTAAGGGGGCAGGCGTGTGGCAGCACGACGGCAATAGTTTCTTCAAATACCTATTTTTCAAATTCCCCGCAGGCCCTGTTCCCTAGAAGGGCAGAACAGATCTGGATGAAAGGGAACCGCCCAATCCTGGCCATGTTTTGCCCATCAATGTGGTAAATACAAAAAAAATACCCATTTAGTAACTAAAATATTGGTATTACTTATTTGAAATGAAAACTTCGGAATTAAAAGCCAATTTAATCATTTAATCAAGACACTCAATCGTTTATTGCCTTTTTTAACACTTCCGGTTACTAGTCAATCCTGTCATTCAATAGAGATGGCACCTTTTACTGAAAAAATCGATACACCGGCTACCAAAATTCGATTTTTGCAGTTGTATAATATCGATTTCGCGAGAAATCGATCTCGTATCGGCGACATCCGTACGATAATAATAATCGTATATGAAAACTGATTGACATTGACATTTCAGATTTTGTTTGGTGCTTTGCTCATGCAACTTGTGTTTTTTTTTGTCTACTGGGTTTTTATATTTGATTTTCCGACAACTTAATTACGATTGTGGACCCTGTAACCACTCCGGATGAGGACCCCGGCTTGCCAATGGATACCGGACAGTAATGTTGTGCCCACGTGATGACTATTATGTGGTTTTTGGGCTGCCAAGGTTTCCATCAAATATAAATCCCCCAGCCAAATTCCTAGATAACGTGCTAGTCATTTATTTAAATGAGAACGAATAAAAATCAGAAAGCTAAAATAGGTTTTTTATTACCCTCGAATTTTTATATATGATTTATAAATGTCCAACGGAGTTCTATATAAAAAATAGTGGTTGTTCCTTTATCTATGATGTCAACCCTAATGCCTGTAATTGGTTTCTTTCATGGGCGTTACTTGGCCAAAACTTCTTTATCAAATGGGCATTTCCCTTTGGCACATAGACTGAAATAGCACATAATTTATCCCAGAGGACACGGTGGAGCATACGGTGGATATCTGCCCCGCTTGGGCGGAGCCCCGCCGTGTCCTCGCGGAGGCGATCGGCGGCAGCAACCTCTTGCGCCCGGCCCTGGTCCGGGCCATGGTACGGGGCGAGAGGGAATGGGAAGCAGTCTCCTCCTTCTGCGAAGCAGTAATGCTCGCGAAGGAGGAGGCGGAACGGGTGAGGGAGGCTCAACAACAAAGTCGCCCTCACGCCCTCAGCAGCAGCCGCCGCAGGAGACGCCTTGGGCGGAGGACGTCGCGAGACGATCTCCGGCCACCATCGACCAGGGCTTGCGGACGGCGAGTAGCTCGCCGCCCGATCAACACCAGGCCCGAGAGTCGACGGCGCGTAGTGTCCCACGCGCGCCTCAAAGAGTTGTCAGTAATAACGATGGGGCCCGTCATGGCCGATGCCTGCCCAGGGGTTGAGGATAAATTCGAAACAGAGTTACCTCGGTCCTGGGCACTTAAGGCAGGGAAGGAACAGGGGTGGGTTTTAGTCAGTAAAAGTCTGACAGGCCGTCCCGCTCCACCCTAGAGCGGGAGATGTCATTGGACGATTTCTCACCCCAAAAAAAAAGGCTATAATTTTTAATGGGCGAAGTACTAATCCCACGCGGGCGCAGCCCCTTGCTGAAGCTTGTTGGTCATAAATTCATAAGCTAAGTCACAAACGGTAAGTAATTTATCAGAAAGCAAATGTCACAAATAATTAAGTAACTAATCAAAGACCAGTCAGTATTCCGTGCACGGTGCTAGGACGCATATCGGAAGCACAAGACGAGATGAATAATGGCGCCGAACTGACTTCCGCTTTCCGACTTCCTGCATGACAATAATTTGACACACTGGACACGTCAAGCTGGAGTTTTCCTCTGAATCTTTAAGAATAGCTATCCATAAGGAAAAATGTCGATTAAAACATTTGCAAACTTGTCTACTTTAGCACCTGCCAACAGGTAAATCTCGTGATCTGTGATAAAACAGAGGACAAAAACTTGACCAGGGTGTGTATCACGTATTTAATTAGGGTTGTACGTCGTTCTAGAGCTAATAGTTTTTGAATTTCGTTTCACATTAAAAAATTCTCATATTATCATTTCATAGAATAATCAATATGCAGAATACTTACTTTAAAGAAATTTAAATAATTGATTTTTGTTTCACACAAAGTTTAATGTTTGAATATTCAAATCATAGAATAACAAATCAAATATTCTTTATCCTTAGATTGTTTATTTAAGGCTCTACTAACGGCCAAGTGACGCCTTCATTGAATAAAAAATCGTAGCAAAGCATAGAAAATAAATATTAAAGAATCCAACGTCACGTTTGTTACAAAGAGGATAAAGTATTTTTACGTTGTTAAAACAGGCCAGGACGGTATCCTCCCCATGAGAGCTCCACTTGGCCGGTAGTAGACTTTAATATAAAACGTATTACAAAGAATAACATTTTATCGAATGACAGTTTCTAAAAGTTTTAATTCATACCTTTGATAAAATGAATACCCTCCTATAAAATTACAACACCGCGTTCACAAAAATAATGCGGGTAAATTCTTGTCAAGCAGGAAAACAATCTTGTTATTTTGATTAATAGTGACTTCATATGCACTTACTAACTGATTATTTTGATTTTTTTGTTATAATTAGTGAAACAGAAGTTAATACACCATGCATGCAGCATGCATGCTAGTAAGCATGTAGAATGCAAGCGAGCATGCAGCGAGCAAGCAACCACGCGGCATGCAAACCAGCATGCAACATGCAGAGTGCAAGCACTCTCAAACTCTCAAGCGGTCTCACGCAAGCTTTCGTCGCAGATCGTATTGCGTTAAAACCACCCGCTCTTCAGCTCGTGGACCGCCTCGGCCCTCCGCGCCCACGCGCGCTTATTGCTTAAGGGGCAGTTATACGACTATTAATGGTTTGTAATTGAACATCACGTCTAAACGACTAGTCTTATTTCTTGAAAAAAATATATGTTACTCTAGACAATTTTCGTCGTGATTTGATCTGAGAATATTTGACATTATATTTTTATAACTTAATGTAATTAATTTGTAAAGTTATGTCTTACGCGGACAAAAATTGAGAATCAAGCAAAAACTATAAAGCGTATTTCTATGAAACCTTTGCCATTTTAAAGATCATTTAATTATTTATAATTTAGTCTCAGTGTTTTATTTTAATACCTGTTGTTTTATGTGTAATAAATTAATAATGCGTTTATTTCGAACAGCGCTCCTTGATGGGCGAGTCCTATTACTGGGTGGACGTACGACGCGTTACGTGAGCTCAGTACAGAACACGCAAGCTCCACAGAACACTCAAGGTCATTGGCAGTTAATAGCGCCTTAAACTAGACTCTAGGGGTAGGGCAGACCAGACTACGTGGAGTCGGTTATGCAGCGATTCGTTTTTGTCACTAACTTTTGTAGCACAACTTATTGACTTTTTAGGACAATATTTACATTTTCTTTGAAATAAAATACCATAGAAAAATACACCGAAGAAACAATATTCGTTAAAATATAATTCTACTCTTTGATTTTGTTAAATAAAAAAATGTGATTATAAAATTCATTGAATTGTGTTTCTGTAAAATATGTTTCACTCAAGAGAAACAATAATATTCGAAATAAAAATACAACGACCAAATAATAAATGAAAAATTTTCAACAGCAGACCTTGACTTTATGTCAAGGTCTGCTGTTGACACGTCTCTGTCATTTCCTTTTTATTTCAGCAACTAATAAGTAAAGAAAATATGACCCTCCAAAAACAAAATGGCCCATTATTACCGCCGTGATAAAACTACCAGACAAATTCGAAGAGTTTTTAACATAAAAAATTTATTAAGAACATAGTAGACATATTTGTGCCAAAAATAATTGAATCGGATCAGATTTTGAGGAGAAAATATAATACGAAACGTCAATCTCATCAAAAATTTTGTGACAAAATCGGTCTGAGCTGCAGATGTTCCTATCGCACTCTAAGGGGGCAGGTGTGTGGCAGCACGACGGCAATAGTTTCTTCAAATACCTATTTTTCAAATTCCCCTCAGGCCCTGTTCCCTAGAAGGGCAGAACAGATCTGGATGAAAGGGAACCGCCCAATCCTGGCCATGTTTTGCCCATCAATGTGGTAAATACAAAAAAAATACCCATTTAGTAACTAAAATATTGCTATTACTTATTTGAAATGAAAACTCCGAAATTAAAAGCCAATTTAATCATTTAATCAAGACACTCAATCGTTTATTGCCTTTTTTAACACTTCCGGTTACTAGTCAATCCTGTCATTCAATAGAGATGGCGCCTTTTACTGAAAAAATCGATACACCGGCTACCAAAATTCGATTTTTGGAACGCAAAATAATAACACTGGGTCGGAAAGTCGGAAAAGGTAATAATGAATAATTGCCTCATGTTACTATTATTATTCTGACTGAGGTGTGAAAACAAAACCATTGCACTGTTACACAAAAAAAAAATTCCATCGCATGGGAAGACCCGAAACTTTTTAGTAGTATCCTATAAACTGTAAGAACAAGTAAATATCGTAGCAAATATTAAATTTATAAAAGTTCTCGAAGATATAAAAGCATTCAGGTCAGTCCATTTGTTTACGCCTAGAAATTTTCTCTTAGCAATGAATACAAGGTAAAATTTTACTTATAGCTTGGGTTACTATGAGAAAATTGGTAGGCGTTATAAGAGTTTTGGAATTTGTAATCTGCCATGCGAAACCTAATGAATCTGACGGTAAAGAAATCTATTTTAGGAAATAATTAGTTTAATCCCGAGTGATTTTGATGATTCATGCTCGCTTAGCTCTTTAATCGTTTACGTAAGCAAAAGTGTGAATTATGCGTGAATCACGTAAATAAAATTATAATAATTAAAACATTACTATTCATTCTTCAGGTTTATAAATTCATAAGCTAAAATAGAGGTGGGGCAAATGATTATATTGTTGCAGTTCTTGTCATACAACAATGTAAGCCATATGTTCATTGAGGTAGAGATCTGGACACTACTGTATAATGATTCTTGTTATTAGAGCCTGATGGAATTACTGTGAAAATTTTACCAACCAAGTCTTTGGATAGGGTAGGTAATAGGTACTAAAAGTTTCCATCGTCGACAACCCCTAATAAAATACATTATGATTTGAATCGTTTTGAGAGCTAAGATTCACCAAAACATTATGATTTGAATCGTTTTGAGAGCTAACATTCACCAAAACGCCTGCATTCAATACGAATTGTAACCGTTTCCTTTAAGATTGAGCAATGAGTTGTTTAGAGAAGTGTTTTTTCTCAAATTTGAGTCACAGGCGCTTTAACAATTATAGATTGTAAAATCTTCAAGGAAAGCCGTCTAGAAGAAATAAAGGGAGGGAACTTACGCCACAGAGTATACGTCCTGGGAACTTATAAAGGATAATGGGCACAATGGGCAAAAAAAATCACTCCATAGAAACACCTATCGGAAGAATGCCACTCCTTCTTTGGAATCGATGGTTTCCTAACTTTTAAAACATTGGGCGCAGAAGCTGGCCACATTAATTGGAGGGTCAGTAGCGTTCATCAGGCCCTCCACAGTGCAGGTGTATGGACACTTTAGGCATTCCAGCATGTGAGTCATGTTCTGGACAGGCGCACCGCACTCACATTGAGTAGGTATAATCGAGTCTATATAAAAAACTTTTTTTACAAAAAAATAGAACCGACTTCCAAAAAAAGTGCAAAATAACTTTAATTTCGGAAGTCGGTATTTCTAGTTTTGTCTTCGTTTTTTGACACCGACTTCCGAAATTAAAGTTATTTTGCACTTTTTTTGGAAGTCGGTTTTATTTTTTGTAAAAAAAAGGTTTTTATTTTTCACTTTTTAGTTGTGGTTCCCCATTAAACTGTGTTAACAATTCATAGACATACGATCGCAGCAATCGCGGTTGATTTGCTGTCAATTTTTGAAGAGTTCCGTTGTCTGTCTTCGAAATCCATCATCAGATTTATATGAAATTTAAATGGGACCATTTCGGAACAAACCCCTTTCGAACAAAAAAAAAAATGCAAATCCGTCACTATATGACGGAGTTATAACAATTAATTATATCAATGAACATACATAAAAAAAAAATACAAACATTCGAATTGATAAACTCCTTCTTTTTGAAGTCGGTTAAAAACCTCATTTTGCCAAGTTGTATTTGTAGCGGCCTACTTTTTTTAGTTTTTAGAGGGTTGGAAATCATTCAATGACTTCTCCCGCTCTGTGGAGGGCGTGTCAGACTTTTACTGACTAAAACCCAACCTTGTTCTTTTAGTTGCCTGTGCCAAGGGCCGCGGTAACTCTCTTTCGAATTTATCCGCGTCCCCAGGCAGGCCCTGACGGGCCCTGTCAGTCGTTGCTGACATTTCTTTGAGGCGGCTACGCAACCTATTGAATGGTTGATACTTGATACCTACGTCAAATGAGATTCTAGGTGACATGACACTTTAGTTTTTTAACAGACTTAAAAAAAAACCGGGTTAAGTGCGAGTCAAACTCGCACTTGAAGGGTTCCGTACGATTTTATTATTGCTATAACGGCAATAGAAATACACATACTGTGAACATTTTAACTGTCTACCTATTACGGATCATGAGACACAGCCCGCTGATAGACAGACGGACAGCGGAGGCTTGGTTATAGCACAGATAATATAATACTAACGTATAGATGCCTCATCCGATACAAAGAAACGGTACCGCCGTAACTACGGGTTTTCGACTTGCACAAGTAACTTTTGTTCATCGTTCGGGCGAAACGCCGAGCGATCCCGTGGTAATAGGGTCTCGTTAGTTACTCGCCGGGTACGGAACCCTAAAAAGGAGGAGGTTCTATGTTTGACTGTATGTATTTCTTTTTTGCATGATGCAATTGTCCTAGTGACGTATCTAACCTACACTTCCCTAACATTCTAAAAATCCATGTACCAACTAATGCAGTTCATAAGAAGTGGAGTACATATAAATTATCTGTTCCAATGAGGCGTGTCTCTGGCTTTTCATATTATTATGCATTATCTGTTCAAGGGCACTTGTGATTGTAACAAGTGTTTGCCTCCAATTCTGTGTAGAATTGTGAAATCTAGGTGACTGGATTTTTATTTTGAAATAGATTATCTAGATATTGAAAAGGTATTAGTCAGTTGCAATACATAACATTCAATTATTATAAATATGCTAGCTTTTGTCGGTGGATTCGCACGTGTAAAAGTCGGAATTAATCTCAAGGATAGAAGAAGGAAAAGTAGCCTTCTAAGTCATGGTACCATGACCTTGATAAAGACCTGGAGTAGGCCAAAGTGTAAGTGTTCCAAGTTAAACAACCCAATAATACTGCCCGACCTTTTTTTTGTGGTTGGGAAATAATCCGATGACATCTCCCGCTCTGGGTGGAGCGGGCGGGCAAGGATCGAATCTGGGCGGTCACACTTGACAAACCCTGCATATTACCAACAACTAGAATTAGGAAGCATTCAAGCTCAACGTATTATGTCAGAATTTCAAATTATTATGATAATGGCCAGATGGCACAGCTCTTGATGAGGGTAGAACGAGATTGTCTTACTTCGCGCTGTGATCAACGCTTTCACATCACGTAAACTCTACTTCGGTTTTATGTTATAAATAATAATTCCCAAAGTTTTCTAGCAACACTGCTCCCGCACCTCTCAAAAGGCGCCATCAAAATTTTATTTTGCGCTTAAAATTATTTTTCGCATTTGACTTTTTGGCATCCCTTGCCATCTGGCGCCAGTGAGCGTTCCTCTCACTCTACCTCAGCGCCGGCGCTAAATATTGTGTCAATTGAAATTTTAAATGCAGTAGGTACCGTAGTAAAATTTACTGGATTTTCAAACAAACCACTAAAACAGGTGCAGTTTTAAAAGTCATGCGCCATGGAACAATTTTTACTAGTGGTTGCCCATAGCACGGGGTCTCATCTCGAACAAAGACAATTTAGTTCAAATAAATCTCAATAGATGGCGTAATATGCATCGATTTCTTATTGAAGTTTGAGTAACATTAATATTTTGAAAATAAATATGATAAAAACTATATTTTCTCATTTTATAAACTGCCCTAAGCATAAAATTGTGGAATAATTGGCTTTTAATTCATATTTAGACGGTTATTGAAACGAATCCTTAGACATCTATTTCTTGTACCAATAGATGGCGCTGTTTGAAGTTTTAAAGTTTATCCATTCGCCTCTTTAAACTTTGAATAGTAACACATTTTGATACAGTAAAACTGCTATGAAGTGCCAAAAATACTATAAAATAATTCCTCAATGTGTGAGAAAATATTGGTAAGACTTTATGTAAATTTATTCAGCTTGCAAGCCGTCGCTGCTAACACCATCTAGCGAAGTGTAGAGGACGGGCCCGAACGAAGAACAATAGTTACTTGTGCCTGACGAAAACCCGTAGTTACGGCGGTACCGTTTCTTTGTATGGGATGCGGCATCTGTACGCTAGTATTATATTATCTGTGCCCATAGGTAGAAATTCGACCTCATTTTAATTTTAAGTTTGAGGTTCTATTGTCAAAGACTATAAACCCATGGACACATGACATGACTTGACATGACTGTAAACCATAAACAAAAGAGTATATACGTGTCAAAGACATGGTAGTATGTGTAATGATTTTTTTTATTAATTTAGTTATTTCTAATGCATATTTTATAAAAATATTAGCTTTGTGCACTCCTTCTCCATATAAAAACTTTAACTGTGCCAAATTTCTTTTTTCGTAAAAAGGGGTCGAAAGTTTTTCCTTCACGTATTACATAAATATAAGTAGATAACGATTTTCCCAACGCAATGCGGTATCTAGACATTTATTAAAATTTAAGGTCAGAACAGAACCTGACAATAGGGTTGAAAATAGCTGATGACACGTCAGAAGTCATTAAATCTGTCCTTGATCAATGAATTAAGTAGTAATCAACGTACCTTCGTGATTAATTAATGAGTTTTATTTTATCAAATAATATTTTGGATTACATAAGCCTAGTGATAAGCCCTGTTGACAAGTGTTTATCAGAAAGGTCATTCGTGAAAGTAGGTAAGTAGCTGAGTACAAAATCGTGTAACAGAGGTGACAATGGTGGGTGGTGGATGGTGGTGGTGGTGGGGGGTGGTGGTGGTGGTGGTGGTGGTGGTGGTGTGGTATGGATGGTATTATTTTTTTTTATTTTTTTTTTATTTTTCATATTGTATGTCAGAACTCTGTGTGTATCCTGGTTTATATAACGTCGTCGTCGTTGGTCTAGTGGTCGCAAGAGTGACTGCTGAGCGTGAGGTCCTGAGTTCGATTCCCGGGTCGGCCAAAAGTACTATTGGGTTTTGGAACGAAGTTCCTTATCGAGCGTTGCGAAAGGGGGGTAGACGGAAAAAATTAGGACCAAAAGTTGTAACGACACTTTTTGAGCCAAAAGTTGTAACGACACTTTTTGCTATAGTTGTTGTGAGTTGAGTTGAGTTGAGTTGAGCTGAGCTGAGCTGAGTTGAGCTGAGCTGAGCTGAGCTGAGATGAGATGAGATGAGATGAGATGAGATGATGAAGTATAACTACTTACGTGCGTAGGTACATAAGTATACACACACTTTTTTTTTTGAGTCTGTACGTAATAGCATTTTTACATAAGACTAAGTCGGCAGTGCGGTTAATATTACAATATATTTGTAAATAATAAAAAAAAAATATAACTTAAAAAAATAAAATTTTATTACAATTCCTTCACTAATTAATCGAAATGAACTTCGTTCCATCCGGGTGTCCCTTGACACCTCTCAAGTTTTTTTTTCCATTAGGAATTACTCTGTAGCAGCCTCGCAAAGCACGTAAAGCCGTTGGTCATGCCCCTGATCTCTCCCCGGTCGTGTCGGATTGCCGTCGCACCGGACCTATGAGAGTAAAGGAACAGAGAGTGCATCTGTGTCTGCGCACACGCTTGTGCACTATAATATCTCCTGAGTAGTTGGTTAATATCCGTTGTGATTGGCCACTGTAATCGAAATTCGGTCAGGAGGATTATTATTATTAACCTGGGCGTCTTTAAGTCAAGAATGAATAGGTTACTTCTAGGTAAGCGTGCTCCATCTTCGACCACATCATCGCTTACCATCCGGTGAGATAGTGGTCAAACTTGTGCCTATCAACAATAAAAAAAAAGTGTATGTCTTAGGCCAAGAGGGCCATGGCCCGGGGCGGTAGACTATCAGGGGCGACGAATGCTACCTGTTGCCGTTTTTCAAGGATAATCACTACTATTTCGCCTCGGACGAATTTGCTTAAGTTTGCCCCATTGTCAAGGGCCGCACGTATTATAAATAATATGACGTCGGAAGATGTGTTCGATAGGCTGCCGAAATTTGTATCAGGAGCACAATAGTGCATTGAAGTAGGCATGCAAGTTAGTGTTTAAATAAATTCAATTCATTTATTTCAGATAAATTGTAAATGTAGTTATTGTTGTGTGTATTGTGTGTAGTTGTTTAATTGTTGAGTTTTTATGCATAAGTTAGTAATATATAATAAAATATTTAAATAGTTTAATAGGTGTGTATAACATCGTCTTGGTCTCGACTGTAAGATGTTGTACTTATTTGTGTGAAATAAATAAATAAATAAATTTCTACTTTTCTTGAAATCTTACGTATCCGAATCGTGTAGCTCAAATTTTAAATAAGCAGTAGCAAAAAAGATTATTCCCTTATTTTGTTAACTATGGGGCAGCACAAATATTTGGCCCGGGGCGCCAAATCTTTGAATACGCCACTATCCATCGTCGACCACATCATCGCTTACCATCAGGTGAGATAGTGGTCTACGCGAACCAGTCGTAACTGTCCTAATCCTAACTAATTGTTTGTTTGTTTGTTACCTTATCACGTCTAACCCACGGAACCGATTATCATGAAATTTTGCAATTATGTACGTTGTCAGGAAAAGAACATGGCTTAACTTTCGTTCAGAAAAAAAAAAAACTTATTGCAAAATAACTTTAATTTCGGAAGTTAGTGTACTTATATATTTTTTTTGTTTCTTCGTTATTTGACACCGACTTCCGAAATTAAAGTTATTTTGCAATTTTTAGAAGTATTTTTGGAAAAAAGTTTTTTATTTTTCACTTTTTAGTTTTTTTTTTATTGTTGTTGTATACCAGAAGTAAAAGTAAATACTTAAGTTATGCCCGAATGGATAACATGGAATTTCAACATTTGTAGACAACCAAAACGTCATCTGTGTATACATATTTTTTGTTTATGTTGATTTTTTTTTTAAAGTGCTGAATCGATTTCGATAAAATTTATATGGGACCACCGCTGAAGTATGACCTACTAAACAAAAAAGAATCATCAAAATTGATTCACAAATGGCGGAGATATCGCGTAACAAACATACAAAAAAAAAAACAGACAAATTGAGAACCTCCTCTTTTTTGAAGTCGGTTAAAAAGTACTGTTCCCGAGGCAAAGAGCAATAACGCAACAATTGCTTTAGGACGCTAGATGGCGCAACGTGTCTTTCGAATCATATTGCTGCCTTGCAAAGCCGGGGCGGTAAAAATATAAAAGAAGATTGAACTACCTATATCGGATATCTACAATCTCTACTGTGCCTCAGAATGAAAAGGGGAATTGTGTCCCTTTTCCCATCTGTTGTGTTGGCCAACCTGCAAACTACTGAATACCTATTTTTTATGGCATATATATTTGAGAGAGGAAGAAGGCTTACTTCCAGAAGAAGCTGAAACTGATCACTTCATCATCATCATCATCATCAGCCTTTTAATGTCACCACTGCTGGGGTACAGGCCTCCTCTCTGTGAGAGGGTGTCTGTGGGTGTGATCACTGATCACTTAGAGCTTACCAAAGGGCATGACGTGGTACCCAAATACTACAAGATAAACAGCTCTAGTCGCGCATGTTAAGGGGCACTTATACCACTTTTAATGATTTTTAATTACTGACTAATCTTATTTCTTTGAAAAAAATGAATGTTACTCTAGACAATTTCTTTGGTAATTTGATATGTGAATATTTGAAATTATATTTTTATAACATAGTGTAATTAATTTGTAAAGTTATGTCTAACGCGGATAAAAAAAACTTTTTTACAAAAAAAACAACCGACTTCCAAAAAAAAATACACTAAAAATTTTAAAATAACTTTAATTTCGGAAGTCAGTGTTTCGGTCGGTGGTCGGTGGTGTGTGTGTGGTGTGGTGTTGTGGGTGTGTTGGTGTCGGTGTTCTTTGATATTTGACACCGACTTCCGAAATTAAAGTTATTTTAAAATTTTTAGTGTATTTTTTTTGGAAGTCGGTTGTTTTTTTTGTAAAAAAGTTTTTATTTTTCGCTTTTTAGTTGTTATACCCCAGAACTAAAAACCCCAATAACATGGAACGTGGAATTTAAACATTTGGAGTACACAATAACGTCATCAAGATCTGCGTATTTTTCGTTTTTGTTCAGTTTCTCAAAAAGCGCTAAAGCAATTTCCTCGGGAGTATATTCTTTCGGATAAAAAAAGAATTTTGAAAATCGGTCCACAACTGACAGAGAAATGCGCGGACATACATAAAAAAAAAGAACATACATACAGTCGAACATAGAACCTCCTCCTTTTTCGAATGTCGGTTAAAAATGAGAATCACCCAAAAACTATAAAGCGTATTTTTTGTGAAACCTTCACCATTTTAAAGATTATTTAATTATTTATATTGTAGTATACCTACATGTTTTAGTATAATACCTGTTGTTTTATGTATAATAAATTAATAATGCGTCTAATTTCGGATAGCGCTCCGTGATGGGCCTATTACTGGGTGGCCGTACGTCGCGTTACGTGAGCTCAGTACAGAACACGCAAGCTAACCCCTCAAGGTCGTTGGCAGTTAATAGCGCCTTAAATACTTTTTCTTTACTTGTAGTTAGACTGGAAGCCGACCTCAACATAATCGGAAAAAGATTAGGCAGATTGTTTGATAAAACGGGCAATTCAGTGACTTTTCTTTAGTGACCCTGAAGCGCCTGCTACACGGTCCCCAACCATATCCCGACAGAGGTGACCTTGTTGGTTTACAACCGTGTAGATAGTGGTTTATGACCAAACTTCGTTCAGATCTACCGGACGCCAACTAAGGTCACCTCTGACGGGAACGCGGTTGGCAACCGTGTACCAGGCACTTAACTTTCAAAGAGCTCTTATCTTTTCTGAATAAATACGTAAGTACTTTTTTAATCCAATCTTACACGCGACCAGCTTAAAGGCTTACTAGTGCACTCCCTGAGTAATTGTAATTACGATTGCAATAACAAAATATCAATTAATATTGATAAGAAAGACAGATCGCTAAAAATTGTTTTATTACTCGTAAATTACTTTGAGAGACATGCGACTTCAAATGTTTCTGGTCATTTAATTAAAGGCTTAAGTTTAGATTAATTATATTATTCTACCAACTCCTGACTTGAGATAAAACCTAGTGGGACGTTATCAGCTAATCAGTGCTTAAGTAGGAGGGTGGAAAGTAGGTACTTGGTACCGGCCGTAGGTGGCAAGTATGTAGGTACTTGATACAGGCCTTGTCTACGCGTAGGGCTGAGTAAAGATATGGTCACCCCATATATCCATATAGATAAGTACCTACTGGTAATAAATACAAAATTTTACAAATTATTTTCTCTTCCTTTCTAAGTAAATATACTCGTATTTGTATTAATAAAAGTATGACAAAATGTGTGCTATCCTTTTTTTGGTAACTTAATGGGTTAGATAGAACCTATGCCTCGGGGTAGTGGATAAATTCGTAACAGAGTTACCGCTCCCCTGAGCACTCAGGCAGCGAAGGAACAGGGGTGGGTTTTAGTCAGTAAGAGTCTGACACGCTCTCCCGCTCCACCCAGATCGGGAGATGTCATTGGATGATTTCTCAACCCACAAAAAAAAAACCTCAAAAAGCGACTCGGCAGATACGGGCAATTTCCAGCTGCTCGTGCACTGTAGAGCTATTCTGTAAAATCTCACCGTGAAAACTTAGGTGAAGTGACCGTGAAGTGGACTGTCAATCCATACAATCAAGGTGGAATGACAGTTCACTTCACGCTCACTCCGCCTAAGTTGTCACGGTGAGCTGTGAACAGAATCGACCGGCTGATATCGAATCCAGGAACTACTTGACTTCACCCAACGTTACTTTAGATTAGTACCTGTGTTTAGTCTAGAAAAAATCGAAGTTGGAAGGAAGGTGTGGAATAAAAACATCATAAAACACCCTCCAAAAAAAAAGTGAATTTATACACTTTTTTTAATTTTTTGGAAGGGTAGGAAATCATCCAATGACATCTCCTGCTCTGGGTGGAGCGGGAAGGCGTGTGAGACTTACTGACTAAAACCCACCTCAGTTCCTTCCCTGCCTGAGTGCCCAGGGGAGCGGTAACTCTGTTACGAATTTATCCGCTACCCCTAGGCATGCAGGCACCGGCCATGACGGGCCCCGTCAGTGGTGGCTGAGAATTCTCTTTGAGGAGCGCGTGGCACACTACGCACCGTCGACTCACGGGCGTGGTGCTGATCGGACGGCGTGCAACCCATTACTCGCCGTCCGCAGGCCCGGGTATACAGTGGCCGGAGATCGTCTCGCGGCGCCGGAAGCCCAAGGCGTCTCCTGAGGTGGCTGCTGCTGAGAGCGTGAGGGCGACTCTGTTGTTGAGCCTCCCTCACCCGTCCCGCCTCCTCCTTCGCGAGCATTACTGCTTCGCAGAAGGAGGAGACTGCTTCCCATTCCCTCTCGCTCCGTACCATGGCTTGGATCAGGACCAGGCGCGAGAGGTCGCTGCTGCCGATCGCCTCCACGAGGACACGGTGGGACTCCGCCCAAGCGGGGCAAATCTCCACCGTATGCTCCACCTGTCCTCTGGGCGATCCTCACAGTGAGGACACCCGGGCGTTTCCCTCCGCCTTATCCTACACAGGAACCTCCCGAAACCGTGTCCGGTGAGGACCTGCGTCAGGCGATATTAGAACGTTCGAGTATTTAGACTTTCGATTTTTAGTGGTCGATCAATTATTGATATTCGATTATTTGGCATTCGATTTGGCATAGTACCTACACCCATTCATACCTACTGTACTACTATACCTGCTACTACTACTATACCTTTCTAATGAGATATGCGATGACTTGTTACAGCGCTGGGTCCAAAACGCCCATTCTCTTTTGGTTGGGGAATAAAGGGTAGGTTACAATCTTGACATGACAATCGATGAACGCCGGCTGCATGCACGAAAAAGTGTCCCGTTACGCTCATTGTACGCATGCGCCGCATCTATATTTCATCAATGTTTTGTTATGACGTTGTCACGTTAAACTATCGTCCGTAAACCAACTTTACAGACAACCAATTTTTTTTTAAAGTGATTTTTGCCTGTTTTTTGTTTTAAAAACCAGAGTCAATCCAAACAATGTGAATACATTTTGTGTATGTCTAATCCAAGTGCTAATCGCTAAACTGTCTGAATATTTTTTTTTTAATCAATCTATCAGTTTCTATCGATGCATTTCTTTGTAGGTCACTATTATTGCCGATGTGATTGATGCCCGGTCAGTGCCCATCTCGAGAGACAATGTAGAGAGGCCCCTGTTCTATAGTTTGCATGTAATTTCAGCGGCACTTATATATAGATATATTCTAGCCTATTTAATTACTCCAAGTCAACATAATAAGATAGGTATCTTAAGATGTGTGTAGCTATCGAGACTTTAGTTATATAGAATAAACATTATTGTACACCAAAAAAAAACCGGCAAAGTGCGAGTCGGAATCGCACATGTAGGGTTCCGTACCATCCTACAAGATTATACGGGTCTACTTTAGTTAGCATGTATTGTAGTTAAATTATTGATTTCATGCCACCAACTGCATCAGACTGTTTGAAAAGTGACTTGTTTGGAACTTTTTAGTTGATTTTTACAGTCGGGTTTTTTTAAAATATTTAACTGATGTCTCGAAGGGTAGCTGGAACCAGAGTTAAGTTCAAATGTATTAAGCATTCGGATGTAGGACGCTGTGAGTATCCTTTTTTAGGGTTTTTTTTTTGTGCTGATGCTAAGTCATAAGCGCGTGGCATTCAGGAGTCACATCAAATCTTTCTATTTGTTGGCAGGGTTCCTACGTTAGATTTAATTACTATGCAAAAACATTAAAAAGGTCGGATCATAGTTTTCATTATATTTTGGAAGAAATATTTCTTTACAATGTTATTTTTTACCTTTTAGTGAGTTATATTTTTGGAATCGCCTCCTCGAATCCTTTATTTTGATATACCTACCCCACAATATAGTTCGTAGACTTTAATTTTTTCATTTATCACAATATGGCGTCTGGTTGTCACCGTATTGTAATCAAAATCGGCACACGCGTTTGTTTTCTAAAGCGCCACAAACGAACAAACATACATACATACATACATACCTCCCTTGCATCGAACAGTCGGGTAAAAAATCACGTTAGGGGTACGAGTAGGGGAGCCCCTTTTAATTTATTGCTGACAGACGGACGGGTCCGTCCATCTGTCTGTCAGCTGGACGGACGGAACCCTAAAAAGTAACACAACTTACTCATACATGAACTTAAATGTACAGGTACAATGGCGGTCTTTATTTATTCGACTGCAATGAATTCCAAAAGTAGCGTTAACGTGATGCTATGAAAAAAAAAAAAAAAAGTCTGGCGCCAGCTTAGCACTGATTCCACAAATGAGAACTAGATGTAGATATCATTGATAAGTTAAAGTGATTATTATATAATTATCTGTACCTACTGATCAAAATCTAGATGTAATTAAATATCTATCAGATTCTGCTAATATTTTTAATCAAAATCAAATGGACACCGGGAGCTCCCCTCAATATCTAATCTTTTGTCTTCCTTATTTACATTTTTAAAATAAATACCTAGAAATCTTCAGAACACGTGTATTTGTAATCTTTTTGTTTGTGAACTACGTCATCGGCGGAGACAGTGGTCGGTCAAATCGATCTAAAATTAAAAGGATAGGTAGCGGCCTCTTCCTGTTGTTTATAACAATATGCAATAAACGAGAGAGGGCATTATTGCCTTCTCTTTATCTCTATATCTTTTAATGCTTCTTGGCTACCATTCTGTAACTAACTTAGTCCATTTCTTTTTACTCTCTCTCTTAACATATGGCCCGTTCATTGCGATTTTTGCTATGAGTGCATTTTGTATCTCAATATTAGAAAAATAAAATCTTATGTACTACATGATATCTGCACAGGGATTGTGGACTGCCCACGGGTCGTGGATAAATTCGAAACACAGTTACCGCGCCCCTGGGCGCTGAGGCAGGCAAGGAACAGGGGTGGATTTTAGTCAGTAAAAGTCTGACACGCCCTCCCGCTCCACCCAGAGCGGAAGAAGTCATAGGATGATATCCCAACCCCACAAAAAAAAAAACATCATAAAAGCAAAGTTGACCGGTTTGCTAATCTTACACACATTCAAGTAATGACATAAGATTGTAAATAGCAGCCTCATAACATGGGAACAAGTACATAAACAAAAGTAATGGTCCAACGTTTTCTCGTAACTTATGGTTCTGAGTACGTCATGCACCGACTGCATATTTGTTTATCAATTACAGAACATAATAACTCAATTTATGGGAACCTATTTGAACTGTGTTGTGGGCAGAGTGGGAAATTGTTCTTTTTCTTACTTAATTCATATATCATCATCATAATACTGCCAGGCGCCACATCGACTCAAGGCCATACCAGCCAAGTGGCGCCCTCATTGAATAAAAAATCGTAGCAAAGCCTAGAAAATAAATATTAAAGAATCCAACGTCACGTTTGCTACAAAGAGGATAAAGTATTATTACGTTGTTAAATCAGGTCTCAGAATGTTTCGTATCCAAAGTAGTAGGCAAAAGTGTAAGAATCGGCCGTTTTTGGTACTTGGCCGGTAGTAGACCCTTAATGTAGGACAGCTGTTGCTAAGGTTTTTTTTGTTTTTTTTTTTGGGGGGTGGGAAATCATCTTCTTTTTGGCTTTCTTGACTTGTGAACATGTGTCAGTCAGTCAATACATAATTGTCAGGGGAGATAACTACTCTGAATCTCATTATTATTTGTCCAATAATTTTCAATATAATAATAAAAGTCCTTCCCTTTATTATCTGAATTTTTCGATTGCCCTTTATTATTAAAAATGCGATAGAAAATGCTATTGGTGTTTTAAGATGGGGCATTGTCCCACAATTCTTCGCTGCCGCCTCAGTTTCTCACTCCTTTCTACTGTCAATGTCAACCTTAATACTATCCATCCTTATTTTTAACCCCCGACGCAAAAAGAGGGGTGTTATTTATCAATACTATTTTATTTTTCCAACGTGGTGCCAAAGACTGCTTACTTTTTAACCCCCGACGCAAAAAAGAGACCGCTATGTGTGTGAGTCTGTCTCAAAATTGAACTTCCCATACAAAGTAAGCTGGTCAAAATTACTGATTTTGACCAGCTTACTTTGTATAGGAAGACCCAATTCCGAACAAAAATTGGATATTTTTGTTCGGAATTGGGTTAAAGACGTAAAAAAATCTAATTAATCCTTCAGATATATTACCAAAAAATATTGGACACGTATTTTTTCTTTTGTCACGTAAACAATAAATTAAGACGACACAGTGCGTTGAAATTTCGCATGACGTCTCAATTGAGTTAAAATTGTACCACTTTTTACTCAAAAGTGACGTTACAAGCCCGCACTCCTGAACTTTGATGCGTTTTATCTTTGTCATTTTTCATTGTTTGTTATAGCAAAAAATACGTGTGCAATATTTTTTGATAATCTAACTTACGGACTAAACGGTATTTTTATTTTTTTACCCTGTCATCCCTATTGGCTATGACCTTTTTAAGAAAGCTGTTCATTTTTATGGGCGGAAGCAGAATCTAAAATAAGACTACCAATTTCCCTTACCACCCTTTAGAAAAATATGACTACCAATTTCCCTTACCACCCTTTAGAAAAATATGACTACGAATTTCCCTTACCACCCTTTAGAAAAATATGACTACCAATTTCCCTTACCACCCTTTAGAAAAAACGGCGTATCCGTTAGCTGTCCTCTCTTTCCTTATTTGATCCTACAGATTAGTTTGACAACACATGGCATGGCATATTTTGCTAGTTTCAAATTCCAGTTTTTAATTGTGTTTTCATATGTTGCAAGATGCATAGATAACTAACTATTATCCAGGGACTGTCCAAGTATAAAAAGTGCATCGTGCTATGCAAGTTATTATTTTATCAACAGGCTATAACTAGTATTTAAATTAATTTAAAAAAAACATACAAAACATGGCAGCAATTACATCAGCCATAATTAATATATGAATGATAAGGTTATTTCCAATGAAATCAATACCGCATGATTGTATCTACCTATAATCCTTCGTAACCAAATAAAAATAGATCGTAGGCTTAGATCGCAGGGTGACTGAAATTATAAGTAGGGACAAAATTCGAAAATTCATTGTTAATTTACATTGTCTCTAGATAGAGACAAGTAAATTAATGATGGGTTTTATATGTAATGATTGGTTTTATATTTAATTAAATAATTAAATATAGATCATTTACATTATCTCTTTAAATCTAAATCTCTAAGATGGTTTCGGTCTTGACTCAATAATATCTAAGATAAAAAACTTTTTTACAAAAGATAGAACCGACTTCAAAAAAAAGTGCAAGATAACTTTAATTTCGGAAGTCGGTGTTTCTGGTTTTGTGTCTTATTTTTTTGTAAAAATGTTTTTTATTTCATACTTTTTAGTTGTGGTTCCCCAAAACTGTGTTAACAATTCATAGACATACGATAGCAGCAATCACTGTTGATTTGCTGACAATTTTTGTAGAGTTCCGTTGTCTGTCTTCGAACCCCATCATCATATCTACATACGTATATATGAAATTTAAATGGGACCATTTCGGAACAAACCCCTTTAGGAGGAGTTATTCCCGAACTATACATAAAGAAAAAAAATATCTGAATTGATAACCTCCTTCTTTTTGAAGTCGGTTAAAAAAGCGCGAAATCAAATTCGAACGTCTTTTTTTCCGGATCGTTGTACCACATTGTACCTACATACCTACAACTTGAAGAAACAGCTCACAATTTTTTCTTATCTAAACCAGCAGCTACACAACACTTTGACTAAAAAAAAACAACAGAATATATTTTTGGTACCTGTTTCCCTTTGCCAAGTTTGCAGAGCCAAAACAACATATGAAGAACAACGGACCCAACACCACCCTATAGACATAGATGATACACTTTATAAATAACCTATAGATTATGTAGTATTTGCGCATCACAGCCAGCGACCTATAACATTTTTGACATTGAAATACGCTGCCATACTGACACGCGACCAATGTCAAGTTAATCGGATTAAAAAGAACAGATGATATCGTTTGCTTATCACAAAAGATTGCATAACTACCCATAGACATTTAATTAAATTATCAGGTGCCAGCACTATCGACTACTCCTTGCCCGACTAACTTTGTACCGCTTCACAGTATCAATCCAATCTCTCCATTCTATACAAAACGTAAATTTTTTTTTTTTTTTTTTTGTGATTTTTTTCAATATTTTCATAGTTATTCAGAGCGAAGACAAATTCAACAAATCAAAGATCATAGAAAATCGGCCCTACCGTTCTTGAGTTATAAATGGTGTAACATTTTTGTTTAAAGACGTACCTATGGCAAGTAGTGGCCCATGGAAACAAGATTCATGTAATTCTACTATTAAAAGTGGCCTCGAGTCTCGAGCTAAAGTCTTAGTGACCGTCAATACGGCTTCCGCCAAAATCGGTCAACTGGGGATCTTCTAGCGTATGCCATTCACATCTGGAGAGAGGCCACCGGGAAACAAGGCGAAGCCCTTGCGGTCTCCCTTGATATCTCAAAGGCCTTCGACAGGGTCTGGCACGATAGCCTAATTGCCAAGCTTCCTTCTTTCGGCCTTCCCGCCGGTTTGTGTGATTGGATTGCAGATCTCCTGAAGAATCGGTCTATCCGAGTAGTCATAGATGGCTGCTCGTTCGGACTGCTGGCAATTAATACCGGTGTTCTTCAGGGGTCGGTGCTCTCGGCAAAAATTGTTTTTGCTGCATATTAACGATCTGCTAAAACCCGGTACCTTTGGGTATGCAGACGACAGCACTGTTGCCGAGAGATACGTGCCCAACGCACGAGCTAGCGGGTCTCAGGTCCGGTCTCTCCGAGAGGTTATGATTGGGCGCTTGAATTTGTCCTTACAGGCTGTCTCAGAATGCCAATCTGATCAAGTTCAATGCTGCTAAGACCCAGGCGTGTCTTTTTTCCGCTAAAAGGAGCCAATTTTACCTGGCCCCATCTTTTCGAGGTGTAACCGTGCCAATAACCGACCAACTTGATCTTCTTGGTGTTACGTTGACATCTATCCTAAATTTTGGCCCCTTCGTAGAGGCAAAGGCTCAAGTGGCTGCCAAAAGTGAGACGGTACTTCACGCCGGAACAGCTGCTCAAACTTTATCAAGCGCAAGTTCGATCATGTATGGAGTACTGCTCTCATCTTTGGGACGGATCTGCCAGATACCAGCTTGATGCCCTTGAGACAAATGAGAAACGAGCCAAGAGTATCATCGGCAATGATAGGCTCGTCGAGTCAAAGCTCCAATGTCTTGAGCATAGACGCCGAGTTGCTAGCCTGTCGCTTTTCTATCGGTTACATTTTGGGGAGTGTGCGACGGAATTGCATAATTTGATTCCGCCAAGCCCGTTCCATCAACGGACCACAAGACGTACGGTGATGTGCCACCGGTACATGGTGGCCATCCCATCCACACGCACAAAACGTTTTAGGAACACATTCATTGTGCGTACAGCTAGGGAGTGGAATTCCCTGTCGGAGTCTGTGTTTCCTGATAGCTACAACCTGGGAGTCTTTAAGTCAAGAGTGAATAGGTTATTTCTAGGCAAGCGTGCTCCATCTTCGACCACATCATCGCTTACCATCAAGTGAGATGGTGGTCAAACGCGTGCCTATTTTGCCTTTGGAACCAGCTCAAAGCAATAAACTTGAAGAAAACATCGTGAGAAAACCTGGTCCTACCACAGCCTGAAATAACACTCAATGAGCAAACGTGGTGAGCAGGAAAGTACGAAAAAAAACACATGTTTTTTTTTATCAATGATAGGCTCACATTTGACCACTATTTCACCTGATGATCTAATTTAAAACGTTATCAATCATGAATCTCGATACAAAATGAGATTAAAATGAAGATTTCTGTCGAATATGTTCGTACATCATCACTGGCAAAGTCTAAACCTTTCGGAATCTAGCTATTACAGTACTCTCGATAAATCTGTTATTTTTCCTCATCTATAAACGTGATAGGCATCTTCAGCTTATCGGTGAAGCCATCCATCTTATTAATGTCTAAGAAAAAATTTGTGTTGATAAGGAGATGGTCCCACCATCTCCTTATCAACACAGATTTTTTGGTGGAATCTATCTGAGAATAACACGCGTTTATAGTGCATCCATATCACACCAGTTTAAGTTTAAGTTCCTTATAATAGATGTATGTAGCATAAACTAACCATCTAACAAACACTACCATATACGTACGGGACTCACCTTTTGGCTGTCATGAAAGAAAAAGGGGCTTAACTATTATGAATAAAGAAATATTAATAAGAAAAATAAAGTTACAATCGATTATCTTACAAGAATTCCTTGTCATTACTATTTAATTATATACAAGCAATGGTACAATGGAAAAGAATTTAAATTTGTTTCATATTTTTTGTCAATTATAGCTTTTAGTTAGCATCGGATTTTCAAGGCCCACTTAATATTCGCTCGCGACTCATAGTCTGGGAAATACTGAACTAGGATCAAATCTGAACTCAAAATCAAAATCAAAATCCACAGTCATTTATTCAAACTAGGCTGAGAGCCAGCACTTTTTGAACGTCAAAGTTCTACATAAAGACAGTCCCCCAAAAACGCCCGCCCGTCACCACTTCCTAGTGTTTTAGCTGCGTGAAGAAGAAGTGGCCAACAAACTCCCCAGCAACACATCTGTCTGTTAAGTTTGAAGAACTTGAATCTATATAATTCTAAGCAACAATCTTAACATATGTGTTAAGATTGTTGCATATAAGTACTCCGGGATGATACAGAATGTATTCATCGTCCTAACTCTCATTCTAAGTTATATGGAGTCAGCTCAGCATGCCATCTTCTTCCATCTCTACGTTCTTTGCGTTCATCTCAAAAGTCTTTTCAAGCCACATCTTTCACACAATCCATTAATTGTTTCTCTTTTTACTGAGAATCGCAAAAGACCAACGGCTTTGCCTGTTTCCCCTGCCACGAGGGCGTTATGCCACCAACTGTCAAACTATGGGCCTCTACTGAAATGTTCTTTTGGAAAAATCAAGTAACACGGCGCGACCTTTTTACTGACTAAAACCCACCCTTGTTCCTTCATTGCCTGAGTGCCCAGGGGCGCAGTAACTCTGTTACGAATTTATCCGTGAACACGGCGCGACCTGGAGAAGGAACCCAAGACATCATTACATCAGCAGTCTTAAAATTTCTTGTTGGTTCTTCTCCATAAGAAACGACTAATAGAGAATATGCATGTCTTTTTTTATGTTTAGCCGGTGTATCGATAAATATACAAAGATGGAATACTAACAGTGAAAACAGAATCAAAATTGATCGAAAAACAAACGAGATAATATATAACAATTTTAAACAAATATATCTGTCCCTCTCTCGAAAACGCCGTTTTCTATGGCAGCTGTATGGGCGTCATGTCCTTTGACATCAAATGATACGTCGGACTTCTCTTTCTATTTATCATCTCTACAGCTTCATAACTTCGGTTCTGATGTAGATATTAAAAAAAAATCTTGCATAGTTATTTACTATAGTTAATATATAAGTATTATATTTAGTAAATAAAAAAATGGCATGCATAAAAAAGAGGGTCCCTAAGGAAACATGTGACCTTTTTTTTTTTGCACTAGCTTTTGACCAACCCGCACTGGGCCCTCGTGGTGGATTTTTACAGAGAGGTCTGTATCAAAACAGGGAGAACAAAATAGGTTAGTTATGCTAGAGAGAAACCAGCGTCTGATTCAACGTTTTATAATTTCCCAAATGCCCAGTTAGGCGCATACGAAAATAAAATAGTTATTTTGAATAAAATTGAAAAAAAAAGCTTAGTAACTTTTCACATTTCCCATTCAGAGTTTGACTGCCACATAGCGCATACGTGTACTCTATTAATAGAAAAAACATGGGAATAAAATTATAACCAGTGGCAATAAACAACAAGCACTGTGGTCTTATTAACATAGAATAAAGAAAAAACAACACAATAAACATTCTACACTAATACTCCGTAATTTTAACTGCATTAGTAACACTGCGTTAATTGATGACTTTAATAGATTTGTGACTTTTTATTTGAAATGTTTTACTACTGGGTTGAGTACGGCCAAGTCTTATGGCTTCTGAGATTTACTCTAGGCATTACGTGCCGATTCTCTTGTTCAATAACTAAACCTAAAATTAGAGAATCGCAATATTTTACTAAAAGGCAGTGCGTGAAAAGGACGGCTATAGCTATGAACTATGTTAGAGATGTCAAACTAGTTTACGAATTGCGCTTTACCGTGTTTTTAGCCGACATGTTTTTACCTGTACCCTTAATTTGTATGGAAATATTAGTTCAACTAAATTTGACAGCTCTAATTTGCGTCCGTTTCTTTCTTGTTTTGTTAGAGAGAAAAAGAAAGCAATAGCCTTTTTTTTTGGCGCTAAATTAAGTTTTGTTTGTGCACAACAGCATCGGTACCATGACATTCTATTTATTTATTTATTTAATAAAAAAATGTAAGTGTAAATCTCTACATAATTTAGGTCAAAGTTGCTTGCCGCGTCTTTCTGTATCTGCGCTAACTACTAAACCACGGCTTTTAATGAAATTTTCACTATTAGAAAGAGCAATAAACGAGGAAGGTTTGTGTGGATAATCTGTACCCTTGCGGAGCCGGGGCAGGTCGTTAGTAAATAATAAATTAAATTATTACACAAAGAGAGTGCGTATATTGTAAGTTGTTTTTTTTTGTGGAGGTGAATCTCCGGAACCACTTAAACTATTTGTAAAATTGTTTCACTTTTTGATAGGTACATTATACCCGGGCCTGCGGACGGCGAGTAGTGGGTAACTCGCCGCTCGATCAGCACCAGGCCCGAAAGTCGACGGCGCGTAGTGTTCCACGCGCGCCTCAAAGAGTTGTCAGCAAAGGACGGGGCCTGCCACGGCCCGGGGGTTGAGGATAAATTCGAAAGAGTTACCTCGCCCCTGGGCATGTAGGGCAGGGAGGAACAGGGGTGGGTTTTAGTCAGTAAGAGTCTGACACGCCCTTCCGCTCCACCCTAGAGCGAAAGAAGTCATAAGATGATTTCCCACCCCCCAAAAAAAAAATAGGTACATTATGCTACATTAATTAATTAATTATAATACAATATGTTATAAAATTATGTATTTAATTACTTACATTATTTATGATTAAGACATTTATTTAATTGTGGGCGTCCAAGCAAAAAGGGTCCAGCAGTGGGGTATTGAGTTAAGACTAGATTCGATACCAGAATAGTCAATTGCTAATAAGGATTAAAAAAATATTCAAAAACTGTCACGTTTTTTTATCAGAAAAAGCATAAAACTAAAAAAATAAAAATAAGCAGTACAGAAATTTCTGGTACTAAGAAACATCATCCAATTAATATGAGCTTTTAAATAATCGAGAGCATTAATTAATAAAATCAATTAAAATCGAGAAATGGTTACACTGTGTGAAAGAGGATATGGGTAAAAAGGGGGTGACTACAGAGATGACGACTAATAGAGGAGTATGGAAGAAAAAGACATGTTGCACCGACCCCAAATAAATTGGGATAAGGGCAGGAGAATGATGATGAATTAAAATCAAGAAATGCAATTTTTTTATCAAAATTGCGAACTGGGCCCTTTTTGCTTGTACGCCCACAATTATTTATGTAAGTACAGGGCAAATCCGGGGCGAGCTGCTAGTTCCGGAATAAAGGTCGAGTTCACTTAAAAGTCTGACTGAGAGACATCAAAGGATGAAATTGTGTGAGAACTATCAAGGGTAATGGAATGAGCTTTTCAGAAAAACACTATTATGCAGATCTGAGTGGAATGCTAGTCTTGACAAGAACTGGCATGCATATGAATGGTAGAGTTTACATAAACATTTTGTTTTTTCATCAGTTTTATTTTATTGTTTTATTTGAATTTTATAGCTCCCTTTTAAGATTGGTTTATTAGATAAATGAACTGCTTTACATTCAAATTATAAAAAGTGAAATCTTATTTTCAATCTTATCTTCTCTATCTCAATCAGACATAGTATTTATAAATTAATGTCGTTTTCCGCATCTGTCTGTTTTTCCGCTAACTCCTCCTAAACCACGCAACCGATTTTAATGCGATTTTCACTAATATAAACGAGGAAGGTTCGTGTATATAATTTGTACCCGGGCGGACCCAGGGCGAGTCGCTAGTTTCATTTCTATACAGTGTCACATTGCAAAAAGTTCATTGCTCTCAAAACTCTAAAGGACGGCGACGATCACCCATTAAATAAATGGACCTACTCTTTAAATACTTTTTCCCTTATCCTAGTGTATTTATTCAAAGGATGGATCTTAATTTTATTACCATCAAACCTTCGCAAGTTTTTTTTTTATTTTGTGGGTTGGGAAATCATCCAATGACTTCTCGCGCTCTGGGTGGAGCGGGAGGGCGTGTCAGACTCTTACTGACTAAAACCCACCCCAGTTCCTGCCCTGCCTTGAGTGCCCAGGGGCGCGGTAACTCTGTTTCGAATTTATCCACAACCCCTGGGCAGGCATCGGCCATGACGACTTTTTGAGGTGCGCGTGGAACACTACACGCCGCCGACTCTCGGGCCTGGTGCTGATCGGACGGCGAGCTACCCATTACTCGCCATCCGCAGGCCCACCCTAGCCTTGGCCAGTTTAATTATCTTTATATCTTCAATAGCACTTTTCCTATTGTCTCTATTAAGGCGAAGTTATACGACTTCTAATGATTTTTTAATTGAACATCACGTCTAAACGACTAGTTTTATTTCTTTGAAAAAAATATATGTTACTCTAGACAATTTCTTTTCTAACTTGATATGTGAATATTTGAAATTCTATTTTTATAACATAGTGTAATTAATTTGTAAAGTTATGTCTTATTCGGATAAATAATTGAGAATCATGCCAAAACTATAAAGCGTATTTTTATGAAACCTTCACCATTTAATTATTTATATTTTGGTATACGTGTTTTAGTATAATATCTGTTGTTTTATGTATAATAAATAAATAATGCGTCTAATTTCGAACAGCGCTCCTTGATGGGATAGTCCTATTACTGAGTGGACGTACGACGCGTTATGTGAGCTCAGCACAGAACACGCAAGCTTACCACTCAAGTTCAGTGGCAGTTAATAGCGCCTTAAGGCGAATACACTTTGTGCTCATTAGGTAATACTTGCGCTACATTTCACTGTTCACTATCACTAAACAGTAACTCTTTAAAAAATTAAAACCAAGTTTTAACTGGATTTCCACCATTATTACCTAAGATAGTATGTATTAAGTATGTAAATAGATAATAACCGTCCTATCAACCTATAATAATATAAAATAATAAACATTGATTTTGCAAATTGGTATAATAATGATAGCCGATAAATAAAATTGATGATTAACAAATAACACTGAGCAAAATAGGATTTTATCAAAAAAAATGTAATTTTCCGCGTGGTATTAGATTATGATATATATGATATAGATAGATAATTATATTGTAATTAGTGATTTATTTTATGATATGAATTAAATATCGATTTAACTATCAATTAAATCAATAGTATTATCAACAGTTGGTCAAAATGTGCGGCAAATAACTAGATTTCAATAATATGTTAATTAGATGAAGTTCTTTACTAGAGGTCAAGTTTGCTGAGGTCATTGCCGTAGCACTTCGCTACGACCGCTACGTATCACTACGACCGCTACGCTTCGCTACGACCGCTACGCTTCGCTACGACCGCTACGAATGCTTTTTATTTTTTATTGTGGGAAAACATCAAATAACTTCTCCCGTTCTGGGTGGAGCGATAGAGAGTATGTCAGACTCTTACTGACTAAAACCCACCAGTGTTCCTTCATTGCTTGTGCCAGAGCTGCAGTGACTATTTCAAATTTATCCGCGACCCGGGCAAGCATGGCCCTAGCGGACCCCGTCTGCTGATATCTCTTTGACAGCTGACACAGCTGTCAGCTTGGCTGGTGACAGCTTCCCATGTCCTCTCGCTCCGTACTATGGCCTGAACCAGGGCCAGATTCCAGAGGTCGCCACCGCCGATCGTCTCCACGAAGACGCGGTGGTGCTCCGCCCAAGCGGGCAGACCTCCACCGTGTCCTTCGGGCGATCTACACAATAGTGACATCCGGGCGTTTCCACCCGCCTTATCCGGAATAGGAACCTCCCGAAGCAACCGCGTTCAAAGAGTACCTGCGTCAGGTGGAAGGTGAGGACGCCATGGCACTTCTCCAACCACTCTTCAAAGAGGGGACAATTTGCCGCAATTATGGCGAGCCCAGTCACTGCTTGCTGACATCTCTTTGAGACGCGCGTGGAACACTACGCGTTGTCGACTGGGGCCTGGTCTTTATCGGACGGCGAGCTACCCATTACTCGCCGTCCGCAAGCCCGCGCCTACGGTAGCGTCGCGTCGAAAGCCGATTCCCGATCGGCTGTCGACTCCCGATCACAACAAATGCTACGTTTCGATACGAAAATGGTTCAAGGAACTTACTCTCCAGTGGCGCCAACTGGTCTGCACAAAAACGGTAGCCTTCATTGTCAGGACAAGGTTTTCTTTTTATTTGAACGAATTTTTATTTTTTTTAATATCTATTCAATTGCACCATTGCGAAGTTAGGGTGGCTCAGGCAATGCCTAGGGGTAGCGGATAAATTCTCAACAGAGTTACCGCTCCTCTGGGCACTCAGGCAGGGAAGGAACAGGGGTGGGTTTTAGTCAGTAAGAGTCTGACACGCCCTCCCGCTCCACCTAGAGCGGGAGAAGTCATAGGATGATTTTTTGACCACAAAAAAAACATAAGAGGGCGGGTCGCTTATGTTAATAAATATCTATAGATATTTCTACCTACAATTTTCGCTACCTACTGTTGTTGTTTGTGACATTATATTATCAGAGATTAACACATCAATTAAATTATTGCATCAGCAGTTTTACGCTAAAATATATTTTGGCACGAGCAGCCACGTGGAACTTATTAACAGGCATAAATTGTAAATTAAAATATTGAGAAGGAATGTAACAGAAACATTTCCGCAGTTACGGTTTTGTAATAACTTAGTCATACATGAGTCATGTCAAGTCTAGTTCAGTATTATAATAAAATTAATAGGTCATAATTGTGACCTATCTCGCCTAGCAACATTTCAACCATGCTAGTAAAGTGTTTGTGTGATGAGCACGATCATTTGTTCTGTGTCTGGGTGTAATTTATCTATAATATGTATGTATTTAGAATTATATAAGTATGTTTATCAGTTGTCTAGTACCCATAACACAAGCTCTGCTTAACTTGGGACTAGATGACGTTGTGTGATAGTTGTGGAATATTATTATTATTATTATTATTATTAAAGTTTCTCGCTGACGTAAATTTAATTAATTTTGATGAAAGTTACAGTAAATTGCACTATTTTTAAAAGCGAGGCGTTACAGATATTTTTTCCGAATTGTAAGTCTACATATACAGGATGTAACGGAAAGGTGTGGTCATATCGTTTAAGAGCCGGTTCTGCCCATGGAAATGAACCACTTTCTCTAAGAAAAAATGGAAAATTTCCAAAAAAAAAATTGGTTTTTGCATACAAAATATTCATCAGCTGGTCAATATTTCTATGGGAGGAAATTTTTTTTTTTGAGAATTTCCTCATGTTTTCTCGAAGAAACTTGATCATATCGATGGGCAGATGCAGTTCTTAAAATATGACCACACCTTTCCGTTACACTCTGTATATGCTAATAGTATATAAGTTTATAGTTAAAAAAACATGTTTTAAACAAGCTTTTGTACCTATCTCAGTTACATCTGTACACAAAATTTCATGTCCGTTCTGTTCAGCATTGAAGAGTTCCTTTATCTGGAGCTAGTCCTGGATGTCGATTCAGGTCATGCTTATCATTTTATAAATATATAAAAATGCATTGTCACCAGTACTAAAGGTGTGTGCAAAATTTCAGCTCAATCGGATACCAGCAAATGGTCGAAAAATTGTTTCCAAATTATGACGGACAACTTACAAACATACGAACAGTGCAAGTTACATAAAAGCTTGTAATAATGAGTGAGAGATTGCCCTTGAAAGTACTTCGGGCAGCGGTTTCACCCGCGTAGAATTATTATTTATTTACACTTCATGCCTTAGGCATTCTCTACCTAGCCAACCACTCAACTCAACCAGCCAAGCCAGTCAGGGTAGTGGAGAGATAATATGGCAGGTGCATAAAAAAAATACAAACAAAGTAATCATTATCTGCCCGCGCCTTTTCCCAACTATGTTATTGGGGTCGGCTTCCAGTCTAATCGGATGCAGCTGAATACCAGTATTTTACATGGAGCGCCTATCTAACCTCCCCTTGGTAAGACTCGATGTCAGACTTTCGTGCTTCTGACGACCCGTAAAGACTGTCAAAGATCCACGATTGACAGCCGGGACCAACGGCTTAATGTGCTTTCCGAGGCACGGAGGAGTCTCGATATGTAAAGATGGTCACCCATCCACGGACCAACCCCGGCAAGCGTAGCTTAACCTGATGGATCGACCCATGCGGCTGTTATTACTTTAGCCACGAGCTCTTCGAAACAAAATAATAGTAAGTAAAAATAAAATTAAATGTTTATTATTTTTTTGTTTGTTTTAATTTTTTTAAATCTTTTTTAATGAAATATTCAAAAATATAATTTATACAAATGAATAAACGAGTAAAAATAATAAAAAACGGAAACGAAAACATACATACACCCCCGAAAAAAAAAAAATATATATTACTTCCCCCGTTATTAATAATGTGCTATTTCGGATTATAATCTATCTCTGTGCCAAATTTCATTCGATCCTTTCAGCCGTTCTAGCGTTATTGTTTAACAGACACCCGTCCATCCAAGCTTTCGCATTTATAATATTAGTAGTATAGGTAGTAGGAAGTAAAAAAAGAAGACATCTTGTCGGCAATCCCAAATACACTAGGATAAGGGCAAGAGAACGATGATGGTGACGAGATTGCTTCAGACAGATCACCTCAACCGCGACCTTTTCTAGCTGCCCTAGTCCTCACACTACCAATCCAAGCTAGCAAGATAAATTATGGCACTCACTGTCAAGATCACTTGCTAGCAAGATAAATTATAGCACTCTCAGTAAAGATCATTTGCTAGCAAGATAAATTATGGCACTCACTGTCAAGATCATCTCAGGCAGTGAAAATCTTGTAACATCCTACTTCCTACTAATATTATAAACTAGCACTTCGCAACTTTGTCCGCGTGGATTTCAAAAATGCATAGCCTATGAAACTCACAAATAACCTTTTTTTTTTTTTGTGGGGTGGGAAATCATGCAATGACTACTCCCGCTCTGGGTGGAGCGGGAGGGCATGTCAGACTCTTACTGACTAAAACCCACCCCTGTTCCTTCCCTGCCTGAGTGCCCAGGGGTGCGGTAACTTATTTTCAGAATTTATCCGCTACCCCTAGGCATGCAGGCACCGGCCACGATGGGCCCCGTCAGTGGTGGCTGACTACATCTGTTTGAGGCGCGCGTGGAACACTACCCGCCGTCGACTCACGGGCCTGGTGCTGATCGGGCGGCGAGCTACCCACTGCTCGCCGTCCGCAGGCCCGGGTCTACGGTGGCCGGAAATCGTCTCGCGACGCATAGTACGCCCAGTACCTCTCCTGCGGTGATAGCGGCCGGGGCCGCGAGGGCCACTCTGTTGAGCTTCCCTCACGCGTCCCGCCTCCGCCTTCAAGAGCATTATTGCTTCGCAGAAGGCGGAGACTGCCTCCCATTCCCTCTCGCTCCGTACCATGGCCTGAACCAGGGCCGGGCGCTAGAGGTCGCCGCCACCTATCGCATCCACGAGGACACGGCGGTGTTCCGCCCAAGCGGGGCAGACCTCCACCGTATGCTCCACCGCGTCCTCTGGGCGATCCGCGCAGTGGTAACACCCGGGCGTTTCCTCCCGCCCGATCTGATGCAGGAACCTCCCGAAACAACCGTGTCCGGTGAGGACCTGCGTCAGGCGGAAGGTGCGGACGCCGTGACGCCTCTCCAGCCACTCCTCAAAGAGGGGCACTACCGCCGCAATGGTGGCGTGCCCAGCGCTGGGCTGCGACAGTCGCTGTCTCCATGTCGCCATGAGATCCTGCCGGAGCTCCGTCTGCCGAGCCGCGAGGTGTCGCGGCAGCAGAGTTTCGCCCCGGCGTTTGGCCTCCTCGCGCCACTCCCAGAGCAGCGCGAGGACCCTGGCCTCTAGATCCCATGGCGACAGTCCGGCAAGGAGGCTCGCTGCCTCACAGGAGACCGTGTGGTATCCGCGGATGAGCCGAATGGCCATGACCCTTCGGGACGCGTTCAACCGGCGTCACAAATAACCTGGCTTTCTATTGGTACAAGAATTTTCAAAATCTGTTCAGTAGATCCACAGATTACCCCCTACAACCTCACTAACTCACAAAATTTAATTACCTCTTTATAATCATCATACTTACTAATATTATAAAAGTGAATGTAAGTTTGTTTGCTACGCTTTCACGCGAAAACTACTTAACCGATCATCATGAAACTTTGTACACATATTCTTGGAGGTATTAGATCAAGTAACATAGGATACTTTTTATGATTTTTTTTTACGAAAGATATATAAACGCGGGTGAAACCACGGGCACAGTTAGTATTAGTATAGATGTGAAAGTATGTGAGGATGTATGTTTGTTACTCATTTACGCAAAATCTACTGAACGGATTTTGATGAAACTACAGTAATATTGCTTATACATCAGAAGAACACATAGGCGTTTTTATAGTAACTACTTATAAGATATATATACAAACTAACAATAATACCTTACATGTACAAAAGCGTATGAAAACAACTCATTGGGCATCAAAAAATTCATCCACATCGCTGTCAATGGAAAAAGTGCCCAGAACGCTAGCAGCATTGCCACGTTGAATAGCAATACTGATTCGTTGGACAAAGAAAAGCCCTACCTACTTATTACACGCGGGTGAATCCGCCAGCAGAAGCTAGTAACAACATAACATAATCAGCCATTTAATGTCCTCACTGCTGGGACACAGGCCTCCTCTCTGTGAGAGGGTGTAGGCCGTTATCAACCACGCGGGCCCAATGCGGTTTGGTAAAATGTCACATGGTTTTGAACATTTGGTTCTAGGACATGCCAGTTTCCTCACGCTGTTAAAAACTTCTATGTGTATCATAAGCTTGCTCTTCGGCACGTGATATTGATTGATAGATAACGTACATTTGATTACTGAGTGCTCAGTAGATCAAATGCAGTACATATTTCAGTGATCTTGGATCAAAAGCTGCCATTAACGGGAACGCGATTCAACAACTATTTTCGTCTCTTCTTCGGCAATGTCAAAACAAAAATAACCTTGCAATAGTTTCTGTACTACCATCTTGCATTTAATTTGTATTTGAATAATAATAGGAAAACAACTGCTTTTATTCCTATAAATGGCTTTGTGCTTTTATAATGGAAATCTTTCCTATGCAGGTGCTGTGAGCAAGTATTTTAACATATGGTGTTTAAATGTCTTTTGTCTTCTAATGACAGCTAAAAATAATCACATGTTTGTTTTAATTACTAAGAAATCACACGTAAAATACGAAATTTATTATAATAAAACTAAATAAATCCTGCAAAATTTTCAAAATGATAAATTGTAAAAAAAATCGACTCACTTTTTTGTCAAAATCCTGTTAATCACAAATAATTGTTTTATTAAAAAACAGTGTGGCACAATTTTTTTTAATACTTTTGACAGCTGGTATCCGCGACGGCGTTTGCGACTAAATGATACCACAATCACGCCCTATCATAACCGACAGACACCACTGCTGTTAGATAAACAATAAAACGTATGTATTTTGATGCATCACACACTCGTATCGTATCGTGTATATGAAAATTATGAACTAATATAAAGTGATTTTAGAAGTACTTTGTGTGACTCAGATTTTGGCAGCCAAACTTTTACAGACCGAGAAAAAAGTCTTGATTCATCTTTATCTTCCTGCCCTTGTCCCATGTTACTGGGGGTCGCAACAAAGAAAGATAGAAAGAAAATTAAAACTATCAGTAAATATTACGAAAAAAAACCTGTGCGAGGCGAAAATAGGTGCCTAGCTCAGCATATACTGCGATATTCAAAACACTAAACAACGAAGCATTGGTATTATGCTAGAGCTCGCTGTGATGCACCGGAACACTCATAGAACGTGGTATGACTATTATTAAACACGTTTTCTTCTTCCACACCCGACTCAACCATTACTATATCGTTCACTGCCTTCACTTTCATGGGATTCCTCACACAATCCATCCAACTTCCACAAAAAGTCTTGAATAGTAATGAAAAAATATTTCGTCATAGTGCCACTCACCAATATAAAACTTACAGCTATGTAGATTTACTTATAAAGTAGATATCGTAATTTATAATTGATGCACATATTAGTTGCCACTTAAGAATTTTCCTACGAAATTCGGTATACCCGGTTAGATATCAGTAAATAAATAAATTGTTCAAGCACTAAGTGGGTACTAGACAGAATGCGTAACCATATAGATAGAGTAAATTGCCACTCGTAATCCTCTATCTTGTTAAAGGCGACGCGAAGTTGCAAATGACAAATGGGATTTCATCAAGGACCACTTGAAAATGCGGCTATTCTGCTGCTCCTGACAAGGAGCAAGGTCCCATGATTAGAAATGAAGATAAAGATAAAGAAGACCTGGTAAACTGACTTCATTGTTACTATAAACTGCGATAAGCAACCCATTCAAAACATGGTGGCTAGTGGAAATACATTTCAGTGCAACCTTAATAAAATTTTCAGGAAAACTGTGAAAATCTCAAATAAGAATGTGGATGATATAAAACTAGGGGAAACCAAAGAAATGATGGATGAACTGTGTGAAAGATGATACGGCCTGAAAGGGAGTGACTGCTGAGATCGAGAGTCGACTAATAGAGAAGTATGATGGAAGAAGACAGCGCCGGCGTTGGGGTAGAGCGAGAGGAGCGGTCACTCTAGGCGCCAGATGGCAAGGGTCGGCCATCAACCATTTGCGAAAAACAATTGCCAGCGTGAAATGAAATTATAATGGCCCCTTTTGAGAAGTGTTGCCAGATCAGATTCTTAAAAGTCCGTAGGGTGACGCAGAAAAATCCGTAGATTGTCTCTAGGTTAATCCGTAGAACTCCAAACTTCTTAAAAAGCTGTGTTGTATTTGCAATTAAAAGAAAATCAAAAGATTTTTGAAAATTTGAGAATTTTATTTATCTAACATAAAACCGAAGTAGAATTTACGTGAAGTGAAAGCGTCGACAAAAGGTACCGAAAGACAATCTCGCTCTACCCTGACGAAGGGCTAGAGCCGACGCTGAAAGAAGAAGACATATTGTGCCGTCGACAACAAATACTTGTAAATTGGGATAAGACCAAGCAAATGATGATATGCATACAACTGAAACTACAATTTATAAATTACCACTTTCAGGAAATGCATGAAAATAGCCTTGTATATTGGACGCGAAACAGTAACCCATTTAAACAATGGAAATCTATAGCGTCCTGTCAAATTGTCTCGCACAGCCATCGTTCAAATCTTGGAACCGCTCCAAGTTAGCCGCCGGGAGAAACTCCTGATTTATTATAAACAAAGATTATTTCCCGCTCCCATTATGGTTAATGCGTCAACTATTACCCAATACTGGAGTCCTACGTTCCATAACATAACACCAGACCTTCTTCAGCCTGGTTTTTTTTATCCCGGTAGTAAATAAGTACCAGACATAGCCCGAAGAATCGGGAACCTGAAGTGGTAGAGGCATACCGAAAGACGCAGCGTTGAAAGGGCTTCCACAAGGTGGACCGACGACCTGGTAACCCTTACCGGAGTCGTGGGAACCCGATAGGTGCGAGACACACCGGACCAGTCATTGTGGCGACACTTGGAGGAGGCCTATGTCGAGTACGTTCGCGTGAGATAATTTTCGTCGTTCACGCGGGCAAAGCCGCTGGCACGAGCTTGTAGGAAAATTGGAACGGAATGTGTGTGCGTCATTTATTTGATGTTTGTTTCGCTGTGTTAAAGGTGCCCGTGTCAACGTTTCTTCCTATGACCTGATTTGTTTTAAACATAGGTTGTAGGCATTGCGAATTCTTTTAGCTAAAATTAGTGGTATTAGACGTCAAACTGGGTATTGGGGTCGCGGATAAAATATTCGAAAGAGAGTTAATGCGACCCTTGGTATAGGAAACTGAAGGAACAAAGGTGGGTTTTAGTCAGTAAAAGTCTGACATGAAGAGCGAGAGAGATCATTAGATGATTTCCCAAGCTCCAAAAAAAAGGGATGGTACCTACCTAATGATAAAATGGATGTCGTAACTGTAAAAATTAAACCTTGTCTTAAATCTTGGAACCAGTGACTCCAAGATTTGAAAAATATTAATTAAAATATAAAAACTATTTAGTAGTTTTATTCTGGAAAAGAATAACAACTGTGATTTATTTTATTTAGTAATGTTCCGTATATTTTAAAGTCGTGGGAGAATAACCTATAGTTATCCAAATACGAGTATATCCACCTAACTTTTAAGTACTTAGGACTTAGGGGTAAGCTTTAACACCAGCTTGACTTTTCGTGAGCACGTCATGAGGTGCTGCAAAAGAGCTTTTAGAAAGTTGGGTTTCATACTTCGTACGATCCGAGAGTTCTCGAATGTAAAAGCTATTGTATCTTTGTATAACGCACTGGTTAGGAGCCAGCTAGAATGTAACGCAGTCATCTGGTCTTCGCATGAAGCTAAATATAGTCTCATGCTGGAGAGGGTACAAAATAAATTTATCAGATATTTTTATAAGCGATATTACGGTCTTTATCCATTAATGTATCCTACCTTATTTATTTTAGGGATGGTAGGATACAATGAGCTAAGGGTTAGGAGGGAGTTGGCACTCACCTCATATATATTTAAAATTTTTAGAGGAAAGTTGCATAATGCAATTGTTTTGGAGCGGCTGAGCCTGTGTGTTCCCGACAGGTACGTGTGGAGACGACGGCGACCGCACCTGCTGGTGGAGCCGTGCAGTTGGACCAACCTTTTAAGGGAGGCGCCGCCGACGCGTGCACTTCGCACGCTCAACTTGGTCCATAATGAAGTTGACCTTTTGTGTTGTATTCTGGGTGAATTCATTAGGAGTGCATTATTTACAAATAGTTATAGGTGTTAGTAACATAATTTAGGATAAGCGCATTTATCGCATTGGCGGAAAATAAACCTGTAAAGATAGATGTAAGGCGAAAATAAATAAGATAAATAAAAATAAAAAATCTGAATAAAAAAGGATCCACTTTATCACACATTCAATCAAAAACACACTATGCTCACAACTCCGTATTAAAAAAAAAAGTTAAACTTAAACATATTCCCGCCGAAAAGCTAAAATTTATTTAAAAAAAAAACTGGTTTTTCCCATCTGAAAAATGTCCAACGCGCCTAAAGAAGTTTTCACTTAAAAAAAAAGTAAAATATTCAGGTAGGTACTTACTGGGTATCAAGTAGGAGAGTACCGACCACAGACACGCACCTTGCACAACTAGACCTAAATTCCGTCATATACAACTAAATAGTGATATGAAGGGCGTAGTACCAAGCGTGAGTCAGGATTCCGTTGAAGGGTTCCGTAGAGAATTCTTTATTAAAGCGTAGATAGCTAAGAAAGTCAAGAAGATATGTCGGTTAGTCTCGACGACACGACGCAGCAAACCCTTGAGGAATGCTAAGGCTGGATAGTGTATCGCCGCGATCTGGTCGTGGTGGTTGATGCAGCGGATACTCTTTCGCTTCTGGTCGTGATTCACTCCATGGTCGGTAGAGAGAGCGCGTGGGACGATGTCGCCGCCTTCTGCAAGAAAGTAATGGTCATAAAGGAGCGAGGTGATACAACCTTCCTTCCAATCCAAAGCAAATGCACCGGGCGCCGGACTGATGGGCTGATGTTCTTTACCTTGAGTGAGTTTTGTATATCCTCCTAGTAGCAACCATTATGCTCTGTATCTCTTCATGGTTTCCATTCGTGAACCTTTTATTTTCAATGGTTCTTATTTCATCTCTATACTTTTTTGCCCTTTGTTTACTTGCTTATGAAACTCATAATTCTTGAATGTATTTTGTTGAATAAATTTTACGTCATGAAATAACGGTGTGAAATTCAACATCATCATGTAGCCATTTCCTAACCATTCTCCATTTAAAATAGCATTTTACAGAAGTTAAAAAAAGTTATTTTTAATGCACACTTTGTAACAAAAGTACAATAAACATGTTACAGTTACGATAGACGCCAAATTTATTATACTCTTTTTATACAGCAGCTGTCACAGTTAAATATAACTGTTTTAACTATTTATATTATGAAATTATGTGGCTTTAATTTAGTTATATTATTTTATTTAAATTTAAAATAACAGATTCAATGCTTAGAACCCTACAAGAAGCAGGGGTGAACATACTGGGAACGCATACGTTGTGATTGCCGAGTTTTTTCACATTTACCGGTTTATTTCGTCTGTTAAATTGACGTAAATAAAGTTCTGTGATTGTCAGTCACTTGTGAATGCGACGCCTTGTTGATTGTTATTGCTGAGTTTTCGTGGTTTAGTTTCTAGTTGTTAAAAATTAAAATTAATTATAGAATTAATAAAATTGTGTTAACTTTGAAATAAAATGTTTTGCAGTCTGCTTCTACATGAAGCGACTCCCAATCTGACCTCCACAACCCAGTAACTGGGTAGAATGATTCCAAAACATAATTCTATTTATCTCTTAATGAAAACAAGGACCTTTCAACAAAATTTCCCAACACAGAACCCTAACGATGAAGAGCATTTTATCAAGCAAGCTAGTCAACAGCGAACCCCTTGAGCAAATGATAAATGTCGCCGATGTTTCTTCAGAAACGCGACGGCACGTGAATACCGAAGTACCAGTGTTATTCCTCACGACCTTGGTGACGACTATTGAACATCAAACTTAACCGTGATCGTTTAGGAATTCTGAAAATTCTCTTGGTCTAGCTATAAGTGGGATTGACGGTGGTTCCAAAGGTTTGAAGTGGCTCGTGTAAATACTATAGTGTATGGATACGACGACAGTGATGATGATGTTCTGTAAAAAAAAACTGGCCACGCACTTGGCCGGTTCCGTAGACCGTACCTAAGAAATTTTTTTCCATGAATTTTGGATTTTGTACGAAAAACAAGTAGAAACATTTTTTAGGTTGGGCGACTATTACTCTAAAATAAAACTAACAGAGCTAACTTAGCCGTGATAGTTTTTCTTTTGATTTTGTTAGAGCTGTGATTTTTTTCACATGTTCAAAATCAACCATTTAGCTGGCAGACACTTGACTCGAATATCTATGCAGACTCTAACAAAAATTAGCAATTTAAAGCTTAATTTTACGCAAACGGATCCGTGAATCGAACAAAAAAAAACAACCGACTTCCAAAAAAAAAAAAAAAACTAAAAATTAAAAAACAATTTTAATTTCAGAAGTCGGTGTTTGCATTTTACTTCTTCGTTATTTGACACCGACTTCCGAAATTAAAGTTATTTATTAATTTTTAGTGTATTTTTTTTAGAAAGTCAGATGTTTTTTTTTTATAAAAATGTTTTTTATTTTTCACTTTTTAGTTATACCCTAGAACTAAAAACCCCAATAACATGCAACTTGAAATTTAAAAATTTGGAGAGCACCAAAACGTCATCGAGGTATACGTATTTTTCGTTTTTGTTCAGTTTCTCAAAAAGCGCTGAAGCAAATCGATAAAATTTATATGGGACCACCTTGGGAGTATTTATTCTTTCGGATAAAAAAAGAATTTTGAAAATCGGTCCACAACTGACAGCGAAATTGGCGGACATACATAAAAAAAAAACATACATACAGTCGAACATAGAAAAAAAACTTTTTACAAAAAAATACAACCGACTTCCATAAATAAAACTAAAAAATGCAAAATAACTTTAATTTCGGAAGTCGGTGTTTCTAGTTTGGTTTCTTCGTTATTTGACACCGACTTCCGAAATTAAAGTTATTTTGCATTTTTTAGTTTTATTTATGGAAGTCGGTTGTATTTTTTTGTAAAAAGTTTTTTATTTTTCACTTTTTAGTTGTTGTACCCCATTCTAAAACTAAATTAATAGTAAAGTTATGCCCGAATTGATAGCCCCAAAAATAGGGAATTTGAACATAGTTCGTGAAATTAGGGTGTATCAGGGTGAACTGTACAAATCTGTATACCCCTTCAGAGCGTATCAGCGTGATGTAATGTTGTGAAGTGGTGAAAACAATATACAGACATGCGATTGCAGCAATTCTGGAAGGTTTGCTGTCATTTATTGAAGAGTTCCATTGTGTACCTCCGAAGTTCTTCATCAGATCTTCACCAAATTAAAATGGGACCACATGTGAAGCAACAGCTTTCAAATGAAAAAAAAATCTTCAAAATCGGTTCACGTAGTGAAAAGTTATGAGGTAACACACATAAAAAAAAAAAAAAAAATTAAAATAAAAAAAAATACAGTTGAATTGAGAACCTCCTCCTTTTTTTGAAGTCGGTTAAAAATGGTTTTCACGGACCCGTAATATTTTTGAATGGCTTATCGAACGACACCCCACACCATGGCATAGACGAGAAAAAAAAAGAGTGGCACTGCGGGAGTGCCGACAGAAGTGAAAACTTGATCAAAAATGCCCAACGCGCATAAAGAAGTTTTCACTTCAATCCGCTACGCGTCGTAGCATTCGTAGTGGATTGCGTAGCGGTGTCGGTGTCGGTGTCGGTGGCGAGTTCAATTTTTTTTCCGATCTCAAAAATGGCCAACGCGCCTAAAGAAGTTTTCACTGGGGTGTTACTCCAATGGGTGGTCATATTTTATACACTAGGGTGTTACGCCTATGGGTGGTCATATTTTATTCACTAGGGTGTAACGCCTATGGGTGGCCATATTTTATACACTAGGGTGTAACGCCTATGGGTGGTCATATTTTATTCACTAGGGTGTAACGCCTATGGGTGGCCATATTTTATACACTAGGGTGTTACGCCTATGGGTGGTCATATTTTATTCACTAGGGTGTAACGCCTATGGGTGGCCATATTTTATACACTAGGGTGTTACGCCTATGGGTGGTCATATTTTACACACTAGGGTGTAATGCCTATGGGTGGCCATATTGTATACACTAGGGTGTAACGCCTATGGGTGGCCATATTTTATTCACTAGGGTGTAACGCCTATGGGTGGTCATATTTCAAGTACTGCTTCTGCCCATAGGAATGAACTAGTTTCTTCAAGAAAGTCACGGTCAACACCGATTTAAAACAATTGGTCCTCCCATACAAATTTTAATCAGCTGATGATAACTTTGATAAAAGTTGTTTAATTCCTTTCTTCCAAAAAATACATTTCTGTTAACGTTAACGCTAACGCTTCGTGTAAAATGTATGGCAAGGCAATTACCTGCGGAGAGAACTGTCACGTGACTCACGCCCAGTAATGTGCAACCTACTTCCAAAAAAGTTTGCAAGTAGGTTAACTGTATACTTGTATGTTTTGTTTCATCCCTTAGCCAAATAGTGCAAAATAGAAAATCTATGTGTGCACTTCGTGTAAATTTATACCAGTCATAACGCTAAATATCGGTATTTAACTACTAAAAACTGTTTGTAATGAATCATTAAAATAACTTACGGACGCCACTTTTTATTTATCTAATTTATCACGCCTTCCGAAATGAGTTATTTATAAGACAATGAAAAGCTTTTGTTAGTTTTTGCAATCTTCAAATATTTGCGTACATATTAATACTGTTTATAATATTTTAGAGGATCTAAGATAAAGGTATTTTATTTTACTCTGTTCGTTGAACTTAGTACTCTGTGCCATTGATGAATGCTTACGTCAATATTTTATTTAAAAAAAAAAATAATAATAAGTAGGGTCTTGTGTAAACAGATGCGTTTATAAATATAGTGAAATATATTGAGTTCTATTCTGGAACATTCTTAGTTGGAAACCGTTTCGTCAGTAAAGGAGTTACCCCAAAATCGAAAACAGAAAGAATTTTTCAAATCCATTCAAAATTGAGTAAGTTCGAAACCTTTCAAATCTGGTGGAAGGGAAAACTGTCAACTAAAAGAAAAAGGATGCACACACTGACGTATGTACAGTGGTGGCCCAGTGGTATTGGCCGCGACTTACAAGTTGTAGGTCGTGAGTTCAAACCCAGGCGTTTTAGTTTGTGTAAATTATTTCATTACCACTGCTCTCTTAAACGGTGAAGGAAAACATCGTGAGGAAACCGGCATGTCCTAGAACCAAAAATTCGAAGACATGTGACATCCACCAATCCGCATTGGCCTCGCGTGGTGGATTACGGCCCACACCCTCTCGTAGAGAGGAGGCCTGTGCCCCAGCAGTGGGGACACTAAAAGAAGGATGACAATGATGATGATGATGATGATGATACTGACGTATGACGTCACCACCATTAGGTTACGAGCGTACAAAAGAGATAGCGAGATGTCCTCACCGTACCAATATTTGAAATGTTAATTGTGTAACCAATGTTGATGCTGTTTTTAGAAAAAGATCTTTTTTTTTGTGTTTTTTGCTGTATCGTATAAAATATCGTACAAAAATAAACACATCAGTATACCCCATTATCTTCTTCTTTCATACTTATTCAACATTTCAGTGTTCACGCCCTTTATATGTATTCGATTTCTCATCGTTTCTTTGATTGTGCCCTACTCTTAAGGTGGTTTTACACCGGCGAGGCGAGGCGTGGATGGGATGGGCTAGAATTGAAATTTGTATGGCAACATTTCTCTCCACGCCCTGCCCATCTTTGATTTAAGAAGTCTAGATGCGCGAGTATGTGCGAGGCGAGAATTGAAATATTTGTTAGTACAATATTGAACCTTTATTGCTCTAAGAATTGAGTATTTGACCCGCACGATCTTCGCTGGATATCGCGAGATATCTTTCGGTGTAATTTCATGTGTGTAATTTCACGGCGTGATTTCAATTCTCGCCCATCCCATCCACGGCTCGCCTCGCCGGTGTAAAGTCACCTTTATAGACATCCACATTCACGAGGAAATTTTCGCCATTCCGCTGCATCGCCTCCTCATACCATGACCACAGATTTTCATAATTTTTGTCAGTCACATGTGGAAATAAGTAGGTTTTGGGGCAATTTATTCCATACGACAGTTTAAAAACAAGTTTTAATCTGGGAGAATGAAATAAAAAGTACTTACTTACTTACCTATATTCTTAAAAGCTTGAGGCACTACCCATTACAGGTTACAGGTTAGGTACTGACTATATGTATGTGAATCAAGCTAATAAGAATATAGGTTTCCCTACACGCTAAATACTAACTAGAATTTATTTTAAACTTTTCAGTCCCAGATAAAAGCTTATTTTTTAAAAATGTTTTTTTACTTTCTTTTTAGTAGGTAAGAGGCGTGATCTTTTAAAATATTTTACGGATATTATTATTGGTTGGATGTATAGTGCTCCTCAAGACGAAACAATCCAGCCCAAATTCGGTGGGCTTACGTTGTTTTATCAGAGAGATGCCGTAGCCACCTTCCAGCTTCATTATCAGACCCTGGATATCGTCTTGGTGTAAAGTGCTCCTCAAGATGAATCAATCGAGTCCAAACTCGGTGGGGTTGTGTTGTTTTATCACAGAGATACCGTGGCCACCTTCCAGCTTTATCATCAGACCCTGGATATAATCTTGGTGTAAAGTGCTCCTCAAGACAAATCAATCCAGCCCAAACTCGGTGGGGTTTTGCTGTTTTATCACAGAGATGCCGTGGCCACCTTTCAGCTTCATCATCAGACTCTGGATATCGTCTAGGCGTAAATTGCTCTTCAAAACAATCAAGCCCGAACCAGATAGGTTTATCTTGTTTAGTTCAAAAGTTCCTATGGCCATCTTCCGTCTTCATCATTAGACCAGCTCCATGGTACCATACCATTGGTACCATATCGTTGTATTGTCATAGAAGATACATGACATAAGTACACCAAATTTGAGTCCAATCGGACATCGGGAAGTGGGTCTAATATAGCTTGCAAGATTTGATTACAGACCGACAACGGGGCGGGTGAAACTAAATAAAAACTTGTAAAATAGTTTTTTTTTTGGAACGAAGTTCCTTATCGCGCGTTGTGAAAGGGGGCTAGACGGAAAAAATTCTTACGAAAAGTTGTCACGACACTAATGAGGCTGTCCATCCAAAAAGATTGTGTTGGAAAAACAATCTAATAAAAACTTCTTGTATTTTTGGTGGGTAGGTACAAAGTTTGCAAGCAGATCAAGCATTATCAAACATTATTTGTTATAGTTGTTGTTATTGCTAAAGAGTTGAGTTGAGCTGAGCTAAGCTGAGCTGAGCTGAGCTGAGCTGAGCTGTGCTGAGCTGAGCTGAGCTGCGATGAGATGAGATGAGATGATGAAGTATAACTTCTTACGTGTGTGCGTAGTTAATAATAAAAAAAATATTATAAATTAAAAAAAATAAAATTATATTACAATTCCTTCACTAATTAATCGAAAGGAACTTCGTTCCATCCGGGTGTCCCTTGACACCTCTCAAGTTTTTTTTTGTTTTATTACAGTATTTATTATTTACCAAGCTTTGTATCTAAAGTCTATCTAATTCTACAGTGGTCACGTCCTTTTCGGTCAGTACCCTTGTGTCATTGTAGTGCGTTTGTCTCCAAGTAGCTAAGCTTAGTATATTTCTTTTGCGAAAGGAAGGGCATTTGATAGCAATAATAAATGTATTTTAAAGAAAATGCTATCAGGAATTATCAGTTTAAAACGACAAAACAAAACAAATCTAGAATAAGCTAAAAATATCACTTATGCGATTGGGGTACCTCAGGGTGTTATTCTGGGCCTTTATGTATTTGCGATTGGGTTCCCCAAGGTGCTATTCCAGGTCTTTGTTTCATTTGCGATTGTGGTACACCAAGGTGTTACTCAAAGCCATTATATTGATTCGGGTATGCTCGGTAGACTAGGATAGACTCGGGTAATAGTCAGGTAGCCTTAGTCCTCTTCTCAAGCATATACCTTGTTACAGGATCTACCCTCGGAACGTTTCTAATACAATACTCACAGTTTTTTGTCCGTTTTGTTTTTATTTGTTTGGCCACTTTTACGTGCATCAAAGCCTCGGGCAACCAAATAAAGTCCATCTAAACAAGATTCTGTCATCTACGACTGTTGTTTTTGAGTCTTGGAAGCTATTTCGAACAACAACAACTGGGAAATCACACATCGGAAGAAGTGCTGAATCACAGTGACTAGACTTCGAGCAGCGGATTGTCGCCGCTGGGCGCAGGACATAAGTGCTGAATCGGTGTGCGTTGCTTGCTTGTGGTGTTTTTGACAGTGCAGTGCAACGGCGCTCGGCGGTGCTGTACAGCGGCGCTCGGCGGTGCAGTGCAGCGAAAGCGTTCCGGTTAGTTCAATATTATTTTCACAACACCGCTGTCTAAATTAAAATAATAGAATATTATAAAAGTGTGTCGTGAGAGTACCAGTATATACAATTAAACTGCAAACTACACCGTTGCCTCAGCTTTTTATACTGGTGAAATACAAGAGTAAGCATGCCGCTAAAGCGCACCCCACCAGCTTCGCCCGTCCCGTTAACGCCCACAGAAAGCACTCGTAGTGAAGTAATGTTTGCGTCCACAAAGGAAAAAAATGCGTCATCCCTACTACATTGCGAATCCGAACCTGACCTTCACACCTTGGCGGCAAACATAACGGAAAGGAAAAAACGTAAACATGACGGGGAAAAATCAGACCTTTTGGTAGTTATCAAAGAAATGTTCTCTTCTTTCTCTAGTGAACAAGAAAAACGCTTTCAAGACCTTCAAGCAAGTATAGAGCTTATGTCAAATAAATATGATGAGTTTTTATCGAAAATATCTTATCTTGAGAAGGAAAGACAGTCAGACAAGTTAATCATAAAGGATTTGGAGGACAAAATAGAATCACTGGAACGTAAAGCTCGTGGCGTTGGAATAGAAATTCGAAATATACCAAAACGAAACGGAGAAACTAAGGATACTCTTGTTAGCGAGATTTCAAAATTAGGTGAAATATTAAATGTAGATATTAACACCAGTAATATTAAAGATTTATATAGGTTAAAATCAAAAGATTCTTCAGACCCTATCGTATTAGACTTCACCTCAGTTCTCTTGAAGGAAAAGGTCCTCAAATCTGTAAAAACCTTCAACAAAAATAAACAAAAAGGCAGCAAGTTAAACACGACCCATCTCAACTCAAGTTATACTCAAAAGCCGATATATATATCAGAGGCTCTCACTCACAATACCCAGAGACTATATTATTTAGCTCGTCAATTCCAGAAGAGTCATGGGTATAGCTTCTGCTGGACAGCAAATGGTATAGTTTACCTAAAATACAACGAAGACTCCTCACATATCCGGATAAACAACGTCGCTGACATAGAAAAATTACGAAATAATGTTAAAGCGCTGTGACTAACTGTTGTTTTGAGATACATAAGTTGCCTCATTATTCTACTAACTATAAGATTGCATGTTAAAATTAAGTTTAAATCTATGGATTATTTTTACACTACAAAATACAACTACACGGCCACACAAACCTTTCACTTTTACTCAAACAAATTTAAACACTACTTAAATAAAAAAATAGCCCAACTCAATACTTTCTCAGATATACACAAAATTCACTTCTCAAACACAATTGCATTACTCAACTCAATTACTCATCAAATAACAATCTCAGACAATCCACACCAAATTCATACTGACAAACACTGTTTTACTATATACATACAAGCTCTTTCCGTAATTTTAGTCCCTACCTTGATCAATACTCTTGACTATATTTACATTCTCGTTAACCATTCGATGACATAACTAATTTATCTGAAAATATTGACCAATTATCCGTATCTCACTCACTAACCGTGGACTTAGAGGTATGTCAAAATATTATTAGTTCTACTCAGGGCAACCTACTTATACTGACACAAAATATACGAAGCATAAACCGAAATATGCCCGGCTTAGAAGTATTACTACAAAGACTTAATGTAAATTATGATTTACTAATTTTAACAGAAAGTTGGCTCAAAGGTGCAATGGTAATCCCTCACCTACCTGGTTACTCTAATGCAGCAACAAATATAAACCCCTTACAAAACGATGGAGTAGTTATCTACTTCAAAGAAAATATTGACCTAACTATAATAGAACCTAAATTTCATGAAAGTAATTGCCTCCTAGCCACCATTGGAAAACAAGTTGCTATAATTGCCATATACAGATCGCCTTCCTACACCAATTTGGAGCCGTTCCTATTGTCGTTGGATAATATGTTACATTCAGTGTCGTCTTTTGAGCACATCATTGTTATAGGTGACATGAATATAGCAATAAACTCTAATAAAATTAAATCTGAAGGGGAACGATATTTAACCCTAGCGGCTTCACATGGCCTACTTCCCGCACACACATTAGTCACACGCGGTGCTTACCAGACATGTATAGATCATGTCCTTATAAAAACTAAAGTTTCCTCTACCACGATAGTCCCCAATGCAACACTAACGGATCACCATCCCGTTTTATTCTGTTTAAATTTACAAAAACCACGACAATATGCAACTACAACTAAGGCCATAATAGACGATCAAAGATTAGCACAAGACATTTTAAATATTAATTATGATCCCATTTATCAAACAGAAAACCCAAATACTAGTTTAGATTACCTAACAAAATGCTTACAAAAAGAAATAGAAGAAAACACCAAAATTGTAACACTTTCTAGACGCCAAAAAATCATCAAGCCTTGGATAACTCCAGGGCTACTACGTTGCATGCGAAACAGGGACCGACTACATAAGAAAACAAGCACTGATCCGGATACGAAGTATTAAGAATAACCTACCAACGATACAGAAACTTCTGTAATAAATTATTACGAAAGTTAAAAAGAGCCTACGAAAAAAACCAAATCCTAGAAGCACAGAACGATAATAAAAAATTATGGAAAGTCATCAAAAAAATCACACACACAACTAAAACAACAAAACACTCAAAAGAATTATTAACTCTCTCATCATCATCTCCTGACCAATCACTTCACGAAGCAAACAGCTATTTTATAAATGTGGGTAGCTCACTGGCGGATAAAATATGCCAACAAAATATTAATTCCCGGAATATACCTGTACATCATAATACTCAAGATAAATCACCAAATGTCCCAAATTCGTTTGTCTTAATGGAGACTGACAAATACGAGGTTGAACAACTTATCTTGGGTCTAAAAACAGACAGTGCACCAGGATGTGATAATATTAGCAGTAGATTCCTAAAACAACATAAAAATGTTCTAGTACATCCTCTAGAAAAAATATTTAATGATTGTTTAAAAACAGGAGTGTTCCCAGATTCCCTCAAACGATCAGAAGTGTGTCCAATCTATAAGAACGGAGACAGAAATCGTATAAATAACTATAGACCGATTTCCATCCTACCAGCAATATCCAAAATCCTTGAAAAAATCATAAACATTCGTCTAGTAAATTATCTAGAAAAAAATAAACTCCTGTCAGTGAATCAATACGGGTTCAGACACGGAAAATCAACTGAACAAGCAGTAAATAAACTGATAGGATTTATTAGTTCAAATTTAGACAAAAACAAAAAATGTCTTTCCATTTTTCTCGACCTGGCCAAGGCATTCGATACGATTTCTGTCTCCCTCCTACTCAAAAAGTTGGAGGCACTGGGTGTCAGGGGCACCCAGCTTGAACTCTTTAACAGCTACCTCTCTGGGCGAACTCAGTGTGTCCGAGTGGACAAATACAAAAGTACACACCTTCCTGTTACACACGGTGTGCCCCAGGGAAGTATACTGGGGCCCACCTTATTCCTAGTGTACATAAATGAACTTACTAGTCTTAAACTAACCAAAGGTGAGATCATTTCTTTCGCAGATGACACCGCTTTGATGTTTGAGGGTGACAGTTGGGAGGAGGTCTTTCGTATCGCTCAAAACGGATTTGACATTACAAGGGAATGGCTGCGGAGGAACATACTTACCTTAAACGTTGTTAAAACTAAGTATATTTGTTTCAGCATAAGGCAGGCTGTGGGAATCCGCAGCGACCTACGAATTATTTCCCATGAATGCATTTCTGCGGATAGTTGCGCATGTTTATCTCTGGAACGCGTCAATACTCTAAAATACCTGGGTATTATTTTAGATAACAACCTTAACTTTAAAGAACATGTAAAAGTTCTTTGTAACAGAGTACGAAAACTAATTTATGTATTTAAAAACTTACGTCATGTCGCGGACCCTGCACTGCTGAAGCAAACATACCTAGCCCTGTGTCAATCGCTTCTTAGTTACTGCATTTCATCCTGGGGAGGTATTTGCAAAACCACTCTAAAGGCAGTTGAAGTCGCCCAGAGAGCAATACTTAAGGTTGGCACTTTGAAACCAGTGCGTTTTCCTACTGTTACACTGTTCCATTTGTGCGAGGTTTTAACAGTCAGACAGTTATTTATACTTAAAGTCATCCTTCATGAACACAACAAACTGCCCTACAACCCAATATTATTACAAAGACGTCGTAAACATCATGTATGTGACAAATTAATCACAGTTAAAACTATCTTCGCTAAAAGATTTGCAAGCTTTCTAGGCCCTTACCTTTATAATAAGCTTAACAAAATAATAAATATATACCCTCTGACTAGAAAACAATGCAAACATAAAGTATTCCACTACCTACAGAAACTAAGCTACGATGAGACGGAACAACTACTTATTATACAAAATTAAAAAAAGAGCTCATACACATATACACGCACGCACAAACATATATACATACACACACACACATACACACACAAATACACACTCACGCAGAAACACACATACATACACACACACACCATCACAATCCATTAAATGATTACTTACTAACAAATTACTTACTTCTATGTAAAGAGAACTTACCCACTATAAAAGTGGCACCTATTATTGTATAATAAAAACGTGGGGAATGGTGCTGATAACCGAAATACAGGCTATGCCTAGTTCGGCTACAGACGCTAATCTCATCACCCTTTTTGAAATTGTTGCCATAATGCCATTGTAAAGTAGTAATAAGTTTATGGAATTAAATTATTATTATTATTATTACACCCACTAAGAAATCACGTGACGTTTCAAATGGACACTCGAGCTTGATAAAGAAGCAAAATCAAAGTTCAGCAATTGAAGTTATATATATAATAGTACCCTATAATGTCGCCAACACCCCAGAGTCAAAATTTAATTTATATTATTATTTAGATATAAGCACTTTGTACCTCATTTTAAGTGAACTGTTATTATTTAAGTTCTTATGAGGAATAAATTCTTTAAACCTAAGTTCTTAGTCACGTTTATTATGTCATAGTACCCTAAGTATTGTAATTTGGTATCATATCTTGTGCTGACAACAACTTTCAATTTATAAGTTGAACTCGCATCGGATAGAGTTTCGTTACAATCGGAAGTTAGGGTATACTGGAAATGAGTAGTTTGATCTCTCGTGTGTACTTATTTAAATGTGTCACTTGTTCAGGTATAGGAAAATTACAATTATGAAAGTGTCGATGATAAATATAATGATTATACGGTAGTGGAGTGGTAGATAAGTGAAGTGCTTCATCATTGCAGAAGGTATTTTCAATGCCTATGTTAGTTATAGGAATTAGTTATGTTTTATGGTTGATGAAGTGGCGACCTTGACATAATTTGCCGTTGGATGAAAAAGATTTCATTCCAAGCTTCTCTAAGATATATTAGAATCATCACTATTGATAGGAAACTGACGCGATCATTTCAAGATGTTGACATTTGGACAATGCAACGAATTCGAGCCTTGGCGTAGCATACGTTTTTCCAAGTACCTACCTACCTGCTCTTGTCACCGCCGGCTTTCCGGCTGTATTAGAACCACATGGTCTGGCTCGTGACGATGGTAAAAGACCGGACGGCATGTCATTATTTCCGTGGAAGTTGGGTAGGCCTTTAGTGTGAGACGCTCCATGTGTCGATACTCTTGCGCCATCTCATCTTCCTAGTTCGTCGTGCTGTGCCGGTGCTGCCACTTCGACTGCGGAGAATCTCAAGCGCGGAAATATAACAACCTCATCGGTAGTTACAGTTTCGAGCCGTTTGGGGTTGAAACCGATGCGACGACGCGGAGGAATTTTTTGATGCCGTATTTTAAAGTTTTATTTAGTTAGGAGTTTTTTTTTTAAATTATAGTTAGTCAAGTATTTAATTTTGTACATAGTGCCTACTTACATTAACAGACTTTAAACTGAAGCAATTCCCAGACGACTACGAGCGCCGTTGAAAGCGATATCATTTGTTACTGTTAAACGTGAGGCGTATTTAATGACACACGTTTTTTGGCAAACTTAGCAAACGGATCGATTGGTTGTTCCGAACTGCTCAGCAAAATATACCTTCGTAATAATCAGAATAACCTACGGTAAACAGAATCTGACGGAGGTGGTCGAGCATATTATTGAATTTTAGCCCGCCACACTATTCCCTAACCACTGTAACTTCTGTAAGCCAGAATCATCAGTGGCGATCACCAGAAAAAACGTCGAGGCAATGAAGCTCGACGTCCCAGAGAAACGATTAAACTGTCTTGGGTCCCGCAACGAAATTAATCAGAAAAGACAGCAAAGGTGTAAGAAAACATAATTTCCACTTCCCTCCTAATCAAGCGGGAGACAGAACAAAGCTAGGCCATTAGGCACAAAGGGGGTATTTACAACTGGGGTAAGCCCAGTTGCCAAGCACCACTGGTTAAAAACACCAATATTAAAGGGTCTTAGAATTGTGAACTGAACTTGATTCCAATAACACGTATGGCAAAAACGCTTGAACGCACGGAAATTCGTTCTAGTTTCCACAAGGTCCGTGTAATAGACAACTACAGACGTAGGCTGAATACTATCCAACATAATATTCTGCCCGGGGGTTGAGGATAAATTCGAAAGAGTTACCTCGCCCCCGGGCGCGTAGGGCAGGGAGGAACAGGGGTGGGTTTTAGTCAGTAAGAGTCTGACACGCCCTTCCGCTCCACCCTAGAGCGGAAGAAGTCATAAGATGATATCCCAGCCCCCAACAAAAAAAAAAAAATCCAACATAATATTGCGTTCAGTTTGCCGTACGGATTGTTCGTATTCGAAATCAGGTGTAGAACATGTTTTTTTTCATTTTTCAAAAAAAAAAACGTTGCCCCACACTAGGAATTACTCCTGTATCGTGGGTGCGTTCACAAACATGTATTATTCACATACACAAGACACCCAGACCCGGAACAACTATCTGTAGGCCATACAAATATTTTTTCCGTGCGGGAATCGAACCCACGACACGCAGAGCAGCAGCCGAACGCTCAACCACTGCGCCAACCGTGCCGTCATATATACATTGACATAAAGGTGAGGAAACAAGCTTGAAGGCAAATAATTTACCCTTAAAACCTGTGAGAAATTGGGCAACACAGTGATCCACCTCCAGCCATGTCCTATCCAGCCGCTCGCGAACCGATGGGAAGAACTGGTGGAGGTGTCGGCCTTTGATGGAACTTTCCCACCTACATTGCAATTCGGATAAAAGGTCCTCCCAAACGTCAGTTTGAGGTTTAAGTAATCTAGAAATCTTGGCACGATCGCGTTGAGATAAAAAAAAAAAACTTGAGAGGTGTCAAGGGACACCCGGATGGAACGAAGTTCCTTTCGATTAATTAGTGAAGGAATTGTAATATAATTTTATTTTTTTTAATTTATAATATTTTTTTTATTATTAACTACGCACACACGCACGCACGTAAGAAGTTATACTTCATCATCTCATCTCATCGCAGCTCAGCTCAGCTCAGCTCAGCTCAGCTCAGCTCAGCTCAGCTCAGCTCAGCTCAGCTCAGCTCAGCTCAGCTCAGCTCAGCTCAGCTCAGCTCAGCTCAGCTCAACTCAACTCAACTCAACTCTTTAGCAATAACAACAACTATAACAAAAGTAATTGTAATAAATTTTTTTTTTTTTTACTATAGCAAAAAAGTGTCGTGACAACTTTTTCGTAAGAATTTTTTCCGTCTAGCCCCCTTTCACAACGCGCGATAAGGAACTTCGTTCCAAAAGTCTGGGTCCGTAATCTTTCGTGCAGAATAGTACATTGCAGTACGTCGCTGCACCTCAAGATCGACTAGAAGTACACCTGCAAATACCGGTAAGGCTTCAGTGCTAACCGTCCTATACGCTTTTCATAGGAGAATCAAAGCTAAACGTTGGTTTTGTAGCAATTTACGTCGTACCGCCCTAATGGTGGCCCTATCAGCCCAAACAGGTGCCCCGTAGCACATACAACCCAGGTAAATAGCACCAAAAAAAATTGGTTGCCTGTAAAGTCGGTATACGGGCGAAAGTTTTACGTGACAACGACTTTGAGTGGTAAAATAATTTTAATGTGAATATTCATTCGTATAGTAGGAAGAAGGATGAAATAATAGTAACAATTGTATGCAGGCGCCTAAGCGAAATAGAAGCGCAAGACATGAACCGGTGTGTATGCCTATCTCTCTCACTCTCTCTCTCTCGCTCTGTCTCTCTCGCTCTTAGGCGGGCTAACTGTGCTCGAGTGGAAGGGACGCGTGCCTTTCACTTTTTATGTCTGTCTCTCTCGCTCTTAGGCGGGCTAACCATGCCCGAGTGGAAGGGACGCGTGCCTCTCACTCGCTCTCATTGTGAGCGCATAACGTGAGCGGAGCGTAACGCAGTTTCTTGAAGTGTCACCCGGCAAACCAATTTATAAGACGTTGTCACGTCAAAAACCCGATAAATTTGGATCTCCTAATGATGATTTTGTGCTAGCTATGCTATCATCGTGAGTTGATAATTCTCTACCGGACTTTAACAGACATTTTCTGCTAGGTTTTCCCACCCTTTTTTTGAGGGCGGAACATCAAACTAAAAAGTGAAAAATAAAAACATTTTTCAAAAAATACAACCGACTTCTAAAAATTGCAAAATAATTTAATTTCGGAAGTCGGTGTCAAATAAAGAAGAAGAAAAAAAAATACACCGACTTCCGAAATTAAAGTTATTTTGCAATTTTTAGAAGTCGGTTGTATTTTTTGAAAAAAAATTTTATTTTTTAAACACGTTCACTCTGAAAAGCATTCACACATAATCCATTCGCACAAAACGTTTTAGGAACACATTCATTGTGCGTACAGCTAAGGAGTGGAATTCCCTGCCGGAGTCTGTGTTTAAAACTTGGCCCAGGGTGGTAATTTTGTGCTCAAACTGTCATAGACAAATTGGACCTCCCATACTTGATCGGCTGATGATAACTTTGTACGAATAGTTAATTTATTTATTGGGAATTGAATATAGCTTCCTCAAAGAAAGTTGACCATTTCATTGGCAGAAGCCATATCTTAAATATAACCACCCCTCCTCATCCTGTACAGTATGAAGAAAATATGATCATATATCAATGCATTTCAGTCCTTACAAACGTTGTTTTCCTACATCACTACTAGTATTGATATCTTAACCTGTTGATGGTTTAATGTAACGCTTATCTAACCGTTCCTTATCTTATCATTGCGCCCTTCCCTCTGTGTCGTAAGCAGGTCAGACACGGCGAAGTGCAAAGGAGAGTATCAAACACTCATGCAGTAATGCCGTGAAGACTGGTGGGGTGGTCAATATCCAAGGGATATATAGCCTTGGTATGTGGGCGTCCAAGCAAAAAGGGTCCAGTAGAGTGGTATTGAGTTATGACTAGATTCGGTATCTAGATTAGTCAATTGATAATAAGGATTAAAAAAATATTCAAAAATTGGCACCTTTTTTATCAGACATTTGAAGTTGAAACTCTGAAAAACCTTGATTTGAGAAAAAGCTTAAAAAAACTTTTTTACAAAGAAAACGACCGACTTCCAAAAAAGAAAATACACTATAAATTTAAAAATAACTTTAAGTTTAAAAGTCGTAGCTTCGTTATTTGACACCGGCTTCCGAAATGTTATTTTTTAATCGACTTTCGAAAAAGGAGGAGGTTCTATATTCGACTGTATGTTTGTATTTTTTTTATGTATGTCTGCATGGATTTTTTTTATGATAGCTCATATACTCAATAGATGCCAGTCTACGTTATACGTGCTGCATGCTGATGCTTGCGAGGTTCTATGTTCGACTGTATGTGTGTGTGTTTTTTTATGTATGTCCGCCGATTTCTCCGGCAGTTGTTTACCGATTTTCATTTTTTTTTTTATCCGAAAGCATACACTCCCGAGGTGGTCCGATAAATCCCATTTTATCGAAATTGCTTCAGGGCTTTTTGAAAAACTGAACAAAAACGAAAAATACGTATAGATACTCGTAGAAGACATGTTGCGCCGACCCCAAATAAATTGGGATAAGGGCAGGAGAATGATGATGATGACTCGTAGATGACGTATTGGTTTTCTCCAATTACGAGTATGTTTAAATTCTACGTTCCATGTTACTGGGGTTTTAGTTCTGGGGTATAACAACCAAAAAGTGAAAAATAAAAAACTCCAAAAATGAAAATACCTACACTAAAAATTAAAAAAAACTTTAATTTCGGAAGTCGGTGTCAAATAACGAAGAAATAAAATACAAACACCGACTTCCGAAATTAAAGTTATTTTTTAATTTTCAGTGTAGGTATTTTCATTTTTGGAAGTCGGTTGTTTTTATTTGCAAAAAAAGTTTTTTTATCGGACATTTGAAGTTGAAACTCTGCAAAACCTTTATTTGAAAAAAAAAGAAACAAATTTAAGCAAAAAAAAAACAAAAATCGAAGACATGTGACTTCCACCAATCCGCATTGAGCCCGCGTGGACGATTAGTATAGCATATATTATTGTAGTCTTTGATTACAGCCCACACCCTCTCACAGTGAGGAGGCTTGTGCGTCTGAAAAATACTATCTTATATCATCATCTTCGATGTAAGCTACTGTAAATACAACTCAGCATGGTAGTTATTTTTAGGGTGCCGTACCCAAAGGTTAAAACGGGACCCTATTACTAAGACTCTGCTGTCCGTCCGTCTGTCTGTCTGTCCGTCTGTCACCAGGCTGTATCTCATGAACCGTGATAGACTGTTGAAATTTTCACAGATGATGTATTTCTGTTGCCGCTAACACAACAAACACTATAAAAACTTTTTACAAAAAAATAGAACCGATTTCCAAAAAACACAAAAAGTGCAAAATAACTTTAATTTCGGAAGTCGGTGTCAAAAAACGAAACAAAACCAGAAACACCGACTTCCGAAATTATTTTGCACTTTTTGTGTTTTTTGGAAGTCGTTTCTATTTTTTTTTTCAAGTTTTTTTACAAGTGTTTTTAAGTATGAATTATTAGAATAACAAATCCACGCGATCGAAGTCGCCGGCGCAGCAGCTGTGCTGTTAACTGTTAACGTGTTAACTAGCTGTAGTTGCTGTCATACGAATATACTCTAGTTACTCCTTACTCGTAGTTGAGGAGCGCATGGCTAAAGTAATAACAGCCGCACGGGTCGATCCATGAGGTTAAGCTACGCTTTCCGGGGTTGGTCCATGGATGGGTGACCATCTTAACATACCGAGACTCCTTCGTGTCGCGGAAAGCACGTTAATACGTTGGTCCCGGACGTCAATCGTGGATCTTTGACAGTCGTTACGGATCGTCAGAAGCCCGAAATACTGACAACCAGTCTTACCACGGGGTATCGTATTACCTAGTAACTGGGTTATGGAGGTTAGATAGGCAGTCGCTCCATGTAAAATACTGGTATTCACATTCAGCTGCATCCGGTTAGACTGGAAGCCGACCCCAAGATAATTGGGAAAAGGCTATGCAGATATACTTAATTATTTATTAATGCAGACCTATGACTGTCCCCACCCAGTGAGCCTGCAAGGAACAATTCCTTCCCTGCCACTCTTCTAGAATTCGTTAGAAATTGCATACAATCAACTATGAGAATACTCGTAATGGGCAGTGGGGCCTGTTTAAGGCAACACAATGCTATATTATTCTTAGTCTGTATTAAATCTTATGTCAGTGTAACTCGCTAACTAGAACTTCTAACATGCATTGTGTGTAATTCTGTATCGGTAATGTGTTCTGCCTAGCCTTTTCCCAACTATCTTGGGGTCGGCTTCCAGTCTAACCGGATGCAGCTGAATACCAATATTTTACATGGAGCGACTGCCTATCTGACCTCCACAACCCAGTTACTGGGTAATACGATAGGGGTATCGTAAGACTGGTTGTCAGACTTTCGGGCTTCTGACTACCCGTAACGACTGTCAAAGATCCAAGATTGACAGCCTGGACCAACGGCTTAACGTGCTTTCCAAGGCACGGAGGAGTCTCGGTATGTAAAGATGGTCACCCATTGACCAACCCCGGCAAGCGTAGCTTAACCTGATGGATCGACCTGTGCGGCTGTTATTACTTTAGCAACGAGCTCCTCAATTCTGTATCGGTAATAAAAAGGGAATTAACTAGCAAATCGTTTCAATTAAGACCAGCCATCAAACAGTCAACAGAAAGAAACAAGAAACAAAGATTAGTCATTCGAGCCGGATATGAACCAGTGACCTATGGATTCATTAGATCTTGGTAGGCAGGTTGGCAGTCAACGTGTTAATTACTATGTAAACTACGAGTAGGGTTCATGATTTCTCGAGCATTTCAATTTCTCGGGTCTCGAGAATTCTCGAGGCTAATTTCTCGCGGCGTCTCGGGTTGTCGAGAAATTTACATTTACGTACGTTTTCTCATATTATTTGGTTCCAATAACGTCAACAAATTCAGTGGTTTTCCTCTCAAATAAAAGTATCAAATTAATTATAAAACTTTTATTTATACGAAATAATTTATAACAATCTGTATTTAAGCGTGCGGACAAGCAAACCATGTTCGTTATTAGTTACCGGACGAGTCAGCCGCCGCATTGTTTACCGGGCGAAGTGGGGCTCACATTCATGAGCTGCGTGCGCGCAACATTTCGGATCGGCCAACCAGTCGCTTTACCGTTTCGCACGAACTCGCTGTGTTGTCGAGTTTGCTTCGCCTATTTATTCCGCTACCCGCTTGCGCACTGTTATGCCAGTATTCTATCTTTCATTCTGTGCTTTCCATCTGTGTACTCCTTCTTCATATTTCGTGCTCTTGACTCTCATTTAGTGTTGTAAACTTATTTTCTATCTTGTCAATAAACTTAATTATGATTTCTGTGCGCAAACTCTTTTCATTTATCTCTGCACACACTACCCGAGACTACAAAATATTGCTACTTAAGTACACTAGAACACTACTACAATATTAATCACAGAAAAAGTGCAGAGAACTTGATATTCAGTGCAAACTTACTCAGTCAAATATAAAGTAAATAGATGATTGCGGTCCTGCAAGTCAAAGGAGTAGAGCTAGTTTTATATGACTGAGAATATTCTATCAAAGTTAGTCTCAGAACTTGTTCGGATTTAGGATGATTTCAATGCAAGAGATGGGTTGTGTCGAAAGTTTGTATGTTCTCGTGGTTTTTAAAGATCTTGTTACTGCTGACGATTTGAATCGTTATAAAACAATGCATGTGCACTCAATAATTAGAGAATATAGTTAATTTTCATAGATTATTTTGGGCTTCCGTAACCTTTTTAAAAACTAAGACACATCATCATTCTCCTGCCCTTATCCCAATTTATTTGGGGTCGGCGCAACATGTCTTTTTCTTCCATACTCCTCTATTAGTCGTCATCTCTGTAGTCACCCCCTTTTTACCCATATCCTCTTTCACACAGTCCAACCATCGTTTCTTTGGCCTTCCCCTACTCTTATAGCCATCCACATCCATACACAAGACTTTCCTCACAACATTTTCTTCATTCCTCCGCATCACATGCCCATACCACGACAACCGATTTCCACACTTAACCTTACCTTAAAAACTAAGACACACTTAACCTTTATTAAAATCTGAGATACATCTCACTAATATTGTAAAGGCTAAACTTTGTGTATGTGTAATGGTGTGTGTGTGTGTGTGTATATCGAGTGTAAAAAGACAGTTTCCGAAGCCGAAAGCCACATATTCTACCCATTATTTGGATCATTTTTTTCCACTAGACCATACCTGGGAAGCCACTGATTCTGGAGATATTGAAGGTCAATATCGCATCTTTTTTTTACTTTTTTACACAATTGAATTTTAGGTGTTATTACTACTTAAACTTTTTTCCAAACAAACATTACCTGAATTTTCGTTTTTTTTTTCGAAATTTCGAACTTACGTATTTGCAGAAAACGTGTCCGACAAATACCTACGTGGTTTAGAGCGAAAGGGCGGGGTTTAACTTCACTTGCCTGTGTTCGCGTTCCATTGCGCCGAATAAAAATTGTTTTATTTTTCATACCTAAAAATAGAAGTCATTTCCCAGCAATATTTTTTGCGCTAAACTACTTTGTTAGACGTACAGTATGCGTAGTTAACGGCTCTGTGATGTGTCTTTTTACTCCCTGTATGATTCCTTCACGCTCGACTGATCGAATTTGAATGAAATTTAATACCAGGATAGCTTAGTAAGCCTACGGACGGCGAGTAATAGGTAGCTCGCCGTCCGATCAGCACCAGGCCCGAGAGTTGACGGCGCGTAGTGTTCCACGCGCGCCTCAAAGAGTTGTCAGCAATAAAGACGGGGCCCGTCATGGCCGATGCCTGCCCGGGTTGAGGATAAATTCGAAACAGAGTTACCTCGCCCCCGGGCACTAAGGGCAGGAAGGAACAGGGGTGGGTTTTAGTCAGTATCACGTGTCTGATGATTTTCTTCTGCCACAGTGTTGCACTTCACTTGGTCTTTGTTTGTCACACTTGTGTCAGCCAACACGGATAATAGAAAGTTTTTAGACTTTTATGATGTCAATGCTTAACCTCTGGCCGAGGTAAATGCCAGCCTTTGGGTCACGCGAAGTGTCAACAAGGCGTTTAGACAGATAATATATGAGCACTTGGACCCCACGGCCCAAGGATTTGAACCCCAAACCACTTGAAAATGTAGCTACCGACGAGGTTGCTATATTTCCGCCGCTTGAGGTTTTCCGCAGCCGCAGCGGCAGCACCGGCACAGCACGACGAACTAGGAAGATGAGATGGTGCAAGAGTATCGACACATGGAGCGTCCCACACTAAAGGCCTACCCAACTTCCACGGAAATAACGACATCCTGTCCGGTCTTTTACCATCATCTTTTACCATGTGGTTCTAATACAGCCGGAACGCCCGGCGGTGACAAGAGCTCGTCGGATGATGTCGCTGATATTCACGTGCCGCGCTATGCGACCCGCGCTTCGGCTGCACGACAGGCCGTGGTGTCCGAGGATGTTCAAAACTTCGCCACAGTGGCAGCGATGAGGAGAACAACAGGGAGCGCCTAGCCGTAGGGCAACAGCGAGGCGAATAGTAGTATCGTCGAACAAGGTGCCTATGTTCGACGACGGTAGTGCGTGAAACCAGAGGCCCGACTCCCACTTTCCCACAGACAGCAGGCGCGCACGCTCCACAGTCATAGCAGATGTAGCAGTTAGGTTTTCCTGAACTACTCTGCAGAGCGGCTCATCCCACCGTCTCTGGGAAGATCGGTAGTCGGGCGTATTTATATTCGGTCAAGCGAGTCTCCAGGCATCCACAGCCTCGGTGAAGCACGGCACATCAAAATCAATCAGTGAGGAAGCTAAGATATTCCTGATTAATTTCTCAGTGCCGTGAACCGAGGATATGAAAGACGGTAAACTAATACTAGTAATTTTGCGGACGCCGAGACCTCCCATACGGATGGGAAGAGTAGCCTGAGCCCAGGCTCGGTCGTCCATGGCCACATACATTTTTATTCAATTATATATTATTATTTTTATTATATTACTAGCTGACCCGGCAGACTTCGTACTGCCTAATTAAATTGCAATAAAGTCCTGTCAAAATGATTTGTAATGTGACATTTTTTTGTTCCTACATATTTTATAGTCGGGGCAAAAAAATCTCCTGAACAGAACCGTCACCCTGGTGATAGGGCGTTGTGAATAAGAAATATAATTAAATAAAACATATATAAGCATTTAAAAATAAGTAATCGCTTTATTGTTAATCATGTGAATCATAATTATTAACAAAAATCAGTTTTATTTTCATTGTAGTGCTTTGTTATATAAGATGTTTTTTGTTTGATTACCTGGCGCATAGACAAACAAATCTGATGGTTTTCCAACACGGGAACAGGCAACATACAATTGACCATGTGAGAAACATGGGTTTTCCAGATTAATACCACAAACACTTAATGATTGCCCCTGGGACTTGTTTATGGTCATAGCAAAAGCAAGCCGAACTGGAAACTGTAGTCGTTTAAAGTCAAACGGCACATCAGTCGGAAGCATTGGGATGCGCGGTATGAGAACGTCTTCTCCTTTATACTTTCCTTTCAGTATAGGTGCTTCTATCACGTTGTTTAGTAATTTTTTTATCGCTAACCGTGTGCCGTTGCAAAGACGCGGTTGGTTGATATTCCGCAACATTATAACTACCGATCCAACCTTTAATTGAAGATTGTGAGGTGGCAATCCTGGCAAATCCAGCGAGTTTAAAAATTCTGGTGGATAGTTCACTACATCATCTTGGTTAGTAGCCGAATCAACTGATTTATATATCCTTGATTCGCCTGTAATTTGTTCTTGAATTTTTAAATTTAATTCATTTACATCTATGTTTTTTGCAGCCAATGTAGCTCGTTCGCTCAACCAATCATAGCTTCTGTAATTTTGAGAAACATCTGGAAACACCTTCTGAATAAGTTCATCTTTTGATCGAGTTAACTGACAAAAACTTTGAGGAAAGTTAATGCAGCCAGTCAAATGTCTATAGGAAATTTGCCATTACCAATGTCAATGAGTTGTTTAGAGAATATGTTTCCAGATTGGTCATTTTGCAACTCGACACGCATATTCTTGCTTAAATGAAGTACTTTGACATCTTTCCACAAATTGGAGGACTTTAGACATGCATTGAGTTCATCAGCTGGTGTTGATCGTGGAATCACTGGCAATGTTTGACGAAAATCTCCTGCTAATAAAATCATTGCACCACCAAATTGGTTATAATTGCTCCATAGATCTTTTAAGTTTCTGTCTAAAGCCTCCAAAGATTTTTTATGTGCCATCGTGCATTCATCCCAAATAATTAATTTACATTGCTGCAAGACCTTTGCCATTGCAGAGTTCTTCGAAATGTTGCAGATCGGAGTTTCATTGCTTTGCATATTAATGGCAATTTAATGCTGAATGGGCTGTTCGACCACCTTCAAGCAAAGTTGCTGCGATTCCCGACGAAGCGGGTGCAAGTGCAATTTTATTTTGTGAGCGAATCGTTGCTAATATTAATGAAATCAAAAAAGTTTTTCCTGTACCACCAGGTGCATCTAAGAAGTAAATCCCTCCAGTTTCATCATTTATTACTTTCATAAGAGTATCAAATACATACTTCTGTTGTTCATTCAACAGTGGAAGATTTGTTTGAATAAATTCTTTCAAAGTGTGGAGATCATACAGTTTTTCTCGATTCAACTCTTGGTTAAAAGCATCATGCATTGGACGATTGGGCGCGGCCAGGCCTAATTGAATTAATAGTTTGTTTGACATCATCAAGCACATGTCCTCAATTGAAATCAATGCTTCGTTGTAAATTTCTTCACTGATTTGTATATTTGGATTTCCCATTCTATTTCGTATTTGATACAAAATATCATCACACATAATTATAATCTTTGTACTTGATCCACAAATCAATTGGGTTTGATGGGAAGCATGTAGATATGATGTAGATGTGATATAGAAAACAATGTTCGTATTTGATGAGCGTGTGATGATATTACAGCATCATTGAGAGTTTGATCCCAATGAGCGTCATTTTCTAGCAATTGCAAACGTTGACAGTCGGTAATTAGCATGGTTTGTAGCATTTCGGGTTCTTCCACCTAAATTGCTTCGTCTAATAGGAGGCATATCTATATTATAGATTATTGTATCACATGCAATAATTAGTGTTCATAGGTGACTAAACACTGCACAAAACACGATATAGGTACAAATTTGTTTCGTGTATCAGTTGACAAAACCAAACTCAGTAGAGTAGGTAACCGAAAATCCAAGAATAACAACACTGACATTGACAGTTTGTTGTTGTTTCTACTTTTTTTTTAATTTGATATGACTTGGAGTCAAATCCTTCAAGAGATCCTTCCTTCTTATGCATTTTAAAGTAAAACAAATGAAATAATATCGCGAAGCCGACCAAATTGATTGATTGAATTTGAACTTTGTATAGCGGTAATAAAGTGCAAATTGACTCTTTGACGTTAGGAACATACCTACATTGTTTAATCAACAGTGAGTGCTTGTAATTTAATATGAACTTTATACAATAGCAATAAAGCTCAAATTGACTCTACGTTTTAGTTAGAAAACGTTTGTATGGGAAAAAGAAAAGGGCTGTTTTAAGGGTTTTTCCGGCAATTATTAGAATTTTTCTCGCCGTAAAAACCATCTTTGAACTTCAACGAACATTTAAAAAAAAGAATTGGCCAAATTGGTCCAGGCGTTGTTGAGTTATGCGCTTACCAACACATTTTGCGATTCATTTTTATATTATAGATATTTGCTAATTTGCGTATTTGTGTATACACTTATTTGCGTATTCGCTCGTTTGCGTATTCGCTCGTTCGCGTATTCGCTTGTTTGCGTATTCACTTATTTGCTTATTCACTTATTCATTTATTCGCTTATTCACTTATTTGCTTATTCACTTACTTATTACAAGGCAGAGAAGTCATTATTAACTGCGTTATCTGTGAAGCTGCAGAGTGATACCTGGTATGTGGATAGCGGGGCAACCAACCACATGACCAACAACAAGGAGATCATGCAGGACTATCAGTGTACTAAATCGCTTGAAGTTAACGTGGCAAATGGAGAAAAAATCAGGACTGAAGGTGTTGGTAGTGTGCAAGTACAGTTAAAAAAGGGTTTAAAGACAATAAGTAATGTGTACTATATTCCTAAACTTTCTGCAAATTTATTATCAGTGTTAGTGAGTTGAATAGGAAAGGTTTTACTGTAATTTTTAATAATCAAGGTTGTAAAATCTTGGATGGTAATCAGGTCATAGCTACACACACGACACACACATCACACACGACATGACATGGACATGGTATAGCGGTATCTATCAACTAGACACTGTTAATAATGTGAGTTCTAAGGAAAGATCTGAGAATGCCATGAGCTTAGTCTGTGAGCAGGTTCAACCAGAGGCGTTGCCAGTGCACGGTGAAGACATGACTGCTTTAGTGTCTGCCGGGGGTTCTGTCTCACATGAGGTTTGGCATAAGAGGTTAGGTCACCTCAACTCGAGGAGCATGAATGCTATGAAGAATGGATTAGTCATGTGTAGCTTGCATAGAAGGAAAGCAAACTAGGTTGCCATTTCCTAAGAAAAGTCACAATAGGTCTACTGAAGTATTAGGGCTGGTGCATACTGATGTGTGTGGACCTATGCAGGTGCCATCGTACAGTGGATCACGTTATTTTGTTACATTTATTGTTGACTTCAGTAGAAAAACATTTATTTATTTCATAAAGAAAAAGGATGAAGTGTTTGAAAAATTTAAAATATTTAAAGCACTTGTTGAAAATTTTACTACTAAGAAAATAAAAGTTTTGAGAACTGACAATGGTGGTGAATACATTAATTTCGTTTTTTAGGAGTACTTAAGGAGCTGTGGGATTAGGCATGAAACTACGGTCCCACACTGCAGTGAACAGAATGGTGTAGCGGAGAGGGCTAATCGGACAATTATAAAAAAACAAAACCCGTTGTATGCTGCAAGATGCTGGACTGGGAAAGCAGTATTGGGCTGCAAGAGGCTAACACAGCAGTTTACTTAAAAAACCGTTCTCCCACCAAGGCTGTCATGGGTACAACACCAGAAGAAAAATGGACATCTAAAAAGGTGAATGTTGCACACTTATGTATTTTTGGATGTATGGCATATGCAGTTGATGAAAATGCCAGGAAGCTGGATCCTAGAAGTAGGCGATTTATCTTTGTGGGATATTGTGAATAAAGTAAAGGCTACAGGCTCATAGATCCTTCTTATCCTAGGAAGATCCATAAGGCAAGGCATGTCACTTTCATAGAAAATATGTTTCTAAGTAGTAAAGTTGTGTCTCATGAAGATAATTAAAAATACTGACGTTATAATATTTGATACATCTGGGTAATTGAGTGAAGACAGAACTGTACAATCAACTACAGTACAATTCCCACCAAAAGTAGTATCTGAGCCTACTCAGACTGTCCAGGGCGAACAGTCTCCACAAGTAACTACCTCTATAGATGACAATTTACCTTCTGATGGCACAAAGAATCCTCGCAGTGACTATGTTCAGTTTGGATGCTGAGGAGGATTCTGAGAGTGTGGATAGTTTTTCGTCCGATGTAACTTACATTCCAGGGAGGTCGAGCCTTGACTCTGATGACAGTGAGCAGTCATTGTATCAAGATGCTCCTGAAGCAGAGTATGCCGACAGAAATAATGGTAGAGGAGCTGCCGACTACGCTGGAGGAGGCATTGAGTGGCAGTGAGGCTATAAACTGGAGAGAAGCTATAGCCGATGAGTATGACTCTTTCATAAAAAATAAATGCTGGACTCTAATTGACTTACCTGTGGGGCACAAGCCAGTAAAATGCAACTCTTTTTTCTCCAGAGAGGGATAAATGGAGAGTTACTCAAGTATAAGGCTCACTTGGTGGCAAAAGGATACACGCAGAAGTATGGAGTAGATTATCACGAAACATTTTCTCCAGTTGTGAGGTATTCAATTATTAGAATACTACTGGCCCTGGCTGCTCAGTATGACATGATGGTTGAGCACCTTGATGTAAAGACCGCATTTCTCAATGGCGACCTAGAAGAGTCTGTCTATTATACATGGAACAACCTGTAGGTTATGTGGTGAAAGGATGTGAGAAGAAAGTTTATTAGCTAACTAAAGCAATTTATGGCTTAAAACAGTCGGCGAAACAAAGGTATAAGAAATGAATGATGTTTTAACCATGTGTTTATGTGTATAATCATGATGGTGAAATCATGATTAGTGCCCTGTATGTCGACGATATAATGTTATTTACATTAAAAACATCACAACAACAACAACTCAACACCCAACTGATCAACTGATGGATGAATTTGATATGAAAGATTTAGGTACAGCCCATCATATTTTAGGTATGAAAATAGAAAAAACAGCTGATGGGAGCTTCACCTTGGATCAGTCGAGTTATATAAAGAAAATATTAGATAAATTCAATATGTCAGATTGCAAACCAATGAAAACTCCTCTATGGAGGTTGGAATGCAGATGGAAAATAGTTCAAAATGTAACTTTGATTATAAAAGCCTTATTGGTTACTTAATGTATTTATCTGTGTGTTCCAGGCCTGATATCTTCTCACAGTGTCAGTTACCTTAGCCAGTTCAACAACTGTTATGCTGAAAGTCACTGCAAAGCAGCATTAAGGGTTTTTAGGTATTTGAAAGGAACAGTAGATTATTGTCTTATTTTTCAGAAAGGTGAACTGGATATTGTGGGTTTCACTGATGCAGACCGGGGGGGCAATCAGGGAGATCGTCGATCTTACACTGGTTACATATTTTGTATTGGAAAGTCTGTAGTTTCATGGGAAAGTCGAAAGCAACGTACAGCGCACGCGCGCTCTCTAGTACAGAGGCTGAGTATGTACTCATTGCCATGTGGCAATTTCAGATGAAAAGCTATGAGAGATGATGATGATGGTGATGATGGTGATGATGTGATGTTGAGAGAAGCTATGTTTTTGAAAACATTTATTTCTGAATGTATCGACCACGTATTCTCTCGAACGCGTATTCTCTCGAGAGCGTATTCTCTCGACCGCGTATTCTCTCGGCTGCGTATTCTCTCGTCCGTATATTCTCTCGACCGCGTATTCTCTCGGCTGCGTATTCTCTCGTCCGTATATTCTCTCGACCGCGTATTCTCTCGGCCGCGTATTCTCTCGATCGCGTATTCTCTCGCCCGCGTATTCTCTCGAACGCGTATTCTCTCGACCGCGTATTCTCTCAGCTGCGTATTCTCTCAGCCGCGTATTCTTTCGGCCGCGTATTCTTTCGACCGCGTATTCTCTCGACCGCGTATTCTCTCGGCCGCGTATTCTCTCGACCGCGTATTCTCTCGGCTGCGTATTCTCTCGACCGCGTATTCTCTCGGCTGCGTATTCTCTCGGCTGCGTATTCTCTCGACCGTGTATTCTCTCGACCGCGTATTCTCTCAACCGCGTATTCTCTCGACCGCGTATTCTCTGGACCGCGTATTCTCTCGATCACATATTCTCTCATCCGCGTATTCTCTCATCCGCGTATTCTCTCGACCGCGTATTCTCTCGACCGCGTATTCTCTCGGCTGCGTATTCTCTCGACCGCGTATTCTCTCGGCTGCGTATTCTCTCGACCGCGTATTCTCTCGACCGCGTATTCTCTCAACCGCGTATTCTCTCGACCGCGTATTCTCTCGACCGCGTATTCTCTCGACCGCGTATTCTCTCGGCTGCGTATTCTTTCGACCGCGTATTCTCTCTACCGCGTATTATTTCGACCGCGTATTCTCTCGTCTGCGTATTCTCTCGTCTGCGTATTCTCTCGTCTGCGTATTCTCTCTACCGCGTATTCTCTCGATCGCGTATTCCCTCGTCCGCGTATTCTTTCGACCGCGTATTCTCTCGGCCGCGTATTCTCTCGACCGCGTATTCTCTCGGCTGCGTATTCTCTCGACCGCGTATTCTCTCGGCTGCGTATTCTCTCGGCTGCGTATTCTCTCGACCGTGTATTCTCTCGACCGCGTATTCTCTCAACCGCGTATTCTCTCGAGAGCGTATTCTCTCGACCGCGTATTCTCTCGGCTGCGTATTCTCTCGTCCGTATATTCTCTCGACCGCGTATTCTCTCGTCTGCGTATTCTCTCGTCCGCGTATTCTCTCGGCCGCGTATTCTCTCGATCGCGTATTCTCTCGCCCGCGTATTCTCTCGAACGCGTATTCTCTCGACCGCGTATTCTCTCAGCTGCGTATTCTCTCGGCCGCGTATTCTTTCGGCCGCGTATTCTTTCGACCGCGTATTGTCTCGACCGCGTATTCTCTCGGCCGCGTATTCTCTCGACCGCGTATTCTCTCGGCTGCGTATTCTCTCGACCGCGTATTCTCTCGGCTGCGTATTCTCTCGACCGTGTATTCTCTCGACCGCGTATTCTCTCAACCGCGGTTTCTCTCGACCGCGTATTCTCTCGACCGCGTATTCTCTCGATCACATATTTTCTCATCCGCGTATTCTCTCAACCGCGTATTCTCTCGACCGCGTATTCTCTCGACCGCGTATTCTCTCGACCGCGTATTCTCTCGGCTGCGTATTGTCTCGACCGCGTATTCTCTTGGCTGTGTATTCTCTCTACCGCGTATTCTCTCGTCCGCATATTCTCTCATCCGCGTATTCTCTCATCCGCGTATTCTCTCATCCGCGTATTCTCTCGACTGCGTATTCTCTCGGCTGCGTATTCTCTCGGCTGCGTATTCTCTCGACCGCGTATTCTCTCGACCGCGTATTCTCTCGACCGCGTATTCTCTCGACCGCGTATTCTCTCGGCCGCGTATTCTCTCGACCGCGTACTCTCGACCGCGTATACTCTACCGCGTATTCTCTCGACCGCGTATTCTCTCGACAACGAATTCTCTCGACCGCGTATTCTCTCGACCGCGTATTCTCTCGGCTGCGTATTGTCTCGACCGCGTATTCTCTTGGCTGTGTATTCTCTCTACCGCGTATTCTCTCGTCCGCGTATTCTCTCGACCGCGTATTCTCTCGACCGCGTATTCTCTCGACCGCGTATTCTCTCGACCGCGTATTCTCTCGACCGCGTATTCTCTCGGCCGCGTATTCTCTCGACCGCGTACTCTCGACCGCGTATACTCTACCGCGTATTCTCTCGACCGCGTACCCTAGTAGCATTTTCTGTTGGCATCAAGTGGCCAACAGTGGGGAATCCGTTGGGATATAGTTAGTTAGATTACCTACATCAAACTTACAATGACCCAACGCAGTAAATTATTATCATTATACCAACCATTTACCAACGTTGGGCCAATGCTACTACTGCCTACCTTTACTTAAAAGCTGTTGGCGTTTTTGCAGTGCTTATAACGTAGGCCCTACAAATATCAACCGCATTGGGCCAATGACTGCCCAATGCAGTTTAATATTATCATTACGCCAAAGTTTTTACAATGCTCCATATTTTCAAAATGGTCGCTCGGATGAAAATCTTTTCAAGAAAGAAATTGTTGCTCTACTCGAAAACCATGAGATAATGTAAAAACTCGAAAAATTATTGTGAAAAAAAAATTATTGCAAAATTCTTCTAAGTGTCGGGCCGGATCATCAAAGGACTTAGTAAAATTTTCAGAGATTTTTTTTTAATAGATTTCTGCCCCTTTTATTGCAGCACCTTACTAACCTTGTCCATAGAAACCATTTAGGCTCTGAGAAGCATGGCCCTCCGACGCACCGTTCCCGAGTTATGGGCCTCCAAATTTTATTTTATTTTTTACAAAACGATCCATATTTTCAAAATGGTTGCTCGGATGAAAATCTTTACAAGAAAGAAATTGTTGCTCTACTCGAAAACCATGAGATAATGTAAAAACTCGAGAAATTATTTAAGAAAAAAAATTTATTGCAAAATTTTTCTAAGTGTCGGCGATCATCAAAGGACTTAGTAAAATTTTCAGAGATTTCTTTTTATTGCAGCACTTTACTAACCTTGTCCATAGAAACCATTTAGGCTCTGAGAAGCATGGCCCTCCGACGCACCGTTCCCGAGTTATGGGCCTCCAAATTTTATTTTATTTTTTTCAAAACGATCCATATTTTCAAAATGGTTGCTCGGATGAAAATCTTTTCAAGAAAGAAATTGTTGCTTTACTCGAAAACCATGAGATAAAGTAAAAAGTCGAAAAATTATTGTGAAAAAAAAATTATTGCATAATTCTTCTAAGTGTCGGGCCGAATCATCAAAGGACTTAGTAAAATTTTCAGAGATTTTTTTTTAACAGATTTCTGCCCCTTTTATTGCAGCACCTTACTAACCTTGTCCATAGAAACCATTTAGGCTCTGAGAAGCATGGCCCTCCGACGCACCGTTCCCGAGTTATGGGCCTCCAAATTTTATTTTATTTTTTACAAAACGATCCATATTTCAAAATGGTTGCTCGGATGAAAATCTTTTCAAGAAAGAAATTATTGCTCTACTCGAAAACCATGAGGTAATGTAAAAACTCGAGAAATTATTTAAGAAAAAAATTATTGCAAAATTTTTCTAAGTGTGCCGATCATCAAAAGACTTAGTAAAATTTTCAGAGATTTTTTTTTAATCAGATTTCTGCCCTTTTTATTGCAACACCTTACTAACCTTGTCCATAGAAACCATTTAGGCTCTGAGAAGCATGGCCCTCCGACGCACCGTTCCCGAGTTATGGGCCTCCAAATTTTATTTTATTTTTTTCAAAACGATCCATATTTTCAAAATGGTTGCTCGGATGAAAATCTTTTCAAGAAAGAAATTATTGCTCTACTCGAAAACCATGAGGTAATGTAAAAACTCGAGAAATTATTTAAGAAAAAAAAATTATTGCAAAATTTTTCTAAGTGTCGGCGATCATCAAAGGACAGTAAAATTTTCAGAGATTATTTTTTAACACATTTCTGCCCTTTTTATTGCAGCACCTTACTAACCATGTCCATAGAAACCATTTAGGCTCTGAGAAGCATGGCCCTCCGACGCACCGTTCCCGAGTTATGGGCCTCCAAATTTTATTTTATTTTTTACAAAAGATCCATATTTTCAAAATGGTTGCTTGGATGAAAATCTTTTCAAGGAAGAAATTGTTGCTCTAGTCGAAAACCATGAGATGATGTAAAAATCTCGAGAAATTATTGAGAAAAAATTGAGTAATTGGAGGGTAGTCCCAAATAATACAGTTAGAATTTTGAGCTCTCATATAAATTAATTTAATAAAATATTAAAAACAACTTTTAAATGCAAGAAACATAATAAAGTAGTACATTGACCTCTGGTGCACTCAGTCAGTTCATCAAATCTCCTTGACACCACTTCTCTACACTGCAAGCACTGCTCTTTGCTGAAATAGACCTGTACTCCAAATCGTCAAGCACTGTGGAGGAGCTGTCTCCTACATTTGCTTCAAGAATGTCACAGTATGAGGAAGACTTGAAGAATGCCAGTGGTGAAGCTTCACATAAGACTATTGCCAGCCTATCCAAGGACTTCACTGAGTTGAAGACCCTAGTTTGGAAAACATTGAGTTCACTGAAATCCCAGATGGAGTTGCTTGTGTTTGGCTGGATAGGCACGAAATGACAACCCGTGCTAAGGTTCTTCTGTTGCATGGCCTGAGTGAGGACAAGGGAGCAGATCTAAGCAATGGTTTCCTGAAGGTTTTGTCGGAGCGTCTGGAAATGGCCAACGTCGCCTCTAAAGATATAACAGCCTGTCACCGCCTTGGAAGCAACACCAGCAAACCTCGTCCCCTCTTAGTTAGATTTGAAAGCCGCATCGTACGGAATGAGGTGTGGCGAAATAACAACCAAGCTGAAAGGCTCTGGTTTAACGCTTTCTGAGTTCCTGACTAAGCTCAGACACGATATTTTTATGAATGCTCGGAAGTACTTCGGAATACATAAGTGTTGGACGTCTGAGGGGAAGATTGTCATCCAGGTTTCCGAAAAATCGCGACGGAAGATTGAGTTTGCTTCGGAATATGCAAGAACTTGTGGCTCAGTTTCCCGTTGCTGAGCCCTCAGCCGTAACTTCGAAGCCAGTGCCCGATAAAAGAATTCGCTAGACAGTAAAGTGATGAATCTTCGTTGCGGGTCTTCCATTTCTCTGAATATATACTAGGTACTTATAATTTTTATGTTTTATGTCGTTCATGTGTCGGTCATTCAATTTTTTAAGTTTTTTGTTTTGATTTTTTACTTATGTCATTATTGTCATTTGACATTTAGACCGTTCGGTGTTTGTTACTCAAAGTTTTCGTTCGGAAACATACTAACATGTATTTATTTTGTTTGGACTACAGGCTTTTCATCTTTTTATTATAAAACTAATGTAGCCGGCGAGTGCATCGAGGTTTGAGTGCTGAAATTATTTTTTTCTTGTTTATTGTTAGATTACTTAGATTTTTTTTTATATATATTTATTTTTATTGTTATTTGTATTTAGTTAAAATGGAAATGGACTGGTCACATGATGAGATCAACAACAGGAAAGTGGACTAAAAAAGTAACAGAATGCTACCATGACCTCATTTACCTTTCCTATAAAATTTGACTTCCTCATCGCAAGGCCAAATTTCTCTTTCTTCGCAGTTTTAAAAACGTTGATTTGGAGCGTTTGAGGGCTGATGCGGGTGGGATTGACTGGTCTTCTGTGTTCAACGGCGAGGATATGGACTCTATGGTGTCAGTTTTCAGCAGTACTATATTGGATTTGTATGATGCACATGCTCCCCTTAAAAAGGTAAGAGTCAAACACCTTTCTGCACCATGGTTTTCCCCAGCTATAAAAAACCTGATGGCGAAACGTGATAAGGCCAAGCGTTTATACAGGAATCGGGCTACTGAGGAAAACTGGGACCTTTATAAGAAGATGCGAAATCGCTGCAGTTGTTTGTGTAGGAATGCCCAAAAGGCATCACATTCACAACTTAATTGATAACTTCAACCCGACACAAGTATGGCAATTTTTAAAGACTATTGGTATTGGCAAAGCCTCTAGCAAAAGTTCTTCTGATAAAATGGACCTCAATGCACTTAATGCGCACTTTTCTACATCACCAATTATACTCGATATCGATGTTAAATCTTCGACTCTCAATGATCTTTCCAATCTTCCTTTACCAGCAAATACTTCTTTCACTTTCCACCCAATTACTGAGCTAGATATTAAGAAATGTTTTCAATCCATCTCCATTAAGGCGTTAGGTGACTATGGTCTTCAGTTCCAAATGATCCTACCTATTTTGAGTGAAATAGTTCCTGTTGTAACTCACATAGTAATTTTTTCTCTTTTCACTAACACGTTTCCTTCTGCTTGGAAGAAGGCTCACGTCTTACCACTTCCTAAAGTTTCAAATCCCTCTTCACCATCTCAGTTCCGTCCAATATCCATCCTCCCAATCCTTTCCTAAGTTCTCGAGAGCGTTGTTCAGAAGCAACTGTCTTGTTATCTATCCTGTAATGGCCTGCTGAGTCCTTACCTCTGGTTTCAGACCTGGCCATAGCACTGTGACAACTCTTGTCAAAATAACTGACGATATAAGACTGGCTATGGAAAACAAATGCTTGACAGTGTTGGTTTTACTGGACTTCAGCAGTGCCTTTAATTCAGTTTACTTTGACATTCTCTTAGGAATCCTTTCCTCCCTTAATGTCTCTGCGCCAGTAATTGAGTGTTTCAAATCTTATCTTCGAGGCCGCTCGCAGTATGTTCGGTCTGATGAGGATTTCTCTGAATGGTGTGATTTGGCCGCGGTTGTACCTTAGGGTGGCGTCCTCTCTCCTCTTCTTTTCTCAGTTTTTATAAACGCTATCACTAAGGTCTTTACTTCTAACTATCATCTCTATGCAGACGACTTGCAGTTATACCGTCACTTTAGAATGGGTTAACTCGCTGGGGCTGTGGATGCCATCAATGACGACCTTGAAAATATCAACAAGTTGGCTAAATCCTTTGGACTCTTACAGAACCCAACTAAGTCGCAAGCTACATGCTCAGCCTTTTAGATCATCAGTCTCTCCCGCCAGTAGTGTATGATTCGGTGCCCATATTGTACTCGAAAAGCGCTAAAAACCTAGGCGTCCATATAGACACTAACCTCTCTTGGGAGGTTCATATTGCTGACGTTAGTAAGAGGATTTTCTACTCTTTTCAGTCTCTGAAACGTCTCCAAAAATTCTTATTATTCTTCCATTTCACACTAAGGTCACTCTTGCACAATTTCTTCTCCTACCGCTAATAGACTATGCGGATGTCTGTTTTCTAGATGCAACGGAGGTACTCCTTAACAAACTCGAGCGGCTGCAGAACTTATGCATCCTTTTCATTTTTGGCCTCCGCAAGTACGATCATGTGTCGAAGTTTCGGACCAGATTGAGGTGGCTGCCAATTCGGCATCGCCGAGATACCCATATCCTATCTCTTCTCTATACTATCCTGCATAATCCTCATTCTTCTCAATACCTTCGTGAACGGTTTGAGTACTTCGTTCCGAGGGGTAAACCCTATCGCACTGCCAATTCTCTTCTCCTTCATATTCCGCGTCACACTTCCAGCCGCTATAATGGCTCCTTTTCTGTTACTGCATTGCGTCTCTGGAACTCTCTCCCACACTCCCTACGCGACAGTCCTTCTCTAGATGTCTTCAAGAAGAAAATCAAAAAGCACTTCCTTTCAAATTGACATAATATTAGTATTATATTGGTATTAATATATATAATATATATTTAGAATTATTTATGTAGGTTTATAAGTATTGTACACTGGATCCTACCCTCAACAGTGATCTCTCTCTATCACTCAAAGGTTTGCTGGGAGAAAACTCAACATTGAGTTAAGCTCGCCTTTGTACATGAATTGTGTAACCATATGTAATATGTAAAATTTTTGTGTACAATAAAGAATTAAGAAGAAGAAAAAAATTGCAAAAATATTTCCAAGTGCTCTTCAAAGGATTTAGACAAATTTTCGGAGATTTTTTTTTAACTGATTTCGGTCATTTTTATTGTAGCACTTTACTTTCACTTTGTCCATAGAAACCATTTAATTTAAGGTCTGAGAAGCATGGCCCTCCGACGCACCGTTTCCGAATTACGGGCCTCCAAATTTTATTTTATTTTTTAGAAAATAAATTAAAATTTGGAGGAAAAAGGAAGAAAAAAGGAAAGTCTAAACCACCACATCTAGTGGAAAATCCACTGAGTTGGCAACACTGTGATGTGATAACACTTTTAAAATGGCGTCGTTTCACGTTTGGTTTCACTTATCGGCAATAGCCGGTAAATTATTGTAAGTGTTAATTTAAATAACACTTATTTATATCAGCGAAAAATATGTAATAATAATAAAATATGCCTAAAAATTATCTAAATCACTAGATATACACAAATCAGAAAGACAAAAAAAAATACGAACTAACTGATGACTAGGCAGCATGGTCTCTGACCGTAGTCTGTTCCACAAGGAACAAAAGCCAAAAAAGTGACAGACGTCAAGACGTGACAGTTGTTTTTTTCTTTCGGAATGGTAGTTTTTACTAGAAATAATGTTCCAGCTATATAAAAATACTTAATAGATACTAATATCCGTTAAGTGTGTATAAAGTGCATTTTTTTGTGTAACACGAGTTCAAAAAGCTTGTGAGAATTGAACCTTTGTGGTATGGATGAAAATAGAAGGAAATGTTTAAGTGTGACTGTTCACCAGCCAAACAAAACGAAAAACTGTTCCGCTTTCCTAAACCTGGAGTTTGAAACCTTCGTATTCTGAGGCTACTGCAAACAGATTGTAAATAAATCATTTGAATACATGAACATAATATGCAACTTGGAGAGACTGTGGTGAGTGCCCTCAGAGATGTTGTTGTTATTGTTAGGTGACCTTAAAAAGGGCTGTTGTACATGGCTCTGAAGAGAGCTGTTTGGATTTACCATTGTGGTGAAAGGAATGATCAGCTAGACTCTGCGTTACCAGCTGCTAGCCGTCCAGGGTGTGCAGGGCGTTTGGAATGGCAAAACGATATAGTTAACACCACTCGGAGAGGCTCCTTTAATGCACCCCTGAAAACCATGGGAAGACCAATACCACCCAGCTCCTGACTTCTTAGAACCCAGGGAACACCTGCCACCTGGACGTGAACTGCAGTGGCCTATATGGAAATCACTCAATCGGTTGCAAAATTTAGGTAGGCCGCTGCAAATACAACTTGGTAAAATTCATAGACTGGTCTGGACTGTCCAGACCATGAATCACCTACTGGGTATCATCAACGACAACAACAGCCCCGGTATCTGCACACCTTAATAATAAATTATTATTTTACAGATTGACTAAAGTCAGACAAAAATGTAAAAAGGCTGAAAGTAGATCGGAATTGGCTTCAACCGTTATAGGAGTAGAAACCGAAAAATGGACAAGGAAGTTCGTCCTTTTCAAATTGACAGTGATGGCCATCTGCTGCCAAAAATAATTTTACCACCAGTATGTACACCTACACCTACTCGTAGTTCATCACCAAATCTTATAGAAGATTTTATGTTGGTAAGTAACAAAGTTTGTCACTTGTAAGGAAATATAAGATTTCAAAATATTTGTCAGCTAACTTTTACTATGGGACCAACCTCAAAATAAATAAAATCTATGCATATAATATTTAATATTATTTATTTATTTAATCAGACAATTAAGTTATTATTTCAGTAACAATAAGTATTCACAAAATTATTACAATACATAGAAATATAAAAACTTAAAACTTATCAGCCCGGGATTGAGTCTGACAATTACTTGACCATTTTTTACCCGCAATTTTGAGGTTGATTCTTTAGCAAAAATTGCTTGTGTTGGTAGGTTATGTCACCCCCTAATATAAAATACGACAATCCTACATCCTACTAATATTATAAATGTGAATGTTTGTATGTTTGCCTGTCAATCACACAATAACGGCTGAAGGGATTTGAATGAAATTTTGCACACGGGTAGGTCACAGCCTTTTTATTTTTGAAGTTATAATAATAATAATAATATGATTATTTATATAATATTGATATGGGTATCGTGTAGGTTTTCGGGGGCGCCGATTGCAAATCTGACAGTCATTTTAAAATCAAAGATGGCGGATGCCACTTTTTCTCAAACATTCGATATGGGTATCCTGTAATAGGTTTTTGGGAGTGCCGATTGCAAATCTGACACTTATTTTGAAATCAAAGATGGCGGATGCAACTTTTTCTTAAACATTCGATATGGGTATCGTGTAATAGGTTTTTGGGGGTGCCGATTGCGAATTAGACATTCATTTTAAAATCCAAGATGGCGGATGCAACTTTTTCTCAAAGATTCGATATGGGTATCTTGTAATAGGTTTTTGGGGGTGCTGATTGCAAATTAGACATTTATTTTAAAATCCAAGATGGCGGATGCAACTTTCTCTCTAAAATGTGATATGGGTATCGTGTAATAGGTTTTTGGGGGTGCCGATTGCGAATTAGACATTCATTTTAAAATCCAAGATGGCGGATGCAACTTTTTCTCAAAGATTCGATATGGGTATCTTGTAATAGGTTTTTGGGGGTGCTGATTGCAAATTAGACATTTATTTTAAAATCCAAGATGGCGGATGCAACTTTCTCTCTAAAATACGATATGGGTATCGTGTAATAGGTTTTTGGGGGTGCTGATTGCGAATTAGACATTCATTTTAAAATCCAAGATGGCGGATGCAACTTTTTCTCAAAGATTCGATATGGGTATCGTGTAATAGGTTTTTGGGGGTGCCGATTGCAAATCTGACATTCATTTTAGAATCCACGATGGTGGATCATTGTTTTTCTTAAAATTGTGAATTTATTTTACTTTAAATCTATCAAAAGAAACAGTAGTAGGCATAACTGTTTTTGAAGTTATACTTCTTTAGGCACGTTAGGGCAAAATGATGAGAGTAAATTTTTACGATGCTCGCGCACACCGTCACAAAAACCTACAGCCTGAAGTTAGCTAGAACCGACACCGTTAAGTTAGCTATGGTCTGTGGTTCATGAAGAATGATTGTTTTCGTTTTCTAAACTTTGTAACAGTTTGGTTTTTTATCTGGTTTTGCCAAAGAAGTATAACTTCTTACGTGCGTACATAAGTACACACACACTTTTTTATATTGTTTTGGAATCTTCTATCTAGGAAATGTATTACTTTATTATTATTATTATTTTAGATGTCATTGCCCAATGTCTTGGACATATTCAAACCGCAACGGAGGACCTGAAGCAAACTCAAAATGATATTTTACTGAGAATATCACTCTCCTTCAACACATGTGTCTAGTGCAGCCACTTTGCTGGTAGATATAGACATACCATTAAAATCACTAGACGATATTAGATAAATAGAAAATTGGCTTGAAGATGAAGAACACAAAGAACAATTGGTAAGTACAATATTCTGATAGAAATATACAAGCTTTACAAGCAAGCAAGACCACTGGACGTACTGATGATATACTATGTAGTTATAATACTACTATTATATGAAATTTAATAGATAAACGAGTATACATACATTGTTTTACGTTTATTTATGATTGCTTATTGACTATGAGCCGATAAATGTTTTGGCCTATGTTGGTGGCAAAGGAACTGCCACAATTACCAGAAGAAATCTGGAACGGGTTTTTACCAACTCTCTGGCAATTCAATGCAACTGGACTGGATAAAATAATAAGTTTAGTTTGAAAAATTTACAATTATTGTCTAAAGTCATTGTAAGTAGGTATGACTATGAAAATTACACATAATATTAGATATATTTATGTAACCATATTAGATTCATTTATTTATGGAGAAGCTCGTGGCTTAAGTAATAACAGCTGCACGGGCCGATCCATCAGTTTAAGCTACGTTTGCCGAGATTCATGGATGGGTGACCATCTTTACATACTGAGACTCCTCCGTGCCTCGGAAAGCACGTTAAGCTGTTGGTCCCGGCTATCAATCGTGGATCTTTAACAGTCGTTACGGGTCGTCAGAAGCCCGAAAGTGACAACCAGTCTTATCAAGGGGTATCGTATTACCCAGTAATATTATTTGTGGTTTATTATTACTTTATCGATTGTGTTATTCTAAATGAAATGCTAAAGTACTGCTTCGTAATATTTACAGTTGCAGTGTGAAGAAACAAGTTGGCAGAGACAGCAACTGATGCTGGAATCACAGGTGTCATAACAAACTGGTTTAGATTTGCTAGAGATCGAGATGGCGGAAGAGATAACAGAAGAATATGATGAAGCTAATAACAGCAGCTCTACACGACAATATTCTGGACTATCTGCAAGAACAAAGAGGCGTCATCTAAATGCAATAAAAACTGAATTAAGAGGTAAATTAAGGATCAACGATAAAAGTAATGTTACTAGTAATAATGCAGGTACTAATTCATCATTTATTAATGAACAGCATAATAATTGTATATCAAAAAATTATACTGATGATTTTAATGCCGAGGAAATCACTTTCACGCGTAATATATCTACTGGTAAAATTGAAAATGCTGATTTTAAGGATACTGATCTTACCTGTTTGATCTATAATTTAGGAGGTGGTAATTTGGAGGTAAAATTAAACACTGCACCCGCGGGTTTTAATGACTTAGCGTCATATTAACAAATGGCAAACATACAAATGACTCATTGTCCTCAAAATTAGGTAGAACTAAATGATGCCCTAAAAATCTAGAAAAAATATATGTTTAAGTGTCAAATAGGTACTAATTTTTTAAAGGCGAATTGAAATTTTGGAGCCCTTACGTGGAGATTCTAAATGTGGGCAGTCATCTTGACATCAGAATGACTGCCCAATTTTTGAATTCATTTTCTCAGTTATTAATTAGGTACCAATTATTTAAACAAACGTATCAAATAGTAGCAAATAGGCATTAGATTTTAGTAATATTTTAAAGCTGATCGGTCATTTTGGCCAGTCATTCTGATGTTCACAAGTGTCGTTAGTCACGTTTTGGTCTGTATTAGTGTCAGCCACTATTTATTTTTCTAATAAAAAAGTTTCTATGATTGTATGATTTTCTGCATTTTGTAATTAAACGCAAAAATAGCATTTTTTTCTTTATTCGAGTAAGTTTATTTTTGTAAAGTGTCATTCTTATGATTGTGCTGTATTCGTTTCTATGTTTCATTTAAAAAATACGACTATTTTGAAATTCAAAGTGACGTTTGTCAGTCAAGTTTTGGTCTGTATTAGTGTCAGCCACAATTTATTTTTCTAATAAAAAAGTTTTTACGAATGTAAGGTTTTCCATTTCAACACATCCCAATATTTTTTTTCATGTACAAATACAAACACAAATTACGACTACTATTACAAATTAGTTATAAAACATGCATCGAGAAAAATCTGTAGTTCAAAAACACTTCATCACGAGTTCATTTTGCATGAAGTGTCAGTCACATTTACATTTGTTTAAATAAACCTTAACTTTTTTAACCTCTCAAGCCCGGGACGTGTCACGTTTCAGCATATGTCAGTCCCCGTTGACAGGCGGCCATCGTGTAACTACAGACTTGGTCAGGTTCCGTGTGTATGAACCTTGTTACAGGTCTAAAGACCTTGGCTAATAGTGATAATAGCGGTTTAAAACGCGTGAATCGGGTTTTTGGCAAGGCAAACTAGCGGAAAACTAGCGGCACACATGAGAGCCACCGGGGTTATAAAGTACACATTTATTACCACGGAGGTTTAATTAAAGGATATTTATACAAAATTACTGAAATTAGTACTATAAAAATAGTGGAATTCGTAAAACAATGCAAAATAAAACTCAAATCGTGTCAAATGTAGAGTTAGTCACATATGGCATTACCCTAACATACTTTTTGGAACAGTGGTGGCCCAGTGGTGACTGTCGCGACTTACAAGTTGTAGGTTGTGAGTTCAAACCCAGGCAGGCGCTTTACTTTATGTAAATTATTTCATCACTACTGCTCTCAAAACGGTGAAGGATAACATCGTGAGGAAACTGGCAAGTCCTAGTACCAAAAATTTGAAGACATGTGACATCCATCAATCTGCATTGGGCCCGCGTGGTGGATTACGGTCCACACCCTCTCACAGAGAAGAAGCCTGTGCTCTAGCAGTGGGGACATTAAAATGCTGATGATGATGATTTTTTAATTCTTATTATATTTGTACCACAGCTGGAATTCTAAAATACTACACTTAAGGCTAGCTTCACTGCTATCCGGGAGACCCGTACGGGCCGCCTGTAAGGGATCCCAGAACGGAGACTTACGTAGGCGCTAGAACATCGTTTCACAGCGACGCGGATTGGTCCGTATGCGACCCGCTCCGCGTCGCTGTGAAACAATGTTCTAGCGCCTCACGTATGTCTCCGTTCCGGGTGCCAGTACGGGCGGCCCGTACGGGTCTCCCGGACAGCTGTGAAACCAGCCTAACCAAACCCTAACCATTTGTCAACTGTAGGATAACTGTGCGGCCTTCTTATACAATATTGTGTGTAAGAAGGCCGCACAATGCAAAACAACCAATGGAATAAAAAATCTACAATGGCCCCCCCCAGGCCCAGTTGTTGGCCCCCCCCAGGCCCAGTTGTTGGCCCCTTTTTGGCCATTTTTTGTGGGCCCTTTGATGTAGGCTCTACCTCTATTAGATGGCCAAATCTAACAGTTGGCCAACCCACGAAGTGCACGTGGCCCAACTGAATGCCCACAATAAATGCTATTAGGGTATTCTCTCGACAACGAATTCTCTCGACCGCGTATTCTCTCGACCGCGTATTCTCTCGGCTGCGTATTGTCTCGACCGCGTATTCTCTTGGCTGTGTATTCTCTCTACCGCGTATTCTCTCGTCCGCGTATTCTCTCGACCGCGTATTCTCTCGACCGCGTATTTTCTCGACCGCGTATTCTCTCGACCGCGTATTCTCTCGACCGCGTATTCTCTCGACCGCGTATTCTCTCATCCGCATATTCTCTCATCCGCGTATTCTCTCATCCGCGTATTCTCTCGACCGCGTATTCTCTCGACCGCGTATTCTCTCGGCTGCGTATTCTCTCGACTGCGTATTCTCTCGACAACGAATTCTCTCGACCGCGTATTCTCTCGACCGCGTATTCTCTCGGCTGCGTATTGTCTCGACCGCGTATTCTCTTGGCTGTGTATTCTCTCTACCGCGTATTCTCTCGTCCGCGTATTCTCTCGACCGCGTATTCTCTCGACCGCGTATTCTCTCGACCGCGTATTCTCTCGACCGCGTATTCTCTCGACCGCGTATTCTCTCGACCGCGTATTCTCTCGACCGCGTATTCTCTCGACCGCGTATTCTCTCGGCTGCGTATTCTCTCGACTGCGTATTCTCTCGACCGCGTATTCTCTCATCCGCATATTCTCTCATCCGCGTATTCTCTCATCCGCGTATTCTCTCATCCGCGTATTCTCTCGACTGCGTATTCTCTCGGCTGCGTATTCTCTCGGCTGCGTATTCTCTCGACCGCGTATTCTCTCGGCCGCGTATTCTCTCGACCGCGTACTCTCGACCGCGTATACTCTACCGCGTATTCTCTCGACCGCGTATTCTCTCGACAACGAATTCTCTCATCCGCGTATTCTCTCGACCGCGTATTCTCTCGACCGCGTATTCTCTCGACCGCGTATTCTCTCGGCCGCGTATTCTCTCGACCGCGTACTCTCGACCGCGTATACTCTACCGCGTATTCTCTCGACCGCGTATTCTCTCGACAACGAATTCTCTCATCCGCGTATTCTCTCATCCGCGTATTCTCTCATCCGCGTATTCTCTCGACTGCGTATTCTCTCGGCTGCGTATTCTCTCGGCTGCGTATTCTCTCGACCGCGTATTCTCTCGACCGCGTATTCTCTCGACCGCGTATTCTCTCGACCGCGTATTCTCTCGGCCGCGTATTCTCTCGACCGCGTACTCTCGACCGCGTATACTCTACCGCGTATTCTCTCGACCGCGTATTCTCTCGACAACGAATTCTCTCGACCGCGTATTCTCTCGACCGCGTATTCTCTCGGCTGCATATTGTCTCGACCGCGTATTCTCTTGGCTGTGTATTCTCTCTACCGCGTATTCTCTCGTCCGCGTATTCTCTCGACCGCGTATTCTCTCGACCGCGTATTCTCTCGACCGCGTATTCTCTCGACCGCGTATTCTCTCGACCGCGTATTCTCTCGGCTGCGTATTCTCTCGACCGCGTATTCTCTCGACCGCGTATTCTCTCGACCGCGTATTCTCTCGACCGCGTATTCTCTCGGCCGCGTATTCTCTCGACCGCGTATTCTCTCGTCTGCGTATTCTCTCGTCTGCGTATTCTCTCGACCGCGTATTCTCTCGACCGCGTATTCTCTCGACAGCGTATTCTCTCAACCGTGTATTCTCTCGACTGCGTATTCTCTCGACCGCGTATTCTCTCGACCCCGTATTCTCTCGGCCGCGTATTCTCTCGACAGCGTATTCTCCCGACCGCGTATTCTCTCGACAGCGTATTCTCTCGACCGCGTATTCTCTTGACCGCGTATTCTCTCGACCGCGTATTCTCTCGACCGCCTATTCTCTCGACCGCGTATTCTCTCATCCGCATATTCTCTCATCTGCGTATTCTCTCATCCGCGTATTCTCTCTTCCGCGTATTCTCTCGACTGCGTATTCTCTCGGCTGCGTATTCTCTCGGCTGCGTATTCTCTCGACCGCGTATTCTCTCGACCGCGTATTCTCTCGACCGCGTATTCTCTCGACCGCGTATTCTCTCGACCGCGTATTCTCTCGGCCGCGTATTCTCTCGACCGCGTATTCTCTCGACCGCGTATTCTCTCGGCCGCGTATTCTCTCGACCGCGTATTCTCTCGACAACGAATTCTCTCGACCGCGTATTCTCTCGACCGCGTATTCTCTCGGCTGCGTATTGTCCCGACCGCGTATTCTCTTGGCTGTGTATTCTCTCGACCGCGTATTCTCTCGACCGCGTATTCTCTCGACCGCGTATTCTCTCGACCGCGTATTCTCTCGTCCACGTATTCTCTCATCCGCGTATTCTCTCATCCGCGTATTCTCTCGACTGCGTATTCTCTCGGCTGCGTATTCTCTCGGCTGCGTATTCTCTCGACCGCGTATTCTCTCGACCGCGTATTCTCTCGGCCGCGTATTCTCTCGACCGCGTATTCTCTCGACCGCGTATTCTCTCGGCCGCGTATTCTCTCGACCGCGTACTCTCGACCGCGTATACTCTCTACCGCGTATTCTCTCGACCGCGTATTCTCTCGACAACGAATTCTCTCGACCGCGTATTCTCTCGACCGCGTATTCTCTCGGCTGCGTATTGTCTCGACCGCGTATTCTCTTGGCTGTGTATTCTCTCGACCGCGTATTCTCTCGACCGCGTATTCTCTCGACCGCGTATTCTCTCGACCGCGTATTCTCTCGACCGCGTATTCTCTCGACCGCGTATTCTCTCGACCGCGTATTCTCTCGACCGCGTATTCTCTCGACCGCGTATTCTCTCGATCGCGTATTCTCTCGGCTGCGTGCACTCGCACTCGTCGTTGTTTCGTTCGTCGTTTCGTCGTCGTGTCTCTGTCCGTTATCAGTCGTGAGGGAGACCCAAAGTACTCGTAGCTAAAGAGGGTCTTGAATGCTTTTATACTTTCTTTGGTTTTTGTACTTCGAACATGTGTAATGGTAACCTAATTGGTAAAGCCGTCAACTATCACAAGTATGTACGTGTAACCGCGCTTACTTCGTGGGAAAGCACCCAGGTGGTCTGCATGTAACGTGTGGAACGGTATATTTATTTTTGGAATCGGGTGGCGGTGGGTGGTTTGGCGGGTTTGCTTCCCGAAGGCAGTTTGTGATGAGCACACTAGGCTTGGTCCGCGTTAGGTACCGCAGGAGGCGGAGCCATAGGCGGAGCCATAGGCGGAGCCATAGGCGGAGGAGTAAGTTCCCCTCGCGAGGGGAACAGAGCGCTCAACACGCCCTCCACGAGCTGCAGCCGGAGACTCTGCGTCAGTGGGGGCGCCCATGAACGAAGTTTCTCCCGCACCGCTTTATACGGGAGCCCCCACGGATCTCTTTTCAGAGTCTCCAGCGACTCCTCGCGGGCCGATCTCTTCGCCCGCAAGATCTCCGCTCGGAGGGCGGTTCTCGCAGCTCTGTACCCCTCGTATAGCTCCGCCTCGACGGCTTCCGTTGCCGGCGTGCGGTTACGGAGCCGTCTGCGGTACCTGGTGTACCGGCGTCGCGCGGCAATACACCCTTGGCGTAAAGCCGTAAGCGCCGCCGACCACCAGTACACCTGGCGCCGAGCACAAGGCCGGACCCGGGGCATTGCCACGTCACAAATCTCGGACATGGCCTCCTGGAACCACTCTGCCTCGTCGTTTATGTCGGCAGGCCTGTCCGGTGATGTCACCCAGGCCTGCACGATCGAGGCTTCCAGGAGTAACTCCCGGTCCAGCTGCTTCAGCGGCCAACGCGGACCACTCGGGGTCTGTCGGACCGGCACGCTCGAGGTCTGGGCGGAGACGTCAAACCGGATATACCGATGATCGGAATACGTCTCCACCTCCTCCATGACGTGCCAGTCAACTACACGTGGTTTCTCGCGGGGCGCCTCTCGTGGCTCCTCACGGGGGGCGGCGGCTCCTCGTTAAAACAAGCTTTATGGCGGACTTCACGATGTCCGCAGGGCTAAGACCGGGACCGGCCGTTTGCTCCGAGTTGGAGTTGGAGCGACTAGCGGTGGCTGCCGGCTCTCCGCCTGAGGACCCGGGGAGGGTCAATTCGGGGTGGCGCCCCTCCTTGGCGAGCCTGGCGGCTCGCCTGCCAGCCTTTGTCGCTTTGGACGGCCTCCCCGCTCCCCTACCCCTCAAGCTGGTAGGGATCTTTGAAGGCGGGGCCATCACCTCTACATCAGAGGATGACTCCCCGCCATCCCCCGACTTTGAGCGCTTCTATTTCCGGAAGAACCGCGAGCATCCACCCACAGCTCCTCCGGAAGCACTCACCACCTCAAGCTCCGGACTCCCAGAGCCCAGAGCCCAGAGCAGTGGAGAGTGGTGCTGCGTCGGTCACCGACGCCGCACCACTCCCCGCCTCCTTGCCGACTTGAGTTTGGCTTTCTTCGCCCGACCGCGGCTTGTCGGGCGTCTCAAAGCTAAAATTGATCATCTCCTGGAATGTAGGAGATGATCTGGAGCCTCCTCGGCTCTTGTTGTCGGAATGGACGTCGACAAGCGGATACGTTTCGTCGTTTTGTAATAATAAAGGTAGGTCCGAACAGCAGTTGCCCCCCCCAGAATACGAGGGGCTTGACGCTTCGTGCGTGGCGGATTCTCCAGCTGCGGAGCAGCTGGTACCTCCCTGGGGTAAAATTTGTCTGTCTGTGCTTTCCATATTTGTTCCTTTTAAGGGTGTGGTCCCTGTCTCCTTCTCTCAACCTCCCTATCTACCCCCCCTCTCTCACACTCACACAATCACTCTCTCTCATTCACTCACTCACTTACTCACTCACTCTGCCCTTACGGCCCCCCCCCCCAGTTTTAAGATTCCCCCAGGTTCCACGCCGCTAGGAGGCTCGAACAGCTTGCTCAAGCCTCCCAACGGCGCGGCCCCCTTGTGAGGCGCTAGCATCCGGACATCCCTCCAGTACGCATCCCATAGCCACGCCTCCAAGCTTAGGATTGGGTGGCGGTCGCATCCACTGGCAGTCGACGATGATCGACTGACAATGGATGCGACCCCCGGTGTGAAGAGGAATCTTTGTCAGGTCACTCTCCTGGAGCCCTCCGGCACAAGTGCGTCACTCATGCCGAAAGTCCCCAGGATCATGGAGACCCATAAGACCCACCACGACGGCAACGTGGAAACACTCGGTGGGGTTCCTTAATCCAATTGACACACTGTACCGATTCCGTTAATATTTGTCATAACCTTGTACTTGTCGTTACTATTTTCAGTGAAGGAAACTTCAACGACCTCTTTATCTTTCGAAGGATTCTTTTGATCCTTTAATCCAGGACAGTGGGAGCTGTCGTGCTACGAGTAACAAGTAAAGTCAAATGATTAGAACAACGGATATAATGAATTTGTAAATTGATACCGGGCCTGTGGACGGAGAGTAATGGGTAGCTCGCCGCCCGATCAGCACCAGGCCCGAGAGTCGACGGCGCGTAGTGTTCCACGCGCGCCTCTAAGAGATGTCAGCCACCACTGACAGGGCCCGTCATGGCCGATGCATGCCAAGGAATCGCGGATAAATTCGTAACAGAGTTACCGCGCCCCTGGGCACTCAGGAAAGGAAGGAACAGGGATGGGTTTTAGTTAGCAAAAGACTGAGACACCCTCCCGCTCCACCCAGAGCGGGAGAAGTCATAGATGATTTCCAACCACAAAAAAAGTGCATGACATAAAAAAAGGGCGTGCTATGACCTAAAGCGCGGCCACTCTCGAACTGCATAGACAATAAAGAGATGCGCGACGACACAGTGCTTGCAATTTATTGTTAAATATGAAGCATTTTCTCGATTTACTCAAAACTGATTTGAGATATTAAAAAAAAAAACACTAAAAATTAATAAATAACTTTAATTTCGGAAGTCGGTGTCAAATAACGAAGGACCACCTCGGGAGTGCCCGGGGGTTGAGGATAAATTCGAAAGAGTTACCTCGCCCCTGTATGCTGCATGTAGGGCAGGGAGGAACAGGGGTGGGTTTTAGTCAGTAAGAGTCTGACACGCCCTTCCGCTCCACTCTAGAGCGGAAGAAGTCATAAGATGATTTCCCATCCCCAAAAAAAAAAAAAAACCACTTCGGGAGTATATTCTTTCAGATAAAAAAGAATTTTGAAAATTGGTTCACAACTGACGAAGAAATCGCGTAACATACATACAAAAAAAAAAAAAAACAAACGATTTGAGAACCTCCTCCTTTTGGAAGTCGGTTAAAAAAGCAGAATAAAAAAATATTTAAGTGGGGCTCCCATACAACAGACATGATTTTTTTGCTGTTTTTATAGAAAATGGTACGGAACCCTTCGTGCGCGAGTCCGACTCGCTATTGACCGGTTTTACATACATTCAAGCAGTAAACACCTAAAATATTTATATAATTATAACACCAATAAGGTCATTCTATCGACTTCTAATTTTATAACTCAGCACGTTTAAGTGAAACATGAATAATAAAACTCATCCCATATTATTATAAATAAAACTAATAAAAAATATTATTAATAAAACTCGTCTTATATTGATCTATCATCAAAAAAGCGGAAAATGGGGTTGGCAATTTGGCATACACCGTGATCAAAAAAAAAATTTGTAGCTTGAATTGTAATTCCCCATTTGAAATTAACTGCTTTTAGATTTCTCGGAACCTACCAACAAATAAACTTTTAAATACCTAATCAAAAAGATGGCATAGCAAAAAAAATCAGGCTGACATGACAACAAAACCATAAAGAAAAAATCAACGTCAATTTTTAGGTACGCTTCCATTTTTCCAAAGACTACAATATTATCAAGTAGTGTCACAAAGTGTCACCGAGTAAATTCACATTATTTTTTGCTACTCGTTTAGTCAACATCAAAAATTACGCAAAAATGCACATTAGTTACCAAAACATAAAATTATTCCGTGTTAAATTACCAAAAATCTATTGAAATGGCTTGTCACACAAAACTCGTTGCGAACAAAATGACGGAAGAAGATCTGGCTATCAAGGGTGCTCATCTATTTGGGCCAAGTGTGGAGTCGAAGTTCGATGAGTTGAAATATGAAGTCATTAATAAAATAGACAAAGAGATGGTTGACTCTCAGAATGCCAGAGATTATATCTCCCAAAAATATGATGAGCTTTGTACCAAGATACAGTCCCTGACGGAGTTGGATGCTACTGTGACTGGGTTCCGGAGTGACGTGAAGGCTATTGAGAAGCAGATCACCGAGCTAACTATGAGAGTCGATGATATTGAGAAGAGGACCATCTGTAGAGAGTGCCCGTCTTTGACGTCTTCAATTTTTTGAGTTCTTAATAAATGTTGTGCCATGAGATTTTTGCTTTTTATTTAGCATGAATTGAGAATGTTGGAGCTTAATGTCAGCACCTTCAAACGTGTTTGCTCTGTCACACTCGTTCTGTCCCAGTTTCGCAGACTGCCAGACCCATAGTGACACAAAAGCGATCCCACAGTTTTGCCTGACTTAGCAGTTTTTGCCCGGTGTTGGAACTGATGGTCAGACTGACAGATGGTCGATGGGGGCGAAAAGTTCTGGAGTGGTGCCCGCGTACCGGAAGACGCAGCATTGGAAAGCCTCCCACAAGGTGGACCGATGACTTGGAGAAAGTCGGCGGGTAGCCGATGGATGCGAAACGCACAGGACCCGTCATTGTGGCGACACTTAGAGGAGGCCTATGTCCAGCAGTGGACATCTTTCAGCTGAAATGATAATGATGATGTTGGAAATACTCCACACTGGACGATACATTCAAACTTTCTACCTGGAGCGACTACTACGGTCGACAATCCTTACATTACCATGTTTCTGCATCGAAATTGATTGATACAGTGATTCGATAAATGGCACGATCGAATATAAAGTAAGGTTATGAGTTATATTCTTTAAAATTAACTTCTACTTTTTTAATGTTTTTTTTTTGATGTTTTGATCAGTTATGAGTAGGCTGCCTAACTTGCCAAACGTCTATAAAGAAAAACGACTACATTGCAAAATGACTAAAATACAAACAGCCTCACTTGCAGAACGTCTTTAAAGCAAAACGTCTACATTGCTTAGTGACGAAAATAGAGCCAGCCTAACTTCCAGTATGTCTTTAAAGCAAAACCACTACATTGCATAATGACTAAAATGCAGACAGCCTAACTTGCAGCCGAGTTCCACAACTCCCTCGCGGAGTTGAGAACCCACGTCGTCGGGTACTGCTCCCTTCCTGTGCTCGTCCTCAGGGATTCCAATGCCAAGAACGTGGCTTGGGTTTCTCGGTGTTGTGGGCGATAAGGTTGCTTTTATTAACACTGTGTCAATGTATTTTGAAATGAAATGCGGCTGTTCTTTACGATGGTTTATTGGAAACTAAATCAATATGGGTCATGCATATCTTTATAAAGATTAAAATTGCTTCAACATAAGCCGCCCACCAAAGGACTATGATAGTCCTTTCAAAAACAATAATTCATTAAGTTACATGCAAAATAAAGAAATTAAACATCCATCTCGTCTGGTACAGTATCGATTGGTAAAGCACACAACTTAGTTACACATCGCTTGGTTATACTGTCACCGCTCTTTACGCTGTATACTCTGGTTAAACCGTCGGGGCCAGGGTGCTTGTCGGTTATGCGTCCCATGGACCATTTTCCCGGCGGTAGGTTGTCTTGCTTGATCAGCACTACATCTCCCTTCTTAAACTCTTCTTCGCATTTTAACCATTTTGGTCTTTGCTGGAGTCTCGTTAGGTACTCCTTCTGCCACCTCGACCAGAAGTCATTTAACAATTTTTGCGTATATTGCCAGCGTGTTAAATAACTTATTTTAACGTCTTTCATGTTGGGGTTTGGGACGGTGACTGGAGCTTCCGTTATTAAAAAATGACCAGGTGTCAGTGCTTGCATGGTGTCGTCGTCCATTGGACATAACGGACGCGAGTTCAGGCATGCTTCTATTTCGCAGAGAACCGTCGTCATCTCTTCGAACGTTAAGTTAGTAGTGAGGACTCTCTTCATGTGAAATTTTATGGATTTTACTCCGGCCTCCCATAGGCCTCCGAAGTTAGGTGAATATGCCATTGGGTCCCATCATTGGCGAGTAATTCAGCGATTTTTTCATCGAATTGCAAGCCAGCTTCCTTCCAGGCTTCATATAATTGTTTGTTAGCGCCAACAAAATTTCGCCCTTGGTCGCTCCACAAATTTATACATTTTCCTCTGCGGGCGCAAAACCTCTTGAAGGCGCCTATAAATGCTGCTGTACTTAGGTCACCGACCAATTCCAAATGAATTGCCTTGGTGGACATGCAAATGAAGATGGCTATATAGGCTTTGCTAGTTCTGGCTCCTCTGCCCTTACTCATCAATACTTGGAATGGTCCCGCAAAGTCAACACCTGAATTGAGGAATGCTCGTGCTGGTTTCACCCGTACGCTTGGTAAGTCACCCATTACTTGTGTTCTCACTTTTGCGTTTAGTTTAGCACATACCAAGCAACGATGGTTGTATTGTTTGACTAGCGTTTTTGCTCGCAGTATCCAATACTTGGATCTGAGGTAAGTAAGCATTAATTGTATACCTCCATGCAGCGTCTTGAAGTGGGCTTCTGCTATTATAAGATAGGTAAGTTTACTGTTACGACCCAGAATAATTGGATGCTTGCATTCATCACTCAACTCCGCATTCCTGAGCCGGCCGCCCACCTTGAGGACACCATTCTCGTCGAGGTAGGGATTTAAAGATCTCAATTTGCTCGATTTTATAACTCTTTTCTTTATTTTTAAGCTTTCTATCTCTTCTTTAAACTCTTCCTCTTGTTGTCTTTTTATAAGGGTTTGCAGGGAGAGTTGGAGTTCTTCAGTTTTGATTGTGCTATCAATGTTTTCACTTAATTTCCTTTGTTTCAGGAATCTTCGGCAGTAGGTGATTGCTCTCAATGCTTCAGTCAATTTATCAAAGTCTTTAAGTTGTGCGGTTAGTTTATTACCATCTTCGTTTTCATTATTTGTTATTTTCAGAGCTTGTATGATGTTTTTCTTTCTTTCTAGGTCTATTGGTGTTATGTTTAGTCTAGTGAACTGTATCTTCTGGTGTAATAACCACTGTGGTCCGTTCCACCATAGGTCGCAACCCTTCAAGTTGGCTACTAACATACCCCTTGACGCAATATCAGCTGGATTATCGTGAGATTGGACATGGTGCAACTGACATTAGTTGTGATCTCGACAACGCGGTTTGCCACAAACGCCTTCCATTTGTTCGGATCTCCATGTAACCAGGAGATAACAATAGTAGAATCTGTCCAAGCATATATTTGTGTTGGAGGTATCCTCATTGCTTGCCTTATTTGCTTTAGTAATTTGGATAGAAGCAAAGCTCCACACAGTTCTAGTCGAGGCAATGAAATGGTTTTCAAAGGAGCTACTCTTGTTCTTGCAGCAATGATTGTGCTTTTTACTGTGCCATCTGAGTTTGTGACTCGACAATATGCCACAGCACCATATGCTTGTACAGAGGCATCGCAAAATCCGTGGATTTCTATAGAATCCTTTCTTGAGTTAGACGTTCCCATCCATCTATTTATGTAGATTCCGTTCACATTTTCGAGATCAGATCGTATTGCAGCCCATTTTTCAGCCAGTGTTATATTTAAGACTTCGTCCCATTCAATCTTTTCTTGCCAGAGTTGTTGAATTAAAATCTTCGCCATTACAAGGCAAGGCGCAATCCATCCGAGCGGGTCGAATAACCTTTGAATATCGGATAGAATGCTTCGCTTCGTGATTGCCTTGCCGATAACAGGTAAGTTTAGATTATATTCGAATTGATCTTTACCCAAATTCCATTGTATGCCCAAGGCTTTAATTATTCCGTCGATCTTTAGTTCTAGATGAGCATTGGATGATCTTTCACTTGGTTCAATAGTCTCCATGAAATCACGGTTGTTAGAAGACCATTTTTTCAGTTCGAAGCCACCTAGATGCAGTAGCTTTTTGAGATCTTGACTGATTCTTATAGCTTCTTCCAGATCATCGTGTCCGGACATAACGTCGTCAACGTAAAAGTCTTCGCGCAATATTTTTGCAGCTTCGGGATATTTGTCACCTTCGTCATCAGCCAATTGCTTGAGTGTCCTTACGGCAAGATAGGGTGCGGAAGCCGTTCCAAATGTCACAGTCAAAAGTCTGTAGTCTTTGATGTCTTCTGATGTATTATCTCTCCACAGAATTCTTTGATAATCGATGTCTTCTTTGTTAGTCCAGATCATTCTGTACATTTTGTGAATATCAGAAACAAAACAAACAGCATGAATTCTCCATCTTATGATTATGCTTCTCAAGTCATCTTGTAACATTGGACCCAACAAGAGTTCATCGTTTAGTGAAGTATCGTTAGAGCCCTTGCACGAGGCATCGAATACAACGCGAGTCTTCGTTGTTTCCTTGTCACTACGGATCACTGCGTGGTGAGGTAAGTATACTGATTTATTATTTATTTCATCCTTAGGTATTTCTTCTATATGTTTTAACTGTTTATATTCGTTGATCACCCTTATGTATTCTTGTTTCAATTCTGTGTTTTGATTAAATCTTTTTTCTAGCTGAAGGAGTCTTCCCTTTGCTATTTCTCTTGTATTGCCTTCTACTGATTTTGGTTGTTCTGTTTTAAACGGAAGCTTAACTATGTATTTTCCGTCTTTATCTCGCGTGTGTGTCTTCTCGTATATGTTTTCACATAGTTGTTCAGTTAGGGTAAGTTTTCTTTTCGTGTCCGTATCAACTTCCCATATTGTGGTCAGTAATTCTTCTATGTTAATTTCTTGCTTCATGGCCGTCAAGGATTTTTCTCGTGCGTTCAGTTTAATTTTGATTCCACCCATTAAGATCCATCCCAGGTAGGTATTTTGGGCACATGGTGTATCTGGTGGACCTTTAATAAGTCCTTGCTTGAGAATTTATGCATATTCATTTACACCCAACAACAGATCAATAGGTCCTGATGCATGATAATTTGTATCTGCTAGTTGGAGGTTTGCTATATGTGGCCAATCAGTCCCCATCGTGGTGTTTATTGGTACGTTGGAGGTCAAGTGCTTTGACATCACGTAGGCTCTGATAGGTAAATGGAATTGGTTTTCCCATCGTGACAGTACTTGAAATTTGACCTCATGCTTGACTCTGATTTTCATGGATTCCATTCCGGAGACAATTAGATTTACAGGTGATTTTTCTAGATTCAGGATCTGAGTTGCCTTCTCGCTTATAAAACATGCTTGAGATCCTGAGTCTATCAGCGCTCTTAGAACAGTAGTGTGTCCATGTTCACTTTTCAAAATTACTACTGCTGTAGCCAATAGTGATATCTTCTGCCCCGCGTTATAATGAGACGCAATCATTGTGTGAACCTTCTTCTCTTCTACATCTGCTTGGCTGGACGAAGTCGGTTGCTTGGTTTCTACATTTGAGGCCGCTTCATCAATCTTCTTGGGTTGATGTAAAAGTGTGTGATGTCGTCTCTTACAAGTGCGGCAAGACATTGGCATACGGCACTTGAACACCAAATGTCCCGCCCCAAGGCAGTTGAAACATAGTTTGTTTGCTTTGACATGTTCGCTTCTTTCATTAATCGTCATTTTATTGAACATGCTACAATGACACAGTGTGTGCGTTTCTTTACATAAAGCACACGGTTTTTGTTTATCATTTTCTGTTGCTGTAATATGAAGAACACGTTCTTTGGTAGGTTTAGTGGTAGTCGTCGGGGAAACCATTTCAAGCGTCCGGAATTTGGCTTCTAAAAACTCGCGCAATTCTTTCCATGTAGGCAGTTCTTGAGCATTCACCGAGTAAGCAGTCTGTTCCCATTCTTTGTGTGACTCCGGGTCCAACTTCTGCACAACCAGAAATATAATTACTGGATCCCAGGAATCGGTAGGCACTTCTACATTTTTTAAGCTATTAATAACCTCAGTGGTAGAATCCAGGAGGGCTTTCAACTGTGCCGCAGTTTGATTGGTACATTTTTTCTGATAAAATAATCGCTTCATTAATGCATTTACTATTATGCGCCTATTGTCGTATCGATGATTCAGCGTTTCCCAAGCTTGAACATAATTAGCACCCGTCACCTGAATGTGTTTCAATAATGATGCCGCTTCGCCCGTGATACTGGTCTTCAAATAGTGAAATTTTTCAACTTCATTTAGTGTAGTGCATTCATGAATTAATGACACATACAAATCTTTAAAAGTAGGCCATTCTTCGTAGTTACCGGAAAATGGAGGGAGTTGTATGTTAGGTAGCATCACTTTAGCCCGTAATTTTCCATCACACGACGTATTGCTGCATGAAGGTTGGTCAGTCGTCTTCGAAGTACATGAAGCCAACATGTCTCTAAGATCTCCTAACATACATAGGTATAAGTCTTCATGAAGGAGGAATTCTTCATTCACGTATTAGTACGGAATAAGTCCACGTTGTTCCCGAGTTGTACTTTTCAACAGATCATGGTGTGCTTTCTTAAAAGCGACCCAATATTCTTCAATCGTTTGAATACGAGTTTGTAAATATCCAGGTTTCGATAATCGTTCTTTTGGGCACTTTTTAAGGTTTATTTGAGTCTTTTTGAGTATTGACGCCAAATCTTCTAGTACACTTAACGCTTGGTCTGCTTGAGTTGTCATTGTTTATGTGTAAATCACAAGAATCTTCAAAATGTAGTCTATTAAGTTATTATATTGTTCAAATGATACACCGAAACACTTTACACACACTAATTGACCAATTCTAAGAAATCCGTGCAAAACAACACCAGGTGTTCTCTTATCGCTCAATGGAATGCAGTTCTTTTGTTCTCACGGCGGCGCTCCGTCAAATCTTAATGAAGTTCGATCCGGTTCGTTTTGGACCATATGTTGTGGGCGATAAGGTTGCTTTTATTAACACTGTGTCAATGTATTTTGAAATGAAATGCGGCTGTTCTTTACGATGGTTTATTGGCAACTAAATCAATATGGGTCATGCATATCTTTATAAAGATTAAAATTGCTTCAACACTCGGTATACGGAAGCATGGGGCAGGATGATGGAGGACTGGGCTCTGGAGACAAGCCTGGTCATCCAAAACCGGGGTTCTGTCCCCAACTGTGTGCGGATGCGGGGTGAATCGGTGGTGGACATCACGTTCGCCAGCCCCGCTCTGTCACCGCGTGTCGTCGATTGGCGCGTCATGGAGGGGGTGGAGACGTATTCCGATCGCCGGTATATCCGGTTTGACGTGGCCATGTCCGAGATATGTGACGTGGCAATGCCCCGGGTCCAGCCTTGTGCTCGGCGCCAGATGTACTAGTGGTCACCGTAGCTTACGGCTCTGCGCCAAGCATGTATTGCACAATTTTATTGTTTCTTTGTGTACTTCTTTTTTCCTTTTGTTTGTTGCTGTTGTGTTGTGTCTGTGTCGAATAAATGATTTCTATTCTATTCTATTCTATAGCCGCGCCACGCCGGTACATCAGGCACCGCAGGCTCCGTAACAGACCCCCGGACACGGAAGCCATCGAGGCGAAGCTGTACGAAGGGTACAGAGCGGCGAGGACCGCCCTCCGAACAGAGATCAACGCAAGGAGTCGCTATGGACTCTGAACAGAGGGGGGATGCGGGATAAACTCCGCTCATGGGCCCCGCTGACGCAGTCTCCAGCGGCGGCGTGAACTTAGCACATCATTTTCCAGCAGAGCATGAAAAAATGTGAGTTCTATTCGCATGCAGCATAGTTCTGGAGTTCCTGATACTTTTTGAAAATAGTTCTGTTGTTTTTCCCGGAAAAAAGTTGATTGAAAATATGATCTGCTAACTTCCGGTAGCAGATCATTTTTTCCAAAACCCAAATTAAAAATGTATTTTCGATGGACAAGAGCTAGTTCTATAGTTCCTGATATAAATAAGAAATAGTTCTGTCAATTGAAGCTCAAAAAAAAACCAAATATGTTAAAGTAAGATACCGCGAATAAAATAAAATAAATCTTACAACTCACGTCAAAACCAAAATACGACAGTTTGTTCTAACTATTCTAGCCAAAATCAGTAGCTTAGAACTATAATTAACTAAAAAGTTAAATGAACACAACGAACCACTCTCAAGTATCAACAGATTATGGTTGAAAACTGAGATTATTAGAAATCACGAAAATTTAAAAATTTATAATAAAAAAGAATCATAAGAAACGTTTAAAAGTATGTAGGACCAAAACCTCTTCAGTTTCTGATACAAATATAAAATTGCTATTTAAAAATATGCATATCAAGCCTAAAACATCCACTCAAATATCAGCAGAGCGTGGTCGAAAATTTAGATTAACAGAATTCCTAACAATTTTCAATGTTTAGTTTAAAAAAATCATAAGAAATAAAAGAAAGTAGGTAGGACTAAGAAATTCTCGCTTTCAGATACACCTAATTGCATATTAATAAAAAACTAGCATAACTAGCCTAGAACTCCCACGTAAGTATCAGCAGAGCATGGTCAAAGATTTAGATTAGCAGAATTCATAACAATTTTCTATGATCATTTCAAAAATTCATAAGAAATGTTAGAAAGTAGGTAAGAGCTAGAACTCTTCGTTTTCTGATACATATGATAAAATACTAATTAAAAACTAGCATAACGAGCCTAGAACTCCCACGTAAGTATCAGCATAGCATGGTCGAAGATTTAGATTAGCAGAATTCCTAACAATTTTCTATGATCATTTCAAAAATTCATAAGAAATGTTAGAAAGTAGGTAAGAGCTGGAACTCTTCGTTTTCTGATACATATGATAAAATAATAATAAAAAACAAGCATAACTAGCCTAGAACTCCCACGTAAGTATCAGCAGAGCATGGTCGAAGATTTAGATTAGCAGAATTCCAAACAATTTTCTGTGATCACTTCAAAAATTCATAAGAAATGTTAGAATGTAGGTAAGAGCTGGAACTCTTCGTTTTCTGATACATATAATAATATACTAATGAAAAACTACCATAATTAGCCTGGAACTCTCAACGAAGTAGTAGCAGAGCATGGTCAAAGATTTAGATTAGCAGAATTCCTAACAATTTTCTATGATCATTTCAAAAATTCATAAGAAATGTTAGAAAGTAGGTAAGAGCTAGAACTCTTCGTTTTCTGATACAAATAATAAAATACTAATTAAAAACTGGCATAACTAGCCTAGAACTCCCACGTAAGTATCAGCAGAGCATGGTCGAATATTTAGATTAGCAGAAATCCTAATAATTTTCTATTATCATTTCAAAAAATCATAAGAAATGTTAGAAAGTAGGTAAGAGCTGGAACTCTTCATTTTCTGATACATATGATCAAAAACTAATAAAAAACTAGCATTATTAGCTTAGAATTCTCAAGGAAGTAGTAGCAGAGCATGGTCGAAGATTTAGATTAGCAGAATTCCTAACAATTTTCTATGATCATTTCAAAAAATCATAAGAAATGTTAGAAAGTAGGTAAGAGCTGGAACTCTTCATTTTCTGATACATATGATCAAAGACTAATAAAAAACTAGCATTATTAGCTTAGAATTCTCAAGGAAGTAGTAGCAGAGCATGGTCGAAGATTTAGATTAGCAGAATTCCTAACAATTTTCTATGATCATTTCAAAAATTCAAAAGAAATGTTAGAAATTAGGTAAGAGCTGGAACTCTTCATTTTCTGATACATATGATAAAAGACTAATAAAAAATTAGAATAATTAGCCTAGAAGAAGCCCTTTCTTATGATTTTTTGAAGTGATCACAGAAAATTGTTTGGAATTCTGCTAATCTAAATCTTCGACCATGCTCTGCTGATACTTTCGTGGAAGTTCCAGGATAGGTTTGCTAGTTTTTTTTTTACTAGTATTAAATGTATCAGAAAACGACAAATTCTTGTTCTTACCTACTTTTTAACATTTCTTATGATTTTTTGAAATGATCATAGAAAATTGTTACGATTTCTGCTAATCTAAATCTTCGACCATGCTCTGCTACTGCTTTGTTGAGAGTTCTAGGCTAATAATGCTAGTTTATTATTAGTCTTTTATCATATGTATCAGAAAACGAAGAGTTACAGCTCTTACCTACTTTTTCTAACATTTCTTATGAATTTTTGAAGGGATCACAGAAAAATTTTTGGAATTCTGCTAATCTAAATCTTCGACCATGCTCTGCTGATACTTACGTGGGAGTTGTAGGCTAGCTATGCTAGTTTTGTATTAGTATTTTATCATATGTATCAGAAAACGAAGAGTTTCAGCTCTTACCTACTTTGTAACATTTCTTATGAATTTTTGAATTGATAATAGAAAGTTGTTAGGATTTCTGCTAATCTAAATCTTCGACCATGCTCTGCTGATACTTACGTGGGAGTTCTAGGCTAGCTATGCTAGTTTTTTATTATTATTTTATCATATGTATCAGAAAACGAAGAGCTCCAGCTCATACCTACTTTCTAACATTTCTTATGAATTTTTGAAATGATCATAAAAAATTGTTAGGAATTCTGCTAATCTAAATCTTCGACCATGCTCTGCTGATACTTACGTGGGAGTTCTAGGCTAGTTATGCTAGTTTTTAATTAGTATTTTATCATTTGTATCTGAAAACGGAGAGTTCTAGCTCTTACCTACTTTCTAACATTTCTTATGAATTTTTCAAATGATCATAGAAAATTGTTAGGAATTCTGCTAATCTAAATCTTCGACCATGCTCTGCTGATACTTACGTGGAAGTTCTAGGCTAGTTATGCTAGTTTTTTATTAGTATTTTATCATGTGTATTAGAAAACGAAGAGTTCCATTTCTTACCTACTTTCTAACATTTCTTATGAATTTTTGAAATGATCATAGAAAATTGTTAGGAATTCTGCTAATCTAAATCTTCGACCATGCTCTGCTGATACTTACGTGGGAGTTCTAGGCTAGTTATGCTAGTTTTTGATTAGTATTTTATCATTTGTATCTGAAAACGGAGAGTTCTAGCTCTTACCTACTTTCTAACATTTCTTATGAATTTTTGAAATGATCATAGAAAATTGTTAGGAATTCTGCTAATCTAAATCTTCGACCATGCTCTGCTGATACTTTCGTGGGAGTTCTAGGCTAGTTATGCTAGTTTTTAATTAGTATTTTATCATTTGTATTTGAAAACGGAGAGTTCTAGTTCTTACCTACTTTCTAACATTTCTTATGAATTTTTGAAATGATCATAGAAAATTGTTAGGAATTCTGCTAATCTAAATCTTCGACCATGCTATGCTGATACTTACGTGGGAGTTCTAGGCTAGTTATGCTAGTTTTTTATTAGTATTTTATCATGTGTATCAGAAAACGAAGAGTTCCAGCTCTTACCTACTTTCTAACATTTCTAATGAATTTTTGAAATGATCATAGAAAATTGTTATGAATTCTGCTAATCTAAATCTTTGACCATGCTCTGCTGATACTTACGTGGGAGTTCTAGGCTAGTTATGCTAATTTTTTTATTATTATGCAATTAGGTGTATCTGAAAGCGAGAATTTCTCAGTCCTACCTACTTTCTTTTATTTCTTATGATTTTTTTAAACTAAACATTGAAAATTGTTAGGAATTCTGTTAATCTAAATTTTCGACCACGCTCTGCTTATATTTGAGTGGATGTTTTAAGCTTGATATGCATATTTTTAAATAGCAATTTTATATTTGTATCAGAAACTGAAGAGGTTTTGGTCCTACATACTTTTTTAAACGTTTCTTATGATTCTTTTTTATTATAAATTCTTAAATTTTCGTGATTTCTAATAATCTCAGTTTTCAACCATAATCTGTTGATACTTGAGAGTGGTTCGTTGTGTTCATTTAACTTTTCAGTTAATTAGAGTTCTAAGCTACTGATTTTGGCTAGAATAGTTAGAACAAACTGTCGTATTTTGGTTTTGACGTGAGTTGTAAGATTTATTTTATTTTATTCGCGGTATCTTACTTTAACATATTTGGTTTTTTTTTGAGCTTCAATTGACAGAACTATTTCTAATTTATATCAGGAACTATAGAACTAGCTGTTGTCCATCGAAAATACATTTTTAATTTTGGTTTTGGAAAAATGATCTGTTACCGGAAGTTAGCAGATCATATTTTCAATCAACTTTTTTCCGGGAAAAACAACAGAACTATTTCCAAAAAGTATCAGGAACTCCAGAACTATGCTGCATGCGAATAGAACTCACATTTTTTCATGCTCTGCTGGAAAATGATCTGCTAAGTTCACCGGCATGTCTCCAGCCACAGCTCGAGGAGGGTGTGGTGAGCGTTCTGTTCCCTTCGCGAGGGGAACACATTCCCCCGCCTATGGCTCCGCTTCCTGCGGTGCCTAACGCGGCCCAACCCGCCGACGATGATGCTCCCGAGGTGACCGAGGTAAAGCTGAGAGTGGTGGTGCGTAGACTGAATGCCAAAAACACCGCCCCAGGACCCGATGGCTTTCATGGGAAAGCCTGGGTCTTGGCCTTGGAGGAGGCTCTCGGGCCTCAACTAAGAGGGCTCCTAAGCGCATGCATGGAGAGGGGCCGGTTTCCGCGTCGTTGGAAGACGGGGAAGGAAGCTGGTCGTCATCAACAAGCCGGGGCGCCACGCGGCCTCTCCGTCCGCTACCGGCCCATCATGCTGCTCGACGAGGTGGGCAAGCTCTTCCAAAGAGTAATTGCAGACTGCCACGTCGGGCATCTGGTGCCGCATCTGGCGGGCCGGATCTGGGGGAGAGCCAGTTCTTTTCTCTTCTCTTTGAGGTGTGGCTGGAGAGGCGCCACGGCGTGTAGGTGGCAGCGACCTATCGCGCCCGGCCCTGGTCCAGGCCATGGTGTACGGGGAGAGGGGAAATGGGAAGCAGTCTCCTCTATCTGCGAATGAGTAATGCTTGCGAAGGAGGAGGTGGAATGGGTGAGGGAGACTCAAAGGAGTGGCCTCACGCCCCCAGCCGCAGCCGCCGCAGGAGACGCTCTGGGCGTCAGGGGTCGCAGGACGATCTCCGGCCACACAGTAGACGCTAGCGTGCGGACGGCGAGTAATGGGCAGCTCGCCGTCCGATCAGCACTAGGCCCAAGAGTCGACGGCGCGTAGTGTTCCACGCGCGCCTTAAAGACATGTCAGCCACCACTGACGGGGCCCATCATGGCCGCTGCTTGCATGCCAAGGGGTCGCGGATAAATTCGTAACAGAGTTACCGCACCCCTGGGCACTCAGACAAGGAAGGAACAGGGTGGGTTTTAGTCAGCAAGAGTCTGACACGCCCTCCCGCTCCACCCAGAGCGGGCGAAGTCATAGGATAATTTCCCACCCCAAAAAAAAAGGCGGTTATGGGGGAACCACGAATTAAACCTTTCGTAAAATTGAACACGAGTGATTTTTCTGATTTTTGAGCTTGGACATTTTGCGCCTTAGATTTTTTATCATATTATACGTAATGCTGCTAAGGTAATTTATTGGAAATTTTGGACGTTTTGCCTCTTAGACATTTTACAACATAGACATGATGATTTTAAACCATTTGCTTTTAAGACGTTCTGCAAGTTAGGCAACCCGCTGCCCAGGTGTTGAGGATAAATTCGAAACAGAGTTACCTCGCCCCTGGGCATTCAGGTCAGGGAAGGAACAGGGGTGGGTGTTAGTCAGTAAGAGTCTGACACGCTCTCCCGCTCCACCCTAGAGCGGGAGATGTCATTGGATGATTTCTCACCCCAAATAAAAAAAAGGCAGCCCGCTCATAACTGATTTTGATGAAGTTTCGTTGCTGGCTATTCTTTATAACGATCATGTTTTTTTTTTGCTGCAACACTATTTTATGAAAGGACTAGATTCTGCCAGCGGCTTCGCTCGCGTGAAATCAGTACTTCTCAATATAAATTATAGCTTATATTATGTTATTCTGATGTACATATAAGCTATATTACTGTTAAGTTTCACAAAAATCCATTTAGTAGTGTTTGCGTGAAAGAGTTAAGGCCGTACTACCGGCCAAGTGGTGCCCTCAAAAACGGCCGTTTCTGACACTTTTGACTACTACTTTGGATACGAATCATTCTGAGACCAGTTTTAACAACGTAAAAATACTTTATCTTATTTGTAACAAACGTGACGTTGGATTCTTTAATAATTATTTTCTAGGCTATGCTACGATTTTTTATTCAATGAGGGCGCTACTTGGCCAGTAGTAGACCCTTAACCCATACATCCATCCTCACAAACTTGCACATTTATAATATTTTTAACCGACTTAAAAAAGGAGGTTCTTTTATTCGACCCGTATGTATGTATGTATGTATGTGTGTATGTGTGTCATCCGATTTGGATGGGGTTTTCGTTATTCAAATGCATGTTTTACAAGGAAGGTTTTAGAATATAATACATTAGGATCTGATGCAGGTCTTCGGAGATAGTGGAACTCTTCAGTAAATAACAGCAAATGACTCGCGATTTCCTACTGCGATCGTTAGTCTATGTATTGTTAACACAATTTAATGGGGAGCCACAACTAAGTAGTGCAAAATAAAAAACTTTTTTACAAAAAAAAGAACCGACTTCTAAAAAACCGCCGGTTTTTTAGAAGTCGGAGTCGGTCTTGCAATGGGTTCGGAACTTTTTTTTCAGGTGTTTTTTAAACTGCCTTCACCTCATAATTATAGTTTTCCTGTACTATAAGTAAAGAACTACTTTCTGTATTTTTTTTTCAAAATGTTAGGCCCAGTGGTGTCGGAGATAAAGAGGGGAGAATGGTCATTTTTCATCTACTTTCTATTTCTTCAAAATTGTATATTTTAAAATTGTGAAAAAAAATATATTCGAATCCCTCACAATGTCCTTTCATTTGATATGTTGCACAACACAGTTTGAAAAACTTTGATTTTTAATTTTCCGATTTTCACCCCAAAAGTGACCCCCATATTCCAAATTAATTTATTTAGGGTACACGTTCGTGTTTGGGTCACAGATATTCATGTGTGTACCAAATTTCAATTCTATTAATCCAGCAGATTCGGAGCAAATTGGCTGTGACAGACGGATAGACAGACAGACACACGAGTGATCCTATAAGAGTTCCGTTTTTTTATTCGGACTTTCGGAACCCTAAAAAAACAAAAAAAGTGCAAAATAACTAATTTCGGAAGTCGGTGTCAAAAAACGAAGAAACAAAACTAGAAACGCAGACTTCCAAAATTAAAGTTATTTTGCACATTTTTGAGGAAGTTGTTCAGTTTTTAGAGACCCATGGTATATCAGAGCCTTTAGACAAAACACATATCTGTTAACGTTAACGCTAACGCTTCGTGCAAAATGTATGGCAACGACATTACTGGGTGTGAGTCACGTGACAGTTCTCTCCGCAGGTAATGTAGTTGCAAATAAATTATCTTATCTTATCTTAACGTTAACAGAAATGTATTTTCGCTAAGGGAGCTGTTTGGTGAACTGGATTCAGCAGAAATAAAACCCAAAAGTAACAGCTTATTATTTATTATTCTAAATTGCTTAAATTTAACATAAAGTTATAACATTAACAACGATCAGTGTATAAAAATACTTAAAACAGACATTGTAAACATTTGGCACATTCTCGTCTTAATAAGTACCTAACATTATTTTTTAGAACAATGTAGATCCGAAACTATTCTCCTTTTTGCTATTATTTTCTTTCAGGCACTTTTAGCATTCATAATATATGTATAATTTTATGTAAGTTTGCTTATTATATTTTTTCATTTATTAAAGGCACTGCATTTTCTAAAAGCATAATTTTTAAGAAATGTTTTCTGAAGACCAGACAAAATGGTCCTAAATGCTCTATTTAAATTTTAATCAATTTTTTTATACTTTTATTTGATCACGTTTTTAATCAATCTTTGATTGTTTTACCAATTAATTATTTTTTAATTTAACTGCTAAAATAATAATGAATTGCAGAACAACAATCTATTGAGTGATATTTAAAACGTAATTTTAATTAATTTAAAAAGCATTTATTTTTTATTATTTCTTAAATTCCTTACCAGTTATAAATGGGAGGCAACTTACAGACAAAAATTCCATAATAATTACGTATAACAATAATTACATGATCGCTCTCTCTCGCTCTCTCCCCATTATATGAGTATTATCACAATAAATTGGACTCATGCACTCATACAATCTCTTTTCACTAGTTAAACATTACTCATTTTATAAATTATTTAATATAAGTAATAACTTAACTATATATTCTATTTTAACACTTTTTGATAAACAATTTAATTATTTTTAGCACTGAAATTAGACGGCACTTAATTCCATAATTTTTTGTTGAAAAATGTTGAATGAATGAAATTATTGAACAAAAAGTGTTATAAAGCAGAAGTCTAAAAAATGTAACTATTAGGCCAGCTAAGAGTCTAAAATTATTATTTGGCTAAAATATTTATAATTAAATTATTATCAAACATTAAATTATCAACATTCATATAAAATCAATAATTTCTTAGATAATAATTTAGAATTTGCCACAGAAAATAACAATTAGGCTGATTCATAACAAATGTTGTTTGTTGTGTCCAAAATTATAAATATTTCAACAAAAATCGGTGGAACTACAAGATATTTATACAAAAATAGTTTATATTAAGGTGAATGCGCCAGGATAGCCCGCGAAATTCAAATTTTCTTACGTTTTTTGCAATTTGCATGTCAGTGTCAGGTTGTATCTTGGTCAACATTTGATTCGCGGTCGTAGCAAGTATGTATTTATAGAATTAAAATCATCAATACATCTCGCTCAGTTAGAATTGATGCCAAATGTCATGATTTCAAGAAATACTTACATTTGGAATCAATTAAGAAAGAAAAAGAAAGAAAGAAAATACGTTTATTTACGGTAAACATGACGCAAAAAACAGAGACACATAACAACAAAAAAAAGAGAAGCTGGGGGAAAATATGCGTCACATCCACTTAAAACGGCCAATTCTAACTGAAAGAGTTGTATTGAAGATTTTAATGATTATAATTCTATAAATACATACTTGCTACGGCCGCGAATCAAATTTTGACCAAGAGATCACCTGACACCGACCTGCAAATTGTAAAAAACGTAAGAAAATTTGAATTTCGCGGGCTACCCTGGAGCTTCCACCTTAACAACAGTTGGTTTATTGCCCCAAATTTTGGAAATATTATAAGAATAAATTACTTGATTGAACTGTAGAATTTAGTTTAATTTTTCATGTCATGTTAAGCCAGCTAACTTCAAAGAATGTCGCATCACACTTATAAATATAACTTACGTATTTCGTTTCAACTCGGCAGTATCCATTACGGTTTCCTACGGTTAATTATTTCATAATGATAAATAATCATTCACAATATTATCACAACATTTTATTAGAGGGCTTTACCACATTCCTTTGAAGCTCCATTATAGTTTCTAAGCTTAAATTAATCCTTCTTATGTACAAACCTGGAGTAAAGTTACACCAACACACGCCTTAATATTTTATTCAGCAATACTTTATTCCAAGTCAATTTAAAATGTGGAAAATGTTATAATTGACTCTCAAAATCATGATACCGCTTAATTCCACATTTAAACCTTCTTACCAGCTAGAATAGCCTGGATTTGCGAAATAGTCTTGCCCTTGGTCTCCGGGATCAGGAAAAAGACAAATATGGTACCAATGACCATGAAGGCGGCGAAGAACCAGAAACAACTGAAGATTCCGATAGCATTCTTCATGATTGGGAAGCAGAGGGTCACGATGAACACCAGCATCCAGTTCACAATGACTGTGACACCCGTAGCAGCACCCCGGAACTCAACAGGGAACAGCTCAGCCATCATCATCCAAGGTATAGGACCGAAACCCATGGAGAAGGACACAATAAACAGAATCAAGCATACTAGTGGAATCCAGCCAACAGCGGAGACATCATACTTATCATTTTGTAACTTGAAGTAGATACCGAGAATGATGAGGCAAAGACCCATGATGGCTGTGCTTTGGAGTAATAGGATTCTACGACCCGCCTTATCGACGAAGACAGAGGAGAAATAGGTGGCAATTGTCTGTACGACGCCGACGATGATGGTGGCAATAACGGGATCGATGTTGGAGCCGGCGGATTGGAAGATGTTGTTGGTGTAGAAGATGACGGCGTTGATGCCGCTGAACTGCTGGAAGAACATGAGGCCGAGGCCGCAGATGAGCGCCATGCGGGACGCCTTGTTGGTGACCATGCTCGTGATGCCGGCGCGCTGCCGGGCTGCGTCGTCGACCTGCGGATAGACACATTCGTTGTTAACTATTGCTAAAAAATTAGAACCGACTTCCACAAAAAGTGGAAAATAAGTTTAATTTCGGAAGTCGGTGTCAAAAAACGAAGACACAAAACCGGAAACACCGACTTCCGAAATTAAAGTAATTTTCCAGTAAATTTTTTGGGTCGGTTGTATTTTTTTTTTTTTTTTCACTTTTTAGTTGTGGTCCCCCATTAAACTGGGTTTTTAACCGACTTCCAAAAGGGGGTTATCAATTCGGATATTTGTATTTTTTTTTTTTATGTACGTTCGGGCATAACTTCGTCATTTATAGACGGATTTCCAAAATTCTTTTTTTGTTCGAAAGGAGTTTGTTCCAAAATGGTCCCATTTCAATTTCATATAAATCTGATGATGGGTTTCGGAGACAGACAACGGAACTCTTCAAAAATTGACAGCAAATCAACCGCGTTTGCTGCTATCGTATGTCTATGTATATAAAAACTTTTTTACAAGGGAAAGGCCTATGTCCAGCAGTGGACGTCTTTCGTCTAAAATGATGATGATGGAGGTATAAATTAATAAGAAGTCGTAATGTCTTACGTCTTTCTGCATCTCCTCAAGCTCTAACGAGAGATCGGCGTCGGGTCCTCGCAGCCAGCGGAGAGACTTCTCAGCGTCACGCCTGCGGTTCTTGCCTAGAAGGTACTGAGGAGTTTCGGGCATCCACCTGGAATTCAGATGAAACAGTCAAACATCAATAAAAATATATTTATTTTACTACACAATCATTTTGCGTACAGCTAAGGAGTGCAATTCCCTGTCGGAGTCGTGTGTTTCCTGATAGCTACAACCTGGGTCAAGAGCGAATAGGTTACCTCAAGCAAGGCATACTGTTTAAAACAAAATACCCGTAAAAACTAGAATGGAATAGAGTTGAATAGAATAGAACAGAATAAAACTTTATTGTACAGAAAAAAAAGATATCTGACTTTTACACGCACTTAAATGGCGCTCTTATCGCTGACAGCGATATCTACCAGAGAACCTTTGGATGGACTGATAGAACTAAAAATAACAACAGACTTCCAAAAAGAAAATACACTAAAAATTGTAAAATAACTTTAATTTCGGCACTCGGTGTTTTGTAAAAAGTTTACAATTTTTAATTTTTAGTGGTCCGTCTGTCCGTCTGTCCATGTGTCTGTCCGTCGCCTGTCACGAAATTTTGATTCGAGGAATTTTTAAACTTCCTATTTTACTAACAAATACCAATATATTGATAAAACTGATTTTTAACCGACTTTCGAAAAAGGAGGAGGTTCTATGTTCGACTGTATGTATGATTTTTTATTTTTTATTTTATGTATGTCCGTGCATTTCTCCGTCAGTTGTGGACCGATTTTCAAAATTCTTTTTTTAGCCGAAAGAATATACTCCCGAGGTGGTCCCACATAAATTTTATCGAAATTGCTTTAGCGCTTTTTGAGTAACTGAACAAAAACAAAAAATACGCATATCTTGATGACGTTTTTGTGTTCTCCAAATATTTAAATGCCACGTTCCATGTTATTGGGGGTTTTAGTTCAGGGGTATAATAACTAAAAAGCCAAAAATAAAAAACTTTTTTACAAAAAAAACAACCGACTTCCAAAAAAAAATACACTAAAAATTTAAAAACAACTTTAATTTCGGAAGTCGGTGTCAAATATCGAAGAAATAAAATACAAACACCGACTTCCGAAATTAAAGTTATTTTTAAATTTTTAGTGTATTTTTTTTGTAAAAAAGTTTTTTTCTTCGATAATTCCCTAATTTGGTACGGAACCCTAGATTGGAGAAGTGGCAACAGAAGCTGGAGAAAGTTGGCTTGAAAATAAGCAGAACCAAAACTGAATACATGTTCTGCGATTTCGGCGGTCTCTCCAGTTCTGAAGCTGTAGTGCTAGATGGCGCGCTTCTCCCAGTCTGCTCCGATTTTCGGTATCTCGGTTCACTCGTGCAAAGCGATGGCGAAATAGATCGGACTGTTAAGCACAGAATTAACACTGGATGGATGAAATGGTGGCAGGTCACCGGGACTATCTGTGACTCCCGCATTCCCCTAAAACTTAAGGGGAAGATTTATAAAACAATGGTCAGACCTGCTGTCTTGTATGGTTCAGAATGTTGGGCCACAAAAGGGATGAATGAAAAGCAATTGCATGTAGCTGAGATGAGAATGCTAAGAGCGATTTGTGGTGTTACGCGCATGGATAGAATTAGGAATGAGTATATAAGAGGAAGTCTGAAAGTGGCACCGCTGACTGAAAAATTGTGTGGAAATCGGTTGTCGTGGTATGGGCATGTGATGCGGAGGAATGAAGAAAATGTCGTGAGGAAAGTCTTGTGTATGGATGTGGATGGCTATAAGAGTAGGGGAAGGCCAAAGAAAAGATGGTTGGACTGTGTGAAAAGGATATGGGTAAAAAGGGGGTGACTACAGAGATGACGACTAATAGAGGAGTATGGAAGAAAAAGACATGTTGCGCCGACCCCAAATAAATTGGGATAAGGGCAGGAGAATGATGATGGTACGGAACCCTAAATGTGCGAAGTCCGACACGCACTTGGCCAGTTTTTTTTTTGTATCAAAAAGTAACTAAACAAAATCGAAAATAGAAAGAATTTTTCAAATCTGTTCAAATATAAGTTTGAAACCTTTTAAATGCGGTGGAAGGGAAACTGTCAAATAACAGAAAAAGGATACACAAACTGAAATGTGACGTCACCGCCATTGGTTTACGCGCGTACCAATGAAATAGAGAGATGTCCCCACCACGCCGGCACTCTTTCTATTACCAATAATTGAAATGCTATTGTTACTTCATTAAATAACCTATTTTGGTCATAATTATAGTCTACTAGCTGCGTGCCGCGGTATTACCCGCATAGACCGGAATAAAAGGTAGCCTATATGTTAATCTAGGCTATAAGCTATCTACATACCAAATTTCATCCAAATCGGTCCAGCCGTTTGAGCGTGAAGAAGTAACATACATACACACTCACAAACTTTCACATTTATAATATTAGTAGGACTCAATGGCTGAACGGATCTGGATGGAATTTGGCATGGAGATAGATTATTGTCTGGAAAAGCAGACAATAATCTATCTCCATGCCAAATTCCATCCAGATACGTTCAGCCATTGAGTTACAAACACACAAAAATAAAATATATATATGATATTAAGTAGCATGTACTCAATAATACCATTTCATATCATCAGTTTTATGTAGGTACTTAAGGATAAACCTGTCCCATCAAAAACATAACATGTAAAAAAATGCACAAGTCTCGCAACGCAGTTTTTCTGCTGTAAAAAGTTGTGAAATCGAATGTAAATCAAGTCGGTTAAATTTAGTACAGTATCTTTAAATGAGAGCAGCTATCCAACCAAAAAAAAAAATACACTAAAAATTTTTAGTGTATTTTTTTTTTAAAGTCGGTTGTTTTTTTTTGTAAAAAAGTTTTTTTATTATACATGTTATGTTTTTGATGGAATTACTCGTACTTATTTCATTCAATTTCAATGATAACTGAGAACTGTGAAAGTAACTTTGTAATTACATAAAATTGAATGGGATTTGTATAGGATTACAAAGTTACTTATTCAGATTGTATATCTAGAAAACGGGACAAAAAATTAGGAATGTCAGAGTTTTTCCTTGCTTTTGCTAAAAAATAACTGTGGAGCTTATAGGTCTGCTAGAAGTACCTTATTTTGTTGATCGGTGAGTCGGTGAGTCAGTGAATCAGTGACAAAAGCCAAAGAACTTAAGGAACTTTGACTTGCAATAATTCTTAATCTACTAGTTCTAATTTAATGTAATTTGGAAATATAACTAAAGATGTAATGTTCTCTTGGCCACTAAAATTTAGGCTTCTAATTTTTTCCAGGTTCGACTGTGTCTTTGTTTTGCTCGACTTGGCGGGGGCACTTCCGTGCGCCCAGATTAAAATTAATTTTATTCACACATTGTTGATTACTAATATAATGCAAAGGAAAATGCCACCAGTAAGTTATTTTTAGTTCAAAAACAATGTAAGTCAACTTTGCAACTATATTATCATAATTATCATAAATATTGCTTATTTAGTCGTTCATTTATATAACTTAACATGTCATTTGATCTAGGATTTAAATTGGAAAGTATTTTAGGGTTCCCAACCACTGAATGAAAAAAATCGGCCAAGTGCGTTTCGGACTTCGCACCATATGAGGGAAATTAATATTTTCGTATTTGTTAGAAAATTTAAAATAAACATTATCACCAAATTTTAAGTTCATATGTCAATGGGAAGTTAAAAAAAAATTCGGATAAAATTTTTTGACAGACGACGGACAGACGGGGCAGACTGACAGGCGGACAAAAAGACAGACGGACAGGTGAGTGACAGCAATAGGCCTCCGTTTGGACCCTTCGGGTACGGAACCCTAAAAACGTAACGTGGACCTAGGTCATGTCATATTTCTGATGAATTAATACTATTTCCAATCGACGTAGTAATAAAATAGCCATTCCAGAGAAAAATATAGGAACCTTTATAGGAGCACTCGTGTGTCTGTCTCTCCGTCTGTCACAGCCAATTTGCTCCGAATCAACAAGAACGATTGATTTGAAAATTAGTACATTCGTGTAAATGAAGTTGGAAAAATGAAAATTAAGTAAAATAAAACTTTTCAAATTGAAGAAAGTTGTTTACTTCCATGGGAAGAAGCCTACCCGAAGCCCGATCTAGCTATTTAGCCGCTCCGGGAAAACACAAAATTTTCCGACCATTACAATTATACACCTTTGAAGGGAAAAATTGTTTTCGCCGGGGCGGGAGGAATTATAGATTTTTAGATGATTTCGAGCGAAAGTGAGCTCTAAAATCGTAGAGAACTAGAGAGGTAAGAATTTTCAGTTCATCTTAGGAGCTTTAGAGATCAAAGAAGAGAGAGCGAAGCGAGCTCGAAAATTAATTTGAGCAGAAGCTGCTTGTTTAGAAATCAAAAATCGATCAGAAATTTAGGAAAGTTTCCTTGTAAACAAGAAAACTTTCCTAAGTTTTTATTATATTCAACCTTTATTTTTTATTATATTCAAAATTCATAAAAATACTTTTCTAGTAGCCGCCAACCGCCCTCAATTTTGGCGTAGGTACGAGTGTTTTTGGGGGACTGTCTTTATGTAGAACTTTGAAGTTCAAAAAGTGTTGGCTCTCAGCATAGTTTAAAAGAAGAAAGAAACAATATTTATTTGTACCTCACAACAAGAACAATAATTATTAACTAAGACTATTAGTTTGACTTTTGATTTGATTTGCCGCCCCTCATTTTTGCCGCTCTGGGCATTTGCCTGGCTCGCCCCACCGAGATCGAGCCCTGAGCCTACCTACTGTATTTAAAATTTGACCGCGCATTTCCTATATTGCCTGTATAATATAATACGTCATTGACTGTAGGAGAGACAAAGTGCATAAATATCAAGAGTTGTTTACAGCCCACTTTTAGCTGCAAACACTTCTAACGAAGGAAATATCAAGTTTCTGATCAATGGTAATTAGCATAGCTAGCACCTACTTACTACAATCGAGAACATGTGAGATCTTATAGCAACCCGAATCTTATTCAAAAGGCACTCATGTACATCTGTATGGACACGCTCAGCACAATTTTACTGTATCTTCGTGTACTACTCTTTTCTTTTACCTTGTGTTTATTGCTGTTGTGTTGTGTCTCTGTCGAATAAATGGTTTTCTATTCTAGTTTGTTCTATTCTATTCGTCATTTTCATGTCATCTTTCACACAGTACATCCATTGTTTCTGTGGTCATTCCCTCTGAATCGATTGATCGTCGATGGTAGAATGATTAGTCGACATCGACCGACAGTTTCTATTACACCAATCGATTGACCGTCGATCGATGGTAGAATGCATTAGTCGACATCGATCGATAGTTTCGATAACACCAATCGATTGACCGTCGATCGATGGTAGAATGCATGAGTCGAAATCGATCGATAGTTTCGATAACACCAATCGATTGACCGTCGGTCGATGGTAGAATGCATTAGTCGACATCGATCTATAGTTTCGATAACACCAATCGATTGACCGTCGATCGATGGTAGAATGCATTAGTCGACATCTATCGATAGTTTCGACAACACCAATCGATTGACCCTCGATCGGTGGTAGAATGCATTAGTCGACATCGATCGATAGTTTCGATAATACCAATCGATTGACCGTCGATCGATGGTAGAATGCATTAGTCGACATCGATCGATAGTTTCTATTACACCAATCGATTGACCGTCGAACGATGGTAGAATGTATTAGTCGACATCGATCGATAGTTTCTATTACACCAATCGATTGACCGTCGATCGATGGTAGAATGGATTAGTCGACGTCGACGTTTATCGACCGATATCCGTCGATCAGCCAAAGCTAATAGGTACACCAATATAGCCTGCCACACATTCATACTCAAAGCTTTCTTTACAATTTTTTCCGATGGTGCTTTAAAATTCATATAAAACAAACTCTTTGTCAATAATACAATAATTACATGAATTTAACACAGTATAAGATATCTGCTGTTCCATATGGTCCACTCACCAGAACACAGCTACCAGGAGAACAGGGAAGACAGCAGAAATGATGGAGAGGGTCCTCCAGTGCGTCCACCCGCCCACGACGAAGGTGAACAGGATGCCTACGGTCAGGAACAACTGGAAAAAGGCGCCAAGAGACCCTCGGATGGACGTCTCTGCTATCTCACCGATGTACATGGGGGCTGCTACGCAAGCTCCACCTGGAAATAGAAGCAACTTTTTGGTACAGATAGGGTACAACATTTTAGAATAGAATAGAAAGCTGACTTTAGTTTTATTTCTTTTTTAATCTATAATATTATTGAGGTATTTCATTACGTGTCTTTTCATCCTAGTGATTTTATTTGTGTATATTCCTAGTTTAAAAAAAAACTATTGCTTCTATTCTACATCATTAAATTAAATTATGATCGAGAAATCTATTTGTGTTTTTTTTTTTATAAATCTCAAAACTCACCAGTAGCCAATCCCGCAAAGAATCTCGCAGCAATCAACATGCCAGCTCCATTGGCGAAGATGGTGATCAACCAGTTGAGCAGGAACGGCACGGAGAGCATGAGCACAGTCGGTCTTCTGCCGACCTTGTTGGCCAGCATGCCCACGGGGAGAGCGCTGAGCGCGGCGCCGATAGCGAGGATTGAAGATACTAGGGAACCTGGAAAAGAGGAAGTCTCTATGTGAATATTTACGGTTTTATTTGCTTGGTATGTATCTATGTAACGAAATCTTTGAACGTGATTTTCTCCCACTTCAAAACGTCGGATTGAATTGAAACTTCGCACACTTATCAAGGGCCGATGACAATGCATGGTTGGTTAAGTGACGTCATTCTAAATCAAATATGACGGACTAGTTATTTTTATGCATAATTCCATGATATGGTATCAAATGAAAGGGTTCGCTGAGAAGAATACCAAATAAAAAATGATGCGTGTTTTTAGTTTTTAGGGTTCCGTACCCAAAGAGTAAAACAGGCCCCTATTACTAAGACCCCGCTGTCCGTCCGTCTGTCTGTCCGTCTGTCACCAGGCTGTATCTCATGAACCGTGCTAGTTACAGTTGAAAATTTCACAGATAATGTATTTCTGTTGCCGCTCGCGCTATAAAAAAAATACTAAAAAACAGAATAAATAAATATTTAAGGGTAAAATAATTTTTTTTTTTTGTATGGGAGCCCATACAAAAAAAAATGTTTCATAGCCAAAAAAATCGTAAATATTAAGTGAGTCGCGGGACCACACAGGTTAAATATACGAATACTTCATAGTATGATACATTTTGTTGTTCCAAAATTTTATAATTATTTCGAATTCTATTCAAATAAAGATGTTTAAATGAATATTTGCCCGAGAATAACATTTTTTGGCAAAGCTGAAAGTAATAGATATTCGTCTCCAATGTGACGCATTTAAATAAATGGTCAATTCTGAGGGTTCATTGCTTAAAACTACGCAGCAGCGTTCTCCTGTCTGCTAGTACCAACAAATTGCATTAATTTTATCAATCTAGGTACATCTGCCAAGCCCATGACTTGGATTCCAACACACCTCAAGTCTTCATTCGGATATCTAAATTATTGTTCTTTGACCATTTCATCATCATCAGCCTTACAAACCTCTTTACAATGCCTTTTTAGGGCATTTTTTTACTTAGAATTTTCCACGAATTTGGCGTTCCAAATTAAAATCACTTTACTCCCTAGGGAGTTTCATATAACTTTACCCGCCTTCAGAGGTAATGCTTTACTTTACGTTGAAATCGCATGATGTGTAATTGGTTTTTTTTATTTTTTATTCTGTAATAATTTAAAGAGGGTTTAATCACGACAGATTATGCCACCCTCATCGTTACAAATCAACTTTACAGTTTTCATGCTAAAAAAAAAAAAAAAATACTATACTTAGTACATCTTAACTTACCCCCTGCGCTTAACCCCTATAATCACGAGTCTAAACATCATCCTGGCTGCTTCCGAAGTCGAAGCAGCAAGGACGATGTTACATTCCCCAGTCTCGTAGATATTATTAAATAACATCAGCAAATCTCGTCTCTCCGGCTCGTTCCGAACACATTCCATCATGATATGGTATACATCCTCTATTGAGTTGCATTCTGAACAGTTTGGTGATTCAACTTTACCCATCAAAAATGCGAATTTGTTTAAGGGTATGTGCATGTCCAGAGCGAAGCCGAAGGGCTGTTATGATCGTTTGCCTTCCCATATTGGCACTGTCAAACCACGTATTTTTAAAAACGCTCGGCTGTATAGTGGCATATCATATACCTTTACTGCGGCTCCTTTCATTAAAATATTCTTGCCAGCTGTCATAGCAATGATGTCTTAATTTAAAGTAAAGTTCTGTATAATACGGTAGACAGGAATACTGTTCACCATCTGTTATTGCCTGTTTAGCTAACTGGTCGACCGTCTCATTACCCACAATGCCAATGTGAGAGGGCACCCATTGTGAAACAACATTTTTATTGTCCCTTTTGAGCTTATATAGCAAGTTCAGTATAATATTATAGGCAATAGGAATCCTTTTGGGCGACGTACATCGACTTAATAGCTGTAACGCACTACGACAATCACTTACAATTAAAAACTCAGAACATGCAATTGACTCAATATATGACAAAGCCTCTAAAATGGCAATTAATTCAGCATGCATTATTGAAATCCCAGAATCAACTTTAAATTTCATCGATGAATTTGTAAATGAATCAAAAAATGCAATGCCTGTTTCATTATCAAAAATTGACGCATCAGTATAAATTGTATATTGGCCGGTATAATTTATTTGTAAATATCTCTCACAGAGAATTTTTAATTGAAAACAAGTGTAATCTTTCTTGGCTGTGTAATTGGATATTATCGAGCAGGTGGTGTGAAAACATTTGAATAGTACAGTAGACCGCTCGTCGGTTTTAATGTTGAGCTGACCTAGCGTTGTAAGGAGTTTCAATTAACTTTGAGGCCACCGTACACTGGTTTTGTTACCCAGTGGTAACGTGTGGCCTGCCTTACATGTCTACTGGATTCGAGCAGCTATGGATTGCCTGCCATTGCTTATCATAAAATGTTTTATGCTTTGTTGTCCGTTGAGGTTTATCCCGTGTCGGATCCAAATCCAACTCACCTAACTGTAACCGTAAATCATAAAAGATAACTACGAGTATGTTTGTACATTACACGTCTAAGTACATCTCTATTTTTACCACAAATTGTAATGACGTGTTATCGTAAACACACATGAGTCGTGGCCATACATTACTGTTGCGTAATCTGGGGGCCTGCCAGATAGCGTCAGTTGAGTGCCCTTTATCACAGGATGTACTGATGAATTCTATTATAACAATAATAATACAATGCTATGTAGATGGTAGTGCTGACCCACTGGTACTCGTAACGGTTCCGATTAACGTGTCATAAGTCGTGGGCCAGGCAGGCAGTTTACTTTGTGTAAATTATTTCATCATTACTGCTCTTAAAATGGTGAAGGAAAACATCGTAAGAGAGTGGGATGCCCTAGAACCAAAAATTCTAAGAGATCTGTTTTTTTTTTTGGTGTGTGGGAAATCATCCGATGACATCTCCCTCTCTGGGTGGAGCGGGACTCTTACTGACTAAAACTCACCCCTGTTCCTTCCCTGACCTGAATGCCCAGAGGCGCGGTAACCCCTGGGCAGGCATCGGCCATGACGGGCCCCGTCATGGTTTGTTGACAACTCTTTGAGGCGCGCGTGGAACACTACATGCCGTCGACTCTCGGGCCTGGTGCTGATCGGACGACGAGCTACCCACTGCTCGCCGTCCGCAGGCCGGGTAAGACATGTGACATCCTGCAACCCGCATTGGGCCCGCGTGGCTCACAGAGTTGAGGCCTATGTTCAGCAGTGAACGTTAAAAGGCTGAGTATACTTATGCTATTTAGATGAGTGGCCAATTATTACATATCGAGACTCCTCTGTGTCTCGGAAAGCACATAAGCTGTTGGATCCAGCTGTCATTTTTAGGTCTTTGATGGTCGTTGCGAGTAGTTAGAAGCTCGAAAATCTGACACCAGTCTTACCAAGGGGTATCCTGTTGGCCAGTTACAGATTGTAACGGAAATGGGTGGTCAAGGCTTGCCCATGGAAATGTACAACAAATCTTAAGTAAATTCCAAAAAAAATTGGACTTTCCGTACAAAGCTATCATCAGCGGATCGAAATTAGTATGGGAGGTCCAATTTTTACACTTTTTTTTTAGGGTTCCGAAAGTCCGAATAAAATATGGAACCCTTATAGGATCACTCGTGTGTCTATCTATCTGTCACAGTCAATTTGCGCTGAATCTACAGGACTGATGAAGCTAAAATTTGGTGCACATGAATATTTGTGACCCGAACATTTGAATACCAGGATTTTACTTGGAGCGACTGCCTCTCAGACTTTCACAACCCAGTAACTGGGTAACACGATACCTCTTGGCAAGACTGGTGTCAGATTTTCTGGCTTTTGACTACCCGTAACGACTGTCAAAGATCTACAAACATGTTCGCCCTCCGAGGCACGGAGGAATCTCGGTCTGGGTATTGGTTTGTTGTATTATAATTTGTTACGGTGTACAAATAAAGAGTAACTATGTCTATCTATCTATGTTTAGATGGTCACCCATCCACAGACCTTTCTCGGCAAGCTTTATATTGAGCAATATGCTATTTAAATTATTATATTTTCGCTATGAATCTGCGTCAAACCCTAAGTATCATAAAATCCATCACATTCACATTTTTCATTTGACCTTAAGATATAAGCGATATGACAAAACAAGAAAACGCACTTAAACATGTACCATTCTACGTCACAAACTCACGACATTGAATGTATTTGCATTGCATAGTAGCTGTGAACTGCTCTAGTTCATCCCACGTGAATAGTTTTCCGAGATAAACACAAACATTTTTGAGATATTTTTCTGAAACTCTAAACTAGCAATTCCAAATCTTATAAAAGACGAAAACCGATAATTGACGAATTATGACAAACTTTTGGTGTTACACGCTTTTTAACCGACTTCGAAAAGAAGGAGGTTATCAATTCGGATGTTTGCATTGTTTGGGCATAACTCCGTCATATATTGACGGATTTGCAATTTTATTTTTGTTCGAATGGGGTTTGTTCCGAAATGGTCCCATTTAAATTTCATATAAATCTGATGATGGGTTTCGGATACAGACAACGGAACTATTCAAAAATTGACAACAAATCAACCGCGATTGCTGCGATCGTATGTCTAACACAGTTTAATGGGGAACCACAACTAAAAAGTGAAAAATACAAAACTTCGGTGTTTCTGGTGTTGTCTTCGTTTTTTGACACCGACTTCCGAAATCAAAATTCTTTTGCACTTTTTTTGGAAGTCGGTTCTATTTTTTTGTAAAAAAGTTTTTTTTGGAAGTCAGTTCTATTTTTAACCGACTTCAAAAAAGGAGGAGCTTCTCAATTCGTCTGTATGTTTTTTTTTTTTTTTTGTCTGTATGTTACGCGATTTCTCCGTCAGTTGTGGACCAATTTTCAAAATTCTTTTTTTATCTGAAAGAATATACTCCCGAGGTGGTCCCATATAAATTTTATCGAAATTGCTTTAGCGCTTTTTGAGAAACTGAACAAAAACGAAAAATACGTGTACCTCGATGACGTTTTGGTGTTCTCCAAATGTTTAAATTCCACGTTCCATTATATTGGGGTTTTAGATCTGAGGTACAACAACTAAAAAGTGAAAAATAAAAAAACTTTTTTACAAAAAAAAACAACCGACTTCCATAAAAAAAATACACTAAAAATTAATAACTAACTTTAATTTCGGAAGTCGGTGTCAAATAACGAAGAAATAAAATACAAACACCGACTTCCGAAATTAAAGTTATTTATTAATTTTTTGTGTATTTTTTTTATGGAAGTCGGTTGTTTTTTTTGTAAAAAAGTTTTTCTATAAGCGGCTTCGCCCGCGTGGAATTATTACCTGCTCTCCCCACTATAAATTATAGCCTATGTGATATTCCAGACTATAATCTATATCTGTGCCAATGATATCCAAATCCTCCATCCAAACTTTCACATTTATAATATTAGAAGGAAGCAGAAATCAAAATTCCTCGTAAGAAAATATGCGTTTTTTTTTTTTTTTTTTTTGGGGGGTGGGAAATCATCCAATGACTTCTTCCGCTCTAGGGTGGAGCGGAAGGGTGTGTCAGACTCTTACTGACTAAAACCCACCCCTGTTCCTCCCTGCCTCGAGTGCCCGGGGGCGAGGTAACTCTTTCGAATTTATCCTCCACCCCCGGGCAGGCACCGGCCTTGGCAGGCCCCTACACTTTGCTGACAACTCTTTGAGGCGCGCGTGGAACACTACGCGCCGTCGACTCTCGGGCCTGGTGCTGATCGGGCGGCGAGTTACCCACTACTCGCCGTCCGCAGGCCCGGGTCTACGGTGGCCGGAGATCGTCTCGCGGCCCCTGGCGTCTCCTGCGGCGGTCGCGGCTGGGGGCGCTAGGGCGACTCGGCCGTTGCTGAGCCTCCCTAACGTGTGCCGCCTCCCTCTTCGCGAGCATTACTGCTTCGCAGAAGGAGGAGACGGCCTCCCATTCCCTCTCGCTCCGTACCATGGCCTGAACCAGGGCACGGCGAAGAAAATATGCGTACAGAAGCATGTTTATGCCAAGATAAGATTATCGCAAGATTTAATATCTTGCGTTTGTTCTAAAAACACTGTTTATTATTCCCGGGGGCGTGTCTTGCGCTCTCGTGACGGCTACGTCACACAATCGTGTGCCAAGAAAAAATGTTTTGATCGTAAATATGCGCCGTTTTGTGTGGATTGAAGATGTAAATCACCAAACACCGGATACTCACGAATGAGGCGGTGACGTGGTTGATGATAGAGTACGCTTACTTAGAAAAATCTATGCTCTAGAGTTTTTAACCGACTTCAAAAAAGAGGAGGTTCTCAATTCGTCTGTACGTTTTTTTTTTTGTATGTTTGTTACGCGATATCTCCGCCATTTCTGAATAGATTTTGATGATTTTTTTTTTTGTGATAGGTGAGAGGTGGTCCCATATACATTTTATCGAAATTGATTCAGCACTTTTTGAAAAAATCAACATAAACAAAAAATATGTATACACAGATGACGTTTTGGTTGTCTCCAAATGTTCAAATTCCATGTTATTGGTGTTATCTATTCGGGCATAACTTTAATATTTACTTTTACTTCTGGTGTACAACACCGATAAAAAAACTTAAAAGTGAAAAATAAAACTTTTTTATGTAGTATTTGCTTGTAATTAACCATGACATACTTGTAACTATAGGGACAACAGTTTTCGGCAATATAGGTACTTACGTTTTTTCACAACATCTTCTCGACAATATCCAATTACACCTAACGCAATGTCAACGTAAAGTAAAACATTACCTCCCAAGGGAGGTAAAGTTGTATAAAACTCCCTAGGGAGTAAAGTGATTTGAATTTGGAACGTCAAATTCGTGGAAAACTCTAAGTAAAAAAATGGCGCAAGGCATTGTAAAGAGGTTTTTTCATAAACAGAATTTAAAAGAAAAAGGGAGATAATATTTCAAATAATGTGTAACAATAGACGCTGTTTGGTGCTGTGTTTTTAGTGAGCCCTGGCTTTTTATTGTCTCGCAGCAGTTGTGAATAGTAGATTGTGCTCCTCTGGGATAAAAACTGTCTTCATCTTGGGTAGCTTGAACCCCTCGCTTTACTTAGGACTCTGCATAACCCCCTCGTTACGCTGGGTTCAATATGCTGCCCGTGACATAAGACACTGCTTTACCCCCTTGGTACATAATCTACTAATATAATACTACATAATATAATCCCATTGGTGGGCAATCCGACACGACCGGGGAGAGATCAGACGCAGGACCAACGCCTTGCCAGAGTGAGTAATTCCTAGTGGAAAAACCCAATGGCATGTTTTGCCCGTACCGAGAATAGAACCCAGGACCCCACGCTCTTCAGTCGGGCTTGTGAACACATAACCAACGAGGCAGTCCCTACATATAAAAGCAGATGAAGACCTAAGAAACGATGGATAGATTCTATGGAAGTTGATATGGCCACAACGAAGTTCACTATCGAGATGACGACAAATAGAGGTTTATTGAAGACGAAGACATGTGCCGATGCTAACCCCAAATAATTTGAGATAAGGGCAAGAGGATAATGATTTGGTATATTTATAAAATCTGAAATAAGGTATATTACAATCTATGAATCTACCCTAAGATCTGTAGAGGTTAAAGTCCCATCCCACATGTTTACAATCATAAAGATCGTTCAAAATCTTAATGGGAGGTGTGTGCTTTTTGTTAGAGCACTAAAATAGATCGCAGATGGCACGCCAACCGCCCACCGCTGTGCGTTCGTCACACAATGTAAATATAACACATTTTAGCAAATGTTTTCATCACATTTTACCGGATGAAACTGGAATTTGCGAGGTTTAGGAACGAGTCGTTTACATAATCTTGGCAGATGTGTGATGGCTAAAGTGGATAAGCTGTTTATTTTTCGAGACGAACTTAGAATCTTGGCCGATTAAAAAAGAAATTAACCCCTGACGCAAAAAGAGGGATGTTATAAGTTTGACCGCTGTGTGTGTCTGTCTGTGGCACCATAGCTTTTAAGGCGTATATATCCGCCAAGTGGCGCAAAGTAGTAGGCAAAAGTACCAAAAACGGCCGTTTTTACACTTTTGCTTACTACTTTGGATACGAAACACTTTGAGTCCTGTTTTAACAATGTAAAAATACCTTATTCTATTTGTAACAAACGCAACATAGGATTCTTTAATCTTTATTTTCTATGCTAAGATACGAATTTTTATTCAATGAGGGCGCCACTTACGGGGAGGTAGGCCCTTAAACGGGTGAACCGTATTAAATACGTCTTTTTTAATTTGAATTGAAAGCAGGTTTTCTAGCGATGGATCTTAGACATGTTTTATCAAAATCGGTTCAGCCGTTTAAATGTTCGCTTTTCTTTTAAGCGTTGGGGGTTTTTAATTATCTTATTTTATTGGTATCTTGTGATTCAAAGTTTTGAAAAATCTCTTCAAAATTGGTTTCCTTATCGTAAATTGACTGAGTGGCTTTTGATTGCCTTAAGCACTGCTACAAGCTTTCGAGATGTTGACTTTTTACAAGCTTTTATTTAACTTGCACTGTTCGTATGTATGTTTGCAAGTTATCCGTCAAAATTTGCAAACCATTTTTCGACCAGTTGTCGGTATCCGATTGAGCTGAAATTTTACATACCTACCTTGATTTCTGGTAACAATACATTTTTATGATAAGTATGACCTGAATCGACATCCAGGATTAGCTTCAGAAAAAGGAACTGTTCAATGCTCAGCAGCACGGACACGAAATTTTATGTACAGATTCAATTGAGATAGCCGGTATAAAAACTTGTTTAAAAAAATGTATTTTTACTATAAACTTATTCATTCTTGGCTTATATTTTCAGTTTTTACCTGACCGCCTCAGAAGGAGGGTAATTTTTTTCGAGACTATACATATATATTTGTCTGTTTATATGTCTATTTCTTAGGCACGCCCACTTTTCAAGCAGTCTGATGCAGTTGGTGGTATTTGTTTTAGTTCAATCGCAGATTGAATGCCATCTACACAGTAGTTTTCACTATGATGCGCTGTAGTATTTCTACACAGTAGTTTTCACTATGATGCGCTGTAGTATTTCTACACAGTAGTTTTCACTATGATGCGCTGTAGAAGTTCTACACAGTAGTTTCCACTATGATGCGCTGTAGTATTTCTACACAGTAGTTTTCACTATGATGCGCTGTAGAAGTTCTACACAGTAGTTTTCACTGTGATGCGCTGTAGAAGTTCTACACAATAGTTTTGACTATGATGCGCTGTAGAATTTCTACACAGTAGTTTTCACTGTGATGCGCTGTAGAATTTCTACACAGTAGTTTTCACTATGATGCGCTGTAGGATTTCTACACAGTAGTTTTCACTATGATGCGCTGTAGTATTTCTACACAGTAGTTTTCACTGTGATGCGCTGTAGAATTTCTACACAGTAGTTTTCACTATGATGCGCTGTAGTATTTCTACACAGTAGTTTTCACTATGATGCGCTGTAGTATTTCTACACAGTAGTTTTCACTATGATGCGCTGTAGTATTTCTACACAGTAGTTTTCACTATGATGCGCTGTAGTATTTCTACACAGTAGTTTTCACTGTGATGCGCTGTAAAATTTCTACACAGTAGTTTTCACTATGATGCGCTGTAGAAGTTCTACACAGTAGTTTTCACTGTGATGCGCTGTAGAAGTTCTACACAGTAGTTTTCACTGTGATGCGCTGTAGAAGTTCAATACAATTTATTATAATTTTACGTACAATAATGATATCGGTTCATCCGGATTGGCCGGAGAAGGTACAATAGAATGAAGGCTGGAATATTATGGCCGAGATCTTTGCCCAACAATTGGAAAATACTTAGGTACCGTAAAGTAACCAAGCTCGTTAACCAATAGGAACACAGAAAACTCAGTACCTTTCCTGTGTTTCTATTGGTTAACGAGCTTGGGCCAAAGTTATACCCCAGGGCCAAAGGAACCCAATTTTACCTTTAACATAAATAACTCCTCAAAGATGTAGGTATTTCAACTTTTAAATAATGATTCCTAGCCTGTTAATTGACATACATATTTACAGGAAAACATAAGTAAGTAAGTAATATTTTTAAGTGTTTCCTTAAAGTGCGTTAATAACAAAATATACAAAATGAAAACAAATTCCCACCGGCTAGTTCGATTTTCCTGTTGTTAATATTAGTTCACCACAAAAGGTAAAAACTATTTAGTTACACTTTAGGCAGGTGACTCATTGGTATGTAGAAGGACAATGCTAAAAATGTGATTTCCAAAAACTCCATGTAATACATAAACAATTAATAGGTACTGTCCTGTTAGTGTAGGTACTGTATACTTAAATTTATCAGACGCAGGAGCAACGGCTTTACGCGCTTTTTAACCGACTTTCGAAAAAAGGAGGAGGTTCTATGTTCGACTGTATGTATGTTTTTTTTTATGTATTTCCGCTGATTTTTCCGTCAGTTGTGGACCGATTTTCAAAATTCTTTTTTTATCCGAAAGCATATACTCCCGAGGTGGTTGGTGGTGGTGGTGGGAAAAAAAAAACTAAAAACACGCTTTATTCTTTATTGTACGTATTTTTCTCAGCATCCCTTAGCATCATTTGATACCCATATCATGGAAATACATAAAAAATCAGTCCGCCATCTTTGGGAGTCCGCCATATTTGATTTAGAATGACGTCACTTAACTAACCATGCATTGTCATCGGTTCTTGATAAGTGTGTGAAGTTTCAATTGAATCCGACGTTTTGAAGTGGGTGATAATCACATTCAAAGATTCCGTTACATAGATACATACCAAGCGTGTCAAAAATAAGAATTTAGTAACTATTTTCTGTCTATTTAAGGCCCTACTAACGGCCAAGCTTAGCAAAGAAAATAAATATTAAAGAATCCAAAAAAGTAGTAGGCAAAAGTACCAAAAACGGCCGTTTCTGACACTTATGCCTACTACTTTGGGTACGAAAAATTCTGAGACCTATTTTAACAACGTAAAAACACTTTATCCTCTTTGTAACAAACGTGACGTTGGATTCTTTAATATTTATTTTCTGTGCTATGCTACGATTTTTTATTCAATGAGGGCGCCACTTGGCCAGTAGTAGACCCTTCATCGTCATATCAGTAGTTTTTTTTTTTTTGTGTAGGTTAGGAATGCGAATGGCTTTCAGAATAACCACAGTTACTTCTAGTGATATTTTACGTACATCTAATGCTGTGTTATTAGCAAAATAGGGTTTTTGACTCAATTGTCTTTATTCATCATCATCATCATCAGCCTTTTAATGTCCCCACTGCTGGGGCACAGACCTCCTCTCTGTGAGAGGGTGTGGGCCGTAATCCACCACGCGACCCCAATGCGGATTGGTAAATGTCACATGTCTTCGAAGTTTTGGTTCTAGGACATGCCGGTTTCCTCACGATGTTTTCCTTCACCGTTTTGAGAGCAGTGGTGATGAAATAACTTACACAAAGTAAAGCGCCTGCCTGGGTTTGAACTCACGACCTACAACTTGTAAGTCGCGGCTATTAACACTGGGCCACCACTGCTCACTGCGTTTCTGTATATAATTGTTTTTATTATTTTTATCAAAACCCTTGTGGAAGGGCGAGATGTCCCCACCACGCTCCCACTCTTCCTTAAGCCAGTATTTGAAATGCTTATTGCTGACTTTGTCATTTAATAACCAATATTCATGCTGTTTTAAGAAAAAGATCTCTTTTTAACCGACTTCAAAAAAGAGGAGGTTCTCAATTCGTCTGTATGTTTTATGTTTGTTAGGCAATATCTGCGCTATTTGTAAATAGATTTTGATGATATTTTTTTTGTTTGGTAGGTAGTAGGTACTTCAGAGGTGGTCCCATTTAAATTTTATCGAAATTGATTTAGCACTTTTTGAAATAATCAACATAAACAAAACTATGTATACACAGATGATGTTTTGGTTTTCTCCAAATGTTCAAATTCCTTGTTATTAAGGTTATCCATTCCGGCATAACTTTAATATTTAGTTTTAAATTAGCTAAATATTAAAGTTAAAAAAGTGAAAAATAAAAACATTTTTACAAAAAATACAACCGACTTCTAAAAATTGCAAAATAACTTTAATTTCGGAAGTCGGTGTTTGTATTTTTTTTCTTCGTTATTTGACACTGACTTCCGAAATTAATTTTTGTATTATTTTTTGTAAAAATGTTTTATAATTTTATTACAATATATTATACAAAAATGAACACAGGAGAATACCTAACATTCGAATTTAGAAACAAACAGGAAGATTTTGCCCAGGGCTTTCCCGTTGCGTGGAATACCTACGCATGAAACTATAGTATTGAAAGTAGTTATTAGGTATCTAAATGCGTGCGTCAGTTTTGAGGATGAATTTGTTTTAGAGCCGTCACTGGTTTTGCAAATCATCCTTTCTTAACTGATTTAGGGATTGTCCTTATGGTTTAATGTTTGAACATAAGTAACGTACCGACGACCGACGACGACAACACTCTGGTTTCGTGAGAGGATGTATTATTGATCTGCGCCTCGGAAGAATAAGCAACTGATGTTTTATTTATTGTTCTGAGACAGCGACACGCAGCTTACGCTGAAAACCAGCGCCGTGGTTTCGTGCACGGGCCACGGCATTATGCCTTTTTTTATACGCGTGTCAGACTCTTACTGACTAAAACCCACCCCTGTTCCTCCCTGCCCTGAATGCCCAGGGGCGAGGTAACTCTTTCGAATTTATCCTCAACCCCCGGGCAGGCATCGGCCATGACCGGCCCCGTCCTGTTTGCTGACAACTCTTTGAAGCGCGCGTGGAACACTACGCGCCGTCGACTCTCGGGCCTGGTGCTGATCGGACGGCGAGTTACCCACTACTCGCTGTCCGCAGGCCCGGGTCTACGGTGGCCGGAGATCGTCTAGCGACGTCCTCCACCCAGGGCGTCTCCTGCGGCGGCTGCTGCTGAGGGCGTGAGGGCGAATCTGTTGTTGCAGCCTCTCCCTCACCCGTTCCGCCTCCTCCTTCGCGAGCATTACTGCTTCGCAGAAGGAGGAGACTGCGCGAGAGGTCGCTGCAGCCGATCGCCTCCACGAGGACACGGCGGGGCTCCGTCCAAGCGGGGCAGATCTCCACCGTGTGCTCCACCGACGGCATTATGCCGAGCGGTAGTGACGCAGATTGCCGCAAATACCCACTTGTTTTTGTTTTTAAGCTCTGTCAAACAACAATTTTATGTATGTGAGTCACTTTCAAGTCAACAAAGGAAGTTTCCTGAGCTTCTTTCTGTTGACTTGAAAGTGCGAGTCGGACTCACACACGAAGGGTTCCGTATCATAAGCTGAAAAAATCACGTTTCTTGTATGGTAATTTTTTGGAACGAAGTTCCTTATCGCGCGTTGTGAAAGGGGGCTAGACGGAAAAAATTCTTACGAAAATGTTGTCACGACACTTTTTTGCTATAGTAAAAAAAAAAAAATTTATTACAATTACTTTTGTTATAGTTGTTGTTATTGCTAAAGAGTTGAGTTGAGTTGAGCTGAGCTGAGCTGAGCTGAGCTGAGCTGAGCTTAGCTGATCTGAGCTGAGCTGAGCTGAGCTGCGATGAGATGAGATGAGATGAGATGATGAAGTATAACTTCTTACGTGCGTGCGTGTGTGCGTAGTTAATAATAAAAAAAATATTATAAATTAAAAAAAAAAAAATTATATTACAATTCCTTCACTAATTAATCGAAAGGAACTTCGTTCCATCCGGGTGTCCCTTGACACCTCTCAAGTTTTTTATTTTTATTTTTATTATTTGTTGATATAGCGGCAGCAGAAATACGCATTCTGTGAAAATTTCAACTGTCTGTCTATCACGGATCATGAGATACAGCCCGTTGACAGACAGACGGACGAAAGGACAGCGTAGGCTTAGTAATAGGGTCCCGTTGGTTACCCTTCGGGTACCGAAACCTAAGGTGCAGCCCTTCAGAAGTACAATCGGCAATTGTTTTGTATTTATAGATAGAAATATATTCGATTTATGTATATTCGAGATCTTCGTGACCTGGTGAGGGTCGCGGGTAGCCGATGGATGCGAGACGCACAGGACCGATCATTGTGGCGACACTTGGGGGAGGCCTATGTCCAGCAGTGGACGTCTTTCGGCTGAAATGATGATGATGATGATATTCGAGATTGTTTAAAGAACTGCTCATCTTCACTTACTTTGTTTAGTGTCCAGCAAGAAATCAGCAGGCTGCCCCAGCGAGTTGATGAGCCCGCTGGCGTTGGCTGCCGAGGAGTTGAGAGCCGTCACGACGAGGGCCGTCAGGTTGAGGGCCGTCGCGTTGCCATCGGTGACGTTGACCACAGTCTTGTTCTTGAACGGCTCGAGCTGAGGCAGCGCCGGGGAGGTCCATGCGAGGATCGTGCCGCCTGCTACTGCGGCGATGGCGGCTGTGGAAACGAAACAGGTTAGTAAGTAAGTAAATATTATATTTATTTCAAACCAGAGTACAAAATAAAAAACAGCTTTTGCCAGCGGCCTCGCACGCCATTAGGTACTTCCGACCACTGTCTGGTGAAGTCTGTATCCGTCTACTCCCCGCCCGATCCTAGCCCTAGATGCACCAGGCGGGTTTGGCGATACAAGTCAGCAGATTGGGATGGCATGCGATCTTTCTTCGCATGCTATCCTTGGCAGCCCACTTGCTTTCCTTCGACTGATGTTTCGTCGTACGCGGACGCCGTGACGGATGTGTTGCGGCAGGGAATGGAGTACTACATTCCGTTCTCTGACATAACAAAGTCTGGCCAAGCTCGTTCATGGTTTGGTGCCGAGTGCAATCGCGCTGGTGCGCTTAAACATGCGACGTACCTAGCATGGGTCGACGCTCGGACGCGCCAAGCAAATTACGTAAGTCAGAAGAAGAGAGCCTTCAACAGGGCTGCCAAGTCCTACAAGAAGGTGTTGCGGGGGGCTCGGTTCGACCACATTAGCCGAATTGGGAACAAACTTGCTTCTTACCCAGCTGGTATAGTAAGGCGTTTTGGGCCCTGGCTAAGTCGGTTAAATCGAACTTCTGCCGCCTCTCACTACCTCGACTGCTGAAACCCGAAGGGTCGCTGGCCCACTCCGCTGAGGAGAAAGCAAACTTGTTTGCCTCTCTGTTTGCGGAATCTTCACGTCTGAATCCTGATGGCGCGAGTTCCCCTGATTCTCTTGGTGAATGCGAGTCGATTATGTCGGGCATTCGCATTCATCAGAATTAAGTCCGTAGGGTACTGTGTAACCTAGACGTAAACAAGGCTAGCGCGATAGCGCTAAGGCGATTTGGTCCCTTCATAGAGGCAAAGGCTCAAGTGGCCGCCAAAAGTTGGGGATCCTCGCAAAGGTGAGACGGTACTTCACGCTGGAACAGCTACTCAAACTTTATCAAGCGCAAGTTCGATCATGTATGGAGTACTACTTTCATCTTTGGGACAGATCTGATACCAGCTTGATGCCCTTGAGTCAATTGAGAAACGAGCCAAGAGGAACATCGGCAATGATAGGCTCGTTGAGTCGAAGCTCCAAAGTCTTGAGCATAGACGCCGAGTTGCTAGCCTGTTAGTTTTCTATCGGTTACATTTTGGGGAGTGTGCGACGGATTTGCATAATATAATACCGCCAAGCCCGTTCCATCATAGGACCACAAGACGTACGGCAATGTGCCACCGGTACATGGTGAAATCCCATCCACACGAACAAAACGTTTTGAGAACACATTCATTGTGCGTACAGCTGGGAGTAGAATTCCCTGCCGGAGTCTGTGTTTCCTGATAGCTACAACCTGGGAGTCTTTAAGTCAAGAGTGAATAGGTTACTTTTAGGCAAGTGTGCTCCATCTTCGACCACATCATACGCACGCTTACCATCAGCTGAGATAGTGGTCAAACGCGTGCCTATCAACAATTAAAAAAAAACCTAATACGGGAAGGAAAAACTTTCGACCCCTTTTTACGAAAATTACGCGGACGGAGGCACAGTTAAAGTTTATGTGGAGAAGGAGTGCAGAAAGCTAGTATTTTTAAATTAAAATTTAAAAATGAGGTCAAATTTCGACCTATGGGCGACCACTAGTTAATTTTTCATCTCCTTAAGAGGGAACAGGGGCTGCGATTCTCCATACAAATGTATTACCCTGTTTTCTGCCTGAATAATGCCTCTAGAGCAATTGTTTTTTTCAGCAACTAATAAGTAAAGAAAATATGACCCTTCAAAAATGACGAAAAATGGCCCTATTTTTACCGCCGTTCTTAGAAGACAACCAGACAAATTAGAAAAGTTTTAACATAAAACATTTAATATGACATACTCTTTCTTAAAAATTTGGTGCCAAAAATAATTGAATCGGCTCAGTTTTCGAGAAAAAAGGGGAATACGAAACGTCGATCTCGTCAAAAATTTTGTGATAAAATCGGTCTGAGTTGCAGCTGTCCCTATCGCACTATACAGAGGCAGGCCTGAGGGTGCACGATGGCAATAGTTTCTTCAAATACCTATTTTGTAAATTCCTCGCAGGCCCTGTTCCCTCTTAAAGAACAACATCCATGATTCATCTTATAAATATAAAAATGATAACAGAATTCATTCATGAAATGCAGTCAAAATGGTCAATGAGGTCGCGCTTCGGGTTACAAAGACTCCACTATAACTTGGTATACGGATTTTTGTGGAACTAAGTATAATTATACTAGATTTTATCTCATTTAAAGTCGTAGTAAGTGGCGCCACTGTGGCATGCCAAGATATTGTGGTCTTCGTAAAAATAGAGTGTCAGTTGTAGCCAATATTGCTCTGCTAATAGAGTTGTCAATGTAATAGTTATTTTTGTCTATGACGACAGTAATGATGTGTGATTGGCATTGTTTTACATAATGGGGTTCGGCAACGATTAATTATATATTGGTAATAGTAACACGTAACTAATGCATTTTTTTTGGGTGGGAAATCGTCAAACAACTTCTTCCACACTGGGTGGACGTGTCAGACTATTACTGACTAAAACCCACCCGTGTTCCTTCAGTTTCCTGTACCAGGGGCGCGGTGACTCTATCAAACACACCCGCTACCCTGGCAGAACTAATGTACCTACTTATTTAGAACAGCAAGCGTATTCGCTAACTCAGTTGACATCAATTTGATAGGCACTTTGCCATACATTGCTGCTTTGACATATAGGAAAACTGTAGTGCCTATTATAAACGATGTCCACCGAGCAATGTACTGCATAGTGCCTATCAAATTGATGTCAACTGAGTTAGCGATTACACCTGCAGAACCTTACTATTACAAGTACATGCACTTTTGAAATATCGTCTTAATAATAGCTTTGAACTTTCATTTTCATGTAGAATATTGAACAATAAAGTATATCTAGGTACTATAGTAATAATAGATGCCACTCCACGAGTCTCGTGCTACCTCACACCGGTACAGAGAGGTAAAGTTTGTGAGTTGGTAAGGTTGTATGGGGTAATCTCTGGATCTACTGAACCGATTTTGAAAATTCTTTTACTAATACAAAGCCACGTTATTTGTGAGTGTAATAGGCTATAAATTTTTGAAATCCACGCGGACGAAGTCGCGGGCGAAGTCATCTCCCTGCCCTTATCCAATGTTATTTGGGGTCGGCGCTAGTGCTAGTACTAAATTATTAATTTATATCATCTGCATCATCTACTTAGCCTTTTTCCAAACTATCTTGGGGTCGGCTTCCAGTCTAACCGGATGCAGCTGAATACCAGTATTTTACATGGAGGGACTGCCTATCTGACCTCCACAAACCAGTTACTGGGTAATACGATACCCCTTGGTAAGACTGGGTGACAGACTTTTGGGCTTCTGACGGCCCGTAAAGCGTGTCAAAGATCCACGATTGACAGCCGGGACCAACGGCTTAACGTGCTTTCCGAGGCACGGAGGTGTCCAACCAATGTGCCCAGCCCCGGCAAGCGTAGCTTAACCTGATGAATCGACCCGTGCAGCACCCGTGTTATTACTTTAGCCACAAATAACTAATATCCTAGAGAAAATTCGAGTCGGCGGAAGATTAAGTAGTTCGTCTCATTTGTGACATATATTCGGCTCGAAGGACCAAAATATAAGCTCCCTGTCTGACTGTTCGCATTAAACTCAAAAACTACTGAACGGGTTTGCGAATGGATACTGGTGTAGAGAATCGCTATCTTTTACTAAAAGGCAGTGCGAGAAAAGGACGGCTATAGCTATGAACTAAGTTAGACATGTCAAACTAGTTTACGCCTTGCGCTTCACCGTGTTTTTAAACGACATGTTTTACGTGTACCCTTAATTTGTATAGAAATATTAGTTCAACTAAAGACAGTTCTAATTTACGTCCGTCTCTTTCTTGTTTTATAAGAGAGAAAAAGATAGGAATAGCCTAAATTAAGTTTAGTTTGTGCAGAACAGAATCCGCACCACTGAGTGATTCATGGGGAAGGTTTAGGTGTATCATTTGTAGCCGTACAAAGCTGGGGCGGTCGCTAGTGTATAATATTTACATTTATCCAGTTATGTCCAAGTCACAAGTATGAAATTACCCAATAGAGGGTGAGCTAAAGGTGAGCCTATTCTCACACAAAACACGGGCACTTGCCGTAATAGGAAACCTGGGAACATAAACAAAGCCACATTTACATAACGATAACGAAACGATAACGAAGTTAGATAAATTCAAAATGTATGGAAATGTCACGTGATTAATTGTTTAATTAAGCGATCTAAAACGATTGATTACGTGAATTTCGAAAGCCTATGTATGCCATAGATAAAGTCGAAATGTATGGAACATTTCGCTATTGTTAATATAAATGTGATATTGATGCCGATTCTCTTATTCAATAACGAAATTAGAGAATCGCTATCTTTTACTAAAAGGCAGTGCGAGAAAAGGACGACTGTAGCTTTGAACTAAATTAGAGATGTCAAACTTGTTGACGCCTTGCGCTTTATCGTGTTTTAATTCGAAATGTTTTTACGTGTACCCAAATATTAGTTCAACTAAATTTGACAGCTCTAATTTACGTCCGTCTCTTTCTTGTTTTATTAGAGAGAAAAAGATAGCAATAGCCTAGTTTAGTTTGTGCACAACAGAATCGGCACCATTGTCTAGACCCCCTGGAAATTAGTTATTTGATAGCAACGCTACTGAGAAACATCAACATAACTGCAGACAATCACAAAAACAGAACTTTAAATTATATTGGTTACGTTTACCATTAAAAGTCAATGCACTGAAGGTGCCTTTTCAAGAAGAGGTAAGCAGAGGTCACACTTGCGCTACTTATTGTGACGAACGTTATACTGAATGCATAAACATTACTTTGTCAATCAAAACAATAGCCGCCATATAACAAACAAGTACCAGCAATATGTTAATAACAGCAGGATTATGTTAATAACAATAGACAGCCTGTGTGTATTGTTATTTACATAAATACGTAATCCTATTATTAGACCGTCAGCGAGAGTCGTGTCTATCTGTTCTACATCGCTCAACTAAAATAAAGTGCATTTTAACTTATTCCTTTTAGGGTTCTGTACCCGAAGGGTCCAAACGGAGCAATATTGTTGTTACTAAAGTGTGCCTCTGTCCGTCTGTCCGTCCTTTGTCACAAAATTTTGTTCCGAAGAGTTTTTTAACTTCCCATTGACATGAACTAGAAAATTTTGTGATAGTGTTTATTATTACGTATATTATTTTACTAACAAATAGCAATATATTGAAAAATCAGATTTTTTCTTTGAAATGCCCTCATTTTTAGAATTCCGTACCCGAATGTTCCAAACGGAGCTCTATTATTGTCACTCACGTGTACATCTGTCTGTCTGTCCGTCCGTCGTCTGTCACAAAATTTTGTTCCGAAATTTTTTTTAACTTCCCACTGATTTAATGTTTTAATGTTTATTATATTACACGGTATACTTTACTAAAAAATACCAATATTTGGTACGGAACCCTAAATGTGCGAAGTCCGGCACGCACTTGGCTGGTTTTTTTTTTTTTTTACTATCCCATCATACTGTCTCACTACTCGGCAATGGCCTCCCCCAAATAATCTTTACACGAGCCACGTCGAACCAGCCCCTGCGGTAGGCGTCTAGGTCGGCCCGCAACTTTCTAAGCCTACCTTGCCGGCGCCATCCATCCTCAGGCACCCACTTTGTGCTGCGACACATCGCGGCTCGGCGGAATCTCTTGGCGACATGGAGAGACTGACGACAACCCATCGTTGGGCACCCCACAGGTGCAGCGGTAAGGCCCCTCTTTGAGGAGTGGTTGGAGAGGCGCCACGGCATCCTCACCTTCTACCAGACGCAGGTCCTGACCGGACACGGATATATGTTTCGGGAGGTTCCTGTTCAGGATCAGGCGGAACGCCTGGGTGTCACCACTGTGTGGATCGCCCAGTGGACACGGTGGAAAATACGGTGGAGGTCTGCCTCGCTTGAGCGGAGCACTGCCGTGTCCTTGTGGAGGCGATCGGTGGAGCGACCTCTCGCGCCCGGCCATGGTACAGCGAGAGGGAATGGGAAGCTGTCACCTCCTCCTCCGAAGCAGTAATGCTCGCGAAGGAGGAGGAACTCGTGAGGGAGTCTCAACGGAGACGCTCTCACGCCCCTAGCAGCCGCCGCAGGAGACGCCCTGGGTGTCGGGGTTCGCAAGCCGATCTCCGGTCACCGTAGGAGCGGGCTTGTAACGAACATAGTTGCGGATCGGAAATCTGGGCTAACCAATTGATAGGATGTGCCATCGTTGGAGTAATTAGTCGTTGTAGCAAAATGATATTGTTGTGTATGTCGTTAATTTGTGGCAAATAAATACTTTTTCTTTCTTTCTTTCTTTCTTTCTTTATTTCTAGTTAACAAGGTTATGTACCTGCAACAGCGGCAATATACTGGTTGGCTTTCCTGGTCTGTCCGCCCTTCTCCTGGACATCCAGCATATGCATCGTCGGCTTATCCATCTTTGATCAGATATGATGTCCTGGTACTCGCATTCTGAAACAAGAATGAAAAGAACAGTTATTTATAGATATAGCTCTCAAGGTGTATGAGGAGAGAGGGATCTTCTGTACACAAAAAGCTCATTATGACAATGCTTGGAGGAGGCCTATATTCAGTAGCAGTCAGCATTCGGCTGAACATTGTTTTTGGCTTTTTAAGCAAGAAGACTCCCATCGTAGTACACCTTGAAGAATGAACTGCAATTTTCTGCTATCATAGCCTCATGGGATGGGTTAGGCAGTCAACATATTCTCGAACGCCAAGTACGAAGAAAATCTAAGCGAAGTTTCTACTAACAAAACAGGATTAGACAATATTTATGACAAAATTAAAATTTTACTACCGCTATTTAGGTTAAAATTAGCAATACCAGTTCGAGATCCTATCAGAAACTTGTTCCATTGGTATTTAATTAAGATTATCTCAGATATTAACAAGTATGGCGGCCTTGGAGTGACCGCTGTGGCTGTGCTAATAATCTCCTTAATTGTGCTAATTTGTACAGCAAATACATCTTTACGAGTACCGGTGTGGTTCTGTTAAATCGTATTTAAATTCTAACTTCGCGATTTGAATAAGGAGGAGAGAAAAATTGGTTTAATTTTGTTTCGATGTTCGCTATGCACCATTGCAAGATTCATAGATTCTAGTTATTCTACTGTTTTCGTAGTAATATAATTCTACAGAAGTCTTTGCTTACAGGGTGTAACGGAAAAAACGGTGTGGTCTTATATGAATAACTTTCTCTAAGAAAAATAAAAAATTCCCAAAAAAAATTGGACTTTCCATACAAAATTATCATCAGCTGATCAATATTTGTATGGGAGGTAATTTTTTTTTAATTTCCTCAGGTTTTCTTGAATAAAGTTGTTCATATCGATGGACAGATGCAGTTCTTGAAATATGACCACACCTTCCCGTTACATCCTGTATAGTTAGTAAGCTTACATTTAGATAATATTCAAGTCATTTATGCGTAGGTTTATAATTATTTCCTATTAATGAATATGCTCTCTTAGATCTTAGAAAATAACTTTTAACAAAACTTTTTTACAAAAAAATACAACCGACTTTCAAAAAAAAAACACTAAAAAGTTTAAAATAACTTTAATTTCGGAAGTTGGTATTTCTAGTTTAGTTTCTTCGTTTTTTCGTATTTGACATTGTGATGATTTCAGACATTCCGTCCATAGGGAGAGCTGACCATTATAACTTTGGTTTGGGTGTTTTAGTTGGTTGAAATCAATTCAATAATAATAATAATCGTTTATTAGGAACAAAACAACAAATACAGACAGATAAAAAACAATGTACAGTCAGCACCAAAAGTCGATGAACAGAATCAACATAACAAAACACCTGTTCACAATCAACAACAATCAACAGGTGTTTTGTTATGTAGATTCTGTTCATCGACTTTTGGTGCTGACTGTACAACGATGGTAGCTGCAAAAGTTAAAAACTGTGGCGCAGCCACCAATTCAATAAAACGTTAAGCAATAAAATAATATGTTTTCTAGTTTTAAACGTGTATGTATTCTATTAAATTTTCTGGTACATTCGATCTCAGGATGCAGTAAACAGATGCAGGTCGTAACAGGGGTCAATTCAAGCGCATTGCCAGTACATCACTGCACTAACGAGGCTCAATGGAGGCAACGAGGTGATCTCCAGTCATGCTCCTGATCGACAGATCCATAAAACTGTATTGTATGCCTATTTCCGCATCAATGGCATTCGTAGGGTTGGCAACAACAGTTCTAAGAGGCAAAAAACCCGACTGTAAAAAACAACTAAAAAGTTCCAAACAAGTCACTTTTCAAGCAGTCTGATGCAGTTGGTGACAGTTATTTTAGTTCAATTATTGATTTCATGCCACCAACTGCATCAGACTGCTTGAAAAGTGACTTGTTTCAGGGTCAGTCGAGTTTATTGAAAATATTCAGTTTGTTTTTTTATTTTCTACATTTTAGAGAGTTATATTTTTGGAGTCGCCTCCTCGAACCCTTTATTTTGATACCCCACTTAATATAGTTCGTCGACTTTCATTTTTTTTCTTTTTCACAATACGGCGTCTGGTTGTCGCTATATTGTATTTTGATTACGGTCATGTCTTTAGGAGCACTCGCAAGATTAAGGCGAATCAATTGACGTAAGAATGATCAAAATCGGCCGACCCGTTTGGTCTCTATAGTGCCACAAAGGAATAAACGTACATACTTACATATATACATAGATACATAAATAGGCTGATAAACACGTTGTCCTCCCTTGCATCGCGCAGTCGGGTAAAAAAACGGTGTTGTTTATTGTTTTATCGATTAATTTATTTTCGACTTCAACTAGAACTGCTATAAACGAGCACATAGCAGAAGGTTATAAGGGGTACCTGTATTGTGGTTAACGATATGGACGGCCATATTATTATAAATATTAGATAATAACATCCTCTCAAAGTCACGTTTAACCTCAAACTATATATCTTCTGCCAACTAATCAAGCTCCTAAACAGTATCGACATTTGACCACAGATCTTACAAAATTCAGACCGATTTAAAGTTTTTTTTTAGCCACATGATAAGTCGATCATGTCTGAATGAAGGATTACTTTCTTTTGATTTATCCCCACTGTATTCGAGACTCAAACGAATCCAACGATATTCGTATTTCGGACATTGAAACCCAACATGCTCATATTTACAAGTCTCCAAACACATACAGCAACCCTATTTCAGAATAATGAATGCATAAGAATGACTCTTTGTATTCCAAGGATTTATATCAGTTAACAGTCGGTGTTTATAGGTCCCAACTCCTAGGCTAGCCCACACATATATACTTCCTGTCTGTGTCCTAAACTAACACACACAAGACGAACATAGCCCACAAACAAACTGTGTTCTCTTAGCATACCGTGGGTAGGTAGGATCACAGAGCACAGAATCACCGAGTCGGCAGCGGGTCGCTTCTTATGAGGTAAAATGATTAAAAAACGCCTCAACGGTCTAGTAGTTCAACCTCATGGATGGCCTACACTACCTTTCTGCACGCTCGTCTGTTTCGTCACGCTCCCCCGGCCAAGTCCTGTCACCCTCTGCGGCCGCGTACGATCGCAATTCCTCTATAGAGACGCTCGCGGAACACGGCGCGACGCCGCGCCGTCTCGGGCAACAGACTCCCCAAGTCTGTTACCTTCAAGCCACAACAGACGTGGCAATTTTTACAAACGCTAGATACACAAAGGACGGCTTTGAATGGTGAAAATTACAGAAATTGGGCGCTCAACGCACTTTCAGGGACACGAATTTTTTAACCCCCAACGCAAAGAGAAGTTTGACCGCTATGTGTGTGTGACTGTCTGTCTGTCTGTATATATGTCTGTGGCACCGTAGCTCCTTAACGGGTGAGCCGATTTGAATGCGGTTGTTTTTATTTGAAAGCAGGTTTTCTAACGATGTTTTATCAAAATCGGTTTAGCTGCCTCAAAGATAGCAGGTCTTTTGTGTTTTTTTAAATGTTCGCTCTTAGACTATGAAAGGTTATAGACGGAATGTCATTGGACATTTAATGAAGCAGGATCGTTAAAATGTGTGAGTGACATTGACGAACGTAACGATGACGTATCGGCTTCTCATTTTATCTATGTGAGCTTATTTTGCGTGTACAGATACAAGCCGGTTTCTCATTCAGGTACTTCAGATTGCTGGATTTTGACACTCCGTTTATAACCTTTCTTAGTATAAGTGTTCGCTTTTCTCTAAACCGTTGGGGTTTTTTTAAATTTGGTATCTCGTTTAGTAGGTACTGCCGTTTCTAGTCGTTAGCAGCGTGGCAATTCCCTGTTCTTTAGTTTTGAATGGAAAGTTTTTGTAATGCCGTCTCTAGCATTAGCCGCTTAGGTGTCCATGCTCTATGGCTGAGCTAATAGACAACGCAAATATTTGTGGCGCAAGGGCACTGAACTCGCGACCCTGTGGATTAGAGATGTAAATCCGGCATTGTATATTCACTATTGTATTAATTTGGTTTGCAACGGTCTTCTGGTGAGGGAAACAGTTAGTTTAGATCTAATAAGTTTATAGTTAAAAAAAAACTTTTTTACAAAGAAATAGAACCGACTTCCAAAAAAAGTGCAAAATAACTTTAATTTCGGAAGTCGGTGTTTCTGGTTTTGTTTCTTCGTTTTTTGACACCGACTTCCGAAATTAAAGTTATTTTGCACTTTTTTTGGAAGTCGGTTCTATTTTTTTGTAAAAAAGTTTTTTATTTTTCCCTTTTTAGTTGTGATTCCCCATTAAACTGTGTTAACAATTCATAGACATACGATAGCAGCAATCGCGGTTGATTTGCTATCAATTTTTGAAGAGTTCCGTTGTCTGTCTCCGAAACCCATCGTCAGATCTTTTTGAAATTTAAATGGGACCATTTCGGAATAAATCCCTTTCGAACAAAAAAGAATTTTGCAAATCCGTCAATATATGACGGAGATATGCCGAACATACATAAAAAGAAAAAAAATATATATACAAACATCCGAATTGATAACCTCCTCCTTTTTCGAAGTCGGTTAAAAACATTTTTTTAAAGAAGATTTTATACCGGCTAACACAAAATTTTGTGTCCGTGCTGTTGCTTCCTTTATCTGGAGCTAATCCAGAATGTCGATTCAGGACTTGCTTATCATAAGAATGCATTGTCACCAGAACTAAAGGTATCACGAGCAAAAACACGTACCTAGGTACACAAGCAAACTTTACTTGTAAACTGACTCTATGCTATGTAAATTTCAACTCAATCGGATAGCAATAAATGGTCGAGAAATGGAAATGGGTAGTCATATTTTAAATAGGTACTCCTTCTGCCTAAAAAAATGAATTTTCTTCATGAAAATTATAGAAAACTCCGAAAAACAAATTTGACTCCTCCCATAGATACTGTTTTTGATCAGCTGGTGATAACTTTGTACGGATAGTATTTTTTTTATTATTTTTGATTTGTTGATTTATATCCGCCCCGAAAGAAGAATAACTTTTGAAAGCATAGTAGCACCGAGGGTTCCGAACAAACTTGTAGATAGGTATGTAAATATATAGTTCGTCCATCACGGGAATAGAATCTCGAACAAACTTAACTTTGCCGTTGGAAAACTGTTGTCCCCATACATCGACATATAGGTCGCGGTCAGTATACCAACAGCAAATAAGTTCGAAATAACAAAATAAAAAATTGTGACAAATTTACGGTTTTGGGATTTTTCCTTTACTTGTGTTCTATGCCAATGCTTCTTGCTTGCCAAATTTCATGGTTCTAGGTCAGGTAGGTACACTATAGGTTTTGATTCCTTTGAGAGTGTCAAAATATGCGGCATAAACAGCCGTATCTTTTGATTGCGTTGACTTAGAAGTTTAATTTTTGCACTACTCCAAGAGATTGTAGACATAAGTATTTGATATTAATTTCAGCTTGATACCTTTACGCGTTCCTAAGAAAAAGGGTCATAACAGACGGACAGACAGATGAACAACAAAGTGATCCTCAAAGGGTTTATTTTTGAAGTACGGAACCCTAACAAACTGCTAATATCTCGGAAACTCAATGCCAACCACTGGATCCTTTTGGCGTGGACACCCACATAATGCCTAGGTATAAGAAAAAGCTTTTCAATAGCTGTCATGAGAAGATCAGGATACGCCTCCAGATTATCAACTGAATGACGCACCACTACGTAAGAGAGATATTATTTAATCTAATCCCGTTTTAAATAAGGAAGTCGTCGTTTATGCTGTTAACCTATTTATAAGCCAAATTCTGGTTGCATGTAGGAAGAACATTACTACCTATTCTTAGTGTATTCTTTACAATGCGATCAAGAATAGAACTGTTAACATAATTGTATTTTTCATTAGCACAGTGACAACTTAAGGCGTATATAGCCGCAAAGTGGCGGCCTCATTGAATAACAAATCGTAGCAAAGGGTAGAAAATAAAGATTAAAAAATCCTATGTTGCTTTTGTTACAAAGAGCTTAAGGTATTTTTAACCGACTTCCAAAAGGAGGAGGTTATCAATTCGGATGTTTGTATATTTTTCTTTTATGTATGTTCGGGCTTAACTTCGTTATTTAGAGACGGATTTCCAAAATTATTAAATTATATTTAATATTTGTGTTCGAATGGGGTTTGTTCCGATATGGTCCCATTTAAATTTCATATAGATCTGATGATGCGGTTCGGAGACAGACAACGGAACTCTTCAAAAAATTACAGCAAATCAACCGCGATTGCTGCTATCGTATGTCTATGAATTGTTAACACAGTTTAATGGCGAACCACAACTAAAAAGCGAAAAATAAAAAACTTTTTTACAAAAAAAGAGAGTTATGCCCGACAAATATGAAAAAAAAATGCAAACATCCGAATTGATAACCTGCTTCTTTTTTGAAGTCGGTTAAAAAAATAGAACCGACTTCCAAAAAAAAACAAAAAGTGCAAAATAACTTTAATTTCGGAAGTCGGTGTCAAAAAACGAACAAACAACAAAACCAGAAACACCGACTTCCGAAGTTATTTTGCACTTTTTGTTTTTTTTTTGAAGTCGGTTCTATTTTTTTGTAAAAAAGTTTTTTTACGTTGTTGAAACAGGACTTAGTGTTTTGTATCCAAAGTAGTAAGCAAAAGTACCATAAACGGCCTTTTTTGACACTTTTGCTTTTACTTTGGAAACGAGACACTTTGAGTCCTGTTTTAACAATGTAAAAATACCTTATCCTATTTGTAACAAACGCAACATAGGATTCTTTAATCTTTATTTTCTATGCTAAGATACGAATTTTTGTTCAATGAGGGCGCCACTTACGGGAGGTAGGCCCTTACTGCGTGCCTACACAGAAGGCATTATTCTAACTCTGCAGCGTTGAAAATTTAACAATGTTTTCATTATTTATTATCTACCAGCTTCTGCTAGTAGCTTCGCCCGAGCCCGCTAAATTAGTACTTCCCCCACTATAAATTATAGCCTATGTGCTATTTCAGACTAAATCTATCTCTGTGTCTTTCATCCAGATCCGATCAGCCGTTCTAGAGTGATTGAGTAACAAACATTCATCCAAAGTTTCGCATTTATAATATTACTATCTTCTGCCAGCAGCAGCTTCGGCCGCGTGGAATTAATAATTCTGCCGTTATAAACTTACAACTCCATTTTTTGTGGGGTTAGGAAATCATCCCTCCCGCTCCAGGAGGGCGTTTCAGACTTTTTCTGACTAAAACCCACCCCTGTTCCTTCTCTGTCTGCGTGCCTAGGGGCGCGGTAACTCTGTTTCGAATTTATCCCGACCCCTGGGCAGGCATCGGCCATGACGGGCCCCGTCACGTATTGCTGACATCTCTTTGAGGCGCGCGTGGAACACTACGCGCCGTCGACTCTTGGGCCTGGCCCTGATTGGACGGCGAGCTACCCACTACTCGCCGTCCGCAGGCCCGCGCCTACGGTGGCCGGAGATCGTCTCGCGACCCCCGACGCCCAGGGCGTCTCCTGCGGCGGCAGCTGCTGGGGCGTGAGGTCGACTCTGTTGAGTCTCCCTCACCCTTTCCGCCTCCTCTTTCGCGAGCATTACTGCTTCGCAGAAGAAGGCGACTGCTTTCCATTCCCTCTCGCTCCGTACCATGGCCTGGACCAGGGCCGGGAGCGAGAGGTCGCTGCCGCCGATCGCCTCCACGAGGACACGGCGGGGCTCCGCCCAAGCAGGGCACAACTCCACCGTGTCCTCCGGACGATCCGCACAGTGCTGACACCCGGGCGTTTCCCACCGCGTTATCCTATACAGGAAGCTCCTGAAACATCCTGCGTCAGGCGGAAGGTGAGGACGCCGTGGCGCCTCTCCAGCCACTCTTCAAAGAGAGGCCTTACCACCGCAATTGCGGCGTGCCGAGTGCTGGGTTGCGACATTCGCTCTCTCCATGTTGCCATGAGATCCTGCCGGAGCTCTGCCCGCTGAGCCGCGAGGTGTCGCGGCAGCGGAGTAACACCACGACGTTTCGCCTCCTCGCGCCACTCCCATAAGGGTTATATTTCAAACCCTTTCTTAGTGAATACCAACTATTCACAAAGAACACGCCCTCCAAATTTCATGTCTCTAGGACCAGCGGTTTAGGCTATGCGCTGATGTATAACTCAGTCAGTCAGGACTGAACTTTATTATAACTTATATTAGGTATGTACATAAAATATAGATTTAGCGCACCCAGCATATTTTTCTTTGAAGTAAGATAGGTTGGTAATGAATATTCAAGTATGGCTATTTAGCCATCCTTGAAGAATGATATCAAAATATTTGCAAGGAATGTTTGCGATGAATTATCAGCTAGTAGGTAAGTGGTGGTAAAGATACGGTCAAGTGTCTCTTAGATACTGAATTCCACTAAAATATTATGACAGACGATCGGAGGTACCTAAATACTGTACTTATGTACCTACTTAATCAAGCTATTTCCTAACATAATTTTAATTTAATTTATAAACTCGGCAATCACCTTCCCAGTTAGGGGCCTCCCCGTAAGTGGCGCCCTCATTGAATAAAAATTCGTTACTTAGCATAGAAAATAAAGATTAAAGAATCCTATGTTGCGTTTGTTACATATAAGACAAGGTATTTTTACGTTGTTAAAACAGGACTCCAAAGTGTTTCGTATCCAAAGTACGAGTAGTAAGCAAAAGTACTAAAAACGGCCATTTTTGACAATTGCTTACTACTTTACTTACAAACGCAACATAGGATTTTTAACCTCCCATATACAAAGAGAGGGCCTCTCACACACCATTTATTTCACATTTATTTCTATCTTGATTTTTGTGTAAAATAGTATAAGCTAGTTTAATTTCTGATATTTCAGGGAGTGGCGCCGTATGCCGAAATACAGGTTCTAACCTAGTTCGACAGCGGATGCTATTATAGATATTTGAACCATTGTTATCTACTAGCTAATAATTTACGAAATTTTTAAAAATGTTACCAACTGCAAAAAAGAGGAGGTTCTCAATTCGTCTGTATGTTTTTTTTGTATGTTTGTTACGCAATATCGCCGCCATTTGTGAATCGATTTTGATGATTCTTTTTTTGTTTGGTAGGTGATACTTCAGAGGTGGTCCCATATAAATTTTATCGCAATCGATTCGGCAGTTTTTGTAATATCAACATAAACAAAAATATGTATACAGAGATGACGTTTTCGTTTTCTTCAAATGTTCAAATTCCATGTTATTTTTATTTTATTTTTATTGAAAAGGAACAACAAACAGCTACATTATGTTATGTTACAAATAGACATACAGTAATAACTAAATAATAACGTAGCCCACAGCGCTGTTCACAGATTACCATTATTAAAAAAAAAAAACTATAATTCGCTAGGAGGTAAGCTGTTAGTGGTTACAATATTATATATTATATTATATAAAACAAACAGAAGAGATGAATAAAAATAACAATAAAAGTAAACAGGAATACATTAAAAATAACTGCACACAAAAATTAATTTGAAAGCGTCTTAAACAGTGACCCACGGAACATATTAAATGAACATATAAAAATATCTATGTGTTCAAAAGCCTCATTGTAAGTTGTCACCATTCGTCTAATTGGTGTACGCAGACCAGTGTTAGATCGGCTGCAAACAGCTGGCCTGCGCGCACACGCCATCTATGGACAGCTCTGGGGACTGCATAGCATAATACATTATTTAAATCAATGCTGTCAAAATGATTGTGAACAATGTTATACAGCGTCATAGCCTCCAGTTGCTTGCGCCTAGAGCTGAGCGTCAAGAGTTTGTACCTACTGAGCAACTGGTCGTACTGCAGATAGGTTTTATGGCATCTGTAGTGCATTGCACGAAGAAACTTGCGTTGGACGTTTTCTATCGCGTCGATGTATTTGTTATAGTAAGGGCATATACACACGGCATATTCCAACTGTGAACGGACCAAGGGCTTATAGAGGCAGAGATACGAAGAGGTACGCTTAAAGTCATGCGTAGATCTCATTATAAATCCGTACATCTTATATGCCTTATTTACAATTTGCTCGATATGCAAATCCAGACAGAGATTCGAGTCAAGCAATATCCCAAGATCACGGACCGAATTTACTTGAGTCAAAGAAACTTTGCATAAAGAGTAAGGAAATTTTATTATATTTTTATTTTTCATGAAATTAAGGTAGTTGCACTTGGGAATGCTTAGGTGAAGCTTACTGGTGTGACAATAGTCCGTCAGTCTATCCAGGTCCTCTTGGAGAAGATAGCAATCTTGAATGTTGCGAATAGGCCTGTATACTTTGAGATCATCTGCATATAACAAAAATTTGGAATTGTGAAAACAGTTACCAATATTATTAATGAAAATAACGAATAAAAGAGGACCCACGATAGAGCCCTGCGGAACACCAGAGGTAAGCCGAGTAGCATAAGAGTGGTATCCGTTAAGTACAACCTGTTGACAGCGGTTAGTAATGTAAGAAATGAACCATCGTAACAAGTTACCGCGAATACCATTAAAGGCAATACGGTTTAACAACAATTCATGGCGTTATCCATTCGGGCATAACTTTAATATTTAGTTTTACTTATTTGGTACAACAACTAAAAAGTGAAAAATAAAAACAATTTTACAAAAAATACAACCAACTTCTAAAAATTGCAAAATAACTTTGTTTTCGGAAGTCGGAGTCAAATAACGAAGAAACAAATTATAAACACCGACTTCCGAAAATAAAGTTATTTTTTTAATTTTTAAAAGTCGGTTGTATTTTTTGTAAAATTGTTTAATCTTTATTTTCTACGCTTTACTACGATTTTTATTCAATGCCACTTGGCGGCTATATACGCCTTAAATAAAAGCATAAAAAGACCCCGTCACCCAACCTTGGCAATACGAATGAATCAGCATAAATACCATTACCAAAAACCATTATCATAAATATTAAACTACTATTTATTCGTATAATTATCGCACACGTGCCTTTGAAAATATTGGTGTTATTCCAAGAAGGTTAGTCTATGCGCAATCAGTTTACGCCAAATCTGTCCTTATCTCTTATCAAGCTATCAGGCAATTCATCAGGGATTGTGAAGTGTCATCGTATCGAACGACGGAAGCCTGCCTGAAGTGGTTCAACCTTGTGTATTATAAAGATCGGGTACACGGAATGGATTACCTGTAAACCCTATACAGGATTCATCAGGTACACCTGAAAACTTTGTGAAGGATTAGGTAGGTACTATCTACACAAGAACAAAGAATTTAAAATTGAATCCTACAAAGAGTTTTAACGGTATACGGTTAATCCTAGACGGAGTTTAGACCTATGTAGGTCTAAACTCTGTCTATCCTACACATATTAGGTAGGTAATAACGGGTATGGGGGTGCACATATTTAGGTTTTCTTATATTTGTTCCTACATTGCGTGACCTGGTTTAACGAGGTTTGAGTAGGAAGGGATACACCCATGAGTATTTGTAAACCCTGTGTAGGATTAAGAAGTAAATCTGTAAACATTGGGCAGGATTAACGGGTAATGTAAAACCTTTATAAATATTTGTAGCAGATATATTCTATAAGGGTGCAATAAACTCGTGTATGTGCATGTGTATGTGTATCTACGATATGAAGCCAGAAGAACTAATTCTTTCTTTCCTGTCTCGTCAATAGTGGCTAATGGATAATGATAAGATTGGGCCATCTCCCAAGCCCCATGGCAAAATCCGGGTTGTCAAATTAAACCCCGAGGACAACCCGGGTTGACAGCCGATTTTTTTTTTTTATTATTCTCTTTAATTTTTTTTTTTGGTCCGACTCACCGGTGAGTTTCGGGGTTTTACAGGTTAAATTACACGTGTACAAGTATGTGGTTCCGTACCTAACCTACAGTTCTCGCCAAACATCTTGGCCGCCCTGAAGTTGAATTTCCGATGCGCAAGGCGCAGCGCGAGTATGAGATTTACTACTGCGCAGCCATTGTAGCGAACTTCAGAGCGGCCAAGAAGTTTGGCGAGAACTGTAGGTACATGGTCTAAATAGCATTTTTACTTTTCAGTAGATGGTTAATGCATATATTATTATTACTGTATCTAGCCTGTACTGTCCCACTGCTGGGCAAAGGCCTCAATCCATTCCTTCCACTGTTTTCGGTTCTGTGTTACCTCTTTCCGTTTCTCATGAAAGCCATCTAAGTCATCCCGTCGTCTCCTTTGCGGTCTACCGCGGCCTCGTCTTACGATTTCAGAGCACCAATCTTGAGTTCCCCGAGCCCACCGCTTGATCGGCATGCCCAGTCCCATTTAAGTTCAGCAGCCTTCTGAGCCACGTCTAACGATCTGCGTTTACATGGCAGATTATAATTATGTAGGTATTTGAAAATTCGAACAAAAAATGGTTTACTTTGTACGAAGAATTAATATTGCCCGCAACCACAGATTACTTTTTAAGGTGTTGGCATATTGGTCCCAGCTGTCATTTGTAGATCTTTGACAGCCGTTACGGGTGGTCAGAAACCAAAAAATCTGATACCAGTATTGCCAAGGAGTATCGCCGTGTATTCTTATTTCATATTATCTTCTGCTAGCGGCTTTGCCCGCATGGAATTAGTAGGTTCTTCCCGAATTATAAAATAAATTGTAGTTGTGCTATTCCAGACTATAATCTACATATCTCTGTGCTAAATTTCATTCAGATCCATTCTGCTGTTCTGGCGTCTGTGATTGAATATCAAACATCCATCCAAACTCATCACCTCTCGCCAGTTACTTCCTAATAATATTTATATATTTTCTTCTTCTTAATATATTAGTTGGAAATAGAATAGGTACACGTATAGCTCTGTGAGTACCAACAGGTTCTGTTCAGAGCAATTAGACCCACAACAGTAAATACTAATTTTGTTTATAGTCAATCACATCATAAGTATTGTACCTACTGTAAATCTCGGCCTTCTAGCATTAAATAGACCACTTGAATTAAAATCTTAAATGAAGAGGTAGACGCCAGCACTAGAAGGGCACTATGTACTTACATTATTAAGCTTCCCGATAGACACGAGATATTACTGTCGTATAGTCATAGGGGCCAAAGAGAATGACAGCATGCCTATAACGTTCTGTCTGTTGAGACACAGGCCTCCTCTCAGAAGGAGTGACCTGTATTCCACTACGCGAGCTCAGTGCGGATTGGTAGATCTACTATTCTAGAACTAAACACTCGAAGAAAAATATGACATCTCTAAAACATTTGTCTTCGAATGTTTAGTTCTAGGACATGCCGGCTTTCTGACGATGCTTTTCTTCACCATTTTGAGAGCAGTGGGTGATGAAATAGCTCCTTTTTTAATCTGTTAATAAAAAAACATTTTTACAAAAAAAAGCAAACGATTTCCAAAAAAGAAATTACACTAAAATTTAAAATAACTTTAATTTCGGAAGTCGGTGTTTGTATTTTATTTCTTCGTTATTTGATACCGACTTCCGACTTCTCGTAATTGGAGAAAACCAAAGCGTCATCGAGGTATACATATTTTTCGTATTTGTTCAATTTTTCAAAAAGCACTTAACCAATGTCGATAAAATTTACATGGGACCACCTCAGGAGTATATTCTTTCGGATAAAAAAAGAATTTTGAAAATCGGTTCACAAATGACAGAGCAATCGGTGGACAGTAATATAAAAGAAAAAAAAAAAAGCGCACATACAGTCGAACATTACCTTCTCCTTTTTCGAAGTCTGTTAAAAATGAGCCCCTGTCCATGTAACGCCATGAGCCCCACATCAACAGTAGCCACGAGCCACAAAGACAGGTGCTTCTGTTACGTAAAGTAAATAGTTTTATCGCCATTGCACGTGACGATAAAACTGATTTATCTTGGTTAATTTTTATGTCGCACTATCATAGTCAAAATGTGTAAGTAATCAACATTGATTTCTGTGATAACGATAGCGGTATGATTATTTTTACACACTTCGTGTGTAAACTAACGCTACTCCTCCATGTTCCATAGAATATTTCTACAGATAATAATACCGGGTAGAAACATTTCCATGAAAAATGTTCTTCGAAACATTTCCGTGAAAAGCGGGCTGTATGTCATGATCCGTAATAGGTAGACAGTTGAAATTTTCACAGAATATGTGTTTAAAAACTTTTTTACAAAAAAAAACAACCGAGTTCCAAAAAAGAAAATACACTAATGTAAAATAAAAAATAACTTTAATTTAGGAAGTCGGTGGGTGTCAAAAAACGAAAATAAAATGCAAACACCGACTTCCGAAATTAGTTGTTTTTTCATTTTTAACCTACTTTCGAAAAAGGAGGAGGTTCTATGTTCGACTGTATGTATGTTTTTTTTTTTTTTATGTATGTCCGCCGATTTCTCCGTCAGTTGTGGACCGATTTTCAAAATTCCTTTTTTATCCGAAAGAATATACTTCCGAGGTGGTCCCATATAAATTTTATCGCTATTGCTTCAGCGCTTTTTGAGAAACTGAACAAAAACGAAAAATATGTTTACCTCGATGACGTTTTGGTGTACTCCAAATGTTTAAATTCCACGTTCCATGTTATTGGGGTTTTTAGTTCTGGGGTAGAACAACTCGAAAGTCGGTTAAAAATTAATGGGGGCACTACTAGAAACGTATTTTTTTTTTGTTTTTTTTTGCTTGATCTTAATAATGGCAACAAGTAGACGCGTATAATCTTGTACGATGGTAGGTACGGTACCCTTCATGCGCGAGCTCGACTCGCACTTGGCCGGTATTTTTTTAACATTTATAAATATTAGTAGGATGCGAAAGTTTGTATGTTTGTGTTTCTATCACGCAAAAACGGCTGAAGGGATTTTAATGAAATTTTGTAGATTACCTATAGCCTGAATTAAAACATAGGCTATTTTTTACCATGAAGGCGAAGCCGCTGGCAGAAGCTAGTTATAAATAATATCTGTTGATGGTATAACTTTGAAGTCGTTACAATTACGCGATGTGCGAAGTCCGGCTGTCTGACTTTCGGGATTCTGACTACCTGTCACAATTTTATCAAAAAAAAAATTATACAAAAAAATAGAACAGACTTCCAAAAAAAGTGCAAAATGACTTTAATTTCGGAAGTCGGTGTTTCTGGTTTCGTGTCTTCGTTTTTTGACACCGATTTCTGAAATTAAAGTTATTTTGCACTTTTTTTGGAAGTCAGTTCTATTTTTTTGTAAAAAAGTTTTTTATTTTTCACTTCAATTCGAAACAAATCTGTTTAGAACAAAAAAAGAATTTTGCAAATCCGTTAGTCCGACAGAGTTATGCCCGAACATACATAAAAAAAAACATCCGAATTAATAACCTCCTTCTTTTTGAAGTCGGATAATAAAAATGGATTAGAGGGTACCTAGGTTATAATAACGTAGAAGACTTAAAAAAAAAAATTGATAGTACTTCAGTTGGGTACCTACATTACCAAAAAATATTGGACACGTGTTTTTTCTTTTATCAGTTTATCACGTAAACAAGAAATGAGTAGATAGGATACAGTGCGTTGTTTCGCATAACGTCACGTCTAAAATGTACCACTTTTTACCAAAGTAACGTAACAAGCCCCCTTCTGAACTTTGATGCGTTTTATCTTTGTCATTTTTATTGGTTTGTATTGCAAAAAAAATGTGTCCAATATCTTTTGTTAATAATTAATAATTATGACGTACGGAATAAATAGAAATATCCTTTTTGTACCCAGAAAATATTCATTTTGTTTAACATGTCAGCTACACACGTACATATCTGGAATCGACTGTTCGTTCGCCATTAAACGTTATATGTACATATTGTAACTGATTTATAGTAAGCAAGTCCATGATATTAAATTAATTTATTAACGATATTATTACTCGTTTACCCTCAATAAACCGCAGACAGCACACGAGTGGACCAAGGATAAATGTGATATCATATGTATTAGATATTCTAGCCTTCTAGTTATTCAGGACTAAAATAACCAAAGTTTATGTTACGACACGCCGGTGTTGCCAAAACACAAATTATATAAAATTAAATTATTGGTAGAAAATGTCACTTGCAATATAGATAATTATTGTATTACTCATCCTGGCTTTCAGGAGATGCAATCGGTCGGGCAGAATTATGAGACTAGCCTGTTCCCTAAAAAATATTCACTGATTCAACATTCAATGATTCAACCTAACAGAATAGGCGCCATTGACATTTCGTCACATTAATTTTCCTACCATTTTCTTTAAAAAAACTGATGGTGAATCTGATGTTACTACCAAACCGTTGCTGGGATGGCAACACTGCCGGGCCCGGTGTCCCTCGTAGGTAGAGACATGTAAATGTTAACTGAATATGTACATACTTAATAAGCATTATTAATTAACCGCTTTCAGTGACCTAACGTTTGCGTAATCATTTTATATGGGACCTCGGGAGTATATTCTTTCGGATAAAACAAGAATTTTGAAAATCGGTCCACAACTGACGGAGAAATGCGCGGACATACATGAAAAAAAAAAAACACAACATACAGTCGAACATAGAACCTCCACCTTTTTCGAAAGTCGGTTAAAAAATCACGTAGCAATCTCATGTACTCATTTTATTTTGTTTTATTTCAACATTGAACCCTATCATTACCACAATAGAGACTAATAGCGAGTAAACTCTCTATCTTAACCGCCATATCACGAGATGATCCGAGGCTTGAGATAATCCGGCATTCAGCTACTGTATTCAATAAAATAATGTCTACTTATCTATAATAATCCTTGTGAAAAGCGTGATAATGTCTGTTATAGAGTAAATCCGTTTATACAGGCCAATAAATGATATGAGAAAGTAGGTGCAATTTTGTTTTCATTCATGAGGTATTCACGTGATGAGAGTGGGTTTGTGTGTGTTCCAGGTATGTCGAGCTATCCGGGCCTGGCAGGCTAATCACATCATAAACATGAACAAAATCTACAAAAACTTTTTTACAAAAAAAAACAACCGACTTCCAAATAAAAATACACTAAAAATTAATAAATAACTTTAATTTCGGAAGTCGGTGTCAAATAACGAAGAAGTAAAATACAAACAAGTTGTAAAAAAGTTTTTTATTTTTCACTTTTTAGTTGTTATACCTCAGAACTAAAAACCCCAATACAATGGAACGTGGAATTTAAACATTTGGAGAACACCAAAACGTCATCGAGGTACACGTATTTTCCGTTTTTGTTCAGTTTCTCAAAAACCGCTGCAGCTTTTTCGATAAAATTTATATGGGACCACCTCGGGAGTATATTCTTTCAGACAAAAAAAGAATTTTGAAAATTGGTTCACAACTGACGGAGAAATCGCGTAACATACATACAAAAAAAATAAACATACAGACGAATTGAGAACCTCCTCCTTTTGGAAGTCGGTTAAAAATGCATAAGTCTCGCAACGCAGTTTTTCTGCCGTAAAAAGTTGTGAAATCGAATGTAAACCAAGTCGGTTAATTCAGTACCTATGTATCTATGGGAGCAGCTATCCAACCACTGTCATTACAAAATTTTACAGTAACCATAGCAATATAACATTGATTTAAAAAAAAAAATGTGCGTTTTGTAATCTGTGCAAAATAAATAATTTTTCTTTCTTTTTTCTTTTATTTCTTTATTTCTTTAATAAAAAACCGTTTTTACAAAAAAAAATAGAACAGACTTCCAAAAAAAGTGCAAAATAACTTTAATTTCGGAAGTCGGTGTTTCTGGTTTTTTGTCTTGGTTATTATTATATTATATTATAGTTATTTTGCACTTTTTCAGCCGACGAAAAAAAAAGGAGGAGGTTGTCAATTCGACCGTATATATATATTTTTGGAAGTCAGTTCTATTTTTTTAACCGACTTCAAAAAAAGGAGGAGGTTCTCAATTCGACTGTTTTTTTTTTTTTTTTTATGTGTGTTACCTCATAACTTCCTACTACGTGAACCGATTTTGAAGATTTTTTTTTATTCGAAAGCTGTTGCTTCACATTTGGTCCCATTTTAATTTGGTGAAGATCTGATGAAGGACTTCGGAGATACACAATGGAACTCTTCAATAAATGATAGCAAACCTTCCAGAATTGCTGCAATCGCATGTCTGTATATTGTTTTCACCACTTCATAACATTACACCACGCTGATGCGCTCTGAAGGGGTATACAGATTTGTACAATTCACCCTGATACACCCTAATTTCACCAACTACGTTCAAATTCCCTATTTTTTGGGCTATCAATTCGGGCATAACTTTACTATTAAGTTAGTTTTAGAATGGGGTAAAACAACTAAAAAGTGAATTTTTTTTTTTATTAAATTTCAAAATTTAACCTGTGGTATTTAGATGATGGAACACTAGGAGGTGACGTAGACACCGTTTTAGAAGATTTAAAATTCCTAAAGAACCAGTTTCAGTCCATTGGCCTTGACCTTAACTACTCCAAATGTGAAATATTTCTTTGTGACAATACCGACAGACAATCGACCATACAGAAATTTAGTGCAATAGCTCCAGAAATCAAAATTTTAGAGAAAAGTTCATTACACCTCCTAGGTTCTCCAATATTGGAAGACAGTTTTTCTTCATTCATCGACGACAAAATTAAACGTTTTAACGATATTTCAGATAGACTTTCCAAAATTAATTTACATTCGGCGGTCACCCTCATCAGGTATTGCTGTTTCGGACCAAATTTCATATATTTTCTTCGCTCTTCCCTTTTATGGAAGCAGCCACATCTCTTGGACAAAATCGATCAAATTATTCGTTCCACTCTTACGTCCATCTTAAATGTGGCCCTGGATGACCGAGCATGGCTGCAAGCCACGCTACCCATTCGCTTTGGTGGGCTCGGCATCCGCAAAATTTCTAGTGTAAGCCTACCGGCGTTCCTGTCTTCGGTCCACAGCACTCGACAGTTAACCACACGAATTTTAACCCCATCGCTGGTTAACTGTGAGGTGCCGAGCTTGACCGATGCTGTGAACGCCTGGAAAGCGGCTTGCCCGAACACGGCGTTGCCCGAGAACCCATCTTCCCAGAGACAGTGGGATGAGCCGCTCTGCAGGTTGGTACGGAATAATCTCATTAATACGTCCACCAATACTGCTGAGCGTGCCCGCCTACTGGCTGCGGGTGAGTGGGAGTCGGGCCTTTGGCTACAGGCACTACCGTCACCCAACATTGGTACCATGCTGAGTGACGCTACTTTCCGGATCGCTACATGTTTGCGTCTGGGTGCTCCGAGTGGAGCTCCACATCGTTGTCAATGCGGTGAAGCAGTCGACCGCCTCGGACACCACGGCCTATCCTGCGGTAGGAGTGCTGGTCGGATAGCACGGCACGCCAGCATTAATGACATCATCCGTCGGGCTCTTGTCACCGCCGGGGTGCCAGCTGTTTTAGAACCCAATGGCTTAGCACGTGACATTAAAGTTATTTTGCATTTTTTAGTATTATTTATGGAAGTCGGTTGTATTTTTTTTTGTAAAAAAGTTTTTAATTTTCACTTTTTAGTTGTGGTTCCCTATTAAATTGTGTCAACACTACATAGACATACAATCGCAGCACTCGCAGTTGATTTGCTGTCACTTTTTGAAGAGATCCGTTGTCTGTCTCCGAAATAATAACACCGACTTCCAAAATTAAAGTTATTTTGCTCTTTTTTGGAAGTCGGTTCTATTTTTTTGTAAAAAAGTTTTTTATTAAATTACCTACTAGATAATGTTGCTGTTTTTGGATTACGGATCATTCCTAGAGTGCGTATTATATTTGAACTTGTTATTGTAAACTCTATTTGTGGAAGCGGGTACTGTATGATGTGTGCTGATAAAAATGCTCATTAAGTTATCGCGCGAACAAAGTGCAATGGACACGATAATGAACTTATGAAAACTTTAGTAGATACAATAACGTCAATCATCAACTAATGAGAAAATATAATAAAATTAGGTACTTAGCACTTCGCCCGCGACTTCATCCGCGTGGATTTGAAATATTTATAGCCTATGACACTCACAAATAACGTGGCTTTCTATTGGTAAAAGATTTTTCAAAATCGGTTCACTATATCCACGGGCCACGCGCAAGGTAGGGTTCCGTAGACTGGACCTCACTTCACCCAAGTAATTTTTTTCCAAGGAATTTGTACGAAAAACAAGTAGAAACATTTTATAAGTTGGGCGACTATTACTCTTAAACTAACAGAGCTAACTTAACCGTGATAGTTGTTAAAAAAAATTGAGCGATTGCCGAAAACATTTTGGGCGATTCCCTGAATAAGGCGAAAATTAATAATTGCTTTAATAGTAGATTTTGATGGAAGTGGGCAAAAAAAAGCACTTGGAGAGATTTAAGGAAAAAAAAACTTTTTTACAAAAAAATAGAACCGACTTCCAAAAAAAGTGCAAAATAACTTTAATTTCGGAAGTCGGTGTTCCTGTTTTGTGTCTTTGTTTTTTGACACCGACTTCCGAAATTAAAGTTATTTTGCACTTTTTTTGGAAGTCGGTTCTATTTTTTTGTAAAAAAGTTTTTTATTTTTCACTTTTTAGTTGTAGCTCCCCATTAAACTGTGTTAACAATTCATAGACATACGATAGCAGCAATCGCGGTTGATTTGCTGTCAATTTTTGAAGAGTTCCGTTGTCTGTCTACGAAACCCATCATCAGATCTTTTTGAAATTTAAATGGGACCATTTCGGAATAAACCCCTTTCGAAAAAAAAAAAAATTTTGCAAATCCGTCAATATATGACGGAGTTATGCCCGAACATACATTAAAAAAAAAAAAAAAAAAAAAAATACAAACATCCGAATTGATAACCTCCTCCTTTTTCGAAGTCGGTTAAAAAACCATTTGTATGAAATACACTGGATTCTGAAGTGTGTGGAATATGTATGTATGCATGTGGGCAAACTTGGTCCTTGCAGCCGAGCCCGAGCCGAGCGAATACGAGGTCGTTAGGAGTCTAGACACTGCAATCACAATTGCCCAGGTGTATCCGACGACGTTTTTCAACACACTTACTTGAAAATAATAAACAAGTAATATTATATATATAAACATTATATTTAGTAACAAATTATTATGTGAAATGGCTCGCGGTTTTTGTTTTGAGTTGCTTTGGTAAAAGCTATCCGGCGACCAGCCTCATTAAATAAATATGGCGGGGCCTGGCCGCCGCACTTTTCAGCCCTAGTGCGAAATAAACTACACTGCTACCCTAAAATAGTGGTAGTGGAAGGAGTGGGTTTTCGAGTGTGTTGAAAAGAATATTTCTGTTTCTGGAGCGTTAATTCTGCTAGAAACTATGATCATAATATACCTAAGTAATATGTTGTAGGTATCTATTACTAAAACTACGCTAATAGTCGGTATAAATAAAAAAAAACGCCGACTCATTTTCTAAACTACAGTGCAATCATACGATGACCAACTTTAATTAATTTAACTAGTTTTTAGGGTTCCGTATTACTAAGTCTAGTCTATAGGTAGAAAGTTGAAATTTTCACAGAATGTGTATTTCTGTTGCCGCTATAATAATAATAATAATAATGAATTAGGCCTGATTCAGAAGGCAGTACTCCTTGATACGGCTCGCATTGTGAGGAGGTTCCTGTCTCTGGAGCCCTAACCACCGGTAGCTTGGACCCTGCTCCCGATACCGGTGGACTACTATTTTTATATTTTTAAATGTTTTTTTATATGTTTTCTTTTAAAAATATTTAAAAATGTAAATAATATGTGTAAAAATAAATATACGAAATAATAATAAAAAAATTAAAAAAATATTCAGACAATCATTGATCCATTTCGTATACATTTAAATTTATATTGTTAGTATGAGTTTAAAAACTATGTTAGTACCTAATAACTAAGAGAGACCTAGTCCTCTGGGTGAGGCTCCACACCAGTGGGCTGTCTAACTTATTGCCTATTACCTTCAGGATGCTGTTACTGCTCCCACGCAATCTGCTTAGTAGTAGTAGTAAATAATAAAATTAGTAAAGTTAGTAATAAATAATAAAATTAAAATAAATTAGAAACTAAAGGGGGCTCCTACTAGAAACGTGTCTTTTGGGGTTTTTTTTTGCTCGATCTTAATAATGGCAACTACGAATAATACGGAACCCTTCATGAGCAAGTCCAACTCGCACTTGGCCAGTTTTGTTAATTGTCTAAAACCGAACTTTTTACATTCCGGATGACTTGGCATGCCAAACACCAAGTCACCTAGTTTAGGTCGGTACTAAAAATATTTAAAAAAACTAGACTCCGCCAGCTGCTTCGCCCACGTGTAATTAGTACTTCTCCCACGATAAATTATAGCATTTGTGCTATTCCAGACTATAGTCTATCTCTGTGCCAAATTTCATCCAGATCCGTTCAGCCTTTCTGGTGTGATTGAGTAAAAAACATGCATCCATCCAAACATTCTCATTTATAATATTAATAGGATTACAAACTTAATGCCTAACCATAAACTTCACAGAAACATAAAAAACTGATTCGGAACCACTTCAATATTTTTACTGAACATTATAAAATTATATTGGGTCGTATTTTATCGTTACGCCTTATCTAAAATACTGTTGACTAGTGTTACTTTACCACGGATAACAATAATTATTAAATCCGGGCAAGTGCGTGTCGCGCCACGCGCAGTGTAGTGTTCCTTAGTCGCCCTTTATCACATGCGGACTTAGAAACGTTTAAAACGGGCCCACATAGGACGAATGGTAACTCTAGAAGGAGTAATACAATCCGATTACCTACGCATTGAAGCTTTTAATGTTTGGAACACCCAAGTTTTATTTTACCGCTTTGTTGACGTGATTAATATAATTATATACTTACCCATGCAAAATAATAATAAAGGTACTCACAGTCTCTAAGCTAAGCCGCGGACGGACATAGCGAAACAAGGGTTCCTTGTTGGGGTTTTGGAACCCTAATAAGTCGGATTGGAAATGTAAGCCACGTTTCCAATCCGAAAAACAAATTGTCGGAAAAACTGTTTGCTTTAAAACTTTATCTGATTAATTACTACGATAATTTTAAAATACAAATATTGATCACATTGACACTCCTAATTTAACCGCCTTTGTATATGTATGTTTAATACCCATTATGATGATATTACATTTGGCACAGAGGTAGATTATAGTCTGGAATAGTACCTACACAGGCTATAACTTATAATGAGAGAAGTACTAATTCCGGCGCAGCCGCTAGCAGAAGCTAGTATTTCATTGCTAAAAGACTTTCTAGAACAGCAGGGCACAGACTGAGCCCCAAAAGCCTGTCTGAACCCCTTGACTCAATAATGTTCTTGCTGAATAAAATCAATCAATTAACTTTTTTTTATTTTATTTTATTTTAGATGGCTCTTGACTCTACTCTAGGTCAGCTTGACAGAGACAAAGAAACTCTGATTAAAAAGTTCCAAACTAGGGCTTAGAAACAAAAAAATGTGTGTGTACTTACGCTCGTAAGAAGTTATACTTCTTTGGCGTAACAAGATAAAAAACCAAACTGTCACAAAGTTTACAAAAGGAAAACAATCATTCTTCATGAACCACAGACCATAGCTAACTTCAGTGTGTCGGTTCTAGCTAACTTCAGGCTGTAGGTTTTTTGTGACGGTGTGCGCGCGCATCGTAAAAATGTACTCTCATCATTTTTCCCTAGCGCGCCAAAAGAAGTATAACTTCAAAAAAAAAAAACACCTCACCCAAAATCTGCCACAATACCTACCCGGTTCGAATTCTTTAACTATAGTTTTTTAATAAAAATAACTATTTTTCATGCACCAGTAGGTACCCCACACCCAATTGCTGATTAAAGAATTTGAATTCGATTAGGTATTTGTCAAAATTTACTTCAACCTGAAAACTTGTGAAACTTTGATATTAAAGTAAATAGCGACACATTCGTAACTCTAAATACCTACTCAATTCAGAATCAGTCCCATAATCTTAAAATTAAACATTCGATAACAAGAGAGGATCTCATAGACAACAATAAATTAGCTAGACTGACAGCTGTCAAAGTCCAGCGGTACTGCCAAACGAAAGGCAATGGAATCCTATATCTGACGGTTAGGTTGACTAGAACCACAAACGGCGCCAACATTACTGAATGCAGGGTCGTAGGGTTAAAGATCACGATTATTTAACACATGGCCAGGCAGAACAAATAAGTTATGCAGGAACTAGGGCTGCCAACTTATGGAAGCAGGTACCTACTGGAAGAGCAGCCTTTTTGGAACTTTAAGAATTTTATTTCACATAAAATAGCCCTAAGTACCTACTAATTCTTATATATAAAAAACTGGCCAAGTGCGAATCGGACTCGCACACGAAGGGTTCCGTACCATAAACCAAAAAAATCACGTTTCTCCCTAGAAATACACACTATGAAAATTTCAAATTTCTACGGTACGTAAAAAAGTTGAAATTTTAGTATACATGTAACATTATTAGGAATAATAGTTAGGTTAGGGAAACCGTAATAGGTCGATATTCTACGGTTACCCTTGAAATACAGCTCGCTGACAGAAGGACTAACGGACGGACGAACCCTATAACTAAGCAGCAGGCTTAGTTATAGGGTTCCGTTGGTCGGGCTGCCAACAGGCCTTGTTTTTAGTTAACCTATATTGTTCCACTGCTGTGCAAAGGTCTTGGATAATTTAATTTAATAATAAAGGAATAAATTCCTATTAAATAGCGAATACTACTTTTATATAGGTAAGTATTTGGATCCCACTTCCCAGTGGAACACAACTGCTTTGCAGGTGTTCCACAGTACCGACAAGCAAATATTTGAAAGGTCATTGGCCTAGAAATTGAGCGCTATTTACTAAGAAGTACATATTGCTGCTGTGCAGCAAAGTTATAGTAGATTATATTTCCTGCATCAAGCGCAAATTAACACGAGTGCATTAATTACTCACTATATCAAGGTGTGTAATCTACTTTTCTTTGAACTACCAATCTACCTACCGTGATAAAAATATACCTACTGAAAATAAAAACTTAAGTTAGTGAAAAATATTTATCTCGCGACTTTTGCAGCAAAAGGTTGTTAACAATTTCATTTGCAGCTGTTTTTATACTTTCTGGATTTGAATCCATATCGCTATGACTGTCTATTTCCATTTTTTTTAACTTTTCTTGCTAATTACAAAGTATCAAAGTTTTACAATGGTACATTTTGTACCATTGTGCGCCATTTGTTTTTTTTTTTTCACCAAGTCGGTTTTATTCAGCTGCATTTTATTTTCAGCCAGTATCTTTTTGATCTAATGCAATTAAACTTAATGGGAAACATTAAACCTCTGTGGTAAATTTATATCTAAATTAAAAATTAAAAACAGTATAAAACAGCTGTAAATGAAATTGTTAATAACTTTTTTCCGCAAAAGATTAATAGTAAAAATAAATATTTTTATTAACTTCAGTTTTTATTTTGAGTAGGTATATTTTTAACGGTAGGTATATTGGTAGTTCAAAGAAAAGTAGATGATAGACGCACTTTTCTAAAGTTAGTAATTAATGCACTCGTGTTAATTTAGTGCCGTCGCATGCGCTCAGGCACCAACATAACACTCTTTGCGCTCGATGCAACAATCTACTATAAGTTTGCTGCAGCAATATGTTTTTCTTATTTCTAACTTTCAAAATTTTTGACAGTTCAACATAGTGCATGTCTAATTCACATTAACCCATCAAGTTCAACTGTATCAATCGAACATATTAACGTGTCTACTTATAAAACAGTCGGGTTATTTATAACTTATTAACTCAAAAACGGCTGGACTGATTTATATGATCTTTGACTTGTTTCCGCCTCGTATGAAGAACGAAGAATAACTATTAAAACATTGGAAAATCCACGACAAAAATAAACCGACATTGTTCCGTACCAAATGAGAGAATTATCAAACATAAAATCTGATTTATCAATATATTGGTATTTGTTAGTAAAATATACGTAATACTAATAATAAATATGATCACCCAAGTTCTTATGTAAATAGGAAGTTAGAAAATTCTTCGGAACAAAATTTTGTGACAGACGACGGACAGACAGACAGACGGACACGTGACTGACAGCAATAGGGCTCCGTTTGGACCCTTCAGATACCGAACCCTAAAAATTATGTTGGAAAATCGTTTTCGCATACATTTTGTATGAAATGGCTTTTTTGATGATATCTCGAGAACGGATTCATTTATTGATTCTGAGGCGGTACGATGTTCGCCGGGTCAGCTGGTAAATGATAGAATTGAATAGAATACATAAATACCTTAATGCCCGTTTTCCCTAATGACAATTAAATTAATATATAAGTAAATAAACTGTAGTTAAAACAGGCATGACAGTCATTAACTTGAAAAATTTAGCGTTGAACTCACAAATATAAGAAATGAACCTATTTCAACAAACTCATTTTAGCTTTGAAAGTTTTATAATTGAGGGTAGTATCACATTTTCGGTTATTCTTCTTTTAAATTAAATTAAACTTCAAAAAAAAACAGTTACAAAATAGACAGACTTCCAAAATGAAAATATACTAAAAATTAAAAAAAAAACTTTATAATTTTCACTTTTTGATGGGTATAGTAACGCCCAAATTCATAACCTCATTAACGTGGAACATGGAATTTGAACATTTACTCCTAATTGAAGGAGACCAAAACGTCATCTTTGTTTACATATTTTTTGTTTTTGCTGATTTTTTTGAAAAAGCGCTGAAGCATTTTCGATAAAATTTATATGGGACCACCTTTTTTTTTTGGGGGGTTGGGAAATCGTCCAATGACTTCTCCCGCTGTGGGTGGAGCGGGAGGGCGTGTCAGAGTCTTACTGACTAAAACCCACCCCTGTTCCTTCCCTGCCTGAGTGCCCAGGGGTGCGGCAACTCATTTTCAGAATTTATCCGCTACCCCTAGGCATATGGGACCACCTCTGAAGTATACCTCTTTCGGATAAAAAATAATTGTTAAAAACTGAAAAGTTGCGTGAAATCGGCTGCCATGTTGATGCATAGGAATGAGGAACAAGTAGTGAGGAAAGTTTTGAGCATGAATAGAAGGGGATAATCAAAGAAACGAGGGATGGACTGTGACTGTAAGACAGATGATAAAGAAGGATGGAATGGCTAGAAAGAGGATAATAGTAACGATGCTACTTTATTTGTACTTGTATATTATGTAGGTAACAAAAAAAAGGTAAATGTATAAGCTTTTCAACGTTCCCACTTCTGGGTCATAGGCTTCCTCCTCTTTGTGGGAGTGAATGGGTATTTATCCACCACGCGGGCACAGTACGTGTTGGTAGGTAATCACACTAATATTATAAAAGCGAAAGTTTGTGAGTGTGTATGTTTGTTACTTCTTCGCGCTCAAATGATTGGACTGATTTGGATGAATCTTGGTATGTAGACAGCTTATACCCTGGATTAACACTTAGGCTACTTTTTATTTTGGTCTACGCGGGTGAAACCGCGGGCCGCAGCTAGTTACTTCTATCTACTAGAAAAATCTGCTTTCAAATAAAAAAAAACCGCATTCAAATCTGTTCACCCGTTTAATAGCTACGGTGCCACAGACAGACAGAGAGACACACACAGCGATCAAACTTATAACACCCCTCTTTTTGCGTCGGGGATTATAAAAGGAATCACATGTTTTAAAAGTGGGTAGTTGTTTGCCTTAATTGTTATTTTCTTTCCACCTACCTAGGATTTGTGGGTAAGTGGCCACTAATGTTATTCATTAGAAAAATAAGTGACACAATAATATAGCTACTGGCGATTATCTAATCTAGTCGGTAAAATATTATTGTAATTAATTTATTTTAACCCTGTTGGTAGGGTATCTAAATAATCCAGACTCAGGGCCTTGATCCCTGGGCGTCGGGGGTCACGGGACGATCTCCGGCCACTGTAAACGCGAGCCTGCGGATCAGCACCACCAGAGCCTTTAGACAAAATACTTTTCTGTTAACGTTAACGCTAACGCTTCGTGCAAAATGTATGGCTAAGACATTACTGGGTGTGAGTCACGTGACAGTTCTCCGTCTAAAGCTTCGTGCAAAACGTCGTTGCCATACATTTTACACGAAGCGTTAGCGTTAACGTTAACAAAAAGTATTTTGTCTAACCCCCCAGGCCCGAGTCTACGGCGCGTAGTGTTCCACGCGCGCCTCAAAGTAATGTCAGCCACCACTGACGGGGCCCATCATGGTCGATGCCTGCATGCCTAAGGGTCGCGGATAAATTCGTAACAGAGTTACCGCGCCCCTGGGCACTCAGGCAAGGAAGGAACAGGAGTGGGTTTTAGTCGGTAAAAGTCTGGCACGCCCTCCCGCTCCACCCAGAGCGAAAGAATTCATAGGATGATTTCCCAATCCAATAAAAAATGGCCTTGTTTATATAAAAAAATAACTGTGATTATAGTTCGAGGTGGTCCCATATAAATTTTATCGAAATTGCTTCAGCGCTTTTTGAAAAACTGAACAAAAACGAAAAATATGTATACCTAGATGACGTTTTGGTTTTCTTCAATTACGAGTAGTTATGTTTAAATTCCACGGCATTGGGGTTTTGAGTTCTGGGATATAATAACTAAAAAGTGAAAAATAAAAAACTTTTTACAAAAAAAAAACAAAATACTTTCAAAAAAGAAAATAAGTACACTAATAATTTAAATATAACTTTAATTTCGGCAGTCGGCGTCAAATAACGAAGAATTAAAATACAAACACCGACTTCCGAAACTAAAGTTATTTTTAAATTTTTAGTGTATTTTCTTTTTTAGAAGTCGGTTCTTTTTTTTTTGTACAAAAGTTTTTTTTTTTTATTTTAAATTAATTATTGTCTTAAAAACATGAAAACACGTAACGTAACATTATTTTTCCTTGAGCTCACAAGTTACTGAATACAAGTTTAAACATTTATTCGCAAGTTCTTTTAATTCAAAATTGTTTATATAAAACTTGAATTTAGAATCCGCAAAAGCATTTGGATAACGAGTTTTATAAATATGGTAGTTATTCTTTTCACAAAAGTGAACACTGAAATAAAAGCTTTGTTTTTGCCAATTTTTCACAGCTATTGGCATCTATCACTTACTCAAAAAAAAACCACTAACGTTGTGCTAAATCACGTGTTGGCTGGAAAATATTTTTAACCGCATTGCGTCGTTTTTAGAGATTATCTATTGCGATTGGAAAAAAGGCACAATTATCAGCTAGATTTTGGCATTATAAGTACGTACTTTTGTACTGGGTTGTAGAAAAAATATTACAATGAAGAAACCACGTGATTTTTTTTATTTTTGTTTACTTAAAATTATGTCTCAATTGATTTTCCCTCCAAAATTTTACCCCTACCACATTAAAGTTTACTAATATTCTAAGAATAAAATAGTAAGATAAAGCCTAATCAACTTAATTTTTTTTTTAAAAATGCTCTTTCGACTAATAAATTTTGTAACTCTGCCGCACGACCTTCAATCTAAATTATAAAACTTCCACGATATGACCGCATGAATTAGATCAACACTTTTGTATTTTTTTTAGAAAAATATAAGTAAAACATTCACAAAAAAAAAAAATACTCGCGATTAGTGGTATTTGAAATCTAATAAATATAATAAAGTACTCACCAAAATGTCTAAATAATTAAAATTAACAACAAAACACAAAATCACTAAACACTTGAAGCGATAACCAGACCGCGCGTTTTTTTTTTATTATGTAACGAGAGTTGGCGCGGGACACTATCGGACAGCCAAGCGCGCGCAGCGTCCGAACGATTTTGGAGCACTGGCCGAATTAAAAAAAGTACCGACGTTATTTGTGTGTAGCGTGCGTACTAATGTATTATGCAACTTCTTTTATTTAAAAAAATACGATTTTTTTTGTTTTCCCGCCTTTTCGACCTTTTGCCATAAATTTCAAATTAAGAATAACGGGTATTGATTTTAACTCCTGCATTTATAGGCAACTTTTCCCGCTTTTCGTGTGACGTGAATGTATGGGAGGCGTGATTCGCGTCACGCACACACAGTCACACAGGAAACTTTATAGTATTGCAGGAAAGTCCACAGGAAGGCCTGCGTATGATCTATGCTTGAGGTTGCCTGCCTGTTTATCTTACCTACCTGACGCACTATTTTTCTCTGGAATGGCTATTTTATTACTACGTCCATTGGAAATAGTATTAATTCGTCAGAAATATGACATGACTTAGGCTCATGTTACGTTATTAGGGTTCCGTACCCAAAGGGTCCAAACGGAGCCCTATTGTTGCCACTTACGTATCCGTCCGTCTGTCTGTCTGTCTGTCCGTCTGTCGCCTGTCACAAAATTTTGTTACGTTTAATTTTTTACTTCCTATAAATTGACCTTGGTGATAATGTTTTACTTTACTAACAAATACCAATATTTCGTACCGAACCAACCGTAATGTGCGAAATGAAATCCGATACCTACGCACTAGGCCAGATTTATTATTAGGTACAGACTAGGTTTATTCCCATTTCCCATTTACGACTAAAACTATTGCGAATATTGACATCGTTGTGTGTGGTCTGAGAGACGGGTTTTTTTAGGGTTCCGTACCCGAAGGGTCCAAACGGAGCCCTATTGTTGTCACTCGACATGTCTGTCTGTCTGTCCGTCAGTCGTCTGTCACAAAATTTAGTTACGAAGAACTTTTTAAGTTCCTATTGACATATGAACTTGAAATTTGGTGATAATGTTTATTACGTATATTTTAACAACAAATACCTACTTACTAAAATATTGTTTTCCCTCATATGATACGGAACCCTAAATGTGCGAAGTCCGACACGCACTTGGCCGGTTTTTAACCGACTTCCAAAGAAGGTTATCAATTCGGATGTTTGTATTTTTTTATTTTTATTATGTATTTTCGGGCATAACTCCGTCATATATAGACGGATTTGCAAAATTCTTTTTTTATCCGAAAGGGCTTTATTCCGAAATGGTCCTATTTAAATTTCATAGAGATCTGATGATGAGTTTCGGAGACAGACAACGGCACTCTTCAAAAAATGACAGCATATCAACTACGATTTTTGCGATCGTATGTCTTTGTAGTGTTAACACAATTTAATGGGGAACCACAACTAAAAAGTGTTTTTTTTTTTACAAAAAATAGAACCGACTTCCTGACGAAGAGACAAAACCAGAAACACCGACTTCCGAAATTAAAGTTAATTTGCACTTTTTTTGGAAGTCGGTTCTATTTTTTGTAAAAAAGTTTTTTGCTTAGTGTCTGTCTAAGATAAACTAACTTATGAAGGTAATTTTGAAGAAGGGCATTATAAAACGGGCACTATTATATCAGTGTGGGTAACGTGCTGTTATCCAGTTGGTACTTGCTCATATTCAGGTCACAAGAGATACCTAATAATACCTACGCATCGATTTAAAATGTAAACTCCATCAAATCATACGGGTATTGTTCAACGTCACGGACAGCATCGCGCATGACTTTATTTTTAATTAGTTTTCGCTTTGTGAGAATTTCCTGACCGTCTTTAAATGACGCCTGCATTTCCCATAGGATTAAACGAAATTTGTGAGAATTTCCTGACCGTCTTTAAATTACGCCTGCATTTCCCATAGGGTTAAACGGAATTTGTAAGAATTTCCTGACTTTCTTTAAATCACACCTGCATTTCCCATAGGGTTAAACGGCATTTGTGAGAATTTCCTGACCGTCTTTAAATTACGCCTGCATTTCCCATAGGGTTAAACGGCATTTGTGAGAATTTCCTGACCGTCTTTAAATTACGCCTGCATTTCCCATAGGGTTAAACGGCATTTGTGAGAATTTCCTGACCGTCTTTAAATTACGCCTGCATTTCCCATAGGGTTAAACGGCATTTGTGAGAATTTCCTGACCGTCTTTAAATTACGCCTGCATTTCCCATAGGGTTAAACGGCATTTGTGAGAATTTCCTGACCGTCTTTAAATTACGCCTGCATTTCCCATAGGGTTAAACGGCATTTGTGAGAATTTCCTGACCGTCTTTAAATTACGCCTGCATTTCCCATAGGGTTAAACGGCATTTGTGAGAATTTCCTGACCGTCTTTAAATTACGCCTGCATTTCCCATAGGGTTAAACGGCATTTGTGAGAATTTCCTGACCGTCTTTAAATTACGCCTGCATTTCCCATAGGGTTAAACGGCATTTGTGAGAATTTCCTGACCGTCTTTAAATTACGCCTGCATTTTCCATAGGGTTAAACGGAATTTGTGAGAATTTGCTGACTGTTTTTAAGGGTCTACTACCGGCTAAGTCCAGTAGGCAAAAGTACCAAAAACAGCCGTTTCTGACACTTTTGCCTACTACTTTGGATACGAAACATTCTGAGACCTGTTTTAACAACGTAAAAATACTTAATCCTCTTTCTGAGACCTGTTTTAACAACGTAAAAATACTTTATCCTCTTTGTAACAAACGTGGATTCTTTAATATTTATTTTCTAGGCTATGCTACGATTTTTTATTCAATGAGGGCGCCACTTGGCCGGTAGTACGGCCTTAAATTACGCCTGCATTTCCCATAGGGTTAAACGGAAGTATATCTGTATTATATCTGTGGTGGCAAGATGTTTTAAGGTCGAAGATCTCCAAATGTAATTTATTTATTCCTTCGACGAGATTTTGTTTGTGCTGTTTCGTTACATAGTTGCTGATGCGACGGATACTGCTGATATTTCTCTTGTTTGCTCCAACGTTTTATCGACGAGCTTGACCGCCTGTGCTTTCTGAGCTTCAAGTCACTGTTCTTGAGTTCACGCGTTGCGGCTTCGTAAGTATTAATAACACTAATAACCCATAATCTGGGTTTTTTGCGCCAGAAATGGGAGTACACGCAGGACAAGTGAGATGCCGGCGATTTAGGTAAATTTATAACAGATTGAATTTGTAAAAAAATTGTAAAAATACAACAAAACATCCTAGTACCTATAGGTAGGTTTATACTTAGACTATGAAAGGTTAGGTATAGACGCAACGTCATTGGACATTAAATGAAGCAGGATTGTTAAAATGTGTGAGTGACCTCGACAAACATAACGATGACGTTTCGGCTTCCCATTTTGTCTGTGTGAGCTTATTTCGCGTGTACAGATACAAGCCGGCTTCTCATTCTGGTACTTCAGATTGCTGGCTTTTGACACTGTGTCTATAACCTTTCATAGTCTAAGGGTTTATACATATTTCAGGATCTGTTAGACTAAAACCCCATGGCCGCGCCATTGAAACGGTGAAAAACACGTTATCGCTGATATCTCGCTGAAAAAGCATCGTAGAGGTCTGAAGGTTTTGTAAAACCTAGATTTGAATTTGTCGAAATTTGTAAAAATACACAAAAACATCCTAGGTTTGTATTTCAGGAGCTGACGTACGGTATCGCGTAGAAATAAGTCGTGATTACCTGTCGAAGAAATTAAGTATTAGCGAGAACTTTTTTTGGAAACAACATCTATTAATATGTAGAATTACCGATTATAGACAAAAAAATAATAATTGGCTTGGATTTAGTAGCGTTTGGCTGGAGTTGGGATAAAAGTAGCTAAAGCTGGTAGAGTGAGATCCGGGACCCTAGTCCCTGATTATAACGCTACCACTCTTATAATATCCGTATCATCCGCGGATACCGCACGATCTCCCGTGAGGCGGCGAGCCTCCTTGCCGGACTGTCACCGTGGGATCTGGAGGCAAAAATCCTCGCGCACCTGTACGAGTGGCGCGAGGAGGCCAAACGCCGGGGCGAAACTCCGCTGCCGCGACAACTCGCGGCTCGGCGGACCGAGCTCCGGCAGGATCTCATGGTGACATGGAGAGAGCGACTGTCGCAACCCAGCGCTGGGCACGCCACCATCGAGGCGGTAGTGCCCCTCTTTGAGGAGTGGCTGGAGAGGCGTCACGGCGCCCTCACCTTCCGCCTGACGCAGGTGCTCACCGGACACGGCTGTTTCGGGAGGTACCTGTGTCGGATCAGGGCGGAGGTGACCCCTGAGTGTTTCCACTGCGAGGATCGCCCAGAGGACACGGTGGAGCATACGGTGGAGGTTTGCCCCGCTTGGGCAGAGCACCGCCGTGTCCTCGTGGATGCGATAGGCGACAGCGACCTCTCGGGCCGTGCCCTGGTTCAGGCCATGGTACGGAGCGAGAGGGAATGGGAGGCCGTCTCCTCCTTCTGCGAAGCAGTAATGCTCGCGAAGAGGGAGGCGGCACACGTTAGGGAGGCTCAGCAACGGCCGAGTCGCCCTAGCGCCCCCAGCCGCGACCGCCGCAGGAGACGCCAGGGGCCGAGAGACGATCTCCGGCCACCGTAGACCCGGGCCTGCGGACGGCGAGTAGTGGGTAACTCGCCGTCCGATCAGCATCAGGCCCGAGAGTCGACGGCGCGTAGTGTTCCACGCGCGCCTCAAAGAGTTGTCAGCCAAGGGAAGGGGCCTGCCACGGCCGGTGCCTGCCCGGGGGTGGAGGATAAATTCGAAAGAGTTACCTCGCCCCCGGGCACTCGAGGCAGGGAGGAACAGGGGTGGGTTTTAGTCAGTAAGAGTCTGACACACCCTTCCGCTCCACCCTAGAGCGGAAGAAGTCATTGGATGATTTCCCACCCCCCAAAAAAAAAAAAAAAAAAACAAAAAAAAAAAAAACCACTCTTATAATGCATATTTTTCAAGAAATTAAAGCTGCGACTTACAAGTTGTAGGTCGTGAGTTCAAACCCAGGTAGGCGACTTTGTGTAAATTATTTCATCACCACTGCTCTCAAAACGGTGAAGGAATACATCGTGAGGAAACCGGCATGTCCTAGAACCAAAAATTCGAAGACATGTGACATCCACCAACCCGCATTGGGCCCGCGTTGTGGATTACGGCCCACACCCTCTCTCAGAGAGGAGGCCTAATAAAACATACACAAAAAAATATACTTATCTATACATATAAAATATATATAATAATATTCTTTATTTCTCATATTCACAATCACAGTACAAAGTCATTGTAAAACACTAGAGACTGGTGTCTGTTGTAGGTAAAACCTGTATTACAGATCACCAGGCTTATCCTCCATCAGGCAACTCACTTATGACTAAAGGTTGTTCCAAATAAACGTGCAATAACGCTCATTGACCCACCCACATTTATTGACATTTTTAATTTGAAAACGGAATTAATGACTCAAAGCTGTCCCGAACCAACATCACTCGTGATCCTTAACATTGTCTAATAATGAAAAACGATTTATATTTAACTGTTCAGGTACCTACGAAGAGTTATTAGGGATAGGTCAATGTACTCCATCGCAAATCTATCTGAAACATAGTATAGTGACTGCATTAAAATAACCTACAGGTAATAAATAATAAAATACTATTAATCAATAATAAAGAGAAACAAAAAGAAAACTAAGACAATTCTGATGTTTGTGTGAGTGTGTGTGCGTGAGAGTGTGAGAAAGTGTGTGTGTGTGAGAGTGAGTGTGTGGGTGACGGTGTAATGGGCTTGTGTGTTAAATTTTAGATCGTTCCATGCCAGCAAACGTTACTTTAAGGGTTTCAATAAACTTTCTGTTGCATTGTACTCAATGCCTTGAAGCCACGAGCAAACTTTTTTCTTGCACTGTGCTCTAGAAAGAGGATAAATTAAAAGCTGTTTGTTAATTTTATTGTATAGGTATGGACCCAGGAAACCATAAAAATTATGTGCCAGACTGAAATTATATCTATTAGTCGTGCAGACATCAGTAGTTCTCCTCTTACCTGAGTTTGTTTTGGGGTCGTAAGACAGTTCCGAGTGCTTCCTAATAACTGTCTGGAGAATAAAAAGCTGCCTAACGGTCAGTACCTTACAGCGCTGATACAGATCAAAAGTAGGGTATCGTATGGGTAGGAAAGAACTTACTTTTAATATGGCTCTTTGGGCTCTCTCCAGTTTCAGAAGGTAAGTTTTAGGTGCTCCACCCCAAGAAGTTATACAATAAGACAGTAAGGATTGGCACAGTGCGAAATAAACAGTGTTAATTAAGGAAGTGTCAGCAATATGACGCAGAGATTTAAATATATAAATAAGTTTTCTAATTCTAGGTACTAAGGTCTCAATGTGGTGTTGGAAATTAAGTTGGCTGTCTATTATAACACCCAAATATTTAATGGTGCTAGTTTTTGACAAAAACGGACAATTACATGAATTGTTGGATGGTAAGTTGCAGCTGTGCGAGATAATAGGAAGGTTTGGTATGTCTTGCTTTCTGAGTGTATATGTCATGAATTTAGTCTTTTCAACATTTAAGGTAAGGATGTTCTCATTAAGCCATTTAGATACATGGTTGAACCCGTTTTGAGCGTGTCTAAAAACATCTTCCCACGTATCACCATAAAAAAGTAATGCAGTATCATCGGCGAAAGTAATTATTTTCCCATTGGTCAAGTCTATGTTACAAAGGTTGTTTATGTAAACTAGAAACAGGGTCGGGCCGAGGATACTGCCTTGTGGGACGCCATATTCAATCAGCAGTTCATCACTGGTCCAAACATCCACTCTAACAACCTGTGTTCTACCCTTCAGGTAACTCGCAAACAAATCCAGTGGCAAACCTCTAATTCCCAAATGCTCCAGCTTGTTAATCAAAATAGGGACAGACACTGTGTCAAATGCTTTGGCTAAATCGAGATAGATGGCTAAGGCCTTTTTCTTATTGTCTAGCTTAGATATTATTAATTCCGTTAGTTGATTAACAGCATCTGACGTTGATTTATTTGCGCGGAATCCAAATTGGGATGGAGACAATAGATGATTTGCTTCCAGAAAATTAACAAGTCTGATGTTCATAAGGCGCTCCAAATATTGGAGCGCCTTATGAACATCAGACTTAGATAGGGTTGGAAGGATGGAAATAGGTCTATAATTATTGACACAGCATCTATCCCCACTCTTGAAAACCGGGACTATTTGAGATTTTTTAAATGCAGACGGGAATACACCCGTAGTAAATGACAAATTACATAAAAAAGTTAAAGGAGGAACAATGATGTCAGTAAATTGTTTTACGAAACTCGCTGAGACTTTATCAACCCCCACTGCACAGTCATTCTTGAGGTTAGAAACTAACGATTTTATTTCAAATTCATCTGTAGGCAAAAGAACTATTGAATTAACGAAAGAATTAGCTGTTTGTAACGAACTAGCGTCATTTGGTGTATTAGTTTTATTAATTGTAATTTTTTCAGCCAAAGATTTACCAACGCCCGCAAAAAACGAGTTTATATCATTGACGGAAGCTGACGGTTTGTTGGGGCAAATTAATTGCGTTGCTTTGTCCTTTTTCTTTGAGGTATATGTAATATCTTTTATGGTTTCCCACAACTTCTTGTTATTATTTCCGGCTTTCCTAATCAGATCCTTTTCATAGTCAAGCTTAGTTTTCTTCAAAATATTATTACAAAAATTTCTGTATCTTCGATATGTGCATTCTATAATTTCATTTCCAGGATTTTTCTTTGATTTTACATAAAGTTTGTCACGGTTTCGCATACATTTCATAAGCCCCTTAGTTATCCAGGGCTTAAGAATTAATTTGCGTACGGGGCTTTTAATAGTGTGAGTGTTATTTTCTATGACATTAGAGAGCAATCCTATGAAAAAATCTGCTGCTACGTTAACATCAGTCATGGTATATAACGGACTAAAATCAGTACATTGCATGCTTACGTTCAATCCTTCGGAGTCAATACGACAGCATGTTTTTTTAATTGATTGCTTAGATTTAGTGTCCATGAATAGTACAACGGAATCATGATCAGTAATAGATGTCTGTGCCACGCAGCAATGAGCAGTCAGCCTTGTCTTCAATATTATATGATCCAAACATGTACGACTGTGAGTAGGGATCGTGTGGGCTGGAAGCAAGCCGTGAAACGCAATCATATCAAGGTAAGGGGAGGATCTTTGATCTTGAGTACCGGGCGCAATATCAATATTGATATCACCAACCAATACAACGTTCTTAAATGATGAATATTTATGCAGGCATTCATTGAGCGACATTAAGAAGTTGTCAATATTTTTATTGCCTGGTGGTCGATAAATGGCAATTAAAATGGTGTCTGGATTGACTTTTAATACAAGAATGTTCGCGTCAGAGAATTCTGGTTCATCAATGGTAGACAAATCAGTGTTCTTACAATAAATCACGACACCTTCATTTTGCGTATGGTTGTTAGAAGTGGAAAAAGATGTGTATCCGTCAATTAAAGGAATGCTAGGATTACGAGTCAGCCAACACTCAGTCATAACAATAATATCCCACTCGATATTAGATCTAGATAATAACGTTTGAAAACTCGGCAAGTTACGGTGAATACTGCGTATATTTTGTGTAATAATCTTTATTGAAGTTTTAGGATTTAGTAAAAGGTTCTTGCAGTCCTCTATTTCACATGTCGCTGATTTTGCAACAGCAAAAGAGTCTAAGTCATTATTAAAGTTTTTGGTAAAATCGGCCATCTTTCATTGTTGGGTAATTTAATGCACACATCGGTATTTGCAGGTATAAGAATGTTGATTCATTGACACAAGTCTCGTTTACGAACAGCTGAAGCCTAGGAACAGTTAAGTTTAATATGGAACGATATTTTAATTTATAAGGATCGTAGTAGGTGGTGTTCTGCACTTTTTGCCCACCCCCTTGTGATGAAAGCGTGAATTTATGTATGTTTATGTGTTTAGGAAGAGGATGCATGTATTGCGTTGTGTTTGTGTAAATAGGTGAGTGTTGTAAGTAAGCAATAAATGTGCATAACATGATTAAAATAAAATGTTTTACTGTAAAAAGATCGTAGTAGGACGCGTTCTGCAATTTCTGCCCACCGCCTTGGGATGAAAGCGTGAATTTATGTATGTTTATGTGTAAAATCCTTTGTCCTGAATGACTGACTGACGATCAACGCACAGCCTAAACCGCTGACTGCAGAGATCTGAAACTTGGACGGTGTGTATTTGTATGATATAGGCATCCGACAAGAAAGGATTTTCCGAAAATCTGCCCTTAAGGGGGTGAAAAAGGGGGGCAAAGTTTGTATGGGACAACGTTATTCCTTGGTCCATCCAATCTACTTCAAATTTTGCATAAACCTTTTTTAACAGAATTGATGGAAGACGTGTTTCGTATTTTATTGAAATTCATCCCCTAACGGGGTTAAAAAAGGATAGAAAGTAATTTTGGCGGTGATTTGCTTCGAAGTTGATATCAATACTCCTTATTGCTTTTATTACATTTTATTTTGACAGAATGACATGTCTGAAAACTCAATCCGATTTTATTAAAAAAAGGTTGAATCTATTGTGTATTGTTTTTTGCATTTTTTTTTATATGAAGGAAACACCCCTTTTTTAAATAATTTTAAAAAATTGGATTTTGAGGTTATGTTTACGTAATTTTTTTGTCGATTTAAAGGGCGGAAGGGAAAAGGGGAAAAGTGTAAACCCCTCCCGATGTAGAAAAAGTTCCGGGAGCCCCCCCCCCCCCCTTTTTTAAATACATATTTTATTTTCATGTTATTTAACCTTTGAATCTCTACACTATAATAAAGATTGTTAAACTGTGTAAGTATTCAAACATTTGAACATAATCATTTAAATGTTATAACAAAATTAAAAACGTAAAAACCAAATAAAAATCCTATTAGAACCATTTTCATTGTAGCATCTATGACGCAACATACGAACTAGAACAGCAAAATTCCTACATCGCGCAAGCAGAGTTCTCCGCGCGATTTGAACATATACAACAGCCCGAAATCAACTATCGGGCAGTTGCCCGGACCAGACACAACACCCGTCTGGTCGGAGGATCCTCCCTTTTCAATGGAGGTTTGTGGGACTTTACACCCTGTTCCGCCTGCCTCCACAATGGTGACCCCGACGTGATCGTCAGCGCAGCCTTCGTGCAGCTACTCCAGCGTGACGTCATCATCATCACTTCCTCCAAGCTCTTCAGCAACGAGTCATACAGCCAGCCAGTACAACGATAACGCCGACAACGATACGCCGACAACGATACGCCGACAACGATACGCGGACAACGATAACGCCGACAACGATACGCCGACAACGATAACGCCGACAACGATACGCCGACAACGATACGCCGACAACGATACGCCGACAACGAAACGCTGACAATGATAACGCCGACAACGAAACGACGCACCGCTCCGACTCACTGGAGCCCGCAGCAGTACTCCGACTCACTGGAACCAGCCTTCCACTGGCCCGGCAAGCATCACGTATAGACGACTCATCGAGAAGAGAACAATCGATCTCCGATCTCTGGAGGGGAGTGATGTAGCGACATCTATGACGCAACATACGAACTAGAACAGCAAAATTCCTACATCGCGCAAGCAGAGTTCTCCGCGCGATTTGAACATATACAACAGCCCGAAATCAACTATCGGGCAGTTGCCCGGACCAGACACAACACCCGTCTGGTCGGAGGATCCTCCCTTTTCAATGGAGGTTTGTGGGACTTTACACCCTGTTCCGCCTGCCTCCACATCATATATAAAAAACTTTTTAACAAAAAATTCAACCGACGAACAAGAACTAAAAAGCAAAAAATAAATAAACCTTTTAAGTCTTGAGTACTTAGCTTATTTACCTACATAAAACATCTAATTTTATATAAACTAATTTTGAGTCGGCGCCAAACAACAATCTGATTATTAAATATCTAAATTTTATATATATGTAAGTACGTAGAAATGAAGAAGGCTAGATTTAGGTAATTAATCATTTTATTATTTGGCGCCGACTCAAAATTAGTTTATATAAAATTTGATATTTTGATGTCCTTGACATGGCTGGGTTAGATAGGAAGAAAAAAACAATGATCAAAATCGGTTCATAAACAACGGAGTGAGGGCCGAACATACGTACAGAACTTCGAGGTTTTCTCTCAATTTTACCAGGATTCCATTATCAGATCCTGATTTCTTTGACCTGGGACCACCCTTGAAGTATACCCTATCTAACAAAAAAATAATCATCAAGATCGATTCATAAATGACGGAGTGAGGGCTGAACATACACAAATATATATATATATATAAATAGGTACGGTCGAATTGAGAAGCTCCTTCTGTTTCGAAGTCGATTAAAAAGGAAAGGCAGTTTAACTATGAAACGGAAGACGAGCCGATGATGAGAAACACGTTTTTTTTTTTTTGCCTTTTGGATACCGCAATACTCGTAAATTAAATCCGACTGATAAAAAACAACTAAAAAGTTCCGAACAAGTTAATTTTCAAGCAGACTGATGCAGTTGTTGTTGGCATCAAATCTGTGATTGAACTAAAATAAATTCCACCAACTGCATCAGACTGCTTGAAAAGTTGTATTTTTTTCAGTCGGGTCCCAAGTAACAAAAATACGTTATATTATGGTTATGGAAACGTTTTTAATAAAACGTTGGTTATACACGGTGTAACGGAAAGGTGTGGTCATATTTTAAGAACTGCATCTGCCCATCGATGTGAACAACTTTCTTCAAGAAAACCTGAGGAATTTCACAAAAAAAAATTTACCTCCCATACAAAATATTGATCAGCTGATGATAACTTTGTATGGAAAGTCCAATTTTTTTTTGGGAATTTTCAATTTTTTCTTAGAGAAAGTTGTTTATACCCATGGGCAGAACCAGTTCTTAAAATATGACCACACCTTTCCGTTACACCCTGTATATGAGTGGTCTTATAAACTTAACTAAAACGTTTATGGGACGCGAAAGTGGCCCAATTATAAGACATTATAGTTGTATAGTGGTTACATTAAAGTCAACTTGTGACCATTTAACGTCAATTAGAGGTTTTATAAACGTTAAATAACTAACTATGACGTTGTGTACTGGTTATGACGAGACCATTTTATGACGTGCAAGTTAAATAATAGTCATTTAAACGTTAAAATATTATTTCTTTCATGCGCGAACGGTGCGCGCTGCTGTGAATAACTGTGTTGTTTTTCAACGCGAGACGCCATTAAAAGTTTAAACTTTAAAGTTGTTTTGGTTATTATATAAACGAAACTACAAATATTAACTCTGCTTACTAACTATGTTAAGTGTAGTTCTACTGGGGATCTTAGTTTTTCGATAGTGTTTGTATGTATTGTTCAGAAGATTTTAACGCCCTCCTGAAATTTTTGATATTTCACCATTGTTGTTTATTTATTTAAAATATATTTTTCTATAAAAGTTGCATCCATCTTGGTTTAGTTATGAGATGACAGTTACCCGACGGTTACTGGACTTATAGTCATATAAACGTTGGCCTTAAGACCTTAAGACCAAGACATGCGCGCCATTACGTTTGACTTTAGGGTTCCTTAATTATATACGAGAACCATTATTTATTATTATTTATTCATCAAAACAAGTTTCTTGTTACAAAACTTTACAAGGCACACTATTAGACCTCTGGGGTCTGTCTTAGCATGCCATGACCAGCATTGCATTGCATTGTTTTATTGATCTCTTATTCATAATACAGTGTGTAAAGTGGTTTAAACCAACAGCGATAAAGCGTAAAATAATCCTTTTATACAACAAAAAAAAAACCGGTCAACCACTTTCACTACAAGCAGAGTCTTTACAATCCGAAGTTCCCTTAAATTGGGCGACTGTAATATTATAAATAAAATAAAATAAAAAAAACGTAATAATCGTACGTTAATTATGGATTAATTATTTTGTTAAAATTATTAATAAACGTAACTTAAATGTACATAATGATTTGTGTTTAGTCATCGCAGTACTAATGAATACATTGTAAAATAAAATGTATGTACGGAACCATTTTGTATTCCAGTGATACGCTCTTGGTCGTTGGTTAACTTGGGTATTTAGTTGTGTACACGTTAATTTGACGTCTACAATATGACTTAATAGTCACACGACTAAAACGTAGTGTTATCGTTACATTACAACCAAAACGGCGTATACGTGTTTCAAGTTTAAACTACTATAAAAGCAAATCATATTTATCATGTAAATGTTATATAGATGTTTTTCAAACTACGATATTGGTGTTGATTCTCTTGTTCAATAACTAAACTAAAATTAGAGATTCGCTATCTTTTACTAAAAGGCAGTGCGAGAAAAGGACGGCTACAGCTATGATCTAAGTTAGAGATGTCAAACTAGTACGCCATGCGCTTTACCGTGTTTTTTTTTTAGTCGACATGTTTTTACGTATACCCTTAACTTGTATGGAAATATTAGGTCAACTAAATTTGACAGCCTTATTTACGTCCGTCTCTTTCTTGTTTTATTGGAGAGAAAAATATACCAATAGCCTAAATTAAGATTAGTTTGCGCACAACAGAATCGGCACCATTGTCTTCCAAAAACCTCATATGCAACTAAAACGTTTATACGACCAAAAGGTTGTCGAGTAAACATCGCATGATTTAGTTGTGTACCAACAAGTAAGTAAGTACCAACCTATTATAACACCAACATTGTACACTTAGTTCGCAATAAACGTTTTGACTTTGACTTAATAGTCACACGACTAAAACGTAGTGTTATCGTCACATAACAACCAAATCGTCGTATACGTGTTTCAAGTTAAACTACTATAAAACAAATCATATTTGTCTTGTAAATGTTATATAGTGGTTTTTTAAACTACCTTGTCTTCCAAGAACCTTCTATGCGACTAAAACGTTTATATGACCAAAAAGTTGTCGAGTAAACGTTGTCGCCGAAACCTTATAATAACGTCGCATAATTTAGTTGTGTAGGCGTTTATTCGACGTTTACATTATGACTTATTAGTCACACGACTAAACTGACACAAGTAGTTAGCTCAGTACCACTATAAAACTGCTTTATAACTAAAAATCGTATAGACTTCGGACTATATGACGTTTTTGCTTGTTGGGTTTTTTTGAAAATGATCAATGTTATTATTACCTAGGTTTTAATGAGTTATATTTTTGGAATATTTTCCTCGAGCTAGGTCAAAACAAAAAATACGACTACACTTACCTAATGGCGGTCACCATTTTTTTTTTCAAAATTTATATAGCCAATGTCACGGCGGTCAATACCAATCTAATGATAATTGGTGTGGCGAGTTGCCGCCACTCTGCAAGTTGGGTGGGGTTGGTATCACGTCGCGTGTGTGTCTCGCTTTAATTTGTCAGACAGACGTGAGTGGCCGGCTTTACGCGAGCAATAGACAATTTAAAATGCAATAATCGACGTCACGTCAGTTTGACGTCAGTGTGTGTGTGTGTGTGTCTAACGCCGCGAGGCACAGCGCGCATCTCACCGCAGACTAAATTAATGTCTTAAAATAATATCGTCCCCGCAAATACGCTAAAATCCCGAGTAAATCCCGTAAACGTTGGGGATCCACCGGGAATAATAAATAACCCATATTTACCGCGTCCGTTAACTACTGAACAAGCATAATCAGGAGTGTTGGTGTGAAGAGAACGAGTGGCCACTCGATAATTCGACGTGCAACCATCGAGAACAGCCCGGAAAGTAAGGTACCACTTGTTTTACAAATTGTGAGTAGGGCCACATTCGCCGGCTGCTGCCGACCACTCCTAACTTGAAGTTATACAGACAAATATAGGCAATTTTGGGCCAGCATTCCCTCCAAGTGCTTGGTCGTATTTACTGTTCTACATCCGCAGAGACCCACGGCTATTTACACGCTTGGGCAACTCCATTAGATGGTCCTTTCGAGCCTGGATAGGCATCAGTAAAATTCAGTACAAATTAAGTACAAGTCATTACGGTAGGCACATAACTTTATTAGTGCCCCAAAATGGCTTCCCGCAAGCAAGAAGCTAAATTGGCTCAGCTTACCGCTAAAAAACAAATGATTTTCGAGCGAGTTAATCGCATATATAATGATTCCAGAAACATCTCGAACTATGATTCACGTTCAAATGAGACATTCTTAGCGCAGTCAGAAACAATTACTGAGCAATATAACAAATTTGAGGAAATAGTAGAACAAATGAATGAATTGCAATTCGAGATTGACCAAACCGCACCAGACTATTCGAGTCTATATTCTATTGAAGACTTATATTCTAATATTAAATATAAACGTAATCTCATACTTTCGAAAAACGAAACATCGGAACACAAAGTGGGTACTCGGATAAAATTACCGCCCATAGATTTGCCAACGTTTGATGGTAAAGCGGAAAATTGGCCCATATTTTATGAAATGTTTCGAAGCAATGTTCATTTAAATACCGATCTGGTTGACTCGCAGCGTGTCCAGTACTTGATCAGTAGGTTGACTCATGATGCCTTGAAGCTGACCGCGGGCATTGTTCCTACAGGTGATACATACAACGTTATGTGGAACAGTCTCGTTAAAAGGTATCAAGATAAGCGTAGTTTAGGGATTCATTATCTCAATAATATACTGGATATTAAACAATGCGCCGGAAATGCCGCGAGCCTCAATACTTTTGTGGAACGATATTCAGCGTCCGTCGCAGCCTTGAAGCAGTTAGACATTCCAGACTTACTGGATTTTGTTTTATTACACTGTGGTTTAAGAAAGGTTGACGCGCAAACTGTTTTACAGTTTGAATCACGTGTGAGTGAAAAAGAATTACCTTCCTATGCGGAGTTTATAACATTCATGCAAGAATATGTTAAGGTACTACAACGCTCATACGGTAATAATTTACAGACGAAACCGCGCGCTAAGTCTAGTTCAGTTAATCATCAAACAAAAAATAATACCGCTAAGTCATTCGTATCGCGTAATGAACCGGTTTCGAATGGCAAATGTACGTTGTGCGATAAGGATGACGTACGACATCAGCTGTTCTATTGCCCGCAGTTTAAAAATATTAGAACACCGCTTGCACGTTTTGAATTTATTAAAGCTAAACGTGGCTGTATAAACTGTTTAAGTCTATCCCATTCTTTGGTTAAATGTAAGTCACGTAACGTTTGTAAAATTTGTAAGAAGAACCACCATTCTCTCTTACATTTCCGAGAAAAACATGAGTCATTATCGCCCGAGCCGCAAGCGCCTACTAAGGATACATCTGTTTCGCTCACTACAGCTGTTAAAACTGGGTCAACCATTTTGCTAGCGACCGCGCAGTTATATGCATACTATAGCGACATCAGAGATAAGGAGGTGGTTCGGTGCCTACTAGATAACGGATCGCAAAATAATTTAATTACTGTGGACTGTTGTAAACGTTTGAACTTACCCATAATTAAATTACGCAATTCATTTTTACAAGGTGTTGGAATGTCATCGAAACCAATACACGGTTTTATTCATCTCAACATAGAATCGCGGTTTGACCCTCATACGAAGTTTTTGATACAAGCGTTAGTTGTTGATTGTATTACAGATAGACTTCCCGCGAAATTAATTAGGTTACATAACAATGATAACATGTCATACTTAAGTAACTTGCAGCTCGCTGATCCGCTTTGGAACGCTGTACTACTAGCTTCTGACTAGCTTCGGTTATGTACTTATGGGTGATATTGATTGTTGTAGTAGTGATGTGACACAAATTGCATCTTCGTTTACCGCGCAGGCCGACATTGAAGTCGAGTCAAATTTACATAAGTTTTTTGAGCTAGAGGAAATTCCACCCGCCGCAACCGCCGCGCCGCGCCGCGCCGCGCCGCGTTCCGTTATTGGTCCGCACGAATTAGAGTGTGAAAATAATTTTAATTCTTCAGTCTTATTTGAAGACGGCAGATACTTTGTCGATCTACCTTTCGCGCGCTCACCCGGCGGGCTAGGTAGCTCGCACGGCTACGCCCCTGGGCGCTCACTTGCGCTTGAGCGTAAGTTTGCGTTAATGACCCTACGCGAGAATTATAATAAAACTATCGCGGATTATATAACTCAGGGGTATTTAGCGGAAGTGCCCGACTCTGAATTGACAGAGGAGGGTTATTATATACCGCATCATGCCGTCATTAGACCGGACAAGGACAGCATTCGAGTGGTTTTGGACGCTAGCGCCAAAACTCACTCAGGGTTGTCGCTCAATGACATTTTGCATGTCGGACCTAATTTGCAAGCAGACTTGTTTTTGTTATTGCTTGATTTTCGTACATTCCCTGTCGCGATGACAGCGGATATAAAACAAATGTTTTTGCGTATCGGTGTAAGAGAGCACCACCGCAAATATTTACGAATCTTGTATCGTTTTAGCAAAGGTGAGCCTATTCGCACCTTTCATTTTAACCGCGTTCCCTTCGGACTAAAACCTAGTCCTTATTTAGCGATGCGCACATTGCGTAACTTGGCGTGTGAGCAAAGCGACCGCTTTCCTGAGGCTTCTAAATTGGTAGAAACTCAGTTTTACATGGACGACTACGTCTACTGTTTCGGACGAACAGACAGCTATGCGTCTATCCCGCGATTTAATTGATTTAATGAAGGTAGGTTCCTTTGACTTAGTCAAATGGGCTACCAATTCACCCGCTTTATTAGAGATTCTCCCAGAGTCTCACCGCTTACCAGTTAATTTTTCTGGCATGGATAATGATGTCCATAATTTCAAAATCCTTGGATTAACCTGGGAACCCGCTGATGATTATTTTTCTTTGACAACAATCGCCGTGGATGATAAATGCACGAAGCGCGCGATTCTATCGCTAGTTGCCCGCTTGTTCGACGTACTGGGCCTTGTAGGACCCGTTGTGCTGTACGCCAAGGTATTAATCAAGGAACTTTGGTTAGCTAAAGTAGGATGGGATGAGGTTCCACCGGAATCTATCACAAATCGGTTTGCCGCTTTTACGCGCGATTTTCCTTCACTCTCTTCTCTAAAGGTTCCTCGCCACATTGGCGTCTTTAGAGAAGCTGTAGTGAACATCGTAGCCTTTTGCGACGCCAGCTTTACTGGTTATGGCTGTTGTATTTATTTACACATTACCAACCCTACTGGTGATATCACTGTCCGACTCTTATGTGCAAAGTCCAAAGTCTCCCCCGCAAAAATAACAACGCTAGCGCGATTAGAACTTGTCGCCGCTTTACTTCTATCTAAACTTGTTCGCGTAGTCAAGGAAAAACTTTCCGCTCGTGTACCTATTACAGGTGTCCACGCTTTCTCGGACTCCACCATAGCTCTCTCGTGGATCCACTCATCTCCCCATAGATGGTCTATTTTTGTCAGCAACCGCATTGCTCAAATACAGGAAAACTTACCTGCCGCTTGTTTCCGTCACGTGTCCGGGAAAGAGAATCCTAGCGATTGTCTGTCTCGCGGCATGCTGCCGTCGGATTTAATAAGACACTCGTTGTGGTGGAACGGCCCCACATGGCTCCATCAGCCCATGAGCGAGTGGCCTTTAAAGTTCGCTCCTGCTCAATGTGAAACATTGCCGGAGTTTAAATCAAAGGTTTTTCTTGTAGAAACTTCGAATACTGAACCGCGTATTTTAGATACTATAGCTGACCGTGTTTGCTCATGGAATAAATTGTTACGTGTATTTATGTACATTCTTAAATTTACAAACAGACTACATAGTCATAGTTCTGTTGAAAACATTCAAACCGCCGAAAATTTCATTGTTCGATTAGTTCAAAGTTTACATTTTGCGAGCGATTTAAATTTAATTAAAGCAGGTGAACTTCCAGCTAAGAAGTTGCGCTGTTTATCTGTCTTCATTGATAGCTTCGGAATCTTACGTATTGGGGGCAGATTGTCTAAATCTGACTTACCGTATGAAGCCAAGCATCCCGCGCTTTTACCTAAACGCGACCGCGTAGTCGATCTAATTATCGATCACTATCACAATACGTACTGCCATACGGGCCCAGGGTTATTGATGTCCATTATAAGGCAGCGGTTTTGGATATTGGATGGCCGAACGGTTATACGTTCTCGTTGTCGGAAATGTAATACTTGTTTCCGTCTAAATCCTAAGCATCCAGTACCCAAAATGGCTGAACTTCCTGGATACCGCGTCCGTGATGCTAAAGCCTTTGTACACACCGGTGTAGATTTCGCCGGGCCGCTTGCTTATATACCTATTCGACGTAGAGGTAAACGTTCGCAGAAACTTTACTTATGTTTGTTCGTATGCATGGTGACTAAAGCCATACATATCGAGCTTGTTTCGGATCTCACATCTGAGGCTTTCCTATCCGCATTTAAGAGATTCATTTCTCGCCGCGGTCCAGTGTCTGTTATGTACTCAGACAATGGTACCAATTTTGTTGGCGCTAAGGCGCAATTGGATGATATTTATTCTTTTTTATTAAATTCAACTGTTCAAACAGATATTAAAAATGAGCTTCTTAAATCACGCATCGAGTGGACAAGAATACCGCCGCGAGCTCCACACTTCGGAGGTATTTGGGAGTCGAATATTAAGAGTGTTAAAACTCACTTGTTTAGAGTCGTAGGTAAACAACTTCTCACTTACGAGGAACTCTCGACCGTATTGGTGCAAATTGAGTGCCTTTTGAACTCTCGACCACTTAGTGTCATTTCGTCAGACCCACATCCGGAGGTACTCACGCCCGCGCATTTTTTAATGTCCAGTCCACTCACGTATTTGCTTTCTTCTGAATTGGCAGAAGAAAACATAAACCTAAACAACCGCAAAAGGCTCTTGGATCAACTTGTGTTATCCTACTGGAATAAATGGCGAATTGAGTACTTGCACACGCTGCAAGTTCGCCAGAAGTGGTGCACTCCCGATCGCCCTATAGAGATAGGTACTGTCGTTCTCTTGGGTCAAGATAACGTACCTCCATTGACTTGGCCATTAGGTATCATAGAGGAAGTTTTTCCGGGATCGGATGGTGTAATTCGAGTCGCTTCAATAAAAACCGCGTCAGGCACGTATAAACGTCCTGTCACTAAGTTGTATCCTTTGCCAACTCAATAGATTATTATTACTACATAATTTAGTTTAATTTAGTTTAGGGTTCATATTATACGTTCCAATGGTACGCCATTACATAGTTGTAATTTAGTTTATTCGACTTACCATAGTCAAGTCGAACCGCAATTCATTCTTAGGACACTGATAATTATTTTTCCCGAGCATTATATCAATGCGATGGTGTTTCGGACTGCTGCTTGGGTTTCCCTCAAAGCTCTTCAACAAGTTAATGCTTACATATCATCACCGCTTCTTGAACCTCACTCGCTCCGCATAGATTAGCAGCTTTTGAAAGCTCCTGGACCTTTCAAGGCGGGGAGCATGGTGTGGCGAGTTGCCGCCACTCTGCAAGTTGGGTGGGGTTGGTATCACGTCGCGTGTGTGTCTCGCTTTAATTTGTCAGACAGACGTGAGTGGCCGGCTTTACGCGAGCAATAGACAATTTAAAATGCAATAATCGACGTCACGTCAGTTTGACGTCAGTGTGTGTGTGTGTGTGTGTCTAACGCCGCGAGGCACAGCGCGCATCTCACCGCAGACTAAATTAATGTCTTAAAATAATATCGTCCCCGCAAATACGCTAAAATCCCGAGTAAATCCCGTAAACGTTGGGGATCCACCGGGAATAATAAATAACCCATATTTACCGCGTCCGTTAAATACTGAACAAGCATAATCAGGAGTGTTGGTGTGAAGAGAACGAGTGGCCACTCGACAATTCGACGTGCAACCATCGAGAACAGCCCGGAAAGTAAGGTACCACTTGTTTTACAAATTGTGAGTAGGGCCACATTCGCCGGCTGCTGCCGACCACTCCTAACTTGAAGTTATACAGACAAATATAGGCAATTTTGGGCCAGCATTCCCTCCAAGTGCTTGGTCGTATTTACTGTTCTACATCCGCAGAGACCCACGGCTATTTACACGCTTGGGCAACTCCAATAATAATAATAATAATAACAACAACATGGCAACCCACTGGCAACACATGTCATATTTTTTCTATTCCACTTTAAAATCATAAAATCCATATTTTTTCACCCAAAACTGGAATCAATTGTACCAAACAAGAAGCCCATACAAGAAATATTATAGCAAAACCTTCAAATACTCAAACAAACCAAATAATAAACAAAAAAGAAGAATATTTATGCAGGATTGCAGTATGACGTCTGTCAATGGCGACGTACATATATATGTAAACAGAATGATGGAAAAATGGAATAAATAAAATTAAATGTTGACCAGAGCAGCTGCCCGTAGCGCACGCCTTCCACCCCCGGACTCGCTGCTCAGCTCCGCCTTGCCGCCGCCGGACCTCGGATCACCAGTGTCACCGGCGGCTGCAGCCGCGTCGAGCTCGAGCGACGAGTATTTCTCCCCGCCAACGTCGCCAACACCTGTACGTCGGCAGGGGAGAGGCCGGCCACCGAACAGCCTGGGACTTAGGGGCCAACCGGCCCCGAGCCGGGTCCCCGCTGCCGGTGGTTGTGTGCAGCGTATGAGATGGACTCAGTCCATTAATGAAAACGTCATGCGCGCATACTATGGGTCTACAGAGGGGGGAACTAACCTCACTGCGTACCGTGTCAGGATGCTATCTCTGTTCCAGGAACTAGAACCAACCGTAGACGTCTCGGCACAACGATTGTCGGATCAGGTGCGAGTCATCCAACGTAATCACAGGTTGGACGATGCTGCACTTGATAGGCTGCGCTCAGAGGTACTGAGCAACCCTATCATCTCTACTCCGATACAGACCGTGGAACAAGCGCCTGCTATTGATGCAATGCCACCGCGGCTCAATAATATAAGTGATGAGGCAGATGATAGGGTTGTCACGGTAAGTAGCCAGTGCAACAATCGACTGAGGAGCGCACTGGAGGATGCGCTTCGCGAGTATAGATCCACTCCGACCGAACTTAGACCCCGTTTACCACGGTTACCCATGCACAAAAAAAATAGGGCGTTGGTGTGTGCTTTGGACTCGCTGCTTGAGAATATCTTTAATAGCAGCGAGAACCTCGTTGATACGCACTCAATCTTGTATTGCGGGGCTGTTGCGGCATGTCGTTTAGCTAACGTAAAGTTCCCAAATAGTGACGTAGCTATTCGACCAAAGCCTGCTGTACCAGCCTGGCAATGCAGAATCGAGAGGCGTATCGATGGGGCCAGGGTACTCATCGGCAAACTAATCTGCTTCAGGAAGGGCAATACACGCCCACGTGTGATGCGCTTTGTGAGGCGGGCGTTCTCGGGGACTGAAATCAGCCCTCGAGAATACATGTCCCATGTCACGGAGCGCATCGACTTCCTGAAGCAGAAAGTTTGTGCATGGGCAAACCGTATTCGGCGGTATAAGCGGCGAGTTGACCGGTACTCGCAGAATCGCATGTTCCAGTGCGATGAGAGGTGGGTATATAGAGCTTGGGAGCGACCTGAACAAAATGTGACGGACGGCTGCCGCCCGGATGATGTCGCCACGAGTACATTCTGGCGCAGCATTTGGTCGGTGCCCGTCTGTCACACTGAGGGTGGCTGGATGCGTGATGTTGAGCGCGTGTGCGAAGCTATACCAGAAATGGAGAAAGTTAATATCAGCCCAACAGACATAGCCAGAGCAGTCCGTCCGTTACCGAATTGGAAGTCTCCAGGACCGGACGGACTGCAAAACTTCTGGCTAAAGTGGTATAGCAGCTCACACGCGCTTCTAGCATCTCAATTTCAGTCATCCTTAGAGTCTGGGTTGCTGCCTGAGTTCCTAACAACTGGTGTTACCCACCTGCTCCATAAAACAGGTGGTACCGCGGAACCTAAGAATTATAGACCGATAACGTGTTTGTCGACGGTCTATAAACTTCTTACATCCATCCTGAGAGCGAAAATTAATCATCACATTGAGAGTAATTTAATTATGTCTGCCTCTCAGAATGGATGTAGGAACGGGTCCCGCGGTACTAAGGAGCTACTCCTCATAGACATGGCCATAAGCCAGCAGGTTCGTCGATCCCACAAGGATTTGTCGACATGCTGGATAGATTATAAGAAGGCCTACGACTCTGTTCCACATACATGGCTCATGAGGGTGTTGGAGTTGTACAAAATAGATGCAACTCTGCGCACCTTCCTTGGGTCATGTATGGGGCAATGGAAGACGGTCCTTCGCTATCCAGGATGTCGACCAATCCAGGGGAACGATGAGCCTATATGGATTAAACGGGGAATATTTCAGGGCGACAGTTTGAGTCCTCTTTGGTTCTGCTTAGCTCTGAATCCTCTAAGCACATTGCTGGAGGATTCGGGGCTGGGCTATCGGTTGAGAAGAGGTGGTCAGGCCATATCTCACCTTCTTTACATGGATGACCTGAAACTCTTTGCCCCCAACAATTTGCGACTGATGGAGTTACTGAAGGTAACTGAAACTTTCAGTAACGCGATCAGGATGGAATTTGGTGTGGACAAATGTGCAGTCATGCATGTAAAGCGAGGGGGGATTATGGAATCCGAAGGGATTCAACTCTCGGATTCCATACACCTTAGATCCCTCTCCTCGACCGAAACATACAAATATTTGGGTATGTCGGAAGCGTTAGGCATTAACGTTACTGACATGAAACAATCGCTGAAGGAGCGCTTCTTTGGCCGCCTGAAAAAAGTATTGAACAGCCTTTTGTCGGGAGGGAATAAGGTGCGCGCCTTCAACGGTTGGGTCATGCCGGTTTTGATGTACTCTTTCGGCATACTCAAATGGACTCAGACCGAACTCGACGCCCTGGATAGGAAGGTCCGTACGCTGCTGACCGCAAACCGGATGCATCACCCACGATCATCGGTGATGAGACTGTACATCCCGCGGAAATGTGGAGGTCGAGGTTTTTTAAATGCGAAAACTCTCCACAACCGCGAGGTGTGCAGCCTCAGAGAATATTTTCTTGAAACCGACGTGGGTATGCACCGCGATGTGGTCGCAGTGGACAAGGGACTCACCCCGTTGTCCATGGCTAAAGAGAACTGGCGCAAACCTGTAATACTCACTACTGATGACCGCAAGGAGGTATGGAAAGGCAAGGAGCTTCACGGGCGCTTTTATCGGGCTCTTCATGGGCCTGATGTAGATTTCTTGGCGTCCGTGGCCTGGCTACGTTTCAGTGACCTCTTCGGGGAAACTGAAGGCTTTGTCTGTGCGATTATGGACGAAGTTATCTTGACGAATAACTACCGGAGGCATATCATGAAGGACGGGACGGTTGACGTGTGTCGGGCATGCCACCGTCCGGGTGAGTCCATCAGACATATTATCTCTGGTTGTTCTCGTCTTGCTAACAGCGAGTATTTGCACAGGCATAACCAAGTAGCCAGGATTATTCACCAGCAACTTGCTTTAAAATACAAACTTGTGGATTCTGAGGTACCGTATTACAAGTATGCGCCCGACCCAGTTCTCGAAAATGACCATGTCACGTTGTACTGGGATCGGTCTATCATCACTGACAGGACTATTGTTGCCAATAAGCCTGATATAGTGGTGATAGACCGATTAGCGCGCCGCACAATGATAATCGATGTCACCATTCCACATGACGAGAACCTCGTGAAAGCTGAGAAAGACAAACAAATCAAATATCTTGACTTAGCACACGAGGTTGTCGATATGTGGAATGTGGACTCGGCTGTCATTGTGCCGATAGTCGTTACCGCCAACGGCCTGATGGCCAAAAGCCTCGACGACCACCTGTCGAAGCTGTCGTTGCGCGGTTGGATCAAGGGCCTGATACAGAAGGCAGTACTCCTCGATACGGCTCGCATTGTGAGGAGGTTCCTGTCTCTGGAGCCCTAACCACCGGTAGCTTGGACCCTGCTCCCAATACCGGCGGACTACTATTTTTTATATTTTAAAATGTTTTTTTTTTATGTTTTCTTTTAAAAATATTTAAAAATGTAAATTATATGTAAAAAAATAAATAAACGAAATAATAATAATAGCCTTTTAACAATCTAAAGAATTACATTACATCTTGATATTGTTCAGTTCTACAAAATGGTTTATGCAGGTGAATGTAAATCCTAATCTTCATCATCAGACACCGGTTTCTAGATTGTCTTGCTTGCCAGCATAGGCCTCCCCAAGTGTTCTCCACAACGATCTGTCTCTCGCCTTCCTCGTCCAAGTAGTTCCTGCCACCTTTTTAATATCATCTTCCCATCTACGATACTGTTTACCTTTACTCCTCTTTTTATATCTAGGGCACCATTCCGTCACTTCTTTTGCCCACTTTTCTGTCTTACTTCTTATTAAATGTCCCGACCATTTCCATTTGAGTTGTTTGATTCGGTATTTTATATCAGTAATCCTGGTTTGTTTCCTTATTGTTTTTAGTCGAACTTTGTCTCTTAATTTTATGTTGAGTATACTTCTTTCCATTCTGTGTTGACAAACTTCAAGTGATTTAATATTTTTCTTTGTACAACTCCATGTCTGACATCCGTAGGTCATGCTTGGCATCTTTTTACCTTCGATTGATATAAGCGAGTTTTTCATGACGTCTTTTAGAGCCCAGTATCTCTTCCATCCTATGGTTATCCTATTTTTGACTTCCTTTGTTGTGACGTCTGTGGGAGATATTATTTGACCAAGATATGTGTATTCGCTTACATATTCCAATTCCGTAACATTGTTGGGTTTAATAGGGATTTTAGTGTAGTTTGTCATCAATTTAGTTTTACTGGTGTTCATCGATAGTCTCACCTTTTCGCTTTCATGCACCAGTTGTTCTATCATAACCTGTACGGTCTTTGGATCTTGGCATATTAGTATAAGGTCGTCGGCGAATCTCAAATGGTTTATTAAAACTCCATTAACATTTACACCATACTCAGTCCATTCGAGCTGTCGAAATACGTGTTCTAGGGTTGCCGAGAAAAGTTTGGGTGATAAAGGGTTTCCCTGTCGAACTCCTCGTCTAATGGGGAAATATTCTCCTACCTTTTCTGTGCGAATTTTAGCTTTCATATTTCCGTATATGTTCTTAATTATACGAATGTATTTATTGTGGACCCCTTGTGACGTAAGTGCTTCCCATATTTTTTATGTTTAAGCGAGTCAAATGCTTTGTTGTAATCTATAAATGCTAAGTAATAGTTTATTCCATATTCATTGCATTTCTGAATAATTTGCTTAATGGTATGTATGTGGTCGATAGTTGAGAAGCCACTTCGAAACCCTGCCTGTTCTTTTGGCTGATTTTCATCTAACGTCTTTGTTAGTCGTTCTAGTATTATCTTTGAGAATATTTTATATACGTTTGACATTAGCGAGATAGGTCTGTAGTTCGAAATATCATCTGTATTCTCTTTTTTGTGAAGTAGAATTATGGTAGATGTGGTCCATTGATGAGGTATATATTCAGTTGCTATAATTTCTTCAAATAGGTTCGTCAGTGTGTTTGAAATAACTTCAGATGTTCCAATTAAAATTTCATTAGAGATGTTGTCTTCACCTGGTGATTTCCCTGTCTTCTGTGATTTTATGGCTTTGATGACTTCGTCCCTTAGTATGTTTGGAATTGGTTCCTCAGACTGTCTTCTTGTTTATAGTTGATGTACTTTGGTCGTCATTATAAAGTTCACGGTAGAAATCGGTTGCTGTTTCTAGTATTTCGTTCCTTTTTGATTTATGTTTTTTGGTTTTATGATGTGTTACGTTAATAATCCAATCTGTAGTTTCTTGAAAATCCTTCCATGCCCTCTTAATTCCGCCTGATTGTGTTATATGGAATTGTATTAATTCTGTTCTCAATTTATGTCTGTACTTTCTTATTTCTACATTAATTTTTTTACTTAGTGTAGTTATATGTTGTTTATTATTTTGCCTGTTTTTAAATCTAATGATACCATTTGTTAAAATCCATCAAGCCGTTTAGACTACAGCGCGAGCCAAAGAAATAGACATACTTACAAACATACTTAAAAGCACACTCTCGAAAAACATTACTCTTCTTCTGGGGCAGCCTGGTAAAAAAAAGGCAGTCATGGGGACTGCCGACAGAAGTGCAAAATAGGCAGTCATGGCACATATTACCATATGAATCACTCCATATACTTACGCGCGCTAACTGCCTACCGGCCGCCGGGCCGCCCGCTGCCCATTTATCAGTGGGTTGCCGACAGCCGCGAGGCGCGTACGTTCGCATAAAATTCGGTCGACCTGACGTACTTTATTATAGTTTCGAATTTTTAAAACATGGCTAGTACTGGTGTATTATGTGCAGTTGATGGATGTAGATCCAGCAAGAGAAGAGATAAAAACTTTTCTTTTTTTAGTTTACCTGCTGATACAGAAATGTGAGTACCTACCTATCTAATTTGTTTTACTATCGTTTTTTAAATAAGTAGATAAATTGTAAACTTGCATGTTTCGTGTTTTGTATTTTATTAAGTATTGGTAGGTACGTAATAACTTCTATTATGCGTCTGAGATAAGAATAGAAAGGTCAATGACCTCAATTTTTCAACCGTCATTTGAAAAATAATAGGCTTCAATTTACGGTGGTGTACTAGGAATCTGGACATTTTATACTCTAAGGTAGAAACATAGTAGTCACCTATTACGCTAATTGTGTAAACGAAGGAACAAACCAATGAATCGTGTTTTCAGTTTCCTCTATTTCGTATTTCATTCGTACTATTCGTGGCCATGCGGAGTGGTTACGTCATTGATTATAAAGTGTAGTACCTTACTATTTAATCATTATTAAATAGTTATGCTACGGCTACACTTCGCGATAACGCGAACTACACTTCCGGCGCTCTCTCTCGCACACCGCTCGACGTCTTGCTGTGCAACAGAGAGCGCTCGAAGTGTAGTTCATAGTTTCATAAAGTGTAACAACAAATACTTACTGACATCTTTATCGAAAGAGGCAGCCCTAGCAATTCACACACACACCACGTTCCGGCGCGCTGCTACAAAGCAAAACTCACTTCACGCTTGTAAGTTTAGGTACATTTTCGTTCGCAGCGTCTAGCGAGTCGTAGGTATAGGCTATTAAAGCAGTAGGTAGCGAACTTTTTGTATGGAGTGATTCATATGGTAATATGTGGTCATGGGGACTACCGACAAAAAATGAAAAATAGGCAGTCATGGGGACTGCCGACAAAAGTGAAAAATAGGCAGTCATGGGGACTGCCAACAGAGAAGAAAAATAAGCAGTCATGGGGACTGCCGACAGAAATGAAAACTTGAAACTTTGGAATAACTGTGTTCCTTTTTGAAATTTTAAATTAATTATGGTACTCGTAAGAATGTTTTTATTCATAAACTAGCTGTGCCCGCGACTTCGTTCGCGTGGTTGTCGAGAACAAAACAACGTCGTTTAGATAAGAGTATATCACCTTTTTGATGATTTAGATAAGAGTCCTGACTTTGGTATAGTTGATTACGTTAATGCTTCTCTATATACTATGTTAGCGGTGGAATTACCCGGAGCATATACAAAAAGGTTGTTTGGGTTGCTAACACGTGATAGAGAAACATAGAGTTGGCCGTGTGAAAAACAATCAAAAGTAAGGTCTACACCCGCAACGGATAACGTCTGGCCTTGGGCTTTATTAATAGTCATAGCGTAACAGAGGCTTACAGGAAATTGCACACGTTTGAAAGTAAACGGAAAATTATTGGGGATAATGGGTATCCTGGGAATGAAAACAACATCACCGGAGCCGCAACCTGTTAAGATTTCGGCTTCGATGACATTTCGTTGGAGATTTGTTACTCTCAACCGAGTTCCATTGCATAGTTTTGGTGGGCTTAAATTTCTGAGTAGAATGATTGGTACTCCGACTTTTAAATAAATTTTGTGTGCTGGAAGACCTGGTGTATTTAGAGAGTCTAAAAACTCTACTGGATAGTGGGTGGCATCTCCTTCTTCTAAAACCGTGTTAATAGATAAATATTCCCTACTTTCTCCAGAAACATGTACCAATATTTGAGAATTTATTGCTGCTGCTTGGTCGTTGCGAGGTGCCAAAATAGCTCGTTGGCATAGCCAAGCAGCGTCATGGTTCGAGATCTCTGATGGATCTCCGTATACAGAGGAAATGAGTTCCTGCTGTGAGGCAACAGAAGAACACAGGCTTTCGACTAAAGTTACTTTACCTCCTTCTTGAGTCGGGTATGTGCCGTTACCAATTTGAAGTAGTAAATTTGAGAAAACCTGCGCGTTTGCGTCACCTCCCAAATATGCTCGCATATTAAAGCTCAAATTAGTTAATATGACACTACGCCATAAAATAGAGCTCTTTAAACAGGCACCTATTTCATCGGCCCTCGTTCCTCTGGGTATTATAGGGAGTGTCTGCCTGAAGTCTCCACAGAATAGCACCGTTAAGCCTCCCATCGGTCGGTCATTTTGTCTTATATCTCGCAACGTTCTATCTACAGCTTCCACAGCTTTACGATTTGCCATCGTACACTCGTCCCAAACGATAAGGGCGCAATCGCGTAAAACCCTTGCTTTATCACTATTGCGAGACACGTTGCAAACAGGGTTTTCTGTGCGGTCCAAGTCGATTGGTATTTTAAATGTTGTATGTGCAGTTTTTCCTCCTGGTAATAAAGTGGCAGCTATTCCTGAGGAAGCGACGGCAAGGGCAATTTTGTTTTGGCTCCTTATTTGAGCCAAGATAACTTTAGTGAGGAAAGTTTTACCTGTTCCACCAGGTGCATCTAAAAACAGCATTTCTCCTAATGAATGTTCTACACTACAGCATACTCTATCAAAGATTTGACGTTGTTCTGACGTCAAATTTGAACAGCCATTTCGCAATATTTCTGCTAACTCTTCGGGGTTGTAATTTATTTCAGATGTATACTCCCTATTAATTCGTTCCCCACCAACTGTCGGTGTCGGCAAGCCGTATTGACTGAGGGGGTTCCCTCCTATACTTGTAACTATATCTTGTATAGCCAGCAAAGCCCTATTATGGCAGCTTTCACGTACTTGGTCAGAAGTTTCACTATTTATATTTTGCTGTCTCAAAAAATCTTCGGCAAACGCGTCTTTATATTTTTGCCACAACTGCCCAGCGTCCGATAGGCCACAAAATGTCAACAAAATGGCAAATAAATGGCGCAAACGATGTGGACTATCACTGACGCATGCTTCGGCTAAAGCATCATCCCAATGCTGATCGCCATCTAATAAATGCCGTGCGCGGCAAGCAGCTTGAAATGTGGGATATTCTATATCGTCCACTTTGCGGAGCTCAGCAAAAGAAGTAGGTCCTCGCACTGTGTGAAGAAGAAGGCGTAAATAATAACACTCTGCATTATTTGGGTGCACCGTGTATACTCTTCCAATCACGTGTTCTTTAAAAATGCCGGACTCGCCTTCTACAGCAGTTCCACGTCTCCTGCGATTAAAAACACCTTGCTGCTTGTTATAAGTATAATAATGTGGCACTTCATTGTACAACAGAGACTTAGCGAAATTGTCTCTTTCGCAAAGGCGAAAGAATGCGAGCAAGGTGGTTTGTCTTGGGTTGTTCATTCTTTCTGCCACATTTTCTGGCTGAAAGTAAACTCGCTGCCCGCCTTCCAGGTGCACGTCAAGATGGATGACTGGCGGATACCTTTCATGAATAGGGAAACTCAAAATGCGCCAAACTGCCTCCGAAGAGCTTATGTATCGGCCAGATTGATACCTTGTCACTTCATCAAATTGGTTGTTATTTCTTAGTGCTATCATGGCTTGATCACTACCTTTATTAACATATTTACATATATATTTTATAGATTCGACGCTATTACAAATTTCAACATTAATGTGTGCTTGAAAAGCGTTTGACAAAACTGGAGAATACGGTACCACCCAACTATTATTTAGAATTATTTCTTGTCCACGGAATCTGACAGTAGCTGTGAAACCACCTTGTGACGGTGATCTTCGCCGGTATTGCGGATACCCATTTTCCCCAGCCATAGTTAGTTCTTTCAGTGCTATGGGGTATTTTTTTGAGCATTGACCATCTTTCATGCACGGTGATTCCCTGTTTAAGAGGCCACATGGCCCGTGAACCATATGTGTTTTTACTATGTCATGCAAAATCGGATCTGCATTATAGTCCGGAAATTCTGCACTTATGACACTGTCTATAGCATCGGGACGAATTTTTTCTTCCAGCCACAGAAGAATGTGCGCGTGGGGTAAACCACGCTTTTGCCACTCGACGCTATACATAAAACAAAGAGTTGAACCGAAAACTTTCTCCTTTGTAAGTAGATTAATCAAGACTTTGAGTTTTAAATGAAAAATCCTAGCAATAATGTCATGTCTGTCGTATGACGCCTGTCCTGTGAGAAGTGCCTGGCAAATCTCCGTCCACTTTGGATTTGTTGTAAATGTTATAAAAAGGTCCGGCCGGCCGTATTTACGGACGTAACAAAAAGCATCTTGCGTTCGTTCGTGCATATACCGCGGACCGCCTGTGAAACTGGATGGCAAAATAACCAATCGACCCAAGTTTTCGACGTTATTATCTGATTGCATGGCGTCCCGCAAGTGCACGTATTCTTCAGCGCGTAACCGTCGCTGGTTAGTGCGAATATACACTAAACGTTCAGTTTCTATTTTTGCGTACATGTCCACAATAAATTGGCTGAACAAACCACGAAATCGTTGCAAATATACGAAACTGTTTTGCCTTATTTGTAAAAGGTAGGAATAGTATTGTTGAGCAGATTTTTTTTTTTGATAATTAGTGACTCTCGTAGTAGGGTTCACTTGGTACAGCCCAAAATTGTACCCATCTTCACCATGACAATAAATTAGTGGATATTGCAGGGCGTCGTAAGCTCGGTGGGTTTCCAAAATGCGTTGAAGGCGATCGTCGCGTGTACGCAACACGATATCACGTCTCTCACACTCCTGGTCGACTAAAACAACTGCAACTTCATCTGCGACGGGTGCATTGTGTCTTCCACGGTGTTCACCCACAGGACGTCTATCGGCACTTATAACAATTTTGAAATCATTGCTGCCTTGTGGAATTGACTCCAATGCAGCTTTGAATTCACGAACGTACTGGTTAACGTGATGCAGCAATTCTTGAAGTTGACCCAAAAGCTCAGCATTGAGCTGGGGAAAATTGTGATTTCTAACATTGAGCTGTTGCGTGTAATCGGATACAAAATAAATTTGGAGAAATTTGGGTTCATTTTCTGGCAGCAAAGATCCAATAAGGTGATAAACTTGACCTTGTACTTTGAAGGTTGGCATGAACGGTCCTTCCGTTATTTGTTTTGCCCCAAAGGAAGTCATTTGGAAAGCACTGTTATATAAACGAATATTATCCAAAAAACGGTTCGACTGGGGATGATCGCCATTCAGGAGACTTTTAAGTAAGTGTGGTGGATCTTGGAAATTTGGAAGAACAGTTTTTCCATTTGAGCAGCACATTCCATCTGTCTCTTTCCTCCATTTCAAAGCATGACAAAAATTACAAATTTCTCTCATGTCACCCACGAAAGTAAAGCCAGCATAATTAATTCTAGACGAATATGTGAACCCTGATTTTTCCCTATTGTCCCAAGGTAATAAAATATTTGCATCGTCATTTTCCATGGACTCATCAGCTCCGCTATTTGTTTCTCTATTCATATGGTATCGAGCTCGTTCTATTTCTAGGCGAGATTGACGTTGTTCTGCTGTTTCTGCTCGTCTTAGTTCATCTATTCTTTCCCTTTCAGATGCAAGATAACTTTCATTGTTTCTTTGTACACCTACATAGTTATGTCTAGCTATTTGTAATCGTTCTTCTCTTTGGGAGAGAGATTCAGACTCGCGCGAGAGAGCGTGTCGCTCTCGGTCAGATGACAGACGTGCTTGGCGTTCCTCGATACTCTCTTGAGAACGCAAAGTCGCGGTCCGAGTTCTTTGCGAACTTAAGCGCGACTCCCTTTCTGTGAAAGTCTCTGACTCGCGTGAGAGAGACTGGCGCTCCCGATCAGCAGACAGCCGAACTTCGCGTTCCTGGATATTCTCTTGAGAACGCAAAGTCGCGGTCCGAGTTCTTTGCGAACTTAAGCGCGACTCCCTTTCTGTGAAAGTCTCTGACTCGCGTGAGAGAGACTGGCGCTCCCGATCAGCAGACAGCCGAACTTCGCGTTCCTGGATATTCTCTTGAGAACGCAAAGTCGCGGTCCGAGTTCTTTGCGAACTTAAGCGCGACTCCCTTTCTGTGAATGTCTCTGACTCACGTGAGAGAGAGTGGCGCTCCCGATCAGCAGACAGCCGGTCTTCGCGTTCCTGGATACTCTCTTGAGACCGCAAAGTCGCGGTCCGTGTTCTTTGTGAACTTAAACGTGACTCCCTTTCGGTGAACGTTTCCGATTCACGTGAAAGAGCGATGTGCTCTCGGTTAGCAGATAACCGTGCTTCACGATCTTCTTCCGATTCCTGAGACCTACAAAGTCTCATCCTTTTCGCATTTCGGCTACGCAGCGAAAGGTTAGTTTTTTTTCTTTGAGGCATTTTCAAGGAAAATTAAAGCAATAAACAAAACTAACAACACTTATGACTGAATAGCCTACAAACTTAAAAGAACGGTGCGTCGAACAGTCTAGTGTGACAACGTATCGTCTGTTCGTGGTCGTGACTCAACGAATTGGCAACACTAACTTACTGTATAACGATTGGCACTATTGGATTCAAACTACGAAGTAAATCAAATACAATCTTTACTTCGTACTTCAAACCAATGACCAAAGTTGACCAAACGAAACCAATAAGATAAGCAAATACTTTTTTTTCGACCAATTTAGAAAATCGATAAACCAAGCAACCAAAGAACTTTTACGACACACGCAAGAACTTTTAAGACACCTAACGAAACCCAATTTGCCTAGTAAACACGGTGGACGTCATCCTCGCGCGGAAAATCTTAACACCGCGATTCAGAAAATGACGTCATTTGCACAACGCCATCTATCGGATTTAGATTTCAACTATCAACATTAGTTCTATTTTTAGTCTTAAGATGTCGTTGCAAGTACTATACTTAATTGCGTAACGTAATATTTTACTTCTTGAACTCACTAAATTAATCATATCTTTTGATAGAGTGAACCGATTTCGATGAAACAAAAACTAAGTTAATCCTCAAGTTGCGTATAATTTTTGTATATAAACATTGTCAGCATTGAATTCGTAGATTTTACGTGATGTGCGCACAAACAAACAGACAAACAGACAAACAGACAAAAATTTCAAAAATGATGGAAATGGGTTCTGTTACTTATCTTTTCACACGCTGGCTATTTTTTGTTTCAATTTCTTCAATGTACAAAAATGACTTTTCTACAGATTTATTATATGTATAGATTGTATATTCTAATTATTAAAATTTGTCTAGTTTTCAAATGTATTGGCACTGAGCAACAATTATGTTCATTAGTTACACAGACTGCTGCGCGTCACCAGTCTGGCGCAAGCATGTCACTAGCATGTCGGTAACGCGAATCCATAAGTTTTGCCCCTACCAAAAGTCGCTCAACGAGGGCAAGAAGTTTTCGCTTCAAAAATTTTACAAAAGGTTTCAATTAAAAACCTCCTTTGTGAAATAATTAAGTAGGTACTCTAAATTTTTGATTAAAAATAACACAGTTAGTCGCGAATAAATTCGTAACAGTTACCGCGCCCCTGGGCACTCAGGTAAGGAAGGAACAGGGGTTGGTTTTAGTCAGTAAAAGTCTGACTGGCCCTTCCGCTCCGCCCAGAGCGGGAGAAGTCATAGGATGATTTCCCATCACCAAAAAAAAGGGCTCTATTTATAAAAAAACCAATCACGTGCTTTTAGTGCTAAAATTAGTGATAAAAGCACGTGGCGGGTTTAATTAAAATTTTTCTTTGAAGAATTTGAATTTAGAATCCGCTAATCGGTATTCCTTGGTACTGCTGAGCACAGGCACAGTATAAATATAATTATACTGTGGCACAGGCCTCCTCTCTGTGAGAGGGTGTGGGCCGTAATCCACTTAGTAAGTCGGTGGGTTCCAGTATTTCGCCTAGGGCGCCAGAAATGCTCGCGCCGGCACTGTACGAGTATGTTTTAATTAGTATTGTGTAGGTATGCGGAACAGGGTGTAAAGTCCCGCAAACTTCCATTGAAACAGGAGGATCCTCCGACCAGACGGGTGTTGTGTCTGGTCCGGGCAACTGCCCAATGGTTGATTTCGGACTGTTGTATATGTTCAAATCGCGCGGAGAACTCTGCTTGCGCGATGTAGGTTTTTTTTTATTTTAGTTCGTGTGCGGCGTCATAGATGTCGCTACATCACTCCCCTCCGGAGATCGGAGATCGATGGTTCTTGATGAGTCGTTCATACGTCTTGTGATGCTTGTCGGGCCAGTGGAAGGTTGGTTACAGTGAGTCGGAACCGGAAGAGCCGCATAGTTCACGATGAGTTGGGACTGTCTGTGGTGATGCCCCAGTGAGTCGGGGTGATGATGTGTGGGTCGGAGCGGTGCTGCGCGACGTAGTGGCTTGACTGCTGGCGTCAACCAGGAGAGGTTCTTCGACTGAAGGTGCTGTTCGCTACGTCAAGATCGCTGATGAGGTTGATGGTGATGAAAGAGGCTGAGAATGCTGACGAGGAACGCGCGTCCGCTGCATGCTGGTGATCAGGATACCCGTAGAAGCCGTTGGTACTGGCTGACTGTATGACTCGTTACTCAAGAGCTTGAAGGAAGTGATGATGATGACGTCACGCTGAAGTAGCTGCACGAAGGCTGCGCTGACTTCATGCTCGAGAGTCACCAGTTTGGAGGTGATGACGTCATGACGAAGGCTGCGCTCACGTTCATAGTCAAGGGTCACCAGTTTGGATAAATCAGAAGGTTGCGTGTTCAAATCACGTCGGGGTCACCAGTGTGGAGGTATGCGGAGCAGGGTGTAAAGTCCCGCAAACGTCCATTGAAAAGGGAGGATCCTCCGACCAGACGGGTGTTGTGTCTGGTCCGGGCATCTGCCCGATAGTTGATTTCGGACTGTTGTATTTATGTTCAAATCGCGCGGAGAACTCTGCTTGCGCGATGTAGGATTTTGTTATTTTAGTTCGTGTGCGGCGTCGTAGATGTCGCTACAGTATTTTTATTATAGCCTATGCGTAACTACTAGTAGGTACTAATACTATAATATTTTAGGCTTATCCTTAAACACAGTAAGAGACGTTCATGCCTCAAGCTTTAAAGAAATGTTAGAGTTTCAACTATAACATTTTCAGTTTACGTTTTTATTTGATTGAACCTTGCTTTAAAAATATTAAATTATGTATACTTTATTTTATACTTTTTAAGATTAGAATTTATTGAAATAAGTTAGGCCTGTCGAATTACGCCTAGAGGCTAATTACGCCTATGCTAAATAAATCCTGTTACATAACCCCCAATTCGCGATGTATGTCCACAGATTTCTCTGTCAATTAAGGACCGATTTTCAAAATTCTTTTTTTATCCGAAAGAATATACACCCGAGGTGGTCCCATATAAATTTTATCGAAATTGCTTTAGCGCTTTTTGAAAAACTGAATAACGAAAAATACGCATACCTAGATGACGTTTTGGTGTTCTCCAATTACGACTATGTTTAAATTCCACGTTCCATGTTATTGGGGTTTTTAGTTCTGGGGTATAATACCTAAAAAATGAAAAAAGTTTTTTTAACAACAGAGAGCGCATTAGGCATTTCGCAATAAGATTTAATGAAATTTGTAAGTTTAGTAGTACACGATAAGGCTTATTTGTTAGTATGATTATCCTACCGTTCATACCAGTTTTTCTATAGATTTAAGCATCGATTTTCCATTATATTTCAAACTTATTAGAAGTGTCCTCGACGGTAACTACGCCTAGGCGTTATTACCCATACCAAATGCTACCTTAGGCGCTTTTAACCATCTCGTGAGCTTGACATGATAGGAATTTATTTGCGTACTAAGAAAACGAATTGATTGATAGGCGAAATGTAATTCATTTTATATGTACCTACAGTTTAAAATATAGTTATAAATAACCTGTCCTTTTTGTGCAAAAGTAAAATAAATAAATAATGAGCTCATTGTTTTAAGTTAAAAATATGTCAACTTCAAAGAAAAAGCGTGCCTCATGGACACAAAGTGATTAAGAAGCTGCTGTTACTGCTGTTCATACAAACAGGCTATCCAGTTATAAAGCAGCTAGTAGTTATAACATCCCTAGAAGATGTTTACGAGATTATTTGAAGAGTGGAATGTGCAAACTAAATTTAAGTAGAAGATCAATATTTACTAGCGAAATGGAACAAGATCGCTTGTTATGAGGATCGTATTTCCGATATGAGATCATGTGTGAATTATACAATATGGTATCACGAGGAGTGTATCGGTTTGACAAAAAATGACACAGAAGAATTTAGATGTCCTGATGGTTGTGACTAAGTCTAGCTACGTCGATTTAGATAGGCGTTAGTACCTCAACTGTATACTCAGTTGAATAACGACTATAATTGTTTTTTTTTCTAGAATTTACTTTTGTTTGATAATCTGTATACAGACTATTTGATTACCTATGTATAAACAATGTGCCATTGAAAAAAGAAAATAATTTATGTTATTACTTAGTATTTTTTTTTTTACTTGATTGTTTATCTGTGAAAACATGTTTCATAATTGAAAAGAACTGATGATTAAGATACTCCTGCTTAGACTAATTATGTTCTTAGTTACAGAAAACTCTATCACAGTTTTGTGCTTGCATACTTTAAATAAAAAGTAATTTTAAGTAAACTGTCATAGGCGAAATTTAACTTAAGTAGTTTAATTGCGCCAAAACGGTCATGTTAATATTCTGTTTATTTTTCATATTTTTAATAAACGTATCAATAGTATTTTGTACTTTATTTATATAATAATAAACAACATACATCCCATGAACACATCCTGTTCTTCTTATCATTTATCATATTAGAGAAATCTACGTTTATTCTTAAGTAGGCGTAAATCGACAGACCTATCTTAATTATCCTGACACCAGGAGCGTATCTACTGTAAGGCCGAAAGAGTCAGTAGGTACCTGGGGCAGCAGCAATCTGACATTATTCTTCCAGCCAGCCAGTCCTGTAACTTCTTGTCAGTCAAAAGAAAACAGAATCTATACGCCCTGTGCTCTAACTTGTCAAAACAAATCTAACTAGCCTTATCTCATCAGGCTACATTGTTAAGTTGGGGGCTTCCTATGACGACCGTCCAGATCCAACATCAGACCCTAGACTATATCTGGAACTATAGTTTTAGTCAACACAAAATCGACGAGACCAAACAAATAAGGCACTTTTTAACCGACTTCCAAAAAGAGGAGGTTCTCAATTCGTCTGTTTTTTTTTGTATGTATGTTACCCGATTTCTCCGTCAGTTGTGAACCAATTTTCAAACTTCTTTATTATTCGAAAGAATATACTCCCGAGGTGGTCCCATATAAATTTTATCGAAATTGCTTTAGCGCTTTTTGAGAAACTGAAAAAAAACGGAAAATACGTGTACCTCGATGACGTTTTGGTGTTCTCCAAATGTTTAAATTCCACGTTTCATTATGTTGGGGTTTTTAGTTCTGGGGTATAACAACTAAAAAGTGAAAAATAAAAAGCTTTTTTACAAAAAAAACAACCGACTTCCAAAAAAAAAATGCACTAAAAATTTATAAATAACTTTAATTTCGGAAGTCGGTGTCAAATAACGAAGAAGTAAAAATACAAACACCGACTTCCGAAATTAAAGTTATTTATAAATTTTTAGTGCATTTTTTTTTTGGAAGTCGGTTGTTTTTTTTTGTTAACCGACTTCAAAAAGGAGAAGGTTATCAATTCGGATATTTGTATTTTTTTTTTTTGTTATTATGTTCGGGCTTAACTCTGTCTTATATGGGATTTGCAAAATTCTTTTTTGTTCGAAAGGGCTTTATGCCGAAAGGGTCCCATTTAAATTTCATTTTTTGATGATGAGTTTCGGAGACAGATGACGGAACTCTTCAAAAAAACTTTTTAACAAAAAAAATAACCGACGAAAAACAACTAAAAACCAAAAAATAAATAAACCTTTTAAGTCTTGAGTAATGAGCATATTACTCAAGTCAATATATTTACCTACATAAAATTTTATATAAACTAATTTTGAGTCGGCGCCAAACAATAATCTGATTATTAAATATCTAAATTTTATAAGTACTTTCAAATTCAAATTCAAATTCAAATTGTTTATTTTTCTTTAACAAGTTTACAATAATTAGTTTGTGATTGGAGCCTTCTTTTAAGCAAACAATGCCTGTATTAGAAGACTCCGCTCTTCCATAACAAAATAATAACTTGGACATCGGTAAGTAGAGAATAATATAATACAGACAAGATTGACATAAGTACAGTTTGTGTGTGTGTGTGTGTGTGTACGTGCGTGTGTATGTTTGTGTGTTGTGTGTTTGAGTGCCTGTGTGTGAGAGTATAGGTTATGTGGTTACTTTCAGGAGTTCTTCAGTTTCCTCATAATCCATTTCATTATACTTTTTTTGCATTCATAATATTGTTTTTTATATAGACATATTTCTTTATTTATCCTATTATACAATCGAGCAGACCGTGTATTAAATTGCATGGAGGCAACCAAAGTTTTTGTTTGGGGGACTTCTGCAATATCATGCTTTCTTCGTTTTGCTAATTTAGATGCATCATACGGTAGGGTCTTGTGTTTTTTTAATATAGTTTGAACAATGTATAGTTTTCTAACTGAGAGTAATTCACTTAATTTATAAAGACTATCTGTGGCGTATCTAATTTTCTTAAAATACATAGTTTTTATGAGGGCACGTTGTGCACGCTCTACTTCTATGAATTTTGTTTTTGCTGACCCTCCCCAGTTAGGAATACAGTACACTAAGACAGACTGAGCCAAAGCGACGTATATCTCATTAAGGATATTCCTAGAGGTGTTATTATTACTAATTATATTTTTTGGCACAATATGTCTCAGTGTACTAAATATCCAACACAGTTTTCTAACTCTGCTAGCAACTTGTTCAACATGGGGATACCAGGATAATCTCTGGTCTACTATTATCCCTAAATATTTAGTTTGACTTACTTTATTTATTTGTGGGCAATTACAATAATTAGTTTTGAAGTCCTCACAATCATGTATTTTAATTTTAAAATCCTCCGTCGGTTCAGTTCGTGCGCTAACACTGAAACACACGAAATTAGTTTTTCCTGTATTCAAGGTAAGTAAATTCATTTTTAACCATTTAGCTATCCTAGCCATGCCCACTTCAGCTGTGGACTCAACATCTTGCCAAGAGATACCAGAAAAGACTATAGCTGTATCATCGGCATAAGAGAAAATTTTAGCGTTTTTGATATTTAAATTGCAAAGATCGTTAATATAAATCAAAAACAAGGTTGGGCCCAATACGCTACCTTGCGGTACGCCGTAAGTTACATCCGAGTAGTCACTGGTATACTTTCCAATCATAACGCTCTGCCTTCTATTACAAAGATAATTTTCTATAAGAGAGAGCGGAGTACCTCTTATTCCGTATTTTTCTAATTTACTCACCAGGGTTGGAACAGAGACGGTGTCAAACGCTTTTTTTAAGTCTAAGAAAACAGTAACACATTTGTTACCGCTGTCAATAGTATCAGCTACCAGCGATGTTAGGGCAGTTACTGCATCCTCAGTTGAAACCCCTTGTCTGAACCCAAATTGTGTTGGCGACAGTAAGTTGTATTTACTGAGATAGTGAATGAGCCTATTATTAATAAGTTTTTCCACAATTTTGGAAATTGCTGGTAGGACTGATATTGGTCTATAGTTGTTGACATCGTCTCTGCTCCCTCCCTTGTATACAGGTGTTATAACGGATCGTTTTAGTGCTTCCGGAAAGACGCCCTTATTAAAGCACAGGTTAGTCAGATGAGTTAAGATTGGAACAGCCTCTATTTTAATATATTTAAGAAATTTTGTGGTTACCTTATCCCAACCGGGGGCACTGTCAGTTTTTAAGCTCATTAGAATTCTATCTACTTCATTACAGTCAGTATCGTAGAGTACAAAAGAATGAGATACGGAAGATTCATTTCTAATTAGATGTTGGGGGTCAGAGTCTAAGTCGGGTTGAATTTGCTGGGCCAGTTGCTTTCCAATGTTAACGAAAAAGTTATTAACATGATTAACTGATTCGGTAGGTGATGACATTATGTTTAATAATTCCGTATTCTCTGTTTTAGTTTTATGAGAATAGGTGACATTTTTTATATTTTTCCAGAGTAATTTATTGTTGGTTACTGAGTTGGCTAATAATTCCTTTTGATATTTCCTTTTCAATTTTTTTACGAGGTTATTGCAATAATTTCTATACCTATTAAATGTGATTTTTAAAATGTCATTGTTAGGATCCCTTTTAATTGATTTTTGCATTTTATTTCGATTATTAATACATTTTAATATACCTTGGGTAATCCATGGCTTAATTATTCGTTTTTTATTAGGAATTGTTATAGTGATAGTATTATTATTTATAGAATTAGTTAGTATCTGTATAAAAATATTAATAAGTTCAATGGGATCATTGCAAAAGAGTAGTTCTGCTATTTTATTTTCCTGTATATGCTTAAGCGCCCCTTCAAAATTTAGACTAGTTTTAGTTTTTGGTGCAACTTGTTTAATTTTTATTTTAGCTAGAGATAAGAGTGTTGTGTAGTGGTCAGTAATTGTAGTATGTAATACACCAACAAAAGCTGATTTCTTGTTATTGTTAATCCTGAGCATAAAATGATCCAAGCAGTTTATTCCTCGCGTGGGAAGTATATGGCCAGGTAGTATGCCATGGGTTGATAGCATAGTAAGATAGTTAACTCTATTTTTACGCTCATAAGATTGTTCTGGATCTTTGGGTCTAATATTAATATTTATATCACCCGCTATAATAATACTTTTGTGCTTGCCCAAAGCATTGAGTTCTTTACTGAGTGATTCTATAAAACTGTCACTATTTGTATGCGATGGGGAGCGGTAAATACACAAAATAATATTATTAAGAATGTCCAATCGTAGGCATGATGCCTGGACTAAATTTATTTCCTTAACTTTAGGAATAAGAGAGTTTTTTACATAGACAACTACCCCGTCATTTTGATTTAAGTGTCGTGTTGTAATATGGGAAGTGTAGTTTATAAGTTGTGGAATAAGTTTTTCATCACTTAATCTACACTCAGTGAGTATTATGACGTCTGTTTCAAATGAAAAAGTGGATACAGTTGCTATGAAATTGTCAAAATTACAATAAATGCTCCTTATATTTTGGGAAAATATAGTGAAATCGTTCGTATTTATCTTTATGTGCTTGGTAAGGTCAGACGGGTCACATTCAACTGATCGTGCAATTTTGATGTTGTCTATGTCAGCCAGTGTTTTTAAACTATCACTCATCATAATTATTAAATTGAATTAATGTCATTTCTAGATATAAATTATAAATGATTAAATTAAGATAATTCTTAGTAATAGCAGTATAATAAATGTAGCTTGTAGAATGATAGCGTCTAACAAGAAAGCCTCTCACGGTGCTGTTGCTAGTACCGAGTATATATTTTTGGTTAGTTATATATTTGTATATTATGTATAGTTTGTGATTAGAGAGTGTGTGGAAGTGATTTGTACTAAGACTTTGTATATATGTGTGTGTCTGTAATTGTATAAGTATGTTTACAAAAAAGTAGCATGCAAAATAATTTAAAGGTTTAGGACAATTATAAAATAAGTTAAATGATCTAAAACAATTCGTAAATAACAATACCAAATAACTGGTTCGCGATTGATAGTTCTCCTTGTGACATGAGAGAAGTATCACTAGTCATTTTTCTTGCGCAAGTTGATGTACCTGGGCCTCAGATTTAATCATTATAGTCGGTCCTTGTCCATCTTTTTTAAGATAAACTTTGCCATATGCAGTCCAGCAGAACTTGTATGCACCAGATTTGGATAGATCACGAGCAAGAAAATGTAGACGAGACGCTTTTGGGGTCAAATGCTCCGCTATAAAGATGGGAGTATCCTCTTGAACTTTAAAGCCTAGGTGTTTAGCGCTCAGTTTAGTTTTATGCTTTATATTGAAAGCCTTTCCCAATTTAAGTATTTCTGTTTTCAAGAGGGTTGAACTGCTCTCCACAACTATTGGCATATTCTGGCTCTCATTATTCTTGCCTCGTACTCTGTAGATATCCTTGACGTCGTATTTGCCGATTTTACAGTCTATACTATTAGAGAGACACATAACCATTTCTAAAAGATCTTCTTTGGATTCGTTAGCTTTTTTTGGTACATTTTTTATTAGAAAATTAGTTTTACGACAGCCCATCTGCATGTCCTCGATTTTATCCTCTAGAATGGTGATATACTGCTTATCTTCCTTCTTCTGATTCTCTAGTAGATGTACTTTATTTTTAAGCTCTTACAAATGAAGAAGGCTGTAAGTAGGTAATCAATCATTTTATTAATTGGCGCCGACTCAAAATTACTTTATATAAAATTTGATATTTTATGTAGGTAAATATGCTCATTACTCAAGACTTAAAAGTTTTATTTATTTTTTGCTTTTTAGTTCTTTTTCGTTGGTTAATTTTTTTGTTAAAAAGTTTTTTATTTTATGATTTTTGTGGCTCGCATCATCTTTTAACACTCTGAGGCTAATTTCTAATTCTTTATCATTCCTCTTGCCACTGAGCTGATGATATAACCATCCTTCCATTAAGTTCCCAGGATATTGACCAGTTGAGGTTACCTCCAATATTGTACAGACGTCTTTTCTTCAAACCATATTAAGTGGTATTTGTCACTAAAACCAGTTTTTATATCTAACTTCTATTGTTTAGGAAAGGTATGGTTTCCATCATCAGCTCAGTTTCATGATGTGATGGTTCCTAAATGCAAATACCTGATTCAGTTATGAAAAGTAAACAGAAACAATATTCGTGCCCAATTTTCGAGGTTCTCTCTCAATTTTTTCAGGATCCCATGATCAGATCCTGATGTCCTAGACATGGGACCACCCTTGAGGTATACCCTATCTAAGAAAAGAAGAATCATCAAAATCGGTTCATAAATAACGGAGTGAGGGCCGAACATACTCGTACATACAGAAACGCTAAACGTATCCACAATTTTCGAGGTTTTCTCTCAATTTTATCAGGATTCCATTGTCACATCCTGACTTCCTTGACATGGGACCACCCTTGAGGTATACCCTATCTAACAAAAAAAGAATAATCAAAATCGGTTCATAAATGACGGAGTGAGGGCTGAACATACTTACACAAAAAAAAAAAAAAACTTTTTAACAAAAAAAATAACCGACGAAAAAGAACTAAAAAGCAAAAAATAAATAAACCTTTTAAGTCTTGAGTATTGAGCTTATAAATTTACCTACATAAAATATTAAATTTTATATAAACTAATTTTGAGTCGGCGCCAAACATCAATTTGATTATTAAATTTTATACGTGAATAAGGCTGTAACTATGTAATTAATCATTTTATTAATTTGCGCCGACTCAAAATTAGTTTTTATAAAATTTGATATTTTATGTAGGTAAATAAGCTCAATACTCATGACTTAAAAGGTTTATTTATTTTTTGCTTTTTAGTTCTTTTTCGTCGGTTAATTTTTTTGTTAAAAAGTTTTTTATTTTATGATTTTTTGTGGCTCGCATCTTCTTTTAACACTCTGAGGCTAATTTCTAAATCTTCATCATTCCTCTTGCCACTGAGCTGATGATATAACAATCCTTCCATGAAGTTCCCAGGACCAGTTGAGGTTACCTCCAATATTGTAAAGACGTCTTTTCTTCAAAGCATATTAAGTGGTATTTGTCACTAAAACCAGTTTTTATACCTAACTTCTTTTGTTTAGGAAAGGTATAGTTTCCATCATCAGCTCAGTTTCATGATGTGATGGTTCCTAAATGCAAATACCTGATTAAGTTATGAAAAGTAAACAGAAACAATATTCGTGCCCAATTTTCGAGGTTCTCTCTCAATTTTTTCAGGATCCCATAATTAAATCCTGATGTCGTTGACATGGGCCCACCCTTGAGGTATACCTTATATAAAAAAAAAGAATCATCAAAATCGGTTCATAAATAACGGAGTGAGGGCCGAACATACAGAAACGCTAAACGTGCCCACAATTTTCGAGGTTTTCTCTCAATTTTATCAGGATTCCAGAGTCAGATCCTGACTTCCTTGACATGGAACCAACCTTGAGGTACACCCTATCTAACAAAAAAAAGAATAATCAAAATCGGTTCATAAATAACGGAGTGAGGGCCGCACATACATACAGAAACGCTAAACGTGCCCACAATTTTCGAGGTTTTCTCTCAATTTTATCGGGATTCCACTGTCAGATCCTGACTTCCTTGACATGGGACCACCCTTGAGGTATACCCTATCCAACAAAAAAAGAATAATCAAAATCGGTTCATAAATGACGGAGTGAGGGCTGAACATACACAAAAAAAATATATATATATATATATATATATACGGTCGAATTGAGAACCTCCTCCTTTTTTTTCGTCGGTTAAAAAAGGGCAAAATAACTTTAATTTCGGAAGTCGGTGTCAAACAACCGACTTCCAAAAAAAAATACACTAAAAATTTAAAAATAACTTTAATTTCGGAAGTCGGTGTTTGTATTTTTAACCGACATCAAAAAAAGGAGGAGGTTCTCAATTCGACTGTATTTTTTTTTTTTTTTTTTATGTGTGTTACCTCATAACTTTTTCTGCGTAAACCGATTTCAAAGATTAGTTTTTTATTTGAGAGCTGTTGCTTTACATGTGATCCCATTTTAATTTGGTGAAGATCTGATGAAGAACTTTGCAGATACACAATGGAACTCTTCAATAAATGATAGCAAACCTTCCAGAATTGCTGCAATCGCATGTCTGTATATTGTTTTCACCACTTCACAACATTACATCACGCTGATACGCTCTGAAGGGGTATACAGATTTGTACAGTTCACCCTGATACACCCTAATTTCACCAACTATGTTCAAATTCCCTATTTTTGGGGCTATCAATTCGGGCATAACTTTACTATTAATTTAGTTTTAGAATGGGGTACAACAACTAAAAAAAATAACCGACGAAAAAGAACTAAAAAGCAAAAAATAAATAAACCTTTTAAGTCTTGAGTAATGAGCTTATTTACCTACATAAAATATCAAATTGTATATAAACTAATTTTGAGTCGGCGCCAAACAACAATCTGATTATTAAATATCTAAATTTTATAAGTACTTACAAATGAAGAGGGCTGTAAGTAGATAATTAATCATTTTATTAATTGGCGCCGACTCAAAATTAGTTTATATAAAATTTGATATTTTATGTAGGTAAATAAGCTCATTACTCAAGACTTAAAAGGTTTATTTATTTTTTGCTTTTTAGTTCTTTTTCGTCGGTTAATTTTTTTGTTAAAAAGTTTTTTATTTCATGATTTTTTGTGGCTCGCATCATCTTTAAACACTCTGAGGCTAATTTCTAATTCTTCATCATTCCTCTTGCCACTGAGCTGATGATATAACAATCCTTCCATGAAGTTCCCAGGATATTGACCAGTTGAGGTTACCTCCAATATTGTAAAGACGTCTTTTCGTCAAAGCATATTAAGTGGTATTTGTCACTAAAACCAGTTTTTATATCTGACTTCTATTGTTTAGGAAAGGTATGGTTTCCATCATCAGCTCAGTTTCATGATGTGATGGTTCCTAAATGCAAATACCTGATTCAGTTATGAAAAGTAAACAGAAACAATATTCGTGCCCAATTTTCGAGGTTCTCTCTCAATTTTTTCAGGATCCCATGAGCAAATCCTGATATCCTTGAGATGGGACAATCCTTGAGGTATACCCTATCTAACCAAAAAAGAATAATCAAAATCGGTTCATAAATGACGGAGTGAGGGCTGAACACACATACAGAAACGCTAAACGTGCCCACAAGTTTCGAGGTTTTCTCTCAATTTTGTCAAGATTCCACTGTCAGATCCTGATTTCCTTGACATGGGACCACCCTTGAGGTGTACCCTATCTAACAAAAAAAGAATAATCAAAATCGGTTCATAAATGACGGAGTGAGGGCTGAACATACACAAAAAAAAAAAAAAAAAAAAAAAAAAAAAAACATATATACGGTCGAATTGAGAACCTCCTCCTTTTTTTTCGTCGGTTAATAAAAAGTGCAAAATAAAAATATGTTTAGGGACCATTTTAAGGTCGCTCCCCGCTTGGTCCGTCAGTGTCGTATTTTGGTTCTCATGCTAGATGTGATGGAGAGGAGTCTGATTTACTTGTTACTGCTAGTCAAGTAAAACATGTGATAAAGAAAATGACAGGCGGTAAATCTCCCGGTCATGACGGGCTCAGTGTTGAGCATTTGCGGCATGCGGGGGTTCACCTACCGAGGGTCCTGGCCATGTTTTTCACAATGTGCATTAATCATTCATATTTGCCACATAACCTAATGAAAACCATCGTGGTGCCCATTGTTAAGAACAGGACTGGGGATATATCGGATAAGGGGAACTACCGCCCTATATCTCTCGCAACTGTGATCGCTAAGGTGCTGGACGGTGTGCTTGATTCTTGCTTAGATGATTATATCAAACTGCATGACGCTCAGTTCGGGTTTCGGCCCGGGCTATCGACTGAAAGCGCAATAGTAAGTCTCAAGCATACCGTTCGGTACTATACCGATCGTAGGACGCCGGTATATGCTTGTTTCCTTGACCTCTCCAGGGCTTTTGATCTCGTGTCTTACGATGTGCTTTGGAGAAAGTTGAGAAGCAGGGGTGTGCCGGTGGCCGTGATCAATATTTTCAGGTACTGGTATGGGAACCAAACAAATTTTGTAAGGTGGGCAAATACACTTTCTGAAGCGTATAGGTTGGAGAGCGGGGTGAGGCAGGGGGGTTTGACATCTCCCAAGCTCTTCAATCTATATATAAATGACCTCATCGTTGAGCTCAGCAGCAAGCGCGTCGGTTGCTCGATAGATGGTGTATGTATAAACAACATAAGCTACGCGGACGATATGGTGCTGCTGAGCCCGACGGTGGGGGGTCTCAGAGAGATGTTAGAGGTGTGTGAGGACTATGCGGATGTACATGGTCTTCTTTATAATGTAAAGAAGAGTGAATACATGATCTTCAGGGCCGGCGGTGGATGTCTTGATACTTCACCCTGTGTTACCCTAAATGGCTTGAGCGTAAACCGTGTTACTAAATTTAAATATCTGGGACATTTCCTTACCGACGGCCTTGAGGATGATGTAGACATTGAGAGGGAGCGCAGGGCTCTAGCGGTCAGAGGTAATATGCTGGTCCGCAGATTCTCCCGCTGCTCTGAGGAAGTTAAAACTACGCTTTTTAAGGCATATTGTCAGAGCTTTTACACGGGAAGTCTGTGGGTCAGTCACACTAAAAGATCGCTGGATGTTCTGCGCATCCAATATAACAATATCTTCAGGATGATGTTGGGGCTGCCACGATTCTGTAGTGCATCGGGGATGTTCGCGCTATATCGCACTGACGGTTTTCACGCCGTTATTCGCAAAAAGACGGTATCCCTGATCTGCAGATTGCGTGGCAGCCGGAACAAAATCCTGGAGACTGTAGCTGACAGGATCTCGTCCCCACTCTGGAGATCATTTGTGAGGAGAGTAATTTAGTACTTAGTTTAATTATTTAATAATTTGATAATTAATCTACTCGTATTTTTGACATGCTATTATTTTATTTTATTTTATTTTATTTTCGATTAATTATTATTTTATCATAATCTAATTGTAAATGTATTTCAATTTAATTGTAATTTTAATTTTATTTTATTTTATTGTAATTTTTATTTTATTTCTTGTGTCTGATTTTGTGATATGGGTTACTTTATGCCTGAAATAAATGATATTTAATTTAATTTAATTTAAAAAACTTTTTACATAAAAACTACAACCGACTTCCATAAATAATACTAAAAAATGCAAAATAACTTTAATTTCGGAAGTTGGTGTCAAATAACGAAGAAACCAAACTAGAAACACCGACTTCCGAAATTAAAGTTATTTTAGAAGAAAGAAAGAAAGAAAGAAAGAAAGAAATAATATTTATTTGAACCTCACAACAAGAACATGGTAACTCTAAAAACAAACAAAAAAATAAAAACTGTGCGAGGCCAAAAAGGCTCCTAACTCAGCGTTATGCTGCGATAATTATGCAATAAATAACGCAGCGCTGGTATTCTGTTAGGGCCCGTTCCCACAGACATACTCACGGGACACGGTACAAAATTACTAAAACAAAAACAAATATGAATAAATAACAAATGAAAATAAGCCATAACACAAAAAACCAAAGGAGTGCATTTTTGCAGACACGCAAAATAAAAATTATAAAACAAAATTTAATTAACATCAGATAAATCTACTCTGTGGTATTTATAATTAAGATGCATTGGTGCAACGCGCAGCTAAACGTTTTATATTCTATGGTCGCATATTAGTAAATAGTAATCTGTGCATGGTCGATCGGCAATTCGGCATTCGGCTGTCAAAAACCATAAATAGAAAGTGTCATATTTGGTGTTATATATAAATGAAATAAATAATTTGTGTCTTGGTTAGATTGTGTAATTGACTAAAAATTATGTATCTAAAACAGTACTATGTTTGTTTGTGAAGTGTAAGTGTTGTGTTTGTGTGGTCACAAGAAAAAGATGTTACAGGTTGGCAAAATGATAATGTCACCAATACTGACTGCGTGCAGATCCCAGGTAAATTATGTGGTTGTTTCCTTTTGAATTCGTAGTAAATGTTGCTTGTACTTGGAACTAAAAGCACCAACCGTCTTTATAGCACGAAAAGGAGGTGGCAGGTCGTTCCAGCAGCGGCTGGCAGCAAATTTAAAACTTCCACGGAATGCAGCTGTTTTGTTGGTCAAGGTCAACAGAAGGTAAGCAGATGCTCTTGTTTTAACCTTGTTTATGTCACGCGACCAAGTCAGTTTGCTATATAGATAATCTGGTTTTTTTGTGAGAATTGTGCCAAAGAGTAGGGTGGCCAGATGCAGCTTTCTGCGATCTGACATTCTCATCAAATTACCCTTATTTAAAAATGGTGTTATGTGAGACCTTGGAGGAACATTAAAACAAAATCTAGCACAAGCATTTTGTACTCGCTGGATCAGCTTCTCGCTTCTACCGAGAATGCACGCCCCATACACAGTGTCAGCATAGTTTAGCTTGGATAATACTAGTGATTCACAGAGCATGGTACGCATATCGACACTTATGTAGGGACGTACACGGTATAGAAGTTTGAGACGATAGAAGCAGTTGCGTACAGCCTCCATTACATGAGTCTCAAAATGCAGTTGCTCGTCAAAGACCACCCCAAGATTTCTGGCTTCCTGTACCCTCTCAATGGGACACCCATCAATCTTCAAGTCCAGATCAACATCGACTATTCCCTTGAGAAAGTCTCTAGAACCCAAAACCATATATTTGGACTTAACTGGGTTCAAAACTAGAGAGTTCCTAATAGACCATGCTGAAATTCTGTCCAAATCCTCATTTATTTCGTTTACAGTGTTCACCGTTTGCTGCGGGCGGAAAGAGTGATACAGCTGTAAATCGTCGGCATACAAGTGGAACTTGGTGTTGACGAGGCAGTTGGTGATGTCGGCACTGTACAGAATGAAAAGCAGAGGGCCCAGGATCGATCCCTGCGGTACTCCCCTGCTCACCCACTCAGGAGAAGAGGACTTGACGGCCCCATCACCATCGCTTGTCACTTGTACAAACTGAGAACGGTGAGTCAGGTAACTTTGGAACCATTGAACTGTTTCGGGCTGACATCCATAGTATGAAAGCTTGGAGAGGAGAAGCGAGGTATTGATTGAGTCAAACGCACGTGAAAAGTCCAGTAGGACAAGTATGGTTCCCATGCTCTTCTCTCTGGCTTCCAGGATATTACCAACTACATCAAGAAGAGCTGTGGCTGTGCTGTGCCCCTTACGAAATCCAGACTGAGCACGTGGCAAAATACCATGCTGCTCGAGGTATGCCCGAAACTGATTGGAGACAACCTTCTCAAGAATCTTGGAGAGACATGGCAAGAGGCTAATAGGGCGAAGATCTTTCACACTGGTAGGATTGGGAACCTTAGGGATGGGTCTAACAATTGCTAACTTCCACAGATCCGGAAAAGAGGAGGTAGTGATGGAACGATTGATGATGGCCGTTATAGTTGCAAGAGTACGAGGAAGAGTCATCATGAGCATCTCAAGCGAAATATGATCCGACCCCTGAGCATTGGACTTCAGACCATGTAAAAGCCTCAGCACCAAGTCCTCCTGGACCGGCTCTAGCTGGAAATGACAATTGCCAAATCTGTGGTGCTCATAGTATGACAAGTCGGCGGAAGCAACCTTACCACTACCAGGTACATCCAAAAAATGATCATTTATTTTATTTGGATCATTACAAAAGTGCGGTAGGCTGTGCTCGGGTTTTTTTGAGATAGCTATAGAAGATTTGATATGACTCCACAGCTTCTTAGGCTTATTAATATTTTTATTTATATAATTTTTAAAATAAGCACTTTTCTCACTTTCGAGGGCAGCCCTAACAAGGTATTTAAGTTCTTTATAGGAATCGTAATGTCGTGAGGCTTTAGTAGCTTTGGCCTTATTATGGCATTTGTCACGCAGCTTCATCATATCCTTGACAGTATCTGTTATCCAAGGGTGGGATTTCTCCTTGATTAAAACTTTTTTAATGGGTGCATGTAAATCAAAAAGTTGCATCATGTAATTATTAAAAGTTTCTACCATGGAATTAACATCCTTAAGACTTTGAATGTATTCCCAATCCATCCCATTCAAGTCCTTGTTAAAATGGTCCAGTAAAATGTCTCTGAGGGGCCTGTAGGTGACCCAGTGCGGTGACGGCTTCTCTAGCTTAAAATTAAATTCCACTGATATGACTGCATGGTGACCAAGCTCTGGTATGTGTGAAACAGAGACCTCACGCACACGGGCGTCAGTGCATACAACGTCAATTAGTGTCTCACTATGGCCAGTGAAATGGGTTGGCTCACAAACAATTTGATTCAGTTTGCAGCAAAGTAAAAAATTGTTAAGCAGTTTGGTTTTGTTTTCAGAATGGTCCAACATGTTAATGTTAAAATCACCTAACAAGATAATCTTATCCGCGCCATGAAAAGAGGAAAGAGAGTCAGTAATTGCATCCAGGAAGACATTTACATTAAGCCACTGCGGTCTATACGCAGTGCCAACGATAACTGAATGAGAGTTAACGTTCAGTCGGAGCCACATCTGCTCGACCTGCGGCGCAACCGGGTGTGGCACGGCGAGTGCGCGCACTCCGCGGCGCACGTAGAAGCCCACACCGCCACCGTGACCGCGGCGCACGGCGCGCGGGCGCGGCACGTGACGCAGCCGGTAGCCGGGCACGCAGGGCGCGCGACCCTCCTCGCCCTGCCTGAGCCAGGTCTCATTTATCGCCATGATGTCCACCGCAATGTCCTCCATAGCCACAAGAAACTCGTCATGGCCCGTCCCCAGCGACCCCGCGTTAAACAAACCAACTTTTAAATTTTTTGTCTTAATCATTGAAAAGTGTACATAATATAATAGATGTAGATAAATGTGTGATGATAGGTGATGTAGAATGTAGTAATGATTTTGATAAATATATAAGATTCTATTAACATTATGTAAAAATAAGCAGTAAGCTGAAATTTCTTATATAAGTAATATATATATATATAGTTAATGCTCGGATTGCCGGACCAATAGTGTATGTATGTAAATTGGTTAAAATTTTGCATTTTTTAGTAAGTATTATTTATGGAAGTCGGTTGTATTTTTTTTGCAAAAAGTTTTATTTCTTCGATATTTGACACCGACTTCCGAAATTAAAGTTATTTTTAAATTTTTAGTGTATTTTTTTTTTAAGACGGTTGTTTTTTTTAGTAAAAAAGTTTTTATTTTTCGCTTTTTAGTTGTTATACCCCAGAACTAAAAACCCCAATAACATTGAACGTGAAATTTAAACATTTGGAGAACACAAAAACGTCATCAAGATATGCGTATTTTTCGTTTTTGTTCAGTTTCTCAAAAAGCGCTAAAGCAAATTCGATAAAATTTATATGGGACCTCGGGAGTATATTCTTTCGAATAATAAAGAATTTTGAAAATCGGTCCATAACTGACGGAGAAATGCGCGGACATACATAAAAAAAAAAAAACATACATACAGTCGAACATAGAACCTCCTCCTTTTTCGAAAGTCGGTTAAAAACGAAGACATAAAACCAGAAACACCAACTTTTTTTTATCATGTAGGTATAGGCGCACGTTTGACCGCTATCTCACCTGATGGTGGTGGTATTCCGAAATTAAAGTTATTTTGCACTTTTTTTAGAAGTTGGTTCTATTTTTTTGAAAAAAAAAGTGTTTATTTAGTATCTACAATGGTACCTACCCTTCTGGTTCTACTAATCACCACCAAGTTAAATGATACTTGTCAGAAAGAATGTACATAACCAATGAGTCTAAACACGACGGTGCTATGTTCTATGGTTGAAGATCCTATATTATGTAATCAGACCCTGACCACCTTCTCGGGTTACTAATATAACACACACACAGTACAAATTCAATAAACCCAAACACGATAGTGTTATCTTGTGTAGGTAGTTGAGGAGTTGTTATGGATGGTCACCTATGGATGGTTTTATCATCAGACCCTAGGTACCACCACCAATAAATATAATATCGCTTGTCAATACATATCCAATAAGCTGAAACACGATGGTGCTATCTTATTTGGTTTTGGAGATCTGATGGCCACTATTTGGGATGGAACCCAAACTATAATGTTTGCTGGGTTGGAGGAGTCACTTGGTTCAATTAAACTCTTCTTAAATCTTGAAGACTATTTATTTTACAGTTCACAATATGGTTCATAAAAGAATATGTTACATAAACAATATACAGTCGGTACAAGGTGTGGTACACGACAATGCTCAGTCGGTTCAAGGTGTGGAACACAACGAGACTTAGTCTGTTCAAGGTATGGAACAAGACAATAGTCTGTACAAGGTGTGGTACTAGACAATAGAGCGAAAGCCAGAGGACTTTCGAGCTCACTGAGTCAACTGCCGCTGAGTGACTGAATTTGACTGTCTGTCTGACGTTCCCTGGTAACGCCCACCACACCCCCCCTTCGGGGGGGTGTGGCGTGGGTGGGTTTCTAGTGCCACCCGCAAAAACGGGTGCTTCGAGGGGGTACCTACATGGGTGTGGATGCCTTGGGCGACTGCCATAAGAGCCTACTAGGCAGGTGGGAGAACTACACCTGCCGATGCTCTCACAGCATTCGCCCATGTGTGATACTGCAGGCTCGGAACATGTTTTCACGGCAGCTAGGCGGTCTGTCACCGCCGGGTGAGACCCACAGTTCCCTGTGGGAGGCCCAGCGGATGACGACCAGCTCACAGCCGCCGGCTTACAGTGAGCCTACAGTATTTAGTGAGTGGCCCCCGTCCGCCCGGTTTCCAGATCTAGCCGGTTGCCGTCCGGACCGCGGGGCCGTAGATGTATGTGTGGGCGGCATTGTATGTGTAACGCCGCCCATGTAAGCGCTGTATGTAGGTACATACAGCGCGTGAGTACACAATGTGTGTGGAGTCATGTGTGTCTGGCTTGCGATACGCGACGTGCCTATATTAACTTAGAACACGTCGCGCACAGTGCATGTACTGCTTGTGTAGTGTTCCTGTTTGAGCAAGTCGCGTGTAGGTGAAAACGACTTACTCGGCGTCAGGTGCTGCTGGCTGGCTGCTGGCGGCGGTCCCGCCCTGATAGAGGGCCAGGATGGCCACCATGCCCTCCAGCACGGTGATAAGCGGGTCCTGGCCCCTCCTGATGGCCTTAATCAAGTCCAGCAGGAGGCCAGTGGCCCGCTTATGGAGCTCCGGTTGCGTGATAGCGGCCACAGTGGCGCCTAGTGGCGCGTGGTGTGGACGCATGGCTGCGGCTGGTCCAACAGCAGCGGTGGCGCCCTCTGGCGTCCGTTGTTGAGACTGTCTGCGGGGGCACATGGTGCGAACCTTTACCGTAGGGACGACCTCTGTTACGGAGGCCGCCCCACGCAGATTCGCACCCTGTGCGGCGTGTTGGGGTCGGGGTTGCTGATGTACGGCGTCAGTGGGGGGAGGGGGCTTCCTCCCACGTCTTCTCCTCTTCCGCCTGCGTCCAGGCAGGGGGGCAGCTGCTCCACTCGGCCCGTCTGCGGCCGCCATCAAGGAGGCGCCACAGGCCTCATGGTCCTCTGCGTTCGTGGCCCGGGCCGCTGTTGCGGCCGGGCGGGGTGTTGTACTGGTTAGCGCCACTGTGCCCGCTCGCCTGTTGGCGGTCTCCCGCCGGAAGACGGGGCACTCGCGGTGCGACGCGGGGTGTGGTCCGCCACAGTTGGCGCACGTTGCCGGCTCCTCACGGGGCCGGGGACACTCTCGGGCGACGTGCCCACCTCCGCATCGCACACAGGCGAGCGGACGGTGGCACTGGTGGCTTGAGTGCCGGAAGCGCTGGCAGCGGTGGCACTGGGCGGGCCCCCTCTTGCCTCGCCATCCCTCCACCCTTACGCCTTCCATCAGCAGCAGCTGCGTGGTGTCGTAGATACGACGGACGTCCGGCTGGGGCTTCAGGACTGCATAGTAAATGCAGCCCGGACGCCCGTCGCGAGCCTTGATGGCCCGCACGTACTCGGGCTCGAAACCGAGCCCGCGCAGGTCTTCCTCTATTGCGGCCGGCTCGGTGTCGACCGGCAGGCCGCGTATGGCCACCTTAAAGGCACGCTCCGCCGGCAGGGAGTATGAAAACCATACCAGACCGGCATCCCTCTCCAGGTCGCACAGATAGCGCTGGATCACCCTAAATTCCTTCTCGTCGCCGGGAAGGAACCGAATGCCGCCCTGATAAGGGCGGGCACTCGGAGGGCGACCCAGCAAATCGCGCAGGACCCTGAAGTGGGTCTGCCAGTCCGGCAGCCTCTCAACTACCAGCGGCGGGTAGCGTGCCTTCTTCTGGGCACCCTTGGCGCTTCCGCTCTGGGCGGTGGCAGCCGTAGGGTGGGACTGCTGATGTTGCTGGGGTGGGGGGCGGCTCGCGCCGCCCGTGGCGCCTGCGGCGGCGGAGGCGAAAGATGGCGCGTCAGCCCCGCTGCGCCTGCGCGGTGTGCGCTGCAGCTGGCGCCGTTTCGCCTCCTCCGCATCCTCTTCTTCTTCCGGGCTCCTAGGCCTCCGCTGCGGGCGAGCTGCGGGCGGGGGCACGCGCTCAAGCCCCAGCGGAAGCGACAGCGGGAGCCGGGAATGGGCCTCCTCCACGTCAGACTCGCCCGACGATGCCGACATGTCTGACCACTCGCTCTCGCGAGGGGAAAAACACGCCGATACCGCCGGGGAATCCTGGGCGGAGGCTCTTGGTGGCGACGGTGATAGGGCGCCGCTACTCACCGCGGTAACGTGCGGTGTCAGCGGCGGCGGCGGAGCTCGTGTCGGCGGCGGTGATGGCGCCGGCGAGGGGAGTGGCGACGCTACCTCCCTTGTCAGGGGCGTAGCGGTGCGTGGGCGCGACATGGGCGCAGTCGCGCTCGGCACGGGGGGCGAGCCACGCTGCACTGGCGTGGTAGGGCCCGCGGTCCGCGCGGCGAGGCGCGGGTCCCGCGGCCCTATGTTAGGGCAGGATGTGGCTGCTCGGGGCTCCGTGCGGGCGGGCCTAGCAGGCGGTACCGCAGCGCGCGCGGTCGGCGCGGCGGCGCGCGCCCCCGACGCGACGGCGGGGGGCCGTGTCACGCCCGGGGCGCGCGGCCGACTCGACAACGCGGCAGGCAGCGGCGCCTGCGTAGGCACGGGACGAAAGGCCGGAGGACGGACCGGGACGGCCGGCTGCCGGCTCGACGACGGCGCCGGCGAAACGCGCGCAGTCGCTGATGACGTCGGCGGGCCGGTGGCGGCCGTTCTTGCGGTGGAAGGTGGAGCGGCGGATTGTGCGGCCGGTGGTGCGCCGGGCGACGCACCCCCTCTTGCAGGGGGCGGCGGCGTCCGGCCCGTCACCGGACGGTCCGGCGGTGAGGGAGACGGCCCGGTACCGTGCTCCTGAGAGCGACGGGGACCGGACCTCCCCTTCGACGGCATGTTTTGGATGTCGAAACAGGATGGTTTAGCAGGAACTGAGTTGCCTCCGCGACCGCTACGGTGGGTTTCCCCACCGAGTAGCAACGGGGCGTCTACCCCTGCGCACTCCCGCAAGCGCCGGCCGAGACCAGCACCTACGACAGCACACAGGGAGAACCGGTCGATGTGAGCGGGCCGAACGGAGGAGCAGCGTGTGGACACGGCTGCTCACAGTGGCAACTGGCGGATCCCTGAATTTGACTGCCAGGGATGCCTATATTTATTACCCAAATTCTATGGGACACGTAGTGTAGCAAATGCAAACCCGGACAGCCAATACATTTTGAGCATTTCACAAATTAACTTGGACATTAACATTCGACCAATCACAAACATTTCGACATTCTGACAATAACCAATCAGAAGGGTTTTACAAATCTATTAGGTAATGAACACCTGCATATTTACTATTACATATTTACTGATCTTAATAACAACAAAACTGATATATACATATACTACAAAGTATGTATTCTATGGACAAACTGATTCTACGTTATATTTTACTTTTATATTCTATTTTTACATTATCACAAATCTATAAACTACAATAAAAACAAAGCAACTTTACATATGTATCTCAACATGTACATAATTTTACATTGTGGACTTCGAAAACTTTCCACTGTCTGTAGCCAATCCATGAGAAGCATGAATTGGAACAACCAATCACTGACTAGCCAAAATTCCTAACTACGAGCTTTATTACTATTGGTCAATTTTAGCGCTGTGACATGCACTACTTGCGCTATACAAAAAAGTTACCTCAGTGAGCTTGACATTAAAACATACTTTTATCCTTATTTTAAGACATTACTAAACATAATAAGATATAATGAAAACATGACAAATAAACTAAATTAACTATAGGTTTAGTATGAACTAAAGCGATTACGCTTCCTACATACATTCGTTTGAGCGTCCTGCACATTCCTCCCGCCGTGCGACGCCCGCCGCTGACGTCGCAGTTGTAGATGGTGCAGGATCGCCGGTCTCGGTCGGCAGGACGACTATTTTCTTCACTGGACGTCGTAAGGTTCCTCCTTTCGTGGTCACGTCCACCGTTCGTACCACTCCATCTGGGCCGGGAAACGTAGCACAGATGCGTCCTCTGATCCACATGTTCCGTGGAAGGTTGCCGTCCGCGATGAGTATTAGGTCACCTACTTTGGGAATCGTGCCTTTGGTGTGCGGTTCTCTACGGTTCCGTAGCTCTGGAAGGTATTCTTTAAGCCATCTGGCCCAGAATATATCGGCGAGTCTCTGAGATGCGCGCCAACTTGCTCGTAGATGCAGGTCACTGTCGTTGAATTCACCTGGTGCTGCGATACGACCCGGACCTCCCAAGATGAAATGATTGGGCGTTAGGGCTTCTGGATCTTCGGGGTTCACGGATACGTGGGTAAGTGGCCGGCTGTTCACTGTGTGTTCGGCTTCAATGAGTAATGTGTGAAGCACTTCTTCGCTCGGGAAACGCTCGTTCAAAGTGGCGGCAAGTGCTGTCTTCACAGATCTCACCATGCGTTCCCATGCGCCTCCCATAAAAGGAGCACCCGGCGGGATGAATCTCCAGTCAATCATCTTCTTTTAGGCTTCTTCCGCTGTAGCTGCGAAGATAGCAGTCCGTAGTTCCTTCTCAACGCCGTGAAAATTAGTTCCGTTGTCGGACCACAACTGTGTTGGACATCCTCGGCGCGCTATCATACGACGCAGTGCCATGATCGCCGAATCTGTGTTGAGTGATGCCACAAGTTCCAGATGAATGGCTCGCGTCGTGAGACAGGTGAATAGGGCGACGTATCTCTTCTGATGACTTCGTCCCACTGTAATGGTCATTGGCCCAAAATAGTCCAAACCAGCGAAGGTGAATGGCCTCTGGTGGTGAGCTAGGCGACAGGAAGGAAGATTGCCTGTCATAGGCTGCGGTGGAGAGGCTGCCTTCATACGACATCGTAAACACTTACTGATAATGTTCTTGGTTGTAGGTCGTAGGCGGAGCACCCAATGCTGCTGACGGCATTCGTTGACTGTCATCTCGGTGCTCGCGTGATGCAGCTGGCGGTGGACATGTTCGATCCACAATCGTGTTGCACGGTGATCTCCATCAAGGACCATTGGGTTCTTCAGATTCTCAGCGATGTCTGTCATGATGGCTATTCTGCTTTTCAGTCGAATCTCTCCATCTATGAGTTCTATGCTCAATGTGTGTAGGCGACTACTTCGTGGTAAGGGTCTTTTGTTCTTCAGAGCTTCTATTTCTTCCTGGAAGGATTGTTCTTGTGAAGCTTGCAGGATCAGATTCTCGGCCTTACGAAGAAATTCAGTGGAGAGAGGTAAATAAATGTTTGTGGTCTCTCGTCTCTCTACCACTTTGACTGGCAATGTTCGTTTGTTCTTCCTCCAATCAGGATCGTTGCTGTCGTTCTTTTTATTTCTTTTGTAGTTGATGTTTTGCCTTGATTGGCGACAGAGGTGCAGGAACTGCAGCATTCGTGCTGTAGATCGTAAGTATCTCTCCCAGCGTGAGAACCTATTGACGTCCGGTATTGCTTCACTGATTTGTACGTTCTTGTCAGTGAAGGCACAAGTTCTCTCTTCCCCTGTGATTATGACAGGGTTCTTCTCGTCGGCTGGCCACGTTTCTGGGGAACCGAGAAGGAATTCTGGGCCGTTGAACCAACGATGATCTTGCCCGTAGTTCTCTGGTACATCTCTCGTAGCGTCGTCTGCTGGGTTCAGTTTGGTCGGCAGCCAGCGCCATTCGTTGGTGGAGCTATGTTCCTCGATTGCTGCGATGCGATGAGCTACATACGGCTTGTAGGTTCGAGACCCGGTTCTGATCCATGACAGTGTAGTTCTGCTGTCGGTCCAGAATGTGGTTGACTCTGGCGTTTGTTCGTGCTCTTCTTTAACTGATGACGCCATACGTGCTCCGAGTACTGCTGCTTGCAGTTCCAATCGCAGAATCGACATCAGCTTCAGTGGCGCCACCTTGGCTTTGGCTGTGATTAGGCAGATGTAGACTCTTCCATCTTTGGTGACTGTTCGCCAGTACATGGTTGCTGCGTATGCAGATTCACTTGCGTCTGTGAACACGTGCAGCTGTAGGGATTCTGTGTCGCTGAAGCCTGGGTAAGTTCGTGGAATGGACATGTGTTCCAACTTCCTGAGGTGGGTGAGCCATTTTCTCCAACTGGCAGCCAGGTCACTGTCTAGGGTTTCGTCCCATGCTGTTCCACGACGCCAAACTTCTTGTAGTATTTGCTTGGCTCTGATGGTGACCGGTGAAACGAGTCCCAATGGGTCAAACAGGGACATAACTATTCTGAGAGCTTCTCTCTTTGTTGGCGTGTCGTTCTGTAAGACGTTCTGAGGTATGCGCGCAAGATTTAAATTGAATGTGAGGGAGTCTTCCGTTGGCTTCCATATTAGACCGAGAACTCGTTCTGTCTTGATGCTGTCGTCCAGCTTGATTGTGTCTTCAGTCTTGGCGACTTCCCCTAGCGCTTCTAGAAGGGTGCTCGAGTTAGATGACCATTTCTTGAGTTCAAAGTGCGCTTCTCTATGTATGTCACGCACAGCTTGCGAGACTCTCACGGCTTCCTCCAATGTGTCAAAACTATTCAGATAGTCATCCATGTAATGTTTTCTTTTGATAGCTTTGACTGCTTCTGGATGTTCCTGCTGGAATCTCTCGGTGTTCGTGTTTTTCACGTAGATTGCCGTCGCTGGTGAGCAAGAAGCTCCGAAGATTAGCGACTTCATGCGGTATTGTTCCGGCGGCTGGCCGTCTCTTTGGTCTCCTCGCCATAAGTATCGGAGAGCATCCCGGTCTTCGGGTCGTAGTTCTATTTGCAGGAACATTTCGGTGATGTCAGCGGTCACGGCGATTGAGTGCTGACGGAAACGCATTATTACTCCTGGTAGCGATTGCAGTAGATCTGGGCCAGTGAGTAGTTGGTCGTTTAATGAGACTCCTCTAGTCTTGGCTGCTGCGTCGCAGACAATCCTAAGTTTGTCTGGTTTCATGGGGTTGAACACGGCAAAGTGAGGTAGGTACCATGTTCGATGTTCCGATGTCGAGTGTGGAGCTGGTTCGGCGTACCCTTTTGATACTAGTGCTTCCATTTGTTCAGTGTACTTCTTCTTTAGTTCAGGTTCTTTATCTAGCTTCTTCTCTACGCTCATGAGTCTGTTCAGAGCGCTGTCATAGTTGTCTGGCATCTTGACGTTTTCATCTCGCCACAATAGGGCAGTTTGATATCTTCCTTCTGGAGTTCTGGTCGTATGCTGCTGAAGGATTCGGAGTGCTTTTTCTTCGGGATCGTTGATGGGCTTCTTCGGATTGACTTGTATGTTGTCTATCGTGATGTATTCTTTCACCAGTTCATGAAGTTCGTCGTCTGTGTTCTGATGAAGTTTACTCTGTGGCCAAGTGTTCGCGTGTGACTGCCATGCAGGACCCAACCCAATGGTGTTAGTGAGGCCACTGGTTGGTTCTTTTTTCCTGTTCTGACCTCCGTTGCGATGAGGAGATCCCAATTGTCTTGGCCAATCAGAAGTCTAGGTCTTGCATCTTCTGTTATTATCTCTCTGGCGATGTCATGAAGATGTTCACAGTCTCTGACTGCTTCTCCAGGGATCTTCTGTGCGGCCAACTCTAGCTGCTTGATTGTTCTCGCTCGTAGCTTGCGTTCGGACGTGTGAAGTCCTTTGATGAAGAAGTTCACTCTTCGAGATGACACGTCGACTGTGGGTTCTCCGTCAAAGGATGCTATTCGAAGTGGTTCACTGGATCCTTCTGCTCCGATTTGGTTGGCTAGGCTCTCATCGATCAGAGTTACGGTAGAGCCGTCGTCAAGGAGCGCGTAGGTATTGACAGCTCTCGCCGGTCCAGAAAGGTGCACTGGTATTATTTTGAGAAAAGATACTCTCGGTGTCCACATTGAATGGACCTTCTCTTGTTCTTTTTTGGAGCTATCGGTTTCTTCTTTCTTCTTGGCCGCTGCACCATTGGAGTGTAGCATCTTGTGATGTAAGTGCACACAGTTGCCTATCTCGCATCTCTTTGGTTTACAGCTATGTTGCTTTGTTCGAAATCTGAGGCAGCGAAAACACAGGCGATGCTTCTTTGCGATGTCCCATCTTGCATCAGTAGTTGCCTTCTTGAATTGGTCGCATTCCACGATGCTGTGCCCTTGACGATCACATAAGCCACAATTTGGTTTGCTTGCTTCTTGCGTGGCATGTACCCGCTGCTGACGTCGCTGCATGTTCTGAGGCGTTGGTGTTGTTGCAGCGATGTTCTCAGGCAGTGCATACGGGCTGCACATCTCTGCTTCTATCTTGATGAATCGGGTAAACTCCAGCAGATCAGGTTCGGTTCTGGGTTGTTCTGCTGAAAACTGGTACCATTGCCTTTTCAAGGTCGGTGTGAGCTTTTCAACCATAGCCTTCGTGACTTCTGGATTGAAGAGATAATGCCCGCAGTTGAGTGCTCGCAGAGTACCAATGATGTTTTCTACTTTGGTAGCGAAGGTGCAGACTTCACGCGGAGATTCAGTGAGGCGAGGTAAGGTTCGTAGTCGCTCCATCTCGGCCATGGCTATTGAGTCTGGCCGACCGAAGCGTAGCTCGAGTGTCTTCATGACTTCGTACGGGTCAGCGTTCACTATTAACAGACCCTGTACAGCTTCTTTTGCTATTCCTCGAAGGCTTCTTCTGAGTCTTGACATATTTTCCACTGCTGACAATCGATGCGCTGTCTCACAATAGGCGGCGCGGAACCAATCTTGATGAGCTCCATTGAAGCAGGGAAGTTCAGAATGCTTCATTGGCTGTTGGTACTGTGCGGTCTGCACAGCTTGCGTAATTGCGGCAGCAAGTTCTCTCATGTCCGTCCTTGTATCTGGGACGGCTAGTACTGTAGGTTGTTGCGCGACATGGACTGATGGCGTAGACGGCGGCACCCAGGTTGCAGTGGCAGGTTTCGACGTGTAGCTGTCATGCGGCGCCGTAGTGTAGATCGGTTGCCATGATGTGTTCGGTGTCACGTGCGTAGAGTTCGATGGCCATGGCGCGCCGGGTTCTATTGGCGCTGGCATTGGTTGCGGTTGGGCAGGCACGTAGTTCGGTTGCCAGAATGCGGCGGTGATCACTGGCGGCGGGTTCAAGTGTGGCTGTTCAGTCGCAAAGTTCTGCTGCCAGGAGGCGGCGGCACTCACTGGCGGCGGGTTCGGGTGCGGCTGTTCAGTCGCAAAGTTCTGCTGCCAGGAGGCGGCGGCACTCACTGGCGGCGGGTTCGGGTGCGGCTGTTCAGTTGCAAAGTTCTGCTGCCAGGAGGCAGCGGCACTCACTGGCGGCGGGTTCGGGTGCGGCTGTTCAGTCGCAAAGTTCTGCTGCCAGGAGGCAGCGACACTCACTGGCGGCGGGTTCGGGTGCGGCTGTTCAGTCGCAAAGTTCTGCTGCCAGGAGGCAGCGGCACTCACTGGCGGCGGGTTCGGGTGCGGCTGTTCAGTCGCAAAGTTCTGCTGCCAGGAGGCAGCGGCACTCACTGGCGGCGGGTTCGGGTGCAACTGTTCAATCGCAAAGTTCGGCTGCCAGGAGGCGGCGGCACTCACTGGCGGCATGTTCGGGTGCAACTGTTCAGTTGCAAGGTTCGGCTGCCAGGAGGCGGCGGCACTCACTGGCGGCATGTTCGGGTGCAACTGTTCAGTTGCAAGGTTCGGCTGCCAGAGGGCGGCAGCGATCACTGGCGGCGGGTTCGGTTGCGGGGGTCTGGTGCTGACTCCCGCCGGTAAAGCCGCCGGGATGTCCCAGGCTACGGCGGTCGTCACTGGAACTGCGGGATCGATCGACGACTTCACCTCGGATTGATAAGGTCTGTTGGAGATGGCGAGCAACTGACTTGAATGGAGCCAATTAGTCACTCGATGATCATTTCCAGCTTCCGAGGCGACGGAGGATACGTCTTCATCAGTTGACTCAGCTTCGATTTCGGCTAGGCGCGCGGCCGCTAAATTGGCTAATCGTTGTGCCAGCTCTGCTTTGGCCCTGGCTATGCGGCGCGCTTTCGAAGTTTTATCACTCTTCTGTGACGTAGGTTCGCTGCGGCGACCACTTTCTTTGTTCTCAGTTGTGACGTCTTCTTGCGCGGCGTGTTTAACTGTAGACGCGGTGTCGGCTGGGGCTTCCAAAGTGTTGGCCGTTGTTCGCGTCGCTTCTGTAGCGCTTGTGTCAGTCGTGGCTTCTGTAGCAGTTTCCGTCTGTTCTGTAACTGTAGTCGACGCCTGGCCGCCTCGTTTTCCCGTAGACCTCGTGACTGGCATTGTAAATTCTTCTCAATAATGAATCTTCTTAAATAATCTTCAATAAGTTCGCTGGAGTCTTTTCTATAGTGACTTTCCTCGGATCCGGCGCTCGAAGGACCAATATTTGGGATGGAACCCAAACTATAATGTTTGCTGGGTTGGAGGAGTCACTTGGTTCAATTAAACTCTTCTTAAATCTTGAAGACTATTTATTTTACAGTTCACAATATGGTTCATAAAAGAATATGTTACATAAACAATATACAGTCGGTACAAGGTGTGGTACACGACAATGCTCAGTCGGTTCAAGGTGTGGAACACAACGAGACTTAGTCTGTTCAAGGTGTGGAACAAGACAATAGTCTGTACAAGGTGTGGTACTAGACAATAGAGCGAAAGCCAGAGGACTTTCGAGCTCACTGAGTCAACTGCCACTGAGTGACTGAATTTGACTGCCAGGGATGCCTATATTTATTACCCAAATTCTATGGGACACGTAGTGTAGCAAATGCAAACCCGGACAGCCAATACATTTTGAGCATTTCACAAATTAACTTGGACATTAACATTCGACCAATCACAAACATTTCGACATTCTGACAATAACCAATCAGAAGGGTTTTACAAATCTATTAGGTAATGAACACCTGCATATTTACTATTACATATTTACTGATCTTAATAACAACAAAACTGATATATACATATACTACAAAGTATGTATTCTATGGACAAACTGATTCTACGTTATATTTTACTTTTATATTCTATTTTTACATTATCACAAATCTATAAACTACAATAAAAAAAAAGCAACTTTACATATGTATCTCAACATGTACATAATTTTACATGGTGGACTTCGAAAACTTTCCACTGTCTGTAGCCAATCCATGAGAAGCATGAATTGGAACAACCAATCACTGACTAGCCAAAATTCCTAACTACGAGCTTTATTACTATTGGTCAATTTTAGCGCTGTGACATGCACTACTTGCGCTATACAAAAAAGTTACCTCAGTGAGCTTGACATTAAAACATACTTTTATCCTTATTTTAAGACATTACTAAACATAATAAGATATAATGAAAACATGACAAATAAACTAAATTAACTATAGGTTTAGTATGAACTAAAGCGATTACGCTTCCTACATACATTCGTTTGAGCGTCCTGCACAGCCACATTCCGACTCCATCATTAGACCCTGGGTACTACTTACCAAGTGTAATATCACTTTTCAATACACATCAAATGAGTCCAAATACGATGCTGCTATCTTTTTTTGTTGCGGAGATCCTATGAACACCTTTCGGCTCCATCATCAGACCTTAGGCATCACCTAGTCGAACGTAACTTATCAAAACATAATGAGACCAAACACGATGTTCCATCTTGTTTGCTTGAGGAGATCCTTTGGCCACCTTCCAGTTTCATCATCAGACCAGCTTCATACTATTATATTTTTGCATTGGGTACTTAATTTTATGAGTAATACAAGTTTTAGCTTAATCAAAGACCAGAAAGTGTCTGAAAAATGGGTTACTAATTTGTAACCGAATACAAACCACCCAGAGGACACGGTGGAGCATACGGTGGAGGTTTGCCCCGCTTGGGCAGAACACCGCCGTGTCCTCGTGGATGCGATAGGCGGCAGCGACCTCTCGCGCCGTGCCCTGGTTCAGGCCATGGTACGGAGCGAGAGGGAGTGGGGAGCCGTCTCCTCCTTCTGCGAAGCAATAATGCTAGCGAAGAGGGAGGCGGCACACGTTAGGGAGACTCAACAACGGCAGAGTCGCCCTAGCGCCCTCAGCAGCAGCCGCCGCAGGAGACGCCAGGGGCTGCGAGACGATCTCCGGCCACCGTAGACCCGGGACTGCGGACGGCGAGTAGTGGGTAACTCGCCGTCCGATCAGCACCAGGCCCGAGAGTCGACGGCGCGTAGTGTTCCACGCGCGCCTCAAAGAGTTGTCAGCAAAGGACGGGGCCTGCCACGGCCAATGCCTGCCCGGGGGTTGAGGATAAATTCGAAAGAGTTACCTCGCCCCCGGGCACGTAGGGCAGGGAGGAACAGGGGTGGGTTTTACTCAGTAAGAGTCTGACACGCCCTTCCGCTCCACCCTAGAGCGGAAGAAGTCATAAGATGATTTCCCACCCCCCCCCCAAAAAAAAAAAAAAAACCGAATACAAACCAAACCACAGCAAGCTGATATATACTTTATAAAAATTAGACTTCCCATAAGTTTGCCTGTAATCTATAAGTAAAGAACTATTTCCTTTTTTTTTTTTTTCAAAATTTTAGACTCAGTAGTTTCAGAGATAAGGGCGAATTGGTCATTTTTCGTTTATTTTCCTAAATAACTTTAAAATGATTCATTTAAAATTATGAAAAAAAAATATTTGAGACCCTCACAATCAGCCCTTTAATTTGATATGTCCGACGGTACAGTTTGTAAAACTTTATTTTTAAATTTTCCAATTTTCCCCCGAAAAGTTACCCCATATTCCAAATTAATTTATTTACGTTACTCGCCCGTGTTGGGGTCATAGAAATACACATGTGTAGCAAATTTCAACTTAATCGGACCAGTAGATTCGGAGTAAATTGGCTGTGACAGACAGACAGACGCGCTTGTGATCCTATGTAATAAGGGTTCCGTTTTTCCATTCGAATGTTCGGAACCCTAAAAATATAGAATATCTATAAAATTCTATTCCTATTAAAAAAAAGTGTGTGTACTTACTTATGTACGCACGTAAGAAGTTATACTTCTTTGGCGTAACAAGATAAAAAACCAAACTGTCACAAAGATTACAAAAGGAAAACAATCATTCTTCATGAACCACAGACTATAGCTAAATTCAGGGTCTCGGTTAGCTAACTTCAGGTTGTCGGTTTTTTGTGACGGTGTGGGCACGCAACGTAAAAATATACTCTCATCATTTTTCCCTAACGCGCCAAAAGAAGTATAACTTCAAAAAGTTTAAAACTCTTGTTTCGACGCAAACTTTCATTTAAAGTAGTTCCTTCCCAGCGAAACCACCATGATATATCTATTACTGTACCTAATATAAGGAAATATATGGTTTCTAATGAATTAAAAACAATTCTATATTTAACTTCCATCCCAAGTTCCTCAATCTAATTTAAATATAAGAACAAAACGGTGCCTCAAACTTTCTCTACAAAATAGTCGCTAAGCGCCTGGATTAAAGTTCTTAGCAAATAACGTTTACGTGAAATATGTTCTTCCAGGTGTTTAGTTTACCCGGGCCTGCGGACGGCAAGTAATGAGTAGCTCGCCGTCCGATCAGCACCAGGCCCGAGAGTCGATGGCGCGTAGTGTTCCACGCGCGCCTCAAAGAGTTGTCAGCAAACAGGACGGGGCCCGTCATGGCCGATGCCTGCCCGGGGGTTGAGGATAAATTCGAAAGAGTTACCTCGCCCCTGGGCATTCAGGGCATGGAGAAACAGGGGTGGGTTTTAGTCAGTAAGAGTCTGACACGCCCTCCCGCTCCACTCAGAGCGGGAGAAGTCATTGGATGATTTCCCACCCCACAAATAAAAAAATTTGAGAAGTGTCAAGGGACACCCGGATGGAACGAAGTTCCTTTCGATTAATTAGTGAAGGAATTGTATTATATTTTTTTTTTTTAAGTTAAAATATTTTTTTTTATTATTAACAAATATATTGTAATATTAACCGCACTGCCAGCTCTCATAGTCCTATGTAAAAATGCTATTACGCACAGACTCAAAAAAAAAGTGTGTGTGTACTTAGGTACGCACGTAAGAAGTTATACTTCATCATCTCATCTCAGCTCAGCTTAGCTTAACTCAACTCAACTCTATAGCAATAACAAACAACTATAGCAAAAAGTGTCGTTACAACTTTTGTTCCTAATTTTTTCCGTCTGGCCCCCGCAATAAGGAACTTCGTTCCAAAAGGCGTTTAGTTTAATAGCCTATAAAATATTGATATATTTTCTTGTGATGATTATAAGTTTTAGAGTTATTTAATAGAATAGTTATTTCCTGTAACGACTTTTTGTCGTTTTTGTCTGTGTATGCCTTAACGTTAAAACAATTAGGAGGGAACTTACCCAAGAATATTTATTAAAAATTAAAATCAACTACCCACACTTAAATGAAATCATTGTTTGTTGGTGCGTTGCAAATTCAACATCGATCTAAAGCTGTGTGTGTAAGGGCCTGTGCTCACCACGTTTTATAAACGCGCCATTGACGCGCGTTTTAGAAACGTGCATCGACGGCGCTCTTTTATCCTACAGAGTAGGAGCTTTTATCCTGACTCGCGTGCGTATCGCGTCTGTATCGCTACAAACGCGCGTCAACGGCGCGTTTAAAAAACGTGGTGTGCACAGGCCCTGTTTACAAAAATGAAGCGTGGAAAGAGATTATCAGTGAGTTTAGAAAAACAAAATTTAAGATATCTTTATTTGTAACGATTTTCTGTTTTGTTTGCTGGTCTGGGGGCACGGAAGTGCCCCCGCCAAGTCGAGCAAAACAAAGACACGGCCGTACCATACTTTTCTCGAAGCCATTCGGGCCATTTTCATGTACGTGACTACCCCAGGACCACCAACGCCAATCGCTTCCATATTTCGTAATTTGTAACGCCAGATGTCGCTAGCGAGCCGTTAAGCCGGCTGCCAAGCCCGCCACGCCTAGCCGCTACGTCACTTCCCCACTACGTGAGCCTTGCCCTGCCTAATGCCGAGCCAGGGGGGGGTGAAGTAGCCACCAGCCAGCAAATGATATAAAAACCGGAGCGATGATTTTGTGTACTCACTTTTTAATAATAATTGTAAGGGAAAACTCTGCCCGAATAAAAATAATTAATCCGTTCCTAATCATTTTATTACCTCTGTCGTTATACTCAGAAGTGGTATCGAAGAAAAACCTACGATGAAACGACGCTCTGCTACATATAAACGTCGACGGTCTCCTAGTCGGGTGGACGAAAATTCTGCGTCGGTAAGCCAGATGTCTGAAGATTCAAACGAAGAAGGCCGATGCACACCACCCGCAAGGAAAATATTGAAGACTCTCCTAGCCCAAGAAGTAGAAAAAGCATTCAACGATCTAGAAAATGAAGCGCCTACCCTCATTCGTCGGAAAGAACACCGTACGGCATCGTTGATTCCAGAATTCGACCCTGAAAATGAAGAATGCACAGTGACTGCCTGGATAAAAAAAATTGAACAACTAGGTCAAATTCACGGCTGGGATGACAAAACTAAATCATTTCACCTTCAAGACAAGTTGAGAGGACAGGCAAGAAAGTGGTATAATCGACTCGATGAGTACGACTACTCTTGGGAGCAATGGAAAGAAATGCTTCTTCGTGCGTTCCCGAAACATCGAGACTACGCTCATGTTCTTGAAGAAATGCTTAACAGAAAGAAACTACCCTCTGAAAGCATGACAAAATACTACCAAGAAAAAGTTGCTTTGTGCTTCAGAAGCAAATTGTCAGATATCGCTACGGTATCCTGCATCATACGAGGTTTGCCTACAGCGTTGCAATCAAATGCGAAAGCATTTCAATGCGAACGTCCTGACGAGTTGTATGAAAATTTCATGTCGGCACTCGATGACTACAAAGTTCCTGTAACGGACACAAGAGGAGGCTACAAGGAAATGTCGCGCTCCACAGAAAAGAAACCTTCCGTGAACCCTGACACTGATCCATGTCCGCGCTGCAAGAAAATTGGACATTTAGTGCGCAACTGTCCATTGCCTGACCAACGCAGCTGCTACAAATGCGGAGTTCAAGGTCACATTGCTCCACGTTGCCCGTCAAATCCCAAAAAAGGACCCGCCACGGGAGCAGATAGCGTGAAAGAAATAAAGTTGCTTCAAAACTACAATGATGTCTATAAAAAGACTGCAAAGATCAACGGTGCTTTTGTGAAAACATATATCGACACGGGTAGTCAAGTAAATGTGCTCACGAACGAAGTTGCTACTCTTCTGGGTCTGGAAGTCAAACCTGTCTCCGTTACCTTGAAGGGATTCTCTGGCGGTTGCATCAATAGTAACGGCGAAGTCGAGTTTGAACTTGAAATTGATAGCCTGCATATGACCTGTAACGCATACCTAACTGACATCGAAATGAGCGGCGTACTCGTAAATCTTTTGATCGGACAACCGGTTATAAACAGTGAAGGCGTGTCATTAGTTGTACACGAAGGCAAAGCTACACTTCAGAAGGAGCTAAATTTCCTTTCCAATCTGGATGCTACTGAAGCTATTAGTAGATTTCGTGTCGTCACTGCTGCAAGTGAATGCCTACCACCAGGCATCTCCATTATCAAGGTTCATATTATTGGCAATGCGGCCAGTAACCACGTAGTAACACCTGCGAGACACTTCGAGTTCCAAGAAGTATCCTTCTCTCTGCCAGCAACGCTTGTGCGCGGAAATGAAGGCTACCTGAAGGTCATCAACAGCGGAGCCACGGACATCGCATGGAAGGAAGGAACCGTCCTACTTCGCGCTGAAAGCTGCCAGGAGCCATGCATATATAACCAGGTCAGTCAGCATACCAATATTTGCAAAATGCCATTAGCCAAATGTGTTTTACAATTAAGTGCCTCATGTGTTGATAATTATGCCATTGGTGGGGTAGACGTAGACAAAATTAGAGTAGGCCCGATGTGTAAATCTGATCATAATCAATTAATCAGTTTATTATATCGGTATAGTAATTGTTTTGCTAGCTGTACTAAGGAGTTGGGTTGTACGGATTTAGTGCAAATGCGCATTCGATTATCCAATAACGAACCGGTACACCGTAGGCCTTATAGATTAGCACATCACGAACAAGAGATTGTTAGACTCAAAATTAATGAGCTATTAGAAGCGGGCATTATAAAAGAATCCGAATCGGATTATGCATCTCCTATTGTTTTGGTTAAGAAGAAGAACGGAGATAGTCGTCTATGTGTCGACTACTGAGCACTAAATGCGTTAACTATCCGGGATAGATATCCATTACCTAATATTGATGAGCAAATTTCTAAGTTATCAGGCAAGAACTACTTCACCAGTCTTGATTTAGCCCAAGGGTACCATCAACTCAACATTCATCCAGAAGATACACACAAAACGGCCTTTGTCACACCGCAAGGACATTACGAAACCCGGGCCTGCGGACGACGAGTAGTGGGTAACTCGCCGCCCGATCAGCACCAGGCCCGAGAGTCGACGGCGCGTAGTGTTCCACGCGCGCCTCAAAGAGTTGTCAGCAAAGTGAAGGGGCCTGCCAAGGCCGGTGCCTGCCCGGGGGTGGAGGATAAATTCGAAAGAGTTACCTCGCCCCCGGGCACTCGAGGCAGGGAGGAACAGGGGTGGGTTTTAGTCAGTAAGAGTCTGACACACCCTTCCGCTCCACCCTAGAGCGGAAGAAGTCATAGGATGATTTCCCACCCCCCAAAAAAAAAAAAAAAAAAAAAAAGGACATTACGAATATAATAGGGTTCCTTTCGGTCTCGCTAACGCTCCCTCAGTGTTTATGCGTTTAAAAACAAAGTCGTAGATAGTTTGGAAAATTCCAAAGTAAATCATATAGATAAAATAACTCCAATAATTTCATCAAACGCTCGTCAGAGGTATTAGCATTCCTTGATGATCTCCTGCTACCTTCAGTCGATGTTCAAACAGGTTTACACTTATTGGATAAAGTTCTCGAAAAATTGCAAACCGAGAATTTGAAAATAAATATGAGCAAATGTTCATTTTTACAAAATAAAATTTGTTATTTAGGTTATGAAATATCATGTGATGGCATTCAACCGGGCGAATTTAAGTTGGCAGCTGTGTCACAATTTCCCGTTCCGAGTAACGTACACGAAGTGCGTCAGTTTATTGGTCTATGTAGCTATTTTAGGAAGTTCATTCATAACTTTGCACTAATAGCTCGTCCGCTTACCGAACTAACAAAAAAAAATACGATGTGGGTATGGGGCGAGCCACAAAAATCTAGTTTTGATAATTTAAAAAATAAATTATGTGATAAGCCGGTGTTAGCGATTTACGATCCTAGTTTGCCAACAGAAATTCACACGGATGCATGCAAGTTAGGTATTGCAGGTATTCTTTTACAAAAACAAATTGACGGTAGTTTGCGCCCTGTCTTGAATAGAATAGAATAGAAATCATTTATTCGACACAGACACAACACAACAGCAACAAACAAAAGGAAAAAAGAAGTACACAAAGAAACAATAAAATTGTGCTGTGTGTGTTGTGTGTGTGTGTGTGTTACCAGTCGGGAAGAAAGTGTTTATCATAGTTATGAGCTCGAGTCTCTTGCAGTGGTGGAATCGTTGCGAAGGTTTCGTATATATGTGATAGGTAAAAATATCCGTGTAGTTACGGACTGTACTGCAGTGCGCGATACAATGACTAAACGTGATCTTATTCCACGCATTGCTCGCTGGTGGCTCTTAATTCAAGACTATGATATTACTATTGACTACAGACCGGGTCAGCGTATGAAGCATATAGACGCATTAAGTAGGAATCCGATAGATGCCGTTAATGTGTATCGTTTAGAAGTAAATGATTGGTTTAGTACTGTGCAATGTCAAGATGAAAAGTCGAAACGTATTATTGATTTAATTCAAAGTGGGTGCACAGATAGTGATATACTGAATAATTATGTAATAGTTGATGGTAGGCTTTATCGTAAAACTCTTTACGGTAACCGATTAGTGGTGCCAAATTTCGCGCGATGGAAAATATTACAAATGCATCACGACGATATTGGCCATGTAGGATTAAAACGGTGCTCAGAACTTATAAAAAATGATTTCTGGTTTCCAAAAATGTCCCGATTTATACGGAAATATGTGACGTCATGTTTACATTGTGCGTACGGTAAAGGAGAATACGGTAGGAAAGAAGGCAAATTACATCCAATTCCTAAACCTACTGAACCAATGAAAATGATACATATCGATCATTTGGGCCCTTTTAGCAAAACTAAGAAAGGGTACCAGTACTTGTTAGTATTGACAGATGCTTTCTCAAAATTCGTTGTTTCTGAGCCTACGCGTACTGTCAATTCTGTGGAGACAATCAGAGTTTTAAAACGCATATTTAGTTTATTCGGTTTCCCAGATCACGTAGTTTCCGATCATGGTAAGGCCTTTACGAGTAGATACTTTAAAAAGTTTGTAACGGTAAAGCAGTTTAAACACACGTTAACAGCTATTGCGTGTCCTAGGTCTAATGGGCAGGTAGAACGCACTAATCGCACAATTCTCGATGCGTTGAGAGCCACGGAACCTAGCGAGGCTTCTCATAATTGGGACAATAGTTTACCAAATGTAATATGGGGTATTAATAATACTGTTAATGATACAATAGGGTTTAAGCCATACGATTTAATGTTTGCTCGTGTAGGTAGGTCAGTATGTGATGTTTCCATTCCTGATCGGATTTCTGAGCCAGTGCAGTGTAGACGTGATAGGGCTACTAATCGGATTAGGATAGCTAGCAAGAAAATGAAACGTAACTTTGACAAAAGGCGTAAAAATAGTACGATTTACAAAAAAGGTGATTACGTACTTTGGCGCCAGGCGCCGACTAGTGGCAATAAGGTTAATTCTAAGTTAGATGATCTGTATTCTGGCCCATATGTGATAATTAAGGAGTTAGGTAATGATCGATATAAACTAAGAAGTATAAAAGGTCTTAGAGGATACAAGAAGTTTACAGGCCTAGTATCTGCTGATACCTTGCGACCATATTGTAGCGTTGCTTCTATGTCCGATAGCGCCAGTAGTGTGGATGAACAATTGGAAACCGAAGATCTCGGTAGATCTTCTTGAGAGCTAGGTCAACGTTCTTTTCCCCATAATTTATCTTGTTTCTTGGGCTGACTTGTAATCATAGCTTTGTTGTTCCCATTGCGGGAGCAATTGTTACAGGATGGCCGATTGTAACGCCAGATGTCGCTAGCGAGCCGTTAAGCCGGCTGCCAAGCCCGCCACGCCTAGCCGCTACGTCACTTCCCCACTACGTGAGCCTTGCCCTGCCTAATGCCGAGCCAGGGGGGGGTGAAGTAGCCACCAGCCAGCAAATGATATAAAAACCGGAGCGATGATTTTGTGTACTCACTTTTTAATAATAATTGTAAGGGAAAACTCTGCCCGAATAAAAATAATTAATCCGTTCCTAATCATTTTATTACCTCTGTCGTTATAAAATAATGATTACTCAATTGGTACTAATTAGTACTCGAACAACAGAATTGGTACCTTAGTAGTTTTCGAGAAAATCGACTTTGAAGGTAGTCACGCTCCGTTCAGCAGGACCACCATGAGCGCCGAAAAAGGCGGCATGCTACAGCTATTCTAAGTATACAAATAATTAGTACCCTTTTATGTGATTCATATTCATAACGTAAAAAAATCAGAACTGAAACATTTGTATTTACCGAGAAATCAACTATGATTACTTAACGCGCGCTCGTTCAGCAGGACCACGACTTTCAATGTTGATTAAAAGTTTGAGGAGCTTGTCGCTTTTCTCAAACCTACATAGAAAATTAGTACCCTACAAGATAAAATTAGTACCCAAAATTCAAAATTAGTACTCCAGTAGTTAACGAGATATGCCATGCCATTGGTGGGCCACCCCACCAATGGCATGGCATATCTCGCATGGCATGGTAGTCACTTCGACTGTTCTGTTTCGGTGTTCCTGGTTTTGTGTCTTCGTTTTTTGACACCGACTTCCGAAATTAAAGTTATTGGAACGAAGTTCCTTATCGCGCGTTGTGAAAGGGGGCTAGACGGAAAAAATTCTTACGAAAAGTTGTCACGACACTTTTTGCTATAGTAAAAAAAATAAAATTTTATTACAATTACTTTTGTTATAGTTGTTGTTATTGCTAAAGAGTTGAGTTGAGTTGAGCTGAGCTGAGCTTAGCTGATCTGAGCTGAGCTGCGATGAGATATGAGATGAGATGAGATGAGATGATGAAGTATAACTTCTTACGTGCGTGCGTGTGTGCGTAGTTAATAATAAAAAAAATATTATAAATTAAAAAATATAAAATTATATTACAATAAATTCCTTCACTAATTAATCGAAAGGAACTTCGTTCCATCCGGGTGTCCCTTGACACCTCTCAAGTTTTTTATAATTTTTTTTTGGAAGTGGTTCTATTTTTTTGTAAAAAAAAGTTTTAAGCTATTGCATAGCTTCTATCGCGGGCCTTGAGCGTGGAGACCGAATCCAGAAATTCCGTTACGAAAATAACCTAACACACCCCACTCCGACCGGCACAGCGGTGATACTTTTTAGTTTTGCCATCTATCGATGAATAGCAGAACTTTTGACTTTTGATGATATTGTGTTGTTGATATTGATGATGATGATGATGATGATGACGATGATGGTGATGATGATGATGATGATGATGATGATGATGACGATGATGATGATGACGATGATGACGATGACGATGACGATGACGATGATGACGATGACGATGACGATGATGATGATGATGATGACGATGACGATGACGATGATGATGATGATATTTATCTTGTTACGCCAAAGAAGTGTAACTTCTTACGTGCGTACATAAGTACACACACACATAAATAAAATAAATAAATAATTATAATTGCATAAGTTGATAAATTACCGCGGCAGTCTCCGAGCGCCACACGTCTTTTTTTGACACCGACTCTTCTTCTTCTCTTTTTATAGACGTTCCATAGATGTTTTTAAGGTGGTTCCGCCATGGGAGCATGACGGCCGTAACTTTTGAATGCCTTGACTCAGAAGTTTGATATTTTCACTGTCCCAAGGGATTGCAGACGGAGTATTTGATATTAATTTCAGCTCGATACCTCCACGCGTTTCTGAGAAAAAAAGTCTTGACAGACGGACAGCAAAGTGATCCTATAAAGCTTCCTTTATTCTTTAAAGTGATCCTATAAAGCTTCCTTTATTCTTCAAAGTGATCCTATAAAGCTTCCTTTTTCTTTTTGAGGTACGAAACCCTAAAAACTAACAAGTGCAAAATAACCTAAAGGAGTTCCCTCAATTCCTCATTGATTTCAACATCAGAACTGGATTTTGATGAAAATGGGACCAATCTGGAAGCATAGCCTTTCAAATAAAAAAATAATTTTCCAAATCGGTTCATTCGGAGTTCTGAGGTAACAAACATAAAAACAGAAAAAAAATACAACCGAATTGAGAACCTCCTCTTTATTTTGAAGTCTGTTAAAAATAGGCCTCCAACAAGGTGAACCGATAACGGTAGCCGATGTATGAGAGACGTTCAGGACGGGTCGTTGTGGCGACTCCTGGGGGAGGCCTATGTCCAGCAGTGAACGTCTTTCGACTATAATGATGATGAGGGCAAAATAAAAATATATTATATAAAGCAATTATATTAATTGAATCATAAAAGCTTACTTACTAGGTTTATGTAGAGATTCAGTACAATTGTGTGAAACAAAATCAGATTAAACTAAACTTACATAGGTACCTACTTAAATACCTACTACAAACAGTTGAAAATATAGATTATTATAAAAGTAAAAAGCACAACAATTAAAAGTCGCATTCGATTCAAAAAAAAATATCGTAGCGGAAAATTATACAAAGTTGATACGACAGAGGGGCTTTCCTTTAAACTGCCTATACTAGGTACTATTTTCAAGCTCTGTACCAAAAATCAATTAAATCGGAGCAGTAGTTTAGTCACAAACGATTTTTTAAGTTTTGGCCTCGTTTGAACACGATGTATCTTTCCTAACAGCTGATTATGTCTATACGCACAGGTCATGCACCTTAAAACGATAAATCTGAGTATAACCTACGATACGACGCGTTGTTGCCGTTCTCACGCAAGTCACAAGTACATTTTCGCTATAAGATGGCAATGCAAACAAGGATAATGGCTATAAATTATGGTATAAAGGGTGGTTGCGTTTTACTCTGAATTGTAAGCTAAGTAAAAACCTCATTTATTATTATTTTTATTTTTATACCGTATCGAATTAATACTAAACACGTATAGTATACGTAGTTTAATTTAATGCCCCTCTGTCACATCAACGTTGTATAATTTTTTACATTTTTTAGAATGAAAAGTACAAGCCAACCGTGTTTTAGAAACACCTTATTAATTTTTAATGAACAACACTAAATTGTAATAATAATAGTTATAATTTTAAAAATTATAACTAAATAATTATAATAATTTCAGTCATATCTAGGTATGCCCAAATAATATCTTTGGATTAAGAAAACTATATTTTTCTAATGTTTTTTTTTCACTTTGTGACGGTTCTCAGGCAAGGTAGCAGCAGTAGACGGTTATAAAATAGTACACAAAACACATTTTTTAATACCGTTACCTTAGGATAAGCTCAGAAATATATAGCAGTAAAATGCTCTAGCAATGTTTTATTGTTAAATCGATAATTAACTTATCCACAACGTCAATAGAGTTCAAAATAGCGCGCATGAGTTGATTCACTGCTATGAATGGTTTTATCTGTGCCGACTCTTCTTGCATCATTTTAATACAATATGTAACACTAGATTACGAGAAAAAAAGTTTTATAAATTATTCGAAGTCTAATAAACATAAAAAGAAATAAAGATGAATGACTCAAAGTCAAATAAACACAGCCAGGATAAATCGTAAATTAAAAATCATAAGTAAATTTGTAAATCGTTCGAAGTTCAGTAAACGTAGCGAGAAATAAAGTAATAATAAATCTTCCAAAGTTCAATAAACATAGCGAGAAACAGAGTTTGTATTATAATAATAATAATATTCCATAATAATATTCCACAACTATCACACAACGTCATCTAGTCCCAAGTTAAGCAGAGCTTGTGTTATGGGTACTAGACAACTGATAAACATACTTATATAATTCTAAATACATACATATTATAGATAAATTACACCCAGACACAGAACAAATGATTGTGCTCATCACACAAACATTTGTCCTGGGTGGGAATCGAACCCACGACCTCCGGCATAGCAGTCAGGGTCACTAACCACTAGACCAACAGGCCAGTCAAAATTATAAATCATTCGAAGTTCAATAATAAACATAATATCGAGAATTAATAAAAAAAAACGTTCTCAATCTAGAATGAGTGAAGTCTAAAAGAAATTGATTGTAAGTCCAAAGATGTGAATAAGTGTATTTACTGAAACTACTTTACTCTACTTATTTTATTTTTGACTCAATTTGAATTTGATATTCTATTTTCGTATATTTATAAATAAACTGATTACATATCAATTTCTTATTCGGAAACCGGCCCTAAACCTCAGGCACACAGCTTACGGGTTACGCCGAGCAAAGTGCAGCAACATGTCATCTATTTCCCGTAATGTTGTACGGCAGAACGCGTTAGGCTGATGGTTGCGAAGACTTTCTTCAGCGTTTGCCCTTTCCCTCTTGTGTTCCACCGTCGTAATGTGATCTACAATGTCGTCCCAATCGTTCTCCGTGATGTTGCAGTACCCACAGTGGTATAAATCCAGTTTTATCTGAAAACAAATGCGTCTTATCAAATACTTGTTTCAAATAGTGATGATTCTTGGGAAACAAAAATAATATTTAGCCTATCAGTTAGATTATCAAAACTTAATGGACACTTAAGTCAATAAATTTTTACAAAACTAGAAAGCATAGCACCAGGATAGTCCGCGAAATTCAAATTTTCTTACGTTTTTTGCAATTTGCAGGGCGGTATCAGATTGTATGTTAATCAAAATACGATTCGCGGCCGTAGCAAGTACGTATTTACAGGACTGTAATCATTAAAATCATCAATACAACTTTAATGATTATAATTCTATAAATACATACTTGCTACGGCCGCGAATCATATTTTGACCAAGATGCAACCTAACACTGACCTGCAAAATGCCAAAAATTTAAGAAAATTTGAATTTCGAGGGCTACCCTGGCGCTTCCACCCTTAATAATTATTGACGTTATTACAGTAACCCTCAAACTTTATGGCGCTTTGAAGTGCGCTATTCACTAAGCGGTACCCCACCCCTCACCCCCGCTGTCACTTAAATTTGCTACTGCGTAACGACACGCGTCGTGGTCCGAGCCGTCGTTAATTTTGAATCGTACTTTCAACTAATATCAACTGTGATTTAAATAGAGTTGATTTCAAAATAGCTATTACTACGAAGAAAATCATAAATAAAATTGTAATGGTAGTGGAAACTTAACTTTTGTGAAGGTATTTAAGTTTCTCATTACGAAATCACATAATTGGATAGATTGAAAATAGAGGTTTAAAACTGATTCTGTAACCTACCTCTCTGATGAATTCATTTTCCAAAGAACTTATGAAGAGGCATTTCTCGATGATTTCTCTGTGATGATCGGAGCCTATAATATGCTGCACAACATTCTGTTCGGTCAAATCAATATGGCACCCGTGACAGAAGATTCGTTCGTGCATTTTAGCAATCAGGAAGAAGCCAAACGAGTTGAGCCAAAATTTATCGTTGATGACTATGACGCATCCATCAGTCATAGTTTCGACTAATTCAAATAACTTAATATACTTGAAAAGTGGTTCTTTTACTGGTGCCTTGTTCGCATTAGTTTTTGATGTTTGTTTTGTGTTTTCAGTGTGAATTTTACTTGCCACGTGCTTTTGTAGGTCATCGAGGGTAGCGTTGAGGCGGCGGCTGCAAGGGCGGCAGTAATAACTACAGTCGGCAACATTGTGAGTAAACCCATACTTCTTTGCATAGTCTCCTATCGATACAGTTTTCTGAGAGCGTTTTTCCTTCCCAAGCAACACTGGCCTAGTATACAAAGTAGTTCCAGCCGTCTCGTTCGTCTTATACCCCGAAGAAAGCGTCTCCGGCGATTTTTCATTAGAAGTCTTCTTATGTTCTTCAATATGTTTGTTGATGGCAGTAGTATTAAAATCAATGTTTTTCGAACACTTCTCGCAGAAGGCAGTTTCGTTAAACAAGTCAATATTGACATTGCTCTTCTGATATCTTTCGACGGATTCACGTGGAATTGATTGTTCGTCTTTGCTTGAGGTGCTGCTACTGTTTTCTACTAATCTTTCGTTATGAAGTTTTAGTAAGTTCTGGTGGTGTTTGCTCCGGACGTGGTTTTCGGGAGTCTCTTCTAATAGCCACTCACATAGAATACACCAGTTAGTGCCCATTTCGCTTGTGATATAGTTTTTCGCGCCTAAATTTTTACAGTAAATCTTATCAAGTTCTTTTGCATCTTCTTTCTTCACCGATTGTTTCAGCTTCTGTTTTTTTACTTTTTCTTTATCAAGGGATTTCGAATGAGAGGGGGTAGAGAATTCTTTTTTGACATCTTTATCAGTATCTTTTTTTACATGCTTATTAGTATTTTTATCTGCTTCTTTATTGATGTCTCCATTGACAACATTGATGTCACCCTTTTTATCTGTTTTTCCATTATTAACCTTCACATTTTGAGTTTCATCAGGCGTTTCCCTAGTTTGAGAAGTCTTTGTTTGAATGGTGGGATCATACAGTGTCGCTTTGCAACAGTCTTGCGAAATGGGGCGTATAAATTCATGCGTACCTGCGGAATGACTTTCGAGATCGTTTCCGATGATCTCGTTGCAAGTTAAACACTGCTTGGATCTATCATCGATCTGAAAACAAACGTACAAGACATTTAAGTTGTATTACTTCCTTCCTATAAAACCAAACGATGCTAACTTAATGAAGGCTATGATGTCCGCTTAGCAGCCCGCAGTACCCCACCTCTCACTCCCGCTGTCAAACTAACCAAGAAGTGCAAAAAAAGTATATTAGAACAATTTCTACAAGAATATGACAGCAAAAATCAAAACTGAAATGTTAAGTTAGCAGCACCCTGCAGTACCCCACCCCTCACTCCTGCTGTCACATGAATTTGCTACGTAAAACTCGCCTCTTGTTCTGAGCCGCCATTAGGTTTGAATCCACCTAAAACACAGGCAAGATAATCATGTCCAAACGCCTCCTACCGGAGGCTCTACGCGGAGGTCGTGCGGTCCATGGCCCTTTACGGGGCACCGGTGTGAGATCGTTCCTCGAGGCGGCGACCAGTTCGCCGGCTGAACGCGTCCCAAATTGTCATGGCCATCCGGCTGGTCTGGGGATACCGCACAGTCGGATTGCCGCCATGGGATCTAGAGGCAAAAGTCCTCGCGCACGTATGGGAGTGGTGGGAGAAAGCTAAACGCCGGGGCGTAAGTCCGCTCGGCGGACAGAGCTCCGGCTGGATCTTATGGTGACAAGGAGAGAGCGACTGTCACAACCCAGCGCTGGGCACGCCACAATTGCGATACGTATAAGTCTCCTCTTTGAGGAGTGGCTGGAAGCGCCACGGGGTCCTCACCTTCCGCCTGACGCAGATCCCCACCGGACACAGCTGCTTTAGGAAGTTCCAGTTCCGGATAAGGCAAGAGGAAACGCCCGAGGGTCACCATTGTGTGGATAGCCCGAAGGACACGGTGGAGCATACGTTGGAAGTCTGCTCCGCGTGGGAGAGTACCACCGTGTTCTCGTGCAGGCGATCGGCGGTGGTGACCAATCGCGTGCGGCCCTGGTCCAGGTCATGGTACGGAACGAGAGGGCATGGGAAGCTGTCACCTCCTGCTGCGAAGCAGAAATGCTCGCGAAGGAGGGGGTGGGACGCGTGAGGGCGAGGCAATCCTCGCGCCCTCACGCCCCTAGCCGACGCAGGAGACGCCCTGGGTGTCGGGAGTCGCAAGCCGATTCCGCGCGGGCTTGCGAACGGCGAGTAATGAGTTGCTCGCAGGTCGATGAGCACCAGGCCCGGGTCGACGGCGCGTTGTGTTCCTCGCGCGCCTTAAAGAGATGTCAGCACTAATTGACGGGGTCCGCTAGGGCCGATACCTACCAGGGTGGCGGGTGTGTTTAAAAGAGTCACCGCGACTCCTGGCACAAGCAACTGAAGGAATACGGGGTGGGTTTTAGTCAGTAAGAGTCTGACACGCCCTCCCACTGCACTCAGAGCGGGAGAAGTTCTTTGATGATTTCCCACCCAAACAAAAAAAGGCTAGATAATCAGGAAGAAACAGACATGCTTTATTATTAAAAATTCGTAAGTAACTCGGTCTCTTTGTTACGTTCTCGCGCCAAAATCGCTTAACCGATTTCGATAAATTTTAGTTTAATATATAGTGGGCATTGGGCATTGGAGAAGGACATCGGAGTTTTTATGTTGGGAGTATGTTCCCTTGGGATAAATTTCGAAGTTCAAGCAGGCCAGAAGCCAAATCTAAATAAATAAATTCCATCTTACCGTTCTGTAGACCGTGCCGTGGTGCTCGTCGAAAATCACTTCGCTTTTGATTAAATTGAGGGCATGGCTTCGGATGACCCTATGGGATGCAGCGTCATCAAACTCGGTATTACACAGAACACAAGTGTCTTCGATGCAGCCATTCCAAGCATCATCAGATATTATGAACCGGTTACAGAATATGACCTCGTTCTTTACACGGTTGAAACGATTCATTTTGTTTCTTGCGTCTAAGTGGCTGTCTTCGTCTATGTGCAATTCAACCTTTGTGGCGGTGGGGAATGTAAGGCTGCATGGTTCGCAGAAATATATGCCTTTAGTCTGTAAAGGAAACAAATGAATATCAATTATACTGGAATTCTGAATTCGAAATCATTTTCATATTTTGGGACAACACTACGTCATACAAAACAAAGATCAAATTCTATTGTAACCAATTGGAACCCATACTTTTTAGGGTTCTGTACTCAAAATTTAACCAAGGGGGAATAAAAAAATAATAAAATATTCAAGATAAAAACTTTTTTTGCATAAAAATAAAACCGACTTCCAAAAAAAACAAAAAGTGCAAAATAACTTTAATTTCGGAAGTCGGTGTCAAAAAACCAAGAAACTAAACCAGAAACACCGACTTCCGAAATAAAAGTTATTTTGCACTTTTTGTTTTTTTTGGAAGTCGGTTTTATTTTTTTGCAAAAAAAGTTTTTATCTTGAATATTTTATTATTTTTTATCATGTATAATCATCATGGGTGGGAAGTCGGTGTTTCTGGTTTAGTTTCTTCGTTTTTTGACACCGACTTCCGAAATTAAAGTTATTTTGCACTTTTTGTTTTTTTTTGGAAGTCGGTTTTATTTTTTTGCAAAAAAAGTTTTTATTTTTCACTTTTTAGTTGTGTTTCTTTATTAAATTGTGTTAACAATGCATATTTATGCTATAGCAGCAATCGCGGTTGATTTGCTGTAATTTTTTGAAGAGTTCCGTTGTCTGTCTCCGAAAATGGGACCATTTCGGAACAAACTCTTTTCGAACAAAAAAATAATTATGGAAATCCGTCTATAAATGACGAAGTTATGCCCGAACATAAATAAAAAAAAAATAAAAAAAATACAAACATCCGAATTGATAACCTCCTTCTTTTTGAAGTCGGTTAAAAAAGGGTATATTACAAGACTCCGCTGTCCGTCTGTCAGTCACAGGGCTGTATCTCATGATCCGTAATAGGTGGACAGTTGAAATTTTCACAGAATATGTATTTCTGTTGCCGCTATAACAACAAATAATAAAATTCGCACGGAACCTTTCGTGTGCGGGTTAAATTCACACTTAAACGGATATTTCTACACTTAAAATACACATTTAGCGTTGAGTATTTTAAGTTGATTTTTAGTCAATACCTTCAGTTAGTGGCGAAGGATAAACTATAAATTCATGATGGCTCATTGTCATTGGTCGATATACAGCATGCGGGAACTGCGCAGGCGGTGTAACGACTAATAAAAGTCATTAGTCGATAACATGGTCGGTACACCGTCTGAAAGGATTCCCCGTAGCGGACCTAGCGACAAATGAAATTCATCGGTCGGTAGAAAGCGTGCGGAGACTCGAAAATTTCCCAAAATATGGACCCTATGGCATGTTAGTCAGATATTTTCCGCAGCCCGTATGCGAGCACTATCGAACAATGAAAATGAGCCTATATCAGAAACAAACACAGTCATCAACCATCTGGTAACATTGCTGAAATGAACCTTTTTGGCGCAGCCGGGAGGCACCTGCTCAAAATCGAAAAGCATTTATTCAAATTAGACTGCCAGCACTTTTTGAACGTCAAAGATATTTTCACTTTTTATTTCGTTTCATTTGTGTGATCCTGCCACCATTTTTTCTTTCATTCGTTTCCTTTTATGGAAGAAATAAACGTTAATTTTTCAGCTACAGAATAAATCTTGTGACCTTTAGAACAACGAAGCAGTGGATGAAATATTTACCTTTCTAATTAAATGTTCTTTATATTTCTCCCAATAACCACAAGTCTTCAAGGCCTCCTTGTGCATAACATCAAGTATATGCGCAAGAGCCGCGTCTTCGGTCGTGAAGTTAGCGTCGCAGATGAGGCAGTAATAGTCTAAGCGACCGGCTAGAATTGCGTTTTTAGAAAATATAGACGCCATTCTGAAAAAGAAAAGTATCGGAAATTAGAAATTACATACAAAAATTCAGTCAGGAACTCGGGACTTTTATGAATCTGTTTAGTGTGAGTTAACTCAAAGCTGGGGGGCTTAACTATAAAAAAAGAATGCAACACCGAGACGGTGTTTTTAATTTTCTTTCTTCATTATTTGACACAGACTTCCGAAATTAAAGTTATTTTGCTAATTTTTGTGTTTTTATTTTGGAAGTCGGTGTTGTTTTTTTTTAAGTTTTTTATTTTAACTTTTTAGTAGTTGTAGTTATACCCCATTATTACTATTATTATAGCATTTATTGCCAACATACAATAGTTTTTCTTATTATAATACATCTTATCGGTGTCTGCGTATCTTTGCCACACAAAGGCCTCCTCTTCTTTTTCCATTCTCCCTTATAAGTAGCCGTTCGCTGTCATAATGGCATTTGGTGTGGCGAGTTGCCGCCACTCTGCAAGTTGGATGGGGTTGGTATCACGTCGCGTGTGTGTCTCGCTTTAATTTGTCAGACAGGCGTGAGTAGCCGGCTTTACGGGAACTATAGACTAAAAAATGCAGCAATCGACGTCACGTCAGTGTGTGCCTAACGCCGCGAGGCAGCGCGCATCTCACCGCAGACTAAATTAATGTCTTATAGATATCGTCCCCGCAAATACACTAAAATCCCGAGTAATATCCCGTAAACGTTGGGGATCCTCCGGGAATAATAAATAACCCATATTTACCGCGTCCGTTAACTACTGAACAAGAATAATCAAGAGGGTTGGTGTGAAGAGAACGAGTGGCCACTCGACAAGTCGACGTGCAACCATCGAGAACAGCCCGGAAAGTCAGGTAACGCTTGTTCTTGATAGCTTAGAGTAGGGCCACATGCGCCGACTGCTGCCGACCACTCCTAACTTGAAGTTATACAGACAAATATAGGCAATTTTGGGCCAGCATTCAATCCAAGTGTCTGGCAGTAATTAATGTCCTCCATCTAATGCAGAGAACCACGGCTATTTGCACGCTTGGGCACCTGCATTAGATGGTCTTTTCGAGCCTGGATAGGCATCAGTAAAATTCAGTACAAATTAAGTACAAGTCATTACAGTAGGTAGGCACATAACTTTATTAGTGCCCCAAAATGGCGTCCCGCAAGCAAGAAGCTAAATTGGCTCAGCTTACCGCTAAAAAACAAATGATTTTCGAGCGAGTTAATCGCATATATAATGATTCCAGAAACATCTCGAACTTTGATTCACGATCAAATGAGACATTCTTAGTGCAGTCAGAAACAATTACTGAGCAATATAACAAATTTGAGGAAATAGTAGAACAAATGAATGAATTGCAATTCGAAATTGACCAAACCGCACCAGACTATTCGAGTCTATATTCTATTGAAGACTTATATTCTAATATTAAATATAAACGTAATCTCATACTTTCGAAAAACGAAACATCGGAACACAAAGTGGGTACTCGGATAAAATTACCGCCCATAGATTTGCCATCGTTTGATGGTAAAGCGGAAAATTGGCCCATATTTTATGAAATGTTTCGAAGCAATGTTCATTTAAATACCGATCTGGTTGACTCGCAGCGTGTCCAGTACTTGATCAGTAAATTGACTCATGATGCCTTAAAACTGACCGCAGGCATTGTTCCTACAGGTGACACATACAACGTTATGTGGAACAGTCTCGTTAAAAGGTATCAAGATAAGCGTAGTTTAGGGATTCATTATCTCAATAATATACTGGACATTAAACAATGCGCCGGAAATGCCGCGAGCCTCAATACTTTTGTGGAACGATATTCAGCGTCCGTCGCAGCCTTGAAGCAGTTAGACATTCCAGACTTACTGGATTTTGTTTTATTACACTGTGGTTTAAGAAAGGTTGACGCGCAAACTGTCTTACAGTTTGAATCACGTGTGAGTGAAAAAGAATTACCTTCCTATGCGGAGTTTATAACATTCATGCAAGAATATGTTAAGGTACTACAACGCTCATACGGTAATAATTTACAGACGGAACCGCGCGCTAAGTCTAGTTCAGTTAATCATCAAACAAAAAATAACATCGCTAAGTCATTCGTGTCGCGTAATGAACCGGTTTCGAATGGCAAATGTACGCTTTGCGATAAGGATGACGTACGACATCAGCTGTTCTATTGCCCGCAGTTTAAAAATATTAGAACACCGCTTGCACGTTTTGAATTTATTAAAGCTAAACGTGGCTGTATAAACTGTTTAAGTCTATCCCATTCTTTGGTTAAATGTAAGTCACGTAACGTTTGTAAAATTTGTAAAAAGTCCCATCATTCTCTCTTACATTTCCGAGAAAAACATGAGTCATTATCGCCCGAGCCACAAGCTCCTACTAAGGATACATCTGTTTCGCTCACTACAGCTGTTAAAACTGGGTCAACCATTTTGCTAGCGACCGCGCAGTTATATGCATACTATAGCGACATCAGAGATAAGGAGGTGGTTCGGTGCCTACTAGATAACGGATCGCAAAATAATTTAATTACTGTGGACTGTTGTAAACGTTTGAACTTACCCATAATTAAATTACGCAATTCATTTTTACAAGGTGTTGGAATGTCATCGAAACCAATACACGGTTTTATTCATCTCAACATAGAATCTCGGTTTGATCCTCATACGAAGTTTTCGATACAAGCGTTAGTTGTTGATTGTATTACAGATAGACTTCCCGCGAAATTAATTAGATTACATAACAATGATAACATGTCATACTTAAATAGCTTACCGCTCGCCGACTCGCTCTGGAATGTTCCGAGCGGAGTAGATCTTGTGCTTGGAGCACAATTGTTCCCCTTTATTTACCTGGGAGATAGGGTCGACTCAGGTACCCGCGCACCCCCTGCTATACTGACTAGCTTCGGTTATGTACTTATGGGTGAAATTGATTGTTGTAGTAGTGATGTGACACACATTGCATCTTCGTTTACTGCGCAGGCCGACATTGAAGTCGAGTCAAATTTACATAAGTTTTTTGAGCTAGAGGAAATTCCACCCGCCGCCACCGCCGCGCCGCGCCGCGCCGCGCCGCGTTCCGTTATTGGTCCGCACGAATTAGAGTGTGAAAATAATTTTAATTCTTCAGTCTTATTTGAAGACGGCAGATACTTTGTCGATCTGCCTTTTGCGCGCTCACCCGGCGGGCTAGGTAACTCGCACGGTTACGCCCCTAGGCGCTCACTTGCGCTCGAGCGTAAGTTTACGTTAATGACCCTACGCGAGAATTATAATAAAACTATCGCGGATTATATGACTCACTCGACGTTGTCGCTCAATGACATTTTGCATGTCGGACCTAATTTGCAAGCAGACTTGTTTTTGTTATTGCTTGATTTTCGTACATTCCCTGTCGCGATGACAGCGGATATAAAACAAATGTTCTTACGTATCGGTGTAAGAGAGCACCACCGCAAATATTTACGAATCTTGTATCGTTTTAGCAAAGGTGAGCCTATTCGCACCTTTCATTTTAACCGCGTTCCCTTCGGACTAAAACCTAGTCCTTATTTAGCGATGCGCACACTGCGTAACTTGGCGTGTGAGCAAAGCGACCGCTTTCCTGAGGCTTCTAAATTGGTAGAAACTCAGTTTTACATGGACGACTACGTCTACTCTGTTTCGGACGAACAGACAGCTATGCGTCTATCCCGCGATTTAATTGATTTAATGAAGGTAGGTTCCTTTGACTTAGTCAAATGGGCTACCAATTCACCCGCTTTATTAGAGATTCTCCCAGAGTCTCACCGCTTACCAGTTAATTTTTCTGGCATGGATAATGATGTCCATAATTTCAAAATCCTTGGATTAACCTGGGAACCCGCTGATGATTATTTTTCTTTGACAACAATCGCCGTGGATGATAAATGCACGAAGCGCGCGATTCTATCGCTAGTTGCCCGCTTGTTCGACGTACTGGGCCTTGTAGGACCCGTTGTGCTGTACGCGAAGGTATTAATCAAGGAACTTTGGTTAGCTAAAGTAGGATGGGATGAGGTTCCACCGGAATCCATCACAAATCGGTTTGCCGCTTTTACGCGCGATTTTCCTTCACTCTCTTCTCTAAAGGTTCCTCGCCACATTGGCGTCTTTAGAGAAGCTGTAGTGAACATCGTAGCCTTTTGCGACGCCAGCTTTACTGGTTATGGCTGTTGTATTTATTTACACATTACCAACCCTACAGGTGATATCACTGTCCGACTCTTATGTGCAAAGTCCAAAGTCTCCCCCGCAAAAATAACTCTAGCTCGATTAGAACTTGTCGCCGCTTTACTTCTGTCTAAACTTGTTCGCGTAGTCAAGGAAAAACTTTCCGCTCGTGTACCTATTACAGGTGTCCACGCTTTCTCGGACTCCACCATAGCTCTCTCGTGGATCCACTCATCTCCCCATAGATGGTCTATTTTTGTCAGCAACCGCATTGCTCAAATACAGGAAAACTTACCTGCCGCTTGTTTCCGTCACGTGTCCGGGAAAGAGAATCCTAGCGATTGTCTGTCTCGCGGCATGCTGCCGTCGGATTTAATAAGACACTCGTGGTGGAACGGCCCCACATGGCTCCATCAGCCCATGAGCGAGTGGCCTTTAAAGTTCTCTCCTGCTCAATGTGAAACATTGCCGGAGTTTAAATCAAAGGTTTTTCTTGTAGAAACTTCGAATACTGAACCGCGTATTTTAGATACTATAGCTGACCGTGTTTGCTCATGGAATAAACTGTTACGTGTATTTATGTACATTCTTAAATTTACAAACAGACTACATAGTCATAGTTCTGTTGAAAACATTCAAACCGCCGAAAATTTCATTGTTCGAATAGTTCAAAGTTTACATTTTGCGAGCGATTTAAATTTAATTAAAGCAGGTGAACTTCCAGCTAAGAAGTTGCGCTGTTTATCTGTCTTCATTGATAGCTTCGGAATCTTACGTATTGGGGGCAGATTGTCTAAATCTGACTTACCGTATGAAGCCAAGCATCCCGCGCTTTTACCTAAACGCGACCGCGTAGTCGATCTAATTATCGATCACTATCACAATACGTACTGCCATACGGGCCCAGGGTTATTGATGTCCATTATAAGGCAGCGGTTTTGGATATTGGATGGCCGAACGGTTATACGTTCTCGTTGTCGGAAATGTAATACTTGTTTCCGTCTAAATCCTAAGCATCCAGTACCCAAAATGGCTGAACTTCCTGGATACCGCGTCCGTGATGCTAAAGCCTTTGTACACACCGGTGTAGATTTCGCCGGGCCGCTTGCTTACATACCTATTCGACGTAGAGGTCAACGTTCGCAGAAACTTTATATATGTTTGTTCGTATGCATGGTGACTAAAGCCATACATATCGAGCTTGTTTCGGATCTCACATCTGAGGCTTTCCTATCCGCATTTAAGAGATTCATTTCTCGCCGCGGTCCAGTGTCTGTTATGTACTCAGACAATGGTACCAATTTTGTTGGCGCTAAGGCGCAATTGGATGATATTTATTCTTTTTTATTAAATTCAACTGTTCAAACGGATATTAAAAATGAGCTTCTTAAATCACGCATCGAGTGGACAAGAATACCGCCGCGAGCTCCACACTTCGGAGGTATTTGGGAGTCGAATATTAAGAGTGTTAAAACTCACTTGTTTAGAGTCGTAGCTTCGTAACTTCTCACTTACGAGGAATTCTCGACCGTATTGGTGCAAATTGAGTGCCTTTTGAACTCTCGACCACTTAGTGTCATTTCGTCAGACCCACATCCGGAGGTACTCACGCCCGCGCATTTTTTAATGTCCAGTCCACTCACGTATTTGCCTTCTTCTGAATTGACAGAAGAAAACATAAACCTAAACAACCGCAAAAGGCTCTTGGATCAACTTGTGTTATCCTACTGGAATAAATGGCGAATTGAGTACTTGCACACGCTGCAAGTTCGCCAGAAGTGGTGCACTCCCGATCGCCCTATAGAGATAGGTACTGTCGTTCTCTTGGGTCAAGATAACGTACCTCCATTGACTTGGCCATTGGGTATCATAGAGGAAGTTTTTCCGGGATCGGATGGTGTAATTCGAGTCGCTTCAATAAAAACCGCGTCAGGCACGTATAAACGTCCTGTCACTAAGTTGTATCCTTTGCCAACTCAATAGATTATTATTACTACGTAATTTAGTTTAATTTAGTTTAGGGTTCATATTATACGTTCCAATGGTACGCCATTACATAGTTGTAATTTAGTTTATTCGACTTACCATAGTCAAGTCGAACCGCAATTCATTCTCAGGACGCTGTTATTTATTTTTCCCGAGCATTATATCAATGCTATGGTGTTTCGGACTGCTGCTTGGATTTCCCTCAAAGCTCTTCAACAAGTTAATGCTTACATATCATCACCGCTTCTTGAACCTCACTCGCTCCGCATAGATTAGCAGCTTTTGAAAGCTCCTGGACCTTTCAAGGCGGGGAGCATGGTGTGGCGAGTTGCCGCCACTCTGCAAGTTGGATGGGGTTGGTATCACGTCGCGTGTGTCTCGCTTTAATTTGTCAGACAGGTGTGAGTAGCCGGCTTTACGGGAACTATAGACTAAAAAATGCAGCAATCGACGTCACGTCAGTGTGTGCCTAACGCCGCGAGGCAGCGCGCATCTCACCGCAGACTAAATTAATGTCTTATTAATATCGTCCCCGCAAATACACTAAAATCCCGAGTAATATCCCGTAAACGTTGGGGATCCTCCGGGAATAATAAATAACCCATATTTACCGCATCCGTTAACTACTGAACAAGAATAATCAAGAGGGTTGGTGTGAAGAGAACGAGTGGCCACTCGACAAGTCGACGTGCAACCATCGAGAACAGCCCGGAAAGTCAGGTAACGCTTGTTCTTGATAGCTTAGAGTAGGGCCACATGCGCCGACTGCTGCCGACCACTCCTAACTTGAAGTTATACAGACAAATATAGGCAATTTTGGGCCAGCATTCAATCCAAGTGTCTGGCAGTAATTAATGTCCTCCATCCATGGGCAACTCCAGCATTGCCTGCTATTTTTCTAATTTCATCATTCATCACCAGCGTTTTCTTTCCCTTCCTCTCTTTTTTTTCGTTAGGAATCTAGGAGTCCATTCTGATATTTCCTTTGTCCATTTATATTTGCTCTCTCTGAACATGTGTCCTACCCATCGCCACTTAGGATCTAGAGTAGTTTCCGAAGGTACTGTGACGATTGTAGACACTGCCTAATTTCAGCGGGTCTGCACCGGCCTTTAACTGGCAGTTAAGAATATTGGAGAGTCGATGGAAATTAGAAGAGTAGGTGTGAGTTTTGTTTGATGTAAGATAGGAGTGTTGCCCTTGCAAGTGGGCACATATGTTATTTCTTATTAAACCCAATATAGTTATTTAAAGTGCCCTCAGCTCTTATCTTATCCGCCCGTAGCCAAGTTATCCTTTTTTATGCGGGGATCGTGCGGTCCATGGCCCTATATGGGGCACCGGTGTGGGCGCTTTCTTTAAGGCAGCGATCAATTGCCGTCTGAACGCGTCCCAAAGGGTCACGGCGATCCGAATGATCCGAGGATACCGTACGATCTCCTGCGAGGCGGCGAGCCTCCTTGCCGGATTGTCGCCATAGGATTTGGAGGCAAAAATCCTCGCGAACCTCTATGAGGAGCGCGAGGAAGCGAAACGCCGGGGCAAAACTCCGCTGCCGCGACAACTCGCGGCTCGGCGGACAGAGCTCCGGCAAGATCTCATGACGACATGGAGACAGCGATTGTCGCAACCCAGCGCTGGGCACGCCACCATTGCGGCGGTAGTGCCCCTCTTTGAGGAGTGGCTGAAGAGGACCCACGGCGCCCTCACCTTCCGCCTGACGCAGGTCCTCACCGGACACGGTTGTTTCGGGAGGTTCCTGTGTCGGATAGGACGGGAGGAAACGCCCGGGTGTTTCCACTGCGCGGATCGTCCCGAGGACACGGTGGAGCATACGGTGGAGGTCTGCCCCGCTTGGGCGGAGCCCCTCCGTGTCCTCGTGGATGCGATAGGCGGCAGCGACCTCTCGCGCCCTGCCCTGGTTCAGGCCATGGTACGGAGCGAGAGGGAATGGGAAGCCGCCTCCTCCTTCTGCGAAGCAGTAATGCTCGCGAAGGCGGAGGCGGGACGCGTGAGGGAGACTCAACAACGTAGACGCTCATGCTCTCAGCAGCAGCCGCCTCAGGAGACGCCTGGGACTTCCGGCGCCGCGAGACGATCTCCGGCCACCGTAGACCCGGGCCTGCGGACGGCGAGTAATGGGTAGCTCGCCGTCCGATCAGCACCAGGCCCGAGAGTCGACGGTGCGTAGTGTTCCACGCGCACCTCAAAGAGTTGTCAGCAATAGGGAAGGGGCCAGTCATGGCCGATGCCTGCTCGGGGGTTGAGGATAAATTCGAAACAGAGTTACCTCGCCCCCGGGCACTAAGTGCAGGAAGGAACAGGGGTGGGTTTTAGTCAGTAAGAGTCTGACACGCCCTCCAGCTCCACCCAGAGCGGGAGAAGTCATTGGATGATTTTCCACCCCACAAAAAAAAAAACAGATGCTATGAGGCAAGTTTTGGAAAGTTAATATTGTTGGTTTAATTATTATATTTTGGAACTTAGTTGGCTTAACTACTATTCAGTTTAAACCACGACACTGGAGTCAAATCCAATTATCGTAATTAAATTGCCATACAATTTTCATTTTATATTTACAATTTTTTTCAATGTTTTTCGAAAGAAATGTATAAGTTAGTAAGTATAAATATTCTATCATGTCACATTTTTTCAAGTACCCAAGTTGATGGCTTGGTAGTTCGTTTGTATTTGGTTTCTAATTTAATTACTTATAAAAAAACTTTTTTTTTAAATACAACCGACTTCCAAAATAAAACACTAAAAAGCCGGCCAAATGCGTGTTGGGCCACGCGCAAAGTAGGGTTCCGTAGACCTTACTTCACCTAAGTAATTTTTTTCAAGGATTTCGTAATTTGTACGAAATTTAACAAGTAGAAAATTTTTATAAGTTGGGCGACTATTTAGGTACTTTATAACTAACAGAGCTAACTTAGCCGTGACAATTTACCTTTAAAGTTCATTTGTATATAAATTTATACAGCATGTAACAAAAACCCTGTCCGATCCTGAAGGGTACTTGGTATCGTACTGCGTACACATATACGTAATCATTTAATGGATACGAGATAATTATTTTTCTCCAATGAAAGTAATTAATTTAAAAAAAAAAAAAAAACTTATCAAAAGCAACACTGAGCGCTCGACAAAGTTCACCTACTGTTTCGTTTGAAAGATGCCGCCAGAACGAGACAGAGTGCCTACAGCGCGGCTAGTGCAAGAAAAAAAAATAAAAATAGGTAAAAATGAAAAGATTTCGCCGGCCGGTGGAGTGTTGTCAACTTATGAAAATTTGCCATATTTAGTGTTCCCATATTTTATAAAAATAAAAAATCTAGAACTTTTGATTTTTATGAGTTACATTTTTTTTACAACTTTTTTAGTACGTATGTTAAACCAGGAATACGCCTTTATTGGATCGGACAGGGTTTTTGTTACATGCTGTATACTACCATCACGAAATTATTTAGATTTTTCAAGCCAATAGTTAAGCTTTACGGGGCAGGGGACGCTCGACTCGAACAAATATTTTCACTTAATAGTTTAATATTTCGCAAACGAATCACTGAACCGAAAAATTGTTTGTCTAACCCCGCAATGATTTTGAAAGCCCTATTGAACGATACCCCACACAATAGGATAGCCGAGAGCGAAAGAAAAAAGTCATCCCACTTTACATGTGACTACCCCACCCCCACTCCCCCACTTTACCTATGGGAACTACCATAAAAAAATTTTTTTCAAGATATTATTATTTCGTTATCGTGGCGTGATTAATACAGGGTGTAACGGAAAGGTGTGGTCATATTTAAAGAACCGGCTCTACCCATGGAAATAAACAAATTTCTCTGAGAAAATAAAACATTGGACTTTCCATACTAAGTTATCACCAGCTGATCAATATTTATAAGGAAGGTAAAAAAACTTTTTATAAAAAAAAACAACCGACTTTCAAAAAAAGTACTAAAAAATAAAAAATAACTTTAAATTGGGATGTCGGTGTTTGTATTTTATTTCTTCGTTATTTGACACCGACTTCCGAAATTAAAGTTATTTTTTAATTTTTAGTGCCTTTTCTGGCAGTCGGTTTTTTTTTTGTAAAAAGTTTTTTATTTTTCTTTTTTTGGTTGTTGGCGCCGACTCAAAATTAGTTTATATAAAATTTGATATTTTATGTAGGTAAATAAGCTCAATACTCAAGACTTAAAAGGTTTATTTATTTTTTGCTTTTAGTTCTTTTTCGTCGGTTGAATTTTTTGTTAATAAGTTTTTTATTTTATGATTTTTTTGTGACTCTCATCCTCTTTTAATACTCTCAGGCTAATTTCTAATCCTTCATCATTCCTCTTGGCACTGAGCTGATGATGTAACCATCCTTCCATGAGGTTCCCAGGACATGGACCAGTTGAGGTTAAATCCAATATTCTAAAGACCTCTTTTCTTCAAAGCATATTAAGTGGTATCTGTCACTAAAACCAGTTTTTTATATCTAACTTCTATTGTTTAGGAAAGGTATGGTTTCCATCATCAGCTCAGTTTCATGATGTGATGATTCCTAAATGTAAATACCTGATTTAGTTATTAAAAGTAAACAGAAACAATATTCGTGCCCAATTTTCGAGGTTTTCTCTCAATTTTATCAGGATTCCATGATCAGATCCTAATGTCCTTGACATGGGACTACCCTTGAGATATACCCTATCTAATAAAAAAAAGAGTCATCAAAATCGGTTCATAAACAACGGAGTAAGGCCCGAACATACGTACAGAAACGCTAAACGTGCCCACAGTTTTCGAGGTTTTCTCTCAATTTTATTAGGATTCCATTATCAGATCCTGATTTCCTTGATATGGGACCACCCTTGAGGTATACCCTATCTAATAAAAAAAATAATCATCAAGATCGGTTCATAAATGACGGAGTAAGGGCTGAACATCGGCGGACGGAGCTCCGGCAGGATCTCATGGTGACATGGAGAGAGCGACTGTCGCAACCAAGCGCGGGGCACGCCACCATTGAGGCGGTAGTGCCCCTCTTTGAGGCTTGGCTGGAGAGGCGCCATGGCAACCTCACCTTCCGCCTGACGCAGGTGCTCACCGGACACGGCTGTTTCGGGAGGTACCTGTGTCATGTCAAGGCGGAGGTGACCCCTGAGTGTTTCCACTGCGAGGATCGCCCAGAGGACACGGTGGAGCATACGGTGGAGGTTTGCCCCGCTTGGGCAGAACACCGCCGTGTCCTCGTGGATGCGATAGGCGACAGCGACCTCTCGCGCCGTGCCCTGGTTCAGGCCATGGTCGGAGCGAGAGGGAATGGGAGGCCGTCTCCTCCTTCTGCGAAGCAGTAATGCTCGCGAAGAGGGAGGCGGCATACGTTAGGGAGGCTCAACAACAGCAGAGTCGCCCTAGCGCCCCCAGCCGCGACCGCCGCAGGAGACGCCAGGGGCCGCGAGACGATCTCCGGCCACCGTAGACCCCAGAGTTGTCAGCAAAGTGAAGGGGCCTGCGAAGGCCGGTGCCTGCCCGGGGGTGGAGGATAAATTCGAAAGAGTTACCTCGCCCCCGGGCACTCGAGGCAGGGAGGAACAGGGGTGGGTTTTAGTCAATAAGAGTCTGACACACCCTTCCGCTCCACCCTAGAGCGGAAGAAGTCATAGGATGATTTCCCACCCCCAAAAAAAAAAAAAAAAAAAGGGCTGAACATACACAAAAGAGAACCTCCTCCTTTTTTTTCGTCGGTTAAAAATAGAACTTGATTAAACCTACAAAATACCGACATTAAAATGATATTCAAACCACCTAGGTATTGGGATCCAAAGAAAGTATTGGTATAATAATATTTCGGTATTTATTTTGTCTCTTAACAAGAATGCACAATAATATTCATGCATGAAATGTGCATGAATGAAAAATACCAACAACTACAATTCTATATCCCGCCATCTCTTAACGAATAGCATACACTTTTCATATATTCTCTTGACTTCCACGCAAATAACTTCGCTTGTAAATGCCAAAGACTACAATAATATATTGGTAAATGCATACCGCGAAAGATGCCTATGCGTTTATGTTATTTCCAAACCCAGTGAATACGCTTGCCTATTTTAAATCTATAAAATGAAAACTGTGCTTGAAACAAAATGTGGATAACAAAAAGAAAGTCTTGGAGGCGCCGGGTATCGATCCCGGTACCTCTCGCATGCTAAGCGAGCGCTCTACCATCTGAGCTACGCCCCCCGATGACTAAGTGTCCGAAATAGTGAATCATTATCACATAGTTGTATTACTATATCAAATAACGAAGAAACAAAAAAATACAAACACCGACTTCCGAAGTTATTTTGCAATTTTTAGAAGTCGGTTGTATTTTTTTAAGCGTAAGAAGGTACTATCAAAGAGGTTCACATCTCAATTAGTTATTTCAGTGAAACTAGATATATTCTGAAGAGTATTATAGAAACATTAGGACAAAATGGGGTTGTTCAAGATTCAACCCCGAACGATAAAAAATATTTAAAAAAAGTTTTAGGTACATAATAAATTAAATTTAACAAAAAAAACCTGTCACTCGCAAAAAAAATCTTTATAACAAATAATTAAACCGACGAAAAAGAACTAAGAGGCAAAAAATAAACCAAGTCTCGAGTATAATAATTATAAAACGAAGTCCCCGGCCGCGTCTGTTCGCGATAAACACAAAAACTACTGGACGGATTTTCATGCGGTTTTCACCAATAGACAGAGTGATTCATGAGGAAGGTTTAACTATGTACTAGCTTCTGCCAGCGGCTTCGCCTGCATGGTAAAAAGTAGCCTATGTTTTAATCCAGGTTATAATCTATCTGTGTGCAAAATTTCATTCATATCCCTTCAGCCGTTTTTGCGTGATTGGAACACAAACATACAAACTTTCGCATTTATAACATTAGTAAAATTGTAGGACTGATATAACCTAGATAAATACTTAGGTTCTGGGCTACTAAGAATGTTCTAATTACCCAATGACAAAAGATGGGAGGACGAGTTGAAACTTACAGCGGGCCCTAACTGGAGGAGTGGCTCGTGATAGAATACAATGGGAACAGCTAGAGGAGGCCTTTGCCAGGGAGCACGCTGAGTTGAGAGACATACTATAACATCAAACAAAATCAAAGAAAGAAATTCAGAATACAAGGGCTTAAAATAAATAAATTGCCCAATGTGGGTATATCAAGTGGATCATGTTTGTTGGTAAAATTATAACTTTAAATTCATGTTAATTTCTGAATGCAATTTATGTAGGTAGGTAAGTGTGCGCCAGGCACTTAGTACTGCAATCAGTAATAACTAGAGGTCACCCAGTGGTTGACCATAATTCATTTAAATTTTAAGTTTGAACATTCTGTTCTACCTATTGTGTGTGTGTTTTTGTAAAAAGGGGTACAAAGCTTTTGCTTAACGTAGTAATAAATAGATCCTGACACAGATAATATAATACTAGCATAATCCTGATTAATAGGTATATTTTTATGCAGTAACATATGGATGAAAACAGGATTCTACCCTCAAATGTGATCTCTCTCTATAACTCAAAGGTTTGCTGGGAGAAAACTCAACAATGAGTTAAGCTCAAGCTTGCGTGCTCCATTTTCGACCACATCATCGCTTACCATCAGGTGAGATAGTGGTCAAACGCGTGCCTATCATGAATTGTATAACCACTAAGTACTATGTGAAATTTTTGGTATACAATAAAGAATTAAGAATGAATTCTCATACAATACAGAGCAAGTCATGCGGGGTGTGAGATGGTAACCCTTTCGGTATGGGCACACTCAGCACAATTTTATTGTATCTTTGTGTACTTCTCTTTTCCTTTTGTTTGTTGCTGTTGTGTTGTGTCTGTGTCGAATAAATGATTTCTATTCTATTCTATCTAAGTCATAATAGTATTTCAGCAAGATACAATACAAATACAAAATAGTTTATTGTGCCAGAAAAATAATTACATTTAATCGTGTATGAAGCCTCCTTTTAAGTAAACAAAGCCTGTATTAGGAGGCTCCGCTCTTTCAGTTCATTGTACTAACTAAAGTTAATAGTGTACTGTGACCTTAAGGGTAAATATGCAGTGTGATACTACATTTTCTGTATTTAGCTTTAAACATTAAATTTTAATAATCTTGTGAAAATAAAAATAAAAACACGAGTAAGGAGAGGAGGAGGTGAGTTGCAATTTAAATTAGTAAGAGTAAGCACGGAAACTTCATACATCTTATTCCCAGTTAGTGCCAGTAATATGGTGTAAAGTGTGGTGTGGTATGTAGTGCAGTGTTATTTGTGGTATGTGGTGAGGCGCGCGATGTGGAGTAATGTGGGGCGTGGTGCGTGGTTTGGTGTGAGGTGTATGGTGTGTGGTGAGCAGTGTACAAAATTTCACATTCCTAGTCTCAGTAGTTTCGGGTGTGCGTTGATATGTCAGTCAGTCAGTCAGTCACCCAGTCAGTCAGTCAGTTTCTCTTTTTATACATATATATAGATTCCAGCATGTGAGTCATGTCTATATAAGGGCACTGTTTCCAAAGCAGATTTTAAGGAGACTAAACCTCATTCTGCCTAGTTAATGTTTCATAATGAAGGCCACTGATGCTGTTATTAACATGGCCACTTACTGGGCCTGAAAATTAGCTGATGATGATGATGATGATACGTAATCACTAAATCTATAATATAAGTCTGTGATTAGACCTCTCGTACTGTAAGGGTCAGAATGTTGGGCAGTTAAAAAGACCGATGAAAAAAGATTGCATGTGGCAGAGATGAGAATGTTGAGATGGATGTGTGGAGTAACGAGAATGGATAAAGTGAGAAATGAGTACATTAGAGGTAGTTTAAAAGTGGCGCCAGTCACAGAAAAGTTGAAAGGGCTTATATTGGAATGTTCATGTGAAGAGGAGGGATGAAACACATGTAATTAAAAGAGTTATGAATATAAATGTGGATGGATGGAGAGGGAGGCCAAAGAAAGTATGGATGGATTGTGTGAGGAGTGATATGAAAGAAAAGGGGGTTGCGCCGACCCCAAGTAACATGGGATAAGGGCAGGAAGATGATGATATGTAATCACTAATTAATCATACACTGTTGAAGAGGTAGAAAGAAAAGGCTCATGAAACAGCATTTTTTAAGTAGGTAGGTTTATGTTACAAAAATGATTGCTCAATTTTTGTAATGCAGGTATTTTAAACTTAGGTTCAACAATATTATAAATAAAAAAACTGGCCCAAGTGCGCGTCGGATTTGGCACATTAAGGGTTCTGTACCATACATTGGTATTTGTTACTTAATCACCAAATATCAAGTTCAAGTCAATGGGAATTTAAAAAATTCTTCGACGGACAGACTGACAGACAGACAGACAGACAGACGGACACGCGAGTGACAACAATAGGGCTCCGTTTGGAGTTTTGGACCCTTCGGGTACGGAACCCTAAAAAGAGGTAGATAATTATGCCACTAGCGCGCGCAAATTGTTGCATTTGATTTAGTATTTTAGTCGGCTAGGTACCAGTCCAGCAGCGAGTAGGTAAAGAAAAGCGTGTCCGTGACGTAACAATAATAGGTAGGTAGGTACCTATTTCTATGATGCCAATTGCCAAGTTGTTATCTGTGATTGTGTGCTAAGAGTGTTACTGTATAAAAACTATGGTTCCAATAGTGAAATAAAGGACACTTGTAATAACAACTCAACGTTATCTGAACGCCGCTTTGTATGAACATAGCGTAGGTATCTTTCGTTGCGATTTCCGGCATACCTACTTATAAACGAAATATAACAAAGCACATGATCTAACAATGTAAAGAGCTGGCTCAACGGAACTAGGTATAGTGTAGGTACTTATACTAAAGTGTAGTTATAGGTACCTACTACTAGAATGTTACTGGACTGCAATCACCAATCTGGCAGATGATTTTGAGGGTGTCAATCACGAGCGTTTTTCAGAAATGTTTAAGTGTGAATAAAAGAAAATAGATAATAATAAACAAGATACCAAATTATTATTTTTAAAAAACCTAAACGCTTAAAAAAGCGAACATTTAAAAAGAACACAAGAGCTGATGACCTTAAAACGGGTGCACCGATTTTGATAAAACATATCTTAGAACCACCGCTACAAAACCTGCTTACAAATAAAAAAAACCGCACTCAAAGACTCAAATCGGTTCACCCGTTTAAGGGCTAGGTACGGTGCCACAGACAGACAGACAAACACATAACAGACAAACAATAACACCCTTCTTGCGTCGGGGTTTAAAAATAGAGTATGAATAAAAAGTACTCACTTTTATAACAAGTAGGTCTTGTTTCCAAGTTTTTATCACACAATAAAATAAATGCAGGTAGACTTGGGTTAGATCGGCCGCCGGCGTAATGGTCGTGGTGCTATCAGTCTCGCGCAGAAATGCAATCATGCAATGCCACGAACGAACCGTCGTCAACTGTCGAGTGCAAATTGTGCAAAACTGCAAAGCCGGTCAAAGCCCTATCTTTCTAGGTATAGTTCGCTCGAAACTGATTGGCTTGGTTAATTCCCAACCGTAGAGCACAGTAGAGCATTCGTTGAAAATATAAACTCGAAAACATTGTCCACAGAACATTTATACCCTTGTCGTTGAGTCACAGACAAAGAGATTTTATAGAGGCATTCTATATACAGGGTGTGGCGTAAGTAGTGGTCCACCATTCAGGATTCGATGAACCAGATAATTAACTATAACAATTAAAAATTTTAACCATTTTTACCCAAGGGTTCCGAAAATATTTCCTTTTTGTTTTTTATTTACGAAATTTCTACCTTTTATTACAAATTTGTTTGTAGTTTCAACAAAAACCATTATTTTTTCATTTTGATTTCTGTTAATTACTGCTGAATACTAGAGCTATCATGATAAATTATGATTTTTTATGTAAATTCACCTCTTTTGAAGAAAAAGTTAGTTCTTCTCTAATTTTAACCCGAATTTTTAACATACCATCCAAGTTCAAGGGCGATTTTTGTAAAAAAAACGTACTACACTGTCAGTGCCCATTTATTTAATAATATGCTTACTAAATACCGATTTCAAAATGGTATCACTCTATCAAATCCTATAATTTAACAAAAAGATATTCAATTTTAATTGAAGCAAAGAAGATTTTCATTAAACTACTTTTTTAAACTTTATTGCGTAAATACTATTACAAAACGTATTAAAACTTAAAAAACTGATACAATGTAACTTTTACATTTCAAATGTGATTTGTTTTTAAGCACAAACATGTCAGGTAAAAAAACCCTGACCCTTTTTTTACCTGAGACATGTTTGTTAACAAAAACCCGTTGAAGCTCTCGCAGTCGAGTTACGCACAATAGGAGTGATAAGGAAAAGATATGGTAGGGTATTGCTATCTCCTTCATTACTAACGTTGAAATCTCCAGATATCTCGAAATGATTTAGTATAGGCGTGGGCAAAATGTATCATTTTTGCGATTGGAACATTTGCATCTGGATCACTAAAATGATCCGAATCACTGATATGTTTCATTTGGATCATTTGGATCATCGGCTCAAATGATATAAAATACAGAACGAAACAAATGATATGAAATACAGAGCGTTTACTACTGAGTCAGAATTATATGTAAACAATGCCGAATGTTGCATTGTATTTTTTTTAAGTGTACAAAATGTAGTACATTTTAAAATGTAAGAATGTAATGTAAGAATTAAGATTATAAATAAAATCGATCATCCTTCATACTTTATCCAGGCTTAGGAGTGGTGGCGGCTATTCAATAATTTATGGCCAGCTGGCTAAAACGCTTGTTAGTGCAAACATTAAAAATAAGCAAATAACAATCATAATTATAGTGTTTGATATGTAAGCGCCATAATGGTCATTTTTACGTGGATGGATAACGACAACGAAAAACTGAAAGTATGAGTGATACACATGTCATTTGGTATCTCTTTCTGACTTGTTTAGATTGTATTATGTCACCCGCTCACTCGCGAGTCGCGGTCCAGTAGTAAAGTAAATCAGTGTGTCTCAGTCTCCCTCTCTCACTCAGCGCCGCATCGCGCGGAAAGAGCACGGAGCAAAGTAATGATTCAGATCCAAATGATGCGTTTGAAACGTAGTTACTGAACCAATCTTTTGAATCACTTCAAAGATCCGGATCAGTGAGTCGGTTCCGTAAAGAGTTACACACCTCTAATTTAGTACGATCTCGTCACTCGTGTCGTGCGTCGTATGCGTTTTGTTTTTATTCTGCCTGTGTTAACCTCCGCCATTTCTTTACCCCTGCCTGACCCCGGACTCTGTTTAATTTGCCTACTGATTGGACTTGTTGTTTTGGTAATCTCTGCGATATTGGCTACGTGTACTGGTGACTTTGGCTTGCTCAACGATTTGGACGAACGTGCAGTGCAGTGACAATTAAAAAATGTCTCGGTACACACCGCGCGAATATGCTGACATGCATTTTATTTATGGCGAATGCAGAGGTGTCGGCAGAGAAGCAGCTCGACTTTATCGGGAGAGATATCCCGATCGAAGACATCCAGACCACCGAGTTTTTGTAAGAGTGCATAACGCATACACCGAGGGAAGGATACCCGGCACAGGCGTAGGCGGTGCAGGTGAAGGACGACCGCGACGACACAACGATGAAGAGGTTATGAATTTAGTTGCAGAAGATCCTTCAACATCGGTCCGTGTCTTAAGTCGCAGAACTGGCAGCAGCTAGAGAAATCAGCGAAAGCGGGTTTTCCCGACGACTAAAACGGTCGTTTATTAGACGTTGCAGAGCATGTATAGCTGCGAATGGGGGCCATTTTGAACATTTTGTTTAATTTTAATGATTGTAATCATGACAAAGATTAATAATAAATGATAAATTATGTCATTTGTTTTTTTTTTATTCTTTGTTCAAATACCTAAAGTAACAAGTTAGGTCTAGATAACTCTGCAATAGTAGTTTTTTTTTTAACAAATTGGCACTGACACTGTAGTGCATTTTTTTGCAAATATCATAAGTATTAACGCAATAAAGTTTAAAAAAGTAGTCTAATGAAAATCTTCTTTGCTTCAATTAAAATTGAATATCTTTTTGTTAAATTGTAGGATTTGATAGAATGATACCATTTTGAAATCGGTATTTAGTAAGCATATTATTAAATAAATGGGCACTGACAGTGTAGTACATTTTTTTTACAAAAATCGCCCTTGAACTTGGATGGTATGTTAAAAATTCGGGTTAAAATTAGAGAAGAACTAACTTTTTCATCGAAAGAGGTGAATTTACATAAAAAATCATAATTTATCGTGATAGCTCTAGTATTCAGCAGTAATTAACAGAAATCAAAATGAAAAAATAATGGTTTTTGTTGAAACTACAAACAAATTTGTAATAAAAGGTAGAAATTTCGTAAATAAAAGACAAAAAAAAAATATTTTCGGAACCCTTGGGTAAAAATGGTTAAAAAATTTAATTGTTATAGTTAATTATCTGGTTCATCGAATCCTGAACGGTGGACCACTACTTACGCCACACCCCCGCGCCACCACTCAAGTCCGGCGGCGAAAAGTCGAACTACAACAACATTGCATGCATGCAACACTTTATTACATGACTGGTGGCGCCGCGCCTATCGAACATGAGTGGTGGCGCGGACTTTAAAACAGTTTTAGCGCCATTATATATATAGTAGTTTATGGCTCCATCTCAAAGTGTGTCTGCGGCGCAGCAATCGAATTCTGCGGCACACCGATTACCAGCCAGTATTTTATTAGTGCTCTGTGCCGATTGCCACTATCACCACCAAAGAAGTGCAAGTATCAATTCATATCAGCCGGTCGATTATGTTCACCGTGAAAACTGCTGGTCGATTCTGTTAACAGCTCACCGGGAAAACTTAGGTGGAGTGAGCGTGAAGTGAGCTGTCATTCCACCTTGATTGTATGGAGTGACAGTCCACTTCACGTTCACTTCACCAAAGTTTTCACGGTGAGATTTTACAGAATAGCACTACTGAGGTGGAGTGAGCGTGAAGTGAACTGTAATTCCACCTTGATTGTATGGATTGACATCTCACTTCACGGTTACTTCACCTAAGTTTTCACGGTGAGATTTTACAGAATAGCTCTACTGTTCACAGCTCACCGTGAAAACTTAGGTGGTGTGAGTGTGAAGTGAACTTGTCATTCGACCTTGATTGTATGGAATGACAGCCCACTTCACGTTCACCTTTTTTTTTTCTTTTTTTTTTTTTGTTGCGGGGGTGGAAAATCCTCATGGATGTCCTTCGCCCGGGGCGGGCGAAGGGGTCTGTCAGACTCTTACTGACTAAAAACCACCCCGGTGTTCCGTCCCACACTTGGACCGGGGATCGTGAGAGCTAGTACGACTTCCATGATCCCCGGCTAGTGCCGGCCCGCCTATGCGGGCCACCTCTGGCTCGCGGGGAGAGTGAGGTGTCCTCTCCCCGCGACGTCTAATAGGGGCGCGAGTGGAACACTACGCGCTGCCGCCTTGGGTCCTGCTGGATGGAGGGCGGCGGACGACCCCGAGTCCGCCGGCCCTCTGGACCTATTTAGGGGGGCTGGAAGAGGGCGTTGTCCGCCCTCCGCCGACGCCCGGTACGTCTGCTGCGGATCGGGAGAGTGGCCACGGCCTCCCTCTCTCTCTCCGCAGCCTCCTTCTGCGAAATTACGGCTTCACAGAAGGAGATCACCGCATCCCACGACTCGGCTCTCCCGACCATCGAACGTGCGACGGCCGGCAGCGACAGGTCGGGGCCCACTTCGGATACGAGGGCACGGCGCTGCTCCTCCCATGTGGCACACTCTGCCAGTGTGTGCTGCGCCGTGTCCTCCCGACAGTCGGTGCAGTGATGGCACCGAGCGTCCGGCTCTAAATTATAGTTTGAATTCAGTGTTAGCGAAATTTCCTCCGTTTCTTGTACATAAATGGATAGAAATAAAAAAAAATCCAATAATTAAAAAGGTTTTTATTATATTTACATAATTATAGGTGTCCTATTTACTAATAATCAATAAAAAAAAACACACCTCTCCATATAATTTTTGTACACCACAAGCTTTCAAAAACAATGGCTCAAGTCGGACGACCCGGCCGCTAGCAAAAAAATTGAGTATGTTTACACTTCAGGGGCACTCTGTAAGCCAAGTGGTTTAGAATAGTATCTTATTATATATAGTTTGGCACACTATCTTATTACAGACAAATCGTTACCTGTTAGAATTGTTTAGTTTACGAGCTATGAGGCACAATGTAAACACTTGAAAAAGAGACAAAAAAAGGCCCTTTCATAATTTGGATCACAGAGCAAGTACTGCATAATTATAGTAAAGTATTGCAGTATGCTGGTTAAGTATTGCATTTTATTTAAAATCCTATTTCACAATCAACATGATGATAATATTTACTAATGGAAAACTAAAACACAAGGGCGCCTAACAAAAACATTCCAGAAATCAACCAGCAAAATGAACAATTTCACGACAAAAACACTGTTATTACGGACTAACATAGTATGGATTTTTTTTTTTTTTTGGGGGGTGGGAAATCATCTTATGACTTCTTCCGCTCTAAGGTGGTGCGGAAGGGCGTGTCAGACTCTTACTGACTAAAACCCACCCCTGTTCCTCCCTGCCCTACGTGCCCGGGGGCGAGGTAACTCTTTCGAATTTATCCTCCACCCCCGGGCAGGACATAGTATGGATGTGGTATGGATACGACTCAATATTGTCACATCTGAACTTGATTTAATGAACTTATAATAAAAATGACTAAATTAAAACCAACAAAATGAAACATTGGTGCGGATTCTGTTTTGTACGAACTAAACTTAATTTAAGCTATTCCTATCTTTTTCTCTCTAATAAAACAAGAAAGAGACGGACGTAAAGCTGTCAAATTTAGTTGAACTAATATTTCCATACAAATTAAGTGTACACGTAAAAACATGTCGATTAAAAACACGGTGATGCGCAGGGCGTAAACTAGTTTGACATCTCTAACTTAGTTCATAACTATAGCCGTCCTTTTCTCGCACTGCCTTTTAGTAAAAGACAGCGATTCTCTAATTTTAGTTTAGTTATTATTAAGAGAATCGGCACCATTGTCAATAGACGAGAATATTTTGGAAAAAAAAAATTAAAGAAAAAACACATAACCCATAATTTGCGTCGCACAGTTGGTAAGTCATAACTAGCAAAATAAAAACAGTCACGTAATAAACACATAACCCTTACTTATACAGTCGGGTAAGTGTTAACTAGCAAAAAAAAAAAAACATTCATCTAATAAATAAAGATAATCCTTACTTTGCGTCATACAGAAGGGTAAGTCTTATCCATATGTTCCAACGTCTAAACAAAACCATTATGACGTCACGAATTCTGAGCAGTCCAGCGATCCCTAGGGGATCGCGGTCGTGTAGCGTGTTTTTGTTTTCGATTAAACTCACATTTCTGACCAGTTCTGTCACGACACTCGTGTGAACCACTCACGCGCGTCTGTTGATATCGTTGTGATTAGAATTGACATTTTAGTATATAAATGCGCTCATCAGTAATGTGCTAATAATGGTTACAGGTGATAGTGGCAGTAACAGTGGACAAGAAGAGAATAACTCGGAAGGACAGATGTCACAAATTTTACTGGAAGAGGAAGGAGAAAACAAAAACAAGTCGATAGAAAACATAATGGAACCAATCTGCAGTCAAGTCCAAATTATGGAAGAAGATATACTAGTTAATCCAACAAAACGAGGAATGTGAAAGAGGAGGATGAAGAAGGAAGCTGGACAAAAGTTGAAAAAGACAGAGGAAAGAAACTGAAACAATTTAGAAAAGAAGTTTTTATATGGAGCCGAGAAAAGTTACCAAAACAATTTGCTTTAGCAAAATTATTTAACAGTATGGGTTTAACGGACATCGTCAAAATTAAGTAGCTTATAAGCTACTTAACCTGTGAGCATCCAATGGGCCGCAGAGTGTGAGAGAGTTTTGTTTTGTTTTTTGTTTTAGTTTTGTTTTTTTTTTTTAATAGCCCATATAAGTTAAAAATAGAGGTTTCGACTGACGAATGTGCGTTCTAGTTGCTGGACTGTCAGGAATTCCAAAACAAACAGTGGAAGGTTTATAGTGCAAGGGACGTAAATATTTCTTACGGAATTACGGGATATGGACCTTGAGTTGTCTTACGAGGAAACATTAAAAGTGATCTGTGATCAAGTGCCCCAACGAAATTGAAATAATATCCTTGAAAAGGTTACAGCGACGAGACGGAGGTGGTTGGGTACCTAGTGAGGTAGCCAAGGTAGGCTTCAGAGGCTCATCTGCCAAGTTTTATATAAGTTGACTGTCTACGCGCCAAAGTAGAACCTTTTGTGTATCCAGTAACGCAGTGTTCAAACTGCTGGAAGTTTGACCACGTCAAAATACGATGTTCGTCCAAAAAAATTGTATGTCCTAAATGTACAGAACAACACGATAACTGCGAAGTCACAACATTTAAATGCGTCAACAGTAGAGGTGACCACATGGCGTTGAACAGAAGTTGTCCTGTATGTGCTCGAGAGAAGCGTGTGAGGGAACTTATGGCAGAATATAACTGTACATATCACGTAGCCTGCAATATGTATGTTAGACTCAAGTTGCCAATTGGTTCTTAAACAGTCAGGGAAACCGAAAAGCAGAAGATGGACACCAACAACTCTAGTGGTTTAGTTTTTGAAGAATCAGGAAGCAGCAATAATTACACTCCGAATCCATTCCCACCGTTGTTCACACAGAATCGACCTAAATCACCGCAAGCAAGTAATAAAAACAAGCAATCGCATTCGCATAACAAACTAAAACGGATTGGTGGGGACATCGGGAGTCGTCGGACCGCATTCCTAAGCAGCCAGCTGCGCCTGCTACTGATAACGATGCAGGCGAAAACGTCAACAATGCGCGAGAGGTTACACCTCGACGAGTTAATTTTACGGTTAAAAAATATTATTTATATGAGAAATCGGAGTATCTAAGAAAAGATTTACGATGTTACTATGTGTTGTAGTAAATGGTTAGTACTAGTTGTGGTAGATCGTATGTCTTGACTTTAAACACTTGTTCAAAGAGGCCACTCGGGCTATTATGAACAAGTATTTAGAGTTATTTTTTGATCTTAATGAGTAATGGATCCTAAACATATAATTGTTCAGTTAAAGTTATTGCAGTGGAACGCTCAAAGTTTAAGACCTAAAATTAAAGCATTTGAGAATTTCTTAGTAACAAATAAAATCCATATATGCATTATATCCAAGACCTGGCTTGAACCAGACAGTCTTTTGAAAATAGGTAGTTACGTTATCTATAGACAAGACCGGGATGATTCATATGGCGGAGTTGCGACTGTAGTACATAACTCCATTAAAGCACAGATCACCAATTTTAGATTACATAATCGAAGCATTCAAGTACTCCACATTAAAATATGTAACTGTAGCTTTTTAGAAAATATTGTAGCGGTATATTGCCCATCACACTGCAGATGAGGATTGAAAATGTTATTTTCTAGTTGGCCAAATAAAACTTTTATTGGGGGTGATTTTAACGGGCATCATACAAACTGGTCATACAATAGCGATCGCAGGCGTTTACAAATCCACGATGCAGCGGATGAGTGGCATTATGTTCCCTCAATACAGGAGACCATACCAGACTAAAATTAGTATTAAATCAGTTACAAAAAAGCTCACCTGACGTCACATTTGCGTCATTAGACATTGTTGCGGATTCTGTTCTGCACAAGCTAAACTTAATTTAGGCTATTCCTATCTTTTTCTCTCTATTAAAACAAGAAAGAGACGGAAGTAAATTAGAGCTGTCAAATTTAGTTGAACCATTATTACCATACAAAAGGGTACACGTAAAAACATGTCGACTAAAAACACGATAAAGTACAAGGCGTAAACTAATTTGACATCTCTAACTTAGTTCATAGCTATAGCCGTTCTTTTCTCGCACTGCCGTTTAGTAAAAGATAGCGATTCTCTAATTTTAGTTTAGATATTTAACAAGAGAATCGGCACCATTGCATTACGGATTAAGTTGAGTGTTTTAAATGAAAATTTAGGTAGTGATGACAAAACGTAATTTAAAAAAAAAGTGACTGGCAGAAGTATTCAGAAATAATTTCAAGTAAAATTGATAGTATTAGTTTATCAGGAGCCACCCAACAAATATATGATGAAATTAAAGAACTAATTAATTTTGCGTCTCAAGCATTAATTCCGCTTATAAAGATTAGTGAAGACCCCACCAGTAAGTTTATTCCCAGGTTATACTGGTCCCCCGAGTTGTCTAGAGCGGTAGCGGAAAGTAAATTGTCGTTAGTACAGGTTAGGAAGAACCCCATACCCACAAATTACATAATTCTCAAACAAAAGGTTGCTACAGCACAGAGACTAGTAAAGCAAGCGCAGAATCTTATCGTCAGTTCTGTGACAGTATAGACGAGACGGTGCCTAGTAGAGAGTTATGGAACAAAATGCGATGGGTTAAAGGATATCTAAGTAAGAGAATTTGTTTAAATACAGAGAGCAAAACCTTACACAACATTATAACGAGACGTCTTGAATGGTTTTTTGAAAGCAAAGGTCTTTTCTCTGACGATACAGTAGAATTTAGAAGATCTCAATCATGCCTAGACAATTTTGTAAGATTGGTATCTCAAATCCAAATAGGGTACGCTACTAATCAGAAGACTTTAGGATGTTTCGTTGATATAGACAACGCGTATAATAATGTTAATATCTTGAAAGTAGTATCTAAACTGGATGAAATGGGAGTAGGGTCTTCAATTTGCAGATATTTATGGGAATACCTAAGAGAGACATTTAGCTGTGTCACACGTAGGGAGTAATGCTTCGATTACAAGATGGACATGTAAGGGAATAGCCCAAGGAGACCCTATGTCTCCAATTTTATTTAACATAGTGACCTGTGACATTTGCAAGGATATTATGGGTGTTTATGTATTTCAATACGCAGATGATTTTGTCCTTTAAATTTCTGGTCAAGACATTAGATTTATGACTACAGCTCTTCAAGAAGCCATAGATAGTTTGTCAAACTTGTTGGGAGCATTGGGTCTGGAATTATCTTCCACGAAAAGTAAAATTTGTTTATTTTCCAAGAGAAGGTCTTACAGCAGATACACGTCAATATCAACAATGTCTGTTTGTAAAGTGTTCCTGTTGTTAAATATTTAGGACTCTGGCTAGATTCATCTTTAAGATGGCGCAAACAGATAAATGAAGTTTATGAAAAAAGCATAAAAGTTTTGAATGTCGTTATGATACTAGCGGGTTCGTCATGGGGAGTTCACCCATTAAATTTAAGACGACTGTATATTGCAATCATCCGTAGTCGATTGGATTATGCAAGTTTTTTGTTTGATTCTATCGCTAAGACCAACGTTTCAAGGTTAAACAAAATTCAAAACCAAGCCATGAGAGAAAACCAAGATGAGTTGGCGGTTTTTTGAAAAGTTGCCCAATCCACGCGATGGAATCGGAGCTAGGTTTGCCGCCATTATTTGTTCGACGGAAATATTTAGCTGCCAAATTTTACTTAAAAGCTAAGTCTATTGATGATGGTGAGACCATAATAACCATAATAATGATATCAAAATTAACATCAATATGCGAGCAGGAATCATATTGGCATAATAAGAAAAAACCGTTGCTAACTATCGTATAGACTCAGATGTCCAATCAAACTATACATCGTTCTAAGGTCCTTAGGATGTTCTCAACGTCGACATGGATGGCAAATATAGATATTAAGTCACACATAAACTTAAAAATTGGAAATATGACAGGACCTAAAAGACCCAATACTTCAGTGGCACTTCTAAAGAAATCTGTGGAAACTATTGCACAACAATATGATGGATTAAAACAGATTTACAGTAATGAGTCAAAGGACGATAGCGGAACAGGAGCAGCATTTTTTGATCCCCAGTATAACACGAGAGCCAGTTTCATATTAAACTGCAAATCATCTGTAATGGCAGCAGAATTGTATGCCATTTCAGAGTGTCTATCGTATTTGATAACGTGCAAATATACAAAATTTTTATACTTAGTGATCCAAAGACCGCTTTGCAGCATATAGCTCGGTGCACCACGGGCATACGAGGCCTGCCTGTAGCTTATTCCATATTAGAGTCGTACTTAAGGTTGAGGGAAAGTGCCAAAGCTGTTAAATTCCAGTGGATCCCATAACATGTAGATCTGATAGGAAACGAAATTTCAGATAAGTTGGTAAAAACAGTAATCTATGAACGAACTTCTGTCGGTAATCTACTTTTCTTCACAGATATATTAAGAAATGCTAAAATTGTTTGCAATATAGTATGGAAAGAGTACTTTGACAAAAGATCTGAATAGAAGGGTGTACACCGTACAAGACAATCTAATCTGAGCCACCAAGGATTCCTTGGTTCACTGAAGTACCGCTGAATATACGATTATTAGTAACAAGCATGCGCCTGCGATCTGGGCACATTCCGTTGAATGCGTTTGGGCATCTTATGAAAGTTACTGACACCCCAAAAAAAAAAAAAAAAAAAAAAAGCCTTTTTCCAAATAAAGATTTAAAAAAAATCATTTCTGGTGATATTACTCAAAACAAATGCATTATAGATGTTGTTAATTAACTTAATATTGTTAATAATGACAGTTTAATAAGCATTAGTCTTATTTAACATTCGTAATAAGTAGAAACAAACCGCTACCTACGTCAAAATGGCGCGAAAAATGGAGGACGATGTTCGTTGAATTAGGTATTTCTTCCGGAATTCATGGCAAATACACAATCAAGTTATTAAAAACAGTTTTACATAACGTTCCATGATCTATAGCAAGGTGACATTACACAAACAACACTAACTATTAAAATTTTCACACACAAAATAACAGCACCGACAGTCAGCGACTCACGTATCGGGACTGGCTTCAATGAATTCTACACCAACGGTGTTATGCGTCAGAGACTGTCAGAGTGACAGAGTGTGATCCTTGTCTTTCTCAGTTGACGTTGGGCAAGTAAGAGCCAGACAGACAAAGTTTACACACAAAAATAACGGCCAAACCAAAAGCTTGTGAACAGCGATCCCGTAGGGATCGTGGACTGTTAAAGGATGTTCGCCGAGATCCCGTAGGGATCGCTTATTTTTTTGTTAGGGATCGCTGGACTGCTGAGTGGAGGTGATGTAGTTGTAGTGTAGCGTGTAGCCAACCAACATGGACCTGTTAAAGCTGTAACACACACTCAGATTTGGTCTGCCACACCAAATCTGAGCGTCTTGATTTGGTCTGTCACACCAAATCCGTCGGACGAAATCTGAGTGTTACAGCTTTTCAGAGCATAGTAGCAACAGCAACCTAGTGGGTTTTACCCTACCATAGACTTTTAAAAATGAAATAGAACTTATTAATGAACCTGCAATATTTAAGAGCATTGTCATTGTCTTAAGAGTTTGTGGCGGGATTTCTTCGAGTGAACATCAGTGGGTGTTTTTATTTTTTGCAAATTGATTCCTAGTGGATATTGTGATTTAAAATTGGTGTAGTTTTGTGTCTCAAGTCTCTACGCAACTGGATAATTTGCGAAATCATTGAAACAGACGCGATCTCAGTAAAATGAAGCTGAGAATTTTATTATTATTGACTAGCTCAGTGAAACTTGCTGAGATGGCTGATTCGATACATTTGCTGCCAAATACTGCAAAAACATTAGAATGTGTTACATCTGAATTATAATGGGAAAAAAAGTCATAGTGTTAAAATTAAGACTTGGCATAAAGGTTTTGCAACCAAGCCAGTGGCATAGCCACAACACTTCAATAAAAAAAAAACATTGTCATAATACTGTCAATCGATTTTGACATTTTAACATTAAATAGTAAACACCACTGACTTTTAAGTCAGCCATAACCTCTAAAATTGAATTGAATTGACTTTTATGTCAATGGTAAACACACGTGCAGTATTACATTACCTATTCGTGCATATTAGTGCTCTGTGCAACCTCTGTGTCTGTGCACACGTGCGTTAAAGTTACATACGTCCTGTATTATTATTATACTCTTTGTTACATACTCTGACGTGCGTGGTGTTTACTACAGTAAAGTTATAGTGTGTTGATACTTCGGTATATTACATTGTTATTTATACAGTAAAATCCTAAATGTGATATATAAACATCAAAATGAATTCGAAGAAAGTTGCCAAGAATCCTTCCTTGGCTTACACAAGCCACCCAGACTATCGGAAACCACCAAAAATCGCAAATCCGGTTCGTAACCTATGAAACTGTTTTTTTCTTGATTTTACCATGTTTTTTTTTATTCTCGAATCGGTTTATTTGTACTAACTATTTATTTTTAGCATCTACAATGTCTTGGAGCGCCTCATATTGATTCGTTTAACTACATGCTGCAAGATGGTTTGAAAGCAGCCATTGCGGACCTTGTACCATCTGAATTTGAGTTACCGAGTGGAGAGAGGGTTAAGATAACCATCGATGAGGCAGGCTTCTCTAAGCCCAGTGTCCCTATGGAAGCCGTTGGTGTCAAAAACCAGACAGTTCTGCCAACGGAGTGCAGACAACGGGCTGCAACTTATAAAGGGGATTTTAAGATCCGAATGACAATGACTATTGATGAGAAGTCTATCACAGTAGACAGGTCTATGGGATCCCTGCCTATTATGGTGAAGGTGAGATTTTCTATCTAAATTAATATTACAAAGAGGTAGTTTGTAAGTTCATAGGAGATAAGCTCTGCAAATAATATTGAGTCAAGTTGAAATGTTAAGGAAAATTCTTTCACTAAGAGAAAGCTAGACAATTGGTTTTCAGCTATTTCTTATCTTGGAAAAATGCTGGTTTCCTGAGGGATAGGCCATCAGAGCAAAACCACAGTAACCAGCAGGTCACTAATAAAATATGATCGTGATGCTCAGTGGGAGTTGAGCAAATTCTTCTGCGTTCTTGTATCATGATGAAATGAGGTGTAATAACAAAAAACAAAGTTATAATAATAATAATAAACATTTATTTCAGACCAGGTCCATATTTTGTTAGTAACAATGTACTTAAGAACTAATGTTAGTATTGGCAATAAAATTATTTTACGGCATGAAGCCACACCCACCTATGCAGCATGGGGGACTCCTACCTATCAGTAAAAACACCCAGTATAGTGTTGGTGCTGCCACAAACAGGAGCAAGTAGGGAGGCGCATCTTTTCCTAATGATAGCGACAAAGCCATCCACCCGCATCTCAGCAAACATCCCTGACGCACTGCAACGTGGGGCAGGCCCAACAGTACCCTGAGTGCATTATTATATTGGACACGCAGGTCGCTGTATGCCCGCTGCGAATAACTCACCCACAGGCTGCAGGTGTAAAAAGATTGGCAGTATGCTTTAAAAAGTGTGATTTTCACTGAATTTATACACCGTGCAAACCTGCGGGCCAGCATGTTACAACGGACAGCCAGCGACCTGCGTTTCCTTTCTATGTCTACATTATCACTTAACGCGTCAAGTCCCTCATTAGCAGACACAATTAAAAACCTATTTTGGTGGTGACGCAGGGGCCTGACGCGTTAAAACATGTTTGTTATGCATTAATTAATATTTTAATCACAATTTGTTTTTTTTTTGCAGTCAAAAATGTGTCACTTGGCGGATTTATCTCCTGAAGAGTTAGTGCAACATAATGAACATACTGACGAGTGGGGTGGATATTTTATTGTTAAGGTAGTTATTATTTACTTTATCTCATGATCATGACCGAGCCTTTTTTTCGAGGTTTGGAAATCATCAGATGACTATGCCCTCTCTAGGTGGAGTGGGGTGGCATGTCAGACGTTTGGTAACTCTTTCATACAATCCCTCAACCCTGGCAGGCATTGGCCCTAGCAGGCCCCGTCTATTACTGCTAACATCTCTTTGAGGCGCGCGTGGATGCGAGTCTGGTCCTTATCGGACGGCGTGCAATTGGTAGCTAGCTGTCCGATTAGGACCGCAAGCCCGCGCCCATGGTGGCCGGGAATCGCCCTGCGAGGGACCTACCCTGACTGCAGCTGGGCAGTGATAGCTCTGTAATGGTTCTGGATGTAATTTCATCATCAAGAAAAACAGGGGTATCCTATAATAAAAATTTCAAAAATAAGTAACTCTACCAACCCAGACCGCGCTCTTGTGGTGGATAGTTTGGCTATTTTCCTTGTTTCCATAAAAAACAATTTTGATTTCATGTGTTGTTTATTTTATCTCTGTCCTCTTTTCTATTTCTAGGGTCACGAACGTCTAGCCCGTATGCTACTGGTTACGAGACGTAACTACCCGGTAGCCATCAAGCGTTCCGGATGGAGGATGAGGGGCAACCTGTTCTCTGACTACGGAGTCATGGTCCGCTGTGTTACTTCCGATCAGACCAGCACTGTTAGTAAACTAACCAATTCATCCTACTAATATTATTACTATTTTTTAACCGACGAAAAAAAGGAGGAGGTTCTCAATTCGACCGTATATATGTTTTTTTTTTTTTTTTTTTGTGTATGTTCAGCCCTCACTCCGTCATTTATGAACCGATTTTGATTATTCTTTTTTTATTAGGTAGGGTATACCTCAAGGGTAGTCCCATGTCAAGGAAGTCAGGATCTGACAGTGGAAACCTGATAAAATTGAGAGAAAACCTTGAAAATTGTGGGCACGTTTAGCGTTTCTGTGTGTATGTTCGGCCTTCACTCCGTTATTTATGAACCGATTTTGATTATTCTTTTTTTGTTAGATAGGGTATACCTCAAGGATGGTCCCATAATGAGGAAGTCAGGATGTGACAATGGAATCCTGATAAAATTGAGAGAAAACCTCGAAAATTGTGGATACGTTTAGCGTTTCTGTATGTATGTGCGGCCCTCACTCCGTTATTTATGAACCGATTTTGATGATTCTTCTTTTCTTGGATAGGGTACACCTCAAGGGTGGTCCCATGTCAAGGACATCAGGATCTGATCATGGGATCCTGAAAAAATTGAGAGAGAACCTCGAAAATTGGGCACGAATATTCTTTCTGTTTACTTTTCATAACTTAATCAGGTATTTGCATTTAGGAACCATCACATCATGAAACTGAGCTGATGATGGAAACCATAGCTTTCCTAAACAATAGTAGTTAGATATAAAACTAGTTTTAGTGACAGTGACACTTAATATGGTTTGAAGAAAAGACGTCTTTACAATCAACTGGTCAATATCCTGGGAACTTCATGGAAGGATGGTTATTTCATCAGCTCAGTGGCAAGAGGAATGATGAAGAATTAGAAATTAGCCTCAGAGTGTTACAAGATGATGCGAGCCACAAAAAATCATAAAATAAAAAACTTTTTAACAAAAAAATTAACCGACGAAAAAGAACTAAAAAGCAAAAAATAAATAAAACTTTTAAGTCTTGAGTAATGAGCATATTTACCTACATAAAATATCAAATTTTATATAAACTAATTTTGAGTCGGCGCCAATTAATAAAATGATTAATTACCTACTTACAGCCTTCCTCATTTGTAAGTACTTATAAAATTTAGTTATTTAATAATCAGATTGTTGTTTGGCGTCGACTCAAAATTAGTTTATATAAAATTTGATATTTTATGTAGGTAAATATGCTCATTACTCAAGACTTAAAAGTTTTATTTATTTTTTGCTTTTTAGTTCTTTTTCGTCGGTTAATTTTTTTGTTAAAAAGTTTTTTTTTGTATTACTATTTGTTAGTCTATAATGCCAGAATAGCTGAACAGAGCCAGATAAAATTAAGCACAGATATAGATTATAGACTAGATTGGCCCATAAGCCATAATTTATAATGGGCGATGTACTAATTCCACGTGGGCGAAGCCACTTCCAGAAGCTAGTATTTAATAAATGTATTTGTCTTTTAGTAACAGTAAAGGTTGAATGAGTTTGTCCAGGAATGGAGAAGTACTACCACTATACTTATAACAGAACATTCTGTGTACCCAATTTAATTTCTTAAAACTATACATTACAATACTTGTCCTAGATACCATGCAGGTGGGCCGCCTGCTCGTTAGCCAGTCTTTGGCATAAAAAATAAACTTTAAACTAATTAAATTGACAATGTTGTTACAGAACAACGTCCTTCACTTCCTGAACAACGGCACATGCAAGCTGATGTTCTCGTACCGCAAGATGATGTACTACGCCCCTCTGCTTCTCATCATGAAGTGCCTGGTGGACTGGCCCGACCACTACATTTACAGGCTCCTCCTGCACGGGAAGAAGAACGACCTCTATTATGTGAAGTAAGTCTGTCAGCACTGCCGTGTTTTCGAGAAATTTTAGACCTTCCTGTCGAATGAATGCTATTATTATGTTATAAGAATTAGGAACTTTAAGAAAAAAAAAACCAGTCAAGGCCACGCGCAAGGTAGGGTTCCGCAGTCGCCCGTTATAACATGCAGACTTAGATGGGGGCTTTATCTTTATTACTATGAAAATAATAATTGAGTTCAAGGTTTAACAGCCAATAACGTTTAAAAACGTGCCCACATAGGACGATGGTAACTGAAGGAGTTATAAAATCCAACTTCATTGCACTGAAGCTTTCATTGACGGCACGGTTGGCGTAGTGGTTGAGCGTTCGGCTGCTGCGCTGCGTGTCGCGGGTTCGATCCCCGCACGGAACAAATATTTGTATAACCTACAGATAGTTGTTCCGGGTCTGGGTGTCTTGTGTATGTGACTTTACATGTTTGTAAACGCACCCACGATACAGGAATAATTCCTAGTGTGGGGAAACGATTTAAAAAATAAACAATGTTTGGAACACCCAAGCTCTTTATTTTTGGGGTGTCTCTGATCACCCCATTTGGGATAAAGTTTGTGACGTTAGGTATGTCTCTTATGATTTTATTTTTCCATAATTTTACCCATTTACTATCACGTTTTAAACAAGTAACAATTTCATCCAAAAAAAAAGTAAGAGCTGCTCCATACATTTATCAATACTAATACATATTATAAAGCTGAAGAGTTTGTTTGTTTGCTTGAAAGCGCTTATCTCAGGAACTACTGGATCGAATTGAAAAAATATTTTTGTGTTAAATAGTCCATTTATCGAGGAAAGCTAAAAGCTATATAACATCACGCTGCGACCAATAGGAGCGGAGCATCAATGAAAAATGTGGCAAAAAAGAAGAATCCTTTTGAGAGCATCCGTTGCGTGCGCTGCGTAATGTATGACGGAATTTTCCCCTTTAAAAGCTCTTAAAAAAAAAGTCCGCGACAGCATATGTCTGTCTTTTAAGGTTAACTCACTATAATCTTTTTTGTGGTAGTCAAATTTGTTCTAAAATAATGCATTATTTGCGAAGGTGTTTTTATAAACATGATATTAATCCTTATCCAAATAAATATGTTATTCATCATAAGTATTTAATTTTGAACAAAATTGCTCTTGACATCATTTGATTTCAACGAATATCTTAGGAGATATCATAGTTTTAATCAAGTACCACGCACACATTCATGATGTAGCGTGGCGGGCGATCATGAGGGAAGTGGTGTGTGCATGCGCTAGCCGGCCGCCGCCAGTAGCGAGGCGAGGTACCATTTTGTACTATAAAGCCTATTAGACTTTATAACATCACGCTACGACACAGTAACCATAAACGCGGGTGAAACCGCGGGCACAGCTAGTGTTCTCATAAAATGTAGGTCGTGTTTCGCGGATTCGTCGCCCTAAAGCAAAATTTGTTAATGATAATATTTTTTTTTTTTTTTTTTTTTTTTTTTTTTTAATACGTTGCCCCACACTAGGAATATTCCTGTATCGTGGGTGCGTTCACAAACATGTAAATTCACATACACAAGACACCCAGACCCGGAACAACTATCTGTGCAGGTCATACAAATATTTGTTCCGTGCGGGGATCGAACCCGCGACACGCAGCGCAGCAGCCGAACGCTCAACCACTGCACCAACCGTGCCGTCAAAATATGATGAGTTAACAAAACGTATCTTTCAACAGTTGTATCCAAAACATGCTCCGCGAGCTCCACGAAGAAGGGCTCCATTCGTCTCACGACTGCCGCTCCTACCTGGGCCGAATGTTCCGCCCCAAGCTGTACGAGCTGCCCCCGTGGGCCTCCGACCAGGACGCCGCCGACTTCCTGCTGCAGCGCTGCGTCATGATACACCTGAAGGACCACAAGGACAAGTTCCACGCGCTGGTCTTCATGGCTCAAAAGCTGTACGATTTGGTGCAGAATAAGTGTAAGGTGAGGACTGTATACCATAGTAAAAAAAAACGGCCTAGTGCGTGTCGGGCCACGCACAGTGTAGAGTTCCGTAGTTGCCCGTTATAACATGCAGACTTAGATGGGGGCTTTATGTTTATTACTAGGAACATAGTATTTGAGTTCATGGTTTAATGGACAATAACGTTTAAATTTAAAAAACAATAAAAAAATGACATGTTTACTAACCGTTTTAAATATTAAATAAGTAACAACTTTACATAAGAAGTATTATTTCTAAGGATTTTGGTGTTTTTAACCGACGTTCGAAAAAGGAGGAGGTTCTTTGTTCGACTGTATGTATGTTGTATGTCCGCTGATTTCTCCGTCAGTTGTGGGCCAATTTTCAAAATTAATGTTTTATCCGAAAGAATGTACTGACGACCGACGTGGTCCCATATAAATTTTATCGAAATTGCTTCAGCGCTTTTTGAGAAACTGAACAAAAACGAAAAATACGTATACCTAGATGACATTTTTGTTTTCTCCAATTACGAGTATGTTTAAATTCTACGTTCCATGTTATCGGGCTTTTTAGTTCTTGGGTATAACAAGTAAAAAGTGAAAAATAAAAAACTTTTTACCAAAAAACAACCGACTTCCAAAAAAGGTACATGTACATTAAAAATTTAAAAAATAACTTTAATTTGGGAAGTCGGTGTTTGTATTTTATTTCTTCGTTATTTGTCACCGACTTCCGAAATTAAAGTTATTTTTTAATTTTTATTGCAGTATCTTTTTTGGAATACGGTTGTTTTTTTTTTTGTAAAAAAGTTTTTATACGAAATGATCCAAGTAGGTACATTTTATAAGTTGAGTGACTGTTACTCTTAAACTAACAGAGCTAACTTAGCTGTGATAGTTTCCCTTCCAAGTTCATTATATATACTACAATCACTTTTAGTTTTTAGGGGGAGAGAGGAGGGGGGGGGGGAGCGCTCGACTCGAACAAAGACCACTGTAACGTTTGATATTTTGCAAACGAATCACAATCGAAAAATAGAAAAACCCGCAATTAATTTAAAAGACCTATCCAACGATACACCACACTAGCATAGGCGAGAAAATTATACCCAAGGTACCTACCGTAATTTTTTTTTTTTTATATTTAAAAAAAAAAAATGTTTTCTTGGCGTTATTAATAATATATACCCATGCAAAATTGCAGCTTTCTAGTACTAACAGTTTCTAACCTATGCCCCGGACGGACAGACTGAAACTATAAGTGCCTTTTCACACGTGCCGGTTGCCGGGTAGCAGATGCCGACTGTCCGGTAAAAATTAAAAGTAAATTACACTGGTACATGTGAAAGCTAACGTACATGGCTATACACTTCGCCGCCGGTTACCTGGCACCGGCTATCCGGCAACCGGAGCGTGTGAAAAAGCACTAAGGGTTCCTTGACCTTGTTAGGACTACGGAACCCTAAAAACCACACACCATATAAAAAATGTGATTAGCGCAGCCATTTGGCGTCTGTACTTACTTTTAGGGTTCCGTACCCGAAGGGTAACCAACGGGACCCTATTACTATGCCTCCGCTGTCCGTCCGTCTGTCAGTGGGCTGTACCTCACGATTCGTAATAGCCACACAGTTTAAATTTTCACAGAATGTGTATTTTTGTTGCCGCTATAACAACCAATAATAATAATTTGTTGTTTATTGTAATAATCTGTTGCTATAGCGGTTATAGAAATACACGTTGTGTGAAAATCCAAAAAACCTGACCTAATGTTTTTTTTGGGATTTTTTTTTTGCAGTTTATAGTACGGAACCCTTCGGGTGCGAGTCCGACTCGCACTTGGCCGGTTTTTTAATAGTGTCATTTTGATCTACTCCAGCAACATCTTTTTGCGTATACTTACTTATCTAGTAATTTATTATAGTTTCATTGTAATAAAATAAATGAAACAACAACTGGTGATTGCTTGTCGTCAGGTGGAAGGTGCTGATGCCGTGATGGTGCAAGAACTCCTAGTGGGTGGCCACCTGTACCTCCAGATCCTGAAGGAGAGGCTGCAGCAGCTCATCTCCGTCGTCCGGATACAGGTCTTGAGGAAGGCCAAGACTACCAAGAAGTTTGTAATTGGACCGGTCAGTATGAAAAGTTTTTATTACGAAAATAAAGTGATGTTGTTCGCATGTTTGTTGGATTCGCAGTCATTCCGTGTATGTCAGTTATTTTAGTTCAATCGTAGATTTAATGCATTCTGCTGCACAAGTTTTTTTTTTTTTTAACAGACTTCAAAAAAAGGAGGAGGTTTTCAATTCGACTGTTTTTTTTTTATGTGTGTTACCTCATAACTTTTTACTACCTCCGATAACCGATTTTGAAGATTTTTTTATTGTTTGAAAGCTGTTGCTTCACATGTGGTCCCATTTTAATTTGGTGAAGATCTGATGAAGAACTTCGGAGATACACAATGGAACTCTTCAATAAATGATAGCAAACATTCCAGAATTGCTGCAATCGCATGTCTGTATATTGTTTTCACCACTTCACAACATTACATCACGCTGATGCGCTCTGAAGGGGTATACAGATTTGTACAGTTTACCCTGATACACCCTAATTTCACCAACTATGGTCAAATTCCCTATTTTTGGGGCTATCAATTCATTTGAGGCATAACTTTACTATTAATTTAGTTTTACTTCTGGGGTACAACAACTAAAAAGTGAAAAATAAAAAACTTTTTTACAAAAAATACAACCGACATCTAAATTCCAAAGTAACGTTAATTTCGGAAGTCGGTGTCAAATAACGAAGAAAAAAAATACACATACAAACACCGACTTCCAATATTAAAGTTATTTAGGAATTTTTAGAAGTTGGTTGCATTTTTTGTAAAAAAGTTTTTTTTTGTTGCCCCGCGGTTTCACCCGCGTATTATTTTCTATTGGTTCTCTTCATAAAAACCTTTCTGAGATTTCAACGAATAGTTTTTTGGGCTTAGCAACACATTTAGCCATTGATTTGAATATATGTAGTTAGATTACAATGCTATTTGACAGAAAATAAAAAAGAACCTCTATGTTTATTTCCTTTAGCACGAGCTCCAACAAATTCTCCGCAGTTCAGGCAACTTGGAACAGAAGATGGAGACGTTCCTCGCGACCGGTAATGCACCCTCAAACAATGTGAACCTGGCGCAGTACAAGGGACTCACTATAGTGGCCGAGAACATCAATAGAATGCGATACATGTCGCATTTCAAGTAAGTACATGAAAACTGTCAAAATCAACCCATGATAAATATTATAGTTTAAAAAACTAAAAACACGCTGAATGACGTCATTTTATTTTTCGTATTCTTCAAATTCAAATTCATTTATTGTCCGCCATATTGAATTTAGAATGACGTCACTTAGCTAACCATGCATTGTCATCCAAACTAAACATGTATGCAAAATTTCAGCTCAATCGGATACCGGGAAGTGGGTGAAATTTAACTTCTAAGAGTTTTGAAGTTCTACTTCTTTTGGCGCGTTAGGGAAAAATGATGAGAGTAAATTTTAAAGATGCGCGCGCACACCGTCACAAAAAACCGACACCCTGAAGTTAGCTAGAACCGACACCCTGAAGTTAGCTATAGTCTTTGGTTCATGAAAAATGATTGTTTTCCTTTTGTAAACTTTGTGACAGTTTGGTTTTTTGTCTTGTTACGCGAATAACTTCTTACGTGCGTACATAAGTGCGCACACACTTTTTTTTATATAGTAAGGTTTACAGATGAAGCTATTAAAAGCGTAAAACCGTCATAATCAGCCCATAAACTTAATCCGCAAATAAATCCCGAAAAATATTTTTCTATCTTCCTCTGCCTACCTCTTCGGAGAATGGAAGCGTAATGTTACGTATATCATCTTGCAGGTCCATCCATCGAGGCTCATTCTTCATGGAAATGCGTACGACGGAGGCACGACAACTGCTCCCGGACGCGTGGGGCTTCGTGTGCCCCGTGCACACTCCCGACGGAGCGCCCTGCGGCCTGCTCAACCATCTCACTATGAGTGCACAGGTACATCCTCATTTTCATGTTTCAGTTATCGTTTTGGTAGTCACTCTTTTCCTATTTTTTTCGGATTTGGATGAAACTTTACAATAATATAGCTTATACATCAGAATACGAGTAACATATAGGGAACGTGCACGAACTATAGGTTAGGAACAGCACAAATCGACACGAGCGCCACAGTGTAGTAAGAAAATTAACTATTCAGAGCTGTAATCGTTTTGCCGTCTATTTTACAACCTTTTTAACCGACTTCAAAAAAGAGGAGGTTCTCAATTCGTCTGTATATATATTTTTTTGTATGTTTGTTACGCGATATCTCCGCCATTTGTGAATAGATTTTGATGATTCTTTTTTGTATGATAGGTCATACTTCAGAGGTGGTGGTCCCATATAAATTTTATCGAAATTGATTCGGCACTTTTTGAAAAAATCAACATAAACAAAAATTATGTATACACAGATGACGTTTTGGTTGTCTCCAAATGTTCAAATTCCATGTTATTGGTGTTATCTATTCGGGCATAACTTTAATATTTAGTTTTACTTCTGGTGTACAACAGCAATAAAAAAAAGTTAAAAAAAAAATAAACTAAAAAGTGAAAAATAATTTTTTTTTTTCAAAAAGTACAACCAACTTCTAAAAATTGCAAAATAACTTTAATTTCAGAAGTCGGTGTCAAATAACGAAGAAACAAAAAAAATATGTACACCGACTTCCGAAATTAAAGTTATTTTGATGGACTTATGTATCTTCGGTGACAATACAATGATATGGTATCATGGAGTTGGTCTGATGATGGAGACAGCAGATGGCCATCGGAAATTCTGAACTAAACAAGATAAACCCATCGAGTCTGGGCTCCGGTCCGGGCGAATGATTTGTTTTGAGGAGCACTTTACACCTAGACGATATCCGGGGTCTGATGATGAAGCTGGAAGTTGGCCACGGCATCTCTGTGATAAAACAACAGAATCCTACCGAGTTTGCGCTTGATTGATTCGTCTTGAGGAGCATTTTACACCTAAACGATATCCAGGGTCTGAGATGAAGCTGGAAGGTGGCCATGGCATATCTGTGATGAAACAACATAACCCCACTGAGTTTGGGTTCGACTGATTCGTCTCGAGGAGCACTTTACACCTAGATGATATCCAGGGTCTGACGATGAAGCTGGAAGGTGGCCAGGGCATCTCTGTGATAAAACAACAGAACCCCATCGACTTTGGGCTCAATTGATTCGTTTTGAGAAGCACTTTACACCTAGATGATATCCAGGGTCTGATGATGAAGCTGGAAGGTGGCCACGGCATCTCTGTGATAAAAAAACATAAGCCCACCGAGTTTGGGCTCGATTGATTCTTCTTGAGAAGCACTTTACATCACATCATAATATCCGTAGAATATTTTAAAACATCACGCCTACTATAAAATACTTACCTACTAAAAAGTTAAAAATAAATTAATGGTAAAAAAATATTTTTAAAAACAAGCTTCTATCAGGGACAATGAACTAAAAAGTTGGAAATAAATTCTAGTAAGTATTTGGCGTATATGTACTTATATTCTTAAAAGCTTGAGGCACAGAAGTATAGTAAGTATCTAACCTGTTACCTGTAACGGGTAGTGCCTCAAGCTTTTAAGTTTGGTTGTGGAGGTCAGATAGGCAGTCGCTCCGTGTAAAATACTGATATTCAGCTGCATCCAGTTAGACTGGAGGCCGACCCCAAGATACTTGGGAAAAGGCCAGGCAGATTGATCCACTAGTAATCAATTTGCGAATAATTAAAACAGCCACTGAACTTCACTCGACAAAATCCCGCCAAAACTCCATCTCTATAGGACACAACGGTCAGGGAACGAAGGAGGTTTCCAAACTATTATAACTCTAAAGACGAATCATCTCTCTAGCCTTTTCTAACTATGTTTGGGTCGGCTATTCATCTAACCGGATGCAACTGAATACCACTATTTTATTTGGAGCAACTGTCTTATCTGATCTCCATAGCCGAGTTAGAGTGGACCTGTTTTCGTGGTGGAGTAATATCCTGGCTTTAAGGAATAATGAAAAGGAAAGGACAAAATAGATGTGCAAGGTCTAATATGTACAAATTAAAAAAAAACCCCAACGCTTAAAAATAAAGCGAACCTTTAAAAAACACAAAAGAGATGATGAACTTGAAACCGCTGAACCGATTTTGATAAAACATGTCTAAGAACCATCGCTAGAAAACCAGCTTTCAATTCAAATGAAAAAAAAACCCGCATTTAAATCGGTTTACCCGTACAGTGTACAGTGACGCACACAGACACACACATAGCGGTCAAACTTATATCACTCCTCTTTTTGTGTCGGAGGTTAAAAAAGGTACTAAGGAAAATATAGATGAAAGATATATAGTATTTTTTGCTATTCTTTTTCAGGTAACACAACCCGCCGACCCCAAGCAAATTGCAACATTACCACAAGTCTTAGAAAGATGCGGTAAGTCGAAATTTACTTTTATGTTCTATTTAGATTTATAAGTTTTTTAGGGACTTTTTAAGTAACTTTCAATCGCACATTATTATTTATATATTAGCGCACATTTACAGGCCTTTCTTAATTTTGAAATATGAGTTGTTTTGATACTCGTTGATTTTACTTTATGTATTTTGTCTCGTTGACCTTATTATGAAAGTTTTATGTTTTCACTGGAACATATTAACTCGGAAAAAATGCGTTCCCTTATGCGGAAGATACCTTTTTTATAGTTGACAAACATGTAAACTCACCTAGACGAGACATCCAGACCTTGAACCACTGTCTGTAGGTCATACAAATATTTGTTCCGTGCTAGAATCGAACCCGCGACAAGCAGCACAGCAGCCGAACGCTCAACCACTGTGCCAACCGTGTTGTCGTTGACCACAACCCACAATTAGTACTTCGAGCCGGATCACCTAAATTCGAAAATCCACGTTTGATCCCTCGAGCCAGATCACCTATATTCACAATCCACATAATTATTTCAGAGCAGTGGTGCCCAGTGGTAACGACCGCGACTTACAAGTTGTAGGTCGTGAGTTCAAACCCAGGCAGGCGCTTTACTTTGTGTAAATGATTTCATCACCACTGCTCTCAAAACGGTGAAGGAAAACATCGTGAGGAAACCGACATGTCCTAAAACTTAAAAATTCGAAGATATGTGACATCCACCAACCCGCATTGGGCCCGCGTGGTGGATTACGGCCCAGACCCTCTCACTGAGAGGAGGCCTGTGCCCCAGCAGTGGCGACATTAAAAGGCTGATGATAATTATTTCGATTCTTCCACTGCATCACCTACATTTTTGAATCTTCATCTTCCAGGCATGGAAGCCATCAGCACGATAGCGCAGACGCCGCTGTCGCGTGATGTGTACAAGTACCCGGTGCTGCTGGACGGCAGGCTGGTGGGCTACTTCGCCGAGGACACAGTGGACAAATCCGCTGCTTACCTTCGGACCTTGAAGATCAAGGGCGAGGAGGTCCCTATGACTACAGAGATTGTCGTTGTGCCAAAGAAACAGGTGAGTTTTCTGAACATATTTCCCGTGGTTGATGTGTTATCTTCTTAATTTAAATGCTCGTACCTATATAAAAACTCTTTTACAAAAAATACAACCGACTTCTAAAAATTCCAAAATAAATTTCATTTTAGAAGTCTGTGTTTGTATGTGTATTTTTTTTCTTCGTTATTTGACACCGACCTCCGAAAGTAAAGTTATTTTGGAATTTTTAGAATCAGTCAGTTGTATTTTTTGTAAAAAAGTTTTTAATTTTCACTTTTTAGTTGTTGTACCCCAGAAGTAAAACTAAATATTAAAGTTATGCTGTGTATACATATTTTTTGTTTATGTTGATTTTTTCAAAAAGTGCTGAATCAATTATGTTATAATTTATATGGAACCACCTGGGAAGTATACCCTTTCAAACAAACAATGAAACAAAATCCAAACTGGTCCAGCCATCTTCGAGTAATCGGGGAACATACATAAAAAAAAAATGAAAAGTTCCGACGAATTGAGAACCTCCTCCTTTTTGGAAGTCGGTCAAAAATGCAGCTATTTAAATCATTATTTCGGCACTATTCAGTATTGTCTACAAGTAATCATACAATAATTAACACAAACAACATATTTCACAGATATGCTCCCAATACGCTGGCGTATTCCTTATGACGAGCGAAGCGCGAATGATGCGTCCGGTCATCAACCTCTCTACAGGACAGCTGGAGCTCATCGGCACCATGGAGCAGCTGTACCTTGACATAGCCGTCACACACAACGAGATACTCAAAGGTATAGTCGATAAAATCAAAATCAAAAGTCATTTATTCAAACTAGGCTGGGAGCCAACACTTTTTGAACGTCAAAGTTCTACATAAAGACAGTCTCCCAAGAACGCCCGCCCGTCACCACTTCCTAGTGTTTTAGCTGTGAAGAAGAAATGGCCAACAAACTCCCCAGCAACACATCTGTCTGTTAAGTTTGAAAATTTGAATCTATATAATTGTATGCAACAATCTTAACATATTAAATAGGCAAATAAAGATATATCGTCCAAAATATAATCATAAAATTAAATTATCCGCCACTTATTAGATAGCACACTCCATTAAGCCATCAAAAACGAAAAAAAAAACTCAACTATAAACACTAACCTGAATTAAATAAGCCTCCATACATTATTGGTGTGCCTGCTTACACGTACAGAGGTAGAATCTAACAAAGGGCTATGATTCAAAGCCACAAGAGTGATGAACTAGGCTAGGGTCATCACAGTAAAATTAGTAAACAATTGTTATAGTTATTTTTACGAAAAGAAAGGGGAAGCTTATTGTAAAAGCGGATACCGAGACCCACAAACGAGCCATGAACCTTACGAAGACAGGGCAAGGAGTATAGATCGAACATCATCATCATCAGCCTTTTTTTTTGTCCCGCTACTGGGGCACAGGCCTCCTCTTTGTGAGAGGGTGCCACCGATAGAACAAATAAAATAAAATAAAAAAGGCGTGTGGCACTCGGAGACTGCCGCGGTAAAGCTATTGCATAGCATTTTTTATCAACTTATGCAATTATAATTATTTATTTATTTTATTTATGCAGTATTTTTTTTTCCTTTGTTTTTTTTTCTTTGATATTAAATCAAGTTACACTTTTTACACGTAAGAAGTTACACTTCTTTGGCGTAACAAGATAAATATCATCATCATCATCATCACCATCATCATCATCGTCATCATCATCATCATCATCACCACCATCATCATCGTCATCGTCATCATCATCATCATCATCACTATTCATCGATAGATGGCCAAACTAAAAAGTATCACCGCTGTGGCGGTCGGAGTGGGGGGTGTTAGGTTATTTTCGTTACGGAATTTCTGGATTCGGTCTCCACGCTCAAGGCCCGCGATAGAAGCTATGCAATAGCTTAAAAATCTAGATGCATTGTCTGTCAATGAGTTTATGATTTTTATCAAGTTTTCTGATGATTCCCATCAATTCTGGGCATTTCAAAAACAATAATGAGCTCACGCTTGATCACCATCTCAATGTGTTCACGTTTCAGGTAAAACCACCCACTTGGAGTTATCGCAGACCGCGTTCATGAGCAACTTGGCCCAACTGGTGCCCATGCCGGATTGTAACCAGTCTCCACGGTGAGTACACTGAAAGACTTTCTTTGTGACCATTGAGCTGCTCAACTATTTAAAAAAAAAAGCGTGCGAGCCTTACAGTAGTCGCATATGATGTGTAACATTTGACATCTCACCTTGGTAATAAGCAACATTAACATTCTATCCAGAAAAATAAAATAAAACGTTTAGTTCCGATGTCGACCGCGCGCAGACCTATCCTACGCGCGCTCTACCATCTGACGGCCAACTCTACCACCGCGTGCGCTCTGCGGTCAAATCAAATAGCGCTCGCTTCCCCGGCTCCCTGTTACACACTTCCGTCCCATTTCACGAAATCACTCAAAGATGTTACACATCAAATAATTGTATGAATTTTGTTTTAATAACATGATTAACAATATTGTTTTTACTTTAAATTGTATATGATTGCATGCCGTTCAGCTACTCGTTCCTTACGAACGTTTACAACACATCTAGTGTTTCTCATTGTAAGCGAGTAGTATTGTATTCTGTATACCATACGGGTGTTATTACACCAATCGATTAATCGTCGATCGATGTTAGAATGAATTAGTCGACGTCGATCGATAGTTTCTATTAGGTACACCAATCAATCGAGCGTGGATCGATGGTAGAATGAATTAGTCGACGTCGATCGATAGTTTCTATTACACCAATCGATTGACCGTCGATCGATGGTAGAATAAATTAGTCGACGTCGATCGATAGTTTCTATTACACCAATCGATTGACCGTCGATCGATGGTAGAATGAATTAGTCGACGTCGATCGATAGTTTATATTACACCAATCGATTGATCGTCGATCGATGGTAGAATAAATAAGTCGACGTTGATCGTTAGTTTCTATTACACCAATCGATTGACCGTCGATCGATGGTAGAATGAATTAGTCGACGTCGATCGATAGTTTCTAGTAGGTACATCAATCGATCGAGCGTGGATCGATGGTAGAATGGATTAGTCGACGTCGATCGATAGTTTCTAGTAGGTACATCAATCAATCGAGCGTCGATCGATGGTAGAATGGATTAGTCGACGTCGATCGATAGTTTCTAGTAGGTACATCAATCGATCGAGCCTGAATCGATGGTAGAATGGATTAGTCGACGTCGATCGATAGTTTCTAGTAGGTACATCAATCGATCGAGCGTGGATCGATGGTAGAATGAATTAGTCGACATCGATCGATAGTTTCTACTAGATACATCAATCGATCGTGCGTTGATCGATGGTAGAATGGATTAGTCGACGTGGAACTATCGATTGTTTATCGATCAGCCAAAGCTATCACACCAATCGATCAACATCGATCGATTGGTGTAATAACACCATAAAACCATATAACTTTTCTTACACTGTTACTTACAATCGCTCACCTTTATACTAAACATATTATTATGCCATTTGATTCCAGTAACATGTACCAGTGTCAGATGGGGAAACAAACCATGGGAACCCCGATCCATACGTGGCAGACCAACGCAGAGACCAAGTTGTACCGGCTGCAGACCCCCGCCACTCCGCTGTTCCGAGCCACGCATTACGACAACATAGGGCTGGACGACTACCCGTGTGGGACCAATGCTATTGTCGCTGTGATTTCTTATACCGTAAGTGGTTTAATTTATACCTTTAATATCTTCATTTTTGAAGTGATACAATCATCGGCACGATTCTTGAGCGCTGACCTTCACCTGCGTAAAAGTGAGTTATTGGGTCCCTTTGGTGGTATGAAGTGAGGCGCGGGGCGGCGAAAGTGCCGTGATTGGACCGTAGCGCATCGCGTCATAGCCGTCACTCGGGATTTGTTCTATACTCTTGTTGTACGTACCTCACGACGACGAGTACAATTCCGGCCAATTTAATTGACACCAATTTTTAAACTGCATCATTTTAATTTATCTGGTAAGGTAGAACTCGAATATTTTATGTGATTTTTTTATTAATTAGACCTTTGTAATTATAATAAAAGGTGATATTTATCGAAAGCAAAGCGGGGAAAAAATAATTAATGTCAGTTTGTAATTATAGCAAAACTATTTTTGATTCAATTATTTTATTTGTACTTGTATCGAAATGTACTATAAATAAAGTTTTTATCTACACTAATATTATACAGAGGAAAGATTTGATTGTTTGTTTGTTTGTATTCAATAGGCTCCAAATATACTGGACCGATTTCAAAAATTCTTTCACCAGTTGAAAGCTGCCTTGGTCCTATGTGACATAGTATTCTTTTTAGGTATAAGATGCCAAGGTAAAACACTGTTTTAAATAGACAAGCCAGAAAACTGATTTACCATGTAAACTGTTTTATGAAAAAGGAGATTGAAGAAGGAGTCAGAAATTAAAACAAGTTCAAAAAAGAACAGCGGAGGCTACGAACACATCTGTTTCTTTCAACCATAGAACCAGTAAGAAATAACGTAGGTAACTTATAAAAAATAAATAATAAACGGGTGTGCGTTTTATTTGTCATAAGTGTACGATGCGCAAAGCGATCCCCACTCTTCCGCCGAGCGCTCAAGAACCGTGCCGGTATCTGTAGCTTCTTTATGCGCGTTGGGCAGTTTTGTTCAAGTTTTCACTTCTGTCGGCACTCCCGGAGTGCTACTCTTTTTTTTTGTTTTTTTTTTTCCTTATAGTGTTCACCAAGAATACTAAAGTTCAACTGAAAGAAAAAAAGATACGGTAATGTTTCCAGTACGCTGCGGAAATATGGACGATTCGTGCACAGGAGCGCCGACAAATAGATACTCTAGAGATGTGGTGCTGTGGACAGCACGCTGTTGTGCTTTTTTTTTGTGTGGCGGCGTGGGAAGTCATCCAATGACATCTCCCGCTCTGGGTGGAGCGGGAGGGTGTGTCAGACTTTTACTGACTAAAACCCACCCCTGGTCGTTCCCTGCCTGAGTGCCCAGGAGAGCGGTAACTCTGTTAAGAATTTATCCGCTACCCCTAGGCATACGCTGTTGTGCTAACGTCGATTGTGTAAATACGAATACTTAAATTATTCGGATACGTCATCCGCAATGAAGACTATGGAGTGCCTCATCGTCCAAGGCCATGTAGAGGGGAGACGTTCACGCGGCAGGTCACTTACACGCTAGACCGACCTTATTAAAAGCACCACAAAATGCTTGCGAGGGCTGCCTTACTCGCAGAGGATAATCGTATTAGTCCGACATCATCATAAGCCACGACTACTCTGTTAAGAGTGCACGCCTGAAGAGAGGGAGAAGGTAAAGGCATTTGTGGCTAAGTTTGCCCCGGAAACATTTCGCCACAGTCGACCTCGACAAGCAGTCATTTTGCAGATTGGTATGACCCATCATCTCTGCCTGCCCTTATCGCATGTTACTTGGGGTCGGCGCAACACGTTTTTTTCTTCCATTCTGTCCTGTCAGCCGTCACGCTATCACTAACTCCCTTTTCTTTCATATCACTCCTCACACAATCCATCCATCCTTTCTTTGGCCTCCCTCTCCCTCTATTCACATTTATATTTATAACTCTTTTAGTTACATGTGTTTCATCCCTCCTCTTTACATGATACCAATACTAAGATAAGCGGTTCCCTTTCAACTTTTCTGTGACTGGCGCCACTTTTAAACTACCTCTAATGTACTCATTTCTCACTTTATCCATTCTCGTTACTCCACACATCCATCTCAACATTCTCATCTCCGCCACATGCAGTCTTTTTTCATCCATGTTTTTCACAGCCCAACGTTCTGACCCATACAGTACGACAGGTCTAATCACGGACTTATAGATTTTCCCCTTTAACTTAAGGGGCATCCATCGGTCGCAAGTTGTTCCAGTGACCTGTCGCCATTTCATCCATCCTGAGTTGATCCTGTGCGTTACGTCTCGGTCTATATCGCCATCCCCCTGAACAAGCGACCCGAGGTACCGAAAGTCGGAGCAGATCGGTATAGGCGTTCCGTTGAGAGCTACAGGCATAGGACTGGAGAGAAAACCGAAATCGAGACCGCTGAAATCGCAGAACAGATATTCCGTTTTGGTTCTGCTCACTTTCAGGCCCACTCTCTCCAGTCTTTGCCACCACGTCTCCAATCTGCTCTTGACCTCTGAGCCGCTTTCGGCAACCAGCACAATGTCATCAGCAAACAGCATACACCAGGGAGCCTCTTCCTGGATGTCCGACGTCAGAGCGTCCATTATCACCAGATTGGTATGAGCCATGGTCCTGTAAATAATAATAAAAAAAAATGGCCTGTCATGGGAATTGTCGACAGAACTGAAAACTTTAAAATAATGATGTCACAACATCATCATCTGCCTAGCATTTTCACAACTATCTTGGTTTACATGGAGCGACTGCCTATCTGACCTCCACAACCGAGGTACTGGGTAATACGATACCCGTTGGTAAGACTGGTTGTCAGACTTTTGGGCTTCTGACGACCCATAACGACTGTCAAAGATCCACGATTGACAACCGGGACCAACGGTTTAACGTGCTTTCCGAGGCTCGGAGGAGTCTCAGTATGTAAAGATGGTCACCCATCCATGGACCAACCCCGGCAAGCGTAGCTTAACCTGATGGATCGACCCGTGCGGCTGTTATTACTTTAACCACGAGCTCCTCGTACACAACAATACATAGTAAATTAAACTTTCACCTGGTCAATTTAACACTTACTAGTAGTAGCAGTCAGATCACAAGATTTTACCCATTCAAAATTCCAGGGCTACGACATGGAAGACGCGATGATCATCAACAAGGGTGCGTACGAGCGGGGCTTCGCCGCGGGCTCCGTGTACAAGGCGGAGTTCCTGGAGCTGGCGCACCCCGCTTCCTATTTCTGCAGAGACCCCTCCAGGCCGGCTCTGGCCGAACACGTCGACGACGACGGGCTGCCGGCCGTCGGGGCCAGGGTCAAGCCTGAAGACCCTTTCTATTGGTGAGACTTCATTTCTTTTTTTTACTCACCCTACGCTATCCCACTGCTAGGCAAAGGCTTCCGCCATGTCTTTCCAGCTCTCTTTATGTCTTGCCCTCTCCGGCCAATTGGTCAGGAGTCAGGTCATTCCCTGCCAAAGTCTGTGTTTCCTGATAGCTACAACCTGGGAGTCTTTAAGTCAAGTGTGACAATCCTAGCCAGTCTACTCTCATGCATCCTATAGTTGCACCGACAACTACAGGAAGACTTCCTACTTTGTTTTATTTTTGATAGGCTCGTTTTTGATCACTATCTCACATGACGGCATGCGATGATATGGTTGACGATGGAACATGCTTGCCTAGAAGTAACGTATTCACTCTTGATTTAAACACCCCTAGGTGGTAGTTTATTAAATAAAATCTGTTTGATCAGTTACTGAATTGGGTAGTTGAGTAAATAAAATCTATTTATAGGTCCGTCAGTTAGATTACCAAAACCTATCGGACACTTATTTATAGGTCCGTCAGTTAGATTACCAAAACCTATCGGACACTTATTTATAGGTCCGTCAGTTAGATTACCAAAACCTATCGGACACTTATTTATAGGTCCGTCAGTTAGATTACCAAAACCTATCGGACACTTATTTTTTCTTGTCACGTTGACAAAAAACAGGCCAAGAGCGAGTCGGACTCGCGCGCAAAGGGTTCCGAAGAAATCATATTTTTTTAAAGTTTTTGTAAAGTACTTCCTTCCTATAGGTTTTCCTGTAATCAATAAGTAAACAACTACTTTCTGTATTTTTTTTATTCAAAGTTTTAGGCCTAGTGGTTTCGGAGATAAGGGAGGGAGAATGGTAATTTTTCATCTATTTTCTGTATATTTTAAAAGTATGAAAAAAATACATTCGAGACCCTCACAATGTGCCCGTTCATCAGTTTAAAAATATTTAATTGTCCTGTTTTCGCCCCAAAAGTAACACCCATATTCCAAATTAATTTATTTAGGGTACTTATACGTTCATGTATGGGTCACAGATATTCATGTATGTACCAAATTTCAACTCTATCGGTCCAGCAAATTCAGACAGACAGATACATCAGTGATCATGTAAGGGTTCCGTTTTTTCATTCGGACTTTCGGAACCCTAAAAATAAAGACGCAGTGCGTTGAAATTTCGCGTGGCGTCACGCCTACGTAAAAAATGGTACTACTTTTTACCTAAAAGTGACGTAACATGCTCTCACTCCTTTTTTTGTGGGGGTGGGAAATCATCCAATGACTTCTCCTGCTCTGGGTGGAGCGGGAGGGCGTGTCAGACTCTTACTGACTAAAACCCACCCCTGTTACTTCCTTGCCTGAGTGCCCAAGGGTGCGGTAACTCATTTTGAGAATTTATCCGCTACCGCTAGGCATAAGCTTGCCCTGAACTTTGATGCGTTTTATCGTTGTCATATTTTATTGTTTTGCTAAAACATAAAATACGAGTCCAATATTTTTTGATAGCTAGATAGTTACTAAATAAAATTATTATTTTTGTACTCAGACATCATCCCTAATGTAGGTAAAACACCTACATGGGGAATGCAGGCTTGATACAACTTCGATTTCCATTTTCGCTAGCTCTACTACGAATTATCTATACATTATAAAAAAACTTTTCCAAAAAAAAACAACCGACTTCCAAAAAAGAAAATACACTAAACATTTAAAAAAAAGTGACTTGAGAGGTGTCAAGGGACACCCGGATGGAACGAAGTTCCTTTCGATTAATTAGTGAAGGAATTGTAATATAATTTTATTTTTTTTAATTTATAATTTTTTTTTTATTATTAACTACGCACACACGCACGCACGTAAGAAGTTATACTTCATCATCTCATCTCATCGCAGCTCAGCTCAGATCAGCTAAGCTCAGCTCAGCTCAACTCAACTCAACTCTTTAGCAATAACAACAACTATAACAAAAGTAATTGTAATAAAATTTTATTTTTTTTACTATAGCAAAAAGTGTCGTGACAACTTTTCGTAAGAATTTTTTCCGTCTAGCCCCCTTTCACAACGCGCGATAAGGAACTTCGTTCCAAAACTTCGTTCCAATAACTTTAACTTCGGAAGTCGGTGTTTGTATTTTATTTCTTCGTTATTTGACACCGACTTTTAAAGTTATTTTTTAATTTTTAGTGTACCTATTTTCTTTTTTGGAAGTCGGTTGTTTTTTTTTGTATTTTTATTTTTTACTTTTTAGTTGTTATAGACCAGCATTAAAAACCCCAATAATATGGAACGTGGAATTTTAACATACTTGTAATTGGAGAAAACAAAAACGTCATCTAGGTATACGTATTTTTCGTTTTTTTTTTTTTCAGTTTCTCAAAAAGCGCTCAAGCAATTTCGATAAAATTTATATGGGACCTCGGGAGTTTATTCTTTCGGATAATTTATTTTTTAAATCGGTCCACAACTGACGGAGAAATCGGCGGACAAACATAAAAAAAAAACAAACATACAGTCGAACATAGAACCTCCTCCTTTTTCGAAAGTCGGTTAAAAAGTAATATTATCTATGTTCCTACAGTTACTACGACGGAGAGAAGAGCACTTTCATTGTGAGCAAGTACCACGGGAAGGAAGAAGTGTTCGTGGACAGTGTGCGGCTGTGCGGGGACTTCAGCTCACGACCGCTGAAGAAGGCATGCGTGATGTTACGGTTACAGGTAAACATACCTTATGGACATGTGTGTAGAGTGCATTCTACAGTGAGAAAGCATGAGTTACGTACGCGGTCCCTGTTCGGTAGGTCGAGCAGCTCTTTGCTGCCGGCAGCACGCCGACTGCAAATGTACTGCTTGAGCGGTCCGTGTATGGCGAATGGCAAATTTTGTATTGAAACTGCAGATCGCGCAACAGCGACCGCTTAAAGCTGTCGGGACTCGCTGCTCCAAGCAGTCCATCTATGGAGGTCATAAGGGAAAGAAAAACTTGGAAAAGTTGCCTAGGAAATTCAGGAAAAATACTTCAATTGAGACAACACGACGTCTAGTCTGTCGGGTCAGCTGAATTAATTCATAGGTGGTTTTGCGGAACTACGACGCAATTAAAAATCATCGACGACGTTTTAATATTTATTCGTATTTTTATATTGGTGCATTTCTCAAAAAGTAGCTATATCTGTCTAGCGCACGTTTTTGACAGAAACCGGCGTTGCGTCATAGTTCGAAGTTATATCGAGATCGTATCAGTGATTTTGGTTCTTTTTAGGGTTCTGAAAGTCCGAATGAAAAAACGGAACCCATATAGGTTCACTCGTGTGTCTGTCTGTCTGTCCGTCTGTCACAGCTTATTTGCCCCGAATCTGCTGGACCAATAGAGTTGAAATTTGGTACACACCTGAATATCAGGGACCCAAAAACGGACGTGTACCCTAAATAAATTAAGAATATGGGGGTCACTTTTGGGGTGAAAATCGGAAAACTAAAAATAAAAGTTTTTCAAACTGTGTCGTGCGACATATCAAATGAGAGGGCACGTTGTGAGGGTCTCGAATATATTATTTTCATAATTTTAAAATATATAATTTTGAAGTTATTTAAGAAAATAGACGAATTGACCATTCCCGCCACCTTATCTCCGAAACCACGGGGCCTAAAATTTTGAAAAAAGTACAGAAAGTAGTTCTTTACTTATAGATTACAGGAAAACCTATAAGGTGGAGGCAGTTTAAAAAAAACTTGAAAAAATATGATTTGTTCGAAAGCCTTTGAGGACTCGCCTTCAAAGGGTTCCGAACAAATCATATTTTGTCTGTATATTTTTGGTCCGCCGACTCGTTCTTGGCCGAATTTTTGTGTACATACTTATTTTTACTCTTATAACTTTCGAATTATTTTGAGTTTTGACGAAGTTCTCGCAAACCGTTATGCATATATTCGTAATTTCTTACAGCGTAACCCAACAGTAGGCGACAAGTTCGCCTCGCGGGCTGGTCAGAAAGGCATCTGCTCGCAGAAGTGGGCGACCGAGGACCTCCCCTTCACGGAGTCGGGTCTGGTGCCGGATGTGCTGTTCAACCCTCACGGCTTCCCCTCCAGAATGACCATCGCTATGATGATAGAGTGCATGGCGGGGAAGGCTGCCAGTATACATGGGCATGTGAGTATTGTTTTGAAGTTACTTTAATATTTATAATATCTATTTAAATAAAAATCAATTTCCGAATGTATGTAAGCGGATCATTTCAGAACGATTACACCTCATCATTCTGCTGCCCTTATCCCAATTTAATTGGGGTCGGCGCAACATGCCCTTGTCTTCCAAACTTCTCTATTAGTCCTCATCTCTGTAGTCGACACCTTTTTACCCATATCCTCTTTCACACAGTCCAACCATCGTTTTTTTGGCCTTCCCCTACTCCTATAGCCATCCACATACATACACAGATTACGTCTGACACAAACAATTACACCTGTTTGACTAATTCTCTTTTGTGTTGTAACAACACAACACTGGCAGCATTGCCATTTTACGTGGTAATGCTGCCAGTGTTCTGGGCACTTTCCCATTGACAGAGATGTCGACGAATTTTTCGATTCGCAATGAGTTCTTTGCCTCCCTTTTTATGCCGCTTGTACATATTTTATTTATTTTTTAACTTTATAATTGAATCTTTTGTATTTATCTGTAAATAATAATAAATAAGTATAAACACACATATGAAAAAAACCTATTAATTAATGAATTAACGATTGCTTAATATATTAGTTTGCACCAAAACAGCTAGCTAACTATCATTCATGTACTAAAAATTTAATGCAAATATTGAGCACGGTGTGAGTTGGGTGTTTATATGGTTACCCTTCTGTTTTGATAACTGTATATTGTACTTTTATTTGTAAAACCTAGGTCTGTCATAATGACACCATTTTTAGGGCTCCGTACCCAAAGAGTAAAACGGGACCCTATCACTAAGACTCCGCTGTCCGTCTGTCACCAGGCTGTATCTCATGAACCGTAATAGTTAGACAGTTGAAATTTTCACAAATCATGTATTTCTGTTGCCGCTATAACAAGAAATACAAAAAAAAAAAACAGAATAAAATATTTTTTTAAGGGGCTCCCATTTTATAGATAACTAGCGACCCGCTCCAGCTTCGCTCGGGAATAAATTATACATATAAACCTTCCTCTTCAATCACTCTATCTATTTAAAAAAACCGCATCAAAATCCGTTGCGTAGTTTTAAAGATTTAAGCATACATAGGGATATAGGGACAGATAAAGCGACTTTGTTTTATACTATGTAGTGATGATTCGGAACCCTTCGTGCGCGAGTCCGACTCGCACTTGGCCGGTTTTTTCTTGCGGTTGGTAAATCATCAGATAACTTCTCGAGCTCTGGGTGAAGCAGGAAGGAGTGTCAAACTCTGACTGACTAAAACCCACCCATGATCCTTCATTATTTTGCCCTTTGCGTTCTAGAGCTGCGGAACGTTCTCCCGACCAATGTAATGACACCTACATCTCTTACAGGTCCACGACGCGACACCATTCCGTTTCAACGAAAAAGACACGGCTATAAATTACTTCGGGAGGCTACTGGAAGCGTCAGGGTACAATTACTTCGGCACCGAGCGCATGTACAGCGGGGTGGACGGCAGGGAGATGGACGCAGACATATTCTACGGGGTCATCCACTACCAGAGGCTGCGGCACATGGTGTCTGATAAGTGGCAGGTGAGATTCATGACATGATATACAATTATTTATTTATTTACACTTCATGCAACAATAGTACAAAGGCGGACTTAATGCCTTAGGCGGCTTAGGCTTAAAAAAATAAATCTGCCTGTATTGTTTGCACTGCTGTTTTATAATCGCCATCTTGGTTCCTGCTGTCATTTGTAGATCTTACATAGTTGACAGTCGTAACGGGTAATCTGAAACCCGAAAATCTGACAGACATTTTTTTTTTGCGGGGTGAGAATTCATCCAATGACTTCTCCCGCTCTGGGTGGAGCGGGAGGGCTTGTCAGACTCTTACTGACTAAAACCCACCCCTGTTCCTTCCCTGCCTGAGTGCCCAGGGTTGCGGTAATTTATCCGCTACCCCTAGGCATGCAGGCACCGGCCACGATGGGTCCCGTCAGTGGCGGCTGACACTCATCTCTTGTTCGTCTTGCGTGGAACACTACGCGCCGTCGACTCTCGGGCCTGGTGCTGATCGGACGGCGAGCTACCCACTGCTCGCCGTCCGCAGGCCCGGGTCTACTGTGGCCGGAGATCGTCTCGCGACGTCCTACGCCCAGTACCTCTCCTGCGGTGGTAGTGGCCGGAGCCGTGAGGGCCACTCCGTTGAGCTTCCCTCACGTGTCCCGGACACAAAGACATGGGGTGTCATATTTTCCAGAAACTGGTTTGTAGATATCATCGTCTCCACTCCTGGGGCACAGGCCTCGTCTCTGTGAGAGACTGTGTGCCGTAATCCACAACGCGGGCCCAGTGCGGGTTGGTGGATGTCACATGTCTTCGAAGTTTTGGTTCTAGGACATGCCGATTTCCTCACGATGTTTTTCCTTCACCGTTTTGAGAGCAGTGGTGATGAAATAATTTACACTAAGTAAAGCGCCTTCCTGGCTTTGATCTCACAACCTACAACTCCACCACTGCTCATTGTAAATATAGGCAGTCGATAAAGGATAGTCCGAAGCCCGAAACTAGTACTTGTTTGTGTTTGTTGTACTATTTATTTAATTTATTTAATCATTTATTTCGAGTTACAGCGAGACTCATAGGGTTAGTAACAATAAATATACTTATTACTATGTTAGTAAGACATAAGACCATATAACATCAACAGCGACATACACACATAAACAAACTATTAACAAATAAATTAATCATTGCTTCAGCATTCCACCCGAAATACTGGAGCAACGATTAACGACACAACAGTCCAGTCTGTCAGCAATCATGCCCAGGATGCTGTTGGAACTGTCTCGCACCCTGCGCACCAAGGATGCGCATCTTTTACGCATAAAAGCAATCAATACGCATTGCCGCAAACATTCCTGATGCGCTACAGAAGCGAGGCAATCCCATCAACACCCTGAAAGCATTATTATACTGAACGCGAAGGCCGTTGTACGACTTTTTTACTATGCCTAGGGGTAGTGGATAAATTGTCAACAGAGTTACCGCACCCCTGGTCACTCAGGCAGCGAAAGGAACAGGGGTGGGTTTTAGTCAGTAAGAGTCTGATACGCCCTCCAGCTCCACCCAGAGCGGGAGATGTCATTGGATGATTTCCCACCCCAAAAAAAAAAGACATTGTACTGGGTTATTCTTTGTCTTCTGTTTGTTTAAACAGGAAATAGTTTTAAGATAGGACTTCATAGATTAGAACAATGAATAAATGTTTCACCTTACGATATGATGGTAGCGAAACGGCCAAAGCACATAATTTGACTAAGGTGTAGAGTTTGTGAAGTTAGGGCTTGTAGAGTTAGAAGCTTGGCTCTACATGAGATCTGATATCTTTTTGACAGTGCGAGCCATATGGTCTCGTCTTGGCAACATTTTACATGAAAATGTGTTTGGTGGGATTAAACATACTCCAAAAGGAAAAGTACAACGAATAAAGTGCCTCGACCATCAAGAAGCGCGAATTACGGTTGCAAGTCTCCTTTATAAACAGGGTTCATTATAAAAAACCTTTTTACAAAAAAAAAAAAAAAAAAACAACCGACTTCCAAAAAAGAAAATACACTAAACATTTAATTTTGGAAGTCGGTGTTTGTCGGTGTTGGTGTTGTCTTCGTTATTTGACACCGACTTCCGAAATTAAAGTTATTTTTAAATGTTTAGTGTATTTTCTTTTTTGGAAGTCGGTTGTTTTTTTATAAAAAAGTTTTTTATTTTTCACTTTTTAGTTGTTATACCCCAGAACTAAAACCCCAATAACATGAAACGTGGAATTTAAACATACCCGTAATTGGAGGAAAACGTCATCTATGTATACATATTTTTCATTTTTGTTCAGTTTTTCAAAAAGCGCTGAAGCAATTTCGATAAAATTTATATGGGACCACCCCTTTCAAACAAAAAAAAAATACAAATCGGTCCAGCCATCGTCGAGTAATCGGGGAACATACATAAAAAAAAAAAAATGGTTCCGACGAATTGAGAAACGCCTCCTTATTGCAGTCGATTAAAAATTTAATGTTCCTTTCTCCAGGTTCGAACAACAGGCGCCGTAGACGCCCTGACCCGTCAGCCGGTGAAGGGCCGTCGTCGAGGAGGCGGAGTGAGGCTGGGGGAGATGGAACGTGACGCGCTCGCCTCGCACGGAGCTTCGTTCTTACTGCACGACCGACTGTTTCACTGCTCAGATAAAACTGAGGTATGTATCATGTCTATACTAAGCCTTATATATACATACAGGGTGTAAGGGAAACGCTTCTGAAAACGGAGACAGGTGATAAGGCTACTGATGAAAAAATCAGGATTTTTTAAAAACTATTTTTAAGCATTTTGCGTTCACTATGCTGTGAGAATAGTTAACTGAAACCGTTATTTGCGACTAGAGACACTTTCTTTCTTTACAACTTTAGCATACGATGTATTCGTAAAATGTCAGCTGACGCACGCGCATTAACAAGAGTTCTGAGTGCGCGGGCGCTTGTCGACGGCCGCGTGGTCAACGACCCCACGTCCTCGCGACGCCGACGTAAAGCGAAAGGTTACTGGAATCCGTTTGCATTTAGGTTGTATATAGGGTGACTGGTAATTAGTGACCGATACTTAAAGACGTTATTGTACTCATGATTACAGACAACTTTCCCAAACTTTTTTTATACGTATTCAATTTTATCACAATAACAACAGTTTGAAATTCGCGCGCGCGTGTGTCAGTGACCGCCGCGATCAGCTGTTAGACGCACTGAGGCAAAGGGAGCGGTGCGGGCGGTGAGGGAGCGTGAGACGCTACTAATAGTTAATTTGCCCTTTCCCGAGGTCAGACTATCAGCTGACAAATCGTGCCTACTTTTAATGTTACGGCGCGCTTTCCTAGACATTTTGTAGTTATGCGGACATACGTTGCATCTTAAAAGTATTAGTCAAACCAGCTGTCTTTGTATATTATTTTTTAGTTTAGCAATAACCGAAACATGTAGAGTACCTACACAGCTTAGGTACACCGGAAACGGCACGTGGTGCCCGGCCAAGCGGGCTTGCGAGCCGTGTTCTGTACGATAGTAACGAGACCGCGTCTAACAGCTGATTGCGGCGGTCACTGCGCTCGCGCGCGCGCGTAGTTCAAACGGTTGTTATTGTGATAAAAGTGAATAAGTATTAAAAAAAAAGTTTCTTTGGGAAAGTTGTTTATAATCATGAGTACAATCACGTGTATAAGTATCGGTCACTAATTACTAGTCACCCTATATAATCTACGTTCTGGCTTCGGAAGCGTTCCCGTTACACCCTGTATAGACGAATCAAACTAAACGCCTGAAACATGTATACGAACCCATTCACAATAGGGAAAGAGAGAAAATCTATACATATAATAAATCTGTAGAAAAGTCATTTTTGTACATTGAAGAAATTGAAACAAAAAATAGCCAGCGTGTGAAAAGATAAGTAACAGAACCCATTTCCATCATTTTTGAAATTTTTGTCTGTTTGTCTGTTTGTCTGTTTGTTTGTGCGCACATCACGTAAAATCTACGAATTCAATGCTGACAATGTTTATATACAAAAATTATACGCAACTTGAGGATTAACTTAGTTTTTGTTTCATCGAAATCGGTTCACTCTATCAAAAGATATGATTAATTTAGTGAGTTCAAGAAGTAAAATATTACGTTACGCAATTAAGTATAGTACTTGCAACGACATCTTAAGACTAAAAATAGAACTAATGTTGATAGTTGAAATCTAAATCCGATAGATGGCGTTGTGCAAATGACGTCATTTTCTGAATCGCGGTGTTAAGATTTTCCGCGCGAGGATGACGTCCACCGTGTTTACTAGGCAAATTGGGTTTCGTTAGGTGTCTTAAAAGTTCTTGCGTGTGTCGTAAAAGTTCTTTGGTTGCTTGGTTTATCGATTTTCTAAATTGGTCGAAAAAAAAGTATTTGCTTATCTTATTGGTTTCGTTTGGTCAACTTTGGTCATTGGTTTGAAGTACGAAGTAAAGATTGTATTTGATTTACTTCGTAGTTTGAATCCAATAGTGCCAATCGTTATACAGTAAGTTAGTGTTGCCAATTCGTTGAGTCACGACCACGAACAGACGATACGTTGTCACACTAGACTGTTCGACGCACCGATCTTTTAAGTTTGTAGGCTATTCAGTCATAAGTGTTGTTAGTTTTGTTTATTGCTTTAATTTTCCTTGAAAATGCCTCAAAGAAAAAAAACTAACCTTTCGCTGCGTAGCCGAAATGCGAAAAGGATGAGACTTTGTAGGTCTCAGGAATCGGAAGAAGATCGTGAAGCACGGTTATCTGCTAACCGAGAGCACATCGCTCTTTCACGTGAATCGGAAACGTTCACCGAAAGGGAGTCACGTTTAAGTTCACAAAGAACACGGACCGCGACTTTGCGGTCTCAAGAGAGTATCCAGGAACGCGAAGACCGGCTGTCTGCTGATCGGGAGCGCCACTCTCTCTCACGTGAGTCAGAGACATTCACAGAAAGGGAGTCGCGCTTAAGTTCGCAAAGAACTCGGACCGCGACTTTGCGTTCTCAAGAGAATATCCAGGAACGCGAAGTTCGGCTGTCTGCTGATCGGGAGCGCCAGTCTCTCTCACGCGAGTCAGAGACTTTCACAGAAAGGGAGTCGCGCTTAAGTTCGCAAAGAACTCGGACCGCGACTTTGCGTTCTCAAGAGAATATCCAGGAACGCGAAGTTCGGCTGTCTGCTGATCGGGAGCGCCAGTCTCTCTCACGCGAGTCAGAGACTTTCACAGAAAGGGAGTCGCGCTTAAGTTCGCAAAGAACTCGGACCGCGACTTTGCGTTCTCAAGAGAGTATCGAGGAACGCCAAGCACGTCTGTCATCTGACCGAGAGCGACACGCTCTCTCGCGCGAGTCTGAATCTCTCTCCCAAAGAGAAGAACGATTACAAATAGCTAGACATAACTATGTAGGTGTACAAAGAAACAATGAAAGTTATCTTGCATCTGAAAGGGAAAGAATAGATGAACTAAGACGAGCAGAAACAGCAGAACAACGTCAATCTCGCCTAGAAATAGAACGAGCTCGATACCATATGAATAGAGAAACAAATAGCGGAGCTGATGAGTCCATGGAAAATGACGATGCAAATATTTTATTACCTTGGGACAATAGGGAAAAATCAGGGTTCACATATTCGTCTAGAATTAATTATGCTGGCTTTACTTTCGTGGGTGACATGAGAGAAATTTGTAATTTTTGTCATGCTTTGAAATGGAGGAAAGAGACAGATGGAATGTGCTGCTCAAATGGAAAAATTGTTCTTCCAAATTTCCAAGATCCACCACACTTACTTAAAAGTCTCCTGAATGGCGATCATCCCCAGTCGAACCGTTTTTTGGATAATATTCGTTTATATAACAGTGCTTTCCAAATGACTTCCTTTGGGGCAAAACAAATAACGGAAGGACCGTTCATGCCAACCTTCAAAGTACAAGGTCAAGTTTATCACCTTATTGGATCTTTGCTGCCAGAAAATGAACCCAAATTTCTCCAAATTTATTTTGTATCCGATTACACGCAACAGCTCAATGTTAGAAATCACAATTTTCCCCAGCTCAATGCTGAGCTTTTGGGTCAACTTCAAGAATTGCTGCATCACGTTAACCAGTACGTTCGTGAATTCAAAGCTGCATTGGAGTCAATTCCACAAGGCAGCAATGATTTCAAAATTGTTATAAGTGCCGATAGACGTCCTGTGGGTGAACACCGTGGAAGACACAATGCACCCGTCGCAGATGAAGTTGCAGTTGTTTTAGTCGACCAGGAGTGTGAGAGACGTGATATCGTGTTGCGTACACGCGACGATCGCCTTCAACGCATTTTGGAAACCCACCGAGCTTACGACGCCCTGCAATATCCACTAATTTATTGTCATGGTGAAGATGGGTACAATTTTGGGCTGTACCAAGTGAACCCTACTACGAGAGTCACTAATTATCAAAAAAAAATATCTGCTCAACAATACTATTCCTACCTTTTACAAATAAGGCAAAACAGTTTCGTATATTTGCAACGATTTCGTGGTTTGTTCAGCCAATTTATTGTGGACATGTACGCAAAAATAGAAACTGAACGTTTAGTGTATATTCGCACTAACCAGCGACGGTTACGCGCTGAAGAATACGTGCACTTGCGGGACGCCATGCAATCAGATAATAACGTCGAAAACTTGGGTCGATTGGTTATTTTGCCATCCAGTTTCACAGGCGGTCCGCGGTATATGCACGAACGAACGCAAGATGCTTTTTGTTACGTCCGTAAATACGGCCGGCCGGACCTTTTTATAACATTTACAACAAATCCAAAGTGGACGGAGATTTGCCAGGCACTTCTCACAGGACAGGCGTCATACGACAGACATGACATTATTGCTAGGATTTTTCATTTAAAACTCAAAGTCTTGATTAATCTACTTACAAAGGAGAAAGTTTTCGGTTCAACTCTTTGTTTTATGTATAGCGTCGAGTGGCAAAAGCGTGGTTTACCCCACGCGCACATTCTTCTGTGGCTGGAAGAAAAAATTCGTCCCGATGCTATAGACAGTGTCATAAGTGCAGAATTTCCGGACTATAATGCAGATCCGATTTTGCATGACATAGTAAAAACACATATGGTTCACGGGCCATGTGGCCTCTTAAACAGGGAATCACCGTGCATGAAAGATGGTCAATGCTCAAAAAAATACCCCAGAGCACTGAAAGAACTAACTATGGCTGGGGAAAATGGGTATCCGCAATACCGGCGAAGATCACCGTCACAAGGTGGTTTCACAGCTACTGTCAGATTCCGTGGACAAGAAATAATTCTAAATAATAGTTGGGTGGTACCGTATTCTCCAGTTTTGTCAAACGCTTTTCAAGCACACATTAATGTTGAAATTTGTAATAGCGTCGAATCTATAAAATATATATGTAAATATGTTAATAAAGGTAGTGATCAAGCCATGATAGCACTAAGAAATAACAACCAATTTGATGAAGTGACAAGGTATCAATCTGGCCGATACATAAGCTCTTCGGAGGCAGTTTGGCGCATTTTGAGTTTCCCTATTCATGAAAGGTATCCGCCAGTCATCCATCTTGACGTGCACCTGGAAGGCGGGCAGCGAGTTTACTTTCAGCCAGAAAATGTGGCAGAAAGAATGAACAACCCAAGACAAACCACCTTGCTCGCATTCTTTCGCCTTTGCGAAAGAGACAATTTCGCTAAGTCTCTGTTGTACAATGAAGTGCCACATTATTATACTTATAACAAGCAGCAAGGTGTTTTTAATCGCAGGAGACGTGGAACTGCTGTAGAAGGCGAGTCCGGCATTTTTAAAGAACACGTGATTGGAAGAGTATACACGGTGCACCCAAATAATGCAGAGTGTTATTATTTACGCCTTCTTCTTCACACAGTGCGAGGACCTACTTCTTTTGCTGAGCTCCGCAAAGTGGACGATATAGAATATCCCACATTTCAAGCTGCTTGCCGCGCACGGCATTTATTAGATGGCGATCAGCATTGGGATGATGCTTTAGCCGAAGCATGCGTCAGTGATAGTCCACATCGTTTGCGCCATTTATTTGCCATTTTGTTGACATTTTGTGGCCTATCGGACGCTGGGCAGTTGTGGCAAAAATATAAAGACGCGTTTGCCGAAGATTTTTTGAGACAGCAAAATATAAATAGTGAAACTTCTGACCAAGTACGTGAAAGCTGCCATAATAGGGCTTTGCTGGCTATACAAGTATAGGAGGGAACCCCCTCAGTCAATACGGCTTGCCGACACCGACAGTTGGTGGGGAACGAATTAATAGGGAGTATACATCTGAAATAAATTACAACCCCGAAGAGTTAGCAGAAATATTGCGAAATGGCTGTTCAAATTTGACGACAGAACAACGTCAAATCTTTGATAGAGTATGCTGTAGTGTAGAACATTCATTAGGAGAAATGCTGTTTTTAGATGCACCTGGTGGAACAGGTAAAACTTTCCTCACTAAAGTTATCTTGGCTCAAATAAGGAGCCAAAACAAAATTGCCCTTGCCGTCGCTTCCTCAGGAATAGCTGCCACTTTATTACCAGGAGGAAAAACTGCACATACAACATTTAAAATACCAATCGACTTGGACCGCACAGAAAACCCTGTTTGCAACGTGTCTCGCAATAGTGATAAAGCAAGGGTTTTACGCGATTGCGCCCTTATCGTTTGGGACGAGTGTACGATGGCAAATCGTAAAGCTGTGGAAGCTGTAGATAGAACGTTGCGAGATATAAGACAAAATGACCGACCGATGGGAGGCTTAACGGTGCTATTCTGTGGAGACTTCAGGCAGACACTCCCTATAATACCCAGAGGAACGAGGGCCGATGAAATAGGTGCCTGTTTAAAGAGCTCTATTTTATGGCGTAGTGTCATATTAACTAATTTGAGCTTTAATATGCGAGCATATTTGGGAGGTGACGCAAACGGGCAGGTTTTCTCAAATTTACTACTTCAAATTGGTAACGGCACATACCCGACTCAAGAAGGAGGTAAAGTAACTTTAGTCGAAAGCCTGTGTTCTTCTGTTGCCTCACAGCAGGAACTCATTTCCTCTGTATACGGAGATCCATCAGAGATCTCGAACCATGACGCTGCTTGGCTATGCCAACGAGCTATTTTGGCACCTCGCAACGACCAAGCAGCAGCAATAAATTCTCAAATATTGGTACATGTTTCTGGAGAAAGTAGGGAATATTTATCTATTAACACGGTTTTAGAAGAAGGAGATGCCACCCACTATCCAGTAGAGTTTTTAGACTCTCTAAATACACCAGGTCTTCCAGCACACAAAATTTATTTAAAAGTCGGAGTACCAATCATTCTACTCAGAAATTTAAGCCCACCAAAACTATGCAATGGAACTCGGTTGAGAGTAACAAATCTCCAACGAAATGTCATCGAAGCCGAAATCTTAACAGGTTGCGGCTCCGGTGATGTTGTTTTCATTCCCAGGATACCCATTATCCCCAATAATTTTCCGTTTACTTTCAAACGTGTGCAATTTCCTGTAAGCCTCTGTTACGCTATGACTATTAATAAAGCCCAAGGCCAGACGTTATCCGTTGCGGGTGTAGACCTTACTTTTGATTGTTTTTCACACGGCCAACTCTATGTTTCTCTATCACGTGTTAGCAACCCAATCAACCTTTTTGTATATGCTCCGGGTAATTCCACCGCTAACATAGTATATAGAGAAGCATTAACGTAATCAACTATACCAAAGTCAGGACTCTTATCTAAATCATCAAAAAGGTGATATACTCTTATCTAAACGACGTTGTTTTGTTCTCGACAACCACGCGAACGAAGTCGCGGGCACAGCTAGTTTTTACTAAAAAGCAAAATTTCACTTCTCACCTTTTTATGGAAAGTGTAAAATCCATACTTACTCGTATATATCATTTTTCACTTGCAGGCAATCCTTTGCTCAAAATGCGGCACCCTCCTGAGCCCTATCATCGGCAAGAGCGACACAAACAAGGAGAACTGCCGCCTGTGTGGTGACGGCAGCCTGGTGTCCATCGCCATCCCGTACATCTTCAAGTTCTTCGTGACGCAACTCGCGTGCGTCAACATTAACGTCAAGATCAACTGCAACGAGCATTTCTCCATCACTGGCTGATAACACTGTGAGAGTTACCACTGAATCCTTTAACGCCACTTAACTTTGTTGGTCTCAGTGTCATAGACTTACGTTTGAGAATTCGGTCGTCAGAGACATTTTAGTGTCATGTAGATCTTCGCTTGCGCCCACATTAGCCCGAATGCAGATTCTTATGACATTAAAAACGGCCTTGTAAAAACTGTGCTGTAGGTTTAAGAAAAAGTGATTGTGCAATAAACAATTGAAAATCGTTTGTCTTTGGTTTTATTTTAATTAACCGACTTCAAAAAGAAGGAGGTTATTAATTCGGATGTTAGTTTTTTTTTTATATCTCCTTCATATATTGACGTATTTGCAAAATTCTTTTTTTGTTCGAAAGGGGTTTGTTCCGAAATGGTCCCATTTAAATTTCATATAGATCTGATGATGGGTTTCGAAGACAGACAACAGAACTCTTCAAAAATTGACAGCAAATCAACCGCGATTGCTGCGATCGTATGTCTATGTATTGTTAACACAGTCTAACCTGTGAACATCTTTACGCGCGAAACCGCCACATCCGTCAACATCCGCGCTGTTTCCCGCCATTGACATGTTTACGACTTTGTTTACATAAAACGGATCGCTGACGCTTCTATTGGTGCGAGACACTTGAAGTATTTTTTTGTGGGTTGTTGAATAAACAGACCTTATAATAAAATGTAAACAATACTTGTGTTACGAGAGTTGAATTCTAATCAAATGCTGTTATAAACGATTTGGCGGGAATAGTGACTGTTCACGTGATAAGTTGGTTTCTGATAAAACCACTGTATCAATCTACACGAAATTTTGCATGTTACACTATGAATAGACAAGTAAACTAATAACATTGTTTTTTTTGTACAGTCCGATAAAATATTTTCCTATTATTCATACTCAAACTTCATATTACGGAAACGAAACAAAGTAACTGCTTTTTCAAATTGCGTTTCTGCGTTTGCGTTGCGTTTTGTGTTGCGTTTTTTTTCTAATACTATGTAATAACTACCTTAGAATAAATACATACCCTCAAACTTTGAATAACACATACAAGCTCACATCATTCACGCTCACAATAACAATACGAATAAAATCGGCTGACCTTGATAAAAATGTTATTACGTAATATTTCTTCAAAATATTTATCTAAACCGATGTTATTACGACGTAATAATAACACAGCAATAAATATAATACTCAACATAACACATAAACAAACACAAAACTGTTTAAAACACACAATTCTAGCAAAATTTCGTCCGCCATTCACTAACGTAAACATGCTACTAAAAACTTTTTTTATTTTTTTTCGAAACAGTATTTGTCTATGGAAATGTTTGTAAAACTACTATACTATCACTCTCCGAGTATGTAAAAAATTCCACAGGAATATGACCTTTAGTTAATTAGTAATAGAGGTTGAAACCGCGCTAGTCGGATCGGCACACTGGGGCCTATTGGACGTTGTCGGGTAATTCCGTTTACCGGCACTCTGGGGCCTATTGGATGTTGACAGGTTGGGGAACCATTACTAAAAAGTGAAAAATAAAATGTTTTACAAAAAAATAGAACTGACTTCCAAAAAAGTGCAAAATAACTTGAATTTCGGCAGTCGGTGTCAAATAACGAAGACACAAAACCAGGCACACCGACTTCCACCTTATTCTGGAACGATTCAGCAGTAAATTCGACCTAATATAGCAAAGAGACCTGTGCCGTGTGGTGATGGCAGCCTGGTATCCATCGCCATCCCGTACATCTTCAAGTTCTTCTGACACAAATTCGCGTGCATCAACATTGACGTCAATATCAACTGCAGCGAGCATCTCTCCATCACTGGCTGATAACACTATGAGATTAACCACCGAATCCTCAAGTGACACTGTCTATCTCGGTGCCATAGACTTAGGCGCGTCCATTAAATACGTGAGGCGTTTAGGGAAGGGAAGGGGTCGCGTCCATAGAGAAACACGGGCCACCGGCGGACCGGAGGGGAGTAGCCATAGCTTTTTTTCCCGATACAGAATTGTCTGTCATGTTATGCGGGGGGAAATCTGCGCCACGCACACTTTCTCAGACAAAGACAATCGTCTGTCACTATGATACTCATAACAATAAAAACAAAATACTAAGAATTACGCACACACATACAGAGATACATTCTGTGTCATAACAGTGTAATGAAGTGATGCAACTACATTGACAATGTGCATACAACCGTGGCTGTAACAAGTGTCGATACGTATCATCGATAAATTCGAGAACTTTCTTATGGGAATCCAGATAGGTCTTTTTTTACAAAAATTCTTCCATATGTCTTTATGAAACCTGCAATATATTACGTAAGTATTGTATTATATTTAATTCGACGTAATTTTATTAAAATTTAAATAAAGCACACAATTATAATTATCTATACTAATATTATAAAGAGGTAAAGTTTGTGAGGTTGTAGGGGGTAATCTCTGGATCTACTGAAGCGATTTAGAAAATTCGTTCTCCAGTAGAAAGCTGCGTTATTCCTGAGTGCTATAGGCTATAAATATTTTCGAATCCCACGCGGACGAAGTGCTTGTATTAAATAAATCAGAAAACATAATTAATCTCAAAAATAGTTATATGCACGAGATCAGACATGGCTGTATAGACTCTGCCTTTGCCATTTTTAGGATTCCGTATCCGAAGGGTTCAAACTGAGCCCCATTTCTGTCACTCACGTGTCCGTCTGTCTGTCTGTCCTTCGTCTGCCACATAGGTTTTGCAGCCAAACGGTTGTAGTTACAGTCTTAAAATTTTCACAGTATAAGCATATTGTTGACCCAAAGCCATACAAATAATCAAAAATACATTTGGCACGGAACCCTAAATGTGCGAAGTCCGACACGTATTTGGCCGGTTTTTATCGATACCTAACTACCTACAAACCGGTAACAACACTATCGCTCAGTGACGGGTGCGTCTCATAACGTATAAAGTCATTTGGTCTAATTTCATTTTATTATCGTTCATAACATATAATCAACGTGAGATATACCAACTGTTGATATAATTTCTTTACATATAACATTTATTTATTCTAAAACTTAATTAGTATAACGTTGTTTGATATAACGTTTATGTAATCGAAAATCATTTGGTCTAACGTTTAATATATATATAAAAAACTTCATGGTTAACACCCCGACTCAGAGTACCCCGACTCGGATAGGTAAGGTAAAAAAAAATACCAGGAAGGCTAAGGCGGGAGCGAAGCGGAGCGGAGCTCCCGCTTTAGCCTTCATGGTATTTTTTTTTAAACCACCCAGAAATAGGAGCCCCGCGAAGCGAGGCTCCGTCGACCTATCTTAGCACAGGTGGTAATCAGTTACTAGTTATGTTTAATATCTACTTAGGTCACTATTACCTATAACTTGCTTTGTTTTTAAGTAGGCGTTTTCATCATATTAGACCAAATAAGTTTTCTATCTTTTGATTTGAGTGGTATGTCAAACGATTTTATATTTAATGTATGTTATGCTTATAAAAATTAGTTATTTTAAAATTATATTAATCGTTCATTATATTAACTAATCGCTATATTAAATCGAGTTCGACCGATCCGCATATTGTATGAGCCCTCATACAATATGCGGATCGGTCGGCCTGTGTTGGTAAACAAATCCGAAACAACATGACCGTAATTATTGTATGTTTTAGTTTAAAAAAGGTGGTTCAAAATTACTTATGAAAGGTAACGCCAACTTTTTGTAAATATGACGTGGCAGATCTCTTTTTGCAGCAAAAAACTGAACAAACCGGCATTTTTGTAGGACGTCAATTCAGCCACGTAACTAGATTTAGTCTAGTGAACAGTTCGGCTGAAATTAGTTTTATTTTATGCATAGGACCACTTGGACTTGTACTTTGACAGAGGGGAACGCCTGCGTATGGGTACTCCCCTCCGGTTTGCCGGTGGCCCGTGTTGCTCTATGAGTCGAGTCGAATCTCACGTGGGGAGAGGATATTTCCACTAGAAAAAAAAGGTCAAAAAATGAAAATTACTGGACGCCCCTTACGTTTGAGAATTCGGTCGTGAGAGGGTATTTTAGTGTCATGTAGTTTTGCTCTCGCGCCTATATGCCACTAAAAATGGCTTTTAACTCTAGATCGATTCAGCACTAAGTTACAAAAAGAGCTGTGCCCTGTGTAGCGACGGCAGCCTTGTGTCCATCGCCATCCCGTACATCTTCAAGTTCTTCGTGACACAACTCGCGTGCGTCAACATTAAAATTTCGTGTATATATGTATCTTCGGTGACAATACAATGATATGGTACCATGAAGCTGGTGTGTAAAACCCACCCCTGTTCCTTCCCTGCTTGAGTGCCCAGGGGTGCGGTAACTCATGTTGAGAATTTATTCGCTACCCCTAGGCATGCAGGCACCGACCACGATGGGCCCCGTCAGTGGTGGCTGACACTCATCTCTTGTTCGTCGCGCGTGGAACACTACGCGCCGTCGACTCTCGGGCCTGGTGCTGATCGGACGGAGAGCTACCCACTGCTCGCCGTCCGCAGGCCCGGGTAAGATTCCACCCTAACAAACATAGTTACATACATACATACATTGCAAGTTAAATAAAAGCTAGTAATAAATACAACACTTAGGATTCCGAATTATTGGTTACTATAACTTCTTTATCTGGAAAAAGTCAAGAGTTTTTAACTTTGTTCATGGTGGTCCACTGGGGCGTGACTACTGCCGGAATAGAATAGACCACACCACACACAAAGTCGATTTTTTCGACAACTGCCAAGGTAGGTACTAATTTTTTAGTCAGAGTACTAATTAGTATCAATTGAGTACTAATTAATTACCAAATATGGAAGCTAGTGGCGCGGGTGGTCGATCTCCGATCTCCGGAGGCGAGCGATGTGACGGCATCTATGACGCCTCATACGAACTAAAAAAACACGAATACTGCATCGCGCAAGCAGTTCTCCGCGCAATTTTAACATAAACAACAGTCCGAAATCAACCATCGGGCAGTTGCCTGGACCAGACATAGCTCCCGCCTGGTCGGAGGACCCTTTTCAATGGAGATTTGAGGGACTTTACACCACCCTGTTCCGCATGCCTCCAAAGGTGTATTAACTTTATTCGCTTGTCTTGCCAATTTGTGTATTAGGTTTTTTTTTTGTGTAATTTAGCAATATTGTTCGGACTAGTGTTTTTATAGGGTCCTAGGAGCAATAAATAAAACACATGAAATTCTTAAAATTAATGTATTATATGCAAAAGAGGTCACATCTAGGGAATGCAATACCGGGATACCGCGTACATTTTGCGGGCCAAATCTCGGTCGAAATTTTTGCGGGATCCCGCTGGACTGGTGGGATTACAGAGAAGCGTGGTTCATACGTGTTACTCTGCGCACGGCGGCGAGCGAACTGGCTAAACTGTACATCTGTGATATTTAAGAGACTATGTCAATTTAAGTTTCTGATATTTATGTCAATTTATGTTTCTGATGTTTGTTGTTATGTCAATTTATGTCTAGCGTCTTACTTATCTTATTATATGTCAACTTATGTCTTAATTTTTATGAGTAAAAGTATTAATAAAAAATTTACCAAAAAAGCTTGTTTAATTTGGGTTAATATCGATGGCAGCAAAGTAGAAACAGACATCTACATTTTTACCAAAATGCATTTGCATTTTTTTTACAAAAATGAGCATAATTCAACCCTACTTACAAGTCTGTATTAAAACTATTTCAAATTCCATAATAATTAAGAAAATCTGGCACGTAAAAAAGGACATCTACACTCGATTTTAAAAAGACATCGCAGTAGAAACGGGGACATTTGAATTTGTCCGCCTTTACTTCGGAGCTTTGACAGATGATTGTAACGTAAAAAAAGTCATCTGTCACCTGTCAATCGTGAATTCTTATTTACTCCTATTATTAATCCTTTTATTTGTTTAAAATTATATATTTCGCGTAGTGTGAGAACTAAATAAATGATTTAACTGACATAAATAGCTGAAGTTTGGTGGTAGATAACTCATTTAGTGAAATGTATAAATTTAAAGTAAATAAATACATCACAAAATTTGGTTAAAAAAAGCGAAATATTGATTGCATGTTGCTTAGATTTTCTTTAAATATCCAGATATGTATTACTGGAGATTGTTATCTTAGTTATTCGATATTTTGGATAACGTAGAAACGGATATCAAGCACATGTCTTCTTCTACGTAGAAGACTTTTCAAGTAAAAAAGTACATTTACATTATTTCAGTAAAAATTATATAAGAGATTAATTCTTTTATAAAATAAATAAAGAAGGTTATTTTAATGCATCATAGAAAATTTCATGTTAATCAGTCCACAACTCTTAAAATAGTCACAATTTTTTACTAAAAATGCTTGCCTGTAAAATTGCTATTTTGTAGATGTCTTCTTCTACTTTGCTGCCGTCGATATTAAAATCATGAAAACGAGGTCTATTAGGTCTTTATTACGATTGATTTCAGAGGTCTAAATTCACCCTGCTGGATCCCGCAAATACCGGGATCCAGCAGGACTAAGATGGGTCAGTCCCGCAAATACCTGGATTGAAATTATCTTGCGGGATTGCATTCGCTAGCCAAATCAATAGATTTCTCTGAAAAATATCTAATCTATAACTTAGAGCTATAAAACAACTGTCACAGACAGCTAATCCTCATCCATCTTCTCAGCTTCCTCTTCTTTTTCCTTCTTCTTCTTTTTCTTTTTCTTCTTCTTGGCACTAGCTTCGGTCTCAACAGCCTGTTGTAGTTCGTCCATGGCTTCTTTCATGACTTCGATGTTCTTCTTGGGAATGTCTCCGGTTTCATAGAACTTCAAACGATCTTCGACTTGTTGGCGTAGCTTCTCGCCGAAAACTGTTGATTGAATTTCTGGAAAAATAAAAAATAAGTTAATTTATAAACAAAAAATAACTGATCAGCAGGTCCTTATTTCAACATTTTGTACCCGGAAGAAAGGTAAATGTGGGTATTTTATTCGACTATTCGCTATAACAACTACGGCATCTCTACTAAATACATTTTAAATCACTCTATGCCTTTATGATGAGTATCATAGAACCATTTTTAACCGACTTCAAAAAAGACGGAGGTTATCATCGGATGTTTGTATGTTCGGGCATAACTCCGTCATTTATTGACGGATTTGCAATTTTTTTTTTGTTCGAAAGGGCTTTGTTCCGAAATGGTCCGATTTAAATTTGATGTAAATCTGATGATGGGTTTCGGAGACAGACAACGGAACTCTTCAAAAATTGACAGCAAATCAACCGCGATTGCTGCTATCGTATGTCTATGAATTGTTAACACAGTTTAATGGCGAACCACAAGTAAAAAGTGACAAATAAAAAACTTTTTTACAAAAAAATAGAACCGACTTCCAATAAAAGTGCAAAATAACTTTAATTTCGGAAGTCGGCGTCAAAAAACGAAGACACAAAACCAGGAACACCGACTTCCGAAATTAAAGTTATTTTGCACTTTTTTTGGAAGTCTGTTTTATTTTTTGTAAAAAAGTTTTCTGATAATTGGAGAGTATTTTCCTCAACAAAAACAAAAAAAACCAATCCCGTTTGTGATGTCAGAAATTCAACAAGTTAGAGACCGGTATTGTACAGCCTGTTTGGCTTTCGGGAGAAAACATGACCTGCCTACATCACTTGTCCAAGTAACTACAAAAATAAAAGATTATAGTTTCGACTTTTTATCTGTTTATGCAGCAGTCCAGTGCTGATTAATCATTCAATGGAAGTTTTGCCCTATACATATACAGTTGAACTTGATGGATGTGATGTATGTTACCATAAGTTTAGAATCCACTAAAAGCATAATGCCACCTTTTCCGTGAACAACTGAATTGTGACTAGGAAGAGACAAAAATATAAGGCTATTCATAGACCTGCCCAGGGGTTGAGGATAAATTCGAAAGAGTTACCTCGCTCCTGGGCATTCAGGGCAGGGAAGGAACAGGGGTGGGTTTTAGTCAGTAAGAGTCTGACACTCCCTCCCGCTTCACCCTAGAGCGGGGGATGTCATTGGATGATTGCCCAACCCACAAAAAAAAAGTCTTTTCATAGACTGGTTGGACATGACGACACGGTTGGCGCAGTGGTTGAGCGTTCGGCTGCTGCGCTGCGTGTCGCGGGTTCGATCCCGCACGGAACAAATATTTGTATGACCTACAGATAGTTGTTCCGGGTCTGGGTGTCTTGTGTATGTGAGTATACATGTTTGTGAACGCACCCACGATACAGGAGTAATTCCTAGTGTGGGGCAACGTTTTTAAAAAAAAAAAAAAAAAAAAAGACTATCATAGGAACGGCTGAAGTCTAAAGATACTTTTAGTTAATAAAATGTTAGAAACATGATTGTAGCAGTAAAATTAGTACACGATACGCATTGACGTTCGTGTGTGGATATAACTGCATTTACTGTAGCACGGCTATTATTACCACAAGTGCAGGTTACACTTGCAATAGATCAAAGTGTGCATAATTATTATAAAACCTAAAACATTTATAATGAAACTTTCAACTTAAAAAAAAACAGTTTTGAGATAATTCGCACAGACATACTATCACAAGCACAATAGGGATTAATGATTCCCGGATTCCATTAAGGATGCCTGAAAAGCAGTCGATCTGGGATGCTATGGATCACTTATGCGGCCCTTGTTCTCGAGCTTCGCTACAATACTATCAACTAACAAGTCTTCCTTACCAGAGAAGCAGTCGATCCGAGACGCGATGGAGCACTTGTTGGCGAGGTAGCGGCTGATGCGGCCCTTGTTCTTGAGCCCCGCGCGCCCGATGAACGTCGAGTGGTACAGCAGACCGTACTTGGGCGTGTTTGAGCGGGTCTTTAAGGCACGGAAGAGCGCTTTTTCGGCACCTGAGTAGAGAAATTGGATGTTTGTTAGTTGTCCGTCAACATTTTTAAACCATTTGTTGGTATCCGATTGAGCTGAAATTTTGCAAACACCTTTAGTTCTTGTGACAATGCATTTTTATGATAAGCATGACCTGAGTCGACATCCAGGATTAGCTCCAGATAAAGGAACTCTTCAATGCTCAGCAGCACGGACACGAAATTTTGTGTACACACATTTAATTGAGATAGCTGGTATAAAAGCTTGTTTAAACATGTTTTAAACTTATATTATGCTGAAGTTAAGTTTGTGTCAGCTAAGTGTTTTGCAATTACAGCTTCAAAGATGTTTGATTAGGCCCAAAGAGTTGACAAACAAACTTTTTGTTTTAAAACACTTCACATCAATTCGGATGTTTTTTTTTAAATGTATTTTCGGGCATAACTCCGTCATTTACAATATTTCTTTTTTTGTTCGAAAGGGGTTTGTTCCGAAATGGTCCCATTTAAATTTCTTAGAGATCTGATGATGGGTTTCGGAGACAAACAACGGAACTCTACAAAAATTGACGGCAAATCAACCGCGACTGCTGCGATCGTATGTCTATGAATTGTTAAAACTGTTTAATGGGGAACCACAACTAAAAATTGAAAACTAAAAAAATGTTTTTACAAAAAAATAGAACCGACTTCCAAAAAAAGAGGAAAATAACTTTAATTTCGGAAGTCGGTATCAAAAAACGAAGACCAGAAACACCGACTTCTTATTTTTTTTTTTTTTTAAGTTTTTTTGATTGTAGATTGTCAATGACAGACAAAGAGAAGCTGTATTCCTTCAGATTTTTCGGTTAGTATTATGCGGAAGGTGCTCAGATAAATGTCAATTAATTTATTGGGGACTGATTAAGCAATTGTGAGATAACTTTTATCTGAAGAATAAATAAGACAGTTTCACCTAGGTATGTATTTTCCACACAAAAAACTGTGAAGCCGAAATAATTATTCCACAGATAAAAGTCATGTTTATAGAAAGTTCTGCCCATAATACGCTACCGCTCCCGTGTCTGGCAGACAGCCATGAGGGTCTATCGTTTCGATCTAGTTCAGTGAATGTCTTGATTTGTTATTTTATTGTTTTGTCCACTGGCAGCTTTGAAGACGACGTAGCTTACGCCCACATGGTCTGCATGACATTTCGAGCACTTTCTCTTATGCCCGGCAATTTTACTTGGTGTCCGTTTGACTCGCAAGGGGTTAAAAGAAGGACAGTTAATTTTATTAAAGGATTTTTGTTCTTTTTATAATTTATCATGTCAGACCGCCAAACTTATTCTTTGGGTAAAAGTTATCTGACAATGGAAAATATCGGAACTAAAACATTAAAATGATTGGAGATTCATACCCAAAATCTGCAGTGTAGACGCAGGATACTTGGCCAAACTGGTGAGCGAGCCGGCCTTGGAGATGAGCCGCGCGCCCACCTGGTCACCAACTAACGTGGTCAGGTTCGGAGCCACCGACTCCATCTTGGTATGTAGGTACTCTGATATCTGCTTCCTTAAAGTTGAACATTATAATTAGTAACTACACAATTATTTTTTTATATGTTTGTGTAGAGAATATCTAATAATAATAATCCACCAACACGCACTGGGCCCGCGTAGTGGATTACGGCCTTTTCCCACTCCTAGAGAGGAGACCTGAGTCTAGAAATAGAAAAAAAAAAGAGGAAAAAAAAAAAGATACCAAAAGTGGCCTTTTTTTTTTAGGGTTGGGAAACCATTCTATGACTTCTCCTGCTCTAGGTGGAGTGGGAGGGCTGTTGTCAGACTTACTGACTAAAACCCACTCCTGTTCCTTCCTTGCCTGAGTGCCCAGGGGCGCGGTAACTCTGTTACGAATTTATCCGCGCTCCTTGGCATGCAGGCATCGGCCATGATGGACGTTTTCATTTTAAGAGATTGATATCAATGATTGTTCAACTTACATTGAGAGATGGACTGACACAGGAAAAATAGCATCATCCCTTTACAACATAGTTCTAGGTGAAAAAAAAAATATATATAACTCCTTACCTATAATTACCGAGGGCAACCACCCTTCCCGCAAACATCTGTATATTAATCAAATCAACAGGTGAGATGTCCATGCCCATGGACATCTTGGAGGCATCAATGATAGCCTGGGCCTTCTCCGAGTCACCAAGAATCTCTGTCAGGGGTTCCACTGATTCTTCGCTTAATGTCTTCCTGTCCTTGATGTATTCCGCACACTTAGAGTACAGCTGGTTCTCTGGGACGATGCTGACCAGCTCTGGGAAGTGGTAGGAATACCATTCCCTGTAACAAAGAATAGGTTTGAAGTTTAATTATTGATTGTTGGTTTTATGACACCATCAGAGTGTGTTCAAGCAGTCAAATGTGGTATGTAAAAAAAGACAGCATGGAAAACTTTGGAGTCTAGGAGCAAGAAAACTGATGTATGTTTTATAGGCAGTTTTGTTCCAGTAAAAGAGAAAGTCAGCTCTATCGGATGACAGTTGTTTTCACAACCATACATTGATAGCTTGATTAATTCAAATAACTGAAACAATGGTGCGGATTCTGTTTTGTACGAACTAAACTTAATTTAAGCTATTCCTATCTTTTTCTCTCTAAAGTCTAATAAAACAAGAAAGAGACGGACGTAAATTAGAGCTGTCAAATTTAGTTAAACTAATATTTCCATACAAATTAAGTGTACACGTAAAAACATGTCGATTAAAAACAAGATGATGCGCAAGGCGTAAACTAGTTTGACATCTCTAACTTAGTTCATAACTATATCCGTCCTTTTCTCGCACTGACTTTTAGTAAAAGACAGCGATTCTCTAATTTTAGTTTAGTAATTATTAAGAGAATCGGCACCATTAACTAATTATAGTTTTAATTAAATTTCAGGTTTTGCATCACCATTATTTAACACCGACTTCTGAAATTAATTAATTTAGTACTTTTGAGTATTTGTATTTGAAAGTTGAATATATTTCTTTTACAATTATTATTTAACTAGCGACCCGCCCCAGCTCCGCACGGGTACAATTTATACACACAAACCTTCCTCGTTTATCGCTCGTTCTATTAGTGAAAACCTGTTAAAATCTGTTGCGTGGTCCTAAGTAAGCGGACACAGACAGACGCGGCAAGCAACTTAATAAATAATGAACCAGAAAAATATTACATGCTTGCGAACGCTACCTGCAGCTATGTCTATACACATCACAACTATATTTTTTATTATTTCATTTTCTCCTAGGATAACATTAGAAAAACGAAAACAAACCAAATAATATTTACCTGATCCGCATAGAAAACGTATTAACATCCTTGTCCAGTTGATCAAGCAGTGCGATAGACTGTATGATCATGTTGTCTACCCGGTGCACGTTGAACTTCACACGGGCTCGGGAGTACGAGTGGCCCAGACCAAGCTGTGCCACGCTGCAGGCTTTCAGGGTTAGCCCTTTGATGAGAGCGTGGAAGTGGTGGCGGATACCTATTGGGAAAAAATAAATAAAGATATGAAATCATTGCAGAGGCCGGCCAAGAAAGTGCTGGCCGGCCAAGATGGCTTGGACTCGCACCACAAAGGTCAGTTTGAAGTGGTGCAAGAAAACAATTTCAGGAAGGTTAAAGGGGAAGCCTTTGTCCAGAACTGGGACACTACAGGTTACATAAAAACAAAGTTATGAATTTTCAATACGCGATTTGTAGCATTATGATGATTAACCACTTTGTTGTTCTTCCTAGCAGGGCAACTTTCTAGTTTTCATCATTATTATTATTCAAAATAATTAGAATTAAAAAGAATTATAAAACAATATCGAGGCCAACATTAGGTAGGTAAGTGTGGTCTTTTTTTGTGACTTGGTCATGTGTGGATATCAAATCAAAAATATAACTCACAATGAAAATTTTCAAAAGTTATTTCTTAAGTTCAATCCCAGATCTAACACCACCAATGCCGCATCAGACTACTTGAAAAGTAACTTGTTTTGAACTTATTGCTGTTTCTTGCAGTCAGTTTTTTAGGGTTCCTTACTTAAAGGGTAACCAGGACTCTGCTGTCGGTCTGTCTGTCAGTGGGCTGATCTTACAATCCGTAATTGTAATAGCTACACAGCTGAAATTTTCACAGAACGTGTATTTCTGTTGCCGCTAAAGCAGCAAATTAAAGCGGGCTCCCAAGGGAAAAGCGGTTAGAGAAATACACGCTGAAATTCTAACGCGTGAAAATTTTAACACCCCCTTTAATTTATTTTTATTATTTGTTGTTATAGCGGCTATAGAATTACATGCTGTATAAAAATTTCAACTGTCTACCTATTACGGATCATGAGATACAGCCCAAAAAAAACACGTTCCTAGAAACATGTTTTTTTTTCAGTTTATGGATGGAACCCTTTGTGTGCAAGTCCGACTCTCACTTGCCCGGTTTCTTTTTTTAAACATGCTGTGATAAAGTATTCTCTTAGCTGTTATTGGCATTTGCAAGGTGTGTAAATTCTAAAGTCATAAAAATTGGAAAGTACAATACATTATGGAAATAAGAGGATGTTTGTAGCAGAACATTTCATACACAATACACATATTTATTAAGTATATGTGTGGATATAACTGCATCTACTATAGCACTACTATTATTACCACAAGTGGAGTTAGGACACCTGCAATAGATCAAGTGTGCTAATATTTAAGATCGGACTGTATGTTACTCAAAGCCATGAGTAACATACATTTGGTATAAGGTGGAAAACTAAAAATTAATGGTTGTCAAAATGTAGAAATACTCAGTAAAAACGCCACATCAGTAGTTACAAACCAGCAAAAAAAAAATACCACTGCTAGCAACACAAAGAAGAATAGTCACTCTTTACACAACCCTAAAAATTAAATCAAAATAATTTATTGCACCAATAAACAATGAACTGAAACGAAATTCTAGACTGATAGGTGGTCAATATAGTTTCTTTTTAAGCTTTCACATAAAAACACAAAAATGCTTCTTATACTGATAATTAACTCACCTCGAAGAATCTCTGGAACCGCTCCAGTGTGTGAGCACGGAATCTCCAGTGCTTCGCTGATAGCTGCCCCCAGTTTGGGGTCCAACACACCTAGGGTGCATTTACTACGCTTCTTGCGCTTCGGAAGCGCCCCCTCCAGGAAAAGGTTTAGGTCTTCTGGGAGTATACCTGGTTGTATAACATTGAAAATGTGAATACATAAAATATAATTTTGATGGTTTTTCTTATTTTTAGTACAGAGTAGTGACACTAGATTTGTGATTGTTTTAGATAAGCAAGTGTAAATATGAAAATGTTTTCGAATAAAACACATCTTTACCTAAAAATCGACTGAAAGCATTGCGAAAGATAAGAAAATACGGTCAATTTATTCTGAAAAATATGCATCTGATATTTACTGAATAAAGGGTGGTCTTTTCAAAATACAAACAAAGTTTTCATCACAAATTTGTTCTTATTTACAAAGCATGGTTGATTTGATGTGGACATAATCTAAAAACACGCGGGCACTAACCTTCAGACACCGCATTGATATTTTCCAAAGCAACCACCGCCGATTTGAAAGGCTGGAACCCACTTAGCGTCACGACGGAGTTAAATCGCTGCAAGTCAGTCACAGACTCCTCAACCTGAGGTAAGAAGGCCGCAAGCTCCTCAAACTCCGTGACTTTGAACAGCGCGAAGCCCGCGCTGTGTTCGTACAACACATACAACTTACTCTGAAATAATACAAAACTTTATCACTGACTGTTATCACACATTTTTATTAAACTAAATAAGAACATTACGCACCATTTTTGCTTGATTTTATTTCAATTTATTTTCATTTTTCGGGGAGAAACAAACACGTGAGTTTTGTTTGCTCCCCCGATAGTGAACGAATGTTTTTGAGGTTAGTTAGAGGAGAGCGCTTCGTGTTACGACTAAAGGCTCAATTACACCTTCCGATTTCAAGGGACCCAATTTAGGAACTAACTAACTAGGAAGCAGGAAGCGAGCAATTACACTATCCTAAATTGAACTCCTAAGTCGGCAGTGTTGCCAACTCTTACAAATTCGAGTCCCTAAACAGAATATCAAAAGTCGCTCTAAAGTCTCTTAAAAACTGATTCTACCAGGAGCAGACTTAAAAATAAAAAGAGCGGACTCAGTTTAAAATTAAATTAAATTTCACAAAGTCCCTTTCCCAGAAAAAAAATCTGAGTCCGCTCTGTTTATTTTTAAGTCCGCTCCTGGTAGAATCAGTTTTCAAGAGACTTTAGAGCGACTTTTGATATTCTGTTTAGGAACTCGAATTTGTAAGAGTTGGCAACACTGCCGACTTAGGAGCCCGAGTTAGGACTCCAATTTAGGATAGTGTAATCGCTCGCTTCCTGTTTCCTAGTTAGTTTATTCCTAAATTGGGTCCCTTGAAATCGGAAGGTGTAATTGAGCCTTAAGAGTAATGTAATATAGAGGTGTTACGTATGAAAACCATTTTGGTTTCGTTCTGAATTGTTTTGAAACTCTTCAAACTAACAGTTAACTATAACAGTTTACAATCACTTCTATTTTTTGTGATTTTAGCTGCTGCTTCGAATTGAATATCAATTCAGCTAAACAATTTCAATAATTTCTTAGTGAAATGTAATGAAACGCTGAGAACGTTCAGAAATATTATGTTGTTTCAGCCATCTCGTTATTTTATATTTTTATAGTTATCTAGGCTTAATTACACCTTCCGATTTAAGGGACCCAATTTAGGAAACAGGAAGGTGTAATAGCAGTTAGAGCAGTTAGTGTCCGATTTAGTGAGATTGAAAGGTCCCGATTTGACTTCCTAAATTGTGTACGATTTAGGATAGTGTAATCACATCACCCCGATTTAGAGCTAAGTGTTGCCAATTTAGAGACTTTGTCGCTACAAATGGGCTAGTAGTATTTTTGTTTGTGTTTAAAATTAAATTAAATTTTACAAAGTTCCTTTCCCAGAAAAAAAATCTGTGTCCGCTCTTTTTATTTTTAAGTCCGCTCCTGGTAGAATCAGTTTATAAGAGACTTTAGAGCGACTTTTGATATTCTGTTTAGGGACTCGAATTTGTAAGAGTTGGCAGCACTGCCGACTTAGGAGTTCAATTTTAGGATAGTGTAATCGCTCGCTTCCTGCTTCCTAATTAGTTTGTTCCTAAATTGGGTCCCTTGAAATCGGAAGGTGTAATTGAGCCTTTACTATGACGCCTCCCTTTTTATGCCACTTGTACAATATATGAGGAAAGATAAAACTATTTTTTTTATAGAAAAAAAAATATTGATGATTCCACATTTTGTTTTTGAACGGAAAATAGTTGCGACTCGAGAATATTAATCAACTAAATTTTGCCATTGGAATCTACTAAATTTATCCTTCCATGTCATGAATCATGAAAATAATTTATTCAGAAAATTCCAAAAAGTTAAGTCGACTGAGGAACTTGTAGCGAAATCTATGACGCTACATTGTTATGAAATACAAAAATAATACAACCAAACGAATAGCGAAATACAATAAAACGTTGGCTTTATTCAACTTTAAATTTGTACAGATATGTGACAACTTCAAACCACTGAAAAGCATTGACAAGTCTGTATGTGGCAACTAAGAAGTTCACCACATTCTCCCCCGCTGCTTTCTAGCTTGAGGTGTCGTAGTCCTGCAGATAGGCAGGTGATCTTCTATTTCTGGTAGTCTGCCGAATTGAAGGGGTATATGGCGCTGTACTCTCTGTAGAGACAAACGAGGAGTCGCTATCTGTTCCTAAAGTTTCAGTACGTTCGCCTTCTTCCCCGCTCTCTAACCCTGTTGGGGCTAAGTGTCTGTTACATACGGTCGTTTCTCGGCCGTCGCCCAGTCTCACAAAAGAATAGTCCGGGTTAGATTACAACAGCTCAACTTCTTTGACTATGCTCAACTTCTTTGAATATATTATATATTTCTTTAACTTTATAAAACACTTGAACAGAACCAACAAATACTCTCGTATTTGTTGGTTCTGTTCAAGTGTTTTTTGAGTAGGACAGGACCGGGTGTTAGAAGCCAAGTTAGTACCGAATGTTCGTTAGATTTTCTATTGTGGACGAACATCATTTCATGAGGAGTTTGGTTCGTTGCTGTACATAGCAGAGATCTCATTGAGTGCAGTTAAGAACCATTTCCCATTGCTCGATTTTTAATCCCTGTGATTTCAGAGCTAATTGCATTGTCCTCCAACTTGTTCCAATTGTGCGCTCTATTTGCCCATTACCTTATGGGTTATATGCTGTCGTTCGACTTGAACCTCTACTGTGTAAGTAATCTTTTACTTCTTTTGACATAAAAGCGGAGCCACGATCGGAATGAATATAAGCTGGCAATCCAAATGTGCAGAAAAGAGTCGATAAACGTTTCATTACCTACAGTTGCAGCGGAAACGTCTTGGCACGGGAATGCGAATGGAAATCGGGAATATTCGTCTATAATAGTTAGTATGTACTTGTTAGATGAAGATGTCGGTACCTAATGGCCCTTTAAAATCAATAGTCAGTCTTTCGAACGGTGAAGTCGCTTTTATCACATTGCTGACGAGGTTTCACGACTGCACAGACCGAACATGCATTAAATTTGTCATCTTTCTGACGTCTTCTACCGAAAATGTTAGATTCTTACTTCTTACCCAGTGATACATTCGTGTAACACCTGGATGGCATAGTTCACTATGCAAGTCTTTCAATTTAGAATCCGTGTGAATAGCGCAGATACGTGGGAACGCGTCAACAGCGTCATTTTCTTTTCCTGGTCTATAGACAATATCATATTTGTAACAAGATAATTCTAGTCGCCATCTCTCTATCTTCTCGTTCTTTATCTTGCTTGTATGTGTAACATAAAAGAAACTGATTATTGGTCTGTGATCAGTCGAAAAGATCTTCCAATCAAGTAGTGTCGCCACTTACGGAGAGCTTCGACAATGGCATCATCATCTTCCTGCCCTTATCCCATGTTACTTGGGGTCGGCGCAACACCTTTTTTACTTCCATTCTGTCCTGTCAGCCGTCACGCTATCACTAATTCCCTTTTCTTTCATATCACTCCTTACACAATCCATACATCTTTTCTTTGGCCTTCACAATGGCATACGCCTCCTTTTCTATGGCTGAATGTCGTTTTTCTGTTATGGATAGTGTGCGCGAAAAGAAAGCTACTGGGCGTCCTTCTTGAATCAATGTAGCTGCAATAGTATTATTGGAGGCATCTGTTTCAACTGTAAACATTTTGTTGTCATCAATGGTAAATATTGTGGACTTTGCAATGCAGTTCTTTAAGACTAAAAGCAGATTTAGCTTCATCATTTAATGGGAATTCTGGATTCACGAGGCTGTGTATTCTTTCCGAGAACTTTAGTATTCACTTTGAATAATGCGAAAACATCACACCAAGCGCTCGTTTAAATGAAGTGTTGTCGGTCGGTATAGGCATGCTCATAAGTGGTTGGAGTCGGTCTGGATCAGGTTTAATAGACTTTTTCGAAATGTTTTATCCGATTAGGTTAATTGTTTGTATTGAAAACGTCGATTTCTCTTTATTAACAGTTAAACTGTACTTCTCAACTGCATCCATAAATCTTTTTAAATTATTATCATGTTCTACCCTGTCTTTTCCGCATACATTGACGTCATCTAAATAGGCATATGTATCTGTCAATTATTTTTCTTTTATTAACCAGTCCATGACTCTTTGAAATGCACTGACTCCATTTGTAACGCCAAATGGGATACGACAAAATTGATACAGTTTCCCACACGCCTCAAATGTTGTGTATTATTTTTCTGCTTCCATTATGGAAACCTGATGGTAAGCGCTAAATCAATTTTAGAAAAGGAGTCGTATTTTGAAATGTCATTCACTATTTTTCCGATATTTGGTAAATGGTAGGCATACAAATCTGTATATTTGTTAACTGTCTGAGAATAGTCTATAACCAATCGTTTGTGGTGATTTTCAGATTTTATGTTTTTGTTTATAGTGACGTGCTTTCTTCGATAACTCCGTCTGCTAAGAGCTGACTTATTTCTTTTTCTATGAATTTTAGATCATCCTTACTGCATTTTCTAGACTTTACAGCAATTGGTAAGCAGTTGGAATGTAAATTAGAAAATAAGGGAACTGGTGGAACAGATGAAGCCAGCACACTACATATTTGTAATGGTTTTTTAAGTCCACAAAAAGTAATTTCAAGTTTCGAGTGTTCCTTTCAGTGTGTCCTATAACATCAGCGCAAAGATATTTAACGATAAGAAGCGAAGCTTTTTCGTAAACATTGTCATTTAGAACAATTTTTGCTTGAAGTAGCCCTTCGCAATTGATTGTGTCAGTTGTTTGGGCCATTGTTATAGATTCAGTACATTCTGTTTTCATAAAAGAAGAATTTGTAAAAAACTTATAATTGATAAAGCTTTTAGAGCTTCCAGAGTCAATTAAGGCGTTTGTTTGATTTGATTTGATTTGACTGATTTCTTTAAACTGGCCGGAGCAGTAACAGCCGTAACTCCGTTTACCGTATTTTTAGGAGATCCATCAGCAGCAGTAGCAGCGTTAAGATTTGTCTTAGGGCTCCTACAAGCATTTGCAAAATGTCCCCTTTTCTGACAATTTTGGCAATTGGAATTAAAAGCTGGACAGTCCAGGCATTGTTTCGAATGGTATTCTGGTGTAAGTTGTTTCTTTTTGTCTTCCGTTGCCGTTTTTGGCAATGTCATGAGAAGAGATTCATCTACATGCGCTCACGAATTTTATGCGAAATAATGCCAGAAATAAATGCGTCTCTTATACAATCATTCTTAATACTTTCTGCATCAACATTTTTAAATTGACAGTCCCAATGGGTCCATTCCTGAGCCGCAGTAGGCGATGACGGATCGAGGTCAAGAATATTTGGTCGAAGATTGTTACCTACATTTAATAATGGAGAGTGTTTTGCATAATTAAAGTATAAATTGTTATGAAATAACAGTAGCGAAATACAACCAAATGTTGGCTTTTTATTTTTTATTCAACTTTAAATTTATACAGACATGTGATAACTTCAAACCACTGAAAAGCATAGATAAGTCTGTATGTGGCAACCAACCATTGACTTATAAAAATCCTAATAATATAATAAATATGTCAATGCAACCAACTTAGAAGTTCACCACACACATACCAATTATACACACAAATAATGCATCTCGCAATAAAAACTAATGAAGTTTTGAAAAGTTTTACTTTACGGAAGTTTTAAAAGTTCTATCTTTATTGCGACGCTTTTTCTGAAGGGTTAAGAGTATTTTTTTGATAAATTGTTATTTGGGAGATTTTTTCGTTTACGAGATATCAGAACTTACAATAAGCAATTAGGTGGACATGAGGTAGAAAACAAAACTTGAACAAAAAATTGGTTGCCTGTAAAGTCGGTATACGGGCGAAAGTTTTACGTGACAACGACTTTGAGTGGTAAAATAATTTTAATGTGAATATTCATTCGTATAGTAGGAAGAAGGATGAAATAATAGTAACAATTTAAAACATTTATTTATACAAAGAATTATATTTAAAACATTAATTTATACAAAGAATCTCGCACTGAATTTCATATTAACAAAATTTTATTTTTACCTTTACACATACATACGTATTTCACTTTTTATGTCTGTCTCTCTCGCTCTTAGGCGGGCTAACCATGCCCGAGTGGAAGGGACGCGTGCCTCTCACTCGCTCTCATTGTGAGCGCATAACGTGAGCGGAGCGTAACGCAGTTTCTTGAAGTGTCACCCGGCAAACCAATTTATAAGACGTTGTCACGTCAAAATGCCACTTCAAAAAGACGAAAACTCTTCCACGGACCTCATGAATAGTTTATATACTCTATGGACCCCATGTTGTTGCATTTCAAGGAATTTCTCCAACTTTCAGTCTGTAAGTGTAATAGCTATCTAATCTGTGGTCTGTAATCATAACCACTCAAACGTCAGTCCAGACGCCAAAAAGTGACAACCTGCGTCCGCTCGCTCGCTCTGGTATTTTTCCGCGCAAGCGCCGGGTCCCGTTGCCAATTTAAAGCTTAATATCTCGTAATCTCCTGCTTCTACACACAAGTAAAAATACGTGTGTATAGCTGATACTATATAGAATTGACTTATGTGATAACTAAGTCACAAAAACTAGTTCTAAGTACTTAAAAAAAAAGTTAAACTTGAGATTTTGGGTTGAAAAACAGTAAAATTTTTGTTCTTACTAAGTTTTTACTAATAATTTTGTAGTTTATGTCTTTTAAACCTATGTATCATAAAACTAGACTATATAAGCTTTCTTTTGATACCCATAAGTCATTACTTGGACGGTTTTAAGTAGCACACAAGGTGAAAACAAAACACCCCTTCCCGCATTAATTTCATGCCGCCTGCGCTAGCAAAAATAAGGCAAAATACGGCAAGATGGCCGCCCGTAGGGCTCATACGTATGGCTGCATACTGCCCGTCCTATATTTTAATTTCGACATTTAGTTTATTTTGTGATTTTTGTTGAAATGAGACAATGATTAATGTACATAGTTGTTTAATATTGTAAAAAATGTATTACCTATTTAAAAATAAACTTTTTTTATGTGATATCTTTTTTTAATTTACATATTTACTTTAACGAAATACATTACACACACATTAAAAGGAAGGTGTATTACGAGGTTTACACAGATTACGAGGAGGAGGCTTTTTAATAAAATAGCTAGCGAAACTCAGATATATAGACACATCCTCCTCCTCTTCTTCCAGACCGTAATTATTGTAATTATCCTGAGACCTGAAATCGAAACTTGTCTTAGATTCCAATTTATTTTTAATTTATGACAGCAATTAGCATTCATAATCATATAGTCGATTAAAATCTTGATTATCATTCAGTAGAAACCATAGAAACCACACAACACTACTTGGCATCAATAGAAAAAAAATGACACTTTGATTTGAATGACTTGAAAGTTGAAGTCACAATTGAATTCAACGGTTACTATGTGATGGCAACTTGTCAGTCAAAGAGTATAAATAATAATACGTTGTCAGTCGTGTAGATACTGAGTGCATGTATGTGTAAATAAAGTGCTAAAAATGGCTACAATAGCAATGCAAAGAGACCTTGTTGTCACATTCAAGAAAGAGACAAATTTGAACTTAGGAATACTGGGTAAGCTGCAGCAAATGCCCTCGGAGCTCTGTAGGCTGATATTCAAAGAGAACGCATTAGAAAAACCGACACAAAACTTCTTCAATCACCTATCACACTATTTGGTGTCAATAATCGATGCGCAGGCCTGCAGTGCATTGCCGTGGCCACTGTATGATACTAAGACTGAAAGAGCGTATAGAAATGAGCTGTCAAGCTTCATCAGCGACTGCAGCAACAAAGGTTTGCTAGCACCAGTCATGTCCTCTTACTTAGTTAACCCTGGTTGCTACAAAGTCACCATGTTAATATTCCAAATGTCGCAACTCGCGGTCCAAAGAGTATTGATGACTAAAATGGTCAAGAAAACCCAGAAGAAACTCTATAATGATACGACTGACGCCTACAAGGCTAAAAAGGAAGACTTTATTGAAACAATTGAAAAAGAAACAGTGAAAATATCCAGTAAATTCTCTAATTTTATGAAGAAAAGAGCAGCTATAGAGAAAATAGCAGAGTTATACCGGAATAAAATCACTGAAATGGAAAATAAAATGGCTGAACTAAAACCTCAAAGGTATTTAGATGAAATTGTTGATGGATTCTTAAAAACACATGAAGTGGATGAGACAATGAAAATAGAAATTTTAAAAATAAAAGATGTTAACAAACCATGCTCTATTTTCGATGCTTGGTTAGTTGAAACGGACAATAGAATCACAGAAATGGAAAATGTATGGAATACAAAAATGAAACCATTTGTTGAAACTTGTAGAGAAACTCGTAACTCTACTGAAATGCTTGTAGCAAGACAGACTGGCGAAGCACCAAAGAGTTCATACATGTTAGAGTATAATCCGAAAACAGACTATATTTGTACAAAAGAATTACAAAATCAAGTCAATAGTGAACAGAAGTACATTCTGAAAAATATTACAAAAGATGATAAATTGAGTTTCCCCAACCTTATCCGAGCATTTCTTATTTCAATAGATTTTATGCTGAAAAATGCTGAAATTGGTGATGAAATATACAAGTTTAATGTGTACTTGGATGGTGGGAGACGGAACTTTGGCGAAATTGTGTCTGCTGTGAGGATTCTGTTGGATAGGGTGATGAATGCCGAAGCTAGACTACAGGTGAGTTTGTTTTTAGTTTTTTAAGAAAATTGTTGCCGTTCGCAAATATGTGAACACACATATACAAGACATCCAGAGCTGAAACAACTATCTGTAGGCCATACAAATATTTGCCCTGTGCATGCGACATGTAGAGCAGCAATGAATCGTGCAACCACTGCGCCAACAGTAATGTCAAAGTTAAAAATAGTATCTTTTATCTAAACTGATATAATAAGGAGATAAAATAATTGGGTTTAAAGGGTTACTACAAAAATTCTTCTTAATAGTTTTAGTTTAGATTTTGATAATGTTGATCAGCTCATAATGAGCAGTCCAATTCCTGCTAATTTTAGAGTAATAAGATTCTCTGTTACTTTACTTTTCTAACTATTCAATTTTATTCTTCCAGCCAACAGAAACATCATACAACCAGTCAATATCACTACTCTCTAATATACCACCATTACCTGACCTCGCAGACCTGAAGATGGGCAAAGACTTGCAGTCTCAAGTTATGTTTGACACTTTTACACCCCTCACCACAACCAAACGTCAATTCAACTTGCGTAAAAGAGCCAGCGGTTTTGCTAAACCACAATCTCGGTCATTACTTGTCGCTCCATCTTGCCAAAGACCGAGAGATGACTTCTTAAAGAGTCTTGTATCATGTCGCATTAGTTCCTATGACCGTCCAAATGCAACGCAGAACTTCGACATGTCAATAATGTCACAGACTCGGAATAGAAACAACGAAACTATTGCAGAATGTTCTACAGGATTCACCAAACAACAAATACTGCGATTGCTGTCAACTAAAAATTCCAGCAGCTCTAAAAAGTTTAAATATAAAGCTGAGAGACCGGAGAATGTCAATGTCAAGAAAGGAGGATTGTTCAACGAATCTGTGGCTTCAACCGACAGCAACGGTCTGTTCAGAAGTCATTCATCTCCGAACCTCTTTGAGAACAGAGAAAGGAGATCTAAAATTCCTATTCCCAGAAAATTGTCTGTCATGCAAGAAGACTTTCCACTTCTTGAAGTTTCTGGCATTTTGGCACTAGAAAGTGATAATAGTTATGGAACTCCTGAAGGCGTAATGCGACTAGACAATAACAGAAAAATATTTGATGCTACTAATCTCCCCACAATATCTATAACCCCTGAACCAGACAAAGTTTCAACAATTGAGGAAGACTCGAATAAAGCGCATTTTTCTAATCTAAATGTACCGAAACTACAGGAAGATATTTTAGCTAAAGAAGAAATCAAGACTGAAACACCCAAAACTAACACGCATTTAATAAGAAAAACTAGTTCTTTAGAAAAAATTATCAATAGGTTTAAGAAAGTAAGAGCGAGCGTACTGCCATGTGATAAAAGTTGTGAAGATGGCAATACTGAAATTAAAACTATTGTAGAAGAAAAAGAAAATCTCAACACTGTTAACGTAGATGTGTTCACAGCAAATAGGGTCTTGTTGCCTGATTTATTGAGTCCAAGTTGCAGTGTGATACAGAAGAAGACTTTAGAATATTTGGATCCACTCTGGTTTGATGACGAGCCTCCTTCTAGAAAACCGCGGGAAAGTCTCGGAACTGCATTAGGTGTAGACCACACCTTCCTAGACCAGTTTGATTTGCTAGACTAATAAATAAATTAAGTTAAAATTAGGAAGAATATTTAAAGTCCAGTTTTTTTTTATGTGTAAGAAAGATATTTCATGCCTCAAGCTTTAAAAAATATGTTTATGAGTATTGTTTGTTTTACTTAGTACTTTATACTCTTCTATTTCATTAAAAGCTTGTTTTTAAGAAGTTTTTATTTTACTTTATTTAATTACTAGCTGTGCCCGCAGTTTCACCCGCGTTTGTGGTTACTTTGTCGTAGCGTGAAGTTATAAAGTCTATAACCTTCCTCAGTAAGTAGGTAGGGGTATTATATGTATACGCCTGCGCTGGCCGGCCGCCGCTACTGGCGGCGGCCGGTGCATGCGTGCGCACCCCCACTTCCCTCATGATCGCCCGCCTTGCACATCATGAATGTGCGCGTGGTACTTGATTAAAACTGATATCTCCTAAGATATTCATTGAAATCAAATGATGTGAAGGGCAATTTTGTTCAAAATTAAATACCTAAGATGAGTAACGTATTTATTTGGATAAGGATTGTATCATGTTTATAAAAACACCTTCGCAAATAATGCACCTTAAAAAACAGACATGCTATCACGGACTTTTTTATAACTTTTAAGGGCCTTCTCGCGGTCCAGTGGCGCCCTCATTGAATAAAAAATCGTAGCATAGCACAGAAAATAAATATTAAAAAATCCAACTTCACGTTTTTTACAAAGAGGATAAAGAATTTTTATGTTGTTAAAAACGGCCGTTTCTGACACTTTTGCCTACTACTTTGGATACGAAACATTTTGAGACCTGTTTTAACAACATACAAATTCTTTATCCTCTTTGTAAAAAACGTGAAGTTGGATTTTTTAGTATTTATTTTCTGTGCTATGCTACGATTTTTTATTCAATGAGGGCGCCACTGGACCGCGAGAAGGGCCATAGAGGGGAACAATTCCATCAAAATTTTTGCATAACTTTAACCGTTTACGCAGCGCACGTAACGGAAGCACTCAAAAGGAATATTTTGTTCCCGTTTTTGCCAACTTTTCATTGATGCTCCACTCCTATTGGTCGCAGCGTGATGTTATATATCCTTCCTCGATAAGTAAATGATGTGACTCAAGATGGCTGGACAAATCTTCAAAATAGCTCACATTTAAGTAGGTCAATAGGGCACTTTATGTGACGGCTAAACACCCTTATTTCAGAATTTGTGACGCTACAGAATCTTAGATAATCGATCGAAAACGTGTCCAGCCATCTTGAAAAACCACTTTTCGCTGGTCTCTCAATCTCGGTAACGGAAGTGATTTTGACGACTTTTTGCATATCAACGGGCGTCACATAAATTTGTGACAGGCATCGAGCTAAAAGTTTTGTGATACATACAGCGGTTTGTATGTGAGCTATTTTGAAGATTTGTCCAGCCATCTTGAGTCACATGATAAATGGACTATTCAACACAAAAATATTTTTTCTATTCGATCCAATAGTTCCTGAGATTAGCGCGTTCAACTAAACAAACAGAGTTTGTTTGTTCAGCTTCATAATCCTTACTAATATTATAAATGCGAAAGTAACTCTGTCTGTCTGTTTGTCTGTCGCGCTTTCACGCCAAAACTACTGAACCGATTTATATGAAATTTGGTATACAGATAGTCTAGAGCCTGGAAAGGACATAGGCTACTTTTTAATGCGAAAAAAGGGGTGTAAGGGGTTGAAAGGTGGGGATGAAAAGTTGTATGGAAGTATATCGTCATTTTTAGAGCAAGAAGCTTGAAACTTATTTTTTAGGCTGTTGATTCGATATAAATAAATATGACATTCAAAGTTTGTAAAAGTTTTACCCTCATGCCTAGGGGTTTTTTTTTGTGGGGTGGGAAATCATCCAATGACTTCTCCCGCTCTGGGTGGAGCGGGAGAAGTCATTGCGGCCCCTGTTCCTTCCCTGCCTGAGTGCCCAGGGGTGCGGTAACTCATTTTCAGAATTTATCCGCTACCCCTAGGCATGCAGGCACCGGCCACGATGGGCCCCGTCAGTGGTGGCTGACAACATCTCTTTGAGGCGCGCGTGGAACACTACGCGCCGTCGTTTCAGGCCCCAACCAGCAATTCGGTCCTATTATTTCAGCTCATAACTCTATAAAGCTCTATAAACGATTTATTAAGGTTTTAGCGGTGCTAGAGTGTTGTATAAAAGCGTTCGACAGTACATTACTGCTCTAAATGCTTATAGAGCTAAAAATACCTATAAACAAAGGATGTAAACGTTTACTACGCCATTTTATACAACCGTTATTATAGTCATAGCAAGTTCTAATATAACTACTAAAATAATAATATTGCTCTATAAAATTGTTAACAGGTGCCTTTATTTATCTGATTAGCGTAATAAGGGTTCCAAACGAACTGCAATAGTAGTTTCGTTATAGCAGTGATGAACACTCAACTACAGGGCGATATTATAGGGACCTGAAGCACCTTCTCTTAGTGCTGTCCCTGGAGATTTCCTATACACGTCTGGGGGTTTGTCATACTCGCTGGCAGTGCGAGAGTGTGGTGTACGAGAGTGACTGCTTATGTGTGTTGTGTTATAAAGAAAAGAGGGATGGCGCACTAATACGAATATTGAATATTATACTACCAATATATATTGAATATTATATTGAATAATAAAATTAATACAAGTGCCCTCTTCGAGCGGGCTAGGAGAATTCTACCCAAAAAAACAAACAAAAGTCTTCCTTATTCTTCTTAATTTTCAACCGGCGTTCCAAACTTCCAACGTGCCAGTCTCCACCATAAGGTCGCCAACATAAGGTCGTCACATGAGCTACGCCCCTACGAATAGAAGCGCAAACGCTAGTAAGTCTTCTATTCAATTAAATATTTGAAAAGCCGATTGAGGCCTACCTAATCCTACTGCGAAATCCCTGCCTGCGTGAGGAGTTACGGAGATGCAGAAGTCCATCTATGGATAGCCATACTGCACCCCGAGTGATGTGGTCAACTTTCTTTTTATTAATTTGAGCCATTCGGCACACCACATATCCTGGCAATGCACATGGCTTCAGTGAAGCAAAAACTCACTAAAAAGCTACACTGCTCTGCTAAATTTTCTGACCTAAGATGCTCTAGTTAGCATCTACCCAGATGGGGTTTACAAAAATATAATTCAAAATGTAGCAGAGTGCTTACTTTGCGGTAAAGCGTTTCAAGGGAAACGTAAAGGCTTGTAGAAAGAATAAAAGAAAATATAACTATAGAAGAATGTATATTAAAACGACAATCGAAGAGTGACTACCTAACGTCATACAGAAAAAAAAAACATGTAAAATGTTATGTCACTTCAGCTGAAGAACTCCAAAGAGGCTTTAACACTTTCCCTCAGCTGATAGTCGACCGTTTGGTTTATCCATCAGACCCATTTTCTGAGCTAGTTCCTGCAATCTGGGTCTGGGCATGGCCTTAGTTAGGAGGTCTGCTAGCTGGGTAGCAGAGCTAGTCCTCTCGACCACGATGTCGTTTTGAAGCACAAGCTCCCTCACGAAGAAGTGCCTCACACGAATGTGTTTGGTCCTACGGTGAAATTCTGGATTATGTGCCAATTTCACCGCGGCTTCGTTATCCACGAACAAAACTGGAATTTCTTTCTGGCCATTCAAGTCTTTGAACAGTCTCTTTAGCCAAATTATTTCTCTCGCAGCTTCGCTTGCTGCCACAAGCTCAGCTTCTGTAGTGCTAATGGCAACTGAAGCTTGTCGTTGGCTCATCCAGGAGATTGCTCCTCTTGAAAATAAACACAATACTCCAGTCGTAGATCGACCTGTTTTCAAGCATCCAGCATGATCAGCATCACTGTAAGCCTTTATTTGGTTAGGAGAATTTGCATCATGAACATACATTATTCCTCTCGATAATGTGCCTTTCAAATATCTCATTATGTGCTTAACCATATGCCAGTTGCTAGAAGTTGGCTTTTCTAAGTTCCTCGAAGCCAATCCTACAGCATAAGCCAGATCAGGGCGAGTGCCCACCATCAAGTAAGCGAGCGAGCCTACTGCTTCTCTATAGGGAAATGATTGTGACTCTTTGTCAGCTTTCCCTTTCTCAATAATTCCTTCTTTCTGCAAAGGAGTTGATACTGGATTACAGTCTTTCATATTGAATCTCTCCAAGACCTTGTTTGCATAAGCTTCCTGCTTAATGAAAATCGAGCCGTCCTTCATTTGTTCTATCTCTAACCCAAGATAGTATGAAACTGGTTTGCTAGTAATCATCAAAATTTTTTTTTAGGTCATTGATGAAACTCTTTGCAAGGTTTTCATCACTCGCTGCAACTAAGCCATCATCAACGTAGAGTGTTATTAAGATTTTCTTATCTCCTAAGATTTTGGTATATAAGCATGGATCAGCGTTGCTTGTCTTGAAGCCTAAAGATTCAAGTGTTTCTGCAAAGCAGTAGTTCCAGCACCGTGGTGCCTGCTTCAAACCATAGAGGCTTTTCTTTAGACGACATACTCTAGATGTTCCATCTTCAAAGCCTTCTGGCTGCATCATATAAATCTCTTCCGTTAAATTTCCATTGAGGAAAGCTGTTGCAACATCAAACTGAATAAGATGAAGTCTCTCTCTTGCTGCAACGCTGAGCAAAGATCTTATAGTAGCTAACCTCGCTACTGGGCTAAATGTTTCGTTATAGTCAAAACCCTTCTTCTGCTTAAACCCTTTTACAACAAGACGTGCTTTAAACTTTTCTATTGTGCCGTCAGGGTTGGTTTTCACTTTATAAATCCATTTACATGGCAGAGCTTTTCGATTGCTCGGTAGATTCTGCAAGTCCCAAACTTGTAATCTTTGCAAAGAATCGATTTCACTCTTCATCGCTTCTAGCCATCTATCTTTACTTGTTCTACTCGATATTGCTTCCTTATACGTCGAGGGTTCTTTTTCAGTATCGACTAGGAATAAACTATAGTCATCCAATTTACGTGGAGGTCGTAGAGTGCTTCTGTCCCTGAGATTATATCTTGGAACGTCCGAAACGTCTCCCTCTGAATTCTCTTCTATCTCAACATAGGTAGGAACGGCATCTTCGAAATGTTCTTCATTTTCACTATCTGAAAATGCGGTTTCGTCTTCGATAAACTCTATTTCTCTTTCTCCCTCTAATTGGACTGACTGTCTTTGATCTCCTGATTCATTTGCCTCTATTGATGTCTCAATAGGCCTTCTTAAATGTCTATCTTCTTCTATTCCTTCCTCTAATAGAACAGTTCTCTGTTCACATTGGGCTTCCTGATTCAAGGGATTGTCGATTTGCGAATGCTGTAAAATAGTTTCTTCAGGAACTGTATCGTATGACACGGTCCACTCTTTTCCAATTGGTTTTGGGTCAGATTTAGCAACTATTCCTGAAGCCTTAGCTTCAATCCCAGAAATAGGTGTCTCTTCGAAGATTACATCTCTAGATCGGATCAGATTGTCAACTTTATGCTGCGTTTCATACCAGATACGATAACCATCATTATTGTCGTATCCTATGAGAATGCCTTTAGTTGCTTTCTTATCCAATTTTTTCCTTTTATTTTTCGGAACATGGGCATAACAAGTACTTCCAATGATTCTAAGATGCTTTATATTAGGCTTCTTCCCAAACCATAACTCATAAGGTGACTTGTCCTTCTCTCTAGTAGCACCTGTTCGGTTTAAAATATAAGCAGCTGTCATTATAAGTTCCGCCCATAATGCTTTTGGCAGTTCTCTCTGAGCATTCATCAATGTTCTTGCGGTTTCTACTAATGTCCTGTTTTGGCGCTCGCTACAGCCATTCTGCTCTGGCGTGTACGGCATAACAAGACGTTGCTTAGTTCCTTTTTTATTCAATATATCTCTGACTTCCTTGTTATCAAACTCGGTTCCGTTATCACTCAACAGTATTTTGATAATATGTCCTGTGACCGTCGCTTCTTGTAACATTATGCTCAATTTGTCTTTGACTTCACTTTTATTTCTCATGCAATAAACCATGCAGTATCCGGAAAAGTCATCTTTAAACAGTACATAATAACGGTATTTTGAAAAACTCATTGGGAAAGGACCGCAAACATCTGAATGAATTATTTCTCCTGGCTGTGAAGATCTCTCTCGTATGCCAAACTTCAGTCTATGCATCTTTCCGTAGATACAAGCTTCACACGATTCTTTGTTTATAGGAAGTGTCAATCCTAACTCTTTTTGAATGACTTCTTTAACGTGCCTTTTGTTTTGATGCGCTAATCTCTCGTGGTAGAGCTGCATCAAATCAGTTGTTGTAGTAGCAAGTACAGGTACCGGTGGCAGGACGTTGCGAACTTTCAACTTAAAAAGCCCTCCACAGTGGTTCCGTTTGCCAACAACTGCTACTTCCCCATTCAAAATTACTTCGCAAGTTTCCGGGGTCGAGACGAACTTGCTATTCTTCTGTTTATCATGCATAGCTAGCACTGAGTACAGATTTCGCTGGATCTCTGGTACATACCATACATCCGTAAGTGCTATGTTCACAATCTTTCCTTTGACATCTGCTTCCAAATATATTGTTCCTTTGCCTCTTGCTTGAACAATGCTACCATTTGCTGTAGTAACTCCTTGGAACTCGTCAAACTTTTGAAATATTTGGAACATGTCACTCCTGTTGGTCACGTGACTAGTCGCGCCATTGTCCACGTACCACGACTCTTTATCTTGCTGTACGAATGCCATGATATCCACACTCATAATAGCCATATTCGCACTTTGACTTGAAGACGGCTTGTTACTACTCTACGTCTTTAGGCGGGCGACCATCTTTCATCCACTTCTGGCAGGATCTTACTCGATGTCCCATCTCATGACAGTAATTGCATCTCATATGCTTATCCTTATTCTTCTTTTCTTTACGAATCGTGCTATTCTGTGTCGTCACTAATACCTCTTCACTCGATTCACCATTTTTCTTTTCAAGTGACTTTTCATGAGCGCAAAGGTTACTTGTCAAACCTTCTACTGTCCTCTGTTCTTTGGCTAATAACAACCAACTTGATTTAAATTCGAAATATTTCTGATCTAGTGTATCCAAAATTTTACAAATAAGGAATATATCTGGTAGTTTCATATTGAGATCATCTTTACCAATCTCTCTATTCAACTGACACCAGAGAGTCTTCAATTTGCAAATATGTGAAGCCATATCATCAGAAGCATTTAACTTAAATCCGAAGAAATCTAGGCAGAGATTATAAGCTCGATTCTCATTATCTCCGTCAAATAACCGATGTAGTTCTAGCCATACTTCTCTCGGACATGTGAATGACATTACCTTTCTAACGGTATCTTCGTTCAAATTTGTTGAAAGCAGGATCATAGCATTGTTCTCTGCCTGTATAAAACGCGCTAGTTTCGTTCTAAATGCAGTAACTTCTGCGTCTCCTACACCTGCTGGCAACACGGGTTTCGTACATCTTCCTTCTACTATATCCAATGCATTTGGTATACTTCTAAGCAGGATGGATATTTTATATTTCCAGGTATCCCAGTTACACTTGCCTTGAAGTGGTGCAATTTGTACCTTTGTACTTAAATTTTCCACTTTTTCGCACATTTCCATTTTTCCGCTAGCACATAACCTGTAGCAGAGTGCTTACTTTGCGGTAAAGCGTTTCAAGGGAAACGTAAAGGCTTGTAGAAAGAATAAAAGAAAATATAACTATAGAAGAATGTATATTAAAACGACAATCGAAGAGTGACTACCTAACGTCATACAGAAAAAAAAAACATGTAAAATGTTATGTCACTTCAGCTGAAGAACTCCAAAGAGGCTTTAACACAAAACTGTACTAATTTTAACTCCATTGGACGTTTATGAAGACCAGGAGAAAAAACGACCACTGTTCTGAACACCTACTCACTGTTCTTGAACTTCCCCCAGAGTGCTCCATAAATATAACTTGAAGTATGCTCTCTAAATGAATAATACATAAAAATTGTCATGGGCTCGGTCACACCATACAGAATCAACTCGATCCCACTTTGCGAAGGCATTATACCCCATAAACAAAGCTGGTATAAACCGACAAAAAACCCGGACACGTCTTTCCCTAGGAGAGAGGATCGCAATCCCTCTGCCTCCTAACCGTAGTAACATCTTTATTAAAATCGCACTCTGGAGAAACTCATACCTATTTCTCACTAATAATCGCCTAACAAATTTAATTCCCTATTCATGGTATGTGGTCACATCTCCCATCAGTCTTCAGTCACGTCCGTGCAGCTCATCATATCGATTACATGAAACACACAAAAACACAACGATTAATATCACATAAAAAACAAAACAAATGAGAACCTCCTACTTTTGAAGTCGGTTAAAATTTAAACTTTTACTATATTGTCAACCGTACTAATGTTGACGTACCAGATATCTGACAATTATTTGTCATGTCAAATGACATCTGACACCACCATTGACATATAAATTATATGGACTGGACATGTTTGACTATAGAAAAAACAGTTATACAAATATGTGGCATATCGACGCCAAAATCATAAAAATACTGCTATCTCTTTTTAACTTTCTTAATTTTGCATAAGTGAAAAAGGCTAGTAGTATTTTTGACAGTTACTATAATGTCAACCCTTCATTCCTATCGTCATTGAAATACCTATTTGCGGCCAGTTCGCCATTTTATTCTCTCGGTGTTTGGTACCAAAGTTGGGTACGTGAACTGTCAAATGGTCGTAAACAATGGATATATTTTGTGAATTTTGGAGTAATTTTGCTGTGTTATTGCGTTTGAACTCGGTTGTTTAGTGGAAGTCGTCAATAGCAAGATGCCCAATTGCAATATAATCGGATTTGGCATCAAAAGAAGCGGAAATCACCCGAAGATAACTTTGCACCAGTACGTATACTTAATTTTAGGTGAAATATCTTTAGATTTAGTTATTAAACAAAAGATTCTGTATTCCTTGAAGAGTGTATGTAAAAAGCATTCATAATTTCCCGTTTGCCTTTCTTTTTAACAGTTGTATTTCGTGAAATCATTTTCTTGTTTTTGTAGGGATAGAGTAGTGCATGCATGACATTTTTGTTTATCGATAATGCTATATTATTATGGTTCTTTATTGGTTTTGCGTTTTACTTTTAAGGCTGCCTGCTAATAAACGAAAAAAGAAAACTTTGCTGGAAACAATCAGTGTTGTAACTAAGATGTCAACAAAAACAATTCATAACCTGTTCCCTTCACTTTGAAGAGAATCATGTTTCAACCGGACACTGAATAAAGTGACACTGCGTGACGATGCTTTACGTTCACGAACCATAATGGTAAGTAACATTGTTTGTTATAAAATTATTGCGTAGTGGGTGATAAATGATGGTGATGACTTCAAGTGCAACACTTGCCTAACGGGCACAAAGAGTTTGTTTGAGTGTAGTCCTAAGATTAAATGCCAAAATTAGACAAACTTGTTTATCCACTCGAGTGCTACTGAACTATTGAGCGAGTGAGTGAGAAGTGCACTCAACGACCGAACGAGAACTCTTTTCAACCTACAAATTGCAAATTAAATGAGGCCATTAAAAATAATAAGTAACAATCCTAATAATAAAATTGAGAAACATCAAACATATTAATAATTTTATTGCTTGTTTACAGCCTGCAATTCCATCAAATATATCTGGCATTTTAATTGAAAATGATCAAAATCAAGATGAACTCTCAACATCTGGATATGGTGCTCTGAATATGGTATTTAGTCACCAGCACGTCCGCTGCGGCAGGTTTAGCCGCTAACGTCTCCGCTGCACCAGATTTAGCCGCTAGCACCTCTGCTGCGCCAGATTTATCGGTATGACTAGCTTCAGTTTCTCTTGTCATCATTATTTGCGAATTTGATCTCAATGATAATATGTCATCGACTGAATTAAGACTATGTGGGAGATATCTCTCGCTTGACTTCAATATCTATTAAAGCTTATTTTTATTTTATTTGATTTCAGGTACACATTTAAAATTATTAAGAAATTAAAGGACAAATGTCAAAAACAGTCCAAGAAGAAAAGTCCAAAAAGAGACTTAATGAGAAAGTTAGAAAACAAACGAAAAAAAAATCTCTTCAGTAATAATTTCTTTCCCTCAAAAAAATCCAATCTATCAAAGATTTAAAAGGAAAAGAAACTTATTAAATTCAAAACCCCAAGCTTTGTTTATTAATTAAAAGTGTAAAAGAGGTATACATGAATTTGAGATACAAATATTGTGGGAAGAACTACTACTACTCTACTGAAAGAATATCACACAGAAATTACCTGAACAAAATTGTATTGTTCAGAAATGAATGAGATTGATTTGTTTCATATAAAGACTTTATTATAATTATTGTTGACTTTTAATTAAAACCCAAAAATCATCTACATGTTAGATAACATATGTATTGGAGATATCCGTGCCAGGAGCCCACTGCGGATTCAGCGTCATTTGTTTTCTTTGAACTTGTTGCCTCCGTCTCGAAGGTCTACTTAACGCAAGGTTCTAGAATAACACTAATACTGTTACTTTTACATTTCATTTTAATTGACACAAAATATCCGATGTACCTACTTACTGCATTTCGTTTCTTGTAATAGCTAAAAGCATAAATTCCAAGACACTAAAAAAAACTGACTTTAAATAAAAAAAAATATTATTTTAAAAAACCTGGCTGAAAAACAAGTTGGTGGGAGTTATTTTAGTTCAATTATTGATTTCATGCAACCAACTACATCAGACTGCTTCAAAAGTGACTTGTTTGGAACTTTTCATTTGATTTTAGTCGGGTTTTTGAAAATGTTTTTTACTTTTATTTTATACACTTCAGTAAGATAAATTTTTGGAATAGCCTCCTCGAACCCTTTATTTTGATATCCCACTTAATATAGTTAGTCGACTTTCATTTTTTTCTTTTTTACATTATTGGCGTCTGGTGGTCGCCATATTTTATTTTGATTACTGTCATGTCATTAGTAGCACTCACAAGAATAAATCAATTGACGTAAGAATTATTAAAATTGGCCCACGCTTTCGGTCTCTAAAACACCTCAAAGGAACAAATATACATACATTTAATCATAAATACATACATAGGCTGATAAACACATTACCCTCCCTTGTCGGGTAAAAAGTAAACTACGAATTGCGGGGTTCTGGAAAATCATGGCGCTTCTGACCTTCTGGTCGCAAGAAAACTAAACCTTAGTAGCATTCTAGCGCTGCCTGTCTATACTGTTTTGTTTAGAAGACTAATTATTGTTTCAGCGCGAACATTAGTTACTCTAGTCAAAATGTAGCATTTCCTTTGCTTTTATGATAGCCTCTCTATTACGTAGTAACATATTACCTCAATGCCACTGGTAAAAATACCCGTTCATATTGTACCGTAACAATATGAAAACATTCTCACAATCTTTTATCGATGTTTTTAATAAAGAGATATCGATATGGGCTACCCTATTATCCGCCATTTTATCCTCTCAGTGAAGTGTAGGTATGGCACGTTTTTCTTGTAGGTATGCCTAGTCCATATAATTTATATGTCAATGGACACCACTGTCTATTCTCTAAAATTATTTTTAAAAATAAAATAATTTTCAACAAACAATTTATAATTTTTTTCTTAAATTTCTAAGACTATCACCTATTGGAACAATAATAGCAGGATTTTGCATGACTTCCATTGGTACGCACAGCTGATTGGACTCCACCGCCATTTTGAAGCTCTCCTGCTCGCAAACATCAGCAGAAACACAATCAACCTGAACAACATTAGACCAGAACCATGTGTCTCTGACGAAACTTCCACTTCACAGCTCTCCATAATGACGACATCAGCCGAAACAACTTCTAAACAAATAAAATTTTCATTCGACTCGTGCTCGCCATTTGTTTCTTTTGATAAAATTGTTTCTTGATTTTCTGAAATATTACTAATAGGAATAATTGGAAATAACCGACCCGATTCTGTATCTTCATTTTCACAGCTTCGGTCATCATCGCCTAGACCGCAGTCTTCACATTCCTGGACATCATTGACTAGGCCGGCATCAGCGCAGCTCTGGTCATCATCGTCCTCCTCCTTTGCTTTAATTGTTGAGCTAGAAAATAATATTATGTGATTATCTTCGCTCACATTATCCTCGGACTGTTCATCCGCCTCGGACACAACATCCGGCCTCTCAAGATTATAAAAACACTGATTGATTCTCTGCTTGCAAGACACACACTTGCATGGGAATTCTCTCCTAAGCTCCGCGCACAGCGTGTCAAATTCCATCTCATACTGGAACGTATATTTAAAAAAATAATGCGCAGCTCCTTTTAACCAAATACCAAGAATTAACGAATAATCGCTTTTTCGCCACCCCTTGGCAATGGCCATCGACACAAACTCGTCGATAAATTCTTCGAGGCACACCTCATACGTGTGTCCCGAAAAGTATCGCATTTTGCTCTATTTATATTATTTAACACTTATTAAAACAGAACCACTCAGCTTGGACTATACTCCTCTTATCCTGGTGGCTGTCACTGCATCAGTCCTCAGTTTGTCCACCGCACACCGTTACCGTTGCCGTCACTCTTACATACGGCGCTCGTACCCGGCGCCTCCACCACTTATAGGGACCTGAAGCACCTTCTCTTAGTGCTGTCCCTGGAGATTTCCTATACACGTCTGGGGGTTTGTCATACTCGCTGGCAGTGCGAGAGTGTGGTGTACGAGAGTGACTGCTTATGTGTGTTGTGTTATAAAGAAAAGAGGGATGGCGCACTAATACGTTATATTGAATAATAAAATTAATACAAGTGCCCTCTTCGAGCAGGCTAGGAGAAGTCTACCCAAAAAAACAAACAAAAGTCTTCCTTATTCTTCTTAATTTTCAATCGGCGTTCCAAACTTCCAACGTGCCAGTCTCCACCATAAGGTCGCCAACATAAGGTCGTCACAATATTATGATATTGTGGATATTCAGATCGCTGCTATAGCACAGACTGTTGTCAACATTACCTGACCCACCCTAAAATCAAACGACTTTGGACCCTCTGCATGTAACATTAAGGTTTATTTAATTTATATGAGCTTATCAGACAACTGCTCGAGGATTTGATGAACAAATACAATAATAATATAGACACGCAAATTTGATCTTTAAAACGTTAGTATTAGGTTATATTTTATAACTATTTGTTATAATATGATAAGTGTAATAGCTTATTTTAAAGTTTGAGTTTTAATAATTCTGGTCTCGTGGTCTGTGTGTAAGACTGAGAAAAACAAGGTTCGAGATCAAATCCTGCGACAAAGATATTGTTTTGCTTTCAATATAGAATTTATATTCCAAAACTATTTCTTGTATTATTGTAAAGAACTACAGACTATACATAAACTTTTTAAAATGGTAATATTTTCACATAACTTGTAATAAGTGGGTAATTGAAAAATAAATATTCGTATTCATTCTAAAGAACTGTGAACTTAATGTTTTTTAAATTACCCACCCGTTTACAAGATAAGTTATTATGCGAAAATCATATTGGTCGTTCTTTAATATTGCAAGCAATATTGTAGAAATGAAAACAAATTAAAAAAGAAACTGATGTATAGGTGGACTGTGTTTTCGAACCCACATGCTGTTCGTCGTCAATCCAGCATCAAACCGCTAAGCCACAAGAACATGTTGGGAAAACGCGAAATTAAAGATTGGGTTATAATTATGTAGTGACTTAAAAGCTTTTCAACTTTAATGTTAACGAGATAATGATTAAAATAGCTTAACAAAAACATACGCAATGCCGGTGGCTCCGACTATGTTGGGTGGGTTTACCTTAACGTTACGTGTTAAAGATCAAATTTGAGTGTCTGTGTTATTATTGTATTTTTGTTCATCGAGTCCTCGTGCACTTGTGTGATAAGCTCATATAAATTAAATAAACCTTAATGTTACATGCAGAGGGTCCAAAGTCGTTTGATTTTAGGGTGGGTCAGGTAATGTTGACAACAGTCTGTACGTGTGCGTTAGTAGTCACAAAGACTTTACAATACAGTGTTTTTGTGATGTAGTCTAATTTATCATGCTAATAGAACGTAAGTGTACTATAATAGTTTTTAGATGCATACTAAAATTTTATCGATAAGCATATCACACAGATACTATAATAGAGCAGAATTATTGTATAACAACTTTTTTGGTGCCTAGCAATGCGTTTGTTAGTATTATAAATTGATATCTATACATATAAAATGCTTTGTCCTGAATGACTGACTGACGGATCAACGCACAGCCTAAACCTCTGATCGTAGAGACCTGAAACTTGGAGGGTGTGTTCTTTATATGACGTAGGCATCCGATAAGAAAGGATTTCCTGAAATTCTACCCTTAAGGGGTGAAAAAGGGGAGCATAGTTTGTATGGGACAACGTGATTCCTTGGTCCAATCGACTTCAAATTTTGTATCAACCTTTTTTAACCGAATTGATGGAAGACATGTTTCGTATTTTATTGAAATTCATCCCCTGACGGGGTGAAAAAGGGGTACAAAGTACTTTTGGCGGTGATTTGCTTCGAAGTTGATATCAATACTCGGTTGGAGTGTAGCCTTAGGGGCGCTATGGCGCGGGACTTAGAAAATTGCAAGAGCGAGCGAAGCGAGCTCGGGACTTAGGGCACCCCGACTCGGACAGGTTAGATTAGAAGGGGATGGCGGGGTCAAGAGAGCGAGCGAAGCGAGCGAACAGACCCCGCCATCCCCTTCGTGGTTATTTTTTTATAAAAAAATTTAGGCCGCCCCTAAGGCTACCCACTGACCCAATACTCCTTAGTGCTTTTGATTTAAATTACATGTTTTTTTGATACATACGAGTATGTTTTAAAACTGAATACGATTTTATTCAAAAGAGGTTGAATTGAATGTGTATTGCTGTTAGCAGTCATCATCATCTGCCTAGCCTTTTCCCAACTATCTTGGGGTCGGCTTCCAGTCTAATATTGTTTTTCGCAATATTTTTACATTTATAAATTTGTCTGTCTATTTTTAAAAATGGGAGCAGAGTTGGTTAACATCAATGGGAAATTAATAAACTTTACTATTGTACCTACCAATAGTGAGGGACGGCGCATGCCTAGGCCTTTTCTGTACGCTTACCTACTTATTTGTTGTACGGCACACAAGAACGCTCTATGGATATTCGTAAAGAAATTGTGTGTCATATGACGAACAATTGAGATGAATTTGCTGCTATGTCTATATTTTCGTTCGCTGTTTAGCCAGTTTTTAGTCGACATGTTTACGAAAATCGAGACGAAAAGGTTGAGTTAGATTAGGAACAATCAGACTACTTGAGGGAAAGCTGCTTCTCTCACGGCCAGTTGTATGTGCTCCAAAGAAAGTGCACTGAGTAGCCTGGTGATTCTAACTCTCGAAGAAAAAACCGAAAATATTGTTTACAAAGAAATACTGCGGTAGGTGTGTAGTATTTCGATTTCGTTGTAAAAAGATAATACCCCCGTGTATCTTTCACTAGATCAAAGGCCGAGCTTCGTGTTCACAAAATATAACAAAATTTTATTTTATTTTCATGTTTATTTTACCTTTAAATAATAAAGATGCTACACAATAATCAAGATTGTTATATTTTATAAGTATTCAAACATTTGAACATAATAACCTAACAAAATTAACAACGTAAAAAACCAATTCAAAATCCAATTAGAAACATTTTCTACTTCTATGCGGACGAAGTCGCGGGCAAAAGCTAGTCTATCACTATAATGACGCAAAAGTGGCACATACATGTAGATAAATGTTTCTATCAAATGACAGTTAAGTCCCAAAAAGCATTATTGGCTCGCTTTTACAACAATACTCAGACATTTTGATACGGAATTAATGCGACGTGCATTTTGACCTAAAAAAAAATGTATTTAAAGAATTGGAAAAGATATAAACGCAGTGGAACTTATAGAAGAGAATTGAATAGACGTTTTGAAAAAGCAGCTTCGTCATCATCAAACAATCAAAGCAGTAATAGTAGCCAAAATCAAGTTGGAATCACAATAACGGGAAACGGTTCCGTACAAAACGTGTCTTACAAAGTTCTTATTTCGGAAGAGAGTCCATACTCCAGCGATTTTTCTGAATCCTCAAGCAATGATTCAACATTCGAAAAAGACCAACAATTTCGTGATGGCGTGAAAAATTGGGCCATTAATTATATATATATATATTTCGCATGAAGTTCATATTTGAACATATATAAATACATGAACAAAATTCAAAGATTATTCTCAGTTGACGCAATAAAGTGTAAACTTATCTCGATCGTGGGATGTGCTTACTGTCAGACAGTCCTTCGTATTGCGTACAGTGCTGAAAGAACACTCCTTGTTGCAATACGACCTGAATCTCCAAAAGGATAAGCGCCGAAGGGGCAGGGTGTGCCAAACACAAGCTTGCAACTATTCTCACTCCCATAATTTTTTCATATTTCTCGGACCATACCTTTATAATAAACTGAACAACATTCTTAATATATATCCTCTAACGAAATTTAAATGTAAAACCTCGGTCACTAAATATTTGAAAACTCTAGACTACCAGGAAACAGAAAAATTATTAATCCCTCTCAGATAGGGGATCTCTACTTTCTGACTATCCTCTCTGCTGCTTTTGAAAACTATTGTACTTGAACCGCAGTCTTCCTTCAATCATGCTCGCACCGAATAAACTCACTATAAATCATCCTCGCACCACAGTCACTCAAGCAATTTCCGACGCATATACACCTAACCACATTTTGTCCATACACACTCCAGCTACTCACACGCGTTCTGATATTTCCACATTTTTTTTTTTTTTTAATTTCATTTTTCTGTGTTTTAACTTGATTTCCTGCACTCTTCTTACTATGCAAATGCTATTAGAACAAAAGTAGGACATAGCAGGCGAATAGCTGCGGGAGGGCCCTGGTGACTTGTAATACAGGTTTCTATAGAGACCTACTTCAAGCACCAGTCTCTCACAAAGTTAATTACATATTCGTGCTCCACTGTAACCCTAGCATTAAGTAACTTGTGTAGAGAAAATAAGTGATATATTATTATATTATTTCTTACAACTCAACTACTTATTTTGTGCCATTAAACCTTGGGAATTAGTAAAATTTTACTAATTCCCAAGGTTTATTTACGCAGATGGTATATAAATAAAAATCTTTATTAATTGAATGGTTCTTTATTTTAAACTAAAAAAGATCAGTCATTCTTGATCAGTCTTGATCTCACGTTAAAATCAACCCACATAATTAACTCAGCCGATACAACATCAGGTACCTACTCGAAAATATGTCAAAAACATAAAAAGTTATAATATTTACTTCACAGAAATATTCAATTTAAAGCAAGTATAAAACAGGACGCTTACTGTTAACACAGTTTTCACTTAATATAAAATGTGTGATTTTCCACGGCCATTCCGCTGCTGTAAGCAGCATGAAATCGTCTCGTCTAAAAAAATTATCGATATCCATATTGGCGTCCATTAGGTACCTACACTGAAAAAACACAATGTTGACTGCAGTTTATATTTATAAAGGTAGTGCTTCTAAAGTTCAGCGATGCTACTAAATACATACTCGTACATAGGCACTTCATATAAAGAAATATAAACACTAGGTACGTAAAACTTGTTATAACTACGAAGTTCTTCCTGAAGAAAAAAAAACTGGTTACATGATTAATTCACATTATTCGTCAGTAAACAGTTTATAATTAATATTTTTTTTTATTACCTATGGTCTTCAGAAAAATAGTAAAAAAAACACTGTGTATTATAAATATATTCAGTCATACTCACACAGAACCCCAATTTTAGGTTGAATCCACGATGACTGACAGTGAAAACATTATCACGGCAAGTACTATAATGGCTCTTAGAATATCGAAATCACTTTATATGATAAATATTTTAGTAAAAGCTCAAGAATTCGAGGGGAGCACTTTAAATTCATGGTAAACCTATCCCTAGTTTATCAGTAAAGCTGCAGTCGCACATCATTTCCACCGTAATAGACTAATATTATAATAACAAAATAAAATCTTACTCACCTCAGATGGCTTGTATCCTTTTCTAAAATTATTTTAATTATTTTTGGCACTCTGCACTATTACGAATAAAAAATAATGAATGGTGAATAAAAATGTGAGGTATGGGAAACTAAACTCTTGTATAGTATGACAAAAAAAAAACCGACTTCCAAAAAAAAAATACACTAAAAATTTAAAAATAACTTTAATTTCGGAAGTCTGTGTTTGTATTTTATTTCTTCGATATTTGACACCAAAGAAGAAGTGATCCCACAAGAATGGTGCAATAGTTCGCTAGTGCCCATCTTCAAGAATAAAGGGGATGTACAGGACTGCAACAACTATCGAGGGATAAAGCTCATGTCACATATTGTTACGAGCTGGGTATGGGATAAATTATTTTACACCAATTAATTAACCAAATATCCTTTATTAACTCAACAACTTATTTAAACAAACACTAATTCACTAATAATCACTATTCTCTTGGTAATCGCTTGTATTCGCATCCGTTCGCATCCGTAGTCGAAAACAGACTGACTCACTCGCCCGCCGTCCGGCCTATTTATACGGTCATGGAAGTTTCCAGAACATTGTCGAACTATCCTATACTGGAATATTCTAGAAACATCTATGAACTTCTATACAGTATCACAATGGAATGTTCTCGAACCTAGTGGAAACTTCTGGAAACTTCGACCACATTCTCGAACGTTCCAGAGTAATACGGTCGACGTAACAATATTATGAAAGTATGGGAGAAAGTGATAGAGAAAAGATTGCGAGAGGAGAGTGAGATTACCCCGAACCAGTTTGGGTTTATGCCAGGTCGAGGGACAATGGACGCCACCTTCGCTCTCCGTCAATTGTGCGAGAAGTACAGACGTGTGCACAAGAACTTGCACATGGTGTTCATTGATCTTGAGAAAGCGTATGATAGGGTACCTCGGGATGTGTTGTGGTGGGCCTTGAAAGAGAAAGGTTTGCCTGGGAAGTATGTTGAGTTGATTCGTGCTATGTACAGACAATCTAGTACCTACGTCCGGTCGGCTGCTGGCAACACCGATGAGTTCAGTGTGGCTGTAGGCTTGCATCAAGGGTCGGCTTTAAGTCCTTACCTCTTCCTGTTGATTACGGACGCTCTTACGTCGGAAATACAGGAAGAGGCACCCTGGTGCATGCTGTTTGCCGACGACATTGTTCTGGTCGGTGAAGATGGACCTGAGATCCAGAGCAGATTGGAGAAGTGGCAACAGAAGCTGGAGAAAGTTGGCTTGAAAATCAGCAGAACCAAAACTGAATACATGTTCTGCGATTTCGGCGGTCTCTCCAGTTCTGAAGCTGTAGTGCTAGATGGCGCGCTTCTCCCAGTCTGCTCCGATTTTCGGTATCTCGGTTCATTCGTGCAAAGCGATGGCGAAATAGATCGGACTGTTAAGCACAGAATTAACATTGGATGGATGAAATGGCGGCAGGTCACCGGGACTATCTGTGACTCACGCATTCCCCTAAAACTTAAGGGGAAGATTTATAAAACAATGGTCAGACCTGCTGTCTTGTATGGTTCAGAATGTTGGGCCACAAAAGGGATGAATGAAAAGCAATTGCATGTAGCTGAGATGAGAATGCTAAGAGCGATGTGTGGTGTTACGCGCATGGATAGAATTAGGAATGAGTATATAAGAGGAAGTCTGAAAGTGGCACCGCTGACTGAAAAATTGTGTGGAAATCGGTTGTCGTGGTATGGGCATGTGATGCGGAGGAATGAAGAAAATGTCGTGAGGAAAGTCTTGTGTATGGATGTGGATGGCTATAAGAGTAGGGGAAGGCCAAATTAAATTAAAATTAAAATTTATTTACTTCAGGTAACCCATATCAGAAAAAATAATAATTACACAATACGAGTATGTCGTCACGAGATTACATACATACAATACATTATCAAAAATTAATTAGCATAAATACATCACATTCAATTCATTAAAATTAATTACAGTAGTCTCTTATATGCGACACTATATGTAACTTGTCTGTCACAGCAGTGTCGCACATAAGGACAGTCCAACCTATTTGCTATCATTTTCAGAACGGTATTAGTGCTGGCCTGCACTCTGCGCACAAGAGACGCGCATCGTTTCCGCATGGTCGCATGGAAACAGTCCGTGCGTGCCAATGCGAACATACCTGAAGCGCTACAGTAGCGGGGCAGACCCAAAACCGCCCTGAAAGCGTTATTAAATTGGACACGAAGGGTGCTGTAGTTTTTCTGCGTGTAATTAACCCACAGGCTGCAAGTGTACATAGACGTGCAATATGCTCGGAAAAGAGTTATTTTTACGTCATCCGAACACCGCGCAAACCTGCGAGCCAGCATATTAGCTCTCTTAGATACAGCCCTTCGTTCCCGTTCCAAATCAGCATGATCCCTGAGGTCAGCCGTGACTATATGCCCTAGATATTTAAAATTATTTACCCTGTCTAAGGGTACATTATTCAGACATACATGTGGCACATTGTCTGGGCATCTAGCACCACCGGCCTCAAAGACCATGTACTGACTTTTCTTAATATTATAAACAAGTCCATGTTTAACCGCATAATCCTCACATGTCGCCATCAACCTCCTCAGGCCACAGATTGACGCGCTCAGCAGTACCATGTCATCCGCATAGCTTAAATTGTTTACACAGACGTCATCTATATGACAGCCGACATGCTGACTGCTCAGCGCGACGATCAGCGCGTCCATGTAGAGGTTAAATAGCGTGGGTGAGGTCAGTCCGCCCTGTCTCACACCGCATTCCATACGATATGGCTCCGACATTGCCCCCGCCCATCTGACGCTGTTGACTTGGTTCGTATACCAATATTTGAGGATGGCAACAAGTTCTCGTGGTAAGTCGGTACGCTCAAGTTTTTCCCACAAGAGATCATACGCCACCAAATCAGAAGCCCTGGAAAAGTCGAGGAAGCATGCATATACCGGGGTTTTACGGTCATTGTAGTATCTGACGGTATGCTTAAGACACAGTATGGCACTTTCCGTTGATAATTGCGGTCTAAATCCAAACTGGTTATCGTGCAGAGCTATATATTTACTTAACTGTGCATTAAGCAAACCGTCAAACACCTTCGCTGTAACCAGAGAAATGGGCCTGTAGTTGCTTTTATCAGCAATATCCCCAGTTTTATCTTTAACTACTGGCACAACCACCGTTTTCATAAGATCCGGTGGAAGATAAGAGTGGCTCACGCACAGCGAGTAGAACATTGATAATACTCTGTTTATATGTGGGCCAGCGTGACACAGGTGCTCAATGGATAAAGAATCATGACCTGGACTCTTGCCTTTCGTCATATTCCTAATGGTTACGACCACATCTTTGGCCGTAAACCTCACCCCTACTTTCCCTTCAGGTATCTCTCCATTGAACACCTCGCACGACGGACCCAAAGGTGACGGTACACAAAACTGACGCTTAAAGAGTTCAGCAATGCCCTTACAGTCACTCACCCCCTCGACGCTAACCGGGAGACCAGGTCTTGCATTAACTTTGTTAGTGTTTTTCCAAAAGCCTCGAAAATCACCATTGGAGTGCTTTTTAGCTAGACAGTCCATTTTAATCTGGTCTTGGTGATCTTGACACCATTTTAATCGTGATTTAAACTCTTTCCTGCTAACACACATGGCATCGTACATTAATCCAGATTTAGGTTTACTGCACGATACCCACTCCGTGAACTTCATTCTAGCCTTTCGGTGAGCCTCGCTGACGTGTTTATTCCAGCCCAGTATGCGTGGCCCACTCCCACTCTTGCTAACACCCCCTCGACCCGCCAAGGACGCGCCACGAAGCGCGGCCACAATGTCAGAGTACATCACATCAAGAATACGCTTATGACAGGGGTCATTACAGTAAAAATCTGCACAATTTAAACACTCGATAGGAAAGTCAATTAACCGTAGACGTTTATGACACTCTGTGGTATATCTCGCGGTCTGTTCCTTATTTCTAGTGCCCCAGGATGCATTGCTATTGCTCAGTGACAGTTCACTATGTAATTTAGGTGTAATTAAATCTAGGTCACATTCAATTATTAAAGGAAAATGATCAGACCACAGCGTATCATAATTAACATAAACATTCGTGACAGATTGTTTTGCCGATTGTGTAACAATACAATGATCTAACCAGCTACAAGTACCGTGAGCGTCACTTATAAATGTACATGTACACGAATCCGCACCGAGAAAGTCAACATCAATACATGACCAATATTGTTCGCCACAAAAACTACCAAGCTCATTGTAGAATAACTCGTATATGTCAGCATTAAAATCACCTAACATAAAAACCGACTGAATCCCGTGCTCGTCTATAATAGCACTTACCGCACTTAAACAATCCGTAAACTCCGGTAGGTTGTCCGCACAATTAGTAGGCATATAAATGCTCATCACAAGCACCGGTCGGTCTCTTGTCATTACTTTTAATGCACAAATACGAGCATAACGCTCGCACACTGCAACACTGACACTTGTTGGAAAACACTGCTTCTCCATAATAAAGCGACGCCGCCATATGGCCTCCCGCGCAATATGCCGGCGGACGTGTCTACCGCCGACGTACCCGTGTATCCGAAGCCAAAGAAACGATGGTTGGACTGTGTGAAAGAGGATATGGGTAAAAAGGGGGTGACTACAGAGATGACGACTAATAGAGGAGTATGGAAGAAAAAGACATGTTGCGCCGACCCCAAATAAATTGGGATAAGGGCAGGAGAATGATGATTTGACACCGACTTCCGAAATTAAAGTTATTTTTAAATTTTTAGTGTATTTTTTTTTGGAAGTCGGTTGGTTTTTTTGTAAAAAAGTTTTTTTTTTCGCTTTTTAGTTGTTATACCCCAGAACTATAATCCCCAATAACATGGAACGTGGAGTTTAAACATTTGGAGAACACAAAAACGTCATCAAGATATGCCTATTTTTCGTTTTTGTTCAGTTTCTCAAAAAGCGCTAAAGCAATTTCGATAAAATTTATATGGGACCACCTCGGGAGTATATTCTTCCGGATCAAAAAAGAATTTTGAAAATCGGTCCACAACTGACGGAGAAATGCGCGGATATACACAAAAAAAAACATACATATAGTCGAACGTAGAACCTTCTCCTTTTTCAAAAGTCGGTTAAAAAGTACTATAAAAGGTCCTATAGTAGCCGGTACATCATTATTTTGAGACCTGCATTACTGTTACATAGATTTTATTGGACTGTTTCGTCATTTGGAACACTGCAATAAAATTATTTTATCACTGAACAGAGATCTAAATGCGCCACTTCCGAATAAAAGGTACGTTCTTTGGGGTTTTATAGGACCAAGGACAGTTTTTTACAAAACGTTCTATGGTCTTTTAAAGTACTAGTTTTTGCTGCTTGGGGGGGCTGGTGCTGATCGGACGGCGAGCTACCCACTGCTCGCCGTCCGCAGGCCCGGGTATGCCTAGGGGTAGCAGATAAAAAAAAGAAGGGTGTAAAATAACAATAGGGAATAGAGTATGAAAGTTTTTCCGGAATGAGCAGACCACAAAGAACTGGAGAAGTTATACATATAATGCGAGAACTATATTACGATACTGTTTCTTTAGTGCAACAAATAACAGAAGCCCTTCTACTTTTAAATTCAGAGCAAAAAATAATTTTTGATACAATAATTCAAAAAGTTGCCAGTGGCCAAAGAGGTTTGTTCTTTTTGGATGCTTCAGAAGGCACTGGCAAAACCTATCTTTTAAATTTATTATTAGCCCAAATCCGGAAAGATAAAGGAGTTGCTGTTGCAGTAACTTCCTTTGGAATAGCTGCTACGCTACTTAGTGGGGGACAACAACAGTGTAAGCTGTTGGTTTGGGATGAATGTACGATGTCCCACAAAAGAGAAATCGAAGCACTAGATCGCACAATGAGAGATATTAAAGGCAACCAGGATTCCTTCCGTGATGGAAGGAATGGTGGTGCTTTTAGCTGGTGACTTTAGACAAACCCTTCCGGTTATTACTAGAGGTACGCCAGCAGATGAAATAAATGCCTGTTTGAAAGCATCTGTATTATGGGTACACGTAAAAAGTTTTGTCTCACTACAAATACGCGAGATGTACAACTTCATAATGATTCTCAAGCAGGGCAATATGCAGCTGCTCTTCTAAAAATCGGAGAAGATTGTATGCCAACTGACAGTAACGATATGACTACACTAAGACGTGAGTTCTGTCAAATGTTGATAACACACATGACCTAAAAAATAATGTGTATCCTGATCTTAAAATAAATATGGGCAATCGAGAATGGCTGTGTGAAAGGACAATTTTGGCGCCTACTAATGAGATAGTTAATCAAATAAACGAACGAATCGATAAGTACAGTTTCCCCTGAAATCAGCATTAACAATAACAATTATTAAAGCTCAAGGACAGACGCTTAAAGTTGCAGGAGTTCATTTAGAAAAAAAATGTTTATCCCATGGGCAACTCTATGTGGCATGTTCACGTGTATCAAATCCGCAAAATCTTTAAGTTTTGGCAAAAGATGGGAAAACAAAAGACGCAGTTTATAAAAATGAACCTATATAAACTCATATTAAATACTTTATACCTTATGTTCTTAAATAATTTAATAAGCTCTTTGCAGTGAAACACTGCACATAGCTCATTAAAGTATTTATACGTATGTCTTATTTGTAAAATAATTAGCTTAAATAATTAAAAATTCTACCCAAAGACACTATTCCACGCGGACGAAGTCGCGGGCACAGCTAGTATTAGTTTATAGATGAAGTTTTCAACATTCTAATTAAAAGTTACAAGGCAAAGTATTTGTCCAACTTAATGACGTGTGGGAATACCACCAATTTCCAAACTGACGAATAAGTTTATATACCTTAGACCCCTAAAAAATATTCACAAAGCTTCAACACAGATAAGAAAATCATTAAAATGGTCTAAATTCGATTGTCGACTTGACTGTACCTGGGCGCAGTTGTACTCGCAGCTAACTTCGCACACGTCATTAAGTTTTATGAATACCTACTGCAATTCCGACCAAGAAGCCCAAACACATCAATCTACTATGTTGTTTAGTTGGGGAGGTCTTCCGGCTTCATCATCATACCACCAGCAACCAGACATGTATTTTTTATTTTGTCACGTAAACAAAAAAATAATAATGTGCATAACTCCATCTTCCTCATAATATATTGTAGCGACATCTATGACGCTACGAACTAGAACAGTAAAATTCCTACATCGCGCAAGCAAAGTTCTCCGCGCGATTTGAACATATACAACAGCCCGAAATCAACTATCGGGAAGTTGCCCGGATCAGACACAACACCGTCTGATCGGAGGATCCTCCCTTTTCAATGGAGGTTTGCGGGACTTTACACCCTGTTCCGCATACCTCCAAACTGGTGACCCCGACGTGACGACCGACGTGGTGACGTGACCTCCAAAATATAATAGAATAATAAAATTCTACCCAATATTAAATATATATAAAATAAATAACCAATATTAAAGGCATAATAGCTCCCAGCTTCCCAGTGTTAATTTAGCTGCCACATATGAGTCGTTTAGAGTGAGTGTTAGCTGGTTTGACGTCACCCCAGCATCCTCATTTAATACAGGCAAACCAGTGAGGCTAGGGTTTTAACACCGACTTCCGAAATTAAAGTAATTTTTTGTGTATATTCTTTTTTGGAAGCCGGTTGTTTTTTTTTGTAAAAATGTTTATTTTTTTTCACTTTTTAGTTGTTATACCCCAGAATTAAAACCCCCAATAAAATGAAACGTGGAATATAAACATAGGTACTCGTAATTGGAGAAAACCAAAACGTCATCGAGGTATACATATATTTCGTTTTTGTTCAGTTTTTCAAAAACCGCTAAAGCAATTTCGATCAAATTTATATGGGACCTCGGGAGTATATTCTTTCGGATAAAAAAGAAATTGAAAATCGGTCCACAACTGACGGAGGAATCGGTGGACATACATAAAAAAAAAATACATACAGTCGAAAACAGAACCTCCTCCTTTTTTGAAGTCGGTTTAAAATAAAGTAAATTCTCTATGAGTTAGTAAACCGATAAATATGTGTAAGCTGGAGTGACGGTACCCCAGCTGCTCATAACATATCTTCCGAACGAAAAAAGATAGGTATGATTATGTATTATAGCACAAACATTAAGGCAAGGCTGCCAAAGGCAGCAAAATTTTCGAATCCATATGCATTGCAGTTTCCCAGTTTCCGCGCCAAAAAATTCAAATTATTGCTTCGGAGGAGGTAAGTAGTAGTTCTGACTAGTAGTCCAAAACCCTTACTTCACTGGTTTGCCTGTATTGAATGAGGAAGCTGGGGTGATGTCACTCCAGCTAACACGCACTTAACTACTCATATTAACGAAGTTTAAGTGGCAGCTAAATTAAGACTGGGAACTTTGATTGCAGCTATTATGCCTTAAATGTTGGCATATGTAGAATTATTGTATCACTGAGGAAGCTGGAGAGTTATGCACATACAATAATACTACAATGCCTTGAAATTTCGCGTGACATCACTTTACTCCGTAACCTCCATTCCTGAACTATGATGCGTTCTTAGGGTTCTGTACCCGAAGGGTCTAAACGGATATTGCTGTCACTCACCTGTCCGTCTGTCTGTCGTCTGTTACACAGGTTTTACAGGCAAACGGTAGGAGCTACAGACTTCAAATTTTCACAGTAGGTAAAAGCATCTTGTTAACCCAAAGCCATACAAATTTTCAAATACATTTAGTAGGTAACCCTAAATGTGCGAAGTCCGACACGCACTGAGCGGTTTTTTATAAGCATTTATTCTTGCAATGTATGTATGTTCGGGACAAATCTTGCAAGCTGAATAAGAATCACTTCTTCTTATCTTACGGAGTTGAATTTTTAAGACGCAGTTACACGACTTTTAATGGTTTTTAATTGAACATCACGTCTAAACGACCAGTCTTATTTCTTTGAACAAAATATATGTTACTCTAAACAATTTCCGTCGTAATTTAATCTGAGAATATTTAAAATTATATTTTTATAACATAGTGTAATTATTTTTGTAAAGTTACGTCTAACGCGGATAAAAAATTGAGAATCACGCAAAAACTATAAAGCGTATTTTTATGCAACCTTCACCATTTTAAACATCATTTAATTATTTATGATTTAATTTCAGTGTTTTATTTTAATATTCTTCTATTTGTAATAAATTAATAATGCGTCTAATTTCGGACAGCGCTCCTTGATGGGCGAGTCCTATTACTGGGTGGACATACGACGAGTTACGTGAGCTCAGCACAGAACACGCAAGCTAACAACTCAAGGTCATTGGCAGCTAATAGCAATGCATTTTTATGATAAGCCCGACCTGAATCGACATCCAGGATTAGCTCCAGATAAAGGAATTCTTCAATGCTGAACAGCACGGACACGTTTTGTGTACACATTTATTTGTGATACCAGCCGGTATTGCAGCTTGTTCAAAAAAAAACTTTTTTACAAAAAAAAAAAAACATCCGACTTTCAAAAAAAAATAAAAATAATTATGCAATAAAAATTAAAAAATAACTTTAATTTGAGCAGTCGGTGTTGGTATTTTATTTCTTCGTTATTTGACACCGACTTCCGAAATTAAAGTTATTTTTTAATTTTTAGTGTATTTTCTTTTTTGAAAGTCGGTTGTTTTTTTTGTAAAACGTTTTTTATTTTTCACTTTTTAGTTGTTATCCCCAGAACTAAAAACTCCAATAACATGGAACGTGGAATTTAAACATATCTACTCGTAATTGGAGAAAACCAAAACGTCAATACGTATTTTTCGTTTTTGTTCAGTTTTTGAAAAAGTGCTGAAGCAATTTCGATAAAATTTATATGGGGAGTATATTCTTTCGGATAAAAAAAGAATTTTGAAAATCGGTTCACACCCGACAGAGTAATCGGTGGACATACATAAAAAAAAACATACATACAGTCGTACATAGAACCTCCTCCCTTTTGCAAAGTCGGTTAAAAGTAAAGAGGAAATTATACTTATCTAAAATACGTTGGGACAGCCCACTTCGATTCGATCTATGGGAGATCGCTCTCATATATCGTTAAGGCACCTACTGCATGTTGATGGAACATACATAAAAACAAAAAAAACATACAGTCGAACATAGAACCTCTTCCTTTTTCGAAGTCGGTTAAAAATGTTTTAACTGGCCTCGCCTTCGGTTCCAACGTCTATTCCGCCTTGGTTGCAATGACAGAGTTTGCCCACTTGCATCAAAATAATTTTTATTGACCTTTAAAATCTGCCATCATTTGCTATTACGTACCTACCTAACGCAAAACCTTGTAAGTGATTACTAGTAGGTATTAGGTAGGTACGGCAAACGGGGTGAATATAATAGTGACAAAACTTTGAAGGGAGTTTTCACGTTAATTGTTTGTAGCATTTAAGAGGGAACAAGGCCTGCGAGGAATTTACAAAATAGGTATTTGAAGAAACTATTGCCATCGTGCACCCTCAAGCCTGCCCCTGTAGAGTGCGATATACACCTGCAACTCAGACCGATTTCAACACAAAATTTTTGACGAGATCGACGTTTCGTATTACCCTTTTTTATTCAATTATTTTTGGCACCAAATTTTTAAGAAAGGGTATGTCTAGGTCACTATTAAATGTTTTATGTTAAAACTTTTCGAATTTGTCTGGTAGTCGTCCAAGAACGACGGTAAATATAGGGTAATTTTTTCTCATTTTTGGAGGGTCATATTTTCTTTACTTATTAGTTGCTGAAAAAACGGAAATGACAGGGACGTGTCAACACTTTGACTTTATGAAAAAAAAAAAATTGCTCTAGAGGTATTCAGGAAGAAAAAATGGGGCATACATTTGTATGGAGAATCGCAGCCCCTGTTCCCTCTTAAGTACTCCGATTTATTTATGAATTATTATAAAAACTAAATCAATGCTTTACTAGAAACCAATGTTAGGATGTCATAGTGCAGAAAATCCTAATCAAAGTCTGGTTTCTATTCACCCCGTTCGTAGGTACTATTTTTTAACTGAACACTAGCTGTTTTCTGGTATGCTGTCCATTATTAAGTAAACTAATAAAACGAATATAAATCGGATTAATGTTTTTATTTACGCAATTAATTTTGAAGGTTTCAGAAAGAAAAACTCACATTACAGTAAAATCTTTAATAACTAAACATTTAAAAATACATCTTATACTTCGTTGTACTTTTGTGTTTTTGAATAATACTAAAACAGAAAGCAAATCTGTAGTCATTTTACCTACATTTGAAAGTAAGATAATTATATACATTAAATAAGTTTTCTTGAATTAGAGAAAAGTGTAATGCAACACAAACGGTTTGCAATGACTCTCTTAAGATCGGCCAAATTAAACCAAATTATATTGTACGCCTCTAAAATAAATACGTCATTCTTTCTCCATTCTACTAACAAACACTAAATCCTGGGATCGTCTTCGCCCAACTTCACCATTTTCTCAGAAATCTCCCAAACTTTCTTAGCTCTGCTCATATTGCTAACTGAGCTAGACAATGAACTTTCTCTGCAATCAGAGAAGTATTTTCCAGAGATTTTCTCGAGGTTTTCATCAACCGCCAGCATTACGGTGGTCTGACAACCTTGTTCTGGATTCTTGAAGAAGCATTTGGTTATCGGGTACAGCATCCAGTTTAATGGAGGAGGTACGGAGCTCCAAATTCCGGTTTCAATCAATCCGGGATGAAGGCAGTTGACGGTGACGCCTGTACCTTCCAATCTTCGAGCTAGTTCTCTTGTGAAAAGTATGTTGGCTTCCTTAGAAGCGTAGTAAAGATATCCTGGTAATGTGTCAACTGGGTTTGGGTTTTCTATGTTGAAAGCGCCAAGACGGTACAAAGATGAAGCGACCACCACAATTCTTGATGGGGCACTTTTCTTCAGTAAATCTATTAGAAGATGAGTTAGCAGGAAAGGCCCGTAATGATTAGTTTCCATGGTCATCTCAAGGTCATCAACTGTCTTCCTCTTCTTGAAGGTATCTGCGTAACCAGCATTGTGGACCAAGACATCTAGTTTTGTCTCTGTTTTGTTGATGTCTTCGGCGAATTCCCTGATGGATGCGAAGGAGCTGAGGTCCAGTTTCTTGACCACGACTTTCGTGTTCTTTGTTGTGTCGATGATATCGGCTGGAAAATTAAATTGTTGGAGTTAATTGGTTCCTAATTAGAAACATTGTTTTTTAATAGGGATGATTCCAGGGTAGGGAGGGTTTCGGTTTGGTTTTTTTGAGGGGTGGGTTTTTTTGATTATCAATAAAAAACTTTTTTCAAAAAGTACAACCGACTTCTAAAAATTGCAAAAAACTTTAATTTCGGAAGTCGGCGTATTTTTTTTTGTTTCTTCGTTATTTGACACCGACTTCCGAATTTAAATTTATTTTGCAATTTTTAGAAGTCGGTTGTACTTTTTGAGAAAAGCTTTTATTTTTTTCTTTTTAGTGTTTTTTATTTTTGTTGTTGTACACCATTAGTAAAACTAATTATTAAAGTTCCCCGTGTTTGTCCCGAATGGATAACACCAATAACATGAAATTTTAACATTTGTAGACAACCAAAACGTCATCTGTGTATACATATTTTTTATTGATGTTGATTTTTCAAAAAGTGCTGAATCAATTTCGATAAAATTTATATGAGACTACCTCTGAAGTATGACCTACCAAACAAAAGAAGAATCATCAAAATCTATTCACAAATGGCGGAGAAATCGCGTAACAAACATACAAAAAAAAACATACATACGAATTGAGAACCTCTTTTTTGAAGTCGGTTAAAAAATATTGGACACGTATTTTTTGCTTTATAAAGGGCTGATTTTTCAATAGTCAGATAACTTTTAACTGAGGAATAAAAATTGCGGTTTGACATAATTTCTATACAAAAACTGTCAAAATGCCATTTTTATTCCTCAGTTAAAAGTTATCTGACTATTGAAAAATCAGCCCTTAATCAATAAAAAATGACAAAGATAAAACGCATCAAAGTTCAGGAGTGGGGGCTTGTTACGTCACTTTTGAGTAAAAAGTGCTACAATTTTAACTCAAGTGTGACGGTATGCGAAATTTCAAGACACTGTATCGTCGTCTTCATTTTTTATTTACGTGACAAAAGAAAAAACCGGCCAAGTGCGAGTCGGACTCGCGCACGAAGGGTTCCGTACCATTATCTATAAAAACGGCAAAAAAATGACGTTTGTTGTAAAAGTTAAATGGTGAACTCTTCCAAAACTACTAAATTCAGTGTTTTAATGACTTATATTCCATTAAACATTAGCAATACCATAGTGTAAACTTTAATAGTCAAGTGAAACCAATTTAAATGTACAGAAAATCAACCATAATTGTTAACCACCCAGACACTTTTTGGAAATCAATAATAAATTTGTCATATCAAAGTCACATTGGCTTTCATAGTTTATTCTAGTGATTTTGATTTGTTAACACAGCAAAGAAATATCTAAAAAAAAAAAAAATAGAACCGACTTGTAAAAATTGCAAAATAATTTTAATTTCGGAAGTCAGTGTTTGTATTTTTTGTTTCTTCGTTATTTGACACCGACTTCCGAAATTAAAATTGTTTTGCAATTTTTAGAAGTCGGTTGTATGTTTTTGTAAAAAAGTTTTTTTTTTTTTCACTTTTAAGTTGTTTTAGGTACTGTAGGAACCCAAGGCTCCTGGTACGGCCTGCAGGGATCCCTGGACGTTATTCGAAGTCCCGGGGACGTCTCGTAGCTTGGCGACTCGTTGGCTTGGCGCGAGAGGACTATATCGAAGGGATCTGACTGCGGGCGAATAAAGGAAACTGCTGAGGGCGATTTCAATTGTATTATATTAAGATAAAAGGGAAACACGTATGCCCACTTCCTAGGGCTAAACTTCAATATAACTGACACATCCGTCAAGCCTATCATTTTAATATTCTAACGGCTTTCCAATAAGTCTAGAACATTCTAGTCAACCAGTTAAGGCCGGTGCACACCCGCTAACATTAGGCTGTGTCTACAATCGTCACATGAGCTACGCCCCTGCGAATAGAAGCGCAACCGCTAGTAAGTCTTCTATTCAATTGAATACTTGAAAAGCCGATTGAAGCTACCCTAATGCGAATGCCCTACTTATGGGAGGTAAACGAAGAAGCAGAAGTCCATCTATGGATAGCCAAAAATGAACCCCGAGTAGTGTGGTCTTTTTTTTTTTAATTGTTAGCTTGAGCCATTAGGCGCACGACAAGTCCCGGCAATGCACATGGCTAATATATATTTTACTAATATCTTTATTAAAATCGCACCCTGGAGAAACTTCCACACCTATTTCTTCCTAATAAATTTCTAATAAGATTAATTCCTTGCTTACGGTATGTGGTCACATCTCCCATCGGTCTTCGGCCACGTCCGTTTACCTCATCATTTCGTACCAGATGTCTGACAATTATAGTCACAACCTTATGTTAGCGGATATGCTTGTAAATAATTTAATAAAGCAGTATTCTGTAAATAAATATAAATTTTGGAAATATAAGAAGAAATTTATAAATTGTTTTTTGAAAATTATTTTGTTCTTTAGAAAAGAAATTTTAGAGAATAGACAGTGGTGTCACATGTCATTTGACATGACAAATAATTGTCAGACATCTGGTACATCACCGTTAGTACGGTTGACAATTTAAAAAAAAAAGTTTAAATTTTAACCGACTTCAAAAGTAGGAGGTTCTCAATTAGATTGTATGTTGTGTAATATTAATCGTTGTTTTTTGTGGGTTTCATGTAATCGAAATAATGAGGTGCACGGACGTGACCGAAGACCGATGGGAGATGTGACCACATACCGTGAGCAAGGAATTAATCTTATTAGAAGTTTATTAGGAAGAAATAGGTGTGGAAGTTTCTCCAGGGTGCGATTTTAATAAAGATATTACTACAGATATTAGGGAGAGGGATTGCGATCCTCTCTCCTAGGGAAATGTGTCTGGGTTTGTTGTCGGTTTATACCAGCTTTGTATATGGGGTATAGTGCCTTCGCAAAGTAGGGTCGAGTTGATCCTGTATGGTGTAACCGAGCCCATGACAATTTTATAAATTAATCAATTAGAGAATATCCTTCAAGTTATATTTATGGAGCACTCTGGGGGAAGTTCAGGAAACAGTGAGTAGGTGTTCATAACGGTGGTCGTTTTTCTCCTGGTCTTCATAAGCGTCCAGTGGAGTTTAAACTATTACAGTTCTGAATTTTATTTTTGTAAACCCTTTCTGGGTAGATGCTAACTAGGGCTAATCTTAGGTTAGAAAATTAGCAGAGTAGTGTGGCTTTTTAGGGAGGTTTTTGCCTCATTGAAGCCATGTGCATTGCCGGAACATGTGGTGCGCCGAATGGCTCAAGCTAATAATTAAAAAAAAAAAGACCACACTACTCGGGGTTCATTTTTGGCTATCCATAGATGGACTTCTGCTTCTTCATTTACCTCCCATAGGTAGGGCATTCGCATTAGGGTTAGGTAGGCTTCAATCGGCTTTTCAATTATTCAATTGAATAGAAGACTTACTAGCGGTTGCGCTTCTATTCGCAGGAGCGTAGCTCATGTGATGATTGTAGACACAGCCTAATGTTAGCGGGTGTGCACCGGCCTTAACTGCTTGACTAGAATGTTCTAGACTTATTGGAAAGCCGTTTGAATATTAAAATGATAGGCTTGACGTATGTGTCAGTTAGATAGAAGTTTAGCCCTAGGAAGTGGGCATACGTGTTTCCCTTTTATCTTAATATAATACAATTGAAATCGCCCTCAGCAGTTTCTCTTATTCGCCCGTAGTCAGATCCCAGCGTGTAGTCCTCTCGCAGTCGCCAAGCTAAGTGACGTCCCCCAGAGTCACGAGGAGCGTCCCAGGGTCCCTGCAGGCCGCAAGAGTGTTTTGGGATCCTACAGTACCTACCCCAGAACTAAAACTAAATAATAAAGTTCTGCCCGAATGGATAACCCCAATAACATGGAATTAGAACATAATTGGAGACAACCAAAACGTCTTTTGGTTGTCTCCAATTATGTTCTCAGAAAGTGCTGACTCAGTTTCGATAAAATTTATATGGGACCACCTCTGAAGTATGGCCTACCAAACAAAAAAGAACCATCAAAATCTATTCACAAATGGCGGAGATATCGCGTAATAAATATACAAAAAAAAAACATACAGACGAATTGAGAACCTCCTTTTGAAGTCGGTTAAAAATTAATTTCTTTGAGAACGTAACCATGCGCCGTGCGCGAACTCAATCAGAGTCGGATACCGCCATTAATGAATCACAAAATGAAACGTTTGAAGATACCGGGTAAGCTGTTGATTACCCGATCTATCTAGTGACTACATTAACGATACCCAACAACAAGAAATAACAAAGTTAAAAGAACAAATTGGCCACCTTGAGTTGGTATTAAACAGCGCACACCAGGAAATCGAATCATTGTCTCTAGAAAACAATAACCTCAAGAAAATAAACGTTGATCTGCTAGGAAAAAACGATATGTATAAAAAACTAATACAAAGCCCCACCATAAAATTTAAAAATTCAACCCCAACTAAAAAGGATCTGAAAGACAACAAACAAACGCAAACATATCCTTCCGTTACGACGACTAATAAACGAAAACATGAGATGACATCTGTCATACAAAAAACGACGACTGTAAGAGAAATTCAACAACGTAGCATAGAAGATAGTCTTGATAACTTTTGTTCTACGTTAAAGATGAAGCAAACGCTGCCTAAAGTATCACCGTCTCTGTCCTAAGAAACGGCTACTACAGGTTACAGAAATAAGCTATGTATTTTAAGCAGCAACAATATAAATAAAATACTACCAATAACAGAAGACATATTTCGTAACTATCAATTATGTCATTATCTAAAACCAAACTGTGGCATTGAGAACTTAATTAGCAACTTATATACAAAGTTGGCGAACTACTCCGAAAAAGATTTCTGCATAGTATTCATAGCAGAAGAAAACTTCCGCATAACAAAGAATTACTCGAATCTCATCGTGAACCGAAGAGAAACCAACGACCTTGAGTGGTTAGCTTGCGTGTTCTGCACTGAGCTCGAGTAACGCGTCGTATGTCCACCTAGTAATAGGACTCACCCATCAAGGAGCGCTGTCCGAAATTAGACGCATTATTAATTTATTACACATACAACAACAAGGAATAAACTAAAACACTGAGACTAAATTATAAATAATTAAATGATCTTTAAAATGGTGAAGGTTTCATAAAAATACGCTTTATAGTTTTTCGCGTGATTCTCAATTTTTTATCCGAGTAAGACATAACTTTACAAATTAATTACACTATGTTATAAAAATATAATTTCAAATATTCTGAGATCAAATTACGACGGAAATTGTCTAGAGTAACATGTATTTTTTTCAAAAAAATAAGACAAGTCATTTGACGTGATGTTCAATGAAAAACTATTAAAAGTCGTATAACTGCGCCTTAACAGCTATACATCATACCAACATCATCTTTTGTTTACCTACGTATAAATGCAGCGAATACACCTCAGTGTTCAATTGGAGAATAGAGATGTTTAATAATATGTTGTACCTGGATAACCAAACTCACCAATACACCTACCTTCTGGACTCTAATTTAGAACTAACATACGAAATGTTCCCCTACTATACCGGCAGATTAAACAACAATGGAATGAAAAACATATGTCATAATTTAGACATTTTAAGTAACGAACACATTAAAAATATTCTAGAAATACCTCAAATACTAGATACCAATATCACATCTAAGAAACTACAAAATTACATAGATTTAACCACCAATACTTTTTTGTCGTCTTTTTGGACTTTTTTCGTACATTATAATAGTATACGAATCCTACATCAAAATATCGCCGAACTTTTGAACGAAGCAGATTTACTTACAATTCATTTACAAAAACTAACGATTAGTCGAAGAAACATAGATGTTATATGTATAAGCGAGCACTTTATTATGCGTGGTCAAGAACACCTATTAAAAATACCAAATTACAAGCTTGCCGCATATTATGGAAGACGTGAGAAAAACGGGGGCGCCTGCATTCTGATAAACAAGTCCCTTCAATACGCAGAAATTGGAGATGCAACAAGATGTTCAATAACAGGTATAATCGAATGCTGTGCTATTGAACTGGTCGAACAAAAATTGATAATTGTATGTATATACAGACCACCTAAGTCGAGTAATTTAAATACTTTTTATGATAATTTAGAAAAAAATTAAAAACAACAGTGTATAACCCTAAGAAAAAATTCTCAGATAAAAATAAATGATATAATTATTAATAACCCCAAAGAAATTGCAGACGCATTCAACAACTACTTCATTAATCAGATTAAAAACTCACCTAAAGCATCACTCGCAACAAGCGGTGTACACAAAAATACTAACACAATGTTTATGAGTCCAGTTGTACGAGTACCTCAAGTCAAGACGTACTCAAGGCAATCAAATCATTGAAAAATAAAAATAACGTAGGATATGAGGAAATATCAACGAAAGTTATAAAAATTGTATCAAATAAAATAGTCGTTCATATTAGTAACATTATCAATTTAGCCATCAGCACTGGTGTATATACTGACGGTTTAAAAACAGCCATAGTCAAACCGTTTCACAAAAAGAATTGCAAGGAAGATATAAATAATTATAGACCGATTACTTTAATTCCTGTGTTTTCCAAAGTGATAGAAAAAAAAATATATGAATTAATCAACAACTTTCTGACAAAATACAACATATTATGTAATGAACAAGCAGGCTTTAGAAAAAATAAAAATATTAATACAGCAATATAATTTTTTTTACACGAAATAATGATAAATGTAGACAATAAAACACCAATCTGTGCCATTTTTACAGATATGACCAAAGCTTTTCACTGCGTTAATCACGACATTTTATTGAATAAGCTTAGTAGCGTCGTCTAAAGGGAAACGTGCTGAATCTTTTAAAATCCTAACTAAATAACCGCACACAGTATACGGAGATATCCAGAATTTGTCTTAAATCTAAATGTGAACAAAAATATAGATCTGCAGGTGTATTCGCTAACTCAGTTGACATCAATTTGATAGGCACTATGCAGTACATTGCTCGGTGGAGATCGATTATTACAGGCACTACGGTTTTCCTATACGTCAAAGCAGCAATGTGCGGCAAAGTGCCTATCAAATTGATGTCAATTGAGTTAGCAAATACGCCTGCTGAAGGTAAAATTGTTAAATTCGGTGCACCGCAAGGTAGTGTATTGGGGCCCTCGCTATTTTTGCTGTATATAAATGACCTGCCCCGTCATATACCAAAACCTATGGTTCTATTTGCCAATGACAGCACAGCACTGATAAAATGTACTAATATTAAAAATTATGAACACGACATCAATATTAACCTTAGAAATATTATTGATTGGTTTAACAAAAACAACCTGGTAATAAAGTTATCAAAGACTAATGTGATGCATTTTCACCCACGTACAATTCCACCGAACGTCAACGTACAGTACAATGGACAAGTGATAAATCGAACAAAGGTCGCAAAATTTTTAGGAATTCATATCGACGATCAATTAACATGGAAACCGCAAGCAGAAGAGGTGTGCAAAAAGTTAATAGCATATATTCTTTTTAACTTGACAAAAAAAGTTGACATAAAAACTGCTTTAGTAGCATAGAATACCATGGTTTAGTCGCATCGGTCTTGAGGTTTGGAATCATTTTTTGGGGTAATTGTAACCTAATAGATAAAATATTTAAAGCCCAAAAGCATTATATTAGAGCTATGTGTAATCTTAAACCTAAAGATAGCTGTGAACCTCTGTTTAAGTCTTTGAAAATTCTTACTTTTCCGTCGTTGTATATTTTAGAAATTGCATTTTTTTGTAAAAAGAAATAAATCATTGTTTGCTAAGTTCTCGGACACAAAGAAAGGACCACGGGTCCTAGTCAATACAAAAACCTCTTAATTATTATAGGTGGTTATAAAACAGCACTATTGAGGAAGAGTGTTTTTAGCATGGATCCAATAATATTTAATAAACTACCAGAGAGCATAAAAAATTTCACCCTTCAGCAATTTAAAAATAAACTCAAGACTTTTTTGATACAAAAATGTATAATTCGTTAAGTGATTTTTTGGATGACCCCATGTGTGACAATTAAACAGTTTTATACTTTTGACATTATTGGATATCTACTGTATACTCGTTAAAATTATTGCTTAGTATTGTAATCATTATTTTTATTATTTTCTTCATATAATCTTATTGATTCAGAAATGTTATAATTCGTGGTGTTTTTAATGACCCTGTGTGACATTCCAACAGATTAATATTATTGACCTTGTTAAAATAATTTATTAGTCTTGTAATCATTTTCTTTATCATATTTCTCATAATCTTTCTGATAAATGTTAAATTTTGATTGCCAAAACTCAGGCAGAATGTACCCGGCTCAGGTTATTTTATAACAACTTTATTGTAGGGTCAAGTGGGGGACAGTGTAACAGGGGGCACAGTATAACATCCAGATTAACTCTGTCCTTTTCCAACTTGTCTGTGGCGCCTCTTAAGGCGGAGTTATACGACATTTAATGAACATCAGTTTTTAATTGAACATCACATCTAAACGACTAGTCTTATTTCTTTGAAAAAAATATATCGTCGTAATTTAATCTGAGAATATTTGAAATTATATTTTTATAACATAGTGTAACGCGGATAAAAAATTGAGATTCACGCTAAAACTGTAAAGTGTATTTTTACGAAACCTTCACTATTTTAAAGATCATTTATTTATTTATAATTTAGTCTCGGTGTTTTATTTTAATACCTGTTATTTTATGTGTAATACATTAATAATACATCTAATTCCCGACAGCGCTCCTTGATGGGCGAGTCCTATTACTAGGTGGATGTATGACGCGTTACGTGAGGTCAGCACAGAACACGCAAGCTAACCACTCAAGGTCATTGTCAGCTAATAGCGCCTTATCAATCTCATGTGCTGCCATTTTAGACAGCTCTCATCGAACGTCAAATCGCTCGCTGAACGGAAGAAAGCTCGAATGTATGTTTTTCCTAAAAAAATTGTGAACAATTTGGGTAATGAAGTTTTGTTCTTGTTGGAAAAGTAATAATTTCTGGTGAGTAAATATATATTCCTTATATTCTTCAATTAGTTGGTGTTAAAATAGTTAACAAAGATTTATGCAATTTCAATCCTATATAATTTTAACGAATTTTTGTTTTAAACAATCTGGTGTGGGGTACAGTGTAACGGGTACAGTGTTATGTTTTTTACATCGGAAATTATTAGAAGACCTATTGAATAAAAGACGCAAATTGGCCTACACTATGCTAATGATCATCATCATTCTCCTGCTCTTATCCCAATTTATTTGGGGTCGGCGCAACATGTCTTTTCTTCCATACTCCTCTATTAGTCGTCATCTCTGTAGTCACCCCCTTTTTACCCATATCCTCTTTCACACCTACACTATGCTAATGATATAAATCTTATTTTAATTATTTGTAATTAATATTTATTTTTATTATCATACATTTCATAGATTAACATTTTTTTAATGGTTTTATTAGCATTTAGGTACAATGCTAATAAAACCATTAAAAAATGTTATGCATAACATTTTTTAATGGTTTTATTAAAATTTATTATTATTATTTTATAACAATTTAGAAGACGTAATGAGCAGGTGTCCGAGTTTTGGTGACAGTATAAGACTCTTTTGCCTTGATAAGATCGGGACGACCGCGGTACAAAAACCAAAAAGGGTTTTAGCATCAAAACAATCAAAACAACTTAATAAAGTAACAGGTGGCTGCTACAGGTGATGAGCTGCCGCCCGTGATGGTATTCCCTCGGAAAAAAATACAAATCGTACATCGTTTGATGTATGTTTAATCTATTGTTATAGTGTATCCCATCTTGTTATACTATACCCCTTTTTTTGTGGGTTGGGAAATCATCCAATGACTTCTCCCGCTCTGGGCGGAGCGGGAGGGCGTGTCAGACTCTTACTGACTAAAACCCACCCCTGTTCCTTCCTGAACTCTGTTTCGAAATACTATGGCTGTTAAACTGTACCCACCCCTGGGGCACACTATAACAAATTTGTGATCTCAGAATACTAAAAAAAGATATAGTTTCACCTCAAGGCCCTGCGTCGACGAGAGGCGACAGTGATCAGCACTGTCGTCGGGCCCCGCCGTCCCCTTATGGCGACAGCGGGGCCGGAGTAAAACCGTTCCTTATTAGTAATAATAGAGTTTTAAAGCGCGCGAAACTGCCGCCGCTTATGGCGACGGCGGGGCCTGACGACGGTGTTGATTGCTGTCGCCTCTCGTCGACGCAGGGCCTTGAGGTGTTAATTATAAACTTCATATAATTGCAATTCTAATACGAAGGTTAAAGACTGCTGATTTTAATGTAAACACTAAGAAGACGATTGGTGTGGCGAGTTGCCGCCACTCTACAAGTTGGGTGGGGTTGGTATCACGTCGCGTGTGTGTCTCGCTTTAATTTGTCAGACAGGCGTGTGCAACCGGCTTTACGCGAGCTATAGACAATTTAAAATGCAACAATCGACGTCACGTCAGTGTGTGTCTAACGCCGCGAGGCACAGCGCGCATCTACCGCAGACTAAATTAATGTCTTTACTTAAATTAATATCGTCCCCGCAAATACACTAAAATCCCGAGTAATATCCCGTAAACGTTGGGGATCCTCCGGGAATAATAAATAACCCATATTTACCGCGTCCGTTAACCAGTGAACAGCCAGGAGGGTTGGTGTGAAGAGAACGAGTGGCCACTCGTCGTCGTCAAGTCGACGTGCAACCATCGAGAACAGCCCGGAAAGTCAGGTACCACTTGTTTTCGCAAAATGTGAGTAGGGCCACATGCGCCGTCTACTGCCAACCACTCCTAACTTGAAGTTATACGGACAAATATAGGCAATTTTGGGCCAGCATTAAATCCAAGTGACTGGCAGTAACACTGTCCTGCATCCTGCAGAGAACCACGGCTATTTACACGCCTGGGCATCTCCATTGATGGTCCTTTCGAGCCTGGATAGGCATCAGTAAAATTCAGTACAAATTAAGTACAAGTCATTACGGTAGGCACATAACTTTATTAGTGCCCCAAAATGGCGTCCCGCAAGCAAGAAGCTAAATTGGCTCAGCTTACCGCTAAAAAACAAATGATTTTCGAGCGACTTAATCGCATATATAATGATTCCAGAAACATCTCGAACTTTGATTCACGTTCAAATGAGACATTCTTAGCGCAGTCAGAAACAATTACTGAGCAATATAACAAATTTGAGGAAATAGTAGAACAAATGAATGAATTGCAATTCGAGATTGACCAAACCGCATCAGACTATTCGAGTCTATATTCTATTGAAGACTTATATTCTAATATTAAATATAAAAGTAATCTCATACTTTCGAAAAACGAAACATCGGAACACAAAGTGGGTACTCGGATAAAATTACCGCCCATAGATTTGCCAACGTTTGATGGTAAAGCGGAAAATTGGCCCATATTTTATGAAATGTTTCGAAGCAATGTTCATTTAAATACCGATCTGGTTGACTCGCAGCGTGTCCAGTACTTGATCAGTAAATTGACTCATGATGCCTTGAAGCTGACCGCGGGCATTGTTCCTACAGGTGATACATACAACGTTATGTGGAACAGTCTCGTAAAAAGGTATCAAGATAAGCGTAGTTTAGGGATTCATTATCTCAATAATATACTGAACATTAAACAATGCGCCGGAAATGCCGCGAGCCTCAATACTTTTGTGGAACGATATTCAGCGTCCGTCGCAGCCTTGAAGCAGTTAGACATTCCAGACTTACTGGATTTTGTTTTATTACACTGTGGTTTAAGAAAGGTTGACGCGCAAACTGTCTTACAGTTTGAATCACGTGTGAGTGAAAAAGAATTACCTTCCTATGCGGAGTTTATAACATTCATGCAAGAATATGTTAAGGTACTACAACGCTCATACGGTAATAATTTACAGACGAAACCGCGCGCTAAGTCTAGTTCAGTTAATCATCAAACAAAAAATAATACCGCTAAGTCATTCGTATCGCGTAATGAACCGGTTTCGAATGGCAAATGTACGCTTTGCGATAAGGATGACGTACAACATCAGCTGTTCGATTGCCCGCAGTTTAAAAATATTAGTTCACCGCTTGCACGTTTTGAATTTATTAAAGCTAAACGTGGCTGTATAAACTGTTTAAGTCTATCCCATTCTTTGGTTAAATGTAAGTCACGTAACGTTTGTAAAATTTGTAAGAAGAACCACCATTCTCTCTTACATTTCCGAGAAAAACATGAGTCATTATCGCCCGAGCCGCAAGCGCTTACTAAGGATACATCTGTTTCGCTCACTACAGCTGTTAAAACTGGGTCAACCATTTTGCTAGCGACCGCGCAGTTATATGCATACTATAGCGACATCAGAGATAAGGAGGTGGTTCGGTGCCTACTAGATAACGGATCGCAAAATAATTTAATTACTGTGGACTGTTGTAAACGTTTGAATTTACCCATAATTAAATTACGCAATTCATTTTTACAAGGTGTTGGAATGTCATCGAAACCAATACACGGTTTTATTCATCTCAACATAGAATCTCGGTTTGATCCTCATACAAAGTTTTCGATACAAGCGTTAGTTGTTGATTGTATTACAGATAGACTTCCCGCGAAATTAATTAGATTACATAACAATGATAACATGTCATACTTAAATAGCTTACCGCTCGCCGACTCGCTCTGGAATGTTCCGAGCGGAATAGATCTTGTGCTTGGAGCACAATTGTTTCCCTTTATTTACCTGGGAGACAGGGTCGACCTATGTACCCGCGCGCCCCCTGCTATACTGACTAGCTTCGGTTATGTAGTTATGGGTGATATTGATTGTTGTAGTAGTGATGTGACACACATTGCATCTTCGTTTACCGCGCAGGCCGACATTGAAGTCGAGTCAAATTTACATAAGTTTTTTGAGCTAGAGGAAATTCCATCTCAACGTTTTATTAGTCCGGACGAATTAGAGTGTGAAAATAATTTTAATTCTTCAGTCTTATTTGAAGACGGCAGATATTTTGTCGATCTACCTTTTGCGCGCTCATCCAGCGAGCTAGGTAGCTCTCGCGGTTACGCCCATCGGCGCTTACTTGCTCTCGAGCGTAAGTTCACGTTAATGCCGACCCTACGCGAGAATTATAATAAAACTATCGCGGATTATATAACTCAGGGGTATTTAGCGGAAGTGCCCGACTCTGAATTGACAGAGGAGGGTTATTATATACCGCATCATGCCGTCATTAGACCGGACAAGGACAGCATTCGAGTGGTTTTGGACGCTAGCGCCAAAACTCACTTAGGGTTGTCGCTCAATGACATTTTGCATGTCGGACCTAATTTGCAAGCAGACTTGTTTTTGTTATTACTTGATTTTCGTACATTCCCTGTCGCGATGACAGCGGATATAAAACAAATGTTCTTACGTATCGGTGTAAGAGAGCACCACCGCAAATATTTACGAATCTTGTATCGTTTTAGCAAAGGTGAGCCTATTCGCACCTTTCATTTTAACCGCGTTCCCTTCGGACTAAAACCTAGTCCTTATTTAGCGATGCGCACATTGCGTAACTTGGCGTGTGAGCAAAGCGACCGCTTTCCTGAGGCTTCTAAATTGGTAGAAACTCAGTTTTACATGGACGACTACGTCTACTCTGTTTCGGACGAACAGACAGCTATGCGTCTATCCCGCGATTTAATTGATTTAATGAAGGTAGGTTCCTTTGACTTAGTCAAATGGGCTACCAATTCACCCGCTTTATTAGAGATTGTCCCAGAGTCTCACCGCTTACCAGTTAATTTTTCTGGCATGGATAATGATGTCCATAATTTCAAAATCCTTGGATTAACCTGGGAACCCGCTGATGATTATTTTTCTTTGACAACAATCGCCGTGGATGATAAATGCACGAAGCGCGCGATTCTATCGCTAGTTGCCCGCTTGTTCGACGTACTGGCCTTGTAGGACCCGTTGTGCTGTACGCGAAGGTATTAATCAAAGAACTTTGGTTAGCTAAAGTAGGATGGGATGAGGTTCCACCGGAATCTATCACAAATCGGTTTGCCGCTTTTACGCGCGATTTTCCTTCACTCTCTTCTCTAAAGGTTCCTCGCCACATTGGCGTCTTTAGAGAAGCTGTAGTGAACATCGTAGCCTTTTGCGACGCCAGCTTTACTGGTTATGGCTGTTGTATTTATTTACACATTACCAACCCTACTAGTGATATCACTGTCCGACTCTTATGTGCAAAGTCCAAAGTCTCCCCCGCAAAAATAACAACGCTAGCTCGATTAGAACTTGTCGCCGCTTTACTTCTGTCTAAACTTGTTCGCGTAGTCAAGGAAAAACTTTCCGCTCGTGTACCTATTGCAGGTGTCCACGCTTTCTCGGACTCCACCATAGCTCTCTCGTGGATCCACTCATCTCCCCATAGATGGTCTATTTTTGTCAGCAACCGCATTGCTCAAATACAGGAAAACTTACCTGCCGCTTGTTTCCGTCACGTGTCCGGGAAAGAGAATACTAGCGATTGTCTGTCTCGCGGCATGCTGCCGTCGGATTTAATAAGACACTCGTTGTGGTGGAACGGCCCCACATGGCTCCATCAGCCCATGAGCGAGTGGCCTTTAAAGTTCTCTCCTGCTCAATGTGAAACATTGCCGGAGTTTAAATCAAGGGTTTTTCTTGTAGAAACTTCGAATACTGAACCGCGTATTTTAGATACTATATCTGACCGTGTTTGCTCATGGAATAAATTGTTACGTGTATTTATGTACATTCTTAAATTTACAAACAGACTACATAGTCATAGTTCTGTTGAAAACATTCAAACCGCCGAAAATTTCATTGTTCGAATAGTTCAAAGTTTACATTTTGCGAGCGATTTAAATTTAATTAAAGCTGGTGAACTTCCAGCTAAGAAGTTGCGCTGTTTATCTGTCTTCATTGATAGCTTCGGAATCTTACGTATTGGGGGCAGATTGTCTAAATCTGACTTGCCGTATGAAGCCAAGCATCCCGCGCTTTTACCTAAACGCGATCGCGTAGTCGATCTAATTATCGATCACTATCACAATACGTACTGCCATACGGGCCCAGGGTTATTGATGTCCATTATAAGGCAGCGGTTTTGGATATTGGATGGCCGAACGGTTATACGTTCTCGTTGTCGGAAATGTAATACTTGTTTCCGTCTAAATCCTAAGCATCCAGTACCCAAAATGGCTGAACTTCCTGGATACCGCGTCCGTGATGCTAAAGCCTTTGTACACACCGGTGTAGATTTCGCCGGGCCGCTTGCTTATATACCTATTCGACGTAGAGGTCAACGTTCGCAGAAACTTTACTTATGTTTGTTCGTATGCATGGTGACTAAAGCCATACATATCGAGCTTGTTTCGGATCTCACATCTGAGGCTTTCCTATCCGCATTTAAGAGATTCATTTCTCGCCGCGGTCCAGTGTCTGTTATGTACTCAGACAATGGTACCAATTTTGTTGGCGCTAAGGCGCAATTGGATGATATTTATTCTTTTTTATTAAATTCAACTGTTCAAACGGATATTAAAAATGAGCTTCTTAAATCACGCATCGAGTGGACAAGAATACCGCCGCGAGCTCCACACTTCGGAGGTATTTGGGAGTCGAATATTAAGAGTGTTAAAACTCACTTGTTTAGAGTCGTAGGTAAACAACTTCTCACTTACGAGGAACTCTCGACCGTATTGGTGCAAATTGAGTGCCTTTTGAACTCTCAACCACTTAGTGTCATTTCGTCAGACCCACATCCGGAGGTACTCACGCCCGCGCATTTTTTAATGTCCAGTCCACTCACGTATTTGCCTTCTTCTGAATTGGCAGAAGAAAACATAAACCTAAACAACCGCAAAAGGCTCTTGGATCAACTTGTGTTATCCTACTGGAATAAATGGCGAGTTGAGTACTTGCACACGCTGCAAGTTCGCCAGAAGTGGTGCACACCCGATCGCCCTATAGAGATAGGTACTGTCGTTCTCTTGGGTCAAGATAACGTACCTCCATTGACTTGGCCATTGGGTATCATAGAGGAAGTTTTTCCGGGATCGGATGGTGTAATTCGAGTCGCTTCAATAAAAACCGCGTCAGGCACGTATAAACGTCCTGTCACTAAGTTGTATCCTTTGCCAACTCAATAGATTATTATTACTACATAATTTAGTTTAATTTAGTTTAGGGTTCATATTATGCGTTCCAATGGTACGTCATTACATAGTTGTAATTTAGCTTATTCGACTTACCATAGTCAAGTCGAACCGCAATTCATTCTTAGGACACTGATAATTATTTTTCCCGTGCTTTATATCAATGCGATGGTGTTTCGGACTGCTGCTTGGATTTCCCTCAAAGCTCTTCAACAAGTTAATGCTTACATGTCATCACCGCTTCTTGAACCTCACTCGCTCCGCATAGATTAGCAGCTTTTGAAAGCTCCTGGACCTTTCAAGGCGGGGAGCATGGTGTGGCGAGTTGCCGCCACTCTGCAAGTTGGGTGGGGTTGGTATCACGTCGCGTGTGTGTCTCGCTTTAATTTGTCAGACAGACGTGAGTGGCCGGCTTTACGCGAGCTATAGACAATTTAAAATGCAACAATCGACGTCACGTCAGTGTGTGTCTAACGCCGCGAGGCACAGCGCGCATCTCACCGCAGACTAAAGTAATGTCTTTACTTAAATTAATATCGTCCCCGCAAATACACTAAAATCCCGAGTAATATCCCGTAAACGTTGGGGATCCTCCGGGAATAATAAATAACCCATATTTACCGCGTCCGTTAACCAGTGAACAGCCAGGAGGGTTGGTGTGAAGAGAACGAGTGGCCACTCGTCGTCGTCAAGTCGACGTGCAACCATCGAGAACAGCCCGGAAAGTCAGGTACCACTTGTTTTCGCAAAATGTGAGTAGGGCCACATGCGCCGTCTACTGCCAACCACTCCTAACTTGAAGTTATACGGACAAATATAGGCAATTTTGGGCCAGCATTAAATCCAAGTGACTGGCAGTAACACTGTCCTGCATCCTGCAGAGAACCACGGCTATTTACACGCCTGGGCATCTCCGACGATATTATAAACCATTTTTTTTTCTAAAAATTAAAATTATGTTTTTTGTTACACTGACCCCACTTGACCCCTACAGTACCTCAATTCTAAGCGAATAAATGATTTGTTTTGATCATCTGTGAAAATTTCAACTGTCTAATTAGCACGGTTCATGAGATACAGCCTGGTGATAGACGGACAGACAGACGGACGGACAGCGGAGTCTTAGTAATAGGGTCCGATTTTACCCTTTGGGTACGGAACCCTAAAAATACGTGTCCAAATTTTTTTGATAATCTAACTGACGGACTACCTAATTAGGTTTGTTTAGTCAACTGTAACTAAAGGGCACTTACAAAACTAAAGAGGAAATAATAACTAAAATACGTTGGAACAGCCCACTTCGAGTCGATCTATGGGAGATCGCTTTCATAGATCGATTAGGTACCTACTGCATGTTGATGGGACTTTTAATAGGTACCTAACTAGGTATACCATGTCTTGTTGTTTTTTTATTTATTTTATTTTTTATTTTATAAACGATGCCCTACACTAGGAATTATTCCTGAATCGTGGGTGCGTTCACAAATATTTAAACTCACATACACAAAACACCCAGACCCGGAACAAATATCTGTAGGCCATACAAATAATTATTCCGTGCGGGGATCGAACCCGCGACACGTAGCGCAGCAACCGAAAGCTCAACTTGCGCAGTGGCGCAAACCGTGTCGTCTAATTAAATATCTCTCATCCGATTCCCCCAGAGCGCTTTCTTCTCCACCTTTCACAGTCTCCAGGAAATATAATAATTTAATCACCTTTAACTTTCTCAGCAACCTCCAAATTCCTGCAAGCCATGACAACCCTGGCGCCTCTCTTAGCCAGCTCCCTCGCAGTCTCCTTCCCAATCCCACCGGTACAGCCGGTCACAATGACTGTCTTCCCATCCATTCTAGTTGGCTTACGATACTGTCCACAGGTGTACTTAGCGAAGAGTCTGATCGCGAAGATGACTCCGAAAAGGCCGAGGATCGCGAAGACTATTGCTATGATGAGGACTGGGAAGACCCAGTAGAGGTAGCTTGCTTTCCAAGCTTCTGCGACGATCATGTCTGGAAAGAGGGAGAAAGAAGTTGAGTAGGTATAAATGTCATAAATGTAGTTCATTCCATTGAATGAACTTCATCTATAAGGTGTGTCTATTCATACACGAAATCTCTTCCTTAAGCGACCCCTTTGTCATTGTACTAATTATTATGAACAACTTTTACCATGGGACTTGGCCCGTGACTTCGCCCGCGTGGTAGTCGAAAATACAGTCCATAATAAACATAATTTTAGCCTAATGGACCCACAATTATTTTAGCTTTCTACTGGTGAAAAAAATTCAAAATCGGTTTAGGAGTTCCAGAGATTCCTACAAACAAACTTACAAAAGATTATGATTTTGAAAAATTGCTGGTAATAAAATAACTGTACGTTCTTTATGTGTAACTTCCTTAAGCACAAAATTGTGGAATAATAGGCTCCTAATTCAAAGTTCAATATTTTTTGTACCAAAAGACAGCGCTGTTTGGAGTCTTGAGTTTTTTTTATTTACTTCATTTGTGTAGTAACAGCCGCACGGGCCGATCCATCAGGTTATGCTACGCTTGCCGGGGTTGGTCCGTGACCATCTTTACATACCGAGACTCCTCCGTGTCTCGGAAAGCACGTTAAGCCGTTGGTCCCGGCTGTCAATCGTGAATCTTTGACAGTCGTTACGGGTCGTAAGAAGCCCGAAATTCTGACATTCAGTATTACCAAGGGGTATCGTATTACCCAGTAAGTGGGTTGTGAAGGTCAGATAGGCAGTCGCTCCATCTAAAATATTGGTATTCAGCTGCATCCGGTTAGACTGGAAGCCGACCCCAAGATACTTGGGAAAAGGCTAGGCAGATTTTATTTGTGTAGTAACACATTTTGACACAAAGACTCTGCTTGACACTTCTACTAGGAGGTTACAGCTTCCCATGCCCTCGCCTGCCACCACCACCAGGACCAGGACCGGACGCGAGAGGTCGCCACCGCCAATCGCCTTCACGAGGACAAACCGGTGCTCCGCCTAAGTGGAGCAGACCTACACCGTATGCTCAGTTATGTCTTCCGGGCGATCCACACAATGATGAGACCCGGGCGTATCCTCCCGCCTAATCCGGAACAACCGTGTCCGGTGAGGACCTGTGTCAGGCGGAAGGTGGAGACGCCATGGTACCTTTCCTTATCGCCGCAATGGTGGCGTGCCCAGGGCTGGGTAGCGGCAGTCGCTCACTCCATGCGGAGATCCCGCCGCTCTGTCTACCGTGCCGCGATTTCAGCGGAGTTCACCTCCTCGCGCCACTCCCAAATGTGGGCGAGGACTTTTGCTTCCAGATCCCATGGTGGCAATCCGGCAATTCTCGCCGCCTTATTGAATACCGTGCGGTATCCCCGGGTCAGCATGGCCATGACCCTTTGGGACGCGTTTAGCAGCGGGCTGCGTCGCCGCCTCAAGGAACGCGCACCGGTACCCCGTAATGGGCCGTGGACCGCACGACTTTCCGATTCATTAAATCTAGGAGAGCTTGGGCAGGAGCCGCTTGAAGGCAGCCCCGGCCTGCTCCTGTCGAGGACGAGTCCCAGGTACTTCAACGTTGACCCGACGCCGATGTGAACCCTTACCGTAATTTGGGAACCCGACAGTGGCGCGTTGACAGCCCTATCCATCAGATAAGCCTCGAGCACGCGACAGAGGTAGGTCGGCAACTGGTGATACTGGAGTGCCTCCCTGTTGCAACTCCAGGAGAAGGTATTGAAGGCATTTGCGATATCGATAGACACCCGCAAGACGACCCCACCTCGTGCCACTGCATCCCCCGTCGTGAGCCACCCACCTTCCTAATGAGGACCAGTTTCCCCGTCTTCCAACGAAGTGAGAACTGGCCCCTCTCAAAGCATGCGCTTAGGAACAACCTTAGTTGAGCCTCCAAAGCCAAAACTTTTTCAGGTAAGCCGTCGGATTTTGGGGCAGTATTCTTGGCAGTCAGCCATACCGCCACTCTCAGGGTGTTTTACATGTTTGAACAATGAACTGTGAACATGAATTTCCACATTTCTCTTAAAGTGTTCAGCCTTGAATTTCGAACCGGTAAGCCAACGTCCTGGGGTGGGCACTAGACCATTCTGGGGTGGACACGGAACCATATACGCTTATGACACCATCAAGCGACGTGTCCGGGACGCATACGCAAAAAGTATCCTGCTGCCTGCCGAAAACCCCTAGTTGCGGTCACGATTCTTTGTATTAGATGAGGCATCTGTACACTAGTAGGTAACTATTGCATTATCTGTGCTTATAGTCCCTGTGCTTGATGAAGGGTGCTTACGAGACAGATATTAGGAGCTTACCTATCATTATGATTCTGCCTTGCTAGCATGACTTGGCAGTTAATCCTCGTCAGTCAATAGTAGTCCTACATAGTTATCACGTATGATTAGCAAACTCTCTGTGCCTACGACCATCAGACTAACACACGTAATGCGACACGCCCTGACTTCTCATTACCCAGCAACATTGACCTACTATGACGTCTTAAAACCATCATCTTTCGGTGAGAGAGAGAGACGTCGTTATACAGGACGAATAGCACTATCCCTTTCTCTCACTGCAAAGGTGATGGTTTCTCTCAGACTCTCCCTCTAGAACATGAGGGTAAGTGTATAGCGTGCGGCAGAACGTAAATGATATCATGACCACCCGCGCAAGCTCCACGAAGTTCTGATTATAATATCAGCTGCCAGCGAGCGAATGTGCGCGAGATTTAACTCAAAGGTTCTGTTAGATGTTTATTTGTGTGATCTAAGTGATTATAGTGTTACTCTTAATGTATTTATAAACGCCGTCTATCTTGAGAGTCTCGTCATAGACATGGTGTAAAAGCAATGGGTCTGAAAGTTGTAGTGCCTAATTTATAAATAATAAAAAACTTTTTTACAAAAAATATAACCGACTTCTAAAAATTGCAAAATAACTTTAATTTCGGAATTCGGTGTCAAATAACGAAGAAAAAAATTACACATACAAACACCGACTTCCGAAATTAAAGTTTTTAGTTTTTTGCAATTTTTAGAAGTTGGTTATATTTTTTGTAAAAAAGTTTTTTTTTGTAAACAAATGGAAATAAAAGTTCTTTTCGTCCATCATAATTTCTAAAGTTATGGCGACAGTAATAGTAGATTATTAACCAAGGGGATAAAGCAGTGTCTTCTGTCGCGGGAGACGATTTAAATCGCGAGCGTAACGTAACGAAGGACTCGAGGTTTACTCCCGAGCGTAGCGAGGGTGTTAAAAACTTAAATCACGAGCGAAGCGAGGGATTTAAGACGAGTCCTGAGTGCAGCGAGGGATTTAAGTTCACCCAAGACTAAGACAGCTTTATCACCGAGGAAAATACTCTACTTTTCGTAACATTTGCGAAAAAATTAACACAATAATAATATGAGATAAGCATTTATTAAAAATAATGACAACTAAAAGTAAAAGTTAACATTCGAAACATTGGTCCAATTATTGATAGAGAGAGTTATATTTTTGTTTGGTACATTTATTGTTGATGAGTTGATTTGAGTATTTCTCTGTTCTTGCGTCTGAGGAACTTGCGTTTCATTGTAGATAGTATACGTCGGAGATAGTGATGGTGGTGCATCGTGAGTTACGGACGAAGATAAGATGCCGGAAGTTGATGGTTGTGGCTCTGATGGATTAAGTTATATATTTTTGTTAATTTGACTGCTTAATATGGTTTTCGATATAACCCTCAGCTACTGTATCAGAGCTCCGACCACCGTGTCTTTTTACTGACGTAATATCCGCCCCTGAATCCGCCAAGAAAGTCGCCGAAGTTATTTTAAAGCAGTGACCGGTGTAGAGTTCAACATCTTTAAGTTTTAAATATTTAGCAATTTCCTTTGGCATATTGCTAATTTTATTTTTGCCGATGGCTTGTCGAGTACATTTCCCATTCCGATAGTTTATAAAAAATCTATTGTTTTCCATGTTGGTGGGACGTAATGCTTGGTATTTATGAATGATTTTAGTATATTGTCCTTGTACAATGAATGACCGATTTTTCTTTGTCTTAGTTTCCTTTATATTAATCAGCAGCAACTCATTGGAATGATTTTCAACGTCCTCCATCTTTAAGTTTACAAGTTCACATCCGCGGCTAGCACCATTGAGTCCAAAAATTAAGGCCACCTATAACAAAGATAAAAAAACAGGTAAATATATAGAATAATTACCATTACTAAGATACGAAATATTCATAGTTAAATCATGTATACTTACTTTTGTGGCCATAAAAATTTCGTTATGAGCTTCATTAAGAAATTTTTCCACATTTTGAGTCGTAAAAATTTTAGACTTCTTTGCGCAATGCCCTTCTGATTTTCTTTTTAAAAAAGCCAGTAATTTCGTGAATCTATTTATTTCAATGCTGTGTTTGATGCTTATTGTAGCTTTCAGTTTTGAGTATAACCACCAAAGTGTATTCGGATTCTTTGTCTTGGATAAATAATCAAAATATACAAGAAGTACTGATTCTGAAATTGATAGGCCTTTCGCACTTCTCCACGTTGAAAATTCTTCATAAGTTTTTAAATAATTTTCCTTGGATTTTGTTGGAAGCCAATTATTTATAATTGCGGCAGCATTTGCAGTGATGGAATCCGACAATTCACTGTCACTGTCGCTTTGATTTAACATCGTAACGTATTTTTAGAACATTAACTTATTTATAAAAAAAAACTTTTTAACAAAAAAATTAACCGACGAAAAAGAACTAAAAAGCAAGAAATAAATAAAACTTTTAAGTCTTGAGTAATGAGCATATTTACCTACATAAAATATCAAATTTTATATAAACTAATTTTGAGTCGGCGCCAATTAATAAAATGATTAATTACCTACTTACAGCCTTCTTCATTTGTAAGTACTTATAAAATTTAGATATTTAATAATCAGATTGTTGTTTGGCGCCGACTCAAAATTAGTTTATATAAAATTTGATATTTTATGTAGGTAAATATGCTCATTACTCAAGACTTAAAAGTTTTATTTATTTCTTGCTTTTTAGTTCTTTTTCGTCGGTTAATTTTTTTGTTAAAAAGTTTTTTTTATTTTATGATTTTTTGTGGTTCGCATCATCTTTTAACACTCTGAGGCTAATTTCTAATCCTCCATAATTCCTCTTGCCACTGAGCTGATGATGTAACCATTCTTCCATGAAGTTTCCAGGATATTGACCAGTTGAGGTTACCTCCAATATTGTAAAGACGTCTTTTCTTCAAAGCATATTATGTGGTATTTGTCACTAAAACCAGTTTTATATCTAACTTATATTGTGTAGGAATGGTATGGTTTCCATCATCAGCTCAGCTTCAGGATGTGATGATTCCTAAATGCAAATACCTGATTAAGTTATGAAAAGTAAACAGAAACAATATTCGTGCCCAATTTTTGAGGTTCTCTCTCAATTTTTTCAGGATCCCATGATCAGATCCTGATGTCCTTGACATGGGACCACCCTTGAGGTATACCCTATCTAAGAAAAGTAGAATCATCAAAATCGGTTCATAAATAACGGAGTGAGGGCCGAACATACATATAGAAACGCTAAACGTATCCACAATTTTCGAGGTTTTCTCTCAATTTTATCAGGATTCCATTGTCACATCCTGACTTCCTTGACATGGGACATCCCTTGAGATACACCCTATCTAACAAAAAAAGAATAATCAATATCGGTTCATAAATAACGGAGTGAGGGCCGAACATACATACAGAAACGCTAAACGTGCCTACAATTTTCGAGGTTTTTTCTCAATTTTATCAGGTTTCCACTGTCAGAGCCTGACTTCCTTGACATGGGACCACCCTTGAGGTATACCCTATCTAACAAAAAAAGAATAATCGAAATCGGTTCATAAATGACGGAGTGAGGGCTGAACATACACAAAAAAAAAAAAATATATATATACGGTCGAATTGAGAACCTCCTCCTTTTTTTCGTCGGTTAATAAATTAAAATAAACTTAACGTTTATGTATTTGAAGAAAACAAAAACGCGGCAAATTCCTAGACTAATATTTTTTTGTCGGAAAAGCAAAGGCATCAAGCTCACACGGCCTCGTCGGTTTTCGTAATTTTATTTATTATTCATAACTGCATAATAAATGCGTATTCCTTTTTCAAAAAGATGTATAATGCTTTATATGCAAACTCAATGGTGTAAACACAGATGTAGTTCAGTATAAATTTCGGTAAGTATTCCAAATTTAAACCACCCTAGAGGATGAATGAAATTCAGTACAATTTTCTTTCCCTGTTTTTAACAGATTAAAAATGACTATTGTTATGTTCGCTTTTTGTGGCATAGAATGTCACTTTTTTGAGCAAGTGGTACGAAAAAAAAATGTTGCTTTAATTTTCCCCTCGCCCGTTGTCGCCCCGCTCGATAGATGGCGTTGGCGTCGAATTAGATCGCGCTATGGTTTCGTTCCCCAGTAGCCTCTATAAGGGCTGCAATGTTATTAAGACGCACACTACCAACAGTCATGAAACATGATAAAGCTATTTTTGAAAAATCGGCCCTTTAGGTCGATTTATGCTTAATAATAATGTGATTCTGCTGCACTTCTGCAGTAATTAATTACCTTAGGTTCTAGGCAAAATAACATTAAATGAGCAATAACGATTGTTTAAAAGTCAAAATAGGTATATACCACTTGTTATTTTGGAGTTTTTGACAATAGTTCTCAGCTTTTAAATTTTATGTTATGACGTGTGTGTCGGCTGTTCGGTTCTTTCGGTACAAATGTGGTCTTAGGGTTTCGATGTATAAGGTTTAAAGAACTTTATTTTTTCTTAGTTCAATTTTACAAAAATATCTTATTAAATTCTGATACAGCTTTATCCTAAGGCGACAAGTTTCATACTATTACAACTAAATAATTTTATTTTACAATCTCTTGAGCAGAAAATCATTAGAAATAGTGACTGTAAAAATGCCTTTTTTGTTTGTTTTTTGTAAATATTTAGATTGTCTGACATTTTTATGTCATTATGCAGGCTGTTGTAAAGTTGTACTCCCTCAAACAGTATGTATATTTTTTTTGCCGTAAGTCAGTGTAGGTACCCACGTGGTCGAGTTGTTATTAATTTGTATCTGTTTCTTAAGTAATGTTTTTGTGTTTTTTGAATTAATGTAATGTTTGAGTGGATGTTGCCTGTGATTATTTTTTTAATTATGTTGCAAGCGTTGAATAAAAATAATTTAGTTTTAGTGTATAGCTCCTTTATATTTGTATAAGATCGGAAACACTGATCCCGCAATACTTGTCATGTTTTATTTTAAAAATCAATACTTTTCCATTTAGAACACACAGCCGACTGACAATCCAATTATTTTCTTTCTAATTTAAAACCTATTCTAAACTTCCCTTTAAAAGTATATTTGATCAACCAACCTGTCTGCTGACAAGGTTTGTATTTCAAGCGACCTCCTTAGATATCACAATAATTACTCAAATTACTTTAATATAATTTAACTAAACCATTTATATCCAAAATATAGCGTATTACCTACGATTAAAGCAAAAATTTGCCATCTCAATCTCAATGTAGATCAGCACCCATAGCCAAATAACTTTTCTAATATCGTTTACGCTATCGCTAAATACAAAATGTATGGCAATGACATTGGTGCCAATTCTGTTGTGCACAAACTAAAGTTAGACTATTGCTATCTTTTTAACCGACTTCAAAAAAAGGAGGAGGTTCTCCATTCGACTGTATTTTTTTTTATTATTATTATTTTTTTTTTATGTGTGTTACCTCATAACTTTTCACTACAGGAACCGATTTTGAAGGTTTTTTTTTATTTTAATGCTGTTGCTCCACATTTGGTTCCATTTTAATTTGGTGAAGATCTGATGAAGAACTTCGGAGATACACAATGAAACTCTTCAATAAATGATAGCAAACCTTCCAGAATTGCTGCAATCGCATGTCTGTACATTGTTTTCACCACTTCACACACACATTAAATCACGCTGATACGCTCTGAAGGGGTATACAGATTTGTACAGTTCACCCTGATACACCCTAATTTCACCAACTATGTTCAAATTCCCTATTTTTGGGGCTATCAATTCGGGCATAACTTTACTATTAATTTAGTTTTAGAATGGGGTACAACAACTAAAAAGTGAAAAATAAAAAACTTTTTTACAAAAAATACAACCGACTTCTAAAAGTTGCAAAATAACTTTAATTTCGGAAGTCGGTGTCAAATAACGAAGAAACAAAAAAATATGTACACCGACTTCCGAAATTAAAGTTATTTTGCAATTTTTAGAAGTCGGTTGTATTTTTAAAAAAAAGTCTTTTAATATAGTTATGTAATGGTACGGAACCTTTCGTACGCGAGTTCGACTTGCACTTGACCGGTTTTTTTTTTGTTGATGGGAAATCATCAAAATGACTCCAGCTTTGGAAGCGGAAGGGAGTGTCGGACCATCGTGTTCTTTCCATTGCTCTTTGCCTTCCCGTAAGGCCGCGGTAAATCTTTCAAACAATCCCGCAACAGAAAAGGGCCTTATAATACCGAATAACACAGCTGCGTTCTTCTACCCTTTTCAAAGGAGACGCTCTTCAAGTTGCAAAAGTGACGTCTACTTGACCTATTTCGGCTATCATTTAGGTTACAGTCAATCAAATACCTAAAATAATTAATTCGTATGACCTGAATTTAGCAGACACCAATGTGATGTGTAGGTTACCTACTAATTTGAATAATTTCGTAAATCCATTTGTTATTGTTAGAATTACTTTCGAGTTCAGTTACGAAGGTCGGCAGTTTGATAATGTATTGTCTACAATAATGCAATCTATTAGTTCGTCAACCTTGAACCATTGTCAAGGTTTCCTACGACTAGGGTGGGGGGTCTCACAAATGTGACAAGCACAAGGCGTGGTGGGGGTGGGAGACAAAAATCATGAAATTATAGTGACGAATTGGAAATGGGTAGGTAATATTTAAACAAAAACAAAATGACGGCCGACATCAGGTAAGTGTGGACGATTTTTTGAAGTGAAAACTTTTTTAGGCGCGTTGGGCATTTTTGTTCAAGTTTTCACTTCTGTCGGCACTCCCTGAGTGCCACTCTTTTTTTAATGACATAGTCATGTGGGGCATAGATCTACATAGAGGGCTTGAGGAGCCAATCAACAAACTAAAATATAGGAAATACCTACTACGAGTAAATTTTCGGCAAACCAGACTGCAAACAACAATAAAAAGTTTTAAACAAGTTAGCAGTGGCGTTTTTATAAGAACCGAGATAATTGTTTAAGTTATCGAATAAAATACTCACAGTCTATTCAATAGAACCGCATCCAAACATTAAAATTCGCAATGACCTTTACAAAGTGTAATCTATTATTTAATCAAATTTTTCAAGACCACTGTTACACCAGCAAGCAATTATATGTATAATTAATCGATTTTACGGTCTACAGACGTTGTCTATCGCACTGAATTCTATAGCACACTGACTGACGAATCTTTAAATTTAACTTAACATTTAAGTGATTACCAGAAAAAAATCTTTAAGTCCGGTTCACATAGCTGCCGTTTTTACCAGCTACTCGTACCTACATAATCTGACAAATCATATTTTTTTTTGAGTTACGCACAAAAATGCAGCGTTGAATTACATAGAAATCAAGGGAACAACGGTGATTGAATCTATTGATAATAGAAAAAACCTGTTTAGACAGATCAATTGAGAATTTTTGTCTGATTACTGTGGTAGCAAAAACACGGAAACCCGCCAAATGTCAGATAGCTAACGTAATACCTACATACATAACATGGCTTAACTTCTTCTTTCTGACTGACCGACTTCTTGACAATTCAAGTTAAATGATTTATTTGGAATAAATGCTTTGATATTTATTTCTTAACATTAGGCACCCACCGTACCAATAACTACTGGAGCTACTATAGTTATTGCTATTCTCCGCCAATGTGAATAAGTCTTTAAGTGTTGTAGGAAATGCGGTTTACAAATTAGAAGCAAACTCAAGGTTCAGACTTCAGAGTAGGTGTCTATTCTATATCTAAATACATATAATAAATCTGTAGTACATATAAGTCTGTAATCTCTTGGTATTTTACTTCTTCGTTATTTGACACCGACTTCCGAAATTAAAGTTATTTTTTAATTTTTTGTGTATTTTTTTTTTGGAAGGCGGTTGTTTTTTTTTGTAAAAAAGTGTTTTATTTTTACACTTTTTAGTTGTTTATACCCCAGAACTAAAAACCCCAATAACATGGAATGTGGCATTTAAACATTTGGAGAACACCAAAACGTCATCGAGGTATACGTGTTTTTCGTTTTTGTTCAGTTTCTCAAAAAGCGCTAAAGCAATTTCGATAAAATTTATATGGGACCACCTCGGCAGTATATATAAAAAAATTTGAAAAGCGGTCCACAACTGACGGAGAAATCGGCGGACATACATAAAAAAAAACATACATACAGTCGAACATAGAACCTCCTCCTTTTTCGAAAGTCGGTTAAAAACCACCCACCCATTTTCAGAATTTTGGAATTTTCGTCTGTTTATCTGTTTAGTTATGCACGCATCACGTAAAATGTACGAAACCAATGTACACACACCGGCACAATTAGGGGAACACAAAAATAAGGTTGATTTTGGTTACAAATTTTATTTTCTATTGCTTTTTTTTGTTACACAATTATCTCATCATCATCATCTCAGCCTTTTAATTTCCCCACTGCTGGGGCTGCACAGGCCTCCTCTCTCTCTCTCCTCTGGGTGTGGGCTGTAATCCACCACGCGGGCCCAATGCGGATTGGCGAATGTCACATGTCTTCGAATTTTTGGTTCTAACACATGCCCGTTTCCTCACGATGTTTTCCTTCACCGTTTTAAGAGCAGTGGTGATGAAATAATTTAGACAAAGTAAAGCGCCTGCCTGGGTTTGAACTCACGACCTACAACTTGTAAGTCGCGGCCAATATCGCTGGGTCACACAATTATCTGTTATGCTTAAAATAAACATTAAGGTAATTTCCACAACGATAGATTTTGGAAATCATGAAAAACATAAAATTAACCTTTTTGCTCTTTGACTTTAAACCATTTACGTAACATAACACAAAAAACTTAAAATGAATAGCCGAGTATTAAGATTTCCCACACTTTGAATAATGCTGTCGATTAATTCCAGGGGTAAGTTGTTCCACTCTCCCTCCAACGCCAATTTCAATTCTTCAACATTACTGTTGGTTGGATATCGTTGTCGAACCGTTCTTTCTAGCATGTCCCAAATGTGTTCTATCGGGTTCATATCCGGTCATCGCGCTGGCTAGTGCATAACAGTGATACCTATTTAAATGATAAATGATGTTTATTCAGTAAATAGGTTACAAGGAACACTTTTACACGTCAATGTTTTTTGTCAGTTTAAGCTAGATGAGGCCGGTGTTTCCTAGCTGACTACCCTGAGAAGAAACACCGAAACAAACTCAGAGGTCAAAGTCTCTTTTAAAATGTTCAAATCCATACAATGTGTACTGGTTAAATCATATGAGAACCATGTACGTTTATGTCTGGGATGAGCTTTTGAAGAAAGCAACACACGAATTCGAGTGGACCTGTCCAGACAGTGCAAGCATTTGTCAGTCATCGCGAAGCTCAACTCAGAACTTTGAGGAGCTCAACGAACCGACGAACAATACCAAAGTAAGGACATTTGAGTAGGCAAAAATACTTAAACTGCCAGACAATCATAAAATCTACATGAATATAACGACATACATAGTTCTCGCATTCACATTATTCTATATGATACATTATTAAGGTACCTAACTCACTATACGCGCAGAGAGGGCCGCGCGTTGTCGTGCATAAAAACAGGCCAAGTGCGAGTCTGACTCGCGCACGAAGGGTTCCGTACCATTATCTATAAAAACGGCAAAAAAATCACGTTTGTTGTATGGGAGCCTCCTATATTTATTTTATTCTGTTTTTTAACCGACTTCGAAAAAGGAGGAGGTTCTATGTTCGGCTGTATCTATGTTTTTTTTTTTATGTACTTATGTCCACCGATTTCTCTGTCAATTGAGGACCGATTTTCAAAATTCTTTTTTTATCCGAAAGAATATACTCCCGAGGTGGTCCGATATAAATTTTATCGAAATTGCTTCAGTGCTTTTTGAGAAACTAAACAAAAACGAAAAATACGTATACCTCGATGACGTTTTTGTTTTCCTCCTCCTCTTTCGAAAGTCGGTTAAAAAGTAAAAATACACTACGTAAGACTAGGTAATATGGTCAAAAGACCTTCCCTTCGGGGTAATTAATAAAAAATAAAATAAAAAAATAATGTGAAACAAAAGACGATGTTTGGTGCTGTGGTTATCAGTGAGCTTTGGCTTTTTATTGTCTCGCAGAAGGTGTGAAAAGTAGAGTATGCTCCTCTGGGATAAAAACTGTCTTCGTTTTGGGCCGCTTTACTTAGGACTCTGCATAACCCCCTCGCTTCGCTCGGGAGTTAATTCAATCCCTCGTTACGCTCGGGGTTCAATATGCCGCCCATGACGTCAGACACTGCTTTATCCCCTTGGTACATAACCTACTAATATGTAATCCGTAGAATAGAACCTACTACTTACGCATAAAACAAACCTTTTGAACTTTGTTTGTTGGTGTTTTGAATCTTGGGTAGTGTTGGCTTGACCGATGTATGGTACATTTTTTTTGAACACCAAGAAAAGATATTGATTTTGGTTTGTAAGACAACCGGGCAGGATACTTTCAAAAGGCACCTGTTCTTTCAAAAGGCACCTGTACTTTTGGGGAAAAATACCAGGGAGTGTGGGATTGTTTCCTCGCTAAAACCACCCTGGTGATCACTGCGGTGAGCACCATTGGCGTATCTAGGGTTATTTTCCAGGGGAGGCCTGGCCCCTGAGATGCGATGACAGATGAAGCTTAGTCGACGCCCTACTGTAGTCAGTGAACACGATTAGCATCATAATTCATAAATAGCTTGACACTTCTACTAGGAGGTTACAGCTTCCCATGCCCTCTCGCTCCGTACCATGGCCTGAGAGAGAGAGACCGTATGCTCAGTTATGTCCTCCGGGCGATCCACATAATGGTGTCACCCGGGCGTATCCTCCCACCTAATCCGGAACCGGTGAGGTGACGTGTCCGGTTAGGACCTGCGTCAGGCGGAAGGTGAAGACGCTATGGCACCTCTCCAGTCACTTCTCAAAGTGGGGACTTATTGCCGCAATCGTGGCGTGCCCAACGCTGGGCTGCGGCAGTCGCTCACTCCATGCCGCCATGAGATCCCGCCGCTCTGTCCACCGTGCCGCGATTTCAGCGGAGTTCACCTCCTCGCGCCACTCCTAAATGTGCGCGAGGACTTTTCATCACGGCCCAGTGGCAAATAAATTATTTTTCTTTCTTTCATTTGTATTTATTTCCAAATTTTGGGCCTAGTGGATGCGGAGATACGGCCCCCCCTTATCTCCGAAACCACTAGGCCCAAAATGGTCATTTTTCATCTATTTTCTCAAATAACTTAAAAACTGTACATTTTGGAATATAAAATACATACAAATCAAAAATAAAATATAAAATATTTAAAATCCTTACAGTAAGCGCTTTTTAACCGACTTTCGAAAAAGGAGGAGGTTCTATGTTTGACTGTATATATGTTTTTTTTTATGTATGTCCGCCGATTTCTCCGTCAGTTGTGGATCGATTTTCGAAATTCTTTTTTATCCGAAAGAATATACACCCGAGGTGGTCCCATATAAATTTTATCGAAATAGCTTCAGCGCTTTTTGAGAAACTTAACAAAAACGAAAAATACGTATACCTAGATGAAGTTTTTATTGTTTTCTCCAATTACGAGTATGTTTAAATTCCACGTTCCATGTTAATGGGGTTTTAAGTTCTAGGGTATAACAACTAAAGAGTGAAAAATAAAAAAAACCTTTTTTACAAAACAAACAACCGACTTCCAAAAAAGAAAATACACTAAAAATTAAAAAATAACTTTAATTTCGGAAGTCGGTGTCAAATAACGAAGAAATAAAATACAAACACCGACTTCCGAAATTAAAGTTATTTTTTAATTTTTAGTGTATTTTCTCTTTTGGAAGTCGGTTGTTTTTTTTGTAAAAAAGTTTTATTTGATATGTAGCACATTGCAGTGTAAAAAACTTTTTATTTATTTTCTGATTTGCACCTCCAAAGCGACCCCCATATTCCAAATTCATTTATTTGCGTTACCTACACGTTCGTGTTTGGGTCACAGATATTCATGTGTGTATTAAATTTCAACTCAATCGGTCGAGTAGATTTCGAGTAAATTGGCTGTGACAGACGGACGGACAGATAGACAGTCGCACGAGTGATCGTATAAGGGTTCCGTTTTTTACATTCGAATGTTCGGAACCCTAAAAACATTTAAACAGTTCTAAACAAGTCACTTTTCAAGCAGTCTGATGGAATTGGTGGCAGTAATTTTAGTTCAATTATTGATTTCATGCCACCCACAGCATCAGAAACCTTGAAAAAAAAAATATACGGTCGAATTGAGAACCTCCTCCTTTTTTTTTCGTCGGTTAAAAAGTGACTTGTTTGGAACTTTTTAATTGTTTTTTACAGTCTGTTTTTTGAATTTTTCTTTTATTTTTTACATTTATGTGAGTGAAATTTTTGGCATCGCCTCTTCGAACCATTTATTTTGATACCCCACTTAATATAGTTTGTCGAATTTTTTATTTTTTTATTTCACAATACGGCGTCTGGTTGTCGCCTGTATTTTGATTACTGTCACGTCTTTAGTAGCACTTGCAAGATTAAGACGAATCAATTGACGTAGGAATTATCAAAATCGGTTCACGCGTTTGGTCTCTAAAGCGCCACAAAGGAACAAACACACATACATACGTACATAAATAGGCTGATAAACACATTAATAATTAAATATATGGATAAAATGGATTTGTAGGAGCAATGTACAGAACTGCATAGATTAGATTCATTGTATTGAGGTCATATTGAGGTCATCGACACACCTTTACAAGGTCACCGACCATTTGAATATAAATACGTGCGTAGATTTCTGAGTAAATGTCGCAATTTTGATGCACTGTAGCAGAATGTATTGTTATTTGATATTCACGTCATGAACGAAAGCCTGACGCAACATGGCGAGCAAAGTCGGGACTGTTTTGGTCTTCATTGTTTCTAAATGATGCCCTTAATAGTAATAATAATAATTTCATTTATTTCAGGCTAAAGCCCATAAAATTCAAATACAATTTTACATTAAAAAACTTAAAATTACATTCGTCAATAAAAATAAATTACAGATGCCAACAAATTCAAACATGTCAATAAATTAAATTAAAAATATCAATGCATTTAATTAAAAATGTCAACAAATTAAATTAAAAATGTCAACAAATTAAATTAAAAATGTCAACAAATTAAATTAAAAATGTCCATAAATTAAATTACAATAAATTAAACATAAAACTTTAATTAATTAATTTACATATTTATTTCAGATTGTAAAATCCACTTAAAAGATAGGTTCACGATTTAATCCTCCTGATCGAATTTTTGTCTGATCGTGGCCGATATCAACAGAGATTATTCAAGTGCACAGGAGATCTTATAGTGCACTGTTGTGTGTGTAAACACACAGGTGCAATCTCTGTTCATTTAATCTGTTGGGAGCCTTTGGGCCGGGCATCCGACACGACCATGGAGAGATCAGGCACCATGCTTTCCGCTTCCGAAGCGCAAACGAGAGTGTCACACTCACTACCAACTTCCAAACTCAGGCTACTACAGAGAAAGACCTACTTATCTGATAGATAACCCATTGAAGCTAAGCACGACTAACACATTACAGGCCTATCCTAACGATCCCTCCAGTTTGAGGTGTTTAAAGTCAAAAGTGTTGGTTGAGCATAATCAGCCTTTATAATGTTCCCACAGCTGGGACTGAGGCCTCCCCTCTAGGAGAGGAAATTGGCCGTAATCGTCCACGCGGGCCCAGTGTGGGGAGGTGGATGTCACATGTCTTCGAATTTTTGATTTCCTCACGATGTTTTCCTTCACCGTTTTGAGAGCAGTGGTGATGAAATAAATTACACAAAGTAAAACACCTGTCTGGGTTTAAACCCACGTCACAAGTCGGGGCCGTTTTATAACTAAGCTACTTCTTCCTTAAATTCCTTATTTTAAACCGGCAACTTATACCACAATCAAAACTGACTAGCCTTTTCCTAACTATCTTGGGGTCGGTTTCCAGTCTTAACCGGATGCAGCTGAATACCAGTATTTTACAGGGAGTGACTGCCTATCTGACCTCCACAACCCAGTTACTGGGTAATACGATACCTCTTGGTAAGACTGGTTGTCAGACTTTCGGGCTTCTGACGACCCGTAACGACTGTCAAAGATCCACGATTGACAGCCGGGACCAACGGCTTCCGAGGCATGGAGAAGTCTAGCTATGTAAAGATGGTCACCCATCCATGGACCAACCCCGGCAAGCGTAGCTTAACCTGATGGGTCGACCCGTGCGGCTGTTATTACTTTAGCCACGAACCCCTCTCTTACATCACAATCATTACATAAAAGTTCCAAAAATGCTTAATGAGTTGGAAATTTCTTTCGAATTAGCGTTTTGGATTATCCGTCTTGTACGTAGGTTATACAATGCGCAGGTATCTACGCACTTAAGGGGCGGTAGTACCCCAATAGTCAAAAAAATGGTTTTTTGGATAGTCGAGTATGACGTAATGCAATGAAAATATCCTTTGCAAAAAATACGGTGGACAGAGAAGGGTTTAAAGAAAAATTTTAACCGAATAGAATAGTAAAAAATAGTTTGATATTCTCAATAAAAAATTTGGAAATTGCTCCACAAAAATTAACTTTGGCGTCGAACATCTCTGTATTTTAAGCGATAACAGCATTATTTTTTTTAAGAATTGAATAGAATTGGCATTTTAGTAAAACTTTGACCGGACAATTATTTAATTTATTGTGTATATTCTGGCTAATCTAAAGAAAACCTGTAAAATAAATGCCTATTCGCATCGTCAACATAATTATTACGTTCAATTCTCAACCTTATTTGAAGGTATTTCAAATCGTAGTCAGTCCGCGCCTTAACAAACAAAATTGTTTCTTAGTTAACTTTCTCTTTTACTACAAATGTTTACACGAAACATTAGCAACAATTCGAATGTGACCGAGAAGATGATACTACTCATATGTTGTATTGTTGTACTCTCTACATTGTTGTCAGTGATGCAATAGGGAAAGCTCCAGGGTAGCTCACGTTTTAGTCAGTAAGAGTCTGACACGCCTTCCCGCTCCACCCAGAGCGGGAGAAGTTATTGTATGATTTCCCAGCCCCCCCCAAAAAAAAAAAATAGGGTAGCCCGCGAAATTCAAAATTTCTTACATTTTATGCAATTTGCAAGTCAGAGTCAGGTGGTATCTTGGTCAAAATTTGATTCACGGCCGTAGCAAGTATGTATTTATAATCATTAACATCATCAGTACAACTTTCTCAGTTAGAATTGATGCCAAATGTAAGAATTTAATGAAATCATGACATTTGGCACCAATTCTAACTGTAAGAGTTATATTGATAATTTTAATGATTACAGTTCTGTAAATACGTACTTGCTACGGCTGCGAATCCAATTTTGACGAAGATACAACCTGACACTGACCTGCAAATTGCAAAGAACGTAAGAAAATTAGAATTTCGCGGGCTACCCTGGCGCATCCACCTTAAGCTGAAGGCCTAGATATTATCTGTGGCTAAAAGTCTGTGCTATGCAGATTTGCGAAATCCCAGCTCAAAAATTATCTGCAAAAAAAACTGGCCAAGTTCGTATCGGATTTCGCACATTAAGGGTTCCGTACCAAATATTGGTATTTGTTAGTAAAGTATACGTTATAATAAACATTATCACCAAAGTTCAAGTACTTAAGTCAATGGGAGTTCAAAAAATTCTTCGTAACAAAATTTTGTGACAGACGACTGACGGACAGACAGACAGACGGACACGCGAAGATGGTGATACGATCAGCCTAAGTATACAGGAAATGTAGCGGAAATGCGTTGTCATATTTGAAATACCGCTTCTGCTCATAGATTTGAACAACTTTCTTTAACAACATAATAGTCTTCCTGTATAAAAGTTTAAAAGAAAGAAAACTAACTGACTATCATGCACTAATTTTCAAAGTTTAATAATTAATTTCAAAACTACCTACTTATTACGTAATGATCATTACCGTGTTAAAATAATAATTAATAGTAGTTTAATTAATTATAACCATAATTACAAGGGAAAGCACGATGTTCTTCAAAATCAGTGGCGCATAGAACCTTTCACATTTTAGAGAAACGAGGAAAAATGTTTAGAAACAAAATAAAAGAATTATCTACGGTAGGCAGGCCCTGCGGTCGAAGTAAATTGTCATAGGAGAAAAAGACTGCAAAAACATGAACGGAACCTGAATGAAAGATTGTCCAAAAAATGTTTGGAAGCTGGCTATGATTTATTTTTGTTCGTTTTCGCACCAAGTAACTTTAGGTCGTAATAGTTAGACACCCAGGCAGGTATAGGGGTCACTGCGGCTGAAGGCTGGCTGCCGTGAAAGAACACGGGTTCGTTTTAGTCAGTAAGAGTCAGACACGCTCCACCCAGAGCGGGAGAAGTTATCTGATGATTTCCAACAGTAAAAAAATAAAGGTAGGTAAGTACCAACCTCCCCACCGAGTGTGGCTCCACGTTGTCGTCGTGGTGAGGCTTGCATGTCTCAATGATCTTGGGGGCTTTGCCGATATAGCAACTCATGAAGGAGGAGTGGAGGAAGGTGGAGTCCCGTAGCCCGTAGCCCCGAGTAGAATTGTTATTGGATGGTGTGCGAACGACCTGGGGACCCCACCCCATAAAAATAGCAATGCTGTGTTCTCCAAAAGCAAGACACCTAAACCCGGAACATCTATCTCTAGGTCATAGAAATATATGTATGTTCCGTGCGGGAATCGAACGCACGACACGCAGCGCAGCAGCAACGGCGAGTAATGAGTAGCTCGCCGTCCGATCAGCACCAGGCCCGAGAATCGACGGCGCGTAGTGTTCCACGCGCGACGAACAAGAGATGTCAGCATACATGACGGAGCCCGTCATGGCCGATGCCTGGGGGTTGAGGATAAATTCAAAAGAGTTATCTCGCCGCTGGGCCATTTAGGGCAGGGAGGAACAGGGGTGGGTTTTAGTCAGTAAGAGTCTGACACGCCCTCCCGCTCCGCCCAGAGCGGGAGAAGTCATTGGATGGTTTCCCACCCCACAAAAAAAAAAGCAGCCAATCGCTCAACCGCTGCGCCAACCATGCCGTCTAATCGTAGATCGTGTCGTCTCCGGGTCGTGGCTATCTAACTAATAGTTGGATAGTAGGTAATTAAGTACTCCAATAGGTGTTTGAGTTGAGAACTGGAGAAACATAACTGGTAGATAACGACGCATCGTTAGTTCACACTCAGGTTTTTTCCCCAAAAGTACAGGCGCTGTTGAAAGTGACACCCAAAAAAAAAAAATTCAGTGTTAATGTTTTTTTTTTGCGTTATGGGTTTTCCTATTAGGAGACATATAAAAAACTTTTTTACAAAAAAATAGAAGCGACTTCCAAAAAAAGTGCAAAATAACTTTAATTTCGGAAATCGGTGTTTCTGGTTTTGTGTTCTTTTTTTGACACCGACTGCCGAAATTAAAGTTATTTTGCACTTTTTTTGGAAGTCGGTTCTATTTTTTTATGAAAAAGTTTTTTATTTTTACTTTTTGATTGTGGTTCCACATAAACTGTGTTAACAATTCATAGACATATGATCGCAGCAACGCGGTTGATTTGCTGTCAATTTTTGAAGAGTTCCGTTGTTTGTCTCCGAAACCCATCGTCAGATCTATATGAAATTTAAATGGGACCCTTTCGGAACAAACCTCTTTGGAACAAAAAAAAATTTTGCAAATCCGTCAGTAAGTATATGACGGAGTTATGCCCGAACCACAGATAATATAATATGTACTAGCGTACCCGAACACCATAAAAAAAAATACAAACATCCGAATTGATAACCTCCTTCTTTTTGAAGTCGGTTAAAAAGTAACGTGACTGCTGTAAACTCACCCGTCTACCAGAGGGCCTAGTGTGAGTTTTTTAACGCACTCGAACGCGTTTGCGTAAACGTCAATTTGTACTAAAACTGTATAAGCGCCGCGTGGTGGCAATAGCGGGTAACCTCTTTTTTTCTATACGATTTGACATAAGCGAACGTTTACGCAAACGCGTTCGAGCGCGTTAAAAAACTCACACTAGGCCCACTGTTCGGTGAAAACAGACGAGAGCTATTATTTTGATTATTCATGGATTAGCAAATTATACTTCTTCTAATACTATACTTCACCTATTAAGTCGCAGTTAAACGACTTTTAATGGTATTTAATTGAACATCACTTTTAAACGACTAGTCTTATTTCATTCAAAAAATATATGTTACTCTACACAATTTCCGTCGTAATTTGATCTGAGAATATTTGATATTATATTTTTATAACATAGTGCAGGTAATTAGTTTGTAACTATAAAGCGTATTTTTATGAAACCTTTACCATCGTAAAGATCATTTATTTATTTATAATTTAGTGTTAGTGTTTTGTTTTAATACCTGTTGTTTTATGTGCAATAAATTAATAATGCGTCTAATTTCGGACAGCGCTCCTTGATGGGCGAGTCCTAGTACTGGGTACGACGTACCGTTACGTGAGCTCAGCATAGAACATGCAAGCTAACCACTCAAGGTCATTGGCAGTTCATAGCGCCTTAAGCAAAACAATCATGACTAAATTATCATTTGACTTGCCCCCTATAGTCCAGTGGCCGCAATATATTATGATTGTGTAGCGTGAAGTCTCAAGTTTAATTCCCAGGTCAAGCGAATTAGGCGTCGCGTCTTGAGTTATGTTAAAAAATCCAAGTAGGATTTTTTATTAATTTACTTCATAAATGCGAAAATTTGTATGTTTGTGTTTCAATCACGCTAAAACGGCTGAAGGGGTTTGAATGAAATTTTGCACACATATAGATTATAACCTGGATTAAAACATAGGCTACTTTTTACCATGCGGGCGAAGCCGTTGGCAGAAGCTAGTGCCATCGTAATTGTTTTTCAACGAGAAGCCATAACGTAAAGATTTTTTAAGCCATCGAATTATCACACAAACTCACCTTTTTCTTTAATAAAATATTTCAGGCTAGTATCTCCGTAACCACTGCACTATGATACACGCGTATGAGTCGGACGGATGTCGAGTTAGTACTGACAGCCTTTGGCTTTCGGCTCTCGCTCGTTAGAGACGCTTGCTAAGGTGAATGTCACAGTGCTAAGCTAAGCTATCTTATGCGGAAGCTATCGTTAGCGAAGAATTATATTCGTTTCATAAAGTTGAAAATGAAGCTGATACATTTACGGAATTATAATGTCTGTAAAAAGTCATAAATAAGATAGCTAATCAAGATTAGGTGGCAGTATTTTGCGAAAATAAATTAAAAGTTTATTTTTTAAAAACAAGCTTTAGACCCTCATCATCATGTGTAATGGAAAGTCATGATAACAAAATATACTAGCCCAAATTAAACTGTCCTACCATTTGCCAGCAAGGAGCGCCAGTCCCTACATCTTGGCGCCATCATCAGATCAGCTGGATGGTATAATACATAATATTGCATTGTCACCGGACTTACATAAGTATCCCAATCAGCTCTATCGGAAACCAACAATTAGTCGAACAATAGTTTTCAAATTTTGAAGCGCACAACTTACATCATATTTAGAGTCATAATTTAGAGTCAAAACTACATTTCAAAAGATTTTACAAAAATCCGTGGACCCGTGTTCCGAGGTATAAACTTTTCAGCACTTCACTAGATGACTACACAACACAGCCTATCGTGCGCGATGAAACGCTTTCAGTGTACGAGTATCCAATCGTTTAGCTTTGAAACTTTGGATAGAGCTATTAGAAATCCAAAATATGTGTAAGTAATCCATCATCACGCTAGTATCCGCAGGAGAGGTACTGGGCGTACTGGGCGTAGGACGTTGCGAGACGATCTCCGGTCACCGTAGACCCGGGCCTGCGGACTGCGAGCAGTGGGTAGCTCGTCGTCCGACCAGCACCAGGCCCGTGAGTCGACGACGCGTAGTTTCATTTAATTTATTTGACGACGCGTAGTGTTCCACGCGCGCCTCAAAGAGATTAGTGTCAGTCACCACTGACGGGGCCCATCGTGGCCGGTGCCTGCATGCCTGGGTAGCGAATAAATTCTGAAAATGAGTTACCGCACCCATGGGCACTCCGGTAGGGAAGGAACAGGGGTGGGTTTTAGTCAATAAGAGTCTGACACGCCCTCCCGCTCCACCCAGAGCGAGCGAAGTCATTGGATGATTTCCAACACCAAAAAAAAAAACATCACGCTAGTATTAGTTGGGGTTAGGCAGACTAAAGCTGTTGTAAAGCCTAAAAACCATGACGCTGATGACGTTTGGTGTATCAATTCAAATTGAAATCGACGTTACAAGCACAGCTCTTCTATCATATCCTATCCTACTTCTATCATAAATGTGAAAGTTTGTGAGGATGTATGGATATCTGATACTATTTTTGATGAAACTTTACTGTACCTAATAAAGCTATATTAGGTACAGTAAAGTTTATACATCGGAATAACATGCCTACGCTGGACTTTATAATGGGAGGAGTAATAATTCAACGCAGGCGAAGCCACTAGCAGAACCTAGTGTTTTTAACCGACTTCAAAAAGAAGGAGGTTATCATTTTTTTGTATAAGTATATATTCGGCCATAACTTCGGGTTTATTGACGGATTTGCAAAATTTTTTTTGTTCGAAAGGGGTTTGTTTTATTTCTTCGTTATCTGACACCGACTTCCGAAATTAAAGCAATTTTGCAATTTTTAGAAGTCGGTTGTATTTTTTGTAAAAAAGTTTTTTATTTTTCACTTTTTAGTTGTTCTATCCAGAAGTAAAACTAAATATTAAAGTTATGCCCGAATGGATAACCCCAATAACATGAAATTTGAACATTTGGAGATAATCAAAACGTCATCTGTGTATACATATTTTTTTTGTTTATGTTGATTTTTTCAAAAAGTGCTGAATTAATTTCAATAAAATTTAAATGAGACCACCTCTGAAGTATGACCTATCATACGAAAAAAAAAATCTTTATGAAAAAAATCATCAATATCTATTCACAAATGGCGGAGATATCGCGTAACAAACATACAAAAAAAGCTTTTTAACAAAAAAAATCAATAAACCTTTTAAGTCATGAGTATTGAGCTTATTTACCTACATAAAATATAAAATTTTATATAAACTAATTTTGAGTCAGTGCCAAACAACAATCTGACTATTAAATATCTAAATTTTATATGTACGTAGAAATGAAGAAGGCTAGATGTAGGTAATTAATCATTTTGTAATTACCTACATCTAACCTTAAAAAAAATGTATATATACGGTCGAATTGAGAACCTCCTCCTTTTTTTTCGTCAGTTATAAAAAAGACATACAGACGAATTGAGAACCTACTCTTTTTTGAAGTCGGTTAAAAAATTATCCCGTGCAAAGCCGAGACCGGTCACAAGTTTTAAAAAAAACCCGGAACCGCAATGAGCAAAAGATATATATCCAAAAATATGTAAAATGCCAAATAGGATCAAAAGAGATGAGTCATCTCAACACCTTATGGGTCTACAACATTGCTTTCTGCATTAGCCCAGAACAAAGCCACCAAACGACGAAGATTCTCGAAATGTGATTATTTGGTCATTAGGTGTAGTGACACCCGGCATGAATGCATAATGTAATGATTGTCGAATTGTCTACACACCTACACAAAGGTTAGTTGCTGCAGTTTGAAGAATCGCATTCCGGATACAGACATAATATAAAAATAATTTAAACAACTAATACTAAATATTTCAGGTGTTGTGTTGTGTATTTAGTTTGTCAGTTTTATTTTTAACTACATCACTTGGAACTACTCGTACATATACATACAGTTCTTTTTAAAATAGTAGTTTGTAAAAAAATCTTAGAAGATAAAAATCTTGTTGGTTACCCTTCGGATACGGAACCCAAGAACACGCTTATTTAGAGTGACGTCATTTTACCTTTCCTTGCTTGCCATGCTTTTGATTTGATACCCATATCATAGAAATGCATAAAAACTTTCTAGTCTGCCATCTTTGGGAGTCTACCATATTGGATTTACAATGACGTCACTTAGCTAACCATGCCTTGTCATCCAAACTAAACATGTGCGCAAAATTTCAGCTTAATCGGAAACCGGGAAATGGGTCACATTTAACTTCTAAGATTTTTTTACAAACTACTATTTTAAAAAGAACTGTATGTATATGTAGTTCCAGGTGATGTAGTTAAAAATAAAACTGACAAATTAAATACCGAAAAATACCTAAAATTACCAAGTAGACAGCCATAACGAACTCTCACAGAAATCATTTTTCCCCTTTGAACAGTTAAAGACAATCAATCTGCCCGCGCCTTTTATCCAACTATCTTGGGGTCGGCTTCCAGTCTAACTGGATGCAGCTGAATACCATGAATACCTGAATATTTTACATGGAGCGACTGCCTATCTGACCTCCACAACCCAGTTACTGGGTAATACGATACCCCTTGGTAAGACTGGTTGTCAGACTTTCGGGCTTCTGATGACCCGTAACGACTGTCAAAGATCAACGATTGACAGCCGGGACCAACGGTTTAACGTGCTTTCCGAGGCACGGAGGAGTCTCGGTATGTAAAGATGGTCACCCATCCATGGACCAACCTCAGCAAGCGTAGCTTAACCTGATGGATCGACCCGTTCGACTGTTATTACTTTAGCCACGAGCTCCTCCTTTTATTTTAAAGCACCTCGTTAAATCAATCATTTCAGATTTTCTCCCGTTCCATTAGAAAGCGCCATTTTCAAACTCACGTCCATCACATAAAGTGCATCGCATTTACTATATAATGTGCAACGCACGACCATTATAACTTGACTCCTCTCATCTCAGCATTCCGAAGTACTTGTGAAGAAAGATGCAGTTACGGGTGTTAATCTAGGCTGGTCGTAGCGGTATTGTAGTGTAGCTGTGTATTTTCTATAGAAATTCAGCTTTCTATCGTTTGCGAACGGAGTGACAATATGTGTACCGTTTGAGCTGTCTTTTGAGTATTCATAGTTAAAGTAATTGAAAGAGGAACAAAGGAAGGTCGTAAATAACATTATTTTTAGCAGGAATGAAACCTGGTGCCTCTGACTCCAAGCGCAGAAGCCAATATATCTGGCTACTGCGGCTATGAAACTTCAATTTCATTGTTTTTCATCATCTTCTTACTCCTATCCCAAGTCACTAGGGGACGGCGCTACAGGTTTTTCTTTTTAACCGAATTCGAAAAAGGAGGAGGTTCTATGTTTCCTCCAATTACGAGTATGTTTAAATTCCACGTTCCATGATAGGTTTTTAGTTCTGGGGTCTATCAACTAAAAAGAGAGAAAGAAAAAAAAACAAAAAAAAACAACCGACTTCCAAAAAAGAAAATACACTAAAAATTTAAAAATAACTTTAATTTCGGAAGTCGGTGTTTGTATTTAATTTCTTCGTTATTTGACACTGAATTTCGATTCCTCTCATTTTATTTTATTGTTTTTACCCGACTACGCCAGAAGGAGCGTAATGTTTTTAGAGAAAATTTAATTTATGTATGTAGGTATTATGTCTATTTATTTAGCACGACCTGTAGCCTAAACGGCTGGACTATTGACTACTGGCTGGACGGATATTAACATAAAAAATCCTTTTTTACAAAAAATACAACCGACTTCTAAAAGTTGCAAAATAACTTTAATTTCGGAAGTCGGTGTTTGTATGTGTATTTTGTTTCTTCGTTATTTGACACCGACTTCCGAAATTAAAGTCATTTCTCCAATTTTTAGAAGTCGGTTGTATTTTTTGTAATTATTTTAATTTTTTTTTCACTTTTTAGTTGTTGTACCAATCGAGGATCTTTGACAGTCGTTACGGATCGTCAGAATCCCGAAAGTTTGACAACCAGTCTTACCAAGGGGTATTGTATTAGTCAGTCACTGGGTTGTGGAGGTCAGATAGGCAGTCGCTCCATGTAAGATACTGGTATTCAGCTGCATTCGGTTAGACTGGAAGCCAACCCTTGTTGTACCTCAGAAGTAAAACTAAATATTAAAGTTATGCCCGAATGGATAACCCCAATAACATGGAATTTGAACATTTGGAGACAACCAAAACGTCATCTGTGTATAGCAAATTTTTTGTTTATGTTGGTTTTTTCAAAAAGAGCTGAACCAATTTCGATAAAATTTATATGGGACCACCTCTGAAGAAAAACATACAGACGAATTGAGAACCTCCTCCTTTTTGAAGTCGGTTAAAACTGAGATATCATTAGATTGGTATTGACAGCTGAAGTGACATAGGCTACAATTATGTTTTTTAGGGTTTCATAGTCCTAACAAGGACAAGAAATCCTTATAGTTTCGGTCTGTCCGTCTGTCCGTCCGAGACATAGCTAAGAGCATAATATTTTTAGTTGTTTTTAAGTAAGTAAATTAGTTGTCAAGCACCCAAACAGAAAATTAAAAGAATTTTCTGTAGTTTAAAAAAACTAAAAAACACGTGTTCTTCTTAGCAAACCCTTTCATTTTAACCGACTTCGAAAAAGGAGGAGGTTCTATGTTCGACTGTATGTATGTTTTTTTTATATGTATGCCCACCGATTTCTCTGGCAATTGAAGATCGATTTTCAAAATTCTTTTTTTATCCGAAGGAATATAGTCCCCAGAGGGTCTCATATCGAAATTGTTTCAGCGCTTTTTGAAAAAACTGAACAAAAACGAAAAATACGTATACCTAGATGACGTTTTGGTGTTCTCCAATTACGACTATGTTTAAATTCCACGTTCCATGTTATTGGGGTTTTTAATCTTAGGGTACCTATACTAAAAAGTGAAAAAAAGCTTTTTACAAAAAAAAACAACCGACTTCCAAAAAAAATCACTAAAATTAAAAAATAACTTTAATTTCGGCAGTCGGTGTCAAATAACAAAGAAATAAAATACAAACACCGACTGCCGAAATTAAAGTTATTTTTAATTTATAGTGATTTTTTTTTTTTGGAAGTCGGTTGTTTTTTTTTTTTGATACCCATATTATGGGAATACATAAAAAATAAATATTCCGCCATCTTTGGGAGTCCGCCATATTAGATGCAGAAAGTGACAGCTGACGATGCATTGTCATCCAAACATATTTTGTATACAAAATTTCAGCTTAATACCGAAACCGGGCAGCGGGTCAAATTTAACTGCTAAGACTTGTTTACTTAGTTACAAGTGAAGCTACCAGTAGGTAACTGGGTTGTGGAGGTCAGATAGGCAGTCGCTCCATGTAAAATACTGGTATTCAGCTGCATCCGGTTAGACTGGAAGCCGACCCCAAGATAGTTGGGAAAAGGCGCGGGCAGATTGATTGAGTTACAAATGAAAAAAAAAAGCTACTCTAACAGTGTTAATAAAGAGATGTTAAATGTTGCCCAAGCCATCAAAAGTACCTGCTACATAGTAGGTAATGGCACTGGCAGCTAGCTGGCAGCCATCTTGAATCCAAAACGTCACTTTCTACAACTATGTATTTGCGTTTTCACAATGCGCGAGCGACTCGACGCCGACGGTGAGATGACAAGTTTCATTTTTGTACAGTCGAGCACAACAGTTTTTGTGCTCACGATTTTCTTTGTTGAGGCCTAAAGAGTTCACGGGAAAGTAGGCACTACTAGGTACTACTTATTGACATACGTACCCAACCGAACTGAGATAGAGAAATGTGGTTACAAGCAGCATCATTGTGAGGGTTTGGTTGTACAGGCACGTGACATTTTAGCTTTAAAGATTAGTAAGCTTTAAAATGTTTTTTGCAGGTGTTCGATGGCGAAAATAGTCTTCCATCTGTGGTCTGGTCAGTCAGTAGGCCGGATTGACAGACCGTAAAATCCTAATCCTAACTAAAATTATAAATGCGAAAGTAAGTTTGTTTGTTAACTTTTCACGAATAAACCACTATATCGATCATCATGAAATTTTGCATAATTGTACATTGTTAGGGGTACAGAAAAGAACAAAGATTACCTTTCATACAGCAAATAACTAGTCCGCCATCTTTGGGAGTCCTCCATATTAGATTCAGAATGACGTCACGTAGGGTAACATGTATGCAAAATTTCAGCTCAATCGAAAACCGGAAAGTAGGTCAAATTTAACTTCTAAGATTTTTTTACATATGAAGTTAGTTACATGTGAAGCATAAATAAGTTTATTGTTAAAAAAACATTTTCTTTAACAAGTTTTTATACCGTCTATCACAATTAGATGTGTACACAAAATTTCATGTCCGTGCTGTTGAGCGTTGAAGAGTTCCTTTCATCATCATTCTCCTGCCCTTATCCCAATTTATTTGGGGTCGGCGTAACATGTCTTTTTCTTCTATACTCCTCTATTAGTCGTCACCTCTGTAGTCACCCCCTTTTTACCCATATCCTCTTTCACACAGTCTAACCATCGTTTCTTTGGCCTTCCTCTACTCTTATAGCCATCCACATCCATACACAAGACTTTCCTCACGATATTGTCTTCATTCCTCCGCATCACATGCCCATACCACGACAACCGATTTCCACACAACTTTTCAGTCAGCGGTGCCACTTTCAGACTTCCTCTTTAATTTTTTTTTTAGAGTTCCTTTATCTGGAGCTAATCCTGTCACAAAAACTAAAGTTTATTGAAATTATGACGGACAACTAACAAACATACATACGAACAGTGCAAGTTAAATAAAAGCTTGTAAAAAGTACTGTTCCTTGAGGGAAGGAACAATGACTTGCGACGTTCACAATTGCTTTAAGACGCTAGATGGCGCTACGTGACATTCGAATCATTTTGCTCCCGTGCGAAGCCGGAGCGCGTCGCTAGTGTTTCTATAATCCAGTGATCTAAACTTTCTATCCATATTCTCTACAGTCAATCTTCAACTTTCCAGCATGACTGTACAAGTGTACACTGTAGTTGTGTTGAAGCTGACTCAACGTTGTTAGTCCACAATTTGTGCAACAAAGTGTTTTCATATTTACTTAGACATAAAGCAAGTTGACTCTTCAAAATAGCCTTTCGCATTCCCCGGGAATACCTACTTAAAATATCCAGCTTTTCCTAAGTAGGTAAATAGATGCATTAAGATGTCCATACTGAAGAGTAACTTTAATTTCGGAAGTTGGAGTTCATATTTTATTTCTTCGTAATTGACACCGACTTCCGAAAATAAAGTATTTTTTGAATTTATAGTGTATTTTCTTTTTTGGAAGTCGGTTGTATTTTTTGTAATAAAAAAGTTTTGATATTTTCACTTTTTAGTTGTACCTAATACCGCAGAAGTAAAACTAAGTATTAAAATTACGCCCTAATTTATTACCCCAATAACATGGAACATGGAATTTGAAGATAATTGGAGGAAACCAAAACGTCATCTGTGTAGGTTCCTATATTTTTGATATTGTTGATTTTTTCAAAAAGCGTTGAATTAATTTCGATTAAATTTATATGGAACCACCTCATGAGTCTACTCTTTCAAATTAAAAAAGAATTTTGAAAATCGGTCCACAATTGACAGAGAAGTCGGTGAACAACCATAAAACAAATATACAGTCGAACATAGAACCTCCTTCTTTTTTCGAAGTCGGTTAAAAAAGACTTACTTCTTAAGCTGTTGAAAACCACTAGCCTCTTAATCCTCTTCAGTTTTTTGCTCTGACACTTCGTTGTTGGCTGGCTGACTGGCAAGGCTGGTCTGCTTTGTTAATCTTCGCCTCTCTATGTTCGATTTCAAGATTAACTGGACGAGAGTGCCGATGACACGATAAAAGGGTAAATTTTTGCGTCCGGCACTTCGGACGAAAAGAACTCTTTGTCCAACGTAAAAATTAAGCGAACTATTATTGTCTTTTTTTAGGGTTCCGTACCAAAAGGGTAAAACGGGTCCCTATTACTAAGACTCCGCTGTCCATCTTTATGTCTGTCAGTCTGTCACCAGGCTGTATTTCATGAACCGTGATAGTTAGACAGTTAAAATTTTCACAGATGATATATTTCTGTTGCCGCTTGTAACTTACTTAACTGATAACAACAAATACTTAAAAAGAGAATAAAATAAATGTTTAAGGAGGCTCCCATACAACAAACGTGATTTTTTTTCCCGTTTTTATAGATAATGGTACGGAACCCTTCGTGCGCGAGTCTGACTCGCACTTGGTCGGTTTTTTTGTGTACGGAAACGTTCAGAAGGCGCCTGGACGTTTTGGATACAGGCCAGAGAGTGTGGGATTCTTACCTCACCAAAACCAATCCAATGATTACCATCCGCACATGGAAGGGGCTGACCTCTTAAAGACCAACCCTGAACCCTCTCTGTGTTCGAGCACATCCCTGTGGAGACTTTAAAATAGCCTCCCCTGAACCTCGCTGTGCACGTGCACATGATCACAGTGCCACCGTCTTTCTTGGGATCACTCGGTTGTCGGACAGAGTCCCCACACTGTGCGCCTGCGACCCCGGCGTCCCGCCTGTTTTAAACTATGGCGGGGTTTGGTGTTTTAGGCGGTTGCCTCCCCTTCCGCCTTCTTTTCCGGCGGGAGCGGGATCGGCCCTCTCACGATGGACAACTATGGGATCGACTTCTAGTCTAAGTGGACGATGCTTATAACAGTATCTATTTAATGTCGAGCGTCTGCCTTCATAACCCAAACACTGAATAAAAATATACAGTCCCTACCCCTTATGAAGACTGGTTAACAGCATTAGAATATCACCAAAGTGATCAAATCAAAGATGATGAAAACAATCAAACTCTTAGGCTACGAAAGAGTTTCCACCGACAATTTGACCTAAGAAAGACTGGCCCAAAATGTCATCTCGCAAAAAAAAGTATGAGAATGACAACCATCAGTATTTAACAAACACGAAATTTATACTGTCAAACTATCAATAATAATTAAAATAAAGGATAAATATAATAATTGATTATTTAAATATATCAGGCATGATGGCGAATATCGATTCTCCTATCCCACTCTCAGAAATCGAATCTGTGCTGGCTTGGGTCGATACTTTTAAATTATCGAGACCCACAAAGAAAATAAATCGGGATTTTTCTGATGCTGGTAAAGTTCTATTTCGAGACGTTCTGATTTTTTTTCGCTTACTATTGAATCACAATCTTAATAAAAATGTGTCTAGCTTTCATTTCTTGCTTACGCTGTCAGGTGACCTTACTATACGCGCATTTAATTGTCAAAGCTTGTAAAAACAAAGGCATCGGCCTTCCCCCAAATACGACTTTAATAAGTATATGTATAAAGGTAGATAATCTATTTTCCTTAACATTTTCACCATCGTTGCTCCGATATCGTGAAGAATCCGAAATACCAAAAAGATCCCGAACCAAATATACGAAAGCATGCCACATCCTCCAACCCGCTGTGTGGATTACGGACCACTCGCTCCCTCTCACTGAGAACAGGCCTGAAGAACTTGTGTCGCAGCAGTGGAAAATTATAGGCTGATTATGCTTAAATCCATTTATTTCTTTCCCAGTACTCCTAGCAGAAATCCTAAGCATCCACTACCCAAAGCTGGTGGAGATGCACAACTACCCTCCCCGGAACAGCCACTCTTTAAAACTGAACAACTGGATGACGCTGAACAGAAAGGTACTGAAGAAGATCAAGCTGAGTCTGTGTTGCAACACGATGGAACAGTTAGCTAACTGCACACCAGGCGTTATCGAAAGAGTATTGGTTATGGGTGAGTTGGTATAGACAAGGTACAAGATACTTAAGATAACTAATAAACAGTAAGTAACAAATGGAAACGCCGGGTAACGCGCTGAAGGGATATATGTGCACCTTATTGGATTGTATGTCGCACTGGTGTCCACAACTCTACGCCCAGAGCGCATATTTTGCGCACGTGTGGGACAGGTTTGTTATTCGATCCTCCCCAGCTCCTCAAGGAAGGCCAGCAGCACCCTGGTGTTACTATCTCACGGAGGTTACCTGGGTTTCCGAAGTATTTTACCCTGTATCTAGCGACCAGTGGTCAGCTCAATAGTAGATGAGCTGCTGTCTCGTCCTCCTCTATGCAGGTTTTGCAGTGGGCTGCCTGTAACTCCTATGACAAAAAGACTATTCTATTCATATACCTCAAATGTTCTTCATAAATGTCAGATGCGTAGTACTCACAATCTAAGAGCGTGTATTGCCAGATGTATGGGTGTTGATGACGTTAAAGAATCATAGCAGGTGACGTTCTGTAGTTCCTGACTACCCCCATGAGAATGAGGCGTGAGTTTATTCATTTATATGTAAGAAGCTAAAGATAAGCTAGCAGCCACTCCATGACATACTGGTATTCAGCTGCATCCGGTTAGATTGGAAGCCGCCCCTAACACAGTTGTGAACAGGGTAGGCAATGATGAGATATCTTGTTCAGTTCATCGGTTATCACCTTTTTCTTTATATCCAAGAGTTGGCCGATATACGAGTAATTGTGACTTTTATAAATACAATAGATCTCTGTAAGTAAAACTATAAATAAAACTTGTTTCGTCATTCCAGTTCGAGAAAAAATCCGTCGCGATGAGGAACTGAACAAGTCTATGAAGGATGCTGAACAGAACATGTCAAGTGGGGGTAGCTACTATGAGGCTTGCGGTGACGACGGTACTTATAATTGTTTGTGGTCCTATGTCCTGCAATAGGACTACTTGCTGTCGTTCCACTTCTTTCGGTCTATTACGATCGCCGGTCCTTTTCGCTCCCAACAAATCCTCTTGTTCTCATGGTCACGAGATATGACCATGAGAACAAAGGTTAACACCTTTCATGAAGTTAGCATGACCATCTTTAAAACTGGTAGTAGACTGGACGTAGTTATCATTCGACTGCGTGGCAAATATAAATTTGGCACGCAGTCGACTAATAGTAGTTTTGGCTTTAGGCTTGTAAAGTTAAACCAGAAAATGTATGCGCTTCGGCAAACTTCATGTTTCTGTATTAGCATGAGCATCACACGATAGAATAACTCCACAGAGGTAAAGCTTCCAGATTTTTATATTGCCGCGAAATGAGTGCACGTATCTTTAGGCGTTTGTATAAAGCTTTCTCTGTCTGGTTATTACCTCTGTTCAATCATCACACGTCACAAAACAAAGGTTTTATTTGTAATGTTTCTCAATTATTTGCCAATAAAATTTTTCATGCTTACCAAATTATAATTTGCATGGTAATGTTAAGCAGGTAAGAGTTTCCATAGTTGTAACAGCTCTTTATTTGAATCTTATCATCACGCCTTCGTATATCTAAAGATAGACGATGATTCTCGAAACGAATATTTTTCTTTGGATATCATTACTAATATAACATAACAAGAACATAAATGGTAATATGCGTATACTTTAGGCAAATATCCGCCTAAAGGCGCAGACCCACCGCGGCGCATGCTGTGCACGGGCACGCGGCGCATTTTAGCTGCGTGGATTAATTTGTTTTACAATGTTCTACGTTTCCACTGCAGTACACACTACAGAACCACAACTATGTACAACTGCAGCGTGGTCCACCGCGGCACACAGAGAGACTACGCACGTATTGATACAGTTATACATAGTAGTGGGTTAATATTCGTGTATAGCGTGTACTGCATGCACAGCGTGCATGGCGTTGACAGCGTTGAGTTATGTGATCGCCATATTCGAGCAAGCCACGCATGTGCCAATGACGTCAATTCATGCGTAGCGTATCCGTGGGTTGCAGTGGAAACAATCACATACATTTTCTTGCAAAGCATAGCTTATCACAACACGTAGCCTCTCCGTGCGCCGCGATGGGTCTGCGCCTTTACCATTCAAGATAACACGTTTTATGTTATTTTTACTTACAGTTACAAAGAAATAAACAACTAAAACATGTTACAGACCAAGTACTGATGGTGCCAGTTAAACTGAGGGTCAACGGCACATTGGAAACCATACAGCAGAAGGTGATCAGCTACGAGACGCACTGCGCACTCAAAGAAGAACTGAAAGACGCTAAAGAAGCTGCTGATGTGCTCAAACAAAAAGTAAGTAGAGCCATTCATAATACTATAGAGTGCTTCCACCTGGGGTACGTCATTTCAGAAAACCATCAATTAACATGAAGTGTATGGACCATCAGTTCTATGAGTAAACGGTTACATTCACAGACACGCTTGGTTTGTTTAGAAAGCTTTGAAAATGTGGTCACCGAGGCCTCTCGGTTTTCTGTGATCCAGATCTTTTTTTTGTCAGCCTGAACTGCCCACTACTGAGAAAAGAGCTTCCCCCATTCCATCTACTTCTCTCTTAGCTGTACTTCTTCCTGCCAATTCGCCAGGAAGCCATCCAAGGTGTCCCGCCATCTTCTCCTTGGTCTGCCACGACCCCGTCTAGCTGTGTCAGGGCTCCAGTCTTGTGATATACGGGCCCACAGCTTTGACGGCATCCGACAGACATGACCAGCCCAATCCCACAGATATAAATAAATAAAAAACAACTTTAGACGATACTAATATAAAACTTACAAATCCTGATTGTTTTCTCATGCAGGTTGATCATCTAGACAGTCTACTGAAACTAAAAGAAGAAAGAATAAATGAGCTGCAAAGCCAGCTTGAAAGAAAGCAAACGTGGCGAAAGGAGTTAGAAATCCTGACGAGCAACATTACCATAGATTCTGAAAGTGTCTCAAACATGAACTTGAAACAAGAATGTATTGTACTGCCTGTCAAAACGACCTCTCTTAAAATTTTAGGATCTAAATCCAAGATAGATGAATCGAAAATTCCTCTCGCAAAAGACTCCTTTAAAACTATCTCCATTTGTAGTCTAACCGACGTCAATAGCACAGAAGGATACGAAAATGTGGATAGAATAAAATCAGATGTTTTCAAAGAAATCGAGATGGATGGGGAATTGGAAGAAAAAATGGATTGCTACCCAGAAAATTTTGAAGATTTCAAAGACAGTGTAATGCGACAGGAAACTTTAACGACCATCCCAGAGACGTTACATACAGAAATTGATATGAACTATAAACCAATAGAATATCAAGATGGCCTGACTAGTATTTAAGTAGGTTTAAATTTAAATGTATATTTTCGTGTTGACTATCAAAAATACCAACAAAAGAAAAACATATGTGCTACTTAGAATAATTATCAATAATGAAATCCTCAAAATAAGTGCAATATGTTACGAGTATTTGTAATAATTTGAATGTAGAAAGAGTATGAAATTTTGAATACATAGTGATCGTGTTTGTTATATTTAAAAATTAATGTTTTTGGATGTTCAAAATTATGATTATAAACATAAGTGGTAGATTTAAAACGCGTGTGTGTTGACTATCAAAAATACCAAACCAACAAAAGAAAAACATATGTGCTACTTAGAATAATTATCAATAATGAAATCCTCAAAATAAGTGCAATATGTTACGAGTATTTGTAATAATTTGAATGTAGAAAGAGTATAAAATTTTGAATATATAGTGATCGTGTTTGTCATATTTAAACATTAATGTTTTTGGATGTTCAAAATTATGATTTTATACATGTGGTAGATTTAAAACGCGTCTGTTATAGTTAAATGTTTTTATTAGATTTTAGTTTGTTTGTTGCTATTGATTTAGAAATAAAAAATTTACACTAGACACTTGTTTCCATTAGTGCGCGTTAGCTTGAAATATATCGAGCATGCTGGGATGTTTATTTAATATCTCTGTAATTTCATTGTATCTGTTCTGCTTAAAGTCATCATCTTTCTGCTGAGGCCTGAAAAGTAGGTAAGTTTCAGTTAATGTAAATATAGCTTTTAACTGGAAATATCTGTTGTTGACATTAAAAAAAATGTAACACAATAAAGGCTTTGTCGACATAAAGTCTAAAACTAGAGGCTCCATGACAACTATCTGGCGATAATTTTAAACACTAAATCTGCACTTAAGGGTCTACTACCCGACAAGTGGCGCCCTGATTGAATAAAAAATCGTAGAATAGTATAGAAAATAAATATTAAAGAATCCAACGTCACGTTTAAAGAGACAAAGAGTATAAAGTATTTTTTCGATTAAAACATGTCTCAAAATGTTTCGTATCCAAAGTAGTAAGCAAGTGTCAAAAACGGCCGTTTCTGGTACTTTTGCCTACTTGTAACAAACGTGACGTTGGGTTCTTTCATATTCATTTTTTATGCTATGCTACGATTTTTTATTCAAGGTAGTAGGGCCTTAAGTCACACCTCAATGGCGGGGTGTCCGTTTCGATTGCTCGGCCACAGCGTTGTAGAAGAAAACCGACTGCGTCAACATTACGAAGGAATTTGTAAAACACTAACAATGAAAGTCGCAAATTCCTAGATCCAATATTCAGAAAGTTGTAAAGGTTTAACAATGGCTGCGCGGTCAAAACATGGAGAACCGCGCGGCCACGCAGTTCTCTTAAACTGCTTAGTAGAGGTCCCATTCATTTTGCTAACCACTGATTCGATTTCGAAGAAAATGTAGACACTATGCATAAAGTACCAATGTCTGGATTTCACGACCTACATAACTTAAAACCTATAATGCAAGTTAGAAGAAGGGTGAACAAGATTTATGGTGCATCAATCAGACATTTTCAATTTTATGAATATAGTTACGAGTATGTATTACCTTTTAGTGTAAAAGGGATTTTTTTATTTAATTTTTTGCATTCTGGATTTTTAACCCACAATTAAAAAACCTACCTGTATCCTAAAAACATAAGCTTTATAAAAAAAAAATCTTTCATATTTATAATATTTTTCTGGAACGCCAAAAAAATTTGAAAAAATAAAATATGTGAAACACACACGTAAAGAAAGTGGTCAGACATCTTAGTTATCATATCCTATACATGTCAGAATGTCTGACCATGTCTGACCACTTTCTTTAGGTGTTTTCTCGCTGTCAGTCGAAGTACTAAATATTTTAAGTTAGGTATCAAATGGTAGTATGGTATTTTCTAAACATCGAATATCTCTATTGGTCCAGGGGTCCTGACGCTTACGAGTACTCGAAGGCCGGAACCGATTTCAAAATTATATTTTTGTTTGAAAGGGTTTACTTCCCAGGTGGTCCCATTTGAATTTGGTGAAGATCTGATGAAGAACTTTGGAGATACACAATAGAAATCTTCAATGAATGATAGCAAATCATCTGGAATTGCTGTAATCGCATATCTGTTTATTATTGACACCACTTCATAACATAACATCAAGCTGATACGCTCTGAAGACATACACACTGTTCACAGTTTTTTTTTTTAATCTCAATTTATTCACAGGGTTTTTTCTAAACAGAATATGTCACCCCGATGATTTAAAACAAATTATTTTATGTTCATACTATATACTAGTCTACCCGCAACCTTATACCTATTATAATAATACGATAAAGCGTTCTAGCCTCATCTGATAATGGTGAGGCTAGAACGCTATTATAGAAGCCTACATTAAAACTATTGACAAAAGCTTGCCGCCTTTGGACCCCAATACGAACACACTCCGATAGGATATGTTGCACATTTTCTATAACTCCACAGACAACGCAGTTGGGAGAATTAACTTTGCGCATCATTAATCCGAAACTATTGAGTGGCATGTGGCCGGATCGGAGCCTCAAAGCCGTCACAACTTCCTGTCTATTCATCCCTCCCTCGCTACCAACCAAAGCATCCGTGGAAGAGATGGCTAAATAGTCTTATACTAAATGCCTTTCGTTAAAGACCTTTTCTCAAAATATTCTGCCAAAAGATTCAATACATCTGTCTCTAACTAAGGGTAAGAGCTCGGTGTGCCACGGAGAACACGGATAAATTTCTCCATCCGAGCCGGCTTCATTTGCCAAGCGATCAACCACCTCATTACCTTCTGAACGTGTCAATTTTATTACTGCGGTACATATTTTCTTGCTTAAGAACATCGTGAGAAAACAAACTAACAGTTGTTTTTTCTTTTTTCTCCAATAAGCATTATTGTCACAAAGACCATGTAGTTTATCCAGTATGCCTATTACAGGAAAGTCAAAACATTTAAATTTTAAGTATTTACCAGCTCAGTACCGCCGGCGAATAAAAAGAGGAGGTAACATTAATTCGGATTCCATCATGTGAATCGGAGTGCTTTTGATAAACCTACCTATTAAACGCAGACAAATGTTTTGTAATCTGTCCAGTTTAGTTAAATGTGTATCGGCGCTATTGTCTAATAAAAAGCTACCAAAGTCTATACGACTACGAATAAGGGAGATATACAGTCGTCTTAAGTGGTTGGGGTGAATACCCCACCCAGGTCCCACCAAAACCTTAAAGATATTATTCAATTTAAGTACACGTTCACGAACCTCATTAATATGTTTCTTCCATCGAAGACCCTTATCCAACCACAGTCCTAAATATTTCACATGGTCTACTAACTCTAACAAGGTCCCGTTGGAACGTATTTCTATAACTAGCCTACGATGTCCTCTACTAAACAAACAGATTTTACTTTTAGCGGGAGAAATATCTAAACCTACATGCATTAACATGCTGTTGATTAAATCAAGAGTAAACTGGATTTTGGATTGCCCGTCACTAACAGAAGAACACTGTACGTAAATAGCGAAGTCATCCGCGTACTGGGCTATGCCAATGTTATTCTGCAAACGTTTACAAATATCCGACGTTATTACATTGAATAAAAGTGGAGATAACGAATCACCCTGAGCCAAACCACATCCGGAATGTCTACTAATAAAGTTATCACCAGATCTTATTTTGAGTACCCTTCTATGAAGAAAATTCCATAAATATCTACAGATGCGTGATCCTACTTTAAGGTTGTCCAAAACATTGATTAAAATAGTATTATTGACGTGGTTAAACGCATTATTTATATCTAAAAAAAACCACTAGTAGAACAACCCTCGGAAAAACCAGCTTGAATTGTGGAGATTAAGCAACTCAGACCATCCAAACAGGACCTACCCCTACGGAAACCAACCGTGTTCGCAGAAGATGTGTTGTGTTTTTTCAGAAACTTTTCCAACCTTCGAAATAAAACATAATGTAAAATTTTGCATATGCATGACAACAAGGATATGGGTCTGAGTGAAGAAACGTTACTAGGGTCACGACCAGGTTTTGGAATAGGTATGATGCAAATGTCGCGCCACTGAGAGGGGACAAAACTGTGTTCAAAAAAGTTATTAAATAACGTTAGTAATACCAATTTACCTACATCAGGTAAATTCTCATAGAATAAGATATATCATCGCATCCAGGAGATGTATCCTTAGACTTGATAAATTTATCTAGCTCCTGCATCGAGATCTCACACTCTAATATTGGGTTATTATGGTGAACCGTAGGGGTCGAAGGGGATACATAATCTGGTGTTAAAGAATTTAGCAGTTTTGTAGCACTTTGAGTGTCCACAAAATGTCTAGGCGAACGGTAACCTTTTAACCATTTCATTTTGCGCCACATGTCACTAGAGGTTGTAGTGTGGTCAACTGAGGAACAAACATTTTGCCAGTTCACTCCTTTAGCCTAACAGATTATCTGTTGCGATATACTTATCCGACTGTTAAGAGTGTCAAGGTTTTGGGGAGTGGGAATACGTCTAAATTTGGATAACGCAAGCCTACGTTGAGCCACAGCGTGTGACAGTTCGGCTGTCCAATAGGGCTTTGGAAAGAAATCTGAAGTGGGGTTTTGGTTAAAAATTTAACATCGGGATGGATTTTTTTGCAGCTTCATTCAAAATATCTAAAAAGAAGTCGTAGACTTTTTGATGGTCATTCGGTAAACAAAAAATGCAAAATTTTTGTTCAAGATCTTTTTTAAATGAAGTCCAGTCTGGTTTGCCAAAATTTCTTTTAATAACTGAAGGGAGGTATGACGTACCTAATGTTGAAATTTTAATTATTAAGTGGTCGCTGCCTAGATTTTTATTTAAATCGGTCCAATTGAAATTTAGCGCAATATCTGCAGAAGCCAAAGACATATCTGGAGAAGACTGTTGTAAATTATTGTCAACCAAACGTACTCGCGTATGAATCCCATCGTTCAAAGAAAAAAAGTTTCTATCTATAAGCGAGTCGTTAATGAGCCTGCCTCTGTGGTCACTTTTATAAGACCAACTGACGTGGTGGGCATTCAAATCACCAAGAATTAAAGTTTTAGAAGGCCATAATGATAACAAATTATCCCAATCCTGTTGAGTGCTAACGATTCTAGATGGACAATATACAGAAACAATATTTTCAAACGGCTCACGATTAACAATTGTACGCACACTACCTCAATACCGTTGTGACGTGCACGCGCCGCAGCTGCGCTTTAACAGATTTGTGTACAATGATAGCTACACCGCCGTATGAGTCATCCCGGTCCGCGCGATAAACAGCATAATTACTAACTTTAAAATTACTTTCTGGTTCGAGCCATGTCTCACTTAGGGCAGCAATATGTACTTTTTTCCTGGCATAAAAGTTGATGAAACGATGCTAACTTAGGTCTGATACTTTGGGCGTTCCACTGCAAGATATTTAATTTAATTGATTTGTTCACGAAATAAAAAAAGTTAAACAATGCTTTTATCCACGGCCACTCTGTAACTAAACTCACTGACACTAGGGTTAACCATTCTAGGCACAATTGGAAAATACACCTTAACTTAAAAATTATGCTAGTCTTTTTGAGGTAGATAACTTCTTTTATTCTAGACCACAACTCATTGAACGATGGACGTTCATCATTACCCTCTCCAACATTGAGTACTTGGTCAGATGTAGGCGGATCTGAATTCCAAAACATCCAGTCATCTTTGGGTGGAAACAGTGCCGTATCGTAATTCTCATGCCGTCCCCCACACTTCGGAAAAATCACGTTTTTCGACGGTCACATTTTTCTGTTGTGGCCTAACCTCCAACATTGAGAACATTGGGAAAGTTGGTGTATGTAAGGCAGAACTTTAATATTAATGTCACATACACGGACTGACGCAGGCAGGTGTTCACCGTCAAAACAAAAGGTTTCACTGGGGCACCAACCACCTTCAACCCTATTACGACGGTCTAGCCTCTTGAAAGATAGAAGCTTTGCAGGGGCTGGACATGAAATGTTCTTGAGTATCTCATCATCCATACAATCTAAGTCTACATCCTTGATTAGGCCATAGCAAACTGACAACTGTATGAGCCTTCTGAAATATCCAACCCTTTTCCAAAAGCTTCTCACACAACAATAGGTTCTGAGCAGCCGATTCACATTCAAATTCAAAGCGTATTTTAAACGGACTTAAATATTTAACTTGTTGAATTTTATTTATATTATTTTCTTTTAAAATACGTGCCATCGCAACTGTTTCGGAAGACGTTCCTTAGAAGAAGCATACTTCATACTTTTCTTCTTGTACAGTGTTTTTACTGCCATGACAAATCTTCTTTTTACTCCCTTTAATTTCTGTCCAAGCCCCTTCGTCTTCAGTACTGTCCTCTCTTCCCCTCTTTTCCGCTCTTGACAGCACCGCTTCCTTTTTGCCATCATTATCCATATCCGAAGAATCATTAAGTAAGCTTTGCACGTCATTATTAAGTTATCAGTCATCGCGTAAGGCACACGACGCCGGATCGGGCGCACACCTGCAGCGCGTCATAGTACTCGTAGTGCGTAAAGTCGTAAACAACACTTGCGCAGTAGGGATAGCGATTAGATCCGCGACAACAAACACAACCAGCCCGTACGAGTGCCGGTACGGTTCACAGATTTGTACAGTTTACCCTGAGACACCCTAATTTCACCATTTATGTTCAAATTTGCCATGTTTTTGGACCTGTCAATTCAGGCATAACTTTACTATGAATAGTAAAGTTACTTAGATACCTAATGATACTTTTACAACAGACTTCCAAAAACAATCAACACTTAAAATAACTTTAATTTCGGAAGCCTGTGTCAAATAACGAAAAAACAAAACGAGAAACACCGAAACACACTTCCGAAATTAAAGTTATTTTGAAAATATTAGTGTTTTTTTTTGGAAGACAGTTGTATTTTTTTTTTTTTTTAAAAACTTCTTCCCTATCAGCTATTTTTAGTTAACACGTATTGTCAGAGCTGAGGTCAGTGATAATTATAACGATATCGCAGATAGTATCGTAACAAGTATGCTATGCTATGTATTTTTTTTTTTGAGAATGCTTTCGCATTTCTGAAATCAGATTAATTTATTCTATTAAAATTCACCTTTCACTTCAACTCTGATACTAAAAAGTGTCAATCTTGTAATGATCAAGAACGTACGTAATTAAAACAAAATAATTGTATACAAATCTTATGACGTTGCATACTCAATTTACAGAAATATCTTTGAGTAATAATATGTGTAGTCTTTAGCAAACTGTAAAGTATTTAGTATAAGGTATTTATACGAATAGGCGCAGTTAAACGACTTTTAATGGTTTTTAATTGAACATCACGTCTAAACGACTAGTCTTATTTCTTCGAAAAAAATATATGTATGTTACTCTAGACTATTTCCGTCGTAATTTAATGAGAGAATATTTGAAATTATATTTTTATAACATTGTGTAATTAATTTGTAAAGTTATGTCTAACGCGGATAAAAAATTAAGAATCACTCAAAAACTATAAAGCGTATTTTTATGAAAACTTCACCATTTTAAAGATCATTTAATTACTTATAATTTAGTCTCAATGTTTTAGTTTAATACTTGTTGTTTTATGTGTAATAAATTAATAATGCGTCTAATTTCGGACAGCGCTCCTTAATGGGCGAGTCCTATTACTGGGTGGACATACGACGCGTTACGTGAGCTCAGCGCAGAACACGCAAGCTAACCACTCAAGGTCGTTGGCAGCTAATAGCGCCTTAAGTACTTCTCCATTCAAATAACCATACTTATTCCCTCAATAAGATAATAGGTACCTACGTGATATAAAACGACACTTGGAAATGTCTGACTACTAACGCACTATTGACGCACCATAAATCTTGGTCACCCTTCTTCTAACTTGCATTATAGGTTTTAAGTTCTGTAGGTCGTGAAGTCTAAACATTAGGACTTTATGCATAGTGTCTACATTTTCTTAGAAATCGTATCAGTGGTTAGTAAAATGAATGGGACTTCTACTGAGCTCCATTTAAGAGAACTGCGTGGCCGCGCGGCCATGGTATATAAACCTTTACAACTTTCTGAATATTGCATCTACGAATTTGCGATTTTCATTGTTAGTGTTTTACAAATTCCTTCGTAATGTTGACGCAGCCGGTTTTCTTCTACGACACTGTGGCCGAGCAGTCGAAACGAACACAATGGCGGAACGGATTTGAACGTTAAACTACGATCATGGCCCAGACTAGGTCATAGGATTTTTTAGTCCAGTAATAGGTTCCCATGGGACTTTTTCGACTATGACGCGGGCAAAACCGCTGGCAAAAAATAGTAATACAACATTAGTGTCGACAATAATAAAAAGAAATAAATAAAATAGTAAGACAACATTATTGTTAACAATAATAAAGAGAACTAAATAAAATAGTAAGACAACATTATTGTTAACAATAATAAAGAGAACTAAATAAAATAGTAAGACAACATTAGTGTTAACAATGATAAAGAGAACTAAATACACTTACTCGTCCCTTTTCTTCGTATCCTGACCGATTACTTTAAACCTGTCAAATTCTATCTTGTCATCGAAGAGGCATTCGCGGTGAATAGCGTCCATAGCTAGCTTCACTGGTTCCAGGTCTGCCACTACATATAAAAAGCAAGGAGTTACTTGTGGAACTATGAATAAACAGGGATGGGTTTTAGTCAGTAAGAGTCTGACACGCCCTCCCGCTCCACTCAGAGCGGGAGATGTCATTGGGTGGTTTTCCACCACAAAAAAAAAAAAACGAGAAGACTTATAGCAGTGGAAAAAAATAGCTCGAATAAAGAGAGGACCTATCATTGATACTTGTAGAACACCTGCTTTATATCCCTGGAATTTGACACGAAACAAGAGTCTTATTGCACTTTTGTAATAAATTGACTTCTGAAAAATGCGCACAGTGTCCGACCGAAGGTTGGGTTTTGGTTGCGGCCAGTTTCGGCCAAAAAAAATCTGGTTTTGGCTGGTTTCAAAAGATCATCATCATCATTTCACCCGAAAGACGTCCACTGCTGGACAGTGGATATAGGTCTACACCAAGTGTCGCCTCAACGAATGGCCATATGCGTCTTGAATCCATCGGATTCCCGCAACATTCATCAGGTCATCGGAATCTTTTTGTGCTTCTCATGAGGTGTTTGCCATAATCTTCACGCTAGGCAGGCGGGATGGCTATCGCAGTGTGTGTGTGTTAATTTACACAAAGTAAAACGCCTGCCATTGGGCGGACTGGGCCACCAGTGCACTTCTATGGCGTAAAAAGATAAAAAACCAAACTATCACAAAGTTTACAATAGGAAAACAATCATTCTTCATGACTATAGCTAACTTCAGGGTGTCGGTTCTAGCTAGTTTCAGGGTGTCGGTTTTTTGTGACAGTGTGCGCGCGCATCGTAAAAATTTACTCTTATTATTTTTCCCTAACGCATAACTTCAATAAAAAACCTTTTTACAAAAAAATTGAACAGACTTCCAAAAAAAGTGCAAAATAACTTTAATTTCGGAAGTTGGTGTTCATGGTTTTGTGTTTTCGTTTTTTGACACCGAGTTCCGGAATTAAAGTTATTTTGCACGTTTTTTTGGAAGTCGGTTCTATTTTTTTGTAAAAAAGTTTTTTAGTTTTCACTTTTTAGTTGTGGTTCTCCATTAAAATGTGTTAACAATTTATAGACATACGATAGCAGCAATCGCGGTTGATTTGCTGTAAATTTTTGAAGAGTTCCGTTGTCTGTATATATATGACGGCGTTATGCCCGAACATGAATAAATTAAAAAAATACAACCATCCGAATTGATAACCTACTTCTTTTTGAAGTCGGTTAAAAACACAAAATAACTTTAATTTCGGAAGTCGGTGTTTCTAGTTTTGTTTCTTCGATAGTTGACACCAACTTCCGAAATGAAAGTGATTTTTATTTTTTTTTATTTTAGTGTTTTGTTTTTGGAAGTCAGGTGTATTTTCTGTAAAAAAAAAAAATTTTCAACTGAAATTGTAATTGCGCTCTCTGAGCATTATTTTCGAAAGAATAACATAATTTAACAAAAAAGAGAATTTACTTTTAACGGGATTCCTAAACAATTCTCCGACACACGATTCTCCGATGAATGGTTCGCCGACAAAACGTTTCAGTTTTCAGTTTTTCGCCGATTGAACTTTTCCCCGGCGCACGATTTGCCGACAGAATGATTAAATTTTCAGTGGTTCGCCCATAAAACTTTTCACCGACTTGCTGACTCAATTGTCCGTCAATTGTTCGTCAATCTGCGAGCATTTTAACATGTAGGTAGGTATTCTATGTGCTGTCTTCTGTTCGTTCGTTAATTTTATTGTTAAGTATGGAATGGTTGCGTGAATGAGCTATTTTAACACCATATAACCAAGCAGCATTAATCAATGATCTTTTTAACTGACTTCCAAAAGGAGGAGGTTATCAATTCGGATGTATAAGTATATATATATATATATATTTATGTATGTTCGGGCATAACTTCGTCATTTATAGACGGATTTCCAATTTTTTTTTGTTCGAAACGGGTTTGTTCCGAAATGGTCCCATTTAAATTTCATATAGATCTGATGATGAGTTTCGGAGACAGACAACGAAAGACATATTACAAAATAAATGAATACCTGTCAGATAGAAATTTGTGTGTATAACAATAATACATGTAATAAATATATATGGTGAATAATTGAGTCCAATTTATTTTACTTAACTTCAAACTAATATTGTAATTATGTGTTGACTGTAGTAGACATTACTTAATTATTTTTGACATTATTGTACTCTGACGTTACTTACTTATTAATTTTTTTATGACATTGTTTATGGTATTATTTTGTATGTATGACATGTTACAACGTATTCATTTGCATTTTTTGACATTTTATAATTTATTAATCTGAATTTCTGACATTGTATAGGGTATTAATGATGTATTAATAAAATTTCATAAATTCCAATTAGTGCCATAGCTTATGCTATGGCACTAATTGGAATTTCGAAATTTTATCGAGTTACAATTGGAATTTAAGACATTGTATAAGGTAAGTATTAATTGTAACTTATGAAATTGTATAGCGTATTAATTGGAATCCATGACATATTTTTAATTTTAACCATAATTTTGCATGCCTGAATTGGTGCAACACAGTGAACTGCGCATTCTCATGACATCTGGAAATGTATGATTATGTACTGTATTTAGCAATAAACATTTGAATTTGAATTTGGAAGTTTCCACAAAATGACGGCAGAGCAACCGCGATTGCTGCTATCGCATAAATATGCATTGCTAACACAATTTAATGGAGAATCACAACTAAAAAGTGAAAAATAAAAACTTTAAAAAAAATAAAATAGAATCAATTTCCAAGAAAAACAAATAAGTGCAAAATAACTTTAATTTCGGAAGTCGGTGTCAAAACATTAAAAAATAAAACCAGAAACACCGACTGCCGAAATTAAAGTTATTTTGCACTTATTTGTTTTTTTTGGAAGTCGGTTCCATTTTTTTGTAAAAAAGTTTTTTATATTTATACTTCAATATAAAAAACTTTTTTATAAAAAAAAATTCAAGGCGAAGAAATTGCATACTATTACACAGATGCAGTAGTAATTACAGATAAAGCAGTCCACTATCAGAAGCTCTCGCTACACCTATGATGTTACTTCAGAATTTAAAACCACCGAAACTATATAACGGCACTAGACTGCAAGTTAAGGCCATCAGAATTTAGTAGAAGCCACTATTTTGACAGGGTCGGCCCAGGGAGAAACAGTATTTGTGCCGCGTATACCTTTGATTCCCAATGATCTGCTGTTTGAATTTAAGCGCCTTCAGTTTCGTCTAAAAGTTTGCTTTGCCCTGACAATAAATAAGTCACAAGGCCAAACTCAAATTTGCGGGGATCGATTTGCAGCAAGACTGTTTTTCACATGGGCAGTTTTATGGTGCGTGTTCTCGTGCGAGCTCACCTCGCGGTCTGGTTATCAGTTCTGGTTACACTCAAATTAGTGGATGGAGCTAGAACCATTTGGTTAAGGATGTTGTTTATAAAGAAAATAATGTCATAAGCACCTGACGTTGCATCTTTAGCAGCGAACGTTTATTGATCAGTCAGTCAGTGAATCCGTCAGTCAGTCAGTCAGTTTCTTCTTATATATGATCTTGATTGATTGGTTATATCCTCTACGATGTCTGATGTCGGCCACCACGCGGGCGAAGTCACGGGCAAAAGCTGGCTCTAAATAAGACAATCACTAATGTTATACTTACCATCAAATACAAATTGGCTATTCGTAGGCGACTTCACTGAGTCCTCACGGCAGGTGCACGGCGGCAGAAGGCTTAGGTCCGAGGTCTGCACCGCCACTCCTGTGCTCACCCACTCTGACAGTAGACTCTCTTGACCGCTGTCATCTGTTTCATCTTCTTTGTCCTTGTTCCTCTTTTGTTCGATGCGCTGTTTTAGGATCTCCAGTTGTTCTGTTGGTTGTACAATGTTAAAGATCAAAGCTAGTGCCCTAAGCCCCCAAGGCAAACACATCGCACGTTGGTTGTTCCATGTTGTGTATTCAAGGTAGGTACCTACTTGTGCCATAGATGTTAACTTTATTCATTATAATTTTTAGGGTTCCGTACCCGAAGGGTCCAAACTGAGCCCTATTGCTGTCACTCACGTGCCCATCTGTCCGTCGTCTGTCACAAAATTTTGTTCCGAAGAATTTCTTAACTTCCCATTGACCTTTTTTTTTAAACCCATTGTTTTTAATTACTTTTTAGTATATATGGCCTCCGATTTCTGCGCCAGTTGTGAACCGATTTTAAAAATTCTTTTTTATCCGAAAGAATATACTCCCGAGGTGGTCCTATATAAATTTTATCGAAATTGCTTCAGCGTTTTTTGAGAAACTAAACAAAAACGAAAAATACGTATATAAAGATGACGTTTTTGTTTTCTCCAATTACGAGTATGTTTATATTCCACGTTCCATGTTATTGGGGTTTTTAGTTCTGGGGTATAACAACTAGAAAGTGAAAAATAAAAAACTTTTTCACAATAAAAAACAACTGACTTCCAAAAAAGAAAATACACTAAAAAAATAACTTTAATTTCGGAAGTTGGTGTCAAATAACGAAGAAATAAAATACAAACACCGACTTCCGAAAGAAAAGTTATTTTTGAATTTTTACTGTATTTTCTTTTTTGGAAGTCGGTTCTTTTTTTTGGAAAAAAATTTTTTTTAGGGTTTCGTTCGTCCGAATGAAAAACCGATCCAAAAGTGTGTCACTGTCCGTCTGTCACAGCTCTGAGTCTACGGGACCGATTCATATCAAATTTGTTTTTTTTTATTGTTGATAGGCACGCGTTTGACCACTATCTCACTTTGATGGTAAGCGATGATGTGGTCGAAGATGGAGCACGCTTGCCTAGAAGAAAGGAGGTAGAGGAGAAGGAAGTGAAATGAGGTTCCACGCTGCTAACTCTCAGGCACGCTCTGACAGGACGACATCATTGGGGGACTAGTCTGGAGACTGCGAGGACGCCCGAGCCCCCCCGGAAATGTCCATCGGGCCCTCTCGTCTGCAACCAGCACGATGGCGCATTCCGGGATTTTTCGACAGTTGGCGGGGCAGTCTTTCATGTGTCGCTAGCGCATTACTTGGGCCCCCAACTACCTGCGGTCGGCCAGCGGCGCACCGTGCCTCGGATCCCGCCACCCTTCGCGACTAGTCTCCCGATACATCCATATCAGTGCGAGCCTGGTTGGTCTGCCTGCAATGGAACAATTATTTCGACCCAACTCCTCTGGATTGGCTACACTGAGTATCCTACCGGAACACGGCCAGGGCCTGCAGTCTCGACATTGATAGCGATCGCTACGTCCTAACGATCTGTCGCGAAAGTCAGTGTCAAGTAACGAAAAAAAAAATACACATACAAACACCGACTTCCGATATTAAAGTTATTTTGCAATATTTAGAAGTCGGTTGTATTTTTTGTATAAAAGTTTTTTTAGTAGATATTTTGTGAATCTCAATTTAAGTGAACTATGTTCTTATCTATACTAATATTATAAAGAGGTAAAGTTTGTGAGGTTGTAGGGGGTAATCTCTGGATCTACTGAACCGATTTTGAAAATTCTTTTACCAATAGAAAGCCACGTTATTTGGGTTAAATGTTTGAAATCCACGCGAACGAAGTCGCGGGCAAAGTGCTAGTGATAAATAAAGTTCTTTAAACCTATTTTTTTTTTGTGGGGTGGTAAATCATCCAATGCCTTCTCTTGCTGACAACTCTTTGAGGCGCGCGTGGAACACTACGCGCCCTCGACTCTCGGGCCTGGTGCTGATCGGACGGCGAGCTACCCACTGCTCGCCGTCCGCAGGCCCGGGTCTACGGTGGCCGGAGATCGTCTCACGGTGCCGGAAGTCCCAGGCGTCTCCTGAGGCGGCTGCTGCTGAGAGCGTGAGGGCGACTCCGTTGTTGAGTCTCCCTCACGCATTGCGCCTCCGCCTTCGCAAGCATTACTGCTTCGCAGAAGGAGGAGACGGCTTCCCATTCCCTCTCGCTCCGTACCATGGCCTGAACCAGGGCAGGGCGCGAGAGGTCCCTGCTGCCTATCGCATCCACGAGGACACGGCGGGGCTCCGCCCAAGCGGGGCAGACCTCCACCGTAAAGACAACTAACGAAGCCAAGAGTCACTTCTGCTTTCCGTCATTGTGATATTTACAAGCTTTTATTTATCCTGCAATGTTCATGTAAGTTGTTCGTTTTTTCTACCACAGACATGCTGGTTTGAAATTTGGCACACTTATGTAAGTCCAGTGACACTAACTGGTGGTAAGTCTCGACCGATGGCTTGCGACCACCCTCTGGGCAAAGACGTACCGCCAAGCGGCCTGGCCCTGAAGTCTCGACATTGATAGCGATCGCTACGTTCTAACGATTGGTCGCTACGTCGAAAAATTATAGTGCTTGCAAGTTAAAAATTACGAATAAATATGTACAGAGACGGCGTAATTTTTAACTTGCAAGCACTATAATTTTTCATAAAAACTGATCAACTGATCTGCTGGTCTCTGTACATATTTCAAGAAAATCAATTATTTTGCCGACGGATTTACCGATCGTTAGGACATAGCGATCGCTATCAATGTCGAGTTGTCGTTTGGTCTTATTTAAGAATAAAAAAAATATTAAAAACACGTTATTTTTTCATAGTGTAATGGAAAGTACCCAATCCAATCTGCCCGCGCCTTTTTCCCAACTATCTTGGGGTCGGCTTCCAGTCTAACCGGATGCAGCTGAATACCAGTATTTTACATGGAGCGACTGCCTATTTAAACTCCACACCCCAGTTACTGGGTAACAACGATACCCCTTGGTAAGACTAGTTGTCAGACTTTCGGGCTTCTGACAACCCGTAACAACTGTCAATGATCCACGATTGACAGCCAGGACTAACGGCTTAACGTGCTTTCCGAGGCACGGAGAAGTCTCGGTATGTAAAGATGGTTACCCGTCCATGGACCAACCCCGGAAAGCGTAACTTAACCTGATTGATCGACCCGTGCGGCTGTTATTACTTTAGCCACGAGGAATGGAAATGAAAAGGAAATGGAAGTACCCATGATGCCAAAACACCAGCCCAAATACTACAACTATCCTACCATCTGCTATCAGGGAATGCCAGTCCCTACATCCCGACGCCATCATCATATCATAATATTGCATTATCACTGGACTTACATAAGTGTGCCAAATTTCAAACCAGCATGTCTGTGGTAGAAAAAACGAACAACTTACATGAACATTGCAGAATAAATAAAAGCTTGTAAATATCACAATGACGGAAAGCAGAAGTGACTCTTGGCTTCGTTAGTTGTCTTTACGGTGGAGGTCTGCCCCGCTTGGGCGGAGCCCCGCCGTGTCCTCGTGGATGCGATAGGCAGCAGGGACCTCTCGCGCCCTGCCCTGGTTCAGGCCATGGTACGGAGCGAGAGGGAATGGGAAGCCGTCTACTCCTTCTGCGAAGCAGTAATGCTTGCGAAGGCGGAGGCGGGACGCGTGAGGGAGACTCAACAACGGAGTCGCCCTCACGCTCTCAGCAGCAGCCGCCTCAGGAGACGCCTGGGACTTCCGGCGCCGCGAGACGATCTCCGGCCACCGTAGACCCGGGCCTGCGGACGGCGAGTAATGGGTAGCTCGCCGTCCGATCAGCACCAGGCCCGAGAGTCGACGGCGCGTAGTGTTCCACGCGCGCCTTCAAGAGTTGTCAAGAGAAGTCATTGGATGATTTACCACCCCACAAAAAAAAAATAGGTTTAAAGAACTTTATTTATCACTAGCACTTTGCCCGCGACTTCGTTCGCGTGGATTTCAAACATTTAATCCAAATAACGTGGCTTTCTATTGGTAAAAGAACTTTCAAAATCGATTCAGTAGATCCAGAGATTACCCCCTACAACCTCACAAACTTTACCTCTTTATAATATTAGTATAGATAAGAACATAGTTCACTTAAATTGAGATTCACAAAATATCTACTAAAAAAACTTTTATACAAAAAATACAACCGACTTCTAAAAATTGCAAAATAACTTTAATTTCGGAAGTCGGTGTTTGTATGTGTATTTTTTTTTTCGTTATTTGACACTGACTTTCGAATTAAAGTTATTTTGCAATTTTTAGAAGTCGGTTGTATTTTTTGTAAAAAAGTTTTTTATTTTTCACTTTTTAGTTGTTGTACCCCAGAAGTAAAACTAAATATTAAAGTTACGCCCAAATGGATAACACCAATAACATGAAATTTGAACATTTGGAGACAACCAAAACGTCATCTCTAAACATATTTTTTGTTTATGTTGATTTTTTCAAAAAGTACTCAATCAATTTTGATAAAATTTATATCGAACCATCTGGGAAGTATACCTTTTCAAAAAAACAAAATCCAAATCGGTCTAGCCATCTTCGAGTAATCGGGGAACATACATAAAAAAAAATTAAAAAAGGTTCCGACGAATTGAGAACCTCCTCCTTTTTGAAGTCGGTTAATAAATACAACTTTTTCTTAGTGCGATAAGTTTCACATTATTACAATTAAAATTTTATTTCACAATCTGTTCAGTAGCATTGCATTACACTTTCTCCTCTCCTACACCCAGAAGAACTTCATTTGTTAGATCTCACCTGGCGTGCAAGTCTCATACTCCTCGAAGGTTTGCTCGAAGTGCATGAAAGGATTGGCCGTCATGTAGGGCGGCAGAGACCTCATGAAGGAGTCCACTTGCATACGTTGACATTTGTCCATGGGACACACCTGCATAGGCAAAAATTTGAATCACGTAAGCCGGTCGTGAACGAACATTCTTTACTCTTTCTACGATCATTGTTGTTGCACTGAGCGGAATGAAAATACAGTAATTTTGCACTGAAATGACAAAAGATATAGTATATTGTAGGGAATAGATGTGATATTAATCTGTTGATTTTCTTGCGCCTTCAGAAAAAGTGTCAGCAAATTGTTAGTGCGCTATACAAATTCAGTTAGCTAGTTGCTCCGTATATTTTTTCAGGCACTGAAACTAATCGATGTGGGTTTTCGAAAGGACATGCACCATGTTGCAGTATTGAGATATCTGGTCCATGCATCTTTTAAATCTCTAAAGCCTTGTTTTCTTGAAAGGGACGCACAACGCTACCGCTAACGGAATGCGATGCCGGACACAATACATAATCGTATGGAAAATAATAATATTGTAATGTTCTTTATAATGTTCTAACTACTGGGCCGTAATCCACCACGCGTCACATATCTTCGATTTTTTGGTTCTAGGCCATGCCGGTTTCCTCACGATGTTTTCCTTATCCGTTTTTCAGAGCAGTGGTGGTGAAATAAACTATACAAAGTAAAGCGGCTGCCTGGGTTTGAACCCACGACGTACAACTCTAAGTCGGGGCCGTGACCCCTGGGCCACCACTGCTCCTGCACTGCAAGTAGTCTAATAAACCTGGCATTAAAAAGTTGAATATAGGCATAATCGTACCCTCTCATAGTTGATCAAGTGGTCTTGTTCATGGCGATGAGTTTGTATCATTGTGAGACTGTCTTGATGGATACTCCTGTGCATTAGAGGATAAATTAGTATAACTGCTATATGTAAGTAGATAAGTAAGACATGGAAAACAACCATGGTCAGAGACTTTTTTTTTACATTTTAAACCTCCCATACAAATTTGGATCAGCTGATGATAACTTTATTTCGTCCATATTTTTTTGTGGGAATTGACTATGTATTTTTTGAAGAAATTGTTCATTACTATGGCCAGAAGCAGTTTTTTTTTTAATATTGCCAAGTCCCCAAGTACCCATTAACAGATTACTTCGAAGTCGACCCGTGCTGGTATTATTTTGTCACGGGCTCATTTTTAGGGTTCCGTACCCAAAGGGTAAAACGGGACCTCATTACTAAGACTCCGCTGTCCATCCGTCTATCTGTCTGTCCATCTGTCACCAGGCTGAATCTCATGAACCGTGATAGTTGTTAGTTGAAATTTTCATAGATGATGTTCTGTTGCCGCTACAACAACAAATACTAAAAACAGAATAAAATAAATATTTAAGGGGGCTCACATACTACAAACGTGATTTTTTTGCCGTTTTTTAAGATAATGGTACGGAACCCTTCGTGCGCGAGTCCGACTCGCACTTGGCCGGTTTTTAGTTAAATCTGCCTGCCTAGCCTTTTCCTAACTATCTTGGGGTCGGCTTCCAGAATAACCGGATGCAGCTGAATACCAGTATTTTACATGGAGCGACTGCCTATCTGACCTCCACAACCCAGTCACTGGGTAATACGATACCCCTTGGTAAGACTGGATATCAGACTTTCGGGCTTCTGACGACCCGTAACGACTGTCAAAGATCCACGATTGACAGCCGGGACCAACGGCTTAACGTGCTTTCCGAGACACGGAGGAGTCTTAGTCTTCCTTAGTCTTAAAACTGTACCCAGTTATTGGAGAGTTTGTCCCGCCACTTCTTCTTCCCAGGTAAATCACTAGGAAGTGGTGACCGGCGGACGTTTTTGAGGACTGTCTTTATGTAGAACTTTGACGGTCAAACAGTGCTGGCTTGAATAAATTTAATTAGCCTAGTTTGAATAAATTTCTGTTGATTTTTATTGATAAGTACAAACCCAAGTATTGATTGTGTTTCGTCTTTGAACTCTTGTCCATTGGACGGGCGACGCAGTACTAATTCGGGTGGTCTGTAATTTTAAAATTTGGTAAAAATTAACAGCCTTATTTATATAAAACTTTTTTTCAAAAAATACAACCGGCTTCTAAAAATTGCAAAATAACTTTAATTTCGGAAGTCGGTGTACATATTTTTTTTTGTTTCTTCGTTATTTGACACCGACTTCCGAAATTAAAGTTATTTTGCAATTTTTAGAAATTGTACATCACAAGTGAAATTAAATATTAAAGTTATGCCCGAATAGATAACACCAATAATATGGAATTTGAACATTTGGAGACAACCAAAACGTCATCTGTGTCTACATATTTTTTGTTTATGTTGATTTTTTTTATAAGTGCTGAATCAATTTCGATAAAATTTATATGGGACCACCTCTGAAGTATGACCTATCATACAAAAAAAGAATCATCAAAATCTATTCACAAATGGCGGAGATATCGCGCAAGAAACACACAAAAAAAACATATAGACGAATTGAGAACCTCCTCTTTTTTGAAGTCGGTTAAAAATTCGCTAAAGAAAGAAAAGGGTGTTCCTTTATCTGGAGCCAATCCTGAATGTGGTTTCAGGTCATGCTTATCATAAAAATGGTTTGTCACCAGAACTAAAGATGTATGCAAAATTGTAGCTCATTTGGACACATAAATGGTCGAAAAATAGTTTGATTTTGACGGTCTTACGAACTTACAAACAGTGCAAGTTAAATAAAAGTTTGTAATTACTCTTCAATTGAGTCCGCTTCCAAGTCCAGTCCAACGAATACTGACGCCTGGTAAGAAAAAATAATAGTTAAGTTTAGGCACAGATAATATAATAATAATAATAATATTCCACAACTATCACACAACGCCATCTAGTCCCAAGCTAAGCAGAGCTTGTGTTATGGGTACTAGACAACTGATAAACATACTTATATATTTCTAAATACATAAATATTATAGATAAATTACACCCAGCCACAGAACAAATGATCGTGCAATATAATACTAGCGTACAGATGTCTCATCCCATACAAAGAAACGGTACCGCCGAAGAACAAAAGTTGCTTGTGCAGGTCAAAAACCCGTAGTCTAGATGGTGTCAGCAGCGACGGCTTGCAAGTTGAATGAATTTACATAGTCTTACTAATATTTTCTCACACATTGAGGAATTACTTCATAGTATTATTGGCACTTCATAACAGTTTTACTGTTTCAAAATGTGTCACTAGGTATACAAATTTTAAAGAGGCGAATGGATAAACTCCAATAAGCATTTAAATTTGAACAAGGAGCCAATTATTCCACAATTTTATGCATAGGGTAGTTTATTAAATAAGAAAAAACAGTTTTTACCATATTTTTTTTCAAAATATTAATGTTACTTAAACTTCAATATGAAATCGATGCATATTACGCCATCTATTAAAATTTATTTGAACAAAATTTTCTTTGTTCCAGATGAGACCCCGTGACTTAGATTAATCTAAAAACCTAGGGCGGTATACCCAACTATAATCTGTTAAGGATTTCAGGTCTTACCTACGTGGAAAACTGTACAGTGGCAATTTTCCAATCTATCTTCTTTTTTAAGCTTGACTAGTTTCTGCCAGCTGCTTCACCCGAGTGGAATTAGTACTTAAATTATAGCCTATGTGCTCTTCCAGACTATAATCTATCTCTGTGCCAAATTTCATCCAGATCCGTTCAATGGTCTTTGCGTGAAGAAGTAACAAACATACAAACACACACTCACAAACTTTCGCCTTCATAATATTAGTTTGATAGCATAATCAGCCTTTTAAAGTTGCCACTGTTGGGACTCTGACCTCCACTCTGCGAGAGGGAGTAGACTGTAAACCACCACGCATGCCCCGTTCCGGTTAGTGGATGTCACATGTCTTCGAATTTCTGGTTCTAGGACACGCCGGTTTTCTCACGATGTTTAGTTTAGTAGAATTTGGCGTGTGAAACCCTACTTTAATGACAACATTTTATAAGTTTTCAAGCTAAAGTATCTGGAGTGGGACCACGGAATAAAAAAACAAGTGGAAGTGCCAATGCAGTTATCCGGTGTGTTTCAAACTATGCGAAACATTATATGAACAATAAATTCAATTTTGACAAAAAGCTTATTTTTGTTAATACAAAATTAAGACTTGTTACGAAGGTTGTTATTATTTTAGATTTTTTTTCGCATAATTGTGACCCGCGCCGGATAGCTGCGTGGGCACTTCCTCTTTTTTTTTTTCTATTCCATGAGTGAGACAAATACTCAACGTCAACTTCATAGTTGACGACACGGGTGGGGCAGTGGTTGAGCGTTCGGCTGCTGTGCTGCGTGTCGCGCGTTCGATTCCCGCACGGAACAAATATTTGTATGACCTGCAGTTAGTGGTTCCGGGTCTGGGTGTCTTGTGTATGTGAGTATACATGTTTGTGAACGCACCCACGATACAGGAGTAATTCCTAGTGTGGGCAACGTTTAAAAAAAAAATTAAAAAAAGTTCATAGTTGAAAAGCCGGGGGTAAATTGTGTGCAATGAGCGTGACTATTTAAAAGGAAACTTACTCGTTTCTTCCCGATGTTGAGGACAACTGGTTCTGGATGTGCAGTATGATCTGATTCTCTGCTGTGTTTTGTCGAGCTCCTCTGAAAACATTATCTGCAGTCGAAGCTATGGTGTACAATACTGTTACGAGCTGGGTATGGGATAAATTATTTTACACCAATTAATTAACTAATATCCTTTATTAACTCAACAACTTATAAACACAAACACTAATTCGCTAATAATCACTATTCTCTTCGTAATCGCTTGTATTCGCATCCGTTCGCATCCGTAGTCGAAATCAGACTGACTCATTCGCCCGCCGTCCGGCCTATTTATACAGTCATGGAAGTTTCCAGAACATTGTCGAACTATCTTATAGTGGAATATTCTAGAAACATCTATGAACTTCTACACAGTACCACAATGGAATGTTCTCGAACCTAGTGGAAACTTCTGGAAACTTCGACCACATTCTCGAACGTTCCAGTGTAATACGGTCGACGTAACACTGCCCCCTCCTTAGACATGCTCGTCCCGAGCATCATTAGTCCCGTAGTATCGCGCCAATCGGTCTACATGGACTATCTTAGGCGCACCTCGTGGACCCTTCTGTATTCGGTAGGTAACATCGTTGATCCTGGTCACGATTCGGTATGGTCCATCCCATTTTGCTTGCAATTTGGGAGACTTCCCTTTGCTGCGCACTGGGTTATGCAACCACACCAGTGAACCCTCGTCAAAACCTCTATGGTTTGCCTTCCGGTCGTTATGGGGTCTTCATCTTATCAGACATTTGTTGGCCGGATTGTCTGATATGCTCATATACATCATTCAACTTGTTACGCAAGTCATTCGCATAATCGGTTACACTGCGTGGGGCATCAGGGGGGGTTCCGGTGATTAAATCTGCAGGCAACCGTAATTCCCTTCCAAAGTTCGCGAAGGCTGGTGTCACAGTCGTACTTTCGTGAACTGCACTACGGTAGGACAGAAGAAATGGCTGTATGTGCTTGTCCCAATCCCTTTGCCTGCTTTCCACAACTTTTGCCAGATATCTCTCCAACGTTTGGTTGAAACGTTCTACCATTCCATCAGATTGCGGATGATAAGAAGTGGTTCTGGTCTTGTGAGTACCCATCAGTCGACAAGTCTCCTGGAAAACTTGTGATTCGAAATTCCTCCCTTGGTCGCTGTGAATTTCCAAGGGTACTCCAAAACGACAGAAGACTTCCTGAACCAATTTATCTGCGACTGTTGTTGCTTCTTGGTTGGGAATGGCGAAGACTTCTGGCCACTTTGTGAAGTAATCCATGACAACCATGAAGTACTTGTTTCCGTTTTCACTTTCCGGAAATGGTCCTGCAACGTCTAGTGCTATCCGTTCCCAGGGGGCTCCCACGTTGTATAATTGTAAAGCACCTCTGCTGCGTATCTGGGGTCCTTTCACAGCCGCACAACTGGTACATTTGCGGCAACAGTCCTCAACATCCTCTCGACAGTGAATCCAGTAAAACCGCTCTCGTATCTTCAGTAGAGTTCTTTTTACCCCCATATGTCCTCCTGAACATCCATCATGGTATAGCCGTAAAACATCAGGTACTTTGGCTTTGGGGACAACAATTTGTAGATGACAGTTGTCTCCTCGAGCGTTTTCCCATTTACGGCACAAGACTTCATCCTGGATAACCAAGCTGTTCCATTGTGCCCAATAGCTCTTTGTGATGGAACTAAACGCCGCAACATCACTCCACTTGGGTTTCGGAGCACCAGCTTTAATCCACTCAAAGATCGGTTTGAGGTCCGTGTCATTTTGCTGAGCAAGCTGTAGGGTTTCCTTCCATTCATTGCTGAGATCCATTCTTAGCATCCTCACGGGCACTGCCTCCTTGGTCTCTTGCTTGGTACAGTGCTTACAATCTTCTGGGCAAGGTCTTCTAGACAGTGCATCTGCGTTACCATGAGTTCTCCCACTACGATGTTCAGTAACGAAGTCAAACTCTTGTAGTAGTTCGATCCATCTTGCCACTTGTCCTTCTGGATTCTTGAATTGCAATAACCACTTTAATGCAGCATGGTCAGTTCGCAATTGGAATTTCCGTCCAAGCAAATATTTACTGAAGTGCTGCAATGTCCTTACTACGGCGAGTAGCTCCCGTCTCGTAACGCAGTAATTTCTTTCCGGTTTGGATAAAGATTTGCTGTAGTAAGCTATAACAACTTCTTGGTTTCCTTTCCGTTGAGACAACACGCCTCCAATTCCAGTATTACTTGCGTCTGTGTCAACTATGAAGTCATTTTCAGTGTCAGGATATCCCAGAATAGGTGTATTGCACAGACGTTTCTTTAATTCCTGAAATGCGATGTTACAGTTCTCGTCCCAACAGAATTGCTGCTTTTCCTCAGTGAGTTTGTGTAGAGGTTTTGCAATGTCGGCAAAATTTTTGACAAACCGTCGATAGTAGGAGCACAAACCCAGAAATGCTCTGACCTGCGTCTTGTCTTTCGGAACTGGCCAATCCCTGACGGCAACGATTTTCTCCGGATCTGTCTGAACACCTTCCTCCGAAACTACGAGGTGCATTCAATAAGTACCTAGCCTCATCGCCAGAGGGCGCTGTAGTTTCAAAAGAGTTTTACCACAGTGTAGCACATTCTTTTTTAATTCTTTTTTCTAATTTTCATTCCAATCCCTTCATTTGTTTTATTTTGACAACTTATGGAAGCGAACGTGTCGATCGGTTTTACAAAAATGGAAAAAGAGCAATATCGTTCGGTGATTCGATTCCTATTTTTGGAAGGGAAAACGCGCATCGAAATCAAAGAGCGCTTGGATGCTGTGTACGGTGACTCTTCTCCATCGATGGCCACCGTCAAGAATTGGTTCAACGAGTTTGCACGTGGCCGTACGTCGGTTTTTGATGAACCACGTCCAGGTGCACCGAAAACAGCTGCTACGGAGGAAAACATTAAAAAAATCCATGATCTGCCAATACGAGATGTATTGGCAGATCGCCGATTGAAGGTTCGGGAGCTAGCTGAGACTGTAGGCATTTCAGAAGGAACAGTGCATCATATTCTTCACGAGGAACTCGGCATGAGAAAGCTGTCGGCGCGATGGGTGCCGCGTTTACTCACACCAGAAAACAAGCGCAACCGTGAGACCACATCGGAGACGTGTTTGGCGCTGTTTAAGCGGAATCCAGCGGAGTTTTTGCGTCGTTTTGTGACCGTCGATGAAACCTGGATCCACTGGTACACACCAGAGACCAAGGAGCAATCAAAACAATGGATCCAGACCGGGAAACGTGCTCCAAAGAAGGCGAAAACTGTAAAATCGGCCGGAAAAGTTATGGCCACCGTTTTCTGGGATTCACAAGGTGTGATCTACATCGATTACCTCGAGAAGGGTAAAACAATTACAGGGCTTTACTATGCCGATTTATTGGGCCGATTCGACGCCGAATTAAAGAAAAAACGACCCCATCTGGCGAAGAAAAAAGTGCTGTTTCACCACGACAACGCACCGGTTCACACGTCTGCCGTTGCCATGGCCAAATTGGTCGAATTACGCTACGAATTGCTGCCCCATCCACCGTATTCTCCAGATTTGGCCCCTTGTGACTTCTTTCTGTTTCCTAATCTGAAAAAATCACTCGCCGGGAATAGATATGGATCGAATGAGGAGGTTATCGCCGCCACGGAGGCCTATTTTGCAGAGTTTGACAAAAACTATTTTTCGGACGGGTTTAAAAAAGTTGGAGCATCGCTGGGCTAAGTGTATCGAACTAAAAGGAGACTATGTTGAAAAATAAATTGCCACTTTTCCAAAATTTTCGTTTACTTTTTGTAGGCTAAGTATTTATTGAATGAACCTCGTATGTGTCCTAAAAAGTTTACTTGTCGTCTGAAAAATGAGCACTTTTTCGGACTTAACTTAAGATTTGCCGTCCGGATTTTTGACAACACTCGATTGAGGTTTTGAAGATGATCTTCAAATGTACGGCCCACAATAATGATGTCGTCTAAATAGACAAGACATGCGTGTCCGATCAATCCAGCAAGTACTTGCTCCATTAGCCTTTCAAATGTCGCAGGAGCATTGCACAATCCGAATGGCATAACTTTAAACTGCCATAGCCCCTTTCCTGTTGAAAATGCAGTTTTCTCCTTATCCTTAGGGTCTATTTCCACTTGCCAGTAGCCACTTTTCAGGTCTAGCGTGGTAAACCACCTCATTCCAGTCAGTGTATCCAATGTGTCGTCGATCCTAGGCAGTGGGTAACTGTCCTTTTTCGTGACGTCGTTCACTCGTCGATAGTCCACACAAAAGCGTGTGTTGCCGTCCTTTTTCTTCACCAGGACCACAGGAGAACACCATGGACTCGATGAAGGCTCTATAACACCATCCTTCACCATACCCTCAATCATCATTTCTACTTCCTTTTCACGTGCAACCGGCAATCTTCTTGGTCGTTGACGGATTGGTATCTCGATGCCAGTATTAATTTTGTGCTGAACCAGTCCTGTTCTTCCTATGTCAGCATCATTTGTAGAGAAAGAGTCGGCGTACTGAAGTAACATCTTCTTAGCCTTATCCATTTCTACTTCCGTTAAATCGCAGTTTTCCAAAAGTGTTGACACGTCAAATGTCAAGCGGAACACTTTTCCTGATGGTACACCTTCCATGAAGATTTCCTCTGTACCACACTTCAATACTCCTTGATCAACGTCGATCTCACAACGATGTTTCCGCATGAAGTCTAATCCCAGGATACAATCGTCCACTATGTCGGCCACGATGACATTATGCCGATAGATTTTGTTACCTAATTTTAACTCCACCTCCTTCCTGCCTCGGACGATTATGTGCTGACCAGTAGCTGTCAGTAATTGTATACGGTCGTGGTTAAAGAAGTCCCCAAGGAACCGACTTGCTAGGTGAGAATTGACAACCGTGTGAGAAGCTCCAGTATCCAACGTCAGTTTGCATGGTTTTCCGTTGACTTCGCCTTTGATGATCAGGCTGTTTCCGTCATGGGCCTGTGAGATCGAGATCCTCGGGGCTCTTTCAATACCAGCCAGCACCCGCCCCCCAGTCCTGGCGTTTACTCGTTTCCCTGCTGTTGCTGGGCAGTCGTATCAGTTGCCCTTTCTTGCTGGGATTGATCTTCTCTCAGTGAGCTGCGCTTTGGACATCTTGACCGAAGATGACCCCTTTCTCCACAAGTGTAACATCTAGGGCTATATCCTTGCGGACGATCGCGTACAGGTGATGCCATAACCTCCCTGATACGGTGTGTTCGATGGTCTTGCCTCACTGCCTCTACTTCCAAGGCATGGGCCAAAGCGTCCTTCAGTGTCTCATGATGCCCAAGTCTTACAGCGGCTCTAACTTCCAAGTCACGTATTCCGTCGATGAACGCTTGTACCAGATTGCCATTGATGAGTGCAGGGGCGGACTGGTATGCTTTCCGAACCAACTTTTCAACTTCCAAGGCCCACTGCTGTAGGTTCTCGGCACTACGTTGAACGCGATCCCTTAACTTAGCGCGAAATACGTGCTCCAAGTGAGCGTCGCCGTATCTGAACTCTAACGCTTCCAGCAGTTGTTCGTAGGTCACATCTTTACCAAGAGCCTCAAGTATGGTTAGGGCCTGGTCTCGGAGTCCAAAGGTGAGCGCGGTCATAGCTTGCTCTTTGGTCCACCCATTCGCCTTCATAACGGCTTCAAATTGAATTTTGTAGGCCGACCATGAAGATGTTCCGTCGAATGGCGGCACCTTAAATCCACGTGCCGAAGGTGCAGCAACCACTGAAGGCACAACCCCGTCTCCAGCCCTAAGTTCACCTAAAGCCTTTTTCACCCCGGCAATCTGAACTTCAGCTTCTGAGATGCGATTCTCATGCTGATAAACCTGCTCCTTCATCACCTTGAACTCTTTGCCAAGTGTTGAGTGAAGGTCTTTAATGAGGAGCATCTGCTCTTCTTGGCGGCGGGCCTGTAACTCTTCTTGGCGGCGGGCCTGCTCTTCTTGGCGGCGGGCCTGTTCTTCTTGGCGGCGGGCCTGCTCCTCTTTATCTTGTTGAAGCTTCTCTTCCATTCGACGGGCCTGTTCTTCTTGGCGGCGGGCCTGCTCTTCTTGACGGTGAGCCTGTTCCTGCAACAGCGCCATTAGCGCAGACAAGTCTGGCACCGCTGGTGCTGTAGAAACTCCACATGGGCCAGCGACTGGCTCTGTCGTAGGCTGAACACCACCCGTCTGTATCGGAGAATCTCCAAACCGCCTCTGATCCATGTCTTGCTGCCGTTGACTCCTTGTACGAATACCGTCCGTGTCGTCCTTTGGTAAAATTGGCATAATTTATCCCTCACTTCTGACACCAATTTGTTACGAGCTGGGTATGGGATAAATTATTTTACACCAATTAATTAACTAATATCCTTTATTAACTCAACAACTTATAAACACAAACACTAATTCGCTAATAATCACTATTCTCTTCGTAATCGCTTGTATTCGCATCCGTTCGCATCCGTAGTCGAAATCAGACTGACTCATTCGCCCGCCGTCCGGCCTATTTATACAGTCTTGGAAGTTTCCAGAACATTGTCGAACTATCTTATAGTGGAATATTCTAGAAACATCTATGAACTTCTACACAGTACCACAATGGAATGTTCTCGAACCTAGTGGAAACTTCTGGAAACTTCGACCACATTCTCGAACGTTCCAGTGTAATACGGTCGACGTAACAATACGCAATTTTTTTCGGGATACACTAACGTTTTGGGAACTTTAGTGCCCAAAGCGATAGTTTAGCTGTAGATCAGTAACTAGCTGTGCTCGCAGTTTCACCCGCGTGTATGTGTCTTTCGTAAAAAAATATTTTTGAAGTTATACTTCCTTAAGCGCGTTATGAAAAAATTATGAGAGTGAAATTTTAAGACGCGCGCGCATCACCGTCACACAAAATACACACGTTGAGGTAATAAACAGGAACATAGAGTTACTTCCGTTCAGTTTGTAAGACGTGAGGAGGTAACAAACAGGAACATAGAGTTACTTCCGTTCAGTTGTAAGACGTGTGGAGGTAACAAACAGGAAGATAGAGTTACTTCCGTTCAGTTGTAAGACGTGTGGAGGCAACAAACAGGAAGATAAAGTTACTTCCGTTCAGTTGTAAGACGTGAGGAGGTAACAAACAGGAAGATAGAGTTACTTCTGTTCAGTTGTAAGACGTGAGGAGGTAACAAACAGGAAGATAGAGTTACTTCTGTTCAGTTGTAAGACGTGAGGAGGTAACAAATAGGAACATAGAGTTACTTCTGTTCAGTTGTAAGACGTGAGGAGGTAACAAATAGGAACATAGAGTTACTTTCGTTCAGTCGTTAAGACGTGAGGAAGTAACAAACAGGAAGATAGAGTTACTTTCGCATACACTAGCTTTCGCCAGCGGCTTCGCTCGCGTGAAGGTCGAAAATTATCCCAAGATAAAAAGCTCGTGGAATTAGTACTTCCCCCAGTATAAATTATAGTCTGTCTTAATCCAGGATATAATTTATTTATATGCCAAATTTCATCCAAATTAATTCAGCCGTTCTGGCGTAATTGGGTAACAAACATCCATCCATTCATCCAAACTTTCGCATTTATAATGTTAGGAAAATATTAGGATTAATAAGGAATAAGTTTAGATTAATTGTGTCTTACCAATATGGTGGTGGATTGGATTTCCATGGAATCCCTGGCACCAAGGAGTGCAGTCTTCGCTGGTACAGGTGCTGTAGGCGCTCCAGTAGCGCTGCAATTATATAACATTACGGGTGTACTTCCCGAAGGGGTTAGCTCATGGTTAGTCTACGTCCAAGTATCGACAGTTACCTTTTTAACCAAAACCATAAAACTACTAAAAACGTTCTGAATTAACTGTAAGCGTAGTTCAAATAAATTTCAATAGATGGCGTGTAATACTTGATAAGATGGCATGTAATATAATAAGTACCTACTTATCGAGTTTTTTATTGAAGTTTAGGTAATATTAAAATTTTGAAAAAAATAATAGTAAAAACTGCATTTTCTTATTTAATAAACTTCCCTAAGCACAAAATTGTGGAATAATAAGCTCCTAATTCAAATTTAGAAGATTTTTAGAACGAATCCTGTAACATCTATATTATTTGTACAAATAGATGGCGCTGGAGGCACGCATGATGGCGAGAGGAGTAGTTTTTAATTTATTTATCTTTAATATTTGTGTGAAACGCTTACTTAACAAAGTAAAGTCAAAGTACGATCTATCAAACTTGCCCTTAGATAGTAAAAATTAAAAACTCACATGATCTTGAGAAGGGAGCCCATAGCGCCGCGAAAATCTAGACTCGCAGCGCGTGCAGCGTTGTTATTAATCGACTAAAAGGAGACAAATCAAAGCACGTTTTATATGTGCAAGTAGGCATAGCTATTAGGTACTTCTCCTTAAGGTGATAGCTCCAGGGTAGCCCGCGAAATTCAAATTTACTTACGATTTTTGCAATTTTCAGGTCAGTTTCAGGTTGCATGTTGGTCAAAATATGGTTCGCGGCCGCAGCAAGTACGTATTTACAGAACTGTAATGATTAAAATCATCAATACAACTCTCTCAGTTAGAATTGATGCCAAATGTCATGGATTCATGAAATATTACGATTGACATCAATTCTAACTGGAACAGTTGTATTGATGAGTTTAATGGTTATAATTATATAAATACATACTTGCTACGGCCGCGAATCGCATTTTGACCAAGTTACAACCTGACACTGACCTGCAAATTGCAAAAAACGTAAGAAAATTTGAATTTCGCGGGCTACCCTGGCGCTTCCACCTTTAATCTTTGCGGCACAATTTTTTGTCTCATCATCAGTCTTTTAATGTGGGCACTGCTGCGGCACAGGCCTGTGTCTCTGTGACAGGGTGTGGGCCGTAATCCACCAAGCGGGCCCAATGCGGGTTGGTGGATGTCACATGTCTTCGAATTTTTGGTTCTAGGACATGCCGGTTTCCTCACAATGTTTTCCTTCACCGTTTTGAGAGCAGTGGTGATGAAATAATTCACACAAAGTAAAGCGCCTGCCTGGGTTTGAACTCACGACCTACAACTTGTAAGTCGCGGGCGTTACCACTGGGCCACCATCGCTCTCAATTCTTGTCTATGGCATGTTGTTTATTTTTTTTAATTGCATGTGAAAGCTATGGGCTATAAAAAATAAAAAATTGTAGAGGATTGTCGTCGATTCGACAAGTAGTCCACTGTGAAGCAGAGTTAAACCTTACACCCGGTTTCTGAATGGAGAATTTTCAATTAAGGGCCTACCGCCGCACAAGTGCGCCCTTCTTTTCTTAGTATAGAAAATAAAGATTAAAGAAATCTTATGTTGCGTTCGTTACAAAGAGGATAAGGTATTTTTAACCGACTTCGAAAAAGGAGGAGGTTATCAATTCGGATGTTTGTATTTTTTTTTTTGTATGTTCGGGCATAACTCCGTCATATGTTGACGGATTTGCAAAATTCTTTTTTTGTTCGAAAGGGGTTTATTCCGAAATGGTCCCATTTAAATTTCAAAAAGATCTGATGATGGGTTTCGGAGACAGACAACGGAACTCTTCAAAAATTGATAGCAAATCGACCGCGATTGCTGCTATCGTATGTCTATGAATTGTTAACACAGTTTAATGGGGAACCACAACTAAAAAGTGAAAAATAAAAAACTTTTTTACAAAAAAATAAAACAGACTTCCAAAAAAAGTGCAAAATAACTTTAATTTCGGAAGTCGGTGTCAAAAACAAAGACACAAAACAGGAACACCGACTGCCGAAATTAAAGTTATTTTGCACTTTTTTTGGAAGTCGGTTCTATTTTTTTGTAAAAAAGTTTTTTATTACGTTGTTAAAACAGGACTCAAAATTTGAAGTCGGTTAAAAAGGAGAGAACTTTAGAACACAATTCTGTTTTAAGATAGTACTTTGTGTTTTCCAGACTCTTTTTGTTAAGTAGAAGTAAAATATTCTTTCCAAGGGTACTAATTGTTATAGAGATAGGTCTGGGTTTAGATCCTTTTTTACTTGCGAGTTTTATAATTTTTTCTTCCGTTTTTTTCTGTTTCTTCAACCCCAAATAACACAACATTTTTCATCTTGCTTTGTTTTTCTAATAAATATAAAAGTTTTTCCTCAATTTCCACTTTTGCTTCGTGTATTTGTTTCCGAATTCCAGAAATCTTTTGTTCAAATTATTGTTAATGTAGTTTATTACATTTGCTTGCATCTCTTTCCTTTCAAGTTTTTGTAGTGCTAAATCTGGTTGCATTTTGATTAAAGTATTTTTGTTACGTCTCCCACTTCTTCTTTCACTGGTCAATGGATGGCGCTGTGAGCGACTCACCGATAGATGGCGCTGAGAGCTACTCGCCGATAGATGGCGCTGAAAGTTACTCGCCGATAGATGGCGCCGATGCTAAGTTCGAAAATTGAACAGAAATTAGTTTCTTCACCCGGTAGATGGCGATGTAAGTTCTTAAATCCAACTAATGTGTTCCTTTTTGTTTACCTCCGACACAAAAAGGGGGGTGTGAATGCAGTTTTTTTTATTTGAAAGCAGGTTTTCTAGCGATGGTTCTTAGACATGTTTTATCAAAATCGGTTCAGCCATTTCAAGGTCATCAGCTCTTTTGTGTTTTTTAAATGTTTGCTTTTTTTTAAGCGTTGACGGTTTTTAAAATTTTTAACTTGGTATGGCTTACTTTGAGGTTATTACTATGATAAATTTCTTTAATCAAACTTAACCTAACGACGTACTCTACATAAAATAATATACAAAACAAAAACGTTCAAGCGTCGAATTTTCTTAGATTATCCTTAAGAATCGCCAATTTTGCGGAAATGTGTCGGTTACGAGTACTGTTCAATATTTAACGGTATTTTCTTTGGCTTTATCTTCCATTTTTGTATTTCTGTTTTGTTCATTAACCGACGAAAAACAAAAGGAGGAGGTTCTCAATTCGACCGTACCTATATATATTTTTTCAATTACTGTCTTTTGTTTTCACAGATTTTTCAACATTCACTAACATAATCACGTCAAAAACTACTTTTTCTTAATTATATACACTAAACTTGTTACTAAACTATGAATGAAGGAATTTCATTTCAATCTAGAATAGTAATACGTATAAAGAAAGTACCTAATGTTTTTTAAAGACTAGTCGCCGACTATAAATAAGGCCGGATAGTCGGCTTTTCCGACTACTCGGACACTAGCTGGTAGATTTAAGGTGTATATAGCCGCCAAGTGGCGCCCTCATTGAATAAAAAATCGTAGCAAAGCGTAGAAAATAAAGATTAAAGAATCCTATGTTGCGTTGTTACAAAAAGGATAAAAAAAGGATAAGGTATTTCGTATCCAAAGTAGTAGGCAAAAGTACCAAAAACGGCCGTTTTTGACACTTTTGCTTACTACTTTGGATACGAAACACTTTGAGTCCTGTTTTAACAATATATAAAAATAACTTTAATTTCGGAAGTCGGTGTTCCTGTTTTGTGTCTTCGTTTTTTGACACCGACTTCCGAAATTAAAGTTATTTTGCACTTTTTTTGGAAGTCGGTTCTATTTTTTTGTAAAAAACGTTTTTTATTTTTTACTTTTTAGTTGTGGTTTTCCGTTAAACTGTGTTAACAATTCATACCAATAAGATAGCAGCAATCGCGGTTGATTTGCTGTCAATTTTTGAAGAGTTCCGTTGTCTGTCTCCGAAACCCATACTCAGATCTTTTTGAAATTTAAATGGGACCATTTCGGAATAAACCCCTTTCGAACAAAAAAAGAATTTTGCAAATCCGTCAATATATGACGGAGTTATGCCCGAACATACATAAAAAAAAAATTTAAAAAAAATACAAACATCCGAATTGATAACCTCCTCCTTTTTCGAAGTCGGTTAAAAATACCTTACCTTATGTGTAACAAACACAACATAGGATTCTTTATTTCTATGCTAAGATACGAATTTTTATTTAATGAGGGCGTCACTTATGGGGAGGTAGGCCCTTAAATGTGACGTCACAATACTTACGACTCCTCCGATCCCGTGTGGCGTAATTTATGTATGGCCCCTTAGCTGTACGCACAGTATACTCAAAACTTTTAAGTTCTCTACTACAAAACAGCTTTTACATACCACTTTAGAATTCCCTCTCAGTTCAGCGTGCGGCGAATGTATGCATTCCCACTTAGTGGGTACAGGCAGCTTGTCCGGATAGATATTCTTGATTTGGTCCATACGGACACATTTTGAGTTTAAGAACATTTCATTTAACGCTGAAAACAAAAATTACGTATGGTTTAAAATTCTATATGGTTGTGTGTTATGGGCTCAATTTATAAAAAAAGGCCAGGTGCGAGTTGGACTCGCGCATGAAGCGTGCCATCGTACAGGATTAAACGCGTCTACTTGTTGCCATTATTAAGAGGGAACAGGGCCTGCGAGGAATTTACGAAATAGGTATTTGAAGAAACTATTGTCGTCTTGTAGAGTGCGACAGGGACAGCTGCAGCTCAGACCGATTTTATCACAGAATTTTTGACGAGATCGTCCTTTCGTATTCGCCTTTTTTCTCCTCGAAAACTGAGCCGATTCAATTATTTTTGGCACCAAAATTTTAAGAAAGAGTATGTCTAGGTCCCTATTAAATGTTTTATGTTAAAACTTTTCGAATTTGTCTGGTAGTCCTTTAATAAAGGCGGTAAAAATAGGGCCATTTTTTGTCATTTTTGGAGGGTCATATTTTCATTACTTATTAGTTGATGAAAAAAAGGAAATGACAGGGACGTGTCTACAATAGACCTTGACGTTATGAAAAAAAAAGATTGGTCTAGAGGCATTATTCAGGAAGAAAAAAGTGGGAATACATTTGTATGGAGAATCGCAGCCCCTGCTCCTTCTTAAGATCGAGCAGAAAAAGCCAAAAAAAAAAGTTTCTAGTAGCCCCCTTTAATTTTTAATATTTTTATATTTGTTGTTATAAAAATGTAAACTGTCTACCTATTACGGATCATGGTATAACAGCCCGCTGACAGACAGACGGACGGACAGTGGAGGCTTAGTAATAGGGTCCCGTTGAACAATGTGATTTTTTTAAACACTGATTACCTGGTTTTTAATTCAATGAATTTGAATTAAGAATTCTCTAATCAGTTCTTAAACTACGCACATGGTTAGCGAGTTTCATAAATAAGGCTGTATGAGTTTTTAACTAATCTACTATTAAAAAAAAAAAGGCTCAAACCCACGGCGTCGCACGGAGAGGCTACGCACGTGTGGTTAAGCTTCTTTTTGCAAGAAAATGTATGTGATTGTTTCTACTGCGACCCACGAACACGCTACGCATGAATCGACGTCATAGGTATACATGCGTGGCTTGATCGAATATGGCGCTCACATAGCTCAACGCTGGCAACGCTATGCACGCTGCGCATGCGGTGCTCGCTATACACGAATATTAGCCCACGACTATGTACAACTGTATCAACACGTGCGTAGCCTCTCCGTGCGGTGCGGTGGGCCACGTGGTACTGCAGTGGAAACGTAGGCCCGATGTCATACAAATGAATCCTGAATCCTGAATGCCCAGGGGCGCGGTAATTCTGTTACGAATTTATTCGCAAGGTACCTGCGTCGGCTTTTTGAATAGAAGTAGGTATCAAAGGGCCAAATGTGCGAGAAAACAATGTAAGTTCCTCAAAATTTTAAATCTAAACAATATTTGTTAAAAGAAATTCAACAATGAGTCATAAATAGTATCACTGCGGCTTAGAAAAGGTCTAACGGAAATTTAAAAAAATACTACGGAGTCATTTTTATACCCGACTGCGCGACACAAGGGAGGGTAATGTGTTTATCAGCCTATGTATGTATGTTTAATCAAACGCGCGGGCCGATTTTGATAATTCTTACGTCTATTGATTCGTTTTAATCATGTGAGTTTTACTAAAGGACATGACAGTAATCAAAATACAATATGTCGACAACCAGACGCCATTTTGTGAAAAACAAAAAAAATGAAAGTCGACGAACTACTTATATCAAGTGGAGTAGGTATCAAAATAAAGGGTACGAGAAGGCGATTCCAAAAATATAAATCACTAAAACGTAGACAAAAAAAAAATAAAAACATCCAAACACGTCACTTTTCGTGCAGTCTGATGCAGTTAGTGGCATGAAATCAATAATTGAACTAAAATAACTGCCACCAACTGCATCAGACTGCTTGAAAAGTAACTTTTTGTGCACTGTTTAGTTGTTTTTACAGTCGGGTTTTTTGATACTATTTACTTTTTTAACCTTTCCCGCGTCCAATTAGCAGACACAATAGATTTTAATTGTATCTCGCTCACCATGTGTCCCCTAGACACGGGAAAGGATAATAACGCTTCTTTCCATAGAAATGAACAATTTTCTTCAAGACAGTAACAGTAAACCGAGAAAAAAAAATACCTGCTAGAAGTAGATACTAATTAGAGGAGCTCGTGGCTAAAGTAATAACAGCCGCACGGGTCGATCCATCAGGTTAAGCTACGCTTGCCAGGGTTGGTCCATGGATGGGTGACCATCTTTACATACCGAGACTCCTCCGTGCCTCGAAAAGCACGTTAAGCCGTTGGTCCTGGCTGTGAATCATGGATCTTTGACAGTCGTTACGGGTCGTCAGAAGTCCGAAAGTCTGACAACCAGTCTTACCAAGGGATATCGTATTACCCAGTAACTGGGTTGTGGAGGTCAGATAGGCAGTCGCTCCATGTAAAATACTGGTATTCAGCTGCATCCGGTTAGACTGGAAGCCGACCCCAAGATAGTTAGGAAAAGGCTAGGGAGATTGAAGTAGATACTAATTGTCTAGGCCTGAACGCAGCTCTTCTTTAAAATTTGACGTTATTACGAACGCACCCTAAGAACATCGCTCGCTGCGGACTTCACGGCGGCGGAACGCGACTAACTTAACTTCGCTTTGCACGACAAAGGAACGAACCGCCATATTTTTGTCGCGATCACATTACGAGTACCTGTCATATTACCACCGTAATTTAAAAAAAATAAATCTATTTGAGAAACTAAAATCGAGGTCGGTCTTTATTGTATCGCCCACACTAATTTTGATCAACTGATGATAATTTTGTGCGGAAAGTCCAATTTTCTTTTGGGTATTTACTATGATTTCCTTGATGAAACTTGTTCATTGCTATGGGCAGACGCAGTACCTCGAATATGACCACCCATTTACGTAACACCTTTTTTTTTTTTTTGTGGGGTGGGAAATCATCCAATGACTTCTTCCGCTCTGGGTGGAGCGGGAGGGCGTGTCAGACTCTTACTGACTAAAACCCACCCCTGTTCCTCCCTGCCCAGAATGCCCAGGGGCGAGGTAACTCTTTCGAATTTATCCTCAACCCCCGGGCAGGCATCGGCCATGACTGGCCCCGTCCTGTTTGCTGACAATTCTTTGAGGCGCGCGTGGAACACTACGCGCCGTCGACTCTCGGGCCTGGTGCTGATCGGACGGCGAGCTACCCATTACTCGCCGTCCGCAGGCCCGGGTCTACGGTGGCCGGAGATCGTCTCGCGGCGCCGGAAACCCCTGGAGTCTCCTGCGGCGGCAGCTGCTGAGGGCGTTAGGGCGAGGCTGTCGTCGCAGCCTCTCCATAACCCGTTCCGCCTCCTCCTTCGCAGAAGGAGGAGACTGCTTCCCATTCCCTCTCGCTCCGTACCATGGCCTGGACCAGGGCCGGGCGCGAGAGGTGTTTACGTTACACCTGTAGAGGACCAGACAAGAGCAACCTCAGTTATAGAGGTCCACGCACAGATATCTGGCATAGATTATCCAATCCCACTAATTTTATTAATGCGAAAGTTTCGATAGATGAATGTACGTTTGTTACTCAATCACGCTAGAACGCCTGAACGGATCAGGATGAAATTTGGCACAGAGATAGATTAAAGTCTGGAATAGCATATAGGCTATAATTTATAATGGGGGAAATATCTTCTAAATCCACGCAGACGAAGCCGCTGGCAGAAGCTAGTATTACAAAAAATAGAACCGACTTCCAAAAAATAATTTTGCAAATCCGTCCATAAATGACGGAGTTATGCCCGAAAATACATTTAAAAAAAAATACAAACATCCGAATTGATAACCTCCTTCTTTTTGAAATCGGTTAAAAAATGCGAAGTTTGGATGGATAGATGTACGTTTGTTACTCAGTCACGCTAGAACGGGTGAACGGATCTGGATGAAATTTGGCACAGAGATAGATTATAGTCTGGAATAGCATATAGGCTATAATTTATAATGGGGGGAATATCTTCTAAATTCACGCAGACGAAGCCGCTGGCAGAAGCTAGTATTAAAAAAAATAGAACCGACTTCCAAAAAATAATTTTGCAAATCCGTCCATAAATGACGGAGTTATGCCCGAAAATACATTTTTAAAAAAATACAAACATCCGAATTGATAACCTCCTTCTTTTTGAAATCGGTTAAAAAATGCGAAGTTTGGATGGATAGATATACGTTTGTTACTCAGTCACGCTAGAACGGGTGAACGGATCTGGATGAAATTTGGTACGGAGATAGAATAAAGTCTGGAATAGCATATAATTTATAGTGGGGTAAGTAAAAATGCCACGCGGGTGAGGCCGCTGCCAGAAGCCAGTACACTATATAATAGATTTAAGGGGTCCTCGAGGTCTCGGGTCTTCGGGAGGGTCGGGTCGGGAGAGACTTCCTCAATCATAGAAGTTTTGCATTTGCAACATTTTCATGCTGAAAATGACGGGACTAGACAATTACACTCATTTATAGAGTTTTCTCGCTTACCCAGTTCTCACTTACTCAGGTTTGACTGTACTACTACTAGCTCAAGCGAAAATCATGCTCCTGTGATAAAAAGTATACCATGTGTTATTCCAGACTATAATCTATTGTTGTGCCAAATTTCATTCAGATCTGCTTTGCGGTTCCGGTGTGATTGAAGAACAAACATCCATCCAGCCAACTATATACATCCAAACTTTTGCAATTATAATATTATTAGTAGGATATTAATCACTAGGTAGCCATTTTTCGCGAAATTACTTAACTGTCAAGGGTCATCTGGGTGACATCACGCTATAGGTAACGGCGCGGTGCGTGTGATTAAAACGCCGATATCTTTAAAGTTTTTTTATGAGAGCCCTATATGAAACTTATGTTTTTGGAATCGTTATGAAATAAGCTATCTTATTCATAAAGGATTAGTTCTTTTTATATTGTGTGTGTGTGTGTGTGTTCTTTTTTTAATTCTAGTTTGAATTCAGTGTTAGATAAATAATAATAAAGTAGGATTATGGAGTGAGGTGCGAAGTGAACTTTATCTACTGAATAAAAAGAATATCAACTCAGGTTCCCTGGGCGTACTCGACATTTACAAGCTGTAAAACTAATGGGATTGTTTCCAACATACTTACACAATTCCTTCCAGTCTTTAGGAGCTGTCTTCGCAGCCCTAATCCTCGTAGCCTTAAGTTTTTTGCGAACCTCTCGTCTCTGATCAGGGCTGAAGTTGGCCATGTCACCATACACAACAAAGGGTCGCACGTCATCGTCCAAATTGTCCCACCATGGTTTCTCTTCGCCAGGGACTGTGATTTAAAAAATATAGTTTTAAAACAAGCTTTTATACCGACTATCATAACTAAATGCCTACGCAAAATATCGTGTTTGTGCTGGTAACCGTTGAAGAGACCTATATCTGGAGCTAGTCCTGGATGTCCGTTCAGGTCATGCTTACCATAAAATTCCAGAACTGAACAAACAGGTAAAATTTCAAACACAAAGGTAAAGAGAAAGTGGTACTAATTCAGTTTGCAAGATTTGACCCAAACAAACAAACGTTACTGTTTTTAGGGTTAGGTACGTTCCCGAAGGGTCCAAACGGAGCCCTGTTGTTGTCACTCACGTGTCCGTCAGTCTGTCTGTCCGTCCGTCGTCTGTCACAAAATTTTGTTATGAAGAATTTTTTAACATCCAGTTCTAGTTTTTAACTTCCAGGTTTAGTTGTGATTCCCCAATAAATTGTGTTAACACTACATAGACATACGATCGCAGCAATCGCAGTTGATTTGCTGTAATTTTTTGAAGAATTCCGTTGTCTATCTCCTAAACTCATCATCAGATCTAAATGAAAATTAAATGGAACCATTTCGGAATAAAGCCCTTTCGAACAAAAAAAGAATTTTGCAAATCCGTGTCTAATATGACGGAGTTATGCCCGAACATAAATTAAAAAAAAAAAAATACAAATATCCGAATTGACAACCTCCTTCTTTTTGAAGTCTGTTAAAAACACCCCACATAAAGGGTTCAACCCCCACACCCTCAAAGATAGAGCAATTTAAGTATCTGAATTTATTTTAATCGATAGTCCACACAGTCTAACAACCATAACTTTGGACCTAGGTCTCATAGAGGTGTGCATTAATTTAATCTACAAACGGTGGTGTGTCAGCCAAGTTCGCAAAGCTTAAGAGCGACACACTGGCCGGGGGTTATATAACACGAACCATATTGACCTTTTTTTAGGGTTCCGTACCTCAAAAGGAAAAAAGGAACCCTTATAGGATCACTTTGTTTTCCGTCTGTCCGTCTGTCAAGACAATTTTTCTAAGAAACGTGTGGAGGTACCATGCTGCAGCTGAAATTAGGTACTATTAAATACTCAAGTCTGCAATCCCTTTTTTTTTTTTTGGGGCGGTGGGAAGTCATCCAATGACTTCTCCCGCTCTGGGTGGAGCGGGAGGGCGTGTCAGATTTTTACTGACTAAAACCCACTCCTGTTCCTTCCCTGCCTGAGTGCCCAGGGGCGAAGTAACTCTTTCGAATTTATCCTCAACCCTAGGCAGGCATCGGCCATGGCGCCGTCGACTCTCGGGGGCCTGGTGCTGATCGGACGGCGAGCAACCCATTACTCGCCGTCCGCAGCCCCGGGTCTACGGTGGCTGGAGATCGTCTCGTGGCGCCGGAAGCCCCTGGCGTCTCCTGTAGCGGCTGCTGCTGAGGGCGTGAGGGCTAGGCTGTTGTTGCAGCCTCTCCCTCACACGTTCCGCCTCCTTCTTCGCGAGCATTACTGCTTCGCAAAAGGAGACTGCTTCCCATTCCCTCTCGCTCCGTACCATGAACTGGACCAGGGCCGGGCGCGAGAGGTCGCTGCCGCCGATCGCCTGCACGAGGACACGGCGGGGCTCCGCCCAAGCAGGACAGATCTCCACCGTGTCCTCTGGGCAATCCCCACAGTGGGGACATCCGGGCGTTTCCCTCCGCTTTATCCTACACAGGAACCTCCCGAAACTTACGTGTCCGGTAAGGACCTGCGTCAGGCGGAAGGTGAGGACGCCGTGGCGCCTCTCATGCCACTAAGTCTGCAATCCCTTGGAGCAATTAAAATGTCAAACTTCTAAGTCAACGCAATCAAAAGATACGGCCGTTTATGCCGCATATTTTGACACTCTCAAAGGAATCAAAACCTAAAGCGTACCTACATGACCTAGAATCATGAAATTTGGCAAGAAGCATTGGCATAGAGCATAAATAAAGGAAATAACATGTATGGGGATAACAGTTTTCCAACTGCAAAGTTAAGCTTGTACGGAACCCTCGGTGCGTGAGTCCGACTCGCACTTGGCCGGTTTTTTTTTATTCATTGATAGACTCGCGTCTGACCACTACCTAACCTGGTGATAAGTGATGATGTAGTTGAAGATGGGGTACGCTTGCCTAGAAAAGGTTGAAAAAAATATAGTACCTACGAAAAACTGCACCACAAAATTGTACAACAATGGAAAATATGATGTTGATGAAAAGTTGAGTTGAGTAAAGAAGATGTTGCCCATCCACACGCTCAAAACGTTTTGAGAACACATTCATTGTGCGTACAGCTAAGGAGTGGAATTCCCTGCCGGAGTCTGTGTTTCCTGATAGCTACAACCTGGGAGTCTTTATGTCAAGAGTGAATAGGCTACTTCAAGGCAAGCGTGCTCCATCTTCGGCCACATTATTGCTTACCATCAGGTTAGTGGTCGAACGGGTGCCTAACAAAAAAAAAAAATGTTGCCGAGAGCCGCAGCTCGAAGAGCACTCCCACCACCTCTCAATAACTTAAAATCTAATTGACCCACACTTACAATTTTGCGTAAGTATCTAGTAAGACCTAGTAGTTTTCTAAATCTAGTAGTTTTTTGATAACGTTTAATGATAATGGGTTAGTATAGTTAGTTAGTGCTAAATATAATTAAATTGTTAGTTTCCTTCTTTATTTTCTATTGCTTGGACCCCAGGTTGGGTAAGGCCTCCTCTAAAGATGTCCATTTGTCTCGCTCTTGTGTTATTTGGCTCCAGTTTGAGCTGGCGCGGTGGTTCTTTTTATCTCGATTTGTTTACCTCGTGTTAGTGGTGTATCTCAGCTTCGTTTTCCTTGTGGAGCTCTTTATAGGGTTGCTTTTAAGGTCCATCTCTGGTCTGTAAGCTTCGCTACGTGGCCTGCTCAATCCCATTTTAGCATTTGTGCAAAGCTCAAGGCATTAGTGACTTTACTAATAGCTCTTAATTTTGTGTGTCATGTCGTTTGACTATCTTTACCTTGAGGATACTTTACTCCATTCCTCGCTGACTGGTAGTGATTTTGTGCTTGGCCGTAAATCTCCACGTTTGGCAACCGTATGTTAAGCACGGTAAAAGGTTCGAATTTTATTTATTGGCATGATACTTTAAAAATTCTCTTTCAGATGCCAATATTTGTTCCATTTCAATAAAACACCAAAATATTAAACTAAAAACACATTTAGGTATCAGTAATATCATCACGTTATGAATTACAGTAATTGATAAAAATATCGTCGGTATTGACTACCTGTGTGAAGGGCATGCGCAGGAGTCCTTTTTAGGCAACAATAAAACAAAAACGAATCGGCTTAGAGTTATAATTCTTTTGTCTATGAACTTAGAACAAGTCAATAAATAACAAAAGGACCATAAAAAGATCTTTGCAAAAGGAAGGAAATGCAAAGCCTGTGAATTTACGTTTAAAAATATTCTTTTATGGCTCAGTACAAAAATATGTTATCTTTTGTGTGAAGGTTGAATGTTTAGGTTCTCAAGTTTTGCAAGTTATTTCAACATTTTCTACCTGGAAGAAGGGTAGATACGGGTGGTAAAGTGCTGACTAATAATTGAAAGCAGGGCTTGTCCTATATGTATACAGTTGAATTTGATGGCTGAGACGTTTGTTTTCTTGAATTTAGAATCCGCTAATCTGTACCGTATTTAATTATTATAATATATTATTTATTTTATTTTACCGCATATAGTTAGCGAGTAGTATAAATACGGGTATCAAGTTCTAATTTGTAATTAGTTTGTACGGCCTCTGGCCTAAAGAATCTAAAATATTTAACTATCACGAAAAATAAGATATCCTTGTATTGAGCCATAAAAGTCAATTGCACGTTTTTAGCCGACTGCACCAGAAGGAGGGTAATGTTTTATTGTATTTTCTACAGTTCTGTTAAAATGTTAGGTTTTAACGCATGTCTTTTATGTTTTTGAAGTGAAAACTTCTAGCACTCGTAGCGCATCGCGTAGCGGATTGAAGTGAAAACTTATTTAGGCGCGTTGGGCATTTTTGTTCAAGTTTTCACTTCTGTCAGCACTCCCGGACTGCCACCCTTTTTTGTCTTTGTGTTATTTTACAGGGCAATATTAAAATCATAGCGGTACAGCTTTTAGATTTGAAGCTAAAGCTTGTCTAAAGTGACCCATTTCTGAGGGAAAATCAGGTACCTATTCTGAATCTTCCGAAATTTAACAATCATAATAGCGACATTTCAATAAATAAATAAAAAAACCTTTTCGCCTTGCAATTACTCATTCGTTTTCGAAATCCTATATTATAGCCCAGTTTTATGAATGAGTTAGTGTATTTAGTGTTTAAATATCATTTAATTGTTAGTTTCCTTCTTTATTTTCTATTGCTTGGACCCCAGGTTGGGTAAGGCCTCCTCTAAAGATGTCCATTTGTCGCGCTCTTGTGGCTCTAGTTTGAGCCGGTGGTTCTTTTTATCCCGAGTTCTTTTCATAGTGTTGAGCTTCGTTTAACTTGTGGACCTCTTTATAGTGATAAATGATAAATTATGTTTATTCAGTAAATAGGTTACAAGGAACACTTTTACACGTCAATGTTTTTTGTCAGTTTAAGCTAGATGAGGCCGGTGTTTCCTAGATGACGACGCTGAGAAGAAACACCGAAACAAACTCAGAGGTCAAAGTCTCTTTTAAAGTGTTCAAATCCATACAATTTGTACTGGTTAAATCATATGAGAGCCATGTACGTTTATGTCTGGGATGAGCTTTTTGAAGAAAGCAATACACAAATTCGAGTCGACCTGTCCAGACAGTGCAAGCATTTGTCAGTCATCGTGAAGCACAACTCAGAACTTTGAGGAGCTCAAAGAACCGACGAACAATACCAAAGTAAGGACATTTGAGTAGGCCGCAAAAATATTCAAACTGCCAGACAATCATAAAATCTACATGAATATAATGCTCTTAAGGTCCATTTCTGCTTCGCTACGTGGCCTGCCCAATCCCATTTTAGCATTTGTGCATAGCTCAAGGCATTAGTGACTTTTGTCGTGTCGTTTGACTATTCTCTATACCTTGAGCATGCTTTGCTCTATTCTTCGCTGACTGGTGGTGATTATGTGCTTGACTTTGGCCGTAAATTTCCATGTTTGGCAGCTGTATGTTGAGCACGGTAAAAGGCTAGAATTTTTGGTCTTAATTATCATACTTATTAGCATTTTACTTTAAAAAATCTCCTTCAGACTCCAATATTTGTTCCATTTCAATAAAACACGAAACATTCAACTAAAAACACTTTTAAGTAACAGTAAAATCAACACGTTATGAACTGCAGTAATTGTTAAAAATATCGTCGGTATTGACTACCTGTATGAAGGGCATGCGCAGGGGTCCTTTTTAGGCAACAATAAAACAAAAACAAATCGTCTTAGAGCTATGATACTTTTGTCAACGAATTTAGAATAACCATCAACTCAATAAATAACAAAAGAACCATAAAAAGATTGTTAATACCTGAAATATTTGCAAAAGGTAGGAAATGCAAAGCCGGCGAAATTACGTTTAAAAATATTCTTATTAAGCTCAATACAAAAGTATGTTATCTTTTGTGTGAATTTTGATTTAGATTCTGTAAGCTATGGTCGTAAAAATAACTTTCAAATAATTACAATTTTAAATAGTTAAAAAAACACGCTTTATTTTTAAAGGGAAAACTTCTTTAGGCGCGTTGGGCATTTTTGTTCAAGTTTTCACTTCTCACGGCACTCCCGGAGTGCCACTGTTTTTTGTAGACTCTTTCATTCGATACCCATATCATGGAAATGGATAAAAAAAAAAACTAGTTCGCCATATTTAGGAGTCCGCCATATTTGATTTAAATGCATTGTCATTGGTCCTTGGTATGGATGCGAAGGTTCAATTGAATCCGACGTTTTGAAGTGGGTGATAATCACGTTCAAAGATACCGTTACATAGATACATTACAACCTAATAGAAGCGTGTTAAAAATGCAGGCCTCTGTGAGACCTAGGTCTAAAGTTATGGTTGTTAGATTATGCGGACATCTAAATAGGTAAGATACTAAAATTACTCATCTTTGAGGGTGTAAGATCCTTTTTAACCGACTCTTCAAAAAAGGAGGCGGGTCTCAATTCGTCGGAATCTTTTCTTATTGTTTATGTATATTCCTCGATTACTGGCAGTCGCCAGAACCGATTTGGAAAATTTTTTGTTTGAAAGGGTATACTTCCCAGGTGGTCCCGTAATTTAGCTCGCCGTCCGATCAGCACCAGGCCCGTGAGTCGACGGCGCGTAGTGTTCCTCGCGCGCCTCAAAGAGATGTTTGTCAGCCACCACAGACGAGGCCCATCATGACCAGTGCCTGCATGCTCAGGGGTAGCGGATAAATTCCGTACCGCTCCCCTGGGCACTCAGGCAAGGAAAGAACAGGGGTGGGATTTAGTCAGTAAGAGTCTAACACGCCCTCCTGCTCCACCCAGAGCGGGAAATGTCATTGGAATATTTCACACCCCAAAAAAAAAAATTGGTCCCGTAATTTGATGAAGATCTGATGAAGAACTTTGGAGATAGACAATGGAACTCTTCAATAAATGATAGCAAACCGGAATCGCTGCAATCGTATGTCTGTTTATTGTTTACACCACTCCATAACATAACACCACGCTGATACGCTCTGACGGGGTCCTACTTGATCTATGCTGTGCCCGACAGGGTCCATATTTGTGACTAATATAATAATTTCCCTACCAACTATAAACATTATGGTACGCAATAAAGAATTGAGAATTGGGGAACACAGATTTGTACCCATACGACGGGGTATACAGATCACCCTGATACACCCTAATTTTGCAGTCTCGGCCTCGCCTTTGGTTTGCCGCGTCAACTCGGCCTCGCCTCGGCCGCGTTTCCACCTGCAATTATCTTGTGTAGGTTGCATAACATGACGGGCTACCGAGGTATAACGTGATCAATTGCTCGATCATGCCCCGCAATGTAGATAAACATGCATGCTGGTTGCTTGCAGGTGGAAACGCGGCCTAACTTGCCCACTTGCATCAAAATGTACCTACTACCAAGGCATTTTCTACTGTCAACAACAAACCATGATTGATTCTAGTTGCCTAAAGTTAGTTAGAAATAGAATAGGCTACGGCTAAGTAGTATTCCTGTCAATTGCAAACTAAGGAACTTATTTATAAAACAAATGACCATGTGATTTGTTACATTGACAGCCTTTTTTTCTTTTTGTGTGGTGGGAATCATCCAATGACATCTCCCGCTCTAGGGTAGAACGGGCGTTTCAGACTCTTACTGACAAAAACCCACCCCTGTTCCTTCCCTGACCTGAATGCCCAGGGGCGACGTAACTCTTTCGAATTTATCCTCAACCCCCGGGCAGGCATCGGCCATGACGGGCCCCGTCTTGTTTGCTGACAACTCTTTGAGGCGCGCGTGGAACACTGCGCGCCGTCGACTCTCGGGCCTGGTGCTGATCGGACGGCGAGTTACCCACTACTCGCCGTCCACAGCCTTATATATATATAAGGCTGTGGACGGTATAAAACTCACTAACCTTACACTGATTAGCGTTTTCTAAATTTAAAACTATAGAAAAAATCAAATAGTTTTTTTTTTTTATGACCCTGATTAGCATGTTCTTATTTTAACATTTTCTACCTGGAAGAAGGGTAGATGCGGGTGGTCCTTTAAACAGTTACAATCGGCTAAGTATTCAGTATTAAACAGTTTTTAAGTGCGACAGATAATCGATCATTAGCCAAAAATGTTTATTTATCTCGGTCTTAATTTTTGTGTTTGCTGACACTAGGCGACACCTAGTCAAGCAAAGCTCGGCTCAGTGCTGAGAGTTGAAAATCCAAAAGCTCGTTAACGGCATTGGCCCTTTATCTCTCAGGGCCTTCATTATATATAAAATTCATAATCCAGCATAATCCAGACTGACTTACTATAGGTGGCAGCGACCTCTCGCGCCCGCCCTGGTTCAGGCCATGGTACGGAGCGAGAGGGAATGGGAAGCAGTCTCCGCCTTCTGCGAAGCAGTAATGCTCGCGAAGGCAGAGGCGGGACGCGTGAGGGAAGCTCAACGGAGTGGGCCTCACGGCCCCGGCCGCTAGCTCCGCAGGAGAGCCACTGGGCGTAGGAAGTCGCGAGTCGATGTCCGGCCACCGTAGACCCGGGCCTACGGACGGCGAGGAGTGGGTAGCTCGCCGTCCGATCAGCACCAGGCCGGCGAGTCGACGGCGCGTAGTGTTCCACGCGCGCCTCAAGGAGACGATTGTCAGCCACCACTGACGGGGCCCATCGTGGCCGGTGCCTGCATGCCTAGGGGTAGCGGATAAATTCTCAAGATGAGTTACCGCACCTCTGGACACTCAGGCAGGGAAGGAACAGGGGTGGGTTTTAGTCAGTAAGAGTCTGACACGCCCTCCCGCTCCGCCCAGAGCGGGAGATGTCATTGGATGATATCCCAGCCCCTCAAAAAAAAAGCCTGACTTACTGACTGTGGACTGATATATCAACGTACAGCTTAAACCGCTGGTCCTAGAGACATGAAATTTGGAGGGTGTGTTCTTTGTGACTAGGTATCCACTAAGAAAGGGTTTTTCGTAATTCAATCCTTAAAAAAAATAAAAGAGGGTGAAAAAGGGATAGAAACTTTATAACGGAGGAAGTACTAATTCCACGCGGGCGAAGCCGCTGGCAGAAGGTACTCAATACTCAATACTCAATACTTTATTGCATTCCATATGTGTTAAATAGGTGGTATAACATAATAAAATATCAATATGGACCCTGTCGGGCACAGCAAAGTAGAAGAGAGGAGAAAGGTAGTATGTAAATAGACATCAAATCAATTGCCGAAATAATGTAACTTCAGAACGGCTGCACCTATTTATATAATTAGTTTGAACAAGTCTAGAACATAGACGCCGAGTTGCTAGCCTGTCGGTTTTCTATCGGTTACATTTTGGGGAGTGTGCGACGGAAGTGCACAATTTGATTCCGCCAAGCCCGTTTCATTAACGGACCACAAGACGTACGGCGAAGTGTCACCGGTTCATGGTGGACTGGACATCCCATCCATACGCACAAAGCGTTTTGAGAAAACATTCATTGTGCGTACAGCTAGGGAGTGGAATTCCCTACCGGAGTCTGTGTTTCTTGATAGCTACAACCTGGGAGTCTAGTCAAGAGTGAATAGGTTGCTTCTGGGTAAGCGTGCTCCATCTTCGACCACATCATCGCTTACCATCAGGTGAGATGGTGGTCAAACGCGTGCCTATCAATAATAAAAAAAAAGACTAATTACGTTCTTAATTCCAAAATTAACCGACCTTGGTAGATATGTTGACGTGTTTCTGTCTATCTATTGCTAATTTTTACCCGACTGCCATATAAGGAGAGTTATGTTTTTCGAGAGTATGTATGTCATTAGGTACTTACCAATCTAAATGTAGTCGTATTTTTTGTGGCATGGTCATGTGGGGTATCAATATTAAGGGCTCGAAAAGACGATTCCAGAAATATAACTCACTAAAATGTACGAAACAAAAAAATAGAAAATATTCAAAAAATCCGACTATCAAAAACAACTAAAAAGTTCCAAACAAGTCACTTTTCAAGCAGTCTGATGCAATTGGTGGAATTAAATCTGTGATACTAAAATAAATTCCAGCAACTGCATCATACTGTTTGAAAAGTGACTTGTTTGGAACTTTTTAGTTGTTTTTAATCAGTCGGTTTTTTTTTAGCTCGAGAAGTCGAATCAATAGCTACATGTGTCTTCTAGATTTCCGACTTCATCCTCATCATCACAATCACAGGGGTCTTCTTCAGGGTTGATTTCTGTCGTCGTTTGAGTCTTCAGCAGCTTGGGCAGATCTATCAGGTACTGGTTCGTTTCAGGGTCGCCACCCGCGAAGTGGTAGATGAAGGCCATGAACTGAGGGATTCCATTTAATTTATTTTAGGGCAGATTTTGCAATGGTCCGTAGCTGTTAATTAACGTAAGTTTTGAATATTAGATATGGTTCTTAACCGACTTCAAAAAGAAGGAGGCTATCAATTTCAAGTTGTATTTTTTTTTTGTTTTTTTTTTTATGTATGTTCGGGCATAATTCCGTCATATATTGACGGATTTCCAATATTCTTTTTTTGTTCGAAAGGGGTTTATTCCGAAATGGTTTCATTTAAGTTTCATACAGATCTGTTGATGGGTTTCGGAGACACACAACAGAACTCTTCAAAAATTGACAGCAAATCAACCGCGATTGCTGCGATCGTATGTCTTAATGGAGAATCACAACTAAAAAGTGAAAAATAAAAATCTTTTTTACAAAAAAATAGAAAAAAAAGTACAAACATCCAAATTGATCCTTCTTTTAGAAGTCGGTTAAAAAAAGAGTGCAAAATAACTTCAATTTCGAACGAAGGCACAAACCCAGGAACACCGACTAAGTTTTTTATACATATTTTCTTCCAAAAGTTGTCAAACTGCCATTTATACAGGTTGTAACGGAAAAGTGTGGTCATATTTTGACCTCCACCGTATGCTCCACCGTGTCCTCTGGGCGATCCGCGCAGTGGTAACACCCGGGTGTTTCCTCCCGCCTTATCTGAAACAGGAACCTCCCGAAACAACCGTGTCCGGTGAGGACCTGCGTTTGGCCTCCTCGCGCCACACCTAGAGCAGCGCTAGGACTTTGGCCTCCAGATCCCACTGCGACAGTCCGGCAAGGAGGCTCGCCGCCTCACAGGAGACCGTGCGGTATCCTCGGGACCTGGGACTCTCTCTCTTTGGAACGCGTTCAACCGGCGAGCTGGTCGCCGCCTCAAGGAACGCGCCCACACCGGTGCCCCGTAAAGGGCCATGGACCGCACGATCGCATTTATACGGTGACAGCTACAAATCCAGACTTCTAAGGCGAATTTCTTAGTGGGAAAAATAACAATTGGCTCGCACCGACGACAGAAACTAAAATACCTGCAACAGTTTCTAGAAAGGGCAAGATTTCAAATCTGCGCAAGCACCTTTGCATTCGCTTATACGAAAATGAACACTATACGTATTACGGAAAGGTTCATATTGATATGAATCGGTTACCTGGCAAAATATTATAATGGTCTAAGTACAAACAAACCTTTTTAAAATAGGCTTAATATTTTTATTGTTTAATATTTTCAAGGTGTTTTTATTTTCACAAGATTAGGTACTCTTTTACTTTGTGTTGTCTTTGTCGAAATGAATGTTTTGTATTTGCCAATAAACTTATTTCCTGCTCTGTTTTTTTTTCTTATTTGCTTGCTTTTTGAATTTAGACCAACAATGCAGAATTGCAGATCTTTGTTTAAGCTTATTTCATTTTTCAATATATACACCAGCTGTTTAATTGTTGACCAACCTTGAATCATCTTGGTAACGGTTTTAGGTACCTACCTAAACTTAATGGTGTGCTAATATTACTTGAATCGGGTGTTTATGAAACCCCATATATTTCGCAAATGGGATTGTTACGTTTTTGTGTTCTTGAGGATAGCCTCATAATTATGTCAGCCAAAGCTCAGCTTATGCGCGGTTTACATTATTCCTGTCCAGCGATCGAATCCAGCGCTGGAAGGCCACTGGAATAATGTAGGTAAACCGGTACTGGAATCCAGTGAGCAATCCAGTCCAGTGACTGGATTGACGTTCTACCTTTTCATTCCAGCGTCACTGGGATAATGTAGACGGCCATTCCAGTACTGGAATGTCACTGTAGTGTTACCAATTCAACAGCTTACGAAATACTAGAATAATTTAAACGATAAAATGCAGTCCAACACTGGACTGGAATAATGTGAACCGGGCATTAGTTATTGCCCCAAAGGAACAGCATCAAGTCAACATAATTTTGTTCCGCTATAATGAAGGACAAAATGGGATAGTGACTGCCAGTAAATGGCGGCTTTGTGTTACATTCTTTTAGGCTTAGAAGTGCATCTAGGGTTGTTTTAGCCATATATGCAGTAGAAAAGACCCATAAACACTAACCGTAGATTACTAAACTGTCTTAGGAGTGACGTTGTTACTAAACATTTTTAAAAGTTACGACATAAGAATAAAACAGGTATAGCTTCTTGGATGATTGCACTTCAGGTACCTACCTTGGTAGGTACAGATTCACTAAGATAAGATACCTTTTATGAGTCTTACTTTGCCACACGTTTTCTTCCAAAGCTTTAAAGTCACAAAAACACTAAACTTTCGTATAATTTCCGATGCCCTTGATATCAATTGAATTTAAAAAAAAAATGAATTAAATTGCTTGTCAATGCACAAATGATCGACTCCGGTATAAAATTACAGCACGTGAGACATAGGCAAAGTGTTAGGTACCAGACTGAAATACCCGATTCACTTATTTGTACCTACCTATGTCTTATCAACAAAATCCGAGATTCCTGAGTCTTAATTATACTTTGCTGCTGTAAAACTGGTACCTACTGAGCAGTTTGACGAGAGTTACTGAGAATCGTGATAAATGGTGTGATTTGTCCAGCAGTGAACTATGGTAGGCTAATAATGATAGGGGATGCCGGAGTGGTCTTATAAGAGGTAACGGAACGTTCCATGTGCTGATTAATGGTGATAACCGGGGCGGTTTTAATGCGGTCTCCAACAGGCGCCTTTGGAAGCTTTCCCACCGAAAACAAAAAGCAAAGACTGATATTGATCATGTTGACTGTGTAAATTTGGTTAGAGTCAGTCTCATTTAAGAAGTCCCGCGGAAATAAATGGCCCTAATTAAATTTGATAGAGGTTAGCATGTCATGTAGTCGCATATATCTACTAACGCGGCGTCTTGGCATATGCGCAAATATTTGCCTTACTTCGTTAATACAAAATGAACTTTATTCTCAAATTTTATAGGGTTCATTTTCTATTGTTTAAGTAACGCGAATAGTTTGACAAATACGCCAAAAGTGAAGACCCCGTATTACGAGACGGACTCTACGAACTACGATACCATTATCAATCACTGCAACAATTTGTGAGGTATTTAAGCCCAATTTTGAAAATTTAAATACCTAATTTTTTTTTTCAAAAAATCGGATGAAAGCCGCGATCAGTCGGTGAATGGCATAGCGATAAATGCGTCACCACGTAAGACAGGACCTCGAGAAAGACATGACAAGCAACTACTTAGAATTTGAAATTCAGTACCGTAAGTAGGTACTCAAACTAGCTAGCTGTGATATTTTAGAACTAGATCAACTTGGTACACCTAGTTGGTAGAATGCTATAATACATACCTAACATATGTAATAGTACCTAAGTTACGCAGACTGAAATAGGTATAAAATTATTATCAGGCAGATATGGAAGGTACTACGCACCTCATGAACTACTTCTTTCATTTTTTCCCGCCATTCATGATCTACTCTTGCCGCTGTCTTGTATCCTCTGGATAAATGAAGTATCAATTGTTGCCCTCGAGTCATTATATTATGCAATTCATTTATATAATTCGTATAATCTGTCGGGAAAAACATTTTACGTAGCCTTTTTCACATTTGGACGATTTTTGACATTGCCGGTAAATATGCGAATGCGTCATGAAAATGTGCCAGAAATTATTCGCAGTGCCATAACACATAATGCCATTAAAACCGCGTGAAATTATTTCTATCTCACTTTAATTACAATGATAAAGTAGAGACGGTAGATAAAAGCCACAAGCTCCAGCGTGGTGAAAATAGTGCGCGAGATTTTGCTTCGTTTCACGCACAAAACAAACCTGCGTGGTGATTGCATCGCATTGCTGTCTAAGTTGCCAGATATAATAAAGATAATCCCACGCGGCGTCATTTAGTATGTTTCACGCGAATTCGAATGGTAAAATCGATTTTCATATCGATACTTTCGTTCTCAAAAACTATAATAAAAACGAACGTCTTTGTTTATTTAAAATTTCAGTAAAAGGCTTGATGAAAAATTTAATTAAATTCGGATCTTTTACCTTCGATGATTTTTAGTTTCTCTAATCTACTTCTTCTTCTTTCTGTACACATGACATACATTAGAGCTGCTAGATTTTTACATTGCAACTGTGTTTGTAACGCATGTATTTTTTCTTGTCTTTCTCTGTGTGCTTCTCGAAGCATATAAGATGCGCGAGTTTGTTCGTTTCTGTTTAATAGAGGAAATGCAAATTAAAACAAAAAAATCAGCATGGATTAAATTTTTGTACAAAATAATTCATATTTTTTTATACTCACAATAAAATGAATTCAAATCTGTCCTTAATCAGTTCCTTTTCTCTTTGTAATATTCTCTCATATTCTTCTCGCAGTTCAATTTCCTTTTCTTTTAGAATCTCCTCAACGTGTGAAGGAGCTATTCTCACTTGCTATGCCAGAGTTAAAAAAAACCTTGTGTTACGTATGTAGATATAGACAAAGCAACAGCTTTTTTTTTAAGATGATTGATATTATATTTAGTTCTGTTCTCCTGGTAATGAGTCTACCTCTTACGATTCTAGCCCCGAAAATACCTCTACATGAGTCTGGTCTCCTGGTAGTTTGAGAATCTATACCGCTCATGATTCCAGCCCCGTTACACTCTATGTAAATTTTAGATATAATGATACACCATTATATCTAAAATTTACATAACCTTTGAAAGTTATAACAACATTTCATAATACATGTCGGAGGAAGCAGTTAGAATCAAGTTGATTGCTGTTTTCATAATGCAAGATATCGCTTGTTTGTAAAAAAACATTATATATACGAGTACATACATTGTTAAATCTTCATTTAATTTTATTAGAAAAGAACGGCTGAACGGATCTGAATGAAATTAAGCACAGAGATAGTGTAGAATATAGTCTGGAATAGCACGTAGGCTATAATTTGTAATGGGCAAAATACTAATTCCACGCGGGCGAAGCCACGTGAAGCCAATCAAAGAAGATTTAAAAAATTATTGTTTTTGACAAACAAACTATATCTTACCGTTGCTAATAAGCATTATTAATTTCATTACTGAAACTGTAAATATTTAAAAGGCTTGTCGTCTTTATTCCGTCTATTATAAATAAGCGACTATTCTATAGACGAGCGGAGATGGTCACCATCTTTTTAAAGTTGGCGCAATAATGCGCGAGTGAGCTACAGAGCGCGGGAGTGTGCTGAACTGCTGACGTTTGAGATTGTGATTGTTTCGAAAATCGGCTTGTAGTTTTTTAAAACAGTTATTGCATAAGATTGATGGCGCGAACCCGTCTGCTTGGACGTAATTAATTGTTGAACTAACGTTTTACAAGTAATTCCGTAAATGAAGTGTAGTGTTAATGTGAATTGAATAAGTGACTGTTAATAATGTTGTAAAACTTATTTTTACTAACTAAATTGTACGCAACAGCATTTCACCCTGATGGCGCCCACGAGATCCAAGAATAATAAAAATATTGAGGAGAATAGTCCTTGCCCCGACATAAAGGTAGGCTTCAAATTGGGTACAATGTAAGTTCAACTAATATTTACCTCGTCGTTCTTTTTACAAATGCAAATTTTTTTAAGTTGTTCTGCGGCTACTTTGGTAGCCAAACGATCTGAAACAGTTTTTGTTTCAAAACCTTGTTCTTCTCTGATAATTCCTAAGACAGCAGCATTCCTGGCTTCACTTGAAAGTCTTGAAAAATCATTCTGGCTGCTCTGAGACATCTGCAAAATGAGTTACTTATCAAATCTCACCGCAGTCCACCACCACCTGGAGACTGAGAAACCAGTGCTCGTGTTCCTTTCGGAGACGCAGATCGGATGACCGTCGGACGTGTCGTACCTTACTTACCCAGGGTTTACCCTGGAGCACAATTTTAAAACCACACGCGGGTGTGTGTATTTTTTTTTTATTTTTATTATGTGTATTTACGCCCGGGACGACATCTGCTATCGGCGTCTCCGCAACCTTGAAGACTCAAGGTTCTCAACTCTTTGGGTCCTAGTGGACACAGGCTAGGCTTGTGTCTACCCTTCGCACAGCGGTAATTTAGAGACAACTGGGCTCACACAACACCTCAGTGAGGCAGCGGATGCGGCTCAACAGCGGTACCCTTCTGCCCAATTGGAACACCAATTAGCCTCTCCTGATGGTGGGGGCTGAAGTCCCCCAGTCACAACTGGGGGACTTCAACGCCCACCATCAGGAGTGGCTCTTTCCATACACAGACCATGTTGGACTAGAGACGCATAAGTTAGAGCTAGCGTTAAATCTCACGGTCTCACCCAGGTGGTCCAGGGGGCAACGAGGGTGCCGGATGTTGATTCGCACACAGCCAATTGCTTGGACCTTCGTCTGACAACAGATCCAGACCGTTACTCGGTGTCGATTTCTTTACCATTAGGTACTTCCGACCACTGTCTGGTGAAGTCTGTATCCGTCTACTCCCCGCCCGATCCTAGCCCTAGAGGCACCAGGCGGGTTTGGCGGTACAGGTCAGCAGATTGGGATCCGGATGGCATGCGATCTTTCTTCGCATGCTATCCATGGCAGCCCACTTGCTTCTCTTCGACTGATGTATCGTCGTGCGCGGACGCCGTGATGGATATGTTGCGGCAGGGAATGGAGTGGTAAATTCCGTTCTCTGACGTAACTTTGTCTGGCGAAGCTCGTCCTTGGTTTGGTGCCGAGTGCAATCGCGCTGATGCGCTTAAACACGCGGCGTACCTAGCATGGGTCGACGCTCGGACGCGCAAAACAAAAGACGTGAGTCAAAAGAAGAGAGCCTTCAACAGGGCTGCCAAGTCCTGCAAGAAGGTCTTGCGGAGGGCTCGGTTTGACCACATTAGCCGAATTGGGAACAAACTTGCTTCTTACCCAGCTGGTAGTAAGGCGTTTTGGTCCCTGGCTAAGTCGGTTAGATCGAACTTCTGCCACCCCTCACTACCTCCACTGCTGAAACTCGACGGGTCGCTGGCCCACTCCGCTGAGGAGAAAGCAAACTTGTTTGCGTCTCTGTTTGCGGAATCTTCACGTCTAGGTCCTGGTGGCGCGAGGCCCCCTGGTACTCTTGGTGGATGCGAGTCGTTTATGTCGGATATTCGCATTCATCAGAAGGATGTCCGAAGGATACTGCGTAACCTAGGCGTGAACAAGGCTAGTGGCCCCGACGGGATACCGGCAATTGTATTGAGGACTTGTGCGCCTGCTTTGTAGACCCTTTCGGCTGAACGCATCTGGATGAAATTTGGTACAGAGATAGCTTATAGTCTGGAATAGCACCTAAACTATAATTTTTATTGGGAAAACACTAGTTCCACGCGGGCGAAGCCGCACGGAGAAGCTAGTGTAAGTACTCAAATAAATGTACCAGCGACCCGCCCAACTTCACACGGGTAAAAATTATACACTTATACCTTCTACATGAATCACTTTATCTATTGGTGAAAGCAGCATGAAAACCTGTAGTGCTATTCTGTAAAATCTCACCGTGAAAACTTAGGTGAAGTGAACATGAAGTGAGCTGTCAATCCATACAATCAAGGTGGAATGACAGTTCACTTCACGCTCACTCCACCTAAGTTTTCACGGTGAGCTGTTAACAGAATCGACCAGCTGCTCGTAGTAGACGCTAGTATTATATTATCTGTGGTAGTAGTTTTTATGTTTATCGCGGCAAGGGACTTTGTTTTATAATACATAACATAGTAGTAATTTTCTCTTGTTTTGTGTGAAAGTGTGTAGGTATAAAAATAATACCGACCATCTATACTTGACATTGGCAATATCGCTAGATAGATGTTGACTGTACATTAGTTGCTTGCAATGAAACCTAACGCTTTTGAAGACTATTTTATACTGGGTCCACACCAACGGGAAATGCCGTTGATTATCGCGATGATGAACGTAGACCGTAGGTGTAGCCACAACTATGGACAACGGCATTCACATTGCCGCTTGACATTTGGCGATGACTCAGGTGGCGGTATTTTTTAAAGATCAAGAATCAAAAATAATTTTATCGCAGATTGCCGTTGACCGGTTAAGTGTGTCCACTCAGTTTATCGCGATAATTGTCGGAATATTTACCGCGTTGTTTATGGCAATGATGGGCATTGACGTTGAACGTTGCGTTGGTGTGGTCCGAGCTTTACTGTTTGTAATACTAGATTTCAATTTAGATATTCACTATAAAATAGGTACAATAAAACAATGCATTTCTTATGTTAATAAAATATTTTGAGAAAAATTTATGCAAAAATTCTAATCGATTTACATTTTGCCGGTGTAATCAAACGGAGTAAATTAAGTTATGGCAACACACAGTTCTGCTGTCGTGAAGTTCGTAACATGTGATGTTTCGTGAAAAGTGTTAATTTTATTATGAAAAACCTTTTTTAAATAACCGTAGTGCATCTTAAAAGTGTTAAAAACATACGTTTGTGCTTTAAGTGCTGTGTTTATTGTGTTAAAAGTGTTTGAATATCGTAACAAAAATTACATGGATAAAGCCGTCACCTGAGGTTGTAAAGGTTAGTGCTTTTTTCATCTGTTGTTTGTCTTAAAATAGATTTCTGTGCGGGTCGCAATGATATTTCAGATTTGTTTGTGTAACGCCTTCATGTGACTTTTCAGTTCTTTCATAAGACCTTGAACTAGAAATCTATCAGGGTGCCGTGACCAAGGTTAGGTTCGCGCGGGCGATTCATCTCGCATAATCATTGTTTATTACTCCGGTTTCGTTGAAAAACTTGTATCATTTCTTCAAAAAGCTATAAAAATGAATAATAATGGTGTTTTATACGTTAAAATGTGAATATAAATGCAAAAATCTGCTTCCATAAACCTAACCTAAAAACGCGATTGTATTTAGTGCAGTTTTTTTTGCAAGTACAGCGATACTATGGATTAACCGTTATCTGGTCGGTGCGCGTGTTATTACGGGTATTGGAAGTGAGTGAAGCTCTTAAGTACATTAAGAGCTAAAATGATGCGGTCACGTGAAATTATTTCGGTTTCACACATGGTTTGACAGTTAGTCGAGATTATTTTGGTCCTTATCGGTGACGGTACGGAGACTTTTGGCGTCAGATTTAAGATAAATCTTACAAAGCTATGTCTGCAAACTTTATAATTTCACAGATAAATGTGCTAGTTCATGTTATGATGTTTGTTTTGTGGCAGAGTTTTAAGGTAAATGTCATAAATTTAAAATAGATAACATTGAAATGCCATGTTGTTTAAAATAGTCACATTTGACCTTAGGGTCTGGTGATTTTGTGTAGTTTCCAATACATACATTTGATGAATTATTCATATATAGTAAGAAATATCATTACTAAGTGGCTAAAGTAATAACAGCCGCACAGGTCGATCCATAAGGTTAAGCTACGCTTGCCGGGGTTGGTCCATGGATGGGTGACCATCTTTACATACCGAGACTCCTCCGTGCCTCGGAAAGCACGTTAAGCCATTGGTCCCGGCTGTCAATTGTGGATCTTTGACAGTCGTTACGGGTCGTCAGTAGCCCGAAAGTCTGACATCCAGTCTTACCAAAGGGTATCGTATTACCCAGTAACTGGGTTGTGGAGGTTAGATAGGCAGTCGCTCCATGTAAAGTACTGGTATTCAGCTGCATCCGGTTAGACTGGAAGCCGACCCCAAGATAGTTGGGAAAAGGCTAGGCAGATGATGAGTAAGAAATATCATTAAATAGGTTATTTTATTTGTGGGTATACAAATAAAATAATTTATTACCTTATCTCTAAAGAAAGCTTGAAAAATACATCATAATAAAGTCCTAATCTCAAAAAGCCTCTACAAAAACATATAGCCTATACAAATGAAACTTTTGTTAATAGATAAAGAAACTAAAGAAATCCATTTTATAAAAACTATAATACCTAAGAGGTAACAGTGGCTTCAGTTCAGGTTTTGTTTAAAAGCCTAGAATTTAAAACTGCATAAAGTTTACTATCCTATCTCAAAAAAATATCCCTTATCAAATTTCTACTATTATTATATTAATGTGAAAGTATTGATGGATGTTTGTTTCTCAATCACGCTAGAAGGGCTGAAAGGATCTAAATGAAATTTGGCAAAGAGATAGATTATAGTCTGGAATAGCACATAGGCAATTTATAATGGGGCAAGTACTAATACCACGTGAGCAAAGCCGCTGGAAGAAGCTGGTTTTAACAAATTTATGTTGGTTAGGTAGCACATGTTAACTTAAGAATGTTCTTGTATACCTGGGTACCTAAGTTCATCAATGAGTAAAGGGAAAAGAGGAAACGAGAGAATCTTAGTTTAGTTAAATTAACGCATCAGGCCCCGCGCGTCGACATAACAATAGGTTTTTAATTGTGTCTGCTAATGAGGGACTTGACGCGTTAATGCACTTGTTTAATAATTTTTAATACATTATCCTTTACTCGAGCATAAACAAGCGTGAGATTTAACTTCGTAAATTCCGAGGCCCACAGGACACTTGGTCAGCTGTACCATCCCTGCAATTTTTTTGAGTGATGTCAGGCACCCTCACAGTCGATCGACATTGGTTGCATTCGCTAAAATGAAACGATTTGACGCTACAATTTATTGTAAGTAAAACGCATTGTTTTAGCCCGGGTGTAAAGGGTTATTTAAAAGAAATCACAAATGGATTAATATATTAATACTTTCTAATTTGTTCATCTATTTTCATTCATACCTAATAACCCATCTGCTCATAGGCAATGCTGGTTGCAGTTAAATGGAGAAAAGATATAAAAAAAAAATATATTTACAAAAAATCTTAATCTCTCTTTGTAAATCTTGAAATCAGAAATATCCCGAAAATTGATAGTGTTTCAAAGATAATGAGTAGCATCTGTGTTATTCCAGACTATAATTTATCTTTGTGCCAAATTTCATCCAGATCCATTTAGTCGATCTGTTGGTGGTTTGAACTTTCGCATTTATAATGAAAAATAGAAAATTAACAGCTGACTGCAACAATATTGGGAAACAGCTGTTTCTTACAATTCAATCTTATGAGGACCTTGACCTTTCTTGTCATGATGGACCTTGATAAGACTTCTTGTCATGATGGACTGATCCTACATTTGACTAACTTTCTTCTGTCAGCAGCTTTGCACATGTGGCTTTAGTAGACTATTATCTATCTCTGTGCCAAATTTCATCCAGATCCGTTTAGCCGTTCTTGTGTGATTGAGTAACAAACATCCATCCAAACTTTTGCATTAATATGATATTAGTAGGAGTAGGATTTAAACTTATTCATAAACAAACGGTTCATTGTTAATTTTACAAGTTCATTAACCTTACCGCATGAGAAAAGTATTTTCAAAACACGTCTTTTAGTTCCCGATATGATCTAAAGTTTGCACAAAAACAAAGGAAGCAACATTCGTACAAACAGTTAATATATTCGAATGATTCATCAGAAGGACAGTAATTGAGACATTTAGGTACTTAAATGTGGAATACAAATAAAGCAATATTTACATGTAGGCAATTTACATTTTCCTACCGTTTAGCTTACCTTAAAATTTCCTAATAGCCTGATTATTTTATGTTATTGGCTGTTTATTTTAATTGCTGTGCCTAATTACTAAATCAATTAGTTTGCAATTTTTACCTGACTGCTCCAGGAGGGTAATATTTTTACAGAGTATGTATGTGTCTATTTTTTTGGCATGTCTTGTGACCGAAACGGCTGAATGGATTTCAAGAAAAATATTTTTTTGTAAAAAAGTTTTATTATTTTTCACTTCTTAGTTGTTATACCTCAGAAGTGAAAACCCCAATAACATGGAACGTGGAACGTAAACATAGTCGTAATTGGAGAACACCAAAACATCATCTAGGCATACATATTTTTCGTTTTTGTTCAGTTTTTTAAAAAGCGCTGAAGCAATTTCGATAAAATTTATATGGGACCACCTCGGGAGTATATTCTATCGAATAAAAAAAGAATTTTGGAAATCGGTCCTCAATTGACAGAGAAACGGGCGGACATACATAAAAAAGAAAAACAAAAACATACATACAGCCGAACATAGAACCTCCTCCTTTTTAGAAGTCGGTTAAAAATGAGGTATCATTAGATTGGGTTTGACTGCAGAAGTGACAGAGGGTATTTAAAGTTAATTATTTCATCACCACTGCTCACAAAACCGTGAAGGAAAACATTGTGAGGAAACCGGCATGTCCTAGAACCAAAAATTCGAAAACATGTGACATCCAACCCGCATTGGGCCCGCGTCGTGGATTACAGCACACACCCTCTAATAGAGAGGTCTGTGCCCCAGCAGTGAGGACATTAAAAGCCTGATGATGATGATGAAATAATAGTATTGTGATTCTTATTTTCTAGGTCATTACTTTGCTTGTTCATTTTATTTTACGGCTAAAAAATCAAATAAAAAGTGTACATTGACGAATTTGCAAAATAGTTTAACATGGCAAAAAAAAAACTGAAGGCCTTATTGATCTCCATTTTTTTTTAAGTAAATGAAAGAAATATCTGACTGTTATGTTACACTCTTAACAAACAAGTCAATTAAATTTTTTTGAATATTTAATTATTAAGTTACTAAGATTTAAATATTTGTTCATTTAATTTGATATTTTATCTTTTAAAAACTTTTCTCCTGTCTGATAAAAATTGGTAATAAAAACCTTCAATGGGTCACAGGATTAACTTGTTACAAGAACAAGTTTTGATATTATCCATACTAGATATTATAAATGTGAAAGTGTGTGTTTTTTTGCTGTTTCATGCCTAATCTGCTGAACAGATTTTGATAAAACTGCAGCACACCGATGGACGTTGACCTTGATATTAAAACAAGCTCTACGTGGTATGAAACCCTTCTTGCGCGAGTCACACTCGCTCTTTTCTTTTTTCTTTACTTGGCCGGTTTTTTTTTATGACATGGTCATGCGGGGTATCAATTTAAAGGGCTTGAGGAAACGATTTCCAAAAATAACGAATTAAAAAGAAATATGTAGGAAAAAAAAAAACGGCCAAGTGCGAGTCGGACTCGCGCACAAAGTCCGTACTGTTATCTATAAAAACGGCAAAAAAATCACTTTTGTTGTATGGGAGCCCTTTAAATATTTATTACACATAAAATGTTTTTTTATTCTGTTCTGTTTTTTAGTATTTGTTGTTATAACCGCAATAAAAATACATTATCTGTGAAAATTTCAACTGTGTAACTATAACGGTTCATGAGATACATTCTGGTGACAGACAGATAGACGGACGGACAGCGGAGTCTTAGCAATAGAGTCTGGTTTTACCTTTTGGGTACAGAAACCCTAAAAAATTAAAAAAAAAAACAAAATTCCACCGACTATTCAGACTGCTTGAAAAGTAACTTGTTTGGAACTTTCTAGTTGTTTTTTGCAGTTGGGTTTTTTGTCAATTTTCATTTTCTTTTATCCCAGTAGTAACTTTTCTTGAAATAGTAAAGCACTTTTCCGAAGTCACGAGTAGAGCTTATTTTAATATAATTATTTGATTTATCTGTTGAGCCTTTTCAAATAATTAGCTGGTTCGACTTTGTTCTGAAGAAATGCTTGGCTGTTATTATTTTCGTTAAACAATCACAGGTATCATCAGCAAAGTTTTTGTAACATCCTACATTTTACTAACATTATAAATGTGAAATTCTCTGTTTGTTAATCACACAATGGCTGCATTGGTGGGATGAAATTTGGCGTACATGTAGACCATCACCAGGTTAGGAAAAGATACTTTTTAGGATTCTGTACCTGAAGGGTCCAAACGGAGCCCTATTGCTGTCGCTCACGTGTCTGTCAGTCCGTCTGTCTGTCGTCCAAAATTTTGTTCTGAAGAATTTTTTAACTTTTCATTGACCTGTAAATGATCTTGAAATTTGGAGATAATGTTTATTATATATATCTGCCGAGCCTTTTCCCAACTATCTTGGGGTCGGCTTCCAGTCTAACCGGATGCAGCTAAATACCAGTATTTTACATGGAGGGACTGCCTATCTGACCTCCACAACCCAGTTACTGGGTAATACGATGCCCCTTAGTAAGACTGGTTTTCAGACTTCGGGCTTCTGACGACCTGTAACGACTGTCAAAGATCCACAACAAGATTGACAGCCGGGACCAACAGCTTAACGTGCTTTCCGAGGCACGGAGGAGTCTCGGTATGTCAAGATGGTCACCCATTCATGGACCAACCCTGGCAAGCGTAGCTTAACCTGATAGATCGACCCCTGCGGCTGTTATTACTTTAGCCACGAACTCCTCTGGTGATAATGTTTATTATTACGTATATCTTACTAACAAATACCAATATATTGATAAATCGTATTTTTTCTTTGATATTCCCTTTTGATACGGAACTCTAAATCTGCGAAGTCCGACACGCACTTGGCCGGTTTTTATCCTAGGCCCAAACAAGCAGGTAAACTACTAACACTTTATAGAAAATAAGTAATGTCTGGCGGCTCTCAGATCTTACTCTATCATGCAAGTAATAACTTCCGAAATTAATGCGGGCGAAGCCACTGTTAAAATTTATCTAGGTAGGTAGGTATTTTGGAGTAAAATATTAAATTCAGCATGTTGAGTTGGCTAGGATCAGAGCTCTAAGTGTTGTGTACTTTCAGCCTAGACCCATGGTAGGTACAATAGCGTGTGTATAATTATTTCGGTACTAGCTGCGCCCCGCGGTTTCAGCCGTGTATACCGGGATAAAAAGTAGCCCATGTTTTTGTCCAGGGTATAAGCTATCTACGTACCAAATTTCATCCAAATCGGTCCAGCCTAGTGTTGCAAAGAACTCGAGTCTTCGAGTCCTATATAAACGGACTTTGATGATAAATTACAAGACTCACAGACATTTCAACAGGACTCCAAGACTAAACTAAATTCTCTACGAGCTCTTTAATGTTATATGAGAGCTCGAGTCCTTTCTATGCGGCGATTCGCACTCAAGTCCTCTTCGTGTATGAGTCTAGCAAGCAATTAAGGCGTATATAGCCGCCAAGTGGCGCCCTCAAGTAGGCCCTTAAATTGTTGCATTTACAGGACAGAGAGAGTTTACCTTCTTAGCTTTATTTTCTAAGAAGTGAGTTTTTAGCTGATTTTGTCAGATTTTTTTTGTAGGCATAGTTACAAAACCACTCATTTAAACTTATCAAGTTATCACCGAGGCTTTTCGAATGATGAGCTTCAAGTCTCATCTTCATGCTCCGAGTTTTTCTTGAAGAGTCGAGTTCATTTTAAGACTACAAGTGCTTTGTAAGACTCAAGTAGCTGTTAAATGACACGGGGCTTGAATCTAAGATTCCGAGCCTTTTCAGCACACTGAGTCTTGCATAGTTGAGACGAGTCTTTAAAATTACGACTCCAGGACTCGAGTCCTTTGCAACACTAGTCCAACCGATTGAGCGTGAAGAATTAACAAGCACACACACACGCTCACAAACTTTCGCCTTTATAAAAGTGTGATAAAACTTTTTTTTTTCATAGTAATAGTTGTTAACAGTAGATATTTAATATAATAGTTTAAAATTATGATTAGCTGATAATCTTAAAGAGCACTTTTCAAGTTGACTAAACATAACTGGGTACTTAATGCAATATAACTCATTAAATTAAAATATCATCATTCAAAATGTAGACCATACCTTGTATTATCTTTACAGCATATTATCAAATAGTAAATTTAAAGTAGATTTAAACTTTTTTTTTTAATATTTTACCAAGTTTTGCATTGTTTTTGTGGTTGTTTGATATATTTTGTTGATGTTTAGTGACATTTTGGCTTTCTGACAATTCAATCAAGTGGCGTTTGTCAAATGTCAATTGTTACCAGCCAGTTATTGCACACCTATTTCAAAATAATGTTGGTCCAATAGACAACCTAACTTATGTCATGAATCATTCTGTTATCCAACTGCCGCAGAAGGAGGGTAATGTTTTTATAGAAAATGTATGTATGTATAATGTGTGTATGTTTGTATGTCTATTTATTTGGCACGCGCTGTAGCCTAAATGACTTGATGGATCTTACTAAATGAGGTATTATTAGGTTTGTCTTGACCGCCGAAGTGACATAGGCTATATGAATTTTGATAAAAAAAAACAAAATGGCGACCGCTGTCCGCCACTAGATACGTAGTCGTATTTTTATGTGACCTGGTCATGTGGGGTATCAAAATAGGGAATGTGCACGGCATAGTCTGTGCCGTCTAGTGAAGTAAATCCGAAAGTTTAACATTTTAAAAAGTTGTCATTGACATTTCCGTGCCTTAACACATGCACCATGCACACATGCAGAACGCATAACGTAGACTGGCATCTAGTGAGTGAAATCCGCAACTTTTACTGCATAAATATTTTTATACTTGAAATTTATGTGCTGGCATCTATAGTTCCTGCACGCTCCCTATAAAGAGCTTGAGGTGACGATTCAAAAATATATAAATTCCAATAATATAATTCACTGAAATATAAGAAATAATAAAATTGAAAATATCAAAAAACCCGACTGTTATAAAACAACTAAAAAGTTACAAAGAAGACACTTTAGCAGTCTGATGCAGTTGGTGGCATCAAATCTGTGATTAACTAAATAAATGCCACCAACTGCATCAGACTGCTTGAAAAGTGACTTGTTTGGAACATTTTAGTTGTTTTTAACCAATGAAAAAAAAGGAGGAGGTTCTCAATTGGACCGTACATATATATTATGTCGGAGGAAGCAGTTCGAATCAAGTTGATTGCTGTTTTCAAAGTGAAAGATATCATTTATTTGTAAAAAACAATACTTTGTTAAATTTTAATTTAATTTGATTTGTTGCATTTTGCTATTGTTTAAAAACGTTATTAATTTATTTAAAATTACTGAATTGTTGTTAGCTAAACGCTATTTGTATCGTCCAAGTAGAACTGAGAATTTATCAGTGCGGAGTCCGCCATTTTTAAAAAGTAGACGCGCGCATGCCCGATGTGGCCCTAAGTGGCGCGGGAAGGTTTGGACGTTGGTTGGTGTTGAGTTAGCGTCGCCACATACTTAGGTACCGTTTCTTTTCTTTGCTTTGCTTTTCTACCTAGAAATCAGAAAAGAATTTAAATCTATTTTACGTCTAAACGGCAAATACCGGCCGGGGTAATATTAATTGAATCTCGAGAAATAAGGTACACTAAACAGGGGCCGACTTTAGAAATATAGATCGTAATGTCGGCCAGCCTCCAATTCGAGTGCCACTATACAGGCTGATTACTTTTGTATTTTTCATTTCATTTCTCAAAATTAAGTATATAATTTATTTATTATTTATGATAGCTAAATATGGTTTAGGATACAAATATAAATTGCTCTTTGGAACTTGCTAGTTATCTATTACACCCACTTCATATTTTTATTAACTTAAAAATATGAAGGGTTGGTCGTGAATCATTAATTGATTGATTAACCTGTGTGGGACAAAATGCTGCCTTTAGATACTAAGCTCGTTTTCACTTAATACTTTGATTGAAGGTACTACAATGACAGAGCAGGAAGATTCAGGGCCTTCACGGAAAGAAAGAAAGTTATAGTTGTTACGATCGCACTAAAATAAAAGAAGCTCTTGAGGCAATAAGTAATGGAATGACCATTCGCGCAGCCTATTCCAACCTATCCAACTATTTGGTGTCCCACGAACGACGTTTCAAGACAGATTGACTGGTCGATAAATAACTGATGAAATTCCAATTTTTTATTTAATTTAATTTTATTGTGATGTTTAACTTTGATATAATTAGTTAAAGTACTTAGCATTGTTATAGTGCAAATCAAAAAAATAATTTACAATTAAACAAATACAAATGTATACTTAGTGTGATATTAGACTCTTGCCAAAATAAATCTTATTACTTATTATTATTTTTCATTGTCCCCGGCCGACATTTGGGAAAAACACGACCGACCATGGGCCGTAAACGGCCGACTTTAGGGTTTTTTGTGTGCTCAACTCATTTAAACCTTAGTACTTTTTCTTTTTAGTAGAAAACTCATCCTTGTGCCCCTTCACATAAAATAGATCTATCAACCTGTCTAAAACTGCATCACAAGCTGTCCTTCATTGCAAATTGGTGGAGCCAGAGCGATCCAAAGTTAGAAAATCCGTAAGGGGGCCGACATTTAGCGTATTTACCCTATTTGCTTAACACATTAGGCAGGCCCGTTCGCGCGCCGCATACCTTTATACTCAATACTTTATACAAATACAAATAATTTATTTTCCATTCACAAAATAAGTACTACATCTAGTGTATGAAGTAACCTTTTAGGCAAAAATTGCCTGTCAGAATCAGAATCAGAATCAGAATCAGAATTTTTTATTTGTGAACATAGGTACATTTACACGTTGTGTGAGATGTTAAATTTTTACAGGCTCTCTATGTTTTGCCATTAGGCGTACAAATATTATCATTGATTTAATTATTCATTATACATTATCAGTTAAAATTATAGGAAGAACTAGAATATAATAAACAAAATATTTCCATGTTGATTAGTTCAATTTCAAATAAAAAATAGGTACTAGATCAACCCTAATGTAAACAATTCAATTCGTGATATAACATAAGGTGATGTCAAAATTAAATTATGATAATGTCAATTAATTAAATTTCAAATTAATACAAGAATGTGTTAGGGCACTTTAAGCGATGTACGTACTAACAAAGCAATTTAATTCTTAATAGTTTTAGTTTTATAAAAATCTTCAAGTTTTAAATTTACAAAAAGAAAAGATTAATATCAAATTGAAAATGACAAAAATAAACCATAGCCAATAAAAATCTTGTATTATTATAGTTTTATAAAGAACAGTACAAAATGGCGTCGTGTTTTGTGGTAAATGAAAGGGTATACCCCTTTCAATGCGTGATGTATGTATGTGAGTGGGTGGGGGGTGTATGAGTGATGTATGTATGTGTGAGTAGGTGTGGGGTGTATGCGTGATGTATGAGTTGAATGAATGTGGGGTGTATGTTTTTGTGGGTGGGTGTTAGTGTGGCTGACAGGGAGGATTATTTATTGCATTCCATATGTGTTAAATAGGTGGTATAACATAATAAAATATCAATATGGACCCTGTCGGGCACAGCATAGTAGGAGAGAGGAAGAGGGCTAAGTAGTTATTCAAGCAATATAAGTAAATTATTGTTTTATTGGGTGTATAATATTATGTATATATAAGTTTTGCGTATATAGGTATATTAAATTGCTATTAATTGTAAGTAATTATTATGAAGTTCTTATATTATTATTAAAGTTTTCTTCTTATTCTTATACTATTTTTAAATATTTTTTGTTTTTTTTAATGTATTTAGGTTTATATTGGCTTTTCTATTTTTCTACATGTTTGGTGTAAAAGAGAGAGAAAAAGAAATTATTTTGGAATCAATTTATCATCTAAGAACTCCTTTACTGTGTAGTAAGACTTTGATTCGAGAAATTGCTTCAATTTATTAATAAATATATTTATTTTGCATATTTCTCTAATATTTTCTGGCAACTTTTTGATGGACATAACCAAAGGGCTGGTTGAGTGCACTTCCAGTCGGGATTGAGGTATATTTAATTTATTTTTGTTGTGTCGTAAAGTGTATCTTGTTTGTGTTTCTTCGCAAGTGGTATACAAATCTGGGTGTTTTCTGACAAATTTACATAACTCAAAGATATATAAACAGGAAAGTGTGAGTATTTTGTGTTTTTGGAAGTATGGTTTGCAGCTCTCTGTTTGTTCAATATTGGTTATTATTCGAATTAACTTCTTTTGTAAAATAAATATAGTTTGAGAATCAGTGGTTTCCCCATAGCATGGCCCCATAGCTAAGCCATGCTTAGTAGGTGACAATTGCAGTTTGCAGGTTGGTAGTTTTTTTAATTACCTACACACGGTGATACCTCTATTTACTTAAGGACTAGCTTTTGCCAGGTCGGCTTCGCCCACGTGGATTTAGCGCCACTATAAGTTATAGCTTATGCGCTATTCGAGAATATAATCTTACTCTGTACCAAATATCATCCAGATCCGTTCAGCCGTGCTGACGTAATTGAGTAAAAAAACATCCATCCATCCAAAATTTTGTATTTATAATATACTAGCGGAGCTGCCCCGGCGTCGCACGGATGCAATATTTCTTTTTCTATTTCCCAAAAATTTCTTTCATACTAACCTTGTCCTGACAAACACGAACACAACAAAAAAATAATAATGAAATGACTTAAAATCATCACGATAATATCATCTACAAGGGGTTTACTAATGATAAGAATAAAATATAAGGAATGTCATAATTTACATTGCCCTAACGAAATTCAGCATGACGAATTGATGACGCATAATATTATCAGGCATAAATGTTTTGCCATAATGTTTAGTGCCATAAATACAGTTGGCATAATAATAATAATGAAACATAGTGATAGAAAAGCATAATAATATTTATACATAATGTCATTTGGAATAAAAATAAGGTGAGATGGGCATTGAAAGACAGAACTATCTTACCTCAGAAAGTATACAGTTGTAAGCATGCAAACAAGCATACACCATGCATGCAGCAAGCATGCAGCAAGCAAGCATACAAACGAGCATGCAACATGCAACAGGCATGGTTTCTCTCTCGGCTCCGGCGCTGAGGGGCTCTGGTGGTCCAACGCGAGCTTATCGTCGCAGATGGTTTTAACGCACACCACCGCAGCTTCGGCAAGCCGAAGCGGCGGGCGTTGAAACCACCTGCTCCTAAACTCGCGGGCCGTCTCGCTCCTCCGCGCCTACGCGGGCTTAAATCACACTCCAGGGGTAGAGCAGACAATACTACGTGGAGTCGGCTTTCGTTTCTGTGAAAAAAAAAATTATGCAACTCCAAATTATGCCAAAACAAATGAGACCAAATGACAGTTATACTAACTTTTGCATTATGCCACAGTATTATTAAGCTAATAAAAGTTATGCCTTAAAATTGTATGCCAAGAGGGGGTGCCCGCTACAAGAGCCAAGCAATCAATAATGACGTTTATAATAATTATATTAACCCCTATTTTGATATTATATCGTTTTTTTTTTTTTGGGGGTTGGTAAATCATCCTATGACTTCTTCCGCTCTAGGGTGGAGCGGAAGGGTGTGTCAGACTCTTACTGACTAAAACCCACCCCTGTTCCTCCCTGCCCTGAGTGCCCAGGGGCGAGGTAACTCTTTCGAATTTGTCCTCAACCCCCGGGCAGGCATCGGGCATGACGGGCCCCTTCTCTTCGCTGACAACTCTGAGGCGCGCGTGGAACACTACGCGCCGTCGACTCTCGGGCCTGGTGCTGATCGTGCGGCGAGTTACCCACTACTCGCCGTCCGCAGGCCCGGGTCTACGGTGGCCGGAGATCGTCTCGCGGCGCCCGAAGCCCCTGGCGGCTGCTGCTGAGGGCGTTAGGGCGACTCTGCTGTTGTTGAGTCTCCCTAACGTAAGCCGCCTCCCTCTTCGCGAGCATTACTGCTTCGCAGCCTTGAGGAGACGGCTTTCCATTCCCTCTCGCTCCGTACCATGGCCTAAACCAGGGCACGGCGCGAGAGGTCGCTGCCGCCTATCGCATCCACGAGGACACGGCGGTGCTCTGCCCAAGCGGGGCAAACCTCCACCGTATGCTCCACCGTGTCCTCTGGGCGATCCTCGCAGTGGAAACACCCGGGGCTCACCTCCGCCTTGATCCGAAACAGGAACCTCCCGAAACAGCCATGTCCGGTGAGGACCTGCGTCAGGCGGAAGGTGAGGGCGCCGTGGCGCCTCTCCAGCCACTCCTCAAAGAGGGGCACTACCGCCGCGATGGTGGCGTGCCCAGCGCTGGGTTGCGACAGTCTGATATTATATCGCTGCGCGTTGGTTTCAGCACTGTTTTTCAAGTGCGAAGGTGAAAGTTTGAGTCTAGCACGTTTATATGTATTATTTGGTGATTGTTTTGTTTATTTTTATGTATTATCTTAATATAAACATGTCATTCGATTTTTTAACAGACTTCAAAAAAGCGGAGGTTCTCAATTCGTATGTTTTTTTTGTTAATTTTTTTTTATGCGATATCGCCGCCATTTGTGAATAGATTTTGATGATTCTTTTTTTGTATGATAGATAGGCCATACTTCAGAGGTGGTCCCATATAAATTGTATCGAAATTGATTCAGCGCTTGAAAAAATCAACATAAACAAAAAATATGTATACACAGATGACGTTTTGGTTGTCTCCAAATGTTCAAATTCCATGTTATTGGTAATATCTATTCGGGCATAACTTTAATATTTAGTTTTACTTCTGGTGTACAACAACAATAAAAAATAAATAAAAAAAAAGTGAAAAATAAAAAACTTTTTTCAAAAAGTACAACCGACTTCTATAAATTGCAAAATAACTTTAATTTCGGAAGTCGGTGTCAAATAACGAAGAAACAAAAAAAATATGTACACCGACTTCCGAAATTAAAGTTATTTTGCAATTTTTAGAAGTCGGTTGTACTTTTCGAAAAAAGTTTTTTTTTATTTTCCATTCATACTTACTATTATTTTTATAAACATAATAAAAAAAGGTAAAGAAAAGGTTAAAAATTGTTGTCATTCCTTCGATTAGATTATTATTTTTTAAAATAGGCATGCAAACAAGAACAGCGACCAGGCTACGTAGTTTTTGCAGAGTACTGATAGATCGAGACGTGACCAAGTTCCAGTCTGGTTTCTACATCAGTTTGGCGGACAATAGCCTTCTCTATACATGACATAAATCCAACGGTCATGCATTAGAACGTCCATTTTTAGAACGCATTTTTACCGATCCTGAAAATGATACAGAACGTTTAGAAAATCTGCGCCAAATCACGATCTCGGAATTTTTAAAAATGTGGGCAAGATCAGCTTGCGAACTACCTTACGTATGACAAAGTGCTGCCGACTGGCGTACAATATGTGAAATAAGCAAAGGTGTATTTAATGACAAAGGCCGCGCGCAAGGCTTGATCTTTTCTGCCCGGGGGTTGAGGATAAATTCGAAACAGAGTTACCTCGCCCCCGGGCACTAAGGGCAGGAAGGAACAGGGGTGGGTTTTAGTCAGTAAGAGTCTGACACGCCCTCCCGCTCCGTAGAGTATCTCGGTAGAGTAGTTCCCACCGCCTCCGCTTATATTAGAACTGATTTGACTGATGTCCAGGGACGTCAGTCGAATTCCGTATTAAGAGAATTCTTGCCTGCGTGATCGGGCTATTTAAAAGACATCTAAAAATGATCAAGCTGCAGCAATCCTCACGAGCATTCCGTCGCAAATTACAGAGAACGAAGTGTTTTACGCCTCCCTAAATACTATTGTGAAGCAAGATTTTTTTGGGTAATCATCAAATAACTTCTTCAGAGCCACGTTGACTCTTTCAAACACACCCAATATTGTCGAGAAATATTACGGGATAATTTGTTGTGTAGAGTATTGAATTCGCTAACATCAAGTAAACTACCAGCATACGTCATCCTGCTGAAGTCAATGTCCCGATTTCACTACTATGGAATTAACACCGCCTGAGTTCTGTAACGGATCCCGGCTTAAACTCTGCAGAAAAATATCATCGAGGTAAAAAATTCTTACGGGTCGTGGCGTTGACAAAACTGTTTACTACATCATTCTACTGATGGAGATAGGCCATCCCCAAGTGTCGCTATAACAACCGATCCTGTGCGTCTCGCATCCATCAGATTCCCTCACTAGATCATCGGTCCACCCTGTGGGAGGCCTTCCAGTGCTGCATATTCCGGTACGCTACCGCCACACCAGAACTTTCCGGCCCCAGCGACCATCTGTTCGGCAAGCAATGTGCTCTGCCCAGTGCCACTTCAGTTGTGTGTGTAATGGAGATTGTTCAGGCTATGTCGGTAACCTTGGTTCTCCTGCGGATGTCTTTATTCCTAATTCAATCACGCAACGAAACTCTGTACATAGGTCTCCATTTCCCTTTGGGTGACTTTACTAGTAAGCCTTTTTATGAGGCACATTGTGAGCGACTATGTTTCAGGTCATCACTGGCAAAACGCACTGGTCATAGAATTCCATCTAGAGACACTGTGGTATGTGACACGAGAAGATACTGCCCAGCTTCCCGAATGCTGCCCAGCCAGATTCGACGGTTGGCCTCTTTCTCGAAGTTAATACCACGTTTGCCATTAATTTCTCACAATTACCCCTTCCAACTCAAGCGCGTGCAGTTCCCTGTGTGTGCTTCGCAAAGACCATAAACAATTCGCAGTGGGTAGACACTGAAGACTACAGTTGTCGACCTCTGGACCAGCCACTTCTCATACGAGAAAACTGTACGTCACTTGCTCCCGCGTCACCACACCTGACTCTCAGTACATTTTGGTTGTTGAAAGCAAGACTACTAGCATTTAGAAAAGTTTTAATAATATCTAATGGTATTCTTTTTCCACTTTTATACTACGATCCTGACATACTCTTTCCGCATCGTTAATGTCCTCTGGTCATAATACATACATAACATATTTACCTAATTAAATTATGTGAAAGTAAAATAAATGCACATACATAAATATGTCTAGGTCCCTATTAAATGTTTTATGTTAAAACTTTTCTAATTTGTCTGGTAGTCTTCTAAGAACGGCGGTAAAAATAGGGCCATTTTATGTCATTTTTGGAGGGTCATATTTTCTTTACTTATTAGTTGCTGAAAAAAAATTAACCGACGAAAAAGAACTAAAAAGCAAAAAATAAATAAACCTTTTAAGTCTTGAGTAATGAGCTTATTTACCTACATAAAATATCAAATTTTATATAAACTAATTTTGAGTCGGCGCCAAACAACAATCTGATTATTAAATATCTAAATTTTATAAGTACTTACAAATGAAGAGGGCTGTAAGTAGGTAATTAATCATTTTATTAATTGGCGCCGACTCAAAATTAGTTTATATAAAATTTGATATTTTATGTAGGTAAATAAGCTCATTACTCAAGACTTAAAAGGTTTATTTATTTTTTGCTTTTTAGTTCTTTTTCGTCGGTTAATTTTTTTGTTAAAAAGTTTTTTATTTCATGATTTTTTGTGGCTCGCATCATCTTTAAACACTCTGAGGCTAATTTCTAATTCTTCATCATTCCTCTTGCCACTGAGCTGATGATATAACAATCCTTCCATGAAGTTCCCAGGATATTGACCAGTTGAGGTTACCTCCAATATTGTAAAGACGTCTTTTCGTCAAAGCATATTAAGTGGTATTTGTCACTAAAACCAGTTTTTATATCTGACTTCTATTGTTTAGGAAAGGTATGATTTCCATCATCAGCTCAGTTTCATAATGTGATGGTTCCTAAATGCAAATACCTGATTCAGTTATGAAAAGTAAACAGAAACAATATTCGTGCCCAATTTTCGAGGTTCTCTCTCAATTTTTTCAGGATCCCATGAGCAAATCCTGATATCCTTGACATGGGACAATCCTTGAGGTATACCCTATCTAAGAAAAAAAGAATCATCAAAATCGGTTCATAAATAACGGAGTGAGGGCCGAACATACATACAGAAACGCTAAACGTGCCCACAATTTTCGAGGTTTTCTCTCAATTTTGTCAGGATTCCATTGTCAGATCCTGATTTCCTTACATGGGACCACCCTTGAGGTGTACCCTATCTAACAAAAAAAGAATAATCTAAATCGGTTTATAAATGACGGAGTGAGGGCTGAACATACACAAAAAAAAAAAAAAAAAAAACATATATACGGTCGAATTGAGAACCTCCTCCTTTTTTTTCGTCGGTTAAAAAGGAAATGACAGGGTCGTGTCAACAGCAGACCTTGACTTTTTGAAAAAAAAAATTATTGCTCTAGAGGCATTATTCAGGAAGAAAAAAGGGGAATACATTTGTATGGAGAATCGTAGCCCCCTGTTCCCTCTTAATCATTTTATTATTTGGCGCCGACTCAAAATTAGTTTATAGACGAGAGTTACTTTCGCATTTTAAACATTAGTATGGATTAGTTTAGATAAACATGAATATCATGAAGCATATAATTCAAGTAACATCTGGAATGAACACGTGTTCGTTATTTTTTCTTTTGAAAGAGAATTTTTATGCAATGCAAGTAAACACGACGGGTCGACTTCAATATCATTGTTAAACGAATACGATTACACTTGAGTCAATAAATTATAGTGTTTCTATGTCTATGAACATCATTACACAAAAATGTATTTAAACATATAAAGCAACTTGGAAATAATTGAGTTTCCAAAACGCGACACGTGCCTCGTGGTGGGTGAAAGTAGTAGGTAGAAGGTGCGTGCGTAGTTGCAAATTCTGCACAGCTGGTGCGCACTCACTCAGTCACGACATCTCAACTCTCTGGAACTGTACCCAAACGGCTCGTCCACACAGAGATTTTTGCCCGATAGAAACGGCTGTCAATCGTGGGTCTTTGACAGTCGTTACGGGTCGTCAGAAGCCCGAAAGTCTGACAACCAGTCTTACCTTTAATCTTAATAGGTATCGTATTACCCAGTAACTGGGTTGTGGAGGTCAGATAGGCAGTCGCTCCATGTAAAATACTGTTATTCAGCTGCATCCGGTTAGACTGGAAGCCGACCCCAAGATAGTTGGGAAAAGGCGCGGGCAGATTGATACTCTGAGGACAGTATACTTTTTTAGGGTTCCGTACCCGAAGGGTAACCAACGCCTCCGTTTTCTGTCCGTCCGTCCGTCTGTCTATCAACTAAATACAATCTCATGATCCGTAATAGGTAGACAGTTTACGTTTTTACAGAATGTGTAGGTATTTCTGTTGCCGCTCTACCAACAAATAATGAAAATAAATTAAAAATTAAAGGCCAAAAAAAGCACGTGTTTTTTTTACTTTTTAACCGACTTTCGAAAAAGGTTCTATGTTCGACTGAATGTATGTTTTATGTATGTCCACCGATTTCTCCGTCAGTTGTGGACAGATTTTCAAAATTCTTTTTTTATCCGAAAGAGTATACTCCCGAGGTGGTCCCATATAAATTTTATCGAAATTGCTTAAGCGCTTTTTGAGAAACTGAACAAAAACGAAAAATACGTTTACCTCGATGACGTTTTGGTGTACTCCAAATGTTTAAATTCCACGTTCCATGTTATTGGGGTTTTTAGTTGTGGGGTATAACAACTAAAAAGTGAAAAATAAAAAACTTTTTTACAAAAAAAACAACCGACTTTCAAAAAAAAAATACACTAAAAATTAAAAAATAACTTTTATTTCGGAAGTCGGTGTCAAAAAACGAAGAAATAAATTACAAACACCGACTTCCGAAATAAAAGTTATTTTTTAGTGTATTTTTTTTTGAAAGTCGGTTGTTTTTTTTGTAAAAACGTTTTTTTTTTGCTCGATCTTAATAATGGCAACAAGTAGACACGTATAATCTTATACGATGGTACGGAACCTTTCATTTCAACATCAACAATTTTGAATTCTAATATTTAAAATAAACTTTTTAACAAAAAAATTAACCGACGAAAAAGAACTAAAAAGCAAGAAATAAATAAACCTTTTAAGTCTTGAGTATTGAGCTTATACATAAAATATAAAATTTAATATAAACTAATTTTGAGTCGGCGCCAAACAACAATCTGATTAATCATATAAATTTTATTTGTACGTAGAAATGAAATAGGCTCTACGTAGGTAATTAATCATTTTACAATTTGGCGCCGACTCAAAATTAGTTTATATTCAATTTTATATTTTATGTATAAGCTCAATACTCAAGACTTAAAAGGTTTAGTTATTTCTTGCTTTTTAGTTCTTTTTCGTCGGTTAATTTTTTTGTTAAAAAGTTTTTTATTTTATGATTTTTTTTGTGGCTCGCGTCATCTTTTAATACTCTGAATATTCAGAGGCTAATTTCTAATCTTTTGTCATTCCTCTTACCACTGAGCTGATGATGTAACCATCCTTCCCTGTAGAGTCCCAGGATAATTGACCAATTGAGGTTACCTCCAATATTGTGAAGACGTCTTTTCTTCAAAGCATATTAAGTGGTTTCTGTCACTAAAACCACAGTTCTTATATCCGACGTCTAATTGTTTAGCAAAGGTATGGTTTCCATCATCATCTCAGCTTCATGATGTGATGATTCCTAAACTCAAATACCTGATAAGTTATGAAAACCCCTAACAAACCCTACCCCTAACCCACCCCTAACCCTATCTAACAAAAAAAGAATTATAAAGATCGGTTCATAACTAACGGAGTGAAGGCTGAACATACAAGCAGAAACACTATTCGTGCCTATAATTTTCGAGGGTTTCTCTCAATTTTATCTGGATTCCATCATCAGATCCTGATTTTCTTGACATGGAACCACCCTTGAAGTATACTCTATCTAACAATAAAAAACTTTTTAACAAAAAAATTAACCGACGAAAAAGAACTAAAAAGCAAAAAATAAATAAACCTTTTAAGTCTTGAGTAATGAGCTTATTTACCTACATAAAATATCAAATTTTATATAAACTAATTTTGAGTCGGCGCCAAACAACAATCTGATTATTAAATATTTAAATTTTATAAGTACTTACAAATTAAGAGGGCTGTAAGTAGGTAATTAATCATTTTATTAATTGGCGCCGATTCAAAATTAGTTTATATAAAATTTGATATTTTATGTAGGTAAATAAGCTCATTACTCAAGACTTAAAAGGTTTATTTATTTTTTGCTTTTTAGTTCTTTTTCGTCGGTTAATTTTTTTGTTAAAAAGTTTTTTATTTCATGATTTTTTGTGGCTCGCATCATCTTTTAACACTCTGAGGCTAATTTCTAATTCTTCATCATTCCTCTTGCCACTGAGCTGATGATATAACAATCCTTCCATGAAGTTCCCAGGATATTGACCAGTTGAGGTTACCTCCAATATTGTAAAGACGTCTTTTCGTCAAAGCATATTAAGTGGTATTTGTCACTAAAACCACTTTTTATATCTGACTTCTATTGTTTAGGAAAGGTATGGTTTCCATCATCAGCTCAGTTTCATGATGTGATGGTTCCTAAATACAAATACCTGATTCAGTTATGAAAAGTAAACAGAAACAATATTCGTGCCCAATTTTCGAGGTTCTCTCTCAATTTTTTCAGGATCCCATGATCAAATCCTGATATCCTTGACATGGGACAATCCTTGAGGTATACCCTATCTAAGAAAAAAAGAATAATCAAAATCGGTTCATAAATGACGGAGTGAGGGCTGAACACACATACAGAAACGCTAAACGTGCCCACGATTTTCGAGGTTTTCTCTCAATTTTGTCAGGATTCCAGTGTCAGATCCTGATTTCCTTGACATGGGACCACCCTTGAGGTGTATCCTATCTAACAAAAAAAGAATAATCAAAATCGGTTCATAAATGACGGAGTCAGGGCTGAACATACACAAAAAAAAAAAAAAAAACATATACGGTCGAATTGAGAACCTCCTCCTTTTTTTTCGTCGGTTAAAAAAAGAATTATCAAAATCGGTTCATAACTAACGGAGTGAGGGCTTAACATACATGCAGAAACACTATTTGTGCCCACAATTTTCGATGGTTTCTCTCAATTTTATCAGGATTTCATCATCAGATCCTGACTTCCTTGACACGGGACCACCCTTGAGGTATACCCTATCCAACAAAAAAAGAATTGTCAAAATCGGTTCATAAATAACGGAGTGAGGGCTGAATATACACAAAAAAAAAAGACATATACGGTCGAATTGAGAACCTCCTCCTTTTTTTTCGTCGGTTAATAAATGTTTCACATCTGCCGGCGTCTCGTGACGGACAACTTTTTTTATCGTAGATAGGCTCGCGTTTGACCACTATACTCTCACCTGATGGTAAGCGATGATGTGGTCGACGATAGAGCACGCTTGCCTAGAAGTAACCTATTTATTATTGAGTTAACAAACTCCCAGGTTTTAGCTATCAGGAAACACAGACTTCGGCAGTGAATGCCACTCCTTTCACAACCTAAAGTTTTCTATTGTTTATCCTGATTTATTTTTATATAATTATTGCCTCCGTTTGTTCGTGAGCTCGTACTTGCAGACGCAGCTCCAGGGCTTGAGGCGCTGCAAGCTGAAATACAGGCCCAAACCTGGTTCGGCAATTTCAAACAGTTGTAAATGTTTCATTACTAAGAGTAATTATAAGTAGCTCATAGACAAATTGTGTAAGGGACAATTACACCAATCGATCGACAGTCGAACGATGTCATCGATCAATGGTAGAATGAATTAGTTGACGTCAATCGATAGTTTCTACTAGATCGACGCTCGAACGATTGGTGTACATCGATCGAGCGTTGTTCGATGAATGGAATAGTCGACGTCGGCGGGTCGATCGACCGGTATCCGTCTATCAACCAAAGACGTCGGTCGATGGGATCGATCGACGATGGATCGATTGGTGTAATAACACCCTAAATTGCCGCCTTGCTGAACAGTTCCAGTGGCAGTTCTATGTCTTTTCGTGTCTCCAGACTTTCTTCAGACACGTAGTCGGAGTTTATCTGGATGAGTAGATCCGGTTTTCGTCAAGGAAAAGGACCGTTACAGGATACGTCGTACGTCTGCGTAATAAACACCAAACATACATATTTGTTTAGTAAATTATAATTTGTAAAGACATCGGTGTCGTCATGAACTCATGATAAATTGAGTTGTGTCTTCTGCTGACCGAGTAACTTTGAATCCTGATATTTGCTGTGCGATATTATCGTCACTTGCGTCATGTTCGCCTGCAAGCGCCAAATGTTTGTCAAATAAGTTAAAAAATAAAGCAGCAATAAAATCTTATTTTATTTATTTCTGTTATCGTCATTTACAATACTACGTACGCTTGCCTAAGTAGGTACTCACATAAAGCGAGCAAACTTTTGCTGTGATCTCGAACGGGGCGCGTGTTTGGACGCCTCGTGATCTTAGAACTTGTTTTGCTTCCATGAATGTCGTAATCTGTAACCAGAATGCTTTACTTTAAATGTTTCATTTGAATAGTAGTCCAGGGAGCAAAAATGAGCGGCTACGTATTAAGTGTTTCGTCTATTGTTGATGGTGTTTGAGAACCGAGATCTTTTTTTTTAGCCGACTTTCGAAAAAGGAGGAGGTTCTATGTTCGACTGTATGTGTTTTTTTTATGTATGTCCGCCGATTCTCCGTCAGTTGTGGACTGATTTTCAAAATTCTATTTTTATCCGAAGGAATATACTCCCGGGATGGTCCCATATAAATTTTGTCGAAATTGCTTCAGTGCTTTTTGAGAAACTGAACAAAAACGAAAAATACGTATACCTAGATGACGTTTTGGTGTTCTCCAATGACGAGTGTGTTTTAAATTCCACGTGCCATGTTATTGGGGTTTTTAGTTCTGGGGTATAACAACTAAAAGGTGAAAAATAAAAAACTTTTTAACAAAAAAAAAAAACCGACTTCCAAAAAAAATATACACTAAAAATTAATTTGTAAAAAAGTTTTTTATTTGCCGTCCCATTTCATCTACTTTTCGAGTAAAAAAAAATCCATCCATTACGTCCCACTATCTCATTCGTTGGCGTCATCTGCATTTGGTCATATTTCGACAAAATGTTATTAGGTAACATATTTTTTGACACACATATAATATGAGTACAAATTATGTATGTTCGAAAATTACTTAGTCACGACGAAATGCCTGCCATTGGCTGCCTAATATCTCTGAAAATGGCTACTGTGAATTACCTGAATTAACACAATATTTTTATTGGACAACTAAAAAAGTTGTAGTATTTTGTTGATAATTTAATTATTATCTGAATTTCTTATCTTTAGGGAAATCAATGATTCAGATACCAACTTCCAACTTGTAATTGAGAGATTACATTCACCTAAACAAATATTACGGATATTGCGTCATAATGAAGTAACCGAAATCATATCAAACTAGGATATCAGTTGCCAGAAATTCTTATTTTTATTGTCTACTCCTGTTATCTGCCATCGGCTTTCTATTCAGATGGAGTGTTCGTGTGAGGATGATAATAATTTTCCAAAAAAAAAACAACCGTCTTACAAAAAAAAATTACACTAAAAATTAAACAATAACTTTAATTTCGGAAGTCGGTGTTTGTATTTGATACCGACTTCCGAAATTAAAGTTAATTTTTAATGTTTAGTGTATTTTTTTTTGGAAGTCAGTTGTTTTATTAGTAAAATGTTTTTTATTTTTCACTTTTTAGTTGTTATACCCCTTAGAACTAAAAACCCCAATTACATGGAACGTGGAATTTAAACATTTGGAGAACTTCAAAACGTTATTGAGGTACACGTATTTTTCGTTTTTGTTCAGTTTCTCAAAAAGCGCTGAAGCATTTTCGATAAAATTTATTTGGGACCACCTCGGGAGTACACTCTTTCGACAAAAAAAAAGAATTTTGAAATCGGTCCACAAGTGACGCAGAAATCGGCGGACATAAATAAATAAAAAAAAAAACATACATACAGTCGAACATAGAACCTCCTACTTTTTCGAAAGTCGGTTAAAAACTCATATGGCTTTTGACAGATATTCAAGATAAAAAATATTCTGCGAGAATATTTAGTCAGTGTGATCACCTCATGATCTTTTCGATCAATCTCTTCAGCTACCAAAATCCGTCCTTGGTCCAGGCCATAGTACGGAGCGAGCGAGCATGGGCAACTCACCTGCTTCTGCGAAACAGTAATGCTCGCAAAGGAGGAGGCGGGACGCGTGAGGGAGAGGCAATCGTCGCGCCCTCACGCCTTTAGCCGCCGCAGTAGACGCCTGGGCGCCGGGAGTCGTAAGCCGATGCCCGGCCACCTTAAGGCGCTATTAGCTGCCAACGACCTTGAGTGGTTAGCTTGCGTGTTCTGCGCTGAGCTCACGTAACGCGTCGTATGTCCGCCCAGTAATAGGCTGTCCGAAATTAGACGCATTATTAACTTATTACACATGAAATAACAAGTATTAAAATAAAACACAGAGACTAAATTATAAATAATTAAATAATCTTTAAAATGGTGAAAGTTTCATAAAAATACGCTTTATAGTTTTTGCGTGATTCTCAATTTTTTATCCGCATTAGACATAACTTTACAAATTAATTACACTATGTTATAAAAATATTATTTCAAATATTCTCAGATCAAATTACGACGAAAATTGTCTAGAGTAATATTTTTTTTTTTGGGTTTGAAATCACGACCTACAACTTGTAAGTCGCGGGCGATACCACTGGGCCACCACTGCTCTCGTTAGGACGTAGCGATCGCTATCAATGTCGAGACTGCAGGGCCAGGCCTGAGTTGACGGCGCGTAGTGTTCCACGCGCGCTTCAAAGAGATTCCAGCAGTAACTGACGGGGTCTGCTAGGGCCGATGCCTGTCTTCTAGATCGGATTTTGTCACAGAGTTACCGCGGCCCTCGCACAAGCAACTGAAAGAACAAGGGGTGGGTTTTAGTCAGTTAAAGTCTGACACGAAGAGCGGGAGAAGATTTGATGATTTCCCACCCTTAAAAAAAATAAAAGCTCTGGCTCTGGCGTTAGTCCAGCTAAGGCGTTTGTCGAACGTAAGTATGTAGGGTAGGCTGGGTAGACATTTCACTAACATGATGCTAAAGCTGCGTCTGTGGCGTTGGCGACTTGAGGACTATCTCAAAGGAACGTTTAAACGGTTGCGTAAGTTTGTCCTAGAAAATCTTTAGTAATGGTTATAACAAAGTCATTCTCTATCTCTCTTCTTGTTCGTTTTCTACATTGCTAAGGAACCCGTCCTAGAAAGTTTTGTCGGCTTCACTGACGAGCTGCTTGGCCTGGAAGCACTTTCTTCGGCTCTTCTTAGGGCAGTGGTCACAGTGAGTCCCGTTATCTCTTTGATCGCACGCTCTTTTTCCACCCACTTTTCCCACTACAACCAGTTTTTACCCGACTGCGCGACGCAAGGGAGGGTAATGTGTTTGTCACCCTATGTATGTATGTATAATATTCCTTTGTGGCACTATAGAGACCACGGAATAGAAAAAACTGTTTTTTCTATTCCGTGATAGAGACCAAACGCGTGGGCCGCTAGTTTCGGATAGTTTCGGTTACGAATATTAGAATTTTAATCTATACTATATCTAAATTATACTAATATTATAAAGAGAAGAAGAAGAAGAATAAAACTTAAGAGGTAAAGTTTGTGAGGTTGTAGGAGGTAATCTCTGGATCTACTGAACCGATTTTAAAAATTCGCTTACCAATAGAAAATCACGTTTTTTGTGAGTGTCATAAGGCTATCAATTTGTGAAATTCACGCGGACGAAGTGCTAGTGAATCATAAAAGTAAACTATAAATAGTTAGATAATGATTTGACTTTTTTTCTAGATTACCATTTGGTCACCCGTCAAGCCCCTCATTAGTAGACACAATTGAAAACCTATGAGGGGCCTGACGGATTAAAATTAGTCATATAAGTAATTATCATAGCTACTTACGTGGTAACTGGGTACATTTTGCAGAATCTGCATTAACTTGATCAAAAAATGTCCAAATTAAACTAGACTTAGGACGCATTTTGCCCAGATAATAACAATAGGGGACAACAACAATAGGGGAACAATAGGGGAACTAGTCACCCGCGTCCGTAGGAGTATACCCATCGAGTCCCTACACGTGGTCCTCGGGTGGTGCTAATCAGGTGACACTAACTTTTGGTAGGTTTCGACCGATGGCTTGCGACCACCCACTGGGCAAAGACGTACCGCCAAGCGGCCTGGCCGTGTTCCGGTACGATGCTCAGTGTAGCCAATCCAGAGGAGTTGGGTCGAAATAGTTGTTACATTGCAGGCACATCAACCGGGCACGCGCTGATATGGATGTATCGGGAGTCTAGTCGCGGAGGGTAGCGGGATCCGAGGCACGGTGCGCCGCTGGCCGACCACAGGTAGTTGGGGGCCCAAGTAGTGTGCTAGCCACACATGAAAGGCTGCCCCGCCAACTGTTGAAAAATCCCGGAATGCACCATCATGCTGGTTGGCGACCAGACGAGAGGGCCCGATGGACATTCCCGGGGGGGCTCGGGCGTCCCCGCAGTCTCCAGACTATTCCCCCAATGATACCGTCTTGTCAGTGCGTGCCTAATTCACCTAATTTCACTTCCTTCTCCTCTCTCTATTTCACTCTTCAAACTCATGCGAAAAGGAAAAAATAAGAAAAAAGCTGAACAGCGGCAGACGGCGCTTGTTAAAGCCCATGATGCTAAACGGGGATTTACTCGAGGGTCGTGAGAACCTATTGGATTTTGTAGATTAGATGATAGGCAGAATAAAAGGTTATATTAAGTTTCCTCTTTCAATGGCGGGGAAAGCGTCTACAGATTAAAAAAAAAAAAAAAAAACTTTTTACAAAAAAAAAAACTTGAGAGGTGTCAAGGGACACCCGGATGGAACGAAGTTCCTTTCGATTAATTAGTGAAGGAATTGTAATATATATTTTTTTTTTTTTAATTTATAATATTTTTTTTATTATTAACTACGCACACACGCACGCACGTAAGAAGTTATACTTCATCATCTCATCTCATCTCATCGCAGCTCAGCTCAGCTCAGCTCAGCTCAGCTCTGATCAGCTAAGCTCAGCTCAGCTCAGCTCAGCTCAGCTTTGTTCCAAGCTCCACTAGATTTAACACACGAAATTGGTTAGATAATGCTTGATCTGCTTGCAAACTTTGTACCTACCCACCAAAAATACAAGAAGTTTTTATTAGATTGTTTTTCCAACAATCTTTTTGGATGGACAGGCTCATTAGTGTCGTGACAACTTTTCGTAAGAATTTTTTCCGTCTAGCCCCCTTTCACAACGCGTGATAAGGAACTTCGTTCCAAAAATACAACCGACTTCCATAAATAAAACTAAAAAATGCAAAATAACTTTAATTTCGGAAGTCGGTGTTTCTAGTTTGGTTTCTTCGTTATTTGACACCGACTTCCGAAATTAAAGTTATTTTGCATTTTTTAGTTTTATTTATGGAAGTCGGTTGTATTTTTTTTTGTAAAAAGTTTTTTATTTTTCACTTTTTAGTTGTACCCCATTCTAAAACTAAATTAATAGTAAAGTTATGCCCGAATTGATAGCCCCAAAAATAGGGAATTTGAACATAGTTAGTGAAATTAGGGTGTATCAGGGTGAACTGTACGAATCTGCATACCCCTTTAGAGCGTATCAGCGTGATGTAATGTTGTGAAGTGGTTAAAACAATATACAGACATGCGATTGCAGCAATTCTGGAAGGTTTGCTATCATTTATTGAAGAGTTCCATTGTGTATCTTCGAAGTTCTTCATCAGATCTTCACCAAATTAAAAATTTTAATTTTATTAAAAAAAAAATCTTCAAAATCGGTTCACGTAGTGAAAAGTTATGAGGTAACACACATAAAAAAAAAAAAAAAATACAGTCGAATTGAGAACCTCCTCCTTTTTTTGAAGTCGGTTAAAAACAATTACATGGAAATAGTCAAGCATGCAAATAGTAAGCTATCAATATCTGGATATTGATAGTTTAGATGCTCCAACGTGTCCTGATATCAAAGGAATGTTCATCTGCCGACATACTTGGAGTTGGTAGAGATACGGAATGGCAAAAAATAGAAAAAAAACGAGCGCGTCAGATATTCAGAGAGGATGATAAGTGAACCCTAAAAATGCTCCTATTGAAAAGACTGACGATTGAGAGGTGCCACAAGCTCGTAGCGAATTTTTGAAAATGCAAAAAAATCGCCATATTGAAATACTCCAGCATGTCAGATTCTTATACAGAAGGTTCAGCCTGATGTTCCAGTCATGGTAGCCTAAAATCTGACGATTATTTTGTGGGGTATTATTAATCTGACAGCTAGGTTTTTTAAAATATATTAAACTAATTTTAAAACAAACAAGCCAGACCAATAACTTTTCTGTTAGCGTTCACGCCAAACGCAGGTAGAGTAGGCATTGCCATACATTTTTAACCGACTTCGAAAAAAGAGTGATTCGTATCCAAAGTAGTAAGTAAAAGTACCAAAAACGACCGTTTTTAACACTTTTGCATACTACTTTGGATACGAAACACTTTGAATCCTGTTTTAACAACGTAAAAATACCTTATCCTATTTGTAACAAACGCAATACTTATAGGATTTTTTAATCTTTATTTTCTACGCTTTGCTACGATTTTTTATTCAATGAGGGCGCCACTTGGCGGCTGTATACGCCTTAAGTTAGCGCGTACTAAAAAGTACTAGAAAGGTCTAAAGAAAATTAATACGGTGTACTAAAAATACTTGTAAAAATTATAATTCAAGATAATTTGAATCCATCGCCACCAACTCAAATATCTGTGTATTTAATTTTAGGTGACTACTTGTTTTAGTAAAAAACTTTTTTACAAAAAATACAACCGACTTCTAAAAATTGCAAAATAACTTTAATTTTGGAAGTCGGTGTTTATATTTTGTTTCTTCGTTATTTGACACCGACTTCCGAAATTAAAGTTATTTTGCAATTTTTAGAAGTCAGTTGTATTTTTTGTAAAAAAGTTTTTTATTTGTCACTTTTTAGTTGTTATACCCCAGAAGTAAAACTAACTATTAAAGTTATGCCCGAATGGATAACCCTAATAACATGGAATTTGAACATTTGGAGACAAAACGTCCAAAACGTCATCTGTGTATACATATTTTTGGTTTATGTTGGTTTTATAAAAAATGGCTGAATCAATTTCGATATAATTAAAAATAATATGGGACCACCACCTCTGAATTAAGACCTACCAAACAAAAAAAGAATCATCAAAATCTATACACAAATGGCGGAGATATCGCGTAACAAACATACAAAAAAAAAACATACAGACGAATTGAGAACCTCCTCTTTTTTGAAGTCGGTTAAAAAGGCCATATAAAAAGTTTGGGTTCCAATGGAGTTAGATCTTTGTAAAGTTTGACATTGGTTTGTAGTTCCAAAATTTGAAAATTATAAATACAACTATTTATTTATTTTCATTGATTGAAGCATAATCAGACTTATAAGTACACCACGGACTACCTGCTCCTTCTGAATCAAGTCCATCAAACGGTTTCCTGTGGTTTTGCCCCATTGTACCCAACCAACCGTACTGAACACAACAAACGCAGCTATAGCGTACTTTTGTTATGTGTTACTAATTCCAGTGCACCTTCAGCTTAATATATTTTTATAATAGGCTATATGTACGTCAATATAAACGCGTCTTACATTTCTGTAAATATACAGCCTTCAAAATATCATGTAGTTTTTGCTATTTTGTCTGCCTTCGTAAAATAAAATAAAAAATAACATGTACATCGTACTACACAACATGCAACTTTCACATTAATTTTTTTAGTAGGATCGACCCACTTTCTTACAAAATACTAAATTCAATCTCAATCTTCCACAGACATGGAGTCCCACATCCTAAATACGTATCACCAGGCGCGTTTCCGTCCCATCGGCCACAAGATCCTTCGTATGAAGAGTGACTCCCTGTCGTCTGAAAGCAGTTGCAACCAAAATAGCCCAGAATATTCTCAGATCAGCGTGCCCCAGTCAAGGCACTCTGTGGACAGCAGCAATGGCGATTGGTGCCAAAATCAAACTGTAAGTATACACTTCTCTTCTACATTTGAAAGTTTATGCTTGTAGTACATTTATAGAATTTTCAAGTAAAGTTCAAGCATAAACTTTGGTTGATTCATTCCAGATTAATATAACACAATCAAGTCAAGACACGAGTTCGGACGAAGAAAGCTCCGGTCTAGAAGAACGAATAGAAGAAAATGGACAGCAAGAGAATGCAGAAGACAGTGGTGAGGAACTTGAAGATGCTATATACGTTCAAGAAGTTAACGTCGAGGATGATGACGACGAAACTGTCGACGTCGACGATGACAGAGATGTAATGCATTCGAGTTCACACCATGATGCACAAATGAATGGATCTAACAGCATAGAAGACACTTCCTTAGTAGAAGGCCATGATTATGATGTTATCACTGTTTACGCAGTCGACCCTGATTCAGTCGAAAATTCTTCGGATGACGATATAGAGGCAGCAGATTATTCAATCAGTGAAAAAGACTTAGAGAGAGAGTGCATAAATGGCGATGATAGTAGTAATTATCAAGAACGAAACTTAATAAGTCAGGATGGTCTAGATATTCATTTAGACACTCCAGTAGTTTCAAATGTCGACGAATATTTCATCAAAAACAATAACAACGAACACATACTTGACGCAGACGGCCCCGTTGTAAGAGACGTGGACGAATATTTTATAAAGGACAAAGGTAAAGAAATTGAACTAGTGCCAAATATCGACGATTTTTTAATAAAACACAAGTTACCTGAAGAAGAGAGCACACAGTTTCATATACCAGTTCCTGTTACTAATGTAGAAGAATTTCTTATTACTGATGTTGAGAAAGATGTAGTAAAAGAAAAAGCTGAAATTGAAAATGTACCCGATAATGACCAGGATACCACAGATAATGCAGATGTGTCAATAAACGAATCTGATTTAGAAGTTCTGCCAAACATAGAAGAACTCAAGCGGTATCTATTAGAAGACATGACATACACCAAATTCAGGCACATACAAAAGTCCTGTTCGGTTCCACAGTCGCCCATGCAGAACATTTGCATGGATATCGATGATGTGAAAACGTGCATGAGCTTTGAAGACTTAAACTTAGATCTCTCGGACCTTGCTTTTGACAATGATAAGGATAAAGCAGAAAATGCAAATAAAAGTGATGACATGCCACGAACACTGACAGAAGAAGATGTAAACAGCTTTCTAATAACCAATAACAAAATAGAATCTAAGCCAGAACTCGAAGACGATGACTTAAGCCATCAAGACATGGAAATTGAAAGGCCACTCGAAGGTACGATCGAAACCGCATCACCAATAGTAGAGTTACCTTTATTAAAACGAACATCTACCCCTATACCAACTGTCTTGGATTTCTGCATAGAGAAAACTACAACAGCAGCTATAAAGAAGGAACTTACAGCAGATTCAAAGGGTGAATTGGAAGACTTTGTGGACGTAGAGTCTTGCAACGATACCGTCATACCGGTTCTCGAAGCGAATAACTTGAACTCTTTACTGGAACAGTTTGAAGCTACTGAAAAACTTAACACTAAGAAAAAAGTGGTAACAGTGGTTAAAACTGAAGACCCGAAAATAAAGAGTTTCAATAAGAACGCTTTGACCAACGGTATGAGACTTCAAGATGCGGGCGTGCAGCTAAATAAGAATAAAATGCGGCAAATACTGGTAAGTATATTAATACCTGTTTTGCTTCTCAGGTCAATTTAAAGGACACATTCAATTGCAATACGTACGTTATTACAGATGCCGACGCCAATTAACACTACTGTCAGGCGCTCACAAAGTCCTGTCCACTCCGACCACGACTACTGTTCGTCGAAAAAGCGGCACAGTCTGCCCAACCTCAAGGGCGGGCAGAGCCTTCTCAAACCGGAAGTGTTATCTAGCAATAGTAGAATACTAAATTCGAGACATAGATCGTGCAAAAGCAAAAAAGTAGTTTACCACCTCAGTAGTGACGAGGAAACTGACAATAACGCTAAAAATAAAAAAGTGACTAAACCAGACGATATAGACGCTAAAAAGAAGACTAGTGTAAAGCCGAGTGTAAAACCACCAGTCCAGTCGAACTGTCGTAAAAAACTGTCCCCATCCCACAGTGCGCCCGATAGTTTTAAAGATAAATCTAACTGTTCTGTGATGATGAAAAGTGCTTCTAAAGCGAGTGATAATTATAGTCAAAATTCTAACGGTAGCATTAAGTTAACTATAAAAAATAAATCTGAAGTTATACTAAACTGTGATCACGTAGACTCTCAGAAGGATAAAAATATAGACAAGTGTAAAAATAGTGTTAGTGATAAAACGAACAATGTAGAAAAACAGGAAAAATATATTAAACAATTAGATAGGAGCAAAAGTAAAGTTGAAAATAACGGAGAGACTGTTACTGTAAAGGAAGAACCCCGTCCGAAAAACGAAAATTTTTACACAGCATTGTTTAGTAATAAGCAAGATGTTCAGATACCTCAGGCGTTGCAACTCAAAACGGAGAAAAGGCCGTTTGACGGCGAACTGAATAAGTGTATGCTTGAGGTAGCTATTAAAAAGGAAGTTGAACAACCTCTGAAGAAGAAGAAACTTAATCTACAAGAATATAAATTGAGAAGAGGCGTCTGTTCGAATAACAGTTCAGCGACCGTGAGTCCAGAGGCGATATTCCCAGACATGCCTAGTCCCTTACTTGACAAAGTGGTCAAATGTCCAATAACACAGACCCCTCCCAATGGCTTACTTAACACAATTGACAAAGTAAACAACGAACAAAAATTCTTCGACCCAATCAAAGAGGCTTCTAGGAAAATTTTAATGAACACTAAGAAACAAAAGGCTGAGGCTATGAGGAAAAGAGATGAAGATATAGTCATGAGTAAGATACCAAAAGTACAGAATCTGCAATTGCTACCTTTGATAAGTGATGCCGAAATGATGAAAATTGTAGGAATGAGTCAGCCAAAAATTTTACCAGTACCTATAGAAAAGCCTCAATTGTCTGGCGATTATGAAGAAATCATTCTCGTCAGTATAGGAACAAATACTGATGAAAATATGTTCAGTCACGCTGAAGAGCCCGTTGTTGAGAAAATAATAAAAGCCACATCTCCGTCAGCTGAATCCAAATCTACTATTAATTTCAAAATAAAAAAATCTGATCATGTATTGAAACAGAACGTGTTTGATAACGTGAGAAGAGACAAAAGGAGTCCTCTTGACGAGAAAAAGCATTCAGACATAAAAATAGACAAAGAACGATACAAGGATATAACAGCAACATTGAAAAGTGTGGGGAAACAAGTCGAGACGAAAATATTGAGCAATTCCTTATTCGCTAGTATCCAAGATGTAGTCATGAAAAAAGCTCCCGAAGAGGCTGAAAAACATGACGGCAGACACAAACTTAAATCCCCTCAAGAGAAACGCGGCTTCAGATTTACTAAGACAACGATAGTAAGAGAATATGACCCAAAGGCTGAACACGGAGAGGATAAAGTTATCCTACATTTAGGCAAGCACAGAAGTAAACCAGGCTTCTCAAGCATGGTCATACAAACAGATCCAGTGGCTGAATTCGCTGAGCTGACAATCTTAACCCCAACGCAGAAAGAACGAGCTAGCCCAGCAAGCAGAAAGCGAAACGATAGTGACATGTCTCTATCTAGCGATGAAAACCCATCACATAAAAGTGGCGAACGTCAAGTAAAGCAGACGAAAGCAGAAGATAGATTATCGAAACCTAAAGAAGTGAGAGCAGAACGGACTGAAACAAAGGAGAAGAGGTCTAGGTCAAAAGACCGTTACGATTCTAAGTACAGAAGACGATCGAGGTCTTTGTCACGTGGTCGTAGAAGACGGTCGCGTAGTCGCAGCCGGAGTCGTAGTCGCAGTCGCTCCAGGTCCCGTGCTCGGTATAGCAGATACCGAAGATCAGACTCTCCATACAAAAGGAAGCGTAGATCTAGATCTCCATACCACAAAAGACGGTCACCCTCGGTCAGACGTGATCGCTTAAACCGCTCCAAATCCCGTTCAAGGCCGACAGTGACTCGCTCAAAGAGTCCTGTGGCCAAAAAGATGAAGCTAGATGAAGATAGGAAGATTGTTAAGTCAGTGACCCCACCGTTGAGGAAACCCACTCTTTCTGAAAGTTCGGATTCCTCCTCAAGGTAAGCATTTTTACCCTAGCGACATCGTGTGTAGGTGAAATTTTGTAATACGTGCGCACTATTTATTTATAATATATTTATTTATAAATTAATGTGTCGCCCGCCCAGAGTTGGTGCAAAACGGGTTGCCTACTCGTATCACTTCTCGTTTTACCCCCTTTCAAATGATCGCTCTGTGTAGGTATGCATTTTAATGTCGAATGTTGTCTTACTTCTACTATTGAGTTTTTTTTTTTGGTGGGGTGGGATATCATCCAATGACTTCGGAGCGGGAGGGCGTGTCAGACTCTTACTGGCTAAAACTCACCTCTGTTCCTTCCCTGCCTGAGTGCCCAGGGGTGCGGTAACTCATTTTCAGAATTTATCCGCTACCCCTAGGCATGCAGGCACCGGCCACGGTGGGCCCCGTCATTGGTGGCTGACAACATCTCTTAGAGGCGCGCGTGGAACACTACGCGCCGTACTATTGAGCACCTTAGGTAATAGTTATCTATGATACTAGTGCGGTAAGTTGGTTTTTACAAACGAGTAGACGAAGAAGTCGAGGGCTTACTTACCATAATCACGAATTTGTAAATACCAATTTCCGCACGTGTGTAATACAATGTTTTTCAACACATTTGCGAGAAAACGGTACAATAGGTAATGAAACAAACTTTTGTTTTTAGATATCAGTCTGAAAGTCACAATAATCTTTGACATTTCTAATATGAAAATGGCGCGAATTTGCAAATGGCGCCACGTGCGCGTGGTGAAAATTAGAAGTACATCTTTCGTCTCATTTTTTCCTTTAGTATTAAAGTGAGCGTATGTATGTGTTCTTTTTTTTTTTTGGGTGGGTGGGAAGTCATCCAATGACTTCTCCCGCTCTGGGTGGAGCGGGAGGGCGTGTCAGACTCTTACTGACTAAAACCTAGCCCTTTTCCTTCCCTGCCTGAGTGCCCAGGGGTGCGGTAATTCATTTTAGAATTTATCCGCTACCCCTAGGCATGCAGGCACCGGCCACAATGGGCCCCGTCATTGGTGGCTGACAACAACTCTTTGAGGCGCGCGTGGAACACTACGCGCCGTCGACTCACGGGCCTGGTGCTGATCGGACGGCGAGCTACCCACTGCTCGCCGTCTGCAGGCCCGGGTTTACGGTGGCCGGAAATCGTCTCGCGACGTCCTACGCCCAGTACGCCCAGTACCTCTCCTGCGGTGGTAGCGGCCGGGGCCGTGAGGGCCACTCCGTTGAGCTTCCCTCACGCGTCCCGCCTCCGCCTTCACGAGCATTACTGCTTCGCAGAAGGCGGAGACTGCCTCCCGTTCCCTCTCGCTCCGTACCATGACCAGAACCAGTGCCGCGCTAGAGGTCGCCGCCACCTATCGTATCCACGAGGACACGAGGGTGCTCCACCCAAGCGGGGTAGACCTCCACCGTATGCTCCACCGTGTCCTCTGGGCGATCCGCGCAGTGGTAACACCAGGGCGTTTCCTCCCGCCCGATGTGATGCAGGAACCTCCCGAAAATGTATGTGGGCTACGGTGCTTAAGCCTTTTTAATTAATTTAATTTATTAATTAATATTTTTTTTGTTTTCACAATTTTACTCGCCAAACTTTCCAGTGCCAAACTTTTTGGGATCCGGCTGCTCGGAAGGCTTTTTTTTTTTTTTGTGGGGTGCGAAATCATCCAATGACTTCTCCCGCTCTGGGTGGAGCGGGAGGGCGTGTCAGACTCTTACTGACTAAAACCCACTCCTGTTCCTTCCCTGCCTGAGTGCCCAGGGGTGCGGTAACTCATTTTCAGAATTTATCCGCTACCCCTAGGCATGCAGGCACCGGCCACGATGGGCCCCGTCAGTGGTGGCTGACTACATCTCTTTAAGGCGCGCGTGGAACACTACGCGCCGTCGACTCACGGGCCTGGTGCTGATCGGACCGCGAGCTACCCACTGCTCGCCGTCCGCAGGCCCGAGTCTACGGTGGCCGGAAATCGTCTCGCGACGTCCTACGCCTATTACGCCCAGTACCTCCTTCGGTAGTAGCGGCCGGGGCCGCGAGGGCCACTCCGTTGAGCTTCCCTCACGCGTCCCGCCTCCGCCTTCACGAGCATTACTGTTTCGCAGAAGGCGGAGACTGCCTCCCATTCCCTCTCGCTCCGTACCATGGCCTGAACCAGGGCCGGGCGCGAGAGGTCGCCGCCACCTATCGCATCCACGAAGACACGGCGGTGTTCCGCCCAAGCGGGGCAGACCTCCACCGTATACTCCACCGTGTCCTTGCTCGGAAGGCTAAAATTCGTCAAACCTGCGTGCGAGACGGTTCGTGATGACTCTGGAAAACGCTTGTAGACATGGCTCAGAAGTGAGATGGACCTGTTATTTTTAAGTAGAGCATTGTCGCCCTTCTTAAAGAAAATTACCACCATACCTCTGTCCTCTGCCTGTGGCGTTTTCCCTTCGAGTATGACGGAATCGAACAGTTTCAAAGGGCCTTAAGGACTGGTTTTCTACCCGCCTTCAGGAGTTCGGCCGTAATTCCGGCATCACCCGACACCTTGTTGTTTTTAAGCAGCTTCAGAGCCATCCTAATCTCATACAGGCTGACGTCCGGGATGGCTTCGGTATAGTGTCGGGTCAATCTAGCTCTTGGGTCGTTAGCTAGATTCGTAGCGGGTATAGTCGTTGACGTGTATAACTGTCCATAGAATGTCTCGATCTCTCAGAAGCTCCGATTTGGCGGATATGGTTCTGCCATCGTTGGTCTTCAGTTTCGTGAGCTGGCTCTGCCCAATAGACAGATCTCTTGCAAATACCTTGGAGCCTTTATTCCGCTCTATGGCGTCTTTAATCCTTTCGGTATTAAAGCTGCGGAGGTCGCTTTCAATGACTTTGAGATCTGTCTTATTGAGTTGGCACTATTTGCACGCATCATCTGGAGACTGCAGAATCATCTCCCGCCTCTCCTTCATGAGCTTGAGAGAAGGATTAGAAAGCCTCTTGTTCTTATCTGTACGGCGAGTCTTGAAGAACTTAGACCCGACCGTATGGACAGTTTCCACGAACCCATATTGTATTCGTCCACGGAGCTCCCTAGGCACTTAAAACGATTTTGCAGTTCGAGCTGAAAGCGTTCGGGGTTAGATCTGAATCTGTGCTGGACGGAGCGTAGACTTCATCAGTTGAAACCTTTCCAGCTTGATATTTAGATTCCATGTGCCTTACAGGTATCCTCAAACGTTATGGCTTGTGTAAAGTTAGCTGCGAGTGCAACTCCGCGCAGGTACAGCCAAGTCGAAAAAAAAATTAATTTAAATATTTAAAGTAGGCATCATACAAATCAAACGTTACTATTTATACATATTAATTTTTATCTGTTTTAATGTATGTATAACTAAATATTGCATTTAAATCAGATATTTGTTTGACGAAAAATTTTTACTTAGATAATTGTTAAAATGGACGTATCCGATGTCAAAGTCACGTCTCATTATTTTTGTTTCGCTCTTTTTATACAAAGAAACGTCAACTAAACTACAAAGACGGAAATAATAACCCGATATATTTCTAAAAATATGATTAATCTCATACCTGCGTTAAACGTTGTATTGTACGCGAGGCATTTTTTAACAAATAATACACAACAAAAATAAAACTGACAATAATAATAAAAAAAAACTTAACGAAACAAAAAAAACTAAACAAATCAATTATAATCAACAACAAAGTAATAAGAGCTCCACTGTACGAAAGCACGAATCTGCGCGCGAGTGCAGTATACAGACGTAACTCACACACAGGTGCGGCCCCGCGTGGGGCGAGAGCGGGTGAGTGACAGGGCGCGCGGCGGCGTGCCCCGCCGCCTTGTCTCTGTCAGTCCCGCGCCACTGATACCTATAAAGTGCGTTTTGCGCAACGCAACATACGACGTTCGTCTACTTTGTCGTCGGGGTGTGTCGAGGTCGTAGTGTAAACCTTTACGACCTTCAACGAATATCTTGCTGATATTCTGAGTATAAGGTACGCCACCCTGGTAGACACACTCCCGATCCTCACCACATTGTCCACAAGGGACCTGTGGACGATAAACCCGACACCTCCCTGGGATTGCTGGTCACCCTTCCGGAAACAGCAGGTTACGAGATCTGAGAATTATCTATCTCCACCATTTGTGAATAGATTTTGATGATTCTTTTTTTGTTTTGTAGGTCATACTTCAGAGGTGATCCCATATAAATTTTATCGAACTTGATTCAGCACTTAAAAAAAAATCAACATAATAACCAAAAAATATGTATACACAGATGACGTTTTGGTTGTCTACAAATGTTCAAATTCCATGTTATCCATTCGGGCATAACTTAAATATTTACTTTTGTTTCTAGTGTAGGTACAACAACAATTAAAAAACTAAAAGTGAAAAATAAAAAACTTTTTTTGTAAAAAATACAACCGCCTTCTAAAAATTGTAAAATAACTTTAATTTCGGAAGTCGGTGTCAAATAACGAAAAACAAAAAAAAAATATATATACAAAATAAAAATAATAAATTGCAAAATAACTTCAATTCGGAAGTCGGTGTCAAATACAAATACTTTATTGTCTTAAATACAACACTAACAATTAATGAAGCCTCTGACTCCCAAACTAGGTGGGCCTGTATGTCAGGAGTCAGCGCCCTCCCCATTTTGTTGGTCAATTATTCACATAGGATTATAAATAATGAGACGTATACCATAAAATTAAACAATCCAATGAAAAAATAACTAAAATTAAATTACTTATTACTAAAATTAATATAAATTAAGAAAAAACACTAATAATTAATGAAATTATTAAAATCGTAAATTAAATTAAAATTAAATCGTAAATTAAATTATATAAGATCAAATCAGATTAAAATTAAAATCGTGCCAAATTAGGATTATATAACAATTAAATAAAATTTCTGTAGTCGAACATTAAAATTATCAAAAATAAAATAAAATAATTATAATAAATTATAAACTAAAATCTAAAAATCGTGCTGTGTGTAGTGTAGTGTACATGTTTGTATTCGTGTTTATGTATGAGTAACTGTATGTATACGTCCAGAGAGATAATATGTTCCATGTTTGTGTTTGTCAGTTTATTAAATTATGAAGCACTTTCTCCACACTATCATAATCAAGAGTAAAAAGCCAATTCCTTACTTTCAATTTACAATCTCGTATTGACAGCGGATAAAAATTAAGGATTCTATTAATTTTATTGTAAATATAGACGGAAAGGAAAGCGTTTTGTCTTCTTGCAAAAGCCGTACGACATTTAATGGTTTCACATACATTTGAAATAGTTCGTTTATAACAAAGCTTATTAGGATCGTAACGGGTACATGCGTGTTGTTTTGTTATTAGGTGGAAAATAAAAAATTGTCTCACGGTAAATACCTGGCATATCTCGTACAAAGAAAACGTGGGAAATCTGTATGGTTTGAAAAGCATAGTCTTCAGCAACGCCCGCTGTGCTCTCTCTAGGCGCAAGATATACGTTTTGCATGCACCTCCCCAGGCTCCTATACAGTAACCAATAACTGATTGGGCCAGTGCACAATAAACTGCACGGAGAAGATCTGTATGTGCTACGTGCCCAAGATTTCATTTTTTTTTTGTTTCTTCGTCAAATAACGAAGAAATAAAAAAAATATATACAACGACTTCCGAAATTAAAGATATTTTGCAATTTTTAGAAGGTGGTATTTTTTGAAAAAAGTTTTTTATATCCTGAACAATAATCCTATCAATTGGTACAATAAAATAGTGAGTGATTTTTTTAACCGACTTTCGAATAAAAAACTTTTTAACAAAAAAATTAACCGACGAAAAAGAACTAAAAAGCAAAAAATAAATAAAACTTTTAAGTCTTGAGTAATGAGCATATTTACCTACACAAAATATCAAATTTTATATAAACTAATTTTGAGTCGGCGCCAAACAACAATCTGATTATTAAATATCTAAATTTTATAAGTACTTACAAATGAAGAAGGCTGTAAGTAGGTAATTAATCATTTTATTAATTGGCGCCGACTCAAAATTAGTTTATATAAAATTTGATATTTTGTGTAGGTAAATATGCTCATTACTCAAGACTTAAAAGTTTTATTTATTTTTTGTTTTTTAGTTCTTTTTCGTCGGTTAATTTTTTTGTTAAAAAGTTTTTTATTTTATGATTTTTTGTGGCTCGCATCATCTTGTAACACTCTGAGGCAAATTTCTAATTCTTCATCATTCCTCTTGCCACTGAGCTGATGAAATTACCATCCTTCATCAAGTTCCCAGGATATTGACCAGTTGAGGTTACCTCCAATACTGTAAAAACGTCTTTTCTTCAAACCATATTAAGTGGTATTTGTCACTAAAACTAGTTTTATATCTAACTACTATTGTTTAGGAAAGCTATGGTTTCCATTATCAGCTCAGTTTCATGATGTGATGGTTCCTAAATGCAAATACCTGATTAAGTTATGAAAAGTAAACAGAAACAATATTCGTGCCCAATTTTCGAGGTTCTCTCTCAATTTTTTCAGGATCCCATGATCAGATCCTGATGTCCTTGACATGGGACCACCCTTGAGGTATACCCTATCCAAGAAAAGAAGAATCATCAAAATCGGTTCATAAATAACGGAGTGAGGGCCGAACATACATACAGAAACGCTAAACGTATCCACAATTTTCGAGATTTTCTCTCAATTTTATCAAGATTCCATTGTCACATCCTGACTTCCTTATTATGGGACCATCCTTTAGGTATACCCTATCCAACAAAAAAAGAATAATCAAAATCGGTTCATAAATAACGGAGTGAAGGCCGAACATACATACAGAAACGCTAAACGTGCCCACAATTTTCAAGGTTTTCTCTCAATTTTATCAGGTTTCCACTGTCAGATCCTGACTTCCTTGGCATGGGACCACCCAATGAGGTATACCCTATCTAATAAAAGAAGAATAATCAAAATCGGTTCATAAATGACGAAGTGAGGGCTGAACATACACAAAAAAAAAAAAAGTATATATAAACGGTCGAATTGAGAACCTCCTCCTTTTTTTCGTCGGTTAAAAAGGAGGAGATTCTATGTTCAACTGTATGTATGTTTTTTTTTTTTTTTTATGTATGTCCGCCGAGTGTATTTTTTTTGAAAGTCGGTTGTTTTTTTTGTAAAAAAGTTTTTTATTTTTCACTTTTTAGTTGTTATACCCCACAACTAAAAACCCCAATAACATGGAACGTGGAATTTAAACATTTGGAGTACACTAAAACGTCATCGAGGTAAACGTAATTTTCGATTTTGTTCAGTTTCTCAAAAAGCGCTTAAGCAATTTCGATAAAATTTATATGGAACCACCTCGGGAGTATATTCTTTCGGATAAAAAAAGAATTTTGAAAATCGGTCTACAACTGACGGAGAAATCGGCGGACATACATAAAAAAAAAAAAAAAACATACATACAGTCGAACATAGACCCTCCTCCTCCTTTTTCGAAAGTCGGTTAAAAATTAATAAATAACTTTAATTTCGGAAGTCGGTGTCAAATAACGAAGAAGTAAAATACAAACACCGACTTCCGAAATTAAAGTTATTTATTAATTTTTAACCGACGAAAAAAAGGAGGAGGTTCTCAATTCGACCGTATATATATATATTTTTTTAACCGACTTCGAAAAAGGATCTCAATTCGGATGTTTGTATTTTTTTTTTTTTTTTTTATGTATGTTCGGGCATAACTCCGTCATATATTGACGGATTTGCAAATTTTTTTTTTTTGTTCGAAAGGGGTTTATTCCGAAATGGTCCCATTTAAATTTCAAAAAGATCTGATGATGGGTTTCGGAGACAGACAACGGAACTCTTCAAAAATTGACAGCAAAACAACCGCGATTGCTGCTATCGTATGTCTATGAATTGTTAACACAGTTTAATGGGGAGCTACAACTAAAAAGTGAAAAATAAAAAACTTTTTTACAAAAAAATAGAACCGACTTCCAAAAAAAGTGCAAAATAACTTTAATTTCGGAAGTCGGTGTCAAAAAACAAAGACACAAAACAGGAACACCGACTTCCGAAATTAAAGTTATGTAAGTTGTGTGTGTATGTGAGTTAGTTAATTAAATTATTCAAATGATTAATTACCTACTTACAGCCTTCTTCATTTGGAAGTACTTATAAAATTTAGATATTTAATAATCAGATATATATATCAGACTGTAACTACAATACATATTATACTAAACTAATAAATAACTTAATAAATAAAATATGTACAAGAGGCATAAAAAATCCGGTAGTAGTAAAGCTCATTGGGCATCAAAAAATTCGTCCACCTCGCTGTCAATGGGAAAAGTGCCCAGAACGCTGGCAGCATTGCCACGTTGAATGGCAATGCTGATTCGTTGGCCGAAAAAAAGGCCAGCCCTCTGGTCACGTGAAGAGTCGACTAAAAGTTTGCTGATGTCATGGAAAACTCGATGAGCACTCGGACCCCATGGCCCTAGTGTTTCAACCCCAAACGGCTCAAACATATAACTCCTAATAAGGTTGTTATATTTGCGCCGCAGGTGCAGAAAACCTCAAATTTTCTGCACCTGTAGCAGCCGCCCCAGCACAGCCCGCCGTGCTAAGAAGATGAGATGGCGCAAGGGTGTCGACACATGTTGCATCCCACACCAAAGGCCTACCCATCTTCCAAGGCATTATTGTCATCCCGTCGGGCCTCTTTCCATCGTCACGTGCCAGGCCATGAGGTTCTAAAACGGCTGACACACCGGCGGTGACAAGAGCCCGACGGATGATGTCGTTAATGCTGGCGTGCCGTGCCATACGACCCGCGCTCCTACTGCAGGATAGGCCATGGTGTCCGAGATGGTCGACTGCTTCACCAAATTGGCAGCGATGTGGAGCTCCGCAAGGAGCACCCAGACGCAGACATGTAGCGATCCGGAAGGTGGTATCACTCAGCATAGTACCTATGTTGGGTGACGGCAGAATATTAAAATAATAATAATAATCATTTTTTTTTTTATTTTTTCATTGAAATGTTTAAAAATATAATTTATATGTATTTACAAATGAATAAACGAAATAATAATCATAATCAGATTGTTGTTTGGCGCCGACTCAAAATTAGTTTATATAAAATTTGATATTTTATGTAGGTAAATATGCTCATTACTCAAGACTTTAAAAGGTTTATTTATTTTTTGCTTTTTAGTTCTTTTTCGTCGGTTAATTTTTTAGTGTATTTTTTTTTGGAAGTCGGTTGTTTTTTTTGTAGAAAAGTTTTTTTAATTTTTAGTTGGTTCGATTCCCGGTTTAGGTCGAGAAATCTGTGAATGCAGTTTTATTTCTTTTTAAAAATAAAGGAACGTTTCCTTCCAATAAAATAATCAATCAAAAGGATTTAAAGTGTTAGTTAAATATAGTATGTTATCCTTAAGAGATAGACATATGGACTTTTCTGTAGACCTATATAAGATACACAATTCCACCATACATCATTTTGTTATGTCTCAAAGGATTTAGGCAGCGTTTTCGTTTAAAGCTCCCAGACGGCTTATTTTTTTCCGACACCTCCAACAAAGAATATTATATTTTAGCCAATGTATACAAAAACTTGACAAATTATATACTTAAACCTTCCTCGAGAACCACTCTATCTGTTGGTGAAAACAACATGAAAATCGTGCAGTAGTTTTTGAGTTTAACGCGAAAAGACAGACGCGGCGGAGGACTTTGTTTATAATCATACTATCACTACTGTTTTATAATATGTAGTGATAGAAGATATGCATTTTTTTTTGTTTCGTTTTCTTGACTTTATTAGTTTAAGTATACCCATGTTTCATCGTCAAAATTACAGCATTCTAGTACTAGCGGTATCTACGCTATGCCTCGGACGGACAGACCGAAACCATAAGGGTTCCTTGTCCTTGTTAGGACTGCGGAACCCTTAAAACATTACCCTCCTGGGGGAGTCAGGTAAAAATTCGAGTAAAGCATATAACCCATTGCGACACTATTACGCAATTAGGGTGTGGGTCGGCTGGCGGTCGACTAATGGAGGTACACGTGTTTAGCATTGAACGATTGTAGCTGGTAACTTCGTTTTAAATGGCGTCGTTATGTTGGGCAAAGGGTTATGGCGTATGTTTTTGTTGTTAAACTTTCAGGAAAATGTTTTTTTTTAACCCCCAACGCAAAAAGGAGTGTTATAAGTTGGACCGCTATGTGTGTGTGTGTGTGTCTGTGGCACTGTGGCTCTTAAACTTTCGTTTTTTTTAAGTCAAAACTTCTTTAGCGGCGTTGAGCACTTTTCTTGGGATGCCCATAAAATGTTAAACTCGCGTCAGGACACGTGACCTGATCGAAAATTCGTAAGACGATTCCAAAATATTCAAAAATGCACAACGTTAATGTTCAAGTTTTCACTTCTGCCTGCACTCCCGGAGTGCAACCCGTTGCTTTTTTATTTGAAAGCAGGTTTTCTAGCGATAGTTCTTAGACCTGTTTTATCAAAATGGGTTCAGCCGTGTCAAGGTCATCATCACTTGTATTTTGTAATGTTCGCTTTTCTTTTAAGCGTTGGGGTTTTTTTAATTTTCAATTTAATTAGTATCTTGTTTATTAACTATCGTCCTGCCTTTTTGCACAATATCCGCATTCCTCTCCGTGTCACCTATTATAGCAGCAGTTTATTTTTCTGTAAATTCTATATAATCTTGAACACGCATATTAGCCCCGATCTGTAGTACGATTACTAGTTAGCCACTATTTTTAACGAGCATCCCGGAAATACTTCAAAAATTTCGATCAGTAAATCTATTGTCAAATCTCATGGTCAGCAGAACTCAATGAAATCATTCAATATTGCGACTCTTAAAAAAGATTTTTCAAAATTCACTAATGTGTCATATTTCTTCTGTAAATAAAAATCTAACTACTGTAAAATCAGCCCCTGGAGAGAATAAGATCCCAAAACTTCGAAGGCGAGCTAAAGTGATTACTGTTCTTAACCCAGGCAAATGTCGGAAATATTCTAAAAGCTACCGACCTATATCCCTTCTGTCATACATACAAACTTTTTGAAAGGCTAATACTTAAACGCCTCACGCCTCTTATCGAACCGAAAGTTATCGCTGAGCAAGCTGGCTTTAGGCCAGGAAAGTCGAGCACCAACCAGATTCTCAAACTCACGCAATTAATCGAAGATGGGTTTAAGGCGAAAAAAGTCACAGGTGTTATATCCGTTGATCGGTCAGCAGCCTATGAGGCGTCGTCCTAATAGAACACGATCATCGCGCAAATACGCGATCGTCGCAGTCATTTGTACGGAAAAAGCGGAAAGCGCCCTCTGTCGACGCGACAACGCGATCAGGTTTGCCATACAAATGAACGCGTTGATCGCGTATCCGCACGATGGTCGCTTTATATTAGGACGACGCCTAATACAGTCAACATCAATCGACTCCTACTTAAAGGTCAGCGAACTCACAAAGGATATAGGTTTTATAAATATGCTTAGAGCCATACTGACTGATCGTTGCTTCCAAGTGCATCTCGATAACACCAAAAGTTAGTGGCGCTGTGAGAAGAACGATCTCCTCCAAGGTAACGTGATAGTTCCGGTCCTACTTGACATCTGTACTAATGACCAGCCTTGCTCTCCGCAAGCAAAACGCTTTTTCTATGCAAAAGACTTTGCATAAGCCGCCCTGACACGAAGTTTTGAAGAGGTTAAAGAAAAACTGACGGAAGCTCTGAAAGCACTTGGAAAATACTACAATGAAAATGCCCTACGGCTTTTTGAATCTTTTTGAGACCTAGTGCTGTGTTTTCCAGCTCCGCAACCGTCTGTTTACTAGGATCCTCATTATCTCGTGGCAAGGCGTTGATATAGAGCACTGCCCTCAACCTCGCTACCTTGGCATCACCCCCAGGTCTCTGACATATAAGTTTCACATACATAGTTTGACATATAACGTTCCGCCTTACGTCTATCACCTGGTGAGCATCACCGGAGGTTCTCCACACTACTGGCGTATGTCTTTCTTTTTCTGCGGGGCAGTTTGCACGCCTAGTGTGGCATCGTTCTACCCATGCTAAAGAAGTCAACATAGGCCAGTAGCTGAACGATCTTACGATGTTGTATCCACTAGCGGGTATAGCTCCTTCAGACAATCGTTGCGAGAAAGCCAGGCGTGAGTATGGGCATCAACTCCCAGCTGCATGCCTAAAAAGTCGTAAAAGCTTCCTGAGACATTGACCTCCTCGGAAGACAGCGGGCCAGACGTAAGATAAGATCTGTGGAGAAACAGACATCCCAGCCCTCCACACTTCATCACTTCGGCAGAACGTCTGCCGCCTGGACAAGAAATGCAGTGGCCAATCTGGAAATCTTTTATGCGATTGCGGACCCAGGTTGGTCGCTGTAGAAATAATCTCGCTAAATGGGGTATCTTTCACCCATCCCAAACTCAGTGCCAGTGCGGCCCTTTCACAGGACATGCGTCACTTTCGTGCCTGACCAGCATGCACAACCACCTGCACCTCGAATAACAGGTGGCTATACTGATCGGACAAATTTATAGTCAAAATAGATACGAAAAGAAGAAGCCTCTAGTAGAAGATTTAATTTAATTCTCTTTCAGAAACCGTGTCTCCATTGACTATCATCTAATCTCCACCTGACTGTTCCAGCTCATCATCGTCTTCCTCTTCCTCCTCGTCTGGATCCAGTTCATCATCCAACAGCTCCAGGAAGTCGCGAGGGTCCTGCAGCCCTTACAAGCGAGATGAGATCTATAATCAGAAGGGGTATAGAAGTTATAGTTCTGATAGGTGAGTCGTCTTAAGGTTAAACTTGCGATAAATTTTGATGTTCGAATTTAGCATGATAGCTGGTGTGATATTCAAATAATGTGGCTTGACTTAACCATCTGCCAAGCAATAGAGGTTTAACTTTTTGTACATTTCTTTCAAATATCCTTTTGTTATAAAACCCGTAGTTTTTAAATTGTGTTTTAAAATTCAAAAAGACCTGTAGCATCATTTATATTTCGGTGTTTTCAATGGCTGGTAAAACAGCAAACTTATGAGTTTTTGATTTGGGTACAATCGTCCATACGTCGTTAGTAATACTCGTAGATACTTTCACTTAGAGATAGCCATCTTATTCTGGTCTTGTCACTAAATCAATAACAAATAAAATATCCAAAAATGATACTCTTACAAAACAAAGGATAATAGGTTAACTAACTCACACTCATGTTTTTAACTGAACTTAAAAAAAAAACTTTCTAACAAAAAATTAAACCGTAAACTGGCCAAGTGCGAGTCGGACTCGCGCACGAAGGGTTCCGTACCATTATCTATAAAAACGGCAAAAAAAACACGTTTATTGTATGGGAGTCCCCTTAAATATTTATTATACATAAAATGTTAAATTTTATATTAACAAATTTTGAGTCGGCGCCAAACAACAATCTGATAAATTTCCTAAATTTGATGTGAAGAAGGTTATACGTAGGTAATTAATCATTTTATTATTTTGGCGCCGACTCAAAATTAGTTTTATATAAAATTTTATATTTTGTGTAAATAATCTCAATACAAGACATAAAAGGTTCATTTGTTTTTTGCTTTTTAGTTATTTTTCGTCGGTTAATTTTTTTGTTAAAAGGTTTTTTTATTTTGTGATTTTTTGTGGCTCGCGTCATCTTTCAATACTCTGAGGCTATTTTTTAATCCTTCCTCATTTTTCTTGCCACTGAGCTGATGATATAACTATCCTTCCTTGAGGTTCCCAGGATATTAACCAATTGAGGTTACCTCCAATATTGTAAATAAACGTAGACTCATACAAATAAAAAGCGTTATTCCAGAGTGAAACCCTGTTATGTAAGTTAACTGCATTGTACTCGCAGCAATACAAACAAACAAATTTAATCAATTTGAGTTGGTAGGATTCTTCATTCAAACACTGTTTAACCAATTGAGGTTACCTCCAATATTGTAAATACGTCTTTTCTTCAAAGCATATTAAGTGGTTTCTGTCACTAAAACCACAGTTTTATATCTAACTTCTAATTGTTTAGGAAAGGTATGGTTTCCACCATCAGCTCAGCTTCATGATTCCTAAACGCAAATACCTGATTAAGTTATGAAAAGTAAACAGAAATCCTATTCGTGCCCATAATTTGAGGGTTCCTCTAATTTTATCAGGATTACATCATTAAGGACGATAGGTCCTTGATATGGGATCACCCTTGAGACCCCCTATACCCTATCTAACAAAAAAAGAGATATCAAAATCGGTTCATCAATAACGGATTGAGGGCTGAACATACATACAGAAACACTATTTGTGCTCACAATTTTCGAGGTTTTCTTTCAATTTTATCAGGATTCCATGATCAGATCCTGATTTCCTTGACATGGTGGTCCCATGTTCAAATTCCATGTTATTGGTGTTATCCATTCGACTTTAATATTTAGTTTTACTTCTGGTGTACAACAACAATAAAAAAAAAATATAACCGACTTCTAAAAATTTCAAAATAACTTTAATTTTGGAAGTCGGTGTCAAATAACGAAGAAACAAAAGAAATACTCCCCATACAAATATTGATCAGCTGATGATAAATTTGTATGGAAAGTCCAATTTTTTGTTTTGGGAATTTTCTATTTTTTCTTAGAGAAAGTTGTTCATTTCCATGGGCAGAACCGGCTCCTAAAATATGAGCACACCTTTCCGTTACACCCTGTATACATCGACTTCCGAAATTAAAGTTATTTTGAAATAATTAAAAGTCGGTTGTATTATTTGAAAAAAGTTTTTTTGTACACACATAATCATGATCAGTGGTATCACAAACTCATCAATATCCAATTTAACTAAATGACTAGACGACATCCAGCCATCTGGTTTAAGGTTGCGTTCAACGCCTTGGCTGGTTGTCCTACAGTCATTTAATTGAATGCGCGTTTAATGAACGGCCTAGGCGTCCAATTGACTGGCGAATTCAGCCAGATAGCTGCGACATATACAGGGTGTAAAGGAAAGGTGTGGTCGTATTTTAAGAGCCGTTTCTGCCCATGGATATGAACAACATTCTCTAAGATAAAAAACTTATTTACAAAAAAAACAACCGACTTCCAAAAAAAAATACACTAAAAATATAAAAATAACTTTAATTTCGGAAGTCGGTGTTTGTATTTTACTTCTTCGTTATTTGACACCGACTTCCGAAATTAAAGTTATTTTTAAATTTTTAGTGTATTTTTTTTTGGAAGTCGGTTGTTTTTTTTGTAAAAAAGTTTTTTATTTTTCGCTTTTTAGTTGTTATACCCCAGAACTAAAAACCCCAATAACATGGAACGTGGAATTTAAACATTTGAAGAACACAAAAACGTCATCAAGATATGCGTATTTTTCGTTTTTGTTCAGTTTCTCAAAAAGCGCTAAAGCAATTTCGATAAAATTTATATGGGACCATCTCGGGAGTATAGTCTTTCGGATAAAACAAGAATTTTGAAAATCGGTCCACAACTGACGGAGAAATGCGCGGACATACATAAAACATACATACAGTCGAACATAGAACCTCCTCCTTTTTCGAAAGTCGGTTAAAAAAATAGAAAAATCCCAAAAAAAAATTGGAATTTCCAAAAAAGCTATCATCAGCTGATCAATATTTGTATGGGAGGTCATTTTTTTTTTGAAAATCCTGATGTTTTCTTGAAGATTTCATATCGATGGGCAGATGCAGTTCTTAAAATATGACCACACCTTTCCGTTACACCCTGTATACGGTCAAATTGAGAACCTCCTCCTTTTTTATCGTCGACAACTAAATAGTGAATAAAACATACATACAGTCGAACATAGAACCGCCTCCTTTTTCGAAAGTCGCTTAAAAATAAAAACTTTTTTGAAAATCATTTATATTTTTTGTAAAAAGTTTTTCATTTTTAATAAACAAATTAATAAATAATCTTTATACTACACCTGCTTGGAAAGTACCTTGATACTTTATCAAATTTACGGTAGAAAGTACGTCATTGCATATCGAACAAATATGCGGGGAGAAAACGCATCTGAGCGGGAGAGAAAAGTGTATGAAAATCCATTTCTTACGTGGTTTTTCTTTTTTAATTTTGGGTAAGACTATGCGCCGGTAACCTAAATATCAAAAGCCAAAAAGTTTTTACAGTGAGTTTTTATCTCCAAGTTCGCAAAATGACACTGGCCACTAGCTGTGTGTTGGATGGTGTCGGGCTGGCAGTGCGACCCTGCGGCGGCAGGATAAACAATTTGAAAAAAGAACATGTGAAAATTGCAGACGCCATTGGCGCCATTTTCAATTTGTGTGTTGTTTGAGGATTCAGTTTTCGTAGAAAGTAAAATAAAACTATCAAAATGATAAGTAGTGATAGTGATGATGAAGATTTTTTAACTCCGCCGCAGTTGAAGGAAACAGCAAAAATACTGATTGATAACCTTTTACCACAGAACTGCCGTGCTAAGCGCAAAAGCGGTATCTCAAAAAAACACGCAATTTTGATTTTTATGGCATCGGATAGCTTAAAGAAATACGCATCCAATGAACTAAGCCAAATAACGGTATCTTATTTAAAACATATAAAAAAACCCTTAGTTTTCCCTATCTCAGTTTTACCTCAAATCACTAAGAGGATAAGAGGTATATCAATAATACGTAGGCAAATAGCCGAATATTTGAATACCGCCAGAACTCGAAAAAAACGACGTTTATTCATTGCAATTTTTCTTAGCCAATAAGCGGCAAGTTGCGCGCGTTTGAGGCGAATACTGAGTTACCGCTATGACGCTTAGTATATTTTTGTGCATTATTGGTCCGAAAATCGCTTTGACTAATTAAGATACCGCTGCAGCGGCAAATTAAATTGATCCTTAGGGTTTGATAGTTAGGGCCGGATTTCCAATACATTTTACACTGCGTTATCCTTTTCTGCTGCTGTGTGGTTCTTGTGCTGTGGCATGAAGGATTATTTGGACGCTCAAAATATGAAATCATTAGTACATACAATTATGTACTAATGATTTCATCACAGAACAAGAATTGAACATTCATTCTTAAGGTGAAAGCTCCAGGGTAGCCCGCGAAATTCAAATTTTCTTACTTTTTTTGCAATTTGCTGGTCAGTGTCAGGTGATATCTTGGTCAAAATTTGATTCGCGGTCGTAGCAAGTATGTATTTATAGAATTATAATCGTTAAAATCATCAATACAACTATATTATATCGTAAGTATTTCATGAAATCATGACATTTGGCATCAATTCTAACCGAGAGAGATGTATTGATGATTTTAATGATTATAATTATATAAATACATACTTGCTACGGCCGCGAATCAAATTTTGACCAAATTACAACCTGACACTGAACTGCAAATTGCAAAAAACGTAAAAAAATTGAATTTTGCGGGCTACCCTGGCGCTTCCACCTTAATCTACGTTGTCAATTCAAATGATATTAACGCCGACAAGATTGTGGTAAAATACTTTGAACCAGGCCACACCCTCATGTCAGCCGACAGCTTCCACCATAGGGTTGAGTTGTCAATGAAGCGGCTGAAAAATAAAATTTACGATTTTGCTGACTTTTTTCAAGCAGTTAGTACCGCAGGAAAAAGCGTGAATCCCAAAGAGATGACTGTAGAAGATTTTTATGACTGGGAAGACTACACGACACAGTATAAACTTTCACGAATTAACCCACGTCCATACATTGGTGAAATGGTCCAAGTAGAAGTAAATAAAGGCAGTTTTGATCTGATGTACAGAACCGGATTCGATAAAGATCCTATTAATGCGAGCATAATTGGAAATAAAATCCTGAAAGCTTAAGTTTGCTGAAATTGCTTGAGTTTTCTTCTTTGAAGAAAACCAAAGAACCCAAAAAAGAAAACTTCACCACACTGCATTTCCAAACACATAAAAAGAAAATATTTTGAAATCTCTTTAAAATATTATTCCACAAAATAGGATGTCCTTTTGGAAAGAACTGCCTACTTTTAAATAGATAGATTTTATAGAAAACGTTTCATCTTTTAATATTTTTTTATATGATAGTAAATAAGTAAAATAAAAGATTTAAAAAATATAGTTTGATTAAATTTTTTCTTTAAAATAATATGTATTTTATTACATAGCAAATTCATATTGTTTTGTATGGAAGCACGTACGAGAAGAGGTAACGAAAAAGCGGCAACTCAATTCTTAATTCTATAAACACTAAGCGGGATGGCAGTATCTCATGAAAAAAGGTGTCACACATGCATTTTTGGTATTTTGACCATATGATAAAAAAATGTCACCATTAAAATGTATAAATTCCATTTAATAAGTAAAAAAAACAATCTATAATTTAAAAGAAAACTCTTTTTACAAAACATCAATTTTCTCGAAACTACCTTTCGCTGAGATACCGCTTTTGCGCTTAGCACGGCAGAGAAGTCAATTAAAAAATATAATAAAACTTATGACGATTTTTTGCAATGGAAAAGTGAAAAACATGCGGCATCTTTTTCTGAAACTGTTTTGCTAGCTTATTTCAGTAAAAAAGCGCAAAAATACAAACCAAGTACGTTATGGTCTATGTACTCAATGTTGAAAAGTACTATATTGACAAGAAACGACATAAATATTCAAGAATACAAAAAACAAACAGCATTTCTGAAAAGAAAGTCGGAGGGATTCCTAGTAAGAAATCAAAAGTGCTTACTACAAAGGATGTTTATTCCTTTTTGCAGAATGCTCCAGATGACAAATATTTGTTGATGAAGGTAAGTTTATGAACAAAATGCACTGGTTTATGATTTATTACGTACCTATTTATGAGTAGAAATCTACTAGGTTTTCATGTTTGATATTTTTGTTTACAGGTTATTTTGATTTTAGGAGTAAATGGGGCCTGTCGTTCTCAAGAACTTGTGGATATGACAACAGACGATATCGAAATCCTCGAAAATGGAATAATTGTCAATATTCCTAACACAAAAACCAAAATTCAGCGATCATTTGTTATATCGGGCTTATTTTATGAGATAATGAAGAAATATAACGAAATTCGCCCCAGTGACCCCGAAACCAATCGGTTTTTACTACAATATAAAAACAAAAAATGTACGAAACAAGTAATTGGGAAAAACAAAATAAGTACTGTGCCAAGAGAAATAGCTTCCTACCTTAATTTACTCAATCCACTAGAATACACTGGCCACTGCTTTCGCAGAACTTCAGCGTCTATTCTTGCCGATACTGGTGCTGATTTAACCACAATAAAACGCCACGGTGGTTGGAAATCGTCCGCTGTTGCAGAAGGTTACATAGAGAATTCCGTAGAAAACAAAACACGAATAAATAACCAAATATCGGGATCGATTAATGTGCATCAAGACTCATCTCCTCAACCATCAACGAGCGCGGTGATGCCAAATGCCCCTCAGCAGCCAGTTGCCCCTTTGGCACCACAGCCTTGTACGAGCGCAGTGCCAACAGCACAGCCAGTTATTCCTCCTACATTGTCGCAAACATCTCAAACAAACATTAATGGAAAAAGTGTTAAATTAAGCTTCACTAACTGCAACAGTTTCAATATAAATTTCAATTAGTAAAGATTTAGTTTTTTATTTTCCTCGTAGGTGTAGTATAAAGCACTATGTATCACTCGAGAGAAAGTGCGATTCCCGATCTCGGGTGTTTTAAAGCCCTCGCCTACGGCTCGGGCTTCAAACGACACCCTCGACGGTAATCGGTCACTTTCTCCTCTCGGTGAACAATGTACTATAGATAAGGGACAGTAACATAAACTCATATTATAACATTATTTTGTCAACACACCTTTGTGTTATAAAGTTAACTTTTTAATTTTATTAGAGTTTTCTGTGGATACAGTCTGTCAATACGGTATAACTTTTCATTATTGGAACTTTACGATACGAGAGCAGATAAACAAGTTTCTTGCTCATTGTTTTTATAAATATAGGTCAGCTTTAACCTTTTCCTCGTTACAGGGACAGCAACACACCCGTGGAAGAGCGTCGAATAGTGTTCGTGGGCCGTCTCGAGAAAGACGTCACCAAGCTCACGCTCAAGAACCAGTTCTCCAAGTTTGGACATGTTATGGAAGTGCGACTTCATAGCAAGGAGGATGGGTCAGTATTTTGATGTTTTGGTCTTTTAAGAACTGTATTTTACCCAGGTACAGTATCGACCATAGCTTAGCTTTGTTTTTGGCGTGAACTACACACATCAACACTGTCTAGGGATATTTTGGATTTACTCAATTTACTAAAAATGTATTAAAAATAGCATACAACATGTATATATTTTTATAAAGCCCATTTATCAGACTACACTCCAGAATAAAAGAAAACAATGTTTTTTTGCGTAAACAAATTTTTATTCAAATAAAGAAAAAACATGAAATAATGGTAAAACTAACAACGAACGTGTTTCTCAAGAAAAATTTACAAATAAGGAAAAAATAATTTGCTTTTAACAGTTCTGTGAAAAATCAATAGTCAGTAAAACCACCCATGACGTTAATAACGGTCCTGCAACGGTTTTTCATGCTTTGGATTAAGTTATCCAAGTCTTGCTGCGGTATATTGTCCCAGGTCCGGCTAAGATGCAAAAAAAGTTGCTCTTCCGTCGCAACGTTTGCAGGGAAATTCCTCAAAGCCCGTCTTTGGAGCATGTCCCACGCGTGTTCTATGGGGTTTAGGTCAGGTGATTGAGCGGGCCAGCCTAAGACCGATACGTCGTGCTCCTGCAACCAGCTCGTCACCACTCTCGCTGTGTGCGGACGGGCGTTATCGTGCATGAGCGTGAATTCTTGGCCCATTTGTAGTCGATGGGGGTAGATTATTGGTACTAGCACCTCGTTACGGTATTTTTCAGCCGTCATGGTGTTTCTGATCCAAACGAGGTCTGTTCTTCCACCAACACGAATTCCCGCCCAAACCATAATTGTCCCGCCGTGGTATGAATGGACTGCCTGAGGATGTTGCAGGAACTCGCCAAACACGCACTCTAAGTGTATCGGGATGGAAACCGAACCGGGACTCATCGGTAAACAGCACTACAGACCACTGGTTTTCTTCCCAGAGCAAATGTTCACGAGCCCACTCTAGTCGTCGTCCACGATTTCCTCGGCGTAGTGCTGGAGTACGAAGCGATCTGCGAGCATGAAGGTTAGCTTCATGCAGCCTTCTCCTCACAGTTTGGTCACTCACAAGCAACTGGTGCTCTGACTGGAGCCTCTGAACCAACTGCATGGCCGTAACATTTGGTTGTCTTCTCGCGGCAACTTGGAAAAATCGGTCTTGTCGTTGAGTGGTTATGCGCTTCCCGCCTGGGTGTCTTTCAGCCACTTCACCAGTAGCACGATAACGTGACCATAACCTTGATATCACGTTTTGTCTTGTTCCAAACTCCTCAGCAATACTCCGTTGAGTAGCCCCAGCTTGGAGCATGCCTACTGCCCTTAACATTTCTGCTCTTGTTAAATGGCGCCGCTGCATGATGCACACAATAACATTAATTCGGAATTAACCGATAACTTGTTATAAAACTTAAATTGGACACAAAAAAATAGCCACAAACTACTGTAGGTAAATGAAACCTTCGGACTTTGCTACCATTATGCCGCGTAAATCTTTTGTTTTTAATGTATTTTTTCAAATTCAAATTTAGAATCGTTCAAAAAGGCTTACAAAATAAAGTTTCTTCAAAAGAATTTAAAAGTGGCCAGTATTTCTTGAGTTTAAGAACTTTATACAAAATATCCCTAGACGGTGTTGATGTGTGTATTTGAGAATATCATATGCCGTGGTAAAGTACTAGGTAGGTGTGTGCGGCTGACTGCCCAAGGAGCGCCGGTAGATAGTATCGTCCCTCTTTCATTACATTTTGTTAATTTTTTATACCTTGGATGACAACGGTACGAATGGAGGTCTTTTGCAGATATGGTTCATTTAAATTCTTAAGAATATAGGTACATACAGCTCCATTAAGAGGTTACCCAAAAGACATGTGCGTTCAAATAAATCTGTGATAGGCCCAAGTTGGTTTTGTATTTTGAAAAAAGCTTTTATTATAATTAATGTATCGATTTAGTGAATAAATAAGTTTAGGTTAGTATTTATTTTTTTAGTCTGTTTTTTTTTTTTTCAATAAAACGTTAATTATTTTGTTATTGGGTATAACGACAAGCAATAATAGGGCTAACATTCACGAAGAGTTATTCAACGTCTAAATAGACCGGAGGTTTCAAGACCGCTTACCGTGCATAAGATTGGAGGTTCAAATCGTAGACACGAAATGTCATGCATTATATATTTTTTTAATATAATTTTTATTTTGTTTTAGTAATATTTATAATTTACAGTTATTTGATTTCATAATTTACAGTTATCATAAATTCATATTTTGCCAACTGACACATCGTAATTCCTTTTGCTCACATTTTGTTCATACAGAACAACTATTTTTGTCCTCATAAAATTAAAAATCATTTTAATAATAATGAGTAAATCATAGTCGTTTTAAGTTAACATAAACATCAAACATTGTAGTTATAACTTGAGGGTATGGATTAGTTTTATAAAGAAAACGTAAGTAAATAAAATTAATGAATGCCCTCAAATGATAACATCTATCGATTAGACAGACGCCTAAAGATAAAGTGACTCGGACGATTGTAGATAATAATTTCCTCGCAATTCATATGGGCTCGTTGGCTAGTTCGTCAAACTGTCGGTATTATATGGCGATACGAAGACGTTCGGTGATGCGATGGTTCGAATCCAAGTCGAAAGAATGAACTCTTTTTGAAGTATTCTTTAGATTATTCGTAACGAATTCAATGTTGTAGCAGAGTAACATTTTAAAACTTGAGGGGTTAGCACATACTGACGCTGTGTGTACATAATCGGCCTACAATATTCCTACTGCTAGGAAATGCTGGTGTTCTCACAAAGTTGTACTTCTCCAGTTTTAGAGCATGACAACACCAGCGCCTTCTAAAACCATTTCTATTCTGTTCAACAGAACTCGATATGGCTTCGTGACTTACCAGCGCGCTCGCGACGCCTGGTCAGCTGTAGAGGCATCTAGCACGTTCCCGCAGTACGACGTCGGGTTCGGAGGGCGCCGCGCCTTCTGCAGGCAAAGTTATGCTGATCTCGGTGAGTTGATAAGATTGTATTTATTCCATACTATAGCACTTCGCCCTGACTTCATCTGCGTGTGTTTCTAAGAGGAAATACATTTTAGAATTGGATCTATAGTTCCTGAGATTACCCAGTACATATAAACTTACAAACAAATGTTACCTGTTTATAATATTAGTATAAATTATAGGGTAGGCATGTGTATGGAAGAGAATTCCAAAAGAAAGCTGTCACCATTTTGGTAGGACACTTAAAAATGGAATGAAGGCATAAGGTCATCTCCTCTTAGTCGACCCTTGGAAACTCTTAAGAATTTAAGTTTCTTGGATTATTCTGAGAATACTAATTGGTCATCTTAAGAGAACCCTTTCATCTTGACCTAAGAAGGTCATCCGAATTGAATTTTTATTGATCACTAAGAAGAAAAATGATTAAAACTAATATCTTTATTTCCTCTTTCCAGATGGTCTCGAAGCTAAATACACGGAGAGCGCCTTCCACGGGCAAGCGGTGCCACCGCCTATCCGAAGAGACGACAATATGTCATTCGAAGATATGCTTCAAGAGATGAAAAAGAAGCTCAGCCAACGCAAGAACGAAATGAAACGCCCCGACGATCCCAAGCCTTGACAGTTACCAACATTTGGCCGGGCAATCATCATGACACTGACATTAGCTGTTAAAGTGACAGTTGGCTTAATCTAGTGGCAAAGGCATGGATCATATTCAGCCTTAGTGATTCGTGTGACAGTGATGTAGATTCGTAAGACTGTGGACTTTTGTGTTATTAACTAGACGCTGGCTTCTGATGAAAAACGATTTTCCGGTAAGCATTACACTTTAGTATTCTAACACATACCTCGGTAGAACTTTCAGTCATAGTAGTACGACTAAAATGATTTAAAAATGTATACACGCTGATATTACGGTACTGATTGACATTTATAGTATCCCGGCTATGTATACCTTGTCAATTTATTAAAATTGTGTCAGGTCCAGATATTATTTTTAAAAAAGAGAGATTATATGAATAAGGATTTACAACCGAATTATTCATGAGAATCTTATTACTTTTGGACCTATCATGTTATGAATGATTTGTCTGTGTTTCTACGTCTGGTTTCTGTGGGCGTGTGCAATGACAGTGCCTGTCAAGGATGACAGCTGTCAAAGTGACAGTTACCTAGATGTGCAATGTAAAAGACAGTTGTGTTGTGGACAAAATTTGCTCATGAGTTGTGGCTTCAAGTGGTTATCCATCATCATGATTTTCATTTCCAACACTTATTCATTTTACTGCCTTCAGAGTTATTCAAAATGGGAGTACTTTTAAAACAGCCCACCATGGCTGAACCCAAAAAAAGATGTAATGTTTTACTGATTTCATTAAGATTTCACAACTTCTTTATTTACCATTTTGTTGTAGTTAATTAGTTTTTAATTTGAATACCTCATGGATGTAAATATTCTTTGTTTTTTTTTTGCTCTGTAAATAAAATCTTAAGTTTTTGGCGCTACCTCTGTTTATATTAAGGTCGAAATCTTCGGATTTCGGACGGTTGTGTTTCGACTTTGATTTGACTATAGAGTAGAAAGATGGAGTATTATTGTAATTTCAAAAACAATGGGGTCTATTTTTCTACAAAGCCTTTCTTAGTTTTCTGCTGGATATTACTGTTTTCCCAAGTGACCATGCCTGCCTTGTACTGTCCAATCATTGGTTCTGGAAATGGTTATTATTACATGGCTTTTTAAACTAATCTAGTGAAATCTGACCAGTTTTCCCAGTTATCTCAAACAGTTGAAATAAGTGCTGATTTGACGGACTTTACCTATGGGATGAGAAATTCCCTGGACCATTAGGAGTCATAATCTCTTGCCTAAAAATATAATTCACTCCAAATTAATAAAAAAAAATTGAGTTTTGGAGGTATGCAGAACAGGGTGTAAAGCCCCACAAACCTATCACACTAAAGAAAACTATTTTATGTAAATATTCTTTGCACATTGTTTGTACTAAATCCTATGTGTCTGTATATATCTAGCTATGGTTACCACTTCTTTATATGTCATAATCCTATGTGTTAACTACTAGTAAGTAAATATGAGCCGATGATATTTGAATATAACTGACGAGATTCGCGAGTACTAATGGTACGCATCTGCCTAATTCTTTGAATACAGGAGTGGGGTTATATTATGATATTTCTATGTATAACTTGACACACAAATTAAATTTACCTGCACTAAATATAAAATAAGATAGCTGAAAAGACTAGACAGGAATTGACAATGGTGCCGATTGGGCTAAACTTATTGGCTATCTTTCACTTACAAGCTTAGTATAAAAGAGATATGTTATTCAAACGTAAAATTAGTCTGCTCATGGTTTAGCGTGCTTTTCGGCAACCTAATCTGACAGCTGTCATTTTGACATATCTTTCTTTTTAATTTGTAAGTAAAAGATGGCAACAGTAAGTTTGGTCTAAATCGTGGTCAATGGTTAGTTTACTTTAGGCAAGTAAAATTTTTGCACAATAATACTTTTACAATTATCATAAAATAAAATAACGAAGCTTCCATTGAGATTGTAAGTGCCAAAATTAGAAAAACCACTGTTCCTATTATATACATAATTATAGATCACCGAATTGACTAGCCAATAGTTATACACTTTTCTTGATTATACATTTTTTTTCATAGACTAGATTCCGTTATGTGTTCCTACGAAATTCGCGATGACTAACTCGGGCAAACATAAGTACCAAATGCTGGTTAAAGTCGGCTAAATATAGGAACTGCTTCGAAAAAAAAAAAATTTTGCGACTTCCTAAGCTTGATTGCAACTTCACGATTTAGAAAACAAACTTACGTGGAAATATGAAAAATCTAATTAAAATAATGTGAAAATGAAAAATGTTTAATTGATCCCGAATTTTGTAGAAAGTTCACTTATCTGTAACTCTTATGATTATGTGGCTGTACAGTTCATATGTAATTTAATCAATTAAGGTTCTAACTGCAGTCTCGTTTTGCGTATATTTGTCTAGACCAATTCTATTGTAAGTAAACAAGCTAAGCAACGAAGATGGCGCCAGTAGGTTTTACTTTAGTTTCAATTTAAAATAGAATAGTACTGGAACTCAACATTTCAACTTTAAATTATATACTGCCAAAGGAATTGTAATAAATACTTGACTTACTCTAATATGATTTTGTTTTTTTATTCCACATAACATAAATATACCATACGCTTTAGATGGCAACATTGCATAAACTTGCTTAGAATTGCCGGTGTAGAAAAACAGCAAGTAGATTGGTTTTCAAATCTAGTCAAAGTTACTAGATGATATTTTTTGTTTTATCTTTGTGGTGATAATTTATTTAAACGTAAAAATAAGCGTATTTTTTTTAAATGGTTTTAAGTTTAAAGATTTTATTACATAGTTTCTATCGGCTAGAGAAATAACGTATGAAAATGGCGACTAAAACTTAAATAAAATTGTGCCGATTAATCAGTTTTCTTGTTTGTTATTAAAATTGGTCTTCAATTAATACAAAGTTTTGTTTTTTTTTGTAACTAAATGAGTTTTAAGTTCCATTAGTATCGTAATTTATTTCCGAATTTTGCTCCACCGACAGTGTAGACTCAACTTAATTGATGTATGCCGTTAGGTTAGCATTCTATCGCTTTGTGTATAAAGTTAACCATACACTAGGCAATTTATTTACAGACATTTTATGACATTCAGTTAATTATATTCCTATCTATGTCCATTGACATATTGTAAATATAGACGTTTTACGATATTGTAAATGATTATGTAACAATTTGTATGCTTCGATTGCACAACATCTGACGGTAAATTGACAAGTGTATGGCCCACCTGACATAATGTCATTCCCGCCAAATTTTGACAGCCTCTGTCATGCCTGCACAGGTAACAAATAATATTTTCTTTGTTTTATTATAAACGTAAAACTTAAGCTCTAAGGAATGATAAGTAACGTGAATGAAAAGACTATATAGTACATAATTTTGTACGTATTTTTAAATTTAATCAGATAAACGAGTCATTACGAACATAAAATCAATACTCTTTAAAAATAAGATCATGGGTTTTGTAGCATTTAGAAATTGTTAAGATTACTTTAATAGAAAATATGAAATTTTTGTTTTGTATTACATGATGTATTAGTGTCCATCTTGATAACGTTTTGTGACTAATATTCAGATAATGAACACGAGTTTTGTATAAGAATTTTATACATTTCGGTTTAATAAATCTTAATTGTTAGTTCTTAAGATTTAAAAGTATGTGAAAAATGATAAATTGACCTTAATTACATTCATTATAATCTGTGGCGCTGGTTGTCTAAAAATAAACTAATTTTGCATGTTAAGGAATGAAATGAAAATGGGAGAAAACGCACAGCAGCGCCATAGACAATCATGACGTGTTTTGGAACTAAATGGTTCCTAATTTACTTTAAAATGACTTGTTATCCAAAATTATGGAAATTCAATAAATAGAATGAAACTATACCCGTATTTGAAAAAAAAAAAAGTTATACAAGGTTCTTAATTCAAATTCAGTGGTAGCTTAAGAACATATTTTGAAATGCGGGTATAAATAATTCGCTTTGCTTGAATCTTATGTGCTTGTGTATAGAGTTGAGATTCATACACTACTGGGTTGTAGTACATATTGAAAGTCCAACATAGAGTTGATAGTACATAGTGAGAATGTTTTATACATACAGCTGTTGATAAATAAAAGTATTTTGGACATAACTTTACGTATTTTGATTTATCGTTCCATCCTTTACTCAGTCATTGCTTGTGCTTGCTAGATATGCACTTTAACGTTTAGCTAGTAAACTTGATGTAAGGATCGCATGATGATGTTTGTTCCTGTTAAATTCTGAAAATGTTTCCCTGACCTCGGACCCCGAGCGCTTACTGCCTACGGGTCGAGTACACCAACACTGTGTGCTTCTGCCAAAATGACGATATGTCGGGCCACGACTAGACGACATAAGTTAACAAAATGACGATATGTCGGGCCACGACTAGACGACATAAGTTAACAAAATGACGATATGTCGGGCCACGACTAGACGACATAAGTTAACAAAATGACGATATGTCGGGCCACGACTAGACGACATAAGTTAACAAAATGACGATATGTCGGGCCACGACTAGACGACATAAGTTAACAAAATGACGATATGTCGGGCCACGACTAGACGACATAAGTTAACAAAATTCAAATGATTGTAGAAGCAAATTTTAATCATTAGCATTATCTGTATGTATACCTATCTGTATCTGTGAAATAGTTTCAAAATTGTCGTCGTCTATTTGTGTCGCTTAACTACGCAATGGGTTTTGATGCGGTTTCTCTATAGAATGCAAAGGAAGTGGTAGAGGGTAACAGAAAGAGGAAAACGGAAGGGAGGGAAAAGGGTAATTATCTATATCATATGTATCTACTATAAAAATAAAAATCTCTTTAGAACGGCTGCACAGGACAAGGTTTCTATCAAAGAAAATTAGGGAAACGGAAAAAAAAATTGCATTCGTGCAAAGCCGGGGTGGGTCGCTAGTCATTTATATTAAAACCGGCCAAATGCGTGTCGGGCCACGCGCTGTGTAGGGTTCCGTAGTCGCCCGTTATAACATGCGGACTTAGAGGGTGGCTTTGTGTTAGTTACTATGAACATTTAGAGTTTACGGCTTGAAGGCCAATAACGTTTTAAAACGAAGCTGCTTTTTTGCGCATGATGGCCTGGAAACCATCAGCGCGCGCTTCAGCAAACATCCCAGACGCGCTGCACCTCCACGGCAGACCCAACAACATCCTGAACGCATTATTGTACTGAGTGCGCAGGGCTCTGTAGGTATATCTCAGCTACAGGCCGCTTGAGTAGAAGGACTGGCAATAAGCTTTGAATAGCGTCACTTTCACTTCTCTCGTGCATCGTGCGAGCCTGCGTGCGAGCATATTAGCTCTCACCGCCAGAGCCCTGCGCTCCCTCTCAATATCCTCATCATCCCTGAGGTCTCCTGTCACAATGTGACCCAGATATTTGAAGGCTTGAACCTGCTTTAGGGCTATTCCATTGAGAAATACAGGAGGCACATGGGTAGGCTGTTGTCGGCGTGATTTAAATACTATTATTTCACTCTTTTTAGAGTTATATTGTAACCCATGCCCCTCCGCGTACTTCTTCTTTCGACAAAAGTTTCCTTAGCCCGCTTATGGAGGGGCTCAGCAGAACCATATCGTCTGCATAGCTAATATTATTAAAAGAAGTGTCATCAATGTGGCATCCCTGGTGCTGGTCCGTATACGGGGTAGCAACAACGGTATTCTGAGCGCAATAGCGGCACGTTTTGACTGTCCCTTTCAAAAGCGGTGGGTCAAATCTTGTGTGGGTGTGGCCAGTCATGGCAAATAAAAATTTAAAGATATTTGTACTAGAATAAGGTTGCTATGGGTTTATGCCACCCGAATTAAAGTGATTATTATTATTAAAACGGGGCCAGGCCGATTGAAACTGAAGAAGGTGGTACAAAATCCAACTTTATTGCAGTTAAGCTTTCAATGTTTGGGACACTGAAGCTTTCAACGTTTGGCGCTTATTTTTGGGATGTAACAGAAGAGTCAATAAAATGTAAATATTTGTATTTTGGTTCAAATAAGTGCCTTTTTTACAAGCTTTTATTTAGTTTCACCTCCCGTTGTCTGTTATTAAAATCTTGTAAACTCAATTAGACCCACTTCTCGATGTCTGATTGGACTTAAATTTGGTGTACTTATGTATCTTCGGTGACAATACAATGATATGCTACCCTTGGAGCTGGTATGATGATGGAGACGGAAAATGGCATTAGGAACTTTTGAAATAAACAAGGTAAACTCATAGAGTTTGGGCTCGTTTGATTTGTCGTGAGAAGTACTACACCTAGACGATATCTAGGGTCTGATGATGAAGCCAGAAGGTGGTCACAGCATCTCTGTGATAAAACAACATAACCCCATGGAGTTTGGGCTCGATTGATTCTTCTTGAGGAGCACTTTACATCTAGACGATATACAGGCTCTGATGATGAAGATGGAAGGTGGCAACGGCATCTCTGTGATAAAACAACATAACCCAACCGAGTTTGGGCTCGATTGATTCGTCTTGAGGAGCACTACATCACATCATAATATCCGTAGAATATTTTAAAACATCACGCCTACTCTAAAATACTTACCTATTAAAAGGTTAAAAATAACGTCCCACATAAACAAGAATTTACAACTTTCAGCTGGGGTTCAAAGATCGTGTATACTAGTGTAATTAGCAATTATATATAATATAAAAGCAATAGAATCAACAAACAAGCAAGCAATAGCAAGCAATAGTATTAGCAATTATATATGTTATTATATTTATTTTTTATTATATTATTATTATTCTTATGGGAGAAAATAAATAAATGCTATTGTAACTGTTAATGATTGTTTGTTGTTATATCATAATATGCATTTTCCAATAACTCAAAAGAAAAAAATAAGTAAGCTAATTAATGTTTATCATTTTCGATGGTGTCGATCGTTACCTAATTCAAGTCGGACAGCAGTACGTGTTCGACAAAAATAAGGTAAATTCAGGGAATTTCTGTACTCTTTAGTTAATGACACATAATTAAACGTTGCGATCTTCAGAGTAATTGCTTATTAGCAGATATTTTTATTATTTTGACGATGCTAAACGATGTCTACCTAATTGATAACGGAAAAAACCGGCCAAGTCCGTGTCGGACTTCACACACTTAGGGTTCCGTACCAAATGTATTTTTGACAATTTGTATGGCTTTGGGTCAACAAGATGCCTATACTGTGAAAATTTGAAGACTAGCTCCAACCGTTTGGCTGTAAAACCTGTGTGACAGACAACAGACAGACAGGCAGACGGACACGTGAGTGACAGCAATAGGGCTCCGTTTGGACCCTTCGGGTACGGAAACCTAAAAACTGCATCTTTAACTGAAATACGAGTATGAAGTAGGAACCTACTTATCGTCGGTGATACTCAATACCGCGTTTTTTTTTTTTTTTTTTTTTTTTTTTTTTTTTTGGGGGGTGGGAAATCATCCAATGACTCTTTCCGCTCTGGGGTGGAGCGGAAGGGCGTGTCAGACTCTTACTGACTAAAACCCACCCCTGTTCCTCCCTGCCCTACGCGCCCGGGGGCGAGGTAACTCTTTCGAATTTATCCTCCACCCCCGGGCAGGCACTGGCCGTGGCAGGCCCCGTCCTTTGCTGACAACTCTTTGAGGCGCGCGTGGAACACTACGCGCCGTCGACTCTCGGGCCTGGTGCTGATCGGACGGCGAGTTACCCGCTACTCGCCGTCCGCAGGCCCGGGTCTACGGTGGCCGGAGATCGTCTCGCAGCCCCCGGCGTCTCCTGCGACGGCTGCTGCTGGGGGCGCTAGGGCGATTCGGTCTCTGTTGAATCTCCCCAACGTGTGCCGCCTCCCTCTTCGCGAGCATTACTGCTTCGCAGAAGTTGGAGACGGCCCCCCATTCCCTCTCACTCCGTACCTAATTTTCCTAATTTTCATTGTTATTTCATCCCAAGTTTGACCTTATGGAAAAAGCTAGTTAGGTGGTATTCCAGTATCACCGACGTTATGCCAAAATATTCAAATAAAATATGCGAGGATGATTTTCTCACCCTTTCTTTTTATATTTTCTTATCAGTGATTGAAATGAGTGCAAAACAATTCTTGGAATTGGGACAATGGGGGTTGTGGCTAGGGGCTCAGGTAAAAAATTCGTGAAATGCAAAAATTACTTGTTAAGCGACTAGTTAGAAACGAGTCAGAACGATTAAAAAAATGTGTTAACTAAAGAGAAATTAAATTCGCTGTATAGTGGGCGGTCTGTCTCTTGTAATGCACCACTACGCGTGAAACTAATATATGTTTACAGAACAATAAACGGAATAATAATACCTAATAATAATAAAAAAATATTTCAGAATCATTTTTCCATATTTGTTAGTAACAGTAGGTATAAACTTATAAACTAGTGTTAGTAACATTTATTCAAAGAGCGTGAGGCTCACCGATCCCGGGAATGTCTACTTGACTGCGTGCAGTCGTATCCACCGCCCCCAAGATCGGAGAGTCCCACCTATCTGCCAACGTTCTAAGAATGGTGTTGGGGCTGGCGCGAACAAGGCGTAGTAAAGATGCGCAGTTTTAGCGCATTATGGACGAAAAACTATCAACGTCTGCGTCGGCAAACATGCCGGATGCGCTACAAAAACGCGGCAGCCCCATCAACGCCCGGCACGTGTTGTTATACTGTGTGTGCAGGCCACTACATGCCCTATGCGTAAAGTTCACCCACAGGCTGCACGTGTAAAAAGATTGGCAGTAGGCTTTGAAAAGCATCACCTTAACCTGAGCCGAACAACGTGCAAACCTGTGGGCCAACATCCCACATCGAACAGCCAGTGACCTGCGCTCCCGTTCTACATCATGGTTGTCTTTCAAATCATCAGAGATCCAATGACCCAGATATTTAAACTTAGCAATTCTTTTTAGAGGTCTGCCGGACAGCTTAACGGGTGGAGTTGTGCTATAGCATTTACTGCCTGCCCTAAATATCATGAATTCGCTCATTGGTGCATTATATTACAAAAGAAAAACATTCACGACCTTAGTTTGTTTAAAAACGTACCTACTTACCTATTATTAAAAAATATCACCATGTGAACGGGTGCCAACTTTTGAGCCAAATTAAAAAATGAGGATTTAGAAGTAAAATCTCCTGTTTTGTTTCAATTTTATGACTTGCCTGGTGGTCACAATAGATCCGGAACCCTTTTGTGTATAGAATGAATGCCCAAATTCGCTGTATTGGTTTTATTATCTACTAGCTACTATTGTTTCATTACTAATAATACTTTCGCTACCTGATGTAGGTATTACCGAACTACTTATCTTTACCCATTAGTTAAGCAAGTGGTAAGCAAGTGCAGCAGACAGAAAACAGTCCGTGTACATAAGTCTCGGAGAACAGGCGTTCTTTCCGTAGTACCAACTCGGTATCTGGCTAAGTTTTACTAACTTATTGGGATTGTGTGTTGTGTGTTTGTGTTTTGAATTTTCTTTATTAGTGGACAGAGAAGGTGTTTATTATCTACCTTATTGGTAAGTACCCAATTTTCATTTACACCTATATTAGTAATATTTATTAGCAATACAATACTATCTATGAGTACATTTATAATGTGGTCGTCAAAGAAATAATCGCATTTCGCAATTTAATACAATAATAATTTTTAAAATGCAATTTTTCTTTTTAATTTATTTGCTATAAATGCTTTTTATCTGATTGCACGTTGGCAAAGGCCTCCCCCTACTATTTCCATAGGATTCTATTCCCCACTGCTCTAGTCCACAAACTTCCTACTACTACTTTAATCTGATCCGTCGGCATTTAATCTGGTTTGTTTCTTTATAGTGGTTCATTATATTCTATCTGACCTTTTCTTCCCTAACATATTAGACAAGTTTATAGGTAGCTATAAATTTTCCCCTAGAACTATTTTCCCTAGGGCAAAGAGGGCCATGGTCCAGAGCGGCAGACTGCGAGGGGCGGCGAAGCCGCCCCAAGCCGCCCCTTGCGGCCTTCTTTGGGCGCCTTTTATTGTCAAGCTTAAGGCGACACATTGATTAAAAGGCTGTTGTCTTTTTAGTGTATCTTGCTAAGTCCTTGGACTAGGGATATAACATTTCGTTATAAGCTTTTTGATTAGATGATCTTCAATTTGATTGAAGGAATACACGATACAAACAAATTTTATCGATAGAAAAAAAATGCAAACTTCGATCCATCTTTTAACACTTTTTAGCTACAAGGCGTAACGCTTCAGAGGTACATATTTTATGAAATTTCCTTTAAAACAAAGAGAATAAACTTATCAAACGTTTGATAGAACAGATTTTGATTTATTAATACTTTTATGTTATAAAATACGTAGATTTATTTTGGCGCTTCGTTGTTTATTCCGAGCGGCACTCATATTATCGCCATCTCGTCTCATCAACGATTTGCATCACTGCCATTTGTTCAATAAGTCAGATGGCCGGTGGGTATTGACTACTATATGTATATATTTAAGTCGCAGCCATCTGGTTGAATTCGCCATTCAATTGGACGCCTAGGCCGTTTCTTATTTTACGGGAAACGAATAGCAACTGCTGATAATGATAAAATCGATTTCAAGTCCCTCGAACTTCACTTCAATACATTGGATACTACCACACACCTTAAGTACCTAAGGATTTTATGCTCTACACTGCAGAGTGTGTTTTTAACCATGTTTTTCATGGAGCCAAACCCTACTGTCAGGGCATGCAGTAAGCCAGGAAGAAATGAAGTCGCCTTAGAATTGTGAAAAAAATGAGTTTTCTAGCTATACCTACTAGCAAAGATACTAGCTACTGCTCGCGACATCGTCTCTGCGGCTTTCAGAAAAAATAAATCCTACTAAAATTATTAAAGTAAAAAAATTGAATGTTGAAAGTATTTGTTAGCCTCCAAAATTTTACTCCTATAAGATTCTGGTCTCTTGATAGTTTGTGAGTCTTTACTGCTTATGATTCCAGTCACAAAATACTACTTAATGATTCTAGTAGATATCTATACGTTTATTAAATCTGTAGAAAAGCTGTTTTTGTACATCAAAAATATTTCCAAAAAGAATGGCCAGAGTGTTATCTAAAGGATAACCAATAGAACCCATTTTCAGCATTTTTGGATTTTTTGTCTGTTCCTGTTTGTCTGTTTAGTTGTACACGCATCACGTAAAATGTACGAAACCAATGTAGATAACTTTTATACATAAAAATTGTGGAAATTTTACTTAGTTTTTAACCGACTTTGCAAAAAGGAGGAGGTTCTATGTTCGACTGTATGTATGTACTTTTTTTTAATGTATGTCCACCGATTTCTCTGTCAGTTGTGGACCGAATGACCGTGAAGTGGGCTGTCAATCCATACAATCAAGGTGTAACGACAGTTCACTTGCTCACTCCACCTAAATTCCCTATTTTTGGGGCTATCAATTCGGGCATAACTTTACTATTAATTTAGTTTCAGAATGGGGTATAACAACTAAAAAGTGAAAAATAAAAAACTTTTTCCAAAAAAAAAATTCACTGACTTCCATAAATAATACTTAAAAAGCAAAAAAACTTTAATTTCGGCAGTCGGTGTTTCTACTTTGGTTTCTTCGTTATTTGACACCGACTGCCGAAATGAAAGTTTTTTTTTTATGGAAGTCGGTGTATTTTTTTTTGTAAGAAGTGTTTTGTAAAAAGTTTTTTATATTTCACTTTTTAGTTGTTGCACCCCAGAAGTAAAACTAAATATTAAAGTTATGCCCGAATGGATAACACCAATAACATGGAATTTGAACATTTGGAGACAACCAAAACGTCATCTGTGTGTACATATTTTTTGTTTATGTTGATTTTTTCAAATAGTGCTGAATCGATTTCGATTAAATTTATATGGGACCACCTCTGAATGGCCTACCAAAAAAAAGAATCATCAAAATCGATTCACAAATGGCGGAGACATCGCGAAACAAAAAAAAAATACATACAGACGAATTGAGAATCTCCTCTTTTTTGAAGTCGGTTAAAAACAAAGTCCTCCGCCGCGTCTGACTGTTCGCGATAAACTCAAAAACTACTGTACTGATTTTCAAGTTGTTTTCACCAATGGATAGAGTGGTTCTCGAGGAAGTGGTTCTTTCAGTACCTATATATTTAATAATAATAATAATAATATTCCACAACTGTCACACAACGCCATCTAGTCCCAAGCTAAGCAGAGCTTGTGTTATGGGTACTAAACAACTGATAAACATACTTATATATTTCTAAATATATAAATATTATAGATAAATTACACCCAGACACAGAACAAATGATCGTGCTCATTACACAAACATTTGTCCTGGGTGGGAATCGAACCCACGACCTCCGGCATAGCAGTCAGAGTCACTATAACCACTAGACCAACAGGCCAGTCAATTTAATTTAATCAAGTTTATGTATTCATTGGCTAAAATATAATGATATTTGATGGAAGTTTCGGAAAAAAATAAACAGGCCAAATGCGAGTCGGACTCGCGCACGAAGGGTTCCGTACCATTATCTATAAAAACGGCAAAAAAATCATGTCTGTTGTATGGGAACTTAAATATATAATAACACTTAAATATTTTTTATTCTGTGTTTTAGTAAGTATTTATTGGTACAGCGGCAACAGAAATATATGATCTGTGAAACTGTCTAACTATCACGGTTCATGAGATACAGCCTGGTGACAAACAGTCAGACGGACGGAAAGTGGAGTCTTAGTCATAGGGTCCCGTTTTACCCTTTGGGTACACTATCCCTGAATCGACGAGCTGAAAGTGCAAATATATCTATGTGATGGAAAACACAACATATGTAGATAGTATTAAGGTTATTTTGCATTTTTCTTAGAAATCAGTTGTATTTTTTTGTTAAAATGTTTTCTTTTCACTTTTTAGTACACCATAACTAAAACTAAATAAGAAGTAAAGTTATGCCCCAATTTGTAGCCCCAAAAACATGGAATTTGAACATAATTAGTGAAATAAGGGTGTACCAGGTTAACTCTACAAATCTGTGTACCCCTTCAGAGCGTATCAGCGTGATGTTATGTTATTAAAGCATGGAGCAGACATGCGATTGCAGCAATTCCGGAAGGTTTACTATAATTTATAGAAGAGTTCCATTGATTATCTCCGAAGTTGTTCATCAGATCTTCACTAAATTAAACTAGGACCACTTGTGAAGTGTACCTTTTCAAACAAAAAAAGAATTTTTAAATAAGTCCAAGCGTCTTCTTCGAGTAATCGGGGAACATAGTACATACCCCCTCCAGCCCCCGTAGCATGACCATTTCTATCTCTATTCTACCAAGAAAAGACAAAGTTCTTTCTATCCAATTTTGTCGAGTTCGATTTGTCTTCTGCCCGAGCATGGGGCGCCGGGCGACCCGTAGACTGGTGTTTCTACGAAGACAAAGACATGTATTCATTCTTTCAATAATTATTAAAATATATTACTATTTATCGTCTGTCCGTCTGTCCATCTGTCGGTCTGTCCGTCGTCTGACAAAAAAATTATTGCGTCTAATCGGAGCCTGTCTGTACGTCTGGCCGTTTTTCTGTCGTCCGTCTGTCCGTCTGTCAGTCTGATCTGTCCGTCTTCTGTCTGTCAGTCAGTCTGTCTGTCCGTCGTCCATCTGTCCGTCTGTCCGTCGGTCCATCTGTCCGTCTGTCTGTTTGTCCGGCGTCCGTCTGTCCGTCGTCCGTGTGTCCATCTTTTGTCTGTGTCCATCTGTCCATCGTCCGTCTGTCCGTCTGTCAGTCTGTGAGACTGTCCGTCTGTCAGTCTGTGTGACTGTCCGTCTGTCAGTCTGTGAGACTGTCCATCTATCAGTCTGTGAAACTGTCCGTCTGTCAGTCAGTGAGACTATACGTCTGTCCGTCGTCTGTGTGTCCGTCTGTCTGTCTGTCCATCTATCCATCTGTCCGTCATCCGCTGTCCGTCTGTCTGTCTGTCCGTCTTTCCATCTGTCCGTCTGTCCGTCAAAGTTATTCTGCGTCTCGTACCTTTGAAACCCTCGAAACGCTACGCTCAGGTTTCTACATTAGAACCACTCGGTTCGCTCATGGTTCAATCCTAGAATTCTTCGCTAGCTCAGGCTTCAATATAAGTACTCGCGCCAACAAACATTTGCTTTGCAGCCTTGCATGACAAATAACAATTTTTTGAAAAGCTATAATGTTGGCTACATTAAAACTTTTCTAAAAAACCTAACATGTTTAAAAACGAAGTTCAAAAAAAAAAGATGAAGATGGTGACTTCAACTCTTAATTTAATGGCTTTTGTGGAAGATTCACCACAATTTTCAAGTATGTAATGAGTCACAAAATTGAGTTTTTTTTAAATCAGTAGAGAACTTGTCTACGTCTAATGTGATGTAGACTATTTGTCCCTGTTGAGAAGAAATGTTTCTACCAACACGGCGTAGCATGACCATTTCTATCTCTATGTAGAATAGAGATAGAAATGGTCATGCTACGCCGTGAGTCTCTATTCTACATAGAGATAGAAATGGTCATGCTACGCCGTGAGTAAGGATAGACTAGATAGTTGAATACAAGTTCTTTCTATTCAACTATGTCGAGTTCGAGTTTTCTTCTGCCCGAGCACGGGGCGACCCGTAGACTCGTGTTTCTATGAAGACAAAGACATATTCATTCTTTCAATTTCGTCTGTCCATCGTCTGTCACAAAATTTTGTGCGACTAATCGGAGCCCAATTGCTGTGATTTACTTATCTGTCTGTCCGTTTGTGCATCTGTCCGTCGTCCATTTGTCCGTCTGTCTGTCTGTCTTTCTGTTTGTCTGTGCGTCTGTCCGTCTGCCCGTCTGCCCGTCTGTCTTTCTGTTAGTCTGTGCGTCTGTCCGTCTGCCCGTCTGTCTGTATGTCGGTCGTCCGTCTGTCCGTCTGTCCATCTGTCTGTCTGTCTATCCGTCTGTCAGTATGTCCGTCTGTATATCTGTACGTCTGACCGTCTGTCTATCTGTCCGTCTGTCCATCTGTCCGTCTGTCCGTCTGTCGGTATGTCCGTCTGTAGGTACGTCTGTAAGTCTGTCCGTCTGTCCATTTGTCCCTCTGTCCGTCTGTCTGTCTGTCTTTCTGTTTGTCTGTCCGTCTGCCCGTCTGTCTGTATGTCAGTCGTCCGTCTGTCTGTCTGTCCATCTGTCTGTCTGTCCATCCGTCTGTCAGTATGTCCGTCTGTATATCTGTACGTCTGTCCGTCTGTCTGTCTGTCCATCTGTCTGTCTGTCCATCTGTCTGTCTGTCCGTCTGTAGGTACGTCTGTAAGTCTGTCCGTCTGTCCATCTGTCCGTCTGTCCGTCTGTCCATCTGTCGGTCTGTCCATCTGTCCGTCTGCCCGTCTGTCCATCTGTCCGTCTGTCCGTCAAAGTTGAAAGTCTGCGTCTCGTACCTTTGAAACCCTCGCTACACTCAGGATTCTACATTTGAACCACTCGCTTCGGTCATCGGTTCAATCCTAGAATCCTTTACTTGCTCAGGCTTCAATACAAGTACTCGCACCAAAAAACAACTTTGCAGCCTTGCATAACAAATAACATTTTTTTTAGAAATGTTCAACCTATGTGACTTCAACTCTTGATTAATATTAGGCTTTTGTGGAAGATTCACCACAATTTTGATATATTGAATAAGTCACAGAATTAAGTTTTTAATATCATTATTATATCTTATCTAGGTCCAATGTGATGTAGACTATTTGACACTTGCTGAGAAGAAATGATTCTAACACTTAAAAAAAAAAGTGTTATAAGTAGAGAAAAATTGGTGGTCATGCTTTGCATTGTAGACTTTTGTCGACTGAAGAATAGAAACATTTCTTCTCGTCAGTTTTAACATCGCCATGCTTAGGACGGTAGAAATCTTTCTACAATCTGTAATTTTGTCTATTCTTCCGTCGACAAAACCCGTTTCTACGGTGGTCATGCTACGCGTGCTGGGGAGGAGGAGGGGGTGTGTAGTAATGAGGGGGGGGGGGCTCCTCCTCTTCTTCGTCCTTTTAGAAGTTCGATTAAAAAAGGGATTTCACACCCGGCACTGCGTACTCTAGCTGTGATTGGCGACTTATAAAGATATAGATATGTGGAGGGGCGCACAAACTATTTCGCAGATTTCATCACAATCACATAACCGTATAGGCTTCGCTCTCAACTTTGCTAAGGTGCCCTCCGAGTGAACTCTGTCGTCGAGGAGGATTCCAAGATCACGAATAAGGGACACCCTAGTGTGGCATGATCTAAAGAATAAGCGTGCTTGAAAACATTCTTATTCTTCGTGAAACTGATGCAACACCATTTGAGTAGACTCAGTTGTAATTTATTAACCACTAAACCGACCATCTGGGAGCGATGTACACGAGTCCAACGTCCTGCACGTGCTCGGGAAGGTTTCCCGATCAAGCGCCCCGCGCCGGTTCCAAACTATAGCTTAAGGCGTACATAGCCGCCAAGTGGCTCCCTCATTGAATAAAAAATCGTAGCAAAGCGTAGAAAATAAAGAGTACCAAAACGGCCGTTTTGACAGTTTTGGTTACTACTTTGGATACGAAACATTTTGAGACCTGTTTTAACAACGTTAAAATACCTCATCCTATTTATAACAAACGCAACATAGGATTCTTTAATCTTTATTTTCTATGCTAAGATACGATTTTTTATTCAATGAGGGTACCACTTAAGCGGAGGTTAATATCTAGGAAACTACTGAAGCTACACACAAAAAAAAATACGTGTGTATAGCTGAAACTATAGAGAATCAACATATGTGAAAAATAAATTACGATAACGTGTTCTAAGTACTTGAAAAGAAATGTAAACGTTAACGTAACCGTTAGCGGTAAACGTTACAATTAGTTTAACCTAATGACGGTGAAGTGCCAATACCTTCTAACTGACATTTTTCGGGATAATTAGTTTTTAATCACTTTGAAGTTAAGGGCGTTTTTCGCATGTATTAGTGAAATCTCCTAAGTGTATTTCTAGTTGCAACTGAACTAAATTAAAATGAGGAAATACCTCCTAACTAAACCAACGTGCCTGTTTTATGGCATTACCACTCTACTTTTATGGTACACTACTACACTATAATAAAATATTATAATACAACATAATAATTAAAGCGTATGTTAATATTTTTCTTAATAAATAAATAAATAATTAATTTTCAGCTTCTCAAGAGATTAATCGTTTTTTTTTAATCTTGTAAATTCTTAACTTCGTCAGTTAGGAGTTATTGGCACTTCGCCGTCGCTATGTGTTTACCAATAATTTTGTAGTTTGTGTCTTTAAAACCTACTTATCATTAAACTAGACTATATAACCTTTTTTTTGATACCCCTGAGTTACTACATGAAATGTTCTAAGTACCACATTAGACCCAAACAATCACCCCATCCCCACAGAATTTTAGCGCTGACGGCGGGTCAAGGTTACGCCAAGATGGAATATTTACCTATTTTATCGTTTTATTTTACTGTTCTATCTATTTGTGAATACTAATTATTAACTAATTATCATATTACGAGCAATGTTATACGAGATTACATAATAAATCGTACTTAAAATAAATAAATAATACATTATTTGTTTCGTATTTTAATATTATCATTTTCAACACACATTGAATCAAGTTTTACAAATAACTAAACATGTCAGAGGTTGACATGTTTAGTTATTTGTAAAACTTGATTCTTTGAGGATTTTTGGGATATTTATCACAATTACAATGGTTTTAAAGTAAATTCTAGTCAAAGAATTAACGTAATAATACATCGCGCCATTTTTTGACAATGACATTTGACAGACGACATTTGAACTATATATTGCAATTTTAACTCTATGCCTCCGTGCGGGATGCCCAGGAACATAAAACATAAAACTTCTCAAAGCTCAAACAACGCGACCACAGTAAAAAAACGATTTAAAGTGGAGCACACTGCCTGAGCAACATTGGTTACTTTAACAGTCTGCACACAAAAAGTTCGGGCAACAGTTGTTTCTAGGTCGTTTTTAAACCTGCAATAATCACACGATTTAGATCTTCCTGTAATAAACTGAAGTGATGCGAATTGTTGACAGCCCTATAAATTTTGAGATCATCAACATAGATTAGAACTTTAGAATTAAGAAAACAAGCGTTAATGTCGTTTATAAATAAGATGAATAAAAGGGGTCCCAGAATTGAGCCTTGAGTTGTGGCAGATCTGAAAGCGTTAATTGCGACTCTCTTCTGTTCGGAATATAATATTGTGAAGCGAACCATCCTAATAAATCACCACCCACGTATACATATGTATTATGTTGGTAATATTTTTTGTTTGAAAAACATCTTGTAGAAAGGTAGGTACTATTTTTCAATTTATTGTAGGTGACAGGTAGCTGTGTCGCTATCATTATCTTTTATTACAGCCAAGGCTTGGCTAAACAAATTACTCATGTTTGATGATTCTGCCAATAACTTGGCATCAAGTATTAACATTGATAATAATTTAAACTAGAAATTAAGACAATAGAGACAATCTCGAGTACAAATGTACTGAATAGCAAACATAATTCGAATAAAGTTTTAAAATCTATAAATAGTATCAACCTGGTGCATCAAAATATTCAAGGATGTTCATAAGAACAAGGATTTAGAAGTAGAATTATAACCTAGTTAAATTTCTAAATTCTATTCTTTGTTTAACAGAAAATTGGCTTAAAAGCCACAGTTTATGTTCAATAGGCTAGGTTACTAAAAAAATCTAACTGGTGCGTGCGTCAGTTGGATTATCAAGAAATTTTGAATTTATTTTTTCTTTTGTCACGTAAACCGATAGAAAACTTTTTTACGAAAAAATAGAACCGACTTCCAAAAAAAGTGCAAAATAACTTTAATTTCGGAAGTCGGTGTCAAAAAACGAAGAAAGAAAATATATATATACGGTCGAATTGAGAACCTCCTCCTTTTTTTTTCGTTGGTTAAAAACCAGAAACACCGACTGCCGAAATTAAAGTTATTTTGCAATTTATTGTTTTTTTTGGAAGTTGGTTCTATTTTTTTGTAAAAAAGCTTTTTATTTTTCACTTTTTAGCTGTGGTTCTCTATTAAATTGTTTTGTTTGTTGTTTTTGCTGTCAATTTTGAAAAGTTCCGTTGTCTGTCTCCGAAACTCATCATCAGATCTATATGAAATTTTAATGGGACCATTTCGAAATAAACCTCTTTCGACAAAAATAGAATTTTGTTAATCCTTATATGATAGGATAACCTCCTCCTTTTTGAAGTCGGTTCACATTTGGTCCCATTAAAATTTGGTGAAGATCTGATGAAGAATTTCGGAGATACACAATGCAACTCTTCAATAAATGATAGCAAACTTTCCATAATTGCTGCAATCACATGTCTGTATATTGTTTACACCACTTCACAACATTACATCACGCTGATACACTCTGAAGGGGTACACAGATTTGTACAGTTCACCCTGTTATACCCTAATTTCACCGACTATGTTCAAATTCCGTACTTTTGGGGCTATCAATTCGGGCATAACTTTACTATTTCGGGCATAATTTAGTTTTAGAATGGGGTACAACAACTAAAGAGTGAAAAAAAAAACTTTTTACAAAAACAAAAACAACCGACTATATCCCTATTATCAATACTAAACAATGCAAAATAACTTTAATTACGCAAGTCGGTGTCAAATAATGAAGAAACCAATCTAGATATACCGACTTCCGAAATTAAAGTTATTTTGCATTTTTTAGTATTGGTATAGGGAAGTCGGTTGTATTTTTTTTGTAAAAAGTTTTTTTTTTAAATTGTGAATGTCTGATGAGTAATCCACATAGTGGATGATGTGTGGATTATTTTTTAGTATGTGATATTTGTATTTGTTTTAGTATTTACAACCATCCTGCAAAATAAATGTTGTTTATCATTTAACTCAAAACTCAAAGCATTTATTTCTAAACTATTTTAAACCAGTTACAGGCACTTTTTCAGGTATTTTATTATAACATTTTAAACAATACCCCATGAAAGATAAAATATAATATCAGACTAATCAGTACACTTAACGTTCATAGTACAAAAGTATCGTTGCTCCTTTTGAATCAAGTCCATTCAACGGTTGCCTGTGAAAGATTAAGCGAAAAGATAGCCCATTATGACACCCAAGTCGCAGGTATTCCTAGTTTAGGAGTCAGGGTTTCAACTTTTGTGCGCCTTTAAATATTGTGAACTATTTAGCTAGATATAAAGTATCCAAAGTAGTAGGCAAAAGTACCAAAAACGGCCGTTTATGACACTTTTGCCTACTACTTTGGATACGAAACATTCTGAGACCTGTTTTAACAACGTAAAAATACTTTACCCTCTTTGTAACAAACGTGACGATGGATTCTTAATATTTATTTTCTATGCTATGCTACGATTTTTCATTCAATGAGGGCGCCACTTGGCCGGTAGCAGACCCTTAAGCTCCCAATTTTATTTTGTTAGCGTTTACCTTGACAGTAAAGAGCTGTAGCGTATTTTTGGTATGTGTTACTAATTCCAGAGCATCTTCAGTTGAATATATGTATTTTATATATTCAACTGAAGATGTATATTAGGCTATGTATAGTAGGCTATACACCTATAAAAACGCGTCACACATTCCTGTAAATGCACAGCCTTCAATCCCTACTTAATATTATAAACGCGAAAGTGACTGTCTGTTTGCCTGTCTGTTAGGCTCTCACGCCTAAACTGCAGAATTTATTTTGATGAACTTCTGTTATTATTGATGATAAAACCATAAAACTTTGTACTTGTAACTTTGCACTTTATAAGAAATAAATAATCATTTGTTAATGCGTTTTTGAAATTTCGACCTCCAAAAAAAAAGAGAAAAAAATGGGTATGGTAGGTTGAATTAGGGGATGAAAAGTCGTATGGAAGTCCTAACAAATCTATATAGGCTTACTTTATTTGCAAAATTAGTATCCTTAAAATAAAAAAAGGCTGCCCAAACTAAATATTGTTATAAGCAAAAGCTACAATATGTAACAAAAACCCTGTTGTTCCTTCTACCTACGTTTTAAGAATCGGTATACAAACGTAATAAAGCAAGTCATTTATAAAAAACTTCAAAAATAATTAAATACTTGTCTATTCTTCTTCTTCTGTTTAATTATTATTATTTGTAATGTTTAACTGATTTCTTACGTCTGCAATTTTGCATGAACCTATTGCGAAAGCCGTAGGCTATTTAGCGAAATAAAGATGTACTTTCTTGCAAAATCAGATAGTCTAAACATTTTTTTGAATGTGTTGATATTAATAGCTATATGATTTTGACCTCTTGACTAGCCAATGCTTAATTTTTTTAAATTATAATTTTATCTATGCTGTGCTTGTAGGTAAATGTAGGTACACATCCTTAAAAGGAACAACAGGGTTTTTGTTACATATTGTATAGCTTATGCTAGCTTGTCTGTCCATCGTAAAACTTACAAAATATCTCATGTACATCTTTCTATAGAAACTACGCAACATGCAACTTTCACATAAAAGATTTTAGTAGGATCGACCTATTTTCTTAAAAAATACTAAATTCAATCTCAATCTTCCACAGACATGAAGACGCACTTCCAAAATACGTTTCACCAGCCGCGTTGCCGTCCCATCAGTCATATGGGGAATGACTTTCTGTCTTCCGACAGCAGTTGTAACCTGATCAGCCCAGAGTACTCACAGCCGAGGCATTCTGTGGACAGAAGCAAGGGCACTTGGTGCCAGAATCAAATTGTGAGTATACACTTCTCTTATACATTTAGGAGTTTATGATTACAGTACATTTCTTGAATTTTCAAGTTACGTTCAACCATAAACTTTGGTTCATTAATTTCAGATGAACATAACACAATCAGGAGAGGATTTACACGATCAAGAAGTTAACGTCGAGGATGATGACGTCGAAACTTCTACGGCGACGACTTTGATAGTCGACGATGACAGTGATGTAGCTAATGACATAGAAGACACTTCCTTAGTAGAAGGCCGTGATTATGACATTATCCATGTTTACACAGCTAACCCTGATGTATACGACCTACCTGATTCTTCGGATGACGTTATAGAGATAGTAGATTCTTCAACCAGTGATAACGACTCGGAGGCTGAGAGCGTAAATGGCTTCGACAGTAGCTACAGAGAAGGCAATGATCAAGATCAGAACACAGTAAGTCAAGATGGTCTAGATAATAATTTAGACAGGCTTTCAAATATAAATGAATATTACATTGATAACGAAAACATACTTGACTCAGACGATCCCGTTGTAATAGACGTGGACGAATATTTAATAAAGAGCACAGTACCTGTGCGCTCAAGTGAAAATGAACCCGTCAATGACCAGGATAATGCAGATTTGTTAAGAATCGAAGAAATTAAGAGGTATCTCTTAGAAGATATTACCTACACAGAATTCAAGCCCGTGAAACCGTGCATAACCTTAGAAGACTTAGATATCTCCGAATTTGCCTTTAACAATGATGAGGACAAATTAGAGAATGCTAATATAATTAATGACATGCCACAATTACTGACTGATGAAGAAGTAGACAGCTTTCTAATAATTAATACCGAAACAACACCTAAGTCTGAATCTGAAGAAAATATAACGAGTTATCTTGGTACGGAGATTGAAAGGCCACTTGACTCAACCATCGACTGCCAACCACCAATAGTGAACTTACCTCCATTAAAAGGAACATGTAGCCGAACGAACGAAACGAATATCTTGAAATTCTGCATTGAGAAAAAACCACGCAACGACCACTATTCGTCGGAAAAGCTGCACAGTTTGCCCAACCTCAAAGGCGGGCAGTCCCTTCCCAAACCGGAAGTGTTGCCTAGTAGGATTACCGAATCAAGACATAGGTCGTGCAAGAGTAAGAAAGTAGTCTACCATTTTAGTAGTGACGAGGAAAATGAACTAACAACCGAAGAAACTAAAAAGGGGTCTAAACTAGACGCTAAAAATAAGACAAATGTAAACCCCCTTATAAAATCGCCAGACCACCCTGACTGTCGTACAAAACTATCCCCACCCAACGGTGTGCCAGATAGTTTAAAAGATAAATCTAACAGTTCTGAGATTATTAAAAGTCGTTCAAATAACGATAGTGACAATAACAGTCATAATTCTAGCGGTAGCATTAAGTTAATTATTAAAAATAAATCGGAAGTTATACTTAACTGTGATAAAAATATAGACAAGAGTAAAAATAGTGTTAGCGATAAAAGAAACAATGTAAATGAACGGGAACCATGCATTAAACATTTAGATAGGAGCAAAAGTAAAGTTGTTAATAATGTAGAGACAGTAACTACTGCAAAGGATAAACCCCGGTCGAAAAACGAAAGAGCATTGTCTAGTAATAAGCAAGATGTTCAGATACCACAGGCTGTAACGCCTGTGGTATCTGAACCCAAAAAAAAGAAGCAGCATTATAACGAGAAACAAAAGTGTTTGCTTGCGGCAGCTATTCAAAAGGTTGCTGAACAACCCCCGAAGAAGAAGAAAATTAGTCTACAGGAGTATAAATTGAGAAGAAACGCCTGTTCGAAGAACAGTTCTGCGACCGTGAGTTCAAAGGTGACATTTCCTGACATGCGTAGACATTTACATGACGATGTGGCTAAATGTTCAAAAACGGAGACCACTCCCAAACAGGAACAAACATTTTTTGACCCAATCAAAGAAGCTGCTAGGAAAATTCTGATGAGCATTGATTGTAAGAAACAAAAAGCTGAGGCTATAAGAAAAAGAGACGAAAATTTAGTCGTGAGTAAGATACGACCTTTGGCAAGTGATGCCGAAATTATGCAAATCGTAGGAATGAGTCAGTCGGAATGTTTACCTGTACCTATAGAAAAATCTCAAGTGTCTGGTGAAGAGCCCGTTGTTAAGAAAATATTAAAAGCCACATCTTCGTCAGCTGAATCCAAATCTACCAATAATTTAAAAATCAAAAAGTCTGATCATATACTGAAACAGAACGTGTTTGATAACGAGAGAAGAGACAAAAAACCTCTAGACGAGAAAAAGCATTCAAATGTAAAAATAGATAAAGAACGATACAAGGATATAACAGCAACATTGAAAAGTGTGGAGAAACAAGTCGAGACGAAAATATTGAGCAATTCCTTATTCGCTAGTATCCAAGATGTAGTGTATATGAAAAAAGCTTCCGAAGAGGCTGAAAAACATGACGGCATACACAAACTTAAATCCCCTGAAAAGAAACGCGTCTTCAGAATCCCTAAGACAACGATAGTAAGAGAATATGACCCAAAGGTTGAACACGGAGAGGATAAAGTTATCCTAAATTTAGGCAAGCACAGAAGTAAACCAGGCTTCTCGAGCATGGTCATACAAACGAATCCAGTGAACGAATTAGCTGAGCGGCCAATCTTAATCCCAACACCTCAAGAACGAGTTAGCCAAGTAAGCAGAAAGCGGAACGATAGTGACATGTCTCTATGTAGTGATGAAAGCCCATCACATAAAAGTGACGAACGTCAAGTAAAGCCGATGAAAGCAGATGATAGAATATTAGAACCTAAAGAAGTGAAAGCAGAACGGACTGAAACAAAGAAGAGGTCTAGGTCAAAAGACCGTTACGATTCTAAGTACAGAAGACGTTCGAGGTCTTTGTCGTGCGGACGCAACCGAAGTCGAAGTCGCAGTTGCACTAGTTCCCGTACTCGTTACAGCAAATACCGAAGATCAGACTCTCCATACAGAAGAAAACGCAGATCTAGATCTCCATACCATAAAAGACGGTCACCCTCGGTCAGACGTGATCGTTCAGCCCGCTCCAAATCCCGGTCAAGGTCGACAGTGACTCGCTCAAAGTGTTCTGTGGCCAAGAAGAGGAAACCCACGGTTTCGGAAAGCTCCGGTTCTTCCACCAGGTAAGCATTCTTGCCCAAGCGATTTTTTAACCTATGTGTGTGGGTGAAATTTTAAAATGTACCCCCTTTTTAAAATTTCGTACATGCACAATATTTATTTATTTAAAATGACGACCAACCATAGTTGGTGCAAAATAACTACTTGTCTGAATTCTTGTATTACTTCTACTATTGAGAACCTTATGTATTCTTTTATCTGGCTTAGTAAATGTTTGTTTTATTTGAAAATGCCATAATTTATTCATAGTACCTAGGTGACGAGATTTTGCTCGGTTTTTTTTAAGTCAAAACTTCTTTAGCGGCGTTGAGCACTTTTCTTGGGATGGGTATAAAATGTTAAACTCGCGTCAGGACACGTGACCTGATCGAAAATTCGTAAGACGATTCCAAAATATTCAAAAATGCACAACGTTAATGTTCAAGTTTTCACTTCTGCCTGCACTCCCGTTGTTTTTTTTTTGGTAAATCTTGTTATTTGATTTTTTCGATTCGATTTATCGCCCCCGAAACCCCCTTTTTTTTCTTTTTCTGCATACTAAATTTCATAAAAATTGTTAGAGACGTTTCCGAGATTCAGATTATATATTTATACATATATACAAGAATTGCTCGTTTAAAGGTATTAGATACTAAAAAAAAAAATCCCAAATTATTAATCCGATGAAAAAGAACAGAAAGCAAAAAAAAATTACATAAAAATACAACCGACTTCCAAAAAAAATGCATTATCAAATTGATTTCGAAAGTCGGTGTTATTAATAACACCGACTTCCGAAATTAAGATTATTTTGTAATTTTTTGGAAGTCGGTTGTTTTTTATTTTATCTTTTTCTCTTTTTAACCGACGAAAAAAAAGGAGGAGGTTCTCAATTCGACCGTATATATAAGTATATATTTTTTTTGTATGTTCAGCCCTCAATTCGTCATTTATGAACCAATTTTGATGATTCTTTTTTTGTTAGATAGGGTATACCTCAAGGGTGGTTCCATGTCAAGGAAATCAGGATCTGATAATGGAATCCTGATAAAATTGAGAGAAAACCTCAAAAATTGTGGGCACGTTTAGCTTTTCTGTATGTATGTTCGGCCCTCACTCAGTTATTTATAAACCGATTTTGATAATTCTTTTTTTGTTAGATAGGGTGTACTTCAAGGGTAGTCCTATGTCAAAAAAATCGGGATCTGATCATGGGATCCTGATGAAATTGAGAGCGAACCTCGAAAATTGGGCACGAATATTGTTTCTGTTTACTTTTCATAACTTAATCAGGTATTTGCATTTAAGAATCATCACATCATGAAACTGAGCTGATGATGGATACCATACCTTTCCTAAACAATAGAGGTATGAAAACTGTTTTTAGTGGCAAATACCACTTAATATACTTTGAAAAAACGTCTTTACAATATTGGAGGTAACCGCAACTTGTCAATATCCTGGGAATGATAAATGATAAATGATGTTTATTCAGTAAATAGGTTACAAGGAACACTTTTACACGTCAATGTTTTTTTGTCAGTTTAAGCTAGATGAGGCCGGTGTTTCCTAGCTGACTACCCTGAGAAGAAACACCGAAACAAACTCAGAGGTCAAAGTCTCTTTTAGTGTTCAAATCCATACAATGTGGACTGGTTAGATCCTATGAGAACCATGTACGTTTATGTCTGGGATGAGCTTTATGAAGAAAGCAACACACGAATTCGAGTGGACCTGTCCAGACAGTGCAAGCATTTGTCAGTCATCGCGAAGCTCAACTCAGAACTCTGAGGTGCTCAACGAACCGACGAACAATACCAAAGTAAGGACATTTGAGTAGGCCGCAAAAAATACTCAAACTGCCAGACAATCATAGAATCTACATGAATATAACGACATACATAGTTCTCGCATTCACATTATTCTATATGAGGACCATGCAGCTTAGTGTCTGTAGTGGTCTTTTGAAGAAAGAACCAAACATATTTGAGTGGACCTGTCCAGTCAGTGCAAGCATTTGTCAATAGTCGAATAGCTCAACTTAAAAACCACTAAGGAGCTCAATGACATGACGAACAATACCAAAGAAAAGACATTTGGGTAGGCCGCAAAAGTACTCAAACTGTCAGACAACGTTGAAAATTACTGTAAAAAGGAGGAGAAAATAATAATAATAACCCACATAGTCCTCACATTTACAATAATTAAGTAATAAAAAAAAATAAAAAAAATATAATACTTTACAAAGTAAATATTTGTGTCAAACAAAATAGTAATCATAATATGTCAATCAAAAAATAAAAATAAATATAATACTTAACAAAGTATTCAAGTCAAAAAAAAAAAAAATAATAAATATAAAATGTCAATAAAAAAATAAAATAAAAAATATAATACAATACTATACAAGTATTCATGTCAAAAACGAATATTAAAAAAAAAATATATATATAAAAAATTTTTCATCAGTAAGTAGTACATATGAAAACAATGGCTCATGTATATCATTGAAGCAGCTCAATCCCACGCCTTTTTGTCCTCAAGAAAGTCATTAATTGTGTAAAAAGCTTTCTGGCATAGCTTACGTTTAATAAATGATTTAAATTTATTTATGCTTAGTTCTTGAATTTGGCTAGGAAGTTTATTATAGAAACGTATACATTGACATCTAAACGAACCACCTATTTTTTTCTTGAGCCTGGTTTTTGGTACAATAAATTTGTGTTTGTTCCTAGTATTTATGCTATGGATATCACTGTATCTTTTAAACAGATTAATATTTTTATGTGCATACATGAGATTCTCATAAATATATTGAGAGGGAACAGTCATAATATTAATCTCTTTAAATTTGTCTCTGAGGGAGTGTCTGGGACTTAATTTATAAATTGCACGAATAGCCCTTTTCTGTAAAACAAAAATTGTCTGAATATCGGCGGCATTTCCCCACAACAGAATGCCGTACGACATCACACTATGAAAATAACTAAAGTATACTAAACGAGCTGTCTCTAAATCAGTTAAACCACGAATTTTCCTTACGGCGTATGCTGCGGAGCTAAGTTTTTTGGACAGTTTATCTATATGGGGGCTCCACTGAAGCTGCGCATCCAAAGTTAAACCTAAGAACACTGTGGAATCCTCGGGTTTCAACTCTTCACCCTTTATTGACACACTAGTGTTCACTTGTATTACATTGGGTAATGTGAACTTTATGCATTTTGTTTTTTTCTCGTTAAGGAGAAGATTATTGACATTAAACCAGTTAACTACAGTTGAAAGAGCATTATTTACATTATCAACAACCACCTGCTGACGTTTGAGTTTAAATAAAAGTGAAGTGTCATCTGCAAACAGCACTATATCATGTTTATCCTTTATGAGGTAAGGCAAGTCGTTGATATAGATTAGAAACAAAAAAGGACCCAGAATTGAGCCTTGAGGAACCCCCATTCTGACTACAGACCCGGAAGACCTTTTGCCGTTCACATCAACTCTCTGAATCCTATTACTCAAGTATGAAGTAAGAAGATCCAGGGAGGCGCCCCGGACTCCGTAGTAGTGCAGCTTCCTGATCAATGTAAACTTCATGGAAGAATGGTTACATCATCAGCTCAGTGGCAAGAGGAATTATGAAGGATTAGAAATTAGCCACGAGAGTGTTAAAAGATGATGCGAGCCACAAAAAATCATAAAATAAAAAAAACTTTTTAACAAATTAACCGACGAAAAAGAACTAAAAAGCAAAAAATAAATAAACCTTTTAATTCTTGAGTATTGAGCTTATTTACCTACATAAAATATCAAATTTTATAAACACTAATTTTGAGTCGGCGCCAATTAATAGAATTATTAATAACCTACTTACAGCCTTCTTCATTTGTAAGTACTTATAAAATTTAAATATTTAAGAATCAGTTTGTTGTTTGGCGTTGACCCCAAGAAAAGTGCTCAACGCCGCTAAAGAAGTTTTTACTTCGAAAATAAATAAGCCATTTTAAGTCTTTGAGTATTGAGCTTATTTACATAAACTGTCAAATATATAAGCTAATTTTGAGTCGGCGCCTACAACAGATTAACTATCAAAATTTTATATGTACGTAGAAATGAAAAAGGCTCTACGTACCTAGGAACGTAAAGCCCTTATTTTTAGGGTTCCGTACCCAAAGAGTAAAACGGGACCCTATTACTAAGACTCCGCTGTCTGTCTGTCTGTCTGTCCATCTGTCACCAGGCTGTATCTCATGAACCGTGATAGTTAGACGGTTGAAATTTTCACAGATGATGTATTTCTGTTGCCGCTATATCAACAAAAACTAAAAAAAAAAGAATAAAATAAATATTTAAGGGCAAACGTGATTTTTTTGTCGTTTTTATAAATAATGGTACGGAAACCCTTCGTGCGCGAGTCCCACTCGCACTTGGCCGGTTTTTAACACACTTGTATTAGCTTCACTTGTAACTAAGTAATTAGTGAAAAAGTGAAAAATAATTAACTTTAATTTCGGAAGTCGGTGTCAAATAAACGAAAAAACAAATTACAAACAGCGACTTCCGTAATTAAAGTTATTTTGCAATTTTTAGATGTCGGTTGTATTTTTTGCAATTTTTAGAAGTTCGTTGTATTTGTTGTAGCATAGGTTTTTTTTTATATTACTATATTTTAATGAGTATACATTTTATTAATCGGCACCTCGAGCCCTTAATTTTGATACCCTACATGACCACGTCACAAAAAAAATACGACTACACTTGGGTACCTAATTACACAGACACTATAACCCAATTTGGTTGCAAGTCGGCTAGAGGTAGACTCGTGCATATAGACGCGTTTAATGTCGAACAATTGTTGCTGATAAGTTCTTTCGAAATGGCTTCGTTATGTTGGGTGATGATGGGTTAAGGCGAATTTTTTTATTGTTGTACTTTCGGGACAGAGTTTTTTTTTTTAATGGCGTTCTGCCCTGTTGCACAACATCTGAATTCGTTTTCGTGTCAGTAAGTAACTTTAGCAAGAATATTTTTATGAAAATTTTAAACAAATTTGAACAGGCATATTAGCCACAGTCTGTAGTCTATCTCTTTAGAGATAATTAAAAAAAAACAAGTATATCTTTTATCAAAATCGCATGGTCAGCAGGAATGCATCAAATCATTCAATATTGCGATTCTTAAAGCTCTTTTTTTTAAATTCATTGGTATTTGTGATATTTCTTCTGTGTAAAAAAACTTTTTTACAAAAAAATTAACCAACTTCCAAAAAAAAATTACACTAAAAATTAAAAAGTAACTTTAATTTCGGAAGTTGGTGTTTGTATTTTACTTCTTCGTTATTTGACACCCGACTTCCGAAATTAAAGTTATTTTTTAATTTTTAGTGTATTTTTTTTTGGAAGTCGGTTGTTTTTTTTTGTAAAAAAGTTTTTTATTTTTCACTTTTTAGTTGTTATAGCCTAGAACTAAAAACCCCAATAACATGGAACGTGGAATTTAAACATTTGGAGTACACCAAAACGTCATCTAGGTAAACGAATTTTTCGTTTTTGTTCAGTTTCTCAAAAAGCGCTAAAGCAATTTCGATAAAATTTGTATGGGTGGTCCCATACACACCCACATACCCTCGGGAGAGAGAAAAAAAAAAGATAAAAAATGAATGTACTCTTCAGACCACCTGGGGAGTATATTCTTTCGGATAAAGCAAGAACTTTGAAAATCGGTTCACGACTGACCAAAAAATCGCCGGAAATACCTACACAAAAAAAAACATACATACAGTTGAACATAGAACCTCCTCCTTTTTCGAAGTCAGTTAAAAATAAGCCGCTAGTAGAAGATTTTATTGAATTCTCTTACAAAAACCGTGTCTTTCCATTGATCACTGTCTAATCTCCACCTGACTGTTCCAGCTCATCATCTGGATCCTCGCCCTCCTTGTCTGGATCCTGTTCCTCCTCGTCTGGATCCTCTCCATCCTCGTCTGGATCCAGTTCATCATCCAACAGCTCCAGAAAATCGCGAGGGTCCTGCAACTCTTACAAGCAAGATAAGAGCTATAATCAGAAAGGGTATAGGAGCTTTAATCCCGATAGGTGAGTGTGCCGTCTCATACAATTCTTCGTGCATTTCGTTGAAACATGTTTTTGTTATAAGCCCCGTAGGTTTTATATAACGGCTGGTAAAGCAGCTATACCGTTTGAGTTTCTGAACTGGGTACAGTCGTCCATGACGACGTTGGTAACACTTTGTCTTTGAGCTGACCAGCTTATTCTGGTTTTGTCACTTAAACATCCCAAAACCACAAATATCCATAAAACTAATTTATTGCACATTATTTTTATAAATTAAATTATTTAATAAATGATAATGATAAATGATATTTATTTTGTAAACAGGTTACAATTAACACTTTTACACGTCAATGGTTATTATTAATTTTTAACGCGTCAGGCCCCGCGCGTCGACATAACAATAGGTTTTTAATTGTGTCTGCTAATGAGGGACTAGACGCGTTAATATTATAATAATTGTCGAATCTCTGAAAATGGTGGTTTAAACTGTTAGTGCATAGAGTTATGGTAATATTTGTGTATAACTTAATATTATAAAGAGGTAAAGTTTGTAAGTTTGTTTGTAGGACGTAATCTCTGGAACTACTGAAGCAATTTTGAAAATTCTTTCACCAGTAGAAAGAGTGTGAGTTCCTGAGTGACATAGGCTCTATTTGATTGTGATTATGGATGTTAAATGACGTTACGTGCCATTCAAATAATTTTGCCCCTGTGCAAAGGCGGGGCGGGTCGATAGTGTATAATAAATAAAAAAAATATAAATCAGGATTAACCTTTTCCTCGTTACAGGGAAACTAGCACTCCTGTGGAAGACCGTAGAGTAGTATTCGTGGGCCGTCTCAAGAAAGACATCACCAAGCTCACGCTCAAGAACCAGTTCTCCAAGTTTGGATATGTGACGAAAGTGCGGCTTCATAGGAAGGCGGATAGGTCAGTATTTTGATGTTTTGACTTCTTTGAAACTATACTTTTTCCAGGTACAATTTCGACCGAACCTTAGCTTTGTCGTCTTTGAGAACATCATATGCCGTGGCAAAGTACTAGGTAGGCGTGTGCGGCTAACTGTCGGTAGAGATTCAATATCGTCCCTCTCTTATTACATTTTATTATTTTTATAAATGTTGTACGAATGAGGCCTTTTGCAGATATGGTTGTTGTTGCTGCTGCTAGGAAATGCTGGTGTTCTCACAAAGTTGTACTTCACCAGTTTTAGAGCATGACAACTCCAGCGCCTTCTAAAACCATTTCTATTCTGTTCAACAGAACTCGGTATGGCTTCGTGACTTACCAGCGCGCTCGCGACGCCTGGTCAGCTGTAGACGCATCTAGCAAGTTCCCGCAGTACGACATCGGGTTCGGAGAGCGCCGCGCCTTCTGCAGGCAAAGTTATGCTGATCTTGGTGAGTTGATAAGATTATAAATTTAGACAATGCTATAGCACTTCGCCCACGACTTCGTCCGCGTGTGTTTTAAAAATAAAGCCCATAATTAATATAATTTATAGCCTTGTATGTAGTACCAACTGTAGATTTTGTTCCAGCGATCACCCCGCACGTACAAACTTACAAACAAATACCTTTCATGATATTATTATAGACTAGCTTCTGCTAGTGGCATCGCCCGCATGTTAAAAATTAGCCTGTATTTTAATCAAGGTTATCTATCTGTGTGCAAAATTTCATTTAAATTCCTTCAGCCGTTTTTGCGTGATTGAAACACAAACATACAAACTTACAAACCGATAACTATATATATATATATATATGGGACGAGAACAAATTATACACATACACCTGAACCTTCCTCATGCATCACTCTGTCGATTGCTGAAAACCGCATGAAAATCCGTTCAGTAGTTTTTGAGTTTATTGCGAACAGACTCGGAAAGGGACTTTATTTTTAACCGACTTCGAAAAAGGAGGAGGTTCTATGTTGGACTGTATGTATTTTTTTTTATGTATGTCCACCGATTTCTCTGTCAATTGAGGACCGATTTTCAAATATTTTTTCTTATTCGATAAAATACACTCCCGAGTGGTCCCATATAAAATTTCTCAAAATTGCTTCAGCGCTTTTTGAAAAACTGAACAAAAACGAAAGATACGTATTACTAGATGACGTTTTGGTTTCTCCAATTACGACTATGTTTTAATTCCACGTTCCATGTTATTGGGTTTTTTAGTTCTGGGGTATAACAACTAAAAAGTAAAAAATAAAAAACTGTTTTACAAAAAAAAACAACCGACTTTCAAAAAAACTACACCAAAAATAAAAAAAATAACTAATTTCATCGTTAAATAACGAAGAAATAAATACAAATACCGACTTCCGAAATTAAAGTTATTTTTAACCGATTTTCGAAAAAGGAGGAGGTTAGAACCTCCTCCATTTTTGACTGTATGTATGTTTTTTTTTTAATTTTTAACCGACTTCAAAAAAAGGAGGAGGTTCTCAATTCGACTGTATTTTTTTTTTTATTATTATTTTTTTTTATGTGTGTTACCTCATAACTTCTTACTACGTGAACCGATTTTGAAGATTTTTCTTGTATTTGAAAGCTGTTGCTTCACACTTGGTCCCATTTTAATTTAGTGTAGATCTGATGAAGGACTTCGGATATAAACAATGGAACTCTTTAATAAATGTCAGCAAACCTTCCAGAATTGCTGCAATCGCATGTCTGTATATTGTTTTCACCACTTCACAACATTACATCACGCTGATGCGCTCTGAAGGGGTATACAGATTTGTACAGTTCACCCTGATACACCCTAATTTCACCAACTACGTTCAAATTCCCTATTTTTGGGGCTATCAATTCGGGCATAACTTTACCATTAATTTAGTTTTAGAATGGGTTACAACAACTAAAAAGTGAAAAATAAAAAACTTTTTACAAAAAAAAATACAACCGACTTCCATAAATAATACTAAAAAATGCAAAATAACTTTAATTTCGGAAGTCGGTGTCAAAAAACGAAGAAACCAAACTAGAAACACCGACTTCCGAAATTAAAGTTATTTTGCATTTTTTAGTATTATTTATGGAAGTCGGTTGTATTTTTTTTGTAAAAAGTTTTTTTAGTGTATTTTTTTTTGAAAGTCGTTTGTTTTTTTTTTGTAAAAAAGTTTTTTATAATATGTAGTGATAATATTATACGGTAGGGAAAATAATCCCAAAAGAAAGTCGTCATCATTTCGTTAGGACACAAAGATGGAATGAAGTGTCATTGACCGGAGACCATAGAAGATCCTCAGTGGGGATGAGAATCCTCTACTTAGTCGACCCTAGGAGACTCATAAGAGCTCAATCTATTCTTGGATCATTCTAAGAATACAATTTTTTTTATCTTTAGACAATTCTTTCATCATAACGTGAGAAAGTCATCCTAATAGAATTTTTATTGATAATTAAATTAGAAGAAAACTGATTAAAACTAATTTCTTGATTTCCTCTTTCCAGATGGCCGCGAAGTCAGATACACGGAGAGCGCTTTCCACGGGCACGCGGCGCCACGTCCAATTCGAAGGGACGACAATATGTCTTTTAGAGATATGCTTCTAGATACAAAAATAAAAATCGGCCAACGCAAGATGAAACACCCTGACCGGCAATCACCATGGCACTGAAATTCTCTGGCAAAGTGACAGTTGGGTTAATCTAGTGGCAAAGGCCACAGGCAGGTTCAAATCTAGTCGAAGTTATTATACAAGTATCATATTTTTTGTATTATCTTTGCTGTAATATTTTTTTAAACAATTCAAAACAAAAGCTAAGCGTATAACACCTCCTGTATCTCTGTCGACCACTACGATGCATCCCTCTCTGTTGTGCCCCTTCCTTTTGTCTCTCCTAAAATATCCTTCGCTACGTCCCTAATACACCCAGCTATCTCATTCCAACTTTGATTCACACTTCGATCATTCATGTCTCCCATTTCTATCATTTTGTCTACTACTCGCTCTCTAAATTCTTTCGCAGAATCATTCTTCTCTAGCATTCGCCATTTTATTTTAGGAGGAGGACGCTCTTTGCTTTTTGTACACTGTGTTTTTATCGCTAATACCATAACCAGGAGCCTGTGCTGTGAGACCAAATCTCCTCCTGGCAGCACTTTGCAGTCTTTGACGTGCTTAATATGGTTGCGCCTAACTAGAAAATAGTCAATTTGGGGGTCTTGTGGTTACCACTTTTGTATGTGATTAGGTGTTCATCTCTCTTCTAAAACCAAGTGTTGGCTACTGCGAGGATTGCAAAAGCGTCTCTCCCTCGTTATTGGGACATCCAAAGCCCCATCCTCCATGTACTCTTTCATAACAATTTCTCGTTCAATTACTCGTTCGATTACGTTTTGTGACTATTATTCAGATAATGAACACGAGTTTTGGTTAAGAATTTTATACATTTCGGTTTAATAAATCTTAACAGTTAGTTCTTAAGATATTAACGTATGTGAAAAATTATATATTGACCTTAATTACATTCATTACAATCTGCGGTGCTGGTTGTCAAATAATAAAATAATTTTGCATGTTAAAGAATGAAATGAAAATGGGAGAAAACGCACAGCAGCGCCTTAGACAATCATAAAGTGTTTTGGAACTAAATTGTTACCTACTAATTTACTTTAAAATGACTTGTTATCCAAAATTATGGAAATTCAATAAATAGAATGAAACTATACCCGTATTTGAAAACAAAAAAAGTTATATAAGGTTTTAAATGCAAATTCGGCCGAAAGTTTAAGAAAATGTTTTGAAATGCGGGTATAAATAATTCGCTTTGCTTGAATCTTATGTGCTAGTGTCTACAGTTGAGATTCATACACTGCAGGGTTGTAGTATATATTGAAAGTCCAACATAGAGTTGATAGTACATAGAGAGAATGTTTTATTCATAAAGCTGTTGATAAATAAAAGTATTTTGGACATAAGTATACGTATTTTTATTGATCGTTCCATTCTTTTCTCACTGGTCACTGCTTGTGCTTGCTAGACCCTAGACATACACTTCTTTCGTCTACCTAATAAACTTGATGTAAGTTCGTTCCTTGTTTAATTTTGAAACTGTCTCCCCGATCTCTGAACCCGAGCACTGACTGCCTACTGGTCGAGGTCACCATCTCTGTGTGCCAAAATAACGAAATAAGTTAACAAAATTCAAATGATTGTAGAAGCTTAATCATTAGCAGATAGGTACGTAGCATTCTTCTATTAAATAGTTTCAAAATAATGTCGTCGTCTGTTTTTGTCGTTAAAGGATATTTTTAACTTCACAATGGGTTTTGATGCGGTTTCTCTATAGAATGCAAAGGAAGTGGAAGAGGGTAACGTGGTTAATCTATCTGTATTATTATAAAATTCAAAGTCCTGACTGATTTACTGACTGACTTGAAATTTTGCACATGGATACCTTATACAGTGTAGGAACCATCCACACAGCATCCACCAAGAAACGATTTTTGGAAATTCCACCCCTAAAAGGGTAAATTCGGAATGGAAGATTGTATTGAAAGTCCGTCAGTTTTGAAGTTAAGCTCTTCAAATTTTGTCTTTAGGCTAACGATTGAAAATCTGCATATAAAAAAATTGTTTTACAAAAAAAAACAACCGACTTCCAAAAAAGAAAATACAATAAACATTAAAAAAATAACTTTAATTAAACATAAGTGATCGTTTCGCGACGTCCTCCGCCTAGGGCGTCTCCTGCTGTGGATGCTGCTGAGGGCGTGAGGGCGACTCTATTGTTGAGCCTCCCACACCCGTTCCGCTTCCTGCTTCGTGAGCATTTCTGCTTCGCAGAAAGAGGAGACTGCTTCCCATTCCCTCTCGCTCCGTACCATGGCCTGGACCAGGGCCGGGCGCGAGAGGTTGGTGCCGCCGATCACCTTCGCAAGAACACGGCGGGGCTCCTCCCAAGTGGGACAGATCTCCATCGTATGTTTTGCTCCACCGTGTCCTATGGGCGATCTTTACAGTGGGGACACCCGGGCGTTTCCCTCCGCCTTATCCTACACAGGAACCTCCCGAAACTTCTGTGTCCGGTGAGGACCTGCGTCAGGCGGAAGGTGAGAACGCCGTGGCGCCTCTCCAGCCTTTCCTCAAAGAGGGGCACTACCGCCGCAATAGTGGCGTGCTCAGCGGTTGGTTGCGACAGTCGCTCCCTCTATGTCACCATGAGACCCTGCCGGAGCTCTGTCCGCCGAGCCACGAGGTGTCGCGGCAGTGAAGATTTGCCCCGCCGTTTCGCCTCCTCTTGCCACTCGTAGAGGTGCGCGAGGACCTTTGCCTCCAGATCCCATGGCGACAGTCCGGCAAGGAGGCTCGCCGCGTCACAGGAGACCGTGCGGTATCCTCAGATCATACGAATGGCCATGACCCGTTGAACCGGTGAGCTGGTCGCTGCCTCAAGGAACGCGCCCACACCGGCCATTGACCGCAGGATCCCCGTGTAAAGCCTTCCGCAGGAGGCGTTTGGACCCCCCAGATTGGGCAGGAGCCTGCAGTGCGGCCCCGGCCCTCTCCAGTCTGGGAGCCAAACGTCGGAAGTGCTCGACGATGTTCCGACGGCTGTCGAGGACGAGTCCCAGGTACATCATCGTCCCCTCGATGCCGATGCGAACCCCTCCTACCGTTATCTGGGAACCCGCCGGTGGCGCGTTTCAAGGACCATGAAAACACATGGCCTTGGACTTGTGCAACGCCACCTCGAGTCCCAGTTGCCGGATTCTATCCACGATTGTCGCAACTCCGCGTGTCATAACGTAGGCCGCCGCCTCGTGCGACCATCCCTGCGCCAGAACCAGCGTGTCGTCAGCGTAGCTGGCTAAGCTGACGCCGCTAGGGACGCCGGCGCGCAGCACCCAGTCGTACCCGATGTTCCACAGTGCCGATCCCACGACATCTCGTGCTAGTTCCATTCTCCCTGGTGACCGGGGTAGATGACGGCCCTGTCCGTCAAATACGCCTCGACCACGCGACGGAGGTAGGGCGGCACCCGGTGATACCTGAGTGCCTCCACTATGCAACTCCAGGGCAGGGTGTTAAAGGCGATGTCTAGAGACACCGCCAAGATGACCCTACCTCGGGCCACTGCATCCCCCGTCGTGAGGGTTCGTACGCGCATGATGGCGTCCACCGTGGAGCGCCCCCTGCGGAAGAACCCCCAGAACTAAACCTATATAACTAATGTTACGCCCGAATTGATAACCCCAATAAAATGGAACAAGAAAAACGTCACCTATGTAAACATATTTTTTGTTTTTGTTAAAATTAAAATAGCGCTAAAGCAATTTTGATAAAATTCATTTGGGAATTTTGAAAACCGGTCCACAACTGGCAGAGACGTCGGTGGACATACATAGAAAAAAACCGGCCAAGTGCGAGTCGGACTCGCGCGCAAAGGGTTGCGAACGAATCACATATTTTTAAATGGCTTATAAAAAAAGTAAAACTCTTTTTTAGACTAACTTTTACATGAACTTAAAAATAATAATTAAAACTTAGATAAGTGTACAACTTTAATATTTTAGGCTTATCCTTAAAACACTGTAAGAGACGTTCACGCCTCAAGATTTAAAGAAAATGTTTTATTTACAACTATAATAGTTTCTAGTTTACGTTTTTATTTGATTGAAGATTGCCTTAAAAAGATTTTATTTTATCTATACTTTATTTTATACTTTTTAATATTAGAATTGATTGAAATACTTATTCTGACACCAAGAGCGTATCAACTCTAAGGTCGAAAGACTCAGTACCTGTGTCAGCAGCAATCTGTCATTATTCTTCTAGCCAGCTGCCCTGTAACTTCTTGTCAGACAAAAGAAAATCGAATCTATACGGCCAGTGGCACTATTATTAATCCACTTCCAAAAGGAAAAGGTTATCGATTCGGATGTTTGTATTTTAATTTCGGGCATAACTCCGTCATATATTGACGGATTTGCAAAATTATTTTTTTATTCGAAAGGTGTTTGTTCTGAAATGGTCCCATTTAAATTTCATTGTGTCTATATGAAATTTAAATGGGACCATTTGGGAACAAACACCTTCGGAGACAGACAACGGAACTCTTCAAAAATTGACAGCAATATATGTCTATGAATTGTTAACACAATTTAATGGGGAACCACAACTAAAAAGTGAAAAATAAAAAACTTTTTTTCAAAAAAATAGAACCGACTTAAAAAAAAAGTGCAAAATAACTTTTAATTTCTGACGTCGTTGTCAAAAAACGAATACACAAAACCAGAAACACCGACTTCCGAAAGTTATTTTGCACTTTTTTTTGGAAGGGTTCTATTTTTTTATAAAAAGTTTTTTTTTTCAAGGCAAATCTAACTAGCCTTACCTCATCGGGCTACATTGTTAAGTTGAAGGTTTCATATGATGACCTTCCAGATCCAACATCAGACCCTGGACTATACCTAGAACTATCAAGACAATATTGACGAGACCAAACCATACGGCACTTTCTTGTTTAATAGCTATGGTATGGCTCTATCATCAGACCCTAGTCACCACCTAGTTTATTGACACTTGTCAGAAAGTAGGTACATATTCAATAAACCCAAACACGATAGTGCTATCTTGTTTAGTTGAGGAGCTGGTATGGTCTCCTTCCGGTTTTATCATCTGACCCTGGACACCACCATCACTGAATATAATTTCGCTTGTCAATACATATTGAATGAGCCCAAACGCCAAAGTGCTATCTTATTTGGTTGCACAGATCCTTTGGCCACCTTCCGACTCCATATTCAGATCCTGGGTACTACCAAGTGTAAAATCACTTTTCAATACACATCGAATGAGTCCAAACACGATGATGCTATCTTTTATGGTTGTGGAGATCCTATGTCACACACACTTTCGGCTCCATCATCAGACCTTAGGCGTTACCTAGTCTAACGTAACTTGTCAAAACGCAATGATACCAAACACGATGGTGCCATCTTGTTTGGTTGAGGAGATCCTATGGCCCCCTTCCAGCTTCATCATCAGACCAGCTTCATAGTACTGATTGAGTATCGCGTGTAGCCAAGGACGCTTTTTTAAGTTTCCTACCAAGAAACAGGCTAAAGGATATAAATTGAAAGAGCTCAGGTACTCACAGGGTGCTGGGAGCCAGTAGATCACCACACTGTACCACTAGCAGACGTATTTCACCAGGTTTTTAGTGATTTTACCGCGTGCGCGGAATTTGTTGCCAGCCGGCGGTCTTTTCGTTGTTCGAACTGAATCTGCCTCTACACGCCGTCAGATGGCGCGAGCGATGCCTTGCCCGTCGTTCACTCACAGTGAGAGGCGAGTGGAAATGGCGGTAAATTTAAAACAAGGAAGGGACTAGGAAAACATCTTGAAGCCTGTTCATATCCCCCCACTTGAAATCAACCAAGGATTTCATAAGATAAGATATATGAAGTTCGAGACTTACGGCCTATACAGATTCATCTTTGCCATGGATAACTACAGGGTTGCTTCGTTGTATGAAGGACAGGGATAATCTATATCAAAAACTTGAACGAGATCCTGAAAATGAGATTACAAAGCTAACCTACAAACGCTATAGAAATTACTGTAACTCTATTATTAAAAAAGCTAAACAAAACTACGACGAAAAGGAGATCAAAAATGCGAAAGGTGATAAAAGGCAGCTATGGGATGCAATTAAAAAGATAAGTGGCTCAAGTAAGCCAGCAGACTTCTCTTCCTGTCTTGTTGCATCCCAAAACAGAGATAAGGATCTAAATAACGTTAATAGTTTCTTTGCTAACGTGGGCAGAAGGCTGGCGGAGCAAACTACCGCTACAACGCAAAACAGTCGAATGCCACATGACTCTTCATCCATTACTGCCGTAAACTCATTGGTTCTGCTCCCTCCTGATGAAGAAGAAGTCTTTTCCCTCATCAATGGATTAAGGGAGAATTGTGCTGTAGGAATCGATCATATTTCTGGAGAAAACCCTTAAGAGGTACATAAACCTTATTACCTCTCCTATTACCCACATCTGCAAACTTGCTATAACGACAGATGTTTTCCCTAGAGCATTTAAAGTGGTGATTAATAAACCTATACACAAGGGAGGGGAGAGAGACTGTGTCGATAACTACCGCCCTATCTCCATCTTACCTATTCTGTCCAAGATCCTGGAGCGGCTTATAAACCGACAACTAACAAATTACCTAGAAGATAACAATCTTCTTTCGCCTGCACAATTTGGGTTTCGTTGCAATAAATCAACAAATGATGCGGTACATGAACTTTTGCAATCCATCATTACCAAACTAGACCAAAGGAATAAATGCATAACACTGTTCCTAGATCTCTCAAAAGCCTCCGACACAGTCTCTATCCCACACCTACTCGGAAAGTTGGAAAAGCTTGGTGTAAGAGGTATTCCATTGAAATTGATGAGGGGCTACCTTACGGAAAGACAGCAGAGAGTTCGGATTGACAGTAGGCTAAGCAATGAGGAACGGGTCGAATACGGTGTGCCTCAAGGCAGCATACTCGGCCCCACATTGTTTTTGGTGTATATCAATGACCTCTGCCAACTTCAGCTTCATGGTGATAAAATTATTACTTTCGCTGATGACACCGCCCTCTTTTTTAGTATGCAGAGCTGGGAGGATGCATTTCGTACTGCTCAAAAGTGTTTTAATCAAGTCTGTGAATGGCTACGATTAAACATATTAACTTTGAATGTTAACAAAACGAAATATGTCACGTTTGCCCACAGGACAAACTAACTGCCTCCGCCCTATCTTAGTATTGCCTGTCATGTTCGTGCTCCTGGCACCTCCTTGTGCTCTTGTCCCACTCTCCAAAGAGTCAAGGAGACCAAATACCTTGGTATCGTTATAGACCAATTTCTGACCTTTAAACCGCATATAAAAGCCCTGGTAGCCCGGTTACGGAAATTGATTTACATCTTCAAAACTCTTAGACACGCAGCAGACCGACGGGTTACTAAGATGGTCTATGATGCCTTATGTCAATCCCTTATCGACTATTGTATTACTTCCTGGGGAGGTGCCGCGAAGACTTACCTAATTGATGTCGAGAGGGCTCAGCGCGCTATTTCTCAAAGTTGGAGCTGGACTTCCTTATTTATTCCTTACTGTAGACCTTTTTAAAGAGTGGGATGTGCTTACTGTCAGACAGTCCTTCGTATTGCGTACAGTGCTGAAAGAACACTCCTTGTTGCAATACGACCTGAATCTCCAAAAGGATAAGCGCCGAAGGGGCAGGGTGTGCCAAACACAAGCTTGCAACTATTCTCACTCCCATAATTTTTTCATATTTCTCGGACCATACCTTTATAATAAACTGAACAACATTCTTAATGTATTTCCTCTAACGAAATTTAAATGTAAAACCTCGGTCACTAAATATTTGAAAACTCTAGACTACCAGGAAACAGAAAAATTATTAACCCCTCTCAGATAGGGGATCTCTACTTTCTGACTATCCTCTCTGCTGCTTTTGAAAACTATTGGTCTTGAACCGCAGTCTTCCTTCAATCATGCTCGCACCGAATAAACTCACTATAAATCACCCTCGCACCACAGTCACTCAAGCAATTTCCTACGCATATACACCTAACCACATTTTGTCCATACACACTCTCCAGCTACTCACACGCGTTCTGATATTTCCACAATAATTTTATTTCTTTTTATTTCATTTTTCTGTGTTTTAACTTGATTTCCTGCACTCTTCTTACTATGCAAATGGTACGAGTATTAGAACAAAAGTAGGACAAAGCAGGCGAATAGCTGCGGGAGGGCCCTGGTGACTTGTAATACAGGTTTCTATAGAGACCTACTTCAAGCACCAGTCTCTCACAAAGTTAATTAGATATTCGTGCTCCACTGTAACCCTAGCATTAAGTAACTTGTGTAGAGAAAATAAGCGATATATTATTATTATTATTATCTTTTAAGTTCGGTCACAGCTGACTAGCGAACGGACGTGTGTCGCTGCTCCGCGTGCATATTACACTTTTTTTTTTTAGTTTCTTTTTAGTGATTGGTTTATTAGCTAAGATTCTAATTCCTTGTCACACAACGTGTCTTTTTACCTATTGGCTCCTCCTACTGGGTGGGACTAGACAGTGATGACACTATAGAACTGAATGCTTCTTCAAATTCACCGAAATAAAGCGCAAGGATTTGCTGGGATTCGAACCACCGTCAAAGCGCGCGTGAGTACAGTCCGTGACCACCGAGCCACCGAGCGACTAACATAAGCGGCGAAATTACACAGTACTACTCGGGCGAATGACGTAGCGTCTATAAAGTGTGCTACGAGCTACGACTGCTACGAGGTACGTCTGCTACGACGACGACGTGCGTCATCGCGTCCGGTCTTATCGGCTACGCACAGCTGCTACGGATCGTCATAGTTGTTGGCGTGCATTTCTTGCGGCGAATATAAAATAGTGAATAGTAAAATAGTGATTAGTATTTATTATTAAATAACATCTATCTATACGTGCAATTGGAAAACTCAGTGGAATTTGGAAGGATGTCGAGGCTTGAACGCACCCCGCCGAACCCCAAAGGACATTTTAACTCAATCTGAACCTGAGCTACATGCTCTAGCGACAAACGATGTGAGTTTTGTTAACGTAAACCGAAACAAACGTCTGCGTACGGATCTGTCTCCAAAAGAAATAAATAAGCTTGAAGAGCTTAAAAGTGAAATCAAAGACATGCTGGCATCATGGAAGATAGGACAAGAAGAATACCTAACGCAAATGATCGAGAAACAAAATGCCTCAATGTCGAAATTGGTAGCCGACATAGCAGAGTTAAAGACACAAAACTCAGAAATAAAACAATCAACCGAATTCATCAATAATCAATATGAAGATCTCAGGAAGGAAGTTTTAAATTTGCAAAAGAAGCGACAAGAGCAGAAAGCGTACATTGAAAACCTAGAAAAAAAACTCCAAGATCTACAGTTCAAATCACGCTCATCTTGTATTGAGGTCAGAAACGTTCCTCAAAAAGAGAAGGAAGTCAGCGAGGATCTAACGTGCATCGTAAGCAACATCGGGAAAGCTGTTGGGATGCGGTTAATGTTAACTGAAATATGGGATGTATATAGACTTCCGGGAAAACCCGGTACAACGCGCCCAATAGTTGTAGAATTCTACGTTAGATTTATATTAAGGAAAAAATGTTATAAAAAGGTCGGATCATAGTTTACATTATATTTTGGAAGAACAATGCAGTTTTGACAATAGCAAAAGGCTCCGTATACAAGCATACACGTGTCCAGAAATGCCCAGGATTAGATGACCAAGGCATAGATGCCGCTTGAGGACCTCTGAACTGGACCTATAATCTTCGAACGATAGGGTAAAAGTGTTTCAACATAAATTGTAAGTTAAACATACTATTTCCTGTAAACGGAGTGCTATCTAGTGTGATGCAGTGTTGAAAATAAACGTGATATATGTGAAGACCAAATCTAAGGACTCTTATTTACTACATACATACCTCATGCACAAAACCCGAAGATAGGTAACAGGGTCTCATGCCATAGATATCTCTGACGCTAGCCGGTTGAAGAAAAATTTCTTTACAACATACATACCTCATGCACAAAACCCGAAGATAGGTAACCAGGGTCTCATGCCATAAATATCTCTGACGCTAGCCGGTGGAAGAAATATTTTCTTTACAATCTGGTGAAATATCTGCGGAGATAATAAAGTCACCATTAATCCAAAATTGATTCGCGACCCGTACCCTATGCCACGAATCGAGGTGTTATTTGCTGCACTAAGTGGCGGCGAACTGTATTCAAAAATCGACCTAACGAACGCGTACCAACAATTATTTTTGGATGAGAATTCGCGGGCTTGTAGCGCCATAACAACGCATATAGGCACTTTTATTTACATTCGTACTCCCTTTGGTCTGACATGCATTCCTGAAAAATTCCAAAAGTTTATGGAAGAAACACTTAGGGGCTTGAAGGAAACCGCAGTGTTTTTGGATGACGTGGCGATCACAGGCGCCTCCAGGTCAGAACATATTGCAAATTTAAGGGCTGTGTTATCACGCTTACGTGAGGTCGGTTTGCGGATTAAACTAAAGAAGTGCTGTTTTATGAAAGAAAGCATAATTTATTTAGGTTTTATTATAGATAAGCAGGGTTTGCACCCAGACCCAAACAAAATAAAAGCGATCGTGGATGCACCACCACCACAACATTTGATTCAGCTTAGATCATTCCTTGGTATGATAAATTATTATGCCAAGTTCATACCAAAGCCGAGTACTATTTTACATCCGTTACATAGTTTATTGCGTAAACAAAGTGTTTGGGTCTGGTCAGCAGATTGTGTTAAAGCTTTCCAGGATATAAAAGCGCCTATTCTTAGTAGCAACGTGTTGGTACATTATAGTCCAAAACTACCTTTAGTACTCGCCGTGGATAGCAGTTCATATGGCATCGGCAGTGTGCTGTCACATCGTTTTCCTAATGGCGACGAGCGCCCGATTTGTTTCGCGTCACGGACGTTAAATGCAGCTGAACGATCGTATAGTCAGCTGGACAAGGAGGTCCTCGCGATTATCGCTGGCGTGATCAAGTACCACCAGTACGTTTATGGTCGTCATTTTATTATTAAAACGGATCATAAACCTTTAAATTTTATTTTTGGATCGAAATTTAGGTTACCGCAAACGGCAGCTAGTAGGCTGCAAAGATATGCCACCAGGCTGGCGGCTTATGATTTCGAGATTGAGTTCGTCAAATCGAGTGATAACTACAATGTCGATGCACTATACACACAGAAAGATACACACAGAAGATGCAGTAAGTCTTGTAGCTAAACTTGTTACCTCGTATTTAGATAAAAACGAAAAGAGCGTGGGAATATTTCTGGACCTCGCAAAGGCCTTTGACACTGTTGCTATTCCTATACTTCTAAAAAAACTTGAGACGATCGGTATCAGAGGTTTGCCACTGAAGTGGTTTGAGACTTATCTTACTGACAGAAGTCAATGCGTGAAAATAGGGGATAGCATCAGTTGTCAAAGTAGTGTTGAATTCGGAGTGCCTCAAGGTAGTGTCCTGGGTCCAACACTTTTTATCATATATATTAATGATATTCACCGCGCCATTTCCCAAAGCGCAGATGTTATCTGCTATGCAGACGACACCGTCATTATTTTTCACAACAAATCTTGGGAAAGTGTGCATGAAGAAGCACAAAACGGCTTGACTAGCGTCAAGAAATGGTTTGATATGAACCTTCTGTCACTGAATATAAAGAAAACGAACTACATATGTTTCCATAAAACTCTTGCATCTGCGCCAAAAATTCCGTTTAAACTAAACATCCATCCTTTAACTTGCGGTCCATCCCGCTGTACCTGTGAGGAGATTAAAAGGGTTGAATCCCTCAAATATTTGGGGGTTATAATTGATCAACGCCTTTCATTTAAGCCTCATATTGATTTAGTAGGTAAACGTATCAGAAAACTGATTCACGTAATAAAACTGTTACGGAAGTCGGCTGGCACAAGGATCTTACACTTGGTGTACGTGGCATTGTGTCAGTCGGTTCTCTGCTACTGTATAACAGTTTGGGGTGGAGCCGGCATAACCACAATGATACAGCTGGAAAGAGCGCAGCGTTCAGTGCTGAAGGTCATGTATCGGAAGCATTTCAGACATCCTACAGAACACCTGTACAAGGAAGCGAAAGTACTTAACGTCCGGCAACTGTACATATTAAAGCTAGTGCTGAAACAGCACAGGGTAACTATCCAATCCACAGAATACCCTCAACTTCTCAAGCATCGAATCTTCAAATGCCCAACTGTTGCAGTAAAAACCGCATTTGCTCAACATTTGCAAGAGTTCATGCGTGGTTTCATTTATAATAAAGTAGTAAAACTCTGTAATATCAAACATTGTAGGCATAAGCAAGCTAAAATAATTGTTCACAACTGGCTGTTAGCTCAATCATACTCGGAATCTGAAGCATTTCTTCTAGTTACCAAATGACACAAACACACCCACACTGATACCCCACACACACACACTCTTCTACACTCACATTCCCACACACTCACTTTTATACCACTTTCACACACACGCACACCAGCACTCTTATTTGCATTTTATGTAATATGTACATTTGGAGCTCAGTTTAAAATAATTATGTGTATTTTTAGATGTAATGATTTTACGTTGTATTAAATTTTGCACAACATGGATAAACACCTACTTTAGAGTATCAACAATCAAATTGTTAAAACCTCTCAAGGACTCCACGAGACAGGATCGACCTAGTGTGGAGTCCACAAGTTAAAATGTTATAAATTATGTTTCTTTTTATAGAAAATCAATTTTCACGGGTATGTTATTGTATTATGTTTTATTTTTATAAGGTATATTTTTTTTTATATAAGGAAATGTAATCGATCTTTTTCTGGTAAAATAAATAAAACTAAACTAAACTAAACTATCGAGACTGCCACTGCCATATAAACGGAAATATTGTGATGAATTGACAAATTAAAAATTATCTTATCACCGGCTGGCCAACAAAAATAACAGCCGAGTTAGAAAAGCCTTATTATAATCGGAAAGATAATTTAGTGTTGGACCATGGTTGTATTCTATTTAATCACCGGGTAATCGTGCCGGAGCCACTGAGAAAACCGGTTCTATCCGAATTACATGAAGGGCATTTAGGGGTAGTTAAAATGAAAAATATAGCAAGGAGTTATGTTTATTGGCCAATATTAGATTTTGAAATTGAGAGTCTCGCGAAAGATTGTAGTGCTTGTCGCCAGCAGCGTGACGCACCTCCACGTTCCCTTCTACATCCGTGGGAGTTCCCAGCACGACCCTGGCAAAGACTACATATCGATTTCGGCGAATTTCAGGGTAAACATTATCTCGTCACCGTGGACGCTCATAGTAAGTGGATCGAGGTGCAGAAAATGTCAGGCACTAGCGCCACGGCAACGATAGGTAAACTTAGGGAATTATTCGCTCGTTTCGGTCTTCCCACACACGTTGTGAGCGACGGCGGCCCGCCTTTTGGATCGGCAGAGTTAGCAATTTTTTTTACAAGAAATTTCATCACTCACACTATCACTAGCCCCTATCGGCCGGCAGGTAACGGAGCGGCCGAGAACGCGGTGAAATTAGTAAAGCGAGCCACGAAGAAAGCCGCACACGAGACGGTCGATATTGATACGGTAATCAGTAAATTTTTATTTCAATATCACAATTGTGAACACACGACTACAGGCGTCACGCCTGCTGATGCGATGCTGGGCAGGCGGCTCCGTGGTAGGTTGGACGTGCTGCGGCCGAGCGCTGAGCGCGCCAGCGAGCAGGCGGCGGCACGCGCGGCGCGCCACAGCCCGGGTACCGAGCGCCACGCCGCGCCCGGCGACCACGTGTTAGCGCGAGACTACCGCGCGCGCGCTGACAAGTGGGCGCCGGCCGTGGTCACCGCGAGAGAGGCACCGCTAACCTATCGAGTGTGTTGTGCAGACGGTAAAGAGTGGAAAAGACACATTGATCAATTGTAACCTATTGGGACTTCTCGTCAGTCTCGCCAATAAACGACATTCCTTGTTAACACCCGATCATTCAGACCGCGACAGTATGAAGGATAAGTTAGAGCACGCGAACGTGGACAAAACCATTGATCCGGATAGTACGAGTAGTTCAACGGAACTAACAGAATCCCAAAATGACATTTCTAATGCCCCTGAAGCCTCAAATCATGAAGCACTAATACCGAAAGCTCAGTTATTATGTAACAATGAGACTATGAAAACTAGAAAAAAAAGAGAAATGAGACTATGACTATTATGTAAATATGAGTTGCGGGTAGGCCGCAAATAAACAGTTGGTTCGTTGACTTGGTGTTTCATTGAGTGCGCTCCCGATTATATTCTTTAAACACTACTCTGCGGAAGGAGCAAGGTGAAAGGCAGTGTTTAATTCAATCTGAGAAGTGCTTAGCTGGTCTGCAGGGGAACCTTGCATGACTGCTATTGTTAATGGTCACAATCAACCATTTATTGCTTCATATTTTTCTTTTTGCATGTTTACTAGAAAAACTTTGATTTATATACCTTTGCTTACATACTTACTCTACTCACACCACACTGCATATAATGAAAACATACAACACATCACATTCTTATGTACTATTACACACACAAAAACGAAACACTACAAAATTACACACACTATGTTAACTTTAATAAAAAAGGTAAAACAAAAAGACACATTGTTTTGGATTTTATAGAAATCTTTTTATAAATGGCCAATTTAATCGAACTAAATCAAGAACTTGAATGCGTATCACGGGCCCAATCATTTTGTTGCTCTCCAGAAGACTGTACCATATACTTACCCACACATGAGAAGGCTAAACATTAGAAGTATAAATGAACATTTCGATGAGCTAACAGTACTACTATCTTTAATAAATATAAAATGTAAAATCATAATTTTAACAGAGTGCTGGTTGAGTAAGGTCCAAAAAATATCTATCTTGGATGGATACACACCATACTACACCATGCGTACTCACAATCAAAATGATGGTATAATAATTTATGCTGCTGATAACTTAAACTGCAAAATATCGGAGCCTGAGTTTAAGGATGCTAATTGCCTGTTCTGCAGTGTAGACAATAAACTGGCAATTGTGGCCATTTATCGTTCGCCTTCCTATAAAAATAGACAAAATTTTGACAACTTCTTAGATAGTCTGAACAATGTATATACCTAAGACATTATCTGAGTATAACAGTATTGTACTCATGTTAGATATAAACATAGACATAAAACCATACACATCGGACCAACGATGCAATGATTATCTCATATTGAATGCGTCACACGGACTAATACCAGCTCATACTTCTCCTACTAGACTTAATAACTACCTAGATCATATTCTACTTAAGTCTACACTACCACCTATTAGCATAGTCCTTGAGACTTACATTACCGACCATGCACCAGTTATGTTATCTTTACAAAATGCAAGCGCTAGTCTCAAACTGAAGAACGTAGCAACTCGGCTTGATTACCAAGCGATTAAAAAAGAATTAGAAGAGATGAACTTTACTGAAGTGTTACAGATTGAAGACGCAAATGAATTCACAAATAAGTTCGTCTCGCTATTAATGACGGTAATAACTAAGCATACCAGATCTGCCCCGGTATCTAGAAGAAAAATAAATTTAAAACCCTGGATTACTCCAGGACTTCTACGCTGTATTAAACATAGATATAGACTTAATAAAAATCATCTAAGACTCCTGATAACTTATTTCTAAAGCTAACATATACACGCTATCGAAATTTTTGCAATCGTCTGCTAACAAAACTAAAAAGGGATTATGAGAAAAAAGACATTGAGAAAGCCGGTCATAATCCCAAAGCCCTCTGGAACGTCATCAAAGATATCACTCAGTAAATTCATCACCCGTAGAACTACTTAATAACCAAAATAACCCCAGGATTGCTGTTAACCAAATCTGTTCTTATTTTACAAATGTGGGAAGTAACCTAGCAAATAAAATAATAACTGCGAATCAAAGTAGACAGTCAAGTCCAACACAAAACGAAAATTCATCTCACAGTAATTCATTCCTTCTTCTGGAAAGTGACGACGCTGAAGTAGACTCTATAATACTACAATTGCATAATGACTGCGCCACGGGTTGGGATAAAATATCAACCAACATACTAAAAGAATGCAGAAAAATATTAACACTTCCCATAACACACATACATTCCCCAGGCTTTTAAAAAAGTGATAGTCCATCCTATCTACAAGGGAGGGGACAGAGACTGTGTTAACAATTATAGGCCAATATCCGTATTATCTGCGCTGTCAAAAATTCTAGAAAAAAATCTGAACTCACGGCTAAATAGTTTTTTGGACAAGCGTAACATTATTGCTAACAATCTGTATGGTTTCCATCGCGGCATATCCACCGAGGATGCCGTACTAGATTTAACACAGTTCGTTGCAAGGCAACTGGATTCAAAAAACAAATGTCTTGGTATTTTCCTGGATATGGCGAAGGCATTTGACACGGTCTCTGTTCCCATCCTGCTGAACAGACTTGAACAAATAGGAATCAGGGGTGTATCTCTTTCGATGTTCAAGAGTTATTTAACAAATAGGACACAACAGGTAGTAATTAACTCTGTACTCAGTGATGAACAATTTGTCACCTTCGGTGTGCCAAAAGGTAGTGTTTTAGGCCCTACATTGTTTAAAATATACATCAATGACCTATACAAAATGTCACTTTCAAATGCAACCATGTATACGTACGCAGATGACACTGCCATTGTGTTGTACGGACCCAGCTGGGAATTCGTAAAAGCTAAGGCCGAAGACTGTCTTAGAAGAATAATGAACTGGCTAAATTATAACCTTCTACCTCTAAATTTAAAAAAAAACTAATTATGTAACCTTCGCAATAAGGAAAAATAACAAACCATCGGAAGAGTTTAGCACATACATGTTAGGATAACACACAGAACTGTCAATGTCAGACTCTTACTCCAGTCAGTGTTGTTAGATATCTTGGAGTGCAAATTGATGAGCAACTACGGTGGGATAAACAACTAAGCAAAGTTATTGCAAGGTTGAGAACTATGATATATCTGTTCAGAACTCTCAGAGAAACAGTATCACAAGAGCTTCTTATAAAAATATTCATTGCGCTGTGTCAGTCTGTGATCAGCTATTGTATCCCGGTATGGGGTGGGGCGGCATAGACGATGTTTCTTGCCCTGGTGAGAGCCCAAAGAGCTGTTCTCAAGGTCATCATAAAAAGCCATATCGATACCCTACTGAGCAACTGTATATGGACTGTAAGGTGCTTACTGTTCGTAAGCTCTTTGTGCTCCGATCCATTTTAAGAATGCATCGGACTGTTGCCCCGCCCGATGCTGGCAGACGAAGAAATTTACCAGCCTGTCCCAGTGTTTCACACAGTACAACTTTCGCAAAAAGACAATACTTTGTTTTTAGTTCTTACCTATACCGTACAGTTAACAAAAAAACCAACATAGTTAAACTAAACACATATAATGCAAAAGCTGCGGTTAGAGGGTGGTTATTGCAATTAAGTTACTTAGAAACCGAAAATCTCATTACCTTTATTACATAACCCTAACAATCATATCCACTCACTCCCCATACAGATATAAACATATACATACTGTGACGACCTTATGTTGGCGACCTTATGGTGGAGACTGGCACGTTGGAAGTTTGGAACGCCGATTGAAAATTTAGAACAAAGAAGTTTTTGTTTTTGGGTGGACTTCTCCTAGCCCGCTCGAAGAGGGCACATGTATTATTTTTTTATTCAATATAACGTATTAGTGCGCCATCCCTCTTTCTTTTATAACACAACACACATAAGCAGTCACTCTCGTACACCACACTCTCGCACTGCCAGCGAGTATGACAAACCCCCAGACGTGTATAGGAAATCTCCAGGGACAGCACTAAGAGAAGGTGTTTCAGGTCCCTATAAGTGGCGGCGAGCGCCGGGAACGAGCGCCGTATGTAAGAGTGACGGCAACGGTAACGGTGTGCGGTGGACAAACTGAGGACTGATGCAGTGACAGCCACCAGGATAAGAGGAGTATAGTCCAAGCTGAGTGGTTCTGTTTTAATAAGTGTTAAATAATATAAATAGAGCAAAATGCGATACTTTTCGGGACACACGTAAGAGGTGTGCCTCGAAGAATTTATCGACGAGTTTGTGTCGATGGCCATTGCCAAGGGGTGGCGAAAAAGCGATTATTCGTTAATTCTTGGTATTTGGTTAAAAGGAGCTGCGCATTATTTTTTTAAATATACGTTCCAGTATGAGATGGAATTTGACACGCTGTGCGCGGAGCTTAGGAGAGAATTCCCATGCAAGTGTGTGTCTTGCAAGCAGAGAATCAATCAGTGTTTTTATAATCTTGAGAGGCCGGATGTTGTGTCCGAGGCGGATGAACAGTCCGAGGATAATGTGAGCGAAGATAATCACATAATATTATTTTCTAGCTCAACAATTAAAGCAAAGGAGGAGGACGATGATGACCAGAGCTGCGCTGATGCTGCCTAGTCAATGATGTCCAGGAATGTGAAGACTGCGGTCTAGGCGATGATGACCGAAGCTGTGAAAATGAAGATACAGAATCGGGTCGGTTATTTCCAATTATTCCTATTAGTAATATTTCAGAAAATCAAGAAACAATTTTATCAAAAGAAACAAATGGCGAGCACGAGTCGAATGAAAATTTTATTTGTTAAGAAGTTGTTTCGGCTGATGTCGTCATTATGGAGAGCTGTGAAGTGGAAGTTCCGTCAGAGACACATGGTTCTGGTGACGATAATGTTGTTCAGGTTGATTATGTTTCTGCTGATGTTTGCGAGCAGGAGAGCTTCGAAATGGCGGTGGAGTCCAAACAGCTGTGCGTACCAATGGAAGTCATGTAAAATCCTGCTATTATTGTTCCAATAGGTGATAGTCCAGCGGATATCTATCGGGATGAAAACTGCATCATAAGTATCACTTCACAATGTCACAACATTTCACAAAAAGCGGAACGGCATTTTTCACTGAATATGCTGGAGGAGGAGATATGTGCCCTCCCGTATTATACGAAGAGGAATAATTTCCATTTCTTTGATAAACATAAAATTATTTTTGTATCAATTTTATTTATTCTAGCTGACATGTATTGTCATAGCAACGTGACAAACAAGTTTTCGACCATAAATATAAGGTATGGACGTAGTAATTACGATGACCCAAATTCTTCGATAAAAATAAAAATATGCGAAAGAAGTCGGGAATTGCTTGTAAACTATTTATTAAAGCAGTATTCCGTAATTAATATAAGTTTTGGAAATTTAAGAAAAAAATTATAAATTGTTTGTTGAAAATTATTTTATTTAAAAAAAAAAAAATTTTAGAGAATAGACAGTGGTGTCAGATGTCATTTAACATGACAAATAATTGTCAGATATCTGGTACGTCAACGTTAGTACGGTTGACAATATAGTAAAAGTTTAAATTTTAACCGACTTCAAAAGTAGGAGGTTCTCATTTGTTTTGTTTTTTGTGTAATATTAATCGTTGTGTTTTTGTGTATTTCATGTAATCGATATGATGAGCTGCACGGACGTGACTGAAGACTGATGGGAGATGTGACCACATACCATGAGCAAGAAAAAATTTGTTAGGCGATTATTAGTGAGAAATAGGTATGAGTTTCTCCAGAGTGCGATTTTAATAAAGATGTTACTACGGTTAGGAGGTAGAGGGAATTGCGATCCTCTCTCCAAGGGAAAGATGTGTCTGGGTTTTTTGTCGGTTTATACCAGCTTTGTTTATGGGGTATAATGCCTTCGCAAAGTGGGATCGAGTTGATTCTGTATGGTGTGACCGAGCCCATGACAATTTTTATGTATTATTCATTTAGAGAGCATACTTCAAGTTATATTTATGGAGCACTCTGGGGGAAGTTCAGGAACAGTGAGTAGGTGTTCAGAACAGTGGTCGTTTTTCCTCCTGGTCTTCATAAACGTCCAATGGAGTTAAAATTAGTACAGTTTTGAATTTTATTTTTGTAAACCCCATCTGGGTAGATGCTAACTAGAGCATCTTAGGTCAGAAAATTTAGCAGAGCAGTGTAGGTTTTTAGTGAGTTTTTGCTTCACGGAAGCCATGTGCATTGCCAGGATATGTGGTGTGCCGAATGGCTCAAATTAATAAAAAGAAAGTTGACCACATCACTCGGGGTGCAGTATGGCTATCCATAGATGGACTTCTGCATCTCCGTAACTCCTCACGCAGGTAGGGATTTGGCAGTAGGATTAGGTAGGCCTCAATCGGCTTTTCAAATATTTAATTGAATAGAAGACATACTAGCGTTTGCGCTTCTATTCGTAGGGGCGTAGCTCATGTGACGACCTTATGTTGGCGACCTTATGGTGGAGACTGGCACGTTGGAAGTTTGGAACGCCGATTGAAAATTTAGAACAAAGAAGTTTTTGTTTTTGGGTGGACTTCTCCTAGCCCGCTCGAAGAGGGCACATGTATTATTTTTTTATTCAATATGACGTATTAGTGCGCCATCCCTCTTTCTTTTATAACACAACACACATAAGCAGTCACTCTCGTACACCACACTCTCGCACTGCCAGCGAGTATGACAAACCCCCAGACGTGTATAGGAAATCTCCAGGGACAGCACTAAGAGAAGGTGCTTCAGGTCCCTATAATACATTCCTCCCCTCGCATCTTTACTCTTGCATACCACACCCTTCATAATACACTTACCTACTTCACACTTACACACCACACTTTCATCATACACCTCTCATCACAATCATACCTATTTTTTCACACACCACATCCCCAGATATACACACACTTTCAATACCAAATCATTTGACTAGTAGTGGCACTCGGTAAATATTGTATTACTCATGGCTGAACACTATCCCCTGAGATACAGGTTACCACCTAGATCAGGGATAGGGTCAAAACATCTTGGCGACTACCACAGCCACCACTTTAGATTAAGTATTTCGAAATTAAGTTCTTAAAAATTGTAATTTTACTTTAGTGGTGAGAAATAAACAATTTTATTTTTTATTTTATTTATCTGTCATCATGCTGCTAGTCGTTTAAGTTTAAATTGAGCTGATAAGAACAAAATAAGTTTAAATGTATTATATAAGTTAAAATATTAAATTAAAATTAATTATTAAAGGCGAGCATTGGGTAGCTCGCCGTCCGATCAGCACCAGGCCCGTGAGTCGACGGCACGTAGTGTTCCACGCGCGCCTCAAAGAGATGATTGTCAGCTACCACTGATGGGGCCCATCGTGGCCGATGCCTGCATGCCTAGGGGTAGCAAATGAATTCTGAAAATGAGTTACCGCACCCCTGGGCACTCAGGAAGGGAAGGAACAGGGTTGGGTTTTGGTCAGTAAGAGTCTGACAGGCCCTCCCGCTCCACCCAGAGCGGGAGAAGTCATTGGATGATTCCCACCCCAGAAAAAAAAAATGTCTCGTTTTCGGCAAACACCGGTTCAGGTACAGATACTAAAGGTCAACCGATGAGGAAGTGACCAGCTGTAAGAGCGTCAACCTCGCCAGGATCGGAAGATAGTTCTACTAAGGGTCTAGAGTTTAACATAGCTTCCACTTTCGTTAAAATAGTATAAAATCTGGTAAAATTTCTAATGTCAAGTATCCAAAAATGACTGTTAAGGTTCCCTTAAGAAACTGGTATAATGGTTTTAGTTATAATGTTTCCACATCCCTATTTCTCTCGTAATTCATCTTTTTTCTACCCTATCGCGCGCGCTGCAATAGCGCCATCTAGCGTATTGGAGTCTCTCGTTCGATACACAAGTTCAAACGGGCGGTACAAATTAACCGCTCCGTAAAATAACTCAGAAAACCCTATAAAAAGTGACCGTGTTGTGTTTAAACCACCAAAAAGTCATAAGGGACGTCCCAGAACAATCATTTCGCCATAAATCCAAACGTTACACCAGTTTCCCACAGTGAGTGAAATAGAGACAGAAATCCCGGCACGCGTCTCCGGAAGCAGCACAAAGTCGTGAGTACCCCATCTAATCTCCAGTATTTCCCCATTCTAGCTAAAAGCCATTTTGCCTAAGGATCCTACAATCCTATCGAAGGGATAGTTTAACATTTTGGGCCTTCGAGCCGCATTTTCATATTCATACCATTCAAAATGGCTACCATTTTCTAATAAGAAATTATTACGTCTGGCGTCCATATTTCCCATAATATCATCAAATACACACTCACACAATTAGTAGGTACATCATAAGTTACACTATCTATGTATGTCTAATTTGTTTTTAGCATAAAACAAGTGCATTCATCATCATAATAATACATTATATCTAAGGTTTCGTCACGTAATCCACACAGTTTAGCGTGTTTGAACGAGTTGTCAATGTAAGTTTGTTTAAATATAACATGCGATATTTAAACTACATTTCTTCATACTAATGATCTAAACCTAACCGTTTCAGATATTATCATTTGTTAAACGTAACATATAGCGTTTAAACACCTCGTTTCTTGTTAAAACGTAACATGCAGCGTTTTAATTTATCATCCCCTCGTTACACGTAACATATTTTTTTTTTTTTTGTGGGGTGGGAAATCATCCTATGACTTCTCCCGCTCTGGGCGGAGCGGGAGGGCGTGTCAGTCTCTCACTGACTAAACCCCACCCCTGTTCCTTCCTGCCTTTGAGTGCCCAGGGGCGAGGTAACTCTGTTTCGAATTTATCCTCAACCCCCGGGCAGGCATCGGCCATGACGGGCCCCGTCTCTTGCTGACAACTCTTTGAGGCGCGCGTGGAACACTACGCGCCGTCGACTCTCGGGCCTGGTGCTGATCGGACGGCGAGCTACCCATTACTCGCCGTCCGCAGGCCCGGGTCTACGGTGGCCGGAGATCGTCTCGCGGCGCCGGAAGTCCCCGGCGTCTCCTGAGGCGGCTGCTGCTGAGGGCGTGAGGGCGACTCCGTTGTTGGTGCTCTCTCACGCGTCCCGCCTCCGCCTTCGCGAGCATTACTGCTTCGCAGAAGGAGGAGACGGCTTCCCATTCCCTCTCGCTCCGTACCATGGCCTGAACCAGGGCAGGGCGCGAGAGGTAGCTGCCGCCTATCGCATCCACGAGGACACGGCGTTGCTCCGCCCAAGCGGGGCAGACCTCCACCGTATGCTCCACCGTGTCCTACACGTAACATATAACGTTTTAATCGTACTTAGCAGTGGTTATTTTGTCGTAACATATCAACGCGGAATAGTTCCCATTGTGTATTGAGTATCGAAAGTCAGAATATTTGTTCATTATTCAACATTATAGCATTCAATTCATTGATAAGCTTAATTATATAACGTATTTTTTTCATCTCAAAGGTCCTTCGATATCATTTTTATTAATAGGTAGGTACCTACACGGCGTTTTCGTTCGTTCGGAATCGTTCGTGCATTTTAGGGTTACCATCTAAAAAAACATACCATTTATTTAAAAATTCTACTAAAGTAGATTTTTAGTAGATTATGAAACTTATTTTTCTACCATTTGTAAACAATAGTTAAATTGTTTTACGTTTCTTAACTAATGATTTTGAATCTAAACAGTGGTTCGTTCTTGTAATTCTGTTTAATAAACAGTATTATTTTTTAGCATTTTTAACATTGTTTTTAAAAATTAGAATTAATCAACACGAGTGAAGCAATGGCATCTCATCATGAATCTAAGCGTAATATACTCGTAGCATTTAAGAGATTATCGGATGCTGTCACCTGCGCTCGCAGTTCTTCAAAAGATCCTAGTCTTCTACCGCGACTCGAAACATGGTGTTCACGTTTAGAATCCCTTATGGATGCGTTCAATGATTTTCACATTAAGCTTCTGAGTGAATACAGTGGCCTTGGTAGAGAGGAATGTATTCTCAAACAAACAACATATCAAGAGCAAGTAGATGACATGTATTTTGAAATCCTTGAAACTCAGCGTAAACTTTTGGCTGACAATAAACCTCAGGTTATGTTTTCAACTTCCTCATCATCAAGTGAACATAAGACACTACCAAAATTACCACCTATCAAATTACCTAATTTCTCGGGTCAATTTAAAGATCTACCGGGTTACATTGACTTCTTCAATACCTTGGTCCATACTAGGTCAGACATATCAAATGTGGAGAAGTTTCAATATCTTGTCACTTCTCTTTCAGGGGAACCAGTTAGTTTTATTAGAGCTTACCCTATATCAGAAGCAAATTATCTCAGTGCTTATTGCTCTTCTGAACAGATATACCAACAAGCGTTATTTAGCATTCTTGAGTTGGCAGCAAATTTGTAATTTAAAACAAATTAGTACAGAGTCAGTGCAGAGTCTGCGCACCCGTTTAGATTGATTTGCTGAGAATCTTTCAATGTTAAATTCTTTAGGTTTACCTACTTCCAATTGGAATTTTATTTTATTTCACTCTCTCTTAACAAAACTTGATAAACATTCACGTGAAGCTTTTGAACTATCATGTAATGGGGGTGATTTCCCACAGTTTAATCAATTTAAAACATTTTTAAGCTATTGCATAGCTTCTATCGCGGGCCTTGAGCGTGGAGACCGAATCCAGAAATTTTCGTAACGAAAATGAAACCTAACACCCCTCACTCCGACCAGCACAGCGGTGATACTTTTTAACCGACGAAAAAAAAAGGAGGAGGTTCTCAATTCGACCGTATATATACATATTTTTTTTTTTGTGTATGTTCTGCTCTCACTCCGTCATATAAGAGCCGATCTTGATAATTCTTTTTTTGTTAGATAGGATATACTTCAAGAGTGGTCCCATGTCAAGGAAATCAGGATCTGATGATGGAATCTTGATAAAATTGAGAGAAAACCTCGAAAATTGTGGGCACGTTAAGTGTTTCTGTACGTATGTTCGGCCCTTACTCCGTTGTTTATGAACCGATTTTGATGATTCTTTTTTTCTTAGATAGGGTATACCTCAAGGGTAGTCCCATGTCAAGGACATCAGGATCTGATTATGGAATCCTGATAAAATTAAGAGAAAACCTCTAAAATTGGGCATGAATATTGTTTTTGTTTGCTTTTCATAACTTAATCAGGTATTTGCATTTAGGAATAAATGGAAACTGAGCTGATGATGGAAACCATATCTTTCCTAAACAATAGAAGTTAGATATAAAAAACTGGTTTTAGTGACAGATACCACTTAATATGCTTTGAAGAAAAGACGTCTTTAGAATATTGGAGGTAACCTCACCTGGTCAATATCCTGGGAACCTCAAGGAATGATGGTTACATCATCAGCTCAGTGGCAAGAGGAATGATGAAGGATTAGAAATTAGCCTCAGAGTATTAAAAGATGATGCGAATCACAAAAAATCATAAAATAAAAAACTTTTTAACAAAAAATTTAACCGACGAAAAAGAACTAACAAGCAAAAAATAAATAAACCTTTTAAGTCTTAAGTATTGAACTTATTTACCTACATAAAATATCAAATTTTATATTAACTAATTTTGAGTCGGCGCCAAATAATAAAATGATTAATTACCTATATACATCTAGCCTTCTTCATTTTTACGTACAAATAAAATTTAGATATTTAATAATAAGACTGTTGTTTGGTTTGGTTTGGTTGTTGTTTACATACTTCAGAGGTGGTCCCATATAAATTTTATCGAAATTGATTCAGCTTTAAAAAAAAAATCAACATAAACAAAAAATATGTATACACAGATGACGTTTTGGTTGTCTGCTAATGTTCAAATTCCATGTTATCCATTCGGGCATAACTTATATATTTACTTTTACTTCTGGTGTTCAACAACAATTATGAAAAAAACTAAAAGTGAAAAATAAAAAACCTTTTTTTGCAAAAAATACAACCGCCTTCTAAAAATTGCAAAATAACTTTAATTTCGGAAGTCGGTGTCAAATAACGAAAAAACAAAAAAAAAAATATATACACCGAATTCCGAAATTAAAGATAGAAGGCAGTTGTATTTTTAACCGACTTTCGAAAAAGGAGGAGGTTCTATGTTCGACTGTATGTATGTTTTTTTTTTTTTATGTATGTCCGCGTATTTCTCCGTCAGTTGGGAACCGATTTTCAAAATTCTTTTTTTATCCAAAAGAATATACTCCCGAGGTGGTCCCATATAAATTCTATCGAAATTGCTTTAGCGCTTTTTGAGAAACAACAAAAACGAAAAATATGCATATCTCGATGACGTTTTTGTGTTCTCCAAATGTTTAAATTCCACGTTCCATGTTATTGGGGTTTTTAGTTCTGGGGTATAACAACTAAAAAGCGAAAAATAAAAAACATTTTTCCAAAAAAAAAAACAATCGACTAGTGTATTTTTTTTTTGGAAGTCGGTTGTTTTTTTTTGTAAAAATGTTTTTTGAAAAAAGTTTTTTGAAAAAAGTTTTTTATACCTGAATCCTATCAATTGGTACAATAAAATAGTGAGTGATTTTTTTTTTAATTTTTATTTGGTTCGATTCCCGGTTTAGGTATGTTTGTCGAGAAATCTGTGAATACAGTTTTATTTCTTTTTAAAAATAAAGGAACGCGGGGACGCGGCGGAGGACTTTGTTTATAATCATACTATCATACTAGTATTATAAAGGCGAAAGTTTGTGAGTGTGTATGTTTGTTACTTCTTTACGCTCAAATGGCGGGACTGATTTGGATGAATTTTGGTGTGCAGATAGCTAATACCCTGTATTAACACATAGGCTACTTTTATCCTGGCCTACGCGGGTGAAACCGCGGGGCGCAGCTAGTTGTTTTATAATATGTAGTGATAGAAGATATACAATTTTTTTTGTTTCGTTTTCTTGACTTTATTAGTTTAAGTATACCCATGTTTCATCGTCAAAATTACAGCATTCTAGTACTAGCAGTATCTACGCTATGCTTCGGACGGACAGACCGAAACCATAAGGGTTCCTTGTCCTTGTTAGGACTGCGGAACCCTTAAAACATTACCCTCCTGGGGGAGTCAGGTAAAAATTCGAGTAAAGCATATAACCCATTGCGACACTATTACGCAATTAGGGTGTGGGTCGGCTGGCGGTCGACTAATGGAGGTACACGTGTTTAGCATCGTACGATTGTAGCTGGTAACTTCGTTTTAAATGGCGTCGTTATGTTGGGCAAAGGGTTATGGCGTATGTTTTTGTTGTTAAAATTTCAGGAAAATGTTTTTTTTAACCCCCAACGCAAAAAGGAGTGTTATAAGTTGGACCACTATGTGTGTGTGTGTGTGTGTGTCTGTGGCACCGTAGCTCTTAAACTTTCGTTTTTTTTTAAGTGAAAACTTCTTTAGCGGCGGCGTTGAGCACTTTTCTTGGGATGGGTATAAAATGTTAAACTCGCGTCAGGACACGTGACCTGATCGAAAATTCGTAAGACGATTCCAAAATATTCAAAAATGCACAACGTTAATGTTCAAGTTTTCACTTCTGCCTGCACTCCCGGAGTGCAACCCGTTGTTCTTTTATTTGAAAGCAGGTTTTCTAGCGATAGTTCTTAGACATGTTTTATCAAAATTGGTTCAGCCGTGTCAAGGTCATTATCACTTGTATTTTGTAATGTTCGCTTTTCTTTTAAGCGTTGGGGTTTTTTTAATTTTCAATTTAATTGGTATCTTGTTTATTAACTATCGTCCTGCCTTTTTGCACAACATCCGCATTCCTTTCCGTGTCACCAATTATAGCAGCAGTTTATTTTTCTGTAAATTCTATATAATCTTGAACACGCATATTAGCCCCGGTCTGTAGTACGATTACTAGTTAGCCACTATTTTTAACGAGCATCCCGGAAATACTTCAAAAATTTCGATCAGTAAATCTATTGTCAAATCTCATGGTCAGCAGAACTCAATGAAATCATTCAATATTGCGACTCTTAAAAAAGATTTTTCAAAATTCACTAATGTGTCATTTTTCTTCCGTAAATAAAAATCTAACTACTGTAAAATCAGCCCCTGGAGAGAATAAGATCCCAAAACTTCGAAGGCGAGCTAAAGTGATTACTGTTCTTAACCCAGGCAAATGTCGGAAATATTCTAAAAGCTATATCCCTTCTGTCATACATACAAACTTTTTGAAAGGCTAAAGCTGGCTTTAGGCCAGGAAAGTCGAGCACCAACCAGATTCTCAAACTCACGCAATTAATCGAAGATGGGTTTAAGGCGAAAAAAGTCACAGGTGTTATATCCGTTGATCTGTCAGCAGCCTATGAGGCGTCGTCCTAATAGAACACGATCATCGCGCAAATACGCGATCGTCGCAGTCATTTGTACGGAAAAAGCGGAAAGCGCCCTCTGTCGACGCGTCAACGCGATCAGGTTTGCCATACAAATGAACGCGTTAATCGCGTATCAGCATGATGGTCGCTTTATATTAGGATGACGCCTAATACAGTCAACATCAATCGACTCCTACTTAAAGGTCAGCGAACTCACAAAGGATATAGGTTTTATAAATATGCTTAGAGCCATACTGAATGATCGTTGCTTCCAAGTGCATCTCGATAACACCAAAAGTTAGTGGCGCTGTGAGAAGAACGATCTCCTCCAAGGTAACGTGATAGTTCCGGTCCTATTTGACATCTGTACAAATGACCAGCCTTGCTCTCCGCAAGCAAAACGCTTTTTCTATGCAAAAGACCTTGCATAAGCCGCCCTGACACGAAGTTTTGAAGAGGTTGAAGAAAAACTGACGGAAGCTCTGAAAGCACTTGGAAAATACTACAGTGAAATGCCCTACGGCCTTTTGAATCTTTTTGAGACCTAGTGCTGTGTTTTCCAGCTCCGCAACCGTCTGTTTACTAGGATCCTCAATATCTCGTGGCAAGGCGTTGATATAGAGCACTGCCCTCAACCTCGCTACCTTGGCATCACCCCCAGGTCTCTGACATATAAGTTTCACATACATAGTTTGACATATAAAGTTCCGCCTTACGTCTATCACCTGGTGAGCATCACCGGAGGTTCTCCACACTACTGGCGTATGTCTTTCTTTTTCTGCGGGGCAGTTTGCACGCCTAGTTTGGCATCGTTCTACCCATGCTAAAGAAGTCAACATAGGCCAGTAGCTGAACGATCTTACGATGTTGTATCCACTAGCGGGTATAGCTCCTTCAGACAATCGTTGCGAGAAAGCCAGGCGTGAGTATGGACATCAACTCCCAGCTGCATGCCTAAAAAGTCGTAAAAGCTTCCTGAGACATATGACCTCCTCGGAAGACAGCGGGCCAGACGTAAGATAAGATCTGTGGAGAAACAAACATCCCAGCCCTCCACACTTCATCACTTCGGCAGAACGTCTGCCGCCTGGACAAGAAATGCAGAGGCCAATCTCGAAATCTTTTATGCGATTGCGGACCCAGGTTGGTCGCTGTAGAAATAATCTCGCTAAATGGGGTATCTTTCACCCATCCCAAACTCAGTGCCAATGTGGCCCCTTCACAGGACATGCGTCACTTCCTTGCCTGACCAGCATGCACAACCACCTGCACCTTGAATAACAGGTGGCTATACTGATCGGACAAATTTATAGTCAAAATAGATACGAAAAGAAGAAGCCTCTAGTAGAAGATTTAATTTAATTCTCTTTCAGAAACCGTGTCTCCATTGACTATCATCTAATCTCCACCTGACTGTTCCAGCTCATCATCGTCTTCCTCTTCCTCCTCGTCTGGATCCAGTTCATCATCCAACAGCTCCAGGAAGTCGCGAGGGTCCTGCAGCCCTTACAAGCGAGATGAGATCTATAATCAGAAGGGGTATAGAAGTTATAGTTCTGATAGGTGAGTCGTCTTAAGGTTAAACTTGCGATAAATTTTGATGTTCGAATTTAGCATGATAGCTGGTGTGATATTCAAATAATGTGGCCTGACTTAACCATCTGCCAAGCAATAGAGGTTTAACTTTTTGTACATTTTTTCAAATATCCTTTTGTTATAAAACCCGTAGTTTTTAAATTGTGTTTTAAAATTCAAAAAGACCTATAGCATCATTTATATTTCGGTGTTTTCAACGGCTGGTAAAACAGCAAACTTATGAGTTTTTGATTTGGGTACAATCGTCAATACGTCGTTAGTAATACTCGTAGATACTTTCACTTAGAGATAGCCATCTTATTCTGGTCTTGTCACTAAATCAATAACAAATAAAATATCCAAAAATGATACTCTTACAAAACAAAGGATAATAGGTTAACTAACTCACACTCATGTTTTTAACTGAACTTAAAAAAAAACTTTCTAACAAAAAATTAAACCGAAAACTGGCCAAGTGCGAGTCGGACTCGCGCACGAAGGGTTCCGTACCATTATCTATAAAAACGGCAAAAAAATCACGTTTATTGTATGGGAGTCCCCTTAAATATTTATTATACATAAAATGTTAAATTTTATATAAACAAATTTTGAGTCGGCGCCAAACAACAATCTGATAAATTTGCTAAATTTGATATGAACGTAGAAATGAAGAAGTTTATACGTAGGTAATTAATCATTTTATTATTTTGGCGCCGACTCAAAATTAGTTATATATAAAATTTTATATTTTGTGTAAATAATCTCAATACAAGACATAAAAGGTTCATTTGTTTTTTGCTTTTTAGTTATTTTTCGTCGGTTAATTTTTTTGTTAAAAGGTTTTTTATTTTGTGATTTTTTGTGGCTCGCGTCATCTTTCAATACTCTGAGGCTATTTTTTAATCCTTCCTCATTTTTCTTGCCACTGAGCTGATGATATAACTATCCTTCCTTGAGGTTCCCAGGATATTAACCAATTGAGGTTACCTCCAATATTGTAAATAAACGTAGACTCATACAAATAAAAAGCGTTATTCCAGAGTGAAACCCTGTTATGTAAGTTAACTGCATTGTACTCGCAGCAATACAAACAAACAAATTTAATCAATTTGAGGTGGTAGGATTTTTCATTCAAACACTGTTTAACCAATTGAGGTTACCTCCAATATTGTAAATACGTCTTTTCTTCAAAGCATATTAAGTGGTTTCTGTCACTAAAACCACAGTTTTATATCTAACTTCTAATTGTTTAGGAAAGGTATGGTTTCCACCATCAGCTCAGCTTCATGATTCCTAAACGCAAATACCTGATTAAGTTATGAAAAGTAAACAGAAATACTATTCGTGCCCATAATTTGAGGGTCCCTCTAATTTTATCAGGAGTACATCATTAAGGACGATAGGTCCTTGATATGGGATCACCCTTGAGACCCCCTATACCCTATCTAACAAAAAAAGAGATATCGAAATCGGTTCATAAATAACGGATTGAGGGCTGAACATACATACAGAAACACTATTTGTGCCCACAATTTTCGAGGTTTTCTCTCAATTTTATCAGGATTCCATGATCAGATCCTGATTTCCTTGACATGGTGGTCCCATGTTCAAATTCCATGTTATTAGTGTTATCCATTCGACTTTTATATTTAGTTTTACTTCTGGTGTACAACAACAATAAAAAAAAATATAACCGACTTCTAAAAATTTCAAAATAACTTTAATTTTGGAAGTCGGTGACAAATAACGAAGAAACAAAAGAAATACTCCCCATACAAATATTGATCAGCTGATGATAAATTTGTATGGAAAGTCCAATTTTTTGTTTTGGGAATTTTCTATTTTTTCTTAGAGAAAGTTGTTCATTTCCATGGGCAGAACCGGCTCCTAAAATATGAGCACACCTTTCCGTTACACCCTGTATACATCGACTTCCGAAATTAAAGTTATTTTGAAATAATTAAAAGTCGGTTGTATTATTTGAAAAAAGTTTTTTTGTACACACATAATCATGATCAGTGGTATCACAAACTCATCAATATCCAATTTAACTAAATGACTAGACGACATCCAGCCATCTGGTTTAAGGTTGCGTTCAACGACTTGGCTGGTTGTCCTACAGTCATTTAATTGAATGCCGGCGTTTAATGAACGGCCTAGGCGTCCAATTGACTGGCGGATTCAGCCAGATAGCTGCGACATATACAGGGTGTAAAGGAAAGGTGTGGTCGTATTTTAAGAGCCGTTTCTGCCCATGGATATGAACAACATTCTCTAAGATAAAAAACTTTTTTACAAAAAAAAACAACCGACTTCCAAAAAAAAATACACTAAAAATTTAAAAATAACTTTAATTTCGGAAGTCGGTGTTTGTATTTTACTTCTTCGTTATTTGACACCGACTTCCGAAATTAAAGTTATTTTTAAATTTTTAGTGTATTTTTTTTTGGAAGTTGGTTGTTTTTTTTTTGTAAAAAAGTTTTTTATTTTTCGCTTTTTAGTTGTTACACCCCAGAACTAAAAACCCCAATAACATGGAACGTGGAATTTAAACATTTGAAGAACACAAAAACGTCATCAAGATATGCATATTTTTCGTTTTTGTTCAGTTTCTCAAAAAGCGTTAAAGCAATTTCGATAAAATTTATATGGGACCATCTCGGGAGTAAGTATATTCTTAAAAAAAAAAAAAAAAAAAAAAAAAAAAAAAAAAAAAAAAAAAAAAAAATAAAAAAAAAAAAAAAAAAAAAAATTCTTTGTTTTTTTTTTGCTCTGTAAATAAAATCTTAAGTTTTTGGCGCTACCTCTGTTTATATTAAGGTCGAAATCTTCGGATTTCGGACGGTTGTGTTTCGACTTTGATTTGACTATAGAGTAGAAAGATGGAGTATTATTGTAATTTCAAAAACAATGGGGTCTGTTTTTCTACAAAGCCTTTCTTAGTTTTCTGCTGGATATTACTGTTTTCCCAAGTGACCATGCCTGCCTTGTACTGTCCAATCATTGGTTCTGGAAATGGTTATTATTACATGGCTTTTTAAACTAATCTAGTGAAATCTGACCAGTTTTCCTAGTTATCTCAAACAGTTGAAATAAGTGCTGATTTGACGGACTTTACCTATGGGATGAGAAATTCCCTGGACCATTAGGAGTCATAATCTCTTGCCTAAAAATATAATTCACTCCAAATTAATCCAAAATTTTTGAGTTTTGGAGGTATGCAGAACAGGGTGTAAAGCCCCACAAACCTATCACACTAAAGAAAACTATTTTATGTAAATATTCTTTGCACATTGTTTGTACTAAATCCTATGTGTCTGTATATATCTAGCTATGGTTACCACTTCTTTATATGTCATAATCCTATGTGTTACTACTAGTAAGTAAATATGAGCCGATGATATTTGAACATAACTGACGAGATTCGCGAGTACTAATGGTACGCCTCTGCCTAATTCTTTGAATACAGGAGTGGGGTTATATTATGATATTTCTATGTATAACTTGACACACAAATTAAATTTACCTGCACTAAATATAAAATAAGATAGCTGAAAAGACTAGACAGGAATTGACAATGGTGCCGATTGGGCTAAACTTATTGGCTATCTTTCACTTACAAGCTTAGTATAAAAGAGATATGTTATTCAAACGTAAAATTAGTCTGCTCATGGTTTAGCGTGCTTTTCGGCAACCTAATCTGACAGCTGTCATTTTGACATATCTTTCTTTTTAATTTGTAAGTAAAAGATGGCAACAGTAAGTTTGGTCTAAATCGTGGTCAATGGTTAGTTTACTTTAGGCAAGTAAAATTTTTGCACAATAATACTTTTACAATTATCATAAAATAAAATAACGAAGCTTCCATTGCGATTGTAAGTGCCAAAATTAGAAAAACCACTGTTCCTATTATATACATAATTATAGATCACCGAATTGACTAGCCAATAGTTATACACTTTTCTTGATTATACATTTTTTTTCATAGACTAGATTCCGTTATGTGTTCCTACGAAATTCGCGATGACTAACTCGGGCAAACATAAGTACCAAATACTGGTTAAAGTCGGCTAAATATAGGAACTGCTTCGAAAAAAAAAAAAAATTTTGCGACTTCCTAAGCTTGATTGCAACTTCACGATTTAGAAAACAAACTTACGTGGAAATATGAAAAATCTAATTAAAATAATGTGAAAATGAAAAATGTTTAATTGATCCCGAATTTTGTAGAAAGTTCACTTATCTGTAACTCTTATGATTATGTGGCTGTACAGTTCATATGTAATTTAATCAATTAAGGTTCTAACTTGCGTATATTTGTCTAGACCAATTCTATTGTAAGTAAACAAGCTAAGCAACGAAGATGGCGCCAGTAGGTTTTACTTTAGTTTCAATTTAAAATAGAATAGTACTGGAACTCAACATTTCAACTTTAAATTATATACTGCCAAAGGAATTGTAATAAATACTTGACTTACTCTAATATAATTTTGTTTTTTTATTCCACATAACATAAATATACCATACGCTTTAGATGGCAACATTGCATAAACTTGCTTAGAATTGCCGGTGTAGAAAAACAGCAAGTAGATTGGTTTTCAAATCTAGTCAAAGTTACTAGATGATATTTTTTGTTTTATCTTTGTGGTGATAATTTATTTAAACGTAAAAATAAGCGTATTTTTTTTTAAATGGTTTTAAGTTTAAAGATTTTATTACATAGTTTCTATCGGCTAGAGAAATAACGTATGAAAATGGCGACTAAAACTTAAATAAAATTGTGCCGATTAATCAGTTTTCTTGTTTGTTATTAAAATTGGTCTTCAATTAATACAAAGTTTTGTTTTTTTTTGTAACTAAATGAGTTTTAAGTTCCATTAGTATCGTAATTTATTTCCGAATTTTGCTCCACCGACAGTGTAGACTCAACTTAATTGATGTATGCCGTAAAGTTAGCATTCTATCGCTTTGTGTATAAAGTTAACCATACACTAGGCAATTTATTTACAGACATTTTATGACATTAAGTTAATTATATTCCTATCTATGTCCATTGTAATATTGTAAATATAGACGTTTTACGATATTGTAAATGATTATGTAACAATTTGTATCCTTCGATTGCACAACATCTGACGGTAAATTGACAAGTGTATGGCCCACCTGACATAATGTCATTCCCGCCAAATTTTGACAGCCTCTGTCATGCCTGCACAGGTAACAAATAATATTTTCTTTGTTTTATTATAAACGTAAAACTTAAGGTCTAAGGAATGATAAGTAACGTGAATGAAAAGACTATATAGTACATAATTTTGTACGTATTTTTAAATTTAATCAGATAAACGAGTCATTACGAACATAAAATCAATACTCTTTAAAAATAAGATCATGGGTTTTGTAGCATTTAGAAATTGTTAAGATTACTTTAATAGAAAATATGAAATTTTTGTTTTGTATTACATGATGTATTAGTGTCCATCTTGATAACGTTTTGTGACTAATATTCAGATAATGAACACGAGTTTTGTATAAGAATTTTATACATTTCGGTTTAATAAATCTTAATTGTTAGTTCTTAAGATTTAAAAGTATGTGAAAAATGATAAATTGACCTTAATTACATTCATTATAATCTGTGGCGCTGGTTGTCTAAAAATAAACTAATTTTGCATGTTAAGGAATGAAATGAAAATGGGAGAAAACGCACAGCAGCGCCATAGACAATCATGACGTGTTTTGGAACCAAATGGTTCCTAATTTACTTTAAAATGACTTGTTATCCAAAATTATGGAAATTCAATAAATAGAATGAAACTATACCCGTATTTGAAAAAAAAAAAGTTATACAAGGTTCTTAATTCAAATTCAGTGGTAGCTTAAGAACATATTTTGAAATGCGGGTATAAATAATTCGCTTTGCTTGAATCTTATGTGCTTGTGTATAGAGTTGAGATTCATACACTACTGGGTTGTAGTACATATTGAAAGTCCAACATAGAGTTGATAGTACATAGTGAGAATGTTTTATACATACAGCTGTTGATAAATAAAAGTATTTTGGACATAACTTTACGTATTTTGATTTATCGTTCCATCCTTTACTCAGTCATTGCTTGTGCTTGCTAGATATGCACTTTAACGTTTAGCTAGTAAACTTGATGTAAGGATCGCATGATGATGTTTGTTCCTGTTAAATTCTGAAAATGTTTCCCTGACCTCGGACCCCGAGCGCTTACTGCCTACGGGTCGAGTACACCAACACTGTGTGCTTCTGCCAAAATGACGATATGTCGGGCCACGACTAGACGACATAAGTTAACAAAATGACGATATGTCGGGCCACGACTAGACGACATAAGTTAACAAAATGACGATATGTCGGGCCACGACTAGACGACATAAGTTAACAAAATGACGATATGTCGGGCCACGACTAGACGACATAAGTTAACAAAATGACGATATGTCGGGCCATGACTAGACGACATAAGTTAACAAAATTCAAATGATTGTAGAAGCAAATTTTAATCATTAGCATTATCTGTATGTATACCTATCTGTATCTGTGAAATAGTTTCAAAATTGTCGTCGTCTATTTGTGTCGCTTAACTACGCAATGGGTTTTGATGCGGTTTCTCTATAGAATGCAAAGGAAGTGGTAGAGGGTAACAGAAAGAGGAAAACGGAAGGGAGGGAAAAGGGTAATTATCTATATCATATGTATCTACTATAAAAATAAAAATCTCTTTAGAACGGCTGCACAGGACAAGGTTTCTATCAAAGAAAATTAGGGAAACGGAAAAAAAAATTGCATTCGTGCAAAGCCGGGGTGGGTCGCTAGTCATTTATATTAAAACCGGCCAAGTGCGTGTCGGGCCACGCGCTGTGTAGGGTTCCGTAGTCGCCCGTTATAACATGCGGACTTAGAGGGTGGCTTTGTGTTAGTTACTATGAACATTTAGAGTTTACGGCTTGAAGGCCAATAACGTTTTAAAACGAAGCTGCTTTTTTGCGCATGATGGCCTGGAAACCATCAGCGCGCGCTTCAGCAAACATCCCAGACGCGCTGCACCTCCACGGCAGACCCAACAACATCCTGAACGCATTATTGTACTGAGTGCGCAGGGCTCTGTAGGTATATCTCAGCTACAGGCCGCTTGAGTAGAAGGACTGGCAATAAGCTTTGAATAGCGTCACTTTCACTTCTCTCGTGCATCGTGCGAGCCTGCGTGCGAGCATATTAGCTCTCACCGCCAGAGCCCTGCGCTCCCTCTCAATATCCTCATCATCCCTGAGGTCTCCTGTCACAATGTGACCCAGATATTTGAAGGCTTGAACCTGCTTTAGGGCTATTCCATTGAGAAATACAGGAGGCACATGGGTAGGCTGTTGTCGGCGTGATTTAAATACTATTATTTCACTCTTTTTAGAGTTATATTGTAACCCATGCCCCTCCGCGTACTTCTTCTTTCGACAAAAGTTTCCTTAGCCCGCTTATGGAGGGGCTCAGCAGAACCATATCGTCTGCATAGCTAATATTATTAAAAGAAGTGTCATCAATGTGGCATCCCTGGTGCTGGTCCGTATACGGGGTAGCAACAACGGTATTCTGAGTGCAATAGCGGCACGTTTTGACTGTCCCTTTGAAAAGCGGTGGATCAAATCTTGTGTGGGTGTGGCCAGTCATGGCAAATAAAAATTTAAAGATATTTGTACTAGAATAAGGTTGCTATGGGTTTATGCCACCCGAATTAAAGTGATTATTATTATTAAAACGGGGCCAGGCCGATTGAAACTGAAGAAGGTGGTACAAAATCCAACTTTATTGCAGTTAAGCTTTCAATGTTTGGGACACTGAAGCTTTCAACGTTTGGCGCTTATTTTTGGGATGTAACAGAAGAGTCAATAAAATGTAAATATTTGTATTTTGGTTCAAATAAGTGCCTTTTTTACAAGCTTTTATTTAGTTTCACCTCCCGTTGTCTGTTATTAAAATCTTGTAAACTCAATTAGACCCACTTCTCGATGTCTGATTGGACTTAAATTTGGTGTACTTATGTATCTTCGGTGACAACACAATGATATGCTACCCTTGGAGCTGGTATGATGATGGAGACGGAAAATGGCATTAGGAACTTTTGAAATAAACAAGGTAAACTCATCGAGTTTGGGCTCGTTTGATTTGTCGTGAGAAGTACTACACCTAGACGATATCTAGGGTCTGATGATGAAGCCAGGAGGTGGTCACAGCATCTCTGTGATAAAACAACATAACCCCATGGAGTTTGGGCTCGATTGATTCTTCTTGAGGAGCACTTTACATCTAGACGATATACAGGCTCTGATGATGAAGATGGAAGGTGGCAACGGCATCTCTGTGATAAAACAACATAACCCAACCGAGTTTGGGCTCGATTGATTCGTCTTGAGGAGCACTACATCACATCATAATATCCGTAGAATATTTTAAAACATCACGCCTACTCTAAAATACTTACCTATTAAAAGGTTAAAAATAACGTCCCACATAAACAAGAATTTACAACTTTCAGCTGGGGTTCAAAGATCGTGTATACTAGTGTAATTAGCAATTATATCATAATATGCATTTTCCAATAACTCAAAAGAAAAAATTAGTGAGCTAATTAATGTTTATCATTTTCGATGGTGTCGATCGTTACCTAATTCAAGTCGGACAGCAGTACGTGTTCGACAAAAATAAGGTAAATTCAGGGAATTTCTGTACTCTTTAGTTAATGACACATAATTAAATGTTGCGATCTTCAGAGTAATTGCTTATTAGCAGATATTTTTATTATTTTGACGATGCTAAACGATGTCTACCTAATTGATAACGGAAAAAACCGGCCAAGTCCGTGTCGGACTTCACACACTTAGGGTTCCGTACCAAATGTATTTTTGACAATTTGTATGGCTTTGGGTCAACAAGATGCCTATACTGTGAAAATTTGAAGACTAGCTCCAACCGTTTGGCTGTAAAACCTGTGTGACAGACAACAGACAGACAGGCAGACGGACACGTGAGTGACAGCAATAGGGCTCCGTTTGGACCCTTCGGGTACGGAAACCTAAAAACTGCATCTTTAACTGAAATACGAGTATGAAGTAGGAACCTACTTATCGTCGGTGATACTCAATACCGCGTAATTAGCTTTTCCCTTAAGGCCTAATTTTCATTGTTATTTCATCCCAAGTTTGACCTTATGGAAAAAGCTAGTTAGGTGGTATTCCAGTATCACCGACGTTATGCCAAAATATTCAAATAAAATATGCGAGGATGATTTTCTCACCCTTTCTTTTTATATTTTCTTATCAGTGATTGAAATGAGTGCAAAACAATTCTTGGAATTGGGACAATGGGGGTTGTGGCTAGGGGCTCAGGTAAAAAATTCGTGAAATGCAAAAATTACTTGTTAAGCGACTAGTTAGAAACGAGTCAGAACGATTAAAAAAATGTGTTAACTAAAGAGAAATTAAATTCGCTGTATAGTGGGCGGTCTGTCTCTTGTAATGCACCACTACGCGTGAAACTAATATATGTTTATAGAACAATAAACGGAATAATAATACCTAATAATAATAAAAAAATATTTCAGAATCATTTTTCCATATTTGTTAGTAACAGTAGGTATAAACTTATAAACTAGTGTTAGTAACATTTATTCAAAGAGCGTGAGGCTCACCGATCCCGGGAATGTCTACTTGACTGCGTGCAGTCGTATCCACCGCCCCCAAGATCGGAGAGTCCCACCTATCTGCCAACGTTCTAAGAATGGTGTTGGGGCTGGCGCGAACAAGGCGTAGTAAAGATGCGCAGTTTTAGCGCATTATGGACGAAAAACTATCAACGTCTGCGTCGGCAAACATGCCGGATGCGCTACAAAAACGCGGCAGCCCCATCAACACCCGGCACGTGTTGTTATACTGTGTGTGCAGGCCACTATATGCCCTATGCGTAAAGTTCACCCACAGGCTGCACGTGTAAAAAGATTGGCAGTAGGCTTTGAAAAGCATCACCTTAACCTGAGCCGAACAACGTGCAAACCTGTGGGCCAACATCCCACATCGAACAGCCAGTGACCTGCGCTCCCGTTCTACATCATGGTTGTCTTTCAAATCATCTGAGATCCAATGACCCAGATATTTAAACTTAGCAATTCTTTTTAGAGGTCTGCCGGACAGCTTAACGGGTGGAGTTGTGCTATAGCATTTACTGCCTGCCCTAAATATCATGAATTCGCTCATTGGTGCATTATATTACAAAAGAAAAACATTCACGACCTTAGTTTGTTTAAAAACGTACCTACTTACCTATTATTAAAAAATATCACCATGTGAACGGGTGCCAACTTTTGAGCCAAATTAAAAAATGAGGATTTAGAAGTTAAATCTCCTGTTTTGTTTCAATTTTATGACTTGCCTGGTGGTCACAATAGATCCGGAACCCTTTTGTGTATAGAATGAATGCCCAAATTCGCTGTATTGGTTTTATTATCTACTAGCTACTATTGTTTCATTACTAATAATACTTTCGCTACCTGATGTAGGTATTACCGAACTACTTATCTTTACCCATTAGTTAAGCAAGTGGTAAGCAAGTGCAGCAGACAGAAAACAGTCCGTGTTCATAAGTCTCGGAGAACAGGCGTTCTTTCCGTAGTACCTACTCGGTATCTGGCTAAGTTTTACTAACTTATTGGGATTGTGTGTTGTGTGTTTGTGTTTTGAATTTTCTTTATTTGTGGACAGTGAAGGTGTTTATTATCTACCTTATTGGTAAGTACCCAATTTTCATTTACACCTATATTAGTAATATTTATTAGCAATACAATACTATCTATGAGTACATTTATAATGTGGTCGTCAAAGAAATAATCGCATTTCGCAATTTAATACAATAATAATTTTTAAAATGCAATTTTTCTTTTTAATTTATTTGCTATAAATGCTTTTTATCTGATTGCACGTTGGCAAAGGCCTCCCCCTACTATTTCCATAGGATTCTATTCCCCACTGCTCTAGTCCACAAACTTCCTACTACTACTTTAATCTGATCCGTCGGCATTTAATCTGGTTTGTTTCTTTATAGTGGTTCATTATATTCTATCTGACCTTTTCTTCCCTAACATATTAGACAAGTTTATAGGTAGCTATAAATTTTCCCCTAGAACTATTTTCCCTAGGGCAAAGAGGGCCATGGTCCAGAGCGGCAGACTGCGAGGGGCGGCGAAGCCGCCCCTTGCGGCCTTCTTTGGGCGCCTTTTATTGTCAAGCTTAAGGCGACACATTGATTAAAAGGCTGTTGTCTTTTTAGTGTATCTTGCTAAGTCCTTGGACTAGGGATATAACATTTCGTTATAAGCTTTTTGATTAGATGATCTTCAATTTGATTGAAGGAATAAAAACAAATTTTATCGATAGAAAAAAAATGCAAACTTCGATCCATCTTTTAACACTTTTTAGCTACAAGGCGTAACGCTTCAGAGGTACATATTTTATGAAATTTCCTTTAAAACATAGAGAATAAACTTATCAAACGTTTGATTGAACAGATTTTGATTTATTAATACTTTTATGTTATAAAATACGTAGATTTATTTTGGCGCTTCGTTGTTTATTCCGAGCGGCACTCATATTATCGCCATCTCGTCTCATCAACGATTTGCATCACTGCCATTTGTTCAATAAGTCAGATGGCCGGTGGGTATTGACTACTATATGTATATATTTAAGTCGCAGCCATCTGGTTGAATTCGCCATTCAATTGGACGCCTAGGCCGTTTCTTATTTTACGGGAAACGAATAGCAACTGCTGATAATGATAAAATCGATTTCAAGTCCCTCGAACTTCACTTCAATACATTGGATACTACCACACACCTTAAGTACCTAAGGATTTTATGCTCTACACTGCAGAGTGTGTTTTTAACCATGTTTTTCATGGAGCCAAACCCTACTGTCAGTGCATGCAGTAAGCCAGGAAGAAATGAAGTCGCCTTAGAATTGTGAAAAAAATGAGTTTTCTAGCTATACCTACTAGCAAAGATACTAGCTTCTGCTCGCGACTTCGTCTCTGCGGCTTTCAGAAAAAATAAATCCTACTAAAATTATTAAAGTAAATAAATTGTATGTTAAAAGTATTTGTTAGCCTCCAAAATTTTACTCCTATAAGATTCTGGTCTCTTGATAGTTTGTGAGTCTTTACTGCTTATGATTCCAGTCACAAAATACTACTTAATGATTCTAGTAGATATCTATACGTTTATTAAATCTGTAGAAAAGCTGTTTTTGTACATCAAAAATATTTCCAAAAAGAATGGCCAGAGTGTTATCTAAAGGATAACCAATAGAACCCATTTTCAGCATTTTTGGATTTTTTGTCTGTTCCTGTTTGTCTGTTTAGTTGTACACGCATCACGTAAAATGTACGAAACCAATGTAGATAACTTTTATACATAAAAATTGTGGAAATTTTACTTAGTTTTTAACCGACTTTGCAAAAAGGAGGAGGTTCTATGTTCGACTGTATGTATGTACTTTTTTTGAATGTATGTCCACCGATTTCTCTGTCAGTTGTGGACCGAATGACCGTGAAGTGGGCTGTCAATCCATACAATCAAGGTGTAACGACAGTTCACTTGCTCACTCCACCTAAATTCCCTATTTTTGGGGCTATCAATTCGGGCATAACTTTACTATTAATTTAGTTTCAGAATGGGGTATAACAACTAAAAAGTGAAAAATAAAAAACTTTTTCCAAAAAAAAAATTCACTGACTTCCATAAATAATACTTAAAAAGCAAAAAAACTTTAATTTCGGCAGTCGGTGTTTCTACTTTGGTTTCTTCGTTATTTGACACCGACTGCCGAAATGAAAGTTTTTTTTTTATGGAAGTCGGTGTATTTTTTTTTGTAAGAAGTGTTTTGTAAAAAGTTTTTTATATTTCACTTTTTAGTTGTTGCACCCCAGAAGTAAAACTAAATATTAAAGTTATGCCCGAATGGATAACACCAATAACATGGAATTTGAACATTTGGAGACAACCAAAACGTCATCTGTGTGTACATATTTTTTGTTTATGTTGATTTTTTCAAATAGTGCTGAATCGATTTCGATTAAATTTATATGGGACCACCTCTGAATGGCCTACCAAAAAAAAGAATCATCAAAATCGATTCACAAATGGCGGAGACATCGCGAAACAAAAAAAAAATACATACAGACGAATTGAGAATCTCCTCTTTTTTGAAGTCGGTTAAAAACAAAGTCCTCCGCCGCGTCTGACTGTTCGCGATAAACTCAAAAACTACTGTACTGATTTTCAAGTTGTTTTCACCAATGGATAGAGTGGTTCTCGAGGAAGTGGTTCTTTCAGTACCTATATATTTAATAATAATAATAATAATATTCCACAACTGTCACACAACGCCATCTAGTCCCAAGCTAAGCAGAGCTTGTGTTATGGGTACTAGACAACTGATAAACATACTTATATATTTCTAAATATATAAATATTATAGATAAATTACACCCAGACACAGAACAAATGATCGTGCTCATTACACAAACATTTGTCCTGGGTGGGAATCGAACCCACGACCTCCGGCATAGCAGTCAGAGTCACTATAACCACTAGACCAACAGGCCAGTCAATTTAATTTAATCAAGTTTATGTATTCATTGGCTAAAATATAATGATATTTGATGGAAGTTTCGGAAAAAAATAAACAGGCCAAATGCGAGTCGGACTCGCGCACGAAGGGTTCCGTACCATTATCTATAAAAACGGCAAAAAAATCATGTCTGTTGTATGGGAACTTAAATATATAATAACACTTAAATATTTTTTATTCTGTGTTTTAGTAAGTATTTATTGGTACAGCGGCAACAGAAATATATGATCTGTGAAACTGTCTAACTATCACGGTTCATGAGATACAGCCTGGTGACAAACAGTCAGACGGACGGAAAGTGGAGTCTTAGTCATAGGGTCCCGTTTTACCCTTTGGGTACACTATCCATGAATCGACGAGCTGAAAGTGCAAATATATCTATGTGATGGAAAACACAACATATGTAGATAGTATTAAGGTTATTTTGCATTTTTCTTAGAAATCAGTTGTATTTTTTTGTTAAAATGTTTTCTTTTCACTTTTTAGTACACCATAACTAAAACTAAATAAGAAGTAAAGTTATGCCCCAATTTGTAGCCCCAAAAACATGGAATTTGAACATAATTAGTGAAATAAGGGTGTACCAGGTTAACTCTACAAATCTGTGTACCCCTTCAGAGCGTATCAGCGTGATGTTATGTTATTAAAGCATGGAGCAGACATGCGATTGCAGCAATTCCGGAAGGTTTACTATAATTTATAGAAGAGTTCCATTGATTATCTCCGAAGTTGTTCATCAGATCTTCACTAAATTAAACTAGGACCACTTGTGAAGTGTACCTTTTCAAACAAAAAAAGAATTTTTAAATAAGTCCAAGCGTCTTCTTCGAGTAATCGGGGAACATAGTACATACCCCCTCCAGCCCCCGTAGCATGACCATTTCTATCTCTATTCTACCAAGAAAAGACAAAGTTCTTTCTATCCAATTTTGTCGAGTTCGATTTGTCTTCTGCCCGAGCATGGGGCGCCGGGCGACCCGTAGACTGGTGTTTCTACGAAGACAAAGACATGTATTCATTCTTTCAATAATTATTAAAATATATTACTATTTATCGTCTGTCCGTCTGTCCATCTGTCGGTCTGTCCGTCGTCTGACAAAAAAATTATTGCGTCTAATCGGAGCCTGTCTGTACGTCTGGCCGTTTTTCTGTCGTCCGTCTGTCCGTCTGTCAGTCTGATCTGTCCGTCTTCTGTCTGTCAGTCAGTCTGTCTGTCCGTCGTCCATCTGTCCGTCTGTCCGTCGGTCCATCTGTCCGTCTGTCTGTTTGTCCGGCGTCCGTCTGTCCGTCGTCCGTGTGTCCATCTTTTGTCTGTGTCCATCTGTCCATCGTCCGTCTGTCCGTCTGTCAGTCTGTGAGACTGTCCGTCTGTCAGTCTGTGTGACTGTCCGTCTGTCAGTCTGTGAGACTGTCCATCTATCAGTCTGTGAAACTGTCCGTCTGTCAGTCAGTGAGACTATACGTCTGTCCGTCGTCTGTGTGTCCGTCTGTCTGTCTGTCCATCTATCCATCTGTCCGTCATCCGCTGTCCGTCTGTCTGTCTGTCCGTCTTTCCATCTGTCCGTCTGTCCGTCAAAGTTATTCTGCGTCTCGTACCTTTGAAACCCTCGAAACGCTACGCTCAGGTTTCTACATTAGAACCACTCGGTTCGCTCATGGTTCAATCCTAGAATTCTTCGCTAGCTCAGGCTTCAATATAAGTACTCGCGCCAACAAACATTTGCTTTGCAGCCTTGCATGACAAATAACAATTTTTTGAAAAGCTATAATGTTGGCTACATTAAAACTTTTCTAAAAAACCTAACATGTTTAAAAACGAAGTTCAAAAAAAAAAGATGAAGATGGTGACTTCAACTCTTAATTTAATGGCTTTTGTGGAAGATTCACCACAATTTTCAAGTATGTAATGAGTCACAAAATTGAGTTTTTTTTAAATCAGTAGAGAACTTGTCTACGTCTAATGTGATGTAGACTATTTGTCCCTGTTGAGAAGAAATGTTTCTACCAACACGGCGTAGCATGACCATTTCTATCTCTATGTAGAATAGAGATAGAAATGGTCATGCTACGCCGTGAGTCTCTATTCTACATAGAGATAGAAATGGTCATGCTACGCCGTGAGTAAGGATAGACTAGATAGTTGAATACAAGTTCTTTCTATTCAACTATGTCGAGTTCGAGTTTTCTTCTGCCCGAGCACGGGGCGACCCGTAGACTCGTGTTTCTATGAAGACAAAGACATATTCATTCTTTCAATTTCGTCTGTCCATCGTCTGTCACAAAATTTTGTGCGACTAATCGGAGCCCAATTGCTGTGATTTACTTATCTGTCTGTCCGTTTGTGCATCTGTCCGTCGTCCATTTGTCCGTCTGTCTGTCTGTCTTTCTGTTTGTCTGTGCGTCTGTCCGTCTGCCCGTCTGCCCGTCTGTCTTTCTGTTAGTCTGTGCGTCTGTCCGTCTGCCCGTCTGTCTGTATGTCGGTCGTCCGTCTGTCCGTCTGTCCATCTGTCTGTCTGTCTATCCGTCTGTCAGTATGTCCGTCTGTATATCTGTACGTCTGACCGTCTGTCTATCTGTCCATCTGTCCATCTGTCCGTCTGTCCGTCTGTCGGTATGTCCGTCTGTAGGTACGTCTGTAAGTCTGTCCGTCTGTCCATTTGTCCCTCTGTCCGTCTGTCTGTCTGTCTTTCTGTTTGTCTGTCCGTCTGCCCGTCTGTCTGTATGTCAGTCGTCCGTCTGTCTGTCTGTCCATCTGTCTGTCTGTCCATCCGTCTGTCAGTATGTCCGTCTGTATATCTGTACGTCTGTCCGTCTGTCTGTCTGTCCATCTGTCTGTCTGTCCATCTGTCTGTCTGTCCGTCTGTAGGTACGTCTGTAAGTCTGTCCGTCTGTCCATCTGTCCGTCTGTCCATCTGTCGGTCTGTCCATCTGTCCGTATGCCCGTCTGTCCATCTGTCCGTCTGTCCGTCAAAGTTGAAAGTCTGCGTCTCGTTTGAACATTTGAACCACTCGCTTCGGTCATCGGTTCAATCCTAGAATCCTTTACTTGCTCAGGCTTCAATACAAGTACTCGCACCAAAAAACAACTTTGCAGCCTTGCATAACAAATAACATTTTTTTTAGAAATGTTCAACCTATGTGACTTCAACTCTTGATTAATATTAGGCTTTTGTGGAAGATTCACCACAATTTTGATATATTGAATAAGTCACAGAATTAAGTTTTTAATATCATTATTATATCTTATCTAGGTCCAATGTGATGTAGACTATTTGACACTTGCTGAGAAGAAATGATTCTAACACTTAAAAAAAAAAGTGTTATAAGTGGAGAAAAATTGGTGGTCATGCTTTGCATTGTAGACTTTTGTCGACTGAAGAATAGAAACATTTCTTCTCGTCAGTTTTAACATCGCCATGCTTAGGACGGTAGAAATCTTTCTACAATCTGTAATTTTGTCTATTCTTCCGTCGACAAAACCCGTTTCTACGGTGGTCATGCTACGCGTGCTGGGGAGGAGGAGGGGGTGTGTAGTAATGGGGGGGGGGGGCTCCTCCTCTTCTTCGTCCTTTTAGAAGTTCGATTAAAAAAGGGATTTCACACCCGGCACTGCGTACTCTAGCTGTGATTGGCGACTTATAAAGATATAGATATGTGGAGGGGCGCACAAACTATTTCGCAGATTTCATCACAATCACATAACCGTATAGGCTTCGCTCTCAACTTTGCTAAGGTGCCCTCCGAGTGAACTCTGTCGTCGAGGAGGATTCCAAGATCACGAATAAGGGACACCCTAGTGTGGCATGATCTAAAGAATAAGCGTGCTTGAAAACATTCTTATTCTTCGTGAAACTGATGCAACACCATTTGAGTAGACTCAGTTGTAATTTATTAACCACTAAACCGACCATCTGGGAGCGATGTACACGAGTCCAACGTCCTGCACGTGCTCGGGAAGGTTTCCCGATCAAGCGCCCCGCGCCGGTTCCAAACTATAGCTTAAGGCGTACATAGCCGCCAAGTGGCTCCCTCATTGAATAAAAAATCGTAGCAAAGCGTAGAAAATAAAGAGTACCAAAACGGCCGTTTTGACAGTTTTGGTTACTACTTTGGATACGAAACATTTTGAGTCCTGTTTTAACAACGTTAAAATACCTCATCCTATTTATAACAAACGCAACATAGGATTCTTTAATCTTTATTTTCTATGCTAAGATACGATTTTTTATTCAATGAGGGTACCACTTAAGCGGAGGTTAATATCTAGGAAACTACTGAAGCTACACACAAAAAAAAATACGTGTGTATAGCTGAAACTATAGAGAATCAACATATGTGAAAAATAAATTACGATAACGTGTTCTAAGTACTTGAAAAGAAATGTAAACGTTAACGTAACCGTTAGCGGTAAACGTTACAATTAGTTTAACCTAATGACGGTGAAGTGCCAATACCTTCTAACTGACATTTTTCGGGATAATTAGTTTTTAATCACTTTGAAGTTAAGGGCGTTTTTCGCATGTATTAGTGAAATCTCCTAAGTGTATTTCTAGTTGCAACTGAACTAAATTAAAATGAGGAAATACCTCCTAACTAAACCAACGTGCCTGTTTTATGGCATTACCACTCTACTTTTATGGTACACTACTACACTATAATAAAATATTATAATACAACATAATAATTAAAGCGTATGTTAATATTTTTCTTAATAAATAAATAAATAATTAATTTTCAGCTTCTCAAGAGATTAATCGTTTTTTTTTAATCTTGTAAATTCTTAACTTCGTCAGTTAGGAGTTATTGGCACTTTGCCGTCGCTATGTGTTTACCAATAATTTTGTAGTTTGTGTCTTTAAAACCTACTTATCATTAAACTAGACTATATAACCTTTTTTTTGATACCCCTGAGTTACTACATGAAATGTTCTAAGTACCACATTAGACCCAAACAATCACCCCATCCCCACAGAATTTTAGCGCTGACGGCGGGTCAAGGTTACGCCAAGATGGAATATTTACCTATTTTATCGTTTTATTTTACTGTTCTATCTATTTGTGAATACTAATTATTAACTAATTATCATATTACGAGCAATGTTATACGAGATTACATAATAAATCGTACTTAAAATAAATAAATAATACATTATTTGTTTCGTATTTTAATATTATCATTTTCAACACACATTGAATCAAGTTTTACAAATAACTAAACATGTCAGAGGTTGACATGTTTAGTTATTTGTAAAACTTGATTCTTTGAGGATTTTTGGGATATTTATCACAATTACAATGGTTTTAAAGTAAATTCTAGTCAAAGAATTAACGTAATAATACATCGCGCCATTTTTTGACAATGACATTTGACAGACGACATTTGAACTATATATTGCAATTTTAACTCTATGCCTCCGTGCGGGATGCCCAGGAACATAAAACATAAAACTTCTCAAAGCTCAAACAACGCGACCACAGTAAAAAAACGATTTCAAGTGGAGCACACTGCCTGAGCAACATTGGTTACTTTAACAGTCTGCACACAAAAAGTTCGGGCAACAGTTGTTTCTAGGTCGTTTTTAAACCTGCAATAATCACACGATTTAGATCTTCCTGTAATAAACTGAAGTGATGCGAATTGTTGACAGCCCTATAAATTTTGAGATCATCAACATAGATTAGAACTTTAGAATTAAGAAAACAAGCGTTAATGTCGTTTATAAATAAGATGAATAAAAGGGGTCCCAGAATTGAGCCTTGAGTTGTGGCAGATCTGAAAGCGTTAATTGCGACTCTCTTCTGTTCGGAATATAATATTGTGAAGCGAACCATCCTAATAAATCACCACCCACGTATACATATGTATTATGTTGGTAATATTTTTTGTTTGAAAAACATCTTGTAGAAAGGTAGGTACTATTTTTCAATTTATTGTAGGTGACAGGTAGCTGTGTCGCTATCATTATCTTTTATTACAGCCAAGGCTTGGCTAAACAAATTACTCATGTTTGATGATTCTGCCAATAACTTGGCATCAAGTATTAATATTGATAATAATTTAAACTAGAAATTAAGACAATAGAGACAATCTCGAGTACAAATGTACTGAATAGCAAACATAATTCGAATAAAGTTTTAAAATCTATAAATAGTATCAACCTGGTGCATCAAAATATTCAAGGATGTTCATAAGAACAAGGATTTAGAAGTAGAATTATAACCTAGTTAAATTTCTAAATTCTATTCTTTGTTTAACAGAAAATTGGCTTAAAAGCCACAGTTTATGTTCAATAGGCTAGGTTACTAAAAAAATCTAACTGGTGCGTGCGTCAGTTGGATTATCAAGAAATTTTGAATTTATTTTTTCTTTTGTCACGTAAACCGATAGAAAACTTTTTTACGAAAAAATAGAACCGACTTCCAAAAAAAGTGCAAAATAACTTTAATTTCGGAAGTCGGTGTCAAAAAACGAAGAAAGAAAATATATATATACGGTCGAATTGAGAACCTCCTCCTTTTTTTTTCGTTGGTTAAAAACCAGAAACACCGACTGCCGAAATTAAAGTTATTTTGCAATTTATTGTTTTTTTTGGAAGTTGGTTCTATTTTTTTGTAAAAAAGCTTTTTATTTTTCACTTTTTAGCTGTGGTTCTCTATTAAATTGTTTTGTTTGTTGTTTTTGCTGTCAATTTTGAAAAGTTCCGTTGTCTGTCTCCGAAACTCATCATCAGATCTATATGAAATTTTAATGGGACCATTTCGAAATAAACCTCTTTCGACAAAAATAGAATTTTGTTAATCCTTATATGATAGGATAACCTCCTCCTTTTTGAAGTCGGTTCACATTTGGTCCCATTAAAATTTGGTGAAGATCTGATGAAGAATTTCGGAGATACACAATGCAACTCTTCAATAAATGATAGCAAACTTTCCATAATTGCTGCAATCACATGTCTGTATATTGTTTACACCACTTCACAACATTACATCACGCTGATACACTCTGAAGGGGTACACAGATTTGTACAGTTCACCCTGTTATACCCTAATTTCACCGACTATGTTCAAATTCCGTACTTTTGGGGCTATCAATTCGGGCATAACTTTACTATTTCGGGCATAATTTAGTTTTAGAATGGGGTACAACAACTAAAAAGTGAAAAAAAAAACTTTTTACAAAAACAAAAACAACCGACTATATCCCTATTATCAATACTAAAAAATACAAAATAACTTTAATTACGCAAGTCGGTGTCAAATAATGAAGAAACCAATCTAGATATACCGACTTCCGAAATTAAAGTTATTTTGCATTTTTTAGTATTGGTATAGGGAAGTCGGTTGTATTTTTTTTGTAAAAAGTTTTTTTTTTAAATTGTGAATGTCTGATGAGTAATCCACATAGTGGATGATGTGTGGATTATTTTTTAGTATGTGATATTTGTATTTGTTTTAGTATTTACAACCATCCTGCAAAATAAATGTTGTTTATCATTTAACTCAAAACTCAAAGCATTTATTTCTAAACTATTTTAAACCAGTTACAGGCACTTTTTCAGGTATTTTATTATAACATTTTAAACAATACCCCATGAAAGATAAAATATAATATCAGACTAATTAGTACACTTAACGTTCATAGTACAAAAGTATCGTTGCTCCTTTTGAGTCAAGTCCATTCAACGGTTGCCTGTGAAAGATTAAGCGAAAAGATAGCCCATTATGACACCCAAGTCGCAGGTATTCCTAGTTTAGGAGTCAGGGTTTCAACTTTTGTGCGCCTTTAAATATTGTGAACTATTTAGCTAGATATAAAGTATTCAAAGTAGTAGGCAAAAGTACCAAAAACGGCCGTTTATGACACTTTTGCCTACTACTTTGGATACGAAACATTCTGAGACCTGTTTTAACAACGTAAAAATACTTTACCCTCTTTGTAACAAACGTGACGATGGATTCTTAATATTTATTTTCTATGCTATGCTACGATTTTTCATTCAATGAGGGCGCCACTTGGCCGGTAGCAGACCCTTAAGCTCCCAATTTTAATTTGTTAGCGTTTACCTTGACAGTAAAGAGCTGTAGCGTATTTTTGGTATGTGTTACTAATTCCAGAGCATCTTCAGTTGAATATATGTATTTTATATATTCAACTGAAGATGTATATTAGGCTATGTATAGTAGGCTATACACCTATAAAAACGCGTCACACATTCCTGTAAATGCACAGCCTTCAATCCCTACTTAATATTATAAACGCGAAAGTGACTGTCTGTTTGCCTGTCTGTTAGGCTCTCACGCCTAAACTGCAGAATTTATTTTGATGAACTTCTGTTATTATTGATGATAAAACCATAAAACTTTGTACTTGTAACTTTGCACTTTATAAGAAATAAATAATCATTTGTTAATGCGTTTTTGAAATTTCGACCTCCAACAAAAAAGAGAAAAAAATGGGTATGGTAGGGTGAATTAGGGGATGAAAAATCGTATAGAAGTCCTAACAAATCTATATAGGCTTACTTTATTTGCAAAATTAGTATCCTTAAAATAAAAAAAGGCTGCCCAAACTAAATATTGTTATAAGCAAAAGCTACAATATGTAACAAAAACCCTGTTGTTCCTTCTACCTACGTTTTAAGAATCGGTATACAAACGTAATAAAGCAAGTCATTTATAAAAAACTTCAAAAATAATTAAATACTTGTCTATTCTTCTTCTTCTGTTTAATTATTATTATTTGTAATGTTTAACTGATTTCTTACGTCTACAATTTTGCATGAACCTATTGCGAAAGCCGTAGGCTATTTAGCGAAATAAAGATGTACTTTCTTGCAAAATCAGATAGTCTAAACATTTTTTTGAATGTGTTGATTTTAATAGCTATATGATTTTGACCTCTCGACTAGCCAATGCTTAATTTTTTTAAATTATAATTTTATCTATGCTGTGCTTGTAGGTAAATGTAGGTACACATCCTTAAAAGGAACAACAGGGTTTTTGTTACATATTGTATAGCTTATGCTAGCTTGTCTGTCCATCGTAAAACTTACAAAATATCTCATGTACATCTTTCTATAGAAACTACGCAACATGCAACTTTCACATATAAGATTTTAGTATGATCGACATATTTTCTTAAAAAATACTAAATTCAATCTCAATCTTCCACAGACATGAAGACGCACTTCCAAAATACGTTTCACCAGCCGCGTTGCCGTCCCATCAGTCATTTGGGGAATGACTTTCTGTCTTCCGACAGCAGTTGTAACCTGATCAGCCCAGAGTACTCACAGCCGAGGCATTCTGTGGACAGAAGCAAGGGCACTTGGTGCCAGAATCAAATTGTGAGTATACACTTCTCTTATACATTTAGGAGTTTATGATTACAGTACATTTCTTGAATTTTCAAGTTACGTTCAACCATAAACTTTGGTTCATTAATTTCAGATGAACATAACACAATCAGGAGAGGATTTACACGATCAAGAAGTTAACGTCGAGGATGATGACGTCGAAACTTCTACGGCGACGACTTTGATAGTCGACGATGACAGTGATGTAGCTAATGACATAGAAGACACTTCCTTAGTAGAAGGCCGTGATTATGACATTATCCATGTTTACACAGCTAACCCTGATGTATACGACCTACCTGATTCTTCGGATGACGTTATAGAGATAGTAGATTCTTCAACCAGTGATAACGACTCGGAGGCTGAGAGCGTAAATGGCTTCGACAGTAGCTACAGAGAAGGCAATGATCAAGATCAGAACACAGTAAGTCAAGATGGTCTAGATAATAATTTAGACAGGCTTTCAAATATAAATGAATATTACATTGATAACGAAAACATACTTGACTCAGACGATCCCGTTGTAATAGACGTGGACGAATATTTAATAAAGAGCACAGTACCTGTGCGCTCAAGTGAAAATGAACCCGTCAATGACCAGGATAATGCAGATTTGTTAAGAATCGAAGAAATTAAGAGGTATCTCTTAGAAGATATTACCTACACAGAATTCAAGCCCGTGAAACCGTGCATAACCTTAGAAGACTTAGATATCTCCGAATTTGCCTTTAACAATGATGAGGACAAATTAGAGAATGCTAATATAATTAATGACATGCCACAATTACTGACTGATGAAGAAGTAGACAGCTTTCTAATAATTAATACCGAAACAACACCTAAGTCTGAATCTGAAGAAAATATAACGAGTTATCTTGGTACGGAGATTGAAAGGCCACTTGACTCAACCATCGACTGCCAACCACCAATAGTGAACTTACCTCCATTAAAAGGAACATGTAGCCGAACGAACGAAACGAATATCTTGAAATTCTGCATTGAGAAAAAACCACGCAACGACCACTATTCGTCGGAAAAGCTGCACAGTTTGCCCAACCTCAAAGGCGGGCAGTCCCTTCCCAAACCGGAAGTGTTGCCTAGTAGGATTACCGAATCAAGACATAGGTCGTGCAAGAGTAAGAAAGTAGTCTACCATTTTAGTAGTGACGAGGAAAATGAACTAAAAACCGAAGAAACTAAAAAGGGGTCTAAACTAGACGCTAAAAATAAGACAAATGTAAACCCCCTTATAAAATCGCCAGACCACCCTGACTGTCGTACAAAACTATCCCCACCCAACGGTGTGCCAGATAGTTTAAAAGATAAATCTAACAGTTCTGAGATTATTAAAAGTCCTTCAAATAACGATAGTGACAATAACAGTCATAATTCTAGCGGTAGCATTAAGTTAATTATTAAAAATAAATCGGAAGTTATACTTAACTGTGATAAAAATATAGACAAGAGTAAAAATAGTGTTAGCGATAAAAGAAACAATGTAAATGAACGGGAACCATGCATTAAACATTTAGATAGGAGCAAAAGTAAAGTTGTTAATAATGTAGAGACAGTAACTACTGCAAAGGATAAACCCCGGTCGAAAAACGAAAGAGCATTGTCTAGTAATAAGCAAGATGTTCAGATACCACAGGCTGTAACGCCTGTGGTATCTGAACCCAAAAAAAAGAAGCAGCATTATAACGAGAAACAAAAGTGTTTGCTTGCGGCAGCTATTCAAAAGGTTGCTGAACAACCCCCGAAGAAGAAGAAAATTAGTCTACAGGAGTATAAATTGAGAAGAAACGCCTGTTCGAAGAACAGTTCTGCGACCGTGAGTTCAAAGGTGACATTTCCTGACATGCGTAGACATTTACATGACGATGTGGCTAAATGTTCAAAAACGGAGACCACTCCCAAACAGGAACAAACATTTTTTGACCCAATCAAAGAAGCTGCTAGGAAAATTCTGATGAGCATTGATTGTAAGAAACAAAAAGCTGAGGCTATAAGAAAAAGAGACGAAAATTTAGTCGTGAGTAAGATACGACCTTTGGCAAGTGATGCCGAAATTATGCAAATCGTAGGAATGAGTCAGCCGGAATGTTTACCTGTACCTATAGAAAAATCTCAAGTGTCTGGTGAAGAGCCCGTTGTTAAGAAAATATTAAAAGCCACATCTTCGTCAGCTGAATCCAAATCTACCAATAATTTAAAAATCAAAAAGTCTGATCATATACTGAAACAGAACGTGTTTGATAACGAGAGAAGAGACAAAAAACCTCTAGACGAGAAAAAGCATTCAAATGTAAAAATAGATAAAGAACGATACAAGGATATAACAGCAACATTGAAAAGTGTGGAGAAACAAGTCGAGACGAAAATATTGAGCAATTCCTTATTCGCTAGTATCCAAGATGTAGTGTATATGAAAAAAGCTTCCGAAGAGGCTGAAAAACATGACGGCATACACAAACTTAAATCCCCTGAAAAGAAACGCGTCTTCAGAATCCCTAAGACAACGATAGTAAGAGAATATGACCCAAAGGTTGAACACGGAGAGGATAAAGTTATCCTAAATTTAGGCAAGCACAGAAGTAAACCAGGCTTCTCGAGCATGGTCATACAAACGAATCCAGTGAACGAATTAGCTGAGCGGCCAATCTTAATCCCAACACCTCAAGAACGAGTTAGCCAAGTAAGCAGAAAGCGGAACGATAGTGACATGTCTCTATGTAGTGATGAAAGCCCATCACATAAAAGTGACGAACGTCAAGTAAAGCCGATGAAAGCAGATGATAGAATATTAGAACCTAAAGAAGTGAAAGCAGAACGGACTGAAACAAAGAAGAGGTCTAGGTCAAAAGACCGTTACGATTCTAAGTACAGAAGACGTTCGAGGTCTTTGTCGTGCGGACGCAACCGAAGTCGAAGTCGCAGTTGCACTAGTTCCCGTACTCGTTACAGCAAATACCGAAGATCAGACTCTCCATACAGAAGAAAACGCAGATCTAGATCTCCATACCATAAAAGACGGTCACCCTCGGTCAGACGTGATCGTTCAGCCCGCTCCAAATCCCGGTCAAGGTCGACAGTGACTCGCTCAAAGTGTTCTGTGGCCAAGAAGAGGAAACCCACGGTTTCGGAAAGCTCCGGTTCTTCCACCAGGTAAGCATTCTTGCCCAAGCGATTTTTTAACCTATGTGTGTGGGTGAAATTTTAAAATGTACCCCCTTTTTAAAATTTCGTACATGCACAATATTTATTTATTTAAAATGACGACCAACCATAGTTGGTGCAAAATAACTACTTGTCTGAATTCTTGTATTACTTCTACTATTGAGTACCTTATGTATTCTTTTATCTGGCTTAGTAAATGTTTGTTTTACTTGAAAATGCCATAATTTATTCATAGTACCTAGGTGACGAGATTTTGCTCGGTTTTTTTTAAGTCAAAACTTCTTTAGCGGCGTTGAGCACTTTTCTTGGGATGGATATAAAATGTTAAACTCGCGTCAGGACACGTGACCTGATCGAAAATTCGTAAGACGATTCCAAAATATTCAAAAATGCACAACGTTAATGTTCAAGCTTTCACTTCTGCCTGCACTCCCGTTGTTTTTTTTTTGGTAAATCTTGTTATTTGATTTTTTCGATTCGATTTATCGCCCCCGAAACCCCCTTTTTTTTCTTTTTCTGCATACTAAATTTCATAAAAATTGTTAGAGACGTTTCCGAGATTCAGATTATATATTTATACATATATACAAGAATTGCTCGTTTAAAGGTATTAGATACTAAAAAAAAAAATCCCAAATTATTAATCCGATGAAAAAGAACAGAAAGCAAAAAAAAAAAAATTACATAAAAATACAACCGACTTCCAAAAAAAATGCATTATCAAATTGATTTCGAAAGTCGGTGTTAATTAACACCGACTTCCGAAATTAAGATTATTTTGCAATTTTTTGGAAGTCGGTTGTTTATTATTTTATTTTTTTCTCTTTTTAACCGACGAAAAAAAAGGATCTCAATTCGACCGTATATATATATATTTTTTTTGTATGTTCAGCCCTCAATTCGTCATTTATGAACCAATTTTGATGATTCTTTTTTTGTTAGATAGGGTATACCTCAAGGGTGGTTCCATGTCAAGGAAATCAGGATCTGATAATGGAATCCTGATAAAATTGAGAGAAAACCTCAAAAATTGTGGGCACGTTTAGCTTTTCTGTATGTATGTTCGGCCCTCACTCAGTTATTTATAAACCGATTTTGATAATTCTTTTTTTGTTAGATAGGGTGTACTTCAAGGGTAGTCCTATGTCAAAAAAATCGGGATCTGATCATGGGATCCTGATGAAATTGAGAGCGAACCTCGAAAATTGGGCACGAATATTGTTTCTGTTTACTTTTCATAACTTAATCAGGTATTTGCATTTAAGAATCATCACATCATGAAACTGAGCTGATGATGGATACCATACCTTTCCTAAACAATAGAGGTATGAAAACTGTTTTTAGTGGCAAATACCACTTAATATACTTTGAAAAAACGTCTTTACAATATTGGAGGTAACCGCAACTTGTCAATATCCTGGGAACTTCATGGAAGAATGGTTACATCATCAGCTCAGTGGCAAGAGGAATTATGAAGGATTAGAAATTAGCCACGAGAGTGTTAAAAGATGATGCGAGCCACAAAAAATCATAAAATAAAAAAAACTTTTTAACAAATTAACCGACGAAAAAGAACTAAAAAGCAAAAAATAAATAAACCTTTTAATTCTTGAGTATTGAGCTTATTTACCTACATAAAATATCAAATTTTATAAACACTAATTTTGAGTCGGCGCCAATTAATAGAATTATTAATAACCTACTTACAGCCTTCTTCATTTGTAAGTACTTATAAAATTTAAATATTTAAGAATCAGTTTGTTGTTTGGCGTTGACCCCAAGAAAAGTGCTCAACGCCGCTAAAGAAGTTTTTACTTCAAAAATAAATAAACCATTTTAAGTCTTTGAGTATTGAGCTTATTTACATAAACTGTCAAATATATAAGCTAATTTTGAGTCGGCGCCTACAACAGATTAACTATCAAAATTTTATATGTACGTAGAAATGAAAAAGGCTCTACGTACCTAGGAACGTAAAGCCCTTATTTTTAGGGTTCCGTACCCAAAGAGTAAAACGGGACCCTATTACTAAGACTCCGCTGTCTGTCTGTCTGTCTGTCCATCTGTCACCAGGCTGTATCTCATGAACCGTGATAGTTAGACGGTTGAAATTTTCACAGATGATTTATTTCTGTTGCCGCTATATCAACAAAAACTAAAAAAAAAAGAATAAAATAAATATTTAAGGGCAAACGTGATTTTTTTGTCGTTTTTATAAATAATGGTACGGAAACCCTTCGTGCGCGAGTCCCACTCGCACTTGGCCGGTTTTTAACACACTTGTATTAGCTTCACTTGTAACTAAGTAATTAGTGAAAAAGTGAAAAATAATTAACTTTAATTTCGGAAGTCGGTGTCAAATAAACGAAAAAACAAATTACAAACAGCGACTTCCGTAATTAAAGTTATTTTGCAATTTTTAGATGTCGGTTGTATTTTTTGCAATTTTTAGAAGTTCGTTGTATTTGTTGTAGCATAGGTTTTTTTTTTAAATTACTATATTTTAATGAGTATACATTTTATTAATCGGCACCTCGAGCCCTTAATTTTGATACCCTACATGACCACGTCACAAAAAAAATACGACTACACTTGGGTACCTAATTACACAGACACTATAACCCAATTTGGTTGCAAGTCGGCTAGAGGTAGACTCGTGCATATAGACGCGTTTAATGTCGAACAATTGTTGCTGATAAGTTCTTTCGAAATGGCTTCGTTATGTTGGGTGATGATGGGTTAAGGCGAATTTTTTTATTGTTGTACTTTCGGGACAGAGTTTTTTTTTTTTTAATGGCGTTCTGCCCTGTTGCACAACATCTGAATTCGTTTTCGTGTCAGTAAGTAACTTTAGCAAGAATATTTTTTTGTAAATTTTAAACAAATTTGAACAGGCATATTAGCCACAGTCTGTAGTCTATCTCTTTAGAGATAATTAAAAAAAAACAAGTATATATTTTATCAAAATCGCATGGTCAGCAGGAATGCATCAAATCATTCAATATTGCGATTCTTAAAGCTCTTTTTTTTTAAATTCATTGGTATTTGTGATATTTCTTCTGTGTAAAAAACTTTTTTACAAAAAAAATCAACCAACTTCCAAAAAAAAATTACACTAAAAATTAAAAAGTAACTTTAATTTCGGAAGTTGGTGTTTGTATTTTACTTCTTCGTTATTTGACACCCGACTTCCGAAATTAAAGTTATTTTTTAATTTTTAGTGTATTTTTTTTTGGAAGTCGGTTGTTTTTTTTTGTAAAAAAGTTTTTTATTTTTCACTTTTTAGTTGTTATAGCCTAGAACTAAAAACCCCAATAACATGGAACGTGGAATTTAAACATTTGGAGTACACCAAAACGTCATCTAGGTAAACGAATTTTTCGTTTTTGTTCAGTTTCTCAAAAAGCGCTAAAGCAATTTCGATAAAATTTGTATGGGTGGTTCCATACACACCCACATACCCTCGGGAGAGAGAAAAAAAAAAGATAAAAAATGAATGTACTCTTCAGACCACCTGGGGAGTATATTCTTTCGGATAAAGCAAGAACTTTGAAAATCGGTTCACGACTGACCAAAAAATCGCCGGAAATACCTACACAAAAAAAAACATACATACAGTTGAACATAGAACCTCCTCCTTTTTCGAAGTCAGTTAAAAATAAGCCGCTAGTAGAAGATTTTATTGAATTCTCTTACAAAAACCGTGTCTTTCCATTGATCACTGTCTAATCTCCACCTGACTGTTCCAGCTCATCATCTGGATCCTCGCCCTCCTTGTCTGGATCCTGTTCCTCCTCGTCTGGATCCTCTCCATCCTCGTCTGGATCCAGTTCATCATCCAACAGCTCCAGAAAATCGCGAGGGTCCTGCAACTCTTACAAGCAAGATAAGAGCTATAATCAGAAAGGGTATAGGAGCTTTAATCCCGATAGGTGAGTGTGCCGTCTCATACAATTCTTCGTGCATTTCGTTGAAACATGTTTTTGTTATAAGCCCCGTAGGTTTTATATAACGGCTGGTAAAGCAGCTATACCGTTTGAGTTTCTGAACTGGGTACAGTCGTCCATGACGACGTTGGTAACACTTTGTCTTTGAGCTGACCAGCTTATTCTGGTTTTGTCACTTAAACATCCCAAAACCACAAATATCCATAAAACTAATTTATTGCACATTATTTTTATAAATTAAAATTATTTAATAAATGATAATGATAAATGATATTTATTTTGTAAACAGGTTACAATTAACACTTTTACACGTCAATGGTTATTATTAATTTTTAACGCGTCAGGCCCCGCGCGTCGACATAACAATAGGTTTTTAATTGTGTCTGCTAATGAGGGACTAGACGCGTTAATATTATAATAATTGTCGAATCTCTGAAAATGGTGGTTTAAACTGTTAGTGCATAGAGTTATGGTAATATTTGTGTATAACTTAATATTATAAAGAGGTAAAGTTTGTAAGTTTGTTTGTAGGACGTAATCTCTGGAACTACTGAAGCAATTTTGAAAATTCTTTCACCAGTAGAAAGAGTGTGAGTTCCTGAGTGACATAGGCTCTATTTGATTGTGATTATGGATGCTAAATGACGTTACGTGCCATTCAAATAATTTTGCCCCTGTGCAAAGGCGGGGCGGGTCGATAGTGTATAATAAATAAAAAAAATATAAATCAGGATTAACCTTTTCCTCGTTACAGGGAAACTAGCACTCCTGTGGAAGACCGTAGAGTAGTATTCGTGGGCCGTCTCAAGAAAGACATCACCAAGCTCACGCTCAAGAACCAGTTCTCCAAGTTTGGATATGTGACGAAAGTGCGGCTTCATAGGAAGGCGGATAGGTCAGTATTTTGATGTTTTGACTTCTTTGAAACTATACTTTTTCCAGGTACAATTTCGACCGAACCTTAGCTTTGTCGTCTTTGAGAACATCATATGCCGTGGCAAAGTACTAGGTAGGCGTGTGCGGCTAACTGTCGGTAGAGATTCAATATCGTCCCTCTCTTATTACATTTTATTATTTTTATAAATGTTGTACGAATGAGGCCTTTTGCAGATATGGTTGTTGTTGCTGCTGCTAGGAAATGCTGGTGTTCTCACAAAGTTGTACTTCACCAGTTTTAGAGCATGACAACTCCAGCGCCTTCTAAAACCATTTCTATTCTGTTCAACAGAACTCGGTATGGCTTCGTGACTTACCAGCGCGCTCGCGACGCCTGGTCAGCTGTAGACGCATCTAGCAAGTTCCCGCAGTACGACATCGGGTTCGGAGAGCGCCGCGCCTTCTGCAGGCAAAGTTATGCTGATCTTGGTGAGTTGATAAGATTATAAATTTAGACAATGCTATAGCACTTCGCCCACGACTTCGTCCGCGTGTGTTTTAAAAATAAAGCCCATAATTAATATAATTTATAGCCTTGTATGTAGTACCAACTGCAGATTTTGTTCCAGCGATCACCCCGCACGTACAAACTTACAAACAAATACCTTTCATGATATTATTATAGACTAGCTTCTGCTAGTGGCTTCGCCCGCATGTTAAAAATTAGCCTGTATTTTAATCAAGGTTATCTATCTGTGTGCAAAATTTCATTTAAATTCCTTCAGCCGTTTTTGCGTGATTGAAACACAAACATACAAACTTACAAACTGATAACTATATATATATATATGGGACGAGAACAAATTATACACATACACCTGAACCTTCCTCATGCATCACTCTGTCGATTGCTGAAAACCGCATGAAAATCCGTTCAGTAGTTTTTGAGTTTATTGCGAACAGACTCGGAAAGGGACTTTATTTTTAACCGACTTCAAAAAAGGAGGAGGTTCTATGTTCGACTGTATGTATTTTTTTTTATGTATGTCCACCGATTTCTCTGTCAATTGAGGACCGATTTTCAAATATTTTTTCTTATTCGATAAAATACACTCCCGAGTGGTCCCATATAAAATTTCTCAAAATTGCTTCAGCGCTTTTTGAAAAACTGAACAAAACCGAAAGATACGTATTACTAGATGACGTTTTGGTTTCTCCAATTACGACTATGTTTTAATTCCACGTTCCATGTTATTGGGTTTTTTAGTTCTGGGGTATAACAACTAAAAAGTGAAAAATAAAAAACTGTTTTACAAAAAAAAACAACCTACTTTCAAAAAAACTACACTAAAAATAAAAAAAATATCTAATTTCATCGTCAAATAACGAAGAAATAAATACAAATACCGACTTCCGAAATTAAAGTTATTTTTAACCGATTTTCGAAAAAGGAGGAGGATAGAACCTCCTCCTTTTTTGACTGTATGTATGTTTTTTTTTAAATTTTTAAACGACTTCAAAAAAAGGTTTTTACAAAAAAAATACAACCGACTTCCGTAAATAATACTAAAAAATGCAAAATAACTTTAATTTCGGAAGTCGGTGTCAAATAACGAAGAAACCAAACTAGAAACACCGACTTCCGAAATTAAAGTTATTTTGCATTTTTTAGTATTTTTTATGGAAGTCGATTGTATTTTTTTTGTAAATAGTTTTTTTAGTGTATTTTTTTTTGAAAGTCGTTTGTTTTTTTTTGTAAAAAAGTTTTTTATAATATGTAGTGATAATATTATGCGGTAGGGAAAATAATCCCAAAAGAAAGTCGTCATCATTTCGTTAGGACACATAAAGATGGAATGAAGTGTCATTGACCGGAGACCATGGAAGATCCTCAGTGGGGATGAGAATCCTCTACTTAGTCGACCCTAGGAGACTCATAAGAGCCCAATCTATTCTTGGATCATTCTAAGAATACAATTTTTTTTATCTTTAGACAATTCTTTCATCATAACGTGAGAAAGTCATCCTAATAGAATTATTATTATTATTAAATTAGAAGAAAACTGATTAAAACTAATTTCTTGATTTCCTCTTTCCAGATGGCCGCGAAGTCAGATACACGGAGAGCGCTTTCCACGGGCACGCGGCGCCACGTCCAATTCGAAGGGACGACAATATGTCTTTTAAAGATATGCTTCTAGATACAAAAATAAAAATCGGCCAACGCAAGATGAAACACCCTGACCGGCAATCACCATGGCACTGAAATTCTCTGCCAAAGTGACAGTTGGGTTAATCTAGTGGCATAGGCCACAGGCAGGTTCAAATCTAGTCAAAGTTATTATACGAGTATCATATTTTTTGTATTATCTTTGCTGTAATATTTTTTTAAACAATTCAAAACGAAAGCTAAGCGTATAACACCTCCTGTATCTCTGTCGACCACTACGATGCATCCCTCTCTGTTGTGCCCCTTCCTTTTGTCTCTCCTAAAATATCCTTCGCTACGTCCCTAATACACCCAGCTATCTCAACTTTGATTCACACTTCGATCATTCATGTCTCCCATTTCTATCATTTTGTCTACTACTCGCTCTCTAAATTCTTTCGCAGAATCATTCTTCTCTAGCATTCGCCATTTTATTTTAGGAGGAGGACGCTCTTTGCTTTTTGTACACTGTGTTTTTATCGCTAATACCATAACCAGGAGCCTGTGCTGTGAGACCAAATCTCCTCCTGGCAGCACTTTGCAGTCTTTGACGTGCTTAATATGGTTGCGCCTAACTAGAAAATAGTCAATTTGGGGGTCTTGTGGTTACCACTTTTGTATGTGATTAGGTGTTCGTCTCTCTTCTAAAACCAAGTGTTGGCTACTGCGAGGATTGCAAAAGCGTCTCTCCCTCGTTATTGGGACATCCAAAGCCCCATCCTCATTGTACTCTTTCATAACAATTTCTCGTTCAATTACTCGTTCGATTACGTTTTGTGACTATTATTCAGATAATGAACACGAGTTTTGTGTAAGAATTTTATACATTTCGGTTTAATAAATCTTAACAGTTAGTTCTTAAGATATTAACGTATGTGAAAAATTATATATTGACCTTAATTACATTCATTATAATCTGCGGTGCTGGTTGTCAAATAATAAACTAATTTTGCATGTTAAAGAATGAAATGAAAATGGGAGAAAACGCACAGCAGCGCCTTAGACAGTCATAAAGTGTTTTGGAACTAAATTGTTACCTACTAATTTACTTTAAAATGACTTGTTATCCAAAATTATGGAAATTCAATAAATTGAATGAAACTATACCCGTATTTGAAAACAAAAAAAGTTATATAAGGTTTTAAATGCAAATTCGGCCGAAAGTTTAAGAAAATGTTTTGAAATGCGGGTATAAATAATTCGCTTTGCTTGAATCTTATGTGCTAGGGTCTACAGTTGAGATTCATACACTGCAGGGTTGTAGTATATATTGAAAGTCCAACATAGAGTTGATAGTACATAGAGAGAATGTTTTATTCATAAAGCTGTTGATAAATAAAAGTATTTTGGACATAAGTATACGTATTTTTATTGATCGTTCCATTCTTTTCTCACTGGTCACTGCTTGTGCTGGCTAGACCCTAGACATACACTTCTTTCGTCTACCTAATAAACTTGATGTAAGTTCGTTCCTTGTTTAATTTTGAAACTGTCTCCCCGATCTCTGAACCAGAGCACTGACTGCCTACTGGTCGAGGTCACCATCTATGTGTGCCAAAATAACGAAATAAGTTAACAAAATTCAAATGATTGTAGAAGCTTAATCATTAGCAGATAGGTACGTAGCATTCTTCTATTAAATAGTTTCAAAATAATGTCGTCGTCTGTTTTTGTCGTTAAAGGATATTTTTAACTTCACAATGGGTTTTGATGCGGTTTATCTATAGAATGCAAAGGAAGTGGAAGAGGGTTACGTGGTTAATCTATCTGTATTATTATAAAATTCAAAATCCTGACTGATTTACTGACTTGAAATTTTGCACATGGATACCTTATACAGTGTAGGAACCATCCACACAGCATCCACCAAGGAACGATTTTTGGAAATTCCACCCCTAAAAGGGTAAATTCGGAATGGAAGATTGTATTGAAAGTCCGTCAGTTTTGAAGTTAAGCTCTTCAAATTTTGTCTTTAGGCTAACGATTGAAAATCTGCATATATAAAAAACTATTTTACAAAAAAAAAACAACCGACTTCCAAAAAAGAAAATACAATAAACATTAAAAAAATAACTTTAATTTAACATAAGTGACCGTTTCGCGACGTCCTCCGCCTAGGGCGTCTCCTGTTGTGGATGCTGCTGAGGGCGTGAGGGCGACTCTATTGTTGAGCCTCCCACACCCGTTCCGCTTCCTGCTTCGTGAGCATTTCTGCTTCGCAGAAGGAGGAGACTGCTTCCCATTCCCTCTCGCTCCGTACCATGGCCTGGACAGGGCCGGGCGCGAGAGGTTGGTGCCGCCGATCACCTTCGCAAGAACACGGCGGGGCTCCTCCCAAGTGGGGCAGATCTCCATCGTATGTTTTGCTCCACCGTGTCCTATGGGCGATCTTTACAGTGGGGACATCCGGGCGTTTCCCTCCGCCTTATCCTACACAGGAACCTCCCGAAACTTCTGTGTCCGGTGAGGCCCTGCGTCAGGCGGAAGGTGAGAACGCCGTGGCGCCTCTCCAGCCTTTCCTCAAAGAGGGGCGCTACCGCCGCAATAGTGGCGTGCCCAGCGCTTGGTTGCTACAGTCGCTCCCTCTATGTCACCATGAGACCCTGCCGGAGCTCTGTCCGCCGAGCCACGAGGTGTCGCGGCAGTGAAGTTTCGCCCCGGCGTTTCGCCTCCTCTTGCCACTCGTAGAGGTGCGCGAGGACCTTTGCCTCCAGATCCCATGGCGACAGTCCGGCAAGGAGGCTCGCCGCCTCACAGGCGACCGTGCGGTATCCTCGGATCATACGAATGGCCATGACCCTTTGGGACGCGTTCAACCGGCGAGCTGGTCGCTGCCTCAAGGAACGCGCCCACACCGGCCATTGACCGCAGGATCCCCGTGTAAAGTCTTACGCAGGAGGCATTTGGACCCCCCAGATTGGGCAGGAGCCGCTGCAGTGCGGCCCCGGCCCTCTCCAGTCTGGGAGCCAAACGTCGGAAGTGCTCGACGATGTTCCGAGTCCCAGGTACTTCATCGTCCCCTCGATGCCGATGCGAACCCCTCCTATCGTTATCTGTGAACCCGCCGGTGGCGCGTTTCAAGGACCATGAAAACACATGGCCTCGGACTTGTGCAAGGCCACCTCGAGTCCCAGTTGCCGGATTCTATCCACGACTGTCGCAACTCCGCGTGTCATAAGGTAGGCCGCCGCCTCGTGCGACCATCCCTGCGCCAGAACCAGCGTGTCGTCAGCGTAGCTGGCTAAGCTGACGCCGCTAGGGACGTCGGCGCGCAGCACGCGTCGTACCCGATGTTCCACAGTGCCGGGACCGATCCCACGACATCTCGTGCTAGTTCCATTCTCCCTGGTGACCGGGATAGATGACGGCCCTGTCCGTCAAATATGCCTCGACCACGCAACGGAGGTAGGGCGGCACCCGGTGATACCTGAGTGCCTCCACTATGCAACGCCAGGGCAGGGTGTTAAAGGCGATGTCTAGAGACACCGCCAAGATGCCTCGGGCCACTGCATCCCCCGTCGTGAGGGTTCGTACGCGCATGATGGCGTCCACCGTGGAGCGCCCCCTGCGGAAGAACCCCCAGATCTAAACCTATATAACTAACGTTACGCCCGAATTGATAACCCCAATAAAATGGAACAAGAAAAACGTCACCTATGTAAACAAATTTTTTGTTTTTGTTAAAATTAAAAAAGCGCTAAAGTAATTTTGATAAAATTCATTTGGGAATTTTGAAAACCGGTCCACAACTGGCAGAGACGTCGGTGGACATACATAGAAAAAAAACCGGCCAAGTGCGAGTCGGACTCGCGCGCAAAGGGTTGCGAACGAATCACATATTTTTAAATGGCTTATAAAAAAAGTAAAACTCTTTTTTAGACTACCTTTTACATGAACTTAAAAATAATAATTAAAACTTAGATAAGTGTACAACTTTAATATTTTAGGCTTATCCTTAAAACACTGTAAGAGACGTTCACGCCTCAAGTTTTAAAGAAAATGTTTTATTTACAACTATAATAGTTTCTAGTTTACGTTTTTATTTGATTGAAACTCTAAGGTCGAAAGACTCAGTACCTGTGTCAGCAGCAATCTGACATTATTCTTCTAGCCAGCTGCCCTGTAACTTCTTGTCAGACAAAAGAAAATCGAATCTATACGGCCAGTGGCACTACTATTAATCGACTTCCAAAAGGAGAAGGTTATCGATTCGGATGTTTGTATTTTAATTTCGGGCATAACTCCGTGATATATTGACGGATTTGCAAAATTATTTTTTTATTCGAAAGGTGTTTTTGCCGAAATGGTCCCATTTAAATTTCAATGTGTCTCTATGAAATTTAAATGGGACCATTTGGGAACAAACACCTTTGGAGACAGACAACGGAACTCTTCAAAACTTGACAGCAATATATGTCTATGAATTGTTAACACAATTTAATGGGGAACCACAACTAAAAAGTGAAAAATAAAAAACTTTTTTACAAAAAAATAGAACCGACTTCAAAAAAAAGTGCAAAATAACTTTTAATTTCTGACGTCGTTGTCAAAAAACGAATACACAAAACCAGAAACACCGACTTCCGAAAGTTATTTTGCACTTTTTTTTGGAAGGGTTCTATTTTTTTATAAAAAGTTTTTTTTTTCAAGGCAAATCTAACTAGCCTTATCTCATCGGGCTACATTGTTAAGTTGAAGGTTTCATATGATGACCTTCCAGATCCAACATCAGACCCTGGAGAATACCTGGAACTATCAAGACAATATTGACGAGACCAAACCATACGGCACTTTCTTGTTTAGTAGCTATGGTATGGCTCTATCATCAGACCCTAGTCACCACCTAGTTTATTGACACTTGTCAGAAAGTAGGTACATATTCAATAAACCCAAACACGATAGTGCTATCTTGTTTAGTTGAGGAGCTGGTATGGTCTCCTTCCGGTTTTATCATCTGACCCTGGACACCACCATCACTGAATGTAATTTCGCTTGTCAATACATATTGAATGAGCCCAAACGCCAAAGTGCTATCTTATTTGGTTGCACAGATCCTTTGGCCACCTTCCGACTCCATATTCAGATCCTGGGTACTACCAAGTGTAAAATCACTTTTCAATACACATCGAATGAGTCCAAACACGATGATGCTATCTTTTTTGGTTGTGGAGATCCTATGTCACACACACTTTCGGCTCCATCATCAGACCTTAGGCGTTACCTAGTCTAACGTAACTTGTCAAAACGCAATGATACCAAACACGATGGTGCCATCTTGTTTGGTTGAGGAGATCCTATGGCCCCCTTCCAGCTTCATCATCAGACCAGCTTCATAGTACTGATTGAGTATCGCGTGTAGCCAAGGACGCTTTTTTAAGTTTCCTACCAAGAAACAGGCTAAAGGATATAAATTGAAAGAGCTCAGGTACTCACAGGGTGCTGGGAGCCAGTAGACCACCACACTGTACCACTAGCAGACGTATTTCACCAGGTTTCTAGTGATTTTATCGCGTGCGCGGAATTTGTTGCCAGCCGGCGGTCTTTTCGTTGTTCGAACTGAATCTGCCTCTTCACGCCGTCAGATGGCGCGAGCAATGCCTTGCCCGTCGTTCACTCACAGTGAGAGGCGAGTGGAAATGGCGGTAAATTTAAAACAAGGAAGGGACTAGGAAAACATCTTGAAGCCTGTTCATATCCCCCCACTTGAAATCAACCAAGGATTTCATAAGATAAGATATATGAAGTTCGAAACTTACGGCCTATACAGATTCATCTTTGCCATGGATAACTAAAGGGTTGCTTCGTTGTATGAAGGACAGGGATAATCTATATCAAAAACTTAAACGAGATCCTGAAAATGAGATTACAAAGCTAACCTACAAACGCTATAGAAATTACTGTAACTCTATTATTAAAAAAGCTAAACGAAACTACGACGAAAAGGAGATCAAAAATGCGAAAGGTGATAAAAGGCAGCTATGGGATGCAATTAAAAAGATAAGTGGCTCAAGTAAGCCACCAGACTTCTCTTCCTGTCTTGTTGCATCCCAATACAGAGATAAGGATCTAAATAACGTTAATAGTTTCTTTGCTAACGTGGGCAGAAGGCTGGCGGAGCAAACTACCGCTACAACGCAAAACAGTCGAATGCCACATGACTCTTCATCCATTACTGCCGTAAACTCATTGGTTCTGCTCCCTCCTGATGAAGAAGAAGTCTTTTCCCTCATCAATGGATTAAGGGAGAATTGTGCTGTAGGAATCGACCATATTTCTGGAAAAAACCCTTAAGAGGTACATAAACCTTATTACCTCTCCTATTACCCACATCTGCAAACTTGCTATAACGACAGGTGTTTTCCCTAGAGCATTTAAAGTGGCGATTAATAAACCTATACACAAGGGAGGGGAGAGAGACTGTGTCGATAACTACCGCCCTATCTCTATCTTACCTATTCTGTCCAAGATCCTGGAGCGGCTTATAAACCGACAACTAACAAATTACCTAGAAGATAACAATCTTCTTTCGCCTGCACAATTTGGGTTTCGTTGCAATAAATCAACAAATGATGCGGTACATGAACTTTTGCAATCCATCATTACCAAACTAGACTAAAGGAATAAATGCATAACACTGTTCCTAGATCTCTCAAAAGCCTCCGACACAGTCTCTATCCCACACCTACTCGGAAAGTTGGAAAAGCTTGGTGTAAGAGGTATTCCATTGAAATTGATGAGGGGCTACCTTACGGAAAGACAGCAGAGAGTTCGGATTGACAGTAGGCTAAGCAATGAGGAACGGGTCGAATACGGTGTGCCTCAAGGCAGCATACTCGGCCCCACGTTGTTTTTGGTGTATATCAATGACCTCTGCCAACTTCAGCTTCATGGTGATAAAATTATTACTTTCGCTGATGACACCGCCCTCTTTTTTAGTGGGCAGAGCTGGGAGGATGCATTTCGTACTGCTCAAAAGTGTTTTAATCAAGTCTGTGAATGGCTACGATTAAACATATTAACTTTGAATGTTAACAAAACGAAATATGTCACGTTTGCCCACAGGACAAACTAACTGCCTCCGCCCTATCTTAGTATTGCCTGTCATGTTCGTGCTCCTGGCACCTCCTTGTGCTCTTGTCCCACTCTCCAAAGAGTCAAGGAGACCAAATACCTTGGTATCGTTATAGACCAATTTCTGACCTTTAAACCGCATATAAAAGCCCTGTTAGCCCGGTTACGGAAATTGATTTACATCTTCAAAACTCTTAGACACGCAGCAGACCGACGGGTTACTAAGATGGTCTATGATGCCTTATGTCAATCCCTTATCGACTATTTTATTACTTTCTGGGGAGGTGCCGCGAAGACTTACCTAATTGATGTCGAGAGGGCTCAGCGCGCTATTCTCAAAGTTGGAGCTGGACTTCCTTATTTATTCCCTACTGTAGACCTTTTTAAAGAGTGGGATGTGCTTACTGTCAGACAGTCCTTCGTATTGCGTACAGTGCTGAAAGAACACTCCTTGTTGCAATACGACCTGAATCTCCAAAAGGATAAGCGCCGAAGGGGCAGGGTGTGCCAAACACAAGCTTGCAACTATTGTCACTCCCATAATTTTTTCATATTTCTCGGACCATACCTTTATAATAAACTGAACAACATTCTTAATATATATCCTCTAACGAAATTTAAATGTAAAACCTCGGTCACTAAATATTTGAAAACTCTAGACTACCAGGAAACAGAAAAATTATTAACCCCTCGCAGATAGGGGATCTCTACTTTCTGACTATCCTCTCTGCTGCTTTTGAAAACTATTGTACTTGAACCGCAGTCTTCCTTCAATCATGCTCGCACCGAATAAACTCACTATAAATCACCCTCGCACCACAGTCACTCAAGCAATTTCCTACGCACATACACCTAACCACATTTTGTCCATACACACTCTCCAGCTACTCACACGCGTTCTGATATTTCCACAATAATTTTATTTTTATTTATTTATTTTTCTGTGTTTTAACTTGATTTCCTGCACTCTTCTTACTATGCAAATGCTACAAAAGTAGGACAAAGCAGGCGAATAGCTGCGGGAGGGCCCTGGTGACTTGTAATACAGGTTTCTATAGAGACCTACTTCAAGCACCAGTCTCTCACAAAGTTAATTACATATTCGTGCTCCACTGTAACCCTAGCATTAAGTAACTTGTGTAGAGAAAATAAGTGATATATCTTTGAAGTTCGGTCACAGCTCACTAGCGAACGGACGTGTGTCGCTGCTCCGCGTGCATATTACACTTTTTTTTTTAGTTTCTTTTTAGTGATTGGTTTATTAGCTAAGATACTAATTCCTTGTCACACAACGTGTCTTTTTACCTATTGGCTCCTCCTACTGGGTGGGACTAGACAGTGATGACACTATAGAACTGAATGCTTCTTCAAATTCACCGAAATAAAGCGCAAGGATTTGCTGGGATTCGAACCACCGTCAAAGCGCGCGTGAGTACAGACCACCGAGCCACCGAGCGACTAACATAAGCGGTGATTGATTGATTGATTGATTGACGACGACGTGAGTCATCGCGTCCGGTCTTATCGGCTACGCACAGCTGCTACGGATCGTCATAGTTGTTGGCGTGCATTTCTTGCGGCGAATATAAAACAGTGAATAGTAAAATAGTGATTAGTATTTATTATTAAATAACATCTATCTATACGTGCAATTGGAAAACTCAGTGGAATTTGGAAGGATGTCGAGGCTTGAACGCACCCCGCCGAACCCCAAAGGACATTTTAACTCAATCTGAACCTGAGCTACATGCTCTAGCGACAAACGATGTGAGTTTTGTTAACGTAAACCGAAACAAACGTCTGCGTACGGATCTGTCTCCAAAAGAAATAAATAAGCTTGAAGAGCTTAAAAGTGAAATCAAAGACATGCTGGCATCATGGAAGATAGGACAAGAAGAATACCTAACGCAAATGATCGAGAAACAAAATGCCTCAATGTCGAAATTGGTAGCCGACATAGCAGAGTTAAAGACACAAAACTCAGAAATAAAACAATCAACCGAATTCATCAATAATCAATATGAAGATCTCAGGAAGGAAGTTTTAAATTTGCAAAAGGAGCGACAAGAGCAGAAAGCGTACATTGAAAACCTAGAAAAAAAACTCCAAGATCTACAGTTCAAATCACGCTCATCTTGTATTGAGGTCAGAAACGTCCCTCAAAAAGAGAAGGAAGTCAGCGAGGATCTAACGTGCACCGTAAGCAACATCGGGAAAGCTGTTGGGATGCGGTTAATGTTAACTGAAATTCGGGATGTATATAGACTTTCGGGAAAACCCGGTACAACGCGCCCAATAGTTGTAGAATTCTCAACAGTGACCGCCAAGCAGAACATGCTATCATCTATCCGCGATTTTAACAAAAATATGAAAAACAAAGAGGACAAGTTAAACACTGAGCTTGCTGGCATTCCTGGGAAGCGTCTGCCTGTTTACGTTGCTGACTTCCTACCGTCAAGCTCAAAAAAGTTGTTCTTCCTGGCTCGAGAGTTCGCAAAGAAGCTGGTCAACCAATGGCAATATCTTCCTGTGTGTGGTACGAGTATCTGTCTAATAAATATGAGTTGCGGGTAGGCATCTATCGCAAAGGATGTTTGCTTACATTCTTATAACGGCACTCGGATTGAAGTGATTGGTTATATTTTGGTTAATGTGGAGATCGGGACACACTCGGCGAGAGATTTAAAACTATTTGTCATTAATAATGGTGGACCACCTTTATTGGGTAGATCTTGGTTAAGTAAATTAAATATCGATCGCATTCAAATTAACGAACTCATGTTGAACTTATCAGACGACAATTTAGTAGGTACTTTGCAAAAAGAATTTCCTACCGTGTTTGCCCCGGGTACACTGTACACCGGGCACATGTACCAAGCAACTTTCATTAAAATTAGGTGACATGACACCCATTTTTATCAAAGCGAGATCATTACCACTAGCTTTACGAACACCTGTGGAACTAGAGTTACAACGACTCGAGGCAGAGGGTACTATTCGTAAGGTGGATTACTCTGATTATGGCACACCCATTGTACCGGTTATAAAGAAATCTGGTGAAATACGTATCTGCGGAGATCAAAGTCACCATTAATCCAAAATTGATTCGCGACCCGTACCCTATGCCACGAATCGAGGTGTTATTTGCTGCACTAAAAACACGTTCAAAATAAACGTTTTTCTTTCTTTCTTTCTTTCTTTCACTAAGTGGCGGCGAACTGTATTCAAAAATCGACCTAACGAACGCGTACCAACAATTATTTTTGGATGAGAATTCGCGGGCTTGTAGCGCCATAACAACGCATATAGGCACTTTTATTTACCTTCGTACTCCTTTTGGTCTGACATGCATTCCTGAAAAATTCCAAAAGTTTATGGAAGAAACACTTAGGGGCTTGAAGGGAACCGCAGTGTTTTTGGATGACGTGGCGATCACAGGCGCCTCCAGGTTAGAACATATTGCAAATTTAAGGGCTGTGTTATCACGCTTACGTGAGGTCGGTTTGCGGATTAAACTAAAGAAGTGCAGTTTTATGAAAGAAAGCATAATTTATTTAGGTTTTATTATAGATAATCAGGGTTTGCACCCAGACCCAAACAAAATAAAAGCGATCGTGGATGCACCACCACCACAACATTTGATTCAGCTTAGATCATTCTTTGGTATGATAAATTATTATGCCAAGTTCATACCAATGCCGAGTACTATTTTACATCCTTTACATAGTTTATTGCGTAAACAAAGTGTTTGGGTCTGGTCAGCAGATTGTGTTAAAGCTTACCAGGATATAAAAGCGGCTATTCTTAGTAGCAACGTGTTGGTACATTATAGTACAAAACTACCTTTAGTACTCGCCGTGGATAGCAGTTCATATGGCATCGGCAGTGTGCTGTCACATCGTTTTCCTAATGGCGACGAGCGCCCGATTTGTTTCGCGTCACGGACGTTAAATGCAGCTGAACGATCGTATAGTCAGCTGGACAAGGAGGCCCTCGCGATTATCGCTGGCGTGATCAAGTACCATCAGTACGTTTATGGTCGCCATTTTATTATTAAAACGGATCATAAACCTTTAACTTTTATTTTTGGATCGAAATTTGGGTTACCGCAAACGGCAGCTAGTAGGCTGCAAAGATATGCCACCAGGCTGGCGGCTTATGATTTCGAGATTGAGTTCGTCAAATCGAGTGATAACTACAATGTCGATGCACTATCGAGACTGCCACTGCCATATGAACGGAAATATTGTGATGAATTGGGTTCGGTATCATATTTTAATTATGTTGAGGAATCAATCCCAATCAGTGCAAAAGAGGTGGCTTCATGGACACAAAAGATAGCGTTTTAAATCAAATTAAAAATTATCTTATCACCGGCTGGCCGACAAAAATAACAGCCGAGTTAAAAAAGCCTTATTATAACCGGAAAGATAATTTAGTGTTGGACCATGGTTGTATTCTATTTAATCACCGGGTAATCGTGGCGGAGCCACTGAGAAAACCGGTTCTATCCGAATTACATGAAGGGCATTTAGGGGTAGTTAAAATGAAAAATATAGCAAGGAGTTATGTTTATTGGCCAACATTAGATTTTGAAATTGAGAGTCTCGCGAAAGATTGTAGTGCTTGTCGCCAGCAGCGTGACGCACCTCCACGTTCCCTTCTACATCCGTGGGAGTTCCCAGCACGACCCTGGCAAAGACTACTTATCGATTTCGGCGAATTTCAGGGTAAACATTATCTCGTCACCGTGGACGCTCATAGTAAGTGGATCGAGGTGCAGAAAATGTCAGGCACTAGCGCCACGGCAACGATAGGTAAACTTAGGGAATTGTTCGCTCGTTTCGGTCTTCCCACACACGTTGTGAGCGACGGCGGCCCGCCTTTTGGATCGGCAGAGTTAGAAATTTTTTTTTACAAGAAATTTCATCACTCACACTATCACTAGCCCCTATCGGCCGGCAGGTAACGGAGCGGCCGAGAACGCGGTGAAATTAGTAAAGCGAGCCATGAAGAAAGCCGCACACGAGACGGTCGATATTGATACGGTAATCAGTAAATTTTTATTTCAATATCACAATTGTGAACACACGACTACAGGCGTCACGCCTGCTGATGCGATGCTGGGCAGGCGGCTCCGTGGTAAGTTGAACGTGCTGCGGCCGAGCGCTGAGCGCGCCAGCGAGCAGGCGGTGGCACGCGCGGTGCGCCACAGCCCGGGTACCGAGCGCCACGCCGCGCCCGGCGACCACGTGTTAGCGCGAGACTACCGCGCGCGCGCTGACAAGTGGGCGCCGGCCGTGGTCACCGCGAGAGAGGCACCGCTAACCTATCGAGTGCGTTGTGCAGACGGTAAAGAGTGGAAAAGACACATTGATCAATTGTAACCTATTGGGACGTCTCGCCAGTCTCGACAATAAACGACATTCCTTGTTAACACCCGATCATTCAGACCGCGACAATATGAAGAATAAGTTAGAGCACGCGAACGTGGACAAAACCATTGATCCGGATAGTACGAGTAGTTCAACGGAACTAACAGAATCCCAAAAAGACATTTCTAATGCCCCTGAAGCCTCAAATCATGAAGCACTAATACCGAAACCAGCTCAGTTATTATGTAACAATGAGACTATGAAAACTAGAAAAAAAAGAGATATGAGACTATGACTATTATGTAAATATGAGTTGCGGGTAGGCCGCAAATAAACAGTTGGTTAGTTGACTGTGCATTGAGTGCGCTCCCGATTATATTCTTTAAACACTACTCTGCGGAAGGAGAGGTGAAAGGCAGTTTTTAATTCAATCTGAGAAGTGCTTAGCTGGTCTGCAAGGGGGTTCCCCTGCAGACCAGCTAAGCACTAATACTAATACTAATAGCAGTCATGCAAGGTTTTGCATGACTGCTATTGTTAATGGTCACAATCAACCATTTTTTGTTTCGTTTTTTTCTTTTTTGCATGTTTACTAGAAAAACTTTGATTTATATACCTTTGCTTACATACTTACTCTACTCACACCACACTGCATATAATGAAAACATACAACACATCACATTCTTATGTACTATTACACACACAAAACACTACAAAATTACACACACTATGTTAACTTTAATAAAAAAGGTAAAACAAAAAGACACATTGTTTTGGACTTTATAGAAATCTTTTATAAATGGCCAATTTAATCGAACTAAATCAAGAACTTGAATGCGTATCACGGGCCCAATCATTTTGTTGCTCTCCAGAAGACTGTACCATATACTTACCCACACATGAGAAGGCTATACAAATATTACATCTAAACATTAGAAGTATAAATGAACATTTCGATGAGCTAACAGTACTACTATCTTTAATAAATATAAAATATAAAATCATAATTTTAACGGAGTGCTGGTTGAGTAAGGTCCAAAAAATATCTATCTTGGATGGATACACACCATACTACACCATGCGTACTCACAATCAAAATGATGGTATAATAATTTATGCTGCTGATAACTTCATCATTCTCCTGCCCTTATCCCAATTTATTTGGGGTCGGCGCAACATGTCTTTTTCTTCCATACTCCTCTATTAGTCGTCATCTCTGTAGTCACCCCTTTTTTACCCATATCCTCTTTCACACAGTCCAACCATCGTTTCTTTGGCCTTCCCCTACTCTTATGCTGCTGATAACTTAAACTGCAAAATATCGGAGCCTGAGTTTAAGAATGCTAATTGCCTGTTCTGCAGTGTAGACAATAAACTGGCAATTGTGGCCATTTATCGTTCGCCTTCCTATAAAAATAGACAAAATTTTGACAACTTCTTAGATAGTCTGAACAATGTATATAAGACATTATCTGAGTATAACAGTATTGTACTCATGTTAGACATAAACATAGACATAAAACCATACACATCGGACGAACGATGCAATGATTATCTCATATTGAATGCGTCACACGGACTAATACCAGCTCATAATTCTCCTACTAGACTTAATAACTACCTAGATCATATTCTACTTAAGTCTACACTACCACCTATTAGCATAGTCCTTAAGACTTACATTACCGATCATGCACCAGCTATGTTATCTTTACAAAATGCAAGCGCTAGTCTCAAACTGAAGAACGTAGCAACTCGGCTTGATTACCAAGCGATTAAAAAAGAATTAGAAGAGATGAACTTTACTGAAGTGTTACAGATTGAAGACGCAAATGAATTCACAAATAAGTTCATCTCGCTATTAATGACGGTAATAACTAAGCATACCAGATCTGTCCCGGTATCTAGAAGAAAAATAAATTTAAAACCCTGGATTACTCCAGGACTTCTACGCTGTATTAAACATAGATATAGACTTAATAAAAATCATCTAAGACTCCTGATAACTTATTTCTAAAGCTAACATATACACGCTATCGAAATTTTTGCAATCGTCTGCTAACAAAACTAAAAAGGGATTATGAGAAAAAAGAGATTGAGAAAGCCGGTCTTAATCCCAAAGCCCTCTGGAACGTCATCAAAGATATCACTCATACTAGAAAAGTAAATTCATCACCCGTAGAACTACTTAATAACCAAAATAACCCTAGGATTGCTGTTTACCAAATCTGTTCTTATTTTACAAATGTGGGAAGTAACCTAGCAAATAAAATAATAACTGCGAATCAAAGTAGACAGTCAAGTCCAACACAAAACGAAAATTCATCTCACAGTAATTCATTCCTTCTTCTGGAAACTGACGACGCTGAAGTAGACTCTATAATACTACAATTGCATAATGACTGCGCCACGGGTTGGGATAAAATATCAACCAACATACTAAAAGAATGCAGAAAAATATTAACACTTCCCATAACACACATATACAACCAGTCTATAAGAACAGGTGTATTTCCCCAGGCTTTTAAAAAAGTGATAGTCCATCCTATCTACAAGGGAGGGGACAGAGACTGTGTTAACAATTATAGGCCAATATTCGTATTATCTGCGCTGTCAAAAATTCTAGAAAAAAATCTGAACTCACGGCTAAATAGTTTTTTGGACAAGCGTAACATTATTGCTAACAATCTGTATGGTTTCCATCGCGGCATATCCACCGAGGATGCCGTAATAGATTTAACACAGTACGTTGCAAGGCAAATGGATTCAAAAAACAAATGTCTTGGTGTTTTCCTGGATATGGCGAAGGCATTTGACACGGACTCTGTTCCCATCCTGCTGAACAGACTTGAACAAATAGGAATCAGGGGTGTATCTCTTTCGATGTTCAAGAGTTATTTAACAAATAGGACACAACAGGTAATAATTAACTCTGTACTCAGTGATGAACAATTTGTCACCTTCGGTATGCCACAAGGTAGTGTTTTAGGCCCTACATTGTTTAAAATATACATCAATGACCTACACAAAATGTCACTTTCAAATGCAACCATGTATACGTACGCTGATGACACTGCCATTGTGTTGTACGGACCCAGCCGGGAATTCGTAAAAGCTAAGGCCGAAGACTGTCTTAGAAGAATAATGAACTGGCTAAACTATAACTTTCTACCTCTAAATAAAAAAAAAAACTAATTATGTAACCTTCGCAATAAGGAAAAATAACAAACCATCGGAAGAGTTTAACATAATTGCACATACATGTTAGGATAACACACAGAACTGTCAATGTCAGACTCTTACTCCAGTCATTGTTGTTAGATATCTTGGAGTGCAAATTGATGAGCAACTACGGTGGGATAAACCACTAAGCAAAGTTATTGCAAGGTTGAGAACTATGATATATCTGTTCAGAACTCTCAGAGAAACAGTATCACAAGAGCTTCTTATAAAAATATTCATTGCGCTGTGTCAGTCTGTGATCAGCTATTGTATCCCGGTATGGGGTGGGGCGGCATAGACGATGTTTCTTGCCCTGGTGAGAGCCCAAAGAGCTGTTCTCAAGGTCATCATAAAAAAGCCATATCGATACCCTACTGAGCAACTGTATATGGACTGTAAGGTGCTTACTGTTCGTAAGCTCTTTGTGCTCCGATCCATTTTGAGAATGCATCGGACTGTTGCCCCGCCCGATGCTGGCAGACAAAGAAATTCACCAGCCTGTCCCAGTGTTTCACACAGTACAACTTTCGCAAAAAGACAATACTTTGTTTTAAGTTCTTACCTATACCGTACAATTAACAAAAAAACCAACATAGTTAAACTAAACACATATGATGCAAAAGCTGCGGTTAGAGGGTGGTTATTGCAATTAAGTTACTTAGAAACCGAAAATCTCATTACCTTTATTACATAACCCTAACAATTATATCCACTCACTCCCCATACAGATATAAACATATACATTCATTCCTCCCCTCGCATCTTTACTCTTGCATACCACACCTTTCATAATACAATTACCTACTTCACACTTCACACTTACACACCACACTTTCATCATGCACCTCTCATCACAATCATACCTATTTTTTCACACACCACATCCCCAGTTAGACACACACTTTCAATACCGAATCATTTGACTAGTAGTGGCACTCGGTAAATATTGTATTACTCATGGCTGAACACTATCCCCTGAGATACAGGTTACCACCTAGTTCAGGGGATAGGGTCAAAACATCTTGGCGACTACCACAGCCACCACTTTAGATTAAGTATTTCGAAATTAAGTTCTTAAAAATTGTAATTTTACTTAAGTAGTGAGAAATAAACAATTTTATTTTTTATTTTATTTATCTGTCATCATGCTGCTAGTTGTTTAAGTTTAAATTGAGCTGATAAGAACAAAATAAGTTTAAATGTATTATATAAGTTAAAATATGATATACTAGATACCGAAAAATGGTTAAGTGTTATAAGTGCGTAAAAGTTGATGGAAATATAGTGTAGATAAATTAATTGTTTTGTTCAATTGGAAGAGGACAAATTTTGACAGCAGGTCTTACAAGTAAGCCTTTAGATGTTTTGACTGTCACAACACGAGTGATGTCATCTTTGCACGGATGGAGCTGTACAACGCGACCCAACCTCCATTCGTTAGCAGGTAAGTTGGGTTCATGTATGGTCACAAGGTCGTTCAGTTATGGCTGACGGTTGCCGTGTTTAAACCATTTCACTCGCTGTTGCAAGGTATGCAAATAGTCCCTTTGCCAAGTGCACCAAAAGCTCTGTGTTAGGCGCTGTAATAACTGCCAATGAGTACGTAAGGTCTCGTTTTACCAGAGAGAATGGAACCGGCGAGAGATGTCGTGCGGTGTTCCACAGGGATATGTCCTGGGACCGCCTCTGTGGAATATTGGGTACGACTGGGTGCTACGCGCCGACCTCCCTAGCGGCGTGAGCGTAGTTTGCTACGCTGACGACACGCTGGTCCTGGCGTAGGGGAGGTCACCCAGGATGAGTACCGGACGTGGTGAGCATTTGCACCGAATGCAGTTCGCAACCCCGTCTAGGTACCCGGGCCTGCGAACGGCGAGCATTGGGTAGCTCGCCGTCCGATCAGCACCAGGCCCGTGAGTCGACGGCACGTAGTGTTCCACGCGCGCCTCAAAGAGATGATTGTCAGCCACCACTGATGGGGCCCATCGTGGCCGATGCCTGCATGCCTAGGGGTAGCAAATGAATTCTGAAAATGAGTTACCGCACCCCTGGGCACTCAGGAAGGGAAGGAACAGGGGTGGGTTTTGGTCAGTAAGAGTCTGACACGCCCTCCCGCTCCACCCAGAGCGGGAGAAGTCATTGGATGATTCCCACCCCAGAAAAAAAAAATGTCTCGTTTTCGGCAAACACCGGTTCAGGTACAGATACTAAAGGTCAACCGATGAGGAAGTGACCAGCTGTAAGAGCGTCAACCTCGCCGGGATCGGAAGATAGTTCTACTAAGGGTCTAGAGTTTAACATAACTTCCACTTTCGTTAAAATAGTATAAAATCTGGTAAAATTTCTAATGTCAAGTATCCAAAAACGACTGTTAAGGTTCCCTTAAGAAACTGGTATAATAGTTTTAGTTATAATGTTTCCACATCCCTATTTCTCTCGTAATTCATCTTTTTTCAACCCTATCGCGCGCGCTGCAATAGCGCCATCTAGCGTATTGGAGTCTCTCGTTCGATACACAAGTTCAAACGGGCGGTACAAATTAACCGCTCCGTAAAATGACTCAGAAACCCCTATAAAAAGTGACCGTGTTGTGTTTAAACCACCAAAAAGTCATAAGGGACGTCCCAGAACAATCATTTCGCCATAAATCCAAACGGTACACCAGTTTCCCACAGTGAGTGAAATAGAGACAGAAATCCCGGCACGCGTCTCCGGAAGCAGCACAAAGTCGTGAGTACCCCATCTAATCTCCAGTATTTCCCCATTCTAGCTAAAAGCCATTTTGCCTAAGGATCCTACAATCCTATCGAAGGGATAGTTTAACATTTTGGGCCTTCGAGCCGCATTTTCATATTCGTCCCATTCAAAATGGCTACCATTTTCTAATAAGAAATTATTACGTCTGGCGTCCATATTTCCCATAATATCATCAAATACACACTCACACAATTAGTACATCATAAGTTACACTATCTATGTATGTCTAATTTGTTTTTAGCATAAAACAAGTGCATTCATCATCATAATAATACTTTTGGAAATTAAACCAGAAGTGGCTTTTTTTTAAAATAATTATGCAAATACCTACAGGAAGTGAATTAAAAACAAATGAAACTGACAACAATTCTATATTAAGAACCTAATAACAAAATAGCGAACACACAAAATAGCAATAATTAAATGGCACAATCAGTGACGTAACAATTTAAAAAACAACCGACAGGGTGACGTCTAACGGTCTTACTCTCACGATGTCTCGAAGCGGAAAAGGGCGGGTGCTAGCAATGCACCGCCTTATATAGGTCTTCCCCCTCCTTATCTTTCTATCTTCTACAATACATATATCTAAGGTTTCGTCACGTAATCCACACAGGTTAGCGTGTTTGAACGAGTTGTCAATGTAAGTTTGTTTAAATATAACATGCGATATTTAAACTACATTTCTTCATACTAATGATCTAAACCTAACCGTTTCAGATATTATCATTTGTTAAACGTAACATATAGCGTTTAAACACCTCGTTTCTTGTTAAAACGTAACATGCAGCGTTTTAATTTATCATCCCCTCGTTACACGTAACATATTTTTTTTTTTTTTGTGGGGTGGGAAATCATCCTATGACTTCTCCCGCTCTGGGCGGAGCGGGAGGGCGTGTCAGTCTCTCACTGACTAAACCCCACCCCTGTTCCTTCCTGCCTTTGAGTGCCCAGGGGCGAGGTAACTCTGTTTCGAATTTATCCTCAACCCCCGGGCAGGCATCGGCCATGACGGGCCCCGTCTCTTGCTGACAACTCTTTGAGGCGCGCGTGGAACACTACGCGCCGTCGACTCTCGGGCCTGGTGCTGATCGGACGGCGAGCTACCCATTACTCGCCGTCCGCAGGCCCGGGTCTACGGTGGCCGGAGATCGTCTCGCGGCGCCGGAAGTCCCCGGCGTCTCCTGAGGCGGCTGCTGCTGAGGGCGTGAGGGCGACTCCGTTGTTGGTGCTCTCTCACGCGTCCCGCCTCCGCCTTCGCGAGCATTACTGCTTCGCAGAAGGAGGAGACGGCTTCCCATTCCCTCTCGCTCCGTACCATGGCCTGAACCAGGGCAGGGCGCGAGAGGTAGCTGCCGCCTATCGCATCCACGAGGACACGGCGTTGCTCCGCCCAAGCGGGGCAGACCTCCACCGTATGCTCCACCGTGTCCTACACGTAACATATAACGTTTTAATCGTACTTAGCAGTGGTTATTTTGTCGTAACATATCAACGCGGAATAGTTCCCATTGTGTATTGAGTATCGAAAGTCAGAATATTTGTTCATCATTCAACATTATAGCATTCAATTCATTGATAAGCTTAATTATATAACGTATTTTTTGCATCTCAAAGGTCCTTCGATATCATTTTTATTAATAGGTAGGTACCTACACGGCGTTTTCGTTCGTTCGGAATCGTTCGTGCATTTTAGGGTTACCATCTAAAAAAACATACCATTTATTTAAAAATTCTACTAAAGTAGATTTTTAGTAGATTATGAAACTTATTTTTCTACCATTTGTAAACAATAGTTAAATTGTTTTACGTTTCTTAACTAATGATTTTGAATCTAAACAGTGGTTCGTTCTTGTAATTCTGTTTAATAAACAGTATTATTTTTTAGCATTTTTAACATTGTTTTTAAAAATTAGAATTAATCAACACGAGTGAAGCAATGGCATCTCATCATGAATCTAAGCGTAATATAGCATTTAAGAGATTATCGGATGCTGTCACCTGCGCTCGCAGTTCTTCAAAAGATCCTAGTCTTCTACCGCGACTCGAAACATGGTGTTCGCGTTTAGAATCCCTTATGGATGCGTTCAATGATTTTCACATTAAGCTTCTGAGTGAATACAGTGGCCTTGGTAGAGAGGAGTGTATTCTCAAACAAACAACATATCAAGAGCAAGTAGATGACATGTATTTTGAAATCCTTGAAACTCAGCGTAAACTTTTGGCTGACAATAAACCTCAGGTTATGTTTTCAACTTCCTCATCATCAAGTGAACATAAGACACTACCAAAATTACCACCTATCAAATTACCTAATTTCTCGGGTCAATTTAAAGATCTACCGGGTTACATTGACTTCTTCAATACCTTGGTCCATACTAGGTCAGACATATCAAATGTGGAGAAGTTTCAATATCTTGTCACTTCTCTTTCAGGGGAACCAGTTAGTCTTATTAGAGCTTACCCTATATCAGAAGCAAATTATCTCAGTGCTTATTGCTCTTCTGAACAGATATACCAACAAGCGTTATTTAGCATTCTTGAGTTGGCAGCAAATTTGTAATTTAAAACAAATTAGTACAGAGTCAGTGCAGAGTCTGCGCACCCGTTTAGATTGATTTGCTGAGAATCTTTCAATGTTAAATTCTTTAGGTTTACCTACTTCCAATTGGAATTTTATTTTATTTCACTCTCTCTTAACAAAACTTGATAAACATTCACGTGAAGCTTTTGAACTATCATGTAATGGGGGTGATTTCCCACAGTTTAATCAATTTAAAACATTTTTAAGCTATTGCATAGCTTCTATCGCGGGCCTTGAGCGTGGAGACCGAATCCAGAAATTTTCGTAACGAAAATGAAACCTAACACCCCTCACTCCGACCAGCACAGCGGTGATACTTTTTAACCGACGAAAAAAAAAGGAGGAGGTTCTCAATTCGACCGTATATATACATATTTTTTTTTTGTGTATGTTTAGCTCTCACTCCGTCATATAAGAGCCGATCTTGATAATTCTTTTTTTGTTAGATAGGATATACTTCAAGAGTGGTCCCATGTCAAGGAAATCAGGATCTGATGATGGAATCTTGATAAAATTGAGAGAAAACCTCGAAAATTGTGGGCACGTTAAGTGTTTCTGTACGTATGTTCGGCCCTTACTCCGTTGTTTATGAACCGATTGTGATGATTCTTTTTTCTTAGATCATGCCTCAGAGTATTAAAAGATGATGCGAATCACAAAAAATCATAAAATAAAAAACTTTTTAACAAAAAATTTAACCGACGAAAAAGAACTAACAAGCAAAAAATAATTAAACCTTTTAAGTCTTAAGTATTGAACTTATTTACCTACATAAAATATCAAATTTTATATAAACTAATTTTGAGTCGGCGCCAAATAATAAAATGATTAATTACCTATATACATCTAGCCTTCTTCATTTTTACGTACAAATAAAATTTAGATATTTAATAATAAGGCTGTTGTTTGGCGCCGACTCAAAATTAGTTTATATATAATTTAATATTTTATGTAGGTAAATAAGCTCAATACTCAAGACTTAAAAGGTTTATTTTTTTTTTGTTTTTTAGTTCTTTTTCGTCGGTTAATTTTTTTGTTAAAAAGTTTTTTTTTTGTATGTTTGTTACGCAATATCTCCGCGTAAATCGATTTTGAAGATTCTTTTTTTGTTTGTTACGTCATACTTCAGTGGTGGTCCCATTTAAATTTTATCGAAATCGATTTAGCAGTTTTTCAAAAATCAACATAAATAAAAAATATGTACACAGATGACGTTTTTATTTTTTCCCCATCTCAAAACTGCCCAACGCGCCTATAGAAGTTTTTATTTCAAAAATATCACTTAAAAGTTTAATATTTCGCAAAAGAATCACTGAATAGAAAAAAAAAAAAAAAAAAAAAACATATATACGGTCGAATTGAGAACCTCCTCCTTTTTTTTCGTCGGTTAAAAATAGTCTTCACAACCCGGAAGTGGTTTTGGATCTTGCCCCTAATTGCCTAAGTGTATCTACTCGCCCCCTTGAATATTATTATTAATAATAATAATAATGATTTATTATCAGACAACTAAGGCCCATAAATAAAATACAAAATATAATCTTAAAAAATAATAAAGTAATACATATTGAAAAATATAAAAACTACTGCACATGAAGTGACGGCGTCGTGTTACGCTGCGAGGTGTCGCGTAGCTGGCCGCGGAAACGCCGATACAGCACACCTTTCGGCCTAAACTCTTCCTTGAGGAAGGTCATCAAATGGTGAGTCGGAACGCGCACCACGAACAACTTGAAATTCGTGTTATGGCGTGCCTCCAACTTCTCCACCCTCAAGGTCCAGTTGGTCATGTACTCTACGATGTCCTCAGTCTTCGCAAACGGGACACGTACAGCTGCGTCGTCGGTACTGCAGGACGCAGCAGCATGTTAGATCCTGTCGGCACCGTCCCACACTGGTTGCGATAAGTACCTAGGCTTCCTCTTCTTTCTCTCCACCTTGATAAAGCCGTCCTCATCGTATGGGTTCTTCGGTGGATACCCCAAATTGTCCCCGATTGTTAGTAAGTTAAAAGTACTGTCAGCAGTCAAGTTTTTATATACTTAAATATTTTGTTTTTGTTCAAACTTCAATAGTGTCAAAGAATTAGCGAAATCGGTCCAACCGTTCACGCGTGATGCCGTGACAAAGAAAATAGGGATTGATTTTTAACCGACTTCAAAAAAGAGGAGGTTCTCAATTCGTCTGTATGTTTTTTATTTGGTTACGCGATATCTCCGCCATTTGTGAATAGATTTTGATGATTCTTTTTTTGTTTTGCAGGTCATACTTCAGAGGAGGTCCCATATAAATTTTATCGAAATTGATTCAGCCCTTTAAAAACAAATCAACATAAACAAAAAATATGTATACACAGATGACGTTTTGGTTGTCTACAAATGTTCAAATTCCATGTTATCCATTCGGGCAGAACTTATATATTTACTTTTACTTCTGGTGTTCAACAGCAATTAAAGCGAGGTAACCTCACCTGGTCAATATCCTGGGAACCTCAAGGAATGATGGTTACATCATCAGCTCAGTGGCAAGAGGAATGATGAAGGATTAGAAATTAGCCTCAGAGTATTAAAAGATGATGCGAATCACAAAAAATCATAAAATAAAAAACCTTTTTTTGCAAAAAATACAACCGCCTTCTAAAAATTGCAAAATAACTTTAATTTCGGAAGTCGGTGTCAAATAACGAAGAAACAAAAAAAAAATATATATACCGACTTCCGAAATTAAAGATAGAAGGCGGTTGTATTTTTAACCGACTTTCGAAAAAGGAGGAGGTTCTATGTTCGACTGTATGTATGTTTTTTTTTTTTTTTATGTATGTCCGCGCATTTCTCCGTCAGTTGGGAACCGATTTTCAAAATTCTTTTTTTGTCCGAAAGAATATACTCCCGAGGTGGTCCCATATAAATTCTGTCGAAATTGCTTTAGCGCTTTTTGAGAAACAACAAAAACGAAAAATATGCATAATTATCTTGTTGACGTTTTTGTGTTCTCCAAATGTTTAAATGCCACGATCCATGTTATTGGGGTTTTTAGTTCTGGGGTATAACAAGTAAAAAGCGAAAAATAAAAAACATTTTTGCAATAAAAAAAACAATCGACTTCCAAAAAAGAAAATACACTAAAAATAACTTTAATTTCGGAAGTCGGTGTCAAATATCGAAGAAATAAAATACAAACACCGACTTCCGAAATTAAAGTTTATTTTTAAATTTTTAGTGTATTTTTTTTTTGGAAGTCGGTTGTTTTTTTTGTAAAAAAGTTTTTTGAAAAAAGTATTTTATACCCTGAACAATAATCCTATCAATTGGTACAATAAAATAGTGAGTGATTTTTTTTAAATTTTTAGTTGGTTCGATTCCCGGTTTAGGTAAGTTTGTCGAGAAATCTGTGAATACAGTTTTATTTCTTTTTAAAAATAAAGGAACGTTTCCTTCAAATAAAATAATCAATCATAAGGATTTAAAGTGGTTTCCCTTCAGGGCCCATTGATATTTTGCACCCTGTATATACTAGCTGATGCTCGCGGTTTCGCCCGCGTGGATGTCGGTTATCGCGACCAAGAGTAATCATGAAATTTTGATCCCGTTTCCGCAACCCATGGGAACCTATTCCAGGGATAAAAAGTAGCCTATGTTTTATTCTAGACTTTACCTCATCTATTCCTGTACCAATTTTCAGCCAGATCCGTTCTTCCATCAGAGCCTGATTGAATAACAAACATCCAAATATGCAAAAATCTTCACAAACTTGGAGGATGGGCTAAGGAATCAAAAAGCGACGAAAGGGTCGGCGATTGCATCAAGAAAAGCGAGGCGCTTGAATTTTATTCTCTTAAGATATTCGTTTAAATTATATGGTGTAAAAGAGTAAAATAATGTGCATGAAATGCATAAAGCCTCTAACTTACTCGTATTTTAAATGATAAGGATTAATACCGTATTTGTGTAAATAGCTTTCCCATTACCACTTCATAATTGTCCATTTTTTAAAGTCTTAAAATGGATATAGTATGTTATCCTTAAGAGATAGACATATGGACTTTTCTGTAGACCTATATAAGATACACAAGTCCACCATACATCATTCTCAAAGGATTTAGGCAGCGTTTTCGTTGAAAGCTCCCAGACGGCTTATTTTTTTCCGACACCTCCAACAAAGAATATTTTATTTTAGCCAATGTATACAAAAACTTGACAAATTCTATTCTTTAACCTTCCTCGAGAACCACTCTATCTGTTGGTGAAAACAACATGAAAATCGTGCAGTAGTTTATGAGTTTAACGCGAACAGACAGACGCGGCGGAGGACTTTGTTTATAATCATACTATCATACTAGTATTATAAAGGCGAAAGTTTGTGAGTGTGTATGTTTGTTACTTCTTTACGCTCAAATGGCGGGACTGATTTGGATGAATTTTGGTGTGCAGATAGCTAATACCCTGTATTAACACATAGGCTACTTTTATCCTGGTCTGAAACCGCGGGGCGCAGCTAGTTGTTTTATAATATGTAGTGATAGAAGATATACAATTTTTTTTGTTTCGTTTTCTTTACTTTATTAGTTTAAGTATACCCATGTTTCATCGTCAAAATTACAGCATTCTAGTACTAGCAGTATCTACGCTATGCTTCGGACGGACAGACCGAAACCATAAGGGTTCCTTGTCCTTGTTAGGACTGCGGAACCCTTAAAACATTACCCTCCTGGGGGAGTCAGGTAAAAATTCGAGTAAAGCATATAACCCATTGCGACACTATTACGCAATTAGGGTGTGGGTCGGCTGGCGGTCGACTAATGGAGGTACACGTGTTTAGCATCGAACGATTGTAGCTGGTAACTTCGTTTTAAATGGCGTCGTTATGTTGGGCAAAGGGTTATGGCGTATGTTTTTGTTGTTAAAATTTCAGGAAAATGTTTTTGTTAACCCCCAACGCAAAAAGGAGTGTTATAAGTTGGACTGCTATGTGTGTGTGTGTGTCTGTGGCACCGTAGCTCTTAAACTTTCGTTTTTTTTTTTAAGTGAAAACTTCTTTAGCGGCGGCGTTGAGCACTTTTCTTGGGATGGGTATAAAATGTTAAACTCGCGTCAGGACACGTGACCTGATCGAAAATTCGTAAGACGATTCCAAAATATTCAAAAATGCACAACGTTAATGTTCAAGTTTTCACTTCTGCCGGCACTCCCGGAGTGCAACCCGTTGTTCTTTTATTTGAGAGCAGGTTTTCTAGCGATAGTTCTTAGACCTGTTTTATCAAAATTGGTTCAGCCGTGTCAAGCTCATCATTACTTGTATTTTTTAAATGTTCGCTTTTCTTTTAAGCGTTGCGGTGTTTTTAATTTTCAATTTAATTGGTATCTTGTTTATTAACTATCGTCCTGCCTTTTTGCACAACATCCGCATTCCTTTCCGTGTCACCAATTATAGCAGAAGTTTTTTTTCTGTAAATTCTATATAATCTTGAACACGCATATTAGCCCCGGTCTGTAGTACGATTACTAGTTAGCCACTATTTTTAACGAGCATACCGGAAATACTTCAAAAATTTCGATCAGTAAACCTATTGTCAAATCTCATGGTCAGCAGAACTCAATGAAATCATTCAATATTGCGACTCTTAAAAAAGATTTTTCAAAATTCACTAATGTGTCATATTTCTTCTGTAAATAAAAATCTAACTACTGTAAAATCAGCCCCTGGAGAGAATAAGATCCCAAAACTTCGAAGGCGAGCTAAAGTGATTACTGTTCTTAACCCAGGCAAATGTCGAAAATATTCTAAAAGCTACCGACCTATATCCCTTCTGTCATACATACAAACTTTTTGAAAGGCTAATACTTAACCGCCTCACGCCTCTTATCGAACCGAAAGTTATCGCTGAGCAAGCTGGCTTTAGGCCAGGAAAGTCGAGCACCAACCAGATTCTCAAACTCACGCAATTAATCGAAGATGGGTTTAAGGCGAAAAAAGTCACAGGTGTTATATCCGTTGATCTGTCAGCAGCCTATGAGGCGTCGTCCTAATAGAACACGATCATCGCGCAAATACGCGATCGTCGCAGTCATTTGTACGAAAAAAGCGGAAAGCGCCCTCTGTCGACGCGACAACGCGATCAGGTTTGCCATACAAATGATCGCGTTGATCGCGTATTCGCACGATGGTCGCTTTATATTAGGACGACGCCTAATACAGTCAACATCAATCGACTCCTACGTAAAGGTCGACGAACTCACAAAGGATATAGGTTTTATAAATATGCTTAGAGCCATACTGAATGATCGTTGCTTCCAAGTGCATCTCGATAACACCAAAAGTTAGTGGCGCTGTGAGAAGAACGATCTCCTCCAAGGTAACGTGATAGTTCCGGTCCTACTTGACATCTGTACAAATGACCAGCCTTGCTCTCCACAAGCAAAACGCTTTTTCTATGCAAAAGACCTTGCATAAGCCGCCCTGACACGAAGTTTTGAAGAGGTTGAAGAAAAACTGACGGAAGCTCTGAAAGCACTTGGAAAATACTACAATGAAAATGCCCTACGGCCTTTTGAATCTTTTTGAGACCTAGTGCTGTGTTTTCCAGCTCCGCAACCGTCTGTTTACTAGGATCCTCAATATCTCGTGGCAAGGCGTTGATATAGAGCACTGCCCTCAACCTCGCTACCTTGGCATCACCCCCAGGTCTCTGACATATAAGTTTCACATACATAGTTTGACATATAACGTTCCGCCTTACGTCTATCACCTGGTGAGCATCACCGGAGGTTCTCCACACTACTGGCGTATGTCTTTCGTTCTACCCATGCTAAAGAAGTCAACATAGGCCAGTAGCTGAACGATCTTACAATGTTGTATCCACTAGCGGGTATAGCTCCTTCAGACAATCGTTGCGAGAAAGCCAGGCGTGAGTATGGGCATCAACTCCCAGCTGCATGCCTAAAAAGTCGTAAAAGCTTCCTGAGACATATGACCTCCTCGGAAGACAGCGGGCCAGACGTAAGATAAGATCTGTGGAGAAACAGACATCCCAGCCCTCCACACTTCATCACTTCGGCAGAACGTCTGCCGCCTGGACAAGAAATGCAGTGGCCAATCTGGAAATCTTTTATGCGATTGCGGACCCAGGTTGGTCGCTGTAGAAATAATCTCGCTAAATGGGGTATCTTTCACCCATCCCAAACTCAGTGCCAGTGTGGCCCCTTCTTAGGACATGCGTCACTTCCTTGCCTGACCAGCATGCACAACCACCTGCACCTTGAATAACAGGTGGCTATACTGATCGGACAAATTTATAGTCAAAATAGATACGAAAAGAAGAAGCCTCTAGTAGAAGATTTAATTTAATTCTCTTTCAGAAACCGTGTCTCCATTGACTATCATCTAATCTCCACCTGACTGTTCCAGCTCATCATCGTCTTCCTCTTCCTCCTCGTCTGGATCCAGTTCATCATCCAACAGCTCCAGGAAGTCGCGAGGGTCCTGCAGCCCTTACAAGCAAGATGAGATCTATAATCAGAAGGGGTATAGAAGTTATAGTTCTGATAGGTGAGTCGTCTTAAGGTTAAACTTGCGATAAATTTTGATGTTCGAATTTAGCATGATAGCTGGTGTGATATTCAAATAATGTGGCCTGACTTAACCATCTGCCAAGCAATAGAGGTTTAACTTTTTGTACATTTCTTTCAAATATCCTTTTGTTATAAAACCCGTAGTTTTTAAATTGTGTTTTAAAATTCAAAAAGACCTGTAGCATCATTTATATTTCGGTGTTTTCAATGGCTGGTAAAACAGCAAACTTATGAGTTTTTGATTTGGGTACAATCGTCCATACGTCGTTAGTAATACTCGTAGATACTTTCACTTAGAGATAGCCATCTTATTCTGGTCTTGTCACTAAATCAATAACAAATAAAATATCCAAAAATGATACTCTTACAAAACAAAGGATAATAGGTTAACTAACTCACACTCATGTTTTTAACTGAACTTAAAAAAAACTTTCTAACAAAAAATTAAACCGAAAACTGGCCAAGTGCGAGTCGGACTCGCGCACGAAGGGTTCGAAATTTTGAGTCGGCGCCAAACAACAATCTGATAAATTTCCTAAATTTGATATGAACGTAGAAATGAAGAAGGTTATACGTAGGTAATTAATCATTTTATTATTTTGGCGCCGACTCAAAATTAGTTTTATATAAAGTTTTATATTTTGTGTAAATAATCTCAATACAAGACATAAAAGGTTCATTTGTTTTTTGCTTTTTAGTTATTTTTCGTCGGTTAATTTATTTGTAAAAAGGTTTTTTTATTTTGTGATTTTTTGTGGCTCGCGTCATCTTTCAATACTCTGAGGCTATTCTTTAATCCTTCCTTGAGGTTCCCAGGATATTAACCAATTGAGGTTACCTCCAATATTGTAAATAAACGTAGACTCATACAAATAAAAAGCGTTATTCCAGAGTGAAACCCTGTTATGTAAGTTAACTGCATTGTACTCGCAGCAATACAAACAAACAAATTTAATCAATTTGAGTTGGTAGGATTCTTCATTCAAACACTGTTTAACCAATTGAGGTTACCTCCAATATTGTAAATACGTCTTTTCTTCAAAGCATATTAAGTGGTTTCTGTCACTAAAACCACAGTTTTATATCTAACTTCTAATTGTTTAGGAAAGGTATGGTTTCCACCATCAGCTCAGCTTCATGATTCCTAAACGCAAATACCTGATTAAGTTATGAAAAGTAAACAGAAATACTATTCGTGCCCATAATTTGAGGGTTCCTCTAATTTTATCAGGATTACATCATTAAGAACGATAGGTCCTTGATATGGGATGACCCTTGAGACCCCCTATACCCTATCTAACAAAAAAAGAGATATCGAAATCGGTTCATAAATAACGGATTGAGGGCTGAACATACATACAGAAACACTATTTGTGCCCACAATTTTCGAGGTTTTCTCTCAATTTTATCAGGATTCCATGATCAGATACTGATTTCCTTGACATGGTGGTCCCATGTTGAAATTCCATGTTATTGGTGTTATCCATTCGACTTTAATATTTAGTTTTACTTCTGGTGTACAACAACAATAAAAAAAAATATAACCGACTTCTAAAAATTTCAAAATAACTTTAATTTTGGAAGACGGTGTCAAATAACGAAGAAACAAAAGAAATACTCCCCATACAAATATTGATCAGCTGATGATAAATTTGTATGGAAAGTCCAATTTTTTGTTTTGGGAATTTTCTATTTTTTCTTAGAGAAAGTTGTTCATTTCCATGGGCAGAACCGGCTCCTAAAATATGAGCACACCTTTCCGTTACACCCTGTATACATCGACTTCCGAAATTAAAGTTATTTTGAAATTATTAAAAGTCGGTTGTATTATTTGAAAAAAGTTTTTTTGTACACACATAATCATGATCAGTGGTATCACAAACTCATCAATATCCAATTTAACTAAATGACTAGACGACATCCAGCCATCTGGTTTAAGGTTGCGTTCAACGACTTGGCTGGTTGTCCTACAGTCATTTAATTGAATGCCGGCGTTTAATGAACGGCCTAGGCGTCCAATTGACTGGCGGATTCAGCCAGATAGCTGCGACATATACAGGGTGTAAAGGAAAGGTGTGGTCGTATTTTAAGAGCCCTCACGACGGGGGAGGCAGTTGCCCGGGGCAGGGTCGTCTTGGCGGTGTCTTTGGACATCTCCAATGCCTTCAACACCCTGCCCTGGAGTTGCATAGTGGAGGCACTCCGGTATCACCGGGTGCCGCCCTACCTCCGTCGCGTAGTCGAGGCGTATCTGACGGACAGAGCCGTCATCTACCCCGGTCATCAGGGAGAATGGAACCGGCGAGAGATGTCGTGCGGTGTTCCGCAGGGATCGGTCCTGGGGCCGCCTTTGTGGAACATCGGATACGACTGGGTGCTGCGCTGCGACCTCCCCATTGGCGTCAGCGTAGTGTGCTACGCTGACGACACGCTAGTCTTAGCGCAGGGGTGGTCGCACGAGGCGGCGGCCGACCGTATGACACGCGGGGTTGCGACAGTCATAGGGAGGATCCGGCAACTGGGACTCGAGGTGGCATTGCACAAGTCCGAGGCCATGTGCTTTCATGGCTATCGGAACGAGCCACCGGCGGGTTCCCAGATCACGGTAGGAGGGGTTCGCATCGGCGTCGAGGGTACGATGAAGTACCTGGGACTCGTCCTCGACAGCCGGTGGAACTTCGTCGAGCATTTTCGACGTTTGGCTCCCAGATTGGACAGAGCCGGGGCCGCCTTGAAGCGGCTCCTACCCAATCTGAAGGGGCCAAACGCCTCCTGCCGGAGGCTCTACGCGGGGATCGTGCGGTCCATGGCCCTCTACGGGGCACCGGTGTGGGCGCGTTCGTTGACGCAGCGGTCAACGCGCCAGATGAACGCGGCCCAGAGGGTCATGGCCATCCGCATCATCCGCGGATACTGCACGATCTCCCGTGAGGCGGCGAGCCTCCTTGCCGGACTGTCACCGTGGGATCTGGAGGCAAAAACCCTCGCGCACCTGTACGAGTGGCGCGAGGAGGCTAAACGCCAGGGCGAAACTCCGCTGCCGCGACAACTCGCGGCTCGGCGGACAGAGCTCCGGCAGGATCTCATGGTGACATGGAGAGAGCGACTGTCGCAACCCAGCGCTGGGCACGCCACCATCGAGGCGGTAGTGCCCCTCTTTGAGGAGTGGCTGGAGAGGCGCCATAGCGCCCTCACCTTCCGCCTGACGCAGGTGCTCACCGGACATGGCTGTTTCGGGAGGTACCTGTGTCGGATCAAGGCGGAGGTGACCCCTGCGTGTTTCCACTGCGAGGATCGCCCCGTGGACACGGTGGAGCATACGGTGGAGGTTTGCCCCGCCTGGGCAGAACACCGCCGTGTCCTCGTGGATGCGATAGGCGGCAGCGACCTCTCGCGCCGTGCCCTGGTTCAGGCCATGGTACGGAGTGAGAGGGAATGGGGGGCCGTCTCCAACTTCTGCGAAGCAGTAATGCTCGCGAAGAGGGAGGCGGCACACGTTAGGGAGACTCAACAGAGACCGAGTCGCCCTAGCGCCCCCAGCAGCAGCCGTCGCAGGAGACGCCGGGGGCTGCGAGACGATCTCCGGCCACCGTAGACCCGGGCCTGCGGACGGCGAGTAGCGGGTAACTCGCCGTCCGATCAGCACCAGGCCCGAGAGTCGACGGCGCGTAGTGTTCCACGCGCGCCTCAAAGAGTTGTCAGCAAAGGACGGGGCCTGCCACGGCCAGTGCCTGCCCGGGGGTGGAGGATAAATTCGAAAGAGTTACCTCGCCCCCGGGCGCGTAGGGCAGGGAGGAACAGGGGTGGGTTTTAGTCAGTAAGAGTCTGACACGCCCTTCCGCTCCACCCAGAGCGGAAAGAGTCATTAGATGATTTCCCACCCCCCAAAAAAAAAAAAAAAAAAAAAGGCGTCCAATTGACTGGCGGATTCAGCCAGATAGCTGCGACATATACAGGGTGTAAAGGAAAGGTGTGGTCGTATTTTAAGAGCCGTTTCTGCCCATGGATATGAACAACATTCTCTAAGATAAAAAACTTTTTTACAAAAAAAACAACCGACTTCCAAAAAAAAAATACACTAAAAATTTAAAAATAACTTTAATTTCGGAAGTCGGTGTTTGTATTTTACTTCTTCGTTATTTGACACCGACTTCCGAAATTAAAGTTATTTTTAAATTTTCGCTTTTTAGTTGTTATACCCCAGAACTAAAAACCCCAATAACATGGAACGTGGAATTTAAACATTTGAAGAACACAAAAACGTCATCAAGATATGCGTATTTTTCGTTTTTGTTCAGTTTCTCAAAAAGCGCTAAAGCAATTTCGATAAAATTTATATGGGACCATCTCGGGAGTATATTCTTTCGGATAAAACAAGAATTTTGAAAATCGGTCCACAAATGACGGAGAAATGCGCGGACATACATACAGTCGAACATAGAACCTCCTCCTTTTTCGAAAGTCGGTTAAAAAAATAGAAAAATCCCAAAAAAAAAATTGGAATTTCCAAAAAAGCTATCATCAGCTGATCAATATTTGTATGGGAGGTAATTTTTTTTTTTAAAATCCTGATGTTTTCTTGAAGAAAGTAGTTCATATCGATGGGCAGATGCAGTTTTTAAAATATTTAAAAACTCTTAACCTTTCCGTTACACCCTGTATACGGTCAAATTGAGAACCTCCTCCTTTTTTATCATCGACGACTAAATAGTGAATAAAACATATATACAGTCGAACATAGAACCGCCTCCTTTTTCGAAAGTCGCTTAAAAATAAAAACTTTTTTGAAAATCATTTATATTTTTTGTAAAAAGTTTTTCATTTTTAATAAACAAATTAATAAATAATCTTTATACTACACCTACTTGGAAAGTACCTTGATACTTTATCAAATTTACGGTAGAAAGTACGTCATTGCATATCGAACAAATATGCGGGGAGAAAACGCATCTGAGCGAGAGAGAAAAGTGTATGAAAATCCATTTCTTACGTGGTTTTTCTTTTTTAATTTTGGGTAAGACTATGCGCCGGTAACCTAAATATCAAAAGCCAAAAAGTTTTTACAGTGAGTTTTTATCTCCAAGTTCGCAAAATGACACTGGCCACTAGCTGTGTGTTGGATGGTGTCGGGCTGGCAGTGCGACCCTGCGGCGGCAGGATAAACAATTTGAAAAAAGAACATGTGAAAATTGCAGACGCCATTGGCGCCATTTTCAGATTCAGTTTTCGTAGAAAGTAAAATAAAACTATCAAAATGATAAGTAGTGATAGTGATGATGAAGATTTTTTAACTCCGCCGCAGTTGAAGGAAACAGCAAAAATACTGATTGATAACCTTTTACCACAGAAGTCAATTAAAAAATATAATAAAACTTATGACGATTTTTTGCAATGGAAAAGTGAAAAAAATGCGGCATCTTTTTCTGAAACTGTTTTGCTAGCTTATTTCAGTGAAAAAGCGCAAAAATACAAACCAAGTACGTTATGGTCTATGTACTCAATGTTGAAAAGTACTATATTGACAAGAAACGACATAAATATTCAAGAATACAAAAAACTTACAGCATTTCTGAAAAGAAAGTCAGAGGGATTCCGTAGTAAGAAATCAAAAGTGCTTACTACAAAGGATGTTTATTCCTTTTTGCAGAATGCTCCAGATGACAAATATTTGTTGATGAAGGTAAGTTTATGAACAAAATGCACTGGTTTATGATTTATTACGTACCTATTTATGAGTAGAAATCTACTAGGTTTTCATGTTTGATATTTTTGTTTACAGATTATTTTGATTTTAGGAGTAAATGGGGCCTGTCGTTCGCAAGAACTTGTGGATATGACAACAGACGATATCGAAATCCTCGAAAATGGAATAATTGTCAATATTCCTAACACAAAAACCAAAATTCAGCGATCATTTGTTATATCGGGCTTATTTTATGAGATAATGAAGAAATATAACGAAATTCGCCCCAGTGACCCCAAAACCAATCGGTTTTTACTACAATATAAAAACAAAAAATGTACGAAACAAGTAATTGGGAAAAACAAAATAAGTACTGTGCCAAGAGAAATAGCTTCCTACCTTAATTTACTCAATCCACTAGAATACATTGGCCACTGCTTTCGCAGAACTTCAGCGACTATTCTTGCCGATACTGGTGCTGATTTAACCACAATAAAACACCACGGTGGTTGGAAATCGTCCGCTCTTGCAGAAGGTTACATAGAGAATTCCGTAGAAAACAAAACACGAATAAATAACCAAATATCGGGATCGATTAATGTGCATCAAGACTCATCTCCTCAACCATCAACGAGCGCGGTGATGCCAAATGCCCCTCAGCAGCCAGTTGCCCCTTTGGCACCACAGCCTTGTACGAGCGCAGTGCCAACAGCACAGCCAGTTATTCCTCCTACAGTGTCGCAAACATCTCAAACAAACATTAATGGAAAAAGTGTTACATTAAGCTTCACTAACTGCAACAGTTTCAATATAAATTTCAATGAGTAAAGATTTAGTTTTTTATTTTCCTCGTAGGTGTAGTATAAAGCACTATGTATCACTCGAGAGAAAGTGCGATTCCCGATCTCGGTTGTTTTAAAGCCCTCGCCTACGGCTCGGGCTTCAAACGACACCCTCGACGGTAATCGGTCACTTTCTCCTCTCGGTGAACAATGTACTATAGATAAGGGACAGTAACATAAACTCATATTATAACATTATTTTGTCAACAAACCTTTGTGTTATAAAGTTAACTTTTTAATTTTATTAGAGTTTTCTGTGGATAAAGTCTGTCAATACGGTATAACTTTTCATTATTGGAACTTTACTATACGAGAGCAGATAAACAAGTTTCTTGCTCATTGTTTTTATAAATATAGGTCAGCTTTAACCTTTTCCTCGTTACAGGGAAAGCAACACACCCGTGGAAGAGCGTCGAATAGTGTTCGTGGGCCGTCTCGAGAAAGACGTCACCAAGCTCACGCTCAAGAACCAGTTCTCCAAGTTTGGACATGTTATGGAAGTGCGACTTCATAGCAAGGAGGATGGGTCAGTATTTTGATGTTTTGGTCTTTTAAGAACTGTACTTTACCCAGGTACAGTATCGACCATAGCTTAGCTTTGTTTTTGGCGCGAACTATTTGAGAATATCATATGCCGTGGTAAAGTACTAGGTAGGTGTGTGCGGCTGACTGCCCAAGGAGCGCCGGTAGATAGTATCGTCCCTCTTTCATTACATTTTGTTAATTTTTTATACCTTTGATGACAACGGTACGAATGGAGGCCTTTTGCAGATATGGTTCATTTAAATTCTTAAGAATATAGGTACACACAGCTCCATTAAGAGGTTACCCCCCCAAAAGACATGTGCGTTCAAATCTGTGATAGGCCCAAGTTGGTTTTGTATTTTGAAAAAAGCTTTTATTATAATTAATGTATCGATTTAGTGAATAAATAAGTTTAGGTTAGTATTTATTTTTTTAGTCTGTTTTTTTTCAATAAAATGTTAATTATTTTATTATTGGGTATAACGACAAGCAATAATAGGGCTAACATTCACGAAGAGTTATTCAACGTCTAAATAGATCGGAGGTTTCAAGACCGCTTACCGTGCATAAGATTGGAGGTTCAAATCATAGACACGAAATGTCATGCATTATTATATATTTTTTTAATATAATTTTTATTTTGTTATAGTAATATTTATAAAGAATTTTTAAGTCAAGAAAAAGAAAATACTTTAATAATATTTATTATTGCTATTATTTAACAAAACTTTGATCTTATTTTACTTTAAAGATTTATATTTTACAATTTGATTTCATAATTTACAGTTATCATAAATTCATATTTTGCCAACTGACACATCGTAATTCCTTTTGCTCACATTTTGTTCATACAGAACAACTATTTTTGTCCTCATAAAATTAAAAATCATTTTAATAATAATGAGTAAATCATAGTCGTTAAACATTGTAGTTATAACTTGAGGGTATGGATTAGTTTTATAAAGAAAACGTAAGTAAATATTTGTGAATTAATGAATGCCCTCAAATGATAACATGTATCGATGAGACAGACACCTAAAGATAAAGTGACTCAGACGATTGTAGATAATAATTTCATCGCAATTCATATGGGCTCGTTGGCTAGTTCGTCAAACTGCCGGTATTATATGGCGATACGAAGACGTTCGGTGATGCGATGGTTCGAATCCAAGTCGAAAGAATGAACTCTTTTTGAAGTATTCTTTAGATTATTCGTAACGAATTCAATGTTGTAGCAGAGTAACATTTTAAAACTTGAGGGGTTAGCACATACTGACGCTGTGTGTACATAATCGGCCTACAATATTCCTACTGCTAGGAAATGCTGGTGCTCTCACAAAGTTGTACTTCTCCAGTTTTAGAGCATGACAACACCAGCGCCTTCTAAAACCATTGCTATTCTGTTCAACAGAACTCGATATGGCTTCGTGACTTACGAGTACCAGCGCGCTCGCGACGCCTGGTCAGCTGTAGAGGCATCTAGCACGTTCCCGCAGTACGACGTCGGGTTCGGAGGGCGCCGCGCCTTCTGCAGGCAAAGTTATGCTGATCTCGGTGAGTTGATAAGATTGTATTTATTCCATACTATAGCACTTCGCCCTGACTTCGTCTGCGTGTGTTTCTAAGAGTAAAATACATTTTAGAATTGGATCTATAGTTCCAGAGATTACCCAGTACATATAAACTTACAAACAAATGTTACCTGTTTATAATATTAGTATAAATTATAGGGTAGGCATGTGTAGGGAAGAGAATTCCAAAAGAAAGCTGTCACCATTTTGGTAGGGCACTTAAAGATGGAATGAAGGTATAAGGTCATCTCCTCTTAGTCGACCCTTGGAAACTCTAAAGAATTTAAGTTTCTTGGATTATTCTAAGAATACTAATTGGTCATCTTAAGAGAACCCTTTCATCTTGACCTAAGAAGGTCATCCGAATTGAATTTTTATTGATCACTAAGAAGAAAAATGATTAAAACTAATATCTTTATTTCCTCTTTCCAGATGGTCTCGAAGCTAAATACACGGAGAGCGCCTTCCACGGGCAAGCGGTGCCACCGCCTATCCGAAGAGACGACAATATATGTCATTCGAAGATATGCTTCAAGAGATGAAAAAGAAGCTCAGCCAACGCAAGAACGAAATGAAACGCCCCGACGATCCCAAGCCTTGACAGTTACCAACATTTGGCCGGGCAATCATCATGACACTGACATTAGCTGTTAAAGTGACAGTTGGCTTAATCTAGTGGCAAAGGCATGGATCATATTCAGCCTTAGTGATTCGTGTGACAGTGATGTAGATTCGTAAGACTGTGGACTTTTGTGTTATTAACTAGACGCTGGCTTCTGATGAAAAACGATTTTCCGGTAAGCATTACACTTTAGTATTCTAACACATACCTCGGTAGAACTTTCAGTCATAGTAGTACGACTAAAATGATTTAAAAATGTATACACGCTGATATTACGGTACTGATTGACATTTATAGTATCCCGGCTATGTATACCTTGTCAATTTATTAAAATTGTGTCAGGTCCAGATATTATTTTTAAAAAAGAGAGATTATATGAATAAGGATTTACAACCGAATTATTCATGAGAATCTTATTACTTTTGGACCTATCATGTTATGAATGATTTGTCTGTGTTTCTACGTCTGGTTTCTGTGGGCGTGTGCAATGACAGTGCCTGTCAAGGATGACAGCTGTCAAAGTGACAGTTACCTAGATGTGCAATGTAAAAGACAGTTGTGTTGCGGACAAAATTTGCTCATGAGTTGTGGCATCAAGTGGTTATCCATCATCATGATTTTCATTTCCAACACTTATTCATTTTACTGCCTTCAGAGTTATTCAAAATGGGAGTACTTTTAAAACAGCCCACTATGGCTGAACCCAAAAAAAGATGTAATGTTTTACTGATTTCATTAAGATGTCACAACTTCTTTATTTACCATTTTGTTGTAGTTAATTAGTTTTTAATTTGAATACCTCATGGATGTAAAAATTCTTTGTTTTTTTTTTGCTCTGTAAATAAAATCTTAAGTTTTTGGCGCTACCTCTGTTTATATTAAGGTCGAAATCTTCGGATTTCGGACGGTTGTGTTTCGACTTTGATTTGACTATAGAGTAGAAAGATGGAGTATTATTGTAATTTCAAAAACAATGGGGTCTATTTTTCTACAAAGCCTTTCTTAGTTTTCTGCTGGATATTACTGTTTTCCCAAGTGACCATGCCTGCCTTGTACTGTCCAATCATTGGTTCTGGAAATGGTTATTATTACATGGCTTTTTAAACTAATCTAGTGAAATCTGACCAGTTTTCCTAGTTATCTCAAACAGTTGAAATAAGTGCTGATTTGACGGACTTTACCTATGGGATGAGAAATTCCCTGGACCATTAGGAGTCATAATCTCTTGCCTAAAAATATAATTCACTCCAAATTAATCCAAATTTTTTGAGTTTTGGAGGTATGCAGAACAGGGTGTAAAGCCCCACATACCTATCACACTAAAGAAAACTATTTTATGTAAATATTCTTTGCACATTGTTTGTACTAAATCCTATGTGTCTGTATATATCTAGCTATGGTTACCACTTCTTTATATGTCATAATCCTATGTGTTACTACTAGTAAGTAAATATGAGCCGATGATATTTGAACATAACTGACGAGATTCGCGAGTACTAATGGTACGCCTCTGCCTAATTCTTTGAATACAGGAGTGGGGTTATATTATGATATTTCTATGTATAACTTGACACACAAATTAAATTTACCTGCACTAAATATAAAATAAGATAGCTGAAAAGACTAGACAGGAATTGACAATGGTGCCGATTGGGCTAAACTTATTGGCTATCTTTCACTTACAAGCTTAGTATAAAAGAGATATGTTATTCAAACGTAAAATTAGTCTGCTCATGGTTTAGCGTGCTTTTCGGCAACCTAATCTGACAGCTGTCATTTTGACATATCTTTCTTTTTAATTTGTAAGTAAAAGATGGCAACAGTAAGTTTGGTCTAAATCGTGGTCAATGGTTAGTTTACTTTAGGCAAGTAAAATTTTTGCACAATAATACTTTTACAATTATCATAAAATAAAATAACGAAGCTTCCATTGCGATTGTAAGTGCCAAAATTAGAAAAACCACTGTTCCTATTATATACATAATTATAGATCACCGAATTGACTAGCCAATAGTTATACACTTTTCTTGATTATACATTTTTTTTCATAGACTAGATTCCGTTATGTGTTCCTACGAAATTCGCGATGACTAACTCGGGCAAACATAAGTACCAAATACTGGTTAAAGTCGGCTAAATATAGGAACTGCTTCGAAAAAAAAAAAAAATTTGCGACTTCCTAAGCTTGATTGCAACTTCACGATTTAGAAAACAAACTTACGTGGAAATATGAAAAATCTAATTAAAATAATGTGAAAATGAAAAATGTTTAATTGATCCCGAATTTTGTAGAAAGTTCACTTATCTGTAACTCTTATGATTATGTGGCTGTACAGTTCATATGTAATTTAATCAATTAAGGTTCTAACTTGCGTATATTTGTCTAGACCAATTCTATTGTAAGTAAACAAGCTAAGCAACGAAGATGGCGCCAGTAGGTTTTACTTTAGTTTCAATTTAAAATAGAATAGTACTGGAACTCAACATTTCAACTTTAAATTATATACTGCCAAAGGAATTGTAATAAATACTTGACTTACTCTAATATAATTTTGTTTTTTTATTCCACATAACATAAATATACCATACGCTTTAGATGGAAACATTGCATAAACTTGCTTAGAATTGCCGGTGTAGAAAAACAGCAAGTAGATATCTAGTCAAAGTTACTAGATGATATTTTTTGTTTTATCTTTGTGGTGATAATTTATTTAAACGTAAAAATAAGCGTATTTTTTTTTAAATGGTTTTAAGTTTAAAGATTTTATTACATAGTTTCTATCGGCTAGAGAAATAACGTATGAAAATGGCGACTAAAACTTAAATAAAATTGTGCCGATTAATCAGTTTTCTTGTTTGTTATTAAAATTGGTCTTCAATTAATACAAAGTTTTGTTTTTTTTTGTAACTAAATGAGTTTTAAGTTCCATTAGTATCGTAATTTATTTCCGAATTTTGCTCCACCGACAGTGTAGACTCAACTTAATTGATGTATGCCGTAAAGTTAGCATTCTATCGCTTTGTGTATAAAGTTAACCATACACTAGGCAATTTATTTACAGACATTTTATGACATTCAGTTAATTATATTCCTATCTATGTCCATTGACATATTGTAAATATAGACGTTTTACGATATTGTAAATGATTATGTAACAATTTGTATCCTTCGATTGCACAACATCTGACGGTAAATTGACAAGTGTATGGCCCACCTGACATAATGTCATTCCCGCCAAATTTTGACAGCCTCTGTCACGCCTGCACAGGTAACAAATAATATTTTCTTTGTTTTATTATAAACGTAAAACTTAAGCTCTAAGGAATGATAAGTAACGTGAATGAAAAGACTATATAGTACATAATTTTGTACGTATTTTTAAATTTAATCAGATAAACGAGTCATTACGAACATAAAATCAATACTCTTTAAAAATAAGATCATGGGTTTTGTAGCATTTAGAAATTGTTAAGATTACTTTAATAGAAAATATGAAATTTTTGTTTTGTATTACATGATGTATTAGTGTCCATCTTGATAACGTTTTGTGACTAATATTCAGATAATGAACACGAGTTTTGTATAAGAATTTTATACATTTCGGTTTAATAAATCTTAATTGTTAGTTCTTAAGATTTAAAAGTATGTGAAAAATGATAAATTGACCTTAATTACATTCATTATAATCTGTGGCGCTGGTTGTCTAAAAATAAACTAATTTTGCATGTTAACCCTTAAATGCATGGCGATGTAGATCTGCATCGTATGTTTAAAACCTCATATCTCTTTATGTAGCAACCATAGCTGACTTGTTTTTTTTTATTTTTACTTTTCTAAAACTATTTTATAGTTTCCGAACACAAGTAAAATCTTTGACAGTTTTTTTTTTTATCTGTGACAATTTTCATTGTTGGCGCGCAATCTGAATAAAACTTCACTTCGGCGTGTGTTATGAATTACGATTATTTTAAATAAAAGTAATAAAAACGTAGAAGATAAATTGTTTTCGGATAGAAACAAGGTAAGACTAAGAAATAATATTTATATTTTTCAATTTATTGATAAAGTTATGTAAGAAAAATGCATTTTTTTTTGTGATGTAGAAGTACATCAGTATGCAAAATCGGCTTACCAAGTTTACTAAACGTAAAGTTCTTATCTGATATTGGATACGTATTTATTAGTCTTTTTTAAGTAATTATGTTATTATTTCTATAAATATATATATATTACATTGAGGCTGAATTATTTTCACATTAAATTCTTACGACTTTATGCATATATTATCACAGAATGTCTCGGTCCCTGCAAAATAAGGATATCGAACAATTATTAGCTGCTTTAGAAGACGGTAATGTTTCGGAAGATGGGTTAGAGAATGAGAATGATGACGAGGATCAATTTTACACGAGCACCCGAGAAATTATCCAAGATTTAATGGAAGAAGATGAGACGTTAGCCGAACCCGAAGAACATAGCGCACCTTTAGTCGATAATCCTGAGCCATCTCTTCATGACGAATTGCAACATAACTTAGTAAACCCGATAGATAGACGTAGCCTTATTTGGAAAAAAGATTACATTACTTATGATGCCTCTAAATTAATTTACGAACCCAGCATATTCGATCCGCATACAGCCAACCTCGATACACCGTATAGATGTTTTCTTTATTATTTTACTCCAGATTTTCTTCAAAAAATTGTAGATGAAACCAATCTCTATGCCATTCAAACAAACCCAGCGACCTCTTTTGTGATAACTGTTAGCGAACTAAAAAAATTCATTGGAATATTATTATTTATGTCTGTTCAACATTTTCCTAGTGTGCGTTCTTGTTGGCACGAAAAGTTTGGCTACGAACTTATAAAAAACGCAATGCCGGTGAATCGTTTTGAGGCCATAAGAAGCATGTTGCATTTCAACGATAATCAAAAACATCTTCCGAGAGATCATCCAAACCACGATCGCCTACACAAAATCAGACCTGTAATAGACCACCTGAACGAAACTTTTTCATCTATTCCGATAGACCAACGCCTCTCGATAGACGAACAAATGTGTTCTACTAAAATCGGTCATTTCCTAAAACAATACTTACCAAATAAGCCCCATAAATGGGGCTACAAGCTATTTGTTTTATGTAGTCTCATGGGATATGCCTACCGCTTTGAAGTGTACTCTGGACAGGAAGAAAAAAGAAACAGACTAGCAAATGAGCCAGATTTGGGAGTCACCAATAATGTGGTCTTACGGTTGGCTAGAGTGATACCAAGAATGAGGAATCATATAGTGTTTTTCGATAATTTTTACACTTCATTGCCCCTGGCATACTATTTGTCGAAACAAGGAATCCATTGTGTCGGAACTGTGCAACAGAATAGATTGCCTAATTGTAAACTCCCAGACAAGAAAGACCTAATGAAGACAACGATTCCTAGGGGTACTTATGAGGAAAGAATTTCTCACCATGATGGTGTTGACTTTTCAGCTACGGTGTGGAAAGATAACAAGGTGGTTACTTTGTTGTCTACTTATATTGGCTCGCAACCCGTAGGTACTATATGTCGGTATGATAAGCGGCTAAAGCAAAAGATTGATATCTGTTGTCCAAAAATAGTACAGGAATATAATATGCACATGGGGGGAGTGGACCTGATGGATAGCTACTTAGGTCGCTATCGTCTATGAGTGAAAAGCCGCAAATGGTACCTCCGCCTATTCTATCATCTATTGGACCTTGCAGTGATAAATTCATGGATACTTATGAAGAAAAATCTTATTGCAAAAGGCATCCCAAGCAAACAACTTCCAAATCTTGGTCAGTTCCGCAATGATTTGGCTGATTCTCTTTGCAATGTGGGATCTTATAATAATGGTAATAAAAGAGGTCGGCCCAGTAATGGCTCATTAGAACAAAGTTTACAGTCAAAAAAAACCAAAGGCTCATCTCATCCTTTGCCGTCTATGGATGTGCGAAAAGACGGCGTTGGTCACTGGCCTATATTTTCGAATAGACTAAGGTGCAAAATTCCTCTATGTAAGGGTACCACACAGTGGTCTTGTAGCAAATGCAAAGTTCCCTTATGTCTGAATGCAAAAAATAATTGCTTCATGAATTTCCACATTTTGTAATGTAATAAAATAATAATTAAGTTTGTACTATTATATTATAGTATGTAGGAAATTTAAGGACCGATTGTGCATGATGATGTAGAAATACATCAATATGTTTTTTTGAAAATAAAAAATATATATTCCATAATTATTTTTTTCAGTATTTTTCCCATTAACTACATCCATTTTCCGATTTATTTCAAATTTTGTTGATTAAAAACAAAAATTCATGCATTTAAGGGTTAAGGAATGAAATGAAAATGGGAGAAAACGCACAGCAGCGCCATAGACAATCATGACGTGTTTTGGAACTAAATGGTTCCTAATTTACTTTAAAATGACTTGTTATCCAAAATTATGGAAATTCAATAAATAGAATGAAACTATACCCGTATTTGAAAAAAAAAATAGTTATACAAGGTTCTTAATTCAAATTCAGTGGTAGCTTAAGAACATATTTTGAAATGCGGGTATAAATAATTCGCTTTGCTTGAATCTTATGTGCTTGTGTATAGAGTTGAGATTCATACACTACTGGGTTGTAGTACATATTGAAAGTCCAACATAGAGTTGATAGTACATAGTGAGAATGTTTTATACATACAGCTGTTGATAAATAAAAGTATTTTGGACATAACTTTACGTATTTTGATTTATCGTTCCATCCTTTACTCAGTCATTGCTTGTGCTTGCTAGATATGCACTTTAACGTTTAGCTAGTAAACTTGATGTAAGGATCGCATGATGATGTTTGTTCCTGTTAAATTCTGAAAATGTTTCCCTGACCTCGGACCCCGAGCGCTTACTGCCTACGGGTCGAGTACACCAACACTGTGTGCTTCTGCCAAAATGACGATATGTCGGGCCACGACTAGACGACATAAGTTAACAAAATGACGATATGTCGGGCCACGACTAGACGACATAAGTTAACAAAATGACGATATGTCGGGCCACGACTAGACGACATAAGTTAACAAAATGACGATATGTCGGGCCACGACTAGACGACATAAGTTAACAAAATGACGATATGTCGGGCCACGACTAGACGACATAAGTTAACAAAATTCAAATGATTGTAGAAGCAAATTTTAATCATTAGCATTATCTGTATGTATACCTATCTGTATCTGTGAAATAGTTTCAAAATTGTCGTCGTCTATTTGTGTCACTTAACTACGCAATGGGTTTTGATGCGGTTTCTCTATAGAATGCAAAGGAAGTGGTAGAGGGTAACAGAAAGAGGAAAACGGAAGGGAGGGAAAAGGGTAATTATCTATATCATATGTATCTACTATAAAAATAAAAATCAATAAGCGCATCTCTTTAGAACGGCTGCACAGGACAAGGTTTCTATCAAAGAAAATTAGGGAAACGGAAAAAAAAATTGCACTCGTGCAAAGCCGGGGTGGGTCGCTAGTCATTTATATTAAAACCGGCCAAGTGCGTGTCGGGCCACGCGCTGTGTAGGGTTCCGTAGTCGCCCGTTATAACATGCGGACTTAGAGGGTGGCTTTGTGTTAGTTACTATGAACATTTAGAGTTTACGGCTTGAAGGCCAATAACGTTTTAAAACGAAGCTGCTTTTTGGCGCATGATGGCCTGGAAACCATCAGCGCGCGCTTCAGCAAACATCCCAGACGCGCTGCACCTCCACGGCAGACCCAACAACATCCTGAACGCATTATTGTACTGAGTGCGCAGGGCTCTGTAGGTATATCTCAGCTACAGGCCGCTTGAGTAGAAGGACTGGCAATAAGCTTTGAATAGCGTCACTTTCACTTCTCTCGTGCATCGTGCGAGCCTGCGTGCGAGCATATTAGCTCTCACCGCCAGAGCCCTGCGCTCCCTCTCAATATCCTCATCATCCCTGAGGTCTCCTGTCACAATGTGACCCAGATATTTGAAGGCTTGAACCTGCTTTAGGGCTATTCCATTGAGAAATACAGGAGGCACATGGGTAGGCTGTTGTCGGCGTGATTTAAATACTATTATTTCACTCTTTTTAGAGTTATATTGTAACCCATGCCCCTCCGCGTACTTCTTCTTTCGACAAAAGTTTCCTTAGCCCGCTTATGGAGGGGCTCAGCAGAACCATATCGTCTGCATAGCTAATATTATTAAAAGAAGTGTCATCAATGTGGCATCCCTGGTGCTGGTCCGTATACGGGGTAGCAACAACGGTATTCTGAGCGCAATAGCGGCACGTTTTGACTGTCCCTTTGAAAAGCGGTGGGTCAAATCTTGTGTGGGTGTGGCCAGTCATGGCAAATAAAAATTTAAAGATATTTGTACTAGAATAAGGTTGCTATGGGTTTATGCCACCCGAATTAAAGTGATTATTATTATTAAAACGGGGCCAGGCCGATTGAAACTGAAGAAGGTGGTACAAAATCCAACTTTATTGCAGTTAAGGTTTCAATGTTTGGGACACTGAAGCTTTCAACGTTTGGCGCTTATTTTTGGGATGTAACAGAAGAGTCAATAAAATGTAAATATTTGTATTTTGGTTCAAATAAGTGCCTTTTTTACAAGCTTTTATTTAGTTTCACCTCCCGTTGTCTGTTATTAAAATCTTGTAAACTCAATTAGACCCACTTCTCGATGTCTGATTGGACTTAAATTTGGTGTACTTATGTATCTTCGCTGACAATACAATGATATGCTACCCTTGGAGCTGGTATGATGATGGAGACGGAAAATGGCATTAGGAACTTTTGAAATAAACAAGGTAAACTCATCGAGTTTGGGCTCGTTTGATTTGTCGTGAGAAGTACTACACCTAGACGATATCTAGGGTCTGATGATGAAGCCAGAAGGTGGTCACAGCATCTCTGTGATAAAACAACATAACCCCATGGAGTTTGGGCTCGATTGATTCTTCTTGAGGAGCACTTTACATCTAGACGATATACAGGCTCTGATGATGAAGATGGAAGGTGGCAACGGCATCTCTGTGATAAAACAACATAACCCAACCGAGTTTGGGCTCGATTGATTCGTCTTGAGGAGCACTACATCACATCATAATATCCGTAGAATATTTTAAAACATCACGCCTACTCTAAAATACTTACCTATTAAAAGGTTAAAAATAACGTCCCACATAAACAAGAATTTACAACTTTCAGCTGGGGTTCAAAGATCGTGTATACTAGTGTAATTAGCAATTATATCATACGAGTAATATGCATTTTCCAATAACTCAAAAGAAAAAATTAGTGAGCTAATTAATGTTTATCATTTTCGATGGTGTCGATCGTTACCTAATTCAAGTCGGACAACAGTACGTGTTCGACAAAAATAAGGTAAATTCAGGGAATTTCTGTACTCTTTAGTTAATGACACATAATTAAATGTTGCGATCTTCAGAGTAATTGCTTATTAGCAGATATTTTTATTATTTTGACGATGCTAAACGATGTCTACCTAATTGATAACGGAAAAAACCGGCCAAGTCCGTGTCGGACTTCACACACTTAGGGTTCCGTACCAAATGTATTTTTGACAATTTGTATGGCTTTGGGTCAACAAGATGCTTACCTATACTGTGAAAATTTGAAGACTAGCTCCAACCGTTTGGCTGTAAAACCTGTGTGACAGACAACAGACAGACAGGCAGACGGACACGTGAGTGACAGCAATAGGGCTCCGTTTGGACCCTTCGGGTACGGAAACCTAAAAACTGCATCTTTAACTGAAATACTCGTATGAAGTAGGAACCTACTTATCGTCGGTGATACTCAATACCGCGTAATTAGCTTTTCCCTTAAGGCCTAATTTTCATCCCAAGTTTGACCTTATGGAAAAAGCTAGTTAGGTGGTATTCCAGTATCACCGACGTTATGCCAAAATATTCAAATAAAATATGCGAGGATGATTTTCTCACCCTTTCTTTTTATATTTTCTTATCAGTGATTGAAATGAGTGCAAAACAATTCTTGGAATTGAGACAATGGGGGTTGTGGCTAGGGGCTCAGGTAAAAAATTCGTGAAATGCAAAAATTACTTGTTAAGCGACTAGTTAGAAACGAGTCAGAACGATTAAAAAAATGTGTTACTTAAGAGAAATTAAATTCGCTGTATAGTGGGCGGTCTGTCTCTTGTAATGCACCACTACGCGTGAAACTAATATATGTTTACAGAACAATAAACGGAATAATAATACCTAATAATAATAAAAAAATATTTCAGAATCATTTTTCCATATTTGTTAGTAACAGTAGGTATAAACTTATAAACTAGTGTTAGTAACATTTATTCAAAGAGCGTGAGGCTCACCGATCCCGGGAATGTCTACTTGACTGCGTGCAGTCGTATCCACCGCCCCTAAGATCGGAGAGTCCCACCTATCTGCCAACGTTCTAAGAATGGTGTTGGGGCTGGCGCGAACAAGGCGTAGTAAAGATGCGCAGTTTTAGCGCATTATGGACGAAAAACTATCAACGTCTGCGTCGGCAAACATGATGCGCTACAAAAACGCGGCAGCCCCATCAACACCCGGCACGTGTTGTTATACTGTGTGTGCAGGCCACTATATGCCCTATGCGTAAAGTTCACCCACAGGCTGCACGTGTAAAAAGATTGGCAGTAGGCTTTGAAACGCATCACCTTAACCTGAGCCGAACAACGTGCAAACCGGTGGGCCAACATCCCACATCGAACAGCCAGTGACCTGCGCTCCCGTTCTACATCATGGTTGTCTTTCAAATCATCTGAGATCCAATGACCCAGATATTTAAACTTAGCAATTCTTTTTAGAGGTCTGCCGGACAGCTTAACGGGTGGAGTTGTGCTATAGCATTTACTGCCTGCCCTAAATATCATGAATTCGCTCATTGGTGCATTATATTACAAAAGAAAAACATTCACGACCTTAGTTTGTTTAAAAACGTACCTACTTACCTATTATTAAAAAATATCACCATGTGAACGGGTGCCAACTTTTGAGCCAAATTAAAAAATGAGGATTTAGAAGTTAAATCTCCTGTTTTGTTTCAATTTTATGACTTGCCTGGTGGTCACAATAGATCCGGAACCCTTTTGTGTATAGAATGAATGCCCAAATTCGCTGTATTGGTTTTATTATCTACTAGCTACTATTGTTTCATTACTAATAATACTTTCGCTACCTGATGTAGGTATTACCGAACTACTTATCTTTACCCATTAGTTAAGCAAGTGGTAAGCAAGTGCAGCAGACAGAAAACAGTCCGTGTTCATAAGTCTCGGAGAACAGGCGTTCTTTCCGTAGTACTCTGTATCTGGCTAAGTTTTACTAACTTATTGGGATTGTGTGTTGTGTGTTTGTGTTTTGAATTTTCTTTATTTGTGGACAGTGAAGGTGTTTATTATCTACCTTATTGGTAAGTACCCAATTTTCATTTACACCTATATTAGTAATATTTATTAGCAATACAATACTATCTATGAATACATTTATAATGTGGTCGTCAAAGAAATAATCGCATTTCGCAATTTAATACAATAATAATTTTTAAAATGCAATTTTTCTTTTTAATTTATTTGCTATAAATGCTTTTTATCTGATTGCACGTTGGCAAAGGCCTCCCCCTACTATTTCCATAGGATTCTATTCCCCACTGCTCTAGTCCACAAACTTCCTACTACTACTTTAATCTGATCCGTCGGCATTTAATCTGGTTTGTTTCTTTATAGTGGTTCATTATATTCTATCTGACCTTTTCTTCCCTAACATATTAGACAAGTTTATAGGTAGCTATAAATTTTCCCCTAGAACTATTTTCCCTAGGGCAAAGAGGGCCATGGTCCAGAGCGGCAGACTGCGAGGGGCGGCGAAGCCGCCCCAAGCCGCCCCTTGCGGCCTTCTTTGGGCGCCTTTTATTGTCAAGCTTAAGGCGACACATTGATTAAATGGCTGTTGTCTTTTTAGTGTATCTTGCTAAGTCCTTGGACTAGGGATATAACATTTCGTTATAAGCTTTTTGATTAGATGATCTTCAATTTGATTGAAGGAATAAAAACAAATTTTATCGATAGAAAAAAAATGCAAACTTCGATCCATCTTTTAACACTTTTTAGCTACAAGGCGTAACGCTTCAGAGGTACATATTTTATGAAATTTCCTTCAAAACATAGAGAATAAACTTATCAAACGTTTGATTGAACAGATTTTGATTTATTAATACTTTTATGTTATAAAATACGTAGATTTATTTTGGCGCTTCGTTGTTTATTCCGAGCGGCACTCATATTATCGCCATCTCGTCTCATCAACGATTTGCATCACTGCCATTTGTTCAATAAGTCAGATGGCCGGTGGGTATTGACTACTATATGTATATATTTAAGTCGCAGCCATCTGGTTGAATTCGCCATTCAATTGGACGCCTAGGCCGTTTCTTATTTTACGGGAAACGAATAGCAACTGCTGATAATGATAAAATCGATTTCAAGTCCCTCGAACTTCACTTCAATATATTGGATACGACGGCGAGTAGCGGGTAACTCGCCGCCCGATCAGCACCAGGCCCGAGAGTCGACGGCGCGTAGTGTTCCACGCGCGCCTCAAAGAGTTGTCAGCCAAGTGTAGGGGCCTGCCAAGGCCGGTGCCTGCCCGGGGGTGGAGGATAAATTCGAAAGAGTTACCTCGCCCCCGGGCACTCGAGGCAGGGAGGAACAGGGGTGGGTTTTAGTCAGTAAAAGTCTGACACACCCTTCCGCTCCACCCCAGAGCGGAAGAAGTCATTGGATGATTTCCCACCCCCCAAAAAAAAAAAAAAAAAAACCACACACCTTAAGTACCTAAGGATTTTATGCTCTACACTGCAGAGTGTGTTTTTAACCATGTTTTTCATGGAGCCAAACCCTACTGTCAGTGCATGCAGTAAGCCAGGAAGAAATGAAGTCGCCTTAGAATTGTGAAAAAAATGAGTTTTCTAGCTATACCTACTAGCAAAGATACTAGCTTCTGCTCGCGACTTCGTCTCTGCGGCTTTCAGAAAAAATAAATCCTACTAAAATTATTAAAGTAAATAAATTGTATGTTAAAAGTATTTGTTAGCCTCCAAAATTTTACTCCTATAAGATTCTGGTCTCTTGATAGTTTGTGAGTCTTTACTGCGTGCTTATCTATACGTTTATTAAATCTGTAGAAAAGCTGTTTTTGTACATCAAAAATATTTCCAAAAAGAATGGCCAGAGTGTTATCTAAAGGATAACCAATAGAACCCATTTTCAGCATTTTTGGATTTTTTGTCTGTTCCTGTTTGTCTGTTTAGTTGTACACGCATCACGTAAAATGTACGAAACCAATGTAGATAACTTTTATACATAAAAATTGTGGAAATATTACTTAGTTTTTAATCGACTTTGCAAAAAGGAGGAGGTTCTATGTTCGACTGTATGTATGTACTTTTTTTGAATGTATGTCCACCGATTTCTCTGTCAGTTGTGGACCGAATGACCGTGAAGTGGGCTGTCAATCCATACAATCAAGGTGTAACGACAGTTCACTTGCTCACTCCACCTAAATTCCCTATTTTTGGGGCTATCAATTCGGGCATAACTTTACTATTAATTTAGTTTCAGAATGGGGTATAACAACTAAAAAGTGAAAAATAAAAAACTTTTTCCAAAAAAAAAATTCACTGACTTCCATAAATAATACTTAAAAAGCAAAAAAACTTTAATTTCGGCAGTCGGTGTTTCTACTTTGGTTTCTTCGTTATTTGACACCGACTGCCGAAATTAAAGTTTTTTTTTTATGGAAGTCGGTGTATTTTTTTTTGTAAGAAGTGTTTTGTAAAAAGTTTTTTATATTTCACTTTTTAGTTGTTGCACCCCAGAAGTAAAACTAAATATTAAAGTTATGCCCGAATGGATAACACCAATAACATGGAATTTGAACATTTGGAGACAACCAAAACGTCATCTGTGTGTACATATTTTTTGTTTATGTTGATTTTTTCAAATAGTGCTGAATCGATTTCGATTAAATTTATATGGGACCACCTCTGAATGGCCTACCAAAAAAAAGAATCATCAAAATCGATTCACAAATGGCGGAGACATCGCGAAACAAAAAAAAAATACATACAGACGAATTGAGAATCTCCTCTTTTTTGAAGTCGGTTAAAAACAAAGTCCTCCGCCGCGTCTGACTGTTCGCGATAAACTCAAAAACTACTGTACTGATTTTCAAGTTGTTTTCACCAATGGATAGAGTGGTTCTCGAGGAAGTGGTTCTTTCAGTACCTATATATTTAATAATAATAATAATATTCCACAACTGTCACACAACGCCATCTAGTCCCAAGCTAAGCAGAGCTTGTGTTATGGGTACTAGACAACTGATAAACATACTTATATATTTCTAAATATATAAATATTATAGATAAATTACACCCAGACACAGAACAAATGATCGTGCTCATTACACAAACATTTGTCCTGGGTGGGAATCGAACCCACGACCTCCGGCATAGCAGTCAGAGTCACTATAACCACTAGACCAACAGGCCAGTCAATTTAATTTAATCAAGTTTATGTATTCATTGGCTAAAATATAATGATATTTGATGGAAGTTTCGGAAAAAAATAAACAGGCCAAATGCGAGTCGGACTCGCGCACGAAGGGTTCCGTACCATTATCTATAAAAACGGCAAAAAAATCATGTCTGTTGTATGGGAACTTAAATATATAATAACACTTAAATATTTTTTATTCTGTGTTTTAGTAAGTATTTATTGGTACAGCGGCAACAGAAATATATGATCTGTGAAACTGTCTAACTATCACGGTTCATGAGATACAGCCTGGTGACAAACAGTCAGACGGACGGAAAGTGGAGTCTTAGTCATAGGGTCCCGTTTTACCCTTTGGGTACACTATCCCTGAATCGACGAGCTGAAAGTGCAAATATATCTATGTGATGGAAAACACAACATATGTAGATAGTATTAAGGTTATTTTGCATTTTTCTTAGAAATCAGTTGTATTTTTTTGTTAAAATGTTTTCTTTTCACTTTTTAGTACACCATAACTAAAACTAAATAAGAAGTAAAGTTATGCCCGAATTTGTAGCCCCAAAAACATGGAATTTGAACATAATTAGTGAAATAAGGGTGTACCAGGTTAACTCTACAAATCTGTGTACCCCTTCAGAGCGTATCAGCGTGATGTTATGTTATTAAAGCATGGAGCAGACATGCGATTGCAGCAATTCCGGAAGGTTTACTATAATTTATAGAAGAGTTCCATTGATTATCTCCGAAGTTGTTCATCAGATCTTCACTAAATTAAACTAGGACCACTTGTGAAGTGTACCTTTTCAAACAAAAAAAGAATTTTTAAATAAGTCCAAGCGTCTTCTTCGAGTAATCGGGGAACATAGTACATACCCCCTCCAGCCCCCGTAGCATGACCATTTCTATCTCTATTCTACCAAGAAAAGACAAAGTTCTTTCTATCCTATTTTGTCGAGTTCGATTTGTCTTCTGCCCGAGCATGGGGCGCCGGGCGACCCGTAGACTGGTGTTTCTACGAAGACAAAGACATGTATTCATTCTTTCAATAATTATTAAAATATATTACTATTTATCGTCTGTCCGTCTGTCCATCTGTCGGTCTGTCCGTCGTCTGACAAAAAAATTATTGCGTCTAATCGGAGCCTGTCTGTACGTCTGGCCGTTTTTCTGTCGTCCGTCTGTCCGTCTGTCAGTCTGATCTGTCCGTCTTCTGTCTGTCAGTCAGTCTGTCTGTCCGCCGTCCATCTGTCCGTCTGTCCGTCGGTCCATCTGTCCGTCTGTCTGTTTGTCCGGCGTCCGTCTGTCCGTCGTCCGTGTGTCCGTCGTCCGTGTGTCCATCTTTTGTCTGTGTCCATCTGTCCATCGTCCGTCTGTCCGTCTGTCAGTCTGTGAGACTGTCCGTCTGTCAGTCTGTGTGACTGTCCGTCTGTCAGTCTGTGAGACTGTCCATCTATCAGTCTGTGAAACTGTCCGTCTGTCAGTCAGTGAGACTATACGTCTGTCCGTCGTCTGTGTGTCCGTCTGTCTGTCTGTCCATCTATCCATCTGTCCGTCATCCGCTGTCCATCTGTCTGTCTGTCCGTCTTTCCATCTGTCCGTCTGTCCGTCAAAGTTATTCTGCGTCTCGTACCTTTGAAACCCTCGAGACGCTACGCTCAGGTTTCTACATTAGAACCACTCGGTTCGCTCATGGTTCAATCCTAGAATTCTTCGCTAGCTCAGGCTTCAATATAAGTACTCGCGCCAACAAACATTTGCTTTGCAGCCTTGCATGACAAATAACAATTTTTTGAAAAGCTATAATGTTGGCTACATTAAAACTTTTCTAAAAAACCTAACATGTTTAAAAACGAAGTTCAAAAAAAAAATGATGAAGATGGTGACTTCAACTCTTAATTTAATGGCTTTTGTGGAAGATTCACCACAATTTTCAAGTATGTAATGAGTCACAAAATTGAGTTTTTTTTAAATCAGTAGAGAACTTGTCTACGTCTAATGTGATGTAGACTATTTGTCCCTGTTGAGAAGAAATGTTTCTACCCCCAACACGGCGTAGCATGACCATTTCTATCTCTATGTAGAATAGAGATAGAAATGGTCATGCTACGCCGTGAGTCTCTATTCTACATAGAGATAGAAATGGTCATGCTACGCCGTGAGTAAGGATAGACTAGATAGTTGAATACAAGTTCTTTCTATTCAACTATGTCGAGTTCGAGTTTTCTTCTGGCCGAGCACGGGGCGACCCGTTTTTTTTTATTTTTTTTTTTTATTTTTTTTTTGGGGGGTGGGAAATCATCCTATGACTTCTTCCGCTCTAGGGTGGAGCGGAAGGGTGTGTCAGACTCTTACTGACTAAAACCCACCCCTGTTCCTCCCTGCCTCGAGTGCCCGGGGGCGAGGTAACTCTTTCGAATTTATCCTCCACCCCCGCCCCGTAGACTCGTGTTTCTATGAAGACAAAGACATATTCATTCTTTCAATTTCGTCTGTCCATCGTCTGTCACAAAATTTTGTGCGACTAATCGGAGCCCAATTGCTGTGATTTACTTATCTGTCTGTCCGTTTGTGCATCTGTCCGTCGTCCATTTGTCCGTCTGTCTGTCTGTCTTTCTGTTTGTCTGTGCGTCTGTCCGTCTGCCCGTCTGCCCGTCTGTCTTTCTGTTAGTCTGTGCGTCTGTCCGTCTGCCCGTCTGTCTGTATGTCGGTCGTCCGTCTGTCCGTCTGTCCATCTGTCTGTCTGTCGATCCGTCTGTCAGTATGTCCGTCTGTATATCTGTACGTCTGACTGCCTGTCTATCTGTCCGTCTGTCCATCTGTCCGTCTGTCCGTCTGTCGGTATGTCCGTCTGTAGGTACGTCTGTAAGTCTGTCCGTCTGTCCAATTGTCCCTCTGTCCGTCTGTCTGTCTGTCTTTCTGTTTGTCTGTCCGTCTGCCCGTCTGTCTGTATGTCAGTCGTCCGTCTGTCCGTCTGTCCATCTGTCTGTCTGTCCATCCGTCTGTCAGTATGTCCGTCTGTATATCTGTACGTCTGTCCGTCTGTCTGTCTGTCCATCTGTCTGTCTGTCCATCTGTCTGTCTGTCCGTCTGTAGGTACGTCTGTAAGTCTGTCCGTCTGTCCGTCTGCCCATCTGTCGGTCTGTCCATCTGTCCGTCTGTCCATCTGTCCGTCTGTCCGTCAAAGTTGAAAGTCTGTGTCTCGTACCTTTGAAACCCTCGCTACACTCAGGATTCTACATTTGAACCACTCGCTTCGGTCATCGGTTCAATCCTAGAATCCTTTACTTGCTCAGGCTTCAATACAAGTACTCGCACCAAAAAACAACTTTGCAGCCTTGCATAACAAATAACATTTTTTTTAGAAATGTTCAACCTATGATGCTATGTGACTTCAACTCTTGATTAATATTAGGCTTTTGTGGAAGATTCACCACAATTTTGATATATTGAATAAGTCACAGAATTAAGTTTTTAATATCATTATTATATCTTATCTAGGTCCAATGTGATGTAGACTATTTGACACTTGCTGAGAAGAAATGATTCTAACACTTAAAAAAAAAAGTGTTATAAGTAGAGAAAAATTGGTGGTCATGCTTTGCATTGTAGACTTTTGTCGACTGAAGAATAGAAACATTTCTTCTCGTCAGTTTTAACATCGCCATGCTTAGGACGGTAGAAATCTTTCTACAATCTGTAATTTTGTCTATTCTTCCGTCGACAAAACCCGTTTCTACGGTGGTCATGCTACGCGTGCTGGGGAGGAGGAGGGGGTATGTAGTAATGGGGGGGGGGCTCCTCCTCTTCTTCGTCCTTTTAGAAGTTCGATTAAAAAAGGGATTTCACACCCGGCACTGCGTACTCTAGCTGTGATTGGCGACTTATAAAGATATAGATATGTGGAGGGGCGCACAAACTATTTCGCAGATTTCATCACAATCACATAACCGTATAGGCTTCGCTCTCAACTTTGCTAAGGTGCCCTCCGAGTGAACTCTGTCGTCGAGGAGGATTCCAAGATCACGAATAAGGGACACCCTAGTGTGGCATGATCTAAAGAATAAGCGTGCTTGAAAACATTCTTATTCTTCGTGAAACTGATGCAACACCATTTGAGTAGACTCAGTTGTAATTTATTAACCACTAAACCGACCATCTGGGAGCGATGTACACGAGTCCAACGTCCTGCACGTGCTCGGGAAGGTTTCCCGATCAAGCGCCCCGTGCCGGTTCCAAACTATAGCTTAAGGCGTACATAGCCGCCAAGTGGCTCCCTCATTGAATAAAAAATCGTAGCAAAGTGTAGAAAATAAAGAGTACCAAAACGGCCGTTTTGACAGTTTTGCTTACTACTTTGGATACGAAACATTTTGAGTCCTGTTTTAACAACGTTAAAATACCTCATCCTATTTATAACAAACGCAACATAGGATTCTTTTATCTTTATTTTCTATGCTAAGATACGATTTTTTATTCAATGAGGGTACCACTTAAGCGGAGGTTAATATCTAGGAAACTACTGAAGCTACACACAAAAAAAAATACGTGTGTATAGCTGAAACTATAGAGAATCAACATATGTGAAAACTAAAGTACGATAACGTGTTGTAAGTACTTGAAAAGAAATGTAAACGTTAACGTAACCGTTAGCGGTAAACGTTACAATTAGTTTAACCTATGTGTTTACCATCAATTTTGTAGTTTGTGTCTTTAAAACCTACTTATCATTAAACTAGACTATATAACCTTTTTTTTGATACCCCTGAGTTACTACATGAAATGTTCTAAGTACCACATTAGACCCAAACAATCACCCCATCCCCACAGAATTTTAGCGCTGACGGCGGGTCAAGGTTACGCCAAGATGGAATATTTACCTATTTTATCGTTTTATTTTACTGTTCTATCTATTTGTGAATACTAATTATTAACTAATTATCATATTACGAGCAATGTTATACGAGATTACATAATAAATCGTACTTAAAATAAATAAATAATACATTATTTGTTTCGTATTTTAATATTATCATTTTCAACACACATTGAATCAAGTTTTACAAATAACTAAACATGTCAGAGGTTGACATGTTTAGTTATTTGTAAAACTTGATTCTTTGAGGATTTTTGGGATATTTATCACAATTACAATGGTTTTAAAGTAAATTCTAGTCAAAGAATTAACGTAATAATACATCGCGCCATTTTTTGACAATGACATTTGACAGACGACATTTGAACTATATATTGCAATTTTAACTCTATGCCTCCGTGCGGGATGCCCAGGAACATAAAACATAAAACTTCTCAAAGCTCAAACAACGCGACCACAGTAAAAAAACGATTTCAAGTGGAGCACACTGCCTGAGCAACATTGGTTACGGTCTGCACACAAAAAGTTCGGGCAACAGTTGTTTCTAGGTCGTTTTTAAACCTGCAATAATCACACGATTTAGATCTTCCTGTAATAAACTGAAGTGATGCGAATTGTTGACAGCCCTATAAATTTTGAGATCATCAACATAGATTAGAACTTTAGAATTAAGAAAACAAGCGTTAATGTCGTTTATAAATAAGATGAATAAAAGGGGTCCCAGAATTGAGCCTTGAGTTGTGGCAGATCTGAAAGCGTTAATTGCGACTCTCTTCTGTTCGGAATATAATATTGTGAAGCGAACCATCCTAATAAATCACCACCCACGTATACATATGTATTATGTTGGTAATATTTTTTGTTTGAAAAACATCTTGTAGAAAGGTAGGTACTATTTTTCAATTTATTGTAGGTGACAGGTAGCTGTGTCGCTATCATTATCTTTTATTACAGCCAAGGCTTGGCTAAACAAATTACTCATGTTTGATGATTCTGCCAATAACTTGGCATCAAGTATTAACATTGATAATAATTTAAACTAGAAATTAAGACAATAGAGACAATCTCGAGTACAAATGTACTGAATAGCAAACATAATTCGAATAAAGTTTTAAAATCTATAAATCTGTAGTATCAACCTGGTGCATCAAAATATTCAAGGATGTTCATAAGAACAAGGATTTAGAAGTAGAATTATAACCTAGTTAAATTTCTAAATTCTATTCTTTGTTTAACAGAAAATTGGCTTAAAAGCCACAGTTTATGTTCAATAGGCTAGGTTACTAAAAAAATCTAACTGGTGCGTGCGTCAGTTGGATTATCAAGAAATTTTGAATTTATTTTTTCTTTTGTCACGTAAACCGATAGAAAACTTTTTTACGAAAAAATAGAACCGACTTCCAAAAAAAGTGCAAAATAACTTTAATTTCGGAAGTCGGTGTCAAAAAACGAAGAAAGAAAATATATATATATACGGTCGAATTGAGAACCTCCTCCTTTTTTTTTCATTGGTTAAAAACCAGAAACACCGACTGCCGAAATTAAAGTTATTTTGCAATTTATTGTTTTTTTTGGAAGTTGGTTCTATTTTTTTGTAAAAAAGCTTTTTATTTTTCACTTTTTAGCTGTGGTTCTCTATTAAATTGTTTTGTTTGTTGTTTTTGCTGTCAATTTTGAAAAGTTCCGTTGTCTGTCTCCGAAACTCATCATCAGATCTATATGAAATTTTAATGGGACCATTTCGAAATAAACCTCTTTCGACAAAAATAGAATTTTGTTAATCCTTATATGATAGGATAACCTCCTCCTTTTTGAAGTCGGTTCACATTTGGTCCCATTAAAATTTGGTGAAGATCTGATGAAGAATTTCGGAGATACACAATGCAACTCTTCAATAAATGATAGCAAACTTTCCATAATTGCTGCAATCACATGTCTGTATATTGTTTACACCACTTCACAACATTACATCACGCTGATACACTCTGAAGGGGTACACAGATTTGTACAGTTCACCCTGTTATACCCTAATTTCACCGACTATGTTCAAATTCCGTACTTTTGGGGCTATCAATTCGGGCATAACTTTACTATTTCGGGCATAATTTAGTTTTAGAATGGGGTACAACAACTAAAAAGTGAAAAAAAAACTTTTTACAAAAACAAAAACGACCGACTATATCCCTATATCAATACTAAAAAATGCAAAATAACTTTAATTACGCAAGTCGGTGTCAAATAATGAAGAAACCAATCTAGATATACCGACTTCCGAAATTAAAGTTATTTTGCATTTTTTAGTATTGGTATAGGGAAGTCGGTTGTATTTTTTTTGTAAAAAGTTTTTTTTTTAAATTGTGAATGTCTGATGAGTAATCCACATAGTGGATGATGTGTGGATTATTTTTTAGTATGTGATATTTGTATTTGTTTTAGTATTTACAACCATCCTGCAAAATAAATGTTGTTTATCATTTAACTCAAAACTCAAAGCATTTATTTCTAAACTATTTTAAACCAGTTACAGGCACTTTTTCAGGTATTTTATTATAACATTTTAAACAATACCCCATGAAAGATAAAATATAATATCAGACTAATCAGTACACTTAACGTTCATAGTACAAAAGTATCGTTGCTCCTTTTGAGTCAAGTCCATTCAACGGTTGCCTGTGAAAGATTAAGCGAAAAGATAGCCCATTATGACACCCAAGTCGCAGGTATTCCTAGTTTAGGAGTCAGGGTTTCAACTTTTGTGCGCCTTTAAATATTGTGAACTATTTAGCTAGATATAAAGTATCCAAAGTAGTAGGCAAAAGTACCAAAAACGGCAGTTTATGACACTTTTGCCTACTACTTTGGATACGAAACATTCTGAGACCTGTTTTAACAACGTAAAAATACTTTACCCTCTTTGTAACAAACGTGACGATGGATTCTTAATATTTATTTTCTATGCTATGCTACGATTTTCATTCAATGAGGGTGCCACTTGGCCGGTAGCAGACCCTTAAGCTCCCAATTTTAATTTGTTAGCGTTTACCTTGACAGTAAAGAGCTGTAGCGTATTTTTGGTATGTGTTACTAATTCCAGAGCATCTTCAGTTGAATATATGTATTTTATATATTCAACTGAAGATGTGTATTAGGCTATGTATAGTAGGCTATACACCTATAAAAACGCGTCACACATTTCTGTAAATGCACAGCCTTTAATCCCTACTTAATATTATAAACGCGAAAGTGACTGTCTGTTTGCCTGTCTGTTAGGCTCTCACGCCTAAACTGCAGAATTTATTTTGATGAAATTCTGTTATTACTGATGATAAAACCATAAAACTTTGTACTTGTAACTTTGCACTTTTTTTTTTTTTTTTGGGGGGTGGGAAATCATCCTACGACTTCTTCCGCTCTAGGGTGGAGCGGAAGGGTGTGTCAGACTCTTACTGACTAAAACCCACCCCTGTTCCTCCCTGCCTCGAGTGCCCGGGGGCGAGGTAACTCTTTCGAATTTATCCTCCACCCCCGGGCTGGCACCGGCCTTGGCAGGCCCCTTCACCCTTGGCAGGCCCCTTCACTAACTTTGCACTTTATAAGAAATAAATAATCACATGTTAATGCGTTTTTGAAATTTCGACCTCCAAAAAAAAGAGAAAAAAATGGGTATGGTAGGGTTAATTAGGGGATGAAAAATCGTATGGAAATCCTAACAAATCTATATAGGCTTACTTTATTTGCAAAATTAGTATCCTTAAAATAAAAAAGGCTGCCCAAACTAAATATTGTTATAAGCAAAAGCTACAATATGTAACAAAAACCCTGTTGTTCCTTCTACCTACGTTTTAAGAATCGGTATACAAACGTAATAAAGCAAGTCATTTATAAAAAACTTCAAAAATAATTAAATACTTGTCTATTCTTCTTCTTCTGTTTAATTATTATTATTTGTAATGTTTAACTGATTTCTTACGTCTGCAATTTTGCATGAAGCTATTGCGAAAGCCGTAGGCTATTTAGCGATATAAAGATGTACTTGCAAAATCAGATAGTCTAAACATTTTTTTGAATGTGTTGATTTTAATAGCTATATGATTTTGATCTCTCGACTAGCCAATGCTTAATTTTTTTTAATTATAATTTTATCTATGCTGTGCTTGTAGGTACACATCCTTAAAAGGAACAACAGGGTTTTTGTTACATATTGTATAGCTTATGCTAGCTTGTCTGTCCATCGTAAAACTTACAAAATATCTCATGTACATCTTTCTATAGAAACTACGCAACATGCAACTTTCACATATAAGATTTTAGTGGGATCGACTTATTTTCTTAAAAAATACTAAATTCAATCTCAATCTTCCACAGACATGAAGACGCACTTCCAAAATACGTTTCACCAGCCGCGTTGCCGTCCCATCAGTCATATGGGGAATGACTCTCTGTCTTCCGACAGCAGTTGTAACCTGATCAGCCCAGAGTACTCACAGCCGAGGCATTCTGTGGACAGAAGCAAGGGCACTTGGTGCCAGAATCAAATTGTGAGTATACACTTCTCTTATACATTTAGGAGTTTATGATTACAGTACATTTCTTGAATTTTCAAGTTACGTTCAACCATAAACTTTGGTTCATTAATTTCAGATGAACATAACACAATCAGGAGAGGATTTACACGATCAAGAAGTTAACGTCGAGGATGATGACGTCGAAACTTCTACGGCGACGACTTTGATAGTCGACGATGACAGTGATGTAGCTAATGACATAGAAGACACTTCCTTAGTAGAAGGCCGTGATTATGACATTATCCATGTTTACACAGTTAACCCTGATGTATACGACCTACCTGATTCTTCGGATGACGTTATAGAGATAGTAGATTCTTCAACCAGTGATAACGACTCGGAGGCTGAGAGCGTAAATGGCTTCGACAGTAGCTACAGAGAAGGCAATGATCAAGATCAGAACACAGTAAGTCAAGATGGTCTAGATAATAATTTAGACAGGCTTTCAAATATAAATGAATATTACATTGATAACGAAAACATACTTGACTCAGACGATCCCGTTGTAATAGACGTGGACGAATATTTAATAAAGAGCACAGTACCTGTGCGCTCAGGTGAAAATGAACCCGTCAATGACCAGGATAATGCAGATTTGTTAAGAATCGAAGAAATTAAGAGGTATCTCTTAGAAGATATTACCTACACAGAATTCAAGCCCGTGAAACCGTGCATAACCTTAGAAGACTTAGATATCTCCGAATTTGCCTTTAACAATGATGAGGACAAATTAGAGAATGCTAATATAATTGATGACATGCCACAATTACTGACTGATGAAGAAGTAGACAGCTTTCTAATAATTAATACCGAAACAACACCTAAGTCTGAATCTGAAGAAAATATAACGAGTTATCTTGGTACGGAGATTGAAAGGCCACTTGACTCAACCATCGACTGCCAACCACCAATAGTGAACTTACCTCCATTAAAAGGAACATGTAGCCGAACGAACGAAACGAATATCTTGAAATTCTGCATTGAGAAAAAAACACGCAACGACCACTATTCGTCGGAAAAGCTGCACAGTTTGCCCAACCTCAAAGGCGGGCAGTCTCTTCCCAAACCGGAAGTGTTGCCTAGTAGGATTACCGAATCAAGACATAGGTCGTGCAAGAGTAAGAAAGTAGTCTACCATTTTAGTAGTGACGAGGAAAATGACCTAAAAACCGCAGAAACTAAAAAGGGGTCTAAACTAGACGCTAAAAATAAGACAAATGTAAACCCCCTTATAAAATCGCCAGACCACCCTGACTGTCGTACAAAACTATCCCCACCCGACGGTTCGCCAGATAGCTCAAAAGATAAATCTAACAGTTCTGAGATTCTTAAAAGTCCTTTAAATAACGATAGTGACAATAACAGTCATAATTTTAGCGGTAGCATTAAGTTAATTATTAAAAATAAATCGGAAGTTATACTTAACTGTGATAAAAATATAGACAAGAGTAAAAATAGTGTTAGCGATAAAAGAAACAATGTAAATGAACGGGAACCATGCATTAAATATTTAGATAGGAGCAAAAGTAAAGTTGTTAATAATGTAGAGACAGTAACTACTGCAAAGGATAAACCCCGGTCGAAAAACGAAAAAGCATTGTCTAGTAATAAGCAAGATGTTCAGATACCACAGGCTGTAACGCCTGTGGTATCTGAACCCAAAAAAAAGAAGCAGCATTATAACGATAAACAAAAGTGTTTGCTTGCGGCAGCTATTCAAAAGGTTGCTGAACAACCCCCGAAGAAGAAGAAAATTAGTCTACAGGAGTATAAATTGAGAAGAAACGCCTGTTCGAAGAACAGTTCTGCGACCGTGGGTCCAAAGGTGACATTTCCTGACATGCGTAGACATTTACATGACAATGTGGCTAAATGTTCAAAAACGGAGACCACTCCCAAACAGGAACAAACATTTTTTGACCCAATCAAAGAAGCTGCTAGGAAAATTCTGATGAGCATTGATTGTAAGAAACGAAAAGCTGAGGCTATAAGAAAAAGAGACGAAAATTTAGTCGTGAGTAAGATACGACCTTTGGCAAGTGATGCCGAAATTATGCAAATCGTAGGAATGAGTCAGCCGGAATGCTTACCTGTACCTATAGAAAAATCTCAAGTGTCTGGTGAAGAGCCCGTTGTTAAGAAAATATTAAAAGCCACATCTTCGTCAGCTGAATCCAAATCTACCAATAATTTAAAAATCAAAAAGTCTGATGTTGTACTGAAACAGAACGTGTTTGATAACGAGAGAAGAGACAAAAAACCTCTAGACGAGAAAAAGCATTCAAATATAAAAATAGATAAAGAACGATACAAGGATATAACAGCAACATTTAAAAGTGTGAAGAAACAAGACGAGACGAAAATATTGAGCAATTCCTTATTCGCTAGTATCCAAGATGTAGTGTGTATGAAAAAAGCTTCCGAAGAGGCTGAAAAACATGACGGCATACACAAACTTAAATCCCCTGAAAAGAAACGCGTCTTCAGAATTCCTAAGACAACGATAGTAAGAGAATATGACCCAAAGGTTGAACACGGAGAGGACAAAGTTATCCTAAATTTAGGCAAGCACAGAAGTAAACCAGGCTTCTCGAGCATGGTCATACAAACGAATCCAGTGAACGAATTAGCTGAGCGGCCAATCTTAATCCCAACACCTCAAGAACGAGTTAGCCAAGTAAGCAGAAAGCGGAACGATAGTGACATGTCTCTATGTAGTGATGAAAGCCCATCACATAAAAGTGACGAACGTCAAGTAAAGCCGATGAAAGCAGATGATAGAATATTAAAACCTAAAGAAGTGAAAGCAGAACGGACTGAAACAAAGAAGAGGTCTAGGTCAAAAGACCGTTACGATTCTAAGTACAGAAGACGTTCGAGGTCTTTGTCGTGCGGTCGCAACCGAAGTCGAAGTCGCAGTTGCACTAGTTCCCGTACTCGTTACAGCAAATACCGAAGATCAGACTCTCCATACAGAAGAAAACGCAGATCTAGATCTCCATACCATAAAAGACGGTCACCCTCGGTCAGACGTGATCGTTCAACCCGCTCCAAATCCCGGTCAAGGTCGACAGTGACTCGCTCAAAGAGTTCTGTGGCCAAGAAGAGGAAACCCACGGTTTCGGAAAGCTCCGGTTCTTCCACCAGGTAAGCATTCTTGCCCAAGCGATTTTTTAACCTATGTGTGTGGGTGAAATTTTAAAATGTACCCCCTTTTTAAAATTTCGAACATGCACAATATTTATTTATTTAAAATGACGACCAACCATAGTTGGTGCAAAATACCTACTTGTCTGAATTCTTGTCTTACTTCTACTATTGAGTACCTTATGTATTCTTTTATCTGGCTTAGTAAATGTTTGTTTTACTTGAAAATGCCATAATTTATTCATAGTACCTAGGTGACGAGATTTTGCTCGGTTTTTTTTAAGTCAAAACTTCTTTAGCCGCGTTGAGCACTTTTCTTGGGATGGGTATAAAATGTTAAACTCGCGTCAGGACACGTGACCTGATCGAAAATTCGTAAGACGATTCCAAAATATTCAAAAATGCACAACGTTAATGTTCAAGCTTTCACTTCTGCCTGCACGCCCGTTGTTTTTTTTTTTTGGTAAATCTTGTTATTTGATTTTTTCGTTTTCGATTCGATTTATCGCCCCCGAAACCCCCTTTTTTTTCTTTTTCTGCATACTAAATTTCATAAAAATTGTTAGAGACGCTTCCGAGATTCAGATTATATATTTATACATATATACAAGAATTGCCCGTTTAAAGGTATTAGATACTAAAAAAAAAATTCCCAAATTATTAATCCGATGAAAAAGAACAGAAAGCAAAAAAAAAAATTACATAAAAATACAACCGACTTCCAAAAAAAATGCATTATCAAATTGATTTCGAAAGTCGGTGTTAATTAACACCGACTTCCGAAATTAAGATTATTTTGCAATTTTTTGGAAGTCGGTTGTTTTTTATTTTATTTTTTCTCTTTTTAACCGACGAAAAAAAAGGAGGAGGTTCTCAATTCGACCGTATATATATATTTTTTTTTGTATGTTCAGCCCTCAATTCGTCATTTATGAACCAATTTTGATGATTCTTTTTTTGTTAGATAGGGTATACCTCAAGGGTGGTTCCATGTCAAGGAAATCAGGATCTGATAATGGAATCCTGATAAAATTGAGAGAAAACCTCAAAAATTGTGGGCACGTTTAGCTTTTCTGTATGTATGTTCGGTCCTCACTCAGTTATTTATAAACTGATTTTGATAATTCTTTTTTTGTTAGATAGGGTGTACTTCAAGGGTAGTCCTATGTCAAAAAAATCGGGATCTGATCATGGGATCCTGATAAAATTGAGAGCGAACCTCGAAAATTGGGCACGAATATTGTTTCTGTTTACTTTTCATAACTTAATCAGGTATTTGCATTTAAGAATCATCACATCATGAAACTGAGCTGATGATGGATACCATACCTTTCCTAAACAATAGAGGTATGAAAACTGTTTTTAGTGGCAAATACCACTTAATATACTTTGAAAAAACGTCTTTACAATATTGGAGGTAACCGCAACTTGTCAATATCCTGGGAACTTCATGGAAGGATGGTTACATCATCAGCTCAGTGGCAAGAGAAATTATGAAGGATTAGAAATTAGCCACGAGAGTGTTAAAAGATGATGCGAGCCACAAAAAATCATAAAATAAAAAAAAACTTTTTAACAAATTAACCGACGAAAAAGAACTAAAAAGCAAAAAATAAATAAACCTTTTAATTCTTGAGTATTGAGCTTATTTACCTACATAAAATATCAAATTTTATAAACACTAATTTTGAGTCGGCGCCAATTAATAGAATTATTAATAACCTACTTACAGCCTCTTCTTCATTTGTAAGTACTTATAAAATTTAAATATTTAAGAATCAGTTTGTTGTTTGGCGTTGACCCCAAGAAAAGTGCTCAACGCCGCTAAAGAAGTTTTTACTTCAAAAATAAATAAGCCATTTTAAGTCTTTGAGTATTGAGCTTATTTACATAAACTGTCAAATATATAAGCTAATTTTGAGTCGGCGCCTACAACAGATTAACTATCAAAATTTTATATGTACGTAGAAATGAAAAAGGCTCTACGTACCTAGGAACGTAAAGCCCTTATTTTTAGGGTTCCGTACCCAAAGAGTAAAACGGGACCCTATTACTAAGACTCCGCTGTCTGTCTGTCTGTCTGTCCATCTGTCACCAGGCTGTATCTCATGAACCGTGATAGTTAGACGGTTGAAATTTTCACAGATGATGTATTCCTGTTGCCGCTATATCAACAAAAACTAAAAAAAAAAGAATAAAATAAATATTTAAGGGACAAACGTGATTTTTTTGTCGTTTTTATAAATAATGGTACGGAAACCCTTCGTGCGCGAGTCCCACTCGCACTTGGCCGGTTTTTAACACACTTGTATTAGCTTCACTTGTAACTAAGTAATTAGTGAAAAAGTGAAAAATAATTAACTTTAATTTCGGAAGTCGGTGTCAAATAAACGAAAAAACAAATTACAAACAGCGACTTCCGTAATTAAAGTTATTTTGCAATTTTTAGATGTCGGTTGTATTTTTTGTAAAAAATATTTTTTTTGCAATTTTTAGAAGTTCGTTGTATTTGTTGTAGCATAGGTTTTTTTTTTAAATTACTATATTTTAATGAGTATACATTTTATTAATCGGCACCTCGAGCCCTTAATTTTGGTACCCTACATGACCACGTCACAAAAAAAATACGACTACACTTGGGTACCTAATTACACAGACACTAACCCAATTTGGTTGCAAGTCGGCTAGAGGTAGACTCGTGGATATAGACGCGTTTAATGTCGAACAATTGTCGCTGATAAGTTCTTTCGAAATGGCTTCGTTATGTTGGGTGATGATGGGTTAAGGCGAATTTTTTTATTGTTGTACTTTCGGGAGAGAGTTTTTTTTTTTTTAATGGCGTTCTGCCCTGTTGCACAACATCTGAATTCGTTTTCTTGTCAGTAAGTAACTTTAGCAAGAATATTTTTTTGTAAATTTTAAACAAATTTGAACAGGCATATTAGCCACAGTATGTAGTCTATCTCTTTAGAGATAATTAAAAAAAAACAAGTATATCTTTTATCAAAATCGCATGGTCAGCAGGAATGCATCAAATCATTCAATATTGCGATTCTTAAAGCACTTTTTTTTAAATTCATTGGTATTTGTGATGTTTCTTCTGTGTAAAAAAACTTATTTACAAAAAAAATCAACCAACTTCCAAAAAAAAAATTACACTAAAAATTAAAAAGTAACTTTAATTTCGGAAGTTGGTGTTTGTATTTTACTTCTTCGTTATTTGACACCCGACTTCCGAAATTAAAGTAATTTTTTAATTTTTAGTGTATTTTTTTTTTGGAAGTCGGTTGTTTTTTTTTGTAAAAAAGTTTTTTATTTTTCACTTTTTAGTTGTTATAGCCTAGAACTAAAAACCCCAATAACATGGAACGTGGAATTTAAACATTTGGAGTACACCAAAACGTCATCTAGGTAAACGAATTTTTCGTTTTTGTTCAGTTTCTCAAAAAGCGCTAAAGCAATTTCGATATAATTTGTATGGGTGGTCCCATACACACCCACATACCCTCGGGAGAGAGAGAAAAAAAAAGTTAAAAAATGAATGTACTCTTCAGACCACCTGGGGAGTATATTCTTTCGGATAAAGCAAGAACTTTGAAAATCGGTTCACGACTGACCAAAAAATCGCCGGAAATACCTACACAAAAAAAAAACATACATACAGTTGAACATAGAACCTCCTCCTTTTTCGAAGTCAGTTAAAAATAAGCCGCTAGTAGAAGATTTTATTGAATTCTCTTACAAAAACCGTGTCTTTCCATTGATCACTGTCTAATCTCCACCTGACTGTTCCAGCTCATCATCTGGATCCTCGCCCTCCTTGTCTGGATCCTGTTCCTCCTCGTCTGGATCCTCTTCATCCTCGTCTGGATCCAGTTCATCATCCAACAGCTCCAGAAAATCGCGAGGGTCCTGCAACTCTTACAAGCAAGATAAGAGCTATAATCAGAAAGGGTATAGGAGCTTTAATCCCGATAGGTGAGTGTGCCGTCTCATACAATTCTTCATGCATTTCGTTGAAACATGTTTTTGTTATAAGCCCCGTAGGTTTTATATAACGGCTGGTAAAGCAGCTATACCGTTTGAGTTTCTGAACTGGGTACAGTCGTCCATGACGACGTTGGTAACACTTTGTCTTTGAGCTGACCAGCTTATTCTGGTTTTGTCACTTAAACATCCCAAAACCACAAATATCCATAAAACTAATTTATTGCACATTATTTTTATAAATTAAATTATTTAATAAATGATAGTGATAAATGATATTTATTTTGTAAACAGGTTACAATTAACACTTTTACACGTCAATGGTTATTATTAATTTTTAACGCGTCAGGCCCCGCGCGTCGACATAACAATAGGTTTTTAATTGTGTCTGCTAATGAGGGACTAGACGCGTTAATATTATAATAATTGTCGAATCTCTGAAAATGGTGGTTTAAACTGTTAGTGCATAGAGTTATGGTAATATTTGTGTATAACTTAATATTATAAAGAAGTAAAGTTTGTAAGTTTGTTTGTAGGACGTAATCTCTGGAACTACTGAAGCAATTTTGAAAATTCTTTCACCAGTAGAAAGAGTGTGAGTTCCTGAGTGACATAGGCTCTATTTGATTGTGATTATGGATGCTAAATGACGTTACGTGCCATTCAAATAATTTTGCCCCTGTGCAAAGGCGGGGCGGGTCGATAGTGTATAATAAATAAAAAAAATATAAATCAGGATTAACCTTTTCCTCGTTACAGGGAAACTAGCACTCCTGTGGAAGACCGTAGAGTAGTATTCGTGGGCCGTCTCAAGAAAGACATCACCAAGCTCACGCTCAAGAACCAGTTCTCCAAGTTTGGATATGTGACGAAAGTGCGGCTTCATAGGAAGGCGGATAGGTCAGTATTTTGATGTTTTGACTTCTTTGAAACTATAATTTTTCCAGGTACAATTTCGACCGAACCTTAGCTTTGTCGTCTTTGAGAACATCATATGCCGTGGCAAAGTACTAGGTAGGCGTGTGCGGCTAACTGCCTAAGGAGCGTCGGTAGAGATTCAATATCGTCCCTCTCTTATTACATTTTATTATTTTTATAAATGTTGTACGAATGAGGCCTTTTGCAGATATGGTAGTTGTTGCTGCTGCTAGGAAATGCTGGTGTTCTCACAAAGTTGTACTTCACCAGTTTTAGAGCATGACAACTCCAGCGCCTTCTAAAACCATTTCTATTCTGTTCAACAGAACTCGGTATGGCTTCGTGACTTACCAGCGCGCTCGCGACGCCTGGTCAGCTGTAGACGCATCTAGCAAGTTCCCGCAGTACGACATCGGGTTCGGAGAGCGCCGCGCCTTCTGCAGGCAAAGTTATGCTGATCTTGGTGAGTTGATAAGATTATAAATTTAGACAATGCTATAGCACTTCGCCCACGACTTCGTCCGCTTGTGTTTTAAAAATAAAGCCCATAATTAATATAATTTATAGCCTTGTATGTAGTACCAACTGTAGATTTTGTTCCAGCGATCACCCCGCACGTACAAACTTACAAACAAATACCTTTCATGATATTATTATAGACTAGCTTCTGCTGTGGCTTCGCCCGCATGTTAAAAATTAGCCTGTATTTTAATCAAGGTTATCTATCTGTGTGCAAAATTTCATTTAAATTCCTTCAGCCGTTTTTGCGTGATTGAAACACAAACATACAAACTTACAAACCGATAACTATATATATATATGGGACGAGAACAAATTATACACATATACCTGAACCTTCCTCATGCATCACTCTGTCGATTGCTGAAAACCGCATGAAAATCCGTTCAGTAGTTCTTGAGTTTATTGCGAACAGACTCGGAAAGGGACTTTATTTTTAACCGACTTCGAAAAAGGAGGAGGTTCTATGTTCGACTGTATGTATTTTTTTTATGTATGTCCACCGATTTCTCTGTCAATTGAGGACCGATTTTCAAATATTTTTTCTTATTCGATAAAATACACTCCCGAGTGCTCCCATATAAAATTTCTCAAAATTGCTTCAGCGCTTTTTGAAAAACTGAACAAAAACGAAAGATACGTATTACTAGATGACGTTTTGGTTTCTCCAATTACGACTATGTTTTAATTCCACGTTCCATGTTATTGGGTTTTTTTAGTTCTGGGGTATAACAACTAAAAAGTGAAAAATAAAAAACTGTTTTACAAAAAAAAACAACCGACTTTCAAAAAAACTACACTAAAAATAAAAAAAATAACTAATGTCATCGTCAAATAACGAAGAAATAAATACAAATACCGACTTCTGAAATTAAAGTTATTTTTAACCGATTTTCGAAAAAGGAGGAGGATAGAACCTCCTCCTTTTTTGACTGTATGTATGTTTTTTTTAAATTTTTAACCGACTTCAAAAAAGGAGGAGGTTCTCAATTCGACTGTATTTTTTTTTTTTTATGTGTGTTACCTCATAACTTCTTACCACGTGAACCGATTTTGAAGATTTTTTTTTATTTGAAAGCTGTTGCTTCACAATTGGTCCCATTTTAATTTAGTGAAGATCTGATGAAGGACTTCGGAGATACACAATGGAACTCTTTAATAAATGATAGCAAACCTTCCAGAATTGCTGCAATCGCATGTCTGTATATTGTTTTCACCACTTCACAACATTACATCACGCTGATGCGCTCTGAAGGGGTATACAGATTTGTACAGTTCACCCTGATACACCCTAATTTCACCAACTACGTTCAAATTCCCTATTTTTGGGGCTATCAATTCGGGCATAACTTTACTATTCATTTAGTGTTAGAATGGGGTACAACAACTAAAAAGTGAAAAATAAAAAACGTTTTACAAAAAAAATACAACCGACTTCCTTATGGAAGTCGGTTGTATTTATTAAAACGGTCGGTCGGTTTATTTATATAAAACTACAAAATGCAAAATAACTTTAATTTCGGAAGTCGGTGTCAAATAACGAAGAAACCAAACTAGAAACACCGACTTCCGAAATTAAAGTTATTTTGCATTTTTTAGTATTATTTATGGAAGTCGGTTGTATTTTTTTTGTAAAAAGTTTTTTAGTGTATTTTTTTTTGAAAGTCGTTTGTTTTTTTTTGTAAAAAAGTTTTTTATAATATGTAGTGATAATATTATACGGTAGGGAAAATAATCCCAAAAGAAAGTCGTCATCATTTCGTTAGGACACATAAAGATGGAATGAAGTGTCATTGACCGGAGACCATAGAAGATCCTCAGTGGGGATGAGAATCCTCTACTTAGTCGACCCTAGGAGACTCATAAGAGCCCAATCTATTCTTGGATCATTCTTAGAATACAATTTTTTTATCTTTAGACAATTATTTCATCATAACGTGAGAAAGTCATCCTAATAGAATTTTTATTGATAATTAAATTAGAAGAAAACTGATTAAAACTAATTTCTTGATTTCCTCTTTCCAGATGGCCGCGAAGTCAGATACACGGAGAGCGCTTTCCACGGGCACGCGGCGCCACGTCCAATTCGAAGGGACGACAATATGTCTTTTAAAGATATGCTTCTAGATACAAAAATAAAAATCGGCCAACGCAAGATGAAACACCCTGACTGGCAATCACCATGGCACTGAAATTCTCTGCCAAAGTGACAGTTGGGTTAATCTAGTGGCAAAGGCCACAGGCAGGTTCAAATCTAGTCGAAGTTATTATACAAGTATCATATTTTTTGTATTATCTTTGCTGTAATATTTTTTTAAACAATTCAAAACAAAAGCTAAGCGTATAACACCTCCTGTATCTCTGTCGACCACTACGATGCATCCCTCTCTGTTGTGCCCCTTCCTTTTGTCTCTCCTAAAATATCCTTCGCTACGTCCATTAATACACCCAGCTATCTCATTCCAACTTTGATTCACACTTCGATCATTCATGTCTCCCATTTCTATCATTTTGTCTACTACTCGCTCTCTAAATTCTTTCGCAGAATCATTCTTCTCTAGCATTCGCCATTTTATTTTAGGAGGAGGACGCTCTTTGCTTTTTGTACACTGTGTTTTTATCGCTAATACCATAACCAGGAGCCTGTGCTGTGAGACCAAATCTCCTCCTGGCAGCACTTTCCAGTCTTTGACGTGCTTAATATGGTTGCGCCTAACTAGAAAATAGTCAATTTGGGGGTCTTGTGGTTACCACTTTTGTATGTGATTAGGTGTTCATCTCTCTTCTAAAACCAAGTGTTGGCTACTGCGAGGATTGCAAAAGCGTCTCTCCCTCGTTATTGGGACATCCAAAGCCCCATCCTCCATGTACTCTTTCATAACAATTTCTCGTTCAATTACTCGTTCGATTACGTTTTGTGACTATTATTCAGATAATGAACACGAGTTTTGTGTAAGAATTTTATACATTTCGGTTTAATAAATCTTAACAGTTAGTTCTTAAGATATTAACGTATGTGAAAAATTATATATTGACCTTAATTACATTCATTATAATCTGCGGTGCTGGTTGTCAAATAATAAACTAATTTTGCATGTTAAAGAATGTAATGAAAATGGGAGAAAACGCACAGCAGCGCCTTAGACAGTCATAAAGTGTTTTGGAACTAAATTGTTACCTACTAATTTACTTTAAAATGACTTGTTATCCAAAATTTTGGAAATTCAATAAATAGAATGAAACTATACCCGTATTTGAAAACAAAAAAAGTTATATAAGGTTTTAAATGCAAATTCGGCCGAAAGTTTAAGAAAATGTTTTGAAATGCGGGTATAAATAATTCGCTTTGCTTGAATCTTATGTGCTAGTGTCTACAGTTGAGATTCATACACTGCAGGGTTGTAGTATATATTGAAAGTCCAACATAGAGTTGATAGTACATAGAGAGAATGTTTTATTCATAAAGCTGTTGATAAATAAAAGTATTTTGGACATAAGTATACGTATTTTTATTGATCGTTCCATTCTTTTCTCACTGGTCACTGCTTGTGCTTGCTAGACCCTAGACATACACTTCTTTCGTCTACCTAATAAACTTGATGTAAGTTCGTTCCTTGTTTAATTTTGAAACTGTCTCCCCGATCTCTGAACCCGAGCACTGACTGCCTACTGGTCGAGGTCACCATCTCTGTGTGCCAAAATAACGAAATAAGTTAACAAAATTCAAATGATTGTAGAAGCTTAATCATTAGCAGATAGGTACGTAGCAGTCTTCTATTAAATAGTTTCAAAATAATGTCGTCGTCTGTTTTTGTCGTTAAAGGATATTTTTAACTTCACAATGGGTTTTGATGCGGTTTATCTATAGAATGCAAAGGAAGTGGAAGAGGGTAACGTGGTTAATCTATCTGTATTATTATAAAATTCAAAGTCCGGACTGATTTACTGACTGACTTGAAATTTTGCACATGGATACCTTATACAGTGTAGGAACCATCCACACAGCATCCACCAAGGAACGATTTTTGGAAATTCCACCCCTAAAAGGGTAAATTCGGAATGGAAGATTGTATTGAAAGTCCGTCAGTTTTGAAGTTAAGCTCTTCAAATTTTGTCTTTAGGCTAACGATTGAAAATCTGCATATAAAAAAATTGTTTTACAAAAAAAAAACAACCGACTTCCAAAAAAGAAAATACAATAAACATTAAAAAAATAACTTTAATTAAACATAAGTGATCGTTTCGCGACGTCCTCCGCCTAGGGCGTCTCCTGCGGTGGATGCTGCTGAGGGCGTTAGGGCGACTCTATTGTTGAGCCTCCCACACCCGTTCCGCTTCCTGCTTTGTGAGCATTTCTGCTTCGCAGAAGGAGGAGTCTGCTTCCCATTCCCTCTCGCTCCGTACCATGGCCTGGACCAGGGCCGGGCGCGAGAGGTTGGTGCCGCCGATCACCTTCGCAAGAACACGGCGGGGCTCCTCCCAAGTGGGGCAGATCTCCATCGTATGTTTTGCTCCACCGTGTCCTATGGGCGATCTTTACAGTGGGGACACCCGGGCGTTTCCCTCCGCCTTATCCTACACAGGAACCTCCCGAAACTTCTGTGTCCGGTGAGGACCTGCGTCAGGCGGAAGGTGAGAACGCCGTGGCGCCTCTCCAGCCTTTCCTCAAAGAGGGGCGCTACCGCCGTAATAGTGGCGTGCCCAGCGCTTGGTTGCGACAGTCGCTCCCTCTATGTCACCATGAGACCCTGCCGGAGCTCTGTCCGCCGAGCCACGAGGTGTCGCGGCAGTGAAGTTTCGCCCCGGCGTTTCACCTCCTCTTGCCACTCGTAGAGGTGCGCGAGGACCTTTGCCTCCAGATCCCATGGCGACAGTCCGGCAAGGAGGCTCGCCGCCTCACAGGCGACCGTGCGGTATCCTCGGATCATACGAATGGCCATGACCCTTTGGGACGCGTTCAACCGGCGAGCTGGTCGCTGCCTCAAGGAACGCGCCCACACCGGCCATTGACCGCAGGATCCCCGTGTAAAGTCTTACGCAGGAGGCATTTGGACCCCCCAGATTGGGCAGGAACCGCTGCAGTGCGGCCCCGGCCCTCTCCAGTCTGGGAGCCAAACGTCGGAAGTGCTCGACGATGTTCCGACGGCTGTCGAGGACGAGTCCCAGGTACTTCATCGTCCCCTCGATGCCGATGCGAACCCCTCCTATCGTTATCTGTGAACCCGCCGGTGGCGTGTTTCAAGGACCATGAAACACATGGCCTCGGACTTGTGCAAGGCCACCTCGAGTCCCAGTTGCCGGATTCTATCCATGACTGTCGCAACTCCGCGTGTCATAAGGTAGGCCGCCGCCTCGTGCGACCATCCCTGCGCCAGAACCAGCGTGTCGTCAGCGTAGCTGGCTAAGCTGACGCCGCTAGGGACGTCGGCGCGCAGCACCCAGTCGTACCCGATGTTCCACAGTCCCCAGGACCGATCCCACGACATCTCGTGCTAGTTCCATTCTCCCTGGTGACCGGGATAGATGACGGCCCTGTCCGTCAAATATGCCTCGACCACGCAACGGAGGTAGGGCGGCACCCGGTGATACCTGAGTGCCTCCACTATGCAACGCCAGGGCAGGGTGTTAAAGGCGATGTCTAGAGACACCGCCAAGATGACCCTACCTCGGGCCACTGCATCCCCCGTCGTGAGGGATCGTACGCGCATGATGGCGTCCACCGTGGAGCGCCCCCTGCGGAAGAACACCCAGATCTAAACCTATATAACTAATGTTACGCCCGAATTGATAACCCCAATAAAATGGAACAAGAAAAACGTCACCTATGTAAACAAATTTTTTGTTTTTGTTAAAATTAAAAAAGCGCTAAAGTAATTTTGATAAAATTCATTTGGGAATTTTGAAAATCGGTCCACAACTGGCAGAGACGTCGGTGGACATACATAGAAAAAACCGGCCAAGTGCGAGTCGGACTCGCGCACAAAGGGTTGCGAACGATTCTACTTTTCTTAGATAGGGTATACCTCAAGGTTGGTCCCATGTCACGGACATCAGGATCTGATCATGGGATCCTGAAAAAATTGAGAGGGAACCTCAAAAATTGGGCACGAATATTGTTTCTGTTTACTTTTCATAACTTAATCAGGTATCTGCCGCGACACCTTGCGGCTCGACAGATAGAGCTCCGACAGGATCTCATGGTGACATGGAGAGAGCGACTGTCGCAACCCAGCGCTGGGCACGGCACCATCGCGGCGGTAGTGCCCCTCTTTGAGGAGTGGCTGGAGAGGCGCCATGGCGCCCTCACCTTCCGCCTGACGCAGGTCCTCACCGGACATGGCTGTTTCGGAAGATACCTGTGTCAGATCAAGGTGGAGGTGACCCCTAGGTGTTTCCATTGCGAGGATCGCCCAGAGGACACGGTGGAGCATACGGTGGAGGTTTGCCCCGCTTGGGCAGAGCACCGCCGTGTCCTCGTGGATGCGATAGGCGGCAGCGACCTCTCGCGCCGTGCCCTGGTTCAGGCCATGGTACGGAGCGAGAGGGAATGGGAAGCCGTCTCCTCCTTCTGCGAAGCAGTAATGCTCGCGAAGAGGGAGGCATACGTTAGGGAGACTCAACAACAGCCGAGTCGCCCTAGCGCCCTCAGCCGCAGCCGCCGCACGAGACGCCAGGGGCCGCGAGACGATCTCCGGCCATCGTAGACCCCCGGGCCTGCGGACGGCGAGTAGTGGGTAACTCGCCGTTCGATCAGCACCAGGCCCGAGAGTCGACGGCGCGTAGTGTTCCACGCGCGCCTCAAAGAGTTGTCATCAAAGGACGGGGCCTGCCACGGCCAATGCCTGCCCGGGGGTTGAGGATAAATTCGAAAGAGTTACCTCGCCCCTGGGCACGTAGGGCAGGGAGGAACAGGGGTGGGTTTTAGTCAGTAAGAGTCTGACACGCCCTTCCGCTCCACCCTAGAGCGGAAGAAGTCATAAGATGATTTCCCACCCCCCAAAAAAAAAAAACAGGTATTTGCATTTAGGAATCATCACATCCTGAAACTGAGCTGATGATGGAAACCATACCATTCCTACACAATATAAGTTAGATAAAAACTGGTTTTAGTGACAAATACCACATAATATGCTTTGAAGAAAAGACGTCTTTACAATATTGGAGGTAACCTCAACTGGTCAATATCCTGGAAACCTTATGGAAGAATGGTTACATCATCAGCTCAGTGGCAAGAGGAATTATGGAGGATTAGAAATTAGCCTCAGAGTGTTAAAAGATGATGCGAGCCACAAAAAATCATAAAATAAAAAACTTTTTAACAAAAAAATTAACCGACGAAAAAGAACTAAAAAGCAAAAAATAAATAAACCTTTTAAAGTCTTGAGTAATGAGCATATTTACCTACATAAAATATCAAATTTTATATAAACTAATTTTGAGGCGGCGCCAATTATTAAAATGATTAATTACCTACTTACAGCCTTCTTCATTTGTAAGTACTTATAAAATTTAGATATTTAATAATCAGATTGTTGTTTGGCGCCGACTCAAAATTAGTTTATATAAAATTTGATATTTTATGTAGGTAAATATGCTCATTACTCAAGACTTTAAAAGGTTTATTTATTTTTTGCTTTTTAGTTCTTTTTCGTCGGTTAATTTTTTTGTTAAAAAGTTTTTCAACCCTATCGCGCGCGCTGCAATAGCGCCATCTAGCGTATTGGAGTCTCTCGTTCGATACACAAGTTCAAACGGGCGGTACAAATTAACCGCTCCGTAAAATAACTCAGAAACCCCTATAAAAAGTGACCGTGTTGTGTTTAAACCACCAAAAAGTCATAAGGGACGTCCCAGAACAATCATTTCGCCATAAATCCAAACGTTACACCAGTTTCCCACAGTGAGTGAAATAGAGACAGAAATCCCGGCACGCGTCTCCGGAAGCAGCACAAAGTCGTGAGTACCCCATCTAATCTCCAGTATTTCCCCATTCTAGCTAAAAGCCATTTTGCCTAAGGATCCTACAATCCTATCGAAGGGATAGTTTAACATTTTGGGCCTTCGAGCCGTATTTTCATATTCGTACCATTCAAAATGGCTACCATTTTCTAATAAGAAATTATTACGTCTGGCGTCCATATTTCCCATAATATCATCAATAAGTACACACTCACACAATTAGTACATCATAAGTTACAATATCTATGTATGTGTTTTTAGCATAAAACAAGTGCATTCATCATCATAATCTTCTATAATATAAAAATGAATCGCAAAATGTGTTGGTAAGCGCATAACTCAACAACGCCTAGACCAATTTGGCCAATTCTTTTTTTTAAATGTTCGTTGAAGTTCAAAGATGGTTTTTAAGGCGAGAAAAATTCTAATAATTTCCGGAAAAACCCTTAAAACAGCCCTTTTCTTTTTCCCATACAAACGTTTTCTTACTAAAACGTAGAGTCAATTTGAGCTTTATTGCTATTGTATAAAGTTCATATTAAATTACAAGCACTCACTGTTGATTAAACAATGTAGGTAGGTTCCTAACGTCAAAGAGTCAATTTGCACTTTATTACCGCTGTACAAAGTTCAAATTCAATCAATCAATTTGGTCGGCTTCGCGATATTATTTCATTTGTTTTACTTTAAAATGCATAAGAAGGAAGGATCTCTTGAAGGATTTGACTCCAAGTCATATCAAATTTAAAAAAAGTTGAAACAACAACAAACTGTCAATGTCAGTGTTGTTTTTCTTGGATTTTCGGTTACCTACTCTACTGAGTTTGGTTTTGTCAACTGATACACAAAACAAATTTGTACCTATATCGTGTTTTGTGCAGTGTTTAGTCACCTATGATCACTAATTATTGCGTGTGATACAATAATCTATAATATAGATATGCCTCCTATTAGACGAAGCTATTTAGGTAGAAGAACCCGAAATGCTACAAACCATGCTAATTACCGACTGTCAACGTTTGCAATTGCTAGAAAATGACGCTAATTGGGATCAAACTCTCAATGATGCTGTAATATCATCACACGCTCATCAAATACGAATATTGTTTTCTATAATCATATCTACATGCTTCCCATCAAACCCAATTGATTTGTGGATCAAGTACAAAGATTATATGTGTGATGATATTTTGTATCAAATACGAAATAGAATGGGAAATCCAAATATACAAATCAGTGAAGAAATTTACAACGAAGCATTGATTTCAATTGAGGACATGTGCTTGATGATGTCAAACAAACTATTAATTCAATTAGGCCTGGCCGCGCCCAATCGTCCAATGCATGATGCTTTTAACCAAGAGTTGAATCGAGAAAAACTGTATGATCTCAACACTTTGAAAGAATTTATTCAAACAAATCTTCCACTGTTGAATGAACAACAGAAGTATGTATTTGATACTCTTATGAAAGTAATAAATGATGAAACTGGAGGGATTTACTTCTTAGATGCACCTGGTGGTACAGGAAAAACTTTTTTGATTTCATTAATAAATTAGCAACGATTCGCTCACACAATAAAATTGCACTTGCACCCGCTTCGTCGGGAATCGCAGCAACTTTGCTTGAAGGTGATCGAACAGCCCATTCAGCATTAAAATTGCCATTAATATGCAAAGCAATGAAACTCCGACCTGCAACATTTCGAAGAACTCTGCAATGGCAAAGGTCTTGCAGCAATGTAAATTAATTATTTGGGATGAATGCACGATGGCACATAAAAAATCTTTGGAGGTTTTAGACAGAACCTTAAAAGATCTATGGAGCAATCATAACCAATTTGGTGGTGCAATGATTTTATTGGCAGGAGATTTTCGTCAAACATTGCCAGTGATTCCACGATCAACACCAGCTGATGAACTCAATGCATGTCTAAAGTCCTCCAATTTGTGGAAACATGTCAAAGTACTTCATTTAAGCAAGAATATGCGTGTAGAGTTGCAAAATGACCAATCTGGAAACATATTCTCTAAACAACTCATTGACATTGGTAATGGCAAATTTCCTATAGACATGTTGACTGGCTGCATTAACTTTCCTCAAAGTTTTTGTCAGTTAACTCAATCAAAAGATGAACTTATTCAGAAGGTGTTTCCAGATGTTTCTCAAAATTACAGAATCTATGATTGGTTGAGCGAACGAGCTATATTGGCTGCAAAAAACATAGATGTAAATGAATTAAATTTAAAAATTCAAGAACAAATTACAGGCGAATCAAGGATATATAAATTAGTTGATTCGGCTACTAACCAAGATGATGTAGTGAACTATCCACCAGAATTTTTAAACTCGCTGGATTTGCCAGGACTGCCACCTCACATCTTCAATTAAAGGTTGGATCGGTAGTTAAAATGTTGCGAAATATCAACCAACCGCGTCTTTGCAACGGCACACGGTTAGCGATAAAAAAAATTACTAAACAACGTGATAGAAGCAACTATACTGAAAGGAAAGTATAAAGGAGAAGACGTTCTCATACCGCGCATCCCAACGCTTCCGACTGATGTGCCGTTTGACTTTAAACGATTACAGTTTCCAGTTCGGCTTGCTTTTGCTATGACCATAAACAAGTCCCAGGGGCAATCATTAAGTGTTTGTGGTATTAATCTGGAAAACCCATGTTTCTCACATGGTCAATTGTATGTTGCCTGTTCCCATGTTGGAAAACCATCAGATTTGTTTGTCTATGCGCCAGGTAATCAAACAAAAAACATCGTATATCACAAAGCACTACAATGAAAATAAAACTGATTTTTGTTAATAATTATGATTCACATGATTAACAATAAAGCGATTACTCATTTTTAAATGCTTATATATGTTTTATTTAATTATATTTCTTATTCACAACGCCCTATCACCAGGGTGACGGTTCTGTTCAGGAGATTTTTTTGCCCCGACTATAAAATATGTAGGAACAAAAAAAATGTCACATTACAAATCATTTTGACAGGACTTTATTGCAATTTAATTAGGCAGTACGAAGTCTGCCGGGTCAGCTAGTAATACATATATCTAAGGTTTCGTCACGTAATCCACACAGGTTAGCGTGTTTGAACGAGTTGTCAATGTAACTTTGTTTAAATATAACATGCGATATTTTTTTTTTTTTTAAATCTTTATTTATTTAGAGGCTTTTGGTTATCACACATAACCATGTCAGCCCCATCATAACTCATAACATAAATATATTCTTAAGAACTAAGAGACAAGAGATACTCTATTAGCTAAATAGCTGCATACAAAATTATAAATTTTCTTAGCCTCCGCACTACAGGGTTTAGACAAAATACATTGAACAGCACCTACATCTAACCTACTAATTTTTAACTCTGCCAATAAGGCATCTCTTTCTCTGCGATTACGGACACATTCCACCAACAAGTGATGCACATCCTCCACAGACTCGCAGTATTGACAGTTTGGACTACTCACTTTTTTCATTAGGAAGCCAAACTTGTTGAGTGGCATGTGTCCGGTCCTTAACCTATGTGCTATTACAATGTATTTTCGACAAATTCTCATATCGGCAAACCAGGGAATACGCGGAGGTTCGCATTGCACCGTTTTATACCAAACACCTTTTTCGAGAGATTTTTTATCAAAGTATTCTTTCCACATGTTGTAACAATTTATTTTATATTTACTTAATAATTCAGAGTAGTGACATTTAACATCAATAGGTATTCCTTCTAAAGCTGACTTTTTCGCGAGTAAATCCACCTCCTCGTTTCCCGGCAAGCCAACATGAGATGGAACCCACTGCAATCTCAGATCTCTGTTGCTGCAATTGAACTCATGGATTAGACGTAGAATGGCATAAGCTTTCGAGACACCTCTGCCACCAGAAGCGCATCGAGCAATATGCTGCAAGGCACTCTTGCTGTCTGTGAGTATTACTACCTTATGTAAACCTTTGGTCTTAGCGTACATCAGAGCTTCTGAAATTGCAGTAAGTTCCACTGTCATTATAGATATATTACTATTATTAATTTTAAAACAACCTCTAATTTTATCTCCGGGGTGATAGAAGGCTGCCCCAAGCCCACCAGCGCTCTTTGAACCGTCAGTATATATTCTATTCCAACTATCATATTTATTACGTAATTCATGTAAAATTTCATTTTTACTCGTAAGAATATTAAAATTATAATTGTGTTTACTACCTTTAATCGAATCTAGACCACACTTGATAATATTATTTATTTGAATGTTAGTAACCCAAGTATTCAATGTAAACATTTCTAGTGGATAACTGGATGATATAGCTTCTTCTTGAGTTTTTTCATATGTTGAAACTAATAGAGGGATTTTCTTTTTTTGCCAATACCTTTTGGTGCAAAGAGCGCTAAGTTCTTTTAATAGACTAGTAGTAGTATTATTTGACCACGATTGTATTTTTAAGGTGTACTTTAAAGCTAAAAAATGTCGCCTAATAAATAGAGGAAGGATACATAACTCACACTCCATTGTGTGAATGGGTGTACTTCTAATAAACCCACCAACAATTCTTAAACTCTGATTCTGAACTTTATCTAACCTGTATGTGTGCGAATTGGCACTATTGTCATATAAATAACTACCGTAATCCATCCTGCTCCTGATTATCGCAATATACAATCGTCTAATATGTTTCGGATGAATTCCCCATGAAGGTCCAGACAATACTTTTAATAAATTTAGATACTTTTGTGTTTTTTGACAAGTTTCATTTATATGTCTTCCCCATCGTAATTGCCTATCAAGCCACATGCCTAAATATTTGATGTTTTCAGTAAAAGTTAGAGGTAGACTATTAATAACTAGATTAATAGGTTGTATTCTAAATCTTCTGCTAAATAAACAATACTTCGACTTAGAAGTAGATAACTGCAGGCCAATTTCTTGTAACAACCCTACCATAGTGTTTAGCGCCCTTTGCATGTTGATAATGCTATCGTTTACTTGAGGTTGACTAGTAAAAAAAACAAAATCATCTGCGTACTGAGATATTAATACGCTACTTATGTTGTGGGTAATCTTAGAGGTAACAATATTAAACAGTAGAGGGGACAACGGGTCCCCTTGAGCTATACCTCTATGCGTCCATCGACATACACAGTCAGTGTCGTAGGTACTGTCCGCTTTTATTAAAAGACGCCTATCACTAAGAAACATCCATACATATTTAGATATTTTAGAGCCCGCGTTGATATCTTCCAAAGTCTTAATAATTTGAGTAACTATGATATTATTATAAGCATTATCTAAGTCAAGGAAACATGATAAAGTAGAGATGTTTTTAGAGAAACTTATTTGTATATGACAAATTAATCTTACCAACGCATCTAAACTTGAATGAGCCCGTCTAAAACCTGTAGTTTCGCAGGATAAAATTTTTTCTTTCTCAACGAACCACTCTAAGCGCTTATTAATCATTGTGGGGAGGATTTTGCATACACAGGACATGAGAGCAATTGGTCTTATCTTAGTCGCAACGTTTCCATTACTAACCTTAGGAATATGCGATATTTAAACTACATTTCTTCATACTAGTGATCTAAACCTAAGCGTTTTAGATATTATCATTTGTTAAACGTAACATATAGCGTTTAAACACCTCGTTTCTTGTTAAAACGTAACATGCAGCGTTTTAATTTATCATCCCCTCGTTACACGTAACATATAACGTTGTAATCGTACTTAGCAGTGGTTATTTTGTCGTAACATATCAACGCGGAATAGTTCCCATTGTGTATTGAGTATCGAAAGTCAGAATATTTGTTCATTATTCAACAATAAAGCATTCAATTCATTGATAAGCTTAATTATATAACGTATTTTTTGCATCTCAAAGGTCCTTCGATATCATTTTTATTAATAGGTAGGTACCTACACGGCGTTTTCGTTCGTTCGGAATCGTTCGTGCATTTTAGGGTTACCATCTAAAAAAACATACCATTTATTTAAAAATTCTACTAAAGTAGATTTTTAGTAGATTATGAAACTTATTTTTCTACCATTTGTAAACAATAGTTAAATTGTTTTACGTTTCTTAACTAATGATTTTGAATCTAAACAGTGGTTCGTTCTTGTAATTCTGTTTAATAAACAGTATTATTTTTTAGCGTTTTTAACATTGTTTTTAAAAATTAGAATTAATCAACACGAGTGAAGCAATGGCATCTCATCATGAATCTAAGCGTAATATAGCATTTAAGAGATTATCGGATGCTGTCACCTGCGCTCGCAGTTCTTTAAAAGATCCTAGTCTTCTCTCCGCGACTCGAAACATGGTGTTCGCGTTTAGAATCCCTTATGGATGCGTTCAATGATTTTCACATTAAGCTTCTGAGTGAATGCAGTGGCCTTGGTAGAGAGGAATGTATTCTCAAACAAACAACATATCAAGAGCAAGTAGGTGACATGTATTTTGAAATCCTTGAAACTCAGCGTAAACTTTTGGCTGACAATAAACCTCAGGTTATGTTTTCAACTTCCTCATCATCAAGTGAACATAAGACACTACCAAAATTAACACCTATCAAATTACCTAATTTCTCGGGTCAATTTAAAGATTTACCGGGTTACATTGACTTCTTCAATACCTTGGTCCATACTAGGTCAGACATATCAAATGTGGAGAAGTTTCAATATCTTGTCACTTCTCTTTCAGGGGAACCAGTTAGTCTTATTAGAGCTTACCCTATATCAGAAGCAAATTATCTCAGTGCTTATTGCTCTTCTGAACAGATATACCAACAAGCGTTATTTAGCATTCTTGAGTTGGCAGCAAATTTGTAATTTAAAACAAATTAGTACAGAGTCAGTGCAGAGTCTGCGCACCCGTTTAGATTGATTTGCTGAGAATCTTTCAATGTTAAATTCTTTAGGTTTACCTACTTCCAATTGGAATTTTATTTTATTTCACTCTCTCTTAACAAAACTTGATAAACATTCACGTGAAGCTTTTGAACTATCATGTAATGGGGGTGATTTCCCACAGTTTAATCAATTTAAAACATTTTTAAGCTATTGCATAGCTTCTATCGCGGGCCTTGAGCGTGGAGACCGAATCCAGAAATTTTCGTAACGAAAATGAAACCTAACACCCCTCACTCCGACCAGCACAGCGGTGATACTTTTTAACCGACGAAAAAAAAAGGAGGAGGTTCTCAATTCGACCGTATATATACATATTTTTTTTTTTGTGTATGTTTAGCTCTCACTCCGTCATATAAGAGCCGATCTTGATAATTCTTTTTTTGTTAGATAGGATATACTTCAAGAGTGGTCCCATGTCAAGGAAATCAGGATCTGATTATGGAATCCTGATAAAATTAAGAGAAAACCTCTAAAATTGGGCATGAATATTGTTTTTGTTTACTTTTCATAACTTAATCAGGTATTTGCATTTAGGAATAAATGGAAACTGAGCTGATGATGGAAACCATATCTTTCCTAAACAATAGAAGTTAGATATAAAAAACTGGTTTTAGTGACAGATACCACTTAATATGCTTTGAAGAAAAGACGTCTTTAGAATATTGGAGGTAACCTCACCTGGTCAATATCCTGGGAACCTCAAGGAATGATGGTTACATCATCAGCTCAGTGGCAAGAGGAATGATGAAGGATTTAGATATTTAATAATAAGACTGTTGTTTGGCGCCGACTCAAAATTAGTTTATATATAATTTAATATTTTATGTAGGTAAATAAGCTCAATACTAAAGACTTAAAAGGTTTATTTATTTTTTGCTTTTTAGTTCTTTTTCGTCGGTTAAATTTTTTGTTAAAAAGTTTTTTTTTTGTATGTTTGTTACGCAATATCTCCGCGTAAATCGATTTTGAAGATTCTTTTTTTTGTTTGATACGTCATACTTCAGTGGTGGTCCCATTTAAATTTTATCGAAATCGATTTAGCACTTTTTCAAAAATCAACATAAATAAAAAATATGTACACAGATGACGTTTTTATTTTTTCCCCATCTCAAAACTGCCCAACGCGCCTATAGAAGTTTTTGTTTCAAAAATATCACTTAAAAGTTTAATATTTCGCAAAAGAATCACTGAATAGAAAAATAGTCTTCACAACCCGGAAGTGGCTTTGGATCTTGCCCCTAATTGCCTAAGTGTATCTACTCGCCCCCTTGAATATTATTATTAATAATAATAATAATGATTTATTATCAGACAACTAAGGCCCATAAATAAAAAAAAAAAACAATTGAAAATTTAATACAAAAAAACTTGAGAGGTGTCAAGGGACACCCGGATGGAACGAAGTTCCTTTCGATTAATTAGTGAAGTAATAATCTACTTAGCTTACTATAGCAAAAAGCTTACTTAGCTTACTATAGCAAAAAGTGTCGTGACCACTTTTCGTAAGAATTTTTTCCGGGCTAGACGGAAAAATAATAATAAAAATAATAATAAAAATAATAAAAAAATAATAATAATAATAAAAAAAATAATAAAAATAATATCTGGCTTGCTTTCTATAAGAGAGAGAGAGACAGACAGAGAAACATGCGACGCCGCACAGCTTACAATAGCTTACTATAGCAAAAAGTGTCGTGACAACTTTTCGTAAGAATTTTTTCAGTCTAGCCCCCTTTCACAACGCGCGATAAGGAACTTCGTTCCAATACAAAAAATAATCTTAAAAAATAATAAAGTAATACATATTGAAAAATATAAAAACTACTGCACACGAAGTGACGGCGTCGTGTTACGCTGCGAGGTGTCGCGTAGCTGGCCGCGGAAACGCCGATACAGCACACCTTTCGGCCAAAACTCTTCCTTGAGGAAGGTCATCAAATGGTGAGTCGGAACGCGCACCACGAACGACTTGAAATTCGTGTTATGGCGTGCCTCCAACTTCTCCACCCTCAAGGTCCAGTTGGTCTTCACCCGCATGTACTCTACGATGTCCTCAGTCTTCGCAAACGGGACACGTACAGCTGCGTCGTCGGTACTGCAGGACGCAGCAGCATGTTAGATCCTGCCGGCGCCGTCCCACACTGGTTGCGATAAGTACCTAGGCTTCCTCTTCTTTCTCTCTACCTTGATAAAGCCGTCCTCATCGCATGTGTTCTTCGGTGGATACCCCAAATCACCCCCGATTGTTAGTAAGTTAAAAGTACTGTCAGCAGTCTAAGTTTTTATATACTTAAATATTTTGTTTTTGTTCAAACTTCAATAGTGTCAAAGAATTAGCGAAATCGGTCCAACCGTTCACGCGTGATGCCGTGACAAAGAAAATAGGGATTGATTTTTAACCGACTTCAATAAAGAGGAGGTTCTCAATTCGTCTGTATGTTTTTTTTTTGGTTACGCGATATCTCCGCCATTTGAGAATAGATTTTGATGATTCTTTTTTTGTTTTGTAGGTCATACTTCAGAGGAGGTCCCATATAAATTTTATCGAAATTGATTCAGCACTTTAAAAAAAAATCAACATAAACAAAAAATATGTATACACAGATGACGTTTTGGTTGTCTACAAATGTTCAAATTCCATGTTATCCATTCGGGCATAACTTAAATATTTACTTTTATTTCTGGTGTAGGTACAACAGCAATTAAAAAACTAAAAGTGAAAAATGAAAAACTTTTTTTGTAAAAAATACAACCGCCTTCTAAAAATTGCAAAATAACTTTAATTTCGAAAGTCGGTGTCAAATAACGAAGAAACAAAAAAAAATATTTACAAAATAAAAATAAAAAATTGCAAAATAACTTTAATTCGGAAGTCGGTGTCAAATACAAATACAAATACTTTATGTAAGATCAAATCAAATTAAAATTAAAATCGTGCCAAATTAGGATTATATAACAATTAAATAAAATTTCTGTAGTCGAACATTAAAATTTTCAAAAATAAAATAAAATAATTATAATAAATTATAAACTAAAATCTAAAAATCGTGCTGTGTGTAGTGTAGTGTACATGTTTGTATGCGTGTTTGTGTATGAGTAACTGTATGTATGTATGTATGTCCAGAGAGATAATATGTTCCATGTTTGTGTTTGTCAGGTTATTAAATTATGAAGCACTTTCTCCACACTATAATAATCAAGAGTAAAAAGCCAATTCCTTACTTTCAATTTACAATCTCGTAATAACAGCGGATAAAAATAAGGATTCTATTAATTTTATTATAATTATAGACGGAAAGGAAAGCGTTTTGTCTTCTTGCGAAAGCCGTATGACATTTAATGGTTTCACATACATTTGGAATTGTTCGTTTATAACGAAGCTTATTAGGATCGTAAGGGGTACATGCGTGTTGTTTTGTTATTAGGTGGAAAATAAAAAATTGTCTCACGGTAAATACCTGGCATATCTCGTACAAAGAATACATGGGAAATCTGTATGGTTTGAAAAAGCATAGTCTTCAGCAACGCCCGCTGTGCTCTCTCTAGGCGCAAGATATACGTTTTGCATGCACCTCCCCAGGCTCCTATACAGTAACCAATAACTGATTGGGCCAGTGCACAATAAACTGAACGGAGAAGATCTGTATGTGCTACGTGCCCTAGATTTCATTTTTTTTTTCTTCGTCAAATAACGAAGAAACAAAAAAAAAATATAACACCGACTTCCGAAATTAAAGATATTTTGCAATTTTTAGAAGGTGGTTGTATTTTTTGGAAAAAGTTTTTTTGTATCCTGAACAATAATCCTATCAATTGGTACAATAAAATAGTGAGTGATTTTTTTTTTAAATTTTTAGTTGGTTTGATTCCCGGTTTAGGTAAGTTTGTCGAGAAATCTGTGAATGCAGTTTTATTTCTTTTTTAAAAATAAAGGAACGTTTCCTTCAAATAAAATAATCAATCATAAGGATTTATAATTATTTTTTTAAACTTTCTTAGAACTAATAGCATGTGTCTTTTGTGTATGTGTGCGCGTTCGTGTGGAAAATATAATTATTATTTTCATACATTGGAAACATCTCTCATTTTTAACCGACTTCAAAAAAGAGCAGGTTCTCAATTCGTCTGTATGTTTTTTTTTTTGTTTCTTTTGTTTTTTTTTTGCTACGCGATATCTCCGCCATTTGTGAATCGATTTTGATGATTCTGTTTTCGTTTTGTAGGTCATACTTCAGAGGTGGTCCCATATAAATTTTATCGAAATTGATTCAGCTTTAAAAAAAAAATCAACATAAACAAAAAATATGTATACACAGATGACGTTTTGGTTGTCTGCTAATGTTCAAATTCCATGTTATCCATTCGGGCATAACTTATATATTTACTTTTACTTCTGGTGTTCAACAACAATTAAGAAAAAAACTAAAAGTGAAAAATAAAAAACCTTTTTTTGCAAAAAATACAACCGCCTTCTAAAAATTGCAAAATAACTTTAATTTCGGAAGTCGGTGTCAAATAACGAAAAAACAAAAAAAAAAATATATACACCGAATTCCGAAATTAAAGATAGAAGGCAGTTGTATTTTTAACCGACTTTCGAAAAAGGAGGAGGTTCTATGTTCGACTGTATGTATGTTTTTTTTTTTTTTTATGTATGTCCGCGTATTTCTCCGTCAGTTGGGAACCGATTTTCAAAATTCTTTTTTTATCCAAAAGAATATACTCCCGAGGTGGTCCCATATAAATTCTATCGAAATTGCTTTAGCGCTTTTTGAGAAACAACAAAAACGAAAAATATGCATATCTCGATGACGTTTTTGTGTTCTCCAAATGTTTAAATTCCACGTTCCATGTTATTGGGGTTTTTAGTTCTGGGGTATAACAACTAAAAAGCGAAAAATAAAAAACATTTTTCCAAAAAAAAAACAATCGACTAGTGTATTTTTTTTTTGGAAGTCGGTTGTTTTTTTTGTAAAAATGTTTTTTGAAAAAAGTTTTTTGAAAAAAGTTTTTTATACCTGAATCCTATCAATTGGTACAATAAAATAGTGAGTGATTTTTTTTTAAATTTTTATTTGGTTCGATTCCCGGTTTAGGTATGTTTGTCGAGAAATCTGTGAATACAGTTTTATTTCTTTTTAAAAATAAAGGAACGTTTCCTTCAAATAAAATAATCAATCATAAGGATTTAAAGTGGTTTCCCTTCAGGGCCCATTGATATTTTGCACGCTGTATCTCGCGGTTTCGCCCGCGTGGATGTCGGTTATCGCGACCAAAAGTAATCATGAAATTTTGATCCCGTTTCCGCAACCCATGGGAACCTATTCCAGGGATAAAAAGTAGCCTATGTTTTATTCTAGACTTTACCTCATCTATCCCTGTACCAATTTTCAGCCAGATCCGTTCTTCCATTAGAGCCTGATTGAATAACAAACATCCAAATATACAAAAATCTTCACAAACTTGGAGGATGGGCTAAGGAATCAAAAAGCGACGAAAGGGTCGGCGATTGCATCAAGCAAAGCGAGGCGCTTGAATTTTATTCTCCTAAGATATTCGTTAAAATTATATGGTGTAAAAGAGTAAAATAATGTGCATGAAATGCATAAAGCCTCTAACTTACTCGTATTTTAAATGATAAGGATTAATACCGTATTTGTGTAAATAGCTTTCCCATTACCACTTTATAATTGTCCATTTTTTAAAGTATTAAAGTGGATATAGTATGTTATCCTTAAGAGATAGACATATGGACTTCTTTGTAGACTGGACTTCTTTGTGGACAGTTCTTCTGTAGACCTATATAAGATACACAAGTCCACCATACATCATTCTCAAAGGATTTAGGCAGCGTTTTCGTTGAAAGCTCCCAGACGGCTTATTTTTTTCCGACACCTCCAACAAAGAATATTTTATTTTAGCCAATGTATACAAAAACTTGACAAATTCTATTCTTAAACCTTCCTCGAGAACCACTCTATCTGTTGGTGAAAACAACATGAAAATCGTGCAGTAGTTTTTGAGTTTAACGCGAACAGACAGACGCGGCGGAGGACTTTGTTTATAATCATACTATCATACTAGTATTATAAAGGCGAAAGTTTGTGAGTGTGTATGTTTGTTACTTCTTTACGCTCAAATGGCGGGACTGATTTGGATGAATTTTGGTGTGCAGATAGCTAATACCCTGTATTAACACATAGGCTACTTTTATCCTGGTCTACGCGGGTGAAACCGCGGGGCGCAGCTAGTTGTTTTATAATATGTAGTGATAGAAGATATACAATTTTTTTTGTTTCGTTTTCTTGACTTTATTAGTTTAAGTATACCCATGTTTCATCGTCAAAATTACAGCATTCTAGTACTAGCAGTATCTACGCTATGCTTCGGACGGACAGACCGAAACCATAAGGGTTCCTTGTCCTTGTTAGGACTGCGGAACCCTTAAAACATTACCCTCCTGGGGGAGTCAGGTAAAAATTCGAGTAAAGCATATAACCCATTGCGACACTATTACGCAATTAGGGTGTGGGTCGGCTGGCGGTCGACTAATGGAGGTACACGTGTTTAGCATCGAACGATTGTAGCTGGTAACTTCGTTTTAAATGGCGTCGTTATGTTGGGCAAAGGGTTATGGCGTATGTTTTTGTTGTTAAAATTTCAGGAAAATGTTTTTTTTAACCCCCAACGCAAAAAGGAGTGTTATAAGTTGGACCGCTATGTGTGTGTGTGTGTGTCTGTGGCACCGTAGCTCTTAAACTTTCGTTTTTTTTTTAAGTGAAAACTTCTTTAGCGGCGGCGTTGAGCACTTTTCTTGGGATGGGTATAAAATGTTAAACTCGCGTCAGGACACGTGACCTGATCGAAAATTCGTAAGACGATTCCAAAATATTCAAAAATGCACAACGTTAATGTTCAAGTTTTCACTTCTGCCGGCACTCCCGGAGTGCAACCCGTTGTTCTTTTATTTGAAAGCAGGTTTTCTAGCGATAGTTCTTAGACCTGTTTTATCAAAATTGGCTCAGCCGTGTCAAGCTCATCATTACTTGTATTTTTTAAATGTTCGCTTTTCTTTTAAGCGTTGCGGTGTTTTTAATTTTCAATTTAATTGGTATCTTGTTTATTAACTATCGTCCTGCCTTTTTGCACAACATCCGCATTCCTTTCCGTGTCACCAATTATAGCAGAAGTTTTTTTTCTGTAAATTCTATATAATCTTGAACACGCATATTAGCCCCGGTCTGTAGTACGATTACAAGTTAGCCACTATTTTTAACGAGCATACCGGAAATACTTCAAAAATTTCGATCAGTAAATCTATTGTCAAATCTCATGGTCAGCAGAACTCAATGAAATCATTTAATATTGCGACTCTTAAAAAAGATTTTTCAAAATTCACTAATGTGTCATATTTCTTCTGTAAATAAAAATCTAACTACTGTAAAATCAGCCCCTGGAGAGAATAAGATCCCAAAACTTCGAAGGCGAGCTAAAGTGATTACTGTTCTTAACCCAGGCAAATGTCGGAAATATTCTAAAAGCTACCGACCTATATCCCTTCTGTCATACATACAAACTTTTTGAAAGGCTAATACTTAACCGCCTCACGCCTCTTATCGAACCGAAAGTTATCGCTGAGCAAGCTGGCTTTAGGCCAGGAAAGTCGAGCACCAACCAGATTCTCAAACTCACGCAATTAATCGAAGATGGGTTTAAGGCGAAAAAAGTCACAGGTGTTATATCCGTTGATCTGTCAGCAGCCTATGAGGCGTCGTCCTAATAGAACACGATCATCGCGCAAATACGCGATCGTCGCAGTCATTTGTACGGAAAAAGCGGAAAGCGCCCTCTGTCGACGCGACAACGCGATCAGGTTTGCCATACAAATGATCGCGTTGATCGCGTATCCGCACGATGGTCGCTTTATATTAGGACGACGCCTAATACAGTCAACATCAATCGACTCCTACGTAAAGGTCGACGAACTCACAAAGGATATAGGTTTTATAAATATGCTTAGAGCCATACTGAATGATCGTTGCTTCCAAGTGCATCTCGATAACACCAAAAGTTAGTGGCGCTGTGAGAAGAACGATCTCCTCCAAGGTAACGTGATAGTTCCGGTCCTACTTGACATCTGTACAAATGACCAGCCTTGCTCTCCACAAGCAAAACGCTTTTTCTATGCAAAAGACCTTGCATAAGCCGCCCTGACACGAAGTTTTGAAGAGGTTGAAGAAAAACTGACGGAAGCTCTGAAAGCACTTGGAAAATACTACAATGAAAATGCCCTACGGCCTTTTGAATCTTTTTGAGACCCAGTGCTGTGTTTTCCAGCTCCGCAACCGTCTGTTTACTAGGATCCTCAATATCTCGTGGCAAGGCGTTGATATAGAGCACTGCCCTCAACCTCGCTACCTTGGCATCACCCCCAGGTCTCTGACATATAAGTTTCACATACATAGTTTGACATATAACGTTCCGCCTTACGTCTATCACCTGGTGAGCATCACCGGAGGTTCTCCACACTACTGGCGTATGTCTTTCGTTTTCTGCGGGGCAGTTTGCACGCATAGTGTGGCATCGTTCTACCCATGCTAAAGAAGTCAACATAGGCCAGTAGCTGAACGATCTTACAATGTTGTATCCACTAGCGGGTATAGCTCCTTCAGACAATCGTTGCGAGAAAGCCAGGCGTGAGTATGGGCATCAACTCCCAGCTGCATGCCTAAAAAGTCGTAAAAGCTTCCTGAGACATATGACCTCCTCGGTAGACAGCGGGCCAGACGTAAGATAAGATCTGTGGAGAAACAGACATCCCAGCCCTCCACACTTCATCACTTCGGCAGAACGTCTGCCGCCTGGACAAGAAATGCAGTGGCCAATCTGGAAATCTTTTATGCGATTGCGGACCCAGTTTGGTCGCTGTAGAAATAATCTCGCTAAATGGGGTATCTTTCACCCATCCCAAACTCAGTGCCAGTGCGGCCCCTTCACAGGACATGCGTCACTTCCATGCCTGACCAGCATGCACAACCACCTGCACCTTGAATAACAGGTGGCTATACTGATCGGACAAATTTATAGTCAAAATAGATACGAAAAGAAGAAGCCTCTAGTAGAAGATTTAATTTAATTCTCTTTCAGAAACCGTGTCTCCATTGACTATCATCTAATCTCCACCTGACTGTTCCAGCTCATCATCGTCTTCCTCTTCCTCCTCGTCTGGATCCAGTTCATCATCCAACAGCTCCAGGAAGTCGCGAGGGTCCTGCAGCCCTTACAAGCGAGATGAGATCTATAATCAGAAGGGGTATAGAAGTTATAGTTCTGATAGGTGAGTCGTCTTAAGGTTAAACTTGCGATAAATTTTGATGTTCGAATTTAGCATGATAGCTGGTGTGATATTCAAATAATGTGGCCTGACTTAACCATCTGCCAAGCAATAGAGGTTTAACTTTTTGTACATTTCTTTCAAATATCCTTTTGTTATAAAACCCGTAGTTTTTAAATTGTGTTTTAAAATTCAAAAAGACCTGTAGCATCATTTATATTTCGGTGTTTTCAATGGCTGAAAAAACAGCAAACTTATGAGTTTTTGATTTGGGTACAATCGTCCATACGTCGTTAGTAATACTCGTAGATACTTTCACTTAGAGATAGCCATCTTATTCTGGTCTTGTCACTAAATCAATAACAAATAAAATATCCAAAAATGATACTCTTACAAAACAAAGGATAATAGGTTAACTAACTCACACTCATGTTTTTAACTGAACTTAAAAAAAAACTTTCTAACAAAAAATTAAACCGAAAACTGGCCAAGTGCGAGTCGGACTCGCGCACGAAGGGTTCCGTACCATTATCTATAAAAACGGCAAAAAAAACACGTTTATTGTATGGGAGTCCCCTTAAATATTTATTATACATAAAATGTTAAATTTTATATAAACAAATTTTGAGTCGGCGCCAAACAACAATCTGATAAATTTCCTAAATTTGATGTGAAGAAGGTTATACGTAGGTAATTAATCATTTTATTATTTTGGCGCCGACTCAAAATTAGTTTTATATAAAATTTTATATTTTGTGTAAATAATCTCAATACAAGACATAAAAGGTTCATTTGTTTTTTGCTTTTTAGTTATTTTTCGTCGGTTAATTTTTTTGTTAAAAGGTTTTTTTATTTTGTGATTTTTTGTGGCTCGCGTCATCTTTCAATACTCTGAGGCTATTTTTTAATCCATCCTCATTTTTCTTGCCACTGAGCTGATGATATAACTATCCTTCCTTGAGGTTCCCAGGATATTAACCAATTGAGGTTACCTCCAATATTGTAAATAAACGTAGACTCATACAAATAAAAAGCGTTATTCCAGAGTGAAACCCTGTTATGTAAGTTAACTGCATTGTACTCGCAGCAATACAAACAAACAAATTTAATCAATTTGAGTTGGTAGGATTCTTCATTCAAACACTGTTTAACCAATTGAGGTTACCTCCAATATTGTAAATACGTCTTTTCTTCAAAGCATATTAAGTGGTTTCTGTCACTAAAACCACAGTTTTATATCTAACTTCTAATTGTTTAGGAAAGGTATGGTTTCCACCATCAGCTCAGCTTCATGATTCCTAAACGCAAATACCTGATTAAGTTATGAAAAGTAAACAGAAATCCTATTCGTGCCCATAATTTGAGGGTTCCTCTAATTTTATCAGGATTACATCATTAAGGACGATAGGTCCTTGATATGGGATCACCCTTGAGACCCCCTATACCCTATCTAACAAAAAAAGAGATATCAAAATCGGTTCATCAATAACGGATTGAGGGCTGAACATACATACAGAAACACTATTTGTGCTCACAATTTTCGAGGTTTTCTCTCAATTTTATCAGGATTCCATGATCAGATCCTGATTTCCTTGACATGGTGGTCCCATGTTCAAATTCCATGTTATTGGTGTTATCCATTCGACTTTAATATTTAGTTTTACTTCTGGTGTACAACAACAATAAAAAAAAAATATAACCGACTTCTAAAAATTTCAAAATAACTTTAATTTTGGAAGTCGGTGTCAAATAACGAAGAAACAAAAGAAATACTCGCCATACAAATATTGATCAGCTGATGATAAATTTGTATGGAAAGTCCAATTTTTTGTTTTGGGAATTTTCTATTTTTTCTTAGAGAAAGTTGTTCATTTCCATGGGCAGAACCGGCTCCTAAAATATGAGCACACCTTTCCGTTACACCCTGTATACATCGACTTCCGAAATTAAAGTTATTTTGAAATAATTAAAAGTCGGTTGTATTATTTGAAAAAAGTTTTTTTGTACACACATAATCATGATCAGTGGTATCACAAACTCATCAATATCCAATTTAACTAAATGACTAGACGACATCCAGCCATCTGGTTTAAGGTTGCGTTCAACGCCTTGGCTGGTTGTCCTACAGTCATTTAATTGAATGCCGGCGTTTAATGAACGGCCTAGGCGTCCAATTGACTGGCGGATTCAGCCAGATAGCTGCGACATATACAGGGTGTAAAGGAAAGGTGTGGTCGTATTTTAAGAGCCGTTTCTGCCCATGGATATGAACAACATTCTCTAAGATAAAAAACTTATTTACAAAAAAAACAACCGACTTCCAAAAAAAAAATACACTAAAAATATAAAAATAACTTTAATTTCGAAAGTCGGTGTTTGTATTTTACTTCTTCGTTATTTGACACCGACTGCCGAAATTAAAGTTATTTTTAAATTTTTAGTGTATTTTTTTTGGAAGTCGGTTGTTTTTTTTGTAAAAAAGTTTTTTATTTTTCGCTTTTTAGTTGTTATACCCCAGAACTAAAAACCCCAATAACATGGAACGTGGAATTTAAACATTTGAAGAACACAAAAACGTCATCAAGATATGCGTATTTTTCGTTTTTGTTCAGTTTCTCAAAAAGCGCTAAAGCAATTTCGATAAAATTTATATGGGACCATCTCGGGAGTATAGTCTTTCGGATAAAACAAGAATTTTGAAAATCGGTCCACAACTGACGGAGAAATGCGCGGACATACATAAAACATACATACAGTCGAACATAGAACCTCCTCCTTTTTCGAAAGTCGGTTAAAAAAATAGAAAAATCCCAAAAAAAAATTGGAATTTCCAAAAAAGCTATCATCAGCTGATCAATATTTGTATGGGAGGTCATTTTTTTTTTGAAAATCCTGATGTTTTCTTGAATATTTCATATCGATGGGCAGATGCAGTTCTTAAAATATGACCACACCTTTCCGTTACACCCTGTATACGGTCAAATTGAGAACCTCCTCCTTTTTTATCGTCGACAACTAAATAGTGAATAAAACATACATACAGTCGAACATAGAACCGCCTCCTTTTTCGAAAGTCGCTTAAAAATAAAAACTTTTTTGAAAATCATTTATATTTTAAGTAAAAAGTTTTTCATTTTTAATAAACAAATTAATAAATAATCTTTATACTACACCTGCTTGGAAAGTACCTTGATACTTTATCAAATTTACGGTAGAAAGTACGTCATTGCATATCGAACAAATATGCGGGGAGAAAACGCATCTGAGCGGGAGAGAAAAGTGTATGGAAATCCATTTCTTACGTGGTTTTTCTTTTTTAATTTTGGGTAAGACTATGCGCCGGTAACCTAAATATCAAAAGCTAAAAAGTTTTTACAGTGAGTTTTTATCTCCAAGTTCGCAAAATGACACTGGCCACTAGCTGTGTGTTGGATGGTGTCGGGCTGGCAGTGCGACCCTGCGGCGGCAGGATAAACAATTTGAAAAAAGAACATGTGAAAATTACAGACGCCATTGGCGCCATTTTCAATTTGTGTGTTGTTTGAGGATTCAGTTTTCGTAGAAAGTAAAATAAAACTATCAAAATGATAAGTAGTGATAGTGATGATTTTTTAACTCCGCCGCAGTTGAAGGAAACAGCAAAAATACTGATTGATAACCTTTTACCACAGAACTGCCGTGCTAAGCGCAAAAGCGGTATCTCAAAAAAACACGCAATTTTGATTTTTATGGCATCGGATAGCTTAAAGAAATACGCATCCAATGAACTAAGCCAAATAACGGTATCTTATTTAAAACATATAAAAAAACCCTTAGCTTTCCCTATCTCAGTTTTACCTCAAATCACTAAGAGGATAAGAGGTATATCAATAATACGTAGGCAAATAGCCGAATATTTGAATACCGCCAAAACTCGAAAAAAACGACGTTTATTCATTGCAATTTTTCTTAGCCAATAAGCGGCAAGTTGCGCGCGTTTGAGGCGAATACTGAGTTACCGCTATGACGCTTAGTATATTTTTGTGCATTATTGGTCCGAAAATCGCTTTGACTAATTAAGATACCGCTGCAGCGGCAAATTAAATTGATCCTTAGGGTTTGATAGTTAGGGCCGGATTTCCAATACATTTTACACTGCGTTATCCTTTTCTGCTGCTGTGTGGTTCTTGTGCTGTGGCATGAAGGATTATTTGGACGCTCAAAATATGAAATCATTAGTACATAATTGTATGTACTAATGATTTCATCACAGAACAAGAATTGAACATTCATTCTTAAGATGAAAGCTCCAGGGTAGCCCGCGAAATTCAAATTTTCTTACTTTTTTTGCAATTTGCTGGTCAGTGTCAGGTGATATCTTGGTCAAAATTTGATTCGCGGTCGTAGCAAGTATGTATTTATAGAATTATAATCGTTAAAATCATCAATACAACTATATTATATCGTATTTCATGAAATCATGACATTTGGCATCAATTCTAACCGAGAGAGATGTATTGATGATTTTAATGATTATAATTATATAAATACATACTTGCTACGGCCGCGAATCAAATTTTGACCAAGTTACAACCTGACACTGAACTGCAAATTGCAAAAAACGTAAAAAAATTGAATTTTGCGGGCTACCCTGGCGCTTCCACCTTAATCTACGTTGTCAATTCAAATGATATTAACGCCGACAAGATTGTGGTAAAATACTTTGAACCAGGCCACACCCTCATGTCAGCCGACAGCTTCCACCATAGGGTTGAGTTGTCAATGAAGCGGCTGAAAAATAAAATTTACGATTTTGCTGACTTTTTTCAAGCAGTTAGTACCGCAGGAAAAAGCGTGAATCCCAAAGAGATGACTGTAGAAGATTTTTATGACTGGGAAGACTACACGACACAGTATAAACTTTCACGAATTAACCCACGTCCATACATTGGTGAAATGGTCCAAGTAGAAGTAAATAAAGGCAGTTTTGATCTGATGCACAGAACCGGATTCGATAAAGATCCTATTAATGCGAGCATAATTGGAAATAAAATCCTGAAAGCTTAAGTTTGCTGAAATTGCTTGAGTTTTCTTCTTTGAAGAAAACCAAAGAACCCAAAAAAGAAAACTTCACCACACTGCATTTCCAAACACATAAAAAGAAAATATTTTGAAATCTCTTTAAAATATTATTCCACAAAATAGGATGTCCTTTTGGAAAGAACTCCCTACTTTTAAATAGATAGATTTTATAGAAAACGTTTCATCTTTTAATATTTTTTTATATGATAGTAAATAAGTAAAATAAAAGATTTAAAAAATATAGTTTGATTAAATTTTTTCTTTAAAATAATATGTATTTTATTACATAGCAAATTCATATTGTTTTGTATGGAAGCATGTACGAGAAGAGGTAACGAAAAAGCGGCAACTCAATTCTTAATTCTATAAACACTAAGCGGGATGGCAGTATCTCATGAAAAAAGGTGTCACACATGCATTTTTGGTATTTTGACCATATGATAAAAAATGTCACCATTAAAATGTATAAATTCCATTTAATAAGTAAAAAAAACAATCTATAATTTAAAAGAAAATTCTTTTTACAATACATCAATTTTCTCGAAACTACCTTTCGCTGAGATACCGCTTTTGCGCTTAGCACGGCAGAGAAGTCAATTAAAAAATATAATAAAACTTATGACGATTTTTTGCAATGGAAAAGTGAAAAAGATGCGGCATCTTTTTCTGAAACTGTTTTGCTAGCTTATTTCAGTGAAAAAGCGCAAAAATACAAACCAAGTACGTTATGGTCTATGTACTCAATGTTGAAAAGTGTACTATATTGACAAGAAACGACATAAATATTCAAGAATACAAAAAACAAACAGCATTTCTGAAAAGAAAGTCGGAGGGATTCCGTAGTAAGTAATCAAAAGTGCTTACTACAAAGGATGTTTATTCCTTTTTGCAGAATGCTCCAGATGACAAATATTTGTTGATGAAGGTAAGTTTATGAACAAAATGCACTGGTTTATGATTTATTACGTACCTATTTATGAGTAGAAATCTACTAGGTTTTCATGTTTGATATTTTTGTTTACAGGTTATTTTGATTTTAGGAGTAAATGGGGCCTGTCGTTCTCAAGAACTTGTGGATATGACAACAGACGATATCGAAATCCTCGAAAATGGAATAATTGTCAATATTCCTAACACAAAAACCAAAATTCAGCGATCATTTGTTATATCGGGCTTATTTTATGAGATAATGAAGAAATATAACGAAATTCGCCCTAGTGACCCCGAAACCAATCGGTTTTTACTACAATATAAAAACAAAAAATGTACGAAACAAGTAATTGGGAAAAACAAAATAAGTACTGTGCCAAGAGAAATAGCTTCCTACCTTAATTTACTCAATCCACTAGAATACACTGGCCACTGCTTTCGCAGAACTTCAGCGACTATTCTTGCCGATACTGGTGCTGATTTAACCACAATAAAACGCCACGGTGGTTGGAAATCGTCCGCTGTTGCAGAAGGTTACATAGAGAATTCCATAGAAAACAAAACACGAATAAATAACCAAATATCGGGATCGATTAATGTGCATCAAGACTCATCTCCTCAACCATCAACGAGCGCGGTGATGCCAAATGCCCCTCAGCAGCCAGTTGCCCCTTTGGCACCACAGCCTTGTACGAGCGCAGTGCCAACAGCACAGCCAGTTATTCCTCCTACATTGTCGCAAACATCTCAAACAAACATTAATGGAAAAAGTGTTAAATTAAGCTTCACTAACTGCAACAGTTTCAATATAAATTTCAATTAGTAAAGATTTAGTTTTTTATTTTCCTCGTAGGTGTAGTATAAAGCACTATGTATCACTCGAGAGAAAGTGCGATTCCCGATCTCGGGTGTTTTAAAGCCCTCGCCTACGGCTCGGGCTTCAAACGACACCCTCGACGGTAATCGGTCACTTTCTCCTCTCGGTGAACAATGTACTATGGATAAGGGACAGTAACATAAACTCATATTATAACATTATTTTGTCAACACACCTTTGTGTTATAAAGTTAACTTTTTAATTTTATTAGAGTTTTCTGTGGATACAGTCTGTCAATACGGTATAACTTTTCATTATTGGAACTTTACGATACGAGAGCAGATAAACAAGTTTCTTGCTCATTGTTTTTATAAATATAGGTCAGCTTTAACCTTTTCCTCGTTACAGGGAAAGCAACACACCCGTGGAAGAGCGTCGAATAGTGTTCGTGGGCCGTCTCGAGAAAGACGTCACCAAGCTCACGCTCAAGAACCAGTTCTCCAAGTTTGGACATGTTATGGAAGTGCGACTTCATAGCAAGGAGGATGGGTCAGTATTTTGATGTTTTGGTCTTTTAAGAACTGTATTTTACCCAGGTACAGTATCGACCATAGCTTAGCTTTGTTTTTGGCGTGAACTACACACATCAACACTGTCTAGGGATATTTTGGATTTACTCAATTTACTCAAAATGTATTAAAAATAGCATACAACATGTATATATTTTTATAAAGCCCATTTATCAGACTACACTCCAGAATAAAAGAAAACAATGTTTTTTTGCGTAAACAAATTTTTATTCAAATAAAGAAAAAACATGAAATAATGGTAAAACTAACAACGAACGTGTTTCTCAAGAAAAATTTACAAATAAGGAAAAAATAATTTGTTTTTAACAGTTCTGTGAAAAATCAGTAGTCAGTAAAACCACCCATGACGTTAATAACGGTCCTGCAACGGTTTTTCATGCTTTGGATTAAGTTATCCAAGTCTTGCTGCGGTATATTGTCCCAGGTCCGGCTAAGATGCAAAAAAAGTTGCTCTTCCGTCGCAACGTTTGCAGGGAAATTCCTCAAAGCCCGTCTTTGGAGCATGTCCCACGCGTGTTCTATGGGGTTTAGGTCAGGTGATTGAGCGGGCCAGCCTAAGACCGATACGTCGTGCTCCTGCAACCAGCTCGTCACCACTCTCGCTGTGTGCGGACGGGCGTTATCGTGCATGAGCGTGAATTCTTGGCCCATTTGTAGTCGATGGGGGTAGATTATTGGTACTAGCACCTCGTTACGGTATTTTTCAGCCGTCATGGTGTTTCTGATCCAAACGAGGTCTGTTCTTCCACCAACACGAATTCCCGCCCAAACCATAATTGTCCCGCCGTGGTATGAATGGACTGCCTGAGGATGTTGCAGGAACTCGCCAAACACGCACTCTAAGTGTATCGGGATGGAAACCGAACCGGGACTCATCGGTAAACAGCACTACAGACCACTGGTTTTCTTCCCAGAGCAAATGTTCACGAGCCCACTCTAGTCGTCGTCCACGATTTCCTCGGCGTAGTGCTGGAGTACGAAGCGATCTGCGAGCATGAAGGTTAGCTTCATGCAGCCTTCTCCTCACAGTTTGGTCACTCACAAGCAACTGGTGCTCTGACTGGAGCCTCTGAACCAACTGCATGGCCGTAACATTTGGTTGTCTTCTCGCGGCAACTTGGAAAAATCGGTCTTGTCGTTGAGTGGTTATGCGCTTCCCGCCTGGGTGTCTTTCAGCCACTTCACCAGTAGCACGATAACGTGACCATAACCTTGATATCACGTTTTGTCTTGTTCCAAACTCCTCAGCAATACTCCGTTGAGTAGCCCCAGCTTGGAGCATGCCTACTGCCCTTAACATTTCTGCTCTTGTTAAATGGCGCCGCTGCATGATGCACACAATAACATTAATTCGGAATTAACCGATAACTTGTTATAAAACTTAAATTGGACACAAAAAAATAGCCACAAACTACTGTAGGTAAATGAAACCTTCGGACTTCGCTACCATTATGCCGCGTAAATCTTTTGTTTTTAATGTATTTTTTCAAATTCAAATTTAGAATCGTTCAAAAAGGCTTACAAAATAAACTTTCTTCAAAAGAATTTAAAAGTGGCCAGTATTTTTTGAGTTTAAGAACTTTATACAAAATATCCCTAGACGGTGTTGATGTGTGTATTTGAGAATATCATATGTCGTGGTAAAGTACTAGGTAGGTGTGTGCGGCTGACTGCCCAAGGAGCGCCGGTAGATAGTATCGTCCCTCTTTCATTACATTTTGTTAATTTTTTATACCTTGGATGACAACGGTACGAATGGAGGCCTTTTGCAGATATGGTTCATTTAAATTCTTAAGAATATAGGTACATACAGCTCCATTAAGAGGTTACCCAAAAGACATGTGCGTTCAAATCTGTGATAGGCCCAAGTTGGTTTTGTATTTTGAAAAAAGCTTTTATTATAATTAATGTATCGATTTAGTGAATAAATAAGTTTAGGTTAGTATTTATTTTTTTAGTCTGTTTTTTTTTTCAATAAAACGTTAATTATTTTATTATTGGGTATAACGACAAGCAATAATAGGGCTAACATTCACGAAGAGTTATTCAACGTCTAAATAGACCGGAGGTTTCAAGACCGCTTACCGTGCATAAGATTGGAGGTTCAAATCATAGACACGAAATGTCATGCATTATATATTTTTTTAATATAATTTTTATTTTGTTTTAGTAATATTTATAAAGAATTTTTAAATCAAGAAAAAGAAAATACTTTAATAATATTTATTATTGCTATTATTTAACAAAACTGTGATCTTATTTTACTATAAAGATTTATATTTTACAATTTGATTTCATAATTTACAGTTATCATAAATTCATATTTTGCCAACTGACACATCGTAATTCCTTTTGCTCACATTTTGTTCATACAGAACAACTATTTTTGTCTTCATAAAATTAAAAATCATTTTAATAATAATGAGTAAATCATAGTCGTTTTAAGTTAACATAAACATCAAACATTGTAGTTATAACTTGAGGGTATGGATTAGTTTTATAAAGAAAACGTAAGTAAATAAAATTAATGAATGCCCTCAAATGATAACATCTATCGATTAGACAGACACCTAAAGATAAAGTGACTCGGACGATTGTAGATAATAATTTCATCGCAATTCATATGGGCTCGTTGGCTAGTTCGTCAAACTACCGGTATTATATGGCGATACGAAGACGTTCGGTGATGCGATGGTTCGAATCCAAGTCGAAAGAATGAACTCTTTTTGAAGTATTCTTTAGATTATTCGTAACGAATTCAATGTTGTAGCAGAGTAACATTTTAAAACTTGAGGGGTTAGCACATACTGACGCTGTGTGTACATAATCGTCCTACAATATTCCTACTGCTAGGAAATGCTGGTGTTCTCACAAAGTTGTACTTCTCCAGTTTTAGAGCATGACAACACCAGCGCCTTCTAAAACCATTTCTATTCTGTTCAACAGAACTCGATATGGCTTCGTGACTTACCAGCGCGCTCGCGACGCCTGGTCAGCTGTAGAGGCATCTAGCACGTTCCCGCAGTACGACGTCGGGTTCGGAGGGCGCCGCGCCTTCTGCAGGCAAAGTTATGCTGATCTCGGTGAGTTGATAAGATTGTATTTATTCCATACTATAGCACTTCGCCCTGACTTCATCTGCGTGTGTTTCTAAGAGGAAAATACATTTTAGAATTGGATCTATAGTTCCTGAGATTACCCAGTACATATAAACTTACAAACAAATGTTACCTGTTTATAATATTAGTATAAATTATAGGGTAGGCATGTGTATGGAAGAGAATTCCAAAAGAAAGCTGTCACCATTTTGGTAGGACACTTAAAGATGGAATGAAGGCATAAGGTCATCTCCTCTTAGTCGACCCTTGGAAACTCTTAAGAATTTAAGTTTCTTGGATTATTCTGAGAATACTAATTGGTCATCTTAAGAGAACCCTTTCATCTTGACCTAAGAAGGTCATCCGAATTGAATTTTTATTGATCACTAAGAAGAAAAATGATTAAAACTAATATCTTTATTTCCTCTTTCCAGATGGTCTCGAAGCTAAATACACGGAGAGCGCCTTCCACGGGCAAGCGGTGCCACCGCCTATCCGAAGAGACGACAATATGTCATTCGAAGATATGCTTCAAGAGATGAAAAAGAAGCTCAGCCAACGCAAGAACGAAATGAAACGCCCCGACGATCCCAAGCCTTGACAGTTACCAACATTTGGCCGGGCAATCATCATGACACTGACATTAGCTGTTAAAGTGACAGTTGGCTTAATCTAGTGGCAAAGGCATGGATCATATTCAGCCTTAGTGATTCGTGTGACAGTGATGTAGATTCGTAAGACTGTGGACTTTTGTGTTATTAACTAGACGCTGGCTTCTGATGAAAAACGATTTTCCGGTAAGCATTACACTTTAGTATTCTAACACATACCTCGGTAGAACTTTCAGTCATAGTAGTACGACTAAAATGATTTAAAAATGTATACACGCTGATATTACGGTACTGATTGACATTTATAGTATCCCGGCTATGTATACCTTGTCAATTTATTAAAATGGTGTCAGGTCCAGATATTATTTTTAAAAAAGAGAGATTATATGAATAAGGATTTACAACCGAATTATTCATGAGAATCTTATTACTTTTGGACCTATCATGTTATGAATGATTTGTCTGTGTTTCTACGTCTGGTTTCTGTGAGCGTGTGCAATGACAGTGCCTGTCAAGGATGACAGCTGTCAAAGTGACAGTTACCTATGACCATGTGCAATGTAAAAGACAGTTGTGTTGCGGACAAAATTTGCTCATGAGTTGTGGCATCAAGTGGTTATCCATCATCATGATTTTCATTTTCAACACTTATTCATTTTACTGCCTTCAGAGTTATTCAAAATGGGAGTACTTTTAAAACAGCCCACTATGGCTGAACCCAAAAAAAGATGTAATGTTTTACTGATTTCATTAAGATGTCACAACTTCTTTATTTACCATTTTGTTGTAGTTAATTAGTTTTTAATTTGAATACCTCATGGATGTAAAAATTCTTTGTTTTTTTTTGCTCTGTAAATAAAATCTTAAGTTTTTGGCGCTACCTCTGTTTATATTAAGGTCGAAATCTTCGGATTTCGGACGGTTGTGTTTCGACTTTGATTTGACTATAGAGTAGAAAGATGGAGTATTATTGTAATTTCAAAAACAATGGGGTCTATTTTTCTACAAAGCCTTTCTTAGTTTTCTGCTGGATATTACTGTTTTCCCAAGTGACCATGCCTGCCTTGTACTGTCCAATCATTGGTTCTGGAAATGGTTATTATTACATGGCTTTTTAAACTAATCTAGTGAAATCTGACCAGTTTTCCCAGTTATCTCAAACAGTTGAAATAAGTGCTGATTTGACGGACTTTACCTATGGGATGAGAAATTCCCTGGACCATTAGGAGTCATAATCTCTTGCCTAAAAATATAATTCACTCCAAATTAATCCAAAATTTTTGAGTTTTGCAGAACAGGGTGTAAAGCCCCACAAACCTATCACACTAAAGAAAACTATTTTATGTAAATATTCTTTGCACATTGTTTGTACTAAATCCTATGTGTCTGTATATATCTAGCTATGGTTACCACTTCTTTATATGTCATAATCCTATGTGTTAACTACTAGTAAGTAAATATGAGCCGATGATATTTGAACATAACTGACGAGATTCGCGAGTACTAATAGTACGCATCTGCCTAATTCTTTGAATACAGGAGTGGGGTTATATTATGATATTTCTATGTATAACTTGACACACAAATTAAATTTACCTGCACTAAATATAAAATAAGATAGCTGAAAAGACTAGACAGGAATTGACAATGGTGCCGATTGGGCTAAACTTATTGGCTATCTTTCACTTACAAGCTTAGTATAAAAGAGATATGTTATTCAAACGTAAAATTAGTCTGCTCATGGTTTAGCGTGCTTTTCGGCAACCTAATCTGACAGCTGTAATTTTGACATATCTTTCTTTCTAACCGACTTCGAAAAAGGAGGAGGTTATCAATTCGGATGTTTTTATGTTTTTTTTTTTTTTTTTTATGTATGTTCGGGCATAACTCCGTCATATATTGACGGATTTGCAAAATTTTTTTTTTGTTCGAAAGGGGTTTATTCCGAAATGGTCCCATTTAAATTTAAAAAAGATCTGATGATGGGTTTCGGAGACAGACAACGGAACTCTTCAAAAATTGACAGCAAATCAACCGCGATTGCTGCTATCGTATGTCTATGAATTGTTAAAACAGTTTAATGGGGAACCACAACTAAAAAGTGAAAAATAAAAAACTTTTTTACAAAAAAATAGAACCGACTTCCAAAAAAAGTGCAAAATAACTTTAATTTCGGAAGTCGGTGTCAAAAAACGAAGACACAAAACAGGAACACCGACTTCCGAAATTAAAGTTATTTTGCACTTTTTTTGGAAGTTGGTTCTATTTTTTTGTAAAAAAAGTTTTTTATTAATTTGTAAGTAAAAGATGGCAACAGTAAGTTTGGTCTAAATCGTGGTCAACGACGGGTCGACGTGGTGACGTGGTCAGTTTACTTTAGGCAAGTAAAATTTTTGCACAATAATACTTTTACAATTATCATAAAATAAAATAACGAAGCTTCCATTGAGATTGTAAGTGCCAAAATTAGAAAAACCACTGTTCCTATTATATACATAATTATAGATCACCGAATTGACTAGCCAATAGTTATACACTTTTCTTGATTATACATTTTTTTTCATAGACTAGATTCCGTTATGTGTTCCTACGAAATTCGCGATGACTAACTCGGGCAAACATAAGTACCAAATGCTGGTTAAAGTCGGCTAAATACAGGAACTGCTTCGAAAAAAAAAATAATTTTGCGACTTCCTAAGCTTGATTGCAACTTCACGATTTAGAAAACAAACTTACGTGGAAATATGAAAAATCTAATTAAAATAATGTGAAAATGAAAAATGTTTAATTGATCCCGAATTTTGTAGAAAGTTCACTTATCTGTAACTCTTATGATTATGTGGCTGTACAGTTCATATGTAATTTAATCAATTAAGGTTCTAACTTGCGTATATTTGTCTAGACCAATTCTATTGTAAGTAAACAAGCTAAGCAACGAAGATGGCGCCAGTAGGTTTTACTTTAGTTTCAATTTAAAATAGAATAGTACTGGAACTCAACATTTCAACTTTAAATTATATACTGCCAAAGGAATTGTAATAAATACTTGACTTACTCTAATATAATTTTGTTTTTTTATTCCACATAACATAAATATACCATACGCTTTAGATGGCAACATTGCATAAACTTGCTTAGAATTGCCGGTGTAGAAAAACAGCAAGTAGATTGGTTTTCAAATCTAGTCAAAGTTACTAGATGATATTTTTTGTTTTATCTTTGTGGTGATAATTTATTTAAACGTAAAAATAAGCGTATTTTTTTTAAATGGTTTTAAGTTTAAAGATTTTATTACATAGTTTCTATCGGCTAGAGAAATAACGTATGAAAATGGCGACTAAAACTTAAATAAAATTGTGCCGATTAATCAGTTTTCTTGTTTGTTATTAAAATTGGTCTTCAATTAATACAAAGTTTTGTTTTTTTTTGTAACTAAATGAGTTTTAAGTTCCATTAGTATCGTAATTTATTTCCGAATTTTGCTCCACCGACAGTGTAGACTCAACTTAATTGATGTATGCCGTAAAGTTAGCATTCTATCGCTTTGTGTATAAAGTTAACCATACACTAGGCAATTTATTTACAGACATTTTATGACATTCAGTTAATTATATTCCTATCTATGTCCATTGACATATTGTAAATATAGACGTTTTACGATATTGTAAATGATTATGTAACAATTTGTATCCTTCGATTGCACAACATCTGACGGTAAATTGACAAGTGTATGGCCCACCTGACATAATGTCATTCCCGCCAAATTTTGACAGCCTCTGTCATGCCTGCACAGGTAACAAATAATATTTTCTTTGTTTTATTATAAACGTAAAACTTAAGCTCTAAGGAATGATAAGTAACGTGAATGAAAAGACTATATAGTACATAATTTTGTACGTATTTTTAAATTTAATCAGATAAACGAGTCATTACGAACATAAAATCAATACTCTTTAAAAATAAGATCATGGGTTTTGTAGCATTTAGAAATTGTTAAGATTACTTTAATAGAAAATATGAAATTTTTGTTTTGTATTACATGATGTATTAGTGTCCATCTTGATAACGTTTTGTGACTAATATTCAGATAATGAACACGAGTTTTGTATAAGAATTTTATACATTTCGGTTTAATAAATCTTAATTGTTAGTTCTTAAGATTTAAAAGTATGTGAAAAATGATAAATGATAAATGATAAATGATAAATGATAAATGATGTTTATTCAGTAAATAGGTTACAAGGAACACTTTTACACGTCAATGTTTTTTTGTCAGTTTAAGCTAGATGAGGCCGGTGTTTCCTAGCTGACTACCCTGAGAAGAAACACCGAAACAAACTCAGAGGTCAAAGTCTCTTTTAGTGTTCAAATCCATACAATGTGGACTGGTTAGATCCTATGAGAACCATGTACGTTTATGTCTGGGATGAGCTTTATGAAGAAAGCAACACACGAATTCGAGTGGACCTGTCCAGACAGTGCAAGCATTTGTCAGTCATCGCGAAGCTCAACTCAGAACTCTGAGGTGCTCAACGAACCGACGAACAATACCAAAGTAAGGACATTTGAGTAGGCCGCAAAAAATACTCAAACTGCCAGACAATCATAAAATCTACATGAATATAACGACATACATAGTTCTCGCATTCACATTATTCTATATGAGGACCATGCAGCTTAGTGTCTGTAGTGGTCTTTTGAAGAAAGAACCAAACATATTTGAGTGGACCTGTCCAGTCAGTGCAAGCATTTGTCAATAGTCGAATAGCTCAACTTAAAAACCACTAAGGAGCTCAATGACATGACGAACAATACCAAAGAAAAGACATTTGGGTAGGCCGCAAAAGTACTCAAACTGTCAGACAACGTTGAAAATTACTGTAAAAAGGAGGAGAAAATAATAATAATAACCCACATAGTCCTCACATTTACAATAATTAAGTAATAAAAAAAAATAATAAAAATATAATACTTTACAAAGTAAATATTTGTGTCAAACAAAATAGTAATCATAATATGTCAATCAAAAAATAAAAATAAATATAATACTTAACAAAGTATTCAAGTCAAAAAAAAAAAAAAAAAAAAAATATAAAATGTCAATAAAAAAATAAAATAAAAAATATAATACAATACTATACAAGTATTCATGTCAAAAACGAATATTAAAAAAAAAATATATATATAAAAAATTTTTCATCAGTAAGTAGTACATATGAAAACAATGGCTCATGTATATCATTGAAGCAGCTCAATCCCACGCCTTTTTGTCCTCAAGAAAGTCATTAATTGTGTAAAAAGCTTTCTGGCATAGCTTACGTTTAATAAATGATTTAAATTTATTTATGCTTAGTTCTTGAATTTGGCTAGGAAGTTTATTATAGAAACGTATACATTGACATCTAAACGAACCACCTATTTTTTTCTTGAGCCTGGTTTTTGGTACAATAAATTTGTGTTTGTTCCTAGTATTTATGCTATGGATATCACTGTATCTTTTAAACAGATTAATATTTTTATGTGCATACATGAGATTCTCATAAATATATTGAGAGGGAACAGTCATAATATTAATCTCTTTAAATTTGTCTCTGAGGGAGTGTCTGGGACTTAATTTATAAATTGCACGAATAGCCCTTTTCTGTAAAACAAAAATTGTCTGAATATCGGCGGCATTTCCCCACAACAGAATGCCGTACGACATCACACTATGAAAATAACTAAAGTATACTAAACGAGCTGTCTCTAAATCAGTTAAACCACGAATTTTCCTTACGGCGTATGCTGCGGAGCTAAGTTTTTTGGACAGTTTATCTATATGGGGGCTCCACTGAAGCTGCGCATCCAAAGTTAAACCTAAGAACACTGTGGAATCCTCGGGTTTCAACTCTTCACCCTTTATTGACACACTAGTGTTCACTTGTATTACATTGGGTAATGTGAACTTTATGCATTTTGATTTTTTCTCGTTAAGGAGAAGATTATTGACATTAAACCAGTTAACTACAGTTGAAAGAGCATTATTTACATTATCAACAACCACCTGCTGACGTTTGAGTTTAAATAAAAGTGAAGTGTCATCTGCAAACAGCACTATATCATGTTTATCCTTTATGAGGTAAGGCAAGTCGTTGATATAGATTAGAAACAAAAAAGGACCCAGAATTGAGCCTTGAGGAACCCCCATTCTGACTACAGACCCGGAAGACCTTTTGCCGTTCACATCAACTCTCTGAATCCTATTACTCAAGTATGAAGTAAGAAGATCCAGAGAGGCGCCCCGGACTCCGTAGTAGTGCAGCTTCCTGATAAATTGACCTTAATTACATTCATTATAATCTGTGGCGCTGGTTGTCTAAAAATAAACTAATTTTGCATGTTAAGGAATGAAATGAAAATGGGAGAAAACGCACAGCAGCGCCATAGACAATCATGACGTGTTTTGGAACTAAATGGTTCCTAATTTACTTTAAAATGACTTGTTATCCAAAATTATGGAAATTCAATAAATAGAATGAAACTATACCCGTATTTGAAAAAAAAAAAAAGTTATACAAGGTTCTTAATTCAAATTCAGTGGTAGCTTAAGAACATAGTTTGAAATGCGGGTATAAATAATTCGCTTTGCTTGAATCTTATGTGCTTGTGTATAGAGTTGAGATTCATACACTACTGGGTTGTAGTACATATTGAAAGTCCAACATAGAGTTGATAGTACATAGTGAGAATGTTTTATACATACAGCTGTTGATAAATAAAAGTATTTTGGACATAACTTTACGTATTTTGATTTATCGTTCCATCCTTTACTCAGTCATTGCTTGTGCTTGCTAGATATGCACTTTAACGTTTAGCTAGTAAACTTGATGTAAGGATCGCATGATGATGTTTGTTCCTGTTAAATTCTGAAAATGTTTCCCTGACCTCGGACCCCGAGCGCTTACTGCCTACGGGTCGAGTACACCAACATGTGTGCTTCTGCCAAAATGACGATATGTCGGGCCACGACTAGACGACATAAGTTAACAAAATTCAAATGATTGTAGAAGCAAATTTTAATCATTAGCATTATCTGTATGTATACCTATCTGTATCTGTGAAATAGTTTCAAAATTGTCGTCGTCTATTAGTGTCGCTTAACTACGCAATGGGTTTTGATGCGGTTTCTCTATAGAATGCAAAGGAAGTGGTAGAGGGTAACAGAAAGAGGAAAACGGAAGGGAGGGAAAAGGGTAATTATCTATATCATATGTATCTACTATAAAAATAAAAATCAATAAGCGCATCTCTTTAGAACGGCTGCACAGGACAAGGTTTCTATCAAAGAAAATTAGGGAAACGAAAAAAAAAATTGCACTCGTGCAAAGCCGGGGTGGGTCGCTAGTCATTTATATTAAAACCGGCCAAGTGCGTGTCGGGCCACGCGCTGTGTAGGGTTCCGTAGTCGCCCGTTATAACATGCGGACTTAGAGGGTGGCTTTGTGTTAGTTACTATGAACATTTAGAGTTTACGGCTTGAAGGCCAATAACGTTTTAAAACGAAGCTGCTTTTTTGCGCATGATGGCCTGGAGACCATCAGCGCGCGCTTCAGCAAACATCCCAGACGCGCTGCACCTCCACGGCAGACCCAACAACATCCTGAACGCATTATTGTACTGAGTGCGCAGGGCTCTGTAGGTATATCTCAGCTACAGGCCGCTTGAGTAGAAGGACTGGCAATAAGCTTTGAATAGCGTCACTTTCACTTCTCTCGTGCATCGTGCGAGCCTGCGTGCGAGCATATTTGCTCTCACCGCCAGAGCCCTGCGCTCCCTCTCAATATCCTCATCATCCCTGAGGTCTCCTGTCACAATGTGACCCAGATATTTGAAGGCTTGAACCTGCTTTAGGGCTATTCCATTGAGAAATACAGGAGGCACATGGGTAGGCTGTTGTCGGCGTGATTTAAATACTATTATTTCACTCTTTTTAGAGTTATATTGTAACCCATGCCCCTCCGCGTACTTCTTACAAATGGACAAAAGTTTCCTTAGCCCGCTTATGGAGGGGCTCAGCAGAACCATATCGTCTGCATAGCTAATATTATTAATAGAAGTGTCATCAATGTGGCATCCCTGGTGCTGGTCCGTATACGGGGTAGCAACAACGGTATTCTGAGCGCAATAGCGGCACGTTTTGACTGTCCCTTTCAAAAGCGGTGGGTCAAATCTTGTGTGGGTGTGACCAGTCATGGCAAATAAAAATTTAAAGATATTTGTACTAGAATAAGGTTGCTATGGGTTTATGCCACCCGAATTAAAGTGATTATTATTATTAAAACGGGGCCAGGCCGATTTAAACTGAAGAAGGTGATACAAAATCCAACTTTATTGCAGTTAAGCTTTCAATGTTTGGGACACTGAAGCTTTCAACGTTTGGCGCTTATTTTTGGGATGTAACAGAAGAGTCAATAAAATGTAAATATTTGTATTTTGGTTCAAATAAGTGCCTTTTTTACAAGCTTTTATTTAGTTTCACCTCCCGTTGTCTGTTATTCAAATCTTGTAAACTCAATTAGACCCACTTCTCGATGTCTGATTGGACTTAAATTTGGTGTACTTATGTATCTTCGGTGACAATACAATGATATGCTACCCTTGGAGCTGGTATGATGATGGAGACGGAAAATGGCATTAGCAACTTTTGAAATAAACAAGGTAAACTCATCGAGTTTGGGCTCGTTTGATTTGTCGTGAGAAGTACTACACCTAGACGATATCTAGGGTCTGATGATGAAGCCAGGAGGTGGTCACAGCATCTCTGTGATAAAACAACATAACCCCATGGAGTTTGGGCTCGATTGATTCTTCTTGAGGAGCACTTTACATCTAGACGATATACAGGCTCTGATGATGAAGATGGAAGGTGGCAACGGCATCTCTGTGATAAAACAACATAACCCAACCGAGTTTGGGCTCGATTGATTCGTCTTGAGGAGCACTACATCACATCATAATATCCGTAGAATATTTTAAAACATCACGCCTACTCTAAAATACTTACCTATTAAAAGGTTAAAAATAACGTCCCACATAAACAAGAATTTACAACTTTCAGCTGGGGTTCAAAGATCGTGTATACTAGTGTAATTAGCAATTATATCATATGCATTTTCTAATAACTCAAAAGAAAAAATTAGTGAGCTAATTAATGTTTATCATTTTCGATGGTGTCGATCGTTACCTAATTCAAGTCGGACAGCAGTACGTGTTCGACAAAAATAAGGTAAATTCAGGGAATTTCTGTACTCTTTAGTTAATGACACATAATTAAATGTTGCGATCTTCAGAGTAATTGCTTATTAGCAGATATTTTTATTATTTTGACGATGCTAAACGATGTCTACCTAATTGATAACGGAAAAAACCGGCCAAGTCCGTGTCGGACTTCACACACTTAGGGTTCCGTACCAAATGTATTTTTGACAATTTGTATGGCTTTGGGTCAACAAGATGCTTACCTATACTGTGAAAATTTGAAGACTAGCTCCAACCGTTTGGCTGTAAAACCTGTGTGACAGACAACAGACAGACAGGCAGACGGACACGTGAGTGACAGCAATAGGGCTCCGTTTGGACCCTTCGGGTACGGAAACCTAAAAACTGCATCTTTAACTGAAATACTCGTATGAAGTAGGAACCTACTTATCGTCGGTGATACTCAATACCGCGTACTTAAGGCCTAATTTTCATTGTTATTTCATCCCAAGTTTGACCTTATGGAAAAAGCTAGTTAGGTGGTATTCCAGTATCACCGACGTTATGCCAAAATATTCAAATAAAATATGCGAGGATGATTTTCTCACCCTTTCTTTTTATATTTTCTTATCAGTGATTGAAATGAGTGCAAAACAATTCTTGGAATTGGGACAATGGGGGTTGTGGCTAGGGGCTCAGGTAAAAAATTTGTGAAATGCAAAAATTACTTGTTAAGCGACTAGTTAGAAACGAGTCAGAACGATTAAAAAAATGTGTTAACTAAAGAGAAATTAAATTCGCTGTATAGTGGGCGGTGTGTCTCTTGTAATGCACCACTACGCGTGAAACTAATATATGTTTACAGAACAATAAACGGAATAATATTACCTAATAATAATAAAAAAATATTTCAGAATCATTTTTCCATATTTGTTAGTAACAGTAGGTATAAACTTATAAACTAGTGTTAGTAACATTTATTCAAAGAGCGTGAGGCTCACCGATCCCGGGCATGTCTACTTGACTGCGTGCAGTCGTATCCACCGCCCCCAAGATCGGAGAGTCCCACCTATCTGCCAACGTTCTAAGAATGGTGTTGGGGCTGGCGCGAACAAGGCGTAGTAAAGATGCGCAGTTTTAGCGCATTATGGACGAAAAACTATCAACGTCTGCGTCGGCAAACATGCCGGATGCGCTACAAAAACGCGGCAGCCCCATCAACACCCGGCACGTGTTGTTATACTGTGTGTGCAGGCCACTATATGCCCTATGCGTAAAGTTCACCCACAGGCTGCACGTGTAAAAAGATTGGCAGTAGGCTTTGAAAAGCATCACCTTAACCTGAGCCGAACAACGTGCAAACCTGTGGGCCAACATCCCACATCGAACAGCCAGTGACCTGCGCTCCCGTTCTACATCATGGTTGTCTTTCAAATCATCTGAGATCCAATGACCCAGATATTTAAACTTAGCAATTCTTTTTAGAGGTCTGCCGGACAGCTTAACGGGTGGAGTTGTGCTATAGCATTTACTGCCTGCCCTAAATATCATGAATTCGCTCATTGGTGCATTATATTACAAAAGAAAAACATTCACGACCTTAGTTTGTTTAAAAACGTACCTACTTACCTATTATTAAAAAATATCACCATGTGAACGGGTGCCAACTTTTGAGCCAAATTAAAAAATGAGGATTTAGAAGTTAAATCTCCTGTTTTGTTTCAATTTTATGACTTGCCTGGTGGTCACAATAGATCCGGAACCCTTTTGTGTATAGAATGAATGCCCAAATTCGCTGTATTGGTTTTATTATCTACTAGTTACTATTGTTTCATTACTAATAATACTTTCGCTACCTGATGTAGGTATTACCGAACTACTTATCTTTACCCATTAGTTAAGCAAGTGGTAAGCAAGTGCAGCAGACAGAAAACAGTCCGTGTTCATAAGTCTCGGAGAACAGGCGTTCTTTCCGTAGTACCTACTCGGTATCTGGCTAAGTTTTACTAACTTATTGGGATTGTGTGTTGTGTGTTTGTGTTTTGAATTTTCTTTATTCGTGGACAGTGAAGGTGTTTATTATCTACCTTATTGGTAAGTTCACAATTTTCATTTACACCTATATTAGTAATATTTATTAGCAGTACAATACTATCTATGAATACATTTATAATGTGGTCGTCAAAGAGAATACAATTTTTCTTTTTAATTTATTTGCTATAAATGCTTTTTATCTGTTTGCACGTTGGCAAAGGCCTCCCCCTACTATTTCCATAGGATTCTATTCCCCACTGCTCTAGTCCACAAACTTCCTACTACTACTTTAATCTGATCCGTCGGCATTTAATCTGGTTTGTTTCTTTATAGTGGTTCATTATATTCTATCTGACCTTTTCTTCCCTAACATATTAGACAAGTTTATAGGTAGCTATAAATTTTCCCCTAGAACTATTTTCCCTAGGGCAAAGAGGGCCATAGTCCAGAGCGGCAGACTGCGAGGGGCGGCGAAGCCGCCCCAAGCCGCCCTTTGCGGCCTTCTTTGGGCGCCTTTTATTGTCAAGCTTAAGGCGACACATTAATTAAAAGGCTGTTGTCTTTTTAGTGTAACTTACTAAGTCCTTGGACTAATGATATAACATTTCGTTATAAGCTTTTTGATTAGATGATCTTCAATTTGATTGAAGGAATACACGATACAAACAAAGTTTATCGATAGAAAAAAAATGCAAACTTCGATCCATCTTTTAACACTTTTTAGCTACAAGGCGTAACGCTTCAGAGGTACATATTTTATGAAATTTCCTTTAAAACATAGAGAATAAACTTATCAAACGTTTGATTGAACAGATTTTGATTTATTAATACTTTTATGTTATAAAATACGTAGATTTATTTTGGCGCTTCGTTGTTTATTCCGAGCGGCACTCATATTATCGCCATCTCGTCTCATCAACGATTTGCATCACTGCCATTTGTTCAATAAGTCAGATGGCCGGTGGGTATTGACTACTATATGTATATATTTAAGTCGCAGCCGTCTGGTTGAATTCGCCATTCAATTGGACGCCTAGGCCGTTTCTTATTTTACGGGAAACGAATAGCAACTGCTGATAATGATAAAATCGATTTCAAGTCCCTCGAACTTCACTTCAATGTCTGCTTACGGGTAAAAAGTAATAAGTGCAGTTAGTGTCAATTCGAGTAAATGACTTTTCAAAGTTTAAGTTTTAATTTGATCTATTGCAAACTCATTAATAAAAAAAATGATTAAGCAAAATTTTGCACTAACTACCCTTCTTTTAAGATTTACTCTTATATAATATTTGGTATTAGTAAAAACTGTATAAAATTTAATAATGATCGAAAGGGGACCGCATTTAATATGTTTTACCTGTACTTAACAAACATGATATATCTTCTGAATTCAATGATTTCAAAAGCTCATTTCAGTTTTGTATAATGGCATAATGTGTTTTACACCAACTACTTGACAGGAAAGATTTTTTTTTACAAAATTCGCTTAAATAATTATATTTTTTATACATTTAACTTGTTTTGCCTGTAGAATTTTACTGTAATTATGACACTTATTAGGTTTCGTAGTATAGTAGTCTGAGGTGTAGTGCTTTCTTTGCGTTTTTAGCTCTAGTACTGAGACGTTGAGAAGGTTCCGTATTTTTTGAGACATCGATGTATAAGAACGTTTCAGACAAGTCATAATTTAAAAAAAATTTGGAACTCTCTTCCTGAAAATGCTGATGAAACAGTTTTCAATCACTCGAAAGATAATAATGGAAATCAAGTGAAGTGTCTCAAAATAAAGAGAATACGATACTCTTTATTTTGAGTCACTTCACTTCATTTCCATTATTATCTTTCGAGTGATTGAAAACTGTTTCATCAGCTAATTTTTTTATAATAAAATTCGTTGTATTTAATTTTTTTAGTTTTGAAGGGAGTTTTAATGAACGAATTACCTTTAACAGTTATTGTTTTTTTCGATCGTGCTCGTTTGAAAATTGATAAATAATAATCGGGCATGCAGTAAACCTCAGAATTTTTCTTTGATGACTCAATACTGCTGTGCATGCTGTCCACCTCCATGTAGCTGTGTCCTGATTCAAGAAACTTGTGTTCAATTTTTCGTAAGGGAGAAATGTTTTAGACTGCAAATTTAAGTAATGCAGCAACGTATTGGTTCCAGTTTTGTCCTCCACACGTATCAGAATACAGACAAACGTCGGTTACATGAGAAGGAATGCACGTGAAATGGTAGTGGTACAGGATACTTCCTATTTTGGAACTGCCGCGTTTTCCATTAATTTCGGACCAAGCAAAACAAAATGCGTCGTTTGGCAGCGCTGCTTCGTATATACAGAGATTGTAAACACAAAGTTCTCGACAATAATAAAGCTGTCCCACCAGTCCAGAAGGTATCTGTAACACTGCTTGTAAGTCGAATGTTACACAGCAAAACTCTTTATCTTCTCTGCTCTTTCTTTGTCCTTCACTTTTTCCGAGTTACAGGACTCTTTTCTTGTTAGATGATCCTCGTATTCCCCTTTCAACACTAGTTTTTGTCGTCACTAGCTTTGTTGAAATTGGAGCATATTAACATTGATCCTTTTTTGGAACAAAAAAACTTAAATTGTAATGGGTACAAAATATTCTTCTGTACGTTATTTCAGATACCGGAATCATATTATTTTCATCGCACTTGTCTTTATAAAGTTGATGCATTTTCGTGATGAATAACGAAGCATCCAGATGAGTGAGAGTGTGGTTCCATGACGGGGAAGGACTTTATGTGTTTTTTCACAAAGTTCACATCAGCTTCATTAGTCTTATTACCGGTCATGTTAACCTCTCTTGTCACTATCCTTGTACAAGTTTCCAAGGCTACTTGGGGCCTATCATTTCTAATGTTAAAAACGATCTATGGGGCTACTTGCCTGGGTTGTATGTGCTTCGGGGCACCTGTTTGGGCTGATAGGGCCACCATTGTGGCGGTACGACGTAAATTGCTACAAAGCCAACGTTTAGCTTTGATTTTCCTATGTAAAGCGTATAGGACGGTTAGCACTGAAGCCTTACCGGTACTTGCAGGTGTACTTCCAGTCGATCTTGAGGTGCAGCGACGTGCTGCAATGTACGAAATACTACGACCTAGACTTTTTACCTCAACGCGATCGTGCCAAGATTTCTAGATTACCTAAACCTCAAACTATAAATAATAAATGGCAATGTAAGTGGGAAAGTTCCATCAAAGGCAGATACCTCCACCAGTTCTTCCCATCGGTTCGCGAACGGTTGGATAGGACATGGCTGGAGGTGGATCACTGTGTTGCCCAATTTCTCACAGGTCATGGCAACTTTAAGGGTACTTAAATTATTTTCCTTCAAGCTTGTTGCCTCACCTTTATGTCAGTGTTCTACACCTGATAGGGAATACGAACAATCCGCACATCATATCCTATGGGAGTGTACTCTTTGGCAAACTGAACGCAATATTATGTTGGATAGTATTCAGCATGCAATGTGACAACTGCGATCGATCGCTCTCGTTCCTACTCGTAAAAAAGCATAAATGACATTTATTTCGTTTTTGCTGTAGAGAAATTAGCAAACCAAGTAGAATTATATAGCTGGTAAAATAGAATAAATATCTTTATTATAGTTATGGTGTTTGAATTATATGGTTCATAATAATAAATGCATTTATGACCTTTTCTCAGAAAAAATCTTACCATTTAACTATTAAAATTATAAAATGTAAAAGCTTTAACCGTATTTATTGTTGTTTAACTGTATAAACTGAAACGAATTGAATCCATAAGATTATTTATTACGTTATACTGGTATATTCTTTTCAAAATGTGAGAAGATATCACTTTTACAAACTCATTATCTCTGCAGCCATTGGACTCTGCATTTATTCGGTTTTACCAGAAGATAGAGCGTAAAAAATTACATGTAACTGCATTTTTAACTCGATTTAGTAACAAAATGCATTTATCTTGTTTTACCAGTAAGCAGACGAATTATATTGGATACTACCACACACCTTAAGTAAGGATTTTATTTTCTACACTGCAGAGTGTGTTTTTAACCGTTTTTTTCATGGAGCCAAACCCTACTGTCAGTGCATGCAGTAAGCCAGGAAGAAATGAAGTCGCCTTAGAATTGTGAAAAAAATGAGTTTTCTAGCTATACCTACTAGCAAAGATACTAGCTTCTGCTCGCGACTTCGTCTCTGCGGTTTTCAGAACAAAATAAATCCTACTAAAATTATTAAAGTAAATAAATTGTATGTTAAAAGTATTTGTTAGCCTCCAAAATTTTACTCCTATAAGATTCTGGTCTCTTGATAGTTTGTGAGTCTTTACTGCTTATGATTCCAGTCACAAAATACTAAGTACTTAATGATTCTAGTAGATATCTATACGTTTATTAAATCTGTAGAAAAGCTGTTTTTGTACATCAAAAATATTTCCAAAAAGAATGGCCAGAGTGTTATCTAAAGGATAACCAATAGAACCCATTTTCAGCATTTTTGGATTTTTAGTCTGTTCCTGTTTGTCTGTTTAGTTGTACACGCATCACGTAAAATGTACGAAACCAATGTAGATAACTTTTATACATAAAAATTGTGGAAATATTACTTAGTTTTTAACCGACTTCGCAAAAAGGAGGAGGTTCTATGTTCGACTGTATGTATGTACTTTTTTTGAATGTATGTCCACCGATTTCTCTGTCAGTTGTGGACCGAATGACCGTGAAGTGGTCTGTCAATCCATACAATCAAGGTGTAACGACAGTTCACTTGCTCACTCCTCCTAAATTCCCTATTTTTGGGGCTATCAATTCGGGCATAACTTTACTATTAATTTAGTTTTAGAATGGGGTATAACAACTAAAAAGTGAAAAATAAAAAACTTTTTCAAAAAAAAAAAAATTCACTGACTTCCGTAAATAGTACTTATAAAGCAAAAAAACTTTAATTTCGGCAGTCGGTGTTTCTACTTTGGTTTCTTCGTTATTTGACACCGACTGTCGAAAGTTTTTTTTTTATGGAAGTCGGTGTATTTTTTTTTTGTAAGAAGTTTTTTGTAAAAAGTTTTTTATATTTCACTTTTTAGTTGTTGCACCCCAGAAGTAAAACTAAATATTAAAGTTATGCCCGAATGGATAACACCCAATAACATGGAATTTGAACATTTGGAGACAACCAAAACGTCATCTGTGTGTACATATTTTTTGTTTATGTTGATTTTTTCTATATTGAATAGTGCTGAATCGATTTCGATTAAATTTATATGGGACCACCTCTGAATGGCCTACCAAAAAAAAGAATCATCAAAATCGATTCACAAATGGCGGAGACATCGCGAAACAAAAAAAAAATACATACAGACGAATTGAGAATCTCCTCTTTTTTGAAGTCGGTTAAAAATAAAGTCCTCCGCCGCGTCTGACTGTTCGCGATAAACTCAAAAACTACTGTACTGATTTTCAAGTTGTTTTCACCAATGGATAGAGTGGTTCTCGAGGAAGTGGTTCTTTCAGTACCTATATATTTAATAATAATAATAATATTCCACAACTGTCACACAACGCCATCTAGTCCCAAGCTAAGCAGAGCTTGTGTTATGGGTACTAGACAACTGATAAACATACTTATATATTTCTAAATATATAAATATTATAGATAAATTACACCCAGACACAGAACAAATGATCGTGCTCATTACACAAACATTTGTCCTGGGTGGGAATCGAACCCACGACCTCCGGCATAGCAGTCAGAGTCACTATAACCACTAGACCAACAGGCCAGTCAATTTAATTTAATCAAGTTTATGTATTCATTGGCTAAAATATAATGATATTTGATGGAAGTTTCGGAAAAAAATAAACAGGCCAAATGCGAGTCGGACTCGCGCACGAAGGGTTCCGTACCATTATCTATAAAAACGGCAAAAAAATCATGTCTGTTGTATGGGAACTTAAATATATAATAACACTTAAATATTTTTTATTCTGTGTTTTAGTAAGTATTTATTGGTACAGCGGCAACAGAAATATATGATCTGTGAAACTGTCTAACTATCACGGTTCATGAGATACAGCCTGGTGACAAACAGTCAGACGGACGGAAAGTGGAGTCTTAGTCATAGGGTCCCGTTTTACCCTTTGGGTACACTATCCCTGAATCGACGAGCTGAAAGTGCAAATATATCTATGTGATGGAAAACACAACATATGTAGATAGTATTAAGGTTATTTTGCATTTTTCTTAGAAATCAGTTGTATTTTTTTGTTAAAATGTTTTCTTTTCACTTTTTAGTACACCATAACTAAAACTAAATAAGAAGTAAAGTTATGCCCGAATTTGTAGCCCCAAAAACATGGAATTTGAACATAATTAGTGAAATAAGGGTGTACCAGGTTAACTCTACAAATCTGTGTACCCCTTCAGAGCGTATCAGCGTGATGTTATGTTATTAAAGCATGGAGCAGACATGCGATTGCAGCAATTCCGGAAGGTTTACTATAATTTATAGAAGAGTTCCATTGATTATCTCCGAAGTTGTTCATCAGATCTTCACTAAATTAAACTAGGACCACTTGTGAAGTGTACCTTTTCAAAGAAAAAAAGAATTTTTAAATAAGTCCAAGCGTCTTCTTCGAGTAATCGGGGAACATAGTACATACCCCCTCCAGCCCCCGTAGCATGACCATTTCTATCTCTATTCTACCAAGAAAAGACAAAGTTCTTTCTATCCAATTTTGTCGAGTTCGATTTGTCTTCTGCCCGAGCATGGGGCGCCGGGCGACCCGTAGACTGGTGTTTCTACGAAGACAAAGACATGTATTCATTCTTTCAATAATTATTAAAATATATTACTATTTATCGTCTGTCCGTCTGTCCATCTGTCGGTCTGTCCGTCGTCTGACAAAAAAATTATTGCGTCTAATCGGAGCCTGTCTGTACGTCTGGCCGTTTTTCTGTCGTCCGTCTGTCCGTCTGTCAGTCTGATCTGTCCGTCTTCTGTCTGTCAGTCAGTCTGTCTGTCCGCCGTCCATCTGTCCGTCTGTCCGTCGGTCCATCTGTCCGTCTGTCTGTTTGTCCGGCGTCCGTCTGTCCGTCGTCCGTGTGTCCATCTTTTGTCTGTGTCCATGTGTCCATCGTCCGTCTGTCCGTCTGTCAGTCTGTGAGACTGTCCGTCTGTCAGTCTGTGTGACTGTCCGTCTGTCAGTCTGTGAGACTGTCCATCTATCAGTCTGTGAAACTGTCCGTCTGTCAGTCAGTGAGACTATACGTCTGTCCGTCGTCTGTGTGTCCGTCTGTCTGTCTGTCCATCTATCCATCTGTCCGACATCCGCTGTCCGTCTGTCCGTCTGTCTGTCTGTCCGTCTTTCCATCTGTCCGTCTGTCCGTCAAAGTTATTCTGCGTCTCGTACCTTTGAAACCCTCGAGACGCTACGCTCAGGTTTCTACATTAGAACCACTCGGTTCGCTCATGGTTCAATCCTAGAATTCTTCGCTAGCTCAGGCTTCAATATAAGTACTCGCGCCAACAAACATTTGCTTTGCAGCCTTGCATGACAAATAACACACTACATTAAAACTTATCTAAAAAACCTAACATGTTTAAAAACGAAGTTCAAAAAAAAATGATGAAGATGGTGACTTCAACTCTTAATTTAATGGCTTTTGTGGAAGATTCACCACAATTTTCAAGTATGTAATGAGTCACAAAATTGAGTTTTTTTTAAATCAGTAGAGAACTTGTCTACGTCTAATGTGATGTAGACTATTTGTCCCTGTTGAGAAGAAATGTTTCTACCCCCAACACGGCGTAGCATGACCATTTCTATCTCTATGTAGAATAGAGATAGAAATGGTCATGCTACGCCGTGAGTAAGGATAGACTAGATAGTTGAATACAAGTTCTTTCTATTCAACTATGTCGAGTTCGAGTTTTCTTCTGCCCGAGCACGGGGCGACCCGTAGACTCGTGTTTCTATGAAGACAAAGACATATTCATTCTTTCAATTTCGTCTGTCCATCGTCTGTCACAAAATTTTGTGCGACTAATCGGAGCCCAATTGCTGTGATTTACTTATCTGTCTGTCCGTTTGTGCGTCTGTCCGTCGTCCATTTGTCCGTCTGTCTGTCTGTCTTTCTGTTTGTCTGTGCGTCTGTCCGTCTGCCCGTCTGTCTTTCTGTTAGTCTGTGCGTCTGTCTGTCTGCCCGTCTGTCTGTATGTCGGTCGTCCGTCTGTCCGTCTGTCCATCTGTCTGTCTGTCTATCCGTCTGTCAGTATGTCCGTCTGTATATCTGTACGTCTGACCGTCTGTCTATCTGTCCGTCTGTCCATCTGTCCGTTTGTCCGGCTGTCGGTATGTCCGTCTGTAGGTACGTCTGTAAGTCTGTCCGTCTGTCCATTTGTCCCTCTGTCCATCTGTCTGTCTGTCTTTCTGTTTGTCTGTCCGTCTGCCCGTCTGTCTGTATGTCAGTCGTCCGTCTGTCCGTCTGTCCATCTGTCTGTCTGTCTATCCGTCTGTCAGTATGTCCGTCTGTATATCTGTACGTCTGTCCGTCTGTCTGTCTGTCCATCTGTCTGTCTGTCCATCTGTCTGTCTGTCCGTCTGTAGGTACGTCTGTAAGTCTGTCCGTCTGTCCGTCTGTCCGTCTGTCCATCTGTCGGTCTGTCCATCTGTCAGTCTGTCCGTCTGTCCATCTGTCCGTCTGTCCGTCAAAGTTGAAAGTCTGCGTCTCGTACCTTTGAAACCCTCGCTACACTCAGGATTCTACATTTGAACCACTCGCTTCGGTCATCGGTTCAATCCTAAAATCCTTTACTTGCTCAGGCTTCAATACAAGTACTCGCACCAAAAAACAACTTTGCAGCCTTGCATAACAAATAACATTTTTTTTAGAAATGTTCAACCTATGATGCTATGTGACTTCAACTCTTGATTAATATTAGGCTTTTGTGGAAGATTCACCACAATTTTGATATATTGAATAAGTCACAGAATTAAGTTTTTAATATCATTATTATATCTTATCTAGGTCCAATGTGATGTAGACTATTTGACACTTGCTGAGAAGAAATGATTCTAACACTTAAAAAAAAAAGTGTTATAAGTAGAGAAAAATTGGTGGTCATGCTTTGCATTGTAGACTTTTGTCGACTGAAGAATAGAAACATTTCTTCTCGTCAGTTTTAACATCGCCATGCTTAGGACGGTAGAAATCTTTCTACAATCTGTAATTTTGTCTATTCTTCCGTCGACAAAACCCGTTTCTACGGTGGTCATGCTACGCGTGCTGGGGAGGAGGAGGGGGTATGTAGTAATGGGGGGGGGGGGGCTCCTCCTCTTCTTCGTCCTTTTAGAAGTTCGATTAAAAAAGGGATTTCACACCCGGCACTGCGTACTCTAGCTGTGATTGGCGACTTATAAAGATATAGATATGTGGAGGGGCGCACAAACTATTTCGCAGATTTCATCACAATCACATAACCGTATAGGCTTCGCTCTCAACTTTGCTAAGGTGCCCTCCGAGTGAACTCTGTCGTCGAGGAGGATTCCAAGATCACGAATAAGGGACACCCTAGTGTGGCATGATCTAAAGAATAAGCGTGCTTGAAAACATTCTTATTCTTCGTGAAACTGATGCAACACCATTTGAGTAGACTCAGTTGTAATTTATTAATCTGGGAGCGATGTACACGAGTCCAACGTCCTGCACGTGCTCGGGAAGGTTTCCCGATCAAGCGCCCCGTGCCGGTTCCAAACTATAGCTTAAGGCGTACATAGCCGCCAAGTGGCTCCCTCATTGAATAAAAAATCGTAGCAAAGCGTAGAAAATAAAGAGTACCAAAACGGCTGTTTTGACAGTTTTGCTTACTACTTTGGATACGAAACATTTTGAGTCCTGTTTTAACAACGTTAAAATACCTCATCCTATTTATAACAAACGCAACATAGGATTCTTTAATCTTTATTTTCTATGCTAAGATACGATTTTTTATTCAATGAGGGTACCACTTAAGCGGAGGTTAATATCTAGGAAACTACTGAAGCTACACACAAAAAAAAATACGTGTGTATAGCTGAAACTATAGAGAATCAACATATGTGAAAACTAAAGTACGATAACGTGTTCTAAGTACTTGAAAAGAAATGTAAACGTTAACGTAACCGTTAGCGGTAAACGTTACAATTAGTTTAACCTACGTGTTTACCAATAATTTTGTAGTTTGTGTCTTTAAAACCTACTTATCATTAAACTAGACTATATAACCTTTTTTTTGATACCCCTGAGTTACTACATGAAATGTTCTAAGTACCACATTAGACCCAAACAATCACCCCATCCCCACAGAATTTTAGCGCCGACGGCGGGTCAAGGGTACGCCAAGATGGAATATTTACCTATTTTATCGTTTTATTTTACTGTTCTATCTATTTGTGAATACTAATTATTAACTAATTATCATATTACGAGCAATGTTATACGAGATTACATAATAAATCGTACTTAAAATAAATAAATAATACATTATTTGTTTCGTATTTTAATATTATCATTTTCAACACACATTGAATCAAGTTTTACAAATAACTAAACATGTCAGAGGTTGACATGTTTAGTTATTTGTAAAACTTGATTCTTTGAGGATTTTTGGGATATTTATCACAATTACAATGGTTTTAAAGTAAATTCTAGTCAAAGAATTAACGTAATAATACATCGCGCCATTTTTTGACAATGACATTTGACAGACGACATTTGAACTATTTATTGCAATTTTAACTCTATGCCTCCGTGCGGGATGCCCAGGAACATAAAACATAAAACTTCTCAAAGCTCAAACAACGCGACCACAGTAAAAAAACGATTTCAAGTGGAGCACACTGCCTGAGCAACATTGGTTACTTTAACAGTCTGCACACAAAAAGTTCGGGCAACAGTTGTTTCTAGGTCGTTTTTAAACCTGCAATAATCACACGATTTAGATCTTCCTGTAATAAACTGAAGTGATGCGAATTGTTGACAGCCCTATAAATTTTGAGATCATCAACATAGATTAGAACTTTAGAATTAAGAAAACAAGCGTTAATGTCGTTTATAAATAAGATGAATAAAAGGGGTCCCAGAATTGAGCCTTGAGTTGTGGCAGATCTGAAAGCGTTAATTGTGACTCTCTTCTGTTCGGAATATAATATTGTGAAGCGAACCATCCTAATAAATCACCACCCACGTATACATATGTATTATGTTGGTAATATTTTTTGTTTGAAAAACATCTTGTAGAAAGGTAGGTACTATTTTTCAATTTATTGTAGGTGACAGGTAGCTGTGTCGCTATCATTATCTTTTATTACAGCCAAGGCTTGGCTAAACAAATTACTCATGTTTGATGATTCTGCCAATAACTTGGCATCAAGTATTAACATTGATAATAATTTAAACTAGAAATTAAGACAATAGAGACAATCTCGAGTACAAATGTACTGAATAGCAAACATAATTCGAATAAAGTTTTAAAATCTATAAATCTGTAGTATCAACCTGGTGCATCAAAATATTCAAGGATGTTCATAAGAACAAGGATTTAGAAGTAGAATTATAACCTAGTTAAATTTCTAAATTCTATTCTTTGTTTAACAGAAAATTGGCTTAAAAGCCACAGTTTATGTTCAATAGGCTAGGTTACTAAAAAAATCTAACTGGTGCGTGCGTCAGTTGGATTATCAAGAAATTTTGAATTTATTTTTTCTTTTGTCACGTAAACCGATAGAAAACTTTTTTACGAAAAAATAGAACCGACTTCCAAAAAAAGTGCAAAATAACTTTAATTTCGGAAGTCGGTGTCAAAAAACGAAGAAAGAAAATATATATATACGGTCGAATTGAGAACCTCCTCCTTTTTTTTTCGTTGGTTAAAAACCAGAAACACCGACTGCCGAAATTAAAGTTATTTTGCAATTTATTGTTTTTTTTGGAAGTTGGTTCTATTTTTTTGTAAAAAAGCTTTTTATTTTTCACTTTTTAGCTGTGGTTCTCTATTAAATTGTTTTGTTTGTTGTTTTTGCTGTCAATTTTGAAAAGTTCCGTTGTCTGTCTCCGAAACTCATCATCAGATCTATATGAAATTTTAATGGGACCATTTCGAAATAAACCTCTTTCGACAAAAATAGAATTTTGTTAATCCTTATATGATAGGATAACCTCCTCCTTTTTGAAGTCGGTTCACATTTGGTCCCATTAAAATTTGGTGAAGATCTGATTAAGAATTTCGGAGATACACAATGCAACTCTTCAATAAATGATAGCAAACTTCCATAATTGCTGCAATCACATGTCTGTATATTGTTTACACCACTTCGCAACATTACATCACGCTGATACACTCTGAAGGGGTACACAGATTTGTACAGTTCACCCTGTTATACCCTAATTTCACCGACTATTTTCAAATTCCGTACTTTTGGGGCTATCAATTCGGGCATAACTTTACTATTTCGGGCATAATTTAGTTTTAGAATGGGGTACAACAACTAAAAAGTGAAAAAATAAAACTTTTTACAAAAACAAAAACAACCGACTATATCCCTATATCAATACTAAAAAATGCAAAATAACTTTAATTACGCAAGTCGGTGTCAAATAATGAAGAAACCAATCTAGATACACCGACTTCCGAAATTAAAGTTATTTTGCATTTTTTAGTATTGGTATTATATAAGTCGGTTGTATTTTTTTTGTAAAAAGTTTTTTTTTAAATTGTGAATGTCTGATGAGTAATCCAAATAGTGGATGATGTGTGGATTATTTTTTAGTATGTGATATTTGTATTTGTTTTAGTATTTACAACCATCCTGCAAAATAAATATTGTTTATCATTTAACTCAAAACTCAAAGCATTTATTTCTAAACTATTTTAAACCAGTTACAGGCACTTTTTCAGGTATTTTATTATAACATTTTAAACAATACCCCATGAAAGATAAAATATAATATCAGACTAATCAGTACACTTAACGTTCATAGTACAAAAGTATCGTTGCTCCTTTTGAGTCAAGTCCATTCAACGGTTGCCTGTGAAAGATTAAGCGAAAAGATAGCCCATTATGACACCCAAGTCGCAGGTATTCCTAGTTTAGGAGTCAGGGTTTCAACTTTTGTGCGCCTTTAAATATTGTGAACTATTTAGCTAGATATAAAGTATCCAAAGTAGTAGGCAAAAGTACCAAAAACGGCCGTTTATGACACTTTTGCCTACTACTTTGGATACGAAACATTCTGAGACCTGTTTTAGCAACGTAAAAATACTTTACCCTCTTTGTAACAAACGTGACGATGGATTCTTAATATTTATTTTCTATGCTATGCTACGATTTTTCATTCAATGAGGGCGCCACTTGGCCGGTAGCAGACCCTTAAGCTCCAAATTTTAATTTGTTAGCATTTACCTTGACAGTAAAGAGCTGTAGCGTATTTTTGGTATGTGTTACTAATTCCAGAGCATCTTCAGTTGAATATATGTATTTTATATATTCAACTGAAGATGTGTATTAGGCTATGTATAGTAGGCTATACACCTATAAAAACGCGTCACACATTTCTGTAAATGCACAGCCTTTAATCCCTACTTAATATCATGAACGCGAAAGTGACTGTCTGTTTGCCTGTCTGTTAGGCTCTCACGCCTAAACTGCAGAATTTATTTTGATGAAATTCTGTTATTATTGATGATAAAACCATAAAACTTTGTACTTGTAACTTTGCACTTTATAAGAAATAAATAATCATTTGTTAATGCGTTTTTGAAATTTCGACCTCCATAAAAAAAGAGAAAAAAATGGGTATGGTAGGGTGAATTAGGGGATGAAAAATCGTATGGAAGTCCTAACAAATCTATAAAGGCTTACTTTATTTGCAAAATTAGTATCCTTAAAATAAAAAAGGCTGCCCAAACTAAATATTGTTATAAGCAAAAGCTACAATATGTAACAAAAACCCTGTTGTTCCTTCTACCTACGTTTTAAGAATCGGTATACAAACGTAATAAAGCAAGTCATTTATAGAAAACTTCAAAAATAATTAAATACTTGTCTATTCTTCTTCTTCTGTTTAATTATTATTATTTGTAATGTTTAACTGATTTCTTACGTCTGCAATTTTGCATGAAGCTATTGCGAAAGCCGTAGGCTATTTAGCGAAATAAAGATGTACTTTCTTGCAAAATCAGATAGTCTAAACATTTTTTTGAATGTGTTGATTTTAATAGCTATATGATTTTGACATCTCGACTAGCCAATGCTTAATTTTTTTAAATTATAATTTTATCTATGCTGTGCTTGTAGGTAAATGTAGGTACACATCCTTAAAAGGAACAACAGGGTTTTTGTTACATATTGTATAGCTTATGCTAGCTTGTCTGTCCATCGTAAAACTTACAAAATATCTCATGTACATCTTTCTATAGAAACTACGCCACATGCAACTTTCACATATAAGATTTTAGTAGGATCGACCTATTTTCTTAAAAAATACTAAATTCAATCTCAATCTTCCACAGACATGAAGACGCACTTCCAAAATACGTTTCACCAGCCGCGTTGCCGTCCCATCAGTCATATGGGGAATGACTTTCTGTCTTCCGACAGCAGTTGTAACCTGATCAGCCCAGAGTACTCACAGCCGAGGCATTCTGTGGACAGAAGCAAGGGCACTTGGTGCCAGAATCAAATTGTGAGTATACACTTCTCTTATACATTTAGGAGTTTATGATTACAGTACATTTCTTGAATTTTCAAGTTACGTTCAACCATAAACTTTGGTTCATTAATTTCAGATGAACATAACACAATCAGGAGAGGATTTACACGATCAAGAAGTTAACGTCGATGATGATGACATCGAAACTTCTACGGCGACGACTTTGATAGTCGACGATGACAGTGATGTAGCTAATGACATAGAAGACACTTCCTTAGTAGAAGGCCGTGATTATGACATTATCCATGTTTACACAGCTAACCCTGATGTATACGACCTACCTGATTCTTCGGATGACGTTATAGAGATAGTAGATTCTTCAACCAGTGATAACGACTCGGAGGCTGAGAGCGTAAATGGCTTCGACAGTAGCTACAGAGAAGGCAATGATCAAGATCAGAACACAGTAAGTCAAGATGGTCTAGATAATAATTTAGACAGGCTTTCAAATATAAATGAATATTACATTGATAACGAAAACATACTTGACTCAGACGATCCCGTTGTAATAGACGTGGACGAATATTTAATAAAGAGCACAGTACCTGTGCGCTCAGGTGAAAATGAACCCGTCAATGACCAGGATAATGCAGATTTGTTAAGAATCGAAGAAATTAAGAGGTATCTCTTAGAAGATATTACCTACACAGAATTCAAGCCCGTGAAACCGTGCATAACCTTAGAAGACTTAGATATCTCCGAATTTGCCTTTGACAATGATGAGGACAAATTAGAGAATGCTAATATAATTGATGACATGCCACAATTACTGACTGATGAAGAAGTAGACAGCTTTCTAATAATTAATACCGAAACAACACCTAAGTCTGAATCTGAAGAAAATATAACGAGTTATCTTGGTACGGAGATTGAAAGGCCACTTGACTCAACCATCGACTGCCAACCACCAATAGTGAACTTACCTCCATTAAAAGGAACATGTAGCCGAACGAACGAAACGAATATCTTGAAATTCTGCATTGAGAAAAAACCACGCAACGACCACTATTCGTCGGAAAAGCTGCACAGTTTGCCCAACCTCAAAGGCGGGCAGTCCCTTCCCAAACCGACAACGATAGTGTTGCCTAGTAGGATTACCGAATCAAGACATAGGTCGTGCAAGAGTAAGAAAGTAGTCTACCATTTTAGTAGTGACGAGGAAAATGAACTAAAAACCACAGAAACTAAAAAGGAGTCTAAACTAGACGCTAAAAATAAGACAAATGTAAACCCCCTTATAAAATCGCCAGACCACCCTGACTGTCGTACAAAACTATCCCCACCCAACGGTGTGCCAGATAGTTTAAAAGATAAATCTAACAGTTCTGAAATTGTTAAAAGTCCTTCAAATAACGATAGTGACAATAACAGTCATAATTCTAGCGGTAGCATTAAGTTAATTATTAAAAATAAATCGGAAGTTATACTTAACTGTGATAAAAATATAGACAAGAGTAAAAATAGTGTTAGCGATAAAAGAAACAATGTAAATGAACGGGAACCATACATTAAACATTTAGATAGGAGCAAAAGTAAAGTTGTTAATAATGTAGAGACAGTAACTACTGCAAAGGATAAACCCCGGTCGAAAAACGAAAAAGCATTGTCTAGTAATAAGCAAGATGTTCAGATACCACAGGCTGTAACGCCTGTGGTATCTGAACCCAAAAAAAAGAAGCAGCATTATAACGAGAAACAAAAGTGTTTGCTTGCGGCAGCTATTCAAAAGGTTGCTGAACAACCCCCGAAGAAGAAGAAAATTAGTCTACAGGAGTATAAATTGAGAAGAAACGCCTGTTCGAAGAACAGTTCTGCGACCGTGAGTCCAAAGGTGACATTTCCTGACATGCGTAGACATTTACATGACAATGTGGCTAAATGTTCAAAACCGGAGACCACTCCCAAACAGGAACAAACATTTTTTGACCCAATCAAAGAAGCTGCTAGGAAAATTCTGATGAGCATTGATTGTAAGAAACGAAAAGCTGAGGCTATAAGAAAAAGAGACGAAAATTTAGTCGTGAGTAAGATACGACCTTTGGCAAGTGATGCCGAAATTATGCAAATCGTAGGAATGAGTCAGCCGGAATGTTTACCTGTACCTATAGAAAAATCTCAAGTGTCTGGTGAAGAGCCCGTTGTTAAGAAAATATTAAAAGCCACATCTTCGTCAGCTGAATCCAAATCTACCAATAATTTAAAAATCAAAAAGTCTGCTGATGTACTGAAGAACGTGTTTGATAACGAGAGAAGAGACAAAAAACCTCTAGACGAGAAAAAGCATTCAAATATAAAAATAGATATAGAACGATACAAGGATATAACAGCAACATTGAAAAGTGTGGAGAAACAAGTCGAGACGAAAATATTGAGCAATTCCTTATTCGCTTGTATCCAAGATGTAGTGTGTATGAAAAAAGCTTCCGAAGAGGCTGAAAAACATGACGGCATACACAAACTTAAATCCCCTGAAAAGAAACGTGTCTTCAGAATTCCTAAGACAACGATAGTAAGAGAATATGACCCAAAGGTTGAACACGGAGAGGATAAAGTTATCCTAAATTTAGGCAAGCACAGAAGTAAACCAGGCTTCTCGAGCATGGTCATACAAACGAATCCAGTGAACGAATTAGCTGAGCGGCCAATCTTAATCCCAACACCTCAAGAACGAGTTAGCCAAGTAAGCAGAAAGCGGAACGATAGTGACATGTCTCTATGTAGTGATGAAAGCCCATCACATAAAAGTGACGAACGTCAAGTAAAGCCGATGAAAGCAGATGATAGAATATTAAAACCTAAAGAAGTGAAAGCAGAACGGACTGAAACAAAGAAGAGGTCTAGGTCAAAAGACCGTTACGATTCTAAGTACAGAAGACGTTCGAGGTCTTTGTCGTGCGGTCGCAACCGAAGTCGAAGTCGCAGTTGCACTAGTTCCCGTACTCGTTACAGCAAATACCGAAGATCAGACTCTCCATACAGAAGAAAACGTAGATCTAGATCTCCATACCATAAAAGACGGTCACCCTCGGTCAGACGTGATCGTTCAACCCGCTCCAAATCCCGGTCAAGGTCGACAGTGACTCGCTCAAAGAGTTCTGTGGCCAAGAAGAGGAAACCCACGGTTTCGGAAAGCTCCGGTTCTTCCACCAGGTAAGCGATATCTTGCCCAAGCGATTTTTTAACCTATGTGTGTGGGTGAAACTTTAAAATGTACCCCCTTTTTAAAATTTCGCACATGCACAATATTTATTTATTTAAAATGACGACCAACCATAGTTGGTGCAAAATACCTACTTGTCTGAATTCTTGTATTACTTCTACTATTGAGTACCTTATGTATTCTTTTATCTGGCTTAGTAAATGTTTGTTTTACTTGAAAATGCCATAATTTATTCATAGTACCTAGGTGACGAGGTTTTGCTCGGTTTTTTTTAAGTGAAAACTTCTTTAGCGGCGTTGAGCACTTTTCTTGGGATGGGTATAAAATGTTAAACTCGCGTCAGGACACGTGACCTGATCGAAAATTCGTAAGACGATTCCAAAATATTCAAAAATGCACAACGTTAATGTTCAAGCTTTCACTTCTGCCTGCACTCCCGTTGTTTTTTTTTTTGGTAAATCTTGTTATTTGATTTTTTCGTTTTCGTTTCGATTTATCGCCCGCGAAACCCCCTTTTTTTCTTTTTCTGCATACTAAATTTCATAAAAATTGTTAGAGACGTTTCCGAGATTCAGATTATATATTTATACATATATACAAGAATTGCTCGTTTAAAGGTATAAGATACAAAAAAAAAAAACCCAAATTATTAATCCGATGAAAAAGAACAGAAAGCAAAAAAAAAAATTACATAAAAATACAACCGACTTCCAAAAAAAATGCATTATCAAATTGATTTCGAAAGTCGGTGTTAATTAACACCGACTTCCGAAATTAAGATTATTTTGCAATTTTTTGGAAGTCGGTTGTTTTTTATTTTATTTTTTCTCTTTTTAAACGACGAAAAAAAAGGAGGAGGTTCTCAATTCGACCGTATATATATATATTTTTTTTGTATGTTCAGCCCTCAATTCGTCATTTATGAACCAATTTTGATGATTCTTTTTTTGTTAGATAGGGTATACCTCAAGGGTGGTTCCATGTTAAGGAAATCAGGATCTGATAATGGAATCCTGATAAAATTGAGAGAAAACCTCAAAAATTGTGGGCACTTTTAGCTTTTCTGTATGTATGTTCGGCCCTCACTCAGTTATTTATAAACCGATTTTGATAATTCTTTTTTTGTTAGATAGGGTGTACTTCAAGGGTAGTCCTATGTCAAAAAAATCGGGATCTGATCATGGGATCCTGATGAAATTGAGAGCGAACCTCGAAAATTGGGCACGAATATTGTTTCTGTTTACTTTTCATAACTTAATCAGGTATTTGCATTTAAGAATCATCACATCATGAAACTGAGCTGATGATGGATACCATACCTTTCCTAAACAATAGAGGTATGAAAACTGTTTTTAGTGGCAAATACCACTTAATATACTTTGAAAAAACGTCTTTACAATATTGGAGGTAACCGCAACTTGTCAATATCCTGGGAACTTCATGGAAGAATGGTTACATCATCAGCTCAGTGGCAAGAGGAATTATGAAGGATTAGAAATTAGCCACGAGAGTGTTAAAAGATGATGCGAGCCACAAAAAATCATAAAATAAAAAAAACTTTTTAACAAATTAACCGACGAAAAAGAACTAAAAAGCAAAAAATAAATAAACCTTTTAATTCTTGAGTATTGAGCTTATTTACCTACATAAAATATCAAATTTTATAAACACTAATTTTGAGTCGGCGCCAATTAATAGAATTATTAATAACCTACTTACAGCCTTCTTCATTTGTAAGTACTTATAAAATTTAAATATTTAAGAATCAGTTTGTTGTTTGGCGTTGACCCCAAGAAAAGTGCTCAACGCCGCTAAAGAAGTTTTTACTTCGAAAATAAATAAGCCATTTTAAGTCTTTGAGTATTGAGCTTATTTACATAAACTGTCAAATATATAAGCTAATTTTGAGTCGGCGCCTACAACAGATTAACTATCAAAATTTTATATGTACGTAGAAATGAAAAAGGCTCTACGTACCTAGGAACGTAAAGCCCTTATTTTTAGGGTTCCGTACCCAAAGAGTAAAACGGGACCCTATTACTAAGACTCCGCTGTCTGTCTGTCTGTCTGTCCATCTGTCACCAGGCTGTATCTCATGAACCGTGATAGTTAGACGGTTGAAATTTTCACAGATGATGTATTTCTGTTGCCGCTATATCAACAAAAACTAAAAAAAAAAGAATAAAATAAATATTTAAGGGCAAACGTGATTTTTTTGTCGTTTTTATAAATAATGGTACGGAAACCCTTCGTGCGCGAGTCCCACTCGCACTTGGCCGGTTTTTAACACACTTGTATTAGCTTCACTTGTAACTAAGTAATTAGTGAAAAAGTGAAAAATAATTAACTTTAATTTCGGAAGTCGGTGTCAAATAAACGAAAAAACAAATTACAAACAGCGACTTCCGTAATTAAAGTTATTTTGCAATTTTTAGATGTCGGTTGTATTTTTTGCAATTTTTAGAAGTTCGTTGTATTTGTTGTAGCATAGGTTTTTTTTTATATTACTATATTTTAATGAGTATACATTTTATTAATCGGCACCTCGAGCCCTTAATTTTGATACCCTACATGACCACGTCACAAAAAAAATACGACTACACTTGGGTACCTAATTACACAGACACTATAACCCAATTTGGTTGCAAGTCGGCTAGAGGTAGACTCGTGCATATAGACGCGTTTAATGTCGAACAATTGTTGCTGATAAGTTCTTTCGAAATGGCTTCGTTATGTTGGGTGATGATGGGTTAAGGCGAATTTTTTTATTGTTGTACTTTCGGGACAGAGTTTTTTTTTTTTTAATGGCGTTCTGCCCTGTTGCACAACATCTGAATTCGTTTTCGTGTCAGTAAGTAACTTTAGCAAGAATATTTTTTTGTAAATTTTAAACAAATTTGAACAGGCATATTAGCCACAGTCTGTAGTCTATCTCTTTAGAGATAATTAAAAAAAAACAAGTATATCTTTTATCAAAATCGCATGGTCAGCAGGAATGCATCAAATCATTCAATATTGCGATTCTTAAAGCTCTTTTTTTTAAATTCATTGGTATTTGTGATATTTCTTCTGTGTAAAAAAACTTTTTTACAAAAAAATTAACCAACTTCCAAAACAAAATTACACTAAAAATTAAAAAGTAACTTTAATTTCGGAAGTTGGTGTTTGTATTTTACTTCTTCGTTATTTGACACCCGACTTCCGAAATTAAAGTTATTTTTTAATTTTTAGTGTATTTTTTTTTGGAAGTCGGTTGTTTTTTTTTGTAAAAAAGTTTTTTATTTTTCACTTTTTAGTTGTTATAGCCTAGAACTAAAAACCCCAATAACATGGAACGTGGAATTTAAACATTTGGAGTACACCAAAACGTCATCTAGGTAAACGAATTTTTCGTTTTTGTTCAGTTTCTCAAGAAGCGCTAAAGCAATTTCGATAAAATTTGTATGGGTGGTCCCATACACACCCACATACCCTCGGGAGAGAGAAAAAAAAAAGATAAAAAATGAATGTACTCTTCAGACCACCTGGGGAGTATATTCTTTCGGATAAAGCAAGAACTTTGAAAATCGGTTCACGACTGACCAAAAAATCGCCGGAAATACCTACACAAAAAAAAACATACATACAGTTGAACATAGAACCTCCTCCTTTTTCGAAGTCAGTTAAAAATAAGCCGCTAGTAGAAGATTTTATTGAATTCTCTTACAAAAACCGTGTCTTTCCATTGATCACTGTCTAATCTCCACCTGACTGTTCCAGCTCATCATCTGGATCCTCGCCCTCCTTGTCTGGATCCTGTTCCTCCTCGTCTGGATCCTCTCCATCCTCGTCTGGATCCAGTTCATCATCCAACAGCTCCAGAAAATCGCGAGGGTCCTGCAACTCTTACAAGCAAGATGAGAGCTATAATCAGAAAGGGTATAGGAGCTTTAATCCCGATAGGTGAGTGTGCCGTCTCATACAATTCTTCGTGCATTTCGTTGAAACATGTTTTTGTTATAAGCCCCGTAGGTTTTATATAACGGCTGGTAAAGCAGCTATACCGTTTGAGTTTCTGAACTGGGTACAGTCGTCCATGACGACGTTGGTAACACTTTGTCTTTGAGCTGACCAGCTTATTCTGGTTTTGTCACTTAAACATCCCAAAACCACAAATATCCATAAAACTAATTTATTGCACATTATTTTTATAAATTAAATTATTTAATAAATGATAATGATAAATGATATTTATTTTGTAAACAGGTTACAATTAACACTTTTACACGTCAATGGTTATTATTAATTTTTAACGCGTCAGGCCCCGCGCGTCGACATAACAATAGGTTTTTAATTGTGTCTGCTAATGAGGGACTAGACGCGTTAATATTATAATAATTGTCGAATCTCTGAAAATGGTGGTTTAAACTGTTAGTGCATAGAGTTATGGTAATATTTGTGTATAACTTAATATTATAAAGAGGTAAAGTTTGTAAGTTTGTTTGTAGGACGTAATCTCTGGAACTACTGAAGCAATTTTGAAAATTCTTTCACCAGTAGAAAGAGTGTGAGTTCCTGAGTGACATAGGCTCTATTTGATTGTGATTATGGATGCTAAATGACGTTACGTGCCATTCAAATAATTTTGCCCCTGTGCAAAGGCGGGGCGGGTCGATAGTGTATAATAAATAAAAAAAATATAAATCAGGATTAACCTTTTCCTCGTTACAGGGAAACTAGCACTCCTGTGGAAGACCGTAGAGTAGTATTCGTGGGCCGTCTCAAGAAAGACATCACCAAGCTCACGCTCAAGAACCAGTTCTCCAAGTTTGGATATGTGACGAAAGTGCGGCTTCATAGGAAGGCGGATAGGTCAGTATTTTGATGTTTTGACTTCTTTGAAACTATACTTTTTCCAGGTACAATTTCGACCGAACCTTAGCTTTGTCGTCTTTGAGAACATCATATGCCGTGGCAAAGTACTAGGTAGGCGTGTGCGGCTAACTGTCGGTAGAGATTCAATATCGTCCCTCTCTTATTACATTTTATTATTTTTATAAATGTTGTACGAATGAGGCCTTTTGCAGATATGGTTGTTGTTGCTGCTGCTAGGAAATGCTGGTGTTCTCACAAAGTTGTACTTCACCAGTTTTAGAGCATGACAACTCCAGCGCCTTCTAAAACCATTTCTATTCTGTTCAACAGAACTCGGTATGGCTTCGTGACTTACCAGCGCGCTCGCGACGCCTGGTCAGCTGTAGACGCATCTAGCAAGTTCCCGCAGTACGACATCGGGTTCGGAGAGCGCCGCGCCTTCTGCAGGCAAAGTTATGCTGATCTTGGTGAGTTGATAAGATTATAAATTTAGACAATGCTATAGCACTTCGCCCACGACTTCGTCCGCGTGTGTTTTAAAACTAAAGCCCATAATTAATATAATTTATAGCCTTGTATGTAGTACCAACTGTAGATTTTGTTCCAGCGATCACCCCGCACGTACAAACTTACAAACAAATACCTTTCATGATATTATTATAGACAAGCTTCTGCTAGTGGCTTCGCCCGCATGTTAAAAATTAGCCTGTATTTTAATCAAGGTTATCTATCTGTGTGCAAAATTTAATTTAAATTCCTTCAGCCGTTTTTGCGTGATTGAAACACAAACATACGAACTTACAAACCGATAACTATATATATATATGGGACGAGAACAAATTATACACATACACCTGAACCTTCCTCATGCATCACTCTGTCGATTGCTGAAAACCGCATGAAAATCCGTTCAGTAGTTTTTGAGTTTATTGCGAACAGACTCGGAAAGGGACTTTATTTTTAACCGACTTCGAAAAAGAAGGAGGTTCTATGTTGGACTGTATGTATTTTTTTTTATGTATGTCCACCGATTTCTCTGTCAATTGAGGACCGATTTTCAAATTTTTTTTCTTATTCGATAAAATACACTCCCGAGTGGTCCCATATAAAATTTCTCAAAATTGCTTCAGCGCTTTTTGAAAAACTGAACAAAAACGAAAGATACGTATTACTAGATGACGTTTTGGTTTCTCCAATTACGACTATGTTTTAATTCCACGTTCCATGTTATTGGGTTTTTTAGTTCTGGGGTATAACAACTAAAAAGTGAAAAATAAAAAACTGCTTTACAAAAAAAAACAACCTACTTTCAAAAAAACTACACTAAAAATAAAAAAAATATCTAATTTCATCGTCAAATAACGAAGAAATAAATACAAATACTGACTTCCGAAAATAGAGTTAGGTATTTTTAACCGATTTTCGAAAAAGGAGGAGGATAGAACCTCCTCCTTTTTTGACTGTATGTATGTGTTTTTTTTTAATTTTTAAACGACTTCAAAAAAAGGAGGAGGTTCTCAATTCGACTGTATTTTTTTTTTAATTTTTTTATTTTTTTTTATGTGTGTTACCTCATAACTTCTTACTACGTGAACCGATTTTGAAGATTTTTTTTTATTTGAAAGCTGTTGCTTCACACTTGGTCCCATTCTAATTTAGTGAAGATCTGATGAAGGACTTCGGAGATACACAATGGAACTCTTTAATAAATGATAGCAAACCTTCCAGAATTGCTGCAATCGTATGTCTGTATATTGTTTGCACCACTTCACAACATTACATCACGCTGATGCGCTCTGAAGGGGCACACAGATTTGTACAGTTCACCCTGATACACCCTAATTTCACCAACTATGTTCAAATTCCCTATTTTTGGGGCTATCAATTCGGGCATAACTTTACTATTAATTTAGTTTTAGAATGGGGTACAACAACTAAAAAGTGAAAAATAAAAAACTTTTTACAAAAAAAATACAACCGACTTCCATAAATAATACTAAAAAATGCAAAATAACTTTAATTTCGGAAGTCGGTGTCAAATAACGAAGAAACCAAACTAGAAACACCGACTTCCGAAATTAAAGTTATTTTGCATTTTTTAGTATTTTTTATGGAAGTCGATTGTATTTTTTTTGTAAATAGTTTTTTTAGTGTATTTTTTTTTGAAAGTCGTTTGTTTTTTTTTTGTAAAAAAGTTTTTTATAATATGTAGTGATAATATTATACGGTAGGGAAAATAATCCCAAAAGAAAGTCGTCATCATTTCGTTAGGACACATAAAGATGGAATGAAGTGTCACTGACCGGAGACCATGGAAGATCCTCAGTGGGGATGAGAATCCTCTACTTAGTCGACCCTAGGAGACTCATAAGAGCCCAATCTATTCTTGGATCATTCTAAGAATACATTTTTTTTTTATCTTTAGACAATTCTTTCATCATAACGTGAGAAAGTCATCCTAATAGAATTTTTATTGATCATTAAATTAGAAGAAAAGTGATTAAAACTAATTTCTTGATTTCCTCTTTCCAGATGGCCGCGAAGTCAGATACACGGAGAGCGCTTTCCACGGGCACGCGGCGCCACGTCCAATTCGAAGGGACGACAATATGTCTTTTAAAGATATGCTACTAGATACAAAAATAAAAATCGGCCAACGCAAGATGAAACACCCTGACCGGCAATCACCATGGCACTGAAATTCTCTGCCAAAGTGACAGTTGGGTTAATCTAGTGGCAAAGGCCACAGGCAGGTTCAAATCTAGTCAAAGTTATTATACGAGTATCATATTTTTTGTATTATCTTTGCTGTAATATTTTTTTAAACAATTCAAAACAAAAGCTAAGCGTATAACACCTCCTGTATCTCTGTCGACCACTACGATGCATCCCTCTCTGTTGTGCCCCTTCCTTTTGTCTCTCCTAAAATATCCTTCGCTACGTCCCTAATACACCCAGCTATCTCATTCCAACTTTGATTCACACTTCGATCATTCATGTCTCCCATTTCTATCATTTTGTCTACTACTCGCTCTCTAAATTCTTTCGCAGAATCATTCTTCTCTAGCATTCGCCATTTTATTTTAGGAGGAGGACGCTCTTTGCTTTTTGTACACTGTGTTTTTATCGCTAATACCATAACCAGGAGCCTGTGCTGTGAGACCAAATCTCCTCCTGGCAGCACTTTGCAGTCTTTGACGTGCTTAATATGGTTGCGCCTAACTAGAAAATAGTCAATTTGGGGGTCTTGTGGTTACCACTTTTGTATGTGATTAGGTGTTCATCTCTCTTCTAAAACCAAGTGTTGGCTACTGCGAGGATTGCAAAAGCGTCTCTCCCTCGTTATTGGGACATCCAAAGCCCCATCCTCCATGTACTCTTTCATAACAATTTCTCGTTCAATTACTCGTTCGATTACGTTTTGTGACTATTATTCAGATAATGAACACGAGTTTTGTGTAAGAATTTTATACATTTCGGTTTAATAAATCTTAACAGTTAGTTCTTAAGATATTAACGTATGTGAAAAATTATATATTGACCTTAATTACATTCATTATAATCTGCGGTGCTGGTTGTCAAATAATAAACTAATTTTGCATGTTAAAGAATGAAATGAAAATGGGAGAAAACGCACAGCAGCGCCTTAGACAGTCATAAAGTGTTTTGGAACTAAATTGTTACCTACTAATTTACTTTAAAATGACTTGTTATCCAAAATTATGGAAATTCAATAAATTGAATGAAACTATACCCGTATTTGAAAACAAAAAAAGTTATATAAGGTTTTAAATGCAAATTCGGCCGAAAGTTTAAGAAAATGTTTTGAAATGCGGGTATAAATAATTCGCTTTGCTTGAATCTTATGTGCTAGTGTCTACAGTTGAGATTCATACACTGCAGGGTTGTAGTATATATTGAAAGTCCAACATAGAGTTGATAGTACATAGAGAGAATGTTTTATTCATAAAGCTGTTGATAAATAAAAGTATTTTGGACATAAGTATACGTATTTTTATTGATCGTTCCATTCTTTTCTCACTGGTCACTGCTTGTGCTTGCTAGACCCTAGACATACACTTCTTTCGTCTACCTAATAAACTTGATGTAAGTTCGTTCCTTGTTTAATTTTGAAACTGTCTCCCCGATCTCTGAACCCGAGCACTGACTGCCTACTGGTCGAGGTCACCATCTCTGTGTGCCAAAATAACGAAATAAGTTAACAAAATTCAAATGATTGTAGAAGCTTAATCATTAGCAGATAGGTACGTAGCATTCTTCTATTAAATAGTTTCAAAATAATGTCGTCGTCTGTTTTTGTCGTTAAAGGATATTTTTAACTTCACAATGGGTTTTGATGCGGTTTCTCTATAGAATGCAAAGGAAGTGGAAGAGGGTAACGTGGTTAATCTATCTGTATTATTATAAAATTCAAAGTCCTGACTGATTTACTGACTGACTTGAAATTTTGCACATGGATACCTTATACAGTGTAGGAACCATCCACACAGCATCCACCAAGGAACGATTTTTGGAAATTCCACCCCTAAAAGGGTAAATTCGGAATGGAAGATTGTATTGAAAGTCCGTCTGTTTTGAAGTTAAGCTCTTCAAATTTTGTCTTTAGGCTAACGATTGAAAATCTGCATATATAGAAAACTATTTTACAAAAAAAAAACAACCGACTTCCAAAAAAGAAAATACAATAAACATTAAAAAAATAACTTTAATTAAACATAGGTAAGTGATCGTTTCGCGACGTCCTCCGCCTAGGGCGTCTCCTGCGGTGGATGCTGCTGAGGGCGTTAGGGCGACTCTATTGTTGAGCCTCCCACACCCGTTCCGCTTCCTGCTTCGTGAGCATTTCTGCTTCGCAGAAGGAGGAGACTGCTTCCCATTCCCTCTCGCTCCGTACCATGGCCTGGACCAGGGCCGGGCGCGAGAGGTTGGTGCCGCCGATCACCTTCGCAAGAACACGGCGGGGCTCCTCCCAAGTGGGGCAGATCTCCATCGTATGTTTTGCTCCACCGTGTCCTATGGGCGATCTTTACAGTGGGGACACCCGGGCGTTTCCCTCCGCCTTATCCTACACAGGAACCTCCCGAAACCTCTGTGTCCGGTGAGGACCTGCGTCAGGCGGAAGGTGAGAACGCCGTGGCGCCTCTCCAGCCTTTCCTCAAAGAGGGGCGCTACCGCCGCAATAGTGGCGCGCACAGCGCTTGGTTGCGACAGTCGCTCCCTCTATGTCACCATGAGACCCTGCCGGAGCTCTGTCCGCCGAGCCACGAGGTGTCGCGGCAGTGAAGTTTCGCCCCGGCGTTTCGCCTCCTCTTGCCACTCGTAGAGGTGCGCGAGGACCTTTGCCTCCAGATCCCATGGCGACAGTCCGGCAAGGAGGCTCGCCGCCTCACAGGCGACCGTGCGGTATCCTCGGATCATACGAATGGCCATGACCATTTGGGACGCGTTCAACCGGCGAGCTGGTCGCTGCCTCAAGGAACGCGCCCACACCGGCCATTGACCGCAGGATCCCCGTGTAAAGTCTTACGCAGGAGGCATTTGGACCCCCCAGATTGGGCAGGAGCCGCTGCAGTGCGGCCCCGGCCCTCTCCAGTCTCGGAGCCAAACGTCGGAAGTGCTCGACGATGTTCCGACGGCTGTCGAGGACGAGTCCCAGGTACTTCATCGTCCCCTCGATGCCGATGCGAACCCCTCCTATCGTTATCTGTGAACCCGCCGGTGGCGCGTTTCAAGGACCATGAAAACACATGGCCTCGGACTTGTGCAAGGCCACCTCGAGTCCCAGTTGCCGGATTCTATCCGACTGTCGCAACTCCGCGTGTCATAAGGTAGGCCGCCGCCTCGTGCGACCATCCCTGCGCCAGAACCAGCGTGTCGTCAGCGTAGCTGGCTAAGCTGACGCCGCTAGGGACGTCGGCGCGCAGCACCCAGTCGTACCCGATGTTCCACAGTGCCGGCCCCAGGACCGATCCCACGACATCTCGTGCTAGTTCCATTCTCCCTGGTAACCGGGATAGATGACGGCCCTGTCCGTCAAATATGCCTCCACCACGCAACGGAGGTAGGGCGACACCCGGTGATACCTGAGTGCCTCCACTATGCAACGCCAGGGCAGGGTGTTAAAGGCGATGTCTAGAGACACCGCCAAGATGACCCTACCTCGGGCCACTGCATCCCCCGTCGTGAGGGTTCGTACGCGCATGATGGCGTCCACCGTGGAGCGCCCCCTGCGGAAGAACCCCCAGAACTAAACCTATATAACTAATGTTACGCCCGAATTGATAACCCCAATAAAATGGAACAAGGAAAACGTCACCTATGTAAACATATTTTTTGTTTTTGTTAAAATTAAAATAGCGCTAAAGCAATTTTGATAAAATTCATTTGGGAATTTTGAAAACCGGTCCACAACTGGCAGAGACGTCGGTGGACATACATAGAAAAAAACCGGCCAAGTGCGAGTCGGACTCGCGCACAAAGGGTTGCGAACGAATCACATATTTTTAAATGGCTTATAAAAAAAGTAAAACTCTTTTTTAGACTAACTTTTACATGAACTTAAAAATAATAATTAAAACTTAGATAAGTGTACAACTTTAATATTTTAGGCTTATCCTTAAAACACTGTAAGAGACGTTCACGCCTCAAGTTTTAAAGAAAATGTTTTATTTACAACTATAATAGTTTCTAGTTTACGTTTTTATTTGATTGAAGCTTGCCTTAAAAAGATTTTATTTTATCTATACTTTATTTTATACTTTTTAATATTAGAATTGATTGAAATACTTATTCTGACACCAAGAGCGTATCAACTCTAAGGTCGAAAGACTCAGTACCTGTGTCAGCAGCAATCTGACATTATTCTTCTAGCCAGCTGCCCTGTAACTTCTTGTCAGACAAAAGAAAATCGAATCTATACGGCCAGTGGCACTACTATTAATCGACTTCCAAAAGGAGAAGGTTATCGATTCGGATGTTTGTATTTTAATTTCGGGCATAACTCCGTGATATATTGACGGATTTGCAAAATTATTTTTTTATTCGAAAGGTGTTTTTGCCGAAATGGTCCCATTTAAATTTCATTGTGTCTCTATGAAATTTAAATGGGACCATTTGGGAACAAACACCTTTGGAGACAGACAACGGAACTCTTCAAAAATTGACAGCAATATATGTCTATGAATTGTTAACACAATTTAATGGGGAACCACAACTAAAAAGTGAAAAATAAAAAACTTTTTTACAAAAAAATAGAACCGACTTCAAAAAAAAGTGCAAAATAACTTTTAATTTCTGACGTCGTTGTCAAAAAACGAATACACAAAACCAGAAACACCGACTTCCGAAAGTTATTTTGCACTTTTTTTTGGAAGGGTTCTATTTTTTTATAAAAAGTTTTTTATTTCAAGGCAAATCTAACTAGCCTTATCTCATCGGGCTACATTGTTAAGTTGAAGGTTTCATATGATGACCTTCCAGATCCAACATCAGACCCTGGACTATACCTGGAACTATCAAGACAATATTGACGAGACCAAACCATACGGCACTTTCTTGTTTAGTAGCTATGGTATGGCTCTATCATCAGACCCTAGTCACCACCTAGTTTATTGACACTTGTCAGATAGTAGGTACATATTCAATAAACCCAAACACGATAGTGCTATCTTGTTTAGTTGAGGAGCTGGTATGGTCTCCTTCCGGTTTTATCATCTGACCCTGGACACCACCATCACTGAATGTAATTTCGCTTGTCAATACATATTGAATGAGCCCAAACGCCAAAGTGCTATCTTATTTGGTTGCACAGATCCTTTGGCCACCTTCCGACTCCATATTCAGATCCTGGGTACTACCAAGTGTAAAATCACTTTTCAATACACATCGAATGAGTCCAAACACGATGATGCTATCTTTTTTGGTTGTGGAGATCCTATGTCACACACACTTTCGGCTCCATCATCAGACCTTAGGCGTTACCTAGTCTAACGTAACTTGTCAAAACGCAATGATACCAAACACGATGGTGCCATCTTGTTTGGTTGAGGAGATCCTATGGCCCCCTTCCAGCTTCATCATCAGACCAGCTTCATAGTACTGATTGAGTATCGCGTGTAGCCAAGGACGCTTTTTTAAGTTTCCTACCAAGAAACAGGCTAAAGGATATAAATTGAAAGAGCTCAGGTACTCACAGGGTGCTGGGAGCCAGTAGATCACCACACTGTACCACTAGCAGACGAATTTCACCAGGTTTCTAGTGATTTTATCGCGTGCGCGGAATTTGTTGCCAGCCGGCGGTCTTTTCGTTGTTCGAACTGAATCTGCCTCTTCACGCCGTCAGATGGCGCGAGCGATGCCTTGCCCGTCGTTCACTCACAGTGAGAGGCAAGTGGAAATGGCGGTAAATTTAAAACAAGGAAGGGACTAGGAAAACATCTTGAAGCCTGTTCATATCCCCCCACTTGAAATCAACCAAGGATTTCATAAGATAAGATATATGAAGTTCGAAACTTACGGCCTATACAGATTCATCTTTGCCATGGATAACTAAAGGGTTGCTTCGTTGTATGAAGGACAGGGATAATCTATATCAAAAACTTAAACGAGATCCTGAAAATGAGATTACAAAGCTAACCTACAAACGCTATAGAAATTACTGTAACTCTATTATTAAAAAAGCTAAACGAAACTACGACGAAAAGGAGATCAAAAATGCGAAAGGTGATAAAAGGCAGCTATGGGATGCAATTAAAAAGATAAGTGGCTCAAGTAAGCCACCAGACTTCTCTTCCTGTCTTGTTGCATCCCAATACAGAGATAAGGATCTAAATAACGTTAATAGTTTCTTTGCTAACGTGGGCAGAAGGCTGGTGGAGCAAACTACCGCTACAACGCAAAACAGTCGAATGCCACATGACTCTTCATCCATTACTGCCGTAAACTCATTGGTTCTGCTCCCTCCTGATGAAGAAGAAGTCTTTTCCCTCATCAATGGATTAAGGGAGAATTGTGCTGTAGGAATCGACCATATTTCTGGAAAAAACCCTTAAGAGGTACATAAACCTTATTACCTCTCCTATTACCCACATCTGCAAACTTGCTATAACGACAGGTGTTTTCCCTAGAGCATTTAAAGTGGCGATTAATAAACCTATACACAAGGGAGGGGAGAGAGACTGTGTCGAAAACTACCGCCCTATCTCCATCTTACCTATTCTGTCCAAGATCCTGGAGCGGCTTATAAACCGACAACTAACAAATTACCTAGAAGATAACAATCTTCTTTCGCCTGCACAATTTGGGTTTCGTTGCAATAAATCAACAAATGATGCGGTACATAAACTTTTGCAATCCATCATTACCAAACTAGACCAAAGGAATAAATGCATAACACTGTTCCTAGATCTCTCAAAAGCCTCCGACACAGTCTCTATCCCACACTTACTCGGAAAGTTGGAAAAGCTTGGTGTAAGAGGTATTCCTTTGAAATTGATGAGGGACTACCTTACGGAAAGACAGCAGAGAGTTCGGATTGATAGTAGGCTAAGAAATGAGGAACGGGTTGAATACGGTGTGCCTCAAGGCAGCATACTCGGCCCCACGTTGTTTTTGGTGTATATCAATGACCTCTGCCAACTTCAGCTTCATGGTGGTAAAATTATTACTTTCGCTGATGACACCGCCCTCTTGTGTAGTGGGCAGAGCTGGCAGGATGTATTTCGTACTGCTCAAAAGTGTTTTAATCAAGTCTGTGAATGGCTACGATTAAACATATTAACTTTGAATGTTAACAAAACGAAATATGTCACGTTTGCCCACAGGACAAACTAACTGCCTCCGCCCTATCTTAGTATTGCCTGTCATGTTCGTGCTTCTGGCACCTCCTTGTGCTCTTGTCCCACTCTCCAAAGAGTCAAGGAGACCAAATACCTTGGTATCGTTATAGACCAATTTCTGACCTTTAAACCGCATATAAAAGCCCTGTTAGCCCGGTTACGGAAATTGATTTACATCTTCAAAACTCTTAGACACGCAGCAGACCGACGGGTTACTAAGATGGTCTATGATGCCTTATGTCAATCCCTTATCGACTATTGTATTACTTCCTGGGGAGGTGCCGCAAAGACTTACCTAATTGATGTCGAGAGGGCTCAGCGCGCTATTCTCAAAGTTGGAGCTGGACTTCCTTATTTATTCCTTACTGTAGACCTTTTTAAAGAGTGGGATGTGCTTACTGTCAGACAGTCCTTCGTATTGCGTACAGTGCTGAAAGAACACTCCTTGTTGCAATACGACCTGAATCTCCAAAAGGATAAGCGCCGAAGGGGCAGGGTGTGCCAAACACAAGCTTGCAACTATTCTCACTCCCATAATTTTTTCATATTTCTCGGACCATACCTTTATAATAAACTGAACAACATTCTTAATATATATCCTCTAACGAAATTTAAATGTAAAACCTCGGTCACTAAATATTTGAAAACTCTAGACTACCAGGAAACAGAAAAATTATTAACCCCTCGCAGATAGGGGATCTCTACTTTCTGACTATCCTCTCTGCTGCTTTTGAAAACTATCGTACTTGAACCGCAGTCTTACTTCAATCATGCTCGCACCGAATAAACTCACTATAAATCACCCTCGCACCACAGTCACTCAAGCAATTTCCTACGCATATACACCTAACCACATTTTGTCCATACACACTCTCCAGCTACTCACACGCGTTCTGATATTTCCACAATAATTTTATTTCTTTTATTTTTTTTATTTCATTTTTCTGTGTTTTAACTTGATTTCCTGCACTCTTCTTACTATGCAAATGCTACAAAAGTAGGACAAAGCAGGCGAATAGCTGCGGGAGGGCCCTGGTGACTTGTAATACAGGTTTCTATAGAGACCTACTTCAAGCACCAGTCTCTCACAAAGTTAATTACATATTCGTGCTCCACTGTAACCCTAGCATTAAGTAACTTGTGTAGAGAAAATAAGTGATATATCTTTGAAGTTCGGTCACAGCTGACTAGCGAACGGACGTGTGTCGCTGCTCCGCGTGCATATTACACTTTTTTTTTTAGTTTCTTTTTAGTGATTGGTTTATTAGCTAAGATACTAATTCCTTGTCACACAACGTGTCTTTTTACCTATTGGCTCCTCCTACTGGGTGGGACTAGACAATGATGACACTATAGAACTGAATGCTTCTTCAAATTCACCGAAATAAAGCGCAAGGATTTGCTGGGATTCGAACCACCGTCAAAGCGCGCGTGAGTACAGACCACCGAGCCACCGAGCGACTAACATAAGCGGTGATTGATTGATTGATTGATTGACGACGACGTGCGTCATCGCGTCCGGTCTTATCGGCTACGCACAGCTGCTACGGATCGTCATAGTTGTTGGCGTGCATTTCTTGCGGCGAATATAAAATAGTGAATAGTAAAATAGTGATTAGTATTTATTATTAAATAACATCTATCTATACGTGCAATTGGAAAACTCAGTGGAATTTGGAAGGATGTCGAGGCTTGAACGCACCCCGCCGAACCCCAAAGGACATTTTAACTCAATCTGAACCTGAGCTACATGCTCTAGCGACAAACGATGTGAGTTTTGTTAACGTAAACCGAAACAAACGTCTGCGTACGGATCTGTCTCCAAAAGAAATAAATAAGCTTGAAGAGCTTAAAAGTGAAATCAAAGACATGCTGTCATCATGGAAGATAGGACAAGAAGAATACCTAACGCAAATGATCGAGAAACAAAATGCCTCAATGTCGAAATTGGTAGCCGACATAGCAGAGTTAAAGACACAAAACTCAGAAATAAAACAATCAACCGAATTCATCAATAATCAATATGAAGATCTCAGGAAGGAAGTTTTAAATTTGCAAAAGGAGCGACAAGAGCAGAAAGCGTACATTGAAAACCTAGAAAAAAAACTCCAAGATCTACAGTTCAAATCACGCTCATCTTGTATTGAGGTCAGAAACGTCCCTCAAAAAGAGAAGGAAGTCAGCGAGGATCTAACGTGCACCGTAAGCAACATCGGGAAAGCTGTTGGGATGCGGTTAATGTTAACTGAAATACGGGATGTATATAGACTTCCGGGAAAACCCGGTACAACGCGCCCAATAGTTGTAGAATTCTCAACAGTGACCGCCAAGCAGAACATGCTATCATCTATCCGCGATTTTAACAAAAATATGAAAAACAAAGAGGACAAGTTAAACACTGAGCTTGCTGGCATTCCTGGGAAGCGTCTGCCTGTTTACGTTGCTGACTTCCTACCGTCAAGCTCAAAAATGTTGTTCTTCCTGGCTCGAGAGTTCGCAAAGAAGCTGGTCAACCAATGGCAATATCTTCCTGCGTGTGGTACGAGTATCTGTCTAATAAATATGAGTTGCGGGTAGGCATCTATCGCAAAGGATGTTTGCTTACATTCTTATAACGGCACTCGGATTGAAGTGATTGGTTATATTTTGGTTAATGTGGAGATCGGGACACACTCGGCGAGAGATTTAAAACTATTTGTCATTAATAATGGTGGACCACCTTTATTGGGTAGATCTTGGTTGAGTAAATTAAATATCGATCGCATTCAAATTAACGAACTCATGTTGAACTTATCAGACGACAATTTAGTAGGTACTTTGCAAAAAGAATTTCCTACCGTGTTTGCCCCGGGTACACCGTACACCGGGCACATGTACCAAGCAACTTTCATTAAAATTAGGTGACATGACACCCATTTTAATCAAAGCGAGATCATTACCACTAGCTTTACGAACACCTGTGGAACTAGAGTTACAACGACTCGAGGCAGAGGGTACTATTCGTAAGGTGGATTACTCTGATTATGGCACACCCATTGTACCGGTTATAAAGAAATCTGGTGAAATACGTATCTGCGGAGATTAAAGTCACCATTAATCCAAAATTGATTCGCGACCCGTACCCTATGCCACGATTCGAGGTGTTATTTGCTGCACTAAGTGGCGGCGAACTGTATTCAAAAATCGACCTAACGAACGCGTACCAACAATTATTTTTGGATGACAATTCGCGGGCTTGTAGCGCCATAACAACGCATATAGGCACTTTTATTTACCTTCGTACTCCTTTTGGTCTGACATGCATTCCTGAAAAATTCCAAAAGTTTATGGAAGAAACACTTAGGGGCTTGAAGGGAACCGCAGTGTTTTTGGATGACGTGGCGATCACAGGCGCCTCCAGGTTAGAACATATTGCAAATTTAAGGGCTGTGTTATCACGCTTACGTGAGGTTGGTTTGCGGATTAAACTAAAGAAGTGCAGTTTTATGAAAGAAAGCATAATTTATTTAGGTTTTATTATAGATAATCAGGGTTTGCACCCAGACCCAAACAAAATAAAAGCGATCGTGGATGCACCACCACCACAACATTTGATTCAGCTTAAATCATTCTTTGGTATGATAAATTATTATGCCAAGTTCATACCAAAGCCGAGTACTATTTTACATCCTTTACATAGTTTATTGCGTAAACAAAGTGTTTGGGTCTGGTCAGCAGATTGTGTTAAAGCTTACCAGGATATAAAAGCGGCTATTCTTAGTAGCAACGTGTTGGTACATTATAGTCCAAAACTACCTTTAGTACTCGCCGTGGATAGCAGTTCATATGGCATCGGCAGTGTGCTGTCACATCGTTTTCCTAATGGCGACGAGCGCCCGATTTGTTTCGCGTCACGGACGTTAAATGCAGCTGAACGATCGTATAGTCAGCTGGACAAGGAGGCCCTCGCGATTATCGCTGGCGTGATCAAGTACCACCAGTACGTTTATGGTCGCCATTTTATTATTAAAACGGATCATAAACCTTTAACTTTTATTTTTGGATCGAAATTTGGGTTACCGCAAACGGCAGCTAGTAGGCTGCAAAGATATGCCACCAGGCTGGCGGCTTATGATTTCGAGATTGAGTTCGTCAAATCGAGTGATAACTACAATGTCGATGCACTATCGAGACTGCCACTGCCATATGAACGGAAATATTGTGATGAATTGGGTTCGGTATCATATGTTAATTATGTTGAGGAATCAATCCCAATCAGTGCAAAAGAGGTGGCTTCATGGACACAAAAGATAGCGTTTTAAATCAAATTAAAAATTATCTTATCACCGGCTGGCCGACAAAAATAACAGCCGAGTTAAAAAAGCCTTATTATAACCGGAAAGATAATTTAGTGTTGGACCATGGTTGTATTCTATTTAATCACCGGGTAATCGTGGCGGAGCCACTGAGAAAACCGGTTCTATCCGAATTACATGAAGGGCATTTAGGGGTAGTTAAAATGAAAAATATAGCAAGGAGTTATGTTTATTGGCCAACATTAGATTTTGAAATTGAGAGTCTCGCGAAAGATTGTAGTGCTTGTCGCCAGCAGCGTGACGCACCTCCACGTTCCCTTCTACATCCGTGGGAGTTCCCAGCACGACCCTGGCAAAGACTACATATCGATTTCGGCGAATTTCAGGGTAAACATTATCTCGTCACCGTGGACGCTCATAGTAAGTGGATCGAGGTGCAGAAAATGTCAGGCACTAGCGCCACGGCAACGATAGGTAAACTTAGGGAATTGTTCGCTCGTTTCGGTCTTCCCACACACGTTGTGAGCGACGGCGGCCCGCCTTTTGGATCGGCAGAGTTAGAATTTTTTTTTTACAAGAAATTTCATCACTCACACTATCACTAGCCCCTATCGGCCGGCAGGTAACGGAGCGGCCGAGAACGCGGTGAAATTAGTAAAGCGAGCCATGAAGAAAGCCGCACACGAGACGGTCGATATTGATACGGTAATCAGTAAATTTTTATTTCAATATCACAATTGTGAACACACGACTACAGGCGTCACGCCTGCTGATGCGATGCTGGGCAGGCGGCTCCGTGGTAAGTTGAACGTGCTGCGGCCGAGCGCTGAGCGCGCCAGCGAGCAGGCGGCGGCACGCGCGGCGCGCCACAGCCCGGGTACCGAGCGCCACGCCGCGCCCGGCGACCACGTGTTAGCGCGAGACTACCGCGCGCGCGCTGACAAGTGGGCGCCGGCCGTGGTCACCGCGAGAGAGGCACCGCTAACCTATCGAGTGCGTTGTGCAGACGGTAAAGAGTGGAAAAGACACATTGATCAATTGTAACCTATTGGGACGTCTCGCCAGTCTCGCCAATAAACGACATTCCTTGTTAATACCCGATCATTCAGACCGCGACAATATGAAGAATAAGTTAGAGCACGCGAACGTGGACAAAACCATTGATCCGGATAGTACGAGTAGTTCAACGGAACTAACAGAATCCCAAAAGATTTCTAATGCCCCTGAAGCCTCAAATCATGAAGCACTAATACCGAAACCAGCTCAGTTATTGGTGTTGATTCTGTTATGCACAAAGTAAACTTAATTTAGGCTATTGCTATCTTTTTCTCTCTAATAAAACAAGAAAGAGACGGACGTAAATTAGAGCTGTCAAATTTAGTTTGAACTAATATTTCCATACAAATTAAGGGTACACGTAAAAACATGTCGTCTAAAAACACGGCGAAGCGCAAGGCGTAAACTAGTTTGACATCTCTAACTTAGTGCATAGCTATAGCCGTTCTTTTCTCGCACTGCCTTTTAGTAAAAGATAGCAATTCTCTAATTTTAGTTTAGATATTGAACAAGAGAATCCGTGCCATTATGTAACAATGAGACTATGAAAACTAGAAAAAAAAGAGAAATAAGACTATGACTATTATGTAAATATGAGTTGCGGGTAGGCCGCAAATAAACAGTTGGTTAGTTGACTGTGCATTGAGTGCGCTCCCGATTATATTCTTTAAACACTACTCTGCGGAAGGAGCAAGGTGAAAGGCAGTTTTTAATTCAATCTGAGAAGTGCTTAGCTGGTCTGCAGGGGAACCTTGCATGACTGCTATTGTTAATGGTCACAATCAACCATTTTTTGTTTCGTTTTTTTCTTTTTTGCATGTTTACTAGAAAAACTTTGATTTATATACCTTTGCTTACATAGGTACTTACTCTACTCACACCACACTGCATATAATGAAAACATACAACACATCACATTCTTATGTACTATTACACACACAAAAAACGAAACACTACAAAATTACACACACTATGTTAACTTTAATAAAAAAGGTAAAACAAAAAGACACATTGTTTTGGACTTTATAGAAATCTTTTATAAATGGCTAATTTAATCGAACTAAATCAAGAACTTGAATGCGTATCACGGGCCCAATCATTTTGTTGCTCTCCAGAAGACTGTACCATATACTTACCCACACATGAGAAGGCTATACAAATATTACATCTAAACATTAGAAGTATAAATGAACATTTCGATGAGCTAACAGTACTCCTATCTTTAATAAATATAAAATGTAAAATCATAATTTTAACGGAGTGCTGGTTGAGTAAGGTCCAAAAAATACCTATCTTGGATGGATACACACCATACTACACCATGCGTACTCACAATCAAAAGGATGGTATAATAATTTATGCTGCTGATAACTTAAACTGCAAAATATCGGAGCCTGAGTTTAAGGATGCTAATTGCCTAGTCTGTAGTGTAGACAATAAACTGGCAATTGTGGCCATATATCGTTCGCCATCCTATAAAAATAGACAAAATTTTGACAACTTCTTAGATAGTCTGAACAATGTATATAAGACATTATCTGTATAACAGTATTGTACTCATGTTAGACATAAACATAGACATAAAACCATACACATCGGACGAACGATGCAATGATTATCTCATATTGAATGCGTCACACGGACTAATACCAGCTCATACTTCTCCTACTAGACTTAATAACTACCTAGATCATATTCTACTTAAGTCTACACTACCACCTATTAGCATAGTCCTTGAGACTTACATTACCGATCATGCACCAGTTATGTTATCTTTACAAAATGCAAGCGCTAGTCTCAAACTGAAGAACGTAGCAACTCGGCTTGATTACCAAGCGATTAAAAAAGAATTAGAAGAGATGAACTTTACTGAAGTGTTACAGATTAAAGACGCAAATGAATTCACAAAGAAGTTCATCTCGCTATTAATGACGGTAATAACTAAGCATACCAGATCTGTCCCGGTATCTAGAAGAAAAATAAATTTAAAACCCTGGATTACTCCAGGACGTCTACGCTGTATTAAACATAGATATAGACTTAATAAAAATCATCTAAGACTCCTGATAACTTATTTCTAAAGCTAACATATACACGCTATCGAAATTTTTGCAATCGTCTGCTAACAAAACTAAAAAGGGATTATGAGAAAAAAGAGATTGAGAAAGCCGGTCATAATCCCAAAGCCCTCTGGAACGTCATCAAAGATATCACTCATACTAGAAAAGTAAATTCATCACCCGTAGAACTACTTAATAACCAAAATAACCCTAGGATTGCTGTTTACCAAATCTGTTCTTATTTTACAAATGTGGGAAGTAACCTAGCAAATAAAATAATAACTGCGAATCAAAGTAGACAGTCAAGTCCAACACAAAACGAAAATTCATCTCACAGTAATTCATTCCTTCTTCTGGAAACTGACGACGCTGAAGTAGACTCTATAATACTACAATTGCATAATGACTGCGCCACGGGTTGGGATAAAATATCAACCAACATACTAAAAGAATGCAGAAAAATATTAACACTTCCCATAACACACATATGCAACCAGTCTATAAGAACAGGTGTATTTCCCCAGGCTTTTAAAAAAGTGATAGTCCATCCTATCTACAAGGGAGGGGACAGAGACTGTGTTAACAATTATAGGCCAATATCCGTATTATCTGCGCTGTCAAAAATTCTAGAAAAAAATCTGAACTCACGGCTAAATAGTTTTTTGGACAAGCGTAACATTATTGCTAACAATCTGTATGGTTTCCATCGCGGCATATCCACCGAGGATGCCGTAATAGATTTAACACAGTACGTTGCAAGGCAAATGGATTCAAAAAACAAATGTCTTGGTGTTTTCCTGGATATGGCGAAGGCATTTGACACGGTCTCTGTTCCCATCCTGCTGAACAGACTTGAACAAATAGGAATCAGGGGTGTATCTCTTTCGATGTTCAAGAGTTATTTAACAAATAGGACACAACAGGTAATAATTAACTCTGTACTCAGTGATGAACAATTTGTCACCTTCGGTATGCCACAAGGTAGTGTTTTAGGCCCTACATTGTTTAAAATATACATCAATGACCTATACAAAATGTCACTTTCAAATGCAACCATGTATACGTACGCTGATGACACTACCATTGTGTTGTACGGACCCAGCCGGGAATTCGTAAAAGCTAAGGCCGAAGACTGTCTTAGAAGAATAATGAACTGGCTAAACTATAACCTTCTACCTCTAAATAAAAAAAAAAACTAATTATGTAACCTTCGCAATAAGGAAAAATAACAAACCATCGGAAGAGTTTAACATAATTGCACATACATGTTAGGATAACACACAGAACTGTCAATGTCAGACTCTTACTCCAGTCATTGTTGTTAGATATCTTGGAGTGCAAATTGATGAGCAACTACGGTGGGATAAACCACTAAGCAAAGTTATTGCAAGGTTGAGAACTATGATATATCTGTTCAGAACTCTCAGAGAAACAGTATCACAAGAGCTTCTTATAAAAATATTCATTGCGCTGTGTCAGTCTGTGATCAGCTATTGTATCCCGGTATGGGGTGGGGCGGCATAGACGATGTTTCTTGCCCTGGTGAGAGCCCAAAGAGCTGTTCTCAAGGTCAGCATAAAAAAGCCATATCGATACCATACTGAGCAACTGTATATGGACTGTAAGGTGCTTACTGTTCGTAAGCTCTTTGTGCTCCGATCCATTTTGAGAATGCATCGGACTGTTGCCCCGCCCGATGCTGGCAGACGAAGAAATTCACCAGCCTGTCCCAGTGTTTCACACAGTACAACTTTCGCAAAAAGACAATACTTTGTTTTAAGTTCTTACCTATACCGTACAATTAACAAAAAAACCAACATAGTTAAACTAAACACATATGATGCAAAAGCTGCGGTTAGAGGGTGGTTATTGCAATTAAGTTACTTAGAAACCGAAAATCTCATTACCTTTATTACATAACCCTAACAATTATATCCACTCACTCCCCATACAGATATAAACATAATACATTCATTCCTCCCCTCGCATCTTTACTCTTGCATACCACACCTTTCATAATACAATTACCTACTTCACACTTCACACTTACACACCACACTTTCATCATGCACCTCTCATCACAATCATACCTATTTTTTCACACACCACATCCCCAGATATACACACACTTTCAATACCGAATCATTTGACTAGTAGTGGCACTCGGTAAATATTGTATTACTCATGGCTGAACACTATCCCCTGAGATACAGGTTACCATCTAGTTCAGGGGATAGGGTCAAAACATCTTGGCGACTACCACAGCCACCACTTTAGATTAAGTATTTCGAAATTAAGTTCTTAAAAATTGTAATTTTACTTTAGTAGTGAGAAATAAACAATTTTATTTTTTATTTTATTTATCTGTCATCATGCTGCTAGTTGTTGAAGTTTAAATTGAGCTGATAAGAACAAAATAAGTTTAAATGTATTATATAAGTTAAAATATGATATACTAGATACCGAAAAATGGTTAAGTGTTATAAGTGCGTAAAACTTGATGGAAATATAGTGTAGATAAATTAATTGTTTTATTCAATTGGAAGAGGACAAATTTTGACAGCAGGTCTTACAAGTAAGCCTTTAGATGTTTTGACTGTCACAACACGAGTGATGTCATCTTTGCACGGATGGAGCTGTACAACGCGACCCAACCTCCATTCGTTAGCAGGTAAGTTGGGTTCATGTATGGTCACAAGGTCGTTCAGTTATGGCTGACGGTTGCCGTGTTTAAACCATTTCACTCGCTGTTGCAAGGTATGCAAATAGTCCCTTTGCCAAGTGCACCAAAAGCTCTGTGTTAGGCGCTGTAATAACTGCCAATGAGTACGTAAGGTCTCGTTTTACCAGAGAGAATGGAACCGGCGAGAGATGTCGTGCGGTGTTCCACAGGGATATGTCCTGGGACCGCCTCTGTGGAATATTGGGTACGACTGGGTGCTGCGCGCCGACCTCCCTAGCGGCGTGAGCGTAGTTTGCTACGCTGACGACACGCTGGTCCTGGCGTAGGGGAGGTCACCCAGGATGAGTACCGTACGTGGTGAGCATTTGCACCGAATGCAGTTCGCAACCCCGTCTAGGTACCCGGGCCTGCGAACGGTGAGCATTGGGTTGCTCGCCGTCCGATCAGCACCAGGCCCGTGAGTCGACGGCACGTAGTGTTCCACGCGCGCCTCAAAGAGATGATTGTCAGCCACCACTGATGGGGCCCATCGTGGCCGATGCCTGCATGCCTAGGGGTAGCAAATGAATTCTGAAAATGAGTTACCGCACCCCTGGGCACTCAGGAAGGGAAGGAACAGGGGTGGGTTTTGGTCAGTAAGAGTCTGACAGGCCCTCCCGCTCCACCCAGAGCGGGAGAAGTCATTGGATGATTCCCACCCCAGAAAAAAAAAATGTCTCGTTTTCGGCAAACACCGGTTCAGGTACAGATACTAAAGGTCAACCGATGAGGAAGTGACCAGCTGTAAGAGCGTCAACCTCGCCGGGATCGGAAGATAGTTCTACTAAGGGTCTAGAGTTTAACATAGCTTCCACTTTTGTTAAAATAGTATAAAATATAAAATCTGGTAAAATTTCTAATGTCAAGTATCCAAAAACGACTGTTAAGGTTACCTTAAGAAACTGGTATAATGGTTTTAGTTATAATGTTTCCACATCCCTATTTCTCTCGTAATTCATCTTTTTTCAACCCTATCGCGCGCGCTGCAATAGCGCCATCTAGCGTATTGGAGTCTCTCGTTCGATACACAAGTTCAAACGGGCGGTACAAATTAACCGCTCCGTAAAATAACTCAGAAAACCCTATAAAAAGTGACCGTGTTGTGTTTAAACCACCAAAAAGTCATAAGGGACGTCCCAGAACAATTATTTCGCCATAAATCCAAACGTTACACCAGTTTCCCACAGTGAGTAAAATAGAGACAGAAATCCCGGCACGCGTCTCCGGAAGCAGCACAAAGTCGTGAGTACCCCATCTAATCTCCAGTATTTCCCCATTCTAGCTGTCTGTGAGTATTACTACCTTATGTAAATCTTTGGTCTTAGCGTACATCAGAGCTTCTGAAATTGCAGTAAGTTCCACTGTCATTATAGATATATTACTATTATTAATTTTAAAACAACCTCTAATTTTATCTCCGGGGTGATAGAAGGCTGCCCCAAGCCCACCAGCGCTCTTTGAACCGTCAGTATATATTCTATTCCAACTATCATATTTATTACGTAATTCATGTAAAATTTCATTTTTAAGAATATTAAAATTATAATTGTGTTTACTACCTTTAATCGAATCTAGACCACACTTGATAATATTATTTATTTGAATGTTAGTAACCCAAGTATTCAATGTAAACATTTCTAGTGGATAACTGGATGATATAGCTTCTTCTTGAGTTTTTTCATATGTTGAAACTAATAGAGGGATTTTCCTTTTTTGCCAATACCTTTTGGTGCAAAGAGCGCTAAGTTCTTTTAATAGACTAGTAGTAGTATTATTTGACCACGATTGTATTTTTAAGGTGTACTTTAAAGCTAAAAAATGTCGCCTAATAAATAGAGGAGGGATACATAACTCACACTCCATTGTGTGAATGGGTGTACTTCTAATAAACCCACCAACAATTCTTAAACTCTGATTCTGAACTTTATCTAACCTGTATGTGTGCGAATTGGCACTATTGTCATATAAATAACTACCGTAATCCATCCTGCTCCTGATTATCGCAATATACAATCGTCTAATATGTTTCGGATGAATTCCCCATGAAGGTCCAGACAATACTTTTAATAAATTTAGATACTTTTGTGTTTTTTGACAAGTTTCATTTATATGTCTTCCCCATCGTAATTGCCTATCAAGCCACATGCCTAAATATTTGATGTTTTCAGTAAAAGTTAGAGGTAGACTATTAATAACTAGATTAATAGGTTGTATTCTAAATCTTCTGCTAAATAAACAATACTTCGACTTAGAAGTAGATAACTGCAGGCCAATTTCTTGTAACAACCCTACCATAGTGTTTAGCGCCCTTTGCATGTTGATAATGCTATCGTTTACTTGAGGTTGACTAGTAAAAAAAACAAAATCATCTGCGTACTGAGATATTAATACGCTACTTATGTTGTGGGTAATCTTAGAGGTAACAATATTAAACAGTAGAGGGGACAACGGGTCCCCTTGAGCTATACCTCTATGCGTCCATCGACATACACAGTCAGTGTCGTAGGTACTGTCCGCTTTTATTAAAAGACGCCTATCACTAAGAAACATCCATACATATTTAGATATTTTAGAGCCCGCGTTGATATCTTCCAAAGTCTTAATAATTTGAGTAACTATGATATTATTATAAGCATTATCTAAGTCAAGGAAACATGATAAAGTAGAGATGTTTTTAGAGAAACTTATTTGTATATGACAAATTAATCTTACCAACGCATCTAAACTTGAATGAGCCCGTCTAAAACCTGTAGTTTCGCAGGATAAAATTTTTTCTTTCTCAACGAACCACTCTAAGCGCTTATTAATCATTGTGTGGAGGATTTTGCATACACAGGACATGAGAGCAATTGGTCTTATCTTAGTCGCAACGTTTCCATTACTAACCTTAGGAATATGCGATATTTAAACTACATTTCTTCATACTAGTGATCTAAACCTAACCGTTTTAGATATTATCATTTGTTAAACGTAACATATAGCGTTTAAACACCTCGTTTCTTGTTAAAACGTAACATGCAGCGTTTTAATTTATCATCCCCTCGTTACACGTAACATATAACGTTGTAATCGTACTTAGCAGTGGTTATTTTGTCGTAACATATCAACGCGGAATAGTTCCCATTGTGTATTGAGTATCGAAAGTCAGAATATTTGTTCATTATTCAACAATAAAGCATTCAATTCATTGATAAGCTTAATTATATAACGTATTTTTTGCATCTCAAAGGTCCTTCGATATCATTTTTATTAATAGGTAGGTACCTACACGGCGTTTTCGTTCGTTCGGAATCGTTCGTGCATTTTAGGGTTACCATCTAAAAAAACATACCATTTATTTAAAAATTCTACTAAAGTAGATTTTTAGTAGATTATGAAACTTATTTTTCTACCATTTGTAAACAATAGTTAAATTGTTTTACGTTTCTTAACTAATGATTTTGAATCTAAACAGTGGTTCGTTCTTGTAATTCTGTTTAATAAACAGTATTATTTTTTAGCGTTTTTAACATTGTTTTTAAAAATTAGAATTAATCAACACGAGTGAAGCAATGGCATCTCATCATGAATCTAAGCGTAATAGCATTTAAGAGATTATCGGATGCTGTCACCTGCGCTCGCAGTTCTTTAAAAGATCCTAGTCTTCTCTCCGCGACTCGAAACATGGTGTTCGCGTTTAGAATCCCTTATGGATGCGTTCAATGATTTTCACATTAAGCTTCTGAGTGAATGCAGTGGCCTTGGTAGAGAGGAATGTATTCTCAAACAAACAACATATCAAGAGCAAGTAGATGACATGTATTTTGAAATCCTTGAAACTCAGCGTAAACTTTTGGCTGACAATAAACCTCAGGTTATGTTTTCAACTTCCTCATCATCAAGTGAACATAAGACACTACCAAAATTAACACCTATCAAATTACCTAATTTCTCGGGTCAATTTAAAGATTTACCGGGTTACATTGACTTCTTCAATACCTTGGTCCATACTAGGTCAGACATATCAAATGTGGAGAAGTTTCAATATCTTGTCACTTCTCTTTCAGGGGAACCAGTTAGTCTTATTAGAGCTTACCCTACATCAGAAGCAAATTATCTCAGTGCTTATTGCTCTTCTGAACAGATATACCAACAAGCGTTATTTAGCATTCTTGAGTTGGGAGCAAATTTGTAATTTAAAACAAATGATTAATTTGCTGAGAATCTTTCAATGTTAAATTCTTTAGGTTTACCTACTTCCAATTGGAATTTTATTTTATTTCACTCTCTCTTAACAAAACTTGATAAACATTCACTTGAAGCTTTTGAACTATCATGTAATGGGGGTGATTTCCCACAGTTTAATCAATTTAAAACATTTTTAAGCTATTGCATAGCTTCTATCGCGGGCCTTGAGCGTGGAGACCGAATCCAGAAATTTTCGTAACGAAAATGAAACCTAACACCCCTCACTCCCGGCCCGCGAGGAGTCGCTGGAGACTCTGAACAGAGACCCATGGGGGCGCCCGTATCTAGCGGTGCGGAGGAAACTCCGCCCATGGGCCCCCCCACTGACGCAGAGTCTCCGGCCACAGATCGTGGAGGGCGTGGTGAGCGCTCTGTTCCCCTCGCGAGGGGAACATACTCCTCCGCCTATGGCTCCGTCTCCTGCGGTATCTGACGCGGACCAGGACGACGACGACGATGACGACGATGCTCCCGAGGTGACCGAGGTAGAGCTGAGAGCGGCGGTGCGTAGGCTGAATGCCAAAAACACCGCCCCAGGACCCGATGGCTTTCATGGGAAAGCCTGGGTCCTGGCCTTGCAAGAGGCTCTCGGGCCTCGACTCAGAGGGCTTTTAAGCGCATGCTTAGAGAGGGGCCAGTTTCCACGTCGGTGGAAGACGGGGAAGCTGGTCCTGATCAAGAAGGTGGGGCGCCCTGCGGACTCTCCGTCCGCTTACCGGCCCATTGTGCTGCTCGACGAGGTGGGCAAGCTCTTTGAAAGAGTAATTGCAGACCGCCTCGTCGGGCAGTTGGTGCGGGTGGGGCCGGACCTGGCGGAGAGCCAGTACGGCTTCCGCAGGGGGCGCTCCACGGTGGACGCAGTCATGCGCGTAAGAGCCCTCACGACGGGGGATGCAGTGGCCCGGGGTAGGGTCGTCTTGGCGGTGTCTCTGGACATCGCCAATGCCTTCAACACCCTGCCCTGGAGTTGTATAGTGGAGGCACTCCGGTATCACCGGGTGCCGCCCTACCTTCGTCGCGTAGTCGAGGCGTATCTGACGGACAGAGCCGTCATCTACCCCGGTCATCAGGGAGTATGGAACCGGCGAGAGATGTCGTGCGGTGTTCCACAGGGATCGGTCCTGGGGCCGCCCTTGTGGAACATCGGATACGACTGGGTGCTGCGCGCCGACCTCCCCGCTGGCGTCAGCGTAGTGTGCTACGCTGACGACACGCTAGTCTTAGCGCAGGGGAGGTCGCACGAGGCGGCGGCCGAACTTATGACACGCGGGGTTGCGACAGTCATAGAGAGGATCCGGCAACTGGGACTCGAGGTGGCATTGCACAAGTCCGAGGCCATGTGTTTTCATGGTCGTCGGAACGCGCCACCTGCGGGTTCCCAGATCACGGTAGGAGGGGTTCGCATCGGCGTCGAGGGTACGATGAAGTACCTGGGACTCGTCCTCGACAGCCGGTGGAACTTCGTCGAACATTTTCGACGTTTGGCTCCCAGATTGGACAGGGCCGGGGCCGCCTTGAAGCGGCTCCTACCCAATCTGAGGGGGCCAAACGCCTCCTGCCGGAGGCTCTACGCGGGGATCGTGCGGTCCATGGCCCTCTACGGGGCACCGGTGTGGGCGCGTTCGTTGAGGCAGCGATCAGCTCGCCTGATGAACGCGTCCCAGAGGGTCATGGCGATCCGTATCATCCGCGGATACCGCACGATCTCCCGTGAGGCGGCGAGCCTCCTTGCCGGACTGTCACCGTGGGATCTGGAGGCAAAAATCCTCGCGCACCTGTACGAGTGGCGCGAGGAGGCCAAACGCCGGGGCGAAACTCCGCTGCCGCGACAACTCGCGGCTCGGCGGACCGAGCTCCGGCAGGATCTCATGGTGACATGGAGAGAGCGACTGTCGCAACCCAGCGCTGGGCACGCCACCATCGAGGCGGTAGTGCCCCTCTTTGAGGAGTGGCTGGAGAGGCGTCACGGCGCCCTCACCTTCCGCCTGACGCAGGTGCTCACCGGACATGGCTGTTTCGGGAGGTACCTGTGTCGGATCAAGGCGGAGGTGACCCCTGAGTGTTTCCACTGCGAGGATCGCCCAGAGGACACGGTGGAGCATACGGTGGAGGTTTGCCCCGCTTGGGCAGAGCACCGCCGTGTCCTCGTGGATGCGATAGGCGACAGTGACCTCTCGCGCCGTGCCCTGGTTCAGGCCATGGTACGGAGCGAGAGGGAATGGGAGGCCGTCTCCTCCTTCTGCGAAGCAGTAATGCTCGCGAAGAGGGAGGCGGCACACGTTAGGGAGGCTCAGCAACAGCCGAGTCGCCCTAGCGCCCCCAGCCGCGACCGCCGCAGGAGACGCCAGGGGCCGCGAGACGATCTCCGGCCACCGTAGACCCGGGCCTGCGGACGGCGAGTAGTGGGTAACTCGCCGTCCGATCAGCACCAGGCCCGAGAGTCGACGGCGCGTAGTGTTCCACGCGCGCCTCAAAGAGTTGTCAGCCAAGGGAAGGGGCCTGCCACGGCCGGTGCCTGCCCGGGGGTGGAGGATAAATTCGAAAGAGTTACCTCGCCCCCGGGCACTCGAGGCAGGGAGGAACAGGGGTGGGTTTTAGTCAGTAAGAGTCTGACACACCCTTCCGCTCCACCCTAGAGCGGAAGAAGTCATAGGATGATTTCCCACCCCCCCAAAAAAAAAAAAAAAAAAAAAAACAGCCCTCACTCCGACCAGCACAGCGGTGATACTTTTTAACTGACGAAAAAAAAGGAGGAGGTTCTCAATTCGACCGTATATATATATATATATTTTGTGTATACATCTAGCCTTCTTCATTTTTACGTACAAATAAAATTTAGATATTTAATAATAAGACTGTTGTTTGGCGCCGACTCAAAATTAGTTTATATATAATTTAATATTTTATGTAGGTAAATAAGCTCAATACTCAAGACTTAAAAGGTTTATTTATTTTTTGCTTTTTAGTTCTTTTTCGTCGGTTAATTTTTTTGTTAAAAAGTTTTTTTTTTTTGTATGTTTGTTACGCAATATCTCCGCGTTAATCGATTTTGAAGATTCTTTTTTTGTTTGTTACGTCATACTTCAGTGGTGGTCCCATTTAAATTTTATCGAAATCGATTTAGCACTTTTTCAAAAATCAACATAAATAAAAAATATGTACACAGATGACGTCTTTATTTTTTCCCCATCTCAAAACTGCCCAACGCGCCTATAGAAGTTTTTATTTCAAAAATATCACTTAAAAGTTTAATATTTCGCAAAAGAATCACTGAATAGAAAAATAGTCTTCACAACCCGGAAGTGGCTTTGGATCTTGCCCCTAATTGCCTAAGTGTATCTACTCGCCCCCTTGAATATTATTATTAATAATAATAATAATGATTTATTATCAGACAACTAAGGCCCATAAATAAAATACAAAAAATAATCTTAAAAAATAATAAAGTAATACATATTGAAAAATATAAAAACTACTGCACACGAAGTGACGGCGTCGTGTTACGCTGCGAGGTGTCGCGTAGCTGGCCGCGGAAACGCCGATACAGCACACCTTTCGGCCAAAACTCTTCCTTGAGGAAGGTCATCAAATGGTGAGTCGGAACGCGCACCACGAACGACTTGAAATTCGTGTTATGGCGTGCCTCCAACTTCTCCACCCTCAAGGTCCAGTTGGTCTTCACCCGCATGTACTCTACGATGTCCTCAGTCTTCGCAAACGGGACACGTACAGCTGCGTCGTCGGTACTGCAGGACGCAGCAGCATGTTAGATCCTGCCGGCACCGTCCCACACTGGTTGCGATAAGTACCTAGGCTTCCTCTTCTTTCTCTCCACCTTGATAAAGCCGTCCTCATCGCATGGGTTCTTCGGTGGATACCCCAAATCGCCCCCGATTGTTAGTAAGTTAAAAGTACTGTCAGCAGTCAAGTTTTTATATACTTAAATATTTTGTTTTTGTTCAAACTTCAATAGTGTCAAAGAATTAGCGAAATCGGTCCAACCGTTCACGCGTGATGCCGTGACAAAGAAAATAGGGATTGATTTTTAACCGACTTCAAAAAAGAGGAGGTTCTCAATTCGTCTGTATGTTTTTTTTTTGGTTACGCGATATCTCCGCCATTTGTGAATAGATTTTGATGATTCTTTTTTTGTTTTGTAGGTCATACTTCAGAGGAGGTCCCATATAAATTTTATCGAAATTGATTCAGCCCTTTAAAAAAAAATCAACATAAACAAAAAATATGTATACACAGATGACGTTTTGGTTGTCTACAAATGTTCAAATTCCATGTTATCCATTCGGGCAGAACTTATATATTTACTTTTACTTCTGGTGTTCAACAGCAATTAAAAAAAAACTAAAAGTGAAAAATAAAAAACCTTTTTTTGCAAAAAATACAACCGCCTTCTAAAAATTGCAAAATAACTTTAATTTCGGAAGTCGGTGTCAAATAACGAAGAAACAAAAAAAAAAAATATATATACCGACTTCCGAAATTAAAGATAGAAGGCGGTTGTATTTTTAACCGACTTTCGAAAAAGGAGGAGGTTCTATGTTCGAATGTATGTATGTTTTTTTTTTTTTTTGTGTATGTCCGCGCATTTCTCCGTCAGTTGGGAACCGATTTTCAAAATTCTTTTTTTGTCCGAAAGAATATACTCCCGAGGTGGTCCCATATAAATTCTATCGAAATTGCTTTAGCGCTTTTTGAGAAACAACAAAAACGAAAAATATGCATATCTTGTTGACGTTTTTGTGTTCTCCAAATGTTTAAATGCCACGATCCATGTTATTGGGGTTTTTAGTTCTGGGGTATAACAAGTAAAAAGCGAAAAATAAAAAACATTTTTGCAAAAAAAAAACAATCGACTTCCAAAAAAGAAAATACACTAAAAATAACTTTAATTTCGGAAGTCGGTGTCAAATATCGAAGAAATAAAATACAAACACCGACTTCCGAAATTAAAGTTTATTTTTAAATTTTTAGTGTATTTTTTTTTTGGAAGTCGGTTGTTTTTTTTGTAAAAAAGTTTTTTGAAAAAAGTATTTTATACCCTGAACAATAATCCTATCAATTGGTACAATAAAATAGTGAGTGATTTTTTTTAAATTTTTAGTTGGTTCGATTCCCGGTTTAGGTAAGTTTGTCGAGAAATCTGTGAATACAGTTTTATTTCTTTTTAAAAATAAAGGAACGTTTCCTTCAAATAAAATAATCAATCATAAGGATTTAAAGTGGTTTCCCTTCAGGGCCCATTGATATTTTGCACCCTGTATATACTAGCTGATGCTCGCGGTTTCGCCCGCGTGGATGTCGGTTATCGCGACCAAAAGTAATCATGAAATTTTGATCCCGTTGCCGCAACCCATGGGAACCTATTCCAGGGATAAAAAGTAGCCTATGTTTTATTCTAGACTTTACCTCATCTATCCCTGTACCAATTTTCAGCCTGATCCGTTCTTCCATTAGAGCCTGATTGAATAACAAACATCCAAATATACAAAAATCTTCACAAACTTGGAGGATGGGCTAAGGAATCAAAAAACGACGAAAGGGTCGGCGATTGCATCAAGCAAAGCGAGGCGCTTGAATTTTATTCTCCTAAGATATTCGTTAAAATTATATGGTGTAAAAGAGTAAAATAATGTGCATGAAATGCATAAAGCCTCTAACTTACTCGTATTTTAAATGATAAGGATTAATACCGTATTTGTGTAAATAGCTTTCCCATTACCACTTTATAATTGTCCATTTTTTAAAGTATTAAAGTGGATATAGTATGTTATCCTTAAGAGATAGACATATGGACTTCTTTGTAGACTGGACTTCTTTGTGGACAGTTCTTCTGTAGACCTATATAAGATACACAAGTCCACCATACATCATTCTCAAAGGATTTAGGCAGCGTTTTCGTTGAAAGCTCCCAGACGGCTTATTTTTTTCCGACACCTCCAACAAAGAATATTTTATTTTAGCCAATGTATACAAAAACTTGACAAATTCTATTCTTAAACCTTCCTCGAGAACCACTCTATCTGTTGGTGAAAACAACATGAAAATCGTGCAGTAGTTTTTGAGTTTAACGCGAACAGACAGACGCGGCGGAGGACTTTGTTTATAATCATACTATCATACTAGTATTATAAAGGCGAAAGTTTGTGAGTGTGTATGTTTGTTACTTCTTTACGCTCAAATGGCGGGACTGATTTGGATGAATTTTGGTGTGCAGATAGCTAATACCCTGTATTAACACATAGGCTACTTTTATCCTGGTCTACGCGGGTGAAACCGCGGGGCGCAGCTAGTTGTTTTATAATATGTAGTGATAGAAGATATACAATTTTTTTTGTTTCGTTTTCTTGACTTTATTAGTTTAAGTATACCCATGTTTCATCGTCAAAATTACAGCATTCTAGTACTAGCAGTATCTACGCTATGCTTTGGACGGACAGACCGAAACCATAAGGGTTCCTTGTCCTTGTTAGGACTGCGGAACCCTTAAAACATTACCCTCCTGGGGGAGTCAGGTAAAAATTCGAGTAAAGCATATAACCCATTGCGACACTATTACGCAATTAGGGTGTGGGTCGGCTGGCGGTCGACTAATGGAGGTACACGTGTTTAGCATCGAACGATTGTAGCTGGTAACTTTCATTTTAAATGGCGTCGTTATGTTGGGCAAAGGGTTATGGCGTATGTTTTTGTTGTTAAAATTTCAGGAAAATGTTTTTTTTAACCCCCAACGCAAAAAGGAGTGTTATAAGTTGGACCGCTATGTGTGTGTGTGTGTGTCTGTGGCACCGTAGCTCTTAAACTTTCGTTTTTTTTTTTAAGTGAAAACTTCTTTAGCGGCGGCGTTGAGCACTTTTCTTGGGATGCCCATAAAATGTTAAACTCGCGTCAGGACACGTGACCTGATCGAAAATTCGTAAGACGATTCCAAAATATTCAAAAATGCACAACGTTAATGTTCAAGTTTTCACTTCTGCCGGCACTCCCGGAGTGCAACCCGTTGTTCTTTTATTTGAAAGCAGGTTTTCTAGCGATAGTTCTTAGACCTGTTTTATCAAAATTGGTTCAGCCGTGTCAAGCTCATCATTACTTGTATTTTTTAAATGTTCGCTTTTCTTTTAAGCGTTGCGGTGTTTTTAATTTTCAATTTAATTGGTATCTTGTTTATTAACTATCGTCCTGCCTTTTTGCACAACATCCGCATTCCTTTCCGTGTCACCAATTATAGCAGAAGTTTTTTTTCTGTAAATTCTATATAATCTTGAACACGCATATTAGCCCCGGTCTGTAGTACGATTACTAGTTAGCCACTATTTTTAACGAGCATACCGGAAATACTTCAAAAATTTCGATCAGTAAATCTATTGTCAAATCTCATGGTCAGCAGAACTCAATGAAATCATTTAATATTGCGACTCTTAAAAAAGATTTTTCAAAATTCACTAATGTGTCATATTTCTTCTGTAAATAAAAATCTAACTACTGTAAAATCAGCCCCTGGAGAGAATAAGATCCCAAAACTTCGAAGGCGAGCTAAAGTGATTACTGTTCTTAACCCAGGCAAATGTCGGAAATATTCTAAAAGCTACCGACCTATATCCCTTCTGTCATACATACAAACTTTTTGAAAGGCTAATACTTAACCGCCTCACGCCTCTTATCGAACCGAAAGTTATCGCTGAGCAAGCTGGCTTTAGGCCAGGAAAGTCGAGCACCAACCAGATTCTCAAACTCACGCAATTAATCGAAGATGGGTTTAAGGCGAAAAAAGTCACAGGTGTTATATCCGTTGATCTGTCAGCAGCCTATGAGGCGTCGTCCTAATAGAACACGATCATCGCGCAAATACGCGATCGTCGCAGTCATTTGTACGGAAAAAGCGGAAAGCGCCCTCTGTCGACGCGACAACGCGATCAGGTTTGCCATACAAATGATCGCGTTGATCGCGTATCCGCACGATGGTCGCTTTATATTAGGACGACGCCTAATACAGTCAACATCAATCGACTCCTACGTAAAGGTCGACGAACTCACAAAGGATATAGGTTTTATAAATATGCTTAGAGCCATACTGAATGATCGTTGCTTCCAAGTGCATCTCGATAACACCAAAAGTTAGTGGCGCTGTGAGAAGAACGATCTCCTCCAAGGTAACGTGATAGTTCCGGTCCTACTTGACATCTGTACAAATGACCAGCCTTGCTCTCCACAAGCAAAACGCTTTTTCTATGCAAAAGACCTTGCATAAGCCGCCCTGACACGAAGTTTTGAAGAGGTTGAAGAAAAACTGACGGAAGCTCTGAAAGCACTTGGAAAATACTACAATGAAAATGCCCTACGGCCTTTTGAATCTTTTTGAGACCCAGTGCTGTGTTTTCCAGCTCCGCAACCGTCTGTTTACTAGGATCCTCAATATCTCGTGGCAAGGCGTTGATATAGAGCACTGCCCTCAACCTCGCTACCTTGGCATCACCCCCAGGTCTCTGACATATAAGTTTCACATACATAGTTTGACATATAACGTTCCGCCTTACGTCTATCACCTGGTGAGCATCACCGGAGGTTCTCCACACTACTGGCGTATGTCTTTCGTTTTCTGCGGGGCAGTTTGCACGCATAGTGTGGCATCGTTCTACCCATGCTAAAGAAGTCAACATAGGCCAGTAGCTGAACGATCTTACAATGTTGTATCCACTAGCGGGTATAGCTCCTTCAGACAATCGTTGCGAGAAAGCCAGGCGTGAGTATGGGCATCAACTCCCAGCTGCATGCCTAAAAAGTCGTAAAAGCTTCCTGAGACATATGACCTCCTCGGTAGACAGCGGGCCAGACGTAAGATAAGATCTGTGGAGAAACAGACATCCCAGCCCTCCACACTTCATCACTTCGGCAGAACGTCTGCCGCCTGGACAAGAAATGCAGTGGCCAATCTGGAAATCTTTTATGCGATTGCGGACCCAGGTTGGTCGCTGTAGAAATAATCTCGCTAAATGGGGTATCTTTCACCCATCCCAAATTCAGTGCCAGTGCGGCCCCTTCACAGGACATGCGTCACTTCCTTGCCTGACCAGCATGCACAACCACCTGCACCTTGAATAACAGGTGGCTATACTGATCGGACAAATTTATAGTCAAAATAGATACGAAAAGAAGAAGCCTCTAGTAGAAGATTTAATTTAATTCTCTTTCAGAAACCGTGTCTCCATTGACTATCATCTAATCTCCACCTGACTGTTCCAGCTCATCATCGTCTTCCTCTTCCTCCTCGTCTGGATCCAGTTCATCATCCAACAGCTCCAGGAAGTCGCGAGGGTCCTGCAGCCCTTACAAGCGAGATGAGATCTACAATCAGAAGGGGTATAGAAGTTATAGTTCTGATAGGTGAGTCGTCTTAAGGTTAAACTTGCGATAAATTTTGATGTTCGAATTTAGCATGATAGCTGGTGTGATATTCAAATAATGTGGCCTGACTTAACCATCTGCCAAGCAATAGAGGTTTAACTTTTTGTACATTTCTTTCAAATATCCTTTTGTTATAAAACCCGTAGTTTTTAAATTGTGTTTTAAAATTCAAAAAGACCTGTAGCATCATTTATATTTCGGTGTTTTCAATGGCTGGTAAAACAGCAAACTTATGAGTTTTTGATTTGGGTACAATCGTCCATACGTCGTTAGTAATACTCGTAGATACTTTCACTTAGAGATAGCCATCTTATTCTGGTCTTGTCACTAAATCAATAACAAATAAAATATCCAAAAATGATACTCTTACAAAACAAAGGATAATAGGTTAACTAACTCACACTCATGTTTTTAACTGAACTTAAAAAAAACTTTCTAACAAAAAATTAAACCGAAAACTGGCCAAGTGCGAGTCGGACTCGCGCACGAAGGGTTCGAAATTTTGAGTCGGCGCCAAACAACAATCTGATAAATTTCCTAAATTTGATATGAACGTAGAAATGAAGAAGGTTATACGTAGGTAATTAATCATTTTATTATTTTGGCGCCGACTCAAAATTAGTTTTATATAAAGTTTTATATTTTGTGTAAATAATCTCAATACAAGACATAAAAGGTTCATTTGTTTTTTGCTTTTTAGTTATTTTTCGTCGGTTAATTTATTTGTAAAAAGATTTTTTTATTTTGTGATTTTTTGTGGCTCGCGTCATCTTTCAATACTCTGAGGCTATTCTTTAATCCTTCCTCATTTTTCTTGCCACTGAGCTGATAATATAACTATCCTTCCTTGAGGTTCCCAGGATATTAACCAATTGAGGTTACCTCCAATATTGTAAATAAACGTAGACTCATACAAATAAAAAGCGTTATTCCAGAGTGAAACCCTGTTATGTAAGTTAACTGCATTGTACTCGCAGCAATACAAACAAACAAATTTAATCAATTTGAGTTGGTAGGATTCTTCATTCAAACACTGTTTAACCAATTGAGGTTACCTCCAATATTGTAAATACGTCTTTTCTTCAAAGCATATTAAGTGGTTTCTGTCACTAAAACCACAGTTTTATATCTAACTTCTAATTGTTTAGGAAAGGTATGGTTTCCACCATCAGCTCAGCTTCATGATTCCTAAACGCAAATACCTGATTAAGTTATGAAAAGTAAACAGAAATACTATTCGTGCCCATAATTTGAGGGTTCCTCTAATTTTATCAGGATTACATCATTAAGGACGATAGGTCCTTGATATGGGATCACCCTTGAGACCCCCTATACCCTATCTAACAAAAAAAGAGATATCGAAATCGGTTCATAAATAACGGATTGAGGGCTGAACATACATACAGAAACACTATTTGTGCCCACAATTTTCGAGGTTTTCTCTCAATTTTATCAGGATTCCATGATCAGATCCTGATTTCTTTGACATGGTGGTCCCATGTTCAAATTCCATGCTATTGGTGTTATCCATTCGACTTTAATATTTAGTTTTACTTCTGGTGTACAACAACAATAAAAAAAATATAACCGACTTCTAAAAATTTCAAAACAACTTTAATTTTGGAAGTCGGTGTCAAATAACGAAGAAACAAAAGAAATACTCCCCATACAAATATTGATCAGCTGATGATAAATTTGTATGGATAGTCCAATTTTTTGTTTTGGGAATTTTCTATTTTTTCTTAGAGAAAGTTGTTCATTTCCATGGGCAGAACCGGCTCCTAAAATATGAGCACACCTTTCCGTTACACCCTGTATACATCGACTTCCGAAATTAAGGTTATTTTGAAATTATTAAAAGTAATAATAACGGTTGTATTATTTGAAAAAAGTTTTTTTGTACACACATAATCATGATCAGTGGTATCACAAACTCATCAATATCCAATTTAACTAAATGACTAGACGACATCCAGCCATCTGGTTTAAGGTTGCGTTCAACGACTTGGCTGGTTGTCCTACAGTCATTTAATTGAATGCCGGCGTTTAATGAACGGCCTAGGCGTCCAATTGACTGGCGGATTCAGCCAGATAGCTGCGACATATACAGGGTGTAAAGGAAAGGTGTGGTCGTATTTTAAGAGCCGTTTCTGCCCATGGATATGAACAACATTCTCTAAGATAAAAAACTTTTTTACGAAAAAAACAACCGACTTCCAAAAAAAAAATACACTAAAAATTTAAAAATAACTTTAATTTCGGAAGTCGGTGTTTGTATTTTACTTCTTCGTTATTTGACACCGACTTCCGAAATTAAAGTTATTTTTAAATTTTTAGTGTATTTTTTTTTGGAAGTCGGTTGTTTTTTTTGTAAAAAAGTTTTTTATTTTTCGCTTTTTAGTTGTTATACCCCAGAACTAAAAACCCCAATAACATGGAACGTGGAATTTAAACATTTGAAGAACACAAAAACGTCATCAAGATATGCGTATTTTTCGTTTTTGTTCAGTTTCTCAAAAAGCGCTAAAGCAATTTCGATAAAATTTATATGGGACCATCTCGGGAGTATATATCTTTCGGATAAAACAAGAATTTTGAAAATCGGTCCACAACTGACGGAGAAATGCGCGGACATACATACAGTCGAACATAGAACCTCCTCCTTTTTCGAAAGTCGGTTAAAAAAATAGAAAAATCCCAAAAAAAAAATTGGAATTTCCAAAAAAGCTATCATCAGCTGATCAATATTTGTATGGGAGGTCATTTTTTTTTTGAAAATCCTGATGTTTTCTTGAAGAAAGTAGTTCATATGGATGGGCAGATGCAGTTCTTAAAATATGACCACACCTTTCCGTTACACCCTGTATACGGTCAAATTGAGAACCTCCTCCTTTTTTATCATCGACAACTAAATAGTGAATAAAACATACATACAGTCGAACATAGAACCGCCTCCTTTTTCGAAAGTCGCTTAAAAATAAAAACTTTTTTGAAAATCATTTATATTTTTTGTAAAAAGTTTTTCATTTTTAATAAACAAATTAATAAATAATCTTTATACTACACCTACTTGGAAAGTACCTTGATACTTTATCAAATTTACCGTAGAAAGTACGTCATTGCATATCGAACAAATATGCGGGGAGAAAACGCATCTGAGCGGGAGAGAAAAGTGTATGAAAATCCATTTCTTACGTGGTTTTTCTTTTTTAATTTTGGGTAAGACTATGCGCCGGTAACCTAAATATCAAAAGCCAAAAAGTTTTTACAGTGAGTTTTTATCTCCAAGTTCGCAAAATGACACTGGCCACTAGCTGTGTGTTGGATGGTGTCGGGCTGGCAGTGCTACCCTGCGGCGGCAGGATAAACAATTTGAAAAAAGAAAATGTGAAAATTGCAGACGCCATTGGCGCCATTTTCAATTTGTGTGTTGTTTGAGGATTCAGTTTTCGTAGAAAGTAAAATAAAACTATCAAAATGATAAGTAGTGATAGTGATGATGAAGATTTTTTAACTCCGCCGCAGTTGAAGGAAACAGCAAAAATACTGATTGATAACCTTTTACCACAGAATTCAATTAAAAAATATAAAACTTATGACGATTTTTTGCAATGGAAAAGTGAAAAAAATGCGGCATCTTTTTCTGAAACTGTTTTGCTAGCTTATTTCAGTGAAAAAGCGCAAAAATACAAACCAAGTACGTTATGGTCTATGTACTCAATGTTGAAAAGTACTATATTGACAAGAAACGACATAAATATTCAAGAATACAAAAAACTTACAGCATTTCTGAAAAGAAAGTCGGAGGGATTCCGTAGTAAGAAATCAAAAGTGCTTACTACAAAGGATGTTTATTCCTTTTTGCAGAATGCTCCAGATGACAAATATTTGTTGACTAGCTGTGCCCGCGACTTCGTTCGCGTGGTTGTCGAGAACAAAACAACGTCGTTTAGATAAGAGTATATCACCTTTTTGATGATTTAGATAAGAGTCCTGACTTTGGTATAGTTGATTACGTTAATGCTTCTCTATATACTATGTTAGCGGTGGAATTACCCGGAGCATATACAAAAAGGTTGTTTGGGTTGCTAACACGTGATAGAGAAACATAGAGTTGGCCGTGTGAAAAACAATCAAAAGTAAGGTCTACACCCGCAACGGATAACGTCTGGCCTTGGGCTTTATTAATAGTCATAGCGTAACAGAGGCTTACAGGAAATTGCACACGTTTGAAAGTAAACGGAAAATTATTGGGGATAATGGGTATCCTGGGAATGAAAACAACATCACCGGAGCCGCAACCTGTTAAGATTTCGGCTTCGATGACATTTCGTTGGAGATTTGTTACTCTCAACCGAGTTCCATTGCATAGTTTTGGTGGGCTTAAATTTCTGAGTAGAATGATTGGTACTCCGACTTTTAAATAAATTTTGTGTGCTGGAAGACCTGGTGTATTTAGAGAGTCTAAAAACTCTACTGGATAGTGGGTGGCATCTCCTTCTTCTAAAACCGTGTTAATAGATAAATATTCCCTACTTTCTCCAGAAACATGTACCAATATTTGAGAATTTATTGCTGCTGCTTGGTCGTTGCGAGGTGCCAAAATAGCTCGTTGGCATAGCCAAGCAGCGTCATGGTTCGAGATCTCTGATGGATCTCCGTATACAGAGGAAATGAGTTCCTGCTGTGAGGCAACAGAAGAACACAGGCTTTCGACTAAAGTTACTTTACCTCCTTCTTGAGTCGGGTATGTGCCGTTACCAATTTGAAGTAGTAAATTTGAGAAAACCTGCGCGTTTGCGTCACCTCCCAAATATGCTCGCATATTAAAGCTCAAATTAGTTAATATGACACTACGCCATAAAATAGAGCTCTTTAAACAGGCACCTATTTCATCGGCCCTCGTTCCTCTGGGTATTATAGGGAGTGTCTGCCTGAAGTCTCCACAGAATAGCACCGTTAAGCCTCCCATCGGTCGGTCATTTTGTCTTATATCTCGCAACGTTCTATCTACAGCTTCCACAGCTTTACGATTTGCCATCGTACACTCGTCCCAAACGATAAGGGCGCAATCGCGTAAAACCCTTGCTTTATCACTATTGCGAGACACGTTGCAAACAGGGTTTTCTGTGCGGTCCAAGTCGATTGGTATTTTAAATGTTGTATGTGCAGTTTTTCCTCCTGGTAATAAAGTGGCAGCTATTCCTGAGGAAGCGACGGCAAGGGCAATTTTGTTTTGGCTCCTTATTTGAGCCAAGATAACTTTAGTGAGGAAAGTTTTACCTGTTCCACCAGGTGCATCTAAAAACAGCATTTCTCCTAATGAATGTTCTACACTACAGCATACTCTATCAAAGATTTGACGTTGTTCTGTCGTCAAATTTGAACAGCCATTTCGCAATATTTCTGCTAACTCTTCGGGGTTGTAATTTATTTCAGATGTATACTCCCTATTAATTCGTTCCCCACCAACTGTCGGTGTCGGCAAGCCGTATTGACTGAGGGGGTTCCCTCCTATACTTGTAACTATATCTTGTATAGCCAGCAAAGCCCTATTATGGCAGCTTTCACGTACTTGGTCAGAAGTTTCACTATTTATATTTTGCTGTCTCAAAAAATCTTCGGCAAACGCGTCTTTATATTTTTGCCACAACTGCCCAGCGTCCGATAGGCCACAAAATGTCAACAAAATGGCAAATAAATGGCGCAAACGATGTGGACTATCACTGACGCATGCTTCGGCTAAAGCATCATCCCAATGCTGATCGCCATCTAATAAATGCCGTGCGCGGCAAGCAGCTTGAAATGTGGGATATTCTATATCGTCCACTTTGCGGAGCTCAGCAAAAGAAGTAGGTCCTCGCACTGTGTGAAGAAGAAGGCGTAAATAATAACACTCTGCATTATTTGGGTGCACCGTGTATACTCTTCCAATCACGTGTTCTTTAAAAATGCCGGACTCGCCTTCTACAGCAGTTCCACGTCTCCTGCGATTAAAAACACCTTGCTGCTTGTTATAAGTATAATAATGTGGCACTTCATTGTACAACAGAGACTTAGCGAAATTGTCTCTTTCGCAAAGGCGAAAGAATGCGAGCAAGGTGGTTTGTCTTGGGTTGTTCATTCTTTCTGCCACATTTTCTGGCTGAAAGTAAACTCGCTGCCCGCCTTCCAGGTGCACGTCAAGATGGATGACTGGCGGATACCTTTCATGAATAGGGAAACTCAAAATGCGCCAAACTGCCTCCGAAGAGCTTATGTATCGGCCAGATTGATACCTTGTCACTTCATCAAATTGGTTGTTATTTCTTAGTGCTATCATGGCTTGATCACTACCTTTATTAACATATTTACATATATATTTTATAGATTCGACGCTATTACAAATTTCAACATTAATGTGTGCTTGAAAAGCGTTTGACAAAACTGGAGAATACGGTACCACCCAACTATTATTTAGAATTATTTCTTGTCCACGGAATCTGACAGTAGCTGTGAAACCACCTTGTGACGGTGATCTTCGCCGGTATTGCGGATACCCATTTTCCCCAGCCATAGTTAGTTCTTTCAGTGCTCTGGGGTATTTTTTTGAGCATTGACCATCTTTCATGCACGGTGATTCCCTGTTTAAGAGGCCACATGGCCCGTGAACCATATGTGTTTTTACTATGTCATGCAAAATCGGATCTGCATTATAGTCCGGAAATTCTGCACTTATGACACTGTCTATAGCATCGGGACGAATTTTTTCTTCCAGCCACAGAAGAATGTGCGCGTGGGGTAAACCACGCTTTTGCCACTCGACGCTATACATAAAACAAAGAGTTGAACCGAAAACTTTCTCCTTTGTAAGTAGATTAATCAAGACTTTGAGTTTTAAATGAAAAATCCTAGCAATAATGTCATGTCTGTCGTATGACGCCTGTCCTGTGAGAAGTGCCTGGCAAATCTCCGTCCACTTTGGATTTGTTGTAAATGTTATAAAAAGGTCCGGCCGGCCGTATTTACGGACGTAACAAAAAGCATCTTGCGTTCGTTCGTGCATATACCGCGGACCGCCTGTGAAACTGGATGGCAAAATAACCAATCGACCCAAGTTTTCGACGTTATTATCTGATTGCATGGCGTCCCGCAAGTGCACGTATTCTTCAGCGCGTAACCGTCGCTGGTTAGTGCGAATATACACTAAACGTTCAGTTTCTATTTTTGCGTACATGTCCACAATAAATTGGCTGAACAAACCACGAAATCGTTGCAAATATACGAAACTGTTTTGCCTTATTTGTAAAAGGTAGGAATAGTATTGTTGAGCAGATATTTTTTTTTGATAATTAGTGACTCTCGTAGTAGGGTTCACTTGGTACAGCCCAAAATTGTACCCATCTTCACCATGACAATAAATTAGTGGATATTGCAGGGCGTCGTAAGCTCGGTGGGTTTCCAAAATGCGTTGAAGGCGATCGTCGCGTGTACGCAACACGATATCACGTCTCTCACACTCCTGGTCGACTAAAACAACTGCAACTTCATCTGCGACGGGTGCATTGTGTCTTCCACGGTGTTCACCCACAGGACGTCTATCGGCACTTATAACAATTTTGAAATCATTGCTGCCTTGTGGAATTGACTCCAATGCAGCTTTGAATTCACGAACGTACTGGTTAACGTGATGCAGCAATTCTTGAAGTTGACCCAAAAGCTCAGCATTGAGCTGGGGAAAATTGTGATTTCTAACATTGAGCTGTTGCGTGTAATCGGATACAAAATAAATTTGGAGAAATTTGGGTTCATTTTCTGGCAGCAAAGATCCAATAAGGTGATAAACTTGACCTTGTACTTTGAAGGTTGGCATGAACGGTCCTTCCGTTATTTGTTTTGCCCCAAAGGAAGTCATTTGGAAAGCACTGTTATATAAACGAATATTATCCAAAAAACGGTTCGACTGGGGATGATCGCCATTCAGGAGACTTTTAAGTAAGTGTGGTGGATCTTGGAAATTTGGAAGAACAATTTTTCCATTTGAGCAGCACATTCCATCTGTCTCTATCCTCCATTTCAAAGCATGACAAAAATTACAAATTTCTCTCATGTCACCCACGAAAGTAAAGCCAGCATAATTAATTCTAGACGAATATGTGAACCCTGATTTTTCCCTATTGTCCCAAGGTAATAAAATATTTGCATCGTCATTTTCCATGGACTCATCAGCTCCGCTATTTGTTTCTCTATTCATATGGTATCGAGCTCGTTCTATTTCTAGGCGAGATTGACGTTGTTCTGCTGTTTCTGCTCGTCTTAGTTCATCTATTCTTTCCCTTTCAGATGCAAGATAACTTTTATTGTTTCTTTGTACACCTACATAGTTATGTCTAGCTATTTGTAATCGTTCTTCTCTTTGGGAGAGAGATTCAGACTCGCGCGAGAGAGCGTGTCGCTCTCGGTCAGATGACAGACGTGCTTGGCGTTCCTCGATACTCTCTTGAGAACGCAAAGTCGCGGTCCGAGTTCTTTGCGAACTTAAGCGCGACTCCCTTTCTGTGAAAGTCTCTGACTCGCGTGAGAGAGACTGGCGCTCCCGATCAGCAGACAGCCGAACTTCGCGTTCCTGGATATTCTCTTGAGAACGCAAAGTCGCGGTCCGAGTTCTTTGCGAACTTAAGCGCGACTCCCTTTCTGTGAATGTCTCTGACTCACGTGAGAGAGAGTGGCGCTCCCGATCAGCAGACAGCCGGTCTTCGCGTTCCTGGATACTCTCTTGAGACCGCAAAGTCGCGGTCCGTGTTCTTTGTGAACTTAAACGTGACTCCCTTTCGGTGAACGTTTCCGATTCACGTGAAAGAGCGATGTGCTCTCGGTTAGCAGATAACCGTGCTTCACGATCTTCTTCCGATTCCTGAGACCTACAAAGTCTCATCCTTTTCGCATTTCGGCTACGCAGCGAAAGGTTAGTTTTTTTTCTTTGAGGCATTTTCAAGGAAAATTAAAGCAATAAACAAAACTAACAACACTTATGACTGAATAGCCTACAAACTTAAAAGATCGGTGCGTCGAACAGTCTAGTGTGACAACGTATCGTCTGTTCGTGGTCGTGACTCAACGAATTGGCAACACTAACTTACTGTATAACGATTGGCACTATTGGATTCAAACTACGAAGTAAATCAAATACAATCTTTACTTCGTACTTCAAACCAATGACCAAAGTTGACCAAACGAAACCAATAAGATAAGCAAATACTTTTTTTTCGACCAATTTAGAAAATCGATAAACCAAGCAACCAAAGAACTTTTACGACACACGCAAGAACTTTTAAGACACCTAACGAAACCCAATTTGCCTAGTAAACACGGTGGACGTCATCCTCGCGCGGAAAATCTTAACACCGCGATTCAGAAAATGACGTCATTTGCACAACGCCATCTATCGGATTTAGATTTCAACTATCAACATTAGTTCTATTTTTAGTCTTAAGATGTCGTTGCAAGTACTATACTTAATTGCGTAACGTAATATTTTACTTCTTGAACTCACTAAATTAATCATATCTTTTGATAGAGTGAACCGATTTCGATGAAACAAAAACTAAGTTAATCCTCAAGTTGCGTATAATTTTTGTATATAAACATTGTCAGCATTGAATTCGTAGATTTTACGTGATGTGCGCACAAACAAACAGACAAACAGACAAACAGACAAAAATTTCAAAAATGATGGAAATGGGTTCTGTTACTTATCTTTTCACACGCTGGCTATTTTTTGTTTCAATTTCTTCAATGTACAAAAATGACTTTTCTACAGATTTATTATATGTATAGATGAAGGTAAGTTTATGAACAAAATTCACTGGTTTATGATTTATTACGTACCTATATAAGGGTAGAAATCTACTAGGTTTTCATGTTTGATATTTTTGTTTACAGGTTATTTTGATTTTAGGAGTAAATGGGGCCTGTCGTTCGCAAGAACTTGTGGATATGACAACAGACGATATCGAAATCCTCGAAAATGGAATAATTGTCAATATTCCTAACACAAAAACCAAAATTCAGCGATCATTTGTTATATCGGGCTTATTTTATGAGATAATGAAGAAATATAACGAAATTCGCCCCAGTGACCCCAAAACCAATCGGTTTTTACTACAATATAAAAACAAAAAATGTACGAAACAAGTAATTGGGAAAAACAAAATAATTACTGTGCCAAGAGAAATAGCTTCCTACCTTAATTTACTCAATCCACTAGAATACACTGGCCACTGCTTTCGCAGAACTTCAGCACTATTCTTGCCGATACTGGTGCTGATTTAACCACAATAAAACGCCACGGTGGTTGGAAATCGTCCGCTGTTGCAGAAGGTTACATAGAGAATTCCGTAGAAAACAAAACACGAATAAATAACCAAATATCGGGATCGATTAATGTGCATCAAGACTCATCTCCTCAACCATCAACGAGCGCGGTGATGCCAAATGCCCCTCAGCAGCCAGTTGCCCCTTTGGCACCACAGCCTTGTACGAGCGCAGTGCCAACAGCACAGCCAGTTATTCCTCCTACATTGTCGCAAACATCTCAAACAAACATTAATGGAAAAAGTGTTACATTAAGCTTCACTAACTGCAACAGTTTCAATATAAATTTCAATTAGTAAAGATTTAGTTTTTATTTTCCTCGTAGGTGTAGTATAAAGCACTATGTATCACTCGAGAGAAAGTGCGATTCCCGATCTCGGTTGTTTTAAAGCCCTCGCCTACGGCTCGGGCTTCAAATGACACCCTCGACGGTAATCGGTCACTTTCTCCTCTCGGTGAACAATGTACTATAGATAAGGGACAGTAACATAAACTCATATTATAACATTATTTTGTCAACACACCTTTGTGTTATAAAGTTAACTTTTTAATTTTATTAGAGTTTTCTGTGGATACAGTCTGTCAATACGGTATAACTTTTCATTATTGGAACTTTACGATACGAGAGCAGATAAACAAGTTTCTTGCTCATTGTTTTTATAAATATAGGTCAGCTTTAACCTTTTCCTCGTTACAGGGAAAGCAACACACCCGTGGAAGAGCGTCGAATAGTGTTCGTGGGCCGTCTCGAGAAAGACGTCACCAAGCTCACGCTCAAGAACCAGTTCTCCAAGTTTGGACATGCTATGGAAGTGCGACTTCATAGCAAGGAGGCTGGGTCAGTATTTTGATGTTTTGGTCTTTTAAGAACTGTACTTTACCCAGGTACAGTATCGACCATAGCTTAGCTTTGTTTTTGGCGCGAACTATTTGAGAATATCATATGCCGTGGTAAAGTACTAGGTAGGTGTGTGCGGCTGACTGCCCAAGGAGCGCCGGTAGATAGTATCGTCCCTCTTTCATTACATTTTGTTAATTTTTTATACCTTTGATGACAACGGTACGAATGGAGGCCTTTTGCAGATATGGTTCATTTAAATTCTTAAGAATATAGGTACACACAGCTCCATTAAGAGGTTACCCCCCCAAAAGACATGTGCGTTCAAATCTGTGATAGGCCCAAGTTGGTTTTGTATTTTGAAAAAAGCTTTTATTATAATTAATGTATCGATTTAGTGAATAAATAAGTTTAGGTTAGTATTTATTTTTTTAGTCTGTTTTTTTTCAATAAAACGTTAATTATTTTATTATTGGGTATAACGACAAGCAATAATAGGGCTAACATTCACGAAGAGTTATTCAACGTCTAAATAGATCGGAGGTTTCAAGACCGCTTACCGTGCATAAGATTGGAGGTTCAAATCATAGACACGAAATGTCATGCATTATTATATATTTTTTTAATATAATTTTTATTTTGTTATAGTAATATTTATAAAGAATTTTTAAGTCAAGAAAAAGAAAATACTTTAATAATATTTATTATTGCTATTATTTAACAAAACTTTGATCTTATTTTACTTTAAAGATTTATATTTTACAATTTGATTTCATAATTTACAGTTATCATAAATTCATAATTTGCCAACTGACACATCGTAATTCCTTTTGCTCACATTTTGTTCATACAGAACAACTATTTTTGTCCTCATAAAATTAAAAATTATTTTAATAATAATGAGTAAATCATAGTCGTTAAACATTGTAGTTATAACTTGAGGGTATGGATTAGTTTTATAAAGAAAACGTAAGTAAATATTTGTGAATTATTCTTTTCTTTCTTTCTTTTCTTTTAAAAAAAAAGAAAGAAAAGAGAGATGGCGATACGAAGACGTTCGGTGATGCGATGGTTCGAATCCAAGTCGAAAGAATGAACTCTTTTTGACGTATTCTTTAGATTATTCGTAACGAATTCAATGTTGTAGCAGAGTAACATTTTAAAACTTGAGGGGTTAGCACATACTGACGCTGTGTGTACATAATCGGCCTACAATATTCCTACTGCTAGGAAATGCTGGTGCTCTCACAAAGTTGTACTTCTCCAGTTTTAGAGCATGACAACACCAGCGCCTTCTAAAACCATTTCTATTCTGTTCAACAGAACTCGATATGGCTTCGTGACTTACCGGCGCGCTCGCGACGCCTGGTCAGCTGTAGAGGCATCTAGCACGTTCCCGCAGTACGACGTCGGGTTCGGAGGGCGCCGCGCCTTCTGCAGGCAAAGTTATGCTGATCTCGGTGAGTTGATAAGATTGTATTTATTCCATACTATAGCACTTCGCCCTGACTTCGTCTGCGTGTGTTTCTAAGAGTAAAATACATTTTAGAATTGGATCTATAGTTCCAGAGATTACCCAGTACATATAAACTTACAAACAAATGTTACCTGTTTATAATATTAGTATAAATTATAGGGTAGGCATGTGTAGGGAAGAGAATTCCAAAAGAAAGCTGTCACCATTTTGGTAGGGCACTTAAAGATGGAATGAAGGTATAAGGTCATCTCCTCTTTGTCGACCCTTGGAAACTCTTAAGAATTTAAGTTTCTTGGATTATTCTGAGAATACTAATTGGTCATCTTAAGAGAACCCTTTCATCTTGACCTAAGAAGGTCATCCGAATTGAATTTTTATTGATCACTAAAAAGAAAAATGATTAAAACTAATATCTTTATTTCCTCTTTCCAGATGGTCTCGAAGCTAAATACACGGAGAGCGCCTTCCACGGGCAAGCGGTGCCACCGCCTATCCGAAGAGACGACAATATGTCATTCGAAGATATGCTTCAAGAGATGAAAAAGAAGCTCAGCCAACGCAAGAACGAAATGAAACGCCCCGACGATCCCAAGCCTTGACAGTTACCAACATTTGGCCGGGCAATCATCATGACACTGACATTAGCTGTTAAAGTGACAGTTGGCTTAATCTAGTGGCAAAGGCATGGATCATATTCAGCCTTAGTGATTCGTGTGACAGTGATGTAGATTCGTAAGACTGTGGACTTTTGTGTTATTAACTAGACGCTGGCTTCTGATGAAAAACGATTTTCCGGTAAGCATTACACTTTAGTATTCTAACACATACCTCGGTAGAACTTTCAGTCATAGTAGTACGACTAAAATGATTTAAAAATGTATACACGCTGATATTACGGTACTGATTGACATTTATAGTATCCCGGCTATGTATACCTTGTCAATTTATTAAAATTGTGTCAGGTCCAAATATTATTTTTAAAAAAGAGAGATTATATGAATAAGGATTTACAACCGAATTATTCATGAGAATCTTATTACTTTTGGACCTATCATGTTATGAATGATTTGTCTGTGTTTCTACGTCTGGTTTCTGTGGGCGTGTGCAATGACAGTGCTTGTCAAGGATGACAGCTGTCAAAGTGACAGTTACCTAGATGTGTAATGTAAAAGACAGTTGTGTTGCGGACAAAATTTGCTCCTGAGTTGTGGCATCAAGTGGTTATCCATCATCATGATTTTCATTTCCAACACTTATTCATTTTACTGCCTTCAGAGTTATTCAAAATGTGAGTACTTTTAAAACAGCCCACTATGGCTGAACCCAAAAAAAGATGTAATGTTTTACTGATTTCATTAAGATGTCACAACTTCTTTATTTACCATTTTGTTGTAGTTAATTAGTTTTTAATTTGAATACCTCATGGATGTAAAAATTCTTTGTTTTTTTTTTGCTCTGTAAATAAAATCTTAAGTTTTTGGCGCTACCTCTGTTTATATTAAGGTCGAAATCTTCGGATTTCGGACGGTTGTGTTTCGACTTTGATTTGACTATAGAGTAGAAAGATGGAGTATTATTGTAATTTCAAAAACAATGGGGTCTATTTTTCTACAAAGCCTTTCTTAGTTTTCTGCTGGATATTACTGTTTTCCCAAGTGACCATGCCTGCCTTGTACTGTCCAATCATTGGTTCTGGAAATGGTTATTATTACATGGCTTTTTAAACTAATCTAGTGAAATCTGACCAGTTTTCCTAGTTATCTCAAACAGTTGAAATAAGTGCTGATTTGACGGACTTTACCTATGGGATGAGAAATTCCCTGGACCATTAGGAGTCATAATCTCTTGCCTAAAAATATAATTCACTCCAAATTAATCCAAAATTTTTGAGTTTTGGAGGTATGCAGAACAGGGTGTAAAGCCCCACAAACCTATCACACTAAAGAAAACTATTTTATGTAAATATTCTTTGCACATTGTTTGTACTAAATCCTGTGTCTGTATATATCTAGCTATGGTTACCACTTCTTTATATGTCATAATCCTATGTGTTACTACTAGTAAGTAAATATGAGCTGATGATATTTGAACATAACTGACGAGATTCGCGAGTACTAATGGTACGCCTCTGCCTAATTCTTTGAATACAGGAGTGGGGTTATATTATGATATTTCTATGTATAACTTGACACACAAATTAAATTTACCTGCACTAAATATAAAATAAGATAGCTGAAAAGACTAGACAGGAATTGACAATGGTGCCGATTGGGCTAAACTTATTGGCTATCTTTCACTTACAAGCTTAGTATAAAAGAGATATGTTATTCAAACGTAAAATTAGTCTGCTCATGGTTTAGCGTGCTTTTCGGCAACCTAATCTGACAGCTGTCATTTTGACATATCTTTCTTTTTAATTTGTAAGTAAAAGATGGCAACAGTAAGTTTGGTCTAAATCGTGGTCAATGGTTAGTTTACTTTAGGCAAGTAAAATTTTTGCACAATAATACTTTTACAATTATCATAAAATAAAACAACGAAGCTTCCATTGAGATTGTAAGTGCCAAAATTAGAAAAACCACTGTTCCTATTATATACATAATTATAGATCACCGAATTGACTAGCCAATAGTTATACACTTTTCTTGATTATACATTTTTTTTCATAGACTAGATTCCGTTATGTGTTCCTACGAAATTCGCGATGACTAACTCGGGCAAACATAAGTACCAAATACTGGTTAAAGTCGGCTAAATATAGGAACTGCTTCGAAAAAAAAAAAAAAATTTGCGACTTCCTAAGCTTGATTGCAACTTCACGATTTAGAAAACAAACTTACGTGGAAATATGAAAAATCTAATTAAAATAATGTGAAAATGAAAAATGTTTAATTGATCCCGAATTTTGTAGAAAGTTCACTTATCTGTAACTCTTATGATTATGTGGCTGTACAGTTCATATGTAATTTAATCAATTAAGGTTCTAACTTGCGTATATTTGTCTAGACCAATTCTATTGTAAGCAAACAAGCTAAGCAACGAAGATGGCGCCAGTAGGTTTTACTTTAGTTTCAATTTAAAATAGAATAGTACTGGAACTCAACATTTCAACTTTAAATTATATACTGCCAAAGGAATTGTAATAAATACTTGACTTACTCTAATATAATTTTGTTTTTTTTATTCCACATAACATAAATATACCATACGCTTTAGATGGCAACATTGCATAAACTTGCTTAGAATTGCCGGTGTAGAAAAACAGCAAGTAGATTGGTTTTCAAATCTAGTCAAAGTTACTAGATGATATTTTTTGTTTTATCTTTGTGGTGATAATTTATTTAAACGTAAAAATAAGCGTATTTTTTTTTAAATGGTTTTAAGTTTAAAGATTTTATTACATAGTTTCTATCGGCTAGAGAAATAACGTATGAAAATGGCGACTAAAACTTAAATAAAATTGTGCCGATTAATCAGTTTTCTTGTTTGTTATTAAAATTGGTCTTCAATTAATACAAAGTTTTGTTTTTTTTTGTAACTAAATGAGTTTTAAGTTCCATTAGTATCGTAATTTATTTCCGAATTTTGCTCCACCGACAGTGTAGACTCAACTTAATTGATGTATGCCGTAAAGTTAGCATTCTATCGCTTTGTGTATAAAGTTAACCATACACTAGGCAATTTATTTACAGACATTTTATGACATTCAGTTAATTATATTCCTATCTATGTCCATTGTAATATTGTAAATATAGACGTTTTACGATATTGTAAATGATTATGTAACAATTTGTATCCTTCGATTGCACAACATCTGACGGTAAATTGACAAGTGTATGGCCCACCTGACATAATGTCATTCCCGCCAAATTTTGACAGCCTCTGTCATGCCTGCACAGGTAACAAATAATATTTTCTTTGTTTTATTATAAACGTAAAACTTAAGCTCTAAGGAATGATAAGTAACGTGAATGAAAAGACTATATAGTACATAATTTTGTACGTATTTTTAAATTTAATCAGATAAACGAGTCATTACGAACATAAAATCAATACTCTTTAAAAATAAGATCATGGGTTTTGTAGCATTTAGAAATTGTTAAGATTACTTTAATAGAAAATATGAAATTTTTGTTTTGTATTACATGATGTATTAGTGTCCATCTTGATAACGTTTTGTGACTAATATTCAGATAATGAACACGAGTTTTGTATAAGAATTTTATACATTTCGGTTTAATAAATCTTAATTGTTAGTTCTTAAGATTTAAAAGTATGTGAAAAATGATAAATTGACCTTAATTACATTCATTATAATCTGTGGCGCTGGTTGTCTAAAAATAAACTAATTTTGCATGTTAAGGAATGAAATGAAAATGGGAGAAAACGCACAGCAGCGCCATAGACAATCATGACGTGTTTTGGAACTAAATGGTTCCTAATTTACTTTAAAATGACTTGTTATCCAAAATTATGGAAATTCAATAAATAGAATGAAACTATACCCGTATTTGAAAAAAAAAAAGTTATACAAGGTTCTTAATTCAAATTCAGTGGTAGCTTAAGAACATATTTTGAAATGCGGGTATAAATAATTCGCTTTGCTTGAATCTTATGTGCTTGTGTATAGAGTTGAGATTCATACACTACTGGGTTGTAGTACATATTGAAAGTCCAACATAGAGTTGATAGTACATAGTGAGAATGTTTTATACATACAGCTGTTGATAAATAAAAGTATTTTGGACATAACTTTACGTATTTTGATTTATCGTTCCATCCTTTACTCAGTCATTGCTTGTGCTTGCTAGATATGCACTTTAACGTTTAGCTAGTAAACTTGATGTAAGGATCGCATGATGATGTTTGTTCCTGTTAAATTCTGAAAATGTTTCCCTGACCTCGGACCCCGAGCGCTTACTGCCTACGGGTCGAGTACACCAACACTGTGTGCTTCTGCCAAAATGACGATATGTCGGGCCACGACTAGACGACATAAGTTAACAAAATGACGATATGTCGGGCCACGACTAGACGACATAAGTTAACAAAATGACGATATGTCGGGCCACGACTAGACGACATAAGTTAACAAAATGACGATATGTCGGGCCACGACTAGACGACATAAGTTAACAAAATTCAAATGATTGTAGAAGCAAATTTTAATCATTAGCATTATCTGTATGTATACCTATCTGTATCTGTGAAATAGTTTCAAAATTGTCGTCGTCTATTTGTGTCGCTTAACTACGCAATGGGTTTTGATGCGGTTTCTCTATAGAATGCAAAGGAAGTGGTAGAGGGTAACAGAAAGAGGAAAACGGAAGGGAGGGAAAAGGGTAATTATCTATATCATATGTATCTACTATAAAAATAAAAATCAATAAGCGCATCTCTTTAGAACGGCTGCACAGGACAAGGTTTCTATCAAAGAAAATTAGGGAAACGGAAAAAAAAATTGCATTCGTGCAAAGCCGGGGTGGGTCGCTAGTCATTTATATTAAAACCGGCCAAGTGCGTGTCGGGCCACGCGCTGTGTAGGGTTCCGTAGTCGCCCGTTATAACATGCGGACTTAGAGGGTGGCTTTGTGTTAGTTACTATGAACATTTAGACTTTACGGCTTGAAGGCCAATAACGTTTTAAAACGAAGCTGCTTTTTTGCGCATGATGGCCTGGAAACCATCAGCGCGCGCTTCAGCAAACATCCCAGACGCGCTGCACCTCCACGGCAGACCCAACAACATCCTGAACGCATTATTGTACTGAGTGCGCAGGGCTCTGTAGGTATATCTCAGCTACAGGCCGCTTGAGTAGAAGGACTGGCAATAAGCTTTGAATAGCGTCACTTTCACTTCTCTCGTGCATCGTGCGAGCCTGCGTGCAAGCATATTAGCTCTCACCGCCAGAGCCCTGCGCTCCCTCTCAATATCCTCATCATCCCTGAGGTCTCCTGTCACAATGTGACCCAGATATTTGAAGGCTTGAACCTGCTTTAGGGCTATTCCATTGAGAAATACAGGAGGCACATGGGTAGGCTGTTGTCGGCGTGATTTAAATACTATTATTTCACTCTTTTTAGAGTTATATTGTAACCCATGCCCCTCCGCGTACTTCTTACAAATGGACAAAAGTTTCCTTAGCCCGCTTATGGAGGGGCTCAGCAGAACCATATCGTCTGCATAGCTAATATTATTAAAAGAAGTGTCATCAATGTGGCATCCCTCGTGCTGGTCCGTATACGGGGTAGCAACAACGGTATTCTGAGCGCAATAGCGGCACGTTTTGAATGTCCCTTTCAAAAGCGGTGGGTCAAATCTTGTGTGGGTGTGGCCAGTCATGGCAAATAAAAATTTAAAGATATTTGTACTAGAATAAGGTTGCTATGGGTTTATGCCACCCGAATTAAAGTGATTATTATTATTAAAACGGGGCCAGGCCGATTGAAACTGAAGAAGGTGGTACAAAATCCAACTTTATTGCAGTTAAGCTTTCAATGTTTGGGACACTGAAGCTTTCAACGTTTGGCGCTTATTTTTGGGATGTAACAGAAGAGTCAATAAAATGTAAATATTTGTATTTTGGTTCAAATAAGTGCCTTTTTTACAAGCTTTTATTTAGTTTCACCTCCCGTTGTCTGTTATTAAAATCTTGTAAACTCAATTAGACCCACTTCTCGATGTCTGATTGGACTTAAATTTGGTGTACTTATGTATCTTCGGTGACAATACAATGATATGCTACCCTTGGAGCTGGTATGATGATGGAGACGGAAAATGGCATTAGGAACTTTTGAAATAAACAAGGTAAACTCATCGAGTTTGGGCTCGTTTGATTTGTCGTGAGAAGTACTACACCTAGACGATATCTAGGGTCTGATGATGAAGCCAGGAGGTGGTCACAGCATCTCTGTGATAAAACAACATAACCCCATGGAGTTTGGGCTCGATTGATTCTTCTTGAGGAGCACTTTACATCTAGACGATATACAGGCTCTGATGATGAAGATGGAAGGTGGCAACGGCATCTCTGTGATAAAACAACATAACCCAACCGAGTTTGGGCTCGATTGATTCGTCTTGAGGAGCACTACATCACATCATAATATCCGTAGAATATTTTAAAACATCACGCCTACTCTAAAATACTTACCTATTAAAAGGTTAAAAATAACGTCCCACATAAACAAGAATTTACAACTTTCAGCTGGGGTTCAAAGATCGTGTATACTAGTGTAATTAGCAATTATATCATATGCATTTTCTAATAACTCAAAAGAAAAAATTAGTGAGCTAATTAATGTTTATCATTTTCGATGGTGTCGATCGTTACCTAATTCAAGTCGGACAACAGTACGTGTTCGACAAAAATAAGGTAAATTCAGGGAATTTCTGTACTCTTTAGTTAATGACACATAATTAAATGTTGCGATCTTCAGAGTAATTGCTTATTAGCAGATATTTTTATTATTTTGACGATGCTAAACGATGTCTACCTAATTGATAACGGAAAAAACCGGCCAAGTCCGTGTCGGACTTCACACACTTAGGGTTCCGTACCAAATGTATTTTTGACAATTTGTATGGCTTTGGTAAATGATAAATGATAAATGATAAATGATGTTTATTCAGTAAATAGGTTACAAGGAACACTTTTACACGTCAATGTTTTTTTGTCAGTTTAAGCTAGATGAGGCCGGTGTTTCCTAGCTGACTACCCTGAGAAGAAACACCGAAACAAACTCAGAGGTCAAAGTCTCTTTTAGTGTTCAAATCCATACAATGTGGACTGGTTAGATCCTATGAGAACCATGTACGTTTATGTCTGGGATGAGCTTTATGAAGAAAGCAACTTTTGGGTCAACAAGATGCTTACCTATACTGTGAAAATTTGAAGACTAGCTCCAACCGTTTGGCTGTAAAACCTGTGTGACAGACAACAGACAGACAGGCAGACGGACACGTGAGTGACAGCAATAGGGCTCCGTTTGGACCCTTCGGGTACGGAAACCTAAAAACTGCATCTTTAACTGAAATACTCGTATGAAGTAGGAACCTACTTATCGTCGGTGATACTCAATACCGCGTAATTAAGGCCTAATTTTCATTGTTATTTCATCCCAAGTTTGACCTTATGGAAAAAGCTAGTTAGGTGGTATTCCAGTATCACCGACGTTATGCCAAAATATTCAAATAAAATATGCGAGGATGATTTTCTCACCCTTTCTTTTTATATTTTCTTATCAGTGACTGAAATGAGTGCAAAACAATTCTTGGAATTGGGACAATGGGGGTTGTGGCTAGGGGCTCAGGTAAAAAATTCGTGAAATGCAAAAATTACTTGTTAAGCGACTAGTTAGAAACGAGTCAGAACGATTAAAAAAATGTGTTAACTAAAGAGAAATTAAATTCGCTGTATAGTGGGCGGTCTGTCTCTTGTAATGCACCACTACGCGTGAAACTAATATATGTTTACAGAACAATAAACGGAATAATAATACCTAATAATAATAAAACAATATTTTAGAATCATTTTTCCATATTTGTTAGTAACAGTATAAACTTATAAACTAGTGTTAGTAACATTTATTCAAAGAGCGTGAGGCTCACCGATCCCGGGAATGTCTACTTGACTGCGTGCAGTCGTATCCACCGCCCCCAAGATCGGAGAGTCCCACCTATCTGCCAACGTTCTAAGAATGGTGTTGGGGCTGGCGCGAACACGGCGTAGTAAAGATGCGCAGTTTTAGCGCATTATGGACGAAAAACTATCAACGTCTGCGTCGGCAAACATGCCGGATGCGCTACAAAAACGCGGCAGCCCCATCAACACCCGGCACGTGTTGTTATACTGTGTGTGCAGGCCACTATATGCCCTATGCGTAAAGTTCACCCACAGGCTGCACGTGTAAAAGGATTGGCAGTAGGCTTTGAAAAGCATCACCTTAACCTGAGCCGAACAACGTGCAAACCTGTGGGCCAACATCCCACATCGAACAGCCAGTGACCTGCGCTCCCGTTCTACATCATGGTTGTCTTTCAAATCATCTGAGACCCAATGACCCAGATATTTAAACTTAGCAATTCTTTTTAGAGGTCTGCCGGACAGCTTAACGGGTGGAGTTGTGCTATAGCATTTACTGCCTGCCCTAAATATCATGAATTCGCTCATTGGTGCATTATATTACAAAAGAAAAACATTCACGACCTTAGTTTGTTTAAAAACGTACCTACTTACCTATTATTAAAAAATATCACCATGTGAACGGGTGCCAACTTTTGAGCCAAATTAAAAAATGAGGATTTAGAAGTTAAATCTCCTGTTTTGTTTCAATTTTATGACTTGCCTGGTGGTCACAATAGATCCGGAACCCTTTTGTGTATAGAATGAATACCCAAATTCGCTGTATTGGTCTTATTATCTACTAGCTACTATTGTTTCATTACTAATAATACTTTCGCTACCTGATGTAGGTATTACCGAACTACTTATCTTTACCCATTAGTTAAGCAAGTGGTAAGCAAGTGCAGCAGACAGAAAACAGTCCGTGTTCATAAGTCTCGGAGAACAGGCGTTCTTTCCGTAGTACCTACTCGGTATCTGGCTAAGTTTTACTAACTTATTGGGATTGTGTGTTGTGTGTTTGTGTTTTGAATTTTCTTTATTCGTGGACAGTGAAAGTGTTTATTATCTACCTTATTGGTAAGTTCACAATTTTCATTTACACCTATATTAGTAATATTTATTAGCAATATAATACTATCTATGATTACATTTATAATGTGGTCGTCAAAGAAATAATCGCATTTCGCAATTTAATACAATAATAATTTTTAAAATACAATTTTTCTTTTTAATTTATTTGCTATAAATGCTTTTTATCTGTTTGCACGTTGGCAAAGGCCTCCCCCTACTATTTCCATAGGATTCTATTCCCCACTGCTCTAGTCCACAAACTTCCTACTACTACTTTAATCTGATCCGTCGGCATTTAATCTGGTTTGTTTCTTTATAGTGGTTCATTATATTCTATCTGACCTTTTCTTCCCTAACATATTAGACAAGTTTATAGGTAGTTATAAATTTTCCCCTAGAACTGTTTTCCCTAGGGCAAAGAGGGCCATGGTCCAGAGCGGCAGACTGTGAGGGGCGGCGAAGCCGCCCCAAGCCGCCCCTTGCGGCCTTCTTTGGGCGCCTTTTATTGTCAAGCTTAAGGCGACACATTGATTAAAAGACTGTTGTCTTTTTAGTGTAACTTGCTAAGTCCTTGGACTAGGGATATAACATTTCGTTATAAGCTTTTTGATTAGATAATCTTCAATTTGATTGAAGGAATACACGATACAAACAAATTTTATCGATAGAAAAAAAATGCAAACTTCGATCCATCTTTTAACACTTTTTAGCTACAAGGCGTAACGCTTCAGAGGTACATATTTTATGAAATTTCCTTTAAAACATAGAGAATAAACTTATCATACGTTTGATTGAACAGATTTTGATTTATTAATACTTTTATGTTATAAAATACGTAGATTTATTTTGGCGCTTCGTTGTTTATTCCGAGCGGCACTCATATTATCGCCATCTCGTCTCATCAACGATTTGCATCACAGCCATTTGTTCAATAAGTCAGATGGCCGGTGGGTATTGACTACTATATGTATATATTTAAGTCGCAGCCATCTGGTTGAATTCGCCATTCAATTGGACCCCTAGGCCGTTTCTTATTTTACGGGAAACGAATAGCAACTGCTGATTATGATAAAATCGATTTCAAGTCCCTCGAACTTCACTTCAATATATTGGATACTACCACACACCTTAAGTAAGGATTTTATTTTCTACACTGCAGAGTGTGTTTTTAACCGTTTTTTTCATGGAGCCAAACCCTACTGTCAGTGCATGCAATAAGCCAGGAAGAAATGAAGTCGCCTTAGAATTGTGAAAAAAATGAGTTTTCTAGCTATACCTACTAGCAAAGATACTAGCTTCTGCTCGCGACTTCGTCTCTGCGGTTTTCAGAAAAAAATAAATCCTACTAAAATTATTAAAGTAAATAAATTGTATGTTAAAAGTATTTGTTAGCCACCAAAACTTTACTCCTATAAGATTCTGGTCTCTTGATAGTTTGTGAGTCTTTACTGCTTATGATTCCAGTCACAAAATACTAGGTACTTAATGATTCTAGTAGATATCTATACGTTTATTAAATCTGTAGAAAAGCTGTTTTTGTACAACAAAAATATTTCCAAAAAGAATGGCCAGAGTGTTGTCTAAAGGATAACCAATACTTGCCCGGGGGTGGAGGATAAATTCGAAAGAGTTACCTCGCCCCCGGGCACTCGAGGCAGGGAGGAACAGGGGTGGGTTTTAGTCAGTAAGAGTCTGACACACCCTTCCGCTCCACCCTAGAGCGGAAGAAGTCATAGGATGATTTCCCACCCCCCAAAAAAAAAAAAAAAGATAACCAATAGAACCCATTTCAGCATTTTTGGATTTTTTGTCTGTTCCTGTTTGTCTGTTTAGTTGTACACGCATCACGTAAAATGTACGAAACCAATGTAGATAACTTTTATACATAAAAATTGTGGAAATATTACTTAGTTTTTAACCGACTTCGCAAAAAGGAGGAGGTTCTATGTTCGACTGTATGTATGTACTTTTTTTGAATGTATGTCCACCGATTTCTCTGTCAGTTGTGGACCGAATGACCGTGAAGTGGGCTGTCAATCCATACAATCAAGGTGTAACGACAGTTCACTTGCTCACTCCACCTAAATTCCCTATTTTTGGGGCTATTAATTCGGGCATAACTTTTCTATTAATTTAGTTTTAGAATGGGGTATAACAACTAAAAAGTGAAAAATAAAAAACTTTTTCAAAAAAAAAAATTCACTGACTTCCATAAATAATACTTACAAAGCAAAAAAACTTTAATTTCGGCAGTCGGTGTTTACTTTGGTTTCTTCGTTATTTGACACCGACTGCCGAAATTAAAGTTTTTTTTTTTATGGAAGTCGGTGTATTTTTTTTGTAAGAAGTTTTTTGTAAAAAGTTTTTTATATTTCACTTTTTAGTTGTTGCACCCCAAAAGTAAAACTAAATATTAAAGTTATGCCCGAATGGATAACACCAATAACATGGAATTTGAACATATGGAGACAACCAAAACGTCATCTGTGTGTACATATTTTTTGTTTATGTTGATTTTTTCAAATAGTGCTGAATCGATTTCGATTAAATTTATATGGGACCACCTCTGAATGGCCTACCAAAAAAAAGAATCATCAAAATCGATTTACAAATGGCGGAGACATCGCGAAACAAAAAAAAATACATACAGACGAATTGAGAATCTCCTCTTTTTTGAAGTCGGTTAAAAACAAAGTCCTCCGCCGCGTCTGACTGTTCGCGATAAACTCAAAAACTACTGTACTGATTTTCAAGTTGTTTTCACCAATGGATAGAGTGGTTCTCGAGGAAGTGGTTCTTTCAGTACCTATATATTTAATAATAATAATAATAACAATATTCCACAACTGTCACACAACGCCATCTAGTCCCAAGCTAAGCAGAGCTTGTGTTATGGATACTAGACAACTGATAAACATACTTATATATTTCTAAATATATAAATATTATAGATACCTAAATTACATTCAGACACAGAACAAATGATCGTGCTCATTACACAAACGTTTGTCCTGGGTGGGAATCGAACCCACGACCTCCGACATAGCAGTCAGAGTCACTATAACTCACTAACCACTAGACCAACAGGCCAGTCAATTTAATTTAATCAAGTTTATGTATTCATTAGCTAAAATATAATGATATTTGATGGAAGTTTCGGAAAAAAATAAACAGGCCAAATGCGAGTCGGACTCGCGCACGAAGGGTTCCGTACCATTATCTATAAAAACGGCAAAAAAATCATGTCTGTTGTATGGGAACTTAAATATATAATAACACTTAAATATTTTTTATTCTGTGTTTTAGTAAGTATTTATTGGTACAGCGGCAACAGAAATATATGATCTGTGAAACTGTCTAACTATCACGGTTCATGAGATACAGCCTGGTGACAAACAGTCAGACGGACGGAAAGTGGAGTCTTAGTCATAGGGTCCCGTTTTACCCTTTGGGTACACTATCCCTGAATCGACGAGCTGAAAGTGCAAATATATCTATGTGATGGAAAACACAACATATGTAGATAGTATTAAGGTTATTTTGCATTTTTCTTAGAAATCAGTTGTATTTTTTTGTTAAAATGTTTTCTTTTCACTTTTTAGTACACCATAACTAAAATTAAATAAGAAGTAAAGTTATGCCCGAATTTGTAGCCCCAAAAACATGGAATTTGAACATAATTAGTGAAATAAGGGTGTACCAGGTTAACTCTACAAATCTGTGTACCCCTTCAGAGCGTATCAGCGTGATGTTATGTTATTAAAGCATGGAGCAGACATGCGATTGCAGCAATTCCGGAAGGTTTACTATAATTTATAGAAGAGTTCCATTGATTATCTCCGAAGTTGTTCATCAGAACTTCACCAAATTAAACTAGGACCACTTGTGAAGTGTACCTTTTCAAACAAAAAAATAATTTTTAAATAAGTCCAAGCGTCTTCTTCGAGTAATCGGGGAACATAGTACATACCCCCTCCAGCCCCCGTAGCATGACCATTTCTATCTCTATTCTACCAAGAAAAGACAAAGTTCTTTCTATCCAATTTTGTCGAGTTCGATTTGTCTTCTGCCCGAGCATGGGGCGCCGGGCGACCCGTAGACTGGTGTTTCTACGAAGACAAAGACATGTATTCATTCTTTCAATAATTATTAAAATATATTACTATTTATCGTCTGTCCGTCTGTCCATCTGTCGGTCTGTCCGTCGTCTGAGAAAAAAATTATTGCGTCTAATCGGAGCCTGTCTGTACGTCTGGCCGTTTTTCTGTCGTCCGTCTGTCCGTCTGTCAGTCTGATCTGTCCGTCTTCTGTCTGTCTGTCTGTCCTTCGTCCATCTGTCCGTCTGTCCGTCGGTCCATCTGTCCGTCTGTCTGTTTGTCCGGCGTCCGTCTGTCCGTCGTCCGTGTGTCCATCTGTTGTCTGTGTCCATCTGTCCATCGTCCGTCTGTCCATCTGTCAGTCTGTGAGACTGTCCGTCTGTCAGTCTGTGTAACTGTCCGTCTGTCAGTCTGTGAGACTGTCCATCTATCAGTCTGTGAGACTGTCCGTCTGTCAGTCAGTGAGACTATACGTCTGTCCGTCGTCTGTGTGTCCGTCTGTCTGTCTGTCCATCTATCCATCTGTCCGTCATCCGCTGTCCGTCTGTCCGTCTGTCTGTCTGTCCGTCTTTCCATCTGTCCGTCTGTCCGTCAAAGTTATTCTGCGTCTCGTACCTTTGAAACCCTCGAGACGCTACGCTCAGGTTTCTACATTAGAACCACTCGGTTCGCTCATGGTTCAATCCTAGAATTCTTCGCTAGCTCAGGCTTCAATATAAGTACTCGCGCCAACAAACATTTGCTTTGCAGCCTTGCATGACAAATAACAATTTTTTGAAAAGCTATAATGTTGGCTACATTAAAACTTTTCTAAAAAACCTAACATGTTTAAAAACGAAGTTCAAAAAAAAATGATGAAGATGGTGACTTCAACTCTTAATTTAATGGCTTTTGTGGAAGATTCACCACAATTTTCAAGTATGTAATGAGTCACAAAATTGAGTTTTTTTTAAATCAGTAGAGAACTTGTCTACGTCTAATGTGATGTAGACTATTTGTCCCTGTTGAGAAGAAATGTTTCTACCCCCAACACGGCAAGGATAGACTAGATAGTTGAATACAAGTTCTTTCTATTCAACTATGTCGAGTTCGAGTTTTCTTCTGCCCGAGCACGGGGCGACCCGTAGACTCGTGTTTCTATGAAGACAAAGACATATTCATTCTTTCAATTTCGTCTATCCATCGTCTGTCACAAAATTTTGTGCGACTAATCGGAGCCCAATTGCTGTGATTTACTTATCTGTCTGTCCGTCTGTCTGTCTGTCTTTCTGTTTGTCTGTGCGTCTGTCCGTCTGCCCGTCTGCCCGTCTGTCTTTTTGTTAGTCTGTGCGTCTGTCCGTCTGCCCGTCTGTCTGTATGTTGGTCGTCCGTCTGTCCGTCTGCCCATCTGTCTGTCTGTCTATCCGTCTGTCAGTATGTCCGTCTGTATATCTGTATGTCTGACCGTCTGTCTATCTGTCTGTCTGTCCATCTGTCCGTCTGTCCGTCTGTCGGTATGTCCGTCTGTAGGTACGTCTGTAAGTCTGTCCGTCTGTCCATTTGTCCGTCTGTCTGTCTGTCTTTCTGTTTGTCTGTGCGTCTGTCTGTCTGCCCGTCTGTCTGTATGTCAGTCGTCCGTCTGTCCGTCTGTCTGTCTGTCTATCCGTCTGTCAGTATGTCCGTCTGTATATCTGTACGTCTGTCCGTCTGTCTGTCTGTCCATCTGTCTGTCTGTCCGTCTGTCGGTACGTCCGTCTGTAGGTACGTCTGTAAGTCTGTCCGTCTGTCCGTCTGTCCGTCTGTCCGTCTGTCCATCTGTCGGTCTGTCCATCTGTCCGTCTGTCCGTCAAAGTTGAAAGTCTGCGTCTCGTACCTTTGAAACCCTCGATACACTCAGGATTCTACATTTGAACCACTCGCTTCGGTCATCGGTTCAATCCTAGAATCCTTTACTTGCTCAGGCTTCAATACAAGTACTCGCACCAAAAAGCAACTTTGCAGCCTTGCATAACAAATAACATTTTTTTTAGAAATGTTCAACCTATGATGCTATGTGACTTCAACTCTTGATTAATATTAGGCTTTTGTGGAAGATTCACCACAATTTTGATATATTGAATAAGTCACAGAATTAAGTTTTTAATATCATTATTATATCTTATCTAGGTCCAATGTGATGTAGACTATTTGACACTTGTTGAGAAGAAATGATTCGAACACTTAAAAATAAAAGTGTTATAAGTAGAGAAAAATAAGTGGTCATGCTTTGCACTGTAGACTTTTGTCGACTGAAGAATAGAAACATTTCTTCTCGTCAGTTTTAACATCGCCATGCTTAGGACGGTAGAAATCTTTCTACAATCTGTAATTTTGTCTACTCTGCCGTCGACAAAACCCGTTTCTACGGTGGTCATGCTACGCGTGCTGGGGAGGAGGAGGGGGTATGTAGTAGTAGGGGGGGGGGGGGGGCTCCTCCTCTTCTTCCTCCTTTTAGAAGTTCGATTAAAAAAGGGATTTCACACCCGGCACTGCGTACTCTAGCTGTGATTGGCGACTTATAAAGATATAGATATGTAGTGGGGCGCACAAACTATTTCGCAGATTTCATTACAACCACAAAACCGTATATCCGGTAGGCTTCGTTCTCAACTTTGCTAAGGTGCCCTCCGAGTGAACTCTGTCGTCGAGGAGGATTCCAAGATCACGAATAAGGGACACCCTAGTGTGGCATGATCTAAAGAATAAGCGTGCTTGAAAACATTCTTATTCTTCGTCAAACTGATGCAACACCATTTGAGTAGACTCAGTTGTAATTTATTAACCACTAAACCGACCATCTGGGAGCGATGTACACGAGTCAGCGCCCCGCGCCGGTTCCAAACTATAGCTTAAGGCGTACATAGCCCAGTCATAGAGAGGATCCGGCAACTGGGACTCGAGGTGGCATTGCACAAGTCCAAGGCCATGTGTTTTCATGGTCGTCGGAACGCGCCACCTGCGGGTTCCCAGATCACGGTAGGAGGGGTTCGCATCGGCGTCGAGGGTACGATGAAGTACCTGGGACTCGTCCTCGACAGCCGGTGGAACTTCGTCGAACATTTTCGACGTTTGGCTCCCAGATTGGACAGGGCCGGGGCCGCCTTGAAGCGGCTCCTACCCAATCTGAGGGGGCCAAACGCCTCCTGCCGGAGGCTCTACGCGGGGATCGTGCGGTCCATGGCCCTCTACGGGGCACCGGTGTGGGCGCGTTCGTTGAGGCAGCGATCAGCTCGCCTGATGAACGCGTCCCAGAGGGTCATGGCGATCCGTATCATCCGCGGATACCGCACGATCTCCCGTGAGGCGGCGAGCCTCCTTGCCGGACGGTCACCGTGGGATCTGGAGGCAAAAATCCTCGCGCACCTGTACGAGTGGCGCGAGGAGGCCAAACGCCGGGGCGAAACTCCGCTGCCGCGACAACTCGCGGCTCGGCGGACCGAGCTCCGGCAGGATCTCATGGTGACATGGAGAGAGCGACTGTCGCAACCCAGCGCTGGGCACGCCACCATCGAGGCGGTAGTGCCCCTCTTTGAGGAGTGGCTGGAGAGGAGTCACGGCGCCCTCACCTTCCGCCTGACGCAGGTGCTCACCGGACACGGCTGTTTCGGTAAGTACCTGTGTCGGATCAAGGCGGAGGTGACCCCCGGGTGTTTCCATTGCGAGGATCGCCCAGAGGACACGGTGGAGCATACGGTGGAGGTTTGCCCCGCTTGGGCAGAGCACCGCCGTGTCCTCGTGGATGCGATAGGCGGCAGCGACCTCTCGCGCCGTGCCCTGGTTCAGGCCATGGTACGGAGCGAGAGGGAATGGGAAGCCGTCTCCTCCTTCTGCGAAGCAGTAATGCTCGCGAAGGCGGAGGCGGGACGCGTGAGAGAGCACCAACAAAGGAGTCGCCCTCACGCCCTCAGCAGCAGCCGCCTCAGGAGACGCCGGGGGCTTCCGGCGCCGCGAGACGATCTCCGGCCACCGTAGACCCGGGCCTGCGGACGGCGAGTAGTGGGTAACTCGCCGTCCGATCAGCACCAGGCCCGAGAGTCGACGGCGCGTAGTGTTCCACGTGCGCCTCAAAGAGTTGTCAGCAAAGTGTAGGGGCCTGCCAAGGCCGGTGCCTGCCCGGGGGTGGAGGATAAATTCGAAAGAGTTACCTCGCCCCCGGGCACTCGAGGCAGGGAGGAACAGGGGTGGGTTTTAGTCAGTAAGAGTCTGACACACCCTTCCGCTCCACCCTAGAGCGGAAGAAGTCATAGGATGATTTCCCACCCCCCCAAAAAAAAAAACAAAAAAAAAAAAAAAAAAAAAGGCGTACATAGCCGCCAAGTGGCTCCCTCATTGAATAAAAAATCGTAGCAAAGCGTAGAAAATAAAGAGTACCAAAACGGCCGTTTTGACAGTTTTGCTTACTACTTTGGATACGAAACATTTTGAGTCCTGTTTTAACAACGTTAAAATACCTCATCCTATTTATAACAAACGCAACATAGGATTCTTTAATCTTTATTTTCTATGCTAAGATACGATTTTTTATTCAATGAGGGTATCACTTAAGCGGAGGTTAATATCTAGGAAACTACTGAAGCTACACACAAAAAAAAAATACGTGTGTATAGCTGAAACTATAGAGAATCAACATATGTGAAAACTAAAGTACGATAACGTGTTCTAAGTACTTGAATAGAAATGTAAACGTTAACGTAACCGTTAGCGGTAAACGTTACAATTAGTTTAACCTATGTGTTTACCAATAATTTTGTAGTTTGTGTCTTTAAAACCTACTTATCATTAAACTAGACTATATAACCTTTTTTTTGATACCCCTGAGTTACTACATGAAATGTTCTAAGTACCACATTAGACCCAAACAATCACCCCATCCCCACAGAATTTTAGCGCTGACGGCGGGTCAAGGTTACGCCAAGATGGAATATTTACCTATTTTATCGTTTTATTTTACTGTTCTATCTATTTTTGAATACTAATTATTAACTAATTATCATATTACGAGCAGTGTTATACGAGATTACATAATAAATCGTACTTAAAATAAATAAATAATACATTATATGTTTCGTATTTTAATATTATCATTTTCAACACACATTGAACCTCTGACATGTTTAGTTATTTGTAAAACTTGATTCTTTGAGGATTTTTGGGATATTTATCACAATTACAATGGTTTTATAGTAAATTCTAGTCAAATAAAGAATTAACGTAATAATACATCGCGCCATTTTTTGACAATGACATTTGACAGACGACATTTGAACTATTTATTGCAATTTTAACTGTATGCCTCCGTGCGGGATGCCCAGGAACATAAAACATAAAACTTCTCAAAGCTCATACAACGCGACCACAGTAAAAAAACGATTTCAAGTGGAGCACACTGCCTGAGCAACATTGGTTACTTTAACAGTCTGCACACAAAAAGTTCGGGCAACAGTTGTTTCTAGGTCATTTTTAAACCTGCAATAATCACACGATTTAAATCTTCCTGTAATAAACTGAAGTCATGCGAATTGTTGACAGCCCTATAAATTTTGAGATCATCAACATAGATTAGAACTTTAGAATTAAGAAAACAAGCGTTAATGTCGTTTATAAATAAGATGAATAAAAGGGGTCCCAGAATTGAGCCTTGAGTTGTGGCAGATCTGAAAGCGTTAATTGCGACTCTCTTCTGTTCGGAATATAATATTGTGAAGCGAACCATCCTAATAAATCACCACCCACGTATACATATGTATTATGTTGGTAATATTTTTTGTTTGAAAAACATCTTGTAGAAAGGTAGGTACTATTTTTCAAGTTATTGTAGGTGACAGGTAGCTGTGTCGCTATCATTATCTTTTATTACAGCCAAGGCTTGGCTAAACAAATTACTCATGTTTGATGATTCTGCCAATAACTTGGCATCAAGTATTAACATTGATAATAATTTAAACTAGAAATTAAGACAATAGAGACAATCTCGAGTACAAATGTACTGAATAGCAAACATAATTCGAATAAAGTTTTAAAATCTATAAATAGTATCAACCTGGTGCATCAAAATATTCAAGGATGTTCATAAGAACAAGGATTTAGAAGTAGAATTATAACCTAGTTAAATTTCTAAATTCTATTCTTTGTTTAACAGAAAATTGGCTTAAAAGCCACAGTTTATGTTCAATAGGCTAGGTTACTAAAAAAATCTAACTGGTGCGTGCGTCAGTTGGATTATCAAGAAATTTTGAATTTATTTTTTCTTTTGTCACGTAAACCAATAGAAAACTTTTTTACGAAAAAATAGAACCGACTTCCAAAAAAAGTGCAAAATAACTTTAATTTCGGAAGTCGGTGTCAAAAAACGAAGAAAGAAAATATATATATACGGTCGAATTGAGAACCTCCTCCTTTTTTTTTCGTTGGTTAAAAACCAGAAACACCGACTGCCGAAATTAAAGTTATTTTTTGGAATTAGAATTTTGTTAATCCTTACGAGTATATGATAGGATAACCTCCTCCTTTTTGAAGTCGGTTCACATTTGGTCCCATTAAAATTTGGTGAAGATCTGATGAAGAATTTCGGAGATACACAATGCAACTCTTCAATAAATGATAGCAAACTTTCCATAATTGCTGCAATCACATGTCTGTATATTGTTTACACCACTTCACAACATTACATCACGCTGATACACTCTGAAGGGGTACACAGATTTGTACAGTTCACCCTGTTATACCTTAATTTCACCGACTATGTTCAAATTCCGTACTTTTGGGGCTATCAATTCGGGCATAACTTTACTATTTCGGGCATAATTTAGTTTTAGAATGGGGTACAACAACTAAAAAGTGAAAAAAAAAAACTTTTTACAAAAACAAAAACAACCGACTATATCCCTATATCAATACTAAAAAATGAAAAATAACTTTAATTACGCAAGTCGGTGTCAAATAATGAAGAAACCAATCTAGATATACCGACTTCCGAAATTAAAGTTATTTTGCATTTTTTAGTATTGGTATAGGGAAGTCGGTTGTATTTTTTTTGTAAAAAGTTTTTTTTTTAAATTGTGAATGTCTGATGAGTAATCCACATAGTGGTTGATGTGTGGATTATTTTTTAGTATGTGATATTTGTATTTGTTTTAGTATTTACAACCATCCTGCAAAATAAATGTTGTTTATCATTTAACTCAAAACTCAAAGCATTTATTTCTAAACTATTTTAAACCAGTTACAGGCACTTTTTCAGGTATTTTATTATAACATTTTAAACAATACCCCATGAAAGATAAAATATAATATCAGACTAATTAGTACACTTAACGTTCATAGTACAAAAGTATCGTTGCTCCTTTTGAGTCAAGTCCATTCAACGGTTGCCTGTGAAAGATTAAGCGAAAAGATAGCCCATTATGACACCTAAGTCGCAGGTATTCCTAGTTTAGGAGTCAGGGTTTCAACTTTTGTGCGCCTTTAAATATTGTGAACTATTTAGCTAGATATAAAGTATCCAAAGTAGTAGGCAAAAGTACCAAAAACGGCCGTTTATGACACTTTTGCCTACTACTTTGGATACGAAACATTCTGAGACCTGTTTTAACAACGTAAAAATACTTTACCCTCTTTGTAACAAACGTGACGATGGATTCTTAATATTTATTTTCTATGCTATGCTACGATTTTTCATTCAATGAGGGCGCCACTTGGCCGGTAGCAGACCCTTAAGCTCCCAATTTTATTTTGTTAGCGTTTACCTTGACAGTAAAGAGCTGTAGCGTATTTTTGGTATGTGTTACTAATTCCAGAGCATCTTCAGTTGAATATATGTATTTTATATATTCAACTGAAGATGTATATTAGGCTATGTATAGTAGGCTATACACCTATAAAAACGCGTCACACATTCCTGTAAATGCACAGCCTTCAATCCCTACTTAATATTATAAACGCGAAAGTGACTGTCTGTTTGCCTGTCTGTTAGGCTCTCACGCCTAAACTGCAGAATTTATTTTGATGAACTTCTGTTATTATTGATGATAAAACCATAAAACTTTGTACTTGTAACTTTGCACTTTATAAGAAATAAATAATCATTTGTTAATGCGTTTTTGAAATTTCGACCTCCAAAAAAAAAGAGAAAAAAATGGGTATGGTAGGTTGAATTAGGGGATGAAAAGTCGTATGGAAGTCCTAACAAATCTATATAGGCTTACTTTATTTGCAAAATTAGTATCCTTAAAATAAAAAAAGGCTGCCCAAACTAAATATTGTTATAAGCAAAAGCTACAATATGTAACAAAAACCCTGTTGTTCCTTCTACCTACGTTTTAAGAATCGGTATACAAACGTAATAAAGCAAGTCATTTATAAAAAACTTCAAAAATAATTAAATACTTGTCTATTCTTCTTCTTCTGTTTAATTATTATTATTTGTAATGTTTAACTGATTTCTTACGTCTGCAATTTTGCATGAACCTATTGCGAAAGCCGTAGGCTATTTAGCGAAATAAAGATGTACTTTCTTGCAAAATCAGATAGTCTAAACATTTTTTTGAATGTGTTGATTTTAATAGCTATATGATTTTGACCTCTCGACTAGCCAATGCTTAATTTTTTTAAATTATAATTTTATCTATGCTGTGCTTGTAGGTAAATGTAGGTACACATCCTTAAAAGGAACAACAGGGTTTTTGTTACATATTGTATAGCTTATGCTAGCTTGTCTGTCCATCGTAAAACTTACAAAATATCTCATGTACATCTTTCTATAGAAACTACGCAACATGCAACTTTCACATAAAAGATTTTAGTAGGATCGACCTATTTTCTTAAAAAATACTAAATTCAATCTCAATCTTCCACAGACATGAAGACGCACTTCCAAAATACGTTTCACCAGCCGCGTTGCCGTCCCATCAGTCATATGGGGAATGACTTTCTGTCTTCCGACAGCAGTTGTAACCTGATCAGCCCAGAGTACTCACAGCCGAGGCATTCTGTGGACAGAAGCAAGGGCACTTGGTGCCAGAATCAAATTGTGAGTATACACTTCTCTTATACATTTAGGAGTTTATGATTACAGTACATTTCTTGAATTTTCAAGTTACGTTCAACCATAAACTTTGGTTCATTAATTTCAGATGAACATAACACAATCAGGAGAGGATTTACACGATCAAGAAGTTAACGTCGAGGATGATGACGTCGAAACTTCTACGGCGACGACTTTGATAGTCGACGATGACAGTGATGTAGCTAATGACATAGAAGACACTTCCTTAGTAGAAGGCCGTGATTATGACATTATCCATGTTTACACAGCTAACCCTGATGTATACGACCTACCTGATTCTTCGGATGACGTTATAGAGATAGTAGATTCTTCAACCAGTGATAACGACTCGGAGGCTGAGAGCGTAAATGGCTTCGACAGTAGCTACAGAGAAGGCAATGATCAAGATCAGAACACAGTAAGTCAAGATGGTCTAGATAATAATTTAGACAGGCTTTCAAATATAAATGAATATTACATTGATAACGAAAACATACTTGACTCAGACGATCCCGTTGTAATAGACGTGGACGAATATTTAATAAAGAGCACAGTACCTGTGCGCTCAAGTGAAAATGAACCCGTCAATGACCAGGATAATGCAGATTTGTTAAGAATCGAAGAAAATAAGAGGTATCTCTTAGAAGATATTACCTACACAGAATTCAAGCCCGTGAAACCGTGCATAACCTTAGAAGACTTAGATATCTCCGAATTTGCCTTTAACAATGATGAGGACAAATTAGAGAATGCTAATATAATTAATGACATGCCACAATTACTGACTGATGAAGAAGTAGACAGCTTTCTAATAATTAATACCGAAACAACACCTAAGTCTGAATCTGAAGAAAATATAACGAGTTATCTTGGTACGGAGATTGAAAGGCCACTTGACTCAACCATCGACTGCCAACCACCAATAGTGAACTTACCTCCATTAAAAGGAACATGTAGCCGAACGAACGAAACGAATATCTTGAAATTCTGCATTGAGAAAAAACCACGCAACGACCACTATTCGTCGGAAAAGCTGCACAGTTTGCCCAACCTCAAAGGCGGGCAGTCCCTTCCCAAACCGGAAGTGTTGCCTAGTAGGATTACCGAATCAAGACATAGGTCGTGCAAGAGTAAGAAAGTAGTCTACCATTTTAGTAGTGACGAGGAAAATGAACTAAAAACCGAAGAAACTAAAAAGGGGTCTAAACTAGACGCTAAAAATAAGACAAATGTAAACCCCCTTATAAAATCGCCAGACCACCCTGACTGTCGTACAAAACTATCCCCACCCAACGGTGTGCCAGATAGTTTAAAAGATAAATCTAACAGTTCTGAGATTATTAAAAGTCCTTCAAATAACGATAGTGACAATAACAGTCATAATTCTAGCGGTAGCATTAAGTTAATTATTAAAAATAAATCGGAAGTTATACTTAACTGTGATAAAAATATAGACAAGAGTAAAAATAGTGTTAGCGATAAAAGAAACAATGTAAATGAACGGGAACCATGCATTAAACATTTAGATAGGAGCAAAAGTAAAGTTGTTAATAATGTAGAGACAGTAACTACTGCAAAGGATAAACCCCGGTCGAAAAACGAAAGAGCATTGTCTAGTAATAAGCAAGATGTTCAGATACCACAGGCTGTAACGCCTGTGGTATCTGAACCCAAAAAAAAGAAACAGCATTATAACGAGAAACAAAAGTGTTTGCTTGCGGCAGCTATTCAAAAGGTTGCTGAACAACCCCCGAAGAAGAAGAAAATTAGTCTACAGGAGTATAAATTGAGAAGAAACGCCTGTTCGAAGAACAGTTCTGCGACCGTGAGTTCAAAGGTGACATTTCCTGACATGCGTAGACATTTACATGACGATGTGGCTAAATGTTCAAAAACGGAGACCACTCCCAAACAGGAACAAACATTTTTTGACCCAATCAAAGAAGCTGCTAGGAAAATTCTGATGAGCATTGATTGTAAGAAACAAAAAGCTGAGGCTATAAGAAAAAGAGACGAAAATTTAGTCGTGAGTAAGATACGACCTTTGGCAAGTGATGCCGAAATTATGCAAATCGTAGGAATGAGTCAGCCGGAATGTTTACCTGTACCTATAGAAAAATCTCAAGTGTCTGGTGAAGAGCCCGTTGTTAAGAAAATATTAAAAGCCACATCTTCGTCAGCTGAATCCAAATCTACCAATAATTTAAAAATCAAAAAGTCTGATCATATACTGAAACAGAACGTGTTTGATAACGAGAGAAGAGACAAAAAACCTCTAGACGAGAAAAAGCATTCAAATGTAAAAATAGATAAAGAACGATACAAGGATATAACAGCAACATTGAAAAGTGTGGAGAAACAAGTCGAGACGAAAATATTGAGCAATTCCTTATTCGCTAGTATCCAAGATGTAGTGTATATGAAAAAAGCTTCCGAAGAGGCTGAAAAACATGACGGCATACACAAACTTAAATCCCCTGAAAAGAAACGCGTCTTCAGAATCCCTAAGACAACGATAGTAAGAGAATATGACCCAAAGGTTGAACACGGAGAGGATAAAGTTATCCTAAATTTAGGCAAGCACAGAAGTAAACCAGGCTTCTCGAGCATGGTCATACAAACGAATCCAGTGAACGAATTAGCTGAGCGGCCAATCTTAATCCCAACACCTCAAGAACGAGTCAGCCAAGTAAGCAGAAAGCGGAACGATAGTGACATGTCTCTATGTAGTGATGAAAGCCCATCACATAAAAGTGACGAACGTCAAGTAAAGCCGATGAAAGCAGATGATAGAATATTAGAACCTAAAGAAGTGAAAGCAGAACGGACTGAAACAAAGAAGAGGTCTAGGTCAAAAGACCGTTACGATTCTAAGTACAGAAGACGTTCGAGGTCTTTGTCGTGCGGACGCAACCGAAGTCGAAGTCGCAGTTGCACTAGTTCCCGTACTCGTTACAGCAAATACCGAAGATCAGACTCTCCATACAGAAGAAAACGCAGATCTAGATCTCCATACCATAAAAGACGGTCACCCTCGGTCAGACGTGATCGTTCAGCCCGCTCCAAATCCCGGTCAAGGTCGACAGTGACTCGCTCAAAGTGTTCTGTGGCCAAGAAGAGGAAACCCACGGTTTCGGAAAGCTCCGGTTCTTCCACCAGGTAAGCATTCTTGCCCAAGCGATTTTTTAACCTATGTGTGTGGGTGAAATTTTAAAATGTACCCCCTTTTTAAAATTTCGTACATGCACAATATTTATTTATTTAAAATGACGACCAACCATAGTTGGTGCAAAATAACTACTTGTCTGAATTCTTGTATTACTTCTACTATTGAGTACCTTATGTATTCTTTTATCTGGCTTAGTAAATGTTTGTTTTACTTGAAAATGCCATAATTTATTCATAGTACAGACTGTTGTCAACATTACCTGACCCACCCTAAAATCAAACGACTTTGGACCCTCTGCTTGTAACATTAAGGTTTATTTAATTTATATGAGCTAATCACACAAGTGCACGAGGACTTGATGAACAAAAATACAATACACAGACACTCAAATTTGATCTTTAACACGTAACGTTAAGGTAAACCCACCCAACATAGTCGGAGCCACCGGCATTATATATGTTTTTGTTAAGCTATTTTAATCATTATCTCGTTAACATTAAAGTTGAAAAGCTTTTAAGTCACACTACATAATTACAACCCAATCTTTAATTTCGCGTATTCCCAACAAGTTCTTGTGGCTTAGCGGTTTGATGCTGGATTGACGACGAACAGCATGTGGGTTCGAAAACACAGTCCACCTATACATCACTTTCTTTTTTAATTTGTTTTCATTTCTACAATATTGCTTGCAATATTAAAGAACGACCAATATGATTTTCGCCTAATAACTTATCTTGTAAACGGGTGGGTAATTTAAAAACTTTAAGTTCACGGTTCTTTATAATGAATACGAATATTTATTTTTCAACTACCCACTTATTACAAGTTATGTGAAAATATTACCATTTTAAAAAGTTTATGTATAGTCTGTAGTTCTTTACAATAATACAAGAAATAGTTTTGGAATATAAATTCTATATTGAAAGCAAAACAATATCTTTCTCGCAGGATTTGATCTCGAACCTTGTTTTTCTCAGTCTTTCACACAGACCACGAGACCAGAATTACTAGAACTCAATCATTAAAATAAGCTATTACACTTATCATATTATAACAAATAGTTATAAAATATAACCTAATGCTAACGTTTTAAAGATCAAATTTGCGTGTCTATATTATTATTGTATTTGTTCATCAAATCCTCGAGCAGTTGTCTGATAAGCTCATATAAATTAAATAAACCATAATGTTACAGGCAGAGGGTCCAAAGTCGTTTGATTTTAGGGTGGGTCAGGTAATGTTGACAACAGTCTGTACCTAGGTGACGAGATTTTGCTCGGTTTTTTTTAAGTGAAAACTTCTTTAGCGGCGTTGAGCACTTTTCTTGGGATGCCCATAAAATGTTAAACTCGCGTCAGGACACGTGACCTGATCGAAAATTCGTAAGACGATTCCAAAATATTCAAAAATGCACAACGTTAATGTTCAAGCTTTCACTTCTGCCTGCACGCCCGTTGTTTTTTTTTTGGTAAATCTTGTTATTTGATTTTTTCGTTTTCGATTCGATTTATCGCCCCCGAAACCCCCTTTTTTTCTTTTTCTGCATACTAAATTTCATAAAAATTGTTAGAGACGTTTCCGAGATTCAGATTATATATTTATACATATATACAAGAATTGCTCGTTTAAAGGTATTAGATACTAAAAAAAAAATTCCCAAATTATTAATCCGATGAAAAAGAACAGAAAGCAAAAAAAAAAATTACATAAAAATACAACCGACTTCCAAAAAAAATGCATTATCAAATTGATTTCGAAAGTCGGTGTTAATTAACACCGACTTCCGAAATTAAGATTATTTTGCAATTTTTTGGAAGTCGGTTGTTTTTTATTGTATTTTTTTCTCTTTTTAACCGACGAAAAGAGGAGGTTCTCAATTCGACCGTATATATATATATTTTTTTTGTATGTTCAGCCCTCAATTCGTCATTTATGAACCAATTTTGATGATTCTTTTTTTGTTAGATAGGGTATACCTCAAGGGTGGTTCCATGTCAAGGAAATCAGGATCTGATAATGGAATCCTGATAAAATTGAGAGAAAACCTCAAAAATTGTGGGCACGTTTAGCTTTTCTGTATGTATGTTCGGCCCTCACTCAGTTATTTATAAACCGATTTTGATAATTCTTTTTTTGTTAGATAGGGTGTACTTCAAGGGTAGTCCTATGTCAAAAAAATCGGGATCTGATCATGGGATCCTGATGAAATTGAGAGCGAACCTCGAAAATTGGGCACGAATATTGTTTCTGTTTACTTTTCATAACTTAATCAGGTATTTGCATTTAAGAATCATCACATCATGAAACTGAGCTGATGATGGATACCATACCTTTCCTAAACAATAGAGGTATGAAAACTGTTTTTAGTGGCAAATACCACTTAATATACTTTGAAAAAAACGTCTTTACAATATTGGAGGTAACCGCAACTTGTCAATATCCTGGGAACTTCATGGAAGAATGGTTACATCATCAGCTCAGTGGCAAGAGGAATTATGAAGGATTAGAAATTAGCCACGAGAGTGTTAAAAGATGATGCGAGCCACATAAAATCATAAAATAAAAAAAACTTTTTAACAAATTAACCGACGAAAAAGAACTAAAAAGCAAAAAATAAATAAACCTTTTAATTCTTGAGTATTGAGCTTATTTACATAAACTGTCAAATATATAAGCTAATTTTGAGTCGGCGCCTACAACAGATTAACTATCAAAATTTTATATGTACGTAGAAATGAAAAAGGCTCTACGTACCTAGGAACGTAAAGCCCTTATTTTTAGGGTTCCGTACCCAAAGAGTAAAACGGGACCCTATTACTAAGACTCCGCTGTCTGTCTGTCTGTCTGTCCATCTGTCACCAGGCTGTATCTCATGAACCGTGATAGTTAGACGGTTGAAATTTTCACAGATGATGTATTCCTGTTGCCGCTATATCAACAAAAACTAAAAAAAAAAGAATAAAATAAATATTTAAGGGACAAACGTGATTTTTTTGTCGTTTTTATAAATATTGGTACGGAAACCCTTCGTGCGCGAGTCCCACTCGCACTTGGCCGGTTTTTAACACACTTGTAATAGCTTCACTTGTAACTAAGTAATTAGTGAAAAAGTGAAAAATAATTAACTTTCATTTCGGAAGTCGGTGTCAAATAAACGAAAAAACAAATTACAAACAGCGACTTCCGTAATTAAAGTTATTTTGCAATTTTTAGATGTCAGTTGTATTTTTTGTAAAAAATATTTTTTTTGCAATTTTTAGAAGTTCGTTGTATTTGTTGTAGCATAGGTTTTTTTTTAAATTACTATATTTTAATGAGTATACATTTTATTAATCGGCACCTCGAGCCCTTAATTTTGGTACCCTACATGACCACGTCACAAAAAAAATACGACTACACTTGGGTACCTAATTACACAGACACTATAACCCAATTTGGTTGCAAGTCGGCTAGAGGTAGACTCGTGCATATAGACGCGTTTAATGTCGAACAATTGTTCCTGATAAGTTCTTTCGAAATGGCTTCGTTATGTTGGGTGATGATGGGTTAAGGCGAATTTTTTTATTGTTGTACTTTCGGGACAGAGTTTTTTTTTTTTTAATGGCGTTCTGCCCTGTTGCACAACATCTGAATTCGTTTTCGTGTCAGTAACTTTAGCAAGAATATTTTTTTGTAAATTTTAAACAAATTTGAACAGGCATATTAGCCACAGTCTGTAGTCTATCTCTTTAGAGATAATTAAAAAAAAACAAGTATATCTTTTATCAAAATCGCATGGTCAGCAGGAATGCATCAAATCATTCACTACTGCGATTCTTAAAGCACTTTTTTTTTAAATTCATTGGTATTTGTGATATTTCTTCTGTGTAAAAAACTTTTTTACAAAAAAAATCAACCAACTTCCAAAAAAAAATTACACTAAAAATTAAAAAGTAACTTTAATTTCGGAAGTTGGTGTTTGTATTTTACTTCTTCGTTATTTGACACCCTACTTCCGAAATTAAAGTTATTTTTTAATTTTTAGTGTATTTTTTTTTTGGAAGTCGGTTGTTTTTTTTGTAAAAAAGTTTTTTATTTTTCACTTTTTAGTTGTTATAGCCTAGAACTAAAAACCCCAATAACATGGAACGTGGAATTTAAACATTTGGAGTACACCAAAACGTCATCTAGGTAAACGAATTTTTCGTTTTTGTTCAGTTTCTCAAAAAGCGCTAAAGCAATTTCGATAAAATTTGTATGGGTGGTCCCATACACACCCACATACCCTCGGGACAGAGAAAAAAAAAAGATAAAAAATAAATGTACTCTTCAGACCACCTGGGGAGTATATTCTATCGGATAAAGCAAGAACTTTGAAAATCGGTTCACGACTGACCAAAAAATCGCCGGAAATACCTACACAAAAAAAAACATACATACAGTTGAACATAGAACCTCCTCCTTTTTCGAAGTCAGTTAAAAATAAGCCGCTAGTAGAAGATTTTATTGAATTCTCTTACAAAAACCGTGTCTTTCCATTGATCACTGTCTAATCTCCACCTGACTGTTCCAGCTCATCATCTGGATCCTCGCCCTCCTTGTCTGGATCCTGTTCCTCCTCGTCTGGATCCTCTTCATCCTCGTCTGGATCCAGTTTATCATCCAACAGCTCCAGAAAATCGCGAGGGTCCTGCAGCTCTTATAAGCAAGATAAGAGCTATAATCAGAAAGGGTATAGGAGCTTTAATCCCGATAGGTGAGTGTGCCGTCTCATACAATTCTTCGTGCATTTCGTTGAAACATGTTTTTGTTATAAGCCCCGTTTTTTTTTTTTTTTTTTTTGGGGGGTGGGAAATCATCCAATGACTTCTTCCGCTCTAGGGTGGAGCGGAAGGGTGTGTCAGACTCTTACTGACTAAAACCCACCCCTGTTCCTCCCTGCCTCGAGTGCCCGGGGGCGAGGTAACTCTTTCGAATTTATCCTCCACCCCCGGGCAGGCACCGGCCGTGGCAGGCCCCTTCCTTTGGCTGACAACTCTTTGAGGCGCGCGTGGAACACTACGCGCCGTCGACTCTCGGGCCTGGTGCTGATCGGACGGCGAGTTACCCACTACTCGCCGTCCGCAGGCCCGGGTCTACGGTGGCCGGAGATCGTCTCGCGGCCCCTGGCGTCTCCTGCGGCGGTCGCGGCTGGGGGCGCTAGGGCGACTCGGCCGTTGCTGAGCCTCCCTAACGTGTGCCGCCTCCCTCTTCGCGAGCATTACTGCTTCGCAGAAGGAGGAGACGGCCTCCCATTCCCTCTCGCTCCGTACCATGGCCTGAACCAGGGCACGGCGCGAGAGGTCGCTGTCGCCTATCGCATCCACGAGGACACGGCGGTGCTCTGCCCAAGCGGGGCAAACCTCCACCGTATGCTCCACCGTGTCCTCTGGGCGATCCTCGCAGTGGAAACACTCAGGGGTCTCCTCCGCCCTGATCCGACACAGGTACCTCCCGAAACAGCCGTGTCCGGTGAGCACCTGCGTCAGGCGGAAGGTGAGGGCGCCGTGACGCCTCTCCAGCCACTCCTCAAAGAGGGGCACCACCGCCTCGATGGTGGCGTGCCCAGCGCTGGGTTGCGACAGTCGCTCTCTCCATGTCACCATGAGATCCTGCCGGAGCTCGGTCCGCCGAGCCGCGAGTTGTCGCGGCAGCGGAGTTTCGCCCCGGCGTTTGGCCTCCTCGCGCCACTCGTACAGGTGCGCGAGGATTTTTGCCTCCGTTATAAGCCCCGTAGGTTTTATATAACGGCTGGTAAAGCAGCTATACCGTTTGAGTTTCTGAACTGGGTACAGTCGTCCATGACGAAGTTGGTAACACTTTGTCTTTGAGCTGACCAGCTTATTCTGGTTTTGTCTCTTAAACATCCCAAAACCACAAATATCCATAAAACTAATTTATTGCACATTATTTTTATAAATTAAATTATTTAATAAATGATAATGATAAATGATATTTATTTTGTAAACAGGTTACAATTAACACTTTTACACGTCAATGGTTATTATTAATTTTTAACGCGTCAGGCCCCGCGCGTCGACATAACAATAGGTTTTTAATTGTGTCTGCTAATGAGGGACTAGACGCGTTAATATTATAATAATTGTCGAATCTCTGAAAATGGTGGTTTAAACTGTTAGTGCATAGAGTTATGGTAATATTTGTGTATAACTTAATATTATAAAGAGGTAAAGTTTGTAACTTTGTTTGTAGGACGTAATCTCTGGAACTACTGAACCAATTTTGAAAATTCTTTCACCAGTAGAAAGAGTGTGAGTTCCTGAGTGACATAGGCTCTATTTGATTGTGATTATGGATGCTAAATGACGTTACGTGCCATTCAAATAATTTTGCCCCTGTGCAAAGGTGGGGCGGGTCGATAGTGTATAATAAATAAAAAAATATAAATCAGGATTAACCTTTTCCTCGTTACAGGGAAACTAGCACTCCTGTGGAAGACCGTAGAGTAGTATTCGTGGGCCGTCTCAAGAAAGACATCACCAAGCTCACGCTCAAGAACCAGTTCTCCAAGTTTGGATATGTGACGAAAGTGCGGCTTCATAGGAAGGCGGATAGGTCAGTATTTTGATGTTTTGACTTCTTTGAAACTATACTTTTTCCAGGTACAATTTCGACCGAACCTTAGCTTTGTCGTCTTTGAGAACATCATATGCCGTGGCAAAGTACTAGGTAGGCGTGTGCGGCTAACTGCCTAAGGAGCGTCGGTAGAGATTCAATATCGTCCCTCTCTTATTACATTTTATTATTTTTATAAATGTTGTACGAATGAGGCCTTTTGCAGATATGGTTGTTGTTGCTGCTGCTAGGAAATGCTGGTGTTCTCACAAAGTTGTACTTCACCAGTTTTAGAGCATGACAACTCCAGCGCCTTCTAAAACCATTTCTATTCTGTTCAACAGAACTCGGTATGGCTTCGTGACTTACCAGCGCGCTCGCGACGCCTGGTCAGCTGTAGACGCATCTAGCAAGTTCCCGCAGTACGACATCGGGTTCGGAGAGCGCCGCGCCTTCTGCAGGCAAAGTTATGCTGATCTTGGTGAGTTGATAAGATTATAAATTTAGACAATGCTATAGCACTTCGCCCACGACTTCGTCCGCGTGTGTTTTAAAACTAAAGCCCATAATTAATATAATTTATAGCCTTGTATGTAGTACCAACTGTAGATTTTGTTCCAGCGATCACCCCGCACGTACAAACTTACAAACCAATACCTTTCATGATATTATTATAGACTAGCTTCTGCTAGTGGCATCGCCCGCATGTTAAAAATTAGCCTGTATTTTAATCAAGGTTATCTATCTGTGTGCAAAATTTCATTTAAATTCCTTCAGCCGTTTTTGCGTGATTGAAACACAAACATACAAACTTACAAACCGATAACTATATATATATATGGGACGAGAACAAATTATACACATACACCTGAACCTTCCTCATGCATCACTCTGTCGATTGCTGAAAACCGCATGAAAATCCGTTCAGTAGTTTTTGAGTTTATTGCGAACAGACTCGGAAAGGGACTTTATTTTTAACCGACTTCGAAAAAGGAGGAGGTTCTATGTTCGACTGTATGTATTTTTTTTTATGTATGTCCACCGATTTCTCTGTCAATTGAGGACCGATTTTCAAATATTTTTTCTTATTCGATAAAATACACTCCCGAGTGGTCCCATATAAAATTTCTCAAAATTGCTTCAGCGCTTTTTGAAAAACTGAACAAAAACGAAAGATACGTATTACTAGATGACGTTTTGGTTTCTCCAATTACGACTATGTTTTAATTCCACGTTCCATGTTATTGGGTTTTTTAGTTCTGGGGTATAACAACTAAAAAGTGAAAAATAAAAAACTGTTTTACAAAAAAATACAACCGACTTTCAAAAAAACTACACCAAAAATAAAAAAAATAACTAATTTCATCGTCAAATAACGAAGAAATAAATACAAATACCGACTTCCGAAATTAAAGTTATTTTTAACCGATTTTCGAAAAAGTAGGAGGATAGAACCTCCTCCTTTTTTGACTGTATGTATGTTTTTTTTTAATTTTTAACCGACTTCAAAAAAAGGAGGAGGTTCTCAATTCGACTGTATTTTTTTTTTTTTTATGTGTGTTACCTCATAACTTCTTACTACGTGAACCGATTTTGAAGATTTATTTTTATTTGAAAGCTGTTGCTTCACACTTGGTCCCATTTTAATTTAGTGAAGATCTGATGAAGGACTTCGGAGATACACAATGGAACTCTTTAATAAATGATAGCAAACCTTCCAGAATTGCTGCAATCGCATGTCTGTATATTGTTTTCACCACTTCACAACATTACATCACGCTGATGCGCTCTGAAGGGGTATACAGATTTGTACAGTTCACCCTGATACACCCTAATTTCACCAACTACGTTCAAATTCCCTATTTTTGGGGCTATCAATTCGGGCATAACTTTACTATTAATTTAGTGTTAGAATGGGGTACAACAACTAAAAAGTGAATAAAAAACTTTTTACAAAAAAAAAACAACCGACTTCCATAAATAAAACTAAAAAATGCAAAATAACTTTAATTTCGGAAGTCGGTGTTTCTAGTTTGGTTTCTTCGTTATTTGACACCGACTTCCGAAATTAAAGTTATTTTGCATTTTTTAGTTTTATTTATGGAAGTCGGTTGTTTTTTTTTGTAACAATATTTATTTATTTATTTAGTACATGGAAGACTTACAGCTAATAAAAGCAAATAAAAAAGGAAATCATAGTCACCAGAAAGCCAATTACAAATCCTCACTTATAGAACTATAATAATTTTGTGGTGTGAGCACAAAAACAAAAACACACCGCTTTAAAGAAAGAAGCAAAATTGGTTTGCAATTATATGACGAAAATAATAAAATAAAAACAAAAGCAAGTAATATAACCTACCGCTACTTACTACTAAACAACTTATTACTAAAAAAATTGAAGCTTAAGCACCTTCTGGCCGAATTCACACTAATTGTGAATGGATCTAAAGCATATTCCTTGCACATATCATTGAAACTACTACTTGCGCGCACAATATAACTGTTCTGCCTATAATTCGAAGATGTATGAGGAACACGTAAGGGTGGATTAAAGCGAAATGTTTTACTTGGCACATTAAAATAAAATTTTGACAGTAACTCAGGGCTATCAATACTGTTATTGAGGATTTTTAACAAGAATAAACGGTCAGCAATTTTACGTCGATCTAGCAGTGGCAGCAGATGATACTTCTTACAGAGTCCAATATATCCGGTTGACTGATATGGAATCTTTTGATGAAAGCAAAGATTTTTTATGAAACGTCTTTGGATATTTTCAATCTGGTCAATGTATTTATGATAACATGGATTCCATATCTGAGACGCATACTCTAGCTGACCTCTTACAAAAGTGCAATACAAAATTTTTAGTGTTTTGGCATCTGTAAAACACTTAGAGAGGCGCATTATAAACCCAAGCAATTTAGAAGCTTTTTTAACAATTGCATCAATGTGTGTGTCAAAAACTAACTTACTGTCTTGATGGACGCCCAAGTCACGAATAGAATTGCACCTTGGCAAGATCTAGCCCGCCAAAGTATAAGTAGTGGCCAGGACTACACGTTTTCTAGTGTAAGTGATCACCGAACACTTAGATGGGTTGAGATCGAGTTTATTAACCCGACAATACTCTTCGAGCCGTTACAAGTCAGTCTGAAGTGCTAGTCTATCTTCGAGCGTTGAAATAGTAGCAAAGATTTTCATGTCATCAGCAAAGCATAGTAGTTTGGATGAATGGAGGCACTGATCGATGTCGTTCACATAGACTACCGAGCAACGAACCTGAGGTACTCCGCTGGGCACGTTTACCCAACTAGACATATAATTGTTGAGTACTACTGCTTGTGACCTGTTATCAATGTAAGAGGAGAACCACCTCAAGAGGTCCCCACGGATGCCCATGTTGCCTAGTTTCTTTATCAGGGTATCATGGTCGATCCGATCGAATGCCTTGCTATAATCTGTGTAAACCACATCGACCTGGCTGCCATTATCCATAGCATCTGTAATGAAATCATTAAATAAAATCAAGTTAGATGTGGTAGACCGTCCTTTCAAAAATCCGTGCTGAAAGGAGCTGAACGAGCTAGCAAGGGCGGGATATAACTGGTTATAGACAATCCTCTCAAATATTTTAGCTATAATGCATAACTTGGATATAGGCCTATAATTAGTAATCTCAGTTTTAGACCCCTTCTTATGTACGGGTGTAATAAAAGCAGATTTCCATACTTTGGGGACAACACCCTGAGACAAAGACATGGAAAACAAAATTGAGATAGGTAGGGCAATGGAAGGCGCGCATTTAATCAGAAACTTAGATGAGATGTTATCAGGGCCAGCACCTTTAGTAGGATCCAAGTTACGGAGTAAACCGGTAACAACATCAACATTCACTTCAATGTGACAAATGTCAGATGAAGCTCTGTTGTTATCCAAAGGGAGAACAGGAGGTGGACTGGGAGTGATAGATGAAGTGGGGTTGAGGAAAGTCGACATAAAATAAGACGAAAAAGCCTCACAAATAGAATCTCCAGTGAGTAATGATTCATCGTTATAATTTAATGTATTAGGAATAGTATTAGAGTTGTAGCGTTTTTTAATAAAGGTCCAAAAGTGTTTAGGGTTATCTTTAATGGATTTTTCAGTTTGATTAAGATAATATTTATAACATGAAGCTTCCATAGTCTTGACTCTGTCACGCAAATATTTATAAGTTAACTCGTCAGATTTATTGCCGTAATTCTTGAATTTTTTTAGATATTTATATTTTTCTTTAATTGCTTTGACAAGTGATGAGATAAACCAGACTGGGTATTTTTTATTACATACTAGCTTTTGTGGTATATACTTGTTTTGAAACTGCTTTATAGTACCTATAAAGTATTCAACCGACTCATCCAGAGACCGGATTGAAAACTCATGTTCCCAATTAGTGCCAGAAATCTCTTTATTTATAGAATCATAGTCGCCTTTGCTATACATATATCGTAACCGTGGCGCATGGTCAAGGGGAGGTATTTCAAAGATGTCAATATTAATTAGCAACGCAGGATGATAGGGATCAATAGGCACTAGAGGGTCAACACATTCACTAACACAGGCTAGCTTATTTGAGAGGACTAAGTCCAACAGTTTTCCGTACCTATTAGCTACCCCATTATACTGACCGAAGTCCAGCGCACATAACTCGTCCGCCAACAAACGCTCGTCACTAGTGACGGGGCTCACCGGGACCAACGAAAGGTTATTAGATGGAGCCCACGAGATTCCACTCATATTAAAATCACCCAAAACTAAAAACACATCTGAAGTTTTATTCAGAACTGTATGGTTTAATTTGGAAAGGAAGTTATTTAGTTGTTCCGAAAATGAAAACCCTTTTTTTTGTTCACACATGTAAAGAGCACAAATATATAAGTTCACGTGTTCTCGTGACTTTGAATTCTTAAGCCTTAATTTGATCCAGAGATCCTCCGCCGAAGAGTGTAGGAGCGGTTGAAGAATGACAGGTAACTCCCTACGCGTCGCTATAAGCACACCACCACCTTTCGTTTGTCCCGTCATAGCATAATCCCGGTCACGGCGCCACACTAAATAACGATCATCAAACAACTCTGAGTTCAACACGCCATCCATTAACCACGTCTCCGTTAAAACAATAACATCGTAGGAATTCTGTAAAACTTGACGATAGAACGAGTCTGTCTTTGTTCGCAATCCCCGTACGTTCTGATAAAAGACAGTAAGACACTGTTTACCGTTGTTAGCCATTGCACACACATCCAACAACAATTGAATAAGCATCAACAACAATATAATGCAATAAAATTTGCCAATTCATTTCGAAACAATTATTAGTTACGCATAAAAGATGTATGAATTTATAATGCGGGTAAAAATAAGTCAAGTTAGCAAGAATGTATAAATCTTTCGATGTTAGGCAGGACACAACCGTGCGAGCAAGAAAGCAGCAATAAATCACACGCATATGCGTAAGCGAGACAAATGTGTAGTTAAGTATTGGAACTCGAAAACTAACAGCGCGATAACAGTAGAAGCTCATTAGCAGTGCCGAGGTGCTAAACCTTTTACAAAAACAAAGCAAATAACAACTGATATGCAAACTTCGATATATTTTAAAAGTAGAAAAGCAACAAATGAATCGTGTATGTAAATAGAGGCGGTTTAAACAATTTTGTTTAAATCAAATTCCTTTCTTATTATAAAGGCTTTGCAATTAACATCCTTGCGTACATGAATTTTACCATGTTTCACCCAAACGAATTCATAGCGTTTTTCTCTAGCGGCTATTTTAGTAACATTCAGAAGTTTTTTGGATTCCACACTGAGATGGTCGTTAACATAAATACGTTTTGGCGCTCCTTGAAAACCTATGTCAGAAGTAGAGAGATCCTTATCAGCACGTGCAGCCGCAATAAAATCTTCCTTAATATACCTGTTGAGGAAGCTCACTATCACTAATTTTTCCTTGGAATTATGTATAGGCACCCTCGAGATGTAGTTAATCTGCGTTTTAGAACACTTGTGGTTGATTTTGCTGCCGATAGCGTCAACAATTGAGAACAAGTTCTCATTCTTCTTTAGGGGGACACCCTTAATCTCCACATTGTTTAGCCTGGACCGCTGATCAAACGAAGAAAGCTCAAGCTTTGTTGAGGCCAATTCTGTTTGCAAAGAAAAGGCAGTGTCCTGAAGCTTCTCAAACTCGGAGGTTTTACTTTCTAGTTCAGCAAGTCTGGTGTCGAATTCATCGAGTCTGCCACTAGAGAAATCACAACTTTTCTTAAGCTCGGTCAACTCATCCTTAATCGATCTTATGTCGCTGACTAAGGTAGGTAAGCTCAGCAGCTGCTGCTTCATCTCGCGAATCTCACCCAGTACCGTATCCAATGAAGCAGAAGGTTGCGGCGAAAGCAGAGCAGGCGACGATTTACAAGCAGGACACCTCCATTGTGCTCTTCGGTCGGGTCCCAGTTTTCTCCAACCCGCTTCAGACACACTTGCACAAGAGAAATCCAGGAATTTCTTGCAGCTACCACATTGCACCCCGTCGTTAAACTGAACATTGCAAGTGGCACACGTCTTCATCGCGACTAAAATAATTATTATGAGACAATTATAAGTGCAACTTTATGGAATCGTGAAAAAGGTTGACGATCTATTTTTATGAACGTACGCGTACTGTGCTAATGCGTGCTCACACGAGACTGAGACTGACTGATATACAGACATGCGATTGCAGCAATTCTGGAAGGTTTGCTATCATTTTTTGAAGAGTTCCATTGTGTATCTCCAAAGTTCTTCATCAGATCTTCACCAAAATAAAATGGGACCACATGTAAAGCAACAGTTTTCAAATAAAAAAAAAATCTTCAAAATCGGTTCACGCAGTAAAGAGTTATGAGGTAACACACATACAGTCTAAACAGTCACATACAGTTAAAAAAACTTTTTACAAAAAAAATACAACCGACTTCCATAAATAAAACTAAAAAATGCAAATAACTTTAATTTCGGAAGTCGGTGTTTCTAGTTTGGTTTCTTCGTTATTTGACACCGACTTCCGAAATTAAAGTTATTTTGCATTTTTTAGTTTTATTTATGGAAGTCGGTTGTATTTTTTTTTGTAAAAAGTTTTTTATTTTTCACTTTTCAGTTGTTGTACCCCATTCTAAAACTAAATTAATAGTAAAGTTATGCCCGAATTGATAGCCCCAAAAATAGGGAATTTGAACATAGTTCGTGAAATTAGGGTGTATCAGGGTGAACTGTACAAATCTGTATACCCCTTCAGAGCGTATCAGCGTGATGTAATGTTGTGAAGTGGTGAAAACAATATACAGACATGCGATTGCAGCAATTCTGGAAGGTTTGCTATCATTTATTGAAGAGTTCCATTGTGTATCTCCGAAGTTCTTCATCAGATCTTCACCAAATTAAAATGGGACCACATGTGAAGCAACAGCTTTCAAATAAAAAAAAATCTTCAAAATCGGTTCACGTAGTGAAAAGTTATGAGGTGACACACATAAAAAAAAAAAAAAAAAATACAGTCGAATTGAGAACCTCCTCCTTTTTTTGAAGTCGGTTAAAAATACAGTCGAATTGAGGACCTCCTCCTTTTTTTGAAGTCGGTTAAAAATGCAAAATAACTTTAATTTCGGAAGTCGGTGTCAAATAACGAAGAAACCAAACTAGAAACACCGACTGCCGAAATTAAAGTTATTTTGCATTTTTTTTAGTATTATTTATGGAAGTCGGTTGTATTTTTTTTGTAAAAAGTTTTTTTAGTGTATTTTTTTTTGAAAGTCATTTGTTTTTTTTTGTAAAAAAGTTTTTTATAATATGTAGTGATAATATTATACGGTAGGGAAAATAATCCCAAAAGAAAGTCGTCATCATTTCGTTAGGACACATAAAGATGGAATGAAGTGTCATTGACCGGAGACCATAGAAGATCCTCAGTGGGGATGAGAATCCTCTACTTAGTCGACCCTAGGAGACTCATAAGAGCCCAATCTATTCTTGGATCATTCTAAGAATACAATTTTTTTTATCTTTAGATAATTCTTTCATCATAACGTGAGAAAGTCATCCTAATAGAATTTTTATTGATCATTAAATTAGAAGAAAAGTGATTAAAACTAATTTCTTGATTTCCTCTTTCCAGATGGCCGCGAAGTCAGATACACGGAGAGCGCTTTCCACGGGCACGCGGCGCCACGTCCAATTCGAAGGGACGACAATATGTCTTTTAAAGATATGCTTCTAGATACAAAAATAAAAATCGGCCAACGCAAGATGAAACACCCTGACCGGCAATCACCATGGCACTGAAATTCTCTGGCAAAGTGACAGTTGGGTTAATCTAGTGGCAAAGGCCACAGGCAGGTTCAAATCTAGTCGAAGTTATTATACAAGTATCATATTTTTTGTATTATCTGTGCTGTAATATTTTTTTAAACAATTCAAAACAAAAGCTAAGCGTATAACACCTCCTGTATCTCTGTCGACCACTACGATGCATCCCTCTCTGTTGTGCCCCTTCCTTTTGTCTCTCCTAAAATATCCTTCGCTACGTCCCTAATACACCCAGCTATCTCATCCCAACTTTGATTCACACTTCGATCATTCATGTCTCCCATTTCTATCATTTTGTCTACTACTCGCTCTCTAAATTCTTTCGCAGAATCATTCTTCTCTAGCATTCGCCATTTTATTTTAGGAGGAGGACGCTCTTTGCTTTTTGTACACTGTGTTTTTATCGCTAATACCATAACCAGGAGCCTGTGCTGTGAGACCAAATCTCCTCCTGGCAGCACTTTGCAGTCTTTGACGTGCTTAATATGGTTGCGCCTAACTAGAAAATAGTCAATTTGGGGGTCTTGTGGTTACCACTTTTGTATGTGATTAGGTGTTCATCTCTCTTCTAAAACCAAGTGTTGGCTACTGCGAGGATTGCAAAAGCGTCTCTCCCTCGTTATTGGGACATCCAAAGCCCCATCCTCCATGTACTCTTTCATAACAATTTCTCGTTCAATTACTCGTTCGATTACGTTTTGTGACTATTATTCAGATAATGAACACGAGTTTTGTGTAAGAATTTTATACATTTCGGTTTAATAAATCTTAACAGTTAGTTCTTAAGATATTAACGTATGTGAAAAATTATATATTGACCTTAATTACATTCATTATAATCTGCGGTGCTGGTTGTCAAATAATAAACTAATTTTGCATGTTAAAGAATGAAATGAAAATGGGAGAAAACGCACAGCAGCGCCTTAGACAGTCATAAAGTGTTTTGGAACTAAATTGTTACCTACTAATTTACTTTAAAATGACTTGTTATCCAAAATTATGGAAATTCAATAAATTGAATGAAACTATACCCGTATTTGAAAACAAAAAAAGTTATATAAGGTTTTAAATGCAAATTCGGCCGAAAGTTTAAGAAAATGTTTTGAAATGCGGGTATAAATAATTCGCTTTGCTTGAATCTTATGTGCTAGTGTCTACAGTTGAGATTCATACACTGCAGGGTTGTAGTTGTATATTGAAAGTCCAACATAGAGTTGATAGTACATAGAGAGAATGTTTTATTCATAAAGCTGTTGATAAATAAAAGTATTTTGGACATAAGTATACGTATTTTTATTGATCGTTCCATTCTTTTCTCACTGGTCACTGCTTGTGCTTGCTAGACCCTAGACATACACTTCTTTCGTCTACCTAATAAACTTGATGTAAGTTCGTTCCTTGTTTAATTTTGAAACTGTCTCCCCGATCTCTGAACCCGAGCACTGACTGCCTACTGGTCGAGGTCACCATCTCTGTGTGCCAAAATAACGAAATAAGTTAACAAAATTCAAATGATTGTAGAAGCTTAATCATTAGCAGATAGGTACGTAGCATTCTTCTATTAAATAGTTTCAAAATAATGTCGTCGTCTGTTTTTGTCGTTAAAGGATATTTTTAACTTCACAATGGGTTTTGATGCGGTTTCTCTATAGAATGCAAAGGAAGTGGAAGAGGGTAACGTGGTTAATCTATCTGTATTATTATAAAATTCAAAGTCCTGACTGATTGACTGACTGACTTGAAATTTTGCACATGGATACCTTATACAGTGTAGGAACCATCCACACAGCATCCACCAAGGAACGATTTTTGGAAATTCCACCCCTAAAAGAGTAAATTCGGAATGGAAGATTGTATTGAAAGTCCGTCAGTTTTGAAGTTAAGCTCTTCAAATTTTGTCTTTAGGCTAACGATTGAAAATCTGCATATATAAAAAACTATTTTACAAAAAAAAACAACCGACTTCCAAAAAAGAAAATACTTACAATAAACATTAAAAAAATAACTTTAATTAAACATAAGTGATCGTTTCGCGACGTCCTCCGCCTAGGGCGTCTCCTGCTGTGGATGCTGCTGAGGGCGTGAGGGCGACTCTATTGTTGAGCCTCCCACACCCGTTCCGCTTCCTGCTTCGTGAGCATTTCTGCTTCGCAGAAGGAGGAGACTGCTTCCCATTCCCTCTCGCTCCGTACCATGGCCTGGACCAGGGCCGGGCGCGAGAGGTTGGTGCCGCCGATCACCTTCGCAAGAACACGGCGGGGCTCCTCCCAAGTGGGGCAGATCTCCACCGTATATTTTGCTCCACCGTGTCCTATGGGCGATCTTTACAGTGGGGACACCCGGGCGTTTCCCTCCGCCTTATCCTACACAGGAACCTCCCGAAACTTCTGTGTCCGGTGAGGACCTGCGTCAGGCGGAAGGTGAGAACGTCGTGGCGCCTCTCCAGCCTTTCCTCAAAGAGGGGCACAACCGCCGCAATAGTGGCGTGCCCAGCGCTTGGTTGCGACAGTCGCTCCCTCTATGTCACCATGAGACCCTGCCGGAGCTCTGTCCGCCGAGCCACGAGGTGTCACGGCAGTGAAGATTCGCCCCGCCATTTCGCCTCCTCGCGCCACTCGTAGAGGTGCGCGAGGACCTTTGCCTCCAGATCCCATGGCGACAGTCCGGCAAGGAGGCTCGCCGCCTCACAGGAGACCGTGCGGTATCCTCAGATCATACGAATGGCCATGACCCGTTGAACCGGTGAGCTGGTTGCTGCCTCAAGGAACGCGCCCACACCGGCCATTGACCGCAGGATCCCCGTGTAAAGACTTCCGCAGGAGGCGTTTGGACCCCCCAGATTGGGCAGGAGCCGCTGCAGTGCGGCCCCGGCCCTCTCCAGTCTGGGAGCCAAACGTCGGAAGTGCTCGACGATGTTCCGACGGCTGTCGAGGACGAGTCCCAGGTACTTCATCGTCCCCTCGATGCCGATGCGAACCCCTCCTACCGTTATCTGGGAACCCGCCGGTGGCGCGTTTCAAGGACCATGAAAACACATGGCCTTGGACTTGTGCAACGCCACCTCGAGTCCCAGTTGCCGGATTCTATCCACGATTGTCGCAACTCCGCGTGTCATAACGTAGGCCGCCGCCTCGTACGACCATCCCTGCGCCAGAACCAGCGTGTCGTCAGCGTAACTGGCTAAGCTGACACCGCTAGGGACGCCGGCGCGCAGCACCCAGTCATACCCGATGTTCCACAGTGCCGGCCCCAGGACCGATCCCACGACATCTCGTGCTAGTTCCATTCTCCCTGGTGACCGGGGTAGATGACGGCCCTGTCCGTCAAATACGCCTCGACCACGCGACGGAGGTAGGGCGGCACCCGGTGATACCTGAGTGCCTCCACTATGCAACTCCAGGCCTTTAACACCCTGCGTTAAAGGCGATGTCTAGAGATACCGCCAAGATGACCCTACCTCGGGCCACTGCATCCCCCGTCGTGAGGGTTCGTACGCGCATGATGGCGTCCACCGTGGAGTGCCCCCTGCGGAAGAACCCCCAGAACTAAACCTATATAACTAATGTTACGCCCGAATTGATAACCCCAATAAAATGGAACAAGAAAAACGTCACCTATGTAAACATATTTTTAACCGACGAAAAAAAGGAGGAGGTTCTCAATTCGACCGTATATATATTTTTTTTTTTTTTTTTTTGTGTATGTTCAGCCCTCACTCCGTCATTTATGAACCGATTTTGATTATTCTTTTTTTGTTAGATAGGGTATACCTCAAAGGTGGTCCCATGTCAAGGAAGTCGAGCTCTGACAGTGGAAACCTGATAAAATTGAGAGATAAAAACTTTTTTACAAAAAAATAGAACCGACTTCCAAAAAAAGTGCAAAATAACTTTAATTTCGGAAGTCGGTGTTCCTGTTTTGTGTCTTTGTTTTTTGACACCGACTTCCGAAATTAAAGTTATTTTGCACTTTTTTTGGAAGTCGGTTCTATTTTTTTGTAAAAAAGTTTTTATTTTTCACTTTTTAGTTGTGGCTCCCCATTAAACTGTGTTAACAATTCATAGACATACGATAGCAGCAATCGCGGTTGATTTGCTGTCAATTTTTGAAGAGTTCCGTTTTCTGTCTCCGAAACCCATCATCAGATCTTTTTGAAATTTAAATGGGACCATTTCGGAATAAACCCCTTTCGAACAAAACAAGAATTTTGCAAATCCGTCAATATATGACGGAGTTATGCCCGAACATACATAAAAAAAAAAAAAAAAAAAAATACAAACATCCGAATTGATAACCTCCTCCTTTTTCGAAGTCGGTTAAAAACCTCGAAAATTGTGGGCACGTTTAGCGTTTCTGTATGTATGTTCGGCCCTCACTCCGTTATTTATGAACCGATTTTGATTATTCTTTTTTTTGTTAGATAGGGTATATCTCAAGGTTGGTCCCATGTCATGGAAGTCAGGATGTGACACTGGAATCCTGATAAAATTGAGAGAAAACCTCGAAAATTGTGGATACAGTATTTAGTTAAGTATAAGTTATGTTATCAGTTATACAGAGAAAGTTAGTTATTGTAATTATTAGGTTAGTCACTGGTAGTTAATTAGTGGTGGAGGGATGTAATGTAGGTAGATGAATAGATATATTTTATTAATAATTGTAAGTCACGTAGGTCAGGCAGCGGCCGCCGCCGGCAGTCCGCAATATACGAGCTAAGCGACTATACGCCTTGAACATCACAATAGGTATCTTCAATAAATTATTTGGCGTGATAATCCGTCAACTCCATTATACGCTTATTAACTTAATACCGTGACCTACGGCACGGCCAGCGATCCTTACCTAGCAACCCGGTGTTTTCGGCAGTTAGGGCTAGAGTGTGTTGATAAGGAGATTGGTGACGTCATCCTCCATGACTTTTCGCATCTTTGAAAAGGTTGTGGCAGCCTTAAGAGTCAGCACACGGCGCACTTTCTTTTGGACTGACTCCTCTATTGTTTTAGGGTGGCTAAAAATGTTACCATATAAATTACACCCTTTCGTTCGTAACAGGGTTGCCGAGATTTTAGATAAGACTAGTGGCTGTGAGTGGAGACATGTTCCAACTGACCAAAACCGTGCAGGTTATTTGTCTCGTGGAGTAGACATTAATTTATTACCTAGTTTATATGATTCCGGTCCTAGTTATTTAATGAAGGAAAAGTCTTATTGCCCTTCTAAATTAATGAATTTTAATAACGAAATGTTGCCTGAAATGAAATTAAACGTCACTTTGCATGTTTTATTCAATAACAATGAATTTGATGAATTGATTATTTTTACACGATTTTCAAGCTTTTTAAGACTTCAGCGAACAGTCGCCTATGTTTTACGTTTTATTGACGCATGTAAAAAATAACATATTCGCGGTCCTCCTTCTGTGCATGAACTAGAAAGGGCTCTAAATTTTATTATATGCTTATCTCAAAGTCAATCATTTAAAGACTATAAATTACTACTTTTAACCAAACCTTTACCCACTAAAAGTGAATTAAATAAGTTTAACGTTTTTCTAGACGAGAATAAGATGATGCGAATTCGAGGTAGATTACAACATTCAGATTTTCCTTATAATAAAGAGCACCCGATTCTTATCCAATCTAGTCATCATTTTTCTAAGTAACTTTTTAATTATGAGCATAAAAGATTGTTTCACGCTGGACCCCAGTTACTGTTGGCGTCTATACGAGATACGTACTGGCCCATCCGAGGTCGCAATTTAGCTAGGATGTGCTGTAAACAATTTGTTCGTTGTTGCCGATTTAGAGGTGAAACTGTAAGTCTTATTATGGGAGATTTACCACAGCAACGACTTCTAACAGATTTTCCTTTTGAAAATATAGGCTAGGACTATGCAGGTCCTATTCAGTCAGCTGTTCGTCAAGGTCGTGGTTGTAAATTATTTAAAGTTTATAAAGCTATTTTCGTTTGTTTTTCTACGAAATCAATTCATCTTGAACTAGACGGTGATTTAACAAGCAAGACTTTCATCCTGGCGTTAAAGAGGTTCATCTCACGTAGAGGAAAGCCGAGAAATATCTACTCGGATAATGGCACCTCATTTGTTGGTGCATGTAAAACCTTTCTAGGTTTGTTAGGGTGAGTTGCGATTCGCTGTCCGAGGAGATGGCTAGGGAAGGAGTTGACTTTCACTTTATCCCTGCATATTCTCCTCATTTCGCTGGCCTTGCGGAAGCTGGTGTTAAATCAACCAAGCATCACTTAGTCAGAGTGCTGGGCCTTTTTAATCTTACCTACGAAGAGCTATACACCATGATGGTTCAGGTTGAAGCCATTTTGAACTCTAGACCAACTGACGCCGTTATCATCGAACCCCGAGGATCTGGCGCCGCTCACACCCGGACATTTTTTAAAAAACCACCACCAACACCAACCATGACCATGTTTATAAACAGATGTTTATATGGTCTAGGTTTATATAATGCATATAATAAAGAGTATTCTATTCTATTCTACAAATAAAAACTTTTTTACAAAAAAACAGCCGACTTCCAAAAAAAAAATACACTAAACATTTAAAAATAACTTTAATTTTGGAAGTCGGTGTCAAATAACGAAGAAGTAAAATACAAACACCGACTTCCGAAATTAAAGTTTTTTTTTTTAATTTTTAGTGTATTTTTTTTTTTGGAAGTCGGTTGTTTTTTTTGCAAAAAAGTTTTTTTTATTATTCACTTTTTAGTTGCTGGACCCCAGAACTGAAAACATGGAACGTGGAATTTAAACATTTGGAGAACACCAACACGTCATCGAGGCATACGTATTTTTCGTTTTTGTTTAGTTTTTCAAAAAGCACTGAAGCAATTTCGATAAAATTTATATGGGACCACCTCAGTATATTCTATCGGATAAAAAAAGAATTTTGAAAATCAGTCCACAACTGACGGAGAAATGGGCGGACAAACATAAAAAAAAAACATACAGCCGAACCTCCACCTTTTTCGAAGTCGGTTAAAAATGAATGCGGGGCTTTATACCAACCGGGGGTTGGCCTTGGGTGCACTTGTATAGTGCGTACAGGGATAACCGCTGGTTGGTGGCTTATTTCATAAAAAGCGTCTACAGGGGTATCTGCCTGTTGGCTTCGGCCCCTTGTAAGCCTTCCATAGGTCCGGGACCTAAGGGACCCGAGAAATCTAAATGATAAAAGCGTGTTAAAAACGTTTTCCACATAAAACAAAACAATTAATAAGGTTCTCGCAACCAACTGATAGATGGCATTGTCTTAAAATATATGAAGCACAAACGAACGTATCAAATTCGTGCTATTACCTGATAGATGGCGCTTTCGCAAGTCTTGTTACACTTGGTTTTTACTTAATACTTAGCTAGATGCCGCTGTGCCAATGTTGCAATGAAATTAAATAAAGGTAGCGCTATTCACGGTCTTTCCATTTGGTTAGATGAGATTGTGGAAAATGCTGGTCGTGACTGGATTGCCATCGCTTTAGATAGAGAAAAGTGGAATTCTTTGGAGGAGGCTTTTACCCGAAGGGGGTCCACATTAAGAATGATCTCTGATGTTTAATGTTAAATTTATATAAAATATTTGACACCGACTTCCGAAATTAAAGTTATTTTGCAATTTTTAGAAGTCGGTTGTACTTTTAGAAAAAAGGTTTTATTTTTCACTTTTAAGTTTTTTTGTTTTATTGTTGTTGTACACCAGAAGTAAAACTAAATATTAAAGTTATGCCCTAATAGATAACACCAATAACATGGAATTTGAACATTTGGAGACAACCAAAACATCATCTGTGTATACATATTTTTTGTTTAGGTTGATTTTTTTATCAAGTGCTGAATCAATTTCAATAAAATTATATGGAACCACTTCTGAAGTATGACCTATCATACAAAAAAAGAATTATCAAAATCTATTCACAAATGGCGGAGATACCGCGTAACAAACATACAAAAAAAAAAATACAAAAAAAACATACAGACGAATTGAGAACCTCCTCTTTTTTGAAGTCGGTTAAAAATACAACTGACTTCCAAAAAAAGTGGAAAATAACTAATTTCGGAAGTCGGTTTTCCTGGTTTTATGTCTTCGTTTTTTGACAACGACTTCCGAAATTAAAGTTAGTTTGTGCTTCTTTAACCGACGAAAAAAAAGGAGGAGGTTCTCAATTCGACCGTATATATATATTTTTTTGTGTATGTTCAGCCCTCACTCCGTCATTTATGAACCGATCTTGATGATTATTTTTTTTATAGATAGGGTATACCTCAAGGATGGTCCCATGTCAAGGAAATCAGGATCTGATAATGAAATCCTGATAAAATTGAGAAAAAACCTCGAAAATTGTGAGCACGTTTAGCGTTTCTGTACGTATGTTCGACCCTCACTCCGTTGTTTATATACCGATTTTGATGATTCTTTTTTTCTTAGATAGGGTATACCTCAAGAGTAGTCCCACGTGAAGGACATCAGGATCTGATAATGGAATCATGATAAAATTGAGAGAAAACTTCGAAAATTGGGCACGAATACTGTTTCTGTTTAGTTTTCATAACTTAATCAGGTATTTGCATTTAGGAATAATCACATCATGTAACTGAGCTGATGATGAAAACAATACCTTTCCTAAACGATAGAAGTTAGATATTAAAAAAAACTGGTTTTAGTGACAGATACCACTTAATATGCTTTGAAGAAAAGAAGTCTTCAGAATATTGGAGGTAACCTCAACTGGTGGAAAAAATAGGTTAGGTTAATAATAAACTTTTTTACAAAAACAACCGACTTCTAAAAATTACAAAATAACTTTATTTTCGGAAGTTGGTGTTTATATTTTGTTTCTTCGTTATTTGACACCGACTTCCGAAAATAAAGTCGGTTGTATTTTTTGTAAAATAGTTTTTTTTTCACTTTTTAGTTGTTGTACCCCAGAAGTAAAACTAAATATTAAAGTTATGCCCGAATGGATAACCCCAATAACATGGAGTGTGAACATTTGGATAAAAACAATCATCAAAATCGATCCACAAATGGCGGAGATATCGCGTAACAAACATACAAAAAAAACATACAGACGAAATTGAGAACCTCCTCTTTTTAAAAGTCGGTTAAAAATAAAATAGTTCTTTACTTATAGATTACAGGAAAACCTATGAGAAGTGTATATTTTTACAAACTTAATATTAACTGGCTCTGGTTTTTAACCGACTTCAAAAAAAGGAGGAGGTTCTCAATTCGACTGTATTTTTTTAACCGACTTTGAAAAAGGAGGAGGTTATCAATTCGGATGTTTGTATTTTTTTTTTTTTTTTTATGTATAACTCCGTCATATATTGACGGATATGCAAAATTCTTTTTTTGTTCGAAAGGGGTTTATTTCGAAATGGTCCCATTTAAATTTCAAAAAGATCTGATGATGGGTTTCGGAGACAGACAACGGAACTCTTCAAAAATTGACAGCAAATCAACCGCGATTGCTGCTATCGTATGTCTATGAATTGTTAACACAGTTTAATGGGGAGCCACAACTAAAAAGTGAAAAATAAAAAACTTTTTTACAAAAAAATAGAACCGACTTCCAAAAAAAGTGCAAAATAACTTTAATTTCGGAAGTCGGTGTCAAAAAACAAAGACACAAAACAGGAACACCGACTTCCGAAATTAAAGTTATTTTGCACTTTTTTTGGAAGTCGGTTCTATTTTTTTGTAAAAAAGTTTTTTATTTTATGTGTGTATACCTCATAACTTTACACTAGGTCAACCGATTTTGATGATTTTTTTTGTTTGAAAGATGGTGCTTCACATGTGGTCCCATTTTATTTTGGTGAAGATCTCATGAAGAAGTTCGGAGATACACAATAGAACTCTTCAGTAAATAATAGCAAACCTGCCAAAATTTCTGCAATCGCATGTCTGTATATTGTTTTCACCACTTCACAACATTACATCACGCTGATATGCTCTAAAGGGGTATACAGATTCGTATTCGTATTCGTCGTTCACCAACTATGATCAATTTCCCTATTTTTGGGCATAACTTTACTATTATCAATTCGGGCATAACTTTACTATTAATTTAGTTTTAGAATGGTGTACAACAGCTAAAAAGTGAAAAAGAAAAAACTTTTTACAAAAAAAATCCAACCGACTTCATATAATACTAAAAAAAAAATTAACCGACGAAAAAGAACTAAAAAGCAAAAAATAAATAAACCTTTTAAGTCTTGAGTAATGAGCTTATTTACCTACATAAAATATCAAATTTTATATAAACTAATTTTGAGTCGGCGCCAAACAACAATCTGATTATTAAATATCTAAATTTTATAAGTACTTACAAATGAAGAGGGCTGTAAGTAGGTAATTAATCATTTTATTAATTGGCGCCGGCTCAAAATAAGATTATATAAAATTTGATATTTTATGTAGGTAAATAAGCTCATTACTCAAGACTTAAAAGGTTTATTTATTTTTTGCTTTTTAGTTCTTTTTCGTCGGTAAATTTTTTTGTTAAACAGTTTTTTATTTCATGATTTTTTGTGGCTCGCATCATCTTTTAACACTCTGAGGCTAATTTCTAATTCTTCATCATTCCTCTTGCCACTGAGCTGATGATATAACAATCCTTCCATGAAGTTCCCAGGATATTGACCAGTTGAGGTTACGAGTACCTCCAATATTGTAAAGACGTCTTTTCGTCAAAGCATATTAAGTGGTATTTGTCACTAAAACCAGTTTTTATATTTGACTTCTATTGTTTAGGAAAGGTATGGTTTCCATCATCAGCTCAGTTTCATGATGTGATGGTTCCTAAATGCAAATACCTGTTATGAAAAGTAAACAAAAACAATATTCGTGCCCAATTTTCGAGGTTCTCTCTCAATTTTTTCAGGATCCCATGAGCAAATCCTGATATCCATGACATGGGATAATTATTGAGGTATATCTAAGAAAAAAAGAATCATCAAAATCGGTTCATAAATAACGGAGTGAGGGCCGAACATACATACAGAAACGCTAAACGTGCCCACAATTTTCGAGGTTTTCTCTCAATTTTGTCAGGATTTCATTGTCAGATCCTGATTTCCTTGACATGGGACCATCCTTGAGGTATATCCTATCTAACAAAAAAAGAATAATCAAAATCGGTTCATAAATGACGGAGTGAGGGCTGAACACACATACAGAAATGCTGAACGTGCCCACAATTTTCGAGGTTTTCTCTCAATTTTGTCAGGATTCCATTGTCAGATCCTGATGTCCTTGACATGTGACCACCCTTGAGGTGTGCCCTATCTAACAAAAAAAGAATAATCAAAATCGGTTCATAAATGACGGAGTGAGGGCTGACCATACACAAAAAAAAAAAAAAACAAATATACGGTCGAATGGAGAACCTCCTCCTTTTTTTCGTCGGTTAAAAATACAAAATAACTTTAATTTCGGCAGTCGGTGTCAAATAACGAAGAAACCAAACTAGAAACACCGACTTCCGAAATGAAAGTTATTTTGCATTTTTTAGTATTGTTACGTCGACCGTATTACACTGGAACGTTCGAGAATGTGGTCGAAGTTTCCAGAAGTTTCCACTAGGTTCGAGAACATTCCATTGTGGTACTGTGTAGAAGTTCATAGATGTTTCTAGAATATTCCACTATAAGATAGTTCGACAATGTTCTGGAAACTTCCATGACCGTATAAATAGGCCGGACGGCGGGCGAGTGAGTCAGTCTGTTTTCGACTACGTATGCGAACGGAAGCGAATACAAGCGATTACGAAGAGAATAGTGATTATTAGCGATTTAGTGTTTGTGTAAATAAGTTGTTGAGTTAATAAAGAATATTTGGTTAATTAATTGGTGTAAAATAATTTATCCCATACCCAGCTCGTAACAAATTGGTGTCAGAAGTGGGATAAATTATGCCAATTTTACAAAAGGACGACACGGAGGGTATTCGTACAAGGAGTCAACGGCAGCAAGACATGGATCAGAGGCGGTTTGGAGATTCCCCGATACAGACGCCGGATGGTGCTCAGCCTGCGACAGAGCCAGTCGCTGGCCCATGTGGAGTTTCTTCGGCACCAGCGGTGCCAGACTTGTCTGCGCTAATGGTGCTGTTGCAGGAACAGGCTCGTCGTCAAGAGGAGCAGGCCCGCCGCCAAGAAGAGCAGGCCCGTCGGTTGGAAGAGAAGCTTCAACAAGATAAAGAGGAGCAGGCCCGCCGCCAAGAAGAGCAGGCCCGCCGCCAAGAAGAGCAGGCCCGCCGCCAAGAAGAGCAGGCCCGCCGCCAAGAAGAGCAGGCCCGCCGCCAAGAAGAGCAGGCCCGCCGCCAAGAAGAACAGGCCCGCCGCCAAGAAGAACAGGCCCGTCGGATGGAAGAGAAGCTTCAACAAGACAAAGAGGAGCAGGCTCGCCTTCAAGAAGAGTAGATGCTCCTCATTAAAGACCTTCATTCAACACTTGGCAAGGAGCTCCAGGTGATGAAGGAGCAGGTTCACCAGCATGAGAATCGTATCTCAGAAGCTGAAGTTCAGATTGCTGGGGTGAAGAAGGCTTTAGGTGAACTTAGGGCTGGAGACAGGGTTGTGCCTTCAGTGGTTGCTGCACCTTCGGCACGTGGATTTATGGTGCCGCCATTCAACGGTACATCTTCATGGTCAGCCTACAAAATTCAATTTGAAGCCGTTATGAAGGCGAATGGGTGGACCAAAGAGCAAGCTATGACCGCGCTAACCTTAGGCCTGCGAGACCAGGCCCTAACCATACTTGAGGCTCTTGGCAAGGATGTGACCTATGAGCAGCTGCTGGAAGCCTTAGAGTCCAGATATGGTGACGCACACTTGGAGCACGTATTTCGCGCAAAGTTAAGAGATCGTGTGCAACGTAGTGCCGAGAACCTACAGCAGTGGGCCTTGGAAGTTGAAAAGTTGGTTCGGAAGGCGTACCAGTCTGCCCCTGCACTCATCAATGGCAATCTGGTACAGGCGTTCATCGACGGAATACGTGTCTTGGAAGTTAGAGCCGCTGTAAGACTTGGGCATCATGAGACACTGAAGGACGCCTTGGCCCATGCCTTGGAAGTAGAGGCAGTGAGGCAAGACCATCGAACACACCGTATCAGGGAGGTTGTGGCATCACCTGTACGCGATCGTCCGCAAGGGTATAGCCCTAGGTGTTACACTTGTGGAGAAAGGGGTCATCTTCGGTCAAGCTGTCCAAAGCGAAGCACACTGAGAGAAAATCAATCCCAGCAAGATAGGGCGACTGATACGACTGCCCAGCAACAGCAGGGAAACGAGTAAACGCCAGGACTGAGGGGCGGGTGCTGGCTGGTATTGAAAGAGCCCCGAGGATCTCGATCTCACAGGCCCATGACGGAAACAGCCTGATTATCAAAGGCGAAGTCAACGGAAAACCATGCAAATTGACGTTGGATACTGGAGCTTCTAACACGGTCGTCAATTCTCATCTAGCAAGTCGGTTCCTTGGGGACTTCTTCAATAACCACGACCGTATACAATTACTGACAGCTACCGGTCAGCACATAATCGTCCGAGGCAGAAAGGAGGTGGAGTTAAAATTAAGTAACAAATTCTATCGGCATAATGTCATCGTGGCCGACATAGTGGACGATTGCATCCTGGGATTAGACTTCATGCGGAAACATCGTTGTGAGATCGACGTTGATCAAGGAGTATTGAAGTGTGGTACAGAGGAAATCTTCATGGAAGGTGTACCATCAGGAAAAGTTTTCCGCTTGAAATTTGACGTGTCAACACTTTTAGAAAACTGCGATTTAACGGAAGTAGAAATGGATAAAGCTAAGAAGATGTTACTTCAGTACGCCGACTCTTTCTCTACAAATGATGCTGACATAGGAAGAACAGGACTGGTTCAGCACAAAATTAATACTGGCAACGAGTTACCAATCCGTCAACGACCAAGAAGACTGCCGGTTGCACGTGAAAAGGAAGTGGAAATGATGATTGAGGGCATGGTAAAGGATGGTGTGTGAAGGCTCTATAGCCTTCATCGAGTCCATGGTGTTCTCCTGTGGTCCTGGTGAAGAAAAAGGATGGCAACACACGCTTTTGTGTGGACTATCGACGATTGAACGACGTCACGAAAAAGGACAGTTACCCACTGCCTAGGATCGACGACACATTGGATACACTGAGTGGAATGAGGTGGTTCACCACGCTAGACCTGAAAAGTGGCTACTGGCAAGTGGAAATAGACCCTAAGGATAAGGAGAAAACTGCATTCTCAACAGGAAAGGGGCTATGGCAGTTTAAAGTTATGCCATTCGGATTGTGCAATGCTCCTGCGACATTTGAAAGGCTAATAGAGCAAGTACTTGCTGGATTGATCGGAGACGCATGTCTTGTCTATTTAGATGGCATCATTATCGTGGGCCGTACATTTGAAGATCATCTTCAAAACCTCAATCGAGTGTTGTCAAAAATCCGGACGGCAAATCTTAAGTTAAGTCCGAAAAAGTGCTCATTTTTCAGACGACAAGTAAACTTTTTAGGACACATAGTTTCGGAGGAAGGTGTTCAGACAGATCCGGAGAAAATCGTCGCCGTCAAGGATTGGCCAGTTCCGAAAGACAAGACGCAGGTCAGAGCATTTCTGGGTTTGTGCTCCTACTATCGACGGTGTGTCAAAAATTTTGCCGACATTGCAAAACCTCTACACAAACTCACTGAGGAAAAGCAGCAATTCTGTTGGGACGAGAACTGTAACATCGCATTTCAGGAATTAAAGAAACGTCTGTGCAATACACCTATTCTGGGATATCCTGACACTGAAAATGACTTCATAGTTGACACAGACGCAAGTAATACTGGAATTGGAGGCGTGTTGTCTCAACGGAAAGGAAACCAAGAAGTTGTTATAGCTTACTACAGCAAATCTTTATCCAAACCGGAAAGAAATTACTGCGTTACGAGACGGGAGCTACTCGCCGTAGTAAGGATATTGCAGCACTTCAGTAAATATTTGCTTGGACGGAAATTCCAAATGCGAACTGACCATGCAGCATTAAAGTGGTTATTGCAATTCAAGAATCCAGAAGGACAAGTGGCAAGATGGATCGAACTACTACAAGAGTTTGACTTCGTTACTGAACATCGTAGTGGGAGAACTCATGGTAACACAGATGCACTGTCTAGAAGACCTTGCCCAGAAGATTGTAAGCACTGTACCAAGCAAGAGACTAAGGAGGCAGTGCCCGTGAGGATGCTAAGAATGGATCTCAGCAATGAATGGAAGGAAACCCTACAGCTTGCTCAGCAAAATGACACGGACCTCAAACCGATCTTTGAGTGGATTAAAGCTGGTGCTCCGAAGCCCAAGTGGAGTGATGTTGCGGCGTTAAGTTCCATCACAAAGAGCTATTGGGCACAATGGAACAGCTTGGTTATCCAGGATGAAATCTTGTGCCGTAAATGGGAAAACGCTCGAGGAGACAACTGTCATCTATAAATTGTTGTCCCCAAAGCCAAAGTACCTGAGGTTTTATGGCTCTACCATGATGGATGTTCAGGAGGACATATGGGGGTAAAAAGAACTCTACTGAAGATACGAGAGCGGTTTTACTGGATTCACTCTCGAGAGGATGTTGAGGACTGGTGCCGCAAATGTACCAATTGTGCGTCTGTGAAAGGACCCCAGACACGCAGCAGAGGTGCTTTACAGTTATACAACGTGGGAGCCCCCTGGGAACGGATAGCACTAGACGTTGCAGGACCATTTCCGGAAAGTACTTCATGGTTGTCATGGATTACTTCACAAAGTGGCCAGAAGTCTTCGCCATTCCCAACCAAGAAGCAACAACGGTCGCAGATAAATTGGTTCAGGAAGTCTTCTGTCGTTTTGGAGTACCCTTGGAAATTCACAGCGACCAAGGGAGGATTTTTGAATCACAAGTTTTCCAGGAGACTTGTCGACTGATGGGTACTCACAAGACCAGAACCACTTCTTACCATCCGCAATCTGATGGAATGGTAGAACGTTTCAACCAAACGTTGGAGAGATATCTGGCAAAAGTTGTGGCAAGCAGGCAAAGGGATTGGGACAAGCACATACAGCCATTTCTTCTGTCCTACCGTAGTGCAGTTCACGAAAGTACGACTGTGACACCAGCCTTCGCGAACTTTGGAAGGGAATTACGGATGCCTGCAGATTTAATCACCGGAACCCCCCCTGATGCCCCACGCAGTGTAACCGACTATGCGAATGACTTGCGTAACAAGTTGAATGATGTATATGAGCATATCAGACAATCCGGCCAACAAATGTCTAATAAGATGAAGACCCGATACGACCGGAAGGCAAACCGTAGAGGTTTTGACGAGGGTTCACTGGTGTGGTTGCATAACCCAGTGCGCAGCAAAGGGAAGTCTCCCAAATTGCAAGCAAAATGGGATGGACCATACCGAATCGTGACCAGGATCAACGATGTTACCTACCGAATACAGAAGGGTCCACGAGGTGCGCCTAAGATAGTCCATGTAGACCGAGTGGCGCGATACTACGGGACTAATGATGCTCGGGACGAGCATGTCTAAGGAGGGGGCAGTGTTACGTCGACCGTATTACACTGGAACGTTCGAGAATGTGGTCGAAGTTTCCAGAAGTTTCCACTAGGTTCGAGAACATTCCATTGTGGTACTGTGTAGAAGTTCATAGATGTTTCTAGAATATTCCACTATAAGATAGTTCGACAATGTTCTGGAAACTTCCATGACCGTATAAATAGGCCGGACGGCGGGCGAGTGAGTCAGTCTGTTTTCGACTACGTATGCGAACGGAAGCGAATACAAGCGATTACGAAGAGAATAGTGATTATTAGCGATTTAGTGTTTATGTAAATAAGTTGTTGAGTTAATAAAGAATATTTGGTTAATGAATTGGTGTAAAATAATTTATCCCATACCCAGCTCGTAACAGTATTATATGAAGTCGGTTGGATTTTTTTTGTAAAAAGTTTTTTTGTGTATATATTTTATGTTTACAAATTAGTTGACCCTTGTACCCATTTTTAAAACACATTCTGGTCTTTGATTAAACTTAAACTTGCATTACTTATAAAATTAAGTGCCCAATGCGATGATATAGTACTATAAAGCTGGTCTAATGATGGAGGCGGCAAGTGGCCATAGGATCTCCTCAACCAAACAAGATAGCAATATCGTGTTTGGTCTAATTGCATATGTTTTGACAAGTTATGTTAGGCTTGGTGATGCCTAAGGTCTGATGATGGAGCCAAACGGTGTTCTTAAGATCATCGCAACCAAAAAAATATAGCACAATCGCGTTTGGGCTCATTCGATATGTATTGAAAAGTGATTTTTTATTAGGAGGTGCCTGGGGTCTAATGGTAGTGCCGGAATGTGACCATTGCACAACCGCATTGCCTTGGCAATGCGGCTCTGCTTGCTTGGCTGCTTAGGGTAAGCCATTGGCTAGAATCTAACTGCCTCACTTTGTACCTTTCCAAATCCACATTTCTTCAATTCTCTTTTTCTAAAATTAAATCTGTCAATTTAGATATTAGACAACATGTCTGCCACTTGGCTTCTTCAACGACATGTTCATGCACAGCTATCGCTAAGTCTACACATGTGAGATACCTTGGTGTGATTGTGGATGAAAAGCTTGGCTGGCATCAGCACATAGACCTCACCACAATGCGCATAAGGAAACTTATTTGGACTTTTAAAAACTTAGACACGTAGCCGACTTCGAACTCATTCGGACTGTGTACTATGCGCTTGTGCAGTTTGTCGTGGGATATTGTGTTGTTGTATGGGGTGGTGGATGCAAGACTTACATGATTCACCTAGAAAAGGCTCAAAGATCTCTACTTAAAGCAATGACTCTCAGACCCTTTTGATTTTCCACCAGACTCGTATATAAGAAGTGTAAAGTACTTACAGTAAGACAAAATTATATTTTGCAAGTTGTCACCAAGCAGCACAGTGTTACACCATATAATGAACAAAATAATAAGAAGCGTACCAGAACAAACGTTTGCTTGCCTTTACTCTGTTACACGGCGTCCGCTAGGCGACAGCGGGTATATCATGCCACTTTTCTATATAATAAGTTGAATAAAATTCTGAACATAAATCCCCTTACGACTCGTGAAACAAAAATGAAGGTAAAGATCTGGCTACTGACACAGAACTACAATGCAACCGAAAATTTTCTGCAGTCAACATAAATAAGAACACAAATCATTGGTATTCACACACACACACATCACACGCATCATAACACAAACGCACACATACACACACCTGCCCGGGGGTGGAGGATAAATTCGAAAGAGTTACCTCGCCCCCGGGCGCGTAGGGCAGGGAGGAACAGGGGTGGGTTTTAGTCAGTAAGAGTCTGACACGCCCTTCCGCTCCACCCTAGAGCGGAAGAAGTCATAAGATGATTTCCCACCCCCAAAAAAAAAAAAAAAAAAAACACACTTACCAGCACCCCTGGTTTTAAATTGAATTTTGTTTAATCCTGGCATTATTGTAATTTGTTTTTGACCTAATTTTATTTATTTTAATCTTGATTTTAACCTTATTTTGTTTATATTTTTAACCGACGAAAAAAAAGGAGGAGGTTCTCAATTCGACCGTATATATGTCTTTTTTTTTTTTTTTGTGTATGTTCAGCCCTCACTCCGTCATTTATGAACCGATTTTGATTATTCTTTTTTTGTTAGATAGGGTACACCTCAAGGGTGGTCCCATGTCAAGGAAGTCAGGATCTGACAGTGGAAACCTGATAAAATTGAGAGAAATCCTTGAAAATTGTGGGCACGTCTAGCGTTTCTGTATGTATGTTCGGCCTTCACTCCGTTATTTATGAATCGATTTTGATTATTCTTTTTTGTTAGATAGGGTATACCTCAAGGATGGTCCCATATTAAGGAAGTCAGGATGTGACAATGGAATCCTGATAAAATTGAGAGAAAACCTCAAAAATTGTAGATACGTTTAGCGTTTCTGTATGTATGTTCGGCCCTCACTCCGTTATTTATGAACCGATTTTGATGATTCTTCTTGTTTTGGATAGGGTATACCTCAAGGGTGGTCCCATGTTAAGGACATCAGCATCTGATCATGGAATCCTGAAAAAAATGAGAGAGAACCTCGAAAATTGGGCACGAATATTGTTTCTGTTTACTTTTCATAACTTAATCAGGTATTTGCATTTAGGAACCACCACATCATGAAACTGAGCTGATGATGGAAACCATAGCTTGCCTAAACAATAGAAGTTATATATAAAAACTAGTTTTAGTGACAAATACCACTTAATATGGTTTAAAGAAAAGACGTCTTTACAGTATTGGAGGTAACCTCAACTGGTCAATATTCTGGGAACTTCATGGAAGGATGGTTATTTCATCAGCTCAGTGGCAAGAGAAATGATGAAGAATTAGAAATTAGCCTCAGAGTGTTACAAGATGATGCGAGCCACAAAAAATCATAAAATAAAAAACTTTTTAACAAAAAAATTAACCGACGAAAAAGATCTAAAAAGCAAAAAATAAATAAAACTTTTAAGTCTTGAGTAATGAGCATATTTACCTACATAAAATATCAAATTTTATATAAACTAATTTTGAGTCGGCGCCAATTAATAAAATGATTAATTACCTACTTACAGCCTTCTTCATTTGTAAGTACTTATAAAATTTAGATATTTAATAATCAGATTGTTGTTTGGCGCCGACTCAAAATTAGTTTATATAAAATTTGATATTTTATGTAGGTAAATATGCTCATTACTCAAGACTTAAAAGTTTTATTTATTTTTTAACCGACTTCGAAAAAGGAGGAGGTTATCAATTCGAATGTTTGTATTTTTTTTTTTTTTTTTTTTTTTTTTTTATGTATGTTCGGGCATAACTCCGTCATATATTGACGGATTTGCAAAATTCTTTTTTTTTTCGAAAGGGGTTTATCCCGAAATGGTCCCATTTAAATTTCAAAAAGATCTGATGATGGGTTTCGGAGACAGACAACGGAACTCTTCAAAAATTGACAGCAAATCAACCGCGATTGCTGCTATCGTATGTTTATGAATTGTTAACACAGTTTAATGTCGGTGTCAAAAAACGAAGACACAAAACAAGAACACCGACTTCCGAAATTAAAGTTATTTTGCACTTTTTTTGGAAGTCGGTTCTATTTTTTTGTAAAAAAGTTTTTTTTGCTTTTTAGTTCTTTTTCGTCGGTTAATTTTTTTGTTAAAAAGTTTTTTATTATTATTTATCTGTTCCATATAATGTTTATTCCAACATGTTTCGTTTGTTTTATGTGTCCTTTTTCTTATTTTATTATATTCTAATCTTAGTATTTTATTAGTTGAAATTTTTTTCTATTTTATAAATGACTGATCCTTTTTTTTACACATATTATCAATTTTATTGTTTATCAAAATATTCAAATGTGAATAGGACAGTACCTCTTTTAAATAATTAGTCAGTACTTTACCACCCACATCAACCTTTCTTGCGGGTATACCTAGTGGTAGCGGATAAATTCTGAAAATGAGTTACCGGGCACTCAGACAGGGAAGAAACAGGGGTGGGTTTTAGTCAGTAAGAGTCTGACACGCCCTCCCGCTCCACCCAGAGCGGGAGAAGTCATTGGATGATTTCCCATCCCCGCCCCCCAAAAAAAAAAGGGTTGTTTGTTTCTTGTACTGTTTATATTTATTTTTCTCATATATTTTGAATCCTCGTAACATTGATGAAATAGATTTTTATGCACTCGTAAATTGTGTTTGGACATTCTGTAGTATCTATTTCGCTCCAGTTTATGTTGTTAAGTAATCATTTAACTTTAGCATTATCAATTTTTTACAAATCTATCGAGCGCATCCTTGTAAAATGTTATCTATACAGCTACGTGTAGTGATATTTCCGAGTTTTTCAATTCTTGTGTAATTAGATATCGCGCTCGTTAGACCATACTCGGACATGCTACTAACGTAGTATTCTCGCATGTGGTCGTGTTTTTAGGTCTATGTTAACGTCTCCTAACAGATAAGTGTCGTATGATGTAATAGTGGAACTCTATAAGATACTACTTATTTCCTTTACGAATAGATGTTTATTTTCGCTTGGTGGTTTATAAACTGCACAAATATATGCGTGGTAGTTGTGAGGTGTAGTGATTTGACCGAGAATATATTCACAGTGTGATACAGAGTGACCTGCAGTGCTATTCTCTAAATGACACATTCATGGCTGTAAGCTGCAACGAGCTCGTCGACGAGACAGCCCTGAGATCGACTGAGCGTGTAGCGCTGATTCAAACGGTATTCCCTAACGTAAATTTGGTCGTCGTCGAACCCTAAGCTGTGACCTCCCGTCGCTGATTCGTAGACGAATTAGGGCTTGAATGAAATTCTTATAATCATAATCGATCAATCTCGACTGAGCGTTTTAAGGGTTCAAAATATATATTAAAGGTCTACCTTTAAGTATTTTAAGGAATAGAGTGAAAATATAAACAAATTTCATATTAAAAAGAGTTTATTTCATATTATTTATTATTAAATTTTTAGGCTGAATGACGATTCCTTTGCCTATTTTGAGCAACGCGACGCGGCATTGAATACAAACAACCAGTGTTGTCAACTTAGTAGGATTTCCACTAAACCTGGGTTTTTTTTTATTAATAGGATTACATAAAGTTGTTTTACTTTCATTCAATCAAATCTTCAAATGGACCTCGTAAACAGGAACTGAACATCGGTATTATGAATGTATATAAAATAAAAAATGTAAATAATCTAGTTTAATTCTGGTGGTTTGAAGAAGCGCCACTAGTGGACTCGGGAAAAAAAAGTTAGCAACACCACAAACAAAACAAAAACAACAATTCTCTGGCCGACGCTAAGCACTTGAATTTCTAGATAAGTTTTAATTTCATACATTTTAGTGCATAATATTATCGATAATATCTAAATATTTGTATCAGTGATTGCTTTGAACATAGGTAAGACTAAAAACGCCGCTCTTAAGACGGCCCACTGAACCTAAAAGCATAGGAGATACCTTTAGAAATGTGAGTATTGTTATTTTCACATAAAAATGGATAAAATTAATGTGTCACGTTATAAATTGTATGATCCACGAGATACCTACTAATGAAATGATGGAAATTACTTGTTTAGTATTTAAGTACGTATAACTATAATAGTGCTGTAACGTAACATTTGTGTGTTTTAAGCATGCCAAGAAGTGCGATCCCATCTCGTGCGCAAGTAGAGATGTTAATAGATAGTTTAGAAGAGCGACGTTGGCTTGCCACAGGGCACCCTCGGACATCACATGCCCGAGACCGCACACAAGCGGCATGGCAAGAAGTGGCTGTCAAGCTAAACAGTGATGGAAGTGGCTGCATTAAAAGTTGGAAGCAATGGTCAAAGGTTTGTTAACATCATGTACCTAGGTATTGCATTATTGTTGTGCTTCGTCAGCTTGCCTAAGTATGCAGGCTTACAGTCAAAGTACTCTAATCTAAGTTAAATTCCAGTACCTAAGTACATTGGCTCTAATTATAATGTAGGACTTATATAATATATATAATTATTAAGCAAAATCCTGATATTTACACATTGGATATTTTTTTTAGTATTGGAAGGATAAGAAGTCAGCGGTAAGAAAAAAAGCTAGTCAAATACGGATGGCTAGGCAACGAACAGGTGCTGGTGAACTAGAAGAAGGGTTTCTATCTGCAATAGAAGAAAAAATAGTTGCAATAATGGGTGGCGAAAGCTTTGTTACTGGTGATAGGGAGCTAGAAATTGACCTTATTCATGTATTTGTTTTTTTTAGTTTGCTTGTTTTAATTTTATTTATGAAATCTTTACTAAAGTGCATAAAATAGTAAATAAGATATTTTCTGAAACATCAATCTAATTTTCAATTATTTATTTCATTTTTAGCCTGATAATGAACCTGGGCCAAGTTCTAATTTGACTCCCGACATGCCAAATGCTGAAGTACCAGATGATGTGCTCTTGGTATGTTTATTGAAATATTATTCAACATCTATGTACTGGTTTTACTTCCTAAAAGCATTGATTGATAGAAGACTAAATTTGTTTGCAGAGTATACAAGATGTTACAGAGGAGGCAAATGCAACACCAGTGTCAGAGAGCATACTTCAGGTATTACTAGATTTCAATTACTTACATTAGGTACATAATATAAAAACTGTATACTGTGAAGTTATAAATTTCAAATTTAATTTTGTAGAGTCATGTTCCTGTAGAACATACTACTGCAGGCATGCTCCGGACTGAACAGTCCACACCTTCAATACCAGTAAGTTAATTCTAATAAAATAAAATATTGTGATGTTAAATTCTAAATTAGGCTGATGATGCTGATTACAATATAAAATATATTTGCAGGATGTACAACCAGGCCCATCTAGGCATAGGGACAACACCAATCAACCAATGGAAAACCAGCCTAATACGGAACAAATGGTGAGGTTTCAAGTAAAAGTCTTACAATATGTTATAATGGGCATTTAGATTAAAAAAAAACATTTTTGTATTACAGTTTGAGGCTAGGACAACACCACCTGCAGTGCCGCTCAGGAATAATGCCCCAATTGCCTCTCTCTCATGTAAGGTTAACTTAATTTGTTTAATATTAATGGTTGTGTAAATAGCACTACATAGTGGTGTGGTCTCACTTTTGATTCCCAGGTGGCCAAGTTCTTGGGATTTTCTTTAGGTTTTTTCAGCAGCAGCCCAAATACTATTATTCAATCAACATGTGTATAAGTGTTTATACTACATTCCTTCAGAGAGAATAATGTTACACTGTCATACCTACTTAATGGCCTTTATATTTGTTTTACCTTTAGTTAGCTAGTAATTTGTTGCATTTTTTTTATGTTCATAGCACCTCATAGGCGTCGAAAGGCACGACGCCGTTTGATCCAGCGCTCACCACCTTCTCAACGGCGTTCACAAATGGCGAGCCTGACTGAACGTTTTGTCGCCATTGAAGAGAGGCGTTTGGAAAACGAAAGACTCCTTATTGAAAATCAGCAGAGGTTGTTAGAGACTTATAAAGAAATAAGTGAGTCATGGTCAAGGCAGACCCAAGCACTGCAGGATTTATGTGCATCCATCAGAAGAGGGAGTTGAATGTCCGAAACGTAATTAATTAAAGTTTAGAATTAAGATTATGATAGATGATAAGAAATTTAAATTTATGTGTAAGCTGTTCTTTGTAAATGTTAATGTTTGTAACTGTAAATAAAAAGAAAACATTATTAAGTAGGTATCTATTTAATTTCTCATGATGCCCCATACTGTATGCACATTGAATTTTTTGTAAAATAGAAACAAAGGAACTATACACATACATAGTTTAATTATTTTTCATAATATTATTACTTAGGTACCATATTATTTCACACCTTAAATATATGACAAAATTGTAATTGATTATCTTAAAAAGCTAATACAGATTCTTATAAGCACTAATATCTACAATAACATTCACAAATCATACTTTGAATTTTTTGTAAAATAGAAACAAAGGAAATAAATACATACACAGTCTAATTATTTTTCATTATATTACTACCTAGGTACCATATATTATTTCACACCTTAGATATATGACAAAATTGTAATTGATTATCTAAAAAAGCTAATACAGATTCTTATAAGCACTAAAATCTACAAGAACATTCACAAATTATACTTTAATTAAAAATATGTTTAGTCTTACCATATTTAGCTAATCAATTATGGTGAGTATCTCCTATCTATATCCAATCTAAACATGTTTTCCACCTCTGAAAAGAAAGGAAAGCATATTTAGAATTTAGTTATGACGTGCTCGCCATAATTGATTTACCCCCTACCTACCCCCACCTACCACCTACCTACTTATCTGCCCACTCACTAAGTCATCATGTGTTGGAGCGTGATGTGTCAAGATTCCAAGTAACCTAGATTCTTCATCTAAATCACATTGGTCTAACTTAGGAGCTGGTAGCCCGGCTCGGTTACACATGTTGTGTAAAACAATGCAAGCTATCACTATTTTGCCCACCATTATAGGATCATAGTGCAATACCCGGTGAACTAATAGACATCTGAACCGCCCTTTCAGTATTCCAATAGTCCTTTCCACACTGTTTCGTGCACTGCTGTGCAAATTGTTGTAATGGCTCTCTGGAGTCCCAGTTTCTGGATTACTAAAGGGAGTCATTAAATAAGGCCTTTGGGGATATCCTGAGTCACCTGAAATCAATTAATGAAGCTGGAATTAAGCACAATCTTGACTTGTGTTAAGTTATCATTGTGTTGTAAATAATAACTTACCAAGTAAGTACACTTTTTCTTCATTATTATTTAAATTTTCCAAATGCTCCTTTACTCTAGTGTTTGAAAAAACAAAACTATCATGTGTTGCACCCCCAAAAGTCACATCCGCATGTAAGATGTTCAGATCAGCATCATTAATCTGAAATAAGAAGGATGATAATTATATACAAATAAAGATTCCATAGAATCCTACATTATTTCTAACAGTTTACTTACAATTAAAACATTCCGGGCATGATAGCCTTTTCGGCAATAATATCTTTCCTCATGTTCCTTAGGACGTATCATGGAAATCAGGGTGCCATCAACGCAACCTAGCACCCCTGGCATTTTTAATTTCTCATAAAACCTGTAATCAGATTTCAATTTCAAACAATGGCTATTGTTTAAACAAGACAGACTAACAAGAAAACAGAAACTTTTGATACTTGCCTTGACTTGAGCACTTGTCGATCATTGTAGTTTTGCGGAAATCTAACATATTTACTGATGATCTTCTTATTATTAAGAGCATCAACAACTTCGTGGATTGCCCTAGAGGCAGAAGTCTGAGATATGTATGTGTCTACATTCTTGCCAATGATTTTTTGGTAACTTCCATTAGCCAAAAACGATAGAGTGCATAATATCTGAAACATCAGGATTTCAATAGGCTTTTATTGGAGTTTTGAGCCGTAATATCATAAGAAACCTAGCTGTTAACAAACCTTGAGCCTCTTGGTTAAACTACTGGAACGAACTCGCGAACGCATAAGTGGAGATAGGTCATTTTCCAATAAATTTATTAAATCCTCGGAAAGCCTAAAGATATGTATAAACTCTGTATCACGGGAAATTGTTTTAAACTTTCTTATTTGTTTGGCTTGTCGAGTTTTGTTCAATTCATCACTTTTCTTAGCTTCTTCTAATAAATGCAGCTTTATAATTAGCCGAGCTGCCATTTTTTCAAATACTTTTAACTATGAAGTACACTTTTAGTTTTGTTTTGTCACGATTATGCGCGAATATCGTAGCTTTTGGATTTAACAGCTAGAAGCGTGGCTGTGAGCGAGGCCGTGAGCGAATTCGTCGCTGTTTTTTCTTACGGAATACCAAAATGTATGAAGAACTGTCAATTTGCCCTCCCGCTGACGCCGCTGGGTAGTTTTAACTCACGGCCGTCACAGCCGTGAGCGCTAGTGTAGCTTTACGCAGCTTAGTGAATACTAAACTGAGTTTCACCGCTGCGGCAGCGCTGCACCCAAAGCTGTTTCCTTAGAGAATAGCATAGCTGTTGTTGTAAATAAGTAGCCATCTCTGGAATAATTTATGATTCCACCGCCTTTTCTGTTTTTACGATATTTACTGTGTATTTTTAACCGACGAAAAAAAAGGAGGAGGTTCTCAAACGCCACGCCACGTAAATTTTAATATTTTTTTTTTGCGCTGTATAATATTTGAGAAGTTTTACTCATTGTTTTCTGCACCGGTCGACGTCATGACGTTGGCGCCGGCTGTCGCTGAAAACCAGCGCTGGGGCTCTGTCTTGCATAGGGTCATAGCACTTAAGCTGAGCGATGGCCGTTTTGCGTGGATGTGACGCATTTTTTCCCCCAGTTTTTCTTTTTCTTTTTGTGTTTCTCTGTTTTTTGCGTCATGTTTACCGTAAATAAACGTATTTTCTTTCTTTTTTTCTTTCTTTCTCAATTCGACCGTATATATATATATATATATTTTTATGTGTATGTTCAGACCTCACTCCGTCATTTATGAACCGATTTTAATTATTATTTTTTTGTTAGATAGGGTATACCTCAAGGGTGGTCCCATGTCAAGGAAATCAGGCTCTGATAATGGAATCCTGATAAAATTGAGAGAAAACCTCGAAAATTGTGGGCACGTTTAGCGTTTCTGTACGTATGTTCGGCCCTCATTCCGTTGTTTACGAACCGATTTTAATGATTATTTTTTTCTTACATAGGGTATACCTCAAGGATAGTCCCATGTCAAGGACATTAGGATCTGATCATAGAATCCTGATAAAATTGACAGAAAACCTTGAAAATTGGGCACAAATATTGTTTCTGTTTACTTTGCATAACGTAATCAGGTATTTGCATTTAGGAATCATCAAATCATGAAACTGAGCTGATGATGGAAACCATACCTTTCGTAAACAATAGTAGTTTGATATAAAAAACTGGTTTTAGTGACAAATACCACTTAATATGCTTTGAGAAAAGACGTCCTGGGAACCTCATGGAAGGATGGTTACATCATCAGCTCAGTGCCAAGAGGAATGATGAAAGATTAGAAATTAGCCTCAGAGTAGAGATGATGCGAGAGTCACAAAAAATCATAAAATAAAAAACTCTTTAACAAAAAATTCAACCGACGAAAAACTACTAAAAAGCAAAAAATAAATAAACCTTTTAAGTCTTGAGTATTGAGCTTATTTACCTACATAAAATATCAAATTTTATGTGAACTAATTTTGAGTCGGCGCCATAATAAAATGATTAATTACCTACATCTAGCCTTCTTCATTACTACGTACATATAATATAAAATTTAGATATTTAATAATCAGATTGTTGTTTGGCGACGACTCAAAATTAGTTTACATAAAATTTGATATTTTATGTAGGTAAATAAGCTCAATACTCAAGACTTAAAAGATTTATTTATTTTTTGCTTTTTAGTTCTTTTTCGTCGGTTGAATTTTTAGTTAAAAAGTTTTATAGCCACCGATTTTGTACATATGAACAGTGGTTTCCTTTATATTTACTTCTGTTAGAATAAGGACATCCATAGTTATTTTGGATAAGTTAATCAATTGTGTTACATAGCAAAAGTTTTTAACTATGGGATCTAATATTTATGTGAATAATATTTATACTAGTTTTATAAGTAGAAGGTATAAATTTACTCAAGTCATTTATGTTTGCACAGTCGAATAATTCTTGGTGATCTAAAAAGAGGACCGGGGTACCATATTTTAATCTTTTACCGATAGAAATTCTGCCTTCCTGCCTGTGTTGTAGTCGAAAACTTTTCGATGTCCGCTTCACTCCTTATGACTGTAGGCTTATCTTTATCTTCTTTATGTAGCAGCACCTCTCCATCCTGGAACCATACATATTTATATGCTGGTCGCAATTTTTATTGAGCTAGCCACAGCAACGATTTATTAGCTTTGGTCAGGGCGCGACGCACAATCACTTTAGACTTTGCTATTTCTACAGGAGCTCGTGATATTAGCTTTTCGAGCAGTACTTCTTCCGTTCTGGAAGCCTGTATCCATGAGCGTGCCTTCTCTGCTTGTTTCAGCTCAACCTGGACGTTTTCTTCACGTTCATATCGACTGTCAATACGTTTCACATAAATTATTTGAGATTTATCTACGTTGAGGGCTTCAGCCAGCTTGGCCGATATCGAGTCAAGGTCTTCCTCTTGAGCTTTCGGGATGCCTATCACCTCTATCATATTAACTAGACGCTGTTGTTCTATGTTACGTAGATACTGTTTCAGTGAGCTCATTTCAAGCCCAAGATGAGGTTTTTCGTTCGTTGCTGAGGTGGGTATACTTTTTCTCCAAGTCATGTATATGCTTATTTTGAGCTTCTACAGTTTTTGTTAGTTCATCTACCTTTTTACCGCAGAGGCTTATTGATGGCTCAATAGGCTGCAACTCTTTTTTTAGGATTTTTTCAGCTCGGCTGTAATATCCTTCAGAAACTTGTCAATATCTATGTTGCAACTACCCGTATTTCTGCTGGAGGTGGGGACTTGGTTTTCTTCGTCCTCTTCGTCCCGAATAAAAAAGGATGATTTTCTAGTAGGCGAGTTGTGACATATCCAGTCCAGTCTGTCTGCATTACGAAGTAAACACAGTTGTTTTGTGGTTAGACCAGAGTAGGTTTTCTTTCCATGAACAGTCTTGGCACAGTTCCTGCATTCTAATCCTGGCAACCAGCTGGTTATTCCTTTGCTACAGATATCGCATTTAGTCATTTAAGTTGGAGTAGAGGGTACTTAGCGCACAAATTACTACGACTATGACACCGAACTGGTACGTACGACATCGCAAAAGCGAATAAACATCCGAATTCATAACCTCCTTCTTTTTGAAGTTGGTTAAAAATAATATAACTGGCAAAATGTGAAAACAAAAACTTTTTTACAAAAAAATAGAACCGACTTCCAAAAAAAGTGCAAAATAACTTTAATTTCGGAAGTCGGTGTCAAAAAACGAAGACACAAAACAGGAACATCGACTTCCGAAATTAAAGTTATTTTGCACTGTTTTTGGAAGTCGGTTCTATTTTTTTTTTTTGTAAAAAAGATATTTTCATGGCCGTATCTAAAATAAGACCACCCATTGCCATTTCCGTATATAGGCTCGCTGAGTGTACCTAGGAACCTATTTATGTAAAACGAGCAACTAAGTACAGACGGGAAAAGTCGTGATGAAGAAAGAGTAGAGAATAACTCTGACGATCATTTGTTATGCTATTTGAATTAGCTAATAATATACAGCACGTAGTAAATTAGGTACAAGCTATATGTATACGTATACCAATATATTCTTCAACAAATACTTTCGTTATCACTTATCACTCAACTATGACTTGAAGCAAATATAACCAATTATGCAAAACAATGCTCGCAGGAAAGCTTCAGGCGCTCGTTCGTGTATGAACAATCAAAGGCTGACTGATGTCACTTTGTGTAAAGAACCGGCCAGTCCATTGTGATGTTGAAACTGAAACGTTCAGCGTCCTGGTCTTGAATGACTTACACGACTCAAAAGTTTTTTATTTTATGATTTTTTGTGACTCGCATCATCTTTTAATACTCTGAGGCTAATTTCTAATCCTTCATCATTCCTCTTGGCACTGAGGTTCCCAGGATATTGACCAGTTGAGGTTACCTCCAATATTCTAAAGACGTCTTTTCTCAAAGAATATTAAGTGGTATCTGTCACTAAAACCAGTTTTTTATATCTAACTTCTATTGTTTAGGAAAGGTATGGTTTCCATCATCAGCTCAGTTTCATGATGTGATGATTTCTAAATGCAAATACCTGATTAAGTTATGAAAAGTAAACAGAAACAATATTTGTGCCCAATTTTCGAGGTTTTCTCTAAATTTTATCAGGATTCCATGATCAGATCCTGATGTCCTTGACATGGGACTACCCTTGAGGTATACCCTATCTAATAAAAAAAGAATCATCAAAACCGGTTCATAAACAACGGAATGAGAGCCGAACATACGTACAGAAACGCTAAACGTGCCCACAATTTTCGAGGTTTTCTCTCAATTTTACCAGGATTCCATTATCAGATCCTGATTTCCTTAGCATGGGACCAGCTTTGAGGTATACCCTATCTAACAAAAAAATAATTATCAAGATCGGTTCATAAATGACGGAGTGAGGGCTGAACATTCACAAAAAAAAAAACATATATACGGTCGAATTGAGAACCTCCTCCTTTTTTTTTTCGTCGGTTAAAAAAGCTAAAAATAAATCAATCTTTTAAGTCTTGAGTATTGAGCTTATTTACCTACATAAAATATCAAATTTTGTAGAAACTAATTTAGAGTCGGTTGGTTTATTTTTAGCTTTGTAGTCCTTTTACGACGGTTTATTTTTTTTTTCCATAACTAAGTTACAGGGAGGCGAAAATGGCCCGAATGGCTTTGTGAAAAGTATGGTATGGCCGTGCCTTTGTTTTGCTCAACTTGGCGTGGGCAATTCCGTGCCCCCAGACTATCCATACCCAGCTTACCCCACCCCAAAAGTACAAGGGCGCAAATTAGTCATTAGGGCGGCGTCACACTGACGGGGACGTGCCGGAATCGCCCGCGGGCACCATACTAATTTAGCCAGTGTAGCCGCTGCCTTAAGGCCGTTAAGGACCATTTAGTGTAGCTGTTGCCTTAGGCTCGGACTATTTATAAGGAAGGAGTTCACTTTGGGTGAAATACTTAGGGTGAAGTTGGTGGTGGAAAAGTACGGGTTCCGCTTGTTGCAGCGAGTTGTTTAGATGAGTAGTGTTTTGTGTTTCAGTTGGTGTATTATCTAGCTAGCTGCTTCTATGTTTTGAAATATTTTTGTAACCCGACGCAATAAGTTTAAAGTTAAAAAAAAATTGGTTGTCCGTGCGTCATAACAAAACATTGATGAAATATAAATGTGGTGCATGCGTACAAAGAGCGTAACGGGACACTTTTTCGTGCATGCAGCCGGCGTTCATCGACTTATTAGACGTTGTCACGTCAAAAAAACAAGCTTTCATACCGGCTATCTCAAGTAAATGTATACACAATATTTCGTGTCCGTGCGTTTGAGCATTGAGAGAGTAGAGTTCCATTATCTGGAGATAAACCTGAATGTCGATTCAGGTCTTAATCATAAAAATACATTGTTACCAGAATTAATGGTGTATGCAAAATTTCAGCACAATCGGATACCAACCAACAAAAAATACCTGAAATAGACAGAAACTACTAATAAGGGCTATTAGTAGTTTCTGTCCATTCTATTTAGAATAAAATAGGTATAATGAAATAATTTTTTAGTTTGTTTAACTAGGGTAAAAATATAACGATCACTAAATATATTTAACTTGATATCCGCCTATATTTTTATGGAGCTCGTGTTTATTTTACATGAGTAAGTGACATTCAGCCAAAGAGGAATCGTCAAATAATCCTTTTCGAACTATTTTATAGAACTGTGCACTAACACAGTTGTTATTAATTAGTATAATTCTACATACAGGTGCCGTAAAAATAAATAAATAATAATAATTAACCCTGTTCCCGATAAATGTGGAATACTATTTTTATATTTTTAAATGTTTTTATCTTTTTAATTTATATATTTAAAAATGTAAATAATATATATGTACAAATGAATAAACAGAATAATAATAATAAACCCCCACCGCAGTATCTGTACGTTGATGTCGTGGTGGGGCTTGCGCGCCCCTATGAACCCTAGGTCTGTGTCGGTAAACTTAATTTTGCCCCAACATACCTAAGGTTAGTGGCCTAACTAAGAGAGATACGATCCGCCGGGCTTGGTGGCAAACTGTTGGGCAGTAGCGACCCCACGGACCCGATCTCCAAGGTGAATTTTTGTTCCTTATCTCCGGCTTGCCTTTATTGGCCGGCTGTAGTGAATACTGACGAGGAACAGAGCTCCCATCTCTTCCTTGCCTTTATTGATTGGCTTGAGTGTAGATTCGCGAGAGCAATCGTGCTCGGGAGAAGGATGTATAATCCAGTATGGTGCTGGTAGGGATCATGACCGTACATCCGAGATTGTCAGGACAGCCGTGGTGTCCACTCCTTTAGCACCTCAGAGTATGTTGCCTCCTTGTTGCTACGTCACACTACGTGCTAGCGGCCGTTCTTTTGGGGGCCCATTTATTGAGTGTGCAAGTCACCCCCTGCTTTTTTTAACCGACTTCGAAAAAAGTAGGAGGTTCTATGTTCGACTGGATGTATGTATCCACCGATTTCTCTGTCAGTTGTGGACCGATTTTCAAACTTCTTATTTATCCATATGAATATACTCCAGAGGTGGTGCCACATAATTTTTATCGAAATTACTTCAGCACTTTTTGAAAAAAATTACAAAAACAAAAAATATGTATAGATACTCGTAGATGACGTTTTGGTTGCCTCTAATCACATTAATTATTGCATGTTATTGGGATTATCAATTTGGGCGGTTTAGTTCTGGGGTATAACAACTAAAAAGTGAAAAATCAAAACCTTTTTACAAAAAATACAACCGACTTCCAAAAAAGAAGACACTAAAAATTAAAAATAATTTTAATTTAGGAAGTCGGTGTCAAATAACGAAGAAATAAAATACAAACACCAATAATAACATTGTACACACAGGGGCCATAGTCAGACATAGTTCTTGGTAACCAGTCCACTTTAGCCTTCTAAGACTTTCACACCAACCAGGCGTTGTCCTTGCGTGCACTTGTATAGCGCGTACAGGGATAATCGTCGGTTGGTGCCTGATTTCATAAAAAGCGTCCATTGGGTCCTCTGCGAGTTGGTTTCGGCTTCTCGTACGCTTTCCAAAGGTCCGGGACCTCAGGGTCCTGAGAAATATATACGATTAAAAATAATAATATAATACTTTATTTTCGGAAGTCGGTGTCAAAAACCAAGGAAACAAAACCAGAAACACCGACTTCCGAAATTAAAGTTATTTTGCACTATTTGTTTTTTTTTGGGAATTCGGTTTTATTTATTTGTAAAAAGTTTTAGTAGGTAGTCAATATAGCTTTATGCAAAATATGCTTGCGACTCACCAATGGGTTGTGAGCCATGGTTTGGGAAATACTGGCTTTAGATAACAAAAAACAAGACACAGTCGTATTTGGCAATCAGGTTTATAATAAATCTTTAATTTAGATGGAAGTAAGTAGTAGATTATTTAAGATTATTCGTGCCGGAAGACCCAGCGTTGGAAGGTCTCCCACTAGGTGGACCGATGACCTGGTGAAGGTCGTGGGTAGTCGATGGATGCGAGACTCACAGGACCGGTCATTGTGGCGACACACACTTTGGGGGAGGCCTATATCCAGCAGTGGACATTTTTCTACTGAAATTATGATGAATAGATTAATTAAAAACATCGATATGTCACAGCCATCTAGTTGAATCAGTCAGTTAAAGCCGTTCATTAAACCCCAGCATTCAGTGAGATGCTTAGGCCGATCAGTCATTGAACTAGAATCACTCAACGTTTAACCACTTAACGTATTGAAAGTCAGCCTTTTGAAGTTGACTGACCAAGACTCAGCCAAGTGATTCTAATCTACTTCAAAATAATTGAAAAATTATTAAAATGGCTATTTATTAGTGATTCAAATTTATTTAAAACTACTACTACTACTACTTTGGTTACTATGGTTCTCCTACCAATGGTGATACTCCGACCAATGGTTTGAAAGAAAATAACCACGAAGGGGATGGTGGGTTCTGAATTCGCTCGTTTCGCTTCATCACCTTGTATCCTAACCTATCCGAGTCGGGGTGCCCCATGTCCCGAGCTTGCTATGCTCGCTCTTGCATTGTAATATTGCCTTTTGTACACATACAACTATGATCAGTGGTCTCACAAATTCATCACTATCCAATTTAACTAAATGACTACACGACATCTAGACATCTGGTTAAATGTTGCATTCATTGACTTGGCTAGTTGTCGTTCAGCCATTTAATTGGATGCCGGCGTTTTATTAATGGCCTATGCGTCCAATTAACTGGCTAATTCAACCAGATGGCTGCAACAGATTCATAAATTACATTTAATGTATTTTAATAGAAGGCCTAAAAACCGCAATAAATTAAACTTCACTTAATTAAACTTCTTTGAGAACACAATCATTGTGTGTACAGCTAAGGAGTGGAATTCCCAGCCAGAGTCTGTTTACTGAAAGCTACAACCTCCCAGGTCTTTAAATCGAGAGTAAATAGATTACTTCTAGGCAAGCGTGCTCCATCGTCGACCACATCATCGCTTACCATCAGGTGAGATAGTGGTCAAGCGCGAGCCAATCACTGATAAAAAAAACTTCAAAAGATGCTTTCCTATACTTGTAATACCCACCTTACACTTGTAATACCTACCTAATACTTGTAATACCTACCTAACAATCTTTTATGACACCTCCTGGGAGAGGTTCTATTCTTAGAAGGAACTAACGGATTTACGAAAAAGTTGATCCAATGAACCCACCCAATAAGAGATCCTAGAAAAAACTAGAAAGACAAAGATGTCCATTTAATAGCAGATACTTATCGCTCGACTACTTCTATTTTAACATTTTTGCCTATTGGTATTATTTAAAAAGATTTTTCTCCATTTATTATCTGGTAATAAATATCCAAGATCATATAATATCACACAACAACAAAAATCTTTGCATAATTACCCTTCAAATCCAAACGAAAACACTCCATTGCTTAACCGAAATAAAATCTTAGCAAGAGAATCCCATTCACATACCTACCATTTAAACTTAAATAGTTTTATTTATAATACCAAGCTGTCTGAACGCTGAAACAAGTAGCATACCGCCACATTCACATTATAAACCAGAGTCCACCAAATTTAACAAAAACACGAAAACAGTTTCAGCGATTTAAAAGCTAAGTGTGGGCCCTTTAATTGTGTTAGAGTCGGCGGGCGCGGGTACTTTTACGATCGATGAGTTCACCTTAAATAAAACAAACTTACCAAGAACGTCACATAACCCTTAACAACTTGGCATAAGATTGAAAATGCGATAAATTTTGCTCGCACATATCTTGGTATTTTAGTAGGAAAAGGATGGGTATAAGGATCACGGTTGGTTGATGTAAGGGGTGGAACTTGTGAAGAGTGACGCCCCAAAATCTAAGGGTAGTTTTGCCAGTAGCCGTGGTACAGTCAACCGCGGTGGCGCGCCAGCCCGCTACGTACGCACGTACATGTACTTATAAGAACAATTTTGTTACAAACTCGATATTAAGACTGTGTTTTAAAGGACTTTGTGTGTTGTGTTATAGATAAAGTTATGGTTAATAGAGTAGTGTGCCTGTGTTGATTTAAGGAGGAAATTGCTGATTTTTTTACAGGTTAGAATTCGTTATTTTTGTGTTGATTCAGTATGGTTTTGGAACTCTGATTTATGACTGAAAAGGTTTCTTTATATGTGCAAGATAATCTCTAAAATCACTGAAGTCTTTATGTAGGCATGTACGGGTTAATTTCAGAGACTATACCTAAGATATATTTTGGAAGGGTTTTCTACACCATTTGTTTTTTACTAGTCAACACTAGTATCTGCTGAAGATGGTGTTCTAAGAAATAATAATTATACAACGCGTTTAAATATTTAGAGAGGGCTAATTGTAGAGTGCGAAAAAAAAGGAGATTTATTTGTAGCATTTTACACTGAGGTATACTTTTCTTGTCAAAATGAAAATGAGTCAATATAATATTAAATACTCGTAGCTCGTAATGTAAATTTGTTTTATTTTAATAAAATCATTATTCCATAATATTTTATAGTAGGAAGATAAGTTTAAATTAAAAAAAAAAAGCATTTTACCAGCTCAAATTAAATGTGTACAAAAAATTTCGTATCTGTGCTGTTGAGCATTAATGAGTTCCTTTTGTCGCTTCAGGGACCAGAATTACAGGTGTATGCAAACTTTCAGCTCAATCGGATACCAACAAATGGTCGAAAAATGGTTTGCAAATTTTTACGGACAACTTACAAACATACAAACAGTGCAAGTTAAATAAAAGGCTTGTAATAACACAGAGATCGCAAACGTTTTACCTATTTATTTAAAAATAAAGTTTTCTCTAAAATGTGGTCTACATTTTACAAGAAAGACACAATGGTGCCGTTTCTCTTGTTTAATAACTAAACTAAAATTAGTGAATCGCTATCTTTTACTAAAAGGCAGTGCGAGAAAAGGACGGCTATAGCTATGAACTAAGTTAGAGATGTCAAACTAGTTAACGCCTTGCGCTTTACCGTGTTTTTAGTTGACATGTTTTTACGTGTACCCTTAAATTGTATGGAGATATTACGAGTAGTTCAACTAAATTTGGCAGGTCTAATTTACGTACGTCTCTTTCTTGTGTTATTAGAGAGAAAAAGACAGCAACAGCCTAAAGTAAGTTTAGTTTGTGCACAACAGAATAGGCACCACTGTCCGCATTATTTATTACCACTCTGATAGTACCACAGACTATATCTCTAATTACCTACGTTGGTATTTATAGGTAATCTAACTAACCGGCTAGCGACGGAAGTCTTGATACTGATCCCAGACTTCTGATTTAAGAATTTGAGGTTGAATATTTATAAATCCTACTTCAGCCTGAAAACCAAATACATAGTGCAAGTGTATGGCGTATGGCTGTACCCCATACGCCCATACACCTGCACTATGGAGGCCCTGATGAACCACTACAAGCTACTGACGTTGTAGTTAATGAGGCTAGCTTCTGGGCCCAAAGTATTTTATAAGTTAGGAAACCATCAATTCGAAAGAAGAAGAGACGTTCTTGACTTCAAACAGTCAATTGAGAAGCCGTTCCAGAGTCTAATTTAACAGTAGGTACTGAATAAATTGAGATATAAGAACCTTCGTAGACCTTTCGTAGCGGTACGTAACAGATTCGTAGCACCCTGTAGCACTATAATGTAAGCTTTTATTTTTTGTTTAACTTTCAATGTTCGTATATTACGATTATAACATTCGCTTTAAAATTTTGCAAAACAATTTTTACCACTTGCTGGTTTCCGGTAGAGCTGAAATTTGCCATACTTATGTCCAGTGACAATGCAATATGGATGTAGGATCTGTAACTCCCCGATTGGCAAATGGTAGGACAGTTGAATTTCCGTTACTATGTTTTGTTATTATTAGTACTTTCCATTACACGTGAGGACGAGGGTCTAAAGCTTATTTAAAAAAAATACTTTTAATTAATTAAACATCAGATCTTCTGATACTCGTATGTATTTCTTTAATGTTTTTTCTAGTTTGAATATATAGTATTATACGGGATAGGTACCATAACACTTTATTGTATAGTAAAATGTCTTTTCATTAAAATAAAATAAAATAAAATTTCGTGGAAAGTTTTGAAACTACCTATTTTCTTTTCTCATTTTCTTGAGTGTATATTAGTGCTGAATTGAATATTAATATTGTTTAATTTAGCAAATATTTTAACATAGCCGACGGATAGATTACGTAGAAGACAGAGTTAGGTATTTTATATAGGTTTAGGTTCTTTCGTTTTCTATCGCGTTTTCTTGAACATACCTAACAAGGTTGGACCACTGGGCACTAATTAATATATAAGTTTCTTGGTATTACTCAATTTCAATATAGGGTAACAATTTTCACGACTGACCACATCCTACTCAATATTATAAATGCGAAAGTTTAGATGGATGGATGAAAGGATATTTGTTACTTGGTCACGCCAGAATGGCTGAACGGATCTGGATGAAATTTGGCACAGAAATAGTCTGGAATAGCAAATAGGCTATAATTTTATAGTGGAGGTATACGCTTCCATGCGGGTGAAGCCGCTGACATAAGCTAGTAATTTAATTATTTTTTGGTGGTTTAACGCACTATCTCTAACAATTAGTTACACCCTAATTTTCACCTCTAAAAAATTCTAATTAAAAAACCGATTTGTCAGGCAATAAAAAGCGAAGTACATATAATATTAATTAGGAAAGTGTTAATTAGAAAGTGGTATTAAGCGACTGACAAGTGTCATGGACGGCGGCAAATGACAGTAATATTATGTCACCAGAGAATTGTGTTTAGTTTCAAATAAATTATCTTTGTAACCGCTAATTTATGGGTTTTTATTGTTTGAAGCAAGGACGCTTACGTTTTTTCTACGTAGTGGATGGAAAGTGGAAAATAAGTTGAGTTATTTGAGCATTAATTTAATCCAAGAGTGATTCACGGGTTAATTTTAGACTCGTGTTTCACCACTATCTCACCTTGGGTTTAATAATGTGATTTCGCCACTGACACGCATTGAGAACATATTATGGTGATCGAAGCTTCTTTGTATGAGAAAAGGCCTTCGACGATTAAAAATCGGTATCACCCGAAATAGTAGATAAGTACTATTTTAACTGACTTCGAAAAAGGAGGAGGTTCTATGTTCGACTGTATGTATTTTTTTTATGGATGTCCACCGTTTTCTCTGTCAGTTATAGACCGATTTTCAAAATTCTTTTTTTATTCAAAAGAATATACTCCGGAGGTGATCCCATACAAATTTTATCGAAATTGCTTCAGCGCTTTTTGAAAAACTGAACATAAACGAATAATACGTATAAACAGATGACGTTTTGGTTTTCTCCAATTACGAGTATGTTTAAATTCTACGTTCCATTTTTTTGGGGGTTTTTAGTTCCGGGGTATAACAACTAAAATGTGAAAAATAAAAAACTTATTTCAAAACCAAACAAAAAAACATACACTAAAAAAGAACATACACTAAAAATTAAAAAATAACTTTAACTTCGGCAGTCGGTGTCAAAAAACGAAAAAATAAAATACAAAAACTGATTTCCGAAATTAAAGTTATTTTTAAATTTTTAGTGTATTTTCTTTTTTGGAAGTCAGTTGTTTTTTTTTGTAAAAAAGTTTTTCTTTCCACGTTAATATTATGTGAGTAAATAATAAATAAATTGTTTCCACCATTTGACATAGATAGGTCTATCAAAATAAAAATAACAAAGTATTTGAAGATGTAATTACGAAATAAAACTCTCTCTATGTTTGTGCATTAATGATAAATTAAATGTATAATAGTTTATTGTTGAGAGTTATATTATTTTTGGTTTACTTGGCGCTTGAATTGACGTCATATTATCCAAAAACTTTCCAACTCGATTCTGTCCATGGGCGGCAGTTCAACAATTAAAATAAAGTTCTACCCACAGCTAATTCTAAGTGTAACCTATTAAGACTACCACCTCTGACACTGTATTTTTAATTTATAAATGACTTTTTAACAGCCGACCGCTGAAGCCATAAACACATATTACAAAGTATAATTTTAATAACCCTTTAACTAAGATGCGTTGTGGACGTCACTGCCGTCGGCCGCCTGTTACACCGAAGCGTAACGTGGTTATAAAACTGTTGAAAGTATAATTAGAGATAGAGCAACTAGTAGAGTGCTGCGTTATGTATTTTTTAAATATCGCAGCATATATGCTGAAATAGGAGCATTTTAGGCATCGCACAGCTTTGCTTGCATTGCTTTTTGTTTATTATTATTACTTAATGGACATGTCTTGTAAATATTTTTCATTATTATGTGTTTTGTTTGTCTGAGTCACAAATAAGCCTTTATCTTTCTGTCTTTAGTTAGGAAATCAATCAGCCTGTCAATTCTGTTAACATTTCACCGTGAAAATTTATGTGAAGTGAGCGTGAAGTTAACTGCCATTCCTCTTAAATCTTGGGGTTATAATAGCTTACCCTGCCATTATAGCACTGCTGTTCACAATTATATTATTCGCTACTTTAAAAGCTACGCAAAAACAGGAATTACAGGAAAAAATCGTCAGTGCTTATTAAGCGTTTTGTATTTTTACAAGCGACCCGCCCCGGCTTCGCACGTGTGCAAATTACATACACAAACCTTTCTCATTTATTGTTCTATTATCTCGTGGCTAGAGTAATAACAGCCGCATGGGTCGATCCATCAGGTTAAGCTACGCTTTCCAGGATTGGTTCATGGATGAGTGAATTTTTCATACCGAGACTCCTCTGTGCCTCGGAAAGCACGTTAAGCCATTGGTACCAGCTGTTAATCGTGGATCCTTGACAGTCGTTACGAGTCGTCAGAAACCCGAAAATCTGACAACCAGTCTTACCAAGGTGTATCGTATTACCCAGTGACTGGGTTGTGGAGGTCAGATTGGCAGTCGCTCCACGTAAAATAATGGTATTCAGCTGAATCCGGTTATACTGGGAGCCGACCCCAAGATAGTTGGGAAAAGGCTAGTCAAATTTAAATTTTTTTTATTAGTGAACACAGTAGCATAATCCGTTGCATGGTTCAGAAAAAAAAAAACTTGAGAGGTGTCAAGGGACACCCGGATGGAACGAAGTTCCTTTCGATTAATTAGTGAAGGAATTGTAATATAATTTTTTTTTTTAATTTATAATATTTTTTTATTATTAACTACGCACACACGCACGCACTTTTTTTTTTTTTTTTGGGGGGGGTGGGAAATCATCTTATGACTTCTTCCGCTCTAGGGTGGAGCAGAAGGGCGTGTCAGACTCTTACTGACTAAAACCCACCCCTGTTCCTCCCTGCCCTACGCGCCCGGGGGCGAGGAAGAAGTTATACTTCATCATCTCATCTCATCTCATCGCAGCTCAGCTCAGCTCAGCTCAGCTCAGATCAGCTCAGCTCAGCTCAGCTCAGCTCAGCTCAGCTCAACTCAACTCAACTCTTTAGCAATAAAAACAACTATAACAAAAGTAATTGTAATAAAATTTTATTTTTTTTACTATAGCAAAAAGTGTCGTGACTTTTCGTAAGAATTTTTTCCGTCTAGCCCCCTTTCACAACGCGCGATAAGGAACTTCGTTCCAATAAGTGGAGAAACATACAGAAACCATTATTTTATACTATTTATGAATGACTAGATCAGTATTACCTGATTAGTGCGTACTACCTACAGGTAAAAACGGGATGTGAATAAAGATCTTAAAGTTTAACTTTCTCTTTTAGCTTTGCAAGTGGAAGAAAGCCATTTTTTTGGAACAATAGTAAAGGTTCAGGCTTTTCAGAATGAATGTTAAATTTTTGTGTGAGGACGGATTATTTGCGTATCAATGAGTCTTGGAAAATCAGTCGATTGGATTAATAGATTAGTTAGTAATTAGGATAGTGATCTTGCTCAATCAATTATGTTACTAGATTTTTTTTAAATTAAAGTCATCAATGTTGAATGATCTGAGTGAAGAAACATAACATTTCGATAGTCACCATCATCTACTTAGCGTTTTCCTTAGCATGTTGGGGTCAACTTTCAGTCTAACCGGATGCAGTTTAAGTACCTATCCTACTACTATTATAAAAGTGAAAGTATGGATGGATGGGTGTTTGTAACTTATTCACACCAGTACGGCTGAACGGATGTGAATGAAAATTGGCACAGAAATAGGCTATATTTTATAGTGAGGAAAGTTCTAATTCGACGCAGACAAAGCCGCTGGCAGAAATTAGTCTTACATAAAGCGACTGCCTATCAGACAATAAAATTCATCAGCCGTAAATATAAATTAAACTACTATTTAGCAAGAAAGTTCCAACTACCACTAAAACACCGCCAACCCATCGCTCAAATTAAACCTTCCAATTTCAAACCGTCACAATGACATTAGGAAATTAGAAAACAAAATTCTAATCTGGCCGTCCGATCAGTTCGGTGTGCAAGCCGGCCGAATTAACACTGTTCCGCAATTAGCATTCAAAGGGTTACCTTACTACCCACTAAACTTCACAAAAGATGTTATCTTCAAATGACCATCTGCTTGCAATCTTGGTACCTACGTTTTGGTGAATGTTGTTGAAAATACGCTACATGTAGTTTAGGTGTAGGTTTTATGTCACAGGTGAGATACGAGTATAATAGTAAATTATATTCCTTTTTTAATGAAATTAGCAACAATCTGAAATAACGCGAGAATGTTTTACGGAATTTAAGGTCAGTATTCGATTAATATTATAGATAGGTCACTGAGAGACTGGTTCTTTAATGTAACACTAGAATTAGGTATTCTTGAAACAATAGCTTGTTGCGGTTGTCTTCAGTACGACCAAAAAATTGTTACATTTTGACATGTAGTCATTGAGTGGAATTTCCTGCCGAAGTCTATGTTTCCTGATAGCTACAACCTGGAAGTTTTTAAGTCGAGAACAAATAGTTTACATAATTGCTTACCAACAGTTGAGATAGTGGTCAAACGCTAGCCTAACAATTACAAAGAAAAAATGTAGAGAACCTGATTTTTAACCAACTTCGAAAAAAGGGAATTTTTTATGTTCGACTGTACTTTTTTTTATGTATGTCCACCGATTTCTCCGTCAGTTGTGTGTTTCATCCCTCCTCTTCATATGACCATACCAAGACTTTATTTTACAAAAATAAAACAACCGACTTCCAAAAAAGAAAATATATTAAAAATTAAAAAAATAACTTTAATTTCGGAAGTCGGTGTCAAAAAACCAAGAAATAAAATGCAAACACCGACTTCCGAAATGAAAGTTATTTTTTAATTTTTAGTGTATTTTCTTTTTTGGAAGTCGGTTGTTTTTTTAGAGTTATAAATCCAGAAAATTGCATTCATCATTAAAAGTATTCATCAATCCTGAATAACAATTATTTCACCGACCAGTGTGTTTAAAGAATCAAATATCTCTCAATATTTCCTAAAATAACGAAATATGTAGCACTACTTTTACATTTTAACAAAGTGTTCCCAAGCCACAAAACATTATTATATTATGACAGCAAACTAAAGATGTTTTACGTAAACTTTTAATTAAAAATTTAAAAGGCAAAGCAAAGGCGTTGTAAAAAGCTAATCGATAAAAAGTATCGTTTACGCATCGATTCCGCGTCACTGAATCGAGAACACCCGGCGTTGTTTGTGATTTTATCTTTGATATTTTGTTACTGGCTACACAATATGGTCAATGGTTGTAAAACAATCGTTTGAGCGAATAATATGAATTAAAAAACTGTTTAAATAAGATATTAACAGCCTTATTTATAAAACTTGCTAACCATACTTAGTTTCTAGACTGATTTGCGGATTGCGCGAATCTCATTCGTCAGATTCAGCTGTCTATAGGACAAAACAACAATATTACACACAAAACAATACAACAACAAAACAAACAACAATATTTTTTCTTTCTTTTTTTCTTTGATTAGCAGTTTCTTAATTCAAAATTTTCTAACCGGAAGAAGGATAGATGTGGGTAGTAAAGTACTAACTAATCATTTAAAGGTTTGGTCCTACAGACAGCTGAATGTGATGGCTGAGACTTTGTTATCATGAATTTAGAATCCACTACTCAATATTTAAACTCAGCATATAGTTAGCGAGTTTTATAAATAAGGTTGAATGACTGCAGAGAATACATTTATATCTGTGGTTCTCATTACGCAGGAAAGTTCTAAAAAAAATTAACGAGGCTTACATTAATAATAATAATCTTTATTCATCAAAAAGCCAAATACAATTTGTCCATCTCAAACAAACTCGAAAACAATAAGGTACAACGCGTATGTATACCTAGTATGCATTATTTGAGACAGAGTGAACGTCTGTGTCTGTGCTAGTATAAACTGTGTTACAGACACAGACGCCTTCCTCTTACAGTTCATTGACCATTTGCTGCACCTGACAGTTACCAGTTTAGGCTGGCATAAAACTTACTTTAATATAATTAAGTACTTAATACATTAAAATTTATGTAAGCAAGGAATGGGTGTGTGTAGTGTTGGTGTATGTGTGTGTGTGTGTTTGGTTGTGTTTTTCGTCTAGGTATGTCATGTCACAATAAAAAAATAAAAAATAATAATAAAAAATAATAACAAAAAATAAAATAAAATATATAGAAAAAATAAATAAAAAAGTAAAGGAGCAATTAAAATCTGTTATAGGACGCGTCAGTAATTTTTTTTTGTAAAGAGTTGTTCAGTCTCATCGTATGTTAACTTTTGGAGAAAACTTCTAACTACAGTTTTACATTTGAATTTAGGGAAAGAATATACGTTGCAGGTTTCGTTAATAGTGTTATAAAGGTAGCTGCTAAGATACGGGTAGCTTCGCCTCGCCAAAGTAGTTTTGGTAGTGACAGGTGGGCATACAGGATCTTTTCGACGTTTATTTTGCTCCAGTAAGCTTGGGTCATAGGTCAATGACGAGTGTACACGTAGAGTGATGTTAAGTGCACAGAGCTGTCGGACAGTGAGTACAGATATGTCTTTATACAGCTGGGTAGTGGGGTACCGATAAGGTTTCTGAAGCATGACTTTCAAGACCGCTCTTTGTACCCTCTCAAGGCGAAGCAAATACGTTTTAAGTGTACCGCCCCAGACAGATATACAATAGGTGAGAAGTGACTGCGCCAAGGCAAAATAAATAGTTTTTAACAGTCGGTCGTCAACTACTCTTCTTAGTTTTTTTAAAGGGAACATAAGCTTACGAACACGTGTAACTGTCACACTGATATGCTCTTGCCAACTCAATGTGTTATCGATGTGCACTCCCAAATATTTAACACAAGAGCTTCTGTATATAGTAGGGCAGCTGCTTTTTTTAGTGGTTTCGGAGAGAGAGAGAGAAATGGTAATTTTCCATCTATTTTCTCAAATAACTTAAAAACTATACATTTTGGAATTATGAAAAAAAATTATTTGAAATCCTTACAATATGCCCTTCATTTGATATGTTTGTTGCATTACAGTTCAAAAATTTTTTTTTTGAATTTTCTGATTTGCACCCCCAAAGTGACCCCCATATTCCAAATTCATTTACTTACGTTACACGTTCGTATTTGGGTCACAGACATTCATGTGTGTAGCAAATTTCAACTCAATCGGACGAGTAAATTGGCTGTGACAGACGGTCGGACAGACAGACAGACAGACGCACGAGTGATCCTATACGGGTTCTGTTTTTAAATTCGGATGTTCGAAACACTAAAAATAATATCAAATTAAACAGAGCCACGTTCCAGCACTATTTACCCGACTGCCCCAGAAGGAGGGTAATGTTTTTCGAGAGTATGTATTTATATTTATGTATGTATGTATGTATATGTGTATGTTTGTATGTCTATTTCTTTGTCACGTTGTAGCGATATACAAATAAAAAACTTTTTAACAAAAAATACAACCGACTCCTAAAAATTCCAAAATAACTTTAATTTCGGCAGTCGGTGTCAAATTACGAAGAAAAAATATACATACAAACACCAACTTCCGAAATTAAAGTTATATTGGAATTTTTAGAAGTCGGTTGTATTTTTTGTAAAAAAGTTTTTTATTTTTGTATATCGGGTGTAAAAAGACAGTTTCCGAAGCCGAAAGTTACATATTCTACCCATTATTTGGATATTTTTTTCCACGAGACCATACCTGGGAATCCACTGGCTCTGGAGATATTGAAGGTCAACGTCGCAATTTTTTTTTATTTTCTAATTCAGCAATACAATTTATTTTCAGTACAATAATTTTACTTCTAGGGTACAACAATAAAAATTTCAAAATAACTTTAATTTCGGAAGTCGGTGTTTTTATTTTGTCTGTCTTTTTTATTTGACACCGACTTCAGAAATTAAAGCTATTTTGCTATTTTTAGAAGTCGATTGTATTTTTTATAAAAAATGTTATTTATTTTTCACTTTTTAGTTGTTGTACCCTGACATTAGGGAATGAACAGAAGACTTACATTGGTTGAATGAATACGAGGCTTTTAGCATTGTTGTATATTTATATTATTAATAATAATAATAATAATTTATTTGCATGGAAAGTTTACATTTTACATTAAACATAATGGTAGTACATACAATTTTAGTAGAATTATACAATAGTGTGGCGACTCCAGCACCCTTGCTAAGTTGACAAGACAACTTGTGTTAAGAATGCTGGGCCCGACCCTTAAGTAGGTGCTTCTTAATTGTATTTGGGTAGGTACATACATATAATTCTGGTAGTATACTAATAGTTTACTAGTGCATTGTTTACTATGAGGTAGACAGACAAATAAATTATTTAGAAAAGAAAATTCATCCAATGAGTGTTGTTATTATTAATCAATTTTTCTGTAATGTGCGTTATATCTGTTCAGAATAAACAATTTTTCTTTCTTTCTTTCTTCTTTCAATAGCATGGATAATTGGAGACAACGTCATCTGTGTAGGTATACATATTATTTTTTTGTTTATGTTGATTTTTTCTGTGATCTGTGTGATGTGGGGTGTCAAATTAAAGAGCTCGAGGAGACGATTCCAAAAATATAACTCACAAAAATTTAAGAATTAAAGGAACTTTATATTAGTTGTTTTTTATCAGTCGAGTTTTTGAAAATTTGCATGTAGTTATCTTGTTTAAATCGCGAAATAAACAAGATAGCGATAAAATGAGCTAATTAACAAAGGAACACGCAACCCGCCTACTATTCCTATCACATGTCTGCAACTAATATGTTACGTTAAATGACTTTTATAGTTTTTTGAGGCGGTTTGGTCAAGATTGTAGGTACTTAGGTTATTAAAATTTAAGGTGTGTGTTTTTGGAAAGAGTGCATAAAAAAGGCTTTAACCATAAACTTAAACAAAAAAAAAATCCTATTGCTGGGTCACAGGCCTCCTGTCTGTGAGAGGATGTGTGCCGTTATCCACCACGCGGGCGCATGTGGGTTATTGTATCTCATTTATCTTCAAAGTTTTGGTTTTAGAACACGACGAGCCAGATATAAATCAATATAACAAATTGTTGCGGGAGCCGAGCCGTCGCACTTTTCTGCACTAGTGCGAAATACACCACGCTGGCCATTCAAATATTTGTTAGGTGCGGGAATCGAACCAGACAAATGGACTCACTTTTATAAAATTAGTGTGTATTACTTTAGTGTGTATTACTTTAAAGTGATAACACAAATATAAATATAAGTACCTGGTTATCGTGTTAAAAGGCAATTTTCAGACGTTCGCGACATTAGGTCACGGGTAGCGACCATAAATAAGTCTCTTTATGACTTGCGCGACGATATTAGCAAAGAATTGTTTATTTATTCATAGGTACTATTTAGCTTTTATATGTTTTTAATGTTATTAGATACATAACGTGGTAGTTGTAAAAATGTTTATTTGACCTGATACTCCGAATCTACTGGAACGCTGAGTTGAAATTTGGTACACACATGAATCTGTGACCTAAACATGATCGTGTAACGTAAATATGGATAAATGAATTTGCAATATGGGACACTTTTGGGGCGTTAATCGAAAACATTGCAGTTTGTACCTTTTGACAAACCAAATAAAAAGGCACATTGCGAAGATCTCAAATGTTTATTCATAATTCTAAAATAAATACCCGCATTGGGCCCGCGTGGTGGATTGTTGGCCACAACCTCTCACATACAGGAGCCCTGTGTCCCTGCAGTTAGAACATTACAGGTTGATTATGCTGTATGCTTATCACTATGAGCCCGCTTTTGACCTCGATCTCACCTGATGTTAAGCAATGGTTGAGGTCTATGATAAAGTAAGCGCGCCCAGAAGATGCCTCTTCACTGTTGCTTTGAAAGCAGACGGGTCATAGCAGTACGGACCACAGAAAATGTTCGAGAGTTCTACACTTTGGCTGTGCGCATAATAAATGTGGAGCAGAAGTACTCAGAACGACTAGTTTGTATATCTAACGTAACAGCTCACAATTTAGGACCCATTAATATTTGTGTTCTAATCCATGGTGCTAGGCAACTGGGCTTACCTCAGTCGTAAATGTTCCTTTGTGCCTATTGGCCTAGCTTTGTTCTGTCTCCTGCTTGATAAGGCAGGAGACAGAACTTAAGTGGAAATTAGGTTTTATCCTTACTCCTCCGCTGTTCTTTTCTGAATGTTTTTATTGCTCACTCAAGACATTTTAATAATTTCTCCGGGACTCGTCGAGTTTCATTGCCTCAGCCTTGTTCTGGTGACCACCACTGTTGATTATGGCTTTCAGGACTTGCAGTGGTTGAGAAAAGTATGGCGGGATTGTCCCAAAAAAAATTAAACACGTATATTCGCCCATGTGTGCCTGTTACTTAGCATTTTCCCAATCTTTTGCGGTAGACATCCAGTCAAACCAAGACAGCTGAACATTAGTAAGTATTTGTCACATCACAACTGTCATCTGACCTCCTTCACAAATAACGACGGCCTACCGCCCACAAGCACACGAGTACACAAACCCTCGAAATGTTTATCAGAGATCAGACGCGTGCCGCCAATTATAAGTACCCTCGGCAGGTACATGTTTAGTTAGTTGAAAAATTACGCTACTTTGTTTCATTTAGTTTCCTTTCTTTTACGCAGCTAGTATTATTAGTTTGAGAACATTTTGGCTATGCCCCGGCTTGCTTAGCGTCTAGAGCCGAGTGACCTGGAGAGTAGTGAAGTGCAACGAACGTTCTAAAATGTCGTTTGTAACTAGCCGCATTGCGCTCTTAGCGCTTAAGTGAGTCGCTTAGCGTATTTCAATTTGAGAGCGGTTTTCAACAGATCTTTTTTTTTTTGAAGTTATACTTCTTTTGGCGCATTAGGAAAAAATGATGAGAGTACATTTTTACGATGTGCGCGCACACCGTCACAAAAAACCCACAGCCTGAAGTTAGCTATGGTCTGTGGTTCATGAAGAATGATTATTTTCCTTTTATAAACTTTGTGATAGTTTGGTTTTTTATCTTTTTACGCCAAAGAAATATAACTTCTTACGTGCGTACATAAGTACACACACACTTTTTTTTCATAAAACTTTGCCCTACACTAGGAATTACTCCTGTATCCTCGTGTGGGTGTGTTAACAAAACATACATACACTAACACCAACAACAACGCGGCGTAGCAGCCAATCGCTCAACCACTGCGCCAATTGTGTCGTCAGAACTTTGATAGTGGTGGGTTTGGTAGTAGGCATTAAGTCCGCCTTTGTACATTTGTGTTGCATGAAGTTTTAATAAATAAATAAATAAATAGTGAAACATTATTTTTGGTAAACAAATGTGCCTATTGACTTCACTTTGATAAGTGCCCACGCCCGACGCACCAACCTGACGGTAGCGCAACCGTCTATTCGACCGCCGTTCCTTTTATCAGTCATACGAGTAGCTCTCGCTAACCATATGCTTCGATTCAATACTGATTAGCAGATTCTAAATTCAAAATTTCCATTTAAAAAATTAAATTAAGAACCTGCTAATCGGTGTTAAACTAATCACATGCTTTGTTTTTTACCCGACTGCGCGACGCAAGGGAGGTTAATGTGCTAAAAAAAATCAAAGAAAGAAAGTCAGTTACTTAGAGAGAAGAGAGAAGTTACCAAAAATTGTAGTTAAGGAAAAACCTATACCGATCAAATAATAACATAATAATAATAATACAATAATAGAACAACTTATTATATTCCCATCTAATCTCTTTTAATAAAAACACACACATTAAAGAACCTCAAAAATAGAAATACAAATAAAAAAATTCTCAAATGTACCTCATTGCACTTGAGCAAAAACTCAACGGTGAATACAGGAATGATTGCAGCTGAAAACATGGCATTTCAGTGGAAGCACTTATCATGAAATTGCCGTATTGTATACATGTGGCCAGCCTGTATCTGATCCTGTCATTTTATATTTAATCTCATTTGATTTTTCGATGGCAAATCGTTTTTGCAACTGGTTAAAAGGGCTATCGATAACTCAAAATGTTTTTGGTGAAACATTTTGCGACAGTTCGGACTGTAATTATTGTATTGCTTTGTAAATAATGTTAATGAAGGGATGATCAACGGATTGTGTGAAAGATTATTTGGCATGAATGGGAGTGAAAGCTGTAATGATGTCTGTGATAGGGTTGTATGAAATAAGAATACATGGTGCGTCGATCTTAACAAATTGGGATAAGGACGATTACTGTTTAATAATAGACAGATTAAGTTTCCTCACGATGTAGAACAATATGGAACATAAGTCTTCAAAGCTTAAGTGAACAGGAATCTTTTCGGCATGCCTGTTTCATTGTAGTACTAATTCATTGTTTTCCATCAAGCGAGATAGAGGTCAAAAACTTGATCATCAAGAAAAAAGTGGCAGGATTTGGAGAAGCTCGTAAATCGCCGGGTAAATTAAAATAAACACGTGATTAATGGTGTTTCATCCCCTAAGATCTCAGTTTATTTAGTAGTTCTGGAGCCTATTGCAAACAAACTCAGTATCTTTCTTAAATAAGAACAAAAAAATTTAACAGCTTTCACAAATCTAGAAAGGACTATAAAAGGATCCATTTGAACAAATATCATCTCAAAAAACATCTTAAACCGCGATCCCATAACGCGATTACGTCAAAATTCTTTTTCATCCGAAATCCTTATAATTTATTATTTATTCAAACAATGGGGGTGAATCAACCCTCGTTATATTAGCCTGTACCCGCGGGACGAGACTAAATAAAGCTTAGAACAATAATGCACTTAAATGTCTTGAATTATTGATCATGTTAAACGTCTTAAGTAAGGCTAAGTTTTAGTTTGGCGGATCTAAAGTTTCATTGGATTATGTTTTAGTGGATTTTGGTTGGACCTGGCTCAGATAGGCAGTCGTTTTGTGTGAAACTAGCGACCCAGCCCGGCTTCACACGGAAGCAACACGATTCGAAGACACGTAGTGCCATCTAGCGTCCTAAAACAACTGTTTTTGTTGGTACTGGTGATCGGTTTAGTGGTTTAGACGTGAAAAGGTAACAAACAAACAAAATTACTTTCACTTGCATTGATAAATATTAGTAAGAATCGAACTCGAGGCTTTTAGCATTCTTGTATGTTTATGTTATTTAATCCATTTTTCTGTAATGTGCGTTATATCTGTGCAGAAAAAAAAATCTTTCATTCTTTCGTTTTCTTGATATTTAGCTACATCAGTAGATTGGTAGACTCAAGATTAATTCTACTAAATGCGAAAGTTTGGATGCATGTATGGATGGATGTTTGTTACTCAATTAAGACAAAACGGCTAAACAGATCTGGTTGAAATTTGGCATAGAGATAGATTTTAGTCTGGGATAGCACATAGACTAATAATTTATACTGAGAGATGTACTTAATTCTACACGAGAAATTCGCTGGCAGAAGCAAATCTTTAATAAAATTGATGATGTTGTAGATTGCAGTAAGAACTTGCTTACCTACATGTAGTCAAGCAACGGTACCATTAATTGGCTCAATAGTTTCTGAGGTTAACCTGAACATACAGACATTACATAACACTTTGTCTTTGAAATAATTATTTGAAGTCGTGAAGCGATGAAGTAAAAGTTCAAATGTTTTTCTAAAACGTCAGAATAAAATTTCTATAAGTCATCTCTCAATTTATCAGGTCACCATAAAATGAAGCAGTAACCATCAAAATGGACTCGCCCGTATCCTCACAAGACGACCGGGACATCGAAGTGAACGTGGTTTCCGGGGCAAGCAGCCCAGACATCACGTCTTCTCCTTCTAGAAAGGATCAGAAGAGTCCCTTCTATGAGTTAAAGAAGGACAAAGAAGAGAAGGCGACAGGCAGTGCTCCGTACACCAGTTTTTCGATCAGTTCCATTTTGAACCGTGCAGAGCCGAGAAGAGAGTCCAATGTTCTTGAAGCGGCGTTGGCTGCGAATCATTTTGGGAGCGCGAATGATGCTATGTTGTCCAGGTGAGTCAATTTTAATTTTACTCTAACCTCTTTAGGAATTCTGTATGCCTGGTAATTCAGGTGCCACTTAAACGGGTGCCCAATGTGGAATACCTTTATTTTTACAGACCTGCGTGTTCACAGATGTGATTTTTTTTCTGTGTTTATTGGTCTCTAAAATTATTAGTTTTAGACGGAAAATGATGCACAACATACATTATTACGCTTTACGTCCGTTAACAGAAACTATTTTAAATTTTAACCATACCACAAAATTCAAACATTTTCCCGTGGTTAAAAACCACAGATTACTGCTTACTATGAAACATATATTTTCTACCGTCTACGTTTCGTATATGTTCATGCATGATATATAGTACTAACAGGTGTTGTGTGCGGCATCATGGGATCAGGTGGTCCTATGATGCCGTTGCAAGATCAAAAACTCATGAAAATAGTCTCTTCATAACCAAACAACTAAGCCTTAGAACGTCTCTTTATTACCCCAAACATTAGCCCTAAGCCTTAGAACACAATATCACTGAGAACGCATCATCCGTCCCTCACACTCACTTGTATATCCTACAGTCTACACTGCCCTAACACAACCACTAACAATAGTGGAGTGTTTAAACTCGGTAATCTATTCAAGGCTAGTAACTGGCCACTTGTCTGCCCGGTATAATGCTGGGATCGATCGGTGGTCGACCGACGCGGTTGTGGCAGACTTAATCTCAGAGAGAATGCAGGTTTGCACGGACGAGTTGCTTGACTGGAATGTCTGCTGGCTTTAGCTAGTAGAATTTAAGGGTTTAATTTTATTTGTTGCTTTAGTCTAGTGAATAACGCAAAGATATCGGTTTATTTTTATGAATGAGCGTTTAGATGGTCTCTATGATGGATTGGTCGTGTTTTGTGCCAGTTTGTTACGAGTAAGTAACTACTGCTACTAAGATAATATAAGATGGCTGTATTATAGCACGTTTCGCCTTTATGAAAAAAAAGCAAAAAAATAATGGACGAATTAATAAATATCTTACAGTTATAACAGGAGATGCAGTAAACCATATATATTGTTAAAAAATAATCAAAGCCACCTTGCTTCTCTGAACTTCAATTACCAATTTTAAACAAGAAACTAATTGATAGAGGTACTTATTAGTTTACTAACAACAGCATGTATTTTTAATTACTTATTTTTTCAGAAATTTAGCATCTAATACTAATAAAGTAACTGTTACAGTGATATTTATTAAGGCTGGTCAGTTGTCTAGTACCCATAACACAAGCTCTGCTTAACTTGGGACTAGATGGCGTTGTGTGATAGTTGTGGAATATTATTATTATTTTATTATTATTATAATGTCTTTTTCTAATTACGTTTACTTTATTGAGTCATAAAAGCTATATTTTTATTACCCAACGATACACACCTGCTGTCATATAAAGGGTAACAATGTTATTATTGTTGACGTAGTTAGTGCAAAAAATATCATTTAGGTACTTAAGAAAGCCTATCCTGTTTCATATTTTTGGATAAAAACTGTATATTTTGTAAATATCTGCGACTTACAGCAAGCAATTACTCAATATACAGTTTTTACTGCAACTATTATCTAAAATAGGTAACATTTTTATATATTTCTTAGCGGTAATCTCAGGAGAAAGTAACTGATTCGACTTTGAAAATTCTGTAAGTGAATAGTTCCTATCGTATAGATAGGCAACGGAAGCTAAGTCACGTGAAAATGTAGTATTTAAATAATTTTTAATGGTATATCTAGTGAACACATGTTTACAACTCACCCATCTACTCGACTCGCCACATACACACGCCAGTGTAGCTAGCCCAGTTAAACGCAGCACAGACTGCACAAGATCGGTTTAAACCTAGTTGGGATAAGTACGCCAAGTTTACCGTAATATCCTACTCTATTAGCTCTCGAGCAGGGCTAACGAGTTTCAAATCGCTTGTAAAGTTTCAACTCAAGCATTTTCAACAGAAATTTAAAATTAATGGAAGTTTTTGTTCATTGGATCGAGTATAATCGTTTCACTAATGGATCAGTAGGAGAAAATAAATCTTTATAAGGATGTTGGTTATTAAAAGTAGGGAAATTAAGGTTTGATGCTCATGGTCACAGAAATAGTATTGTCATTTTATTCAATGATTTATCATCCGTATCAGCCAAGAAACCGACAGATGGTCGATGGGGCCGAAAAATTCTGGAGTAGCGACCGCGTACTGAATTATGAAGCGTTGGAAGGCCTCATAAGGTGGATCGATGACCTAGGTGAGATTCGCAGATATCCGATGGATGTGAGACGCACAGGACCGGTCGTTGTGGCGAAACTTGTGGGAGGCCTATGCCCAGCAGTAGACGTATTTTGACTGAAATGATGATAATGATAATAACCAGTCAACAGCAGTCCATTGCTCAGACTTAGGTACATAGTACAACAATCTCCCAAATCAACACCACCTCGAGTGATCAAATTAACAGTTGCAGCCAATAATATGTTTAGTAACAGCTTATTAAATTAATCGAGAGTTTATTCACTGTCGTGCGACTAAGTCGAGTGAAGGTCCTTCAAACTGACTTGAAATATGGGCCTAAGTCCTCTCCAAAACAAATAATTTCAATTCTAGCAGCTAGGAACTATTAATCATTATCTACTAAACCGCCTAGTGTCAACTGTTGTTTTGGTTATGTCACCGTACAATTTTATTGCAAACACCGTCAGTTTATGGACATCATAATCATGTTAAATTGTAAACTTTTTATTTTGAAAATGACTCCGATACATTGTTAATTATCAAATTTGGAGGAGATTGTTTGTATTTAAAATTATCTATTCATAATTTATATCGAGAGTTCACACTCTTGCAAGATTTATTACAATCTTACGGTGGTTGCAATTATCCGGTGACAGTTATATTATGACAAAACTTTTTTACAAAAAAAAAACAACCGACTTCCAAAAAAGAAAATACACTAAAAATTAAAAAATAACTTTAATTTCGGAAGTCGGTGTTTGTATTTTATTTCTTCGTTATTTGACACCAACTTCACTTTTTAGTTGTTATACCCCAGAACTAAAAACCCCAATAACATGGAACGTGGAAATTAAACATACTCGTAATTCGAGAAAACAAAAACCTTATCTAGGTATACGTACTTTTCGTGATAAAGGATAAATTTAAAATGCATACTGTATAGAACATAGGTCATGTTATCTTTGCTTTTGCTATTTAAAAAAAGAATTGTTTTTACTCCTCGCCGCTTGGTGCGCTGTTCTGTCTATTGCCTCCTGAAAAATTGTCATGTCGTAGCGTTTTAGGTTAATAGTAATAAAGAAAGTATAACTACAAATCTTACTCAATATTCTTATTTTTGACCCATAATAATAGTTCAGTTTCTCAAAAAGCGCTAACGCAATTTCGATAAAATTTATATGAGAGCACCTCGGGAATATATTCTTTAGAAGAAAAGAAAAAAAGAATTTTGAAAATTGGTCCACAAATGACGAAGAAATCGGCGGACAATCATAAAAAAAAAAACACAGTCGAACAAAGAACCTCCTCCTTTTTCGAAAGTTGGTTAAAAATAGTAGATTATGCACCAAAGGCATAAAACAGTGTCTTACGTCACGGGCGGCATATTGAATCCTGATCATAACGAGGGTCTAGCGAGGGATACAAGCTGCCCAAGACGAAGACAGGTTTTATCCCAGAGGAGCATACTCTGTTTTTCACACCTTCTGCGAGACAATAAAAAGCCAGGGCTCCCTAAATTAACTATTTATTGAAGTTATACTTCTTTAGGCGCGTTATGAAAAAATGATGAGAGTGAAATTTTAAGATGCGCGCGCATCACTGTCACACAAAATTCACAGGTTGAAGTTAGCTAGAACCGACACCACCCTGAAGTTAGCTATGATCTGTGGTTCATGAAGAATGATTGTTTTCCTTTTGTAAACTTTGTGACAGTTTGGTTTTTTATCTTGTTACGCCAAAGAAGTGTAACTTCTTACGTGCGTACATAAGTACACACACACTTTTTTTTTGTATTACATTTTAAAAATCAAAAGTTAATATTGATGTTGGACACATTAGAGAGTAACATTTCTGTTCGGTACATGTATGCCAGTTGTGGTGGAGTTTATTTCAGTAATCAAAGGTGTAAAAACTTGTGTTTGGGTGTCATTTTGGATCGTGAACGTCGATGACAAGTTTCTGACACGACATTTTTAGGCTTTGTGGCAGTGGCAAAGGTGTCAAAGGATCCACAATAGTCGACGATATTTTTTGATGAATGTTCTCGTTAATACGGCAACTTATTTTATTTCTATTTTGCATTGAATTTTATACTGTTAATAGTTAATAGGAAGTCGGTGTTTCTAGTTTGGTTTCTTCGTTATTTGACACCGACTTCTTTTTAGATGGTACCCCATAACTAAAACTAAATAGTGAAGTTGTGCCCAAATTTATTGATAGCCCCAAAAATATGGAATTTAAACATAATTGGTGAAATTAAGGTATCGTGATGTTATGTTGTGAAGTGGTGTAAACAATAAACAGACATACGATTGCAGCAATTCTGGAAGGTTTGCTATCATTTATTGAAGGTCCCATTGCGAAACAATAGTCAAACATTATTCAGTAAGTATTAGCAATTTAGTTTTGAAATGTTTTTGTTTATAGGCACACGTTTGAGCGCTATCTCACCTGATGGTAAGCGATGATAATGTTTAGTGAATCGCACTTATTAACTATGTTTGTCACACCCTCTCGCAGAGAGGAGGCCTATGTCCCAGCAGTGGGATGATCGTAGGTAGATAATACTATTATTTATGCTATCTCTTCTTTTTATAAATTACTGCCTGAAATAGTTGACAAGACAGTCGATCGTAACTAGGTACACATAATCACAACTAAACAAAAAAACCACAACCCCAAAACTACAAAAAACATTACCACCTCACACAAGTCATTACCAGGCTTCTGAACATCCAAACTGACGTAAACCCGAATCCTTACATCCACCGTAATGCGGCCCGACATCCCCATGTAATCAGCTGTCTTACAGAACAGCCCAACATCCCTTTTTATCTTACACCCCTTAAACCCTTCGAATGGGGCAAAGAATGTAAGAGCCTAACAAATTACGAATTGGATGGACTTTCACTGACAGTTAACAAGATGGCGTCGAAGTTTTGGCGCGATTTTTTGATGATGTGATTTGAGTTTATTAGTTTGTATTGGGTTAATTAATTGTGTTGAGGATTTGGTGTAGCTGATTATTTAGCGGTAGTTAGAGTCTTTGTTAATGTTTTTTTGATAAAAAGATGGAATGGGTAGCGCTCTTTCTTTGTTTGATTTTGGATTATAAACTAAACTATTTACTGCAGCTGATGGCAGAAATATGGTAGTACGTTGGGTTGCCTAAGATTTTTGCTGAGGCGACTGTAATTGGCAGAGACATAAAAGTTGACTGAAGAAACAGATTCGTAGATGCAGAGCCATAAAACCCTGCCATAATACGCTCAGTATAAAAAGATTGATGACATAAACACGGTATCACAAACAAAAGCGAAAATCTTCACGGAGTACGCACCCCAAAATAAAAAAGTAATCTCGCCATTTACAAGGAAACACCATAAAAACCCAAATCTGTAAGACTAAACATTTATTCGCGCCTTTTCCTTTCCCCATCTTAATTTACAGTGGCGGGACATTTGGTATCTGTGTAAACAATCTGTCACTGTAGCCGACATCTTGAAAAACTTTTTTTTTGCCTAATCTGTGTTCATCCTTGTTTTGACAGCGTTCTAATTAAGTAAAAAATACGTTGTGAATTATTTTTACAGATTACGACGAATTAGGGTGAATAATTTCTGTTTTAAAAGCATTTTGTTGCTAATTAAGTAAATGGTTTTGATGTTAATTGGTGTTTTTAACGTGAAGGACATCGTTGAATATTCATACGTCCTAGTTTTTTTATTAAGTGATAGAGATTTTTCAAAGTTTTTCCTGGTTGTCGTGTTAACTTTTATTTAATTTATAGAACAGTGGTTGTCCATTTTGGTAGGTACTTTTTAGAACTTCGGACACGCAACATAAGTTTTAATGTGTGATGTCTTCAATTTCAAATCAGTTTATCCTCTTTTTTTAACCGACTTCAAAAATAATGTGGTTATCATTTCGGATGTTTATATATATATACAGCGTGTAACAGAAAGGTGTGGTCATATTTTAAAAACCGGTTCTGCCCAAGGAAATGAACAACTTTCTCTATGAAAAAATAGAAAGTTCCAAAAACAAAAGCAGACGCAGTTACACACATACATACACATACATATATATATATAAGTAGATATATATGTATAAGTAGTTGTAAGTCGTTGTCAAAAAACGATGACACAAAACCAGAAACACCGACTTCCGAAATTAAAGTTATTTTTCACTTTTTTTGGAAAACGGTTCTATTTTTTTAACCTATTTCAAACAGGAGGAGGTTCACAATTCGTCGAAACCTTTTATTTTTTTATATATATTTTTCCCGATTACTCGAAGATGGCTGGACCGATTTGATTTTTTTGTGTTTGAAAGGGTATACTTACTTCCCAGGTGGTTCCATATAAATTTTATCGAAGTTGTTTCAGCGCTTTTTAAAAAACTGAACAAAAACGAAAAATATTTATACTTACATGACGTTTTGGTTTCCTTCATTTGCGAGTATGTTTAAATACCACGTTCCATGTAATTGGGGTTTTTAGTTCTGGCATATAATAACTAAAAAGTGAAAAATAAAAAACTTTTTAGTGTATTTTCTTTTTGGAAGTCGGTTGTTTTTTTTTTATAATTTTTTTTTTTCTAATTACGATTAATTTTGCTAATAGTCCGTTCAAACATATTGTATTTGACAAGGCTTCTTACATCAGCAATTTCACAAAATAAATTGGTTTTGGTTGAAACACCTTGCCTAGCTTATGAAACTAGGTATAGCTTACATAATCGGTCCTTATAGAAATACTTCGGTGGTAAGTTTCCCCCTAGTATGGGGTTAGAGATCGTCAAGTTTTCCGAGATCCAAACAAAATTCAGACTTTTGGACAAAATTCGTCCCCTCGTAAACCAGGACAGCGTTGATCCCGTATTATGTGTCGTTGGAGTTATTTACGAGGTTCCCGGGATCCCGCGGGATTCCAGGTTTAACCTATACCTATTGATTTTTATATTTATATTCACACAGCTCGCTCTGAGGTAAACGGAGTTTGTTATTGTTGATGAAATTTGTAATATTGGCCATTTTGTGGTTTCAGGATATTTATATCGGGTGTAAAAAGACAGTTTTCGAAGCCGGAAGCCACATATTCTACCCATTATTTGGATGATTTTTTTACACTTGACCATACCTGGGAATCCACTGGTTCTAGAGATATTGAAGGTCAAAGTCGAAACGTTTCTTTTTATTTTTTTACGATAATGAATTCCAAGTGTTATTACTAAACTTTCTTTCAAACAAACATTACCTGAATTTTCGTTTTTTTTTCGATTTTGCTAAATTACGCATTTACGGTAACAAAAACGCAATGAATATCAAAACGTATCCGACAAGTACCTACGCGGCTTAGAGCGAAAAGGTGGAGCTTAACTCCACTTGTGTACATTGCGTGCAATAAAAATAGTTTTTTTACCCGACTGCCCCAGAAGGAGGGTAATGTTTTTCGAGAGTATGTATGTATGTCTTTGGCCCACTCTGTAGCCTAAACGGCTTAATGGATTTTACTAAATTAGATTGGTCTTGACCGCCAACGTGACTTAGGCTATATGAATAATGAAAAAAAAAACAAAATGGTGACCGCCATTAAATAAGTGTTAAATAAGTGTGACGTGGTCATATGGGGTATCAAAATAGCTTGAGGAGGCCATTTCAAAAATATAACTAACCAAAACTTAGAAAGCGGGTTTTTTGAAAATTTGCATTTAATTATCTTATTACAACCTGTAGATAGTCGTCATGCTTCTTCAAGAGGCCAGTTTAACGAATTTCACGGTTAAATCTAAGTTTTTGCTATTCTTCAGTATCGATTTGTAGAGACATTTTAAATGGAAGTTTTAAAAGGAAGAAACCATCCCACAGTCACTTGCTCATGTTGACATGATTAAGTTTTGCTCATAAAAATGTCAATATCTGTTAATTTTTAACATAGTACATTTCTGTTTTCACCTTACATCGTTTCTTCAATGCCGGTTGTGGCTACAATCATGGGGTTTCATGAACCTCGATAATGTTCCTTCACTTGCTCGTGTTTTTACATACACATAGAGTTCTATACATTCCATTTTCACTTAGACTTATAGATTACTTTCTTTTGTGTTGCACTTTCTTGATACTTAATAACTCTGTAATATGGAAATGTTGTAAAAATCAATTATTAAAAAGGGTTTCTAGTTTTGTTTCTTCGTTATTAGACACCTATTATACAGGGTGTAAGGTACATGAACGCACATACGTGTACTAATTGAATCACGGCTTTTTCCTAATTTTTGAAAAAAAAAATTTTTTCACTTTAAACTGTATAAAATCGTTATACCTATCTATTGATTTGAAATGAAAAAATTAAATTAATAATTTTTTCATTTTAAAAATATTTTTTTTTTTCAAATATTAGGAAAAGGCCGACGAAAAATTCCAACGCTAGGGGGTCCAGAATCATGTACTGAATCACCAATACACGTATGTGCGTTCATGTACCTTACACCCTGTATATATTTTGCATTTTTTTGGAATACGATTGTATTTTTTTGTTAAAAGATTTTTTTTTTTCACTTTTTAGTTGCTGTACACCATAACTAAAACTTAATAGTAAAGTTATACCGCAATTGATAGCCCTAAAAACATGGAATATGAACATAATTGGTGAAATTAGGGTGTATCAGGGTAAACTATTCAAATTTGTGTACCCTTTCAGAGAGTATCAGCATGATGTTATGTGAAATGGTGTGAACAATAAATAGACATGCGATTGCAGCAATTCCAAAAGGTTTACTATCCATTATTGAAGAGTTCCATTGACTAGCTCCATAGTTGTTCATAAAATCTTCACCAAATTTAAATGAGACCATTTAGAAAGTAATAGGGCATACTTTCTAAATGGTCTCACAAACAAAAGAAGAATTTATCAAATCGGTCCAGGCGTCTTCGAGTAATAGGGGAACATGCCTATATAAAAAATAAAATCTTCAGACGAATTGTTAACCTCCTCCTTTTTGAAGTTCGGTAAAAAAAGGAGTAACCGTGGAGTTTTTTATCGGTTCTTCTTTATAGGAAGCCACTAAATCGAACCGTGCACTAGCTTCTAACGTTTCATTATCTGCCTAGCCTTTTCCCAACTATCTTGGGGTCGGCTTCCAGTCTAACCGGATGCAGCTGAATACCAGTATTTTACATGGAGCGACTGCCTATCTGACCTCCACAACCCAGTTACTGGGTAATACGATACCCCTTGGTAAGACTGGATGTCAGACTTTCGGGCTTCTGACGACCCGTATCGACTGTCAAAGATCCGCGTTTGACAGCCGGGACCAACGGCTTAACGTGCTTTCCGTAGCACGGAGGAGTTTCGGTATGTAAAGATGATCACCCATCCACGGACCAACCCCGGCAAGCGTAGCTTAACCTGACGGATCGACCCATGCGGCTGTTATTACTTTAGCCACGAGCTCCTCCTCTTCTAACGTTTCATATGTGTTCAAAATTATAGGTTTATGTGGAATAAAACATTTTTTTATTTGATCTTAACGGAGTGAGCCCAAAAGTCACTAGACATATTTGAACTTAAAAAATCGCCGATCAACACTTATAGAAATATTTTCCTAAAGAGGTATAGACACCCAATCACTCCCAAAAAAAAAATAACACATCCAATCTTCTTTTAAACCACGGTAAACGCTGCACCCCTCAGAGTTAATAGCGTAAAGAGCAGACATCTTGAACGCCCCGCGTCCCGCGCTATCCGGCCACTTCGGCGGGAGCGTTAAATGTAAATAATTTAATGCGATGGTGTATGGCCCAGGGAATGAGCGGTAGAGTTGTTTGAAGTGCATTGAATTTAGTGTAGGTCAATTTTTACTGCAAGGTTCCTCATGTTACATTTTTTTCATACTGTCTAGGTTTGATGGTCATGAATAAAGTATTTATGAAGTGAAAACTTCATTAGGCGCGTTGGGCATTTTTGAGATGGGGAAAAACTATTGAACTCGCGCGTCACGTTCACCGACCTTCGTAGTAGTCGTAGCGGATTGTTTTCATTTGAAGTGAAAACCAATACCGATAAGTTTTCACTTCATTCGGTACTCATGGAGTAGATAGAAGATAGATGTTTGTATTTTATTTCTTCGTTAATTGATACTGACTTCCGAAATTAAATTATTTTTCAATTTTAAGTATAATTTCTGTAAAGTCGTAGTTTTTGTAAAAAAGTTTTTTTATTAATGACTTAGGCTCGACCTTTAAATAAGTAGGTATATCACTGTTGGCTACCTCAACACACAAATAATTTGAAGTTAGACTTTTAATGGCCATTTAATTACGGACAAAGACGTGACTCATAGTACCCTTATTACACAAGCTTAACGCGTCAAGTCCCTCATTAGCAGACACAATTAAAAACCTATTGTTATGGCGACGCGAGGGGCCTGACGCGTTAATAAAACCTTGGGGTCTAGACAAAGTGACACATTTTCAGCTATAATGATTATCATTTCTGTAGCATAACGTCAATCTCTTACAATAGAGTAGGCGACTCAAAAAATATATTTGATCCGTCAATTATTACCAAAAACTATTGGACATACTAACGTAAAAAAAATACCACTTTTTATCTACAAGTGACGTATTCCTGAACTTTGAAGCGTTTTGAGCTTGTATTTTTTTTATTGATTTTGTAAAACAAAAAATACATGACCAATATCTTTTGATAACCTAACTTACAGACCTAATAGAATTCGTTATTTTGTATTTAGGAAGCATCCACTTATAGACAATCGTTATCGCTGATAGAATATCACTTTGTCTAAGACATTGTCATCTCGCTTCATCCCATAAGTTAGACCACACAATCATCTCAGACTATATACAATCTTAAGTTAAGGGGAGCCGTGCTTACCTACTTATTGGTTTAGACGATTTCACATAAGGGGTGTCTTGATTTTTACAAAGGAATGCGGCTTATGTACAGGGATGAAGCGAGAACGGTTTTATACTTCAACGATTTCTTTCGGAATTATAGAGTTGAAATTCTTGTTTGATGTGCATGTTTTGATGAGGAAGTTCAGTTTTGTTTACTGTAGAAATATCCTTAATATTAATTAATATTGTAAAGAGAGTTTCTTTAAAGTCAAGAGTGAATATGTTATTTTTAGACAATCGTGCCCCATCGTCGATCACATCATCACTTTCCCATCAGGTGAAATGTTGGCAAGGTAAATCGGTCAGTAATAAAAAAATCAGCCAAGTGCGAGTCGAACTCGCACATGAAGGGTTTCGTACCATAAACTGAAAAAAAAACACGTTTCTAGAAACATGTTTTTTTTTCTCATGATCCGGGGAGCCCCCTTTGATTTGCAATTTATTGGAACGAAGTTCCTTATCGCGCGTTGTGAAAGGGGGCTAGACGGAAAAAATTCTTACGAAAAGTTGTCACGACACTAATGAGGCTGCCATCCAAAAAGATTGTGTTGGAAAAACAATCTAATAAAAACTTCTTGTATTTTTGGAACGAAGTTCCTTATCGCGCGTTGTGAAAGGGGGCTAGACGGAAAAAATTCTTACGAAAAGTTGTCACGACACTAATGAGGCTGTCCATCCAAAAAGATTGTGTTGGAAAAACAATCTAATAAAAACTTCTTGTATTTTTGGAACGAAGTTCCTTATCGCGCGTTGTGAAAGGGGGCTAGACGGAAAAATTCTTACGAAAAAAGTTTTCACGACACTTTTTGCTATAGTAAGCTATTGTAAGCTGTGCGGCGTCGCATGTTTCTCTGTCGGTCTCTCTCTCTCTCTCTTATAGAAAGCAAGCCAGATATTTTCATTTCTATTTCGCATTTGATCTGAGCTGAGCTGAGCTGAGCTGAGCTGAGCTGAGCTGAGATGAGCTGAGCTGAGCTTAGCTGATCTGAGCTGAGCTGAGCTGAGCTGCGATGAGATGCGATGAGATGAGATGAGATGATGAAGTATAACTTCTTACGTACGTGCGTGTGTACGTAGTTAATAATAAAAAAAAATATTATAAATTAAAAAAAATAAAATTATATTACAATTCCTACACTAATTGATCAAAAGGAACTTCGTTCCATCCGGGTGTCCCTTGACACCTCTCAAGTTTTTTTTATTATTAATTGTTATAGCTGCAACAAAAATACACAATCTGTGAAAATTTCAACTGTGTAGCTATTACGAATCTAGAGATACAGCCTGCTGACAGACAGACGGACAGCGGATTCTTAGTAATAGGGTCCCGTTGGTTACCCTTTGAGTGTGGAACCCTAAAAATGGTAATTTTCACTGATAGCGGGCCCCAATCGCTGGTACCCCAGGGTACTTTTATCGACGGTTCACGAAAAAGTGACGGTTCGAAATGGTACAGTTTCCGTAGGATAGGTTACGGGAACAGAGCCTCTGGAAATAGCTAGTGAAGTAATGGATCTAGTGTAGATAACAGTTTATGATAAAAGTTTGAAGAATAGTAGCGTAGTGTGTAAGTGCGACATTTTTTCCATTATCTTTTAGTAGCTGAGTAGCTACTCAAAATGATTTTCAAAGAAATGACAATATGTCACATTATAATCGGTTATTATTTTATCAGCCCATTCACAGTCAACTACAAATAAATATTAACATTATTATGACTAATTACACCCATAATTAGCTAACGTAAATTCACATATCAGCATTCATTAAAATGTTCTGACTACGGTTAGCTTTCCGAGAATACTCGTACATTGTTCGGATATCGATGTATAGTGATGTTGCATTAATTATACGCTTTCACTTTTATCTTTCCTACATTTTATTGAAAAGATAACTTTCTATAATTACATAAGCTTTTATTTATCTTCGATAACATGACCATTTATTTTAAGAGTGCCACTAGGCGGACCACTTTCTTGGCATTAATAAAATGAGAATCACCCAAAGGGCAAAGAAGAGGGCTATGCTTGAGATTTCTTTACATGATTGAATATCAAAGTTTAAGAGGTCCGAGGGAGAATCAAGGATACCTACATTGCCGTCCACGAGCAGTAACGCCGCTATTTGACAACATCACATTTTGAGTAACGCAAAAAATCAGTGTTGAATCATATAGAAATCAAGGGAACTTAACAGTGGTTATTTCTTTATCTCGGAATCTATTGACAGTAGAAAAATACTGCTTAGGAACATCGATAGAGAATTTTTGATTTGACCTTTTTCTGTGGCATCAAAAAACGATTAAAGGTAAAAAATATTTTATTATTATTATTTTTATTTATCTGGGACAATGAACTATAAAATATATTCTAGTAAGTATTTGGCGTGTAGGTACTTATCTATATTCTTAAAGCTTTAGGCACTACCCGTTACAACTTACAGGTTAGTTACTTACTACACTTCTGTGTCAAGTCATCAATTGAGCCCTAACTCAGTGGTTCATGTTCACATGTGCACATCCTATGTTGTTTTATTACAGAGATGCTGTGACCACCTTCCAGCTCCATCATCAGACCATTGATATCATGTAGGCGTAAAATGCTCCTCAAGACAAATCAATCGAGTCCAGACTAGATGGGTTTATCTTGTTTAGTTCAGAAGTTCTTATGGCCATCTTTCGTTTCTATCATCAGACCAGCTTCGTGGTACCATACCATTGTATTGTCACCGAAGATACATAAGTACACCAAATTTGAGTCCAATCGGACATCGGGCAGTGGGTCTAATTTGAGTTGTAAGATTCCACTCGAACAAATATAGTTACATACATACATGGCAAGTTAAATAATAAATAATAATAATCATTTTATTTCAGAAAAAAATCCATAATTTGTTAGTAAACATTAACCTTAATAACTATGTTAGTATGTATACATGCAGGTTGGACAAATAATGGACGAGCGGGCAATCAAATTTCCCCGCAATGACACTCAGGAGACTGTTCGAGCTGCCCCGGACCCTCTGCAGCAGCGAGGCGGCGCGCTTACGTCTGATTGCTGCGAAGCCATCAGTGTGCGCATCAGCAAACATTCCCGAAGCACTGCAGAAGCGTGGCAGCCCCAACAGCATCCTGAATGCATTGTTGTAAATAAAAGCTTGTAAAAACCCGCCAAATGTGAGATAACACCACTTTAGCTTAAGTACGGCAGTACATTGCATGAAAATTGCTAAACATAAGTGGCAGTGGGCAGGGCTCATTGCTTGCAGAACGGATGGTTTATGGGGGTCGAATGGTTAGGTAGGAGACTAAATAAAAAAAAGACAGTTTTCAAAAACCCGACTGTCAGTCTGATGCAGTTGGTGGCATTAAATCTGTGATTGTAATAAAATAAATTCCACCATCTGCATCTGACTGCTTGAAAAGTGACTTGTTTGGAACTTTTTAGATGTTTTAGTCAGTTGGGTTTTTTGAAAATTTTAATTTTGTTTGTTTCCTACATTGAATTGAGTTTATACTTTTGGAGTTGTCTCTTCGAGTTCTTTATTTTGATACCCCTTAAGACCATGTCACAAAAAAAATACGACTACATTTACCTAAATAGCAGTCGACTTTTTTTTTCAAAATGTTTAAAGCGTATGTCAGTTCGGCGATCAAGACCAATCTAATGGTGATTTATTTGTTAAAATCCATCAAGCCGTTAAGGCTACAGTGCGTGGCCAAGAAATAGAAAAAAACATAACATAGATGGCCTGTAGATAGTTGTTACGGATCTGGGTGTCTTGTGTATATGAGTTTACATGTTTGTTAATTAAAATAATTCATAGACTAAGGCAATGTTTTTAAAAATATATAAAAAAAAAGAAAATAGTCATTCTATAATGGTCCCACTGCTGGGACACAGGCCTCCTCTGTGAAAATTTTGCATTTTGACTACACTGAAATTTACTCTATTCAAAAATAATTACAATTATCAATGTTTCCCAGTACAAGATTTAATTGAATATTGATGTTTTAACGTGTTCATAATTACACAATAATTATGATCGCTAAGCGTGATTTAGGCGGTACTCAGTACTGGTGCACTTACCGGGGATAATAACAATTATGCTGCTCCAGTGACTAGTGGTTCGGAGCGAATACATTAGGAAATGTGCTTAATTAGTTATTTGGTACTTAATAATGCTTGTAGCTAGAGGCATCTTCTCATTAAGAGAAGTAACACAAAGGCCGTTCAAAGATCTCTTCTGATTTACAGAAGTATAGAATATACTCTATACTTCTTTACCACAAGTTGATGATTAAAATAATAATATTTGGTCGTTTACTGGCGATCTGTGTAGTTTATGAGACCTATGAATAACATACTGGCAAAATTCAAATCAATTTAGTGCATGTATCTCGAGAAAACCTTTCAAGATTGTTCTTATAAGCTTGTCATTTTTCTTTTAAGGTCGTAACCCTGAAACTGAAAATGGTGTTATAAATTCGTTTCCATTTTAAAATGTTATTTGAGACTAATATTAATTGTATTTCTAAAAAAACTTTTTGTGAAAAGTCTTCTATGCAATTTTTCTAAACATGTAAGTTTCACTAACCCAGTTTTTACTGTAACTACTGGTACAATAAAAACTGGGTTAGACAGTGGGCAACAGAGAACTACCGAATCATATCAATAGAATGTCCTAGGCATAATGCATGTCACAAACTACTTATCAGCCAGCCCCATCTGCGTCCACAACGTTACTCCTGCAACACAAAGCCTATTGTCCCGAACCAGCATGAGAGTGGCCTCGCTTACACCGAACACTATCATCTTAAACCTGAAATTGAAAAGAACACAATGCTTTTAAAGCATAGCCCACCAACAAAAGCATCCCGTCTCCTGAACGGACAACAGATACAACTAAACACTTTAAAGATTGCACAAACGCTATTATTAGTAACAAGTGAAAAGTGTCGGTCGACGTGCGACACCAAAAAGAATGAGTGTTCGCGGCGCATCGATTTTTATACCCCCAGCGGGAGGCGGGGTTAGTGAGTGGGCCAATCACGGCGCGGTGTGCCGACCAATCAGACGGTGGCGTCGTGCTCCGTTTCAGCGTGCCGTTTTATCGTGTAATGGAATTTGCGCGGAGTACGCCGCTTGGATTACTGTGGAGCCGAGTTGGTAATGCGCCGCGACGGGTTTTTTTTTAGATTTTCTTCTCCCTTTTATTCTTCGCTCTTCTTATTGATTTTTGTTAGTTTATTTCGAGGTTATTGGTTTTGTTAGTTGTTATTGAGTTTGGGTCTTTCTTTTTTTCAGGATTAGTGGTTTGACATTTTGGCACGATTTATTGAAATAGGCTCGGGGCTTAACTTTGGTCTTGGTTATGTACTTTATGTTCGCAGCATTTTTGTCGTAGTTTTGTAATGTAATGTCACTTGTCTCTTGCAAAACCACAGAACATATGTATATGTTATTAGTAATAAATTTTCAACACACTATTCCATTTAACCACTATTTCTTGAAAAATCAAAACTAGGTGCGATACTCAAGTGAGTCCATTATCCTTCATTGTGTGGACCAATTAGTCCAGGCTCCACCATTCAAGCCACAAGTGGCAATACTGAAATCTTTTAAGCGCTGTACGAGCAAACGAGCATTTTTCAAATGAGCATTTTTTCATTTCCCTATTACACCATGCTCGGCGCTTTCCTACAATAAAATAGAAACGATAAAAGACTCGCAATCGTTATTGTTATTCGGAATATCGATAAAAATAAACTTGCAGGGAAATGAGGAAATATGGGATCGATTTTAGTGTTGGGAGATGCCAATAGGGATTGAAAATACTTGATTTATCGAAACAAATACTTTTGTACCCAATTTGTAAACAATTGGCATCGGCCAGAAGGCTATTCCCGTATTTTTAAGAAACATTTGCATTTGCGTCTCATTTGCAATCTGTCTAGAAAACCTCTAATCCAACGTCCTACATAATATTATAAATGCCAAAGTTTGGATGGATGGATGTTTGTTACTCAGTAACGCTAGGACGGCTGATCAGATCTAGATGAAATTTGGCAAAGAGATAGATTATAGCCTACAATAGCACATAATTTTTAATGGGGGAAGTATTTATTCCATGCGGGTGAAGCCGCTGGCAGAAGTTAGTTTCCTTATATTCGGCCGAGATGATATTGCGACATAAATTTGAACTGTTTTTTACATACTGTCATATATAGCTTATTTAATAAATATATTCTCCAAAAATCAATTCCTGTTTTTCATAGTACTGAAAAAATGTGAAGCCATGGTGTGCGACACTTTTTACCACAAAGTGACGTAACGAGCCCTCACTCCTGAACTTTAATGCGATTATCTTTGTCATTTTTTATTGGTTTGGTAAAACAAAAAATATCCAATATTTTTTGATAATCTAACTTATGGACTAAATAGAATTATTATTTTTATACCCAGGAAACTACCCTATTACGTTGAATCGTAGAAAAATTCGTAGGTGTTTGCTACGTGCTACGCACGCCACGTCTCGTAGCGCGTAGCAGGTCTCGTAGCCGCGTAGCACTTGATAGTGTTCCACTGGTTTACTTCGTTTGTTAGTGATGCGCGTTTTTTTATTTGTTTATTGTGAAGAAATCAGTATGCACTAGAGGTACTGTTGTGTATGTAAGTAATTAATGATTTTGTGTTCATGGATCTGATGAAAAATTTAGTTTTACGGAATTGATTCTGAATCGATAGTTGATGTTGAACTTTTAAGTACGATGATGAGTACTAACTTTGATTTTTTTATTTATCGTCATAATAGCAAACAAATAAATCGTACGGGCTAAGCAGGGAAAAAGATTCTATTTTTTTTGTTTCATTCCTTTGATCCTTTATATAGTGTTAGTAATTCTGAGAATAAAAATAAAATTCAATAACAAATAAATTAAGTTAAAATCTCTCATTTTATCATCATTATCAGTCAAAGAAATCATTTCTGTCCGTACCCATTTATCTTATTATTACTTTAAGCCACAGAAATCGTCTTTCTTACACGTTGCAGGTCATGAGTTTAAACCCCGGCAGGCGCTTTACTTAGTGTAAATTATTTCATCACTATTTGTCTAAAAGCGATAAAGAAAAAAATCGTGAGGATACTTTTCGGAGTACTTCGTTTTATTTAAAGAAAACTGTTTTTTCTCAAACTCATCCCAAACTCAGCGTCAGTGTGGAGCCCTTTCACAGGGCATGCGTCACCTCCTTGCCTGTTCAGCATGCACAACCACCTGCACCTTGGATGATCTAAACGAAACCAATGATAAAACTTTCCAGGTGGCTACATACTGGTCGGACATTTGAGTCAAAATCTTCACGAAAAGAAGAAGAATTCATATTAATCCCAAAATGTATCGACACTTCCCCCTTACTACACAACTGTCGTCCCCCGAGCGTAGTGCTGCAATCCTCTTTGGCAACAATCGATATTTATCCGCGACTCCCAATCGGCCGGTAAGCGAGAAAGCTTGTTCCTAACAATAGGGACTACTCTAAAATCTAACATTTTGCCGACGATCTCTTTCTAGTAGTGATTTATAGCCTCTCTTACTTTATACTGTTGAGGTTTCTTTAGTTTGTTTTGTGGCTTGTGTGTTTTTTTGTTTTCTCAGGTGCAAGCAAGAATAGTATGAGACTAATTCGCACGATGGTATGTTTTTTTCTACGTAGCAAGGCTGTAGCAGTTTTCTCTTTTAGAATCGGCACGAATAACTCATGCCGCGAATTTTTTGATTGTTTAATATTGTGACCGTTGGAAGGAATGGAGGGAGGCCTTTGCCCAGCAGTGGGACGAAACTGGCTAATAATAATATCCACAAACTGCTGATCATGTAAATCGGATGCATCACCCACGATCATCGGTGATGAGGCTGTACATGCCCCGGAAGTGTGGGCGTTGTGGCTTCTTAAATGCTAAGACCCTACACAACCGCGAGGTAGGCAGCCTTAGGGAATACTTCCTGGAAACCGACGTGGGTATGCATCAAGAAATGGTCGTTGTGGACAAAGGCCTCACCCCGCTCTCCTTGGCAAACGAGAACTGGGGCAAACCTATAGTACCGGATACTAATGATGGCAGGGAAGTATGGCAGATCAAGGAGCTTCACCGGCGCTTTTACCGGGTCCTACATGGGCCCGATGTAGATCTTTTAGCGTCCGTATTCTGGCTGCGTTTTGGTGACCTCTTAGGGGAAATCGAAGGTTTTGTCTGTGTGATTATGGACGAAGTTATGATGACAATTAACTACCGGCAATTACATTGTGAAGGACGGTACGCTTGACATTTGTCGGGCATGCCACTATCAATCCGACACTTACTTTCTGATGGTTTTCATTTAGTTAACGGAGAATATTTGCATAGACACAACCTTCTAGCCAGAATTATCCATCAGCAACTTGCTCTTAAATATAATCTTGTAGAATCGGAAGTACCGTTCTGTAAGTATGTGCCCGACCCAGTTCTCGAAAATAGAAATATAATTATATATAGTTATATTGGGATCGGTATATCATCACTGACAGGACTATTGTTGCCAATGAGCCTGACATAGTGGTGATAGATTGACAAGACCGTCGCACAATGATTGTTGATATAGCAGTCCCTCATGACGAGAACCTCGTGAAAGCTGAGAAAAAAAAGCAAACAAAACTTTTTTACAAAAAAATAGAACCGACTTCCAAAAAAAGTGCAAAATAACTTTAATTTCGGAAGTCGGTGTTCCTGTTTTGTGTCTTCGTTTTTTGACACCGACTTCCGAAATTAAAGTTATTTTGCACTTTTTTTGGAAGTCGGTTCTATTTTTTTGTAAAAAAGTTTTTTATTTTTCACTTTTTAGTTGTGGTTCCCCATTAAACTGTGTTAACAATTCATAGACACACGATAGCAGCAATCGCGGTTGATTTGCTGTCAATTTTTGAAGAGTTCCGTTGTCTGCCTCCGGAACCCATCATCAGATCTTTTTGAAATTTAAATGGGACCATTTCGAAATAAACCCCTTTCGAATAAAAAAAGAATTTTGCAAATCCGTCAATATATGACGGAGTTATGCCCGAACATACATAAAAAAAAAAATATACAAACATCCGAATTGATAACCTCCTCCTTTTTCGAAGTCGGTTAAAAATATCTAGATCTGGTTCGCGAGGTAGTTGACTTGGGGAGCTGGATACAGCAGACATTGTGCTGATAGTCATGATGGCCAATGGCTTAACACCATTAACATTTTAGGAGGCTCTCGTTGGGCAGTTGGATCATGGTTTTGATCCAGAAAGCAGTACTCCTAGATTCGGCGCATATTGTTTGGAGATTCCTTTCTCAGGAGCCCTGGCCACCGGTAGCTTGGACCAGATTCCCACCGGTGTGCTACTTCTTTTTAAATTTTTAAATGTCTTTTTTAAGGTGTATGTATGATAAAATAGAAAAATTATAAATGGGAAAGTTTGGATGTTTGTCGTGTTGTTATTTTTTTAACGGATCTGGATGAAATTTAGCTTATAGTCTGAAATAGCACATATAATATAATTTGTAATGGGGAAGAATTCCTCGCAGGCGAAGGCGCTGGCAGAAGCTAGTATGGGAATAATTATTATCACGACATAATATTTTTCGTACTCACGTAGCACTTATGCGTCAGTAAACTGATTAACAATGGGTCATAGCGTACCTACTAAAAACAAAATACTTGACAAGACATTTTTAGGGTGTTTTTAGTAAAGCTTATGACAGTTTAATGGGATTTTCACAGCCGTAGTGTGACTAGATTATGCTGAGGAGGATATCACGTTACGGTAGACAAAATATGACAAAGAAAGCCTAACACTTATTAATTGTAAAGACTATGAGGGAAAATAGATAGGAATATTTAAAAAAAAACCGGCTCGGTTGTGTGCAAGTCGGTTTCGTGCACCAAGGGTTCCGTACAAACTTGAAAGTATGAACGGTATGTATGTAATAGTTTGTCCTTCATAGGAATCGAATCTCGAACAGACTTAACTTTGGCGTTGGAAAATTTTCCCTATACATCGACATAGGTCGCGATTAGTTTGCCATCTGTAATTAAGTTTGTAATCACAATTTTTCCTATTTTTTTATGACGTAACTACAAAATTTACGGTTTTTAAATGTTTCCCTTTATTTATGCTCTATGCCAATACTTCTTGCCAAATATAATGATTTCAGGTCAATGGGAAGTACCCTATGAATTATGATTCCCTTGAGAGTGTCATAATATGCGTAGAAGGAGCATAAACGGCCGTATCTTTTTTTGCGTTGACTTAGAATTTTGCATTATTTTCAGTTTGATACCTCTACGCGTTCCTGAGAAAAGGGTTTTGACAGACGGACAGACAGACTGACAGTAAAGTGATCCTATGAGGGTTCCCTTTTTTTCTTTTGAGATAGGGAACCCTAAAAATGTGGTACCATTTTTCTTTTACTTGACAGCGAGACAGTTAAGACAGGGTCATGGTTTTGATTATTTGATTATGTATTGGAATAGAAGTTAAGTTAAGTTTTCTTATAAGAATTTAGTGAATAAAGCCTTTAGTCCTGCGCCTGATCTCTCCCCGGTCATGTTGGATTCCCGTACCATCGGATTATCAGAGTAAAGTATCAGAGACTGCACCTGTGATTGCGCTCACGCTTGTGCACTATAATATCTCCTGCGTACTTGGCTAATCTTCGTTGAGTTTGACCACCGGGATCGAAATTCAGCCGGGGGATTATTATTATCATAGCCATTGCAAGTCACTGCTGGACATATTATGCCAAGTCATATGGTTACTCGATCCTTGGCTTCGGAATGAAATCAATCACTCAGCCACTTCGCCATACCTTACCATTTCCCATCCATACCATTTTTTTATTTGTATCTTAATTGTTACAGATTGGGCCTGATATCTCAGTGGAGCGCGCTGGCAGGGAGGTACGGAGGGCTGGTGCCTGCGCCTTGGTACTGGCAAAGACCGCAGGACAGAACCACACCGCCCAGAGGTTTGTATATCAATTACTAGTTTGGTAGTTAAAAAGACTATGCAGAATCTTCATTTTCATTTGCAATACAGATCGCTTTGCTTTGATGGCACGTCTTCTAAGATGACGAGGTATACCATCGTCATTTGCATTGGCGGAATTAAATGAAAATACGACGCACACTCCTAGAAATGTAACCGATAGAAAACCGATAGGCTAGCAACTCGTCGTCTTTACTCAAGACTTTGGAGCTTAGATTGGACGAGAAATAGTCCGTACTCAGAATTCTACTCACAAAAATCACTCAATTAAGCTTTCAAGACCAGTTAACTAAATAGTTTAGCTAGAAACCCGATTCAGAACAGTAACCTATCCTCCACTTCGATCACAAAAAAAAAATTCTGAATGACTATTACAAATGACACGTATACCTCTCAAAGGCACAATCATGATGATGGTATACCGCCCATTTTGAAGACGTGCTGTCAAAGCAGAGAGATCTGTGTCAATAGAAACTGTCTATGGTCAAATACAAATATGGTCAAAGGAGTATTTAATACAGTTCTACCATTTGAAGACACTAGTTCAGACTAGGCTCGTTTTGTAAAGTTATGTGAAATGAGCAATTGATAGCCGTCCACATCAAGATAAACTACTGGCTTTTCCCTTCGACTTTGCTCCCGTTGCCTATCCGTGAAATTTTTCGTCATAAAAAGTAGATACGAGTACTAGTGTAGCTTTCTATCAGTAAATGATTTTCGAAATCAGATCACTACTTCCATAGATTATATCTATCTTCTACAAATAAAAAACAATTTTACCTCTCCACTTACCAAACAGTTAAAATAAAATTATTAAATTAATTATCGGTCGAGTATACTAATTTTAGGCACTAATAGATTTTTCAACACCATCGTGATGTCATTTGTGTATTTGCAAAGAGGTAAATTAACCATTATCATTGCAAACTAATAACTTTATTATTACAACCTTTTAGTTTTACATAGAAAAACATCCCCTCTCAACACAAACAAACAAATAACACACACAACAAAATAAATTGTAACCCAACCCCAGGAATCCATTCCCATTTCCCGCGTAATTTCTAAACAACACGGCCAGGCTGACTATTACGAGCCACAGATAATAAATGATGTCAGCAAGCTACCGTGACAGATTAGCGCACTAGTGGGGCGTCCGGAGCTAATCGATTCTATGCGATGTATCGAGTTACCGACGTGATTTCGGTGTCGGGTTGAAAGGATTAGAGATGCGTTTTGACAAACTGTTAGTCGAGTCCAGTGATTTCGGTTATTTGAAAATCGTTGAGTTCGAATTTTGAATGGAATTTTTCGAGTGTTGTGTTAGGAATGTGGCAATTTAGTTTTTGGCGAATAACTTGTGACTGCAAACATAGACTCCTCATAAATCTACAAGCCAAGCATATACGGGCCACCCGGGCCTGCGGATGGCGAGCAGTGGGTAGCTCGCCATCCGATCAGCACAAGGCCCGTGAGTCGACGCGCGCCTCAAAGAGACGAGTGTCAGCCACCACTGACGGGGCCCATTGTGGTCGGTGCCTGCATGCATACCTAGGGATAGCGGATAAATTCTGAAAATGAGTTACCGCACCCCTGGGCACTCAGGCAGGGAAGGAAAAGGGTTGGGTTTTAGTCAGTAAGAGTCTGACACGCCCTCCCGCACCACCCAGAGCGGGCAAAGTCATTAGATGCTTTCCCACACCACAAAAAAAAAAGAAAGTATATACGGGCCGGAAGGTGTATTATGTATCTACAGTGGTGTCACAATCCACTTCAGCGACACTATAAAACGGGCTTCTGTACTACGGTTCGCAGATTCGATCCCTACACGAACCAAAACAATTATGACCTACTCATAGTTGTTCTGGTGCTCGATTTGAACATGAGAGATCTCCATAACACACATATAACGTCATGCCTGTATTTCCTGAAGGGTTAAGTACCGGTGTAGTATATGGTACATCTACATAAGAATGTTCTGTCTGCCAACGAACCCACGATAACTACCTAAAGTTAATAGGAACTTTTTACTGTAGGTACCTTTTTGAATCCCCAAAAACTATACTTAACTGACATAACGACTACATGTAAAGTGGGGACTTTACAATCTTTTTCAAGATTTTATCATTTCGGTATCGTGGCGTGATTGACATATTATAATATATACATGCAAAATTGCAGCTTTCTAGTACTAACAGTTTCTTAGCTATGCCTCGGACGGACAGACGAACAGACCGAAACTATAAGGGTTTCTTGTCTTTGTTACGATTACGAAACCCGTAAAACTTTAGAGAATTTAATTTTTGAAGATACAGAGTGCTTTTGTTCGCCCAAAAATGTACTCTCATCATTTTTCCCTAACGCGTCAAAAGAAGTATAACTTCAAAAAATTGTGGCAAACCACTGAATGGGTCTCAAACATTTCAAACACATTTTTTCGTCACCTGTACACAATTTACAGTCAAACTAACCTATTATTCTACCGTCACAACAACTGTCAACACAACTAACATCAAAACCCGACATAAACCCGCGAAGCTAGCGCACGTTACCTCTAAACAAGCAATCACCGTAACATGCCTGCCCCCACTCGCAGCTTTAATTTTGCCAAACCCATCTCACTGACGAAACAAAAGCTGCACCATTTCACGCGGTCCAAACCGACCGAACAATGCTTTTCTGCCATCACAGCGCAATTACCGACGAAACAACCAACGTATACCCATCTCCCTCGCACTCGGGACTTTCGCTATACGAATGAGTTCGCGCCAAATGCGGTGTCGTCGCCATGTTAGAGTGATGTCGCGCGCGCTCGTTTTAATTTTCGAATGCGGTTATACGGAACGCTGTTTTGTTTGATTGCTCGGTTTTTGAATCGTGCTTTTTTTAATTTTTGTATTTATTGACGAAGGCACAGGTGTGGGGTGCCGAACTTCAAACGTTGTTGTTAAATGAACATCGTAGGGAAAGCTGCAAAAATGTGAATGTTTAATTTGAGGGACTTTTTTCATGACTTCATCATTTTTAGTGTTCCGTACCCAAAGGGTGAAAACGGGACCCTATTACTAAAACTCCGCTGTCCGTCCGTCTGTCTATCTGTCCGTCTGTCAACAGAGAACCGTGATAGTTAGACAGTTGAAATTTTCACAGATGATGTATTATTGTTATAGCTAACAAACAAAAATACTAAAAAACAAAATAAAAAATATTTAGGTGGGGCTCCCATACAACAGACATGATTTTTTTGCCATTTTTCTAGATAATGGTACGGAATCCTTCGTGCGCGAGTCAGACTCGCACTTGGCCGGTTTTTTTTAAAGCGGCAAAGTATTTGATCAAGTTAATTAAGACATGTCAAGTACTTCATTAAAAAGTCCCGTTTATTTGCAAATACCTTGCTAGTACAAAGTTTGATAACCTGCTTTCTCATGTATATTATGACTCATTTTAACTTAATACAAATGAATGACTTTCTATCAAATATATAACTTCAGATCACCGTTACAATTCCGTTGCTAAAGTATTGAATAATATCTCGGTCTGCAAACTCGTAAACTGCTTAACTCGTAAGCGGTTGTGTAAACAGCAAGCGAGCACTAACACAGGATTACTCGCATGGCTTCTAAAATCAATGCAAATCACACAACACTACGAACCAGTTAGAACGACCCCTTTGTTCTTGACCAAACGGTGAAGTAACGGGTCAATTTACAATGGTTTATATATTATGCGACCAATTAACAAGAGCTTGCGAATCAAGGCTCGTGTATACAGGCTAGAGAATTTCATTATGCTGGTTTGCAGTGTTTAAACTTAGAACGCTGACAAGTATTTAAAATTGAACTCTATTTTAATGAATGTAAGGTGGAAATTGGAAAAGAGGTATTAAATTTCTAATTCGAATGAAGTGATTCATACACGTGTAGATGACAGTAAAGACATTTCATTTTCCAATAGCCTTTTTATTTTTTTATGGTTTTGATTGTGAACTTCCTTATTCAGTCTATACCTACATAAAATTCTTAGGTTTTGTTCGTACGACGCAAAAAGGCTGTAACATCACATTATAATCGCCAATTTTAAAGCCAAGCCTGTTCATTACAAGAAATCCTCAGCAAAACTCGAGCAGTTTTTTCCTTGATAAACACATTGCTCGCAAAACAGAATGGTTGATGGGACCGAAAAGCTCTGGAGTGGCGACCGCGTACCAGAAGACGCAGCGTTGTAAGGCCTCCCACAAGGTGGACCTGGTAGAGGTCGCGGGTAGCCGATGGATGTAAGACGCACAGGATTGAGGATTGGGGTAGGCCTATGTGCAGTAGTGGACGTCTTTCGGCTGAAATGATGATGATGAAGACTGTTAAACTTTTGAACTACCCGTATGATGATGAACCCTCAAAAATCATTCTTAGTTAGTTTTTTAGAGTTCCGTACCCAAAGGATAAAACGGGAATCTATTACTAAGACTCCACTGTCCGTCCGTCTGTCTGTCTCTAGGCTGTATTTCGTAAACTGTGATAGTTAGACAGTTGAAATATTCACAGATTATGTATGTCTGTTGCCGCTATAACAACAAATACTAAAAACAGAAAAAAATAAATATTTAAGGGCCCCCATACAACAAACGTGATTTTTTTGCCGTTTTTATATATAATGGTACGGAAACTTTCGTGCGCAAGTCCGACTCGCACTTGGCCGATTTTTTTTAAAATTAGATGTTCTCTTGTAATGAATAGTCTAAAGTAAAGGTCCTTTAAAGCCAATTAGCTAGTAGCCTAGTGTTTCACGTGGGAACTCGTTAACTAACACAAGCTGTTTATTACGTACTCAGTCGTCGCTTCATTTGGGCTGATCCTGTTAGGAAGTGATTCGAGTCGTTAGTCTAGCTAGTCTCTGGTTTTAGTGTGATTGTGAACCTCTTTTATTTATTTTTAGGGCACCCTACCCAAATAGTACGGAACTCTATAAATAAAGGGCCCAACAATAAATACTATCAGCGATTGGAAATGCGACAAATAGATATTTGTTGCAAATCAATGCAATTTAAACGTAAACAATAATCAACGAAATACATTTCATTTGTAGGGTTCCGTACCCAAAAGGTAACCAACGGGACCCTATTACTAAAACTCCGCTGTCTTTCTGCGGGCTGTATCTCATGGTTCGTAATTGGTAGGCAGTTTTGTTTGGCTGGGGTTTTTTTTTGTTTTGTATTGTGTGTGTGGACTAACCTGGGAGCCCCTTTAATTTTTATTTTTTATTATATATTTAAAAAAAAAAAATTCTTTGTTGATACCGGCAATATAAATACACATTCTGGGACAATTTCAACAGTCTACCCATTACGGATTATGAGATATAGCCCAAAAAAAAAACAAAAAGAACACGTTTCTAGAAACGAGTTTTTATTGTTTTTTTTTTCAATTTATGGTACGGAACCCTTCGCGTGCAAGTCTGACTCGCACTTGGCTGGTTTTTTTGATTCCTTATGCACACACTAGTAAAGAGGCGAGCTTAATGCCTCAGGCATTTTCTACCAGTCAACCTTTGCGTGATGCAGAGACAAATAGTAACTGCCGACAGAAGAGAAAGCTTTAAAATAATGTTTATTTAGAGCAAAATTTAAGCAACGCACTGTGTGTAACTTGCACATGATACATGTACACAGGCAGGCTGCTGCACGTCTCCAGTCTGGCCCAACACGTCACTAGCATGTCAGTGACGTGAACACAAAAGTTTTGCCCCTATTAAAAAATTTTCGACGCAGCTAATGAAGTTTTCACTTGAAAAACACAGACTTTATAAAACGCCTGTAGTTATTAAAATTTTAACATCAATGTATCAAGTGTTTGGAATGTTATAAAAAAATCTTGTTTTTAAAAATTTGCACCTTCTAAGAAAAAAACCGGACAAATGCGTGTTGGACTTCGCACATTTAGGGTTCCGTACCAAATGTATTTTTGACTATTTGTATGGCTTCGGGTCAACAACATGCTTATACTGTGAAAATTTGAAGACTGTAGCTCCAACCGTTTGGCTGTAAAACCTGTGTGGCAGACAATGGACAGTCAGACAGACGGACACGTGAGTGACAGCAATAGGGCTTCGTTTGTACCATTCGGGTACAGAAACCCTAAAAAGTACCAATCTTAAGAGCACGCTTGTGTAATATTTCTCCTCTCCTAATTAAATAACTTCTAACTTAAAACGAATACATTTATTGCTTAGCCAACACCCTGTAAAGTCAATAGAGCTTAAAACAAATCAGTGCGGATTAACGAGTAAGGATTCTTTGTGGCTAGAATCGAGTACTCGACTGCGTAGAGTGGGGACATATCCAATTACTGTTAGTCAATTTAATCCTACGAATCGAACAACGCCTTTGATTGGGCAATTTGACAGGTTTGGTTAGAATACGAACGCGTTTTGTAGTTTTTAACCGACTTTTTTTATGTACGTTCGGGCGTAACTCCGTCATTTATTGACGGATTTGCAAAATTATTTTTTTGTTCGAAAGGAGTTTGTTCCGAAATGTTCCCATTTAAATTTCATATAAATCTGATGATGGGTTTCGGAGACAGACAGCGGAACTCTTCAAAAATTTACAGCAAATCAACCGCGTTTGCTGCTATCGTATGTCTATGAATTGTTAACACAATTTAATGCCGAACCACAACTAAAGTGAAAAATAAAAAACTTTTTTACAAAAAATAGAACCGACTTCCAAAAAAAGTGCAAAATAACTTTAATTTCGGAAGTCGGTGTCAAAAAACGAAGACACAAAACCGAACACCGTTAAAAACTTTTTTGTAAAAAATTGGTTGCCTGTAAAGTCGGTATACGGGCGAAAGTTTTACGTGACAACGACTTTGAGTGGTAAAATAATTTTAATGTTGCCCGAGTGGAAGGGACGCGTGCCTCTCACTCGCTCTCATTGTGAGCGCATAACGTGAGCGGAGCGTAACGCAGTTTCTTGAAGTGTCACCCGGCAAACCAATTTATAAGACGTTGTCACGTCAAAAGTTTTTTATATTTATGTTCACTTTTGTTTTCGGCCAGGATTCATGATTTCGAAGGAGTAGAAGTAGTTCTTTCATTCGATTTAATACATTTTTTGATGGAATGGAGGAACTTGTTTTTAGGTACTTTGGTTTTACGTCATCCTATTTATTTTAAGGAAGTAGCAACTACTTTTATTTACTGCAGAAGACAAGGAGTGTCTAGTCAAGAGATTTAACGTATAATGATCAAGTTAGAACCTCTCTTTAATGAGGTATACTTTAGAACATCAACATAATATTAAAAAGAAATTGCCTCTTAACCTTACTAACAGCCACACCCTTGTTACAGAAGACTCAACCACGAACGAAGAAGGTTCAGCAGGCGGTTCCCCTCGCATCCGGAGCCCGACACGAGCCCCCAGCCCTCCCTCCCCCTCCCGCTCCTCTCCCCGCAGTCCCCGCCTCCATCCTGCCCTCTACCCCCAACAACCAGACGTCCAGGACTCAGACCCAGACGTCGACGAAAGCGATGACTTCGATAAAGATGAGAAACGAGACCCTAACGCAAACCTCGGTAAAAGAAAGAAGAAAACCAGGACAGTCTTCTCCAGATCCCAGGTCTTCCAACTAGAACAGACCTTTGATATGAAACGGTACCTCAGCAGTTCAGAGCGAGCTGGTTTAGCTGCGTCGTTACACTTAACGGAGACCCAAGTGAAGATCTGGTTCCAGAATCGACGGAATAAGTGGAAGAGGCAACTAGCTGCGGAGTTAGAAGCTGCTAATATGGCGCATGCTGCTCAAAGATTGGTTCGTGTTCCGATACTGTATCACGAGTCACGGCCAACGTCGATGCCTCATACGCCAATGCCGTTGCATCCTCAGTTCAATGATGGAGTTGGGGGGGTGTACTTCCCTTCTCAGGCTCCTCAGCAGTTGCAGCCGCTGCCTTCCTCTCCTGTGACCTCTAGGGCTCCGCTATCCAGTCTCGTGTAGTGTTCGCTCGAGCCCGCACGCTCGGAGGACGCACATTTCTGAATGGCCTTGGAGACGTTTAGAAGTGAAGTCAGTGCGGGGACTAGTCATTATTGTGAGTGTAATTGCCAAATCGTTCAAATATAACTTATGTATAGGTTGGTTTAAGTGTTGGGCAGTGTTTGGATGGATTAGGAGAGTTGTGGTACCGAAATTTGATACGGAAGCAGCAGCTTGAGACAAGACAGTAGCACAGTGACCATCTATAAAAGTCAAAAAGTCAAGCTATTTTTAACCGACTTCAAAAAGGAGGAGGTTATCAATTCGGATGTTTATATATATTTTTTATGTAAGTTCAGGCATAACTTCGTCATATATCGGATTTGCAAAATTCTTATTTTGTTCGAAAGGGGTTTATTCCGAAGTGGTCTCATTTAAATTGCGTATAGATCTGATGATGAGTTTCGGACACAGACAACGGAACTCTTCAAAAAATTACAGCAAATCAGCTGCGAATGCTGCTATTGCATAAATATGCTTTGTTTACACAATTTAATGGAGAATCACAACTAAAAAGTGAAAAAAAAAAACATCTTTACAGGATTTCCGAAATTAAAATTATTTTGCACTTTTTTTGTTTTTATTTTTTTTGGAAGTCGTTTCTATTTTATTTTTGTAAAAAAGTTTTTTGTTTGTTATCACCTCACAAGACGATGTATGAGCCACATAGCACAGTGCTTTTTAAAAAAGAACACTCGCAACTTTGACAGCTGGCTGACATTTTATGATGACGGTTTGATTTAATGTGGCACAAGAAACGACTGTTCTGCCTAAACATATCGATGTTCGATTTAAAGCCTGCATGCAGTAAGGTAACTTGTTGAATTAAAGCTAGTGACCACGCTAAAAGGTTTTATTACCGGACCGCCATTGCCATGAGTTCTAATCTTATCTGAACACGCCCCGACCGTTTTATTTACGTGCTAGATAAATTGCAACGGTGTAGTAGGTACTACATTCTACAGACGAAAGAGGTTTTTACTGACGTGTAAGATGGACATTTTGTGCTCTTTGGGCTGTTTTTGATGACCAAGTGGGGCATGAGTGAACTTTTGTGTGTACTATGTAGTACTAAGGTTTAACCATGACTTTTGTAAAACAATCCAGTCATGTGCATATTTTGTATTTAATTAGGGCTGTCCTATGAGGTGTTAAAGCTATAATTGTTCCAGTGTGAGAGTGAGAGGGACTTATACAGGACAATTAGCGTCATCCCTTTTTCACAAAGGAATCATAATGAAGTTGGCATGTCATTTAAGCCCCCTGCATTAGTCCCCTGAACTATGGTATGGTGCCAGCAAAATATTTAAAAGTGACTGGTGAAAAGAGTTCATGGTAAACCATATATTATGTCGTTGATATAATAATATAAATAGTTAAATGATTCGACTAAATGTTACGTACAAAGATCAATGTCATTCCGTGTTGTATATTAATGTAAATAAGAATGTTTTTAATCCTCCATTTATTTATTTATTTGGCGATAAGTTTTGTAAATAATAGCTTTTGAAAGAACTGAGTATTCATTTTTTAATTGTAAGCGATCGATTTATTGTAGTTCTTTTTTTCTGTACTTTTATAGTCTTTGTCTAGTCGCCGTTTAAAAGTAAACTTCGTTTGTAAGTGACAATTTTCAAACATTTTCTTTGTCGAGAATTTTTCTGAAATGCTTTTGTAACATAACTTAGTTTTTAAAAGCTAACTACTTTTCATTAGAACTGTAACTTTGTATAGTGCTTCAACTTTGCTAGCTAATTCTTTGACGTTTCTTAATTACTTACTTCTTGTAAATTGGCATATCATAAAGAACGCAAAATCATTGCGAACTTAGACATTTTAGAAAAAAAAAACAATTAAAAAGTTAACGAACAAAATGCTCAGAATATTGTAAATATTTTTAAGATGAACATATACCTACTGTGTTACTGTTTTTTGTAAGTATTTTTAAACCTCAGTATTTTTAAAATATTTATCAGAGAGAAATCGGTTGATTTCAAATCGATTATTATGTTTTTTAATTATAAACTGTGTTGCCATGTTGCTTCGATGTAATTCTGTAATATTGCTAGCCTAAATAAATAACCAATTAAAACAATGCTTAATTCTAAAATATTAATGTTATTTACTGATAGTAGTTGAATGATGTTTGTCATTGTAATATTATGCTGAGGTAAGGAGAAAAATAAAACAAGTATGCAATATCAGTGGCGTTTATTTTATATACTTATTTTAATCTGTTGGTAGGCACACGCTTTTTTTATTACAGTGGTGCCTTTTTTTACTGTTGATAATCACGCGTTTGACCACTATTTCACCTGATGGTAAGCGATAATTTGGTTGAAGATGGAGCACGCTTGCCTAGAAGTAACCTATTCACTCTTTACTTAAAGACTCCCAGGTTGTAGCTATCAGGAAACACAGACTCCGCCAGGGAATTCAACTCCCTAGCTGTACACACAATGAATGTGTTCTCAAAACGTTTTGTGCGTGTGGGTGGGATGTTCACCATGTACCGGTGACGCATCGCCGTACGTCTTGTGGTCCGATGATGAAAATGAATTATGCAACCGATGATGGAATTGAATTATGCAACCGATAGAAAACCGACGGGCCAGCAACTCGGCGTCGATGTTCAAGACTTTGTAGCTTCGACTCGACGAGCAGTATCATGAGAGCAGTAGTGACCCAGTAGTAATAGCCGTGACTTACGAGTTGCAGGTCGTGGGTATGAACCCAAACAGGCACTTTACTTTGCGTCAATTATTTCATAATTTTTTTTTTTGCTCTCAACACGGTGAAGGACAGAAGAACAGCGTGAAGAAACCGGCATGTCCATGAACCAATCATTCGAAGACATGTGACATCTGTTAATCCGCACTGGGCTCGCGTGGTGCATTACTGCCCACTCCCTCTCGCATAGAGGACGCCTGTGTCCCAACAGTGGGAACATAAAATAGACTGATTATGCAACATTAACATATGAGTTTGACAACTACTGACATTGACACGGATTGGTCCACACTAGCGAGAAATAGAAAGGTGAGAAAAAATAATTTGATAGTTAAAAACTTTTTTTTAAATAAGCTTTTATACCGGCTATCACAATTAGATGTGTATACAAATTTCGTGTCCTTTCTGTTGAGAATTGAAAAAAAAAATAATGACCAGATCACTATTAAATGTACACACAAAATTTTGTGCCTGTGCTGTTGAGAATTGAAGAGTTCCTTTATCTGGAGCCAATCCTGGATGTCGATTCTGGTGATGCTTACCAGAAAAATGCATTTTCATTGGAACTGAATCACCACGTAAAACTTCAACTCCGTAAGATAAGATGCAGTGCTTCTAATTCAGCTTGCAAGATTTGTCCCGAACACATGCAAACATTGCAAGTTAAATAAATTAAAAGTAAAAATATTTTTTTAAATCAGCTTTTATCTGGGACAATCAACTAAAAAGTAAGAAATAAATTCTAGTACGGATTTGGCGTGTAGGTACTTATCTATATTCTTAGAAGCTTGAGGCACAGCAGTATAGTAAATACCTAACCTGTAACCTGTAACGGGTAGTGCCTCAAGCTTTTAAGAATATAGGTAAGTACTGTAGGACCCCAAGGCACCAGTACGGCCTGCAGGGATCCTGGGACGTTCTTTAAAGCTCGGGTTATGTCGCACTCGCTGGCAACGCGAGAGTGTGGTGTAGGAGAGTGACTGATTACGGTGTACAGTGTTATAAAGAAAAAGGGATAGGGCACTCAGAGTCACTATATTAATAAATTATAATAACATGTGTGCCCACTTCGGCCGGGTTAGCTGAACTGAACCCTAAAACAAATGTCTTGCCTACACCTTCTAAATTCAAACGGCTCTCCAATAACTCTCGAACATTCTAACCTGCCAGTCTATCCGGCACAGACCCGCTAATATTAGGCTGTGACTACAATTATCACAGTACCTACACGCCAAATACTAGAATTTATTTTTAACTTTTCAGTTTATTGTCTTTGTCCCAGATAAAAGCTTGTTTTTTTAAATATTTTTTTTACAATTGGTTGTGAAACATAGTCGTCCCACGTCTAACGCGGATAAAAATTGAGAATCACGCAAAAAATATAAAGCGTATTTTTATGAAACCTTCACCATTTTAAAGATCAAATGTCACCAGATTAAATGTGTCAATGTTTTATTTTAATACTATAATACACATTAATAATGCGTCTAATTTCGGATAGCGCTCCTTGATGGGCAAGTCCTATTACTGGGTGGACGTACGACGCGTTACGTGAGCTCAGCACAGAACACGCAAGCTAACTCAGGGTCATTGGCAGCTAATAGCGCCGTTTTTTTTTTTTTTTGGGGTGGGACATCATGCAATGACTTGTCCCGCTCTAGGGTGGAGCGGAAGGGCGTGCCAGACTCTTACTGACTAAAACCCACCCCTGTTCCTCCCTGCCATGAATACACAGGGGCGAGGTAACTCTTTCGAATTTATCGTCAACCCCCGGAGCTAATAGCACCTTAAGTGGAACGCCTGGATGAGGGATGCAATTTAAGAACCCAGGGATATGATAGACGAAAGGGGTGTAAGGCTAACTAGTAGTCGGTGATTTCTGGTTGAAATTATCTTCTTTTTCTTCTGGCCTTGTCCCATTTCTAATTGGGGTCGGCTGTCATAATCGTTGAAATTATGATGATTAAAAAACTCTAGAATTAAGAAGGTAGTTTTTAAAAAGTAATTTGTAAGATTACTAGCAACCCGCCCCAGTTTCAAGGGTATAAGTTATACACTTATACTGCTCATGAATCAGACAGATAGACAGACGCGACGGGGGATTTTGTTTTTAACCGACTTCAAAAAAGAGGAGGTTCTCAATTTGTCTGGTTTTTTTTTTGTTAATTACGCGATATCTCCGCCATTTGTAAATCGATTTTGATGATTTTTTTATGTTTGGTAGGTCATACTTCAGAAGTGGTCCCATCACCACAAAAAAAAATAGGTGGTCCCATATAAATTTTATTGAAATCGATTCAGCACTTTTTGGAAAAATCAACATAAACAAAAAATATGTATACACATATGTATATATGTTTTCTCCAAATTTTCAAATTCCATGTTAATAGGGTTATCCATTCGGGCATAACTTTAATATTTAGTTTTACTTCTGGGGTACAACAACTAAAAATGAAAAAACGTTTTTAAAAATAAAAACGTTTTTTCACTTTTTAGTTGTAATATACATAATATACATGCTTGTAATATACATGAAGTGATAGTGATGATTGTGACACAGGGTTTACTTGAAATAACGCAAAACCTGAAAAAGGCTAATTGGCTCATCATTATGAACAACTTTTACTATGGGTTCAAAACTGAAAACGCTAAAAAAAGCCAAATGCCTTTTTAACCCACTTCGCAAAAAGGAGGAGATTCTATGTTCGACTGCATGTATGTTTTTGGAACGAAGTTCCTTATCGCGCGTTGTGAAAGGGGGCTAGACGGAAAAAATTCTTACGAAAAGTTGTCACGACATCAAAGAGGCTGTCCATCCAAAAAGATTGTGTTGGAAAAACAATCTAATAAAAAAAAACTTGAGAGGTGTCAAGGGACACCCGGATGGAACGAAGTTCCTTTCGATTAATTAGTGAAGGAATTGTAATATAATTTTATTTTTTTAATTTATAATATATTTTTTATTACTAACTACGCACACACGCACGCACGTAAGAAGTTATACTTCATCATCTCATCTCATCTCAGCTCAGCTCAGCTCAGCTCAGCTCAGCTCAGCTCATTAACACACGAAATTGGTTAGATAATGCTTGATCTGCTTGCAAACTTTGTACCTACCCACCAAAAATACAAGAAGTTTTTATTAGATTGTTTTTCCAACACAATCTTTTTGGATGGACAGCCTCATTAGTGTCGTGACAACTTTTCGTAAGAATTTTTTCCGTCTAGCCCCCTTTCACAACGCGCGATAAGGAACTTCGTTCCAAAAATTCTTACGAAAAGTTGTCACGACACTAATGAGGCTGTCCATCCAAAAAGATTGTGTTGGAAAAAAAATCTAATAAAAACTTCTTGTATTTTTGGTGGGTAGGTGCAAGCTACTTCGTTCCATCCGGGTGTCCCTTGACAACTCTCAAGTTTTTTATTTTTTTGTGTATATCCACCGATTTTTCTGTCAGTTATGGACGATTTTCAAAATTCTTTTTTTATCCAAAAGACTCAAGAGGTGGTCCCGCATAATTTTTATCGAACTAACTTCAGCGCTTTTTGAAATAATCAACAAAAATAAAAAATAATTATGTATACGTAGATGACGGTTTGGTTTTCTCCAATTACAAGTATGTTCAAATGCCATGTAGATACCATGTAATAGGGGTTATCAATTCAGACGTAACTTTAATGTTTAGTTTTAGTTCTGGGGTATAACCACTAGAAAGTGAAAAATAAAAACGTTTTTTACAAAAAAGACAACCGATTTCCAAAATTAAAGTTATTTTTTAATTTTTTGTGTTTTTCCTTTTTTGCAAGTCGGTTGTATTTGTTGTAAAAAACCTTTTTTTATTGTTTATTTCAGTGCAGTAAAGAACCTATCTTTACTAAAAGCTTTTCATAATGATGAATACAATGTTGGCGTTATTTCTGTTTTATCTTGTATATTATGCTGTATTTCTTACTGGCGACCCGCCCTAGCTCCGCACGGGTACAAATTATACATCTGAATCTTCCTCATGAATCACTTTGTATATTGGTGAAAACAACATGAAAATCTTTTCAGTAGTTTAGTAGTCTTTGAGCTTATCGCGAACAAACAGACAGACGCGGCGGTTTACTTTGTTTAGTAATATTTAGTGATTCTTTCTGATTAGAATTTAATTTCTCCATCAAAACTGCCTATTAGAGATGTAACCGACTCATCAGCACTAACAGGAAACCTTCAACAAACTTTCCAAAAACAACGAACCAATAAACAACCCCCAATTCCAAAAAACACAAAAATAATTAAATAACACTCAGGCTCATCGCGCGTGCCACGTTATCTAGCAATCAGAGCGAATGCCAGTAAGTAGGGTGGCTAAACGGTGGCACGCGTTACCACTAACACGGCGGTTCTGGCGTATCCGGACTGCGTCCGGTGTGGGAGGCACGCATCCGGTCCGGATGCGCGATGGCGTTTACATGGCTAATATTTTTTTTAGCGCTGGCAACATCCGGGTGGGGAAAGTGTGAAGGATGGTAATTTTTGTAGTGTTGCCAATTACGGTGGTAGAGGGTTTCAGGAGGCTTCTGTGAACGACATTTCTTAGCCCTAAAAAAATTTACAACCAAACATTGTAATTTTTACCCGACTGTGCGACGTAAGGGAGGGTAATGTGTTTGTCAGCCTATGTATGTATCTTTGTTCCTTTGTGGGTGGTGCTTTAGAGACCAAACTCGTGGGCCGATTTTAATAATTCTTACGTCAATTGATTCGTCTTAATCTTGAGAGTGCTACTAAGGCATGACAGTAATCAAAATACAATATTGCGACAACCAGACGCCATAATTATGACAAACAAAAAAATGAAAGTCAACGAACTATACCTATTAAGTGGGGTATCAAAATAAAGGATTCAAGGAAGTTATTCCAAAAATTTAGGTAACTCACTAAAATGTATCAAATCAATAATTAAATTAAAAAATTGCCACCAACTTCATCAGACTGCTTAAAAAGTGACTTGTTTGGAACTTTCTAGTTATTTTTTAGAGTTGGGTTTTTTGAAAATAATCATTTTTTTAAGGACATAGAATGACACAAATTTAAAACTTCTTAAAATAAGCATAATTTTGAGAACAAACCTCTAATGGAAACAAATGTAACTCGGCTTAACCCAGTCGTAAATATCCATTTTTGCCTATTACATCGTAGAGCACATACGGGTGAAGACCAACTGGACCTTGAGGGTGAAGAAGTTGGAGGCGCGCCATAACACCAATTTCAAATCGTTCGTGGTGCGTGCTCCGACACACCATTTGGTGACCTTCCTCAAGGAAGAGTTTTGGCCGAAAGGTGTGCTGTTTCAGCGTTTCCGCGGTCAGCTACGCGACACCTCACAGCGTAACACAACGCCGTCACGTCGTGTGCAGTAGTTTTTATTTATGGGGCTTAGTTGCTCCTGCTTAATAAAGACCTCCTCCTCTATTCTGTTCTGATTAATTTCATTGCGAGACCGTTTCGAGCTTCATTGCCTCGGCGTTTTTCTGGTGGTCGCCATTTTTGATTCTGGCCTGCAGGAGTTGCAGGGTGAATTGTGTGGTTTGTGCCATTTTTAAACATTTTGAATTCGAGAAAATGCCTAAATTGTTTATTGTACCTACACTGAAAGGACGTATAGCAGCTGTGCTGAAACTTTATGTGCAGTCTTCTGTAAAATGGTGAGATAAGGTCATTGTTTAATGTAAAAAACAGTGTGTACCCTGAAAGGTCTCCCGCCTTTGCCACTTTCCTGCAGTAGGACAGAAAAGGTTTAAAAAAATGTACATGTAAATATAAAAACTCAAATGCTACCTGCCAGGTACATCAAAGGTAGAAGCCCAGACTCGATGGGTTTATCTTGTTTAGTTCAGAAGTTTCTACGGCCATCTTCCGTGTCCATCACCAGACCAGCTTCATCATACCATATCATTGTGTTGTCACCGAAGATACATATATACACCAAATTTGAGTCCAATCGGACATCGGGGAGTGGGTGTAATTTGAGTTGCAAGATTTGAGAGTTGAGAGACAACCATTTTTTTTTTGTTTGTGGCGTGTCAGACTCTTACTGACTGTAACCTACCCCTGTTCCTTCTCTGCCTGAGCACCCAGGGGTGCAGTAACTCATTTTCAGAATATATCCGCTACCTCTAGGCATAAGATTCCACCCTAACAAACATAGTTAGTTACATACATACGTCCATTGCAAGTTAAATAAAAGCTTGTAAGAATTGGTTGGCTACTTCTGGGTTCGATTTTTAAGGCAAGCCAACATAATATGACGTCACAGTTTGTACCTATAAAACACTTCGCAATAAAAGTAATAAACTATACTACTGCAAGTATTTTAGAATCAGATTGTGATTAAACCTTTAATTAGCCTTATTTGTCATTAATTACAAAATAAACTTATCTACACATTCACGAACGAATTAATTAAACAAATACAAAATTATTCCACTTCTGATATAATTTTTACATCAATAATGTCGTTATATTTATCAATCATCGATGTTAATTAATATCCATAATCGTCATTAAATGACCATTCACGGATATATCAATTTAATTAAGCGATTCGCGATATTAATTCGATTATTACCAGTCGTAAAAAAGTTACAAAACAGTCTGTTTTACCGCGTAAACGACGCCATGTCACGAACGCCCTCCATTATCATAAAGCAATTTGGATTTTATCGTTAAGTAATAGAGATTACATTGGTTTATCACGACAATCCTCTAATTACCGTTATACATCCCCGGAAACGGCACGCTATGCTATCATTTATTGTTAAAATAGACCTTATAATTGTCGTGGTATGATATCATTTCCGAAAATTGGCGGTAAAATTTTAATTGTGTCACAAAGTTTTTTTGGGCAATGGAAAGTGTACTCTGCCTAGTGTATTTGACAGTTGCTTTTTTATTTTTTGGGATGCCTTCAGCGCCATCTATGGCTTTATTAGATCAAGTTAGTGCGTCGAGGAATCTCAATTTAATTAAAAATGGTGGTTTTATCGCGCGATCGGGCGTGCTTGCAAGTGTTGGCGCGCTCCGATTGTCATGCGGCGCACGGGGATTCTCCATGTTGTTTTTATCAACTGTCACTTAATTATCGAAATTGAATTTGGAACGTGCGCCCGCCATGTTGGAGTTTTTATTAAGTGCAGCTGTTTCTTTGATTTTCATTTGCTAATGAGAATTCTTTTGACGAGATATAGATGTTAAATGGAGCTTTTTTTTTGATTTGACTATTAAACTTTTTACGATTTTTACTTAAACTGAGCAATCTAAGTAAGATACTATAAATAATATCTAATATGGGTAGTGTTATACACGGACTAACTTTTTTATCGTTCGGTACGAAAAGTCGAAGATAGACTACAACCATGGAGTAGGCAATATTCGATATATTAACTAGTAGCTAAAATATCCTGCATTACACCCTTTTTTTTTTGGCTTTGGGAAAGCATCCAATGACATCTCCCGCTCTGGGTGGAGCGGGAGGGCGTGTCAGACTCTTACTGTCTAAAACCCACCCATTATCCTACCCTGCCTGAGTGACCAGGGGAGCGGTAACTCTGTTACGAATTTATCCGCTACTCCTGGGCATGCAGGCACCGGCCATGATGGGCCCCGTCAGTGGTGGCCGATAAATTCTCTTTGAAGCGCGCGTGGAACACTACGCGCCGTCGACTCACGGGCCTGGTGCTGAACGGACAGCGAGCTACCCGATACATATCCGAGGGTTAACTTTGAACCGCAACTGAGCAGTTCTTCACTCCTCAAAGAGGGGCACTACCGCCGCAATCGTGGCGTGCCCAGCGCTGTGTTGCGACAGTTGCTGTCTCCATGTCACCATGAGATCCTGCCTGAGCTCCGTCCGCCGAGCCGCGAGGTGTCGCGGCAGCGGAGATTCGCCCCGGGCGTTTGGCCTCCTCGCGCCGCTCCCATAGCAACGCAAGGACCTTTGCCTCCAGATCCCTTGGCGATAGACCGGCAAGGAGGCTCGCCGCCTCACCGGAGACCGTGCGGTATCCCCGGACTATCCGGATGGTCATGACCCTTTGAGACGCGCTCAACTGGCGAGCTGGTCGCCGCGCGCCCACACCGGCGCCCCGTAAAGGGCCATGGACCGCACTGTGGAAGTCTGTTCTTTAGTGTGATATCACAAACTGTATATAGATCGCTAGCAGTCGTTAGAAGGTCTACAGCACGTGACGTCACGCGCTCGGTTCCAGGCAACGCTCCTTGTAATGTGCGCTGCGGACGCTCGCCCGCGCGGCTGCGACGGTTTAGTGGCGCATATTCCTTGGGCTGCCTTCTGCACCTTACGCGGTATTAGTTAACTCGTTAGCTTAGCTCCGGTTAAATTGAGGACTTCCATTACCCATGGCGGCGAGAATACTCGAATGCCAGTTTTCTGCCCGGGGGTGGAGGATAAATTCGAAAGAGTTACCTCGCCCCCGGGCACTCGAGGCAGGGAGGAACAGGGGTGGGTTTTAGTCAGTAAGAGTCTGACACACCCTTCCGCTCCACCCTAGAGCGGAAGAAGTCATAGGATGATTTCCCACCCCCCAAAAAAAAAAAAAAAAAAAAAAAAAAATGGACCGCACTGTATTACACCCCTGTGTATAATATTGTTTACATTAACCTTTTAATTGCTTTAAAAGCGTCCAAAAACTCCACACTATCAATTAATAACATGGTAAGAGGCAATTTAGGTGAACTGTCAGTTATTGTTACAGATAACACACGACACGACGACCGTCCTATTGGCACACCGCCTATGTTAAAATGATGACGGAAAAATACGGAACTAAAAATGATTTATGAATTTGATAAAGATACTAGCGCCATTGTTGATCGCATCGCAACTTGGTCAAGTTATACGTGTTTGTATTTAAAACTTGTAATTATTCAAATTTGAAACGGCAGATGCGTTTGAAAACGATAATCGATTTTGTACGACGCTGCTAAGTTGATTAAGCATTTTAGAAAATGTCTTCAATGAATTTTGAACCTATTCTTTTACGCTATAAAGTCACATTTTGTCTTACTTCATAAAATTCTGAACGGTCAAATAACTCGAAAATGTATAAAAACATAGAATTTTTTTAAGGGTAAATGTTTTTTTTTTTAATGCTTTCGGATACATATCCGAGGGTTAACTTTGAACCGCAACTGAGCAGTTAATGATCTGTTTAGTTTAAAACACACTGTTTGTGTTTTAAACAATTATCTGGGTTAATGACTCGTGAAATACAATGATATTAACAGATTACTGAAAAAGTAGATGGTATATTATATTTGGAGTGTGTCAAATGGGCGCTTTCATAATTTTAAAAGCATTCTTAGGGTTCCGTACCAGAAGGCTAACCAACGGGATTGTATTAGTAAGCTCCGCTATCCGCCCGTCTGTCTATCTGTCAGCGGGCTGTATCTCATGATCCGTAATATGTAGACAGTTAAAATTTTCACAAAATGTGTATTTCTGTTGCTGCTATAATAAAAATTAAAGGGTTCTCCTACCAGAAATGTGTTTGTTTTGGTATTTTTTGCTCGATCTTAATAATGGCGTAGACGCTTGAAATGTTCACAGAGTTTGTATTGCTATATACGCTATAAAAAATTATAACAAAATAAAATTTGATGGTAGGAACCCTTCATGCGCGAGTCCGTCTCGCACTTAGCCGGTTTTTTTCTTACTTTTGGCTTCACACGGTTTGCACATTTAGCCAGAGTCAAGTTTAGAAAGTATTTAGTTTTAAGATACAGAATACAGTCACTTTGTTGTCCAATAGAATGCGGTTGTGACACATTATTAACCGACTTTCGAAAAAGAAGGAGGTTCTATGTTCGACTGTATGTATGTTTTTTTTTATGTATGTCCGCCGACAACAACACCTCACGAGAAGAAATAAATTTGGTAGATACCTCAAATATCCCCAAAATCCTTCATGTGGAGAAAGCGATAGATACACAACGGAAAGACAAACCACCAGGACCCAATGGTATAAACAACGAGACCTTAATACAAAATAAAAAAGTTATCACACCGATCCTCACGGAAATGTTTAAAGACATCATAGACACAGAAATTATCCCACAGCAATGGACAGAATCAAATATTACTTCTATATAAAAAAGGAGACAAACACGACATCGGAAACTACCGTACAATCAGCCTCATGTCTAACATAAGATATTTGCCAAAATAATTTTAACACGAGTAGAAGGAACACTAGATGAACATCAACTCATCGAGCAGGCGGGTTTTCGGAAAGGCTATTCGGTAATCGATCACATGCATGTTGTCCGCCAAGTCTTAGACAAGTATACAGCCTACCAGCGCGAATACTACATCGCTTTCAACGGCTATACCAAAGCATTCGACTCCTAGTACCACGACAAGATATGGAAGTCCCTAAAGGAACAAGGTATCGAACAAAAATATATCCGCTTAGTAAAAAATGTAAATAGTCATAGTACCGCCAGAATCCAACTAGAAAAGAAAGGCAAACCATTTAGAGTAGAAAGGGGTGTTAGACAAAGGAGACCCTCTACCTCCAAAACTATTCTCAGCGGTTATCGGAACAATCTTTAGGGGTCTTAACTGGGAAAACCTGGGCATCAATGTCGACGGGACCTCCCTAACACACTTGAGGTTCGCAAACGATATAGTTTTATTTGCTGAAACACCGGAAGACATAAAACAAATGATACATGAACTAGCGGATGAAAGTGAGAAGATAGGTTTAAAGTTGAACCCAGAGAAAACAAAGGTTATGACAAACGGGAAGAAAACCACCATACATCTAGGAAACAATCAAATCGATTACACCGACGAATACATCTATCTGGGACAGCTAATAACACAAGAAGATCCTATACGCAAAGAAGTTGAGAGAAGAATTACAAATGGCTGGAAGAGATACTGGAGTCTGAGAGAGGTCATGAAAGACAAAACTCTTCACATTAATGTAAAGAAAAAACTTTTCAACACCTGTGTACTACCTGTTTTAATGTATGTATGGCAGCCAAACATGGGCTTTAACACACAATACGACGAGAAAACTGGAAACCTGCCAATATGCAATGGAAAGAAGTATGCTGAATTTGAAAAGGTCGGACCGAATAAAAAACCATGTCATCAGGAAAAAGACGAAGGTCATAGACATAACATTCAAAATCAGAAGCCTCAAATGGCAATGGGCAGGGCACATGATAAGAGGCCAAAAGAAATGGAGCAAAATTGTAACGAGATGGTACCCTAGAGAAGGGAAAAGGAAAAGAGGCAAGTAGCAGGAGTAACGTGGAATAGAGTGGGCCAAGATAGACAGGAATGAAAAAGGTTGGAGGAGGCCTTTGCCGACTGGCAAACAGACCTGCAAAAAATAATCAAATATTAGAATATAATAGATTAAGATTAGTTAAGCCACAAAAAAAAAAAGAAAATATTTGTATATCCATACTCACAGTTCTTAATACTTTGTAAATAGATGCTAATTTGGTCTGAATAAAGGGCTTTTTTATTATTATTCCATTTATTTAACTTTATGTACATATTATTTACATTTTTAAATATTCAAATATAAAGTAATATAAAAACATTTAAAAATATAAAAAATAGTAGCCCACCGGTATCGGGATAGGGTCTAAGCTACCGGTGGTCAGGACTCCTGAGAAAGGAATCTCCTAACAATACGAGCCGTGTCCAGGAGTACCGCTTTCTGTATCAAGCCCTTGATTCAGCCGCTTAACGAGAGCCTCCTTAGGTGTTCGTCGAGGCTCTTGGCTATGAAGCCATTGGCCGTCACGACTATCGGCACAATGACTGCTGTATACACCTCCCACATGTCGACAACCTCGCAAGCCAGATCAAGATATTTTGTTTGTTTATCTTTCTCAGCTTTCACGAGGTTCTCGTCATGAGGGACCGCTATATCAACAATCATTGTACGACGCTCTAGTCGATCTATCACCACTATGTCAGGCTTATTGGCAACAATAGTCCTGTCAGTGATGATAGATCGATCCCAATATAACGTGATATTGCCATTTTCGAGAACTAGGTCGAGCTCATACCTATAGTACGGTACTTCGGATTCCACAAAATGGTATTTAAGAGCAAGTTGCTGGTGGATAATCCTGGCTACAAGGTTGTGTCTATGCAAATAGTCTCCGTTAGCTAGACGAGAACAACCAGAAATAATGTGTCGGATTGATTCCCCGGGCCGGTGGCATGCCCGACAGATGTCAACCGTACCGTCCTTCACAATGTATTTCCGGTAGTTATTCGTCATCATAACTTCGTCCATAATCGCACAGACAAAACCTTCGGTTTCCCCGAAGAAGTCACCAAAACGCAGCCAGGATACGGACGCTAAGAGATTTATATTTTTTTTATATTTTTTTTTTGACGCTTTTTTTCCTACGTGGGTAGGCCTGACAAGTAAACGTTTTTCTACAGCTCCTTGTTTTAATATTTAAATTTAAATAGTTATTTATTAGTTTCAACAATATATATGTTCTAATTAGCTTATAAACCCACCTTAGTTTCGGTTTTTCCTTTAACTTTCTCTTTATCACAACACCTGGAACAACTTACATCACAACATGGACAGCAAGCTTGTACATAGTATGGAGGAACTTGAAAAGCTGTTTAGCTCCCGCATGCGTGATTATGAAGATAAGCTGCAGAGAGCTACAGCTGGAACTGGCACCACACACTCAGACCTTGCTTCACTGTCCAGGGATTTCATCGACTTCAAATCCTTTGTGTGTAAGTCCCTATCTCACTTCAAGACACAAATTGAACTCTTGTCACTGAGTCTGGACACCCATGAGACTGCGATGAGAAGAAAGGTCTTGCTCTTTCACGGCATCCCAGAAAAGCACAGTGAAAAGTTGAGCGACACATTGCTACAAATTATCTCGAAGCAGCTGCAGATTGACGACTTTAAGGTGGAGTATTTGAACGTGTGCCACAGACTTGGACCCCACCATGGTAAAACTAGACCTGTGTTGGTGCGTTTCAACAATATGGAGCATCGCCGGTTGGTCTGGAATTGTAAGACATCTCTTAAGGGCAGCGGGACCACTATTTCTGAGTTCCTGACCAAAACTCGGCATCAAGTATTTATGGCGGCCCGCAAGCACTTTAGCATTAATAGTTGCTGGTCTGCTGAGGGAAAGGTTATTGTCATGACGCCTGATAAGTCCCGACGGAAGATAACATCTATGGGTGAGCTTAGATCCCTAATCGCGCTATTCCCCACTGCTGCCAGCGTTGCTACATCCAACAATCCCGGGCCTGCTGCTTCATCCTCACCAGCTGGTGCAGCTACATTGCCTCAGTCCGCATCCCCAAAAGCAAAACTGCCGAGGAAGGCACGTCGCTGAGTTTGCATGTCGTCATAGCGTAGTGAGTATTGTCGGTACACTTTTGATTTCGTTTTCACTTTTGTAAATCTACCCATAGTTTTATACTGTTCTATTCTATATTTTTGAAGTCATTACTCACTTATTTTATTTATTTTTTTCACTACGAATGTCTGTCGGTAGATGTTGACATTTTATTTTTATTTGTTTTGACATTACTCTTGACGTTGACGTATGTCATGTCTGTCTCAAATAATCTTTTGCGTTTCGTTTTGCTTTGACGTTCGCGTACGTTTTGTGGCTGGCATACTCACTTGCTTACTTTTTTATTTTTTTTTATTTCGCTCTGTGTTTATATTATAGATGTTTGTTTGTAATACCTTAGTTTTAATAAAAAAATGTTAAAATCTCTTCCAACAACAGCGTACAGGTGGTTTTATGAGTTGAGCGTATTTTTAGTTATAAATTTTTGTTTCTTATTTTTATTATTTTGTGCTGATATTTTTTTTTTTTTTTTTGTATTCTTTATATATACATCTATTTATTTATATATTTTTATATTGCAATCTATGATCGATGTTAATTTTGATGATGACTATTTCTCCTGTTCTTCCTCCTCTAGCAGCTTCCACAGTGCGGCGAGCAGTTCTTCCTCTCCTTTAAATCTTGGTGACCAGATTTCCTCTTTATTTTCCCACTATCCTAATAACCTAAACATAGCACACATCAATGCTCAGAGTGTTCCTTGCCATTACTCTGACCTTCTGGCTTCCATTAACTGTGCACATTTAGATGCTTTACTGATTTCCGAGTCCTTTCTGAAACCTTCTCTCTTATCTGTTCACTATGCCCTCCCTGGCTTTGAACTTATACGTAATGATAGAACGGGGAAGGGCGGTGGTGGTGTTGCCATGTATTTACGTACTGGTATTCCTTATAAGATTGTCAGTGCATCACCATCTTCCTACTCGGCGTCAGCAGAGCATCTATTCTTAGAAATCACCTTAAATCATGTTAATATGCTTCTTGGGGTCATGTATAGCCCTAACCTCAGCATTGATTACTTCGATTCTTTGGATTCACTTTTGAACAATTTCTGTCCTACTTATGATCATGTAGTCTTGATGGGCGATTTTAATACATGTCTTCTTAAAAATGACTGTCGTTCTCTGAAACTTCAATCTCTTGTATCTTCTTTTAACCTCAGTGTGCTACCTCTCTCGGCTACCCATCATTTTCCTAACTGTAACCCTTCTCTCTTGGATCTTATGATTGTTTCTAAACCTAATAATGTATCTGTCCACGGTCAGCTGACTGCTTGTTTTTCCTACCACGACTTAATCTTTTTATCCTACAAGATTCGACCTCCTAAGCGGAAACCGCAATATCTTTTTCTTCGGAACTACAAGGGCATAGACCTGGAGGCATTGTTGGGTGATGCGGGTGGCATTGACTGGACAGATGTTTACCACAGTTCCTCTGTAGATGATATGGTTAACTTCTTCAACCTTAAAATACTTGAACTTTATGATCATCACGCCCCTGTTCGTCGAGTTAGAGTTAGGCATGTTCCTGCTCCCTGGCTCACTACTACCATTAAGGATGCAATGGCAAGTCGAGACCGAGCCAAAAGGAGGTTAAAGCGCTGCCCCTCTGAGCGCAACCAGGGTTTGTACAGAGAGCTGCGTAATAGCTGCAGTCGGATGTGTAGAGATGCAAAGCGACGCTACTTCCATAATTCTCTTGACAACCGTAACTCCTCTGAAGTCTGGAAGTTTCTGAGAACTGTCGGCATTGGTAAGTCCCCTGTTGCTTCTAGTAAAGACACTGACGTGTCTGCTCTAAACAAACATTTTTCACTTCCTCCTGTTACTCTAGATCCACACGTCAAGACAGCTACACTAAATAAACTCTCCTGCTTGCCAGTGCCGCAGTGTTCTTCTTTTGAATTTAGTCCAGTGAGTGAAAATGATGTTAAAAAATCTATCAGTGCTATCTCCTCTTCCGCTGTTGGTAATGATAATCTTTGCTCAAGAATGATTTCCCCTATCCTCCCCGCATTACTTCCAGTTTTGACACACATTTTGAACTTCTCCTTATTTTCTTGCGCAGTTCCCGTGGCCTGGAAACAAGCCCATATAATTCCATTACCCAAAATCTCTAACCCGGTCTCACTGACCGATTTCAGACCTATTTCCATCCTTCCTTATCTCTCTAAAGTTCTTGAGCACATTGTCCACCAGCAACTTTCTGTGTTTCTTACTAGTAATGATCTTCTTAGCCCTTTTCAATCTGGTTTTCGGCCTGGTCACAGCACTGTCACTGCTCTCTTAAAGGTTACGGACGACGTTCGCTTGGCTATGGACCACAAATCTCTTACCTTACTTGTACTTCTTGATTTCAGCAGCGCCTTTAACTCCGTTGACTTCGATATCCTTCTTGGAATTCTTAAATCTTTCAACTTCTCCTCTTCCACTATTAAATGGTTTGACTCCTATCTTAAAGGCCGCTCGCAGCGTGTACGCCTTGATGAGTCTTCCTCGGATTGGTGCTGTCTTTCTGCGGGTGTGCCTCAAGGTGGCGTTCTCTCTCCTCTTCTTTTTTCTATTTTTATAAACTCTGTCACCAGAGTCATCTCCTCTAACTACCATCTCTATGCCGACGACCTGCAGCTTTACCACCATTTTCCTAGGGAAGATGCGGAAGCCGCCGTGTCCGCCGTAAACTGTGATCTGGAGTTGATTGGGGAGTGGTCGCGGTCCTTTGGGCTGCAAATAAACCCCAAGAAATCTCAGGCCATTATTATCGGCGGCAGGTATATGCGGAGCAGGCTTGATGTTGCTTCACTGTCTCCACTCTGGTTGAATGGAGTTCAAATTGAATACACTTCGTCAGCCAAAGACCTGGGGGTGATATTGGACTCTAACTTATCGTGGACTGCCCATGTCGCTGCAGTCAGTCGCAAAGTCCACTACACTTTCCACTCACTGAAATGCCTCCAGAGTTTTTTGCCCTTAAACACCAAAATTTCCCTTGCCCAAACTCTCATTCAGCCTATCATCGACTACGCCGACGCGTGTTATTTGGATGCCACCGAGGAGCTTTTAAATAAACTTGAGCGATTGCAAAATATATGTATTCGTTTTGTTTTCAACCTCAAAAAGTATGATCATGTCTCCAACTTTCGCAAGGTACTCAAGTGGCTCCCTATCCGTCTTCGCAGGAACTCTCGTATTTTATGTCTGCTCTTTAATATCCTTCACAACCCTAAAACGCCCGCCTACCTGCGGGAACGCTTTTCGTACTCCCGCCCTTTTGATGCGCCTTGCAGGTCGCATCTTAGGAATCTCCTAAAATCCCCTCCCCACACAACTGACTTCTACTCCTACTCCTTCACTGTGCACGCAGTACGGTTGTGGAACTCTCTGCCGCCTGACATTAGGGACTGCCAAACTCTTGCAGATTTTAAGAGGAGAGTAAAGGAACACTATCTTTCCATTTCATGATAGTTGCATATAAGTATGTATTATTATTTAGTTTATATGTATTAGTACCTATCTATATATATACATATATATATATATATATATATATATTATATTATTTAGTTAGTTTTATATCTCTACATTGTATGTGTCCTAGCACTGTTACACACCGTGTCTACTTCTCTTTTTTTTTCCATCTCTCCTTTCGCAGGTTTGCTGTAAGAGATTTCTATAGAAATAAGCATAACCTTTGTACATATTTCTCTGTTTCCTTCTTCTGGTCTGTTTTTTTTGTATGTGTGTGTACATTAATTGTTAAATAATAAATAAATAAATAAATAAATAAATAAGAGATCTTCATCGGGCCTATATAGGACCCAGTAAAAGCGTCCGTGAAGCTCCTTGCTCTGCCATACTTCCCTGCGGTCATTAGTATCCAGTACTATTGGTTTGCGCCAGTTCTCGTTTGCCAAGGAGAGCGGGGTGAGGCCCTTGTCCACAGCGACCACATCTCGATGCATACCCACGTCGGCTTTGAGGAAGTATTCCCTAAGGCTGCATACCTCGCGGTTGTGTAGGGTCTTAGCGTTTAAGAAGCCATGACCCCCACACTTCCGTGGGATATACAGCCTCATCACCGATGATCGTGGGTGATGCATACGATTTGCGGTCAGCAGTGTGCGGACCCTTCTATCCAGGGCGTTAAGTTCGGTCTGAGTCCATTTGAGTATGCCGAAAGAGTACATCAATACCGGCATGACCCAACCGTTGAAGACGCGCACCTTGTTCCCGCCTGATAAAGACTATTTAGTACTTTATTCAGGCGGCCAAAGAAGCGCACCCTCAACGACTGTTTCACGTTAGCTGTGTTGATGCCTAACGCTTCCGACATACCCAAATACTTGTAGGTTTCGGTTGAGCAAAGGGATCTAAGGTATATGGAATCCGAGAGTTGAGTTCCCACGGATTCCATAATCTCCCCTCGCTTTACATGCATGACTGCACATTTGTCCACACCAAATTCCATCCTGATGGCGCTACTGAAGGTTTCTGTTACCTTCAGTAGCTTCATCAGTTGCAAGTTGTTGGGGGCAAAGAGTTTCAGATCATCCATGTAAAGGAGGTGTGATATGACCTGACCACCTCTTCTCAACCGGTAGCCTTGGCCCGAGCCCTCCAGTAGAGTACTGAGAGGGTTTAGGGCCAGACAAAACCACAGTGGACTCAGACTGTCGCCCTGGAATATGCCACGCTCGATCCTTATCGGTTCGCTGTTCTCCTGGATCTGTCGACATCCTGGATAGTGAAGGACCATCCTCCACTGTCCCATACACGACATCAGGAAGGTGCGCAAAGTTGCATCCACTTTGTACAGCTCCAGCACCCTCATGAGCCATGTATGTGGCACTGAGTCGTAGGCCTTCTTATAATCTATCCAATATGTCGACAGATCTCTTCGAGAACGACGAACCTGTTGGCTAATGGCAACATCAATGAGGAGCAGCTCCTTAGTACCGCGGGACCCGTTCCTACATCCATTCTGAGAGGCAGACTAAATACAGTTTTTGTCAATATGATTGTTAATTTTGTCTCTCAGGATGGACGTAAGAACTTTATAGACCGTCGGTTAACACGTGATCGGCCTAAAATTTTTCGGCTCCGCAGTACTACCTGATTTATGGAGCAGGTGGGTTACTCCTGTCGTAAGGAACTGAGGCAGCGATCCTGACTCTAGGGCAGACTGGAACTGAGCTGCCAAGCGAGCGTGCGATCTTTGAAACCATTTTATCCAGAAATTGTGCAGCCCATCCGGCCCTGGAGATTTCCAGTTAGGCAGCGGACGGACTGCACGTGCTACATCTTGGGGGCTGATGGTAATAGCCCCCATTTCTGATATAAGATCGCACGCGCGCTCGACCTCTCGAGTCCAATCACCCTCGGTGTGCCTGACCGGCACCGACCCGATGCTGCGCCAGAATGAACTCATGGCGTCATCATCAGGTAGGTGCGAATCAGACACACCTTGGTCTGGTCGCTCCCAAGCCCTATATACCCACCTTTCATTGCTTTGGAAAGTGCGATTCTGAGTGAACCGCTCCACTCGCCGCTTCTAACGACGTACACGGTTTGCCCATGCATAGATCTTCTGTTTCAGGAAGTCGATACGCTCTGTGACGCGGGTCAAATAATCTCGAGAACTAATATCAGTCCCCGAGAACGCCCGCCTCACATAGCGCATCACCCTAGGGTGAGTGTTGCCCTCCCTGAAGCAGATAAGCTTGCCGATGAGTGCTCTAGCCTCACCGATACGACGCTCGATCCTGCACTGCCAAGCTGGTACAGCTGGTCGTGCAGCTCTGTCACTGTTGGAGAACTTGACATGAGCTACACGTCACGCCGCTGCAGCCGCGCAGTACAAGATCGAGTGGGTATCGGCAAGGTCTTTGCTGCTATTAAAACAATTTGATAGCTGCGAATCTAGAGCACACACTAGCGCCTTATTTTTTTTATGCATGGGCAAACAAGGTAGTCGAGGTCTAAGCCCAGGCGGTGTGGAGCGGTGCTCTCGGAACGCATCCTCCAAAGCGCTCCTCAATTGTTCGTAACATTGGGTACTCACGGATATAGCCACGTCATCATCATCTTCACCAACATGGCCGGGTTGCAGTGGGGCACTGGGTTCCAGTTGCACCGCGGTCGGTGGTGAAGCAGGTGAGACACGGCTACTCCGTGATTGGCGTAGGCGTAGTCTATCAAGTACGGCGTCAATACGGTTACGCTGAATGACCCGCACCTGATCCGACAGTCATTGGGCCGAAACGTTGATAGCTGGCTCAAGCACCTGAAACAGAGAGAGCATCCGACCACGGATTATTATTATTATTAATAGGTCCGCCGATTTCTCTGCCAGTTATAGGATTTTCAAAATTCTTTTTTTATCGAAAATAATATACTCCCGAGGTGGTCCCATACAAATTTTATCGTAATTGCTAGAGCACTTTTTGAGAAACTGAACTATAACGAAAAATACGTGTACCTAGATGACGTTTTGGTTTTCTCCAATTAAGAGTATGTTTAAATTCCACGGTCTATAACAATTAAAAAGTGAAAAATAAAAAACTTTTTTTTTAAAAATAACAACCGACATCCAATAAAGAAATTACACTAAAAATTACTTTATTTTCGGAAGTCGGTGTCAAATAACGAAGATATAAAATACAAACACCGACTTCCGAAATTAAAGTTATTTTTTAATTTTTAGTATAATTTCTTTTTTGGAAGTCGGTTGTTTTTTTTTTTTAAGTTTTAATGATTTTTTTGCAGTATTTGGCGACAAATGTGGTAGTCAATACTACCATAAAAATTTAAGCTTTATATTACCGAGATCGCGCCTGTCTCAATGATTCTACGAGTACATACTGTCCAGTTGCGTAGATACACACTAATAAAAAAACACTTACAAAAAAAAACAAACGACTTCCAAAAAAGAAAATACATTTAAAATTAAAAAATAACTTTAATTTCAGAAGTCGGTGTTTGCATTTTATTTCTTGGTTTTTTGACACCGATTTCCGAAATTAAAGTTATTTTTAAATTTTTAGTGTATTTTCTTTTTTGGAAGTCGGTTGTCTTTTTTAGAAAAATATTTTTTATTTTTCACTTTTTGATTGCTATACTTACCCCAAAACTAAAAACCCCAATAAAATGGAACGTGGAATTTAAACATACTCGTAATTGAAACCAAAACGTCATCGAGGTATTTGTATTTTTCGTTTTTGTTCAGTTTTTCGAAAAGCGCTAAAACAATTTCGATAAAATTTGTATGGGACCACCGTGGGAATATATTCTTTCGGATAAAAGAGAATTTTTAAAATAGGTCCACAACTGACGGAGAAATCGGTGGACATACAGAAAAAAAAAAATAAAAACATGCAGTCGAATAGAACCTCCTCCTTTTTCGAAGGCGGTTAAAAATACTGAACGTTTGCCAAATCATCGAGGAGAGCAGAGAATTCAACACCCCCGTGGTTCTATGCTTTTTCGACTACACAAAAGCCTTTGGCTGCGTGCAATGGGAATGTTGTTGTGGAAGGTGCTACACGAAATGGGAGCTCCTGAACACCTTGTAGCTTTAATCTAGAGTCACTGAAAACCGCTCGTTCATCAGGATAGGCACGGAATGCTCGAATATGTTGCAAACTGAAAAAGGAGTGAGACCGGGCTGCAGCAGTATCTTATCCCCTGCACTTTTTAACATATATGAATAGAATAGAATAGAATAGAATAGAATAGAATAGAATAGAATAGAATAGAATAGAATAGAATAGAATAGAATAGAATAGAATAGAATAGAATAGAATAGAATAGAATAGAATAGAATAGAATAGAATAGAATAGAATAGAATAGAATAGAATGGAATAAAATTTATTTAGCAACACTACACGAAACACGTACGGTACACAGTAATAACACTGAAGAAAAAAATACATTAAAACAACCACCAAATCCACCACCACCATTGAAAACTGGGAGAAGGATTTCCCTATAGGCGGAAAGAGACTGGCAAATCTGCGATATGCCGACGGTACCGTTCTTATAGCAACGTCCATGGCGGAAATGAGAGAGCTGTTCCAAAGACACGAGTTGGAAAGTGGTAACATCGGACTCACAGTCATCGGTGTCACAGTGAACAGAGAGAAAACTAAAGTGATGATAGTGGATCGAGCCGGCAAGCTAACAAATGTTACCTGCAACATTCCTGGCATTAACATCGTTGACCACTACATATACCTGGGCTCCCAAATCTGCAACGACGGCAGCTCTGTCCTCGAGATAAAAAGGCGAATCGGGATGGCAAAAGATGCTATGACCCGTTTGCACAACATCTAGAAGAAGAGAGGAATTGGTATCAAAACCAAGATCCGACTGATACGAGCCCTATATACCAGGTCTCGATCCAGTACAGAGTGGAAACGTGGACAATCTTAGCACGAGAAAGGCAAACGATTGACGCATTCGAGATGTGGTGCTGGAAACGAATGCGGAGTGCAAAACGCACCAACACATCGATCCTGACCCAGCTCCGAGTGAAGACTCACTTATCCACCATATGCCAAATAACGCATTCTTTCATATTTCAGTCACACAATGCGCAGAGGGGACGAAAATCTAGAAATGCTGATTGTGGTTGGGGACACCGAAGGCAAAAGATCACCAATAAGATGGACCGATCAAGTTAAAGACTCGTCCTCCTCCATATTCTATAAGATCGTAAAAGACGCGTTCGTCAGAAACCGATGGAGGCAAATCATTCGCTCCAGATTGGGCCACCCTAATGCTGACCACTATCCTCAGACATGAGGGACCAACCGCAGAAAGAGAGATGCCCGAATAGATAGTCCCAAAAATATGGAATTTTAACATAACATTGAAATTAGTGTGTATCAAGGTGAACTGTACAAATCTGTGGACCCCTTCAGAGCGTATCAGCGTGATGTTATGTTGTGAAGTGGTGTAAACAATAAACAGACATGCGATTGCAGCAATTCTGGAAAGTTTGCTATCATTTATTGAAGAGTTCCATTGTGTATCTCCGAAGTTCTTCATCAGATTTTCACCAAATTTGTCCACAAAATGGGACCACATGAGAACCACCAGCTTTTAAATAAAAGAAGAATCATCAAATTTGGTTCACCAGTTTAAAAGTTTTGAGGTAACACACATAAAAAAACACACAGATCAAATTGAGAACCTTAGACTAAGAAAGGTTATAGACGGAACGTCATTGGACATTAAATGAAGCAGGATCGTTAAAATGTGTGAGTGACCTTGACGAACGTGACGATGACGTATCGGCTTCTCATTTTATATATTTTAGCTTATTTCACGTGTACAGATACAAGCCGGCTTCTTTTCTTTTATATCACTCCTCACACAATCTATCTATATTTTCTTTGGCCTCCCTCTCCCTCTCCATCCATCCACATTTATATTCATAACTCTTTTAGTTACATGTGTTTATATGAGCATACCAAGATAAGAGGTTCCTTTTCAACTTTTCTGTGACTGGCGCCACTTATAAACTACCTCTAATGTACTCATTTCTCACTTTATGCATTCTCGTTACTCCACACATCCATCTCAACATACAAAACATAGAAATAATAATAAAAAAAGGTGCTGACGAATTCAGAACCTCCTCCTTTTTGAAGTCGGTTAAAAAGAAGAGCTATCACTGAAAATTGTTTGCTTGTATTTTTATTGGAGGGAATCGCTGGAAGTACTGGCACTTAAAATCATCATGAATCTTTTTGTGTGAGAGAGACGGAGCTATACAGAATGACTAACACTTTCCAACATCGAATATGATGCTTTTAAGGGCCGATTTCGCCAATGAAACTAATCGCGATTAGTTAAACTAAACTCAGTTTATGCGTTTAATCGAGATTAGAGCTTCATTTTGCGTTTTACCACTACAAACTGAACTAGTTTAAACTTAACTTAGTTTAAATTCTAAACGCACAGTTTTCAGCCCTAAGACGTCATTAATGTTTAGATTAAGGACCTTCTTTCATTGATAGACAGCCACACTATCGCTAAGAGTAATAGATTTTTTTCCCGGAATATGCACGGTTTCTGTGAAATAGGGTACGGGAGCAAAGTTGCATATTATTTAAGTTCTGAACAGGCTTCAGGATGTTCCCTAGTCCCTTCCTTGTTTTAAACTTACCGCCACTTGCATTCACCTTTCGCTGTGAGTGAACGACGGGTCACGCATCGCTCCCACCATCTGACGGCGTAAAGACACAGATTCAGTTCGATCTAAAACGAAAAGGCTGGCCGGCAAAAAATCCCGCGCGCGCGGTAAAACCACTAAAAACCTGGTGAAATACGACTGCTAGTGATACAGTGTGGTGATCTACTGGCTCCCAGCATCCTGTGAGTACCTGACCTCTTTCAATTTATATCCTTTAGCCTGTTTCTTGGTAGGAAACTTCAAAAATTGTCCTTGGCTCCACGCGATACTCAATCAAGTCCCATCCACCTATTACAGAGCGAGCCTTCGCCATAATACGGGCACAGGTTCAGACTCCAGGCTAAGAAATATCTGAATATTCCTAGTAACATACCTTAACTAACCAACCCACTTCTATACATTTAATTTATAGTCTAATTACACATATATCTGTCCGGCTCTCCGAACACAACACATGCTAATATATGCGGACGGACCCAAAACATCGGGTAACATCGGCTAACATCGGGAAACATCGTGTCCCGAATATTAATTGTTTTATTAGTAAAGAGGGCAGGCGATCACAGATAGAAGATAAGACTCATTGGTTGAAGTGGATGATGAATTGGGAAGGAATTTAAATTACATTAATTTGCGTGTTTAAAAATAAGAAGAGTTTTTAATACTACTCGTAAGTAACTTTGAATGAAATCCTGGATGGATGTATGTTTGTTACTCAATCAAGTCAGAATGGCTGATTGGATCTGGATGAAATTTGGCACAGATTTAGATTATTATCTGGAATAACACGAAGTCTATAATTTATAACGGAGGAAGTACTAATTGCACGCAGGCGAAGCCGCAGGCAGAAGCCAGTAATCAATACTATCATCGCCCTGAAATTACCCCCAAAATATAGCAGAATATCGCGAATAAAGGAATAAAGTAATCAGCAAACCAAGCGGCATCATTTACAAAATGCTGAAACTCATTAATTAATTAGTTATTTTATTGCATCAAATTAACGTCAGAAGCCAACATGTTAAACTCAATATCGGTATAAACATTCACTTAAAATTCAAACTTTAATTAATTATAAACAAAAATAATACGTTTTTGGGAAACATGTCGTGATGATCTGCCATAAATTATTTAAAATTATGTTTTTTAATTTAACTTTGTAACTTTGATGCTTAATTAAATTCGTTCAAAATATCGTTGGATAGGGTTACTGACCATATGTTTTTCGGGGAATCCATCTTATTTTGAATGCGTAAGACCTAACCCTTGAGGCAAATACGATGGGTTTGCGGTACTAGCGATAAAATCGCGAAATGAATATTTTTTGCTGTTTCTTGATTTTGTTATGGTATAATGTGCAGTTGAAAGTTGATGACATAGAGGGGTACTGTTTTGAAATGACCATGACAGCAGTTACACCGTTACTTTTTATAAGCTACCTACTATATTCCTTTACATCTCATGAAGTCTTGATATTTGATAGACTATTATATGCTTTTTCCGAGACAACGAGAGACATGGTGTAAAATCGTAGGCTTTTACTATAATTTATGTAAACTATTACAAATATAAATACTTTTCTTTCTTGCTTTCCATTAAATACTTACAAACAGTTAATATGCAAGATCCCCTGACAAATAATTATATAATCAAACTAGCTGACCCAGCAAACGTTGTTTTGCCGTATAAATTATTTTGGTAGTTAAATAAAAAATAATTTACTTATTGTAAGTGTGTGGGGATGTGGTCTATGATTGAAAGAGGAATGGAGCGCTGTGGTTAATAACTTAACTCTTAATTTAAAATTATACTATATCCTAAAAGTTATTTATAGATTAAAAAATGTTATCCATATTTGCTATCACTAATATAACAATTAAAAAAAAACAATACCAATCTGTAAGTGCAATGGAGTGAGAAATTATTAATAAAATGGGAATAAATAATTGTAGCACTGTAAATTGATAATAAATTTACTATGAGAATATAATTAACATGAGAGTTGCACTGAGAAAGTAAAATGATAACTTGATAAGTTTATGCGTCACTACTACGATCGATGCACAAATTAAATGGCCGAAAACTGTGTAGGGAGTGAGAGAAAGCTTATTCTGTGAGAAACACAGGAGACCAGCGTCGTTCTCATCCTTAAGGCTCAATTACACCTTCCGATTTCAAGGGACCCAATTTAGGAACTAACTAACTAGGAAGCAGGAAGCGAGCAATTACACTATCCTAAATTGAACTCCTAAGTCGGCAGTGTTGCCAACTCTTACAAATTCGAGTCCCTAAACAGAATATCAAAAGTCGCTCTAAAGTCTCTTAAAAACTGATTCTACCAGGAGCAGACTTAAAAATAAAAAGAGCGGACTCAGATTTTTTTTCTGGGAAAGGGACTTTGTGAAATTTAATTTAATTTTAAACACAAACCAAAATACTACTACCCCATTTGTAGCGACAAAGTCTCTAAATTGGCAACACTTAGCTCTAAATCGGGGTGATGCGATTACACTATCCTAAATCGTACACAATTTAGGAAGTCAAATCGGGACGTCCCAATCTCACTAAATCGTACACTAACTGCTCTAACTGCTATTACACCTTCCTGTTTCCTAAATTGGGTCCCTTGAAATCGGAAGGTGTAATTGAGCCATTACTCCGTGCTGTTTGCTGGTTGAGAAGTGACACCGGTAGACGACAGGCGGGGATAACTGATCGATTGATAATTGATCTGCAGTTATCGTCCACTGAGAGTTGAAGATTATACAGTACTAATATTGCTATTAAAAAATGGGGGTTGGTGGTGGAAGTGTGAAAATTAAAGGTTATAATTATGAATTTTTTAAAGCTAAGTCTTAATAAAAAAAAAAGTTGTCAAAAAAATTAAAGTTTTGGGTGGGCCACCCATAACACTTAGGGGTATAAAAATAGTTAACAACCTATTCTCAGACCTACCGAATATACACAAAAAAAAAACATAAAAGTCTGTGAGAGTTGAAGATTATTACTGTACTAATATTGCTATTAAAAAAAGAGGGTTGGTGGTAGAATAATGAAAATTAAATTTTTGGGTTAAATGTATTTTTTAATGTTAAATCATAGTAAAATAAAAATAAAAATAAATTGACAAAAAATAAAAAAAATATTTTGGGGTGGGTCACCCTTGTCATTTAGGGGTATGAAAAATAGATCTTGTCCGATTCTCAGACTTACCCGATATGCACACAATATTTCATGCAAATCGGTCCAGTCGTTTCGGAGCAGTTTGGTAACAAACACCGCGACACGATAATTTTATATATTAGATATATATGAATAGTTCGACTGCTGTCAAAGAATCAAAAATCAAGTTATATTAAAATATGAAAATACATTGTGAAATACTTAGTAAGACTGAAAGCCCACTAAAATAAAGTTAACAAGAAACTACTTCCAGGTAGTTTCTTGTGTTCGACTGTGGCTCCGATTAATTTAAACCTAACTAACCGAAATAATGACCAACACCAACATGTCTCTAACTCTGTCAACCCTAAACCGCTGGCCTGCGCCTGCGCATACTTCGGAGTTCGGCCCCAAAAATTCATTATCGTGCATCGCTGAATTAGATCTAACCGCGCGATAGCGATGTAATAACGGTCTTCTGTGTTTGTTTGCAGGCATCGGGGTAAATTGCGCGGGAGTTGATAATTTGTGATAAATCGCGATAAGGATAGGAAGGTAGGTACAGCTGGTTAATGGGTTGTTTAAGGCAATAGGCAATTACCTTCACTACGTTGATGATAAAAACTAGGCAAATGCAAGTTTATTTAATTTTAATGAGCGCACATTTCTTTTTCAGAGTATGAACTGTACGTCTTTCGGATGGTTTCTTCCTGATGAATCAGGGGGTTTTCTGCCTTCTACTTATGGGCTAGAATACACGGTAAACCACAAATTGAAAGTTAATAAAACCCAACTCCGGGATGTTTAGTCAAACGAGCTACCTTCAACAGCCTTGCCTTTGTCTAATCAAATTGCGGCTCTACATCAGAAGCTTCACAATCAGCCTTTTAATGTTCCCACTGCTGGGACACAGGCCTCCTCTCTGAGAGAGGGTGTGGGTCGTAATTATTGAATGTCACAAATGTCTTCAATGTTTTGGTTTCCTCGCGAGTTTTTCTTTACCCTTTTGAGATCAGTGGTGATGAAATAGTTTGCACAAAGTAAAGCGCCTGCCTAGGTTTTAACCCACGATCTCAAACTAAGTTGCGGCTGTTACCACTGGACCACCACTGTTGCACCAGTAGCGTCTATGGAGTGATTATTATTCTTTGCTGAACATGAACCTCTGAATGTCATCATCATTCATCAAAAACTTTCACAACGATTGGCTAATGAATTAGTCATCCATAACAGTATACAATAGCCACAGAAGAAGACGCTGCTGGCAATCCCCCATTATCATCTTGCTCCCCTTGACCCATATGTGGGGCTGGCACACCACATTTTTTTCTACCATTCTGTCCTTTAAATCGTCCCGCTATCAGATTACGCCCACAACAGAAGACAATCAAATCAATCAATCAACTCAGCCTATCGCAGTCCACTGCTGGACGTAGACCTCTCCCAGGCTGCGCCACAATACCCCGTCCTCCGCCTTCCGCATCCAGTTGAGCCCAGTCGTCGGTCCATCTAGCTGGGGGGCGTCTCACATTATGCTTGCCGATACGCGGTCTCCACTTCAGGACTCGTCTGCTCTACCGGCCATCGGTCCTTCGACAAACATGAACAGCCCACTGCTACTTCTGTTTGTTTAGTCGGCAAGCTATGTTGGTTACTCCGGTTCTTTCCATTCTTGATTTTATCCTTCAAAGAAACTCTTAACATAGCCCGCTCCATAGCGTGCTGAGCGATCTTGCATTTGTGGACCAGCCCGACCGTCAGTGTCCACGTTTGGGCACCGTATGTCATAATCACAACAGAAGAAACTGCTGACAAATTATTTCATCATAATTCTCTCAAATATTAGTAACAAATTATCAGCAGATACCCAAACAATACGTATTTAACAGTAAATAAGGGCTGGGCATAGATTAAAAGGGAGCATTAAACTCCGATAGTCAATAAACAATTGTTATGTCAACCGCTATATGATGCGCGTTAGTGCCCCTACACACCTGCCCGTGACACAAGACAAGGTAAAATTATTTGGTTTTGTTGTAGAATTTTTTGTAAAATGTGCTCGGATTCTATCAATCCTTGCTTTGTTTTATTTATCATGCATTTTCTGAAAATACCTAACAATAGTCTAGGTGACTTCATTATCCTGGGTGCGGGCTTTTTTTTTAAATTTTACATAAAAGTACTATTCTGTTTAGTTTTTACATACATAAACTGTATATTATAAATTCTACTTTAAACTTTGTAAATTGCTATAACATAATAGTATTTTGCTTAGCTAATGGACACTTCTTAAAAATGATAGGTACCTACGATTAAGTTTTTAAAGCTGCACTGTAGAACTGCCTTAGGTTTTTAACTTGTAATGTAATGCATGTAAATAAATAAATGCCACCAGAGTGCCCACCATTCATCTCACTCAGTGTTAGCTTATAAAACATAATACACACCTTTATTCTGACAGTCATTTAAACTTTACTATCACCTTATATTTAGACTCACTTTTTAACCGACTTCGAAAAAGGAGAAGGTTCTATGTTCGACTGTATGTATGTTTTTTTTTTATGTATGTCCACCGATTTCTCCGTCAGTTGTAGACCGATTTTCAAAATTCTTTTTAATCCGAATGAATATACTCCCGAGGTTGTCTCATATAAATTTTATCGAAATTGCATCAGTGCTTTTTGAAAAACTGAACAAAAACTAAAAATACGTATAGATAGATGACGTATTGGTTTTCTCCAATTACGAGTATTAAATTCCACATTCCATGTTATTGGGGTTTTTAGTTCTGGAGTATAGCAACTAAAAAGTGAGAAATAAAAATCTTTTATACAAAAAAAAAAACAACAGACTTCCAAAAAAGTAAATACCTATACTAAAAATTAAAAAATGACATTAATTTCGAAATTCGGTGTCAAATAACGAAGAAATAAAATACAAACACCGACTTCCGAAATTAAAGTTTATTTTTTATTTTTAGTATAGGTATTTTCTTTTTTGGAAGTCGGTTGTTTTTTGTTTAGAAACAAACGTCTTGCAGGATTAGCATCTTTTCAAAGCAAGACAATTTTCTCTTGTCTTGCCTGCTTCTCAATCGCAACATTTAATGTTTGAGTTAAATACTTATTGCTTACACAAACTCTTACACTGTCTTGCCTCGCCAGCTGGTGTACATACAGTCTCACTAAATAGCCTGTAATGGCTCGATCGTCGGAGAGCCGCATAGAACCACTCTGTGTTATTAGAAGTGGGTGAAAATTACTGTGCTCACCTTAAGGGGAGACCTTACCTGTTTATTATTTAATAATATTATGAAATATTTTAAGATCAAAATAGTAACTATACTGATACATTATGTCTTCCAGTTAAATATTTTATAACTGTAAACTGTCAAGGGAAATCGCGGCCGATTATATGTCTATGCTAATATGCGGCATGTCTTCTTCTTCCACACATGTGTATTCACCTTTCTAGCCATACCTATCATCTTTCACACAATCTATTTATCGTTTCTTTGGTCTTCCTCTGTAAATATAGGTACCTATGCTAGCTTTTGAGAGCGGCTTCACCTTTCGTGTCAAAGTCAGAAATCACCCCAAAAAAGCATGCCCTCGGGATTAACAATTTCCTATCCGGAACATACCCTACCAGTATGCCAAGTTTCATCCAAGTCCGTTCTGCCATGCCGTGTGTAAGTTAAGACGTAAAAAGATAACAAACTGACTGTCAGAATTACTTTCGGATACACAGTAAAGACGGATTAGTGTGGATTCATTCACCATTCGTTCTTTTGTAGTGTATAAATGACATAGCATAATCAGCCTATAATGTTTCCACCGCTGAGACACAGGCCTCCTCTCTGTAAGAGAGCGTGGGTCGTTATCCACCACGCGGGTCCAATGAAGGTTAGTGAATCACATAATATGTCTTCGAAGTTTTGATTTTAGGACATTTAGGTTTCCTCGCGATGTTTTTCTTCACCGTTTTGAGAGCAGTGGTGATGAAATAAGTTACACAAAGAAAGGTACCTGCCTTGGGTTGAACCCATGACTTACACATTCTGACGTCTGTTTGCCTTTGCCATGCCATACAGCATCTGCTAGGCAACAACGTCTTCACCAATCCATCTACTTATATATAATAAGCTAAACAAGACGCTTAATATTAATCCCCGCACAATCCAAGAAACCAAACAAACAGTGAAAACTTGGCTGCTTACACATGATTATGAAACAGCTGAAATTCTATCGCAGCGCATGTCAGGCTTGTTATAGTATATCTCTTCAAAATCACACACACACTCTCCCCCTCCCCCCTTCTCACACCCATACATCCTCACACACTACTCTCACACACATGCCCTCACATTTCTTACGCACACTTTCCATATATTGTTAAAATTTTGTTTAAATTTTATGCTTACACAGCATTTTTTTGTTTTTGTTTTTTTTAAAATTAAAAATTGTAACATATTTCTAGGCTATGTCATAAAAATTAAAAATGATTTTGTACAATAAGCACTACCTAATTGAATAAACTGTCTCAGACATTATTATTATCCTCAATATTTTATTGTAACTTAATTCTAATAGCTTATATTTAACAAATTTAATTGTAATATTATAATTTATTGGTTAACACTTTTAATGTAACTAACAAATTTAATCTATTGTATAGAATTTATTTATTTTATATAATTTTACTAATTCTGCTGCATACAATTATTTGTAATAATCAAAGAAGAAGAAACTGTCTCCTGAAATACAGATATTGTAATATCTAGCTCTAGAGTCAGGGCTTCACAAATAATCTAAAAAAAAATGTTATGCAAATGAAGAAATTATTATTAAATTATTGTAAATAGTGGCCGTTACCACTGGGCCACCACCGCTCTATTAAAAATGGGCTCCCCCTTAACAAGGGCGAAAAGTGAAGCGATTGTAAACACAGTGTCAGCACGACATTCGCTCGTTACTCCACGATTGCCTATTTACTATATAATAATATTGTTATGTACTAAGTATTATGTACCATCATTTGTGGGTGAAGTACGCCCAGCGATTAGAAATGAATTAAGCTAATATGGGGATAGGTTTTATTGATTTTATAACTTTACATAGAGAAATTATTATTTATGCCTACGCAGCCTTATTATAAGCTTTTATTTAACTTGCAATTTATGTGTGGTTACTATGTTCTTACGGGTGCAACTTTTTTTTTTTTGCAACTCAAATTAGACCCACTTCCTGAAGTCCGATTGGACTTATGTATTTTTGGTGACATTACAATGATGCTGGTACCATGAAGCTGGTCTGATGATGAAGACGGAAGATGCTATAGGAACTTCTGAACCCACGACCCATCGAGTCTGGACTCGGTTAATTCGCCTTAAGGAGCATTTTACGCCTACACGATATACAGAGTCTGATGATGAAGCTGGAAGGTGACCACGGCATCTTAGTGATAAAACAACATAACCCTGCCTAGTTTAGGCTTGATTGATTTGTCTTGAGGAGCATTTTACACTTAGACGATATCCAGGGTCTGATGATGAAGCTGGATGGTGGCTACAACATCTCTGTAATAAAACAACATAAGCCCACGGAGTTTGGGCTAAATTGATTCGTCTTGAGGAGCACTTTACATCACATCATAATATCCATATTTAATAAACTAAATAAGATAATTTCTATATCCAATTGCAATAAAAATGAATGTAAAAATAAAATTAAAAAATGTCTATTAAGATTAAATTATTACGAAACTGAAAAAAATATTGAAGTGGCAAGGTAGTTTTATGTTTGTATAACGTATATGTATATATAAATAAATATAGCATGCATAGCACGTATATTGAAACATTCACACACACACACACGCACACACACACACACACACACACACACACACACACACACACACACACATACAAACACCATCATACATCACATACACCATACACACATTTAACATGTACCTACTCGCTGACTTATAATTTGCATACAATATTATGTGATGGGGGGCCTGGAGTTCTATAGTACAGGCCTAGGCTTAGTTTAGACTCCAGATCTCCTACAAATTACATTTACGTAACTGTCAACCTGTATATTTAACTTTAAGATTGTCCTCGCATATAATGTGTAATTTGTGGAGATGAATAACATTTTTATTAGTTTTTATTATTATTATTCGTAGAACATTTTAAAACATCACGCCTACTCTAAAATAATAACCAACTAAAAAGGTAATGGTTACAGTAATGGCTTGCAACCCCATGAGGTCAGGACGGATGGTGTCCGCCCTACTGCCTGCTCGGCAGGGCACCCCCCAGTCCTGGCCATGGCGGCCACCACCTCAGCCTCCGTCATGGAGTCGTCCAAGCCCATGATGCGCATGTCAGCGCACTTGGTGGGCCTGGACACTCGGGGACTCGTCCGCCAGTAACGCCCTGTACTTTTTGGCCAGGGCGTCAGGCGCCTCTAGCATGCGGGCTCCAGTCTTTTTGACCTTCACGCGGATGCCGTCAGCACACCCTATCTCCTCGAGACTCACCGCCACCTTCGTTTTGGCCAGCACGCTACGGTAGGTCACACCCTTCTTTACCGCCTCCGGCTGTAGTGTAATCACTACAGCTGCGGACTTCGGGGCACAGAGCCCAGCCGCGGTGGCTCGCTCTTTCTGCTGCTTCTGCCTCTCCCTCCGTTTGGCCGCCCTTGCAGCCTTACCTACCTTCGTCTTCTCCACAGCCACTTGCTATTCGGCGTCAGCCGTAGGAGGTTCAGGAGGTGGGACAGGCTGGTGAGGCCGTCTTGCCGCCTAGGCTGGGGCCTTCGAGGCCTTCGCCGCCGTGCAGCCACTCCACCCGGCTTTGGTGGCACCTTCGATGCCTTCGACGGGTCCGACCCCGCGGGTTTCAGCACAGACCCGCAGTTGGCCTGTCCAGCCCGGTCTGGGCGTGGCAGCCGCGGCGGTGGCAAAGGAGGCCGGCTGGCTCGCCACTAGCAGGGGCGCAAGACAATGGCCTAAAGAGCGGAGAACCGACTCTGGAAGCATGCCTCACCAGGTTAAGAATCTGATTCTCCTCTAGCAGGGGCTGGCTTTGCCCATGCTGGCGCTCCTTCCGTGCTCCCTCCTGAGCACCAGCTCCTCGGAGCTCAGCCAGGTCTGCCCGGAGCTTCTCGTTCTCCTTCACGAGAAGCTCCGTAGTGGCTGTCAGGCGGGCGACCTCCACCCGCAATTTGGACGTCTCGTCCAATGCAGACGGAGGCCCGCTCGCCTTCGCTTCTGCCACTATGGAGGTCGTGGCCGTGGATATGGCCCTGTTCCTGGACGAAGCCAGCCTCTTCAGGAACACACCCCCGATCGCGGCTCTCACGACCTCCACAAGCCTGGCTGCCCGCTCCGAATCAGAGCCGCCAGCGGCACCCGGTTCTCCGCCCGATGATCCAGGGAAGGTCACTGCGGGATGGCGCCCCTCCGCGGCGAGCCTCGTGGCTCGCTAGGCAGCCTTCACGCGCTTGGACGGCCTCCTTAAGCCCCTACCCCGCACGCTGGTGGGGATCTTAAGGGGCGGGGCCATCACCTCCATCGGAGGACAATCCCTTGCCATCCCCCGATTGAAGAACAGCGAGCACCCACTCACGGCTCCTGCAGAAGCCCTCTCCTCCTCATGCTCCGGGCTCCCAGAGCCCAGAGCATGGATGGTGAGGAGTGGTGCTGCGTTGGGCTCCAACGCCGCACCACCTCCCACCTCTTTGCCGACTTGATTTTGGCTTTCTTCCCCCGACCGCGGCTTGTTGGGCGTCTTAAAGCAAAAATTGATCATCTCCTCGAATGGAGGATCTGAAGCCTCCTCGGCTCTTGTTGTCGATGTCGACAAGCGGTAGACAGGCGTTGCGTCCTCCAGTATACGAAGGGCATGACGCTCCACTAGGGAGCGGGGCGGATTCTCCAGCTGCTGAGCAGCTGGTACCGCCCTGGGGTAATTTTTCCAGTACTGTCTGTGATTCCATTTTTGTTCCTTTTTAAGGGTATGGTCCCTGACTCCCACTTTCTCGTCTCCCTCAAATTTTGTCGCCACCCTTACGGTCAAATCTGATGAACAGATGCGTACCAGAGAGCAGCGATGAAAATCCCCCCAGGTTCCACGCCGTAAGGAGACTCGAACAACTTGTTCAAGTCTTCCGCCCTCTTGTGAGACGTTAACATCTGGAAATCCCTCCAGTACGCATCCCATAGCCATGCCTCAAAGCTTTGGTTTGGGTGGCGGTCGCATCCACTGGCAATCGACGATTATCGACTGACAATGGATGCGACTCCCGGTGTGTTCTCCTTGGTCAGGTCTCCTTGGACCTTTCCGGAACGAGTGAGTCACTCATGAAAACCCCAAGATCCAGTGATCTGAGTGGGTCTCAGTAGACCCACAAGCCCCACCACCACGGCAACGCTCGCAGGTACCTAAGTAATAATGTACAACTAGAATGAAATGAATATGCCTAGCCGAGGAATTGACGACTATTATGTATTTTTTCTGCTGGGTGTGTGCCGAATTCGACCTAACAACTTATTTCTTATACCAAAACTTATTACGGAAGTCGGTTGTATGTTTTTTTTTTTGTAAAAAGTTTTTTAATTTTCACTTTTTAGTTTTTGTACTCCATCAATCTGCCTAGCCTTTTTCCAACTATCTTGGGGTCGGCTTCCAGTCTAACCGGATGGATGCAGCTGAATACCAGTGTTTTACATGAAGCGACTGCCTATCTGACCTCCACAACCCAGTTACTGGGTAATACGATAACCCCTTGGTAAGACTGGATGTCAGACTTTCGGGCTTCTGACGACCCGTAACGACTGTCAAAAATCCACCTTCAGAGCGTAACACCGTGATGTTATGTTGTGAAGTGGTGTAAACAATAGACAGACATGCGATTGCAGCAATTCTGAAAGGTTTGCTATCATTTATTGAAGAGTTCCATTGTGTATCTCCGAAATTATTCATCAGATATTCAGCAAATTTAAATGGAACTACATGAAAAGCACCAGCTTTAAAATGAAAAAAGAATCATCAAAATCAGGTCACCAGTTCAAAAGTTCATTACAGTCGAATTGAGAACCTCCTCCTTTTTTTGAAGTCGGTTAAAAAGCAATAATGTCTTGTTTAAAATAGTACATTGGTTGTTCGGTCCGAGTGCATTTCCGAACGAATCCTTGAGAGGTGACAGGTGTCGCACCCTTTCTTTTTATACTCAGTGACTTTTTCTGTCATCTTTCTGTCATTTGATGGTTTCGACCGTAGTGAAAAACGTATTTTGGGCATGGGATTCAAATCTGGCTGAATCTATTGGTTTTGGACCTAATTGTTTGGTATTGAAGCCCCAGTTGATTAAAACCCCAGTTGACGTAGTGGTCAAACGGGTTATTTTGTGAAAATACTTGGAAGTTGGTTTGGTTCGCGAGCGACTACGCGCTTGTGAAATCACGGCGCCTTTTCGAAGTTACCTTTGGAGTCTGCTAGACCTATTTAACTCTGACATACACACAAATAACCAGATTGAACCCCGGACGGAAGGCTTCGAGACCTTGGGTAAGTTGTTCAAAACGTTTGTAAATTATTCTTTAGCTCTGTGTACTTGCAGACAAGTTTGCGACCAGGTTGAAGGCCGGGAGTCTGACATGCACGCTTCCACACTCTTGTCTCCTCAAGTCGGATCCTTGCCCTGGCTTGGTTGCAAACATTGGTATAAAACGTTAACAGCAGCAACTCGGGTCGATGAGTCGATAAGTGACTGAATTATATAATACCGCAAGGCAAGACTCATTTCAGTTTTTCTGGCTTCTGACTAACCGTAACGAATGTCAAAGATCTTCAAATGACAGCCGAGACAAACGGCTTAAGGTGCTTTCCGAGGGACGTAGGAGTCTCGGTATGTAACAGGTGGTCACCCATCCACAGTTCAACCACGGCAAGCGTTGCATATCCTTGAAGATCCGTACGACTGTTATTCTTATTAGGTAAGTACTATAAAGATTGAGGGCGTGTAGGTATATTCAGCTCACCGGCATGACTCCAAATGTGAGGCTCTATGTTGAGGAGTGAGATAAAGGATACACCAGTCTTCAATATTTGATGTACTTGTTATATTATATTAATTAATACTTTAACATTGACAATTAACTAAACATCCAAATAATTTTGAAACTTGAATTCGTGTTTTTTTCTTTTATTTATAATGTTCCATGAGCTCTAAACCCTATAAAGAGGTCCTAATGAAGGGGTCTCTACACCTTCTTTATCTGTTCTGTGGTCTCTACAGTACCTACCTGCCCGACAGGATCCTTATTGATATTTTATTAAGCTACACCACCTGTTTAACACATACGGAATGCAATAAAGTATTGAGTATTGAGTACTTGGCCCTGACCTCCTCTCACACAGTTGAATACCTCAGTCCATCTAAAGATGCTTTTTTTTTGTGGGGTGGGAAATCATCCAATGACATCTCCCACTCTGGGTAGAGCGGGAGGGCGTGTCAGACTCTTACTGACTAAAACCCACCCCTGTTCCTTCCCTGCCTGAGTGCCCAGGGGAGCGGTAACTTTGTTACGAATTTATCCGCTATCCCTAGGCATGTAGGCACCGGCCATGATGGGCCCCGTCAGTGGTGGCTGACAATCATCTCTTTGAGGTGCGCGTGGAACACTACGCGCCGTCGACAACGGGCCTGGTGCTGATCGGACGGCGAGCTACCCATCAAAAGATGCCTTATCTCAAAGTTTCGAAAGCTCGCTAATACGGAAACATAAAAACTTATCGCGTTCAGATCAATGTGTTCCAAACTTTGGTGTCAAACGGGGACAATAAGCGACCATCTTAAAAACATATGACTCCTATTTCAAAATGCAATGTGCGATGTATGGATGTGAGAAAGTACTGATAGATACTTTACCAGCTTTAAATAATAGAAGAGGTTCGTGTTTTTTTATTTAGTTGTTATTGTGTTATTTAGTTGAAAGAAAAAACCGGCTAAGTGCGAGTCGGACTCGCACACGAAGGGTTCCGTACCATAAACTGAAAAAACACCAAACAACGGAGGTATAGTAATAGGGTCCTGTTGGTTACCATACGGATACGGAAAACTAAAAAATGAAATAATTAAACTTAATCAGCAATAGTAGGTTTAAAAACACAAGGTACACAGAAATGGTAGGTATAGCCAAATGATTTTTTTTATCATTTGGGTAAGTTTAATTATTTCATTTTTTAACTATAACATTTTGATTTCTAAGCAGCAAATTCTCAAATTTATAAGGATTTCACTAAGATTTTTTTTTTGATCCATCAAGTAAATTGTCCTAAGATATTGAAACATAAAGACACCAAAAGATTGTGTAAACGTCTTTCACAAAACGACTCCAAATTACATCAACACTAACAAAATATAACCAATTAAATACCCCTAATTAACTCAATCAAAAACAAATTGATGTCTCACCAAACATTTCATTCGAAGCTCAAAATTAACCATATTAAATTAAATGTTGCCACAACAATAAATTGATGATAACTTTCGGAAAAGCTTTTGTAACCAAAGTAGGTACTGTTTATTGCTTTGAACCATAATTGGCACTTTACAACATATTACATTTTATCATTTTCATTTAATTATTTGTGTGATAGACAGATAATTCATTAATTGTTTAATTACAGTAATACGATAATTGTTTGCGTCATTTATGGGGAAACATTTTCAGTTTAATGTCCATTACAGGTGATCGTTTAAAAATTGAAAATAGAGTAGCGAATTTGTATAAGGTTTAAATACGTTTTCATTAATGTACGCAGGGATAATGTGCGCAGATTTTTAATTTTGACATTTATGACGTACTAGCTTGCTGGCATGCTTGCGTGTTAGCTTGTATCAAACAGCCATCCATCCAAACTATCGCATTTATATTAAGTCGGATAGGATGTAGGTAGGTACTGTAGGACCCCAAGGCACTCTTGCGGCCTGCAGGGATCCCAGGACGCCCCTCGCAGCTCCAGTTATGTCGCGTAGTTAGGGGACTCGTTTGACTTGGCGCGAGAGGACTATTCGGCTCAACTACTATCTAACTGACACAAACGTCAAGCCTACACTCTATATTCAAACGGCTCTCCAACCTTTCTCGAATATTCTAATCAACCAGTTAAAGCTGGTGCACACCCGCTAATATTAGGCTGTGTCTACAATCGTCACAGTACCTACATAATTTAAGTAGCCACAAGATTCTTGAAGCTTAAATCTTCTGCGATCTGTCTTTCTCAAATCACCGGCTCTTGAAGTTAATCTCAAAACTTAATAAAAAAATACAAACAGTAAGTATTTTTTAATGCCATACTCAAGAGGGAGTGTCCAATGACACCTCGCTGTTTTGAAATAAGAATGCCGCGTTCGCAATTTGAAACTACGAATTACATGTTAAAAAAACGTAGGGAGCCGTATTTTTCTTTTTTGCTTATATTTAATACCACAATGCTCACACATTTGTAGAAACAGATTTCATTGGATTGTAAACATTAGTGTTGTAGAAATAAGGCTTTGTTAGTATTTTTGGGGGTGATAATAATAAGGTTGTCGAATTAAACAAAGCCGTTTATTTTTCCTTTTGTCGAGTGTTAACGCGTCGATTTGGGCGTTAAGTTCCTTTTTGAAAAATGAATAGGTAAATAGTGTTGGGTCATGTTACAAAGCTTCTAAATCATAGATATTTAGTCGATTATAGTCTTAGTACTACTATTCTTATTGCTGTTGTAATAAGGTTCATTTTGGTCAAGTCTTTTTAAATGAGTTACAATTTATTTCTAAAAATAAATTGTAACTCAAAAGGTATTTTATGGAGTCATTGATTGAAATTAGAAACGAATCACTTTATATTTTAAAACGTATTAAAGTTTGGTTTTTTTTTGACGTTTTATGTTTTTTTTTTTCAGATCATGAGAAGATTTTGTATTCAAATGGTAGCTAATCATACTTGGGTTTTATAGAAGTTTTATTTTACCTTTGTTTATCTATTTCAGCATGTTCTTTCTTGGTCGATGATAAATATAAACAGTGGAACACCCTGCCGGAGTCTGAATTTCCTGATAGCTACAACCTGTTACCTGAGGGTATTTAAGACAAGAGTGAATAGGTTACTTCTAGGCAAGCGTGCACCATTGTCGACCACATCTTCGCTTACCATCAGATGAGATAGCGGTGAAACGCGAGCATAAAAATAAAAACACTTTTTAACAAAAAATTTAACCGACGAAAAAGAACTAAAAAGCAAAAAATAAAAACCTTTTAAGTCTTGAGTATTGAGCTTATTTACCTACATAAAATATCAAATTTTATATAAAATAATTTTGAGTCGGCGTCAAACAACAGTCTTATTATTAAATATCTAAATTTTATTTGTACGTAGAAATGAAGAAGGCTAGATGTAGGTAATTAATTAATCATTTTATTATTTGGCTCCTTTGGCTATTCTAAAGACGTCTTTTCTTCAAAGCATATTAAGTGGTACCTGTCACTAAAACCAGTTTTTTATATCTGACTTCTATTGTTTAGGAAAGGTATGGTTTCCATCATCAGCTCAGTTTCATGATGAGATGACTCCTAAATGCAAATACCTGATTAAGTTATGAAAAGTAAACAGACTCAATATTCGTGCACAATTTTAGAGGTTTTCTCTCCATTTTATCAGGATTCCATGATCAGAGTTGTTGTACCTCATTAGAAAACTAAATCAATAGTAAAGTGATGCCCGAATTGGAATTTGAACACAGTTTGTGAAATTAGGGTGTATCAGGGTGCACTGTACGAATCTGTAAACCCCTTTAGAGCGTATCAGCGTGATGTAATGTTGTGAAGTGATGAAAACAATATACAGACATGCGATTGCAGCAATTATGGAAGGTTTGGTATTATTTATTGAAGAGTTCCATTGTGTATTTCCGAAGTTCTTCACCAGATCTTCACCGAACGAAAATGGGACCACATGTGAAGTACCAGCTTTCAAATAAAAAAAAATCATCAAAATCGGTTCACCTAGTAAAAATTTATGAGGTAACACACATTAAAAAAAACTTTTTTACAAATAAAACTTCCAAAAAAAAAGATACACTAAAAATTAAAAAATAACTTTAATTTCGGAAGTCGGTGTTTGTATTTTGTACTTCTTCGTTATTTGACACCGACTTCCGAAATTAAAGTTATTTTTTAATTTTTAGTGTATTTTTGAACCGACGAAAAAAAGGAGGAGGTTCTCAATTCGACCGTATATATATATATATTTTTTTTTTTTGGTGTATGTTCAGCCCTCACTCCGTCATTTATGAACCGATGTTGATTATTCTTTTTTTGTTAGATAGGGTATACCTCAAGGGTGGTCCCATGTCAAGGAAATCAGGCTGTGACAGTGGAAACCTGATAAAATTGAGAGAAAACCTCGAAAATTGTGGGCACGTTTAGCGTTTCTGTATGTATGTTCGGCCCTCACTCCGTTATTTATGAACCGATTTTGATTATTCTTTTTTTGTTAGATAGGGTATATCTCAAGGGTAGTCCCATGTCAAGGAAGTCAGGATGTGACACTAGAATCCTGATAAAATTGAGAGAAAACCTCGAAAATTGTGGATACGTTTAGCGTTTCTATATGTATGTTCGGCCCTCACTCCGTTATTTATGAACCGATTTTGATGATTCTACTTTTCTTAGATAGGGTATACCTCAAGGGTGGTCCCTTGTCAAGGACATCAGGATTTGATCATGGGATCCTGAAAAAATTGAGAGAGAACCTCAAAAATTAGGCACGAATATTGTTTCTGTTTACTTTTCAAAACTTAATCAGGTATCTGCCGCGACACCTCGCGGCTCGGCGGACAGAGCTCCGACAGGATCTCATGGTGACATGAAGAGAGCGACTGTCGCAACCCAGTGCTGGGCACGCCACCATCGCGGCGGTAGTGCCCCTCTTTGAGGAGTGGCTGGAGAGGCGCCATGGCGCCCTCACCTTCCGCCTGACGCAGGTCCTCACCGGACATGGCTGTTTCGGGAGGTACCTGTGTCGGATCAAGGCGGAGGTGACCCCTAGGTGTTTCCACTACGAGGATCGCCAGAGGACACGGTGGAGCATACGGTGGAGGTTTGCCCTGCTTGGGCAGAGCACCGCCGTGTCCTCGTGAATGCGATAGGCGGCAGCGACCTCTCGCGCCGTGCCCTGGTTCAGGCCATGGTACGGAGCGAGAGGGAATGGGAAGCCGTCTCCTCCTTCTGCGAAGCAGTAATGCTCGCGAAGAGGGAGGCGGCATACGTTAGGGAGACTCAACAACAGCCGTGTCGCCCTAGCGCCCTCAGCCGCAGCCGCCGCAGGAGACGCCAGGGGCCGCGAGACGATCTCCGGCCACCGTAGACCCGGGCCTGCGGACGGCGAGTAGTGGGTAACTCGCCGCCCGATCAGCACCAGGCCCGAGAGTCGACGGCGCGTAGTGTTCCTCGAGCGCCTCAAAGAGTTGTCAGCAAAGGACGGGGCCTGCCACGGCCAATGCCTGCCCGGGGGTTGAGGATAAATTCGAAAGAGTTACCTCGCCCCTGGGCACGTAGGGCAGGGAGGAACAGGGGTGGGTTTTAGTTAGTAAGAGTCTGACACGCCCTTCCGCTCCACCCTAGAGCGGAAGAAGTCATAAGATGATTTCCCACCCCCCAAAAAAACAGGTATTTGCATTTAGGAATCATCACATCCTGAAACTGAGCTGATGATGGAAACCATACCATTCCTACACAATATAAGTTAGATATAATACTGGCTTTGGTGACAAATACCACATAATATGCTTTGAAGAAAAGACGTCTTTACAATATTGGAGGTAACCTCAACTGGTCAATATCCTGGAAACTTCATGGAAGAATGGTTACATCATCAGCTCAGTGGCAAGAGGAATTATGGAGGATTAGGAATTAGCCTCAGAGTGTTAAAAGATGATGCGAGCCACAAAAAATCATAAAATAAAAAACTTTTTAACAAAAAAATTAACCGACGAAAAAGAACTAAAAAGCAAAAAATAAATAAACCTTTTAAAGTCTTGAGTAATGAGCATATTTACATACATAAAAATATCAAATTTTATATAAACTAATTTTGAGTCGGCGCCAATTATTAAAATGATTAATTACCTACTTACAGCCTTCTTCATTTGTAAGTACTTATAAAATTTAGATATTTAATAATCAGATTGTTGTTTGGCGCCGACTCAAAATTAGTTTATATAAAATTTGATATTTTATGTAGGTAAATATGCTCATTACTCAAGACTTTAAAAGGTTTATTTATTTTTTGCTTTTTAGTTCTTTTTCGTCGGTTAATTTTTTTGTTAAAAAGTTTTTTGCTTTTTAGTTCTTTTTCGTCGATTGAATTTTTTTATGCAGTGTCTTTTTTCCTTTGTTTTTTTTTTCTTTGATATTAATTCAAGTTACACTTTTTACACGCACGTAAGAAGTTACACTTCTTTGGCGTAACAAGATAAATATCATCATCATCATCATCACCATCATCATCACCACCATCATCATCATCATCATCGTCATCATCATCATCATCATCATCATCATCGTCATCAGGGCTTTAAATACCGTTAAAATTTTATAACGTTACCCTTCCTTGAAAGGAGTTAACGTTATTATTAAAATAACGATAATAGGTTTAACGTTATTTTTGCTGCTTTTTAACGTTATTCTTTATTAACGTTACTTGCAGTTTAACGTTAATTTTATCGTTATTTTTTTAACCGTTATCCTTGTGAGGTGCTGGGGCCGGGCCGCCCGCCCGCGCCCTCGCGCCACTGTGAAACTGTGATTCTGTGAATGTGATCCCGTGCCGTGCCGATATTTACCTAAATAGGCCTATAAATCAATAAAACTTATTTGAAATCGTGACGCAGTAAAATGGCAGGAAATGGTAAGTATTATAGTTTTTCATTTGTCTAATTTTAAATACAAAGTGTTAAATGTCATAATAAAGTTTCAATTCTTTTTTTTTTGTATATTAGGTACTTATGAAAGAAAAAATACTATAATAAATATTATATTTCTTCTTTCCAGGTGGTAAACGGTTACGCACTGATTCCCCGAGCCTTTTATCCGACCACGATGAAGATGATTGGAACGTTATGTCCCAATCCATTTTAGCAAGGCCGTCAAAAAAACAAAGAGCCTGTGGAAGTGCTGTGGCTGTGGCGGAAAAATCCAGTCAGACACCAACGTTGACGACAAGCAATACTTGTGAAGCTTGTGCTTTAAACAAAAGTGACACCAAGAGAAATAATTACCATTTTGCAAAAATTGTCGAATCGCAATTAAACGATTTGGAACCATGCCTACTGCCCAGCGTATATACAAAACTAATAAGGTTCTTTCAAGAGGGTAAGGGCAGCCATGTTAATGAGATTAAAGATGACACTCAAAATATGTAATAATTAGTAATCTGTAATGTTGATTAAGAATAAAAGTTGTAAATATAATTTGACTTTTCAATAAAGATTTATATTATGTTATCAATTTGTAGAAAATTCAAGGTCCTGACTGACTGATATCGAGGACTTTGAATTTTCAATTTCAATTTTCTTTTTTTTATCAACGCAGACCTAAATCGTTGGTCCTAGAGGCATGTAAGTTGGAGGGTGTGTTCTTTGTGAAGAGTAAGTAAGTATCCATTAAGAAAGGGTGTTTTGAAATTCTACCGCTGAGAGAGTGAAATGGAGGTTGAAAGCTTACAACGGGGGAAGTACTGAATTCACGCGGGTGGAGCCGCTCGCCAGCAGAAGCTAGTAAACAATAATATAGGTGTTCTCAAACTTTATGGCTTGTGGGAACATCGTATGTTGCGTTGCGTAGAACGCAGTTTATAGGTATCAGCGAAACTTACAAAGACGTGGCGGCGGCGCACACCCGCTCTTTCCGCACTCGTCTCACACGCGGCCGCAACGATGTGTAAGTTACGTCTGTATACTGCACGCGCGCGCAGATTCGTGTTTTCGTACAAATTTCATTTAATCTAATTCGGATTTACTCAAAACTGAGTTGAGCAATTAAAAATCTAAAACAATTAGGTTTTGCATTAAGATTCGATTCATTATTTGTTATAAATTTTACCGGCGTAAGTAGGCTAGCAATACGAGACAATTTTTTCAAAGGTCAAATTTAGAGGTAACTTGATGTTTTGATTTTACAAAATCCGTGATCAATAGTTTTGTGTATTTTAAACAGTTACCTTCTAGTGATGGAATCTTGTGTTTTGGCAGAATTAGGTGAATGAAATGGCATCTTGAATCAAATAAACATTTATTTTTAATATTTCGAACGAACATTATCACTTTTTAATACAAATCTGAATAGTTGCTATCAAATCAACAAACCATAAACAATTCTCACATGTTTTCTTTTATGAAGGGTACGACGATAAGAAAGTTTTAGTTCGACTCTGCGAGTCCTTTTTGATAAACTAAGTTTACACAAATCAACAATAATAGACAACATTATAAAACCGAAAAGGGGTTAATAAAGTATCTGTTCAGATAAGTATACCAACTATAGTAATACAAACAAAACAAGTCAAATCAGTCTTGAAATATTGGCACCTACGTAAATTTAACAACGAGCTAAAAAAATATGAATTAATAAATTTCAATAAAATCAACAATAATAGACAACAAATTAAACCCGAAAAAGGGTTAAAAAAGTATCTGTTCAGATAAGTATACAAACTATAGTAATACAAACAAAACAAGTAAAATCAGTCTTGAAATATTGGTACCTACGTAAATTTAACAACGAGTTAAAAACAAAAAATATGAATATATAATTTCAATAAAATCAACATTAACGCGTCAGGCCCCTGCGTCGCCACTAACAATAGGTTTTTAATTGTGTCTGCTAATGAGGGACTTGACGTGTTAATAGATGACAATATAAAACCGAAAAGGGGTTAAAAAAGTATCTGTTCACATAAGTATACAGACTATAGTTTTACTAAAAACAACAAGTAAAATCAGTCTTGAAATATTGGTACCTACGTAAATTTAACAACGAGCTAAAATTAATATTAAAAATACGAAAAGTAAAAAATTTTAGCTTTAAGACGCTGACAATGGTGTGGATTCTCTTGTTTAATATCTAAACTAAAATTAGAGAATTGCTATCTTTAACTAAAAGGCAGTGCGAGAAAAGGACGGCTATAGCTATGAACTAAGTTAGAGATGTCAAACTAGTTTACGCCTTGCGCTTCGCCGTGTTTTTAGACGACATGTTTTTACGTGTACCCTTAATTTGTATGGAAATATTAGTTCAAACTAAATTTGACAGCACTAATTTACGTCCGTCTCTTTCTTGTTTTATTAGAGAGAAAAAGATAGCAATAGCCTAAATTAAGTTTAGTTTGTGCACAACAGAATCAACACCAATAGCTAAAGGTTTAGCAAAAACATCAGTTTGATAGAAAGAAGTTTTCATGTATGAAAATGGTTTCGATCAAAATAATATTTATTTAGATATAAAATCACAATCTTAGACTCAATGTCAATTTAAATATTTAAAGTAACAGCCAAAATTTCTGTTAAAAAATGAGATTACTGCACACAACGCCTTGGTATGTAAAAATCAAAATTTTACACATAGTTTGACTTTAGTCTTCTTTAAAAATAATATTAGAAAGCATATTATCCTAAAACTAAATGGAAGACCTACTGTTTTTCAAATAACTTATTGCTTCGAATAAAAAGTAAATCTTCGATAATGTCATCTTTCATCGACAACCTGTACTGTGATAACACGAATTTTAAAGAAGAAAACAGTCTTTCGACACTCACTTGTGTCATTGGTGCGGCTAGTACGACAGTTGCTAATTTATATAAATAAGGGAATTTCTCCGTGGATTTTTCCCAATATGTTAAGATATTCTCCGTTGATTTTAATAAAGGTTCTTCTAAAAACTTATTCATTGATTGTTTTATTTCATCAATAATATCACTCCGTGATTCTCTCCTAAGGAGTAAGTCGAAATTTTCAAGATTATCTATATACCTGGTATTTAAAAAATCGTCAAGGTCACGTTGAGCTTCTGTAAATCTTTCGTTTGTCGTTGTATCTAGTGAATTTTCACTATTGATGTTCTCATTTTCTTTGTTGCTTTCTTCCGATGAAAAATTATTTATGTATAGTTTAATACAGTTTGCCTTTGCTTTATTTCGTTGTTCCGGCGTTAAAATAGTGTTCACTCGTGGATCTAAAAAAATTCCATTTATAAAAATATCATTATCAAAAAGGCTTTTTTGTCTGTTCTTCATGGATGCTAGTAAGTCGGTTGCTATTTTTGCAGTCATTTTAGAAATTTTAAATTGACATAACATCCACGCTATATAAAAGTCTCCAACAGTAAGCTGTTCTTCTTGTAGTTTTTTTGTCAGTTCTCTTGCAGGCATTAAACATCTGACAAATTCACTTAAGGCCTCCCACGTGGAATTTGGTAAATCTAAACGCTCATCGGTACTGCATATTTCTTGTAATGAAAGCAAACTTTCCACCATATCAATTGTTGAATGCCACCTTGTAGTGCAGTCCAGTTTTGGTACATTTTTTTTACTTTCTCTTAATATCCTGACAAACTGTGGAGTTCTAAGACGTCGAACAACTTCTCGACAACTTGTAATAAGACTGCAAGTAGTTTCATCCTTACAAGCATCTTGAAGTGCTAGCTGGAGCGTGTGTGCAGCACATCTTACAATACCGATTTCATATCCATCATTTTCGATTGCTCCGTTTATAAACTGTTCTCTCAAAACTGTTGTTACTTGATTAGTGAAGGTATGTTCATGTTCATTATTGTCATAATCATAATTGTACTCCGTATTGAAATCCTCACATAATATATTAATATTCTCATTTGCTTGCACTGAACTGGGACCAGCCTGTACATCATCAAATTCTGATGTATCAGCACCTAAATAACTTTCATTCAATAGTTTACTCATTTTAATCATATTTGCTCCATTGTCTGTCGTTATGCAGTAAATTTGATTATTTGAGTCCGTATTTATGCGAAATCGGTGTAAATTGTAAATAAGTATGTCTTTGAGGTGTTCAGATGTGTGGCGCTGAAAAATTTCAATAACGCCCAAATTTTTTAAATGTATGTTGCCATTTTCTAAATATTGGCAGTTAATGCCCATGAAACTTCGAGATCCAATAGATGCGATATCGATCTTAATTGATATTTTTTTACCATGAAGTATATTAGCTAGCTTATCTCTCATGTTTGAGGCCATAGACTTAACATTCTCTCTAACTTTGAATGCATTTATAGTACTTGTATTTTTGGGTATTAGAGAGAGCAGATTTTTAAATGCCTCATCGTTCATTATGGAGAATGGGCGTCCGTGGACAGCCACTAAGTTAGTGCATTCTTCCAATATTTTTTCAGAAACAGTTTTCGGCACGGTACTTGCTGATTCTTGTTGACTGCAATTGAGTTCCAAGACCTCTTTGTATACCTCTCTATGCTGGTGTTGTAGATGTTTTAATAAATTACCACTATGTTGCGACTGAAAAGTTAAAAATAAAAGTTAATAAAAGCTTGTAAAATTACGAAGCAATTACAAAACTCATGATGATATTTTTTGGGGTGTGTGGATATGATGATTTTTGGCCGCCACTTTCACGTTTGGACCAAAAATGTATGAATTATGGATGATGTCCTTGACTCCTTTGCTTGAGTGCGTTTGTATCAAAGTAGCGGAGAGCGGTATTTATGTGAAATGTTAGTGGCATGTATTATAGGTAACTTCGATTCACGTTTAAAATTACCAAGGAAGCAGAATCAGGTACCTTCATACAAGCAAAAATCATAATTCACAACAACAAACGTAAACATATGAATAAATAAAATATTAAAAATGAAATCAAAAAATATTTTTAAGATCAAGCTTTTATCTAAGACAATGAACTAAAAAGTTAAAAATAAATTTTAGTAAGTATTTAGCGTGTAGGTACTTACCTATATTCACAAAAGCTTGAGGCACTAACCGCTACAGCTTAGGTACTTACTATACTTCTGTGCCTCAAGCTTTTAAGAATATAGGTAAGTACATACACGATTACTTATAACATAATTTATTTTTACAAGCTTTTATTTAGTTTCACCTGGCCCGTGGTCGGTCTGTAATCAAATCTTGCAAGCTAAATTAGACCCACTTCCCAGTGTCCGATTGGACTCAAATTTGGTGTACTTAATTATTAAGTATCTTCGGTAATAATATAATGATATGGTACTATGGAGCTGGTCTGATGATGGAGACGATGTCCATAGGAACTTCTAAACTAAACAAGATAAACACATCGAGTTTGCGCTCAATTGATTCGTCTTGAGTAGCAATTTACGCCTAGACAGGCACAGAAGTATAGAAGTACCTAACCTGTAACCTGTAAAGGGTAGTGCCTCAAGCTTTTAAGAATACATGTAAGTACCTACACGCCAAATACTTACTTGAATTAATTTTTAACTTTTTAGCTCATTGGTGCCGATTCTGTTGTTCTATAACTAAACTAAAATAGAGAATTATCTTTTACTAAAAGGCAGTGCGAGAAAAAGATGGCTGTAGCTATGAAATAAGTTAGAGATGTCAAACTAGTTTACGTCTTGCGCTTCACCGTGTTTTTAGTAGACATGTTTTTACCCTTAATATTTATGGAAACTGCAACTAAATTTGACAGCTCTAATTTACGTCCGTCGCTTTTTTGTTTTATTAGAGAGAAAAAGATAGCAATAGCCTAAATTAAGTTTAGTTTGTGCACAAAAGAATCGGCACCAATTTTCCCAGATAAAAGCTAGTTTTTAAAAATATTTTTTTTTACTTTAAATTTATTTTTAACGTTTTAACCCTTCTACCCCAGCGGCAAATCCGGGTTGTCAAATTGAACCCCGACGACAACCCGGGTTGACAACCGATTTTTTTTTCACTTTAATACATATTTTTTTTGTCAAACTCACCAGTGAGTTTCAGGGAGGTAAGTATTTTAGAGTAGGCGTGATGTTTTAAAATATTCTACGGATATTATGATATGATGTAAAGTGCTCCTCAAGACTTATCAATTGAGCCCAAACTCGGTGAGGTTATGTTTTTTTATCACAGAGATGTCATGGCCAACTTCCTATATTCATCATCAGACCCTGAATGTTGTCTAGGCGTAAAGTGCTCCTCAAGACGAATCAATCGAGCTCAAACTCGACGGCTTTATCTTGTTTAGTTGTGAAATTCCTATTGCCATCTTCCGTCTCCATTGTCAGACCAGCTCCATGGTACCATATCATTGTATTGTGTGTGTACACCAAATATGAGTCCAATCGGACAACGGAAAGTGAGTCTAATTTTGCTTGCAAGATTTGATTACAGACCGACAATGGGACAAGTGAAACTAAATAAACGCTTGTTAAAAAAACACCAGTCAATGAACTGTAACTCAAACATTAATGTCATAGGAATAATAAAATTTCTAAATTCCCACTTTATCTGCCGCGCGCACTGGACTAGGTTTCCAACTACACACTCATTAAATTCATAGGTATCATAAAAATAAAATTTCTTAAGAAAATAAGCCAATCCCTCAGTTGACTGTTTTATTTTAATCGTAAAAAATCTATCTTGGCTTGTCCTTATTTTGACCCTTAGAGGCAGGCCACTGAGGAAGCTCGAAAATGCTGAAGATAGTATTTATTTGGTAAATACCTACCTAATTAAGTTTGGGTTAGAAAAAAACCACCGTGTACATGGTCAAGTATATTTCGATTAAGGTAGCTTCCAAAAACATTATTCAACTAATAAAAACACTGTTGATAGGTACTTAGATTGGGTATTGTATTTTTATCCTCGTTAAATAGGTACTACTTAATTATGGTAAGATAGATCATAATAAAAGTACAATGTAACTTACCTTTAATATTTTTCCACATTGTAGAACTAAGCAATGAGATGTTTTATCTTCGTTTAGTTGGAAATATCTGTAAACCTTATTTTGTTTTTTACGACCCATCTTGTAAGCGTGTATTCAAACACTTAAACAAACCGTCTCACTATAGGTATAACACACAACAGTGGCGCGCGCGCGCGGCACCGGCGCGGTGGTTTGGCAACAGTGTATAGATAGTCACTATACACTGTTGCAAAACCGCCGCGCGGCGCGTATGCTATAGCTATAGTGTACAGAATGAGGCAGCAGCGCCGCAGCGCACAAAATGTACCTACAGGGAGTCGGAGGCTACGGAAATAAATAAATGGAATGCGTAGAGATAGCCCGCGAAATTCAAATTTTCTTGCGTTTTTTTTTTCAGGTCAGTTCAGGTTGTCTCTTGATCAAAATATGATCCACGACATTTAAAAATATGAAAGTACATACTTATAATTATAACCATAATTACATTTTCTTTTTTCTCTTAGCTAGATTTCGGCAATCTAGTTAATATACCTACACATCTAATCTAAGTTCATGATGATGAGTAAAGGTTGTTATAACTATGTAAACATATATTTGTTACTGTCGCGCATCACATTTTGATCAAGTTACAACCTGACACTGACCTTTAGACTGCAAAAAAAACACAAGAAAATTCGCGGGCTAGGTAACACTAAAATTTTTACCGTTAAACCGATAATTATCGTATTTTACGTTAAATGTTAATTAACGTTATAATACTGGTAATGTTACCAAATAACGGTAATTTTTTATAACGTTACCATGGTATCACAATTGAAATTAACGTTAAGTAACGGTAATTATTTTGTTATTTGGTAACGTTATCAAGCCCTGATCGTCATCGTCATCATCATCATCATCATCATCACCATCATCATCATCATCATCATCATCATCATCATCATCATCATCATCATCATTATCACTATTCATCGATAGATGGCAAAACTAAAAAGTATCTCCGCTGTGCCGGTCGGAGTGGGGGGTGTTAGGTTATTTTCGTTACGGAATTTCTGGATTCGGTCTCCACGCTCAAGGCCCGCGATAGAAGCTTTGCATTAGCTTAAAAAAAACATACATACAGTCGAACATAGAACCTCCACCTTTTTCGAAAGTCGGTTAAAAAATACAGTCAAATTGAGAAACTCGTCCTTATTTTGAAGTCGGTTAAAAAGTAAGGTGTTATTAAGGCGTTTTTAGATTTGCCAAACCTTACTGACAGTGGGCACATTGCTCGCAGATCGGATGGCCAAAAGAGCCGAACGGTTCTGAAGCGGCGACCGCATTTGGGAAACTAATAATAGGAAGGCCTTCCAAAATGTGGAAGGCCTACCTTCCTGGCTCTAAGCCATAAGAGTCCACAGGATACGAAAAGAATAGGATCGGTAGATGTAGCACCACGTGCGGGGAGGTCATTGTCCAGCCGTGGATGTCTTTCGGCTGAAATCATGAACATAACAAATGTTAAATTATTTAAATGTAACATTGGGACTCCTGAGTAGAATACCTACCCTGTGTCACAAGATACAGTCTCTCCCGAAAGATAGTTTAGGTAGTTTTTTTTTCTTCTGGCTTTACAAATTAAAATATTCTTTGTATGTGTATTTTGCATCTAAAAACTATATTAGTTTTTATGTGCAGAATACAGATCACTATGTTTTTCATTAGAATAGGGATGTAACACATTCTAATGTTTTCGCAGTATTTAGCAGAAAATTTGTCGAGTCAGCCTTCTCGGTAAGCTTTGCTGAGGTAGTCAATATATCCTAAAATAAAATTCTCAGCTTAATTTTATCGAGATCCCGCCTGTTTCAATGCTTTCATTTATTATTGCCCAGTTGCGTAGACACTTCAGACACAAAACTACACTAATTTTGCATCACAAATTTACAATATCCACGAGGAATCAATTTGCAAATAATTAAAACAGCCACTGAACGTCACTCGAAAAAATCCCGCCTAAAATCCTAGTTTAGATTTAGTTTATTAGATACCTAGTACGAGTATCACTTCGCCAGCGATTTTTTCCGCGTGGATTTCAAAATTTTATAGCCTATGACACTCACAACTACCGTGACTTTCTATTATAACAACTAATAATGTGGCTTCCTGTTTAATTGGTAAAAGAATTTTCAAAATCGGTTCAGTAGATCCAGAGATTACCCCCTACAATCTCACTTACTTACCACTCTTTATAATATTAGTATAGATAGTTTATTTTTTCTGCAAAGCTTTCAAATTGCACAATTTTAAAGTAAAAGATAAACGTAATGTGTCATGTATCTCAGTTAAGTACGTACTCGTACCTAATATACCTACATACAATCACACGACTTCTTCATCGTTGGAAGTAAAATACATATTATTTAAACTAGCTTCTGCCAGCAGCTTCGCCCGCGTGGTGTTAGTAATTCCGTGGAATTATAGCCTATGTGCTATTCCAGACTACAATTTATCTCTGTGCCAAATTTCATTCAATCCATTCAGCTGTTCTGTCGTCATTGAGTAACAAAAATGCATCCATATATCCATTCAACCTTTCGCATTAAATCTAATCTACTTCCTAATAATATTACAAATTTTGTAATATTATTAGGAAGTAGATTAGAGACATTTAAATAAAGTAATTCAACTCGCCTATTAACTTACCATCACAATAGTGATGCGCATCATTTCCGCTACAGCCGATAGCTAGTCAATTAATAGAGACGTATAATTAGTAACTAGCATTAGTGACATTAGGAGTGACACATCAACTGTCAGGGGTGACAGTTCACCTTTATTTTAATTGTTAGGTCGGTGACATCTGCTCGTTTTTTATTTGAGTTGTAGATATGAAGAAGTTTTATTGTTTTAGCTAGGTGAACATAAATTTTGTGGGTTTTAGGAAATGTTAATGAAATAAAATAAAATGTTAGGGCAAAGTGACGCGGATGGTTGTTGATTGTGAACTATCATAAAGATTTGTCGCAATAAACCAATGACATGTTTTATCCAACTAAGATCATAAGTGTGAAAGTTTCGATGTATGGATATTTGTTACTCTTTCACGCAAACTACTGAGTGGTTTCTGATGAAACATTAGAGTATTATAGCTTATACATCAGAATAACATATATACTATAATTTATAATGGGGAGAAGTACTAATTACTCGCGGGCAAAACCGCAGTTTGGTTTTATTGAAATGCCCTTTATGAGCATTGACTATCATAATATAGGATTCATCAGAAGGCTTAAAGAACGATGGAGAAGGCTACGTTCAGAGTTTCCATGTGTGATCGAATCAGGAAGAGTGATATCCGCAGGAGAACCAAAGTTACCAACATAGCCTAAAGAATCGCTAAACAGAGGTGGCAGTGGGCAGATATTGCTTGCAGAACAGATGGTCGTTTGGGCCGAAAGGTTCTGGAGTGACGTCCGCCTACCGGAATCCGATGGATGTGAGACGCACAAGACCGGTCACTGTGGTGACACCTGCGGGAGGCCTATGTCCAGCAGTGGACGTCTTTCACCTGAAATGATGATGATCATAACAAACATAATTTTGTGTAGTTTCACCGTAAGAACGTGGTTCAAGATCGCTAGACACTTCGCATGATACAAAATCAAAATCAAAAGTCATTTGTTCAAACTAGGCTGAGAGACAGCACTTTTTGAACGTCAAAGTTCTACATAATGACAGTCCCCCAAAAACGCCCGGCCGTCACCACTTCCTAGTGTTTTAGCTGTGAAGATGAAGTGGCGCAACAAACTCCCCAGCAACACATTTGTGATAAATTTGAAGAACTTGAATCTATATAATTTTATGAAACAATCTTAACATTTGTATGTAACATAACATGTAAAACAGAAAAATAAAGATATAACTACCAAAATATTATAATTATTTATAGTTAAATTATCCGCCACTTGTTAGCTAGCACACTCTGTTATGCCATCAAAAACGAAAAAAAAACTCATGCATAAACACTAAACCAAATTAAATAAGCCTGTATACGTAACTGGTGTGCCTGCTTACACGTGTAACCTTAGATTCTATCTATCTACCACAAGCCACAAGTGATAAATTAGGGCCATCACAGTAAAATTGGTAAACAATTATTATATGAATTCATATAATCTCTCATAGCGATTTATGTAGAAAGAACATCAAGTGAACATTGTCTTGCGTTCAACACAGCGAGATACACACTTGATTATAAATATTCTCTTCTAAATTTCTCATTTGTTAATCCGTTCTACTTAACGAACCAATGCGGTTACAAGCTAAATACTTTAATTAAGTACCTACATGGAGGATAAGTTATGTCTAAGACAGTATTTTCCGTACTATCATTGCCTGTATCAATACTTAACATCAGAAGAGATAGTAATCAAACATGATCCTAAAAAATAGCCTTGCCAATGACAGAAAAATGTTAATGTAACTAACATTCCACTAACATTAATACGCGTTTTATCTTCAAATGAATGGATGGTCGATTTTTAACAATTAATGCTCGAGGACCGTGGACTTTGGACATTAATTCCCTTGCCCCTCTGAGTTGGGTGGCTATGTGTGGCGTGTAAGACTACGGGGAGCAGGGACTTGGGACAAAAAAGTTGTCACTATTTTGTTGAAGTTTTAAGTACCTATAAAGATTTAATTTTTCCATTGTCGCCATTTGGCATATTATTGTTAGCTTTTTCGTGTGCAATAAATGTACGGAGATGTGTATTGTTTTCATTGATTATTGTTCAATAATGTGTTGGTAAGTAAATTATACAGATACTTTTGGAAGAATTGCTTTTATTGTATAACTATGATGACTTTTGCACGACAAACTGAGAAAAAGTCGCTCACCCTACTTTCAACGTCAAATTAACAATAAAAGATAAAACTGTACTAAACCCATATAATCAGATAGCTTATTTCATAGCCAATTCAATGAACTTTAGTTGTTAGAGCTACAATGCGGAATTTCTGAGATATCGTAGATTTAGTGAACGCGGGGAAATCGCAGGATTACCGGGCCGTGCTGATGTGCAGACCGGGACAAATGACGTAATCAGGCTGTGCGCTGGAGAGGATTGAGACTACGTTTTTTAAATTGTTAAATAGTCATTTCACTTTATTGTACCTCATCACTTCAGCCGAAAGACGTTCACTACACGGACATGACATGGACTCTATCTCGCATCCAGTGAATTACGGCCCACATCCTCTCACAGAGAGGAGGCCTTTGTCGCAGAAGTGGGATTATTATAGGCTGAATATGCTAATGTTGTCCTGATAGCATGATAAGTCCTACGTACTAGAGAAATCTCTTAAGCTACCTGACATTCATCTTTCAGGTAAATGAAACAATTTGGCCAAGTGCGTGTCGGACTTCGCAATTTTCGGGTTCCGTACCAAATGAGGGAATAATATCAAAGAAAAATCTGATTTATTAATATATTGGTGTTTGTTAAAATATACGTAGTAATAAACATAATCACCAAATTTCAAGTTCATAGGTCAGTGGGAAGTTATACAAATCTTCAAAATTTTGTCACAGACGACGGACTGACGGACACGTGAGTAGGGCTCCATTTGAATCCTTCGGATATGGAACCCTAATAAAGAAAGTTTAAAAACTTTACCCAACTCCAAATTCTACAAGCCAGAATGATATAATTTATCAGTTAAAACTAAATGAATAAAGCAGTTGCCAGTGGTCAAAACACTCCGTATCTAATTGTAATTTTATTTAAATGGCGACACTGGCCGCGGGGGCGCGTGGCCCACATTAGGGGATGATATTTCAAACGGTGGAGATACGCATCTTTGCTTACCCCTCAATGTGTGCGCGTGATGATATTTTAATATTAAAGTTAGTTTTTGGTAAGCCGTTTTTATGTGGTTGTTAATGTTTAATTGAATTGAGTAATTCGATTTCAGCATCAATTTACGGATTCTCTGAATTTGTAATCGACTAAAAATTGTGAACTTTGTCAATCACTAGTGGTTACCAGTTTCTGTTTTACTTTTCATATAATTCCACCACTCCTCATTCTGAACTGTTCCACCTTCAGTCTGAGGTTTGCTGGCTTATCTTTTATCACTGTATGAGCTAAAAAAAACTTTTTTACACAAAAAATTCACTTAAAATTAAAAAATAACTTTAATTTCGGAAGTCGGTGTTTCTATTTTATTTCTTCGATATTTGACACGAACAAAGTTTATTTTTCGCTTTTTAGTTATTATACCCCAGAACTAAAAACCCCAATAACATGAACGTGGAATTTTAACATTTGGAGAACACAAAAACGTCATCAGGATATGCGTATTTTTCGCTTTTGTTCAGTTTCTCAAAAAGCGCTAAAGCAATTTCGATAAAATATATATGGGACCACCTCGGGAGTATATTTTTTCGGAAAAAAAATAATTTTGAAATCGGTCCACAACTGACGGAAAAATGAAAAAAAAAAAAAAAAAAAAAAAAAAAAAAAACATCCTTGTGGTAAGGAAACATTTTTTTTCTCACCTCGTTGGAACTGAATTTTCCACACACTTGCGTATGGTGGTCAGAGTCGGAGAAAAATAAGTAGTAAACAGTCCTAAAGATTATAAAAGTTTCTAACTTACTTAATTTTAATAGTAGATTGACAAGGGGCTAAATATACGAGGTGGTGTTACTTTCGAGCTTTAGCCAGGGAGTAAATAGAAACCGAGTTATAATGGGTTCTTAGCACCGCGCCGTGTCTCACACTGCAATTTTCAATTCGATTGCTACAAAATAAAATAATTCAATACAATGTTAAATAGTTTATTTATTAAAAATTAAATGTTCCATTTTCATAGTTGAGGAAAATATGTCGGCGTGCCCACTCCACTCATCCATAAATCTTGGTAGGCTTTGACTATTTTTAGGAATTCTCCACTTACTTATTGCTCTTATTTATGGCTTGAAGATGGGTAAGTATCAGTTTCAACATCTTCCACTGTTATGTTAGTCAGTTCTATCCCTCTGCAGGCACCGCTGATCTTAAAAATGAAAGCAACCTGTAAAACAAAAAACCGGCCAAGTGAGTGTCAGACCACGCGCAAGGTAGGGTTCCGTAGACCGTAGGTACTTCACCTAAGTATTTTTTTTTTCAAGTATTTTGTATTTTTTACGAAATTTAACTAGTAGAAACATTTTATAATTTGGGCGACTATTACTCTAAAACTAGCAGAGCTAACTTAGCCCTGATAGTTTTCCTATAGAGTTCATAATTATTCTAATAATAATATACTACTATCTATCTATCTATTCTATTTCGACGTCCTATTGAGCCACACATTTTCTAAATCCAATTTTTATTTTGTAATGCAATTCTGAAGTAAATTAAATAGTTCGAGACGGTAAAACTTCTTTACTTTAAAACACTCCACGACAGTACGGGGGCGCACGACTCGAAAAAAAAAATCACTTAAAAGTTTAATATTTCGCAAAAAAATCACTGAATTGAAAAATAGTCTGTCTAACTCTGCAATGATTTGAAAACCCTAGCCTATCAAACGATACCCCACACAAAAGGGTAACCGTGAAAAAAAAGTCATCCCCACTTTACATGTACTTACGGGAGGAGGAGATTTATTAGTTAGTATAGGAGAATATTTTATTATTTAGTTATTGTGGCGTGATTAATATATATATGCAAAATTGCAGCTTTTTAGTAGGTACTAACAGTCTCTTAACTATGCCTCGGACGGACAGACCGAATTTTTATGAGTTTCTTGTCCTTGTTAGAACTTAGAACTACGAAACCCTAAAAACAAGTGTGTTAAAACTGTATTTTGGTTGGTATTTATTAATGTAATTTGATGAAAATAATTGTAGGCTCGTTGGTAGACAAAAATTTAAAAACCGGTTAAGTGCGAGTTTGACTCTCACATGAAGGGTTCCGTACGATTTTATTATTGTTTGTTATAGCAGCAACAGAAATACACATTCTTTAAAAATTTCAACTGTCTACCTATTACGGATCAAGAGATACAGCCCGCTGACAAGCAGACGGAGAGCGAAGGCTTAGTAATAGGGTCCCGTTAGTTACCCTTCGGGTGCGTAACCCTAAAAAAGTATACCTTTTTCCTTAGGTAGAGGATAACGCAATTTTTGTCCCCGCTCTGGTACGCTACGATATGACGGCCTTTTTGAGCAACAGTAGTGAAAACGATTTTTTTTTCTTTTCGTATTGTGGTCATCGAGCATCGGGCATCGGTCTTTGGTTAATTGCATTGCGTATTATTTTTCAATATTGCAGCATCTAATAAATTTATTTTATTTTGCTTGTGTCCTTAGCGAGTCACAAATAAACTTTTTTATTTATTTCTTTACTTTCTAATAATTATCTACCTTTTCGAACGATAGAACTACCATATTTATAAAAGAATATTTCGCTCACGAAAAATATCAGAAAATATACCTTCAAGCTGATCGGAGAAGCCTCAATTTGGAGGCAGCTGGAAGCATTAATCCGTGCTCAAAGCCGGTAATAACGTTACTTTGACTACGGCATACTCTGTTTTTTGCTGCCATTCTGCCATTCGTCGGTAGTACTGGGGCACTTTTTAATTCTTTTGACGCTGGTTCGGGAGGCGCGTATATGTAGAGAGGGCTTTACACTGGTTTGGGAGATGGGAGGTGGGAGCAGTCTAAAGTCGTGGATGATTGCGTTTGCTTTCCATTTTCTTTAGAGCTTCTAGACTAGACAAAGTGACATTTTATCAGCGATGACGATTGGCGAAATGCAAAAAAATTATGGGGTGGACATTTTTTTCTTCTTCCTTTTGGTGACAGTCTTTTTAGAGTGGTCGTTATCATGCGTAGTGACTTCTGCAGAGGCTAATGTGATTCGCCCGGCGATCCTGCGCCACTTTTCTCTGCTGCCCGACATACTGGTGTAATTGCGCAAGGAACTACCTACAGCAGACATAATTTGGTCTCCCTCGCAAAGGTGATCTTCATCGCCTGGTACCCTTCATGTTTCCCTGCATGACAAGGCGCTCAATAGAGCAGTTCATGCAGCAACTGGGGTTGACTTGCGTTACCGAAAAGTCACGTGTGTCGTGTCAAAATGTGTGTACAGGACTGGTTGGGCGACATTTGGGAGAGGCCCTCAAGCAGCAAGCAAGCTTGACTTGAGATATTATGTATATCACTTCACACTCACACACACCCACTATCACGAAGCCAATTTCCAACATTTAAGATTTAAGTTATATCTTAACCTAATTATCGATTTACCATTCAATATTTTACAGCATTAACGCCTTGTCATAAAATATACATATTTATATGCTACCAGAACCCAATCCTGACTAGTGAGAAAGTATCTTCATTTACTAAATGTGAACTAATGATGAGAAAACTATCGATACATTCTTCAATCTTGTTTAGTGAAACTAATACGATATCTATCAGAAGTACCTATACCTACAGGCAATTTGATAAGCTTTTCATTAGATTAATTACCTTAGGTGCCAAAAGAGTAGTTTAAAGGACAATCTTTAAAGCAATCAGTGCAACTCTTCATCAATTTTATTGCCGTAGTTAGGAAACCATTGATCATTTCAGTATCTGTAAAAGAAATATATATAAACATCAAAACCAAACTCTGCATGATTTGTAAAATCGAGTTGTAAAAGTTACTTTGGTCATAACGCCCTGAGACAACCAGATAACTTACGAAAACTGGTTGTAGACGAAAAATTACTGCGAGGAGGTTCAACTACCTGCTGGTCAGTCCAGATCAAGAAGTTAAAGGACTCACTGTAACCACTGCCCTGAGAAGAGCCGAAGACAGAGTGGCCCGGAAGCAGCTCGTCAGTGAATCTGTAAAAAAAATCCAGGACGGGTACGACCTTCAGCAATGAAGAACACGATTAAGAAGAAGATAACATAAATATTCTCCTACCAAAAATATTTGAATCATCGACACCCATCCACCGACACGTCCCCTCCCTATAAGCCGAGGTATTTTCGCATCAAGCCAGCACGAGCCGCCGTATATCATTTTTATCATTTTTATTCAATCCTTTGCCGAAACCGTACTTTTAGGCGAACTCTTTTAATTCATTTTACAATGATAACTGCGGACTGCCAGCCTTTTTTTTGTTCAACATATATTACTTTGGACCGAGTCTATGGTTTTGGTGAGGGGTGAACCTGTTACGGTGATTGTATTAGGTATTGTGATATTAGCATTAGCATAGTTTAATCAGCCTTTTAATATTCCCACTGCTGGGTCTCAGGCCTCCTCTCTCGGAGAGGGACTGGCCCTTAATCCACCACGCGGGCCCAGTGCGAGTTGGTGGATGTCACATGTCTTCGATTTTTTTTTTGTTCTAGGACATGCCATTTTAAGTTTTTCATAGTTTTTTTTTTTAGATTAAGTACCTGCTAATCAGTGTATAAAGACCATTTATATAAAAAAACTGTGATCAGTTTAAACACTGATACGCGGATTCTTAATTCAATAAATTCTGGAGATTGTAATGGAGAATTTGAATCTAGAATTCGCTTATCAGAAATATGGTTAGCGAGTTTTATAAATAACGTTGTAACAGTACAGTACCGAAAGCGGCAACCTTACCGTCAGCACACGTCAGACGTAAATATCAGTTATGCAGTCATTAGCCGTACTCTTGTATTTATGGTCGACGCTGACGCCTATACGCTACACACTCCGTCCATACTCCACGTTGGGTTTTAGCGAGAGAAATGTTTTTTGATTAGTCGATTTTCTGGCGGCTGTCGTCGTCGAGATCATAAATGTATGTTTTGGGTGGTGTAATTGTAATTTAGTGAGTTTTATTTTGGTTTAGGCTAATGAGAGGTTTGGAATGTAAGCATATTATATCTTTTGCTGATGTGTATTTCTATTAAGTGCTAAATTTCGAAATCTTAGAAATTTAACAATATTAAAACTGTGACCCCCTACAGAAACGACTACATTCTATTTTAAGTAGGCTACCTGGAACATAACTAGTTAGATTATATTTAATTATTTTCAAAGAAAGTGGTTAGGTTAGGTTGGGTTTGAACTGTGACTCTGCCAGAAATGACTAAATTATATAGAAAAAAATTGTCTGGTTCAGAAAATGTATTTTAAAAACGATTATAAAAAAGGGCTTCCTTATATAATACTAAAAAATGCAAAATAACTTTAATTTCGGCAGTCGGTGTTTCTAGTTTGGTTTCTTCGTTATTTGACACCGACTTCCGGAATTAAAGTTATTTTGCATTTCTTATTATTATTTATGGAAGTCGGTTGTATTTTTTTTGTAAAAAGAATTTTTTTATTTTTCCCTTTTTAGTTGTTGGACCCCATTTTATAACTAAATTAATAGTAAAGTTATGCCCGAATTGATAGCCCCTAAAATAGGGAATTTGAACATAGTTGGTGAAATTAGGGTGTATCAGGGTGAACTTTACAAACCTGTGCCTTCAGAGCGTATCAGCGTGATGTTATGTTGTGAAGTGGTGAAAACAATATACAGACATGTGATTGCAGCAATTCTGGAAGGTTTGCTATCATTTATTGAAGAGTTCCATTGTGTATCTCCGAAGTTCTTTATCAGATCTTCACCAAATTAAAATGGGACCACATGTGAAGCAACAGCTTTCAAATAAAAGAACACATAAAAAAAATAAAAATATACAGTCGAATTGAGAACCTCCTCCTTTTTTTGAAGTCGGTTAAAAAGGGGGGTTTCCAGGTTTTTTCCTTCATAGGGAGGGGGGGGGGGGCAGGCGTTACTGTTAAGCGTGTGGTCCTGGGTTGGATACCTAGGTTTAGGCAAAATGAAATAGGGTTTTTCCATTAGGAATTTCTCAGTAGCAGCTAAGAATTTGGAGTTTTACGCGCCCTTACCTCTGAAAGCACGTAAATCCATTGGTCCTGCGCCTGATCTCTCCCCGGTCGTATCGGATTGCCGTCCCATCGGACTATGAGAGTAAACAAACAGAGGGCACCTGTGTTTGTGCACACACTTGTGAACTATAATAATTATCTCTTGCGTAGGTACTTGCTAATCTTGATCGAAATTCGGTTGGAAGGATTATAAATATCTTATCATTCTTTTTATCTGACCATGTCCTATGTTCTTTCTCCTTCTTGTGTAAGTAGTATCAGCCAAACTCCAGTATTTAAGATCTACGTTAACGCTTAAACACGTCGTCCGTACTCCACACACGTTGAGTTATAACAAGAGATATGTAACTGCGTTGAGCATAACCTCAACAAAAAAAACCGGCCAAGAGCGAGTCGGACTCGCGTGCAAAGGGTTCCGAACAAATCATATTTTTTAGGTTTAAACTACGTATAGGTACTTCTTATAGGTTTTCCTGTAATATACAGGGTGTAACGGAAAGGTGTGGTCATATTTTAAAGACTGCATCTTCCCATCGTTATGAACAACTTTATTCAAGACAATATGAGGAAATTCTCAAAAAAGTTTTTAACCCCCACATTTTTTTAACCCCCACCAAATATTGATCAGCTGATGGTAACTTTGTATGGGAAATCCAATTTCTTTTTTTGGAATTTTTAAGTTTTTCATAAAGAAACTTGTTCATTTCCATGGGCAGAACCAGTTCTTAAAATATGGCCACATCTTTCCGTTACACCCTGTATAAGTAAAGAACTGGTTCTCTTTGTGTTACCTAACTTTTTTATTCATAATCTAAAGTGCCACAACTTTTTTTGTCCTAATCATCATTTGACCGAATGATAATTTGGCCGCACTTAATGTCACATAATATCACACTAAATACAATATGCCATAGATCCGTTCGTCATAAATATTACAATCAATAATATACAAAAGACTTAAAACTATTTTCAATAAAAAGTTATACCTAAGTCCAAAATTCAAATTATATAATGTTTATTTATCCTAATAATATTTTTAAAACTTTTTTTAACAAAGCAAAAGACACGACACGACACGACACGTTACGTCGATACGAGTTATATGCAATACGAGATATAGAGCTATTCTATTATGAAATTAGCTTAGAATTGGTATTAGCTTATTTGCTTATTTGCTTATCAGGCAAGCAACCATGCAGCATGCAAGCGAGCATACAAGATGCAACAGGCATGCAGTAAGCAAGTGAGCATGCAAACAATCATGCAGCATGCAAGCAACCAAGCAGCATGCAAGCAAGCATCCAGAATGCATGCAAGCAACCATGCAGCATGCAAGCGAGCACGCAACATGCCGGTGGCATGGTTTCTATCACGGTTCCAGCGCTGTGAGGCTCCAGCGGTCCCACGCGAGCTTATCGTCGCAGATGGTTTAACGCTCACCACCGCAGCTTCGTCTTGCTGGCCGGCTTCACCGGCCAGCCTCAGCCGCGGCGGCGAGCGTCACAACTACCTGCTCCTCAACTCGCGGTCCGCCTCGCCCCTCCGCGCCTACGCGATTCTAAATTACACTCTAGGGGTAGGGCAGACAAGACTGCGTGGAATTGGATTTACAGCGATTCGTTTCTGTCACTAAAACCTAATTTCTAGGAAATGTTTTAGGACTAACAATTTTATTATAAATGAACATTCGGAATAATACACATTACGTAATACAATACTTAGAACATGTGACTCTATTTCATTCAAAATTAGGATATTGAATTATTATAGTACTCGATATTATGATAAAAAAGTTTTATAAGTAAAAATAATTATGTAAAACAAAATTTCGAATTTTTGAACATTAAGGTTGGTGAAGTTAACGAAAGCGTTAAGCAAACGTGTTATGGATAATGATTTTCGGACAAACAATTTTAGAAGTAGAAAGGGGGTACTTAAAGAACTACATTCTGAATTTTATTTAAAAAATTTGGGCCTTTCGGAGATAAGATGGCAAGGTTTAGGCATTTTTCATCTATTTTCTCAAAAAACTTAAAAACTAAATTTTGGAATCATGAAAAAAAAATATTTGAAATCCTTACAATAAGCCATTTCATTTGATATGTAGCATATTACAGTTTAATAAACTTTTTGTTATTTTCTTATTTGCACCCCTAAAGTGACCCCCATATTCCAAATTCATTAATTTACGTTAGACGTTCGAGTTTGGGTCACAGATATTCATGTGTGTACCAAATTTCAACTCAACCGGTCGAGAAGATTCGGAGTAAACTGGCTGTGACAGACGGACGGACAGACAGACGCACGAGTGATCCTATAAGGGTTCCGTTTTACATTTGGATGTTCGGAACCCTAAAAACATCAAACATCTTGCATATTCTCCAAAATACGCACAAATCTGCTTTGTACATCGAAAAAAATACTACAGCCAGACCCCACACCATTGAAAAGAGATGAACAAACAAACAAAATAATACTAATATTACTAGAAAACAATGAAACCCATCATAAGTAGCTACTGGATACAGACGCCACGTAAAAAAATTGTCTATGTACTACAATAGCTCCCGACTTCGGCCGACAAAGGATCCGATCAGAATAAAGATAACATCATATTTTTCGTACCAGCGAGGTTTATGTGGGCTAGTTTAGGAGAGGTAGCGATTTTTATTTATTTCGTCCGGTTGAAGATGGAGAGAACTTGGACCTAGGTAATTAAGTACAAATCTTTCGATTGAAATATCGCTGGATGTCCGACGGTTAGCAAATGCTGAGATGGTAACCCTTTCGATATAGGCACGCTTAGCTAAATTTTATAGTATCTTTGTGTACTACTCTTTTCTTTACCTATTGTTTGTTGCGTTGTGTCTGTGTCGCATAAATGTTTAATTACATAAACTAGAGTTATAATTCTAGATACCACTTTGATATTGATCAGAGATTTAGAAATTATAATTCCACTTAAAACACTAAAAAACGGGCCTACGTTTTACGAAAGCTTATGTACCTAAGTCTAAACCAGCACTTCAAATCAGTTTAAGCCTATCAAATGTATTTGAACGAGTTCTTAGTAATGCTTGCCTTAGTGAAGGTTAAATGGAACCACTTTCATTCAGCGTCTGTCGCCTTTTTATAGTAGGTATATTTTATTGGGTAGATGATACCCTTTTTAGTGTAAATTTGAAAACCATAGGGGCCGAAAAAAAAATTACCAACTTTTTTTCTAAAGTGGTAAAAAATTTAGGTTGAAGATCACGTGACGGGTCTTAGTCTATTTCCAAGCAATAATACGTTCAATGACATCTTCAAAGTCAAGATTATCACCCCAAAAGTCGAAGATCAAGGGCATTTGTCGAAGTTCCAAGGCATTTTTATTTTATTATAATAATTTATATATGTTTGCGTGTCGATGGAGGACGCTTCACTATTTTTAACCGACTTCGAAAAAGGAGGAGGTTCTATGTTCAACTGTATGTATGTTTTTTTTTTATGTATGTCCACCGATTTCTCTGTCAGCTTTGGACCGATTTTCAGAATTCTGTTTTATCCGAAAGAATATACTCCCGAGGTCATCCAAATTTTTATCGAAATTGCTTCAGTGATTTTTGAAAAACTGAAGAAAAACGAAAAATACGTATAGATTGATGACGGTTTTTTCCAGTTACGAGTATGTTTAAATTCCACGTTCCATGTTATTGGGGTTTTTAGTTCTGGGGTATAACAACTAAAAAGTGAAAAATAAAAAACTTTTTTACAAAAAAAAACAACTGACTTCCAAAAAATAAAATACCTACACTAAAAATTAAAAAATAATCAAAATTTCGGCAGTCGGTGTCAAATAACGAAAAAATAAAATACAAACCGACTGTTGTTTGTTTTTTGTGATCGGTGTTTGTTTTTTTTTTGTTTCTTCGTTTGTTGACACCAACATCCGAAATTAAAGTTATTTTGCATTTTTTAGAAGTCGGTTGTATTTTGTTATACCCCAGAAGTAAAACTAAATATTAAAGTTATGCCCGAATGGATAACCCCAATAACATGGAATTTGAATATTTGGAGACAAACAAAACGTCATCTGTGTATTCATATTTTTTGTTTATGTTGATTTTTTCAAAAAGTGCTGAATTAATTTTGACCACCTCTGAAGTACGACCGACCACACAAAAAATGAATCATCAAAATCTATTCCCAAATGGCGGAGATATCGCGTAAATAGAGGTTTGCGCAGTGTAATATTTTACGAAAGTGTTTTACTTAAATACATCAAGCTGTAAAATTGTGAAGCCTCGCACGAACCAATGCTAAAAGAAAGTGGAGCCGTTAAAAAAATCGTAGGGTACATATTTCTAACAAAATAATAATCTTAAATTTCTCGCTTTCCGCTCAACTCCCCGCCACCGCTTCTTCATTTGCACACAAACCGAGGGAACGTTAAGGGTGCTTCACACGAGTTATTAGCCCTTTTGTGGAGTGCTCTTATATTTCATGCACCGCTGCCGGCCGTCCGTGTGGCGATGCCTTTGTGTTGTATGTCCAGCGGATAAATGAACGGTATTGATTGCTAATGAGCGCAAATTCGAGTTCTAAAAGTTGTTATTTTTGAAAATGTTTTTTGTGGCGGATTTTCCAGCCTCGTTTTGTCGAAAATTACGAGAAAATTTACCTTGGCTAGACTGGACCGCTTTTTGCAGAAGCCAAAAGCGGTCCAGTGTAGCCAAGGCAAATTCGTAGAAATGAGCGGTGGTAATACATTTGAATTTTGAAGGTTGATTTGTTTAAAACGTAACTCACTTCAGCCGTAAAAAAATAACTACCTAAACATATTTTATCAGTAATCTAATCGCACAAACCAGAACCGTCTGGCATATTAAACTTAAACGATTAAAAAATCAACTTTTCCGCATGACCACTTAAAAAGCACCGAAAATCAAACACAAAGGCTTCAAAACGAAACAACCGTATCAAATTTTAAAATAAAGAAAACAGTTATTGGCGAAAAAAGAGCCATTGTAAACTAAAAACGGATTAAATCCGGCTAATTTAACAGAACTGGAATCAATGGCGCATAAAATTGCAAATGTTTGTCTGTGGCCGCAAGATGGCTGCTTGACAGTTGGTAGAAGCGCGCCAAAACCCTTTGGGATCTGTCAAACTGAAGCAGATGGCGGTAATTTGCAATAATAACGATTGGTTGACGACTTCATTGTTATTTATTGTAGTGAAATAATTGTTTGGACAAGATAACTGCATGTGGATGACAATTATTAGATTTACAACAATTTGTTGAATGTTTAATTGCTGCGTTTGCTCCCGAGAGGAGTTTGTGAGGCTATTGGTGACAACTGTTTGAAACAGGGGTAGTGTCTATATAAAAATTCGTAGTGGTCAACCACATCTTATTAATATCTAAATGAGTAAAGTGAAAATATGTACCTATTCATGTTTCACCAATACCAATAACTGTTTATTTATAAATCCCTTATAATTTCATTTGGCAAGTAGCTTATTAAAGAATTGACTACTGTCAATGTCTTCAACTATATAAGTAGAAGACGCAAGTAACGCTCAGAATTATACCTTAAATAAATATTTAGTTTTACCTGTCCCGTTGTCTGTAATCAAATCTTGCAAGCTAAATTAGATCCACTTTCTGATATCCGATCGGATTCAAATTTGGTGTACTTATGTATCTTCGGTGACCATACAGTTTACAGATTTTAACGCTGTCTTATAGTTTGAGTACTTTTGCGGCCTACTCAAATGTCCTTTCTTTGGTATTGTTCGTCAAGTCATTGAGCTCCTTAGTGGTTTTAAGTTGAGCTATTTGACAATTAACAAATGCTTGCACTGACTGGACAGGTCCACTCAAATATGTGTGGTTCTTTCTTCAAAAGACCATTACAGACACTAAGCTGCATGTCCTCATATAGCATAATGTGAATGCGAGAACTATGTCTGGCGTTATATTCATGTAGAATTTATGATTGTCTGGCAGTTTGAGTATTTTTGCGGCCTACCCAAATGTCCTTACTTTGGTATTGTTCGTCGGTTCGTTGAGCTCCTCAAAGTTCTGAGTTGAGCTTCACGATAACTCACAAATGCTTACACTGTCTGGACAGGTCCACTCGAATATGCGTGTTGTTTTCCTCAAAAGCTCATCCCAGACATAAACGTACATGGTTCTCATATGATTAGATCAGTACATATTGTATGGATTCGAACACTTTAAAAGAGACTTTGATCTCTGAGTTTGTTTCGGTGTTTCTTCTCAGGGTACCTAGTCAGCTTAGAAACACCGGCCTCATCTAGCTAAAACGGACAAAACAAAAATTATGACGTGTAAAAGTGTAGTTAAAACATACTTACAAAAATAAAATCATTTAATACAATGACATACGAGTATCATTGTACAGTCACCAATGATACATAAGTACTCCATCATCAAAACAGCTCCATGATGATGACCTTAGGAACTTCTGAACTAAACAAGATAAACCCATCTAGTTAAGGCTCGATTTATTCGTCTTGAAGAGCACTTTACGCCTAGACGATATACAGGGTCTGATGATGTAGCTGAAAGGTGGCCACGGCATCTTTGTGATAAAACAGCATAACCCAACCGAGTTTGTGCTCGATTGATTCGTTTTGAGGAGCACCTTACACCTAGACGATATCCAGGGTCTGATGATTAAGCTGGAAGGTGGATACGGCATCTCTGGGATAAAACGGGGTTGGGCTCGATTGATTCGTCTTGAGGAGCACTTTACATCACATCATAATATCCGTAGAATATTTTCTAAATTTCATGCCTACTCTAAAATACTTACCTATTAAAATGTTAAAAATAAATGAAAAATGATTTTTTTTTAAGAACAAGCTTTTATTCAGGACAATGAACTAAAAAGTTAAAAATAAATTGTAGTTAGTATTTGGCGTGTAGGCGGGTAGTCCGTTACAGGTTACAAGTTAGGTACCTACTATATTTCTGTGCCTCATAACTTTAATTTTGGAATTAGACAATAGAACCGACTTCGAAAGCAAGTCACTTTTGAAGCAGTCTGATGCAGTTGGTGGCATAAAATCTGTGATTGAACTAAAATAAATTCCACCAACTGCATCAAACTGCTTGAAAAGTGACTTATTTGGAACTTTTTAATTGTTTTTTATCATTCGGGTTTTTTGATATTTTAATTTTTTTTGTACTTTTTTTATATTTTTCCCTTTTTATTGTGGTTCTTCAAATTGTGTCAACAATACATAGACAAACGATCGCAGTAATCGCGAGTCATTTGCTGTTAGTTTTGAAGAGTTCTATTTGCGAAGATCTTCATCAGATCTTAATGTATTATATACTAAAACCTTCCTTGAAAAATATGAAAAACGAAAACCCTATCCAAATCGGTTCAGTAGTTTTCGAGGAAATCGCGTAGTGCCTTAAGCTTTTAAGAATGTAGGCAAGTACCTACACGCCAAATACTTACTAGAATTTATTTTTAATTTTTAACCGACTTCGAAAAAGGAGGAGGTTATCAATTCGGATGTTTGTATTTTTTTTTTTTTTTATGTATGTTCGGGCATAACTCCGTCATATATTGACGGATTTGCAAAATTCTTTTTTTGTTCGAAAGGCGTTTATTCCGAAATGGTCCCATTTAAATTTCAAAAAGATCTGATGATGGGTTTCGGAGACAGACAACGGAACTCTTCAAAAATTGACAGCAAATCAACCGCGATTGCTGCTATCGTATGTCTATGAATTGTTAACACAGTTTAATGGGGAACCACAACTAAAAAGTGAAAAATAAAAAACTTTTTTATAAAAAAATAGAACCGACTTCCAAAAAAAGTGCAAAATAACTTTAATTTCGGAAGTCGGTGTCAAAAAACGAAGACACAAAACAGGAACACCGACTTCCGAAATTAAAGTTATTTTGCACTTTTTTTGGAAGTCGGTTCTATTTTTTTGTAAAAAAGTTTTTTTTAGTTCCTAGTCCCAGATAAAAGCTTGTTATTATTTTTTTACCTCTAATTTATTTTAAAACTTCAAATCACAGAACACTAATCCTTAGTCAGTTGCTCCAAATACAAACTGAATCTCACAATAAATTCACTAGGCTGCATTAAAAACAAAATCAAAATGTTACAAACTGGCCAAGTGCGTGTCGAACTTCGTACATTTAGGGTTCCGCCGAAATTTAAAGTTCATAGGTCAATGAGAAGTTTAAAAATTCTTCGGAACAAAATGTTGTGACAGACGATGGACAGACAGACAGACGAACAGACAAATACCGTATGACGGATACGTCATATTGTATATATAACATACGGTACTCTAAAAATAACGAACCAAATAAATTTAAAAAACGAAGCTATCAATTACATTGTTAAAAACCATACGCGTGCACAACCTAGTTATGAATAACGATAACGTTAAAAATAACGTAACAATAATGACGTGAGCCCGCTTTGAAGTCGTTAATTATGCTTGCCTAAGGCTCTGGTTACGTATTACGCTTGATTTTCAAACTATATGGGTAGGTAAGGCGTGTTTACACTGGATATAGGCCTTGGTTTGAGTTTGGGTTTATTGAAGAGGCATAAGTAAAGAGAAGGAAGTAGGAGTGAAAAGAAGAGGTTTGGTAGGAAAAAAAGGAGGCATTTGTCTAACAATAGAACAGAATTTAAGATATCAAAAAAAAAAGATCGAGAATTCGACGTTTTTCAAATCTTACACAATATGACATCTATCTTTGTAAAACCAAATATCAATCATATTAAATGCTAATATTATAAAAGTTTCGATGGATAGATGGATGTTTGTAGTCAGTCACGCCAAAACGGCTAAACAGATCTAAATTAAATTTGGCACAGAGATAGATTATAGTCTGGAACGAAAAAACAAAGCACATATGCTATAATTTATAGTGGGGCAGTACTAATTACACGCGGGCAAAGTCGCTGGCAGAAGCTAGTATTCAACAAATATAAAACCAGCGTCTTATGAATCAAGCCAAAGCAGAGGCTCATACTCGTAGTTCGCTTCTAAAAAGGCGAAACGCTTGAGACTGCTGATTGAATCCGCTTCGACATGCCTTTAAAATGAGTTGCCTCCAAGGTAACATTACCTTTATACTCATTATACGTTCGAATATAATTATGTATGTATTAATATATTCGCTTGTATTGAACGTTCATTATTCTATAAACACTTGAACTTCTTGTCTTGTTTATAACAAACGTTTGTATCTCATATATTTACCTGGAAGGGCTGACTTCTCTAAGATCTTACAATAAATAAATATTGTATGATTAGTTACATGCGTTTTAGACAAAGGGTTTCTCTATAAATATTAAATTAGCCTATAGGAGAACCTAAAAAAAATATTCTTCTGATGCACTTTTAAATAATGAAAATGTGACTTGCAGTGCTATTCCGTAATCGCACAATGAATTCGATTTACACACAGTTTAAGGATTTCATTATTTTTCTTTCATTTCAGAGATTTGATTGCAGATTTACTGGTCAGAAGAAGCTGTGAGTAAGATTAGGCTACCTATCACAATGTTAAAAACTTTATGGCATTAAGTTTAGGTTAGCAAGTTTTATAAATATATCTGTAAATTAAATACAGAAATGAAGTAAATTCAAAATTAAATTTTTATTTGAGTCTGTAGCAGACTTTTTGCCACAGTCATAATCACATATGCCCATTAAGGTAAAATTAAAAATCGCCACCGGTTGGGGAGAGTAATAGCCAAATCATGTAACCATATCCCGCGTTCCTTGTTACCCCTACCCTACGTACCCCTATTGCCCCATTTAGGGGGTGTTATGGTTATATCATATTGTGGGGTGCCAATTTGTTTGTTAGTTTATTTAGTGATTATTGAGTTATCTAAATGTTTGATTTAAATCTGTCCTTTGTTGGTGGGTTTAGCGAATTAGATACTGATTGATAGTAACAACGGTTCTATTTAACTTGTTATGGTGCTAGAGTTTTATTCATTCTAGGCGTTTATATGTAGCTCATCTCTTCTTCTTCTTCATATCGTTTTTGACAGAGTGGTCGTGGTCACTATGAGTTTTATCCAATCGCTGGTGTTGATGGAACTTGCCTCACGATCTCTCGCCATCTGGTTCTGTTAGATTATAGTTTGGCGCATTTATTTACGGGACCCCCAACCGCAGATTTGCCACCAGCCGATCTAAGGAGTCGATATTCTGCCTCGAGACATGGCCGAGTTTCAGTATTTGAGACTGTACGAATGCTGATAGACGCTGTTTGATGCTGAATTCTTGGAGTATGGACACGTTTGTAGCATATCTATATGTAAGTTTGAGGAGGCTGTTTTCTTTTTTCTTTGGACAGAACGGACTTCATATTTGGACGATATGGGAAACAATGTTAAAACAGGCACATAAATATGTGATACCAATGATATATTTCAGCTCTGTATTCAGGATTGCAACGGACGCTTTGTTCTGTCTCAAGCTTGATAAGGAGGTAAGTGGAAATTTTGTTTTTATCTTACTACTTCACTGTTCTTTTCTGATTTCGTTGCAGGACCGAAGATAGTTTAATCGTTTCTCCGGGACTCGTCGAGCTTCATTGTGTCGGCGTTTTTCTGGTGGTCGCCACTATTTATTCTGGTTTTGGCTTTGGCTTTGGGAATAGTATGGTGGGCATATCCTAGAATAAAACCGGCCAAGTGCGTTTCGGGCCACGAGCAATGTAGGGTTCTGTAGACCACAACTCACCTAGGTATTTTTTTCCAAGGAGTTTGTGTTTTGTACGAAATTTAACAAGTAGAAACATTTTATAAGTTGGATGACTATTACTCTAAAACTAACAGAGCTGACTTAGCCGCGATAGTTTTTCTTTCAATTTCGTTATATATATTACTACCAAAATCATAAAACATTACCTAATTTAAAATTGAGTCTTTACATCCAATTGCAATTTTATTTTTTGCACAAAATCTTGACCATAACAATATCACACACAACCCAACTAAACAAGGACAACGGCAAAGCTTATAAAACCATAAAAAAACCAATTTGATCTGATTTACTATTATCACAACATTTTACCAAAACCACATGAGACCAAAAGCATTAATAAAAAAATTGTCTAAACAACTGTTGGAGAAACATGACCAATTTTACGGAAGGCCCATCTTCTGGTACATTTGTTACCCCAATGAGCGAATTCGCTAGGGATGGGAATTCCCATAGGTGGGGTACGGTAGGGCACAGTGGGGTACATTGGGGTACTTTAATGATCATAAACAGTGGCTAAATGATCGAATGGTTGGCCCTTTTGTAGTTAAGTGCGCTGTGATGTGCCTTATGTATATTTATAAGTGATTTCATGTTTGGTTAGTTCATTTAATTTCGTTGGTTTGGCGACAGAAAATGTGAAAGAGTGAATAGGTTACTTCTAGGCAAGCGTGCTCCATCGTCGACCACATCGTCGCTTACCATCAGGTCAGATAGTGGCCAAGCGCGAGCCTAACAAAGTTAAAAAAATCCGGCCAAGTGCGTTTCGGGTCAGGCTTAGAGTAGGTTTCCATACTTACTCGTCACACAAACCATGAAAATGACATCAATGTCCATGACTATAATGAAATCACAAAAAAGGTATTATTTTTAAATTTTTCGTCATAAATCGAAAATTAGACGTCATAGAAAAAGTAAACATCTCTATTTTTTGTTAAGTAATTAAAGATTTACGGTTTTCAGATTTTTTCCTTAACTTGTGGTATAAGACGTGGCTTCTTGCCAAATTTCATGATAGTAGTTCAACATGAAGTACCTTATAGGTTTTGATTCCCTTGATAGTGTCAAAATATGCGGTATAAACGGAGCATAAACACCCGTATCTTTTGATTGTCTCGACTTAGAAATTTTTTCACACCTCAAAGGGATTGCAATTTTGAGTATTTTCTATTAATTTTAGCTTAATACCTCCTCGCGTTACTGAGAAAAAGGGTCTTGACAGGTGGACAGACGGACAACAAAGTGATTCTGTAAGGAATCCTTTTTTACCGACTTTCGAAAAAGGAGGAGGTTCTATGTTCGACTGTATGTATGTTTTTTTTGTATGTATGTGTACCTATTTCGCCGTCAGTTGTGGACCGATTTTCAAAATTCTTTTTTTATCTGAAAGAATACACTCCCGAGGTGGTCCCATATAAATTTTATCGAAATTGCTTCAGCGCTTTTTGAGAAACTTAACAAAAACGAAAAATACGTATTCCTAGATGACGTTTTTTTTTTCTCTAATTACGCGTATTATGTTTAAATTCCACGTTCTATGTTATTGGAGTTTTTGGGGTATAACAACTAAAAAGTGAAAAATAAAAAAGTTTTTTACAAAAAAAAACAACTGACTTCCAAAAAAGAAAATACACTAATAAAAATTTAAAAATAACTTTAATTTCGGAAGTCGGTGTCAAATAACGAAGAAATAAAATACAAACACCGACTTCCGAATTTAAAGTAGGTACTTAATTTTTTAATTTTTAGTGTATTTTCTGTTTTGGAAATCGGTTGTTTTTTTTTTTCTTTTTGAGATACGGATCCCTAAAAAACACGTGGGTTAGTTTTACGATGACTTTCGGTTCTCTAAATTAGTCTATTACAGTCTTAATAATTTAATCTTGGTAGAAATATTGTGAGAAAACATTCATTCGACGCAGCAGCTGAACGCTCTTCCGAAAAAAGCTTTCAGGAAATACTGATACAATTTTATTAGTGCACTGGTAGCCAAGGACTGTAATTAGAAGAGGCTTAATTCAGATGTAAATTTATCACATTGTCATACCATGCACAAACTGGGGGATTGTACATGAAGAATAAATAGGTTACTAATTCTAGGCAAGCGTGCTCCATCATCGACCACATGAGAGAAAAAACATCAGATGAGATAGTGGTCAAAAACGAACCTAAAAAAAAGAACTAAAAAGCAAAAAATAAATAAACCTTTTAAAGTCTTGAGTAATGAGCATATTTACCTACATAAAATATCAAATTTTATATAAACTAATTTTGAGTCGGCGCCAAACAACAATCTGATTATTAAATATCTAAATTTTATAAGTACTTACAAATGAAGAAGGCTGTAAGTAGGTAATTAATCATTTTAATAATTGGCGCCGACTCAAAATTAGTTTATATAAAATTTGATATTTTATGTAGGTAAATATGCTCATTACTCAAGACTTTAAAAGGTTTATTTATTTTTTGCTTTTTAGTTCTTTTTCGTCGGTTAATTTTTTTTTTAAAAAGTTTTTTATTTTATGATTTTTTGTGGCTCGCATCATCTTTTAACACTCTGAGGCTAATTTCTAATCCTGAATAATTCCTCTTGCCACTGAGCTGATGATGTAACCATTCTTCCATGAAGTTTCCAGGATATTGACCAGTTGAGGTTACCTCCAATATTGTAAAGACGTCTTTTCTTCAAAGCATATTATGTGGTATTTGTCACTAAAACCAGTTTTATATCTAACTTATATTGTGTAGGAATGGTATGGTTTCCATCATCAGCTCAGTTTCAGGATGTGATGATTCCTAAATGCAAATACCTGTTGTTTTTTTTCTGGGGGGTTGCAAATCATCTTATGACTTCTTCCGCTCTAGGGTGGAGCGGAAGGGCGTGTCAGACTCTTACTGACTAAAACCCACCCCTGTTCCTCCCTGCCCTACGTGCCCAGGGGCGAGGTAACTCTTTCGAATTTATCCTCAACCCCCGGGCAGGCATTGGCCGTGGCAGGCCCCGTCCTTTGCTGACAACTCTTTGAGGCGCGCGTGGAACACTACGCGCCGTCGACTCTCGGGCCTGGTGCTGATCGGACGGCGAGTTACCCACTACTCGCCGTCCGCAGGCCCGGGTCTACGATGGCCGGAGATCGTCTCGCGGCCCCTGGCGTCTCCTGCGGCGGCTGCGGCTGAGGGCGCTAGGGCGACTCGGCTGTTGTTGAGTCTCCCTAACGTATGCCGCCTCCCTCTTCGCGAGCATTACTGCTTCGCAGAAGGAGGAGACGGCTTCCCATTCCCTCTCGCTCCGTACCATGGCCTGAACCAGGGCACGGCGCGAGAGGTCGCTGCCGCCTATCGCATCCACGAGGACACGGCGGTGCTCTGCCCAAGCGGGGCAAACCTCCACCGTATGCTCCACCGTGTCCTCTGAGCGATCCTCGCAGTGGAAACACCTAGGGGTCACCTCCGCCTTGATCCGACACAGGTACCTCCCGAAACAGCCATGTCCGGTGAGGACCTGCGTCAGGCGGAAGGTGAGGGCGCCATGGCGCCTCTCCAGCCACTCCTCAAAGAGGGGCACTACCGCCGCGATGGTGGCGTGCCCAGCGCTGGGTTGCGACAGTCGCTCTCTCCATGTCTCCATGAGATCCTGTCGGAGCTCTATCTGTCGAGCCGCGAGGTGTCGCGGCAGATACCAGATTAAGTTATGAAAAGTAAACAGAAACAATATTCGTGCCCAATTTTTGAGGTTCTCTCTCAATTTTTTCAGGATCCCATGATCAGATCCTGATGTCCTTGACATGGGACCACCCTTGAGGTATACCCTATCTAAGAAAAGTAGAATCATCAAAATCGGTTCATAAATAACGGAGTGAGGGCCGAACATACATATAGAAACGCTAAACGTATTCACAATTTTCGAGGTTTTCTCTCAATTTTATCAGGATTCCAGTGTCACATCCTGACTTCCTTGACATGGGACCACCCTTGAGATATACCCTATCTAACAAAAAAAGAATAATCAAAATCGGTTCATAACTAACGGAGTGAGGGCCGAATATACATACAGAAACGCTAAACGTGCCCAAAATTTTCGAGGTTTTCTCTCAATTTTATCAGGTTTCCACTATCAGAGCCTGACTTCCTTGACATGGGACCACCCTTGAGGTATACCCTATCTAACAAAAAAAGAATAATCAAAATCGGTTCATAAATGACGGAGTGAGGGCTGAACATACACAAAAAAAAAAATATATATATATATATATATATACGGTCGAATTGAGAACCTCCTCCTTTTTTTCGTAGGTTAAAAAATTATAGAAGTTTTTATTACAAACAGAAAACAAAACATGTTGTCATTACTATCCGCGTATATCACACACACACCCTACAAATAATTGCCCATAGCTTTTAGCCAGCACAATGTATTTAATAATCCCCACAAGGGTAATTACGTTTCATATAAACGATGACCACTTTACCTTGAACTCTGCCCACTCACTTACAGAAGCTTTTAACACAACTCCAGTATAAGAAGACCTTTATCTTCGAACTTCATGTTTCAAAACACAGGTCATGTGTAACTGGTTGGTTTTGACGTCCAGTGTACTTAGAGTCCTGATTCTAAAGGAGTTGTTGGAAAGTGAAGGTCATCTTAAATGGTTTGAGTGACAATACTTAAAAGTTTATGATAGTTACCTACCACCTTTGTGACTGGCTAATATGCTTACCATGGCATACATCCAAGGGTATTTTCTTATGTTTGGGCCAACAAAAAAAGAAAAACCGGTTAAATGCGAGTTTGACTCACACAAGAAGTGTTCCGTACGATTTTTATTATTTGTTGTAATAGTGGCAATTTAGGAACGCACTCTATGAAAATTTAAACTGTCTACCTACCACGGTTCATGACACAACCCGCTGACAGACAGACGAACGAACGGACAGCAAAGGCTTATAGGGTTCTGTTGGTTATCCTTCGGGTACGGGACCCTAAAAAAATTAATATTTTCAAATAACCTGACTGTCAAAAAACAACAAAAAAGTTCCAAACAAGTCACTTTTCAAGCAGTGTTTTTTGTTGATTTTTAACAGTCGGGATTTATTTTATTTATTTTCTACATTTTAGTAAGTTATGTTTTTGTGTTCGCCTTGTCGAACTTTATTATTTAGTTTTAGTTCTGGGGTACAACAACTAAAAAGTAAAAAATAAAAAACTTTTTTACAAAAAATACAACCGACTTCTTAAAATTGCAAATTTAATTTCGGAAGTCGGTGTCAAATAACAAACAAACAAAGTACAAAAACCGACACCCAAAATTAAAGTCATTTTGCAATTTTGGAAGTCGTTTGTATTTTTGGTAAAAAAGTTTTTATTTTGATTACGCTTAATAAAGTTCGTTGACTTTAATTTTTTCCTTTTTCACAATATGGCGTCTGGGTAGCTCCATATTGTATTTTAATTACTGTCACGTCTTTAGTAGCATACGCAAGATTAAGACAAATCAATTGACGTACGAATTTTCAAAATCGGCCCACGCGTTGGTCTCTAAATCGCCACAAAAGAACAAACATACAAATAGGCTGATAAACACATTACCCTCCCTTGCGTCGCGCAGTCGGGTGAAAAGGAGTTATTTTGGTACATTTAAAGTTTTTATATTATATTATATTCAGATTTTTACTGATCTGTCAGCAAAAAATCAGAGTAAATCTATGCGTAGGAAAGTGTCTCTATATCAGAAAAAGAAATTATTAAAAATTTAAAGAAATTGTAAAAACCTTGAATAGTTGTTATTTACAACAATTGTTGTTGTTTGTAACAAACCTAGAATCAACATAATTTTTCAGCTGGACCGAAAAGATGTCATCCTTAATTGGCTGTGTTACAAAAACTGACCAGTAAACTTCGACCTCTAACACAGTTCTTTATGAAGACAAATGACGATCAATTAATGCTGGACAGTAACAGGGCAGGGCAGGCCAAGGGAAGTTGGCCATCATTACTAAAAGTGCGTTCAGAGTCAAAGTAAGTGGAAAAGTAAACCGTTCGCTAGCCCCCGGCGAGAATTTGTGAGAGGGGCTAGCGGGTTGTCGGCGAAAATCGAAGGAGGCGAACAAATGAAGGAGAAAGAATATTTTTTTATGTTGAATTTTTAGTAAAAAGGCTTTTCCTCAAAAATAGATGGATGTTAATGCAGTTTTTAACCGATTTCGCAAAAATGAGGAGGTTATATGTTCGACTGTATGTATATTTCTTTTTTTATGTATCACTAGTTTCTCTGTCGTTGTAGACCGATTTTCAAAATTCTTTTTTATCTGAAAATTTATATGGGACCATCTCTGGAGTCACTCTTAACTCCACAAATGTCCCATATAAATTTTATCGAAATTGATTTAGTGCTTTTTGAAATAATCCACAAAAGCCAAACAATTTGTATACATAGATGACGTTTTAGTTTCCTCCAATTACCAGTATGTTCAAATTCCATGTTCCATAATGTTATTGGGGTTATCAATTCGGGCGTTTTTGAAGTCGGTTGTATTTTTGTAAAAAACGTTTTTTTTATCTCTAATAAAAAGGGTGATAAACGAGAAACTTGTACCCGTGCGGAGCTAAGGCACTTATTAGTAATTCTGTAAAGTAAATTCATTCCGTTATTTTCTGCTTTTTTATTTAAATTTTCTCTTTTACAAAATGATGAATGATGCATGTGCATGTGTTTTTCCCATAATTATTTTCCAGATATGTTCGTAATTAAAATAATTGTATTTTGAGACTTACTTTTAAATATCAGTCTCTACCACCGCGCCGTAACTTTAAATTTATATGTAATAATAGTTCCTAATTTCCTCTACCGGGGTTTGGTTGTGGGTGCCAACTGAAAGCTAGGGCTTCCCTGTTGTATGTAAGTAGGCATGGCTTAGCATAACCTATAATTTTCCCACTGTTGGGATGTATCCCAACCTCCTTTCTGTAAGAGGGTGTGAGCCAAAATCCACCACCCGGGCTCAATGCAGGTTGGTTGACGTCACGTGCCTTCCAAGTTTTTTTGGTTCTAAGACATGCCGGTTTCCTCACGATGATTTCCTTCATCGTTTTGAGAGCAGTGGTTATAAAATAATTTAAAGAAAAGCGCCTGTCTAGTTAACCCACGAGCTACCACTTGTAAGTCACGGCCGTTACCACTGAGCCACCACTGCACTGCTCTCTGGGTCGAAAAGTATCATAGACAGAGACACTTTCGCATTTATAATATTAGTGTGGGTAGCGAACAGGTAACTAACTTAGAGGCTGTGGTTCTGCTTGTCTAGTTTTCACGTGACGAAAAATCAAAGTCAATTCGCTAGCACCGTTTCTTTTCGCTAACCTTCGCTACCCGTTAACCCCCAACATCCTCGGGCGGCACTACAGTACAATAACGTCTCATTGTGGCTAACAGGAACCTTCTTCTGTCTATTGCCTGGTAATGGAACTCCCACGCACTGTATCTATAAGATACAAGCTTCAATCAGCTCGTTGCTTCCCTATTGTATTATTCTAAGAGAACTAACTACCGGGATGAAAAGTTTGTATATTATATTAATAGTCCCTCGTTAACTGCCCCGTTGGCCTAGGACTGCCGATCAACCGCCATCGATCGACCGTGAGGGTGCCCGACATCACTAAAAAAAATGTGGGGACAGTACGGCCGACCAAGTGTCCTGTGGGCCTCGGAATTTAAGAAATTAAAACTCACCCTTATTTCAGCCCGAGTGTAAAGAGATAGCCGTCAAACGTAATAGACAGACACATTTTCACATTTATAATATTAAGTGTGGATAGAGAACAGGTAACTAATCTAGAGGCTGTGATGCTGCTTGCTTTTTCAGTTTTTTCATGACTAAATATGAAAGTAAATTCATTAGTACCATCTGGGGCCATGGAAGTGCCCCCGCCAAGTTGAGCAAAACAAAGGCACGGCCGTACCATCCTTTCTCGAAGCCATTCGGGCCATTTTCACCCCCTGTAACTTTGTTGTGGAAAATACTAGAAGCCTAAATTTTCAGTGATCAAGAGGGCTACATCTATAGTTAAATTTCCAATTAAAATTAAATTTGAACCAGTAATTTAAGAATTGTTGCATGTTAAAGTTCCTTATTTTCGTCACTGACTCACTGACTCATCGAACATCAAAATTCTAAGGTACTTCTACCAGACTCAAGCTTTAAATTTTTAACACAGTTATTGTTTAGCCTATTTATCAAGGAAAAACTCAAACATTGCGAAGTTTTAGTCCCGTCTTCTAGATATTCAATCCATACAGACAAATGTCTTTAGTAGCACTCGCAAGATTAAGACGTATCAATTGACGTAAGAATTACTAAACGCGGCTCACGCGTTTGGTCTCTAAAGCGCCACAAAAGAACAAACATACATACAAAGGCTGATAAACACATTACTTTCCCTTGCGTCGTGCAGCCGGGTAAAAAGAGAGACTCTTGTCTGCCCTACTGGATTTTCACCAAAATACAAGAAAGGCAAGTCTATCTATTTGCTGGGGAGTTTGTTGCGTCACTTCTTCTTCCCTGCTAAAACACTAGGAAGTGGTGACGGGCGGGTGTTTTTGTGGACTGTCTATATGTAGACCTTTGACGTTCAATAAGTGCTGGCTGTCAGCCTAAGTTGATTTATTGTTTACATTTCGGGCAGTGTGCGTCGGCACGCACAAAACGTTTTGGGATCAAAAATTTGTATGGACAGATAGTTGTCCCGTGTCTGAGTGTCTTTGTGTATTTGAGTTTAAATGTTTGTGAACGGACCCACGATTATGAAGTAATTCCTAATGAGAGGCGAATCAAAAAAAGTGCCTACTACTAAGGAGTGGAATCCCCTGCACAGACCCCGCTGTGTTTATTGATAGCTTAAACCAGAGGATTTTTGAGTGGTTAGATTACTTCTAGACAAGCGTGCTCCATCCTAAACCACAGCATCGCTTACCGTCAGGTGAGTGAGATACCTAGTGGTTAAAAGCGAGTCCATAATGGATAAAAATGTAAAAATATTATCTCTAAATGTTCTATTTTCAACAACTCATCATCTTTATTCCCCTTTAAACTAGTCACAGCAGAGTTAATGTTTTGATGTCTAAATAAGGAGATATTGGCACAACAGCAGGGGGGCCAACATGCCAAATTGCGGCAATGTGTGGCGGGCCGGCCATTAGGCAACATTACTCGAACCACTGCTTGTAGAGTGGAGGGGAGAGCAGTCAATTTTATTTTAGTGATGTTCTTCTTTTGCACGCCTCATAACGCGAAGCGTTTGAGGCATTGCTCTACTCTCAACACGTCAAGGCCAAGCAATTTTCTGGCTTTAAAATGACTCTATTACGTTCATATTTCATCCATAGGATATTAAGAGTATACGTATATCAAGAAAAAGGTTAGATATTCAACTGACTCCCGGTGGTGTTTACAACCTTTTTTACAAAAAAAAATGGAACCGACTTCCAAAAAAAGTGCAAATAACTTTTTTTGGAAGTCGGTTCCATTTTTTTTAAAAGGTTTTTATTTTTCAATTTTTAGTTGTAGTTCTCCATTAAATTGTGTTAACAATTCATATAGATACAATCGCAGCAAGCGCGGTTTGCTGTCAATTTTTGAAGAGTTCCGTTTTCTGTCTCCGAAACCGATCATCAGATCTAAAATAATTTTGCAAATCCGTCAAGTCAATATATGACGGAGTTATGCCCGAACATACATAAAAAAAAACCAAACATCCGAATTGATAACCTCCTTCTTTTTGAAGTCGGTTAACAATAGGGAATACGAAATATACCTACACAACAAAGTTTTAATTTTCATCTACACACCAGCTCAAACTCGTCCCATACCTATCAACATTATAAAAAGGTGAGCATAGACAACACTTCATTATTCTCGGCCTCATTTACAGAACAGACCACATTAATGTTATTGTTTAGTCTATGACGGGTCGGGTTTCGCGCCATTTGGCCAACCGGTCGTGTAATAGCTTCGTAGGATCGGCTCGCACTGGCCGATTGTGGTTAAGTGTACTATTGTATTGTTTTGTGACATGAAGGGAAAGAAATGATTGAGGATGATAAATGAGATTATAGAAAAAAAAGACGTGTGGCACTCGGAGACTGCCGTGGTAAAGCTATTGCATAGCATTTTTTATCAACTTATGCAATTATAATTATTTATTTATTTAAGCAGTACTTTTTTTCTTTGTTTTTTTTTTCAAGTTAGGTTATTTTCGTTACGGAATTTCTGGATTCGGTCTCCACGCTCAAGGCCCGCGATAGAAGCTATGCAATAGCTTAAAAACAACCGACTTGAAAAAAGAAAAATACACTATAAATTAAAAAATAACTTTAATTTCGGAAGTCGGTGACAACTAAGGAAGAAATAAAATACAAACACCGATTGCCGAAATTGAAGTTATTTTTTTTTTTTTTTGGGAGTCGGTTGTTTTTTATGTAAAAAAGTTTTTTATTTTTCACTTTTTAGTTGTTATACCCCAGAACTGAAAACCCCAATAACATGAAACGTGAAATTATCAATATATAAGTACGTAATTGGAGAAAACCAATTTTGATAAAAAATAATACGGGACCACCTCGGGAGTATATTCTTTCGGATAAAAAAAGAATTTCGAAAATCGGTCTACGACAAAGAAATCGGTGGGCATACATAAAAAAAAACATACATACAGTCGAACATAGAACCTCCTCCTTTTTCGAAGTCGGTTAAAAAGAAGAAACAGCTCGATAGAGGTAAAGGTTCTTATAAAATAACCATGTGATTAGTTTAAACATTGATTTTGAATTTGAGCAGGTTCTTAATTCAAAATGTTGTATGGAGAATTTTTATTAAGAATCCACTATTCAGTATTTAAACTAAGCATACGGTTAGCGTTCGTATCGTATCGTTAGCAAAGATAATTTCTCAAAAAAAACTTGTACTTAAGATTTTTTTGAGAAATTCATTTAGCGTTTAAACTGACAAAAAAAAAATATCTGTCTTATACAGGGTGTAAGGTACATGAACGCACATACGTGTACTAGTGATTCAGTACATGATTCTGGACCCCCTAGCGTTGGAATTTTTCGTCGGCTATTTCCTAATTTTTGAAAAAAAAAATTTTTTTTTTTCAATTTAAACTGTATAAAATCGTTATAAATATCTACCCCAAAGACATTTTAAATGAAACGATTTCATACAGTTTAAAGTGAAAAAAAAAATTTTTTTTACAAAAATTAGGAAAAGGCCGACGAAATATTCCAAGGGGGTCCAGAATACCTTACACCCTGTATATCAAAATCATTAATGTGAAACCACCTAAGTTTTCACATTAATAATTTTTTGGTGATTGTAAGTGTATGTACTGATTTGTAAATCTTTGTGAGGAAAAGTTAGCTAGTTGTCTAAGAATTGCGTTTAAAGATACGAAAAGCTCTTAGCTCTCTTATTTTTTCTTTTATTAAGTAGATATTGTTATTGGCCTTTCTATTGTCAGCAATCCGTATCTCCTCAAGTTAGAAATGAGTTTGTCATTTATTTTTTACTAGCGACCCGCCCCGGCTCCGCACGGGTACAAATTATACACATAAACCTTCCTCGTTTATCTTTCTTTCTATTAGTGAAAACCTCATTAAAATCTGAAACAAGGTTTGGGAGGAGTTAGCGGAGAAACAGATAGACACGGAAAGCGACTTTGATTTATACTATGTCGAGAAGATAGAGATAGAGAAGAATAAAACCTCTTGATTTTGCAACAATACGAATTATCAATATTTAAGTTTTTTGATAGTCACTCGGCCACACCCAGTGTGCGCCGCCCCCACTCAATTCCCTGCAGTCAGTATTGTCTATTTGAATTTAGAATAAGCCCGTTCGAAATTCGAATTGAGATGTTTGTTTATGAATCAATGGTTATATTTGATTTGAAGAGGAGTGGGGTGACCCTATAGGGTTCGTAGATGACACAAATTAAGTGGCCAGTTACTGTTCTAATTAGTTACCGATCATTATTGGTTGATTTGAGAGTTAAATTACAATACTAAAATGGTTTGCAGAGAGTTTTATGCCACTGTGGGAGTCAGGCATACATCATGGAGCATAGCGACTGACCCGCGCGGCTCGACACTAAATGATGCTAGCGCTCAGACGAGTAGTTATATCATTGCGCGTAGTCTGCATCGCACATACTCACATGTCGACTACCCTCAATTACTGCTACCTACCTACCTTCAAATTGCTATAGTTTTTAAGAATCTTGTATAAATATTGGTGTGGAAATATATACATATTTATTCCCAAACGAGCGTCTTACTCAACAGCCCAAGTAGTACCCACATTTTGGTGACCCCGACGTGATCGAAATTAGTCATGGAACATTTTGACGACGCCGTATCAGAAAAGTGCGAAAAGGAAGTTTCTGCTATTGCACTTCAAGCGAAGATCCCACAATTCTGGCGAGCACAACCAAGGCTGTGTGGCTGTGTGTACGAGCGTCTTACTCAACAGCCCAAGTAGTACCCACACCTAGAAAGATAATAAAGAAAGAAAAATTATGTATTTAAAATAAGACTGCGTCTTATCTTACTAATAATACTCGTATATAAATAAATGTGAAAATGTGTATATTTGGGTGTGGAAATCAATCGTGCCTCAACGGCTACATGAAATCGGAGACACAGGAAATACACAAGAAATTAGAAATACTTAACAAAACTAAAAGAAGCCAATATGTATCTAAATTATCATTTAACTAACACATCTATTAACTTATTAAAATCACCATATCCTAAAATCAAATAAATAAAATCACTGTCATAATAGCTGGCAACACCGAATTACCGTTCAATTAGTGTTGCCACCCTCACAGTTATACTCATTACTTTGTGATGTAGTGATGCGTTCTGTGATGTATGTTAGGGGTGCAGGAAGGAGGGTTCCTTATGGAATATGTTTGGTGTTTATTTGATTACTTTGTTAAAGATATACTGAGGGAAGTTTAGTTGGGTTGTCTGTGGTTAGACAGACCTTTGATAGGTGACCATTTTTAACTCTATTAGTTCCTTTTGCGCTTAGGACTACCAGTAAAACTGTCCGTTATATTATTGTCATCATCATTTCCACCATCCTCATTTCACCCAGAAGACGTCCATTGCTGGACATAGGCCTCCCCCAAGTGTCGCAATAACGACTGACTGGTCCTGTGTGTCTCACATTAATCTGATGCCGCGACCCTCACCAGGTCATCGGTCCATTTTATGGGAGACCTTCCAACGCTGCTTCTTTTTGTACACCGTCGCCACTCCAGAACTTTTCGGCCTCATCCACCGCCTGTTCTGCGAGTAATGTGCCCTACGCACTGCCAATTCAGTTTGGCGATTCTTCACGCTATGTCGGTAACCTTGATTCTCTTGCGGATATGATCATTCCTGATTCGATCATCTTTCCTTAGAAAAGTCATAGCAGGGGTTAATATCAAGATGACAAAATGATTTTCATACTATCCTTAGTGCACCATTTATGTCCCCAAGTGTGGTGATTACGACTATAGGGTCGCTTTGCCATTTGCAAACGTAACCCTAAATTGGGTCCATTAAAAAGATATCTCAATTCCCAGTTGTAAATGACAAAACATCATAAAATTGCTCCATGGATGGCTTTTGGCTCGAGTTACCCTTAAGAATGATTAGTTTTATGGGTTGTTCCTGTTTCGGACTGTTTCTATTAACGTAGAAAAATAAAAAGTACATACTAGAAGCCAAACGTTGGTGTCGCGTAGAGGCCGATTTCAAGAAATGGTCCTTGAAATTAAAGAAAAATAGTACATTTTTAACCAAGTGGGCAAACTTTGTCATTGAAGCCGAGGCAAAATACACGCGTCGTTTTGGAGCCGAGAAACAGCAATGACAATAAAATTGCCCACGAGCATCAAACTTCGTTTTTCAACACACTCACTCTCACCTTTGTACATAAGCTTAGGTATTTTTTTTGGATTGGGAAATCTCCTAAGGACATCTCCCGCTCTGGGTGGAGCGGGAGGGCGTCTCAGACAGAATGAATTAATTTACTAAATCAATTCAGGAAAAACTTCCTCAAATAGGAATAATACGAAAAATACTTATGGAAGTCACACACTATAACAGCACCACTATAATAGTATCACTTCACTGCTTCCCAAATAAAATTGTGTCGAACCGGAATCGAGCCCAGCCCTCTTCCCTCACGGACCATCTGTCGCCACAATGGGCACTTACAAAACGCATTCACTATTTTATCAAATCTATCACAACCTCACAACACACCAAAACCAACTTTATCCCAGCTCCATAGAATTCATTTTCAAATAGTGTTCCCTTTTTAGGGTCCCCCATTCCATATGGATTAACAATAATGAATCGTAAATTCGATCTTTGACACCTTTTTCATTTTGGTTTCGAATGATTTTTGTCGGAACCCTCTTTTTATTTAGAAATGGGTAAATAGAGATGGCTTCCGTGACATGCAATTTCATTATGAATAGATTATGGACTATTTAGTTGGAGATTAGAGCTTTTAGGGATGTGATATTGGCATGCGTATTTAAATGCAAAACTTGTGTAAGGAAATGTATTACTTTTATTTTAGTTTCCTTAAACGCTATCAGTCCTATTTAAAAAACGTGCTAACCATATGCTTAACTTAAATAATGATTAGCGGATTCTAAATTCAAAATTCTTTATGGAATAAATAACTTTTTTACAAAAAATACAACCGACTTCTAAAAACTACAAAATAACTTTATTTTTGGGAAGTCTGTGTTTATATTTTGTTTCTTTGTTATTTGACACCAACTTCCGAAAATAAAGTTATTTTGTAATTTTTAGAAGTCGGTTGTATTTTTTGTAAAAAAGTTTTTTATTTTTCACTTTTTAGTTGTTATACCCCAGAAGTAAAAATTAAAATTAAAATTATGCCTAAATAAATAACCCCAATAACATGGAATTTGAACACTTGGAGAAAACCAAAACGTCATCTGTGTATACATATTTTTTGTTTATGTTGATTTTTTCAAAAATTGCTAAATCGATTTCGATTAATAAATGGCGGAGATATCGCGTAACAAACATACAAAAAAAAAACATACTGACGAATTGAGAACCTCCTCTTTTTTGAAGTCGGTTAAAATTTTCATAATCAGTGTTTAAACTAATCATATGTATATTTTTTTATATTACGCCCAGACTATCAGGTACGTGTACGTCCGAAGTACATACTTACAGTCTTACACATTTTGTTAATCAGAAAAGTAATATCTGGTGTCTCTGGAATCTTGGACTATAAGGAAGTTATCAGTTTTATGAAGAGTACCTACTTCATACACAACTGCACTACTAACAATCAAGTCATCGAATGACACAATACATCGTCACACTACCATCCACATTACAAGTGAAGATGAGAATCAGAAACAATGATTGTACATTCTATGATGGCCTACACAAGGTTGAAATTCCTTTGTAGAATGGGACAGAGTATGTGTAAATTAAAATGTTATTCAATGGCTTTTTTGGGGGAAGTTAAAGTAATGATTTTTAGGGTTCCGCTTACACGAGATGTTTAGGCATTATTTCATCATCGTGGCCCAAATAGAATTGTCGTTTGATACTTTGTGTAGTAAACTTGAAGTGGGCTGTGGGGTTGAGTGATTGACAGATCACTTCACATAATACAGGCAGGTCCGAAATCCGCCAGACATTATCTACTTATTTTCTGATCAACAAAATTTGTGGGATTGCGTATTGCGTCCCGGATTTGGTCCCGGAGAATCGATTCAACTGTCTGGTAACGAAATTTATCAGAAAAGAACAAAGGAGGCGTAAAAAATAAAAAACCGGCCAAGTGCGAGTCGGACTCGCGCACGAAGGGTTCCGTACGTTATCTATAAAACGGTAAAAAAATCACGTTTGTTGTATGGTAGCCCCCTTAAATATTTATATTATTCTGTTTTTTAGTACATATTTGTTGTTATAGCGGCAACAGAAATACATCATCTGTGAAAATTTCAACTATCTAACTATCACGGTTCATGAGATACAGCCCGGTGACAGATGGAAAGACAGACAGACGGACGGACAGCGGAGTCTTAGTAATAGGGTCCCATTTTGCCCTTTGGGTATGGAACCCTAAAAACAACATAATTTCCACTTCCACGAATCAAATAACAGCTGCATGGCTCTGCTTCATCTTTGCGAGTAAGCAACGCTTGCCGAGGTCGGTCCGTGAATGGGACCATTCATTACATACAACCAGTATACCCTACGTGCCTCGGAAAGCACGTTAAGCCGTTGCAATTTTACTACGAAACCGCCCCTTCGTCGCCATGCTAACCCTACCGGCGCCGCTGTTGTCATAGTCTGGTAACACATCGTAATCCGTTGCTAACAAAGGGTTACGATGGGATGTAGTGTCAAATCAGAACGCAATTACGTCAGCAATGGTTATAAGTCTAGGAAATATAAAGATTTTGATTATTTTGTAAATTCAGGAGTTAATTGATATAGTCGACAAATAGAGGACCTTATTTATATTTAGTACCAGGTCAAAAATCCAAAATTTGTCAACCTAAACTCCATAAAAACTTGAGCCTGGCGTTACAGGGCTGGAATTTGGCCATAAATTAGAGCATATAAAATATGATGGTTTCACGAGCCCAATTTGGCCATTGGGCCAAATTGGTAAAATCAGACAATGTTTACCTACATTCTTGGTTATTTTTCTACTTTTGAGGCTTTATTTCCTACGTAAATCTAGAACACACACGCTCGGAAATAATTTCATAGGGTCGTTGTTATCGAAATCTATAAGGAAGACTATTATATATACGTAAATATAATATATGAATATGGAACGCACATGTGTTGTGCTGCAGCGCCTGCTACCTGTCTTAGGCTTTCAGTTTCACTTAGCTGTGACTGATATTTTTCAGTAAGTTCAATCTGATAAATCTGAAGTGAGTGACTTCAGATTTGACAGGGTACGTGTCCAATGTTGAAGTGAGGGCCAGTCAGAAGGCAATCAATTTTGAAGGCCAGTATTTGAACAGAGGTCTTATGAAATAATAAATCCCGAGAAATAAGGAAAAACACTTGCGCAAAAATATGGAAAGCAAATGATACCGGGTGTCTCAGAAAAAACTTACTTTTCTAAATGCAAAAAATAATAACAAATATATTTATACATACACGTTAAATTAGAAAATCAGAAACTGGGAAAATTACTTTTTGAAAATTACATTAGGATTCAAATATCGTTCTTCGCGGCTCTGGCAGTCTTCAAAGCGATTTCTAACATTCATGAAAACTATTAGAACCAGTTAGGCTCAGAACCGAGTTTCTCCTTTCGAGTATGGACCTAGCTCTTAACTTTGGAATACATAACAATGACAATCAGATGTCATCAGTGGAAATCCGTAGAAAAATCAGCAATATGTGATATTCTATTATTCAAAATGTTTCCCTCGATAGTAAAATAATTGCAAATCGAACAACATTGCACAAATGTGATGACAGTGTTTTCGCGTGGAATGCAACACGAACTGAAGCGATGTCATATCGCGCCGGACTGGCCCGCGGGGACAAAGGTAATGGTAACGTAGCGTAATTTATTTACGTCCATGCAATATTATGCAGTTCCAACGAGTAACGATATTATGCATATTAGTTTTCAATACGGCATGAGGTATTCTCGTATTATTTATTTATGGCACATCAACAACACAAATTTGGAAATATTACATTTTTGAGGCATGTAAAAAGTACAGAAATTGTGGTACTAGACGGACCAGTGGTTTAATACTAACGTTTAGGTCAATAAAACACGTGCCTAACATTTATATAAAAATATCATTAACCGACTTTAAAAAGGAGGAGGTTCTCAATTCGTCGGAACCTTTTTTTTATGTATTTATTTATTTATTTATTATTTATTAATGTATATTCCCCGATTACTCGAAGATGGCTGGACTGATTTGGATTTTGTTTTTTTTTTTTTTGTTTGAAAGGGTATACTTCCCAGGTGGTCCCACATAAATTTTATCAAAATTGATTCTGCACTTTTTGAAAAAAAATCAACATAAACAAAAAATATGTATACACAGATGACGTTTTGGTTGTCTCCAAATATTCAAATTCCATGTTATTGGGGTTATCCATTCGGGCATATCATTAATATTTAGTTTTACTTCTGGGGTACAACAACTTTGCTCCGAAGAATTTTTTAACTTTCCATTGACCTATGAACTTGAAATTTGGTGATAATGTATTACTAATCTATATTTTAGGGAATTATAAATAAAATAAATAATAATATAAAATAATAACGAGGGAATTATAAATCTGATACATCAGATTTATTTCTTTGATAATTCCCTCGTTTGGTACAGAACCCTAAATATGCTACGTCCGACACGCAATTTTCCGGTTTTTATGATGCTGATTGTACATATTTTATTTATATTTATTAGCTTGTATACACTCTGTGATTCAATAGTTTGTATCTATCCGTAAATAACAATCAATTTTCAAATCAGCAAATATCAGAATTTGTTGATTTGAAAATTCAAATTAAAAAAAAAAGTAAAGCTGATAGTAGCAAAACACCACTAAAATTAGACTCAATTTTATCAGAAATTTCTTTCTGTAAAAAACTCTTACACAAAACAAGCAAACATTTTAAACAACGAATTAAAAAGCTTAACATTATACCGTAGGTGTTGAATATCGCCGTAGGACAGTTTGTCACAGTGTGACAAAATTCAGCGCGACATGACGCGACGTGACGCACCAGACTGGCTCGCGGCAACACAGGCAACTGACAACTGAACGGTTTTATATGGAATATCTAGTTGTTTTAATTTAAACTTTGTCCATGTGGTCAAAGATGGATGATTTTCAAGTTGAAATGTTCTAGTCCCAAACAGACACTAATCTGCATGGTCCTTAGTTACTTTTGATCAGAGAACGAGATAATATTTAGTCTTTAAACCGAGCTCTGAGTTTGTTTCAGTGTTTGATGTTTCTCCTCAGATTATTCGGACCATAAACTCGGACCTCATTTCATTGCTTTTATTTAACTTGCAATGTTTGTGTGTACGCTCGGGTCAAATCTTGCTAGCTGTATAAGAACCACTTCCTTTTTAACCGACTTCGCAAAAAGGAGGAGGTTCTACGTTCGACGTATTTAGGTTTTTTTTTTATGTAGGTGTGTCCACCGATTTCTCTGTCAGTTGTGAACCGATTTTCAAAATTCTTTTTTTATCCGAAAGAGTATACTCCAGAGGTGGTCTCAAACTAATTTTATCGAAATTACTATAGCGTTTTTTTTTAAATCAACAAAAATAAAAAATGTGCACAAAGTAGATGACGTTTTGGTCTCCTCCAATTACGAGTATGTTCAAATTCCATGTTCCACGTTATTGGGGTTAGCAATTCGGACGTAACTTTAATATTTAGTTTTAGTTTTGGGGTATAACAACTAAAAATACAACCGACTACCAAAAAAGAAAATACATTTAAAATTGAAAAATAACTTTAATTTTGGAAGTTGGTGTCAATTAACGAAGGCATAAAATACAAACACCGACTTCCGAAACTAAAGGTTTTTTTAAATTTTAAGTGTGTTTTCTTTTTAATCGACTTCAAAAAGGAGGAGGTCCTCAATTCGTCGGAACCTTACCTTTTTAACCGACTTCAAAAAAAGGAGGAGGTTCTCAATTCGACTGTATTTTTTTTTTTTTTATGTGTGTTACCTCATACTTATTTGTTTAATTTTTAATTTTATCTATTGTATATTTTTTTTCCTCTCTTCTTAGTTACAATATATAGAAGAGCAGAGTCTCCTAACATATGTAGACTTTTTCCTTATAATAGGGATCCTATCACTAGTTGCTGAGAAATTCTTGTTAAAAAAAATAAACTTGAAATAAAACTATGGCTACTCTGTGCCACGAAATTCAAACGTCGAATAAATTCGCTGCGTAGCATGGCGCTGATTTCCCAGCGGTTCGCGACGCCTGCTCCAATCACGACGCAGTCAGAGACTGGCAAGGTTGTGAGTAGACGACTTAGAAAAAAAATCTGTAGTGAAAAAAAAGAAAATAGCGCAGTTTATTTTTTATTTTTCGTGTTTTTCTCAGCAATCCATCATTCATCATCATTCATTCATCATTCATTTGATACTCGTATCATGAGAATGCATAAAATAATTAGTCCACCATCTTTGGGAATCCGCTATATTGGATTTTTAATGACGTCACTTAGCTAACCATGCACTATCATCCAATTTAAACATGTGTGCAAAATTTCAACTCAATCGGAAACCGGGCAGTGGGTCAAATTTAACTTCTAAAATTTAATTACATAGTTACAGGTGAGGCCAATAAAAGTGTGTTAAAAACAACAAAGAAAACAACCGACTTCCAAAAAATAAAATACACTAAAAATTTAAAAGTTGTATTTTATTTCTTCGTTATTTGACACCGACTCCTGAAATCAAAGTTTATTTTTAATTTTTTAGTGTATTTTCTTTTTTTGGAAGTTGGTTGTTTTTTTTTTTTTTTTTTTGTAAGAAAGTTTGTTTATTTTTCACTTTTTAGTGGTTTTACCCCAGAACTAAACCCAGAAAAAAAACCCAATAACAGAGAACGTGCAATTTAAACATACTCGTAATTGGAGGAAACTAAAACGTCACTTATGTATACATATTTTTCGATTTTGTTCAGTTTTTCAAAAAGCGCTGAGAAAATTTCGATAAAATTTATATAGGTGGTCCTATATAAATTTTATCGAAATTTCCTCGGGAGTATATTCTTTCGGAAAAAAAAGAATTTTGAAAATCGGTCTTTAACTGACAGAGAAATCGGTGGACATACATAAAAAAAAACATACATGCAGTCGAACATAAAACCTCCTCCTTTTTCGAAGTCGGTTAAAAACTTTTTAAATAAATGCTTGTAAAAATGAAAACAGATACTTACTTCCTGTAAATGCTGTGCTAACGCGTCGTACCTAATGTCCCTCCACTTTTCATCATCCAAACGTTACCGTCGACTTTGTCCTTGCATCTTTAATCTCTCTAATATTATAAAGACGATAGTTTGTGTGTGTGTTTGTTACTTCTTCACGCTCAAACAGCTAGACCGATTTGGATGAAATTAAATATGTAGATAGCTTATACCCTGGATTAACACATAGGCTACTTTTTATCCTGGTCTAGGTGGGCGAAACCGCAGGGCACAGCTAGTTCTATATATTTTGGTTTTAATTTACACTAGCATTGTACAAGGTGGAGTTGACAATACAACAATAATTAATGAAAACTCTCAATACACATACTAATATTTTCCTTTGCATAACTCTATAAAATGTACAGATAATTTTTTTTTGGGGTTTCCAGGGCATTTCCATTGTAAAACTTTTTTACATAAAAAAACAACCGACTTCCAAAAAAGAAAATACTTACACTAAAAATTTAAAAATAACTTTAATTTCGGAAGTCGGTGTTTGTATTTAATTTCTTCGTTATTTAACACTGACTTCCGAAATTAAAGTTATTTTTAAATTTTTAGTGTAAGTATTTTCTTTTTTGGAAGTCGGTTGTTTTTTTATGTAAAAAAAGAAAGTTTTCATTTATTGTTACGAGTCTAAGAAAGTGCTACGGACTTGTGTGAAAGTGCAAATGGACAGTATTCTTAGATAATCTGTCACGTAACATATTAAGTTAGAGTTAAATTGCTTATTAGTATTTTAGGCTAGGTCGTAATTAATTTTTATGAATTTGGTTCTCAACATTATAGAACAAAAAAAAATTGTTGTATGACCAACGGCTTAACATGTTTTCCAAAGCACGGAGGAAACTCAGTGTGTAATGGATGGCCACCCATCCACGGACCGCTCTCGAAAACGATCTCGTGCGGCTGTTATTATTTACACGAACTTCTCACCGCTATGCATTAACCAAGAATACCAAAAAACAAAAAAAAAACTGCCATTTTCTTTCCTCTGCCAGCCCTAAGCACACCTAATGCTCTGCGCGTCCTAATCAGCGCAGCGCTGGGCGCACCTCAAACGCGCGTCTTTCAACGTCGAATTCACAGATGACTATAATAGTAGCAAGCTAGTCGAATTTAAAAACCTCTGACGTTTGTGTTCAAATATTGAATTTTGAAATGCACTTGTTTTATGTTCCAAACAAATTTGTTTTTCGAATTTGTAATGTTGTATTTTAAGTGTTTCGATACTGTTTAACTGACTTTCGAAAAAGGAGGAGGTTCTATGTATGTTTTAAATTCCACATGCCATGTAATTGGGGTTTTTAGTTATGGGGTATAATAACTAAAAAGTGAAAAATAAAAACCATTTTCCAAAAAAAAACAACAGACGTCCAAAAAAAAATACACTAAAAATGAAAAAACAACTTTAATTTCGGAAGTCGGTGTCAAATAACGAAGAAATAAAATACAAACACTGACTTCCGAAATTCAAGTTATTTTTTCATTTTTAGTTTATTTTATTTTTTGGAAGTCGGTTTTTTTTTGTAAACAAGTTTTTTTTCGTTAGTGTATTTTTAGAAGTCAATGAGCAATCCAATTTGATACTCTTCTTGGAACTTTAAACTGCAAATAAGTTTATAGTAAAAAAAAAACATTTTTTAAACAAGTTTTTATACCGGCTATCTCAAAATAAATGTGCTCGGTGGGGTTATGTTAATTTATCACAGAGATGCCGTGACCACCTTCCTCCTTCCAGCTTCATTATCAGACTCCTTTTTTTTCTAGATGTAACATGCTGCTCAAGACGAATCAATCAAGCCCAAACTCAGTGGGGTTATGTTGTTTTCTCACCAGTTCAGCTTTCAGCTTCAGCATCAGACCCTGGATATTGTTTAGGCGTAAAATTCTTCACAAGACAAATCAATCGAGCCCAGACTAGCTGGGTTTATCTTGTTTAGTTCAGAAGTTCCTATGGCCATCTTCCGTCTCCATCATCAGACCAGCTTCATGGTACTATATCATTGTATTGTCACCGAAGATACATATGTTCACCAAATTTGAGTCCAATCGGACATCGGGAAGTGGGTCTAATTTGAGTTGGAGGATTCCACCCTAACAAACTTAGTTAGTTACTCGTACTTACATACATACATTGCAAGTTAAATAAAATCTTATAAAAAGATACAGAAAAGTAGACACTTCGCACGGTGGTTTAGTGAATCTATCAGGTATCATGGTTATGCAGGAATATAAGAGCCCATGGCTAAAAATAACTGCCGCAACGGTTGATTTTCAAGGTTCAGCAATGATGGCTGAATTTGATGGCTGGTCCATGGTTTGGTGACCCAATATATATTGAGACCCCTCCGTGCCTCTGAAAGCACGTTAAGCCGTTGATTCCGGCTGTTATTTCAGCTTCTTTGACAGTAATTACCTAAAGATTAGGTATTGTAAGAACCATAGCCCTCTTGTGGCTATAGGGCTCTTTCCTCAGAAACACTTCGACGTTATCGGGGGCGTCGCGTAGCACTCCAACTCGATGGCACGGTGCGAGAGGATTGTGTGGATGGGATCTATCTACGGGGCGCTTGATTAATAGAGCTGAGGGCGACTACAATTAACTATATTCATAAGAATATTTCAGAACACCATTTTAGCCCACACGTTTGGGCTTGCGGATCCCTTCTCTCTCTCTGATACAAACGTCAAGCCTAACATATTTTCTAATTTAATTTCAAACGGCTTTTCAAGAGTTTCTAGAAACTTCCAACCTGCCAGTCGGCAACATAAGGTTGCCAACATAAGGTTGTCACATGTTATCCATTATTACCCAGTTCCTGGGTAGTGGAGATCGGATAGGCATCCACTCTTAGTAATATACTGGTATTCAGTTGCATTCTACTAGACTGGAAGTTTACCCCAACATAGTTGGGAAAAGGCACACCAACGACTTGTTTACAAAACTAAGTAAGTAAAGATTTTATTTGTTTAAACATGGTGTACATGATATATTACATGTAAAATAACAATGAGATACAGAAAATTTCTAACATGTTCAGCCGCATAGATCGTGGCGTACAAATTGGTAGGAAGAGGTGGTGCATAAACCGTGACAATATTCATCAAAACTTTATTATAGACATTATGTAGGTACTTATCATTATTATTTAGTAAAGATTAGGTATCATTACAATCAACCAGCATTTTTTTTAGATACAATTCAATGTCAAGTCAGTAAATAAATTAGTCAATAAAATATAAATTACTGTCATTAAAATTTCAGTTCAAAATTACAGTTATTCCAAAAAATACAATTGATTATAATGTCAAAAATACAGCATGGTCATCTCAAAAACGAGGAAAATTGTCCTCTTTCATAAACTCTGATATACTTTAATAATTATGCTCTTTCAGTTAGTAAACTCTTCAATTTACTTTTAAGAGCAGATATATTTAATGTTTTCGATGATTTGGGGAATTTATTAAAAATGATGCTCGTGCGCATAAGAGCTGTTTTAGCGCCATGAACACAGAGTTTGAAATTATCACGTCTATTCCTAGAGACAGCATCAGACAAACGCTGAAATAAATGAGAATTGGATTAAATGAACGTTACTGTTTCCAAACAAAACTTAAAAACACACTTTATTTTTTTTATTTTTTGAATTCTTCTAAGCAAACCCTTTCATTTTAGGGAATGCATATAAAATCACTGGTCCGCCATCTTTGGGAGTCAGCCATAGTGAATTTAGAATGACGTCATTCTTAGCTAACCATGCATCGTCATCCAAACTAAACATGTAAGCAAAATTTCAGCTTAATCGGAAACCGGAAGTGGGTCAAATTTAACTTCTAAGATTTTTTTAAGTAATTACAAGTGAATCTAATTAACGCGAGGACGATATAGAGCGTTTAAATTTCGCGTGACGTCATACTTACGTAAAAAATGTACTTTTACAAGCCCCCACTCCTAAACTTTGATGCGATTTATCCTTGTAATTTTTTATAGATTTGGTAAAATCTAGCTTACGGGCCAAATAGTTTTATTATTTTTGTACCAATCATCCCTCTTATCTATGTTGTGTAGTCAAAGTAGAATGTTGAAAGGTATCTAAGGCTCAATTCCCCGGCCTCGCCAGGGGATCGAACTAAAACCACCGTCACTGATATTTTTATTAAAATAATGATATTATTTAGTGTCAGAGTGTATTAAAACCACGTTTTTATTGAACGTCGAGTGTCGTTGTTTCACATTTCACGCCATTTCGTGAACGCTCAGTACTCTGTTGATTACTTGTATACTCCGCAAGAACGCGGTATCTGGTAAAACAAAATATTGTAAAAAACATTTTTGGTTTCTTATAGATTTTCAAGAGGTAACATTGCTGGATAATGATGTTACCAATGTTAAAAAAAACATTTTTTTTTAAATCTGTCTGCTGCCTCGTTGGGTTATAAACGTGGCTATCTTATTAGGAATTTCTTAGAAGCAGTGCGGTATCCGGATTTGTGCACAGTTAATAGCATGTTGCGTATCAGTGGGTTTCGGACTTTTCTGTAAGCGTTAACGCCAAACGCTTAGTAAAAAATGTGCAGACCTTGTGGTTACTTACGCAGAGAATTGTCATGTGACTTCTCCTCATTGCCATATCTTTTGTACTAAGAGTATGGCGTTAACGCTAACAGAAAAGTTATTTGTCTGGAGGCTTTGAGTGACCAGTCAATTGCCATAGACCTGGTGTGGTACTTGACTGGTCACTCAAAGCCCATTTCCATGAGCCTCAAAACAAATTTGCTTACCAACCTATGTCGGGGTTGGCTTTCGGTCTTCGTACCAGATGCAGCTGAATTACAGCATTTTAATTCCATGGACTGACTTTCTATCTGGCCTCCACAACCCAGTAACTAGGTAACACAATACCCATTAGCGAGACTGGTGTCAAATTTTCTTTCTCCTGATTACCGTAACAACTGTCAAAGATCTACAAATGACAGCCGGTATCAACAGCTTATTGTGCTTTCCAAGACACGGCAAGTCTCGGAATTTATTGGATGGCCCATCCACGGACCGGCCTTGGCAAGCGTTGCTTAACTTTGAAGATCGATCCGTGCGGCTTACTTAGCCACACGTTGCTTACTTTTAAATAATAAAAATGGTGGTTTGACAGCTGTCAAACAGCCATATTTATTCTTCAGTATAAAATTATTGATTATTTGAAAATCAGCTCTAAAGTGAAAATATAACACTTTTATTTTAATAAAATGGTTCGCAAAAGCAACGATACCCAGTTTTACCTCAGTACACAACGGTACTATTCCGCGGGGCGAACCGATGACATTTTCGCTCGATGATTTTTCCGTTCCACCACATTCGCGAATGACTGCGTTCTCATTTAAGCAATGGCATTTGACGGCTGTGCCTTTGTCAATGTCCGTTGAAAAAAAAATATAGACGTTCCATTTTAGATTGGAGTTAGCGCGCACTGTTTATGTTTTTTTTTTATTTTAAATAAAATATTATATTTTATAATGTTGTGTTTGCGCGCGCTTTTTGTGTTTGGAACGAATGTTATTTTCTGTTTTGTTTTTTTTTTGTTCTGATTTCCTATTGACGCTTTAGTTTAGATACTTAGTTAAACTAAAATAGTGAAGTGATTAGATCAAGTGCTGACTTATTAGTGTTAGGTAATCTTGTTACCCGGGCCTGCGGACGGCGAGTAATGGGTAGCTCGCCGTCCGATCAGCACCAGGCCCGAGAGTCGACGGCGCTTAGTGGTGGGAACACTAAGCGCCGTCGACTCTCGCGCGCCTCAAAGAATTGTCAGCAATAAAGACGGGGCCCGTCATGGCCGATGCCTCCCCAGGGGTGGAAAATAAATTCGAAACAGAATTACCTCGCCCCTGGGCACTCAGGGTAGGAAAGGAACAGGGGTGAGTTTTAGTCAGTAAGAGTCTGATATGCCTTCCCGCTCCACCCAGAGCGGAAGATGTCATTCGATGATTTCTAATCCCACAAAAAAAAAGGTAATCGTTTTACCAATAAGTCATATGTCCGGGGACACGGCAGTGCTCTCCGCCAAGACGAGCCAAGTTAAGCGAAGTGCAAGGGCACTACCTTCATTTTCTCGAAGCACTTCGTCATTTTTTCGAACCTTCATAACTTGGGTTTGGATTATATCAGATAAACCAAATTCGCGGGATATGATGTCAATAATACATATAGTTTCAATTGCATAGCTCCTATACTTCAGATTTTATTCATATCTAAAACACCCCGATTTCGTCACTGACAAAAAAATTTAAAACTTTTACCCCCACCCCCTTAAACTAGGGGATAGAAGTTTTTATGAGACTTCCGCAAATTTTCTGGTTCAGGTCTGAAAATTGATATAGGGACTCCTTGTTATAAAGAATAAAATACGTATTTCTTGATTTTTAGTAAATCACCCCCCGCCTTTAAATTAGGGGATGGAAGTTTGTATGGGTTTACCCATAATTAAGCAAACTTACAAAAAGAAGTGAAATCCGACCAAAAACATGTTCAAGTAAAATGTTGCCAAGACCAAGACCATGGCTCGCACTGTCAAAAAGTTATTAGATCTCATGTAGATCCAAGCTTCTAACTCTACACGCCCTAATTCTACAAGCCCTAACATCACAAACTCTACACCTTAGTTAAAATATGTGGCTTGGCCGTTTCGCTACCGTCACATGGACATAAGGTGAAAAATGTATTCACTGTTCATTACTTTTCTGTTATACAATAGTTCTTGTAGTAACGACACGGCCAAGCCATATATTTTGAATTTACTAAGGTGTAGAGTTTGTGAAGTTAGGACTTGTAGAGTTAGAAGCTTAGGTCTATGATATATGGTCCATATGGTCTCGTCTTGGCAACATTTTACATGAAAATGTTTATGGTGGGATTATCTTTTCAGAGAACCGTTATCCGACTAATATTACAAATGCGAAAGTTTTGATGGATGTATGGATGTTTGTTTCTCAATCACGTCAGAACGATAGAACAGATCTAGATGAAATTTGGCACAGAGATAGATCTTGAATAGCATAAAGGTTATAATTGATAGTTGGATAAGTACTAATTCAACGCTGGCAAAGCCGCTGGCCGAAGCTAGTTGGTCATAAATGAACCATGAAAAGTGTGCCTAAGTTCCATACAGTCGGTTTCTGAATTGAGAAAAACTGTCAAACCCTTCTCTAAGGCTAAAATTTGACAGGTTTTCAGGCTAAAATAAAGTTTGACAAATACTCAACAAATAAATTATTTAATCAGGAATAAGTCTTTTACCTCGGTTCTGAATTTCTATAAGGAATCACCGCATAAACAACGAAGATTTGATTAATTTCCAATCTGCGGTGTTTATGTTTCTCCGCAGACCATGGCCCACCTCTCATCTTGCGCCGCATGCCTTGTCGCCTGCACGTATGTGAGAACCTTATGGCTGCGTCAGTGAATGCTGTTGCCACGGCTGAATATTATATTAAAAAGTAAAGGGGAATGCCAACCTGCCATACAAAAAAATGCCTGGAATGGACAGAAACTACTAATAGTCCTTAATTCTATTTGGAATAAAATATGTATAGTGAAATTATTCTTGAGTTTGTTTAACTAGGCTATGACTAAATATATTTAACTTGATATCCGTCTTATATTTTTACGGAGGTCATGTTTATTTGACATGAGTAAGTGACATTCCGCCAAAGAGGAATCATCAAATAATCCATGGAACTATTTTATACGTTAATTTAGTACTATACGACATATCGTAGCGTAAGTCTAATTAAAATAATATATGCTTGTCAAAATTCAAATCAATTATTTTTTAAATAGAAAACGTATCTAGGCTGTATGAATTACTAACATCTCCTTTGCTTTAGTGACAGTTTGACATTACTGCATTTCTTGTTTTTTGATGTTTATGGTTTTGCGTTTGCGACTTGAGTTACATACATAATTTATTTTAATTAGATATATGGTACCTACAGGTCAAATTATACTTAATAAATGATAATTGTGCACTAGTTGTATAAAATAGTTCGATAAGGATTATTTGACGATTTTTTTTTGGCTGAATGTCACTTACGTCAAATAAACACGAGCTCCATATAAATATAAGCGAACATCAAGTTAAACATATTTAGTGATCGTTATATTTTTACCCTAGTTAAACAAACTATTTCATTATACCTTTTTTATTCTAGTTAGAATTAAGGACTATTAGTAGTTTCTGTCCATTTCAGGCATTTTTTTCGCATTCCCCTTTCCCATCGAGTGAAAACGTTTTTCCAAAAAGCCTATCGACTTCCAAAAAAGAAAATACACTTAAAATTGAAAAATAATTCTAATTTTGGAAGTCGGTGCCAAATAACGAAGAAATTAAATACAAACACCTACTTCTAAAATTAAAATTATTTTTCATTTTTAATTTTTTTTCTTTTTTGGAAGTCGATATTTTTTTTGTAAAAAAGTTTTCACTTTTTATTTGTTATACCCCAGAACTTAAACTAAATATTAAAACTACGCAAAAATTCATAACCCCAATAACATGGAACATGAAATTTGAACATACTGGTAATTGGAGGAAACCAAAATGTCATCTATGTTTACATATTTTTTTGTTTTTAATTTCAAAAAGCACTAATGGAATTTCGATAAAATTTATATGGGACCACCTGTGGAGTATATTCTTTCGGATAAAAAAAGGATTTAGTCCACAACTTGCAGAGAAATCGGTAGATATATACATTAAAAAAGAAAAGAAAAAACCGGCCAAGTGCGATTCGGAGTCGCGCATGAAGGGTTCTGAATCATTATCTATAAAAACGGCAAAAAAATCACGTTTGTTGTATGGCCCCCTTAAATATTTATTTTATTCCGTTTTTAACCGACTTCCAAAAAGAGGAGGTTCTCAATTCGTCTGTATGTTTTTGGAACCAAGTTCCTTATCGCGCGTTGTGAAAGGGGGCTAGACGGAAAAAATTCTTACGAAAAGTTGTCACGACACTAATGAGGCTGTCCATCCAAAAAAATTGTGTTGGAAAAACAATCTAATAAAAACTTCATGTATTTTTGGTGGGTAGGTACAAAGTTTGCAAGCAGAAGCTGAGCTTAGCTGAGCTGAGCTGAGCTGAGCTGAGCTGAGCTGAGCTGAGCTGAGCTTAGCTGATCTGAGCTGATGATGAAGTATAACTTCTTATGTGCGTGCGTGTGTGCGTAGTTAATAATAAAAAATATTATAAATTAAAAAAAAATAAAAATATATTACAATTCCTTCACTAATTAATCGAAAGGAACTTCGTTCCATCCGGGGTGTCCCTTGACACCTCTAAAGTTTTTTTATATTATTTTTTTTAATTTTTTTTTCGTATGTATGTTACCCGATTTCTCCGTCAGTTGTGAACCAATTTTCAAAATTCTTTTTTCATCTGTTATAATATACTCCCGAGGTGGTCCCATGTAAATTTTATCGAAATTGCTTAAGCGCTTTTTGAGAAACTGAACCAAAACGGAAAATACGTGTACCTCGATGACGTTTTGGTGTTCTCCAAATGTTTAAATTCCACGTTCCATTTTATTGGGGTTTTTAGTTCTGGGGTATAACAACTAAAAAGTGAAAAATAAAAAACTTTTTTACAAAAAAAAACAACCGACTTCCAAAATAAAAAAAATACACTAAAAATTTATAAATAACTTTAATTTCGGAAGTCGGTGTCAAATAACGAAGAAGTAAAAATACAAACACCGACTTCCGAAATTAAAGTTATTTATAAATTTTTAGTGTATTTTTTTTTTGGAAGTCGGTTGTTTTTTTTTGTAAAAAAGTTTTTTAGTATTTTTTGTTTAGCGGCAACAGAGATACATCATTAATTTGTGAAAATTTCAACTGTGTAACTCTCACGGTTCATGAGATACAGCCTGGTGTAGACGGACTGAGAGACAGACGTACGGAAAGCGTCTTAGTAATAGAGTCCCATTTTACTCTTTGGGTACGGAACCCCAAAAAAAATTAAATATAGATACAGTCGAACATAGAACCTCCTACTTTATGCGAAGTCGATTAAAAATGTTTAAATTCACCTAATTTTAGACGAATAACTTTCCCCAATCAGTAATTCTCAAGTCAATCCTTAATAATCCGGCTTCTGATCCCCGATCATGTCACCATTAATGTGATTAACACACCCCGACGTTGTTATAATAACAAAACTTTGTTAATCTAAATAAATAACAGAAAAAATATCAAATAACATTACAAGTTCATTCATATTTATTGAAATAAACCACTCCGCGGGATGTTAACAATTTTTCGTGAGGTGTCAACTTGGCTGAAAGATGCGGACCTGGACAAACTTTACTTTACCTTTATCAAACTGATGATACGAATTTTAATAGCGTTAAAATAAGCTCTCTTTTTGCTTGTATTTTCTTCTTCGTAGCATCAAACGTGCTTTTCGTAAGCATTCTTATATCAAAATTCTATTTGCTGTCAATTTACACATTGAAATTGAATTTTCAACTTTATTTTGTTATTGTTATGGTTGATATTGAGTTGTAGAATGTTCATGAATAGCAAAATGTACTGGTTTCATATGATAATCCCATTTTTCATATTAAAAGTTATTTCTTTTACAATGTAGTCTCCGGAGTATCGGTATTGGAGATTATTCACCGACTTGATATAAGGGAGTGTTATGTTTAACGGTGTTTAAAAAATTGTTTAGACTTCTGATGGTAATGCATTTGTATGGATGGAAATGTTATGTCATTTGGTCTTTTGATATGAAATAAAACATGTAATGAAGAAATAGATAGACACCGTTCAACACTTGGAAACAGACCAGTATAGCTAAGTAAATTTACAATTTTACAATTTTAATGACAAGCGAGATACATACATACAGTATACAAATATACATACATACATACATACAGGTCGAATACGGAACGTAATTTTTTTGAAATCGGTTAAAAAACAGGTCAAGTGCGTGTTGGACATCACACATTTAGGGTTCCATACCAAATGAGGGAATTTCTAAGAAAAAATCTGATTTAGAATATACGTATTACACGTGAGAGCAAGAGCTCCGTATGTACCCTTTGGGTACGGAACCCTAACAAGACTAAAATTTTAAATTAAGTTTAATTTGTGCACAACAGAATCAACACCATTGTCAATAAGAAAGTCCAGCAGAAAGATTGTGAAAAGTCAAAATCAAATCATTTATTTCAATTAGACAATTTTTTTTTTTTTTTTGGGGGGGTGGGAAATCATCCTATGACTTCTTCCGCTCTAGGGTGGAGCGGAAGGGTGTGTCAGACTCTTACTGACTAAAACCCACCCCTGTTCCTCCCTGCCTCGAGTGCCCGGGGGCGAGGTAACTCTTTCGAATTTATCCTCCACCCCCGGGCAGGCACCGGCCGTGGCAGGCCCCTTCCTTTGGCTGACAACTCTTTGAGGCGCGCGTGGAACACTACGCGCCGTCGACTCTCGGGCCTGGTGCTGATCGGACGGCGAGTTTCAATTAGACCATTAAAAGGCATTTTTGAATATCTAGCCCACACTGTCCCACTGCTGGGCAAAGGCTTCTCCCATATCTTTCCAGCGTCAAGATTTAGGTACTTACAGAAAAAAAAATAAGTATGTCCGAGTCGTGAAAGAACTTAATCAACGAAACAAGCCCATAACCTTGTCACTGGTTAAATAAATTAAAGTTCAGATTAAACCTCACATCATACGAATACGATCGCCATCCAAAGCGGAGCGATAACAAAATTAATCATCATACACAAAATTGTCCGAATCAAGAAACCATTAAATAACCAATCCTCATCTAACTTAGAAACCATAGTCGTTTACCATCGCCTAAATCCTCTTTCAACCTTAACGCCCGCCAAAAAGGTCGCAAATACTTTTCTAATCTGGCAATACCGCCGTGTACAGTATTTAATCATCTACAAAGGACGTATTCGTACATGCGAGCCGTATTCAAAACTGACAAAAGAAAAAAAGCAATCTGCCAAGATTGGCAGTCGGGGGTACACAAAAAGGGGATCTTTTGGCTATATTGTTAGTGGAGATTGAAAAGCGTTTTGTCGTCAACATGTTATTCGGTAATTTAGTGTTGCCCGATTGAAATAACGAGGGGTGTAATTGGAAAGGAGGTTTTAGGGCCCATATGTGGCTGATTGATTGCTTTTTGCTGCCGGAAAGTACGATTAAAGATTTAGTTTTGTGTTTGATGTAGTGTTGATGGTGTGTAAGTGGATGGGATGCTGTTTAGTTGTTGGAAAGTGTTTTAATGTTTATTGCTTTGGGTGTTAAGTGTGAGTGTGTGAGTCTTTGCGGATTTAAAAATGGTTTCGATAAAGTAATTTATAGTAGATTTAGATCGTGAACCTATTTAAGTGATCGTCGCCCTTGATTAAGACTTTATTATAATCCTAATAGTCTAATATCCCAGAGCCATGAGACATTACTTAGCGCTTTTTGAAAAATTGAACAAAATCGAAAAATACGTATACATACTCGTAGATGACGTTTTGATTTTCTCCAATTACGAGTATGTTTAATTCCACATTCGATGTTATTGGGGTTTTTAGTTCTGGGGTATAAAACCAAAAAGTGAAAAATAAAAAACTTTTTTACAAGAAAAAACAACCGACTTCCGACATTCCGAATATTTCCGAAAAAAAAAAGTTATTTTTTAATTTTTAGTCTAGGTACTTATTTTATTTTTTGGAAGTCGGTTATTCTTTTTGTAAAAAAGTTTTTTTTTTATTATCAAAATGTGCGGGATTGAGTAGTGTTAGTACGAGTATGTACTTTGAACGTAGGCAAACATGCTACCTTGAGCCGACGGTATTTCTTTTTTGTTGCCTACATTTAGGTCATATTTGAAAAACCAAACAAAGCGTTTAGCACCCCCAAATTATCGCCGACTTTCATTTTCTACTCCTATTATATAAACTATGCTCGGCCGTGTGAATAGGACCTCACTAGAGGTGGTGATAAGCCTAATAGACTATTATAATAACTAATTTGGCGTTGAAGTATTACATTATTATTAATAAATTCGTTCGATAGTCGTTATCGTAAATAGAACGTATTTTTTTCAGAACTTAGCATAGCTTTGGTTTCTCCTTTTTAATTTTACATTTTTTTTAGTTTTTTAAACTATTGTTTATTTAAATTTTTAATTTAATTGATATCTTGCGACTACTGTCATATTTTTAGTAGCAATAGCAAGATTAAGACGAATCAATTGACGTAAGAATTATCAAAATCGACTCACGCGTTTGTTCTCTAAAGCGTCACTATGGAACAAACATACATACATATTATAGATGTATGGTATGTTTTTGAGGTTGATAAACATATTACCCTCCCTTGCGTCTCGCATTCGGGTAAAAAGTGGTAGGTAGTAGGTAGCTAAATAGCAACTGAAGGGTACTGGCAACGGGCCTGCGGACGGCGAGTAGTGGGTAACTTGCCGTCCGATCAGCACCAGGCCCGAGAGTCGACGGCGCGTAGTGTTTCACGCGCGCCTCTAAGAGTTGTCAGCAAACAGGACGGGGCCCGTCACGGCCGATGCCTGCCCGGGGGTTGAGGATAAATTTGAAAGAGTTACCTCGCCCCTGGGCATTCAGGGCAGGGAGGAACAGGGGTGGGTTTTAGTCAGTAAGAGTCTAACACGCTCTTCCGCTCCACCCTAGAGCGGCAGAAGTCATTGGATGATTTCCCACCAACCAAAAAAAAAAAAAAGAAGGTACAGGTAAAGGGGACTGACTGTCTTAATGAAAGATTTTGAAAAAACGCATTTAAAGTCCAGAAGTTATATTATTTTATTGAAATCAAAGTATGCAGTGACGTAGTTAAAGAGAGATACGAGTATGTTGAGTTTTTGTGAAAACTAGTAGTTGAGTATGAAATGACCTTACACATGTACCTGTTAAAAACCGGCCAAGTGCGAGTCGGACTCGCGCACCGAGGGTTCCGTACAAACCTGTAGGTATATTTATTATTAGTAATACGTAGTAAGTTTAAAATTATTACAAATATTTTTATTATCTGACCTAACTAAAAATTTATGCTTTTCGCAATTTTTCCTTTCTTATCTGTGCTATAAGACGTTGCTTCGTATCAAATTTTATGATTCTGAGTCCACGGGAAGTACTTACCCGTACTTTTAAAACGGTGAAGGAAAACATCGTGAGGAAACCGGTATGTCCTAGAACCACAAATTCGAAGACATGTGACATCTACCAACCCGCATTGGGCCCGCGTGGTGGATTACGGCCCACACCCTCTTACAGAGAGGAGGCCTGTGCCCCAGCAGTGGGGACATTAAAAAGGCTGATGATGATGAAGATGATGATTTACCCTGTAGGTTTTGATTCCCTTGCGAGTATCGAAAATTTGCAGCATAAACGGCAAACAATTATGATTGCGTTGGCTTAGAAGTTTGATTTTATCACAGCTCTAAGGGACAGTAGGCCTGAGTATTTGATATGAATTTCAGCTTGATACCTCTACGTGTTCTTGAGAAAAATAGTTGACAGACAGTCAGACAGACGACAACAAAGTGATCCCATAAAGGTTCCGTTTTTTCTTTTGAGGTACGGAACCCTAAAAACCGATTACCAGTACAAAATTTAAAAAATACAAAAATTGTAAAGTTCCCTGTTCCTTGCCTTCAATTGGACTCTTTGGCAATCATAAATTAAAGTGAGTCTAAATCAGCGATCCGATACCTAATCACTGATTTAAGGCTCAATTACACCTTCCGATTTCAAGGGACCCAATTTAGGAACTAACTAACTAGGAAGCAGGAAGCGAGCAATTACACTATCCTAAATTGAACTCCTAAGTCGGCAGTGTTGCCAACTCTTACAAATTCGAGTCCCTAAACAGAATATCAAAAGTCGCTCTAAAGTCTCTTAAAAACTGATTCTACCAGGAGCAGACTTAAAAATAAAAAGAGCGGAATCAGATTTTTTTTCTGGGAAAGGGACTTTGCGAAATTTAATTTAATTTTAAACACAAACCAAAATACTACTACCCCATTTGTAGCGACAAAGTCTCTAAATTGGCAACACTTAGCTCTAAATCGGGGTGATGCGATTACACTATCCTAAATCGTACACAATTTAGGAAGTCAAATCGGTACGTCCCAATCTCACTAAATCGTACACTAACTGCTCTAACTGCTATTACACCTTCCTGTTTCCTAAATTGGGTCCCTTGAAATCGGAACGTGTAATTGAGCCATTAGACTCACTTTATCACAGTGACAGTGTGACAGAAAGAGGCCTAGGCTCCTTTCTGTCAATAAATAATGTTACTTTAACGGTAATTTATGACCACTCTTTAATTCATAAAATCTGAAACCGTAGCTCATCTGTCAAAATTCAAAGTCCTGACTGACTGACTGACTGATATATCAACGCACAGCCTAAACCACTGGTCCTAGAGACATGAAATTTGGAGGGTGTGTTCTTTGTGAAGAGTCTTTGTGAGAGAGTTTGAGAGAGATCCACTAAGAAAGGGTTTGAAATTCAACCCTTAAAGGGATGCAAAAGGGGTTGACAGTTTATAACGGGGGAAGTACTAATTCCATTCCACTAATTCCCGAAGCCGCTGGCAGAAGCTAGTCATCAATACACTCGAAAGCATTGAAGTCGTTAACACTCAGCAAATGGAAACATCAAAATAACTTCAAATATTACTGATCCATAAAAACTCTGTCGATATTCATCAAAACGTCTCTATAGGCGTTTCATTGAAATCAAACTTTTAAAGCTAAAAATTATCAGCCGAAAAAAAGAAAATAAATATTCAAAATTCATAAATCGAACGTGAAAATGAAGTATCGGCTCAAACGAAACCCGTCCGCCGGTCGAAGTACACGTCACAAACGCAACGTTCTTTGGGCGTCCAATTTGTCTGATTGACGTCCGGCGTCGGCTTACAAAGCTCAAAGACTGCAACGACGCCATTGCTTCAAATAGAGCGTGAAAATTCAAATTGTACCTGTTTCTGTGAGTGTTAAGAAGGTTTTACATACGAGTTTTGTCTAGAAAAGACATTTTTTTAATGTTTGGACAATTTTCAGTCTGAGGTAGCTTGATATTATCATTCTCCTGCGTTTAATCATCATCCTCCTCCCATTTGAATTTATTAGGGGTTGACGTTTCACGTCTGCTTCTTCCTACAAAATTTAAAAAAAAATGGATCGCCCATACAAATTTTGATCAGTTAAATTAATTTTTATTTTGAGATTTAGAAAATTTAAAAATAACTTTAATTTTGGAAGACGGTGTTTCTGGTTTTGTGTCTTCGTTTTTTGACACCGACTTCCGAAATTAAAGTTATTTTGCACTTTTTTGTTTTTTTGGAAGTCGGTTCTATTTTTTAGGGTTCCATACCCGAAGGGTCCAAACGGAGACCTATTGTTGTCACTCACGTGTCCGTCGGTACGTCTGTCTGACTGTCCGTCTGTCCGTCCGTCGTCTGTCACATTGATTTATGAACTTGAAATTTGTTGATGTTTATTATTACGTACACTTTACTAACAAATACCAATATTTGGTACGGAACCCTTAATGTGCGAAATCCGCACTTGGCCAGTTTTTGTAAAAAAGTTTTTTATTTTTCACTTTTTAGTTGTGGTTTCCCACGAAACTGTGTTGACAATACATAGACAAATTTTCGCATTAATTGCGAGTCATTTGCTGTTATTTATTGTAGAGTGCCACTTTCTATCTCCGAAGATCTCCATCAGGTCCTAATGTATTCTAGACCAAAACTTTCCAAAATATGTATTTGAATAACGAAAACCCCATCCAAATCGGACCAGCAGTTTTTGAAAAAATCGCGAATTCAGAGCCTCCTTTTTTGAAGTCGGTTATAAAACAAAATGCTATAAAAAAATAAATATAATCTAACCTAACCTTACCATGAACCATTGAATTAATGTATTGATATTTTCACAAAATCTTTCTAGAAAAAAACATTTTTTTCAAAAAAAAACAACCGACTTCCAAAAAAAAAATACACTAAAAATTAAAAAATAACTTTAATTTCGGCAGTCGATGTTTGTATTTTATACTTCTTCGTTTTGGTTGTTTTTTTTTTTTGTAAAAAAGTTTTTTTTTTCACTTTTTAGTTGTTATACCCCAGAACTAAAAACCCCAATAACATGGCACGAAATTTAAGCATTTGGAGAACACCATAACGTTATCGAGGTATTTTTCGTTTTTGTTCAGTTTCTCAAAAAGCGCTGTAGCAATTTCGATTAAATTTATATGGGACCACCTCGGGAGTATATTCTTTCGGATAAAAAATGAATTTTGAAAATCGGTCTACAACTGACGGAGAAATCGGCAGACATACATAAAAAAAAAAACATACATACAGTCGAACTAGAACCTCCTCCTTTTTCGAAAGTCGTTTAAAAATACCATATAAGTCGCTCAAAAGTCCTAAAATACCAATATTCTGTCATTTTTATATTATTTCATACAAAGGGACTTCAATCCAATTTGTCAAATGTTTACTGTTTCATAACCAATACATGAGAGATTTTCTCAGTGTATGTGAAGAGGGCGTGTAAAGACAGCATTGCACTGAAAGCGACAAGTCGATAGACTAGGCATACTAATAATCTGGATCGCGGGAGTGTTTAAAATAGTCACCACGGTCCTGGAACGCACAAGCAACTGATGGAACGGGGAGGGAGGGGGGGGTTAATCAGTAAGAGTCTGACACGCTCTCCCACTCCACTCAGAGTGGGAGAAGTAATAATTTATGATGACTAACCACGCTAAAAAAACGTGTATTATAAATCTAGACTACATATTTTAATGTAATGTGAAGTTTCAAGAATGGAAAGTGGATACATAAATGGAATCGGAGATGCTGACAATGCCCGCACTTATAAGAATATAATGATTTTGTTCTCGAACCATCACAAGCAACTCTTATGAATTTTGACAATTTTTTACATTGTCACCGACTTGTGATTGTGACTTCAATTTGAACGTGTTTCGATAAGGGGGTTAACCTTTGCTCACTTTTTGATGGCACACTTCAAGAATCATAATGTATAAGGTCTAACAAAAATGCTGGAAAAGTAGGACAGTTCCTACTTCATCCATCATTCATTCTTTATTTCATGTACTTTCATATTCAAAATACATCGCAGCAGCACAGCTCGCAGTGTAAAAGTTACCTAACCATTGTCAGCTCATTCTTCATAACACATCTACCCCCAATCGCTCCGTTATAGCTTCCAGTGTGTGCGTCACCTAACGTTAGCACGTAACTGATGGCATTCCCATGTATCTCTTTGTGCCTCCATTCGCCATTCGATCCATCTAAGTCGGCGACAGTTAAGTAATATATCTGTTCGCATTGATCCGTATTTTGTGTAGAATCTGTGAAATACTTATAACTGATGTATAGATGTACGTTTACCTTTACTTTAACAATTTTGGTGTTACAGAGCTTTGGTTCGGATTTATGTTGCGTTTGCAGTCGTTGAATGAGACTGAATAAGATATATTCCGTAGTTGCATGTGTTCTATCAGTTCTATGTCGGTTGGATATGGTTTAGCGCCAAAAGAGGTTGCAAATATGTGTGACAAGCATGACAATACTTACAATACAACACACATTCAAGACATACAGATTTTTTACAGTACTAGCTGACCCGACAAACTTCGTGCCACCTCAAAATCAAATAATGGCGTGTTGACTATTCCCTGAATTGTTGTTATTTTCTCACTTTCCCGGATGTCTTTTTCTTGACCGACACAAAAAAGAAACTATATCAGTCAATCAATTCTCGAGATGACATTGTCATCGAAAAACCACCTAAATCATCTGCATCATCTGCCCAGCCTTTTCCCAACTATCTTGGGGTCGGCTTCCAGTCTAACCAGATGCAGCTGAATACCAGTATTTTACATGGATCGACTGCCTATCTGACCTCCACAACTCAGTTAATGGGTAATACGATACCCCTTGGTAAGACTGGTTGTCATACTTTCGGGCTTCTGACGACCCGTAACGACTGTCAAAGATCCACTATTGACAGCCGGGACCAACGGTTTAACGTGCTTGCCGAGGCACGGAGGAGGCTTGGTATGTAAAGATGGTCACCCATCAATGGACCAACCCCGGCAAGCGTAGCTTAACCTTATGGAACAACCCGTGCGGCTGTTATTACTTTAGCCACGAGCTCCTCCAAGGTACTTACAAAATGTATGACAAAATATTTTTGGAACGAAGTTCCTTATCGCGCGTTGTGAAAGGGGGCTAGACGGAAAAAATTCTTACGAAAAGTTGTCACGACACTAATGAGGCTGTCGATCCAAAAAGATTGTGTTGGAAAAACAATCTAATAAAAACTTCTTGTATTTTTGGTGGGTTGGTACAAAGTTTGCAAGCAGATCAAGCATTATCAAACATTATTTGTTATAGTTGTTGTTATTGCTAAAGAGTTGAGTTGAGCTGAGCTAAGCTGAGCTGAGCTGAGCTTAGCTGATCTGAGCTGAGCTGCGATGAGATGAGATGAGATGAGATGATGAAGTATAACTTCTTACGTGCGTGCGTGTGTACGTAGTTAATAATAAAAAAAATATTATAAATTAAAAAAAAAAAAATTATATTACAATTCCTTCACTAATTAATCGAAAGGAACTTCGTTCCATCCGGGTGTCCCTTGACACCTCTCAAGTTTTTTTTTTCATAATGTTTTTGTTTTGCGATTTTTTCCGAAGTTTTAATAGTGATTCTGTTATTCGGGGCGGAGACAATCGAAAATTATTAACAACATGAATTTTCAAATCCAATTCTTAACTTGATTTTGGATTAAAAGCTTCTAAAATTAACATTAATTAAATCAATCATAACTCCGAACCCACGATACTCAAAACATTTTAACACGTCCCTTAATTAAGTAAAACCAGATAAAATGACAACACAGACGTCCTCTCTCTTCAAAAACCAAGTACCTACTGAGCTAAGAGCTTATCCCGTTCAAATCCTTTTGATTACACCTAAACAAGAGAACACCAATCCAATTTCTTAATTCAGATTTAGAATGATTCCTTCGAGGGGACGGAATTTAAACTTGGAATCAACGAATAGATTAGTTGGTAGGGCAGATTGGTCGTTACTTTTAGTAGGTATAAAATAATAACTGACTTTTCTCTTTAGTCGACTATGTCATCATAGCGATGAAAGATATCCTTGATTAATGCCAATAAATAACAAGCTAGCAAGAATGCAAGAGACTGAAGTGAATCCAGTCCTAACCAGGACAAGAAACCCTTAAAATAATTGTGGTTTTCTGTGCGAAGCACAAAATAAACGTTTTTCTTTCTTTCTTCATAAAGTTTTGGTATATCCGTCTGTCCGTCAGGGGCATAGCTAAGAGACTGTTAGTACTAGAAAGCTGAAGTTTTTCATGGATATACCACGATATCGAAATAATAAAATCTTTAGCTCTCACTCGCCTATCCTGTTGTGTGGGTATCATTGGATCAGGCTTTTAAAATTATTTGAGGGTTTAAAAAGACTATTTTTCGATTCAGTGATACGTTTGCGAAATTTTAAACTTTACAGTGAAAAGTTTTTTTCCTGTCGAACTTCTCCCCCCTCCACCCCCCTAAAAGCTAAACTATAATATATATAAGTAATTAACTTTAAAGAAAACCTATCATGGCTAAGTTACCTCTGTTGGTTTTAGAGTAATAGTCGCCTAACTTATAAAATGTTTCTACTTGTTCAATTTCGTGCAAAATAAAAAATCCTTGAAAAAACCTTTTTTTACTTCGGTGATGTACGGTCTAGGGAACCCTACCTTGCGCTTGGCCCAACACGCACTTGGCCGGCTTCTTATTCATTCAGAAACTAATAATCGATTATCAATTTAAACATGTATATATACATAGGGTATGTGTGTAATTAATATAAGCATAAACATTTTTTGCAGTAATAAATGGCAAACACCAAGGATACAGTCTACCTAGAAGCTGAAACAAAAGAAAAGTTAACAGTACTTATGTTTCATTTTTCAAATCTACACCTCAGATTTTCTACTCAGAAAAGTAGGCATAAAAACCCGACCAGTCTGCGCAATTTAAAATTCAAATTTAAATTCTTCAGAACACCAATAGAACACGAACGATATTCATCTCGTGGGGTTCGTTAGTTCGTTCGGGTGTTTCCGTGAGCATTCGGCAGTTTCCGCCGGCACTCGGACATTGGGGGCGTATTAATCGTAATTAACCAACTCCGCTGATTAGCGAGGTTCCTTATTACTTAAAATTTACTTGAGTTTACTTTCTTGCGACGCTCTTAGTAGGATAAAGATGGGGTGAGATTAGTGTGGATAAGATGGAGGGATAATAATTATTTGTTTAAGAAGGTTTATATTTGTGTAAGTAATTGATCTTTGCTTTTGATGTTGAGTGATGGCGTCGTTTCAAAGAACTAAGACTAAACGCCAAAACGTTTTGGGAACACTTTCATATTGTGTACAACTAAAGAACGAAATCCCAGTCTGTGTTTCCTGATAGCTACAACCTAGGGGTGGATGAATAATAAGTTACTTCTAGGCTAGTGTGCTCCATCTTCGACCACATCATCGCTTACCATCAGGTGAGATAGTGATCAAGCTTGAGCCTATCACCTAAATATAATAAATTTGCTGCCAAAAACTGCGAAAACATTAGAATGTCTTTGCAGTTTTTGGTACTGCCGCACTGTAATGGAAAACAAAGTGAAAAAAAATCTGTATCAAAAAACTAAATACTTTTTAAACTTGACAGTCGCTCAGTAAATGCAAAAATGTGCGAAGCAAAACCCAAAAAAAATATTTTAAATCACCTTCTACGAGCATACAATTTCACTTATAATTTCTTCATTATTTTTATGATAGGTACTCTGTAGTTAGTGCCTGTTACATAGAAAGATGGCGTCATTATGTTGTGTTATTCTACCAAAATCCTTGCTTAACCTAAGATTTTCACTTTAAAGAAAAATGAGCAAATGTTTAACATTTCAAATCATTCCTTTAAAATAACCTATCCGTCTAAGTTACACAACCAGAAAGCCATGATATTTACATTAAATTGTTAGATTCTCCTGTAAATTTTCATGCAACCACACAACATAACCAAATCACACCTAAAAACCACTAATCCCAGAAAAAGTACAATCACGCACAAAAACATTATAATAATCCGGGCGTTATCCTCCCTATAGCCGTCGCGGTGGTGGTGGTGGGAGGAAGGGGGAGTGATACCGAGTATGATTCAACATTTAAATGTTAAACAGCAGCCGAATCTTCTGCGGTGCGGCGACGTCTTATAAGGAGTATATAGGAGCACAGAAATGGTGATGGCTTGGAGAAAATTATATTTTATATTATTATTTTGTATGAGTGGTTGAAGCTTTAGAGTTTTAGGTAATTTTGGTAATGGAACGCGTTTTGTAGTTGTTGTTTGTAGAAATGTTGACAATTTGAATTAGTTCTTGGAGAGGCTCGGTAGGTACATAAGTACTATGCTAAGATTGGTGTGTTTTTCCATAGATTTGTTTTTCCGTTTAGTTTATAAAAAAATATACTCTTAACATTTTCGATCATATCCAGTACCTACTCCTACCGCTCAGTTAGGATTATTAATAGTATTTTAGAAATTAAAACAATTCTGATATAAAAGCATGGTTAATATGATTTTCATACAAATTCTGTTACGGTGAACATAATTTGGCCAGGCCATTAAATAAGAAATATTTATAATTAAATGTTAAATTTCATTAACACATCTTTCCTCGACTGTACCGCATATTGTAAGTTAGCTACACCTTTGAGATATTCTTCTAAAGAGCACGAATAAACTCTTATAGTCGCAATAGTGCTAGTTGATACTTGGATCTTAATTGATATGCATGATAATTGCAGCCTGTGAAAGTAACCCCGAAAATACATTTTTTAAATAGCCATTCTTGAGACTGTAATAGTAGTTCTTGAGGCTGAAAGCGTATAAAAGCCAAACCTGGTAAGTAATATAATAAAAACTTTTTTACAAAAAAAAACTTTTTACAAAAATAAATACAACCGACTTCCATAAATCCATTTTTTAGTTTTATTTATGGAAGTCGGTTGTATTTTTTTGTAAAAAGTTTTTTATTTTTCACGTTTTAACCGACTTCAAAAAAAGGAGGAGGTTCTCAATTCGACTGTATTTTTTTTTTATGTGTATTAATATATAACTTTTTACTACGTGAACCGATTTTGAAGATTTTTTTTTATTTGAAAGCTGTTGCTTCACACGTGGTCCGTAATTTGGTGAAGATCTGATGACGAACTTCGGAGATACACAATGGAACTCTTCAATAAATGATAGCAAACCTTCCAGAATTGCTGCAATCGCATGTCTGTATATTGTTTTCACCACTTCACAACATTACATCACGCTGATACGTTCTGAAGGGGTATACAGATTTGTACAGTTCACCCTGATACACCATAATTTCACCAACTATGTTCAAATTCCCTATTTTTGGGGCTATCAATTCGGGCATAACTTTACTATTAAATAAAAAAAATCTTCAAAATCGGTTCACGTAGTGAAAAGTTATGAGGTAACACACACAAAAAAAATACAGTCGAATTGAGACCCTCAGAATTAAACCTCCTCCTTTTTTTGAAGTCGGTTAAAAAATGGAACCGACTTCCAAAAAAAGTGCAATTAACTTTAATTTCGGAAGTCGGTGTGTCTGGAAACATCATATTGATGCTATGTCAAAGAAGCTTAGCCAATATGCGTATGCTCTGTACAAACTATCTAAAACAGTTAACCGCATTACAGTGCAAATAGCTTATAATGCTTATGTGGCCTCTAGCATTAGGTACGGAATCATTTTCTGGGGCATCTCCACTGACGGAGACATTGCTTTTAAAGCTCAGAAAAAATGCTTGCGATCTTTTACCAAATTAAAATCGATTGACAGTTGTAAACCATTTTTTAAGGAACTTAGTTTGCTCACTCTACCATCTATGTACATATATGAAATGGGAGTGTTTGTTCACTGTAACCTGCATTTGTTCGTGAAACTGCGCTCTCGCCGTTATCAGAATACCATTCATGTTTCCTCTCATGACACCGCATTTTTCAGCAAAAGTGTGCTAGGTATGGCCCCAAGAATATACACACAGCATACCTGCAGCTATCAGAAATAAAGAATGTCTGGGATCCTTTAAGAGGTGTTTGTTTAAATTCCTGTTAGATAGATGTTACTACTCCATCACTGAGTTTACTACTGATAAACGGAGGTATGACGATTCCGACTTGCTGATTAAACACTTATGATCGTATTTATTGGTTTAGTATGAATGTGTTTATAGGTATATCTAAAATTGTAATGACCTGTTTACCTAATTGACATACTTACATTGATTATTCTATTAATGTGATTCTATTGACATGCCACTTTCATTGTAATTGTTTACCTAATTGACATATTTTAATTGAATCGTTTTTCTATTCTTTATATTGTAATCTTTTATTTTTAATTGATATGCCATCTTAATTGAAATTGTTTGTTTATATTGATTTTGTACGCCATATATTGGCAAAACATAGTGCACATATTTTTGACCATATACTATCTGTAACCATACCTATGTTTTACAAAATAAATGATTTAATAAAAAAAAAGAAAATTAAAGTTATTTGCACTTTTTTTGGAAGTCGGCTCCATTTTTTTGTAAAAAAGTTTTTTGTTTTTCACTTTTTAGTTGTGATTAAACTGGGTTAACAATTCATAGATATACGATCGCAGCAATTGCGGTTGATTTGATGTCAATTTTTGAAGAGTTCCGTTGTCTGTCTCTGAAATCCCTAATCAGATCAATATGGAATTTAAATAGGGCCATTTCGGAACAAACCTCTTTCGAACAAAAAAGAATTTTGCAAATCCGTCAATATATGACGGAGTTATGCCCGAACATACATTTAAAAAAAAATCATCATCAAGCATCTATTCATTGTTATTTAGAATAATCAATTCTTACAACAATAAATACTTTAGAAAAGTGAAAGCAAGTACAAAAACAAACAAAAAAATATGTAAGTACGACCCCAAAACTAGAAATGATGTAATGCAATAAAAACATTGAAAGACTCATTAGGATCTGTCAATAAGGTCCGCCGCATGTCAAACGAGAAATGGGCAAAAATAACCACTGAATGGGTCCCGTTAAATGCCAGGCGACATCGCGGCAGACCAAGGCGAAGATGACGGGACAAACGCGACTTCTATTGAAGGGACTGTGATGTACTAGCAAAGGACAGAGTTGTACAGAAGGGGGAAGGGAGGTCTTTGCCCAGCAGTGGGACAAAATAAACTGATTTATGCATACGCTATAAACAGGGTGTCAAAAGACACATCACAAAGCCGTTAACTATGCATACTGTACATGTAACAAAGTAGCTTTGGACTAAAATGATTGAATATACTCCCGAGGCAATTTCGATAAAATTTATATGGGACCCCCCATATAAATTTTATCGAAATTGCTTCAGCACTTTTTGAGAAACTGAACGAAAACGAAAAATACGTACACCTAGATGACGTTTTTGTTTTCTCCAATTACGAGTATGTTTAAATTCCACGTTCCATGTTATTGGGGTTTTTAGTTCTAGGGTATAACAACTAAAAAGTGAAAAATAGAAAACTTTTTTACAAAAAAACAACCGACTTCCAAAAAAGAAAATACACTAAAAATTAAAAAATAACTTTAATTTCGGAAGTCGGTGTTTGTATTTTATTTCTTCGTTATTTGACAGTCGGTTTTTTTGGAAGTCGGTTGTTTTTACGTATTGTAATGCAAACCCAGGCAAGCGGAGTTAGCCCGACCCCTTTGCTCTAAGCCGCGTAGGTACTTGTCAGATACGTTTTATATTCATTGCGTTTTTGCAACTTCAAATGCGTAATTTGTTCAGAAAAATTGAAAATTCAGGTAATGTTTGTCTGGAAAAAAGTTTAGTAATAACACTTCATCATCAAATGACTTCTCCCGCTCTCGGCAGGGCGTGTCAGACTCTTACTGACTAAAACTCACCCCTGTTCCTTCCCTGCCTGAGTGCCCAGGGGTGCGGTAACTCATGTTGAGAATTTATCCGCTACCCCTAGGCATGCAGGCATCGGCTACGATGGGCCCCGTCAGTGGTGGCTGACAACATCTCTATGAGGCGCACGTGGAACACTACGCGCCGATGACTCACGGGCCCGGTGCTGATCGAACGGCGAGCTACCCACTACTCGCTGCCCGCAGGCCCAGGTAGTAATGCCCACTTGAAATTCATTTTCGTAAAAAAGTAAAAAAAAAATGCAGCTTTGACATTTAATATCTCCAGAACCAGTGGACTCCCAGGTATGGTCAACTGGAAAAAAGTGATCCAAATAATGGTCAGAATAATTAAATGGCTTCAGGCTTTGGAAACTGTCTTTTACACCCGATAAATTTGAGTTAAGTATACTGAAGATCATTTGTTGTTGCATTATGACAATAAAGTATTTGTAAAGATCAATTCATTAAATTGTTGTTTTTAGGGTTACGTACCCGGAGGTTAACCATCGGGACCCTATTACTATGCCTCCGCTGTCCGTCCGTCTGTCAGCGGGCTGTCTGTCTCACGAACTGTAATAGCTACACAGTCTTAGGCAGTAGTTCTGTTGCTGCTATAACAACAAATAATAAAAATAGGGGACTACCCTACTAGAAACCTGTATTTTTTGGCTTTTTTTGCTCGATCTTAATAATGACGATAGGTAGACAGTATAAATTTTCACAGAATGTGTATTTCCTTTTCTGTTTCTGTTGCTGCTATAACAACAAATAATAAAAATAAATAAAAAATTAAGGGGCCCTATTAGAAACGTGTATTTATTGGCTTTTTTTGCTCGATCTTAATCACGCGTATAGTTTTGTACGATGGTATGGAACCCTTCATGCACGAGTCCGACTCGCATTTGGCCGGTTTTTTTATTTCATTAGGTGAATTATTATTTATTACTATTTAAATGAAAGTATCAAAACCCCTCCCTCCACTAATCCCGAGTATTCGAGACGGAGGCGACCCGCCGAAATAAATAAAGTTGCTGAGAGACTCCCTAATTACTTACACGCAACTTATACCTACACTTGTGTGCTTCATTATACCCGCCGTTTCTGAGCGTCTCTTCATTATGGACGTGACTGTACGCAGACACATTAAATGGATTTTGATTGGGATAACTACTTAAAAAATACTTCATCATCATCATCATCATATCAGCCGAAAAACGTCCACTGCTGGACATAGGCCTCCCCCAAGTGTAGCTACAATGACCGGTCCTGTGCGTCTAGCAACCATGGGCTACCCGCGACCCCCTCAGGTCATCGGTCCACCATGTTGGAGGCCTTCCAACGCTGCGTCTTCCGGTACGTGGTCGCCACTCCAGAACTTTTTAGCCCCATCGACCGTTTGTTCTCCGGTTTCCGATGCTGCGCAGTATCTTCTCGTCCCACATACCACAATGTCTCAAGATGAAAGTCTATGACCAATGCGTGTTGCCAGTGATGACATATGGAATAGAAACGTCGTCACTCACAATGGACCTCGTCAGAAGGATGAAAGTCACCCATAACAAAAATCTTAACCTAAGTACGCAGAAATATAAAATACGAGTACTTTGGGATAACATAGTTAATAAATGGAAAAATGTTTTTACTTTATTGCTAACTAAGTACACAAAATCTAAATCCGCTACTAAATCAAAATCCGTTGCGTTGTTCACGGGGAGTTAGCGGATAAACAGAAAGACAGACGCAAAAAGCGACTTTATTTTGTACTCTATAGATACTTAGTTTATTAACATGGCAAACTTAATTAGCAGTGGGCAGGGCACATTGTTTGCTAAACGAATGGCTGAGGGGCCCGAAAGGTTCCGAAGTGGCGACTGCGATTTTGTATTGAGGGCCGTAAGAGGCCCCTGGTTTCAGCACAGGACCGGTCGATGTGGCGATGCTTGGGGAGGCCCTATGTCCAGCAGTAAACGCGCTACAGCTAAGATAACGATGAAAAACTTAAACACTTGTGTGCTTCATTATACTATCATTTATTATGGACGTGACTGTACGCAGAGACATTAAATGGATTTTGATTGAGATAACTTAGTTAGTACTCGTAGATGGAAATAAGTTTTATTTTTTTGCTAACTAGCTCCCCGCCCCGGCTTTGCACGGGCTAAATTATCTATCTATCTAATACCTTTCAAACGAGCAGTTCTTGTATATAATAATAATCTCGATCTCGGAAACGGCTCCAAAGATTTCCATGAAATTTAGCATGCAGGGGGTTTCGGGGGTGATAAATCGATCTAGTTAGGTTCCGTTTTTAGAAAACGTCCTTTATACAAAAAAAACCCCGAGCTAAGCTCGGCAATATACCTTCTTCGTTTATCGCTGTTTCTACTGGTGAAAACCGAATCAAAATCCGTTGCGTGGTTTAGGAGGAGTTAGCGGATAAACAGAAAGACAGACGCGGATAAACAGAAAGACTGACGTGGATAAATAGAAAGACAGACGCGGATAAACAGAAAGACTGACGTGGATAAATAGAAAGACAGACGCGGATAAACAGAAAGACTGACGTGGATAAATAGAAAGACAGACGCGAATAAACAGAAAGACTGACGTGAATAAATAGAAAGACAGACGCGGATAAACAGAAAGACTGACGTGAATAAATAAAAAGACAGACGCGGATAAACAGAAAGACTGACGTGGATAAACTGGAAGACAGATGCGGATAAACAGAAAGACAGACGCGGATAAACAGAAAGACAGACGCGGATAAACAGAAAGACAGACGCGGATAAACAGAAAGACAGACGCGGATAAACAGAAAGACAGACGCAGATAAACAGAAAGATAGACGCGGATAAACAGAAAGACAGACGCGGATAAACAGAAAGACAGACGCGGATAAACAGAAAGACAGACGTGGATAAACAGAAAGACAGACGCGGATAAGCAGAAAGACAGACGCGGATAAACAGAAAGACAGACGCAGATAAACAGAAAGACAGACGCGGATTAACAGTAAGACAGACGCGGATAAACAGAAAGACAGACGCGGATAAACAGAAATATAGACGCGGAGAAACAGAAAGACAGACGCGGATAAACAGAAAGACAGACGCGGATTAACAGAAAGACAGACGCGGATAAACAGTAAGACAGACGCAGCAAGTGACTTTTTTTTAAAGGTACTACTTAGGTTAGAGATTAGAGACATTGAGCAGTTTTAAAACTGGTTTCAGCAAGGCAGTTTCGATTCTATCTGATCTGATTTGGAACCTACATAGGTACGACAAGATAGCAGAAGCATTCTCTTGCTAGGATTAGTGATAGGAACATTAGGTACTCTTAAAAATTGCCATTTATGTTTTTACAAACATATAAACGAATAGATTCTGCCAGCGGGTTTACATGCGTGAAAGTAGGAAATTATACCAAACACTCGCGGGATTAAAGAAACTTATGCTATGTTATTTTCCAAGGTACAAGCTATACCTATACGAAAATTTGTCAAAATCGGTTGTGCGGTTTAAGCGTGACCAACAGACAGAATTATTCACGCATCCTATAGTATTAAGTTGCATGCAATTTTTATCTATCAACAAAATTCCCTTACGGGCTATGTCGTTTGAAGTATTTTCTCATCTCCTTCAATAATATCAAATATTCTCAATACAAACTATAGCTGACATTCCCCTACAAAACTTCCACTAGCATCTGACACACGAGAGCGAAGCAATTCTCTCTGGAACTTTAAAACAAAGCGGCATAATGAAGCCTTGTGTCTTGAGATGAGGCCTGATCTCGACGCAATCCGGATGCTGCAGAGTTTAAAATTAAGATGTAACTCTTGTGGCCTGGTTCGAGGAGCGGACGAATCAGAAAAGACGTACATTTGAGTAGGTAGGGACTTTGAAACAAACGAAAAGAAAAATATATTATAGGTATAACTAAATACTCGTAAGTACCTATATTTATTCACCAAAGACATACAAAACAGTTTCAAGTGGTTACATGTGACAAAAAAATTAACTGTATCTTAGAAATCAGTGTCCCTCCAAGAATAAATAATAAAATTAAGATATAATATAATAGGAGCATGCATGATTAATTTTACTTACTCAATCAAAGTTATAGAGCAGAATAACTAACATAAAGAGACAGAGACACAGATGTCCGCTTTCGTAAACGTCAAGCAAAAGCAACTACAAAAACTGCTTACTTCAAAATGTAAGCAGTTTTTTAAGTCACCACTCCCGTTTCACCGTTGGTGACGTTGGTGTGTCAGTAGGCAAATCGTATGCTTCGAAATCTATATTTTTGACACTTGTCTATGGTGTTTTTAGTTAAGTTCAATGTCTGTTATGTGGACAAAACCGTTCTTTGTAGAACTTTAAAACAAAGTGACACAATGAAGCCTCAAGTCTTGAGATGAAGCCTGATCTCGACATAATCCGGTTGCTGCAGAGTTTACACTTGTCTTAAGACTTAGTATTGTGGCTTGCCCCCCTAGACAATTATAACTTTTTTGGTAGCGTTCATACCAAGCGCCGCAGCGCCGGTTCGAGTAAGGGCGAGTCTGAAAAGGCATAGGAACATAAATATTTGAGCAAAGTGAAATATCATCTTTGAGTTTATTTCGGTATCTTCTCAGAGCAGTTAGCTAGGAAACACCGACAATCATCACCACCACTAGTCACAAAACTGTGAAGGAAAACATCGTGAGGAAACTGGCATGTCCTCGAACCAAAATATTCGAAGATATGTGACATCCACCAAACCGCATTGGGTCCGCGTGGTTGATTGAGGTCCATTCGTTCTCACCAAAAGAAGGCCTGAGACCCAGCACTGGGAACGTTAAAAAGCTGATATCAACCTGTAGGGACTCTGAGGACTCTTGTACTCAAATTCTGAGACTAGGATATTCAACTGACTGCCTCATTGAATCAATGGTAGCGAGCAAGACTGCTAAGCTTTTAGTCATCAAGTTAGGAACAGAATTTTCTATTAAGGTTTTTTCAGTACTTGCTTGTCGAGATCTGTGCTCGGTTGATAAAAAGGTTAGCTCTCCAAAACGTGGGCTGGAACATGGGGAAATAGGTGATATTGGGCGATGCGCCACCGGTACATGGTGGACATCCAACCCAGACGCACCAAGGGTTTTGGGAACACGTTCATTGTGCATTCGGCTAAGGAGTGGAATGCCGGATAGCTACAGCCTGGTGGTCTTTATGTCAAGAGTGAATAGGTTACTTCTAGGCAAGCGTGCTCCATCGTCGACCACATCATGACTTACTATCAGGTGAGATTTAGGAAGACGTTCTAATGAAATCCTACTAATATTATAAATGCGAGTTTGTATGTTTGTGTTTCAATCACGCAAAAACGGCTAAAGGGACTTGAATGAAATTTTGCACACAGATAGATTATGACCTGGATTAAATTATATGCTACTTTTTACCATGCGGGCGAAGCCACTGGTAGAAGCTAGTATACAATAAACTTTTTCTACCCCTTCAGGATTACAAGCATCAATAAAATTTTGAAAATTTATAATCTAGAATATTAGATTTATGATCTATCCCGCGGGTACTGTTATTTTTCACGGGATAATAAGTAGCTTATGTTACTTGCTAATAATTTAGCAATTTAATCTATTAGTAAAAAAATGACTAAAATCGGTCAATTAGTTGCGGAGCTTATTCGGTACAAACAAACAAAAAAATCTTTCTTCTTTATATAAAAATAAATATTAGTATATATTCCAAACATTTCACTCCCGAAAATATATATCGTTAAAAATTCCCACGTTCCACATTCAAAAAAATTCGAAATTCTAACGGAGTTTATTCCAGAGTTTGAAACCGTTGATCGTACAGGAAACGGAAAGGGCGGGAAATAATTAGCCGTCGCTGACGCTCGCCTCGGGCGAAGGAAACGCTCCATACAGCCTGGCTGTAACTCCACGAACGAATGAGTTGTGAATTTTAGGCTTCACACTTTTTTCCTTTGCCTTTTTTATTTTTTTTCCTACGTTAAATTTTTTAACGAGACCTATTTGCTGAAGTTGGCAGTTTATATCTCCGAGGAAAGTTCTTTTTCGCAAGTTATATCGATTCCGATATCTATACTTTGCTTTTTTCTGTTGCGTTATGTAATAATCTTCAATGATGAGAATGTTTGGGTGGGAACTAACTAAACAGAAAGTCAGGTTGTACTTAACTTCACGAACGAACGAGTACGACTTTTAGGCCCCACTCAACCATTGTGTACCTTTTGTTTAGTTTGACCCCAACGGACTTATTTATATTAAAAAATTAAACATGTCATTACTTTAAACACTGATTAGCAGGTTCTTAATTCAAAATGTTCTACGGAGATTTTAATCCGCTAATCAAATCAAAAAGCATGTTAAAAACCAGAGGACATTTCTACCTGCCTGCTTATTTTATTGTCAAAAACACGTACAAAAAAACCGACTTCCAATAAAGCAAATACACCAAAAATTTAAAAATAACTTTAATTTCGAAAGTCGTTGTTTGTATTTTATTTCTTCGTTATTTGACACCGACTTCCGAAATTAAATTTATTTTTAAATTTTTAGTGTATTTTCTTTTTTGGAAGTCGATTGTTTTTTTTTGAGAGCAGTGGTGGCCCAGTGGTTACGGCCGTGACTTACAAGTTGTAGGTCGTGAGTTCAAACCCCGGCAGGCGCTTTAATTTGTGTAAATTGTTTTATCACCACTGCTCTCAAATCGGTGAAGGAAAACATCGTGAGGAAACCGGCATGTCCTAAAATAAAAAAATCGAAGACATGTGACATCCACCAACCCGCATTGGGGCCGTGTGGTCGATTACAGCCCACACCCTCTCATAGAGATGAGGCCTGTGCCCCAACAGTGGGGACATTAAAGGCTGATGATGACCCAGAACTCAAAACCCCAATAACATGGAACGTGGAATTTAAACATACTCGTAATTAGGAACCTCGAAGTCGGTTAAAAATGTAGAAAACTTTAGCCAATTAGGTGCCCATCAAGTATAAACAAAACAATCACAATTTATTACAAAACAACCATCCTCCAATAAACGTCCATTATTTCCCTCAAAACAAAAGCGAGCAAAAATAATAATTTTAAAAGCTTTAAAACAAATTGTAGGCAACAATTACCCTTCGGTCCAAGGTTCGCTTGCATCCTCTTTGTTTCTCCCCTATTGAACGAGGGAAAATGGCCGGATAGAAACTTTGCTATCAACTCTGGAACATTTTATAAGTTAACCCCCGCGATATTGTATTATGTAAGTTTGCAAGTAAGAAAGACTGCCCTCGGAAACCAAAAAGTGGTATCTCAAAAACATGCAAAATAGTGTTTTATTGACATACCTTAACGGTTCTTCCAAATGTCAATAAAACACAATTTTGATATTATATATCGGATGGGCTAATCAAATATGCCGTGACTTTATTGGAACATTGAAAAGAAACTTTATCCACACTCATCTCTATCTCTTCATAGTATCAAAAATTAAAGCCTAAACCACGCGACACCACACCCCAACCTGTGCGCACGGAGACGGGAGGTATCCGCAGAGGACACACACAAACTTACCTACTCGTTTATGACTATAAACGAGGTAGGTTTGTGTGTGAACCTCTGCGGAACCAGGGCGGGTTGCTAGTCACGTCTATAAATAAACGAAAAGGGCTAAACGTGTTGCTAAGCGCAAAACTCGAGGACTGCTGGACCAATTTGGATGAACTTTTTTAAAATTATTCGTTGAAGTCTCAGGAAGGTTCTTATGAAGAGAAAAATTGGAAAATTTGCACGAAAAACCGTAAAAATACATTTTTAGTTTATTAAATTCAAACAGTTCCTAGCCCTCTATTAGAGTTAGTTTTACGCAGATGAAGTGTGTGAAGAAGTCGAGGGCAAAGGCTAACTAGCCTGTGTGAATTTTGCATTTATTCAGCTATTTAGGGCCGAGACAAATTCAAAAAATCAAAGTTCATTAAAATCGGTCAAGCCGTTCTTGAGTTATAATATATTGTGTTATTTTTTTTTTACAAAATCCCTTTTTTCCTTTTATGTTATTTTAGAGTTACCGCTTTTTGACTTATGAGTGCAGAGAGCTATCTCGGTTTTTCTCTTTAGGGTTCCGTACCCGAACGGTAACCAATGGGACCCTATTACTAAAATTTCGCTACCCGTCCGTCCGTCCTTCCGTCCGTCCGTCTGTCCGTCCATCCGTCTATCTGTCAGCGGGCTGTATCTCATGATACGTAACAGGTAGACATTTTTGGGTTGAAATTGAAATTTTCACAGAATGTGTATTTCTGTTGCCGCTATAACAACAAAAATAATAAAAATAAATTTAAAATTAAAGGGGGCTACTAGAAACATATATGTTTTCTTTTAGCTATTTTTGCTCGAAATACTTAAATTTTTCGGACACGTCATCTGCAACGAAGACTCCATGGAGCGCCTCATCGTCCAAGGCCATGTAGAGGGGCGACGTTCACGCGGCAGATCACCTACACGCTGGACCGACCTTATTAAAAGCACTACAAAATGCTCCATTGTGCAATGCTCTCAAGACACCTACAACAGAAGCCGTTGGAAACTCCTTGCGAGGGCTGCCGTACTCGCAGAGGATAACCGTAACAGTCCAACATCATCATAAGCCACGACCACTCTATCAAGAGTGCACGACTGAAGAGAGAGAATAATGGCAACAAGTAGACGCGTCTGATCTTGTACGATGGTACGGAACCCTTCATGCGCGAGTCCGATTCGCACTTCGCCGGTTTTTTTTATTACAAATAGGAACTCGTTCATTGAGTTTTGTTGTGGACCGTGCTGTTCTTTTTTAGGGTTCCGCAGCCAAAGGTAAAACGGGACCCTATTACTAAGACTCCGCTGTCCGTCCGTCTATCTGTCTGTCTGTCACCAGGCTGTATCTCATGAACTGTGATAGTTAAGACAGTTGAAATTTTTACAGATGATGTATTTCTATTGCCGTTATAACAACAAATAATAAAAATACAGAATAAAATAAATATTTAAGGGGGCACCCATACAACAAACATAATTTTTTTGCCGTTTTTATAGATAATGGTACGAACCCTTCGTGCGCGAGTCAGACTCACACTTGGCCGGTTTTTTAATTTCGACTGTTTTGAAGACTTTGTGGTCGATTTTGAGTAGAATTTGGACTTTTTAGTGTTTTTCTGATTAGAATGGACACCATTTTTTTTCGATGCCTGAGGCCCTTGAAGGACTTATTTTAAACTTACTTATTATGAGATTAGGATTAATTATTAGTTGCAGTTTTAAATAAATCGGAGGGCTAGTTTCTTATCAAGAACGAGAATGGACATACTCTCCAAAATCATTTTTCATGACCTTTTAATTAACCCCTGACGCAAAAAGAGGGGTGGTATAAGTTGGATTGTTTTGCGTGTGTCTCTCTGTGTCTGTGGTACTACTCTTAAACGGGTAAACCGATTTGAATGCGGTTTTTTTATTTGATAGCAGGTTTTCTAGCAATGGTTCTTAGACATGTTTTATCGAAATCGGTTCAGCTAGTTCAAGGACATCAGCTCTTTTTTTTTTTAATGTTCGCTTTTCTATTTTGCGTTGGGGTTTTTTTTCTAATTATTATATTTAATTGATATCATGTTTGGAATTTCACAAACTTTAATTGTTTTACATCACATTATGACATCTAATCAGTCTAAAGCCTCGCACCTATAAAAGCCGAAGTCCTAAAAAATTCAATCTAACTTTCCTCATACCTACAGAGAACGCCCCGCCCCTTAATTATAACCAGTGTTACAAACGTAGAAAATCGAATAGAATCCAGTAATCGACGTCGTGTCACCGCGCGCACATTCACGTCACTTCCCATTTCGCGAGTGGCAACACTGAGATATAGCGCGGTTAGGAGCGAGTTGGTTTTTTGTGATAGAGGGTTCTGCAAATGGATTTTTAAAAGCTCTAAGCTTTTTCCAGCGGCTCCGCCCGAATTAAAATCAGGTATTGTCTAAGGGAACGTACAAACGTTTTAAATAAACAGACTGACAGAGTTTTTTCGTTTTTAAAATATACTACCAGTTCTACTGTTACTGTAGTTTAGGTGTTAGTGTATAGGTAATATAAATGATTATATAATGTAATGAAAGTTTGTGTCGTTAACAGACACTTTTCATTGGTTCTTAGGGCAGAAATAAAGAATTTATAAAATGAACAACAGGGAATGTTGAACGATTTAATGATATGCTAGATACTAAATAAGTATTTCTTTGACACCACATAGCTAAACCACGTGGCAAAACCTTATCTACTTATATTTTCAATATTATGTTATATCTCTGTAATTTAGTTTAGGACATTTCGACACAATGTAAAAATTGTTTAAGAAATGAAAAACCATACACGATTTCCCCAAAACCAAAAACACCGTTTCTCATCTCTCTCACTGACTCCTAAACGTAAAAGGGGACCTGTCGGAAAATGGCGCGTTATTATCTCAGCTAATAAAAATTCAGCGCGCGAAAATCCCCGCGCCGCGATTGGTCGAGCGTCCCTCGGGCGCGCCCGCCATTGGTCGGCTATGCTGATTCCATTTTCAAATTAACTTTCTCTGGCAGCGTCGTTTTCCAGTTAGGTTAGGTGTGAATTTATTTATTTCATTTTCGTTTTTATTACGTGTTGTTTTTGTGGAGATGTGACTTCTTTTTTTTAATTGGAGAATAGAGATTTGGCCTTTTTGTGTTCATGTTTTTATTAGCTTGTTAATGAGAAGTATAATTTTGTTGTTCAGTTTCGAGTTGCTTTTTAATAAATAAAATTATTTTTAAAGATTATTCTGCACTTAAAATATAAGATTTTTGCTATTGAATGAGACAAAATAAACCGTTTTTAACCGACTTCGAAAAAGGAGGAGGTTACCAATTCGGATCTCGGTATTTTTAACCGACTTCGAAAAAGGAGGAGGTTATCTTTTTTTTTTTTTTTTATGTATGTTCGGGCATAACTCAGTCATATATTGACGGATTTGCAAAATTCTTTTTTTGTTCGAAAGGGGTTTATTCCAAAATGATCCCATTTAAATTTCAAAAAGATCTGATGATGGGTTTCGGAGACAGACAACGGAACTCTTCAAAAATTGACAGCAAATCAACCGCGATTGCTGCTATAGTATGTCTATGAATTAACACAGTTTAATTTACAACTAAAAAGTGAAAAACAAAAAACTTTTTTACAAAAAAATAGAACCGACTTCCAAAAAAGTGCAAAATAACTTTAATTTCGGAAGTCGGTGTTCCTGTTTTGTGTCTTCGTTTTTTGACACCGACTTCCGAAATTAAAGTTATTTTGCACTTTTTTTGGAACTTGGTTCTATTTTTTTGTAAAAAAGTTTTTTCTAACACAACGACAGTTTTGAAGTAGTTCAATATAAACATTATTAAACATAAAATTTATAAAAAAATATTCTAAATACAGTCAGCTCCACATTATGCATTCGCCAGTGACAAATCCAGGCGTACACTCAGCCAAAATACATCGTTATAATAAAACTAGTTTACGACGACGATTCCAAGCTGCGCTTAACTTTAACACGTTCATATTTGGTATACCTTTATAAAGGGTAATTGCCATTTATAACAAATAATATTATAATTAAAAAACACTTAAAAGCACGCTTTTGAGTGATGTCATTTTATTTTCCGTATTCTTCTCAGTTATATTTGATACCCATAACATGGAAACGCATGAAAATAGTCCGCCATATTGGATTTAGAATGACGTCATTTAGCTAACCATATATTGTCAACCAAACTAAATATGTATGCATTTCAGCTCAATCTGACACCGGGAAAGTTAGTTACAGGTGTAGCTAATAAAAGCGTGATTAAAGAAAAAAAAGTTCTGTGTCTTTTCCTGCTCCGATGTAGTGTGGCTTGAACATTGTTCTATTTTAATTTTATGTTGAATTGAACCTTCAAGGCTCCCGCAGACAGGTGCGAAGCGACAAGGATGGGACACCAGGTTTTCACAGAATTATTATCGATTTATCATTTCGATCTTGTGAAAATAAGTTATCGATATTGTATCTTCAGGAACACTTTATTGTCCACCAGCTCACTACGAACTACTACGAACAGAAGGACAGTCAAGCCTAGATCGCCATCGAACTAAGTCATGGCCGTCAAACTGTACCCGATTCGTAGTAATCCTTAATTGGGAACATATTAAACTGATTTATGTATTTATTTTTAATTAAAGCAATTTATCTAACCACAAGTGATTTTATTTCACGATGAACCCCCATTCCATTCTCACACGATATCCTTTTTCTAATCCTGAATTCCCGACATATCACTACATATTATAAAACAAAGTCCCGTCTGTCTGTCTGTATGTCTGTTCGCGATAAACTTAAAAACTACTGAACGGATTTTCATGCGGTTTTCACCAATATACAGAGTAATTCATGAGGAAGGTTTAGGTATTTATTTTGACTCGTGGAAATGCCCCTGGAGCGGGTCGCTAGTCTATAATTTATATCCTAAAAAGTATTCATAATTACTTTACAAAAGGTATCCAACACTGAACGTGCACTGGCACAAAATAACACTGTGTTACTTGAAAGCCGTCCACATTACCGACTAAATTGGAATACCGCGTAATACTAGCCCTATTGGTAGGGTGGCCAAGTAGGCTGTGGCAAGGGGAGAAGTGCGGTTGTTAGTGTGAATGAAAATTTGTTGGTTTTTGGGTAGTAAGGTCAATGATATGTCTAATGACACCGGATAAATGCCGCATTATATACACCGTTCGTTTATGATAAATCCCATAAAATTGTAAACTTTTTAGAATAAATATATTAAAAGAAAGTACGGGTTACAGAGTGTGTATTATGCGTTCAGACTCTTACTGACTAAAACCCAACCCTATTCCTTCCCTGCCTGAGTGCCCAGGGGTGCGGTAAGTCATGTTGAGAATTTATCCGCTACCCCTAGGAATAATGCATATTTAATGAGCAGTGTCCGGTGATGGTCCCCGCCACCAGGAGCAGACTGCCTCTGTCTAGTCGCAGAAAGCTTCTGGTCAGAGGCTGATAAGTCCATGTTATTACAAGCTTCGTTTAAGGCGGAAGCTCCAGGGTAGCCCACGAAATTCAAATTTACTTACCTTTTTGCATTTTGCAGATCAGTGTCAGGTTGTATCTTGGTCAAAATTTGATTCGCGGCCGTAGCAAGTATGTATTTATAGATAATCATTAAAATCTTCAATACCACTCTCTCATTTAGAAATGATTCCAAATGTAAGTTACCTGGAGCATTCACCTTAAGTGAATAGGGTAACAATTACACTGGTAATATGCAACCCAAATCACAAAAAAAAATCATTTTACGAAGATCCTAAGAACTCCAGGTTTCATATCCACCCTACTAACAAGGGCCGGGTAAGATAGCGACAATGGGGGTAATTTTCAGCTGAAGGGGGGAGGGGAGGCGACCAAGTTAAACCTCTTTACTGCACAGAATCGAGTCGCTGATGACTATTTATTGATATTGGCGCCAGAGATGATACGAGAGAGGGTTTCGTTTAATTTCAAGGTTTTTGGAAGCTGAATGTCTGATTGAATGGGTATTTGTACTGACTTGGGTAATTTTACCAGGTTATTTTACCTGAATCTCTAGCAAAAACATTTGTTTTCTGCGTTTGTCTGTTTCTCCGCTAACTCCTAAACCACGAAACATATTTTGACGCAGTTTTTACTAATAAAAAGAGCAATAAACGAGGAAGATTTGTGTTTATAATTTGCACCCGTGCGGAGCCGGGGCTGAAGGCTTGTGATTCCAAGAACTACAATCAAGTATTCAAATCAACATCGTTTTCGTAAAAGGACGATAGTTAAGCCGTTGCCGCCGTTTTAAGATTGTCCAAGAGTGAAATGATATCATTTGACTCTTGCACAATCTTTTCGTAGCTTTAATCAGAAGCCTTGAGGTTAGATAGGCAGTCGTTCCATGTAAAATACTGTGCAACTGCATTTTATTTGACTACGTCTAACCTGATAATGTGACAGTGCCAATGTTCTACACTTGATCGTGAATACAAACAATCCGCACATCATATCTTATGGGAATGTACTCTTTGGCAAACTGAACGCAATATTATGTTAGGTTTTTTTTTTTTTTTTATGTTAGGTAGTGTTCAGGTGGGTCGCGGATAAATTCGTAACAGAGTTACCGCGCCCCTGGGCACTCAGGCAAGGAAGGAACAGGGGTGGGTTTTATTCAGTAAGAGTCTGACACGGCGTCCCGCTCCACCCAGAGCGGGAGAAGTCATAGGATGATTTCCCACCCCAAAAAAAAATCGGATTATGGAGAATATTTTCATAGTTTTTATACTAACTCCTTTTCACTCCTCTATGGGTTGATTTTCAAAAACTCTTAGTGGATACCTCTCTTCATAAAGAACACACTCTAAAAATTGCATGTCTCTAGGACCAGCGGTTTAGGTAGTGCGTTGATATATCAATGTTTGGCGCTTTTGATGAATCTATGGCGCGTAGTGGTGCACCGTACCAGAAACGATATCACTAGGAATTAGTTAATTAGTTTAGTTATATTTTATTTTTGCTTGGATACTAGGCGTTTGAAAATTAATATGCGTTTTGTAATCTATGCAAAATAAATATTTATTCTTTCTTTCTTTTCTATATCAGTCAGTCAGTCAAGACTTTGAATTTAAATATACAGATACAGATTTTATACACACAGATAACCTTTTATGATACGGTAGTAACATCAAACCAATTAACGTACGAACTTACCTACTACAAAAACGTTTTGTATGTTGTAAAAAACCGTATAAAACCTTTTGAAATTTACCGAAGTGTACAATAACGCGACGGCTCTCGAGTCTGAGAGTGAATGGGGAGCTTTATAGTCGAGAGGTGCATGGGACGCCACGCGGCACACTCAGACGTATTGAAAGAGTATGGATGTATGGGATCGGTGGAAAAAAGGGAAACTTTGACTGGTGGGATACAATTGTGTGAATTAATAAGTGGGGTTTTAAATTATAATTTTATTGTTCGGATATTTTATATCCCATAAAATTTTGTGCCCCATATTTTTTATTTAATTTATTAAAATTAGATAGAAATATGATAAGATAGAAAAAATGTCAGCGGAAATTAACGGAGCTTGTTAAGGCCGATGCCTGGCAGGGTCGCAGGACACGGGCAACTGAAGCAACTGAAGGAACAGGGGTGGGTTTTAGTCAGTAAGAGGCTGACGCGCCCTCCAGCTCCACCCAGAGCGGGAGAAGTTATTTGATGCAACCCATTCATCATCAGCCTTTTATTGTCCCCACTGCTGGGGCACAAGCCTCCTCTCTGTGAGAGGGTGAGGGCCGTGACCGCGCGGGCCCAGTGCAGGTTGGTGGATGTCACATATCTTCGAATTTGTGATGTTTTCCATCACCGTTTTGAGAGCAATGGTGATGAAATAATTTACTCAAAGTAAAGCGCCTGCATGCCTGGGTTTGAACTCACTTGTAAGTCGCGAGCCGTTTCCGCTGGGCCACCACTACTCTACATTTTTCACTTTGTACGAATATAGTACCAACCCGCGCTGGGTTCTCGTGGGGAATTACGGCCCATTTCCTCTTCTAGAGAGGAGGCTTGACTCCCAGCAGTAAGAACAATGTTATGGCTGATTATACTGCAACTATAGTTTACCTAAAAATACCTATTGATCAGGTAGGATGAATTATATCCAATAAGAAAATCAAAATTCGTCTATTGTCCCTTCCGCTCACCGCCCACTAAAGCCATTTCACACGGCACAAAGCATATTCGTGCGTTTTATTTAATTAAACCCGTAATGGCGGGCGCGTGCCAGCCCTCACGTCGAGTACCTACTACAAACTGCATAGGGCACGTAACAATGTTTTTTTGCTCGTCTAATTGTGATAGTAATTGTGATACCCTTGTTAATAGGGCTTTTTGGTAATTGTTGTGAAAGAGTATTGATTACGAGTAGGTGGGGGAAATGGATTGGTTTTTGAATAATGATGCGTTTTGGCGTTGATGTGTAGTTCCCAGCTAGTTCCCTTTACCCTGTTTATTCGTGATTTGCATTGAACTTTCTGTGATTATATTTTAATAAAGTCTAAATACCCCAAGAGGGTTTATATTCTATATGCCACCGGGTACCTAATTTCAAAACACCGTAAGATTGTAATATATCTAGCGGAAGTGTAAACTCTCGATATAATTGTTATGAATAGATCACTTCAAATACATTAGGTAAATATCATCCAAATTCGATAAATTACTAAGTATATTATATCGGAGTCTTATTGAAACTGAAAAGTTTACATTTTTAAGTGATACGGTGACATACCTATTCACTAATTAACAATTAAGTACCTACTTGAAGAAACGGTCAAGTTTAGCCGCTTTGATGACACCAAACATGTTACGCATTCATGCCATTCATATTATTATATGTTCCTGGATAGAACAGCGTTACTATAATTAACATCAATTTTCATTTTCACATGTGTCGACACCCTTGCACCATCTCATCTTCTTAGCACGGTGGGCTGTGCTGGGGCGGCTGCTACAGGTGCAGAAAACCTCAAACGGCGCAAATATAACAACCTTATTGGGAGTTATATGTTTGAGCCGTTTGGGGTTGAAACACTAGGGCCATGGGGTCCGAGTGCTCATCGAGTTTTCCGTGACATCAGCAAACATTTAGTCGACTCTTCACAAGGCTGGCCTTTTTTTCGGCCAACGAATCAGCATTGCCATTCAACGTGGCAATGCTGCCAGCGTTCTGGGCACTTTTCCCATTGACAGCGATGTGGACGAATTTTTTTATGCCCAATGAGCTTTACTCCTATCGGATCTTTTATGCCTCTTGTACATATTTTATTTATTAAGTTATTTATTAGTTTAGTATAATATGTATTGTAGTTATAGTCTATTGAAAATAAAAGGTAAAAATGAAAAAAAAAAACATTTTCAATTGAACACTATTTGCATTATATCGAAACATTTTATTAATCAATTCTTCAGCTTCACCAAAATACTGTCTTTATTCCTTCTATATGAAGCACTTAGAAACTCTTTACAAGTTTTTTTTATGGACATTTTTTTTCATGTCTTCAACTTAATCCACCAAGCGCAATAAGACACAAAAAAAAACAAATCTCGTTCCTACATAAAGTAACGCCAGCTAATCTGTTAAGTATCTTCACTTAGCGGAAACTTGTGACAAACATCACATGGTGACATGGTGTTGAGTTACCAAATAATGGCGACCAGAGATTGTTGCGACGCCGATGTACAGATAATAAGGGTAAGAGATGAAATGAGGTGGGGTTCGTGGTTATCGTCTGAGAGATTTAGAATTGGTTATTAAAATTTGTTTGGCTGTTGATCTTATTTATAAAATTCGCTAACCGCAGCTTAGTTTAAATTCTAATTAACGGACTCCAAATTAAAAAAAAAGCTAGCATACGTCTCATCCATCATATTCAGCAGTGCTATTCCGTAAAATCTCACCGTGAAAACTTAGGTGAAGTGAACGTGAAGTGGGCTGTCAATTTATTTATTTATTTACACTTCATGCAACTAAAGTACAAAGGCGGACTTAATGCCTTAGGCATTCTCTACCAGTCAACCAAGGGCGGTGGAGAGATAATATGGCAGGTGCATAAAAAAGAAAAACAAACAAAGCAACACCAAGTAGAAATATTAAAAAAAAACGTGAACGAAAATATATATATTAATAATAAACATACATATATATTTAATATAATAAACCAATAAATATATATATATATATATATATATATATAAATAAGGTTTTTGAGACGACTCTACTCCTTGTGTAGAAAATAATTCCGCAACTTCCGCTTAAATGCATACTGACTGGTGGCCGTCCTGATATCGAGAGGAAGCGCATTCCACAAAAGGATGGACTGAATATGAAAGGAAGAATGAACAAAATCAGAAGTATGAGCAGGGCAAAGCAGTAGAAGATTATTAGAAGAACGCAGATTCCTGGCGTGTGAAGAACATAGATATTGAAAGTGAGATATAAGATAAGAAGGAGGAGTGGGAGAGTTCAGTAGAGAGAAAAGTGTAGTCAGAGCCCGCAAACTTCTTCTCTGGCGAATGGGCATCCATTTGAGCTCGGACCTGTGTTTCGAGACATGGTCATATTTCCTCAAATTAAATACGAACCGGATGCAGTTGTTGAGGAGCCTATCCAGCTTATCCAGTAACACCGCGTTCAGGTCAAAGTAGCACACGTCACCATAGTCGATTATAGGGAAGATTAAAGTCTGCACAAGCATAGTCTTCGTCTTCGCAGGCAAAAAGTCCCTCAGACGGTACAGACACCGCAAAGTTCCGTTGACTCTTTGACTGACACTTGAAACCTGACTTTGCCAGCCAAGCGTCGAGTCAAGATGCAAACCGAGATCTTTTACGCTAGGGCTGATGGGGATAACGGCACCATTGAAAATAATAAGAGGAAGAGAGCTAACCACCACTCTACCCATCATGCGCGAGCTTCCAATAACTATGGCATGACATTTTGAGGGGTTTACAGACACCCCAAATCTACCAGACCAATCACGAATTGCATCCAAATCCCGGTTTATATCCTCCACAGCGTCTGACAAACCTTCTACCCGCGCAGCTGTGTACAATTGAAGATCATCGGCGGTCAATCCATACAATCAAGGTGGAATGACAGTTCACTTCTTGCTCACTCCACTTAAGTTTTCACGGTGAGCTGTTAACAGAATCCACTGGCAGCTGACTCTAATACAATACCTCCTTCAAATAATTAGTTAGTACTTTACCACCCACATTTATCCTTCTTCCGGTTAAAAAAAATAAATAAAGAACCAGCGATTCATCGTTTAAACTAATTAAATGGCTAACTTTTTTATGAATAAGGTCCATAGTTTAGAGTCTATTAATAGGAGAAGTTTAAAGAAGCTATGGATGGACTGGGTTAAACACGACATGGCCAAGAAGGATGTGACATATTATCGGTTTAAAAAACATAGCTTTTGCTTGCAGCGTAAAATGGGGATTGAGATGATGACTAATACAGAAGTATGAAAAAAAACATTGCGCAGATCCCAAATAAATTTAACTGGTAACCAATGCAACAACTAACTAGGCAATTCCTGGAAGTAACTTGCAGTTTAGTAAACTTCGTCATTTCGTTTCTACAAGAGAAATGAAAAAAATCTTTTATCACACTATAGAGCACCAAGTATGAGAAATTTTATTTACTAAAGAGTTCTAAATAAAAGGTTCGTGCAAGAAAGCTCGGCTAGAAAACTATTCAGATGATAGGCAGTAAAAAACATGCTGCGCCGACATAAAATAAATTGGAGTATGAGTGTGATTCATTTCCGAACCTTTGTATGTGTAGACTGTATTACTTTGTTGCTAATTTATAAAACCCGCCAAGTGCGAGTCGGATTCACTCATGAAGGGTTCCGTACCATAGTACTAGATCATACGTCTCTACTTGTTGCCATTATTAAGATCGAACAAAAAAAGCCAAAATAAGATAACTAACATGCTTGCAAGATTTGACCTGAACAAACAAACATTGCAATTTAAGTAAAACTTATAAAAAACTAATAAAATCGAAGCAGCTCTACATATAAATCACAATGACGACAACTGTCACTCTCATCCTACTCTCGCCTGAACAGTTTGTCACTGAAGCAGGGACCAGCAGCAACACTTAGTGTTCAATCCAGCGTACGCAATGTTTACGAAGATTAGCCGGTGGAAAATAGCTTTTAGAGCAAATTAGACGGGTCGGCCACTGTGTTGAGTTGTATCATTGTTATGGGATGTTCGTACAAAATGACATGATTTGTTTTAGGGGTTCATCTTTTTATAAGTAAATCATAGCACTGGCATATTCTACACTAAACATCTTTAGTTTATAAGTTAAAAACACAAGACAAAAAAATCTGTTAAATTGAAATCTTCCAAATTTTTTTTTCTGTTTGCTGTGGACAAAATGACATCCTACTAAACCTACTTTTATTATGTTTTATTAATATTATAATTAATGCGAAATTTTTGATGGATGGTGTTGGATGTTTGTTACTCAATCACACCAGAACGGCTGATCGGATCTGGATGAAATTTGGCACAGAGATAGATTATTATAGTCTGGAAGAGTACATAGGTTATAATTTAAAGTAGGGGAAGTACTAATTCCACGCAGACGAAGCCGCTAGCTGAAGCTAGCATACATCATATGGACAAAATGACATAAACGTAAAAGCTGTAAAAAACTGACAAAGTTCACAAATTAATCGTTTGTTTTTTTTTTTCGATCATAACATATTTATTTGGTAGCTAGATTTACATATTTATAACATACTTAACTAACTATATCTACATTAAAACCAAAATAAAACCTTACCTAACTACGTACATATATACAAAAACAAAATACGTTCAGGCGTCGAAGTACTCCTCCACATCGCTGTCATCTGGAAACGTGCCCAGAAGACTGGCAGCATTGCCACGCTGGATGGCAATGCTTATTCTTTGAGCAAAGAATGAGCCAGCCATCGTTTGTTGTTTAAGGAACGTCAGCACAAGAAGTGTGAGCCCAACGCAAACTATTTAAGCACCGTAACCAGTCTTCTCCAGGCCTAGATCCTCTTCATCATCTTAAAAGTTACTGGATTTTTTTATTCTTCACTGACTTCTTCAAATAGCGCTTTAGAAACGTTACTTATCAATTCTGTAAGTTTCATATTAAGTTAATAATTAGTTACGGAACGGTTATCATTCAGATACATGTGAGAAGCTACGGATTAAAATAATCTAAAAAATGTCATGCTTCCATTTATTTCTTATTTACATTTGGTCCAGTAACCTCTATCCATACAAGTTCCAAACATTGATAGTCAAGCACCTACTCTCCATTATCAAAGTAACACAATACTCTTTTTTTCTCGCTAAGTCGGTGACAATCTACGGTGTTTAACAGATTAACTCATGGCTTTCTATAGATGGATACTTGAAGGGATTAGTGGAATTGCGTCAGAGGGATGTTTGGGTATGTCGGGTTTGCAATTTCAAGTTCAAGTTTTGAATTTCTGGACCTTCATTTTGTGGAAGAAGATTTTTCTTTAATTTTTAAATGATCTCACTGAAATACGACTAGAGAAAATAATTACTAAAAAAAAGGCTGACTGCAGAAGTCAACTAAAATGTTCCAAACATCTTAAGTGCCAAAGTGACTTAAGCTATATGTAACAAAATGGCCAAAAAAGCTGGTGGCGTCAAATTTAAATTATAATAAATGCCACCAACTGCATGAGACTGCCTGAAAAGTAAATTGTTTGGATTTTTTTTTTGTATTTTGTTGAAGTCGGTTCTTTGTCTTTAAAAAAGTACTACATTGTAATCTCAATTTACAAAAAAGTACGTTAAAACATCTTGATTGCGACCAGCGAACTAAAAACACAAAAAAAAAACTTTTACAGGCCTCTATTTATCAAAACTCGAACACATACGCAATTTGCGCCACTCTACCTATCTCTCTTCAGCAATCTCAAAAACACTTTTACTTTTAAAGTAAGTAAAGTAATCCCGCTTAGCTTATCTTTCGTACGATCTGTCACAATTGTCGCCGACTTAACACCGGGGAGGTAAACATTAGTATCAGGTTACACAAATAAATAATAATGGTGGTGTCTTCTTTAATGTTTGGGGTAGTATGCTACTGGGGTATTTGGGCAATTTGTCAGGTAGTTGATGGAGTTTTATTTTTAACTATAAATGGTCACTCATTACAGATTGGCAACCACGTGATGGTAAAAGAAAAGGAGGTAGACAAGCTAAAAGATGGAAATATGACATCAAGACGATTGAAGGGACAATTTGGTCAAGAAAAGCCAAAAATGGAGAAGAATGGAAACAGCTGGAAGAGGTATTTGTATTACAGGATACGCTGAACACTAAACCGGGAAATCCAATGTGCTACATTTTAAGTAATTAAAACTATGTAAGAATTGTAATGTTTAGTATCAGCAATCATCGCTTAATAAAAATATTTATACAGTCCAGAGTCGCACCTTAAATTAAGGATTGTCAAATACAGATGTCAATGAATGTAATATGCAGAAAATGTCAATAGAATGCAAGGAATGTGGCTAGACTGCAACCGAAAATACAGGCACAAGAAGTATTTCAGCTTTGTCTCTGAGATGGAAACGCACGTGCGATGCCTCTAGTATATAATTATATACACGTCCTTAGGAACGTGGGTGATCACTTACCATACCACCTACTAGGGTTGCATAATCATGCATCTTCCTGCACTTATCCCATGTTACTTGGGGTCGGCGCAACACCTGTTTTTTCTTCCATTCTGTCCTATCAACCGTCACGTTATCACAAACTCCTTTTCTTTCATATCACTCTTCATACAATCCATCCATCTTTTCTTAGGCCTTCCTCTCCCTCTCCATCCATCCACACTTTTATTTTCATGATTACTGTAATTATAGCTGATAGAGATTTATGTATGGTAGAAAAAGAAATGCTACACTCTTCTTCTTCGTACCGTGCCGATGCCAAATTTACTTCTTAAATACAATGTTTGGCCCCGTATTCAGCCTTAGCAACAGCATTCGCTGATGCACCCATAAGATCCACACACGTACAGACGACAGGAATGTGGGGCAAGATCGGTGGTGGGCTATGGTCTGTGGAGAAACGCCATATTACCACCGAAGATCGGAGCTATACTATATCCCTCCATATCTTATATCCTCGAACAGTTTGTATATGTGGCAAACTGTTTAGATATAATGCTACTCTGACCGAAATTTTTTATTTTCACCTGATGCTAAGCGATGATGTGGTCGAAAATGGAACACGCTTGCCTAGAAGTAACCTATTCACTCTTGACTTAAAGACTCCCAGGTTGTAGCTATCAGGAAACACAGACTCCGGTAGGCAATTCCACTCCCTAGCTGTACGCACAATGAATGTTTTCTCAAAACGCTTTGTGCGTATGGATGAGATGTCCACCATGAACCAGTGGCACTTCGCCGTACGTCTTGTGGTCCGTTGATGAAACGGGCTTGGTGGAATCAAATTATGCAATTCCGTCGCACAATCCCCATCGCGTGTTCGCGCGATGGTCGCTTTATATTAGGACGACACCTAAGACTTTAGACAAAGTCTCAGCTATAACGGTGTCAAAGTCCGAAATTTTGGAATAGACCACATTATATTTAGATCATCATCATCATCTAGCCTTTTATATATATATTTTAATGTCCCCACTGCTGAGGCACAGGTCTCCTCTCTGTGAGGGGAATTTAGATAGCGCAAGTCAATTCCATACATTTTGGGTTTTTCGACAATAATTGCTATCGCTCGTAGAATGTCATTTGTGGACCGATTTTCAAAATTATTTTATCCGAAAGAGTATACTGAGGTGGTCCCATATAAATTTAATTGAAATTGCTTGTACTTTTTGAAATATACATAGATGAGGTTTTGGTTTCCTCCAATTTACGAGTATGTTCAAATTCCATGTTCCATGTTATTGGGGTTATCAATTCGGGTGTAACTTTAATATTTAGTTTTAGTTCTGGAGTATAACAACTAAAAGGTGAAAAAATATAAAAAATCTTTTAAAGTTATTTATCAATTTAAAGTGTATTTTCTGTTTTGGAAGTCGGTTGTATTTTTTGTACAAAAAGTTTTTTGTCTGAACAAAGATTATTAGTAAGGAAAAAAACGCCCTTTGGTCCAATAAATCGTTATGATAAAGACTACATTCTTTAAAACGCTATTATCCACACTTTCCATTTTGTCGGTTACTTTAAAGCTAATCTCAAGCACGCCACACAAAGCTAAGCACAGTATCGCATTAAGTTCACACTTGACCGGGCAATCGGGGCATTCACGTAAATCATCAACAATGGGCAATGTGCACAATGGCTATGTTGCGTAATTCGGTGAAATATTTTGGTTAGAGCGTTTCATACGGATGCGAAAGTCGAAGGTTTTAAAAGTGAGTTTATTTTGAAATGATTAAGATACTTACTTGGTTTGGTAAGGTACTTAAAATTTTGTTTAATATAAAAATTAAACTAGCAGAATATGAAAAACTAGCTTCTACTAGCGGTTTCGCCCGCGTGGAATTGCGTGGAATTTAGTACCTCCCCATTCTAAATTATAGCCCATGTGCTATTTCAGACTATAATCTATCTCTATGCCAAATTTCATCCACATCCATTCAGCCGTTCTGACGTGATTGAATATCAAACATTCATCCATCAATCCACCCAAACTTTCGCATTTATATATTAAATTAGTAAAATAGTTTTTCTTTTTTCTTTGCAAGTATTTCATACATTGTAATTTATTGTAAAAAAAAAAATCCTAAAACTATTTATGAAAATGTCTTTATAAGCTATAATCAAATACTAAAGCGAAACTTAAAATAAATTTATTATTTCCATCACAATCGCAGGACGAGTATGAAAGGGCCTTACAAAAAAAAAAAAACAATCACTAAGAAGATCTTCCTCTCAGGATCATCTGGACAGACGGACACCATTCAGTTATACTTTATAATATGTATTGTGTATCATTGCGACCGCGCACAATGGGGGTGACCACATTTGAAAGGTATTAACGTCTTTTGTTAACTACTTGTGAATTTATTGAGATATCTAAGTAGTTAGGAGGCTTTGAGACGGCCGACAGTATGATTTTTATTGTTACGTAACATCACGCCAAGGCAGTGATGTACCCATTGCTCACAACGCTGTTTCGACAGAATTATTATTTACTAAGTTAATGGTTAAAAAACATTTTTTTTAACAAGCTTTTAAACCGGATATCACAATAATTACATATGTACACCAAATTTCGTGTCCGTGCTGTTCAGCATTGAAGAGTTCCTTTAGCTGGAGCTAATTCTTGATGTCGATTCTGGTCATTTTACCATAAAAATGCATTGTCATCGGAGCTGAATCACCACGTAAAAATTCAACTCCGTAAAATAAGAGGAAGAAGTTCTAATGCAGCTTGCAAGATTTGACCCGAACAAACAAAACATTGAAAGTTAAATAAAAGCTTTTTTAAAAAATTGAATATTTGCAAAAACCCGACTGTCAAAAACAACTAAAAAATTCCAAACAAGTCACTTTTCAAGCAGTCTGATGCAGGTGGTGGATATTGTTTTAGTTCAGTTATTGATTTCATGCCACCCTGCCACCAGTTAGTTGTTTTTGACAGTCGGATTTTTTGAAAATATTTTTTTATTTTTATTTTCTAGATTTTAGTGAGTTATATTTTTGGAATCGCCTCCTCGAACCCTTTATTGTGATAACCCACTTAATATAGTTCGTCGACTTTAATTTTTTTTCTTTTTCACAATATGGCGTCTGGTTGTTGCCATATTGTATTTTGATTACTATCATGTCTTTAGTAGCACTCGCAAGGTTAAGACAAATCAATTAACGTAAGAATTATCATAATCGGCTTACGCGTTTGGTCTCCATAGTGCTACAACGGAACAAACACACATAAATACATTTATACATAGCTGATAAACACACTATCATCTTGCGTCGCACAGTCGGGTAAAAATAGGTCCCCATATGTACAAAACTCGCTAACCATATGCTTAGTATAAATACTGATTCACGGATTTTAAATTCAAATTAAAAAACTTTTTTACAAAAAAAACGACTTTCAAAAAAAAAATACTCTAAAAATTAAAAAATAACTTTTATTTCGGAAGTCGGTGTTTGTAATTTATTTCTTCGTTATTTGACACCGACTTCCGAAATAAAAGTTATTTTTTAATTTTTAGAGTATTTTTTTTTTAAAGTCGGTTGTTTTTTTTGTAAAAAAGTCTTTATTTTTCACTTTTTAGTTGTTATACCCCACAACTAAAACCCCAATAACATGGAACGTGGAATTTAAACATTTGGAGTACACCAAAACGTCATCGTGGTAAACGTATTTTTCGTTTTTGTTCAGTTTCTCAAAAAGCGCTCAAGCAATTTCGATAAAATTTATATGGGACCACCTCGGGAGTATACTCTTTCGGATAAAAAAATAATTTTGAAAATCGGTCCACAACTGACGGATAAATCGGCGGACATACATAACACATACATACAGTCGAACATAGAACCTCCTCCTTTTTCGAAAGTCGGTTAATAACACACGTTTCATCCATTAAATTCAACTGTCTGGAGTGCGAAACCTTCGAATGATTAGTCAGTATTTTACTAACCACATCTACCCTTCTTCCGGGTACAATACTTTGAATTAAGAACCTGCTAACTAGTGTTTAAACTAACAATGATTTATCTTTATAGTTACGTCCCAGGGTATTTTAGTAAGCTAAAAACTGACCATAATATGTAGTTAAAAGGTGAGTAAATTAATTATTATTAAAAGAAATAATAATAAACGGAATACCTAATAATAATTCTTTATTTCAGATAACTAAGGCCCATAAATAAAATACACAACATAATATTAAAAAATAATGAATTAATACATATTGAAAAACATAAAACTATCTATTATCTACGTTGGGTCGGTTGGGAAAAGTAGCTTTTTAGTAGTCCTATCCCACAATATGCCTTTTCCTGGATAATAAGTAGCGACACTCAAGGAAGTTTTTTAGGGGGTCTAAAAAGGCTGCTTGAAAAAAATCATAATATGTCATAATACTCGTATTCATAATAATATTTCTCGCGCACAATCATTAAATTTAAACAGATTATATGATTCTGATATGAATTTTTAGATTGGGGTGCAAAATGAAAAATTAAATTTTCCAATTTGCACCCCAATAGCGACCCAAAAATGACCCCTTTACGTAACACGTCTAATCGGACGTAACGGGGTACGTAAAGGGGTCATTTTTTTTTTTTTTTATGTAGTAAATATTCAACTCAATTGGTGAACCCTAACTAACCATTTTACCCGGATAAACCATCAAAAGCTAGCCTCACGTTTATAGTCGACTTAGCTTTTCCTTAATAACTTTGCTTTGAAGTTATTCAATAACTGCACTCTACTTCTTCCCCGAATCAATTACTTGTAAAAGGCAAGGAAATAAGAAAATTAAAGAAAGAAAGGGAGGAATATGATCAAAGCGTACATTTTCATGCGGTATCAGGCAATAATGTGTTATTACAAAATTGGATTTGTCTGTTATGTACAGACTAGTAGTTGCCTCTGGATTTGGGGTATGATTAGCTTTAAATTTATTATTATTTTACAAATAAGTGGCAAATACCATGCAATTGCTTTTTGACTGACGTCTCTTTTTGATGGGTCTGCAAACAAGCTGTGAGGTACCTACTCGTATAATATTTTAATATCAACCCTATCATTACCACATCATCGTCATCAGCCTTTCCTACTGCTGGGGCACAGGCCTCCTATTTGTGAGAGGGTGTGTTCCGTAATCCACCACGTGAGCCCTGTGCGGGTTGGTGGATATAACATGTCTTGGATTTTTTGACTAGATAACCAAAAAATTTTACTGTAATAGGAAAGACGAAAAAAGGAATTAAGACAATGTGGAATGGATTTTTGTTTGATGAATTGTCTTAATTATTTTTTTAAATTTGTTTCAATATTGTTACACTCGCAGAATCAGACTTTGAGGCCTTCAAAACTCTTCATATCTAGTATTCTGTAGCCAAAGAAGCCATTGCATAATCTTTGGTCCCCACTCTCCCCTAAACGGCTAATTCAGTCAAAATTGTGTGCACAAACAAAAAGACGGTGGCATAATACCGTAATATAATAAGGAGCTACTCAGCCAGCGACGGATTTCTTTCAGTTGAAGTTTAGAGAGATCGGGGGCGCGGCCGCGGTATATCATTGTAGCGTACGCGATGGATGGACGCGAATGGGGGGTGGAGACGGCTTTTTAAATATGATATTTTTGTTGGTATCTCTTCTTTGTCGTTTCGCTATTGGCAGAGCGGTCGTGGTCACGTCTTGGCGTCCACGTCGGCGGCAGAGACAGACGCCATATCGCCATATCTCCTTGTAGGCGGGCGGTCAGGTGCAGTAAGATACGCAGCCCCCTACTGCAGATTTCACAAGGTCAGTTCAGCACATAAGTGACCTGCCACGCGATCTGGTTTCCTCTAGTCTTCTCCGTACGACTAGCCGCTCTATAGATGGTAGGTATAAATAAATAAATAAATAAAGGTGATCTACGTGATGAGAACAGTGGTGACCCAGTGGTATCGGCCGCGACTTACAAGTTCTTACAAGTTTGGGCCGTGAGTTCGAACCCAAGCAGGCGCTTTACTTTGAGTAAACTATTTCGTTACCACTGCTCATAAAACGGCGAAGGAAATCATCGTGACGAAACCGAAATATCCTAGAACCAAAACTTCGAAGACATTGTGACAAACACAAATTGCACCTAGTATAGACATTTTGTTATTGCTTACTAGCTTCTGCCACCGGCTCCGCCCGGATGGTAAAAAGTAGCCTATGTTTTAATACAGGTTATAATATAGCTGTGTGCAAAATTTCATTCAAATCCCTTCAGCCGTTTTTAACCGACGAAAAAAAAAGAGGCATAAAATATAAAATTTTATATAAACTAATTTTGAGTCGGCGCCAATTAATAAAATGATTAATTACCTACTTACAGCCCTCTTCATTTGTAAGTACTTATAAAATTTAGATATTTAATAATCAGATTGTTGTTTGGCGCCGACTCAAAATTAGTTTATATAAAATTTGATATTTTATGTAGGTAAATAAACTCATTACTCAAGACTTAAAATTTTATTTATTTTTTGCTTTTTAGTTCTTTTTCGTCGGTTAATTTTTTTGTTAAATAGTTTTATTTTTTTTAATATTTATAGAACAGATTTTCATGCGTTTTTCACCAATACAGAGTGATTCATGAGGAAGGTTTAGGTGTATAATTTGTACCCTTGCGAAGCTGGAGCGGGTAGCTAGTATGTTTATAACAAGAATCTGTCTCCACCCTCACCACTCTCCATTATCATATAAATATGTATGTTACGCACAGCGTCGCATCATGCCATACATTTTTGACGCAATCCTACAAATATAATAAAAGGTTCCCCCTGTATGATATTATATATCTGTGCCTATGTGTGGGTAGGCAGATAAGTAGATAGATACCTTTTATTCATAAGGTATGGGAGAAGTGTGATGAAGATGCGTAGGCTTGCTAAGAAAATAATCTGCTTTCGATATTTTGTTTAGTAGGATAACATCTCGCATCTTTTTATCATTGACTAGCACTTTGTTCGCGGCTTTGCTCCCTTGACCTATCCCGCGGGAACTGTTACTTTCCCCGGGATAAAAAGTAGCCTATGTTACTCGTTGATAATCTAGCTTTCTATTGGTGAAAAAATGGTTAATTTATTCGTCATACAAAAATACAAATCTGTCCTCTATATAAAATTAGTGTAGAGGCTCGCGTTTGACCACTATCTCACCTGAGGGTAAGAGATAATGTGATCGACAATGGAGCACGCTTGCCTAAAAGTTACTTACTCACTCTTGACTTAAAGGACTAGGATTAGATACTCTTTTATGAAATAAGTTAATAGTAAAAAACATTTTTTTAACCAAGCTTATAGACCGGCCATCATAATTAAATGCGTTCACAAATTAATTTCGTGTCCGTGCTGTTGAGAATTGAAGAGTTCCTTTATCTGGAGCTAATCCTGGATTGGATGTTGATTCTGGACATGCTTACCAGAAAAATGCATAGTCATCGGAACTGAAACCACATGTGAAAATTCTAACTCCGTAGGATTAGGTGGCGGCGACCTCTCGCGCCCGGCCCTGGTTCAGGCCATGGTACGGAGCGAGAGGGAATGGGAGGCAGTCTCCGCCTTCTGTGAAGCAGTAATGCTCGTGAAGGCGGAGGCGGGACGCGTGAGGGAAGCTCAACAGAGTGGCCCTCGCGGCCCCGGCCGCTACCACCTCAGGAGAGGTACTGGGCGTATTAGGCGTAGGACGTCGCGAGACGATTTCCGGCCACCGTAGACCCGGGCATAGGGGTAGCGGATAAATTCTGAAAATGAGTTACCGCACCCCTGGGTACTCAGGCAGGGAAGGAACAGGGGTGGGTTTTAGTCAGTAAGAGTCTGACACGCCCTCCCGCTCCACCCAGAGCGGGAGAAGTCATTGGATGATTTCCAACCCCACAAAAAAAAACTCCGTAGGATAAGAGGAAGTGATTTTAATTCAGATTGTAAGATTTGACTTACACATACATACAAATATTGCAAGTTTAATAAAAGCTCGTAAAAAAAAAAACATTTTATATAGTTTATTGAAACAACGGGACCCTATTACTAAGCCTCTGCTGTCCGTCCGTCCGTCCGTCTGTCCGTCTGTCGGTCAGCGGGCTGTATCTCATGATCCGTAATAGGTAGACAGTTGTTCAAAGAATGTGTATTTCTGTTGCCGCTTTATCCCTTTGCGCGTCCAAATTACCAGGCACAATATATTTTAATTGTGTCTCGATCACGAGGTGACTGCCACCGGATTGCTGAGCTAATCAAAAAAAAAAAACAAATACTAAAAATCTTTTTTACAAAAAATACAACCGACTTCTAAAAATTGCAAAATAACTTTAATTTCGGAAGTCAGTGTTTGTATTTTTTTGTTTCTTCGTTATTTGACACCGACTTCCGAAATAAAAGTTATTTTGCAATTTTTAGAAGTCGGTTGTATTTTTTGTAAAAAAGTTTTTTATTTTTCACTTTTTAACTTTTATACTCCAGAAGTAAAACGAAATATTAAAGTTATGCCGAATGAATAACCCTAATAACATGGAATCTGAACATTTGAAGACAACCGAAACGTCATCTGTGAATATATATTTTTTGTTTATGTTGATTTTTTCAAAAAGTGCTGAATCAATTTCGATAAAATTTATATGGGACCACCTCTGAAGTACCACTTACCAAACAAAAAAAGAATTTTCAAAATCTATTCACAAAAAAAAACACACACACCAATTGAGTACCTCCTCTTTTTTGAAGTAAGTTAAAAAATTAAAAGGGGCTCCCCTACCTACTACTACCTAGGGCTTTTTTTGCTCGATCTTAATAATCGCAACAAATACTCGTAGACGCGTATTATCTTGTACGATGGTACGGAACCCTTCATTCGCGAGTCCAACTCGCACTTGGCCGGTTTTTTTGTTGCTACGGTAATCAGACAAAAATTCTCTATCTATTTTCTGTCTTAGCAGTATTTTGCTACAAACAATAGATTCCGAGATAAAAAAAAAGCTTGAAAAAAAGATGCTTTAAAAAGTGCTTAACGGAAAATGTGATTTTGTTAGTTAACAGCATTTTGGCATGATAACATGATAAAATGCTGCTGCTGCTGTGTGTACTGTACTAACATAATAAGCATTATAACATAATCAACTTTTTTAATGATCCTACAGTTGGGACACATGCCTACTCTCAGAGGGAGTAAGTGCGAGAGCTCAGAGGGATGGATGTTATATGTCACATGTCTTCAAATTTTTTATTCTAGGACATACCTACCAGTTTCCTCACGTCTTTTTCCTTCAGCGTTTTAAGAGTAGTGGTGATGAAATAATTTACAGAAAGTAAAGCGGTTGGCTGGGCCGCCTACAACTCGTAAGTCAGAGCAGCGATCAGAGGTAAGCGTGCCGCCTCGCTGCTGCAGAGGGTCCGGGGCAGCTCGAACAGTCTCCTGAGTATCATTGCAGGGCAATTTGATTGCTCACTCGTCCATTATTTGTCCAACCTGCATGTATACATACTAACATACTTATTAAGGTTAATGTTTACTAACAAATTATGGAATTCCAGAAATAAAATGTGTATTATTATTATTATTAGCACTTGGCTACCACCACTGCTGTCTGCCCGGGGGTGGAGGATAAATTCGAAAGAGTTACCTCGCCCCCGGGCGCGTAGGGCAGGGAGGAACAGGGGTGGGTTTTAGTCAGTAAGAGTCTGACACGCCCTTCCGCTCCACCCCAGAGCGGAAAGAGTCATAAGATGATTTCCCACCCCCCAAAAAAAAAAAAAAAAAACACCACTGCTGTGCAGTAATTAACAAGGGGCTAGCCTATATCCATATACCAACCGGGCACAAATCCAGACTCCGGAATTTTAGTGACGATTATTTTGTTCTTATTTGTTTTTTTTTTTATGGATCCTTTTATTCGAAATAAACATTTTTATCTCTACAAAGTATAAAATCAACGTCGCATGCCGCGTCTCCGCTAACTCCTAAACCACAGAAAGCATTTTAATGCTGTTTTCACTAATAGAAAGGGCGTAAACCGAAGAAGGTTTATGTGTACAATTTGTAGGTATACCCGTGCGGAGTAGTAGGTTTCCAGTATTATTTGGATTGTCTTTTAAAAAATTCATTCCAATCCAGCTCTTTATTACCTTATAGCGATTATAGCGACGTAGACAGTGCTATGAGCGTAGACCTACGCGACTAGCTACGAGCCAAATTTTGCAGTTTTCTTCAAATAGGTTATTTCTTTACAAGAAGCGACACACCTCGGCTGCCGCAGTCAACACTTTCCCTTAGGTCCCTACAGAAACTCAAGTCTCTTTCCAATTACGTACAACCATGTCTGTATTATGCAGCTCCAATTTAATAGATAAGTATTAAAGATATTATAACTTCAACTGTTTTTTTTTTTGTGTCAATAAAAAATAGCAGCGGCATTACTTTCATTTTCCTCTATCTCTCTCATAAAAATAAATACTTACTAACAACAAAATAACAAAAAAAAAACCTAAATATTTGAACAATGCAAACAAAAGCTTATACACGATAGGCCCTTGATCCAATTTGAACACATATTACATACGGTGTTTAGTTTACTTACAATAAAAATAAAAAAAATGCAACAATGGATTAAAAAAAACTATTCCCAAACATTCGCTGCGGGTGGCGAGCATTATAGGCGAAAACAGAGACAAACTAAAACCTACTTTATAAGTTGCAGTTTAAGGCTCAAAATAATTTTACTTCAACAAAGTTAACCCCTAAATGCTTGCTGATTCGTGGCGGCTACCTATTTATTCGGTAAGTAAGTACTGTATTGTACTTTAGTGTTTCAAAATCTGGTCGTTTTGATTTGTTATAGTATGTAAGAGGATGTGAGAGGCCCGTTTTGGGTTAGAGATTAAAAATGGCTTTAAAAATACTGATACTTCTTGATGAATACTGAATAGATTTTAAAAGATTCTATTTACTTTATATTGGTCCGTTACCTAATAAACATTTATAGTAGGTAGGTATCTCTCCGATAATAAATCAAAATTAATGAATTTCTGCTATGCTTTTCATGTTATGAGAAATAATAAATTTACTAGACAACAATACCGAAAACAAGACACGGGTTGCCGACTTTCTTTGCTAAAAAACACGTAAATAAAAAGTTTCCTTCGAAGAATTTCCTTTTAGTGAAGTGATCAAAGATGGCGTTACTTGTACCATACAAGTAACGCCATCTTTGATCATCATCATTCTCCTGCCCTTATCCCAAGTTATTTGGGGTTGGCGTAACATGTCTTTTTCTTCCATACTCCTCTATTAGTCGTCATCTCTGTAGTCACCCCCTTTTTACCCATATCCTCTTTCACATAGTCCAACCATCGTTTCTTTGGCCACGCCATCTTTGATCATTAAGTTTAAACTTTTGTAAACAGAGCCATCTAACGAGGTTTGTAGATACTTCTTATCTTACTGATGAGCAATAAACCTTGACGTTGAATTAGTACATACAATTGCCGCTAGATGTAGAGAAATAAAAATAAGAAATTATTCTCAGTAGCAAAAAAATAAAAGCTAATTTAATCATTATCTCATTACATATTTATTTAAGTACATTTTATAAAAACATAATACATTCTTGCCTAATTACAACCAAAGCATAACATTGGAACTGAGAAAAAATAAACAAAACTGATTTTCTACACATTATAGTTTCAATCCCCTAAAGTTATTACAACATGGCCGTTTTTTAGGGTTTCGTAGTCCTAACAAGGACAAGAAACCCTATAAAGTTTTGGTTGGTGCGTCTGTCTGTCCGAGGCATAGCGTAAAAACTGTTAGTAATACAAGCAATTTTGCACAATGTTACCTAGTCACACTAAGAAAACAAAAAAAAAAATTGATCAACACAAAATCCTCAGAAAAATATACTTTCTTGTTACTTATTTAATATTTAAAATGGGTAGTAAACATGTAAAATTATGGAAAAATATTTTTTATTTTTTTATTTAAACGATATATACTTAATGTCCGTAACTGTGAACTCAATAATAAATGTTCATAGTAATAAACATAAAGCAAGGAGGCTCTAACTAAATCCGCATGTTAGGTATAACTGGTGACTGCGGAACCCTACGATGCGCGTGGCTCAACACGCACTTGGCCGGTTTTTATCCCTTTAGCGAAGGGTCGGGTTTATAAAAAATATAAAGATGTGATTAGTTTAAACACTGATTAGCAGGATTTTATTTCAACATTTTGTAGACCCAGAAGAAGGGTGAAGTGGGTGGTTAAATGCTGACTAATTAGGGTTCCGTACCAAAATGGTAAAAAGAACCCCTAAGGTGCGACTCATCTGTCTGTCTATCACAGCTGGATATCTCAAGAACTGTTAATGCTAACAACTTCAAATTTAGATTAGTTTTAGACGACGTTTGCCCAACTATTTTGTAATTAAGAAAGAAAAAAATAAATGTAATATATTTTTGTTTGCAACAGGGACTGAAAGTTACAAATTCGAAGTGGCTACTAGGACATGTGGGATATCATATGAGAGAACGCTGTTTGCACATTCTCAAACATTTTTTCTTATTTTTTAAACTGCATAATTTTCGACTTTTGAAAAAAATGTAAGTAAACAAAAATACCGTTCCTGTTATCTCCGAAGTTTGCACAGAGAAAGATCTGAAATCATTATATATGATTGAAGTGTATGTAAAGATTACAGAAAAAATAAAACGATGTCTCTAAATAGCACACTTTTTCAGAAATCATCAACAAAAATTACATTAGTTCCGCTATCGGTCAAGAGATGGCGCTGACCCAATACTGCAATATTCTACACCGCAGTGTTAAAAGGTACGGAATTGACCGGTTTTATTAAAGAAGGCTTTGTCTATAAGTACAGTGGAATTGGATGGATTAGATGTACCTATGTTATCTTGAGTTTAGTATCCAATAATCACTTTGACTTTCCAGCATATTGTTAGTGAGTTTTATATATAATGGCTTAAATATAAAAGGCTGAATACAGATACTTCCATGCTAAAGTCACAACTCAGACTTATAGTTATTCTTCTTCTCATTCTTCGTGATTTCTATCTTCAAGCTGCTGGGGCTCCAGTTATCTTCCACCACTCTGCTCTCTATGATGTGCTTGTAGACCAATGCAGAAAGGCGAGCTGTTCTCTCCTTTGATTCTGACTCGAAATCTACTTCGTAGAGGCCGAAACGTTCGCTGTAAATAAAGAAATTAAAATTGATTAAGTGAATTATAGGTACATAGATACGTTTGAACATAGCAGTGGTACTGTAAATAGAAGAGATTATTAACCATCAGTATGTAGCAATAGACTAGGAATTACTCTTAAAAAATAGAACCGACTTCCAAAAAAAGCGCAAAATAACTTTAATTTCGCTAGCTTTAGTCTTCGCTTTTTGACACCGACTTCCGAAATTAAAGTTATTTTGCACTTTTTTTAACCGACTTTAAGTTGTTGAGTTGATAAAAAGTTGATGAAAAACTGCTAAAATTCATTGGATACCATTGTGAATGTTTGAGACACAGACGGATTGGTAGGCGATTAAACACGATTTTTTTTTTCATGCAGTCATCGTGCTTGCCAGTGCGATTATTCTAAACTCTGGCCAAGTGCGTGTCAGATTTCGCACAAGGGTTCCGTTATACCCATTCGTATGGATAAATTCGAAACAGAGTTACCGCGCCCCTGGGCAGTCAGGTAACTGAAGGAACAGGGGTTGGTTTTAGTCAGTAAAAGTCTGACACGCCCTCCCGCTCCCCCCAGAGCGGGAGAAGTCATTGGATGATTTCCCACCCTCACAAAAAAAGGGTTCCGTACCAAATATTGGTTTTTGTTAGTAAAAAAAATATACGTAATAATAAACATTCTTACCAAATTTCGAGGTCAATAGGAAGTTAAAAAATTCTTCGGAACAAAATTTTGTGACAGACGACAGACAGACGGACACGTGAGAGTAGCAATAGGGCTCCGTTTAGACCCTTCGTAAAAATGAGGTTCAGTGGACTAATCGTACCGTAGGCACCTACCTAGAAAATGATTGAATAGAAAGGTTCGAATTCTAAAAACTCTTTCCACGCTAGCGGATGAAATGCGCTTTTGCACTTAGATTTCGAATGACAAACAGAATCTTTTCGAGGTTGTGAGGTCAAAAATGTATTGTTGTATTTGGAAGTGCCAATATCGCCCCAAAAATTCTACTAATATTATAAATGCGAAAGTTTGTATAGAGTTTCAATCACGCAAAAAACGGCTGAAGAAATTTGAATGAAATTTTGCACACCTGGATTAAAACATAGGCTACTTTTACCATGTGGGCGAAGCAGCTTGTAGAAGTTAGTATTCTAATAAATCAAGTTATGGTGCTGCAGTGCTGCTTGCCTTAGTCCAGTGGTAGAAGTTTTGTTTCGATAAGATGATCATGAGACGATCTATCTTTTACCAACCTAGGAAACACCGTTCATTCCATATTATCCATGAGACTCCACACGGTATACCCCTTGACATCCATCCCATCTTCTATGGCCAACAGCAAGGAGCCAAGGTAGGCTCTCATGTTATCCACCCTCGACTGATCACTCAGCCGTCGACTGGTCACTTAGCCCTCGATTGGTCTCTCAGCCCTCGACTGGGTTCCGTGGTGATGATGGGAAGGTAATTCACAACGCAGTTTTACTACAAATACGTAGTAGAATGGAGTTTGATTCGTCATCAAGTAACACTTGCCATTCGCTCTCATCTATCCGCATTCTGATTGGCGATCAGAATAAAGAAGCTCGCGTAGCTAAACGAACCCACTCCGAGGAGCGGAGTAAAAATCACAAAATCACTGAAGTTCCCGATACCGCGTGGGCGCTACAAAGGATTAATTAAAATAAAATCTCTTCTACTTACCTAGTGCCCGCAGTCCACTCCACATTATCCATGAGACTCCATACGGTATACCCCTTGACTTCCGTCCCATCCTCCATGGCAAGCAGCAAGGCACCCAGGTAGGCCCTCATGTTGTCCACCCTCGACTGGTCTCTCAGCCCAGGGTCTGAAGACCATCCGTGCTCCGTGATGATGATGGGAAGATAATTGTAATTGAGGTTTAGGTGGATGCAGGCTTTGTAAAGGCCATAAGGGGCACTCTGGAAAACGAAAAATGCGAATTGAAACGGAATTTTAATTGGCAATATTTAAGCCAGCTGGTAAGCTATCAGCTTGACTTATATGCTTTTCATGACTGTCCCTCTATGTCAAGTCTATCCAAAGGTTGTCTGAAAAGATCGCTTTAGCGATATGGTCGTCTAATTGATCGTTACAGCCTATTAACTCAAGTTCTAAATTGTTTTTTTTTTATGTTGTACAATAAAGAGTGTTCTATCCATCAATCTATATGATAAACTTAGCAGTAGAAGCACTCGTTGAAACAGGATCAGTTTTGCGGTGGCATTTCAGGCAGTGTGTGTCCGGGAGACGTCGCGAGACGATCTCCGGCCACCGTTTTTTTTTTTTTTTTTTTTTTTTGTGGGGTGGGAAATCATCCTATGACTTCTCCCACTCTGGGCGGAGCGGGAGGGCGTGTCAGACTCTTTCTGACTAAAACCGTAGACCCGGGCCTGCGGACGGCGATCAGCACCACGCCCGAGAGTCGACGGCGCGTAGTGTTCCAAGCGCGCCTCAAAAAGTTGTCAGCAATAACGATGGGGCCCGTCATGGTTGATGTCTGCCCACACGCAGAAAACGTTTTGGGAACACTTTCATTTTGCGCACAGCTAAGAAGTGAAATTTCCTACCGGAGTCTGTGTTTCCTGATAGCTACAACCAAGGGGTCTTTAAGACAAAAGTAAATAGGTTACTTTTAGGCAAGCGTGCTCCAACGTCAACCACATCATTGCTTACCATCAGGTCAGATAGTGCTCAAGCGCGAGCCTATCAGAGTCACAAAAAAGTTTCATTCGTGGTTATTTGGGATATTTGTCTAGGTATGTAATAGAAATGAATTTACGTTTTCAATCCATTTCATAAATCTAATTCTATTCATCACTGCCAATGCCAACCCTTTCAGACTACACAGGCGTGATATTATTCGACTTACCTTCAACCACGACGATTTCGCAGGCTTCCACTCAGGGCCTTGTGTGTACTCCGTGTTGCGATCATCTTCTATCGAGGGAGAGTCGTACTTCGTCTTGCCAGGTTGCACTAAGAATGTGGTATAGTGGTTCATTCCTAGGAAGTCTGCCGATCCTGTAAAATGGTAAGAAGTTTATTAGTTTTGCTGGGGTGTGTAGCGATATCTATGTCGTATAATAACTTAACACACAAATTTTGCGTCACGCCAGCAGATTTCTCTGCGGGATTTGTACGTATAAAACAGTCCGAAATCAACTAACGGGCAGTTGCTCAGACCAGACACAAAACCCGTCTGGCTGGCTTTACACTCTGTTCTTCATACCTCTAAAAGTGCAAAAAGAGACAATCAATACTTAACGTGCTTCCGGTACACTTTGGACAGTTAGGTTCCTATCTCCAGCTTATGAGGTAAGGGTAAGGGACTGGGAATGAAGGGGCACAAGAGGATAAGAAAAACGATTATTGCTAAAACTGTGGTCTCGTTTATGAGTCACCTCATTATTTTTATGAAACTATATTCAGTAAGACCTTAATCCTTCGGCCTGTGCCTAATAATATCATAGAGGCAATGTGGTTAGAACGCAGAACATAGAAACATGGTTTAAAAGACCATGACATGACCTACAGTGTTCCTTAATAAAATAGTAATGCGAAGGCCTCCCACAAGGTGGATCAATGACCTGGTGAGGATCGCGGGAATCCGATGGATGCAAGATGGTGACGTCTTTCGGCTGAAATGATGACGAAGAAATCATACCTTTAAGCAGTTTAACTTCTGCAGCTGATAGTTTTGGCAGCCTGGAAGTCTTGAATCCTTGTTCCTTACTTTTCTTGTCTACTATACTCTTGATGAGCTCTGGGAAGTCTCCCTCTTTGCCCCATATTGGGTTCAAGTAGATGCCGAACTGAAACATATTGGTGTAACTCTTTATTAGAGGTCTATTTTTGGAATTGCTATTAGAAAATGCCCGTTCTATCATTGTGAAAAAATCTATTGACATATTCAGAATTTGAAGGTCAGTTTAGACCAAAAGAGTGAGTACACATTTGAGACCTACGGTTTTATCAAATCATTGTTAACATGAATAGATTATTCTTTCCTGTTTAGGGTTCCGTACCTGAAAGGGTTCAAATGTCACTCATGTGTCCGTCAGTCTGTCTGTCTGTTCGTCGTTTGTCACAAAATGTCGTTACGAAGAATATAGTAACTTACCAGTGACTTAAGAACTTGAAATTTGGTGATTATGTTTATTATTACTGATATATACAGCATGTAAAAAAATCCTGTCCGATCCTGAAGGTTAACTTGGTATTGTACTACGTATATATACTTACGTAACCATTGAATGGATACGAGATTATTATTTTTCCCCAATGAAAATGATTAGTTAAAAAAAAAAGAAAAACTTATCAAAGGCACTGAGCGCTCGACAAAGTTCACCTACTGTTTCGTTTCAAAGATGCCGCCTGAGCGAGACAGAGTGCCTACAGCGCGACTAGTGCAGGGCGGTATCGTTTGAAATAAATGTATGTAAAAATGAAAAGATTTCGCCGGTCGGTGGAGTGTTGTCAACTTATGAAAATTTGCCATATTTAGTGTTAAATTTCGCATATTTTATAATAATAATAAATCTATTACTTTTGGTTTTTATGCGTTACATATTTTTTATAACTTTCAATCAAATATTTTCTTTGAAATTCCCTCATTTGGTACGGAACCCTAAACGTGCGAAGTCCGACACGCACTTGGCCGGTTTTTCAATCGATACTGAAATATCAAAAATATCAAGTAGTATCGATTGAAAAAAAATGAAAGTAAAGACAGCTCCGGTTCTAGTTGCTAGGTTTCATGCTCGCTTCACCAACCGTCATTTCAACCACCTTTATACGTATGGACTAGGATCTGACCTCAATTAAGTACGTAGGTACATATTAGTTGGTCTGTTTCAAAGTAGCTATCAAATAAATACGCATATAAGAAGAAACAAAAGAAAGAAAGAAATAAGAAACATTTATTTGTACCTCTCACACAAGTACTTAATAACAATATGAAAAAACTTTTTACAAAAAAAATACAACCGACTTCCATAAATAATACTAAAAAATGCAAAATAACTTTAATTTCGGAAGTCGGTGTTTCTAGTTTGGTTTCTTCATTATTTAACACCGACTGCCGAAATTAAAGTTATTTTGCATTTTCTAGTATTATTTACGGCAGTCGGTTGTATTTTTTCGTAAAAAGTTTTTTATTTTTCACTTTTTAGTTGTTGTACCCCATTCTAAAACTATAATAATAGTAAAGTTATGCCCGAATTGATAACCCCAAAAATAGTGAATTTGAACATAGTTGGTGAAATTAGGGTGTATCAGGGTGAACTGTACAAATCTATATACCCCTTTAGAGCGTATCAGCGTGATCTAATGTTGTGAAATGGTGAAAACAATATACAGACATGCGATTGCAGCAACTCTGGAAGGTTTGCTATCATTTATTGAAGAGTTCCACTGTGTATCTCCGAAGTTCTTTATCAGCTCTTCACCAAATTAAAATCGGACCACACGTGAAGCAACAGCTTTCAAATAATAAAAAAACTTCAAAATCGGTTCACGTAGTAAAAAGTTATGAGGTAACACACATAAAAAAAAAATACAGTCGAATTGAGAACCTCCTCCTTTTTTTGAAGTCGGTTAAAAAGGCGTGCAGTCATATATACATGAAGGTACATTGATAAATATTTAAAAAATAGTGAAATTAAATTAGTAATAATCGTAGACGAGGTGTAACAGAAAGGTTAGGCCAGAACAAATACATGAATAAAATCTGAAATGTATTGTGTCTCTTACTAACATACGGATCAAGGTCTGAAGTAAAATATTTTTAATATTTTTTGATGAGTAACATCTTTGCTCTCGCTTTCCTGCAATCTGTGGAAATGATTTCGTGAAGTGGGACGGAAGTGTGTAACAGGAAGCCGGGGAAGCGTGCGCTATTTGATTTGACAAATGAGCGCGCGCGGTTGTAGAGTTGGCCGTCAGATGGTGGAGCGCGCGCACGATAAGTCTGCGCACGGTCGAAATCGGCACTAAACTTTTTATTTTTCAGGATCTTAAGGGTCTACTGTCGGCCAAGTGGCGCCCTCATTGAATAAAAAGTCGTAGCGTAACAAAGAAAATAAATATTGAAGAATCCAACGTCACGTTTGTTACACAGAGGATAAAGTATTTTTACGTTGTTAAAACAGGTCTCAGAATGTTTCGTATCCAAAGTAGTAGGCAAAAGTACCAAAAACGGCCGTTTCTGGCACTTTTGCCTACTACTTTGGATACGAAACTTTCTAAGACCTGAACTTTATGTTGTCCCCAATTCTAAAAGAAGAAGCTATAATTCCGAACCACCAGTTTAGATTCCGGGAGCAGCACTCTACAATATATATAAGACAATCTCTGGAACGGAAAGTGCTGCAATCTTCCTGGATATCTAACAAGCATTTGATTCTTGCATGAGGGATTACTGTATAAGCTCAAACTGTAATACCAAACTCTTACTACATGGTGTTGAAATCATTCTTGCTGGGCAGAAAATTTCAAATTAAAAATTCTCGGTTGTATGACATTGAGGCCTCTGCACCTCAAGGCGCCGTGCTCGGTTCTTTCCTACACTCAATAAATACAGCATACCTACCTAGCAGTGAAATGTAGTAACGGCAACATAGGCAGATGATACTGCCTGCCAAGTAAACCACAACGTTGCTCTGCCAGCAGAAATACTACAAATTCATCTATAAATAATAGACGAGTGGTTGGAAAAGTGGAGAATCAAACCAAGTGTATCTAAGTCTCTACAAATCACATTCACACTCCGTAGAGGAGAATGTCCAACTGTAAAACTAACAGGTGAGCAACTACCCAAAGAAAACTGTGCTGTGTTGGGCTTCGATCGAAGGCTAACATGGGCCAATTATATTAAAGCTGAAACGAAAGAAGCAGATCACAATTTCAAACGTTTGCACTGGTTAATTAGCCGACGGTAACTACCGTTTATATGTCCAATAAACTATTAGTTTATAAATGCATCATAAAACCCATGGTAATATGGAATCCAGCTCTGGGGATCTGCCAGTAACTTAAACCTTGAAATCTTACAAAGATTCCAGAATAATGTCTTAACGGTATAAGAACTGTGCAGATACATGAATATCTAAATGTGCCAACCATTAAGAAGGAGGTAAATTAAATAAACGTGCCACAAATACAAAGAAAAGCTCCAAAAGCTTACAAACCAACTCGCCAAAGACCTGGTTAATGATATTAATGAAATCACAACGCTGTAACGATGGCAAATATTGCAACTGGATCAGAGACACTAACTTGAGGGTGAACTATTCTGAGGATTGTAAAGTATTTGCTGAAATACCTTCTGAAACACAAAAATTAAGACAGAAAATCTGATTATGGCTGGATAGTCGATGGCAGATATGAAATGTGCCAAAAAAATATATATGATCATCATTATACGCAACTATTGTAAGCTTCGCTCGTTTTTAGGGTTCCGTAGTCAACAAGGAACCCTTATAGTTTCGTCATGTCCGTCTGTCCGTCCGTCTGCAGCTTAGCTCAGAGACTCTTAGTACTAGAAAGCTATAATGAAGACTGAATGAACTGAAGACCTGAATGACGGAACCCTACCTTGCGCGTGGCCCAACACGCACCTAGCTGGTTTTTAGTATTCCGTACCTTTGGGTAAAACGGGACCCTATTACTAAGACTTCGCTGTCCGTCCGTCTGTCACCAGGCTGTATCTCATGAACCGTGATAGTTAGACAGTTGAAATTTTCACAGATGATGTATTTCTGTTGCTGCTATAACAACAAATACTAAAATACAGAATAAAAAAATATTTAAGTTGGACTCCGATACAACAGACATGATTTCTTTGTCGTTTTTATAGATAATGGTACGGAACCCTTCGTGCGCGAGTCCGACTCGCACTTGGCCGGTTTATTTTATTTTATGGCTGATGTCACTTGTCTTACCTCAAATGCTCTAGCTCGTTCAGTAGCCTCCACATTCTCCGTAGTGTTGGTCAACGCGTCAAACCAGTTGACTGCTATGCCAATACCAACGTTCCCTGAAACATAAGGTTTATCAGCTGTATTTGGTGTTGCAAGTTGCAACAAAACGCTAATGATCCATTGTTGGGTTGACAGGCAAAGTGCATTTCTTAAGTCCAAAGGAATAAAAGGAAAACGTAATAGGACCATATTGAAGACTAATAATAAGAAAACTAAATGTGCCAAGACTAATGACAATTTACACATTGGAAACAACTTAACAACAACGAAACGACAGTTTACATTTATGAATAGCTGCACAAAATACCTGGCCCATAAGTACTACCTGTGTGTCTAAAAAAAACTTTTTTACAAAAAAAAACCACCGACTTCCAAAAAAGAAAATACACTAAAAATTAAGAAAATAACTTTAATTTCTTTTTCGTTATTAAAGTCGGTTGTTTTTTTTTTTGGAAAAACACATTTTTATTTTTCACTTTTTAATTGTTATACCCCAGAAGATAAAACCCCAATAAAATGGAACGTAGAATTTTTAAACATACTCGTAATTGGAGAAAACCAGAACGTCATCTATGTTTACGTATTTTTCGTTTTTGTCCAGTTTTTCAAAAACCGCTGAAGCAATTTCAATAAAATTTATATGGGACCACCTCGGGAGTATATTCTTTCGGCTTAAAAAAAACTTTTTTACAAAAAAAGCAACCGACTTCCAAAAAAAATACACTAAAAATTAATAAATAACTTTAATTTCGGAAGTCGGTGTCAAATAACGAAGAAGTAAAATACAAACACCGACATCCGAAATTAAAGTTAAGTCGGTTGCTTTTTTTGTAAAAAAGTTTTTTATTTTTCACTTTTTAGTTGTTATACCTCAGAACTAAAAACCCCAATATAATGGAACGTGGCATTTAAACATTTGGAGAACACCAAAACGTCATCGTGGTACACGTATTTTCCGTTTTTGTTCAGTTTCTCAAAAAGCGCTGAAGCAATTTCGATAAAATTTATATGGGACCACCTCGGGAGTATATTCATTCAGATAAAAAAAGAATTTTGAAAATTGGTTCACAACTGACGGAGAAATCGCGTAACATACATACAAAAAAAAAAAACATACAGACGAATTGAGAACCTCCTCCTTTTGGAACTCGGTTAAAAAGAATTTTGAAAGTCGGTTCACAACTGACAGAGAAATCGGTGGACATAGGTACATAAAAAAAAAACTTACATTCAGTCGAACATAGAACCTCCTCCATTTTCGAAGTCGGTTAAAAAGACAATCATGTTTTTTTTTTAAATAAACGTTGCCCGACACTAGGAATTATACCTGTATCGTGGGTGCGTTAGCAAAACTCAAATACACAAGACACCCGGACCCGGAACAACTATCTTTATGCCATACACATATTTGTTCCGTGCGGGAATCGAACCCGTGTCACACAGCGCAGCAGCCGACTGCTCAACCACTGCGCCAACGGTGTCGTCAATTCAACCTGTTGCACTGCATCTCATCACAGAACTCGACAAATTCTCCTCCCAAGATGAACAAACCCCAACACCCTCTCGGCTGTCAATAAAAACCCTCATAATACCAGAAACAATATCACCAACTTCCTTACCTTGATGTTCCTTCTCAAACTCCTTTTCATACAACCGATAAGCCGTCGCATGAGCTAGCAGAACATTCTTCACACACTCATAAGCGCCGCCATCTTTGATATTAAGAGCTGGAGCCATAAAATTACTGGCATACCCTTCCATACATATTGTATTGGGCTGGTTCATAGTTATCCAGAACTTGACTTTCTCTGCGTATCTTTTGAAGACCAGTCTTGCGTAGTCTTTGAACCACTTGATGGAGAGAGGGTTCGTCCATCCTCCAAGGTCTTGTAACTCCTGGGGCAGGTCGAAGTGGTACAGGGTTACCATTGGCTGGATGTTGTATTTGAGGAGCTCGTCTATTAAGTCATCGTAGTATTTGAAGCCTGCTTCATTGATTTCGTTTGAAACGAGACCTGTGAAGAGAGACGTGTTGCTTTATTTTGGATGTATCCACATCTGGTGAAAGAAAGCTCGCGAGCGGTGCATTCGTCAAATGTGGACACACCCTAAGGTATACGTTTTAATTTTCTAAATTTATCTTGTTAGCAAAAATTTGCAAACAATTTTGAGCAAACTTGGACTTATAGTTGACTAGGCAATGGGCCTTAATCTACACGGGCCCAGAGCGTGTTTGTCGATTTTTTGCTTCTAGGACACGCCGGTTTCCTCACAATGTTTTCCTTCACCGTTTTGAGACCAGTTGTGACGAGATAATTTACAAGTAAATTGCCTGCCTGAGTTTTAACCCACGACAATCCCTTGCAATTGAACTTTTCATCAATCTTTATCGCTGATGTCACTTGTCTAGAGCCTCCCCTGTGAGCCTCCCTGAGGTTCATAGGTGCTTTTGTCTAGTGTACCTACCAACTATTGAGCTGTTGTTGTTGTTGTTTTTTTTAGTATGCATTTAGGAAGTATAACAATATTATAATGATTTAAATTTTTTGTTGTATTAATCATGACAAAATTATAAAGTAAATAATTATGTTGGCGGTCATTTATCAATATTATCGCCTGCGATAAAGAGTTGTAGCAGAATTATTACGAGTAGGTTATCAAATTAAAACATTATGCGGGTGGGTCAAGGACGTAATCAAGACTGGAGTAGGTAACTTCGAAGATAACTTCGAAGATACATTCGAATCATGCTTGTATTCTTAATTTCTTCGTTTGCAGTCACCACTGCTGTAGTTCTATATCAACGCTTAGTTACTAATCAGCGGTACATACTACAGCAGTACCTAACTACTCTGTTCTCTATTGAAATATAGAGTTTATGATTTCATCACTAAGAGCGACAGAAGAGAATACCAACAAGGCAGAATGGTATTTCACTAAACACACACAACAGAACCATTATCTTGGACCTTTTTTTTTGAGACTGGGAAATCGTCAAATAACTTCTCCCTCTCGGGGACGAGAGGGAGAGTCAGACTCTTACTGACAAAAACCCACCCATGGTCCTAAAGTTTCCCTTTGCATTCCAGGGCCGCGGGAACTCTTTCAAACAATCCCGCTATATTCTTTTAGACATTAGGTACCGCAACTTCCTCATTTCCTTACCCGTAGGCAACACCCTAGGCCAGGCTATCGAGAACCTGTAGAAGTCCACCCCAAGCTCCCTCAGCATCTGCACATCTCTCTGCCAGTTATGGTAGGAGTCGCTGGCCACGTCACCGTTCCTGCCATCTGCCACTACCTCTGGTTTCTCGTGGACATACCGATCCCAGATGCTCTCGCCTTTCCCTGAAAAAACAAAAAAGAATTGATTAAACTGAAACAACATCTATAGCACATGCGAATTGGGTCTGACGTCACACAAATAAATCCATCTTAACACACTTATATTAGCTTTACTTTTAACCAGCTATGTTAACAAGTAAAGTTTAACCAACTTCAAGAAATTTTGCGTACATACATGTTTAGTTTGGATGACAATGCATGGTTAGCTAAGTGACGTCATTCTAAATCCAATATGGCGGACTCCCAAAGATGGCGGACTAGTTATTTTGTATGCATTCCCATGATATGGGTATTAAATGAAAGGGTTTGCTGAGAACAACAAGAAAAGTAAAAATTAAAGCTTGTTTTTTAATTTTTTAAACCACAGAAAAATAAATTATGATACATAACGCTAAAATCGATTCTTCTCGAATAAAAAACTCAAGCACCTCTAAGCATTTTTCTAATTCGGTAGGTACATAACTGAAACCATTACATGTATAAACCCGGTTGGATAGCATTTTATGTCAAGTGGGTATTTCTCCTAAGATAAGAGATATCTTTGCAATGTCCACAGATTAACAAAGTAACATATTATGTTTATTTACAGGTTAATTAAATAAAAATGTACTATCTTTTAGCATGAATGATAGTAAGAGTGATAGAAGATTGATAAGATGCGCTCAATATTTGTTAGGTGAATACTCGTACTAACAAAAAAATATGTAGCTATACTTTTAGCTATGGTTTTTTGGGTAACGAACATCTAAATATATTTATTTTTATTTAAAGTGTTGTCTTATTGGATCACTTGTGTGTCTGTCTGTCCGTCTGTCACAGCCAATTTGATCTAAATTTACATACTTGGCCGATTTAATTGGATTTGGTCCACATTAGAACTTTTGTGACCCAACCACGGACGAGAAACAAAAAAGTAAAATTAAAATGATAAAAATATCTTTAAAAACAAACTTTTATCTGGGACAGGAACTAAAAAGTTAAAAATAAATTCTAGTAAGTATTTGGCGTGTAGGTACTTTCCTTTATTCTTATAAGCTTGAGGCACAGAAATATAGTAAGTACCTGACCTGTAACGGGTAGTGCCTCAAGCTTTTAAGAATATAGGTAAGTACTTACTAGAATTTATTTTTAACTTTTTAGTTTATTGTCCCAGCTCGATTTATATCAGTTGGCATCAGACAATAATCGTGATCTGATTTACAGACATGTTTTCTGATAAGGTTAGTGATTAAAGGAGGAGTTTTAAGCTTGTTTTAAAAATAGTTTTTTTTTTTAATTTTGATTTATTTTTAACTTATTAGTAGGTACGTAAGTATTTTAGAGTAGGCGTGATGTTTTAAAATATTCTACGGATATTATGATGTAAAGTGCTTCTCAAGATGAAACAATCAAGCCCAAACTCGGTTGGGTTATGTTGTTTTATCACAGATGCCGTGGCCACCTTCCAGCTTCTCTTCATAAATTTTGGAAGTCGGTCGTTTTTTTTTTGTATTTTTTTTTTTAATTTTCACTTTTTAGTGGTGAATGTGGAATTTAAACATACTCATAATTGGAGAAAACCAAAACGTCATCTATGTATACGTATTTTTCGTTTTTGTTCAGTTTTTCAAAAAGCGCTGAAGCAATTTCTATAAAATTTATATGGGACCACCTCGGGAGCATATTCATTCGGATAAAAAAAAAATTTGAAAATCGGTCTGAGAGATCGATGGACACACATAAAAAAAAACATACATATAGTCGAACATAGAACCTCCTCCTTTTTCGAAGTCGGTTAAAAATAGACGAAAATTTACCATTTCCTCCCCTATCTCCGAAACTTTTTTTTTTTTCTCTTTATTTGTTTTGGGGTTTTTATCTATACAGATATGTCATTCCCATCGTACCTTTTACCATTGTTACCACAGAATACATATACTCCTAACGGAGATACGCTTTATAGATAAGGTTACATTAACTCTTATAACTAACATAAATTATACTAAACAGGAACATTTTGTGAAAGAGAAACCATCCAATTACCGATGAAGGACTGTTATTAAACGGCATTGCTTTTTGGCACCTTCTGAAGTTGGTTGGGATAGAATTGACTGTATTAATCCCACGTTAAGTCTATTTAAGTCTAATTCTCTAAAAAGTGATTCCCTCTCGCGCATGTTGCGGACACAATCCATCAGCAAATGCTGGACGTCCTCAATCTGATTACATTCTCTGCAATTCGATGAATCAGTTTTTTTCATAAGGAATGCAAACTTCGCCGATGGATAGTGTCCAGAGCGAAGTCTTAAAATTAATTTGACATAATTCCTACTGAGTAGATCGACATCGAACCAAGGCACTCGAGGAGGCTCGCCTTGTATGCTCCTATACCATATACCTTTTTGCTGGCTTATGTTAACAAAGTGTTGTTTCCAGGATTTATAACAAATTTCTTTATATTTAGATATGTATTCCCAATAATCAGGTAGGTAGTCAATTGTTGCACCCTCTGCTGCAGCTAACTTAGACAATCGGTCCGCTGCCTCATCCACGTAGTCCAATATGAGCTGGAACCCATTGCAACTTAACTTCTATATTATTTTTAAATAATAAAACCATATTTTCAAGAATATCTCCGAAACTACTGAGTTCTTTTTACAGAATACAGGAAAACCGAATTGGTAAAATGTGCTAAACATTATCTAAGTATTATACTTGCTGTTGGTGTGTTCGGTGACCGTCAACTAGTGTAGTCGATGTTAACCAATGCTAATTTTATATGGAAACTACACTAAATATTATCATGCACTACAGACTCTTTGTTCTGAGCTATACCTATTGATATACATATGACGTAACTAGATTCTGCCAGTGGCTTCGCCTGCGTGGAATCGTTACTTCTATGTGCTATTCCAGACCATAATCTATCTCTGTGCCAAATTACATCCTGATTCGTTTTGGCATTCAACCGTGATTAAGACAGTAACAAACATCCATCTATGCATTCTTCTATCCATCCATTCAAACTAAGTATCGAAGTTACAATATAAGTAGGATAGGAAGTCGGATTAGTGGGAATGGTAGGATTACCTGACTGCACCAGAAGGAGGGTAATGTTTTTCGAGAGTATGTATGTATGTACATCTGTCCTCTGCACATTTTTGTATGTCTTTTTATTTTATTAGGCCCTGTAGCCTAAACAGCTGGATGGATTTAAACAAATGAGGTATCATTAGATTGGGTTTGACTGCTAAAGTGACATAAACTACTTGTAATTTTTTTTTTTTTTTTAGTTTTTGTCTGGGACAATGAACTAAAAATTGAAAATAAATTCTAGTAAGTCTTTGGCGTGTAGGTAATTACCTATATTCTTAAAAGCTTGAGGCACTACCCGTTACAGGTTACAGGTTAGATACTTACTGTACTTCTGTGCCTCAAGCTTATAAAAATATAGGTAAGTACCTACACGACAAATACTTATACTAGGATTTATTTTCAACTTTTTAGCTCATTGTTCCTGATAAAAGGTTGTTTTTAAAAACATTATTTACCATTAATTTATTTTGAACTTTTTAGGAGTTAAGTATTTTAGAGTAGGCGTGATGTTTTAAAATATTATACGGATATTATGATGTATTGTAAAGTGCTTCTCAAGACGAATCAATCGAGCCCAAACTCGGTGGGGTTATGTTGTTTTATCACAGAGATGCCGTAGCCACTTTCCAACTTCATCATCAGACCCTGGATATCAACTAAACGTTAAGTGCTCCTCAAGACAAATTAATCAAGCACAAACTCGATGGGTTTATCTGGTTTAGTTCAGAAGTTCCTATAGCCATCTTCCGTTTCCATCATCAGACCAGCTCCACGGTACCATATTATTGTATTTCACCAAAAATACATAAGTACACCAAATTTGAGTCCAATCGGACATCGGGAAGTGGGTCTAATTCAGCTTGCAAGATTCTACCCGAACAAACATAGTTACATACATACATACATACCTACATACAGTGCAAGTTTACTACAATCTTGTAAAATAAAAACACGTTTCTAGTAGGGAATATAAAACAGAAATACACATTCTGTGAAAATTTCAACTGGCTACCAATAGGTGTGTCAGTGGGCTGCATCATGAGATGCAGCCCGCTGACAGACAGACGGATGGATGGACAGCGGAGGCTTAGTAATAGGGTCCCGTTGGTTACCCTTTGGGTACGGAACCCTACAAATACACAAAAGAGCTGATGGTCTTGAAACGGCTGAACCGATTTTAATAAAACATATCTAAGAACCATCGCTAGAAAATCTGCTTTCAAATAAAAAAAAAAACCGCATTCAAATCGGTTCACACGTTTAAGAGCTACGGTGACAGACACACACATAACACACCTCTTTTTGCGACGGGGGTTAAAATTAAACAAATATTTCGTTATTCGGGACCGTCTAATAATAATAAAGTAGGTATCTTTTAATACAAGATACAATTTTAGCAACACGGTAAATAGTCATTTAATTTTGTTGACATTACGTCGACTATTATTTATTTATTTAGTTACCTAATTAAATGCCTTAAAATTAGCCAAGTCACACACACAAAATTAAAATTAAAGCACAAAATACATATCAAGATCATAAAGATCATTGTTTGTAACATAGTGTAAACAATAGTACTTTTGCGAATTCACCCAGTGACATGTAAATACATCAATTTCGACCTGGATATAATTGATGGTGCGAATTGCTAGAGTCATAGGGGTTTTGGCCAGCAAGGTCCTAGGTGATGGTACGAACAGTAGTGGCGGGGGCCGCCGCGCCGCCTGCACACATAACAGTCGGGTACACAAGTGTAACCGCTGCAACACTCTCGGGTTGTGCTCTATATCTAGGAGCAGTCTCACCGTGTACGACACTAGTGAAAATTCCCGTCGCACCCAGGGTTGATTTAGCAGTTGACGATTTAAAATGAAATGATGATGGTGCATGAACTAAAGATTTCATTATCAACATCTGGCTGGCTTTTATCTTGGTCAGAGGATAAGCATTACCATACAGCGTGGTAATGCCGTCAGTCTTTTAGGCACATTACCAGTCGACAGCGATGAGGAGTTATTCGTCGCCATATTTTAGTTCGGCATAACCTGTAGCATTAAACTGTATTTGACTGCCGAAATAATATGGCCATATCAATTTTGAAAAAAAAATCAAAATAGCAGCCACCATAAGGTTAGTGAGGTTGTTTTTTTTATACCCCCGACGCAAAAAGAGGGGTGTTATAAGTTTGACCGCTATGTGTGTGTCTGTCTGTCTGTGTATCTATCTATGGCACCGTAGCTCTAAACGGGAGAACCGATTTGAAAGCGGTTTTTTTTATTTGAAAGCAGGTTTTCTAGCGTTGGTTCTTAGACATGTTTTATCAAAATCGGTTCAGCCGTTTTGAGGTCATCAGCTCTTTTGTGTTTTTAAATTTTCTTTTTTGCGTTGGGTTAACATTAAAAAAAGAAATTTTTATATTTGGTGACATGATCATCCGGTTAGACTGGCAGCCAACCCCAAGATAGTCGGGAAAAGGCTAGGCAGATTGATTGACATGATCATGTGGCGTATCAAATAAAGGGCTCAAGGAGGCAATTCCAAAAAAATAACTATTAAAATGTAGAGAGAACAAAATATTAAAAAAGAACCTGACAAGTGACTTGTTTAGAACTTAAAAAAAAAATATTTTTTAATTAAAAAAAGAAGAGACTCTTACCATCAGCATTCCAGCCCCCTTCTACCTGGTACGCAGAAGTGGCTGCACCAAACAGAAAGTTCGTTGGAAATTTTCGAACCCTGTTGTCTGACCAGCCATCGGACCCGATGACGATGAGGAGACTGAAAGATAAATAACAGTTTCATCAATCAATCAATCAGCTCAGACTAATGAATCTGCCTGCCGAAGAGTGATTGAAAGAGTCATCGCGCCTCTGGTACAGGCAACTGAAAGAACATGGGTCCGTTTTTAGTCAGTAAGAGTTTGACGCACCCTACCCCTCCACTCAGAGCGGGAGAAGTTATTTGATGATTTCCCACCCCCAAAAACAAAAAAAAAGACTAATGAACCTGCCTAGTCTTTGCCTTACTATGTATCAGCTTTCAGCCTAACCGGCTCCAGCTGGATACTTGTATTGTTCATGGAGCGATTACTAATCTGACCTCAACAACCCAAAAATTAAATATATATTTATTTATTACAATAACAAGATACCCCTTAGTTCTTTCCAGAGTTCTCTGCAGTCTGGTTATCTAGTTTATGATTCTCTCTTCTTCTTATCAATCAATCTTAGACGGACCGACTTCGCCGAGCGATTTTAACTTAGTATCTTCTAGCATCGAACTTCTCTCCTGCTCCAATGAATTTTTGGGGGCCGATTCACCCGCGTCCGTAGGAGAATACCCATAGATAGTCCCTACACGGTGGTCCCCGGTGGAGCGTGCCTGAAGGTTAGTATCGTGGAACCCCATTTCACTTCCTTCTCCTCTCCCTCTTTCACTCTTCATAAATATGGTATAAAGGAACAAAACACTTTTTTACCAAAAAAACAACCGACTTAAAAAAAAAAAATACACTAAAAATTTAAAAATAACTTTAATTTCGGAAGTCGGTGTTTGTATTTTATTTCTTCGATATTTGACACCGACTTCCGAAATTTAAAAAAAAAAAACATACATACAGTCGAACATAGAACCTCCTCCTTTTTCGAAAGTCGGTTAAAAAGAAAAAAAACTGAAAAGCGGCAGCACTCCCTCATACATACAACATACGAGGTCTGTACTTAAATCTATTATATCGTATTATATTTTTATTTTTTTTTGATTACTTAATTATTGTAAATGTGAGGACTATGTGGGTTATTATTATTATTTTCTCCTCCTTTTTACAGTAATTTTCAACGTTGTCTGACAGTTTGAGTACTTTTGCGGCCTACCCAAATGTCTTTTCTTTGGTATTGTTCGTCATGTCATTGAGCTCCTTAGTGGTTTTTAAGTTGAGCTATTCGACTATTGACAAATGCTTGCACTGACTGGACAGGTCCACTCAAATATGTTTGGTTCTTTCTTCAAAAGACCACTACAGACACTAAGCTGCATATGGTCCTCATATAGAATAATGTGAATGCGAGAACTATGTATGTCGTTATATTCATGTAGATTTTATGATTGTCTGGCAGTTTGAGTATTTTTTGCGGCCTACTCAAATGTCCTTACTTTGGTATTGTTCGTCGGTTCGTTGAGCACCTCAGAGTTCTGAGTTGAGCTTCGCGATGACTGACAAATGCTTGCACTGTCTGGACAGGTCCACTCGAATTCGTGTGTTGCTTTCTTCATAAAGCTCATCCCAGACATAAACGTACATGGTTCTCATAGGATCTAACCAGTCCACATTGTATGGATTTGAACACTAAAAGAGACTTTGACCTCTGAGTTTGTTTCGGTGTTTCTTCTCAGGGTAGTCAGCTAGGAAACACCGGCCTCATCTAGCTTAAACTGACAAAAAAACATTGACGTGTAAAAGTGTTCCTTGTAACCTATTTACTGAATAAACATCATTTATCATTTATCATTAATCTCGCCGCAATCCACCACTGCCTGGAGACTGAGAAACCAGCGCTTGTGTTCTTTTCGGAGACGTAGATTAGATGTTCGTCAGACGTGTCGTACCTGAGTTGCCCAGGGTTTACTCTGAAGAACAATTTTAAACAACGCGCGCTGTTTGTATGTACGCCCGGGATGACATCTGCTATCGGCGTCTTCGTAACTTAGAAGACTCCAGGTTCTCAACACTTTGGGTTCTTGTGGACACAGGTCTGGATAAAATCATCTACGCCTGTCTACCGTTCACAGAGTGGCGATCTAGAGACAACTGGACTCACACAACACCTCAGTGAGGCTCAGCTAGCGGTACTCTTCTGCCCAATTGGTGTTACCGGGGGACTTCAATGCCCACCATCAGGAGTGGCTCTTCCCATACCAGTGCACAGACCATGCTGGACAAGAGACGCCTAAGCTAGCGCTAGCGTTAAATCTCACCCAGCTGGTCCAAGGGGCAACGAGGATACCGGATGTTGATTCGCACACAACTGGATCTGACAACAGATACAGACCGATATTCCGTGTCGATTTATTCACCATTAGGTACTTCCAACCACTGTCTGGTGAAGTATGTATCCGTCTACTCCCCGCCCGATCCTAGCCCTAGAGGCACCCGGCGGTTTTGGCGATACAGGTCAGCAGATTAGGATGGCATGCGATCTTTCTCATACCCAGCATGGGTCGACGCTCGTACGCGCAAAGCAAATGTCGTGAGTCAGAAGAAGAGAGCCTTCAACAGGGCTGCCAAGTCCTGCAAGAAGGTGTTGCGGAGGGCTCGGTTTGACCATATTTAGCGGAATTGGGAACAAACTTGCTTCTTACCCAGCACTTAGTAAGGCGTTTTGGTCCCTGGCTAAGTCAGTTAAATCGAACTTCTGCCGCCCCTCACTGCTTCCACTGCTGAAACCAAAGAAAGCAAACTTGTTTGCCTCTCTGCTTGCGGAATCTTCGCGTCAAGATTCTGGTGCCGCGAGGCACCTGATTCTCTTGATGAATGCGAGTCGAGTATACCGGACATTCGCATTCAGCAAAAGGATGTCCGTAGGGTGCTGCGTCACCAAGACGTTAACAAGGCTCTGACGGGATACCGGCAATTGTATTGAGTTCTCGTGCGCTTGAGTTACTCGTATCTCCGATCTTGACACGACTGTTTCGCTTTTCGTTTGAGACTGGAAAAGTGCCGATGGCTTGCAAGCAAGCTAACGTGCAGCGCGTACCCAAGAAGGGTAGTCGTACTGAACCAGCCAATTATAGACCCATCTCGGTTCCATACTCTGTAAGGGTATGGAACGCGTACTGAATACCTAAAACTTCTGCCATACCTAGAAACTAACGATATCCTTAGTGACCGACAATACGGCTTTCGCCGAAATTGGTCAACTGGGGATCTTCTTGCGTATGCCATTCACATCTGGAGTGAGACCATAGAGAAACACGGGGAAGCAGTAGCGGTCTCCCTTGACATCTCGATGGCCTTCGACAGCCTCTGGCACGATAGCCATATTGGCAAGCTTCCTTCCTTCGGTCTACCCGCCGGATTGTGTGATTTGATTGCAGATTTCCTGAGGGATTGGTCTATCCAAATGGTCATAGATGGCTGCTCGTCCGGATTGCTGGATATTAATGGGGTTCCTCATGGGTAGATGCTCTCGGCAAAATTGATTTTGCTGCATATTAACGATCTGCTAAAACCCGGTACCTTTGAGTATGCAGACGATAGCACTGTTGCCGAGAGATACGTGTCAAACGCACGAGCTGGTAGGTCTCAGGTCCGGTCTCTTCGAGAGGCTATGGTTCAGCGCTTGAACTTATCCTTACAGGCTGTTTCTGAATGGGGTGATGACAATCTGGTCAAGTTCAATGCTGCTAAGACACAGGCATGTCTTTTATTCCGTTAAAAAGAGCCAATTTAACCCAGCTCCTTCTTTCCGAGATGTAACCGTGCCGATAACCGATCAACTTGAACTTTTTGGTGTTACGTTGACATCTACCCTCAATTTTGGTTCTTTAATAGAAGCAAAAGCTCAAGTGGCTGCCAAATAGTTGAGGATCCTAGCAAAAGTGAGACGGTACTTCACGCCGGAACAGTTGTTCAAACTTTATCAAGCGCAAGTTCGATCGTGTTGGAGTACTACTCTAATCTTTGGGACGGATCTTCCAGATGTCAGCTTGATGCACTTGAGGTAATTGAGAGGCACGCCAAGAGGATCATCGGTAATGATAAGCTCGTCGAATCAAAGCTCCATAGTCTTGAGCATCGACGCTGAGTTGCTAGCCAGTCGGTTTTGTACCGGTTGCATTTTGGCGAGTGTGCGACGGAATAGCGTAATTTAATTTCGCCAAGCCCGTTCCATCATCGGACCACAAGACGTACGGCGATGCGCCCTCGGTACATGGTGGACCTTCCATCCACACGTATAAAACGTTTTGAGAACACTCATTGTGCGTACAGCTAAGGAATGGAATTCCCTGCCGGAGTCTGTGTTTCCTGATAGCTACAACCTGGGTTATTCTGATAGTTGCTGTTATATGCAAATATATACAGGACGAATAGCACTATAGAATTAATAAACATGACTCTGCTTAGTCCCCGAGGTCTTATTTATTACAGGCCAGTCTATTCTTAACAGAGATTTGTGCAATTACTCGTATACGCTAAACACAGATCCAAATTTATCCATACGAATCAAAAACGATTATTTATTGAAAACAGGTTTGAATAAATATTATGGAGTAAATGTACAAACTCCGTCACAATGAACTCTCAGTATCATCAATCCACCGTAGAGACTTTGGTCTCAGTATAAATATGGACAGTACGGAAACTACGTACAAACGTTCGAAACGGCACACTCACACAGACGCGCGCATCTACGCTAGCCCTAAGCGATAGTCGCGGTGCGCGCAGTTGCGGCTGCCATGTCGAGACGAGTGGTCGTGTTGTCTCCTGAGCCACGGACCGTTTTAAAATGCCACGAGCGTATTGCACAGTGTACTGTTGTATGAACTCCGCTTCTTCAAATCCGGGGCTTTCTTTTTTTAAACTCCCTGCTGATCTTGAAAGGTACCTAATAATGATTTAATTATGAAAATAAATGGTTTTCTCTAAAGTTGGTTTACGGCGATAGTTTAACGTGACAAAGTCATAATAAAACATTGTTGAAATATAGATGCGGCGCATGCGTACAATGAGCGTAACGGGACACTTTTTCGTGCATGCAGCCGGCGTTCATCGATTTATTAGGCGTTGTCACGTCAATAAAGACGTTTTTTAAAATGTTAATGGTTTTTATTTACATCACACGCATTTTCAGGTTGAAACGCGGTACGGTGCGCTGCCGCAGGGTTAACTAGCTATCGGCCGAGCGCCGCGCATTTTGACTTCACTTTAACACCCTCGAAAACCATGAACATTTTTGCTTGACGTGAAAAAAAAAGGGTACGGGCCTTTGTGGGATATCTTAATGTTTTTCAAATTGCGTGGCAACTTTGAAGCATCTTCCATAAAAAAAAATTCCAAACATTAACAGTGACAACCCTAGCTCTCTAATGGAACGTTTGGCTCCCAGATTGGACAGGGCCGGGGCCGCCTTGAAGCGGCTCCTGCCCAATCTGAGGGGGCCAAACGCCTCCTGCCGGAGGCTCTACGCGGGGATCGTGCGGTCCATGGCCCTCTACGGGGCACCGGTGTGGGCGCGTTCGTTGAGGCAGCGATCAGCTCGCCAGATGAACGCGTCCCAGAGGGTCATGGCGATCCGCATCATCCGAGGATACCGCACGGTCTCCCGTGAGGCTGCGAGCCTCCTTGCCGGACTGTCACCGTGAGATCTGGAGGCAAAAATCCTAGCGCACCTGTATGAGTGGCGCGAGGAGGCCAAACGCAAGGGCGAAATGCCGCTGCCGCGACAACTCGCGGCTCGGCGGACCGAGCTCCGGCAGGATCTCATGGTGACATGGAGAGAGCGACTGTCACAACCCAGCGCTGGGCACGCTACCATCGAGGCGATAGTGCCCCTCTTTGAGGAGTGGCTGGAGAGGCGTCACGGCGCCCTCACCTTCCGCCTGACGCAGGTGCTCACCAGACACGGCTGTTTCGGTAGGTACCTGTGTCGGATCAAGGCGGAGGTGACCCCCGGGTGTTTCCACTGCGAGGATCGCCCAGAGTACACGGTGGAGCATACGGTGGAGGTTTGCCCCGCTTGGGCAGAGCACCGCCGTGTCCTCGTGGATGCGATAGGCGGCAGCGACCTCTCGCGCCGTGCCCTGGTTCAGGCCATGGTACGGAGCGAGAGGGAATGGGAAGCCGTCTCCTCCTTCTGCGAAGCAGTAATGCTCGCGAAGAGGGAGGCGGCATACGTTAGGGAGACTCGACAACAGCCGAGTCGCCCTAGCGCCCCCAGCCGCAACCGCCGCCTGAGACGCCAGGGGGTTCGGACGCCGCGAGACGATCTACGGCCACCGTAGACCCGGGCCTGCGGACGGCGAGTAGTGGGTAACTCGCCGTCCGATCAGCACCAGGCCCGAGAGTCGACGGCGCGTATTGTTCCACGCGCGCCTCAAAGAGTTGTCAGCAAAGGACGGAGCCTGCCACGGCCGATGCCTGCCCGGGGGTGGAAGATAAATTCGAAAAAGTTACCTCGCCCCCGGGCACTCGAGGCAGGGAGGAACAGGGGTGGGTTTTAGTCAGTAAGAGTCTGACACGCCCTTCCGCTCCACCCTAGAGCGGAAGAAGTCATAGGATGATTTCCCACCCCCCAAAAAAAAAAAAAAAACTCTCTAATGGACCGTAGGTAATTTTCTCAATAAATAGGCTTAGTTTCCATGTTGTCCATATTTATATTGTGCTTTAGTAGCCTTGTTTATAAAACTTGCTAAGCAATGCTTAGTTTACATACTAATAACCAGACTCTAAATTCAGGTTTACAAGCGTCTCACCTTCAAATTCAGCTGTTTATAAGACAAAACCTCCTTTAAATCATTAGTCAGGCAGTACTTTATACTTTTTTTTTTTAATTTTGAATTAAGAACCTGGTTATCAGTGTTTAATCACATGGTTATTTTTTTAATAAATAGGGTCAAAATTTCCAAACAGTTCGTACGGTCAACAGTTGTCTCATTTAAGACCTTGGACCACCATTCATTTAACTCCTAGAAAAAAGAAAGAAAGAAGTATCATACATATCTGTTCAGCCGTTCTGGCGTGAATGAGTAACATATATCCATCCATCCATCCAAACTTTCGCATTTAGGTATAATATTATATAGTACTTAGGATTGAGAATTTCCACTCCTCTAAATCCAAGAGTCATCTCCTCATTACTTCAAGAGGTACTTAGGTACATCTTTGAGAAACTCGTTGGCCTCACTCTCAGTTTACTGATAACGTGGATATAAATTTCGTGGTGTTTTTAACATATATATGTTTGATAGCAAATATGATGTAGCCAGTAGTTAGGTACATTGAAAACATTGACGAGTTCAAGGTCCCTCGCTCCGTATTTCCGCAATTACGTATATTTATAAGCATTGCCGAGGAACTAAAAAGACGTCAACTAAACAGACTCATTCGTTTGTCGACTTATTCATCAGATAAATTGGTTCAGTCTAGCATAACCACATAGTTCAGTTCAGAATACATAACATTTAAAACCACAATTAAGTCATAATAAATAGTCGTAATACATAAGGATAAATGTCTCGATAGAAATATACACCGGTGGATTCCAGTAAGCTACGAGTACAATTTAACACATTACGGTGAACACCAGGTCGCTTTGCCAACACTATCTGGTTATTACCATCACATCACTAAAAAGGAAAGGAGTCAATTCTTTCTTAGAAAAAAAAATCATTTTCACTACTAAAAGGATGATGGGACTTTCAACCACACAATGTACAAATACAAAAAAACCAAAAACTGAAAGGAGAGAGTCTTTCTTTACGATAAAAGAAACATAATTTGCTCCCACTAAAATGGATACTTGGCATAACTATTAAACCACTTTGAAAACACAAAATACATTTTAATAAAATTCTTACTTCAACAAACACAGTACCGCGACTCGCATTGTGTGAATTAAAACTGAATCATGTTTTACATAACTCCTCGCTATATTATCTTGGGATAAGATATCATTAACACTGGTTATCAATTTTGTCCATTACTTGCGTTTTCTTTTAATTAATATGGGTTTAGATGTCCTTGACATAATTGCTTTGATATTCTCGTGCGCAAAAAGTCGATTAAGTATTTCTTTTCTACTTAATTATTTTTTAAGAGATGTTTATGGACTAATAACACGAAACTTTTAATAATACTTCTGTGAAGTAACAATTTATAGATGTTTGTAAATCAAGCGCTATTATCACAACTCTTAGAAAATTAACAACAGAGAATTTTCCTAACCTAATAACGCCATCTATACGGCTATTGGTAGAAGTTCCTTGTAGACTAGCGCCATCTATGGAGATTTTCGGAAGACCACAGTTAAGGAAAATGTATATCTATAGACTTTCACTCGGGTATAAATTATAAATACATCTAAACCTTACCTTCCTCATGCATCACTCCATTTATTTAGGTCATTGAAGGGATCAGGTTTTTGTTACTCAAATGCATATTTTTCAAGCAAGGTTTTAGTAGGTTTATATACATTAGGATCTGATGAATATCTTCGGAGATAGACAGTGGAACTCTTTAATAACTAACAGCAAATGACTTGCGATTAATATGATAGTCTGTCTAAGTATTGTTAACACAATTTAATGGCGAACCACAACTAAAAAGTGAAAAACAAAAATCTTTTTAACCGACCATCGAAAAAGGAGGAGGTTCTATGTTCGACTGTATGTATGTTTTATGTATGTCCGCCGATTTCTCCGTCAGTTGTGGACCGATTTTCAAAATTCTTTTTTTATCCGAAAGAGTATACTCCCGAGGTGGTCCCATATAAATTTTATCGAAATTGCTTTAGCGCTTTTTGAGAAACTGAACAAAAACGAAAAATACGTTTACCTCGATGACGTTTTGGTGTACTCCAAATGTTTAAATTCCAATTTCCATGTTATTGGGGTTTTAGTTGTGGGGTATAACAACTAAAAAGTGAAAAATAAAAAACTTTTTTACAAAAAAAACAACCGACTCAAAAAAAAATACTTACACTAAAAATTAAAAAATTACTTTTATTTCGGAAGTCGGTGTCAAATAACGAAGAAATAAATTACAAACATCGACTTCCGAAGCCACCAAAACCAAAACGTTCTCGAGATATCATCAAAAAAGCCGTTCCATAATTATTTTTTTTCCGTAAATTTGCCGATGTTTTAATACAAGTTATTTTTTGCTATTCGGGGCGGAGACAAAGCCAACAAATCAAAGATCACAAAAATCGGTCCAGCCTTTCTTGAGCTTTATAAGACTTTGTTCTAAATAAAGTGATAATAAAGATATAGATGTAGGATAGGATAATTATTGTAAACATCGTTAGTTTATGAAAGATCTCGTAAAATTATATATATTAATAGTTTTGTTTTCTTAATAGTTTTCGTATAGAAAAATTATATTTCTTTAATACCGATGACAAATAAAAATTAAAAAAAATATTAAAAGGCGTAACAAAGATTTTTCAGTTTACGAATGCATTAAGGGCCTACCTCCCCATAAGTGGCGCCCTCATTGTAAAAAAAATCGAATCTCAGCTTAGAAAATAAAAATTAAAGAATTCTACGTTGCGTTTGTTACAAATAAGATAAGTTATTTTTACGTTAATCCAAAGTAGTAAGCAAAAGTGTCAAAAACTACCGTTTTTGGTACTTTTGCTTACTACTTTGGATACGAAAGACTTTGAGTTACGAGTATGTTCCCAAAACGTAAAAATACCTTATCCTCTTTGTAAGAAACGTGACATAAGATTCTTTAATCTTTATTTTCTACGCTTTGCTACGATTTTTTATTCAATGAGGGCTTGGCGGCTATATACACCTTAACATTTTACAACAGTAAGACTTTACCATTTTATTTGGTAGGGACGTCGACAACAAATCACTTTTCGTGTGGGTATTTCTCTGTGATGTGAACCCGTTTAAGTTTTACGCGGTACTAAACGGATTTAAATGTAGCTTCTTCCTACAGTAATTTATTCTGAAAAGGTCTTATGTCAATCAATCAATCTGCCTAACCTTTTCCTAACTATCTTGGGGTCGGCTTCCAGTCTAACCAGATGCAGCTGAATACCAGTATTTTACATGGAGCGACTGCCTATCTGACCTCCACAACCCAGTTACTGGGTAATACGATACCCCTTGGTAAGACTGGATGTCAGACTTTCGAGCTTTTGACGACCCGTAACGACTGTCAAAGATCAACGATTGACAGCCGGGACTATCGGCTTAACGTGCTTTCCGAGGCACAGAAGAGTCTCGATATGTAAAGATGGTCACGCATTCATGTACCAACCCCGGCAAGCGTAGCTTAACCTGATGGATCGACCCGTGCGGCTGTTATTGTTTTGCCTCGAGCTCTGAAAGGGTCTTATGTATGGTACATAACATTAAGTAACGTTCATTTGAAAACCAGCGTCAGGCGGCTCCAGCCCGTTTGACATTATCGCTGAAATGGACCTTTTTAGCGCAGTCGTGAGGCACACACTTTGTTTGTTAAAATGTTTTTTTTTTTTCTTCACTTTTATTTTTGTGTACCGTGCGTGTTTCGTGTACTGTTGCTGAATAAATTTTATTCTTCTTCTTCTTCAAATATTTTTTTAACATATTTGCTCAAAAAATGCATTTACGAAGCCTGTATACATTGTTCGTCAGTTAAAAATTACGCACCGTACATTGGATTGTGCGGTAAAATAAGTACTCTCACACCCCCCTAGCCATATTACATTTCTATGATCGTTTACGCTAACGCTTAGAACAAAATGTATGGCAGTGACATTACCTGCGTAGATAAGTGTCACGTGACTTATCGCAGGTAATGTCATTGAAATACATTTTGTTCTAAGCGTTAGCGTAAACGATCATAGAAATATAATATGGTTAAGGGGCCACATTTTTTTTTAACCGACTTCAAAAAAGAAGGTGGTTATCAATTCGGATGTTTGTATTATTATTATTATTTTTTATGTATATTCGGGCATAACTCCGTCATTTATTGACGGAGGTTTGTTCCGAAATAGTCCCATTTAAATTTCATAAAAATCTGATGATGAGTTTCGGAGACAGACAACGGAACTCTACAAAAATTCACAGCAAATCAACCGCGTTTGCTGCTATCGTATGTCTATGAATTTTTAACACAGTTTAATGGCGAACCACAACTAAAAAGTAAAAAACTTTTTTACAAAAAAATAGAACCGACTTCCAAAAAAAGTGCAAAATAACTTTAATTTCGGAAGTCGGTGTCAAAAAACGAAGACACAAAACCAGGAACCAGGTTTTTCGTTTCATACCTTTACGGACTAAAACTCACCCTTGTTCGTTCAGTTGCCTGTGCCAGGGGCTGCGGTATCTCTCTATCAAATTTATCCGCGACTCCAGGCAGGCATCAGCCTTAGCGGGCCCTCTCAGTTGTTGCTGTCATCTCTTTGAGGCACGCGTGGAACACTACATGCCATCGACTCGGGCTTGGTCCTATCGGGCGGCGAGCTACCCATTACTCGCTGTCCGCAAGCCCGCGCCTACAGTGGCCGGGAGTCGGCTTGCGACTTCTGACGCCCGGGGCGTCTCCTGCGGTGGCTGCTAGGGGCGTAAGAGCTCTCGCTCCGTACCATGGCCTGGACCAGGGCCGGGCAAGAGAGGTCGCTGCCGCCGATCGCCTCCACGAGGACACGGCGGTGCTTCGCCAAAGCGGGGCATGGAGGTCTGCCCCGCCGTGTCCTCTGGGCAATAAAGAAAGAAAGAAAACGAGTTTATTTGGCACACACAGATACACACAATGTGACATTCTGACACCCGGGCGTTTTCTTCCACCCTATCCTGAACAGGAATCTTGCGAAACAGCTGTGTCCGGTGAGGACCTCCATCAGACGGAATGTGAGGACGCTGTGGTGGTGGTAAGGCCCTTTTTTGAGGAGTGGCTGGAGACAGCCACTTCTCAAAGAAAGGCCGTACCACCGCACGAAAAAAAAGGAGGAGGTTCTCAATTCGACCGATATATATTTTTTTTTAGTGTATGTTCAGCCCTCACTCCGTCATTTATGAACCGATCTTTGATCTTTTTTAGATAGGGTATACCTCAAAGGTGGTACCATGTCAAGGACATTAGGATCTGATCATGTAATTCTGATAAAATTGAGAAAACACCTCGAAAATTGGCCACGAATATTTTTTCTGTTTACTTTTCATAACTTAATCATCACATAATGAAACTAAGCTGATGATGGAAACCATACCATTCCTAAACAATAGAAGCTAAATATAAAAACTGGTTTTAGTGACAAATACCACTTAATATGCTTTGAAGAAAAGACGTCTTTACAATATTCGATGTAACCTTAAGTGGTCAATATCCTAGGAACCTCATGGAAGGATGTTTTTTTTTTTTTTTGGTTACATCATTAAACCGGTGCCAAGAGGAATGATGAAGGATTAGAAATTAGCCTCAGAGTATTAAAAGATGATGCGAGTCACAAAACATCATAAAATAAAATACTTTTTAACAAAAATTCAATCGACGAAAAATAACTAAAAAAAGCAAAAAATAAATAAACCTTTAAAGTCTTGAGTATTTAGATTATTTACCTACATAAAATATCAAATTTTATATAAACTAATTTTGAGTCATGAAGAACTTCGGAGATACACATCTCCAAAGTTCTTCATCAGATCTTCAGCAAATTTAGGTTGGACCACATTTAAGAGGCACCAGCTTTCAAACAAAAAAAGAATCATCAAAATCGGTTCACTTAAAAAAAAATACAGTCGAATTGAGAACCTTCTCCTTTTTTTGAAGTCGGTTTAAAATACAAACGACTTCCACAAAAATACAGTCAAACATAGAACCTCCTTATTTTTTCGAATTCGGTTAAAAAGTTTGTTTCAGTACCTATTGTACTTTTTCTCGCAAATGTGTTGAAAACCCTTGTATGACACACGTGCGGAAATTGGTATTTACAAACTCGTGACTATGTTCTTTTTCGTCGGTTAAATTTTTTGTTGAGGCGCAGTTATACGACTTCTAAAGGTTTTTAATAGAACATCACGTCTAAACGACTACTCTTATTTCTTTGAAAAAAAATATAATGTTACTCTAACTATTTTCATCGTAATTAGATCTGAGAATATTTGAAATAATATTTTGATAACGTAGTGTTATTTGTAAAGTTATGCCTAACGCGGATAAAAAAATTGAGAATCATCGCAAAAACTATAAAATGTATTTTTATGAAACCTTCACCATTTTAAAGACCATTTAATTTTTTATAATTTAGTCTCAGTGTTTTAGTTTAATACTTGTTGTTTTATGTGTAATAAATTAATAATGCGTCTTATTTCGGATAGCGCTCCTTGACGGGCGAGTCCTATTACTGGGTGGACATACGACGCGTTACGTGAGCTCAGCGCAGAATACGCAAGCTAACCACTCAAGGTCGTTGGCAGCTAATAGCGCCTTAAAAAGTTTTGTGTTTTCGTTTTTTGACACCGACTTCCGAAATTAAAGTTATTTTGCAATTTTTAGAAGTCGGTTGTATTTTTTGTAAAAAAAGTTTTTTATTTTCCACTTTTTAGATGTTGTACCCCAGAAGTAAAACTTAATATAAAAGTTATGCCCGAATGGATAATCCTAATAACATGGAATTTGAACATTAGGAGACAACCAAAACGCCATCTGTGTATACATACACAGATGGCGTTTTGGTTTACGTTTTCGTCGTTTTCACGGCCTTTTTTTTGAAGTCGGTTCTATTTTTGTAAAAATAGTTTTTATTTTTCAGTTTTTAGTTGCCCATTTAATTTTGTTAACACTACATACGATCGCAGCAATCGCAGTTCATTTGCTGTCATTTTTTGAAGAGTTCGTCCGTTGTCTGTCTCCGAAACTCATCATCAGATCTATATAATATTTAAGTGCGACCATTTCGGAATAAAGCCCTTTCGAAAATGAGAATTTTGCAAATCTATGACGGAGTTATGTCTCAACATACAAAAAAAAAATCCGGATTGATAAGCTCCTCCTTTTTGAAGTCGGTTAAAAAAAACAGCTAAATGAAAGCGGTGCTATAGTCAGTGCCTTGCATTATCCTCTTCTTGTTTTCTATAGCGGTCAGGTAACACAGGGTATTGATAGTACTCTTATTTAAGTGACGCATTTTAGTTTTTAACCGACTTTCGAAAAAGGAGAAGGTTCTATGTTCGACTGTATGAATGTTTTTTTTTTTTTTATTTATGTCCGCCGATTTCTCCGTCATTTGTAGACCGATTTTCAAAATTCTTTTTTTATCCGAAAGAATATACTCCCAAAGTGGTCTCATATATCAGCGCTTTTTGAGAAACTGAACAAAAACGAAAAATACGCATACCTAGATGACGTTTTGGTGTTCTCCAATTACGAGTATGTTTTAAATTCTACGTGCCATGTTATTGGGGTTTAAGTTCTGGGGTATAACAAGTAAAAAGTGAAAAATAAAAAACTTTTTTACAAAAAAAACAACCGACTTCCAAAAAAAAATACACTAAAAATTAAAAAATAACCTTAATTTCGGAAGTCGGTGTCAAATAACGAAGAAATAAAATACAAACACCGAGTGCCGAAATTAAGGTTATTTTTTTAATTTTTAGTGTATTTTTTTTTTGGAAGTCGGTTGTTTTTTGACATCCACGCGAACGAAGTCGCCGGCACAGCTAGTTATGAAATAAAACTAAATGGTCATTTGTCCATAAATATTATTTTTATTTTAACGGTAACAATACTATAAGAGATTGTGCCACAATTTTCAGTGTCCTTCATCGATGGTCATGGTCATAGTGTCAGGTTCATACTCGTAGTCGACGTAGCGGTGCTTGATGATGTGCTTGTACACAAACGCTGACTTTCTAGGAGTGCGCGTGCGAGCTGGATCTTCGAAGTCTACATGGTAAAGGCCAAAACACTCTCTGTAAAAATATAATTATTTAAAAGTTAACATCGGAAAATAATATCATCAATGTAGACGACATGAAAGATAATAATATGACAAGCACTGCCTTTTATAACGTGTGGAAATCCATAGATTTCCTCCGCCTCGGAGTGGGCACAGGAGTCTGTCAGACTTTTACTGACTAAAACCACTAGGTGTGTTAATTTTTTTCTTAATTCTAACGACATTTAAATTAATTGGCACATGAAACATTTCTGCCGGTACGGAAACACCGTTGTGATCAAAATTAAACAAAAACATCAAGTTGGTTTCAAAAGCCATACTTACTGATAGCCCTGCATCCATTCAAAGTTATCCATCAGACTCCACGCCATATACCCCTTGAGTTTTACTCCATCTTGCAAGCAGTTAAGGAGACTCTCCATGGAAGCCCTATAGTACGTAATCCTGTCATCATCTATCAGACTACTGTCAGGTAATGAAGACCAGCCATTCTCAGTGATGTAGAAGACTGGGCTATTGTATTTTTCCTTAAGATGGGTTAGGGCGTTGTAGATGCTGTTTGGGGCCAACTGGAAAAGAAGAGAGAGTTCATTTGTGGGATGGGTATAAGGACATTTCGTCATCATCATTTCGGGTGAAAGACTTCTACAGCTGAGAATGTAGATTTAAAATTACAAGTCTTTTTGGTTTGATAACATAATTTTACGTCCTATGGGATAACAGCCACAGTGTTTGCTGATCATTTCTTTTTAAACCACTACAAGTTTGTAGCTTACATATTATGAAAACTACATTTTTGCTGTCGATCCCGAAAACATGTACAAGTATGACCCAATAAGATGAGAGCTGATATTGAGCAGGCAGCACAATATATTTCTTATTGGGTCACACCTAAGTTACTATCGGTAAAAGGTCAAAACATTGCGCTTACCACAAGCCAAGAGGAAGCAGATGTAGCCCAGTCATCAAGTGCAAATTGTCCAACATCAATATCATCCAAAAACGAAGGCACAGGAGCCTCTTCCTTATACTCGGTCGCTGACACCATTTTGGCAGTGTAGTGGTTCACACCGAAGAAATCAGAAGCTCCTCTGACGAACGCTTTCTCTTCTTCAGTGAACTCTGGCAGACGAGAGCGGGAGTAGCCCTGCTCGGCACTCTTTTCAGCTAGTCTTTCTGAAAACTCTTTTGGGAAACCACCTTCGGATGAGAAAATGGGATGGGCGTAGATGCCCCACTGGAAAAGAAAAATAAATTGCTTTAGATGTAAAGTTTAATAACGATCAGTCTTTTTGGGAAAAGCCGCCACACTATGTTCAAACCACTGTAACTTCTTTGAACCAGAATCAACAGTGGCAACCACAAGAGCAATGCAGAAAAACCACCGAGGCAATGAAGCTCGACGAGTCCCGCAGAAAAGATTAAACTGTCTTGGGTCCCGCAACGAAATTAATCAGAAAAAAACAGCGAAGCAGTAAGAAAAAAGCATAATATAATTTTTTAGTCAGTCTGTCTAGCTTTTTCCCATCCTTGTTGGGGTCGGTTTCCAGTCTTACAGGATGCAAATGAATACCCGTGTTACGTGAAGAAACTGCTGATCTGATATGGATTAAAATTTATGACGAATATTAAATTAAGAACTTAAGCAAACTTGTATTACCTCGCCTTGTCTTTTCAGCTCAGCAGCGACCTGATCTTCCGCAGAGTCAGTAGCTGCATCATACCAGTTCACACTGATTGTGATACCGCATTCCCCCTTCTGCGTTGGCCTAAACTCTTTGTCATACAAGTGGAAAGCTTTAGCATGTGCCACTACCAAGTGCTTTGCACACAGGTAAGTTCCAAACGCCGTGGAGTTCAGAATGGGAGCTTTAACGACAGCTCCATAACCCTGGTAACAGATTTGGTAGGGCTCGTTGAAAGTGATGAATGACTTGACCCGGTCTCCGAAATTCTCGTATACAACCCTTGCGTAGTCTTCAAACCATTCGGTGAATAGAGGGTTAGCAAATCCTCCTAGTTCCTGCAGTTTCTGAGGAAGATCCCAATGATAGAGAGTTATCATTGGGGTGATGTTGTATTTCAGCATTTCATTGATGTAGTTATTGTAAAACTTGATGCCAGCTGGATTGATTTCATTGGCCATGCCTGTAGGTAGGATTCGGGGCCAGGAGAGAGAAAAACGGTAGGCATCCAGGCCCAACTCTCTCATCATCTCGACATCACGCTTGTAGTTGCGATAGGAGTCGGCGGCGACGTCGCCGTTGGTCTCGTCCCTGATCGCTGTTGGGTTAGTGTGGGTCATATAGTCCCAAATATTTTCTCCCTTACCTGAAAGATATATATAACCTTCATAGATTTGAAACTGAATCGAAGCAATACTTCCAAAGCGATCATTTCTACAAGTCTTATGGGTTTCGCGAAAATCTCTCAGAGCGAGTTAATTTAAAATTTAGTTGCGTGCAAACTAAGTTGTGATAAAACCTCTTTATCTTTTTTCACTTGTCCCTCATTCTGTTAATAATCTGCAACAACTTTATTGATTTTACCATCTTCATTCCACGCTCCCTCGATCTGGTAAGAAGCGGTGGCTGTCCCAAAGACGAAGTCATCCGGAAACCTTCGCTGTTGTCTCACGGTGGAGCTATGACAGGCTACCACCACCAAACTGTATCAAACAAAAACATCATTAACGTTAACTTTTAGGGTTCCGTACCCGAAGAGTCCAAACGCAGGCCTATTGCTGTCATTCACATGTCCGTCAGTCCGTCTGTCTGTCTGTCCGTCTTCTGTCACACAGGTTTTACAGCCAAACGGTTGGAGCTACAGTCTTCAAATTTTCACAGTATAAGCATCTTGTTGACCCAAAGCCATACAAATAGTCAAAAATACATGTGTTGCGGAACCCTAAATGTGCAAAGTCTGTTACGCACTTAGCTGGTTTTTTCCGTTACAAATATTTTCAATTTATAGGGTTCCGTACCCGAAGGGTAACCAACGGGACCCTATTACTAAGACTCCGCTGTCGGTCTGTCTGTCAGCGGGCTGTATCTCATGATCTGTAATAGGTAGACAGATGAAATATTCACAGATTGTGTATTTCTGTTGCTGCTATAACAACAAATTATAAAAAAAAATTAAAAATTAAAGGGGTCTTCCCTACTAGAAACGTGTTTCTTTTTTTGCTTTTTTTGCTGGATCTTAATAATGGCAACATAGACGCGTATAGTCTTGTACGATGGTACGGAACCCTTCATGCGCGAGTCCGACTCGCAGTTAACCGTTTTTGTTTTTAAGTTTGCTGACTAACGTTATAAATTTAACGAACTTGTGCGGTGCTAGGGCTTCGAGTGTTTGAAATTTTGTTAAATAAAGGTCTATGTTGCGAGATAAACTAAAAGATTATTCAACTGTTACAAAGTAAAGATGTACTAAATCTAATGTTTTTTTTTAATTATAGTAGCCTATCAGAAATAGAAATAACTTAATATTATAAACAGAGAATTTAATCATACCTTAGGATCACAAGCAGCTTCATGTCGGCACTTTAGATAACTAAGCAGATTATATAAGTATATTCACAATTTATTTAAACGTAAGTACACATTTATCTCAAGGGATAGCTTAAACTGTCCACTATCTGTGTTTTCTTGTTGCTTTTATCTTCAATTTAATAACTTCTATATAAACGTGGCACATATTATATAATATTTTATCATTATTTTACATTAATTAGTTACGTATTTTTAATTATAATATTACCTAAGGTACATAAACATCGATATGTAATTATGTAAGTATATATTTTGTTAACCCTCGTCCGTGCGTCACTGCGGGGTGCCAACTGAAAACCAGCGCTGGGTGTCCAACGCCCAGCAAATGCTGAGATGGTAACCCTTTCGGTATGGGCACGCTCAGCACAATTTTATTGTTTCTTTGTGTACTTCTTTTTTCCTTTTGTTTGTTGCTGTTGTGTTGTGTCTGTGTCGAATAAATGATTTCTATTCTATTCTATTCTATTCAATTCTTTAAATTTAATGTCGTAAACACTCACAGATTAGACAATGTTTGTATGACTTGGAACACGCGCGACGACGCTTGCCTTATTTGGGGGCACGGTAGTGCCCCCGCCAAGATGAGCCAAGCGAAGCGCAAGGGCACTACCTACCTTTTCTCGATGCGCTTCATCTTATTTTGGAGTGGAGGAGTGACTGGAGAGGTCCCACTGCGCCCTCACCTTCCGCCTGACGCAGGTCTTCACCGGACACGGTTGTTTCGGGTGGTTCCTGTGTCGGATAGGACGGGAGGAAACGCCCGGGTGTTTCTACTGCGCGGATCGTCCCAAGGACACGGTGGAGCATACGGTGGAGGTCTGCCCCGCTTGGGCGGAGCCCCGCCGTGTCCTCGTGGATGCAATAGGCGGCAGCGACCTCTCGCGCCCTGCCCTGGTTCAGGCCATGGTACGGAGCGAGAAGGAATGGGAAGCCGTCTCCTCCTTCTGCGAAGCAGTAATGCTCACGAAGGCGGAGGCGGGACGCGTGAGAGAGACTCAACAACGGAGTCGCCCACACGCCCTCAGCAGCAGCCGCCTCAGGAGACGCCTGGGACTTCCGGCGCCGCGAGACGATCTCCGGCCACCGTAGAGCCGGGCCTGCGGACGGCGAGTAATGGGTAGCTCGCCGTCCGATCAGCACCAGGCCCGAGAGTCGACGGTGCGTAGTGTTCCACGCGCACCTCATAGAGTTTTCAGCAATAAAGACGAGGGCCGATGCCTGCTCGGGGGTTGAGGATAAATTCGAAACAGAGTTACCTCGCCCCTGGGCACTCAGAGCAGGAAGGAACAGGAGTGGGTTTTAGTCAGTAAGAGTCTGACACGCCCTCCCGCTCCACCCAGAGCGGGAGAAGTCGTTGGATGATTTCCCAACCCACGATTAAAAAAAAGAAAAGGGTTCCGTACTCGAAGGGTTCAAACGGAGCCCTATTGTTGTCACTCACGTGTCCTTCTGTCTGTCTGTCCGTCCGTCGTCTGTCACAAAATTTTGTTATGAAGAATTTTTTAACTTCCCATTGACCTATGAACTTGAAATATGGTGATAATGTTTATTATTACGTTATACTTTACTAAAACAAAACAACCGACTTCTGTGTGGAATAGACACAAAAAGATTCAATAAGTTACTTTTAGACAAGCATGCTCCATAGTCGACCACAACAGGTGAGATAGTTGTGAACCGCGAGCCTATCGATACATTAAAAAAAAAAACTGTCCTCGGTTTTGTCGAACTATCGTCCCTTCAGAATATGAGAGTGAAGGAATACAGGCAAATACAGGTACATACCAAGTGCTTAACACATGACTATACTATATATCACCCGTGTCGATGGCTAGTTTGACTTAGAATTCGGTTAGAAGGACTAAACCTACGTTTGTGACATTGTAAAATATTAATATAATAGTTAAAATATTAATATAATAGTCGAACGCCACCACACCTGCACCCGCCCACCTGCGAAACCAAGCGTTCACGCTGGATTGAAATGGTAAAGTAACCAAATCTCAGACGCCAACTACACATGAGAATCACCGCGATAATAACAACGTATCAAGCAAGACACGTTCATGCAGTTGTTATAGAATAGAATAGAATACTCTTTATTCTGTACACCATATATATTACAGAAAATTATGATGAAACAGCAGAACACACACACACAACACACTCCCACGCTCAATGAATGACCACAGGTAATGTAGTAGCAGGACGATAATATCTCGCGGAGAACTAAATTTAACTTGGTCAACGCCTTGGTCTTCTCTTTATTCAGCTACGGAGCTGAAACGTAGACTTTAAAGAAGCCGGATTGAGTTCGAATACATGCCTTCGAGATGTGATGCTAGAGGAAAATGCTTCAGATTCCTTGGACTGCATTCTGCACCAACGAGTCCATTCTATGTGAACTCAAAATCAGGCTGTCCACTATCTGCCTGCGCCGAGTACTAGAGTTCTACGGTCATATCGTCAGGAAGGACGGACATAACCTCGAGCAACTCATAGTCACTAGCAAAGTCGAGGGCAAACGTCCAAGAGGTCGCAGACCAATCAGGTGGTCGGACCAAATCCGCTTTACGCTGAACACAAAGCTTCATGTTGCACTCCACGATGCCAAAGATAGGAACAGGTAGTGCAACACTACCAAAACTAAGGTCATTCCACGTTCAGGGGATCACGACCCTCAGCAATGAGAACAACGACGCGAGAAAGAGGAGGTACTTACCTATATTCTTAAAAGCTTGAGGCACTACCCGTTACAGGGTACAGGTTAGGTACTTATTATACTTCGTATTTAAGAGTAGGCGTGATGTTTTAAAATATTCTACGGATATTATGTAAAGTACTCCTCAAGACGAATCAATCGAGGGGGTTATGTTGTTTTATCACTGAGATGTCGTGGCTTAATCATCAGACCCTGGATATCACTTAAGCGTAAAGTACTCTTCAAGACGAATCAATTAAGCCTAAACTCGATGGGTTTATCCCATCCCGTCAGGCCCCGCGCGCCCCACATGTGGAACGCAAGGTTTTCAATTGTATCTGTTATTCCGGGGCCTGACGGACAAAAAGGTTTACTAATTTTTTGCTTTTTAGTTCTTTTTCGTCGGTTAATTTTTTTGTTAATGAGTTCTTTATATCAAGATTTTGGTACCTATAGTTTCCATCATCAGCTTAGCTTCATGATGTGATAATTCATCATCATCAGCCTTTTAAGCCAAGCCACTGCTGAGGCATAGGCCGTCTCTCTGTGAGAGGGTGTGGGCCGTAATCCACCACGCAGCCCCAATGCGGGTTGGTGGATGTCACATGTCTTCTAGGACATGCCGGTTTCCTCAAGATGTTTCCCTTCACCATTTTGAGAGCAGTGGTGATGAATTTACACAAAGTAAAGCAACTGCCTGGGTTTGAACTCACGACCTACAACTTGTAAGTCGCGGCTGTTACCACTGGGCCACCACTGCTCTCTGATGAGATGATTCCTAAACGCAAATACCTGATTAATGTATAAAAAAAGAAAACAGAAACACTTTTCAAGCCCACAATTTTCGAAGGGTTCTCTCAATTTAATCAGGATCCTATCATCATATCCTGACTTTCTTAATATGGGATTACCCTTGAGGTACCCTATCTAACAAAAAAAGAACAATGAAAATCAGTTCAGAAATATCGCAGTGAAGGCTAAACATACATTAAATAAATATATGTATCTACGATCAAATTGAGGACCTCCTTTTTTTTTCGTCGGTGAAAAATACTTATTTAAGTGAAGTTATATGAAGCTATATTAAATATTTATTACGAGTAGTAAAACTGTAAATTTAAACGTTATTATAATTAATTAACAGTGAACTCGGTGAATATCCAAAAAATCAATCTGCCTAGCCTTTTCCCAACTATCTTGCTTTCGGCTTTCAGTCTAACCGGATGCAGCTGAAAACCAGTATCTTACATGGAGCGACTGCATATCTGTCCTCCACAACCCAGTTACTGGGTAATACGATACTCCTCAAAGTATTATAAAAAGGTAGGGTCTTCAAAATAAAAACTGAACCACAAATCGAACCCAGAATGAGTTATGTCTTGTTAAGTATTAGAATTTCTTTGTTTTTGTTTTATCCTGAGAATTTTATTTATCTGGTATAATCCAAAACCAAGTTATGAGGGTTCAAAAAAACGACGAAGCGCTTCGAGAAAACTTAGGTATTGCTCTTGCGCTTCGCGTGGCTCGTCTTGGCCGGGCACTGCCCCCAGATAACGTAGATACGTAGATAAATATTCATCGGTTATCGAAGTCAAGTAGCCAGTTCAATTACATAACAATACTTAGTTACTTTAGGGTTCAGTAGGAAACATGAATTATTCGGTTTGTTCCTAATCGTCCCAACTTTTGGAAACAAAAAAACTGGCAGAATGCGTGTCGGGCCGCGCGCAGTGTAGGGTTCCGTAGTTACCGTAGTTGATCCATGGATGGGTGACCATCTTTACATACCGAGACTCCTCCGTGCCTCAGAAAGCACGGTAAGCCGTTGGGTTCCGGCTGTGAATCGTGGATCTTTAACAGTCGTTACGGGTTGTCAGAAGCCAGAAAGTATTTTTTTTTCGTCCGTCGTTGGTCATGTTGGTTGGTTAAGTTTGGCTGACAATCATCTCTTTGAGGCGCGCGTGGAACACTACGCGCCGTCGACTCACGGGTCTGGTGCTGATCGGACGGCGAGCTACCCACTGCTCGCTGTCCGCAGGCCCGGGTCTACGGTGACCGGAGATCGTCTCGCGACGTCCTACGCCCAGTGCCTCTCCTGCGGTGGTAGCGGCCGGGGCCGTGAGGGCCACCCCGTTGAGTTTCCCTGACGCGACCCACCTCCGCCTTCGCGAGCATTACTGCTTCGCAGAAGGAGGAGACTGCTTCCCATTCCCTCTCGCTCCGTACCATGGCCTGTACCAGGGCCGGGCGCGAGAGGTCGCCACCACCTATCGCATCCACGAGGACACGGTGGTGCTCCGCCCAAGCGGGTCAGACCACCACCGTATGTTCCACCGTATCCTCTGGGCGATCCGCGCTGTGGTAACACCCGGGCGTTTTCTCCCGCCTTAACTGATACAAGAACCTCTCGAAACAACTGTGTCCGGTGAGGACCTGCATTAGGCGGAAGGTGAGGACGCCGTGACGCCTCTCAAGCCACTGCTCAAAGAGGGGCACTACCGCCGCGATGGTGGCGTGCCCAGCGCTGGGTAAGCCTGAAAGTCTGACAACCAGTCTTTCTAAGGAGTATTGTATTACCCAGTAACTGGGTTGTGGAGGACAGATATGCAGTCGCTCCATGTAAGATACTGGTTTTCAACTGCATCCGGTTAGACTGAAAGCCGAAAGCAAGATAGTTGGGAAAAGGCTAGGCAGATTGATTTTTTTGATATTCACCGAGTTCACGGTTAACTAATTATAATAACGTTTAAATTTACAGGTTTACTACCCGTAATAAGTATTAAATATCATATAACTTCACTTAAATAAGTATTTTTCACCGACAAAAAAAAAAGGAGGTCCTCAATTTGATCGTACATACATATATTTATTTAATGTATGTTCAGCCTTCACTGCGTTATTTCTGAACCGATTTTCATAGTTCTTTTTTTGTTAGATAGGGTATACCTCAAGGGTAATCCCATATTAAGAAAGTCAGGATATGATGATGGGATCCTGATTAAATTGAGAGAACCCTTCGAAAATTGTGGGCTTGAAAAGTGTCTCTGTGTCCTTTTTATACAATTACCAAAGAACTCTAGTACTCGGCGCAAGCAGATAGTGGACAGCCTGACTTTGAGTTCGCATAGAATGGACTCGTTGGTGCAGAATGCAGTCCAAGGAATCTGAAGCATTTTCCTCTAGCATCACATCTCGAAGGCATCTATTCGAACTCGATCCGGCTTCAAAGTCTACGTTTCAGCTTCGTAGCTGAATAAAGAGAAGACCAATTTTAGTTCTCCGCGAGATATTATCGTCCTGCACTGCGCGAGATATTATTGTACATTACCTGTGGTCATTCATTGAGCGTGTGAGTGTGTTGTGTGTGTGTGTTCTGCTGTTTCATCATAATTTTCTGTAATTTATATGGTGTACAGAATAAAGAGTATTCTATTGTATTCTATAACAACTACATGAACGTGTCTTGCTTCATATGTTGTTATTATCGCGGTGATTCTCATGTGTAGTTGGCGTCTGAGATTTGGTTACGTCACCATTTCAATCCAGCGTGAACGCTTGGTTTCGCAGGTGGGTGGGTGCAGGTGTGGTGGCGTTCGACTATTATATTAATATTTTAACTATTACTTTAATATTTTAATGTTAAAGTCTGTACATTTTTTGCAGGTGCAGTTAAATGGATTAGAATTTTTGAAACACGAATAGATTGTGACTGGCACGAATGTCTAATTGGTTGTGACCAATCTCAATTATGTGTTATAAGGTAATAATATTACCAAGGTATAATGTGTTTTGCTTTGGTAATATACCTTGTAAAATAATATTTAGATATTTGAAAGGAGAAGAAGATACCTTGGAAGCTCGAAATGTAATGCAACTTGCATGCAATTTTCTTGCAAATGGAAACGCGGCCATAAGTAAAACCAAGCCGTTCAATAATCTTTTTTTATTTATTTAAAGATCAATAGTTGTTCAGTGACCTTCGTCGATGGTCATGGTCATAGTGTCAGGTTCATACTCGTAGTCGACGTAGCGGTGCTTGATGATGTGCTTGTACACAAACGCTGACTTTCTAGGAGTTCGAGTGCGAGCAGAATCCTCGAAGTCAACATGGTATAGACCGAATCGCTCTCTGTGGAAAGAAATGTATGAAATATGAGTTTCATATACTTAAGTCAAAAATTTGTGAATTACAATGCCACAAACGTAGGTTTAGTCCTCCTAACCGAATTCTAAGTCAAACTAGCCATCGACACGGGTGATATTTAGTATAGTCATGTGTTAAGCACTTGGTATTTGCCTGTATTCCCTCACTCTCATATTCTGAAGGGACGACAGTTAGACACAACCGAGGACAGTTTTTTTTTAATGTATCGATAGGCTCGCGGTTCACAACTATCTCACCTGATTGTAAGCGATGTTATGGTCGACGATGGGGCACGCTTGTCTAAATGTAACTTATAGACTCTTGACATAAAGACCCCCAAGTCGTAGCTATCAGGAAACACAGACTCCACCAGGAAATTCCACTACTTAACTGTACGCACAATGAAAAACGTTTTGTGCGTAGGAACAGGTACCACCATGTACCGGTGGCACAACGACGTGCGTCTAGTGGTGCGATGATGAGGTGGGCTAGGCAGAGTTAAATTATAAAATTCTGAGGCACACTCTCCGAAATGTAACCGATACAAAACTAACAGCCTGGATGAATGAAGCACAGGACCAGCAGACTGTATTGAACGTCCGCATAGCAAATTCCCAGTTTGGTTTACCATTACCAGCTAACACTTACTGGTAACCTTCCATCCATTCGAAGTTATCCATCAGACTCCACGCCATATAACCCTTGAGATTCACTCCATCCTCCAAACAGTTGAGGAGACTTTCCATTGAAGCTTGGTAGTACGTGATCCTGTCATCATCTATCAAGCCACTGTCAGGGTCTTCAGACCAGCCGTTCTCGGTGATATAGAAGACTGGGTTGTTGTACTTTTCTTTTAAATGGGACAAGGCGTTGTCTATACTGTTTGGAGCCAACTGGAAAAGGAAAGAGAATTTATTGGTTGGATTGGTATTAGGTTAGGTTGATCTAAAATTGCATATCTTTTAGAAAATATGTCTTAAAATAGCCTAAAAATGTGTATGCTCTCAACAATCTAAATAAGCACAAAATATAACAATATGTCACTTACCACAAGCCAAGACGAAGCAGACGTAACCCAGTCATCAGGCGCATAGTGACCAACATCCATATCATCCAGCAGTGAGGGCACAGGGAACACGTCCTTATAGTCCGTCGCTGACACCATCCGCGCGGTGTAGTGGTTTACGCCGAAGAAATCTGAAGCTCCTCTGACAAAAGCCTTCTCTTCTTCCGTAAATACAGGCAGTCGAGAGCGGGAGTAACCTTGCTGGGCACTTTTTTCAGCTAGTCTTTCAGAGAACTCTTTTGGAAAACCTCCTTCGGATGAGAAGATGGGATGTGCGTAGATGCCCCACTGAAAAAGAAAAACTGGCTACAGATTGGGTATCGAAAGAAGAATAATAAATTAACATATCATAATCAGCCTATAAAGTTTTTACAGGCTTTCTCTTTATTAGATCCCTTAATCCACCACGCGAGACCAGCCAATGTTATACTAATAAATTAAAAACAAATACCTCTCCTTGTCTCTTCAGCTCAGCAGCTAGCTGATCCTCGGCAGAGTCAGTAGCTGCTACAAACCAGTTCACACTGATCGTGATACCACACTGCCCCTTCTGCGTCGGCCTGAACTCTTTATCATACAAGTGATAAGCCTTAGCATGAGCTACCACCAAGTTCTTAGCACACAAGTAAGTTCCAACAGCTGTGGAGTTTAGGATAGGAGCTTTGCTAGCAGCCCCATAACCCTGGTAACAGATTTCTCTGGGCTCATTGAAAGTGATGAACATCTTGACCCGGTCTCCGAAATTCTCGAACACAACCCTTGCGTAGTCTTCAAACCATTCGGTAAAAAGAGGGTTTGCAAATCCTCCTAGCTCCTGTAGCTTTTGGGGAAGATCCCAGTGGTATAGAGTTACCATTGGTTTGATATTGTATTTTAGCATTTCATTGATGTAGTTATTGTAGAATTCAATTCCAGCTGGATTGACTTCGTTGGCCATGCCTGTAGGCAGGATCCGAGCCCAGGAGAGAGAGAACCGGTAAGCGTCTAAGCCCAACTCTCTCATCATCTCGACATCACGCTTGTAGTTGTGGTAGGAGTCGGCAGCGACGTCACCGTTTGTTACATCCCTGATGGCTGTTGGGTTGGTGTGGGTCATGTAGTCCCAAATGTTTTCTCCCTTGCCTGAAAATCATTCAAAGTTCAGTGTCAGTACTGAGTCGAAGCAGAATGTGTACCCATGGTGTGGTAGAAAAAGCAAGTACACCCGATTCGCACTAATGATTAAAGTAACGACTTTTTTGGAAAATAGCATGATTTGGCTGCTCGAAACCTTCAGATGAGGGACTGCAGAAAACCGTGTATATTTAGTCAGTAAGAGTCTAATTGACCCCTCCACCCGCCCCACGGTGAAGGAATTCGACGAGGATTTCCACTCGATAAAAAGGCAAAGCCTCTCTTACCTATATCTCTCACTGAAGGTCAATAATTGCTTCTCTTGCTTCCTCTCTCTTTAACTCTACTTTATTAAATCGGCCTTAACTTATAAGACACACTTACCATTTTCATTCCACGCTCCCTCTATCTGGTAGGCAGCAGTGGCTGTCCCAAAGAGGAAGTCATCCGGGAACTTGCGCTGCTGCCTCACGGTTGTACTGTGACAGGCTGCCACCATCAAACTGCAACATTCAAGAACACATTTTAGCTGTTATACATGTTTTTAGAAAGAAATTTATTTTAATAGTTTCAAAAAACCCGACTAAAAACCACTACAAAGTTGCAACAGTCAGCCAGTTCTTTGTTGTTGTTGTACCAGTCCCTTTTCAAGAAGTCTGATGCAGTTGGTAGCATGAAATCATTAATCGAAACAGTAGTAGTACAGTGAAAAATAAAAAAAAATAAAACAAAAAGTTGAAAAATAAATTGTAGTAGGTATTTGGCGTGTAGGTACTTACCTATATTCTGAAAGGCTTGAGGCACTACCCGTTACAGATTACTGGTTAGGTACTTACTATACTTCTGTGTCTCAAGCTTTTAAGAATATTTGTAAGTACCTACACGCCACACACTTACTAGAATTTATTTTCAACTTGCTGTTTCATTATTTTTTATTTTCATTGTCCCAGATAAAAGTTTGTTTTTAATTTTTTTTTACCTTCAACTTATTTTTAACTTTTTCATTATCATCATCATCATTTCAGCCAAAAGACGTCCACTGCTAGACATAGGCCTCCCCAAAGTGTCCAATGATCGGTCCTGTGCGACTCGCATCCATCGGCTACCCACGACCCTCATCAGGTCATCGGTCCACCTTGTGGGAGGCCTTCCAATGCTGCGTCTTCCAGTACGCGGCCGCCATTCCAGAACTTATCGACCCATCGACCATCTGATCTGCGAGAACTGTGTCCTGCCCACTGCCACTTCAGTTTGGCGATTCTTCGGGCTATATCGGTAACCTTAGTTCTCTTGCGGATATCATCGTTCCTGATTCTATCACGCAAGGAAACTCCGAGCATTATCCTCTCTATATTGCCCTTTGGGTGACTGTAAGCCTTCTGATGAGGCCCATTGTGAGCGACCACGTTTCTGTTTAACTTTTTAGTGGGTAAGTATTTTAGATTAGGTGTGATGTTTTAAAATATTCTACGGATATTATAATGTAATGTAAAGTGCTCCTCAAGACGAATCAATCGAGCCGAAAGTCGGTGGGGTTATGTTTTTTTAACACAGAGATGCCGTGGCCACCTTCCAGCTTCATCATCAGACCCTGGATATCGTCTAGGCGTAAAATGCTTCTCAAGAAGAATCAATCGAGCCCTGAGTCGATGGGTTTATCTTGTTTAGTTCAGAAGTCCCTATGGCCATCTTCTGTCTCCATCATCAGACCAGCTTCAAGGTACCATATTATCTGGGGGCACGGCAGTGCCTCCGCCAAGTCGAGCGCGCAGCAACACCGCCGTACCATCCTTTTCTGGAACCATTTCGCCACATTTGCAATTTCGTCATCTAGTAAGCTCACACTTGAAATCGAAAATTTCAAGTCGGTAGATTATTTAGTTCCAAAGCTAAGCGAAAGCAAAATTTCGCATTTTCGACACTGACACATCGACTCACTGATCATCAAAATAGAACTGGTATTTCCCATTGACCTATAGCGCTGAAATTTGGTACAGAGGTAAAGTTTAACGCCCACGTAGAGGAAAAACTATCAAAACTAGGATCATGGAAGATCGAGAGGGGATCGAAGGCGACCGGTGACTTTTAATAGTTCAATAAAATGACAAACTTGTATAGAACATTAAACAGAAAATGTAAGACGGATCGTCTGTCGGATTTATTAAATAGGTTATAGGCAAGTTTATCAATATTGTTTTAAAATTTATGTTTAAGTGAAATTAAGGTATCAAATAATTAAATCGTCCTACCTTAGGACTACAAGCAACTTCATATCAGCACTTTGAAACACTAAGCAGATTATATAAGCGTATTTACAATTTATATAAACAGACACACTTACTCGTATCTGTAGGGTTAGCTTAAACAGTCTATCTGTGTTTTCTCATTGCTTTTATCTTTAGTCTCTAAGTTCATTGGACAGATGAGCTATGTCATTTTTGCTAGAGTTGAAATTCTAACGAGCCCACGCTGCATCAGCCACATTCATGCAAAGTGGTCATGAAATTTCGACAAACTGCGCATGAAAAAAAGCAATGCAATGCCGTGGACGCCATTTGCCCGAGGTGCTATTCCATCATACGTAACGTATCCTGTGTATTTTTTGATTCCATAAAAAACTAATAACTAAAATTCATTAGAAAACACAGTTGGAACGAAGTTCCTTATCGCGCGTTGTGAAACGGGGCTAGACGGAAAAAATTCTTACGAAAAGTTGTCACGACACTTTTTGCTATAGTAAAAAAAAAAATATTTTATTACAACTACTTTTGTTATAGTTGTTGTTATTGCTAAAGAGTTGAGTTGAGCTGAGCTGAGCTGAGCTGAGCTGAGCTGAGCTGAGCTGAGCTGAGCTGAGCTGAGCTGAGCTGAGCTGAGCTGAGCTGAGCTGAGCTGAGCTGAGCTGAGCTGAGCTGAGCTGAGCTGAGCTGAGCTGAGCTGAGCTGAGCTGAGCTGAGCTGAGCTGAGCTGAGCTGAGCTGAGCTGAGCTGAGCTGAGCTGAGCTGAGCTGAGCTGAGCTGAGCTGAGCTGAGCTGAGCTGAGCTGAGCTGAGCTGAGCTGAGCTGAGCTGAGCTGAGCTGAGCTGAGCTGAGCTGAGCTGAGCTGAGCTGAGCTGAGCTGAGCTGAGCTGAGCTGAGCTGAGCTGAGCTGAGCTGAGCTGAGCTGAGCTGAGCTGAGCTGAGCTGAGCTGAGCTGAGCTGAGCTGAGCTGAGCTGAGCTGAGCTGAGCTGAGCTGAGCTGAGCTGAGCTGAGCTGAGCTGAGCTGAGCTGAGCTGAGCTGAGCTGAGCTGAGCTGAGCTGAGCTGAGCTGAGCTGAGCTGAGCTGAGCTGAGCTGAGCTGAGCTGAGCTGAGCTGAGCTGAGCTGAGCTGAGCTGAGCTGAGCTGAGCTGAGCTGAGCTGAGCTGAGCTGAGCTGAGCTGAGCTGAGCTGAGCTGAGCTGAGCTGAGCTGAGCTGAGCTGAGCTGAGCTGAGCTGAGCTGAGCTGAGCTGAGCTGAGCTGAGCTGAGCTGAGCTGAGCTGAGCTGAGCTGAGCTGAGCTGAGCTGAGCTGAGCTGAGCTGAGCTGAGCTGAGCTGAGCTGAGCTGAGCTGAGCTGAGCTGAGCTGAGCTGAGCTGAGCTGAGCTGAGCTGAGCTGAGCTGAGCTGAGCTGAGCTGAGCTGAGCTGAGCTGAGCTTAGCTGATCTGAGCTGAGCTGAGCTGAGCTGCGATGAGATGAGATGATGAAGTATAACTTCTTACGTGCGTGCGTGTGTGCGTAGTTAATAATAATAAAAATATTATAAATTAAAAAAAATAAAATTATATTACAATTCCTTCACTAATTAATCGAAAGGAACTTCGTTCCATCCGGGTGTCCCTTGACACCTCTCAAGTTTTTTTATTTTATTTTTTGACATGAACGAGCATGGCAGTTGAGAGTTTGTCATGCTCACAGAAATGTCTCGCTGATGGTGGCGCGTGTGTTGGGCCATTCGGTTCCCTTCAATAGTTGTGCTGAGTGGTGCTGACCCATGCGTCATGTTCGTGTTCGGGCGCCGTCAGTTGAGACTGGTCATCTCTCAACTGCCACTGGCTTATTTTAACCTGTGAAACCCCGCGACTCACTGGTGAGTCGGACAAAAAAAAAAAAATATTAAAGAGAAAAAAAAAAAAAGAATCGGCTGTCAACCCGGGTTGTCGTCGGGGTTCAATTTGACAACCCGGATTTGGCCGCGGGGGTTGAAGGGTCTTTTTTATTGTTTTTGTTTGTGTACATTGTTCTCATACAACGTTGATGTGACAGAGGGGCATTAAATTAAACTACGTATACTATACGTGTTTAGTATTAATTCGATACGGTATAAAAATAAAAATAATAATAAATGAGGTTTTTTTTTTTTCAAACAAACTAAATAGCTTACAATTCAGAGTAAAACGCAACCACCCTTTATACCATACTTTATACCCATTATCCTTGTTTGCATTGCCATCTTATAGCGAAAATGTACTTGTGACTTGCGTGAGAACGGCAACAACGCGTCGTATCGTAGGTTATCCTCAGATTTATCGTTTTAAGGTGCATGACCTGTGCGTATAGATATAATCAGCTGTTAGGAAAGATACATCGTGTTCAAACGAGGCCAAAACTTAAAAAATCGTTTGTGACTAAACTACTGCTCCGATTTAATTGATTTTTGGTACAGAGCTTGAAAATAGTACCTAGTATAGGCAGTTTAAAGGAAAGCCCCTCTGTCGTATCAACTTTGTATATTAGAAGCAGCAAGACATATGTAACCAGGATTTTTATACATAACATGGTTTTAAAGAGTGTCCATGGCGTTTCTTGCCATAGGGAGAAGAACGTCCCCCCTCTCTCTATAGATCTACGCCTTGGAATGTACAATTAGCATCATCTTTTTGACTGACCGACTTATTGACAATTCAACAGTGCCTGTAAATGATTTATTTGAAATAAATGATTTAAATTGAACTTGAATTGAACTTGAATTGGAATTGAATTTGAATCGAATTTGAATTGAATTTGAATTGAATTTGAATCGAATTTGAATCAAATTTGAATCGAATTTGAATCGAATTAGGATCGAATTTGAATCGAAATTGAATCGAATTAGGATCGAATTTGAATCGAATTTGAATCGAAATTGAATCGAAATTGAATCGAATTTGAATCGAATTTGAATCGAACTTGCATCGAACTTGCATCGAATTTCAATCGAATTTCAATCGAAATTGAATCGAACTTGTATCTCATTTGAATCGAATTTGAATCGAAATTGAATCGATTTTGAATCGAATTTGAATCGAATTTGAATCGAACTTGAATCAAATTTAAATCGAATTTGGATCGAATTTGAATCGAATTTGGATCGAATTTGAATCTAATTTGAATCGAAATTGCATCGAATTTGGATCGAATTTGAATTGAATTTGAATCGAATTAGGATCGAATTTGAATCGAAATTGAATCGAATTTGAATCGAACTTGAATCGAATTTGAATCGAATTTGGATCGAATTTGAATCTAATTTGAATCGAAATTGCATCGAATTTGGATCGAATTTGAATTGAATTTGAATCGAATTAGGATCGAATTTGAATCGAATTTGAATCGAAATTGAATCGAAATTGAATCGAATTTGAATCGAACTTGCATCGAACTTGCATCGAATTTCAATCGAATTTCAATCGAAATTGAATCGAACTTGTATCGAATTTGAATCGAATTTGAATCGAAATTGAATCGATTTTGAATCGAATTTGAATTGAATTTGAATCGAATTAGGATCGAATTTGAATCGAAATTGAATCGAAATTGAATCGAAATTGAATCGAAATTGAATCGAATTTGAATCGAATTTGAATCGAACTTGAATTGAATTTGAATCGAACTTGAATCGAATTTCAATTGAAATTGAATCGAATTTCAATTGAATTTGAATCAATTTTGAATCGAATTTGAATTGAATTTGGATCGAATTTGAATCGAAATTGAATCGAATTTGAATCGAACTTGAATTGAATTTGAATCGAATTTGGATCGAAATTGAATCGAATTTGAATCGAACTTGAATTGAATTTGAATCGAATTTGGATCGAATATAAATCGAAATTGAATCGAATTTCAATCGAATTTCAATCGAATTTGAATCGAATTAGGATCGAATTTGAATCGAAATTGAATCGAAATTGAATCGAATTTGAATCGAATTTGAATCGAACTTGAATTGAATTTGAATCGAACTTGAATCGAATTTCAATCGAATTTCAATCGAATTTCAATTGAATTTGAATCGATTTTGAATCGAATTTGAATCGAATTTCAATCGAATTTCAATCGAATTTGAATCGTATTTGAATCGAATTTGAGTCAAATTTCAATTGAATTTGAATCGAATTTCAATTGAATTTGAATCGAACTTGAATCGAGTTTGAATCGAATTTAGATCGAATTTGAATCAAAATTGAATCGAATTTGAATCGAATTTGAATCGAATTTGAATCGAACTTGAATCGAATTTCATTCGAAATTGAATCGAATTGCAATCGAATTTCAATCGAATTTCAATCAAATTCGAATTGAATTTGAATCGAATTTGAATCGAATTTGAATCGAAATTGAATCGAAATTGAATCGAATTTGAATCGAATTTGAATCGAATTTCATTTGAATTTCAATCGAATTTCAATCGAATTTCAATCGAATTTCAATCGAATTTCAATTGAATTTGAATCGAAATTGAATCGAATTTCAATTGAATTTGAATCGAAGTTGAATCGAATTTTTTTTTAAACGGATCAGTAATTTCAGAGCTAACCTCCTAAACGATTTTACATCTTCAAAATTATAAGTTTAAAATTAGCCTTTTGTCTATTACATTGATTTTTTCTGTTAAATCGAAGTTGGAAATGTTCAGACGTCCGAGTTTCAATGTAATCCTGCGACAGTGTAGTTGGGAGTTTGTCTTCAATATAACTTGGTCGTTTTCAAAACGCTTTGTAACACCATGTTTACAAAAGATATAACTATAAAGATCAGTATTTTTTCGTGTGAAGTTCTGTGGCTGTTTTAATTATTCGCAAGTGGATATTGTGATGTAAAATTGGTGTAGTTTTGTGTCTCAAGTGTCTACGCAACTGGACAATATGTGGAATCATTGAAACAGGCGCGATCTCGGTAAAATAAAACTGAGAATTTTTTCGTAGTATTGACTTCTCAGCGAAGCTTGGCGAGAAGGTTGACTCGACTCATTTGCTGCCAAATACTGCAAAAACATTAAACTGAAACATCACAGACATCTACATTCTAATGGAAAAAAGTGACAGTATTTTGTATCATCATTCTCCTGCCCTTATCCCAATTTATATGGGGTCGGCCCAACATGTCTACTCCTCTATTTTTCTTTGTTTATAACAAGGAAAAACTGTGTTTTCTAATGAATTAAAATCTTAGATTAATTTTGGATAAAATAAGTCAAAACAGGAAAACAATATTTCTCCACTTAAATTGATATTTAATAAACATTTTTTTTGTACTTTCCCGTACTGTCCTACTGCTGGGCAAAGGCCTCCCTTCATTTTGTCCAACGGTCACGATTTTTGATTCCACTTTATTTATTTACAAAAAAATAAAAAAAATATCTACCTATCTACGTATATACTTATCGGACATCAAAAGTCAAGTAGCTAGTGCACATTACGTAACAAGTCACTTAGGGTTCAGTAACAAATAAATTATACGATTTAATTGTCCCTGTCAGCTTTCGGTAGCCTAATTAGTTTTTCATATTTCATCATTTATTTAAAAAAAAAAAACAAATAGTGGGCACCCGAATTATGAGAATTTGCCCTTTTTAAAGGGCTGCTTTAGCAGAGAAAAAATATCAAACGTGAAAGATTGTGAAGGTGAACGGATGGGTGGATGTTTGTAACTCTTTCACGTAAAAAATACTGACCCGATTTTTATGGAACTTTGCAGTAATAAAGCTTATGTACACATAAGAGAGACACTTAGGTTATAATTTATAAAGGAGGTGAGAAGACACTAATTCCACGCGGCAATAAGTACATTATATAAATTATTTAACACACGTAGGAATACAGAGAGAACCGAAGGGATAGGTAAAGTTTTTGATATAGATACCTTCACCCCCTTTTCTTAAATAAGTTGAAGAACAAAAGATACTCAGAACAAACTTTTTTACAAAAATAGAACCGACTTACAAAAACAAAACCAAAAAAGTGCAAAATAACTTTAATTTCGGAAGTCGGTGTAAAAAAACGAAGAAACAAAACAAGAAACACAGACTTCCGAAATTAAAGTTATTTTTCACTTTTTTTTGTTTTTTTTTTGTTCTATTTTTTTATAAAAAAATTTTTTTTTTGGTCTTGTTTTTGAAAGACTTCTATTTTTTTTTAAAGTTTTTGTTTTAACGTTTTATTGGTGATTCCCCATTAAATTGTGTTAACAATGCATATTTATGCGATAGCAGCAATCGCGGTTGATTTGCTGGAATTTTTTGAAGAGTTCCGTTGTCTGTCCCATCAGATCTAAAAGAAATTTAAATAGGACCATTTCGGAATAAGGGGTTTATTCCGAAATGGTCCTATTTAAATTTCTTTGGAACAAAAAAATAATTTTGCAAATCCGTCGAATATAATATATGACGAAGCCCATCTATAATGCCCGAACATACAAAAAAAAAATATAATTATATTATCTAAACATCCGAATTGATAACCTCTTCCTTTTTGAAGTCGGTTAAAAAAAGCAAAGGTAGGTTATTTTTAGTCAACTTAATTGCACTCCACACACGGAACCCATATAAAACTTTTCACTCATGATTAACGCCTCGTGCCTTGCGGAGAGGATAACAAACATCTTTGATAAGATAATTATGGATCGACGGATAGTTTTGACGTTTATGTTAAACAGGGAGATTTTGTTTTGACATGATCCATCACAAATAGCTGTATTTGTGATGAATCTTGTAAGGTAGGTAGATCCGTCACAAAGACAGCTGTTTGTGTCATTTGTGTGTGTGAAGGACAAGTAACCTTCCATCTGTCAAAAAACAATTACAAGCAGTTGGTTTCCCTAAAAATTAGTTTGTCATCTCGCCCCTGGGCACTCAGGCAACTGAAAGAACAGGGACGGGTTTTAGTCAGTAAAAGTCTGACACGCCCTCCCGCTCCACTCAGAGCGATTTTCCACCCCAACAAAAAAAAGAAAAAGAGTTCGTCATCTACATGGTGTAACTGAAATCACAAAAACCTCTTAAGGGGTCTCTGTACCTGCCCGGGGGTGGAGGATCTGCCCGGGGGTGGAGGATAAATTCGAAAGAGCTACCTCGCCCCCGGGCACTCGAGGCAGGGAGGAATAGGGGTGGGTTTTAGTCAGTAAGAGTCTGACACACCCTTCCGCTCCACCCTAGAGCGGAAAAAAAAAAAAAAGGAGTCTCTGTACTAACCATTATGAACAATTTTTACCGTGGAACAGACTGTAAAACGTCCGGTTCCCTTTAATTTATGTGTCTGGTCGCCAATAGGTCGATATTCGACCTCATTTAAATCTTAAGACATGACATGTCTGTGAAACGAAACAAATACGTGTCTATTACTGTGTCTTTCGTACTTCTCCGTCTGCATTATTTTTATACTAAGACATGGAAAGTTTTTGCTTCGCGTATTAATAAATAGATAAATAACTGCTGATTATCAGATTTTTTTTCGAGATGTCAATTAAAGTTTATATAAGAATCTAATGTGCAAGTTTACAATCAGTGCGGCCTTAAACTAGTACTGAAATTATAACAATAATAGGGTATATGTATAATTTTTTTTATTTGTTTAATTCACTTATTACTTCGATAAAACATAGTCTCACCGAGTTTGCTGTCAAAAGTACAAAAGCTTTAAAAAGTGAACCTCCACAAACAATCCACACAAACAACACTCCTTATTTTTAGGATTGTATTTATGTATAAAATAACGTACATAATATGTTATAATATAATAATTACCTTGCATCTTTCACTCCTTTTACTTCAGCGGACGTCAAATCTGGATTTGAGCGTAAATAAGACGACTGCATTATTGCGTCTATTCTCGGCAGATTATCTGATTGAGCTTTTACAAAACCACTTTCGCCTCAAACTATTAATAATGTCACTAGGATGCTAAAATTACACTTAAGCAATAAATTAATTCACAACACACACGATAATAATAAGTTTTATAGTCAAACGCCTGCAATATCATACAAATGTAAGCACTACGAACTTGTTAATATATTCTATGACGACCCGTTTCGTTTTAACCAATGGTGTTGCGTTTTAGAAATTTGAATTTCCCTCGCTTAATTTGCACTTTTATTTATTAATTTTAAGTTAATAAAAATATAGTAATTACTAAAATAATGGTTTAGTTCAAATGTCCGGCCAGAAAAGATTCGGAATAAAAATATTTGAACCAAATTTAAATTACATGCATATACCCTATTGCATCCCTATTGCATCACAATGGACGCCACCTTCACTCTCCGTCAATTGTGCGAGAAGTACAGATGTGTGCACAAGAAATTGCACATGGTGTTCATCGATCTTGAGAAAGCGTATGATAGGGTACCTCGGGAAGTATGTTGAGTTGATTCGTGCTATGTACAGACAATCTAGTACCTACGTCCGGTCGGCTGCTGGCAACACCGATGAGTTCAGTGAGGCTGTAGGCTTACATCAAGGGTCGGCTTTAAGTCCTTATCTCTTCCTGTTGATTATGGACGCTCTTACGTCGGAAATACAGGAGGAGGCACCCTGGTGCATGCTGTTTGTCGACGACATTGTTCTGGTCGGTGAAGATGGACCTGAGATCCAGAGCAGATTGGAGAAATGGCAACAGAAGCTGGAGAAAGTAGGCTTAAAAATCAGCAGAACCAAAACTGAGTACATGTTCTGCGATTTCTGCGGTCTCTCCAGTTCTGAAGCTATAGTGCTAGATTGCGCGCTTCTCCCAGTCTGCTCCGATTTTCGGTATCTCGGTTCACTCGTGCAAAGCGATGGCGAAATAGATCGGACTATTAAGCACAGAATTAACACTGGATGGTTGAAATGGCGGCAGGTCACTGGGACTATCTGCGACTCCCGCATTCCCCTTAAACTTAAGGGGAAGATTTATAAAACAGTGGTCAGACCTGCTGTCTTGTATGGTTCAGAATGTTGGGCCACAAAAGGGATGAATGAAAAGCAATTGCATGCGGCTTAGATAAGAATGCTAAGAGCGATGTGTGGTGTTACGCGCATGGATAGAATTAGGAATGAGTATATAAGAGGAAGTCTAAAAGTGGCACCGCTGACTGAAAAGTTGTGTGGAAATCGGTTGTCGTGGTATGGGCATGTGATGCGGAGGAATGAAGAAAATATCGTGAGGAAAGTCTTGTGTATGGATGTAGATGGCTATAAGAGTAGGGGAAGGCCAAAGAAACGATGGTTGGACTGTGTGAAAGAGGATATGGGTAAAAAGGGGGTGACTACAGAGATGACGACTGATAGAGAAGTATGGAAGAAAAAGACATGTTGCACCGACCCCAAATAAATTGGAATAAGGGCAGGAGAATGATGATGACCCACCCTATTGCATCTAACCTGAACTAGGATAAATCTGTAGGTACCTGAGCTCCAAGGTACTTCGAAAGAGTTACTGCGCCCATTTTTTTTTTCACCGCTGCCTTTGAATCCAAATGGCAACTGAAGAAACATGGGTGGGTTTTAGTCAGTAAGAGTCTGACACCCGTCTCACTCTGTGAAAGTCATCTGATGATTATTGAAAAAAATTATATTTCTTTTTGAAAGAAAAAAAGAAAAAGTATTTAGAACAAGAAAAAACCGGCCAAGTGGGAGTGGGACTCGCGCGCAAAGGATTCCGAACGAATCACATATTTTTTAAATGGCCAAAAAAGTAAAAATCTTTTTATGACAAACTTTTACATGAGCTTAAAAAAACTTAGATACTTATGTATTTATGTTTTAATTAGTATTTTTATTATATCTATACGCGTACCTACTACTATAATGTCTGTTTTTGTTCAGTGCTTCAAAAAGCGCTGAAGAAATTTCGATAAAATTTATATGGGTCCACTTTGGGAGTATATTCTTTCGGATAAAAAAAGAATTTTGAAAATCGGGCTTCAATTGACAGAGAAATCGGTGGACATACATAAAAAAAAACAGTTGAATATAGAACCTCCTCCTTTTTCGAAGTCGGTTAAAAAGGAGCACACGGTAAAATAGCTGTATGGCTTAGGCCTGCCTCCCCACAAGTAGCGCCCTCATTGATTAAAAATACGTATCTTAGCGTAGAAAAAAAAGATTAAAGAATCCTATTTTACGTTTGCCAAAACGGCCGTTTTTGACACTTTTTAACCGGCGAAAAAAAAAAGGAGGAAGTTCTCAATTCGACCGTATATATATTTCTGTAACAAACGCAACATAAGACAAACACTTGAGAACAAAACTGTGTATCTGTCAAGACGCCAAATAGGGTCTCGTTGGGGTAGCGTTCATTACGCGTCATTCGTTAATTTTAGAGTACTTCACAGAGACAATATATCTTTCTTGTTCTGTCTCCTAGACTCTGTGCAATAAACTTGCACAGATAGATACAGTTTTTATAAACAAATATACTTCAAAACCTTTGACAGTAACACGACACCCAATTTTGTTCGTTGACAGATGCGGCAATTTGACGCAAGACCCCATTTTGTTTTTTGACAGATGGAGGGTAAATCTTTATTTTCGACGCTTTGCTACGATTTTTTATTCAATGTGGGCGCCACTTGGCGGCTATATACGCCTTAAGGATGGAAGCGCATTTACCTGGACGTCTTTGGAGCAGTCCACCTCAGCGTCTCACAACACAAAATGTTCCATTTTGGCACCAAATTCAATATTCACGAATAAGTTTGTGAGTACGCCATTTATGCAAACGTTCGACAACTCGACAATTTAGCACTAAAGGTTTTTTCTAGCGGGCTTCACACAATACCCACAACACTCATTTCTTCTCGCTCGCACGCGTTCGACCGGTGTGCGCAGGAGAGAGAAGGTGGATATTATGGGATATAAACCCACCGAACAAATAGTCGAGTAAGACTATCAAATAAAAAATGAAATTACGGCGACACTAGAGATCAGCTCAACTAGACAGTGTAATTCATGAGGAAGGTTAATGTATATTATTTGTACCCTTGCAAAGCTGGGGCGGGTCACTTGTACATAATATATATTTTTAGTTCGTTGTAGCGCCCCATGTGATTTCATGTGTGTAGGTGAAGTTATTTAGTATAAAATTAAATAAGTACGAACGGAACCCATTTGAAACTTTCAACTCATGGCTAACACCTCTTGCCTTGCGGGGAGGATAATATCTTTGACAAAAGATGGATCGACCACAGATAATATTTCGACATGTTTTAGTTCAACTGTGAATAACTAAGAGATTTTGTTATATCACCAATTCACATGTCATGATAACACAATAGTACATTGTTCACCGAGAGGAGAAAGTGACCGATTACCGTCGAGGGTATCGTTTGAAGCCCGAGCCGTAGGCGAGGGCTTTAAAACACCCGAGATCGGGAATCGCACTTTCTCTCGAGTGATACATAGTGCTTTATACTACACCTACGAGGAAAATAAAAAACTAAATCTTTACTAATTGAAATTTATATTGAAATTGTTGCAGTTAGTGAAGCTTAATGTAACACTTTTTCCATTAATGTTTGTTTGAGATCTTTGCGACAATGTAGGAGGAATAACTGGCTGTGCTATTGGCACTGCGCTCGTAGAAGGCTGTGGTGCCAAAGGGGCAACTGGCTGCTGAGGGGCATTTGGCATCGCCGCGCTCGTTGATGGTTGAGGAGATGAGTCTTGATGCACATTAATCGATCCCGATATTTGGTTATTTATTCGTGTTTTGTTTTCTACGGAATTCTCTATGTAACCTTCTGCAACAGCGGACGATTTCCAACCACCGTGGCGTTTTATTGTGGTTAAATCAGCACCAGTATCGGCAAGAATAGTCGCTGAATTTCTGCGAAAGCAGTGATCAGTGTATTCTAGTGGATTGAGTAAATAAGGTAGGAAGCTATTTCTCTTGGCACAGTACTTATTTTGTTTTTCCCAATTACTTGTTTCGTACATTTTTTGTTTTTATATTGTAGTAAAAACCGATTGGTGTTGGGGTCACTGGGGCGAATTTCATTATATTTCTTCATTATCTCATAAAATAAGCCCAATATAACAAATGATCGCTGAATTTTGGTTTTTGTGTTAGGAATATTGACAATTATTCCATTTTCGAGGATTTCGATATCGTCTGTTGTCATATCCACAAGTTCTTGCGAACGACAGGCCCCATTTACTCCTAAAATCAAAATAACCTGTAAACAAAAATATCAAACATGAAAACCTAGTAGATTTCTACCCTTATATAGGTACGTAATAAATCATAAACCAGTGCATTTTGTTCATAAACTTACCTTCATCAACAAATATTTGTCATCTGGAGCATTCTGCAAAAAGGAATAAACATCCTTTGTAGTAAGCACTTTTGATTTCTTACTACGGAATCCCTCCGACTTTCTTTTCAGAAATGCTGTAAGTTTTTTGTATTCTTGAATATTTATGTCGTTTCTTGTCAATATAGTACTTTTCAACATTGAGTACATAGACCATAACGTACTTGGTTTGTATTTTTGCGCTTTTTCACTGAAATAAGCTAGCAAAACAGTTTCAGAAAAAGATGCCGCATTTTTTTCACTTTTCCATTGCAAAAAATCGTCATAAGTTTTATTATATTTTTTAATTGATTTCTGTGGTAAAAGGTTATCAATCAGTATTTTTGCTGTTTCCTTCAACTGCGGCGGAGTTAAAAAATCTTCATCATCACTATCACTACTTATCATTTTGATAGTTTTATTTTACTTTCTACGAAAACTGAATCCTCAAACAACACACAAATTGAAAATGGCGCCAATGGCGTCTGCAATTTTCACATGTTCTTTTTTCAAATTGTTTATCCTGCCGCCGCAGGGTCGCACTGCCAGCCCGACACCATCCAACACACAGCTAGTGGCCAGTGTCATTTTGCGAACTTGGAGATAAAAACTCACTGTAAAAACTTTTTGGCTTTTGATATTTAGGTTACCGGCGCATAGTCTTACCCAAAATTAAAAAAGAAAAACCACGTAAGAAATGGATTTTCATACACTTTTCTCTCCCGCTCAGATGCGTTTTCTCCCCGCATAATTATGTTGGATATGCAATGAGGTACTTTCTACCGTAAATTTGATAAAGTATCAAGGTACTTTCCAAGCAGGTGTTGTATAAATAGTTTGTGACACCCTCCTCCATTAATGGTCAATGCCCAATGGGCGCGTGGTCACTGAATATACACACATTCCTATAGATATTCAGGATGTAACGGCAATTTGTGGTCATAGTTTAGATACTGCTTCTGCTGTAATAAACAACTCTTTAATGAAAATCATAACTTTTTTTTATATAAATAATACAGCCTATAATAACAAAAAAACTTTTTAACAAAAAATTCAACCGAGGAAAAAAAACAAAAAATAAATAAACCTTTTACGAGTAAGTCTTGTGTATTGAGCTCATTTACTTACATAAAATATCAAATTTTATATAAACTAATTTTGAGTCGGCGCCAAATAATAAAATGATTAATTACCTACATCTAGCCTTCTTCATTTCTACGTTCTTAAAAAATTTAGATATTTGATAATCAGATTGTTGTTTGGCGCCGACTCAAACATAAAATTTGATATTTTATGTAGGTAAATAAGCTCAATACTCAAGACTTAAAAGGTTTATTTATTTTTTGCTTTTTAGTTTTTTTTCGTCGGTTGAATTTTTTGTTAAAAAGTTTTTTATTTTATGATTTTTTGTGATTCGCATCCTTTTTTAATACTCTGAGGCTAATTACTAATCCTTCATCATTCCTCTTGGCACTGAGCTGATGATGTAACCATCCTTTCATGAGGTTCCCAGGATATTGACCAGTTGAGGTTACCTTCAATATTCTAAAGACGTCTTTTCTTCAAAGCATATTAAGTGGTATCTGTCACTAAAACCAGTTTTTTTATACTTAACTTACTATTGTTTAGGAAAGGTATGGTTTTCATCATCAGCTCAGTTTCATGATGTGATGATTCCTAAATGCAAATACCTGATTAAGTTATGAAAAGTAAACAGAAACAATATTCATGCCAAATTTTCGAGGTTTTCTCTCAATTTTATCAGGATTCCATGATCAGATCCTGATGTCCTTGATATGGGACCACCCTTGAGATATATACTATCTAAGAAAAAAAGAATCATCAAAATCGGTTCATAAACAACGGAGTGAGGTCCGAACATACGTACAGAAACGCTAAACGTGCCCACAATTTTCGAGGTTTTCTCTCAATTTTATCAGGATTCCATTATTAGATCCTGATTTCCTTGACTTGAGAGCACCCTTGAGGTATATATACCCTATGTAACAAAATAATAATCATCGAGATCGGTTCATAAATGACGGAGTGAGGGCTGAATATACACAAAAAAGTGAGAACCTCCTCCTTTTTTTTCGTCGGTTCAAAAGAGGTAGGTGTGCATCCCAGCTGTGAGGACATTAATTAGCTGAATTTATCCATTAGTAGTAGACTACTGTCTCAAAGGTTTTAGTAGTCTCGTAGATACGTAGTGGCACTTAAGTCAGGCAAAGTAGTATTAGAGGTTTCAATCAGAATGTTTTGGTGGACAATCATCTGGACTTTGCTCCATTTATTGGCAAAAGACGAGGTTATAATACAACCTACATGATTTAAACATACCTACCCTGGCTTCTGAAATAAGAATAAGAAGTTGAGAACTTGTAAATATTTCGTAACAAAATTCTTAACTTAAAATTATTCAATTTATAAAACGGTATATTTTTACACACTTTGCAAGTTGCTTTCTAGCAACCTGCTACAATTTCTGTAAAGTACGGAGAGTAGACACAAGTCTCAATACAGTAGTCCACTAACTTCTGGTAATTAAAACTGCCTCATTGGTGTCGTGGTCGTAAGCGCTACTGCTAAGCGTGAGGTCCTGGGTTTTATCCATTACCTATGAATCACTCATTAGCAGCTCGGAGTTTGAAAGTTGATGGTGTAACACCCTCGGCAATCACGGTAGGAGGGGTTCGCATCGGCGTCGAGGGTACGATGAAGTCCTCGACAGCCGGTGGAACTTCGTCGAGCACTTTCGACGTTTGGCTCCCAGATTGGACAGGGCCGGGGCCGCTTTGAAGCGGCTCCTACCCAATCTGAGGGGGCCAAACGCCTCCTGCCGGAGGCTCTACGCGGGGATCGTGCGGTCCATGGCCCTGGCCCTCTACGGGGCACCGGTGTGGGCGCGCTCATTGAGTCAGCGATCAGCTCGCCAGATGAACGCGTCCCAGAGGGTCATGGCGATCTGCATGATCCCAGGATACCGCACGGTCTCCCGTGAGGCTGCGAGCCTCCTTGCCGGACTATCACCGTGGGATCTGGAGGCAAAAATCCTCGCGCACCTGTATGAGTGGCGCGAGGAGGCAAAACGCCGGGGCGAAACTCCGCTGCCGCGACAACTCGCGGCTCGGCGGACGGAGCTCCGGCAGGATCTCATGGTGACATAGACCCGGGCCTGTGGACGGCAAGTAGTGGGTAACTCGCCGTCCGATCAGCATCAGGCCTGAGAGTCGAAGGCGCGTAGTGTTCCACGCGCGCCTCAAAGAGTTGTCAGCAAAGGACGGGGCCTGCCACGGCCAATGCCTGCCCGGGGGTTGAGGATAAATTCGAAAGAGTTACCTCGCCCCTGGGTATGTAGGGCAGGGAGGAACAGGGGTGGGTTTTAGTCAGTAAGAGTCTGACACGCCCTTCCGCTCCACCCTAGAGCGGAAAAAGTCATAAGATGATTTCCCAATCCCCCAAAAAAAAAAAAAAACACTCTTGGCAATCACGTTAAGCCGTTGGTTCTACGCCTGATCTCTGCCCGGTCCTGTTAAATTGCCATCCCATAGCACTACGAGAGTAAAGGAACTGAGAGTGCACCTGTGTTTGCGCACGCGCTGGTGCACTATAATATATCCTGTGTACTTGGCTTATCTCCGTTCAAATTGGCCACCGTGATCAAATTTCGGTCGGGCGGATTATTATTATTAGTAGTATTAATTAAGTATCCTAATCATAAACAACTTATTAATTGTTTCACTCCTGGGATACAGCCATCGTCTCTGGTGATGATGCTCCAAGATCGACCTATTACTTTTATCATACTGTCCACAAGTGGGTGTGTTTTCTTTAAACAAAAAGTCCAAGTAAAATGGGGAAATAAAACTAAGTTTCACAATTTACAGAAAATATTTTTAATTTTACGGCCACAACACAAAATTTAGGAATTCGATAGATCTTTAATGTCCTTCGTCAATGGTCATGGTCATAGTGTCAGGTTCATACTCGTAGTCGACGTAGCGGTGCTTGATGATGTGCTTGTACACAAACGCTGACTTTCTAGGTGTGCGCGTGCGTGCAGGATCTTCGAAATCAACTTCGTACAGGCCGAAACGCTCACTGTGGAAAAGTAAAAATGTAAGTTTCATCGTCGGTAAGCCCTCAAGGAAATGACGAGAGCTAGAATCCAATCTTACGGATTTAGTTTAGATTGCTAAAGACAGAAAAATCAAAAAAAAGAAGGAGGCCGTTACCCTTCAGGACACAGCAGAGCCATAATAGAAAAACAAAACGTCATTAATGTGGTTAAAAACTGAACTGAGATACCTACTTAACATTTTTTCATTTGTCAGCCAAACTGGATAACTATGGCAATGTCACATAACGATCACACAATGAACAAACCTACATGAATATTGAAGAATTCTGTTTGAGTTTTAAGTGGTATGTTAAAATCTATTGGTATCTGACTATCTATAGTACATCGACTACTACTTGACTATCTTGCCCTTATCCAAATTTATTTGAGGTCGACACAACATTACAGAGACACAACATGACACAGTCTACCTTATTAATAATGTCCCTACTAAAGTAATCTGTGGAAACGTTGTGAATTGTACATTTACCCATATGTCATACCATATTTTACTGTAACATACTATGTATAATTGTTTGTTTTTTCCCAAATAAATAAATAAAAAATAAATAAAAACATTTCTTCTTCTGCCATAATTTCCTCTTCTCATCATCTCAGTAAGTAATCATCAGTGTATCATCTCTTTCTATTGACTACTGCTATAGGTACATTTTTTATACCTTTTCCCTAACGTTGATCCATAAAATGCTCAGGTACTAAGCCTTTATCAGACTTTTCCTTGGTCAAACAACACCAAACCAAACTCACATGTAGCCTTCCATCCATTCAAAGTTATCCAGCAGACTCCACGCCATGTATCCCTTCAGCTTGATCCCATCCTCCAGGCAGTTCAGCATGCTCTCCATCGACGCCCTGTAGTACTGGATCCTGTCGTCATCTATCAGGTCCCGACCCTCGTAGGTAGACCAGCCATTCTCGGTGAGGTAGAAGGTTGGGTCGTTGTATATGGTCCTCAAGTGAGATAGAGCTTTGAAAATGCTGTTTGGCGCCAGCTGGAACAAAAGATATTTTAGGGTCCAAGATTTCATATTAGTCAAGAATTAAAAATAATATATGGTCATCATCATCATTTTAGTCTAAGGACACAAGTCTCACTGACTTGTCTCGTGCTTTTCGGAAATCTCGCGGGCTTCAACAGATCATCGGTCTACTGTAAATCCTGAAGAAATGCCAGTGGCAGTGCTCGTAGTCTGTACTACGAGCACTGCCACTGGCAGTAACAAAGCACTCTGAATAATTTAGTACTTGATATATATTATTTTCAACAACAACTCAGCTTTGAAAATGAAGAGTACTTCCAAACTATCTTTCTGAATTTCCGTGAAACAAAATAACCTGAATTAAACAATGTGCTATATATATAATATAATATATTGATAACTTTGATGGAGTTGACTTCAAGTCTAACCGAACACAGCCGAAACCAATCTTTAAAATGGAGCTTTAAAAATAACCTCGTAACATAACTACTTACCGTCAGCCAAGCAGACGCAGACTTTATCCAATCATCATCAGCAAAGGAGGCATTGTCCATGTCATCCTGTAAGGATGGCACAGGGTAGGAAGTTTTCCTCTCAGTAGCCGATACCAGATAAGCAGTATAATGGTTCACGCCGAAGAAATCAGCAGAACCCCTGACGAAAGCCTTCTCTTCTTCAGTGAACTCTGGCAGGCGCGAGCGGGCATAGCCTTGTTTGGCACTGTTCTCGGCGATTTTATCTGATAACTCCTTCGGGAAACCTCCCTCCGCTGAGAAGATGGGGTGGGCGTAGATACCCCACTGTAATAAAGAAAATATGGTTGGGGTTTTGAAGATTAAGAAAATTATGAAACTATGCAATGATGCAGAGGAAGAATGAGTAAAACGTTGTAAGAAAAGTTTTGGGTTTGAATAAGGATAGCTTTATGCGTATCGAAAAAAAAATCTTATGGATAGATTATATAAAAGATGATATGTCTAGCAAGGGTAAAAATACTGAGGTAAAGGCAAAAGATCAATGATGACGATTAGCTACAATATGCAGCTAACAACAGGAGAGTAACATCAAAACGGCTACTATACCTCGCCTTGTCTCCTAAGTTCAGCAGCTAATTCATCCTCAGGAGTATCAGTGGCTGGTCCAAACCAGTTCACACTGATGGTAATGCCACACTGTCCTCCCTGCTTCTCCCTGAACTCCTTGTCATATACTTTGTAAGCTTTAGCATGACCAAGTGCCAAGTGCTTAGCGCACAAGTAAGTACCCACAGCTGTGGAGTTTAGGATAGGAGCCTTGGTACTGGATCCATAACCCTCGAAGCAGATTTCTCTGGGCTCGTTAAAAGTGATGAACATCTTGACCCTGTCTCCGAAATTCTCAAACACAACCCTTGCATAGTCTTCAAACCAATCGCTGAATAGGGGATTGGCAAAACCTCCCAACTCCTGCAGCTTTTGGGGGAGATCCCAATGGTAAAGAGTCACCAGTGGTTGAATGTTGTATTTCAACATTTCGTTGATGTAGTTATTGTAGAATTCGATGCCAGCTGGGTTGACTTCATTGGCCATGCCTGTAGGCAGGATCCTGGACCAGGACAAAGAGAAGCGATAGGCATCGAGGCCAAGCTCTCTCATCATCTCAACATCACGCTTGTAGTTGTTATAGGAGTCTCCAGCGACGTCGCCGTTGGTTTCGCCTCTGATGACGCTGGGGTTATTGTGGACCATGTAGTCCCAGATATTTTCTCCTTTGCCTGAAAAATAGTAATGAGTAAGCTTCGAAGTTGATTTTCTTGTTTGTAAGGATTCCTCTTTCCTAATTGCAGCTACAATTACTACTAGGTAACGCGCTGATCACCACTCAGAAATTACTAATGTTTAAAATTCTTTGTTTTCCTTGTCTACTTCTTCAGGGTTACATAATTATTTATAGATATTTATTTCTATCTTATCTATACAAAGATTTATTTTACCATCTGCATCCCATCCTCCTTCAATCTGGTAAGAAGCAGTGGCTGTCCCGAAGAGGAAGTCATCCGGGAACTTGCGCTCTTGCCTCACGGCCGAGCCGTGGCAGGCTGCTACCACCAAACTGCAGAAAAAAAAACTGTCAGTCGTGGGACTGCACGTCAGAAGTGAAAACTCATACATATATATATACAGATGCGTACTATAAACACACTTCTGTCTCTATCTATATATATCTGAGCGTGGCGATCACGAGTTTAGTGCTTTTTCCGCATCCTAAAAGTACCCAACGTGCCTAAAGAAGTTTTCACGTCAAAAATGTTAAGATATTAACTATAAAAATATAATATTTGATCGACCAGCCCTATAATATAGCTGTAGATATCGTCAAAAGGGAAGGACGACATAGTAATATAAAAAACTTTTTAACAAAAAAATTAACCGACGAAAAAGAACTAAAAAACAAAAAATAAATAAACCTTTTAAGTCTTGAGTAATGAGCTTATTTACCTACATAAAATATCAAATTTTATATAAACTAATTTTGAGTCGGCGCCAATTAATAAAATGATTAATTACCTACTTACAGCCTTCTTCATTTGTAAGTACTTATAAAATTTAGATATTTAATAATCAGATTGTTGTTTGGCGCCGACTCAAAATTAGTTTATATAAAATTTGATATTTTATGTAAGTAAATAAGCTCATTACTCAAGACTTAAAAGGTTTATTTATTTTTTGTTTTTTAGTTCTTTTTCGTCGGTTAATTTTTTTGTTAAAAAGTTTTTTTTTAAAGCAGAGACCGGTGTAGAGTTCAACATTTTTAAGTTTTAAATATTTAGCAATTTCCTTTGGCATATTGCTAATTTTATTTTTGCCGATGGCTTGTCGAGTACATTTCCCATTCCGATAGTTTATAAAAAATCTATTGTTTTCCATGTTGGTGGGACGTAATGCTTGGTATTTATGAATGATTTTAGTATATTGTCCCTGTACAATGAATGACCGATTTTTCTTTGTCTTAGTTTCCTTTACATTAATCAGCAGCAACTCATTGGAATGATTTTCAACGTCCTCCATCTTTAAGTTTACAAGTTCACATCCGCGGCTAGCACCATTGAGTCCAAAAATTAAGGCCACCTATAACAAAGATAAAAAAACTTTTTAACAAAAAAATTAACCGACGAAAAAGAACTAAAAAGCAAAAAATTAATAAACCTTTTAAAGTCTTGAGTAATGAGCATATTTACCTACATAAAATATCAAATTTTATATAAACTAATTTTGAGTCGGCGCCAAACAACAATCTGATTATTAAATATCTAAATTTTATAAGTACTTACAAATGAAGAAGGCTGTAAGTAGGTAATTAATCATTTTAATAATTGGCGCCGACTCAAAATTAGTTTATATAAAATTTGATATTTTATGTAGGTAAATATGCTCATTACTCAAGACTTTAAAAGGTTTATTAATTTTTTGCTTTTTAGTTCTTTTTCGTCGGTTAATTTTTTTGTTAAAAAGTTTTTTTTATTTTATGATTTTTTGTGGCTCGCATCATCTTTTAACACTCTGAGGCTAATTTCTAATCCTCCATAATTCCTGTTGCCACTGAGCTGATGATGTAACCATTCTTCCATGAAGTTTCCAGGATATTGACCAGTTGAGGTTACCTCCAATATTGTAAAGATGTCTTTTCTTCAAAGCATATTATGTGGTATTTGTCACTAAAACCAGTTTTATATCTAACTTATATTGTGTAGGAATGGTATGGTTTCCATCATCAGCTCAGTTTCAGGATGTGATGATTCCTAAATGCAAATACCTGTTTTTTTTTTTTTTTGGGGTTGGGAAATCATCTTATGACTTCTTCCGCTCTAGGGTGGAGCGGAAGGGCGTGTCAGACTCTTACTGACTAAAACCCACCCCTGTTCCTCCCTGCCCTACGTGCCCAGGGGCGAGGTAACTCTTTCGAATTTATCCTCAACCTCCGGGCAGGCATTGGCCGTGGCAGGCCCCGTCCTTTGCTGACAACTCTTTGAGGCGCGCGTGGAACACTACGCGCCGTCGACTCTCGGGCCTGTTGCTGATCGGGCGGCGAGTTACCCACTACTCGCCGTCCGCAGGCCCGGGTCTACGATGGCCGGAGATCGTCTCGCGGCCCCTGGCGTCTCCTGCGGCGGCTGCGGTTGAGGGCGCTAGGGCGACTCGGCTGTTGTTGAGTCTCCCTAACGTATGCCGCCTCCCTCTTCGCGAGCATTACTGCTTCGCAGAAGGAGGAGACGGCTTCCCATTCCCTCTCGCTCCGTACCATGGCCTGAACCAGGGCACGGCGCGAGAGGTCGCTGCCGCCTATCGCATCCACGAGGACACGGCGGTGCTCTGCCCAAGCGGGGCAAACCTCCACCGTATGCTCCACCGTGTCCTCTGGGCGATCCTCGCAGTGGAAACACCTAGGGGTCACCTCCGCCTTGATCCGACACAGGTACCTCCCGAAACAGCCATGTCGGGTGAGGACCTGCGTCAGGCGGAAGGTGAGGGCGCCATGGCGCCTCTCCAGCCACTCCTCAAAGAGGGACACTACCGCCGCGATGGTGGCGTGCCCAGCGCTGGGTTGCGACAGTCGCTCTCTCCATGTCACCATGAGATCCTGTCGGAGCTCTGTCTGCCGAGCCGCGAGGTGTCGCGGCAGATACCTGATTAAGGTATGAAAAGTAAACAGAAACAATATTCGTGCCCAATTTTTGAGGTTCTCTCTCAATTTTTTCAGGATCCCATAATCAGATCCTGATGTCCTTGACATGGGACCACCCTTGAGATATACCCTATCTAAGAAAAGTAGAATCATCAAAATCGGTTCATAAATAACGGAGTAAGGGCCGAACATACATATAGAAACGCTAAACGTATCCACAATTTTCGAGGTTTTCTCTCAATTTTATCAGGATTCCAGTGTCACATCCTGACTTCCCTGACATGGGACCACCCTTGAGATATACCCTATCTAACAAAAAAAGAATAATCAAAATCGGTTCATAAATAACGGAGTAAGGGCCGAACATACATACAGAAACGCTAAACGTGCCCACAATTTTCGAGGTTTTCTCTCAATTTTATCAGGTTTCCACTGTCAGAGCCTGACTTCCTTGACATGGGACCACTCTTGAGATATACCCTATCTAACAAAAAAAGAATAATCAAAATCGGTTCATAAATAACGGAGTAAGGGCCGAACATACATACAGAAACGCTAAACGTGCCCACAATTTTCGAGGTTTTCTCTCAATTTTATCAGGTTTCCACTGTCAGAGCCTGACTTCCTTGACATGGGACCACTCTTGAGGTATACCCTATCTAACAAAAAAAGAATAATCAAAATCGGTTCATAAATGACGGAGTGAGGGCTGAACATACACAAAAAAAAAAAAAAATATATATATACGGTCGAATTGAGAACCGCCTCCTTTTTTTCGTCGGTTAAAAATAGCGTTTTCTAGAATGATAATGGACTGGGTCTAGAAGCTTAAAATTTTGCACAAGAGTTTAAAGACGAGATTTTAAAAATATTCACCTCTAAAAGGATACCCTTAAACAGGTACAAATTTAATATGGCAGTTCCATAATAATACTGATGAGTAATCCCCTAAGGCACATAGCTAGTAATTTATAAAGTAGTAATAAAATATTCGTACCTGAGGACCACTAGTAGCTTCATATCAGCGATATTATCGAAGCACTAAGCTTCTCATATCTTGTCTCTACATTTTATACCTCCCACCACAGCACTGCAGGAATCTTGTCAAATTTTTATCTTAAATCTTTGGTAACCACCCAAGGATTTAAGATACAATTTGTCAAGATTAGGTCTACTTCAAGCATATCTCTTTTATCTCGATCGATTTTGCAAGTTGATGATTGAATATTTTAACTAGATTTTTCTGCGACTGTACTCGCGGGAAGTTATGCCTTTTTGAAGTTGCAGTATAAACTACTTCTCGAACTACTAAACCTCGAAGATTATAGGCCCAAATGCAAATGTTCCTTCACTGATGGAAAACTACATTATCATTCATTGAGTGTCATAGTTAGGCTACTTTTTGTCTCAGAGTCCTAGGCTACTTTAAAAGCTTTTATTTAGTTTGCAATGTTTCTTCAGTCTTGCAAGCAGAATTAGAACCGTTTCCTCTTATCTAACGGAGTTAAATTTTACGTGGTGATTTAGTTCCGATGACAAAGCATTTTATGGTCAGCATGACCCGAACTGACATCCAGGGCATTAGCTCCAGATATATAAACTCTTCAATGTTCAACAACACGGACGCGAAATTTTGGGTACACATTAAATTGAGATAGCCGGTATAAAAGCTTGTTTATTTTTTTTAACTGTATACTTATTTTGTCGCTTCTTCTTCTTCTTTTCGTGATGGGGAACATTTACATAGAGATATTGCTTGGGCCTAGTAATGATTGACAACGTTTAGCATCGGGGGTCTTCTTCAGATTATCCAGGGTGCAGGTGAAAGCACATTAATTGTGACACTCCATCAGATGAGACATAGTTTGATCAGGAGCACCGCACTCACGCTGTGTAGATCGATGATCTCCACTTCACCAAATTATTTTGGCAGTAGCATAATTAAGTACAAAATAGATTCAGAGCTTTCCACATAGGCCAAAACAGTTCTTGGCCGGAGGCAACTTATCTTTGGGAGGTTATCTCTAAATAAGTTATACTATCAGACCATGTTAGCAATATTAGCTAAAAATCTATCGTAAGAAGCATCATCCCCGCAGGCGTTCATTGGGTGGCAGGATCAATGACTTAAGCAAAAAGGCTTCAACCTAGATTCGGTTTGCAAAGTGAGAGAGATGTAGCTAAACCGGACGAATAGAACTATCCCTTTTTCACAACGTAATCATAATGGCTTTGACACTTCATAGTATGGGGTCAGAACTTGAACTATGAATACCGGATGCTTCAACCCTGTTCAAGATGCTAGTGGACTAAATGTTTTTTTCCTGGTTAGTTTTTTTTGGGTCTTTTTTTTCAGTCTATGATAGTAAATCCACCAACCCACATTGAGCCCGCGTGGTGGATTACGGCCCACTGCCTCTCACAGAGAAGAGGCGCTGTGCCCCAGCAGTAGGGTTATTATAAAAAACTTTTTACAAAAAAAATACAACCGACTTCCATAAATAATACTAAAAAATGCAAAATAACTTTAATTTCGGAAGTCGGTGTTTCTAGTTTGGTTTCATCGTTATTTGACACCGACTTTTTTTTTGGATTTGAATTTATGGAAGTCGGTTGTATTTTTTTTGTAAAAAGTTTTTTTTTTCACTTTTTAGTTGTTTTACCCCATTCTAAAACTAAATTAATAGTAAAGTTATGCCCGAATTGATAGTCCCAAAAATAGGGAATTTGAACGTAGTTGGTGAAATTAGGGTGTATCAGGGTTAGTGTTGCCCAAAATCGGTCTTGGTCTTGCAGTCTTGGTCTTGTTCTTGCATTTTCGCAAGACCAAGACCAAGACCAAGACCGCCTTATTGTAGCAAGACCAAGACCAAGACTGAACCCTGCAAGACTTGAGCAAGACAAGACTTAAGCCTGCAAGACTCTTGCGTCTTGCAGTTAAGACAAACTGAGATTTGGGCGTTATTAAGTAGGTATTTGGTTTCAATCCCGATTTTGAGAGACGTTCCCCAGTATCAAAACCGTAGGTATCGTCATAACACTAAACCAAGGGCTGCAGTTGTATCTGCAGTTGGTAACGTGCCGCTCGTCTGAAAGAACCCTAAAAGGTATTGTATTGATTAGGTAGGTAAGTACTTATTATATTTCAACTATTTATTAAGTAGGTAGCGTGTTAATACTCACAAATCTGTTCCCATCATCCCATGTGATAAAATGTACCTAGAATAACTTTCTAGCAAAGTTCATACCTTGTAGGTATCTCCTATAATAATATATTATGCTTGTTTATGTCTAATGTGCCGATCTAGCGTTAGTACTCGTAGGTTGGTATGTGCTTAAAATTATAGCCAACAAAATTATATAAACATTATGTAGGTACCTACTTATGTTTCAAAGTTTATATTATTCTTCTATTCAGCAAAATTTAAAACTAACAGCGAGACGAGACGACAAATTGCCTAAAAAATGTACCTACGCATACTGTAATGAAATCTGCTAATCTCAACACACACGAATTTCCTTATTTTGGCCGCATAGGTATTCTTTGCCTGTAGTCTTCTTTTATTGGTTGATTAACATTGTACATTGGTGAATACTCCAGGATAGCCCGCGAAATTCAAATTTTCTTATTTTTTTTTGCAATTTGCAGGCCAGTGCTCGATTGTTTGTTGATTAAAATATTATTCGCGCTGTAAGACGTATGTAGTTACAGAATCATAATCATCAATACAACCCTCCAAGTTCAAAGGTCGAGGAATGAGTTTGACCTTGAAAAAGTCATTTTTTTTAATAATTCCTCGCCTTACCACGCCACCTTTATGAACTTGGAGGGTTGTATTGATGATTTTGATGATTATAATTCTGTAACTACATACGTCTTACAGCGCGAATCATAATCTAAAATCTATACTAACGTGTTCAATAAATAGCAATAGGCTAATAGGTATTTGCAAGACTTGCAAGACTTGCGAGACTCTTGCTGCAAGACCAAGACCAAGACCAAGACTGAGAGCGCAATACCAAGACCAAGACCAAGACCAGGTGTATTGACGCAAGACCAAGACCAAGACTGGCCTAAGTCTCGTCTTGGTCTTGCATTTGGGCAACACTAATCAGGGTGAACTATACAAATCTGTATACCCCTTCAGAGCGTAGCAGCGTGATGTAATGTTGTGAAGTGGTGAAAACAATATACAGACAGGCGACCAAATGTGAAGCAACAGCTAGTAAGAAGTTATGAGGTAACACACATAAAAAAAAAAAAAAAAAAATACAGTCGAATTGAGAACCTCCTCCTTTTTTTGAAGTTGGGTAAAAAATTCTGATGACGATGATAATAAAATTATTGGGCAATCGTTTTCTCAGAGGGTTAAAATTAACGATACTAAAAAATTTTTACCATAAAATACAACCGACTTCCATTATAAAAACTAAAAAGTGCAAAATATCTTTAAAACCAAATAGCCACTAAACCAACAAAGTTCATAAATGACGGAGTTCTGAAGTGACAAATATAGTAAAAAACTTTTGTTTTTTAAATTACCGAGGAAAAAGAACTAAAAAGCAATTTTTGTTTAACCTTTCAAGTCTGTTTTGAGTTTATTTACATAAAATATCAAATTTAATAAAAACTAAGTTTTTCCAGAGTCAGCGCCAAACAACAATCTGATTAATTATCTAAATTTTATATGTACGTAATTAATCATTTTATTATTTGGCGCCGACTCAAAATTAGTTTATATAAAATTTTATATTTTATTTAAATAATTTAAAAGGTTTATTTATGTTTTGCTATTTAGTTCTTTTTCGTCGGTAAATGTTTTTTTGTGGCTCGTGTGTTTTTTTGATATTCTGAATACTCTGAGGCTAATTTTTAATACTTCATCATTCCTCAAGAAAAAGAGCAAGAGTGGCAAGCCACTGAGCTGATAAATGATTTTATTTTTGTAAATAGGATTTAACAACACTTTTACACGTCAACATTTTTTTTTAGCTAGATGAGGCCGGTGTTTCCTAGCTGACTACCCTGAGAAGAAACACCGAAACGAACTCAGAGGTCAAAGTCTCTTTTAAAGTGTTCAAATCCATACAACATGTACTGATCAAATCATATGAGAACCGTGTATGTTTATGTCTAGGATGAGCTTTTGAGGAAAGAAACACATAAATTTGTCAGTTATCGTGAAGCTAAAACTCAGAACTTTGAGGTGCTCAACGATCCGACTACCAATACCAAAGCAAGGACATTTGGGTAGGCCGCAAAAATTCTTAAACTGCCAGACAATCATAAAATCTACATGAATATAACGACATACATAGTTCTCGCATTCACATTATGCTATATGTGGCCATAAAGCTTAGTGTCTGTAATGGTCTTTTGAAGAAAGAACCACACATATTTGAGTGGACCTGTCCAGTCAGTGCAAGCATTTGTCAATAGTCAAATAAAAACTACTAAGGAGCTCAATGACTTGACGAACAATACCAAAGAAAGGACATTAGAGTAGGCCGCAAAAGTACTCAAACTGTCAGACAACGTTAAAACTTATTACTACTCCATCATTAAAGTGGTTGTAAATACATACATACAGAAACACTATTCGTGCCCACAATTTTGGAGGGTTTCTCTCAATTTTATCAGGATTCCATCATCAGATCCTGACTTCCTTGATGTGGATCTAACAAAAAAGAATCGTCAAAATCGGCTCATAAATAACGGAGTGAGGGCTGAACGTACATAAAAAAATATGCGGTCGAATTGATAACACTTCCTTTTTTTTCGTCGGTTAAAAAGAATACATACGAATTGAGAACCTCCTCTTTTTTTGAAGTCTGTTAAAAAGTAACGTCCACACCCGCCCACATCTTGTTTTCTGTAAGTAAGTATTTATTTATTTACAAATTAAACCTTTATCTGGGTTATCACATCACGAATATTCGGATAGGAATTACGTACATTTTCTATTACATAAGAAGTTGGATCTTTAGTAGCAGCACCCTAAGGGTTCCGTACTGTAGGAACTCAGCCGTAAATGAGGGTTTTGTGCAATGACGTACACTAGATGACATTACTGAGGCTTCAGGTCCAGACACCTGTCAAAACGTTTTAGACAACTGACATATGTCAAGTTGACATCAACGTCATGTTGACGTCATTATGTTTCGTTACCCCTTGCCATTTATCTTTTCTATTATCGTTTACGCTAACGCTTAGTACAAAATGTATAGCAATGACATTACCTGCGATAAGTCACGTGACAATTCTCTACGCAGGTAATGTCATTGCCATACATTTTGTTCTAAGCGTTAGCGTAAACGATAATAAAAAAAAAATTGGTTAGGGGGGTTGAAGCCTAAGTGACCTCATCGAGGATCTGTTCTGCGAGCAATGTGCCCCCTGCCCACTGCCAGTTTAGCGATTCTTCGGGGTATATTGATAACCTTGGTTTGCCTGCGGATATCTTCATTTCAGATTTGATCACGCAAAAACTCTGAGCAAAGCCCTGTCCATTGCCCTTTGGGTAACTTCAAGCCTTCTGATGATGCCCATTGTAAGTGACCACGTTTCAGTGTCATATGACATTAAATAAATACTTTTTTTTTTCAAATGGTGTACCTAATCTTATACCCATCCACATTACTCAAACAACATTTTCGTCTTAAGGTGGATGCTCCAGAGTAGCCCGCGAAATTCAATTTTTGCAGGTCAGTGTCAGGTTGTATCTTGGTCAAAATTTGATTCGCAAGCAAGCATGTATTTATAGAATTATAATCATTTTAATCATCAATACAACTCTATCAGTTAGAATTGATGCCAAATGTAAGTATTTCATGAAATCATGACATTTGGCATCAATTCTAACTGAGAGAGATGTATTGATGATTTTTATGATTATAATTCTACAAAAACATACTTGCTACGTTCGCGAATCAAGTTTTGACCAAGATGACACTGACCTGCAAATATCAAAAAACGTAAGAAAATTTGAATTTAGCGGGCTAGGGTGGAGCTTTCACCTTAAACTCTTCAGATGTCGATTGCACGCCGGGTGTTCAGATATTAATTAAAATCTATTGTGTCTGCTAATTGGGCATGCGGTGGGTTAAAGAAGTGTTCCTTTGTAAAGAACATATAGGCTTTGTTACTTAAACATGTGTCTAGAGCTCGATGGATAGGTACAGTACACCTTAAGGTTTAAGCATAGAACACTTTACTTGATAACTCACACTGACGATCTTTGAAAGACAACCAATCTGCTCAATGTCACTTTAGCAATATCAACGGCTCTACTAGGTAAAAAATTAAATTAAGTACGGAACTCCCTGAAAATATTTTAGTTTTTCTTAACCACACGGACCACACCTAGAATTGTGAGGAAAAGTGTTAAGATAAATGGATCATTTGGATGAGTTTTGTATGAAAACAGAGTGATTTTATCTGAAGTGTGTTGTTTTATCTAAAATAATTTTATCTTTCCAGTTGTTCTCGATTCTGGTAGATGACAATTATTCATTTTGTTTGCTTTCTTTTAGTAAGCCTAAATTTTATAGAAGACTGATTTAAGTGAAGTTATATTGTAGCGACAACTATGAACTAAATACCTTGTTCTTTTTTTTTGGGTGTGTGATATCATCCTATGACTTCACCCGCTCTTCGTGTCAGACTCTTACTGACTAAAACCCACCCCTGTTCCTTCCCTGCCCTGAGTGCCCAGGGGCGCGGTAACTCGAGTGGAGAACTACAATCATAAATGTAGTTCTCCACACGATTAGAACATATACAACCGCCCGACAACAACCATCGGGCAGTTGCTCAGACCAAACACAACACCCCTCTCGTTTCCATGGAGGTTTGTGGGACTTTACACTCTGTTCCGCATACTTCCATAATATCACTCTTTATTAAAGGAAATAGTGTGGTTATTATGACATTTTCATCATCATTCTCCTGCCCTTATCCCAATTTATTTGCGGTCGGCGCAACATGTCTTTTTCTTCCATACTCCTCTATTAGTCGTCATCTCTGTAGTCACCCCCTTTTTACCCATATCCTCTTTCACACAGTCCAACCATCGTTTCTTTGGCCTTCCTCTACTCTTATAGCCATCCACATCCATACACGAGACTTTCCTCACGACATTTTCTTCATTTCTCCGCATCACATGCCCATACCACGACAACCGATTATGAAATTTAAAAAAGTTAAAAACAAAGGAATAACGAGACCTATAGTCAAGCCCGAGATTAATGAGGCTAGTTTTTCAAGCTAGGATAGCATGCTAGATACTGTACTATATTGTCCAGGCTTGCTGTTCTGTCTTGGAACATTCTAGTGCTGTTTACATTGTACCAGACAATTTTAAACCAGTACCAGCGTGCCGTGTGCCTGGTCTCAGAAAGATACACTGACAGAAAGAAAAAGACGTATGGGATATAATGCAAAAATCTTACGTGAGGTTACATTTTCTGCCGAATCACAACTACTGTAAACCGCGCTATGGAACTTCGTTCCAATAAAATTATAGATTAACGATTCAAAACACAAGAGTGAATGGAGTTGCAATCACGAAAAAAACGAGCGAGCCTTAAAATAAGTGTAACATTTGACATCTCATCTTGATAATAAGCAACATTAACATTGTATCCTGAAAAATAAAATCCCACCATATTCCATATCCCACATTTTTAATCGACTTCAAAAAGAAGGAGGTTATCAATTCGAATGCTTATATATATATAATTATTTTGTTCGAAAGGAGTTTGTTCCGAAATGGTCCCATTTAAATTTCATATAGATCTGATGATCTGATGGGTTTCGGAGACAGACAACAGAACTCTTCAAAAATTTACAGCAAATCAACCGCGATCGTATGTCTATGAATTGTTTACACAGTTTAATGGGGAAACACAAATAAAAAGTGAAAAATAAAAAAAACTTAAAAAAAAATAGAACGGACTTCCAAAAATAATGTAAATCCTGTGAAGCCCCATGGCAAAATCCGGGTTGTCAAATTAAACCCCGAGGACAACCCGGGTTGACAGCCGATTTTTTTTTTTTTTTATTCTCTTTAATTTTTTTTTTTTTTGGTCCGACTCACCGGTGAGTTTCGGGGCTTCACAGGATAACTTTGATTTCGGAAGTCGGTGTCAAAAAACGAAGACATAAAACCAGAAACACCGATTTCCGAAATTAAAGTTATTTTGCACTTTTTTTAGAAGGCACCCTTTAAATTTCATAACTCTATGACCAGCGGTTTAGGCTGTGCGTTGATTTAATTATCAGTAAGTCAGTCAGGACTTTGAATTTTATGTATACAGATAACAAGATTTGCGTAAGTCTCATACAAACTTCCATCGCCTAGTTGAAGGAGTTGGGGGATAAAAGTTTCAAGTTTTGCAATTTCTGTTGTTGTTTGTGTACTAAAATTCTATTTTCATTTTTTTCAGAAGATTATTGCAGAAGTTCCTATATTTTTTGTAAGTTATTTCTAGCACTTCGTTGTGAAGGTCTTGTTTTCTAAGTTGCCTAAATATCTGATGCATACCGTCACGATTCCTCACACATTTCAACAAACCTCTGGTAATTCAAAGTTTTTTAATAATTTTCCTATTTGGTGTCTTAGTCGTGGCAGTATTATTTGCAATTGCCTGATTCAAGATAGAAATAAAATTATTTGTGGCTGAGTTGACATCACTGTCGCTGAATATTAATGTAAAGTCAACTGCGCTCATATCACTGTCCAAAGTATCATTAATATAATGTGCGATAATGATTTTGGATATGTCGCCTTGTAAGTTGCAGAATGTTCTGTCCAATGATAGTGTATGGTGTGGTATATTTTGGTTACATAACACCCTGAGAGGTCTTCACTGTTTGATTGAGTTACATGAATAACTTTTTTATTTTGAAGTCGGCTAAACGCATAAATTAAACTATTACACATTTTATACAACTTGAAAGTAGAAAAATAGTTTGTTTCTACAATCCGGGGATGCCACATTAAAAGATATTGCAATAGGTACGCGATTAGGACATACAGTCATTGAGTCTCCTCCTCCTGTAGTTCAAAAAGAGTTTGCTCCTATTTAACGAGGATTAGTTTGACTATCGCAGAATTTGGTAAGGTTGGCTTGCTGGTCCTCTTTCCATGATCTTAGCATTTGTTGAATTTCTGTTTTAAAATCTTGAAGTTCAGTACCTGGAGAGAAGCATGTCAGTCGCTTATTAGACCAAGTCGCGGAGTTGACATTACTGCCACTCGGACTACTGATGATTTCTGGGTCGGTCAGGGTCGGAACCACCTTCGAAGTGTTCGTCGGAGGTGAGCGCTGCATACGGGGCATCGTAAGTTACACACACACAACAATTGCCATGCCTTTGCCATGCCATTGCCATTGCCATGCCATTGCCATGCCATTGCCGTGCCATTGCCGTGCCATTGCCGTGCCATTGCCGTGCCATTGCCGTGCCATTGCCGTGCCATTGCCGTGCCATTGCCGTGCCATTGCCGTGCCATTGCCGTGCCATTGCCGTGCCATTGCCGTGCCATTGCCGTGCCATTGCCATGCCATTGTCGTGCCATTGCCACGGAAGAAACTCCGAAAAATGGTCACCCATCCATGGACCGACCCTGGCAAGCGTAGCTTAAGCTGATATCGACCCATGCGGCTGTTATTACTTAGCCACGAGCCACGAGCTCCGTCTTAAAATTAAGTGTCGTTTGAGAATTCGAGAGTTAGTCATTAATTCAATGTCGTGTCAGGTAAGTAGTATTATTTTATCTACGTTTCAAACATTAAAACGCGTAATTTTTCAACATTGCTATTCCAAATGTTTAGGCGATTTTTTTTTCAATTTAAAGTATCTCTCGCCTCTTCTATGATCAAAAAACTTAAACTATTGTAAATGCATAGCTGTAAGCTATAATAAGACATACTCTTTGTCAATGTACATGAATATTTTTTGTTAGGGCACAGCTCCTTACAAATTCCGGCTATGTCCTCGGTATGAAACTATGAATGTACGTCACTACAATTTAGTTACTATGTTTGCTAATAAATTTTGTTTACTTACAATATAGTACCTACATACTCAATGTAAGCGTTGTAGGTTTCATTTTTTGTTCAACTTCATAGGTTATTAAAGACTGGGTTTGTTATGTAATTGTTTTTTTGTTTATCTTAACTTCAGTAAGTAATTAAAACACTGTTTTTTGTGTAACAGTTCTTGGTATATGTTTATGAAAGTATGTAGTCCTGTAAGTGCTTCACTTTGCCCCCCAGCATGTTGGCAACTCCAACAACCTATATTTTTTCATTCATAATTCATTTCCTGTTCCTAATGTCAAACTACTGTCATTCGGTTGATTCTGCAATAAAATCCGCTCCATTCACGTATCGCCAAAAGCCTGCTTTTTTATTTCTGCTTCCACATCATCAATACCTCAAGAACCAGCCCTGCTGCAATACGCCAGCATTAAAGTGGTTATAAATACATACACACAGAAAAACTATTCGTGCCCACAATTTTCGAGGGTTTCTCTCAATTTTGTCAGGATTCTATCATCAGATCCTGACTTCTTTGATGTGGATCTAACAAAAAAGAATCGTCAAAATCGGCTCATAAATAACGGAGTGAAAGCTGAACATACATAAAAAAAATATACGGTTCGACCGTATATTTTTTTTATGTATGTTCAGCCCTTGAGTACATCCTCCTTTTTTTTTGTCGGTTAAAAAAGAATACAATCGAATTGAGAACCTCCTCTTTTTTTGAAGTCGGTTAAAAAGTAACGTCCACACCCGCCCACATTTTGTTTTCTGTAGGTAAGTATTTATTTATTTACAAATAAAACCTTTATCTGGGTTATTACATCACGTAAATTCGGATAGGAATTACGTAGATTTTCTATTACATAAAAAGTTAGTTCGGAAAGGTTCCGTACTGTAGGAACTCAGCCGTAAATGAGGGTTGATTTCTCACCCCCAAAAAAAAAAGAAAAAGAAATATGTGATGAGCGAATATGAATATGAAATGAATATGATGATGTTTTGAATATGTGAATATGTGTGTGTGTGTGTGTGTGTGTGTGTGGTGTGTGTGTGGTGTGTGTGTGGTGTGTGTGTGTGTGTTTTTTTTGTGTTGTTGTTGTTATTGTTGGTTGTTGTTGTTGTGTTACTGTTTTTCGCATAGATGTTTCTAGGGAGAAGGGAGTCGAAAGCGGCAGCGTAGTGCGGGCATCGTGGCACGACGGCGTCATACCGTTTTTCGTCACGACATTCGAGTCGATTTTACTGCCAAGACGCGCCAATCGATGACTCACATCAAAAAACAAAATACGTACAGTCGAAAATAGACCCGCCTCCTTTTTTCGAAGTCGGTTAGAAAGTAAACAACTCAGGTTACTCTTATAATTTTAATAAGCTATCATTTCAATTTATGATTTTAACAAGATCACTGCAAAAATGAAATGTAAATTTTCAAAAAACTCGACTGATAAAAACAACTAAAATGTTTCTTGATTTTATACATTTTTGCTGTTATATTTTTGGAATCGTTTCCTTGAGTTCTTTAATTGGACACCCCGCATGACCAGGTCACAAAAAATACGACTACACTTACCTAATGGTGGTCGCCATTTTGTTTTCTTTTTCAAAATTCATATAGCATATGTTTGCCACTTCAGCCGACAAGACCAATCTAATATCATTTGCTAAAATCCATCCAGCCGTTTAGGCTGCAGCGATTGCCAAAGAAATAGACATACAAACATACACACATATGTACATACATAATATCCTCGAAAAACATTTCCCTCCTTCTGGGGCAGTCGGGTAAAAAGAAAACGTACAGAAAACTTTAAAAAATTCAGTGTCCTTCATCGATGGTCATGGTCATAGTGTCAGGTTCATACTCGTAGTCGACGTAGCGGTGCTTGATGATGTGCTTGTACACAAACGCCGACTTTCTGGGTGTGCGCGTGCGCACGGGGTCTTCGTAGTCTACTCGGTACAGCCCGAAACATGCTCTGCAAAAAACAAAACAGAAAAATGCTTCACATCAGCGTCTTTAGGGTTCCTTAGTACTAACAAAGACAAGGGACCTTTAGGCCTCGTCCTAATAGAACGCGATCATCGCGTGAATACGCGATCGTCGCAGTCATTTGTACGGGAAAGCAAAAAGGTTTGCCATACAAATAAACACGATGATCGCGTATTCGCGCCATGGTCGCGTTGTATTAGGACAACGCCTTATAGTTTCGGTCTGTCCGTCTGTCCGTCCGAAGCATAGCGTAGAGCATTAGCAGTAGAAAGCAGCAATTTTGCACTGGTATTTATATTACGTCAAGATAACGAAAGAATATAAAATTTGAAAAAACTTTTTACAAAATAAAAACTTTTTTACAAAAAAATAGAACCGTTTCCAAAAATAACAAAAAGTGCAAAATAACTTTAATTTCGGAAGTCGGTATTTCTGGTTTTCTTTCTTCGTTTTTCGACACTGACTTCCGAAAGAAATTAAGGGTTTTTGCACTTTTTGTTTTTTTGGAAGTCTGTTCTATTTTTTTGTAAAAAAGTTTTTATTTTTCACTTTTTAGTTGTGTTTCTCCATTAAATTGTGTTAACAAGGGATATCTAGGCGATAGCAGCAATCGTGGTTGATTTGCTGTAATTTTTTGTAGAGTTCCGTTGTCTGTCTCCGAAGCGCATTATCAGATACACTACACTACACTACACTACACAAACAAACAAACAAACAAACTTCTTTCGAACAAAAAAAGAGTTTTGCAAATCCGCCAATAAATGACGGAGTTATAACATACATAAAAAAAATACAAACATCCGAATTGATAACCTCCTTCTTTTTGAAGTCGGTTAATAAAAATTAGGATGTATCAGAGTGAACTGTACAAATCTGTATACCCCTTCAGAGCGTATCAGCGTGATATAATGTTGTGAAGTGGTGAAAACAATATACAGACATGCGTTTGCAGCAATTCTGGAAGGTTTGCTATCATTTATTGAAGAGTTCCATTGTGTATCTCCGAAGTTCTTCATCAGATCTTCACTAAATTTAAGTGTTACATGTGAAGCACCAGCTTTCAAATAAAAAACATCAAAAAAACATTTTTTTAAAAATACAGTTGAATTGAGAACCTTCTCCTTTTTTTGAAGTCGATAAAAAAGTTTTCGTTTGAGTGATTCATTTGTGAAATATTGTTTGAATCGAAGTTGAAGTGATATGTTTGTTTAATCGAGAGTCCAAAATCTGAATAAATTCGTGATATAACGAACTTTAAAGGAAAAGTATTACGGCTATTATTATTAGCTCTGTTAGTTTAAGAGTTAAATTGAAAGTTTCGCACCAAACACAAAATCCATAGAAAAAAAATACTTACAATATTTTTCTTCCGATATAATTTAAATGTTACTCTCCGTTAAACCGTTCATTCAATTAATATGTTCATAGTAATAAACATAAAACCCCCTTCAAAGTCCACATGTTATAACGGGTGTCTACGGAAGATGGTAGGCTTCCATGGCGGTTTAGCAGTAATGGCCCAGTGATAAAGGCCCCGACTTACGTGTACAGGGACTCTACTGAGACCTCTTAAAATCATTTATAATTCCAGTGTAAGAGAGAGATGGAATTATACAGAATGAATGGCACTATACCTTTCAAACACCGGAATCATGATAGTCTTAAGACGTCATAGTAGAGGAGCAGGTCTAGGATTTGAGCAGGCATCTACTTTTTGCAATTTAATCCATTACCTCTGATCTCATAAGAGCGAAATTAAACATTTTGAGGAAAACGGCATGTACCAGGCAGCTGGAACCAATAAATTCGATGAAATGTGACTTCGACCAATCCGCGTGGCCCTCGCAGAGAGGAGGAACGTATCCCAGTAGTGGGAATATTCTAGGCTTAGATGTATGGCGATTAGGAAGTGAATAAACAAACAAACTCACATGTAGCCCTCCAGCCACTCCATGTTATCCAGTAGGCTCCACGCCATATACCCCTTAAGGTTCACTCCAGCATCCAAGACGTCCAGCATGCTCTCCATCGAAGCTCTGTAGTACGTAATCCTGTCATCATCTATCAGGCCACTGTCGGGTAGCGTGGCCCAGCCGTTCTCGGTGATGTAGATCAGTGGGTTATTGTATTTTTCCTTCAGGTGAGTTAAGGCGTGGTAGAGACTGTTTGGAGCCAACTGGAAAAGAAGATGAAATTCATTATTTCAGTGGCAACATTTTGACAATATTTCTCCCCGATTAGTTAGTGCTTCACTGCGCTCGCGAGGAAATAAAACCATCGTCTACATTTATGATATCCTTCTTAAATAAAATCTGTCATAATTCTGTCCCGTCACATGACTGACTGCTAGTATCATACAATAAAATGAATATCTTATTATGACCTTTCAAATGGCATATGCCACAACTTGATACAGCACTGGGAAATGTGCCCATTGTCTAATCTGTAAAATTTTTCCATCGCTATCCAAAATTCTATTACGCCATCTGTTGAGTAGTGGTGGCCCAGTGGTAAAAACCTCGAATTAAGAATTGTACATCGGAGGTTCAAACCCAAGTAGGCGCTTATTTTGTGTAATTTATTTCATCACCACTGCTCTTAAAGCGGTGAAGGAAAACATCGTGAGGAAACCGGCATGTCCTAGAACCAAAAAATTGGAAACATGTGACATCAGCCAACTCGCACAGGGCCCGGAATGGTAGATCACGGTTCATCGTTCACCTAGAGAGGAGGCGTGAGTCCCAGCAGTGGGAACATTATTAAGGTTCATACGCTTTTTTGTGTTTGTCTGTTGTCAGGTTATCCTTTATTATTCGCTTAGTAACTATAAAGTGTTAAAGATGTCGCTACAGGGTAATTAAGAACATTGTCAAGACTTCTAATGAAAAATACTTACTGCAAGCCAGGGTGACGCAGATTTTGGCCAGTCCTCATGCCAATAGAAGCCAACATCAGTATCATCCAGCAAAGAGGGCTCAGCATAAACTCCTTTGTGCTCTGTAGCTGATATCAAAACAGTTGTGTAGTGGTTTACGCCGAAGAAGTCGGAAGTTCCTCTGACGAAAGCCTTCTCTTCTTCTGTGAACTCAGGAAGGCGGGAGTGGGAGAACCCTTGCGCGGCGCTCTTCGTAGCGATTCTCTCTGACAGTTCTTTTGGCCAGCCACCATCGGCTGAGAATATGGGTTCAGCGTATAGGCCCCACTGGAAGAATATGAACAATCATGAAAATAACAAAAAACTTTTTACAAAAAAAACAACCAACTTCAAAAAAACTTTTTTCAAAAATACAACCAACTTCCAAAAAATAAAATACACTAAAAATTAAAAAATAACTTTAATTTCGTAAGTCGGTGTTTGTATTTTATGTCTTCGTTTTTGTCACCGACTTCCGAAATTAAAGTTATTTTTAAATTTTTAGTGTATTTTTGTTTTTGGTAGTCGGTTGTTTTTTTTTTGTAAAAAAGTTTTTTATTTTTCACTTTTTAGTTGTTATACCCCAGAACTCAAAGCCCTAATAAAATAGATCGTGGATTTTAAACATACTCTTAATTGGAGGAAACCAAAACGTAATAATGTATACATATTTTTAGTTTTTGTTCAGTTTTTCAAAAAGCGCTGATGTAATTTCAATAAAATTTGAATGGGACCATCTCGGGAGTATACTATTTCGGATAAAAAAAAGAATTTTGAAAAAGAAATCGCTGGACATACATAAAAAAAAGAATTAAAAAACTTTTTACAAAAAAAATACAACTGACTTCCATAAATAATACTAAAAAAAATGCAAAATAACTTTAATTTCGGAAGTCGGTGTCAAATAACGAAGAAACTAAACTAGAAACACCGACTTCCGAAATTAAAGTTATTTTGGATTTTTTTAGTATTATTTATGGAAGTCGGTTGTATTTTTTTTGTAAAAAGTTTTTTATTTTTCACTTTATAGTTGTGGTACCCCATTCTTAAACTAAATTAGTAGTAAAGTTATGCCCGAATTGATAGCCCCGAAAATAGGGAATTTGAACATAGTTGGTGAAATTAGGATGTGTCAGGGTGAACTATACAAATCTGTATACCCCTTCAGAGCGTATCAGCGTGATGTAATGTTGTGAAGTGGTGAAAACAATATACAGACATACGATTGCAGCAATTCTGGAAGGTTTGCTATCATTTATTGAAGAGTTCCACTGTGTATCTCCGAAGTTCTTTATCAGATCTTCACCAAATTAAAATGGGACCACATGTAAAGTAACAGCTTTCAAATAAAAAAAAATTCTTCAAAATCGGTTTACGTAGTAAAAAGTTATGAGACACATACACAAAAAACAAAAAAATAATAAAAAAAAATACAGTCGAATTGAGAACGTCCTCCTTTTTTTGAAGTCGGTTAAAAAACAATACAGTCCAACATAGAACCTCTTCCTTTTTCGAAGTTGGTTAAAAATCAAAAGTTGAGTTCCTTCAATTTAATTTGTTTACTTTGTGTAGTACCTACATAAATATAAGCTGCATCGTTCTCTCAAAGTATTTAAGTTCCAGGTTTGTGGGCTTGTTTGAAAGAAAAACTTCGGCCCTGGAACGCAAAAGGCACTCCAAGGAACACGAGTGGGTTTTAGTCAGTAAGGGTACCCTCCACAGAGCGAGAGAAGTAATTTGATGATATACCAACCACAAAAAAAAAATGATATCAGTCATCAGTACAAACATATCCTGCTGCCTGCCGAAAATAACTAGTTAGGGCGGTCACTTTTTTAGGGTTCCGTACCCAAAGGGTCCAAACGGAGCTCTTTTGCTGTCACTCACATGTCCGTTTGTCTATCTGTCCGTCTGTCCGTCGTCTGTTACAATATTTTTTCCAAAGAGTTTGACCTATGAACTTGAAATTTGGTGAAAATGTTTATTAGTTATATATAAAATTCAAAGCCCTGACTGCCTGGTTCCAGAGACATGAAATTTCGAGGATTGTGTTCTTTGTGAAGAGTAGGTGTCCACTAAGAAAGGGTTTTTCGAAATTCAACCCTTAAGGGGATGAAAAAGGGGTTGAAAATTTATAACAGGGGAAGTACTAATTGCACATAGGTGAAACCGCTGGCAGAGGCTAGTTATTATGTATACTGATAAATCTGATTTTTTCTTTGAAACGAATACCGAGCTCTATTGGTACGGAACCCTAAATGTGCGAAGTCCTACACGAACTTGGCCGGGTTTTTTTTGTATGAGATGAGGTATCTGTACGCTAGTATTTAGTATCTGTGGTATAAAGTAAGCAAAACATTAAAAACATTGCTATCTTACCTGAGATTGCCGCATGAGTTCAGCAGCTAATTCGTCTTCTCGAGTATCAGTATTCGGAGCCCACCAGTTCACATTAATAGTGATACCGCACTGGCCCTTCTGCTTCAGCCTGAACTCTTTGTCATACAAGTGGTAAGCCTTAGCATGGGCCATCACCAAGTTCTTGGCACACAAATAAACACCTATACCAGAGGTGTTTAAAAGAGGAGCCTTGTTCATATATTCAAGACCTTCGAAGCAGATCTCTCTGGGTTCGTTGAAAGTGATGAATATCTTGACCCTGTCTCCAAAATTTTCGAAAACAATCCTTGCGTAGTCTTCAAACCAATCGCTGAACAGGGGGTTCATAAGACCTCCTAAATCCTGGAGTTTTTGAGGCAGATCCCAGTGGTATAGAGTAAGCATTGGAGTGATTTTGTATTTTAACATTTCGTTGATTAAGTTATTGTAGTAAGCTATTCCAGCTGGATTGACGTCGTTGGTCATGCCAGTAGGTAGGATTCGAGTCCAGGCAATAGAGAACCGGTAGGCGTCGAGGCCTAATTCCCTCATCATCTCGATATCACGCTTGTAGTTGTGATAGGAGTCGGCAGCGACGTCGCCATTACTCAGGTCTTGTACGACGTTGGGGTTAGTATGGAGCAGGTGGTCCCAGATGCTTTCGCCCTTGCCTGAAATCATGAAGATGCATTTAGTGTTATTAGATTTAAAAATTGACAATTGATGCTATGCATATATATGCATTCGATCTGAAATATCATGGAAATTCAGTCAGAACCAAAAATAAGTTTTTTTTAATTAATTATACTCGTAAAATTCAGATTAAAAATTTAGATATCTGTAAGTTCTATTAAACAGTCTGCTTACCATTTACAACTGAGGTAAGTCCAGTTGCCAAGCGCATAAAACACAAATATGAATGGGTCCTAAATTGTTAGTTGTTACGCTGTCACATTTGATTCCAATAATATGTAGATATGGCAATACCGCTTGAACGCACGGAAATCTAGTTTCACAAGGTCTATGTAGTAAACAACTCCAGACGTGACCTGAACACTATCCAACATAATATTGCGTTCAGATTGGCAAAAAGTACTCTCCCAAAAGATAATATTATGATGAGATTAAATATTCTCTGCTATTCTTTTCTGAATAATTTTGTTGCGGGGCCGAAGACAGTTTAATCCTTTTTCTAGGACTTATTGAGCTTCATTTCCTTGCCGTTTCTTCCGGTTGTCACCATTGTTGATTCTGGCTTTCGGTAGTTGTAGTGATTGAGGATAGTCTGGCTGGCTAATCGCAAAAAAAAAGTCTGCTTACCATCTTCATTCCATCCTCCCTCGATCTGGTAGGCAGCAGTGGCTGCTCCAAAGAGAAAATCATCCGGGAACTTCCGTTGCTGCCTCACGGTGGAAGCCTGGCAACCGCAGGCAACCACAAACCAGCTGCAGCAGAATAAATCATGAATAAATGAATGTCAACCTACTTACTATAAATAAGGGAACTAATGGACAGGCCATGGCCCACCTCTCATCTTGCGCCGGATTACCGCCTGTACCCACATGTGAAGACCTTCTGGCTGTGTCAGCAAATGCAGTTTCCGACACTGAATACTAGGCCAAACAAAAGGTATATTTAAAAAACAACCGACTTCCTAAAAAAAAATGCACTAAAAATTAAAAAATAACTTTAAATTCGGTAGTCGGTGTTTGTATTTTATTTCTTCATTATTTGACACCGACTTCCGAATTTAAAGTTGTTTTTTTAATTTTTAGTGTATTTTTTTTTGGGAGTTTGTTGTTTTTTTTTTTGTAAAAAAGTTTTTTTTATTTTTCACTTTTTAGTTGTTATACCTCAGAACTAAAAAGCCCAATAACATGGAACGTGGAATTTAAACATACTCGTAATTGGAGAAGACCAAATCGTCATCTAGGTATTGTTTCGTTTTTGTTCAGTTTTTCAAAAAGCGCTGATTCAATTTCAATATATGATTTATATGGGACCACCTCAGGAGTATATTTTTTCGGATCAAAAAATAATTTTGAAAATCGGTTCACAAATGACAGAGAAATCGGTGGACATACATAAAAAAAAGGAAAAAAAAATACATACCGTCGAACATAGAACCTCCTCCTTTTTCGAAGTTGGTTAAAAACTGTATTTGCCATTGACACGCTAAGAAGAAGAATGGACAATACATAGAAGGTTCATTAATAGAAAGCATTATTAGAAACGGATATTTTGGCAGTCGCAGTCAGGAGAATACAGTTCTGTTTTAAAGTTTTATTTGATTTATTAATGTAGCATCTAAACACAGGTCAGCGCGTCTCTACACTGACTATCCATACTAACTCATCATATCCCTGCCAGTTACTTGGGATCGGCGCAACACGTTTTCTAGTCGACTTCAAAAAAGGAGGTTCTGTATTCGACCCATACGTATCAAAAAACAAAACCAAACAAAAAACGACGATACAAAACCAGAAACACCGACTTCCGAAATTAAAGTTATTTTGCACTTTTTTTGTTTTTTTTTGTCAGTTCTATTTTTTGTAAAAAAATATTTCTTCCATTCCGTTCAGTCAGCCGTCACGCTATCACTAATGTTATACTTACTCCTAAATGCGAAATTAACTCTGTCTCACTGTTATTACCCCTTCACGTCTTAGCGGCTGAATGGATTTAGATTAACATTTTCCTTAGAAAGAAAGAAACAATATTTATTTGTACCTCACAACAAGAACATGGTAACTCTAAATACAAATAAAAAATAAAAAACTGTGCGAGGCCAAAAAGGCTCCTAACTCAGCGTTATGCTGCGATGTTTATGCAATAAATAACGCAGCGCTGGTATTCTGTTAGGGCCCGTAGTGATGCCACAGATATACTCACACGACACGGTACAAAATTAATAACAAAAAAAATATAAATGGATAATTATCAAACAAAAATAAGCCATAACACAAAAAACCAAAGGAGTGCATTTTTGCAGACACGCAAAATAAAAAACAAAAATAATTAACATCCGATAAATCTACTCTGTGGTATTTATAACTTCTTAGTTTCATTCTTAAGTTTCATTGGTGCAACACGCAGCTAAACGTTTTATATTCTATGGTCGCATATCATCATTTAATCTGTGCATGGTCGATCGGCATATTCGGCATTCGGCTGTCAAAAACCATAATTCCAAAGAGAATATAATTTCCATAATTCCATAAACAGAACTAAAAAAATAAAAAATAAAAAAAAAATAAAAAAATCCTTCACCAAGGTTCAAACAAACGGATAGTCAGAGTTAGGATTCTCATCCTCCATCGATGCATAATAATCAGAAACCTACAGTATGCAAAACAACAAAAATAACTGATTTACGTACCTTAAGACCAGTAACTTCATATCGACGACACTGTCCAGCAACTAAATGACTTTCATGACTGAGCCATCTTGAAGAGAGTTACGTCTTTCCTTTATCTCTAAACTGGGCCACTTCATATATATGTAGTAGGATGCAGCGAAGATAACATTATTGTGCAATTTTGATACATAATTATGTCGTAGGAGTAGTAACTATAGTCGAAAATTTGTGTAAAATTAAATTAGCAAACCGCTGCAGTTTTGCTAATTTTTGTTATGCAAAGAACATTATTATTATATTGCTCGGCTCGTATCGCGAAGCGTTTGAAATAGTGCTCTACTCTCAACACGTCAAGGCCAAGCAATTTTCTGGCTTCAAAATGACTCTACTATGTTCATAGTTCATCCATAAGATACTATGAGTACACGTATATCAAGAAAAGACTTGAGAAAACTTACTTTATGTTTTTAACCAAATAAAAAGGAGGAGGTTCTATGTTCGATTGTATGTCCTTTTTTAACGGACGAAAAAAAAGGAGGAGGTTCTCAATTCGACCCTATATATGTTTTTTTTTTTTGTGTATGTTCAGCCCTCACTCCGTCATTTATGAACCGATCTTGATGATTGATTTTTTGTTAGATAGGGTATACCTCAAGGGTGTTCCCATGTCACGGAAATCAGGATCTGATAATGGAATCCTGATAAAAACCTCGAAAATTGTGGGCACGTTTAGCGTTTCTGTACGTATGTTCGGCCCTCACTCCGTTGTTTATGAACCGATTTTGATGATTCTTTTTTTCTTAGATAAGGTATACCTCAAGAGTGGTCCGATGTCAAGGACATCAGGATACGGTCATGAAATTCTGGTAAAATTGAGAGAAAACCTCGAAAATAGGGCACGAATATTGTTTCTGTTTACTTTTCATAACTTAATCAGGTATTTGCATTTAGGAATCATCACATCATGAAACTGAGCTGATGATGAAAACCATACCTTTCCTAAACAATAGAAGTTAGATATAAAAAACTGGCTTTAGTGACAGATACCACTTAATATGCTTTGAAGAAAAGACATCTTTAGAATATTGGAGGTAACCTCATCTGGTCAATATCCTGGGAACCTCATGGAAGGTTGGTTACATCATCAGCTCAGTGCCAAGAGGAATGATGAAGGATTAGAAATTAGCCTCAGAGTATTAAAAGATGATGCGAGTCACAAAAAAACATAAAATAAAAAACTTTTTAACAAAAAATTCAACCGACGAAAAAGAACTAAAAAGCAAAAAATAAATAAACCTTTTAAGTTTTTAGTATTGAGCTTATTTACCTACATAAAATATCAAATTTAATAAAAACTAATTTTGAGTCGGCGCCAAATAATAAAAATAAGATTAATTCCGAATTAATTCCTCCCGAAGTGGTCCCTTATAAATTTTATCGAAATTGCTTCAGCACTTTTTGAAAAATGAACAAAACGAAAAATACGTAATACATAGATGACGTTTTGGTTTTCTCCTATTATCTAAGCAATTTCGATAAACTATTATATGGGACCACCTCGGGAGTATAATGCTTTCGGATAAAAAAAGAATTTTGAAAATCAGTCCACAACTGACGAAGAAATCGGCGGACAGAATAAAAAAAAAATCGTTTGTTCTGCTACTTCAATGAAAAAAATAGCTAGAAAAAATTTTTACTTGGACGTCCGGATGTCTGTATGTATTAACACCTTTTGTATGTAGTCCGAATAACTGCCGAAAAAAAATTATCGTATCGAGAGAGGTTTTATTATTTTGTTCAGAATTTTTTCAAGATATAGGTACACTATCGTAGTTTCTATCGTTTTTGTAATATTTAATTAAAAGTGATGACTGATAGCATTTTTTGTATATCGAGTGTAAAAAGACAGTTTCCGAAGCGGAAAGCCACATATTCTACCCATTATTTGGATATTTTTTTTCCTCTAGACTATACCTGGGATTCCACTAGTTCTGGAGATATTAAAAGTCAAAATTTTTTTTTACTCTTTAATTCAGCAATACAATTTATTTTCAGTACAAAAAGAAATGAACTATATGAGGCGTGCACTTTTGGATTTTTTAAACTTTTTTTATTCTATTTAGAGCAGTTCTATTAGAGCAGTGGTGGTCCAGTGGTATCGGCCTCGACTTATGAGTTCTACGTCGTGGCTTCAAAGAACCAAAAGTTTGAAGACATGTGACATCCACCAACCAGCACTGGACCCGCGTGGTGGATTACGGTCCATTCCGTGTCTAGGACACGAGGAGAGTAGAGAAGGCCCGAGTCCCAGCTGTGGGAATATTTAGGGGCTGATCATGCTTATGCATAAACGCTATTCTATTGTATTCATTCGTGAAACAAATTTTCGGAAAACAAATTCGCGAATGAAATGCTTTCGGTAAGCATCATCCATCAGTAGAACAAGAATAATTCCTGTATTAAAAAATCTATTAGCTATGCCTCGGACGTACAGACGGACATACCGAAACAGTAAGGGTTTCTTGTCCTTGTTAGGACTACGTAACCCTAAAAACTCTTATTGTGCTATTCGGAACGAAGACAGACCCAACAAATCAAAGATCCTAAAATTCAGCCGACGAAAAAGAACTAAAAAGCAATAAAAAACTTTTTCAAATTTCGGAAGTCGGTGTATACAGGGTGTAAGGTACATGAACGCACATACGCGTACTAGTGATTCAGTACATGATTCTGGACCCCCTAGCGTTGGAATTTTTCGTCGGCCTTTGTGTGTGAAAGTGAAAAAAAAAAATATTTTTTTCAAAAATTAGGAAAAAGCCGACGAAAATTTTCAACGCTAGGGGCTCCAGAATCATGTACTGAATCACTAGTACACGTATGTGCGTTCATGTACCTTACACCCTGTATATTATTTTTGTTTTTTCGTTATTTGACACCGACTTCCGAAATTAAAGTTATTTTGCCTTTTTTAGAAGTCGGTTGTACTTTTTGAAAAAAGTTATTGATTTTTCACTTTTTAGTTTTTTTTATTGTTTTCGTACATCGAAGTAAAACTAAATATTAAAGTGTTATGCCCGAATGGATAACACCAATAACATGGAATTTGAACATTTGGAGACAACCAAAACGTCATCTGTGTATACGTAATTTGTTATTTATGTTGATTTTTTCAAAAAGTGCTGCATCAATATCGATAAAATTTATATGGGACCACCTCTAAAGTATGACCTAATACAAAAAAAGAATCATCAAAATCTATTCACAAATGCCGGAGATATCGTGCAACAAACATACAAAAAAAAAACATACAGACGAATTGAGAACCTCCTCTTTTTTGAAGTCGGTTAAAAAATAAATAAACCTTTTAAGTCTTGAGTATTGAGCTTATTTACCTAGATAAAATATCAAATTTTATATAAACTAATTTTGAGTCGGCGCCAAACAACAATCTGATTATTAAATATCTAAATTTTATATGTACTTAAAAATGAAGAAGGCTAGATGTAGGTAATTAATTATTTTATTATTTGGCGCCGACTCAAAATTATTTTTTATAAAATTTAATATTTTATGTAGGTAAATAAGCTCAATACTCTTTTTGCTTTTTACTTCTTTTTTGTCGGTTGTTATTTTATGATTTTTTGTGACTCGCATCATCTTTTAATACTCTGAGGCTAATTTCTAATCCTTCATCATTCCTCTTGGCACTGAGCTGATGATGTAACCGTCCTTCCATGAGGTTCCCAGGATATTGACCAGTTGAGGTTACCTCCAATATTCTGCTTAATACCACTTAACCCACCCACCCCACTTATTAAGTGGTATCTGTCACTAAAACCAGTTTTTCATATCTAACTTCTAATGTTTAGGAAAGGTATAGTTTCCATCATCAGCTCAGTTTCATGATGTGATGATTCCTAAATGCAAATATAGTTTTAGACATTTATTTCTCTTAAAAGAACATACATATTCGCCTGATGAGAAACACTAGTTGTAAATTGATAACGTTCGCAAGGAACGAGTAGTGGAACAGCATGCAATTTTGTACAATTTTAAAGTTAGAGGAAAGAAAAAACAATGTGTAACCCACACAGTTGACTTAATTTAAGTTAGTAAAACATTCATTCATATTGATTTCACGCATGTGGGTAAACCAAAATAATACCAGTGAGTCAACAGTACTATCTTTGACAAGTTCCTAATAAGTGTTAAGATTCTTTGAGAAATTGAAGGCAATTGTTATTTTACTTCTATTTTACAAATACCTGATTAAGTTATGAAAAGTAATCAGAAACAATATTCGTGCAAAATTTTCGAGGTTTTCTCTCAATTTTTCCATATTCAGAGATTCCATGATCAGATCCTGATGTCCTTGACATGGGACCACCCTTGAGGTATACCCTATCTAAGAAAAAAGAACCTTCAAAATCGGTTCATAAACAACAGAGTGAGGGCCGAACATACGTGCAGAATTTACAGAAACGCTAAACGTGCCCACAATTTTCGAAGTTTTCTCTCAATTTTATCAGGATTCCATTATCAGATCCTGATGTCCTTGACATGGGACCACCCATGAGGTATACCCTATCTAACAAAAAATAATCGTCAAGATCGGTTTATAAATGACGGAGTGAGGGCCGAACATACGTACAGAAACGCTAAACGTGCCCTCAATTTTCGAGGTTTTCTCTCAATTTTATCAGGATTCCAGTATCAGATCCTGATTTCCTTGACATGGGACCACCCTTTTTTTTTTGTGGGTTGGGCAATCATCCAATGACTTCTCCCGCTCTGGGTGGCGTGTCCGACTCTTACTGACTATGTGTTAGAGACTGATTGTCTGCGCCGGCAGTCCCAGGCGTCTCCTGAGGTGGCTGCTGCTGAGAGCGTGAGAGCGTCTCCGTTGTTGAGTCTCCCTCACGCGTCCCGCCTCCGCCTTCACGAGCATTACTGTTTCGCAGAAGGAGGAGACGGCTTCCCATTCCCTCTCGCTCCGTACCATGGCCTGAACCAGGGCAGGGCGCGAGAGGTCGCTGCCGCCTATCGCATCCATGAGGACATAGCGGGGCTCCGCCCAAGCGGGGCAGACCTCCACCGTATTCTTCACCGTGTCCTCGGGACGATCCGCGCAGTGGAAACACCCGAGTGTTTCCTCCCGTCCTATCCGACACAGAAACCTCCCGAAACAACCGTGTCCGGTGAGGACCTGCGTCAGGCGGAAGGTGAGGGCGCCGTGGGGCCTCTCCAGCCACTCCTCAAAGAGGGGCTACCGCCGCAATGGTGGCGTGCCCAGCGCTGGATTGCGACAATCGCTGTCTCCATGTCGCCATGAGATCTTGCCGGATCTCTGTCCGCCGAGCCGCGAGTTGTCGCGGCAGCTGAGTTTCGCCCCGGCGTTTCGCCTCCTCGCGCTCCTTTTAGAAGTTCGCGAGGATTTTTGCCTCCAGATCCCATGGCGATAATCCGGCAAGGAGGCTCGCCGCCTCGCAGGAGAATGGGACTACCCTTGAGGTATACCCTATCTAACAAAAAAATAATCTTCAAGATCGGTTCATAAATGACGGACGGCTGAACACACAAATAAAATATACAAAAAAAAATATATACAAAAAATATATATATATGTATATATACTTCGGACCTCATTACACAACAATGCGATTTGGATCGAGAGGTGAGTCGAGTCGATATTGGGAAAATTTGGGTAGAACGCTCGCGCGCGCCTTACATAATAGGTATTTACTGCTGACTGGTAGCAGTCAGTTTGAGATGCTTGCGCGCGCGACTGAATTGCGATATCCAAATTATAGCAAATCGTTAACATTTTTTTGTGATTGACATTTTACTTACCGTCTGCCCGTACTATTTGTGTGTGTCTGTAACTGTACTTATTTTCACTCCTTCTGTGTTGTGATAATCGTGTGGTGAGTAAGAAATACTTTCATTTTAGCGGTGGCCGTTGTTTATTTGACCATTGTTTATTCGGCCGTGTTTATTCGCCCACTAGTTTATTCGGCCTTGTTTATTCGGACATTGTTTATTCGGCCATGTTTATTCGGCCTTGTTTATTCGTCAATTGTTTATTCGGCCTTGTTTATTCGGCCTTGTTTATTCGGCCTTGTTTATTCGGCCATGTTTATTCGGCCTTGTTTATTCGGCCATGTTTATTCGGCCTAGTTTATTCGGCCTTGTTTATTCGGCCTCGTATATTCGGCCTTGTGTATTCGGCCTTGTTTATTCGCCCACTTGATTATTCGCCCACTTGATTATTCGCCCACTTGATTATTCGCCCATATATATACGGTCGAATTGAGAACCTCTTCCTTTTTTTTCGTCGATTAAAAATACAACCGACTTCCTAATAAAAACAAAAATACAAATTGTATTTTTATAAAAAAGTTTTTTATATTTCACTTTTTAGTTGTGGTACCAATATGTCATCTGTGTACACATATTTTTGTTTTTATCAATTTCGATAAAATTTGAATGGAACCACCTCAGGAGTATACTCTTTCGAATAAAAAAATAATTTTGAAAATCGGTCTACTATTGACAAATAAATCGGTGGACATACCTAAAACATATATACAGTCGAACATAGAACCTCCTCCTTTTTTCAAAGTCGGTTAAAAATAAAAATAGACAATTAATATCAAGATGATGTCAATATTGACACATTTATCAAAAGTGTGATAAGTACCTATATCACAAAACTTGATTAGATAACTGCATCATGATCTTCTTGCTCTTATCAATTTCTTTGGAATCAACGCAAAATGCATTTGCTAGTCAAACTCTGAATACAGGGTGTACCGTGTAATGGAAATGCGTTGTCATATTTTTAACCCCCGACGCAAAAAGAGAGGTGTTAAAGTTTGACCGCTATGTGTGTGTGTCTGTCTGCCTGTGTCTGTTTGTGGCACCATAGCTCTTGAACGGGTGAACCGATTTGTAGGTTTTTAGGGTTCCGTACCCGAAGCGTCTAAATTGCTGTCACTTACGTTTCCGTCTGTCCGTCGATCTGTCACAAAATTTTGCTCCTAAAATTTTTTTAACTCCCCATTGACCTATGAACTTTTCTTCGTCTGTTGACACCGACTTGCGAAATTAAAGTTATTTTAACCGACTTCAAAAAAAGGAAGAGGTTCTCAATTCGACTGTATTTTTTTTTTCATGTGTTTGTGTGTCATGTGTGTGATTACCTCATAACTTTTTACTAGGTGAACAGATTTTGAAGATTTTTTAAGCTCTTGCTTCACATGTCCATTTTAATTTGGTGAAGATCTGATAAAGAACTTCGGAGATACACAATGGAACTCTTCAATAAATGATAGCAAACCTTCCAGAATTGCTGCAATCGCATGTCTGTATATTGTTTTCACCACTTCACAACAATACATCACGCGAATACGCACGATACACCCTAATTTCACCAACTATGTTCAAATTCCCTATTTTTAACCGACTTCAAAAAAAGGAGGAGGTTCTCAATTCGACTGTATTTTTTTTTTTTTTTTTTATGTGTGTTACCTCATAACTTCTAACTACGTGAACCGATTTTGAAGATTTTTTTTTATTTGAAAGCTGTTGCTTTACATTTGGTTCCATTTTAATTTGGGTGCTCCAAATCGAGAAATGGCTAAGTCCACTTTTTCAGTTTTTGGTAATAAAAAAATAAACATATTAAATTTTTTTGAAAACAAACCACAAGATATGTTGAAATTAAAATACCATTCAGTTATAGTACACAATATACTCTTTATTTTAGTATATAAAACAAAACATAAAAAGCATTTATAGTAACTTTAATTACAAAAACATAGTTTTGGACTTATCATAAATCAACAGGACTTAGGGTTATCTTTCCCTCTTTTTAAGGACTAAGGAATTTAACAAAACAAAACTAGCATCTTTAACAGTATTCTATTAATCAAAAATGAGTAATAACTATTTGCCTTTAAAAATAACTAGGCTAGTTACTCTATTTCGTCATCCAATTCCTCAACAATTTGACTTTCATTTAATTTAGCCTGTTCCATAATCAAAGTTTCATAGAATTTTCTTTTTTCTTGTGGTACAGATCGAATAAGTGTTTTAATGTCATTAATTTTAGCTTCTTTAATTTTAATAGCATCTTGATAACAATCAGCAGGAACATCTCGAAGATACTTATATATACCTACTCTATATAAAAAAAAATCTATAAAGTTATCGCCAGTCATTGAATCAGAAAAGGCTGGCTTTGCATGTCTTTTAAATAAAACTCGACGACAACCTGAAATTCCCGGTATTGTTTGTTTAATATTATCATTATAGCAAGTTTTATAATCTTTAACTTTTAATACTCTTTCGTTACCTCGTTGTTCTTCTCGCTCTCCTCCTCTCCTATCTATTTGCCCTTGTTCTATCAGGTTCTTTTCTAAAAATACCACTTCAAATTTTTTGGCATTTCTACTGTTCACTACAAAATTGACATAACTTTCAGGTTCATATATTTTTTCATGTTTTAATTTTTGTCTTTTTAAGAGAGCAAAATCTCTATCAATGGGCATCATTGAATGCCCAGGAATTGGATAATGTACAGAAATTGTTTCAAACAAGCCTTTCGCACACAACTGATCAAAATACGTAAAAATAAATCTGTTTTTATTTTGACTGAAACAATTATCACAAAATATTTCTAAATGAGGTTTTTTTGAGGTTTGGTACCAATAACTTTGCAACACGGAAAGAGGGGAATAATTCAAAAGATTTCACTTAACACCTCAGAGAGAAAAAAAAACGATCAACAAGTTTAGACCTGCGATTTTGAAATATTCATTTTGATTTTAATTTAGTCCTTTTTCGGTAAAAACTTACGGACTAAGGGATTTATAGGACTTAGGGATTTTTGGAACTGAAAGTATCGTCAATTTTAATTTTTATAGTTTTCAAAAACCCACTTAGGGATATCATAACAAAAAAATTGTTGGACGTATCGATAGAGAAAAAACGGCCGATCAACCTGTGTTACTAGTTTAAAAAATCCCTAAGTAGGACTTGGGGATTTTTCGAATTGGGGCACCCATTTGGTGAAGATCTGATGAAGGACCTTGGACATTTTCACCAAATTTGAAGTTCATAGGTCAAACTTTTTGGAACAAATTTTGTAACAGACGACGGACAGACGGACAGATAGACAAACGGACATGTGAGTGACAGCAAAAGAGCTCCGTTTGGACCCTTTGGGTACAGAACCCTAAAAAAGTGACCGCCCTAACTAGTTATTTTCGGCAGGCAGCAGGATATGTTTGTACTGATGACTGATATCATTTTTTTTTTGTGGTTGGTATATCATCAAATTACTTCTCTCGCTCTGTGGAGGGTACCCTTACTGACTAAAACCCATTCGTGTTCCTTGGAGTGCCTTTTGCGTTCCAGGGCCGAAGTTTTTCTTTCAAACAAGCCCACAAACCTGGAACTTAAATACTTTGATAGAACGATGCAGCTTATATTTATGTAGGTACTACACAAAGTAAACAAATTAAATTGAAGGAACTCAACTTTTGATTTTTAACCGACTTCGAAAAAGGAAGAGGTTCTATGTTGGACTGTATTATGTTTTTTAACCAACTTCAAAAAAAAGAGGAGGTTCTCAATTCGACTGTATTTTTTTTATGTGTGTTATCTCATAACTTTTTACTACGTGAACCGATTTTGAAGATTTTTTTTATTTGAAAGCTGTTACTTTACATGTGGTCCCATTTTAATTTGGTGAACATCTGGTAAAGAACTTCGGAGATACACAACGGAACTCTTCAATAAATGATAGCAAACCTACCAGAATTGCTGCAATCGCATGCCTGTATATTGTTTTCACCACTCCACAACATTACATCACGCTGATGCGCTCTGAAGGGGTATACTGATTTGTACACTTCACCCTGATAAACCCTAATTTCACCAACTACGTTCAAATTCCCTATTTTTGGGGCTATCAATTCGGGCATAACTTTACTATTAATTTAGTTTTAGAATGGGGTAAAACAACTAAAAAGTGAAAAATAAAAAACTTTTTACAAAAAAAATACAACCGACTTCCATAAATAATACTAAAAAAAAACTTTTTACAAAAAAAATACAACCGACTTCCATAAATAATACTAAAAAATGCAAAATAACTTTAATTTCGGAAGTCGGTGTTTCTAGTTTGGTTTCTTCGTTATTTGACACCGACTTCCGAAATTAAAGTTATTTTGCATTTTTTAGTATTATTTATGGAAGTCGGTTGTATTTTTTTTGTAAAAAGTTTTTTTGGTAATCTAACTGACGGACTACTTAATTAGGTTTGTTTAGTCAATTGTAACTAAAGGGCACTTATAAAACTAAAGAGGAAATAATAACTAAAATACGTTGGAACAGCCCACTTCGAGTCGATCTATGGGAGATCGCTTTCATAGATCGATTAGGTACCTACTGCATGTTGATGGGACTTTTAATAGGTACCTAACTAGGTATAACATGTCTTGTTGTTTTTTTATTTATTTTATTTTTAACCGACTTCGAAAAAGGAGGAGGTTATCAATTCGGATGTTTGTATTTTTTTTTTTTGTTTTTTTTTTATGTATGTTCGGGCATAACTCCGTCATATATTGACGGATTTGCAAAATTCTTTTTTTGTTCGAAAGGGGTTTATTCCGAAATGGTCCCATTTAAATTTAAAAAAGATCTGATGATGGGTTTCGGAGACAGACAACGGAACTCTTCAAAAATTGACAGCAAATCAACCGCGATTGCTGCTATCGTATGTCTATGAATTGTTAAAACAGTTTAATAGGGAACCACAACTAAAAAGTGAAAAATAAAAAACTTTTTTACAAAAAAATACAACCGACTTCCAAAAAAGATGCAAAATAACTTTAATTTCGGAAGTCGGTGTCAAAAAACGAAGACACAAAACAGGAGCACCGACTTCCGAAATTAAAGTTATTTTGCACTTTTTTTGGAAGTCGGTTCTATTTTTTTGTAAAAAAGTTTTTTATTTTATAAACGATGCCCTACACTAGGAATTATTCCTGTATCGTGGGTGCGTTCACAAATATGTAAACTCACATACACAAAACACCCAGACCCGGAACAAATATCTGTAGGCCATACAAATAATTATTCCGTGCGGGGATCGAACCCGCGACACGTAGCGCAGCAACCGAAAGCTCAACCACTGCGCAAACCGTGTCGTCTAATTAAATATCTCTCATCCGATTCCCCCAGAGCGCTTTCTTCTCCACCTTTCACAGTCTCCAGGAAATATAATAATTTAATCACCTTTAACTTTCTCAGCAACCTCCAAATTCCTGCAAGCCATGACAACCCTGGCGCCTCTCTTAGCCAGCTCCCTCGCAGTCTCCTTCCCAATCCCACCGGTACAGCCGGTCACAATGACTGTCTTCCCATCCATTCTAGTTGGCTTACGATACTGTCCACAGGTGTACTTAGCGAAGAGTCTGATCGCGAAGATGACTCCGAAAAGGCCGAGGATCGCGAAGACTGTTGCTATGATGAGGACTGGGAAGACCCAGTAGAGGTAGCTTGCTTTCCAAGCTTCTGCGACGATCATGTCTGGAAAGATGGAGAAAGAAGTTGAGTAGGTATAAATGTCATAAATGTAGTTCATTCCATTGAATGAACTTCATCTATAAGGTCTGTCTATTCATACACGAAATCTCTTCCTTAAGACCCCTTTGTCATTGTACTAATCATTGCGAACAACTTTTACCAGGGGACTTGGCCCGTGACTTCGCCAGCGTGTTAGTCGAAAATACAGTCCATAATAAACATAATTTTAGCCTTACGGACCCACAAATATTGTAGCTTTCTACTGGTGAAAAAAAATCAAAATCGGTTCAGGAGTTCCAGAGATTACTTACAAACGATCAAGATTTTGAAAAATTGCTGGTAGTAAAATAACTGTACGTTCTTTATGTGTAACTTAAATTGTGGAATAATAGTTCACAATTTAAGAATAATAGTAGTTCAATTCAAAGTTCAATATTTTTTGTACCAAAAGACAGCGCTGTTTGGAGTCTTGAGTTTTTTTTATTTACTTCATTATTTGTGTAGTAACAGCCGCACGGGCCGATCCATCAGGTTAAGCTACGCTTGCCGGGGTTGGTCCGTGACCATCTTTACATACCGAGACTCGTCCGTGCCTCGGAAAGCACGTTAAGCCGTTGGTCCCGGCTGTCAATCGTGGATCTTTGACAGTCGTTACGGGTCGTAAGAAGCCCGAAATTCTGACATTCAGTATTACCAAGGGGTATCGTATTACCCAGTAAGTGGGTTGTGAAGGTCAGATAGGCAGTCGCTCCATCTAAAATATTGGTATTCAGCTGCATCCGGTTAGACTGGAAGCCGACCCCAAGATACTTGGGAAAAGGCTAGGCAGATTTTATTTGTGTAGTAACACATTTTGACACAAAGACTCTGCTGTGAAGTACAAAAAATTCCTCAATGTTTGAAAAAAAAATTGTGGGACTATATGTAAACTCATTCAACTGGCACGCCGCGCCGTCGTTGCTAACACCATGCATTGGCGTATCTAGGATTATTTTCAAGGGGGGCCCGGCCCCTGAGATGCGATGACTGATGAATCTGAGTCGACACCCTACTGTAGTCAGTGAACACGATTAGCATCATAATTCATAAATAGCTTGACACTTCTACTAGGAGGTTACAGCTTCCCATGCCCTCTCGCTCCGTACCATGGCCTGGACCAGGGCCGGACGCGAGAGGTCGCACCCGCCGATCGCCTCCACGAGGACAAAGCGGTGCTCCGCCTAAGCAGAGCAGACCTCCACCGTATGCTCAGTTATGTCCTCCGGGCGATCCACACAATGATGACACCCGGGCGTATCCTGCCGCCTAATACGGAACAACCGTGTCCAGTGAGCACCTGCGTCAGGCGGAAGTTGAAGACGTTATGGCACCTCTCCAGCCACTTCTCAAAGTGGGGACTTATCGCCGCAATCGTGGCGTGCCCAGCGCTGGGTTGCGGCAGTCGCTCACTCCATGCCGCCATGACATCCCGCCGCTCTGTCCACCGTGCCGCGATTTCAGCGGAGTTCAGCTCCTCGCGCCACTCCCAAATGTAGGCGAGGACTTTTGCTTCCAGATCCCATGGCGGCAATCCGACAATTCTCGCCACCTTATCGAATACCGTGCGGTATCCCCGGGTCAGCATGGCCATGACCCTTTGGGACGCGTTTAGCAGCGGGCCGTTCGCCGCCTCAAGGAACGCGCACCGGTACCCCGTAATGGGCCATGGACCGCAAGACTTTCCGATTCATCAAATCTAGGGGAGATTGGGCAGGAGCCGCTTGAAGGCAGCCCCGGCCTGCTCCTGTCGAGGACGTGCCCCAGGTACTTTAACGTCGACCCGACGCCGATGTGAACCTTTCCTACCGTAATTTGGGAACCCGACAGTGGCGCGTTGACAGCCCTATCCATCAGATAAGCCTCGACCACGCGACAGAGGTAGGTTGGCAACTGGTGATACTGGAGTGCCTCCCTGTTGCAACTCCAGGAGAAGGTATTGAAGGCATTTGCGATGTCGATAGACACCCGCAAGACGACCCCACCTCGTGCCACTGCATCCCCCGTCGTGAGAGCTCGCACGCGCATAATGGCCACCCACCTTCCTAATGAGGACCAGTTTCCCCGTCTTCCAACGAAGTGAGAACTGGCCCCTCTCAAAGCATGCGCTTAGGAACAACCTTAGTTGAGCCTCCAAAGCCAAAACTTTTTCAGGTAAGCCGTCGTATTTTGGGGTAGTATTCTTGGCAGTCAGCCATACCGCCACTCTCAGGGTGTTTTACATGTTTGAACAATGAACTGTGAACATGAATTTCCACATTTCTCTTAAAGTGTTCAGCCTTGAATTTCGAACCGGTAAGCCAACGTCCTGGGGTGGGCACTAGACCATTCTGGGGTGGACACGGAACCATATACGCCTATGACACCATCAAGCGACGTGTCCGGGACGCATACGCAAAAAGTATCCTGCTGCCTGCCGAAAACCCCTAGTTGCGGTCACGATTCTTTGTATTAGATGAGGCATCTGTACACTAGTAGGTACCTATTGCATTATCTGTGCTTATAGTCCCTGTGCTTGATGAAGGGTGCTTACGAGACAGATATTAGGAGCTTACCTATCATTATGATTCTGCCATGCTAGCATGACTTGGCAGTTAATCCTCGTCAGTCAATAGTAGTCCTATATAGTTATCACGTATGATTAGCAAACTCTCTGTGCCTACGACCATCAGACTAACACACGAAATGCGACACGCCCTGACTTCTTATTACCCAGCAACATTGACCTACCATGACGTCTTAAAACCATCATCTTTCGGTGAGAGAGAGAGACGTCGTTATACAAGACGAATAGCACTATCCCTTTCTCTCACTGCAAAGGTTTCTCTCAGACGCTCCCTCTAGAACTTGAGGGTAAGTGTATAGCGTGCGACAGAACGTAAATGATATCATGACTACCCGCGCAAGCTCCACGAAGTTCTGATTATAATAACAGCTGCCAGCGAGCGAATGTGCGCGAGCTTTAACTCAAAGGTTCTGTTAGATGTTTATTTGTGTGATCTAAGTGATTATAGTGTTACTCTTAATGTATTTATAAACGCCGTCTATCTTGAGAGTCTCTTCATAGACATGGTGTAAAAGCAATGGGTCTGAAAGTTGTAGTGCCTAATTTATAAATAATAAAAAACTTTTTTACAAAAAATATAACCGACTTCTAAAAATTGCAAATAACTCTAATTTCGGAATTCGGTGTCAAATAACGAAGAAAAAAATTACACATACAAACACCGACTTCCGAAATTAAAGTTTTTAGTTTTTTGCAATTTTTAGAAGTTGGTTATATTTTTTGTAAAAAGTTTTTTTTTGTAAACAAATGGAAATAAAAGTTCTCTTCGTCCATCATAATTTCTAAAGTTATGGCGACAGTAATAGTAGATTATTAACCAAGGGGATAAAGCAGTGTCTTCTGTCGCGGGAGACGATTTAAATCGGCTCGGCTCGGCTTTTAGTCGGCTGGACTGCGATTACATCGGTCATTGCTGCGCCATTTGTCATGGAATGGCGAGGTAGTGATAGATGGGTTTACTGTCTTTTTTTTTGTGTTTGGTTGTGGGTAATTTTAAGTATTATTAACACTAGTCTAAAAGAACATTGTTACTAACAAAATGGACATCATCTCTGGTCTGAAATAAAAATTATATTATTATTATTATTAAATCGCGAGCGTAACGAAGGACTCGAGGTTTACTCCCGAGCGTAGCGAGGGTGTTAAAAACTTAAATCACGAGCGATGCGAGGGATTTAAGACGAGTCCTGAGTGTAGCGAGGGATTTAAGTTCACCCAAGACTAAGACAGCTTTACCACCGAGGAAAATACTCTACTTTTCGTACCATTTTCAAAAAAATTAACTCAATAATAATATGAGATAAGCATTTATTAAAAATAATGACAACTAAAAGTAAAAGTTAACATTCGAAACATTGGTCCAATTATTGATAGAGAGAGTTACATTTTTGTTTGGTACATTTATTGTTGATGAGTTGATTTGAGTATTTCTCTGTTCTTGCGTCTGAGGAACTTGCGTTTCATTGTAGATAGTATACGTCGGAGATAGTGATGGTGGTGCATCGTGAGTTACGGACGAAGATAAGATGCCGGAAGTTGATGGTTGTGGCTCTGATGGATTAAGTTATATATTTTTGTTAATTTGACTGCTTAATATGGTTTTCGATATAACCCTCAGCTACTGTATCAGAGCTCCAACCACCGTGTCTTTTTACTGACGTAATATCCGCCCCTGAATCCGCCAAGAAAGTCGCCGAAGTTATTAACCGACGAAAAAAAAGACAGTTTTTTTTTTTTTTTTGTGTATGTTCAGCTCTCACTCCGTCATTTATGAACCGATTTTGATTATTCTTTTTTTGTTAGATAGGGTACACCTCAAGGGTGGTCCCATGTCAAGGAAGTCAGGATCTGACAGTGGAATCCTGATAAAATTGAGAGAAAACTTCGAAAATTGTGGGCACGTTTAGCGTTTCTGTATGTATGTTCAGCCCTCACTCCGTCATTTATGAACCGATTTAGATTATTCTTTTCTTGTTAGATAGGGTATACCTCAAGAGTGGTCCCATGTCAAGGAAATTAGGATCTGACAATGGAATCCTGATAAAATTGAGAGAAAACCTCGAAAATTGTGGGCACGTTTAGCGTTTCTGTATGTATGTTCGGCCCTCACTCCGTTATTTATGAACCGATTTTGATGATTCTTTTTTTCTTACATAGGGTATACCTCAAGGATGGTCCCATGTCAAGGACATCAGGATCTGATCATGGGATCCTGAAAGAATTGAGAGAGAACCTCGAAAATTGGGCACGAATATTGTTTCTGTTTACTTTTCATAACTGAATCAGGTATTTGCATTAAGTAACCATCACATCATGAAACTGAGCTGATGATGGAAACCATACCTTTCCTAAACAATAGAAGTCAGATATAAAAACTGGTTTTAGTGACAAATACCACATAATATGCTTTGACGAAAAGACGTCTTTACAATATTGGAGGTAACCTCAACTGGTCAATATCCTAGGAACTTCATGGATGGATTATTATATCATCAGCTCAGAGGCAAGGGGAATGATAAAGAATTAGAAATTAGCCTCAGAGTGTTAAAAGATGATGCGAGCCACAAAAAATCATAAAATAAAAAACTTTTTAACAAAAAAATTAACCGACGAAAAAGAACTAAAAAACAAAAAATAAATAAACCTTTTAAGTCTTGAGTAATGAGCTTATTTACCTACATAAAATATCAAATTTTATATAAACTAATTTTGAGTCGGCGCCAATTAATAAAATGATTAATTACCTACTTACAGCCTTCTTCATTTGTAAGTACTTATAAAATTTAGATATTTAATAATCAGATTGTTGTTTGGCGCCGACTCAAAATTAGTTTATATAAAATTTGATATTTTATGTAAGTAAATAAGCTCATTACTCAAGACTTAAAAGGTTTATTTATTTTTTGTTTTTTAGTTCTTTTTCGTCGGTTAATTTTTTTGTTAAAAAGTTTTTTTTTAAAGCAGTGACCGGTGTAGAGTTCAACATTTTTAAGTTTTAAATATTTAGCAATTTCCTTTGGCATATTGCTAATTTTATTTTTGCCGATGGCTTGTCGAGTACATTTCCCATTCCGATAGTTTATAAAAAATCTATTGTTTTCCATGTTGGTGGGACGTAATGCTTGGTATTTATGAATGATTTTAGTATATTGTCCCTGTACAATGAATGACCGATTTTTCTTTGTCTTAGTTTCCTTTACATTAATCAGCAGCAACTCATTGGAATGATTTTCAACGTCCTCCATCTTTAAGTTTACAAGTTCACATCCGCGGCTAGCACCATTGAGTCCAAAAATTAAGGCCACCTATAACAAAGATAAAAAAACAGGTAAATATATACTAAGATACGAAATATTCATAGTTAAATTATGTATACTTACTTTTGTGGCCATAAAAATTTCGTTATGAGCTTCATTAAGAAATTTTTCCACATTTTGAGTCGTAAAAATTTTAGACTTCTTTGCGCAATGCCCTTCTGATTTTCTTTTTAAAAAAACCAGTAATTTCGTGAATCTATTTATTTCAATGCTGTGTTTGATGCTTATTGTAGCTTTCAGTTTTGAGTATAGGCACCAAAGTGTATTCGGAAACTTTGTCTTGGATAAATAATCAAAATATACAAGAAGTACTGATTCTGAAATTGATAGGCCTTTCGCACTTCTCCACGTTGAAAATTCTTCATAAGTTTTTAAATAATTTTCCTTGGATTTTGTTGGAAGCCAATTATTTATAATTGCGGCAGCATTTGCAGTGATGGAATCCGACAATTCACTGTCACTGTCGCTTTGATTTAACATCGTAACGTATTTTTAGAACATTAACTTATTTATAAAAATAAATTAAAATAAACTTAACGTTTATGTATTTGAAGAAAACAAAAACGCGGCAAATTCCTAGACTAATATTTTTTTGTCAGAAAAGCAAAGGCATCAAGCTCACACGGCCTCGTCGGTTTTCGTAATTTTATTTATTATTCATAACTGCATAATAAATGCGTATTCCTTTTTCAAAAAGATGTATAATGCTTTATATACAAACTCAATGGTGTAAACACAGATGTAGTTCAGTATAAATTTCGGTAAGTATTTCAAATTTAAACCACCCTAGAGGATGAATGAAATTCAGTACAATTTTCTTTCCCTGTTTTTAACAGATTAAAAATGACTATTGTTATGTTCGCTTTTTGTGGCATAGAATGTCACTTTTTTGAGCAAGTGGTACGAAAAAAAAAATATTGCTTTAATTTTCCCCTCGCCCGTTGTCGCCCCGCTCGATAGATGGCGTTGGCATCGAATTAGATCGCGCTATGGTTTCGTTCCCCAGTAGCCTCTATAAGGGCTGCCATGTTATTAAGACGCACACTACCAAACAGTCATGAGCTATTTTTGAAAAATCGGCCCTTTAGGTCGATTTATGCTTAATAATAATGTGATTCTGCTGCACTTCTGCAGTAATTAATTACCTTAGGTTCCAGGCTAAATGACATAAAATGAGCAATAACGATTGTTGAAAAGTCAAAATAGCCACTTGTTATTTTGGAGTTTTTGACAATAGTCCTCAGCTTTTAAATTTTATGTTATGACGTGTGTGTCGGCTGTTCGGTTCTTTCGGTACAATATGTGGTCTTAGGGGTTCGATGTATAGGTTTAAAGAACTTTATTTTCTCTTAGTTCAATTATAATTAGATTCACAAAAATATCTTATTAAATTCTGATACAGCTTTATCCTAAGGCGACAAGTTTCATACTATTACAACTAAATAATTTTATTTTACAATCTGTTGAGCAGAATATCATTAGAAATAGTGACTGTAAATATGCCTTTTTTGTTTTTTTTTTTGTAAATATTTAGATTGTCAGTCATTTTTATGTCATTATGCAGGCTGTTGTAAAGTTGTAATCCCTCAAACAGTACCTATGTTTTTTTTTGCCGTAAGTCAGTGTACCCACGTAGTCGAGTTGTTATTAATTTGTATCTGTTTCTTGAGTAATGTTTTTGTGTTTTTTGAATTAATGTAATGTTTGAGTGGATGTTGCCTGTGATTATTTTTTTAACTAGGTTGCAAGTGTTGAATAAAAATAATTTAGTTTTAGTGTATAGCTCCTTTATATTTGTATAAGAAAGGAAACACTGATCCCGCAATACTTGTCATGTTTTATTTTAAAAATCAATACGTTTCCATTTAGAACACACAGCCGACTGACAATCCAATTATTTTCTTTCTAATTTAAAACCTATTCTAAACTTCTCTTTAAAAGTATATTTTGATCAACCAACCTGTCTGCTGACAAGGTTTGTATTTCAAGCGACCTCCTTAGATATCACAATAATTACCCAAATTACTTTAATATAATTTAACTAAACCATTTATATCCAAAATATAGCGTAAACAAAAAATTGCCATCTCAATCTCAATGTAGATCAGCACCCATAGCCAAATAACTTTTCTAATATCGTTTACGCTATCGCTAAATACAAAATGTATGGCAATGACATTGTTGGTGCCAATTCTGTTGTGCACAAACTAAAGTTAGACTATTGCTATCTTTTATCTCTAAAGACAAGAAAGAGACAAACGTAAATTAGAGCTGTCAAATTTAGTTGAACTATATTTCTATACAAATTAAGGGTACACGTAAAAACGTGGTGGCTTAAAACACGGTAAAGCGCAAGGCGTAAACTAGTTTCATATCTCTCACTTAGTTCATAGCTATAGCTGTCCTTTTCTCGCACCGCCTTTTTACTAAAAGATAGCGATTCTCTAATTTTAGTTTAGTTATTGAACAAGATAATTGGCACCATTACCTGCGTAGAGAATTGTCACGTGACTAATCGCAGGTAATGTCATTGCCATAAATTTTCTACGCGTCAGTGTAAACGATAATAGAAAAGTTGTTTGCCTAGGGAGGCTCTAATGTTTATGATTCCAATTTATTAGCAGCCCATTTATAGCCACAAAACAAAATTTTAGCAATAACATATAAGCCTCTAAACTCGCCAACGTCTGTTAAGGGTCTACTACCGGCCAATCGGCGCCAAAAACGGCCGTTTCTTACACTTTTGCCTACTACTTTGGATACAAAACATTCTGAGACCTGTTTTAACAACGTAATAAAAAACTTTAAAAAAATACATCCGACTTCCATAAATAAAACTAAAATTAAAAAAAAACAAACAACAATCAAAAATCAATCAACCAAAAAATCAATTCAATCAACAAAAAAAAAATCAATCAATCAATCAGTCATTCAATCTCTCAATTCGACTTTTTTTTTTTTTTTAACCGACTTCAAAAAAAGGAGGAGGTTCTCAATTCGACTGTATTTTTTTTTTTTTATGTGTGTTACCTCATAACTTCTTACTACGTGAACCGATTTTGAAGATTTTTTTTTTATTTGAAAGCTGTTGCTTCGCATTTGGTCCCATTTTAATTTGGTGAAGATCTGATGAAGAACTTCGGAGATACACAATGGAACTCTTCAATAAATGATAGCAGACCTTCCAGAATTGCTGCAATCGCATGTCTGTATATTGTTTTCACCACTTCACAACATTACATCACGCTGATGCACTCTGAAGGGGTATACAGATTTGTACAGTTCACCCTGATACACCCTAATTTCACCAACTACGTTCAAATTCCCTATTTTTGGGGCTATCAATTCGGGCATAACTTTACTATTAATTTAGTTTTAGAATGGGGTAAAACAACTAATAAGTGAAAAATAAAAAACTTTTTACAAAAAAAATACAACCGACTTCCATAAATAATACTAAAAATAACTTGAATTTTTTTAAGGTGAATACTAAATGCAAAATAACTTTAATTTCGGAAGTCGGTGACAAATAACGAAGAAACCAAACTAGAAACAACGACTTCCGAAATTAAAGTTATTTTGCATTTTTTAGTATTATTTATGGAAGTCGGTTGTATTTTTTTTGTAAAAAGTTTTTTTTTATGTCATAGAGGCAAACAAGCACGCGGGTCTGATGGTAGGTCCCCACCGCCTATGGCCATCCTTTTTAGGGTTCCGTACCCAAAGGCTAAAGCGGGACCCTAATACTAAGACTCCGCTGTCTATCCGTCTGTCACCAGGCTGTATCTCATGAACCGTGATAGTTAGACAGTTGAAATTTTCACAGATGATGTAATTCTGTTGCCGCTTTACCAACAAATAATAAAATACAGAATAAAATAAATATTTAAGGGGGCTCCCATACAACAATGTGATATAAAAAAGAGGAGGAGGATTTTTTGAAAAAAGAGGAGGTTCTCAATTCGTCTGTATGTTTTTTTTTACGCGATTTCTCCGTCATTTGTGAATAGATTTTGATAATTCTATTTTTGTATGATAGGTCATACTTTAGAGGTGGTCCCGTATAAATTTTATCGAAATCGATTCGGCACTTTTTGAAAAAATCCACATAAACCAAAAAAACTTTTTAACAAACAATTCAACCGACGAAAAAGAACTGAAAAGCAAAAAATAAATTAACCTTTTAAGTCTTGAGTATTGAGCTTATTTACCTACATAAAATATCAAATTTTATATAAACAAATTTTGAGTCGGCGCCAAACAACAATCTGATTATTAAATATCTAAATTTTATATGTACGTAGAAATGAAGAAGGCTAGATGTAGGTAATTAATCGTTTTATTATTTGGCGCCGACTCAAAATTCGTTTATATAAAATTTGATATTTTATGTAGGTAAATAAGCTCAATACTCAAGACTTAAAAGGTTAATTTATTTTTTGCTTTTCAGTTCTTTTTCGTCGGTTGAATTTTTTGATAAAAAGTTTTTTATGTAGTAGTGGTCGCCCAGACGTATTGTCCGCGACTTACAAGTTGTAAGCCGCGAGTTCAAACCCAGGCAGGCGCTTTACTTTGTGTAAATTATTTTATCAGCACTGCTCTCAAAACGGTGAAGGAAAACATCGTGAGGTAACCGGCACGTCCTAGAACCAAAAATCCGAAGGCATGTGACATCCACCAATCCGCATTGGGCCCGCGTAGTTGATTAGGGCCCACACCCCCTCACAGAGAGGAGGCCTGTGCCCCAGCAGTGGGGATGGGATATTAAAAGGCTGATGATGATGATGACTTTTCATAACTTAATCAGGTATTTACGTTTAGGAATAGTCACATCATGAAGCCGAGTTGATGATGGAAACCATACCTTTCCTATACGATGAGAAGTTGATATAAAAAAAAACTTTTTTACAAAAAAAAAAATATTAAAAAGAAACTAAAAACTGACAAATAAAAAACTTTTCTCAAAAAATACAACCGACTTCTAAAAATTGCAAAAATAACTTTAATTTCGGAAGTCGGTGTATATATATTTTTTTTGTTTCTTCGTTATTTGACACCGACTTAAAGATTTTTTTTTTCTTTTTACGGTTCCGTACCCAAAGGGTAACCAACGGGACCCTATTACTAAGACTCGGCTGTCCGTCTGTCTGTCAGCGGGCTGTATCTCACGATCCGTAATAGCTACACAGTTGAAATTTTCACAGAATGTGTATTTCTATTGCCGCTTTAATAATAAAAAGTAATAATAAAAATCTTTAAAATTAAGGCGGTATTTCCTTTAATTTGTTTTAATTTCAACTGTCTACCTATTACGGATCATGAGATACAGCCAAAAAAAAACCCAAAGAAAACTCGTTTCAAGAAACGTGTTTTTGTTGGTTTTTTTTTTCATTTTATGGTACGGAACCCTTCGTGTGCGAGTCCGACTCGCACTTGACCGGTTTTTTTATTTATAAAGAAGATAAAGAATCGAATCTTAAAGTCAGTCAGTCAGGAATTTGAATTTTATATATACAGATAAAATACACATGACGTGCCATACCCATACCTTTAAGTAACTACACTACCTGCCTACATTTCGGTATTTTGGACATAATCTTATTGATTCATATAGGTACCTATCAGTCAGTAGGTAACGTATCTCGTAGTTAAGTCAAGAGGTTAGTAAGATAAACGGTCGTATTTTGTTATGATTATGATTCAATGAATAATAGAGGGTTATTCTACTAAACCTACATTAATTATCAACTGACAAAGATAAATGAACGTGCAATTCTATTTATTTGGATATTTGAATGTTTGTTAATCATGCATGCGTTAAAGTGAACGGATTTGAATAAAATTTCCCACACAGGTAGATCATGTCCTGGAGTAGAAATAGCCTGCCCAGACGACAGACTTCTTCCTGACTCCTGACTTTTTATCCGGATAGCACAATACTGCCAACGCTGCGACTCCCAGTACGCGGTCTGCAATCTAGAATTTTTCGTCCCATCGATAGGCCTCCCACAAGGTGACCGATGACCTGGTGTGAGTCTCCGGTAGCTGATGGATGCGCAGGATCGATGATGTTGAAATGATGACGCGGGCCTAGCCACTGGTAGTAGATAGTAAGGCCATACGTCATCATCATCATCAGCCTTTTAATGTCCCCACATACATATGCAGCCTTATTTAATAAACTCGCCAACCATAGTTTAAATACTACAGAAATTTAAATGGGACCATTTCGGAACAAACTTCTTTCGAACAAAAAAAGAATTTTGCAAATCCGTCTGTAAATGACGGAGTTATGCCCGAACATACATAAAATAAAAATGCGAACATCCGAATTGATAACCTACTTCTTTTTGAAGTCGGTTAAAAATAGGTCTTTGTGGGATCGATGGGGACTTTTTATACTTCATTCATAATGGTGTTCTGAACATTCGTACAAAATTTTCAGCTCTATGCGAATTATTGTAACCTTGAATGTCTATTTTGACCGGACTAAAATCCTATAATGTTATGTAATTATGATAATTCTTGCAGAATGCCACTTGATATTGGATAATTGTTATTGACAGTACAAGTTTTTCCGCTGGCCCACGAGTTTAGATAATGTACCTAATGTTTACTAGTTTTACGTTTTGCTCAGACCTATTTATAAGTATACAGTCCAGTTCATGCACTAGTGTGTAAAATATACTTCAAGAGTCCACGCGTGGTCCAGAGATGAAGTTGGTGATTATTGTGTACGTACAAAGTGAAAACATTTGGTGTACATCCCATTTCGCATAGTGGTCAAAATGCGACCGTAACAAAAACAAAACATTTTTACTAACTTTAATAACTTTTATTTTTTTAATAACTTTAATTTCGGAAGTCGGTGTTTGCATTTTATTTCTTCGTTTTTTGACACCGACTTCCAAAATTAAAGTTACTTTTTAATTTTTAGTGTATTTTCTTTTTTAGAAGTCGGTTGTTTTTTTTTTTTTTGTAAAAAAGTTTTATATTTTTCGCTTTTAGTCGTTATACCCCAGAATTAAAAACCCCAATAAAATGGAACGTGGAATTTAAACATATTCGTAATTGGAGAAAACCAAAACCTCATCTAGGAATACGTATTTTTCGTTTTTGTTCAGTTTTTAACAGACTTCAAATAGAAGGAGGTTATCAATTCTGATGTTTGTATTTACTTTTTTTATGTATTTTCGGGCATAACTCCGTCATATGTTGACGGATTTGCAAAATTCTTTTTTTTTTCGAAAGGGGTTTGCTCCGAAATGGTCCCATTTAAATTTCATATAGATTTGATGACTGGTTTCGGAGACAGACAACGGAACTCTTCAAAAATTGACAGCAAATCAACCGCTATTGCTGCTATCACATACTCGTAAATATGCATTGTTAACACAATGTAATGAGGAATCACAACTAAAAAGTGAAAAATTAAAACTTTTTTACAAAATAATAGAACCGACTTCCAAAAAAAGGAATGGAAAATAACTTTAATGTCGGAAGTTTTTTTTTTGGAAGTTGGTCCTATTTTTTTGTAAATAAGTTTTTTACTAAAAACGCTGAAGCAATTTCGATAAAATTATTTTTTTTATTTTTTTTATTTATATTCATTTGGATTTAAAAAAAATTGATAAGCGGTCCACAACTGACGGAGAAATAGGTGGACATAGATAAAAAAAAAATACATACAGTCGAACATAGAACCTCCTCCGTTTTCGAAATCGGTTAAAACCCTTTTTAACCGACTTTTGTGCGCTCTTTCTCCAAATTAATTTTAAATATTGATCTCATCTGTCTCGTCGGTCTCTTACTTCCATACTCGTAATACTTTTTGAAAGGGTTACAAACTTCTCTCACATAATATAAATACTAATGGTCGCCCATTTGTCGAATTTTGACCTCATTTAAATTAAAAGTTTGAACGCTATAAAGGTTCTGTGTTGTCAAAAACATATGACATGACTTGACTTGACTGCGAACCATAACCGAAAGAGTATAAAACAAATTACAATAAAGCCAGGATTGAACAAAATTCATTTTAAAACAGGGGGTGCTGGTGGTACTAGCACCCCCTGTTTTAAATTTAATTTTGTTTGACTCCCTATCCCCACATATACAAACACACTTGTGTGTGGGTGTGTGTGTGTGTGTGTGATAGGGAGTCAAATTCAAACTACGGGCTACTATTGATAGAGAAGAATATCCAATAACCCTTTCTCTGGCACGGGAATCGAATACATGACCTCACGCCCAGTTGTAGCGCTTGTGATCATTAGAGCACATTGTACATTAACACTAGTCTATAAGAACATTGTAACTAACAAAATGGACATCATCTCTGGTCTGAATTAAAAATTATAGTATTACTAGCTTCCGCCCGCGGCTTCGCCCGCGTAAAAAGTGTAATTATAATAAGTCTAAGTGGTATTTCCAGAGAGTAGCACTTTAAATAAATCCTGTAGAAATCAAAATCAAAAGTTATTTAAATTAGGCTGAAAGCCAGATTTTTTTGAACGTCAAAGTTCTACATAAAGACAGTAGGGGCACACACACTCACTCAGTGTGTCGGGGTACCTATCTTGTTACTCTTACCGTATTAAATATAATAGTTTACCATATCGAAACTGTTTCATTTATTGGGTCCCTAACATATCCTAAATTGGTGCTTAGCTTCTTGCCCGTGGCTCCGTCCGCGTAGACATTTACCGTGTTAAATATAATAGTTTACCATATCCAAACTGTTTCATTTATTGAGTCCCGAACATATCCTAAATTGGTGCTTAGCTTCTTGCTCGTGGCTGCGTCCGCTTAGACATTTATATTAAACTACTAATATTATAAATGCGAAAGTTTGTATGTTTGTTTGTATGTTTGGCTGAAGGTATCACAAAAACGGCTGAAGGGATTTGAATGAAATTTCGCACACAGGTAGGTCATAGCCTGGATTAACACATAGGCTACTTTTTATCCCGATAAATGACAAGACTTAGCGAAGGCTGAGATGGAAGTAGAAATCTAAAGTCAGGCTGAACGAGCGGTTTACGCTCACAAAGTACCAGGAGACCAGAAACATGAAAAGTATTTCCGGGGTTGGAATCATGAGCGGTAAAGTCTCGCAAAGTACCAGGGGACCAGAATCATGAAGAGATATTTTCGGGGCTGCCCCAGCGGTATAGCTTCGCAAACCACCAGGAGACCAGAATCAAGAAGAAGTATTGCCTGGGCTTGAATCCTGAGCGGTATAGATTCACAAGCTACCAGGAAATCAGAATCACAAAGTATATTCCGAGGCAGGTATTATGAGATGTAGAGATTCACAAATTACCAGGAGACCAGAAACATGAAAAGTATTTCAAGGACTGAAATTATGAGCGATAAAGACTCACAAAACTACGAAAAGATCAGGATTCACGAAAAAGTAGTTACGGAACTGGAATCATGATAGGTGTAGATTCCAAAACTACCAGGAGACCATAGTCATGAACCAGTATTTTTGGGGCTTAAATCCTAAGCGGTATTGATTCCTACGACCTACTAGGAGATCAGAATCACAAAATATATTCTGTGGCTGGTATTATGAGAGGTACAGATTCACAAATTACCAGGAGAACAGAATCATGAATAAGTTTAATACAATAATTTTAAAACTTATTCTAATAACTAGCAGTGCCCGCGGTTTGACCCGCGGTTATGGTTACTGTGTCGTAGCGTGTTTATATATAAAGTCTGTAACCTTCCTCAATAAATAGGCTATACAGTGCAAAATGGTACCTCGCTCTCCACATCCCTTATAATCACCAAGGTCAATTTTGTTCAAAATTAAATACTTAAGATGAATAACGTATTTATTTGGATAAGGATTTTAATGTCATGTTTATAAAAACACCTTCGCAAATAATGCATTATTTTAGAACGAATTTGATTACCATAAAAAAGATTATAGTGAGTTAACCTTAAAAGATGGACATAAACGTTGTCGCCATTTTTTTTTAGAACTTTTGAAGGGAAACCATTACGTCATACCACAGATAATATAATACTATCGTACAGATGCCTCATCCCATAGAAAGAAACGGTAACGCCGTAACTACGGGTTTTCGTCTGGCACAAGTAACTTTTGTTCTTCGTTCGGGCCCGTCCTCTACACCTCGCTAGATGGTGTTAGCAGCGACCGATTGCAACACTTGCAAGTTGAATGAATTTACTTAGTCTTACCAATAATTTCTCACACATTAAGGAATTATTTTATAGAATTTTTGGCACTTCATAACAGTTTGTGTCCTTCACCAGACAATCCTCACCTTTGAAAACTTAATGAAAATCAATTTTGAGTACGCAGAAAAATAGTCAATAAATAGTCACCAAGGTTAAAAAAATAGTCGCATTATGATTCCGAAGTTATAGCTATATGTTGGTGACGATTGTGGGGTGAAGGTATCCGCACTGATCTCACCTCAATGCAAGCAAACGGCTGGGAGTATCGACATAGTTTCAATTTGAATCCCACCCACCGGGAATCGAACCCACGACCTCCGGCATAGCAGTCAGGGTCACTAACCACTAGACCAACAGGCCTGACAATACCCTAATGCCCTTATTTTTATATTCACCTGCAGGTATTCCTTAATAATACTAGTCTGTAACTGTCCTACAGCAAAATACTGAGAAGGCTGGAAGGAAGGAAGGAAAACTCTTCTCATACAGAGAAGGCTCGTGCAAGTTCAAGTTCGTTCAGGTTCAAGTTCGTTCAATTTCAAGTTCGTTCAAGTTCAAGTTCGCTCAATTTCAAGTTCGTTCAAGTTCAAGTTCGTTCAAGTTCGTTCAAGTTCGTTGAACAGAATTCCGTTATAGTTCAATTTCATTCAAGTTCAAATTCGTTCGAGTTCAAATTCGTTCGAGTTCAAGTTCGTTCAAGTTCAATTTCGATCCTGTTCAAGTTCAATTTCGATAAGTTCAAGTTCGTTTAAGTTCGATCAAGGTCAATTTCGATCAAGGTAAATTTCGATCAAGGTAAATTTCGATCAAGGTCAAGTTCGATCAAGGTCAATTTCGATCAAGGTGAATTTCGATCAAGGTGAATTTCGATCAAGATCAATTTCGATCAAGGTCAATTTCGATCAAGGTCAATTTCGATCAAGGTCAATTTCGATCAAGGTCAATTTCGATCAAGGTCGATTTCGATCAAGGTCAATTTCGATCAAGGTCAATTTCGATCAAGGTCAATTTCGATCAAGGTCGATTTCGATCAAGGTCACGTCCGTTCGAGTCCGTTCGGGTCCGTTCGAGTCCGTTCGAGTCCTTTTGAGTCCGTTCGAGTCCGTTTGGGTCCGTTCGAGTCCGTTTGGGTCCGTTTGGGTCCGTTCGGCACCGTTCGGGCCCGTTCGAGTCCGTTCGAATCCGTTCGAATCCGTTCGAGCCCGTTTGAGTACGTTTGGCACCGTTCGGGCCCGTTCGAGTCCGTTCGAATCCGTTCGAATCCGTTCGAGCCCGTTTGAGTCCGTTCGAGTCCGTTTGGGTCCGTTCGTGTCCGTTAAGGTCCGTCCGGGTCCGTTCGGGTCCGTTCGAATCCGTTTGAGTCCGTTCGACTCCGTTCGAGTCCGTTCGAGTCCGCTCGGGTCCGTTCGGGTCCGTTCGGGTCCGTTCGGGTCCGTTCGAGTCTGTTCAAGTCCGTTCGAGTCCGTTCGAGTTCGAATTCGAACCCGTTCGAGTAAACTCCTACCGGATCATTTAAGCCGTACATATTTTATTTATTAAGTTACTAGCTTCCGCCCGCGGCTTCGCCCGCGTAAAAAGTGTAATTGTAATAAGTCTGAGTCGTATTTCCAGAGAGGAGCACGTTAAATAAATCCTGTAGAAATCAAAATCAAAAGTTATTTAAATTAGGCTGAAAGCCAGATTTTTTTGAATGTCAAAGTTCTACATAAAGACAGTAGGGGCACACACACTCACTCAGTGTGTCGGGGTACCTATCTTGTTACTCTTACCGTATTAAATATAATAGTTTACCATATCGAAACTGTTTCATTTATTGGGTCCCGAACATATCCTAAATTGGTGCTTAGCTTCTTGTCCGTGGCTCCGTCCGCGTAGACATTTATATGAAATTAACTTTTTCACCACCTTTTACTTCCAATTTACCTTTGGCTTCATCCGCGTGCAGGTCTGAAATTTCTCTTCTTCATGATTCTGTTTTCCTGGTAGTTTAAGGATCTATACCGCTCAGGATTCCAGTCCCGAAAATACTTATTCAAGATGATTTTTTTTTTTACCTCTTTTGATCCCACCCTTTTTTTGGGTTTTTTTTGTGATTCTGATCTCCTGGTAGTGAGTGAATCTATACCGCTCTGAAATTTTACATCTTCACATTTCTGGTCTCCTGGTAATTTGTAAATCTCTACCTCTCCCAATATCAGCTTCGGAATATGTTTTGTACTTCTGATCTCCTGGTAGGTTATGAATCTATACCGCTCAGGATTCCAGCCCCCTCCCTGGTAGTTTGAGAATCTATTCCACTCAGGATTTCAGCCCCGGAACACTCTTTGTGTTTCTGGTATCCTAGTATTTTGTGAATCTATACCGCTTAAGATTCTAGCCCCAAAAATACTGATTCTCGACTCTAGTCTCCTGGTAATTTTAGAATCTATACCTCTCATGATTCCAACCCCAAAATCACTTCTTCATAATTCTGGTCTCCTGGTAATTTATGAATCTCTACCGCTCATAATCCCAGCCTTTTGGTAACATTTGTAATTCTTCTGTCTTGGTTTTTTTTTTTTTTGGGGGGAATGACTTCTTCCGCTCTAGATGTCTTGGTTGTTCGTGAATCTGTACTGCTCGGAAAACTTATTCATGATTCTGTTCTCCTGGTAATTTGTGAATCTGTACCTCTCATAATACCAGTCACAGAATATATTTTGTGATTCTGATCTCCTAGTAGGTCGTAGGAATCAATACCGCTTAGGATTTAAGCCCCAAAAATACTGGTTCATGACTATGGTCTCCTGGTAGTTTTGGAATCTACACCTATCATGATTCCAGTTCCGGAACTACTTTTTCGTGAATCCTGATCTTTTCGTAGTTTTGTGAGTCTCTATCGCTCATAATTTCAGTCCTTGAAATACTTTTCATGTTTCTGGTCTCCTGGTAATTTGTGAATCTCTACATCTCATAATACCTGCCTCGGAATATACTTTGTGATTCTGATTTCCTGGTAGCTTGTGAATCTATACCGCTCAGGATTCAAGCCCAGGCAATACTTCTTCTTGATTCTGGTCTCCTGGTGGTTTGCGAAGCTATACCGCTGGGGCAGCCCCGAAAATACCTCTTCATGATTCTGGTCCCCTGGTACTTTGCGAGACTTTACCGCTCATGATTCCAACCCCGGAAATACTTTTCATGTTTCTGGTCTCCTGGTACTTTGTGAGCGTAAACCGCTCGTTCAGCCTGACTTTGGATTTCTACTTCCACCTCAGCCTTCGCTAAGTTTTGTCATTTACCGGGATAAAAAGTAGCCTATGTGTTAATCCAGGCTATGACCTACCTGTGTGCGAAATTTCATTCAAATCCCTTCAGTCGTTTTTGCGATACCTTCAGCCAAACATACAAACATACAAACATACAAACAAACAAACATACAAACATACAAACATACAAACAAACAAACATACAAACTTTCGAATTTATAATATTATAGTAGGATTAAGTTTTATTTAAGATGTTAGTATATATTTAATAGCATATAATATATAAAACTTTTTTACAAAAAAACAAAAAGTCGGTGTTCCTGATTTTGTGACTTCGTTTTTTGACACCGACTTCCGAAATTAAAGTTATTTTACACTTTTTTTCGAAGTCGGTTCTATTTTTTTGTAAAAAAAAAATCACTTTTTAGCTGTGGTTCCCCATTAAACTATGTTAACTATTCATAGAAATACGATAACAGCAATCGCGGTTGATTTGCTGTCAGTTTTTGAAGAGTTCCGTTGACTGTCTCCAAAACCCATCATCAGATCTATATGAAATTTAAATGAGACCGTTTCGGAACAAATAACTTTCAAACAAAAAAAAAATTTTGCTAATCCGTTTATAGGTGACGGAGTTATGCCCGAACATACATAAAAAAAAAATACAGACATCCAAATTGATAACCTCCTTCTTTTTGAAGTCGGTTAAAAAATATTAGCTGTCTGCACTCCATCTCCTTAGAAACTTTAATTGTGCCAAATTTCATTCTCCTCCGCGTATAAGTTTTGCCTTCACGTATTTTTTTTTTAATAAACGACGTTTTCTAAAAATTAAACCTAGTTATATCGATTTATCGCCCCCTGAAATCCCCTACATACTAAATTTCAAGAAAATCGTTGAAGCTGTTTCCGAGATTAATTTCATTTATCTAAGGTGACTGGTAGTTAGTGACCGATACTTTAACACATGATTGTACTCATATGGGACTAGCTCGATTGTATTCCAATGAAATGGCTGATTGTTTCTTAATTCTTATATTTATTTCCTTACAAAAAAAAAACTTTTTACAAAAAAAATACAACCGACTTCCATAAAATAATACTAAAAAATGCAAAATAACTTTAATTTCGGAAGTCGGTGTTTCTAGTTTGGTTTCTTCGTTATTTGACACCGACTTCCGAAATTAAAGTTATTTTGCATTTTTTAGTATTATTTTATGGAAGTCGGTTGTATTTTTTTTGTAAAAAGTTTTTTATTTTTCACTTTTTAGTTGTTTTACCCCATTCTAAAACTAAATTAATAGTAAAGTTACGAGTATGCCCGAATTAATAGCCCCAAAAATAGGGAATTTGAACGTAGTTGGTGAAATTAGGGTGTATCAGGGTGAACTGTACAAATCTGTATACCCCTTCAGAGCGCATCAGCGTGATGTAATGTTGTGGAGTGGTGAAAACAATATACAGACATGCGATTGCAGCAATTCTGGAAGGTTTGCTATCATTTATTGAAGAGTTCTGTTGTGTATCTCCGAAGTCCTTCATCAGATCTTCACCAAATTAAAATGGGACCAAATGTAAAGCAACAGCTTTCAAATAAAAAAAAAATCTTCAAAATCGGTTCACGTAGTTAGAAGTTATGAGGTAACAACACACATAAAAAAAAAAAAAAAAAAAAAAAAAAAAAAAAAAAAATACAGTCGAATTGAGAACCTCCTCCTTTTTTTGAAGTCGGTTAAAAATACACGTCTTTTCTTCTTAAAATTTCAAGTTCTTCTCATTCCCTTTACCTTCCTTATTCTACATCTTTAACATTCATTCGCTATCTCCTTCACTCCTTGACTACCTATTTCATACATTCATCTTTGTCACTTGTTTATACTTCACATCTGTCATTCATCTTCACGTCCCGTTTCACTGTCCGGTCATAACGTTCCATTCCTACAGCTCGGCCATTCTGATTTTCTGACTGCCCCCAGTCAGATCTAACTAAAATTACATCTTAAATCCTTATACAAAACAAAGCTATTAACTTAAAGTAAACAATTATTAAACTACTCTCCAACACATACTTTACATTATTCCAGTAGTTAACACTTAAACTTTAAAACAATGGATTGCTAAAACAACCGTTTTATCGCACAAGTAAGATGAGTAAACACACTTCAGGATAACATGACTTGTAGTATGTTAATGCAATATTACGTCAAGAGCAAACCCCAAAGATATCCCCTAACCTAACAAATAACAAGACCTACTCACCTAACTCAACAGTATTGCCAAACACTGGCCATGGCTTCATATTATCTGCGGAGGAAGAAGTCACTCGAGAACCATCTACCCTGTTATCCATTTTCTCAACATCGTATCGATCTTTTCTTTTAACTTTAGTAACTCTGTATGGTCCTAGATACTTCGGCTTGAGCTTTAATCCAGTGCAACCTGTGTACGTTTGATGGCTACAACATCTCCTACTACATATTTTCGACTTTCTTTTCTTCTTCTATTATACGTCTTACAATTTTCATCTTGAACTTTTCTTATTTGTTTTTTTGCTTTAATCTTTAAGTTTTCTCTATTCTGCAAGAAATTACTTCTATGTTCTTGCTGAAGCAGATCAAAAATTTCAATATCTTCTTTAGTTTTTATTTTTGTACCCAACATGAGTTCAAAGGGAGTGGTGTCAATGCTTCTTTGATATGTGCTGTTCAATGCTTTTTGCACACGGCTGACCTGCTTGTACCATTCAGATGACTCTTCAATGCATAGCATTTCTAAAACTGCTATAATTATTCTGTGAATACGCTCCACTTGACCATTGCCTCTGGGCACACCTGTTATTTAACAATTTATGTACACACAAGATAAGCTATAAATAAACAACATAATAAAAATTAGCACAAAGGTACTGCTTATTTCTAAAGAAATTTCTGCCAGCAGACCCGCGAAAAGAGGAGTGAAAAAGAAATGTAGACAATAGTGTGTAATGGTTATTATTAATATAGTTAATATAGACAATAGTGTATAATGGTTATTACCTGATGTTATGGTTATATGTTGAATATTCTCCTTCTCACAGAGAGGAGGCCTGTGCCCCAGCAGGGGAAACATTAAAAGGGCTGGTGATGATGATGATGATTATTTTATATACTTTCCTGATAGCTACAACCTGGGAGTATTTAAGTCAAGAGTGAATAGGTTACTTCTAGGCAAGCTGCTCCATCTTCGACCACATCATCGCTTACCATCAGGTGAGATGGTGGTCAAACGTGTGCATATCAACAATAATAAAAAATAAAAATAAAATAATATAGTTTTCCTGTGTGCATTTTCAGTAACAAATTATGTAGTAAATTATTTTATGTGAACGTGAACATAGTAGTTAATAAAGAAGTCTACATAAATACGAGTATACTATGTACTATTAAATTACAGAGTTTAAACAAGCTAATAGGAAAACTCATTGGGCATCGAAAAAATCGTCTGCATCACTGTCAATGTGAAAATTGCCCAGAATACTGGCAGCATTGCCACGTTGAATGGTAATACTCATTATTTGGTCGAAAAAATGGCCAGCCCTCTGGTCAGTTAGTAGAGTTCTAGTTCTTCTTTTTGTGGCCCAGTGTTATCGGCCAGGCATTAACTCAGACAGGCACTTAACTTAAGTTATTTCATCACCACTGCTCTCAAAACGATGATGGAAAAAATAGTGCAGTAACCGGTATGCCCCAGAACCAAAAATTCAAAGACCAGTGAAATCCACCAACCCGAACTGGGCCCACGTGGTGGATTATGGCTCATTCCTTTTCACGGAGAGGAGGCCTGTGTTCCAGCAGTGGGGTCGTTATAGGCTGAGTAGCTTCTGCCAGTGGCTTCGCCCGCGTGGAATTAGTACAGACTGTTGTCAACATTATCTGAACCACCCTAAAATCAAACGACTTTGGACCCTCTGCCTGTAACATTAAAGTTTATTTAATTTATATGAGCTTATCACACAAGTGCACGAGGACTCGATGAACAAAAATACGATAATAACACAGACACTCAAATTTGATCTTTAACACGTAACGTTAAGGTAAACCCACCCAACATAGTCGGAGCCACCGGCATTATATATGTTTTTGTTACGCTATTTTAATCATTATCTCGTTAACATTAAAGTTGAAAAGCTTTTAAGTCACACTACATAATTACAACCCAATCTTTAATATCGCGTATTCCCAACAAGTTCTTGTGGCTTAGCGGTTTGATGCTGGATTGACGACGAACAGCATGTGGGTTCGAAAACACAGTCCACCTATACATCAGTTTCTTTTTTAATTTGTTTTAATTTCTACAACATTGCTTGCAATATTACTCGTAAAGAACGACCAATATGATTTTCGCCTAATAACTTATCTTGTAAACGGGTGGGCAATTTAAAAAACTTTAAGTTGACAGTTCTAATGAATACGAATATTTATTTTTCAACTACCCACTTATTACAAGTTATGTGAAAATATTACCATTTTAAAAAGTTTACGTATAGTCTGTAGTTCTTTACAATAATACAAGACATAGTTTTGGAATATAAATTCTATATTGAAAGCAAAACAATATCTTTGTCGCAGGATTTCATCTCGAACCTTGTTTTTCTCAGTCTTATACACAGACCACGAGACCAGAATTACTTGAACTCAATCATTAAAATAAGCTATTACACTTATCATATTATAACAAATAGTTATAAAATATAACCTAATGCTAACGTTTTAAAGATCAAATTTGCGTATCTATATTATTATTGTATTTGTTCATCAAATCCTCGAGCAGTTGTCTGATAAGCTCATCTATATTAAATAAACCTTAATTTTACATGCAGAGGGTCCAAAGTCGTTTGATTTTAGGGTGGGTCAGTTAATGCTGACAACAGTCTGTACATTCCCCATTATAAATTACAGCCTGTGTGCTATTCTAGATTAAAATCTATATTTGTGCCCATCCAGATTGGTTCAGCCAATCTGGCGTGATTGTAACAAACAAACAGCTATCCATTCAAAGTTTCGCATTTATAAAAGGTAGTACAGTAGGATTAGGAAAACTAATAGGATAAGGAGGACTTATAGGATTCGTAGGATTAATAGGATTAGTAGGATTAGCAGGACTAATAGGATTAGGAGGACGAATAGTATTAATAGAAATAGGAGGTCTAATAGGATTAGGGTGACTAATAGGATTAGTAGGATTAGGAAATCTAATAGGATTAATAGGATTAAGAGGACTAATAGGATTAGTAGCATTATTAGGATCAATAGGATTACTAGGATTAGGATGATTAAGAGGATTAATAGGATTAGGAGGACTAATCTCTACTCCTATTACTCCTCAGAAGCTCATCCCTTGACCAGCATACATATTGTATGGATTTGAACACTTTAAAAAAGACTTTGACCTCTGAGTTTATTTCAGTTTTTTCTCTCAGGGTAGTCAGCTAGGAAACACCGGCCCCATCTGGCTAAAACTGACAAAAAAAATATTGACGTGTAAAGGTGTTGTTAAAACCTATTTACAAAAACAAAATCATTTATCACTTAATAAGATTAGTGGGATTAATAGTATTAGTAGGATTAATAGGATTAGAAGAACTAATAGGATTAATAGGATTAGGAGGACTAATATGATTTGTAGGATTAATAGGATTAGGATAGTAGGATTATGTAAACAAATCTTAGAAGTACACTTTGACCCACTTCCTGGTTTTGATTAAGCTGAAATTTTGCGTAGGTACTTTTGAAATTGTGGGTGCGTTTGGATGAGAATGCACGGTTACCTAAGTGGCGTCATACTAAATCAAATATGGACTCTCAAAGATGGCGGACTAGTTATTTTGTATGCCATCTTATGGGTATCAAATGAAAGGGGTTGCGGAGAAAAACACGAAAAATATAAAATTAATGTTTTTTATTTTTTTAAACTACTGAAAATTATTATTCTTTCCATTGAAGGAGTTTGCTGGTGGTAGCGTGCCATGGTGGAACGCAGCTGCATCAGCGGAAATTCCCGGATGACTTCCTCTTTGGAGCAGCCACTGCTTCCTACCAGATCGAGGGGGCGTGGAATGAAGATGGTTAGTCATGTTAAAATATGAAATAAGTTGTGAAACTTCTATTGAAGTATGATAGTCGTAGTGGTTGCAAAACGATTGCCAATGCAATGCAGTAGTGACTGAATTTTATAAACTACAAAGTTGTTTAATGGAGAAGGTAAAGGCAGCTGTAAGTGGAAACCGGAAAAGGAAACCCAAGATGGACATACACACGCCTTATTATTAAATAAATTATTTATTCAGTGCCTGCCCTAGATTAGAGCGAGAGGAGTGGTCGCTCAAGGCGCCAGATGGCAAGGGGCGCCAAAAAGTAAAATGCTAAAAACAGGGCAAAATAAAAAAATTATGGCGCCTTTTGTGAGGCGCGGCAGATGTCGATTTTAAAAAATTTAGGATTTTTTTATTTTTATACCTAACATAAAACGGAAGTAGAATTTACGTGGAGTGAAAGCGACGACCAGAGGGTACCTACTGAAAGACAATCTCGCTCTATCCTGATCAAGGGCTAGGGCCCAATATGGTAAACAAGTTGTTACATGATTTTTAGTGTAGGCACGGTGATGTTCTTCAGAAAGATCATGTGCGTAGTCCTCAGGACTGGCGTTCTGTAGTCTACCTCTCTCATGGGAAATAGACTTGAGTTATGTGTGTATTTATTCTTTTCTTATTCCTCACATCTCACTACAACGAAACGTGAACTTACATTTTTTTTTTGTTTTTCAGGCAAGGGAGAAAACATCTGGGACCATATGACGCACACTAACCCAAAAGTCATCAAAGACGTGTCCAACGGCGACATCGCACCTGACTCCTATCACAATTACAAACGTGATGTTCAGATGATGAGAGAACTAGGCCTTGATGCCTACCGGTTTTCAATAGCCTGGTCTCGAATCCTACCAACGGGTATGGCCAATGAAGTCAACCCAGCTGGGGTTAAATTCTACAACAACTACATAAATGAAATGTTGAAATACAACATCACTCCAATGGTGACTTTATACCATTGGGATCTACCTCAAAAGCTTCAGGAATTCGGAGGTTTCATCAATCCTCTCATCAGTGATTGGTTTGAAGACTACGCAAGGGTTGTGTTCGAGAATTTCGGAGACAGAGTCAAGAAGTTTATCACTTTTAACGAGCCCAGAGAAATCTGTTATGAAGGTTATGGGTCCAATACTAAAGCTCCGATCCTCAACTCCACAGCTATGGCCACCTATCTCTGTGCCAAGCACTTGGTGGTGGCCCATGCTAAAGCCTACCATTTGTATGACAAAGAGTTCGGGCCAACACAGAAGGGGGAGTGTGGTATCACTATCAGTGTGCACTGGTATGGACCAGTCACTGATACTCCTGAGGATAAGTTCGCGGCAGAAATTGCAAGGCAAGGCGAGGTAAGACATTCAATATACTAGGTTGATACAAAAGTATAATCGGGTATCACTACATATTATAAAACAAAGTCCCCTTCGTGTCTGTTCGCGATAAACTCAAAAACTTCTGAACGGATTATCATGCGGTTTTCACCAATAGACAGAGTGATTCGTGAGGAAGGTTTAAGCGTATAATTTTTACCCATGCGAAGCTGAGGTCGGTCCCTGATTTCTAATAAAGCAATGAATAATATTTTATTATAGTTAAAAAAAAACTGAAAAACACGCTTTTCGCATTCTTCTTAGTAACCCATATCACAGAAATGCATAAAAAATAACTAGTCCGCCATCTTTGGAGTCCACCATATTTGATTTAGAATGACGTCACTTAGCTAACCATGCATTGTCATTGGTCCTTGATATGTGTGCGAAGTTTCAATTCAATCCAACGTTTTGAAGTGGGTGAAAATCACGTTCAAAGATTCCGTTACATAGATACATTAGCTTGGTGCTAATAAAAGCGTGTTAATAACTAGACCGCCATCTCTAGGAGTCTGCCATGTTAGATATAAAATTATAACACTTAGCTTACCATGCATTATCATCCAAACTAAACATGTATGCAAAACTTCAACTCAATCGAAAACCGGCAAGTGGGTCAAATTTAATTTTTAAGATTTTGTACATAGTTGCCAGTGAAGCTTATAAAAGCTCATTAAAATAAGTATCCCATCAAAAACATAACATGTACAAAAATGCACAAGTCTTGCAACGCAGTTTTTCTGAAAAAAGTTGTGAAATTGAATGTAAACCAAGTCGGTTAATTTAGTACCTACCTATCTATGGGAGCAGCTATCCAACCGCATTGTCATAAATTGATACCTTGTTAGTTAGCTAACAACATTTTATATAGTAACTTTGTCAATGTTACATTTTTGTACATGTTATGTTTTTGATGGGATCTCATTTCTTTTTAACCGATTTTTGATAAAATGTGGAGGTTCTATGTTCGACTGTATGTTTTTTTGGAACGAAGTTCCTTATCGCGCGTTTTGAAAGGGGGCTAGACGGAAAAAATTCTTACGAAAAGTTGTCACGACACTAATGAGGCTGTCCATCCAAAAAGATTGTGTTGGAAAAACAATCTAATAAAAAAACTTGAGAGGTGTCAAGGGACACCCGGATGGAACGAAGTAGCTTGCAAACTTTGTACCTACCCACCAAAAATACAAGAAGTTTTTATTAGATTTTTTTTCCAACACAATCTTTTTGGATGGACAGCCTCATTAGTGTCGTGACAACTTTTCGTAAGAATTTTTTTTATTAGATTGTTTTTCCAACACAATCTTTTTGGATGGACAGCCTCTTTAGTGTCGTGACAACTTTTCGTAAGAATTTTTTCCGTCTAGCCCCCTTTCACAACGCGCGATAAGGAACTTCGTTCCAAAAACTTCTTGTATTTTTGGTGGGTAGGTACAAAGTTTGCAAGCAGATCAAGCATTATCTAACCAATTTCGTGTGTTAAATCTAGCGGAGCTTGGAACAATCTAACTTCGAATCTAATCTGGAGTCTCTAACCCATAAATACTAAATAGCTTTCTAAATCTGGATGTCTGTACGATCAGTAGGATGGGTATAGCGGAGATATTTTTTTTTTCCTATAAAACCTTTTCCCGCCCTTTGCCCCCATTCGTCTACAGCAGCAGGACGGATTTAAAATTCGAACGTCAATTTTCCTGTGACACCCGTAACGAAGTTCCTTATCGCGCGTTGTGAAAGGGGGCTAGACGGAAAAAATTCTTACGAAAAGTTGTCACGACACTTTTTGCTATAGTAAGCTATTGTAAGCTGTGCGGCGTCGCATGTTTCTCTGTCTATCTCTCTCTCTCTTATAGAAAGCAAGCCAGATATTTTCATTTCTATTTCGCATTGAACAGTGTGGTGTCGCGACGATTATTTTTGTTGAGTGTACAACAAAATATAATACTACCATTGATGCAGTTTTTTCAAGACATTTAAATAAAATAGAATCCCAAACATATGTTTCCTACTTCAGTTACCACAAGCCAATTATTACGAAAATTGAGCCTACTGATTAAGTTTATATAACATTATATTTGTTAATAATAAAAAAAATATTATTATAACTTAAAAAAAATAAAATTTTATTAAAATTACTTCACTAATTAATCGAAAGGAACTTTGTTCCATCCGGGTGTCCCTTGACACCTCTCAAGTTTTTTTTTTTATGTATGTCCGCTGATTTCTCCGTCAGTTGTAAACCGATTTTCAAAATTGTACGAGTATGTTTAAATTCCACGTTCCATGTTACTGGGATTTTAGTTCTAGGGTATAACAATTTAAAAGTGAAAAATAAAAAACTTTTTTTATAAAAAAACAACTGACTTTTAAAAAAAAAATACCTACACTATAAATTAAAAAATAACTTTAATTTCGGCAGTCGGTGTCAACAAAGAAATAAAATACATACACCGACTTCCGAAATTAAAGTTATTTTTTAATTTTTAATGTAGGTATTTTTTTTTGGAAGTCGGTTGTTTTTTGTAAGTAGTCTTCCTTTTTTTCTTTTCGGGTATTGTCTTGTGCCTCAGCTGTGGGCTTCCTCAAAGCCCACTCCCTGTCTCCATGGGTTTTTCTCAGAGGCTTTGAAGTATTGATTTTTAACCGACTTCCAAAAGGAGGAGGTTATCAATTCGGATGTTTGTACTTTTTTTTATGTATCTTCTCTAGCTACCATGTATAATATCTAGATAAAGTAATTAATTCATCAAAATATCTACACAGGTTTGTCAAAACATAAAATAATAATAATCCTCCCGACCGAATTTCGATCACCGTGACCAATCTCAACCGAGATTAGCCAAGAAATTAAGAAAGCTGGAGATATTATAGCGTGTACGCAGACACAGGTGTACTCTCTGTTCCTTTTTTCTCATAGTCCAACGGGTCGGCAATCCGTCACGACCGGGGAGAGATCAGGCGCAGGACCAACGGCTTTACATGCTTTCTGAGGCACAGGAGTGTCACACCACCAACTTCCACATCCTTATAGGTTACTTACAGCGGTATAAAAAGCAACTACCTACTTTGTTAAAAAAATACTTCCTGCAATTTATTGAAGATAAAAAATTAACAATTAGTTTTGTGTTTCCAGTGGGGAATTTACGCCCATCCCATCTTCTCATCCAAAGGAGGCTTTCCGGAAGAACTGGCACAGAGAATAGCAGAAAAGAGTACCACGCAAGGGTACCGTCGTTCCCGACTACCAGAGTTTACTGAAGAAGAGAAGGCTTTCGTCAGGGGATCGTCAGACTTCTTCGGCGTGAACCATTATACTGCATACCTGATATCAGCAACAGAACACAAGCGCGTTTATCCTGTGCCCTCTGTTTTAGATGACATGAATGTTGGGTGGTATGTACCTGCTGAGTGGCCTAAGTCTGCTTCATTATGGCTTACGGTAAGAAATATTTAGCTATTATCATTTTGCAGTTGGAAAAATGGTTCCTAAGACTTTCTGCTCCGCTTGGGGGCTTGCTCCGAATCGGCGGCAGCGACCTCTCGGGTCCGGCCCTAATCTAGGTCATGGTAAGGAGCGAGAGGGAATGGAAATCAGTCGCCTCGTTCTGCGAAGCAGTAATGCTCGCGAAGGAGGAGGCGGAACGGGTGAGTGAGACTCAACAGAGTCGCCCTCACGCCCCCAGTAGTAGCCGCTGAAGGAGACGCCCTGGGCATCGGGAGTCGCAAGCCGATCTCCGGTAGCTCGGTGTTCAATCAGGATCAGGCCCGGGAGTCGACCTCCGGCTCCACCCAGAGTGGGAGAAGCATTGGATGATTTACCACCCCCACAAAAAAAGACTGGATATACTAGTATCTTCTTGGTCGTCCTCTCTGCTGTAGATTGTGTTCACATGCAACCTGGTACATGCTGCCTTCAACAGTCTTCTTAATGATGTTTAACCACTTTGCTGGTGCTCGGCTTGGACTGCGTTTTCTATGCAGGCAGCGTTTTCTGGCCAATATCTTGAAAGGCTCATGATTTTGGGCCAAACAACACAAGATTAACCTACGCTAACCTTTGATGATTTATTATCTTAAACCAACACACACTGAACTTTTGAGATGGATTACAACCTGCTTATTCTCCAAATAGAGGAATCGTGAGCTAAGCAGTTGGGACATTAAGAAAAAAACTTTTCTGTTTGCAGATGGCCCCAAACAGCCTTTACAACGCCTTAACACACCTAAAAGAAAAATACAATAGCCCAGTCTTCTACGTCACTGAGAACGGATGGTCTACTAAAGCTGACAGTGGTCTGATAGATGATGATAGGGTTACGTACTATAGGGCTGCTATGGAGAGCACGCTAAAGGCCTTGGATGCTGGAGTAAATCTCAAGGGATATATGGCCTGGAGTCTGATGGACAACTTTGAATGGATGCGGGGATATGCGTAAGTTCTCGTTGGACTATAAATAATTTATTGACAATTTCGTTGGTCCAGTTGTTGTAAGTGCGATTGCTGAGCAGGGTGGTTTAGGGCCCGATTCCAGAGTAGGGCGAAGTGTTTTTGGATTATTTTTACCTGACTGCCTCATATGGTGGGTAATGTTTGTCGAGAGTTTGTATGTATGTATGTACATATTATGTTTGTATGTCTATTTACTTGCTTTCTTTCTTTTAACCGACTTCGAAAAAGGAGGAGGTTCTATGTTTGACTGTGTATATTTTTTTTTTATTTATGTCTACCGATATCTCTGTAATTTGTGGACTGATTTTCAAAATTCTTTTTTGATCCGAAACAATATACTTCCGAGGTACCATATAAATTTAATCAAAATTTTTTCAGCGCTTTTTTAAAAACTGAACAAAAACGAAAAATACGTATACCTAGATGACGTTTTGGTTTTCTCCAGTTACGAGTATGTTTAAATTCCACGTTCCATGTTATTGGGGTTTTTAGTTCTGGGGTATAACAACTAAAAACTGAAAAATAAAAAACTTTTTTACAAGAAAAAACAACCGACTTCCAAAAAAGAAAATTCACTAAAAATTAAAAAATTACTTTAATTTCAGAAGTCAGTGTCAAATAACGAACAAATAAAATACAAACACCAACTTCCGAAATTAAAGTTATTTTTGTAAAAAAAAAAAATTATGTAAATTAATGTGCGTATGTTATCTGTGCAAAATAATTAATTTTTCTTTCTTTATTTCTTTGGCACGCCCTGTAGCCTAAACGACTGGATGGATTCTAACAAATGGGTATCATTAGGCTAGTCTTGACACCCGAATTGACATCCTACTAATATTATAAATGCGAAATTTTGTATGTTTGTTTCAATCATGCAAAAACGGCTTAAGGGATTTGAATGAAATTTTGCACACAGGTAGATTATATATAACCTGGATTAAAACATAGACTACTTTTTACTATGCGGGCGAAGCCGCTGGCAGAAGTTAGTAAGCTATATGTAGGTATAATATGGCGACAGCCTTTAGGTAAGTGTCATCATATTTTTTTGGGACATGGTCGTGTGGGGTATCAAATAAAAGAGCTCAAGGAGACGATTCCAAAAATATAACTCACTAGCTGTGCCCGCGGTTTCACGCGCGGTTATGATTACTGTGTCGTAGTGTGATTATATATAAAGTCTAAAACCTTTCTCAATAAATAGGCTATACAGTGCAAAATGGTACCTCGCTCTCCACATCCCCCATAATCGCCCGCCTTGCACATCATGAATATGCGCGTGGTACTTGATTAACACTATGATATCTCCTAAGATATTCGTTGAAATCAAATGATGTCAAGGGCAATTTTGTTCAAAATTAAATACTTATGATGAATAACGTATTTATTTTGATAAGGATTAATGTCATGTTTATAAAAACACCTTCGCAAATAATGCATTATTTTAGAACGAATTTGATTACCATAAAAAAGATTATAGTGAGTTAACCTTCAAAGATGGACATATGCTGTCGCAGACTTTTTTTTGAACTTTTAAAGGGGAACAATTACGTCATACATAATTTTTGCGTAACTTTAACCGTTTACGTAGCGCACGCAACATAAGCTCTCAAAAGGAATATTTTTATCCCCCGTTTTTACATTTTTCATTGATGCTCCGCTCCTTTCGGTCACAGCGTGATGTTATATAGCCTATAGCCTTTCTCGATAAGTGGACTATCTAACACAAAAAGAATTTTTCTATTCGATTCAGTAGTTTCTGAGATTAGTGCGTTCAAACAAACAAACTCTTCAGCTTTATAGTATTAATAAACAGTTTCAAAAAACCTGACTGACAATAAAAATCTTTAATACAAAAAAATAGAACCGATTTCAAAAAAAATACAAAATAACTTTAAAGTCGGTGTTCCTGGTTTTGTGTCTTCGTTTTTAACCGACTTCGAAAAAGGAGGAGGTTATCAATTCGGATGTTTGTATTTTTTTTTTTTTTATGTATGTTCGGGCATAGCTACGTCATATATTGACGGATTTGCAAAATTCTTTTTTTGTTCGAAAGGGGTTTACTCCGAAATGGTCCCATTTAAATTTCAAAAAGATCTGATGATGGGTTTCGGAGACAGACAACGGAACTCTTCAAAAATTGACAGCAAATCAACCGCGATTGCTGCTATCGTATGTCTATGAATTGTTAACACAGTTTAATGGGGAACCACAACTAAAAAGTGAAAAATAAAAAACTTTTTTACAAAAAAATAGAACCGACTTCCAAAAAAAGTGCAAAATAACTTTAATTTCGGAAGTCGGTGTCAAAAAACGAAGACACAAAACAGGAACACCTACTTCCGAAATTAAAGTTATTTTGCACTTGTTTTGGAAGTCGGTTCTATTTTTTTGTAAAAAAGTATTTTGACACCGACTTCCGAAATTAAAGTTATTTTGCACTTTTTTTGGAATTCGGTTCTATTTTTTTGTAAAAAAGTTTTTTTATTTTTCAATTTTTGGTTGTAGTTCGCCATTAAACTGTGTTAACAATTCATAGACATACGATAGCAACAACGCGGTTGATTTGCTGTCAATTTTTGAAGAGTTCCGTTGTCTGTCTCCGAAACCCATCATCAAATTTATATGAAATTTAAATGTGACCATTTCGGAACAAACCCCTTTCGAACAATAAAAAAACTTTGCAAATCCGTAAATAAATGACGGAGTTATGCCCGAACACACAATAAAAAAAATAAATAAAAAAAATACAAACATCCGAATTGATAACCTTCTTCTTTTGTGAAGTCGGTTAAAAATCGACTTAAAGTTCCAAACAAGTCACTTCTTAAGCACTGTTGCGGTTGGAGGTATCAAAGAATTGCTTTTGTTTTAAAGAAGTCAGGCTTTATGACTGAATCTCGCTCCTATTATATCTTGCCCTTATCTTAATTTATTTGCGGTTTCCTTCTTTCATACTTCTCTGTTAGTCGTCGCAACTCAGTTGTCACCCCCGTTCTAGACACATCATCTTTGACACAGTCCACCCATTGTTTCTTTTGTCAGGCAACCAAATCATCGTCATCATCATTTCAGCCGAAAGACCACTGCTGGACAAACAGAGTCCTCCCCCAAGTGTCGTCACGACCAGTCCTGTGTATCTCGCATCAATCGAATACCCACGACCCTCACCAGGTCATCGGTTAACCTTGAGGGAGACCTTTCAAAGCACACAAAATACACTCACAGAATAATGGTTCTTTCTTTTCCACAGTGAACGTTTCGGCCTATACGAAGTTGACTTGTCCGACCCAGCTCGCACGCGCACTCCTAGAAAGTCGGCGTTTGTGTACAAGCACATCATCAAGCACCGCTACGTCGACAACGAGTATGAACCTGACACTATGACCATGACCATCGACGAAGGACACTGAATATTGATTTTTAGTTCTAAAACCTCTTGTTTGTGTACAACTTGTCTAAACTTGTAATATAAATTATTTTATAGCCGAGTGCGATTATTTATTAAATCTACTTCCTCGCAAAAATCTTAAGTGTGGAATTCTTTATTACCCTCGGGATTCAATATAGCACCCGTGACAAAAGACACTGCTTTATCGCCTCGATGCATTATCTACTTTAGAGCCGAAAGCTCGAGTAGGTACATAACTACACACAAAATATTTGCAAAGTAACTGAAAGAAAGAAGTAAATAAATCTTTTTACAAAAGATACAACCGACTTTTAAAAATTGGAAAATAACTTTAATTTCGGAAGTCGGTGTTTGTAGTTTGTTTCTTCGTTATTTGACACCGATTTCCGCAATTAAAGTTATTTTGCAATTTTTAGAAGTCGGTTGTATTTTTTTTAATTTTTCAATTTTTAGTTGTTGTACCCCAGAACTAAAACTAAATAATAAAATTATGCCCAGATGGATAACCCCATGGAATTTTAGCATAATTGGAGACAACCAAAACGTCATCGGTGTATACATATATTTTGATTAAAAGATGCTGGAGGTAGGCACGATAAGTACTGGCCTGGCTTAACGCGTAGCTGGTGATGACGCAGCAAGCCAAGGAGTTGACCCTGGGTGGTGGATGATCCACAGAGATGGTCGTAGTGTTGGCGTAGGTTTTGTGATGTAGACCGCCAGAGGTCGCGACAGTGGTTTCCCCGGGGCAATTGTACCCGAAACTTGTAACCCTGGAATTAATGTCCAGTGGGAAAATATGAGGTCCTCTGCTAACCCTCTCCTTACGGTGACCTCGGCAGCGTAAGCGTAAGGCATATGTATGTAAAGGTCAACTTCAGAATTTAGAATAATTGCTCAAAACAAAGGAGTGTGAAGTACTATTAACATAATGTGATTAATAAAGAAGCAAGGTTAAACATTAATATCGAGTTAAAAATGATATAACTAATATGTATATAGATGTATATATAGATAGAAAAACACAACAAAAAACAACACAGGTACAAAAAAAAAAAAAAAAAGTACCTAACCGACTTCCAAAAAACAAACTACGACACTTAAAATTGAAAAATAACTTTAATTTCAGCAGTCGTTTTCAAATAGCGAAGAAATAAAATACAAACACCGACTTCCGAAATTAAAGTTATGTTTACAAGCTTTATAATATCTTGCAATGTATGATGTGTATGTAACTATTTGATCAGGTGGAATTTTGCAACTCAAATTAGAACCACTTCCCGACGTCCGACTGGACTCAAATTTGGTGTACTTATGTATTTCCGGTGACAATACAATGATATGGAGCTGTTCTGATGATGGAGACGGAAGATGGCCCTAGGAACTTCTGAACTAAAAAAGATAAACCCATCGAGTCTGGGCTCGATTGATTCGTCTTAAGGAGCATTTTACGCCTAGACAATATCCAGGGTCTGATGATGAAGCTGGAAGGTGGTCATGCTTTCAAGAATATAGGTAAATACCTACACGCCAAATACATATTAGAATTTATTTTCAACGTTTTAGTTCAGTGTCCCTGGATAAAAGCTAGTTTTTAAAAACATTTTTTACTATTAATTTATTTTTTAATTTTAAGTGTATTTTCTTTTTTGGAAGTCGGTTGTATTTCACATACTATGAAAGTATGGGAGAAAGTGATAGAGAAAAGATTGCGAGAGGAGAGTGAGATTACCCCGAACCAGTTTGGGTTTATGCCAGGTCGAGGGACAATGGACGCCAACTTCGCTCTCCGTCAATTGTGCGAGAAGTACAGACGTGTGCACAAGAACTTGCACATGGTGTTCATTGATCTTGAGAAAGCGTATGATAGGGTACCTCGGGATGTGTTGTGGTGGGCCTTGAAAGAGAAAGGTTTGCCTGGGAAGTATGTTGAGTTGATTCGTGCTATGTACAGACAATCTAGTACCTACGTCCGGTCGGCTGCTGGCAACACCGATAAGTTCAATGTGGCTGTAGGCTTGCATCAAGGGTCGGCTTTAAGTCCTTACCTCTTCTTGTTAATTATGGACGCTCTTACGTCGGAAATACAGGAAGAGGCACCCTGGTGCATGCTGTTTGCCGACGACATTGTTCTGGTCGGTGAAGATGGACCTGAGATCCAGAGCAGATTGGAGAAATGGCAACAGAAGCTGGAGAAAGTTGGCTTGAAAACCAGCAGAACCAAAACTGAATACATGTTCTGCGATTTCGGCGGTCTCTCCAGTTCTGAAGCTGTAGTGCTAGATGGCGCGCTTCTCCCAGTCTGCTCCGATTTTCGGTATCTCGGTTCACTCATGCAAAGCGATGGCGAAATAGATCGGACTGTTAAGCACAGAATTAACACTGGATGGATGAAATGGCGGCAGGTCACCCGGACTATCTGTGACTCCCGCATTCCCCTAAAACTTAAGGGGAAGATTTATAAAACAATGGTCAGACCTGCTGTCTTGTATGGTTCAGAATGTTGGGCCACAAAAGGGATGAATGAAAAGCAGTTGCATGTAGCTGAGATGAGAATGCTAAGAGCGATGTGTGGTGTTACGCGCATGGATAGAATTAGGAATGAGTATATAAGAGGAAGTCTGAAAGTGGCACCGCTGACTGAAAAGTTGTGTGGAAATCGGTTGTCGTGGTATGGGCATGTGATGCGGAGGAATGAAGAAAATGTCGTGAGGAAAGTCTTGTGTATGGATGTGGATGGCTATAAGAGTAGGGGAAGGCCAAAGAAACGATGGTTGGACTGTGTGAAAGAGGATATGGGTAAAAAAGGGGTGACTACAGAGATGACGACTAATAGAGGAGTATGGAAGAAAAAGACATGTTGCGCCGACCCCAAATAAATTGGGATAAGGCCAGGAGGATGGATGGAAGTCGGTTGTATTTTTTGTAAAAACAAATGCAACCGACTTTCAAAAGTTTTTAATGATGTTTAAAATCATCGAAAAACGTAAGACAACGTTACACAATACATTTGAAAAATAAGGTATGCGAGGCCAAAAAGGCGCCTAGCTCAACATATCCAGCGATATGTATAATAAGGTCCCACTGTGATGCCACAAACACACTTACGGAACGTGGTACCTATAGATTAACTAAAATAAATAAAAAATAGAAAATAAAATAGACTTGGGCTTGAATTTGTGTTATATGCGTAAATATTAAAAAATAGCTATGTACTCGTATAACTGCAGATAAAGATAACATTACATAACGTATTAATCTTTGCAGAATCCAAAAAAACAAGATAAGATCTTGATAGTTGAAGTGGTCCAGCTTAGATAAAGGGAAGATGTATATCTCGGTGCATAAGCCCCTGAGTGGTGGAGCAGTGTCGTCGGTATGAAGTTACTGGTGCTAAGGTACGTAAAGCTGTCGTTACCAGAGTGCCCTAGGAGGGTCATGTTTTCGAGAGTATGTATGTATGTTTGTATGTATGTATGTAAATAGTAAATTTACAAGACACTTGTGTTTTAAACTTTATGAGGTTTACCCATTTTACCCGCTGATGTATCCTACACTGTTTGTACTGGGTATGGTGGAGTACAACGAACTCCGAGTACGCCGGGAATTTACACTCGCGGCGTATGCATTAAGGCGCTATTAGCTGCCAACGACCTGGAGTGGTTAGCTTGCGTGTTCTGCGCTGAGCTCACATAACGCGTCGTATGTCCACCCAGTAACAAGACTCGCCCATCAAAGAGCGCTGTTCGAAATTAAACGCATTATTAATTGACTACCCATAGATCAACAAGTATTAAACAAAAACACTAAGACTAAATTATAAATAATTAAATGATCTTTAAAATGGTGAAGGTTTCATAAAAATACGCTTTATAGTTTTTGCGTGATTCTCAATTTTTTATCCGCGTTAGACATAACTTTACAAATTAATTACACAATGTTATAAAAATATAATTTCAAATATTCTCAGATCAAATTACGAAAGAAATAGTTTAAAGTAACACCTAAAGTAAAGTAAGTGTACCTTTGTACATAATTTTTTTTTCAGTTTCATTCCTGTCTGTTCTGTGTGTACATAAATTGTTAAATAAATAAATAAATAATATTTTTTTCAAAGAAATAAGACTAGTCGTTTAGACGTGATGTTAAATTAAAAACCATTAAAAGTCGTATAACTGCGCTTTTAAGCTCCTGCGTGGAGTAGCACATAACACGGGTGTGCTGCGTCACCTGAAGCTATGCGTGCCAGACAGTTACGTGTGGAGGCGGCGGCGACCGCCACTGCTGGCCGTGCCTGCTGCCAAAACCAAACTGAGGTCAAGAAGACCCCTCACCCGCACAATATGTGTACTAAATGAAGTGCATGAGAGGATTGACATATTTTCGACCAATCTGAGTGAATTCGCAAGAGTTTTATTGCATTTTGTTAGTTATATTTAAATAATTAATATCGTGTGTTAAGTCTGATTTTATATTTTAGGTTAAGGTTCTAAAACATTAAAAAATAAAGGTTTAGTTTGATATTTATTACATAACTAGCTGCGCCCCGCGGTTTTACCCGTCTAGACCAGAATAAAAGGTAGCCTATATGTTAATCTAGGCTATAAGCTATCTACATACCAAATTTCATCCAAATCGGTCCAGCCGTATGAGCGTGAAGAAGTAACAAACATACACACTCACAAACTTTCACATTTATAATATTAGTAGGATTATATAAGTATTTGTGCAAATTCAGATGATTTTAAAATGGTTTTATATTTTTAAAGTTTAGATTTTTAAGTATTACCCGTAAGTTGATTTTTCTATTTATTAGTTGGGTGTCTGGAAACTACTATTGTATTGGGGTCATCCTGTACAGATAGTGTTTGTAAGTTTAATAAATAAATAAATAAATAAAAATAATTATGTATGTTTGTAAGTATATTTCTTTGGCACGCGCTGTAGCCTAACGGTTTGATGGCTTTTACTAAATGAGGTATTATTAGACTGGTCTTAACCGAAGTGACATAGGCTACATATATGAATTTTGAAAAAAAAAAACAAAATGGCGACCGCCATTAGGTAATTTTGGTTTGGTTTTTTTGTGTCCTGGTCATGTGGGGTATCAAAATAAAGAGCTCGAAAAGACGAATCCAAAAATATAACTCACTAAATAATAAAATTTTGAAAGTATAAAAAAAACTAAAAATATCAAAAAATCCGACTGTTAACAAACATCTAAAAAGTTCCAAACAAGTCACTTTTCAAGCAGTCTGATGCGGGTCGTGGCATCAATTCTATGATTGAACTAAAATTAATGCCACCAACTGCATTAGACTGCTTGAAAAGTGACTTATTTGGAACTTTTTAGATGTTTTTTAACCGACGAAAAGAAAGGAGGAAGTTCTTAATTCGACCGTATATACAACGTTGATGTGACAGAGGGGCATTAAATTAAACTACGTATACTATACGTGTTTAGTATTAATTCGATACGGTATAAAAATAAAAATAATAATAAATGAGGTTTTTTTTTTTTCAAACAAACTAAATAGCTTACAATTCAGAGTAAAACGCAACCACCCTTTATAAATAAAATTAACTGACCTTAGATACCTTGGTAACAAAGCGGCAACATCGCACTTCATCGACTTGCGTGAGAACGGCAACGTCGTATCGTAGGTTATACTCAGATTTATCGTTTTAAGGTGCATGACCTGTGCGTATAGACATAATCAGCTGTTAGGAAAGATACATCGTGTTCAAACGAGGCCAAAACTTAAAAAAATCGTTTGTGACTAAACTACTGCTCCGATTTAATTGATTTTTGGTACAGAGCTTGAAAATAGTACCTAGTATAGGCAGTTTAAAGGAAAGCCCCTCTGTCGTATCAACTTTGTATATTTTCATCAGCCGATTTTTTTGATATTTTCAATATTTTTTATACATACCTACAGTAGTCTCACTAATTCGGCACTTCAGTACTCCGGCACATTCGTTAGTCTGGCAACCTCCACCCGGGTCCAACGCTTCATTAGTATATGGTACTTTATTTAATATAAAATCTTGTTCTTTTTTATAGAATCCAGTAATCCAAACATTCCAATAATCCAGCACAACTTGGTTGTATAACACGCTTTTATTAGCTTGGTATACTGTATCTAAGTAACGGAATCTTTGAACGTAACTGTCACCCACTTCAAAATGGTGGATTGAATTGAAACTTCGCACACTTATCAAAAACCGATGACAATTCAATAATGTAATAAGTTTGTCCGATTAGAACTAAAAAGTAGAAAAATCATTGGCAATTCGTTCTTCGGCGGTCAAGACCAATCTAATAATACCTTACTTAATAAAATCCATCAAGCGCTTCTCGCCATCAAACTGGAAAGTTTGGCGAGTAAAATTGTGAAAACAAAAAAAAAAAAAAAAAAAAAGCCGCTTAGGTGACAGCGCGTGCCAAAGAAATAGACATACAAACATACACACATCTAAACATACATACAAATATACATACATACTCTCGAAAAACATTACCCTCCTTCTGGGGTAGTCGGGTACCTAATAGTGTCAATAGAGAAAAATCTCGCCAAAAACTCATTCTTGCAGTTTGTTGGTGGTAGCCTGCCACGCTTCAACCGTAAGACAGCAGAACAAGTTCCCGGATGACTTCCTCTTCGGAGCAGCCACTGCTGCCTACCAGATTGAAGGAGGGTGGGATGAAGATGGTAAGCCGATAGTGTAGCCTGTAACAAGACAGAGATTTTGAAGAGTTCCTTTAAATGAAGCTAATCCTGGACGTTGATTCAGGTCATGCTTACCACAAAAATGCATTGTGATCGGAACTGAACTGACATGTAAAAAAAAAATTATACAAAAAAATAGAACCGACTTCCAAAAAAAGTGCTTTAACTTTAATTTCGGAAGTCGGTGTTTCTAGTTTTTGTGTCTTCATTTTTTGACACCGACTTCCGACATTAAATTTATTTTACATACGATCGCAGCAATCGCGGTTAATTTGCTATCAATTTTTGGAAGAGTCCCGTTGTCTGTCTCCGAAACCCATCATCAGATCTATATGAAATTTAAATGGGACCATTTCGGAACAAACCCCTTTCAAACAAAAAAAGAATTTTACAAATCTGTCAATATTGACGGACGACTTCCAAAAGGAGGAGATTATCAATTCAGATGTTTGTATTTTTTATGTATGTTTGGGCATAACTCTGTCATATATATGCACAGAAGTATAGTAAGAACCTAACCTGTAACCTGTAACGGGTAGTGCCTCAAGCTTTTAAGAATATAGGTAAGTATCTACACGCCAAATACATATTAGAATTTATTTTCAACTCTAGTTCATTGTTCCTGCCAAAAGCTTGTTTTTAAAAAACATTTTTCACGCCCTGAAACTCACCGGTGAGTTTGACAAAAATAAAAAAAATAAAACGGCTGTCAACCCGGGTTGTCGTCGGGGTTCAATTTGACAACCGGGGTTTGTCCGCTGGGGCTGAAGGGTTAATTTATTTTATATTTCGTGTTCTTCTCAGCAAACCCTTTCATTTGATACCCATATCATGAGAATGCATACAAAATAACTAGACCGCCATCTTTAGAAGTCCGCCATATTGGATTTAGAATGACGTCACTTAGCTACATGTTTGTATTGTCATCAGGGCTGCCAGTAGATACTTTAAAATGATTCTGCAATGTTTCTGGAATTATACAAAATTGAATGTTATGATACAAACAGTGCTCAAAATTTTGTAAACGTATTTTGTAATGATTAATCACGTGAACTTACATACTTTATATTTTTATTTACTTATAATCACGTGAACTTACATACTTTATATTTTTATTTACTTATAAGTTTCTTAACGCGCAACTTTATGGCAATTCAAAAAATATCACCATATATTGTGGTAAATAATAATATAAATAGTTTTACTCCGAAATTTGAAGAAAATCTTTGTGTTAAACTCAGATGTATCCAATTATAAATGAGAGTCCAGGATACAAAGAGGATACAATCAGTAACCAAATTATACAGTTTTTGTATCCAATTATAAAATCTGGCTAAATTCCGAAAATGAGTTACCGCACCCTTGGGTACTCAGGTAACTGAAGGAACAGGGGTGGGTTTTAGTCAGCAAGAGTCTGACACGCCCTCCCGCTCCACCCAGACCGGGAGAAGTTTGTTTTTCACATAGTTACAAGTGAAGCTAATACCAATTAAATTTAAAAAAAACCTCCAACGCTTTAAAGAAAATCGAACGTTTAAAAAATCGGCCAAGTGCGAGTCGGACTCGCGCATGAAGGGTTCCGTAGTATGGTACAAGGTTATACGCATCTACTTGTTGCCACTATTAAGATCAAGCAAAAAAGGCAAAAAAGAACACGTTTCTAGTAGCGGAGCCCCTTTTAATTTTTTATTTATTATTTGTTGTTATAGCAACAACAAAAATAAACATGTGAAAATTTCAACTGTCTATCTATTACAAATCAAGAGATACAGCCCGCTGAGAGGTAGACGGACGAACGGACGGACAGCGGAGGCTTAGTAATAGGGTCCCGTTGGTTACCCTTCGGGCACGGAACCCTAAAAACACAAAAGAGCTGATGACTTTGAAACGGTTGAACTGATTTTGATAAAAACATCGTCTAAGAACCATTGCCAGAAAACCTGCTTCCAAAATAAATAAAAAAAACAACCGACTTCCAAAAACGAAAATACACTAAAAATTAAAAAATAATTAACCGACGAAAAAGAACTAAAAAGCAATGGTGTATAAGTACATGTGGCTTTCGACGGACCATAGGCGGCTATATAATTTTAAGTGGAGTGAAATATTGGCGACACAGTAATGATCAGAAACATTATTGATACATTTGACCCTACTAATTATAGACCTATATCAGTGCTACCTACTTTTAGCAAAATTTTTGAGAAAATTATTTTAGATCAAATTCAAAGATATTTTAACAAACACAAATTATTACATAACAAACAGTTTGGTTTCACAAAGGGTCGTTCAACAACTGATGCTGGTGTTGAACTTTTGGGACACATTTATAATGCATGGGAAGATAAATGCGATGCGTTGGGCATTTTTTGTGATTTGTCTAAGGCTTTCGATTGCGTTCTCCATGATACATTGATCAGGAAGCTGCACTACTACGGAGTCCGAGGCGCCTCTCTGGATCTTCTTACTTCATACTTGAGTAATAGGATTCAGAGAGTTGATGTGAACGGCAAAAGGTCTCCCGGGTCTGTAGTCAGAATGGGGGTTCCTCAAGGCTCAATTCTGGGTCCTTTTTTGTTTCTAATCTATATCAACGACTTGCCTTACCTAATAAAGGATAAACATGATATAGTGCTGTTTGCAGATGACACTTCACTTTTACTTAAACTCAAACGTCAGCAGGTGGTTGTTGATAATGTAAATAATGCTCTTTCAACTGTAGTTAACTGGTTCAACATCAATAATCTTCTCCTTAACGAGAAAAAAACAAAATGCATAAAGTTCACATTACCCAACGTAATACAAGTGAACACTAGTGTGTCAATAAAGGGTGAAGAGTTGAAACCCGAGGATTCCACAGTGTTCTTAGGTTTAACTTTGGATACGCAGCTTCAGTGGAGCCCCCATATAGATAAACTGTCCAAAAAACTTAGCTCTGCAGCATACGCCGTAAGGAAAATTCGTGGTTTAACTAATTTAGAGACAGCTCGTTTAGTATACTTTAGTTATTTTCATAGTGTGATGTCGTACGGCATTCTGTTGTGGGGAAATGCCGCCGATATTCAGACAATTTTTGTTTTACAGAAAAGGGCTATTCGTGCAATTTATAAATTAAGTCCCAGACACTCCCTCAGAGACAAATTTAAAGAGATTAATGTTATGACTGTTCCCTCTCAATATATTTATGAGAATCTCATGTATGCACATAAAAATATTAATCTGTTTAAAAGATACAGTGATATCCATAGCATAAATACTAGGAACAAACACAAATTTATTGTACCTAAAACCAGGCTCAAGTAAAAAATATGTGGTTCGTTTAGATGCCAATGTATACGTTTCTATAATAAACTTCCTAGCCAAATTCAAGAACTAAGCATAAATAAATTTAAATCATTTATTAAACGTAAGCTATGCCAGAAAGCTTTTTACACAATTAATGACTTTCTTGAGGACAACAAGGCGTGGGATTGAGCTGCTTCAATGATATACATGAGCCATTGTTTTCATATGTACTACTTACTGATGAAATTTTTTTTATATATTTTTTTTAATATTCGTTTTTGACATGAATACTTGTATAGTATTATATTATATTTTTTTTTTTTTATTGACATTTTATTATTATTATTTTTTTTGGTTTGAATACTTTGTTAAGTATTATATTTATTTTTTGATTGACATATTATTATTAACTGAATACATGTTCTGCGATTTCGGCGGTCTCTCCAGTTCTGAAGCTGTAGTGCTAGATGGCGCGCTTCTCCCAGTCTGCTCCGATTTTCGGTATCTCGGTTCACTCGTGCAAAGCGATGGCGAAATAGATCGGACTGTTAAGCACAGAATTAACACTGGATGGATGAAATGGCGGCAGGTCACCGGGACTATCTGTGATTCCCGCATTCCCCTAAAACTTAAGGGGAAGATTTATAAAACAATGGTCAGACCTGCTGTCTTGTATGGTTCAGAATGTTGGGCCACAAAAGGGATGAATGAAAAGCAATTGCATGTAGCTGAGATGAGAATGCTAAGAGCGATGTGTGGTGTTACGCGCATGGATAGAATTAGGAATAAGTATATAAGAGGAAGTCTGAAAGTGGCACCGCTGACTGAAAAGTTGTGTGGAAATCGGTTGTCGTGGTATGGGCATGTGATGCGGAGGAATGAAGAAAATGTCGTGAGGAAAGTCTTGTGTATGGATGTGGATGGCTATAAGAGTAGGGGAAGGCCAAAGAAACGATGGTTGGACTGTGTGAAAGAGGATATGGGTAAAAAAGGGGTGACTACAGAGATGACGACTAATAGAGGAGTATGGAAAAAAAAGACATGTTGCGCCGACCCCAAATAAATTGGGATAAGGGCAGGAGAATGATGATATTATTATTACTATTTTTTTTTGACACGAATATTTACTTTGTAAAGTATTATATTTTTTTTTTTTTTGATTACTTAATAATTGTAAATGTGAGGACTATGTGGGTTATTATTATTATTTTCTCCTCCTTTTTACAGTAATTTTCAACGTTGTCTGACAGTTTGAGTACTTTTGCGGCCTACCCAAATGTCTTTTCTTTGGTATTGTTCGTCATGTCATTGAGCTCCTTAGTGGTTTTTAAGTTGAGCTATTCGACTATTGACAAATGCTTGCACTGACTGGACAGGTCCACTCAAATATGTTTGGTTCTTTCTTCAAAATACCACTACAGACACTAAGCTGCATGGTCCTCATATAGAATAATGTGAATGCGAGAACTATGTATGTCGTTATATTCATGTAGATTTTATGATTGTCTGGCAGTTTGAGTATTTTTGCGGCCTACTCAAATGTCCTTACTTTGGTATTGTTCGTCGGTTCGTTGAGCTCCTCAAAGTTCTGAGTTGAGCTTCGCGATGACTGACAAATGCTTGCACTGTCTGGACAGGTCCACTCGAATTCGTATGTTGCTTTCTTCAAAAGCTCATCCCAGACATGAACGTGCATGGTTCTCATATGATTTAACCAGTACACATTGTATGGATTTGAACATTTTAAAAGAGACTTTGACCTCTGAGTTTGTTTCGGTGTTTCTTCTCAGGGTAGTCAGCTAGGAAACACCGGCCTCATCTAGCTTAAACTGACAAAAAACATTGACGTGTAAAAGTGTTCCTTGTAACCTATTTACTGAATAAACATCATTTATCATTTATCATTTATTACTACATTACAAAAACAGAAATTAATTAAACGTCGATAAGCAACAGCATAAGGGTTCCCAAGTGAATCTGGATTTTTACAGAAAGGCAACGCGGTACAATACCTTTCACTGGAGTGACGTGACACAGTAGAAGCGTACAACTGTTCACACTCCAGTTCTGCAGGGCTCATAAAATACTTTGAAGGTATTTCTTCGATGTTCCAAAATTTATGCAAATTTCGTCTAAAGAAAGAAAACAGTGAGAATTATTTATATTTAGCGCGGTAGAAAAATATGAAGCGGTATTTAATTCAGCGGGGCTATATTTATCAGATAAACTAGAGGTTACTTCACCCATATGAACATAGCCAAACACGGCTTCAATGGCAGACGGAGCGGTAGGTGAGATAATTTTATCGTGAAGTAATATATACGAGAAAGCCCCTAGAAGCAACTCAACCTCACCAGGTATATGTTATAGTGTGTCAGCGGGCGGTAAATCCAACAAATGTTGCACTGCAAAAGTGTCAACAAAGTGAGATGGTAAGTTATCCGTTATACGATGGACAACAAGAACGGTAATTTTTAAAGAATTATTTTTATTTTTTGCAGTAACTATTATCTCAACATAACCTATAATAGGCCGCGCAGAGGTTCCGACACCCTTTATAACTGAGTTTGAAAGTGGTATAATGTTTAATTGTAGTTTCTTACAAAATTTTGTGAGGCGTTATCTATTAAACATCTCACAGTAACGTATTTGTTATATTTGCTATCGACGTAAACTTGAGCGGCGGATAGCATTATAGTAGAACGCGACGTGTTGGTACCTTCACGAGAGCACGCACATAACGCCACCTGTTGCGGATTAGCGGAACTAGGGACAGCGTCAGTCAAGACCGATCGAGGCGGCTGCGAGTTATTTTCCAGATGTAAAAGAGTTTTTTTTTTTGTGGGGTGGGAAATCAACCAATGCCATCTCTCGCTCTGGGTGGAGTGGGAGGGCGTGTCAAACTCTTACTGACTAAAACCCACCCCTGTTCCTTCCCTGCCCTGAGTGCCCAGGGGCGCGGTAACTCTGTCTCGAATTTATCCACAACCCCTGGGCAGGCATCGGCCATGACGGGCCCCATTATGATTGCTTACATCTCTTTGAGGCGCGCGTGGAATACTACGCGTCGTCGACTCTCGGGCCTGGTGCTGATCGGACGGCGAGCTACCCATTACTCGCCGTCCGCAGGCCCACTCTACGGTGGCCGGAGATCGTCTCGCGACGTCCTCCGCCCAGGGCGTCTCCTGCGGCGGCTGCTGCTGAGGGCGTGAGGGCGACTCTGTTGTTGAGCCTCCTTCACCCGTCCCGCCTCCGCCTTCCTCGCGAAGGCGGAGGCGGATTACTGCTTCGCAGAAGGAGGAGACTGCTTAACAGAGTATAAGAGTATGATGCCTCTTGTTACACGTCCTACAAGTAGATAATACACAAAGTACAGGTACTGACTGAGTAGATTTACACTGTGAAACAGTTTGCGTTACACTAAAACAGTTTACACATCCATACTTGCCTTTAAAGTCCAAACGCGTATTGGCTGAGAGTGATTGAAAGGTTGGACAAGTGTAAAGTTTACAGTGATCACCCTTATTGGAATACAAACAAGTTTGATTATTATCACAAGCAACAAAGATATGTACTGCACTGTCACATCACTGATTGCGAGAAAATTATTTTTATTAGGGTTGTTACTCACTAACGCGGTTCGAGATGAAATACTCGTAGTTCTAATATTTTAACTTGCGATTTTAACTAATTTTGAGTCGGCGCCAAACAACAATCTGATTATTAAATACCAAAATTTTATATGTACGTAGAAATGAAGAAGGCTAGATGTATTATAATTTAATATTTGGCGCCGACTCAAAATTAGTTTATATAAAATTTGATAATTTATGTAGGTAAATAAGCTCAATACTCAAGACTTAAAAGGTTAATTTATTTTTTGCTTTTTAGTTCTTTTTCGTCGGTTGAATTTTTTGTTAAAAAGTTTTTTATTTTATGACTTTTTGTGACTCGCATCATCTTTTAATACTCTGAGGCTAATTTCTAATCCTTCATCATTCCTTTTGGCACTGAGCTGATGATGTAACCATCCTTCCATGAGGTTCCCAGGATATTGACCAGTTGAGGTTACCTCCAATATTCCAAAGACGTCTTTACTTCAAAGTATATTAAGTGGTACCTGTCACTAAAACCAGTTTTTTACTATCTAACTTCTGTTGTTAAGGAAAGGTTTGGTTTCCATGATCAGCTCAGTTTCATAATGTGATGATTCCTAAATACAAATACCTGATAAAGTTATGAAAAGTAAACAGAAACAATATTCGTGCCCAATTTTTGAGGTTTTCTCTCAATTGTATCAGGATTCCATGATCAGATCCTAATGTCCTTGACATGGAACCACCCTTGAGGTATAATCTATGAAAAAAAGAATCATCAAAATCGGTTCATTAACAACGGAGTGAGGGCCGAACATACGTACAGAAACGCTAAACGTGCCCACAATTTTCGAAGTTTTCTCTCAATTCTATCAGGATTTCATTATCAGATCCTGATTTCCTTGACATGGACCCTTGAGGTATATACCCTATCTAATAAAAAAATAATCATCAAGATCGGATCATAAATGACGGAGTGAGGGCTGAACATAAACAAAAAAAAAAAAAAAACATATGTGGTCGAATTGAGAACCTCCTCCTTTTTTTTCATCGGTTAAAAAGGTAATGATGGGCTTACTTAGGAATTTTCTGGATGGAGCACGCTGATAGCACAGGACAGCCCGAGAAGCTGTCGCACGTGTTAGATGATTCTCTTCTTTGACTGCGCACTTCACTTGGTCTTTGCAAGTATGTCACACCTGTGTCCGTCCGGGTTGGCCACCCGGACTATGGAAAGTTTTTAAAGTAGCGGTTTGTATTTGCGGCGCGGCGCGGAGCGATGCGGTATGCGGTCTTGTTACAACAGAACAAAATCGTAATGGCGGCGATCAGCGTTGCCAATTTACGGGTGCGCCTTTGGTTGGCGCGTGTGGTTATCATTTCTTCCTCCCTGTGCTGTATGGGAATGTGATAGGAGAGAAAGGGATCCATAGTCAGTTCAATCTGTGGTCAAATAAGAAATTAGATGCGTTCGGAAATATGATAGTAAAATCTACATTACTAAAGCTTGCGCGAGCAAGAAAGAAAGAAATAAACCTCTTAAGTCTTGAGTATTGAGCTTAATTACATAAAATATCAAATTTAATATACACTAACTTTGAGTCGGCGCCATTAATTATTTAAATTTTATTTGTACGTAGAAATGAAAAAAAGCTCTACCTAGGTAATTAATCATTTTTAACCGACGAAAAAAAAAGGACGAGGTTCTCAATTCAACCGTATGATTGATATTGAATTACCCTTGAGGCCCTTGAGGTGTAAAGTCCCACAACCTCCATTGAAAAGGGAGGATCCTCCGACCAGACGGGTGTTGTGTCTGGTCCGGGCAACTGCCCGATAGTTGATTTCGGGCTGTTGTATATGTTCAAATCGCGCGGAGAACTCTGCTTGCGCGATGTAGGAATTTAGCTGTTCTAGTTCTTGTGTAGCGTCATAGATGTCGCTACACCCTATCTAACAAAAAAATAATCATCAAAATCGGTTCATAAACAGCGGAGTGAGGACCGAACATACATACAGAAACACTATTCGTGCTCTCAATTTTCGAGGGTTTCTCTCAATTTTATCAGGATTCCATCATCAGATCCTGACTTCCTTGACGTGGAACCACCATTGAGGTATACACACCACAACACACTCGCGTACACATACTCAATTACTCACTCATTCAATTTAGTTCATCTCACCCACTTTGTACCCCCATAACAGAAGCAATCTCACTGCACCACTTTGTACCCCCATAACAGCAACAATTCACTGCACCTAGCTTAATCACTCTTAATTATTACTTCTCACTGATGTTGTATACAGCTGTTACCTATTGTCCAGAGTCTGGAGAGGCTGGTAATCTGTCATACAGGTCTCCTAGTACAGAAACCAGTCTCTCACATAGACCACAACAATTATCGCTAATGTTTTGTTTGTGTTTTTATGTTGTTTGTAAAATTCTGTGTGAGAGAAGAACAATAAACTTTATTATTATTATTACATAATGACGGATTTGCAAAATTCTTTTTTTGTTCGAAAGGGGTTTGTTCCGAAATGGTCCTATTTCAATTTCATATAGATCTGATGATGGGTTCCGGAGACAGACAACAGAACTCTTCAAAAATTGACAGCAAATCAACCGCGATTGCTGCAATCGTATGTCTATGAATTGTTAACACAATTTAATGAAGATTCACAACTAAAAAGTGAAAAATACAAACCTTTTTAAAAAAAAAATAGAACCGACTTCCAAAACAAGTGCAAAATAACTTTAATTTCGGAAGTCGATGTCAAATAACTAAGACACAAAACCAGGAACACCGACTTCCGAAATTAAAGTCATTTTGCACTTTTTTTGGAAGTCTGTTCTATTTATTTGTAAAAAAGTTTTTTTGGAAGTCGGTTGTTTTCATTTAATAGAAACAGTTTTTTTATTTTTCACGTTTTAGTTGTTATACCCCAAAACTAAAAACCGCAATAACATGGAACGTGGTATTTAAACATACTCGTTATTGGAGAAAACCAAACCGTCATCATGTATACGTTTTTTTAGATTTTGTTCACTTTTTCAAAAAGCGCTGAAGCAATTTTGATAAAATTGATATGGAACCACCTCGGGAGTATATTCTTTTGGATCAAAAAAGAATTTTGAAAATTGGTCCACAACTGACGGAGAAATCGTTGGACATAATTACATAAAAAACATACATACAGTCGAACATAGAACCTCCTCCTTTTTCGATGTCGGTTAAAAAACTCATTCAAATTGGTTCACCCGTTTAAGAGCTACGGTGCCACAGACAGACACACTCACATAGCAGTAAAACTTTTAACACCCCTCTTTTTGCGTCGGGGGTTAAAAATAACAGCTTTTAACAATACTTGTAAATAAACTTTTCTCAGTTTAAAATGACTGATGTGGAAGTCTAGAGAAATAAAATAGAAAAGAAAGAAAATACGTAAAAAAAAACAATAAAAAAAGTTAAGTAAGTAATACAAATATTAAAACTACTATTGTAGTTAGGGTTAAGGAAGGGGGGGGGACCATAAACTAATCACTCGTCCGTCTGTCGCGACCAATTTTCTTCGAACCTACTGGACTGATACAGTCGTTTGGTGCACATATAAACTTCTGTGACTCAAACACGCGTAACGTAAATAAATAAATGTTGAGTATGGACTAATTTTAGGGGATAAATAGGAAATTAAAAAAAGTTTTCATACTGTATCGTGCGACATATTAAGGAGGAGGAGGAGGATTTCTAGAATTTTTTGTTTTAAATTAAATATAAAATAATTCAAAAATACAAAAACAGTCCCTTATTTATAGATTACAGTAAAACCTGCAAGAAGTCTATGGTATTAAAATAACACGTTAAATTATTATTTGTACGGAACACGCAGCGTTGGAAGGCCTCCAACAAGGTGGACCAATGATCTGGTAGATGGGTGCGGAACGCACAGGAACGGTCTTTATGGTGACACTTGTGGCAGGCCTATGTCCAGCAGTGGAAGTCTTTCGGTTGAAATGATGTTGATGACTATGCACCCGAGTCCTACTTGCTCATGACCGACTCTTTAAAAATGATCCTCACAATAAGAAATTTATCATCAAAACACAAACAAAACTGATGATATTTTTACAAATTGTTTCTTCATAATACAGGCAAGGGCGAAAGCATCTGGGACCACCTAGTCCATACCAACCCGACCCTTATCCAAGACTTGAGTACCGGCGACGTCGCTGCTGACTCCTATCACAACTACAAGCGTGATGTCGAGATGATTAGAGAATTAGGCCTCGACGCCTACCGGTTCTCTGTTGCCTGGACTCGGATCCTACCTACTGGCATGGCCAACGACGTCAACCCAGCTGGCATAGCTTACTATAATAACTTAATCAACGAACTGTTAAAATACAACATCACTCCAATGCTTACTCTATACCACTGGGATCTGCCCCAAAAGCTGCAAGAGCTAGGAGGCATGATGAACCCTCTATTCACCGAATGGTTTGAAGACTATGCGAGGGTAGTGTTCGAGAATTTCGGAGATAGAGTCAAGATGTTCATCACTTTCAACGAGCCCAGAGAAATCTGTTTCGAGGGTCTTGAAGACTTGAACAAGGCACCTTACTTGAACACCTCTAGTGTGGGTGTTTATTTGTGTGCCAAGAACTTGGTGGTGGCCCATGCTAGGGCTTACCACTTGTATGACAAAGAGTTCAGACCGACTCAGCAGGGGCAGTGCGGTATCACGATCAGTGTGAACTGGTGGGGTCCGAGTACTGATTCTGATGAAGACCAGCTAGCTGCTGAAGTCATGAGGCAAGTCCAGGTAAGAAAGCAGTCAAATTGTTCATGATATTCTTACTTGGTTTTATTGTAAACAAACAGTTGTCCCTTTATGAAGCTGGAGTTCATTTTGCTACTATTCTACCATTTTTAGGGATCCGAAGGATCGAAACAATTTAAAGCCCTATTGCTGTCCCTCGCGTGTCCGTCTGTCCATCTATCCGTCTGTCAGTCTGTTAGTCGGTCCGTCTGTCCGTATGTCTGTTTGTCCATCATCTGTCACATAATTTTGTTCCGAAGAATTTTTTAATTTCCCATTGACTGAACTTGAAATTTGGTGATAATGTTTAATAAAACACTATTTTACTAACAATTACCAAAATATTGATTTCTCTCGGCACGTTATCCTAAATGTCCGAAGTCCGACACGCATTTGGCCGGATATTTTATCGTTCTGGCAACATTCTCAATGTATTTCTTACATTACACTGTTTGGTACCTACAAGGAGGATAGCAGCTTGATCTAGGTTATAGCAAAACAGACTGCCGTAATTATTAGAATTCTAATTTTAATTTATCTTTTCAGTGGGGTATATACGCCGAACCTATATTCTCAGCGGAAGGTGGCTGGCCAAAGGAACTTTCAGAGAGAATCGCTGCTAAGAGCGCTGCCCAAGGGTTCTCCCGCTCCCGCCTTCCTGAGTTCACTGAAGACGAGAAGGCTTTCGTCAGAGGAACCTATGACTTCTTCGGCGTTAACCATTACACATCTCTGATGGTGTCGGCGACAGAACATAAACAAGTCTTCGCAGCTCCGTCTTTGATGGATGACGCCGATGTTGGTTACTACTGGCCTGAAGAATACCCTGAGTCTGCCTCTCCTTGGTTAAAAGTAAGTTACCTTTGATACTGTAGAATGTAGAGGCATTTCACTTAGTGATGTGCTCTTAGGTTATTGGTGTGTAAGAAAGGAAACTTTTTTTTTTCAATTTTAAAAATCCATCCTTTTCCATTCTTTTTCTTCTCATTCGTGTTCTTCATTGCTGAAAGTCGTGCCCGTCTGGAAAGCTTTCACGAGGAGATTCCCTGAGGAGCTGCTTCTAGACCACTCTGTCTACGACTTTTCTCAGGGCAGTGGTTATAGCGAGTCCTGTTAATTCCTTGATGTGGCCTGACCAGAGGGTAGCTTCACGCTCGTGCGGTCTTTTTAACCGACTTCGAAAAAAGGAGGTTCTATGTTCGACTGTACGTATTTTTTTATGTATGTCCACTGATTTCTCTGTCAGTTGTAGACCGATTTTCATATTTTATCCGTAATAGTATAGGTACTCCAGAGATGATGCCATATAAATTTTATCGAAATTGCTTCAGAGCTTTTTGAAAAAATCAACAAAAACAAAAAATATGTATACATAGATGACGTTTTGGTTTCCTCCAATTACGAGCATGTTCAAATTCAATGATCCATGTTATTGGAATTGATAAATGCGGGCGTAACTTTAATATTTAGTTTTAGTTCTGGGGTATAACAACTAAAGAGTGAAAAATAAAAAACTTTTTTACAAAAAATGCAACCGACTTCCAGAAAATAAAATGCACTAAACATTTAAAAATAACATTAATTACGGAAATTGTTGTAAAATAACGAAGAAAAAAAATGCAAACACTGACTTCCGAAATTAAAGCTAATTTTAATTTTTTTGTGTAGGTTTCTATTTTCTTTTTTGGAAGTCGGTTGTATTTTTTGTAAAAAAGTTTTTCCGTCCACTTTTCCCACTAAAACCAGTTTGTCTAAGTTATCTAGTTGTCTCCGCGCGATACTACCAAATTAACTTAGAAGTCGTTGGTAGCAAATCGTGGAGAGTCTGGTTTTGATGTTTAGCTAGTCGAGAATGGACGTATTAGTGCGTTTTGCTGTCCTTTTCCATTGACTAACTCACAGTACCATTGGTTTTATTTTTAATTTAAAACCTATCATTCATATAACTTATCATATCTATTCTAGCATCACCCTTTAAAAGTATCCAAAAAAAAAAAAAAAAAAAAAAAAAAAACAAAAAAAAAAAAAAAAAAAAAAAAAAAACCAGCCTATCTGCTGACAAGGTTCGTATTTTCTTGCGACCTCCTTAGAAGTCACAATACTCTAAAATTTGTATCGCGTAGTATAGTGCCATCAGACTACATGGAGCGATGATCTTGAAAGAGTGGCTGGTAACAGCTAATAAAGTGTAACATAAGAATATAAGATTAAGGTATTGTGCATTTTATAAAGGGTTGCGGTTGGAGAGGCATATGTCTAGCAGTACTGCTGATGATGACTCGCCTGGTCAAAAATTCTATAATTTTTTTGAAATCCCAGCAGAGTCATCCCAGAGAAGTAGTGGCGAAATGGTAGCCGCGACTTACGAGCCTTAGATCGTGGGTTTGAACTTACAACAGGCAGGCGCTTTACTTTGTGTACATTTTTTTGTCAGCTGCTCTCAAAACGGTGAATAAAAACATAGTGAGGAAACAAAACTTCGCAGACATGTGACATCCACCAACCCGCATTGGGGTCGCATGGTGGATTACGGCCCACACAATCTCACAGAAAGGAGGACTGTGTTCCAGCAGTTGGAACAATTTCAGATGCAAACTTCGGAGATAAGAGGGCGGGAGGTATTTTTTTTTTCATCAAAAGTCGAAAACCATGCGGCCTAAAAAAAATGTTTGAAAATGTGCAAACCGCGCTAGCGCCCTAGTAGACCCACTTCGAATTTTTAAGACCCCTTTCCCTGTTCTTTTTTATTAAAAAAATCGCAAACGTCATCTAAAACTATTCCAAATTTCAAGTTGATAGCATTAGAAGTTCTTTAGATACCCAACTTTGACAGACGGACAGACAGACAGACTGAGTCGCACTAAATGGGTTTCTTTTTTTCCATTTTGGTACGGAACCCTAATTACTTAGGTGAAGTACGGTCTACGGAATCCCACTTGCGCGTGGCCCTTTACTTTTATAATCTTATCTTGGATCTGTAAATAATCCAGATAGTGAAACTCACATAAATGGTCTCACCAACGTGACTACTGCCTAAATTACCATCGAATCCTTATCGCATGGAGGAATGTTACCAATGAAATGAGATATATCTATATTATATACCTATCTGTGCAGAATAAATTATTTTTCTTTCTTTCTTTCTTTTAGATAATGTTGATTCTTGATCTTGAGGGCAAAATGTCATATCTATTGGAACGGCTTGAATTGAGGTGATAGGTACTCTCAATAATAAATAGTTCAAAAAACGCACTCTTTGGAGTGACTTCATTTTATTTTTCGTGTTCCCAGGAAACCCTTTCATTTGTCGTCACCACCACGTAGAAGGGAAGCCGCTGCAAAGTGTCATGGAAATGAAAGACTTGTTGCTCGAGACAAATTACTTTTCTGTTAGCGTTCACGCTAACGCTTAGTACAAAACTTTTTTACAAAAAAAAAAACAACCGACTTCCAGAAAAGAAAATACTTACACTAAAAATTAAAAAATAACTTTAACTTCGGAAGTCGGTGTTTGTATTGTATTTCTTCGTTATTGGACACCGACTTTCAAAATTAAAGTTATTTTTTAATTAGGGAGTATATTCTTCCGGATATAAAAATAATTTTAAAAATCGGTCCACAACTGACAGAAAAATCGGTGGACATACATAAAAAAAAATTAAAAAAACATACATACAGTCGAACATAGAACCTCCTCCTTTTTCGAAGTCGGTTAAAAATAAAACAATTATATATTTTTACAAAAAAATTTAAAATTAGAAAATTTAAAAATAACTTAATTAACTTAATAACCGACATCCGAAATTAAAATTATTTTTTAATTTTTAGTGTATTTTCTTTTTTGGCAGTCGGTTGTCTTTTTTTTTGTAAAAAAGTTTTTTATTTTTCACTTTTTAACCGACGAAAAAAAAGGAGGAGGTTCTCAATTCGACCGTATATATGTTTTTTTTTTTTTTTTTTTGTGTATATTCAGCCCTCACTCCGTCATTTATGAACCGATTTTGATTATTCTTTTTTTGTTAGATAGGGTACACCTCAAGGGTGGTCCCATTTCTAGGAAATCAGGATCTGACAATGGAATCCTGACAAAATTGAGAGAAAACCTCGAAAATTGTGGGCACGTTTAGCGTTTCTGTATGTGTGTTCAGCCCTCATTCCGTCATTTATGAACCGATTTTGATTATTCTTTTTTTGTTAGATAGGGTATACCTCAAGGGTGGTCCCATGTCAAGGAAATCTGGATCTGACAATGGAATCCTGACAAAATTGAGAGAAAACCTCGAAAATTGTGGGCACGTTTAGCGTTTCTGTATGTATGTTCGGCCCTCACTCCGTTATTTATGAACCGATTTTGATGATTCTTTTTTTCTTAGATAGGGTATACCTCAAGGATTGTCCCATGTCAAGGATATCAGGATTTGCTCATGGGATCCTGAAAAAATTGAGAGAGAACCTCGAAAATTGGGCACGAATATTGTTTCTGTTTACTTTTCATAACTGAATCAGGTATTTGCATTTAGGAACCATCACATCATGAAACTGAGCTGATGATGGAAACCATACCTTTCCTAAACAATAGAAGTCAGATATAAAAACTGGTTTTAGTGACAAATACCACTTAATATGCTTTGACGAAAAGACGTCTTTACAATATTGGAGGTAACCTCAACTGGTCAATATCCTGGGAACTTCATGGAAGGATTGTTATATCATCAGCTCAGTGGCAAGAGGAATGATGAAGAATTAGAAATTAGCCTCAGAGTGTTAAAAGATGATGCGAGCCACAAAAAATCATGAAATAAAAAACTTTTTAACAAAAAAATTAACCGACGAAAAAGAACTAAAAAGCAAAAAATAAATAAACCTTTTAAGTCTTGAGTAATGAGCTTATTTACCTACATAAAATATCAAATTTTATATAAACTAATTTTGAGTCGGCGCCAATTAATAAAATGATTAATTACCTACTTACAGCCCTCTTCATTTGTAAGTACTTATAAAATTTAGATATTTAATAATCAGATTGTTGTTTGGCGCCGACTCAAAATTAGTTTATATAAAATTTGATATTTTATGTAGGTAAATAAGCTCATTACTCAAGACTTAAAAGGTTTATTTATTTTTTGCTTTTTAGTTCTTTTTCGTCGGTTAATTTTTTTGTTAAAAAGTTTTTAGACCCCATAACTCAAAACCCCAATAACATGGAACGTGGAATTTAAACATACTCGTAATAGGAGGAAACCAAAACTTCATCTATGTATACATATTTTTCGTTTTTGTTCAGTTTTTCAAAAAGTTTTTCAAAAATTTCGATAAAATTTATGTGGGACCACCTCGGGAGTACATTCTTTCGGATAAAAAAGGCGGAAAAAAAAACATACAGTCGAACATAGAACCTCATCCTTTTTCGAAAGTTGGTTAAAAATAGAACCGACTTCCAAAAAAAGTGCAAAATAACTTTAGTTTCGGAAGTTGGTGTCAAAAAACGAAGAAACAAAAACAGAAACACCGACTATCGAAATTAAAGTTATTTTGCACTTTTTGTGTTTTTTTTTCGAAGTCGGTTCTATTTTGTTGTAAAAAAACTTTTTTTCGTCGGTTTGAAATGCCTTATGTATCTACCTACCTATGGAGATAGTCTATTTCTTAACTTAAGTTTCGAACGTCTGCCATTAAAGTCAAAAGCATGCATATAATTATAAATCTTCTTACAGTTGGCTCCTGACAGCATATACAACGCCTTAACCCACCTGAAGGAAAAGTACGACAATCCAGTGGTCTACATCACCGAGAACGGCTGGGCCACGTTACCTGACAGTGGCCTGATAGATGATGACAGGATCACGTACTACAGAGCTTCAATGGAGAGCATGCTGAAGGCTCTGGATGCTGGAGTGAACCTCAAGGGGTATATGGCGTGGAGTCTACTGGATAATATGGAGTGGCTGGAGGGCTACATGTGAGTTTGACTTTGTCTTCTGTTAATACGAGTACCTACATTAAATAGCTAAGTCTTCATAACATCTCATAATTCTCATATGAGATTATAGAAACAGTCGCGGGGCAAAAGTTGCATACATACGTATTTATTTAATAGAATTAGCAAACGAAACCTTTACAAATGATTTGTATTTTTGATGAGCTTAAGAAAATAAAAACCTTACGACCTCCTTTCTACGAGTCATGACCCTTATTTTTAACCCCCGAAGCAAAAAGAGGGGTGTTATATGTTTAACCGCTATGTATGTGTGTCTGTCTGTGGCATCGTAGCTCTTAAACGGGTGAACCGATTTGAACGCGGCTTTTTTTTATTTCAAAGCAGGTTTTCTAACGATGATTCCTATGTTTTACCAAAATCGGTTCAGCCGTTTTAAGGTCATCAGCTCTTTTGTGTTTTTATATGTTCGCTTTTTAACCACCGACGCAAAAAGAGGGGTGTTATAAGTTTGACTACTATGTGTGTGTCTGTCTGTCTGTCTGTGGCACCGTAGCTCTTAAACGGGTGAACCGATTTGAATGTAGTTTGTTTAATTTGAAGGCAGATGTTCTCCACCATAGACCTGAGCCTGCGGACGGCGAGTAGGGGTGGGTAACTCGCCGTTCAATCAGCACTAGGCCCGTGAGTCCACGGCGCGTTGTGTTGCGCGCCTCAAAGAGATTATTGACAGCCACCACTGACGGGGCCATCGTGGCCGGTGCCTGCATGCCTAGGGGTAGCGAATAAATTCTTAACAGAGTTACCGCTTCCCTGGGCACTCAGGCAGGGAAGGAACAGGGGTAGGTTTTTGTCAGTAAGAGTCTGACACACCCTCCCGCACCACCCAGAGCGGGAGATGTCATTAGACGAAATCCCAAAAAAAAAAAGCAGGTGTTCTAGCGATGGTTCTTAGACATCGGTTCAGCCGTTTCGAGGTCATCAGCTCTTTTTTGTTTTTTAAATGTTCGCTTTTCTTTTTTACGTTGGGGTTTTTTTAAATGTTTGATTTGATTGGTATCTTGTCTTTTAAGGCCCGGTTCATATGACCACGCGGTGCCATGCATTACAACAGACAACTACTTAGACAGTGCTTATCGTTCACTTTGAGCGCGCCGCGCTGTGCTGCGCGGCAGCGCGCGTTATGACGCAATTAAACAACTTCTAACGATTTTAAATTGAATATCACGTCTAAACGACTAGTGTTATTTCTTCGAAAAAAAAAATTTAATCTAAACAATTTTTTTAGTAATTTTATATGTGAATATTTGAAATTATATTTTATAAGATAGTGTAATTAATTTGTAAATTTATGTCTAACGAGGATAAAAAATTAAGAATCACGCAAAAACTATTAAGCGTATTTTTATTAAATTTTCACCATTATAGAGATGATTTAATTATTCATCTTTTAGTATACGTATTTTAGTATAAAATTTGTTGTTTTATGTATAACATATGAATAATGCGTCTAATTTGGAACAGCACTCTTTGATGGGCGACTCCTATAAATTACTGGGTGGACGTACGACTCGTTGCGTGAGCTCAGCATAGAACACGCAAGCTAACTCAAGGTTGTTGGCATATAACTGCTCCTTAATGTCGACGATTATGTATACACTACCTAGTTGTATCTTATACCGCGCGGCACCACGTGGTCATAATATGAACCAGGCCTATGCGTTTTTTTTTTGTGGGGTGGGAAATCATCCAATGACATCTCCCGCTCTGGGTGGAGCGGGAGGGCGTGTCAGACTTTTACTGACTAAAACCCACCCCTGTTCCTTCCTTGCCTGAGTGCCCAGGGGTGCGGTAACTCATGTTGAGAATTTATCCGCTACCCCTAGGCATGCAGGCACCGGCCACGATGGGCCCCGTCAGTGGTGGCTGACAAACATCTCTTTGAGGCTCGCGTGGAACACTACGCGCCGTCGACTCACGGGTCTGGTGCTGATCGGACGTCGAGCTACCCACTGCTCGCCGTCCGCAAGCACGGGTCTACGGTGGCCAGAGATCGTCTCGCGACGTCCTACGCCCAGTGCCTCTCCTGCGGTGGTAGCAGCCAGGGCCGTGAGGGCCACTCCGTTGAGCTTCCCTCACGCGTCACGCCTCCGCCTTCGCGAGCATTATGGGTGTTTTACAAGAATTGTGGAGACATGCGGAACAGGGTGTAAAGTCCCACAAACCTCCATTGAAAAGGGAGGATCCTCCGACCAGACGGGTGTTGTCTCTGGTCCGGGCAACTGCCCGATGGTTGATTTCGGGCTGTGGAGATCTAATTTCGGGCGGGTGTTTCTGGTTTTATTTCTTCGTTTTTTGACACCGACTTCCGAAATTAAAGTTATTTTGCACTTTTTGATTTTTTTTTTTTTAAGTCGGTTTTTTTTTAGTTGTGTTTCCCCATGAAATTGTGTTAACAGTGCATATTTATGCGATAGCAGCAATCGCGGTTGATTTGCCTCCGAAAATCATCGTCAGATCTAAGTACATGAAATTTAATTGGGACCATTTCGGAACAAACCCCTTTCGAACAAAAAAAGAATTTTGGAAATCCGTCTATAAATGACGAAGTTATGCCCGAACATACATAAAAAAAAAATACAAACATCCGAATTGATAACCTCCTCCTTTTTGAAGTCGGTTAAAAAACCAACCGACTTCCAAAAAAGAAAATACACTAAAAATTAAAAAATAACTTTAATTTCGGAAGTCGGTGTCAAATAACGAAGAAATAAAAATACAAACACCGACTTCCGAAATTAAAACGGAATGGAACGTGGAATTTAAACATATTCATAATTGGAGAAAACCAAAACGTCATCTATGTATACGTATTTTTCGTTTTTGTTCAATTTTTCAAAAAGTGCTGAAGCAATTTCGATAAAATTTATATGGGACCACTTCGGGAGTATATCTGGTTTCGGATAAAAAAAGAATTTTAAAAATCGGTCCACAACTGACAGATAAATCGGTGGACATGCATAAACAAAAAAAAAACATACATATAGTCGAACATAGAACCTCCTCCTATTTCGAAGTCGGTTAATAACTAGTCCGCCATCTTTGGGATTCCGGCATAGTTAATTTAGAATGATGTCACTTAGCTAACCATGCATCGTCATCGGTCCTTGATAAGTGTGTGAAGTTTCAATTCAGTCTGACGTTTTGAAGTGGGTGAAAATCACGTTCAAATATTCCGTTACATAGATACATACCAAGCTAATAAAAGCGTGTTAAAAAGAAAATGATGTCACTCGAAGAGAGTTATTTTTTTTAAAAGAATAATTTTATTCTTTTTCGCAGCGCATGTTTCGGCCTGTACCACGTGGATTACCAAGACCCTGCACGCACGCGCACACCTAGAAAGTCAGCGTTTGTGTACAAGCACATCATCAAGCACCGCTACGTCGACTACGAGTATGAACCTGACACTATGACCATGACCATCGACGAAGGACATTAGGAACAGGTGTATGGCTATCTAAAAAGTATTTTATTTAACTACCTCACTAAATGTGAAATAATAAATTGAGACTTTAATTGATAGAATTGTTATTTTATTCTTGATCAGCATCAGTATCAAAAGTCTGTCACTAAAACTATTTAAAAAAAATGTATTTATCAAAATTGGTACAATTAATCAATCCTAATCAAAAACACTATATACAAAGATACATTTTAAATACAGATAGAGTAAACGACGATGTCTGTACTAGTATGAACTGTGTTACAGACACCGGCGCCTTCCTCTTACAGCTAAGAGTTATAAATATTAAAATCAAAGACGTTGTGACCAATATACGTATTTATTATAATAGTCTTTTACACTTTCTCATTCACTTAATACAGAATATACTATACTAGGCTCCACAATAGTAAGTCAAATGTCGAAGGCACAACACAACGCAGCCCGACCTCTGTAGCGGATCGATACCACAATATTTAATGCTAAAATTGCAATCACATACAATTTCAATGTTTATACATCCATTTAAAGCTAATGGAACTTATAATAATATAATTTAGTTTAATAATAGTAATCCATTAGTTACATTTCAAAATAATGAAATCTAATAACAAATCTAATAATTTCGTATGCATCTCAATAGACCAGGAGTGATCCATGACTTAATCATTATTTTTCTGTGCGGTACTTTTTTAAAGTTACTGTTTACGTTTACTGAGTCTGATATGATTGAGATGAGTAGTTCCGCACTTTGATTGGGATCTGTATCCTCCAAAACGCTAGAAAAATTAGAGTTTTCTAAGTGACTAATGACATTCGGAAGGTTAATCTGGCGGTACATGCTTCTTGGTTTCTCAACAAAAGAAACAGACTCGAGGCAGAGCAAGACAGGTGCATGGTCAGTAAAAAATGAGTTTAGAACTAGCGCTGTTGAAGATTTGTCTGATTTAAGAAAGATGTGGTCAAGACAGAACTTGTCAATACGGGTCGGAAAGTGGTGGGCAGGCAGAAGCCCATGAAATACCATTACATTTAAATACTCTTCAGAAATAAAATCACTATTTCCCGGATGAATATTGTTGTTCAAGTCACCAATCACTGCGACTGTTCTAATGGATGAGAGGGTCTAATGGAAGTGAGTAGGTATATCATTTAATCAGCTAACGAATTTTTCAATATTTCGAAAATGATCGATAGATTGCCACAATTGTCCCGTCTGGGTCAAGCTTCAAAATCAGACAGCATCGCGAAATATAGGTTCAGTAACCTTATAGTTTAACTCAGAACGAATATAAACTAGTACACCGTCATTTTGGTTGCTAAAAGAAGACTTTGCCGAGGCAAAGCCATCTAAATTATTCTATTTGCAGACCCCGCAAGGCATATGCTGTTATTTTACCACAAAGTCAGGCTCATTGAATCGTCACAGTCAAACCCCGCATCACGTAGAAAACCATTCGTATCGCAAGCGTCGTGAAGTTTGCGGCTGTCAGTAACTAGCTAGGTAGGTACGGTACTAAACAAAGATTTAGTAGATATGAAAATCAGTAACTTAGCGTCGCCACACACCTACCGTTTCTTTTCTTTTCTTTTCTACTTAAGTAAAAAGTGGGTGTATCTCCCCATACTTAAATGAATAATTCAAGATAATTTAAATTCATTGTCACCTACTCAAATTGTATATATTGTCAATTAATAACTTGATTATTAATTGACAATTTATATTTTATAGGTCCTTCAAAAACTGTGACTTGCGTTGGTATTTGAACTTTGCAATGTAAGACATAGAGCTTGTTGTTCCAAAAGGGAATTATCTCGAATTCTTTAATCAACTACAGATACGAGGACGTCTTAATGCTACGAATAAGCGTCGTCACACATGTACCGTTTCTTTTCTTTTCTACCTATAACAGATCAGAAAATAATGAAATCGGAAGGCAAGAATGCCATACAAAATGTACCTACCGATCGTCACACACCTACCGTCGCGCACCGGTAAGAACGCCCGGTAAGAATGCAACAAATTATAAACTCTGTGAATGCAACCGAACGACGTCGCCGATCAGGACGTTCTGGCCGGTAAAGGCTATCTAAGAAACAGGAAGGTGTAATAGCAGTTAGAGCAGTTAGTGTCCGATTTAGTGAGATTGGAAGGTTCCGATTTGAGTTCCTGAATTGTGTACGATTTAGGATAGTGTAATCGCATCAATAAGATTTAGAGCTAAGTGTTGCCAATTTAGCAACTTTGTCGCTACAAATGGGTTATTAATATTTTTTTGTGTTTAAAATTAAATTAAATTTCCCAAGGTCCCTTTCCCAGAAAAAAAATCTGAGTCCTCTCTTTGTCTTTTTTGGTCCGCTCCTGCTACAATCAGTTTTAGAGACTTTCTAGCGACTTTTGATTTTCTGTCTAGGGGTTTGAATTAGTACGAGTTGGCCGATTTAAGATTCCGATTTAGGGAAATTTATATTTTCTTTGCATTTAGGAGTCCAATTTAAGATAGTGTAATCGCTAGGTTCCTACTTTCTAGTTAGATTGTTCCTAAATTGGGTCCCTTGAAATCGGAAGGTGTTATTGAGCAATAGAAAAGAGGCTTTGTTTACGTTGTAGTTCCATATATCGTCACACACTGCCAGTTTTCAAGCCGGTGCCGGTGATTTTGCCTCAGTACGCCTGCAGCTGTGCGCCTGAGAACATCGCCTGATTATTGTTACCGGACTGCCCTGGAAGGAGGGTAATGTTTTTCGAGAGTATATAAGTGTGTACGCGTGTATGCATGTATGTCTATTTCTTTGGCACGCGCTGTACCCTAAACGGCTTGATGGATTTTAACAAATAAGATATTATTAGATTGGTCTTGACCGCCGCAGTAACATAGGCTATATTAATTTTGAAAAAAAAAGAAAATGGCGGTCGCAATTAGGTTAGTATAGTCGTATTGTTATTGACTTAGTCTTAGGGGGTATCAAAATAAAGAGCTTGAGGATTCCAAAAAAGAAAAGTTCCAAACAAGTCACTTTTCAAGCAGTCTGATGCACTTGGTGGCATAAATTAAATAATTGATCTAAAACAACTGCTTCGAAGTTGGTGCGAAGTAAAATGGTGAAATCGACAGAGAGTCCTATTTTACGGTTCAAAAATTGCTGTGTTTGTGGGACATGCAATCAAAAGCATACCACAACAGAGATATTAAAAATCTTGCTTGGAAACAAGCAGTAATGCAATGCAGATCAGTACATCAACGTCAAATAATTGTTCATCGTTGATAAGGATTTATTACGTACTAACGCAAAGGTATGGTAAAGGTACTAGTACGTCTCTCGGCAAGCGCTAGATCACGACTGAGCCAAAGAGAATATAATTTCGACTGAGCGTAAATCAAGAAAGCCCGGTGACCGGTAGGTGTGTGGCGATCCTCCGTTTTCAATTCTTTTCTGATCTGATAAAAATGAAATTTGAATAACTAAATATTCCGTACTGTGCGAGGCCAGCTCAAGGACAAATTGTTACCACACACACAACAGGAAGCCAAAATTCAATGCCTGCTTCTGTAAACGCCCTAAAATAATCTTAACTTTGTGTGTCTATTCTATTCTATTTTTTACATAATTTATATTTCAATGTCATCCACTGACTTTTTATATGTCAATGTTGTCATAGATCTCATCTGTGTTAAATGCATTGACATATAAATTATGTCAATGGTTAAATGTCAATGTCCGACATTCTTCTCTTTACTCTATGGTCAGAAATGACAGTAGAACAATCGGAGGTGGACGTTGATTACTCATTCGCCAATAATGTTGAGTTTTATACAAGATAATTCATATTAACAACAAAAATAAATAGTGGATTGCGTATTATTTTTAAATGTGTTAGTTTTATGGAATAATTAAGTCAAAATGCATCGCCGCCGAGGACCGAACTTCACTTATGTGAGCGGATGTGTGAAATACATGATTTTTGTGTTGAATTTTATATTCTGGGTAAGTTATTTCTTGTTTGACTACTGATAAATTTAAAGTATGTTAGTTAGAGATGATTATTTCAAGGTAATTTGGCTAATTCTCAATGTTAGAAAGTCAAATCTGCGAGATTTCATTCATCATTGTTTGTGTGTGAATCATTGTTTTCGATGATACAACATGTAGGCATGGGAAATCTGCCATATAGTCTCATTTTGTTTCTCGACCGCATCCGTCCTCTATTGTGCCAGCCTTTGTGGCGATAATGTGATATGGTGATAAATATGCTGGCTATTGTTGGTTATTGTAACAGCCAAATAGAAATATTTTTAGCACTGATACGATGGCAAAAGATTCAACGAGGGCTGTTGTCATAATAATCACGAATACGATTTATGTTTGTTAACATAGAGGCAAAGAAATGCTAAAAATAGTAGTAACAATAACATTATTGAAGAAAAATTTTGTCTTTGTTATCTTTTTGTATGCATCACCATTTAATTCTTAGAAGAGATGTTGTGATGTCATAGTGTATTATTAAAAACTTCTGTTTGCTAGTGGGTCAGGCCTTCATCACCACTCTGTTGCCGTTATCACAATTTATTTGGGTTCAACACAATATGACTTCTTCCATACCTCTCAGTTATGTAGTTGTCATCTCAGTAGTTTTTTTAGTACAGTAATTAATAGTATGCCTTTTTCTGGTATCCACATGATGCATCCGAAGTTTTTTTTTTTTTTAAAAAGAAAGAAAGAAACATTGTTTATTCTGCACAAATATGTATAACTGTGTTGCTGAGCAGATGTGTTGCTTGGGAGTTTGTTGGCCACTTCTTCTTAACAGCTAAAACACTAGGAAGTGGTGAGGGGCGGGCGTTTTTGGGGGACTGTCTTTATGTAGAACTTTGACGTTCAAAAAGTACTGGTTCTCAGCCTAGTTTGAATAAATTACTTTTGATTTGATTTTGATTTGATTTGATTTGATATTGACATTACAGAAAAACAGATTAATAATATAAACATACAAGATTGGTGGTGGTTTGGTGTTTTAGTCCTTAAAGATGATTAAACCTACTGAATGAATACCATGATTTATCTCACGGAATAGTATTAACAATAAATTTAATTTTGAGGGAAAGCTTATTTGTTGTTCATACAAAATTTAGCCTTATTACTACTGATGAAGGTTGTTATTATCTTACATTTTTTTCACATAATTGCGACACGCACCGGACAGCAGCGTGGGCACTTCCACTTGTTTTTTCTATTCCGTGGTTTATCTCCTGTTAGGTAGAATTCATGAACTTAACACATGCTCCATTATGCTAAGACATAATTTACCTAATACATGGTTACCATAAGAATTGCCTGACAGATTTATTGTTATTATTTGCCTTCATTATCCCACTGCAGAGTGAAGGCCTCCCTTCCTTTCTACTACCCAGTTTAATGTTACTGTAGGGCAATCCTTTAAAAATTAGTATATCTCATCAGACTATTTTGTTCTGGCCCAATATTTGCAAATAAAGATTTCCTGACAGAAAAATTCAATACTTTTTCAAGCTTTTATTTAACTTGCACTGTACGTAAGGATCTGAAATTTTGCAAACACCTTTAGTTCTGGAGACGATGCATTTTTATGATAAGCATGACCTGAATCGACGTTCAGGTTTAGCTCCAGATAAAGGAACTCTTCAATGCTCAACAGCACGGACACAAAATTTTGTGTACACATTAAATTGTGATACTTAGCCGTTACAAAGGCTTATTTAAAAAAACGTTTTTTTAACTATTTACTTATTCATAACCTGAGGAGCTTGTGGCTAAAGTAATAACAGTCCCACGGGTCGATCCATCAGGTTAAGCTACGCTTGCCGGAGTAGGGCCATGGATGGTCATCTTTACATACCGAGACTCCTCTGTGCCTCAAAAAGCATGTTAAGCCATTGGTACCGGCTGTCAATCGTGGATCTTTGACAGTCATGAGGGGTCGTCAGAAGCCCAAAAGTTGAGTCTTACCAAGGAGTATTGTATTACCCAGTAACTGGGTTGTGAAGGTCAGATAGGCAGTCGCTCCATGAAAATACTGGTATTCAGCTGCACTCGGTTAGACTGGAAGCTGACCTCAAGATAGTTGGGCAAAGGCTAGGCAGATTGAACTTATTCTGTTATTCACAACCTCAATGATGAACATGTTCAAAATACTTTTCCAAAAACATGATATACTAAGGCATTTTACAACTACCTATGTTGGGGTCAGCTTCCAATTTAGCCAGATGCGGCTGAATAGCTATATGTTACATGGAGCTCCTGCCCATCTGACCTTCTTCATAACCCAGGTTAAAAGTTTAAGTTAAAACAAAAAGATTTTATTATATTGCAGGATTTAATCTGACGGAGTATTCGATTTTTATTTGTACAATTAATATATACTATTGACAAACTTATAAAATACTTGACTAACTATAATTAAAACAAAAACTCCTAACTAAATAAAACTTTAAAATACGTCGTCAAAAGATTCCTCCGCATCGCTGTCGACTGGAAGTGTGCTCAAAAGACTGGCGGCATTGCCACATTGTGTGGCAATACTTAACCTCTGGCTGAGTTAAAAGCCAGCCCTTGGGTCACGTAATGTATGTTTATATTTATGTATATTTCCTATTGTAGGTAATTAAATTAAAATTAAATGTTCACCTACCTAATTCCATGTTCATAATTAAATTTAAAATTGTCCTGCTAGGTTTTTGGTTGTCCTTGTTCAAAACAAGCTGCTGCCTGTGGTTTCTACTTTGTGCACATTCCTAAACATACATTTATATAGAGCAGTGTGCAATAAACAGTTTTACACTTTTTAAAATCAAGTTAGGTATTACAAAATCCTGGTTGAATGTTGCACCAAGACACCGCAATGGCCAAAGCACTCTGGTGGTGTAAGTTAATCACTTCTAGACAAAAGCACCCTTATTTATAAAACTCGCTAACCATATGCTTAGTTTAAATACTACTGGATTCTAAATTCAAGAAAACAGTTTCATTCATCAAATTCAACTGTCTATAGAACAAAACCTCCTTTAAATGATTATTCAGTACTTTACCACCCAGATATGTCCTTCTTCTGGGTAGAATTTTTTTTAAATAAAAACCTGCTAATCAGTGTTTAATCCGTCAGGCCCCGCGCGTCTCCAATCGGAGACGCGACAACAGGTTTTTAATTGTGTCTGCTATTCTGGGGTCTGAAGGGACTAATCACATTGTCTTTTTTTATAATTAGTCCCAAATTCTCAATAAAAAGTATTGAGAACCTTGCTAGTCAGGGTTCAAACTAATCACATTGGCCCTGCTTCTTGTTGAGTTATTTTATCCTTAAACTTTTAAAATCCGTAATCTGTTTAGGTAACTAAAATCTTAATGTATAAAAAAAATTGTAACATTTTAGGGAAGGATATTGGCAAATTTGTTTTTCCCTAACATAATGAATGGATTTGATAAGTATTAATTTATTAATTCCTAACTAACATGCTCCATTGAATGTATTTTTTTTTGTAAAAAAAAATTTTTTCTATATCCCTTTCTCCCAATCCATTCAGTAAGAATCTGTTGATATTATACTGATCACTTATTATTAGTGTTATGTCATTTTAAATTATGTCTTATTTATTTAATTAATTGTATGTCATGTACAGCAGTGGTATGTAGGTAGACAAATTGCAACAAGGCACTCTCTACCAGTCTCCATTTTTATAACTTGGTAGAGGCCAATTGTGAAGGATTGTATAATTGATATGTACCAACTTAAAGAGTGAGTAATACGATTCGAGCAAAGACCAAGCTAACAGATATTGTAAACATGACTGGCAAACTCAAATTGAGATGGGCAGATCACGTCGCGAGGTTCGCAGATAACAGATTGAACAAACGTGTCCTACACACCAACAAGATGGAAAGAGACAGAGCGGTAGACCAATACAAAGACGGCGAGGCGACACTAGGACGACACAATATCTAGGGGAACTATATTTTCTATCACCAAAATTTATATTTGTCATCAAGTTGTATCACCTAATAAATAAATCTATCGCCACGAAATATTTTCGTTCTCAGATAAACAAAAATTGTTCCCAGGTATGAATTATCAAATTAATGTTAATATATGTGTAAAATAAGAGATCGATAACCAATAAAATTATATTGCATTACATGAATTTAAACTTCGTTCTTATAATAACAGTTTTGTTACTTAAATAATAGCTCTGTGCTCAGAATGGTAGATCTGTCACCAAATAAATCGATTATCGATCCCTGACTGCGACTCCTTTTTATTTGATATTTTGTCACCAATACAGTAGTAACATTTTATTTCGTTCAGATATTAAATTAATAGTATTCGTTACCAATTTAATACATCAATTTATAATTTTAATGAAAAAATGATCAAAGGGGCGGAGACAAATTGGCGCGCTTTAAAAATTGACCAATTATTTTAACTTTAATTAAGTGTTTTATCTATTATTCTGCTAACCATAAGCCAGCTATTTTAAACCAGCGCTGATTGTTCAGTGGTAATTATTTTAAACAATAAATATTGATTATTTTGACTTTAATTGTTTTATTTACTACTCTGCTAAAAATTTTATTTAAATATAATTTATACTACCAGTGGAAATTTAAAACCTTGGGAGTCTAGTTAAGTAGCAGAATCTTTTGGTTGAAACGATGATGACAACCCTAATTTTTTATTTGAACTTAATGCAATTTTCTAGTAACATAATATGATTTATTGGTGATCTCTTTAAATTAGTTTGCTTAAATACTTATTAGGACACACCTATTATAATACATACAAAAACATTTATTTGGTACTAGACCTTATATCTCAGGATTTTAGGTGATTTATTGTGGAACTGATTTTGCATTGTTTGGTGACTACATTTTGGTGACAGATCTACTATTTGGAGGACAAACCCTATTATTTAAGAAACACAAAACTAATTAAATTGGTGATAGCTTAAATGATACCCAATATCTAGACTAGGACGGCTAATGAAAGAAAGCAATGGTAACAGATGGAAGAGGCCTTCCGCCTTTCCATCGTCTGTCACACAGGTTTTACAGTCAAACGGTTGGAGCTACAGTCTTCAAGTTTTCACAGTATAATCTTGTTGACCCAAAGCCATACTTGAATAGTCAAAAATACATTTGGTACGGAACTCTAAATATGCAAAGTCTTTACATGCACTTGGCTGGTTTTTACATGCTTTTATTTAACTTGCAATGTATGTATGTATTTATGTATCTAACTGTTTGTTTGGGTGTCTTGCAACTCAAATTAGACCCACTTCCCGATGTCCGATTGGACTCAAATTTGGTGTACTTATGTATCTTCAGTGACAATACAATGATATGGTACCATGAAGCTGGTCTGATGATGGGACGTAAGATGGCCATAGGAACTTCTGAACTAAACAAGATAAACCCATCGAGTCTGAGGTCGACTGATTCGTCTTGAGAAGCATTTTACACTTAGATGATATCCAGGATCTGATGATGAAGCTGGAAGGTGGCCACGGCATCTCTGTGATAAAACAACATAACCCTACCGAGTTTGTGCTCGATTGATTCGTCTTGAGGAGCACTTTACATTACATCATAATATCCGTAGAATATTTTAAAACATCACGCCTACTCTAAAATACTAACCAACTGAAAAGTTAAAACTAAATTAAAGGTAAAAAAATATTTTTAAAAACAAGCTTTTATGTGGGACAATGAAGCGGACACTACCCGTTACAGGTTACAGGTTAGGTACTAACTATACAGAAGTATAGTGCCACAAGCTTTTAAGAATATACGTAAGTACCTACACGCCAAATACTAGAATGTATTATTAACTTTTTAGTCCATTGTCCCAGATAAAAGCTTGTTTTTAAAAATATTTTTTTACGTTTAATTTATTTACTCTGTAAGATAGTAATGTTTTGCAGAGTTTTAGTTATAACTTTTTTGAAGCCAACTGTGAAGATCTTAGTACAAAGCTAATGTGACCCAATGAAGTGTGTTCCAAAATGCTAGTATACCTACTTAATTTATTATTTTTTCGTTTCAGTTATTCGGAGGTCTGCTGATCGCAGTAGGCCTTTATGCATTCATCGACAAATGGCAAGCTACAGGACTCATTAAAGTAAGTTCAAACATGTTATTATATGGTGAAGACCAAGGCCTATCCAAATATCAAAGCACACCTTATGTATCAAAAAACATTGGTGCCCACTACCAGACTACAATCTGAGACTGGACTTTCTGTCTAAGCTTGTGCCTGTGTCTTCACCCTCGTGACAGTCAGAAACTATCCCAAGAGAACTATACTCCCGGGTTTTATCTATTTCTATACAAAAACTCATTCAAATTGGTTAAAAGATTATCGTTACATCCATAAAGTAGAAATTAAATATATATATAATTATGTATGTGAGAACGATGTAGAATGACGTTCCCGTTAAAAGCGTCCGGAATTTTATATAAAATGCAAGAACAAATGATTACAAGTACTGCAAGCCGCGCTTCATTCCAATAGTTACAGAATTATGGAGCAGATTACATATTTTTTCCTTCATCCTTTGTAAGCACCACTGATATTATCGCTTAATTAGACGGACTGAAACAAAGGTCAAATTATTATTTGATTAGTTTCGGGTTTTTTGAGGTCCGCGAAAATGTTATCTTATCATAGTTGTTTATAACCGGGTTTGCGGACGGCGAGCAGTGGGTAGCTCGCCGTCCGATCAGCACCAGGCCCGTGAGTCGACGGCGCGTAGTGTTCCACGCGCGCCTCAAAGAGATGTTTGTTAGCCACCACTGACGGGGCCCATCGTGGCCGGTGCCTGCACGCCTAGGGGTAGCGGATAAATTCTCAACATGAGTTACCGCACCCCTCGACACTCAGGCAGGGAAGGAACAGGGGTGGGTTTTAGTCAGTAAAAGTCTGACACACCCTTCCGCTCCACCTAAAGCGCGCGGATGTCATTGGATGATTTCCCACCCTCAAAAAAATATAATAAACTACCTAGCAAAACAACATTATCAGCCTATTTTGTTCCCACAGCTGGCCACAGGCCTCCTTTCTGTGAGAGGGTGTGGGCTCGTAACTCACCACGCGGGCCCAGTGCGGGTTGGTGGATGTCACATGTCTTTGAAGTTTTGGTTCTAGGACATGCCGGTTTCCTCACGATGTTTTCCTTCCTTTATTAGTACCTAAACAGTGGCAATGAACGAAAATAGCTATAACTCACCTTACATAATATTGTCGTGTGTTAAAGAAGCAGAAACACGTTTATGATTGCGTAAGCGCAACATCCTTTTAACACAGATGCAACTGTCCGTAATTCGTGTGTGCACATTGTGTAACCACCTCTCACTTCTTGGCTACAAAATATGTGACATATTTGATGACCCGCCCGGTGCCCCTTATTCGAACGGAGGCAAATTATTATACAATATATAATCATTTGTCGCAGCCATCTTAATAGGGATTCCTGGATACAATAATAATAATTCTATTTAGTCCGTAATTTAGATTATCAAAAAATATAGGACACGTACGTTTCGCTTTACCAAACCAATCAAAAAAGTCAACGTAATGTTCAGGAGTGGGGGCTTGTTACGTCACTTCGTGGTAAAAAGAGAGACAATGTATTTTGGTAATCTAACTGATGGAATAAATATTTTTTTTTGGGAATACTACCCTATTCGCCATTAAGTTAATAGCCTAGCCTGATAACTAAAAAACGCCGTTAACTAGCGGGCTAAATGATATTCAGCCGATGCGTCTAAGGGTATTGTTACACCAATCGATCGATCGTCACATGGATACCGGTCGATCGATCGATTGGTGTAAAATTACACCTTAACGCGTCAGGCATCACCGTAGACCCGGGCCTGCGGATGGCGGTATTTCGCCGTCCGATCAGCACCAGGCCCGAGAGTCGACGGCGCGTAGTGTTCCACGCGTGCCTCAAAGAGTTGTCAGCAGTAAGGACGGGGCCCGTCATGGCTGATGCCTGCCCGTGGGTTGAGGATAAATTCGAAACAGAGTTACCTCGCTCCTGGGCACTCAGGGCAGGAAGGAACAGGGGTGGGTTTTAGTCAGTAAGAGTCTGACACGCCCTCCCGCTCCACCCAGAGCGGGAGAAGTCATTGGATGATTTCCCACCCCACAAAAAAAAAAAAAAAGAAATGCGTCAGGCCCCTCGCGTTACCATAAGGTAACGCAACAATAGGTTTTTAATTGTGTCTGCTAATGACGCGTTAAACAACATTTTGTTGTTACAAATGTTGTTTACATTTAATTAACTGACTGGTTAACGCTTAGGTCATTCTTAAAAAAAAAACTTTTTAGCAAAAAAATTAACCGACGAAAAAGAACTAAAAAGCAAAAAATAAATAAAACTTTTAAGTCTTGAGTAATGAGCATATTTACCTACATAAAATATCAAATTTTATATAAACTAATTTTGAGTCGGCGCCAAACAACAATCTGATTATTAAATATCTAAATTTTATAAGTACTTACAAATGAAGAAGGCTGTAAGTAGGTAATTAATCATTTTATTAATTGGCGCCGACTCAAAATTAGTTTATATAAAATTTGATATTTTATGTAGGTAAATATGCTCATTACTCAAGACTTAAAAGTTTTATTTATTTTTTGCTTTTTAGTTCTTTTTCGTCGGTTAATTTTTTTGCTAAAAAGTTTTTTATTTTTTGATTTTTTGTGGCTCGCATCATCTTGTAACACTCCGAGGCTAATTTCTAATTCTTCATCATTCCTCTTGCCACTGAGCTGATGAAATAACCATCCTTCCATGAAGTTCCCAGGATATTGACCAGTTGAGGTTACCTCCAATACTGTAAAGACGTCTTTTCTTCAAACCATACTAAGTGGTATTTGTCACTAAAACTAGTTTTTATATCTAACTTCTATTGTTTAGGAAAGCTATGGTTTCCATCATCAGCTCAGTTTCATGATGTGATGGTTCCTAAATGCAAATACCTGATTAAGTTATGAAAAGTAAACAGAAACAATATTCGTGCCCAATTTTCGAGGTTCTCTCTCAATTTTTCCAGGATCCCATGATCAGATCCTGATGTCCTTGACATGGTACCACCCTTGAGGTATACCTTATCCAAGAAAAGAAGAATCATCAAAATCGGTTCATAAATAACGGAGTGAGGGCCGAACATACGTACAGAAACGCTAAACGTATCCACAATTTTCGAGGTTTTCTCTCAATTTTATCAGGATTCCACTGTCACATCCTGATTTCCTTATTATGGGACCATTCTTGAGGTATACCCTATCTAACAAAAAAAGAATAATCAAAATCGGTTCATAAATAACGAAGTGAAGGCCGAACATACATACAGAAACGCTAAACGTGCCCACAATTTTCAAGGTTTTCTCTCAATTTTATCAGGTTTCCACTGTCAGATCCTGACTTCCTTGACATGGGACCACCCTTGAGGTATACCCTATCTAATAAAAAAAGAATAATCAAAATCGGTTCATAAATGACGGAGTGAGGGCTGAAGATACACAAAAAAAAAAAAAAAAAAAATATATATATACGGTCGAATTGAGAACCTCCTCCTTTTTTTCGTCGGTTAATAAGGTGGCTATGTCACGGAATATAACTTGGGGCACCCCGACACGGATAGGTTAGGTTCGAAGGAGAATCCCATCTCCTTCATGTTAGGTTCCTTTAAACCCTGGAGACAAAAACAGAAGCCCCGCAGCTGGGCTCCGTCGGCTTAGTTTTTACGACCGTCGCCAGCTTATTGCCGGCTGAACGAAAGACAAAATTAATTTTACGACTTATCACAGCTACTCCCAAATGTCTGGGCTTGGTACTGGAATAAGCCTACAATCATGATATTTTTAATTTGTTGATAAAACTTCATAGCCATGATTTTTTTCTTTTTATTGCTATTAGACGCCGAAACCAATCACGTAGTAGGTACTTATTTATGTAAAGTTTTCGCTAATGAGTTAGAAAAAGTCTTATAAATTCGGTTTGTTGCCTTTCCTACCACCAATTTAATACTAGCATCGTTTTACCTAGATACTTAATTTTCCGTTTCTATTTCAGCTGGACACCGTATACGATGTAATGCTGAACATAAGTTTACTGATCGCTCTGCTCGGCGGCGTAGTGTTTGTAGTCAGCTTCGCGGGGTGCGTCGGCGCTCTCAGAGAGAACACGTGCCTGCTCAAGTTTGTAAGTAACGTATCTACTAGCATTTTGATTAATCTACGCGGCGGCGGCGTAGTATTCGTAGACAGCGGTAGTAGGTAGGTAGTAGTAGTTCGCGAGCTGCGGCGGCGCCCTCAGAGAGAATACTTGCCTGCTCAAGTTTCTAAGTGACTTACTAACATGTTGATCAGTCTGCGCGGTGGCGTAGCTTCGTAGTCAGCGTCGCTGGCTGTGTCGGCGCCGTGCCTGCTCAGGTTTGTAATGTAAGTTACTAACACGTAGATCAGTCTACGCGGCGGCGTAGTGTTTTTAGTTAACTTCGCGGGCTCTGTCGGCGCTCGCAGAGAGATCACGTGCCTGCTTAAGTTTATAAGTAACTAATACGTTGATCAGATTGCGGGGCGGCGTAGTGCTCGTAGCCAGCTACGCGCGCTGCGTCGGCGCTCTCAGACAGAATACGTGCCTGCTTAAGGAGGATGCGCCAGGGTAGCCCGCGAAATTCAAATTTTCATACGTTTTTTGCAATTTGCAGGTCAGTGGTCATGAAATACTTACATTTAGCATCAATTCTAACTGAGAGAGTTATATTGATGATTTTAATGATTATAATTCTATAAATACATACTTGCTACGGCCGCGAATCAAATTTTGACCAAGATACAACCTGACACTGATCTGCAAATTGCAAAAAACGTAAGAAAGTTTGAATTTCGCGGGCTACCCTGGAGCATTCACCTTAAGTTTGTAAGTAACTTACTAATACGTTGATCAGACTGCGGTGCGGCGTAGTGCTCGTAGCCAGCTTCGCGCGCTGCGTCGGCGCTCAGAGAGAATACGTGCCTGCTTAAGTTTGTAAGTAACTTACTAACATGTTGTTCAGTCTGCGGGACGGCGTAGTGCTCGTAGCCAGCTTCACGCGCTGCGTCGGCGCTCTCAGAGAGAATACGTGCCAGCTTAAGTTTGTCAGTAACTTACTAACATTGTTGTTCAGTCTGCGGGGCGGCGTAGTGCTCGTAGCCAGCTTCGCGCGCTGCGTCGGCGCTCTCAGAGAGAATACGTGCCTGCTTAAGTTTGTCAGTAACTTGCTAACATGTTGTTCAGTCTGCGGGGCGGCGTAGTGCTCGTAGCCAGCTTCGCGCGCTGCGTCGGCGCTCTCAGAGAGACGTGCCTGCTTAAGTTTGTAAGTAACTTACTAACATGTTGTTCAGTCTGCGGGGCGGCGTAGTGCTCGTAGCCAGCTTCGCGCGCTGCGTCGGCGCTCTCAGAGAGACGTGCCTGCTTAAGTTTGTAAGTAACTTACTAACATGTTGTTCAGTCTGCGGGGCGGCGTAGTGCTCGTAGCCAGCTTCGCGCGCTGCGTCGGCGCTTTCAGAGAGAATACGTGCCTGCTTAAGTTTGTAAGTAACTCACAAACATGTTGATCGGTTTGATATTCGCTCTCCGCGGCGGCGTAGAGTTTGTAGTGAGCTTCGCGGGCTGCGTAGCTACGCGCCCTCAGAAAAAATACGTTCCTGTTCAATTTTGTCAGTAGAACTTACTAACATGTTGATCAGTCTTCTGATCGCTCTGCTCGGTGGCGTCTCACATCGGAACAATGTCTTACCAGATCACTAATAACCCGTTGTGCTCGTAGCTCGGAAGATGTTCCATGTTAAGTTACTTAGTAGAAACCGGTAGAGCTTATAAAAAAAAAACGGTGTATAAAGAACAAAGTTTTTCAAGAAATCCAAAATATCATATTATTTACTATTGTATATTAGCATAACAATAGTCTCGTGTTATCTCTCTCTTATCAGTGCAGTAGCAACTTATGCTGTTATCAGCACGATTCTACCTAGCGCATGTTTATGTATGAAGCTGCTGTCATACGAACACGTCATGTGGCTAGTGTGGGTACCTAATTGTTGTTGCACGCTAGTTTTTCCCGTTCCCAACGAACGAGTTGGATTAATATGAATAGGTAGATAACTTAATTATTGTAACGGTTTGACTGGTAATGCATAGTTATAGCATAATCAACCTATAGTGTTCCCACTGCTGGGACACAGGCCTCCTGTTTGTGAAAGGGTGTGGGGTGCAATCCACACCGTGTGGGCACAATGCGAGTTCGTGGATGTCACATGTCTTCGAAGTTTTGGTACTGGGACATGCGGGTTTCCTCATGATTTTTTTCTTCACCGTTTATGAGAGCAGTGGTGTTGAAATAATTTACTCAAAGTAAAGCGCCTGCGCCTTTGTAACCACGACCTACATCTTGTAAGTTGCGGCCATTACAAATGGCCAACCCAGATTGACGATACTCAGTAATTTATTGCATTCCCTAAGTGTTAAATAATTGGTATGACATAATAAAAGATCAATATGGACCCTGTCGGGCATAGCATAGTAGGAGAGAGGAAGAGGGCTAAGTAGTAATTTAAGCAAAAAAAACTCCTTTATTGTGTCGTATGACTGATTCCCGAAATCGCTTAATTTTATTAGGGTTTCGCACCCAAAGGGTAACAAACGGGACCCTACTACCAAGTCTACGCTATCCGTCTGTCTGTCAGCGGGCTGTATCTCTTGATCCGTAATAGATAGACAGATGAAATTTTCAGTCAATGTTGCCGCTTTAACAACAAATCGGTGTTTGTATTTTACTTCTTCGTTATTTGACACCGACCTCCGAAATTAAAGTTATTTTTTAATTTTTAGTGTATTTTTTTTTTTGGAAGTCGGTTGTTTTTTGTTGTAAAAAAGTTTTTTATTTTTCTCTTTTTAGTTGTTATACCCCAGAACTAAAAACCCCAATAACATGGAACGTGGAATTTAAACATTTGGAGAACACCAAAACGTCATCGAGGTATACATATTTTTCGTTTTTGTTCAGTTTCTCAAAAAGCACTGAAGCAATTTCGATAAAATTTATATGGGACCACATCTGGAGTATATTCTTTCGGATAAAAAAAGAATTTTGAAAATCGGTCTATGACAACTGACGGAGAAATCGGCGGACATACATAAAAAAAGAAAAAAACATACATACAGTCGAACATAGAACCTCCTCCTTTTTCGAAAGTCGGTTAAAAATAAATTAAAAATTAATGGGGGCTTGAGCCTCCTTTAATTATAACTGAAAATTTCGACTGTCTACCTATTACGGATCATGATGAACCCAAAAAAAAAACACGTTTCTAGAAACGTGTTTATTTTTTTGTTTTTTTTTTTCAGTTTATGGTACGGAACCCTTCGTGTGCGAGTCCGACTCGCACTTGGCCGGTTTTTAATAAATGTATTTGTTTTCCTTACTTCTCTATTATTTTCTGGCAACGTATTATTAATTTTGATGGACATAACACTTTCTTTGTATTTCTTCGCAAAAATCTGGGTGTTTTCTGACAAATTTACATAATTTAAAGATATGATTTTCTTCTCAACACATACATGGAAGTGTATTTTGTGTTTTTAGAAGTGTGGTTTGCAGCTCGATGAACATCTCGAAAACCAAACTGATGTCTAACACCACCAAATGAAAGGTTTTCTTCTTCGTGTCGCTGGTACGACAGTGTTTTAATATTTTTTGGCCCAGAACTTTACCACGGCGTCGTCGGTAGCAGCGTAGAGGTCACTTTTGCAGGCCTTGCCCGTGTTTGTAAATTAGTTTTTCTTGTGTCTGGTCAAAAACCACTAAGTATTCCACTTCGTGGTTTAGTCGTATAAACAAAAGTAATGCTTACCTCACTGATTCATGTTTGCCTATGAAATTAATTCAATTTGTGTTTTTCTATTTATTTATAACCTGTTAAATGACAATTATTTAGTTTGAGGGCAGAAAAAGAAAAAAAGTGTTTAGTATGTTTTGTGTGTTTGTTTGTGTTCCCCAAAAGGTACACGGTAATGTCTTTCGAGAGTTTGTAAGTATGTATTTTTTATATTTATTTCTTTGGCACGTTCCCACTGTTGGAACTTAGGCCATGAGCCGTAATCCAATCCACCACGCGGGCCCAATGAGTGTTGCTGGAGTTCACATGTCCTCGATTTTTTGGTTCTAGGACATGCTGCTTTCCTCAAGGTGTTTTCCTTCACCGTTTTAAAAGCAGTGGTGGTGAAATAAATTACACCATGTAAAGCGCCTGGTCTGGAACTGGGCTTGAAACCACGACGTACCGCTCGTAGGTCGAGGCTGTTACCACTGGGTCACTGGGAAACTAGGAACTTAAATGAAAAGCCTCTACTCGTATAACTAGTTAAAACATCCTATATAGGTTACTTCAGTTCCCAGTTATCCAGGTTACACTGAATATTATAATAATAATTTTTGTGTCGTTTCCCTCCACAGTACTCCCTCTGCCTGCTCATCCTATTCCTGGTGGAGATGGGTGGCGCAGTCTGCGGGTTCGTGTTCCCTCGCTCGCTGCACGGCCTGCTGGAGCTGAGCTTCACGGAGCGAGTGGTCCACGCCTACAGAGACGACCCCGATCTGCAGAACTTCATCGATTTCGCGCAGAGTGATGTGAGTTTGTTAAATTGTTTTGTGTCGGACCAACCGTCGCAGATTTTCCGTCACGGACTCATTAAATAACTGGGCGTGTCCAAATCTTATTGACTAAAACCCGGCCGTATTCCTTCACTTGACTCCGTTGATTACTCCCGCGACCCAGGGTTGCAGACCACCTTACTTCAAAAAACTTTCTATGTATAATTTGCTTTGGTTTTCTAGTTCCACTGCTGCGGCCTCACCTCAGACGGCTACATGGACTGGTCGAAGAATGAGTACTTCAACTGCTCGTCACCGTCTGTGGAGCGCTGCGGGGTTCCCTTCTCGTGCTGCATCAACGCCACCGACATCTCCTCGGGGCTCGTCAACATCATGTGCGGGTATGGCGTGCAGAACTATCCGGTGAGTTTACAATACGAATCTAGGATCTAAAGCTGTGTTTTTGACTGTTTCTTAGTGTCTTTAAGGTTAGTTTTTGAAGTTATACTTCTTTTGGCGCGTTAAGGAAAAATGATGATAGTAAATTTTTACGATGCGCGCGCACACCGTCACAAAAACCGACACCCTGAAGTTAGCTATAGTCTGGTTCATGAAGAATGATTGTTTTCCTTTTGTAAACTTTGTGACAGTTCGGTTTTTTGTCTTGTTTCGCCAAAGAAGTATAACTTCTTACGTGCGTACATAAGTACACTGTACACACTTTTTTTATATGTCACTGTTATAGACCTGGAACCTGACTGTCAGAGAGTTCCAGGACTCATTAGACAGCATCCTAGGGTACTAAGGTTATTCTCAATTGTTGTAAACTCCTCCTCCTGCTGTCGTGTTCCTCATTATATTACTCAGGGTCGTGATTCCCCCGATGTAAAGTCACTTTCTTCATGTTGTTTCGCCATCTGCGTCTATCTTCGGCACTGAAACGCCTCGTAGAATTTTGCCTCCAAGGATGAGCTAATTTGGTCCGACCATCTGTGATCAAGTGGACTGCGACCTCTCGCACGCTTGCCATCAACCTTGCCAGTAACTATTAGATGTTCTGCGTTATATCCAACTTATCTGGCAATGTGACCGAAAAACTAACAGCAGACAACCAAACCACTAGGCTTAAAATTAGACTTCCAGACTTCCTGATTCCATCCATGCCAAGATAACAGGTATGTATCCATCTTAACCTAGCAGGCTAGCAGGGATTGACCGTGATGCGTTGGAAGTGCCTTCATTTAAATACCACCACTCATGGAGACAAAGTGTTAGAGAGAGTTTTAGCTTTCCTCTTAATAATATGAGTTTTTCACGACTTGGTTCTCAATTTCCAGGTCGCCGAAGCAAGCAAACGCGTCTGGACAAGCGGTTGCATCGAGATTGTCCGCTCTTGGGCCGAACGGAATTTATACACCATCGCGTCCGTCGCATTAGGGGTCGCCCTATCCCAACTGTTCGTGATCTACCTCGCGAAGACCCTGGAGGGACAGATTGAGTTGCAGAAAGCCAGGTAGGAGTCACAATGCCGGTCGCGGCGCACGCCTGGACTTAGGATTGTCTTGAGGATGAGGTAATGTGGATAGGTTAAGGGGTGGGTTTGTGTGGGTAGAAATGTGCTCTTTAAGAGGAAATATAGTTACACATACATTACAAATAGACAATCATAGTATCACGATAAGGCTGATACTCACACACACACTACATTAAATGTAATCTACCCTTTCAGGGACCTTAGTCCCTGAAGCTGTAGCCACTTTTAGGCCGAAAACGCACTACCAGGCGGCTAGTGCTTAGCGAGTCATCTGGCGATTAGCGAAGTAAGACGAACTTCTTAAAATATTTTTAGCCACATTGCGCGCTTGGCGGTATTATAATTGGGGCCATTCAAGTATTACATAAGCATCTAAGGGGGGGGGGGGGGAGGGGGGGCGTGATTGTTCGAAATAATTACCGCGGCCCTGGAACGTAAAGGGCAACTGAAGGAACAGGTGGATAAGAGTCTAACACTCCCTCCCGCTCCACCCACAGCGGGAGGTCATCTGATGATTTCCCAGTCTCTCTCTAATAAGCAAAGCAAAGACCCGCCTTAAACCCCAGGGCGGACCTTTGCTTTACTTATTTTTGATGGCATGTGGGATGGGGTGTGGATAGCGATTATGTCAGAACAATTTATACAATAATTTCTGATTTTTCTGCAAAAGGTCCATTAAATTTCTTTATACTCAATAAATTCCTTATATCTATAATTGATAAGCCGCTCATGACGAACACTACAGAAATCTGAACAGATTAGAAAAAATATACCAATGTTTACGTAAACATAGAAGGGAGGGGGGCAAGAGCTTTGCCTATTTGTGCTGACAATGGGAAGGGGGGATTCAAAATGACTAAAATTCTGCGTATATTTGAATGGCCCCTACGTCAGTGCGGCTGGTTAAAAACATTTTAGTATGTTCGTTTCACTTGGCGCTTTCGTGAGTCGACTAGCATATAGCGTAGAGGTAAAGTTTTTGAGGTTGTAGGGGGTAATCTCTGGATCTACTGGACCGATTTTAAAAATTCTTTTACCAGTATAAAGCCACGTTATTTGTGAGTGCCATAGGCTATAAATTTTTGAAAGCCACGATAACGAAGTGGTGGGTGAAGTGCTAGTCAGTAATAAAGGACGAGTAAACATAGTAAACTAAAGCATAGGAAATTTTATGAATTTATAAACAGTATCGAAGGTATTAGGGGTTGCCCTATCATCTAGCTTGCGAATCCGCCTGTCTCAACTGTACGTCATCTACCTCGCGAAGACCCTCAAAGGTCAGATTGAGTTGCAAACAGCTTGGTAGGAGTCACAATGCCGGTTGCAGTGCACTGCTAGACTTAGGATTATCTTGAGGATGAGGTATTGTGGATAGGTAAAGGGGGGGGGGGGGGTTGTGAGGGTAGAAACAGGTGAAAAAAAGGTGATTTTAGCAGGACCTGCTGGATAGGTATGTGTATACAATCATAAAATACAATAGACAATCAAGCCTTTGGCCCTGAATGGATACCAAATTTAATACATTCATATTTGGACATAAAAAGTAGTTTTCATGTAATTAGGGATGTCTTTAATGTATGGCATCACTATCACTACATAGTAAAATCAAAGTCGCTTTCCGTGTCTGTCTGTTTCTCCGCTAACTCCTAACGAAATATATAAATATACACATATTTGTAACCATGCAAAGCCGGGGCGGGTCGCTAGTAAGAAATATTTTGAAAACTATTCAATCTGCCTAATTATTTCCCAACATGATCCGCCTTGGCAGGACTGCTGTCAGATTCAGTGTCAGCTATCAGATCTGGTTTCTGGCTACCGTAACCTTTGCCAAAAATTTTCAAATGAAAATTTAACCCTTTCAAAGCCGGGGTGCCCGCCCCGGAGTGTCTTACGAAACTCGCATTTCATAAACTAGCAAACTAAGTTGTTCTCTCTGATTACAGATGGCAAACCTGAAACAGGGGCACGTTGGGCGCATACCGCGACGAGTGCCGCCGCGCGCTGCTGTAGCACGCGCAGCCCAGCCTGCACATGTGATCACACACGCATTACTACTAAAACAACTTGTTCATAAAGAGCTGTGAATTGTTTAGCCACTGATTTGCAAGATTTTTTTAAAGAGAATTAGGCCCACCTTCGCCATAGACGGACTGCTTAAGGTGAAAGCTCCACCCTAGCCCGCAAAATTCAAATTTTCTTACGTTTTTTGCAATTTGCAGGTCAGTGTCAGGTTGTATCTTGGTCAAAATTTGATTCGCGGCCGTAGCAAGTATGTATTACTACAATTATAATCATTAAAATCATCAATATAACTCTCTCAGTTAGTATTAGTGCTAAATGTAGTATTTCATGAAATCATGACATTTGGTACTTATACTAACTGAAAGAGTTGTATTGATGATTTTAATGATTACAGTTCTATAAATACATACTTAATACGGCCGCGAATCAAATTTTGACCAAGATACAACTTGACACTGACCTGCAAATTGCAAAAAACGTAAGAAAATTTGAATTTCGCGGGCTACCCTGGAGCATCCACCTTAAAGCACTTGAGACCAACTGCACCACAACACGACTGCTCAAAGTCGTGTTGTGGTCAGGGCCTCCATTAACGGACTGCTTGGAGTCAGTACATTTTTGGAGCAGTTACTACATTTTTAGCTACGAAAACAAATGAACTGCTTGAGCGGTCCATGTATGGCGATCGTCAATTTTGTATTGAAACTGCAGATCGCCCAACAGTGACCGCTTGAAGCAGTCCGTCTATGGCGGGTCTTAGAGCTGGTTTTTGAAATGATCATGTGAAGTTGAGTATTTCTTAAACTTTAAACAGATCACTCGATCTGCCTACAAACCATTGGGGTCTTACGAATATTTTACATGAAAAAACTGCTTATCTGCTTACCAAGTAACTAGGTAGCAAGACATCCCTTGGCGAGACTGGTATCAGATTTTTTTAGAGTTTTAGGGTCGGTATCTGCATTGAAAAGTTTGAAAGATTTTCAGGGTAAATGATATTTATTTTGTAAGAAGATAAAAATGCACTTTTACATCACGTGTTTTTTGCCATATTGAGCCCGGTGTTTCCTATCTGACTACTCTGAAAAGAAACACCGAAATAAACTCAGAGTTCAAAGTCTTATTTAAAATTCAAGCATTAAGAGGGAACAGGGGCTGCGATTCTCCATACAAATGTATTCCCCTTTTTCCTTCCTGAATAATGTCTCTAGAGCAATCTTTTTTTATTGTTATTAGAGGTCTATCAGACAAATTCGGAAAGTTTTAACATAAAACACGCCCCCAAGCGCGCCGCAAGAACCTAGACAAACTCTTTCTTAAAAATTTGGTGCCAAAAATAATTGAATCGGTTGTTTTCGAGGAGAAATAAGGGGAATACGAAACGTCGATCTCGTCAAAAATATTGTGATAAAATCTGTCTGAGCTGCAGCTGTCCCTATCGCACTCCACGTGCCCCCGTGTGGCTTGAGGCAGCACGACGGCAATAGTTTCTTCAAATACCTATTTTGTATATTGCTTGCAGGCCCTGTTCCCTCTTAAACATTCCGTAATTGTCAAATCATATGAGAACCATATAGGGCATGTCTGAGGTTATCTTTTGAGGGAAGCACCACAGGTTTCAGCGGACCTGTCCAGACAGTTCAAGCATTTGTGAGTTATTGTAAAGTAGATTTTGACAAATACTCAGCTTAAAATTCAGAAACTGGTGAATAGAACGAACAGTCTGCCAATCAGTTGCTAAACATTTCATAGATTTTAATAAATAAGAGTGAACATGTGTAGGTGTATTGACTATTACAAAAACGGGAATTTTGCGTCTAATGTGCCATCGACTTTCAAGATTCTATAGTGACATTTTTAGACACATGTGATGTGACATTTTGTGGACTATCTTAAACCCTAATTCGGATATAGGGTACCAAATTGTATCAAAACGACTTTTAAATCGCGATTTTGTATGTCATGTGCCATCGGGAATCGAAGTCGCGATCAATTGAATGCGTTGATGTGCCATCGGCTTTTTAATATGGTAATTTGATTTCGCTTTGTTGAGAATATTACTTATTTTCTGTGACTTGCAAGTGCTCAGTTAAACACTGATTAGCTTGCATGCAACATCGGTACAAACTTCAAAAATGTAAAAATTAATCTGAGGAACTTGCATATTTTGTCGGGCATCGAAAAAAATATCTTCCAACAAAAGTAGTATAAATGTGAAAAGAACTTAAGGCCATGTGTTGCCTGTTGCAAAAAATTAGCAACACTTTTCACTAAGTCTGTTGCTATGTCAAAAAAATAAGTAAAATACTCCAACAAAAAAAAAACAGCATTTACGAAAGAATCTCAGGACAGTTCGGAATAGCATTTCGTATCATCGCGCCGGCCCCATAGGGATCGGGCAAATCTCTGCGAGCTTTCTTAATGTGCATATTATTATTAGGTGTAATTTATATGTGTTTGCCAACTCGTGGTGTTAATATATGTAATTTTAAGATGTATCTATGTATTTTTTTTATTTTGGGATAAGTAGAACTTGACAAAATTGTGGGCGGACTTGGTTGAGGTTACAAATCGAGAGAATGGTACAGAAACCAGTATTAAGATACGAGCATAATATGCTTTGACTATAATGTTCCCACTGCTGGGACACAGATCTCTCTGTGAGAGGGAGAGGGCCACTACCCACCATTTATGATATTAGATTTTATAAGAAAGTAGTCAAAATGGCAATTAAATCTACTTTTTAGTTCATTGCGAAATTCTCTCTCGTTTTTCTCAAATCAATAGCAACAAGCAAATTCGTCAGCCATTTCAGAATGTTTTTGGCAAATATCGGTAAAAGAATATTGTTTTCCCAAGAAAAAACTATCGAAAGTTAAACTTATTCCAAAAAGAACAGTATAAAACCATGTATTTCATAATGTTATCTTAGTTAATCTTGCATTTATATCCGACTGTATATAAAGCGTCTTTAATATAATCGTAGGGTATAATGTCCTATGAATATTATGAATTTAATTCTCAATATATTTAGTGTCAGTATCGTTATGGTACCGATACCGATACTGACTGAAAACTTATACAGAGCGTAACGATAATACGTGATCATACTTCAGATACCGCTTTCCCCATGGGAAAAAAGGAAGTCGGTCAATTCACAAAAGAAATATTGGACTTACCTTACAAAATTATTATGAGAGGTCCAAATTTTTTTTCGGAATTGTGTTGAAGCAGTATTTAATATGAGCATGCATTTCAGTTACACCTTTCATACAGGGATGAAGGAGTAGATCCTTAAAGCACTCTGTAAAAAATTGTGCATCAATTTTACGGCCAGTTTCTGGAACGATGATTATCGCAACATTAATGTGACAGATTGTAGAAAGCGTGTTAATCAATCAATCATTTATTTTGTAAAACATAGGTATGGTTACAGATAGCATATCGTCAAACATTATTGGCACTATGTTTTGCTAATATATGGCGTACAAAATCAACATAAACAAACAATTTCTGTCAATAGATTACATTCAAAAAATATTCAATTTAAAATATGTCAATTAGGTAAACAGGTCATTATAAACAACTATAAAGCTGCTGTGATTGGTGGAACGAATCTTCAACAGCCAATCGCATCACTTGACTTGCATTTAATTTGTGACGCGTCGATAATTTTCCAGAAACCGGGTTTTAGAGCACAATGTACTTCAAGTTAAGTTTTTAAAATACTTTATCGGTATCGGTGCAATTAAAATTATTACGTTTAAGTAATTAATTAAAATAGTGAAATAAATTTAATAATTATCATTTCTCACGAACATCTTCCTTTCGTAATGTTTAAGTAGGAAAATATCTGAATTGTGATAATTTTAATTATTCCACTTTGCTAAAATGGGATGTTGCCTAAAATATAGGCCATGTGCTCAATTTTTTCCCAAAATTATAAACAACAAGACTAAAAGCTAAAATGTGTTGCTTTTTCCACTGAAAAACGTAGACTGATTTAATTTTTATTAGTGAAATATACGCGCGTTCTTTTCTAGTAAATTTGATGAAAGAAAATACCATCTTTGGGTTTTATTTTCTAATTGGTGCAAATAATTGGTTGTTTGTACTGTATTGGTTTCGTTCAGTTAAAAATTAAGGCACCAGGTATTTTTTTTGGTACTGAATTTATACTGGGAAAAAAAATATTCAGATATCGGTCTAAAAAAATTGTTACTAAATCAAAATTATGTAAATACAGTGTTAAAAATTGTTGGTTTCATATCATTGGTAAAAAAGTTAATTATTAATATAGAATTTTATCTAAATTGCCCCATTGCACGCATGTGCTCAATATTGTGTTTTAAAGCTCAATTTTCTTGTAGTACTAAAAGTTGTTAATTTGAGAGCTTTTATGTAAAAATTCGACTGTGTCAAACTTTTATGTAATTTGGTTTGAACATCATAGAGTAAGATCCGAGAGCCGCCAGACATTACTTTAAATATATTAACGACTAATTGGTTATTATGGGCTGGTTTCCACCTCTATTTTATTTAATAGGAGTAAATAATGAAAATTAAAGTCAGCGATGATTTGGGAGAGTGATAAACGCCTTATTTGGTTTATCAAATAAGAACAGGTAAACAAAAAAAAAATATTGGCCGTCGGCTCAAGGTAGCAGGTAAGCGTACGTCCATCTCGCGTGCACACATTTTTAACCGACTTCAAAAAAAGGAGGAGGTTCTCAATTCGACTGTATATGTGTGTTACCTCATAACTTCTAACTACGTGAACCGATTTTGAAGATTTTTTTTTTATTTGAAAGCTGTTGCTTTACATTTGGTCCCATTTTAATTTGGTGAAGATCTGATGAAGGACTTCGGAGATACACAACGGAACTCTTCAATAAATGATAGCAAACCTTCCAGAATTGCTGCAATCGCATGTCTGTATATTGTTTTCACCACTCCACAACATTACATCACGCTGATGCGCTCTGAAGGGGTATACAGATTTGTACAGTTCACCCTGATACACCCTAATTTCACCAACTACGTTCAAATCCCCTATTTTTGGGGCTATCAATTCGGGCATAACTTTACTATTAATTTAATTTTAGAATGGGGTAAAACAACTAAAAAGTGAAAAATAAAAAACTTTTTACAAAAAAAATACAACCGACTTCCATAAATAAAACTAAAAAATGCAAAATAACTTTAATTTCGGAGGTCGGTGTCAAATAACGAAGAAACCAAACTAGAAACACCGACTTCCGAAATTAAAGTTATTTTGCATTTTTTTGTATTATTTATGGAAGTCGGTTGTATTTTTTTTGTAAAAAGTTTTTTATGTTAATCAGAAAATATATTATGTCTGGCGGCTCTGGGATCTTAGAATTTTTTCGATTACTCAAAATTTTCTTTTATACAACAAAAAAGATTTAGCCAAAAAGTTGCAGGCGTTCTGAAGTGATGCGCTTACATACATTCGGCGATAGATTTTTATTTATATAGACACGATTATGGAACGTAAAAGAATAGGCGCCAAGTCTTTGTGAAAAAAATAGCAACAAACATGTGTTCATAACTAAATATTATAAGAACATTAATAAAGCATTTGTTTTATCATTCCACTAATACAGTATAGTCTCACTAATCCGGCAGTATTAAAAACCAGGGGGTGCCGAATTACTGGTTTGTATAGAAAAGCTTTTAAAAATCAAGATGATTAAATTAAAACATTTTTGAATGTCCTAATTTAATACGGGACCATAAGAATCAGTGAGGCAGGCCCTAGCGGAGGGTGCCGGACTAATGTGCCGAAGTACTGAAATGCCAAATTAGTGAGAGTTTATTGTAATTATTTTAGTATCGAATGATAGATAAACCAAGTGAAACCACTCCCATAAGAAAAAGATTAGAAAACACTCATTATGAATACAATATAATTAATAATTAAGCAATTATAGTAACACTTCAAAACTGCCATTAGCTGTTGATTAGTAAACTAACATTTTAAAGTCCCTGGTCAGTCAATAGTTACTTACTCTATTAAAATGTTATTATTAAGAATTTATATTATACCTACTACATCACGGAGCATGGAATCGCCGCGCAGTGACTAGAGACACCATTAATTTTCTTCTATTTTTATCAATGGCAAGTAGAACCGTTATCACCTATTCTGCCGATGTCTCTGCGAATAACTTTCCTCATTGTGCTCCAATTTCGAACATCTTTAAAGTTTATATTTTTGAGTCAAATAAGTCTTTTGTCGCGGGCCGTCAATTTCTATGAGTTAAGGTGAATGCTCCAGGGTAGCCCGCGAAATTCAAATTTTCTTAGTTTTTTTTTGCAATTTGCAGGTCAGTGTCTGGTTGTATCTTGTTTGATTCACAGCCGTAGCAAGTATGTGTCTATAGAATTATATAATCATTAAAATCATCAATACAACTGTCTCAGTTAGAATTGATTCCAAATATAAGTATTTCATGAAATCATGACATTTGGCATCAATTCTAACTGAGAGAGATGTATTGATGGTTTTAATTATATAAATACAATGACATACTTGTTACGGCCGCGAATCAAATTTTGACTAAGATACAACCTGATACTGACCTGCAAATTGCAAAGAAACGTCAGAAAATTTGAATTTCGTGGGCTACCCTGGAGCTTTCACGTTAACGGTGACTCTTACCACAGATTTAAGTTCGTGTATAATGTTGTGTAACTTTTTTGGTGTTCAATAAAGCTTTATTCTAACTATCTCACTGGCTCGGTGGGTTTGTATGGAAAATATTGACAACCCCGGCTCTATCAGTCTCCAAGGCTTCTCGATGCTCTGTGTACAACATAATACAAACACTGCAATACACAATAATAAAGTAATTATAGAAAATAGTTCAAGTTCCACATAATAATTGTAGTGCAATATTTTATAGTAACTAAGTTGATTTTAGTGCCAGTTTAGTGAATATTCCAGACGTTTTCCACTTTGTCTAAGTTCTAAGTTTTTATATACATAAGTAGATGCAGGGTCAAAATAAATGAATCGGCAGAACTCCGCAGACTTAATGGGTACCGATATTTGTCTACAATAAATGTCGAAAACCTGATAGCCATTCTAGTGTTGTAAATTCGGTACTTTAATCTGATACAGGAATGTAACAGAAATGGCTGATCATATTTTAAATACTGATTTATCCCACAAAAATGAAAAATTTTCTTCAAGAAAACCAATTCAGAAAAAAAAACGACCTCTTATACCAATTTTGATCAGCTAATAATAAGTTTGTACAGAAAGTTCAATTTTTGAAGTGAAACGAGCATTTTTGAGATGGGAAAAAACAATTAAACTCGCGAGACACTGTTACCGACACCGCTACTAGAGCACTTGTAGCGGATTGAAGTGAAAACTTCTCGTTGGGTATTTTTGTTCAAGTTTGCACTTCTGTCGGCACTCCCGGAGTGCCACTGGTTTTTTTACTGTGATTTCCTTGAAGGCATTTGTTCATTTCCACGGGCAGAGGCAGTATCTGAAATATAACCACCTATTTCCGTAACAGCCTGTACATAAATACTTGACATTGACGCTTCTGTGCTGCCTTCTATAAATAGTTCCTGTACGCTCATTGATATCGTTTTTTACTGTCTATTGCGGCGTTTCTCTATTTTTGTTTGACCCTGTATTTAACTTTGATGGATAGAAAATCCTTTGTCTTTTTTTATTTATCGACAAGAATGATTTGAATTATAAACAATAATTTGTTTATTAAGAGTGCTCATTGTCAACCATGGAGTTCATATTCGAATATTATTTTACTGTACTCAATTTATACTGTAGACTAAACGTTATCAATAATTCCATATGAATGTGATTTTTTTTCGTGTTAAATTATGTTAAGGTAATAATTTTGAAGAGTCAAAATAGAACCTCGTTGAATTTCGATTGTAAATAATTAATATTGTTCAAAATTGCCAACTGTACTCGTTTTTAACCAAATATAACCTACATGTCGTATCTTAGTTCGTAAGTTTATAAACTTATCGATGTACATATGTATTACGAGTTCTAGTATGTATAAAAGCCATTTTTATTCATTTTTTTGTTAGAGGAAATGCTTGAGCTTGGTGAAAACTAAGGCGTATATAGCCGCCAAGTGGCGCCCTCATTGAATAAAAAATCGTAGCAAAACGTAGAAAATAAAGATTAAAAAAGCCTATGTTGCGTTTGTTACAAAGAGCTTAAGGTATTTTTACGTGTGTCAAAAACGGCCGTTTTTGGTACTTTTACAAACGCAACATAGGATTCTTTAATCTTTATTTTTTATGCTAAGATACGAACTTTTATTCAATGAATGCCACTTACGGGGAGGTAGGCCCTCAAGTTTTTATTACGAAATGTATCTTTTTAAATTTAGTTCAGAAAAATAACAGATGTTTTTTCAACAGTGGGCCTAGTGTGAGTTTTTTAACGCGCTCGAACGCGTTTGCGTAAACGTTCGCTTATGTCAAATCGTATAGAAAAACCAGGCGGCGCTTATACAGTTTTAGTACAAATTGACGTTTACGCAAACGCATTCGAGTGCGTTAAAAAACTCACACTAGGCCCTCAGTATTAAAGTCTGCATTTAATCATTTATAACAGAAGTACCTACAGTATTGCTTCAACAAACACAGAAAAACCATAGAAGTACGGAATCTTAATTACCTCAACAACTTGTATTTTAGCTTACTTCTGTTCTTTCCCTATAAATAACTTTGAGTTTGACCCTACTAGGGTATGAGTCATATTAACCATAACTCAAGCATTTCATTTAGATAATATCAGTTAGTATAAAGCACAACTCATATATATAAAGATATTTTGCGTATTAAATAGTGGGAACTGATGAAAAGACATTATTCTTGTACATTGAATACCAGTTGTCAGTGATGTAAAATATAGGAAATTAAATGAACTGTAACCTACCTATATGAAGTTTTCTTTTTTTGATGTGTGCATTCGCACGCATTCTTCACACACATTCCTCGTGCTAACCCTGGCTAGGAATATGAAGTAATCCCATTGACGGATTTTATCCTCGCGCACCGCCTCGCGTTGAGCTATAACACATCTTTCATGAAAAAGCACCCGACAGTGCGCACTATTAAGATAATTTGTAATTTTGCCATCGAAACTTAATCGTTTTAAAACTAAAAACATAAAATATAATATTAATACATAGTACCTAATGAACAGACTAGTTGGGTAAACCACATTGGTAGTCGGTTAAATGCGCACTGACTAGTCTGCTAAATGTGTACCTCCTAGTCGACTAAATGTGCACCGCCTAGTTTGCTAAATGTTCACCGACTATTTGGTTAAATATGCACCGACTAGTGGGCCAAATGTGCACTGACTAGTCGACTAAATGTGTACCGACTAGTTGGCTAAATGTACACCATCTAGTCGGAACAAACCTAGGTCAATATGCACAAAGGAACGTTTCTGGTGTAAGCTGAATTGCCTAGTACCACGGATTAAAATAAACACTAATTAATAAAAAATCCATAGTGTATTCTATCTCTGATGGAAAATAGCTGACCTTGACAGTCGTGAAGTAGTACGTGTACGGGGAGCTAAAATTCAACCATCCACTGGCAACCAGGACGTGGAGCGGTTTGCCACGTGAGTTGCGGGATTTATTTGTTCGCCAACCATGCCTCTGTGCGTAGTGATAGTGACCGTGCGTCACAATGAACCCACCTCATATAAAGCGAAGCGAAATAGGTAGGTACATACACATGCGAGTGATCAAAGTACGCGCATTAAACTCTTCAAGCCTCCATATCAACCTAACAAATGATTGATGCGGTACCACCCGGGGTTCAAAAAGCTTCAAAAAGTGTTGTTTTCATTAATAAACACTCCTTAAGTAAATCAAATCTTTATTTCTAAATTAACAGTTTATTAGCAACATAATAGCTCATTTTCAAACGGTATCCTAGTTTTTCTACCTGTTTTCTTTATAATCCATCTGAAAACCTTAAACTATTCTAGTTTTTCTAATACTTCATCTTCTCTACTATCTACTAATTAACCGTCCCATGTTCCTTCTTACCCTTTTTCCCCTTCCGCTATGAAGAATCTTGCCACATGTAAATACATCTCTATTTGTAAACAAACTAGGTACCTAACTCCTCACCGACATAATTCCCAACACCAACCAATTTTTTCTACCTGACCCCTGTTACTTCTTACCCTTCTTTCCCTTGCCCTTCGAGGAGTCAACAGGTGCTTCAACGACTGGCGGCGGAGGCGGTGGTGGCCAGTACTTGTTGAAGAATTCTTCATCGGCTGCGAAGCTCAGTGGTAAGATATGGTTCCTGCGGTTCCATTGCTCCATCTCGATTTCTTGTTGTTCTTCTAGTACACGCTCGGCTGTTGCTTTTTTCTGTTGGATGATAGAGGTGAGGATATTACTTAGATAAACTGAAGTGCCTATACAGGTTGTAACCGAAAGGTGTGGTCATATTTAAAAAAATGCTTCTGCCCATGCCCATCGAAATTAACGACTAACGAACGACTTTCTTGAAGTACATAGTTATCGTACTTATCATCAACTGATCAAAATTACTATGGGAGGTACAATTGTTTTTATTTTTTTGATAATTGCTTATTAAGTAGGTACCTACTTCCTTAAAGATAGTTTTTCATTCCGATGGGTTGAAGCAGTTCGTTGATTGGCATTGACAAGCTTTCAAGGGGTGAGAGTAGGTAGGTTCTACTCAAGAATATGAACTGGTAGGTACCAAAACCTTGTCAAACGCTCACCTCCAAAAAAGCCAAATATTCTTCAGTATCAGGCTCCTTCTTCTTCCCTTTCTTCATTTCTTTGGCATTCTTCGGAGACTTCTCCTTCTTTTCCGGTTTCTTGGGTTTCAACTTCAAAGGAGCGTAAAATTTCTTCGGATTCTGCAGCTGGTATGGTGCGTCTATCAGTGCGTACTCTGGAGTGAATGTGAACACTGAACGGACGAGATTATACTGGTAGTCGGTGCTGAAACTGGAGATAAAAATGGAGGTTAGAAAGTGCATTGTTGGGGAATACACGTAAAGCTGTTCATCCTGCGCCTGATCTACCGGACTATGAAAGTAAAGGAACAGATAGTGCACCTGTGTCTGCGTACACGCTTGTGCACTATAATACTTATCTCCTGCGTACCTACTTGGCTAATCTGCGTTGAGATTGACCACCGGGATCGAAATTTGGTCGGGGGGATTATTATATTAGATGGGGAACCTATTGCCATCAACCGGGCACAAATTCAGACTCCGGGCTGTTACTGAGAAATGCCAGATGAAAACACTTCTTAACACTGGCCGACCTGAGAATCAAAGTCAAGACCTCACGCTCAGCACTTGCACTTGTGACCACTAAGTACACCAACGAGGATAAAACATTGCTATATATGTAAGACTCATAATAAACGTATATAAATGTAGATAGGTAAGGATGTGGCCAGAAAAATATATGATTCATAAAATAAACTAACAGATCAAAAATATAGTGAATAATTTTCGCAAGATCTCTTATACAGCATTCGAAGGATGGTCCGAAGTGTACTTTCGAATCTGTGCCGACTCGTGCTGTAGATTCAACCACGTGGGGGTGAACCTCATGGGGTTCCAGTGGCTTGTACTGGACCCCAGCTTGATCGGGAGTGGGTAGCTTTTCCATCTCGATTATGTATCTGGTAGCTGCCAGCATGTTGTCCTGTGAAGATAAGTAGTAGTAGGTAATGATCATTTATTTCTATTAGGGCCAGGATTCGTACCTACTTTAATTCAATTCTATCATGGTTCTGTTGCTAGAGAGAGACGTAGCTATACAGGAAGAATAGCACTGTTCTTTTTTACCCGACTTCGCGACGCAAGGGTGGGTGAATGTGTTTATCAGTTTATGTAGATATGTACATACATACGAGTACATAAACAAAGATTAACACATTCACATACATTACATGTGTATGTTCCTTTGTGACGCAAACGCGTGGGCAGATTTTGATAATTCTTACGTCAATTGATTCGGCATAATCTGTGAATGCAAGTGCTACTAGAGACATGACAGTAATCATAGTATCTACAATATGGCGACAAACAGACGCCATATTGTAAAAAAGAAAAAAATTAAAGTCGACGAAACATCAAAATAAAGGGTTTGAGGAGGCGATTCCAAAAATATACGTCATTATAATGGAGAAAATAAAAAAATAAAATATTTTCAAAACAACTAAACATGTCACTTTTCAAGCAGTCTGATGCAGTTTGTGGCATGAAATCAATAATTGAACTAAAATCTGGCACCAACTGCATCTAGGATTTTTGAAAATTTTCAATTTTTTTATTCATAACAGAATCATCATGGCAATGGTACGTCATAATTGGGCCTCTGCCTACATTTAATTTTTTTAATCAAGCAAAATATCATTCAAATCCCTTTAGCCCTTTTTGCGTGTTTGAAACACAAACATACAAACTTTCGCATTTATAATTTAAGGTGGAAGCCCCAGGGTAGCCCGAAAAATTCAAATTTACTTAAGTTTTTTGCAATTTGCAGGTCAGTGTCAGGTTGTATCTTGGTCAAAATTTGATTCGCGGGCGTAGCAAGTATGTATTTATAGAATTATAATCATTTAAAATCATCTATACAACCTTCTCAGTTAGAATTGATGCCAAATGTAAGAATTTCATGAAATTATGACATTTGGCATCCATTCTAACTCACACCTCCTCATTACCCAATTTTACAGAAACCATGTATAAATAAATATATATAAAAAAACAACCGACTTCCAAAAATTAAAATACACTAAAAATAAAAAAATAACTTTAATTTCGGAAGTCGGTGTTTGTATTTTATTTCTTCGTTATTTGACACCGACTTCCGAAATTAAAGTTATTTTTTTAATTTTTAGTGTATTTATTTGTATTTGTGTGTATGTATTTTCTTTTTTGGAAGTCGGTTGTTTTTTTTTAACCGAATTCCTAAAAGGGGTCCTCAATTCGACTGTATTTTTTTACCTCATAACTTTTTACTAAGTCAACCGATTTTGATGTTTTTTTTAAATGAAAGCTGCTGCTTTTCGTGTGGTCCCATTTTAATTTGGTGAAGATCTGATAAAGGAACTTCGGAGATACACAATGGAACTATTCAATAAATGATAGCAAACCTTCCAGAATTGCTGCAATCGCATGTCTGTATATTGTTTTCACCACTTCTCAACATTACATCACGCTGATACGCTCTGAAGGGGTACACAGATTTGTACAGTTCACCCTGATACACCCTAATTTCGCCAACTATGTTCAAATTCCCTATTTTTGGGGCTATCAATTCGGGCATAACTTTACTGTTAATTTAGTTTTAGAATGGGGTACAGCAACTAAAAATTGAAAAATAAAAAACTTTTTACAAAAAAAAAAAACAACCGACTTCCATAAATAATACTAAAAAATGCAAAATAACTTTAATTTCGGCAGTCGGTGTCAAATAACGAAGAAACCAAACTAGAAACACCGACTTCCGAAGTTAAAGTTATTTTGCATTTTTTAGTATGGAAGTCGGTTGTATTTTTTTTTGTAAAAAGTTTTTATTTAAGTTTTTTATTTTTCACTTTTTAGTTGTTTTACACCAGCACTAAAAACCCCAATAACATGGAACTTGGAATTTAAACATACTCGTAAATGGAGAAAACCAAAACGTCATCTAGGTACTCGTATTTTTCGTTTTTGTTCAGTTTCTCAAAAAGCGCTCAAGCAATTTCGATAAAATTTGTACGGGACCACCTCGATGGTATATTCTTTCGGGTAAAAAAAAAAATAGAAAATCGGTCCACAGCTGACGGAGAAAGCGACGGACATACATAAAAAAAAAATACATACAGTCGAACATAGAACCTCCTCCTTTTTCGAAAGTCGGTTAAAAAGGGAGAGTATCTTTTCCAAATATATAAATACAAAAAAGAACTAACTAGTGAATCCAAGTGGCTGTGACTGTGTAGCAGGACCGGCATTAAGCCAAGCATTTTTATCAAGGATATAATCCTCCAATTTATAATATGCTTGTCTACATGAATTTCAATTTGAAATTTGAAAGAAAAAATTAACAAAATAAAAAATATTGTCATAAGCAACTTCAAAAACAACAGACTTCCAAAAAAAAAAATACACTAAAAATTAAAAAATAACTTTAATTTCGGAAGTCGGTGTTTGTATTTTATTTCTTCGATATTTGACACCGACTTCCGAAATTAAAGTTATTTTTAAATTTTTATTTTTTTTTGGAAGTCGGTTGTTTTTTTTGTAAAAAAGTTTTTTATTTTTCGCTTTTTAGTTGTTATACCCCAGAACTAAAAACGAATTGAATTGATTTTGATTGGAATTTAAACATTTGGAGAACACAAAAACGTCATCAAGATATGCGTATTTTTCGTTTTTGTTCAGTTTCTCAAAAAGCGCTAAAGCAATTTCGATAAAATTTATATGGGACTACCTCGGGAGTATATTCTTTCGGATAAAAAAAGAATTTTGAAAGTCGGTCCACAACTGACGGAGAAATGCGCGGACAAACATAAAAAAAAAAAATATATATATACAGTCGAACATAGAACCTCCTCCTTTTTCGAAAGTCGGTTAAAAAGAACTGATATCCCACCAAAAACATTTTCATGTAAAACTAGCTGACCCGACAGACGTAGTCCCGACACGCAAACTGTCAAACTCGCGAAGAATAAATAGTCGTTAAGTTTTCTGAAAATTCCCAATTTTCTGTGCAACTTTCTTAATTTTTTCTTTCCTATGAACCTTCTTCTGACAATAACAAACACAACAAAAAAAGAATTAGCGAAATCGGTCCAGCCGTTCACGCGTGATGCCGAGACCAAGTAAATAGGGATTCATTTTTAACCGACTTTCCAAAAAGGAGGTTCTATGTTCGACTGTACGTATGTTTTTTTTTTTTTTATGTATGTCCGCGCAATTCTCCGTCAGTTGTGGACCGATTTTCAAAATTCTTTTTTTATCCGAAAGAATATACTCCCGAGGTGGTCCCATATATATTTTATCGAAATTGCTTTAGCGCTTTTTGAGAAACTGAACAAAAACGAAAAATACGCATATCTTGATGACGTTCTTGTGTTCTCCAAATGTTTAAATTCCACGTTCCATGTTATTGGGGTTTTTAGTTCTGGGGTATAACAACTAAAAAGCGAAAAATAAAAAACTTTTTTACAAAAAAAACAACCGACTTCCAATAAAAAAATACACTAAAAATTAAAAAATAACTTTAATTTCGGAAGTCGGTGTCAAATATCGAAGAAATAAAATACAAACACCGACTTGCGAAATTAAAGTTATTTTTAAATTTTTAGTGTATTTTTTTATTGGAAGTCGGTTGTTTTTTTTGTAAAAAAAGTTTTAATATATAGATGTTGCCAAGATGAGACCATATGGCTCGCGCTGTCAAAAGTTTTCAGATCTCATGTAGAGCCAAGCTTCTAACTCTACACACGCTAACTCTAAAAGCTCTAACTTCACAAACTCTACACCTTACTCAAAATATATGTCACATGGGCGTAAGGTGAAAAATTCACTGTTCACTACTTTTCTGATAAACAATAGTTCTTGTAGTACCGAAATGTATCCCTATAACTAGACTACCTAGTATGTAGGTATTCGCATAAATATCTGATAGTTAATCTTACAAATTAGAATAGGAAACACACCTGAAACCTCCTTATCATGCGTTGTCTGTCTGCAGCGTCAAAATGTTGCATCTCTTTCATCCACTCGCAGAACCAAAGAATCAGGATTGCTTGTGTGGCTGTAATGAAAACATGTCACCATTAACTTACTGCAAAACTAGCTCCCGCTAGCGGGTACACCCGCTTGAAAGACGCAAATTATCCGAAGCGAACATACTCCCGGGTTATATAAAATGTATCCTATGTCCTAACTGATCTTGCAGCCCCCGTAGCATGACCATTTCTATCTCTATTCTACCAAGAAAAGACAAAGTTCTTTCTATTCAACTATGTCGAGTTCGAGTTTTCTTCTGCCCGAGCACGGGGCGACCCGTAGACTCGCGTTTCTATGAAGACAAAGACATATTCATTCTTTCAATTTCGTCTGTCCATCGTCTGTCACAAAATTTTGTGCGACTAATCGGAGCCCAATTGCTGTCACTTACGTATCTGTCTATCCGTTTGTGCGTCTGTCCGTCGTCCATTTGTCTGTGCGTCTGTCTGTCTGCCCGTCTGTCTGTATGTCGGACGTCCGTCTCTCCGTCTGTCTGTCTATCCGTCTGTCAGTATGTCCGTCTTTATATCTGTCCGTCTGTCCGTCTGTCTGTCTGTCCATCTGTCCGTCTGTCGGTATGTCCGTCTGTAGGTACATCTGTAAGTCTGTCCGTCTGCCCATTTGTCCGTCTGTCCATCTGTCTGTCTGACTTTCTGTTTGTCTGTGCGTCTGTCCGTCTGCCCGTCTGTCTGTCTGTTTTTCTGTTTGTCTGTGCGTCTGCCCGTCTGTCTGTATGTCGGTCGTCCGTCTGTCCGTCTGTCCATCTGTCTGTCTGTCCATCTGTCTGTCTGTCCATCTGTCCGTCTGTCCGTCAAAGTTGAAAGTCTGCGTCTCGTACCTTTGAAACCCTCGCTACACTAAGGATTCTACATTTTAACCACTCGCTTCGGTCATCGGTTCAATCCAATCCTTTACTTGCTCAGGCTTCAATACAAGTACTCGCACCAAAAAACAACTTTGCAACCTTGCATAACATATGACATTTTTTTTAGAAATGTTCTACCTATGATGCTATGTGACTTCAACTCTTGATTAATATTAGGCTTTTGTGGAAGATTCACCACAATTTTGATATATTGAATAAGTCACAGAATTGAGTTTTTAAAATCATTATATATCTTATCTAGGTGCAATGTGATGTAGACTATTTGACACTTGTTGAGAAGAAATGATTCTAACACTTAAAAAAAAAAGTGTTAAAAGTAGAGAAAAATTGGTGGTCATGCTTTACATTGTAGACTTTTGTCGACTGAAGAATAGAAACATTTCTTCTCGTCAGTTTTAACATCGCCATGCTTAGGACGGTAGAAATCTTTCTACAATCTGTAATTTTGTCTATTCTTCCGTCGACAAAACCCGTTTCTACGGTGGTCATGCTACGCGTGCAGGAGTGCTATGTGTCCGGCCTACTTCCATTTTAGTGTCAGAGCTTGTGCTGCAAGAGGTGGACAAAAAGAGTGACAGAATAGAGGGGGCCAGTGGGCAAAAGAAAGAAAGGGAAACCTTGCAACAGATGGGAGGATGAAATTAAACGCACAGAGAGTCCAAACTGGATACAAACAGCGCAATCCAGAGAAAACTGGCTCAATTTAGAGGAGGCAAAGCTTTACCTGCAGAGGGGTTCTTACAGAATAATTTCACTACTATATTAACGTATCTAAAATCTTTTTATAAAACTGATACTACTAGTAAACTACTAATTCTTTTTATATTAACAAAACTAATTAACTTCGCAAACTAACATTTATGGAAGAAATAAAAGGCATTTATTATGTCCTAATTATCCCCAAGCGAATATCTCCCGGGTTATATAAAATTATCCCAAGCAAACGTACTCCCGGGTTATATAAAATTATCCCAAGCAAACATACTCCCGGGTTATATAAAATTGTCCCAAACGAACATACTCCCGGGTTATAAAAAAGTATCCTATGTCCTAATCCAGGACATAGGCCTCCCCAAAGTCTCTCTAAAGCTCGAATAGGCGTTGCATAGAGGGGGTTACGGGGTGGTCTTTAAGTGGTTACATAGTCTTTTGGTTCCATGTGCGGATGGTGATCACCGGGGTGGTTTTAGTGAGATAAGAATCCCACACTCCGAGGTCTTTTCCGCACAAGTCCAGGCGCCTTTTGAAGGTTTCCCTCCGAAAAAAATAGAAAGAAAGGCCTCCCCAAAGTGTCGCCACATCGACCGGTCCTGTGCGGTCCTCAGCACATCCAGCTGATTGATTTTGATTGTGTGTCTATCTGCCTAGTACTTAAGGTAGATGCGCCAGGGTAGCCAGCGAAATTCAAATGTTCTTACGTTTATTTGCAATTTGCAGGTCAGTGTCAGGTTGTATCTTGGTCAAAATTTGATTCGCGGGCGTAGCAAGTATGTACTCGTATTTATAGAATTATAATAATTAAAATAATCAGTACAACTGTTTCAGTTTGAATTGATGACAAATGTAAGAATTTCATGAAATCATGACATTTGGCATCAATTCTAACTGAAAGAGTTGTATTCATGATTTTTAACCGACTTCAAAAAAAGGAGGAGGTTCTCAATTCGACTATTTTTTTTTTATGTTGTTACCTCATAATTTAAAAAAAAAAATACAACCGACTTCCATAAAATTTTAATAATACTATTAAACTTTTTAACAAAAAATTCAACCGACGAAAAAGAACTAAAAAGCAAAAAATAAATAAACCTTTTAAGTCTTGAGTATTGAGCTTATTTACCTACATAAAATATCAAATTTTATATAAACTAATTTTGAGTTAGTGCCAAACAACAATCTGATTGTTAAATATCAAAATTTTCTAAAATTTTCTGGCTAGATGTAGGTAATTAATCATTTTATTATTTGGCGCCGACTCAAAATTAGTTTATATAAAATTTGATATTTTATGTAGGTAAATAAGCTAAATACTCAAGACTTAAAAGGTTTATTTATTTTTTGCTTTTTAGTTCTTTTTCGTCGGTTGAATTTTTTGTTAAAAAGTTTTTTATTTTATGATTTTTTGTGACTCGTATCATCTTTTAATACTATGAGGCTAATTTCTAATCCTTCATCATTCCTCTTGCCACTGAGCTGATGATGTAACCATCCATCCATGATGTTCCCAGGATATTGACCTGTTGAGGTTACCTCCAATATTCTAAAGACGTCTTTTCTTCAAAGCATATTAAGTGATATCTGTCACTAAAACCAATTTTTTATATCTAACTTCTATTATTTAGGAAAGGTATGGTTTCCATCATCAGCTCAGTTTCATGATGTGATGATTCCTAAATGCAAATACCTGATTAAGTTATGAAAAGTAAACAGAAACAATATTCGTGCCGAATTTTAGAGTTTTTCTCTCAATTTTATCAGGGTTACATGACTAGATCCTGATGTTTTTGACATAGGACCACCCTTGAGGTATCTAATAAAAAAGAATCATCAAAATCGGTTCATAAACAACGGAGTGAGGGCCGAACATACGTACAGAAACGCTAAACGTGCCCACAATTTTCGAGGTTTTCTCTCAAATTTATCAGGATTCCATTATCAGATCCTGATTTCCTCGACATGGGACCACCCTTGAGGTATATCCTATCTAAAAAAAAATAATCATCAAGATCGGTTCATAAATGAGGAAGTGAGTTGCATTTTTTAGTATTATTTTATGGAAGTCGGTTGTATTTTTTTTTGTAAACAGTTTTTTATTTTTTTTCATTTAGTTGTTGTACCCCATTCTAAAACTAAACGAATAGTAAAATTATGCCCGAATTAATAGCCCCAACAATAGGGAATTTGAACATAGTTGGTGAAATTAGGGTGTTATCAGGGTGAACTGTACAAATCTGTATACCCCTTCAGAGCGTATCAGCGTGATGTAATGTTGTGAAGTGGTGAAAACAATATACAGACATGCGATTGCAGCAATTCTGGAAGGTTTGCTATCATAGTTCCATTGTGTATCTCAAGTTCTTTATCAGATCTTCACCAAATTAAAATGGGACCACATGTAAAGCAACAGCTTTCAAATAAAAAAATCTTCAAAATCGGTTCACGTAGTAAAAAGTTATGAGGTAACACACATAAAAAAAAAATACAGTCGAATTGAGAACCTCCTCCTTTTTTGAAGTCGTTTAAAAACCGGCCAAGAGAGAGTTGTACTCGCACCCAACTTCATTTTTTCAAAATTTTGAGTTTGTGGTTTCGGAGATAGGGGGGAGAGGGGGGGGGGGCAAAAGTGACACCCATATTCCAAATTTTAGTTACGTTAGGTACTCGTTCGTGATTGGGTCACAGATATTCATGTGTGTACCAAATTTCAACTCAATCGTTCGAGTAGATTCGGAGTAAATTGGCTGTGATGGACGGACGCACAGACAGACAAACAAACGCACGAGTGATCCCGTAAGGGTTCCGTTATTACATTCGGATATTCAGAACCCTAAAATCCATAAAAAACTTGCAAAAAGACTAGGCAAATGATAGACTAAGCTTCTCAATACTTACGTCTATCAAGTTCATCCTCCTGTGCCCTCCTCAGCAGGTTAGCCAGCGTGTCCAGAAACCAGAACTCGGCCAGACTGCTCTTATACCTGGTGCAACCGACCAGGTCTGCAAGAATATCAATGTATTTTTGCTGTGGCGTGGACAGAATCTTAGGGATGGCTTGAGGGTTGATCTCGGTCTTAAATTCTTCTGGAAGCACGTGGATCCTGAAAATGCATGATGGTGTTATTTGGAAATCTTGTTAATCCGGCTAAGAGTGTTATTCGGCAATGTAACTTGGCTTTTCGTCTACGGTCTGCGGGCAATACCGCGGCAATACATCATCAACATTTAAGCTGAAAGACATCCACTGCTGGACCAAGGCCTCCCCAAGCGTCGTCACAGCGACCGGTTCTGTGCGTCTCACATACATCCGATTACTGCGACCCTCGTCAGGTCATTGGTCCACCTTGTGATATGCTTTCCAACATTTGCATCTTCCGGTACGCGGTCGCAACTCCAAAAATTTTCGACCCTATCGACCATCTGATCGGCGAGCAATATGCCCTGTCCACTGCCACTTAACTTTGGCGATTCATGGGACCTTCTATAGCACAGCACAATTGGTGGCGCAGTAGCTGAGAGCAACCGGTCGCTGCTCTACACGAAACACGAATTGCATTCCCGGGTAGGGAGCAATTATTTACATGATTATCAGATGGGATGGTCTGCCTGAATGTAATCGCACCCAGCCACTATAAAAGTAGTTTTTTCGCTAACCATTTACTCAAAGGCATCCAGCAACACGCTTACAGGATTTGGTAATAATTAGGTAAACCTATTCCTTAGTTAGCTACCAGCTTTTGTGGTTTCGCCCGCGTGAAAGTCGTCACAAGGGGACATACTCCGAACAGACAAAGGATATTTGTCCTATTGTAGGACATGGTCTACCCGTATGCTAAGTTTCATCCAAATACGTTCAGCCGTTAAGACGTGCAGAGGTAACAGAAAGATAGTCAGACAGAGTTATTTTCACATTTATAATATTAGTTAGAATTATGTTAAGGTATAGATGTCGTCATGATACTCTTACTAAAAAGAACTAGACCAAAATCGGTTCATCCGTTTAGGAGGTACGATGCCACAGACAGACACACAGTTACACACTACAAACTTATAACACCCCTTTTTTGACAGAGGTTAAAAATAAGTACTTAGGACCTCGATAATATTTTCACCAAGTATGTAAGTACCTATTATTTTTCTCTATAATCCGAACTTGTTCAGACAGGAGTAGACGCAGCGAAGGAGTGGGGAATAATTCTGGTAACACCTCGTGCTTTTTTTCTTCGGGAACTGGCGGTGTTTCCTGTTCTTCCAGTACCTCTGGAGCCGGTAATTCTTCTTCTTCAGCTGGTCCTGGTTAAGGGTAATTTTTTTTAAGAACTGAGAAAGTAGTAAGCAAAAGTACACCCTCGTTGCCGAGCGGTATCGTGAGAGGGCTGATCCCGCTCGGAGAAGGAGGCGTCAGCCTTGCCACCACCGACACTCGCCTGCAACACGTAAGGCAGGCGGGCCTCTGGTATCGCGGACGTTTAGAGTGGAGACTTTTTCCCCCACCGATTGACACCAGGCATGACGGTGGCACAGTAATCATGTGCTGCATAGCGAAGCTCAGGGGAGATCTCTTTACAATCTCCTCAGAGATTTGTCCTTACAGGCGTTGCTCAGAGGAGGTTCAGGAGTAGTCTATTAAGAGGCAACCCCTTCCATGTGCTGATGGTGATCACCGGGATGGTTTTAGTGAGTTAAAAATTCCCCTTTCCCCGGACTTATCCCCAAAACCCGGTGATCTGTGAAGGAGTTCCCCCGAAAACAAAAAAAAGGGCTTACGAGACATTTCAACTTTGAAATAACAACGCATTTGCTGTTATCGATGGGCGGCAGAGTATAGTGGGCATGGTTAGTGGTACTTTCCATCAGGTGGACAGCCTGCTGTATTGCAACCAGAAAAAAGAAAGAAAAGATAGAAAAATTGTTTATTCTGCACTGATATAACGCACATTACAGAAACAGACCTAATAATATAAACATACAAGAATGCTTATTTTTTTTATTATTTTGGGGGGCTTTGAAATCATACAAAGACTTCTCCCGCTCTCGCTGGAGCGGGAGGGCGTATCAGACTCTTACTGACTAAAATCCACCCCTGTTCCTTCCCTGCCTGAGTGCCCAGGGGTGCGGTAACTCATTTTCAGAATTTATCCGCTACCCCTAGGCATGCAGGCACCGGCCACGATAGGCCCCGTCCGTGGTGGATGACAATATCACCCTTACCCTTGGTTGACTGGTAGAGAATGCCTAAGGCATTAAGTCCGCCTTTGTACATTTGTGTTGCATGAAGTTTTAATAAATAAATAAATAAATAATATCTCTTTGAGGCGCGCATGGAATACTACGCGCCGTCGACTCACGGGCCTGGTGCTAATCGGACGGCGAGCTACCCACTGCCCGCCGTCCGCAAGCCCGAGATACAAGAATGCTAAAAGCCTCGTATTCAATCAATGTAAGTCTTCTGTTCATTGCCTAATGTCAGGGTCCGCCAACAACCAAAGACAATACACATACCACCAGTGCCCAATGAAAGGTTCCCTTACAATTTCTTAACCTGACAGCCTACCAGCTACGAACCTAGTTCTTCAGCAGAATCAGTACTGCTGGAAGACTCCGTAGATGCCTGAGGCGTCCGGAAGCAGTCCAACCCTGAGTCTGACAGTAATTTCCTCAACAACTCCACGTGGACGTTTTCTACGCGATGTGACGTCATTTTGGAAGACTTTTAATCTTTCTTTTTCTCCTTTCCCTTATAGACAATTCCTCTCCATATGCACACTAGAAAAGAACTTGGAGTTAAAGCTACCAAGGAAAATATTCGTCCACCAGTATGTTTTATTATGTAAGGAGAAACGTCAACATTCGTTTTGACAAAGATTTAAGTGTAAGGCGTATTATTATTATACTCTTTGGTGTAAGGTATAGATAAAAAGTTTTTGTAAAGAGTGCGGACGGAAGGTCAAAACCTCTTTAGAACCTTTAAATGTTTACATCTTTTAAACTAGCTACGCCTCGCGGTTTCACCCGCGTAGACCGGGATAAAAAATAGCCGAAAGAGCGATAAACAAGTAAAGTTTGTGTGTATAATATTATTGGTACCCGTGCTGAACTGGGACGGGTTGGTAATAAATGATAAAAAAGTGAAAAATAAAAAACTTATTAAAAAAAAAAAACAACCGACTTCCAAAAAAAAATACACTAAAAATTAAAAAAATAGCTTTAATTTCGGAAGTCGGTGTCAAATAACGAAGAAATAAAATACGAACACGGTTTTTTTTTGTATTTTTTTTTCACTTTTTGGTTGTTATACCCCAGAACTAAAAACCCCAATAACATGGAACGTGGAATTTAAACATAGTCGTAATTGGAGAACACCAAAACGTCATCTAGGTATATTCATAGGTTTTCGTTTTTGTTCAGTTTTTCAAAAAGCGCTGAAGCAATTTCGATAAAATTTATATGGGACCACTTCGGGAGTATATTCTATCGGATAAAAAATGAATTTCGAAAATCGGTCCTCAATTGACAGACAAATCGGTGGACATACATAAAAAAAAAACATACATACAGTCGAACATAGAACCTCCTCCTTTTTCGAATTCGGTTAAAAAAGAGGTTTTACTAACCTTTATGTAGGAAGGTTGGTAACATGTGTAACATGTGTAAAGTTTTTCAATTTCAGCAAAAATTTTGTCCCTATGGATGTAGTTCTAGGTTTCTAGGCTTCTAGACTAGGCTAGGCTAGGGGACTGGGGTTTAGGGTTCTAGGCTTTTATTTAAAGCTTTATTCCTTGTGAAACTGTACTTTGCAAAGGATAGTGAAACATTTTGCTCAAGATCACTAAAAGAAACCTATCTTATTGAGAATTTAGATGTAAGCATAGCATACATAATAAGCCTTTTAATGTTTCCACCGCTAGGTCTGAGGCCTCCTCTCTAGGAGGTGATGTGGGCCATACTCCACTACGCGGGCCCAGTGCGGGTTGTTGGATGTCACTTGTCTTCGAATTTTTGGTTCCAGGACATATTGAGAAACTAGCCAAGAGGATCATCGGCAATGATAGGCTCGTCGAGTCGAAGCTCCAAAGTCTTGAGCATAGACGCCTAGTTGCTAGTCTGTCGGTTTTCTATCGGTTACACTTTGTGGAGTGTGCGACGAATTGTATAATTTGATCCCGCCAAGCCCGTTCCATCATCGGACCACAAGACGTACGGCGATACGCCACCGGTACATAGTGAACATCCCATCCATACGCACAAAACGTTTTGAGAACACATTCATTTTGCGTACAGCAAGGAGTGGAATTCCCTGCCGGAGTCTGTGTTTCCTAATAGCTACAACCTGGGAGTCTTTAAGTCGAGAGTGAATAGGTTACTTCTAGGCAAGCGTGCTCCATCTTCGACCACATAATCGCTTACCAACACGTGAGATAGTGGTCAAACGCGTGCCTATTAACAATAAAAATAAAAAAAGTTCAGATAGGACAGGTTTCCTCACGATCTTTTCCTTCACTATTTTGAGAGCAGTGATGAGAAAATATATTACACAAAGTAAGGCGGCAGTCTAGGTTTGAACCCAAGACGAACAACTCCTAATTCGGGTCGGTACCACTGGGCCAATACTGCTCTTCATTACAGCCCACTCCCAGAGAGGAAGCCTGCAATTGAGATATTATAGATTTGCAGATTATTGAAGTAAATAGGTAGGTTTTTAGTCCTGACCTCATTTTTCTAATCCGACGCCTTCCAAAAATAATGAATTATCGTTCCATTGCTTTTTCGGCGATCGCTTCGACGCTCCAAATTAATTAATTCGTGAGCTTTAAGTCAGTGAAATCAAAAAATATGCTGTGTGTACTTATGTTTGCACAACTCGACAAAATGTACTAAACAGCGATTTCTTTTCGCGATTTGATGTTTGAACCCAAACTAAAAGTTGTTTATAATAATGAGTATTGCGAGTGTTTTCATTTTCGCCTTATATAAAATACGTAGGTAGGTAGTGATAGTTATTCTAATTACACATAAGGGTGACAATCGGCATAAGCGTAATTACTTCACAAAGCATGTTTCCGAGCCTTTGTTTCTTCACTCCCCTTCAGCATAATTTAGTTTTAAAAGCGGCAAACTAGTTGAAAACTAGAGAACTACATCAAAAGAGATGTTGTGCTGAATTCATTAAAATTATTCACACGTCAACAGACCGCGGATAATTGGAGGAGCTACCGAAATAAGGGGCACCGCCGAATATTGGGAATGAGGCATAGAAGGTAGCGATTTTGGATTCTAATTTTTGTTTTGAAAATCCATCTTACGTAATGTTATATGTTAAAGTATGGATGGATGGATGGATGTCTGTTACTCAATCACGCCACCATCCACCATCACTCCGGTTGAACGGATCTAGATGAAATTTGGCAAAGAGATAGTCTTTTTTTTTTTTGGGAGGGTAAGAAATCATCCAATGACTTCTCCCGCTCTGGGCGGAATGGGAGGGCGTGTCAGACTCTTACTGACTACAACCCACCCCTGTTCCTTCCCTGCCTGAGTGCCCAGGGGTGTCTGGAATAGCACCTGTAATTTATAATGGGGGTAGTACTTATTCCACGTGGGCGAAGCCGCGGGTCTATAGTAAGCCAAAGGCAATAGGGTCGCCCCTACTATATGAAACTAACATAACTGTCGAAAGGAAATACTGATCTGAACCAACACTCATTATGACTAACTCATTGAGTAAGGTGTGATGCTGTCTAAAAATTTCTCTTGCGACTGTCCGACGCCCAGCAAATGCTGAGATGGTAACCCTTTCGGTAGGTATGGGCACGCTCAGCCCAATTTTATTATATTTTATTTAATAATCACTAGCGACCCTCCCCAACTCTTCACGGGTACAAATTATACACACAAATCTTTCTCGTTTATTGCTCTTTCTGAAAGTGAAATCCGCATTAAAATCCGTTGCGTGGTTTAGGAGTTAGCGGAGAAACAGACAAACACGGGAAGCGAGTTTAAATTATACTATGTAGAGATTCTGTACTGCTCTTCTCTTTTACCTTTTTTTTAACCGACTTCGAAAAAGGAGGGTGTATTTTTTAATTTTTTATGTATGTCCACCGATTTATCTATCATTTGTGGACCAATTTAAAAAAAATCTTTTTTGATCCGAAAGATATACTCCCGAGGTGGTCTCATATAAGTTTTATCGAAATTGCTTCAGCGCTTTTTGAAAAACTGAACAAAAACGAAAAATACGTATATTACGAGTATGGTTAAATTCCACGTTCCATGTTATTGGGGTTTTTAGTTCTGGGGTATAACAACTAAAAAGTGAAAAATAAAAAACTGTTTTATTAATAAACAACCGACTTCCAAAAAAGAAAATACACTAAAAATTAAAAAAAATACTTTAATTTCGGAAGTCGGTATCAAATAACGATGAAATAAAATAGATACAAACACCGACTTCCGAAAATAAAGTTTTTTTTGTAAATTTTAGTGTTTTTCTTTTTTGGAAGTCGGTTGTTTTTTTGTAAAAACAGTTTTTACCTTTTTTTGCTGTAGTGTTATGTCTGTGTCGTATAAATGTTTTCCATTCTATTCCCTGAATTAACTCCACCGCTTTCCGCTTGTACCTTGCACCATTGCCAACAAGAGTCGTAAGGCACAAGGCTCGACTCAACAAGTTCTAATTACTGAGAACAGCGACATTCATACCGCTGTTTATATTTTGATTCAGACGCTGGGTTGGCAATTAATGTACTATGCTTTGGGTAGATTTATATATGAAGCATAACTACAGTGGCACTTGCTGCTATGTAAGAGTTTAAAAATTATGTTGTAATAGCGTAGATGACCAAGAAATATATTTGGTTCGTCAGTTAGATTACCAAAACTATTGGAATCGTAGTGTTACGTAAACAAAAAACCGGCCAAGTGCGTGTCGGACTTCGCACATTTAGGGTTCCGTACCAAATGAGGGAAATACAAAAAAATCTGATTTATCGATAATATTGGTATTTGTTAACTAGAATAAACGTAATAATAAACATTATAATCAAATATTTTAAGTTCAAAGGTCAATTAATTTATAAAATTCTTCGTAAGAAAATTTTGTGACAGACGACGGACAGACAGACAGACAAACACGTGAGTGACAGCAATAGGACTCCATTTGGAATCATTCGGTACGGAACCCTAGAAATGGGGACAATACAGTGCGTTGAAAACGTAATGTCACACCTTCGTAGACCTAGAATTGACGTAACAAGCCGGGGAATCCTGAACCAGAATGCGTTTTATCTTTGTAATTTTTATTGAATTGGTAAAGCAAAAAAAAAAGTCTCCAATATTTTTTGATATTAATCTAAATTTCAGACTAAATATAATTATATTTTTTAACCCTGGTCGTAAAAAGAGGGGTGTTATAAGTCGCTATGTGTGTGTGTGTCTGTCTGTGGCCCCGTAGCTCTTAAACGGGTGAACCAATTTGAATGCGTTTTTTTTATTTGAAAGCAGTTTTTCTTTCTATGGTTTTTAGACAAGCATTATCAAAATCGGTTCAGCCATTTCAAGGTCATCAGCTCTTTTGTGTTTTTTATATGTTCTTTTTTCAGCGTTGGGAGTTTTTTTTAATTTTTAATTAATTGAAATGTACCCAGGATCATCCCTAATGGCTTAAATAAACTTAATTTCTCTAGTAAACCGGCGAGATCAGAGAAAGTCATAAAATCAGAATGTTAAAACAATAGGATCGCGGAAGCGCCGCAACACCGGACGGACAGACAGACGAACGGAGACCGGACATCACGAGTAACCTGATACGCGTTAGGTGCGGGACTCATTGTGTTAGCCGACTGCTGGAGAGAGGAGTGTGTGTTTTACGAACCAGTTAAAAGACATTTTTGGGAAAGGCTACATCAGCTTAATTTGTTTTAACTTCCTGTAAAAGGGGACTTCACGGTCCACTCTCACGACGGGGGATGCAGTGGCCCGGGGTGGGGTCGTCTTGGCAGTGTCTCTGGACATCGCCAATGCCTTCAAAACCGTGCCCTGGACTTGCATAGTGGAGGCACTCCGGTATCACCGGGTGCCACCCTACCTCCGTCGCGTGGTCAAGGCTTATCTGACGGAGAGGGCCGTCATCTACCCCGGTCACCAGGGAGAGTGTAACCGGCGAGAGATTTCGTGCGGTGTTCCACAGGGATAGGTCCTGGGGCCGCCTCTGAAAAAATATCTCGATTAATGCCAATACATACAAGCTAAGTATAACTGTCAATATTGGACTATCTTAAAAAATAACCACAATGTGATTGTAGATCTGGGTGGTAAAATGCTGACTAAATTTAAAGGAAGTTTTAGAATCCAGTAATCAGTATTTAGACTAAGCCAGTTTTATAAATATATGTATATAAGGCTGTTAATGATTCAAGGTGGAGAAGAGTGGGATAAAAATGTAAAAGAGTGAAATAAACGTTGTTGTTATTAAATGTTTATTAAATGTTTATTTTGGTGACCTTGTCCTGGAATCTAGTTTCAACATTTTCAACATAGTCAACATGGCATCATTACAGTCAATGTTAAGTGCCCTCTTTTGTGATCTAGATGAGGTCACGAGTTTAAATCATGCGTCACTTGGTGGCGGACAAAAAGTCCCGTTACCAATGTTTTGTAACGCGATGTAGTAATTTCCAAGCGCCAAAGGATCACATGAAAACCTTACTTATAATAAAACTAGCTGACCCGACAGACGTTGTCCTGTCGTAGCTATGAACTGTCAAACGCGCGAAGTTTAAATAGCGTTAAGTTTTCTGAAATTTACTAATTTTCCGCGCAACTTTCTTAATTTTTGTTTTCATGAGAACTTTCTCCTAGTAATAAGTGGATAAAGTAGTAGTAGTAGTTAGTGGTATGTAATTAAATAGTACTCCTGTTTTTATCCCAAAATAAAATAAATATATAACAAACCCAACAAAAAAAGAATTAGCGAAATCGGTCCAACCGTTCACGCGTGATGCCGTGACCAAGGGAAATAGGGATTCATATAATATCTATAGATTAGGTTTACCTTTTAGGACCTTTGGCGATGCACCACCATTACATGGTGGACATTCATTGTGCATACAGCTAAGGAGTGCTAGACTCTGTGTTTCCTGATAGCTACAACCTGAAAGTTTTTAAGTCAAGACTGAATAAGTTACTTCTATAAAGGCAAGCAACAACATCGCTTATCATCATGTGAGATAGTGGTCAAATGCGTGCTTAGCAATGATAAAAAATTACGTCCTCGCTGTCTGGGATTCGATGGTAGCACAAAAAGTACGGAGTTCAATGCTCTGTTCGTTCAGTGGTATTCTAATCCATTACAGCATCTCCGGAGTTTGGAATTGATTCTGATTGCCTTGTCTACTCGTGTTAGGTGCAACAGGTTTGTTCCAAAGCCGAACCAAGCATTATATAGATTGCAAAAGCCTAGCAAGGTGATTATGCTGGGCCATTAGGTATCACAAGGTAGGGCACAAATAAAGATACCGACGTAGCCCGTAGAATCACCAAACTGAAGTGGCAGTGGGCTGTACACATTGTTCGCGAAACAGATAGTCGGTGGGGTCGAAAAGTTCAAGAGTGGCGACCGCTTACCTGAGGACGCAGCGTTGGAAGGCCTCCCACAAGGTGGACCGATGACTTGGTGAGGATAACGGGGATCTGATGGATGCGAGACACACCGGTCGTTGTGGTGACACTCTGGGGAGGCCTAAGTCCAGCAATGGACGTCTTTTGGCTGAAATGATGAGGATGGAGGCAGGGCTCTAATATTTAAACAGTAGCTAGGTATATTCTTCTGACAACCACTGAATCTGAAATGGCATAACCTGTTACAATAAATTGTTATTCTTCATTCAACCTACCTGGTACCAAAAACCCATAAGAAAATAAATCAGCAACATAGTCTCCACAAAGAATACTCAACAAAGATATTCTTCCAGCATTTAAAATTTAAATAATCTTAAAAAGTTCCTTCGGCCAGTGTGTACTGAGTGTAAGAAAAAAAAAGCGTCCATCATACGCAGCGGGTGCGTAATGTGTGTGTGTGCATGACTCACGCACACATATCCGTTTAGTGCGTGTATGGCAAAAATGCAACTCCGCGACTTGGTTAAATATCGGACGGATAGAGGAGGGGTGGAGATGAGTTGGTGTGCGAATTATTAAAATTATATTTTACTTTTTTTTTGTTCATTCGTTTTTAGACTGTTAATGGGAACAAGAACGACTTTTAACATAAAAACCATCACAAAAAATATTAAAATTATAAAATATCTAATTAGTGTAAGTAAATGCTCCTACTGAGTTTCTATCAGTATTCCTTTTTGGCAAATATTTCATCACCGTCATTCCAAATAACTTTAAAGTTGTGAGATAGTGGTCAGACGCGGGCCTACCATTGATAAAAAAAACTATGCAAATGTCAGTAACACAAGCAAAGAGAATTAAACTACTTTATATAACACAAGTGACGCAGGTATTTTTTTAAGTAAAATAAACTAAAACTATTTTTAAACAAGCTTTAGACCCTCATCATCATATGTAATTCAACAGTCCTTACATTTACCACCAGGGAGATACAGTCCCTACATTCTGGCACCATCATCAGAATGATCAGCAAAATGATATCATAATATTGCATTGTCACCGGACTTACTTACGTAAAAGCTAGCTACTCCACTCCTGCCGCTACTCCTAACTTCCCCAACTGGCAAGGTGAATGAACTCACGAAATGAACGCACACGAGCACACAAACGCACACACCACAGGACACGTTGCCGTAGGTTAGTTATGTTATGCCAAGTTCATTGAACGATTTTTAATTACACCAATCACTTACGAGCAAAGTTTAAGGTTGTAACTGATTTCTTTTTTACGAATTTTGGATTTTTATCTTGGATCTTTGAAATTCATGATTTTTTATTTTTTTGGGGGAGAGTCCTCTTCTTATGTCCATAAGATCCTAAATCCTGGACGCACAGGAACGATCGTTTTGGCGACACTTGGGGGAGGCCTATGTCCAGCAGTGGACGTCTTTCGGCTGAAATGATGATGATGATGGTGATGAATGAGGACATTCGTGATCCTTTTTTGGAATAATCTAGAATACCATCTATCACCATTTGCTGTTTATTTCTGCTTTCGTTTGCTGTACATTTGGTGGTTCCCCAAATTGTGTTTTTGTACTTTTAACAGTTATTTTTCACCCCCTATCTGAACTAGGTCTCCATGTAACAAACATTTATTTTAACACTAGGCTAAGAATAATCTCAATATTTCCGGATCGAGTTACTGATAATGGCCAACTTTTGTAGAAATCTTAATACATAGGTAAGCAGCCCTCTAAAGTACTGATGGGTCTATCAGGACTTCAGGGGGCTGCTTAAATTACATTCGGCTACGCCTAAGTTAAAGGCATTTGCCAAAATGTAGAATTCATAAAATCTACTTAGTACACAGGGATAAAAATTCATCAAACTCATCAACCACTCATATTGATGGAGAAAATTCAGGCTCCATCAATTTCTTTAAGGTGAATGGTCCAGGGTAGCCCGCGAAATTCAAATTTTCTTAAGTTTCTTGCAATTTGCATTCCACCCCTGATTTATGGATAGAAAAGAGCAGTATCAATTTTAATTCTATCGCTTTCCGAGTCAATCATTGATGAATATTATGCCATCTTAATTTTGGAAGCTAAGACAAATCCAGTCTGTTTTTCAGAAGCATTTTGTAAGAATCGGTAAAATTTTACTGTCAGGTAATTTAGATACTTGTAAAATACTTAACTAACTAGTAACTACGAATTTTGTATAGATTAGTTTTTTTATGAAACCCAGTAATCTTTGTCACGGTTCATTGCAAAAATAATGAATGCTTCAATCCGGCTGTCAATCAAGTTCTTTTGTTCAGAATATAGATTATTCCGATATTTTTTCTCTATTTCTCCAGTCCACCTCGCCGAGGGATATCCTTAGTGATACGTTTCATAGGTTGAATGACCGTTAGTGAAGGCGTGCGGTGCAATTCATCAAACTGCAATAATGTGTGTAAACGGCCGGGATGGGACCTAGATGCCGGGCGCTAGGGGCCGTTCCTACCCCTGCAGCGGTCAGCGCTTTATAGACCAAGCTGTGTGTTTAATGGGTTTATATTACTAAACATATTTACTTTCGGAAGCATTTTTTTTTATTCTCTTTGTGTTTAAATTTTTGAGGTGATGTGAATGAGTTTTGGCGTCTATTGATTAGATTGTGTAAAGCGAAAAGCGCTGTCGTAGTTTGTCTATGAAGCGCTTTCCGCTTTTTTTATAAAATTCATCCCCTATCTATCGCTGACAGGGGCGCCAGCTATTGGTGGAGCCCTAACGTCGGTTTTCTAACTAAAATCATGAAAATACCACCCTTTATGCCAACACTGGTTTTAAACAAAACAATACGCCATTTTAGTTTTTTTCCTGCTAATCTGCGAGGGTCCTAGTTTCAAGGGGTAATGACCGAGAAGTTGAATAGCTATTTTTGCAATTTACGCTCAGCTTCGTTTGAGCATACATATAAATAGCAGTGTTGGTTTGCATAAAATTAATTACCCATTTAAATTAATTATTGGAACGGGTGATGGCTGGAAGAGTTTTTTTTTCCTAAATATGGATATTGGTACTTTTTATGTTAATTTTAAGTTGTTTGGGAATAGTGCAGTATTCTAAGTACTTAAATAATGTTTTATGAAAAAGGGGGTGAAAAATTGTCGTGAAGCTAAATGACAGCGATAATCGATCCACTTAGAATATGCATGGTATTAATGACAACCATTTAGCGAAGTGCTAATGTTTATTAATGATGTTAAGCCTTATATGATTCTGAATGTTTAATTATTAGGTGGATAACTTAGAGGTTATTACATTTTTTGTCATAATTTTAAGAACTGTTTGATAACATGTTTATAAAACTATTGCTGCCGCCGCCGCTGATGCTGTTTATTGTTTAGTTTATTTTAAGAAGACATTTAAATGGTTATTTATTAATTAATAGCTATTTTGTCATATAAATTAGATAAGGTTTTATTCCTTTATTTTTTTCGTTTCACTGTAAGACTATCATGTAAGTATATGCATGTCCACAACTCTCCCAGGCCAAAACAGAAACTTTTTATACGAAAAATCTTAAAAACTCTCATAAATCAAGCAGAACAATCTAAAAATCGTGCGACCATACCTAAAAACCGTGTATCTATCATTAAATCACTCGCGCCGGTCCGGACCGGACTAGACCTAACCGGTCCGGTCGTTCTGTGTTTTTGTAGCGGCAGGTGACGGGATACCGACTCCTCTTATTGTGGTGTCGGTCAAGCACCTTGTGTGAACAACTTGCGTTATACATTGAGATTTTATGGCAAACCGATCGTCCGTAACTGTTTTTTTTTCATATATTTTTTTAAATTAGAGTCGTTGTTTGAATTTAATTAGAATAGCTGTGGGGTTGGAAGGTACTTGTTGGCAATAAAAATGTTTATAGTTAAAAATTCAAAATGCATTAAAAAAAACATTTTTGAGTTATGCCTTTCTGACAATAGAGTTTTATTTTTTTAAGAGTTTTATAAATATAATAATAGTTTAGAAATAAATTGATGGCAAAAGTTATAAAATATTTATTCTGCCTCTATATTACTTCATAAGACAGCACATACCTACACGCATAATTATATACGTCATGCTATTTACATCCTTTCATGTCAGCCATTTTCTAGTCGTAAAAAAGAATTAGAACCTCAGTCAAACAAGATAAGGCAGGAAGGTGCTACCCGTATTTAAAAAGTCTAACCAATGGGAAACAAGTATGGCGCGTTCAACAACACAAAATCCGGTTCGACATTAGAATGCCGAAATTCGAAACACGCGCCGACGCACACACGCACAACATCCGTGACCTACCACAACGTTATCGAAAAATACAAACATTATATGACATGGTATGCATCCACACGCCTGTTGAATACAAAATATAATAAAAATTCATAATAAAAAGATATTTTTGGCGCGAACCGCCATTCGAATGCATCGCAGAGCGCGGGACAGATAATTTTTGTGACGCACACACATAAACATAAAAACGCACATCGACGCAAAATTTCAAAAAGTGAACGCCGTGAATGAGATAATCGGTATTCATTGTGCACACGAAAATGTGGATGTTTCATAATGGGTGCGAGCAGGACAGGTACATTTCCGTTGTTTCGTCCGGCCAAAATGCGGCCAATATAAGAATGACGCGTCTAAGGCCGTTGACCCTCAGGGTGGAGTCAGTTTCGTTGAAAACTTTTTTGTTACTATTTTTATTTATTTAAAGAACATACGAACTTGTTATAGAGTCTATAAACTTGGCATTTATACATAAAAATTACCATAATAGAGTTATTTAATTTATTTTATGTAATAAAATTAACCAATGTCTTATTTGCGTAAAATAGTCTTAACTGCCAGCAGTAAATTTTAGAAAAATAAGTCATATTTTTTTATACATTCTATTAATAAATGAATGAAAATGTCGAATAAAAACTTAGAGGTTGCAGGTGCGTTCTTAAAAGCATGACACTAAAGCGTCCAGCTGTTTTATAGAAAGGTAACAGAGCAAACGGACTAACATTGCATATTTCCACTTTAATTAGCTATTGTGTTTGAATTTGTTATAGCTAATACTGATAAAGGATTTTAATTTAAAACATAAATATGTAAGTTATATATCTTGATCTAATATAATTAAAATTCGTTAAGTTCTTCCATAAGTGGTCACATTTGTTTTACGTGGAGTTATTTCTCTATTCATTTATTGTTTGGTGATTTATTAACGTCGAAGAGATGGTTGGTCCAGATCTCCAAGTAGCTGGAGTTATCTGTCAGTGCCGCCCTCCACCAGGCGACGGACCGGAGCAGTTGGAGGCAGACATTTAATAGTCAAAAAAACTGGGCAAGTGCGAATCAGACTCGCGCATGAAGGGTTCCGTACCATCGTACAAGATTATACGCGTCTACTTGTTGTCATTTAAGATCGAGCAAAAAAAAAACTTTTTCACATCCCGTGAAAATTTCAACTGTCTACGTATTCCGGATCATGAGATACAGCCCGCTGACAGACAGACGGATGGACGGACGAACAGCGGAGGCTTAGTAATAGGATCCCGTTAGTTACTCTTCGGATACGGCACCCTAAAAAGAAGTCACAATCCTCAGCAATGGGGGAACGATTGAGAAGAAGAGAATACTTACTACTTATACTTATGCTATAAGCACTAAGTTCAAAATAATGCTCCATAAATATTCTGAAAAAAAGAAAAACATATTAATTGGTTGGTAATTATTATTGGACAAACAGTTCTTTGGTGCATATCATTGAAACGAAAGGAGTATTTGTACAAAGTTTAAGCTTGATAGCCAAAGTAGAAGGGAAGGTTTAATCCTACACCTTATACATAACTAGCTTCTGACGGCGGCTTTGCCCACGTGGAATTAGTACTTCCCCGACTATAAACTATAGCTATTTTTAGACTATAATCTATCTCTGTGCCAAATTTCATCCAGATCCGTTCAGGCGTTCTGGCGTGATTGGCTAACGAACATCCAGACTTTTGCATTTATAATATTAGTAGGATCGTCCTGATCTTCCTGCCCTTATCCCATTTATAAAACTCGCTGTAAGGATGCTAAATTAATAATTCTCCATAGAAAAATATCCCAAAACCCTCTGGTAATGTATAGAACGACTGGCAGAAAGGCAACATTCCATACATAAGAACTTATGCACGAAAAGATAAAACTGAGTTGAATGAACCTGCTAATCAGTGTTTAAACTAACCACATGATGATTTTTAGGGTTCCGTACGCAAAGGGTAAAACTCACCCTATTACTGAGACTCCGCTGTACGTCCGTTTGTCTGTCTGTCCATCTGTCACCAGACTGTATCTCATGAACCGTGATAGTTAGACAGTTGAAATTTTCACAGAATGATGTATTTCTGTTGCCGCTATAACAATAAATACTATAAAACAGAATAGAATAAATATTAAAGGGTTAAGCTCCCATACAACAAACGTATTTTTTTTGCTGTTTTTGTAGATAATAAATAGTACGGAACCATTCGTGCGCGAGTCCGACTCGCACTTGGCCGATTTTTTTATAAATAAGGTTCAATATCTACCACCCTCTGTAAAAAAAACAGTGACATATGATTTCTGTTATTTCAATTTACAATACTTGAATACTTATTGTTAGCAAATCTCGATCGAATGATCTGATCTGACGACCTCGACTTTGAGGAACGTTAATTTCGTGATAGGTTTTTTGGCGGGATTTTTTCGAGTGACGTCAGTGGCTTTTTAGGGTTCTATACTCAAAGGGTCCAACGGACAACTCACGTGCCCGTCTGTCCGTCTGTCCTACAGTCTTCAAATTTTCACAGTATAAGCATCATGTTGACGCAAAGCCATATAAATAGACAAAAATACATTTGGTACGGAACCCTAAAAGTGCGAAGTCCGACACGCAATTGGCCGGTTTTTTAAAAATTATTCGAATTTATATTGATTTCTAGAGGATATTGTGATATAAAATTGCTGTAGTTTTGTGTATTAAGTGTCTACGAAACTGGATAATATGAGAAATCATTGAAACAGGCGCGATGTCGCTAAAATTAAGCTGAACATTTGATTGTAGCAGGTATTGACTATCTCAGCGAAGCTCATTTGCTGCAAAATACTGCAAAAATATTATAATGTGTTACATCTGCATCTATTGGAAAAAAAAACAACCGACTTCCAAAAAAAAAACACTAAAAATAACTTAATTTCGGAAGTCGGTGTTTGTATTTTATTTCTTCCATATTTGACACTGACTTCCGAAATTAAAGTTATTTTTAAATTTTTAGTGTATTATTTTTTGGAAGTCAGTTGTTTTTTTTTGTAATTTTTTTTTTAATTTTTCGCTTTTTAGTTGTTATACCCCAGAACTAAAAACCCCAATAACATGGAACTTGGAATTTAAACATTTGGAGAACACGAAAACGTCATCAAGATATGTGATTTTCGTTTTCTTTCAGTTTCTCAAAAAGCGCTAAAGCAATTTCGATAAAATTTATATGGGACCACCTTGTGAGTATATTCTTTCGGATAAAAAAAGAATTTTGAAAATCGGTCCACAACTGACGGAGAAATGCGCGGACATATATAAAAAACATACATACAGTCGAACATAGAACCTCCTCCTTTTTCGAAAGTCGGTTAAAAAGTGATAGTATTCTGTATCTAGGAACTAAGTACATTCTAAACTTGACACTGGATATTACACAAACCGTGCGAAGCCAACATAAGATAAAAAACTTTTTCACAAAAAATACAACCAACTTCTAAAAATTTAAGTTATTTTGCAATTTTTAGAAGTCGGGTTCCAGTTTCAATACTAGGATCAAATCTGACCTGAAGACCAAAAAGTTCGACTTTGTCAATAAGGGCTTTAATCGCTCCACCGACGTTTCACGTTGGCCGTACATACAAAACGTCGTCATTTTACCGATGGTCTTATTTTCGCGGTTGCGCCGAGTCGCCGACCGACGTCAAGGCCGAGTCGAATTTGCGACGCGAGCGCAGCCGCGGTCGCTGACAAGAGGGGTAAGACAGGGAGTTAAGAAACAGGGATTTCTTCAAAGGGATGTTAAATCTGCGTATTATCGATGTAACAATTTGGCCAAAGAAAATAAATGCTTTTATAATAAAACTTCAATTTTATATGTGGCATTCTATAAAATTTGCTTTTTTACCCGACTGTCCCAGAAGGAGGGTTATGTTTATCGAGAGTATGTATGTATATAAATGTAAGTATGTACCTTTAAAAGTGTGTATGTTTGTATGTCTATTTCTTTAGAAACCGCTGTAGCCTCTAATCGGCTGGATGGATTTTAACAAATGAAGTATTATTAGATTGGTGACCGCCGAAGTGACATTATGAATTTAAATAAAAAAACGAAAGGTGACCGCGCTATGTAAGTGTGGTCATATTTTTTTTTGTGACCTGGTCATATGGGGTGTCAAATTAAAGAGCTTAAGGATTCGATTAAAAAAATATACGAGTAACTCACAAAAATGTAGGAAATAAAGGAACTTTTTAGTTGTTTTTTATCAGTCGAGTTTTTTAAAATTTGCTTTTAGTTATCTTGTTTATTATTATTCATCCACTTGCGTTTGACCACTATCTCACCTTATGGTAAGCGATAATGATTGTGGTCGAAGATGGAGCACGCATGACTATTTATTTATTTAACCAGAACGACAAAATGCCAATTACACTGATTTTACACATTACAAATTAAAAACAAAATACAAATTGTATAAAGCACTTAAGAATAAAATAAAATATTACAATTGCACAATATTATACATAAGTACTTAAGCCTTTCACTCAGTCTTCTCGCAAATCGTCAGACATTCAGACAGTATCTTTTTCCAGACTAGAAGTAGGTAACCTATTTACTCTTGACAGACCCCAGGTTGTAGCCAGGTTGTGTCAGCAAACACAGACTCCGGCAGGGAATGCCACTCTTTCCATACTTACTTAATAAATCAAAAAGGCATTTATGAATTAAAGAATTGTTGAAATCGTCTCTAAAAGAACTTTGATATCTTTAATTTAGGTACTAAAGAAAACTAAATTTATCTAGAAGACAGTGTATGAAGTCAGTAAATTGTCATAATCACCCTAGATTGCTAGTTCTACGAATCAGAGTGGTAGGATTGTCTAAGAAAATGCCTACGTTATCTTGCTCTGCAATGCAAACACAGTAAAAAACTCAGGACTCCAGTTACACCAACAAACACATATAATAAAATCGTAAAACCAGAGTTACTGCACACATACAAACGAAGATAAAAATCTCAAAATCTGAGATATGTCAGTTGCGCGTCGCGTGTTCCTCGCTCTTTAAAGCGTAGCACGAAACATTGACTCTTGCGCATTGTAGGTAATAACTTGACATTTACGAAGCCTTCGTAAAATTTTAAACAATCGCCGCCTTGATCCTGCTCTCAACATGGAGGTTTTTAAGTTGTATTATTGAGCTCGTTTTTTTGAACAGTTTATATTACTTTTTTGAGGTAAAAACTTCTTTAGGCGCGTTGGGAATTTTTGAGATGGGAAAAAACTATTGAACTCGCCACCGACACTGACACCGACATTGACACCGACACCGCTACGAGTGTGCACTCGTAGTGGATTGAAGTGAAAACTTCTTTAGGCGCGTTGGGCATTTTTGTTCAGATTTTCACTTCTGTCGGCACTCCCGGAGTGCCAATCTTTTTTTATAGGCTCGCGTTTGATCAAATCTCACCTGATGGAACGCAATGATATGGTTGACGATAGAGCACGCTTGCCTAGAAGTAGGTCTGTAGGTAAGTACTTAACTTATTCACTCTTGACTTACAGACCGTCAGGTTGTAGCTAGCAGAAAACAGACTCCGGCAGGGAATTCCACTCCTTATGAATGTGCTCCCAAAACGTTTCGTGCGTTTGGGTAGGATGTCCACCATGTACCGGTGGCTCATCGCCAAACGTCTAGGAGTCAAATGATGGAACGGGCTAGGCGGAATTAAACTATGATATTGCATAATCCAATACACGGGTATTAATGCGGATTGGTGGATGCCATTGTGCTCTGGATAGCAGTGGAGATGAACACAAAATAAAGCGTCTGCCTGGGTTTGAACCGACGAAGTACAACTCGTAAGTCGGGACCATTACCACAGGGCCACCACTGCTCATTAAGGACTTTCACATAATAATAAAATGAAAAAAAAAATGTATGATACGGAAAATCACCACGCTTGGTAGAGTGATGACATACCTTACTGGGTTCGCTGTTCGTACCAGCTCTTAGAAAATCCTTCAGTTACGTACCCTTTACCTACGGTGGTCATAGGACAGCAAAAAGTGGCCTATTTACCATATAAACTGATGATATACCTTACTGGCTTCGCTGTTCATACCAGCTCTTACAAAAACCTTCAGTTATGTACCCTTTACGTACGGTGGTCATAGGACAGCAAAAAGTGGCCTATTTACCATGTAAAGTGATGACATACCTTACTGGGTTGGCTGTTCATACCAGCTCTTACAAAATCCTTCAGTTATAACTGAGGATTTTGTAAGGGTACGTATACGTACCCTTTACCTACGGTGGTCATAGGACAGCAAAAACTGGCCTATTTACCATGTAAAGTGATGACATAGCTTACTGGGTTCGCAGTTCATACCAGCTCTTACAAAATCCTTCACTTACGTACCCTTTACCTACGGTGGTCATAGGACAGCAAAAAGTGGCCTATTTACCATGTAAAGTGATGACATACCTTACTGGGTTGGCTGTTCATACCAGTTCTTATAAAATCCTTCAGTTACGTACCCTTTACCTACGGTGATCATAGGACAGTAAAAAGTGGCCTATTTACCATATAAAGTGATGACATACCTTACTGGGTTCGCTGTTCATACCAGCTCTTACAAAATCCTTGACTTACGTACCCTTTACCTACGGTGGTCATTGGACAGCAAAAACTGGCCTATTTACCATGTAAAGTGATGATATACCTTACTGAGTTCGCAGTTCATACCAGCTCTTACATAATACTTTAGTTACGTACCCTTTACCCACGGCGGTGTTATGACAGCAAAAAGTGGCCTATTTACCAGAACATTAATATTATAGTTTATTAAATTTAACTAACACTCATTTGGGTGACGTTATTTTATTTTTGATAGATTCTTTTCAGCAAACCCTTTCATTTATTTGATAGTCATATCATTAAGAAGACATGTTGCGCCGACCTCAAATAAATTGGGATAAGGGAAGGAGAATGATGATGATGATCATGGGAATGCATTTAAAATAACTAGTCCGCCATTTTGGGGAGTCCGCCATATTCGATTTTGAATGACGTCACTTAGCAAGCCATTTATTGTCATCCAAACTAAACATGTAAGCAAAATTTCAACTTAATCGGAAACCGGAATATAGGTCAAATTTAACTTCTAAGATTTGTTAACATAGTTAGTTAGTCAGTTACCTACAAATGAAGCTACTACATATAAGTGTGTTAAAATAGCAAAGATCAACTAACACGTAGGTTATCGAGAAGTCAAGTGAATAGAGCAGCTGAAATACTTCTCAAAAGTGTCAGAAAACTGCACATTCTTTAAAACGAGCCATTTTCCAAACGCAACACATTATTTCCCCATCACCAATAATACTGTGCTATAAACGCGTTCACAAATACTAGGTTCTAATGCCTACGACCTAGGCACTAGGCAGCTAGGTGCACTAGCCATAAAGTGAGCACCTGTCCCAGTGGCCAGTGGCAGATGTGGCTTAGAACTAAACTGGTTTAGACTTTAGAGCCACAGAGCATGGCGGAGTCTAGAGGCTCCAGTACTAATTTCATTTAAATTTTGTTAAAAGGGAGCTCAGTCGCATTATGACATCTTACAACTACTTAAAATAATATTTTTGGCAATAAAGCAACTCACAGCGCTGCCCACAGGTAGGTATAAAGGTCTATATATATTGAAAATAATCGCTAGGGGTTTAGTAGTACATGCAGTTAATATTAATGTAAAGACAGCATAATAAAATATAAATAAATATATTTATTTTGTAAGTTGGAAAAATAACACTTATTTGTCAATCTTTTTTGAAAATTTTAACAAGATGAGGCCGGTGTTTTAAAAACTCAGAGTTCAGTCTCTTTTAAAGACCAGTCAATCCGTACCTGGTTAAATCATATAAAAACCAAATAGGTTAAAATATGAAGTGGGCCTTTGAGAAAAGCCAATGATTTGATGAACAATATCAAAGTAAGTGAATTTATAATATTTGTACCCGCGCGAAGTTCCTAGCCTGCCTATAGTTAGAAACCTTCAAATCTGATGGAAGGGGAAACTGTAAAGTTACAGAAAGAACCAGTTTTTTTTTTTTTTTTTTTTTTCAAGTGCGTGTCGGTCTTCGCACATTTCCCTAAAAAATCCGTACCAAAGATAGCAATAGGGATCCGTTTGGACCCTTCGGGTACGGACCCCTAAAAAAGAAGGACGTATAACTTATACCAATATTTGAAATCCTAATTAAAGCAATCATTGAACATCCAATTTTGATGCTATTTTCAGAAAAACTTTTATTTTTAGTTGATGTTTTACCCCACTAGAGCGAAAATTTGAATGGGTATTTATTAAAACACGCCAGAAAGGCTGAACAAAACTGTATGAAAGGCATACAGATATAGATTATAGCCTGGAATAGCGCTTAGACTGTAACTTATTCGCGGGTATGTTTGAAAGAGTCACCACGGCCCCTGGTACAGGAAACTGAAGGGACACGGGTGTGTTTAAGTCAGTAAGAAACTAACACGCTCTCCCGCTCAACCCGGGGGAAGTTAAAGTGAAGTTAGCGGGAGAAGTTATTTGATGATTTCCCACCCCAAAAAAAAAGGCTGTAATATATAGTGGGGGAAGTACTAATTCCATGCGAGCGAAGCCACCGGTAGAAGCTAGTTTAAAATATTGTAAAAAAAAAAAAAAACTTGAGAGGTGTCAAGGGACACCCGGATGGAACGAAGTTCCTTTCGATTAATTAGTGAAGGAATTGTAATATAATTTTATTTTTTTTAATTTATAATATTTTTTTTATTATTAACTACGCACACACGCACGCACGTAAGAAGTTATACTTCATCATCTCATCTCATCGCAGCTCAGCTCAGCTCAGCTCAGCTCAGATCAGCTAAGCTCAGCTCAGCTCAGCTCAGCTCAGCTCAGCTCAGCTCAGCTCAGCTCAGCTCAGCTCAGCTCAACTCAACTCTTTAGCAATATCTGGCTTCCTTCCTATAAGAGAGAGAGAGACAGACAGAGAAACATGCGACGCCGCACAGCTTACAATAGCTTACTATAGCAATAATGCTTGATCTGCTTGCAAACTTTGTACCTACCCACCAAAAATACAAGAAGTTTTTATTAGATTGTTTTTCCAACACAATCTTTTTGGATGGACAGCCTCATTAGTGTCGTGACAACTTTTCGTAAGAATTTTTTCCGTCTAACCCCCTTTCACAACGCGCGATAAGGAACTTCGTTCCAAAATCCGTTAATTTCTATGAGTTAACGGTGTCATTCTCTGAAGCGTGTACAAAACGTTTTCGTAAGGAAAGTTTTGCCATAACTTCCGTCTGTAACGTCTGACCGCCAAGGTGCGTCTGTGCTCTGTGGTTAGACCTAATAGGGACGTAAGCATACTTTTTGATAGCACTTTTCATTACCATTTCTAGATTAAATTGGAAATGGTTAACGTGTATTGTTTTTGGTAGTAAAATGGTTTTAATGGTGAATGGCTCTCGAAATTGGATAGATAGTATATGTAAACCATTTTAAAACAGATTATAAACATTGGTTGACACAATGGGATACCTTTTCCCTTAAAGCGATCGTTTGAAGATAACCTTTATTTTTGAGGGCAGGAAAGCATCAGATGACTTCTTGGGAGTGTCAGACTCTTACTGACTAAAATACACCCGTGTTCCTTCGCCCTTAGCGTTCTAGGGCCGCTGTGACTCTTTCGAACTATCCCGCGACACTAAAGACAATCTTTGGATTGAATAATAGAGCCTTTTCGAGAAATTCTATTACATAATCGCACCTCCAGTGCAACACTGTTACTTAAGGCTCTACTACCACTAAAAATCGTAGCATAGCATAACAAATAAATATTAAAGAATCCTACGTCGCGTTTGTTACAAAGAGGATAAAGTATATACTCTCATGTTCCAAATTTATTTAAACAATCGGTTTTCAACTCAATCGGTCTATTAGGCTCAGAGCAAATGTGATGTGACAGACGGACAGACAGACACACGAGTGATCCTATAAGGGTTCCATTTGGTCATTCGGATGTTTATAACCCTAAGTAAGTTTATTTTTTAATAATTGTTAATCTGGTTTTGTTCAAGAGAGTTTTGAACGAAACTAAGTTTTCAAGTTTTTATTTTTACATACTTACACGTCTTACACTATTTATTCCACCATCTTCAATTCACACATTCTTGAACTAAAAAACCCGCCTTTTTTCCTACAAAACCCGCTACTCAAAAGCGCCTAAAGTTCAACGATCCCGCTCAATAAAACAGAGATGATGAACATACAGGACGGAGCATTTTTTCCGCGGACATTCACCCACAGCTCTGCTGGTCACTGTGAGTCGCGGCGTGAAGGCTCACGCTTATGTGAGTTTAGGATGCGTAGCGTTAGCAGAAACAGTTAAAAAGGAGGTTCTATTTTTAGAATAAATTAATTTAATAATAGATATGTCACTGGATAATTGCAAATACCGTAAGATTGTAAAAAATCGAGAGGTATACTCATGATAAATTTTGAAAAGATCATTTCATTTCAAAAAGATCAATAAATCTCATCTAAGTTTGATAATTTACAATGTATTCGAAGCAAAAATAACGTGTTTACAATATTACGGGACTTTAATTTTTTTTTTTGGACGAACAGTTACAATTATCCGGTGGCCTCCTTGCATCATGAAAATATTCTACAAATAAAGGTACTGTTAAAAGACTTGTAGAATTCCGTACCCGAAGGGTACAAACGGAGCCCTATTGTTGTCACTCACGTGTCCGTCTGTTTGTCCGTCCATCGTCTGTCACAAAATTTTGTTACGAAGAATTTTTTAACTTCCCATTGACCTACGAACTTGTGGTGCTAATGTTTATTATTACGTATACTTTACTAACAAATACCAATATTTGGTACGGAACCCTTAATGTGTGAAATCTGACACGCACTTGGCCAGTTTTTTAAACTAGTGGGAATTTTAAAAGCAATCCATACCTATGGGATCCCATAATGCAGGCATGCATGAATGAATTGTGCACTTCTCTGTCTTGTTCTTTTTGCCTCTATCTTATTATTTTTTTGTGATTTCTATGTCGACGAAAGTTATTTCTTAATTAAGCAACAAAAGTCAAACCCAATATTTTTGTTCGAACTCAAAACACAACCAGGATTTCAAACTATCACTAATGTTTTCAACCTCTGAAATAATGTCAAAATCTTCATTAAATCCTTCCTTAAATTGCAAACTTAAATCAGATTTTTTGGTCTTTTAATTCTTTTTACCCGACTACAAGGAAAGGGTTATGTGTTTCGCGCGTATGTATGGATGTAATTTTCTTTATTACCTCATATCTTCCAAACCGTTGGACGGATTAACGTAATTAAAATATCGTTACTTGCGTCTTGACAACCCAAGTGTTTCCAAGTGACGTTAAATAATAACATGGCGGCTGAAAAATCACTTCAGACAAGTAGTATCTAAGTCTATATAGGTAATCTGAAGTGATTTTTATTTATTTTTGAGATGTGATACGCAAAATAAAGAGCGTGAGAAGACGATTCCAAAAATATAACTCACTAAAACTATGAACGATGTTTACAGTTGGGTTTCTTCAAATAAAACAAACAATACTTGGTAGCATACTTAGGTAAATATTTATATAAAAAAAAGGTACATATTAATATTTATATTATTTATGTAGGTTTATTTGATACCATAGTGTAAGACGTCTCGTACTCTTTTTCTGTTTCTTACACACTATTGTCAACATTTCTTGCTTATTTCACAGGTCTGCTGGAATTTTCTTAAGAAATAAGCAGTTCCTTTGTACTCATATTTATAATGTTGTCTATTAATAATGTGTCTCTGTGTATACATAAATGATTAAATAAATAAATAGATACTTTATTCACAAAATCATTTAGATTCTGCAGACGGTGCTGTGTGGTGTGCTGTCACACAGCGCATCGCTCGAAGCGTGGCGATTGGGCAATATCTGCCGGGCAGTGATCACAGCCCACTATAGCCCAGTGGCCACTGTAGCCCACTGGGTAGTGGGTTACTGGCCAAACTGAGCGTGCGGGCATTAATTGTGTACCTTATCATTTTTGTGGCTGGCTACACATTGCTCAAAGTTGCACGTTTTCTGGGGCAATGAAATGGGAAATGGTTTTAGAATCAAAGGATGGTTGTAACACTATTACTAGATAGTGGTTCGTGGTTTGATGTTTTCTACTGATTAGGAGGTGGTAACTTATACGCTGATAGTGCCAAAAAGGACGCTGGACGAAGGAAACGTGGTGGGCTGACCCTAAATATCATGGGACAAGGGTAAGAAGGACTGCAGGTACCTATTCACTATTCTAATACACTGGGTCTCAAAATAACGGCTCGCATAGGAAACCTGCGATATCTTCCAAAGTTATGTGTTACATAGATCGCTCGTATAAATAATCTATACTTCGATTATCTATACTAACACTATAAAGAGGAAAGATTTGTATTTGTGTATGTAACGTATAACCTCCGAAATTACTGGACCGATTTAAACTATTTTTTCACCAATAGACAGCTACATTATCAGGAAGTAACATAGGCTACTTTTTATCCCGGGAAATATAACAGATCCCGCGGGATAGGTCACGGGAGCGAAGCTGCGGTCAAAGTGCTAGTATGTTATAAGCAGATTATTATTGTTTATTATAAATCTCAAAAGAGAGATTTGTACTAGTTACAGCTTAAAAAACAGATTTGTGAATTATAGACAACAAAAATTAGGAAAATAATATTTTTTCGGCTTCTGTTTCAAACCGAACTATCATTATGAACAATTTCTTGAGTTGGTCACAATACTCAGCAACATCATGTCGCTAAAACCTGAAGAATGTACACGAATTAATACCATGGTAGGTACAAGAAGAAACCAGGGTAGTACTGCTAGAACAGTAGTATCTTTATCTACGATCCAAAGAGTACTCCAGCGATTTCAAGAGATCAGCATGAACATAAGAAGACCAGGAAATGCCAGGTCAAGATACACAACTACACGAGAAGACCGCTCGCCAATTGGTGGCTGAAATCGGTAAAGTATGGTGGTAACACGATCTAAGAAAAAAGTAAAACCGGCCAAGTGCGAGTTGGACTCGCACACGAAGGGTTCCGTACCATTATCTATGTCATGTCTGTTGTATGGGAGCCCCCTTAAATATTTATTTTATTCGGTTTTTTAGTATTTGTTGTTATAACAGCAACAGAAATACATCATCTGTGAAAATTTCAACTGTCAACTATCACGGTTCATGAGATACAGCCTGGTGACAGACGGACAGACAGACAGACAGATGGACGGACAGCGAAGTCTTAGTAATAGGGTCCCGTTTTACCCTTTGGGTACGGAATCTTAAAAACCCTTTACAAGGAACTAGGCACCTACATAATGAAGCCTACAGACAAACAACTTAAAACCCTCGATACAACAACAATCCAAGTCTATCATTCCAATCGCTCAAATTAAAAGCATCTCTCTCACAAGTGAACAATAAAAGCATCACTAGACGAGACGTTTCACGGCAATCAGACAGTTTTTAGTGCTTGTCTAGATTAGCCTTTACACTAAGCCTCTCGAATGGCGGCCCCCTTTCGCACTAATTAAATTAACGAAGTTTTATTTTAATCTGGGATTTAGTTTTATTGTTTCCAATTATTTGCTGTTCTTTAGTTGTAGATGGACTTTGATAAGGCTTAACAAGATGCTATATATCTTTTTAGAAGCTTTTATATAACCTGCACTGTTCGTATGTTTATAAGTAATTGTCCGGCAGAATTTGCAAACGATTTTTCGAACATTTGTTGGTATCCGATTGAGTTGAAATTTTGGATACACCTTTAGTTCTGGTGACAATGTATTTTTATGATAAGCATGACCTAGATCGACATCCAGGATTAGCTCCAGATAAAGGAACTCTTCAGTGCTCAACAGCACGGACACGAAATTTTGTGTAAGTACACATTTAAATTGAGATAGCCGGTATAAAAGCAAAACATTGATATTCTTACTAATTTCCTCTCGTCTCGAATCAATATCGACCCGGCCATCCTCAGTCAAATTCACAATTATAGCAGCATGTTATACATTGAGTGGAGAGATTGTACAGAAGATTCCAGACTAAGACTTCTCTTTCATGATGATGTTAAAGGAGTGGAGTTCCCTGCCTGAGACTGTGTTCCCTGATTGCTACAACCTAGGCATAGGAAGTCAAGAGTGAATAGCTAATAAGTAGGTCAAATTTTCCTTAAAAATTTACGTTTGGGAAAAGTTTAATCGCCGATAAACTGAAAAGTGAAACGTTATGTTTCGCGTTCGGTGGAGCGGAGGGCGTGTCAGACTCTTGCTGACTAAAACCCACCCATGTTTTCTCTGTGAGGCGCGCGTGGAACACGACGCGACGTCGACTCTGGCCTGATCCTTAGCGGACAGTGAGCTTATAGTACTCTTTGACAGTGAGCTACCCATTACTCGCCATCCGGAAGCCCGCGCGTACGGTGGCCGGGAATCGACTTACGATTCCCGACGCCTAGGGCGTCAGGAGCGAGGATAGCCTATCCCCCACGCGTCTTCCTATTTTGCAAGCGTTACTGTTTCGCAGGAGGAGGTCTTCTTCTTCTTCAACTTCCCATGTCATTTCGCTCCGTACCATAGCCTGTACCAGGGTCAGACACGAAAGGTCGTCGTCGCCAATCACCTCCACGAGAACACGGCGGTGCTCCGTCCAAGCGGGGTAAACCTCCACCGTATGCTCCACCGTGTCCTCTGGGCAATCCACACAATGGTGACAGCCGGGCGTTTCCTCCTGCCTTATCCGGAACAGGAACCTCGAGAAACAGCCGTGTCCGGTGTGGACCTGCGTCAGGTGGAAGGTGAGGACGTCATGGCGCCTCTCAAGCCACATCTCAAGGAGAGGAGTTATCGCCGCAATTATGGCGTGCCCAGCACTGGGTTGCGACAGTCGCTCTCTCAATGTCACCATGAGATCCCGCTGGAGCTCTGTCCGCCAAGCCGCGATTTCTCGCGGCAGCGGAGTTATGCCCCGACGTTTCGCCTCCTTTCGCGATTTTTGAGGCCTGGTTGTTCTAGTAGTAGTAAATGCACGTCGCACGTAGAGCCGTTGGTCCCGCGCCTCAGCTCTTCCCGGTCATATCCGATTGCCGTCCAATCGGACTAGGAGTGTAAAAGAACATATAGCGCAACTGGGTTCCGTACACACTTGTGCACTTGCATCTCTTGCGTAGCTACTTGGCTAATCTCTGTCTAGGGATTATTATTGATCGCAAATGCAAAGCACTTGTGGGTCGCGGATAAATTGGTAACAGAGCTACCGCACCCCTGGGCACTCCGGCAAGGAAGGAACAGGGGTGGGTTTTAGTCAGTAAAAGTCTGACCTGCCTTCCCGCTCCACCCAGAGCGGAAGAAGTCATTGGATGATTTCCCGCCCCAAAAAAAGAAAAAAAAGGTCCTAGATGTACACCTCTCCATATCGGGCAAAGTGTAATTAGGTATCTCCATTTGATGAAATCGCAGCAGCAGCCCGGAGTCTGGATTTAAGCCTGCTTAATTGCAAACGGCCCATCCCTGTAATACTAATTTTCATCATACCTATCAGGCAGAGTTCAGGTGAAGATACTTTGCATACCCTTTTGCGAAACATCGGTGATGTAAGTGATGTTACACAACTTATAATAAATCAAGCCATCACAGCACCAACCCATGAAAGATAAATTAAGTACCTAATACATGACACGTTTATGAAATCCTGGTGCCCCTGGGTGTAATAAGGGTGTTATGGAGTATGGTGTACCTTATACTAGTGTAATAAGGGTGTTATGGGGTTTGGTGGACCTTAGGTGCGACTGAGCGCTGTTGGTTTATGGGGGCCGTAAATTGAGAGTGGTCGTAACTGCCTCTTGCATTAGCTGTAGACGTCGGGCAGTACTAAGAGAAGTCGGGAGTTTGTCACTTATGGCAAACTCGTCAATACGAACAATCCATCACATCGTGGGTTATGGGAGTGCACTCCCACTACTGAGTGTACTCCAATTACTGAGTGTGTGTGAGATAGTTTTCAGGTTGCGAACTTGTCTAGGTACTACACGGACCTTGTGCAAACTAGAACAAATTTCCGTGCGTTAAAGGTTTTTGCCAATTGGGAATCAAATATAACAGCTTACAATTTTAGGACCATTTTTTAACCAGTGATGCTTGGTAACTGGGCTTACCCCAGTTGTAAATCCCCCATTATGCCTAATGGCCTAGCTTTGTTCTGCCTCCCGCTTGATTAGGAGGGAAGTGGCAATTATGTTTTTCTTACTCCTCCACTGTCTTTTCTGATAAATTTCATTGCGGGACCCAAGACAGTTTAATCGTTTCTCTGGGACTCGTCGAGCTTCATTGCCTCGGCGTTTTTTCTGGTGGTCGCCACTGTTGATTCTGGTTTACAGGAGTTGCGGTTGCAGAGTGGTTTGGGAATAGTGGCGGGCTGATGGGCAACTGGCCCATTGGGCATTGCCAGTTCGCTCAAAAGATCAGGCGCTATATTTATCAGGAGGAGAAAATAAACCCTTAGAGGAGTCCAACTATTCAAATTCAAAATACGTCAAAGGAATCGAGAACCCGTATTAGTGGCGTGTTCGGTGTGCTTGTATACAGGTGTATGAAGTGTGTTAAAATTTTAAAACCCTCTTTTAGAGGTTTTCCGAAACGAATCAATATACCTTGTGGGTGGGAACAAGAAAATATGTCACATACGTTCATCTAGAATCTAGATTCTATATTTAACATTTTGGGCAAAACCTGTAGCTCGTGATGAGTTCCTTTAGCCACTTCAAGATTGGTAATGGGTTTATATATTCAACCTGTGGGAGTGATTTCGTGAAGTGGGACGGAAGTGTGTAACAGTTGATTTGATCAAAGAGCGTGCGCGGTTGTAGAGTTGGTCGTCACATGGTAGAGCGCGCACGTTAAGTCTGCGCACGGTCGAAATTGAAACTAAAAGTTTAAATTTTACATTTCAGGATAGAATGTTAATGTTGCTTAATACCAAGGTGAGATGTCAAATGTTACACATCATATGCGACTCCTAAGGCTCACACGTTTTTTTTTCACAGGCCGTTTCTGACCATTTTTGGCGGAATCCTTTCAGAGTTCAGTCTTTTCAACCGACTCAAAAAGAAGGAGGTTATCAATTCGGATATTTGTCTTTTTTTTTGTACGGGCTTAACTCCGTCATATATTGACGGATTTGCAAAAATCTTTTGTTCGAAAGGGGTTTGTTCCGAAATGGTCCCATTTAAATTTAATATTGATCTGATGATGGGTTTCGGAGACAGACATCGGAACTCTTCCAAAATTGACAGCAAATCAACCGCGTTTGCAGCGATCGTACCTATGTTTAGGAATTGTTAACACAGTTTAATGGGGAACCAGAACTAAAAAGTGGAAAATAAAAACTTTGGAAGTCGGTTTAATTTTTTTGTAAAAAAGTTTTTTATAGTCTTCAGATTTACTTTATGAAGACCAACAGGTATCTCTTTTTTGAATACGCGTTGCCCTACACTAGGTATTACTCCTAAATCGTGGGTGCGTTCACACACACGTAAACTCACATACCTACACAAGACACCCAGACCCGGAACTGACTGTAGGCCAAACAAATATTTGTTCCGTGTGGGAATCGAACTCGTAGCACGCAGCGCAGCAGCCAATCACTCAACCACTGTGCCAATCGTGCCGTCATGACCTTGGTATGTGATCCGCATCATCACTCATCAGGGGTTCTGTTTAAATTCGATAATTACTAGATTCAATCCCTTACAAAATCCGTATTATTCAAAGAAGCGAGGTGTCTAACACGTAACCAAAAACCAGTAGCCATCATCTGCGACTCCTCCACACAAATATTATCTTTCCTAACCACAGCCTTACTTTCAAACCAATCCCAAATAGCAATTTAACAAGAAAACCTTACAAACAATAGTTTTACAACACTCGCTCCGTACCCATTTCTAATCTCCGTCGTCCGTTTTCCGATATCAAAAATAATAATCGTTTATTAGCTGGACCCCCCCATCCCTTAGTCTCCCCCCACCCCCTCAACGTACGGAAACACACGAAGTTACGCGACGACATCCGACAGTAACCGATAGTGTCCAGTGAAAATATCCACGGCGAAACTATGGTATGCTGGTAATAGGACTACTTGGATTCGTGTGCGGTGGACATGAAGGGTACTTTTAATATATTATGGGAATATTATTTGGTTTTGTTACAGGTGGTTTATATTGGACTTGCCAGTAATTTAAAAAAGTCTCATAACGGATAATTATCATCTAAGTGTGAAATAATAAGAAAAAACCGACCAAGTGTGTGTCGGACTTTGGGGTTCCGTAGCAAATGTATGTTTGACTATTTGTATAGCTTTGGGTCAACAAGATGCCACTGTTAAAATATTTCAACTTTAGTTTTCAACTTTAGCTTCAACCGTTTGTAAAACCTGTGTGACAGACGACGGACAGACAGACTGACACGTGAGTGTTAGCAATAGGGCTTCGTATGAACCCTTCGGGTACGGAACCCTAAAAAGCGTAGGTACTATAAACACAGTTCAATAAAAATTAAAAACTCTTTTACAAAAAATACAACCGACTTCTAAAAATTGCAAAATAACTTCGTTATTTGACACCGATTTCCGAAAATAAAGTTATTTTGCAATTATTAGAAGTCGGTTATATTTTTGTAAAAAAGTTTTTTATTTTTCACTTTTTAGTTGTTGTACCCCAGTAGTAAAACTAAATATTTAAGTTATGCCCCCCAATAACATGGAATTTGAACATTTGGAGACAACCAAAACGTCATCTATGTACCTATACATATTTTTTGTTTATGTTGATTTTTTCAAACAGTGCTGAATGAACTTCGATGAAATTTATATAATTACTTTAAAAAAAAAATCATCAAAATCTATTCAAATGGCGGAGATATCGCGTAACAAACATACAAAAAAAATATAGAGATGAATTGAGAACCTCCTGCTTTTTGAAGTCGGTTAAAAACAATGATTCATATTTTCTTGTGGTAGGTATTGTATTTTTGACCGTAATTGTTTGCACAGACTAGGCTCAAATAATTTCTCATTCATCATTTCAACCGAAAGAAATCTACTGCTGAACATAGATTTACGCCAAGAGTCACATGGACTGGTCCTGTGCTTCTCGCTTTCATCCAGTGGATTTCCGCAGCCAATACCAGGTCACGTATACCTATCAAAGTTTTTGCTCTAGGGCATGTCAGTTTCCTAACGATGTTTTCCTTCACCGTTTTGACAGCAGTGGTGATAAAATGAGAGAAACCTGGGTTTAAACGACCACGACCTTGTAAGTCGCGGCTGTTACCACTGTGCCACCACTGCTCTGTCAATAAAATAAGTAGCTCGATTTTTTAAATTTAAACTTTAATGTCCCATTGTTGAGTAATCCCAAAATCCTTCCAGGTACCTAGATAGGTACTCGTTTCTTTTGCCACTTTTAATGTTATTTAAATACTAGCTTCTGTCAACGGCTTCGTGGAATTAGTACTTCCAACAATACAAATTATAGCCTATGTGCTATTCTAGATTTTAATCCATCTCTGTGCCAAATTTCATCCAGATCCGTTCAGTCGTTCTGGCGTGATTGATTAACAGACATACATCCATCGATCCACCCAAACTTTAGTAGCATTTTATAATATTTAGTAGTATTTTATAATATTTAGTAGCATTTTATAATATTTAGTAGTATTTTATAATATTTAGTAGCATTTTATAATATTTAGTAGTATTTTATAGTATTAGTAGGATTTCTTATCCACCTCTGTGACGCCCCTCTATTTCCCATTCACCGGTCGATATGTGTTACATTTAAATGGCTATCGAGTGTGGTCTCTTTGTGTCATTCGTATTTAAACTTATGCGTTATTTACTTTGTAGCGCTGTGCTGTGCGGCGTTTATTAATTTTTACTTTTAATGGCTTGTAACAGGTGGAGCTGTGGGTTTGTATTGGGAGAACGTTGAGCAAATATAATTGAATGTGTTGATTTCAATTTACAGGGTGTAACGCGAAAGTAGTCATATTTTAGACACCGCTTCTGGCCATAAAAAGAACAACTTTCTTCAAGTAAGTAATAGAAAATTAAGAAAACAAATTTACCTTCCATACTAATTTTGATTAGCTGACGATAACTTTGTACGGTAAGTCCAATTATTGTTTTGGGCATTGACTACGGCTTCCTTATAGAAAGTTGTTCATTTCCATGGGCAGCATAATTGCAAATACCGTAATGCTGGCTGTACACGCTCGTCTCATTCGCGTCGCGTGGCTCTCGTCTCGTAGAGGCTCGACACGAGAGACGTGACGAGGGCACCATCTAAACACTCGTACTCGGCCTGTCTCGTGGTGTCTCGACGAGCATGTACTAATGAAGACAGAAGTGCATGGAGAGTTCCAAACCAAAATCGTTTGTACAGGGTTTCATCGCCTTAATAATACGTCTTGAACGACATAGATGGCGCTAGTATAGTAGTTGGATTGGAAAATATACATCTCTCGTTAAAGAACATTATCTTGTTTCTTGCTAGTTACAATATTACTTAATTTTAACACAAATTCTCCTACGACATTACAAACCTTATAAAGCAAAGCTCGTAATAACTAGGATTCGAACTCGGTGGCATAAAATTTACCGATACCATAACCACTGGACTATTGCGTCATTACGCAATGAGTTGAAATTATCCTACTCTTTATTATATCGAAGTTGTTTAGCGACTTTAACCTGTATCATAAATCTCAAAAGAATTGAGGGTAGTTTAATATTGACTGTATAAAAATTAAATCTTTTTGTTCAATCATAACGTTCTCTACTATCTTTGAGTGAGTTCAGTTACGATTGCATTTAACAATTTTTTAATATTTATCTTTACCATGAGTTCGCGTTCTAATATTGATATGGCTACGAGGGCCCAAATAATAGCACTGCATAATCAAGGCCTAAATTATTCTGAAATTTCGAGAGAAACTGGCTTAAACGTAAGTAATGTTTTAAAATCACTGTTCGTTATTTATTTTATTATCCATGGTTATCGATACACGAAAATAATAAATAATATATTTCCCTTACAGGTAAAGACTGTCACTTTATGGATAAAGCGGTTTCAAGAAGAGGGTTCGTTGGAACACCGCAGTAGATCTGGCAGAAGACGCCATATTGACTCAGACCAGCGTCAACTTATGGTGCCAGGTTATGAGGAAAATGGCTTTACACCAACAAGATATTACGCAGAGTTGTTTGATACATCTTTGCGGACGGTGTATCGTGCTCTTCATAGTGAAGGTCTGCATTATCGTCGACATGCTATTAAGCCATTGCTAACCGAAGCTAATAAAAGAGCACGATTGGAGTTCGCTTTGAAATACAGACATTTCGACTGGAGCAACGTTATCTTCAGTGATGAAAAGACTTTCAAGTCTAGCCAGCACGGGCGAGTTAGGTTGTGGCGTAGGAATAATACGCGTTATGATAGTGATCACGTTGTGCCTAACTCTGAATCCGGTCGTATAACAGTGAACATTTGGGGATGGATGACAGCTGCAGGACCAGGAGAACTTACTGTAATACCCAGTCGTGCAAACAGTGTTAACTACTTAGATGTGCTGAATGACGTCATGTTGCCCACTGTGCGGAATGTTTTTCCTGTAGAAGACATGCCAGTAATAACGTTCGTGCAGGACAATTGTCCTATACACCGTTCCATAATTGTGCAAGAGTGGTTTAGCCAGCAATCTGACATACGAATTATTCCTTGGCCTGCGAGATCGCCAGATTTAAACCCCATTGAAAATTTATGGGGCGTTATGGTTCAAAAGTGGGACAATAGGAACGAAAGGACTAAGGAAGCACTGAGTACTCACTGCATGGAGGTATGGGATTCTATACGGGGTCACAATTTATGTGAAAAATTAATAGACTCCATGGGTTCGCGGTTGCAAGCTGTAATCGATCAAAATGGCGGATACACGAAATATTAAAGAATATAAAGTGTTGACTATTAAATTGAGTAATAATGATTGAGTAAAAATGAAAAGACCGGGGTAGCTATAATTTATATGATAAATTACAGTAATCAAACTTGGTGGAAGTTGGATAAATTTATACATTACTTTATAACAACAAAATGTTATTACACTAATGATTTTGATTTCTTATATAATATAAGAAATTAAAATAAAAACAATATAAATATAGATTCCTTTCCAACATAATAAATTATTTATTTATTATTATAAACAACTCGGTCCCAAAATGACAGCTATAACCCGGTCTTACAATTGTTATTGATTTTAGGTTTAGCTTCAATTTCTTCCTCCTTCTGGAACGAATACTTAAGCTATGAACCTTAGTCATAACATAATGCACAAATCAATCATTATAGTCAATACCACTAAACATAATTATGCAAAACGTAAAATTTTTATAATTTATGAGTAGGTAAAATATTTACAGAACTAAGGTTGCATATATAGTGAAAGTTATTATAACATAATGTAATTAAAACTAAATAATAGAAGAATAGCACAACACAGTTTTGATTTAGAATACTTATAATATCTATTATACAGTTTTACTTTGTTAAGGTCTTCTATTTTGTAATAGAGTTATTCAGTTATGAATTTTACTTGTATTTCTCCTTAACAAGTGAATTAAATCATTGTTAATTGGATGTAAAACTGCTAGGTTAGGTTATACATTCTATAAGAAAGAAAGACATAAATTGTATTCTTCTTTGAGAATTAAATGTCTTAAACTATAATCAATAAAATAGTTTCATTTCTTATCCTTTACGAGAATTAAACTTAGTAAATCTTAAGCTGTAAGAAAAATATATCTAAATCTTCTACATAAATGTTTTTTACTAATAATACTAATACTTACCACCAATTATGAAAGTAATTTATATAATATATCCTACTAATATTATAAATGCGAAAGTTTGTATGTTTGTATGTTTGGCTGAAGGTATCGCAAAAACGGCTGAAGGGATTACAATGAAATTTTGCACACACGTAGGTCATAACCTGAAATAACACATAGGCTACTTTTTATCCCGGTAAATAACAAGACTTAGCGAAGGCTGAGGTGGAAGTAGAAATCCAAAGTCAGGCTGAACGAGCGCACACGCTCAAAAAGTACTAGGACACCAGAAACATGAGAATTATTTACAGGGCTGAAATCATGAGAGATAGAGACTCACAAAGTACCAGGAGACCAGAATCATGAATAGGTGTTTTCGGGGATACAATCCTAAGCTGTATAGCTTCACAAACCACCAGGATACCAGAATCAAGAAAAAGTGTTTCCGGGGCTATAATCCTAAACGGTGTAGATTCACAAACTACCAGGAGATCAGAATCACAAAACATATTCCGAAGCTGGTATTAGGAGAGGTAGAGATTTACAAATTACCAAGAGACCAGAAAAATTAGAAGTATTTCCAGTGCTGAAATCATGACCGGTAAAGACTCACAAAGTACCAGGAGACCAGAATCATGAATACGTATTTTCGGGGCTACAATCCTAAGCTGTATAGCTTCACACACCCCACCAGGAGCCCAGAATCAAGAAGAAGAAGTGTTTCCGGGGCTTGAATCCTGAGCGGTATAGATTCTCAAACTACCAGTTCACAACCTACTAGGATATCAGAATCACAAAACATATTCTGAGGTTGGTATTAGGAGAGGTAACATCTTGAATAAGTATTTTCGGGGCTGGAATCCTGAGCGGTATACATTCCCAGGCGTATGGACAACCAATAAACAGAATCATGAAGAAGAGAAATTTCAGACCTGCACGCGGATGCAACCACAGGTAAACTCTACCAGGGTGCCAAAATCGTGAAAAAGTTAATTTAATATAAATGTCTAAGCGGACGGAGCCACGAGCAAGAAGCTAAGCACCAATTTAGGATATGTTCGGGACTCAATAAATGAAACAGTTTGGATATGGTAAACTATTATATTTAACACGGTAAATGTCTACGCGGACGGAGCCACGAGCAAGAAGCTAAGCACCAATTTAGGATATGTTCGGGACTCAATAAATGAAACAGTTTGGATATGGTAAACTATTATATTTAACACGGTAAATGTCTACGCGGACGGAGCCACGGGCAAGAAGCTAAGCACCAATTTAGGATATGTTCAGGACCCAATAAATGAAACAGTTTCGATATGGTAAACTATTATATTTAACACGGTAAATGTCTACGCGTATGGAGCCACGGCCAAGAAGCTACGCACTAATTTAGGATATGTCCGGGACCCAATAAATGAAACAGTCTCGGTAAACTATTATATTTAACACGATAATAATAACAAGATAGGTACCCCGACACACTGAGCGAGTGTGTGTGCCCTAAAGTCTTTATGTAGAACTTTGTCGTTCAAAAAAATCTGGATTTCATCCTAACTTTTAATTTTGATTTCTACAGGGTTTATTTAACGTGCTTCTCTCTGGAAATACCACTCAAACTTATTATTACACTTTTTACGCGGGCGAAGCCGCGGGCGGAAGCTAGTATTTATATAATGTTATATATAGTAGTATATGTATACTTGTATATTATCCCTATATTCATTTATACATCTTATACCTCATATTTTTTTATATTATTTATAACAAAAAATAAAATAAAAACGTTTAAAAATACAAAAAATAGAATATAAATTATACATTAGAATAATTAAATTTAAAAAAAGTCGACAGAGAGCTGGGTTGCGAACCGGTGCCCTGTTGAACGATCTATGTTATTCTGCCATGCTTATCCACCTGAGCTACTGACTATTTATTCTGGAACGTGAAAATAAGAGCTACTTTGTGAATGTAGGGATTTTTATTATTTGTGATCGACGCCATCTGTAGTCGAATTAACCGATATAGTACCAATTGGCTTATTTAGTTTGGTTTAGATGGCGCTGTATTAAGTACTCGGAAATAAGAAAATATAGTAATTTTTGTTTATTTGAATATAAATATATTATTATTACTTAGTAATTATTTAACAAGATAGGTAACACTGCAAAGCTTATAAACCTTATTATGCAGAGGCAGATAATAAGGTTTATAAGCTTTGCAGTGTTATTTTCATGATTGAACAGCGCCATCTAGTCGTCTCATGAAAGTCATGATACGTAATGCAAAACCTCACAGTCAAAAGTCGACCTTAGGCTCTCCATGCACTTTTGTCTTCAATAGTACAGCTGGCACCAGCATAATCTATACTAATATTATAGAGAGGAAAGATTTAATTGTTTTTTTTGCATTGAATAGGCTCCTAAACTACTCAACCGATTTGAAAAATTCTTTTACTGTTGGGAAGCTACACTATCAGCAAGTAACATGGACTATATTTTATCCTCGAACTCTTACGGGAACGGGAACTACGCGGGTGAAACCGCGTGACTTCCGCTAGTGATTAAATAAATCTTGCGAGAGTATCCTCTCGATAATTTTTTGCCAAACTATCTGTCAACTTATAGCTAGTATTATTATGTAATTTTGTGGAGATAAATAAACAATTTTATTATTATTATTATTTATTAATTATTATAATTAATAATCAATTCAAATAAAATAAATCACACCCAAATTCGATAATACAATGCATTGGAGTTTTTTGAAAATAATTATGTCCGAACATACATAAAAAATATTAATAATCATCACACCAATCACATCCGAATTGATAACCTCCTACTTTTTGAAGTCGGTTAAGTATTACAATTTTACTTGAATTTTCATAAACTAACGGTGTTTGCAATTATACGGTGACATAATAATTATACTCGTATAAGAATCAGACCTTTGAGCTGTGGCCAAAAAAAAAAGAAAAAAAAGGGGGTTGCCCGCGTTAATGTCGAAAATTATTCAACGGGGACGTTATACTTGTACAAAAATTTGTTTAAAAAACTTTTTACAAAAAAAACAACTAACTTACAAAAAAAATACCTACACAAAAAATTGAAAAATAACTTTAATTTCGGAAGTCGGTGTTTTTATTTTATTTCTTCGTTTTTTGACACCAACTTCCGAAATTAAAGTTATTTCTTAATTTTTGGTGTATTTTCTTTTTTGGGAGTCGGTTGTTTTTTTATGTAAAAAAAGATTTTTTCTTTTCACTTGTTAGTAGTTATACCCCAGAACTAAAAGCCCCAATAAAATGGAACGTGGAATTTAAACATACTCGTAATTGGAGAAAACCAAATTGTCATCTATATACCTATACGTATTTTTCGGTTTTGTTCAGTTTTTCAAAAAGCGCTGAAACAATTTCGATAAAATTTATATGACCACCTCGGGAGTATATTCTTTCGGATAAAAAAAGAATTTTGAAAATCGGTCCACAACTGACAAAGAAATTGGTAGACATACATAAAAAAAAATACACACAGTCGAACATAGAACCTCCTCCTTTTTCTTCGGTTAAAAACACAAAGTTTCACTTTTACGAGTATAATACTAGCTTCTTCCAGTGGCTTCACCCACTGTGTTTTAGTACTTTCCAGCCTATGTTCTATTCCAGACTATAATCTGGCGTCACTGAGTAACAAACATCCATACATCCAAACTAATAGATAAGATAAGATAGGAATTTACGGTAGACAAAAGGATGCAGCACCATATGGTAAGTGGTGACGTAGGCCGCCTGGTCTTCTACTATAACGTATTGTTGCTATCATGAAACCGCGGAAGGGAAGGTGTTGCGGAGGGCTCGGTTTGACCACATTAGCCGAATTCGGAACAAACTTGCTTCTTATCCTAACTCTCTTCTTATAATAACATCTCAGTACAGGTTGCTGCTAATTGGTGGATTGTTTATTGGCACCACTGCATATTATTAAAGAATAATGGCAAGCGTGCTTCGATCATCACCTAGAAGTTATGCTTCTAATCCGGACATACCATCACTTGCTGATACCGAGAGCAACGTTACTAACAGGAAACGTAAGCAGCCGGAATGCGAACATAGTAATTTGCTTGCCTCTATTCAAAGAGACCTAAAGAAAACGCTCGATGAGTGGAAGATAAGTTTAGATTCCAAGCTAGCTAACATAAATGATAGCATAAAATCCATTAAGACCGACTTAGAGACATATGTCATCGAAACTAAAAAAGAAATGGATTTTCTTCGAACAGAAAACGCATCAATTAAGCAACGTGTCGCCGAATTATCAGCGGAAGTTGGTGAGGTAAAGAATTCAGCCAATTTTATCTCCAACCAGTATGATGACTATGTAAAAAAAATGGATAATTTGAAAGACCACACAGTGAGTCAAAGTGCTATATTGTACCTTGAAGCGAAAGTTGATAGTTTAGAACAACAAGCCCGCCAATGTAACCTCGAAATTTCCAACATACCGGAGAGGCGTGGAGAAAATCTTCTTAATATACTGAGCGACATTGGTAAGCACATTGACTGCTCAATCCCAAGAGAAGAGGTGATCTCAGTGCATCGTGTTCCACATGCTTTGTCTAGCTCAAGGCCTAAAAACATAATTGCAAAACTAAAAACACGTATCTTGCGAGATAACGTAATAAGTGCGTGTCGACTGAAAAAAGGACTTAGCTCTACTCAGCTGGGCATTCCGGGCGTATCGCACTCTATCTTCATCAATGAACACCTGACTCTCAAAAATAAACAACTTCTGAGAGAAACACGTGAAGCGGCAAAGAAGCACGGCTACAGGTTTGTGTGGGTCAGGCACTCCACAATTCTCGTTAAACAATCAGAAAATTCTGCAACATTGGCTATTAAATGTACTAACGATTTAGATAAAATCCGAAGTGACAAGCTTTAATTATTTACACTACTCCATTAGGTTATAAACTTTATGTATTTACTAGTAATATCTACCATGGCTAACAATTATATGAATAAGAACGAGATAAGCATTTATTATCAGAATTGTAGAGGTATACGTACAAAACTCAACACTCTTTACATGAACATCCTATCAAATTGTTATGACGTGATCGTATTAACCGAGACCTGGCTTACTCCTTCGATATCTGACAGCGAGTTTTTAGATAATCGCTATGTGGTATTTAGATGTGACCGTAACCGGGTTACCACTGATAAATCTGACGGAGGGGGTGTACTTATCGCAGTATTACGTGAGTTGAGCCCCGTTTGTGTCTCAGTATGCCAACATAATACCTTAGATTCAAGTAAATTTTATGAACATATAATAGTCACCATTCCTAGTTCTAATAATACGAATCAAAACCTGATTAGTGCCGCCTATATTCCTACCAACTCACCGAGTGTTGCATATAAAGGACACTTTGAAATACTTAATAATATAATCAATTCAATAAGTATTGACAACTTAATACTACTAGGTGATTACAATATACGGGATGCTAACTGGGTCAAGCTAAACTCTTCTCATAGTTACCTTACTTGCTCTGGTTTGACTCCTACTTGTAACCTACTACGGGACTTTATGACCATACATGATGTCAAGCAATTTAACCACCTCAATAATATTAACAATCGCATACTTGACCTCCTTATGTCTAACACTATTTGCTATGTTTATCCACCTCATCAGAACGTACTACAAGTGGACACCCACCACCCTCCATTTTACACTATCGTGTCAATTACGATAAGATACACCCAAATGAGATCCCTAGACACACCTAGATATAGTTTTCACAAAGCGGATTACAATTTAATTAATAAAGACATAGAAAAGGTTGATTGGAAGTTAACTTTGGATAATGAACTGACTGAAACCTCTATTGATATATTCTACAACATCATATATGGCATAATCAAAAACCGTATTCCACTATCAAAACCTAAAAACGCAAAATTCCCTATTTGGTTTTCACCTGCCCTTATTCACATATTTAAATATAAGAATAAAACGTGGACCAAATGGAAAAAATATGGAAACATTTCAGATTACGAGGTATTTTCTTTGTATCGCACCCGTTTTGATGTTGAGTGTAAAAAATGCTATCGTAAGTATATAAAAACTGTTGAAGATAGCATCCCCAAAAATATTAAATATTTTTGGGCTTATTTAGCTAATCGACAAGGCAAGTCTGGTATTCCATCCCAAATGTATTATAATAGTCAGTCTTCTAACGATCCACATAAAATATGCAACTTTTTCTCATCATTCTTTCAATCAATGTACGAAACCTCGACACTCAATAACCGCTGGTGTCCTGCACTTGATCAAATTCATGACAATAATGTTTCCCTAGATGGTATATACTTCAGCCTCTCATTAGTTCTCAACCAATTAAAGTTATTGGATAGTACTAAAGGACCAGGTCCAGACGGTATACCTCCTAGCTTTCTTAAGAATACAGCTGAGACAATATGCGTGCCACTTCATTTAATCTTCAACAAGAGTATTAGCGCCGGTATATTTCCCACAATCTGGAAGAAAGCTAACATAATACCAGTTTATAAGAACGGCTCCAGGCAGAAAGTTGAGAATTATCGGCCAATCTCAATACTATGTGCAGTTGCTAAACTCTTTGAAAAACTTATTCACCTCAAGCTTTACCCTTTCATTCAACAAAATTTAATAGCAGAACAACATGGTTTCGTTAAACGAAAATCAACGATTACGAATTTAATGATTTTTACTAATTTTTTATTTAATAATATGGATAAACAGACACAAACGGATGCAATTTACACGGACTTCAAAAAGGCGTTTGATAGGGTGGACCATGAAATATTGTTAAATAAAATAGCTTTCAACGGGATTAGAGGTAATTTACTGCGCTGGTTCCATTCTTATGTAAACAACCGTATTCAAACAGTAGTAACTCATGGATATCACTCTGATACATTTATCGCCACCTCTGGCGTACCACAGGGATCAATTCTCGGGCCTTTGTTATTTATTATCTATATTAACGATATTGGTCACTGTTTCCATAATAGCAATTTCTTATTGTATGCTGATGACCTAAAAATTTTTAAATCTATTAAGACATTTGACGACTGTGCCTTGCTGCAAGAGGATTTGAATAGATTAACTGAATATTGTGATCATAATAAACTTGCATTAAATATATCTAAATGTAAATACTTAAACTTTACGAAAAAGAAAAATATTATTCGATTTAATTATAGTCTATGTGCAGAAAATCTTATAAATGAAACTCAAATTTGTGACTTAGGAATACTTTTGGATTGTAAACTACATTTAAATCTACACATAGATAAGATTATCTCAAAAGCATACCAAATGTACAGCCTTGTCATGAGAGCTTCTACTGATTTTAAACGCCCGGCCACGTACTTGCAACTATTAAAGGCCTTGGTCCGCCCGCAGCTAGAATATGGTTGTATAATATGGGACCCCTACTACGACAAATATGTTAAAGCGATTGAAGGCGTTCAACGTAAATTTTTACGAGTTATGCAGTATAAATGTAATCTCATATGCCTGTCTTACGTCGAGTCACGAGAAAAGTTTAAATTGCTCACTTTACAATCGAGACGCCTACTACTTCAAACCATGATGCTTCATGGATTGGTTAATAATAAGTTTAACTGTATCGAACTAATTAATAGTATATATTATGTTGTGCCTAGAACTGTAATAAGACGGGAGGTTCGTGCTTACCCGCTTTTTGCAACAACTACTAGCCGAACAAATGCTGGTGAGCGGGCTCCACTCCGTCGACTAGTAAAGATTTATAATAGCCACTTTTGTCGTTTGGATATATTCTTTCTGTCTCAAAGCATTTTTAAGAAAAAAGTTATTGATAGTTTATGCGATAGTTAAATACAAGATACAATTTGATTAGTACCTAAGCTAAATGTTTAAGATAGTATTTAAGTGTAATTGTAATTGTCTACCTTATTAATAATGTACCTACTAAAGTAATCTGTGGAAACGTTGTGGATTGTACATTTACCCATATGTCATACCATAGTTTACCGTAACATACATTGTACATTTGTTTGTTTTTCCCAAATAAATAAAATAAAATAAAATAAAAAATAAAATTATCCAGCAGGTAGTAAGGCGTTTTGGTCCCTGGCTAAGTTGGTTGAATCGAACTTCTGCCGCCCCTCACTACCGCCACTGCTGAAACCTGACGGGTCGCTGGCCCACTCCGCTGAGGAGAAAGCAAACTTGTTTGCCTCTCTGTTTGCGGAAGCTTCGCGTCTAGATCCTGGTGGCGCGAGGGCCCCTGGTACTCTTGGTGGATGCGAGTCGATTATGTCAGACATTCGCATTCATCAGAAGGATGTCCGAAGTGTACTGCGTAACCTGGACGTGAACAAAGCTAGTGGCCCCGATGGGATACCAGCAATTGTACTGAGGATTTGTGCGCCTGAGTTGTCTCCGATCTTGACACGCCTATTTCGCCTTTCGTTTGAGACTGGAAAAGTGCCGATGGCTTGGAAAAAAGCTAACGTGCAACCCGTGCCCAAGAAGGGTGGTCGAGCTTACCTAGCAAATTATAGGCCCATCTCGGTAGCTTCCGTACTCTGTAAGAGTATGGAACGTATACTGAATGGCAAGCTCCTGGCATACCTAGAAGCTAACGATATCCTCAGTGACCGACAATACTGCTTCTGCCGAAATCGGTCAACTGGGGATCTTCTAGCGTATGCTATTCAGGCCTGGTGCTGATCGGGCGGCGAGTTACCCACTACTCGCCGTCCGCAGGCCCGGGTCTACGGTGGCCGGTGATCGTCTCGCGGCGTCCGTATCCCCTGGCGTCTCCTGCGGCGGCTGCTGCTGTGGGCGTTAGGGCGACTCGGCTGTTGTTGAGTCTCCCTAATGTATGCCGCCTCCCTCTTCGCGAGCATTACTGCCTCGCAGAAGGAGGAGACGGCTTCCCATTCCCTCTCGCTCCGTACCATGGCCTGAACCAGGGCACGGCGCGAGAGGTCGCTGCCACCTATCGCATCCACGAGGACACGGCGGTGCTCTGCCCAAGCGGGGCAAACCTCCACCGTATGCTCCACCGTGTCCTCTGGGCGATCCTCGCAGTGAAAACACCCGGGGGTCACCTCCGCCTTGATCCGACACAGGTACCTCCCGAAACAGCCATGTCCAGTGAGTACCTGCGTCAGGCGGAAGGTGAGGGCGCCGTGGCGCCTCTCCAGCTACTCCTCAAAGAGGAGCACTACCGCCGCCATGGTGGCGTGCCCAGCGCTGGGTTGCGACAGTCACTCTCTCCATGTCACCATGAGATCCTGCCGGAGCTCTGTCCGCCGAACCGCGAAGTGTCGCGGCAGCGGAGTTTCGCCCCGGCTTTTGGCCTCCTCGCGCCACTCATACAGGTGCGCGAGGATTTTTGCCTCCAGATCCCACGGTGACAGTCTGGCAAGGAGGCTCGCAGCCTCACGGGAGACCGTGCGGTATCCTCGGATCATGCGGATTGCCATGACCCTCTGGGACGCGTTCATCTGGCGAGCTGATCGCTGCCTCAATGAACGCGCCCACACCGGTGCCCCGTAGAGGGCCATGGACCGCACGTTCCCGCGTAGAGCCTCCGGCAGGAGGCGTTTGGCCCCCTCAGATTGGGTAGGAGCCGCTTCAAGGCGGCCCCGGCCCTGTCCAATCTATGAGCCAAACGTCGAAAGTGCTCGACGAAGTTCCACCGGCTGTCGAGGACGAGTCCCAGGTACTTCATCGTACTCTCAACGCCGATGCGAACCCCTCCTACCGTGATCTGGGAACCCGCCCGTGGCGCGTTTCGAGGACCATGAAAACACATGGCCTCGGACTTATGCAATGCCACCTCGAGTCCCAGTTGCCGGATCCTCTCTATGACTGTCGCAACCCCGCGTGTCATACGGTCGGCCGTCGCATCGTGCTACCACTCCTGCGCTAAGACCAGCGTGTTGTCAGCGTAGCACACTACGCTGACGCCAATGGGGAGGTCGGCGCGCAGCACCCAGTCGTATCCGATGTTCCACAAAGGCGGCCCCAGGACCGATCCCTGTGGAACACTGCACGACATCTCTCGCCGGTTCCATTCTCCCTGATGACCGGGGTAGATGACGGCTCTGTCCGTCAAATACGCCTCGACTACGCGACGGAGGTAGGGCGGCACCCGGTGATACCGGACTGAGCTTGATGCCCTTGAGTCAATTGAGAAACGAGCCAAGAGGACCATTGGCAATGATAGGCTCGTTGAGTCGAAACTCCAAAGTCTAGAACATAGACCTGTCGGTTTTCTATCGGTTACATTTTGGGGGAGTGTGCGACGGAATTGCATAATTTGATTCCGCCAAGCCCATTTTATCAACGAACCACAAGACGTACGGCGAAGCACCACCGGTTCATGGTGGACATCCCATCCATACGCACAAAGCGTTTTGAGAAAACATTCATTGTGCGTACAGCTAGGGAGTGGTATTCCCTACCGGAGTCTGTTTCCTGATAGCTACAACCTAGGAGTCTTTAAGTCAAGAGTGAATAGGTTACTTCTAGGCAAGCGTGCTCCAACTTCGACCATATCATCGCTTACCATCAGGTGAGATAGTGGTCAAACGCGTGCCTATCAACAATAAAAATTAAAAAAAAAACCGCTGTGAAAAAGAAATATTGCTATAATTATGTCCTAAATAGCTCTGTTTCTCTCTCTCAGCGGAATCATGGTACCATTGTCGCATCATAGTAAGGACCCAGTTCGTCTCCTTAGCACCCTAAAGTGTGTCTTTAATTCAACTTCGATTTTCGTTTCGAACTCGAAGCGTTTGTTCTTCAATCTCCGAAAGGAAACGACTTAGGAATAAGATTGGCTCCCATTCGACATTTTGTTCCTCCCTATAAAATTGTTGTACCTTTTCAAACACGTACCTAAAGCTCATTTTTGCGTTGTTCGCTGACAAAATTCTTCGTTGCGAGACGGTCAAACTTTACAATGGACATGTCAAACAGTTACAAATAACATGTTACGCGAAATTAAGTGAAAACTTAAAATTTTCTGTCGTCCCCATCAGTCTGTGTCTGAGTCTACGGAGTTTTGTTGGGTCGTGGGGCTTTTGGGACCGGGACCGCGGTCCCAGATTCCACCTATATAATATTTGAGTGGTACTTTGGGACCACAAGAAAAAAGAAGTTAAAGTACAGTTAACGAAACCGCTGATATAATATTTTGATCACCGGTAGAAAATAAAAGGTAATATTATTTTCAACACACTTGCTTGTAATGTGTTGAAAAACGTCGTGTGAAACTCGTGAGCTCTGCTCATTACACACTCGGCTGAATTACGCCCTCGCCTGCGACTGCAAACCACAGCCTCGTGTGTAATAAACAACTTAGTTCACTTGTATCATAATATACTATTAGTTGCACTTGGAAAAGGATAATTGTTTGTAACATGTAAAGTAAAAATATTGTTACTATTCTGAAAGCTAAGTTTACATTGTAACAAATGTGTACACATTATGTTGATAGGTTTATCTAATACCATTGCTTGAAGGAATGCCCACTTAGAAACGTAAAGGTTTTAAGTATTTGCGATGCATCTTGAAGAGAAAGCGTGAGAATGACAATGACAGTGTTTTACGTAAAAAGGTAAGAATAATTATTTTCTTTTTACTTTACTTCAATTCTTTTTCTGTATCAGGCTAAATTAAAATATGCTTTATAATAAATTCGATCATACATTTTATAGTTACCAAGCATAAAAATGTTTCTTTTTAAACTTTCGCGATTTGTATACATCGTACAGAAATTGCACCAGTGGTGGCCCAGTGGTAACGGCCGCGACTTACAAGTAGGTCGTGAGTTCAAACCCAGGTATGTGTTTTACTTTGTGTAAATTATTTGATCACCACTGCTCTTAAAACAGTGAAGGAACACATCGTGAGGAAACAGGCATGTCCTAGAACCAAAAATTCGAAAACATATTGTAGTATTTCATACTACGTTTTAATATTTTCTGTATTAAGGCGTAAACAGCCGCCAAGTGGCACCCTCATTGAATAAAAATTCGTAGCAAAGCGTAGAAAATAAAGATAAAAGAATCCTATGTTGCGTTTGTTACAAAGGGGATAAGGTATTTTTACGTTGAGGAAGCATAAAAAAAAGTACCAAGAACGGTCGTTTTTGACACTTTTGCTTACTACTTTGGATACGAAACACTTTCGAGTCCTGTTTTAACAACGTAAAATACCTTATCTTTTGTGTAACAAACGCAACTTATGATTCTTTAATCTTTATTTTCTACGCTTTGCTAGGATTTTTTATTCAATGAGGGTGCCACTTGGCGGATATATACGCCTTAAAAGGGCTGCTGATGATGATAATAATGAATGATATTCAATAATTGCAATAATTATGACCGCTGCCTTATGCTTGTTAAGAAAGTTAAGTTTTTTTTAAGTTTATTGTTGACGTTTCACATGAAGAGGTGACTTTTATGTGCAATTGTGTAGATTTAAGGGAATAAAAGCAGAAATGTTCAATTTAACTGTTTTAATTTAATTTTTAAATACTCAAGATTAAAGTTATTATCTTTCGTAATGAGTATTTTTTATTTTATTTTTTTGGGTTTAATTTTAATACAAGGCTGTGGTTGCGCCAGAAAACTAACTTCTAGTTTAACAATATTTTTTTGGTTGGCAAACAGAATTAATTGTTGGATAGGTTGGTGTGGTATTGAAACCTCTCCTATCCTTTTCCTGGACAAAAACCTTTGCTTGTGTGTGAGCGAGACGTCTACAACTATCGTTACCCTCGCTCGATCAATTGGTGACATGAGCTATTGACAGCTCGTGTAGCATCGTATTTAGGTAGTTCATCGAATTGTCGTTGGAGTGACTTCCCGGTGAAGTCCCTCCGTTCCAGTTCGAAGGAGCACATTTCGGGAACAATCTTCATGTCACCACCAGGATCCGACCAGAAATAGTAAGGTATGTACTCCTGACCTATGTATTTCCTTTTTCCTATAACCTATATCCTATCCTATCCATATCCCATAACTTCATCGGTCATCTTCCACTAATTTTCGCCTTTTATTCGTGTAACTTCTGAATTTGGATGACTGTACTTTCCCAATACAAACTTCGTTTGTTTTATTTGTGGTCCCAAAATACCACTCAAAAATAAATACAGGTGGAATCCGGGACCGCGGTCCCGGTCCCGAAATCCCCTCGACCCGTTTTGTTAAGTAATTTAAATTAAACTTTGTAATTTCATTGTAGCCCGTTTAGGTTTTTGTTTGTTTAAATTAACTTAAACTATTTACAGACGTATTAAATACTTCTCCTTTCCCGAATCTAATTAGCGGACACAATATATTTTAATTGTGTCTCGCCCACTATGTGTTCGCTAGACGCGGGAAAGGAACTAAAAATGAAAACAAAAACTCCTAATTATTAAATCTTGAATGTCTATGGCGTCAAAAAATTCCTTCCACTGTCGTCTGGTAGAACACCCAGAAAACTGGCTGCATTGCCACGTTGTATGGCAATGCTTAACCTCTGGCCCGGGTAAAAGCCCTTGGATGGAATCTTTAAATAGTGTATGAGCACTCAGACCCCACGGCCCAAAAGTTGTTTTTTTTTTTTAATTCTGATAGGCTCACGCTTGACCACTATCTCACCTGATGGTAAGCGACGATGTGGTCGACCATGGAGCCAGCTTACCTAGAAATAACCTATTTATTTACTCTTGTCTTAAAGACCCCCAGGTTGTAGCCATCAGGAAACACAGACTTAGGTAGAGAATTCCACTCCTTAGCTGTACGTTTAATGAATGTGTTCCCAAAACGTTTTCATTTCAACTCCAAACGGCTTGAAAATGTAGCTATCAACGAGGTTGTTGTATTTCCGCTGCTTGAGGTTATCTGAAATTGACTAAAGCCTCACCCAAATGGTGACTGATCGATTGATCATCAAATAACTTCCTGCCAGCCAGAGCTCTGCATTCCTCAATACGGTATGGATTAAGTGAATCACGCTAAGGTTGCGCGCAACTGTTACGTAACCAGCTAATAAGATTTGTCGCACAAAATACTGCTAAACAGAGCGCTGTGGGTACAGTGGGTGGAGTGCCAGTGGGTGAAGATTCGATTTCTAGGTGAACTTTAGTAACAATGTATTATTACTGCTCCGATTGCTTCATTGTTGAGTGATTGCTAGTTTGACTTCTGAGGTTTCATACGCATAGGCCAGTAGTAAGCATTATTGGATTTTCACACTGCACTGTTCGTATGTTTGTAAATTTACAAACCATTTTTCGACCATTTGTCTTTTAGTTCTGGTGAGAACTCAATTTTATGATAAGCATGACCTGAATCCTACATTCAAGATTAGCTCAAGATGAAGAAACTCTTCAATGCTCAACAAAACGGACACGAAATTTTGTGTACACTAAATGAGCTAACATGAGTTTTAGTTGCAGGTTGGTGTCTAGATTAGTGGTCGGTTCATAGCCATTGGTTCGCCCCTTGTTACAGCGGGACTTAACTTAGCGAAATGCCACATAATGGTACGTTATGTGAATGAACAGAGTTTGATATTTGACTAAAATCCAAAAGTTTGCCATACCTATTAGGAACACGACGTTGCGCTCCAGAAAATGCCGACGTAGCTCAGAAAGCTGCAAGACTGAGTGGGACCAGGCATGGCAGGCTATGTCTGCCGGATAGGAGGTCTGACACAGCTAGACGGGGTAGCGGCAGACCGAGGATAAGACGACAGTGAGAGGACGTGGGTTATGGGTATCCACCATGCGGGTTGGAGAATGTCACATGTCTTCGAAGTTTTGGTTCTACTAGCACATGCCGGTTTTCTCCCGATGTTCTTCTTCACCGTTTTGAGAGCAGTGGGTGATGAAATCATTAACACAACACACAGATTCGGTAACAGTTCAACGTAAATAAATTCTACTTCCTATGCGAAAGTTTGAATGGATGATTATGGATGTTTGTTGCTTAATGGTGGAAGTACTAATTCCACTTGAGCGAAACCGTTGACAGAAGCTAGTGTTCAACATAAAGCCATATCTAATTAACAAGTGAAGCAGTGAAGCTACCAGAAGGTTCGGTTAGTCGCGAAATAAATTGACTTAGCGGAAGCCGCATCAGTGCAATGCGACGGCACTATTTACCTTAAACATTACCTAATGTGCAGGGGATTGTGACTGACGGTGAGGCGAAAACTTTAAAGGGTTTGTTTAGTTTCAATAGTGCATTTTGATGCTAGTGATAGTGATAGTTGGTCGCTTGTATATAGTAGTAAAAGATATGGAATCACATAAAGATAAAAGATAAAGATATATTTATTGCATAACATGTGTACATTAAGTTCTTTTTTTTATATTTGATAGGCTCGCGTTTGACCACTATCTCACCTGATGGTAAACGATGGTGTGGTGGAACATTACATTTTTAGTTTCAAGTCGGAAATGTAATAGATCCAAGCACTCCAGGAGAACCAAGGTTTCCAACATAGCCCGAAGAATCGCCAAAATTAAGTGGCAGTGGGTGGAGCACATTGATCGCAGAACAGATGGTCGATGGGGACGAAAAGTGCTGGAGTGGCGACCGCGTACCGGAAGACGCAGCGTTGAAAGTCGCAGGAATCCGATGAATGCGAGATGCACAGGACCGGTCGTTGCGGTGACACTTGAAAGAAGCCTATGTCCAGCAGTACTTTCAGCTGAAATAATATTAATAAAAAAAAACTTTTTTACAATAAAATAGAACCGACTTCCAAAAAAAGCAAATAGTGCAAAATAACTTTAATTTCGGAAGTCGGTGTTTCTGGTTTTGTTTCTTCGTTTTTGACACCGACTTCCGAAATTAAAGTTATTTTGCACTATTTGTTATTTTTGGAAGTCGGTTCTATTTTTTGTAAAAAAAAATAATTTTTCACTTTTTAGTTGTGTTTCTCCATTAAATTGTGTTAACAATGGATATCTAGGCGATAGCAGCAATCGCGGTTGATTTGCTGTCATTTTTTGAAGAGTTCCGTTGTCTGTCTCCGAAATACAGCATCAGATCTTCATGAAATTTAAATGGGACCATTTCGGAACAAAGTCCTTTCGAACAAAAAAAGATTTTATGAAATACGTCGATAAATGACGGAGTTATGCCCGAACAAACATAAAAAATATACATATATATATATATAAACATCCGAATTGATAACCTCCTTCTTTTGGAAGTCGGTTAAAAATAATAAATTTTTATTTCATCTGCACAAATTACCTCAAGTTATACAATATACAGTCGACCAATTCGTAATTTGTGGGAGATCTGGAGTCTAAACTAAGCCGAAGCCTGTACTATATGAAATTGTGCTGATGAAATTTTTAAGATGGCAGCAGCATCCTGCTGTCTGGGCCTGCGATAATCAATGCGTTTGCGTTGGTTAATAAGGCTATATCATAATCAAGCCAGTTAATTTCCACAGGACGTAATATCTAGCTTGATCCAGCTTGTTCTGGGTAGGAAGGGCTGTTCGGGCTTTGGTTTAGTAGTATGAAAGAAGTATCCATGACCTTTTTTTTTTTACCTGAGTTATAATGCGAAGATACACCCCCGTACCTCGCAAAGCACGTAAAGCCGTTGGTCCTCTGCCCAGGGGTTGAGGATAAATTCGAAACAGAGTTACCTCGCCCCTGGGCACTCAGGGCAGGGAAGAACCAGGGGTGGGTTTTAGTCAGTAAGAGTTGGACATGCCGTCCCGCTCCACCCAGAGCGGGAGATGTCATTGGATGATATCCCAAAGCCCAAAAAAAAAAATTGGTTAGTCCTGCGCCTGATCTCTCCCCGATCGTGTCGGATTGCCATCACCTCGGACTATGATAGTTAAGGAACAGAGAGTGCACCTGTGTCTGAGCACACGCTTGTGCACTATTATATCTTCTGTGTACTTAGCTAATCTCCGTTGGTATTGGCCACCATGATCGAAATTAATTATTAATGACAAGATTAAAGTAGGACGTCATAAACAATATGTGCGTCTAAATCAAGTTAAAACTACCAAGAACATTACAATAGTCTCCTCAAGCGATGGGTTGCCCTCTGCTCCCCAAAAACCTGCAGTCAAAGGGACCTATGCCTATGCTGCTACTGAAGTTGCCATGGAAGTTGCGGAGTATAAGCATATAGCATGATCAGCCTTTATAAAGTTCCCACTGCTGGGACTGAGGCCTCCTCAGTGCAGCGGGTTGATGGATGTCACACGGCTTCGAAGTTTTGGTTCTACGACATGCCGGTTTCCTCACGATGTTTTCCTTCAGCGTTTTGTGAACAGTGGTGATGAAATACATTACACAAAGTAAAGCGCCTGCCGGGGTTTGAACCCACGACGTGTTCGGTTGAAAATCTTTAGTACTAGATTGGACCATTGACACGAAGAAAAGGAAGGCTCCCCTCGTAAAATCATCAGTCGGTGACTAATCTTAGGCCTTAGGTGCTCTTTTCATGACTTTTGCCGTGGCTTAGTCTAGCCAGTAGCTAAGTATCAGTACTTTACGTAGAGCGACTGCCCATCTGACCTTATCAACCCAGTAAATGGGTAACACGGTACCCCTTGGCAACACTGTTGTCAGATTTTCTGTCTTCTGACTTTCTGTAATGATAGTCAAATATCTACAAACGACTGCCAGGAGGTCGGTATGCTGCCCGGGGGTTGAGGATAATGCCCGGGGGTTGAGGATAAATTCGAATCAGAGTTACCTCGCCCCTGGGCACTCAAAGGCAGGAAGGAACAGGGGTGGGTTTTAGTCAGTAAGAGTCTGACACGCCCTCCCGCTCCACCCAGAGCGGGAGAAGTCATAGGATGATTTCCCAACCCAAAAAAAAAAAAAAAAAGGAGGTCGGTATGTAATGGAAGGTCACCGGTCCACGAATCGACCTCAGCTAGCGTTGCTTATCCTCAACGTTTGGAACATGTGGCTGCGACGTATGAACTATTTATCCTTGCATATTTCGTCCTCGACAAAGAGAAGTGTAAATAAACTGTTATAGTGTAAAAAAAACTAATAAACACGCTGTTGAGTGACGTCATTTTATTTTTTGTATTTTCTTCAGCTAACCCATATCTTCGGATACATCGGATCGGTTCAATCGAATACCAACAAATGGTCGGAAAATTGGTTTGCAAATTTGACCAACAACCCACAAACATACGAATACATACTAACAGTGCAAGTTAAATAAAAGCTTGTGAAAAGTTGTCATCAAAATGAATGAGAGTGTTAACATTTGCAACAGAAACATGTCGTAAATCTGTTCGGTGTACAAACCGCGGCATCCTGCCCCAATACTCGTGTCTCGTGTCACCAGACGAGTTTATTAGTAGTGATGTGCACACGCCTTATTTACTAATAGAATCAGTCTGTCTTGTTCGAACTAGGTTTGGGACGTCGCATTTCTCAACACAATGCTGACGAATGTTAGTGTTCTTAGGGACCTATCGAGGGGGGCACGCCACAGTAGCGGCGGTAAGAACTGTTCTGAGGGACGTGAGACGTCATGGCGCCCTTACTTTCCATCTGTCACGGTTTCTTTCCGGGTATGGGTGCTTCGGAAAGTACCTGTACCACCCGCAACAAAATTGGGGAGTTTGTAGCCAGAACAGTGAAAGGCCCGAGACGATCTTGCCGAGATTCAGGCGGATAAATATTACCTTTGGATCATTATCGATCAGAAATGCGCAAACCACTCCAGCATCCCGGCCAAAGGTAGCTGCAGAACATCGTGTGGTTTTAGTCAGTAATAGTATGACACGCCCTCCCGCTCCACCTAGACCGGGAGGGAAAAGTCATAGGATGATTTCCCATCCCAAAAAAAAGGGTTCTTCTTTATGATATAGACCTTTACTCTATCTCTCTCATAAACTAGACTTAGATACCAGTATAAGTTCACCTCCCTGATACCCTTACTTTTCTATGATATCAAGGATAATCTGTTACTGAGGTAGAGCAATTGGTACTAAAATAAGTGTCATTGTCAACATTTCTGCTGGACACGTGCTTATTAAGAAAATAACTTACTTTTTAAAGAAAATCCTGTGAAAATGTGATTATAAAGAATGGACATTTAATGGAAGTCAGTTGTATTTTTTGTAAAAAAGTTTTTTAGTTTTCACTTTTTAGTTGTTATACCCCAGAACTAAAATTAATTTTAAAGTTTGATATCCCCAATAACATGGAACATGGAATTTGAACATACTCGTCATTGGAGGAGACCAAAACGTCATCTACGTATCACACATTTTTGATTTTGTTGATTTTTTTCAATAAGTGCTAAAGCAATTTCGATAAAATTTATATGGGACTACCTCTGGAGTACCTATACTCTTTCGGATAAAAAAATAATTTTAAAAGTCGGTCCATAACTGACAGAGAAATCGGTAGACATACTTACAAAAAAAAAACAATAAAACATACATGCAGTCGAACATAGAACCTCCTCCTTTTTGCGAAGTCGGCTAATAAAAGGCAGCCTGTTGTGTCGGATCCTTCGTCAATGCTAGCACCCCTGCTACACACTCTAGTTTCATGCTCTGAAGCGTGGTCAGAAGTCTCTTAGAATTTTGGCATAAAATTGTTTACGATAAAGATTTTTCAAGTGAAAACTTTTTTAGCCGCGTTGAGCGATTTTTGATAAAAGAAAACTTATGGGTTCACGTCAACGACATGTTGGTGAGGTGTTGCGCAGACTGACGACGCGCAGCGGCCTGTGTGCTATTCTATAGTTTCAGGGTTTTACTCCTGTAGACAGTCCCATAGGACTGCCTGCTTTTTTTTCCCAAAATTATCAATTAGATGTCTAAGTAGTCACTTCCACCACAGGCAGCCGTCCTCCGTCCCATCCCTATTTATTAGGGCAATGTGGGCGCCAGACGATTGCGACATTCCAGCCAAATTGGCGAGACGTCACATCACTATTTTTAGTCTGGCAATATAAATTGCGCGGCATTAGATCTCAAGGAGCTTCCTACCTTGAACACATGGGTTTGGTTTCTTTTAAATTGCTTATTTCATATTATTGGTACCTACTGTGTTTAATAGCTCATGTATTGCGTATTATACTCAGCCAAAATAGTTTAACTTGGCTAGTAAAAGATAGTTTATTTTCTTTCCAAGCTGTTTTTAGTTTTGCTACTTTTGAGGTCTGGTAGGCAGACACACGAATAACGAAACTCAAATGGAGCTTTTTTGTGTTTCAATCACGCAAAAACGGCTGAAGAGATTTGAATGAAATTTTGCTTATAGGCTACTTTTTACCATGCGGGTGAAGCCGCTGGCAGAAGCTAGTAAATAAATAAATGCTGCACCCGACTGGCAACTAACCTCATAATTGGGAAAAGACAAGATAATAACCCTGTGCTCCAGCTGTGGTACATTAAAAAAGGCTGATGATGATGATGATGATGAAGATGAAGATAATAACAGTCATCGTTCTACTCTCAACCCATTTTATTGGGGATCGAAGCAGCAAGTTCACTGCTCGTTCCATCTGGATTATAGGTATACCTACTTTTCGGGGGCCCTGTTTTCATCTCCCACACATTAGTCCTCCCCAACTACTGGCTATCCTTATTTATATAAAGCTCAGAAATAATGTATTCAGCAAAATGCTCTCTCGTGTTGCACTAACCACCAACCAACTTACCTAGCCTCTGGGAATATTAACTCGTGCTAAAGATTAACCAGTCAGGAGGTGGGTAACGTGGCTTATTGTAATTCTGCGTCAGACGAAAGCTTAGCTTTTCACGTGTGATGTGGAGGCGCCTTTATTTCATGCCGATTTTGTAAGTACCAAACGCTATTTATTTTGATACTGGCCTAACGTAACATTTCGGGGGGAAACCTTCAAAAGGCACCTGGACTTTTGGAGAAAAGACCAGGAACTGTGGGGTTCTTATCTCACTAAAACCACCTCGGTGATCGTCATCAGCGCATTGAAGAATGCACATGTTCTTTTTGAATCGAACCCAGGACCTTACGCTCCTGCCCAGGGGTTGTGGATAAATTCGAAACAGAGTTACTGCGTCCCTGGGCACTCAGGGCAGGGAAGGAACAGGGGTGGGTTTTAGTCAGTAAGAGTCTGACACGCCCTCCCGCTCCACCCCGAGCGGGAGATGTCATTGGATGATGACAGACAACGGAACTTTTCAAAAATTGACAGCAAAACAACGATCAACGATCGTATGTCTATGAATTGTTAACACAATTTAATGGAGAACAACTACTAAAAAATCGAATACACAAAACCAGAAACACCGACTTTCGAATTTCAAGTTATTTGCACTTTTTTGGAAGTCGGTTCCATTTTTTTGTAAAACAGTTTTTTATTCACTTTTAAACATACCTACCCGTAATTGGAGGAAACCAAAACGTCATATAAGTTTACATATTTTTCGTTCTGGTTCAGTTTTTCAAAAACTTTGAAGCAATTTCGATAAAATTTATAAGGGACCACCTGGGAAGTATACCCTTTCAAATAAAAAAATAAATTGAAATCTGTCCCGCCATCATCGAGTAATCGGGGAACAAACATAAAAAAAAAAACCGACGAATTGAGAACCTCCTCCTTTTTGCAGTCGGTTAAAAATAAATAGGTTTTATTTTACTATACGCTCCGGGGAATACAATCGTGTTATGTAAGATCATAAATAAATCTTCTCTTAGATATTTCCATCTCTTTGAGGTTTTAAAAGCTCTTTCGGTAGGTACAGCTTTAGATGGTGAATGGTGTTACATAAAAATAGCTAGAGTTACAACTTTCTCTCTGACAGACAACCCACATAGAATAAAGATCTAGCGACGGAGGAAACGCAAATGGAGTGTTAATCTAAAAACTATTTTATTTTATAGAAAGAAGAAAACAGAAATTATTTATTCTGCACATTACAAACGCACATTAATTATAATATTTATGACAACTGTAATTTTATTTGCTAAATAAGATTTATTGTTATTATTATTTAATTTATAGATAGTGAAAGACAAAAAAAACTGCAGGTTAGATATGGTTCAGAAGAGTCGCAGGAGTGTTCGAAAGAGTAGCAGTCCTGGAACGCGAAGGGGAACTGAAGGTGGATTTTGGTCAACCAACCTTTTTTTAGGGTTCCGTACCCGACGGGTTCAAACGGAGCCCTACTGTTGTCACTCACGTGTCCGTATGTCTGTCCGTCCGTCGTCTGTCACAAAATATTGTTACAAATAATTTTAAACTTCCTATTGACATATTTGGTACGGAACCCTTAATGTGCGAAATCCGACACGCACTTGGCCAGTTTTTTTTATATTGAATGTCTTGCGTTTGACCTCCAGCTCACCTGATGGTAAGCGATGAGGTGGTCGACGTTGGAGCACGCTTGCCTAAAAGTAGCCTATTCACTCTTGACTTAACCCGTCGCGTGCCCAATTAGTAGACAATAGATTTTAATTGTATCTCGGTCAGCATGTGGGCGCTTTTTTTTTTTTTTTTTTTTTTTTTGTGGGGTGGGAAATCATCCTATGACTTCTCCCGCTCTGGGCGGAGCGGGAGGGCGTGTCAGACTCTTACTGACTAAAACCCACCCCTGTTCCTTCCTGCCTTTGAGTGCCCAGGGGCGAGGTAACTCTGTTTCGAATTTATCCTCAACCCCCGGGCAGGCATCGGCCATGACGGGCCCCGTCTCTTGCTGACAACTCTTTGAGGCGCGCGTGGAACACTACGCGCCGTCGACTCTCGGGCCTGGTGCTGATCGGACGGCGAGTTACCCACTACTCGCCGTCCGCAGGCCCGGGTCTACGGTGGCCGGAGATCGTCTCGCGGCGCCGGAAGCCCCCAGCGTCTCCTGAGGCGGCTGCTGCTGAGGGCGTGAGGGCGACTCCGTTGTTGGTGCTCTCTCACGCGTCCCGCCTCCGCCTTCGCGAGCATTACTGCTTCGCAGAAGGAGGAGACGGCTTCCCATTCCCTCTCGCTCCGCACCATAGCCTGAACCAGGGCAGGGCGCGAGAGGTCGCTGCCGCCTATCGCATCCACGAGGACACGGCGTTGCTCCGCCCAAGCGGGGCAGACCTCCACCGTATGCTCCACCGTGTCCTCGGGGCGATCCGTGCAATGGAAACACCCGGGCGTCACCTCCCGCTTGATCCGAAACAGGAACCTCCCGAAACAACCGTGTCCGGTGAGGACCTGCGTCAGGCGGAAGGTGAGGGCGCCGTGAGGTCTCTCCAGCCAAGCCTCAAAGAGGGGCACTACCGCCGCAATGGTGGCGTGCCCAGCGCGGGGTTGTGACAATCGCTGTCTCCATGTCGCCATGAGATCCTGCCGGAGCTCTGTCCGCCGTGCCGCGAGTTGTCGCGGCAGCGGAGTTTCGCCCCGGCGTTTCGCCTCCTCGCGCTCCTCATAGAGGTTCGCGAGGATTTTTGCCTCCAGATCCCATGGCGATAATCCGGCAAGGAGGCTCGCCGCCTCGCAGGAGATCGTACGGTATCCTCGGATCATTCTGATCGCCATGACCCTTTGGGACGCGTAGCATGTGGGCGCTAGATACGCAAAGAGTTAAATACCTCCATTTTGTAGTTATCAGGAAACACAGACTCCCGCACGGAATTCCACTCCTTAGCTGTACACACAATGAATGTGTTCCCAAAACGTTTTGTGCGTATGGTTGGGATGTCCACCATTACTGTTGGCGCATCGCCCTACGTATATTGGTCCGATGATGGAAGATCTTGGCGGAATCAAACAATAATTTTATTATGATCCAACTTACTTGTTGGATACCTGTACACGAGTGAGAAGAACATCTTTTTCTTCTTTTAAATCTTGTTACAGAGTATCCTGGTTTGGTACAGAAAAAGGACGACTTCTCTGTTCTGGTTCGTAACACGCGAGACAAAATATATTGCAACATTTTTCGGATTATTATTGACTCTGTTTTTGTGATCAAGAATATTATTGCATTTATTTTGTATTCGATTATTTATTGCAATCGACTGATTGTGCTGGCAACACCGAATCGTTGAATTTGTGATTGTTGATTTGTCTCTTGAAGTCATCTATAATAATTATCTATATCTAAGATTTTATTAAAGATTCATTAGGATTATTTTGATTAAAATAATCTTAAAATTTTGGTAACTGTATTGTTGCATTTTTGATAAAAGTAATAAATATATTTCAGGCACGTGACGACCTGGACTCGTTCCTGACTGGACCGGAGAGGACAGGACACAAAAAGAGCAGGAAAGATATGGGAGAGGCCTTTGCCAGGCAGCGGGATAGCGTATGCTGTTTAAAAACAATCGAGCGAGCCTTACAGTAGTCGCATAAGATGTGTAACATTTGACATCACATCTCGGTAATAAGCAACATTAACATTCTATACTGCCTGAAAAATAAAATGTTTAGTTCCGGTTTATGACGGTATCTGACGGCCAACTCTACCACCGCGCGCGCTCATTGGACAAATCAAATGGCGCGCGCTTCCCGCCTTCCTGTTGCACACTTCCGTCCCATTTCACGAAATTATTTCCACAGATTGCAAGAAAGCGATAGGAAAGACGTTACACATCAGAGCGGTTTTATTACGATTGGCAGTGACTTGTGTTGTGAGGGCTCCATGTCTTCGTCTTCCGTGGTTCTATCAGATTCTGCCGCTTACAAAAGCGACAGTCATACGGCCCACTATCCGCTCGCTATCCCAATTGAAGCCGGCGCAAATACGAAAGTACACTTATTTGTTATTGAATCACAAGTTAGTCACGACGAAAAATAAAACTGAATTGTTTATGTCGCACACCTATTTGTTCTGTTGTGTACCTGAATATAGAGCTTTGGAAAACTATCGACTAGATACTACCAGCGGGTTCGCCCTCGTGACAGTCGAAAATTATCATTTTAGCCGAAAGACCATCCAGAGCGGGAGAAGTCATTGGATGATTTCCCACCCCCCAAAAACAAAAAAAAGCCGAAACACCTACCCCAAGTGTCGCCACAACGACCGGTCCTGTGCGTCTCGCATCAATCGGCTACCCACAGCCCTCACCAGGTCATCAGTCACCACTCCAGAATATTCGGCCCCATCGACCGTCTGTTCTGCGAGCAATGTGCAATGCCCACTGCCACTTAAGGGTGGGTCGGTATTGGTTCTTGTTCTTACTACCAGGATAAATAGTCTTCGTCCATTAATAATTCAGAGCATGATCTACCCATGGTGTTCAAAATCCCATCAACCGTTGAGGCGTGTTTGATTTACAAACATAAATAAAAAACGTTTTTTATAAAAAATATAACCGACTTACAAAAAAGAAAATAATTTTAAAAATAACTTTAAATTCAGAAGTCGGTGTTTGTATTTTATCTCATCGCTATTTGACACCGACTTCCGAAATAAAAACCTTTTTTACAAAAAAAACAACCGACTTCCAAAAAAAAAATTTAAAAATAACTTTAATTTCGGAAGTCGGTGTTTGTATTTTATTTCTTCGATATTTGACACCGACTTCCGAAATTAAAGTTATTTTTAAATTTTTTTTTGGAACCGGTTGTTTTTTTTGTAAAAAAGTTTTTTATTTTTCGCTTTTTAGTTGTTATACCCCAGAACTAAAATCCCCAATAACATGGAACGTGGAATTTAAACATTTGGAGAACACAAAAACGTCATCAAGATATGCCAATTTTTCGTTTTTGTTTAGTTTCTCAAAAAGCGCTAAAGCAATTTCGATAAAATTTATATGGGACCACCTCGGGAGTATATTCTTTCGGAAAAAAAAGAATTTTGAAAATCGGTCCACAACTGACGGAGAAATGCGCGGACATACATAAAACATACATACAGTCGAACATAGAACCTCCTCCTTTTTCGAAAGTCGGTTAATTAATGTTATTTTTTAATTTTTAGTGTACTTATTTTCTTTTTTGAAAGTCGGTTGTATTTTTGGTAAAAAAGTTTTTATTTTTCCCTTTTTAGTTATTTTACCATAGAACTAAAACTAAATATTAAAGTTACGCCAGAATGGATAACCCCAATAACATGGAGCATGGATTTTGAAAATACTCGTAATTGTATATAATGTAATAATATGGGAGTCTCTCCGTAGTATACTCTTTCGGATAAAAAAAGAATTTTGAAAACCGTTTCACAATTAACAGAGAAATCAGCCGACATACCTACATAAAAAAAAAAAACTTGAGAGGTGTCAAGGGACACCCGGATGGAACGAAGTTCCTTTCGATTAGTTAGTGAAGAAATTGTAATATAATTTTATTTTTTTAAATTTATAATATTTTTTTTATTATTAACTACGCACACACGCACGCACGTAAGAAGTTATACTTCATCATCTCATCTCATCTCATCGCAGCTCAGCTCAGCTCAGCTCAGCTCAGCTCAGATCAGCTAAGCTCAGCTCAGCTCAGCTCAGCTCAGCTCAGCTCAGCTCAGCTCAGCTCAGCTCTGCTCAGCTCAGCTCAGCTCTGCTCAGCTCAGCTCAGCTCAGCTCAGCTCAGCTCAGCGTTCCAAGCTCCGCTAGATTTAACACACGAAATTGGTTAGATAATGCTTGATCTGCTTGCAAACTTTGTACCTACCCACCAAAAATACAAGAAGTTTTTATTAGATTGTTTTCCCAACACAATCTTTTTGGATGGACAGCCTCATTAGTGTCGTCTCGACTTTTCGTAAGAATTTTTTCCGTCTAGCCCCCTTTCACAACGCGCGATAAGGAACTTCGTTCCAAAACCATACATACAGTCGAACATAGAACCTCCGCATTTTTCGAAGTCGGTTAAAAATACAGACTTCTTACTAGGAGGAAGTTGGACCTATGCTTATGGATTTTCAACTCTCGACGCTGAATGGAGCGTTGAAAATCCTACAGGGCACTTTTAATAAAACATTCATTCCGGTGTCACATTTTTTTTTTTTTGTGGGTTGGGAAATCATCCAATGACATCTCCCGCTCTAGGGTGGAGCGAGAGGGCATGGCAGACTCTTACTGACTAAAACCCACCCCTGTTCCTTCCCTGCCCTGAATGCCCGGGGCCCGGTAACTCTGTTTCGAATTTACCCACAACCCCTGGGTAGGCATCGGCCAGGGCCCCGTCATGTTTTGCTGACAACTTTTTGACGGCGAGTTATCAACTACTCGCCTTCCGCAGGCCCGGGTATTCCAGTGTTATACAGTGGTAATAAAAACGGGCATGAGGTCATTTACTTTGACAAATACCTACAAAAATGTATGAGCATTCCACACACTATCAAAATATAAATTGCATATAACTAGGCAAGCTAAACGCGCGGGGAGCGTCGGTCGCGCGACTAATTAGGCGCTATAGTGCCGCGACTTTCTCCTGTCAGGTGACCATGTTGACGGAGGCTGGGGACTGTCCTGTTTCTTCATAATAATGAAAGGAGATAGACGACCAAATAATGGGATAAGGCTAAGTAGAGCGAGAGGGAATTCTACCTTATGGGTAACTTTAACGAACTTGGTAATTCTTAACCGACTTCAAAAAGAAGGAGGTTATCAATTCGGATGTTTGTATTTTTTTTTCTCTTTTTTTATATATCTTCGGGCATAACTTCGTCATAAATTGACGGATTTGCAAAAATCTTTTTTGTTCGAAAAAGGAGTTTGTTCCAAAATGGTTCCATTTAAATTTTATATAGATCTGATGATGGGTTTCGGAGACAGACAACGGAACTCTTCAAAAATTGACAGCAGATCAACCGTGATTGCTGCAATCGTATGTCTATGAATTGTTAACTCAGTTTAATGGAGAACCACAACAAAAAGTGAAAAATAAAAAACTTTTTACAAAAAAGTACACCGACTTCCAAAAAAAGTGCAAAGTGCAGCGGCTAGAAGTGTGAGGCGGAGTACGAAAGAGAAGAGAATTGGCAGTGCGACAGGGTTTGCCCCTCGGAACGAAGTACTCAAACGTTCGAAGTTCTATGTTAGACTGATGTATGTATGTTTTTTTTAATGTATGTTCACCGATTTCTTTGTCAATTGTGGATCGATTTTCAAAATTCTTTTTTTATCCAAAAGAATATACTCCTGAGGTGGTCCCATATAAATTTCATCGAAATTGACGTTTTTTGAAAAAAAAAAAAACATTTAAATCAAAAAACACGCAAACAGATGATGTTTTGGTTTCCTCCAACTATGTTCAAATTCCATGTTCCATGTTACTGGGGTTATCAATTCGGGCATAACTTTAATATTTAATTTTTAGTTCTGGGGTATATCAACTGAAAAGTGAATTTTTGTTTTTTTTTACATTAAAAATTATAACGGACTTCCAATAAAGAAAATACATTAAAATTTAAAAATAACTATAAAGTCAACTAACGCAGAAATAAAATACAAACAAAGACTTCAGAAATTAAAAAAAAATTCCAACGCTCGACGCTACTCAAGGAGCAAAAAACTCACTGTTCGTGAAAATAAACTTAATTATACCTACACCAAAAAAGTTACACAACGATACACGACCTTAAATCTATGGGTCTATAAGGATATCTAGCAGACAACCTTTGGATGGATTGAAAGAACTACAAATAAAATGGGGGTATTCAGTGGTGTACTGCTAATAAATATACCTACACGTGCAATAATATCGTGGTAGGGAGAAAAAAAAGGAAGGCTACATAAATAATTATGAAATCTTTGGTAGAGCCATAGGGTATAGAATTACAGAGGAAAAAAATGGTCTTTAATAAAAATTTTACCCGAATGCCCCAGAAGAAGAGCACATATTGTTTTTCGAGAGTATGTGTGTATGTCTATTTCTTTGGCACGCGCTGTAGCCTAAACGGCTGGAAGAATTTTAACAAATGAGGTATTATTAGATTGGTCTTGCTTGACCGCCGAAGTGACATAGGCTATAATTATGTATTTTGAAAAAAAGAACATAATGGCGACCGCCATTAGGTAAGTGTAGTCGTATTTTTTTGTTACCTGGTCATGTGGGGTGTCAAATTATAGAGCTCGAAGAGACGATTCCAAAAACATTACTTACAAAAATGTAGGAAATAAAGGAACTCTTTAGTAGTTTTTTGTCAGTCGGGTTTTTTGAAAATTGGAATTTAGATACCTTGTTATTAATGATTTTATTTTTGTAAGTAGGTTTTAACAACACTTTTACACTTCAACATTACTTTTTTGTCAGTTTTAGTTAGATGAGACCGGGGTTTCCTAGCTGACTACCCTGAGAAGAAACACCGAAACAAACTCAGAGGTCAAAGTCTCTTTTAAAGTATTCAAATCCATAAAATATGTACTGGTCAAATCATATGAGAACCATGTACGTTTAGGTCTGGATTGAGCTTTTGAAGAAAGCAACACGCAAATTCGAGTGGACTTGTCGAGACAGTGCAAGCATTTGTCAATTATCGTGAAGCTCAACTCAGAACTTTGAGGACCTCAACGAACCGACGAACAATATCAAAGTAAGGACATTTGGGTAGGCTGCAAAAATGCTAAAACTTCCAGACAATCATAAAAATCTACATGAACATAACGACATACATATTTCTCGCATTCACATTATGCTTTATGAGGACCATGCAGCTTAGTGTCTGTAATGGTCTTTGAAGAAAGAACCACACATAATTGAGTGACCTGTCCAGTCAGTGCAAGCATTTGTCAATAGTCGAATAACTCAACTTAAAACCACTAACAAGCTCACTGACTTGACGCACAATACCAAAGAAAGGAATTAATCAATGTATATTTATTTGGTACCTACGCACCTACAAATAAATGGTTGATGATTTGATTTGAGAATTTATTCTAATAAGGCTTTAGCAGCTCAATATGTCTTGAGGGGAATTTTCTAGTTATAAGAAACATACGACCTATTATTATACTGTATTTATTATAGAAATAATGAAAATTAAATAACATAAAATCTCTAACAACTGTATGGTGGTTAGGCAAAATATAATTATGAATAATTGTGATAGCTATACCTACATAGGTACAAAGTTTTATAATGACTAGTCTTACTTTACATAATAAATATGAAAGTTTGCGCGTACGTTTGGATTTTTAAATGTGTGCTAATCAATCCGAGCTGCTCCATCGAGTGCCTTGTCGTGTAGGGAAAGGTGGAGGGCACCAGAGGGCGATGGACCAACCAAATTAGGTCTGCTGTAGGTGGTCATTTGCACTAGGATGCCAGGGCAGCAGAGAAAAGTTGCGATCGTGGGGCGAATGACGTCGACCATCTGACAAGAGTGTCAGGAAAAAGAAGAAGTTAATCAAGATTCAAGCCGTAGCGCTTGAATTAAACTTAGCGCACCGGCAGATCATGGCCTGGATCAAAGAAAAAATTCTATCACTGTAGTTCCCTTGGGATAGATTCCGACTGCCATGCGGGCGAAGCCGCTGATAAGGCTAGTAGGTAATGACTAAGTCTTGTAAAACAATAGACATGTAGGTTTCTATCTAACACATTCTAATAACTATTATTATTAAAGTGGTTTCCAAATTAGGTGTGTGCGTTTAACTTGAGGAAAATCGTCAGACAATAGCATGATTGTGCCAAATAAACCAAATGGTGTGGTTATATAGGAATATATATATAATAGGAACTTTCCTCATTGACTAAGTTTTCCTTAGTGGTATCTATTGTTTTTTTATTAAGAAAACGTTATTCTACACTGGAATTACTCTTGTATCGTGGGTGCGTTCAAAAACATGTAAAGTTACAAACACAAGACATAGGAACAACTGTAGGCCATAAAAATATTTGTTCCGGGCGAGAATCGAACCCAGGACACGCAGCGCAGCACCAACCTAATTAAGTATTTCTCAAGGTACACTACCGAGTCTTAAAGTTACTTCGTAATTCTCAAAGACATGACATCCTAGCGCCTGCTCAAAAGACTCTAGCAAATAATTCCGAAAATGTTTGTTTTTATCTTACCCGACTGCGCGACGCAAGGAATAGTAATAGGTATGTTTATCAGCCTATGTATGTATGTTTGTTCCTTTGTGGCACTTTAGAGACCAAACGCGCAGGCTGATTGATTCGTCTTAATCTTGAGAGTGCTACTAAAGACATGACAATAATCTAAATACAATATGGCGACAACCAGACACCATAATGTGAAAAAAAAATAACGTGGACGAACTACATTAAGTGGGGTGTCAAAATAAAGGGTTCAAGGAGTCGATTCCAAAAATATAACTCACTAAAATGTAGAAAAAAAAAATAGTTTCAAAAAACCAGACTGTAAAAACAACTAAAAAGTTCCAAATAAGTCACTTTTCAAGCAGTCTGAAGTAGTTGGTGGCATGAAATCAATAATTGAACTAAAATAACTGCTACCAACTGCATCAGACTGCTTGAAAAGTGACTTGTTTCGAAATTTTTAGTTGTTTTTACAGTCAGGTTTTTTTAAACGAAGTCATACACGATCCTATCAACAGTAAAAAAGATGATCCGCATTACCAATCTTGTACAGGTAATTGCTAATCACTGGTAAGTTAAGAATGTTGTTGTTCAAGACAGCGAAATTCGGTCGTACTGTTATTTTTTCACCTTGATAGGCTCGCGTTTGATTGACCATTACCTCACCTGATGGTAAGCAATGATGTGGTCGACGATGGAGCATGATTGCCTAGAAGTAACCTATTGACTCTTATCTTCAAGACCCCCAGGTTGTAGTTATGAGAAAACACAGACTCCGGCAGGGAATTCCATTCCTTAGCTATCTGTAAACAAAATGAATGTATTCCCAAAACGTTTTTTGTGCTGAAAGGGCTGTGATGTTGAAATTATCCAATAGGGAATATTCATGATATTTTTTATTTGTTCAATTGAAGACTTATTATCTATAGTGAACAAATATGAATGAATTTTCAAAATATCATCATCAACGACGAAGTTATAAAGCTTTAAAGTTGATAATTAGAAAGAGAAGTCCGACGTGTTCTTTTACGTCAACGTCGACATGACGCCCATACAACTGCCATAGAAAACAGCGTTTTCGAGAGAGGGACAGATATATTTGTTTAAAATTTTTATGTCTCGTTTAATTTTCAATCAATTTTGATTCTGATCTCACTGTTCGTACTCCAGTTATATTCATTGATGCCGGTTAGATAACAAATATTTTTTTCATACATATTCTCTATTGTAATCACTGATATGCCTTTGAATAGTCAAAGGCGCCGTAGTGTAAGTTTAGACCTTCACTAGCTGATCCTACTACTACGGAAAATAAAATTATGTTAGAGAAGTTTTGGAACCGTCTCGAATAATACTAAATTCATGGAGTCACTAGTTCCCGGTGACACAATAATCGTGACCCCTGGACATTCCCCACACAGTTGTGTTGACATACTATTAATAATAACGGCAAATTATGTGCTATAAGTGTGCTTCTGGCTTTAGTGTGGGAATGGGTCGCTAATTTTGCGCTGTGTGTAGTCAGTGCTGTTAATTAGGGATGGATCAGTCAGTGGATAATTTTCAGAGCGTATTTTTTTAGTAACACTTAGCATAATGCCAGTAAGTACCTATAAATTATTAATAAACGTATCTGAATTTTAATTGATTCATTGATTAGCGTGACCGTGAAGAGTGTACATAGTTCGTCCGATTGACGATAGATGGCGCTGAAAACAGTTTCTAAGCTAAGGTCTATTCCAGTTTTATTTTTCATAAATTGGATCCATGTTCTTTGTGGAAAGTTGCTCAGTTTTATTTTAAGGTAGAATCTTCAGTGACTTGAATAGCAAAATCTATAAACATACAGTTGATTATATTGCTTAGACCAAATTACAGTAAAGTCAGCATAAATAAACACAAATTAAAAAAATAAATAAGTACTCTCTTTATTGGTAGATATTATGTTAGTCTCTTGTCTAATTTGAGCTGTTACAAAACTTTTTGTCAAAAACACTCGAAATAAACTCTAAACAAAGCTAATGTTAGGAAACTAGTGCTACAAGTACAGTCAGTAGGAAAAATGCGTGGTGTCACCGCGCGACACTGACGTACGGCGATAATTAGTCTTAAAAATTGCGCGCCCACTGTACTTGTGCACTGGCGGACAAGGTGAAGGGGACAGCATGGTTTTTACAAGCTTCTATTTAAGGCACAATTATACGACTTTTAATGATTTTAAATCGAACATCACGTCTAAACCACTAGTTTTGTTTCTTTGAAAAAAAAAAATATTAAGTAAGTACTTTAGACTATTTTTTTCGTAATTTGATATGTGAATATTTGAAATTATATTTTTATAACATAGTGTAATTGATTTGTAAAGTTGTGTCTAACGCGTATAAAAAAGTGAGAATTAAAAAACTATTAAGCGTATTTTAATGAAACCTTCACCATTTTAAGGATAATTTCATTATTTATCTTTTACTGTACGTGTTTTAGTATAATACTTGTTGCTTTATGTATAATAAATGAATAATGCGTACAATTTGCGACAGCACTCCTTGATGGGCGAGTTCTATTTCTGGGTGGACGTACGACGCGTTACGTGAGCTCAGCACAGAACACGCAAGCTAACCACTCAAGGTCATTGGCAGTTAATTGCATTGTTTGTTTGTTCGGGTCAAATCATGCAAGCTAAATTAGAACCACTTCCTCTTGTCCAACGGATTTGAATTTTTAACCGACTTCAAAAAGGATGAGGCTATCAATTCGGATGTTAATTGTATTTTTTTTTTTTTATGTATGCTCGGGCATAACTTCGTCATTTATAGACGGATTTCCAAAATTCTTTTTATGTTCGAAAGGGGTTTGTCCCGAAATGGTCCCATTAAATTTCATGTAGATCTGACGATGATTTTCGGAGACAGACAACGGAACTCTTCAAAAAATTACAGCAAATCAACCGCGATTGCTACTATCGCATAAATATGCATTGTTAACACAATTTCATGAGGAAACACAACTAAAAAGTGAAAAATAAAAACTTTTTTATAAAAAAAATAAAACCGACTTCCAAAAAAAAACAAAAAGTGCAAAATAACTTTAATTTCGGAAGTCGGTGTCATAAAACGAAGAAATAAAACCAGAAACACCGACTGCCGAAATTAAAGTTATTTTGCACTTTTTGTTTTTTTTTTTTGAAGTCGGTTTTTTTTTTTTTGTTAAAAAGTTTTTATTACAAGATGGTTTAGATCCGGTGACAATGCAATTTTATGATGAGCATGGCCTTAATCGACATTCAGGATTAGCTGCAGATTATCCAGTATGCTATAGTCAGATAGAGGAACTCTTGAATGGTCAACAGATCTTACGAAATTTTGTTTATGAATTTTAAAGCTTGTTTAAATAATGTTTTTTTACTACTAACTTTTTGTTTGAGAGAGTTCAAGATTCAACTAAAGGTTGTAGGGTTTTTATTGTGGTTGTGAATAAAAGTCTAAGATTTGCTAAAAAAAATGGTTGGTCATTTTAATTAAAACTTGCACGATGTAATTGGGACATAGCTAGGTAGGTGCTTTAAGCTTATGCACATTAAATCCAATCGAAAAAAAAAATATAAAAATTATTTCTTTACGGTAGGTAAACTCTCGTAGCCTCTCTCTGAGGAATCGTGGATAAAAAGTAAATTGTGGCACTGGCACTTGTAGATTACGTTTAATTAAAGATTTTTTGGAATAGGATCATTCTTTTAAGAAAGAAAAAAATACCAATTTAAAGAGTGTAACAAAAATGGGTGGTCATAGGCATTTCAAATATTGCTTCTGCCCATACAAACTAATGAACAATTTTCTTCAAGAAAGTCATAGACTAATCCGAAAAAAAACCAATTGACACACCTATACTAATTTTGATCAGCTGATGGTAATAACTTACTACGGAAAGCCATTTTTTTTGGGAATTTACTATGAGTCCCTGTTCATTTCCATGGGCAGAAGCAGGACCTGTGTATAATAAGACCATGAAGTCCCCTGAACATTTCCCTCCAGTGTACACTTCAGTGTACTAAATTGTACCGCCGCTGTATACGGTCTGCATTGTGTCCGTTCTTCAAGTTGTTCTACAGGGTGAGACCATTTCACTAATTGTTTATTTAATAAATTGGCCATCATAATTTTATTGTATTTTTGAGACTTATTTAGATTCTAGCTTCTATCAGCGTCTTCGCCCTTGTGGAGTTTGTAGGTAACTTTCCCCATTATGAATAGCCAATTTGCTACTCCAGACTATAATCTATATCTGTGCCAAATTTCATACAGATCCGTTCCACCGTTCTGGCATGATTGAGTAAAAAACATTCATCTGTCCGTCCATCCAAACTTTCGCATTCATAATATTAGTAGGATAGGATTACTATTCTATGTTGTAATATGCATACACATAGTGATATGCTACATTGCGAACATTATAATCTAGAGTCTAGTACTAATTGTTTCAGATTTTGCATGTGTCTAAATTCTAGACAGATACATAATCTGAAACAATTTATAACACTAATAAGTATCTACATAATAGCATAGCATAATCAACCTATAATATGCCCACTGCTGGGACTGGGACACTGGCTTTCTCTCTGTTAGAGGGTAGGGGTACACTAATATAATACATGTTTTGTATATATTTGTACCAAAATGGTAATTTCTGGAAATTCATAAACAAAATTCTTTTACTGTTAGAAGCTACACTATTGTAAGTACTCATACTATTGCAACTCTCTTTCCCAAAAAAATGCACAGTTCCAGTGGGGTAGCCCTCAGGGATGTTCCAGGTCGATAGAGCCGAATGGTTCTGGAGTGGCAACCTCGTTCAGGAAGACGCAATGTTGGAAGGCCTCCCACAAGATGGACCGATGACCATCCATCGTTCGCGGCAATCTGATGGATGCAAGTCGCACAGGACCGACCATTTGGGGAAGACCTATGACCAGCAGTCAGCAGGCAGAGAACGTCTTTCACCTAAAATTATGATGATTGTTAGAATGAAGCCCTGGGCCAAAGCCAAAGGAAAGTTTTAATCTTATTATAAAATTTAATAATAGGTACTTTCTAGTCAGTCTTAGTCTAGAGTCTGTTATTAAATTAATATGAATTAACAAAACTCAATCAAACTGATTTTGAATCTAGGCAGCAATTTAAGTGTCGCAGTTGATCACTATGTTAATCGTTTACGCTTCCATTTCCTCACAATTCTCGATAGTTATTACTAAACAACTTCTTATTGACGTCAAAACGTGAATAAAAATCATGTATTAAAACAACCTTGCACCTTAATAACGTAGATAGATAGGTAGGTACTTAAATATAATCATTGTACACAAAGCAATTTACATGAATTTATTTAAATAAACGCATGCATATTTAATCACCGAAATCCAAACAAAATAAATATTCACTACCATCACACTTGACACTTATTCACTAAATGCTAATAGCACACACACAAATCTGACACACACATTGACCCGGTTTATACGCACTACAGTGTATCGTTAACCTTCGGATACGGCCATGCGGACGTGTCGATGTGTGCGTCTAAGCCGTTTAAAAATTTCGTCCACTCAAGCGCATCTTCGAAATTTGGGCGTTTCCCATTGGCTGTTGTAGTGTTAGAAAAAATTAGAAGGTTAGCGCGACGCTCCGTGAGTGGCCAGTTTTTTTGGCTGTCACTGATAAAGTGATAAATTGGTTTCGCTGGCTGGGGTCTATTTTTAGATAGTGATGTGTACCTAGTTACTATTGGTAGTTTTATTTTATTTACTATAGGCAACTGTGTGCGTGTAATTTATAATATATTACGAACTGGAATATTTTAGACATCTAATTAAGTAATTAAAATAGCTTACGATTGTGGTTGATGATTTTTTTTTACTTAAAGGTTAATTTAATTTGCTTTTAATTTTTAAAGTTAAGCGATTTTTTTCAATTATTTTTTATTATTACTTAGATATTTTAGACCCATATTCTAAACTATATCACACAAAAAAAAAATAAGAAAACTAATTTAAAAAAAAAACTAACTCCTAACTACCTAACTATACCTACATAAAACTTCTAAACAAACAAATAGAACCATAAACGACAATTTGCTACCAACCAAAATGGACGCCTTCACCCAATCACATACCTCCATCTAATCCGGACCCTAATTTAAAAAACACATAAATCCGGCACACGTTTTCTATTGTACGTCTAACATGCTCCCCACTCCTGCGCAACCGAAATTTGAACCGCGTTAGACGATTGGTGGGACGACGCCATCTTGGATTTTAAAAACCTGCTAGACCGACCAGACTCGTTACATTCTTCATTTTTATTTTTATTCTTTTTATTATAACATGACTGCCATAAAAGATTAGTTTGCTCGCCGCTGCTTCATATTTTCATGGGAATGAATTATTTAGACGGTTTTGTTAACTATCGGGGTTCATGGCAAGGATGGGTCTTTATTATTTAAAACAGAACTGTTGTAAGTATCTAAAGAAAACTAATTAGTACGTAGTATTTTTACATTAGATTCGAAGTTTTAGAACTTCTAATGCGCACTTTAATTAATGTAAAATGCAGCCATTACGGAATACAAAAATTAAGAAAAAAAAATGTACCTCACACAAGAACTTAATAAACTAACAATATAAATAAATAACTTTATTACAAAAAAAAAACAACCGACTTCCAAAAAAAAAAACTAAAAATTTTAAAAATAATAAAAATAAAATAAAATTTATTTACTTCAGGTACCTTAAGTAAATAAAGTACCTAACCCATATCAGAAAAAAATAATTACACAATATGTCGTCACGAGATTACATACATATAATACAGTCGGTGTTTGTGTTTTATTTCTTCGTTATTTGACACCGACTTCCGAAATTAAAGTTATTATGAAATTTTTAGTTTATTTTCTTTTTTGGAAGTCGGTTGTTTTTTTGTAAAAAATAACAGAGAAATCGGTAGACAGAAATAAAAAAACATGCATACAGTCGATCATAGGACCTCCTCCTTTTTCGAAGTCGGTTAAAAATTTGGACTAAACTGTGCGAGGCTAATAACGCGCCGAACTAAGCATATGCTGCTATATTAAGAAATAAATAATGAAGCGCTGGTATTCTGTTAGGGCACGCTGTGATGCCACGGACACATTTATAACACTATTACATAGAAATGACGGAACGAGGTAAAAATTTAAAAACAGAAAATAAATAAAATAAAAATAATCGAATATTTTCGAAATAATGATTTCTTATTAGTTGTTTTTTACAGTCGCGGTTTTTTGATAATATTTAATTATTTTTATTTTCTGAATTTAAGTGAGTTATATTTCTGGAATCGCCTCTTCAAACCCTATATTTTGATACCCCACTTAATAATTATAGTTTGTCGACTTTCTTTTTTTTCTTTTTCACAATACGGCGTCTTGTTGTCGCCATATTACATTTTGATTACTATGGTGTATTTATTAGCACTCGTAAGAATTAGACGAATCAATTTACGTAAGAATTATCAAAATCCTCCCACGCGTTTGGTATCTAAAGCGCCACAAAGGAACAAATATGCATATATACATATACATACATAGGCTGATAAACCCATTACCCTCCCTTGCGTCGCTCAGTCGGGTAAAAAAACATGCAGGTTCATGCGTAAATAGTAAAAAAGCCGGCCAAGCGCGTTCCGTACCATTATCTATAAAAATGCAAAAATATCATATCTGTTGTATTTAGGAGCTCCACCTTGCGGCAACAGAAATACATCATCTGTGAAAATTTCAACTGTCCAACTGTCACTGTTCATGAGATACAACCTGGTGACGGACAGATGAACGGATAGCGGAGTCTTAGTAATAGGGTCCCGTTTTACTCTTTGGGCACAGAACCCTAAAAATAGTGAATCTAATAATAATTAGTAATCTAATCATTAAATCTACTTATCTATGGTGCTTATATCTAAGTATGGTGCAAGTAGACGATCTATACAGTGTGTAATGGAAAGGTGTGGTCATATTTTAAGAACCGGTTCTGCCCATGGAAATGAACAACTTTCTCTAAGAAAAAATAGAAACCCCAAAAAAAAAAATTGGACTTTCCATACAAAGTTATCATCAGCTGATCAATATTTGTATGGGAGGCATACATTTTTTTTTAGAATTTCCTCGGATTTTCTTGAAGAAAGTTGTTCATATCGATGGGCAGATGCAGTTCTTAAAATATGATCACACCTTTCTGTTACATCCTGTATAGTCGAAAGTCCGCAAGTCTGAGAACCAAGTCTTTTCAAAGGGTATAATGGTACCAATGACTATAAAGCCTCAATGGTACCTACACAGTTACTGGGTTGGCTATATGTAAAATAATGGTACCTAGCTGCATCTGGTTAGACTGGAAGCCGACCCCTAAATAGCTGGGAAAATGCTGGACAGATGATAATGATAATTTATGTAAATTCCAATATAATTAAATAGCTGGTATTAGTAGCTATCGCGTCTTAACGCTTCGTCAATGCAATGACGTGAGAGAACGGAAAAAAAATTAACTAAAGGAAAACCTATTAGTGTCAGCTGTTTCTTTTCTTGCGTAAGTCGGTAATGACGACTTAAAGTAACAGGGTTAAGTACGAGTTTTAACTGTATTCACCGATCAATTGTAAACACCGTAAGATTGTAATAAGTCTTGCAAGAGTTTAAAAGCTCGATATAGTACAAATAGTTTATTTCAAATATAATTAATCTCATCTGAATTTGATGATTAATTTGCAATGTATCCGAGCCTTAATTAAAATTAAAAGTTTAGAATTTGAGGGGGAAGCGCCTGGATAACCCGCGAAATTCAAATTTTCTCATGATTTTTGCAATTTACGGGTCAGTATCAGGTTGTATGTTGATCAAAATATGATTCGCGGCCGTAGCAAGTAAGTATTTACAGAACTATAATCATTAAAATCATCAATACAACCTTCAAAGTTCATATTGATGTATGGACTGACTTTTTCATGAAATCATGACATTTGACATCAATTCTAACTGAGAGAGTTGTATTGATGATTTTAATGATTATAATTTTATAAATACATACTTGCTACTTTACTACTAAATTTTGACCAAGATAAAACCTGACACTAATCTGCAAATTGCAAAAAACGTAAAAAACTGAATTTCGCGGGCTACCCTGGAGCATCCACCTTAACACGCATGTGATTAGTTTAAACACAGATTAGCGGGTTCTTAATTCAAAATTTTCTACGGAGAATTTGAATTTAGAACCCGCTAATCATCCCAATAATCATAAACTAAGCACATGGTTAGGCGTGTTTTATAAATAAGGTTATAAAAGTTTAGATTTTTTTATCATCCATCGTATGACAAACCTGGAGTCCTAGACTTACCTAAGTACGGCTTTATGATGTCTCATTAAACGTTATTTATAAGGTAGGTATCTGACCAATAAAATTAAACCCCAATGAAACAATAACAAGAGGCCTAACTGGGGTTACCATTGAAACAATGAAAATGAAACCACATTATTTTATCATATTATTATAAGACCACGTGAATTTTAACCACAATAAGGTATGTAGGTAAAAGTAATAATTTTACATTCATTGTCGTCATAGACATCCTTGATATTACACAACAATTAAGCCAAGTTTCTCATACAAAAGTTAAAAAACTCCGCAACGCAACACAAAATCCCGCTCTCCCATTCTACTCCTATTCTTCTGTCGCACGTTTGCTAGAAGAAATTTCTTTAGAAATAAGCAGTTCCTTTGTGCTGTTCTCTCTGCATATTCTTTTTTCTTCTAAGTGTTTTTTTGTGTAGATACACAAATAATCCAAATAATAATAGAGCAGTGGTGGCCCTTGTAAGGGTCGCGACTTACAAGTTGTAGGTCGTGAGTTCAAATCCAGGCAGGCGCTTTACTTTGTGTGAATTATTTCAATTTCGTCACTGCTGGGACACAGGGCTCCTCTCTGTGAGAGGGTGTGGGCCGTAATCCAAAACGTGTGCCCAGTGTGGGATGGTGGATGTCACATGTCTTCAAATTTTTGGTTGGACATGCCGGTTTCCTCACGATGTTTTTCTTCACCATTTTGAGAGCAGTGGTGATGAAATAATATACACATACAAAACTTTTTTACAAAAAAATAGAACCGACTTCCAAAAAAAGTGCAAAATAACTTTAATTTCGGAAGTCGGTGTTCCTGTTTTGTGTCTTCGTTTTTTGACACCGACTTCCGAAATTAAAGTTATTTTGCACTTTTTTTGGAAGTTGGTTCTATTTTTTTGTAAAAAAGTTTTTTAGTTTTCACTTTTTAGTTGTGGCTCTCCATTAAACTGTGTTAATAATTCATAGACATACGATAGCAGCAATCGCGGTTGATTTGCTGTCAATTTTTGAAGAGTTCCGTTGTCTGTCTCCGAAACCCATCATTAGATCTTTTTGAAATTTAAATGGGACCATTTTGGAATAAACCCCTTTCGATCAAAAAAAGAATTTTGCAAATCGGTCAATATATGACGGAGTTATAGCCCGAACATACATAAAAAAAAAAAAAAAAAAAAAATACAAACATCCGAATTGATAACCTCCTCCTTTTTCGAAGTCGGTTAAAAATAATGCGCCTGCCTGGGTTTGAACTCACAAGCTCCAACTCGTAAGTCGCGGCTATATTACCACTGGGCCACCACTGATAATGTAACACGATAAAAATCGAATAAAGAAATTATTTAGTTGCTGCTTAGTCACATTTCGTCAAGGTATACTTTAAGAAATGACAATGACTTTCCTCATTGGCCCAGTAGTCATAGGGCATAATTTTGCTAAGCGTTCCAGCTTCGACCCTCGGCTCGGGTTATTGGCGCTTTTCTTGGATTCAGGATTTGTTAACAACGAATCCCAACGTCTGTTTCGGGCAATAGACGTGGTCTTAATTACAAGTCTCAATACTTAGGTATAAGAATCTGTACGTACCTAGCAGTATAAAAAAATGAAGTCGCTTTCCGCGTCTGTCTCTTTTTCCGCTTACTCCTCCTAAACACTCACGCAATGGATTCTAATAGTGTGTATAATTTCTACCTGTGAGGTAGCCGGGCGCATCGGTAACTAAAATAAAATATTCTTCAACTCTTATTCAAGAAACTTGCTTAATTCTAAGAACATACATAGGTACATTCAGCCATTCAGATTGTGCAAAACACCTCTGCCTACCCGTCCATAAAATACAGACGTGCAGCTTGCTACAAAACATCAAAATTATTACGGAAGAAAAAAAAATACAGCCCAAAAATGTCGTCATAAAGTAATAAAGAATTTACCTACTCAAGTGTGTCCATTTAGCCGAATTGCACGCACACGCGCGTGTCCAGACGACTGTGCACACACAGAGACTCTGTGTGTGTACACGTAATAATGGGGAGGTTACGCATTGGGGTTATTGCTCGGCGAACGTAGATTTCGGCTCTTTAGATGCTGTAACATTTGGTACTGAACTTTTTTTTGACCTAAGAAAAAGTTCATAAAAGATATAGGTGTATGGAGCATGCGTGCCCAGAAGAAACCTATTAATTCTTGACCCCCAGGTTATATCTATTAGGAATAAAACTCTCAAAAATATAAGAAGGTACCTAGATACTGCAAGGAAACTTTTTTAAGAATTTTTGAGAAGGAGTTTTTTGCGCCTACAGCCATTCAAAGGAAATGGTTTCCTAGGATGCTTGTAACGCGTATTAAATCTTCTAATATTCTTATCTTTAAAATTTTGAAATAATTACATAGGGCGTAGGAAACACCATGTAACATAATTCAGTAGCTAAGCTGATAAGCAGTCATGTTTTAATACATCAACACCACACAAGTAGGAACCTTACTATCGAACTCATCAGTAATTTTATTCAAAATTAGCTGACCAGACAAACGTTGTTCTGTGATTAAAAAATAGACGGGTGTGGGTAGGAGGGTGAAAAATACTTTACGACCTATTATTTACCAACATAAAAAAAAAACATTGAAATCAGTCGAGCCGTTTCGGAGGAGTGCAACCACAAACACCGTGACACGAGATTTTTTAATATTAGATAATCACTGTCCTACACAACAAATCCCACTATCGGCTATCCAAACAAACAACAATTTTACACACTTCACCAAAATGCAAATAATTAAATTCTGCGTGCCCCATCGTCTGTACTGTGTACCAACCACACTCACACAACGAACGCCCAATTCGCATGCGATCCGCGCACAGCACAGTTTCCGCGCCAGTTCAACGACCCCACGTTTTGGAGGGCGCCTCTGACGTCACAGCACTGACCTGCCGCAATGACCTTGAAGCGAATTCGGTTGTCCTCGTTCTGTTCGTGAAATTGTGACGGATGTCGGTTGTGGCGAATTCGTGGAATACGCATTTTGAGGGTGAAAGTAATTTGAATTTTGTATCTGTTGCGTCCGAGCTTTTGTTTATGGGGTTATTCGATTTGTTAAATTTTGATTTTTAGTCCCATACTTGCGATGTCTTGAATTCAAATTTTGTTTGAGATTCGATTTTGACTTTTGCGAGTTAGCGCCTTTTTGAAGTTTTCACGCAATATTCCACATTTTCACGAACATAGATTGGTTTTATGGCTAACATAGATTAAAATCTACGTAAAAAAACGGCATATTAAATTTTTATTTTTTACTTCTGGGCTCGCGTTTGACCACAATCTCACCATTCACGATGATGTGGTTACGACGGCGAAGGAGCACGCCTGCTTAGAAGTGACCTACCTATTCCCCTTACTTACAGACCCCACTTAAAGTTATTACTTTTGTAACACACTTCAAAATTAATCAGTCTATTCACTATGGCACTTAAAAAAATAGAAGCAAAGGCAGTTGCCTACTTACGATCGAACATAACAAAATATGATTTCCAGTCAATCTAACAGTATTAAGTTATTTACTTCAGATAAATAGCAACTAATCAAATGGAGCCAACGCCTTAAAAACAACCGTTAATACAGGAATACCTGAAACCCTTATCGCCAAGGGTCACTGACTCGCGATAACTGGCAATATTTGTGCAACAAATAACTTAACATTTTTAACTCAATTGCTTTAACGTAAAATATAATAACGATGCAGTTTTCCTTTTACAATGCACTGGTTTTGAAATTCAAAGTTTGAAATAATTTGATGGTCTCTGATGGATTTGGGGGCCTCTCCGGCAATCTGCTGTCAGAGTTTTTGCCGGGATTTTTCGAGTGAAGTTCAGTGGCTGTTTTAATTATTCGCTAATTGATTCCTAGTGGATATTGTGAATTTGTGATTTGGTATAGTTTTGTGTCTCAAGTGTCTACGCAACTGGGCAATATGTGGAATCATTGAAACAGCCGCGATCTCGGTAAAATGAAGCTAAGAATTTCATTGTAGTATTGACTACCTCAGCGTGATTGTGGCGGTCAGATAGGCAGTCGCTCCATGTAAAATACTGGTATTCAGCTGCATCCGGTTAGACTGGAAGCCGACCCCAAGATAGTTGGGAAAAGGCGCGGGCAGATTGATTGACTACCTCAGCGAAGGCTGACTCGACACATTTGCTGCCAAATACATTGCATTGACTATGAAAATGCATCTGCATTGACACTGGCTAAATACACAAGCCGTCATCATCAGCCTTTTAATGTCCCCACTGCTGGGGCACAGGCCTCCTCTCTGTGAGAGGGTGTGTGCCGTAATCCACCACGCGGGCCCAATGTGGATTGGTGGATGTCACATGTCTTCGAATTTTTGGTTCTAGAACATGCCGGTTTCCTCACGATGTTTTCCTTCACTGTTTTGAAAGCAGTGGTGATGAAATAATTTACACAAAGTAAAGCGCCTGCCGGGGTTTGAACTCACGACCTGTAACTTGTAAGTCGCGGCCAATACCACTGGGCCACCACTGCTAAATACAGAACCCGTGCGAAGCCAAAATTAAAAACAAAAATTGCTGTCAAATTCTGTCGTGCCAGCAACTTTTGACGAAAATCCAATCATTGCGAAATTTGACATTTGGTTTCATTGAACTGTTTGGACATAAAAAGGATCTTAGGAGTATAAGGTCATCTCATGAATTGACGATTTGCGTTGAAAATAGACAACAATTAAGGAAAATTATGATTACTTTTGAAGCATTGTTTGGTATCTTTGCCACTAATAATATTAATATTTTGTTTTGTCTCATCCTGTGACGAAATTTGATTAGGTAGGTTTTGATTTCATTTACAAAAAAAGTTTTATTCGGTACCTACCTGTTTATTGTAGAGTAATAAAATAAACATTACAGTTTTGCGGTGACAACTCACTCCGCTAATCTCAGACAAACATGGCCATCTGTAAAAGTAAAAACAAACAAACATTAAATTAAAAAGCAAACGGTTTTATCACAAAATCTCTACGTAGAGTAATTTGTCATACGCCAGACAGAGATGGCACTATGTATGATAAGATGGACGTGAAAGGGACAGATGCATACAAAAAGAGTCGTGAATCAGCCGGGTGCATTGAACTTGGATTTGATGATGCATCGCGACACTTACATACAGACTTCGACATATATTTTTTATTTATAGATGTATGGTTAGCAATTAAGTGAGCGTATTGGTTTTTTTATTTTAATTTGCATTTTTTTAATTTTAAAAATTTTCTTTTTTTGTGATATAAGTATCTGTATCTAGGTATATACAACTACTGTTTGTATGTAATTAAACAGCACTTAGTAATCTGTCAAATAAAGTGGTAACTATCTATACAATCTTAAGTTTGAAGGTAATCCTGGACCTATAAACATAACTTTAAAGATGGTTTTCTGAAATGACGTACACGAGATGGCAGTACTGAGGCGTCAGGTCCAGACACCTGTCAAAAAGTTTCAGCTCAAAAACTGACATATGTCAAGTTGACGTCAATGTCATGTTTACGTCATTATGTTTCGTTTTCAAAGTAAAAAACCTGACGCCTACGTGGCGTCAACTGGTGTCGTAAATTTTCCTAAAACCTATATTGTTATCTATTTTTCTCTTTAAGCATTTTCAAGTAGTAACGGCATTCACACCAATTTTGACAGAATATAGTTTCCCATATTAGTATCTTGACCTCGACAACAGTAGAGCCAGACACTTTTTGTGCTACCACTACAATTTTAGCCACTATCACATCGTCGCCGTATTGAGGTACTGACCTGCACAATGTGGCCGCAATGTTGCGCCACACGTGGTTTGATTCAAGGTTTTTTTGTGTACCTATAACTACGTATAAAAGCAGTGGTGGTGCAGTGATAACGGCTCCAACTAATGAGTTGTAAGTCGTGGGTTTAAACCCAGGCGCTTTAATTTGTGTAATTTAATTCATCACCACTGCTCACAAAACGGTGAAGGAAAACATTGTGAGGAAACCGTGTTCTAACCAAAAATTCGAAGGCATGTGACATCCACCACTTGATTACGACCCATTTCTTCTCCTAGGGAGGAGGCCTGACTCCCAGCAGAAGGAACATTATAAGGCTGATTATGATTAGGTATATATAACTAGATAATAATATGTAGTCGTATGTATCTGCCTAAAAAAAAGAAGAAAAAGACATGTTGCGCCGACCCCAAATAAATTGGGATAAGGGCAGGAGAATGATGATGTATCTGCCTAAAAATAATGTTAGATATGATCACGTATTTTTGCAAAGGAATGTAGATTACTGACGTCCTGTCTCGTGATGATATTTTGTTAAGCTTAGGTAAAAAGGACCAGTAGTCCTTTTTACCCGACCGCCCCAGAAGAAGCGTAATGTTTTTCGAGAGTTTGTATGTATGTACTTACGTAATGTATGTTTGTTTAGGTATTTCTTTGGCACGCCCTATAACCTTAGTGTCGATTTTCTTGGTTATCATTAGATTGGTATTGGTGCCAATTCTCTTGTTCAATATCTAAACTTAAATTAGAGAATCGCTATCTTTTACTAAAAGATAGTGCGAGAAAAGGACGGCTATAACTATGAACTAAATAAGAGATGTCAAACTAGTTTACGCGTTTCACCCTGTTTTTAGTCGACATGTTTTTACCTGTACCCTTAATTTGTATGGATATATTAGTAAGTACAACTAAATTTGTCAGATTTACGTCCGTCTCTTTCTTGTTTTGTTGGAGAGAAAAAGATAGGAATAGCTTAAATTAAATTTAGTTTGTGCACAACAGGATTGGCACCATTGACAGCCAAAGTGGCCTATGTTGTATGACTTAAAAATAAAAACAAAATGGCGGCCGCCATTAGGTGATGAGGTGGTATTTCTTGTAACATGATCATGTGGGGTATCGAAATAAAGGGCTTGTAGGCATGCATTTTTTCCAGAGTTTGTCTATCTATGTATCATCATAACCAAGAAAAGGATTGGCCTAAGTTTTTTTGAAGTGAAAACTTCTTTAGGCGCGTTGGGCATTTTTGTTCAAGTTTACATTTCTGTCGGCACTCCCGGAGTGCCACTCTTTTTTTTTCAGAGGGATATGGAGACAGGTGAAATTAGCCATCGGGTAGTACCTGGATGAGGTGGGCACAAGAGCGAAGAGATTGGTACAAGATAAAACATTTTTACAAAAAAAAAATGGATAATAAAATAGAACCGACTTTCAAAAAGTGCAAAATAACTTTTATTTCGGAAGTCGGTGTTTCTAGTTTTGTTTCTTCGTTTTTTTTTGACACTGACTTCCGAAATTAAAGTTATTTTGCACTTTTTTTAGAAGTCGGTTCTATACTTTTGTAAAAAAGTTTTTATTTTTTACTTTTTAGTTGTGGTTCCCCATTAAATTGTGTTAACACTACATAGACATACGATCGTAGTAATCGCAGTTGATTTGCTGTCATTTTATGAAGAGTTCCGTTATCTGTTTCCGAAACTCATCATCAGATCTATATGAAATTTAAATGGGACTATTTTGGAACAAACCCCTTTCGAAACAAATAAGAATTTTGCAAAAAAAAAACATCTGAATTGATAACCTCCTCTTTTTGAAGTCTGTTAAAAAGAGAGCTATGCTCAACACTGGATAGATAGAGAGAGAGATAGAGTCGGGCTGGATGATGGTGATGATAATAATCCAAACTAAGTTTCTGAGTAGGTACTCAGGTGATCTATTCCTTTAAAAGTGTCGATAAAAAATGAATTCTAGATCCATCAACTGAACGGACAGCATCACAACTAAAAATGTTTTATTCACAACGGTTTGGTATCACACTAAAGTTCAAGGAACTTGTTCATTTCGTTATCATGTAGGTACTAATTAGGTACATTTTGCTAATCAGTAAATAACTAAATAATAAAAAACAAGCCTGCTTGATAAAGCACGTGCCAGACACAACAATGTTTGTCAAAATACAACGACATGTCTCTACAAGTCTGGTGTTGCGCAGGTTAGTTGCGCGATAGCGGAGCAACTCAAGAAACAGGCTATTCCTGCGGTTAACTGTCTCATTGGTCTCGTGGTCGCAAGCGTGACTGCCGAGCGTGAGGTCTTGGGTTCGTTTCACGGGTCGGGCAAAATGTGCTATTGGTTTTTTTTTTTCAGTCCGGAGTTTGGAAGTAGGTGATTTGACCCCGCTTTGCCTCAAAAAGAACGTAAAGAATAATATCATATAGAATAATGTGAATGCGAGAACTATGTATGTCGTTATATTCATGTAGATTTTATGATTGTCTGGCAGTTTGAGTATTTTTGCGGCCTACTCAAATGTCCTTACTTTGGTATTGTTCGTCGGTTCGTTGAGCTCCTCAAAGTTCTGAGTTGAGCTTCGCGATGACTGACAAATGCTTGCACTGTCTGGACAGGTCCACTCGAATTCGTGTGTTGCTTTCTTCAAAAGCTCATCCCAGACATAAACGTACATGGTTCTCATATGATTTAACCAGTACACATTGTATGGATTTGAACATTTTAAAAGAGACTTTGACCTCTGAGTTTGTTTCGGTGTTTCTTCTCAGGGTAGTCAGCTAGGAAACACCGGCCTCATCTAGCTTAAACTGACAAAAAACATTGACGAGTGAAAGTCTTCCTTGTAACCTATTTACTGAATAAACATCATTTATCATTTAAAGCCATTGGTCCTGCGCCTGATCTCTTCCCGCTCGTGTCGGGATGCCGTCCCACCGGACTATGATAGTAAAGGAACAGAGAGTGCACCTGTGTATGCGCACACGCTCGTTAACTATAATATCTCCTGCGCAATTGGCTAATCTTTGTTGACATTGGCCTCCGTGATCGAAATTCGGCTAAGAGGATTATTTGTTCCAGAGTCTCCGTTCCTTCACTCTCATAGTCCGATGGGACGGCAATCCGTCACGACCGGGGAGAGATCAGACGCAGGACCAACGGCTTTACATGTTTCCCGAGACACGAGGGTGTCACACCACCAACTTCCAAACTCTGGGATGCTACTGAGTAATTCCAAATGGAAAAACACAAAAAAAACTTGAGAGGTGTCAAGGGACACCCGGATGGAACGAAGTTCCTTTCGATTAATTAGTGAAGGAATTGTAATATAATTTTATTTTTTTTAATTTATAATATTTTTTTTATTATTAACTACGCACACACGCACGCACGTAAGAAGTTATACTTCATCATCTCATCTCATCTCATCGCAGCTCAGCTCAGCTCAGATCAGCTAAGCTCAGCTCAGCTCAGCTCAGCTCAGCTCAGCTCAGCTCAGCTCAGCATAATAATAATAATTAATAATAATAATAAATATAACACACGAAATTGGTTAGATAATGCTTGATCTGCTTGCAAACTTTGTACCTACCCACCAAAAATACAAGAAGTTTTTATTAGATTGTATTTCCAACACAATCTTTTTGGATGGACAGCCTCTTTAGTGTCGTGACAACTTTTCGTAAGAATTTTTTCCGTCTAGCCCCCTATCACAACGCGCGATAAGGAACTTCGTTCCAAAAAGAACTACTATGTAAGTATAGAGTAATATAATCCATAAAAATAACTCAATAGAGAAGCAAAATAAAAGCATTAGTTATAAAAATGAGCAGAGCAACCCCGAGGACAACCCGGGTTGACAGCCGATTTTTTTTTTTTTGTATTCTCTTTAATTTTTTTTTTTTTTTGGTCCGACTCACCGGTGAGTTTCGGGGCTTCACAGGTTAATATCAATACATGAATTGAAACATAATTATTATTTTCAACTCACAACCTCGCAAAGACTCTATTTGTCATTCGAAATCTGAGTGCAAAAGTGCATTTTATCTGCTATAGCCTGGAAAGAGTTTTTAAAATTCCTTCAATAATTTTCTGTACCACTAGTCCACTGAAAATGCATAAATACTTATTTCATGTCAGTGCGCCAACCTCATTTTTAGAATAATCGCACTGGCCAGCACGATGACTGTGCATCCGTCTGGACAACTTTTCGTAAGAATTTTTTCCGTCTAGCCCCCTTTCACAACGCGCGATAAGGAACTTCGTTCCAATAAGTACTTATCAACTTTTGCGAATCGAACCCAGGACCTGACACTCAGCAGTCAGGCAGCATCACACTTTATTTAGTTACGAATTTACCTACCTTTATGAAAAGAAATCCCTATCTCAGTACCCTCTGCCCAGGGGTCGTGGACCCGGGCATGCGGACGGCGAGTAATGGGTAGCTCGCCGTCCGATCAGCACCAGGCCCGAGAGTCGACGGCGCGTAGTGTTCTACGTGCGCCTCAAAGAGTTGTCAGCAAACAGGACGGGGCCCGTCATGGCCGATGCCTGCCCGGGGGTTGAGGATAAATTCGAAAGAGTTACCTCGCCCGTGGGCATTCAGGGCAGGGAGGAACAGGGGTGGGTTTTAGTCAGTAAGAGTCTGACACGCCCTTCCGCTCTACCCAGAGCGGGAGAAGTCATTGGATGATTTCCCACCCCACAAAAAAAAAGGGGTCGTGGATAAATTCGAAACAGAGTTAATGCGCCCCTGGGCACTCAGGCAACTGAAGGAACAGGGGTGGGTTTTAGTCAGTAAAAGTCTGATACGCACTCCCACTCTATCCAGAGCGGAAGAAGTCATTGCATGACTTCAAACCCCACAAAAAAAAGGTGTAGCCAACCTGGTAAGAACACCATGACGTGACCTCGATGGCGATAATGTTAATAAATTTAAATTTATAATAATAAGATAAGACTGTCATTGTACCCATAATTTTGCGTAATTATGTATAAAGTTTTGTACAACTTATTTGGTGTACAATTTCTATTCTATTCTATTTTTGAATCCCACGCACAGCAGTCACTCTTGCGCCCATAGATAGACAAACAGTCTCATTTTAACCAATTGTCACAGAAGGATGATACTCTTGTTATATCCCGTAAAAATTCGTCTACGACGTAGTTAGCTTCTGCATCGCGGTTTTACCAACTAAACATATAAACAACAATACGGAAAAGGGGGAAACAAATAAGATGGAACTTTTAAATCACACATGGGCCACATGACACATGTACGTCATTACGTACCTGATCTAGAAGTTTCCTTAAAGGCATGATTGCCCAATTAGTTTCATAATGATTCTCAGAAGCGGTTCGTCATTTTATGTTAGTCAGTTTGGACAGAGGACAAGTTATTTAACGAAAGTCTAGAGGTGAAAAACGTGGTCTCAGGTACTCTAGTAGTGGATGCGATAGGCGGCAGCGACCTCTCGCGCCCTGCCCTGGTTCAGGCCATGGTACGGAGCGAGAGGGAATGGGAAGCCGTCTCCTCCTTCTGCGAAGCAGTAATGCTCGCGAAGGCGGAGGCGGGACGCGTGAGAGAGCACCAACAACGGAGTCGCCCTCACGCCCTCAGCAGCAGCCGCCTCAGGAGACGCCGGGGCCTTCCGGCGCCGCGAGACGATCTCCGGCCACCGTAGACCCGGGCCTGCGGACGGCGAGTAGTGGGTAACTCGCCGTCCGATCAGCACCAGGCCCGAGAGTCGACGGCGCGTAGTGTTCCACGCGCGCCTCAAAGAGTTGTCAGCAAGAGACGGGGCCCGTCAGGGCCGATGCCTGCCCGGGGGTTGAGGATAAATTCGAAACAGAGTTACCTCGCCCCTGGGCACTCAAAGGCAGGAAGGAACAGGGGTGGGTTTTAGTCAGTAAGAGTCTGACACGCCCTCCCGCTCCGCCCAGAGCGGGAGAAGTCATAGGATGATTTCCCACCCCACAAAAAAAAAAAAAAAAAAAAAAAGGTACTCTAGTAAAATTCTCTGACAAACACTTCCAATGAAAAAACATAAGACATGATTCCTAGTACTTAGGGTTTCTACGTAATTTGGCACTCATGCTTCACTGAGTTAGTATTGTGTTTCAGGGAAAATTCATAAAAAGTACTTAAAGGACTGAAAAGTGTCATAAACCAAAAGACAATTCCGAATACGCCACTGACTAAATCGGAGGCCCATCTTCGAAAGAGAGTTACCGCGGCCTTTGGCACAGGCAACTGAAAGAACAAGGGTGTGTTTTTGGCAGTAAAAGTCTGACACACCCTCCCGCTCCACTTAGAGCGGGAGAAGTCATAATATATGATGATTCAACAAACTACAATAAAAAACTTTTTTACAAAAAAATAGAACCGACTTCCAAAAAAAGTGCAAAATAACTTTAATTTCGGAAGTCGGTGTTCCAGTTTTGTGTCTTCGTTTTTTGACACCGACTTCCGAAATTAAAGTTATTTTGCACTTTTTTTGGAAGTCGGTTCTATTTTTTTGTAAAAAAGTTTTTTATTTTTCACTTTTTAGTTGTGGTTCCCCATTAAACTGTGTTAACAATTCATAGACATACGATAGCAGCAATCGCGGTTGATTTGCTGTCAGTTTTTGAAGAGTTCCGTTGTCTGTCTCCGAAACCCATCATCAGATCTCTTTGAAATTTAAATGGGACCATTTCGGAATAACCCCCTTTCGAATAAAAAAAGAATTTTGCAAATCCGTCAATATATGACGGAGTTATGCCCGCACATACATAAAAAAAAAAAAATACAAACATCCGAATTGATAACCTCCTCCTTTTTCGAAGTCGGTTAAAAAACAAAAATAATATTCTCCCTTCTCATCAAAGCCTTTATAATTATGTATGGCCCGTATTTGTACCATTTTTCAACACACATCTTTTTAAATCTCCTCGACTTTGGTGTACTTGTTTCTATGTTATCCCAAAGCCAAATCCAAACTTACTTAATAACAAAGAGGTAAAATTGATTGCTTGTAGGAGGAAGAAAGTACTGGCCCTGTAGACAAAGTAACATCGCTTCGTAGCGAAACGATATCTAAATTCGTCATCGTCTCTGAGATATCGATAAACATTTCCAAGCGTTAGCGTTCCTTCGTTATCTTTTTTGGCGATCACGATCGAGGCGAAGGCGAACTCTGAAAGCGCTGCTTGTCTACGCATTTGTATGGGATAAACACGATAGCAATTCGTTTCTTTATGATTTCGTTACGAATTATAACATTGTCTACCAACTTGCGATAACGATGTCGACAGTCGACTGACCACGTGACTTAGCGCGGTTTATGTCAATCTCATAAATTTTAGTCTTTTCTAACTTCGTTATCGTTTTTAAATTGTTACTTTGTCTAAGCCCCCTGAGCCTTTAGACAAAATGCTTTTCTGTTAACGTTAACGCTAACACTTCGTGCAGAATGTATGGCAACGACATCACTGGGCGTGAGTCACGTGACAGTTCTCTGCGCAGGTAATGCCCTTGCCATACATTTTGCACGAAGCGTTAGCGTTATTATAAAAGTTATTTGGCTAAGGGGGCTGATCCGATTAAAAAAACGCTTTCACCGTAGCAACTGAGGGTTTTTAGTCGGTTGGAATCCCGCATAGCACTCCGTTCTCCCCAGACGGTGACTATCCATGAGGATATACTCACACAAAAAAAAAAACAAGGAGACTGTCCTTTTTGTGTGATTATTGCACGAAAACATTCCGAACTCAATCCTGTTTCCTATAAGGATCAATAAAGTCTTTTGAACCAACTGAGGTTCGAATACTACTTAGCTTACTGTAATTTATGTAGTTGTGTATTAGTATCCTCACTACTAAACATACAACGACAGTAAGTCTCTAAACTCCCAGACTAAAAGCCTCTGTTATCAAAACAAAGGCTCGCCGGAGTCAACGAACCCTTATCATTTTACTCCAATTTATATTTTTATCACAACTGATATCAGATTATCAGTGTTAGTGGCTCCCAGTTCGTACTCAATGTCAAAAAACACGTTTTTGTATGCAATTCATACTTGTACACGTTTTTATTTGTACAAGATAATGTTTGGGTATGCAGTGCTTGGAAAAATAGATGAGACATTTCTTTGAAATGTGTTATTTCAGAGCGCTTTTTTGCCTTACTTACTTAAGCAAGCTGCTTCGCCCACGTGGATTAATAATAATAATGTTTATGTCCAATAATTTGTTAACAAAGGTTACAAATGTGCACAAATTATTATGTCCTGGCTCCCAAACTACTGTGACTTGGGGACCAGTGATTCAAAAATCTGTTTTCACCAATAACATGGCTGACATAACAATATAATGATTATTAATGTGTTTAAAAAAACAGAAAATTTAATTAATAAAAAATTATGATAAGTGAGTTTTAGTATTATCAATCACACACTGCAATAGGGAATGATAATTTTGTGATCCGCCTAAAGTGCAATTATTTCTCCAAACTCGGAAAACTGTACTTAGTAACGGTTTTTTTTTTTTTTTTTGGGGGGGTGGGAAATCATTCTATGACTTCTTCCGCTCTAGGGTGGAGCGGAAGGGTGTGTCAGACTCTTACTGACTAAAACCCACCCCTGTTCCTCCCTGCCTCGAGTGCCCGGGGGCGAGGAACCTCTTTCGAATTTATGCTCCACCCCCGGGCAGGCATCGGCCGTGGCAGGCCCCTTCACTTGGCTGACAACTCTTTGAGGCGCGCGTGGAACACTACGCGCCGTCGACTCTCGGGCCTGGTGCTGATCGGACGGCGAGTTACCCACTACTCGCCGTCCGCAGGCCCGGGTCTACGGTGGCCGGAGATCGTCTCGCGGCGTCCGAACCCCCTGGCGTCTCAGGCGGCGGTTGCGGCTGGGAGCGCTAGGGCGACTCGGCTGTGTTCGAGTCTCCCTAGCGTATGCCGCCTCCCTCTTCGCGAGCATTACTGCTTCGCAGAAGGTGGAGACTGCTTCCCATTCCCTCTCGCTCCGTACCATGGCCTGAACCAGGGCACGGCGCGAGAGGTCGCTGCCGCCTATCGCATCCACGAGGACACGGCGGTGCTCTGCCCAAGCGGGGCAAACCTCCACCGTATGCTCCACCGTGTCCTCTGGGCGATCCTCGCAATGGAAACAGCCGGGGGTCACTTCCGCCTTGATCCGACACAGGTACTTACCGAAACAGCCGTGTCCGGTGAGCACCTGCGTCAGGCGGAAGGTGAGGGCGCCGTGACGCCTCTCCAGCCACTCCTCAAAGAGGGGCACTACCGCCTCGATGGTGGCGTGCCCAGCGCTGGGTTGCGACAGTCGCTCTCTCCATGTCACCATGAGATCCTGCCGGAGCTCGGTCCGCCGAGCCGCGAGTTGTCGCGGCAGCGGAGTTTCGCCCCGGCATTTGGCCTCCTCGCGCCACTCGTACAGGTGCGCGAGGATTTTTGCCTCCAGATCCCACGGTGACAGTCCGGCAAGGAGGCTCGCCGCCTCACGGGAGATCGTGCGGTATCCGCGGATGATGCGGATGATGCGGATTACTTAGTAACGGTCACGACACGACGCAATGCGGCGTCATTGTAGTACTATAATCTATCTCTTTTTATTAGATAACATCTCTCTAGCCTTTGCCCGACTATGTTGGAATCGGTTTCCAGTCTAACCAGACGCAGCTGAATAAATCTAATTCAATCTAATTTAATTTAATAATAATAATTGTATAATTTTGAAAACATATTCGTAGGTCAATTTATTATTCATGAGCAAATAGCGATCCCTGCTATAATTATTTATTTCATTGTCATGGACCTCTATAATGCATCCGAGATAAGGAGACTCATAGCACAGGTTTTACTTAGTATGGGTTCCTGTCTCCTATCTTCAAACTTTTCCTTTATATAACTGTTTAAATTTTTTTACTTGTGGGAAAAAATAAATAAATGATGTGATTATTATCACTACATAGTATAAAACAAAGTCGCTTTCTTTGTCCCTATATCCCTATGTATGCTTAAATCTTTAAAACTACGCAACGGATTTTGATGCGGTTTTTTTTAATAGATAGAGTGATTGACGAGGAAGGTTTATATGTATAATTTGTACCCGAGCGAAGCTGGGGCGGGCCGCTAGTTATTAATAAATAAATCCTCCCGACCGAATTTCGATCACGGTGCCCAATCTCAACGAAGATTAGCCAAATACGCAGGAGATATTATAGTGCACAAGCGTGTGCGCAGACACAGGTGCACTCTCTGTTCCTTAACTCTCATAGTCCGATGGGACAGCCATCCGACACGACCGGGGGGACATTAGGCGCAGGACCAGGGCCTGTAGACAAAGTAACATCGCTTCGTAGCGAAACGATATCTAAATTCGTCATCGTCTCTGAGATATCGATAAACATTTCCTAGCGTTAGCGTTCCTTCGTTATCTTTTATGGCGATCACGATCGAGGCGAAAGCGAACTCTGAAAGCGCTGCTTGTCTACGCATTTGTATGGGATAAACACGATAGCAATTCGTTTCTTTATGATTTCGTTACGAATTATAACATTGTCTACCAACTTGCGATAACGATGTCGACAGTCGACTGACCACGTGACTTAGCGCGGTTTATGTCAATCTCATAAATTTTAGTCTTTTCTAACTTCGTTATCGTTTTTAAATTGTTACTTTGTCTAAGCCCCCTGAGCCTTTAGACAAAATGCTTTTCTGTTAACGTTAACGCTAACACTTCGTGCAGAATGTATGGCAACGACATCACTGGGCGTGAGTCACGTGACAGTTCTCTGCGCAGGTAATGCCCTTGCCATACATTTTGCACGAAGCGTTAGCGTTATTATAAAAGTTATTTGGCTAAGGGGGCTGATCCGATTAAAAAAACGCTTTCACCGTAGCAACTGAGGGTTTTTAGTCGGTTGGAATCCCGCATAGCACTCCGTTCTCCCCAGACGGTGACTATCCATGAGGATATACTCACACAAAAAAAAAAACAAGGAGACTGTCCTTTTTGTGTGATTATTGCACGAAAACATTCCGAACTCAATCCTGTTTCCTATAAGGATCAATAAAGTCTTTTGAACCAACTGAGGTTCGAATACTACTTAGCTTACTGTAATTTATGTAGTTGTGTATTAGTATCCTCACTACTAAACATACAACGACAGTAAGTCTCTAAACTCCCAGACTAAAAGCCTCTGTTATCAAAACAAAGGCTCGCCGGAGTCAACGAACCCTTATCATTTTACTCCAATTTATATTTTTATCACAACTGATATCAGATTATCAGTGTTAGTGGCTCCCAGTTCGTACTCAATGTCAAAAAACACGTTTTTGTATGCAATTCATACTTGTACACGTTTTTATTTGTACAAGATAATGTTTGGGTATGCAGTGCTTGGAAAAATAGATGAGACATTTCTTTGAAATGTGTTATTTCAGAGCGCTTTTTTGCCTTACTTACTTAAGCAAGCTGCTTCGCCCACGTGGATTAATAATAATAATGTTTATGTCCAATAATTTGTTAACAAAGGTTACAAATGTGCACAAATTATTATGTCCTGGCTCCCAAACTACTGTGACTTGGGGACCAGTGATTCAAAAATCTGTTTTCACCAATAACATGGCTGACATAACAATATAATGATTATTAATGTGTTTAAAAAAACAGAAAATTTAATTAATAAAAAATTATGATAAGTGAGTTTTAGTATTATCAATCACACACTGCAATAGGGAATGATAATTTTGTGATCCGCCTAAAGTGCAATTATTTCTCCAAACTCGGAAAACTGTACTTAGTAACGGTTTTTTTTTTTTTTTTTTGGGGGGGTGGGAAATCATCCTATGACTTCTTCCGCTCTAGGGTGGAGCGGAAGGGTGTGTCAGACTCTTACTGACTAAAACCCACCCCTGTTCCTCCCTGCCTCGAGTGCCCGGGGGCGAGGAACCTCTTTCGAATTTATCCTCCACCCCCGGGCAGGCATCGGCCGTGGCAGGCCCCTTCACTTGGCTGACAACTCTTTGAGGCGCGCGTGGAACACTACGCGCCGTCGACTCTCGGGCCTGGTGCTGATCGGACGGCGAGTTACCCACTACTCGCCGTCCGCAGGCCCGGGTCTACGGTGGCCGGAGATCGTCTCGCGGCGTCCGAACCCCCTGGCGTCTCAGGCGGCGGTTGCGGCTGGGAGCGCTAGGGCGACTCGGCTGTGTTCGAGTCTCCCTAGCGTATGCCGCCTCCCTCTTCGCGAGCATTACTGCTTCGCAGAAGGTGGAGACTGCTTCCCATTCCCTCTCGCTCCGTACCATGGCCTGAACCAGGGCACGGCGCGAGAGGTCGCTGCCGCCTATCGCATCCACGAGGACACGGCGGTGCTCTGCCCAAGCGGGGCAAACCTCCACCGTATGCTCCACCGTGTCCTCTGGGCGATCCTCGCAATGGAAACAGCCGGGGGTCACTTCCGCCTTGATCCGACACAGGTACTTACCGAAACAGCCGTGTCCGGTGAGCACCTGCGTCAGGCGGAAGGTGAGGGCGCCGTGACGCCTCTCCAGCCACTCCTCAAAGAGGGGCACTACCGCCTCGATGGTGGCGTGCCCAGCGCTGGGTTGCGACAGTCGCTCTCTCCATGTCACCATGAGATCCTGCCGGAGCTCGGTCCGCCGAGCCGCGAGTTGTCGCAGCAGCGGAGTTTCGCCCCGGCATTTGGCCTCCTCGCGCCACTCGTACAGGTGCGCGAGGATTTTTGCCTCCAGATCCCACGGTGACAGTCCGGCAAGGAGGCTCGCCGCCTCACGGGAGATCGTGCGGTATCCGCGGATGATGCGGATGATGCGGATTACTTAGTAACGGTCACGACACGACGCAATGCGGCGTCATTGTAGTACTATAATCTATCTCTTTTTATTAGATAACATCTCTCTAGCCTTTGCCCGACTATGTTGGAATCGGTTTCCAGTCTAACCAGACGCAGCTGAATAAATCTAATTCAATCTAATTTAATTTAATAATAATAATTGTATAATTTTGAAAACATATTCGTAGGTCAATTTATTATTCATGAGCAAATAGCGATCCCTGCTATAATTATTTATTTCATTGTCATGGACCTCTATAATGCATCCGAGATAAGGAGACTCATAGCACAGGTTTTACTTAGTATGGGTTCCTGTCTCCTATCTTCAAACTTTTCCTTTATATAACTGTTTAAATTTTTTTACTTGTGGGAAAAAATAAATAAATGATGTGATTATTATCACTACATAGTATAAAACAAAGTCGCTTTCTTTGTCCCTATATCCCTATGTATGCTTAAATCTTTAAAACTACGCAACGGATTTTGATGCGGTTTTTTTTAATAGATAGAGTGATTGACGAGGAAGGTTTATATGTATAATTTGTACCCGAGCGAAGCTGGGGCGGGCCGCTAGTTATTAATAAATAAATCCTCCCGACCGAATTTCGATCACGGTGCCCAATCTCAACGAAGATTAGCCAAATACGCAGGAGATATTATAGTGCACAAGCGTGTGCGCAGACACAGGTGCACTCTCTGTTCCTTAACTCTCATAGTCCGATGGGACAGCCATCCGACACGACCGGGGGGACATTAGGCGCAGGACCAGGGCCTGTAGACAAAGTAACATCGCTTCGTAGCGAAACGATATCTAAATTCGTCATCGTCTCTGAGATATCGATAAACATTTCCTAGCGTTAGCGTTCCTTCGTTATCTTTTATGGCGATCACGATCGAGGCGAAAGCGAACTCTGAAAGCGCTGCTTGTCTACGCATTTGTATGGGATAAACACGATAGCAATTCGTTTCTTTATGGTTTCGTTACGAATTATAACATTGTCTACCAACTTGCGATAACGATGTCGACAGTCGACTGACCACGTGACTTAGCGCGGTTTATGTCAATCTCATACATTTTAGTCTTTTCTAACTTCGTTATCGTTTTTAAATTGTTACTTTGTCTAAGCCCCCAGGCAGGCACGGGGGACACGGGGGTGTTACACTACCAACTGCCAAACTCCGGTTTGCGACAGAGTAATTCCTAAAGGAAAAACCCAACAGCACTTATTGGTCGACCTGAGTATCAAACTCACGATCTCACGCTCAGCAGTCGCACTTGCGATCATTAGACTAACGGCACTGCCTATCTAACCTCCACAACCCAGCTAGCCAAATATTACGGCACCCGTTGGAAAAACTGGTTTTCGAACTTCAAGGCTTCTGACTTCCAGTAACGACTGTCAAAAATCTACGAAGGACAGACGGAACCAGCGGCGTCACGTGCTTTCCGGGGTACGGAGTTCTCCCACCGTGCATGAGGATTCCTAATTAGGTAAGTAGTCTACAACAGCACCTATTTCCCAAACTATGGGCCGCGACCCGCTCGTAAGTCGAAGTCGTGAGGAATACTAGATGGGTTCTGAAAAACCGACGCTAAAGCTATAATGACAAAAAATAGGAAACAAATATATTTTTAAAATTTGTTTTTCTTAATAATAGTTCTTCACTTAAAAATAAATTGAGCCCCTATTTCGTCATGATAGTCAAGAGGTGAGTCCCATATTTGGTAGTTTTACTAGGTGGATCACAGTCCAGTTAACTTCGGGAATCACTGTCATATCACAGTTCCTGGTTTTTTTCCCCAAAAGTCCAATCGCCTTTTGAAGGTTTTCCCTACGATAACAAAAAAAAGGTGGGTCGCGGTCAAGCTAACTCATTCATTCAGGTCCACTGGTCTAAAACAACATGAATTGATAACATATTAGGTATTTGGCCCCTAATTAAGCTTGACGGAAAAAACCTGAAGTTAGTGTAATAACAATATTTGACCGATCTCGAAGTGTGCGACGCGATATTTTACCTAGTATAAAATATTTCGTTTAATTCGCTTCTGTGTTGAGTGATGATCTTTTTTTGTAATGAACGAATGCCAATACGTAGTGGAAAAGACGCAACTGGCTCTGCAATTATTGTGGCCCACTTCGGGGAACAAAGTATCTGAAAGTTAGAAAGCCATCGATTTGAAAGAAGAAAAAGAAGTGCAGAAGACCAAGGGAAAGAGAAGAAAAAGACTTTGAATGTGAATTATAATGGCGTTATCAGGTAACTAATTATTTTTTATTAATTTAAGCTTAATTTACAGTAGTGGTACACACGGACATATGCAACAAGGCATTTTCTTCCTGTGTGTTAAAAAATACTCTCGAAAAAAATACACTCTTTCTCACTTTCTGATATTTCATTTCAAATTAGAATACCTATCTAATTTGAAATGAAATATCAGAAAGTTAAACTAAAATACATAACATACATACGAGTATTTGCTAAATTAATAAAATAACAAATATTATGATAAATTGACGACCATATTTTTTTTTATAATTTCTAATTTGTAGTGATAAGGTATGTTAAGGGTATAAACATTTTTCTTACTATTTGACTATATCGGCATCATCATATCAGGCCTCATTTCCTTTCTGGCATACTTCCCGGTTCTGTGTCACGGTGCGTTACTAGTCTAGGTGATTCGCTCGACTTTGGTGATCCCGTCGACCCAACGCACTTTTAGACGCCCTTAATTTCTTTGACCCAACCTTGGCCATCATTTGGTCAATACCTACCTTTCTCTAGCGGCCATGTTATTCGCGTCTAACCAGGTGTCCTGCCCAACTCTGATTGTATCTTTTATCTATATAAGCCACCCTCTTCCTTTTCAACACTATTATGTGTTCTGCTTTTCTTTCGGTAGGAGTCGAGCTCGTCCCGACAACTACTTGATCAGTCTAAACTGCTACTCTAAGTTACTTAAATCAATCTTATATCTACTTTGGAAGGTACTGTTATGTCTTGGGACGTAGACTCAGTGGTCCGTAATACATCTAAAACCTTTAAACGAGAAATTCTTCTCGAAAACGGCTCCATCGATTTTCATTAAATTTAGTATGCAGAGGGTTTCGGGGGCAATAAACCGATCTAGGTAGGTTTCATTTTTAGAACACGTCGTTTTATCCGTGTTTTCAGGAAATGAAAACTGCTACAATTTCACTAAAAATTTCCAAAAAAGCCCGATTTACTAAAAAAAAAACCGAGCAAAACACGGTCATCCAGGTACTTATTCTATTATAAAATCAAATTTGATGGCCAGTAGTAGTTGAGCTCCTTAAAGTTCTGAGTTGAGCTACACGACAACTGAAAAAATGCTTGCACTGTCTGGACAGGTCCACTCAAACATGCGTGGTGCTTTCTTCAAAATCTCATTTCAGACATGAACGCATGGTTTTCATATGATTTAACTAGTACATATTGTATGGATTAGAACACTTTAAAAAAGTCTTTGATCTCTGAGTTTGTTTCGGTGTTTCTTGTCAGGGTAGTCAGCTAGGGAACACCGTCCCTCATCTAGCTTAAACTGACAAAAAACATTGACATGTAAAAGTGTTCCTTGTAACTGCTCCATTTACTAAATAAACATCTTTTATTATTAGTCATATTCATCAGTAACAGACTATCATAAAAACAAATTAATAAACGTATTTAAATCCTATTCTAAATTAACTGCGCACACGCGGTTTCACCCGCGTAGACCGATATAAAAAGTCTGTATTAATCCAGGGTATAAGCTGTCATACCAAATTTTATTCAAATCGGTCCAGGTTTCTTCTTCAAGCTCAAACGGAGCGTGAAGAAGTAACAAACATACAAACTTTCGCATTTATAATATTAGTAGGATTTGCATCACCTTTAAAAGTATATTCGACCGACCAGCCTGTCTGCTGACAAGGTTCGTATTTCACGTGACCTACTTAGATCTTCTATAAAACAGGAAATTAATGTTGGTAGGTACCTATTTGTTTAACGAAATCGTTTTGATTACCTACATTACGTGGAATCCTTTATCATTTATTTTCCGGGTGTATTGTTTGAATACGGGTCTAATATTCAAACAAAACACCCGGAAAATATTAAATTCAATTTATGTCTTCGTTAAAATTCGTCTGAAATACGTTGTGGTCAAGTAACCATAGCATAAATATATATACGTAACATTGTTAATTGGCTGCCTAATTTGACGCTCCAGATTATATTTATTTTAATAACTGGTTATCCTCAATTCCTCATGACGTTCAGCCGTTGGTCCCGGCTGACATTTGTAGATATTTGACAGTCGTTACGGATATTCAGAAGCTCGATAGTCAGACAATCGGTAGTTTCATGTTAACCAGTAATCAATAGAATGGCTCACAATGGGTCTCATCAGAAGTCTTAAAGTCACCCAAAGGGCAAAGGAGTCGGCTATGCTCGGAGTTTCCTTGCGTGATCGAAGCAAAAATGAAGATATCCGCAGGAGAACCAAGATTACCGACATAGCCCGAAGAATCACCGAACTTAAGTGGCAGTGAGCACATATTGCTCGCAGAACAGATGGTCGATGAGGCTGAAAAGTTCTTGAGTGACGACCGGAAGACGCAGCGTTGGATGGCTTCTCACAAGGTGGACCGATGACCTGCAGGTGTATTCGCTAACTCAGTTGACATCAATTTGATAGGCACTATGCAGTACATTGCTCGGTGGACATCGATTATAATAGGCACTACGGTTTTCCTATACGTCAAAGCAGTACATATACATGTACATGTATAGCGTCTACATATTATAGTAATGGCGTCAAGCAGACGCCATATTGTGAAAAAGAAAAAAAATAAAGTCGACGAGCTCTTAAGTGGGGTATCAAAATAAAGGGTTCGGGGTGGCGATTTCAAAAATATAACTCACTAAAATGTAAAAAAAAAAATATTTTCAAAAAACCCGTATGTAAAAAACAACTAAAAAGTTCCAAACAAGTTACTTTCCTACTTTATAGTGGTTTTTAGAAGTATTCCCGTTTGAGCACCTATTTTTTGAGCACCAATGGTATTCCCATTTGAGCACCAATCATACAGTCGGGTTTTTTTTAAATTTTTTTTGGCTGACAGCACTTAGCCAGCTTCGACCCACTATCTGCAATATTTCGTCTGATCATCTAGCGCTAGGTCTGCCTCTGCTCCTAGTTCCTAGTGGGCCAGTCCATTTTTCTACTTTCACTGTATAACAATCATCTAAAAAAAAAAGCTTGCCCACGTGACCAGAGCCTTTTGACAAAATATTTTTCTGTTAACGTAAACGCTAACGCTTCGTGCAAAATGTATGACAACGATATTACTAGGCGTGAGTCACGTGACAGTTCTCTCCGCAGGTAATGTCGTTGCCATACATTTCGCACGAAGCGTTAGCGTTAGCGTTAATATAAAAGTTATTTGGCGAAGGGGGCTGCTCACTTCTATTTTCTTTGAAGCAAGAAGGTTAGGGGTAAAGCCTCTCGTTTCAAAAAAAATGTTAACCTGTACTTAATTCCTATATTCCAAGGCATTTCCTCCACTCGAAATCAAATTGACAAAGTTGATTGGAGAGGAGGAAATATCCTTAAAAAAGATTGAGGAGAATAAACTCCTAACTGCGTTGTCAAAATCAGTCATGAGATAAGGGGTGGGCTGAAACTCAGCCTTGACTAGTGTTGTGGCTATAATGCTCAACATTTGCTTAGCCCGCTCCTTTTGCCGCACTGTAATCCAGTAGACGTTTAACATACTTTCGAAAAAGGAGGAGGTTCTGTATGTACGAGTATGTTTTTTTTTATGTATTACCGCCGATTTCTCCGTCAGTTATGGACGGATTTTCAATTTTTTTTTTTCCCTAAAGAATATACTCCCGAGGTGGTCCCATATAAATTTTATCGAAATTACTTCAGCGCTTTTTGAGAAACTGAACAAAAACGAAAAATACGTATACCTCGATGACGTTTTGGCGTTCTCCAAATGTTTAAATTCCACGTTCCATGTTATTGGGGTTTTTAGTTCTGGGGTGTAACAACTAAAAAGTGAAAAATATAAAACTTTTCTGCAAAAAAAAAAAAACAACCGACTTCCAAAAAAAAAATACCCTTAAAATTAAAAAATAACTTTAATTTCGGAAGTCGGTGTCAAATAACGAAGAAGTAAAATACAAACACTGACTGCCGAAATTAAAGTTATTTTTTAATTTTTAGTGTTTTTTTTTGGAAGTCATTTATTTTTTGTAAAAAAGTTTTTCTAACTTAGCGCTCGAAGTGCTTTTCGAAGCCCCACCGACCGTCCAGTGTTAGACCAAGATATTGAACCCACCTGGACTTGCGCATCTCCAACTGTCACTGACGAGCTGGGTGGCTCTCTGCGTCTCTGCTCCTCTGCTGTTTATGGAAACAGAACGCCACAGTTTTATGAGGTGCTATCTCCAAACCCAGCTCGCGATTCGACGCCACGACGATTGCCATGTGAGTTTACATGTTTGTGAACGCACCCACGATACCGGACTAGTTCCTAGAGCGGATCAACGTTTTTTTTGAAGTAGAAAGAAAAAGATTAGAAGTAAAAAAAGACCTCTCTAAGTGGCAAAAACTGGTGGAGTAAAATTTCCTGGAAACCCTCATTCAAAATTGCCTTTAACTAAATATTTTGATTTGAGAAATAAATGATCAGAACACCGCAATTCCGTATAAACAGGACGATAGAATGGATTCTTACACAATATAAACATACCAAAATAACCTTGAAAGTCCTTGAAGGTTTTGATACACGTGTAAGAATAAGGAAAATTATTATTATTATTGGCTCTGTCCGTGGTATCGTAGCCTAAATAGATAATCCATTTCGATTAAGTTTTCTTTGTTTAAAAGGTAACTTATTCGGGGCTTAATTTAGTGTCCTGTCTGTATTAGACGCATGTGCCTGATCTATAAAAGTGGTAATATTATATTGGTTGTTGTTATTGAACGAATTCAATAAACAGTTGCTATTGACCCAGATGTTCGGCGTGCTATTAAACCATTGACTTTTAATATTTCGATGACATTCAGTTTTTTGATACCAACGGTGCGGTAATCATTAACAATTTTTTATTCGATTTTCCTACCAATATTATAAATGCTTAAGTTTGGAAGGATGAATGGGTGTTTGTTACTCAATCAAGTCAGAACTGCTGAACGGATTTGGATGAAATTTGGCACAGAGATAGATTATAGTCTGGATTAGCGCATAGGCTATAATTTAAAGTGGGAAAAGCGGGCGAAGCCACTGGCAGAAGCTAGTATTTTATATTAGATTGTTTTACGAGCGATAGTAAGTTTCTGTGAAGAGTCGTAGGTTCAAAATGCTTAGAAGACTTGGAGACGGTTCTTAAAAAGATTAACCATGAACAGCATTTAACTTGTAAGAGACTTTGAAACATTTATCCAAGCATCTATTACTTACTGTTTTACAACTGGCTTCTCTATATACTCCAAAATATTTAAATTGCCAAATAATAGCAAGTCTTTTAAAAATGAAAATGTCTGGAGTTGTTAACCATTTTCAAAAAAGAAGGAGGTTATCAATTCGGATGTTTGTATTTTCTTTTTTTTCTTTTTATGTATGTTCGGGCATGACTCCGTCATATATTGACGGATTTGCAAAATTCTTTCTTTGTTCGAAAGGGGTTTGTTCCGAAATGGTCCTACTTAAATTTTATATTGATCTGATGATGGGTTTCGGAGACAGACAACAGAACTCTTCAAAAATTGAAAGCAAATCAACCGCGATTGCTGCAATCGTATGTCTATAATTTGTTAACACAGTTTAATGGAGAACCACAACTAAAAAGTGAAAAAAGTCGGTGTTTCTAGTTTGGTATCTTCGTTATTTGACACCGACTTCCGAAATTAAAATTATTTTGCATTTTTTAGTATTATTTATGGAAGACGGTTGTATTTTTTTTGTAAAAAGTTTTTTATTTTTCACTTTTTAGTTGTTGTACCCCATTCTAAAACTAAATTAATAGTAAAGTTATGCCCGAATTGATAGCCCCAAAAATAGGGAATTTGAACATATCAGGGTGAACTGTACAAATCTGTATACCCCTTCAGAGCGTATCAGCGTGATGTAATGTTGTGAAGTGGTGAAAACAATATACAGACATGCGATTGCAGCAATTTTGGAAGGTTTGCTATCATTTATTGAAGAGTTCCATTGTGTATCTCCGAAGATCTTCATCAGATCTTCACCAAATTAAAATGGGATCACATGTGAAGCAACAGCTTTGAAACAAAAAAAAATCTTCAAAATCGGTTCACGTAGTAAGAAGTTATGAGATAACACACATAAAAAAAAAAAAAAAAAATACAGTCGAATTGAGAACCTCCTCCTTTTTTTGAAGTCGGTTAAAAATAAAAAACTTTTTAACAAAAAAATAGAACCGACTTCCAGAAAAAGTACCAACAAAATAACTTTAATTTTGGAAGTCGGTTTCAAAAAATGAAGACACACCGCCAGAAACACCGACTTCCGAAATCAAAGTTATTTTGCACTTTTTCTGGAAGTCGGTTCTATTTTTTTGTAAAAAAGGTTTTTTATTATACCTACACAAAAAACAGTCTTTCACGAAGACAGTAATTGTGTCATTGCATGATGATTTTAGTTCTAGCGGAATTTTCAGTAGCTGAACCACTAAAATCCGCACTCGATGACACAGCTTTTCCAACCAAGTGTTTTTCAACGATGACATTGCCCACCCTCGGACACATTTCGTCAGCCCACCTCACATGCATGACGCACAGTCTGCTTGCCCCATATCTGTGCATTGCCAATCGGTCAAAAACCCCCGATAAAGCGAAAATGTAATCAAATTGTGTCTGACTGTGGAGTACTATTTTTAACCGACTTTCAAAAAAAAAGGTTTTCAATTCGTCTGTATGTTTTTTTTTTGTATGTTTGTGCCGCGATTTCTCCGCCACTTGTGAATAGATTTTGATGATTCTTTATTTGTATGGTAGGCCATACTTCACAGGTGGTCCCATATACATTTTATTGAAATTGATTCAGCACTTTTTGAAAAAATCAACATAAACAAAAAATATGTAAACAGATGACGTTTTTGTTGTCTCCAATTATGTTCAAATTCCATGTTATTGGGGCTATCCATTCGGGCACAAATTTATTATTTAGTTTTAGTTCTGGGGTACCTACCTTCAACAACTAAAAAGTGAAAAATAGAAGACTTTAAAAAACCAAAAAAACCGATTTCCTCAAAAAGTGCAAAATAACTTTAATTTCGGCAGTCGGTGTCAAAAAACGAAGACACGAAACCAGAAACACCGACTTCCGAAATTAAAGTTAAGTACCTAAGTCTTTTATTTTTCACTTTTTAGTTGTGGTTCCCCATTGTGTTAACAATACATAGACATTCGATCCCAGCAATCGCGGTTGATTTGCTGTCAAGTGTTGAAAAGTGTCTGTCTTCGAAACTCATCATCAGATCTATATGAAATTTAAATGGGACCATTTCGGAATAAAACCCCTTTCGAACAAAAAATGAATTTTGCAAATCCATCAATATATGACGGAACTATGCCCGGACATACATAAAAAAACAAACATCCGAATTCCGAATTGATAACCTCCTTAAGGAGGAGGTTCTCAATTCGACTGTATTTTTTTTATTTTTTTTTTATGTGTGTTACCTCATAAGTTTTTACTAGGTGAACCGATTTTGATGATTTTTTTTTATTTGAAAGCTGGCGCTTTACATGTGGTCCTGTGGGCACATGTGTGGCTCATGTGGGCCTCTGAAACCCGAAGACGCGTCACGTTTCAGCATCTGTCAGTCCCCGTTGACAGGCGGCCATCGTGTAACTACAGACTTTGTCAGGTTCCGGGTGTATGAACCTTGTCACAGGTCTAAAGACCTTGGCTAATAGTGATAATAACGCTTTAAAACGCGTGAATCGGGTTTTTGTCATTTTTTTTGGCAAGGCAAACTAGCGGAAAACTAGCGGCACACATGAGAGCCGCTCGGGGTTTAAAGGTTAAATTAAAAAAAAAAATGAGACCATAGCAATAAATTAGTCTTATTTTTTATACTACTAGCGGACCCGGCGAAGTTCGTAACACTTCAGAATCAATAAAAAAGCGTATGAAAAAACAACTCACTGGGCATCAAAAAATTCATCCACATCGCTGTCATCGGGCCTTTGGCTACAGGCACTACCGTCACCCAACATTGGTACCATGCTGAGTGACGCCACTTTCCGGATCGCTACATGTTTGCGTCTGGGTGCTCCGAGTGGAGCTCCACATCGTTGTCAATGCGGTGAAGCAGTCGACCGCCTCGGACACCATGGCTTATCCTGCGGTAGGAGTGCTGGTCGGATAGCACGGCACGCCAGCATTAATGACATCATCCGTCGGGCTCGTGTCACCACCGGGGTGCCAGCTGTTTTAGAACCCAATGGCTTGGCACGTGACGATGGGAAGAGGCCAGACGGAATGACCATAATGCCTTGGAAGTTGGGTAGGCCTTTGGTGTGGGATGCAACATGTGTCGACACCCTTGCGCCATCCCATCTTCTTAGCACGGCAGGCTGTGCTGGGGCGGCTGCTGCAGGTGCAGACAACCTCAAACGGCGCAAATATAACAACCTTATTGGGAGTTACATGTTTGAGCCGTTTGGGGTTGAAACACTAGGGCCATGGGGTCCGAGTGCTCATCGAGTTTTCCGGCATATCAGCAAGCTGTTAGTCGACTCTTCACGTGACCAGAGGGCTGGGCTTTTCTTTGGCCAACGAATCAGCATTGCTATTCAACGTGGCAATGCTGCTAGCGTTCTGGGCACATTTCCATTGACAGCGATGTGGATGAATTTTTTGATGCCCAGTGAGTTGTTTTTTCATACGCATTTGTACATGTTAGGTATTATTGTTAGTTTGTATATATATCTTTTAAGTTATTTCTATTGTATTATATTATTTTAAATATGCCAGAAAATAAAAAAGCCGTTCCATACGAAATGAGTGTGAAAATTAATTTTCTTCATAATTTTTTTTCCTTTAATTTTTCCCATGTTTTACTGGTTATTCTGCTATTCGAGGCAGAGACAAATCCAACAAATCAAATACCATTAAAATCGGTCCTGCCGTTCTTGAGTTAGTTATAAATGGTGTAACTAACCCGACTTTGTTTTAAATATTATTTATTTAAAATTGCATTTCTTGTATTTAATTAAATGGAACTGAGTGCTTTTTGTTTGGTGGGTCATGGTCCTCCAACTTTGGGAGCCACTGGTTTAGGTTATTTCCGGGAACCTCTAATCAACTAGGCACAACTTAGAATATTGTTCATCTCTCAATGTTTCTTGTTCTGTTATTATTGTTTTCAGCTTCATCATTCAAAAATTATTACTATTATTTATTCAGTATATTATTAAATATGTAAGTAAGTATAATAAAAGCTTTTGTACCTAAATAACAAATTGATAATAATTAATTAGGTTTTACACGCAATAATAATTTGTTTTTCATATGCTTAATAGTACGTTGTTTTTAAGCCTACACGAGTTTCATAGGTATTATTCTGAGGTTTCTCTTATTTGAAGAACAATAGCTAATTTAACAAGCTTCTACGGTAAAGTCCCTATTAGTGACTTGAGCCAAAACAAATAATTATTTTACTAATCCTATCTAACACTACCTAAAGCTGAAAATAAATGAGTGCCTAAGTAAATAAAATGACTAATTGCTGTATAAGATACTCGCTTTTCCTCTCGGTTTTACTCCCGTGGTCTTGTATGTAGAAACCGTGCTTTTCTTCTGGCTATAAAGTAACTTATCGTAGCTTAAGTTCTAACACCGGGGAAGTTTTTTTTTTTTGACAAATACGATAGGGAACCGAACGACGTAGCGTCTGACAAATCAAACACGATTTGAACCAATGGTGACGCGCAATTTAACGCAGTAAACAATGCATATGTCAGTCTCCAAAAAAACCGCAAACTCAGTTGTATTGCGACGGCAATGGCGCGTAACTCAGTTGTATTGCGACAGCAATGGCGCGTTACTCAGTTCATATTCTACTATTAGTCGTCATCTCTGTAGATACTAACTGACCGTATCAACTTTCAGTAAGACTACAGAAGAAAACAAACTTTCTACAGAGTTATTGGTAACTCAATGTATTCCCGCCAGGACGTGATAGTGTGACCTTTTTGCAACAATCAAACAGCCGAGGCAGCCTAGCCATGACATGCATGCCTGGTTATGTTTGACTAATACCATAAGCTGAATAACAGATTATTTTATTTCGCTAGCTTTTATATATTGAAAAACCGCAATTTGTATAGACCAATTAGAGCGTTCCACGAAATATACCTTTATCGTTATTCTATTTGAGTACCCACGGCATGTCTGGTGGCAAAACGTTACGCAGTATGCTTGGTGGGTCTCTCCGACCAAATTTTTGTTGTGTTAATTAATGTTTCTAAACAAAGCAAGAACTAAATATTGTTTTTTTTTTGTATTGTTTTTTGTATTGTTGATAGGCACGCGTTTGACCACTACCTCACCTGATGGTAAGCGATGATGTGATCGAAGATGGAGCACGCTTGCCTAGAAGTAACCTATTCACTCTTGACTTAAAGACTCCCAGGTTGTAGCTATCAGGAAACACAGACTCCAGTAGGGAATTCCACTCCCTAGCTGTACGCACAATGAATGTGTTCTCAAAACGCTTTGTGCGTATGGATGGGATGTCCACTATGAACTGGTGGCACTTCGCCGTACGTCTGGTGGTCCATTGATGAAACAGGCTTGGCGGAATCATATTATGCAATTCCGTCGCATACTCCTCAAAATGTAACCGATAGAAAACCGACAGGCTAGCAACTCGGCGTCTATGTTCAAGACTTTGGAGTTTCGAACTTGACCAGATTGGCATCGCCCCATTCTGAGACAGCCTGTAAGGACAAGTTCAAGCGCCCAACCATAGCCTCTCGGAGAGACCGGACCTGAGACCCACTAGCTCGTGCGTCAGGCACGTATCTCTCGGCAACAGTGCTGTCGTCTGCATACCCATAGGTACCGGGTTTTAGTAGATCGTTAATATGCAGCAAAAACAATGTTACCGAGAGCACCGACCCCTGAGGAACACCGGCTTAATTAATTGCCAGCAGTCTGGACGAGCAGCCATCTATGACTACTCGGATAGACCGATCCCTCAGGAAATCTGCAATCTTATCACACAAACCAGCGGGCAGATCGAAAGAAGGAAGGTTGCCAATTAGGCTGTCGTGCCAGACCCGGTCGAAGGCCTTCGAGATGTCAAGGGAGACCGCAAAGGGTTCGCCTTGTTTCTCGATGGCCTCACTCCAGATGTGAATGGCATACGCTAGAAGATCCCTAGTGGACCGATTTCGGCGGAAGCCGTATTTTCGGTCACTGAGGATATCGTTAGCTTCTAGGTATGCCTGGAGCTTGCCATTCAGTATACGTTCCATACTCTTACAGAGTACGGAAGTTACCGAGATGAGCCTATAATTTGCTGGGTCAGCTCGACTACCCTTCTTGGGCACGGGTTGCACGTTAGCTTGCTTTCAAGCCATCGGCACTTTTCCAGTCTCAAACGAAAGGCGAAATAGGCGTGTCAAGATCGGAGACAACTCAGGCGCACAAGTCCTCAGTACAATTGCCGGTATCCCGTCGTTGCCATATTTAAAAAATACGCGTCAATTTAAGATAGAAACAAAAAAAAAAGTCACAAGAAACAAAAAAAAAATATTTTTTTTGACCGGTGTTATATACGCCATACGCCTAAGTCAAAACCTAGGCGTATGGCGCATACCGCCTGTGATACCCACACTCGAGTTCTTTTTTATCAACTATCAGAACACACTTTGGATTGAAGTAGAGGGCGAAAGGCTTCATAACGCTGTTTCTACAGAGAACCAGAGCGCAAAAAAAAGAATCTAACACAACGGTTTATGTAAAAGGTCGGGTCTATTAGACCTCCCCAGGCATCCAAAGGTTAAACCTAAGTATTATAATTATTAGCAAACAAATTGTTTTCTTCCAAAATTCAATTCAGACTTATCGCTGTGGTCAAATACGTCAGAATTTGGTAATTAACTTTGTTCAAAACAAGGAAAAGTTAACTAAATAATTAACAGACTGAAGGGCCCCTGTATCATTTTCAAGCAATTAAGAATTAATAATGAACGCAGAGAAAAGGTTAGGCAATGTCGTAATTAGTTGTTGTTTGTTTAATTTAAAGCTTTATCATGGGATTGGTCATTATTAATGGGTTTTATGGGAGTTAGTTGTGAATTTTGATGTATTTAAAAGTTTACTTTATCGATATTCAAACAGACTTTACGGTTTACAGAGTATGTCTCGAAATAGTTATTTGTTATGCAAGGCTGCGAAATTGTTTTTTGGCGCGAATAGGTACTTGTATAGAAACCTGAGCAAGCGAAGGATTCTAGGATTGAACCACGAGCGAAGCGAGCTGTTCAAATATAGAATCCTGAGCGTAGCGAGGGTATCAAAGGTACGAGACGCAGAATAACTTTGCTGCCGAACGCAACACACAACTTTTCACCTCACTACAGCGAGGAAAATGCTAGGTGCAAGAAAAACAGCATAAAAATGAGTGTTATTTTATTTTAAAAATTAAAAGTAAATTTGCTACAATTGGTAATAACGAAAGTTATTTTTTTTTTGGGACTGTAAGGCTAGTGTTTGTCATTTGTGTTTTATAACTAGGTAAACTATTTGGCAAATTTGCAGAAAAATGTACAATTTCATTGGATTCCATTGTGAATGTTGGAGCCAGACGGATGCACAGTCATCGTGCTGGCCAGTGCGATTATTCTAAAAATGAGGTTGGCGCACTGACATGAAATAAGTATTTATGCATTTTCAGTGGACTAGTGGTACAGAAAATTATTGAAGGAATTTTAAAAACTCTTTCCAGGCTATAGCAGATAAAATGCACTTTTGCACTCAGATTTCGAATGACAAGTAGAGTCTTTGCGAGGTTGTGAGTTGAAAATAATAATTATGTTTCAATTCATGTATTGATATTAATGCTCTGCTCATTTTTATAACTAATGCTTTTATTTTGCTTCTCTATTGAGTTATTTTTATGGATTATATTACTCTATACTTACATAGTAGTTCTTTTTTTGGTTTTACATATCCATATTCCTAGCTGAAACACTAGGAGGTGGTGACAGGCGGTCATTTTTAGGGGACTCTCTTTATTTAGAACTTTGACGTTCAAAAAGTGCTGACTCTCTGCCTAGTTTTCGAGTGAGGTTGGAAGTGAGCTTTACTGACAGCACTACCAGTGTTTCCACGAAGTTTGCTATTTAACTTGCGCAGATTTTCACACATCAAAAAGCCACACTATTGAGCCGGTTCCATAAACTCAGCGACATTTTAATAAAAAATACGACCAAAATTATCACCGAATTGTCATGTACAAAAATATAACTTGTAGGAAGCGAGCGCACTTCACCTTGACCTTTCGAAACAAAAACAACTGATTTTATTTTTTAAGTAATACACATTTTTTAAAGTGAACTTTTCGTTCATTCGGTTGCGTTTTACGTGTGAATATATTGTGAATTTATTGAATATAGGCCTCACAAAACGTGGACCGATGACTTGGTGAGGGTCGCGGGTAGCCGATGTATGTGAGACGCACAGGACCGGTCGTTGTGGCGACACTTGGGGGAGGCCTATATCCAGCAGTGTGTGTATAAGTCTTTCGGCTGAATTGATGACAGTGATATTGTAAAGTATTTTGGTTTGTGTATGTCACCGGTAAGATTGTAACAAATCTTACGAGAGTGTAAACTCTCCATATTGAATAGATCCTTCCACAATAAATCTCATCCAAATTTTATCTGGGTCCTATTAAAAATAAAGACTTAGAATTTTACTGGATATATCTTAAACTAATAGTGTTTACAATCATCCGAAGACGTGTAATTTTATACACTAAACTTTGAATTACACATGAGATTTTTTGGACGCCAGCCATTTATAACCGACTTCCAAAAGGAGGAGGTTATCAATTCGGATGTTTGTATTTTTTTTTATGTGTGTTCGGGCATAACTCCGTCATGTATTGACGGATTTGCAAAATTCTGTTTTTGTTCGAAAGGGGTTTGTTCCGAAATGATCCCATTTAAATTTCATGTAAATCTGATGATCGGTTTCGGAGACAGACAACGGAACTCTTCAAAAATTGACAGCAAATCAACCGCGGTTGCTGCAATCGTATGTCTATGAATTGTTAACACAGTTTAATGGAGAACCACAACTAAAAAGTGAAAAATAAAAAACTTAAAAAAAAAAAATGAAACCGACTTCCAAAAAAAGTGCAAATAACTTTAATTTCGGCAATCGGTGTCAAAAAACGAAGACACCAAACCTGATACACCGACTTCCGAAATTAAAGTTATTTGCACTTTTTTTGGAAGTCGGTTCCATTTTTTTGTAAAAAAGTTTTTTATTTTCACGAATTGGATTCTTACAATACTAAAGTATTGTGGTTTTGATGGCTTTTTAAACTGAAAAAGAAACTTTAGACAACATGACATTGATCACGTCTTTTTGACAATAGCTATTGTCAAAAAGACAAAATGTAAGAGACTTGCCACTTTTTTTTTAGGGCGGTAAAACCATCAGATGACTTCTTCCGCTCTGGGTGGAGCGGGAGAAGTCTCTTCCTAAATAAAACCAAAATGTGTGTTCCTTCAGCCCTTTGCGTTCCTTTAAAGGGACAGTTATACGACCTCTAATGATTTTTAATTGAACATCACGTCTAAACCACCAGTCTTATTTCTTTGAAAAAAATATATATTACTCTAGATTATTACTCTAATTTCCGTCGTAATTTGATATGAGAATATCGGAAATTATATTTTTGTAACATAGTGTAATTAATTTATAAAGTTATGTCTTACGCGGATAAAGAATTGAGAATCACATAAAAACTATAAAGTGTATTTTTATGAAACCTTAACCGTGTTAAAGATCATTTAATTATTTATATGTTAGTACTACGTGTTTTAGTATAATACTTGTTGTTTTACGTATAATAAATGAAAAATGCGTTTAGTTTCGCGCAGCGCTCCTTGATGGGCGAGTCCTATAACTGGGTGGACGTAACGCATCGTCATTACGTGAGCTCAGCACAGAACACGCAAGCTAACCACTCAAGGTCATTGGCAGTTAATAGAGCCTTAACATTTCATACACTTCGGACTTCCTCCCCTTCCTGACAAACGTAAGGTTGCAAAAAAATACCCGTCTCGTTGCCCAAGATTTTGGTTGCCATTTGACATTATTATTCATTATGCATGACGTAGCATTCCAATTCCTGGTAATCTATCCTACTAAGCTAAACATGACCGGCCAATTTGTCCAGAAGTGGACGTCTTTCGGTTTAAACGATAATGATGATGAAGCTAAACAATAAACATGCTAGAGGTAGGAAGGGGCTTACTGTCATCAATACATGCAAATAGGTGTGTTTCTCACTCTCACTTGTAAGAAAACTCTAACCTCAACCGTTGGACCATGGCGTTTGGTTGCCCGATTATTATTAGGGTTACGAAAATCCGAATGAAAAAACGGAATTTTTATAGGATCACTCGTGCGTGTATACCTATGTATGTCTGCCTGTCTGTCTGTATGTATGTCTGTCTGTCCGTCTGTCACAGTCAATTTGCTGTGTATCTACTGGAGAGATTGAGTTTTTTTACACGCAATTTTGTACACGCATGAATATCTGTGACCCACTCGCACTTGGTCGGGTTTTTTAATTTTTTTTTGTGCTAGTTCAGCAAATATGTTTAGTACACCATATTTCCTATTCTGAAGAGAATTTCTAATCTAATTGTACCACTGTAGACCATCCTTTTCCAGTCAAATCTGTTTTTTGCTAATCTGGGTCAGTCCTTTCGGTACGATTCGAGCTCGTCCCGCCATTTTTGCCTTAGTCTGCCGCGATGTCGTCTGGCATTTAATGGGGCCCATTCGGTGGTTCTATAAACCCATTTGTTCAGCGGTTTGTTTTTCAGATTATTATTTTAGAAAAACCTTCACAGTGTGTGGATAATTACTAAAACTAGTGTTCACCCTCTTGTTATACCTACTAACCTAACCTCTATACATTACAAACTACAGCCCATTCCAACATGCAAAAACGACATTATGAAAAATACCCTTAAAATTTTAAATTGCATTCAGAACAACTGAGCAAACACATTAGGTGCATTATTCTACGTGTGACAGAGACAGCGATATATTTTAGTGAAAGAGTGAAAGAGATGGAGGGAAAACCCTGACCCCAGATAACACTGTTGGAATTGGCATGGTCAGTACGATAAGATAAAAGCTTATCAAGAATTTCGTTGTTGTACACAATTTTGGCAGTTTTTTTTTAATGTCTTTGACTTTTATGACCGATTGAGTGACGTAACTTGATACCAAGGTCGGGTTTGGTCGGGCTGATATGAAATTAGCTAGTGTAAGATTGTATTTTTTGTAGGAATGATGAATTGAATTTTTGTAGTAAAGAAAATGGAAGTGGATGAATAATGTTTAGAAAATTTTCTCTGACCATATAGTTTTTTTTAAGAATAAATAATTAAACATTTTTTCAGAAGACTTATGGTGTTTAATATCTTCAACTTACAGAGTTATTTTTAGTTATTGTTAGACTGTCCACTTGTCAAAAGACAAATCACACAATTAAAACTCAATTCCAGAAGAAACAAACACCCTCAATAAACTCTCCATCACAAACAAAAACGAAACCGAAAGCCACTGAAACCGGCCAAAATATTAAATTCGCAAAATTTAAATACACAATAAATTGAAAGTAAGAGCAGATACACACACAAACAAAGATTTTATCAACGTGTGTGTGAGCCTGACCTTTCCCAACAGAATGGCCGTCGCCGAATACAGGGGTCGATGACACCACGAGGCTGAATGTGCGATGCATTCGGCAGGACTCGCGAGTTAAAAAAAAAGTTAAACGTCACTTTCGCTGGCTATGGAAATGTTGTTCGATTTTCGTTTTCGGTTGATCTGATTTTGTTTTTGGGATGGTGCTGTGCAGTTTCGCGCTATTTTTTGGCCTTTTGCACGATTTGCAGGATCTTTGGATTGAGTGGAATTAAAATCAATTAAGTAATTAATAAAACATTTTGATGAGTTTACTGTGAAGGATGATTGTGATTTCGATCGCTAGAAGACTATCAATTTCTATAAACGATGTATATACATAGAAATAATATATTTTTAATAATTTATAATCTGAATCTCGGCAAAGTCTTCAACGATTTTCATGAAATTTAGTATGCAGGGGTTTCAGGGGCGATAAATCGATCTAGCTAGGTTTCATTTCCAAAACACACAATTTACCAAAAAAAAAAAACCGAGCTAAGCTCGGTCATCCGGACACTATTGTAAATTAAATGTGAAAGTTTAGATGAAAGGATGGATGTTTGTAACTTAATAACGCCGGAACGGCTGAACGGATCTGGATGAAATTTGGCACAGAGATAGATTATAGTCTGTAATAGCACATATTCAGAGGAAGTTCTAATTCCACGTGAGCAAAGCCGCTGGCAGAAGCTAGTAATTGCTAAAACATTTTAAATATCTCAATCCGCTACTGGTAGAACATAAATAAATGAATTGAAACTAATTTGGGCAGTTCGTAAGACATATTTCCTGTTCGAGACAAGAGATGACTCATGGAAGTAATTTCGTACTTGTTATTTTTGTTGTCTTCCTACTTGTGGGTGCGCATACAGAGCTGAAGATTCTTCATGACATCCAATCGTTTTTTTTTCATGTTTCAAGAGAAAAAGGTTATTACTGAATATACAAGAGAAGGTTTATTGTTTTTGGTGATTCCCGTTAGTCTTTGAACTCTCTCTCTGCCTAGCCTTATTCATTATTTGGGGGGTCAGCTCTGCTCGTCATTCTTCGCCAGATGTGTCTCTGCTGGGTCGTCGACACTTCCAAATTGCCTGCCTTCAGGTCGTTGTTTACGACGGATATCCAGGTTAGGTTAGATTAGCTCGATGCTCAGGACATGTCTGGTCATGTCTTCTTCAGGTTCGAATTCGAGTTCCCGTTAGTCTTTGATATCCCAAAATCAACTATATCAGAACTTCTCTCAGAAACGAGGTTTTCCGATAACATTGGAAGATGAGATGGTCGAGATACTTTAGGTTGACCGTGAGCCAATGAAACTATTATAATTATGTTGTAAATAATAATTTTCAACAGCTGTGCCAAGGGAAAGAAAGTGTGGGAGTTTAAGAGACAAACTGTAACAAATTATGTAAACGTAAAACTAACAACTGAATAAAATTAAATGAATTAGTTGAAAAACGAGAGACAGAGGATGAACTTGACAGTGAATTAGTCTTATGAGCGCCTAGACAAAGTGACATTATATCAGTGATAACTATTGTTCAGTCCAGCTGAAATTTTGCGTAGGTAAGTACATGTTTAGTTTGGATGAGTATGGTTAGCTAAGTAACGTCATTCTTAATCCAATATGGCGAACTCCCAAAGATCGCGGACTAGTTATTTTGTATGCATGCCCATCCTATTGTGCGTATCTGTATGTGCCAAATAAACTCGTTTTCTTTCTTTCTTTCCTATGGGTATCAAATTAAAAAATTAAAATTAAAGTGTTTTTTCGTTTTTATGAACTACAGAAATTACTCTATTATACCAAAATCCCATGTGTTGAAACTTAATCGTTTCGGGCTTTTGACAATCGTTAACGATGATAAAATGTCTCTTTGTGTAGAGCCCAAGGTAGTGGTTAAAATAGGACACAATTCATGCACAACACGTAATGAGTATTTTACATTAACAGTGTTATTATAAGAAAAGTCAGTTCTTTGTTTAACCTAATGTTATTGGTACCCTTTTTTTTAACTAGCATAAAAGAGCCCTTTTAAAAGTGGCATAAATTATTATACATTAGCTGACCCAGCGAACTTCGTACTGCCACAGAATCAATAAAAAAGCTATTATATTATAGCCATACAAAATATTTTTGAAAATTAACTTTCTTAATATTTTTTTTCTTTTTCATTTATTCCTACGTTTTAAATTAATTAAGATTGTTTAAATTATTGCAGTTCTAAACTCTATTGAGGGTTTTGATTTTAATTGATCTGGACTTCTAGGCAAAATGCTCCATGGTCGACCACATTATCGCTTACCATCTGGTGAGATAGTGGTCAAGCGGAAGCCTATATATTGTATGGTGGAAAAAAATGGTTTGAACGTTGAGAAATTTATAGAGTCTTAACTACTAGACATAAAGTTTATAGCCCAAAGTTTTTTAATGCAAGATCATCATTCTCATGCCCTTACCCCAATTTATTTGGGGTCGGCGCTATTAGCCCTCATCTCTGTAGTCATCCCCTTTTTACCCATATCCTCTTTCACACAGTCCAACCATCGTTTCTTTGGCCTTCCCCTACTTTTGAGGCAATAGATGCTGTTTTAGACTAGACAAAAAGCCAGTAAGTAGGTATATCAATGCGATGGTTTGGAAGGGAGTCTGAGGCCACTGTGAAGCTATGGTGATTTCCTACGACATAAAATGCGCGTTCACTGATGATTTTGATGCAGTTTTCATAACTGCAGTAAGCCACTTTATTTTTAAACATATTATATTTTACTAAAATACCTATGTGAATACCTATATGCGTGAACACTTGACCGTTGAGTATTATTAACATAACAGCCTTATCTTAAAAGAAAGTATATCGAATAAGTCTTCATTTATTACTTTATCAATAAACAATAAATTGTCGAAGAACAAGTGATCGTGCATAGTCACAATAACTCTCAAGTGGGTCAGTGGTTGGTGCAGAAACAGCAGTTTTTCGAAAAGCAAGAAATTATTCTAAAATTCTGCTAGAACAACATTTCTATGGCCCACTTTATGTTGCTGATGTCATCCACACAGATGTAGAAATAGGTGAGACATTATTTGGAGATGCTAAAGAAGCAAGAAGTGTATAGAAATGTTAGTGTACTGCTGTAGGTACGAACTGACATTGAATCAATGATAATGAAGATAATTATGAGAATAAATGAACAAAGAGAGTTTCCTCGACAATTTGAAGCAACGAAACCCTATGACGTAACCACTGAGGTCCAGCCTATGTCGGGTAACAGATATAAAGTTACATCGTTCGCACATTACAGACGCACCATCGCATCGAAGTTTATTGACGCCGCATCCGTCTGAACTTGCCAGTTTAAGCCTCTGCGAATGTCATCTAGGCTCATTGGCTCAGTACAAGTGCGCTAACTCGCATGTGTGCACCTTATCGCCGCGAAAAAAAATTAAAAGCGCGCATAAACACACATCAAAGATGACAGTTCAAATTCAAATTCAGAATGTTCGAATTTAGAAATTACGCTCAACACGCGCGGGAAAGAGACGAACATAACTTCGAGCGTCTGCTTTATTTAGGTGACGTCGGGCCGGTGCATAGCGAAATATAATGAAAAGTGGCAGTAATTTCGTTGTGTTTACGCGCTGTGCTAGTTTATTTGGTTAATAGCGGTTTGTTTTTCTAATCGGCTGCGTTTCGACCGGTGGCGCCCTCTTTGTCCCATTTTCCTTCCATAATACGCATGGTTGTATTTCATAGAGCTGTCAAAACAATAGCGACCTCGTGGACTGTGATTTTTTTATGGGACAACCCTTCGGGGTCGGCGTGATGTGTGACAGTGACAGTGCAACTAGTTTTTGGCGCGGAGAAACTGTGGCGGGCATAACGCGGAAAATTGAGCTAGCGGTGTTTTTTTCCTAACTTAACCTACGACAATCTTCAGTTGCGCGCGAGCTGTCCCCGCACGCGCCTCGCGTGTCTTCCGACACGAAAATCTACGAAAATCCACCGAATGGGCTCCGAACGTGACGAACCCGCCGAATTCACTTTCCGAACTCCATGTGAGTGTTCCAAACGTTCCATTTTCGAATGCAGCGGAATAGTCGCGCCGCGCGTTCGATGACCTCATAAAGTGAAACTATTTTTTTCTTTCACTTTGCTCAATTTTGTGATGTAGCCATAGTGCCTTGTCGTACAAAACTTATGGAATATTGTGATGTCAGAGTGCAAACTTAGATAAAACTAGGATATAGAGTGTTAGTGAACTATTATTTAATGGAGAAACAAACGAGAAGGAACATTTTATGTGCTTATGGATAGAAACTGCATGGACTTTAAGTGAGTACGTTTTTATAAATTAATCACGTCAATGGGAGAAGTAGTTTGTAATTTATTAAGTCAGTTCCATGAACGCCAATCTTAATCTATGAACTTGATGATTGGAGCATAGTGAAGTTGCCTGCGAGTGAGTTGCATTGCTAGATTGCGCCTGCAAACTCACTCATGTGACTATAGCAAACTTTGTTCCCACTGGACGCTGCGAGCGAAAAGGGTGCTTATTGACACACATTTTTGAGATAACATAGGTTCTGTTTTGTTTGTTAGTGTTATTTTTGGGTTGACGAACTTGGTGAAAGATATTTTTGTTTGGTAGGGCACATTAGTAGTTTTGTAGTGCGTCGCCTTGCTTGCTCACGATTGGCCTTCGTGCTATCAGCGTAGGTAGGTACGCTAACCTATTAGTTTGCCTAGGTTTGTAGCGATAATAAGCTCGACTCGATGGAGTTTCAATGACGAATCTAATACTCTTTTGGTCCTAAAACTTTATTTTAAATTCATCATAAACCCCTTCTAATTTCTTTTCAGCCACTCAAATATTCGTTTTAAAGTTTTCAAAAATGAAACCTCTCTTAAAAATAGTTAATAAACGGTTCTTTAAATTAAAATAAGAACAAAGAAAAATATCGAGCTGTCTTAACAACTTTTTATCGCCAGCCAGTACCTAGGTAGGTACTTAGGTAGTTAGTGAATGGCGGGAAACCGGCTTACTTTATATGACCATAGATCAGGTTGATCATGAACTAGTGTAGTGATACTATTATTTCTATTAGCTACTTGGCAACTAACATTATTACGATATCTTCGAGAAAAATGGCGTAGAATGGTCGGGGTATAAGTCTCTTTACGATCTTTCAGGCTTGGAAGTCTTGTAGAAACTTGACAAGTTTCTTTTATTTCAGAAGATAATTTGAGTAATAACCAGCCATTGAAAAAGATGTTTTGACAGTAAGCAGTCACTTCATTAACAAAAAATCACGACGCATCATATTATTTAAGAAGCATACGAGTAGTTATTCACCACAGGTTAAAAATTATTAAAATTGAGAAACTCAGAAACGATAAATTCAATCTTCCCATGCTCTCGCGGATCGCGCCCGTTTAGTCTCACCTCTTTCATGAAGAAGAAGAGAATATATTTCCTAAAAAAACTCAATCAAGAAAAACTTGTCCTAGACACAAAAATAAATGATCTTCATTATGAATCACTCACCTCTAAACCACAATAGTCACTGGTTCAAGGAAGTCCGATTGTCTTTAAAACAAAAGATAGTGTAAAAACACGTGACTTTTGTAATATAAACAGCTCTAGCTAAGGTATTGATGACGATTTAATTTCCGGTTGAGAATACATGACACAAGAGTGAATAGGTTACTTCTAGGCAAGCGTGCTCCATCGTCGACCAAATCATCGCTTACCATTGGTGCGATAGTAGTATACAGGGTGTAAGGTACATGAACGCACATACGTGTACTAGTGATTCAGTACATGATTCTGGACCCCCTAGCGTTGGAATTTTTCGTCGGCTTTTTCCTAATTTTTTTTTTAGTCGTTAAACTATATAAAATCGTTATACTTATCTACCCCAAAGACATTTTAAATGAAAAAATTTAATTAATTATTTTTCATTAAAAAAAAAATCACTTTAAACTGTATAAAATCGTTATACCTATCTACCCCAAAGACATTTTAAAAACTTTAATAATTCTTTTTTGGTGCGATGAGGTTTTATCAAAGAGATTAAGGAACAATCACAAGATGAACGGCAGTCTTCTTGATGATTCTTTAAAAATATTGATGGAGGAGAGAGGGAGACGGAAGAAAATATTGATTATGAGAGAGATGATATGAATGAAACAGGAGTGAATGATAACGTGATAGCCGAAGCCTCGGGGGATGACTGGAATAATATGGGACACGAGCATATAGAAGAAGAAGAATATATATACAACCGTAGGTAGGAAAGGTTGACTAACAATCTCTTCTCACTGAAATGGTTTTTTGAAATTTGTGACCACTGACCTATGGTTTTTCTTACGAGCGTATAGAAGAAGAAGAATATAATATACACTTCTGGACACATCTATTGGCCCACCTTAGAGTTTAGGTTTCGATGGCCCCTACCGAAATATGATTGCTAGATTGAACAAAAACTGTTGATGCAGTTTTAAACCTGATACATTTTACCATCTTTTTCGATCGTATTGTTTTAAATTTGAATTCAGAATACCATAAGACATGGAGCTACGCCTAACAAGTCGGATATGCGCCTTGTTAAAGGCAATTGATTTTTGAATAAAAACATGTTTTATCAAATAAAGGTTTAATTTAATAACGCGTGTTGCCTCCATGGGCATCTACCACAGCTCTCATACGATTAGGCATAGAGTTTATCAACCGCTCTATGAAATTTTGAGGGATCATTTCCCATTCCTCTTCTATGGCAGTTTTCATCTCCTGCATCGTCTGGGCAACTGGTTGACGAGCCCTAACACGTCTTTTTAGCTCGTCCCACATGTGCTCAATGGGGTTCATGTCTGGGCTTCTGGCTGGCCAGTCCATAACTGTGATGTTCACATCCCGAAGATATTCCCTGACGATGCCGGCCGCATGGGCTCTTGCATTATCATGCATAAAAAGGAAATTTGGGCCCACATAGTCCGCGTATGGTATCACGTGAGGTTCTAAGCACTCACGAATGTACCTTTCAGCATTTAATGTTGGCAGCCGTGGTCCTGTAACAACCTCAAGTTGAGTTTTGCCGCTCGCGGATATACCGCCCCAGACAGTCCATGAGCCACCGCCATAAGCAACCCTCTCTTCAAAGCAGCATTGTGCGAAACGCTCTCCCTTACGTCGGTAGACCTTCTTCCTTCCATCATTGCCATGTAACACAATTTTAGACTCATCAGAAAAGAGTACACGGCTCCAATCTTGCTGTGTCCAATTTAAATGACTGCGTGCGAAATGAAGGCGCGCTTTTCGGTGGGCTCGCGTTAGTTTGGGCCCATTAGCTGGCTTGTGTGGTACCATATCGCGTTCTTTTAACCTTCTCCGAACAGTTCGAGCGCTCACAGATACTCCGTGGAAGTCGCGAAGTTGGTTTTGTATCTCAATGGAGGTAAGGTGACGATTTCTCAAGCTGGTCGTCACGATGAATCGATCCTGCCTTTCAGTTGTGACCCGAGATCGTGGCCTTCCTTGGCGACGAACAAAGCCGCCAGTCTCTAGGTACCTCCGATAAACATTTCGGACCGCAGATCGACTTAAATTAAGTTGAGCACTCACGTTTCTTTGGCTGTGTCCGGCCTGAATAAGTGCCACAGCTTGGGCGGCGACTTCAGGTGAAGTATCCATAGATTATTAATAGAACCTCACCTTAATGTTAAGAATAAGTAATGTTTGTTGCAAAACCAAAGATATCAATCACTTTTTCAAGAATTAAATCCAAGTAAACCAATAAAACCAAGTTTTCTTAGTATTCGATTGTTTGATATCAACAAACAGGCTCCAAATTGTCTTTTGTTTCTTTAAATTCTGTGTTCGAAATTAAAAAAAAGACTATTGAATGAAATTGTGAATGTGCCAGGTTCAAAACTGCATAAAAACTTTTTGCTCGACCTAATATAAAATTTTAGCTAGGACCAAACGAAACTGAAAATACAAGGTGGGCCAATAGATGTGTCCAGAAGTGTATATACAACCGCAGGTAGGAAAGGTCGACTAATAATCTCTTCTCACTCAAATGGTTTTATGAACTTTGTGACCACTGACCTATGGTTTTTCAGTGGAAATATCCTAATGACCTTAGTCATACCTACTTGTTTCTTTCCCTTGACTAATCTCCAGTATGACATTTTCTTGTAAAAAAATAGGGAAGTTCTCTCTCTTCTCATTTAAGGCGTTTTAGGGATTATTTTAAGAAAATACCCTGTCATATCTATGTTTCTCTTCCTTACCAGACTCATCTTTATTACTCTATAGCTATCCACTGCTGGACTCTGTCCTCTCCAATCGCACGGTTTACTGTGATCGTTGGCTAATCTCATCCACTACTTATCAGGTACTGTAACTGCTTGTTCCTAATTATCTGAATCTTTTTTGTTACCAAAATTAATGCCGTAACAGAAAATTCACAATGCTGTATCATCTACTCGCGAAGGTCGATTATCGATATTTACGTCATTCAAATTCACTTCCTTGTTTATATTTCTACACACGTTAACGTCAATCATTGCGTTTCTTTTGCTTCTAGCTCTAAAATCTTCATTAGTTTGGTGAACTGCGTCCAGTGAATGGACTATGATTTTTTCAACCTCTTCATTCTTGGGTTTAAGATGTTGGACATTGAAAATTACGCCATATTCGTTTGGGTTAGATTAGATTTTGAAATTCATCGTTATCATCATTTCAGCCGACAGGCGACTACTGTTGGACATAGGCCTCCCCCCAGTGTCGCCACAACGACCAGACTTGTGTGTCTCGCATCCATCGGTTACCCGCGACCCTACCAGGTAATCGGTCCACCTTATGGGAGGCATTCCAACTCTGCGTCTTCCGGTACGCGGTCGCCACTCCAGAACTTTTCAGCCCCATCGACCATGTGTTCTGGGAACAATGTGCCCTGCTCCCAGCCACTTCAGTTGGGCGACTCTTCGGGCTATGTCGGTAACCTTGGTTCCCTTGCGGATATCATCATTCCTGATTCGATCACGCAAATAAACTCCGAGCATGGCCCTCTCCATTAAGGGCGACTTTAAGCCTTCTGTTGAGGCCCATTTGCTTCTGTTTTTATTTACTCGTTTTATGGTAGTAGGTGTTATCAGCCCACTACCAAGTTTACCTTGAAATATTTACCTTGATATTCCTAAAATATCGTGGAAAGATTAAAATATCATGAATTAGGGAATACCCAAATACCCATTTATGGGTAAACATGTTTGAGTATAACTAATAGGTCACCGACAATATTCCCACAAAATTGTATGACAAATAAGGAAACCACAGAGTCCATTCCATTATTGATGAAACAAAATGTAATTATTTTGTTTACTTACCTGAAATTTTGTAGTTTTGTGAAGTGTGCGGCTATTTTAATTCGTTTAGTTTTAAACCACATTTGTCTGAGTACTTAACGATAGGCCCGGCATTATTTGCATAATAGGAAAACTACTGGGATTTAAAGCCGATTATAGTTAAGTTAAATTTGGTAGTCTACCATTTATCGTATCACTTAAAATTTTTAGGCGTCAGACCTTTTCCTTGTGGGTTCAGGTTTTCCTCTGTGTTAAGTTTCTGTTCGATTCTGTATTTTATACTTCCGGTGGAAAAACCATTTACAATATTTATTTTTTTATCTTTCCTATCTCACCTGATGATAAGCAATGATGTGGTCGACGATGGAGCATGCTTGCCTAGAAGTAACCCATTCCCTCTTTGCGTAATGTCTTGAATGACTTCTGCCCGAGTTGACAATCTATCTTAACATTTGGTTTAGTAATTTTCGAATCCTTATTATTATAATTTCCTAGTTAACGTTTTTTATAAACCTGTAGAAATAATGAGCACTAATGACGAATTATTCCCAAAAATATCAGCCTGTACCTAAATATTTTATCAGCGTTAACGTAAATCGAAACTTTCCTTATTACCTTTTTAATTAATATCGTCATACTGTTTTATCAATAGGGAATTAGTTTTATTCTCAAAATTAGTAAACCATTAAAAAAATTAGTAATACCTATACCTACTACCTATTTTAAGACCGGACCCAAGTTGATTCCTTGGTCAAATCAATTAATAATAATGCTGTCATTGTGCCGATAGTCGTTACCACCTACGGGCTTATGGCCAAAAGCCTCGACGATCACCTGTCGAAGCTGTCGTTGCGCGGTTGGATGAAAGCCTGATACAGAAGGCAGTACTCCTCAATACGGCTCGCATTGTAGGAGGTTCCTGTCTCTGGAGCCCTAACAACCGGTAGCTTTTTTTTTTTTTTTTTGGGGGTTGGGAAATCATCCTATGACTTCTTCCGCTCTAGGGTGGAGTGGAAGGGCGTGCTCTTACTGACTAAAACCCACCCCTGTTCCTCCCTGCCTCGAGTGCCCAAGGGCGAGGTAACTCTTTCGAATTTATCCTCCACCCCCGGGCAGGCATCGGCCGCGGCAGGCCCCGTCCTTTGCTGACAACTCTTTGAGGCGCGCGTGGAACACTACGCGCCGTCGACTCTCGGGCCTGGTGCTGATCAGACGGCGAGTTACCCACTACTCGCCGTCCGCAGGCCCGGGTCTACGGTGGCCGGAGATCGTCTCGCGGCGCCCGAACCCCCTGGCGTCTGATGCGGCGGCTGCGGCTGGGGGCGCTAGGGTGACTCGGCTGTTGTCGAGTCTCCCTAACGTATGCCGCCTCCCTCTTCGCGAGCATTACTGCTTCGCAGAAGGAGGAGACGGCTTCCCATTCCCTCTCGCTCCGTACCATGGCCTGAACCAGGGCACGGCGCGAGAGGTCGCTGCCGCCTATCGCATCCACGAGGACACGGCGGTGCTCTGCCCAAGCGGGGCAAACCTCCACCGTATGCTCCACCGTGTCCTCTGGGCGATCCTCGCAGTGGAAACACCCGTGGGTCACCTCCGCCTTGATCCGACACAGGTACCTACCGAAACAGCCGTGTCCGGTGAGCACCTGCGTCAGGCGGAAGGTGAGGGCGCCGTGACGCCTCTCCAGCCACTCCTCAAAGAGGGGCACTACCGCCGCGATGGTGGCGTGCCCAGCGCTGGGTTGCGACAGTCGCTCTCTCCATGTCACCATGAGATCCTGCCGGAGCTCCGTCCGCCGAGCCGCGAGTTGTCGCGGCAGCGGAGTTTCGCCCCGGCTATGGAAAATATAGGTCGGTATCGGATCAAAAATCTGTAACTTCATGAATTTTTGTCGTATCGTGATGAAATTTGGCACAAATATGCAGTAAGGTTTGGAGATTCGAATGATGTGTAGTTTATAGTGTTTTCTTGTATATCTATGTATGTTTTTTTTGCATAGAATGAAAGAAATGGGAAAAATCACGAAAAAAATAGTTAACAATTTATTTCAAGTGGAATACAAGTTTATAATGACTAAAAAGATTAAACCATGGTTGATTAGAACAAGCAAAATAAACAAAATATATGTATATGAAAACAATTTACTAAATTAAAATCATATTACTAATAGGTACATCCTATACTCTGGCTTCAGGAAATGATGTAGCTAGGTACAAATATAATAAGTAATGAGTAAATATAAATATTATTTTTAATTTATACCACTTCAGGATCAGGGTCAGTAAATGTGGGTTTTCTTTCAGGTGCCACGTTTAACAGACTTAGTGCCTCTTCTTCAAGTTCTTTCACATTTCTTACGTACGGTTTTCTCAAACTTGTTATACTCGTATATGGATCTGACGTGTATAAAAGCGTTTTAAAGATAATCACATCACACACATCTTCGTTTGTAGCAGATCGGGAACATTTTCTGGCATGATGAAGTCGTATGTTTCTGTAGTCTTTGTTGCGAGACTCTTGTGCGTCTTCCGATAGCTGTCCAATAGGAAGCACCGCAAAATGTTTGATAACGTTTTCCCCGTGTATGAGTATTTTATGAACGGAGGATGGCATATAATACCAATCATAATTACTTACATAGATTCTTGCAGTTTCTATTGCATATTCCCCAAATTTTTCAGGGTCGATCATCATTCTACAAGAAAGAACTTGCAATATAATGTATAGGCGTTTAATCAATGCCTCATCTACACCTGTTATTTCCGATGAGCAAGTGCTATTATAGAAGAATCTTCGTGCGGTATTGCCATCGTTCGTATTCCCGCTAACTTGCCGAGGTTTGTCGATGATTAATCCCAACTCCTCTCTGAAACGTTTTTGAACAAGTTCTTTCTTTTCTTTTTTTAATCTCTTATTTTCCTCAGTTGAAGCAGACCAAGTCTTAAACGAAAGATTATAGGAAATATGCAATATCATTTCCATGCAGCGAATCCAGGCGTGTAAGGTGGACAATCCGTATTGGTAGGCGTTTTCGTTTTCAGGTCTGGCAGTTACTTTCGATAGGTCATTCATTAACCGCGGAGTAGCCCCACATATCGTGCATGTGGAACCAGATGGAGTATCTGTAAGGACCTGAGCCACCTTTAAATCGATCATCGTTAGAAATAGTTCATGCTTCACATTTACTACAACACCATCTTTGTTTATAAGTGATGCTTGTGCAGCCCTAATTTGTCTTTTAATATCATCGATAACTGCTTTGGTTTTTTCTGGAGTTTCCTTACAAAACTCAATAGAAATGGGTCTGCAAAAACGAACAGATGAAGGTACCGGATTTTGCCAAACAACGAATCCCGATTATTCATCAACTAATCTCATGGGGACTAATGAAGTGATGAACAAATTGGCATCTGAAATTGTTTCCGACTCTTCTGCAAGTATTTGCTTGTATTGGCTTTGACCAGACGAACCATCACATCCCCATTTAGAATAAAGGATCAATGTTCTATGTTGTTTTTGGAAAACAGAATCGATTTTTAAAATTCTAGCAGCAGTATGATCCAATAAATCTTGGATATTAATCACTTTAGCATAAGTATTCGTGATTTCGATTGCAGAAGATGGTGGATAACAGGATCTTTTAATTTCTTGTATTTTGTAGTAAAGCGGGAATATACAACACTTTCGTTCGTTGGTTAAGTTTCTCAGGTACATATATTGTGCTTTTGTTAGATCCAAATCTATAAAAGCACTCAATGCTTCCGTATCGGAAAGAATCTTCATCTGATCTGAGTCGTTCCACTTACTTGAGATATCTAATTTCTTTTGAGTGTCAGCGGTTCTTAATTCTTCGACAAGATGAGCTTCTGTGTACTCACGTAAAGCCCGTAGTCCCTGCACATAGGCGTTTTTTATATGCTCGAAGCCATATTCTTGGAGTACAAGAGTGTTTTTCCTCTTCTTGGTCGATTCTGAGGAGTCTCCATAAGCCACGCATGCTCTTCCTCGTTGGCCAGATGTTGATGGCGTAGAATATTGTTCAGAATCCGGTAAATTTAACGAATACCTTGAGTCCAACCAAGTACAATTCTTCTGTAAAAATGTTTCTTTTTTCCGAGATGCCAGGGCCCAGCGTTTGTTGAAAATAGGAAGAATGTGCCTTTGTATGTCACTAATTATAAAACATAAGCTGTTTTCAGAAACATTGAGCTTTTCCACCAAAACTTTGGATAATGATTCCATGGTCTTGCCGCCCTCGATATAGGGGATTATGATGTCTCGTTTGGTACAGCTGAAGGAAGACATTTTAACACTTCACAATCTGCAGAAATAATAGGCGTAGATGAGGTTTGCTTCACTTGAAGTTACACTGATGTAGATGGTTCGAATAGTTTTTGCTTCCCTTTATATACTCATTTTACAATATCGAATTGGTACCTACATCATTATTTTCTTGTAATTTCCCACGCAAACCGAGTGCAAATTTGATAAGGTCCCTTTGGTATCACGAAATAATTAAGAAAGTATCCAAAAAGTTCCATATTATTCATGTGAATGGTGTCAGTGGTAAACCGCAAAAGATAACAATTTTCGGGTTCTGACTAGTATCAGTTTTTTTCTCATATCTTCTAAAACCGCAAATATCCGCAGATGATTTTTTTTGCATTCTATTTATGAATAGTTAGACTACTAGTCAACATATAAAGTAGCGCTTTGGCAAACGTGGGTAACACTGAAAACCTTCGACGAAAAAAAATAAAAGTGAAAAATAAGGTATGACACTTTATAAGTAATTACTGAAACATTTTTCTTTACTTTTAAAATAATTAAGCTGTATCGCAAAAAGCTTAAAATAAAGTTCCTAAAAATGTATTATACTGCATATCTGTACCAAGTATTTTTTTCACAATATGGTATTGAAACATGTATACGCAAAGACTTGAGTTTGGCACTTCTGTCTTCTATGTATTTCTATCTATGAAAAAAATAATAATTTCGCGTATTAAGTGAAAAAATCCTAATGAATATTATAATTTGACTATTAGAGAACCTAATAAAATAGCCATATTAGCCAAATTATGATATTCGTAAAAAGCATTTTTGATATGCGCTTGTTCTACCATTTTCCATAGTGTGCATCGTTTGGCCTCCTCGCGCCACTCATACAGGTGCGCGAGGATTTTTGCCTCCAGATCCCACGGTGACAGTCCGGCAAGGAGGCTCGCAGCCTCACGGGAGATCGTGCGGTATCCTCGGATGATGCGGATCGCCATGACCCTCTGGGACGCGTTCATCTGGCGAGCTGATCGCTGCCTCAATGAACGCGCCCACACCGGTGCCCCGTAGAGGGCCATGGACCGCACGATCCCCGCGTAGAGCCTCCGGCAGGAGGCGTTTGGCCCCCTCAGATTGGGTAGGAGCCGCTTCAAGGCGGCCCCGGCCCTGTCCAATCTGGGAGCCAAACGTCGAAAATGCTCGACGAAGTTCCACCGGCTGTCGAGGACGAGTCCCAGGTACTACATCGTACCCTCGACGCCGACGAACCCTTCCTACCGTGATCTGGGAACCCGCCGGTGGCGCGTTCCGAGGACCATGAAAACACATGGCCTCGGACTTGTGCAATGCCACCTCGAGTCCCAGTTGCCGGATCCTCCCTATGACTGTCGCAACCACGCGTGTTATACGGTCGGCCGCCGCCTCGTGCGACCTCCCCTGCGCTAAGACTAGCGTGTCGTCAGCGTAGCACACTACGCTGACGCCAGTGGGGAGGTCGGCGCAACAACCGTTAGCTTGGACCCTGTTCCCGACACCAGCGGACTACTATTTTCTATTTTTAAATGTTTTTTATTTGTATGTTTTGTAAGAAATATTTAAAAATATAATTTATATGTCTATACGAAATAATAATAATAAATCCATTTTAATTCCAAAGTATAAACATTACAAATGAAATCTAGAAAATGCCATAATATCTTATCTTCTATTTAGTGCATTAAAAATCATAAATACATAAAAAAATCTAATAGTGATACTTCGATTTCATATTTAAATTATTCTTTTATCATATCATTCATTATTTCCATGATTTTACCTCAAATAGACATTCGTATTTCTGAAATATAAACATTACAAATTATATTTATAACATTATTTAACAATTATAATAATTAATTATTTTCATGGAGTAGATATTACCTTTCAATTTCACATTTGGAATATCGAATGTTTTATATTATTTTCTTATTATAATTATTTATTTAGTAATTCATTTACAAACGACTAATAAATGAGATGTGTACCAAAAGCGATGTAGTAATTTTGCCACTTGGGTATTTTGAGATTTAGATATTTTGAGATTTGGACTAAGAGCGACGTGGTCAATTTGCGATACAGTCATTCTGATACCAAAGCCCAATACAATTAATCAATTTCATGCAGAAAATATTACCTTTCAATTTCATATTTAGAATATTCTTTGTTTAATATTATTTTCTTATTATAGTTATTTAATTTAGAAATTCGTTTACAAATGATTATATTAAATATAATGCAAATAAGTAATAAAATTAAGTTAGATCATTTTATTTTCAGATTCTAATATTAATTATAATTAATCCATTTAATCCAGTGTTTAAAATTGGATATTCTAAATACGAATTTTTCAGAAAAATCCGTTACCTATTTAATTTAAAAACGATTAAATAATGTAATAAAAAACTTTTTTACAAAAAAAACAACCGACTTCCAAAAAAAAAAATACACTAAAAATTAAAAAATAACTTTAATTTCGGAAGTCGGTGTTTGTATTTTATTAACCGACTTTTTTCTTCGATATTTGACACCGACTTCCGAAATTAAAGTTATTTTTAAATTTTTAGTGTCATTTGTTTTTGGAAGTCGGTTGTTTTTTTTTGTAAAAAAGTTTTTTATTTTTCGCTTTTTAGTTGTTATACCCCAGAACTAAAATCCCCAATAACATGGAACGTGGAATTTAAACATTTGGAGAACACAAAAACGTCATCAAGATATGCCTATTTTTCGTTTTTGTTCAGTTTCTCAAAAAGCGCTAAAGCAATTTCGATAAAATTTATATGGGACCACCTCGGGAGTATATTCTTTCGGATAAAAAAAGAATTTTGAAAATCGGTCCACAGCTGACGGAGAAATGCGCGGACATACATAAAAAAAAAAAATACATACAGTCGAACATAGAACCTCCTCCTTTTTCGAAAGTCGGTTAAAAAGTAATAAAATTAAGTTAGATAATTTTATTTTGAGATGCTAATTTGATACATAACAATGCAAACATTTAATTATTGAAATGGAATTAATTGAAACAGTAACACTTTAAATTATGATAAATAGATATTAATTAAAACTAGAATAGATATTAAAATAAATTTTTGGGCACCCATGATTGGGCATGGGCCTCCTTACAATGTAAGGAGGATTTTAGTCGATCACTCCCGCGGGGCCCGGTACGGCTGTATTGGGAGATATTTAATGAATACTACGATCCCATGTAACATGGGATACGGGCAGGAATGTGATTGATAATATAATAAACTAGACCAAAATCTGATTTTCGGTAGTGTCTTCACGTAAAGATTGAATATCGATCTCTTCGGCCGAATTTCGATCATGGTGGCGAATCTTACGCACGCAGGAGATTTTACAGTGCACAAGCGTTTGCGCAAATACAGGTGCACTCTCGTTTCCTTTACTCTTATAATCGGATGGGACGGTAATCGGACACGACCGAGGTCGTGTCCGATCAGGCGATCAGGCGCAGGACCAACGGTTCTACGTCCTTTCCAATGGAAGTTGATTCTGTGGCACGGGGGTGTCACAGAATCAACTTCCAAACTCTGGGCTGCTACGGAATAATTTCTTGTGGAAAAACCCAATAGCTCTTATTCCCGATCCGGGAACCGAAACCAGGACCTCAGGCTCAGCAGTCGCGCTTATGATCACGAGACCAAAAAAAAAGTCATGCTTAGGTACTCCATCATCGACCACATCATCTGTTCTATTATTATGAATGGCAAGCAGAGCCGATGTCAACTATTCTGCCAATGTCAAAATAAATTGGAAAAGCAAGTGTGCAAATAATTAACCAAAGAAAAAATATTAAACTGGTCAGCAACACGATAGAAATCTTCGATTGATACAGTTGAACTTGGCGTTGGTACTGGTTAGTACTGGACTGAAACAAACAAAAAATAAAAATACATAAATGTAATTGGATAAAACATTAAATATACCATACACCACAACTACAAAGACAGATAGATTTTTATGTTGTTGTGACCGATAAAGCTCATCAGCGCTACGCTTACCTTTATGAGAGGGTGATGAAACACGAGCCTATCGAGAATAATAAAAATAATGTTGCTACACCAACAACCAAAAGGATAAACAAATAATTAATTAATGTATTTAACTTTAGTAGGTAATACCAAAATTCATGCCTTCCTTCGATAATAAAATTATTATGACGCGGTCAGTGACGCCACACATTCATTTCGAAGTGTCGCACTTAAAATTTTAATGAAGGCCTATTTTCAGTGATTGTATAACCGATATGTTATGTTTGCTTTAATATAGAGTTAATTACAGGTAATATTATCGGAAAACGTTGTTGTTCTGAAATCTTTCATTGACACTTTTGGTTACATTGGTGTTGTATAATTATGTAAAATTTTGCAACTTAGGTACAGATTCTTATCGTTGTATCATAAGAATTGAGTCAGGATATTATCTGATTCCTGAGTTCATGACAGTTATTTTCTTTCTATTATGATAACCTAAAATTTTATTTCGCACATTTAATTTTTTTTTTATAATTATCATTTGTTTGCCCTTCATCATTATCATCTACAGCTTTACTTTGCCCACTGGTGAGCTTAGACCTCTCTTTTTTGGTGCCAACTTCCAGACTCCTGTGCCAGCCTCATCAAAATTCTACCCGCGATGGCAACAATGTATTTTTAACATTAATACACAAACTAACTATGTAAACAAATCTTAGTAGTTAAATTACCCACTTCCCGGTTTCTGATTGAGCTGAAATTTTGCGTACATGTTTAGTTTGGATGATAATTCATGGTTAGTTAAGTGACGTCAAAGATCAGTGGTGGTCCAGTGGTAACAGCCGCAACGTACAAGTTGTAGGTCGTGAGTTCAAACCCACGCAGACGCTTTATTTTGTGTAAATTATTTCATCACCACTGCTCTCAAAACGGTGAAGGAAAACATCGTGAGGAAACCAGTATATCCTAGAATCAAAAACTTGGAAGACATGTGACATCCACCAACCGTATTAGGCCCGCGTGGTGGAGTACCTACGGCCCGCACCCTCTCACAAAGAGGAGGCCTGTGCCCCAGCAGTGGGGACATTAAAAGCTGGTGATGATGATGATGATAAGTGACGTCATTATAAATCCAATATGGCGGACTCCCAAAGATGGAGGACTAGTTATTTTTTTAGTTTTCAGAGAAGAATACGAAAAATAAAAAGTAAAGTGTGTTTTTTTTAGTTTTTTTAAACTACAGAAAATTATTCCCTTTAGCTCAATTAACATTTAAGATAGGCGGCGTCGCAAAATTATTTTCTTGATCTCAATAAGTTGTCATTTCAATAATCCACCATTGTGTTTTTTATTACTAATCCCACCATATATTCTATTTCCATGTAACATACTTCCATTTACAACCCCCTAACCGGCTAATACAACCGCTATTTAAAAAAACATGTCCAGCTTAAATCTGTTAGCTGCACGAAAGGAAATATCGATCGGCCAGAAATATGTCCAAAGGTACATTTAATATTCGTGCCGGTCATTTCGGGTAGGACAATCGATACTAAACTGTCATGCTGTACCGAGGTTCATCGAACGGAAGGACTATTTAGGGCAATTTTGCAGATTGCTTGGAAATTGATTTGACGATTCTTTTCCTCGAATTTGGAGTTTATGCCAGCAATGTTTTGATTTACCATGGAGTTTCCTTACACGTTCTTCTTAGTAGAGATCTACAAATTGATTTGACGATTCTTTTTCCTCGAATTTGGAGTTTATGCCAGCAATATTGTGATTTATCATGGAGTTTCCTTACACTTTCTCCTTCATAGAGATCTACAAATTGATTTGAAGATTCTTTTTTTAGAATTTAGAGTTTATTTGCGAGAAATGTATTGATTTAAAGAGTGTACTCTGTCCATGGAGTTTCTTGTACGTTCTTCGAGATTTACGCTTTGGATCGTCCAAGTAGCATCTTCATCTTTCTGACTGATCGACACATTGATAATTCAAAAGTCCTTATATATGTTTTATTAATTGAAATGATGCTTTGAGTTTGAGCCGTCATAGTTCTTTGTCTTTTTGGCTTATATTGGCGTGTAAATGATAAGGTTGGTTTTACATTGTCGATTAGGTAGTTTTAGCTTTTGAATATAATTTTTTTTCTCCAGTTTGGGTATTTCTTATTGATTTTTGTGGGTTATCGTCCCAAATTTTTTGTTATTTGTTTGTGTCTCCAGAGTTAGCGGAGGCATTTATACGCATATCGAAATAGTTGATATTATAACATTTTTGGTACTTGTCAGTAAGCAATTCTTCTTTTGTGAAGCAGAGACGACATATTTCGAAGATAATAGGGCTCATGTCTTATAGAAATGATTAGCTTGTCAGCAATGTTATTTCAGGTCTGACGTCTCAATCACCGGACGCACTTAACTCTCGTCTCATGTATATTTCAATGGTAATTACTTAAAAACCATTTGTCTGGTAGCTGTTAAAGTTTAACTTCAATAATAGTTAGAAGCAATAGTAATAACTAGAACCTAGTTAATAGTTATTTACCTACAGCATTTAATGATTTAATTGCGTTTTGTTGACGATACCTCTCAAGTATTTTAAATTATTCTTTCCTTATATATATCGAGTATGCAGTTGCATTGGTAGGTAGATACAGGACACGTTTTATATTGGTACTTAGGTTGGTGCAAACTATGAATATTTATTCGTCATACTTTGTTAGTGCATTCGTATTATAGGCTAGTTTTCTGACTGGTTTCTCACAAAGAATTGCCACCTTTTGCAAGTGTCTTAAATGCTAAGAGGATAACATTAAGATGTACAGCATCAGCCACTAATACTATCCATAATTATCCTTGTTTTACTCCGTCTTTAAAAATATGATTGCAGACAGCTGATAAATAGGCCTTTCTTTTCTTTATAACACGTTTTTATTAGCTTGGTATATATCTATGTTACGGAATTTTTTAACGTGATTTTCACCCACTTCAAAACGTCAGATTGAATTGAAACTTCGCACACTTATCAAGGACCCATGACAATACAATCCTAATCACCTATACACTATAAATCTGAAAGTTTGTAGGGATGTTTGTTACTATTTCACCCAAAAACTACTGAGCGGATTTGTATGAACCTTTACAATAATATAGCTTATACATCAGAATAACATATAGGCTATAATGCGAAGCCGCTGGCTGAAGCTAGTAATTTAATAAGTTTGTCCGATTATAACTAAAAAGTAGAAAATAAATAATAAGTAATTTAAAAAAAAACTAAAAAATACGGTTTTGTACCTAGCTGAACTAAAAAGTAGAAAAATATTTTTAAGTCAAAAAGAAAAATAGTGATTAAAAAAATCATTTTATCGTAAAAAAGCGTGGGTTGCTAGATGTCAATTGTTGTAAATATTTTATTGACAGATATTGGTAAAAGTAAAGTCAATAAATTTTAAAATATGAAAAAAAAACTTTTTTTTTAAACAATTAGATATTTATTTACTTCAAAATTCTGTGTGTGGTGTTTTCCACTATGACAGTTTGACATCATTTTAACATAACGCACATTCGTTATTTTAGATAATCCTACTTCCTTATTATATTATAAATGCGAAAGTTTTTATTTAACACACCAGAAAAGCTGAAAGGATTTGGATGAAATTTGGCAAAAAATAGATTATAGTCTGGAATAGCACATAGGCTATAATTTGTAATAGGGGAAGTACTATTTCCACGCGGGCGAAGCTGCCGGCATAAACTAGTGCTTAATAATTATCTTGCCCTGATCCCAATTTATTTGGGGTCGGCGCAAAATGTCTGCTTCCGTACCTCTATTAGTTGTAATTTACAACTCCTGTCTAAACATATCATTCTTCACACAATCCAAAAAAAAATCCGTCGTTTTTTTTTGTCTTCCCCTACTCTTATAACTGTCACCGTATAATTGCAAACACCGTTAGTTTATGAAAAATCACGTCAAATTGTAAACTCTTCCTTTCTCAAAAAAAAAACTCCGATACAATGTTAATTAATAGTCAGGATGAGGATTGTTTGTATTTAAAATGATCTATTCATAATATGTCGAGATTTTACTCTCCCGCAAGATTTATTACAATTATTTAGATTACCTTGCGGTGTTTGCAATTATCCGGTGACATAGCCATTTACATTCTTAAAAAAATGAGTACTTGGTTTACCTTTTTTTTTTAAAGGTAAGTACTCATTTTTATAATGATTGTCAAAATGAAAATGATTTTATTAACCGACTTCAAAAAAGAGGAGGTTCTCAATTCGTCTGTATGTTTTTTTTTGTATGTTTGTTACGCGATATCTCCGCCATTTGTGAATAGATTTTGATGATTCTTTTTTGTATGATAGGTTATACGAGTACTTCAGAGGTGGTCTCATATATTTTTTTTCGAAATTGATTCAGCACTTTTTGAAAAAATCTACATAAATAAAAAATATGTATACACAGATGACGTTTTGGTTGTCTCCAAATATTCAAATTCTATGTTATTGGTGTTATCTATTCGGGCATAACTTTAATAACAAAAAAAAAGAAGTGAAAAATTAATAAAGAACTTTATTCAAAAAATACAACCTAGTTATTTTGCAATTTGTAAAAATTGCAAAATAACTTTAATTTCGGAAGTCGGTGTCGATTTTTTTAAGTGGCGTGTTACACAATAAGCTATGCTACAGCATATCCATTCAACGTGGCAATGGTGCCAGCGTTCTGGACACTTTTCCCATTGACAGTGATGTGGACCAATTTTTCGATGCCCAATGAGCTGTACTCCTTGTAGGCTTACAAAGAGTACAGCTTGTAAATATTTTATTAATTAGTTTAGTTATAAAATGTTTATTGTAATCAAATAATAAAAGTCGAATAAGCTACTCAAATATTACAAATCTATAGGCGTCATTAAACAAAATTATGCAAATATTCATGGCGGCTTAGTTTTCATGGTACCGCTGCTTGAGGCCACTGACCACTCAGTAACGGGACCGCGTTTTTTGCGCACTAAGTTTCGATGCAGCTAGGCAAATATTATGACAGCATAGCAACCTGTTTATGAATTGAGATTTTGAAGCTAAGGTTATCCTTACCGACCGTGTCAGACTAGCATTTAAGTAGAGTTGGAGTTATCTCCAACTCTACTTAAATGCTAGTCTGACACGTTTTGACGGACACTAGCAGGTCTCTTCTTTGTATTTATAAAACATTACAGTTTAAAAAAACTAAAACACTCATCTTCACAGCAAACCCTTTCATGTTTGATACCCATATAATGGGAATATTGTATTTAGATAGTACGCAAAATTTCAGCTTAATCGGTAACCGGGAAATGGGTCAAATTTAACTTCTACGATTTTTTACACAGTGTATTAAAAATGTGGATTGAAAATAAATGCAGATTTTGAATTCATATCACGTTTCTTTAAAAGATCAAGACGAAGGCTAACATAAAGTGAGTGATCGATGAAAAAACTCGTCTTTTGTATTTTGCTTTTTTTTTTTTTTTTTGGGGGGGTGGGAAATCATCCTATGACTTCTTCCGCTCTAGGGTGGAGCGGAAGGGTGTGTCAGACTCTTACTGACTAAAACCCACCCCTGTTCCTCCCTGCCTCGAGTGCCCGGGGGCGAGGTAACTCTTTCGAATTTATCCTCCACCCCCGGGCAGGCACCGGCCTTGGCAGGCCCCTTCGCTTGGCTGACAACTCTTTGAGGCGCGCGTGGAACACTACGCGCCGTCGACTCTCGGGCCTGGTGCTGATCGGGCGGCGAGTTACCCACTACTCGTCGTCCGCAGGCCCGGGTCTACGGTGGCCGGAGATCGTCTCGCGGCCCCTGGCGTCTCCTGCGGCGGTCGCGGCTGGGGGCGCTAGGGCGACTCGGCTGTTGTTGAGCCTCCCTAACGTATGCCGCCTCCCTCTTCGCGAGCATTACTGCTTCGCAGAAGGAGGAGACGGCCTCCCATTCCCTCTCGCTCCGTACCATGGCCTGAACCAGGGCACGGCGCGAGAGGTCGCTGTCGCCTATCGCATCCACGAGGACACGGCGGTGTTCTGCCCAAGCGGGGCAAACCTCCACCGTATGCTCCACCGTGTCCTCTGGGCGATCCTCGCAGTGGAAACACTCAGGGGTCACCTCCGCCTTGACGCGACACAGGTACCTCCCGAAACAGCCGTGTCCGGTGAGCACCTGCGTCAGGCGAAAGGTGAGGGCGCCGTGACGCCTCTCCAGCCACTGCTCAAAGAGGGGCACTACCGCCTCGATGGTGGCGTGCCCAGCGCTGGGTTGCGACAGTCGCTCTCTCCTTTGTATTTTGCTTGCTAGCCAAATAAGACATGTGGGAAAAACATACTGTTCCTAGATTGTCTTGCTCTATATTCTGACGATAAGTTTCTAAAACTATGTGTCTTTGGCCTTGTGAGATGTATGAGTACCAATTCATTGCTCAGCCATTATCAGTAACATTATCTATAAAAACGGCAAAAAAATCATGTCTGTGGTATTCGAGCCTCACTTAAATATTTTGTTTTTTGTTTTTTAGTACTGGTTGTTATAGCGGCAACAGAAATACATCATCTGTGAAAATTTCAACTGTCTAACTATCACGGTTCATGAGATACAGCCTGGTGACAGACGGACAGACGGACGGACAGCGGAGTCTTAGTAATAGGGTCCCGTTTTACCCTTTTGGTACGGAACCCTAAAATAATTGTGGCTTGGCCTACAGAAATCAAATGTCGCAACATGAAGAAGAGTGCATGGTATGTCAACAGCACTTCCATTACGGTAACAATAATTTTAAATTAAAAGTGCTTTTATTTCCTAGTTTAGGACAGTTTAATGGAGATACGTAGTCATATTTTATATATCTACTGCTTCTTCTGCTCATGGAAATTAACTACTATTAGTAAATTAACTACTAGTATAATAAAAGTAATTCCCAAAAAAAATAAATGATGTCACATTCAAAGTTATCATCACCTCTTAAACTACGAAAGGTTATAGACGGAACGTCATTGGACATTAAAAGAAGCAGGATCGTGAAAATGTGTGAGTGACCTTGACGAACGTACCGATGACGTACCTATCGGCTTCTCATTTTGTCTATGTGAGCTTATTTCGTGTGTACAGATACAAGCCGGCTTCTCATTCTGGTGCTTCAGATTGCTGGATTTTGACACTCCGTCTATAACCTTTCATAGCCTAAGCATCAGCTGATCAAAATTAGTATAGGATACCCAATTCTATTTTTCAGAATTGACTGTGACTTTCTTGAAGAGTTATTCTTTTCTATATGCAGAAGAAGAATTTAAATTAATATGACCATTCATTTCCGTTACATCCTTCTTTTTTTTTGTGGGTGGGAAATCATCCAATGACTTCTCCCGCTCTCGCTGGAGTGGGAGGGCGTGTCCAGACTCTTACTGACTAAAACCCACCCCTGTTCCTTCAGTTGCTTGTGCCAGGGCCGCGCTAACTCTCTTTGAAATTTATCCGCGACTAAGACAGAAAAAAAAACACAGGCATCGGTCCAGGCGGACCCCCTCAGTTTCAGTTACATCCTGTATATATTATTATTTATTTATTGGATCTCCAACAGAAGCTACACAATCACAGTGTAGCTGTATAAGTTCACTATAAAATAAAAGTTGCGTCTTCAAAGGTGTGAATACTCAATATAACACCCACTTATCCAGGACCTAAGCACAGTTAGCAGTGTTGAGGGAGTCGTGACAGTAACTCAGAGTTAGAATGGCAGGTGGCGCCACTACAACTTCTTAGTAGGGATGTAACGGAACTTCACCTCCGCAATGGCGGAAATTCCGCAAAATAACCGCAACATCCGGCTATGTACGTTTTTAGCGGAGGCATAACGGAGATCTAATAAGCAAAGGTTAGAAGTCGGTTTTATTTTTTTGTAAAAATCTTTTTTTTATTGTTGCTAGGCACGCGTTTGACCACTATCTCACCTCATGGGAAGCGATAATGTGGTCGAAGATGGAGCACGCTTGCCTAGAAGTAACCTATTCACTCTTGACTTAGAGACTCCCAGGTTGTAGCTATCAGGAAACACAGACTCCGGTAGAGAATTCCACTCCCTAGCTGTACGCACGGTGAATGTCTTCTAAAAACGCTTTGTGCGTATGGATGGTATGTCCACTAAGAACCGGTGGCACTTCGCCGTACGTCTTGTGGTCCGTTGATGGAACGGGCTTGGCGGAATCAAATTATGCAATATCGTCACACACTCCCCAAAATGTAACCGATAGAAAACCGACAGGCTAGCAACTGTCTAGTCTATGCTCAAGACATTGGAGCTTCGACTTAACGAGCCTATCATTGCCGATGATCCTCTTGGCGCGTTTCTCAGTTGACTCAAGGGCATCAAGCTGGTATCTGGCAGATCCGTTCCAAACATGAGAGCAGTACTCCATACACGATCGAACTTGTGTTTGATATAGTTGAAGCAGCTGTTCCGGCGTGAAGTCACATCTCATCTTTGCGAGGATCCCCAACTTATTGGCACCCACTTGAGCCTTTGCTCTATGAAGGGACCAAATTTTCACTTTTTAGTTGTTGTACCCCATAACTATAACTAAATAGTAAAGTTATGGCCGAATTAATAGTCCCAAAAACATGAAATTTGAACATAATTGGTGTAATTAGGTGTTGGTTGGGTGTATCAGGGTGAACTGTACAAATCTGTGTACCCCTTCAGAACGTATCAGCGTGATGTTATGTTATGAAGTGGTGTAAATAATAAACAGACATGCGACTGCAGCAATTCCAGAAGGTTAGCTATAATTTATTGAAGAGTTCCATTGTCTATCTCCGAAATTCTTCACCAAATTCTACGGGACCACCTGGGAAGTATATATACCCTTTCAAATAAAAAAAAAGAATTTTTCAAATCAGTTCAGGCGTCTACGAGTAATTATATATTTATATTATAGATATACATAGGTACATAAAAAAAAAAGTTGCCGACGAATTAAGAACCTCCTCATTTTTTTGAAGTCGGTTATTTCTGGCTTTTATTTCTCCTACTCCGCCTATTAACTTCTGCATCGAAAGAGGTCAAGTTCTGTACCTCCGCTGCCGCAATTTCGCATTCGCCTCTATAAAATGGCCTCCGCTACAACCCTAGTTCTAAGTAACGATCAGAGGGTCCCGCAATGCGTGCGCGCAGCCTGTAAGTACCACTTATGAACACGATATTTTCACTTATACCTTGTAGATAGTGGTATGGAAACCTGGATATTTGAAAAAAATCGCATTAATATATTTTAGCGGAAAAATCTTTTCAACATTTTTTTAGGTGGTTTTCTCATAGATGGTACAACATTTTTTTGTTCTTAATTGGAATCGAGGATAAAAGAAAATTTAATGTTTGAACTCCGGAAAATAGAACCCGGAAGTTCAATAAAAAACTTTTTACAAAAAAATGTATTCGTATATTCGTTATTTGACACCGACTTCCGAAATTTAAGTTATTTTGCACTTTTTTGGAAGTCGGTTCTATTTTTTTGTAAAAAGTTTTTTTACTTTTTAGTTGCGGTTCTCCATTAAACTGTGTTAACAATTCATAGACAATCGCAGCAATCGCGATTGATTTGCTGTCAATTTTTGAAGAGTTCCGTTGTCTGTCTCCGAAACCCATCCCATTTAAATTTAAATGGGACCATTTCGGAACAAACCCCTTTCGAACAAAAAGAGAATTTTGCAAATCCGTCAGTATATGACGGAGTTATGCCCGAACATACATTAAAAAAAAAATAAGTACGAACATCCGAATTGATAACCTCCTTCTTTTTGAAGTCGGTTAAAAATGGTTTTGTCTTGCTTGCTTTGTGCAATAAAGGCCTCATTCTCAAAATCGGGTTTAGGTGAGTAGGTTTTATTTAAACATTTTATCATTTACTGTGTTTTTAACTTAATTGAATCCTAAGTTATGTTAATCTGGTAATGTCAGGAACACCTCCTGAAATTACCAGCTTCCTTCTGCTTTCATATTTATGTAGTAACTTAGTCCACTCGTATTTGACAATCCTTAATATTTAAGTAGATACAAAAACTACATGGGTAGGTACATAGGTACAAGTGTTTAGTACTCGACCAATGGACGATGAATTTTATTGTGTATCGAAGCTATAAATACGTGCGCAGGATTCTAAATAGCCATCTTCCTTTTTGCGATGGTAATGAATCGGTCTTAAAATAAAATCGGTTGTTACTCGAGGTAAAAACCTGTACGTAAAATAATTAGGACTACAGGGTTCAAAATCTGAATTTACTTTTTTAATCAATATTACAGCATAAAAAATCGTGCATTTATAATAAAATTTATTTAGCGTGGCCTTTAGATTCAAGTTTTATTTTGTATAAATTAATGTCAGTTTCTCATAACAAACACTTTTAATTCTCAACGCATTATTTTTGAAAACAGAAGCAATAAAAAATAAAAATGCACATCTAAAAAAAAACTATTCGTAAATTAAATTAGCTTTCCTGTCCGACCATTATACAAGAAGCCTCATCAGCCTACAATTCAAGATGGCCGCCATTTTTTGTCTATTCACTAACGGCCAGGCGTGTATTAGAACCAGTTTCTTGCGTTTCATACACTTAACCTTGTCATTAGGCGCGCCAAGTCATTTTTGAACATAAAACCCGAACGCCATCTGCAATTATTCTTACAGACCACTTTTCATTTTGTGGTGAAGAAGATAAAGTTGCGTTTTGTTTGTCACGGGAGGTGAGTTGTGACGAATTGGAATGAGCAATGTTAGATTTTCGTCACACGGCACGGTCTCCCCTCCATGCGCAGTGGCAACGCACGGTAAATTGCTCTACATGATGGAGATATTTTTTTATTTATTTTTTTGACTAGCTATCCATTAGAAATTTTATTATACTGTAGATATGTGAATATAAACGTTGTATTTAAATATGATGCTTGTTTTATGAGTAGCGGCGGCGCAATGCAGATGTTTGGAAGTTAATCCGTCAGGCCCCAGTATAACAGACAATTATAAAAACCTACTGTTGCGTCCCCGAACTGGGACGCGCGGGGCCTGACGGGTTTAACCTCTATCATCTAAAAAAAAAAAGACAAACTTTTTAAATCTATGTCATATGTAATTAGCTATAAATCTAAACACCTGTGTAATATGTCAATAACTCCTAATAAGTAGTTACTAATGCGTACATTTAACCGGTTAACTAGCCTCATTAAAACTAATAAAACACCATTATAAGATGATGTCATTGCATATAAAATATTAAATAACGGAATGGCATTTAAAAAATCTAATAATAGTAGCGCCCATCAAGGATACAACTATCTTGAGCGCTATCAAATAGTTCAAGATACAAGGTGTCTTTATCTAATTCAATAGCACCCTTCCCACACGATAACCAGCTTAACTTAACCTCCCGCCAACCATTAACATTCATCTATTACATCAGATCGATTCAAACAGCCGTCCGCGCAACAGGTCAATTTGAATTAGTCGAACAAGCGCTCTCGACATTACCCGAGTAACTCCGAACGGAGCCGAATGCATCTAACATGGCGGTCCGCGTCACGGTTTTGAGGTTAAGGTTTGACATTTCCAACCGTTCTAAACAAAAACTAGTTTTGCAAACACGTAATTTGCACTCTGTTGCATCGTTTTAGAGTTAATTTTCGTTCATTTGCGTGTTGATTATGAATGGATAAGGTCTCAAATGGCTCGTAACCGCTGTCATTTTCTTACGCTGCATGGTCGTAATAAAGGTCTTGATCTTTACATTGAATTCGCTGCTACCGCGTTATTTAGCTTTGGTTTCGCGCGTGCGTAGTTCTCACGGATACATTGGTTCATTAAAGTCGGTTAATAAAGGGGTATAGTTTTACTTAGCCAGCTATTAAACCGTGTTTTTTATGTCCGAGGTCTTCGTATGTCTTTTGTTCGGCGGAATTTTAATTAGGGGCCATGAATCCATGAATTAGTACTTTCTACGAAGGGGAAAGGATACTTAACTTTGTTTGAGTGTGCCAAGATATTTTTTTAATGAGAGGTTAGCAGACATCAATAGGATTCTCACGCCGAGCCAAGCTTATTTGCATGACTGTAGGGTTCATTTTGTGGTTTCCAAAATCAGCTTAGATTTTCTTACTGTATTATATTGCACAGTCAATTATTAAAGACATATCTACTTTAAGTCCTGTAGTCACCGCGAATCAGAAAAAGTAAGCTGGAACACTATCAGGCTACGTGGCGTGGAGCGACTATCTTCTCAGGGTGGCTGGTATATCAGCCAGATGAGAGTTGCCGAGAATAGAGATAAATGGCGTGCGATTGGAGAAGCCTATTTCCAGCAGTGGGCTGCGATAGGCTGTAAATGTTTTTTTTTTAACATTGATAGGCTCACGCTTGACCACTATCTCACCTGATGGTAAGCGATGATGTTGTCGACGATGGAGCACGCTTGCTTAGAAGTAACCAAATCACTATTGACTTAAAAACCCCCAGGTTGTAGCTATCAGAAAACACCAACTCCGATGTTGATGCCTTTAAATACCAGAAAAAAAAACATTCAGACGAATTCAGAACCTCCTCTTTTTTGAAGTCGGTTAAAAAGAGTTTAAGTAAAATGGTTTACTAATCCCAGATTTCTGAAATAAGCCTATATGTATAGCTGAGTTTTTCTTTAACTCTAACTTAAACTACTTTAGCGTGAAAATCTATTCAAATACAGTTCCAAAAAAGCCTCTTGTCTAAACTTACACTACATTATGTAGCGAAGGGAAACGATCGTAAACATTCGATTGTACTAAAATCGATCGGTCACGTAGTAAATCGATACGTATTATAAAACAATGCACTCTTATCACTGGCCAGTTATGTTGGCAACACGACGCTGGGGCCTTAAGACGTTGCTTTTGAGTAACGGAAACTAGGATTAGCTAGATAATAAAATATAGTTTTTGAAATATATTTTCAATACAACATAAGTTTTTCAAATTTTATCTCTTCCAAAGAGGAGATGCTTCATCTCCTCTTTGGTACCTCTTATGTAGGGTAGGCACAAAACTTTAAAAAACAGTAGAAAATGGAGAATTTGGGTCATCTCATATCGTTCATACCATTCGTTAATCGTTCTATCAGGAACAATTCTTGTATCGTAGTCTTGTATGTTACTAATAAATCTTATTCTTGTTTGTCTCCTAGCAGTAAAGTCTATCGCATGAAAGGAAATGACGGCGATCAACTGTCAGCTAATCCTCACGCTACGGCTAGAGACAGTCATCACCAAGATCGAACGTTTTAACTTAGTCTCCAAGTCTCGGTGGGGTCATTAAATTACTATCAAGCTCTATTAATCGATGGATTGACCGATTCGGGTGATATATTACTATAATCACCTCTACGACTACGACAGACATAAGTGAATGCTGCAAAGTGTTCATTAGTAGAATCCGTTGAAGATGCTACTGCTTATCTGTGTGTAATAGCCAAGATATCTTCCAAAGGGTTAATAAAAAACTCAGGTAATTGTAAAAGTCTTTTGGCATATCTATCTCAGTCTTACAGAATATAATCAACTGTTTTGAAGAACCGTGGAAGGCCCCAAAGATAGGTATATAAGTCTTTGAATGTTTAATACTAACCTTATCTGTTGATATGGCAGTGCATTGCAGTTGATTTACTTACCTAGTAATCTTTTTCAATATTACTAATATTATAAATGCGAAAGTTCGGATGGATGGATTGATTGTTAGTCAATTACGCCAGAACGGCTGGACAGATATGGATGAAATCTGGCAAAGAGTTAGACTATAGTCTGGAATAAAACTTGGGCTATGATTTATTATGGGGGAAGTACTAATTACACGCAGGCAAAGTCTTTGGCAGAAGCTAGTATCGTAAAGATGAAATTGATAGCGTCAATACAAACAAAGTTAAAGAAACAATGTAGTTATCCTTACACCCCCTTTGAGGAAAGCAGAAAATGTAATCAAAACTGAATAACAAATAATCGATCTAACCTAACCTTTAAAGCCACTCGTCGGCAATCCACTTCAAAAGTTAAAAGCAAATTTAGTTTAGGGGAATTTCCGCCCTCCAAAATTGAGTTATCTGCCCTCGAAACTCGTCCTAGATACAAACGTCGTTGGCCCATCGCCTAGTATTTTGTTTATTTATGGCGAAAAATACATATACCTACATTCCTTCTTCTTTTCAAGTCGATGGTTAAGTTCATAGATAGTTTGGGCCTTGTAGGTGGCTACGTTAATTGCTCAGTGGTGGTATACAAAGTCCTCCAAAGTGCAGGCGTATGGACACTTGGGTGCCCCAAGTGTGGTCCAACAAGGGGCACCACACTCGCATTGACATCCATTACCTTACGTAAGTTGATGGAGTCATGAGGAATCAAGAGCTTCAAAAGTCGTCAACACGTAGATGCAGTCAGAGAGAGTGACGATCAATCCTTGATCCTCCTTTATATGAGAAGAGGCCTAAGTCGCGCAGAAATATCTTATATTTTTAATCGAAAAGGTGGATGTTCCTATGCCAATATTTTGAAATCTGCAGCCCTATGGCACATAGATACTCGTAATACCCATCTTCTTTCCCGTAATAGATTATGGCTTATTGCTCACTCCCTGTCTCAGACAGAGCTATAGAATGTCTGTGTCTAAGTACTGGAATTGGAAACGTTATAGTCTGATAATGCGTATGCTTGCTTCTTTGGCTTTATGCATGTTTTCATACTTCCAAGCTCGTTCATGCATGGTTTCGAGTACTTGTTTGTATTTGGAGCATACCATAAACACAGCGACATTTTATCGTTCTCACATTTGTGTTCTCAATTTAAAATCCGTTCGGGGAACACGAAAAGATAACAAAAATTTCCGCGCCAATTCCGCGGAAGGACACGCGACACGATGTTTGAATTCAGAACGGTTTCGGCGAACCGCAACGTTTGCTTTTGCTGTTTGTAAAATCCTATTTACTCTACTCTAGCACTTACTAATTTGAAAATAAGGTTGGATCTTTTAGCTATTGATTGTATCTGTAACTTTGTGATCAGTTGATTGCCGATTATTGTAATGATCTACAGATTGAATTCAGTTTTATTGTTTCCGCTGCAGAATATTTGGGAGTGAACTAATTGGTTGAATGATTGAATGAATGGTCAAGTTGGGGGCAAATTGCGAATTCAGCTGTCATTCGGCTGTCGGTAATTTATTTGGCTATTAGGTAGGTACTTTAGCACTGAAATGTCTACCAATATTGATTATACTATAACAATTATTGAAATACCTTTCGAATTCAATGACTATATTTCGGTTTTAGTGGCCATTTAAGTCATTCCATGAATATTTAAGCAATAGATTGATTTGTATTTTCATTGGCTTTTGGTAACGGAAAACTTCCTAAGGTAAAATTCTGTCTGTAGGTAAATCAGTAAGTAAATCAATACAGTTATTGCGTGGTGATCAATTCTTGTTCAAAACAAGGGGAACAATTTAATTAACAAATACAATATAAATGTAGATATCTGTGAATTACAGAATGTCATTTATTTTTGGTAGGTTATTTAAGAAGGTAGTTACGAGTTTGTACCTACTGTGTAAACGTCATAGCTTGTGAATACAAAATTATGGTAAAAGATGATTAAACAAGTGAAATGCTATAAACTTCTTCATTCGAGTATATGAAGTTGTCGTGCAATTAGCATTTCTAATAAGTTGCTGATGATGAACAATTTTTACTACGGGAACAAGAAAAAAAAGACAGCTATTCGTAAATTTTGTCGAGTTATGCAAACATAATGTACGCGGCAGCTGATTTTCATTTTTGCGATAGCATTTAAATGAAACAGCCATAACTAAATAAATCTGTTGGTTTGTAGGATTACAAGTTAAGGTGTATTTCTGGTTTAGCCGCCATAACTTCGTGATCGACAGCACGATTGACTCCGATGTGGTCACGTTCCTTATGGTGATGACTATGATGTGTGGATGGCCTTGAATTGAAGAGAAACTGCTTCGGTCAGGCTTAGAACTGCCAAACAACTATCGATTAACAGAGTCCCATTTGATATTTACAAGCATTATGACATATTGACTTGTGCCAGCGGCTTCGCCCGCATGGAATTAGTACTTCCCCCATTATAAGTTATAGCCTATGTGCTATTCCAGACTATAATCTATACCTGTGCAAAATTTCATTCAGATTAGTTCAGCCGTTCTGGCATGATTCTATAACAAACATCCATCCGGTCATCCAAATTTTCTCATTTGTAATATTAGTAGGAAGTCGGATAGTAAGATTTTTTTCGGCTCTCAAAGCGCTGAAGGAAAATATCGTGAGGAAACCGGTTTGTCGTAGAACCAAAAATTCGAAGATGTGTGACATCCACCCGCACAGGGCCTGCGTGGTGGATTACGGCCCATTTTCTCTCCTAGAGTGGCCTGAGTCCCAGCAGTGGGACTGAGAACTGGAGTCTGGGATAAAGGCTGATTATGCATAATTATGAGTTATGACATAAGTACTAGCTTCTGCCAGTGACTTCGCCCCCGTGGAATTAGTTCTTCCCCCACTTTAAAATATGTGCTATCCCAGACTATAGATCTATCTCTGTGCCAAATTTCATCCAGATCCGTTTATCCGTTCTGGCGTGATTGAGTAACAAACCTCCATCCATACAAACTTTGCATTTGTAATAAATAGTAGGATTAAATAACTGTTCAAGTCAAGTTTACAAAAAAAAAAAACATCGAACACTTATTTGGACTTAAACACGTGTCTACCTAAATCTAACTAACACGACCGTAGCTAAAGTACCTCAGTACAGTCGCGTCGTACGTTGCTGGCAGTCAACAGGTGCGGCCGATCGGTACAGTTCGGCTGTAATCTCGACAGATTTCGCTGACGACGCGGCTAGCAGCCGTGAGGACATGCGGGGACAGAAGTGTATGGAGATTTAGTTTATGAAAGTATTGTAGACGTTCGTTTTTTTTTGTTCTTTAATTGGCTCGCGTTTGACCACTATCTCACCTGATGGTAAGCGATGATGTGGTCGAAGATAGAGCACGCTTGCCTAGACGTAAGCTATTCACTCTTGACTTAAAGACCCCCAGGTGGTAGCTATCCGGAAACACAGACTACACACAAATGCTCTAAAAGAAAAACTGATTTTTTTAATTGTTAAGAATTCTTTAACGAATGACAAAACGAGAAAGAGAATTTAAACAGTTTTCTGCTATGTGAAAATGTCATCATCATATTTTTTTCGTTATTCGCAATTCTTTTTAATATTTTTATGCCATTAAATGGCGAAACAAGTAAGATCACAATATTACTATAAGATTATTGTACTTACCATGTTTTTATGCAAATAAAATATTATTCTTATTCTAATTAAGAATAAACTTACTCAAATGGCATTATTGGTAAGATAATTATTTATCTGTTACTTTGGATGGTTCCTTTCTCCTCTCCCCTAATACCTGCTGAAGAATATACGAAAATCACAAACTCCCTAACACTTGTGTCATCGACAGTCCTAACTTCCGGTATCGTTGTTGTGTCTGCGATTCGGCACCGACTGCGACTGTACTCAGTACACAGTTACACACAGATTTGAGTTCTACTCCGTTTTACACGCCGAAAGCCGAATGCCGAGAGCCGAATGTAGGAGAATGGCGTGTTGCTCTATTTAAATAGGATAAATCGCGATGTTCTGCTGTTTGTGGTTCGGTTAGATGAGGTTTGTTTTCTGTAGGTATAGTTGATAAAACCTAAAATATGGTTAATACAGGGTGTAACGGAAATCATCATCATTATAGCCGAAAAACGCCCACAGCTGGACATAGGCGTCCTCCAAGTGTCGCCTCAACGACCGGTCCTATGCGTCTCGCATCCATCGGCTACCCACAACCCTCACCAGACCCTCATCACTAATGAAAAGAAAATTGTCATTTTCATAGACGTCTATGGAAATGACAATTTTCTTCAATTTTCTTTAATTTTCTTCATAGTCAATTCTCAAAAAAAATAATAGAACTAGTCTCAGTTCAAAGTTATAAATCAGCTGTTCAAAATGAGCCACCAATGGCAAATATGATTAGCATTATTACGCAGAAACTGTTTCTTTTTTTCAGGAATCCATGTGCAAGTATCCAAATGAATGTTTGCACAAACACTAATCTTATTATGAATTTTCTCTATCCACCGCAAAACAACGTACAGTCACAAACAAAAGCGTCTCTCATTTAAATTAAACAATACCTATATTTATTTACGTTCCGCGAGTTGGTATCGAACAAGTCGGAACTTTAATTTCCTAACGCGCGCTAAAGCCGACGCCGGACTCAAAGCGGCATTTATTTAATAATTCTCTTAACAATTGTGGATTTGTCTGTACTAGGGATGTGACAGCTCATTTATTTTATAACTGTGTCCGTGGTTTGTGTAACAGGTTGGGGTTTTACTGGACTGTATGTTGGTCTAGAGTTTAGCCTGATTGGCCTGCATCAGAACATTGTTAAGCATAATCAGATTTATTAAAAAGTTTTATTTAACTTGCAATGTTCGTATGTTTGTAACTGGTCCGTCAAAATTTGTAAACTATTTAACATATTTAGTTCTAGTTACAATGCATTTTAATGATAAGCATGGTTTGAATCAGCATTCGGCATTAGCTCCAGATAAAGGAAATCTTCATTGCTCAACAGCACGGATACGAAATTTTGTGTACACATTATATTATAATATACCGGTATAAAAGCTTAATAATAATATAAATAATAGTTTATATTCAATTTACCTTGCCATGTTCGTAAGTAAGCTGTCCGCTTCAAAACTTTCAAACCATTTTTTGACCATTTGTTGGTTTTTGATAGGGCTGAAATTTGACAGACTTATACATATAAGACCGGCCGACCGACCATAATATTGCATTGTCGCCGGTTAAGACCGGTGACAATGCAATATTATAGTAAGCATCTGCCCAGGGGTTGTGGATAAATTCGAAACAGAGTTACCGCGCCCTTGGGCACTCAGGGCAGGGAAGGAACAGGGGTGGGTTTTAGTCAGTAAGAGTCTGACACACCCTCCCTCTCCATCCTAGAGCGAGAGATGTCATTGGATGATTTACCACCTCTCAAAAAAAAAAACCGGTCTTTCATAAGTCTAAAAATCGATAACAGGTTTGAAGTGAGTTTTAATAAGAATTAATTTTTGTAGTGACTACCTATTGATAGAGAATTTCTCAAATTAATAATTAAATCGGCTAATTGTTTTGTGCTTATAAATTACTAGCTTATGCCAGCGGCTTCGCCTGTATGGAATTAGTACATCCCCAATTATAAAAAGCCCATGTGCTATACCAGACTATAATCTATCTCAGTGCCAAATTTCATTCAGATCGATTCAGATCGTTCTGGCGTGGTTGAGTAACACACATCCATTCATCCATCGGCCATCCCACAAAATTATTAAAACGGTGAAGAAAAACATCGTGAGGATGCCGTCATGTCCTAGAACAAAAATTTGATGACATGTGACATCCACCAACCCGAACAAATTGAGCCCGCGTGGTGGATTACGGCCCACACCCTCCCAAAGAGAGGAGGCCTGTGCCCCAGCTTTGGGGACATTAAAAGGCTGATGATGATGATGATGAATACTTAGATATAGATTTTGAAATGTGACGGCACGAAACTTACATATGACTCCATTCACACACTGTCACACTCCATCGACCCACTCCCCCTCTAACGTGAGACGTAATTTATGAATGGCCCCTAATAGATTGCCTCTTTAAATCCCAATTCATCGTGCACCATAAAACCAAGTCCCCCCTGGCATCGTCCTACTTTCAGTTGTCAAGCACATCATTGATTTTTGGTCTAACCGCAGCCGGCAGTTAAGAATGTATCAGTTTTTCAATTAATTTTGTACGTTAACCTTTCATAGTCTATGACTATGGTACTGGGTATGGTTACTCTGTTACCGAACTAAAAGCAAAAAATAGGTCGTCGAAAATCAATATTTTAGTTTAAACAATACCCAAAAACAACAGAAAATATTACAAAAGAAAACCATAACACACAAAATGGTGACACTTCAAAACCCACCTAACAGAGCAGTGCACCAAAACAGTTACACATTGTAACATAATAGTTACCACAAAAAACATGCAACTATACACAGCAGACCGTTTCAAGCGAGTTTCAGCTGAAAATTTCAGGATAATTGCGGATAGTGCAATTTTACAGGCGGTTTGCCGACTTAAATACTCTATTTTGCCGAAATGGAACGAAAAGAGTCTGAAAATGAGGGTCGGATGAAGAATAGGGATAATGTTTGGTAGGTAGGTAGATCTGGTGTAATTTGAGAGTAGGAAAATGTAGTTAATAGGCCTAGACAGAGAGATCTTTAATATACGCGTGATTAAACATTGTAGATTGATTGCACTGAAATTACAGTTCGTAGTTTAAAAAGTCGATAAATTAATAAAAAAAATACTTCGTAGTTGTAGGTCGCACCTTACTTTGTTTAAATTATTTATTCACCACTGCTCTCAGTAGTGAAGGAAAACATCGTGAGGAAATCGGCAAATCCTAGGAACCAAAAATTCAAAGACATGTGACATCCACCAACCCGAATCAGGCTTGCGTGGTGGATTACAGCCCACACCCTCTCACAGAGAGGTGGTATGTGTCCCAGGTCCCAGCAGTGGGAACATTATATGCTGATTATGCTATGCTATGAAGACGTATATCTACAAGTTAATACGTCTTCAGATTAACATCTAGCCCTGTTTTCAATTAAACCTTGTAACATCAACAAAAAGTAACTGTTTCTTTATACCACCAGAAAAACGACAAAGCAATGAAGCTGTTCGAGTCCCGGGGAAACGATTTAACTGTCTTTGTTCCCGCAACGAAAGTGATCAGTAAAGAACAGCGGAGGACTAAGACAAAACATAATTTCCACTTGCCTTGTTATCAAGTAGGAGACAGAACAAAGCTAGGCCAATAGCCACAAAGGGACATTTACTACTGGGGTAAGTCCAGTTGCCACGTGTAACAAAATGTTAATTCACATCCACACTCGTATATTTTTCACAACCTTTACCAAAAATACTCTGGTTCCTTGAATCACTTAAAAAAGCGCTGTCCGTTTCATACAGCCTAATTTCCTTTGTCGTTTAGGGAAGCAACAAAAAAACGCAATTTCCCCGAATGCCGCGTCGCGACACGAGTAGTTCCGAATGGTCCCGAGTGGACACGAACAGTCACGAAACTGTCGCGAAGCTGAAACACTTGACTATATCTAGTCGCCGTAGTAACCAGTTAGCCGAAATGGATCGCGGCTAAAAAACTATGGAGTGGAGTCGCCAAAAATATCTAAAAAAATTTGTGGTTACTGAAATTTTTACTGAACTGTATTATTATGGACTAACGACCCGTCTTGGCTTCGCACGGCAGCAAAATGATTCCGAAGACACTTCAGTCTTAAAGCAATTATTGTGACTGTCGAAAGTTATTATTCTTTCCCTGGGGAATAATACCTAGTTTTTTTTTCTGGATGAAAGGTAGGTTTTAGACCTTTCATCCAGTCTATGTCCTTATACCCCAGACAACGTATAATAATGCAAAATTTCCTGATGAGCGGTTTGGTCTGGACTGCTTTAGACGTGAAAAGGTAATAAGCAAACAAACTGGCAGTCATTTATAATATTGAGTTAGGATTAGGATTAAGTACTTAGCTAGCACTTCGTCAACAGCTGATCTAAACGTGAAAGTCAAGTGGTTAAGTAATGCCCTTATGTTAGAAAGCGAACCTTGAAAATAAGTTTTATCAGTGATGTTCAACGACAGCTTCTTTCACTTCCTATATATTGTGTGGGTTGCATTAAAGCAGCCTCTAAAAGTGCCTAATTTGTAAAAAAAAGTGTCAGTCCGGGAGTGCCGACAGAAGTGAAAACTTGAACAAAAATGCTCAACGCACCTAAAGAAGTTTTCACTTCAATCCGTTAAGCGATGCGCTACGAGTACTACGACGCTACGCGTAGCACTCGTAGCGGGTCGGTGACGCGCGAGTTTAATAGCTTTTCCCATTTCAAAGTGCCCAACGCGCCTTAAGAAGTTTTCACTTAAAAAAAATCAAAATTTTTCATGGAGAATTTGAATTTAGAATCCGCTAATCAGTATTTAAACTAAGCATATGGTTAGCGAGTTTTATAAATAAGGCTGTAAGAGTGCTGATGCTACCTGAGCTTAATATTCTCATTCTAACCTGGCGTTAAGTTACTTACCAAGACGACTGTGTGATCCTAATTTCACTTCCAACACCAAAAATTTGTCAACGTTCGCTCCACTTATTTCTAAACACGAAATATTTTCGTAAATCGCTACCTACCCACTTTTAGCGAGGAGAATTCGTGGAAAAAACTGGAAGCCGCGCCGGTCGGGCGCCCGGTAGCCACCGTCAGGCGAAAAGGAGAAAAAAGACCAAGTCAACGAAAAAACAAACGAGCTATTGACGAAAAACGAAAAGCCGTGTTGCATCGTGGCCTTACTAAGTGGGAATGCTATTGAAACCAGGGTTTTTTGCTCCATTTTCGGGGTTAGGGATCCGTTTTGACGAGGCTTCCTATTATTTAGGTCGATTGAACGTTTCCATTCGACAGGTTAAGCTATTTTTACCCATCAGCAAGAATAGGTTATGTTTTCCAGGTGTAGTTTTTATGGGTAAAATCTTTTCTCTCGCTTTCCTGCAATCTATGGGAGTGATTTCGTGAAATGGGATGGAAGTGTGTGACAGGAAGTTGCGGAAGCGCGTGCTATTTGATTTGGCCAATTAGCGCGCGCGGATTTGATTTGACCAATGAGTGCGCGCGGTGGTAGAGTTGACCGTCACATGGTAGAGCGCGCACACTGTCTGGACGCGGTCGAAATCGGAACTAAACTTTTTTTGTTCAGCACGCTTGCCCAGAAGCAATTCATTCTCTCTCGACGTACAGGCTCTCAAGTTGTAGCTATCAGGAAACAGACTCCGGCAGGGAATTCCACTCCTTAGGTGTACGCACAATCTGGGTACGTATGTAGTATTATTTATACCCTCGAAGCATCCTTACGGTTGGATGGATTTTAATCAATGAGTTGTCTATCGATTCGTCTAAGCCGTGCGTTGGTTATAGGCTAGATATTGTTTTAGTTGACAGTCGAATCGTTTACCGCCGAACTAAGGACTAGTATAGAAGGTAGGCACCTTAACAAAGTGGATTAATGACCTTATGAAGGAAGTGGGAATCTGTTGGATGCGGACAAGTCGTAATGCGATGGCTGGAGCCCTATCTAAGTCCGGCAATTGACGTTTTCCAAAATGATGATGAAAGAAAAAAGAGTGAATCGGCGACTTTGTGAAGGTTGTGGGAAACCACTGGACAGCCGTTGTTGCGGTGTGTTGTGGGGAGGCTTTTATCGTCAAATGAGTCTTTCAGCCAAGATGATGATGGTAAAGAGGACTGATCTTAGTAAGCTTGTTGGCCCATGGTTTCTTGATGGAAGGTGGTTGCTGAAGTAAATAAATCTTACGACAAATGCTAGTTATAATCATTCTCTTGCTCTTATCCCAATTCATTTGGTGCAACATGTCTACTTATTTCAGCCGAAAGACGTCCACTGTAGGACTAAGGCCTCCCCCAAATGTCGCCACCAACGACTGGGCGTACTGGACGGACTGTGCATCTCGCATCCATTGCATTCCCGCGACTCTCACCAGGTCATCGGTCCACCTTGACGGAGGCCTTCCAATGCTACGTCTTCTGGTACGCGATCGCCACTCCAGAACCCTTCGGCCCCATCGCTCTTCTATTCTGCGAGCAATGTGCCTGCCCACTGCCACGATACTTCTCTACTTCTGCATATAAGTCATCTCCTCCTGTATTTATCCCTATAGCTATACTTCTTCTTTTTGCGTTACATGGTCAATTTTTACTAAGAGCTGTGTTGTTCAGGGTTTGTTTGTTCTTAAAACTATTTTCAAAAGCACGGAACCCAAAGTTTTCAGCTATACCGTTTTAGTTGGTAATAGCGATGTGGCGTGCTGAACAAAAGTAAGCATTTACCTACTTTACAGTATTTTTGTGTGCTTTCGTGAATTTGGCTGCAACAAAATATTATTTGTGCACATAATCATAATTTTGACGTTATTTTAAAGCTTGCATAGCCTTGGTATGTTTGACAGGAATTCGATACTGCTTCATCGGCCTTGACATCTTGAATATCCATCAATTTTATCGGTGTTTTAATAAAATTTGTTGTTCTTCTATTATATCTATAACAAGCGAGCAGCCCCAGCTTCGCACGGGACATATTATGCACTTTAACCTTCCTCATAAATCACTCTGTCCATTGGTGAAAACGGCATGAAAATCCATTCAGCAGTTTTCGAGTTTATCGCGAACAGACAGAAAGACGCGGGGGGGGGGGGACTTTGTTTTATAATATGTAGTGATGGAGACCTGATATGTTGATGGAGCGACTCTCCATGTGAAATACTGTTATTCAGATTCATCCGGACTGGAAGCTGACCCCAACATTGTAGAATGGGAAATGGATCGGCAGATTGATCCCAGAATGCAACAACTTATAACACATGTGTTAGTATTGATACCAAGCACATGCCAAGGAGTGAGTGATGTGTGAGATTTTTCATCATTGGTTTTCTATGTATAGTCTTTGGTTTTTGCTCGGACAGTTGCTACTTCGAACTAGTTCAAACTTTTCAACATTTAGAGAAAAGTCTCGAAGTCCTTTTGCATGGTGTTGCTAGACACTACCCAATTGTGAAAAGTGGTTTGGGAATAGTGTGGCGGGCTTGTCCCAAAAAACAAAAAAAAAACTATCCAATTCCACAAACTTTGTTGATCAGAAAATAAGTAATGTTGGTTAGTAGTGTTGTTGGTTTTTTTTTTTTTTTTGTTGGTTTGGTTTTTTTATTGTGTTCTTTGTTGTATTGTACTATGATCTCTATGGGCTATGCCTGAAATAAATGAATTTTAATTTTTTTTTTTTGGTCGTTTTTTTGTTTTTTGGGACAAGCCCGCCACACTATTCCCAAACCACTTTTCACAATTGGGTTTTCTATATTAGCTTTTCTCTAAATGGTAAAAAGTCTGAACTAGTCCGAAGATGTTACTTTATTAGGTGGTTTCGAGTATGGTGGGTGAAAAAACACGTGTCATTAAACTTTAACAGTACAATTCCTTTGTCTATCCTTCCTAGAATCGCTATTTAAATAAATAAAATGAAGCTATTAAATTCAAAGGGTATATTGTGAATTAGTATCAGCTGCCTGCTTTCCCTCCGTAAATTATAGGATTCTGACAATTGATTGCTAGTTGAAGTCCTGGAAGGAGTTGTGTTGACTATGCTGTTGTTATAGTAAACAGAAAATATTATAGTTTGTTTTTTCTTTCCTTTTTAATAACGTTGCCTGCGTATTTTGTGTTGTTATTGTATGTTGAATGCGTTTAGAAATGCAATGGTGCCGATTCTCTTGTTCAATAACTAAACTAAAATTAGAGAATCTCTATCTTTTTTAGCTTTGGCAGTGCGAGAAAAGGACGGCTATAGCTATGAACTAAGTTAGAGATGTCAAACTAGTTTACGCCTTGCGCTTCACCGTGTTTTTAATCGACATGTTTTTACGTGTACCCTTAATTTGTATGGAAATATAAGTTCAACTAAATTTGAAAGCTCTAATTTACGTCCGTCTGTTTCTTGTTTTATTAGAGAAAAAGATAGGAATAGCCTAAATTAAGTTTAGTTTGTGCACAACAGAATCCGCACCAATAACAATAATATTATAGTTTAAAAATCTAAAAAACACGCTTTTCGGGTTCTTCTCAGCAATCCCTTTCATTTCATGGCAATGCATGAAATATTTTGAGATCTGCGCAATGTGCTTTCATTAGATATGTCGCACGGTAGGTGCAGTCTGAAAACCTATTTTTCTGATTTGCACCCCAAAAGTAACCCCCATGTTTGGATCACTTCTATAAAAATGTGTGTACCACATTTTATCTGAATCAGTCCAAAAGTTTGGCAGCCAATCGGCTGTGACAGACGGACAGACAGACAGACACACGAGAGATGTGAAGGGTTTCGTTTTTCATTTGGACGTTCGGAACCCTAAAAAGACGTAGGCAACCAAATACATAAGTAGAGTACCCAATCTAGCCTAACATAAAGAAGTATTTCAACTGCTATCCTCTCACTTTACAAAAGGACACCGTAAATAATAAAATATTCAAAATTTAAATTGATTGATTGAACATAGCAAAAACCTAACCAAAAACACGCTGGCCGTTCGTTAGTACTTACTGAGCTCAGCACCAAAACTGGTTGACCTAGATTTTAGACCTTGTATCCATTCTAGACTAAGCGATAGGCTAATATAATTTGTGTTTAGATTCAGAGAATTAAATTAAATAATAACTTGATTATATCATTGTTATGATTTCGAAGAATCTATGTGAATTTTATCTCGGCTTGGTGGTTCGTGTGAGGTCCAGGATTCGATTCCCGGTTTAAGGAGTGTCCGGTTCCGGTTCTACCGTTAGGCAATTTTTAGGAAGAATTTGAGGTCTTTAATTGTTATGTTATGATATTAATTTCATTTTAAATTAACATCATAATATCACGCTGCATGATGGCCCGAATATTAAAGGATTTGCCTCGTATGCTTATTACGAGTATGTTGCAGGTTTAAAAGCACGAGTTCGAAACAGAAAAAGTACTATTTTTTTAATAACTTTTAGTTACATTCTGAGTTGGTACAGTAAATCTTTACAGTGATTACGTGCTGCCATGCACAGCGAGGTTCAGATGACCTATTTACAGGAACATTTTTTCCCAGGAATGTGCCATAATAGGCTAAGGCCTATAAGTACAGAGAGGGTTCCGAGGAGGTCGTTTGGGAGGTCACGGGGCCTCTTCTATATGTGTGCTGCAGGCTGGTGATCACCTGGGTGGTTTTAGTAAGGTTAAAATCCCACACTGCCTGGTTTGCTCCAAAAGTGGGTGCCTTCTGAAGGTCTTACCAAGGGGTATCATATTACCCAGTAACTGGGTTGTGGAGCTCAGATAGGCAGTCGCTCCATGTAAAATACTGGTATTCAGCTGCATCCAGTTAGACTGGAAGCCGACCCCAAGATAGTTGGGGAATGGCGCGGGCAGATTGACATGACAATTAAAACAGACATCCTGAGAAGACCTTTTTTTTTTTTTTGGGGGTGGGAAATCATCTTATGACTTCTTCCGCTCTAGGGTGGAGCGGAAGGACGTGTCAGACTCTTACTGACTAAAACCCACCCCTGTTCCTCCCTGCCCTACATGCCCAGGGGCGAGGTAACTCTTTCGAATTTATTCTCAACCCCCGGGCAGGCATTGGCCGTGGCAGGCCCCGTCCTTTGCTGACAACTCTTTGAGGCAATGAGGCATGCGTGGAACACTACGCGCCGTCGACTCTCGGGCCTGGTACTGATCGGACGGCGAGTTACCCACTACTCGCCGTCCGCAGGCCCGGGTATCCTGAGAAGACCTTTACGTTCAATTATACCAACAGAGCAAAACCGACATCGTCTCCTCTTCTTCTTTCATATGTCTAGCAAGCCAAGGGCCTTGTTAAACATCAAATCGTCCAGTCTGTCACACCGTCTAATAAGTCTGAGTTAGCCAAAACTAGTCGACCTAGATCCCAGACCTTGTGTCCATTCCTAGGCCGAGCTGCAGGCTATTATATTTCGTGCCTAGATCGTAAGGACACGTGTCTGCGTTATGGTTATCTAATATAGGTAGGTAGCTGTTCGTGTTAGTGCTGTTCTGCGTCGACTTGACTGGTTTGGAATAGACTTTTGTCTTTGCCTTTGGCCTCCCTCCATCCCTCTCAACGGTCACGATGTTTCAATTCTTTCCAATTCTTATTCTTATCCAGGTCATTCCGTCATCCTAAGTAAATTAAAAACGAGCGAGCCTTAGGCCGGGACTCCACCAAAGCGGAGATGTGTGCGGTGTGCTGTGTGCTGTGCGAGAAGAGATGTTTTTCAGCTCGGGGGACTCCACCAAAGCGGAGATGTGTGCGGTGTGCTGTGTGCTGTGCGAGAAGAGATGTTTTTCAGCTCGGGTGCGAGGTGTTGAGTGCTCAGTACGCTTTCTGACATGAAAGGTAGACGATATATAGCGGGCGAGAGGGGGGAAGGGAAGGGTGACATCGCTCACTGCACGCCGCTCACATCTCACGTCTCCACTGCGCGTCGTCCGCGCACAGCTCACATCTCCGCTTCCATCGCGCCATACAAATATTACACATCTCCGCACAGCGATCTCCACTGAAGCTGAGCGGAGAGGAGATGTGTTAATAACACAATTCTATTGGTTGTTTAAAAAACATCTCCTCTCCGCTCGTCTCGTCTCCGCTTTGGTGGAGTCCCCGCCTTACTGTAGTCGATTTCCACATTTGTTTTTTTGATTTGACATTTGACATCTCATCTTGGTAATAAGCAACATCAACCACCTATTCTGAAAAATAAAATTAAAGCGTTTAGTTCCGACTTCGACCGCGCGTAGACTTATCGTGCACGCGCTCTACCATCTAACGGCCAACTCTACCTCCACACGCGCTCATTGGTCAAATCAAATAGCGTGCGCTTCCCCGACTTCCCGTTACACACTTTCATCCCATTTCACAAAATCAATCCCACAGATTGCAGGAAAGCGAGTGGAAAGATTTTCCACATCAAAAATCAAGTATTAATACTTAAGGCGCAGTTATACGACTTTCATTTATTTATTTAACAATTTATGGAGGTTTGCCCCGCTTGGGCAGAGCACCGCCGTGTCCTCGTGGATGCGATAGGCGACAGCGACCTCTCGCGCCGTGCCCTGGTTCAGGCCATGGTACGGAGCGAGAGGGAATGGGAGGCCGTCTCCTCCTTCTGCGAAGCAGTAATGCTCGCGAAGAGGGAGGCGGCACACGTTAGGGAGGCTCAGCAACGGCCGAGTCGCCCTAGCGCCCCCAGCCGCGACCGCCGCAGGAGACGCCAGGGGCCGCGAGACGATCTCCGGCCACCGTAGACCCGGGCCTGCGGACGGCGAGTAGTGGGTAACTCGCCGTCCGATCAGCACCAGGCCCGAGAGTCGACGGCGCGTAGTGTTCCACGCGCGCCTCAAAGAGTTGTCAGCCAAAGGAAGGGGCCTGCCACGGCCGGTGCCTGCCCGGGGGTGGAGGATAAATTCGAAAGAGTTACCTCGCCCCCGGGCACTCGAGGCAGGGAGGAACAGGGGTGGGTTTTAGTCAGTAAGAGTCTGACACACCCTTCCGCTCCACCCTAGAGCGGAAGAAGTCATTGGATGATTTCCCACCCCCCAAAAAAAAAAAAAAAAAAAAAATGTACACAGAACAGACAGAAATGAAACACAAAAAAAAAAAAAGTAATTATGGACAAAGGTAATGCTTATTCCTAATGAAACTCTCTCTTCCAGCATACCTGCGAAAGGAGAGTAATAACAAGGTAAGGGGAGTAGTTTTAATGGTTTTTAATTGAAAATCACGTCTAAACGACTTGTCTTATTTCTTTGAAAAAAATATATGTCATTCTAAACAATTTCCGTCGTAATTTGATCTCAGAATATTTGAAATTATATTTTTATAACAAAGTGTATTTAATTTGTAAAGTTATATCAAACACGGATAAAAAATTGAGAATGACGCAAAAACTATAAAGCGTATTGTTATGAAACCATCACCATTTTAAAGATCATTTAATTATTTATAATTTAGTCTCAGTGTTTTAGTTTAATACTTGTTTTTTAATGTGTAATAAATAAATAATCCGTCTAATTTCGGACAGCGCTAGGCGAGTCCTACTACTGGGTGGACATACGACGCGTTATGTGAGCTCAGCGCAGAACACGCAAGCTAACCACTCAAGGTCGTTGGCAGCTAATAGCGCCTTAAACAAGCTTCTGCCAGCGGTTTTTGCGAAAATGAAAATCAAAAATCAATCCAACAGAACATGTTCCTGGTATAAAAATATCTAAAATATATAGTATCCTATGTGTTATTCCAGATTATAATCTATCTATGTGCTAAATTTCGTCCAGATCCGTTCAGCCATTCAGGCGTGAGTGAATAATTAACATTCATCTATCCTAACTTTCGCATTTATAATATAAGTATGAAGAATGGTTATGACGACTCACAATAAAGTTGGTAATCTACTAGCAAGGCAACATCCACCTAACCTGCCTAACATAAACCTATAAAAATATAAACAAAATCTCGACTTGTCCTAAATATCAAATATCGCCCCGAAGCACAAACTAGCGTGTGAAAACAATACTAAAATAATTCGCATGCAATCAGATATAATGGCTAAAACGACAGTTTTATGTTACCCGTGTGATGAACTTCTAATGTCTGTAGACATTGTAATGAAATTAACCGGGGATTGTACTGTCTTTGTGTAGAAATAAACTAACATTTTTGCTAGATTTTTGGCAAAATTTGAACACACTGTATTCAAAATCAAAAGTAATTTATTCAAACTAGGCTGAGAGCCAGTACTTTTTAAACGTCAAAGTTCTACATAAAGATAGTCTCACAAAAACGGCCTCCTATACGAACCTTCTTTTGACAATAACAAACACAACAAAAAAAGAATTAACGAAATTGGTCCAACCGTTCACGCGTGATGCCGGGACCAAGGGAAATAGGGATTCATTTTTATTTATATATATAGATAGATAGACATAAATAAACATGCACGGTATATACTGTCCTCGTCTCTTTAAAATTATCTTTTGTCTTATAGCTAAATATCCCCAGTCCCTAAGTAATTTTAAATGAAGGACAAACCCATGCTTCCACACTAGTCTTCACTTTACGTTATAATCATCAGCGGCGTCTACAACCTGTATCAAATTAGATGACTGTGCGCAATACTACACTCACTTTTTGTTACATAGGTACCTAGGTACCTTTAGTTCTATATTCAGTTGCTCAAATTTTTGTTAGATCTTAGCGTGTGAAAATATCAAACAACATATTTATCATAATGGTCCCTCTGCTGGGACTCTGACCTCCTCCAGCCTCCAGTGTCTTCGATTTTTTGGGTAAAGGACATGCCAGTCTCCTCACGATGTTTTCCTTCACCGTTTTTGAGAGAAGTGATGATTAAATAATTTAAAAAAACTTTTTTACAAAAAAATAGAACCGACTTCCAAAAAAAGTGCAAAATAACTTTAATTTCGGAAGTCGGTGTTCTGTTTTGTGTCTTTGTTTTTTGACACCGGCTTCCGAAATTAAAGTTATTTTGCACTTTTTTTGGAAGTCGGTTCTATTTTTTTGTAAAAAAGTTTTTTATTTTTCACTTTTTAGTTGTGGTTCCCCATTAAACTGTGTTAACAATTCATAGACATACGATAGCAGCAATCGCGATTGATTTGCTGTCAATTTTTGAAGAGTTCCGTTGTCTGTCTCCGAAACCCATCATCAGATCTTTTTGAAATTTAAATGGGACCATTTCGGAATAAACCCCTTTCGAAGAAAAAAAGAATTTTGCAAATCCGTCAATATATGACGGAGTTAGGCCCGAACATACATAAAAAAAAAAAAATACAAACATCCGAATTGATAACCTCCTCCTTTTTCGAAGTCGGTTAATAAAAAGGGTCTGGCTGGTTTCGAATCCATGACTATGACACATAAGTCAAAGCCGTGGCCCCTGGGCCACCACTCCTCTCTCTCGGTTTGTGGAGCTTGTTTTATTAAGGTAAAAGCGCCAGGGTAGCCCGCGAAATTCAATTTTTTCCTAAGTTTTTTGCAATTTGCAGGTCAGTACCTATCAGAGTATAAGTTGGTCAAAATATGATTCGTGGCCGTATCAAGTACGTATTTACAGAACTGTAATCATTAAAATCATCAGTACAACTCTCTCAGTAATATTTTTATTATTTGATTACAATATACATAACTAAACTAAGAAATAACTTAATAAATAAAATTTGTACAAGCGGCATAAAAGATCCAGGAGGAGTACAGCTCATTGGGCATCGAAAATTCGTCCACATCGCTGTCAATGGGAAAAGTGCCCAGAACGCTGGCAGCATTGCCACTCTGAATGGCAATGCTTATTCTTTAGCCAAAAAAAGGCCAGCCCTATGGTCACGTTTTTTTTTTTTTTTTTTTGGGGGGTGGGAAATCATCTCATGACTTCTTCCGCTCTAGGGTGGAGCGGCGGAAGGGCGTGTCAGACTCTTACTGACTAAAACCCACCCCTGTTCCTCCCTGCCCTACGTGCCCGGGGGCGAGGTAACTCTTTCGAATTTATCCTCCACCCCCGGGCAAGACCTATGGTCACGTGAGGAGTCAACTAAATGTTTGCTGATGTCACGAAATACTACATTTGATATCAATTCTAACTGAAAGAGTTGGATTGATTATTTTAATGATTATAATTCTATAAAACATACTTGCTACGGCCGCGAATCATATTTTGACCAAGATACAAACTGACACTGACCTGAAAATTGCAAAAAACGTTAAAAATTTGAATTTCACGGGCTACCCTGGTGCTTCCACCTTAACACACACATACATCACTTGTCACTATGTAAACAAATCATAGAAGTTAAATCTGACCCACTTCCCGGTTTCTGATTAAACTGAAATTTTCCGTACATGTTTAGTTTGGATGACAATGCATGATGATAGCTAAGTGACGTTATTCTTAATCCAATATGGCGGACTCTCTAAGATAGGACTAGTTATTTTGTATGTATTCCCATGATATGGGTATTAAATGAAAGGGTTTGCTGAAAATCTAAAGTGTGTTATTTAAGTTTCTTAAACTACAGAAAATTATTTAGTCTTCTCTATGTATATCTACATCAATCGAAAAGTTGAGTGAGTGCTGAGATGATCAGCACTCACTCAACTTTTCTAGCCTTTTAATCTTTCTTGCAATCGATCCATCCCTTCTTTGGTATGCCCGCAAGCTGGTAGCTAACCTAAGTTACCTTAGCAAACATAGACAGTCATGATTACTTTTTTTTTGTATATTTTTAAACTTGTTAACATAGTTTGCGGTCTTTTTTAACATTTATAGGCTCACGCTTGACCACTGTCTACAACCTGTATTACCCTGATAGTTAGCGATGATGTGATCGACAATGGAGCACGTTTGCTTAGAAGTAATCTATTCACTCTTGACATAAAGACGCCCAGGTTGTAGCTATCAGGAAACTCAGACCTCGGCTGGGAATTCCACTCCTAAGCTATACGCACCATGAATGCGGTCTGCACACTAGTATGAAAAATTACCTCAGCTATGTGAGCTGAGCTAAACTAACTTTGCTTAGCTATTCATTACGAAACTGTCTTTACTCTACCAGCCATCAACGACGCAAAATTTATTTAACAAATTATGTTGGAAATCAACCAGCCAAAATTCGTCTTCACATACGTTTGCGGTTATTTTAGTCAGTAACTGCTTCAATTCGCTTTTTTTTCGCCGCGACAAAGTCCATCAATTTGGCTATAGTCACAAAACATTACTGTGTCACTATGTCAGACAGTATATAAAATATTCGGTTGAAGTGACTCAGCATTGTTTTGCAATGTTGCCTATAGTTGCGTGATCAGCTATTGGTAGAATCTTATTGTGACTTTTAAAAACGATTTACGCACACGCACAAAACGTTTTGGGAACACATTCATTGTGCGAACAGCTAAGGAGTGGAATTCTCTGCCGCAGTCTGTGTTTCCTGATAGCTACAACCTGAGGGTCTTTAAATCATGAGTGAATAGGTTACTTCTAGGCAAGCGTGCTCCATCTTCGACCACATCATCGCTTACCATCGGGTAAGATAGTGGCCAAACGCGAGAATTTCAAAGACAAAAACTTTTTTACAAAAAATACAACCGACTTCCAAAAAAGAAAATACACTTCAAATTGAAAAATAACTTTAATTTCGAAAGTCGGTGTTTGTATTTTACTTCTTCGTTACTTGACACCGACTTGGTGGAGGATAAATTCGAAAGAGTTACCTCGCCCCCGGGCGCGTAGGGCAGGGAGGAACAGGGGTGGGTTTTAGTCAATAAGAGTCTGACACGCCCTTCCGCTCCACCCCAGAGCGGAAAGAGTCATTAGATGATTTCCCACCCCCCAAAAAAAAAAAAAAAAAAACTTGACACCGACTTCCGAAATTAAAGTTATTTTTTAATTTTTAGTGTATTTTTTTTTGGAAGTCGGTTGTTTTTTTTTGTAAAAAAGTTTTTATTTTTCACTTTTTAGTTGTTATACCCTAGAACTAAGAGCCCCAATAACATGGAACGTGGAATTTAAACATTTGGAGTACACCAAAACGTCATCGAGGTAAACGTATTTTTCGTTTTTGTTCAGTTTCAAAAAGCGCTGAAGCAATTTCGATAAAATTTGTATTGGACCACCTCGGGAGTATATTCTTTCGGATAAAAAAAGAATTTTGATCGGTCCACAACTGATGGAGAAATCGGCGGACATACATAAAAAAAAAACATAATTTGTTAACATAGAACCTCCTCCTTTTTCGAAAGTCGGTTAAAAACGGCCGTTTCTGACACTTTTGTCTACTACTTTGGATACGAAACAATCTGAGACCTGTTTTAACAACGTAAAAATACTTTATCCTCTTTGTAACAAACGTGACGTAGGATTCTTTAATATTTATTTTCTATGCTAAGCTACGATTTTTTATTCAATGAGGGCGCCACTTGGCCGGTAGTACGGCCTTAATTTCGGATTCGAAAAAAAATCATGTTTCGGTCAGACACTTTTGAATACCTATATTACCTGACTTTACTCGCATTACTGTTTTATCTAGTTTGTGGTTTATGATGTGATTCCAACGATTCGGTTGTTCATATTAGGTTGATCATATTAAGGAAAACGCAACGATATTTCGAAATAGATGTAATTTTTCCTATGCGGTCAAAATAATTATTAAATGTTTTGTTTTGGGTTGACACACTACACACCTGTTGTAATAATATGTGCGTGGAATTTAATTTTAGGATATTGTTTAGATTTTTGATTGTTTTTATCCTCATGTTGTTAAAGCATACATACCCATTATTTGCTTTCGCTAAATCATATTTTCAGGCCTTTTAGCTAATTGTTATTGTTTGTTCTCCTCTTTCATCTTTGCACTGCAGTGAGTAAGTTACAGCAGCTTCGATTGGTATTGATTATTTTTATTATTTTTAACCGATTTCCAAAAGGTTTCAATTCGTCTGTATGGTTTTTTTTATGTATGTTACGCGATTTCTCTGCCACTTGTGAATAGATTTGATGATTCTTTTTTTTTGTTTGGTAAGCCATAGTTCAGAGGTGGTCCCATATAAATTTTATCGAAATTGATTCAGCACTTATAGAAAAAAAAACAACTTAACACATCACAAACATGTATACACAGATGACGTGTTGGTGGTTTCTTATTCAAATTCCATGTTATTGGGGTTATCCATTCGGGCATAACTTTTTTATTTAGTTTTAGTTCTGGGGTACTAATAACAACTAAAATATTAAAAATTAATAACTTTTTTACAAAAAATACAATCGACTAGCGACTTAGAAAAATTGAAAAATAACTTTAATTTCGGAAGTCGGTGTCAAATAACGAAGAAACAAAATACAAACACCAACTTCCGAAATTAAAGTTATTTTGCAATTTTTAGAAGTCGGTTGTATTTTTTGTTTTTTGTACGTCAACGACCAGACGTCAGAACAGTTGATACATGCATCACATTCCTTTCAAAACAAATAACTTCTTAGTACTAAGTACCAGTCATTACGGGTCGTCAGAATCCCGAAAGTCTGATAACCAGTCATACCAAGAGTTGATTGTACTACCCAGTAACTGGGTTGTGGAGGTCAGATAGGCAGTCGCTCCATGTAAAATACTGGTATTGAGCTGCATCCGGTTAGACTGGAAGCCGACCCCAAGATAGTTGGGAAAAGGCTAGGCAGGCAACTTCTTAGTACTAACACACACTAGACAGACACACACAGATAGCGGTTTTGTGTCGGGGGTTAAAAAAACGAGCGAGCCTTCCAGTAGTCGCATATGATGTGTAACATTTGTCATCTTACCTTGGTAATAAGCAACATTAACATTCTAACCTGAAAAATAAAATTAAAATGTTTAGTTCAGATTCCAGCTTCCCCAACTTCCTGTTACACACTTCCATCCCATTTCACGAAATTACTCCCATAGATTGTAGGAAAGCGAGAGGAAAGATGTTACACATCAAAAAAATCACACTACCAACCCATTTCTTTAGCTGGGTTAGACATAGCTATGAAAACAAATCCTATTCACTATCCCCCAAGGTCACTATGACAAAAGCGTTTGTTTTTAAAGTCTAGGCGGCTTGAGAAGTCTATAGGGCCAGCAGCGAAATGGTTTATAATAATAGCTATTATTACTATACACGTCCTGTGAAACATTTGTCAGTGATGTCATTCTGATTGTTCGCCTTTTGAAATGTTTTGTGAGGTGATTTTGAGGAAGTAAGCGGAAAAAAATGTTTGGAATTGAATGGGATTGGTGCTACCAATCCTTCAAGGTACCTACCTAAATAGCTGTGGAACTCATCATCAGCGCCCTGTCCATATTCTCTGTTTGGAGTAAGGAACAGTGGTGTAATGGCTAAGACTTTGAGTTGGACGTCATGGGTTCAAACCCAGCAAAAAAAGAATGGGTTTAAACCCAGGCAGGCGCATTACCTCGTGTAATTTATTTCAGCAGTGGTGATCACTGTTCTCTAAACGGTTAAGGAAAACATCGTGGGGATCCTAGAACATAAATTCGAAGACATGTGACATCTATCAATCCGCATTTGGTCCGCGTGACCTCTCCTAGAGAGGAGACCTGAGTCCCAGCAGTGGGATCATTGAAAGGCTGATTATGTACATACTCATAATCTTCATCTTACCCTATCACCTCCTTTTCAGCTTTATTATCTGTCACACAACTCATACATCGTACTTTGGTCTGTACCTACATATTAATGTCGTAAATAGCCGTACAACATTCTCAAGTGAAAAAATGATGACGAGGGAAAAATCTAAAGAATCCACATGCTACAAATCTTGAGTGGATAATCTACTCTTTTTCATCATCATCATTTCAGCTGAGAGACGTCCACTGTTGAACATAACCTCCCCAACTGTCGCCATAACGATCGGTCCTGTGCGTGTCGCATCCATCGGATTTCCGTGACCCTCACTAGATTGTCGGTTCACCTTGTGGGAGGCCTTCCAATGCTACGTCTTCCGGTACGCGGTCGCCACTCCAGAACCTTTCGGCCCCATCGACCATCTGTACTGTGAGCAATCCCTGCGCACTGCCACTTATCTACTCTTTTTACTTCATCAATATTGGACCCAGAGCTACCTTAGCCGGCCGTCTTTTAGAAAATAAATACTTGCAACTGAAATAGCAAATTATTAGCTCATAGCTAACCCATTTATTCAGTTTATCTTTGAAACTGACTTCCTGTAGGATATCCATGTAACCTTGGAACCATATCTACTAACTAAACACCAGCATTCAACCTACGTAGGAAAATCTATGCATTCCCATATTTGATAACCACACCCAAATGGTGCAGGATATGGCACTTGTATACGAGTCTGTATCAATAAAATTGTGCGAATAGCCTGAAACCACCTTCGGATGAATTCTGGTAATGGTTAACAAAGCTATTTAGCAAATACCTTTTTTTTCTTGTCGAGGGGAAGGACAAGCCTTGAGTTTTGGGGAGAGGACTAGAGATTTTTGCCTCACTAAAACCACCCTATGAAAAGACTACCCCGGAAACCCCTTTGTACAAGGCTTTAAGGGCTATCCTTGAGGAGATTTCTCCTTATTTTTTTTTGTTAAAAAAAAAAGAACAAAAAAAAGTCTCCCCTGAGTTTCGCTGTGCCCGGCAGCACGTGGTGACTGTATAATTTTAAACATCCAGCACAAACCGACTCCCGAAACCCACCGTGCCTCGGAAAGCAAGTTAAGCACCCGATTCCGGCCGTCATTTGTAGATCATTGGCAGTCGTTACGCGTAGACAGAAACTGGAAAATCAGACAAACAGTCTTACAAAGGGGTATCGTGACACCCAATAACTAACTGGGTTGTGGAGGTCAGATATATTTCCCATGCCGATGTCAGCTATGGTGACTGAATTCCGTGCGACTGTGGGTTGCGACCATGTACTTTAATTAATATGGCTAAATAGCATATCGTTGCTGTGAAGGTGAGGTCACGTTAAAACACCATTATCGTAAAGGTACTGGATGTAGGAGGGTGGGATATTCCTGATTGTCTCTCGCATGGTGTCGAGATCTGGAGGTCAGATAGGCAAACGCTCGATCTAAAACACTGGTATGCATCTACATCTGGTTAGACTTTCCAGTCAAACCAGATGTAGATGCATACCAGTGTTTGACAGAGTGGTTTGTGCTGAGGTTGGCGTCCGCCAACCTCAGCATAGCTGGAAAAAGGCTGGACAGATTATGGACTGACTGACCATTGCATGGCCACACGCGAAACTCTTTGGCATATAAAGTAATAAGTGCCAGATTACTAATAAGTACTTCCGTATTACCACTTCAGCAGCTACAAACCTAATACACTTTAATCCTAAACCTGAAACTAATTAGTATTCGTAATTTGATTAGCAGTTAAAGGGTATAGGACGTGAAGCCATTTTGCATAAACAAAATCCAATATTGTGAGTGAGTGTGAGTTTGTTTGAGCGTGTGTGCGAGTAGCGCCAGCCAAGGGTGATGGGCTGTATTCATAGTGCGGAGTGTCGGAAGTTTTGGGTGGAACATGTTTTGAATTTGCTGCAGTCGGAAAGTCGGAAGAATGAACAAAGTTAAAGAACAGCAAATGTACTTTTTCATACGCTCGGAGCCAATTGCTGCACCCCTCTTGGTTATTTAGTATTAACAATTTCGTACCATAATATAAAATTGGTATATGGCAGGTTGTAAAGTAAGTTGTATTTTGTAGGAATTATTATTTATAAAACAAAAGTAGCATTAAGTGGTTTGCTGGGAAACTACTAAATAAACACGTTGAATAAGGGTATGATGATGGCAGCCTCGGGAACGTTCTCAGAAACGGAAGGTTTGAATTGAACAATATGTACACACAGTTATAGTTTAAGACTGTTTTCGGATTACTTGCGTGTCTATTTTCCTTCTCTGTCGAATACATCACACAAAGGTTGATTGTAAAAGACCACTTTATGCGATAAGATCGTCCATTGTTTCACCCTGTTAATTATTAGCTCCTTCTGTAATTTCTCTGGTGTACAATAATGAGTATATAGCTACACCTATCTAAAACTTCCAATCAAAGTCTTTTTCTTTAAAACCTGACCCGAAACACGGAAAACTCGACCAAACTTTACAATCCAGCTGCACTATAGCTACGGTCGGCAGTAGATTCATACTTGTTGATTCAGACGGGCTTCGCAAACGCGCAGCACATGTAACATATTGCCGTTTGCTCACACATAACACTATTATTTTCTGCCACGTGGAAACTGGTTCGAGATAACATTTGGATCTAACTTGTTGAGATTTTTGGTGTTATCTTAGACATCTACATTAGCTCTGTTAGCTCCCTCGTACCGTGCTATAATGAGAATAGCAAGCGCTTTGGTAAAAATCTAGCTTATTTGCAAAACGGTAGCGAGTCTATTAACAGGAAACACAGACTCCGGCAGGGAGTTCAACTCCTTATCTGTACGGACAAAGAATGTGTTCCCAAAACGTGTAAGTGACGACTGTCTTAATGAGAATAAAGTTCTATAAAAAACGTTTCGTACACTTAGGTAAGATGCACTTCTGCCCATGCCTTTTGGCAATGCAGGCTGAAATATTTCCAGCCAGGGTCGCGAGATTATTCGAAAGAGACCGCGGTTCTGGAACGCCAAGGGCATTTGCCCATTACTTCATTTGAAGTGTCACGGGTGGGTTTTATTTATTACTATTATAAACAGGTAAAGTTTGTGAGTTTGCGAGGTTGTAGGGAGAAATCTCTGGATCTACTGAACCTATTTTGAAAATTGTTTTACTAATAGAAAGCCACGTTATTTGTGAGTGTCATAGGCTATAAATTTTCAAAATCCACGCGGACGAAGTCGCGGGCGAAATGCTAGTTTATTTATTTATTTGGTTCACCAACAACTGACGACACGGTTGGCACAGTGGTTGAGAGTTCGGCTGCTGCGCTGCGTGTCGCGGGTTCGATCCCCGCACGGAACATTGTATGGCCTACAGAGCGGGAGGGCGTGTCAGACTCTTACTGACTAAACCCACCCCTGTTCCTTCCCTGCCTGAGTGCCCTGGAGTGCGATAGGTAACTCATTTTCAAAATTTATCCGCTACCCCTAGGCATGCAAGCACCGGCCACGATGGGCCCCGTCAATGGTGGCTGACAACATCTCTTTGAGGCGCGCGTGTCGACGGCGCGTAGTGTTCCACTATGCGCCGTCGACTCACGTGTCTGGTGCTAATCGGACGGCGAGCTACCCACTGCTCGCCGTCCGCAGGCCCGGGTATTATACACAGGTCTAAGCAAATGAAATAGAAGCAATAAATCTGAATAAAGTGTTACAGTCACTTACAGGTAAACTCTACATGCCTACTATACAACGTTGTGTTTTAGTCAGAAAGAGTCTGGCACTGATCCCGCTCCACCCAGAGTGGCAGATGTCATCAGATGATTTCCTGTTTGCGAATCTGTTAAAGTTGATGTTCATAATTATTATTTCTATCATATCCTATAACTTCTTACGTCATGTTATGCTCACATAACACAGTGTAGGGACGGAGTTAAACATAATTAATGTCAAGGACGAAACTTTGAACTTAGTTTGGCTTAAATCTCGTGGAGTTAAGATTGTACTTCTAAACAAATACCTTATTTCCATTTTTCTTTTGTTGCAGGTAAGATGCTGTATTCGAATTTTAAAAAGGAGGAGCTACTGCATTACTTCAGTTTTTCTGTTTTTAACACACTTTTACTAACTTGGTATGTAATGGTCTCTTTGAACGTGATTTTCACCCACTTCAAAACGTTGGATCGAATTGAAACTTCGCACACTTATCAAGGACCGATGGCAATGCATGGTTAGCTAAGTGACGTCACTCTAAATGAAATATGGTGGACTCCCAAAGATGGCGGACTAGTTATATTTTTAGCACTTCCTTGATGAAAAAAAAAATTAAGCGTGTTTTTAGTTGCTTTTTAAACTACAGAAAATTATCATCAACACGTTTTTATTAGCTTCACCTGTTACTATGTAAAAAAATCTTTGAAGGACCTACTTCCCGGTTTCCGATTGAGCTGAAATTATGCATATATGGTGGTGGTTAGCTAAGTGACGTCATTCTAAATCCAATACGACTTGTATTTTCTTGGTCAGGCCGAATTCTTTTCAATCCACCCTCGTACCATCCCTATTCCTCAAAACCCTTTCAACACGAAAAATAGCAACACGTAAAACTCATCTTAAAAACAAAACAGTTTAACAAAGAAAACCCGGCGTCCCACGTCCGGGTGTCCGATTTTGAACCGTCTGTCCGACATTTGTCCGTCCGATCTGTTTCACTCACTTAGCAGGGTGGTCCCACACCCCCTATTGATTTTATTCGCCCCACTTTCCACGACACACCGCCCACCCTTTTTAAACGTTGCCTGCCAGACAATAGAAACGAAATTTTAACATTTTCTCAATCTTTTCAGCATGTTTTTGCTGTTCTTTTATAATTAAAATGCTTTGTGAAGACATCGTGGTATGGGTGACCATTTTCAATTTCTAATAATTGTAAGGAAAAAACATTTTAGGTAGGGAAATCAGAAATAGAGGACATTAGGACTCTATTCGTTTAGGTAATTATCATCAGGTGAGATAGCGGTCAAGCGTGTGCCTATACAGGGTGTAACGGAAAGGTGTGGTCATATTTTAAGAACTGCATCTGCCCATCGATATAAACAACTTTTTTCAAGAAAATCTGAGGAAATTATAAAAAAAATTTTTTACTCCCCATACAAATATTGATCAGCTGATGATAACTTTGTATGGAAAATCCAATTTTTTTTTTTGGAATTTTCTATTTTTTGTTAGAGAAAGTTGTTCAGTTCCAAGGGCAGAACCGACTCCTAAAATATGACCACACCTTTCCGTTACACCCTGTATATGATAAAAAAGGTATTTAAATAAACGTAAAAAAAATAGTTTAAAAAAACTAAACAAACACACTTTATTTTTTAACCGATTTCGAAAAAGGAGCAGGGTCTATCTTCACTGTTTTTATTTTTTTTTTATTTCTGTCCACCGATTTTTCTGTCAGTTGTGGACCGATTTTCAATTTTTTTTTGTCTGTGAGAATATACTCCCGAGATGGTCCCAAATAAATTTTATCGAAATTGCTTCAGCGCTTTTTAAAAAACTGAACAAAAACGACAAAATACGTATACATAGATAACGTTTTGGTTTTATCCAGTTATGTTTAAATTCTACGTTTAATGGCTGATCTGTCAGGTAACAGACACAAAAGAAAATCTATTGTTCGTGGTCACATTTATGACCTACGTGACAGATGAGGTTTTATTTTTATTGGGATTTTTAGTTCTGGGGTATAACAACTAAAAAGTGAAAATAAAAAACTTTTTTTCAAAAAAAACAACCGACTTCCAAAAAAGAAAATCCACAAAAAACTTCAATTTCGGAAGTCAGTATTGAAAAATGAAGAAATACAATACAAACACCGACTTCCGAAACTGAAGTTGTTTTTTAATTTTTAGTGTAGGTATTTTTTTTTTGGAAGTCGGTTGTTTTTTAGGTAAAAACTTTTTTAGCTACACTAAACGTAATACCTCTTACTTCAGTTGTCAAAGTTGTACTCTTCACTTTAGCAAGCCCAAAAAACAAACAACGAATTACTTAACGATACTAAATTCAATCCATCTTGAATCTTTAGACAATCGTTATTGTTGATAGAATTTCACTTTGTCTAGAGCATAAGGCATATCTCGAGAATTCAGACTCTAAAACATATTCTAATAATCCATTAACGAAAATATTTAACCCTATTACCTAATAAAAATAGCTCAGTCTGAAGTTTAATACGTCCATCGATTGGAACACATAATAGTTCCGAGTCCAGAAATAGCCCGCCGCCATGCGTAGGAGTATGAATGGATGACGTCAAATATTATGCATTCCATATCGGTCAAATGTTTCCGATCCCGCGGCTTTCGGTCACGTTCAGGTCTCTATAACAACATGGTCGGAAGTGGGCATAGTTCTGATGAAATTTTGTTAGAACCATGTTTATATAGATAGATAAAACATTTGTTTGATGCATCAAAAAGAGAAAAACGAACATGAGGGAGAAGAACACAATAAATTTTAAAAACCAAGTCATCATCATCATCATTTCAGCGGAAAGATGTCCACTGCTGGACATACCTAGGCCTTCCCAAAGTGTCGCCACAACGACCGGTCCTGATCCATCGGCAACCCGCGTCCCTCATCAGGTCATCATTCCACACACACACACACACATTGTTCGCAGATCAGATGGTCCATGAAGCCGAAAAGTTCTTGAGTGGCGACCGCGTATCAGAACACGCAGCGTTGGGAAAAGCAAAAACCTGAACAAGAATTAAAAAAAATAAAAAACTTTTTTACAAAAAAATAGAACCGACTTCCAAAAAAAGTGCAAAATAACTTTAATTTCGGAAGTCGGTGTTCCTGTTTTGTATCTTCGTTTTTTGACACCGACTTCCGAAATTAAAGTTATTTTGCACTTTTTCTGGAAGTCGGTTCTATTTTAATGTAAAAAAGTTTTTTATTTTTCACTTTTTAGTTGTGGTTCCCCATTGAACAGTGTTAACAATTCATAGACATACGATAGCAGCAATCGCGGTTGATTTGCTGTCAATTTTTGAAGAGTTCCGTTGTCTGTCTCCGAAACCCATCATCAGATCTTTTTGAAATTTAAATGGGACCATTTCGGAATAAACCCCTTTCGAACAAAAGAAGAATTTTGAAAATCCGTCAATATATGACGGAGTTATGCCCGAACATACATACGAATTGATAACCTCCTCCTTTTTCGAAGTCGGTTAAAAATAGTAACGATCACAAATTTCAATATAATCAATTTACCAATACAAACAAAAAGCACGTAAAAACAAGGAAAGTGACACTATGACACAGATAGTAGTAGATTTTTTTTACCAAGTAGGGACTGTAGGACCCCAAGGCACCAATACGGCCTGCAGGGATCCTGAGACGCTGTAGTATCTTCAGGGTAGACGTCTCACTCGCTGGCAACGCGAGAGTGCGGTGTTTAAAAAGGTAAGTCGCTACGGGCGGATAAGAAAATAGCTGAGGGCACTTTAAATAACTATATTGGTAATCCCAGAAAAATACATGTGTGCCCACTTGCCAGGGAAAAACTTCTATCTGACATAAAACAAAATTGACCTACTCTTTTTAATTATTCCATCAACTCTCCAATATTCTTAACTGCCAGCGGTGCAGACCCACTGAGATTAGGCTGTGTCTACAATCGTCACAGTACCCTTGGAAAAAAATCTAAAAAATATAAGGAAACCTATATTGCGGTGTGTTTGGGGCACTTTGGGGAAGTGGATTGGTGATTCGTAGATTTTGGTCCTGTCGGACTGGAGAAAAGAAGTAGTATGTCCTTCTCGGAGCCAGAAATCATGGTTATTAAAAAATAAAACCTATAAATTTAGAAAACTATACGTTTACTATCTTCTGCTAGCGGCTTCGCCCGCAAGGAATTAGTACTTCCCATATTATAAATTATAATCTATGTGCTATTTCAGATTATAATCTATCCCTGTGCCAAGTTTCATCTAGATCCGTTCAGCCGTTCTGGCGTGATCAGGTAACAGACATCCATCCAAACTTTCGCATTTATAGTATTAGTAGGAAATAGGATTCAAGAAACTTCAAAGTTAAAATTATAAGACTAAATTATGTAGAAACACAATCATATAAGAGAAAACTTAATCGTGAGTTGTTTGCCTTTTAGTTACACCAACCACCTTTTGCTTTCCTAAATAAGGAAACTGTCTACTTCTCCAGCTTTAAAACTTTCAAACACGCCAGTCAGAGCGAAGTTCCCAAACAAAACAGAAACGAGCACAAACTTTTCACATTTTCAGTTTATCTGCTAATTTTCTCAGACCTCAAAGAAAGGTAACGTCTGACTCAACTCTGGGTACCATTATTAACATACCTATAACAAACCTTTTTCATCCCAATCTTGTCTGATCTAACACCAAAGAACTCCACTTTTATAACAGCTACAAAAAACTATACTTACCATGTGCATTTACCTCCGAGTCTACAAACACAAAATCTTAGCCTACCCGAGGCAGACTTTATTCAATGATCCTAATTTTTTTAAATTGTATTTGCATCGCCTTAACAAAAACCAACTAAGTAAACCTAAAAAAAAAAATGGCACAGAAAAAAACTTATTTACAAAAAATAGAACCGACTTCCAAAAAAAAAAAAAAAATGCAAAATAACTTTACAAAGGTGTTATTTCTGCATTTCTCGCCATTAAAATTGTATCCTCAAAGATTACCAAATATTTACTTAAGAAAAGCTTTACATCCCACATCCACCATCACCATCCCCATTTTACCCCACAATAACGTACAATCTTACTCCAGAACACTCCGCACTACGAAAAACAATACCCAGTGCATTTACCTCTGAGTCTACAAACACCATCTTAGCCGAGTCGAGGCAGTCTTTAGGCGAGCCAGCGCTCTCCGGATCGAACAAAATCAATACAATACGACTGTTTTTAACGTGTACGGCCATCCCTACATCTAGATGTAGCGACGGAAGCGAGGAGCAACAGTTAGTGTACACCGCCAGGGTGGTTTGGATGTAAGGAGTATTTTTCTTGAAGGTAGATTCGCTTGGTAGCTCTATTTTTGGGGTGGGAAATCATCGAATAACTTAGAAGGGTGTGTCAGACTCTTACTGACTAAAACCCACTAGTGTTCCTTCAGTGGCCTACGCCAGGGCCGAGGTGACTCTTTCAAATAATCCCGCGACCAGGGCAGTAGCTTGGTAGCTTAGCATTGATTGTTCTTAGGGTAGTATTGTCAGGACTGGGGACGTTTACTTCAACAGCGGTACTCTTAGTGTGCGTGAAGTGTAATAACATAAACACGGGAACGCAATACTAAATATGACATTAAAATCATTCTTATACCATTGACAACGCACGTCTAACTGACTTATGACAATTAAATTATATTTGAAACTCGAATTAGAGCTTATTTCTTTTTTTTTCTGTGCCATGAGTTCTAAATCCCTCTAGAGTTCCTGATGAAGGAGTTTCTACAGTATATAGTAATCATTTTATTGAGATGATTCTGATCATTCGGAAGCTCTGTAGTTCGTAAAATTCACCGTCTAACTTTTTCTAAATGATAATTTTTTCTTAATTATTTTTTTCTTATTTATAATTATAAAATTACCCAGAACTGTTGTCTTAAACAATCGCTACGAGGTGTAGGGATTGTTTAAGACTGAACTAAAACACGTGACCCATCTAGCTAACCACAGCTATAGAACATAGAAGTTTGAGTGAGTCTTATATACAAAATTCATTTCCAAAATCTCTACTCGAATACTTCGCTGACAGGCTGCAGACGAATATCATTGTTGTTTCAAAAATACACTACTCAACTGTTTACTAAACCTAAATGATGTCTGTTTTCAATAACATTATTCGACACCTAAGTGAACGCCTAATTTTCACCGTTCGGTATTCAACACTCTACTCAGCACCGAGAGTTGAAAATCCATTAAAGCAATAATATTTAGGCATTGTCAGCTAGTGTTACTGAAAACGGGCCGCAAAGTTCTAAATAGGCACAAAACTAAACGTGTTTCACGCTCAAAACGTTTGTCTCACGCCTCGTCATTGAAATTTAATTAGGTAGACCTAGTTTTACTCCATTAACATTTCTCCAATGTTCGCTCCAAGGCTGTCCTGTTTGTTTCACATACAATTACAATCTATTTCAATACATATGTTTGCTTCTTTACGGTTTTCCTTACGAGGACTAAAATTCACAGGGCTACCTGTTACTCGTCCCCACCGAGTGTTTCCACGTTGCCGTCGTGGTGGGGCTTATGGGTCTCCATGATCCTGGGGACTTCCGGCATGAGTGACTTACTTGTGCCGGAAGGCTCCAGGGGAGAGGCCCGACTAAGAGGAACACACCGGGGGTCGCGTCCATTGTCAGTCGATCATCGTCGACTGCCAGTGGATGCGACCTCCACCCAATCCTAAGCTTGGAGGCGTGGCTATGGGATGCGTACCGGAGGGATGTCCGGATGCTAGCGCCTCACAAGAGGGCCGCGCCGTTGGGAGGCTTGAGCAAGCTGTTCGAGCCTCCTAACGGCGTGGAACCTGGGGGATTCTTCGTCGCTGCTCTCTGGTACGCATCTGTTCATCAGATGCGACCTTGAGAGCGGCGCCGATTCTGGGGAGGGCCCATAAGGGCAGAGTGTGTGAGTGAGTGAGTGAATGAGAGAGAGTGAATGCGGAATATGCGAAATGCTAGAAGAAGATAGGGAGGTTGAGTAGGGGAGTCAGGGACCACACCCTTAAAAGGAACAAACACAACATGGACAAGATTAAAGCGAATAAAATTACCCAGGGCGGCAACCACCTTCAAGAAGGTGGGGGAACCGCTGCGCTCCACGGAGCGTCTCGCCCCCATTCGTATGCTGGGGGGGGCGACTTTGGTCTTCCGCATGCCGGCGACGGCATCAAGAGCCGAGGAGGCTCCACAAACAACGACCTGGATCCGCTTGTCGGGGACAATCCCGACAACAAGAGCCGAGGAGGCTCCAGATCATCTCCTCCATTTGAGGAGATGATCAATTTTTGCTATAAGACGCCCGACAAGCCGCGGTCGGGCGATGATAGCCAAGTCGAAGTCGGCAAGGAGGTGGAGCGTGGTGCTGCGTCGGAGTCCGGCGCAGCACTGGTAGCAGCTCCGGGCTCTGGGAGTCCGGAGAATGAAGAGGAAGTGGGTGCTTCCGGGGGAGTCGTGGGTGAATGCTCGCGGTTCTTCCGGAACCAAAAGCGCTCCAAGTCGGGGGATGGCGGGGAGTCGTCCTCTGATGTAGAGGTGATGGCCCCGCCTCCCAAGATCCCCACCGGTCGGAGGGGAGGAGGAGCGATCCGGAGGCCCAGCAAGGCCACCAAGGCGGGCAGGAGAGCCGCAAGGCTCGCCAAGGAGGCGCGCCACCCCGCTGCGTTGGGGTCTTGTGCCTCGGCCTCTGGGTCCTCGGGTGGAGAGCCGGACGCCGCTAGCTCCAACTCGGAGCGAGCGGCCAGGCTTGCGGAGGTCGTGGAGGCCGCCATCAAGGGTGTGGTGCAGAAGAGGCTGCCCACATCCAGAAACAGGGCCACCTCCGAAGCCACGGCCTCCATAGTGGCGGCGGCAGAGGCGAGTTTCGGCGGGCCTCCGTCTGCATTGGACGAGACGTCCAAACTGCGGGCGGAGGTCGCCCGCCTGACCGCCACTACGGAGCTTCTGGTTAAGGAGAACCAGAAGCTCCGGGCAGACCTGGCCGAACTCCGAGGAGGTCACCGGAGGGACGCGCAGGAGGAGCTCCAGCACGGGCCGAGTCAGCCCTTGCCCGCCGCGGAGAACCAAGTTCTCGACCTGGTGCGGCAGGAGCTGGCTGCCTTCAACAGGCGGTTCTCCGTGCTGGAGGGCATTGTGTTGCGCCCTCCGCTAGCGGCGAGCCAGCCGGCCTCGGGCCAGCGGCAAACGCGCTCGTTTGCCGCCGCCGCGGCTGCTGCGCCCAAGGGTGCGACGGGACGGGCCGACCGCGGGGCAGTGCTGAAGCCCGCGGGGCCGGCCCCGTCTAAGGCGACGAAGGCGCCAAAGGCGCCGCCAAAGCCACCTGGGAGGGTCCCAGCAAAGGCGACAAGGCGGCCGCCCCAGACTGCCCCGCCTTCTGAACCTCCTGCGACCGGGGCTGCCGAATGGCAAGTGGTCGGGGAGAAGAAGAGGGCGGGCAAGACGGCAAGGGCGGCCAAGCGAAGGGAGAGGCGCAAGCGGCAGAAGGAGCGAGCCGCCGCGGCTAGGCTCCGCGCCCCGAAGTCCGCAGCTGTAGTGATCACACTACAGCCGGAGGCGGTTAAGAGGGGCGTGACCTACCGCGCCGTGCTCGCTAAGACGAAGGCGGCGGTGAGCCTCGAAGAGGTGGGGTGCGCCGACGGCGTCCGGGTGAAGGTCACCAAGACCGGAGCCCGGATGCTGGAGGTCCCCGGTGCCTCCAGCGGCCCAGCCGCTGACGCCCTGGCCGAAAGGATCAGGGCGTTGCTGGTGGACGAGGCCCGGGTGTCCAGGCCCACGAAATGCGCTGACATCCGCATTATGGGCCTGGACGACTCCGTGACGGAGGGTGAGGTGGTGGCCGCTGTTGCCAGGACTGGAGGGTGCCCTGCTGAGCAGGTGAGGGCGGGCACCATCCATCCTGACACTGCGGGGCTGCAAACCATCACGGTGAGCTGCCCCGTGTCAGCGGCCAGAGCCATCACCGCGGGGGGCCGGAGGCTTTTGGTGGGCTGGGTTTCAGCGCAGGTTAAGCTGCTGGAACCCAGGCCTCTGAGGTGTTTCCGCTGCCATGTGGGCGACCATGTGGCGGCTAAGTGCACCTCGGAGGTGGACCGCAGTGACCACTGCTTCCGATGTGGTCAGCCCGGTCACAAGGCCGGCTCGTGTAACGCCGCGCCGCACTGCATGGTATGTGCGGCGGCAGGCAAGCCGGCCGATCACCGGGCTGGGAGCAACCACTGCGCTCCACCCGCCAAGGCCAAGGCCAAGACCAGAGGCAAGGCCAAGCCCTCCGCCACCGCCGTCACCGTCACCGCCGCAGCAGCCGTCACCGCCGCTTCCGCCGCTGCCGCCCCCATAGCCGTCGTCGTCGCCGCCGCAACCGCCGCGGCGGCGGGACCCTCACAGGGGGCTCAGGAGGAGGCTGTAATGGAATGCCAATAACGGCCCCATTACGCCTCCTCCAGACGAATCTCAACCACTGTGCCACTGCTCAGGACCTGTTGTTCCAGAGCATGGCGCAGTGGTCGATTAACGTCGCTGTGGTCGCCGAGCCGTACTATGTCCCGCCCAGGGATGACTGGGTGGAGGACCTGGACGGCTCGGTGGCCATCATTTCGTCGGCCGCCGCCGGTACCCCGACCCTTGAGGATGTCAAGAGAGGTCGGGGTTGCGTAGCAGCACGGTTCGGGGATATAGTAGTGGTAGGGGTGTACTTCTCCCCGAACCGATCTCTCGCCGAGTTCCAAATCTCTCTCGCGGAGTTGAGAGACGTCGTTGTCGTCGGGTACCGTTCCCTCCCTGTGCTCGTCCTCGGGGACTTCAATGCCAAGAACTTGGCTTGGGGTTCCCGGTACACGGACACACGGGGGAGGATGGCGGAGGACTGGGCCCTAGAGACGGGCCTGGTCAACCTGAACCGGGGTTCTGTCCCCACGTGCGTGCGGTGGCAGGGCGAATCGGTGGTGGATATCTCATTCGCCAGCCCCGCCCTGTCACCGTGCGTAGTTGACTGGCACGTCATGGAGGAGGTGGAGACGTATTCCGATCATCGGTATATCCGGTTTGACGTCTCCGCCCAGACCTCCAGCGCGCCGGTCCGACAGACCCCGAGTGGTCCGCGTTGGTCGCTGAAGCAGCTGGACCGGGAGCTACTCCTGGAAGCCTCGATCGTGCAGGCCTGGGTGACATCACCGGACAGGCCTGCCGACATAAACGACGAGGCAGAGTGGTTCCAGGAGGCCATGTCCGAGATCTGTGACGTGGCAATGCCCCGGGTCCGGCCTTGTGCTCGGCGCCAAGTGTACTGGTGGTCGGCGGCGCTTACGGCTTTACGCCAAGCGTGTATTGCCGCGCGACGCCGGTACACCAGGTATCGCAGGCGGCTCCGTAACCGCACGCCGGAAACGGAAGCCGTCGAGGCGGAGCTATACGAGGGGTACAGAGCGGCGAGGACCGCTCTCCGAGCGGAGATCTTGCGGGCCAAGAAATCGGCCCGCGAGGAGTCGCTGGAGGCTCTCAACAGAGACCCGTGGGGGCGCCCGTACAAAGCGGTGCGGCAGAAACTCCGCCCATGGGCCCCCCCGCTGACGCAGAGTCTCCGGCCGCAGCTCGTGGAGGGCGTGGTGAGCGCTCTGTTCCCCTCGCGAGGGGAACATACCCCTCCGCCTATGGCTCCCCCTCCTGCGGTACCTGACGCGGACCAACCCGACGACGACGACGTTCCCGAAGTGACCGAGGTAGAGCTGAGAGCGGCGGTGCGTAGGCTGAACGCCAAAAGCACCGCCCCAGGACCCGATGGCTTTCATGGGAAAGCCTGGGTCCTGGCCTTGCAAGAGGCTCTCGGGCCTCGACTCAGAGGGCTTTTAAGCGCATGCTTGGAGAGGGGCCAGTTTCCACGTCGGTGGAAGACGGGGAAGCTGGTCCTGATCAAGAAGGTGGGGCGCCCTGCGGACTCTCCGTCCGCTTACCGGCCCATTGTGCTGCTCGACGAGGTGGGCAAGCTCTTTGAAAGAGTAATTGCAGACCGCCTCGTCGGGCAGATGGTGCGGGTGGGGCCGGATCTGGCGGAGAGCCAGTACGGCTTCCGCAGGGGGCGCTCCACGGTGGACGCCATCATGCGCGTACGAGCCCTCACGACGGGGGAGGCAGTTGCCCGGGGCAGGGTCGTCTTGGCGGTGTCTTTGGACATCTCCAACGCCTTCAACACCCTGCCCTGGAGTTGCATAGTGGAGGCACTCCGGTATCACCGGGTGCCGCCCTACCTCCGTCGCGTAGTCGAGGCGTATTTGACGGACAGAGCCGTCATCTACCCCGGTCATCAGGGAGAATGGAACCGGCGAGAGATGTCGTGCGGTGTTCCACAGGGATCGGTCCTGGGGCCGCCTTTGTGGAACATCGGATACGACTGGGTGCTGCGCTGCGACCTCCCCATTGGCGTCAGCGTAGTGTGCTACGCTGACGACACGCTAGTCTTAGCGCAGGGGTGGTCGCACGAGGCGGCGGCCGACCGTATGACACGCGGGGTTGCGACAGTCATAGGGAGGATCCGGCAACTGGGACTCGAGGTGGCTCTGCACAAGTCCGAGGCCATGTGCTTTCATGGCTATCGGAACGAGCCACCGGAGGGTTCCCAGATCACGGTAGGAGGGGTTCGCATCGGCGTCGAGGGTACGATGAAGTACCTGGGACTCGTCCTCGACAGCCGGTGGAACTTCGTCGAGCATTTTCGACGTTTGGCTCCCAGATTGGACAGGGCCGGGGCCGCCTTGAAGCGGCTCCTACCCAATCTGAAGGGGCCAAACGCCTCCTGCCGGAGGCTCTACGCGGGGATCGTGCGGTCCATGGCCCTCTACGGGGCACCGGTGTGGGCGCGTTCATTGACGCAGCGTTCAACGCGCCAGATGAACGCGGCCCAGAGGGTCATGGCCATCCGCATCATCCGCGGATACTGCACGATCTCCCGTGAGGCGGCGAGCCTCCTTGCCGGACTGTCACCGTGGGATCTGGAGGCAAAAATCCTCGCGCACCTGTACGAGTGGCGCGAGGAGGCTAAACGCCGGGGCGAAACTCCGCTGCCGCGACAACTCGCGGCTCGGCGGACAGAGCTCCGGCAGGATCTCATGGTGACATGGAGAGAGCGACTGTCGCAACCCAGCGCTGGGCACGCCACCATCGAGGCGGTAGTGCCCCTCTTTGAGGAGTGGCTGGAGAGGCGCCATGGCGCCCTCACCTTCCGCCTGACGCAGGTGCTCACCGGACATGGCTGTTTCGGGAAGTACCTGTGTCGTATCAAGGCGGAGGTGACCCCTGCGTGTTTCCACTGCGAGGATCGCCCCGTGGACACGGTGGAGCATACGGTGGAGGTTTGCCCCGCCTGGGCAGAACACCGCCGTGTCCTCGTGGATGCGATAGGCGGCAGCGACCTCTCGCGCCGTGCCCTGGTTCAGGCCATGGTACGGAGTGAGAGGGAATGGGGGGCCGTCTCCAACTTCTGCGAAGCAGTAATGCTCGCGAAGAGGGAGGCGGCACACGTTAGGGAGATTCAACAGAGACCGAATCGCCCTAGCGCCCCCAGCAGCAGCCGCCGCAGGAGACGCCGGGGGCTGCGAGACGATCTCCGGCCACCGTAGACCCGGGCCTGCGGACGGCGAGTAGCGGGTAACTCGCCGTCCGATCAGCACCAGGCCCGAGAGTCGACGGCGCGTAGTGTTCCACGCGCGCCTCAAAGAGTTGTCAGCAAAGGACGGGGCCTGCCACGGCCAGTGCCTGCCCGGGGGTGGAGGATAAATTCGAAAGAGTTACCTCGCCCCCGGGCGCGTAGGGCAGGGAGGAACAGGGGTGGGTTTTAGTCAGTAAGAGTCTGACACGCCCTTCCGCTCCACCCCAGAGCGGAAAGAGTCATTGGATGATTTCCCACCCCCCAAAAAAAAAAAAAAAAAAAAAAAAACCTGTTACTCGTATCTTCATCTCTTTATTTTTTGTTTGACCACTATCTCCACTGATAGAAAGCGATGATGTGGTCGACCAGGAAGCACGTTTGCCCAGAAGTAACTTATTAACCCTTGACCCCCAAGTTGTAGCTATTAGGAAACATAGACTCCGACAGCGATTTCCACTCCTTAGCTGTACGCTTTCTTCATGTTTTGATGGTTCTGGTAAGCTCAAACTCTTCTTCTCTCATGTCCGAATGGAACTATGAGAGGAGCTACCATATTAGATGTTTACCGGATATTCAAGTGTCTGTGATTCCTACCACCATTCAACCGTCCTTCAGCCTATAACCCAAAAGCCTTTAAAGCAAGAGTGAGAGGCATCTTATGAACTTGCTTGTTCCATCGCTCGTAGACCACATCTATGGCTTCATCTTCATCATTTCAACCGAAAGATGTTCACTGCTAGACATAGGCCTTCACCCAAGTATCACCACAACGACCGATCCTGTGCGTCTCGCATCCATCCGATACCCGCGACCTTCACCAGGTCATCAGTCCACCTTCCAACGCTGCGTCTACCTGTACACGATCGCCACTCCAGAACCTTTCACCTATCGTTTCCAAACATTTTGCAATCACGGTTACGAGCTGGATCATCCTATGCTACTTCGTACTTAATATTATTAATGCGAAAATTAGGATGGATGTTTGTTACTCCATCAGGCCAGAACGGCAAAACGGATCTGGATGAAATATGGCACAGAGATAGGTTATTGTCTGGAATAGCACATAGGTTATAATTTATAATTGGGGAAGTATTAATTTCACGCGGGTGATGCCGCTGGTAAAGCTAGTAAATAATAAGAATGCATATACCTAATTTTTAACATTATCGCAATTCGAGAATGGCTATCGTTCATAAATATTACTTTATTCAGTCGACCCTCAAGTAGGTAACTACGTACAGGTCGAACAGGTCAAACCAACAAGAAAAGAAGAAGAATCATTTTCATTTATGCTTCAGCAATTAATCAACTTAATGACAATTATTGACAGATTTATTTCTTCAATTGTTAATTCCGACACAAATAATTACAAGTATAATAAGAAATTCAATATGATACTTACTGAGAAAAATTAGCATTCCTTTTTTCATTTTTTTTTTTTTGCAAAATTCAGTCTATCCTATTATAAAGGCTTCTGAGGCTCTAGATAAAAAACAAATTCAAAAAACCTGACTGACGAAAACCACAAAAAAGCTAAGAACAAGTCACTTTTCAAGCAGTCTGAAGCAGTTGCTGACATAAAATCAGCGATCGAACTAAAATAAATTCCACTAACTGTCTGATGCAGTTACACTGCCTGAAAAGTGACTTGATTGGTTTTTTTTTTATTTGAGCATCTAACAGTAGACATATTTTGGCGTTTAACATAATAACACAAAAACTTTATCTGCCCTTAGGATAAATATAAGACCAACTGTACTTAATAATAGTCCCATACAGGACCTAGCTACTGAAACCCCAAAAATGTATCAAAATCCAACCAAATATTTTCCATTGCACCAAAAACGCTTCACGAATTTCCCACATAGCATTCATTTCCATGAAAATTCGCATTAACTATGCAAGTTACTTTAACAACAAAAAAACTAGAAACATTAAAAGCATGCAAAAATTGCTTGATGAATTCAACACTTGCCCCGATTCCCAGGATTATAAAAACTGAATGCTAGATCGATTATCGAATTATAGACAATTTTTATACCGTACGACTTTACGGCACTTAGTTTATCGTTCACTGGTTTTGTTTTATCTATTTTTGTTATGAGCTGTTTTGCTAGGGACGTTTTGAACAGAGCATAATGATCTGAGGAACTAGGAAATGATTAACTAATACTTTTATCTGGTTCTTCTATTAAAGTTGAAAACTTTAAGTCGTTTAACTGCCTCGTTGGTCTCGAGGTTGAAAGCGCGTCTGCTGAGCGTGAGGTCTTTCGATTCTCTGACGGCCGGCAAATAAGGTTATTGGGATTTTCCATTAGTAATTAATCTGTCAACAGGGGAGTTTGGAAGTTGGTGATGTGACACCCCCATACCACGGTTGTATTCGTTTCTTATTTTTTCAATTCTAGAAACTCCGCCATACCATCGCAGCATCTTTATTTCTGTGACGTGCATTTTCTGTTCATCTGACTTTCTCATCGGCTAGCACTCAGATCCGTAGAGTAGAGCCTCTTCTTCTTGTTCGTCGTATCGATGATTCAAAAATGAAATCTCTTTTAACCAAAACACAGCCACGTCGACAGCGTTAGCATTTGCCTCATAAGAGTCTTTCAAAGTGCAAGTGTTGTGGCACATGGGGCATGACAAGAGGTTAGACATTGTAAGGAACGTAGCTCCGCATTGGCATAGAGTAGAGCTGATCTCACTGTTCTTTACATTTGTTTTTATTGAGATGATGATTAGTACAGATATATGGAACAAGAAGACATGTTGCGCTCACAACATATTGCGATAAGAGCAAGAGAATCATGAATGGAAAGAAAAAGAATAACCAATTAGATACCCCAAAGAAAACTTTGTATCCTGTTATATAAAGGAAAGAAGAAGAATAATATAAAGGAAAAACACAAAAAACAGAAATCGAAAGACTATCAAATAGAAACATTTAAAGACCCCTTGATAAATTTAAACATAAATTATGAAACAATAAATATAATTCGCACTAAAAATTCTGCAAGCAGCAAATTATAACTTATTACTGACAGGCAAGGTTCAAATCTAGATCAATAAAATTCTAAACGTCTGATACATAGGATATCGTATTCTAGGTCACAAATTAATATGTAGGTCTGATGCAAATATCATGCAGTAATAATATACATACATGTTATTGTAATATTTATTTTTAATAAAACTGTATCTTGTGACCTGTGTGGTGCATGAGATGTTTTTCTGTGGCAGTTTTTTTATTATCGCTGCATTTGTTTTAGGGTTGGGCAGCACGTCTGCCTTAAAATAACCTATTCACTTTAGACTTAAAGACTCTTATTCATTTATTAAATGTAAGATATTTTTAATTTTAAAGTAATAATTGCTGGGTTTTTTTAATCTCACGCCAACTAACTCGTTCCTAAAGCTCTTCTTATTCGTTGTCACACGCTTGGCAGAGTGGTCGTGGTCGTTACAAGGATGGTGGCAAGCTTCATAATCCGTTTCTTCCATACTGTAGCTCTTCTTGTACATTCGTGAAGTTAATCATTGAGTGCAGTTTTTCCTTAGGCTCTAGACAAAGCCAAAACGCAAAAAGGGATTCGGCAGCGTTTGTGAAACCCATATATTTTTGACTTTTAGACAATCGTCACCGAAAACTTTCTGCGCTGCCATAATTAAATCGAGACCAAGGCAGGACTATGATAATGTATTGATGAAGAAGACTTGGTGCGCTGACCACAAATAAATTGGGTTAAGAGCAGGATAATGATAATGTATGGATGAAGAAGACTTTCCGCGCTGCCATAAATAAATCGTGATAAAGGCAGGATTATGATAATGTATGGATAAAGAAGACTTGCTGCGTTGCCATGAATAAATCGGGATAAAGACAGGAAAATAATTATGTACGGATGAAAAAGACTTGCTGAACTGACCTTAGAACATTGAGATAAGGGCAGGCGAATGATAATATATGGATGAAGAAGATTTGTTGCGCTGACCACAAATAAATTGGTATAAGGTCAGAAGAATGATAATATTGATACATGTAATTAGTAGAAATGGACCAAGAACATAAATGGTAAAGTAAGGACGGTGTCTCTTAGTTGCATGGGGTCCCACTACTATCCAAAATAATATAAAATTTTGGTAGACAGAAAGAAATAGAGTACTTACGAACCTCAAAACTTAAAAAGACATTGATAAAAGTCGTGGAAAACAAAAATAAAAATAGTCGCGAATAAAAATATCTACGAATACCAGGACAAAGCAAACGGTCACTGAATCATTTAGACCTTTTTGTGTCCTGAACTTTTCATGGGAACTTCCATCTGGCATGCAGTAAACGGCTGTCTCGTCCAACTTTAGTTTTTAATCATCAAAACTCATTTGAGATTCTTCGGAACTTTACATTTCCAGCCTATTTATTAGCGAGTTGACATTTTAAATACCTCGATGAATTGTTAGTTTGAAAATGGGTTATTAGAATATTAAATTGAAGTGGTCAGTCGATCGATGGGTTTGAATATCTAAGTACTTTGTTCTTTTGTTTCAAGCTATTTTTTTGCTGTAGTCTGTGGAACTGTGGCATGGATGGAGAAACGTTAGGTTTGGTTAGATTGAAAATTATAAATAGGTGGGTAGGTTTAATTCCTGTTTTTAGATAATATTACTATCTCAAAGTTGTGAAAGATGGTCGAATGTAGGAGATTTTTTGTATAGGTAATCTTACTTAATCACACTAATTATAAAGGTGAAAGTTTGTGAGTGTGTATTTGTATTGGAATAGCAAATTATGATACTTTTATGATATCTCGGGAGTATGTTTTAAATTTTCGACTTTCACGCGGGTGAGGCCGCTGGCATGAGCATCAGCTAGAACATATTACTGATGATTGATAACAGAGAGAGTGATGCAGTTCCTTCAAGGCTTCAAAAATTTGATATTGGACCACATAAAACTGATAGCACTCTGATATTGGTCCCATCTGAAACATGTCTAGTTAATACAGTTTCTAAGGCCCTAGCAACTAGCCATAGATTAAAATATTCTTGAACCAAGACCTCCTGCGCCTGTACCCGAGGTACACCACCTGTGGCTTCGTAAATTTAGTGTATTTTCGTCCTCTTCACACTCACTAAACACCCCTACAGCCATCTCTTTCACTCCTGTTTTCACAAATAAGTTGCATCCGAAAACAAAATAGAAAAGCTTCAGATAGTACAAAGGAGACTGGTCTTTATTCTTGAGAAAGGAAGGGGTGAAATGGTGTGTATGTGGGTAGACTGAAAATTCTTTGTCAGGCGTACTGAAAGTTTCAGAGCTGTAGGAAATGCACCGAGCTGTATACTCTGATTGTAATATAACGCAATTTAAAATAAATAGGGATGGGGTTTAGTCGATAGCATAAGCGTTAAAATTTTGAGGTGAAATTAACCCAAAAATCTTTCACGTTTTATCTCCAGCTATTCTTGGAGTGGGTACTAATTTGGGTAACAATAAGTAACCAGTAAAACTGTCATGCTGAAAATAGACACACATAAAATTGCAGAGATTTAATGGGTCAAAGAATAAAAAATTCTTAAAAGATAAATCATACAATATCTTCTTACGGTTAAATTCTCATCTAGGTACTCTAAAAATATCTACTAAAATAATAATAATAAGTTTATAGTAAAAGAATCATTTTTTAAACATCAATTAAATGTGCACACAATATTTTGTGTCCGTACTGTAGAGCATTGAAGAGTTCCTTTATCTGGAGCTGATCCTGGATGTCGATTCAGGTCATGCTTATCATAAAATGCATTGTCACCAGAACTAAGAGTGTATGCAAAATTTCAGCTCAATCAGATACCAACAAATGGTCGAATAATGGTTTGCAACTTTTAACGGACAACTTACAAATATACGAACAGTGCAAGTTAAATAAAAGCATATAAAAACATCTAAGCTTATTAAAATATCCTATTAAATACCTATCACCATTCTCTAAACTCTAAAACATTAGCACATCGTTGCTAAAACTAACAGCCTCAAAGAGAAAGTATTTTTACTTTGACCTTTAACCCATCATAACTTGATACTACAGGCTATATCATTAAAATTTAGAAAATACCCGCTTCGGCTAGTAACCGCTACTTTTAACGTTATTAATGTTATTTGTACAACTTTTATGGCCTTGGCTACTGCATCAATGGTTTTATAAACTAATGAAGCTTTACGAATCATATATCACGATTGCATTACTCAAAGGAGCAGACAGCGGTTTATAGAAAGTCCCATATTTCACCCTGTGGCTCATCTAGGTGGGGGTAAGTTTTTTTCCACTAACCATGCACACACATCTAAATAACATTTTGTAACAGAGAATTTATAAATAAATTCAATATCAATATAAACATAATAAAATATAATATCTAATACTTTACTGTACACCAAAAAAGTTACACAACTCATTACACAAACTTAAGTCACCATCATCATCTCAGCCTTTTTATCGTCCCCACTGCTGGGGCACAGGCCTCCTCTTCGTGAGAGGGTGTAGGCCGCAATCCACCACGCGGGCCCAATGCTGATTGGTGAATGCCACATGTCTTCGAATTTTTGGTTCTAGGACATGCCGGTTTCCTCACGATGTTTTCCTTCACCGTTTTGAGAGCAGTGGTGATGAAATAATTTACACAAAGTAAAGCGCCTGCCTGGGTTTGAACTCACGACCTACAACTTCTAAGTCGCGGCCAATACCACTGGGCCACCACTGCTCAAACAAACTTAAGTCTATGGGTACAGTGGCGATCTCGTCGCTGACAGCGATACCTACTAGACAACCTTTGGATGTAGTGAAAGATCTTAAAATAATAAGCGAGTATTCTGCGTTGTACTGCTAATAAATTTATTGGGCATCAAAAGTTAACATTAATAGTATGTACATATTATATGTTACACAATGAACGATAGCGTTTGTTCAGAATTCTAAATACAAACTTACTTCCATTTTAGACTATCAGGGGATCGAACTCAGGATCTAACATTTAGCAGATGAGCCTACGGCCAAAATACACTAAAATATCTAACTTACCAAACATTAATCTACTAAAAATGACCCGATAACCAACTTTAACGGTAATTTACCAAGAAAACCAATTAAAAAATTGAATTAACCTCATCTAGTTTTTAGTACAAAATGATAGGATGAAATATGCGGCTAATATTTATCAAATTACATTTAAGCAAAACTGCATTACCTGTTCTACCATATACTTAAATAAATTTTTATTATTATTTTATTATTAATTACCCACATAATATCGACACTGTCGCATCACTGGCTCGGTAACCGGGTAGCATTTCATGGGTAAACTGCTGTTGTCCCAGCTTAATCTTTAAACGAGTTTGTTCCAATTCGCATTCAGAGATGGTGCTGACCCAAACGTTAGGAAATGCTTGTCTGGTTTTTAATTAATGGGGTTTGTTTTATACACTGACTAGCGAGCCGCACCAGCTTTGCAAGGGTACAAATTTTACACTTAAAACTTTATCATGAATCAATCTATCAATTGGTGAAAACCGCATGAAAATCCGGTCAGCAGTTTAGACGTGGTGGGGGGACTTTCTTTCATAATATATAGTGATTGTGATAGTGTAACGTTAAAAACTATCTTCTTGACGGTTCTTTTATTATCTCGTAAAGCAGTTGATATTGCGCCTGATCTCTCTCCGGTCGTGTTGGATTGCCCTCCCATCGAACTATGACAGTGGAGGATCAGAGAGTGCATCTGTTCTTGCGCACACGCTTAATGCACCTGTGCCTCTCAATTTCATCGTTACAGCCAAACACGTCCACTGCTGGACATAGGCCTCCGCCAAGGCCGCAAGGATACATTATTTCCGTGACCCCCACCACCATCAGTCTGCCTAGAGGGAAGCCTTCCAACGTTACGTCCTCCGTAAAGAGTGAGAAATATAAATGTGGTAAATGGATAGACCATTTACCACATTTATATTTCTCACTCTTTTAGTTATATGCATTTTGTACTATGGACTCGAGACAAAGTGTCAATCTATCAGCGATGGCAATTGATTTCAGGGATTGATCACATAAATTTCGATAGCGCTTGTCAATCCTAAAGTCCTAATCGTATATTTTTGCTCTTTCAAACACTCCCGCGACCCTGCACTTTCTAGAGCCTCAAGTGACATTTCGATAGCGCTTGTCAATCCCATATATTCCCGTTCTAGAGCCGCGGTGACGTTTTCGAACATTCCCGCGACCCTACACTTTCTAGAGTCTCAAGTGACATTTCGATAGCGTTTGTCAATCCCATATATGACCGTTTCAGAACCGCGGTGACTTTTTCGAACATTCCCGCAACCCTGCACTTTCTAGAGCCTCAAGTGACATTTCGATAGCGCTTGTCAATCGCATATATTCCCGTTCTAGAGCTGCAGTAACTATCGAACACTCCCGTGACCCTGCACTTTCTAGAGCCTCACTCAAGTGACATTTCGATAGCGCTTGTCAATTCCATATGTTCCCGTTCCAAAGCTGCGGTGACTTTTTCGAACATTCCAGCGACTCTGCACTTTCTAGAGCCTCAAGTGACATTTCGATAGCGCTTGTCAATCCCATATGTTCCCGTTCCAAAGTCGCGGTGACTTTTTCGAACATTCCCGCGACTCTGCACTTTCTAGAGCCTCAAGTGACATTTCGCGACCCTGCACTTTCTAGAGCCTTAAGTGACATTTCGACAGCGCTTGTCAATCCCATATATTCCCGTTCTAGAGCCGCGGTGACTCTTTCGAATACTCCCGTGACCCTGCACTTTTTAGAGCCTCAAGTGACATTTCGATAGCGCTAGTCAATCCCATATATTCCCGTTCCAAAGCCGCGGTGACTTTTTCGAACATTCCCGCGACCCTGCACTTTCTAGAGCCTCACTCAAGTGACATTTCGATAGCGCTTGTCAATCCCATATATTCCCGTTCTAGAGCCGCGGTGACTCTTTCGAACATGCCCGCGACCTTGCACTTTCTAGAGCCTACTTACAATTTTCTAGAGCTACAAGAGCAAACCCATGTAAATATATATAGATATATATACATATAAATATATTTACATGGGTTTGCTCTTTATTTATTTATTTATTTATTAAAACTTCATGCAACACAAATGTACAAAGGCGAACTTAATGCCTTAGGCATTCTCTACCAGTCAACCAAGGGTGGTGGAGAGAAAACATGGCAGGTGCATTAACTGAAAAAATAAAATAATTCTAAGACGAAACTAATTACAAAAGTATATATAAATATAGTTAAAATAAACATACATATATATTTAATATTTGCTCTTGACTCTAGTCTAGGTCAGAGGTGACAGATACAAAGTCGACGATGGAGCGAGCTTACCCAGAAGAAGCTTGAAGAGCTTCTAACTTTGAAGAGATTAGGCTTGTATGCATTCGGAAATACAGACGCAGGTAAAGAGTTTCACTCATATTCCCGTTCTAGAGCCGCGGTGACTCTTTCGAACACTCCGGCGACCCTGCACTTTCTAGAGCCTCAAGTGACATTTCGATAGCGCTTGTCAATCCCATATATTCCCGTTCCAGAGCCGCAGTAACTCTTTCGAACACTCCCGCGACCTTGCACTTTCTAGAGCCTCATTTAAGTGACATTTCGATAGCGCTTGTCAATCCCATATATTCCCGTTCCAGAGCCGCGGTAACTCTTTCGAACACTCCCGCGACCTTGCACTTTCTAGAGCCTCATTTAAGTGACATTTCGATAGCGCTTGTCAATCCCATATATTCCCGTTCCAGAGCCGCGGTGACTCTTTCGAACATTCCCGCGACCTTGCACTTTCTAGAGCCTCAAGTGACATTTCGATAGCGCTTGTCAATCCCATATGTTCCCGTTCCAGAGCCGCGGTGACTCTTTCGAACATTCCCGCGACCTTGCACTTTCTAGAGCCTCAAGTGACATTTCGCTAGCGCTTGTCAATCCCATATGTTCCCGTTCCAAAGCCGCGGTGACTTTTTCGAACATGCCCTTGATACTGCACTTTCTAGAGACTCATTTAAGTGACATTTCGATAGCGTTTTTCAAACCGTACGTTTTTGAGTTTTCGAATTATTAAATTATCAGTATCGCTGTTATAATGTCACTTTATTTTATAACCTTTTATAATTTCTATACCACGGTAGTAAAGAGTCTCATATACGATTTACAAATTACAGATTCACTGGGCGACGCATAGTTTCTAAGGGCAGAGGTTATGCTTTCACTGGCGGAATGCCCGTTTGTTTTGTACCCGTTATGGTTATACAATATTTTGTTAGGTAGATGGGTACCCTACCTGGGAATAAACTAAAAATGTTAGTTGATCGAAGGCGATGGTGTATTACCAAAATCATTTGTGGATCGTCTATGGTTTCTTCTGTTATTATGTCTGTCCCTGACAAAAACCCAACAGCCTGTTTGTATAACTTTTAAATTATTTTTCTTGTTTATTTATTGTTTAGTTTTATCTGTGCAGAATAAACCTTTTCTCATTCTTTCTCCGGTTTTTTTTTTTAATGCGTGTTTTTATCAAATATCACAATTATTTTTTTAGAATCACTAGTTGTGTTCGCAATCGCATCACCATCATCAGTACCACCTGGAATCACCCACTGCCTGCTTGGTATAGACCTCTTTTCCTTTCTGCCCTACTCCCCAGTCATCAGAGGGCAATAGAGAGGGTTAGGTTCGGAGTTTCTTTGTTTGATCGAATCAAAAATGAAGACATCGGCATGGCAACCAAGGTTATGGACATAGCCCGAAGAATCGCCAAGTGTGTGTGATGTATGTGTGTGACAGTGGGCATGGTACATTGCTCGCAGAAAAGATGTTCAATAGGGCCGAAAGGTTCTGGAGTGGCAACCGCTTACCGGAAGACGTAGCGATAGAAGATATCCCACAAGGTGGACCAATGACCTGGTGAGGGTCGCAGAAATCCGATGGATGCGAGACGCACAGGACTGGTTGTTGTGGCGACACTTGGGGAGGCCTATGCCCAGCAGTGGACGTTTTTCGACCGACATAATGATAATGATGATACTGACAGCGTTTACATTTCTTAAAACTATTCCTTTCAAAGTATTACTAAATATTGACGCGCATTACATCAATGTTTCCATTAGATTCGTAACACAATGCAAGGTTATGTAGATATTCTGAAAACTGATAACAAAACAATTCAGCAGAACCAAGTCTGTGAATGAAATTGGGAGATGTTAACAAAATGCTGTTCATAGCTTAGTACCTATAAGTAATGGAATGATAAAGAGCAGTGAAGGCCCAGTGGTAACGGACGCGGCTTACAACTTGCAGTTACTGTGAGTTCAAACCCAGGCAGGCGCTTTACTTTGTGTAAATTATTTCATCACCACTGCTCTCAAAATGGTGAAGGAAAACATTGTGAGGAGACATCTGAGACCCAAAAATTATGTGACATGTGACATATTATCTACCAAACTGCTTTGAGACCGCGTTATAGATTACGGGCCACACTCTTTTGGGCCTGTGCCCCAGCAGTGGGGACATTAAAAGGATGATGATTATGATGAATGATAAATACTTTTTAGATGAGTAAGAATAAACCTGCACCACTAAGCAAGTTAATTATAATTGGTAGTACATAGGTACCTATGGTACATACTCAGTTTTACATGCATAAAATATAAATTAACTCCTCATAGTCCATAAAATCACAAACTCAAACGCATCTAACAATATTCTGACACACTATTTCATATTTAGTACAGCTTTTTATCATTTTAACTTATCTCGCCCACACTACGTTGATAAAACGAGATATCAAAAACAAAATGGCCGAACTCCTATCTATCATAGTAACAATCATGGCCTAGAGCTAGACGATTTACTAGGAAGCAACGCGCTAGTTTTGACATTGCGCCTGACCTTGCCCCATGCGCCGCGATTGGACGAAAATTCAAGATGGCGTCCGGCGCCTGCGCAACCAGTGTTATTGTTTCTGTTAATTAAATGACCGGTTTCGTGCGTTTTTCAAACGACGCAAATTCGTGTTGACTATTCTGATTTGCATTCGAATAATGTTAGCTTTGTATCTACCTATTATAGCTATAATAAACTCGTTGAATATGTTTTTCAAATGATGAAAATGTGGTTGGACTTTGTGAGGTATCAATCTATCTGCGTAGCCTTTTTATGGTTCTGAAAGTTCGAACGAAAAATGGAACCCTTATACGACTCACTCGTGTGTCTGTCTGTCTGTAATCTATAACGGGGGTAGTACTAATTCCACGCGGGCGAAGCCGAAGGCAGAAGCTAGTATGGTATCCGGCACGAAGGTGATGTTGGTATTATGAGTATGTTTTTCTTCGTCTAGTCTTCCGATATTTATTGATATTTTTTTTATGAAAAGGCGTGTTTATATTCCTTTTCAGGCGGTTGATAATTGAATTCAATAGGTCATTGTGTGGGAGCAGACTATAATTAAACACATGACCTCAATATTCCGTCCCATAAAATTCTCTTTGTTTATTTTTTTGACAAATTCTTGACGGTTAGGTACCTACGTTGCTCTTCTTTTACGTGCATTCTGCAATTAGATGAGTTCTGTTCTACCAGTATTACAAACAATGATAAAGATGTCTCATGTGCCAATAACTTCAGTGGCACTTAAACTTTTCATACACGAATACGGCCAGGCTGATTTTCAGTAACAGCCTAAAAGAATACCGAACATTTAAAAAACATAAAATAGCTGATGACCTTGAAACAGCAGAACAATTTTGATAAAACATGTCTAAGATAAAACCTGCTTTCAAATAAAAATAATAATATAATAATATTCCACAACTATCACACAACGCCATCTAGTCCCAAGCTAAGCAGAGCTTGTGTTATGGGTACTAGACAACTGATAAACATACTTCTATATTTCTAACTACATAAATATTATAGATAAATTACACCCAGACACAGAACAAATGATCGTGCTCATTAGACAAACATTTGTCCTGGGTGGGAATCGAACCCACGACCTCCGGGATAGCAGTCAGGGTCACTAACCACTAGACCAACAGGCCAGTCAATAAGTTTATAGTTAAAAAAAAAATACTCAAGCTTTTATACCGGCTATCTCAAATTAAATGTGCTCGGTGGGGTTATGTTAATTTATCACAGAGATGCCGTGGCCACCTTCCGGCTTCTTCATCAGACCCTAGCTATTGCCTAGACGTAAAATGCTTTTCAAGACAAATCAATCGAGTTCAACTCGATGGGTTTATCTTGTTTATTTCAGAATTTCCTATGGTCATCTTCCGTCTCCATCATCAGACCACCTTCATGGTACCATATCATTGTATTGTCACCGAAGATAGATATATAGACCAAATTTGAGTCCAATCGGACATCGGGAAGTGGGTCTAATTTGAGTTGCATGATTCCACCCTAACAAACATAGTTACATACATATATTGCAAGTTAAGTAAAAGCTTGTAAAAACCGCATTCAAATCGGTTCACTCGTTTAAAAGCTAAGGTGCCACAAACAGACACACATACATAGCAGTCAAACTTATAACACCCCTCTTTTTGCGTGGGGTGTTAAAAACTAGTAAGCATCTTGCTTTTCTCCTAAATAAACCCACCACGAGTGACCAGTAAACTATTTGACTAATCTGCTTTGACATTCAAATACCTTAGAACATTTCTTTAACTACATATTAAAAATCAAAGTCGGTTTCTGCGTCTGTCTGTTTCTTCGCTAACTCCTAAACCACGCAACAGATTTTGATGCGGTTTTCATGAATAGACAGAGCGTTAAACGAGGAAGGTTTGTGTATGTAATTTACGTCCGTGGGTCGTGCGAAGCAGGGGCGGGTCACTAGTCCTACTACTATTATAAATTCAAACGTTTGGATGGATGGATGTTTGTTACTCCATCACACCAGAACGGCTGATCGGATCTGGATGAAATTTGGCATAGAGATAGATTATAGTCTGTAATAGAACATAGGCTATAATTTATAGTGGGAGACGACAAAATTATACGTAGGCGAAGCCGCTGACAGAAACTAGTATGTAATATATCTGGCGAAGTAGGTGGTAGCATCTCTGTAGTCGGGTGACTACAGAGATGACGGCCTTGACCAAGACCTTTTTACTCATATTCTCTTTCACACAGTCCAACCATCGTTTTTTTGGCCTTCCTCTACTCTTATAGCCATCCACATCCATACACAAGACCTCCTTCACGACATTTTCTTCATTCCTCCGCATCACATGCCCATACCACGACAACCGATTTCCACACCATGCACATTTATGCCCTTATGAGACGTATGCTATCTCGAATTAAGAATCCGCTAATCAGTACTTAATCTAAGCATATGGTTAGCGAGTTTTATAGAGAAGGCTTTTCAAGAAATAAAGAAAACTAGTTTATTTGGCACACAAAGATACACACAATAATACTAAGATAGACCAAATACACAGATAGACACACACACACATACACATAGAAAGACATCATAGAACATAGATGTTTTTCAGTAAGACGCACCAACATAGCAGCCCTACGGCAGAAGTTTATACTTATAGTATTCTACAAGATAATTACTAGTTAGTAGCCAGTTTGAGCACCGACTTAGTCAACTTTGCAATTAAAGAAACTCTTTTAATGGTTATCTTGTCTAATTTTCCTAAGTTTTCTTAATAAAACTGTGGGATTTTATGGTAACTGAGGATTGGGTAGTAAACAAAAACCACTTTAAAGTTTTCTCTCCTCCTTATTGATATTTAAACGTGACCTAGTGAGCTAGACATTGGAAAAATCGACTGGGTGCTTCAGGTGAATGCTGGGACTTAGACCTCCGTAATCCAGCACGCGGGCCCAGTGCAGGATGGTGGATGTCAAATGTCTTCGATTTTTTTGTTCTAGGACATGCCGGTATCCTCACGAAGTTTTCCTTCACCGTTTCGAGAGCAGTGGTGATGAAATTAATTACACAAAGTAAAGCGCCTGCCTCGGTTTGACATGAAAACTTACTTAGTGGTATCTACATATATATATAAAAAAATAAAAAAAAACTGTTAGACCACACCAACCTACTCGTTTGTGGGCAAAGACCTCTCCTCATGACATCCAGCTTCTTCGAACAAGGGCTAGTGTGGACCACAAGTCGTTTGTTATGACTAACTCGTCCAGCGATATTTTATGGTGTCGTGACATGCTATCGTTTTTTTATCGTTTATAGGCACGCGTGTGATCTCTATCTCACCTGATGGTAAGCGATAATGAGGTCGAAGGTGAAGCACGCTTGCCCAGAAGTAACTTATTCACTCTTGACTTAAAGGCTCCCAGGTTGTAGCCATTAGGAAACACAGACTCTGGCAGGGAATTCCACTCCTTAGCTGTATGCACAATGAATGTGTTCGCAAAACGTTTTGTGCGTGTATATTATATTGCACAGACAGCATATAAAGACGTTTAATTTAAACATTTTCACCGTCTCCTAAAAACATAGCATCACCATAAAATCTCATAATTCCTTCCACTAATCCTCGAGCTCAAAGAGACACGTTTGACTGAAATTATCTTAAGTCACCCTTTGACGGTAAAGTGGCGTCTCGTAATTTCGCCCAGGCCATTTAAAACTTGCCCCAGCGAATAATATTTTAATATTAACTATTTTTTGCTGCTCTAAGATAAATGTGGTTGTTTTATTTTGCTGTCTTCTGCGGGTTAATTCCTGGTGGTTTTTAAGAGTTTAAGATATTCCAAATCTAGAAATATGAAATGCAACTAAAGAAGTTCCTTTTGTCAGTAGCAGCAGTTATCTTTACCCTCTAGACAAAGTGTCATTCGATCAGCGATAGCGATTGTCGGAATGACAAAATGAAGGCAATTGACCACATGATATTTTGGTAGCGCATATCAGTCCCATACATTCACTTTGTGCAGAGCCTTAAAGTCCTAGCCATCTTTTAACTGTTGGTATGATGTCAGGTCTACCACCTGGACTGATGACCTGGTGAGGGTTGCGGGAATCCTATGGATGCTAGAAGCATAGGACCGTTCCTTGTGTCACACTTGGTGGAGGCCAATATCTAGCAGTGGACGTCTTTCAGCTAAAATGATGATGACGATGACTTTACTATCTATAATTCTTAATTTGACTATCAAGCAAAGTGGGAAAGTCAATGTAGACCCTCAAACTTCTAGATTTCTGAATACCAACAACCAATTAATTTCTCAATGACCATGATTATAAGCTCCAACTATTGTGAGCAAAAAATATCTGATAAGTATCTGGAAATCTAAAAGGAATCACCGACTACACTTTATAAGCTGTGAAACAGAAATCAGGCGTCTGTCTCCCAAGGCGTGACCTAATTTTTATGTAATACTAGCTTTGCTAGTAGTTTTGCCCGCATAGAATTAGTACTTCTCTCGTTATAAATTATAGCTTAAGTGCTATTCCAGACTATAATCTATCTCATTGAAAATTTCATCCACATCTCTTCAGCCTGGGGCGTGGTTGAGTAACAAAAATCCATCCATCCATCCATCCAAATTTTATAACATAAAGTAAAATAAAATAATAAAAATCTTTGGTTATATACCTACTACAAACTGAAAACTTAGACACACAAAGACTTATTCAATAAAATATCTTTCGTTCATGTGTGGTTTAAATCTGTAGCTTACAGCCTCTCAATATTCCTTAAAGAACATCTAAACTTAAAAAATATGTACGGTCGAATTGAGAACCTCCTCCTTTTTTTTTCGTAGGTTAAAAACAGACAAGAAAGAATCTCCAAGCTAATATAAACACAAAAACCATTGCATACTAATCTTCCCTTTGTCTCAAACCACTCATACACGACTTTAAACCTTACACCGTAAACAAAACAGTACAATATCAAAATATATCCAATAATTAAAGTAAAGGTACAGTATAATAAGGGAAAAAACTGCACGAAAAATTGATAAGGGGTGGTAGTGATAACGGGTGCATTCCCCCCCTTATCGATCGGGGGCGAGCCACCCCGGGAGTATAAGTATAAAAAGCGTAACAAATTTTCGTCTTAAGAAAAGGAAAAGAAAAAATGTATACAGCCACCCTTTTGGGGTGGGTTTCCCCCTTGGGGTGGAGGATGCATTTTTCTCGTGGTCTCCCCTCTCTTTCTATCCGTAAGATGTTACAAAGCTTTCTTTGTTAGGCAGGGTTAATTAGATTTTTGGTTGGTGTGGTTATTATTATTTTTGGTTTGGTTACTTTTCTTTAGTATTTCCGTTGGCTGCAAAGTTTTTGCTGTCTTTTTATTTTTTACGCCAAATTAAACTGTACTCGTCTATACATGCATGTATAGTATATAAGTTGTGTTTGATGTATGGATTTTGAGGTAGACTTTAGCACAAAAAAAATCAATGGGAACACTATGTCTTCGATGGAAGATCAATATGTGTAGCGAGCACCATAACTAGGTGTACAATAAAGTGTATATCTATGTATCAAGGGAACTTTTTCTTTGTTCTTAGGCGTTCATTAGTAATTCTAGATTCAAGTAATTGTTAGATAATATTGAAGTTTTGACAATTTCTGTATGTTTTGTGGTTGATCTGCTAGGTAGTACATAATTAATTTCTTTAACTGGAAAATGTTTGTTAATGCTTGTTATATGTACATTTATCATACTTATTTTGATCTCATCAAGAAGACTGGTTTGAGGTGGCGTAAGAAGAACGCGCTGGAATAGGGGAGGCATTTTCCCAGCACTGGGACACAATAGACTACTAAAAAAAAACAAATTTCATCTCAAATTGAACTCTAACGCGAAGCGAAGAAGAAATCGATATTTTAGCTGTAAAACGCACTCAAGCTGAACTGATCTCTGCGTAATTTGCAGACACATCAATATGAATATCGCTGCTATAAAACTTTAATCAAACCTATTCTTCCAATGAACATTATTATAATATGTATTAGACATCTCTGTTCATCATATTTTATTTCCGACACCCTTCCCATCAAAACCGTCATCCCCCAACAATACAATTCACACCTGCTACCTGCAACTAGACGTCGTAACATGCAACGTGTAACGTAACAACGTGAATGTTACAGTAACCTACATTGGCCGTCATACTGCCCTGTTACTGACGCGATGTGAAACACCATGTCGCATTCAACTCAGTTGGGGTAGGCAGGGATGGGTATTGTCGCGAAATGTGAATCGTGAGTTTGACATAAATGTTTCTTTAGACTGGAACGGATTTACGTTTATTGATTTTTGTTTGAATCTGAGACCAGTTTACCAAGAGGAATTATACTACCCAATTACTGGGTTCTGGTTGATGCTCTATGTAAAAGCCTGGTATTCAGCTGCATCAAGCTAGACTGGAAGCCGACGCCAACATAGTTGGAAAAAGGTTAGGCAGATTTATTGATTAATCAGACGTCACGAATTCGACTCCTACCGAAAAAGCTATGGCTATGGTAGAGTACAGACTTGTGTCGAAAAGGTAAGTCTTTGCTTATAGGGAAAGCGGATAAACGAGTATTATATAGATTCGATTAATCAGAAGCCGTTTATACATATATAAAAACCTTGTTAATTGATTTTATAGCAGTGAATTAGGTTAGACTGTAAGCCGACCCGCATTGGGCAAGCGTGGTGGATTACGGCCCACGCGCTCTCACAGAGAGGAGGCCTGTACCCCAGCAGTGGGGACATTAAAAGGCTAGGCAGATTGATTGAATTAGGTTAGAGATTTTAGGGAAGTTTAGGGTCGAAAGTCCCCATGAACGTTACTTGGTTGTTGAACTTATTGGAAAGGGGCCAACAAAGAAAAAAATAAACTGACGATTAGTGTTTGCATCGCTTTGAGGCAAACATAGTCTCAGTGACTCATAATTTTACGCCTGTGTTCCCCAAAGGGTAAGAAAATTCTGAGTCCGGGATCGAATTTAAGCCCCCAAGCTTACCGAGGTCGTAGGAGTGTTTATAAGTCACCGCGTCTGGAACGCAAAAGCTTACCATCCGAGTGACATTTTCAAATAACATACAAAAATACTCGTAGTTTCTATATACATACGTAAAGGCATTGTATTAATTAGTATTGTTGTGAGTGAAACACCTAATAAAAACAACAATGCTACAACATTCTCAAAAGCATGAATAACAACTTACAATAAATGTGCTCGGTACCTGTTGAGATAAGTCTCAGATTTGATTTCTGTTTCAGGCAACTTGCCAAGCGGGTCAAGTGTATGAACGCGTATATATTTCGTAGTAGATGTTATAGTCTTGTATCAAAACAAAACGTGTCTGGAGGAAAACAGTATTTTTGGGTAGCTTGTTATTTAAGATGATAATTTCGGACGTGTTTCTTTCTAAACACTTAACATCATGACGGTATTCCTCGAAAAGTTAGGCTTAGATAGAAAAAGGAGAAGGTTCTATGTTCGGCTGTATGTTTTTTTTTTTATGAATGTCCGCCGATTTCTCTGTTAATTGAGGACCGATTTTCAAAATTCTTTATTTATCCGATAGAATATACTCCCGAGGTGGTCCCATTTAAATTTTATCGAAATTGATTCAGCGCTTTTTGAAAAACTGAACAAAAACGAAAAATACGTATACCTAGATAACATTTTGGTGTTCTCCAAATGTTTAAATTCCACGTTCCATGTTATTGGGGTTTTTAGTTCTGGGGTATAACAACTAAAAAGTGAAAAATAAAAAACTTTTTACAAAAAAAAACGAACGACTTCCAAAAAAGAAAAACACTTCAAATTAAAAAATAACTTTAATTTTGGAAGTCGGTGTCAAATAACGAAGAAGTAAAATACAAACACCTACTTCCGAAAATAAAGTTATTTTTTTAATTTTTAGTGTTTTTTTTGGAAGTCGGTCGTTTTTTTTTTTTAAAGATTTTTACGCTTCGTTTGTCCTTTGTTGTGTGCCTTTGTGTTTGTGCTATGAATATATTTTCTTTCTTTCTTCCTTCTTTTCTTTCTTGATAGTACGTCCACATTTTCACAGATATGTTTCAGTCCCATTTAATTGGTGATGAACCTAAACTGATGATGTTGTGTGATTATTTAAGATTGAATAAAGCCTTTTGCACTGTATGTTTGTCTTTCAAGATTATATTTTTATGTTTCTTCAGATAGATTATTTTCAAATATGATGATGACAGACTATTAGTTTCGTTTTCGACTTATACTTACTAAACAATCAAATACTTTGTAAACAAAAGATTAAAGAAACCTAAACCCAACTAAATACGTACATACAAATAGGTGTACAGACCGCTTAATATCCTGCTACACGTTGAAATATTCACAAGTAACCACAAAATTCAATTTGTAGTCAGAAAACCCGCTTCTACTCAGTCTGAGCAGAATGAAAACACTTCGGGAGAGTAAAAAAAAGGGGAGGTAGGGGTGTTTTGTACGAGGAATTAAATACGGGTGGTAAGGGGGCAAGAAAAGTGGGAAGACGCCGGATGATTAATTATTAGTTTGTGTGTGTTCCGTCCGAAGATAGGGGAGAGTCGGGCGCCTGTGTGTCCAGGGGAGGCTGGCCGAAGGAGGCGATATGTTTTTATTAATTACATTGATTCATTATGTGTGTTATAGTTAGGTTTTTGTTATCTAATTACTTGTGTTTTACGAATATAATTAATATTGTAAGCGTTACATCCTTGTTGGCTACTTCGCTTTGTGGGGTTCGGCCCGCATTAATCCCTATGGGGGTGAGTAAGAAGCAACCAAGCTAGACTAAGATTTTTTTATATAAAAAACACATTTTATCTGTATACCTTATTAGGAAGTAACTGATTTATATTCTATTCAACTTGTGACCAATCATGACTTAGAATTCAGAAATTCTCGACATAAGATTTACGAACAGATTTGATCAAGGTTTCAAATAAGAATTGTAGGAGCAGTTAGCCACTCATCTATAAATAGTTAGGTACGTCGAAAGATCTTGAAAGATAAAAATAGCTGCTCTAAAGATAACATCAAAAGCGAGTCTTTAGCTTTCAATTTCATGGCTCTCTTGATTCTGCTACATGACTAAAATATCGACGATTTTGTGGACTATTTCACCTTCTGAACATTTCAGTTTTAAAAAAGTGGAAGTGTACTACATTTGCTAAATGAAAATAGTTTATAAGATCAATGGGGCTGGGAGGTTTTGAAGTGTATTACCGCGTACGCGCGAAAAACGCAGCGTTGGAAGGCCGCCCACTAGGTGGCCCACCACTATTTGTCTCTACATAACCCAAAGGTTGACTGGTAGATAATGCCTGAGGCATTCAGTCCGCCTCTATACTTGTGTGCATGAAGAATAAAATAAATAAATAAGGTGGGCCGATGACCTGGTGAGGGTTGCGGGAAGCCGATGGATGCGAGACGCACACGACCAGTCGTTGTGGCGACACTTGAGGGAGATCTATGTCCAACAGTGGACGTCTTTTGGTTAAAATTATGATGATGATGATGATGATGGAGATGATATCGTTCATAGACGGAAAATACCCACTTCTATAACATAAAAATGAAATTGGATCCCGAAACGTTGAGGCCACTTAAATAAAAGTACATAACTTTAATTTAAAGCTCGCTTTAAGTGGTTTTAATTAAATGTAGCCGAGTATTTATTTTGACAACCGACACATGCAAAGTGGATAGCTTTATACGTAACATATTATGTTTAATTTTAATGGATTAACCTGACAAAGGGATTGTAGTACTTAATTACGTAGCAACTACGTTCATAAGTCGTATTATGTAAAAGCTATGTCCTTCTAATTTCAGTCTAAAGTATTGCTAAGGTAAGATCTACTTTTGGCCAATTTGTTTTTCTTAAAAATCTTCTGGGTTCTACAGGGTGTAACGGAAAGATGTGGTCATATTTTAAGAACTGCATCTGCCCATCGATATGAACAACTTTATTCAAGAAAACCTGAGGAAATTCTCAAATTTTTTGTTTACCTCCCATACAAATATTGATCAGCTGATGATAACTTTGTATGGAAAGTCAATTTTTTTTTTTGGATTTTATTTTTCTTTCTTAGAGAAAGTGGTTAATTTCGATGGGCAGTACCGGTTTTTAAAATATGACCACACCTTTCCGTTACACCCTGTATAAACAGAACGACATTTTGGGATTTGGATTGTCCATGCACCAAATTGAATATTTCGTTAGAGTATGTCAGTCACATACAAATAGGTTTGGACTCTTCAACTATCAAATACTTTTGATCACTTAATGCTCTTATTAGCACCAAGGAGCATACTCACTCTTCATAATTATATCTAAAACTTATCCCTGAATTCTCATCCGCAAGGAGAATTAGGTACCTAAATTGATGCATCCAAAATGACATTTCATTAAAAAGACACCCCAAATTCTACTCTACAACAATATTGACCCCAATTTGAGCATGGCTGAAAGTAAGTGCCATTAGTCGAAACATAAATTTTATCGTAACCTTGCTCTAAGGACGAAACGTCACCGTCCGTACCTAGGTAGGTACCTACTTACCTAGTTCGACGAGGTCGATTCAAACTAGATTATAATATTCTGTTCGCTGGAAAATTCTATCAAACTACTTTTTTCATTGTGGAGTTTTTGGAATAAATTTTTTTGTAATGGCAGGTTAGGTAAGGATCTCAGGGATGTCCCCTAACAGGCGTTGTACAGAGGGGTTTCCGATATTATGGTATTTTAAGAGGTCATTGGACCCCTTCTTTTGGGTGGTTTTAGTATGATATTTTTTTTTAAGGCGCTCTCCTAGTAAAAGAAGTATCTAATTGAGCTACCCACTATTTTATTATACTGAAGCCACACGGAACTCTATTCAAAAAAAATAGCTATTTTCTTTTTTTTTTTTTTGTTGGCGCGGGAAATCGTCCAATGATTAGTTTAAACACTGATTAACAAGATCTTAATACAAAATTTTCAATGCAGGATTTGAATTGAGAATCCAATAACCAGTATTTAAATTAAGCATAAAGTTACCGAGTTTTATATAATAAGAGTGAAAATCTCCATATCATATTTTAAACACGGAATAAAATCTTTACCAAATGCAAATTCACTAAACACAGCCAGACAGCAACACAGAATCAGACAGAAAAAGATAAATACGAACCAATCCCAAAGCCCAATATTTCGAATAATGAATCATTAATAACAAGACCAAAGAGAATCCTATTCGAACTCTTTTTATTCGAATTTCGAATAGCTGACATTAAAATTTCAAACGTTCGAGAATGAAAGAATGAAAAGTATAACGTTTTTTCGACAGTCGTTTAAAATGTATAAAAGATTATGTATATTACTCTACATTATATACATTTATACTAAATTCGCTGAATAATTTCCATTTTCTCCCTAGACGTAGTTCATTTCTTATAAAGGTTGGACTACACAGCGTAATACTATTTCAAATTTCGAGAATTATTTTACTATAGGTACTTTAACTTCAACTTCAAGGAATGAATTGAATGTCCAAAGTTGATAAAGCCTAGAGTATATTTCAGGATTCCATAGCCGTTTCAGGACATTTTAATTTACGTCACAATTTGGGCTAACCATGAAATAACTTTACAGATAAAGTTATAAGTTGTTCGTCGTAATCTGTAAATCATCTGAGCTGAAGTGAGTGAGTTATTGGCTTAAATTATCCACGATATAAAACCCTATGATTATTCGTATACCTTAGTATATACAAATCTTCGTTCTTCATTACAAATCAAACATAAAAATATGAACACCAAGTGTACCCCAACCTTAAGTCTCCCGGTTCCAACATTTTTGTCTTTTTCACGGCTTCAATTTAAAATTTTATTTCCCCGCTTGACCCAAAGGGGAAGACGGGGTGGGGGAGGAGGGCCAGAAGACACTCATTATGACCAATTTCACCCGACTGTTTTTCCTACCATTGTTGGTGTACTGATGGCTCATTTCTACCCTTTATTTCAAGTTTTTTGTTAAGATTTTTCAGTCTGCGGAAAGAAAACTTGGGCTATTTTTGTTCACTTTTCCCCGTCCTCCCGCCGTGACAATTAAGCACTAAGAAAATGGGTCGGTGTTTTATAACGTTTTTGTATACTTTGTTATTTTGATTGTGACTAAAATTAGCAGCCGCCATTGTCATATTGTTTTTCGAAATTGTGTTTTTATTCGAAAACGTAGTTTTTATTAGCAAATGTAGTATTTATTAGAAGTTCTTAGATTACTCACGCCTGTATTGCCCGAAGGATTAAGCAGAGGTATACCTATAGTACCGATATTCCATAATTTATATCAGAATATATTTATCTAAATTATAGCACAAGTATAGCTTCTGACAGCTTCTTCACCCATGTGGAATTAGTATTTCCCCTATTTAAATTATAGCCTATGTGCTGTTCCAGATGATAATCTATCTCTGTGCCAAATTTCATCCAGATCCGTTCAGCCATTCTGGCGTGATTGAGCAACAAACATCCATCCAAACTCGCATTTATAATATTAGTAGGATATTATGTGAGCATTCTATGGTTACTATGTTGAGTATTCCCGTTCCAACAATATTTTCACTACATCAAGTTAAGACAGAAATACTTCTGAACTTAGTTAGCGTGCATGAAAAATACCAGGCTAGCATGGAAGTGAAGGGGCAAAAGAAATGCGTGCGATGTCCATATCGCGTCCGTTAGGAATCTCTTCTTGTTTCGAAACAATGTGAAATGACTGAAGAATTCAATGTTGAGATATGTTTTGAACAAGTTCATTCTTTCCTATAGTTAAACTAGACATAGTGTTCCTATATCGCCGACCGGGAGCTTTAAACGTACGAATCATATAACTAAAATGTCCTCATGAATCACTCTGTCTCTTGTAGAAAGCCGCATGAAAACCCGTTCAGCAATTTTTGAGTATATCGCAAACAGACAGACGTGGGACTTTGTTTTATTGTGATTTTATGTTTACACATTTTTATGGTTTTACTGGAAAACACTAGTAAAGTATAACTTGAAAAAAAGCTTTGAAAAAAACCTACGATTTTCTCTAAAAGAAAAACATTTTCTTCCTGTATAATAACAAAATATAGATGAGCTTGTTCAGTTTTTTTTACTGACTTTGTATGTAAATAAGAACTATTTTCACAGGTTTTAAATATTACCCAGTTTTTTTTTTTTTATTTATTTAATAACTATGTTATTTTTATTTCTACCGTGAACATGCTCCTGGGATAAAATGTATCCTATGTGCTATTCAGAGTGTAACTAATCTATCTGTACGGCGATGGTGTACCTTTCATCCAAATCCGTTCAGTGATTCTGGCGTGATTGAGTAACAAACATCCATCCATCCAAACTTTCACATTAGAATTTATGTACACACAGAGATATAGTAATAGAAAACATTACATATAACAAAGTACGAGTACGAGTACAAAGGAATTTCTAAAGAAATTTCTTCCACCTTTTTTATGGGTACCGGAACCCAAAGGGTCCAAACGCTGACACCCACATGTCCGTCCGTCCGTCTGTCTGTTTGTCCGTCTGTTCATCTGTCAGTCATTCCGTCTGTCAGTCTGTCCGTCTGTCGGTATGTCCGTCAGTCTGTCCGTCTGTCCGTCAGCTCGTCTTCCCGTCTGTCTGTCTGTCCATCTGTCCGTCTGCCCGTCTGTCCATCTGTCCGTCTGTCCGTCTGTCCGTCTGTCCGTCAGTCTGTATGTCCGTCTGTCCGTCTGTCTATCTGTCCATCTGTCCGTCTGACCGTTTGTCCATCTGACCGTCTGTCCGTCTGTCCATCTGTCCGTCTGTCCGTCTATCTGTCTGTCCGTCTGTCCGTCTGTCTGTCTGCCCGTCGTCTGTTACAAAATTTTGTCCCAAACAACTTTTTAAGTTCCCTACCTATGAACTTGAAATTTGGTGATAATGTTTATTATTACGTATATTTTACTAAAAAATACCAAAATATTGATTTTCCTCATGGTACGGAACCCTAAACGTGCGAAGTCCGACACGCACTTGGCCGGTTTTTTTTTGTGAATCTGTTTTTTTCTTCTTTCAAAAGTAACGTTCTAAACTACATACTCTAGTAAGTTCTTAGTTTAGTATTACCAAGTGAAATAACACTTTTCTTCAATTTACACTTATTTTCTTCCACACAAGTTGTGAACTTCTAGTTATAGTCACTACTCACAAAAGCAACAGGCTTTCACAGAAGACGCCTTCCGTTTCCGGCGAAATCAAACTCGAACTCAATAGCTTTTGTACACAGTTGCCTATGGAAACATCTTGTAGATACTTGAAAATTTACACTGAATTTTGCATGGGTTTTGCATAAAATGTACCTGTGCATGTTCAGAGTGTGATGATAGCTTTTTATGTGAGAGCTTTTTTTTCTTTTATAACATTATTAGGCTCACGCTTGACCACTATCTCACCTGATGGTAAGCGATGATGTGGTCGAAGATGGAGCACGCTTGCCTTGAAGTTACCGATTCACTTTTTTTTTTTTTTTCGGTTCGGAAATCATCCAATGACATCTCCCGCTCTGAGTGGAGCGGGAGGGCGTGTCAGACTCTTACTGACTAAAACCCACCCCTGTTCCTTCGCTGCCCTGAGTGCCCAGGGGCGCGGTAACTCTGTTTCGAATTTATCCACATACCCGGGCCTGCGGACGGCGAGTAGTGGGTAACTCGCCGCCCGATCAGCACCAGGCCCGAGAGTCGACGGCGCGTAGTGTTCCACGCGCGCCTCAAAGAGTTGTCAGCAAAGTGTAGGGGCCTGCCAAGGCCGGTGCCTGCCCGGGGGTGGAGGATAAATTCGAAAGAGTTACCTCGCCCCCGGGCACTCGAGGCAGGGAGGAACAGGGGTGGGTTTTAGTCAGTAAGAGTCTGACACACCCTTCCGCTCCACCCTAGAGCGGAAGAAGTCATAGGATGATTTCCCACCCCCCAAAAAAAAAAAAAAAAAACCCCTGGGTAGACTATTCACTCTTGACTTAATGACTCCCAGGTTGTAGCCTTGTAGCTATTAGGAAACACAGATTCCGGCAATACTATATTGAAGGGAAAATTGCAAATTTCTGAAAAATACATGTTTGGACTTGGTGGGAAATTCGTTTCGTTTTTATCTTTAACTAACTTCTGTCAGCGGCTTCGCCTGTGCGGATTTTTTTAGCCTAAGTTACTTCTTATTTAGTCAGCTGCCAGTAAAATCTTATCAGAATCCGTCTTGCCGTTTCGAAGATTATCCCTAACAAACAGAAAGACAGCAAAAATTTTAAAACCGATTTTTAGGCAAAGGTATCATGCAAATAATTAAGAGCTTAAAAAAAAACTATTACTTTGACATTACAAACAGACACTTCAATTTTATTTATTTGTATTGATAAAAAAGGGGTCTGCTGTCTGTAATGTCAAATTATTAACAAATTTATTTTTTTATTTGGAAAAAGACAACACATTTTTATTCGTTTTTTTTGCCTACATTTATCTATTATTCCAGCGATAATTAAAACAATCTCCCCTTAATCCAAAACTACATAATCATAACCCACCCTCGAACAAAAACTAAACATCTAAAATTACCGAAAAAAATTGACGAGGGGTGGTTCCCTCTCCCTGGCCAATTTAATGTGCAAGGCTGTATTGATTCTCTGGCATTCTTTCACACAGGCGCGGAGGAGCCACCCCCTCCCACCACCCCTCACTTCCGTCACCCTATACGAACTTGGGATAAACTCGGATAAGACTTTTTCGGGATATGGTCATCTCTATTTTTTTTTGGTGTTTCGATGTTGCGTGCTGGTTCGATAAAAGGAAATGAGGTGGATAATGCGTTCGCACCTTCGGGTTAAAAAAAATATAAATCTGTTTTTTTAATCTACGTTAAAATGGCATGAAATAATTGAAAACCAGATGTTTCTTTACTTTCAAAGATAAAATAAATTTGGTTTTTTTAATGCATTTAAAAATCTATGACAGCTATAACTACAGGCATTAAAACCTAAATCAATATTTTATATCGAATAAAGAAGATAACACACCAATACAGGATTAATGTAGATACAAAACCCCAGAAAATAGTCAAAGCACAGTAAAATCTAACCTCAAACATATGTCATCCTAACTGAAATTCCACTCAGTAAACAAGATGAAGAAAATCTAGAACTGTCACCAAATAAATCTATTTGCTAGCAGCAGCAACGCAACAGGTCTGAAAGCAGGCATGCAAATTTAACACAGCCTACAGTAAACTTAGCCTGGGTTTAAATTCACTTATTGTAGAGTTTTCGTGCGTTTTATAGTTAGGTGAATAACTGTAAAAGTATGATTAGTAGGCTTGAAGAATAAAAAAGAAGTCTTCAATAGGATATTCTAGTCAAAAAATGAAGCAGCACATTTTATTTCAGCCCGATACAATCTTATCTTCTGTATCTGGTTGAAATAGAAATATTAGCGGCCATTGTATTCTAAATCCGAAAAACGACCGTTAAAAAACACCACTCAATAACATCCAGCAGAATACTGGCACAAAAAACCGTTCAGCTAAATCTGTTCATAAAACAAATTTTCCGAGTGCGAAAACCGACGTTCGAAATTCGAAAAAACGGATAAAAAAATATGAACAACATAAGCCTTTACTCGGTTCATGATAAACTCGTATCAAACGGCGGCCAGCGCCAAAACTAGCGATCAACAAAAACAAAAGCACAACGCAACAGGTAAACCAACTCGCCACAGCCTAACAAAGTTCCTCACGAAACTCTACCCGAAACACCAGTATTAAAATCTCTATCGCGCAACTAAAGTTACTCTGTGATAAATTCCATAGTTGTCACAGCACAAAACAGCCACTTATAAAACTAGCCACAAAATAACAGTTGTTTAATGTGAAGTGTGGCTTAAAGTTATTCTGTGACAACGAATGCATTCCATACTTTTGAAGTTATTCAAACAGATTTGGTTGCGAGATTTGAATTTTAAAACTAAATTCGAATTCATCCTCTTTATTTTTTTTATCTTGCCGTCCTTTTTTACCAAAGACAAAACCATCTACGTAAAAGTTTGCTTAGACTCTATAACTCGTGAAAATCCATGAGTCAATGATTTGCGTTAAGCGCAATTTCGTCATGCTCTCATGCTTTTTATTAGACACTTTTTAATGTCCGTTCCCCGCACAATGGGTGTCGGTTGGCACAAGCGCGACCGAACTTCCCGCCTATTGAATTTTCGCCTACAAAGGAAAGTTTTCAGGAAACGTACCGGGTTACTCCACTCGCCCTGTTTTATATTTTAGTTAAACTTTGACGAAATAGTTCAACGGATAGCGCGTTTCAATTAAAGTTGCCATTCAGCGTTCCATTATGTAAATTTCGACACTTCGAAATTTCAAAATTCTTATTTCATAATTGCGAACATCGAGCATCGAACGCTGTTGTAAATAAAAATTTATTTAATAATAAATAATAATAAAATCGAGCAGTGCTGGCCACCAACGAAAACCGTTGGAAACTAATTAAAAACATCAATTCCCCGCGCCACGCTACGGGGGAATATTTCAAACGCACGCACACACACGCACGGCCGCCCCCCTCTCATGCACACACACGTCCAACACGCACACAACAGTTAAAAATAAGTCCCGGGCCATATCCGCGTGAGAGAATGGTCCCGAGACTGCTGTGCGACAGAACGCGGTATCTAGCAGAAATAGGGTCAGTATTATTTACTTGGGGCTTGATAATGATATTCTGTTGAATAGATAGGGGGCTAGCAATCGTTTTGGATGTGTAGGTGGGGTCCTGTTTTTGAAATAGTTGGGTGCGTTAAGTCGAAAAATCACTAGAGATCATGCTGGAATAGTTATAGAATGGTTGTTTCTTAGTTACAAAATAATGACAACTGAAAATTGATTTTAATTTACTTACATTTTTCATAAATCAATTTCGGTATAGAACAAAAACGAAAACAACATTGCCCAAAACTCTTCCAAACAGCGGCCGGTCCAATTTCAATTAACCCCAAACGAGAGACAACATCGTCGAAAACAATGGGAACATTTATTCTAAACTTAAGTTTTAAATAAAAATACCACGTATCGGGTGTTGCCGCTCAACAGTTGTAGAACTTATCCCTGAGACGGGGATAGGGCTCCGTCTTAAGGCCGAGCGGGACGGAGCTCCAACCGAGTTATCGTAAATTGATCTGCGAAGGGTGGCGGGCGCCGCGGCCCCAAATTTGACAGCCATGGAAATTGGCGGGAAGCGTTATTGGTCGCCGATTCGAAATTTAAAATTTCTTCTTTTTTGTGTTTGAATTTAGAATTGAAATTCGAGTTTCAATAATGCGAAATGATAGATGAGCTTATTCTGGTTTCGATTCGATTCGAATGTGGATGTGTTTACAATCTATGTGGGATGTTAGATGTCTATAGGCAAGTCGTGTTCCTTGTATACGTAATCTTCCAAATCAATACGCTACACGTGTCTCCCAGCGATGCCCCAATACAGGTGATCTCATAATCGAGACATGTGCTCACACTCTAGTTCGCTAGCGAGATACACAAATCAAAATTCACGATCCGAAAATTTGAATTTCCAATCGTCTACTCGCACTTCGTTATGCGAAATTAGGAATTACAATTTATGTTGAATTCAGAATCGGCTACATAACTCGCAACTGGGTCATGTAGGTCAGGGATGGCGAATGGAGATTTACTATTTATTTTCAAGCTTTATTATTATTTTTATCGCGGGACCGAACGACCTCGATGCGGTCCATAACAATGTATAGGTTTAGCGAAATACCCCTTTGTGTCTTAGATGATCCCGGCTCACGTACAAGCATCCTCATAAAAGCTTGCACACACCAACATCTTAATAACAGAATCGGAACGCTTCGAGCGATTTTTAAAATAAGAATATCATAACTGGCCACCGAGGGGGCCACGAAGGGAGGGGGGGTGGATTTCGGAAGAACGTTCGCACCCCCCTCAAGTTTTTAAAATAAGAAAATTTCGGTGGAGCGTGATATTTTTAAAATAAGAACCTCTTTCGTGGCATATTCCGTGGAGAGAGATTTTAAAATAAGAATAGTTTCGCGATACCCCCCGGCCCCCTTCGTCTGGAGTTTGAAATAAGAATTCGGGGCCAGATTCGGGTGGTTCGGGCATATTCGGGGGGTGTCGGGTGTTCTTGATGAGGATCGGAGGTTTTTCGTAGAATTTCGTTAGCTCCTTCGGGGTCATTGCCCGGCGGGTTCGATACTTCGATGAATGTTATAGTAATTGAATGGAGTTCTCTTATTTTGCTGGAGGTGCCGACTTCGATGTTCGAAGATAACTCGCCTCGTTCAGGAAGTAGGAGTTAATGAAATTTTAGTTAGTGAGCCGACTCGATCGCTGGCTGAATTTAGTTAACTTTGACCTCGGCTTTCAAAATGTTTGGCATTTTGAGGTAATAATAGGTTTTGAAAATAACAAAGTTTATGCCTACTGGAAGATTTTTTTAAAAACATTCAAAAAAATTGCAGGCAGGTATTCTATATATCAAAAGACATGAAGACATGATTTTTTTTTATAAATCAACTATAAAAAATAAACCGGCCGAGTGCGAGTCGGACTCTCGCACCGAGGGTTCCGTACAAGCTTGCGGGTATGTAATAGGTAAGTGAATAGTGCGGGAATTGAGTTTCGAAATTTTTTGCCGAAAAATAAATAAGAAAAACCTTGTTTTTTTAGCTGGTGCTAATACAGTCCTTTCATACGATACTCCACATGATATGGTCGCCTCACTTTAAAATTTGGATCCTTGTCTATGGACCCTATGTTTTGTGATATACTTAATTTAAAAAAAACGGTTTTCAGACCGATTATGACATTGCTTTTTGGCAAATTTCATAGTTATATGTCAACTGAAAGTACTCTATAAATTTCGATTCCCTTCATAGTGTCAAAATATACGTTTTCTGCGGCATAAAGTGTTTTTTGTTTTGGTTCGAATAGCTCAGAAAAATGTAGGGAACACCTGTTTTATTTCTATTTAACAGATTTTTTGCATTCCCAGTACGATTCCCATTTTCGATTGTACTGACAAAAGTACCTACACGTTAAATAATGAATTGCCGACCAAAATATTGGGGATTATTTTTCACAGAAATACATTTCAGTGTAACGGATCAGGGGTTTTGTAGAGCGAGTTTATTTTCATTGTGCAAATGAAAATGAACGTGACTGCCCAATATTACTGTTGTGTAACTTGTGCAGCCATACAGTTACTGGGGTGTAGAGGGAAGTCGCTCCGTGTAAATACTGGTATTCAGCTGCAGTTTGACAGGGAGTTTTTACGTCAAGTGTGAATAGGTTACTTCAACGCAAGCGTGCTCCCGGGCCTGCGGACGGCGAGTAGTGGGTAGCTCGCCGTCCGATCAGCACCAGGCCCGAGAGTCGACGGTGCATAGTGTTCCACGCGCGCCTTAAAGAGTTGTCAGCAATAATGACGGGGCCCGTCATGGCTGATGCCTGCCCAGGGGTTGAGGATAAATTCGAAACAGAGTTACCTCGCCCCTGGGCACTCAGGGCAGGGAAGGAACAGAGGTGGGTTTTAGTCAGTAAGAGTCTGACACGCCCTCCCGCTCCACCCTAGAGCGGGAGATGTCATTGGATGATTTCCCAACACAAAAAAAGGCAAGCGTGCTCCATCGTCGACCACATCATAGCTTTGATACCATCAGGTGAAATAGTGGCTAAACGCGAACGTGTGTAAAAAAAAAAACTGGTAGCCGACCCCAACGTAGTTGAGAAAAGTGTAGGGACATTTTGAATTTGTGAGTCTATTGACGATTTACGTAGAACATCAGTTAATGGAGAATGTTCCAGTACTTTTTTGAGGGTAGGCGGAGTCTAAGCTGTCTAAATGACTTGTGAGATGATGACTAACAGAGAAGCATGGGAGAAGATGACATGCTTTCTCGACCCCAAAAAATTGGGTTGGGGCTAAGAGAATACGATGTTTGATACAGAATTATTGGTTCGGTCTACACAAAGATAAATCGACGATAATGATTGTCAGAAGTCCATAATTTGGATAGATAGAAAGGTACAGGATTGACTACATGACATGTCGGTAGTACATTTCAATCCCATACATTTTGGACTTCCATAAAAATTTTGTTTAAAGTATTTTATAAAATATTTTATATAAATTTCTAATAATTTCTCTTTTGTATTTTGAAAGGTTTAATTTTTTATACATTTAATAAATTTAAATAATTATTTATAAAAAATATAAATGATAAAAATTTTAATTATAATAATTATTGACAATCGCTGTGGTGTAGTGTATAGGGACTCGGTTGTCCGCACTTAGACTCCCATTTGGTCCGTTATGCGAGGAAGTCCTGGCTATCGTAGCCAGCCTAACTCCACCTAGAAGCACAGAAGCTTCCTGGGAGCTTCATAGGCTTCGCAGAGCGACCTCACTGTTCCGAGGATTTGTGCATGTAGAGTGGCCACGGCCTCACATTCCAGGATGAAGATCGCTGATAGAGAGTCACTTTGTCTAAGCTCTCATGCCAACTCTAATCTCATATCCAGTCATTTCGGCGTTTCAGGCGAAAGGAAGGAAAAAAAAACTTTTCTTTAAAATAAATTAATAGAGAAAGACAAACGGACGGAAAAGAATAGAGAAACGGATACAGACATTAGACTTCCATATTCAATAACATAACAACTTTAACAGAATGTTATTATAGACTATTCGGAATACACTAATAATATGTTGACAAATTCCCAGAAACCAATGATCTTCAGTGAGGCATAGACTAGATAGAACGGTATTTCGAGTTTCTCAGAAATCGCGGCACATCCCACAGTTATCTGTGGGATGTTAAGATGTTATTATTCGAATCTACGCCATTCATTCAGTACGTCTTTGAACGAGATGTTTTCATTCACCCATTCATTCATTAGTGATCTTTTGGTTGCTTTGAATGTCATGGAAGATTATTTATGTTTGTGGTAGATATATTTTTGATGTCTTGAGAATATCTGGTGATGTTTCTCTTGAATTTAGCGATATTACGGTTTTACCTCAACATCTATCTTTATTACCATTCTTGAGTTCTTGATGTCTTCTCTTTGCTTTCTGCTATTTCTTACTAATTTCGAAGGAAATTACAAGGTGGAAACGACAATATAACAATATATGAAATCACTGTCTATACTCATCACTATGTATGATCAACTTTTACTACGAGACCAACACTCGAATCGCGAAAGCTGAAAGCTATTCAGTACATTTTGTCTAGTTATGCAAACATAAATGTATGGGATAGCTGATATTTTTTTCGCGTTTGTTCATAGTTAAAGTTGTTAATTTTTTAATTTTTATTCATGAGTCGGATACATAGTCATTAGATACAGAATATTTTTTTTTCCATTAGCATGCAGATAACATTATAATATATTTTGCAGTATTTGGCAACAAATGTGTCGAGTCAGACTTCTCGGCAAACTTCGCTGAGGTAGTCAATACTTCAATAAAATTCTCAGCTCCATTTTACCGAGATCGCGCCTGTTTCAATGATTCTACATATTGTCCAGTTGCGTAGACACTTGGACACAAAACTACACCAATTTTACATCACAATATCCACTAGGAATCAATAAGCGAATAATTAAAACAGCCACTGAACTTCACTCGAGAAAATCACGCCAAAAACCTCCTAAAGTTGTTCATAATGATGAGTATTACCAGTGTTTTCATTGATTGTTATGTTGTCATGTTCACCTTGTATATTTCAAAATATCGTCTGCTCGTATTGTCCAACCGTTCAATGTAGAAAAAAATGTCACAAAAAAAAGTGTGCATACTTATGTACGCACGTAAGAAGTTATACTTCTTTGGCGTAACAAGATAACAAAACAAACTCTCTCAAAGTTTACAAAAGGAAAACAATCATTCTTCATGAACCACAGACCATAACTAACTTCAGGGTGTCGGTTCTAGCTAACTTCAGGCTGTAGGTTTTTTGTGACGGTGTGCGCGCGCATCGTAAAAATTTACTCCCATCATTTTTTCTTAATGCGCCAAAAGAAGTATAACTTAAAAAAAAACTACGTTAAACAGTATACTTAATGGTAACAATGAAGTCTAACACTCATGTTTGCAGACCTTAGCAATGTTTCTAGAAAAAATAATATGAACCTAACCTATGGACAGCTGCATTAATTGATTTACTGGTGCCATTTCTTAGTATTCTGCTGAAAATAATGACTGTTTTATCATAGTGAAGAGCCAACCGCACTTCCGTGATAACAATTTCACATTTTCAGTGGGTCTATAACAAAGCCGTTAGGTTTCCATTGTTCAACAGTTACCTACCATTGAAATGTCCTTGACCGTAAACCATGTAATTCAGTCTAATACATATATCGATTGCTGTTGTTGTTGTAGTTGTTGTTGTTGGGTGGTGTTGTTTTGTGTGTTGAATGACCATAGAGTCTAATAAAAATGTTGTCTTGTCTGCAGGCTTGTCGCAGTTGTGCGGCCATGGCGGAGTGCTCGTTCGCGCGGTGCCAACAGGAACGTCGCGCCATTCGTAAAGAGCTGCAGCGCTGGACTAAGAACATGGTCTACATACTGGGTAAGTCACATTTATTTTACTTTCATATAACACGGGCAAAGAGCAATAACATTTTACAATAGAGTCTCACTTATTTAGCACTTCAGTACTCCAGCACCCTCCACCCGGGACTCCCACCGCTTCCTATATGGTACCTCATTAAATTAGGACATTCTAAAATGCTTTATTGTAATAGGGTATTTAACTCTAGATGAGAAAAAACTAAAAATATATTATTGAGATAGCTTAGGCAAAAAGCAGTCGGAAAATGTTAGTTTTAGTTTAAAATTAATAGTTTTCAGTTTTTAATGTTTTTTTTAATACCATGGAATAGTAGCCGCCATGTTATACGTCATACGGCTATGTAAACTATAAAGTGTCAACTGTCAACTTATCAGCGTTTCTATGCTTTGTACTTTTATTTACATAGCCAACTGGCGTCATGACCATAGAGCAATTTGGCGTCCACTGCGTCCAGCGTTTTCATCAAATTACGCGCGAAATTTGCAAATGTAAAATTTAAATGCATTTTTAGGGCACTTATTGGTTGAATAAAAATTTTGTGTATTTTTTTATTGGTTTATTAACACTATAGAATCGAATTAAGATACTTTTCAAAAACGGGTGCAATACCCTATTATCTTGATTTTTTCTACACAGTCCAGTAATGCGAATGCCGGATAAGTGAGACTACTGTAGTTTGTAGTGGCTTCCATACCGCTACATACGAACTACAAAAAGACCTGACGCCACACAAATCCTACATCGCGATAATAAAGTTCTCCGCGCGATTTGAGCATAATAAAACATCCCGACAACAACCATCGGGCAGTTGCCCACTAGACCAAAAACGAAGGTCCTTCCTTTTTAATGGAGGATGCGGGATTTTACACCCTGTTCCGCATACCTCAATATAAGTATACAGAGTGTAACGGGAAAATGTGGTCATATTTTAAGAACTTTTTTTCCCATCCAAATTAACAACTCATAGTCAATTCCCAAAAAAAAGTTCGTATCTCCCATACTAATTTTGATGAGCTGATGTCATCAGCCTGATGATAACTTAGAACGGAAAGTCCAATTTCTTTTTTGAAAATTGGCTATGATCTTTAAAAAGAAAGTTGTTCATATCCATGAGTAGAAGCAGTTCTTAAAATATGACCACACCTTTCTGTTACACTCTGTATAAGATAGACCGAATAAAATCCACTTCGTACAGGCACCAGCCAATGCCAAGCGCAGTCCGGCCGGCTACGGACATTTTAGAACGTTCACGTCGATCCTCGCAGGCTGCAGGCGCTAAGCAAGCCGCTTGTCAGCGCATTTTCGGCCATACGATCATCAATTTAGACGAGAGAAATTTATTAATACGAATTTTTTGACTGTCTTATGTTTGGCCACTGTCTCGCTTGTGTGGACGACGACGATGGACCAAGCTTGTCTTATTAGAAGCAACATTTTGATTCAGTGACTTTGAGAGTTACTCAAAGTCACTGATGAAAAATGTTAAATAGATTTAAGTAAAGCAATCGAGATTCAATATTTAAAATTTTCATACGAAATTCAAGTAATCGAATCGAATTTTAAATTGAAATGTGTATTTCTAGAATTCGTAGAATGAGTTCAAGATCTCCGAGCTCTTGGATCTCACTTTAAATGCATTTTTCAGAAATTATGAATTTCGTAAATTAAATATGATAAAATGTGTCTTTCAATAATAAAAATTCTTTCAAATGTGACTGTTACTTGGAAATAAATCAATCATCTCTAACCAACCAGCAGAATTTTAATACACATCATAAACATGAAATTACTCTTAACCGTCCATATTTAAGTAAAGCATAATAGAACAAGATTTTAAATAACCAACGAAAAATGTCTTCCATTTTGTCACAAGCTTTTATAAGAGCAACACTACACGAAACCTGTGCTTATCTTGCCACACTAAAAATATCCAGTGAAACCAGTTACATACTCGTTCACTGAAGCAACAGTGTTGCCAACGAAAGAAATATGCGACAGAGGCAGAACTTTTATCTAATATAAATACAACGCTGTGGAGCTACGATGGACTAGGTACAACCGTTCCCGAATTACGAAATTATAAAATCATAATTTTTATTTAGGTTTCTGATGAAGAAATATAAAAAAAAAAAATTATTTAGGTTTCTGATGAAGAAACCTAAATAAAAATTATCATTTTATAATTTCATAAATCATCATTCGAGCCGAAAGGCTGCTTCCACTGCTGGACATAGGCCTCCCTCAAGTGACGCCACAATGAACGGTCCTATGTGTCTCGCATCCATCGGATTCCTGCGACACTCACCAGGTCATTGGTCCACCTTGTGGGAGGCCTTAACCCGTCAGCATCCGTCATATTTCAGCACACTCAAAAATTCTACATTTAGAAAGAAGGGGTAGCACACCACCTGGGGGTCTAAACAAAGTGCCATTCTATCAGCGATGTTTGCATTGTTTTTGAGATTGAATACGTTACATTTCGATTGCGCATGCCTATCTCATACATTTTGGACAGGGCCTAATGTGTCTGTGATAGCGTCGTTTGTCGAGTGAAAGAGTGAGATGTTACGCACACACCTTCCAGTACTGCATACCACGCTTATCCATAGTTAACTCTCTGGAACATATGTACTCCATGGACGTGAAAATTTTGTACGGCAACTTGTATGAATTTTGTTTGTGTGTTTATTTGTTTTACGGCCTTATTGCGATTCTCGTTTTAGGGTTATATAGAAGTAGCTTTTGAATGGAGTTTGGAGGGTTATTGCGTACTTCTGTGTGCCTTGAGGCAGGTCTGGGTATGAGTGGGTTGGTGATCTATTTTCTAGTTTTGTTGAAGGTAATAATGTAACCTTAGTTGTGTGAATAAGAATTTGAAGTAAAGTGTTTGTCAAACTCTGCTTAAGCCTATAAAAATATTCTAAAGCATTTTAAAACTCTCTTTATAACACATTCTTGTTATATTTATGTTATCACGAAAGTCATCCTACAAAGCTGGACAGCATAGCCCATTTTCGTGATAACATAAAAGTATAGTTCAACATCGAAATGAGTGACGGTTATATTTTTAAGTAACTGGGTCAGGGGTCAGCTGTACAATTTTAGGTAGTTGCCTATGCACTGTTGCATGGCTACAACTTTTGTTTACTTCAGGGGCGAGCGAATAACAAATTCTATAAAAGCTAGACGTTTTACAGGTAGTCAAACTGGTCATAGGAATTTAAAATGGTGATTATATTTCAGAATAGAATAGAATACTCTTTATTATGTACACCATATCAGTCAGAGGTCAGAGAGAGAGAGAGAGAGAGTCAGAGATGTATCAGTGTGTAGAGAAGGTTCCAGTCCTATCATCGTAATTAATAAAACACGTGTCACAAGCATGTTATGTCACCTAAATAGTGAGGTTTCCATCACACACACTCCTGACCTGTAGGTCAGAAGTGTGTTATGGATGTGGATGTGTGTGAGTGGATGGCCCTTGACCGCAGCAGAGCGCTCACTTCGAAATTGAAGAGTTGACTATAGAAAATAACAACCTCAAAACAATGAATAAATAACCATGAGTTGTGGTGTTATGAATTTTACATGGTGATTAGAATTAGGCGTAGAGATAATGTGCTAGCCTGTTATCCTTTAGTTTTGCCGTGTTACACGACTATATCCGCTATATATAAAACTCAAAGTCCTGACTGACTGATATATCAACGCGAAGCCTAAGCCACTGGTCCTAGAGACATGAAATTTGGAGGGTGTGTTCTTTGTGAAGAGTACGTATTCACTAAGAAATGGTTTTTTGAAATTCCACCCCTGAGAGGGTGAAATGGGAGTTAAAAATGTATAACGTGGGAGTACTAATCACAATACTGTAGTGATCTACAGTCGTTAAGAAATCGGAGTGATGATTAGAATATGTGCGTATAAAGTAAGACTCATTCCCATCGCTGTCCTAACTCATGCCATAAGACTGTCATCAATGTCTTTAATGAGGTTTTCATAACCACCATGGCCAAGCCAAGCCAAGCCACGTGGTGATTGGAATTTGGCGTAGAGATAAGGTGCTAGCCTGCTTTCCTTTAGTTTTCCCGTGTTATAAGATTATAATATCACCTGAGTATCATCACCAAGCCGAGGTGATAAGAAGTCTTCGTGGTGATTAGAATTAAGCAATAGATAAGGCGCTAGTCTGCTTTCCTTTAGTTTTCTCGTGTTATAAGACTGTAATATCACCTGAATATCCTCACCACGAAGCCGGGGTGATAAAAAATCTGTGTGGTGATTAGTATTTGGCGTACAGTAAGACCCAGTACAATCGCTGTACATAACGCATGCCATAAGACTATCACCAATGTCACTGTGAGGTTCTCATCACCACCTTGAGTCGTGGTAATTAGAATTCGTCATAGAGATAAGCCGCTAGTCTGCTATCCTTTAGTTTTCTCGTGTTATAAGATTATAATATTACCTGAATATCATCACCACCGTGGTGATCATAAATCTCCGTGGTGATTAGAATTTAGCGTAAAGTAAAACTCATTCCAATCACAGTATCTAACGCATACCGTTAGACTATCACCAGTATCACGATGGTGATATTTTCATCACCACCATCCGTGGTGATAAGAAATCCTCGTGGTGATTAGAATTCGGCGCAGAGATAAGGCGCTAGTCTGCTATCGCTGTACCTAATTCTACACGTGGGTATAGAGGCCAAGAGCGTGCAGCGAGCGATCCACAATGACCGCAGATTTGACGTCATGTAAAGGAATTTTTTGGTAGGATTTGAATAATTATTTAAATGGAGATATATTGGAATGAAGATATCCGCAGGAGAACCAAGGTTACCGACATAGCCCAAATCGGTGGCATATGGTGAACAGGGCCGAAAGTTTCTGGAGTAGCGACCGCGAACCGGAAGACGCAGTGTTATCAAGCCTCTCGCAAGATGGACCGAAGACTATGGAAAATATAGGTCGGTATCGGATCAAAAATCTGTAACTTCATGAATTTTTCGTATCGTGGTGAGTTTTGGCACAAATATGCAGTAAGATTTGGAGATTCGAATGATGTGTAGTTTATAGTGTTTTCTTGTATATCTATGTATGTTTTTTTGCATAGAATGAAAGAAATGGGAAAAATCACGAAAAAAATAGTTAACAATTTATTTCAAGTGGAATACAAGTTTATAATGACTAAAAAGATTAAATCATGGTTGATTAGAACAAGCAAAATAAACAAAATATATGTATATGAAAACAATTTACTAAATTAAAATCATATTACTAATAGGTACATCCTATACTCTGGCTTCAGGAAATGATGTAGCTAGGTACAAATATTATTTTTAATTTGTACCACTTCAGGATCAGGGTCAGTAAATGTGGGTTCACTTTCAGGTGCCACGTTTAACAGACTTAGTGCCTCTTCTTCAAGTTCTTTCACATTTCTTACGTACGGTTTTCTCTAACTTGTTATATATGGATCTGACGTGTATAAAAGCGTTTTAAAGACATCTTCGTTTGTAGCAGATCGGGAACATTTTCTGGCATGATGAAGTCGTATGTTTCTGTAGTCTTTGTTGCGAGACTCTTGTGCGTCTTCCGATAGCTGTCCAATAGGAAGCACCGCAAAATGTTTGATAACGTTTTCCCCGTGTATGAGTATTTTATGAACGGAGGATGGCATATAATACCAATCGTAATTACTTACATAGATTCTTGCAGTTTCTATTGCATATTCCCCAAATTTTTCAGGGTCGATCATCATTCCACAAGAAAGAACTTGCAATATAATGTATAGGCGTTTAATCAATGCCTCATCTACACCTGTTATTTCCGATGAGCAAGTGCTATTATAGAAGAATCTTCGTGCGGTATTGCCATCGTTCGTATTCCCGCTAACTTGCCGAGGTTTGTCGACGATTAATCCCAACTCCTCTCTGAAACGTTTTTGAACAAGTTCTTTCTTTTCTTTTTTTAATCTCTTATTTTCCTCAGTTGAAGCAGACCAAGTCTTAAACGAAAGATTATAGGAAATATGCAATATCATTTCCATGCAGCGAATCCAGGCGTGTAAGGTGGACAATCCGTATTGGTAGGCGTTTTCGTTTTCAGGTCTGGCAGTTACTTTCGATAGGTCATTCATTAGCCGCGGAGTAGCCCCACATATCGTGCATGTGGCACCAGATGGAGTATCTGTAAGGACCTGAGCCACCTTTCCATCGATCATCGTTAGAAATAGTTCATGCTTCACATTTACTACAACACCATCTTTGTTTATAAGTGATGCTTGTGCAGCCCTAATTTGTTTTTTAATATCATCGATAACTGCTTTGGTTTTTTCTGGAGTTTCCTTACAAAACTCAATAGAAATGGGTCTGCAAAAACGAACAGATGAAGGTACCGGATTTTGCCAAACAACGGATCCCGATTGTTCATCAACTAATCTGATGGGGACTAATGAAGTGATGAACAAATTGGCATCTGAAATTGTTTCCGACTCTTCTGCAAGTATTTGCTTGTATTGGCTTTGACCAGACGAACCATCACATCCCCATTTAGAATAAAGGATCAATGTTCTATGTTGTTTTTGGAAAACAGAATCGATTTTTAAAATTCTAGCAGCAGTATGATCCAATAAATCTTGGATATTAATCACTTTAGCATAAGTATTCGTGATTTCGATTGTAGAAGATGGTGGATAACAGGATCTTTTAATTTCTTGTATTTTGTAGTAAGGCGGGAATATACAACACTTTCGTTCGTTGGTTAAGTTTCTCAGGTACATATATTGTGCTTTTGTTAGATCCAAATCTATAAAAGCACTCAATGCTTCCGTATCGGAAAGAATCTTCATCTGGTCTGAGTCGTTCCACTTACTTGAGATATCTAATTTCTTTTGAGTGTCAGCGGTTCTTAATTCTTCGACAAGATGAGCTTCTGTGTACTCACGTAAAGCCCGTAGTCCCTGCACATAGGCGTTTTTTATATGCTCGAAGCCATATTCTTGGAGTACAAGAGTGTTTTCCTCTTCTTGGTCGATTCTGAGGAGTCTCCATAAGCCACGCATGCTCTTCCTCGTTGGCCAGATATTGATGGCGTAGAATATTGTTCAGAATCCGGTAAATTTAACGAATACCTTGAGTCCACCAAAGTACAATTCTTCTGTAAAAATGTTTCTTTTATCCGAGATGCCAGGGCCCAGCGCTTGTTGAAAATAGGAAGAATGTGCCTTTGTATGTCACTAATTATAAAACATAAGCTGTTTTCAGAAACATTGAGCTTTTCCACCAAAACTTTGGATAATGATTCCATGGTCTTGCCGCCTTCGATATAGGGGATTATGATGTCTCGTTTGGTACAGCTGAAGGAAGACATTTTAACACTTCACAATCTGCAGAAATAATAGGCGTAAATGAGTTTTGTTTTGGTTCGAATAGTTTTTGCTTCCCTTTATATACTCATTTTACAATATCGAATTGGTACCTACATCATTATTTTCTTGTAATTTCCCACGCAAACCGAGTGCAAATTTGATAAGGTCCCTTTATTATCACGAAATAATTAAGAAAGTATCCAAAAAGTTTAATATTATTCATGTGAATGGTGTCAGTGGTAAACCGCAAAAGATAACAATTTTCGGGTTCTGACTTGTATCAGATTTTTTCTCATATCTTCTAAAACCGCAAATATCCGCAGCTGATTTTTTTTGCATTCTATATATGAATAGTTAGACTACTAGTCAACACAAAAAGTAGCGCTTGGGCAAACGTGGGTAACACTGAAAACCTTCAACGAAAAAAAATAAAAGTGAAAAATAAGGTATGGCACTTTTTAAGTAATTACTGAAACATTTTTCTTTACTTTAAAAATCATTAAGCTGTATCGCAAAAAAACTTAAAGTAACCTTTCTAAAAATGTATTATACTGCATATCTGTACCAAGTATTTTTTTCACAATATGGTATTGAAACATGTATACCTACGTAAAGACTTGAGTTTGGCACTTCTGTCTTCTATGTATCTATGAAAAAAATAATAATTTCGCGTATTAAGTGAAAAAATCCTAATGAATATTATAATTTGACTATTAGAGAACCTAATAAAATAGCCATATTAGCCAAATTATGATATTCGTAAAAAGCATTTTTGATATGCGCTTGTTCTACCATTTTCCATAGTCGGCTAGTTTTCTATTATTTTCTCAGGCTTGACGCAGATTTGTGTATTTTTGCAGGTTATTAGTTGGTACTCACCGGATTTCTATTAAAGAACTATATATATTTTGAACTCTTTAAATCTGCTTGAGCTGAAACGAGCGATAAGGACTTTTGGAAGTAATCTGAAAATATACTTAAACAAAATAATTCTTTTTGTTTTAACAAAATAAAGGTCGCAATATCTTTTTCAATTTAGTCGCTACGTCCCGTTGACACACCTAAATGCGTTCTGCATGTGTTGTAGCATTTCTTCCGCACTTCGTATATCAACTCAATAATCTAAAATTCCCACTTATTGGAAATTCATCTGCGCCCTTTGTAGAACGCTGCATCGGTCGCGGCAGCGCGCATGCGTCCTGGTACTCTCTGCCAAACAACCTGTTGCAACCGGGACGGCGTGCACAAATGCAACTTCTCTCCCCGCAATCAGGAGCTAAATTATTCAATACCTCGACACCTACTACGACTAACGTTTCCTAAAAATTAAAATCAAAATTCTAATTTAACAACACAAGTGCATACAATTTTTGAACCAGTAATACCAACCGCCGGACCCAAAATTCAAATTTTAGTACGAACGTCTTGTAAGTGCGTCGCGAAGCCGTCTCAAAACCAAGACGCCAGTGAAGTGCTCAGTGAAATAAATAGGTGCTATAGATAACATTATTTTTTATTAATCCAGTTATTCGTTGCGGTTAATCAAATATATTTATACTCGTGTACAGTTTATAAAAGTTTGCTAAGTTCACGCGAAAGTTGGTTAAAGTTAATTTTCAAAACCGAATTTCGGTTTCGGAATTCTAATTCGGTTGTGCGAGTAATTGCTGGTGGCTGGCGAAGTTTTGCGGCGTCTGGAAACGTGAAGTTGGCATCGGCAAGCAACAAGTGTTCGGCTGATGCCTTCCCCGGTAAATGTGCCACTGTTACAGTTTGCATGCCCGCTGTGCCGGGATTACGCTGCGTGCCGGGCCCATGAATTCGGGATTTTCGTTGTTCCTATTTGTTGATTTACTGCCAGTGTTGATTTAACACGTTCGTGCTTTTTTGCAGTTTCCGCAGCAGTTTAAAACCTCTTTAATTTTTTTTCGCATGCATGCTTATGTGTTATTTTTGCCGTAAGTGGGTGGGGCTTTCTTTTGTTTTAGACGGGTGTAGACGTCACTCGCCATCTTAGGTCGACAAAAAAGTGTCATGGCGTCTCGAACGGAAGCAGTTTTTTGTTCTAGTTTCCGAGATCCGGTTGCCTATTTTGGTTGCGTCTGCTTTAAAACGGGTTTCCTTGGATTTCGTCTTAAGGGGTTATTTAACTATAAGAAGCCATCGTGTTAATGTCAGGTAACAAGTTATTTAACTTGAAAATGCCAATTAAAAATAGATGAGCGTTTTTATTTTTAGTCCGCGCTGTTTTCCTAGAAGCTGCTTAACGTTTAATTAAAGTAGACCAATAATAATAAGCAATACCTATTTAGTATCAAACTACTTTGATTTGTAGCATTAACTATAGCCGTCGGCAATTCCCCGTTAAAATAAATTAAACTTTCCAAGTTTCCAGATACCACAAAAAACACAGCCCAACACAACAATTTACGAAACTCCCCAGATTTCACTTCATTTATCCGTTTCGCGAATTACGCAGCCAAATCTTATTTCGCCATGTTTTCCGGGCAGACATTTTTCACTGAAATATCGACAGTTTCCGTTTTGTTGCTGACAACCTTTCGGTTCAGTGGTTAATACGTGGGATTCGGGTCTGTGAGCGACAGACGTAGGTTCGAGTTGTGGAAAAATAAAATTTTATTATGAGGTCGCTTTTGAAAAGATTGGCATGTTGTCATGTATTTTTTTGGCTTTGTTGTCAGGCAAAACGTTGACTTTTTTTATTGCGTAATGTTTTTAGAGAAGTGGGATAACTGATTCTCAGTTTTTTTTTAAATCATAAACTCTCAGTTTTTGAAATAATATTATTAACCTGAAAGAAATTAAAGAAAATATATTTATTTGACGACAGTCAACAGGTACAGACAAGACAAGTAAAATAAAAAGAGACAATCATTAAAAAAAAAAAGCGCAAGCCTCACAGCTGCACCAAAATTATCCGGTATATTTCAGGTTTCCTCGAACTTTCGGCGCTGAAAACCGCTCATAATTCTGGTAAATGTAATAAAAAAAATTTAGCTCAAACTTTCGCGTAAATCGAAATCCTATCCTGAAATACCGTCTAAAATTGTTTTTTTTTTTTCATAATAATCCACAACAGGCTGTTATACTACGGATTCTTTGAACTCTTGAAAATTTTCACAACTGAACTTCACGTGGGTTGAAACATTGAAACCATAAAAATGTACGTCACAAAAAAACAAAGGTTTTATGGTCCGAAGTTTCAAGAACCGAAAGAAAATGAGTTAATTTTAGCCCGGTCACTGACCCCGTTGCCTACCGTGTTAGGGAAATGCCTTGGTTTTTATTATATTGCTTTGTTAGTCATCAGTCTCCAGCCCTTATCCCAATTTATTTGGGGTCGGCGCAACATGTCTTTTTCTTCCATACTCCTCTATTGTCTTATTTTTTTCGTCTTTGTTAGTATGAATGATTAATTAGAACTAGCAACCAAACCGAGCAATTTTGTACACAAACCTTTCCCGTTTATCGCTCTTTCTATTAGTGAAAACTGTATCAAAATCGCTGGCGTGGTTTAGAAGAAATAAGCGGAGAAACAGACAGACGCAGTCAACGACTTGACTTTACGTATACTACGAGTATTTAGTTAGAGATAACGTACGTAACATAACATGATCAGCCTTATATTGTTAGCTAGAGATAACGTACGTAACATAACATAATCAGCCTTATATTGTTAAGTAGAGATAACGTACGTAACATAACATAATCAGCCTTATATTGTTAGCTAGAGATAACTTACGTAACATAACATAATCAGCCTTATATTGTTAGCTAGAGATAACGCGTAACATAACATAATCAGCCTTATATTGTTAGCTAGAGATAACTTACGTAACATAACATAATCAGCCTTATATTGTTAGCTAGAGATAACGTACGTAACATAACATAATCAGCCTTATATTGTTAGCTAGAGATAACGTACGTAACATAACATAATCAGCCTTATATTGTTAGCTAGAGATAACGCGTAACATAACATAATCAGCCTTATATTGTTAGCTAGAGATAACTTACGTAACATAACATAATCAGCCTTATATTGTTAGCTAGAGATAACGTACGTAACATAACATAATCAGCCTTATATTGTTAGCTAGAGATAACGTACGTAACATAACATAATCAGCCTTATATTGTTAGCTAGAGATAACGCGTAACATAACATAATCAGCCTTATATTGTTAGCTAGAGATAACGCGTAACATAACATAATCAGCCTTATATTGTTAGCTAGAGATAACTTACGTAACATAACATAATCAGCCTTATATTGTTAGCTAGAGATAACGTACGTAACATAACATAATCAGCCTTATATTGTTAGCTAGAGATAACGTACGTAACATAACATAATCAGCCTTATATTGTTAGCTAGAGATAACGCGTAACAAAACATAATCAGCCTTATATTATTCCCACTGCTGGGACTCAGGCCTCCTCTCTAAGAGAAGGAAAGGGCTGTAACCCACCACGCAGGCCATGTGCGGGTTGGTAGATGTCACATCTCCTCGAATTTTTGGTTCTAGGACATTCTGGTTTCCTCCCGATGGTTGCCTATTTTTAGGATACAGGAAATAATAGGTTGATTTCATAATAAAAAAGTGCATGTCATTCCTTGTGTCGTTTCACAGTTTCCTAGAAACGGGCGATGATCACCAGGGTATTTACCGTAATGCAAGATCTGATTTGACCTATGGATTTTTCTACGTTAAAACTGTACGATTCCTTGTTTATTACCCGACGGCCCCAGAAGGAGGTTAATGGTTTTCGAGAGTTTATATCATGTCTGTATGTTTGTATGTCTATTTCTTTGGCACGCCGTGTAGACTAAACGGCTGGATGGATTAACAAATGAGTTATCATAGGACTGATCTTGACCGCTGAGTGTTTTTTTTTTTTTGAGTGTGGGAAATCATCCTATGACTTCATCCGCTCTAGGGTGGAGCGGAAGGCATGTCAGACTCTTACTGACTAAAACCCACCCCTGTTCCTCCTTGCCCTGAATGCCCATGGGCGAGGTAACTCTTTCGAATTTATCACTGAGTGTCATAGGCTACTTTTGATGTCGAAAAAATGCACGGTTTCTGTAGAACAGGCCACAAGAGAACCGTGTTGAAAGGCCACTTGGTGAATGAATGCCATAAGTGACAATAAAATTTGAAATCACGCGCTTTTCACACCTCGAGCATACTTAGCAACAATTTCAGAACATTAGACTATTTAAATAGGTACCTATTTAGACTAGTTTAACACATTATAGTGTGCTCACAGGAAAACTAGACAATTATTACGTAATCGCTGACCAGTCGCGAACTAGCTAGGTTTTCATAGGTTTGCTCACATTTTTGTGCAAAGAAATTACGAGTAGTTTTCTGGATGCGACATGCTGTGCCTGTCTGTTATTACAATAGATTAGTAAATAAATCTATGGATCTGTGAGATTCCGTATAGCTAATGTTTTGTGTTATTTAATCTTAAAACGATGTTAAGCGGTCTCATTTAATAATTCTCCATCGGATTCTTGCTAAGTCGGTTAAGCACCTGAGTATTAAGACACTTTATTTTGGCAAAGGCAAAACCGTTTAATGATCAAGGAAAGAGCTGTCGTTCCATGTCTACAGGAGCTATAGCAAACAAGTAATTATATTAAACTGTGATAACTGAAGAAACTACTAAGTATACGATGTTTTACTGAACCACACACAACTTAGAAAATAGTTCTTTGAAACAAATTGGTCCCATTACCAACAATTTATCAAATAACGTAAAAATCTACTTGGAGAACATTTTTCTCATACTAATTCATACCATCAACCACTAAGATCAGATCTCCCCCTCAACCACGCTCACCGACTCACCACTTCCATTGCCCTACCTCTTCGTCGCCACGTATCACGACAAGCACGCGGAAAGGAGGTCGTCAGCAGCAGAGGCTGTTGCTATTAAAACATTACAACAGTAATTAGTCAATTATGTGTCTCATTAGCACTTTAAAGGTCTTAGACGTGTCTGATGACTTTTATACGGAGAAAAACGACTGGTTTATGTCTGTCGGTGTGCTTTGATAGAATGGGCCAGTTGGATGAAAATCTAGAAAATCGATTGAGGTTTTTCTAAACTAAAATATATTTTTTTTCTATTCATAGGCTCTCATTTGCCCACTATTTCACCTGATGGTAATCGATGACGTTGAAGCGTCTTTGCTTAGAAAAAATTACGAGTTTTCTGATAATATTATCAGGCTTTATTTATTTGTAGGTTTATTATTTGTTCGTATTAACATGAACTTAAGTATAGTTAATGTCACTGTAAAAATAAAAGCATAAAGTCAGTAAGCTAATAGAGAGCTGACTCCGTAGCGCACCGAACGCACCTAGAGACTTCATACATGAACATGCAGAAATGACGAATTTGAAGAATATAAGCAATTTTCATCGGAATTCAACATTTCCTAGAAAACTGATTTTAGAAAAATAATCTCTCACCTCACATTTGGCCGAAACTGTCGGGGATTACCAAAACATGATGACTAAGTCTGTAAACTTTTATCTCGTCAATGTTAATGACGTAGACACTAATCATGTTTAACATTATCGTCAGTGAATCAAAAAAAATGTTTATTTTGGCCAAACACTTGTATCAATTATTTAGACCCACTAAACTGTGTTAAAGTTTATTGTCTGTGCTTATGTGTGTATGTCACTTGGTCAAGGTTGATTAAAAGGTCTTTTTGTACCATTTTTGCGTTCTAAAAATAGTACAAAAATAGAACGACACATCCTGTGGCCTGCTGACCTAAAACTAACATGTTTTCAGGAAAAAGGCACGGAATATTCTCGTTATAGATGTTACTTGATTTCCTTTGTATTAGAAGCCCCTGTTATTGTTTCTAAGGAACGATGCTAAACATATTTCTAAGACATGTGGACTTAATAATATTTTAGGGTCATAAAGTTATGCCTGAGGGTAGCGGATACCCGGGCCTGCGGACGGCGAGTAATGGGTAGCTCGCCGTCCGATCAGCACCAGGCCCGAGAGTCGACGGCGCGTAGTGTTCCACGCGCGCCTCAAAGATTTGTCAGCAATAATGACGGGGCCTGTCATGGCCGATGCTTGCTGAGGATAAATTCGAAACAGAGCTACCGCTCCCCTGGGCACTCATTAAGGGAAGGAACAGGGGTGGGTTTTAGTCAGTAAGAGTCTGACACGCTCTCCTGCTCCACCCAGAGCGGGAGATGTCATTGGATGATTTCCCACCCCATAAAAAAAGGGTAATAATGTGAAGAATTTCCTCGAAGTAGCCTGGATTTGTGCCCAGATGGCAATAGTCTCACTTGCCTTTTGTTATTTGTTCTCTGCTGGTGGAATAGTGTCCACCTGTATGTAACATGGGACACTCTCGAAAAAAATACACCTACCTAAAACATTCATGTTTGCATAACTCGACAAAATATTATGAATGAACAGCAAATTTTGTTTTTCGCGATTTCAGCTTTCGTCCCTTAATAAAAATGTTCATAACGGTGAGTGTTGCCAGTTTCTTCATTAAATGTAATATTGCTGTCTCCACCGTGTATAACAAAATCTATATCTATCCACTACCCACATAAACTCAAAACTTTTAGCCTTTCAGTCTGCAGTCGGTAACTCAATCGCGAGTTACGACACGACCTTCGGCAGTGTTAGTACATGTGTGTGTGTCCGATGCTATCTCAGAAACATTATTGTTTCAATTAGACTGATGAACACGCGTTTACGGGTTTCGTTAACGTTTCTATTGTTGTGTTTTTGTGAGGAAATTGTAACTGCTTATATAATGTTGGAGATAGCGTGAAGGTTAGTAAAGTAACTGAAGATAGATATAGATAGACCCTAAAATAGGTGTAACACAATTTATTTTTTTACGCTTACTAACTTTGTTAGGTCTAACACCATTTTTTTTTTTTTTTGGGGGGTGGGAAATCATCCTATGACTTCTCCTATATATACCTTTTGTTTTTTTTTTATAATTGTTAGGCTTGCGTTAGACCACTATCGCACCTGAAGGTAAGCGATAATGTACTTGACGATAGAGCACGCTTGCCCAGTAGTAACTAATTCACTCTTGACTTCAGACCCCCTGGTTGTTGCTGTCAGGAAACACAGACTCGGGCAGGGAATTCCACTCCTTAGCTGTACGCACAATAAATGTGATCCCAAAACGTTTTGTGTTTGTGGGTAGGATGTCCACCATTCACTTCAGCTGGAAGGAGACCACATTGGACAATGGACACAGGCCTCCCCTAAATGACAGTCACTCTAACAGTCGGTCCACCTTGTGAGAGGCTTATCAACGTGACTGGTACTTAAATGTCTTACAAATTAGGGACGATTTTTAGGGTTGTATCCAAAGGATAAAACGGGACCCTATTACTAAGACTGCGCTGTCCGTCCGTCTGTCTGTCTGTCTGTCTGTCCGTCTGTCACCAGACTGTATTTCATGAACCGTGATAGTTAGACAGTTGAAATTTTTACAGATGATGTATTTCTGTTACCGCTATAACAAAAATACTAGAAAACCGAATGAAATAAATATTTAAGGGGACTCCCGTAGAACAACCGTGATTTTGTTGCCGTTTTTATAGATAATGGTACGGAACCCTTCGTGCGCGAGTCCGACTCGCACTTGACTGGTTTTTTTATTGCTATTGAGTTTTTCGTAAGGAAATGTTCACTAACAGCCTGAAGTCTGTATGTTAGTCCGTCTGATCTCAAGCGATTCACCCCTATAATACATGGTACTAACATAATTGGCAAATATGGTTGTTTGCTTACCCTTGAGGGGAATCTAAGCTTTATATTCCTATAGCTTTATAGCAGGAATATGCAGCAATGAATTGCTTACAATTCTCAGAACTCGATCAAGAGTATTGGTTACCTTGGGAACATGGAGGATCCCCGGATTCTAGGAGTTGTGTCTTGTTATATGTGTATCAATCGATTTGAGGCTTCGAAGCCTACATCCGTCAGTCGTGAAGATATACGTGGAAGGACGTTTTCTGTGTGAAAACATGTTAGTTTTGAGCAGTTTTCTGTTGTTTTGCTTAGAAATATGTGAGTCCTACCCGCCTATCCTGTTTGAGTCCCTATTTACTTCTGAGGTAAAATAATTTAGATTTGTGTTTTTTTTTTTGGTTGAGGTTTTAGTGAAAGTTATGTTACTTGAAATATTTTTGACTAGCTTATGTCAGCGGTTGCATTCGCGTGGAGCTAGTACTTGACCCATTACAATAGCTTATGTGCCATTCCAGACCATTATCTATCTCTCTGCCAAATTTCATCCAGAATCGTTCAGCCGTTCTGGCGTAATTGAGTAACAAACATCCATCAATCCAAACATAAGCATTTATAAGTAGGATTAACTTTTAAACACACTCTGCTTGTATCCAGTTGCAAATGTATCAAAATCTTGTCAACAATTTCCTTAATTAGAGACATAACGCCTCAACAAACATGGAGATAAAATAGAGAGACCTTCAAACCCAGACGTCTGTATTAATTAGGCACAATTCAGTGCCTCACTCCTAATGAGCTAAGATGTTTCCAGATATTATTTAGGACCTACTTATATCCTGCATTGTAGGTTATATTCCATAATATCATGCCTTAATTCCCAGAAGACGAGCCACCATTTTTCTAGAAGTATTGCCAAGGTAATGACGTGACGATCGGCGGCAGCGACCTCTCGCGTCCGGTCCTGGTCCAGGCCGAGAGTCGACGGCGCGTGGTGTTCCAAGCGCGCCGCAAAGAGATGTCAGTAACACCTGACGGGGCCCGTCATGACCGATGCCTGCCCAGGGGTCGTGGATAAATTTGAATCAGAGTTACCGCGCCCCCTTGGGCACTAAGGCAACTGAAGGAACAGGGAGGGTTTTAGTCAGTAAGTAAAAGTCTAAGTAAGTAAAAAAAAAAGACTAAGTAGAAATCATAAGAGCTAGACTTACGGCGATGCGCCACCGGTACATGGAGGATATCCCATCCATACCTACGCACAAAACGTTTTGGGAACACATGCATTGTGCGAATAGCTATGACGAGGAATTCCCTGCCTGAGTCTGTTTCCTGATAGCTACAACCTGGGAATCTTTAAGTCATCAGTGAATAGGTTACTTCTAGGCAAGCGTGCTCCAACTTCGACCACATCATCGCTGACATAGGCAGAAACACACCTTCGTTTTGAACAAATGTAGTTACGTTACTTTATTATTAAAATACCATCTCGCCTATATTCTCCGAAGGGATGAACACAACAGCTACAAAAAGACAATATTTAAAAAGTTTTGATGCCACTGATCACAGATCAAATCATACCGTCCCAGTGCTGGGCAAATATCTCACCCTTCCACTCTCCCAGTGTGTTGCCTTTTAATTATGCTAGACTAACTTATCCTCGCAGCTTTGCTCCCGTGACCTATCTTACAGGAACAGTAGATTTTCTGGAATAAACAGTCTGATAGCGAGTGGTACTCAGAGATATAAATATTTTTCTGTAGTTAAAAAAAAAACTTTTTACAAAAAAAAACAACCGACTTCCAAAACAGGTACTTAATTTTACACTAAAAAATATTTGTATGGCCTACAGATAGTTGTTCCGGGTCTGGGTGTCTTGTGTATGTAAGTTTACATGTTTGTGAACGCACCCACGATACAGGAACAATTCCTAGTGTGGGGCAAGGTATTTAAAAAAAAAAAGAAATTTTAAATCCAGTATGGCGGACTCCCAAAGAAGGCGGACTAGTTATTTATGCATACCCATGATATGGGTATCATATGAAAGGGTTTGCGAAGAAGAACACGAAAAAAACTTTTTTACAAAAAAAACAATCGACTTCCAAAAAAAAATACACTAAAAATTAAAAAATAACTTTAATTTCGGAAGTCGGTGTCAAATAACGAAGAAGTGAAATACAAACACACTCTTTTTATTGATACCCCACATGACCACTAAAAACACAACTACAGTTACCTAATAGCGGTCGCCATATAAGTTTTTTTCAAAATTCATACAGCCTTTGTCACTTTGGCGGTCAAGATCAATCAAATGTCAACTTATTTGTTAAAATCCATCCAGCCGTTTAGGATACATGGCGTACCAAAACTCTCGGAAACTAATAACTGAGTGATGTTTTAATAAATTTAATACACGAAAAAAAAATCTAATCTCGAAAAACCTTCCCATTCTTTTGGGGCAGTCAGGTAAAAAGTTTATAATCGTAGATTTATAATCTAAACACTAAGGGCCGATTTCACCAATTCTAAACGCCCAGTTAAACGCGTTTAAGCGAGCTTAAACGCGTTTAGGCGCTATCATAAAGCTGAAGAGTTTGTTTGCTAATCTCAGGAACTACTGGATCGAATTGTAAATTATTTTTGAGAGTTGAATAGTCCATTTATCGAGGAAGGCTATAGGCTATATAACATCTCGCTGCGACCAACAGGAGCAGAGCATCAGGGTAAATTGTGGCAAAAACGGGAAAAAAAATCCTTTTGAGAGCTTCAGTTGCGTGCTAAACGGTTAAAGTTACGCAAAAATTATGCATGACGGAATTGTTCTCCTTTTAAAGTTCTAAAAAAAGTTAGCTTAGTTCAGTAAAACTTAGTTTATAGAGTGAATGGTGAAAATCGGCCCTTACTCTTCAAAACATTAGTTCAGATCACTAATCAATTCTTCTTTCCACAATAAAATCTAAAACCCTATTGTGAGATACCAAAATAGGAACCATATTAATAATATCTATTTGTCTATCAGTCAATAGTCCTATTAAAACAAGATATAAATATGGCCTATTATCACATCGGCACATAAAACATCAACACTACGTGCCACAATACTACACACTGAAATGGGAAAAAAATCTATTGGATTATTATAGTATTCTGACATCATCACATAACTCCTTGACTATATTCACCGATTAGCACTATTCTTGGCTACTTAAAATTGTACATAACCAATCATCCAAAATTCAATTCATAATACTTATATAAAAACTTATTTACGAGTACAAACAAGATAACTAAACACAAATTTTCAAAAATGCAGACTGATAAAAAACAACTAAGAAGTTCCTTTGTTTTCTACATTTTAGTGAGTTATATTTTTGGAATCGTCTCCTTTTTTTTGTGGGGTAGGAAATCATCCAATGACTTCTCCCGCTCTGGGTGGACCGGGAGGGCGTGTCAGACTCTTACTGACTAAAACCCACCCCTGTTCCTTCCTGCCCTGAGTGCCCAGTGGCGAGGTAACTCTGTTTCGAATTTATCCTCAACCCCCAGGCAGTGGAATCGTCTCCTTGAGCTCTTTATTTTGATACCCCACATGTCACAAAAAAATACGACTACATTTACCTAATGGCGGTCGCCATTTTGTTTTTCCAAAATTCATATAGCCTATGTCACTTCAGCCGTCAAGACCAATCTAATAATACCTCATTTGTTAAAATCCATCCAGGTGTTTAGGCTATAGCGCATGCCAAAGAAATTGACATACAAACATACACATTATATGTTGCTGTTTCTAGAAACGTGTTTTTTTGGGATAATTTTCAGTTTATAGTACGGAAACCTTGTGATGAGAGTACGACACGCACTTCGCCGGTTTTTTTTTAATTAGGGCCGAGATTACCATTATATAAAGCTTGGCAAGTAAATACAGCCTCCATACCTTAGAAAACTCTCACATTTTAGCCAGTAAATAAATATAATCATTAGTGTAAGCTCTAAATTATCCTAAACATTCTCGTAACATATTTGCCAAATCCTGTAAAGAAGCAAAAACACTGATAGTCCTAAATGTTCGTCCTTCATCCTTCAGTGGCAAAATCCAAAATCATATAAATGTATCCGGCAAAAATGTATTTTATTAAACTTACTTTCTTCAAAGTACTTATTGCATCAAATCTCGACGCGCGAAGCATTGAAAAAGTAATAGAACTAGTAACTAAATAATTCAATGTAAGAAATATACCCTTAATCTCCAAAAAATGCCATTATAACATACCAAAATGCCGCTCCATAAATTTTCTAACATGTCTCGTAGCGAATTTCGTAGCTCTATAAAAACAAGCATACAGTATAGATACTACGGCCTACTGCGGCCTACTCAAATGTCCTTACTTTGGTATTGTTCGTCGGTTCGTTGAGCACCTCAGAGTTCTGAGTTGAGCTTCGCGATGACTGACAAATGCTTGCACTGTCTGGACAGGTCCACTCGAATTCGTGTGTTGCTTTCTTCATAAAGCTCATCCCAGACATAAACGTACATGGTTCTCATAGGATCTAACCAGTCCACATTGTATGGATTTGAACACTAAAAGAGACTTTGACCTCTGAGTTTGTTTCGGTGTTTCTTCTCAGGGTAGTCAGCTAGGAAACACCGGCCTCATCTAGCTTAAACTGACAAAAAAACATTGACGTGTAAAAGTGTTCCTTGTAACCTATTTACTGAATAAACATCATTTATCATTTATCATTTACATCTCGTAGCAAATTCTTCTCTTTCAAGTATCGCTGATTTAAACAGTTTCTCATTCTTTTTAAGCCCTGCAAGTCGGCTTACGACTTTAAAATTCGTAGCCCGACGGCTTACACTTTTTGCATATTTAATGACACTTTTTTTGCTGAAATACACCCCCTAAGATTACCTCTAGAGCAGGCGACTTTAGTTTCCTTTAACAAAGGCAAAACTAGCTATATAGACAACTTGGAGCGATATTATAATGAATATGACTAATAAAACCCTTATCATAGGGCTTAATATAGATAAGGAACGTAACTAGACGATCTTGAAGTGTTTTATCATATCAAAATAGTTCTAATCACTATCTACGATTACCTCACGCCCGCCAGAAAAGTCACAAATGTATTTTACAAAACATTAAATGTTATATGCGCAAATTTGGACCCTAATTCCAAAGAGTTAGGCGGTAAAATTGCGCGCGGGAACTGAAACTAATTTTTTGATGCTACGTTCATCATAGTAACAGCGCCATCTCTACGAATTCCTACAAAATTTTTCACTGAACCATTTTCTTATAAGAACTACACACACTGATTCATTCAGTGTGCATTTGGCACACACCCTTGCGCTTCTATACAATCGAAGGCACCCACACTGCCAAGAAAAAAACGATAAAAACTGCACACGAACACAAGTTTCGTGCACACACTAGAAAAGGATAGACGAATGTCTGAAAAAAAAACCGAGTTTTGAGTTCAAAATATTTTTGGAGGTATGGTATACCTTGTTATGTAAGTAAGATGTCATTTGGATTAACACAAAGTGTAAGATAAGTGAGTAGAACTGAAATGGACGAGGTTCATACAAGCGCGGGACACTAACACAAGCGCGCGTGTGCCGACGACACTGCAGTCTATCCGTGTAGTAGTGCTATAGTGCGACCGAACGATCTTGAGCCGTTTTGTGTGTTTCCGAACGAGGAAAGACTTGGTATAGAAACTTTTGTGGTTTTACCAGTGATAAATGTTGAATTGTAGCTGTAAGTTGAAGGTTTTTGTTAAGTATATTTTGTGTGACTCAAATAATATTTAGCTTTGGTTGTGGATTTAAAATCATAGCAAAATTGGTGTCGAAAGTGTAAAAGTGTGAAGATAAATGGAACTAACTATCAAAAATGCAGGTAAAAATGTTTGTTGACTAGTGCTAGTAGTAATGGTTTAATTAGGCTACAATTCAAGCCGAAAACACCCAATTTTTAGTCATTTCTTTCACATTTCCGACTGTCAGCGACTAGTATCAAGAGTGCAGGAGCGGCGGCGCCCGGCGCAGTAAATACAAGGTAATGGCTAAGTACGCACGCCGTCTAGTACGGAGTGCGCGCTCGGTGCAGTCCCGCCTATGCACAATCGGTGGAGCGTCGCATTTCCGTTCCCGGCACACAACTGGACCACAACACGCGACATAACCGCTAAAAACCTCCGAAAAATAAACAAAAATATCTAAAAAAAATTGACCACAGACTATATTTTATAAAAAAAAATATTCATATCATCGCGTAGTGGCTTCGACAAAACAAAACAAAATCTAAGAAAACATATTTTGGGATTTAGTGAGTTTTTCCGAATTTCTCCTCGTATTTAAGTGCGGCTCACTTCGCTGAGATGCAAACAACATATCACATGGAAACTTAGGACCCGAACTATATTTTTTATTTAGTATTAAATAAGTAATAAAAGGAATATTTTTGTGAAAAGTGACTGTCGTGATGTGTTACAATATATTATGCTGTGACAGTGTCGCTGTGAAATACGGCTGAATGGATTTGTGATTACATGAAGAGGTGACGCCGATTTGTTATTGCAACTTTTTTCTTTTTTTTTACAAAAATTACTACCGAAGTGTCAAACTGGACGGAAGAGGAACCGGCCACCTCTGACGCATGTGAGTACCATTTGGATTGCCGCGTTAACAAAGAACTTTTTTGAATTTTCAAAGTCAATAATGTGTGCCCTTAATCTTGCGTTCTCCTTGACTTAAAGTGGTGTTGGTGTGCGTGCGATGCATATGTAAACGCACGCGTAACGGTCGCTGTGTGCGTAGAGTTCACGCACATTTTTTTGTGTTTTCTTACGAGCCCCCCACCACTCTCCCCACCTATACTCGTTATCGTTTATCTGTCCCACTCTTTTTCTATGACTACGTCGTTTTACATTGCAACGTTGCGCCTGTGTGCGTGAGGCCACGTGTGTGCGTTAATAAATTGCAACCTATATTTTGATCGAAGGCCAATGACGGCATAGAGAATACGATTCTATGTTCAAATTTCTTTCTGATTTCTATATTAGAGCTACTCAAATCAAAAAACAAGTTAATACTCTTCGAAATTCGGAATTTGAAGTTTTTTGACAACGGATTTTTGGGGTTGACGAAAAAAAGTTTGCTAAAAATGACAAATTACATTCAATTATCATTTTTTATGACCTTTTAATAATAAATAAAATAAATAGATACCCAAAAATCCGTTTATTAGTGCAATAAATGAGTTATTATCGGTGCTCCGAAGCTCTACGCGCAATCGTAGGCCAAATAAAGCCGTCGGAACTTATGACGTCCGCTTCGAAAATGTTTTTTTGCCGAAATTATCATTAATTGATTAACTTTAAATGCCATTTGACGTCAATTAATTAATTTTGATTAGATTTTTGCAAATAATAGAGTGTAAGTGCAAGATGTGCTTTTAAAGTTCTATTGTAATATTGTTAAAAATCAGATGTCATTATCTATGTACATTTATAATATTTTCTTGTATTAACTAAGTAATACAAATATCTATTTAAAATGAAGGACTTAAGTATTTTAAAATTAACAATACTAGTTTAAGTTTTTTTTAACAAAGCTACTTTTTTACCATTGAAAAATATACTTATCTAATATTTTCACCCCTCATGTAAAACCTTTGATTCACATATCATTCGTACATAAAATGAAATGCACAACAATGGATATTTTGGTTAACAAATCAGACAACATTTATCACTGTTTGACTAAAACATTTTATTTTTAAATTATAAGAATAAGGTCATTTGCAGTCAGGAAGTATTGTACTTATGTATGCACTGACATACTCATATGACCTATATTTTATCGTCGATGCATTAAAAATCATTGTGGCTGTGAAAAATAAATAAATATTGTTTCAATTACTTTGAATATTTGTTCAATATATACGGTATATATTGCTAGTGCCTAAATAGCTAATTATCTATCAAATTACAGGCGCATTATTTCTTCTCCTAAATAGTGATATGTAATTTCATTTCTTAAATTCTCTTGTAATTAATGTGAAAAGTATACTCTTCTATCTTCTACCCCATTTACAATATATTACATAACTAGAAAAACTACAATGTATCCTAAACATAACAAAAAGAAACAAAGCAAAAAAAGCTGTTTCTACCAATTTTACTCTTCACTCCTCTCCTCGCCGTCCAAAACGGCGAAAACTGCCAAAATTCGTAAAAAGAACATCAAGAAATTCAAGTTCGCGCCCTTCAATTCCAGCCAGTCCTTGCGCGCGCGGCCAAGGCAAGCGCAAGCGCAGCGACTGTCAATGTTACTACATAACCTACAACTGGCTGGCCCGCCATCTTGCATTCAGACTTGTTTGAAGGCTACGCATGGCCGATGTCTTAGTTTTAACTATGTTTCTGCTAGGTTTATGTCTATTTCTATGAACATGTCAATTTGGAATTTAATGTTGGGTTTTCGTTAAGTTGTTGGTTACCTATTTTGTTTCTGAAGTATTGACTGCTGTATACTTAGAAAAATATTAAACTAAGAGTTTTTCAACAATAGTTGACGACTTTCAGAAACATTATTCGAAGTTTTCTTTATCTTTTCACAAATGAACCACCGGTTTTTTATCTACCGACATAAAAATATACTTAATAGACCAAAAAAAGACAATTTTAAAAGTTCAATAAAGATTTTTACTAGTTACTTTATTATGCAAGTTACTAGCGGACGTGGCACGGCGGGTATTTAGGTGCGCCAGCGCAACGGCCAAGGCGAAAGTTAGCTTGCACAATCTACTCGACGTCTGCTTAATTTGACGATAGATGGCGCTAGGTTACGGTTTAATGGGGACTAGACCTTAGTTTCGTCTGAAATGGCTTAGGACTTGATTTTTCTTAATTAACTGTTTAAAAATGGGATCCATGACAAGCAATAAATTGGCAATTTAAAAAAAAAAATAGTTTTTTTTTTTCTGAAAGGTTAGATTTTGGTCTAGTTTGAGAAACATTAAGTATTAAGTTAAATATCGATAGCGACAAAATTGCTAGAATCCTTATCATGTTACACAATTTGCGTCATTTATTATTTAAGTGGCACTATTAAAATTAAAATTTTACAACGTTTTTTTTTTAAAGTAACGAATTACCATTTCACGAATTTATGTTTTTAACAGTCCTTTTAAACATCCCTATCTCTCTTTCTGCAAAACCTTCAATAAATTAGCCCGTAGATGCTGTCCTACTGGGAAATATGCATAATGCATGCTTGCTGCCTAGCGGAGCCTGCAAACAAAAATAATCTAAAATCAATAAATACGAACCTAAACGTTATAATCTAGTTGAAACTATCAAAGTATCTAAACTATTACGACATATAGGCAATATACAAAACGTTCAATGTCACAACCGACTCACTATCGGCCGCCATGTTGGATTTATTCCCGCCTAACTCTATGACATTTATAATAGACGCCTGCGCAGTCTAGCGGTCTAGATATTGATGCGAAATAACTGTTCTTGTGGGCGCATTTAGATAAATATTATAATTTAAGATTTTTATATGATTATTTTACTTTTAAATGCATATTCATTACATTTTGTAAAAGTTTTTTTTTTTGAAAATCGTTTATGAACATTTATTAATTTATTATAAATCCTTAATGCACACTATACTTATTTATTATTCAACAAATCTAAAACCAGTGTATAAGGGGCGGTGATACCGCACATGGCGAGCTTACAAACAATCTTTGAACTAACTGTGTTTAAAAAGTTTGAATAAAAAGTTTAAAGAAAAATATATGCAACGATTACAGTAACCTTCTAAATCAATTAAAAATAAATTCGATTTCTCTCCAAAGTATTCAAACTTTACCTGTTACATCTATGTATATTTTTAACTTTCTATAACTTTTCCATTTTTATAACCACTTTACGATAGACGTAACGTGTTTTATGATCGAAATATACATAATAACTTTAAAAATAAATAGATTTACGTCAATGAGCTACGAAATAGGATAAGTACCTATTAATTTATTTACTGGCCACTCATTTTATCGCCATTTTCTTTTATGTGCTTATAGAGTTCATTTTGAAGGACATCGTTTAGCAATATAAATGCAATTTTATCTCCTCTTAATTTGTAACTCGGTGACCCTTGATAGATATCCTTTTCTGGTCCATACTTAAACCTTCGTGGTATCATACTAAAAAAAAACTAGATCTTCACATCTTCATAATCAATATAACTTATAGCCTATAGCGCCCACAAATAATGTAGTTATCTACCAGTAATAAAAAAAAATTAAATTGGATCATTAGTTCTGGAGATTACAAGACTTACAAACAAAATTTACCTCTTTACGATTCATGTATAGAATGAATGAAAGAAGACCAACATGTAATACTTGAAATATTTAAAGTAATCAAAATCAAAATTTACAATTTCTTGAGTGAATTATCTGCCAGTCACTATTATACGAGTATTCTAGATCATTATATTTCACATCCAAAACAAGGTGTAACAGTAAATATAAAGCGATTAAAATAAATCTACCAACATTCTATGGTCGTGCAATGAATCTAGGTTGTGGACACTAGGCCGTGGCAGGTGCAGCTACCCTACTGCAACAAAACCAGTCGAAACACTGGCCGCTAACGGATCTCACTGTTTGAATTTCGAACGACGATATTGGTGGTTTGGAAATGGAATGTCTGTGCATAATTGGTTTGATTTTGGTGTTCTTGATTTGAAATTATAGTTGGGTTAACAGATTATAATTTTTGTTACTTGAAATAATTGTTAGTGAAAAAAACAAAGAAAATCTTGTCATCACTAAAATCACACACGAATGAAATATTTTGCCTCCTGCACGCGTAGCATGACCACCGTAGAAACAGGTTTTGTCGACGGAAGAATAGACAAAATTACAGATTGTAGAAAGATTTCTACCGTTCTAAGCATGGCGATGTTAAAACTGACGAGAAGAAATGTTTCTATTCTTCAGTCGACAAAAGTCTACAATGCAAAGCATGACCACCAATTTTTCTCTACTTTTAACACTTTTTTTTTTTAAGTGTTAGAATCATTTCTTCTCAACAAGTGTCAAATAGTCTACATCACATTGGACCTAGATAAGATATATAATGATATTAAAAACTCAATTCTGTGACTTAATCAATATATCAAAATTATGGTGAATCTTCCACAAAAGCCTAATATTAATCAAGAGTTGAAGTCACATAGCATCTTAGGTTGAACATTTCTAAAAAAAATGTTATTTGTTATGCAAGGCTGCAAAGTTGTTTTTTGGTGCGAGTACTTGTATTGAAGCCTGAGCAAGTAAAGGATTCTAGGATTGAACCGATGACCGAAGCGAGTGGTTCAAATGTAAAATCCTGAGTGTAGCGAGGGTTTCAAAGGTACGAGACGCAGACTTTCAACTTTGACGGACAGACGGACAGATGGACAGACAGACAGATGGACAGACGGACAGACTTAAAGACGTACCTACAGACGGACATACCGACAGACGGACAGACGGACAGAAGGACAGACAGACAGACGGACAGACGTACAGATATACAGACGGACATACTGACAGACAGATGGACAGACGGACAGACAGACGACCGACATACAGACAGACGGGCAGACGGACCGACGCACAGACAAACAGAAAGACAGACAGACACACGGGCAGACGGACAGACGCACAGACAAACAGAAAGACAGACAGACAGACAGACGGACAAATGGACAGACGGACAGACTTACAGACGTACCTACAGACGGACATACCGACAGACGGACAGACGGACAGATGGACAGACAGACAGATGGACAGACGGACAGATATACAGACGGACATACTGACAGACGGATAGACAGACAGACAGATGGACAGACGGACAGACGGACGACCGACATACAGACAGACGGGCAGACGGACAGACGCACAGACAAACAGAAAGACAGACAGACAGACGGGCAGACGGACAGACGCACAGAAAAACAGAAAGACAGATAGACAGACGGACAAATGGACGAAGGACAGACGCACAAACGGACAGACAGATACGTAAGTGACAGCAATTGGGCTCCGATTAGTCGCACAAAATTTTGTGACAGACGATGGACAGACGAAATTGAAAGAATGAATATGTCTTTGTCTTCATAGAAACGCGAGTCTACGGGTCGCCCCGTGCTCGGGCAGAAGAAAACTCGAACTCGACATAGTTGGATAGAAAGAACTTGTATCCAACTATCTAGTCTAACCTTACTCACGGCGTAGCATGACCATTTCTATCTCTATTCTACATAGAGATAGAAATGGTCATGCTACGCCGTGTTGGGGGTAGAAACATTTCTTCTCAACAGGGACAAATAGTCTACATCACATTAGACGTAGACAAGTTCTCTACTGATTTAAAAAAAACTCAATTTTGTGACTCATTACATACTTGAAAATTGTGGTGAATCTTCCACAAAAGCCATTAAATTAAGAGTTGAAGTCACCATCTTCATCATTATTTTTTTTTTTCTTTTTTTTTTTTGAACTTCGTTTTTAAACATGCTAGGTTTTATAGAAAAGTTTTAATGTAGCCAACATTATACCTTTTCAAAAAATTGTTACTTGTCATGCAAGGCTGCAAAGCTGTTTGTTGGTGCGAGTACTTATATTGAAGCCTGAGCTAGCGAAGAATTCTAGGATTGAACCATGAGCGAACCGAGTGGTTCAAATGTAGAAACCTGAGCGTAGCGTCTCGAGGGTTTCAAAGGTACGAGACGCAGAATAACTTTGACGGACAGATGGAAAGACGGACAGACAGACAGACGGACAGACGCACAGACGGACAGACGGACAGACGCACAGACGGATAGACGGACAGCGGATGACGGACAGACGGACGAAGGACAACCAGACAGACGGACAGATGGACGACGGACAGACGGACAGTCTCACAGACTGACAGACGGACAGTCTCACAGACTGACAGACGGACAGACGGACAGACGGACAGACGGACGATGGACAGATGGACAGACAACAGGCGGACACACGGACGACGGACAGACGGACGCCGGACAAACAGACAGACGGACAGATGGACCGACGGACAGACGGACAGATGGACGGCGGACAGACAGACAGACGGAGAGACGGAAGACGGACAGATCAGACTGACAGACGGACAGACGGACACACGGACGACGGACAGATGGACAGACAGACAGACGGACAGATGGACCGACGGACAGACGGACAGATGGACGGCGGACAGACAGACAGACGGAAGACGGACAGATCAGACTGACAGACGGACAGACGGACGACGGACAGATGGACAGAGAGACAGACGGACAGCCGAAAAGATGTACAGATGGACAGACGGACGACAGACAAACGGCCAGACGTACAGACAGACTCCGATTAGACGCAATAATTTTAACGACGGACAGACGGACAGACGATAAATAGTAATATATTTTAAAAATTATTGAAAGAATGAATACATGTCTTTGTCTTCATAGAAACACCAGTCTACGGGTCGCCCGGCGCCCCATGCTCGGGCAGAAGACAAATCGAACTCGACAAAATTGGATAGAAAGAACTTTGTCTTTTCTTGGTAGAATAGAGATAGAAATGGCCATGCTACGGGGGCTGATACATCCTTCTTCTAGGACATCACTACATAGTATAAAACAAAGTCGCTTTCTCTGTCCCTATATCCCTATGTATGCTTAAATCTTTAAAACTACACAACTATTCTTTTTATAGATAGAGTGATTGAAGAGGAAGGTTTATGTGTATAATTTGTACCCGAGCAAAGCTGGGGCGGGTCGCTAGTTCCAAATATTTAAGATATCAAAACCAGACTTCTTGAACTTAATCCTTAATTTAACAATCCCATCAAACCCCGACGCTTAACCCAAATAACTAAACCCTCATTTCAGCCAGACAATAATAACCGCTCCAAAATAAAAACAAAAAAAAATCTTAAAAAAAACGCAATACCCCAAAAATGAGGTCATTCAGACGGCTGGCGAAAGCGACGTGCGTTTTTTTTTCGTCGCTTATTTCATTATTGTCTGGAACCAGGCCGTACTACGAAGTGCAAATGCCAAAACGAGTCCGTCGTGAGAAAGGGACAGTGCTATTCGTTCTGTGTAGCGCCATCTCTCCTTAACACCGGAATCATGATGGTTTTAAGACGTCATAGTAGGGGAGGACGTATTGTTTTCCGTACGTCTTGCGAGCAGATGGTTGTCCTTTAATTATGTCGGGTCAGTTTTAAGGTTTCCCTTTCAATATTTCTTGGCCGTTTCGGTATTGTAGTGGGATGGAGTTTATTTTTAGAGATGAAAAAATTTTGTGCAGTATTTTTTTATATTTTAGTCTCGATAAAAACATCCTATCACTCTGTCTTCCTTTGTCTCACAGAGCTTCAACATCAGATCATCATCGTCATCTTTCTTTTGCCCATAAATCATTGAAAATGTCAATCTATATGGCAACGTTTGATCTCATTCTACATTAAACTATATTTGTTATGTTTACCTTAATCCCTTGTATTTGAAACTTTAGGCTGTAGACGATCACATTTTATCAGCGATAATGACTGTCAAATGTTACAAATGTTGGGGTTTGACCATTTGACATTTTGCCAGCGTTTGTCAATCTCACATATTTTGGTCTTTTTGACTATTTTCATCTTTGATTTTGTCTACTTTCTCCTTTATGTAGGCCCTCTTGTAACCTATGTCTTATTTAGTCTCCTCAGTAACCTGTAATAATGGAAACATCATATTTTCAAGAAACTACAATATTCTTAGATTGTCTCAGTACAGCGTTGCGTTGGTTGCCATCGACACGCTAAGAAGAAGATTATATTTGATAGTTGTCACTGTCTACACTTCCTAAAGTTATAAATACAAGGGATTTAAGGTAACCATAACAAAAAGAGTTTTGTGCAGAATGTAGATCAAACGTTGTCATAAAGATTGACATTTTCAAAGCTAATGGAAGCTTTCATAGTGCCAACAATATCAGTTTATCACAAGAATTAAGTTTCCTTTTCCTTTCTCCTAGCTAGTAACTCACATCCGGTGCGTACACTTAAAACAACTTGTTTTTCTTGTTGCTAACCAGGGATATTATTATAATCTCAACATTATGATCCTATGTCCATATGACCGTATTTTGAGAAGCTAACGACACGAGATATATTCTTTTTAACATTGTCTACACTAAGAATTTCTCCTGTATCATGGGTGAGTTTACAAACACCCAGACCCGGAACAACTATTTGAAGGCCATACAAATATTTATTCCGTGCGGGAATAAAAAATTCGAAGACATGTGACATCCACCAACCCGCACTGGGCCCGCGTGTTGGATTACGGCCCATTCTCTCTCCTAGAGAGGAGGCCAGAGCCCCAGCAGTGGGAACATTTATAAAGGCTGATTATAGTTATGCTGTGTGGAGTCTGGATTGGTGTACGGTCAGGTTCGCAACATAAAACTTAAGGCAACATACTTATAACTACCGAAACGTGGGTGTACTTACTCGTACCATTTTCTCCGGACAAGTCAAAAATAGCTTCACATCCAAAATCGATTAGTTACCACCGCCATTCTTCTCTTACCAGCTCAAAAGTGTCATTTCCTTTCATCAAATTAACTTCCTATTTTCACTGACAAATAGTAAACAGTTTAATATATTATGCATGCCTGTTTGTAAATAATCTATTAAACTGTTCGTCGCTACAATGTTGTCACTATCTGAAGTGTTGACGAATTTTTAAACAATCAATCGTGAATAACGAAATATTTTTGTGATTATCTATTCCTTTGTCAGTTTTTGTGATTATCTTTTTCTTAGTCAGTTTTTGTGATTATCTATTCCTTCGTCAGTTTTTGTAATTATCTATTCCGTCGTGAGTTTTTGTTTAATATGTTATCTTAAACTAACTTCTGCCAGCGGCTTCGCTCGCGTGGAAATAGTACTTCCCTATGCTGCTATTCTAGACTATAATCTATCTCTGTGCCATATCATCCAGCCGTTCTGGCGTGATTGAGTAACAAACATCCAACCAAACTTTCGCATTCATAATATTTTATATATTAGGTAGTTGGATTCTGACATAATATTTTACAGGTAACAGAGCTGGATGAGGTATGAAATAGCTTAAAGAATAAGGATTAAAGGATCCTTACAAGCGTGTCGACGCCCGAAAAGCCCTGTGGACGGATTAAAATTCCAAGAATAAACTTTAAGTAAGTACAGGGGAGTAACAAAAACGTTCAAGGACAAGATGTCCCAACCGAATGTTGAGTCAGACATGCAGCCCGTGGCAGAGTGATTTATCAAAGAAATGAAATAAATAAAAATTTACGAGCCAAACATCAGTGAAAATTTATTCAGTTTAAACCTGTTTATTATAACTATGAAAGTTTAGATGGATGGATGGATGTTTGTTACTCAATCACGCCAACGGCTGAACGGATCTGGGTGAAATTTGGCACAGAGACAGTTTATAATCTGGAATAGCACATAGGCTATAATTAATAATGAAGGAAGTACCCACTAATTCTACACGGGCGAAACTAATATAAAATAAAAAATAGAGCAGATAGAGCCTAAAGTTCTAGCTCATTACGCAATTATTTGCAAACAATTCTAAAATCTGATATGAAGGCCGAGTATTTGTACTTTTCAATAAAAAAAAATTAATAGCCCAACTTTTCTAAAATCCAATAATAACTTCATTAACAAGAACAACTACAATCGTCGACCACATCAACTTTCAACGCTCAAAACATATTTAAAACAAGAATAACAAAAAATAAAAACATTATCCTTTACAACCGCGCAATTTCAAGTAGCGAAACTAAAATCAAAATGGCTGCGGGCGCGGATCGGTAATATCTATCGCACAAAATAAATTCTCAGTAAAAACTAATGCACCTCATCCGTCTACAGTTTAAAACGAGAAACAAGTCTTATACAAAAAGGTCTTGCCCGGTTCTAAGGCATACTCGTTTGTTGCCTTTGCCTTCTTATTTTGTCTATGGCATTTGAGATTTTTTTCTTCTTAATATCATGACAAGATTAAAATTTTCGCATTTAATATAGCGTATGTTATAAAAATAATTTTGAAATGAGAAGTGTTAAAAACAAAACCGTTAGAACGGCAAACTCACATGAAAAACGTGGTCTCGAACGTTTATTTTGAGCATAAAAGGCTTTCACTGAAATTTGATATCCTGTTTCGGCTACGAGGAGGAAACCGGTCGGCATGACCTACCCCACTCGCGTATTCCTTACAGTAAGGCACAAGTCGGCCGAAAATTACGAGCAGAGAAAGGTTACTTACCCTTTCCCTAACTTTCAAGGGAGAATTGCAAAAGTTTGGGTGTTTTGGGATATTTTTGCTTTTGGTCAATTTTACTCAGTTTTTCACGTGCTGCGTTATAGATTGAATCTTGTGCTTAATTTTTCGATATTTTTTTCTAATCTGAGTGGTGCTTACAAGACGACATTTGAAGATATAACCGTATCGATGAAGCTGTATCGTTGAAGAAATCTGTAAGACCTATTTTTAATAAAAAATAAGGATTATATCCTGGATTAAAACCTCACCAGTCTGTCTACCTAGAACCCTGAGTACCTACTGCACAACACTTTAAATTAAGTACCTTACCTTTTCTGCTCCATCATTATCATCATCATCAACTTTTCAAACAAAATCCACTGCCTGTCAAAGATGAACATCCACTTTAGATTTAGGTACCTTATTCCCAAACCCAACCCTTAATTTTCCATCAATCTCCAAACCATAGAGCATCGCAACATTTCCTTCCATTTTAATCCCTAGTCCTTTTGCACGTGCCAACATAAAAACAATTTTATCTGAATTTCCAGCTAAAACTTAGATATTTATTGGATTGCCATTGACATAGTTTACCTACTACACCTGTTGTAAAAGCGAGTATGTCCCTGGATTACTTAAGATCTGAGAAAACGCTTTCTACGTTGTATTTTTCATCTTGTTTTCATATTTAGTTTATTCTAAAGGAAGGTTATTTTGTTATTCTTTTTAACGGTACCTTAGAATTATAAGCTTTATTCGGAGAAGGGTAAGAATCTACAATCTGGGGAGTTTGTTGCGCCACTTTTTCTTCCCAGCTGAAACATTAAGAAGTGGTGACGGACGGGCGTTTTTTGGCGACTGTCTTTCTGTAGAGCTCTCAGCCTAATTTGTATTAATGACTTTTGATTTGATTTGATACAGTGTCATTTATTTCATCTTAATCTTTTATTTTTGTTAAAATTTTCTTCTTTCTCGCAAATCATACTGCTGCAAGAAGAGCTTGTGATGACTTTGAAAGATTTCTTCTATTCTTTGTCATGAAATACTTACTTAACCGTTAGTAAACTAAGTAAAGAACTCTAATTTTGACAAAGAATGGTAATAAGAAATTCTGCGAATTTATACAATTTTTATACCGTTTAAATCAATGAAGCGAAAAATGCTGTGATATTAGAAATAAGTAAACCTTTTCACCTTAGTTTTATAGGTAACCACGATAAATCTTTACATCATTGATCTATAATACAGATCAAATGATATTCGTAAATCCATTGAACTATTGCATTTCAATTCGTTTCATAATGTGATAAATAATAATCTCAAGATCAGCTTAACAACATCACCAAAAAATAAAACACCGTCAAAAAAATTCTCAAATCCATTTCAAAGTTCGCAAACTCATTCCAAAATTCGCATTCCCGTTCTGTATAAGGTGCATCCCTAGAAGATAATCGTTACGCCCAAAGCTACTGCAAGCTTCATCTTACGTCTTCAACAGTAGAACCAGTTCCTATAAAATAAGGTCCATCAGTTTTGTTCTTATATTTATATCGTTCGTTATTGTAGGGCTAAGCGCACTGTTGATGTCCGGATGGATTTAAGATGTCATAAAAATAGTGTTGACCTTTTCGGAAGAGACGCTTGTGTGAAATAATTTTGTGTTAAGTTTTTTTTTATTTTTGGTCGAATAACCTGGTTGTTTTAAATTTTGTAAAGAATTGATCTTATTTTTTTTTAAACTAAAAGCAACTTTTTTAATACTTTTGGACTGTCTGTTATGTGTTATCGAATAAAGGCTCTTTTAATATTTTCTGGAATGTCAAAACTGTTATTTTTTTGTCAATTAATCATAGAGTATCCACCTAAAAAATAAAGGTAGGTTTAAATAAACTTTTTGAACTTATAATAACTTATTATTCCATTTTAAAATACAAGCGTAAAGGTAATAGCAAAACATCTTAGTTCGTCCTTGATATTTTCCTTGAACATGATTACCTATACATATAGGGTATTTTACGTGGGGTGGAAGCTCCTCGCATGTTTATGAATTCTGCGAATCAATACTAGATGTGAGAGTAAAACTATCTGTCTATGTAAGTCCTCCATTTTTACAGCTAAAGTAATATATTTGATTCATTTATTTCTTATAACATCTCAAATGATTAATTATATTTATTTTCAAGGTATCTAATAACCCTTTCACATGTCAATCTTTATGTCAATATTTTTTTTTATTAATGCTAAGCTCGCCTTAGACCACTATATCACCTGATGGTAAGCAATGAAGTGGTCGACGATGCAGCACGCTTTCTAAGAAGTAACCTATTCACAATTAAATTTCTTCCAAGCTCGCTACCCTGAGAAAAAAAACCGAATCAAACTCAAAGGACAAAGTCTCTTTCTTTCCCCAAAAAAAAAAAAAGGCAAGCGTGCTCCATCGTCGACCACATCAACGCTTACTATCAGGTGAGTGGTCAAGCGCGAAATATTAACGACTTTAATTTGATATTAAATTATAGTCCTTGGTTATCGATACGAAAAACCTTGATATTTAATTTGCGAACAACAATGAACTTTTGGGTGTAAATACTGTTAATGTCAATATTTGATCTCAGAAGAATGTTTCCTGATTGCAGAATCTCACGATAAAGGCAGGAAATGTTTTATTTTGTACTATTTTACCAATAAACATATTTTTCAATGCCACTAGCTGACTTTTGCCCGCGTCTTAACTTAAGTTCATTCCCAGTCTATCTTTTAATTATTAATCAATAAAAGATCATTTACTAATTAAATTATGAATATCAAAGTATTTTTTTAAATTAAAAATCTTACAGGAACCGTAATTTTATTTGGGATAAAATTAATCTATAGCACTTTAGCGATAGTGTAGCATTATATAAGTAAAATCAGTACTCTGACTGGAAGCTTTGACAAATTAAAACCGCCACAGGCAAGTCCGGTTAAGCAGCCGACAACCTCATAGGATGACCTGCGAGATGCCACTAAAAAAAAATCCTAGTAGTAAACACATTTTTCTGTTCAGTTTAGATAACTATGGAGCACCTACGGACATCTAGGTAGATATTTATGGAAAATATCCTAAAACTGTGTCCCTTTAATCGTCTGTATAAAATCTCCGAAAATTATATTTAAATTAATATTACTAGTTACTAACAGCGGCTTCGCCTGGGTGAAACTAGTACTTCCCCTATTATATATTATAGCCTATGGGTTATTCCATACTATAATCTATCTCTGTGCCATACATCCAGACCCCTTCTATACTATAGAGATATTAATTAGTTTGTATAATAAGATAGATTTAAATGGAAGGAAAACGGTATGTATTTGTACCATGCATGATGACTGAACGAGAACATAGCAAAGCTCAAGTGATGAGTGTTGAGGCAAGGAATGATAGGTGTGTAAACGATGCTTTTTTTAAAAAAAATATCATTGACAGGCACGCACTTGACCACTATCTCACCTGATGGTAAGCGATGATGTGGTCGAAAATGGAGCGCGCTTGCCTAAAAATAACGCATTTACGAGTACTCTTGACTTACTTGCTTGCTGGTTACCCTGAGAAAAAATACCAAAACGAAGTTGAGAGGTCGAAGTATCTTTTAAAGTTCATACAATCAGTACTGGTCCATCATATGAGAACCATGTAGGTTAATGTCTGAGGGGAAAACACAGACTTCGGCAGGGAATGCTCTATCAATTGAAAGAGTTATGTAGAGGAAGACAGTTTGCATTTATTGAAAAGACAAAATTGCATTTGGAGGATAGGCAATCATATTTAGGGCAGAAAATCATTTGCAAAATTTTTTTAGTTAGTATTACTTAATATAAATAAGTAGGTACCATGGATTATATTTTACTTATTAGATAATATTCTACAAGCTAGTAACGGGCATCGTCTCCCGAACGCAGAAGCGTATGCGGGACAAAAAACAAAATGAGAGTCGGTGAATGGCCTGCGCCGGAGTGCCAGGGCTGACCAATGGGAGGACGTTGTAAAGTTAAGTCATGATTAAATTATAGTCCTGGAACTATTCGTGTTTTAAATTATTAGTTAATGTCTCAGAAACATTCTTATGAAAGGAAAAATTGGAAAAAAATCACGAATACCCGTAAAAATAAAAAAAATATATATATCTTTGGGACTGCCGTTGTCCAATAGCTTTTCACAAAAAGATGTCTGTCGGGTCAGCTACACAGGCCAGCTAGTTTAAAATAAATACAATCAGAGTCTCTAGACAGCGATAACTGTCAACCTGGGGTTGTCGTTCGAAAAAATACGTGTCATTTCGGTAGCGTATGAAAATTACATACTTACATTTTGGACTTTTCGTCAATGGATAAAACTGTCAAAATGTCACTTAGTCTCGTCACTTTAGCATAGATATAGACTTTAAAATATAAAATTTTAAAATAAAGATATAACTGAAAATATTTTTTTTTTAGATAACAGTATAATTTGGCAAAAAAAGATGTAACGTACAAAAAGGACATATTATCCAAGCACCTGTCAAATCAATAAAAAAGAAACGAACGTCAAAATTCAAACTATTCCAAACTTCTTTTTGCAAACTGACCATTGATATTCCTGTCATACCTCTTTTAGTGATTTCAAAAAAAGAACGCGTAAAATGGCGTTTGGACGTCGGTTGTGGCAGGGCAGGTTTCAGCAGGGCTGGCTCACTGAGGAAACTAAGATTATGCTCAGGGCTACTGGTAGAATAACTGTGATACACATCAAATGGGAATGGGTTTATATAATAAATGGGTGTATGATGCAATTCACTTTGGTTTAGTACTTTTTTCTAATGAATTTTTCTTTTCCTTCTGAATGAGCTGTTTCATAGAGGAAGGAATACTTCTCTTGGAATATATTTACTTCCTAGAGATTTAGTTCTTATTTATTTTTTGACTACGTCCTTTTTAGGAATTTTCATTAGATTTTTTTAGATTATTAGGACTTTTAGAATGTCCTACATCCAATACAACTTTAGACTAAATGCAGAAATATGCCATGCCTTACTTAGTAGGTTTATTTTTCATTCCTGACGCATGGTCCTAGGGCTGTCGAAGGTATTAACCTTCGACAGCCCTAGGACCATGCGTCAGCGCGGGCAGTTTGACAGCTTTTGAGTCGCGTTCGCTTTTTGAATTGTGGGCGTAGAGTATCTTTTTTGATTCGATTGGCTTAGGTTGCCAGTCATTCTGCCTAGATTCTTTTTTTGCATATTTTATCTACACAAGTTTTGTTCATTAGTCAGTATGGAAAACCGGCCTTTATGTGGTCACAATGAATATGATGTTGAGTAATGTGTTCTCATTTAAATAATTTCAATAGAATAACATAATTGTTTGATAAAACATTACATTATAGCTATGAGCTGTTTTGTTGATGGTTTAATTAATATTATGTGAGTTACGTTAGGGAATTCCCAAAGTTTCTCATTGTTCGGTTAAGTTAGAAGATACTAGACAAGCTGCCAGCTTTTTGCAAGGAAACCACTGCCTTCCTTTTATTGATTTATCTTTTCTTTGGGAGTGCGCCATATTAGATTTAAAATGACGTCATCTACCTAACCATGCATTGTCATCCAAACTAAACATGTATGCACAATTTCAGCTCAATCGGAAACCGGGAAGTGGGTCAAATTTAACTTATAGGTGAAGTTTATAAAAGCGAGTTAAAAATTTGACTATTATCAAGAATCTAAGCTGTAATATAAAATAATCTAAAAGTAAGGTAGGTATTACATAAATAATAGTGATGAACTCATAAAATATTAAGTATCCACGTTATAAAAACTGGAGTACCTACTCACGCAAAATTCAATTTATTCGATATTTATATTAAACCTATATTTCAATCTCAAACAATGACCAATTATATTGAACCCGGCAAATATATTCAATAAACAAAATATAAACAGTAAGTACTATAAATAGAAACAAAACAAGCTTGGTTTTGTCCACAAATGTATGAGAAGCCACTAAACTCCGTAACCCGTGTTATAATTATTTTCATTGTTTCAAAACTTTGATCAATAAATGACCTAAGTATAGGTGTTATTTTATCATTTATAGACTTGCGCTCGACCACTATCTCACCTGATGGTAAGCGATGATGTGGTCGACGATGCAGCACGTTTGCCTAAAAGTAACCTATTCACTCTTGACTAAAAGACCTTTGTAGAAGACGGTTGTAGCTATTAGGAAACACAGACTCTGACAGGGAGTTCCATTCCTTAGCTGTACGCTGTAGCTGCTTTGAGATTCCTTATCACTGCTAGAATGTCACTTAGCCTAAATTCCCATGTTTCAATCCTTGTGCTAGTGCTATTCGACTTCGAAAAAGGAGGAGGTTCTATGTTCGACTGTATGTATGTTGTTTTTTTTTATGTATGCCCACCGATTTCTCTGTCAATTGAGGACCGATTTTCAAAATTAACCAAAAGAATATACTCCCGATGTGGCCCCGTATAAATTTTATCGAAATCGCTTCAACGCTTTTTGAAAAAACTGAACAAAACGACGTTTTGGTGTTCTCCAATTACGACTATGTTTAAATTCCACGTTCCATATTCATCATCATCATTCTCCTACCCTTATCCCAATTTATTTGGGGTCGGCGCAACATGTCTTTTTCTTCCATACTCCTCTATTAGTCGTCATCTCTGTAGTCACCCCCTTTTTACCCATATCCTCTTTCACACAGTCCAACCATCTTTTCTTTGGCCTTCCCCTACTCTTATAGCCATCCACATCCATACACAAGACTTTCCTCACGACATTTTCTTCATTCCTCCGCATCACATGCCCATACCACGACAACCGATTTCATATTTATTTCCACGTTCCATATTATTGGGGTGTTTAGTTCTGGGGTATAGCAACAAAAAGTGAGAAATAAAACCTTTTTTTTCAAAAAAAACAACCGACTTCCAAAAAAAAAAATACAAAACTAAAAAAATTACTTTCATTTCGGCAGTCGGTGTCAAATAACGAAGAAATAAAATATAAACACCGACTTCCGAAATTAAAGTTATACATATTGCCATATTGCCAAATTCACATCGCAATACGGAGTGTGAATTTGGCAATATGGCCGTCTCCTATTACATGAAACTAAATTAGATAACTGACTAAATATCGCTTATGCTTTACACTTACAGCTTTACTCCTCTACCCATGAAAGTCAAGCCTGCCTAGTCCTGCCTAGATCGACAGGAACTAGTATCTATCAGTTCCTGTCGAAGGCAGTATCGGGGTCTAATAGGCACTACACCATTGTGTGGGGGCAATGTAAGACCAGTTGTGATAATGATTTATAGAGATCGCTTAGATCCAGGATCTAAAACCTAAACAAAACCAATGGTTATACCTAGTATAAATCAACCATACGTTTCTACCGATAGCATTAATATAAGGTCACAGTTTTATCAGTTCAATAAATGCTTTTTATGACTCACTATGTGTTAATAACACCAACTATTGAATCGTTCGATGCACTTATACGAGGTTGGTGCACTTTTCATATACCTACGTTTGTTACTATTAATAAATAATAGGGCCATTATTATTATAAGAATTGTATTAAATTGGATGTGTTTTCCTAAAATAATTGGCGTTAAAATCGATCCAAACATGATGATTTAAGAGGCAATAAAGTCAGTGATTATTTACTTTGAGCTGTCTCAACTTTCTAGCTGTCGTTAACCCGTCCCCGTTAGGGATGGTGACCACATACTCGTAGTATAAAAAACCGGCAAAGTGCGAGTCGGTCGCATTATCTATAAAAGCGGCAAAAAATCACGTTTGGTGTACGGGAGCCTACCCTTAAATATTTATTTTATTCTGTTTTTTAGTATTTGTTGTTACAGCGGTAACAGAAATACATCATCTGTAGAAATTTGGACAGCGGAGTCTTAGTAATAGGGTCCCGTTTTACCCTTAGGTTTAAAGAATGCATTCCTCATAAGAACTTAAATAAATAACAGTTCACTTAAAATGAGGTACAAAGTGCTTATATCTACCCTTAGGGTACGGAACCCTAAAAATGACCCCACACTAGAAATTACTCCTGTATTGTGGGTACGTTCACAAACATGTAAACTCACATACACAAGACACCCAGACCCGGAACAACTTAGGAATCAACACATCAACTTCATCAACACAATTTTTTCCGTGCGGGAATCGAACCCTCGACACGCAGCACAGAAGCTGCTAATCAGAATTTAAACTAAGCTTAAGGTAAGCGAGTTTTATAAATAAGGTTGTTTGTCTAGAGATCCTATCTACACGAGACTGCCAGACTGCAATACTGGTATTGGTTAGCTACAGGTATATTCAAATTAGAAAAGACGATTTACGAATCAAAATCAGAATCAAAAGTCATTTATTCAAACTAGGCTGAGAGCCAGCACTTTTAAAACGTCAAAGTCCTACATAAAGACAATCGCCCGAAAACCCGCCCGTCACCACTTCCTAGTGTTTTAGATGGGGAAAAAACAGGCGAAACCAAAACATATGTCATCACGCAAAATCAAAAGTCATTTTATTTAAACTAGGCTGAGAGCCAGCACTTTTTGAACATCAAAGTTCTACATAAATACAGTCCCCCAAGCGCCCGTCACCATTTCCTAGTGCTTTAGCTGGGAAGAAGAAGTGCCGCAACAAACTCCTAAGTCACATCACACGCCTAAAGACAAGAGATCTATTCTTATCCTTGATTAACATATTAATCATTTAATTAATTATCAGCGAACAGCGAGGAAGTGACAATGACGTGTGGTCAACAATAAAATTAGTAATTCCAATGACTAAACATACGGAATTCCGGTGTCCGTCCGTATGTTTGTCAACAACTCAGAAACTCATCGGCTTATTAATTTATTTTAATGCAACATTCGTTATTATTAATTCGTCAGTTGTGTGATGTGGAATTTTTTTCTGAAATATTTATTGTTTGGCTCTGTTGAATCATTAATGTTTGATATTCTGTAAGTCCCGTATATATTATAAGTAGCTGCGCCCCGCAGTTTCACCCGCGTAGACCAGGATAAAAAGTAGCCTATGTGTTAATCCAGGGTATAAGCTATCTACATAGCAAAATTCATCCAAATCAGTCCAGCCATTTGAGCGTGAAGAAGTAACAAACATACACACTCTCAAACTTTCGCCTTTATAATATTAGTGTGATTTATGATGGGGGAAGTACGAACTCCACGCAGGCAAAGCCGCAGGCGGAAACTAGTGTCCTCCTTAATTTCCTTTATCAAAATATTAGGCAGCAAAGCATTTGACCCGGTTGAGTCACCAGCCAACCATAAACGAATAAGCTACGGCCAACCGATGTAGCCAGTTGACATGTTATGTGCTCATCAAGTTTACTGTTTAATGTGGAATAATTTTAAGTGAGTAAACTTGATACTTGATAGCTGTAATACTTGTGTAAGCTAAGATATTGGTAGGTATCTGTGGACGAATTTGAGTATGGAGAAGTGTGGCTTTTTTTAAATTAACTATGGCTTCTTTAAAGAAAATTGTTAATTTCCATGGGCAGGAATAATATCCAGAATATGAATAGTATCTAGAATATGAATAGTATCTAGAATATGAATAGTATCTAGAATATGAATAGTATCTAGAATATGAATAGTATCTTGAATATGAATAGTATCTAGAATATTAATAGTATCTAGAATATGGCCTCCCATTTCCATTATTGTAGAGTAGTGTGTCTCGATTTGGAAGTAAACGCTGTCTGAAACTGTTTTTTAGTCGACTTCCAAAAGGAGGAGGTTCTCAATTCGTCTGCATGTGTTTTTTTTGTATGTTTGTTAAGCCACTTGTGAATAGATTTTGATGATTCTTATTTTGTTTGGTAGGGTCATACTTCCAGAGGTGGTCCCATATAAATTTTATCGAAATTGATTCACAACTTTTTGAAAAAATCAACATAAACAAAAAATATGTATACACAGATGACGTTTAGGTTGTATCCAATGTGTTCAATTTCCATGTTTTTGGGGTTATCCATTCGGATATAACTTTATTATTTAGTTTTAGTTCTGGGGTAGGTAAAACAATTATTTAAAAGTGAAAAATATTTAATTTTTCACTTTTTAGTTCCACTTTAGTAATTTTAGTGTTCTACGAAGCGTTTCTTTTTTGGAAGTCGGTTGTATTTTTTATTGTTTTGTTTACGTGAGTTGCGTTGAGGTTAACCAAAAAAAAAAACATTCTTTGGGTAAGTACTAGCTTCTGCCAGCGGATTCGCCCGCGTGGAATGAATACTTCCCCCATTACAAATTATAGCCTATGTGCCATAACAGACTATAATATAATAATAACATTTTAAATGTTTTTTGTACAATTTGTAAGAAATATTTAAAATTATAATTGATACGTACAGAAAATAAATACATGAAATAATAATAAATAAATTTATTTATTTGAACACATTTAAGTACACAAAATCAATGTTGCCCTGGCTCTTGTACTAGGAGATCCTGTATCACAAGAGCCATAATGTCATAATATCTCTGTGCCAAATTTTTACAGATCTCAAAATAACCAATACTGTTTTCTCGCAAAACACCATCCAATACCGAACTTAAGTCTTACACACAAGTTAAAAAATCGTTTCAAAGAGACCAGTCTGTCTGGCTGTGACGTCCCGAATCAGGTCGACAACCTAAGCTAGACGGAAAACAAGGCCCTGGCGGTTTATTGCCACTCGTTAGTTCAATACTTATTTTTATCTTTGTTTTGCTTTACTATATAGATTGAAACTTGTGCTTAATAACATGGGCTTTATTTATAAAAAAGTAAACTATGTGATTGACGTGTGACACTGATTAGCAAGTTCTTAACTATTCGTTTTATGGAGAACTAACTAGGAACGGAAAGGAAAAAACTAGGTACCTAATTTGTGTTTAAGTAGCATCTTTCATCCTTTGAACTACTAAACTCTGTTACAAGAAAATATAATTATTTTAGATTTGAATTCAGAAAACTTTCAGTTTCCTCACATCGTTCGTAGCACACTAAGAGATGAAGGGGTACAAACGGACACCTGTTTCACCTCCCCCACATAGGACCAAACTTCGGTGTGCAGTATACATCCACACACCGAAGCCAGACCCGACCATTCCCGAACAATAACCTCAAAGCTGAAAACACCAAAAAATATGACATGAAATATTAGCAACAAGACCGGAGCAGGGAGATCGATACCGGTCGAGTGGACGATTCGACGACGACCTATAAAACTCGAAGATGCTGGGGTGAGATCGCTGAGGGTGGTAGGGTGTAGATGAGCTAAGTAGTGGATAAGCTGTTTTGGGTAGATTCTTTTTGGGGGATGGATTTGTGGGGTGAAAGGTATGAGATGTTTGGTTCATGTAGGTTTATCATGTTAGGTTACATTTTTCTGTTTTACTAAAACTAACACATAGTTAGGTTTAGGAAAACAGAAACATGTCTGATTCTCGTATGCAAACATATTTTAATATGTTGTGTTATACCTATAATTATGTCGTAGAGAAATGAGAAAACCAGGGATTTCACGAAATCCCTAGGGATACCACGAAATCACGGTAGGTGAAAAATGTTTCGTGATAAGACAAAATACTAATACCTATTAAGCAAATGATAAGTCGTTTCACTAAATTAAATCTATTAAAAAGTAAAAGTAGTGTAAATAGTAGACTAGGGCATTGATTATTTTTTTTGTTTTTGCCCTACGGGACAAAGGCTTGAGTCTATGTGTATTTGTATGAAACAACATCATTTAATTTTGTAGTATTTTTTACAAATTAAAACAAATTTCAAAGTTTTTAAACACAAATAAATACCTCAAATTGGACCCGATATTAGAGGCTTTCTCGTGAAGTTTATGGCTTTGTTTAATTTGTGAAGTTTATAAAATGGTAAGTGAAACAAGACTATTTAGGTAAAGTGTACATTTTCTTCTAGGTTTAAAGAAAATAATTTTACCAGTAATAAAACGTTTCTTTTTTCCATATCTATTGAAGATTGAAAGACAGTCTCTTATTCAGTATTATTTGTATTTTTCCAGTGGAAGTAAGCCCTTCCTTCATTAAACATTTCCCCACTAGATACTAATCAGTGTTCCATCCCATGCCACATCCATCCAGATTCCCAAATCTTAGTGTATCTTGCGGGTCAAAGATCCCGAGCGTGTCTGTACTTTTTAGACGGTAGACAATGCAGACAGGCTATTTGTTTGGCAAGTTCGGACCGGACGGTATGGCGGCACGGTGGGGTAGGGCAGGGATGGAAGATGAATTTGGTGGAAGACGTGTGTGAAAGAATATTTTGTACTTGGTAAAATATTTTTGGGGTTTTTATATCTGCTAAATTATTCTAAATATATTATTGTAAACACAGTAATTGATGGAGTCAATGCTGAAAGTTGAATTTTCTGCCAGCACTCCTTTGAGTGATCGAATTAAGGTACATATAGTAATTTAATGTTACTTTTCATTATTTTTAGTATTTGCTATTACCCTAACTCCTGATAGCGTGTTGAAACTTTAGTCGTCTTTTCAAGATACTCAAGAAGTTTAAGATACGAGTATTCGTGGAAATGTTAACAACCTTATCTCAAGCTTCTGAGTATACAAGATTTCGTTTTAACCATTTTCTGGATGTTAAAAGAACAAATTGCAAAAATAAATGGGTATGTATACCTATAAAAAAAGTTACACCTTGTAGCTTGCCATTAATGATTTTGTAGTTTATGGAGGCAATTGAGATGAGTGGAAGTTTCTTTTCAACATAGAATATAGAACATACACTAACTCCTCCCACCAAATACCATAGTGACAAACAAACTGACGGGTACACGCTAATAGTCGCCAAATTGAGGTTGGCAACACGCCAGATGCTGTCAGCGAGAGTAAAATGTTGCCGCGTGAGATAAACTTTACCCTGGATGCTAGAGAATACTTTCTCTGTGTTTCTATGGTGTTGTAAATCAGGTTATATCCTTCTGTTCTAGGTATTATTGTGTTTATTAGGTATCTGTGTTCAGTGCAACATGTATTTTTCAATCCTAGCTTTCGGCAGCTAGACTATGTTTCCACCGAGAGTGAAATGTAACCGTATCTGGCACACTTTGCTCCCAAAGTCATGGCTTGCTCCCATTTTCATCTTTGATATAGTAGTATAAGGTTGCTAAGAATATTCTATGATAGGAGTATGAGCTGAGTTGTGTAACTCCAGGGCTATGAGAGCTCCTAGTAACAATTCCTCCTTCTCTGTCAAATCCTTAAAAATGTTGTCTGTAAAAGATCACTTTTAGTGTTAACACCGGTGATTGTTACTCTATTAGCTCTTAAGCTCCTTATTGATATTTGTTATGGTGTATACTTTTAGGTTTTCTCATAAGGAATAACTCAGTAGCAGCCTGGAGTATGTGTTCGGTTGAAGGCAACAGGCTCGCCTCCTACTACATGGGAGTTGAACTTAACTGGTAGAATGTGACTTTACTAAACATGTAACAAGTCGTGGCACTTTTGTAAGTTTATCTGGTTATCTTAGTGATAAATGATGTTTATAATGCAAATTGGTTGCAAAGAACACTTTTACACGTCAATGCTTTATGTCAGTATAAGTTAGATGAGGCCGGTGTTTCCTATCTGACTATACCCTGAGAAGAAACACCGAAACAAACTCAGAGGTCTTAATATTAATTAATTTCTGCCTGAATTATCAGGTAAAGTTGAAGAGTATCTAATGAATAGTTAAGCCTTTTTCCAATAAGTGAAGGTATTCAGTTAAGCGGTGGAAAGGTTTCAAGTTTAATTTCCTCTCTTATTAAATATTGAATAGAAAAGTAAGACTCTTCATAAACCTATTTGCTCAGTCAATAGATATTTTAATTAAACTGTAATTTTTGAAATTACTAGCTTCTCACAGCGAATTAGTATTTGACCCACTATAAATTAAAACCTATGTGCTATTTCCAGACTTTAATCTATCAGCCGTTCTAGCTTGATTGAGTAACAAACATCCATCCAAACTTTATTAAATTTATAAAATAACTTTTAAAGGATTAAACATAATATAATAAACATAAAGGTTGATTAAACCTTCTCTGGAACAGAAACTTTGAAAACTGTAATACGAGTAGAATTTCTATGAAATTGTCTACCAGGCATTAAAACTAACGTTAATTTAAACTTGTACAAGGTTAGTCAAACGGGTAATTTATAAGTGATATGCACAAGCTGAGCAGTGGTGGTCCAGTGGTATTGGCCGCGACTTACAAGTTGCAGGTCGTGAGTTCGAACCCAGGCAGGCGCTTTACTTTGTGTAAATTATTTCATTGCCACTGCTCTCAAAACGGCGAAGTAATACATCATGAGGAAACCGGCATGTCCTAGAATCAAAAATTCGAAGACATGTGACATCCACCAATCCAAGCATTGGACCTGCCTGGTGGATTATGGTCCACACCCTCTCACAGAGAAGAGGCCTGTGCCCCAGCAGTGGGGACATTAAAAAGCTGATGATAATGATGACGCAGAAGCTTAATATTGATCTATGTCAGTGGTTCCCAAAGTTAACTTAACCGCGACCCACCCAACAAAACTACCAAATACGAGACTCGCCTCTTTCTTGGCAAACTACCAAATACGGGACTCACCTCATGAAAAATAAAAGGAATAGCTATTATGAATGAAGGACTGTATGACAAATGTAAGACAAATAAAGTAACAATCGATTGTCTTTCAAGCATTCCTTGTCAGTACTATTCAATTAAATACAAGAAGTGCTATTTTTGTCCTTGTAGCTTTAGCACCGGTTTTTCAGGGCCCATCCAATATTCGCTCACGACTCACCAGTGGGTTGCGACCCATAGTTTGAGAAATACTGATCTAGGTTAATATAGGTAGACCGAAGACACGTCACTTCTCACGAGCAGGTCAGCAGCGTTCAGGCTACAGTTATGACGTAGGTATCGTAAAACGACCTCGCCCCTGTGGTCTGTCCCATAGGACCCACTTGCTATCAGTGATAGAATTGTCATAATCAGATCATTATTTCCAAAGATTACATAACAGCCGCACGGGTCGATCCATAAGGTTAAACTACGCTTGCCGGGGTTGGTCCATGGATAGGTGACCATCTTTACATACCGAGACTCCTCCGTGCCTCGGAAAGCACGTTAAGCCGTTGGTCCCAGATGTCAATTGTGGATCTTTGACAGTCGTTACCGGTCGTCAGAAGCCCGAAAGTCTGGCATCCAGTCTTACCAAGGGGTATCGTATTACCCATTAACTGGGTTGTGGAGGTCAGATAGGCAGTCGCTCCATGTAAAATACTGGTATTCACACACAGACCCCAAGATAGTTGGGAAAAGGCTAGGCAGATGAAAGATTACATGCCTCCTAAAAACCAACAATTTCACCTTTTTAGCATGCTTTTATTAGCGTGAAGCTAACTGTAAAAAATAGTAGTTAAATTTGACCCACTTCCCGATTTCCGATTGAGCTGAAATTTTGCATAGGCACATGTTTAGTTTGGATGCATGGTTGGTAAGCTGAGCGACGTGAACTAGTTATTTTTTAAAGGGTTTGCTGAAACAAACGAAAAAGCGTGTTTTTTTTTACTACTTATAATATTTTTTATTATTAGTTTTGATAGCCCTGCAAGACCTTCACTCACCTAAATCTTCACCCAAAGTCTTTAACATTGTAATACTGCTTACCTCCTAACTAAATAACTTGGTAGCAGACAGACAGTCGCTAATAGGTACAAATTAGTCGCTGGCACACCGCCACGGATGCTGCGAGAGTGAAATCTTTAACTACTCGTGTTTATAGTACATGGTTGATAATCAAGGTTGGTAGCACTGGAGGATGTTAGATAAGAAAACTGGTTGACAGTGGGGAATGGGAAAATGATGATGACAAGGATTTTTTTATTTTTTATTTACTTTACACATTCATATTTGGGTCATAGAAATTCATAATTATGTGTACCAAATTTCAACTGAATCAGTCCAAAAGATTCGGATCAAATTGCCTGTGACAGACAGACGACATAGAGACACGAGTGATCTTATAAGGGTTCTGTTTTTTCATTCGGACGTACGGAACCCTAAAAATGGTTTATCATCATCCTTAGTCTATTCAGCAGTCCACTGCTGGACTTAATAGTATGTAGGCCTCTCCAATCGTGCGCCATTTATCTCGGTTCTCGGCAATTCTCATCTTAATTCCACCTAGCCTTGTTTTTTGGAAACTTGAAGGCAGATGCAGCATTAAGATACACTACAATACTATCTCACAGACTTGAAAATGTCCGTTACAAAATGTAAACTTCAAACTTGATAGTTGGACGTCGCCATATTAGTTTCAATCTCAATGCCACCAACATATCATATTTTTTTTTTTTAAATGTGTGAGTAATATTTAATAATAATATTTTATTAATAATCAAGTACATTACATTATGCAGATTGAACGGTGATCCCCAAACTAGACGTTTTTCTGTATCTTGGGGAAATTATTTCAAACGTCAAATTTACAACTTTGACTTTAGGAAGCGAATACAGTTCCCATAAAAAAAACTCTCAGTCGTAGGATTGCACGTCAAAAGTGAAAACTTCTTAGCTTACGGTCACGCGAGTTCAATGCTTTTCCCCATCCCTAAAGTGCCCAACGTGCCTAATTATTAATCATTGGGTATATACACACATCTGTATATAAGTATCGGTGCGTGACGGGAAAAAAAATGTTGACTTGTAAAAGTGTTGTTAAAACCTACTTACAAATATAAAATGACAAGCTGCGCCCCCCGGTTTCACCCGCATAGACCAAGATAAAAAATAGCCTATGTGTTAATCCAGGGTATAAGCTATCTACATACCAAAATTCATCCAAATCAGTCCAGCCATTTGAGCGTGAAGAAGTAACAAAAAGTGTGTATGACACTCACAAACATAGTGTTATTTATCATTTACGGTCACGCGAGTTCAGTGCTTTTTCCCCATCCCTAAAGTGCCCACTATGCCTAAAGAAGTGTTCACTTAAAAAAACAGAGACATCGAGAAAGTAAAACAACAATTTGATGAGCATATTTATATTATAAACATTTTATGTATAAAAAACTAAATTAATAACTCATTGTTCTACATTCCTGACTAACACAGAACACTAGACTAAATTGAGATAATCCTCGTTAACTTGTGCCTTGAGCACGTGCTAAGCATATGAGCCCAGCACGTGTTTACCACGGGGCTCTGACGCCACAGACATGACGTGTCTAGTGCTACAAGACATGCATATCGCACGAGTGGGCGTAAAAAAGCAATGGATTGTAGTTTTTGTGGCCAGTGTTTATGTTGCGGGGTTTTGACAGATTGGGCTGAATGGGTTTTGTCTTGGACTTTTGCGTTTCGCTGCAAGCTTTTTTTGAGATCTGTGGTTTTCACTGCTGTGTCAAAATAACATTGGAAGAAATTGGGCTAAAGGCTAAATGGTAAAACTTGCAGTATTCGGTTGTTTTATTTTAGTAGATAGGACATAAATTATTATGGCAGTTAAAAATATGCAATTTAATTATACTAGCTAGCAAAAATAACTAAGAGCATCTAAAATGCGATTTTAGCTATTGCTAGCCGAAGAGACACCAAACACACTAAAATACTTAAGACCTATTTAAATCTGACTCTGTTAGTGCGATTAAATTTCAAATAAATACAATAAAAAGTAGGCAATTAGATAATGTTTAAAAAGCAGTGTATTCTGATTTTTAGGGTTCCGAATATCCGAATGTAAAAACGGAACCCTTATAGGATCACTCGTGCGTCTGTCTGTCTGTTCGTAAATAAATGAATTTGGAATGGGGGTCACTTTGGGGATTCATAATGCCAAAATGTCCTTTCCCCCCTTATCTTCGAAACCACTAGGCCCAAAATTTTTAAAAAAATGCAGTATTTAGTTCTTTACTTATCGATTACAGAAAAACCTATATGTAGTTCAAACCTGAAAAAATATGATTTGTTCGGAACCCTCTGCGCGCGAGTCCTACTCGCTCCTTACTGGTTTTTCCTTTGATTAATAACTTCAAAATCATCTTACCAGTTCCAAAAAGTTGTCAGTCTTTACTAAAAAAATAATACCGCTCTACTACACCAACCTAAAAATAAAAAAAAATCTGACTAGTTTATTTTTTTATTATACTCTTTCACACGAATAAAATTCAACACATTCAAATTTCGAACAACCGAAACTCAAAGCCCGCAACACACTAGCACCACCAAACTAGCTTCGAACAACAAAAAAAAACAAAAAGCTCCCATTTTCCACGTACAGATAAAACGCCACGAAAGCTCTATTAAAAAGCAAAGTTAATCCACAATACTATCTGTAAACAAATAGTGGGACCGCCATTTTGGCGTGCGGAAAAAAACATTTTAGAAGGCGGAACTAGGCTGGGTTTTTGTTAAAATTCCGAAGTGCGTTGGTTGGGAGGCCCAATGGCGCGAGCGGGCGGGGCCTCTCGATTCCGGTGACTTTCGACAATGACCTGTTTTTTGTTCGATGATTCTTGCTAGATGCGATTCTCTTGTTTCGTATTTGTTTTTTTTGGCGTCGGGTTTTGTTAGTGTGGTTCTTGCTGGCTGTTTTTTGGGGTTCGATCGAAGTTTAAGTTTGTACTTGTGTTGATTTTGAATTTAGAATTTGTTTGGTAATTTAGTATTACGCTGTATTGATTTATTTGTGACGTTAGGTTTAGACTTTTAGGGAATAAATGGAAAATGCTTTCATAAATCCTACTAAAATATTATAAATGCGAAGGTTGGATATCCATCCAACCTTCGCATTTATAATATTTATATTTTATTTACTCAATCACACCAGCACAGCTGAAGGGATATTGATGAAATTTGCCACGGAGATAGGTCTGGAGTAAAATGTTATTCACATAGCAAATTCAATAAGCACATTCTTATAAAAATATAACTTGATAAAGTACAGAAGTGGGGTGCCATTTAAAACATTCTAAGATCGGTGATGACTGTCTGATTAAGACAATTACACACCGTTGTTTAAATTACTTTCAAGAACTGCCAGTGCGAAGTTATTATGCTTTTACTTTTGAGTTTCACCGACTAATGTTAGGGCTGGATCAATAAGTATTCAATTAGTTTAATAAAATTCCCTGTTTTTATTTGTGAATAATGTTGAATTTTTTGGTCTTATCAAATGATCAAAGTAGACACACAAAAAATATGACCTAGTTCTGGATTTCAGACTCCAATTTAATAGATTCTTATCACAAACTAGTTTTTTCCTTCAACTTCGCCCTTTTCATTCTAGACTATCTATATGATTAACTGCTAACCCTAATATTGACAACTAGGAACAGTTTTAAAGTAATAAACAAGTTTTTAATTTTACTCTTCATAAGAACCTTCCTGAGACTTCAACAAAAGGTTTAAAAAAAGTTCATCAAAATTGGCACAGCATGTTTAGTTTGTAGTATGTGGAGCAGTGGTGGCCCAGTGGTATAGGCCGCGACTTGCAAGTTGTTCAAACCCAGGCAGGCGCTTTACTTTGTGTAAATTATTTCATCACCCACTGCTCTCAAAACGGTGAAAGAAAACATCGTGAGGAAACCAGCAGTGGGGACAATAAAAGGCTGATGATGATGTTTAGTTTGAATGACAATGCATGGTTATCTAAGTGACGTCATTCCAAATCCAATATGACGGACTAGATATTTTATATGCATTTCCATGATGTGGGTATCACATGACAGGGGATGCTGAAAAGAACACGAAAAATAAAAGAAAATAAGTGTGTTTATTTAGTTTTTAAACTACAGAAAATGTATGATTTAAATATGTCGCAGGTTTATGATAAAATCAGGTTTTTGATCAAATACCTAGGGTTTTGATCATGAACCGGAAGAAGACAAAATCATTACTTTATGTCATCATATTAAACCTGAGAAAATCCGTTTTTTTTATCAAAAACCTGAACTTGTCTTAAGTATTTTAATTTTTTAGAAGTCGGTTGTATTTTTTGTAAAAAAGTTTTTATTTTTGACTTTTTAGTTGTTGTACCCCAGAACTAAAACTAAATAATAATAAATGTCCCCATGGAATTCGAACATAGTTGGAGACAACCAAAACATCATCTGTGTATACATATTTTTTGTTTATGTTGATTTTTTCAAAAAGAGCTGAATCAATTTCGATTAATTTTTTATGGGACCACTTACTTAACGGCTTACCAAAAAAAAAAGAATCATCAAAATTTATGCACAAGTGGCGCAGAAATCGCGTAACATACATACAAAAAAAGAAAATAAAAAAAACATACAGATGAATTGAGAACTTTCTCCTTTTGGAAGTCGGTTAAAAAAGAACGAACTAGGTGTTTTTATTTCATTTTGAAGATGGACGACTATTGACCTATCCTTTGTTTAATAAAAGTATATTTTTTTTAAGATTGTAGTCTGGAATAGCACAAGGGCTATAATTTATAGTGGGGGAAGTACTAATTCCAAACGGGCGAAGCCGGTGCCAGAAGCTAGAAGTATAAATAATTAAAACAGATTTAAGGGACTACTGGCCAAGTGGCGCCCTCATTAAATAAAAAACTTGAGAGGTGTCAAGGGACACCCGGATGGAACGAAGTTCCTTTTGATTAATTAGTGAAGGAATTGTAATATAATTTTATTTTTTTTAATTTATAATTTTTTTTTATTATTAACTACGTACACACGCACGCACGTAAGAAGTTATACTTCATCATCTCATCGCAGCTCAGCTCAGCTCAGATCAGCTAAGCTCAGCTCAACTCAGCTCAGCTCAGCTCAGCTCAGTGATCAAATGCGAAATAGAAATGAAAAAATACAAGAAGTTTTTATTAGATTGTTTTTCCAACACAATCTTTTTGGATGGACAGCCTCATTAGTGTCGTGACAACTTTTCGTAAGAATTTTTTCCGTCTAGCCCCCTTTCACAACGCGCGATAAGGAACTTCGTTCCAAAAATCGTAACATAGCCTAGAAAATAAATATTAAAGAATACAACGTCACGTTTGTTATAAATAGTCTAAAGTATTTTTACGTTGTTAAAACAGGTCTCAGAATGTTTCGTATCCAAAGTAGTAGGCAAAAGTGTCAGTAACGGCCGTTTTTGGTACTACTTTCGATACGAAACATTCTAAGACCTGTTTTAACAACGTAAATATACTTTAAGTATCCTCTTTGTAACAAACGTGACGTTGGATTTTTTAATATTTATTTTCTATGCTAAGCTACGATTTTTTATTCAATGAGGGCGCCACTTGGCTGGCAGTACGGCCTTAAACGACTTCGTAGTAAGTTTTATAATTCATAAACACTGAAGCTAGACGATCACGCAGAATGTAGGGTAACAAATTAAGTTGTTTGTCGTCAAAGGTAACAATCTAATAAGTCAGACGAAAGTTTAATTACTTACATAATGTTCCCACCTACTTAACTGCTAAAAATGGGTCTGTCAAATGAGGTCTCATTACAGATTAAAATATTTGACCGCCTTTTTATTTGAAAGTGGGAAACCATCAGATGTCTTCTCCCATTCTGGAGAGCGGGTATCAGACTCTTACCATATCATTAACCGACTTCACAAAAAGGAGGAGGTTCTATGTTCGACTGTATACCTATGTATATGTTTTTTTTTTATGTATGTCCACCGGTTTCTCTGTCAGTCGTGGACCGATTTTCAAAATACTTTTTTTATCCAAAAGAGTATACTCCAGAGGTGGTCAGTTTTTGAAAAAAATCAACAAAAACAAAAAATATGTATACGTAGACGTTTTGATCTCCTCCAATTACGAGTATGTTTCTAATTCCATGTTCCATGTTATTGGGGTTATCAATTTGGACGTAACTTTAATATTTAGTCTTAGTTCGGTGGTAAGAAAATTTTTCTTGAACATTGTCGAGCAACGTGCAATATAAGAGACTGCAATGACTTGTATTACGAAATTTTATGAATAAGTCCTAAGATATGGTTGAACAACTAAAAAGTGAAAAATAAAAAACTTTTTTACAAAAAATACAATCGACTTCCAAAAAAGAAAATACACGTACATTAAAATTAATTAAATCTTAAAAAAAAAACTTTTTTACAAAAAATAAAGTCGGTTGTATTTACAATTTTTAATTAATTGTAATGTACGTAATAACAGTTGTTCATAACGATGAGTATTGCCGGTGTTTCCATTTATTGATGTATTGTCGTCTCCACCGTTTATAATGTACTGCGACTCTGCAATCGGCCGCTGGGGAGGCTGTCTGCCTTAGATGTCTGGCCAACTATCTTAGTTGTGCTTAATCATCATCATTTCAGCCGAAAGACGTTCACTGCTGGACATAGGACTCTCCCAAGTGTCGCCACAACGACCGGTCCTGTGCGTCTTGCATCCATCTGATTCCCACAACCCTCACCAGGTCATCGGTACACCTTGTGGGAGGCCTTCCAACGCTGAGGGTTTTGAGATGGTAAAAAACAATTCAACTCGAGCGACACCGTCACCGAACGTCGTAGCGTGTCACCGTCACCAACCGTCGTCGTATCGCGAAGTGCTCTGCGTAAAGATAAATAAGAAGTGCTACGCGTCGTAGCGGATCGCGCTAAGACGCGTAGCACTTCGTAGCACTCGTGACTGTTTTTGATGAATTTAGATCTTATGGATCTTTCTACGGGGTTTTATAATGGTTATTTTTGCGATTGGACTTACCGTTTTCGAGATATTTATGTTTTTATATCGTGTTGGGATTTTTGTTTAAGTTTTCACTTATGTCGGCACTCCCAGAGTACCACTGTTTTTTTTTATTCAAAACCATCAACCGGTAACCCACCGCCACTGTCCCCAAGTCCCCAATACGTTAAACTGCAGCGTACCTATCTCACGACACTAAACCGTGACGCACACTGGGCTCTTAGTTTAATTAGATCGACCGAGGCGCGGCCGGTGACGGGGAAATGATACTAGTTTCGGTGCATTGTATGTTTTTAGCGACGTTTTTTTTTGGTTAGATTCTTATATTTTGATTAGATACGAATAACTTTCTATGTCTTTAGAAATTTGGATTGGTTACAACTATGGTTAACGCCATGGTTAAAATAATAGCTAAAACAGACAGCACTTTAATCACTAGCAGAAATATTTATTTATTGCACGCCTTATAACGCGAAGCGTTTGAGGTAGTGCTCTACTCTCAACACGTAAAGGTCAATTTTCTGGCCTAAAAATGACTCTATTACGTTCATATTTAATCTATAGGATACTGACTACACGTATACCAAGAAAAGACTTTATGTTTTTAAAGAAACATCTGTTCTGCTACTTTAAAGAAAAAAAGAGTTTAAAAAAATTTTACTTGGACGTCCGGATGTCTGTATGTATTAACTCTTTTTGTATGTAGTCCGAATAAATGCTGAAAAAATTATCGTATCGAAAGCGTTTTATTTTTATTTTGTTCAGAATTTTCTCAAGATGAACCATTTCGATATTCACTATTGTAGTTTCTATCATTTTTTTTAAATATTTAATTTAAAGTGATGACTGATAGGATTTTTTGTATATCGGGTGTAAAAAGACAGTTTCCGAAGCCGAAAGCCACATAATCTACCCATTACTTGGTTAATTTTTTTCCCACTAGACCATACCTAGGAATCCACTGGTTCTGGAGATATTGAAGGTCAAAGTCACAATTTTTTTTTTACTCTATAATTCAGAAATACAATTTATTTTCAGTACAGGCATTTTCTACCAGTCAACCTTTGGGTGATGCAGAGATAAATAGTAGTAGATGCAATAAGTATTGAAACATAAATTTCTATAAATCCTCTGACCCAGATTAGAGTCAAGAGCAAATCCATCTAAAATAAATAAAAATAATAAATAAAACATAAACGTGATTAATACTTATTTAAATACAATGAATGTGGATAAATGATAAATAAAATAGGACCATATTATAATTACACATTGCAAAAATAAAAGTAATGTAGGTACCTAGCCATACATCATTAATTTATTTTTGAAACTAGTCCATTTCGTCTCTATTCAAACTATATTTACAATATTATCCTGCGTTTAGTTTACCTAAATGCTATATTTACCTGAATTTGGTTCCCTATTTTACCTGATATTGTGTTCATTTTCAACACTATTAGTCATGACTCGAAGTTTATTACAAAATTAGGTTTTAGTAACTATTAAAAAGTTGTTTTTTTTCTCGAATGTTACACAAGTTTCACCAATTTCTTATGATAAATTTCTAAGCTAAAAATAAGTAATTTTGCCATGAAATCATTTCCTCTTCATTTGTCATTTTCCCCTCACTAAGTTGAAATGACGTGGACAATTTTTTCATAGTACCTAATAATCTTAGTAGCCTTGTGGTAAAGCCCTATAAATACACAGTAAAATTATAAGTGAATATTAATATTTCTGTATCGTCAAATAAACAGTCTAAAGTACTTTTGGTATCAAACTGCAACCATAATTAAGTATTTATTGTTAACAAGGTTTTCCTGTTTGCAACTTGGTGCATTGTAATTTTCTAATTAATATTAATATTTTGTATAACCTATTTTGATAGTGTTTAACTTGTATTTAGTATTTTAATTAGTTTTCAGTTTTTTTATTAAGTAAGTTTCGATCATTTTACTGACAGTTACTACCTGGGGGTCTTTAAGACCAGAGTGAATAGGTTACTTCTAGGCAAGCGTGCTCCATCTTCGACCACATCATCGCTTACCATCAGGTGAGATAGTGGTGAAACGAGACTATCAATGTTAAAAAAAATATCAATGAGTACTTGATATACTCGCCAACAAAATAACTACGATAACACAAAATTCATCATTATCAATTCAGCCAAAAGATGCTAAATGCAGTACAAAGCTTACCCCAAGCGTTGTCACATTGATTGATCCCGTGCTTCTTATCTTAAATTTAGCAGACTCCCACAAAATAACTTTGGTATTATTCAGAATGGTCGATGGGACTGAAAAGTTCTGGAGTAGCGACCGCATACCAGAAGAGGCAGCGAAGACCACAAGGTGGACCGATAAACTGCAGGCGTATTCGCTAACAAAGTTGACATAAATTTGATAGGCACTTTGCCGTACATTACTGCTTTGACGTATAGGAAAACCGTAGTGCCTATTATAATCGATATCCACCGAGCAATGTACTGCATAGTGTCTATCAAATTGTGGCAACTGAGTTAGCGAATACACCTGCTGGTAAAGGTCGTCGGTAGCCGATGGATGCGAGATGCACAGGACCTGTCGTTGTGGCGACACTAGGTGGGAGGCTTAAGTATATCCAGCAGTGGACGTCTTTCGGGTGAAATGACGACAATTCAGAAATTGTTCTATAAATCCAAAATATTGATTAAATGCGTTCAAAAGAAAATGCGAAATCAATCTGTACCTCTTCACAAACACGCGTTGTTCATTTTAACCCACACAAGACAGTCATTTTCGTGTCTGAATCAGATATGATGACGTGAGGACAGCATTCAAACGATCCACTTAGCGTCGTATTTTTCTTGTTACGAAGATCTTCGGTTTGATAAGTCGTGATTGAATCGTACGTGTCTCGTGACCTATAAACGAGATTATTATGACACCCACATATTTTACTCCCACTTCAGTGAAGTCTGTAGCCTGTCTAATTGGCGTAGTAAGGTGTTGGAGTTTTCCAAAGGCGTAGTAGAAGATACTTGACGTTTTATACTTTTACTTTTGCTGTCGAGATGACAATATGTCATTTTGACAGTAACGTTTACTGTTAACAATCATAATTTCAGCTCGGAATCGCCCCCCTGTTTGTCTGCTATACTTCTTTGATCCGTGCGAGTGTGTTTTCCAATTCTTTTTCAACGCGCCTAAAGAAGTTTTCACTTCAAAAACTATGTTCCATAGTAGGAATTACTCCTGCATCGTGGGTGCGTTCACAAACAACACACGATTCCATTTTCGATTGATGAATCGATGATTTACGGTAATCGAACCCGTGACACGCAGTGCAGCAGCCGATCGCTATTCCACTGCACCAACCGTGCTTTATCCAGGTGTTGCCCGTGGCTTTGACAATATCAAAAACATTATCAATACTTCGCGAATTTAACTAAATCACTTTGATTGTTTTTTAACTTAAAATTATGATTATTTTATCAGTGTGTTATTGTTATTTGTCTAGACTTTTGTGCTAGTATAATAAGTGCCTAATATGCAGAAAAGAGATACTTACACCCAGTGTCTGAAATTAAAACGATCCCAAAATTAATATTAAAAAAAAATCCCCAGTTTTTCCCAACTGTGTTTGGGTTGGCTTCTAACCGAATACAGCTTAATACCATTATTTTACGTAAAGGAACTGCTTAACTGACCTCCACAACCCAGTAACTGGGTAGCACTTGGCGACGCATCGATAATATCTTCCCAGAAGCCATAAGTGATACTGAAAAAAACTTTCACACAAAACACCATTATCACAGCCACCTTTCAGTGTCGTGATTAAATCGCACGCGTCCCGCGACCCATAAACGTTATTTGTTCACCGAGCACCGCGCCCACTACTATGTGAACTAGCCCTTATTTGCAAGCGATGTTTGCGCTCGGTGTGCGCACGACTTTATCCTAATTGACGTTTAGCTAGATTGTTGTGGTTTTAGATACTCGCTGGTTAGTTTTTTTTTTTTTTTTTGATATTTGGAGTTTGGGGTCGGGTTAGTACCTACTTATATGGAACAGAGAGAGATTCTATAGGATGAATGAATGGATGTTTGTTATTCAATCCAGCCAGAACGGCTGAACGGATCTAAATGAAATTTGGCACGACGATAGATTAAAGATGAAGATGTCTTTAGGAATGTTGAAGACCACAGAAACGATGGATGGACTGTATCAATTGTGTGGAAGATGATTTGGCTAGATAGAAGGTGACTAGACACTAAGATGACGACTCATAGAGAAGTATAGAATCAAAAAAAATGTTGTGCCTTAATGATAAATAAAAATAACTTGAATTTTAATAAGGCTTAGTTATTATTCATCTTCTTTTAAAGCTTTATTCGGGAAGCCTATTTTACCACTTCACAAATCGAACAGACCTTACTTTATTGACCTTAGTATATTGGTAGTCTAGTGCATGAAGTTTATTACAGGCATGAAATATAAGCTAACTAAATTAAATATCAAGCAATCACAAGAAAAGTTCGAAATGACAACAAAACAATGCTTTATCAGTTTAGTATCAAAACTATAAAAAAACTTAATTAAATGCAATTTTAAAGAAATAATATTCTGCAATTCTTGTATATAGGTATATATATTATAATCTGAATTTCGAAAACTGCTTCAACGATATTCATGAAATTTAGTATGCAGAGGGTTTCGGGGGCGATAAATCGATCTAGGTAGGTTTCATGTTTTATCAAAAAAAAAAGAAGAAAAAATTCAAATTAAAAAAGGAATACTTACATTGAACAAAAAACAAAACAACAAACTTGTTTAAAAAAAAAAACAAAAAAAAATGGTGAGTTTATTTTCTCAAACTATTTTAAAAAATGGAAGATATTTGCGAAAGGAAAAAGCGCGGGCAATCAGTGCTGCAATTTGGTCGACATTGTAGACTTCTAATGACAAAATTAAGAGGCAGCCGCGCCCGTTCGCCGCACGCAACGCAACTATAAGGCGAAGCACACATCGTTGTGGGTTGTGGGCGCATCACCTCTTATGGACAATATTTTTTGCGTAAAAGTTGGCCTAGTTTATTTAATCAAAATCTTTGAACATGAACTGCTTGAAATTTAAAATTGATTGCCTAGACTTTTTCCAATTATTTTCGGGTCAGATTCTATTATAACCGGATGCAGCTGAGTACCAGTACTTTACATGGAGCGATTGCCTATCTGACTTCCACAAGCCAGTTACTGAGCCCTTGGTAAGACTTTTTGTGAAACATTAACCGTATTTAAACGATAAATGTAATTATCCTGTTTAAATCTCGGCAAAATCTACTTTGAAGTCATTTAAGGCAAAAATGCTTGATTTTATACTTGTTTTTAACGCGAATGCACAATACAGCACATGATTTGACATGGCATAATAATGGTTTAAAACCTCGTTAATAATCATCATGCAAGGAAAGGTCAATGCTTTTAAATATAAACTATAAATCAAGTAACTTAACGTATATTTTGCAGAAATTAAACCATTTTAGTTTAGTTTTATTTATTCTCCATCAGTATCCTCCTAACACAACCTACCTCAACGCACACTTCCCTGCGTCAGTGTGCTACAGTCCTAACGCACGATTTTTTGCGTGCGTCCTACGTGTTAACGCACTCAAAAGCATCCGTGTTACGCACACACGCAAAACCACGTGCGGACGCGAAAAATGCGAGCTTTTCGCCGTGTGCGTGCGTGCGGTGACACGCACACCAACGCGGACGAAGGACACGGCGCAAGGGCGATGACCCCGCTTTTTTGCTACAGCGCGTATTCCACTACCAACCAAGAGCATTGGCCGTTGCACAATTTTTTTTCTTTTTTTCCTTTTTCGAAAAACCCGAAGATCGTTCACTCCGACAGTTGATACTATGCTATTTTTATTTTTATATGATGTCAGTGTTATTTATTTTTCTTTTTTTTATATATCTTACCGGTTTATGTATCCCGTTTGTTTTGATTGCCAGTTTAATTAATTTTTAAGATCGTGCGCCTGTTTCTTTTCAATGTTTTTATAAAATTGTATTTTGAAATTTTACGTTTATAGACACGTTTTTACGATAATATAATAATGGGTCAGGCGATTTTTGTACTTCTGATGTCATTTTCGTCGAATTTGTATGGAAATAGGGCTGTCTATATTCTGAGGCATAAAATTATATTTCCTGAAGTAGTTTAAAGAACTGCAAGTAGTGGCATGCAGTTCTTTATACTACAGTTTACAATTTTAAATACGGAGTAAAAAGTAGTCACATTGAGCATCCTTGCAGTCAATACGTCAGGCAATCGTCAGCCGCTGTCAGCTCCATGAATGTTACATGACAAGTCATTCGAAGACGAGAGCGGTTTGTCAAACCTGTACCACTAGAGGCACTCTGCTTTGATACTCAGTAACACTCGAGAATTTATTCAAATTGAATCTTTAAGACAGTGGATGGATAAAATTAATCTGTACTGTCAGTTAGTATTGACAAAATTGGATTGGATTGAATGTGGACGATTTAATCGAATTCTAGTCAATAAATTACCCAATTTATTGAATGACCCAGTAAAGCACGATTTCACAGTATAATTACAGCAAAACGGGGAGGTTGTGGGAGCCCAATATCAATCTATTATGGTAAATGTAACCTTTAAGTAAGCAATGAGCCCTAAACAGTCGCCTAAACACTATTATTTAACACCAGACAGTTGATTTGCAACCTGCATTGTATTACGAGATAATTCCGAATCTGAATACTTGAACAGTTTGATATAAATCACGATCAAATTAACGAAGTATCAGTGTTTCGAAGGCCACTAATACCAAATTTATCACTTTAAAGGAAATCTAAATCAGTAACTGGGGACATGGTTGGACCTACGCATCTAATACATTTACAAACGCGTTAATATTTTAGTTTTAAATGCGTTTTATCACGCGCTAATGTCAACTACGGTTTAATGGTCAAAACTTGTCCCGTTTAAACCGGATCGAAGTGGTTACAGGCAATTTTTAGCGCCGCTATGTATCTAGACGACACTTGAATATGGAGTAGGAAATGGCTAGGAATTATAAGCAAACTGTTGAAGCAAATAACATTTCAGAATTGCGCTATATATTCTCGATTTCATCGAAGTTCTGGGATCAAATGTTTTTGTTCATAATTCATTAGCTCGTTTCGAGAATTGGATTATTTTTAGATAGAGAAATTGCTGAAGATGTTCGTAATTTCATCCCTAGTTGAATAATATAGCGGAAAGTTTTCTTTCCAAGAAACACTCACACGTTATTAGGAACACTTGTTATATCATCCATCAATATTTCTTGACGTTACTACTAGGAATAACTTTGAAAGCTGTATTGATATCCATGACATTTTTTCGTAGAAATAATTTAAAAACTGGCCTAGTGCGTGTCGGACTTCACACATTAAGGGTTCCGTACCACATATTGGTATTTGCGTAACAATAAACATTATCACCAAATTTCAAGTTTATAGGACAATGGGAAGTTACAAAATTCCGCGTAACAAAATTTTGTGATAAACGACGGACGGACAGACAGACAGACGGACACGTGAGTGACAACATTAGGGCTCCACCTGGACCCTTCGGGTATGGAACCCTAAAAAGTAATGAAGTGGCCTTTTGTGAATTTAAATAAACCTACGCCTATTGAGAGGACAATGTATGACGTCTCACAGCTTACCTGCGCAACATTTCGCAACCCTAGCCAAGAAAAAATAAATCTCGCAAATTATGCCAACATCTTACATGCCAATAATATCACAAACGACGCTGTTGAACATTCGGCGGGGCCCACCCCAATTCCGTCCCTAACCTACCCCAAGCGGACGCACGGCTCGTCTGTGTGCCGCAAACGCACACCACCAACTGAACACCTTGCGAATGACGACACGGCGAATTTCGAACGACTTTTTTATTTTTATGTTTGTTCTTGTTTACAAATTTTTGACAGCTGTATTTTTTTTTGTTATGTTGAGGAAGGTTATTTTCTTACGTTATATAATTGTTAATGACATTGTGTTCGCGAGGTTAAACCGCGTTCGTCATCGTTTTATCGTATTGTACGATTAAATCACTACATTTCTTGATGTTAGTAGTGTGTAATACAGTTACTCAACTTGAAGAAACTAGCTTACCAGTTAATAATACCAAAAAACATGGCCTAAATTCTCGGTAGCTTGCCAACGGTAAAGTCGTGGCTAAGTATGCGCTACCAAAATGCTTACATCAGTAGATTTGTATGCAGACGAAATAGGTCGTTTGCCTTGACGAATGTCAGTCGGAATGTCTACGGGACAATGTTTTCCGCTGACGGCTGCCGTATCTTTAAAAGATTAGCTTGTGGCTAACTGATCACTTGTATCTTATGTCATGCCCCCGGCCTACGGACTTTGTCTGAAACCGTGTTATTATTAAACGAAGTGTTTTGCGCCATTTTTGGTACTTTTGACAACTTATGTATCAGCCAAATTGTTTAATTCCGAACTTAATTTTAATAGCCCTTAATAAACAAACGATTAAACAACAATAATTCATTATAAATACCGTCTTATATGACTCGTCAAAAACATTCATTGTGTTTGTGTGCCGACCCATATAATCTGTGGGTGTGTGCGTGCCCTACATAAATACAAATACAAATTAAGCCCTCCCAATTTGTGTGCGTGCGGTGCGGGTTGTGGCCGTGTGCGTAGCTTCTTCGCTCGGAATTCCAAGTTTGAAATTGGAATGAATGACGGTTAGGTTACTGACCTACGCCAATGGCAGGCGTTCGTTTTTTAAAATTAAGTTTTTTTAATGAAAATAGTTTTTTTTTTAGTTTGTGTTGGCTGAACTTTGTAATTGAAAACGCACTTAGTCTATGGTCATAGATAATATAGAATTGACAAATATGGCTGAAATTATTGCGTAATTAAATGTAAAGGGAAATGACTTGACGTTTCACCTGTCCCACCGGCCACTTACTATTAAATGATGTAAGTAATTGTCATATTTGACGTTGAAGTCATAACTTGAGGTCCTATTCTAGAAAATTGGCGCGTCAATCGGGGGGCGGGAAGGAAACACAACATTAATTCTTACGTGTACTTCCACACTGTCATCGGCGTTCTGTTGGCAGTACTTTTTGTTTTGTTAAACCTATGAGGAAAGGAATATGCGTAACTGCGTAAGGTGTGTCGAGTAAGTCGTAAGTGATAAGAAAAATTATTTTTCCTGTTTAATTGGAGCATTGGATATTGATAATAAAGTGCAAAGAATAATCCTATTAATAATTATCAATGCGAAAGTTTCGATGGATGGACGTTTGTTACTCAATCACGCCAGAGCGGATCTGGATGAAATTTGGCACAGAGATAAATTTTAAATTATATTATTAATTATATTTATAATTTAAGTAAATTATAAAGCACGACTTACTTGTCACAGAATGTCTTATTTGTGCATTAACAAAACAGTTTGTATCCTGACTAAACCATAATTAGATATTCCTAGTGTACCTATTCACAATTATAGTTTTTCTCAATTATGGTTTTGCACAATAATTATGGTTTTCACAATTATTGTTTTTCAGTCAGTTTACTTTATTGCATTTAAGGTGAAAGCTCTAGGGTAGCCCGCGAAATTCAAATTTTCTTGCCTACGTTTTTTGCAATTTGCAGGTCAGTATCAGGTTGTATGTTGGTCAAAATAATGTCATGATTTCATGAAATACTTACATTTGACATCAATTCTGACCATAAATTTTGACCAAGATACAACCTGCAAATTGCAAAAACCGTAAGAAATGTTGAATTTCGCGGGCTACCCTGGCGCTTCCACCTTAATAATCCTATTTTAAATGATTAAACAAATGAGCTGCTGTCGGATTTTATTAGCTTCACCTGTAACTATGTAAAAGAAGTCTTAGAAGTTAAATTGTACCCACTTGCCAGTTTCCGATTGAGCTGAAATTTTGCATACATGTTAAGTTTGGATGACAATGCATGTTTAGCTAAGTCACGTCATTCTAAATACAATACGGTGGACTTTCTAAGATGGTGGACTAGTTATTAATTTGTTTTAACTATAATATTATTTGTATGAATTTTCTTGCCTGCCCATTTGAAAGTCGATTAAGTCATTATAAGTAATGTGATTGTGATCACTAGTTCACTTTTTCAAGAGCTGGATTTTAATTTGTTCAAGTATTCATTTGTTTGTTATTCTAATGTTTATTATTCGATCTCCTTACATACGATTAAGTTATCTCGGTCCAAGATTCTTGTGTTAAGGATCGTAGCGGGCTTATTAACATCTTGAAGGCTACACTGGAATGTTAAGCAGTTTTGAGGCTGAATACAAACGTTACTTTGAGTTTAAGAAACTTATATACTTGTCTTATGAGCCTTATTTATAAAAAAAAACAGCATATGATCAGTTACCACTAACAGGAGTGACAGGTTCCTAATTCAAATTCTATGGAAATTTTGAATTTAGAATTCGCGATCAGAGAGTTTTATAAATAGGACTGAACGTTCTTTGTAGGTTCCATTTAATTTAAAAGTCTAGAATGTTTAGTCTATTTTTCTTTTGACGACTTTTAGTGTTGAACAGCAACAATTTGTTCATAGTTTGATTGAAATTAGGAGACTTGTTGTTTATTGATTAAAATACGTTAGCTTATGTTGGGGGTTCTCTATGTATTAATGAAAGTAGCTTGCCGCGTTTGTCTGTTTCTTCGTTAACTCCTGCTAAACCACGCAATGGATTTTAAAGCTGTTTTCACTAACAAAAAGATAAATGAGGAAAGTTTGTGTATTAATTTGTACCCGTGTGGGTGGAACCGGGGCGGGTCGCTAATTTTTAATAAATTGTGTACTGTGTATGTTCAGTTTATTTTAATGGGTTGGCGGGCGAATTGAATAAGAAGATAATCGTAAATATTTGTCATTTTGGTAACTGTCTGTCATATATTTGTGACTTCACTGCACATTACAAATTTTACTATAGTTAGTGCCACACTTAAAAAAACTAAATTTTAGATTGAATACCTGTAGTTTTTAATTCGAAATCCCTTTTAAATATTTCGCACAGACATTACCGAAATACAAACTTCCGGTTTTAAAAAAAACCTCTTCCTTGCCATGGTTCCGTAGGCCGCGTTTCCCTATGCGTGTGCGAGTGAGACAGAGGATACGAAATCCTTCGGGTAAGAAAGAGAGAGCGTGAGGGCGACGACCTTTAAAACAAATCGTTGTAGAAAGGGTTCGGTTTCAGTAGCGTCCGCAAATTAGTCGGTAATTATATTTTTAATTACTATTTTTGGAGGTTTGAAATCTTGCAATTTGTTTTTGGGTTTTTGGACATCATGGGAAAAGGAAACCAGCACCCATATGGCATCACACGCTTGGGAATAAGCATTGTTAGTTGCAACAAAGAATCGATCTGACGAGTTTTTTAAGAACTGACAAAGAACTTTTCAATATTTGTAATGTTTTTTTAATTCTCATTTGTGATTTTTGTTTCTTTTGTGTTCGAAGTTTCTAACCTGTCAGAAAATTCATAGCTAATAACGGTATGTTTATGAATGTGGGTTTTTCTAATTTAAATAAGAAAATCAGATTTGGTCTAGTTTATCTTAAATTGTTTCTGCGTATATTTTGCTATTACTCACTCAATGTTTACTTGTAAAGTGTAGTGATTTCACTTACAATTATTATTTCAATGCATTAATCATGCAACTAGTTCACAATTAGTCACAAAAAATGCAACTTATATGAATCACCGATAACTCACAAAAAATAATTATACTTTATTATAAAATAACTAATAAAAATGTAACTATTATTTTTTTATCAAACGTACTTGTAAGTTATTCGAACAAAAATATATAATATTGCAATTGCAATTGGAGTATGTCTTTCCTGGTAGCTATAAACGAGGGTTTTTAAATCAAGAGTGAATAGGTTACTTCTAGGCACGCGTGCTCCATCGTGAACCACATCATCACGTACTTTCAGGTGAGATCACAAAACTCCCAGTAAAAAAAAGACTAGCCTAGATAAAATAAAATGGCCTTGCTAAAATTACAAAAAAAAAAATTGACTTGACTTTGCATGCAATCAAAACAGAATAAATCAAAAAGGTAACTGTGGATTTTTTTTTCTGTTAGACGTGGGATGATGGAGAGTCTAGGTCAGGGGTGACAGAGACAGAGTCGACGATGGAGCGAGCTTACCCAGATAGAAGCCTGTTTACTGCCTACTTACTTTGAAGTACATTCATATTTTAATAACATTCATACATAATTTTAAAACAGCTTCAATTTAATAAATAAAACCATTTATCACATTTAATAATACAAATGTCTCTGCTATCGGTACTTTTATCTAGGCGCACCCTATTCCCTAGTCTCGATTCGGGCTAGAAAGGGACCTAGGCGAAAAATTACTAGGGTGCACTCACACAAGCGTGACCGGCCCTGTTGTTGTTTTGTTTGTGTGTGTGTGGTTGAATGTGTGAGTGGAGGACCGTTTATTTTTTTGTGTATTTTTATTATTAGCTTATAGTGAGATAGGGTTAGTTGATAGGACTGTGAATACTCTTAATATTATAAATGCGAAAGTTTGGATGGATGGATGGATGGATGTGTCTTACTCAATAACACCTAAAAAGCTGTACAGATCTGGATGATATTTGGCACACAGATAGATTATAGTCTGGAATACCCTTTTATCTGTAATTTATATTCGGGGAGGTACTATTTCCAAGCGGGCGAAGCCGCTGGCAGAAGCTAGTTTTCTTATAGTTTGGGAGAGACCGGAGTAGGTTTGAGTCATTTACAATGTTTTGAGTACTTCCAATCTTCCATTCCATTTTTCCAGTATTTTCGAATGTGATATATTTTGGTATTATGGAATTTTTTTCACGACTAATTGAATAATTACTGGTACCAAAGATAGGGGTATTCTAGTATCCATTTTAAGAGTAAAAGCTAGAACACGCAGATTTTAAGCTAGAGCACACAGTTTTTTATGCTAGAGCACACAGTTAAAAGCTAGAGCACGCAGTAAAAGCTAGAGCACGCAGTAAAAGCTAGAGCACGCAGTTTTTTAAGCTAGAGCACACAGTTAAAAGCTAGAGCACGCAGTAAAAGCTAGAGCACGCAGTTTTTATTGAAAGTTTCCAGTTTTTATCTTTTATTATCATTGTTAGGCTCGCGTATGACCACTACCTAAGCGATGATGTGGTCGACGATGGAGCACGCTTACCTAGAAGTTACCTATGCACTCCTGACTTAAAGACCGAGGTTTTATCTATCAGGAAACACTGACTCTGGCAGGGAATTAATTTCACTTCTTAGAGACGCACAGTTCGAAACAAAGTTGAAACTAAGATGTCCCATCGTATCACTACATAGTATAAAACAAAGTCGCTTTCTCTGTCCCTATATCCCTATGTATGCTTAAATCTTTAAAACTACGCAACGGATTTTGATGCGGTTTTTTTTAATAGATAGAGTGATTGAAGAGGAAGGTTCATATGTATAATTTGTACCCGAGCGAAGCTGGGGCGGGTCGCTAGTTATTTATAAACACAAAGCTTGCTGCTCGCACAAAATAAGAATCAATGTAGAAATGTGCTTGAAAAAACATGAAATGTTCCATTATCCTCGTATATTTTTCGGTGCCAAATAAAACATTGTTACAAAAATTTTATATTTCATAATTGTAATCCTCGTGCGAGGCAGCGGGATACATAGGTACTGACTGAGATATGACGTCACAGCTGAGATAATAAATGTTCGTAGTGTGGCCTGTGCCTGGTAGAAGTATGTTGGTTGTGTTGTTCAAGGTTAGAGGGTTTTTGCCTGTTTTCCTTAGAAAGAATATTTGGCGGCTCTTACTGGTCAGGATATTGAGAACTATGTAGCTTTACTAACATGTAGAATATTACAAATATCCTAGTCAATGCTAGTTTTGAAATATACTTTAATAATGAAGTAGATACCTGTAACAACATGCGTGAACAAAATAATAACAATTTTTTTTTTAAAATATTTTGTATTTCTTGAAGAAATCTATTTTACGTGCCTCGGAAAGCACGTTAAGCCGTTGGTCCCGGCTGTCAATCATGGATCTTTGACAGTCGTTGTGAGTCGTCAGAAGCCCCAAAGTCCAGTCTTACCGAGGGGTATCGTATTACCCAGTAACTGGGTTGTGCAGGTCAGATAGGCAGTCGCTCCATGTAAAATAATGGTTTTAGACAGTTTGTATTTAAATATTTTGAGGAATGGTTTAGTGAAGGAACGAAAAATTATATCAAACGCAATGTCTTGCAAAACATAACTCAACAAATGAAAAAAAAATCCGTGAGTCATTTCTTTTATGTGTACGAAGTTGAAAAACGTCGTTTGATACACGTGGGCAATTTTCTCGGCTCCAAAACGATCTCGCCTTCGGATCAATCGTGTATTTTGTCAAAATTTTGCCCACTTGCATCAAAATGAACATCAACAAAATATCTTAATATCACTCCAAAATAGCCAAACCCATTTCCTCTCCATCTCAACAATGTAATTCGGCATTGTACTACACAGCTACACGTACGTAGTATATCTGTACCTATGTCTCGACCATACCTCTGCCCATCCAGATAATTATATTACGGCAGCTTACAATCAATATCAGGCTCAGCAGATCTGCAGGTATTAGGATACCAGAGGACTGTGGAGAAATGTTTCGTGATGTTGAGTGGGATTTAGTCCTTAATACTCAGTTAGATGTAAGAAAGTGAACGAAGAAAATCGGATATCGGGAAGTAGGTCTAATTTAGCCTGCAAGATTTGATTACAGACCGACAGACAGACAACGGGACAGGTGAAACTTAATAAAAACCGGCCGGTTTGTTATCTGCTTAATAAGGATCTAATTCTAGGAAATAACACTCGCTATATTATGTTATTTCCTAGATTTAGATCATTATTTACGAAACTATGGAATGGTGTAATAGTTTCACTGCATTTGCATATTTTCCAAAAAAAACACACACAAGCAACGGCTTCGATCCCCGTTTAGGAAAATAGATTTTCCAAAAATAGAATGATGCAGGTTTTGTTTTTATCAAAATTGGGCCCTCCTTTGAGTATTTTTCGGTTTTCCTCATAGTTTCTAATTTTTTTTTTTTAATGTAACATATGGCAACAGGGCATGTTTTCCACAAGCCCAGCATAAATAATCACATGTTTAACCTTATGTCTCTATATTTCCAATTACCGCGACTTCTCCGGTCGGCCATAATCGTCGCGGAGTAGCGAAAGGCGTGGAGTCTAGTTTGGCCTATTTTTTTTTTGTGTTATGTAATTTATGTCACTGTGAACGACTGAGTGGTGTCTTTCGTAGGTAGGTTTAGGAGGAATTTTAAGTTTTCTTAGGCACCATCTACACTTGGATGTCTTTTTGACAAATACTGTACAATAGTACCAAGAGAAACAGTAAATACTTTCAGGTTTTTACATTGTTTAATACTTTATCTATCACATCTGTACTACTTAGAACTGTTTAGGAATCAATAATTAACATATTATGACAGTTTTAGACTCTACCGTTCTATTGAAGAAGCAAATTTGAAGAGCTAAAAGTTTAAAAGCATCTTAACTCAAATAATAAAATTAGACTTTCCCAGTGAGACGGTGTCAATGGCAAGGTCGTCATGCAAAATATTTAACACAAATTCGTCTCCACCCATTCCCTAGTTTCAATTCAGTTCACTAAATTGGCATTTGTTAATTAGATCAGAACGGTTTAATAATTGAACGTGAGCGAAATAAGTTCCGAGTGGGGGAGGGAGACGAAGGATATTTAGGCTCGTATAATTACCGTATGGTCGAAAGAGATGGGTAGAGAAGATAAAAATATCAGGCTTTAATGTGAAATGGAAAAACTTGTGGTCGAAAAGGATTTTCTTGTTGATATAATTGGAAAAGAAAGGGTAGGTTTTAGACAATCGATAGAGCAATGGGCTTTAATGTGGGCAAGAGCGGAGAACAATGCTCTTTGGTTGTGAATGAAACGTATGAAGAACTTCAACCTACAGTGGTAAAGTTATTGGTTAGTGTTTTTTTTTAATAGGGATGATTCCCAGGTACATCATCTCAGCCTTTTATAATGTCCCCACTGCTGGGGCACAGGCCTCCTCTCTGTGAGAGGGTGTGGGCTAAATCCACCACGCGGGCCCAGCGCGGATTGGTGGATGTCACATGTCTTCGAATTTTTGGTTCTAGGACATGCCGGTTTCCTCACGATGTTTTCTTTCACCGTTTTGAGAGCAGTGGTGATGAACAGTGGAACAGGTGATGTTCCTAGGTACAAAAATAATAATTTTATTTAGTCCGAAAGTTACTTACATTATCAAATAATATTTTTTCTGTAGTTCAAAAAAACTAAAAAACACACTTATTTTTAATTTCTCGTGTTTTCTCAGCCAACCCTTGCTGCATATGGATATCAAATATCCATATCATGGAAATGCATTCAAAATAACTAGTCCGCAATCTTTGGGAGTCCGCCATATTGGATTTAGAATGACGTCATTTAGCTTACCATGCATATTTAACCGACTTCCAAAAGGAGGAGGTTATCAATTCGTATGTTTGTATTTTTTTTTTATGTATGTTCGGGCATAACTCCGTCATTTATGAACGGATTTCCAAAATTCTTTTTTTGTTCGAAAGGAGTTTGTTTCGAAATGGTTCCATTTAATTTTCATAAAGATCTGATGATGCGTTTCGGAGACAGACAACGGAACTCTTCAAAAAATGACAGCAAATCAACCGCGATTGCTGCTGTCGCCTAAACATCCATTGTTAACACACTTTAATGGAGAAACACAACTAAAAAGTGAAAAATAAAAACTTTTTTTTTTTAAATAGGTCCGACTTCCCAAAAAAACAAAAAGTGCAAAATAACTTTAATTTCGGAAGGCGGTGTCAAAAAACGAAGAAACAAAAACAGAAACACCGACTTCCGAAATTAAAGTTATTTTGCACTTTTTGTTTTTTTTGGAAGTCGGTTCTATTTTTTTTTTTTTTAAAGTTTTTATCATCCAAACTAAACATGTACCTACGCAAAATTTCAGTTTAATCGTAAACCTGGAAGTGGATCTAATATTAGTGAGTTTAAAAATATACGACACGTATTATTTGCTTAACGAAACCAATAAAAAATGGCAATGATAAAACTCATCAAAGTTCAGGAGTGGGAGCTTGTAACGTCACTTCCAGATAAAAAGTGGTACAATTGTGACATAGTAGTCGTGTTACGCAAAATTTCAACACACTGTATCGTTCTCATTTGTTGTTTACGTGACAAAAAAAAAGAATACGTGTGCAATAGTTTTTGGTAAGCTAACTGACGGACGAAATAGATTTTTTTAGCTTTATCTCCTCTATGGTCTTTCTGGACTTATTCAGTGTGCAAAGTCTGGTTTTTTTTCAGTCATTCCGAGGTATTTTGCTGGTTATTTTAGCATGATTTACAAAAAGATAAGCCTTCTTTTGCACAAATATTAATCGAACTCGCAAACACTAGCTCTACTTCATATTTTGCTAATTACAACACTGTTTCATGACATTTGTAATGAAAAATGTAAAATAAAGTATCTTCACGCCTTATTTGTCGAAGGGTTAGGCAGAGGTTTAGTTACTAATAGTACTTACACTCATAATCCGTTAAAGCCCCATAATAGAGGGCCAACCTGTTTTCAAACGGGGAGAGACCCAATTGATAATGGAATACCCTCATAATAATTTTACTGAAATTCGCATTTTTGTACTAATCTTACAAGAACATGTCCCTGACGAGGCTTGCATCGTTGAAGGTAGTACAACCAGATTCTGGCAGACAGGAACATCTGTTCGCGTCTGATTAGAGTGTTATTAGACCCAGGACTCGCATTGAACTACATACACTGACGTATGTAGGGCATTGACTGATTAAACCTATGCTTGTACCTAGATGGGTATAGCATTAGCCTTAAGGATATTAAATTTGTACGAAAATCGAATCATCTCTATTTTATCTCAACTGTTGTCTGATACACCTTAGTATTGTTATGTATATAAAAAAATACCAAACACTAGACTATCAAAACCAAAAAAAAGCAAAACACAATCAGCGTTCGATCTTAAAATTCGTTTCTTAACCCTAGCTCGCTAGCAAACTAAAATAAACTCGGAATTAGAATACTTGGGTCGCATCCGAATCGACTCATTAAATTACAATACATATTGTTTCGCGTACCATACATACATACAAGTACAGCACATAGGAGAGATTAGCATAAAATTTGTATGAAGCTATTGTGAAAATTTTAAATCGATCAAGCTGGTTTGTTTTTGTGGTTATAGAAGCTGCAATAAAGAATTCGAGATGTTGTACCTAACTTGAAAACTTGGACAGTGCCTTTTTCTTGGATGAAAAGTTTACTCTATTTAGGTAACTAGCGAATTGTTTCAGTAATTCAGCTTAGAATACCCACCCAAGTGACTGCTAAATTTTACAGTGGCTAAATCGGTTGTGCGTTATTTTATAGCTAATATAGTTTTAAAGAATATCGTTTCACATAAAAAAATTCTCATATTAACATTTCATAGAATAGTCAATACGCAGAATACTAGAGAGTATTCTGCGTATTGACTATTCTAAGAAATGTCAAAAATCATTGATTTTTGTTTCATATAAAGTTTAATGTTAGAATATTCATATAATAGAATAACAAATCAAATATTCTTTATCCTTTTATTGTTTATTTAAGATATAACTTATTACCAAGAATAAAATTTTATCGAGTGACAGTTTCCAAACGTTTCAATTCATGCCTTTGATAAAATAAATACCGTCCTATATAATTACAACACCGCGTTCAATAAGATAATAAATTCTTGTCGAGCAGGAAAACAATCTTGTTATTCTCACTAATACTGACTTCATGCACATACTACCTGTGTTTTTTTTGTTTTTTTTTGTTAAAATGAGTCATACAGAAGTTAAACACCATGCATGTAGCAAGCATGCGGCATGTAAGTAAGCATGCGGCATGTAAGTAAGCATGCGGCATGCAAACGAAAATGCAAAATGCAGCGTGCAAGCAAGCATACAAGCGAGCATGCAACATCAAGCGTGCAAGCAAACATGCAACTTGCAAGCAAGCATGCAGTATGCAAGCGAGCATGTAACAGCAGCAGGCATGGTTTCTGTCACGGCGCCGACGCTGCAAGGCTCCGGCGGTCCCACGCGAGTTTATCGTCGCAGATGGGACACACACCACCGCAGCCTCGGCTTGCTGGCCGGCTACGCCGGCCAGCCTCAGCCGCGCAGAGCCGTGGCCCTCCGCGTCTACGCGGGCTTAAATTATACTGTAGGGGTAGGGCAGACTTCTGCCACTTACTTTTGTAGCACAACATATTGACTTTTTAGGACTATATTTACATTTTCGTTGAAATAATACCACGACAAACAATATTCGTTAAAAATAATTCTACTATTTGATAAGTTTGTTAAATAAAAAAAAATGTGATTATAAAATTCATTGAATTGTGTTTCTGTTAAATATGTTTTATTCAAATAAATAGTATCTAGTTGAAACAATAATATTAGAAAAAAACACAAAAACCATATATTTATATAAAACATTTTCTGGGAAGCGAAATTCTATGAAATTTCTGTCTGTGGAACAAGACACCGGCAAAATCTGTTATCTGTTCAGACGACGGCATTCGCAAAAACTCAAAAAGGCTGTTATTCTAAAAAATAAATAGCTTTATCTATTTAGTTTGAAGCTGCGGAAAAAATATAATTATGTTAATTTTGACTATATTTTATTTTCTGAGGACTTTCTTGTTTCCGAGACACGTTTAAAAATAAAATTCTCGATAGAAATGATTGTCAAACTTACCTCTAACTTTGACCTTTTAAAATTTTATTACTGGTCAACGTACGTCGGTAAAATTTATAACCAACTAGCTGACCCGAAAGACGTGGTCCTATCTTAGCTATGAACTGTCAAACGCGCGAAGTTTAAATAGTTGTTAAGTTTTCTGAAATTTTCTAATTTGCCGCGCAACTTTCTTCATTTTTTCTTTCATGAGCTATCTCCTGGCAATAACAAACACAACAAGTAAAGAATTAGCTAAATTGGTCACGCGTGACCAAAGCAAATAGGGATTCATTTTTATACATAAAAAATGAATCGAATCTTAATGCAAAACTTTGTGGTTTTAGATATTTAATAGATCAACTCACAGTTTTGAGTAAATTGATAAAATGCTTCATATTTTGCAAAACGTTGCAAGCATTGTGACATTGCGCATCTCTCTCTTTTGTATGCAGGCCGAGAGTATATCGCTTAATTAAAGATAAATATTACGATATACAAGACTAAAGTCTTGCCATTGTATTACATAAATACTAATTTTAATAAATTAAAACGCGTGGATTTAAAAAATTTTGCCTATGACACTCACAAATAACGCGTCTTTCTATTGGTAAGAGAATCTTCAAAATCGGTTCAGTGATCCAGAGATTACCCCTTACAAACTCAAAAACTCACAAACTTTACCTCTATAATATTAGTTTAAATATAGCTCACAAATAACAATGCAATTTATCCATCATCCTTCATGTAATTTTAAATTAGGAACTGAACAAAGAATATGCTAATACCCTCACAATTCCACTCATTCCAAAAACCTTCCACTTTCATTCAGTCATTCAAACTTCGCGTGAACTTCAACAAAATATTCCACCACTTTCGAATAGTTTTAAAACCTTCATTTCGTTCAATCGATTGCGCTCCGACATAAGAAAGAAGTCACTTTGCAAAACAAAAGGTTGAAGTCCAAAGAAAAAGTCCCAATTACGCTCCTAGAACCCCCCTCACCCCCTTTGGTTCTCCACGACCGCTCTTCCCATCCTCCAGCGACCCTTGTTCTCCCGTCAGGGGTGGGCTCCTCTGACAGCGATTAATCGCTTATTGATATTAATGTTACGGTTTATCTTGTTACGGTAGGATTATGTTAGTTTAAATTGGTGTTGTGGATGTTTTTTTACGAAAAAAGTACAAATTATTTGAAGAAGATACAGCTATTCAGAAATGAGTCATTAGTTTAGCGTCGTGGTGAAGTAATACAAAAAAACTCTCGTTTAAAAATATGACTTTAGTTACATTATTTTATTGATACTCTGTTGCTTTTTGATGTCTTCTGATTTATACTTTCACACAAATCATTACATTACCCTCCTTCTAGGACCGAAGGAGGGTAATAATCATAATTTAAATTTTAGTAGGAAATAAGGCCCTTGCAGTTCTAAAAAACACTTAAAATACCCTGTTCATAAATACGTTACTTTTAATATGTTTATCGTCACAAAATCAGTTTTAGCTTCTAGTGCCTCATAAATAATCATAAAATATACAGCCTGGATTATAAAATCACTTTAAAGTACATTAAGTAGCGTGTAATTATAATATTTAAGTACCGCCTCGTAATCCTTATAAATTTTTACGAGTATTGCGACATTAAATTAAATAAATGTTATCCGTCGAGAGTTTTATCATAATAACTCCAAAAACCAATTAATAACACTTTAAAAACACCTTTTTTTAATGATTAGCGAATTTACGACTTTTATTTTCTCCCGCTCAGAGTGGAGCGGGAGGGCGTGCTAGACTCTTACTGACTAAAACCCACCCCTGTTCCTGCCCTGCCCTGAGTGTTCAGGGGCGCGGTAACTCTGTTTCGAACTTATCCACAATCCCTGGGCAGATTGCATTGTATCCGTGTGTATCTCTTTAATAAGTACGAGTATTATATTTGTAAGTGCTAGAACCTGGGGGTCTTTAAAACAAGAGCGAATAGGTTACTTCTAGGCAAGCGTGCTCCATCGTCGACCACATCATCGGTTGTCATCAGGTGAGATGGTAGTCAAGCGCGAGCCTATAAATGTAAAAATAAGTATTTACTATTGCCACAAAAAACTTGAGTATAGTAAATTAATTAATCACTCATTATTTTATCGACATTTCTCAACCGCCTTTAAAATAATAACACCTCTGCACTGAAATTCTAACTAACCCAACCACACCTCACTCATGCATATTTAAATCCCACGTTCCAGCCCTCACTGGGGCCCCACCTTTTCCCCAAAGAGTTTTATTGCACTGTCCAAGGAAGTAATTTCGTAGGTCAGGACTTTTTACTTTTTAAGAAAGTTCATTTTCTTTAGCCAGACATTTTTCTAGCAATATACACCGAACTAACCTGGGTGTTGCTCTGCGAACTTGCGAATTGCTTTATTTCCAAAGTAGTTTTCGAGTTTTAAGGCAATTTGTAAGTTAAAGTGGGTTTTCGAGGATAAATGATGAATTTTCATTGTTTGGGGTCTTTTTAGAATTATTCATTAAATAATAATAATTATAATAGAGCCCATTTATTTCCAATCTACAAATTAATATTACATGCATTTTAAATATATTAAATATAAAAGTTTTCCATTATTTATATAATAATATTGTTTGTAATAATTATGATTTGTAATTAGTTAAAAATATATAAATTTATTTGTTTTAAACGCTATTTTTGCTGTTTTTATTATAATTGATCGGATCCCCTTCTCGGGTATAGGCCTCTTCCAGCTTTTTCCAGACGTCTCTGTCCATTACTTTCTTCCATTCGCTTCCTGCTATAGCTTTTATATCTTTTATCCACCTTTTTCTGGGACGCCTCATCTTCTTTTTCCCGTTGCCCCTTCCCACCTAGTTATCTCAAATGTCTTCAATCCTATATTAGAATTATTTGCTAGAAGTTTAATCATGATGTTAATGGAAACAAAATTCTATTGAGATATAGTTACTCTATCAACTTTGTACCCTTATTTCTCTAACTAGCTTTTTCCAGTGGGTCGCCCGCGTGGAATTTTCCGCACCATACATTTTAGCATATGTGCTATTCCAAACTAATCTATCTCTGTGCCAAATTTCATCCAGATCTGTTCAGCCGTTCTGGCGATATTTAGTAATAAACATCCATTCGTCCCAGCTTTCGCATTTATATTCGTAAAATGAGTAAGTTCATTTCGATTATTTGCCACTACTAAGCCTGTTGTTCTTAGTCAAGTTTTCTATAGCCATTACTTATAACCTAACACAATCAAAGTAAATTACAACACAAGGATTATTATTTCGAAAACGAGACAGCATCTGTAGAAACATAAAAAAAAACTGTTAATACATTTAAACTTGTTCTTTTAATCTAAGTTGTTGGGTTGGTATTACACTGAATTTTATCTTTGATACTTATTCGACTAAAATAAAACAATAAAAACATTACCATAACTAACTTAAGTCTGAAGGCCTATCACCAAATTATTCACTGACCAACTTATCTCGACACACGGCAAAAAACGGAACTAAAGTCAAATGTACTGAATTTGACATATCGTTGACATTTAGACGTGGACAGTGGCGCCGCCATCAAGTGGTTTGTTATGTTGGTTGTGAACATTACGTCTGCTCTGACCCAGTTCAATTGGCGTGAAGGTTCATGGACGGAGCTTTTGTTTTTGGTTGGGTTTGTGAAGTAGAGTAAGCTATAAACCATACAGCTGATTTTTATTTGTTTAACTTAACAAAAGATCCTGTTCTATCATCAAGAGAGTGGAATTTGGGTATTTTGTATCATGATGGTTTACGATGGAAAGTGATGATACTATTCATTTAAAGAATCCAGTGAGCTTATGGGCGTCCTAGCAAACAAGGGTCTAGTTCTCGGGCATTTAGTTTCCGAGATATACCTACGCAGTTTTGTAAAGTTGGATAAAAATTTGCATTTCGAGATTTTACTAAAATTTATTATTAAATAATAATACTAAAAAATGCTCTCAAATACTCTCAATTATCTACAAGTTCATACGTAAATGACTTCATATAATGTTTCTAAATAGTAGTAGTACTCTTTTTTTGCTTAAATTTCATTTTTTAGCTTTTTCTCAAGTCAAGCTTTTCAGTTACAACTTCAAACGACAACAAAACTTCAAGTTTTTGAATATTTTTGTAATCTCTTTGACTATTCTAGATGCCGAATCACTCTCATGTACCGACGTGACACCGGTGTCACGGTAACAATAAATTTTCTATTGTGTCTGTTTCGCCGGTACTTGACAAATTAACTCAATACCATAGTACTGAACCCTTTTTGCTTGGACGCCCACATATAGTCATGTCCTATAGTTCATAAGTTCTCACACTTTGTTATATTTCGGGACTGCTCCTTTTATATAGCAATATCAAACCAATAAACTTTTATCTGTGAAAGTAAAACTAATCCAGCCTAATATAATACCAACACACCGCCAACATGGCTTCTTCTTTTTTTTCATGGCTTCTTCATCTCTAAAAAAATATATTATGCTACGCTTGACGTAGCATAATATTTTTTTAAATTTCATATAGTAAATAAGTATCAATCGTTGTGATTTCCAAAATGTCTATCTATGGCATGTCTCTCGCATAGTTTTTACTGTAACAACATCCTTACGAGTGCACTCTACATATACATTATTTTATATGTGTGCCTGTATGGGTGTATGTGTCACTCTTTGTCCTTTTTTCGTCCGTCCATCCGTTTATTTGTTTGTTTTGTTAATTATTAAAATTATTTCGAGAACACTGACATACTTTTTATTCAGGAATGAGGGTATTGTTTGATTTATTTTTAAATGAAACTGAATATTGAGTTGTGATTGGGATATTTTGAACAAATTGTGTTATCGAATATTCAAATAATTTGATATTGCTTTTAAATTAATGTGATATTGTCTGAGTCTCGACTAACATTTGGTAGATTAAGAAAAAACATTCATGGGTTACATACCTAGTACCGAGGTACCGAGATTTTACTTTACTCTTGCATAGAGCCTTAGTTATAAAAAAAACTTTTGTCTGTTGTTTGTTGTGTTTTGTTGTTTTGTTTGTTGTTTGTGTTTGTGTTTTGTTGACGGAAAGGTAGGGTCATATTTTAAGAACTGCATCTTCCCATCGATATGAAAAACTTTATTCAAGAAAACCTCAGGTAATTCTAAAATAAAATTTTACCCCCATACAAATATTGATCAGTTGATAACTTTGTATGGAAAGTCCAATTTTTTTTTTGTTTTTTTTTTTTATTTTAGGGAAAGTTGTTTATTTCCATCTTTCCGTTACACCTACTGCCTATGTGACCTCCACAAACAAGCCCAGTTACTGGGTAATACGATACCCTTGGTAAGGGTAAGACTGGTTGTCAGACTTTCGGACTTCTGACGACCCGTAACGACTGTCAAAGATCCACGATTGACAGTCGGGACCAATGGCTAAACATGCTTTCCGAGGCACGGAGGAGTCTCGGTACGTAAAGATGGTCACCCAGGCATGGACCAACCCCGGCAAGCGTAGCTTAACCTCATGGATCGACCCGTGCGGCTGTTATTACTTTAGCCACGAGCTCCTCATTTTTCCTCAGTTTTAACACGTAATTAGTATTATTTTGCACTCTAACATCTCATATTGCAGTCTTCAAAGAAGTGTTATTTGAAGTTTTGGCTGGCGCCTTCTTCGAGTACCTGTATGATAATTATCACAGTTAATTTACCGCCAAATCTGTCAACAGCTCTCAAGAATACCAATGTTTTAATTTCAATATATAGACAAAAACAATACACAATCGTTACCAATCTTATGAATATTGCCTAGCGACTAGCTTTTGCCCGCGACTTAGTCCGCGTGAAACAGTGACTCTGGGCAGCCTTTTTATGGTTCCGTACCCGAAGGGTCCAAGCGGAGCCCTATTGCTGTCACTAACGTGTCCGTCTATACCTCGTCTGTCACAAAATTTTGTTCCGAAGAATTTTTTAACTTCCCATTGACCTATGTACTGTGCGCAGCCGTGGAGCGTACAATTTTTCTATTCTTTTTTGTTTTCTTTTTTATTACCCACTTTTATTTTTCTTTTTAAATGATTAAGTTTTTATTTATTGTTGTGTGTGCCTTTTTAAGTGTAGAAAATAAATGTTTTTTCTTTCTTTCTTTCTTTCAATGAACTTGAAATTTGGTGATAATGTTTGTTATTACGTATATTTTACTAACAAATACCAATATATTGATAAAACTGATTTTTTCATTGCTCATTTGGTACGGAACCCTAAATGTGCGAAGTGCGACACGCACTTGGCCAGTTTTTATATAACTGACTAAACTAATTAACTGTGCCTGTGGGTCTGTTCTAACCGACTTCAAAAACGTGAGGAGGTTCTATATTCGACTGTTTGTATGTTTTTTTTTATGTATGTTCACCGATTTCTCTGTCAATTGTGAACCGATTTTCAAAAAAAAATATTCGAAAGAATAAACTCCTGAGGAATCGCTGAATGAATCAATTTCGATATAATTTAAATGGGGCCACATTTAAATTTTATCGAAATTGATTCAGCGCTTTTAAAAAAAAAACAACTTAAACAAAATATATGTAACACAGATGACGTTTTGGTTTCCTCAGATTATGTTCAAATTCCACTTTATTGGGGATATCAAATCGAGCATAACTTAAGTATTTAGGTTTAGTTCTGTGGTACAACAATTAAAAAGTTAAAAATATAAAACATTTTTACAAAAAAAAAATAATATTAAAAAAAACCCGACTATAAAACAACTAAAAAGTTCCAAACAAGTCACTTTTCAAGCAGTCTGGTGCAGCTGGTGGCAGTTATTTCAGTTCCATCACAGATTTGATGAACCAACTGCAAAATTTTAATTTTTTTTATTAAGTACTTATAGTTGTTTTATAGAGTCCGAATTTTTTTAAATATTCAATTTTTTTTTTCTTCATTTTATTGAGTTATATTTTTGGAATCGCCTCCTCTCTGCCTTTATTTTGATACCCCACTTAATATAGTTCGTCGACTTTCATTTTTTTCTTGTTCACAATATAGCGTCTGGTTGTCGCCATATTGTATTTTGATTACTGTCATGTCTTTAGTAGCACTCGCAAGATTAAGACGAATCAATTGACGTAAGAATTATCAAAATCAGACCACGTGTTTGGTCTCTAAAGCACCACACAGGAACATACTTACATTATTTAGGCTGATAAACACATTACCCTCCCTTGTGTCGCGCAGTCGGGTAAAAATACTACCGACTTCCTAAAAATACACTAAAAAATATAAAATGACTTTAATTTCGGAAGTCGGTGTCAAATAACGAAGAAAAAACAAAACACAAACACTGATTGCCGAAATTAAAGTTATTTTACAATTTTTACGTACTTTGTAAAGGCTGAACGGATTTAGATAAAACTTGGCACACGGGTAGATTATATCCTGGATTAAGGTATAAGTTATATTTTATTCTGCAAGTATGTTCCCTTGGACCTCTGACTTTCAAGCGAGCAAAACCGCTGGCAAAAACTAGTTCTATATGTGCAATGTACATTTATTCAAATAAGTAGGTATATACTCAATTTATCAGCATAATACCTAACCTACGTACATAAGTAACACATAAGCTGATAAAATGCTAATACGAGCTGTTATCACGCGTGATACCAGTGATAACGTATCACAGTCAAGTGCAGCTCTGTTACAAACCGAAAATTAGTTTGAATATTGACGTTTGCGCCGCCATTTTGATTTTCTGAATTGCAATATGTTTTTTACTTGGCGAAGGATAGAGGGTTTGCTCTTTATTTGTTGAAAGAATTTGTTTTATCCTAATTAAGTAATTCCTATCTGACCATTACAACCCAGTTACTGCGTAATACGATATCCCTTGGTAAGACTGGTTGTCAGACTTTTGGGCTTCTGACGACCCGTAACGACTGTCAAAGATCCACGATTGACAGCCGGGACCAACGGCTTAACGTGCTTTCGGAGTCACGGTATGTGAAGATGGTCACCCATCCATGGACCAACCCCGGCAAGCGTAGCTTAACCTGATGGATCGACCTGTGCGGCTGTTATTGCTTTAGCCACGAGCTCCTCTAAAAATAATCTAAAATAATTATGTCGAAAAATTCCTCCGGATCGCTGTCAACTGGTAATGTGCCCAAAAGACTTGCGGCATTGCCACGTTGTATGGCAATGCTTATCATCTGTCCAAGGTTTAAACCAGCCCTTGGTTCACGCGAAGTTTTTGTATAAAAAACGAAACTATTTCGCTCTCCAAATACCCAGAACCCTCAAGATCATTCATAAATTACACTTTGAGTACCTGATAACAGCGAAGCACTTATAATGGCTAATTTGTTAGAAATTCCTTTTAATTTGTATGCACTGATAAGATATAATTAGTAACGTCTTTTATTGCGTATGCCGCTGTTAACGAAAACTAGTCTTAACATGAACACATGTATAAAATCAATCTTGTATACTTTATTTGGTTTTCTAGCATGAACATTGTCATTTACGCACTGAGACGTGGTCGCCTTCAATGGGTCTAATCAAAAGGCTTAAAGTCACCCAAAAGGGTTATGCTCGGAGTTTCCTTGGGTGATCGAATCAGGAATTATGATATCCGCAGGAAAACTATAGCTAGAAAATTCGCTAAACTAAAGTGGCAGTGGGCAGGGCACATTACTTGCAGAACTGATGGTCGATGGGGCCGATAAGTTCTGCAGTGGTGAGGGAAGACGCAGCGTTGGAAGGCCTCCCAAAAGATGGACCGATGACCTGGTGATGGATGCGAGGCGCACAAGATCGGTCATAGTGGCGCATTTGGGGTAGGTCTATGTCCAGCAGTGGGACGTTTTTTGGCTGAAATGATGGTACTTCTGCGTTAACCTTTGGGAAATACAGTCGTGATGTAATGCTTGACCTTTAATTCCGAGAAGATTCTAAAACATCTGTCGTGACTTGTATAGGTTTGTAACAAGATCCCAACTGATTCGATCTTTGATAGCCCGACTCATATCCGTTTGGTGGAACCCATAGCTAGATGGAGTCCATAGGTATCAGTGATTCCCAAAGTTAACTGGACCGCGACCCACCTAACAAAAACGATCAAATACGGGACTTATCTCTTGGCTATCATGAAGAAAAAATGAGCTAAAGGGGGAATGAAGATCTATTAATAAGAAAAATTAAGTTACTATCGATTATCTCACAAGCACTTCCTGTACTATTTAATTAAATAAAAGAAGTGCTTTTTTGAAGAAAAATATGTATTAGTTTCCTATTTTTTGTCATTATAACTTTAGTATCGGTTTTTCAGGGCCCATCAAATATTCGCTCGCGACTCACCAGTGGGTTACGATCGCGACCCATAGTTTGGGAAATACTGGTCCAGATTAATCCGTCTATTGACTAGAATTGATATTGACGGATAGTTTGGACTGATTGCAATGTTAAATCTTAGGGTTTCAAGGCGAAATGATGAGACGATGGCCTTGCAAAAATATTATATGACCTTGGAAGTAGTATTCTGGAGTTTGAAGGTCCATATGGCAAGGAATCTGCTGCCTAACAAATATTTTCTGTAAAACCAGACATTTTTACTAGATCAATATTTTCAAATGGCAATTCTCATGAGCTTGTACGTGTACGAGTATTTCCATCAGCACAGCACCTTTCTAAGTTTAACTCAAAAATACTCGCTCGGCGAAGTAGGAATAAGAGGAACGTAGGTCCTACCTGCAGTCGAAGTAACTGTCCATTATTTCCTCTTATTTTGTAGTAGTTTTAGGAAGACTCTTTTCAAAAGAGTTCTTCTGTATCTCTACGAGTACATCGTGTAAATCAAAGTCGCTTTCGCGGCTGTCTGTTTCTTCGCAAACTCCTCCCAAACCGCACATGTGATTTTCACTAATAGAAAGAGCGTTAGACGAGGAAGATTTCTGTGTATAATTTGCATCCATGCGTGCCAGATTGTCTTTTTCTTCCATACTTCTCTATTAGTCGTCATCTCTGTAGTCACACCCTTTTTTCCCATATCCTCATTCATACAGTCCATACGTCGTTTCTTTGGCCTTCCTCCACTCTTAGAGCCATCTACATCCATACACAAGCCTTTCCTCACGACATTTTCTTCATTCATCACATCACATGCCCCGTTCATACCACGACAACCGATTTCCACAAAACTTTTCAGTCAGCGGTGTCCTTCCTCTTATATAACACGTGTAACACCACACATCAAAACACCAACTCTTAGTTGAAAACGGATTCGGCATGACAAGTCCTATTCATTATTATCCTCATTTTGTAGCTTTGTTACTTAGCTTGTTGTAGCTTTTATGTTCTTATCAAACTGTTTTAAGCAATGATCAAATTTTAATACCCAAGATACCACTTTATGTCTAGATACATAGTTTAGATGTGAGATCTGTCTACTTATTTCTGACCTTGGCCACTGCTTGTTAGCAAGTAATGTCGCCGTAATGGTACCTTTGCTAGTGGCAGATTATTTATATTACTTAACTATGAGATTATACTTCCAAATTATGGTGTTTTGTGTGGTTAAATTCAATAATATGGGATAATAAGTGGTTTAGGTGTTGACTTTAGTAGAACCATTTTCTATAACAGCAACGAATTGATGTTTAGTACTAATTATTGTTGTATTACTAATCTAGGATCTATAAATAAGTTTTATAAACTGGCTTGTGGAAGCTACCTTACTTTCTAGCTTGTGTATCCTTTTCTGTCGCCTTTATGATCAGTCTGTATCATGAATGTCGCCGTATAATTGCCAACACCGTTAGTTTATGGAAAACCACTTAAAATTATAAACTTTTTGGATGAGATATATTGATTTTTAATCGACGAAACACAAGGAGGAGTTTCTCTATTCGACCGTATATATTTTTTTTAATGATATATTCGTAATAGGTAGGTTTACAGAGGGTTTACACTCTCGCATGATGTATTTCAAACTTAAGGGGTTTGCAACTATCCGGTGACATAATAATTATCATGGCATCAATTTTTAGTCATTATTGTGTAGGTAGGTACTTACTCTTCTTCTTTCATTAGATATACTTATTTATTTGGAATCGCATTAGTTAAAAGAAAAGTCTTCTTAAATATTTCTTTACATTTCTAGAGCGACCAAGAACCATACTAAGATTTCCACTAGTTCCAATTAACAACAACATGTTCATGCCATACCGTCTCCATAAAAACTCCCTAACAATACAAATGGTTCCGTCAGTAATTTGGCCAGCTCTGTAGGATTCCCATGACAGAGTAGCTCATGAGAAAATAATCACACTGCGGCATGTCTTTGTACTGAAAAACATGTTTTTGACTATGTAAGTACCGACTGTTAATTGCGAGAACGTGATGATTAAAAAAAATGGTAAAAAATATGAGCTTGACAACCTTTTTTGAACGTAACTTTTTGTGTATTCAAAGTTTTGTGCCTGTGTTTTGGCAGTGAGTAATTTTAAAAAGCTGAGCTGTCAAGCTAGGCTGATTAAAAAAGATGGTTTGACAGTAGAGGAGGGCAAAGGTATGAATATTATACAGTGATGTCAATTTTATTATAAGCTGTATTGAAAATATTTTTTTAGTACCTAATTTAATATGCATTTTTAATACTTGCCATCTTTTTTTGCTATACATTAAAGTGGAAGGTTAATTAAAATTTTATTTTTTATCAATAAATCGATATTTTATTGGTCAGTTTCGGTTCAGTCAATTAAAATTTTTCCTTAGTCCATAGAGAACTAGAACACTAGCTTTATAAAAAAAATTATACCCATGTGATTAGTTTAAACACTGATTATTAGGTTCTTATTTCAAAATTTTCTACACGGTAGAAGTGTAGATGTCGGTGGTAAAGAAACGACTATTAAAATATAAATTAAAATGTGTTTAAAGGACAAAATGTCTATAGGTTTTTTCCTTTAAATACATAATTTTAATTTAATGGTTGAGACATATTTTTTCTTGAATTAAAAATCAGCTAATCAGAATTTAAACTAAGCACTAGGTTTAGCGATTTTTATAATAATGTTGATAAAGTAGAAAACTCCATTAGGTATTCCTTGTAAAAGTTAAGAAGAAAATATCAAATAAGTTTAATACTAAACCAAGGTACAGTTATTTTAATTAATAAACTTCCATAAGACAGTTTCAATGAAATATGTTTTTGAAGTTTCGATGAGAAGCGTCTTAAAGTTTTTGAGTTTATTCAAGTGTTGCATGAAAAACTTCTTGTTTCAATATCTTTGTAATTTATCTGAGATTTAGGTTTAATGAAAGCAAAATCTTGTTATTATTTAGGTCACTTTTTTGCGAAAAGTAAATCATCAGTTCTATTTTTTTAAAATAGACATTGGTGCTAAAGTGCTAAACTGTATAAATATATTCAGCCTTATTTATAAAACTCGCTAACCTTAGGCTTAGTTTTAATACAGATTAGCGAATTCCAATTTCAAATTCTCCATAGAAAATTTAGAATTATGAACCTACTAATCAAATTTTTTTTTTATTAGGCCTATTATGAAGGCCAATGTTCACTTACGTCAAACAAATAATATAATTCAACCAGAAATACATAACGAATCATTCTAAGTGATCACAGCAACTACTCTATGTTAACTAAGAAAACTGACGTAACTGCATTTATTATTAACTTGAAAACCGCATAGCACAACGAATAACATAGGAAAACATACTGAATCATCTTATCTCCAACAGAAAGGCCAAATTACTAATTAAATTTAGCTCAACACAAAACATCAACATCCATTTAGTTCGATAAAAACAAAAAAAAACGGACAAACACAAACAATTCACTATAGAAGCAATTAATATAATAAAACCTTCATTTAGGCCAAACAAACTAGCGCGTCAGCGTTGAGGTCGCACGCACAAAATTATATCTGTCCCGTTCTTTTATACGGAAATCTGCGTTCTCTATCTCTTTCCCTCGTTCGAAATACCGTAAGCAGTAGTGCGGTGGGCGGGCTTGGGTTTTTTTTTCACGGTTAGATAGCGGCCCAAACGGTTCCGTATCTAAGCGCTTTCCCGTAACGATGTTGACTTTTGGCGACGATAAAGAACCTTCTCTTCAAAATGGCGGTAATATGATTGGGTGTGTGTTGTATGTTAATGTAAATCGGTCAATATTGGTGGCATCTTTCGTAGAAATATGAAATGCTTGCAATAGAGAACGTATTCCGAATGTAAATATCACTGTTAGGAAACGTTATTTTTTCTTTTCAGAGAGCAAAGGCCAGTATTGTTTTTCATAATGAAAATATGGTCGGAACACAAATTATACCTATTATCCAAGAATAAGTGGGTATAATAGGTGCATTCAGGGTCTTCACATACACTAATCTATTATGTCCATAGACAATACCTAGCACCCGATGGATCATCATAACATGACGTCAAAGACCATCTATTGAAAAACCAAGAATATTAAAAACACGAATACAATTGTTATGCCTTCCCTGATGGCCGCCATTTTTCCGATTAATAAGAATTAATCATCGCAGCTACTCTGTGGTTGGCTGGTAGAATCAACACATTACCTAATTGGCCAGTTTTTAGTCAGTTTACCTAGTAATAATAGGCAAAAGTTTCCGCCTCGGTTTGCCCTATTTGGAAATGCTCAGTTATTTGTGCGAATAATTAATCTAATTTGTATTGTGAACGAGGACGAATCTGCGTTGACTTCAGCTTGAAAAAAAAACTACAAGCATAGACAGTTGTCACATTTTCGCGCGTAGCAGATTCAAAATGGCGAAATGGAACACTTTGTATTAACAAATTTTCTAAATGATCAGAGAAGAGGTAAGTGTGGTAACTACTTTAAATTCTGCACAAGTTGTTAAAGGCAATTGCAGGAAATAGGTTTTGTAATGCACATAGGATGTTCTAACTGAAGCACTAGTAGGTACGGAACGTTTAGAAAACACTACATTTAAGTGTTACTAAATAATGGTGTCTATTTTCTATGGCCAAATAGGTTACCGTTCAAATCTCTTGGAGAGTTTTATCAAGATTGTGAACACAACAAATTGAATATTACCTCTTTGTTTAAATTAAACAAACATGAGACCATTTATTCTCTCTTATAGAGCAGATCTGAATATTTCAGATCCTTACTAACTATTTTGCTTTCTTTTGAGGTTTAAATTACAGGTAATTTTCATATAAGTCTCTTAAAATGGATACTGCCCTAAAATGTATAAAGAAAGTCTTTAGATACTTCTTAATCAGAAAAAAATAAAAGCTAAAAACATTCCTTTTACCGCGCTTACCAAACGGCACCTGCAAAAACAAATTATCTATAAATAAATCTCTACATAACATAAGACGCTTTCCGTGTTTGTCTGTTTCTCCGCTTACTTCTTCTAAACCGCGCAACAGATTTTGATACGGTTTTCACTAATACACAGAGCGTTAAACGAGAAAGGTTTGTGTATATAATTTACACCCGTACGGGTCTCTAGTATAAACATTAAATGACATTGAAACTAAACAAAAAAAACGACCGACTTCCAAAAAAAAATACACTACAAATTAAAAAATAACTTTAATTTCGGAAGTCGGTGTTTGTATTTTACTTCTTCGTTATTTGACACCGACTTCCGAAATAAAAGTTATTTTTTAATTTTTAGTGTATTTTTTTTTGGAAGTCTGTTGTTTTTTTTTGAAAAAAAGTTTTTATTTTTCACTTTTTAGTTGTTATACCCCAGAACTAAAACCCCAATAACATGGAACGTGGAATTTAAACATTTGGAGAACACCAAAACGTCATCGTGGAATACGTATTTTTCGTTTTTGATCAGTTTCACAAAAAGCGCTGGACCAATTTCGATAAAATTTATATGGGACCACCTTGGGAGTATATTCTTTCGGATAAAAAGAGAATTTTGAAAATCGGTTCACAACTGACGGAGAAATCGGTGGACATACATAAAAAAAAATAACATACATACAGCCGAACATAGAACGTCCTCCTTTTTCGAAAGTCGTTTAAAAATAAAACACCAGAAACCTACAAACCCAACTCCCTAGAGACCAACTTTTCCAATCTAAACCTAATATTTTTAGAGTTATCAAACTACGTAGGTACTACGTTATTCGTCAGACAAGAGAAGTGTAAAATAATCTAGGTACCAAGGGCGGGACCTTGGACCTCGACTCCAATACTGTATACGTATGTAATTACATATTTATTTAGTTCTGCGCGATCTGTGAGCTAAATTTAAATAGGTAAACTTCTGATAAAGGCTTTTGATGATTAGTTTTGGGATGGGCAGAGTAGAAAACAGTTCTTTTGTGACTGAATGAATTGTCAATGGTAGATATAAGACTGGGTATACTTTGCTTAGGTCTTAACCTAACCAAAGACTTGTCAATACTTACATAATTTTAACATTATTAAGAATTATAATTATGAGCATCACTGCCCTGTGATATTGGCCCCGACTTAAAAGTTGTAGGTCGTGAGTTCAAACCCAGGCAGGAGCTTTACTTTGTGTAAATTATTTCATCACCACTGCTCTCAAAATGGTGAAGGAAAACATCGTGAGGAAACCGTCATGTCCTAGAACTAAAAATTCGAAGACATGTGACATCCACCATCCGCATTGGTCCCGCATGGTGGATTACGGCCCACACCCTCTCACAGAGAGGAGGCCTGTGCTCCATCAGTGAGGATATTAAAATGCTGATGATGAAGAATTAGAAAGTTGATCAAGGATCCATCCATCCACAAACTACTTTATAACAAACTAGCTTCTGGCAGCGGTATCGCCCGCGTGGAATTAATACTTACCCCATTATAAATTATATCTTATGTGCTATTCCAGACTATAATCTATCTCTGTACAAAATTTCGTCCAGATCTGTTCAGCCGTTCTGGCGTGATTGAGTGACAAACATCAATCTATCCATTCTATCTCATTAATAATATTAGTAGGATAGGAAAGTTTCTATCTTTTGATAAACAGCCTTATTCTAATATGAAGCTAAACTTTCTGAATGTTTACAGAAATTGTTATATTTAATGGAAAACTTCAAAAAAAAACTGAAAAACTTCCTACACAGAAATGTAATAATATAGAAAGCTTATACAGGGAGTACTCACAATGTTCATGCTAAAATATTGTTTTTTTTTATTATTATTTAGGTATTTAGAAAGGTAGTGGCAATGGGTGAATAGACTGTTGGCGAAAAGACCAGGAAGGGTGGGATTCTTCCCTCACTAAAACCACGCCGGTGATCACCATCCGCACATGGAACCAAAAGACTATGTGACCACTTAAGGCGCTATTAACTGCCAATGACCTTGAGTGGTTAGCTTGCGTGTTCTGTACTGAGCTCACGTAACGCATCGTACGTCCACCCAGTAATAGGACTCGCCCATCAAGGAGCGCTGTCCGAAATTAGACGCATTATTAATTTATTACACATGAAACAACAGGTATTAAACTAAAACACTTAGACTAAATTATAAATAATTGAATGGTCTTTATAGTGGTGTAGGTTTCATAGAAATACGCTTTATAGTTTTTGCGTGATTCTCAATTTTTTATCCGCCTTAGACATAACTTTACAAATTAATTACACTATGTTATAAAAATATAATTTTAAATATTCTGGAATCAAATTACGAAGGAAATTGTCTAGAGTAACATATATTTTTTTACAAAGAAATGAAACAAAACTAGTCGTTTAGACGTGATGTTCAATTAAAAACTATTAAAAGTCGTATAACTACGCCTTAAAGGTGCAACTTCTATTCGAGAGACCGTAAAACCGTCACCACAAAAAAAAAACTCAAAGTTCACGGACACAAACACAGATTAAAAACACATTACATAACAGACACAATCCATAACACTGTTAATACACACAAAGTCAAATCATTACCTTTTAACACCATAAAATGTCATTTACCATAAATACAGTGATTGATATGATGTGGAATCCTATGTCATTCATTAACTGTAAACCCAGCTAATTGATAATTGATGCTAGTCATAGTGTTCAATGAAAGGTAGGTGTGTGTAATTATATTGTAGTAATATACGTATCTAGTAGTTTGTGAACATTGTAGCAGGTGATACGGATTGACATAGACAAATGCATTTTTACTAGAGTTCCCCAGAAGGAGGTTATTTTTTTTCGAGAGTATTGTATTTTTGAATGTCTATTTCTTTGACACGTCCGTAATAGGTAGACGGACAAAAACAATTTAAAAGTTCCAAATTAATCACTTTTCAAGCAGTCTGTTGCAGTTGGTGGCATTGAATCTGTGATTGAACTTAATGTGTATATAGCCGCCAACAAGTAGAAAACAAAAATTAATAATCTTTATTTTGTATGCTAAGATACGATTTTTTATTCAATGAGGGCGCCACTAGTGCGGAGGTAGGTCCTTAAGTAATTCCACCAACTTGATCAGACTGCTTGAAAACTGAGTTGTTTGGAACTTTTTAATGTTTTTTGTCAGTCGAATTTTTGTTCTTCACGCTTAGCAGTCGCGTTTTTAGTTTTTTACATGAACCATTCTTGTTCGTACCTTATACTGTGAAAGGTTATAGACGGAGTGTCAAAATCCAGCAATCTGAAGTACCAGAATGAGAAGCCATCTTGTATCTGTACATGCGAAATAAGCTCACATGGACAAAGTGAGAAGCCGATACGTGATCGTTACGTTCGTCAAGGCCACACACATTTTAACGATCCTGCTTTATTTAATGTCCAATGACGTTCCGGCTATAACCTTTCATAGTCTAAGGTTCATACTATATCATATATCGCAGAGAGAAGCAAAACCCAATAAAACTATCCCTATCTAGGTTATATTTTAAACATAAAACAAATAACTTTTTATGACTATTTGAAGTTAAAAGCGGCATTTAGTGGGCATAATCCATATGAAACACGTTATCAGTTGGTTGGAGACGCGTTAATCCCCTTATCATTGATAACAGGGTCCTACATAGTGAAATGTGATGTTTTTGACTCAACCTAGCTGATATAAGTTTGTTTCATGTAGCTAGGGATTATGAAAAGTTATGAAATAAAGGCCTTCACTGAATTGTTGTACTAGCTTATTATTTTTTATTATTGACTAGCAATAGCAGGAGGAGCTCGTGGCTAAAGTAATAACAGCCGCCCGGGTCGATCCATCTGGTTAAGCTACGCTTGCCGGGCTTAATCCATGGATGGCTGTCAATCGTGGATCTTTGACAATCGTTACGGGTCTTCAGAAGCCCGAAAGTCTGACACCCAGTCTTACTAAGGGGTATCGTATTGCCCAGTTGCTGGATTGTGGAGGTCAGATAGGCAGTCGCTCCATGTAAAATACTGGTATTCAGCTGCATCCGGTTGGACTAGAAGCCGACCCCGGGATTGTTGGGAAGAGGCGCGGGCAGATTTGATTTATTGACTAGCAATAGCAACCCGCCCCGACTCCGCACGGGTGCAAATTTTATACACAAGCCTTCCTCGTTTATCGCTCTTTCTATTATTCAAAACCGTATCAAAATCCGTTGCGTGGTTTCGAAGGAGTAAGCGGAGACACTAACAAACGCGGAAAGTCACTTTGTTTTGTACTACTCAGGTTTTAGCTATTAGGAAATATAGAACCCGGCAGGGGATGAAGATCTGATGCAGAACTTCGTAGATGTACAATGGAACTCTTCAATAAATGATAGCAGATGAAAAATCTTGTTTATTAATACGACAGGGCCTCAAACGTGGTATCAAGTGCGAGAGCTTGGGCTGAGTAACGATTATTAATACGGGTTTAGGAAGTGGTGACAGGCGGGCGTTTTGGGAGACTGTCTTTATGTAAAACTTTGACGTTCAAAAAGTGCTGGCTCTCAGCAGTCTCAGGCTAGTTTGAATTAATGACTTTAATTTGAGTCTCGACGTTTTTATTTTCTTCCTTAAATATCAAGCTACGTTTTGGTAATTTCTCTTCAAAATCGGTTCGGTAGTTTAGACGTAAAAATAAGGCAAACAATCAGACGCATTTTCCCATCTATTAAAAGAAATATCACATCGCAATATAACTGCATACAATTCATTTAATTTACACAAGAAAATAATTGCTTTTAACCATTTTCCAACATCGTATTGTTTCAATCTACTTCCCAAGTATGACACAAACATTTAAATTGCATATCCTTGCAAAAAACGTTCAGGAAAATATTACTAAATCTAGAAATCTCGCATTCTAAGGTTGTCCAAGGCGAGCGCAAGGCGATTCTCAACATTTCCGTATTTTGCTTGAATTATTAGATTGATCATAGACATTATATGCAGGGAAGATTTTAGTGTCCATTGTTGAGAGATTACATCTCGTTTCATTTCCTTGAGTTTGTAACTTTATAGTTAGGGAAGTGAGATTGACTGCAGGAAAAATTTTGATACCCTTCGTGTACTTAGTGTTGAGTTGCTGATGATGATTATATAATAATAATAATAATTTATTCTACAAAAAAAAGTAGAAAAACGTTACAAGAAACAAACTTAAATTTTTGTGAGGTGAATGTACAGAGGCATTATAATTAGACAACGACTCCCAAACTGAGACATGCTCGTATCTTGGGTAGTCGGGGTCGACCCTTTCAGATGTCGTATACATATCACCGTCCTATTTTGAACCAAAATCTTACTCTTAACAATTGTACATAAATATCAACTTTATATAAATCTGTATGTTTCATGTTAAATTAATATTTAAAAATTAAAAAGTAACTTTTATTTTTATTTTACAATTTCCATGAGTTGAGATTGTCACGTAAACCTCTGACAATAGGTTTCAAAATTGAAAATTAGTGCAAAAATCTTTTTTTTCTAACGTTTTTTTCTAACGGTAATGTTTGGGTATATTTTAGATACTGCTTCTGCCCACGGAAATGAACAACTTTCTCCAAAAAGTCATAGACAATTCTGAAGAAAAAATTAGTCCTCTACTAATTTTGATTATGTGATGATAACTTTGAAAGGAAAGTCAATTATTTTAATGGGAGTTGAATTGAAGAAAATTGTTCATTTTCATGACCCACGCTTTTCCGTAACAACCTTTCTCGATATATTTTTTACATTAATTAGACATAATACGAGTACTATAATATACTTATAAGTATCTTAGAACAGAAATAACAAGATTGTGGAACATACCTATGAAAGTAATACCGGTAATAATAGGAACCACGGGAATAGTAGCAAAGAGCACACATATATATTATTGTGAAAAATTTGATTCAGGTATATACATACACGTAATACATAAAACTGGCTAAGTGCGAGTTGGACTCTCGCATGAAGGGTTCCGTACCATCGTAAAAGATTATACACGGCTACTTGCTAGAACCAAAGATGTTATGCATAGAACCAAACATTCGAAGACATGTGACATCCACCAAACCGCGATGCACCCGCGTTGCACCCGCGTGGTGGATTACGGCCCACACCCTCTCACAGAGAGGCCTGTGCCCCAGCAGTGGGGACATTAAAAGGCTGATGATGAGGATGATATTATGAATAGAACATTTCAAATAAAATAAATGTCATCCAAATTAGATAATGTATCCGAGCCATAATGAAAAGTTTAGTTTACAATTTTACGCAATTTTTCATAAACTAACAGTGTTTACAAAAATCCGGTGACAATGTATTTTTAAACTGTATCTATTCATTATTTGTCTTCTGCTTCCAGAAACCGGTAGCTACCTTAATTGCCTTTTATAAAACAAATGAAACTCAATTCCTATCATGCTCGCAGACTTAAAATAGCACAGTTTTAAATACTAACCTTAGATCTTGATTCGCTGAAGGTCGAACCAGTAAAGCGGTCCAATAAATAAATACGATACTACGTCGGTATACCTAAATGTCATATTAATTTTACCGAGTCGGAATAGAAACTCCTTTTCACGAGTATTTATCATGTAACTGTAGTTTTAGTCTATGGGGTCGTTTACTTAAACTTTATGACTTGTAAAATAACGTTTTACTACTCATAAAGTTTAATTAAACGAAAAAGATACTGTATTATTCAAAAGTAGTTTTTTCTACAGGAATCGTGCATTTTTTACCCGACCACGGCGAAGGGTTATGTGTCTGTAGAGTAAAAATAACCCATAATAGACCATGACAGTGTAGCTCTATGTGTCTTTTTTCTTTTCTTAATCGGATCTTCCAGAGAAATACCTTTTTACAAACTTAACAAAGAATTTTACTTCTTCTAATCCTAAATGTATTTCATTATTTCTTCTGCTACGTTTCTTCTCTACGAAAGATGTAGCTGCTACGCCGTAACTCATCTTCTTACTTTGGATGATATCACTACTCCATAGCAGCATTTTTATGAATTCTGGAGTTTAAATATTTCCAAACACTGACTATTATTACTTACTACTTATTTTAATTGTGAAAACTGTACTAATTAATAACTGCAGTAATGACGATCAAATTATGCATTTTTTTATATAGAACCCTAACGATAAAACGGTACCCTATATATTACTAAGACTCCGCTGTCCGTCTGTCTGTCTGTCAGTCCGTCCGTCACCAGGCTGTATCTCATGAACCGTGATAGTTAGACAGTTGAAATTTTCACTGATACTAAAAAACAGAATAAAATAAATATTTAAGGGGGCTCCCATACAGCAAACGTGATTTTTTGCCGTTTTTATAGATATTGGTACGGAACCCTTCGTTCGCGAGTCCAACTAGCACTTGGCCGGTTTTTGTTTGCATCAAGGATCCAAATAAACAGTACAGTAAAATAATGAAACACGTTTTTTATTATTGAAGGACCAGTTTTCACAGCGCTATATGAAGCCGACGGGTTCCATTTCCCGTCGGTAACGGTAATGTTACTCTTGCCCTTAAGGCTTTTGAAATATTTTCTACATATCTAAATTATTATATAAACCAGTACACAACAGTAACAGTTTTATTTTGTAAGTAGTCTTTGGAAGAACTTTGAAAAATTCAAGCGTCAGTTATATCCTAGATATATTAGACTAGCGATCCGTCCCAGCTATGCACGGGTAAAAATGATACACACAAATCTGCCTCGTTTAACGTTCTTTCTGTTAATGAAAACTGCATTAAAATAGGTCCCGTAGTTTAGGAGTTAGCTGGGAAACAGACAGACGTGGAAAGCAACTTTAATTTATACGTATAATTGTATGATTGTAGATATTGTGTAAACTAAAAACTGTTATTCTGCTACATTTGTGACAGAAGTCTTGAAGAACTCTCCATTTGCAAAGCTCTGTATCTGCCTACCCTCAAACCGCTAACAGCGAGATGACAGCAAGGTCGTTCTATTTACCTTCGGCAAAGGTTTCGTGTTAACTAAATGTTAACACTTCAGTGATGTCACTAACTGTGTCAAGGTGCGAGTAGTTAATATCGTAAATATATACTAAATTACTAGCAGTTTTGACAGTTATCATTTATGGTTGATATTTTAACTGATGGTTTGAAGATTGGGTTCTAAAGTGCAAAATTTCTGGAACCACCAAAACCACAAATTTTCTTCAAAAACTTTCTTATAGATTTTATTCTTCTCATCTTTATTCTATTTTATTTTATTTATTTTGGGAAATAAACGGTTACAAATTACAATATTACATAAAATATGAGCTACAGAGTGAGTCCAATGTATAACCCACGACATTTGCCACATATTACGAGTATCACACTAATATTATAAAGGCGAAAGTTTGTGAGTGTCTATGTTTGTTACTTCTTCAAGCTCAAATGGCTGGACTGACTTGGATGAATTTTGGTATGTATATAGCTTATACCCTGGATTAACACATAGGCTACTTTTCATCCTGGTCTACGCGGGTGTAACCGCGGGGTGCAGCTAGTAATATTATATGTTAGGGCCTTACTTAAAGCCAATAGGCTTTACGGCCCTGTTTTCCCATTACTTATTTATTAGTTTAAAAATATTGGGTGTATATTGTTATAGTTAGATTCTCTATTAATTTTATGATGAAATATTTGATACATAATACTTTCGATAACTTTAACGCCAACATTAATCCTTCCAACCGAATTACAAGTGTGTGCGCAAACACAGGTGCACTCTCAGTTCTTTTATTGTCATAGCCCGATGGGAGAACCCGACACGACTTTCAGAGATGAGGCGCAGGAGCAACAGCTTTACGTGCTTACCGAAACACGGGGGTTCACACCACTAATTTCCAAACTCTGGGTTGCTACAGAGTAATTACTCATAGAAAAACCAATAGCACTTTTTGTCCGAAAGCCAACATTAAAGAGAGCTTGAAAATAATCAGTTCTTAATACAATAATCGGAAAACCAACTTTCAATCACCGTAACGGCTCAGCTTTTAAACCAATAACCATTTAACTAATCATCATAAAATGTGCAAAAAGCAGTTAATTTTAAACTAGCAACCTCATTCTAATCTTAAAATATTTTTGCACAAAGAGTGTGTAAATTTTAAAACGCACTTTCTATTGAACAATATAATTATCTTTCTAACAAGAAAATAAGAGAAAACTACACATTATTGAAATCGTTAAATAGAATAATATATTGATCGTAATGTTCTATCTAATTAATCTTATTAATAGAACGGCTACGTCATTCATAGAAGCTTGAAAGTTTAGTTCTACTGACATAAAGTTAGAAGAAATGAATGAAAGATCAGTAAACCCATTTCACTTTTTCTTTGAGTTGATCTAATCTGAGCTAATCTCAAATCAATTGGCTTCTAAGAATGTTTTATCGGTTGACTAACAACTAAAATCAAGAATAGATAAACCATTGTTTGACAAAGACTAGTTTAATTGGTAATTAAATTACAAAGTATATACAAGCTAATAAATAATAAAGGTATACAAGCGGCATGAAAAGGGAGGCCATCTTAAAATTCGTTAACTCCTCTGTCAATAGGAAAAGTGCCCATAACACTGGCAGCATGTTAAATGGCTGATTGATATATTTTTTTTGCGGGATTTTCTCGAGTGAAGGTCAGTGGCTGTTTTAATTATTCGCTTATTGATTCGTAGTAGATGTTGTGATGTAAAATTGGTGTAGTTTTGTGTCTCAAGTGTCTACGCAACTGGACAATTATGTTGAGTCATTGAAACAGGCGCGATTTCGGTAAAATGGAGCTGAGAATTTTATCGTAGTATTGACTACCGCAGCGAAGCTTGCCGAGAAGGTTGATTCAAAAAATTTGTTGCCAAATACTTCAAAATACATTACAATGTGTTACATCTGCATTCAAATGAAAAAAGAAATGTATTCTGTATAAAAAAAAAGAATTATAAGAAATGTATAAGTATAAAGACTTGAATGTCATGAATAAAAATTAAAAAAAAATAATGGCTGATTCCTCTAGTCATGGAAAAGTCGACTAAATGCTTACTGATGTCACGAAAAACTTGATGAGCACTCGGACCCATGGCCCCAGAGTTTAATAAAGGTTTTGGGAGCTTCTCTTATTCCTATCGCAAAAATCGAAGCTTACACTTTCTTTTTCTTCTTTTAGAGTCATCGGTCAACTGTTTTGATATTTTCCATTCCAACCATGCATATCTAAACGCCAATCCCATAAAAATGAACCCAGCCAATCCTCCTAACTCACAACTAGTTTTTTTCCAAAGTGACGTTGAAGTATGACTCCGAAATGACCTGAATAGCGTCACGTTAGACTAACGAGCTCTATCTGTCCGTTTGATTAACGACTGCTGATTGTTGTGGTCAGCAGTGTAGTGATGCTAACACGAGCTGATTTTTATCGCAGGCTATATTTCGGTGACCTTATTTTGTACAGAAACTAGTTGGGTTTGAAGTACTGCCGTCCTTAAGATGGAAGCGCCAGTGTAGCTAGAATTGATTTCAAATGTAAGTATTTCGTGAAATCATGACATTTGGCATCAATTCTAACTGAGAGAGATGTATTGATGATTTGAATGATTATAATTCTATGAATACATACTTGCTACGGCCGTGAATCAAATATTGATCAAAATACAACCTGACACTGACCTGGAAATTGCAAAAAACGAAAGAAAATTTGATTTCGCAAGCTACCCTGGATCATCCACCTTAAGCTAAAGTTTCGTTTTTCGGCTTTCGTTTTTTGATGCCAGGGTAATCAGCAATAAATTCTCTTTTGCTAATATTTGTCAAGTCCTCCTGCTACTGAGTTTTACAAGTTCTCAATTTCGAATTCTCAGAAATCGAGGGTGAAACTAGATTTTGAACAGTTTTAATTACCCCAGCCTTTAGATAACCTACATTATTGGTCTCCCATGACCAACCCACGATCCTAAAAATTGAGAACTACTCTGCCGTAATGCTGGGTTAAACTCGCCTTCGTTGTTAACTGTCCTTTTTGTTTGTATTTCGAAGTGTTTATGTTTGCAATAAAGAATAATAAAAACAATCTATAATGCTGTCATCTGGCAAAATCAAATTTTGAGTTACGCATAAAAAAGCAGCGTTGATTTACTTAGAAATTAAGGGAACTTAACGGTGATTCTATTAATTATCTCGGGATCTATTGATGGTTGAAAAATATTGCATAGAAAGATAATAATAACTACCGAGGTAGAGGGATTGTGATGAAATTAGATGGCGAATTCCCTTGTTAATTATGATAATAAAGCTGAATCATGTTTGGAACTCTATAATTATGATTAGCGTCAGTTTTCAGGGTTCCTGAACAATGATCAATTTGAGGGAAGGTTGCCATGATTCACACTGATAGACGTCAGTCTATGAGTAAATACATTTTGATTGGGTAGTAAAATTAATGATCCTTCCTTGGTATTGACCAGAACAATCAAATTCAAGTCGTAATCTCATCTCATGAAAAGGAAAAAAGTAGATAATTAAAACAGTATTTAGAAACAGAGATTATAATGCGAAGTACAAAAAAATTGGGAATATGAGTTTGATTTGAGGGATAAAACTCAAACTTATAACATTTATTTCAATTAAATTTTTTACAGGCTTTTGCATTGTCAAGCAGTCGGTCAGCCAAAAAAATTAAGCTGATTCCACGTTCCAAATCATAGATCTGTATGGAGAAGAACGTCTAAGAAACCATCCATGGGCCCATTGTATCAATCAATCTGCCTAGCCTTTTCCCAACTATCTTGGGGTCAGCTTCCAGTCTAACCGGATGCAGCTGAATACCAGTATTTAACATGGAACGACTGCCTATCTGACCTCCACAACCCAGTTACTGGGTAATACGATACCTCTTGTTAAGACTGGTTGTCAGGACTTTCGGGCTTCTGATGACCCGTAACGACTGTCAAAGATTCATGATTGGAAGCCGGGACCAACGGCTTCATGTGCTTTCCACTTCCACTTTTCTTTTCAAATTACTTGTGTGTGCATAAAGTATTAAATAAATAAATAAACTTCACTGAACGACCACGGGCCCCATAAACCAACCTTTTTAATGCAAACATCACAACCTTCACCACTGATGAATCACCTAAAAGCATTCTCAAAATACCTCAACAAACTCTCTACAATTTCATTCATACACACTAATTACTAACACAATCAATTGGTCTCGGTTGACTGGCCACACAAAGTTAATGACGTGTTAACTACCTATAACTCTGCTGAACCCACTAATTTTGACGAATTGTTTGTTCTCTGTCCATAGACTAACTAAAGTATACAGCTTTATTTACATAAAAGTGACCATAAATGCTAGAATATTCTAGCATTTATGGTCACTTTTTATGATAGAATGTAATTTTGTGGCAGTTGTTATTTGAAAGACTGTATTAGTGGTATTGGAAAATAACTCTAAAGTTTAGTTATAGTATTCGTCAAACTTAATAGCGTGTGGGAATACCACCAACTTCCAAACTGACAAAATTAAATAATTAGGCACCATACATCATCATCTTCCTGCCCTTATCCCATGTTACTTGGGGTCGGCGCAACACGTTTTTTTCTTCTATTTTGTCCTGTCAGCCGTCACGCTATCACCAACTCCCTTTTCTTTCATATCACTCCTCACACAATCCATCCATCCTTTCTTTGGGCTCCCTCTCCTTCTCCATCCATCCACATTTGTATAGTTAGGTACCTACCATACAATCCTAAAAAATATGCACACACAGCTTCCACACAGCTATAGAAATCATTAAATGGCCTAAATTATTGTCGACTTGACTGTACCTTCGCGCAGTTGCACTCGTAGCTAACTTCGCACACGCCATTAAGTTGATGTATACTACATAAAGGCGCAGTTATACGACTTTTAATGGTTATTAATTGAACACCACATCTAAACACCACTGCTCTCAAAACGGTGAAGGAAAACATTTTGAGGAAACCGGCGTCCACCAACCTGTATTGGGCATTTAGACTTATATTAAACCTACACACTGGCCATGTAGAGCAAAGTTTGGCTCTTATAACTTACTAACTTCTGCCAGCGGCTTCGAGTAAACGGTTACTGACTTGGTCATAGCCCTACGACCATCGACCCAGTAGATAGAATGCTACTCCATTAACTAACACAGTTACAAAAAGACTCCATCAATCATCACTAATTAAACTGCTGAACCTATTAATAAAAGTGATTGAATGTTTACAAACTGCACAGCTGAACAGCCTATAAACCTGCACCAGGGATGGCGAACCTGTGGCAGGAAATTCTAGGCTGGTTTGCAATCTAGGGATTGTAAAAACATTTAAAAAAATAGGCAGTCAGAGGGACTGCTGACAGAAGTGAAAACTGCGCGTCGCTAGTCTGGGGCAACAGGTCTCTAGCATGTCGGTGACGTGAACTCATAAAGTTCTGCCCCTACCAAAAATCGCTCAACGCGGCTTAAGGAGGTTTCACTTCCAAAAAATCTCAATTTGTTACGCAGATGCAAAAAAATTTGCCATCCCTACAACTATTCTAGCACGCGATATCTCAATACCGCGCATAACATACCTATAGCTATCATTATTAAACCTAATACATAACATATTATTAATTCTGCCCAAAATCGTTATCGTTTGCCAAATTCCCACGCATATGTGGAAAGGTTCTCTATCCCTACACTAAACTAGCTATACTACAAGATCTGTCTGCGTCTGCGCACACCGCCGATGCGCGGCGCAGGCGCAACGAATAAATAAAGCGCTCCTAGCGCGGTCTAGGCCGCCGCCGCTCGCACAAGGTCGCTAGTGACACCATGTTGTGGAGGCGAGTGGGACTGGACCAGGACTAAATGCGGTTGGTCCTAGTTTGTACGTTAAGGGGTAAAATAGTTTTGGTGATCAAAGTTTGATCCATTTTAGGCTAAAGTAGTTCTGTTGGTCCTAGTTTGGTCAGTTTTTGGTCTGAAATAGTGATAGGACTTGGGATTTTGGTAAGAATTGAAATGGAATATGTAAGTCATTTTATGAAGGAGTTATTTATACCTTTTGTGTGTTTCATAATTCCATAATTCGTAGTAGTGTGCTCTAGTTTGATTGATTTTAGTCTAATTTGAAATGGCCTTATAGAACGTGTAGTGAGTAAATCTTGTCAGTGAATGTTTTAGTATGATACTATTTTTCTGTGCTATTTCATGAAAAAGGTGGTATAGTGTTACAAAGTAGCCATGTTCTAAATGTTTAGTGACCTAAAATAGTATTAAAGGATTGTCGCTCGCGCACGAGGTCGCTAGTGGACACCATGTCTTGAAGGTCAGTGGGACTGGACCAATACTTATTTGGGTTTTATATGATTTGGTCCGTTTTGGGCCAAAATTATTTTGAAACGGTTATTAGAATTAGAATTTGGGTGGGACTTAAATTTGAATGATATATCTATGATATACCTATTAGTTTTATAAGAGGTGTATAAGTCTGTCATGGTATTATAAAAGTTTCTGTGTGTTTTATAATTCCATAATTTTTCATGACAAAAATCTCGAAGTAAGGTCTTTAAATTAGTAGAATTTGAAGACTCGAAAACTTTATTAAACATGAAACCTTAATTGGTTGATGCAAGTGTGGTCTGAAATAGAACATGTAGTTTAACCTCGGCAATTATTACATAGGTATGCAATCTAGGCGCTATTCATCCAAACTACGCCCTAGTTCAGTGGTAACTTACATTAGTATGTCGAAACAAGTCTTTTGGGCACATTACCGGTCGTGAGCAGTGCGGAGGAATTTTTCGACGCCATATATTTTTAGTCTTAGTTATTTAAAAGTTTTGGTTTTTTGTTTAAGTGTACACATTTATGTTTACGTGTTTAAGTGTTTAGATAGTTTAATATGTTTTTGTTTCATTTACATTGAAAAATGTAAAGAAACGAGCCATTACAAATACAATTATATAAGTCACTGCTGGGTGCTCGTATTTCTGAGAAACGACTAATAGGTTATAGGATTTTACATCCAAAACTCAGACACATAATTATAAAACAGATAGTTTGATATTGTCCACTTAATAAAGCATTATTATAATAAACAAACACGATATGTCAAACAATCAAAAGCCACAAAATCACCGACACAAATCTGACTTGCTCAAAGAAGGAAAAACACGAAAACAGTCCTCACAAAGTCATAACTTCACGGTCACCGCACACTCGCGCGCATGATCTAACCTAGAAACGGGTTGGATTTCGTGACATTCGCCGCTTGCGCATGTGTGTGTCCCCATTCAGGCAATCGTGCGCAAGCGCTTGTGTGCGCCATTAGAATCAACACACCGACATGGATATCTAAACAACTTTAGAACGAACTTCACAAGGGAATTTGAACTTTATTCAGTTGGGTTATGGCAGTGTGTTGTGGAGGTGTGACAGCAAATAATTTGTGGAGTCAGTTGACATGGCATTGGTCGGTTTTGGTATGATAAATGGGCGTTACTATATTAGTTTGTACATTTATAGAATAGTTACAGTTTGGTCGCAATACTGGGTATTTGTTAGTTTTTTTTTGTGGTGCATGTGCATGGTGGCTAAGAGTAAGTTTTTTTTTAAATTATTTTCAGTACGCCCCAGATTACACTATTTTTACTATTATAAAGAAAACAAAATACTTATATTTTTTTCGGAATATCTATATATGGTTTCCCAAACTGCATGTTTAAGGGTAGAAAATTGATTTTTACAGTTTCATTTGGGTAGGTAGCAGTAAAAAATAATTATATACAAAATTGCGATAGTATTTTCTGAATAATGAGTTAATAAAATATTCACAATAATGCAGTTCATTTGATAACCCCTGGTAGTCCATTACCTACCTACCGCAGGTCTGCTGGTAGAAATTTCTTAAGAAATAAGCAGTTCCTTTGTACTGTATTTATAATTATGTTTATTGTTACTGTGTCTCTGTGTGTACATAAATGATTAAATAAATAAATAAACAGCTAGCCGGAAGGAAAATGTTAATAAAAACTAGTTAAAAAATACAAAATTGCATTATGCACTAAATGCACTTTACTTGACTTACATACTTATAACGGAAAACTTTGTAAATAATTACCTAGAATTCTAGACCATAAACAAATTTCAAAATGGCGTCTGACATCAAAACGGCCAGTGTTGATTTCTATTCTAATTCTTTAACATTCGTTTACTAGATTGTTCTACAACTTGATCGACTTGACGATTTGTCTGATCATAACCAAGGCTACGAAATTCAGAAGCGCTCTTTACTCATTCAGTTCTTTAAAAAATTGTGTTTTGGTCTCAGTAACGATATTCAGCCTTATTTATAAAACTCGCTAGCCATAAGCTTAGTACTGATTAGCACATTCTAAATTCAATATAACAACGTCTCTGTCATCAAATTCAGCTGTCTAAAAGACAAAACCTCCATCAAGTGATTAGTCAGAACTTTACCGCCAACATCTATCCTTCTTTCGGGTACAAAATTTTGAATGAAGAACCTGCCAAGCAGTGTTTATACTAATCACATGATTGTTGAAGTAAAACTTCTTTACGCACGCTTGACTTAGGGAGTAAGCTGGTGAATGCGTGACGAGAGCGTTACGAAAACTGTGATCGGGCGAGGCGAACGGAAGAGATGGAGCTAAAAATAAATAAAAATAAAGCACACTCGTTTGGTTTTTTTTTTAAACGAAGCCCATTGCTTTTATTTGATTTGGATGTTTGGTATAAAGAAGAATATGCTGTATAGTACCTACTACTTTTGAGAAACGGAAGACAGTAGTTGAGCACCCAGCAAAGGGTGTCAGGGTTCTAGAAAATAGAAATTTTCTATTTCACTTGTAAGCTGTTACAATTTCACATCAAATTACAATTGTAGACTAGACAAAACTATTTTGTCTCTTAAGAGGCCGTACATGAATTTTTGCCGATTTCGCTGATTTACTTGGTTTTACAGACGTGATTTTACAGTTCAAATAATATATTTCTAAAAGTTTTAATGCACAACATGAAAGATCGTTTCAATTATGCTCTAATGTATGAGCTAGTTTTTTCATTTTTATTATAATTACGATTAATCGACCACAAACCGACGACGGTTTTGTGAATTTTTGCTGTAAGGGGTTTAGAATATCACATAATTACGAATCGTATTGACGTCTAAACGGTGTGAAAAAATTAGAATGTTTAGCTGCAAAAGTTTTCTATATAATGTATGAATCACTTTTTGAAAGAAAGAAAAGAAAGAAAATACGTTTATTTACGGTAAACATGACGCAAAAAACAGAGAAACACAAAAACAAAGAAAAACACACACACACACACTCACACCCACCACCCACCACTCTTTTATATTAAAATTTTGAGTAAAAAAATATTCAACTTAGTCAAATTTTAGAGAAAATGGGAAAGCTTTTGATTTTGGCTATTTAAAACTCTCGTTCATAAAATTCAAACAGCAAAAAATAAACTTCAGTTTACCATCAATCGATTTCTTGAGAAAGAATTGTAAAAATTACAAAAAATTCCCAATAAAAAATCTTTTAAAACAACCCAAATCTCGACTTATAATACGCAACGCAAGCTTCGAATCCAGCTCATTCATTAAATCATAATTGAAATGATCTTTCATGTTGTGCATTAAAACTTATAGAAATGCATTATTTTAACTGTAAAATCAAATCTTTAAAATCACGTAAATAAGTGAAATCGGCCAAAATTTCGAGTACGGCCTCTTAAGCTGTAAACACATCATGAGCACACGAGTGTGCTTCCACCAAAGTATTTCGAGAGTCTAAAAATAAGCTGATCGAAATTCTATTCTTCCATTATACTTCTACGAGTACTATGTTAATGTTTATAGCTCAGCTTCTACGAGCGGCTTCGCCCACGTGGACTTAATACTTCCCCCATTATAAATAGCCTATGTGCTATTTCAGACTATAAACTCTCCTGTGTCAAATTTCATCCAGATCATTTTAGCAGTTCTGGCGAGCTTGAGTCATAAACATTTATCTATCGATCTAAGCATATTTGTGTATTTTTCTCCCAAATTTTATGAACAATATATTCTTCTATCTATTAAGCTCCCTTGAACTCGATCCTGTCCCAACTAAATAAAATAAACGAAGCTAGCAACATCAGCTGTATAGCTAGCACATGTTCGGCGACCATGACACACTATAGTCACATAGCCACAGAGCTACATGCGCACAGCACGAATGCGTGTATCTATGTTTTATCAACGCGTTTTGTTGACACCCTTGTGGGTATATGAAGGTCGTTAGTTTATGTAATATCGCTTGGGAATTTAGGAATAGCTGTAGTGTTTTTGTTTTTGAAAATTCATACCTGATCAAAAGGATTAGGTGGAATTTAGCATATGCCAGCGTCTTCATCCGCGTGAACTAGTACCTCCCCACTATAAATTATAGCCAATGTGCTATCCCAGACAATAATCTATCTCTGTGCCTAATTTCATCCAGATCTGTTGAGACGTTCTGGCGTGATTGAGTAACAAACATCCATCAAAACAAATAAACTATAATATTAGCAGGATAAGATATGTGAACTGTTCCACAACAGCGCATAGGCCTCTTTACATATCTACCAAGAACGAACGAGTACCTACAGATCACTACTGTTCTCTCCGTTTTCGTTTTCTGCATTACTAACAGGTTCAGTGACGAGCTATTTCCAGGCCACTCTGTCTTCGGCTCTTCTCAGGGCAGTGGTCACAGTCCCGTTATCTCCCTGTCCAAGGGATAAGTTCTGAGTACATCTCTAACCCTTTTAGTTACATTTATCATCATCATCCACAGCCCGATTCGTCCCAATCCTCACGCTCCAGTGTCAGTCTCATCCATGTTTTCCGGCGATGGTAACAATGTCGTCTGCCCATCTCGCGGGAAGACGACCAACACTCCTTCTTCCAATCCTTGGACCCCTATAGGTCACCACCTTACTCTACCTGTCATCACTGCGCCTTCCCAGGCTGCGGATCCTGCCTAGCTCTATTTGAGTTCCACTATCCATAATCCGATGTCGAAGACCTTCGTACATCTTTTATACATCTCTCTAATTCCATGTTTTGGTATCTATTGATTTATGAGCACTGTCAGTCGGCCAACTATTTTACTAGTAGGTATAGTTTACAGACACGTCATCGCCTCATGTAACTGCAATTTAATTTATTTGCATAGAACCTTGGATTAACAAATAACAGCGAACCGGAAAATAGAGACCAAAATGGCTCCATAACTACTAGAATTGTTAATATTTTCCAACTGCAAACATGTTTACTAAATACATAACATTTTGCTATTGGCTAGAATTTGAACGCATATACCTACATATCTATATACATTATTAATTACCTATATGTAGATACTCGCTGGTTTTTTCCAATTTATATACGTATGTTGGTAGGTACTTGGAACTTAAAGCGATAATTGGATTATATAAATTATATTTTCCGTTATTAGGTTAACATATGTACGCTTAGTACCTAATAATTATATGTGATTGCAAGTTCAGTGCCTGGTAAACTTATGTCACTTATTATTTATTTCGTAAAAAAGAAATGATATGTGTATGGCCAGGACATCACATCATCATACTCCTGCCTAGTGTACTTTAGTCTTTTATAGGCTCCTCGCTGACCACAATCTCACCAAATGGTAAGCGATGATGTGGTCGACGTTGGAGCACGCTTTCCAAGTAGTAACCTATTAATTCTTGACTTAAAGACCCCCCCCTAGAGGTAGTAGCTATCAGTAAACACAGACTCCGGCAGCGAATTTCACTCCTTAACTGTACGCCCAATGAATATGTTCCCAAAACGTTTTGTGCGTGAGGGTGGGAGGTCTACCATGTACCGGTGGAGCATCACCGTACGTCTAGTGGTCCGATGACTTTGTGGTCAAACGCTAGCCATCTCGTCTTGAACACAATCTTCACCTTCTCTTATGACCATCCACATTCTTACACAAAACTTTCTTCAAACATATTCTTCAATCACACAACAAACTCTCGTTTAAATGAAGTGTGTCAGACATTCAAAATTAACAAATACACGAAACTAATTAGATTTTCTCTAGTCGTAAACTATGGAACATGTAAACTTTCAGTGTGCTAGTATTATAATAGCTATAAAACGAAACACGAGTAATTCGCATGTTCTATTAATTATATTATATAATAATATGTTTAGCACACTACTTATAATGGTTTCATTCATTTTCATCAGTACTTGATGTTTCATTTTGATAAGTTTTCAATACTCTCTATTGTTAGAAAGTTTTAAAAACATATCAAAATATTTTTTGTTTTTAGGGTGCCATACTAGAAGCGTCCAAACGGACCGAGTGATATTGCTGTCACTCACGTGTTCGTCTGTCAGTCTGTCCGTCCGTCCGTCTGTCCGTCTGTCCGTCGTCTGTCACAAAAATTCTGAGGAATTTTTTAACTTCCCATTGAAGAACTTGAAATTTGGTGATAATGTACTTATTACGTATATTTTACTAACAAATACCAAAATATTGATTTCCCTCAAATGATACGGAACCCTAAAAGTTCGACACGCACTTGGCCGTTTTTTTTTGGTTGTGAATAATATTGTCTTTATGAGTGAAAACTTCCTGATTTGGTATAGAATAAACTAAGATAAATCAGCTAATAAAGTTAAATCTGCTTGATGGTTGTGTCTAGGGAATGCAAGCCCGTAAGAAAATTTCAATCCCGGTATTTGCGGGAATGCTCATTCTGAATCCCGCACGATCCAAGTATTTGCTGGATTCCGTAGAAGACTTCGCAGATAAATTATGAAGTAAATGTAATTTTTAACCGACTTCAAAAAGGAGGATGTTCTCAATTCGTCGGAACCTTTTTTTTAGTTTATTTATGTATGTTCCCCGATTACTCGATGATGGCTGGACCGATTTGTTTTTTTTTTGTTTGAAAGGGTATACTTCCCAGGTTCCATATAAATTTTATTGAAATTGCTTCAGCGCTTTTGAAAAACTGAACAAAAACGAAAAATTCGGTGTCAAGTAACGAAGAAATAAAATACAAACACTGACTTCCGAAATTAAAAAAAAAAACTAGAGCGATTGCAAAATATCTGTATTCGTTTTGTTTTCAACCTTAAAAAGTATGATCATGTTTCCAACTTTCGCAAGGTACTCAAGTGGCTCCCTATCCGTCTTCGCAGGAACTCTCGCATTTTATGTCTGCTGTTTAATATCCTTCACAACCCTAAAACGCCCGCCTACCTGCGGGAACGCTTTTCCTACTCCCGCCCTTTTGATGCGCCTTGTAGTTCGCATCTTAGGAATCTCCTAAAATCTCCTCCCCACACAACCGACTTCTACTCCCACTGTGCACGTGTTAAATAAATAAAAAAAAAAAACGAAATAAAATATAAAATTTCGAAAACCTATAAAGTATTTACTGTTTTGTCAGCTAAACTGCTTTTGACTTTGCAAATTACACGACCAGCATCGCAAAATGCTTTCTCTGTTTCCACCAGCGCGCGCTGAGTAGCACATGACGTATGAGCGACCGGAATTAATTCCTCTCATTGCATTTTTTATTTTATTAGCAGTATACCGCAAACCACCCCCTTTTAGATTTTAAGTTCTTTCAGTCCATACCAAGGTTATCTGGTAGACATCGCTCTCATTGCTACCCATAGATTTAAGCTCGTGTGTAACAATTGTGTGACTGTTTTGGTGTACAGTAAAGTTTATTCTATTCTACTATATCTATTTGTGTTCTTTTTTCAAGCCAATAACTACATACAGGCATAGTAAGATTGCCATTTTTCGTATATTTTTCACCTAACATCGTAAATAGTATAAATTTTTAGTACCAGCGTTGTGTTGTCTTTTGTCAGCTTCCAACAAACTTAGACCTATATACCTGCCTCTACGTATTATCCTATCTCTTTTCTTTTGACCATCCATTGGAAAGCTCGGTATCTTTTAAACACAATGTTTAGCAAACCATTAGTTACAACTTTTGGGTTCTACGTTTTTCTCAAGACAACAGCATCTCTTAGGGACAAAGATCAATAGCTCGTAATGATATATTACAGTATATTATTTTCTAATGTCTCCTAAGTTCACAAAGCTTGGTTTCTCTATTTAGGATATAGAAAGTCTTTGACCCCTGATCTTTAATCTGCGGGTATCTGAAGACGCATTTGCGGAGTTAAGATAAATTGTTTCTATGTTTAGAAAAAGATTAACTTTGATTGATTTTGTGGTTTGTGATGTGCGAACTGTTTCGCGGGTTTTTCTCGTGGGTAAAGTAAATGGCTTCCTGTGTTTGCTGTCAAAATCCAACTTCCTCGTTAGATGATTTAGTCTCTCTCATCATTAACAACTTCAGAAAAGGTGAATAAGAAGTCCAACGACTCTTATTTTTGCCAAAGGGAAAATGATTTATTGGTTTATTTATTAAAACTTCGTGCACAAGTAAAAAGCATTTTCTACCAATCGACCTGAGGGTGCTCCTTAATTATTTAATAAATGTTCTGTGTCATGGCAAATGTCACTTTTTCACAGCTAGGTTAGAAAAGTAAAAGTTGCCTGTAGCTAAATAATAGTCTCCAAATCCGCTTACTTGTCAATCTGTTTTCGTAAGATTTCATACTTATCATTCCGTACGAAACTGTTGAATGTGATTCCCAAAGAACGATTTTCCTCAGCCAAAGACGGAAAATTCTAAAACAAAAAACAGTCACTTTAATCACGTGTTTTATTTACTGTGAAGTGTTTACTAAGACTTTAGTCTATCAACCAATTTTATTGCAGTTTTTCCAAGCCTAGGTATACCTAGAACAATGATTCACGATGCACACATTTGATGAGTTCACGATTTATTTGTCTTAATAAGTAATTTTCCTGTGCATTACGCGGAAGTAAAGTTTTCCCCACAACAAGTTCAAGTTTCAACTTAACAAAAGAAGTTAATTCGGTGTGATTCGAAACGCACCATCATTTCTTTATTGCAGCCGCCATTTTGGAATTTGCGCGCGCTTCCAACTGTCATTAGGCAGTGATGCCAACATTGTGAAATTACGAGTTATGGTTGCGTTCAACTATTAAATTATGGGTTCTTAGGCAGTCGTTGTGTGTGAGGCGTGCTTAATTTCGTGCCGGTTATAAAGTAATTTAAGACACATTATAGAATGGTTTTGGATTGACACTAAAATATTATAAAAGAAAAGAAATCGGTGTTTATTATGCCATTACTATAAATATACGTGACTTTTCTGTGTTAAGTTGCAAATGTGTTAATCTTGCAGTTTGACAACAAAATTATCAAATTGAAATATTCGCTGAAAGCTTCACAAGTAAGTAAGCGTCACATAAATTCAGAAAATATGCTTTTACGCAAATCAACTTTTAGTTACTTAACTAACAGAAAGCTACAAACTTCAAAACGACGAAAAGTTCCTAAGCTTGAAACTTCTCTTTCATTAAATATCTGCTCCATACACATTCCAGGACATATTTTAATATAATACCTCGGATGTCCAGTTTTCGCATCAAACGCAAAGTTTCTTGGAACTAGTACAATATTCTGACCACGAATAAAATCAATAACCTGTAGTTTAAATACCAAAACAATTTCAATGAAAATAGTTCAGCTAAACTTTTGTTGTCAATGGCTAGCAGGGTCGTCAAGTTGGCACAATGGCTGCTTATATTAAAATAGTTCACTGGTTTAATTATTGCATAACTAACACCTGCGGCCTAGTCATCTATTCAATTGATTTTTACATGATTAACAGTAAGTTACACATAATATTATGAAAGCGTTTCACAGACTTGGTTTCCCAATGCCTTTGTTAAAAATTGGTCTGTTTAAAATGGTGGTAACCATTATAAATGTTATATGTTTTGAAAATATTTGATGTGAAATAGACTTCGTTATTTTAATATACCTAAGCTTCGTAACTTTTATGAATGGGTTGTCTAAACACGTGGAAATGTCCACCAATCGCTGATTTTTTTTTTTTTTTTTTAACAAAATTGTAACAAAAGGAAGAAAACATATCAAAACCGAACGCAAAGTTTTTGTTTTTCATGTTGGCACTAAAATAATACCGACATAACCAAAAAAACACAAAACAATCACTTATACTATACAGCCTGTCTCTGTCATTCTTCCTTCAAAATAAGCCCTATTTACCGTCGCAACCAGCACTCACAGACTTAAAGCTGCAATCTAAAAAGAAAGGCGCTCTAATTGTACACAATTAGTTTTGAAGTAGTAATGATATAAGGTAGCGGTTACGTTACGCATCGATGAGCGGGCGCGGACACCGTGAGAAAGTATCGCGAATCAGAATACAGAATACTTTTGTGTCATGTTTGGAGTTCAAGTTATTAGGGATTAGAGTTTTTTGAAGTACGATTTATAGATGTTTTTTAAATAGTCCAGTTTTTTGATAATTTAAAAGTGAGGTTTCTTTTGTATTTACCCGACTGCCGAGAGAAAGAGGGTAATGTTTTTCGAGTGTATGTATGTATATATCTGTGTAAATGTTTATTTGTCTATTTCTTTGGCACGCGCTGTAGCCTAAACGGCTTGATTGATTGATTTTACTAAATGAGATATTATAAATTTGTTCGTGACCGCGAAAATGGCGACCGCCATTATGTTAAGTGTAGTCGTATTTTTTATGACCTGGTCATGTGGGGTATCAAAATAAAGAGTTCGAGGCAAGCAGTCTGATGCAGTTCGTGGCAACAAATCTGTGATTGAACTAAAATAAATTCCACCTACTGCATCAGACTGCTTGAATAGTGCCTTGTTTGGAACTTTTTATTTGTTTTGTTGTTGTTTTTTTATCAGTCGGGTTTTTTGATATTTTCAAGATTTTATTTCTTTTATTTTAATTAAATTTTTGAATTTATGAACGATATGGCATTTGTTTTTTTTTCCTTTGATGTAAAGTTTCAGTTAACTTTCACCAATAAATTACTTTAAAACAATGTTTTTATACAACATTATTTTGCTGCCGGTATTTTTACAGTTTGCATAACATTTTCGATTAGAAACCCATTAAAACAATAACAAACAAAAAGCTCCCTATTCCTTATAGATTATTAATTTAATCTAATTATATTTTTTGTTTAAAAATGCAAAAATCAATACATTTCTTGCTTGCAAGTCTCGGATCCACTGACGCGTAGCGTTCTTAGGATGGCACCCCTGAGTCTGCTTAGTTAAATGTCATTGATGGGATTACCAGTATTTTTTTTTAATTTTCATGTGGAACTGATGGAAAATTGACAGCACCTGCTTAGAAATAATTATCATAATTTACAAACTAGTTTGTAAGGTGTTTTATATGATAGGGAATCCTAACTACAATTTGATGGGGCAATAAATTGTGGACTTTGAAGTTTTTTTTATTTTTGCAGATGCAGAATAATCGAACGATTCTGTCGATTCCTGCTAAGAAAAAATGCGTGGGTATTTGTGACATTTGCTTATCTTATATTTTAAAACGAATTAGGAATAAATTGAATCGATGACAAACTAAACCAATAATAGAGTAGATCGCTAAAAAAATTATTTGGTTCGCCAGCTGCTACATTGCCAAAAAATAATTATTGGACACGTAATTTTTTCTTTTTTAAAACTGAAGACGATACAGTACGTTAAAATTTTACGTCGCATCACACCAACGTATAAAATGCATCTTCTACTAATTACATAAAAGTGACGTAACAAGCGTCTACTCCCGAACTTTGATGCGTTTTATTTTTGACATTTTTGATTGAATATTAGAAAAGGGATTCTTTTGTTCGAATTTAAACTCTCATTTGGTCCGTTGTGCGTGGCATTTTTTATTGATTGGATAAAGCAAAAAAATAGTTTTCCAATGTTTTTTGATAATCTAACTGGTGGACTACGTATTTTATTTTCCCGCCATCATCCATATAATAATTTTTGAGAATTTAAACATTACTAGTTACGGTTTGACTTCATATAGGAATCGGTCATAAGCGCGTAGCATACATTTTACTACTATGTACTCGTATCTACTTATAATATTTCACTGTCAAGCTTCAAGCTACTGCTTACATACGTGCTACAGTAAATACTTCTATTTCAAATACCGTAATATTACTAAAAAAAAAACCGACAGGAAAAATAATGACGGGAGCTTTTAAATATGGCAGCCATAACAGGTATAATAGTAACTAATAATAGTTTAATATAACTTTAATCTATAGTGATTAATACTTTAAACATGGCCCGTTGATATGCCCGTACTAGGTAATTATACCTAGTACGGGTATACCAACAAATGCTTTGTTCAGACGGACGTTTCATAGAACTTGAGGCGCGTTTTGGCTTGGGCGAGTTACTGGCTCAAGAACTGAGTGTTTAAAGCTCGTTTGCCGTTTTATTAGCGCTAATTGTGGTGATTGACGAGAGCTGCAGATATTTTATGTTTACTCTGCACTGTAAATAGTCGCTAGCTGTAAATTATATTTCAAGTAAAAGTTGTGTCTAAGAATATGTAGCATTACTTAAGGGTTTTAAAATGAAATCCCACTATCAATTCAATATATATTGCTAGAATCTATAAAATAGATACTAATATAGTGGTAAAATGTGAGCCTATCAATTATAAAAAAAACAACGTAACTTGACCTCACAAACAAAATTAAAATCAAAAGTAATTTATTCAAATTAGGCTAAGAGCCAGCACTTTTTGGACGTTAAAGTTCTACACAAAGACAGTCCTCCAAAAACGACCGCCCATCACCACTTTGTAGTGTTCAAGCTGGAAAGAAGAAGTGGCGCAACAAACTCCCAGTAAACAAACTGCTGTTCAGCAAATCGGTCACAATCTCACTATATTCATTCAACCATCAAGTCGTACGATAAAAAAATAGCGAGTCAGCCTCGATTTTGATTGTAGCCCTCGTAAAACTGAGTGGAAGTCGTAAAAAACGTCTGGAGGAAGTAAATGAGAAGGCGTGGGTTCTGGCACCTCGTTATTTAGGTATATTATTGTCATTCTAGACGGCGAAATGATTTGCGGAATTGCCTGGTCCTGTTGAGTTAGTTGTACTGGTCTGTTCTTCCAGGTTTTAGAATTTAAACGGTACCGTTTAGATTATGTACCTAAAATATAAATAAACGCATAAATAATTGTTGACTCTCTGCACGTGTTGGTTTTAAACTGTAAGTGCCGAGAGTAATATTGTTATAAAAATGAAAAAATTAAGACTCAAACATTTAAACTCAGGTCGGAAATTAGAATACGTCTCAATTTGTGAGAGAAATTAAAATTTTGCAAAAAAAAACATAATATTATTGAAGTAAAAATAAAATAAGTTTAGAATGAAAAAGGCTTTTAAATAAAATATCTGGGGGCTTTAAGACAAGAGTGAATAGGTTACTTCTATGCAAGCGTGCTTCACCTTCGACAACATCATCGCTTACCATCAGGTGAGATAGTGGTCAAGCACGAGCCTACCAATCTCTTAATAAAAATTAACAAAAAATTCAAAACCGCTCCATGTGGCCACGCTCTTACAAAGCATGCGCGCTCAACCTTTTACAAAAACTGTAGCGAAACAGTTTCATCGATACTATCGATGAACAGTTTTATCGATAATTTATTCGTTCCACGTCCAGGGCGGCTCTAGTTGGAAACTTGTGAAGCTAATTGGAGTAATCGGTACATTTGTAATTTTTCTATCTTTCCTTTCGATCACTTGTAAGTATTTGTCTAGGTTAATAACTATCTTTTTATAGTTTGTTTGTATCTTTTTAAAGGTATATTTTTAAAGGTCGGAGACAGTTCTGGTTGTTTGCTGTAGGTCGCGAGTTCAAACCCAGGCAGACGCTTTGCTTTGTGTAAATTATTTCATCACCAATGCTCTCAAAACGGTGAAGGAAAACATCGTAAGGAAACCGGCATGTCCTAGAACCAAAAATTCGAAGATATGTAACATCCACCAATCCGCAATGGGCCCGCGTGGTGGATTACGGCCCACACCCTCTCACAGAGAGGAGGCCTGTGCCCCAGCAGTGGGGACATTAAAAGGCTGATGATGATGATGATGATGAACTTCTGCCAGCGGCTTCGGCCGCCTGGAATTAGTACTTCCCCCATTATGAATGATAACTTATGTGCTATTCCAGATTACAATCTATCTCTGTGCCAAATTTTCAGTCCGCCCAGCCTTTCTCGCGTGATTGAGTAACAAATGTCCTTCCACTCATCCATTCAAACTTTCGCATTTACGAGTATATAATATTAGTAGGATGGGAATGAGTTTTATTGGTTGATCATCACTTTTTCAGAATTTATTTACTGTTAAGTTTCTCACATTTGACTATTTCTCTACCAACTTAAATTCATTCAACTAAGTACTTAATTTGTTTAATACTTCTTGAGAAAAGGTATATTTTTGAATTGAAAACTTCTTTAGGCATGTTGGGCATTTTTGAGATGGGAAAAACTATTGAACTCGCGCGCCACCGACAGCGCTACGCTACCGACACAGACACCGACATCGCTATTTGGATTGAAGTGAAAACTTCATTAGGCGCGTTGGGCATTTTTGTTCAAGTTTTCACTTCTGTCGGCACTCCCGGAGTGCCACTCTTTTTTTATTAAATAATAGTTTTAAAAATCAACAACGTACTTTTTCTTAACTTTATTTAGAGAAAAGTAACTGTTGCAACAATTATATTTGAAATACTAAGTTATATTGACTTAATTACAACCAATAGGTATATCAATTAAATATTTTAATAACAAATATTAGCTAACAATTAGCTTGTGCTTGTTTAATTGAATTTATTTCCTTGTTTTTGTACTTTTTAAATATTTTGCCAACTAATGAGTTCTAGGAAACACGTGATTAGAATAAATGAGTCAACATTGTTTTGAAAAGATGTGTATTATTTGTTTTAATTAGGAAAACGGTAAACTAAGAATTTTTTTTTTTTAACACTTGCGGAATTCTTCTCTAATAGGGTCTGTATTTCCTGATAGCTTCAACCTGGGGGTCTTTAAGTCAAGAGTGAATAGGTTACGTGAATAGTTTACTTCTAGGCAAGGGTGCTCCATCGTCGACCACATTTATCGTTCACCATCAGCGTGAGCCTATCAATAGTAAATAGAAAAACGTTAAAAATGTGATCTGAAACAAAAACGTGAAGTAATTCCTAGAGTCCTGAACATGCCCTAAAACGCGAAAATTTATTTATTATTGTGTCAAATTAACACCGTACAAGTAGTTATCATAAATTAAGCTCATTTAACTGTCCATCGTCGTCGTAGTAAACAACATACTATTTCCAAACAAGATTCTTACTCATAAATTAGATTCCTTATAGTCGCACATTTAAACTAAAACGTTGAACGCAAAAACCATCCCTCCAACCATTATTATGCCCATCTGCCAGCCAATAGGTGACCAGCAAAAAATTATTATAATTTAAAAAAAAACATTGTGTGTCTTTTTCCAACAAACGCTGACCTTAAAAGGAACCTATTCGATGGGAGATGTATTAAAAATTGAAATAACAACTTGCGTGCAACGACCGCGATAGATAGCTGCGAAAAAGCAACAAATGACGTAACTAGCGAATTGCAAATGAGATCTTAATACTATAAATTTAAAGAACTATTTCGAATAAACATTAGCGTAGCAGATGTTGTTCGAAATGAAGATTAGGGGAACTAAGGCATAAAAAGCGGTCAGCCAATCGCGTCCCACGTATATTGGCCGTCTCGCTCGCACACTGGTCGCACTGCTCTTTCTAATGCTCATATTTTTTGCCATCTTATTCTAATTCCTCATTCAAATGGCTTGCGTTCGATTCCAGGGGTCTGTAACCTTTTATGTCATTGAAGTTTTTTTATTCTTATTTTATTCTTTGTCATGTATTTCGGTTGAATTCATTGTGTAACACATTAACTTGGTATTTTTTTACAATTATAATTGTTATCATAGATTATGATCGATGGGTTTTATTTTTTCCATGACCAGGGCTACGCGTGGTTGCGTGTGCCGCGGGCGTGATGGAATATAGATAAACAATGTTTCATGCTAATAAAGTTTTTATGTTATTTTTTTCGTCAATTCTCGTTGTGTTTCATTAATTCACGCGAATATTAACTGACGACGCAGTAATTACATATTTGACGTATGTATGAAGAAGTGTGTTATCTCAAGTAATACATAGCGTACCAATAGTTTTTCTAACGTAATTGATATAGTAAGTGGAAGTCAAGTGAGAGCACAAAAACTTGTAAGTAAGTCAACTCAGTTACGAAGTCTTGCGTGCTATACAGTAATACAGAAAACATGAAAAATAAAAGTCTAAAAAAAAATGAAACACATGGAAGGTTTTTAGTTCAAAGCTCAAAACAAAAAATGTCTTTGCCATTAGTTAACATTTTCTTTGATTGTTTTATAAAAGATATTCCCAACCTTTGAAGTCTAAATATACAGGCCGCAGAAAACTTGCATCTCATAAAAAAGACACGAGTTTTATTACTAATTCCGATATAATTTTATATTCAAACTCAAAGCTCAATATAATGATCTTGATAAGGGTACGATACAAGATCAAGTGCTCCACGATGCTGAGATGCACTACATCCGGCCGGCGATTGTCTTTACCGAGATTCAGAACCTGTTTCATTTGGCATATGTCTTGCGAGCCTTTTGTTTTTGTACTCATTATATTTTACATCGAGAATTTTCTATTGGAGTTCACATGGTTATTTTTTATGATTTTGTTGGCTTTATAAAAATAACCTTCAGTTAAAAAGATATTATTGTCAATGTTTCGACGAGCAATGTTAACATGTATCACGTTTATTTTTGCTAAATATAACCATCACTTACACATGCTAAATTCAATATTCTACACAAGTAACCATATCATAATAAAACCGTAAATATTTACATATCTCCATATTTACAACGATTTTCAAGGGCATACAATCCACGTAAATGCCACGATTAAGTTTTTGTAATTCGCAAGAATATGTCAAGTGGGGCTACCGTTTCTGATTACACTACTTTAGCCCCATATAAGGCGATAACATGTAGCCATAATGATGTTAGAAAAAAACATGAAACTAATGCAGCATAGCCCGAGAAGGACATTGTTTAATAATGATAATTAAAAGCGAATAATATGTGCAATTCCGCGCGCATATTCGCGATGGGCCAAACAAGGACAGCGGCTGTTTCCGCGTTGAATCACTTGTTGCGTGGTTCAAGTCATAAACGAGACGATTTCAACTGATTCAAATAATTGACTGACTCCTAAGGTAGCCCAACAGAGTATCTAGAACCTAGAAGTAGATTATCCGTTGAGACGTATAAAATGATTGGTGTAAAAAGGAAGAGAATTATCTAGTAGCGGATGATGTATCATAATAACTTTGATTTAGTACTGTCAAAGCCTTTGTATTCTTTCCAATGAATGGTGCCATTCTTAATTTCCTAATGAGTCATTGTTCACACCTTGGGTTCGTTTCGTGTGTGATTCAGAATCACAGTGTGTAATTGAATTAGTTCCAAAGGTCTCAAAGACTGTCTGTTTTGATAACTTTAACCTCTATCGAGTTATGGCTAGTCCGAAATTATTTTATGACTCATTGTTGGTTAAATTGAATCCATCCCTTTACAGAAGATTGGTTTTTAAATACTTCAGTGGCTATTTCAAGAGATTTTCTTTTAATATTTAGATATTATAGTCCTTATTTTAAAGAGACCTTGATTCTTGCAATATTTATCTTCACCAGCATCCGCCATCTCTTGCATCTCACACCCCACAATCAGGCACGCATACACAAATGCAAACTGACTCACGGCGACCTTGAAATAGACCAGTCTAATCGTAGTTTTAGCCAATCAGTAGTCAGAACACGCTCACATACCATCCTTTGTTTATCACGCCTCCATCACGCCATTTTGTGCATCCCTTTTGTTAACTACGACAATTTTTAAACTTATAATTGACGTTTTGTTATCAACAATTTGCGGTTTAAATTGGCTATTGTTTAATTTTGTATGGCGAAACGACGATTTGAGAAAACAGTTGTCATTGTATTTTTATTTTTAATTAAATGTTTGATGATGGTTTTGACATAGATTTTTAGGGTTTAAACGGGGTAATTTCAACTGTTTCTTTATTGTTAAAATACTCTTAAAACGTACAATTAAAAACGTAGATACGACTGTCACCTTAACCTCAAGTGAAATTATAAAATCAGATCTATACACTATAGAGTCACAATAACAATAGTCCAGTCAGATAGCCAACGTAATCACTAGCGAAGCCGCGACTTAGTCCGCTTCAAAAGTTTATGTTCCCACGGGAACTTCAAAAACTGCAAACATGTATCTAGATTCGGCGATTAATACTTAGTGTTTATAGGTCTGTGTCTTCTATACCCATTGAATATTGATAAATCGTTTCATCATCTTGCTCCCCTTGTCCTTATATATTTGGTGTCAGCGCAGCATGTCTTCTTCCATACCATATGCCATCGGATAATTGTAAACACCGTTAATTTATTAAAAAATCCCGCTAAATTGTAAGTCAGTTTTAGTAAGATTCAAATAAATACATTGTTAATTATAAAATTTGAATGAGATTTCTTGTGGGTATTTGTAATGATTTATTCATAATATAATGATGGGTAAAGGATGAATTATTGTATGTTAAAATGTAGAAATTTTTGCAATGAAGTGAATTCTAGATTATGCTTTCATTTTAAAATAACTAGAGTTTACAGTTTCAAAAGATTTATAACAATCTTATAGTGATTGCAATGATACGGTGCCACATAGGTACGAGTACATCACTATTAGTCATCTTATATCAGTAGGCACCACCTTACTAGCCATAATAATATCTTCTGTTACAGAATCTATCCGAAGTTTCTTTGGGATAGGGGATATATCCTATACTAGACCCTTTTCTTCTTTCATACATCTCCTATAAACGTCATTTCAGTATTCATCCCTTTTCCAGCCACAGCATCATTCATATCATTTCTTTGGTCAAGCTAGAAGATTGAAAACATCGCATATAAAGAATAAATCTATGCAACAATTAGGCGATTGCTTACTACTGCCAGAGATCGTACGGTCCGGAGATTATTCTCGCTTTCAAAACACATTAGCCACTCCGATTTACTTGGAAGCGAGTCTAATATGTAATTATTTTTTTATTATTCCACGCTATGGGAGTTCACTGGCGTCCATTAATTACAATATTAACATGTGAAGGTTCTGCTTCAGTTAACCACCTTGGTTCTGTTCAGTTAAGTTAAAATACTTTGGTAAAGGAAATTACGGAGAACGGTTGGTACAGTTTTTATTTAACTTGAGTTTTCCTTTTTTTTTCATTTATCAAGAACAGTAATGAGGCGGAAAAATTGTTATCTAATAACTGTTGTAGTTTGTAAAAGGATTTGTTTTATTGTACCGTTTGTAGAATTTAATGAGGAATTTTAAAAGTAAGTTATCTACTGAATAAAAAGTAAGTTAGCTATTGAAGTAGTATTGTGCGATGGTTCTGTTTTAGAAAAAAATAATTTAATATAGACAGCAATAATTTTATCGTGAAAACTGCCAGTAGCAAAGCCAAGTGTCTGTCTATGCAGCTAGTAATTTAGCAAAGATTTCTTTCTTGAATCAAACCCTTTCCTGTATCACCTCTTATAAACAAAAAACATTACTGAACGATTTGTCACTTCTTTTTTTTATTAAAGAAAAAAAAAAATATGATTTTTGTGCTTCATAAAAACTGTTCTTAATTCAAAAACAATAACAGTACCAAAAGGTTGACGGCCCCGAACGGATGTAATAGACAATGAGCGCTTCTTATAGTCTATGCTAATACGCGCCAGTTTATGATTGCAATTCAAATGATGACGCGCTCTTTTTTTACGATAAACTTTTACGCGGCTGCGTAACGCGTTTACGGGAAAGCTACGGTTTATGGTAAACAATGTTAGTAATTGATTTTCAATTTATATACCCAGAGGTATAGACAGAGCAACAAAATTAAAGTAAGATTTCTACTGGCAAAATGATTTTGGTTCAATAAATTGGTTATAAATTCTTTTACACGTCAATCATATTTTTTTTCAGCGTAATTGTCCACACTTGTCAGTTCTAACAGCTCTAGCAAAAAAAAGGCTCCTTTGAGCATGATTTTCTGAGTTTCTGAAAGTTTTTAACGAATTGTAATATTAATTTTGGTAGTTTTATTTTTTTTAAATGGCTGATAAATGAGGGTTTGTTACTATATAAAATTAAGTAGGTACTCAAGAAAGAACTTGAAGAAAGAGAATAAAGAAACAGGTTTCAACAGCCTCCCTTTACCAATAAACACAACCTTCATACTTGAACTAAATTGGACAAAACGTTGCATATCTGCAATAATAAAACCTTATAGAGAATACTAGCTTTTGTCAGCCAGTACATCAACTTCTTCCTAAGAAATGAGTAGATATTAGGGCTGTCACACACGATATTAGTATCTCGAACTTCATAAGCTATATAGCTTGCAAGAAGCAGACAAGTTTCAAATTATTATTAAATCGTTTCAATGTTCATTTGTTATTTTTGTGTTTAAAATTGGAACTTGTCTAGGATAGGATCATTGACTTTAAAGTTTTAGGTACTTAAACCCTACGTTATAAAATGCACAACTGAAACAAAACAATATCGCTTACCTTCAGATGAGATAGTAGTCAAACGCAGGACTATCATCAAAATAAATTATAAAATATTTTGGAAAAAAAAATGGTCTCTTGTCTGCCTGATACCTAGTAAATTGTTTGGCCTGAATAAAACAAATTAATAAAATACCAAACAGAAAAATTATTAATACAAAATCTCTGTCAGTTTGTTACATTTCCACGTCTAAACCGCTGAAACAATTTTGATTAATATTGGTATAGAGATAGATTGGATCTTTGGAGAAGGACATAGGATACCTTTTTTTCGAAGAGTAGGTACGTTTCCTTAGGATGATTTCTGACTTTCGAAGATGAAGCCGCTGGGAGAAGCTAGTCACCAAATATTAGAACACAAAGCCCCCCCCCCCCACTCCTGCCGCGTCTGTCTGACTGTTCGAGACAGAGTGATTCATGAGAAAGGTTTATATGTATAATTTGTACCAGTGCGAAGCTGGGACGGGTCGTTCATCATCAGCCTTTTAATGTCCTCACTGCTGGGGCACAGGCCTCCTCTCTGTGAGAGGGTGTGGGCCGTAATCCACCACGCGGGCCCAACACGGGTTGGTGGATGTCACAAGTCTTCGAATTTTTGGTTCTAAGACATGCCGGTTTCCTCACGATGTTTTCCTTCACCGTTTTGAGAGCAGTGGTGATGAAATAATTTACACAAAGTAAAGCGCCTGCCTGGGTTTGAACTCACGACCTACAACTTATAAGTCGCGGCCAATACCATTGGGCCACCACTGCTCTACTGGGCCACCACTGCTCTACGGACGGGTCGTTAGTAGACAATAAATCTTATTTCGCAAACATAGCAAGTACACAATATAACATTTGACAACAGCTACAAGATTTTGTTCGGACAGCACAAAAAGCCCACAATCAAATCCAGGGCAACTAATTCCATGTGAACCCAGCCTTACTCTCAAAACCAGTTCCTACAACTGATCACAACTTCACAAGTACTAGTGATGTCGTTTTTACTTGACATTGGCTGAGGCTGTATATTGCGGTAATGGTCGGCAAGTGCAGGGTACTGTACGTTTGCAATCAACCTACTGCACTTGGGCTGGTGCATAAATTATTTTGTGTCTGTTTGGGGCTATGTAGGTTTGTAGTGACTGTACTGATTGAGACTGGGTTAAGAAATCTTTTTACCTGACTGTACCAGAAGGAGGGTAAAATTTTTTGAGAGTATGTTATATGATAACAAAATGGCGGCCGCCATTAGGTTAATTGGTATGATCGTAGTTTTTGTGACATTATCATGTGGGGTATCAAAATAAAGGGCTCGAGGAGACGATTCCAAAAATATAACTCAGTAAAGTGTAGACCGTAAAAAAATTTAATACTTGCAAAAAAACCCGACTGCAAAAAATAACAAGTCACTTTTAAAGCAGTCGAGTTTTTTTTTTAAGGGGTCGAGTTTAGTGACGTTCTTTTTATTGTTAATAAATAAAACATTGACCTATAAATTACTCAGCATTTATGGAAAAAAAAACTTTTTTACAAAATAATAGAATCGACTTCCAAAAAAAGTGCAAAAATAAAATTGTGTTACCAATTCATAGACATACGATAGCAGCAATCGCGGATGATTTGCTGTCAATTTTTGAAGAGTTCCGTTGTCTGTCTCCGAAACCCATCATCAGATCTATTTGAAATTTAAATGGGACTATTTCGAAACAAACCCCTTTCGAACAAAAAAAGAATTTTGCAAATCCGTCAATAGATGACGGAGTTATGCCCGAACATATATAAAAAAAAAAAAATACAAACATCCGAATTGATAACCTCCTTCTTTTTGAAAAAAATAATAATACTGATGCTACCGCCCACCTTCTAGATCTGTCATCACAAAAATATCATAAACGATAAATACAATAATACAAAAACAAAAGAAAGTACCAATAAACTATTTGAATTATAGATAGTAAGTAGAACAGTGACCCTTCAAACGAGGTAATTATTCATACTCGGTCGATAATGTTTGAAAAATACATTGGCACAGTAATTCGGCCCTTGGCCGAGGTTTTGACGTGATATCAACTGTTGGAGACGGTATTTTATATTATTGTGTGAGGGTAAGGTTGGGGTTATACTGGCAGCGGAGGAGAGAGCGTTGATAAGAATAAGAATTACCTTTATGAATAAATTTGTTAAAAGAACATACAGGTTACATAGTTGTGTGTTATACCAGAAAGTTTATGTTTTCGTAAAAAATTAAACATCAAAGAATTTTCAAACACTTCCTTTACTAGGCTTAGCCTGTCCCGCAGGAAACTAACAAGGTTTTCCTACGGAGTTACAAATTATAAATATTCATAGAATAAAATAGGTAGATACAATATGACTAAATTACAATATGGTAGGTATATATAGTAGGTATACAAGAGATTTTATATAATGACAACAATATCACTTCAGGAGTTGATACAACCATAATTTTGTGACGCTAGATATAACTATATATTTAATTAGAGATAATAATATAAAGAGAAGAAAACCCAAAATAAGGCAATAAGAAAAAAAAATTGACACAGTTTTTTATTTTTAACAACAATACTATTGAGATGTGAAGAAAACACTTAATAGACATAAAACATCGCATCACGCCGCACCTGATGGAATATGAAATAACTAGTTTCTGCCAGCGGCTTCGCCCGCTTAGAATTAGTACTTCCCCCATTTTAAATTATAGCGAATGTACTATTCCAGACTATACCTAATCTATCTTAGTGCCCATCCAGACCCATGTATTTGTCTCGGTTTAAGTTAACATGCATGTAATTGTGTAGCCTCTGTTGGCGATCCAAGAAATAAATAAATTTCCAAAACGAGGAGGTTCTCAATACGTCTGCATCTTTTTTTTTGTATGTTTGTTACGCGATTTTCTTCGCTACTTGTGAACAGACTTTTATGATTCTTTTTTTTTGGTAGGCCATAGTTCAGACATGGTCCCATATAATCCATTTAAAAATATGTATACACAGATGACGTTTTGGTTGTCTCCAATTATGTTCAAATTTCATGTTATTGAGGTTATCCATTCGAGCTTAACTTTATTATTTAGTTTTAGTTCTGGGGTACCTACAACAACTAAAAAGTGTAAAATAAAAAACATTTTTACAAAAAATAAAAACGACTTCCAAAAATTGCAAAATATCTTAATTTTGGAAGTCGGTGTCAAATAACGAAGAAACAAAATACAACATAAAGCTTTTTTCAATCACCTACACTCCACCATGAATAGCTCACCGTATCATAACATCTATTTTAAAAATAAAATGTGCTAGTTAGATGCACAGCTAGTTAACTCATCAGATCTTATCCAATTGCGACAGCTTGATAGTTATGAGTTAACGTTATATGATGTGTGATTACTGAGGTTCATAGCACTAGGTGGTTAGGGTTTTGATTTGAACTTCTACATTACATTAAATCATTTACATTGTTTAATTCCTCGTAAATAGAATTATTTAAAAAATCAACAGTTTTTTTTATATTAATGTTAACTTTTATTAAGGAATATCAAGGACTCATTTTGTTAGTTACAATTTACTTGCAAATTACCTTAGTAAAAACAATACAGAACATTACAAGTATTTTTTTGCCATCTTTGGCCCTTATTATAATTTTAAAAAAAAACAGGTGTTTGATTAAGATATAGAAAATCAAAGTATTTCAAGGATTCAAAAAGTATACTAGTTATTTTTACACGAATGACGAACAAAAACACATATGCAAGATAAGAATTTTAATGCAGTTTCAATTTGTTGCTACCACTTTATATCGCCTACATTTCCCGCTCTCCGCTATCACCGTAGCCCCTACCTTACCTTTTATTCCGTGGTGCCACAAGACCGCTTATCGACTGCAATAAATAAGCACATTCATTAATATTCGATAATTATTTACTAGAGACGAAAACACCGCTATAAATCGCAAACACAGTTCGTCGACTTTTCGGTCGCGCGAAAGTTTTATTAGCTAGAAAAGTCGCAAGACTGGTTGAATTCAATACCGTTGTACACTTTCGATAAAAAGAAGTATGTTAACGATTTGCGGTTCTAATAGATTTTACATCAAATTGACTTTGATATTTAGATATTAGTAATTGTATATAATATTTTAGAGATTTTGATATATTTATATTGGCCTGTTGACCCTTAACTGTTTTATTTTTGGCAAATGTTGGTAAGAAGGCACCACACCTTTCCTGTAGGATAATATCCTGCATTGCAAATCACACATTTTGTCTGTTTTTTTTTTTAACATATATTTTAATAAGCCTTTCCCTCTTTCCAGGTCTAGAACGGGTGGCGGAGGAGTTGATGGGTCGAAGAAAATGGAAACTATATCAGGACGCATTAATTCCAAAACGGGGGGAGGCAGAACTATCGAGCGACGAGGAATCGGTCCAGACCGACCCGCCACCAGGCCTGAAGATCAAGACTATAGAGCAAATCAACGAGGCAGAAGCAAAGGAGGAGAGAGTCGAAGAGAAGGTGCCTCGAAGACCGGAGACGATTCTAGAGTCGTTGATCAAAAGGCCTGCTACCCAACCCAAGCTGGAAGTCGCCGAGGAACCAGCAGATTGGAAGCCGCAGGACAAATGTTACTTCTGTACGGATGGTGAGCCTGGAGGGGGCGAGAACAGGCAGGCCGGTGCAATGGTGAGCAACGACTCATTTTGCCTTTTCTTTTTGGTGTTTTTTTGTGGTTGGTTGTGAATATGAGAGAAGGATGTTGCTTATATCTCTTTGACAGAGGTTTGCAAGAACTTAAACATTTCATGATGAATGGGTCAAGATAACATTATCAAGGTCCTGCAGACTACAGTCTCATTTCCATTCAATAAGGAAGATGACTTAAAATATATTAATGCTCTCTCAGTTAGATTACCAAAAAATATTATACATTTTCTTTTGTCATAGCCCTATTGCTGTCAGTCACGTGTTCATCTGTCTGTCCGCCGTCTGTCACACAGGTTTTACAGGCAAACGGTTAGAGCTACAGTCTTCTTCACAGTATAAGCATCTTTTTGACCCAAAGCCATACATCATAATCATCACCATCAGCCTTTTTTAATGTGCCCACTGCTGGGGCACAGATCTCCTCTCTGTGAGAGGGTAAAGAAAGGAAGACAGGCCATACAAACAGTCAAAAATACATTTGGTATGGGACCTTAAATGTGCGAAGTTCGACTCGCACTTGGCCGTTATTTTATTGATTTGACAAAGCATAAAATAAATCTCCAATATTTTTTGATAATCTTACTGGTGGACTGCATAGAAATATTATTTTTTTACCTAAGAATCATCCTTACTATTGAGACAGGTAGTTTCTAAAACATGCGTGTCAATTAGATGACGCTTAATTTTAAGTCGTTATAGAAGGCAATTAAAGAAGATTATTTGAAGAGAATCATTTTCAAAACGTCTTCGAAATGTAATGATTACTTTTCCACTACATCAAACCCTTATTCATCAATTAAAATCATCAAAGCTCTTTCCAACTAGGTATATCTTACGACACTAAAACATGGCATAACTTCCCTAATTCACTCAAATTCAGCCACAAACCCAGGTGTTCCCATAACCTGGGCTACGTTATTAGAGACGGCTATAGCGTGTGTGGTACTAACATAAACTCATGAAGTAGATTGAACACGGGTAGAGCCAGATGTTTGGTGTAATGGCTGTGTAGTGTATGTGTGCTGCGGTTGGCATGTGGCGATGATACAGTTGAAAGATTGGAGATGGATTTGTGCTGTGTTTTCTGAGTATATAGTTTTTTGTGCCGTCCGACCGAAGGGTTTCGGTTGATTTTGCGCGGAGGTTCGGTTTCAAACAAAAAGTTACCGAATATTAGGCTCTACCGAAACAGCTAGAGTCTTTGAGCTGAAGGTTGTGATAGAGACCTAATAACTGACTGTCTCATTCGTCTATGTGTGTGATATTCATCGTTTTATTATCTAACTTATTAAGTATTTTATGAAAGTTAGAGTTGTTATTTCAATGTTCTGATAACTTTTTCAAGTAAAAATTTCAATCTGTTTCGGTCGGGTTCGATTACTGCACGGAACAAATATTTGATACCCTACAGATAGTTGTTCCGGGTCTGGGTATTTGTTAACGCATCCACGATATAGGAAAAATTCGTAGTGTGGGCAAAGTTTTTTTTTTTTTTAAAGTAAAGCATTTACAGATCTCATATAATCCTCCCGACCGAATTTTGACCGATTTTCGACAAATTACTCCAACCAGCTTTCTGACTTGCCAACAGACTCCTTGACGATTCCTGAAAGATCGATTATTGAAAGATTGTGAGCCTAACATTAAAATTAAAGCTACGAGTATTAAATAATTTTGACTGTCATAAACCAAATGAAGCAAAGTAAAAATTGTAGCTCCTAAAACATCCCCCTCCGAAATCTCTAAACCAACTACAAAGCCAGGTAAGTTGCTGCAGTCACAACTTAGTCGGATAGGGTACTCCAATAACAACAAGGCGATTGAGGAGCTATGTCCCAAACAATGTCTCACCTCTTGTCATAACCTCTGTACAACAACACCTGCACTTTTAAAGACATTTACAACGCAAATACTAAAACGCTGTCAACGAGGCTGAATTTTGGTCAAAAGACATTTAATTTTGGAATCAAAGATACAACGAAGAAGAAGAAGTCATAAATAAATTCACAAACTCATCTCCCTCGCACTCATCGCCCATGATATCACCGACCTCTTGCATAAGAATGCAGTGCGGATCACATCGTGACTCAAAATGATCAGTCCCTGGCCTTTATACACTGTGCTGAGTCATCACGGAATATTTGAGGTATTGATGATTGCTGACATCCTGTTACACGTGGATGGAAATTAATCTCGAGTTAAGATGAAGCTTAAGATGAAGTTTTATTAGTGGCTGTCAGTAAGATTATATTATCCTATCCTACTCCTACTAAAATTATAAATGCGAAAGTTTGGACGGATGGATGGATAAATAAACAGATCACAGTCTAGAATGGCATAAAGGATATATATTTATCCCGGCAATATGTTTCTTTGGGATAAATTTTTACTTTCTGCTGCTTTCAGAAGCTGTTGAAAATATAGGTGGAAATATTTTGACTAGATTTTAGATTTCACAATGTTAAATTAAATAAACAGTCTGTTCTTTTTGAGCTCTCAAGATTATTGACTCATCCTTTTCATCAGATGACTTCTTCCACTCTGTATGGAGCGGGAGGAAGTGTCTCTTGGTGACTAAAACGCGCCCGTGTTCCTTCATTTGCTCTTTGCGTGTCAGGGTTGGTAGGTATTTCAGTAGAACACTTATTTATTGAAAACATATTGTTAATCAATTTAGTCTGTTTTTGGGGAAAAATAACCCAGGTTGAAGCAAAGAAATCGTGTTAAGCAAGAATATTCTTAAAATATTAAATTAATTACGAGGAAAATAAAGTAAAAACATAAGACTCAAAATCAAAAGTCATTTATACAAAATAGGATGAGAGTCAGCACTTTTTGAACGTCAAAGTTCTACATAAAGACAGTCCCCCCAAAATCGCCCATTACCACTTACTAGTGTCAGCTGGGAAAAAGAAGTGGCTCAACAAACTCCCTAACAACACATAGTCAGTATTGAATTCCGTTTTGTTAGAACTTTTAGAGGTTATTGTTACCAGCAAAGTTCAAGATTTATTTTGATTAATACCTGCATCAATATTCATTATATCATGTTTTGTTATATTAAATTATGCAGCATTGCATTTTGATGTGATCATGATGACTTCACAATTATGTGAAAATTCACGATATTTTGCATGAATAACTTCACAATATTGTCTGTTTTTGATTTTCCCTTTTCTGTTTGTGTTCGGATGAAAAGAGCTCCTTTTAAGGAACTGATAGATGAGATACTTGACCTTAAACTGCCACTCATCCAGTCATTCAGACACAAAATTAAACAGCGATGCGGAGGAAATTTTCCATGCTATTTTTAGTTTATTTTCGTAAATAAAAATTTCACTTCAATAAATTAAAATACAAAATCATACATTATTAATTTTATAAAAAAGTAACTTCTGCCAGTGGCTTCGCCCACGTGGAATTAGTAAAAGAAGAAAGAAAGAAAGAAAAAACATTTATTTCCTCCCACTAATATTATAAATGAGAAAATTTGGATTGATTGATGTTTGTCACTCAATCACGCCAGAACGGCTGAAAGGATTTGGATGAAATTTGGCTCAGAGATAGATTATTGTCTAGAATAGCACATAGTCTATAATTTATAATAAGGGAAGTACTAATTCCACGCGTGCGAAGCTGCTGGCAGGAGGTAGTTTTCCATTATTAATATTTTAGTGAATGGAAAGCTGCAATTTTGTTTTAAAAGTAATACTTAAAGTAATAATAAAGAAAACTGCACAGAAACCATAGGGTTTGCTATAGAATTATCATAGCACAGTAACGGGGTAGTATTGTAACCCATGGGAAAGTCACAGGCAATCACAAACGAAATTATGGCTTTGGCGATAAAAACTGTACCATAGACTATGTGTGGAACTGTGGAATGTGTTTTTTTATTATTTATGGTTCTTGTTTCTGACATCAATCGCAAAGGGAATAGAGTTATGATTGCTTCTTTTTTTTGTGAATTGATGTGTTTTTGATTTGTGATTAATGCGTTAATGCCATCATTAAAGTTTACGCGTCATTGGCTTTAAAAATGGTATTGAAATGAAGTTCTTAGTGAAGTTTTTACTATTTCTATCTTTCAAGCGTTGAAGACTTTAAAAAAAAACCTGCTTAAAAACTTCTCTGGTCAGTTTGATGTCAAAATCATTTATCATTTATCATTAGCATTGGCAGAGTAGTAATAGTTGAGGATTTTTTATACTTATATATGTATGTATTGGTTAAAAAATTATGATAGGTATTTAACAATGTGCTATAATTTTTAAAAGGTAAAGGTACAAAAAGAAAAAATATGGCGTCTCATTGAGAGTACAGTATCAAAGCTGAAACATTATATAAAAGCAAGAACCAGTTTCTTGCCTATAATGTTTCAACTTTGATACTGTAAGATAAGTAATTAAATATTGAATAACCATCTGTAAGCCAATTACTAACTAAATTAATTATTCTCAATATCCTCCGTCGGTACTGTCTCATCTCTAAATAGGTCGCAATAAAACATTAATGCCTTTGAAGCTAGATCTAATTTAATTAAGATTTAAATGCCATCATCTTAATAACAACACAACATCCTAACAATATTCTAATCATTGTCCGTTCGTAATTACACTTTATTGTAAAACCTTTAGCAAGCAATAGCAATTATGTATTCTGTCTAAACCAAGCAAGGGCACGGCCATTCTGACAAGACCTCTCACCCTCATAGATGTACGACCATCCCGAACAAAATCCGACGACACACGAACGCAAAGAGGCCATCTTACAACGGCCGTGCAAACCATAGTTTCAATTTAGAAAACAATGGCTTATCCATTTTCTACGATTCCACGTCAAAGTAGAGTCGGTATTTTGATTAATACGCGCGAAAGAGATGGGGTGCGTGGTTTGCAAAATGTAAAGTATTCTCAACCTTTCCTGTATAAAAATAAAGTCGAGTTTTCATTTCGCCGTTGTGTTGTTACTGAAATAGTGAATGTGTAGGCGTAGTGCATGAAAAGTAGGCAGTATAAGAACAGAGCCGAGAGTGGAGTGGACATTGTCTCTTTGTGCTTTTTGAGTGTACTTTTTTAATGTGTTGTTCCTACTTGTGGTAATTAATTTTGTTCGCGTTTATTAAATTACGTGGAGCCGTGTTTTTAATTGAATTGTAAATTGATGTTGGAGTTGAAATTGGATTCGTGGAACAAACAATGACTTGTAATCTACGAAATTGTGTGGTTTTGATTGAATTGAAGTGCTGGAAGTAGTGAATTTCTAATCAAGTGCTTCTGAAACGTGGATAATGTGTATCAAGGTGAGATTTTTATCAAGTTAAAACTGAACAGACATAAAAATTTATTCAAATTTGATAAACCCAAAAACCGCAAACATAAAACCTCATCTGTCACGTAGGTCATATGTGACCACGAACAATAGATTTTCTTTTGTGTCTGTTGTCTGACAGATCAGCCATTATCAAGACATTTTGCTTCAAAAGTAGGTACTCTTTAGTTTAGTTATTTTGTTTCAGTTTAAACTAAAGTCTCATTTCCTCAAAAACTAATTCATCATAAAAGTCGTAATAGAAAATCGAACCACCTTCTCACATGAGCTATCACAATTATTGAGCACCAAACGAAAGAAGAAAAAATTTAAAAATATGTAAATTAATTCTACCATTTACGTGTTGTATAAAAATTATCGTAACCGGCAATTGTTTGGCTGTTAAAAACTATGAAGGTATTGAGTATAATTGCACAGGAAAAGTAGGCGATGCATGAAATTAATTCACATCGTACTATCGCTTTAGATTTTTCAAAATACACCCGTTGATAATTGTAACTTTACGATGATCTACTTTTAATGATTCGTGTTCCATTAGAATTTTAAATTTTTTGTTGCAATTGATTCATTGTTTTCTTTTTTTTTGTTAAGTTTTCAGTTTATATTTGCAAAAATAACATTATTTTGAATAATATTATTAATATACAACGAAAAAAGTGTTCAACCCCAATGCGAAAAAAAATTGTAGTGCTTTGTCGACTCCGCAACTCTCGCAAGCCGATCGGTTAAACAGCATAGGCCGGACAGAAAAGCCTATAGGGGCGGTCCGCGGAGGGTGGAAACCTGGGAAATTTCACGTGCAAGACCCACCCCTCGGCAAAACACGTGCGGCCAAATAGCCTCGCGGAACGAACGCCTTTACTAATCATTGCCGCTCGCGAAAATAAAATAAAAAACATTTTGACGTTTCACGTCAATTTTTGACAAACAGTTGCGATTTACTTTTTTTTTACTTTTTTTCTGACGGGCTCGTTCTGTTTAAGCAGTCGATGTTAAGTGTGCGTTTTGTTAGTGTTTTTTTATAGAGTGTGAAATGTTTAACGCAACATGAGCAGATTTCATGGTTAGTTGGAGTTATTAGTTTCAAACATGAAATATACTATGTTTAGATTGAATGCGTCAGTTGTTCTTTTAGCTTTTTTTCTTTACCGTGTTAAGATAAACTGAGAGCTTGATTAGTTGCTATAAGTAAAGTGCATTAGTGCATGTTGACGAGTGATTAGCGGATAGTGATACATGCTTCTTTTGTTTACGTTCTTTAATTAACGTGGTTTTTTTTTCACTCACTGTATGTTTTAGCATAGACAATTAAGCGATTTTTACTCACTTATATTTTACAAATATTCTCAAAATCCTACCACTTTCAAGATTTCTTAGTCGCTTCAAAACACAGCTACTATTAATTTATTTTTCAAACGTTGCGAGGTATTCATTTTTATAAAGATGGTTTATATTATATATTTATGATAGTTATTATTAGTCTTTTTTTAAAGTAAATCAAACAAAATATATTCATCTGAAATTAAATTTTCTCTCCTTTAAAATATCCATAACAAATATTTTCTTCTACAGAAAGAATATTTAGAAAACTAACATTTTCATCTTCAGTTTTCAGAACTACATTTTCTACAATGCTTTTCTTAACTTGTTTGAAATCATATTCTTGTGGTTTCTTTCCTAAATAGCTTTTCAGAGTAATACTGAACTAGAGAAAATTTAAACCTAATATTTTTTCATCTTTAAAAGTTTACTTTAAATATATCTGACAAAATTATATTTTGAGTTACGCACAAAAAACAGTGTTGAATTACATAAAAATCAAGGGAAATTAAATCTCGGAATCTAATGATAGTACAAAATAACTGCTTAGACAGATAGTTACAGAATTTTTGTCTGATTACCAAAAAACGCCAACTCGCCAAATGTCAGATAACGGGACTTTAGCTTGACCCTTCGTATTCCGTGGACGCGATATCGAGCGAGACACAATGGCTTTTTAATTTTTTTCTGTAATTATCAGTATTCGAGAGGTTAAGGACGGCAGAATAGCTGCCCAGTAAAATGTCATTTTCAGAATCTGTTACTTCTTTATCGTTTAATTTCTAATTTAAAGCATAGCTTAGAAACTGTAATTTTTAAAATAACATCAACCTTTTCCCAACCATGTTGAGGTTGGTTTCCAGTCTAAACAGATACAGTTTAATACCAGTATTCAACATGAAGGGACTCCCTGTTTTAAATATCACAATTCTAATATTCCCACAAACCCTTCATCATAGCTCTTAAGCCCTCCGCTCTCCAGCCTCTTGATTTGTACCAAGTCAACGCTTCAAACATCGACATTCTATAAAAAGTTTTAATGCTGGTTCTATTGCATTAATTAATAATAAAAATGTCTCTCTTAATATTTAGCACTGTTAGTTAAAAAAAATGATTTTGATTCTGAGGTAAAGAATCGTCTGTATGAACAAGAAGAAAGATGAAAATAATACACTGGGCTGCAAAAATTCTGGGTATTTGATTAATTCGTGAAATTTTAGTATGTTGTTGATGACTGGTTGATAAAAGAAATACATAACACGTTTTGTACACTATTTAATTTCAATTAAATACCTACTAAAAACCACTTCTAACTTATGACCACAAAAAACAAATCACAGTTTATCAAAAAAAAAATGCTCTAAATCAAAAATTAATCTTAAATCCAGAATCCTAGCAAACTTTTTGACAAATAATTTGTAAGAACTATTGACGAAGAACAGAATTTAGACACATTAAAGATACCTGTTACTTTAAAATTAAACGAGATATAGAATACAACTACTAATGAATTTATTAAAATCACCAATTGAGCACAATCTTTTTTCTGTTTCTAGCAACGAAACACAAAACATATGCAAGGTATGATCTTTCAAAAGCAAATCTTCTTAAGTATCTTCTTCAAGAGCCTAATGAACCTATCCGAGGTTACTTCTAGGCAAGCGTGCTCCATCGTCGACCACATCATCGCGTACCATCAGGTGAGATAGTGGTCAAACGCGAGCCTATTTATGATAATGATAAAAAATAACATTTCACTATTTATGAGTTATTTATTTTTCAGTTCAGAGGTTCTTAAATTTAAATGAGTAAATACATCAAGAGGTTTAATAATAAAATTGCATCTTCTTGTAAATAACTCCATCAGCTGTAGAGTCCAATATCCTTCATTCCGTCGTTTATGACTCTGAAATGAATATAAAATTACTATTCTGCTAAACCAAGAATTTCTTGTTTTGTAAGTACAATATTGTTTTCTGTTGAATTGAAACTGACAATGAGAATTTATTAATAAAGATAATTTATTTACAAGGATAAAAACTATATACCTACAATGCACAAAATACTATTTATATAAACTCTAAAATATACACTTATTAAAACCAAAAATAAAAAACTAAAATATGGCGTCGAAAAACTCCTCCTTTCTGTCGACTGGTAATGTGCCCAAAATAATCGCCTTCGTATGGTATAAAGGAAAAGCAAACACACCTAATTGGTAAAATTTTCTTTTTAAACCATCAATAAAAGCATAAAACATTTATCCGCTCTAGGTGGAGCGGGCGTGTCAGACTCTTACAAATACAAATACAAATAATACAAATAGTTTTATTTCACTTTAACAATTTTTCTACTACATAGCTAGTGCTAGAAGTGTCCTTTTAAGCATAGGTATAGATGCCTGTATTAGGACACTCCACTCTTCCGTATCCACATTAACATAGAAAAATATTGTGCCAGTATTCACTATTTATACAATTTTGAGAAAATAGACTAAATTATATTACAAAAGAGAAATAAAGATGACTGTTATTATATATCAGCTCAGTTAACTATCAAATAAGTGTGAATTTTGTGTATGTTATTATGTGAGTTGTGTATGTGTGATATGTGTGATATGTGTGTGTATGGGGTGTATATATGTGTGTGGGCTGTTTGTGTATGTGTGGTGTGTGGATGTTGAATATGTGAGTAAGTATAAGCGTGAATGAGTGAGTTATGATCTTCTTCTTGAATGACTCTTACTGACTAAAACCCATCCATGTTTTTTCAGTTGCCCTTTGCGTTCGAGAGCTGCGGTAACTCTTTCGAACTATCCCTCGAAAAAACCATTCCACTTAGTAACTATCTCACGACCTAACACAACCAAATTCTTTTCGATACCTTGAACCATTTTTCCAATTCTATCACCAAATGGTTGACGATATAAGCAAATAACTTTGTAAGCATGTTTAGTATTTACGTCAGGAATACCTAATTCTACTTTATTGCGACCTTGGCTCAGATAGCGTGGGTTATCAATAGCTTAAACTATGTTACGACAGCTGATAACATGTCTAGTTTAACATGACCTCGCTTTTCTAGTGTTAGGTAAAGTAATCTAGGATTAGTAGGGGCATCAATTTTATAACAAAGCTATCCGGATGGCTACATACCTACTGGTCGTACAAAATTTGAGTCAAAATCGACACGACAAGAAGATGTGGTGTACTTGTATTTTATTATTTATCCTTTTTTCATCGTCACTATATTTCCAAAATTCCTAAAAGCCTTACAGGTTATTTTAAAATAAGAGGCTCGAAAGTTTCATCCTCTTATCCCAATCTATTCAGGGTTGGCTCAACATATCTTCTTCTTCCACACTTATCTTTTAGTGATCTATCTATTATCTCAGTAGTCACTGTCTTTCTAGACATTTGAGCTAGAAAGTAACAAGCTAAAACTCCAAAGTTCGCATAAGGCCATGGTATAAGATATTCAGAAAAGCCTCTGTGGCTCCTTCATCTCATCTTTTGGACTAATTCAGTTAGGTCGTACTTAATTATTTTTGCACGTAAATACATCTATCAATAATGAGAACGACTATAACAACAGAGGAAGAAATAATTGCAACTCAAATATGTGTGGTTCTTTCTTCAAAAGACCATTACAGACACTAAGCTGCATGATACTCATATAGCATAATGTGAATGCGAGACCTGTGTATGTCGTTTTATTCATGGAAATTTTATGACTGTCTGGCAGTTTGAGTATTTTTGCGGCCTACCCAAATGTCTTTACTTTGGTATTTTTCGTCGGTTCGTTGAGCTCCTCAAAGTTCTGAGTTGAGCTTCACGATATGCTTGCACTGTGTGTTGAATGCTTGCACTGTCTAGACAGGTCCACTCGAATTTGCGTGTTGCTTTCCTCAGAAGCTCATCCCAGACATAAACGATGGTTCTCATATGATTTGACCAGTCTGTACATATTGTATGGATTTGAACACTTTAAAAGAGCTTGACCTCTGAGTTTGTTTCGGTGTTTCTTCTCATTGTAGTCAGCTAGGAAACACCGGCCTCATCTAGCTAAAACTGACAAAAAAAATATTGACGTGTAAAAGTGTTGTGTTGTTACCTATAAAAATAAAATTATTCATCTTTTATTGAAAGTTGATGAGTTGCATGACAGATGATATAGCTACAAAGGGTTTAACTTCTGAAGTGACGGCTGAAAGAGATGTATGAAAGAAGACATGCTGCGGTCTTGAATTAGGGTAGGAGTGTGATCCTGCCAGGGTCGCGGAAGTAATGGAAAAAGTCACCGCGCCCCTGGCACAGGCAACTGATGGAACACGGGTGGGCTTTAAACTACTATTACACCTTCCTGTCTCCTAAATTGGGTCCCTTGAAATCGAAAGGTGTAATTGAGCCTTAAGAGCAGTTAGTGTCCGATTTAGTGAGATTGGAAGGTCCCGATTTGACTTCCTAAATTGTGTACGATTTAGGATAGTGTAATCACATCACTACGATTTAAAAAGAAAGAAAGAATATAAATTTATTTGACCCAGGTACACAATATTCACAAAAAAACACTTACAGAAATAACCTAAAATAATATTATGTTCCCCACGGCTGCGCCAAATAGGCTAGATTTAGAGCTAAGTGTTGCCAATTCAGCGACTTTGACGCTACAAATGGGCTATTAGTATTTTATATGTTTAAATTATAATTTAATTTCCCAAGGTCCCATTCCCAGAAAAAAAAATCTTGGTCCGCTCCTGTAGAATCAGTTTTAGAGACTTTCTAGCGACTTTTGATATTCTGTCTAGGGGCTCAAATTTATAAGAGTTGGCAACACTGCCGATTTAGGATTCTGATTTAGGAGTCCAATTTAGTGTAGTGTGATCGCTAGCTTCCTACTTCCTAGTCAGATTGTTCCTAAATTGGGTCCCTTGAAATCGGAAGGTGTCATTGAGCCTTTAGTCAGTAAGAATTTGACATTCCCCACTACACCCAGAGCGGTAGAAGTTATTTGGATGGTTTCCCACCAAATAAAAAAAAATAAGAGCATGATGGATCTAAAAATCTCCAATACCAGCCTGTAACTCTCTTTTTTGTTTCGTTTGCTGTAAAAGTTATACATAAATCCTCATTTCAAATCAATTGATCACAATTAATAGTCAGTTCCATTTATTAACACAATTTATTATGAATCAGACGATTAAGATTTGATCTCTGCAATTTTAATGAACGTTTAGGTATGCCCCAAATTGGATTAGTTACTTCTTAAGGTTCGGTGCAATTAATACAATTTATATTTAGTATAGATTGGATAATATAACGTATAGAAAAAAAGTAATTCTCAGAAATGTTTATAAGTGCACTTTGTTTTGTTGAAACACCTGCCTAAGCTGTTTAATAGCACTGGAATGAAGTTATCTATCTACGAGTATAGTGAATAATAATTAGCTGTTATTAAAAATCATTAACATACGTCGAACATTCTAAGTCACTTAGCGTATGTATGTATACGAGTAAACGCCCAAGACCCCTAATTCTAATGAATACCGAATTAGAACGAAAAGAAAAAAAAAATCCAATTGTTCTCGAACGCATTAATAAAAATACTATTCTAAATTCAAACGGCCCATTAACCGGTTCCCACGGCGGCCATGTTGGCTCGTCCTCGCCCGCTATTGGTGGAGGCCGCGAGTTTAGAATTAGAATGTAGACCCCACCATTTGGCGAGCGGCAAATTATGTTGCCAGTTTTTACGTTCCAAGTTCAAATAAGCAGCTGTTCGTAATTCGAACTTTTTTTTTAATGGTAATCCTAGAAACGGTTGGGCCGTTAGAAAAAATAGAATGGGATTTGAACCCGTCAATTACAGTGGATAGGTTGTTAAGTTCGGGCTATTATCTAGAGCTATTAAACGAATGAATAGAAATTACACGGTCTATGTAATAATTTCATTTATAGCCCTAGGATTATCTTTAGTAATTTTCTTTTTTATTTAACCTTTGCTCGCGTTTATTCCAAAACGGGTGAGGTAAGAATAGTAACACTAACAACAAATGGCATTGACATACTTGCCCTGCCCTTTGGGTTCTAAATAACTACAGGTCACCAATCAACGAAACAACTCTTCACTTAACAATCTCCTAATAAGGGTTTCTAAGCTGGTATCAATAACAGTTTAGAATTTTAGATCATTATGCGTATGATTTTAATTAGAAAAATCGCGAAAAGTGTCGAAATCTACCTTTCTGAAATGCCTGTGGTTTTTCTTGCAGTGTAAACAGTAAGAAAAAGTCATCGCTCACCGTTAGGTGAGATGGTGGTCAAGCGCGAGCCTACCGAACGTATCCATGCCTGAAGATATTATCCACTAGCTTCTGCCTGCGGCTTCGCCCGCGTATATATTTTATGTGCTATTCCAGTCTATAATCTATCTCTGTGCCAAATTTAATCTAGATCTGTTCAGCCGTTCTGGCGTGGTTGTGATGAGTAACAAACATCCATCCAGCCAAACTTTTGTATTTATAATATTAGTAGGATTCTAATGATTTAATATCCACTACTGTAATACCTAGTTGTTGGATTTATTTAATTTCCATAAAATAGGTCCTTTCACCTTTCGTTCTGAAAGGACCATTGCATAACATGGTAGATCTTGTTCAATTTATACTTATCCGTACTGTGGCATAAACATAGGTCTACAGGTCTAATTTGCTAATCTCATCGTCTAAGGAAACTCATCGGAAGATCTTCAATACTCTTTATTATGAACAGGATTGCTAATACCTTTAATTCAAGAGTGAATAGGTTACTTCTAGGTAAACGTGTTCCATCATCATCGTCGATAGTGAGATAATGGTCAAACATTACATAGGGTGACACAATGTGTATTAGTTTTGTAGTTTCCCAATCTGAACTGTATCCATGCTCGGATTCACAAACACCATTAAATTAGATCCTCATAGCATTCATGAGGGACTTCAAGTTATAATTGGATTATCTATCTAAAATAGTTCACTTCTTAAGTACCAGACCATTTTGCCATCTCTCTCAAACAGATTCTATAAGACTGACAGAAGAGTTGAGCTACGCAAACAATCTCACATATCTATTTCTTTCAAATCGATATCAGGCCGATCGCAGCAAAGACCATTTCTCACGTAGGGATTCACTCGGTTCCAATCTTCAGTGTTTGTGCGGCGTGTCTCCGCAGACCATGTCTCACCTTCCATCTTGCGCCACATGCCCTGCTACCAGTTCACGTCGGGATCTAATGACAGCGTCACCGGACGGCATTGCCGTGGCCGAATACTGGGCCAGGCAAGGGATTTAATTAAGAAAATATAATATTTATGCCATCGACAAGCTAAGAAGAAGAATTAGCTATAACAATTCAATTATTGTCCCTTAAAGACATGAATTTCGCCTAATCTCCCAAGAAAAATGTTCCTAACAGGTAGCTTGAGTTGGCTGAGCAGGGAAGGATGGCTACTGAGATGATGAGTAATAGAGAAATATGGACGAAGAGGACATGCTGCTTCAACCCCAAATAAATTGGGATAAAGGCAAAACGCACGCGCACGCGGTTTGGTCGATGTGACGTCGCTTGGTTGAGGAAGGCCTAAATCTAGCAATGAACGTCTTTCGGCTGAAGTGATAATGATGTAGGGCAAGAGACGCACCGTCGACGCCAAATTGCCAGCCTGTCGGTTTCCTATCGGTTACATTACGGGGAGTGTGCATCGGAATTCCATAGTTGAATTCCGCCAAGCCCGTTCTATCATCTGACCACTGAACGTCCGACGATGCGCCGCCGGTATAGGGTGGACTTCCCACCCACACGCACTAAACGTTTTGGAAACACATACATTGTGCGTACTAAGGAGTGTGTCTGTGTTTCTTGATAGCTACAACCTTCTAGGCAATGTCGGCCACATCATAACTTACCATCAGGTCAGATAGTAGTCAAGCGCGGTGTGAGCCCATCAAAGTTTAAAAAAAGAATGAGGATATATAAGTTAGTAGTGTAGGGACTTATCTATCCGCACTTCGACTCCCATTCAGTCCGTTGTGTGTATGATATGGGTATGAGAGGTAGTGTAAAATCTCAGAAAAATCTTTCATACCATTAAAATATACACAAGTTATTTATATGTCGTCGTATATATATTTATGTAGGTAGTGACGCGAGTCTAAACGAGCCGTTAGTTAATATTCAAGGTGTTCGTGATTAGCGAAACGCCAAGGTAAACCCAACTGGTCGCTCCGCCTGGCGAGGATAATACTTGTTTGGTGGCTCCACTTCTTTTAGGATACCACATAAATATATAGAAATTAATTTCAAGATTTTTTCGAGTCACGTTTAGCTGTTTTAATTCCTTGTAGAGATTGTGATGTAAAATTGGTGTAGTTTTGTGTCTCAAGTGTCTACGCAACTGGACAATATGTGGAATCATTGAAACAAGCGCGATTTTATCATAGCATTTCAGCGAAGCTTACCGAGAAGGCTGACTCGATATATTTGCTGCCAAAATACTGCAAAAATATTAGAATATGCTACGTACCTCCCTATTTTAATAGAAAACCAAGTGACTGTATTCTGTATCAAAAACTAAACACTTTATAAACTTGACTCTGGCTGAATGTAAAAACAATGCGAAGCCAAAAAAAAAGAGAAGAGTATGAGGACACTTTGGAGAAGGTTTTTATATGGCTTTCTGACAGACCGACTCCTAGTCGATTCAAAAATCGCTGTAAATTATTTATTACAAACTAACTTTGGCCTAATGGCCTATTACTCAGGAACTAAATATTTCTCCGTGACAAAGTAGCAATATGCAATAGTGTAACCTTCTATCCAAAGGAATATTGTACAGTACAAACAAAATACAGTCACACTCTCTTTAAGTCAAGAGTGAATAGGTTACTTCTAGGCAAGTGAGCTCCATCGTCGACCACATCATCTCTTACCATCAGGTTGACCACTATCACAAAGCAGAATTATTCAGAAAATCAGTTTCAAATACCTAATTTACCTGGGTATCTCAGGGTATTGAGGATACGCTTGAAATTAATTGTATCCCAGGCCCCTGACTCATGGTAGCGGTAGGGACTGTGGGGTTTTAGTCGGTAAGAGTCCAGCGTAACTCTCCGTTCACTCTAGACGGAGAGTGAGGAAGAACAAGGAATGGTCTGTATTCTTAGGGATAAACACATTAAAATAGTGCCGTACTGAAACCTTTTATAGAACAGTATCTACCTATAAAAACCGCAGCTCAATTCTGTTCACAAACAACATTTTAAGTATTTAATCAAAAGCGCAAAGTCCAGTGAGCAAAGTCTAGCAACACACGAACTCAACTCATGGCTGCATTAATTATTATTCTGATTTCGATTGTTTTCATTGCTATCACATTCTAGAAGTTTGTGGCTAGATAATAAATGCATGGGCTGATTTTCAAAGTTAAGCAACACTTGCCTAGGTCAGTCTATGGATGGGCTCTTTTATGAGACTCTTTAGTGCTTAGGAAAAAATGATGCGGCCGTTAATGCCGCATATTTTGATACTCGCGACGGAATTAAAACCTATAGGATACTTCCCATTGTCCCCGAATCATAAAATTTAGCAAAAAGCAAAGTTAAGGAATAAGTCCGAAAGCCATTAATTAATATGTAGTTTTATCACTTAAGAAAAATTATGTTTAAGCAATTATAATCTTATATTAGCAGTTGAACATTTTGCATCTACGGTTAAGACTTAAGTTAGCAAAATCATATTGTTGTGTATGTCGTTAATTTGTGGCAAATAAATACTTTTTCTTTCTTTTCTTTCTTTCTTTAAGTTTGACCTTCAATCCTATCCAATCATATTTTTTTAACCGACGATAAAAAAGGAGGAGGTTCTCAATTCAAATATTTTTGTATGTTTAGCGCTCACACCGTTATTTATGAACCATTAGTTCTTTTGTTGAATTTTTTGTTAAAAAGATTTTTCGTCAGAAAATCGGTTATGGGCGATTTTTTTTTTACGTAATTGATATAACATTCTTGAAATTAGAAAGATGTTTCAAATCGTGAATGAGTAAGGAAGGTTTAATAAATAATGAAGACCATGCATGGAATTTATATTGTGAGTTAACATACGCGTACGGTACGGTAATAGTGGTTCTTTGCCAAATGTGTCATTCGGTCTTTAGGTACGGTTTTAGTCCTCATTATTACTTATATTGCATCTTATAGCATGATTTTCATTATTTCTTTACCTCTAAGACTTGGAAGTTGTACTTCCCCATTATAAATGATGCGCTATTTCAAACTACATTCTATCTCTGTGCCAAATTTCATCATAGCTGAACGGATCTTTTCAGCGGTTCTGGCGTTATTAACAAAAATCCATTCACCCAAAATTTTACTTATATAATAGTAGTAGGATGACTAGCCACCCGCTGGCGGTAGCATGAAAGTCTATTGTACTATCGGGATAAAAAATATCCGGTGTCCTTATCAAGATAACTATCAATCTGTGTGCCAGGTTTAATCCAAATCCGTTTAGCTTTTGGGGCATGATTGTATAACAAACATACTAACATTTAAATATTCAAACGAACAGATAATATGTAGAAAATGTCGTGGGTTATACATTGGACGCACTCTGTAGCTCATAGTATATGTATACTGTAATGTGTAATCGTTTATTTTCCCAAATAAATAAAATAAAAATAGAACAAATATTCAATCTATAACATTTGTATTTTCCGCTTAGTTAGAGGGAGACTTTACTTATAATAGAGTAATAATTCAATTGGTGAATGTAGTAAACAATTCGAACAAACATTTATATGGTCTACAGAAAGTTGTTCCTGGTTACATGTTTGTGAACGCACATAGTATACAGCAGTAATTCCTAGTGCGAGACAACCTTTTTTTGATGAAAAAAAAAAATCGGAGAAAAGAAGTTTTGAACTCTAAGACAGCAATTACCTTATATTGTCTTCCTGTCTCTACTATATAAATCAAACAATGATTCTAGGTAGCACAGCCCAAGGCAGAAGGGACCAAAACGGAATTCCAGGAAAACCCACATAAAATCTTAAGAAATAAAATTGATTCACAAAATACAATTTTTTTTCCGTAATTGAATCTATTTCTACAAACTAACAATTATAGATGACGTAATTAAAATGGCACGTGCATAAAATTTAATTAAATAGATCCCAATAAATATTAAAATATTCGGTTTAGTTATTTATTACAAACGCTTAGAAACGCAATAAATAAAATCATTAAAAATACATTATTTATTTACTTGTTCCGATTCTTAGTTGTAACAAAGGCTTACGCAAGATAAAACCACAATGAATACGTCAGAGGAACACATCATATTATTTACTATATTTGATGTACGTAATTGGTAAGATACCTAGCCGGTAGATACCGTATGAAAAACATCACTTCTGGGGCAATCTGGTAAAAACGCAAAAATTTTCTTTGAATGGGGATAAACCTAAACTCATCTTGGGAAATACTACGCAAGTGACACATCTTAAAGTGTATGATTAAACGTCTTTCTATTGTCCTTTCCCTTTTTATTTGGGATAGAAGCAACATGTCTTGATTATTTATTTATTAATTTATCAAACAATTGCTTAAACCATGTACCGGAAGAAACAAAGAAGAAGGACAAGGTGGACCGATGGCCTGGTGAAGGTGGCGGGAATCCGATGGATGCGAGACGCACAGGGCCCGTCGTTGTGGTGACACTTGGTCCCAGGCCTTTGTACAACAGTAGACGTCTTTCATCTGAAATGATATTGATGATGATGATGAAGGCAAAATTAAGTCCAAAACTGAATATTATGTACAAAAGTCTGAACAATAATTCATTTTAGATCGATTGGAAGTTGGCTTTCAGTCTTACCTATTGCATCTTAAATAATGATTAAAAGTCCTACCACGCACACTTTTTCCACACAATGCTGTTTTTAAATGCACACTTTTTTGCACACAATGTCTTTTTGTCATTAAAGTACGAACCTATTACGTAGAATATTCAAGAACCTATATTTAAAAAGTAGTCTTGAAAATGGCGAAAATTTCGTTGCCTATTAACCATAGATTATATCAATAAGCGGCACGCAATATTAATGTAATAAATACTTTGATGATAAACAGTTGCGATAGCCAGACGATTATTAACACAACACGTATAGCCCTTCGAATGACGGAACCATTCGACACCGACGATATTGTGCACATCACGCTTTTAAGTATTTAAAATATCGGTCCTTTTGCTTACACCTGTTATTTTTCTTTAACTTATTACGTTAGTACTTAATGCATTTTGTAACTATAGATAGTATTGTGTTAATTGTATATTTTATTTCCGTTAATTGAAGGATATGCTTGCTTTTAGCATGCTATATTGATACTATACAAACATACGTAATAAACTCTTCATAAATATTTATCTTTAATCCACTAGACGAATTATTTTTGCATTTTGCAGTTATAATAATAATTATTATCTTTTTTCTTTTTTTGGGGGGGGGGGCTGGGAAATCATTCAATGACTTCTCCCACTCTGGGTGGAGCGGGAGGGCGTGTCAGACTCTTACTGACTAAAACCCACCCCTGTTCCTTCCCTGCCTGAGTGCCCAGGTTGTGCGGTAACTCATTTTCAGAATTTATCCGCTACCCCTAGGCACATAATTATTATCATAATATTTACTTACTAATAAAATTAAAATCATCACCAACTAAAGTAAAACCTTGCATATTTTCCCATTTTCATAGAACGGAAAATGTCGAGTCTGATTTAATGAAAATTCCCACGAATCCAAGGCCAGAATTACAAGGAAAACAGCATCTTACTAACTAATAAAACGCTTCAGCAAAAACCAGTTTCTAAACTAAGATTAACATCGAATCTTTCTAGGATAAATCCATTAATTGATGCACGTTTCCTTGTCCCATAAGGTCACTGACGAAATACCGGAAAATAGGACCACGTAGTGACGTAATAGGATCGTTTATGATCAAAATCAGCCTTGTTCGATTGCAAGCGACTTGATAATTGTTGTAATCTGCTTACGGACGATAATCTGATGATTACAACGTCTTGAGAACGGTTTCCGGCATTTGATTTAGTTTATAATTACATAGATTGTTGCGGTAGGATCTGAAATTACAAGCCTCTGGTTTGCAGGTTCTAATTTAAGATATGATATAGAACGTGTTAATGGTGTAATGGTTAAGTTTATTAGCGGTAAGAACACACTTTTCGGGTTTTTACAAAACTACTCGATTAAACGCATGAACTGAGTTTAGTTTAAACTAATCGTGATAAGTTTCATTGGTGAAATCGACCCTTAGAAATCGTCCTTACTAAACCCGAATATCGGTCAGTATCCAAACAAACCACAAAATCATCAACGAAAGAAATTTGATTTTCTAAATGAAATCGAACTAGAAATGGTTCGAATACAGTTTGAAATTCGAATCTAATTTTATTAGATTTGTCTTGGACCTTTGTGGATGGCATTAGGTTGAAATTATAATGTGGAAAGAGGTGGTGTATTCGAAAGAATCACCGGAGCCTTGAAACGCAAAAGGCAACTGAAGCAACACAGGCTCCACCCAGAGCGGGGGAAGTCAATCATGACTTCACAACATCAAAAGAAAAAAAGTATACAAAATGTCGTTTTCCGTCGCACAAACTACAAATATTTACCGCCCCATTGTTTATTTTCAAGTCTGAGTGCGTTTTAATGTCGGTAAACAAACTCACAATCCCAAAGATATCTTAATCGACGCAATTCATTTCCCAGACATAAGAAACAATTACTTCTGTTATTATTCTTCTGCCTTTACCAAATATTCAATACTGGGTACACTGCCTGTATGGGTTGTTCTCATAGTAAAAGTGGTTTATAATGTTGTTGTCGTGGTATGGGCATGTGATGCGGAGGAATGAAGAAAATGTCGTGAGGAAAGTCCTGTGTATGGATGTCGATGGCTATAGGAGTAGAGGAAGGCCAAAGAAACGATGGATGGACTGTGTGAAAGAGGATATGGGTAAAAAGGGGGTGACTACAGAGATGACGACTAATAGAGGAGTATGGAATAAAAAGATATGTTGCGCCGACCCCAAATAAATTGGGATAAGGACAGGCGAATGATGAATGTTGATTATGGCCAGTGTTTTCATTTATTGTTGTATTGTTGTCTCCGCCTAGTATTTATACCAAATTGAAGCCTAACCCAATATCAAGACGAGCGTTGCTTAGTCTAGAAAATAAACTCATGCGACTGTATTTAGCCACGACCTTACTTCTATATCATCATCTTCTCAAACTCCTTTATCTTCTGCCACAGAGTCCCGCATCGGAGTCGGACAGCAGTTCGGTGTCGGGGGCAAAGAGTCCGGCGTCGGCTCCGCCTCTGCTGCAGCATCTGCTCCAGCTACAGGCGCAGAACCCGCAGACTATAGCACAGGTATGTTACTGAGCATTATATTAGATGAACAAATTTTAATATTAGATGAAAAAAAAAGAATAGGGTCAAATTAGATGAGCTACCGAAACTCCGCAAATATGACGAATATCAATATCCAATAACTATATAACATAAAAAATCAAGTTCTTGACTACACTACCAGCGGCCGTTGACTGTTTTCAGAAGTAGTATCTACTTGAAATTAAGAGTTAAGATTTCTCTGGCCAACCTCGGCGTCGCCTTCCATATTCGGCCAGTCTAGGAAGAGGTGCCGACAGTGTAACAACCTAAACCCCAAGGGCCCCAAGGGCTGGGTCAAGGTGGCTCGAGAAAATAATACCTGGAAGGATTTGAGGGAGGCCTTTGCCCAGCATATTGAAAAAAACCAGGCTAAAATAAAATTAAAAATAAAAGTGTTATACTGTAGTCGTTAGATATCGATATACTTTCTCATCATATCTGCATAGTTTTATTTTGCTCCCAAATCTAATAATCATGTTCATTCACACAAAACTACTACTTGTGCAAGAGATATCATGTATCTTTGTCTCTTTAACAAAAGGATTTACTAACGAATAGTTTCTGGGAACAACGTTATGGCAATTATTTGCAAAATTTTCATAAATTAGATTCGAATAAATTGATGTGATTTGTGGGAAAATGGCTAAATAACATGCAACTAATCGGTATTATCTAAGACCTTTCCACAAGTTGAATAAGAATGAGTTTTGGAATGAAGATATCGTAACATTTATGTCATACAAACCAATTTGGTCCTTTTATACGGAAGCCATCACTTAATTTCAATATTATGAACTTTTCCCTTGATCTTTTCGCGAAGCTTTATTACTTTAATTTACCGCAACTCAAGGCTGGTCTTAAAAACATTCCTTTTTATCCTTGTGTCTCGCCAGATGGTCTTTTAAAGAGCACTTAAATATTTCTTAGCCTTCCATAGCCGTGTAGGTATCCAAAAATGTATCCATAGCTTTCAAATAAATCCCTTGTTGATATTCGCCAGTTGCTGCTTAATAATGGCACTCAGGTCTTTCTAGTCCTTACTTGTTACTCTCACTAGCTTATATTCATTTTTATTCATTCATATGAGAAAAACAAGATTTATTAAATAAATTTGTATTATTCTCCTTAGGTACATAGTATCTTTGTCTATATCTCCTAAGTTTCTATTTCACCACATTACAAACTGTATGTCATTTCTGAAAGAAGCACTCCTTATTGCCTCACTTCAGGGTTAAGTCCTGCTTATTCCTACCCTTTTTCCACTTCTGTTCCCAACTCTTAAGGACCAGCCTTATCTTTTTCGTTTTTATCTGCAATGTCAGAAGCAGGGCTACATGGACGTGTGTGTACAATTTTACTCCCTACCAACACCTTTATTTCTGTAACTCTTTTATATCTCATTATCGTCCTCCCCATCCCTATTTATTTGGGGTTGGCGCCGCATGACTTCTTCTTTCATAAATCTCTATTTGCCGTCCTCCTTCTTTTTCCTTACCCTCAACATAGACCACCCTTCTTTTTATTTTAAGTTCTATCAGTCCATCCAAATGTAGTCTTATAGATATCGCTGTCAGCGATAAGACCACCATTGTACCCATAGATTTAAGTTAATGTTTAAGAATTGTTTAACTATTTTGGTATACAATAAAGTGTATTCTATCTATCTATCAGTGTGTTAATCGTAAGCGATGTCACAAGCAGGGCTACACAGACGTGTGTGTGCAGTTTCAGCAGATGCTGACGGCGCTGGCGGCGCTCGGCAGCGGGCTGGTGCCGCCGCCACCGCTGTCGCAGCCCTGGATGATGCAGCGGCTGGTGCATAGGCAGAACGAAAGGTGAGTCTTTGACATTAGTTTATACTCCTCCTCCTCCCGTCGAGGTCCTCATTACTGAGGGTCGTGATTACCCCGATGTGAAGTCACTTTCTTCACGTTGCTTTAATTATTTATTTATTAAAAACAAAGTTTATAAAATCTTAACTTAAGAACTAAACTTAGGAACGGAACAAACAGTGTGTGTGACACTTAATTATCACTTTCATAAAGTAACTGACAATAATAAATTGTCTTATATGTATGGAAAGCGAATAAAGGAAATATCTTATGTTATATCGAATGACTTATATCTTATAAAACTACCTAATTACTTATTTGCACTCCCTCAAAAATCTGCAAACCTCTTTCCCAAGAACATCGTTTACAAACTTTTGCTTGGCCTTCTTTGGCGTTGTGAAGCCCCTCGTGGAATTTTGCGAGTTTATACTAAAGCTGTACAAAGATCAAAAATCTTTTGGCATGTGTATAACATTAGAAATAATGCCGCCATCTTTTCAAAATTCAATTATAAAAAAATTAATTCACAATTTTAACCAACAGCACCCCTGAAAACGTAGTTCAAGCGCCAAAATATCCTTAAAGTACTTTAGAGCTGTGGATTTCATAGCGTTAAGTGAAGTAGAGACTAAAGAAACTACTCAACTTCAAAATACGAAAATATGTGGTTGGTTTGCAATGCGTAATTAATTATACGGTTTAATGAAATTGACCAAATAGCAGATAAGCGAATTGTGGTCAAGTTCTCGAAGAATTGACACATGTGGCAGCAAAACTGTTTGGTTAAACTGCACTGAATGCATGAGAAAGAATACATACGTGCTTGCAAGTAAATAAACGAAGGATTCTTCCTTAAAGTTCTGTGCCAAATCGGAAGTAAATTTACCATCTCTTAAACTATTCAAACCTGGCTTTTAAAATTATTTTCCTATTGCGTCTCCTTCCAAGAAAGTTTAGTACAAAACATAAATATTAACCGTGCTTCAAACAGAAATTTAGCTATAATACTACCTCCATTCAACCAGTCAAGGATCATGACCATAATTCACGTTGTCTACAACATACCTACAATTTTACAAACACCATGATTTTATTATTGAGAGAAAAATCAACAATGAATAGAGTACACCTTGACCTCAATATATGCGATTTGTTCTAAGTGTACCTACAAATATTAAGTTAGATGCGTATGGAATGCTTCATACAAAATTATATTGTTTTCAATAATATGTCGGTTCACATTTCTTATTGTTGTTGACTGTTCTGCGCGCACCAGCTTAAGAGGGAACAAGGGCTGCGATTCTCCATACAAATGTATTCCCCTTTTTTCTTCCTGATTAATGCTTCTAGAGAATTTTATTTTTATAAAGTATAGGTCTGCTGTAGACACGTCCGTCATTTCCTTTTTTTCAGCAACAAAGTAAAGAAAATATGACCCTCCAAAAACTTCAAAAAATGGCCCATTTTAACTGCCGCTATTAGAGGACTACCAGACAAATTCGAAAAGTGTTTAACATAAAACATTTAATAGGAACCTAGACATACTCTTTCTTAAAAACTTTGCCAAAAATAATTGAATTGGCTCAGTTTTCTAGGAGAAAACGGGGAATACGAAACGTCGATCTCGTCAAAAATTTTGTGGTAAAATCGGCCACAGTTGCAGCTGTCCTATCGCACTCTACGCGAGCAGGCTTGAGGCAGCACGACAGCAATAGTTTCTTCAAATACCTCTTTTTTTCAAATTCCTCGCAGGCCCTGTACCCTCTTAAATGCCGTGGTTAAAAGATTCACAAATTACTCGTAACATAGTTATGCATGTCTTTAGTCTAATCGATATTGTAGTTTAGCTCATGCTATGGCAAAAGATAAGTCAGGCTGGAACGTTTGTATCAGGTCTGCCTAGAACCTTGTGGGACTCCTTCTTCATCGTCACACTCTTGGGAGAGTAGTCGTGGTCGTCACATCGGGGGTTGTGGCAAGCTTCACAATCCGTCGCCATTCCTCCCTTACGATAGCTCTTCTTGCACACTCGTGGAGTGGATCGTTGAGTGCAGTTTTGACTTGGTCAGTCGAACGCTTTAGTGACCTGCCGCGCGCTCTTGTTCCTTCAATTTTTCCCTGCACTAGAAGTCCTGCTGCTATCTGTTGTATTTATAAAAAGATTTGCTTTTTTCTACTCGTTACGACACCAAAGAAATTTACCACAACTTGGGCAATCAGTTTCGCTACCAATGAAGTTCACTGTTCTATTAACATGAAATAAACCTGAAGAACAATAAATCGGCGTTTCCTGATAGCTACAACCTGTCTCAACAGGTCTTTAAGCCTAGAGTGAATAGGTTACTTCTAGGCAAGCGTGCTCCATCGTCGTCCATATCATCACTTACCATCAGGACCCTGGTGAGATAGTGGTCAAGCGCGAACCTATCAAAGAAATGAAATTTAAAAAAAAAATTGACATAGTGGGTGTAAAGATTATAATGTTGTATGGAGCAGCTAAGATCTACACCATGTTAAGGGCACCAAGGCTAACCCAAAGGATTTACGATGATCACAAAATTATACATCGTATGAATGGTGCCGTTCTAACGGCATTGAATTTATAAAGTTTAAGGAGAATATCAGTACCTTTTAGACAAAGATTTTGTTTAACAATAAGCGATTAATGTTTAACTGTTGATTAACTGTGGTAACCTGTGAACTTTGATCCTTAGCCCCCGATAATGGTGTTGGTGCTTTAGGCTAAATTACAGCATCACTTTTACTAGCTTCATTTGTAACTAACTATGCAAAAAATCTTAGAAGTTAAATTTGACCCACTTCCCGATTTTTGATTGAGCTGAAATTTTAGCATACATGTTTAGTAAGCTAAATGACGTCATTCTAAATCCAATGTAAATTTATAGACTAGTTATTTTTATGCATTCCGATAATATAGGTATCAAATGAAAGGAAAAACCAAATTAAAACTTGGAAACTAAAAAAAAAACTTACTAAACTACACAGAAAGAGCTATCTCACATAGATCATGGCTACAAGAGGAGAATAATCTAAAAAGGACTGACACATAACTTTTTTCTTCCTCTCAGTTCGACATTAAATAATCCGACATCCATATCTGCGATGCAATTTTCATTAAGAATTCATGAATGAATAAAAGATTTGAAATTGCTAACAGATCGGCTCGATTCATTTACAAGCCATATCCTGTTAGTCAGGTTTCTGTGATTATATTTTAGTACTTGATAATCAAAGACTTCAAGGTTTTAAGTACTTGATTCGTGGCACTGGCCTAGCTACATATTGAAGGTGTGGGAAGATTGCAACCACCTAGACCCTGACCCATATCTCTATTCAATACAAGTGAGCAGAGCCGTCGGTGACTTGTATTCCTTTCGTAGGTGTCGAGCTATCCTTGATTTGTGTTCAGTGTTATTTTTAAACTGAAATGTACTTTATTTTTACTGTGGAAATGTTTTTCCGGGTAATCGGCAACCTTTTGAGGTGTTCCTTACTCCCTTATCCCAATTTATTTGGGTTTGTCACGAGACCTCTTCTTCCTTCATACTCCTCTAGTAATATTCATCTTAGTAGTCAATAGTCATCTTCCTTTATCCATATTATTTTTATCATTCACATAGACCGTCCATAGTTTCTTAGGTCCCTACTCTTAAAGCGATTCACATTTTATCCTAAATATTTTTTTTCAAATTTCCCTCATTTCGATTTAAAAGGAATCTTCCTAATTCATTGAAAAATCTTCCTATTAGGATCAAACTTAGAACCTCTAAATTTTCAAATGTTTTTTAATAGGTCTTTGAGGTCAATAGTACGTCCTCGCTCCACATAAAACTATTGTTTATTTAAGCCATCAATGAATCAGCTCTGCCTATTTCAGACTCAGAACATACATGGAGATCTCCCAAAAAGGAAGCTGTTAGTCCATAAATGGCGATTGTATTGGTCTTTCCTTTAGCCCACAAATTCCCCAGATTAATGTTTTCAATGATATTTATTTTGGTACTTCCCCCATTATAAATTATAACCGATGCTATTCCAGAATATAATTTATCACTGTGCCAAAATTTATCCAGATCCGTTGAACCGTTTTGGCGTGATTAAGTAACAAATATACTCGTACGATGGCTATCCACACTTTCGCATTTATTATATTATTAGAATTTTTCCAACTGCTGCGACGCAGGCTTCCTCTCTATGGGAGTGTGTGCGTCGGACATAATTCATTAATGTTTATCCTCTCAATTCCATAAATTAACGTTGGTAACTACAAGAGGTACAGTAAATTCATGGATTCGAATCGATAAAATTAACATTACCTATAAATTATTATTAACCTAATGCCGCTAAACGTCAATAGTACGTATTAGAATATAACCTTCGTTCGGTTTGTATTGAAATTCATACCGTTTCTGGTTATGTGACCAGCATACAACCTACGCCGGAGGAAATCTGGACATTAGCCAATTATTTTGATTTACCGTACCTTCTGTAGGTACGAAAAGACTACATAATTATGAGAAAAATATCGTCTATTCGTCTCCTATTTTTATTCACATAAACTGTTATTTTCAACAATCTTATTGAGATAATGAATGCTGTTTTAGCTATAACATCCTCCCGGAGTTCTATGTGAAAAATATGTGTTGAGATATCGGTCGAATGTGTGTGACTTAGAAAATATTATATGCTGTGAATCATCAGCGTGTCTTCCGTAGGGGTGACCAATTTTTTAAAGGCTTTAATATTTTCTGAAATCACCAAAATATCGAGTTAGATCATAATCTATTTTGTATCACAGGACCTTATATTGAGTGGAAATACTAGTGCCAAGTCTTGATCTTCTCACTATTCAAACAACAAACTTTTAAGACCCGACTTACGTTTCACATCATTTATTAACTGCTTCACGTCTATTCACTTCATAGGAGCCTCGTTTATCAAACGAACAGTACCTGTTACAATTCCGTAAGTACTTACATACGAGTACGTATTCAGTATCAGGTGCAGCTTCAAGGCTCACAATTTGTAATTTAAATACGTTTAGTTGAATTCGCGCCACCGCGGCCGCCATTGTCGATGCATCTCCGCCATGACAGGTGACGTCATAATATTCAAACGTTCTTTTGTTTATATTTAAATGTTTGTTAAGGTAAATTATTTGTTTCGTTTGAATTTGTATGATTTCAAAGATTTAGTCTTTTTAGTTTTTGATTAAACGTTTGAAAGGCACCTCTATTAATTTCTTTGATTTTTCTAAGCTTGAAAATCTCGATTTCTTATGTTGGTTGAAATTTCATCTTCAATTTAAGTATAATTTCTCTAAAATAAATACCTCGTCGACTTTTATCTGACTTTTTCTTTTAATTATATTAATGCATAAAATTTGCTTAGATAAACATTTTCTTAAAACCTGGCTGTCTTCAACGCATTCTCTGATTTACCACTCAGAAACTACGCCATCCCGATTCTAAAAACTTGGAATCTTCCAAATCAAATCTATCTTTCTTGGGTGTCATGAAACAGCAGAATAGAAAACATACCTTCAATGTACCTACATTATATTTCAATGCTGTCATTACAGCATGGCTACCATCTAACATAAATCATTCTTCTCCATACACTGTTGTTGTAGATCAGTTTCGACAACTCAATTCCCACATCCCAAACACCTAATTCCCTTCCACTTCCACCTCTAGTTATCCCCTAAAAACCCCTGTATCTAAAGCTCTTATCGCTATATAAGAAGCTACAGGCACACCGCTGCTTACAGCGGATATGCCACCGACAATCTGAGTTCCGTCGCGCCTCCACCGAGAGATTCATTCCTTTGACTGTGTTAACCGATTTTGATACTTCACAGTATGTATGCTTTGTTTTTTTTTTAAGATTATTTAGTAGATAGTTTTGGGTTAAAAAAATATAATCTTCTTAGTCTGAGTCTCTTTTTCGTCTTGCCGTGAAGCTTATGGTCGCCATCCTCATGCTCCTATCCAAAAATAGTTGTGATCAATGCAGGCTATCTTCTTCCATACGTCATCACATACCTTGCCGTCTCTCTCGTCATCTCAGTAGTTACACCTTTGAGAGCATAAACGCTCATAAGTTAATGAAAAGGTGCCAACAATGTTATCGTGATTCCTTTTGTCTTAGAATATTTTGTCACGGAGAGTTTTCAAACACATCACAAACTAAACTTAATTTAGACTATTGCTATCTTTTTTTCTGTATTAAAACAAGAAAGAGATGGACGTAAATTAGAGCTGTCAAATTTAGTTGAAATGATATTTCCATACAAATTAAGGATACACGTAAAAACATGTCGACTAAAAACACGGTGAAGTGCAAGGCGTAAACTAGTTTGACATCTTTATCTTAGTTCATTGCTATAGCCGTCCTTTACTCGCACTGCCTTTTAGTAAAAGATAGTGATTCTCTGATTTTAGTTTAGTTATTGAAAAAGAGAATCGGCACCAATATTAGTAAAAATATCTACCTCAATATGTACGTTTACCAACGGAAGCGACATTATGAGTTCCTCGAGAGACTCTCGAGTACATCAGAGACATCTTACTCTTTTTAATGTGTTTTAAGAATTATCTCAAATTCAAGTTCTTTCTTTTTCCTACTCAGCAACCACACCTATAAGTTTTTATGTGTATGTAATAATACAATACAGAACCTATCAAACGTATTAAAACTTCAAAGCCTCTTGCTCCACTAAACCGACGTTTCTATTCAAAAACCGTACCTACCTCAAAATATGACACAGCTTAACAAATCAATGGCACAAAGTATCGCAAATTCAGTATACACGTATCTCCAAGAAGTTTGCACAACGACATCACAACTGCTTTGTAGGGGCTTAGGCGACGCTATGTGAGGAACGAGAGATTTGCGATATTTAAGGATTCAATTTGAGTGGAGTAGTTTAGTGGATTAGGTAGACAACCTATCACAAAAATCGTTTTGTGAGTTGCACACAGATCGCTGTATTAGATATTCACACAGTTAAGGTCGTTTCGTTCGGTTGTCTTCCATGAAATGAGCGACAACTAAAATTGCAACAATTTTGACCGTGATATCTTGGGGCTCAAAATTAGTTGTTTTGGATCCTTCGCATTTTTACTTATTTGGTAAAGCAAAAAATACGTGTGCAATTTTTTTGATAATCAAACTAACGTACAAAACAGAATTATAATTATTGTACGTATATTGTATTTACGTGTACCCAGAACCATCCATATTAAGGTTATAAATACATAGTTCGCAAAACTCCGATTTAGATCTAATTTCATAAATAAAATAAGTTCTGTAGGACGTTTGTTTAGACTAAAGCGTTATAAAAATTGCTCGTAACTAAACTATACCAATATATAACTTGACTTAGCATGTTCATCATTTAATACTACTCTTAGCATCGATAGCTCTTTAGATTAATTTATGAGAACTGCGAAGTTTTTAAACGACTCGTTAGCCATTACCTTCTCGTCCTAAAAACTACTTGTAATCTATCAATTTTAAAAGCTATAACATATTTATTTAGCTACCTGCACCAATATACTACTCTCTGCTGAATATAGGGCATTCTCAAGTTGCTTCAACAATACCTGACGGCTTCCCAATACTAAAATCACTGGATGTCATACAAATTCAGTATTGAACGTCTCTAAGAATACACACAATAACATCACGCCGAGGTCTTTGTGGGACGGACACGTCTGTCAGTGACTGTGCTATGTGGAGGAACGAGAAGTTAACGGTATGGAAGCGATTATTAGGACGGTTTTTAAGTTTGATGTGGGAAGAGGTTTTCCTTTTAGAGCTAGGATAAACTAGCAAGTTACAAATAATGTAAGGATTGTTCTGTATATGTCACCGGATGATTGTAAACACATTTATTATTGTTAGTATTGATCGTTAGTTTATGAAAAATCGCGCAAAATTTTGAACTCTTTATTTTTATTATTAAGTCTCACTCTTTAAAGTATCAATTTTGGATGAGATTTTTAGTATTTGAAATTATCCATTCGCAATATATCGAGACTACTCTCTCGCAGGATTTATTACAGCAGTGTTTACATTTATCCGGTGACATATACATGAGGTAAGGATGAGCATAGCTTGCTAGATTACTAGCACAATCCTGCTACCGTATCAAAAACTAGCCTTGTGTATTTTTTAAGATGGATATTTATAGGGTTATCGAATGAATCTTTTGTCTTCTTTTGACGACTAGACAAGTTATTGTAGACTAGCAAAACATCTAAAAGGGTAGAAAGCTCGCAACCGGTCTACGATTTTCAACAACTGGTCCCAAGAAATCTATCAATCTTTATCTTCTCCTCCTAAATCTTCTTTTCTTTCATTTTATTATCATTACCTCTCTTTTGCTTCGATCACTTTTGTTTTTAACATCCTCAATCACATCCAAACACGATTGAACCGTTTCCATATCGTAAAACTCTCGTTCTTCAAGCCATCGCGCCTCACCTGTTCAGTTCGACAATGTCTCCGTTCATTACATCGAGACGTTAAAATGCCGCAACTTGCTGCCGATGGAAATTCAGAGAGAAGACATTGTGCTCCTCGACACACAATGGACACTGAATCGAATGGGAATTGATTCAGTTCTGTGACACAGAATGAGGGTAGGTTTCAGTAGAGTTATGGGTTCTGAAATGGCAATACCTGCCTGTGTAAGGTAGTTTTGGAATATAGAATTAAGAAAATATAGGCAAAACAATTTGAAGGATGGATTATGAAGGAAAACATCGTGAGCAAATAGGCATGTCCAAAAACCAAAAATCGGCAATATGCGACATCCACCAAACTACACTAGGTCTACGTCCCCCGATGGTAAGCGATGATGTGGTTGAAGATGGAGCACGCTTGCCAAGAAGTAACCTATTCACTCTTGACTTAAAGACCCCCAGGTTGTAGCTATCAGGAAACACAGACTCTCGCAGGGAATGCCAATCCTTAGCTGTACGTACTCGTATAATGAATGTGTTCCCACAATTTTTTGTGCGTATTAATAATCTACGTAAATATAACAGTTTGAGAAAACGGTTTCATTATTCTACAGAGTTCCAAGAAAATTATAGATACACCCTTAATTTCAACCCAAACCGACCTATTTTGGGTCACATTCATATCATTTACATAAGCCGTACCTACTTGTGCGACCTTTTCAAAAGTGGTTCAGTAGAGTTCAAGGTATTCCTGTCATTGTCAGATAATAATTATAAAATTAATGGTTAGCATGACGCATAGTGTTTCGTACTAAAGGTTTATTACAGCGCAAGTTGTGTCACTGTAAAGGTTTATACAGACAACGCTTTTTTTGGAAGAAAAACGTGCGATTTATGTCTGTTTTGACAAGCACATTGTTTTGTTTATTTTGATAAAAAATATTGTTAGGAGTAACTAATGCGCGTCTCTATGTTAAAAATGCATTTGCCTTATGCCATTAGTTGGGCATTTCTTAGAAGCGTTAATGTTGTCTGAATTTGTTAGCGCCTGTAAACGTAAGTATATCCATCAAGCCGCGATTATAACGCGTTTTAGCCTTCATTGAAACGCGCGACAACTCGTAAAAAGCAGCGTCGTGTGAATGCACTCTAAGTAACGCCCGGCGGAGATATAATCATTTGAAATTAGGCGGCCATGACAGATGCAATTACTTTGTTGATGTAACATAGGGTTAAGGTACTCGGTTGGTATGACAACTATAAAAGTGAGATTAATGTGATAAATTGATAATATTACGTTTTATGGTGTTGTCCTAGGACGAATGTGAAACACAATCTTGAATGTCGGTTACATGCTGACTTACCTATACGTTGACACATTAATGCTGGTGGTATTCTTCTTATGAAATGTTTGACGTTTGACATAATCGTTTTATAATATTCCCACAGCTGGGGCATAGGCCTCTCTCTGTGAGAGGGTTTTATCCGTAATTCACCACGCGGGCCCAATACGGGTTGGTGGATGTCACATGTCCTCAAAGTTTTTGGTTCTAGGGCACGCACTTCTCACCATATTTTCCTTCACCGTTTTGAGAGCAGTGGTGATGAAATAATTTCGACCACATCACCGCTTACCACCAGGTGAGATAGTGGTCAAACGCGTGCCTATCAACAAAAAAAAATGCACAAAGTAAAGCGTCTGCATGGGTTTGAACCCACGGCTTACAACTTGTAAGTCGCTGCCGTTACCACTGCGTCATAACAACTCTGAAATACGTTTGGATCTTAGAAAAGTAAGTCAGCCCAGGATAGATTACAAAAATAAATCATAGAATTTTTTTAAGCGTTTTATTGTCAAACAAAATGGATCACAATTTTTTGAGAGTTTATAATCTCTCGAGATTTACCAATCTATAAACTCACGGTGTTTGTAAAAACGCAGTGAAAGGTTTCATTTCCGCTGGCATTTTGCAGTAGGTTTCATTCGTTTAGTTTTTCATTCCTTCCAAAAATTCTTTCACAAGGAGAAAAACAAAAACCATTGACCATTTCTGTTTCTACGTAGTTTAAAACAGTCACTTTCCGGGTTTGTCTGTTTGTCCACTAACTCCTACACGCAACGGATGTGACGCGGTTTTCACGAATTTAAAGAATGATAAACGAGTAAGAAAATACACTAAAAATTAAAAAATAACTTTAATTTCGGAAGTCGGTATTTTTATTTAATTTCTTCGTTTTGTGACACCGACTGCCGAAATTAAAGTTATTTTTTAATTTTTAGTGTATTTTCTTTTTTAGAAGTCGGTTGTTTTTTTTTTTTTGTTAATATTTTTTTTATTTTTCACTTTTTAGTTGTTATACACCAGAACTAAAAACCCCACTACAATGGAACGTGGAATTGCAACATACTCGTAATTGGAGAAAACCAAAATGTCATCTACGTATACGTATTTTTGTTTTTGTTCAGTTTTTCAAAAAGCGCTGAAGCAATTTCCATAAAATTTATATGGGACCACCTCGGGAATATATTCTTTCGGATAAAAAAAGAATTTTGAAAATTGATCCACAACTGACAGAGAAATTGGTGGACATACATTAAAAAAAAAACATACATACAATCGAACATAGAACCTCCTCTTTTTACGAATTCGGTTAAATGTAAAACAGTATTTTTAACTACGTCGCACTATAAAAACTTGTCATTAAACCAACGTGTCCTTATCAAAATAAAAAAAATAAAAAATAATTTGATAAATACTGCTAACAATAGTAGCTAAATGAATAACAATAAAAGGTTGATTCATAGCGATACTTTGTTAAAACAAACAACAATTTAACAAAAAGGACGCAAAAGGACGCAAAAGGTCGCCAAACTGCTGTAGGTCGAGAGGATAAGCAAATAGTACTGAAAAACTATACAAATATAATGTGATATACGAGTATGATTGCAACACCCACACATGTTTCGGAATACTATTTAGTCTATGCTATTATAGAGTAAGATCCTAGAGCCGCCAGACATTACCTTATTTTCTGATTAGCAAAATTTGTGGGATTGAGTATCTTACGTATTTACTTTGAAAGTACACATATCTGTTAGCTTGGGCCTTGTAGCTTCGACTTTTCGAAATTCAAAACTAGTCGGTTGATTCGGAAACATTTGAAATATTGGATATCTTTGAAATTGGGGTTTTTTTCTCACAAATAGAGAACCTCATCTCTTCTATGAATTAAAATATTCATCAATTGCTTGATATTCTATCGAATAATGACCGTCATAGACAACTGCCAATAGTAAAAAAAAACCTTATTACTTATAGTTTTATACAAAAAAAAATACCTTAAAAATGACTGCTCTTTTTGTTAGCAGAAATGAAACCACTATTTGTTTTAACTTAGCCAAAACTTATTTTTGTTGCTTAATCTAAGTGGCGTAAGTTATCTTAGTTTTAAACATTATTGCATAAAAGTTTTAAAACATTAGTGTCCATAGTTGTTAAAAAAATTAAGAAAATGTTACTATGAAAAATGCAACTTCTTCATACAAAACGCTGATTTCATAGATAGGGACTTAATATGTGTAACATCAATCTGCCTAGCCTTTTCCCAACTATCTTGGGGTCGGCTTCCAGTGTAACCAGATACAGCTGAATACCAGTATTTTACATGGAGCGACTGCCTATCTGACCTCCACAACCCAGTTACTGGAAAACTTTCGGGCTTCTGACGACCCGTAACGACTGTCAAAGATCCATGGTTGACAGCTGGGACCAACGGCTTAACGTGCTTTCCGAGGCACGAAGGAGTCTTGGTATGTAAAGATGGTCAGATACCCATGAACCAACCCCGGCAAGCGTAGCTTAACCTGATGGATCGACCCGTGCGGCTGTTATTACTTTAACCATGAGTTTCTCTTTGAAATTTGAATTTGAATTATGAGTAATATCTGGCTACCTAATTCTACACCTACCTATTTTTTTAATTTTTGACCATTTTTCTGTTACGTGTGTTTCGGTTTCGGTCAAACCCGAAAATTCGGTAACGGTCTCGGTTTTGACCAAATATCGTGTTCGGTAGGACACTAGTTTGAACAAACACATCATAGAGTTAGAACAATTTAGATTCACTGGATTCATTCAAGGCCGCTTTTAGAGATCCAAGATATGATTTAACATCACGATTCTGAACTCCTAATGTTATTGTAGATCACGAATATTGATCATTTATCGTGTTATATGCGGTTTCATGTAAGAACTTAAGACATGAGACACAGAGCAATTTAACTGGTTGATGAGTAAAGGAAGCTATTCTTAAACCGTAGGTTACGTCCTAAAATGTGTGTAAGGGTGTGAAAGGGTAACTCAGTAAAGCTGAAGAAAGGATAGATCGATTAGGTACTCCAAACTGGAGTGCAAATATAGTGTTTTTTTTTTCTTACTCCTCCGCTGTCCTTTCTGCTTAATTATATTATATTAATAAAATTTTCCTTACAGGCCCAAAGATAGTCTAGAATCGTTTCTCCGGGACTTGTCAAGCTTCATTGCCTCGGCGTTTTCTGGTGGTCGCCACTGTTGATTCTGGCTTTCAGAAGATGAAATACCCCAAATAAAAAAACACCCATTTTTCCAGTTTATTGAGGTTCTTTGTAGTAGCGAGCCTATTTCCATCATCGGGGCGGGTTTTTCTTTTTTAATGAATTTATTTTTTTTAACTTACTGAAATTTAATTTTAATGTTTTTTTTTTGACATTATTATACATTTTAACTTAATTTAATCGAATAATTACTGTTTTGAAACTTCGTGCATTAATTGAATAGTTTTTTTTTGTTCTTTTTTAGAAATGATGTGGTTATGGATCTTTTATGGTCTGCAATAAAGTTTTATTATTATTTATTATATCCAGACTCCGGGCTGCTACTGAAAAATTCAATCTCGAAACTCCCACTGACACTATCCGATCCGGGAATCGAGTCCAAGACCTCATACCCCTCATGCCTCCTAATATCATATTATTTTAGTAGACTTATTAGGATGCCTAAGTTCAGCATTGAACATTCATAGGCTGATAATGACTTAGCAATACTAATTGACATTGACACGACTTTGACACCTTTATCTGTTCGAGTGTTTGCGTTAATGTCAAAAGTATCAGTCTAGTTGTGTTTAGGCATTGACCTCAAATAATACTATGTGTGTTATTTAAAGCATAGCATAATCAGATATTAAGGCCCTACTAACGGCCAAGTGGCGCCCTCATTTAATAAAAAATCGTAGCATAGCATAGAAAATAAAACGTTTGTTACAAAGAGGATAAAGTATTTTTACGTTGTTAAAACAGGTCTCAATTCTTTAATATTTATTTTCTGTGCTATGCTACGATTTTTTATTCACTGAGGGTGCCACTTGGCCGGTAGTAGACCCTTAATCAGTCTTTCAATGTTCCCACTGTTGGGACACGACCCTCCTCTATGCGGGAGAGAGTTGGCTGATCTGCCACGCGGGCTCAGTGAGGATAGGTAGATCTCATGTCTTCGAATTTTTGGTTTTAGGACATTCCGGTTTCTTCACGATCTTTTCCTTCGCCGTTATTTATAGAACCCCTCTATAAATAACGGCGAAGGAAAAGATCGTGAAGAAACCGAATATAAGAAATAAAATCTGACAGCAGTTTTGTCAAGGGGTATCGTGTTAACCTGTTATTGGGTTGTGGAGGTAAGATAGACCGTCGCACCATTTAAAATATTGGTATTCAGCTGCATCCGGTTAGACTGGAAGCCTAGACAGACTGAACGATAAATAAAAAATGTCTCTTTAAAAAACTTATTTACAAAAAAATAGAACCGACTTCCAAAAAAAGTGCAAAATAACTTTAATTTCGGAAGTCGGTGTTTCTTGTGTTATTTTCGTGTTTTGACACCGTTTAAATAATGATTAAAGTTATTTTGCACTTTTTTTGGAAGTCGGTTCTATTTTTTTGTAAAAAGTTTTTTATTTTTCATTACATGAAATTTAAATGGGACCATTTCGGAACAAACCCCTTACGAACAAAAAAAAATTTGCAAATCCGTCAATATATGACGGAGTTATGCCCGAACATACATAAAAAAATAAAAAATAAGTACAAACATCCGAATTGATAACCTAGCTCCTTCTTTTTGAAGTCGGTTAAAAAAAAACACTTTCTTTTGCCATAAAATTTACTAAAACAAAAAAAAAGTAAGTAGGTAATTTACAAACTTTAATAAGCATAATTTGAACAACATAGAGGTAGGTAAGTGTCTGTTATTCAAGTTTACCTATCAATAACCTAAAACACAGCGTGGAATATTTAAAACACATGTATTAAATGCATTGTGCCACACAGTTTCATTAAAATTATGTAAATTAGGAGACAAAAGCTCTCGTTTTCCATACCAAGGTCCACAGCTGAATAAATGACACAGTGTTGAAATTAATTTCACTAGCATACGTTCAATGTTTGTTAAAAAATAATGGCTGAGACAATACTGCATTTTAATATCTGCAGGGTTATTCCAAATAAAAATATGGATTGAGGGAACTAAACAGTTTGAAGAGAATGGGACAGAGGCTGGTATTATTATTTAAGACTAGCTTCTACGAGCGGCTTCAGCCGCGTGGAGTTAGTGTTTCCTCTATTATAAATTATAGCCCATGGGCTATTCCAGACTATAATCTATCTCTGTATCAAATTTCATCCAGATCCGTTCAGCCATTCTGGTGTGATTGAGTAACAAACATAAATCCAAACTTTCTCATTTAAAATCATCTTCATCATCATCTTCATCATCATCTTCCTGCGTTTATCCCATCTTACTTGGGGTCGGCGCAACACGTTTTTTCTTTCATTCTGTCCTGTCAGCCGTCACGCTATCACTAACTCCCTTTTCTTTCATATCACTCCATCCATATTTTCTTTGTCCTCCCTCTCCCACTCCATCCATCCACATTTATATTCATAACTCTTTTAGTTACATGTGTTTCATCCCTCCTCTTCACATGACCATACCGAGATAAGCGGTTCCCTTTGAACTTTTCTGTGACTGGCACCACTTTTAAACTACCTCTAATGAACTCATTTCTTACTAACATAATAAGTAAAATTAGGGTTACGCAAACCATAGCGTTAAATAATAATTGAAATACCAATACATAGATTCCTTGATTTACACTGATTATCTACCTAGATCACGCAACAAACACGTCTTATTTGGATTCTGATCATTTTTAATGATATATTTAATCAGCCCAAAAGGACTAAAGATTGCCCAAAAATGAACAAAACGGAGATTAAATAATTATCAAAGCTATTAATTCTGTGATCCAACGGTGTAGTAAAAGATTTAAATACTGTTAAACGTAAAATAAATCGAAAATATTAACTTATTTACAGAAAAACATTTTCGTATTTTATTTTACTAGGCTTATCACTACATAAACAGGGTCAAAAACTGATAAAATCTACAAATACAATAGATATCAACTGACAAAACTAAAGCAATGAGTAGCAAACCAATCACCCTTTTTCTTATCTGAAAGATAAGCCCATAATTTTCAGAATAAACCTTCATATTTTTCATTAAAAGATCCCGTCTACGAATAAAAATATTATAATGAGAACCGAATTTTATCGAGTGCATCGTGTGTTATTGTGTCAATAGAATAGTAAAGTTATTTAAAATTTGGAATTATTTTCAGTGTTTTGTTTTATTTTGGCATTTTTCCCGAAAATTCCAAAAATGTTCTGAATTATTCCCAGTGATAAGTTTTTATTTGGATTTTTTCCCGAAAATTCTGAAAATGTTGTGGAGACCTTACGATAAATGTATCAGTTATAATATGTTCTGGTATGCGTTGAGGTAAATAAGACTAATTTTCTTAAGAATTTTATCTCGGAAAGTCTAGCCGTTTTCTGACTTTAGGAGAAATCCTGAAGAATGATGATGAAAACCGTGTATTCAGTAAAACAAAACCGTTTTTTGAACCATATTACTTAAGTTTAATTTTTCGAGAGTTAGATTCACACATAAGTACTTACCTACTTATAAAAATCCACAAGACAGACATTGTAATTATGATAAATTACAAGCTTTCCCACCCCAATTCTATGTTTTCTCCAGTGTTCTAACTAGTTTTTCCTCTCCCCAGGCTACCGGAGGTGGGTGAGAAGGCGCCAGCGTCTTCGTCCCCGAACCTCGCGGAACAGCCACTGGACCTGAGTGCCAAGTCCACCTCCAGCACCAGTGGCACACCACCTCCTGACTCCAAGCATTTGGATAACAGGTAAGAGGAATCCGACTTTGCATATTTCATTTTTTGTGTATCTATTGTTTACAAATCTGGAAAGATTTCGTTAAAGGATAGTTGTAAAAGGTTGGTATAGAACCAGAAGAATCAGAAAGGGGAGCATGACATTTATTGATATCTTGTCATTTTGTAAAGAATCTTAATTGTTACATAAATAAATACTTTTGTTCAGTGGGAGCCCGTGAATTTGCTCTAATCTAAACCGACCCTAAGAAGAATTAGAATAGAATATAAGATAGAATTCTGTTGTTTCTTTTTAGCACTTATAATAATGTATTATGATTTCGAAGTCGTGCTTATAAGCTGTTGATTTTGTGATCTGCATCAATTTCGTGTATTTTTATATATCGGGGTATTTTTATACACAGGCCAGCACCTACACTTGTAGATATAAAACTGAGTAATGAACTGAGCACACTACACGAAACGTCATATTTTTTCTTTAAATGTGACAACACCAAAGTTCTTAGTTAAGTTTTATACATACATAGCCCGAAGAATCACCAAACTTAAGTGGCAATGGGCAGGGCACATTGCTCGCAGACCAGATGATGGATAGGGCCGAAGTAGAGAAGACGCATCTATCGGATCCACTCCAGAAGTTCTGGAGTGGATCCGATAGATGCGAGACGCACAGAACCGCTCGTTGTGGCGACACTCGGGGGAGGTCTATGTCCAGCAGTGGACGTATCTCGGCTTAAATGATGAAGATGATGATGATGGTCATGGAACACTTGTGATTTGAGACGTTAAGGACATCTCAGATCACTTAATCAACACCACGTCACACCTCCTTCAGCTCCAAGCCCAGCCCATGTAAAAAGCTACTCTACACATAAAAACTAATTGTAGCCATCAAAGTGACCGATTAGCCAAGGCTTTTATCACTTTAATCTAGGTAAACGCGCTAAATTGGATTACACATTAGCCGCTGGCCTTAATTTAATGGTAATATGCGTTTAGACGCATATATGTGCAGTATGGACACAGCCTTATTTTATTTGACCATTAAGGGGACGAATTGTTTGAGTTATTTTATCCGCTATTTTTACTACGCTACGCTACGCTATTTTATAGGTATTTTTACCCGACTCCCCCAGAAATAATATAGAGTAATGTTTTTCGAGAGTATCTATGTATGTTTATGTGTGTATGTTTTTATGTCTATTTCTTTCTCACGCGCTGTAGCCTAAACAGCTTGATGGATTTTACTAAATGAGGTATTATTAGATTGGTCTTGTCCGCTGAAGTGAATTTTGAAAAAAAAGGCGGTGACCGCCATTAGGTAGGGTGGGGTGTCAAAATAAGGAGCTCGAGGAGACGATTCCAAAAATATATCTTACTAAAATTTAGGAAATAAAATCTGTGATTGAACTAAAATAAGTTGCACCAACTGCATCAGACTGCTTAAAAAGTGTCTTGTTAGGAACTTTTAATTTGTTTTTCAGTCGGGGTTTTTGATATTTTAATTTTTTTATTGTGATATAAAATTGGATCAGTAAATAATATAAACACAATATATAAAATTAATACACACCTTAGGCTGTAGAAAAAGTGACATTCAATCAGCGAAAACTATTGTCGCCATAACTTTACACGACTGTCATTTTAAACTTTTTGTCAATATTTATGTTAAACCTTTAAGAAAAGTTAACTTTTCCAAAGGTTGCGTAGCCCTAAAATAGGGATGAGAGCTTCGACAAAACTATATTCTATCAGCGATCTTGGTTGTGATGTCAGGTTAGATAGTGCTTTTGTACCTAGCCGAACTAAAAAGTAGAAAATAATTTTCTGTAAGTTCAATTTTATCGTAAAAAAACGTGGGGTGCTTTTTAATTTTTTTATAATTTAATGACTTTACTTTAACCAATAACTGGCAATAAAATATTTACAACAATTGACATCCAGAACCCTTCGTTTTTTTTTACGATAAAATGAAACCTAGAGAAAATTATTTTCTACTTTTTAGTTCTAATCTGACAAACTTTTATAATTATTGTATTGTCATTGATCCTTGATAAGTGTGCGAAGAAGGAGAAATGTGTGCTATCAAAATGGTCAATGGTGGTATGGTCAATCCCAAACATATTTTAAACGTTTTGACAATCCATATCACAGATAATAAGTGACTTTGTCGATCGCCTAAAATGAATACATACTACATTTCTGCTCATCCCTCTCAAAACTAGCAAAGAAATAACAAAAAAAAAACATCCAGAAAAGTGAAAATAGAAGAACTATTTTCTTTTACTATAAGGTATCAGAAATACGAACGAACCGAGCTTAAATAGATTAATGTCTGGATACGACGTCCCCTTTGCTTATTTTGTGGCGAATAAGGATCTGATGAGCTATCCTCTTTTTGTTTTAATCGATACTCTAACCCCTTGGGGTGCAGAGTCTATGTTTCTTTATATTTCCGTATTTCTTGCTAGACTTTTTCATACATTTGTAAAGATACTCATTTAGTTTTGAAAGGATGTTGCTTTTATAAAGCTTGAGACAAGAAAAATAAGCCTTATTCTTCACTAGCTTCTGCTCGCAGCTTCGCTCGCGTAGGATTTGTTCTTCCCCCATTATAAATAATATCCGAGGTGCTATTCTAGACTATAATAATCTATCTCTGAGCCAAATTACATCTAGATCTGTTTAGCCGTTCTGGCGTGATAGTTTATCAAACATCCATCCAAACTTTTGCATTTGTAATATAAGTAAGTTTCTTTTAGGGTCGTAGAGTGAAGATGTTAATGTGGAAGGCTCTTCATAAGATTGGGTGGTTCCAATTGAAACTTAAAAAAAGAGTTCTTTTTTCAGTCTCGAAGATTCAGCTTTAAGGAATGGGGAAAATATAGTTAAAGAATTCTGGGACATAGTTCACTGCACGATAAGTTGCTTACTCAATGTTGTGTTGGTAGAGATCATATTGGATAAAACAGTCAGTGTCTTTCTTTCGATCACAGTTTGATGTTATGTACACAACGGGTGGTCCGTTCTTGTCACATAATAGACCAATCCAATTCCCTCTCACCGACCACAAACTAAAAATCACTCTAAAAAATCCACCAGCGCTTTACACCGTCGTGTAGCATTAACAATTCTTCACGCTACTGCCGCCACACCATTGGTCATAACACGATCGAAACATTCGCAACGGACTCGTAATAATCCCACTTCCTATTGAAACCTACTTGGATAACACAAACAATAGCAAAGTGAACGCACCCATTAAAACACGAAACTTTGAACGCGACGTGGGTCAGTGAACTTTTGACAGCGAACGCCATCACGACCACAGATGTTCATATGACGCCATCTTATCAAAGTGTTCATTAAAAATAATATCTCATTGTTAATTTGTTTTGTTGTTATTATTCTGTATCGGGTTCTATTATTTTGATGGCTGTTATTTGAGTAGCTGTGACGGGTTTGTGGGAGTTCTCATGAATGAAAACTCATTGCCTTCAATCTGCTTTGGTTTTTCCTGTAGGTAACTCCTTTGAGAGGATTTTAGGTTTCTAAAAGACTCTCAAGTAAAGAAAGCTCTTAAGAAATTCAATGGAAGATAAAACTATCACATAATCCTACTTAACATTATAAATGTGAAAATTTGTGATTATGTATGAATGTTTGTTACCCTTTCACGTAAAATTACTGAACGGATTTGGATTAAACTGTACAATAATTTAGCTTATACTTCAGAATAATTTATAATGGGGGGAAATACTAATTAAACGCGAGCGAAGCCGCTGACAGAAGCTAGTAATACATATTTCTACAAAATTAACGCCCTGTTAACATACTTATGTGACTTAAGTTTGCCTAAGATTTCAAAAAAGGCATGCTCTTAAAAGTAAAAACCAGCTTGAGCTGAGAAGCGCAAATAAAACACCCTTTAAGAAAAGTGTACTTGTCCAAAGGTTGCTTACCCCTGAATTAGGGCATCGACAAAGTTAATTCTATCAGCTGTAACGATTGTGAAAAATTTAATAATGTATGATCAGTCCCAAACATTTTGGACTTTATAGTTCGACTTTTAATTGTATTCAGTAACTGAACAGTTGAAGGGACCAGATTTTGACAAGAAAAACAGATAGTGAGTTGGTGTAAGAATGAACGAAATCGAATGAACCTCGATAATGTACTAACAAACAAACTTTTTATTTTAAATAACGTCAAACACGAAAACACGTAACATTATTTTTCTTTGAACTGTCAAGTTACTGAATCAAAACTCGAACTATAGACAGTCTTTTTCTGAAATAGACACATAGGACCTCATTTAAAAAAAAAATACCATGAGCTAGTTTTTATAAAGAATCTGCCATGAGCAACACGGGCCACCGGCGACTCCGGTTCGCCGGTGGCCCGTGTTGCTCTTTGGAATCTGCTAATCAGTGTTTTATCAGCAATTCAAAATTGTCTATGGATTATTTGAATATAGAATATAATAAATAAGGGTATTTGTCTAAAGCCGAAACTATAATCCCCTTTATCACACAGCGGTGCATCAAAAACAGCCAGTTCTGCCTCCCTGCTAAATATAAACCAACAGATTGACAGGCGTCAGTTTGCAGCATAGTTTCAAAGTCAAGGAACCCATATCTACGTGAATGTCAATGCTCTACTTTAGCTGGAACAACATTGCGAAAGGCACGGCGTTTATCGCTAGCCCTTCGTTCAAAGACTTGCTGATTCATGCGTGATGAAATTGGAATGCTTTACTTTTTATGATAAGTTATTAAGTGTTTGTTCCTTGTTTCTTTTATGCGTCGTTGAAAAATATTGTTTTGTTATTCTGTAGGATTCCTTTGTTGGTCCGTTGAGGTTATTAAAGTTTGAGAAAGTGTAAGGATTGATAAGATCAGAGTGGATTTAACATGAAATGTTGCATATTTTTCGCAATGACGAGATAGTGCAGTGAGTGAGCCAGTGATGTTTGATTCTAGGGTGAACATGGCAGGCTGTGGATTTTAAGTTTCTTAACTTTTTAACAACGTTCGTTAACCCCCCTCCCCCTATTTAAGTAGGTACCACTAAACAAAACTACCTGATTCATCAATCATCACCGAGTTGTTTACCAACTGATCTGTCTTTATCTCTCTGTTGACAATCTCGTAATCCAAAAATCTTGGTTTCCTCTGATTATCTTCTTCTTTTTAGTTTTGATGGTGTTTAAAGACATCTAGCAGTAGCTTGTAGGACCCCAAGGCACCAGTACGGCCTGCAGGGAACCTAAGACGTTCTTCGAAGTCCCGGGGGATAAGGAAAAATGCTGAGGGCGATTTAAATTATGCTATATTGGGATTCATCAGAAAATTACATAAGTGCCCTCTTCGGCCGGGCCTGCGGAACCGATCCCTAAAACAAATGTCATGACTACACCTTCTAAATTCAAACGGCTCTTCAATACTCTTACCTGCTAGTTGAAGGCCGGTACAGACCCGCTAAGATTAGGCTGTGACTACAATCATCACAATACTTAGGCAGCTTTTTTAAGAACTCAGATAAAACCCAAACCCTCGAAGCTCTTTAATTTCCTTTTCAAAACTATTAGTTAACCAGTACCTATGTCAAAGATTTCCCACCCCTCAAAACATCTAAAGACATCCACAATCCAAGATAAGACTCAAACCGTTCCACATCTACCTCAGAATCAAGACAAAACTGTAACAATCTCACATTCTACGCAAAACCACTGCCATCTAGCGGCTACAACCGGTAAAACAGGATTCTGCTCAAGATTTTATCAAAGCCTAGTGTATGCACCTGTTAAAATCACTTACTTTTGTTCTTTAAGACATTTACAGGGGTGGGGAAGGGGGGGAAGGTCTTTAAAGACCTTTAAAGGTACTTAAAGAGTAGGAACAGCACAATTTCCAATAATGAATATGGCATTGAATGGGTTTACTCGAGTACAATTGTTTTTACGTGATTCGAATGCATTGAAGGAAAATATAGGAAGTGTTATGGTAGTTTTGAAGTGTTTTCTCCTGGTTCTCTTATTTGAATGTAGAGGGGAAGATGGGTGGACAGAGTTGGAGGTCGGGTCTAAAAAGTGATTTGGATGTCTGAAAGTTGAGCGACTTTTCATTGAGCTTCCAAATTGTTAGTCTAAGATATATCCTTCTTCGTTACGTGACGATGAGATTCGTTTTTCGCACCGAATATAATGTCATTTTACCGGCTAGATATTTTTTGGACAGGAGTACTGTTGGCAAAAATTTTATTACTCGTAGGTTCTTTACTTTTTATGTATATGCTACTTAACGACAGATGAAGCATCTTATTTACACAAAGAATCGATATAAAACTTCACAATAACACACGTCACGTAGAGCCAACGACCCCGCTAATTTCCCGTCTTCAACAAAGTTATTAAACTCATAATTGCCTCTCGATACATTCATATAAAAAGCCAGTTCCAACCGATACTATACACAATACCGAATCGATAACTGAATAAATTCATTCTCTGGGACTACGATCTGGGTCGCAAGACTCGCCAAAACAAATAAAAATGCACCGATAGTCGGTTGGAGCATCGACCTTGCATCCTCGAACACACAGAACCAAGCAAAAACACACCCTACCACCCAACAACACAACTGAAACTCCTCTGAAACCCTCCTCGAAAAATAAGAAAGCACAATTCAAGATGAAACCGAAGACGACAGCTGCACCCAATAAATTTTATACTCTATTAAAAGGTAGTAAAGCTGAATTTCGTTTAGTGTGTGACCGTAGGGAATATGATAAAGATGCATTCATAGTGGTCCGTTATCGGCGAGACCGAGAGTAAATATTTCGCATTTCACGTTATCTTGGATTAAAACGGCGATGTACGGTTTTGAAATATTGAATTTAGACGATTGCGGGACATTGACCAGCCGCCATTTGTGAGTCAGAACATCGTCATCATATCGTCAAGATACCCACACCTCCCGCTCTAAGGATGCAAGTCTGAATTCACTTTCGAAGGACGGAACAAAAAAGATGGACGCGTCTTCTTTCTTTTGTGTCTCAGGCTGTCGTTCAGTATGCAAAGTTTATTGATTTATCCCGTTGCATATTCAGAACAACGTCTACATTCTTCTGAATTCTTTCGGGAAGAAAATGTATTTATGAAAATATTATTTTAACTGATGGGGATTTTTTTTTTAAAGTTGGTTAGTTATGGGTGATGTCTGTGTCGTTTCAAACGGAGGGTTTTGACTGTAACTACCTTCTTTTTGGAAGACGCCTTAGTAAAGCAATGAACTCTAGTCTAAACGAGATTGATTATTCCGTTGAACAATTTGCAGCATGAAGGTTTTTCATATTGGTTCCAGTTTATCCCAAAGTGACTGAATTCTCGCTCTACTGTTGCCAGTATTTTTTATCGTACTTTGATATTCATGTTATTTTACTTTTGTTGCAGATTGAAGCGTGCAGTTCTGGAGAGCGCCAGCAACAGTTCTGGTCGTCGTGCGTACACCGACGAGGAGCTGCAGGCCGCCGTGCGCGATATCCAGTCGGGCCGGCTCGGCACCCGCCGCGCGGCCTTGATCTACGGCATCCCGCGCTCCACGCTACGCAACAAGCTCAACAAGTTCGGCACCGTCGTCGACCACGCCGACTCCGACAACGACAGCGATGCCGACCGCGCCGACTCGCCCCCCTCCGTCATCCTCAAAATACCCACATTCCCCCCGCCCGACGACAAGAGCCCGTCCCCCGCGGGACAGCTCCAAGCCCCCATCGCGCCGATCACACCGATGCTCCCCTCGGTACAAGCCTCGCTCAAGGCTCCCTCACAGCTGCTGCTCCCGCCTTCCGTGTTCGCCGATCCTCCCTCAACACAACACCTCTTCACGTCCCTCAGTGACGTCATCGCTAAAAGCATCAGTCAGAAGTTCCAGCAACCCTTAGATAGGCCGCACCACCAGCCCAATGAGATGATGTTCGCGCGAGGCCCCGATCGGCACGTGTCCGTCATCAAGACTCCGCCTGACAACCAGCGCTACCCCGCGCCCGGCAACTCCAAGCAGATGCCCAACAACAACGGGCAGCCCGCCGCCGGCGGCAAGGGCACGCGGCCCAAGCGCGGCAAGTACCGCAACTACGACCGCGACAGCCTCGTGGAGGCCGTGAAGGCGGTGCAGCGTGGCGAAATGTCGGTGCACCGCGCCGGCTCGTACTACGGCGTGCCGCACTCCACGCTGGAGTACAAGGTCAAGGAGCGCCACCTCATGCGGCCGCGTAAGCGTGAGCCCAAGCCGCCGCAGGACGTCAGCAAGCCGCAGCCCCCCAAGCCGCCGCAGCCCAAACCGCCCACGAAGCCCTTCTCCAACGGACTCAACGGGCCGGAGGCACCGGGCTATCCTCCTGGATATCCTTTCTGGCCCGGTAGTGGATTCCCACCGCCGCCCGCTCCCGACCTGTACGCCTCGCACATGATGCGACGACTGCGCGAGGAAGCGCCGCCGCCCGCCAACGGCTCGTTCCTGGAGGGCATCATCCGCTCGTCGCTGGAGCGGCCGGCGCTGCTGCAGCGTCTGGCGGCGGGCGGGCCGGGGGTGGCGGGGGTGGCGGGGGCCGAGCCCCGGCGGCCGCCGCCCGACGACGAGCCGCCGACGCGGCGCGCTCGGCTGGACAGCTCGGACCAGGCGCTGGCGGCGGAGATGCGCGAGGCGGTGCAGCGCCTGCGCGCCGACAAGCTGCGGCCGCGCTCGGGCACGCCGACGCCGCCGCCGGCGCCGCCCGCGGAGCCGCCGCCGCCGCCGGCCGCGCCTCCCGACCGCGTCTAGGCGCGAGATCTCCTCAGTCTTTGTGATAATATTATGTAAAGTACATTCCGCCGCAGCACGGGCGCGCCCGCCGCCCCGCGCTAGTGCAGAGCCCGCTGAGGTGTCGTCCGAGACTCGTCATCCGTGTATACTGTTGTAGTGACAATAACGTAGTCGCAGGCTTCTCCTCTCGTCTCGGTAGTAGTGTCTCTTTCGTTCCGCTCCCTCGGTCAGTCCGGACAGTCTCACACACGTATCCACATCGACACATTAATCACCAAATATCACAATAGTTACCTAAAAGTCACAACCAGTTCAATATATCACAGCTTTACTAATGCAATATCACAATATTATAATAGTATTTAGTGTCCCATGACAGAGATTCGGATGCCGTCGGTTGTGGCTTGCAGTCGCGTTGAAGTACCTAACGTAAAACTTAATCACTAATCTTAAAATGACTACGAGTAGGGACGTATGATGAACTTCTTCTGGTTTTAGTAACTCCTCGCTTACGTGACGATCAGTTGCAATCTGTTTAGTTCATCTAGTAAATTCAAATTAGAATGAAACCTGTGTAGGGTAGAACGACACTGCACGTTGCAAGCGGCGCGCGGCGCCAGGGTTGTCTAAAATTCACGCAAATCCAGAGAGCCTCAAATTTTGAACTTGTTTTTAAGTAAAAGACAACCAAAAGTTAACGTTATAAAATTAACTATTTAAAATAATTTTTAAGTAATTAAAAAAAAAACAATGTAACAAATTAATTATAAAGCTAGCTATGAGTGTAAATGTTATCGATTTTTAAGTGAACTATTGCAGATTTTGTGCGGTGTTTTTATAATTAGATAGGTAATATATTGAATGAAATTATTAGCGCTATTGGCGGGTAGTGCGGTTGTGGTGTCGGTCGCGTCGCGCGGGTAGCGGCCCGAGTGACGGCGGCATGTGGCAGCGGGCCACAAGCGTCGGCTGAGCTTCGCCTCGGAGCTACGTTCGGACTTATGTGCAATTATTATTTTGTATAAAATAGTAATTTTAACTGTGTCTAAGCTAACACGTGGATTTCCATATTACTGAATGTGATATTTAGGTATTACGAGTGCGGTTTGATCACGATTGACGACCTGCGGGACGCCGGGCCCCATCATTATATACACGTACGTACATTAAATACATCTAGTGAACTTATATATTTTATGTACTATTATTGTATCTTAAGAAGATAATATTCTTATTTTTCATGGTCCAAGTTTTAAATGTTTTATCGACTATACAAAATGTGGATAATCATTATTATATTCTTGTCGACTTTAAAAATTATAATTAGCCCAAAAATCCTCAAAAAAAAAATTGATATCTTCAAATTTGTGAAATTTTTTGGTGTTCAATCAAAAATATATTATGGAAGTACGAGATGAAAATGTATACGCTCTCCCAGAATTAAATTTAGGTAAAAACTATTTGGACATAAAATTATCATACGATACTTTAATGTAAGTTATGTGTACGTGCGCCTCATGGAAATTAAGAAGTCTTTGTATTATGTATGTAATTAAAATATACATAATTATATTATATACAAGTTAAAATTTAATGTCGTACATTTTTCTTCGGAGACCACAAGTGATGTGCAAAATAGAAGTACATGAGATTGTTCTCGACATTTCGACATAATATTATATAAACTATATTATCCTTCTCGGACCGAAACAAAACAATTTATTATATACAAGTGATATTTGAAGTCATTATCCAAAAACAAATACATATCCTCAATGGCGAGATGTCGAGCTCTCTCACTAAAAGGAAAAAAAAAACAAAAATTTTTATATTCAAAATTTTAAACTAGTCGATAGCATGTCTTTCACTTTTGTTTCTCTGTGCATAATTTTCGACGTCTTTTTAGCATTTAATCTTAAAAAAGTTAATCTATAAACGTTATGTGCATTTATCTGAGTGATGAATACTTTTGTATATTAAAAAAAAAAAACAAATATAAGATTATTTACCGTCGTGTTGAAACCTACCAACCAGACCGCATTTCCAAATTTGAAATGTTGAAAATCGAACAACTTTTTTTCTCATAAATACGTACAGTTGCACGAATCTGTGTGTTATGCCTGACATTTGTTGATAGCTTAAAACAAAAAACGTTATTTTGTGTAAGTTTGTACAGACATAGGATGGGACAATTTGCAAAGAGAATTTAGATAATAATCAACATTCCGTTTAGAATGTTATTAGTTTTTTTTAATTAATAATATAACTATTTTTTGCATCGGGAACAAATAATTATGTTGTTTAATCTTATTTTGTAACGTTAGTTAATTTTTAAGTGGCTTTATTTTATAAAAATAACCTTTATATATGATTAATTGTCATATTATATTGAGATGTTATACATTCATTGTTTTTGTGCAGAGTGTTTGGGGTTCAATTCCCGGTTAAAGAGAGTTGCGACTGATATGTAGTAGAAAATAGCCGAGTGCTTGAGGCACTGGCTCGGTCGGTACAAATGGTTTACACCGCCTTAACACTTAAAAATGTTATTAACAGTGATCTCTGCAACTTAAAATAATCACCAAGACGAGGAAACGAGGGAATCTTACTTAAATAGTTTAGCATGCTGACTAGCCATGCCAATTTAAAGTTTAAATAATTTCCGTAAAGTTGATTATTTTTTGAGAAAGACTGGATCAAAACTGCTGTTGTCAAATCACACAAACACCAAAGGAGAAACAAAATATTTACAAAAATAAAACTGCCTCCGTTCAAATACCTCATTTCAAAATAGCGATGCAAAGTTATATCATAATCTCGAATCACATTTCATTGGTAAAATATGTAATTTGAAAAACAACAGGTTTTTTTTCACACTGAAGAGGTCACTGGTTTATTAGTGAATCATTTTTATTGTATATTGTTCAATCATTTTTCCACATAGTTTAAGAATTTTAGTTAATATTGTAGTGTACTTTTCAATTAAATAGGTAGTCCGTAGCAATTCTTTAATATTTTCTTGTTAATTTTTTTTCGTAAATGTAATAAATTCTCCGTAAGGGTTAGGTTAGTCTTGAATGGTCCTCAACTGGTCCAGGAACAAAAGACAATGAAGGGAAAGTTGCATTTTTAATTAAATCTTTAATTAATTATACCTTTTGTGACCGCGGCATTGCTCCTCGCATCGGACGTCTGCTCTCGCGCACGTCTCCGATCGAACTGCAAACAATGACACAATTTTTAAATTCGACTTTCGAATTATAGAATTCGAGCTTTGAATTTGAACGTTAGACTCGCGAGTTACGCGTAAAAGACATTGCCAGGATGTTATTTTACGAAGCATTTTATGGACACAAGTTGTTTGTTTGTGTGACTGTACCTAACTTCGTGTGCCGCTTTCCAACTGTACACTGAGTCGCGTGTTCGTTCGATCATACGGGAGATGTTATACTTAGTTAGTATTCTACTTGGACACTGTGTTCATCTGTGTACAGTTGAAAATCGACGTCTCTATAAATGTAAGAATCACCTATTGTCGTCACTAATTGTTTTCCCTCTACATCTTGTATGTATTTCTAGATGGTTAATTTTAAAACATTAATGATTATTGTACTATTATTACAATAATTGACTTATTATTATTGACATTTAGCATTATCGTGGAAAGGTATAGAATATTGAATGAAAGTTTTTTAATGTCTTGCTAGACGCAGTTCGCGGATGTTCCACATTCGTGATTTTTTTATAAAAAAATTATGTACAACAAGAAGCATTTAATTTTAGAAATATTAAATACCTGTAATGTTATAAATTTATTGAACCGCTAGCAAATCAGACGTTTGCTATCTTGATGTATTTATTTTGAATTAACGCTTAAAAATACTACATCACACTGCTGGGGAACATTTTCTTAGAATGTTTTCTTTGCAAAATTTATTATTGGGATTCTTTTTGTGATTTAAAACGAAATCAGTTAGGTAATGGACCAATGTATAAGCTAGATAAAACTGTTATTTCCTAAAGAATCGATAATGGCTCACGTTTTTTTTATAATATATAAACTGCGAAATGAGCTAACAAGATCAAATTATAATATTGTTATTTAATTATTGAGTACAAGTTTTAATGAAATATTTTTTTTCAATATACCTTACTCGCCTCTTTATTTTTGTTATTTTGTTCCTTTAGTTTTTATTATTATTGTTTAAATCATAAACAGATGATTAGATTTCGAGTTTAATTTAAGCGACTCATAATTATTTTTATTATAAATTATAAAAATATTATATATCTTTCAATTCCTCAGTAAGAAAAGTGATGTTTATAGGTTATTTCAGAACCCATATCATGAACGAACGAAATCGTAAAAATTGGCGAATAAAAAGTGATTGGCACAACACTATTGTATTAAATCTAGTCAAATTTTTAGGATGGTGAAAAAATTGAGAAGCTAAGCTTACGATGATTCGACTGAATTTTTGATAAAAAAAAAATTAAACAAACGTCCAAAACCGTCGCTAGGCGACTTAAAAAAAAAAGTTGATTTGAAATTGTGGAATTGTAGCCGATGTTTGTAAAAATACTGTTTTCTTACTATACTGTAACTTGAATAGGATGATTTGAAGTGAAAAAGTAATGTTTTTTCATATGTAATGTCCTTTTATCTATAGGATCTTTATACCTTACGTTAAATATCATAATGAAATGGCTGGTTAGGCAGGTGTAATAATGTGCGAGGATATTTAAAACCTGTATACAATAAATTTCTTTCATTTGTTGAAATTTTTTATTGTTTTATTTCGCGCACAAAGACATTTACGCCCTGTTTGCTACCTACGACTTAGCATATCGTGTTAATCTAGGTACAATCTAAATACTTATCTAGGTATGACACGAGCCAGCTTTCCGTAATTTTCAAAGACAGCTGACAACATAATGTCGATGGTAATCATATTTTTATTTTATTTCTTAGTGGCTTCTGCCAGCGGCTTTGCCCGCATAATAAAAAGTAAGTTCCAATTTATCTGTGTGCAAAATTTCTTTCAAATCCCTTCAGCAGTTTTTGCGTGATTGAAACATAAACATACAAACTTTCGCATTTATAATATTAGTAGGCTTTTTTTTAATTTTGACTTCGCAGTTTGTGTATACTCGTATATTTATTTATAGTATCAAGTTTATAAATTATTTAATATAAATACAGAATACAGTCACTTTATTTTTATTAAAATGCGGATGTAACACATTCTAATGTTTTTGCAGTATTTGGTAGCGAATGTGTCTGTTGAGTCAGCCTTCTCGGCAAGCTTTGCTGAGGTAGTCAATACTACGATTAAATTTACAGCTTATTTTTACCGAGCTCGCGCCTGTTTCAATGATACACATAGTGTCCAGTTGCGTAGACACTTGAGATTGAGACACAAAACTACACCAACTTGACATCACTATATCCACAAGAAACCATTTTGCGAATAATTAAATCAGCTACGAACTTCACTCGTTAAAATCCCGCCAGAAACCCTTTTATCTATATATTTAAGATTAAATCTTAAATATATAGAAAAAAGGTTTTTTGGCGGGAGTCCTGACTGACTGATTAAAACGCTGGTCCTAGAGACACGAAATATAAACGGTATATTCTTTGTGAAGAGTAAGTATCCACTAAAAAAGGGTTTTTCGAAATTCTACCCTTAAGGGGGTTAAAAAGGCGATGAAAGTTTATTATGGGGGAAAACTTATTCCACGCGGGCGATGCCGCTGGCAGAAACTAGTTTTTTATAAATGCAAAGTTATAGAAGAAATATAAACAAAGAAGTCGATGTGGAAGAAGAACATGCCGCACCAACCCCAAGTAAATTGGGATAGGGGCAGGGGAATATAATTATGAATTCTAAACATATCTTTCAAAAACAACATAAATATTATATTATCTATCTATTATACACTTAAGGCGCAGTTATACGACTTTTAATGGTTTTTAATTGAACAACACGTCTAAACGACTAGTTTTATTTCTTTGAAAAAAATATATGTTACTTTAGACAACTTTCGTCGTAATTTGATCTGAGAATATTTGAAATAATATTTTTATAACATTGTGTAATTAATTTGTAAAGTTATGTCTAACGTGGATAAGAAATTGAGAATCACGCAAAAACCATAAAGCGTATTTTTTTGAAACTTTCACCATTTTAAAGATCATTTAATTATTTATAATTGAGTCTAAGTCTTTTATTTTAATACTTCTTGTTTTATGTGTAATAAATTAATAATGCGTATAATTTCGGACAGCGCTCCTCAATGGGCGAGTCCTATTAATGGGTGGACGTACGACGCATTACGTGAGCTCAGCACAGAACACGCAAGCTCACCACTCAAGGTCATTGGCAGTTAATAGCGCCTTAAACAGTTTTATCTATCTGAAAACAAAAAAACATTCTAAAATATGGTGTCGAAAAATTCCTCCGCATCCCAAACAGTAACGGCATTGCTACGTTGTATGGCAGTGCTTATATTCATGGCTGATTATTTTAACTAAACAAACATATAAACTGACCCCTTGTTACCGTATTGGGGTAGACAGATACTGCACAACTTCGTCGGCTAGGACAATTATTCACATAAATAATTAATATTAAAAAAACAGTCTTTCTAATCAAATTAATGGAAGAACCGCGTTCGTTTTTTTTACTGATTATTTTTTATTGAAAGTGGACCCACTCCCAGACAAGAGTCGGAGAAGGATGGGAGAGAGCAGATCTAAGAAAAGTAAGTATGTATTAGTTAATTAAACAAAAATAGTAGAGACAAAAATGGTCCAGGCTGGGCGAAAAATACATCTTAACTAAGTAAATAATATCGAATACCTTTAAACGAGGAATTCTTGTATATATGCATAAATTTAGTCTGAATCTCGGAAACGGCTCCAACGATTTTCATGAAATTTAGTATGCAGGGGGTTTCGGGGGCGATAAATCGATCTAGTTAGGTGTCATTTTTAGATAACGTAAAACCGAGCAAAGCTCGGTCATCCAGGTACATATATTAAAAAGAGGTAACATTTCATTAGGAGGTTTTCTCTTGAAGTCCTGCACCGATTACAATATTATAGAGATGCTATAAAATAATAATTTTATTTAGTCCTTGTAAAATTAGAAACTAAATATATAAAACAAAGTCGGGTTAGTTACATCATTTATAACTCAAGAACGGATGTACCGATTTCAATGATCTTTGATTTGTTAGATTTGTCTCCGTCCCGAATAGCAAAAAACATTTTCTCATATATTTTGTATGGAACGGATATTATGTTCATTGATTCTATATTAGAAACGTATTTGTTGCTTTACTCAATCAATAAAAATTACAAAGATAAATCGCATCAATGTTCAGGAGTGGGGGCTCGTTACGTCACATCTAGGTAACCAGCTATATAATATAAAAAAATATAAAAACACGCCTGCCTTGTCAAAAAGTTGAATTAAATAAAAAATAATACGCAAATAATAACACGAAACTATTTTGTTATGTTATTACTGAACGAACATATATTTAATACTACTGTTATATATTTTTTTATGTACTAAGTAAACTCTAGACGATGATAATACACGTAGTGAGATCATTATGAAAAAAAAAAGTTTTTTTTTTCATTAACCATAGCTCCTCCATTATATATTTTTTTATTTTCAGCCCATGTTACCCGGGATACCGCAACGCTTCTAACGATACCACATACATTCATATCGGTTAAGCCGTTTAGAAGTTATGGTGGAATAAAGAAACTCACAAACTTACATGAACCCTGAAAACATACCAGGGCCTGCGGACGACGAGTAGTGGGTAACTCGCCGTCTGATCAGCACCAGGCCCGAGAGTCGACGGCGCGTAGTGTTCCACGCGCGCCTCAAAGAGTTGTCAGCCAAGGGAAGGGGCCTGCCACGGCCGATGCCTGCCCGGGGGTGGAGGATAAATTCGAAAGAGTTACCTCGCCCCCGGGCACTCGAGGCAGGGAGGAACAGGGGTGGGTTTTAATCAGTAAGAGTCTGACACACCCTTCCGCTCCACCCTAGAGCGGAAGAAGTCATAGGATGATTTCCCACGCCCCCAAAAAAAAAAAAAAAAACCCTGAAAACATAACACTCCTTTCTTTGGGCAGTCGTGTAAAAAGTGGTTTTGTGACATTTCTGACGTAGGTGTGATGTCACTGTATCGTCAATATTATTTGCTAATCAGTGACGGAAAAAAATGATTTTTTTAGGCAACCAATAGGTTAGATGCCACACACATGTACAATTGGCATTTATGGCATTGGGAGTATTCTGCCAATGCCATAAATGCCAAACATACCTACTTTCATAGTACCAGAAAATGCTTGGTTTATGTGGCCTAGGCTATGGAATAAAACTCGTACATTATACATTTTACAATTTACACCCTGCAGTAAACATTTTATTCCACGTTAATCAAAAGTCATTGACTTTTGATATTGACTGTACTTTAGATCGTATCAAGAGATATTACTTTAAGATAAATTTTACCGTTAAAGTTCTGGTTGACGATGTAGTTTCTTACCTTCATAATAATACAGAAGGCAACTGGAATGTCTCTCAATTAAAGCCTTATTTATAAAACTCTCTTAACTGTATGCTTACCTACCTACTTTAAAAATGATTAGCGGATTCTAAAATAAAATTCCCAATAAAAAATATTAAATTAGTAGGTTATCTGCTAAACAGTGTTTAATCTAACACATGGGGCCATAAGGCTGTAAACTTATTTGTACTAGAGACCTGCAATTGTTTTATTAAATTTTATTGGGTAGGTTTTACGTCCCTGAGGACAATTTTTTGAACCAGCTAGGCCGCTGGGACGTTTGAGTGGGACGATATTGTTAACCTATACGTGTGTATTAGGGAATTCTGAGATAATGCCCTTAGAATGCCTATTGATATTGTTTGTAACCATATGTTTGCGATATCAGGTGTGGGCGTTTTTTTTTAATGCCCAATGAGTTACCCACGTCCCCCTTTTCATGCCGCTTGTTCATATTATTATCTGTAATGGTATGTATAATTTGTACCTGTCTATTTATGAATGAGGAAGATGTCGTGCGGAAGTTTTGCGTATGAATCCTACTAATATTATAAATGCGAATGTTTGTAAGTTTGTAAATCAAATCAAATCAAACCATTTATTTATTTATTTGGATCGTTTTTGTTTTTGTATGTATGTTTGTGTCTCAATCACGCTAAAACGGCTGAAGGGATTTGAATGAAATTTTGCACACAGATAGTAGATTATAACCCGCATTAAAACATGGGCTATCTTCTTTTTACCATGCGGGCGAAGCCGCTGGCAGAAGCTAATGTGCCATAAGAGTAGAGGAAGACAAAAGGAACGTGGATGGACTGTGAAAGGTGATATGGCTACGAAAGGGGTGACTGATGGTGATGCTGATGATGATGATGACGTTTTTGGGGGACTGACTTTTTGTAGAACTTTGACGCTCATAAAGTGCTGACTCTCCGCCTAGTTTAAATAAATGACTTTTCATTTTGTTGCTGCCATCTAACTGATTTCGGCCACAGCGACCACATTCCTTGGCTCCCCATGGTGGTTGCGAGCTCAGATTTACTGCTCTGTTATGTGCCATCATGTGACTTGCATATCTAACTTTGGCCGAAAAACTCCGAGTGCAAACCGGACATGTCAGAACTCCGTTGACGACATGGTAAATAATAGCTGTTAGAGGTTCAGCTTTGAGGTCGTCGTGTTTTTGGTCTAATGCAGACCTCCTTTTATGCCGCTGCACACGAAGGTGGTGACTACGGGGAGGACGACTAAAAGAGAAGGACCTACTTATGAGAGGATTTAGTGGTCGGTGCACTATGGCAGTGCGCCGACCACAGATAAAATCGAATACGAGCAAAACAAATAAAAAGTATCACCATCAAATCTACCGCAACATTTTAAATAAAATTAATGCTAAATGACAATCCTTGTTAAAGGTGCCGCATTTCTTATAAAAGAATATTGAGAATGATCTCCAATAGGTTAGAAAAGGCTGGCATAATAATAATATAAAAATGACAAACTGTCTGTAGATAGTAGGTAAACAATGTTCCATAATTATTAAGATAAGCCTACTACGGTTTGCTGACTCGAAAACCCTATTGAATTCTTAACAAATTACATAAAATTAAATAACCTCAACCTATAATTGTATAAATAAACGGATGTAATAACGAGTAAGTTGGAAAATAAAAAAACAAACCCGGCGGCCATTTTGGTTTCCCGCCATAAAGATAAAAACGTGCTCCAATTTGACAGCTCGCGTCCACCAAATGTCATGTCATCTTATTCGGGTATTTGTTTACGAGGACAATGTTGGCTTTTACAGATATTATTTGATGGTGACTGGCATTTTATGGAGCGGAATTCCGTATAACATATTATATTTATATTTTGAAACTATATGTAACGCTTTTTAATTTAAATTGAGTCGTACTGTATTGTTTATTTATTTATTTAACAGTTCATGTACACAGATATAACAGTTCAGGTTTTAAAAATTCATTTATTCGTACTTATTTCGGGCTCTCTCACTAGAGCATCACAATGCAATAAATAAAATCGATGTTTATTCAGGGCTGCTATTGGTAACTTCTGCTAGTAGACCAGGAAGGCCGAATTAATGGAGTCCCCTGCGGTAGGTATATAATTTTTATATGTACAAAAATATATGGACGCTGTATGATCCTCCCTTATAAATATTAAAAAAATGTCTAACGAGATCATCCCATATAACCAAATCTCTATCACGAGTTTTAGACCAAAGTTTAGAACTCTATTTCCGCTTTTTTTAAGTGTACTATACCAGCAACATTGTATAGAAACTATATTTACCAAAACATCACCACCACTTTACGGATCCCAAAAGAACCAAAAAAAACAGTTGCAAGTTAATTCCGACCACAAATAACGGGCTTCCTCACCAAAAGCGTTATTTCGATCCACAAGCATTTTTCACGTTGCCAGCGGGCGGACCACTTGCAAGCAAGGCCGTGGTTTTGGTATTAAAAAAAAAGTAAAAAATTCCAAAATGGCTGCGGGTCGGTACCAACATAACAAAAAAATAAAATGGAACCCGTTCGAAGCGGCACCAATTTCGTGGTTATTTTCGCTAAGGGCAATGAAACGATCTATTTTTGAAAAGAAAATAATATACTAGGTTTAAATGGACTCTGCGGTATATTTAAAATGATTGGTTAAGGCAGGTAGCATTGAATGTATGTTTTTGAGTTATCCAATTAGAATGATGAATGTGAGCCGGCTGTTTTTGTTCTTTATAGGCTGCTGTTTGAGTTTTCAACAATAAACTTCGGGAATTAAATTTAAAAGTAAAGAAGTAGACGATAACATATAAGAAGGAAAAATATTGCTAATTATTATTCCCCCTGTTCTTTTTAGCTTAATTTTGTCCTCAAACTGGTTGCTAGGTGCGTTTTATCCCTAATCACGAGACTACAACAAACCACACATTATCCTGCAGTTTAATTAATGAACTATTAATTTAGTAATGCATACGGCTTATTTTTAAAAATAGGTAGGTACTCTCTAATTTTAAGTAGCGGACTTTAAAAAAATCTACAGAATATTAGATGAAAAATTAAAAAGCTATTGTCGGCAGTAAAAACATTGGCTTATTTCTTAGTATGGGTACTAAGTACAAACTAAATGCTGGACGTAGCCCGAGTCCAGCCTATCCGCAATTTATACAATAAATCACGATTCCAACTTTACATAACTTCAATACCATCCCACAGCTAAAAAAAGACATCCTAATACCCATAAAACCCTCAAATCATTGCATTTCTAACGCCCATAAAAAATAAAACATACCCACACAATATACAACATTACATAAACCTACCTCAATATTAACAAGTTCCAACACAAAAGAGTTCCATCTACCTACCACAAAAAGAATGAAAGAAATCACGAGCCAACCCTGACCCTGCGCGAGCGCCGAACGCCGAGTAGAACCGAATTCAGCCGAAAAGAGCCGAATCGTCGCCAAAAGAGTAGCCCTGACCTTACTCTTGAAGACTTGACTTGGCTTGTGTGTGTGCGTTTGTATGTAATTCGGGTACTTTGACTGGTTGGCAGTTTTTTATTTGTGTGGGGTCCAAAGAGTAGATGGGCGGGTCGGGGAACAGGCTCGGGTTATTTATTGAGGAAGGTCCTAAACCTCTGGGAGGATTTAAAGCGTTTGTATGAATGGATAAAAATGAAGGATATCTTAGAGTGGATTTATAGTCACGTAGTGATATTCTGTCGGATGATTCTTAAGGTTCGCAACGCCAAAAAATTTGGTGGTTAGACTAAGATGAGCCGTTCTTTCAAACAGGGCTTTTATTTATTTATTTATTCAACATTTCTAAACAAGTATTTTGGCGCCAACATTCTCTAACACAGCTCCTTGATTGTGGACCATGGTCTTCAGCGGAGGAAGAAGGAATATTTACCTCGAAAGAGGCTTGTATCTTTTCTGAAGATATCCTTTTACGCATCTATAACATTACCAACCAATCAAGCTGCAGTTCCTAGCTCCTTTACAAAACTTTGGCATTTAATACTTTTACAGCAGAAATTGGAAACCAGAATCACTCACAAATAATACTAAACTTTCCCTCCAAACTCTCTCATCTGACCACAGCCTACTCTATGCCATGCAATTCGGATACTTTTTTGTCGGGAGTTCGTGCGATCACACACACTTGCGCTACTCTGTGCACATGCACTGTGAGCGCCTGTGTGCGCATTTTCGCGGCGTGCAGTTGTTTGGGCAATGCACTCTTGCGCACAATGCCACTGACCTTGGTAATGCAGCTGCGTAGGGACGATTCGGCCCGCCAATTCGGCGTCGGTTGAAACCTTTTTTGTTTTTTGGAGTCTAGGATTTGTGTGTGTTAACTAAGGTAGGAATGCACTGACGTGGAGCGAGATAGGGTTGGTTTTAAGGGCTTTTTCTGATAGTAAGTACCTATCAATAAAAACATCTGAGCTAGTGATAAATCGTTTTAAATGGTAGGTACCTAATGTATGACTGAGTTGATGGCTGTCGGAGATTTATAAATTATGAAATAAGACATGCAACACAGACCCAGCAACCCTAAATAAACTTTAATAAGGATTCTAAATTCAACAAAAGCAGTTGTAAAAAAAGGTAAGTATATGACAAAATCCTCCTCCTTCAAATGATGATTCTTTTACCCAAAAGAAGGATACTTATACTTCTGCCGGGTAGATAATTGGAGCGATAAGGCCGCCGATTGTATTTGCTTTAGTTTTTAAGTTTCTTTACTTATGTATCATGCATGGTGTACAATAAAGAATATAATAAATAAATAAATAATTTTGAATTAAGAACCTGCTAATCAGTGTTTAAACTAATCACATGTTTATAAATATCGGTGCCTCAAATCAGTAGGTAGAAGAAAGCTAGCCTAAAGTGCGAAGGACCGTGTATCACGCAGCTTAAGAGAGGCCTACTCCTGTGTGTGCAACAGTTGACTACGGCAAACCCCAAGCCCCCCCAAGTGCAATGAAAATCTGGTGGGCGAGACCTAGGACCGGTGTTTGTGGCGACACTGGGGGCCAGCCTATGTCCAGCAATTGACGTCTTAAATTGTTTTCAAACTTATTTCAGACTATAAATAATTTTCAAAATATCTTATTCGGCTGGTGATTCAATGCCATTATGAAAAGAATCCGAAATAAATATAGTTCGGAAATAAGACTGTTGTCGAAAGTTTTATGGCCTCACTCGGATTTTATTCTTTAAGTCAGCGATTTTCGTTTTGCACAGTCATGGCCGGTCATACCTACAAGTTAAATTATTGAGACGAAGTTTTATTTACTACAAAACCTGCCACCTAGTTACAGCAACTCTGTTAGCAAGCTATGCGATCTAGAAGATCCCCACCTTTTAAAAATTCAAATTCTATTTGAATGAAGCTTCAGATTCTACAGATTTCGACCATCCAGTCAGGCCAAACTAACGCAAGCTTCCTCTTCACATGTTGGCGTATGTGGTAGCTTATGAGTGAAAGGTAAAGTACTTATACGCAATAAAAATATCTAAAAACCCTCTCTGGGCCCTCTTGGTAATTTACGGCCTACAACTTCTCACAGCCACCTTCTCAGGTGGACTGATGACATAATAGACACAGCAAGAGACAACTGGCAAACTTTTGGCAAAGATATGTATGGAAAAAGTTGGAGGAGGCCTTCACCCCGAAGAGGTCCATATCCGTCAAAACAACTAATCTTTAACACCTTAATAAAAGTAAATCTACTAACAACCAAATTACTAACAACAATTATTGCAATATAATTTATGGGATATGAAAATAGAAGGCTTTTTTATTTTATTTACCTCTCACAGAGAGAAGGTCTGTGTCTCAGCAGTGGGTACATTATAAACTGACTAGCGAGTAGCGACCCGCCCGGTTTCGTACGGGAGTAAAACAATTCGAAAGACACTTAGCGCCATCTAGCGTCCTAAAGCAATTGTTCCCGTCGAAAGTTATTGTTCTGTCCCTCAGAAACAGTACTTTTTTTTCTGGATGAAAGGTCTATGTCCATTTCTGTACCCCTGATAACATAGATACACTTAGGCAAAATTTCATGACAATCGGGTCATTACCTACATAGTTTAAGCGTGAAAAGTTAACAAATAAACTTTCGCATTTATAACATTAGTTAAGGATTATCCTAAGCAATCATAAATAAACCCATATCTTTGGTAAAGAAACTCGGAAGCAGACGACAATAACCGCGACCCTGTCACATGACAACTGAAGGAACAGGGGTGGGTTTTAGTCAGTAAGAGTCTAACACGCCCTCCCGCTCCACCCAGAGCGGGAGAAGTTATTATGATTTCCTACCTCAGAAAAAAAAGGCATAACACAGCTATAATCTACATATCTTATTGGAATTAATTCGCTACAACTCATTAACGAAGGTAATTATCGCTTGCAAATTGATATAAACTCAACTGATGGGAAAGGCCAGAGGCTACTTTGTACCATTGACTAATGAGGCTAGTTTGTCACTTATCAACCTGTCAGTTCATGCCTAAGTGCCCTTAGTGCCAGTTATTGTCATTTGCCGATGCCATCCACTTGCCATTGAACATGTTTTTAAAAGGTTTTTTTAATTTTAATCAACGGCTTATTCTTTTGAGAAGAGAATCTGAAGTAAGTAATATAATTCGTAACGAGATATTATTAGGACTACCTAAATTAAAGATCTGTAATCAGATCAATACGATTACGATTTTCTATCATTGAAATAACTGTCGTAATCGACAGTTCTTTCAATGATAGAAAAGTACTACTTTACTACACTATTTTACTAGAGCGGTGCCTTGCGTCTCACCCTCTCACAAAGAGGAGGCCTGTGCCCCAGTAGTGGGGACATTAAAAGGCTGATGATGATAATGATGCCTCGTGAAAAGCTGCCCATAGTCTAAGATCCCCAGAGCCGCAAGACATTACTTACTTTTTATTAATAAAATGTGTGGGATTGAGTAGTGTTAATATGTACTTTTGGTACCGTAACTCTGGATAAATTCGAAATAGAGTTACCACGGTCCTTGGCACTCAGACAACTAGGAACAGGGGTGGGTTTTAGTCAGTAAAACTCTGACACGAAGAGCGAGAGAAGTCATTTGATGATTTCCCAACCCAACAAAAAAAACGGGTTCTCTACCCCAAAAAAGGTTCCGTACCTCAAAAGGAAAAACAGAACCGTTATAGGATCACTTTGTTGTCCGTCTGTCTGCCTGTTTGTCAAGACCCGAGATACATCTCGGAAACGCATGGAGGTATCGAATTGAAATTAAAACTATATACTCAGGTCTACAGTCTCTTGAAGCTGTCAAAAAATCAAACTTTTGAGTTAACGTAAAAACAGATGCGGCCGTTTATATCGCAATGAACGTATATTTCTTAAGGGAATCAAAATTTCAGGGTACTTTCCGTTGACCTAGAACTATGTTTAGCAATAATTCTGGGCACTTTTCACGTTGACAGCGATGTTGATGAATTTTTCGATGCACATTGACTTCTTCACCTCCCCTTTTATTAATTCAATTTGAATTTCAACATTGAATAGAAACAGCTCATATATCATATTTGCTCCGAACACTAGCTACCGACAGGACTGATATCTAAAGATAAAGATGATGGCAATCGAGTTATTCTAACTTTTATATAAAACTTCTATTCAAATTAATCTAAAATTTACTGTCGCTGCCTACTTTTGGCCAACTAATCACAGATCGCCTGATCAAAGACATGACAAGGCTTCCAGAGACCGAGGGCACACCGAGGGTGAGTGAACCCAAATAACCTTATTTAGTATATCCAAATAAGTCAGTGACCTAATGATCTGAATTGCTCACCATTTAGGTGCACTAGTCTACTCACAATGCGAGGGTCAAAGCGTTTAGTAACCCATGAGTGAGCACTAAAAATGCATTAAATTACCACCAATCCACCATTATTGGGGTATATTGTGTGATGGGATCAAAAAACTTCTCAACCAAACCAATATTTATAAAGAGGTAATTTGTTAGTTGAACGAATCTCTGAAAGTAGGTACTGGTTAGATTTAAAAAAAATCACACTTTGTTTGGTTCACCCTGACTGAAAGTGAGTCAGCTCCTTTTGATGAAATCTTTCTCCCTCTCTCTTTGCCTCCTCGTCATTCTTCGCGAGAAAAAGGAAGCTGTACCACTTTTTCAAGGAGTCGATTATTTTCTTCTTCGTCGCTGGCACGACAGTGTACCATATTTTTTTGTCTCAAAACTTTGCCAATTTCATATGTCATCGGTGATAGCGCAGAGGTCAGTTGTGCTGCATGTTTTGGGGCACAGTGGGCAGGACAGCAAGTACAGCATAGTTTGCAACTCGACTCCACATCCTCACCCTGCTGCCGTTCCGTCAAGGTAGCCCTATTCTGCAAGGTTGGAGTTACACTTTCCTACTTAGGTTCTTAGGCGGTTCAGGGACTTCCAAGTGGACCACACGGAAGATTAGACCCTGCGGGAAGATACTCACTTGGTGTTAAGTAGTTAACAGGCGGGGGATAAGTGTCTTGCCACGTTTGCAGCGGGCGTCGGCTGGGTTTCCTGACACCCTAGCAGCAGCTTTTAGAAAACTGTCTCTGCTTTTCAGCCTTTGGGTTGGTAGTTGTGTACCAAATAGTGGGTGTGTAATGTAAGACACCTGTTTATGTCTTTCTACTGCACTTGCAACTTCTCTTCGGACTTGTGGAAGTGATATCCCGGCTGTAGGATATAGTGCACTAACCGGGGTCGGTGTGAGGCAACCTGTAATTGTTTGGCATGTTTCATTGAAGGTAACATCAGTAGTTCCTTAGCGTGGGTGGCATTGGCGTATTTACCCTTAGGCTAAGAGGGCCATGGCCCGGGGCAGCAGACTACCAGAGAGTCGATAAATGCTACCTGTTGCTGTTTTTTCAAGTTTGGTAAGCACTACTATTTCTAATTTTCTTTTGTGGGGGGGGGGGAAGTCATCCAATGACATCTACCACTGTAGGGTGGAGCGGGAAGGCGTGTCAGACTCTTACTGACTAAAACCCACCCCTGTTCCTTTCGTGGCCGGTGCCTGCATGCCTACACAGAGCGGGAGAAGTTATTGGATGATTTCCCATCTCCCCCAAAAAAAAAACCCTGTTCCTTCCCTGCCCTGAGTGCCCAGAGGCGCGGTAACTCTATTTCGAATTTATCCACAACCCCACCACCCCGTAACTTCTTGTCTATCACAAGAAAATCGTACCTATCCGAATCGTGTAGCTTAAAATTTAAATAAGCAGTAGCAAGAAATAATATTTCCTTTTTTTTGTTAACTATGGGGCAGCACAAATATTTGGCCCTGGGCGCCAAATCTTTGAATACGCCACTGGTGGATGGAACGTTACCACACTGGACTTGGCCAGAGAGGCCAGAGGTTCGTAGTACCGGAGGTGAAGCTCCCCAGGCGGTTGAAGTTAGGCGCCTGAGTAAGTTGTTGCGTACTTGCGGGATCCGATTTAGAGAACATATTAACCTAATTCATTATTATGTACCCACTTAAGGCGCTATTAACTGCCGACGCCCTTGAGTGGTTAGCTTGCGTGTTCTGTGCTGAGCTCACGTAACGCGTCGTATGTGGACATACGACCCACAGTAATAGGACTCGCCCATCAACGAGCGTTGTCCGAAATTAGACGCACTATTAATTTATTACACATAAAACAACAAGTAATAAAATAAAACACTGAAACTAAATTATAAATAATTAGATAATCTTTAAAATGGTAAAAGTTTCATAAAAATACGCTTTATAGTTTTTGCGTGATTCTCAATTTTTTTTCCGAGTTAGACATAACTTTTAATTACATTATGTTAAAAAATATTATTTCAAATATTCTCTGATCAAATTACGACGGAAATAGTCTAGACTATTTTTTGGTTTTACTCTAGAGTAACATATATTTTTTTCAAAGAAATAAGACTAGTCGTTTACTGCGCCTTAATGAATTAGATTATAAAAAAAATTGAACTTACCCTTTTTCGAATCTAAGCTACTCGCTAAATAATTCACAGGCTTCTAAACACAACCCATCAAACTGACATATTTCCCTGGCATCACGAATCTAACTCGTTCGCCACGACAGTGCATTTAGCACAAAAACTACAATTAAAGGTAAACCCTACAAAATGCCGAGCGGGCACGCGAGCACGCTTTAGTAATACAGAAATAACAGGGAGCTTACCACTTTTGGCTCTAGCTTTAATTAAAAAAAATAAAAATGAAAATATCAAAAAACCTTACTGATAAAAAATAAATAAAAAGTTCCAAACAAGTCACTTTTCAAGCAGTCTGTTGCAGTTGGTGGTATTTATTTTAGTTCAATCTCAGATTCGATGCCACCAACTGCATCAAACTGCTTGAAAAGTAACTTGCTTGGAACTTTTTTTCCAATCTATTCTACTGCAGCTGAACATTGGTATTTTACATGGAGAGACTGCCTATCTGACCTCCATAACTCAGTTACTGAGTAACACGATACACTTTGGTCAGACTGGTTGCCAGACTTTTGAGGCTGCTGACTACCTATAACTCTGTCATAAATCTACGCATGAAAGTCCGACTTTATCGTGTTTCTAGGGTTCCGAAAGTCCGAATGAAAAAACGGAACCCATAAAGGATCACTCGTGTGTCTGTCTGTCCGTCCGTCTGTCACAGGCAATTTTCTCCGAACCTTCTGGACCGATAGAATTGAAAAGTACACACATGAAGAATTGGGTCTGTGACCCAAACACGAACGTGGACCCTAAATATTTTTATTTGGAATATGGGGGTCACTTTTGGGGTGAAAATCGGAAAATTTAAAAAAAGAGTTTTCAATCTGTGCCGTGCGATAAATTAGATATATATAATAGGGCACATTTTGAGGGTTTCGAATGTTTTTTTTCATAATTTTAAAATATATAGTTTTAAAGTTATTTAAGAAAATAGATGAAAAATGACCATCACCCCTCCCTTATCTCCGAAACCACTGGACCTAAAATTTAAAAAAAAATACAGAATGTAATTCTTTACTTTGTTTTTCTTTCTAAGTGATTATCTTATTTTTTTATGTGGGCCTTTAACTGTGGCAAATGTTTTTTCTTTCTTTCTTTTCTTTATTACTTATAGAAGGAAAACCTGTAAGGAGAAGGTAGTTTAAAAAAACCTGCAGAAGGTAGTTTAACCAAAACCAGAAAAAAATAATGATTTGTTCGGAACCCTTTGCACGCGAGTCCGACTCGCTCTTGGCCGGTTTTTTTTAACTATTGATAGGCTCGCGTTTGACCACTATCTTATCTTTGCGAGATTGTCCGTAGAACAGGTGGTCGATGGGGCTGAAAAGTTCTGGAGAGGCGACCGCGTAGCGGAAGATACAAGGCCTCCCGCAAGGTTGACCGATGACCTGGTGAGGGTCGCGGGTCGCCGATGGATGCGAGACGCATAGGACGTTGTGGCGACACTTGATGGAGACCTATGTCCAGCAGTGGCCGTCTTTCGGCTGAGATGATGATGATGATGACCCTCCTTGCCTTCTAGGGGGATGTCAACAGTATCCATCATCTTAACCAACTTGGTGATATGATATCTCATGCCAGGTCTGTTGTTGTATAAGCTTATAAGCTTCAATGTCGGTACTTCACTTGAATTCAGCAGTTATTTATTTATTGGAAAAGCCCGAGTCGGATGCCGCATATTAATGGTACGGAACCCTTAATGTGCGGAATCCGACACGCACTTGGCCAGTTTTTCAACTTAAAGAACAATTTAAAGCCATAACCACACAATAAATAACAGAAATAAAATTTAAAAAACCACTCAAATGGTTTCAATTATACGTTTTTAACCTTAAAAATTAACGTTCCGGGGTACATCGCATGTACCCTGGGCGTTAGCTCAAATGTTACCGTTTTCGTTGAAAATACTAATACCCTCGCGTTTTAGTGTTATTGAGGGTTTTTTTTCAATAGATGTGGACGGATAGAATGCCGGGGTAATGGGAAATGGGTAAAGGTTAGTCAAAATCAGCCGTACCTATTTATAAAATTCTCTAACAATAATATGCTTGGTTTGACCTGGCAATAACTAACACCTGGTTCAAAAAGAAAGACGAACACCTGATCACTTACAAAAGTGGCCAGCACGCGACCCAAATTGACTTTTTCTTGGTGAAACGAAACAGTCTCAAAACAGTCAAAAACTGTAAAGTGTTGCCAGGCGAAGGCTTAGTCTCTCAACACAGGCTCATAATGATGGACGTAACAGTCAGTGTCTCGTCCAGTAGGAACAAAGAACGGCCCCCACCCAAAATCAGATGGCGTATGATAGAAAATGAGGAGTGTGCAAGTATGTTTAAGAGTCAAGTGGTAGATAAAATGATAGACATGAAGGATATGGAAGGAAAATCTGTGGATGAATGTTGGAAAGAGATGGCGGATTGTATAAGGCGAGTAGCAAAAGATGTGTTTGGAGAATCGCAAGGTAAAGGCATGATAGAAAAGGATACATGGTGGTGGAATGAAGATGTGCAAAAGATGCTAAAAGAAAAGAAAATTTCGTTTAAAGTATGGCAGAATGTAGAAACCGGAAATGATAATTTGAAAGAAGAGAAAAAGAAAATTTATAAAGAATGGAAGAGGAAGGCAAAAAAGGCGGTTGCAGTTTCCAGGGCTAAGGCGCAGGAAAAGTTATATGATTTACTGGACAGCCCTAGAGGCCAGAAGGAGCTCTACCGGATTACAAAATTAAGAGAAAGGAGAACGAGGGATATAATGCATATAAAATGTATGAAAGATGAACTCGGTAAAGTCTTGTCGAAAGATGACGAAATAAAAGAGCGATGGAAGGTTTATTTTGAAAAGTTGATGAACGAAGAGAATGAATGGAGTGGTGTGCTCAAAGAGGTACAAGTAAATATGGGTTTGGTGAGAGAAATTAGCATGGATGAGGTAAGAAAGGCAGTTCAATGTATGAAAAATGGAAAGGCCATGGGCCCTGATGACATACCAGTAGAAGTATGGAAATGTTTAAAAGAGGATGGATGTATGTGGCTGACTTTATTCTTCAATAAGTTGTTGTATGAAGAAGTGATCCCACAAGAATGGTGCAATAGTTCGCTAGTGCCCATCTTCAAGAATAAAGGGGATGTACAGGACTGCAACAGCTATCGAGGGATAAAGCTCATGTCACATACTATGAAAGTATGGGAGAAAGTGATAGAGAAAAGATTGCGAGAGGAGAGTGAGATTACCCCGAACCAGTTTGGGTTTATGCCAGGTCGAGGGACAATGGACGCCACCTTCGCTCTCCGTCAATTGTGCGAGAAGTACAGACGTGTGCACAAGAACTTGCACATGGTGTTCATTGATCTTGAGAAAGCGTATGATAGGGTACCTCGGGATGTGTTGTGGTGGGCCTTGAAAGAGAAAGGTTTGCCTGGGAAGTATGTTGAGTTGATTCGTGCTATGTACAGACAATCTAGTACCTACGTCCGGTCGGCTGCTGGCAACACCGATGAGTTCAGTGTGGCTGTAGGCTTGCATCAAGGGTCGGCTTTAAGTCCTTACCTCTTCCTGTTGATTATGGACGCTCTTACGTCGGAAATACAGGAAGAGGCACCCTGGTGCATGCTGTTTGCCGACGACATTGTTCTGGTCGGTGAAGATGGACCTGAGACCCAGAGCAGATTGGAGAAGTGGCAACAGAAGCTGGAGAAAGTTGGCTTGAAAATCAGCAGAACCAAAACTGAATACATGTTCTGCGATTTCGGCGGTCTCTCCAGTTCTGAAGCTGTAGTGCTAGATGGCGCGCTTCTCCCAGTCTGCTCCGATTTTCGGTATCTCGGTTCACTCGTGCAAAGCGATGGCGAAATAGATCGGACTGTTAAGCACAGAATTAACACTGGATGGATGAAATGGCGGCAGGTCACCGGGACTATCTGTGACTCCCGCATTCCCCTAAAACTTAAGGGGAAGATTTATAAAACAATGGTCAGACCTGCTGTCTTGTATGGTTCAGAATGTTGGGCCACAAAAGGGATGAATGAAAAGCAATTGCATGTAGCTGAGATGAGAATGCTAAGAGCGATGTGTGGAGTTACGCGCATGGATAAAATTAGGAATGAGTATATAAGAGGAAGTCTGAAAGTGGCACCGCTGACTGAAAAATTGTGTGGAAATCGGTTGTCGTGGTATGGGCATGTGATGCGGAGGAATGAAGAAAATGTCGTGAGGAAAGTCTTGTGTATGAATGTGGATGGCTATAAGAGTAGGGGAAGGCCAAAGAAGAGATGGTTGGACTGTGTGAAAGAGGATATGGGTAAAAAGGGGGTGACTACAGAGATGACGACTAATAGAGGAGTATGGAAGAAAAAGACATGTTGCGCCGACCCCAAATAAATTGGGATAAGGGCAAGAGAATGATGATGAATAATATGCTTGGTTAAATACTGATTAGCGTATGTATTCCAAATTTAAATTATTAATCCATAAAAAAAATGAATTTAGAACCTGGTAATCAGTGTTTAAACTAATCATATGCTACCCACCTAATCAGTAGACCCCCATTTTGCTACTTGTAATGCTGCTTGGTAGCAGAAGAAGTAAGTACTTACGGTGGGGTGGTAGTAAAGTTCATCCTCAGAAAAACTGACTAGAAATTGCACATAATTTTAATTTTTTTTTCATTTTAATTTTTTTTTATTAATTTTAAGAAAACTTACAGCTAATACATTCAAGTAGGCGAAACTTATGTTTAGAAGAAGGCCAATTACAAGTTTCCACATACAGGATGAAGGTAACGGAAAGGTGTGGTCATATTTTAAGATCCGGTTCTGCCCATGGATATGAACAACTTTCTCTATGATAAAATAGAAAAATTCCCAAAAAAAAATATTGGACTTTTCATACAAAATTATCATCAGCTGATCAATATTTCTATGGTTGGTAAAAAAAAAATTGAGAATTTCCTCAAGTTTTCTTGAAGCAAGTTGTTCATATTGATGGGCAGATACAGTTCTTAAAATATGACCACACCTTTCCATTACACCCTGTACATAACTATTTTACCTAATCTAATCACCTATTTTATAACACAAATATACAGGCGAATGTTTGTGAGTGTGTGTTTGTATGTTTGTTCCTCCTTCACGCTCAAACGGCTAGACCGTTTTGGATGAATTTGGTATGTAGATAGCTTGTACCCTGGATTAACACATAGGCTAGGTACTTTTTATCTTGGTCGACGCGGGTGAAACCGCGGCGCGCAGCTAGTTATTTTATAAAACTAGCTAACCATTTATGCTCAGTTTAATTATTGATTAGCGGATTCTATATTAAAAGTCTCCATAAGAAATTTTGAACTAAGAACCAAACTAAAGTAAGTGGTTATTTTTATTTAAGTATAAACAAGTCTCTAAATATCCACAAACCTCAATACTTATTATTAGGTACCACTAAACAAAAGGTCAGTGCATATTTAGATCATTAACTAAAATATCAAGTGACCTTTTAAGTTTAGCTTAGAGGACTGAAACTACATCGGAATCCCTTCATTGTGGGTGCTATTCTGAACGGCGACATGTCGAGCGCTCGATAAAATTAGATTCACGAGTTTAGACCACAAAGCTCAAACTGAGGATTAGTTTATACAATCAGTTTCAATTTACATAATTATGTTAGTTGTTATCAGGAGGTCAGATTAGTCGTACCGTCCTTCTTTTTTTGAGATTTCGGGGGGAAACCTTTCAACCTAGAGTTTTGGGATATAAACAAGGGAGTGTGGGATTCTTACCTCACTAAACCACACTGGTGATCACCTTCAACACAAGGAGCAGGGCCCCACCTGCCCTGTGACCTCTTAAGGCACAAATATACAACTTCTAATGATTTTAAATTGAAAATCACGACTAAACGACTAGTCTTCTTTCTTTGAAAAAAAAAATATGTTACTCTAGACAAATTTCTTCGTAATTTGATAGGTATGTGAATAATATTTGAAATTATATTTTTCTAGTAATTAGTGTAATTAATTTGTAAAGTTAAGTCGAACGCTGATAAAAGATTGAGAATCACGCAAAAATTACTTAGCGTACTTTCATGAAACTTTCACCATTTTAGAGATGATTTAGTTATTTATCTTTTAGTAAGTATACGTGTTTTAGTACAAAGTTGTTGTTTTATGTATAATAAATTAATAATGCGGGTAATTTGGGACAGCGCTCCTTTATGGGCGAGTCCTCTATTACTGGGTGGACGTACGACGCGTTGCGTGAGCTCAGCACAGAGCACGCAAGCTAACCACTCAAGGCAGTCTGCACATAGCTGCGTCTTAAAAGACCACCCCGGAATCCCCTCTGTTTAACGCCTGTTAGGGCACATCCCTGAGGAGACTGTGAAGAGGGGAGACCCTGAGCTTCGCTGTGCACGGCAGCATTTGATCACTGTGCTACCGCGCTTGTCCTAGCGTCATTCGGTGGGCGCACAGAGTCCCCATTCTGAGAGCCCGCGACCCCGCTTCGGTCGACCTGGTAAGAAGTTTCCATGAGGAATTTATGAGTAAGCAGCCCGGAGTTGAGAAGTTTGCGGTGTGTAAAATAAAAGCACAGGCAGCATGTTATGTCGGTCCTGAACCTAATCTCTCTGTGGTCGTATAGAATATTTACCAGTCCCATCGCAGGTACTGTAGAGTCGGGTGTTCTGTAGTGTAGCTCAGTGGCGTGTAGGTACACGCACTACAGAATACTCTTAGGAATTACATAGGTTTGTACTTCCTAAGAGTATTTTTACATTGAGGAGTGTAATAAAGGAAAGACTGGATCGCAAGACTTGATAATCAATTAAGAAAAAACTTTTTAACAAAAAATTAAACCAGCGAAAAAGAACTAAAATGCACAAAATAAATAATTTAGATGATTAATCAAATCAGTTTCTTGTTTGGCGCCTACTCAAAATTAATTACTATTTTACTTCCTTACTTATATAAAATTTTATAGTTTATGTAAATTAACTCAATACTTAACCTCTACGGTTTATTTATTTTGTGCTTTTATGTTCTTTTTCGTTGGTTTAATTTTTTGACAAAGTTTTATTTTATGATTTTTTGTGTTTGGCATCATCTTTTTATAACTAAATTCTAATTGTTTAAGAAAGGTATGGGTTCCATCATCAGCTCAGCTGCACGATGTGATGATTCCTACAGGCAATACCTGATATGTTATGAAAAGTAAACAGAAAAACTAATCCCCAATTATCGAGGGTTTCTCTCAATTTTATCAGGATCCTGACTTCCTTGAGGTATAGGTACCCTATATAATAAAAAAAGAATCATCTAATACCAACCAAAACCTCCTCCTTATTTCGTCGGTTAAAAATCATCCTTTTTTTACATTGACAACACACGCCTAACTGACATCTGACAATCCAATTCTTTTCTTCTTCTTATTCTAAAACCTAGTTTAAAAATCTATTTCACCGACGATCTTGTCTGCTGACAGGGTACCATATTTCAAGCAAATAAATGAAATCTGAATCTGAATCTAAGGGTCATACATTGTACCTACGCTTGTGTTTGTCTGTTATTCTATCTATAGCCCCACTGAGTATGGCCGCAGTTTGTCAAAACCATTCTTAATTACACTTTTTCTTTTTTTATCACCGATCCGAGAATAGTCCACGTCGCATAGCCCGGTGCTAGCGTCACGCGAGCCGCGCGTTAGCGGCACATATCCATGTCAGCCGTATCTGATGGGTCTACCTACTTTTTAACGGGTTTTAGGCGGGTTTTATCGTTGGAGTCATACGGCTGTAATTTTAAAGCCATTTTTTTGAGTTTGTTATGTTTTAAGTTGGTTGTTCTTAGGCGCTATAATTTAAGTTCTTTGTGTTTTAGATTTTATTTTAGTTAAGGATCTCTATATGATAAGGTAGGAAAGTTGCAACGTTGCGTTGCCACTTCCACCGACGACGCCGTGGAAGTGACAACGTTTTGAGCCAAAAATATTTGACGACACGGTTGGCGCAGTGGTTGAGCGTTCTGCTGCTGTGCTGCGTGTCGCGGGTTCGATTCCCGCACGGAACAAATATTTGTATGACCTAATGTCTGTGAACACACCCAGGATACAGGAGTAATTCCTAGTGTGGGGCAACGTTTTTAATAATAAAAAAGTAGGTACTGTGACGACCTTATGTTGGCAACCTTATGGTGGAGACTGGCACGTTGGAAGTTTGGAATATTCTAGAAACTCTTGGAACGCCGATTGAAAATTTAGAATAAAGAAGACTTTTGTTTTTGGGTTCACTTCTAGTAGCTCGTCCGAAGAGAGCACTTGTATTATTTTTATTATTCAATATAACGTATTAGTGTGCCATCCCTCTTTCTTTTATAGCACAACACACATAAGCAGTCACTCTTGTACACCACACTCTCGCACCGCTAGCGAGTAAGACAAACCCCCAGGAACGTGAAAGGAATCTCCAGGGACCTAGCACTAAGAGAAGCTGCTCCAGGTCCCTATAAGTGGTGGAGCCGCCGGGTATTGCGATCCTCTCTCCTAGGGAAAGATGTGTCTGGGTTTTTTGTCGGTTTATACCAGCTTTGTTTATGGGGTATAATGCCTTCGCAAAGTGGGATCGAGTTGATTCTGTATGGTGTGACCGAGCCCGTGACAATTTTTATGTATTATTCATTTAGAGAGTATACTTCAAGTTATATTTATGGAGCACTCTGGGGGAAGTTCAGGAACAGTGAGTAGATGTTCAGAACAGTGGTCGTTTTTTCTCCTGATCTTCATAAACGTCCAATGGAGTTAAAATTAGTACAGTTTTGAATTTTATTTTTGTAAAACCCATCTGGGTAGATGCTAACTAGAGCATCTTAGGTCAGAAAATTTAGCAGAGCAGTGTGGCTTTTTAGAGAGGTTTTTACCTCACTGAAGCCATGTGCATTGCCGGGATATGTGGTGCGCCGAATGGCTTAATTAATAATAAGAAAAAAGACCACTTTACTCGGGGTTCATTTTTGGCTATCCATAGGTGGACTCTGCTGCGACGAATACCTCTCAAAGGTAGGGCCTTCGCAGTAGGTTTAGGTAGGCCTCAATCGGCTTTTCAAATATTTAATTGAATAGAAGACTTACTAGCGTCTGCGCTTCTATTCGTAGGGGCGTAGCTCATGTGACGACCTTATGTTGGCAACCTTATGGTGGAGACTGGCACGTTGGAAGTTTGGAATATTCTAGAAACTCTTGGAACGCCGATTGAAAATTTAGAATAAAGAAGACTTTTGTTTTTGGGTTCACTTCTTGTAGCTCGTCCGAAGAGAGCACTTGTATTATTTTTATTATTCAATATAACGTATTAGTGTGCCATCCCTCTTTCTTTTATAGCACAACACACATAAGCAGTCACTCTTGTACACCACACTCTCGCACCGCCAGCGAGTAAGACAAACCCCCAGGAACGTGAAAGGAATCTCCAGGGACCTAGCACTAAGAGAAGCTGCTCCAGGTCCCTATAGTACTGTCGTGCCAGCGACACGAAGAAGAAGAAGGTAAAGGGAAGCCGGTACCCATGGTAGTTTCATCACTTTTAGATGAAGGATGCACTAGGTAGGTAAACCAGGTCCAGAGTCGCAGGGTTGTTCGTAAGAGTCAACGCGGCCCTACCACGCAAAGGGCAACTGAAGGAACAGGGGTGGGTTTTAGTCAGTAAGAGTCTGACACGCCCTCCCGCTCCACCCAGAACGAGATAAGTCTTCTGAATCTTCCACCCTCACAAAAAAAAAACAAAAAAACCGTTATACCAGCTGAAGGCCGTGAGAATCTAATCATCGTTGAGCTGTCGTAGTGATAGCTAGATGTTGTAGTGAAGCTGGGATAGCAGATTGGGACGTGTTGACTTCTTTTGAGATTCATTAATCCCAAAAAAATAATAAAGTGACTAGGTATAACTTTCTTACTAAACAAGAACCCACTACCGTTCCGGTCGACAAGTATAGTAAGTACGTAGTCTAAGTAAGTACGTAGGTAGGTATCTATATCTACCCATATTTTTATTTCGCGCCCACATTAAGACACTAACAATAGAAACCATTCATTTTAATTTAAGTGCCCTTACATTCAACTAATTAGGTGCCGCACTTAACGAAAACAAACAAAGAAAAAAAAGCGCAGTTGAAAAATAAAAATCTCAACAAAAGAATATTGTGTCATTCATCTTTTCTTTGCAAGCCAAGTAAAAATAATGGATGGCTGTTTTTATTTTCTTCAGTAAGAAACTCACCGAAGATAAAAAAGTGACACAATTATTAATTAAAAAAGTACTATGACTGGAGATTGTAAATAGTGCATCTTGTAATGAATTTTTTGCAGAGGTAAGGGTAATTTTAGCGTCTAGCGACATCTATTGGGATTTTTGAGAACTACAGAATTTGTTTCTCTATTTTGGTACTAGATGGCGCTAAGGATGAATGTTTTTCATGATAAACATTTTTAAATAACAAAGATAAAATTTAGCGAAATCCACTTCAATTTAATTAGAAATAACCATTAATTGATAATAAGTAAAATTCTTTACAAAACTTAATCATAATTCTGCGGTACAACAGTGAACGCACCCATAATCGCTAAATTCCCTGCTTCACATAATGTCAATTTAGTGTTACCAATAATAAAGATTTTACCTCAACACGGGCTATTTTTCCCACCTGTTCTATTATTTTAGTGGAAAGTTGGTTCAAGTACATTGATAAATTTAAAGAGTAATAGATATTATTGACATTTTTAATTGGATATAAAATCTTGAAGCTGGTTTCCATAGTGTCAAAGTTGTAAATTATCTATAGATGCATACCCTACAGTGCCTGAGTGTGTATAATTCCTTATGATTACTTAAAATAATTATGATTTACTAAAAATTGTGAAAAACAGTAGAACACCACAAATAGTTTGCCAATCAAACAACTTAATCAAAATGTTTATTCTGTCAAAATTGAGGACCTTTGGTTTTAACTATATGACAACCCCAAATTTAGTACCGTACGAAACTACGCGACGTCGAAACCGCTTATTACGTCCGCGCTAATAAAACTCGTTGAAAATGCATACATCAAAATGGTAGAATCGCTACAAATGTTTTTATTTCTATTTAAATCTAAATACAGACGAAAATGTTCATGGTTCTCGCCATTCCTGTGTTCAGTGCTCATAGTGTTATTGTTCTGTGATGGTGTTCTGTCTAAGTGTGGAGATCATACTTGTGTAAACGGTGTGTGTAAAAATGATATGTGCGTGTGTTACGAGGGGTGGCAGGGTCCGGAATGTCAGTCCTGCGGCGGCAAAGTCAAGTAAGCCTCCATACTGCCCTTAAAGTGGCTGTGATACTTTTTGGTCTCTTTGGTTCAGTGACCTCTTTTTGAGGCGCGCCTTAGTGGTTGGTAAGTAGAATTTGCAAGAGAAAGCCCGCGAGGATTATCCAATTATATACTTTGGCTTCTTTCCTCCATCCCGAGCGGTGGTCTGAAGGTCGGAGGCGACGTTACAACATGGAAATAGATCATTGTTATCGACTAGTTTTCTATGACCAACACCAGTAAGAATAACCTTTACAATGTTGCATTAGTATTACAAAAGGACATTCAGGGTCGAATTACTGTAGAAAACACTCATTAGCCATAGCCATCTGAGTTCTAAGCTTTCCATATTGGACTGTCATCAATAACAGTACATCATGATATCATTTATTTATTTACAGTTTTTCTTTATTAGATCAGCTGTTTTGCCTGATAACCTTTTTATTTTTTTTAGGTTATCAGATATTCCTGTTGTGTTGTCAGATGACTAATCAGAGAGAGATTTCATTGATAACTAAGGTTTAGTTAAAACCTTTAATAAACACTAGATAATAATTGGCGTGTGAAGTTGTGCATTGTTCTGGAGACAAATATTAAACATGTAAGACTGATGTTAGTTCCACCTACTGACAATTTAATGTTTTATGATTATTATTTATGTAACATGCTGTTAACTATAATGAGCATAACTTACAGTTTTTCCTTTTGTAATGCTTTTTTTTTTCTATGCTGTGCTATGTTTAGTTCAAAGTAGGCCGCTACTTTCCTTTGGGCCATAGAGCCCACAGAGGCTTTGTATCAGATCAAATAGAGCCTATTTTAATCTTGGTCGGATAGCTAATTTACCCCATTTTATAGGTAACAGTTAATGATATAATTTGTTACTATCTCATGATGCAAATTGTTGTGCATGTAAATCTACACCCACACATCCAAGACCAACCTGACATTGTGAGAAAGTACAATAATACCTACATTCTGCTCTTATTAGTCATCTAATGAGGCTGATTTTTATTTGATTAACCCATGATATATATTTAATTTTCTCTTCCATAGACTATGAGCAGGTGTATTGCCAGATTGAGAGTCATGCAGAGTCAGATCCCCATCTAGATTGTCTTGTGTACGGTGGTGTTTTTGGTGTACAATAAAGTATTATTATATTCTATTCTATCATTGCAGGCTAACCAAGTTGAGTATTTTTGTCACTTTCTACACTCTTTGGGGATTTGGTGCAATGGGGAACCCGTAGTATAAAATTATTATTTATTTTGAGCTTGTGCTGTCCCACAGGGTCCTTCCATTTTCCTCGGTCTTCTATAATTTCGGGCAATTATGATAATATAAAATGATTTAAGGTTAATTAATTTCCTGGTATATTATGATTTTAGTTTAATTAATATCCTGTTATAATATGGGTTGAATGGATGAATTGTTGTTTTGAATGTTAGACAGAGGAGGTTGGAGTTCCTTCAGTATGAACTTGTTCATAATTATAGCAAACATGCATATGAACAATGGTGCAGTGATGGCGTAGTGGTAACGGCCACAACTTACTAGCTGTAGGTTGTGGGTTCGAACCTAGGCGCAGGCGCTTTATTTTCCGACTTCGAAAAGAAGGAGGTTATCAATTCGGATGATTATTTTTTTATATATATGTTCGGGCATAACTCTGTCATGTATTGACGGATTTGTAAAATTCTTTTTTTGTTCGAAAGGGATTTGTTTTGAAATGGTCCCATTTAAATTTCATATAGATCTGATGATGGGTTTTGGAGACAGACAACGGAACTCTTCAAAGATTGACATCAAATTAACCGCGGTTGCTGCTATCGTATATCTATGAATTGTTAACACAGTTTAATGGGGAATCACAACTTAAAAGTGAAAAATAAAAAACTTTTTTTGAAAATTCATCATCACCACTGCTCTCAAAATGGTGAAGCAAAACATTATGAGGAAACCGGCATGTCCTAGGACCAAAACTTAAAAGAAGTGTGACTTCCACCCGTATTGGGCCCGTGTGGTAGATTATGGCCCACACCCTCTCACAGAGAGGAGGCCTGCGCTCCAGCTGTGGGAACATTCAAAGGCTGATCATACTATGCTATATGAACAAACTACCCACACTATATTACTTAGGCATTGGCTCTTTCCCATGACTTTTTTTTTTTGCATGGAAAGTTTCAAAAAGAGCATGGACTTATGGGGAAAGCAACCAGGGAATGTGGGATTCTTAACTCACTAAAATCTCCATTAGCACATGGAAGGGGTGTTATTACTTCTTATATCTGCCTATTTTAGACGAACCTTGTTTTATCCCAGGATGAAAAGCAGCCTTTAGCACTCAGTGATATTGTAGCTTTATGTCTTCTTCTTAGTACTTTCCCGAATATGTATTATAATAGCCTATTTGCTATTCTAGACTATAATCTGTACCTGTGCCTGTGGACGGCGAGCAGTGGGTAGCTCGCCATCCGATCAGCACCAGGCCCGTGAGTTTGCGCGTAGTGTTCCACGCGCGCCTCAAAGAGATCATTGTCAGCCACCACTGACGGTGCCCATCGTGGCCGGTGCCTGCATGCCTAGGGGTAGCGGATAAATTCTTAACATGAGTTACCGCACCCCTGGGCACTCTAGCAAGGAAGGAAGAGGGGTGGGTTTTAGTCAGAAAGAGACTGACACGAATAGAGCGGGAGATGTCGTTTAATGATTTCCCAACCCACAAAAAAAAACTGCGTAATTTAATCCAAATCCGTTAAACCGTTCTGGCGTGATTGAGTAACAAACATCCGTTTTCTCTAGTATCACCTTCAATCAGTTTATCATGTTATCAGAAGTGTTTTTGCATTCATTCATAGTATTTGAATATTATTCATGAGTCTATGATTCACCTATTATGAGCACTGTCAACAAGTCTGTACTTGCCCTTATACTGGGGTCAGGATTTTATTTTAAATGTATGGTCTACATTCAATATATTTTATCACTCGTAATTGTTTACAAGTCATCCTACTAATATTATAAATGCGAAAGTTTGGATACATGTGTGTTTGTTACTCAATCACACCAGATCGGCTGAACGGATCTGGATAAAATTTGGCACAGATATAGATTATAGTCTGGAAAAGCACATAGGCTATAATATACGTATAATCTAGAATAGGGGATGTATTAAATCCATGTGGGCGGAACCGCTGGCAGAAGTTAGTCCTTTTATAAATCTGTAATCATCTGTCCATGAACTGATGTTTTTGTTTTATGCAAATAAATGCGGTGACAATCATATCTGTTCACACCATGTTTTGATTGAAATAATTATTTTTGACTGATAAATTAACATTACAGGGATGTCATTGCATTGTAATTTTCATACTTTTTCACACTATCCGATTTTTTATTTTTTTGTATAGAAAAGGTAGACAACCTCTTTTGTGTGGGCGTTAAAAATGTTGCCGGGCAAATGTGGTTAAGGGTCGCGTTGATATTGCGACCCTAAACCGATGTAGATTATACAACAAGTGAAAACAAAAGGGAATTTGATTCGAGGGACTAAGTTGGATCCCGAAAGCAGCGAAGGATCCTAGAGTAGAATCCCGAGCGTAGTGAGGTATTGTAGATTAGAATCCTGAGCGTAGCGAAGTATTCTAGATTAAGAATCCTGAGCGGAGCGAGAGATACAAGAACCGAAATGAATTATTTTTTTCACAAGTTGTGTACTCTACTTTTTACCATTGATTGTGAGAAAATAAATAGTAGTATTATTCATCATATTTTATTTTATAATCGGTACAATGTATGATCTTATATTCTATAATAACACCTATGTATATCATGTTTTACGCAAATAAATTATCTTATCTTATCTTACGAAAACAAAGGATTCATTTTATAAACTTTTTTTATTTAATTTTACAGCTCTATGGAATAGCTCCATTTAGCCAGCCAGTACATACTTTCAGCACGTTTTATTTATTTTTGTACATAATTCGTTTATGTATATTTGTGCTTGTTACAAATTCAAAATGTTTTTATTCACTCACTGACTAAAAGAGACTTTTATTCACTGTTAATGATGAATAAAAAACTTTTTAACAAAAAAATTAACCGACGAAAAAGAACTAAAAAGCAAAAAATAAATAAACCTTTAAAGTCTTGAGTAATGAGCTTATTTACCTACATAAAATATCAAATTTTATACAAACTAATTTTGAGTTGGCGCCAAACAACAATCTGATTATTAAATATCAAAATTTTATAAGTACTTACAAATGAAGAAGGCTGTAAGTAGGTAATTAATCATTTTATTAATTGGCGCCGACTTTTTTTCCGTCGGTTAAAAATGCCCTTTTTCGAGTGGCAATGGTAAAAAATATTTAACTAACTATTTGCATTATACACTTAAAAGAAATAAATACTCATAACTAACTAAAAACCTAAAATATGGCGTTGTAAAATTCTTCCGCAATGCTGTCGACTGGTAATGTGCCCAAAAGACTGGCGGCATTGTCACACTGTATGGCAATGCTTATCCGCTGTCCAAGGAAAAAGCCAGCCCTTGGGTCACGCGAAGTGTCAACAAGGCGTTTAGATAGCAAGAGTTTCAACCCCAAACAGATGAAGTAACTAAGAAACAAAAAAGCCTGCTTGGTTTAAATACTGATTAGCAAATTTTATATTCTAATTTCAATAAAAAAAACACCACCCAAAGCACCCTTCTTCTGGGTAAAAAATGTTGAAATAAGAATCTGCTAATCAGTGTTTACTTTAATCACATGGTTATTGTTTTAAGTGAAAACTGGCGCGTTGGGCAGATTTGCGTCACCGCTACGCGATTAGCTACGAGAGTACGACGCAAAAATCGTCGTAGCACTCGTAGTGGTTCGCGAGGCGCGTTGAGCATTTTTGTTCAAGTTTTTTGTTTTCACTTCTGACAGTAGGTACTCACGGAGTGCCAGGATTTTTTTTTTAATAAATAAGGCCGTAAATCTCAGGGAAAATGTAGCAAAAACTTTAAGTTCAATGGTCGACATACTGCTGACCTCCTTTCTCATGGTCAATAACGTTTGGTTTTTTTTTACCTTATATGTTGCAGGAGGTAACAAAGGGCATTAACCTTTTACAACCTAACCGATTTTATTGAAGTTCATGCCCAGTATTTAATCAATCCGTTACTTACCCACTTCAGTATAAGTGTACATATATTGCTTCTTCTTTAGACGTCACACTTGCCGTCTGCTCCTGCCAGGATTGCGGGAAGGTTTGAAAGAGCACCACGGCCCTGGCACAGGCATCTGAAGGAAGACGGGTGGATTTTAGTCAGTAAGAGTCTGACACGCCCTCCCGCTCCACCCAGAGCGGGAGAAGGCATTTGATGAACTCGCACTCCAAAATAAAATGGCGTCTGCTAGGATTAACCTCTTTTGTCACGAGCCTTACTTATCAAAAAACACCGGCCAAGAGCGAGTCGGACTCGCGCGCAAAGGGTTCCGAACAAATCATATTTTTTTCAGGTTTTTTTAAACTGCCTCCACCCTATAGGTTTTCCTGTAATCTATAAGTAAAGAACTACTTTCTGTATTTTGTTCAAAATTTTAGACCCAGTGGTTTCGGAGATAAGGGAGGATTTCGAGGATAAAATTATATATTTCAAAATTATGAAAAAAAAAAATTTGATACGAGTATCTCACATTGTGTCCTTTCATTTGATATGTGGCACGACACAGCTTGAAAAACTTTGTTTTTAATTTTCCGATTTTCACCCCAAAAGTAAGCCCCATCATCATCATTTCAGCCGAAAGACGTCCACTGCTGGACATAAGCCTCCCCCATGTATCGCCACAATGATCGGTCCTGTGCGTCTCGCATCCATCGGCTACCCGCGGCCCTCACCAGGTCATCGGTCCACCTTGTGGGAGGCCTTCCAACGCTGCGTCTTCCAGTACGCGGTCGTCATTCCAGAACTTTTCGGCCCCATCGACCATCTGTTCTGCGAGCAATGTGCCCTGCCCACTGCCACTTCAGTTTGGCGATTCTTCGGGCTATGTCAGTAACCTTAGTTCATCATTTCTGATTCTTTCACGCAAGGAAACTCCGAGCATTGCCCTCTCCATTGCCCTTTGGGTGACTGTAAGCCTTCTAATGAGGCCCATTGTGAGCGACCACGTTTCGATTCCTTAAGTCATCACTGGCAACATGCACTGGTCATAGACTTTCGTCTTGAGACACTGTGGTATGTGAGACGAGAAGATACCACGCAACTTCCCGAACGCCGCCCAGCCGAGTCGGATTCAACGGTTGACCTCTTTCTCGAAGTTAGCCCTACCTAACTGGACCGTTTGTCCCAGGTAGACGTACTCGTCTACAACTTCGAGTGTAGAGTCTCCGATCTTGATAGGAGTGGGTGCTACATGGGTATTTACCATGACCTTGGTTTTGTCCATGTTCATTTTAAGACCCACTCTTTCGGAAGCTCTACTGAGGTCATCGAGCATTGTACTCAGGTCCTCCATAGTCTCAGCCATGATGACTATATCGTCGGCAAATCGAAGATGAGTGATGTACTCGCCATTGATATTAATGCCTAGCCCTCTCCAGTCCAGAACCTTGAAGACATCCTCCATTGCGGCCGTGAACAGTTTCGGAGAAATGACGTCTCCCTGCCTCACACCCCGCTGTAGAAGGATAGGTTTCGAGGTCTGGTCCTGAAGTCGGACTGACATGGTAGCGTTTTCGTACAAACACTTCAACACCTCGATGTACCGATAGTCAATCTGGCACCTTTGGAGAGACTGCAGCACAGCCCAAGTGTCAATCGAATCGAAGGCTTTCTTGTAGTCCACAAACGTTAAGCAGAGGGGCAGTTTATACTCTTCGGTCTTCTGTATAACCTGCCGCAGCGTATGTATGTGGTCTACGGTGCTAAACTGTCAACCTGTATATTTAACTTTAAGATTGTACTCGTATATAATGTGTAATTTGTGGAGATGAATAAACACTTTTTTTTTTTTTAAAGCCTTTTCGGAATCCTGCTTGCTCGGGAGGCTGGAAGTCGTCAATCCTGCGCGCGAGACGGTTCGTGATGACTCTGGAGAACAGCTTGTAGACATGGCTCAGAAGTGAGATGGGCCTGCAATTCTTATTGCCGCCCTTGTTAAAAAAAAGTACCACCACACCTCTGCCCCAAGCCTGTGGCGTTTTCCCCTCGAGTATTACGGGATCGAACAGTTTCTGAAGGGCCTTAAGGACCGGTTTTCCACCCGCCTTCAGAAGTTCGGCCGTGATTCCGTTATCCCCCGACGCTTTGTTGTTCTTAAGCTGCTTCAGAGCCATCCTAATCTCATACAGGCTGACGTCCGGGATGTCTTCGGTATAGTGTCGGGTCAATCTAGCTCTTGGGTCGTTAGCTAGATTCGCAGCGGGTTTAGTCGTTGACGTGTATAACTGTCCGTAGAACGTCTCGGTCTCTCTCAGAAGCTCCGATTTGGCGGATATGGTTCTGCCATCGTCGGTCTTCACTTTCGTGAGCTGGCTTTGCCCAATAGACAGATCTCTTCCAAATACCTTGGAGCCCTTATTCCGCTCTATCGCGTCTTTAATCTTTTCGGTATTAAAGCGGCGGAGTTCGCATTTTAAGGACTTGGAGATCCGTCTATTGAGCTGCCGGTATTTACACGCATCGTCTGAAGACTGCAGAATCATCTCCCGCCTCTCCTTCATGAGCTTGAGAGTAGGATCAGAGAGCTTCCTGTTCTTATCGGTACGACGAGTCTTGAAGAACTTAGACCCGACCGTATGGACAGTTTCCACGAACCCATCATTGTATTTGTCCACGGAGCTCACTAGGCACTCGAAACGATTTTGAAGTTCGAGCTGAAAGCTTTTCGAGGTTTTGGATCTGGATCTGTGCAGATCTTCCAGTTTTCACCGCGTTGATCACAGATACATCATTGAATATCTGCTTCTTCGTCGAAATGATGAAGTCAATCTCATTTTTAGTTACACTGTCGGGGCTCTGCCAGGTCCACTTCCTGTGCTCACGCTTTCTGAAGAAGGAGTTCATCATATAGAGGCCCTCCTTCTCCATAAAACTGGCCAGTATGTGTCCCCGGTGGTTCCGACGTCCAAATCCAAATTGCCCCACTCGCAGGCCGTCACCGTCTCGTTTGCCCATTTTCGCGTTGAAGTCCCCCATGACCACGGTGAAGTGAGTTTTGTAACCATGCACGACTCTGGATATATCCTCATACATGGCCTCAACTTCGTCGTCGGGGTGTGTCGAAGTCGGGGCGTAAACCTGTACGACCTTCAACGAATATCTTGACGATATTCTGAGTAAAAGGTACGCCACCCTGGTCGACACACTCTCGATCTTCACCACATGGTACACGAGGGACCTGTGGACGATAAACCCGACACCACCCTGGGACTGCTGGTTGCTCTCCCGGAAATAGAGCAGGTTACCGGATTCAAGGATTATCAAGTCCTCCCCCTCTCTTCGGACTTCAGATAATCCTACAATACTCCATCGCAACCTGAGCAGGTTGCGATGGAGTATTGTTTATTCTTTTTATTCTTTCTCAAGTTCGGTGATCTTCTCGTCAGTCCGAAGTGTTCTTGAGTTAAATGTTGCCAGGTCCAGTCGTCGGTGTTTGTTGGGATAGACGGATTCACTCCAGAGATTCTTCGCACCCCTTGCCTCGCCGTGGCCTTGACCGCTACCGGAGTCAAGGGTAGGCAGGCTGCCGAGCACTAGGGGCCATCTTTTTGATGTACGTTTCATTGGGGGGGTTTGCCGTAATCGCCACGCTTGGCAGGCGGGTTGGCGATCGCAGTGTAGTTCTAATAATGCACGGATAATGCTGCTGCCCATTCTCCAGTGAGTCCCTTAGTCGCCTCTTACGACACCCACGGGAAGTGATGGCATGGTGCTATTCTTTTACGTCCGACACCATATGGAACAAGAAAGTAACCCCTATATTCCAAATTAATTTATTTAGGTTACACGTCCGTGTTTGGGTCACAGATATTCATGTGTGTACCACATTTCTTTCATTCAACTCTATCGGTCCGGCAGATTCGGAGCAAATTGGTTGTGACAGACGGACAGACAGACACACGAGTGATCCTATAAGGGTTCCGTTTTTTGATTCGGACTTTCGGAACCCTAACAGTATTACCTATATTGTTAGGGTTCCTAGCGCTATCGGAGGACATATTTTGGCCAAAAAACTGCCGAGATTTGTTAAAGCGGCACAAATTAATCAATAAAAATGTCTACACTAATGGTAATGATTTACGATATTTATTTTTGTAATAAGTACTTCTCAGCGTGTCGATGACTTAGTTTTTAGCTTGGCCCAGTATTCAGCCACGGCAACAGTACACGCTCGTCTCATTCGCGTCGCGTGGCTCTCGTCGCGTAGAGGCTCAACACGAGACACGCGACGAGGGCACCATCTAAAAACTCGTACTCGGTATGTCTCGTGGTGTCTCGACGAGCGTGACAGGCCGACAACGCATGAAGCGCAATTTGAGAGGTGGGCCATAGTCTGCGGGGAGGCGCCGCACAAACACCGGAGACAACCGAGAACGACCTGTGGTGGTTGTCTTCACTGCGACCGACCTAAGTACGGAGTCTGTCTCATCATCATCTTCCTGCCCAAGTCCCAATGTCAGCGTATCACTATTTCTTCTTCTAACCTCCCCTGTCAACCATCACCATTTTTCTCCGTCTGCTGGTGGTAAAGCCTTATCCAACGATTCTCAGATGAACTGTTCACTGCCTTTTTAACCGACTTTCGAAAAAGGGGAGGTTCTATGTTCGACTGTATGTATGTTTTTTTTTTTTTATGTATGTCGAGTCGGTGTTTGTATTTTATTTCTTCGTTATTTGACACCGACTTCCGAAATTAAAGTTATTTTGAAATTTTTAGTGTATTTTCTTTTTTGGAAGTCGGATGTTTTTTTTTGTAAAAAAGCTTTTTATTTTTCCCTTTTTGTTGTTATACCCCAGAACTAAAAACCCCAATAACATGGAACGTGGAATTTAAACATCTCGTAATTGGAGGAAACTAAAACGTCATCTATGTATACATATTTTGCGTTGTTGTTCAGTTTTTCAAAAACCGCTGACGCAATTTCGATAAAATTTATATGGGACCAAAAGTGAAACGTTCTGCCGGCGAACCGTTCATCGGAGAATCGTGTGTCAGAGAATTGTTTCAGAATCTCATCCAACACCTCTTCGCCTGTCGTATCCAGTCTGTCCCAGCCGAATTTCTAAGGTTTTTTTTTCACCCTGTGGCGTGCGGAGGAGTCTCTCAGACTCTTACTGACTACCACACGGTGTTCTTCAACTACCTTTGAGCGGCCTTGCGCAGTATCACGCTCCCCCGGTCAGATATTAGGCCGTTTAGTGGATCAGGTAGTAACAAGGCAGCTTAAAGCCTTGTTAGTTTTCTGACCTCCATTCCAAATTACGTTCTTTCGTAGTTAGTTTTTAAATTAAAATTCAAATATTACTTGCCCTCTCTGTCTGGACTCGTTTTTCATTTTAAAATCATTGTCAGTCATTTTCTTCAGCAACTGACAGAACAGTTACCAGTTTGCAAGAGTTTTCTAGAACAGTGAAGTGCAGCTTTTATAACTAGGCAGATTCGGGCATGTGTCCTGGCAATAATACAATTTAAATATGTACCTAGGCACAGTGTATGGTGTACGTACGATTATGAGTGCTTCATATAATCTAGCCTTCTGTAAATATTGAAATGTACGTCATAATTCGTCGTGTGTTTGTCTTCTTCTACGTTTCTCCTCATAGTGTTACCCCTCCGTCTCTCCTCTACGTGACAAGGTTGCACTGGAAAACTTAGGGCAAGGAAGGCGAGGTATCCATCCATCCGCAGAGCATAGGAGACCGACACACCGGCACGGGCCAGAGCTCGTGTGTGTCGGTCTCCTGTGCTCAGTGGTGCCGGCGTCGATCGTTGCGATGTGGCAGGGCCCATGCGAGGCCCACTTCTTGAAGACCCTGGTCAGCACATAGCGGATACCTCATGGTCGGCGTCGTACACTCTCTAGCTTAGTGAGCTCCTCTAATATGCACGAACGCGCGAAACACGGCGCGCTACCATCCTTACCTGTGTTTATTCAGGCGACAGACTCCACGCTAATCTTGAATCAATTCGTGATCTCTACTCCAAAACTCGCCTGCTCCTACGGCCAGGAGCCATATTACTTAAAATTAATTAGTTATCATCTAAAACTGCTGTCCGGTAGTTGACCACTAATTACAAATGTCACATTGGCACAATAATACTTAGTCACAAATTAATCACCTTCTTAACATGGCACACAATGTCGTTTAGAGGTCAATATATATATAAAAAGAATAGATTATCATAATATTCAAGTGTTCACAACAACCAAATCTGGCATAAATATTGATTAACCTACCGGTATATTTAGAAGTTGGCCTGTTTTTGAAAATCTAATTAATGCAAATTTCGATCGAGACAAGGAAAATACCAAAAAAATCCGCAGACGTGTAAGACTAGTCGGCAGCAAAATTATTAAAATTAGAACTTGAGACGTTTTATTTTAATTTGCTTGCTTGGATCTGAGATCGATTAATCAAAGAATCGTTTTTTTGTTAAAAAAAAATCGATTCGATCGTAAGTCTCTTTTGCCTCTCCTTAATGGGGGCTAACCAAAAGGCGAGGAAGGTCGCCATTGCGATGGACTGACCAAATTAGGTCTGCTGTAGGTGGCCCCTTGCACGAGTGCACCAGGATGTCGGGCAGCAGAGAAAAGTGACGAAAGATCGTCGGGCGAATCACATCGACCTCAGCAGATTTCACTATCACTCTGACAAGTGTCACGGCAATGAAGAAGAATGGATATTAGGGGTTCCGTACCAAAATGGTAAAAAGGAACCTTTAGGCCGGGACCCCACCAAAGCGGAGATGTGTGCGGTGTGCTGTGTGCTGTGCGAGAAGAGATGTTTTTCAACTCGTGGGACTCCACCAAAGCGGAGATGTGTGCGGTGTGCTGTGCGAGAAGAGATGTTTTTCAGCTCGGGTGCGAGGTGTTGAGTGCTCAGTACGCATTCTGACACGAAAGGTAGACGATATATAGCGGGCGAGAGGGGGGAGGGTGACATCGCTCACTGCACGCCGTTTACATCTCACGTCTCCACTGCGCGTCGTCCGCGCACAGCTCACATCTCCGCTTCCATCGCGCCATACAAATATTACACATCTCCGCACAGCGATCTCCACTGAAGCTGAGCGGAGAGGAGATGTGTTAATAACACAATTCTATTGGTTGTTTCAAAAACATCTCCTCTCCGCTCGTCTCCGCTTTGGTGGAGTGCCGGCCTTATGGTCCGACTCAGTCTGTCTGTCTATCTGTCCGTCTTGACAGCTGGATATCTCAAGAACTACTAATGCTATCAACTTGAAATAGTTTTAAATGATGTTTTCCCAACTATTTTGCAAATAAAAAAGTTTTGTTTTTTTTCAACTAGGTCTTCAAAATTCAAAGTGGGGCTACTAGGACATGTGGGGTATCATATGAAAGTTCTACAATTTGAGGATGAATCTGAATACCAACCTTCTGCAGCTAACCAATGACAATTCAACGGATTACTCCCTTTAAAAAGTGACAAGAAATCTAAAAAGGTCGATTATACAAATACCGTCTATCAGAGGTAGCGACGGAAGTTGGGCCATAAGCAATGACCAAAAAGCGTTAAGGTTTGCTCAACACTTAAAATAAACTTTTCAACTCAATGAAAGCTCGATAGAAATACTTGAGACTGAAAATTTATCACAAAACCAAATAATTAAGCTTGTGACTCCTAAAGAAGTAATGAGAGATTTATTTTTTCAGTAAATACTTCAAAAAATTTAGGAGGAGCTCGTGACTTAAGTAATAACAGCCGCACGGGTCGATCCATGGGGTTAAGCTACGCTTGCCGGGGTTTGTCCATGGATGGGTGATCATCTTTACATACAGAGTCTCCTCCGTGCCTCGAAAGCACGTTAAGCCGTTGGCTGTCTATCGTGGATCTTTGACAGTCATTACGAGTCGTCAGAAGCCCGAAAGTCTGACAACCAGTCTGGGGTATCGTGTTACCCAGTAACTGGGTTGTGGAGGTCAGATAGGCAGTCGCTCCATGTAAAATACTGGTATTCAGTTGCATCCGGTTAGACTGGAAGCCGATCCCAAGATAGTTGGGAAAAGGCTAGACAGATTGCTACTTCAAAAAAATTGTTTGATTTTAATTTGGTTTGTCAAAAGTTTCATTCAGATTCAGGGAGATTACACTATACAGTCCATTTTCAATTTAATTTCAATGCAACAATGTTTTATTACATTGGCAGTGATAATTAATGTGCCACTAAAGTCTACAAAGATCTCCAAAATTTTTTTACAAAACATCTCGCCTATAATCTTTTAACGGGCTGACAGAGACTGTAGCACAATGTAGCAATTTTTCTTACAAGCTTTTATTTAATTTGCAATGTTCATATGAAAGTTGTCCGTTTCAAATTTGCTAACCATTTTTCGACCACTTGTTGGTTTCCAATAAAGCTGAAATTTGGTATACTTATGTAAGTCCGGTGTAGGGAGTGCAATCTCGATCTTGCGAGTCCGGTGACAATGCAATATTATGATAACGTCGCCTTCGAGCTGATCTGATTATGGCGCCGGGATGTAGGGACTGGAACTTCCTGATGGCAATTGGTAGGACACATGATGACGAGGGTCTAAAGCTTGTTTTAATTTTTTTTTTACTTTTAAATTATTAACTATCAACATTCCCGCTTTTGACCACTATCTCACCTGATGGTAAGCGACGAGGTGGTTGACGATAAAACATGCGTAAGCATGTGAATGAATGAATTTTTTGTGCCCAATTTTTCTCAAACGAAACTTTTTTCTGTTCCAGTTTAACCTCCCCAGCGGGCTTCATAACCGACGGTCCAGGGAACTACAGCATCAGCACACAATGTTCCTGGCTGCTCACACCGCCTCGCCTCGGGCCGACCCCGCCGCCTTTGCGCGTGAGGCTCGAGAGCTTCGCGACCGAGTGCGGGTGGGACCATCTGTATGTGTACGACGGTGATAGTGTGAGGGCGGAAAAGCTGCTTGCTGTGTTCAGGTGAGAGAAAATGGACTTTAGGTTAAGCAGACAAGGTTTCAATTTCAGTTACAGAATACTGTGTGGATGGCTGGTCTGTGTAACATATGTATTATATACCTATAGGAATAGACTTTTTATTAGCTTAGCTTATAGTGTTCTCCGTGAGGCTCGAGAGCTTCGCGACCGAGTGCGAGTGGGACCATCTGTATTTATGTACGACGGTGACAGTGTGCTGGCGGAGTTTACTGCTGTAACTCACGTGCCCGTCTGTCCGTCATCTGTCACAAAATGTTGTTCCGAAGAATTTTTAACTTGAAATTTGGTGATCAGACTTCCAAAAACCAAAAAAAAAATACGCAAAATAACTTTAAATTTCGGCAGTCGGTGTCAAATAACAAAGAAATAAAACTAGAACCTCACCTCCGAAATTAAAGTTATTTTGCATTTTTTGTGTTTTTTTTTTTACCAACAATATTGATAAATCAGATTTTTGTTTGAAATTCCCTCATTTGGTACGGAACCCTAAATGTGCTAATGTATAGGTAGTATTTCAGAGTATTTGTTTGGGTCTCAAAAAAGAAAGAAGTCAAAAAATACTTGTATCAAAAAAGCCAACCGGCAAAAAAAAGACTGAAAAGTTTCAAACATGTAATTTTTCAGGCAGAATGATGCAGTTGGTGGTATCGAATCTGTTATTGAACTAAAAAAATAAATGCCGAATGGGAACGCTGTGGAGTTTTTGCTACGAGTAATTTTTTCAAATCGTCTCCTCAAACCCTTTTGTACTGACCACGAACAAACTCGTAGCACATAGCTCATCACGGTTGTTTCGGGAGGTTCCTGTTTCGGATCAAGCGGGAGGTGACGCCCGGGTGTTTCCATTGCACGGATCGCCCCGAGGACACGGTGGAGCATACGGTGGAGGTCTGCCCCGCTTGGGCGGAGCAACGCCGTGTCCTCGTGGATGCGATAGGCGGCAGCGACCTCTCGCGCCCTGCCCTGGTTCAGGCCATGGTGCGGAGCGAGAGGGAATGGGAAGCCGTCTCCTCCTTCTGCGAAGCAGTAATGCTCGCGAAGGCGGAGGCGGGACGCGTGAGAGAGCACCAACAACGGAGTCGCCCTCACGCCCTCAGCAGCAGCCGCCTCAGGAGACGCCGGGGACTTCCGGCGCCGCGAGACGATCTCCGGCCACCGTAGAACCGGGCCTGCGGACGGCGAGTAGTGGGTAACTCGCCGTCCGATCAGCACCAGGCCCGAGAGTCGACGGCGCGTAGTGTTCCACGCGCGCCTCAAAGAGTTGTCAGCAAGAGACGGGGCCTGTCATGGCCGATGCCTGCCCGGGGGTTGAGGATAAATTCGAAACAGAGTTACCTCGCCCCTGGGCACTCAAAGGCAGGAAGGAACAGGGGTGGGTTTTAGTAAAAAAAAAAAAAAGCACATAGCTCATGGATGGCGGCTGACATTGAGTTTCTTTTTCAAAATTCATATAGCCTAGATGTCACTTTGGATCTAAAGACGAATCTAGATAAGTACCACATTTGTTAAAATCTATCTAGCCCTTTGGCTTTTGGTACCTACGCCTTTTAGCCTAAACGCTACAGGGCGTGCCAAAGAAATAGAAATACAAACATACATTCATACATACTCTCGAAAAACATTACCCTCCTTCTGGGGCAGTTGGGTAAAAAATGCGATCACTAAACATAGAGCTGTCTAAATTTCCGTGACAAATTGTGAAGGCCAATGGAAGCTAAAACATTACAGGGAAATGAATCAACAGCAGTGTCAGAGTTCGCTACCAACTTACTCAATTGATTACATTGTTAACTTGCCGGTATTTTAGCTGCCCAACGAATTGGTTGGTGCCTGTACTGACTCATTAATTAACCTCTCCCTGTATTCATGGAAGGGGAGGCAGATGTCTACGGTGATGACCTAATTTCATGATCATTTCAGCCGAAAGACGTCCATTGCTGGACATAGGCCTCCCACAAGTGTCGCCACAACGACCGGTCCACCCAGAGCGGGAGAAGTTATTGATGATTTCCACAAAAAAAAAAGTGTGTGTGTAGTTATGTACGCACGTAAGAAGTTATACTTCTTTGGCGTAACAAGGTAAAAAACCAAACTGTCACAAAGTTTACAAAAGGAAAACAATCATTCTTCATGAACCACAGACCATAGCTAGCTTCAGGGTGTCGGTTCTAGCTAACTTCAGGCTGTAGGTTTTTTTGTGACAGTGTGCGCGCGCATCGTAAAAATTTACTCTCATAATTTTTCCCTTTTTTTTGTGGGGTGGGAAATCATCCAATGACTTCTCCCGCTCTAGAGTGGAGCGGGAGGGCATGTCAGACTCTTACTGACTAAAACCTACCCCTGTTCCTTCCCTGCCTAAGGGCCCAAGGGTGCGGTAACTCATTTTCAGAATTTATTCGCTACCCCTAGGCATGCAGGCACCAGCCACGATGGGCCCCGTCAGTGGTGGCTGACACTAATCTCTTTGAGGCGCGCGTGGAACACTACGCGCCGTCGACTCACGGGCCTGGTGCTGATCGGACGGTGAGCTACCCACTGCTCGCCGTCCACAGGCCCGGGTCTACGGTGGCCGGAGATCGTCTCGCGACGTCCTACGCCCAGTACGCCCAGTAGGTACCTCTCCTGCGGTGGTAGCGGCCGGGGCCGTGAGGGGCACTCCGTTGAGCTTCCCTCACGCGTCCCGCCTCCGCCTTCGCGAGCTTGCTTCCTTGTAGAACCTGCTTCCCATTCCCTCTCGCTCCATACCATGGCCTGAACCAGGGCCGGGCGCGAGAGGTCGTCGCCACCTATCGCATCCACGAGGACACGGCGGTGCTCCGCCCAAGCGGGGCAGACCTCCACCGTATGCTCCACCGTGTCCTCTGGGCGATCCGCACAGTGGTAACACCCGGGTGTTTCCTCCCGCCTGATTTGATGCAGGAACCTCCCGAAACAACCGTGTCCGGTGAGGACCTGCATCAGGCGGAAGATGAGGACGCCGTGACGCCTCTCCAGCCACTCCTCAAAGATCATTTTTCCCTAACGCGTCAAAAGAAGTACAACTTCGAAAACCTTTCGATCCGATCGACTGTCTGTTCTGCGAGCAATATGTCCTACCCACTGCCACTTCAGTTTGACGATTCTTCGTGCTATATCGGTAACCTTGGTTCTCCTGCGGATATCTATATTTCTGTTTCGATCACGAAAGGAAGCTTCGAGCTTATGCCTAGGGGTTTTCTTTTTTTTTTTTTGTTTTTTTTTTTTTTTTTGGGGGGATGGGAAGTCATCTCATGACTTCTACCGCTCTAGGGTGGAGCGGAAGGGCGTGTCAGACTCTTACTGACTAAAACCCACCCCTGTTCCTCCCTGCCCTACGCGCCCGGGGGCGAGGTAAAATTCGTAACAGAGTTACCGCTCCCCTGGGCACTCAGGCAGGGAAGGAACACAGGGGTGGGTTTTAGTCAGTAAGAGTATGACACGCCCTCCCGCACCACCCAGAGCGGAAGATGTCATTAGATGATTTCACACCCGACAAAAAAAAAAGCTTTAGCCCTATGATGAGGCCCATTGTAATCGACCTCATTTCAGTGCCATATCTATGTCATCACTGGCAACGCGCACTGAAATGAATCAACAGCTGTGCCAAAGTTCGCCAACAAGTTACTCAATTGATTACCTATACTTAGTTAACTTTTTTTTTTGTGGGTTGGTAAATCATCCAATGACATCTCCCGCTCTGAGTGGAGCGGAAGGGCGTGTCAGATTCTTACTGACTAAAACCCACCCCTGTTCCTTCCCTGCCCTGAGTGCCCAGGGGCGAGGTAACTCTGTTTGGAATTTATCCTCAACCCCTGGGCATATACTTTGTTAATTTTTGGTGGTATTTCTGCAAATAAAAAAAAATACATTTACGTCGATGTTTCCGATGTTTTCGATCGATGTGATAAACAACTAGATCAGATACTTAATAGACATAAGCGCATACGTGCGTTAAACGTTTAAAACGACAAATGCGTATAATGTTCCGTGGCACCTTTAACTGTTTATTCTATTGACGACAACATTGATATCACATACATTTTTAATCCCTCAAGAATACTGAAGATAAGGTTAGATAAAGATTAGGATAGATAATAATAAAGAAGCTTGTAAGTACCTACATTGCGCTCCAGGAATGTAGTATAAAGCGCCTGCGGTCGCCAATCGCGTCCCTACAGAAGTGACCTTGGTGATTTTGAATTTTGAAATTTCGTAGGTACCTACAGCTCTGCCGCTCGCCAACCACGAACACCTCTGTCAGGGACGCGGTTATTAACCGTGTACTTAACTAATGAACAAACTCACCTTAAAGTTCGTTCATTTCTTACGATCCCGAGGCTCCTACATGCTTCATGCATGAGCATTTTCCTGGGCACTGAGGTGTTGTTTAAAAACACTCTCGCACACAACAAGCACACACTCAACAAGCAAAACAAAAAACACACATACTAACAAACACATAAAATAACTTGTTTTTGATAACTTTACGATAACAAGCTAAATTCGTTACCAACTGCACATCCGTTTGCGATGAACGTAAACACGGAACTATCAAAAAACAAAAATTCGTCGTCGGCGAAATGCTAAAGAAATAAAATTTTATTTATTAGTGTAGGTACGCTCACAGACCGCATAGATCAATGAAATTGATAGACTGTACAATCGCATTAAGTTGTACCTACTACCTACTCACTCAGTAATTATTTTGATGTAGGTATACGAAATGTAGGAATGTGGTTTTAACTAAATGAGTAAGTAACGTTGTTGTATTGTATTACTTAACTTTGTTGATAACAAAAATGTATCTAAGAAATCAGTCGTTATCAGTAAACTGTAACACATTTTTTTTAGATCTTCTTTACTTATTTCGATGAAGGTTTTAGAAAAATAACCTCCCCTCAAAATAAGTTCAAATAAAAGTAGTCAATGGGATATCAATTTTTGTAGACACTTAAAATGCCTAACGTGTCGCGTCTGTTAGATTCATAGGTCTGTGTGAGCATTTACCGACAAAGGAAAGTCGGCGGTCTGTGTGAGCATTTATCGACAAAGAAACGTCGGCGGCGGTCTTTGGCCGATATTGCGTGCGTAGGTACCTACTAGGCCCGCGATGACCTCCGGTGAACTTGAGAAATCAGCTGAGCAGGGAGCTTCTTTTAATTTTATTTACATTGCGTTTTTTGCGAAAAAAGCGAACTAATTATTTTTTAATTAAAAATTTCATTGAGGTAGATAGATATAACGATTTTATACAGTTTAATGTAAAAAAAAAACGCAGATTTTTTTTTCAAAAATTAGGAAAAAGCCGACGAAAAATTCCAACGCTAGGGGGTCCAGAATCATGTACTGAATCACTGGAACACGTATGTGCGTTCATGTACCTTTGGGGTATCGGTCACTAATTACCAGTCACCCTTTATATATACGAGTATATAATTTTTCTATTTCACGCTATGTATAATATACACATTCATTCATTTATTACTCGGGCTATTTATCCATACATACACACAGAAACTCGCATATAAAACTGATTTACGTCCGTGACATGTCACAATCCTCAGGTCCAGTTGAAAACCGGCGCCAGGCACTAGCTGTCTGGCTTATATATGCTGAACTGGACCTATTTGGCGCAGCCGTTGGGCGCACACTTCTTTTTTTGTTTCCTACTTTTGTTTTTCTTTTTTTATAAATTGTTGAGTGTGCCTTTCGCTGTGGCAAATAAATATTTTTTTCTTTCTTTTTTTCTTTCTTTCTTTCTTTACCTTACACCCTGTATAGAAGTGCCATAGAAGGGGAGGCAGATGTGTACGCTTAGACCTAATTTTGTCATCATCATCATTTCAGCCGAAATACGTCCACTGCTGGTATGCTGGGATCACGTAAAGAAACAATTTCGTTATGTTATCAGTTTACCAACAGAATTCGGGCAAACGACTAAGTGTAAATGAGCGAGGACAATCTAGCTTCATCATTACGGTTACCTGACACCATTTTTAGGATGCCGTATCCTAGGGGTCCAAACGGAGCCCCATTGCTCTCACTCACGTGTCCGTCTGTCCGTCATCTGTCACACAGGTTTTACAGCTAAACGGTTGGAGCTACAGTCTTCAAATTTTCACAGTATAAGCATATTGTTGACCCCAAGCCATGCAAATAGTCCAAAATAAATTTGGTACGGAACCCTAAATGGGCGAAGTCTCTGACACGCACTTGGCGGGTTTTCAAGGTTGAAGTTTAAAATGGTGTACAACTGGTACGTGTGGTGCGGGACTGTTAGGCGTCCATTACATACTCATGCAAGCGTCCCTCAATTCCAACAGTCATGACTGATTTGCATGATGCAAAAATCAAAGTATCGAGGTTTTATCATGCCCCTTTAAGCCAGCGTACTAGACGATAGGTTATCCGTTAGTCACAACCTTGACTGTGGTTAAACTAACTGCAAAACCTACCGTTTAATGGACACCTTACACGCACCCTATGGGGTTTTTTTACATTCGGAGGTCCGGAACCCTAGAAAAGACCAAGTAACCTATTATCGATGGTATCGATTTAATCAATAATGATTTCGCGGTAATCTTCGTTATACTATTATAGAAGTCGGGTCAGCTCAATAGCGTCATTTAGTAGATTAAAAGCTACATTATCTTCGTTTCGGGGAAAACTTGGGGTCAATGTTCATCATAGTTCAAACTGTTTTCCTGGACTTTGCATGTTATTCGTCTTAGTTTCTGAATGCGTTATCATTATCAGCTCAAATTGATTGTGAAATCAATGTATTCTTGGGTCACTCAAATAAATCAGAATCAATCAGTTTTTTTTATGTGAAACATCTATTGGCGCGGCTTGGCAGTAAAATCGACTCGAATGCCGTGACGGCAAACTGCATGACGCTGTCGTGCCACGATGCCCCCACTACACCGCCGCTCTCGACTCCCTTCTCCCTAGAAACTATGCGAAAAAAAAACAACCGACTTCCAAAAAAAAATACACTAAAAATTTAAAAAAACCTTTAATTTAGGAAGTCGGTGTTTGTATTTTATTTCTTCGATATTTGACACCGACTTCCGAAATTAAAGTTATTTTTAAATTTTTAGTGTATTTTTTTTGGAAGTCGGTTGTTTTTTTTTTGTAAAAAAGTTTTTTATTTTTCGCTTTTTAGTTGTTATACCCCAGAACTAAAAACCCCAATAACATGAAACGTGGAATTTAAACATTTGGAGAACACAAAAACATCATCAAGATATGCGTATTTTTCGTTTTTGTTCAGTTTCTCAAAAAGCGCCAAAGCAATTTCGATAAAATTTGTATGGGACCACCTCGGGAGTATATTCTTTTGGATAAAAAAAGAATTTTGAAAATCGGTCTACAAATGCGCGGACATACATGAAAAAAAAAAAAAAAACATACATACAGTCGAACATGAACCTCCTCCTTTTTCGAAAGTCGGTTAAAAAAAGGAAAAAAACACAACAACAAAAAACAACAACAAGCAACAATACAACACCGCCACTACCAACAACAACAACTAACAACAATTTTGAATTTCTATTATTTAAATAGATGTTTCACATCTGCCGCGCGTCCCGTGACGGACAACTTTTAAAATTTTTGCCTATATTGTCCAACTGCTCGAGAGGAGCTCGTGGCTAAATTAATAACAGCCGCACGGGTCGATCCATCAGGTTAAGCTACGCTTGCCGGGGTTGGTCCATGGATGGACTATCTTTACATACCGAGACTCCTCCGTGCCTCGGAAAGCACGATAAACCATTGGTCCCGACCGTTAATCGTGGATCTTTAACAGTCGTTACGTGTCGTCAGAAGCCCGATAAGTCTGACAACCAGTCTTACGAAGGTACGGTAGTATTACCAAGTAACTCGGTTGTGGAGGTCAGATAGGCAGTCGCTCCATGTAAAGTATGTACTGGTATTCAGCTGCATCCGGTTAGACTGAAAGTCGACCCCAAGATGGTTGGGAAAAGGCTAGGCAGTTTGATTTTGATTGTCCAATTGCTGGGCAAAGGGGTTTGGGCTCGGCTCACCCCTTGGATCTTGCCCCTAGTTGCCTAAGTCTATCTATTCGTCCCCTTGAATATTAGATACCCCAAATCGCCCCCGATTGTTAGTACGAGTAAATTAAAAGTACTATCAGCTTCAGCACTCTGAAGTTTTTAAATATAGACGTTTTAAAATTCGACTGTCCTAATTGTTAGAACTACCAAGAAAGCAGGAATAAACTGGAACTAGGACTAAGACTTCGATCGATATACATATAGTAAATACTTTATATTCCTCTTTGTGTTTAATCGTCGGTGCACAACTTAGTGAGATCGTTTTGGCGTTTATTTTCTGTTCATTTCTGTCACCCTGGTCCTTTTTAAAACAACAAATGATTCAATTTAAACCTGTATTTTTAACATTATTGAGCTAAGTAGAAAGTCGCTTAGGCACCTAGATCTTAATTTCTGCTTCCCTTGTAGTTTTAATAAATAAACAATTAGGACAGTTGAACTTTAAAACGGCTATCGATATCATTTATTACGAATCTTTCATGCTGTTCTCAATGCATCGTTGGTGCGTTTCGAGGAATACCCCGGTGAGATTACAGATAGTTATTAAAGTAATCAAACGTGGCGTTATTTATAATGTGGGAGCTTTTTTGTCTAACCATATCTTTTTTGGTTCAATTCAAAGGAAATGCCGCAAGGGGCGAATCGATACTCCAAATAATTATTTAAATATCAATTTTCAACTCACCCCTTCGTAAGGGGCGAGTCACTACACCAAAATAATAAAAAACGGGGTGAGTGGAACATTTTAATCGAAAGCGGCAAGATCCAAGGGGCGAGCCGAGCCCCCACCGGCAAAGGCCTCCTCCTTATCTTTCCACACTCATTTATTGTGCCAACTCGATCCACGCTTCGTAGCGTGGGTCCAGGTCATCTCGCCACCGCTTTCCGGGCCGACCTCGGCGACGCCGTCTATCCTCTGACACCCATTGCGTGGATGTTTTTGCCCAGAGGTCATCATGTATGCAGCCAACATGACCCATCGAATCCCATTGGAGCCTGGTAGCCTTTTTGCCCACGTCTATATAATTCCGGTTTTGGTGCGCAGCGTGATGTTCCGTACTCTATCTATCTAATCGAATACCTTTAAACGAGCAATTCTTGTATACATATATGTCTATAATCTGAATCTCGGAAACGACTCCTACGATTTTCATGAAATTTGGTATGCAGGGGGTTTCAGGGGCGATAAATCGCTCTAGCTAAGTTTAATTTCCAAAAAACACGATGTACTAAAAAAGTCATCCAGGTAGGTACTTCTTTTTAAACCCAGAATACTGCTCTCCATTGCTCTTTGGCACACCCCAAGATGGAACTTTTACGACTCAGTGAGCGACCAAGTCTGAGCATCGTAGGTTAGGATGGGGCATGCTACACATATTGGTGAGAAGGAAATTGTATTCAAGATGCTTTTAGGGCAAAAGCAGTCGGACATCAATAAGCTGGATTTCACTCAGTGTCACTAGTTAACTAATTTTTAGGGTTCCGTACCTAAAGGGTAAAACGGGACCCTATTACTAAGACTCCGCTGTCCGTCCGTCTATCTGTCTGTCCGTCACCAGGCTGTATCTCATGAACCGTGATAGTTAGACAGGTGAAATTTTTACAGATGATGTATTTCTGTTGCTGCTACGAGTATAACAACAAAAAACAGAATAAAATAAATATTTAAGGGGGTTCCCATACAACAAACGTGATTTTTTTGCGGTTTTTATAGATTATGTGTTTCAACATCCGGACAAACCTTTTGAGGTTTTTGTGATGTTTCTGTTCATATTTTGTTTTGTCAAATATTTAATAAACAATAAAAAAAAACAAAATCATGGATTTTGGGATGAAAACATGTTGCGAGATTATTGTTCATCCAATTTAAGACAAACCGATCCAAAAAAACTATTAAGAGAAAAAAATCGTGTAAACAACTTTATTATTATACCTACCAGTAGATACGTAAATCTGGACTATCATTAACAGTCTCAAACTAACCAAACCCTTTTCCTCTATTTCCAGTGGTGTCCTAGAGAATGGCGAGTCAAGTTGGACGAGGCAGGTCATAGCCCGTTCAGGCAGCGCCCTGCTGCACTTCTTCAGCGACGATGCGTACGTGATGGAGGGGTTCAACGTCACCTATGCCGCGTACTCTTGCCCCTCCAATGATCACAAGACTAATTGTTCTAGTAAGTATAGTTGAGTAAACTGAATACTTAAGTCTTTTTACACAAGCTTTTATTTAAGAGAGAAGCGCCAGAGTAACCCGTGAAATTGCCCGTTTCTGCCCATGGTAATGAACCACTTTCTCTAAGAAAAAAATGAAATTTCCCTAAAAAAAATTGGACTTTCCATACAAAGTTATCGTCAGCTGATCAATATTTGTACGGGAGGTAAAAATTTTTTTTTAGATTTCCTCGGATTTTCTTGAAGAAAGTTGTTCATATCGATGGGCAGATGCAGTTCTTAAAATATGACCACACCTTTCCGTTACAGCCTATATACTCTCGAGTCCAATATAAATTTTATCGAAATTGCTTAAGCGCTTTTTGAGAAACTGAACAAAAACGAAAAATACGTATACCTAGATGACGTTTTTGTTTTCTCCAATTATGAGTATCTTTAAATTCCACGTTCCATGTTATTAGGGTTTTTAGTTCTGGGGTTAATTTCGGCAGTCGGTGTCAAATAACGAAGAAATAGTAAAATACAAACACCGACTTCCGAAAATAAAGTTATTTTTTAATTTATTTTCTTTTTTGGAAGTCTGTTGTTTTTTTTTGTAGAAAAGCTTTTTTTGTTATTTGCTGGTCTCAGGTTGTATGTTTTATCAAAATATGATTTGCGGCCGTATGACTATTTCATGAAATCATGACATTCAACATTAATTCTAACTTAGAGAGTTGTATTGATGATTCTAATGATTATCCTACTAATATTATAAATGTGTAAGTTTGTAAGGATGTATGTTTGTGACTCTTTCACCCAAAAACTAAGGAACGGATTTTGATGAAACTGTACAGAAATATCGCTTATGTATGTTTACTTATGGCTATAATTTATATTGAGGGGAAGTAGTAATACCACGCGGGCAAAGGCGTAGCTAAGATTTTGTTAAGGGGGGAGGAGGGGGGGGGGGTGGGCAGGCGTAGACAAACCAAGAGTACCCAAGTAGCAAACAAGAATAGTGATTAAATCTTACATATCTGTACTTTACCTAATGTTGGATTTTGCTAAATCAAAAAAGATTTCGTTAAGTCTTTTCTTTCTTTAATACTAAATCGTTTTAAACTACCGCTACTTAAGCAAGTTAGGAATTCCAAAAATCAGGTTAAGTATTCTCAAAACTAGTTTGTATTAAGTATGCCTACAGTTAAAACTAAAAATATTGTTTTACTATATCAGATTATCTGAAAGCTCACTTAAAACTTAAATTGAATAATTGTAATATCTTTTTAGACTCACAAAGAAATAAATGATTATGTAGATAAATTTAAGATAATAGTATAATTTTATTCTTTTTATACTAAAATTAGTAAGTTTAGAGTAAAATAAAAATACATTTAACGGGACGTTCTCTTCAAATAGAACCAAGTAGAAACATGGATGAAGTGGAAAAATTAAAAAGATCTGGTGGCTTTCGTCGGCGTGTTGTAAATTATAAAAAAATAAACTCCATCGATGTGCCTTTAAGGCCCTACTACCGGCGAAGTGGCGCCCTCATTGAATAAAAAATGTAGCACAGCATAGAAAATAAATATTAAAGAATCCAACGTCACGTTTGTTACAAACAAGATGAAGTGTTTTTGAATGTTTCGTATCCAAAGTAGTAGGCAAAAGTACCAAAAACGGCCGTTTCTGACACTTTTGCCTACTACTTTGGTTAACTAAATCAAACTATAGAATCACTTAATACCACAAAAATTAAATAGTACTTACTTCACCAATTCGGTTTGTAGTATAAGTTAAGTATATTGACTCTTAATTGTTTCGTATCTAAAGTAGTAGGCAAAAGTACCAAAAACGGCCGTTTCTGACACTTTTGCCAACATTGGTTGAGAAAATATTAAGACGTAATCTGGTCTTAACTAAATCAAACTATAGAATCACTTAATATCACAAAAATTAAATAGTACTTCACCAATACGGTTTTTAGTTAAGTATATTGACTCTTAACGAGCACTACTTCAAATGTAACTTGTCTTTACTATGTCTGAACTAGCCTTAAAAAATCAGTATTGTCTAAAATCTTACTTTGTTAGGAAAAATGAGATTTAACGCCATTTTGCACCCTAAATGAAAAAAATAATAAAACATTTTCCGACAACACTTCATCAAAAACTAGAATAGGTTGAACCACAGAGTACATTATAATATATAGAAAGGTTGAACTTTTAATTATGATAAAGTAATTGTAACTTTATTAATAACTTACATATTTATAGAATACTAGTGTAGCGACATCTATGACGCCGCACACGAACTAAAAAATAGCAAGAATTCTACATCGCGCAAGCAGAGTTCTCCGCGCCATTTGAGCATATACAACAGTCCGAAATCAACCATTGGGCAGTTGCCCGGACCAGACACAACACCCGTCTGGTCGGAGGATCCTCCCTTTTCAACGGAGGTTTGCGGGACTTTACACTCTGTTCCGCATACCTCCACACTGGTGACCCTCGACCATGAACGTCAGCGCAGCCTTCGTGCAGCTACTTCAGCGTGACATCATCATCATCGCTTCCTTCAAGCTCTTGAGCAACGAGTCATACAGCCAGCCAGTACCAACGGCTTCTACGGGTATCCTGACCACCAGCATGCAGCGGACGCGCATTCCTGGTCAGCATCCTCAGCCTCTTTCATCACCTTCAACCTCATCAGCGACCTTGGCGCAGCGAACAGCACCTTCGGCCGGTCGATGAACCTCTCCTGGTCGACGCCAGCAGTCAAGCCACTACGTCGCACAGCACCGCTCCGACCCACTGGAGCCTGCAGCATCATCCCGACTCACTGGGACATCATCACCCCGACTCACTGGGGCATCATCCCGACTCACTGGGACATCATCACCCCGACTCACTGGGGCATCATCCCGACTCACTGGGATAGCAACACCCCGACTCACTGGGGCATCACCGCAGACAGTTCCGACTCACCGTGAACTATGCGGCTCTTCCGGTTCCGACTCACTGGAACCAACCTTCCACTGGCCCGGCAAGCATCACAAGATGTATGGACGACTCATCAAGAACCATCGATCTCCGATCTCCGGAGGGGAGTGATCCCCCCCCCCCCCCCCCCACCCGCCCCAGCTTCGCTCGGGTACAAATTATACATATAAACCTTCCTCTTCGGTCACTCTCTCTATTAAAAAAAACCACAGCAAAATCCGTTGCGTAGTTTTAAAGATGTAAGCATACATAGGGATATAAGGACAGAGAAAGCGACTTTGTTTTATACTATGTAGTGATGTAGTACCATGCAATATAAGCCACAAAAATTTTCATTATCAATATTATTAAACAAAATTGTATTGTTTGTTTTCTAGTATTTTAAAAGCCCATCTGTTTTATAGCACTATCTATAGATTTTACACGAGAAATAATCATGCGTTTTAAATTTCCAATGCATTCAACGACATAAGAAAGCCTTTTCTTGACATAAAAATTAGTTGTTTATTCGCCATTTTCATAAATCTTAAAACAGTTTTTGTAATAATATATAAGTTCACCATATTTTCTAAAATAAAGTTACTTAAAGCACTATTAAGCAAAATATATTTTAAATTTTTCTTCACTAAGTTAAGATCGAATATCTGCAATTTAATATTGATAGTTTTAAGTCTATTTCATGATCTGAAGTCACCCTACAAGATATCTTGAAATCAGTGTTTAGAGTTCTGCAAAACCACATTCTTAAATAGGGTTAAAGTTTATCTAAACAGTAGTATTAACTCTTTCTTAACTCGTTTTTGTAATTCTGTGCCCACTATTACTTAACTGACCCTTGGAGTGTATCTTGGAGATATCTTGAGGGACATATTAGTTTTAGCCGAGACAACAGCTGGAATTCGTCTCCTTGCCTTCAAGATATCTACAATACCTTTTTAGCACATGTGATTGCTACTTGGGTATATCTAAGATAAATGCTGCACAAGCAATCTAGGGTTAGGGCAGACAAGACTACGTGGAGTCGGATTTGCAGCGATTAGTTTCTGTAACTAAGTTTTGTATCACAATCATAACAAATTGACTTTTTAAGACATTGGTGTTGATTCTGTTGTGCACAAACTAAACTTAATTTAGGCTATTGCTATCTTTTTCTCTCTAAAAGAACAAGAAAGAGACGGACGTAAATTAGAGCTGTCAAATTTAGTTGGAACTAATATTTCCATACAAATTAATGGTACACGTAAAAACATGTCGTTTAAAAACACGGCGAAGCGCAAGATGTAAACTAGTTTGACATCTCTAACTTAGTGCATAGCTATAGCCGTCCTTTTCTCGCACTGCCTTTTAGTAAAAGATAGCAACTCTCTAATTTTAGTTTAGTTATTGAACAAGAGAATCCACACCAATGTTTTAGTTCAAATTTAAGGTTAAAAATACTATTTTATAGAAATGGCAATATGTCTGATAAAATTATTCCAAATGAAATTCTGCCTTCTTCATAGTATGCCAAGTGAAATTGTGCCAAATAATTGTCGCTCTAAATAAACGTTATGCTTAACGAAATTATGCGGAACTTTAACTTCGCCAAAGGTAATAATGCCAAATAAAATTCTGCCATCTTAAGAGTATGCCATTGTAAATTCGGACATATACACATTCGGCCAGACAATAATTATATTTAATCGTTTTTATGCCTCAAAAATATTTGTTAAAATAAGATTATGCCAAGTGTGTTATGCCAAACAAATTTCGAAGCAACAAGATTCTGCTAGATAGAGGGAACCCTTTTTCAATATGTATTGGTTTATTATTTTTTAAGATTATGTTGTGTATTTTATTTATGGGCCTTAGTTGCCTGACAATAAACAAGCGTTATTATTTATTATTTTTAACATTGATAGCCTCGTGCTTGACTTCTATCTCACCTGATGGTAAGCGATGATGTGGTCGACGATGGAGCATGCTTGTCTAGAAGTAACCTATTCACTCTTATCTTAAAGACCTCCAGTTGTAGCTATCAGGAAAGGTCGGTTGTTTTTTTTTTTGTAAAAAAGTTTTTTATTTTTCATTTTTTAGTTGTTATACCCCAGAACTAAAAACCCCAATAAAATGGAACGTGGAATTTAAACATACTCGTAATTGGAGAAAACCAAAACGTCATCGAGGTTTTGGTTTTCTCCAATTAAGAGTATAAATAGAAAAACTGAACAAAAACGAAAAATACGTATTATTTTTCGTTTTTGTTCAGTTTCTCAAAAAACGCTAAAGCAATTTCGATAAAATTTATATGGGACCACCTCGGGAGTATATTCTTTCGGATAAAAAAAGCATTTTGAAAATCGGTCCACAACTGACGGAGAAATCGGTAAAAATACATACAGTCGAACATAGAGCCTTCTCCTTTTTCGAAGTCGGTTAAAAAAAAGATTGGTAGTACTGCTCCAAGCTGAAAACTTGAAGGATTTGAACTATTTCGATTTTTTGGGTGATTAATAACTACTTTAAATACAGTTTTTACCCACTTTAATTTAATTTGTTCAATTGTTCAATCTGCTATTAGGGACTTGACATCTCTATCTTCTCTACATAGTATTGGACCTATGAAATTGGGGTTTTTTTTCACAAATGGAGAACCTCGTCACTTCTATGAATTAAAATATTCATCAATTGCTTGATATTATATCGAATAATGACCGTCATAGACAACTGCCAACAGTAAAAAAACCTTATTACTTATACTTCTAAAAACAAAAAAAAAATACCTTAAAAATGACTCCTCTCTTTGTTAGCAGAAATATTTGTTTTAACTTAGCTAAAATTTATTTTTGTTCCTTAATCTAAGTGGCATACTTTATCTTAGTTTTTAAACATGATTGAATAAATGTTTTGAAACATTAGTGTTCATAGTTGTTAAATAAATTAAGAAAATGTTAGTATAAAATGCAACTTCTTTAAATAAAAAAAAATAAAAAATCTTATATTTCAGACAAAGTCCATAATTTGTTAGTATAACATTACACACAACTTAAAATCTAGTGTTAGTACTCATAACTACCAGTTTTTTTATTATTATTATTATATTACGCCACAGTGGCATGTAGGCGTATCCAATGTCCCAGTATGGGGCTATCCCACCTGTCCGCTATAGATTCCAAGATGATGTTGGGGCTGACGCGTACCCTGCGCATCGCTTGCGCATGATGGCGTGAAAGCCATCAATTTCCGCCTCTGCAAAAGTGACGGACGCACTGTAGTAGCGCGGCAGCCCCATTAACACCCTGAAGGCATAATATTGTACACGCACAGTGCTGTATGCCCTCTGCGTGTAGCTGACCCACAGACTGCATGTATAGAACGACTGACAGTATGCTCTAAATAGCGTAGCCTTTACGTCAGTCGAACATTTCGCAAGTCTGCGAGCTAACATATTGCAGCGGACAGCCAACGCTCTGCGCTCACGCTCGATATCTAGGTTGCCTTTGAGGTCTTCAAAACTCAGTGGCCCAGATACTTGAAAGTTGTGACTTGCTTTAAGGGACTTCCTCAAAGTTTCAAGTTTGGTGCGATCGGGTAGGTTTTAGTATCTGCCTTAAAGACTAGTACCTCACTTTTCTTAACATTGTATCTGAGCCCATGGGTCTCCGAATATCTCTCACATATCGTGAGCAGACTCATCATTGCGTTAATGACGGGCTCTGCAACACCATATCATCAGCATAACTTATATTGTTGACGCATATGCCGTCAACATAACAACCCAGATAAGTGTTGCTGAGCTCGACGATCAACCGGTTTATATACAGACTGAAGAGGCGGGGGGATGTCAGGCCGCCCTGTCTCACACCGCACCCCAGCCTATACACATCCGACAACGAGCCTGCCCACCTCACACAATTGATCTGATTGTTATACCAGTACCGCAGTATTGATATAACTGCCCTATCCACTGAGGTATCGTTCCTTAATTTTTGCCACAGCAGGTCGTACGACACCAGGTCAAACGCCTTGGAAAGGTCTAGGAAACAGGCGTTTTCCTAGACGTGTAGTACTGAACAGTATGCTTGAGAGACAGTATGGCACTTTCCGTGGAGAGACCAGGGCGGAACCCAAACTGCGCATCATGCAAGTCGATGCGGGTTGCCATATGCCTATCAAGCAAACTGTCCAGCACCTTGGCTATGACAGTAGCAAGCGATATGGGCCTGTAGTTTGAGAGATCTGATGTGTCCCCAGTCTTATCTTTCAGAATGGGCACCACCACAGTTTTCATCAGATTGCTGGGCAGATGAGCGTGGCTCAGACAAAGCGAGAAGAACATCGCCAATACCCTAGGCAGGTGAACTCCTGCATGCTGCAGGTGCTCGATGCTGAGGTAGTCATGCCTTGGCAACTTGCCCCTAATCATACTTTTTATGACAGTATCGATATCCTTTGCTGAGAACCTGACATTTAAGTCCGTCAGACAATCCTCAGCATCGACCGCCTGCGATGTTGAACCTAGAGGAGATTCAACCTGAAACTGCTTCACAAATAAGTTAGCTATAGCCGTAGGCTCATGATGCCCCGCCACACTCATGGGGTCGCCCGGCCTCAGATTCAATATGTTAGTGTTCTTCCAAAACCTTGAGAAATCTTTAGACTTATGATTTTTAGCTATTATGTCCATTTTTATTTTATTTTCATTTTTTTGACACCATTTCAACCTTTCTTGAAAGACTTTTCTCGTGTCAGACATTTGTTGATAAAACGAACCAGACGCTGGTTTCCCAGCCCCACTCCAGACTTGAAAAGCAATCCGGGCGTCCGCGTGAGCCTGCTTAACATGCCTATTCCACCCGACAACCTGTTTAGCCCATCTACCCCCTCCCGCATCCTCATTACTGGAACATTGGGCAGCCTCCGTTAATATGCACACAATGTTTTTATACATATTATCTAATACAATTTTGTGATTGTTATCCTTACACAACCCATTAGCACAATCTTTGAATTTCAACGGGAAATGAATTTCCCTTAACATAGAGTGACAGATATTGTTGTATTTAATTATTTGACTGGTGTCCCGTTCACCCCTTTTCGCAAAATTTTTATTCCAATTAGATGTCACAATTGTAGGTCATACAACACAGTTGCACTGACGAGCAGCTGCCTCGCGGTCTCGGTCACTACGCAGTGGTCGAGCCAGCGGCGGCAACCGTGCGCGTCACTCACGAAAGTGTACGTACCTCGCGGCAAGACCTAGACCTAGGTCCGCGCAGCTCCAGCACTGATCCTGATTTAAAATTCTCCATACAAAACGCTGATTTCATAGGTGGGGACCTAATATAAAAAAATCAAAGTCGCTTACCGCATCTGTCTGTTTCTACGCTAACTCTTCCTGAACGCGCAACGGTTCACTAATAGAAAGAGCGATAAACGATTAAGGTTTGTGAGCCGGGGCGGATCGCTAGTTGTTAATAAATCTCTGCATTGTCAAGCGCATCAATATTTTTTTTTTTCTATTTTCAGGTCATGGTGAATGTGAAGACGGCTCGTGTAGATGCGAACAAGAGTGGACAGGTGTAGCCTGTGACCAGCCAGTATGTCCAGGTAATTGCAAAGCAAGCAAGTTGTTGTGACCCAATTTGCAGTCGAAAATCAAGTTATTGTAATAATTTTAATATTAAAAAAAAACACGTTTGTTGTATGGGAGCCACCTTGAATATTTATTTTGTTCTGTTTTTTAGTATTTGTTGTTATAGCATCAACAGAAATACATCATCTGTGAAAATTTCAACTGTCTAACTATCACGGTTCATGAGATACCTAGTAAGCCTGGTGACAGACGGACAGACAGACAGACAGACGGACGGACAGCGGAGTCTTAGTTTAAAAAAGTATTTTTTTACTATTAACTTGTTTAAAACTTACCCCTTTCAAATTCCAGAGGAATGCAACTACGCGTACGGCGGGGGCACGTGCACGAGCACCGGCTGCGCGTGCAGCGCTCTGAAGCGCGGCCTCGCGTGCGCACGCGACGCCTGGCGCGCCGGCTGGGCCAGCTCCTGGGACAGCGACACGCCGCCGGTGGCTGCGCACACGTTGCTGCCTTACGGAGATGATCTACTAAGAGTTGGGGGAGAAACGTTCGCGTTCTCCGAGTTTTTGTACAAGTAAACTACCATTTTCAAACTTCATGTGCCAGAAAATGACACGAAAACATAGGCCAACGCTTTATTTATTTATTTATTGGCCTATCGACTATTGTTAAACTTTATAACCTAACGATACGTCATGCTTTTATACAAACCAAGTGTACAATATTATGCAATAGACACAGCATGCGCAGGAGCATGCGCAGGATGCGAGCCAGTTCCAACGGCATCCTGGGCATGATTGCTGACAGACTGGACTGTTGTGTCGTTAATCGTTGCTCCAGTATTTCGGGTGGAATGCTGAAGCAATGATTAATTTATTTGTTAATAATTTGTTTGTGTGTATGTCGCTGTTGATGTTATGTGGTCTTATGTCTTACTAACATGGTAATAAGTATATTTATTGTTACTAACCCTATGAGTCTTATTGTAACTCGAAATAAATGATTAAATAAGTAAGTAAATAAATAAATAATGGTGCAGATATAACACTGCCACAGACTTATACAAACCAAAAAACATACAAAAACCTCAGGCGCTATGAGGAGTCTTGTCATCAAGAAAGGTGTGTATAAAATGTAACCATTTTTCGAAATATTTTGTCCTATATTCAACGACCATTGGGCAGATTAGTAACAGATGACCTGCTGCCTTGTCCTCCCACTTATCTGGATGATATTCTTTTTTCCAGATACAAGTCAGCGGAACAAGAATGGGAAGTCCTACCCACATATGACAGCCCCGCGGCGCGGTTTGCGCACTCGGCCGTGCTCTACGGCCACGAGCTGCTGGTGTACGGTGGCGTCGTCATCTCCGACGAGCCCGAGAGGGGGTGAGCAGTAGTGTTACTATGTTAGAACAAGAGTGGGAAGTGCTACCCACATACGACTGTACGGCCACGAGCTGCTGGTGTACGGCGGCGTCGTCATCTCCGACGAGCCCGAGAGGGGGTGAGCAGTAGTGTTACTATGTTAGAACAAGAGTGGGAAGTGCTACCCACATACGACTGTACGGCCACGAGCTGCTGGTGTACGGCGGCGTCGTCATCTCCGACGAGCCCGAGAGGGGGTGCGCAGTAGTGTTACTATGTTAGAACAAGAGTGGGAAGTGCTACCCACATACGACTGTACGGCCACGAGCTGCTGGTGTACGGCGGCGTCGTCATCTCCGACGAGCCCGAGAGGGGGTGAGCAGTAGTGTTACTATGTTAGAACAAGAGTGGGAAGTGCTACCCACATACGACAAACTTCATGTGCAAGAAAACGACGTACACATAAGCAAACGCTTTGAATATTGCAGTCAGTGTTTTAATTTATTAAATTAATAAAGATAAATTTATTGGCATAAACTATGTGCTGACGCATTGAGTGCGGAAACCAGATCACCTGATATACATAGGATAGGATTTAACTCGTATCATTTTCTAATTACAGAGGCGGACTAGCTGGCTTAGAAGGCCGAGCTGGCGAAGTGACGAACGAGATATGGCGAGTTCGGCTCAACAGTGAGAAACCACAGTGGCACAACGCGACGCCCATCACATGCTCGCCCCATAGACAACCTCCCTTGAAGCACTGTGGTAAGCGAATGTGCACCTTATCTAGTCAAGCCGTCACGTCGGCATTCTGTATTGCTATATTAATAATAATAATTTAGCCATTTAATTCCATAATAATTTAAAAATACATTCATAATACATTCAATAATAATTGTTCAATTATACATTAAAATAATAAATAAAATAAATTGCAGTTATAATTAATTGTGAATTAGTTCATTAGTATATATTTTTCATCATTTTTATATTTTCAATTATTAGGGACCTCTCGAAGAGTATAGGCCTCCTCCAATTTTTTCCACTTTTCTCTTTCCTGAGCCAATGTCATCCAGTTACCCCCAGCCATTTTCTCGATTTCATCTGACCATCTTTCTAGTGGTCTTCCTCTTTTCCTTTTACCGGTGGGGCCAGACCAAATGGTAACCATCCTAGTCCATTTTGCATTGTGCATTCGAGCGATATGGCCTGCCCATTTCCACTTTAGTTTTTGGCAGTGTGACAGAGCATCAATTACTTTGGTTCACTTCCTTATTTCTGTATTACGTTTTTTATCTCTACGTTTCAGGTTGAGTATGCTTCTCTCCATGGCTCCCTGACATGTCTCAATTTTATGTTTAGCATATGAATTATAAATCCATGTTTGGCTTGCGTATGAGAGGCAGGGTAGGAGACATGAATCTAGAATTTTCTTTTTTAACGTAAGCGGAAAATCAGCTTTTAGAACTTCTTTGTAGCTCCAGAATTTGTTCCATGTCATATTCACTCGCCGGTTTAGTTCATCCATAAGGATGAATCTATATTTCTTGAAAGTTTATTGCTATATTATCACACTAATATTCTAAAGATGAAAGTTTGTGAGCGTGTGTTACTTCTTCACGCTCAAACTGCTGGACTGATTTAGCTTATACCCTGGATTGAATTAGCATATAGGCTTTTTATCCTGGTCTTCGCGGGTGAAACCGCAGGCCGCAGTTAGTGTTATCTAAAATCATGTTTCCCTGGTCTTTTCAGGTGGTCTCCACGTGTCGGGTCACACGGCAGTACTAGTATACCTGGGAGTCACCAAGAAACCTGTGATGTTGGTGTTCTTTGGACACTCGCCGCATTACGGATACTTACATTTAGTTCAGGTTCGTATTGAGACATTTTGTTACATTTAACAATAGAAATTAACAACATCACCTCGGTCTGCCGCGTCCCCGTCTAGCTGTGTTAGGGCTCCAGTCTTGCGATATACGGGCCCACATCATTGACGGCGTCCGACAGACATGACCTGTCCAGTCCCACTTCAGTCTTGCAGCTTTTTGAGCTAAGTCGACAGTTATCACTGCATATTATAAAACAAAGTCCCCCGGCGCGTGTGTCTGTCTGTTTGTTTGTTTACGATAAACTCAAGAACTCCCAAACGGATTTTCATGCGGTTTTCACCAATATACAGAGTGATTCACGAGGAAGGTTTAGGTGTATAATTTGTATCCGTGCGAAGTTGGCTCGGGTCACTAGATGAACTAATATACAGGATGTAACGGAAAGGTGTGGTCATATTTTAAGAACTGCATCTACTCATCAATATGAACAACCAGAGGAAATTCTCTAAAAAAAAATATTACCGCCCATACAAATATTGATCAGCTGATGAAAACTTTGTATGGAAACCCAATATTTTTTGGGAATTTTTCATTTTTTCGTAGATAAAGTTGTTCATATCCATGGGCAGAACCGGTTCTTAAAATATGACCACACTTTTCCGTTACACCCTGTATAATATACAGACTAGAGTCAAGAGTTTGCTTAAGAGACCTTTTTAAAGAGATTAGAATTCTCACGGTGGCATCTCAATTCATTTTTGCCAGCATATTATACATGAGATAAAATATACATTTATACACCAAATCCAGTGATATCCACAATTTTAACACCAGGTAGTTAGGTAACACGTTCAAAAAGTGCTGGCTCTGTCTGGTTTGTATAAAAATAATCAATCCGCCTAGCCTTTTCCCAACTATCTTGGGGTCGGCTTCCAGTCTAACCGGATGCAGCTGAATACCAGTATTTTACATGGAGCGACGGCCTATCTGACCTCCACAACCCAGTAACTGATTTTTATAAAATAATAAGTTAATTTTGATTTTGAATACATTGTCAGGAATACTACGTAGACGAAGGCGTGTGGTCAGTAGCCGCTACTCGAGGCTGGGCGGCCCGCGCGGGGTTCGCTCACGCGGCCGCTTGGGACCCGTTGTCAAGGAAAGTCTACGTGCATGGAGGATTGGTTTCGGAATCTGAGGCTACACAGGTACGTCACACTATCAATATGTATTATATAAAGTCCATGGAGTTTTGATAGCAAAAAGTCAACATTCCACCTGATGGTGTTACAGTGGTTTGGGAATAGTGTGGCGGGACTGTCCCAAAAAAAAAAAAATGTCCGCCTGATGGTGGCTTATTTTATCCTTTATAGGCTCGCGCTTGTCCACCATCTCACCTTGCACACTTGCCTAGAAGTTACCTGTTCACTCTTGACTTAAAAACCTCCAGGTTGTTGCTATCAGCACGGGGTCTCATCTCGAACAAAGAAAATTTACTTCAAATACGTCTCAATAGATGGCGTAATATGCATCGATTTCTTGTTGAACTTTAAGTAATATTAATATTTTGAAAATAAATTTGGTAAAAACTGTATTTTCTTATTTAATAAACGGCCCTAAACATAAAATTGTGGAATAATTGGCTTGTAATTCAAATTAAGACGATTATTGGAACGAATCCTTAGACATCTATGTTTCTTGTACCAATAGATGGCGCTGTTTGAAGTTTTAGAGTATCCATTCTCCTATTTAAAATTTGAATAGTGACACATTTTGAAACAGTAAAACTGCTATGAAGTGCCAAAAATACTATAAAATAATTCCCCAATGTGTGACAAAATATAGGTAAGACTTTAAGTAAATTCATTCAGCTTGCAAGCCGTCGCTGCTAACACCATCTAGCGAGGTGTAGAGGACAGGCCCGAACGAAGAACAAAAGTTACTTGTGCCTGACGAAAACCCGTAGTTACGGCGGTACTGTTTCTTTGTATGGGATGAGGCATTTGTACGCTAGTATTATATTATCTGTGCTATCAGGAAACTGTCATCTATCACAGACACGGGCATGTGTTCCCAAAACGTTTTGTGCGTATAGGTGGGATGTCCACCATGTACCGGTGGCACTTCGCTGTACGTCTAGTGGTCCACTGATGGAACGGGCTTGGCGGAATTAGACTATGAAATGTAACCGATAAAACACTTCGATGCACAATATAAATGGGCAATAAAAAAATAATATAATTTTTTTACGAGGCATAAAGAAATGTCCTGCACTGTATTGGGGTAAATCTTTTTTTTACCCTTAGTTGTATTGTTTGCAGGCCCCATCAGCGTCATTGTTCGAGTACGACCCCGAGTTAAGACTGTGGCGCCCTCTGCAGTCGGCGCCTACTCCTAGATATTTACATTCTGCTACATTTATTACGCCAGGTAAATCTTAATATTATTCATAATTATATTATTCTTTCTTTATATTAATCTTCACCAACTTTGTGTACACTTTACTAAATTATTTCATCATCAATGCTCTCACAACGGTGAAGGAAAACGTGAAGAAACAGACATGTCATAGATTCAACAATTCGAAGGCATATGACATCCACCAACCCGCACTGGGCCCGCGTGGTGGATTTGAGTTCCATTCCCTTTCACAGAGAGGAGGCCTATGTGCCACAGTGGAAACGTTAAAAGCCTGATTAAGCTATAATGTTAGATAATCTTAAAGACCGTAACTCGGCCACAAAATATTCATGCTACCGTTAAGTTTAAATAATTAAAAATTAACTGGTTTTCGGGTAGTTGGATGGTAATTCCGAAATTAAACACGTAAACAATGCTAATAAAACCTCATCTGTCACGTAGGTCATATTATTATGTGACCACGAACAATAGATTTTCTTTTGTGTCTGTTGTCTGACAGATCAGCCAATAAAAACTAGTACTTATATTGATATCATTTCAAAACAAGTTTATCGTTCGGTCCGAGTGCGTTTCCGAACGCAACGAACGTTTCCAACGGGTCGCACACTAGCCTGCGACCCGTTGGAGGCCGGGGTTCCGGCTAGCACGCTTCTACAACTCTTGTCTCCTCAAGTCGGATCCTTTGCCCTGGCTTGGTCGCATACAGTTATTTTGTTTCCACGATAAAAACAGTAATGATCCGAATTTATATGAGACCATATAAATGTTGTATAGTCTCTCACGTCTGTCACTTAAGTCATTTAAGTATTAAACTAACGACCCGCCCCAGTTCCGCACGGGTGCAAGTTATATGTATACACAAACCTTCCTTGTTTACCGCTCTTTCTAATGAAAACCGTAACAAAATCGGTTGCGTGGTTTAGAAGAAGTACGCGGAGAAACAGACAGATGCAGACAGTGGTGCCGATTCTCTTGTTCAATAATTTAACTAAAATTAGAGAATCGCTATCGTTTACTAAAAGGCAGTGCGAGAAAAGGACGGCTATAGCTATGAACTAAGTTAGAGGTGTCAAACTAGTTTACGCCTTGCGCTTCATCGTGTTTTTAATCGACATGTTTTTACGTGTACCCTTAATTTGTATGGAACTATTAGTTCAACTAAATTTGACAGCTCTAATTTACTTCCGTCTCTTTCTTGTTTCATTAGAGAGATAAAGGAATATCCTAAATTAAGTTTAGTTGGGCACAACAGAATCCGCACCGATGACTTTATTTTATACTATTTAGAGAAGATGTTGCTACGAGATGGCTTAGTTACATTGCATGTATTATGTTCCAGGCGTAATGCTGGTGTTCGGCGGCAACGCACACAACGACAGCGCGGCAGCGTTGGTGTCCAATCCTGCTGCTTCTAAGTGTTATTCTGCTGGTGCATTGTTGTATGATGTCAGGTGAGATACAAAGCATTGAAACCACATTCAAATGTGACCATGATTATTATATCCATCGTGTATTCCACGCCTAGGCAAAATACTCGCTTGACTAGACGTGGAGTTGCGTTCACTAGTCGCAACAAACATCCATCGTGTGCTGTTGAGTAATATCTGAAGCATATTCGACGTCCATCTGTTGGCAACTATCCTAATGAAAAAATGCTACTGTATGTGATAGAAAATAAAGTTAACTTCGGGTTGTAATCTTAAGTTGAGTTTGTATTCAATTATGTTGATGTACGGTGTCTGATAAAACTGAATGATGTGCTAGTTTGCTGGACTCGTATTGAATTACAAAAACACTCCAAGCAAAATATTATTTAATCTTTGGACAGAAATGCGTTATATATTGATCCAATCTGCTCTTCCTAGTAAACTAGCAAGCTATCTACATATTTCTATGTATTATAGGGACCTGGAGCAGCTTCTCTTAGTGCTGGTCCCTGGAGATTCCTTTTACGTTCCTGGGGGTTTGTCTTACTCGCTAGCGGTGCGAGAGTGTGGTGTATAAGAGTGACTGCTTATGGGTGTTGTGTTATAAAAGAAAGAGGACTGGCACACGAATACGTTATATTGAATAATAAAATTAATACAAGTGCCCTCTTCGAGCGGGCTAGGAGAAGTCCACCCAAAAACAAAAGTCTTCCTTCTTCTTCTTAATTCTAAATTCTCAATTGGCGTTCCAAGAGTTTCTAGAATGTTCCAAACTTCCAACGTGCCAATCTTCACCATAAGGTTGCCAACATAAGGTCGTCACAGTATTAACATATGTCTAAAAGTGACCCTTTTTTACTGGGTGGGAACTTATCAAATAACTTCTCCCGCTCTGGGTGGAGCTCAGGGCGTGTCAGACTCTTACTGACTAAACCCCACCCGTGTTCCTTCAGTAGCCTGTGCCAGGGGCTGCGGTGACTCTTTCACACACATCCGCGACAGAAGTGACCCTTATTAATGATGTATTTTATTTTTAGATTATACAGCATGTAACAAAAACCCTGTCCGATCCTGAAGGGTATTATTTGGTATCGTACTGCGTACATTATTAACTAATTAATTTAAAAAAGAAAAACTTTTTAAGGCAACACTGATCATCGAGTGATCAGTGTTGCCTTGAAAAGTTTTTCTTTTAAAGTTCACCTACAGTTTAGTGTGAAAAAAGCCGCCTGAGCGAGACGGTATCTTCTAGCCTTTTGTCGCATGCCGCCAAAGCGAGAAGTTGTGCCTACAGCCCGGCTAGTGCAGGGCGGTATGCTTTGAAATAAAAATAGGTAAAAATAAAAGATTTCGCCGGCCGGTGGAGTGTTGTCAACTTATTTTTTTTTTTTACTATTTTTTCTAGTACGTATGTTAAACCAGGAATGCGCCTTTATTGGACCGGACAGGGGTTTTATTACATGCTGTATACCCACTAATTTTTATGTATGTGCGTCACTTTCCCTCAAATAAACAGTCTTCTTTTTTTTCTCTTTCTCTCTTTCGTGTGAATGAACATTAACGTTGTGATTCCAGATGTGGCGTGTGGTGGGCGGCGTCCCCGCCCGGCGGCGGCGCACGCGCAGCCCACGCGGCCGCACCGCTCGTCGTACGCGACCGCCGCACTGTCGTCATACATGCGGGGTATGTGCTCGGCCTACTGAGCTGATGAGGCCGTCTTAGAACTACTGTCCGATACCTCAGCTAACATTTCAAAATCCTAACCCACGGCAGTGTTAACCCAAATTCACAAAGAAAAATTAAAAAGGGCTAAAAAATGTAAATTATTAGTTTGTAAAATTGTACAGTACAATGCTTTGGATTTTCCAATCTGCAATGTTGTTGATGTACAGCTTCGACGGGCGCCTGCGCTCAGACGCGCTGATCTTCGAGGCGGGAGAGGGTTGTTCCCGACACACAAGTGAAGCCGCGTGTCTCACTGCGGCGCAACACACGGCCGTCGCCTGCGTGTGGAGGCCCAGGGACAGAGCATGCTTAGCGGTAAGTTATGGGAATATGATCATTGGGGCATCAGAATAAGAAAGAAAGAAAATACGTTTATTTACGGTAAACATGACACAGAACAGAGAAGCTGGGGGAAAACATGCGTCACATCCACGCAGAATGGCCATCGCTCAGTTTAATGCTGTGACCCTATGCGAGACAGAGCCCCAGCGCTGGATTTTAGCGACAGCCGGCGCTGACGTCATGACGTCGACCGGTGTAGCAAACAATCAGTAAAACTAAATACTATACAGCGTAATAAATATTTATTTAAGTGGCAACATTCAGTTCCCTGCAACATGACGCACGCGCCGCCGGCTTTGTTTCATCTGTGCTATGCAGCTGACTCAGCTGTCAGTAAACTATCTTTGACAACGTTAGTGGTCGAAGCGCTAGGGCATAAGGTTCATGTTCGTATACAACGCTGAATTTTGTTTGGACGATTTTACCAATTCAATCAATCAATTTTGACAGTAAGAGTCTGACAAGTCTCTACGCCCGCCACGGGGCGGAGGATATCCACACAAAAAAAAAACAAAAAGGTATAACATGTTTAAAACGACCACATAATAATAGAAACATACTATTAAAGAAAGATATTATGACGATAATTCTCGTCTTCTTTATTTTCTGAACATTTTTAATTTTTAACCGACTTCAAAAAAGAGGAGGTTCTCGATTCGCCTGTATGTTTTTTTTGTGACGCGATATCTCCGCCTTTTGTAAATAGATTTTGATGATTCTTTTTTTGTATGGTAGGTCATACGTCAGAGGTGGTCCCATATAAATTCTATCGAAATTGATTCAGCACTTTTTGAAAAATACAACATTAATAAAAATATGTATACACAGATGACGTTTTGGTTGTCTCCAAATGTTCAAACTCCATGTTATTGGTGTTATCTATTCGGGCATAACTTTAATATTTAGTTTTACTTCTGGTGTACAACAAAAAAAAAAAAAAAAATTAAAAAAAGTAAAAAATTAAAAAAACTTTTTTCAAAAAAACAACTGACTTCTAAAAATTGCAAAATAACTTTAATTTCGGAAGTCGGGTGTCAAATAACGAAGAAACAAAAAAAAATGTACACCGACCTCCGAAATTAAAGTTATTTTGCAATTTTTAGAAGTCGGTTGTATTTTTTGAAAAAAGTTTTTTTACTCAAAGATTAAAACTTTACAAATTGTTTCAGTTAGAAGAAGTGGGGTGGAAGGAGTCGTTCGACGGCACGGTGAAGGCGTGCCTCACGGAGCCTCGGTTTGGTAAGGGTAAGCACGTTCATACACAAACCCCTACTTGTTATGTTTGGGTTACCCAATATTCAACATTAATTATAAAAAAAAAACTTGTTAACCATATTCTTAGTTTAAATATTGATTAGTTCCTGCCCTTGCCCCATGTAACTAGAGGTCGAATTAACACGTTTTGTTCTTCCATTACGTCCTGTCAACCGTCACGCTGCTATCCCTTCCCTTTCCTTTCATATAATTCCTCACCCAATCCTTATTGTTTTCCGTGGCGATTGATTGAATGTTGCATACACTATACGCGTTCAAGCTTATGTTCGTCTACAGTTGTCGGACGTATGATATGCCATGTATTGCTTTCGTGCTATGTATCTCTTTTTATAGTCGTGAGTTCAAACCCAGGCAGGCGCATTACTTTGTGTAAATTATTTCATCAGTACTGCTCTCAACGCGGTGTTAGCGGCAATTTTACAGTGACAATTACATTTGAAATTGTTATTTCATGATGTTCTCTCAACGCGGTGAAGGAAAACATCGTGAGAAAACGACGTCCTAGAACCAAAAATTCGAGTACATGTGACATCCACCAACTCGATTACCCTGTTGCCTGTGTCCCAGCAGTGGGAAAATCATAAGCTGTTTATGCTATGTTATGCTATATTTCTTTTCATAATAAGGTCGTATATTGTCTAAAATGAAATAACTAATTTATTCATGACTTTAATGCTCCTAGTATAATAATTGTTTGACTGTGTACAGACGAACGCCGCTGCTCGTCGGCGGAGTCGTGCGCGGCGTGCACTGCGGCGCGCTGTGCGTGGTGCGGAGCGTGCTACCCGTCCGCCATGTACTGTGTCAGACATACGCATCAGGTACGGGAGGAATATGGTATTTTTAACCGAGTAATATATAGATCTGATGATGGGTTTCGGAGACAAACAACGGAACTCTTCAAAAATTGACAGCAAATCAACCGCGATTGCTGCGATCGTATGTCTATGAATTTTTAAAACAGTTTAATGGGGAACCACAACTAAAAAGTGAAAAATAAAAAACTTTTTTAACAAAAAATAGAACTGACTTTCGAAATTAAAGTTATTTTCCACTTTTTTGGAAGTCGTTTCTATTTTTTGTAAAAAAGTTTTTTTTATACTCCTTAAGAGAAAAAACTAAAACAGATAGCTTAGGCAAAAACACACGGAAAATGTTAGGTTTAGTTCATAAAATAAAAAATAAAAAAATTTAAAATTCAATTCAAAGTTTTCAGTTTTTTTTATCTGTTTTTTAACACCATAGAATAGTAGCCGCCATGTTATACCCGGGCCTGCGGACGGCGAGTAATGGGTAGCTCGCCGTCTGATCAGCACCAGGCCCGAGAGTCGACGGCGCGTAGTGTTCCACGCGCGCCTCAAAGAGTTGTCAGCAAGAGACGGGGCCCGTCAAGGCCGATGCCTGCCCGGGGGTTCAGGATAAATTCGAAACAGAGTTACCTCGCCCCTGGGCACTCGAGGCAGGAAGGAACAGGGGTGGGTTTTAGTCAGTAAGAGTCTGACACGCTCTCCCGCTCCACCCAGAGCGGGAGAAGTCATAGGGTGATTTTCCACCCCAAAAAAAAAAAGCCGCCATGTTATGCGTCATACGGCTGTGTAAACTATAAAGTATCAACTGTCAACTGATCAGCGTATTAGGCTTTGTACTTTTATTTACACAACCAACTGACGTCATGACCACAGAGCAATATGGCGTCTACTGCGTCCAGCGTTTTCGTCAAATTACGCGCGAAATTTGAAAATGTAAAAGTTAAATGCATTTTTATGGCACTGAATGATTGAATAAAAATTTTGTGTTTTTTTTATTGGTTTATTAGCACTATAGAATGTAATTGAGACACTTTTCAAATATGGGTGTAATACCCTATTAACTTTCATTACCACCACATCTATGTTCATGAATTCACTATCTTAGAGATATGTGGGTCAGGGTGTAAGTAACCGCAACTTCCATTGGAAAGGATCCTCCGAGTAGACGGATGGTTGTTGCCCGTTACTGCCCGATGGTTGTTGTCGGGCTGTTGTATATGTTTAAATCGCGTAGAGCACTTTTATTACGGGATGTAGGAGTTGTGTGACGTCAGGTCTTGTGTTCAGTCAGGTATAGTATAGTCCTCTTCACCGTATCTGGCGACAGCGACCCAGACTACTTTTCCTTCCCTTCGTGAGCTCTCTCATGACTGGCAGAACCAAATTTGGTCTTAAAAACCAGTAAGGTAGTTAGTATGTGGCGGTATTGATGCCGCTACAGAGGTGTGCCTTTTCAAATACAATAAATCTCGTCTAAATTTATAATTTACAATGTACCAGAATCTCTTTGTAATAAAAAGTTTACAATTTAACATAATTTTTGGGGTTTTTTTTTTTTGTCGACGGCACGGTTGGCGTAGTGGTTAAGCGTTCGACTGCTGCGCTGCGTGTCGCGGCTTCGATCCCCGTACGGAACAAATATTTGTATGGCCTACAGATAGTTGTTAAGGGTCTGGGTGTCTTGTGTATGTGAGTTTACATGTTTGTGAACGCACCCACGATACAGAAGTTATTCCTAGTGTGGGACAACGTTTTTTTAAAAAAAAAAAAATCTTAAACTAACGGTGTTTGCAATTTTACGGTGACAATTACATTTGAAATTGTTATTTCATGATGCCTGGTGTAGATTGATTGGCATTTAAGACGGCTCGTTTGTGTTACATTTCATGTACGTTTCACCAAACTATACCCGGCAGGATATTAGGTACTTGAGCCTTATTTTCACAAAAATAAAAACCGTAATCAGCTCAATGCCCGTATTTTTAACAACGGTCGGAGATAAGAATTACAGTAGAGTCTCACTAAACTGGCAGTATTAATAACCAGGGGGATTCCGGATTATTGGAATATTCGGATTACTAGATTGTATAGAAAAAAATCAAGATAATTAAAATAAAGCATTTGAGACAGTCCTAATTTAATAAGGAACCATGTAGAATGCGGTGGGGTAGGTTCGGTTGGAGGTTGCCGAAGTACTAAAGTGCCGGATTAGTGACTACTACTACACACCACCTCCAACTTTCAAGTTTTTATCATTCGTCGCCGAGATTAGATTTTGATATGAATTTGAACGTTTTCAAGTACTTAATTTGCCTTGAAATAGTGTACTGGAATGTCCCAAGTGCCAATACACTAAGGAGGACCTGACGAACGCTACTGACGCTGCAATTAATGTGGCCAGCTTTTATATTTAGGGCTCTGAGCCCAAAGTATTTAAAAAGTTAGGAAACCATGGACGCGAAAGAAGAAGAAGCCTTAAAATATCTTAAAACATCACTTGATTCACTTTACATTCAATCTATATTAATATTATTAAGAGGTAAAGTCTGTGAGTTTGTTTGTAGGAAGTAATCTCTGGAACTGCTGAAATCAGTAGAAAGCTACATTATTTTTAGATGCTATAGGCACGTGGATTTCGAAAATATTAATATATTTTCGACATCCACGTGGAAACGGAAGTCCTAATGTAAAATGTTTTCAGATGGCGTTATCAATAGAGGAGTGTGGTTCAGACAGCGAGTCACCGCGAGAGGCTTGCGGGAGATACCACTCGTGCGCAGCCTGCTTAGCGCATCAACATCATCATACACATGTGATTTATTGTTTTTTATAGATATTACATTTGATTAAAGTAACAGCCGCGACTTACAAGTTGTTGGTCGTAGATTCGAACACAGTCAGGCACTTTATTTTGTGTAAATTATTTCATCACCACTGCTCTCAAAACAGTGAAGGAAAGCATCGTGAGGAAACCGGCATGTCCTAGAACTAAAAATTCGAAGCCGTGACATCCACCAACTCGCTTTGGGCCCACGTGGTGGGCACGTGTGGTCACGTGGTGATATCATTAGATAGCAAAACTTAACGTCTATGAGGTTGTTTTTTTTCATTATTGATAGGAACGCGCTTGACCACCATCTCACCTGATGGTAAGCGATGATGTGGTCGAAGATGGAACACGCTTGCCTAGAAGTAACCTATTCACTCTTGACTTAAAGACTCCCAGGTTGTAGCTATCAGGAAACACAGACTCCGGTAGGGAATTCCACTCCCTAGCTGTACGCACAATGAATGTTTTCTCAAAACGCTTTGTGCGTATGGATGGGATGTCCACGAACCATGAACCGGTGGCACTTCGCCGTACGTCTTGTGGTCCGTTGATAAAACGGGCTTGGCGGAATCAAATTATGCGATTCCGTCGCACACTCCCCAAAATGTAACCGATAGAAAACCGACAGGCTAGCAACTCGGCGTCTATGTTCTAGACTTTGGAGTTTCGACTCAACGAGCCTATCATTGCCGATGATCCTCTTGGCTCTTTTCTCAATTGACTCAAGGGCATCAAGCTGGTATCTGGCAGATCCGTCCCAAAGATGAGAACAGTACTCCATACACGATCGAACTTGTGCTTGATACAGTTGGAGCAGCTGTTCCGGCGTAAAGTACCGTCTCACCTTTGCGAGGATCCCCAACTTTTTGGCAGCCAACTGAGCCTTTGCCTCTATGAAGGGACCAAAATTGAGGGTAGATGTTAAAGTAACACCAAGAAGATCAAGTTGGTCGGTTATCGGCACGGTCACACTTCGGAAAAATGGAGCCGGGTGAAATTGGCTCCTCTTAGCGGAAAAAAGACACGCCTGAGTCTTAGCAGCATTGAACTTGACCAGATTGGCATCGCCCCATTCTGAGACAGCCTGTAAGGACAACTTCAACCGCCCAACCATAGCCTCTCGGAGAGACCAACCGGTGCTAGCTCGTGCGTCGGGCACGTATCTCTCGGCAACAGTGCTGTCGTCTGCATACCCAAAGATACCGGGTTTTAGCAGATCGTTAATATGCAGTAAATGTTGCCGAAAGCACCGACCCCTGAGGAACACCGGCATTAATAGCCAGCAGTCCGGACAAGCAGCCATCTATGACTACTCGGATAGACCGATACCTCAGGAAATCTGCAATCCAATCACACAAACCAGCGGGCAGACCGAAGGAAGGAAGCTTGCCAAATAGGCTGTCGTGCCAGACCCGGTCGAAGGCCTTCGAGATGTCAAGGGAGACTGCAAGGGCTTCCCCTTGTTTGTCGATGGCCTCACTCCATATGTGAATGGAATACGCTAGAAGATCCCCAGTTGACCGATTTCGGCGGAAGCCGTATTGTCGGTCACTGAGGATATCGTTAGCTTCTAGGTATGCCAGAAGCTTGCCATTCAGTATACGTTCCATACTCCTACTGAGTACGGAAGTTACCGAGATGGGCCTATAATTTGCTGGGTCAGCTCGACTACCCTTCTTGGGCACGGGTTGCACGTTAGCTTGCGTCCAAGCCATCGGCACTTTTCCAGTCTCATACGAAAGGCGAAATAGGCGTGTTAAGATCGGAGACAACCCTCAGTACAATTGCCGGTATCCCGTCGGGGCCATTAGCCTTGTTTACGTCCAGGTAACGCAGTACCCTTCGGACATCCTTCTGGTGAATGCGAATGTCAGACATAATCGACTCGCATCCACCAAGAGTACCAGAAGGCCTCGCGCCACCAGGATCTAGACGCGAAGATTCCGCAAACAGAGAGGCAAACAAGTTTGCTTTCTCCTCAGCGGAGTGGGCCAGCGACCCGTCGGGTTTCAGCATTGGAGGTAGTGAGGGGCGGCAGAAGTTCGATTCAACCGACTTAGCCAGGGACCAAAACGCTTTACTGCTGCAGCTGGGTAAGAAGCAAGTTTGTTCCCAATTCGGCTAATGTGGTCAAACTGAGCCCTTCGCAACACCTTCTTGCAGGACTTGGCAGCCCTGTTGAAGGCTCTCTTCTTCTGACTCACGTCATTTGCTTTACGCGTCCGAGTGTCGACCCATGCCAGGTAGGCCGCGTGTTTAAGCGCATCAGCGCGATTGCACTCGGCACCAAACCATGGTCGAGCCTCGCCTGACGTTGTTACGTCAGAGAATGGAATGCAGTACTCCATTCCCTGCCGCAGCACATCCGTCACGGCGTCCGCGCACGACGAAACATCAGTCGAAGAAAAGCAAGTAGGCTGCCAAGTACAACATGCGAAGAAAGATCGCATGCCATCCCAATCTGCTGACCTGTATCGCCAAACCCGCCTGGTGCCTCTAGGGCTAGGATCGGGCGGGGAGTAGACCATACAGACTTCACCAGACAGTGGTCGGAAGTACCTAATGGTGAAGTTGACACCGAGTAACGGTCTGGATCTGTTGTCAGCAGAAGGTCCAAGCAATTGGCCGTGTGCGACTCAACATCCGGCACCCTCGTTGCCCCCTGGACCAGCTGGGTGAGATTTAACTCTAGCGCTAGCTTATGCGTCTCTTGTCCAGCATGGTCTGTGCACTGGTATGGGAAGAGCCACTCCTGATGGTGGGCGTTGAAGTCCCCCAGTAACACCAATTGGGCAGAAGAGTACCGCTGTTGAGCCACATCATCCGCCTCACTGAGGTATTGTGTGAGCCTAGTTGTCTCCAAATCACCGCTGTGCGAACGGTAGACACAGGCGTAGACAATTTTATCTAGGCCTGTGTCCACTAGGACCCAAAGAGTTGAGAACCTGGAATCCTCAAGGTTACGGAGACGCCGATAGCAGATGTCGTCCCGGGCGTACATGCATACACCAGCGTGTGGCTTAAAATTGTGCTCCTGGGTAAACCCTGGGTAAGATAGGTACGCCACGTCAGACAGACATCTGATCTGCGTCTCCGAAAGGAACAAGAGAGCCTTTCTCTCAGTCTCTAGGTGGTGGTGGACTGCGGCGAGATTCGAGTGCAGACCTCGTATGTTAGAGAGGTGCACTTTGAGAGAGAGGGAGTGCTGCCGCTGTTCAGCTTTTTTCTTTTTATTTCCTTTCTGCATTGTTTTGAAGAGTGAAATAGGGAGAGGAAAAGGATGTGAAATGAGGTTCCATGCAGGCTACCCTCAGGCATGCACTGACAAGACGGTATCATTGGGGAACTAGCCTGGAGACTGCGGGGACGTCCGAGCCCCCCCGGGAATGTCTATCGGGCCCTCTCGTCTGGTCGCCAACCAGCACGATGGTGCATTCCGGGATTTTTCGACAGTTTGCGGGGCAGCCTTTCATGTGTGGCTAGCACACTACTTGGGCCCCCAACTACCTGCGGTCGGCCAGCGGCGCACCGTGCCTCGGATCCCGTTACCCTCCGCGACTAGTCTCCCGATACATCCATATCAGCGCGAGTCCGGTTGGTCTGCCTGCAATGGAACAACTATTTCGACCCAACTCCTCTGGATTGACTACACTGAGCATTGTACCGGAACACGGCCAGGCCGCTTGGCGGTACGTCTTTACCCAGTGGGTGGTCGCAAGCCATCGGTCGAAACCTACCACCAGTTAGTGTCACCTGATTAGCACCACCCGGGGCCACGTGTAGGGACTCAATGGGTAATAATACTCCTACAAAAGGGAGGTTTAGCCAAACAATTGTCCTTTCATTGTGTCTTTTTGCTGTGAAGTGTGAAAAGCTCAAAATACAATGTTTTTCCCCCAGGGATCAGAGGAATTAAGTCAGCGGGCTTGTTTCTGGGACTACGACACTATAAAGTGTAAACCTGTCAATTCATCAGAAGATATCAGGTAAAAACTACTTTTTCTCGATTCGATGCTTGCTTACATGTGATTTCTTTATTTTTTTCTCCTGATGAACTCTTTTTTGACCTTGAAGTCTGATGGTAAGTGACGGATGAGGTCTATGATGGAACGAGCGTGCCCAGAAGATACCTGTGCACTCTCGCTATGAAGGCTAACTTTCCTTGCAAGCTAAAACGTAAAACGTAGTAAGGTTAGAGTGGAGACAGCAGCTCATCTGCCACTAAGCTGCCCAGTGGTCGCTAGATACAGGGCAAAATACTTCGGAGATATTTATTTAGAGATAATTATGGCATGTGACCCTGTTACCTATCTTCGGGTATTTTCGCATGAGGTGTGTATGTAATAAATAAGAGTCCTTAGATTTGGTCTTCACATATATCACGTTTATTTTAAACACTGCAACACACTAGATAGCACTCCGTTCACAGAAGATTGTATGTTTAACTTACAATTTATGTTGAAACACTTTTAAGCGCTTAAGACTTAGCATCAGCACAGAGAAAAAACCCAAAAAAGATTCAGCGTCCTACATCCCAATGCTTAATACATTTGAACTTAACTCTGGTTCCAGCTACCTTTCGAGACATCAGTTAAATATTTTCTTAGTTCTTTCCAACTCACAGAGGTTATGACACATCTACGTATCAAAGCCAAAAAAAGTGACCGGCGTCCATCTTTCAAGGACGGCGTTCCATTACCACTCAACTGTCAAACATTCCATTTCACAGTTTAACATATAAATTTAATTAGGCATTATTTATTTCTGAATTACATTTAATATATAGTATCAATATAGTAGGAAGGTGGTGTTTATTTTAATAGATTTTGTAACACAATTTCCATATTTAAGATTTCAAATAAGTTGGTCAACCGCCATCTAGTGTTCTTTGTAGTATTTATTGATTTGACATTCGCAGCACAACATAAGTTCTCGGCCAGATGGCGCCACAAACCCCGAACCAACAAGTACACAAATTCTTTAACTATTTTTTTTAATCGTTACAAACCCACCCAGGTAACCCGAGCGATAATCAGTAATACCAGGGCGCTGCTGATCTTCCTTGAGGAGCTGGGGTGGATCGAATAACAAACCTGACCCACCTGCACGCAAAATACGCGCTCTAAACGTGGAGGACGCTAGCCCGACACTAAATACAACGTACTTTGTTTTCCCAGGAGCGTGGCCGCAGCTGGCCCGTGCAGCGCGCCCTGCTCCACGTTCCAGACGTGCGCCAACTGCACCGCGGAGGAGTGCATCTGGTGCGCGTCGGCTGGCCGGTGTGTTGACAAGGTCAGTGTGCTTTGTGGCCAGGTCGGGGGCGGGTGCGCAGTTACGGTCACAGCGCATTGCGAGTTGTTGAAGCAGCGAGAAGAAGCTAGACGTATTTACTATTGCCAAAAGAAATTTAATCACCAGGTCGACGCTACAATACAATTCGATACCTAACATCTATCCATTTAAATATTTTATAGCTAGTAGAAGTGTTTATTATTGCCAGAAATAATATTATCACCAGTTCACCACGCCCAAAACTATCGTACAAAAACTAGGAAAAACCGAAGAAAAATTCTAGTGCAGGGGATCCAGAATCATGTACTAAATTCACGGTTACCGTTTGTGAGTCGATGTCCGTTACACCCTGTTTTTTTTATTGCATACTTGTGATGCACGTTGCAGATTTACATGGCACGGCGTACCTGCAATGTATCACCGTGCGGCGCCGTGTCTTGACTGTGTGTTTTGGCCCGCAGGTACAGGCATTACTTATCTGCCTGCCTTCTATGAACGCTACTGACACTTAAACCCTGTTCCAGAATGCATACGGCGCGTCATTCCCTCTGGGCGGCTGCCGCGCGTGGTCGACATCGGGCGGCGGTGGCTGCGGGGCCGCGCGGGGCTGCGGCGCGCATGTGTCGTGTGCGGCGTGCCGCGCCGAGCCCGCGTGCGGCTGGTGCGACGACGGCGCGGGCGGCGGCAGCGGCGCCTGCCTGCCGGGCGGCGCCACCAGGCCGCACGCGCCGCGGGTCTGTGCGCAGCATAGGTGAGTGTGGTATATGTACTAGTGTGCGAGCCGGCGCGGGCGGCGGCAGCGGCGCCTGCCTGCCGGGCGGCGCCACCAGGCCGCACGCGCCGCGGGTCTGTGCGCAGCATAGGTGAGTGTGGTATATGTACTAGTGTGCGAGCCGGCGCGGGCGGCGGCAGCGGCGCCTGCCTGCCGGGCGGCGCCACCAGGCCGCACGCGCCGCGGGTCTGTGCGCAGCATAGGTGAGTGTGGTATATGTACTAGTGTGCGAGCCGGCGCGGGCGGCGGCAGCGGCGCCTGCCTGCCGGGCGGCGCCACCAGGCCGCACGCGCCGCGGGTCTGTGCGCAGCATAGGTGAGTGTGGTATATGTACTAGTGTGCGAGCCGGCGCGGGCGGCGGCAGCGGCGCCTGCCTGCCGGGCGGCGCCACCGGTCTGTGCGCAGCATAGGTGAGTGTGGTATATGTACTAGTGTGCGAGCCGGCGCGGGCGGCGGCAGCGGCGCCTGCCTGCCGGGCGGCGCCACCAGGCCGCACGCGCCGCGGGTCTGTGCGCAGCATAGGTGAGTGTGGTATATGTACTAGTGTGCGAGCCGGCGCGGGCGGCGGCAGCGGCGCCTGCCTGCCGGGCGGCGCCACCAGGCCGCACGCGCCGCGGGTCTGTGCGCAGCATAGGTGAGTGTGGTATATGTACTAGTGTGCGAGCCGGCGCGGGCGGCGGCAGCGGCGCCTGCCTGCCGGGCGGCGCCACCGGTCTGTGCGCAGCATAGGTGAGTGTGGTATATGTACTAGTGTGCGAGCCGGCGCGGGCGGCGGCAGCGGCGCCTGCCTGCCGGGCGGCGCCACCAGGCCGCACGCGCCGCGGGTCTGTGCGCAGCATAGGTGAGTGTGGTATATGTACTAGTGTGCGAGCCGGCGCGGGCGGCGGCAGCGGCGCCTGCCTGCCGGGCGGCGCCACCGGTCTGTGCGCAGCATAGGTGAGTGTGGTATATGTACTAGTGTGCGAGCCGGCGCGGGCGGCGGCAGCGGCGCCTGCCTGCCGGGCGGCGCCACCAGGCCGCACGCGCCGCGGGTCTGTGCGCAGCATAGGTGAGTGTGGTATATGTACTAGTGTGCGAGCCGGCGCGGGCGGCGGCAGCGGCGCCTGCCTGCCGGGCGGCGCCACCAGGCCGCACGCGCCGCGGGTCTGTGCGCAGCATAGGTGAGTGTGGTATATGTACTAGTGTGCGAGCCGGCGCGGGCGGCGGCAGCGGCGCCTGCCTGCCGGGCGGCGCCACCAGGCCGCACGCGCCGCGGGTCTGTGCGCAGCATAGGTGAGTGTGGTATATGTACTAGTGTGCGAGCCGGCGCGGGCGGCGGCAGCGGCGCCTGCCTGCCGGGCGGCGCCACCAGGCCGCACGCGCCGCGGGTCTGTGCGCAGCATAGGTGAGTGTGGTATATGTACTAGTGTGCGAGCCGGCGCGGGCGGCGGCAGCGGCGCCTGCCTGCCGGGCGGCGCCACCAGGCCGCACGCGCCGCGGGTCTGTGCGCAGCATAGGTGAGTGTGGTATATGTACTAGTGTGCGAGCCGGCGCGGGCGGCGGCAGCGGCGCCTGCCTGCCGGGCGGCGCCACCAGGCCGCACGCGCCGCGGGTCTGTGCGCAGCATAGGTGAGTGTGGTATATGTACTAGTGTGCGAGCCGGCGCGGGCGGCGGCAGCGGCGCCTGCCTGCCGGGCGGCGCCACCAGGCCGCACGCGCCGCGGGTCTGTGCGCAGCATAGGTGAGTGTGGTATATGTACTAGTGTGCGAGCCGGCGCGGGCGGCGGCAGCGGCGCCTGCCTGCCGGGCGGCGCCACCAGGCCGCACGCGCCGCGGGTCTGTGCGCAGCATAGGTGAGTGTGGTATATGTACTAGTGTGCGAGCCGGCGCGGGCGGCGGCAGCGGCGCCTGCCTGCCGGGCGGCGCCACCAGGCCGCACGCGCCGCGGGTCTGTGCGCAGCATAGGTGAGTGTGGTATATGTACTAGTGTGCGAGCCGGCGCGGGCGGCGGCAGCGGCGCCTGCCTGCCGGGCGGCGCCACCAGGCCGCACGCGCCGCGGGTCTGTGCGCAGCATAGGTGAGTGTGGTATATGTACTAGTGTGCGAGCCGGCGCGGGCGGCGGCAGCGGCGCCTGCCTGCCGGGCGGCGCCACCAGGCCGCACGCGCCGCGGGTCTGTGCGCAGCATAGGTGAGTGTGGTATATGTACTAGTGTGCGAGCCGGCGCGGGCGGCGGCAGCGGCGCCTGCCTGCCGGGCGGCGCCACCGGTCTGTGCGCAGCATAGGTGAGTGTGGTATATGTACTAGTGTGCGAGCCGGCGCGGGCGGCGGCAGCGGCGCCTGCCTGCCGGGCGGCGCCACCGGTCTGTGTGCAGCATAGGTGAGTGTGGTATATGTACTAGTGTGCGAGCCGGCGCGGGCGGCGGCAGCGGCGCCTGCCTGCCGGGCGGCGCCACCGGTCTGTGCGCAGCATAGGTGAGTGTGGTATATGTACTAGTGTGCGAGCCGGCGCGGGCGGCGGCAGCGGCGCCTGCCTGCCGGGCGGCGCCACCGGTCTGTGCGCAGCATAGGTGAGTGTGGTATATGTACTAGTGTGCGAGCCGGCGCGGGCGGCGGCAGCGGCGCCTGCCTGCCGGGCGGCGCCACCGGTCTGTGCGCAGCATAGGTGAGTGTGGTATATGTACTAGTGTGCGAGCCGGCGCGGGCGGCGGCAGCGGCGCCTGCCTGCCGGGCGGCGCCACCGGTCTGTGCGCAGCATAGGTGAGTGTGGTATATGTACTAGTGTGCGAGCCGGCGCGGGCGGCGGCAGCGGCGCCTGCCTGCCGGGCGGCGCCACCGGTCTGTGCGCAGCATAGGTGAGTGTGGTATATGTACTAGTGTGCGAGCCGGCGCGGGCGGCGGCAGCGGCGCCTGCCTGCCGGGCGGCGCCACCGGTCTGTGCGCAGCATAGGTGAGTGTGGTATATGTACTAGTGTGCGAGCCGGCGCGGGCGGCGGCAGCGGCGCCTGCCTGCCGGGCGGCGCCACCGGTCTGTGCGCAGCATAGGTGAGTGTGGTATATGTACTAGTGTGCGAGCCGGCGCGGGCGGCGGCAGCGGCGCCTGCCTGCCGGGCGGCGCCACCGGTCTGTGCGCAGCATAGGTGAGTGTGGTATATGTACTAGTGTGCGAGCCGGCGCGGGCGGCGGCAGCGGCGCCTGCCTGCCGGGCGGCGCCACCGGTCTGTGCGCAGCATAGGTGAGTGTGGTATATGTAATACACAATATTTTAATTAAAAATGAAAACGTTTATATTTGTTTCTAAATGAAGGCTTATTATTATTACTTTCTTATCTCTGCTTTTCTTACCAGATGGCACTTCACAGCCTGTCCGGCCTGCCAGTGCAACGGCCACTCGGTATGCGACAGTGCGGCCCGGTGCATGCAGCCGTGTGCGGGCCGCACGGTGGGCGAGCACTGCGACGTGTGCGCGCCCGGACATTGGGGCAACCCTCTCAACGGCGGCGTGTGTCAACGTGAGTATTGCTGGATATTGGAGAAAGATAATTTTACAGACTAACATTAGTACAGTAATCAACTTTATTATTTTGTGTAAACTCAACTAATAATAATACACTTGTTCCAGCATGTGAATGTAACGCACAAGCAGTGGCCTGCGCGCCCGACACCGGCCGCTGTTACTGTAGCACTAAAGGATTAGCAGGCGACCGATGCGACAAATGCGACAACACCAATCATTACCACGCCGACATCTACAACAAGGGAGCTTGTTATTGTAAGTAGTAGGAAAGTTGTTACTGCCTTTAGATATTCTGCGACCGATGCGACAAATGCGACAACACCAATCATTACCACGCCGACGTCTACAACAAGGGAGCTTGTTATTGTAAGTAATAGGAAAGTTGTCACTGCTTTTAGATATTCTGCGACCGATGCGACAAATGCGACAACACCAATCATTACCACGCCGACATCTACAACAAGGGAGCTTGTTATTGTAAGTAGTAAGAAAGTTGTTATTGCCTTTAGATATTGTGCGACCGATGCGACAAATGCGACAAAACCAATCATTACCACGGCGACATCAAGAAAGGAGATTCTTTTTGTAAGTAGAAGGAAAGTTGCTACTGCCTTTAGATATTCTGCGACAAATACGACAACACCAACCATTACCACGCCGACATCTACAACAAGGGAGCTTGTTATTGTAAGTAGTAGGAAAGTTGTTACTGCCTATAGATATTCTGCGACCGATGCGACAACACCAATCATTACCACGCCGACATCTACAACAAGGGAGCTTGTTATTGTAAGTAGTAGGAAAGTTGTTACTGCCTATAGATATTCTGCGACCGATGCGACAACACCAATCATTACCACGCCGACATCTACAACAAGGGAGCTTGTTATTGTAAGTAGTAGGAAAGTTGTTACTGCCTTTAGATATTCTGCGACCGATGCGACAACACCAATCATTACCATGCCGATATTTACAATACGGGAGCCTGTTATTGTAAGTAGCAGGAAAGTTGTTACTGCCTTTAGATATTGTGCGACCGATGCGACAACACCAATCATTACCACGCCGATATTTACAATACGGGAGCCTGTTATTGTAAGTAGCAGGAAAGTTGTTACTGCCTTTAGATATTGTGCGACCGATGCGACAACACCAATCATTACCACGCCGACATCTACAACAAGGGAGCTTGTTATTGTAAGTAGTAGGAAAGTTGTTATTGCCTTTAGATATTGTGCGACCGATGCGACAAATGCGACAAAACCAATTATTACCACGCCGACATCAACAAGGGAGATTCTTTTTGTAAGTAGAAGGAAAGTTGCTACTGCCTTTAGATATTCTGCGACAAATACGACAACACCAACCATTACCACGCCGACCTTTACATTAAGGGAGCTTGTTATTGTAAGTAGTAGGAAAGTTGTTACTGCCTTTAGATATTGTGCGACCGATGCGACAAATGCGACAACACCAATCATTACCACGCCGACGTCAACAAGGGAGATTCTTTTTGTAAGTAGAAGGAAAGTTGCTACTGCCTTTAGATATTCTGCGACAAATACGGCAACACCAACCATTACCACGCCGACCTTTACAGTAAGGGAGCTTGTTATTGTAAGTAGTAGGAAAGTTGTTACTGCCTTTAGATATTGTGCGACCGATGCGACAACACCAATCATTACCACGCCGACATCTACAACAAGGGAGCTTGTTATTGTAAGTAGTAGAAAAGTTGTTACTGCCTTTAGATATTGTGCGACCGATGCGACAACACCAATCATTACCACGCCGACATCTACAACAAGGGAGCTTGTTATTGTAAGTAGTAGGAAAGTTGTTATTGCCTTTAGATATTGTGCGACCGATGCGACAAATGCGACAACACCAATCATTACCACGCCGACATCAACAAGGGAGATTCTTTTTGTAAGTAGAAGGAAAGTTGCTACTGCCTTTAGATATTCTGCGACAAATACGACAACACCAACCATTACCACGCCGACCTTTACAGTAAGGGAGCTTGTTATTGTAAGTAGTAGGAAAGTTGTTACTGCCTTTAGATATTGTGCGACCGATGCGACAACACCAATCATTACCACGCCGACATCTACAACAAGGGAGCTTGTTATTGTAAGTAGTAGAAAAGTTGTTACTGCCTTTAGATATTGTGCGACCGATGCGACAACACCAATCATTACCACGCCGACATCTACAACAAGGGAGCTTGTTATTGTAAGTAGTAGGAAAGTTGTTATTGCCTTTAGATATTGTGCGACCGATGCGACAAATGCGACAACACCAATCATTACCACGCCGACATCAACAAGGGAGATTCTTTTTGTAAGAGAAGGAAAGTTGCTACTGCCTTTAGATATTCTGCGACAAATACGACAACACCAACCATTACCACGCCGACCTTTATAGTAAGGGAGCTTGTTATTGTAAGTAGTAGGAAAGTTGTTACTGCCTTTAGATATTCTGCGACAAATGCGACAACACCAACCATTACCACCCCGACATTTACAACAAGGGAGCTTATTATTGTAAGTAGTAGGAAAGTTGTTACTGCCTTCAGATATTCTGCGACCGATGCGACAACACCAACTATTACCATGCCGATATCTACAATTAGGGAGCTTGTTATTGTATGTAATTAGCAGGAAAGTTGTTATTGAGACAACACCAACGTAACGGTTGGTGTTGTCGCATTTGTCGCGATAATCCACGCCGATATCTACCATAATAAGAGAACTTGTTATTGTAAGTAGCAGGAAAGTTGTTATTGCTTTTAGATATCCTGCGACCGATGCAACAAATGCGACACATATAGTCATCCTGACCGTATTTTGGTCACAGCGGAGTTATATAAGTGCGTAAACACTAACGTAGTACTCTCTTCCCTACTCTCATATTCTGTAACTGTTAATGCGATTGATTCGAGTATTCGACTTTTAAGTGTCTTACACTACTCACTTTCAATTTTTTTTTTTTTGCATCTAAGTTTCCTTTTCCTCCCACAGATGATCTCGCAGTAGACTATCAATTCACCTTCAACTTATCAAAAAAGGAGGACCGCCACCTCTCAGCGATAAACTTCAGGAACGCCCCAGTGAAGCCTGATGTGGACGCAGACTTCAGCATCACGTGCTCTGCGCACGCGCGGATGAATCTTACCGTGAGGACGCGAAGCGATCCCGCTGAACGAACGCTTTTTAGTGACGTTAACTGCACTAATTTTAGGTTTAAGTAAGTTTTTATTCATTATTTTTTAACCGACGAAAAAAAAGGAGGTTCTCAATTCGACCATATATATATATTTTTTTTTTTTTGTGTATGTTCAGCCCTCACTCCGTCATTTATGAACCGATTTTGATGATTCTTTTTTTCTTAGATAAGGTATACCTCAAGGGTGGTCCCATATCAAGGACATCAGGATCTGATCATGGAATCCTGATAAAATTGAGAGAAAACCTCGAAAATTGGGCACGAATATTTTTTCTGTTTACTTTTCATAACTTAATCAGGTATTTGCATTTAGGAATCATCACATTATGAAACTGAGCTGATGATGGAAACCATACCTTTCCTAAACAATAAAAGTAAGATATAAAAAACTGGTTTTAGTGACAGATACCACTTAATATGCTTTGAAGAAAAGAGGTCTTTAGAATATTGGAGGTAACCTCAACTGGTCAATATCCTGGGAACCTCATGGAGGGATGGTTACATCATAAGCTCAGTGCCAAGAGGAATGATCAAGGATTAGAAATTAGCCTCAGAATATTAAAAGAGGATGCGAGTCACAATAAATCATAAAATAAAAAACTTTTTAACAAAAAATTCAACCGACGAAAAAGAACTAAAAAGCAAAAAATAAATAACCTTTTAAGTCTTGAGTATTGAGCTTATTTACCTACGTAAAATATCAAATTTTATATTAACTCATTTTCTGTTGGCGCCAAACAACAATCTGATTATTAAATATCTAATTTTTTTTAGTTTTTTTTAGAGTTCCGTACCCGAAGGGTCCAAACGTAGCATATTGCTGTCACTCACGTGCCCGTCTGTCCATGTGTCAGTCTGTCGGTCCGTCGTCTGTCAAAAAAATTTGTGCCGAAGATTTTTTTAACTTCCCATTGACCATTGACTTGATTGTTTTTGAACTTGTATTTTATTGATAATGTTTATTTATTAGTACGTATACAGAGTGTAACGGAAAGGTGTGGTCATATTTTAAGAACTGCATCTGCCCATCGTTATGAACAACTTTCTTCAAGAAAACCTGAGGAAATTCACAAAAAAAATATCGATGGGCTGAACTGGTTCCTAAAATATGACCACACCTTTCCGTTACACTCTGTATTTTACTAACAAATACCAAAATATTGGTTTTCCTCATTTGGTACGGAACCTTAAATGTGCAAAGTCCAACACGCACTTTGGCGGTTTTTTTTTTTAATTCCTATATTTTTGTGAGTTATATTTTTCAAATCGCCTCCGCATGCTTTTTATTTTGATATGCATATGGTCGTCATATCACCAAAACAAAACGATCACACTGACCCTATGAAGGTCGCACTTTTTTTATTTTTTCCCTAACGATAACTCATGTGTCAAAATCCATCCAGCCATTTAGGCTAGGACGTGCCAAAGAATTAGACATACAAACATAGGTACATACAGCAAAATTATTGGAACGAAGTTCCTTATCGCGCGTTGTGAAAGGGGGCTAGACGGAAAAAATTCTTACGAAAAGTTGTCACGACATTAAAGAGGCTGTCCATCCAAAAACATTGTGTTGGAAAAACAATCTAATAAAAAAAATTCTTACGAAAAGTTGTCACGACACTAATGAGGCTGTCCATCCAAAAAGATTGTGTTGGAAAAACAATCTAATAAAAACTTTTTGTATTTTTGGTGGGTAGGTACAAAGTTTGCAAGCTACTTCGTTCCATCCGGGTGTCCCTTGACACCTCTCAAGTTTTTTTTGTAATATCACCATACCATTTTTTCATGTAACATGTAAATTTGTTTATTGTGACCCAATTTCCGGTTTACGAGCTGAAATTTTGCATACAATTTTACATACTGGTTTAGTTTGGATGAAAATGCATAATTAACTGAGTGACGTCAATCTAAAACCAATATGGTGGACTCCCAAACATGGCGGACAAGATATTTTTTAAGAACACGAAAAATAAAATGACGTCACTCTCTCGTGGAGGCGATCGGCGGCAGCGACCTCTCGCGCTCGGCCCTGGTCCAGGTCTTAGTACGGAGCGAGAGGGAATGGGAAGCAGTGTCCTCCTTCTGCAAAGCAGTAATAAGCTCGCCATGGAGGAGGCGGAACGGGTGAGGGAGGCTCAACAAAGTCGCCCTCATGCTCCCAGCAGCAGCCGCCGCAGGAGATGCCCTGGGCGTATAACGTCGCGAGACGATCTTCGGCCACCGTAGACCCGGTTCTGCGGACGGCGAGTAGTGGGTAGCTCGTCGTCCGATCAGCACCAGGCCCGAGATTCGACGGCGCGTAGTGTTCCACGCGCGCCTCAAAGAGTTGTGAGCAATATATGACGGGGCCCGTCATGGCCAATGCCTGCCCAGGGGTCGTGGATAAATTCGAAACAGAGCTACCGCGCCCCTGGGCACTTAGGGCAGGGAAGGAACGGGGGTGGGTTTTAGTCAGTAAGAGTCTGACACGAAAGAGCGGGAGAAGTCATAGGATGATTTCCCAACCCAAAAGAAAAATGGTGTTTAAAGTTTTTTTTTAACTTTTATTCTGTCTAAGCTGATTACATGCCCTTTTGGTTGGTCAGATTCTCGAAGTCAGAGCACGCGTTCGGCGTGGAGGACAACGTGACGCTGACGACGTTCTTCGTGTACGTGTACGACTTCCGGCCGCCGCTGTGGATACAGATATCTTTCTCGCAGTACCCCAAGCTGAACCTACAGCAGTTCTTTATCACGTTCTCGTCGTGTTTCCTGCTGTTGTTGCTTGTGGCTGCTGCGTTGTGGAAGATTAAGCAGGTTAGTTATCAGTCTCACTACAATAAAATTAATTTACGTGTTATTAAAACCTTTCGAGACTAATAATCAGAGCATATAAAACGTGGCGCTACAATGGTGACATTAATTTAACACACGGGTGCCCTACCCGTGTGTTAAATTAATGTTTGATTTTTAAATTATTGTTTGATTTTTTTTTTAATTTTCGAATTATTTTAACCTTTCATATTTTATATGGTTAATGGGCACTAACCCTACCCGTGTGTTAAATTAATGTCACCATTGCAGTGCCACGTTGTATACTCAATAACGTATAAGCTGTGGTTACCTATAATTGAGTATGCATTACATGATAATATGTGCTGACCGACTTTGTAACTTGTTGAAGATATTATTTTTTATACTCGTTGGTAATCCATAAATAAATAAATTAAATTACCTGTCCAAAATTTCAAAAACCGCTTGCACTATACAACTTTGTAGCTTCATCAAGTTCGCCATACGAACTAAACACACAAATCTTGCATCGCGCAAGTAGAATTCTCCGCGCAATTCGAACATTTATTCAACAGTCCGAAATCAACCATCCAGCCATCGGGCACCTCCCGGACTAGACACAACATCCGCCTGGTTGGAGAATCCTCCCTTTTCAACGGAGGTTTGCGGATCTTTAAACCTTGTTCCGCATGCCTCTATAACTTGAATAGGCTTTCAAATACCAGAAACAACTTATAGTCCTAAAGTTCTATAAGTACGAAGAACATCAGCCGAGGCTAACTTAGACGTGGTTTTAATTTTTCAGCAGTAAAAATCACGTCACTATTTGTCCAATATGTAACATTTTTCTATGTGTCCAAACAAAAAGGGTCCAGTTCATGGCATTTAGTTTCCGAGATATACACAGTTTTGTAAACTTGGGTGAAAAAACGCATTTTGCGATTTTAATTGATTATAAATTAATGCTCAATTATCTACAAGTTCATAAGTAGTAAATGACTTGATAATAATTATGATGTTTCTAAGTAGCAGAAATTTCTTTTGTGCTTAAATTTCTTTTTTTTTTAATTTTTTTTTGTGCTTTTTCACAAATCAATTATCTTCAGTTTCAACTTCAAATGTCTGATAAAAAAAATTGTGCCAGTTTTTGAATATTTTTTTAATCCTTGTTATCAATTAAATACTCTAGATACCGATTCTAGTCTTAACTCTAATACTCTGATTCTAGTTATACTCCACTACTGGACCCTTTTTGCTTGGACACCCACATTTGTCTTTCGCCGTGACCTTTACCAGTATTATGTCCATTGCAGAAATACGACATGTACAGAAGACGGCAGCGTTTGTTCGTGGAGATGGAGCAGATGGCATCGCGGCCGTTCAGCCAAGTATGCGTCGAGCTCGAAAAGGGTGGAGCGGGTAAGTTTGATTTTGCGTTAAATTCTACTTTGTTAACAATTTCATCCCATCTGGCAACATAATGAACGCAGATCTATTCCATTTTTTTTTGTATTGGTTCGCTAGAAAACACGAAATTTTAAAAAGATTCATTGATATCGGAATAGTATGTCAACCAAGTAGTTCGGATCCAAGGTACTAACTAACTACTACCTATCAAATAGTACTTGGAGAAACTGTTTAGCGGCGGTCCAATGCGACACACGAAATAACTGGCCTCTTGAAGGACCGTCGCATCGCGGTACGTTTGGTGCGAGCGGACCCTAACATTACAAAGAGTCTATAAAGAATAGTTTTTTTCAAATTTCCCCCCACAGGAGTGCGTCCCCGCGCCCGTACCCTTTTATTTTTTTTGTGGAAATAGCTGTACCATTTAGTAATTATTTCGCAAGGTAACAGCCTAGAATTTTTGAACAAGGCCGTATTGATATCCGATATACGGCATCCAACTTCAATAACTTGTACGTTCGGGATCAAGTGTTTCCGTTGGTATGCAATAGCCTCGCGGTTTCACGATGAGCCTCGCGCTGCGCAAGGAAAGCGAAACGACTGGCCTCTGCAAGCATCATTTTTTGTGTGGGAAATCATCCAATGACATCTCCCGCTCTGGGTGGAGCGGGAGGGCGTGTCAGACTCTTATTGACTAAAACCCACCCCTGTTCCTTTCTTGCCCGAGTGCCCAGGGCAGCGGTTACACTGTTACGAATTTATCCGCTACTCCTGGGCATAGGTGTGAGCTGACCCTAAATCTCAAGTCGTATAATTTTGTCTCCTCAGGAGCAGGCGTCCCCGCGCCCGTAGCTCTCGAGCCCTGCCGCGGCGGTCGCGCAGCAGTGCTGTCGCTGCTCGTGCGCCTGCCCACGGGCGGCACGGGGCGCGCGCCCCCGCTGGGCGGGCTGGCCGTGGCGTCGGCGCTGGTGACGCTGGGCCACCACGCGCAGCACCCGCCCATGACCGGCGCCAAGCGGCCCCGCCACCACTGACACCACAGGTAAAACCATTTCTAAAGGATGATTCAGCGAGATTTTTATTTATAGCTTATAAATTCGTATATATTTTAATTTTAAAAATTGTGCTTAATTTTTTATATTGCACCTACCTCTATTTTTCTCTGCATCACCCAAAGGTTGACTGGTAGAAAATACCTGAGGCATTAAGTCCTCCTCTTTACTTGTGTGCATGAAATATTTTAAAAATAAATAAATACGTTAGATAAGAGCAAGCGAAACGCACACACACAACACTAGTGATTGCCACCTTCTACATCCATAAAACAAGCTGACTCACTCCGCTCACTTGGCTCATTAGTAGATCTTGATAGTATGGGCTTGCAATTCGGCTCTCTTCGCTAACTCTTCTCATGTGAAAGCCCGCTCAGCTCACTTGTGGGATGGGTGGGCTCGCTTCGCTTGTTCGTTTTAAGAGTGTGCGTAATCCACTCGTTTGTTTCGTGAAGGGCTCTCTTTGCAAGATATGGCTGAATCAGACTGATTCCGGAAAGAGAGGTCTTTGTCCAGAAATAGACGGCGATAGACTGATTTGATTGATTTGACCTTTGCAAATGATTTCCAATAAATAATATAATCATCTCATTGTTTCAGATACGACACCGATGTATATAGACAATGTATGTATTGAACTTTGTACATAGGACACAAGTAGTGCATTGCTCAAAGTGTAACATTTTATAAATAATAATAATACTCAGTTACTGTATTGTATCGTTTGTATGACTTATGTCCAGATAGTCGAAAACATAGGCGTGGTATAGATTAATTTGTAGCGATGCACTTTATTATTTGTCGGCAATGCAATGTTCGCAGTTGACTAATTTTCAACTTTATTATTAAGGGTGAAAAATGGTCAACTTTGACAACTTTTTTTTACAAAAGTAAAAAAAAAAACAAAACGTACCTTCGTAGCTGACGTTTTCTAGTGATAATTGTTACAATAATTATTTAACCAAAATCCATCAAAGACTGCCGAAGAAATAACTCATCATTGAAATATAAATAAAATCTCGAAATGAACCACTAGTTGCAGGTTGCTGATCAAATCACCAAAAAGATTTAACGCTAAACTCCTTTAAAACATCATTCTTTTTCTTTTCAAACGATTACAGAAATATTAAGATGTTTTAAATTTGACTATCACTAAATCTATTTATCGATTTGTGATCAGACAATCTATATTTTAAATAATATTTGTATCGCTACAATACAATTCTAAACCACGCTACAAAATAAAATAAATACGTCAACGACGTTGATAATGTTCTTTTTGTATAAAAAATACTAATAAAAATGATAGTATAGTTAGGTACCTAACCGTTACACTTCATATATGAAAGTTGCCAAAATACTCTAATCTGTATCACTTTAAAGACGTTTTGCACGTTTAGGGAGCTAGTTGCAAGTTATTGGGTGTATCGTAAAATTGTTGAGGTTTTCACTTGTGGGAAGGAGATGGCAGAACTATTTTCATATTAAAGTAGCTGACCCGACAGACGTTGCCCTGACGCGCGAATTGTCAAACTCGCGAAGATTGTTAAGTTTTCTGAAATTTTCTAATTTTCTGCGCAACTTTCCTAATTTTTTATTTCATAAGAACCTTCTCCTGGCAATAACGAAAACAACAAAAAAGAATTAGCGAAATCGGTCCAGCCATTCACGCTTGATGCCGTGACCAAGGAAATAGGGATTTTTCATTTTAAGCGAATTTCTCCGATAAAACCCAGTTTAAGCGAATTTCTCCGATAAAACCCAGTTTAAAAAGTAGCAGTGTCATCATTGCTATGATGTTTTTTTTTTACTTTTGTCTTCGCACGAATTGTGCATTTAGCGCGTGTCAAGTTTAGAAAATATTTAGTTTTTTGATACAAAATACAATCACTTTGTTTTCTATTAGAATGCGGATGTAATATACAGGGTGTAATAAGACACATCACAGAGCCGTTAACTACGCATACTTTACGTCTAACAAAGTAGTTTTGCGCAAGAATTATTGCTGGGAAACGACTTTTATTTTTAGGTATGATAAAAAAATACTATTTTTTATTGCGCGCCTGAAAACCCTGCCCCTTTGCTCTAAGCCACGTAGGTACTTGTCAGATATTTCAGGTAATGTTTGTTAGGAAACACTTGGAATTCATTTTCGTAATAAAGTAAAATAAAAAAATAGCGAATTTGACCTTCAATAGCTCCAGAACCAGTGGATTTCCAGCTATGGTCTAGTGGAAAAAAAATGATCCAAATAATGGGTAGAATATGTGGCTTTCGGCTTCGGAAACTGTCTTCTTACACCCGTTATTCTAATATTTTTGCAGAATTTGACAGCAAATGTGTCGGAGTCAGCCTTCTCGGCTGTCTTCGTTGAGGTACTCAATACTACAATACAATTCTCAGTTTAATTTTATCGAGATCGCGCCTGTTTCAATGATACCACATATTGTTCAGTTGCGTAGACCCTTGAGACACAAAACTACACACACTACACTTGGAATCAATTTGCGAATAATTAAAAGAGCCATTGAACTGCACTCGAAATAATCCCGCCAAAAATTGCGCTATGAAATATTGAAACTGACATCTCTTTACGCCGCTGACCTCGATCTTCTGGTGATAAGCGAAGGATGAGAACCGATGGAGCGAACGACCGGATGTGCTCTAAAACCTTCAACTTTCCAAACAATTGTGTGTCTCGCTATTCTTTATTTTTAACTTAAGAATTTAGTGGTCCTCCGTATAAGGTTTCAAGTGACCTGTGACCTTTCTTCAGAAACGTCACATTTTCCTCACCTTTTTGTGCAAAATTTCCAGTTATAATTTGATGGTTTCGCCACAATAACAAGTCTTGCGAAAGCATAACAAACCCAGTCCTTTTCTTTTCTGTCTCTTTATCTCTTTCTTATACTGTAAGAGGAGTTCCTCTTAAATATTTTGTCGTAGAAAAAAATGTATGAGCCAAAAAAGTACGTGCGAGTATTTTGTTTACTGTGGAGAAATACCTGACAAACGTTTCCAAGTTTGGCGATGCGGCAATTCAAGGTTCTGAATCTAACCCTTTCTTATTTATAAACTGGCGACCCGCCCCATCTTCGCACGGGTATACATTATAATAATAATATTCCACAACTATCACACAACGCCATCTAGTCCCAAGTTAAGCAGAGCTTGCGTTATGGGTACTAGACAACTGATAAACATACTTATATATTTCTAAATACATACATATTATAGATAAATTTAAAATAAACTAAATAATAAACAAAAAAGTAACTTTGATTTATACTATGTAGAGATATCAAAAAAACTTAATAAAATGTAGTTCATGTCTTCTTCTTTCTACAAGCTCTAAACCTCTTTGCTTTAAAAATTGGACTGCGTTCATAGTGTTAGAGTTCATTGCATTTTTTATTTATATTTCGTAAACGTTTATTTTTAAGGGATTTTAAAAAACTAGTGTGGTTTGCCGATTTGTTGGTTGACAAAAAAATAAGGCAGCTCTATCATCGACATTTTTTTATCGAATCGTAAAGAAAATATTGCGGATTTTTAGGATCATCGCTTGTTCGTTGGTCTACCTTTATGTTGTGTGTATCAAATATGTAGTAAACTAGAAAATCGTGTTATTGTGAGAAATACTGTGAGAATGAATTAGAACTTGAGTATAATGTCATTGTAAAGTGAAGGTTGAAGGTTTGTAATGGTGCTTAGAGGCAATGAAATAGCAATTGCCATTAATTTTTGTTGCCTATAATATTAAGGATCGAATCTTGAATGAATTGAAGTGAAAATGAATTAGGAATTTAAAAACACAAATCGGTAAACCGTACAGTTAGATCGAGTTTAGTCCTAGTGATGTCGCGTGTCGATTCCAAGCCAATCGATAAATATCGATATTTGTAATAAATATAATATTTATTTTTCTCAATTAAATTAGTATATTTTAGCTAGCAAATGCTTGCAAGATTATAATAATACACGGTGGTTTGTAGGGCGAATGTTAATTCTTAAAACAAATATATAATAGTTAGTAAATAAATTGCATAATTTGATTCCGCCAAGCCCGTTTCATCAACGGACTACAAGACGTACGGCGAAGTGCCACCGGTTCATGGTGGACATCCCATCCATACGCACAAAGCGTTTTGAGAAAACATTCATTGTGCGTACAGCTAGGGAGTGGAATTATACCGGAGTCTGTGTTTTCTGATAGCTACAACCTGGGATTCTTTAAGTCAAGAGTGAATAGGTTTCTTCTAGGCAAGCGTGCTCCATCTTCGACCACATCATCGCTTACCATCAGGTGAGATAGTGGTCAAACGCGTGCCTAACAACAATAAAAAAAGGGGGGAAGAGACAAATAATCTTGATCTTTATTCCATGAGTAGCTTCTTTTTTAATCATATACATGTAAAAGCGTGAAAACTATAATGTACTTTCTAAAAATAATTTATGATAATTAACCCTCCTCTTGGGGCAGCTTGATGAAATTGAAAAGTTCATAATGTCGAAAACAAAGATCTCTTTCTGTGTTTTCTAATTTGTTTAAAAAAATTATGAAGGAAGTGACACATTTTTTTATCTAGCCTGCTCTGTCCCACTGCTGGGCAAAGGCCTCTCCCATTTTGTCGATGTATTTTTGATTAAAATTATTTGTCTTTACACCCTCAATATTTCTTTTAAGACTTAACATCACCCTACCATAAAACAGCCTTTAATAAAAGACAATTTTTCACTTAAAAGAGTTTCTAGTAGAGTTTTTTTATGATAGTTTTTATGATGCGTTGATCTGTGTTGAATACAAGAAGACAACGATATAATATAATATGCGTATCATCACAATTTGTTGTCGGGTTAGAGGTTCAACTTAGAAAATATTTAAATGTTTAAGTTCAGTTATTGCATGTTTAATTTTCTAAAAATGTGTCTTAGAATGAATATTGAATGAAATCAGGATGGTGAAGCTGAGCTGTTATGATTCATCAATATGATCACCAATGAAAAGACACAAAGATCTAATTACTGAATAAATTGAAAAGACAACACGAAAACGAAGGAAATCAGGAGTAACAAAATTAAATTCTGTCCTGAGGTTTAAATCTCATCCAAAATGAGAATAAATAAAAGTTTTGGATCTGAATATTAAATCGAAATATAAATATAAAAGTTAAGCCTACTGCATGGTGACTGGTAATCAAGCGGTATCAATGATATTATATATAAAATGAGGCAGATATATTTATAGTGTGCACATTGTATGTCCCCATTGGGACATTATGTCCGCAGAAGAAAATCATAATCTATGTCTCGACAAAACTTTTGAAGCGCAATCGTTCAAATCATAGCTATCTCTTTTACTAACGTGCTTATCCTATCTTTTGTACTATTCATTAGTGGAATTTGTCAACAGGTGTGCACTATATCGATATACAGTATACAGGGTGTAACGGAAAGGTGTGGTCATATTTTAAGAACCGGTTCTGCACATGGAAATGAACAACTATTTCTAAGAAAAAATAGAAAATTCCCAAAAAAAAATATTGAACTTTGCATACAAAGTTATCATTAGCTGATCAATATTTGTATGAAAGACAAAATCTTATTTTTAGAATTTCTTCAGGTTTTCTTGAAGGAAGTAATTCATATGGATGGGCAGATGCAGTTCTTAAAATATGACCACATCTTTCCGTTACACCTTGTATACCAGCACGACAAGATTTTAAACGTCGGTAACTATGAACGTCACATATCTTGTGTACAATATCATTGAGCGGTATACTGTCTGTTGACAATAATTATGCAGTAGGCTTACCAGATAAAAGATAAGTGGTAAGGCAGATAACAAAGATACCATGATATTTGCAGTTTCTCAGTAGTAAATACTTTTACTGTGATTGCGTTTTGCCAGTATTCACAGTAAAATTGTTTGCAGTAATCGATTGCACATGTCTGCGGAGTTTCGCTAGTTCATATAAGGCAACAATAAATGAAACATTGCCAATACTCATCATCAGTGATCGGAGAGCTATTTTGGTTCAATGACCGCAAACGTTGATTTCAATATGGACACAGCCCGGGATTCTAAATTAAACTCCGAGATTCGAAAAAATACATTGATTTTTATTAGCAAGGATAAAAGAAAGCGTGTCTTATGTATTGGCAGTGAGCGCACGACGTTGTCAAACTAACGTTTTTAATTTCATTAACCTGAAACGTGTCCGTCTTATACTAAACTTAGTCGTCGAAGGGGTGGAGGGATATGTGTTCGTTCATAATTCCATTAGACGTGAATAATAGCTTTTTACAAAGTAATTTCTAACTTATTTAATAATATACATTTCTGGAGTGTCCATATTAAGACAACGTATCGCAAGTACAAAAAATAGCTCTACCTACTCCCATCATTTCTCATCATTAATAATATACATAATAATAATAATAAAATGCTTATTTTTCTCTCCACAATATTTTAAAGATATAGAGTAAGCTATTAAATAAACACTACAATATTGTGGGAGACTGGCGCCTAAGCTAGGCTAGAAGCCTGTGTTTCAGGTCACCAGGTCTTCACCCCGAGTAACAGTGTCTAGACGTAAACAACAAAATTCTCCGCAACTTTTTGTAGAGAAAGAGAAAAAACATCACGGAAATATGTGCGTAAGTATGTGTGTGTGTGTGTTTATATGTATAAATGTGTGTGTGTGTGTGATGCAGGTACGTACATGTATAATTTTTTTGTCATGTTTTCAAAACACAGTAGACATCAGTATACATATTTATGAGTTGATTGCAAGGACATGTTCAGTGCTATCATATGACATCTCCTGCAGCCTTGATCAATGAACAACTTTTACTATGGATCCAAACCTTAAATTGCAAAAAAAAAAATCAGCTCCCTCTTACTCAAACACACACACACACAACACACACGCACACACATTTTGCATAACTCGACAAAATGTACTGAACAGATTTTATTATCGCGATTTCATGTTTGGCCCCATAGTAAAACTTATTCATAATGATGAATATTCCCAGTGTTTTCATTTATTGTCGTACTAGTTTCTGCTAGTGGCTTCGCCCGCATGGTAAAAAGTAGCCTATGTTATAATCTATTAGTGAGCAAAATTTCATTCAAATCCCTTCAGCCGTTTTTGCGTGATTGATATACAAACATACATACTTTTGCATTTATAATATTAGTAGGATTGTCTTCTCCACTTTGTATAATTTAACCCTGTAGTGAACAGTGAAATTTTAATCCTTTCATTTTCTTACCAAATTTAACCACTAAACCGACAACTAAAATAATAAATAAGTAATGTTATCTATACGTAAAGTCACTACTACATTATAATAACTAGATGTAAATAGTGCCGCTTTGTATAAGACTACGATATTCATATTTTTATTACGACTGAAATGTAAATGATGTAAAATATAATGTTTTTTTGTTTGTTTGTGTGAACGCATTTAGTTGGTGAATGTTGTGTTGGGTTTGAGAAAATGTTTGGCAACTTATTGCTAAAACATGTTTTGCAATTTGTAGAAAAATGTTTCTTTTTTGTAACAGCCTTGTATTCGACAATGTCAATTTGAAAATAAACTCTTTTGGGTGATGTTGAAATGTTAACTTTAAGAAATACTATTTACATGTAATATTTATCGTTCCCAGTTAGAAAATAGGCATAGTTCTTGATAAAAATATATTTTATTTGAACGCAATAGTTTAAGACATAATAAAGTTTAAAGATCCAGACACAACATTCACACACATTTTTGTATTATAGCCTTAGATGTAAAAGACGTATTTTATCTAAATAATAATTATTATAAATAATACGAGCTAACTTTGTACGCAACTTAATAAATCGTTTTTAGTCCAACATAAATATTTTTATGCCTTATTTAGTATTAATTATAATTAAAAATCATCGCGGATTTGTAAAAAGTATCGATATTCTGAATATTAGATAAAAATAAGTGTACTTTTCTTTTTTTTTTACTTTTTTATTGCATCTGCTAAAATATTTCTTTACAATGTAATGGTCATTTTACGAAATGCCAAAGTTTTTATTTATCAAAATTAAATGAATCTTTTTAACACAGTCAATGTGATCTCAGTGTTAGTAGAGAATTTACGTTTTCTATAAATATGAAAAATTTTGAATTATATGTAAAAATAATATGGAGCCCAGTATCAGTAATATATTTTGCAAAGGTGAAATATTTTATGTCATCTCATTTTTCGTAGTAAATCACATTTTTTTTTAAATTTTACTATTACTTCTAGCAAGTTGTTCATTTCTATGGACAGAAACAGTATGTAAAATATAAACACCCATGTCCGTTACACTCAGTATATAAATCCATAAATTGGTCTTTTTAAGTTCGATTAAAATACTAGATGAAATTTAATTCATTGGCAGTTGTTCGGAGACTGAAAGTACTCAATTTTCATAATGGGACAAAAACTGTCATATTTTAAATAAAAAAACAGCTGTTGCACAATCTATCAAGTTACACTAACATAAAATGTACAGAACAGAAACTTTTTGTACATGATGTCAGCATCGGTCCCTTAGTGAAAGTTGTTTATATTTGCGAGTACATTCATCTCTTGAAAGATTTCCAATTAATTGAAAACTCATGCTGTATTTATTATTTATTCTTATTTACCAGCAACGGGTAAATAAAATAAAATTATACACACGAACCTGCCTTGTTTATCGCTCTTGCTGTTAGTGAAAACCGCATTGAAACGCGTGGTTTATGAGGATTTAGCGGAGAAGCAGACAGACGTGGAAAGCGACTTTGATTTATACTATGTAGAGATAGAGATTACAATTTTGTGAGCTTATGAACCTTACTGGGCACATAAAAGCTCTCTATTGCATGCCATTAATAATGTCCATTTGGTTAATAAGTACCGTAAATGCTTCGCCTATGCAAAATAAGTTACATTTACTACATAAAAAGAATAACCTCCAGTTTCAAAGAGTCAGCTTGAAAACTTGTCAAACTGTAGCATCAAAGTAGAGTTGGCCAAGTTTTTTATTTCAAATTCTCAATTCAGAAACCGGTATGCCATACTTTATAACAATGAAAATTATTATCAATGTAAGCAAGCCATTTTGTGCAATAATAAAATCAATTCTAAATTAAAGCACCACTGTTGTCAATTTTAATTACTAATTCCGGCTATTTTGCATAATATGACCGGCTATTTTGCATAATATGACCGGCTATTTCACATAATTTGACCAATTTTATAAAAAACAGCAATAGTTTTGTTGCTTTGAATTTTAATTTTCTATGAAAATCTTATGATTTTAACATGTTATAGGAACATGCATTTATTTAAATGTAATAATAAAAAAATCTCACTTATTAAATAATGTTTGAATAATTTAGATATGACAATTTAATTTGATCTGTTTTAAAAATTTAAATCTTTCTTTGAAAAGAATAATTGTTATTAAAATTATTAGTTTTATTTTGTAAAAGTATAATATTATATTTTTTGCTTTAAGTTAGTATTTTAATTTATAAATATATAGTATTGTACCTTCTAAGTGAAACAGTGTTAAACAATTATTTTATAAGATTTATTTCAGTTAATAAAAAGATTTAAATTATTAAAACAGCTTTATTTACTTGTGCGTTTTATTGAATAAAATGTATACACAATATCATTCCGCCGAAATTCCTGAAAAATCTATGTCAGCATGAAATGACACTTAAAAATGAAATAAGTATTTGTTATAGTTAGAGATGGAAATGCTTAGCCCGTCACTACTTGTAATCGTATTTCATAACTTCATTACAAATCGAGTCTTGAACTAAGGAGTCTAGCTCATCCCGCCATCTCTTTATGGGCCTGCCGTGTAGTCGTTTCCTGCTTTTGGAGAACCACTGAGTGGTGGTTTTATAGAGGTATGTGGGTCCTGCAAACTTCCATGGAAAAAGAAGGATCCTCCGACCAGACGGGAGGTGTCTGGTCTTGGCAGCAGCCTGATGGTTGATTTCGGACTGTTGTTTATGTTCAAATTGCGCTGAGAACTTTGATTGCGGATGCGAGATTCGTATATGTGGGCCGCCACATACGAACTAAACACACAAAACTATACCTTCCCCATTGTATGTAGTTTATACCTGCATATTTCTGATCATTCAAATCTATACATAGCCTACCTATGTCTGAATCACGAGACCTCGAGTAAACGTCACTACTTATCTATTACTCATTATTTATTTTAACTCGAGTCTAGTGATAGTGTAAAATTCTCAATATCGATTCTAAGGTATATAGTTATTTGGATCCTGTCATTTGCAAGACTTAATTCGTTCAATATCATCTCATTTAAGTTAGTCTTCATTCCTGATAAAAATAATGACAATAGGTACTTGTCCTAATTGGAGAACCTAGGGTGGCGGCAATAAAAAAATTTCGGAACATGATTTACCACTTAAGTAAAATGTATGACTAGTAGGAATAACTCTCCAGGTGCAAAGGCAGTAGCTTCCCTCCTCTTTTGCGGACTATACGAGGTCTGTTGCGGCCACTGATATATGTTGCGGTCATTCAGCGGTCTGTGGTTTATTGTACAGTTATAAAAATCTATATTTGATATAGTCCAGGGTTAAAGCTAAGTGGTTAAGATGTAAGTAAATATAACCGAATATAAATTATTGTAATTCAAAATAAAATGATGGATCTGTATTTAGGCGTTTTCTTTTGACTTATGATCATATAGTGCTTTTTCAATTCAAACTAAGACCGACAATAGCAGAATCATATCCACCAAATCAGAGCTTCTGAGGGAGATCGAGACATACTATGGACAGTTATACACGTCAACCAGTAAACCCGTTGCGAATCTAGCAAACGACCTAAGAGCTAGATTGACCCGGCATTATAGAGATAAGGATGACTCTAAAACAGCTTAAAAACAACAAGGCGTCAGGTGATGACGGGAGTTACGGCGGTCACGAACTCAGCGGCGGGCGGGGCGGCGGCAGCGCGGGAGCTCGCGTTCCAATGCTGCGCGGCGACGCAGACCTGCACGCGTAGCATGACCACTGTTTTTTTTTTTTTTTGGGGGGTGGGAAATCATCTCATGACTTTTTCCGCTCTAGGGTGGAGCGGAAGGGCGTGTCAGTCTCTTACTGACTAAAACCCACCCCTGTTACTCCCTGCGCTACGCGCCCGGGGGCGAGGTAACTCTTACGAATTTATCCTCCACCCCCGGGCAGGCACTGGCCGTGGCAGGCCCCGTCCTTTGCTGACAACTCTTTGAGGCGCGCGTGGAACACTACGCGCCGTCGACTCTCGGGCCTGGTGCTGATCGGACGGCGAGTTAACCACTACTCGCCGTCCGCAGGCCCGGGTCTACGGTGGCCGGAGATCGTCTCGCAGCCCCTGGCGTCTCCTGCGGCGGCTGCTGCTGAGGGCGCTAGGGCGACTCTGCCTCTGTTGAGTCTCCCTAACGTGTGCCGCCTCCCTCTTCGCGAGCATTACTGCTTCGCAGAAGGAGGAGACGGCCCCCCATTCCCTCTCGCTCCGTACCATGGCCTGAACCAGGGCACGGCGCGAAGCATGACCACCGTAGAAACGGGTTTTGTCGACGGAAGAATAGACAAAATTACAGATTGTAGAAAGATTTCTACCGTCCTAAGCATGGCGATGTTAAAACTGAAGAGAAGAAATGTTTCTATTCTTCAGTCGAAAAAAGTCTACAATGCAAAACATGACCACCAATTTTTCTCTACTTATAACACTTTTTAAGCTATTGCATAGCTTCTATCGCGGGCCTTGAACGTGGAGACCGAATCCAGAAATTCCGTAACGAAAAAAAACCTAACACCCCTCACTCCGACCGGCACAGCGGTGATACTTTTTAGTTTTGCCATCTATCGATGAATAGTGATGATGATGATTATGATAATGATGATGAAGATGACGATGACGATGATGATATTTATCTTGTTACGCCAAAGAAGTGTAACTTCTTACGTGCGTGTAAAAAGTGTAACTTGAATTAATATCAAAGAAAAAAAACAAAGGAAAAAAAATACTGCATAAATAAAATAAATTAATAGTTATAATTGCATAAGATGATAAAAAATGCTATGCAATAGCTTTACCGCGGCAGTCTCCGAGTGCCACACGTCTTTTTTTTAAGTGTTAGAATCATTTCTTTTCAGCAAGTGTCAAATAGTCTACATCACATTGGACCTAGATAAGATATATATTGATTTTAAAAACTCAATTCTCTGACTCATTCAATATTTCAAAATTGTGGTTAATCTTCCACAAAAGCCTAATATTAATCAAGAGTTGAAGTCACATAGCATCATAGGTTGAACTTTTCTAAAAAAATAATTATTTGTTATGCAAGGCTGCAAAGTTGTTTTTTGGTGCGAGTACTTGTATTGAAGCCTGAGCAAGCAAAGGATTCTAGGATTGAACCGATGACCGAAGCGAGTGGTTCAAATGTGGAATCCTGAGCGTAGCGAGGGTTTTAAAGATACGAGACGCAGAATAACTATGACGGACAGACAGACAAACAGAAAGACAGACAGACAGACGGACAAATGGACGACGGTCAGACGCACAAACGGACAGACAGATACGTAAGTGACAGCAATTGGGCTCCGATTAGTCGCACAAAATTTTGTGACAGACGAAATTGAAAGAATGAATATGTCTTTGTCTTCATAGAAACGCGAGTCTACGGGTCGCCCCGTGCTCGGGCAGAAGAAAACTCGAACTCGACAAAGTTGGATAGAAAGAACTTTGTATCCAACTATCTAGTCTATTCTTACTCACGGCGTAGCATGACCATTTCTATCTATAATCTACATAGAGATAGAAATGGTCATGCTACGCCGTATTGGGGGTAGAAATATTTCTTCTCAACAAGGGACAAATAGTCTACATCACATTAGACGTAGACAAGTTCTGTACTGATTTTTAAAAACTCAATTTTGTGACTCATTACATACTTGAAAATTGTGGTGAATCTTCCACTAAATTAAGAGTTGAAGTCACAGAGCATTTTTTTTTTGTACTTGGTTTTAAAAACATGTTAGGTTTTTTAGAAAAGTTTTAATGTAGCCGACATTATAGCTTTTCAAAAAAAAATGTTATTTGTCATGCAAGGCTGCAAAGTTGTTTGTTGGCGCGAGTACATATATTGAAGCCTGAGCTAGCGAAGAATTCTAGGATTGAACCATGAGCGAAGCGAGTGGTTCTAATGTAGAAACCTGAGCATAGCGTCTCGAGGGTTTCAAAGTTTCGAGACGCAGAATAACTTTGACGGACAGACAGACAGAGGGACAGACGAACAGACGCACGGATGGACAGACGGACAGAAAAACAGACGGACAGACGGATGACGGACAGATGGATAGACAGACAGACGGACACACGGACGACGGACAGTCTGACAGACGGACACATGGACGTCGGACAGACGGACGAAGGACAGTTAACAGACGGAAATACGGACACATGGACGACGGACAGATGGACAGACAGACAGACAGACAGCCGAATAGATAAAAGACGGACAGACAGACAGACAGACGGACGACGGACAGACGGACAAACAGACAGACGGACAGATGGACCGACGGACAGACGGATAGATGGACAGACAGACAGACGGACACCCGAAAAGATTTTCAGACGGACAGAAGGACGACGGACAGACAGACACCTAAGTGACAGCAATATATAGGGCTCCGATTAGACGCACTAAATTTTGTGTCAGACGACTGACAGACAGACAGATGGTTAGACGAAATAAATAAATAATAATATATATATATATATATATATATATAAATAAATAGTAACATTATATTTTAATAATTATTGAAAGATGATTCTCATTCAATAATTCTCGCTCGATAATCATGCTCGGGCAGAAGAGAACTCGAACTCGACATAGTTGGATAGAAAGAACTTTGTCTTTTCTTGGTAGAATAGAGATAGAAATGGTCATGCTACGCCTGCTGGTCCGGTTCCATATAAATCTATGCATTGGAACGCACGCTCCCGAGCCGCCGCCGCCGCCGCCCCGCCCGCCGCTGAGTTCGTTCCCGCGGCCTGAAGGCGGGTGGAAAACCGTTCCAAAGAATTGCCAAACTTAAGTGGTAGTGGGCAGGACACATTGATCATAGAACAGATAGTCGATGAGGCCGAAAGGTTCTGGAGTTGCGAACGCGTACAGGAAGACAGCGTTGGGTAAGCTCCCACAAGGTGGACCGAAGACCTGGTGAGGGTTGCGGAAATCCGAGGAATGCGAGACGCACAAGACCGGTCGTTGTAGCGACACTTGGGGGCGGCCAATTTCCAGCAGTGGACGTCTTTCGGCTGAAATGATAATGATGAAAGAAGAGCTTATAATGCACCGTCATAGAAATAGACACTGATAGAACTATATTAAAAACTTCTTGAATACATTCTGATTATTTCTGACGGTGTGTCATGTCATAATATCAATATGACAGTTTGTAGGACTTATAATCAGCCGGCGTCCTACCGCTGATATACTTTTGATATAATTTTACGTAAAAGTTATGTAGTATTGCCACATTTTTGTTATTGAATATTGTGTTAGTGTTCTTAGTATGAGCTATTGCAGTTCTAAGTTATCCTATAAGTAAATGGTGAGTTTTGTAGTAGGTACGGTGAGAAAGTATTAGTAAGTATTAGAATACACTAAAAATTAAAAAAATATCTTTGATTTCGGAAGTCGGTGTTTATGTTTTACTTCTTCGTTATTTGACACCGACTTCCGAAATTAAAGTTTTTTTTAAATTTTTAACCGACGAAAAAAAGGAGGAGGTTCTCAATTCGACCGTATATATGTTTTTTTTTTGTGTATGTTCAGCCCTCACTCCGTCATTTATGAACCGATCTTGATAATTATTTTTTTGTTAGATAGGGTATACCTCAAGGGTAGTCCCATGTCAAGGAAATCAGGATCTGATCATGGAATCCTGGTAAAATTGAGAGAAAACCTCGAAAATTGTGGGCACGTTTAGCGTTTCTGTACGTATGTTCGGCCCTCACTGCGTTGTTTATGAACCGATTTTGATGATTCTTTTATATTAGATAGGGTATACCTCAAGGGTGGTCCCATCTCATGGACATCAGGATCTGATCATGGAATCCTGATAAAATTGAGAGAAAACCTCGAAAATTGGGCACGAATATTGTTTCTGTTTACTTTTCATAACTTTATCAGGTATTTGCATTTAGGAATCATCACATCATGAAACTGAGCTGATGATGGAAACCATACCTTTCCTTAACAATAGAAGTTAAATATATAAACTGGTTTTAGTGACATAGGTATATACCACTTAATATACTATGAAGAAAAGACGTCTTTGGAATATTGGAGGTAACCTCAACTGGTCAATATCCTGGAAACCTCATGGAAGGATGGTTACATCATCAGCTCAGTGCCAAGAGGAATTATGAAGGATTAGAAATTAGCCTCAGAGTATTAAAAGATAATGCGAGTCACAAAAAATCATAAAATAAAAAACTTTTTAACAAAAAATTCAACCGACGAAAAAGAACTAAAAAGCGAAAAATAAATTAATCTTTTAAATCTTGAGTATTGAGCTTATTTACCTACATAAAATATCAAATTTTATATAAACTAATTTTGAGTCGTCGCCAAATAATAAAATATAATACATCTAGCCTTCTTCATTTCTACGTACATATAAAATTTTGATATTTAATAATCAGATTGTTGTTTGGCGCCGACTCAAAATTAGTTTATATAAAATTTGATATTTTATGTAGGTATAGGTATAAGCTCAGTACTCAAGACTTAAAAGATTAATTATTTTATTTTAAAAAATTCACCCGATGAAAAAGAACTAAAAAAGTTCTTTTTCATCGGGTGGATTTTTTGTTATTAGTGTATTTGTTTTTGGAAGTCGATTGTTTTTTTTTGTAAAAACGTTTTTTATTTCTCACTTTTTAGTTGTTATACCCCACAACTAAAAACCCAAATAACAAGAAACGTGGAATTTAAACATTTGGAGAACACCGAAACGTCATCGAGGTAGGTACACGTATTTTTCGTTTTTGTTTAGTTTCTCAAAAAGCGCTGAAGCAAGTTCGATAAAATTTATATGCGACTACCTCGGGAGTATATTCTTTCGGATAAAAAAAGAATTTTAAAAATCGGTCCACAACTGACGGAGAAATCGGCGGACATACATACCTACAAAAAAAAAAACATACATAAAATCGAACATAGAACCTCCTACTTTTTCGAAAGTCGGTTAAAAATGGGTGTGATCAATCTCCACCTCAAGTACTAATGTGCTCGCGTGATTGTTGGAAAGAGTGACCGTACCGCAGCCCAGGAAAGCAAAGGACAAATGAAGGGACATGAGTGGGTTTTAGTCAGTCTCCCTTCCACTCCGACCAGAGCGGGAGAAGTCATATGATGACTTCCAACTTTCAAAAAAAAGGAGTGTCAATTCACTGTATGCTGTTAGCTGGTCGTTATGATGATAACACAGATCCACAACAAAATACCTTTTGTAAGTTCAAGTAGTTTTTCTCATAAATTACGAGAAAAATAGTTTAAAAAATTCGATCACGCCACAATTTAATTGCGCGTAGCGAAAGGGGGCTGGGGGAAGGGGGAAAGACGGAAAAAATTAGGAACAAAAGTTGTAACGACACTTTTTAACCGACTTCAAAAAAAGGAGGAGGTTCTCAATTCGATTGTATTTTTTTTTTTTGATCCAAAAGTTTTAACGACACTTTTTGCTATAGTTGTTGTTATTGCTATAGAGTTGAGTTGAGTTGAGTTGAGCTGAGCTGAGCTGTGCTGTGTTGTGCTGAGCTGAGTTGAGATGAGATGAGATGATGAAGAATAACTTCTTACGTGCGTACATAAGTACACACACACTTTTTTTTTGAGTCTGTGCGTAATAGCATTTTTACGTAACACTGAGTCGGCAGTGCGGTTAATATTACAATATATTTGTTAATAATAAAAAAAAATATTATAACTTAAAAAAAATAAAATATATACTACAATTCCTTCCCTAATTATTCGAAAGGAACTTCGTTCCATCCGGGTGACCCTTGACACCTCTCAAGTTTTTAAGCTATTGAATAGCTTCTATCACGGACCTTGAGCGTGGAGACCGAATCCAGAAATTCCGTAACGAAAAATAACCTAACACCCCCCACTCCGATGATGGTGATGATAATGATGATGATGATGATGATGATGACGGTGACGGTGACGGTGACGGTGACGATGACGATGACGATGATATTTATCTTGTTACGCCAAAAAAGTGTAACTTCTTACGTGCGTGTAAAAAGTGTAACTTGAATTAATATCAAAGAAAAAAAAACAAAGGAAAAAAAAATACTGCATAAATAATATAATAAATACGAGTAATTATAATTGCATAAGTTGATAAAAAATGCTATGCAATAGCTTTACCGCGGCAGTCTCCGAGTGCCACACGTCTTTTTTTTCTTTTTAAAGTATTTCTATAAGAATTCATACTGAAGGGTTACAGAGAAAAAAGATGATTTCAGGTACGTGTTATCGAGGTCCTAAAACCCTACATATCAGCAGTATAGTCAAAAAGGAAAAAAAAAACAAATTTGTGGGTCTGTGTCAGCCTAGGATCTTCCCACAGCTGGGACACAGGACACAGGCACCTTTCTGTGATAGAGAGTAAGCCTTAACCCACCATGCGGGGTGGTTGAGATGATTTCTTGTAAATAAATGTCCTAGCTTTGTTTCCAGCTTAACCTACCATGTGCCGCTGGACATTACTGTGGGTGTATTTAACAAGCCTGGTGGTGGCCATTCGTGAGGAGCAGCAGTACTGCACCGTCAGGTACCGGAGACTCTGCCAGGGGAAAGGACAACATGTCGCATGCCAGTTTCCTGATGTGAGCCTGGTTACATCTTTATCATATGATTAATTGGCGACCCGCACTGGCTTCGCACGGGTGCAAATTCAATCAATCTGCCTAGCCTTTTCCCAACTATCTTAGGGTCGGCTTCCTATCTAACCGAACGCAGCTGAATACCAGTATTTTACATGGAGCGACTGCCTATCTGACCTTCACAACCAATAGGTACTTACCCTATTACCGACAGCATGGCGTTTCCAATTCTTATCCTACATAAGTACCTACTTAAACTAATCTATAGAATAAATGCGAAAGTTGCTAGGTTACCTACTCCTGGATCAGGACATAGAATACTTTTCATCCCGGCTGTACCTATGCTCCCTTTTTTTTGTGGGGAGGGAAATCATCCAATGACATCTCCCGCTCTAAGGTGGAGCGGAAGGACGTGTCAGACTCTTACTGACTAAAACCCACCCTGTTCCTTCCCTGCCCTGAATGCCCAGGGGTGCCGTAACTCACTTTAGAATTTATCCACAACCCCTGGGCAGGCGTCGGCCATGGGTTTGTGTCCCGTCATAGTTTGCTGACAACTCTTTGAGGCGCGCGTGGTACACTACGTGTCGTCGACTCCCGGGCTTGGTGCTGATCGGACGGCGAGTTCCCCACTACTCGCCGTCCGCAGGCCCGGGTCTACGGTGACCGGAGATCGTCGCGCTACGTCCTCCGCCCAGGGCGACTCCTGCGGCGGCTGCTGCTGAGGGCGTGAGGGCGAGTCTGTTGTTGTTGCCTCTCCCTCATCCGTTCCGCCTCCTCCTTCGCGAGCATTACTGCTTCGCAGAAGGAGGAGACTGCTTCCCATTCCCTCTCGCTCCGTACCATGGCCTGGACTGGGCCGGGCGCGAGAGGTCGCTGCCGCCGATCGCCTCCACGAGGACACGGCGGGGCTCCGCCCAAGCGGGGCAGATCTCCACCGTATGCTCCACCGTGTCCTCTGAACGATCCTCACAGTGGGGACACCCGGGCGTTTCCTCCGCCTTATCCTACACAGGAACCTCCCGAAACTTCCGTGTCCGGTGAGGACCTGCGTCGGGCGGAAGGTTAGAACGCCGTGGCGCCTCTCCAGCCACTCCTCAAAGAGGGGCTCTATCGCCGCAATGGTGGCGTGCCCAGCGCTGGGTTGCGACAGCCGCTCTCTCCATGTCGCCATGAGATCCTACCGGAGCTCTGTCCACCGAGCCGCGAGGAGTCGCGGCAGCGGTGTTTCGTCCCGGCGTTTCGCCTCCTCGCGCCACTCATATAGGTACGCGAAGACCTTTACCTCCAGATCCCATGGTGACAGTCCGGCAAGGAGGCTCGCCGCCTCACAGGAGATACCTATGCTCCCTGGAAATGATTTCTGACTTTCACGCGGATGGAGCTGCTGGCAGAAGAGTCGTATAGGTACTTATAATAAATGTATGGTGGTTTCAGGTGGACCCCGGACCATCGTGCGAGCGCTACACACGAATTAAATTCTCAAACGACTTGAAGCACTTCATTACACATTACCTCAACAGGTAACTTTCGTTTGTTTATTTATGTTGTTTATTTTCATATGTTTGGTAGAACTGAACCCTTCGTCGCGCCGACAGAGGGCGCTTTCCGGTCTTATTTTTTATTTTTATTTTATTTTACTTTTTGGGAACATAAAACAGTTACACATTACAGTTTAAGTGTGACAAAATAAATTAAGAACTAATTAAACGTGTAACCCACACCTATGTCCGCGAAATAATGATATAGAGATGCATTTTTGATGCGTGCGTTAATTTTACAGTAAAGTACTCGTTTTTTTGGAAAAGTAGTTATAAAATGGCTATTTCAAAGATTCAATAGGCATCTTTTTGAACTTGAAAGTGTGTAAGCGCGAAAATATCCAAATCGATGAAGTGGAATAGGAGTTTCACATCAAAAGTCTGCAAACATCATGAGATTGATATTCGTCAAACGCCGTTTAACAAACCCATGCTGCTCGCCAATAATGAGGTTGTGAATGTGAGAATATACCTCACTATGTTCAAGACTCTCGAAAAGCTTCGACAAGGCGGACAGTATAGAGATAGGGCGATAATTGTATATGTTATTTTTATCATCACTCTTGAACACCGGTGTAATATGTGCCCGTTTCCAAATATCGGGAAAGGTGCCTTCACGTAAACATTTATTAAGTATAATATGGAGTGGAAGTACAATAGTTTCTGCAGTCTTCGTTATGAAAACTGGTGGTCTTACCGAACAAAGGAAAGAAATTAGACGTGACGATTGCGTAACGGCACGATGATCGCTTTATAGGTAAGTAAGGACGCCGCGATAGCAGTGGTGGCCTAGTGGTACCTATCTAACGGCCGCGAAAAAGTTATAGGTCGGGTTGAGTTGGGGTAAGTTCGAACCCCGGCAGGCGCTTTACTTTGTGTAAATTATTTCATATCACTGCTCTCAAAACGGTGAAATTTCATAGAGAGCATGCCTGTGTCCTAGCAGTTAACATTAGAAGCTGATTATGCTATGCTATGTTATACTTAGGTACTTAGTAGATTGTGGAGATTAATTTAATATCTGGTGTAACGTATTCACAGACGACGCCAGCGCATCGCTGCCGGCAACGAGAGGGTCCGCGGCGGCGTTCATCTACCTAAACCACAAGTTATGATGATGGTTGTAAGTTACTAAACCAGCTTGTAACAAACATTTACCTACCATCTAAGCCCTGAGTTAAATTCTGCCGTCCTTAAGCTAAAGTGCTGTTGACATTTTGGGTTTTCGTTTTTTGTTCCCACGGTATTCAGCCAAAAATTCTCTAAGTATAGCAATAGGTTCCGAGGTAAATAAATGAAATCACCGTTAAGTTCCCTTGAATTCTATGAAATTCAACGCTGCTTTTTGTGCGTAGGTAACCGTAAATGTGGTTTTGTCAGATAACGGCATTATAGCTTGTGGACGGCAGAATTTTTGACCCTTTGCTAATACAACTAGAAGGAGCTTGTGGCTATGTAATAACTGCCGCACGGTTCGATCTTCAAGGTCATACAACTCTTACCTAGGTCAGTTTGGGGATGGTTGACCTTCTATTACTTACCAGGACTCCTCCGTGCAGCTCGTAGATCTTTGATAGTCGTTACGTGTAGTCAGAAGCCAGAAACTCTGACACCAGTCTTGCAAAACTATATCGTGTTACTCAGTTTTGGAGGTCAGATAGGCAGCCACTTTATATAAAATGCTGGTACATATCCTGCATCCGTTGTGATACCGGCGCTAAAATAGAAAAATACTAGGCAGGTTGTTGAGCCACCTACACCCAGCTTTGGTGAAACTTCAAACCAGGGTGCTCGGGGACATCAGCACCCTTGAGAGCGAAGCATCCACTCTTAGCTATCGTGGGTGCTGAAGTCCCCGTTACTGTATTTCTCTAGCCCGGAAAACAGTCATCAAATGGGGATGACGTCGGACTATGTTGGTCCAACCATGATTGTGACCATGATATATCTTGTCTATTCAGTCATATATAGTTCACAATCAATAATTGGTATTAACAGGATATAGTGGGTCAATGGTGCCGATTCTGTTGTGCACAAACTAAACTTAATTTAGGCTATTGCTATCTTTTTCTCTCTAATAAAACAAGAAAGAGACGGACGTAAATTAGAGCTGTCAAATTTAGTTGAACTAATATTTTCATACAAATATTAGTTCAACTAAATTGGATTTAGTGGGTACTTACACGTAAAAACATGTCGACTAAAACACGGTAAAGCGCAAAGCGTGAACTAGTTTGACATCTCTAACTTAGTTCATAGCTATAGCCGTCTTTTTCTCGCACTGCCTTTTAGTAAAAGATTCTCTAATTTTAGTTTAGTTTAATGAACACGAGAATCGGGACCATTGCCATTTGGACTTGGAATTCTCTAACTATAGGTGCGGTGTGTACTATGTAGGTACACAGTTACTTCATTGAATGCTCTTATTGCAGGAATGGGATCGTGAGCTGGCTATGCTAGCACAAAGACTAGCAGACCAGTGTTACTTTGTACACGATGACTGCAGAGCTACAGGTATGACCTACCTTATTTTTTAACAGACTTCGAAAAAGGAAGAGGTTTTATGTTCGACTGTATGTATGTTTTCTTTTTAAATTAAAGTTATTTTTGAATTTTTAATGTATTTTCTTTTTTGGAAGTCGATTGTTATTTTTGAATTTTTAATGTATTTTCTTTTTTGGAAGTCGGTTGTTTTTTTTGTAAAAAAGTTTTAAAGTTAGCAGTATCTATCTCAAAGAGAAGACAAGCGGGGCTGTTCTTCCACATTTTCGGTAGCTTTGATTGACAACATTATCATGATGCAATCGCGTCTCCACTTCATCAAACTAGAATACCACCATATTTTCCATTTGCTTTAAACTGTCTGTAATTAGACAGTTTAGGTTCCTACCTATTTACGATTTATACCAACACAGCATAAGCATCTTCAGTAACACCAAAGTAGATCCTTTGATTCACTATGTCATCAAACTTTTCTTTCAGTCCGCTACCCCTACGCGGGCCAGACAGTTGGCGAGGTGCGATGGCGCCGCTCCAGTGACTCCGACGAGCTGAGCGCACAGCGGGCAATACGACGCGTGCTCGACGCGTGGTGGGGGGAACGACGGCGCGTGCAGCCTAAACAACTGACTAGCCCGTTTAGGCTTACTGCTAAGTACGCACAAAAATGCCAAGAAGAGAGAGACAGACATCACAATAAGACAAAATAACAACGACACATAAATTTGACGCTCCAGAGACTCTGACGAGTCGAGCGCGCAGCGTGCAATACGACATATGCTGGATGCACGTTGGAGGGGAGAGACTGCGTGTGCAATCAAAGCAGCTAACTTCGCCTTTTAGACTTACTGCTGCCTTGTGCGGTCCATGGCCCTTTACGGGGCACCGGTGTGGGCGTGTTCCCTGAGGTGGCGACCAGCTCGCCGGTTGAACGCGTCCCAAAGAATCATGGCCATTCGGCTGGTCCGAGGATACCGCACGGTCTCCTGTGAGGCGGCGAGCCTCCTTGCCGGACTGTCGCCATGGGATCTGGAGGCCAAGATCCTTGCGCTTCTCTGGGAGTGGCGCGAGGAGGCCAAACGCCGGGGCGAAACTCTGCCGCCGGCTGCCGCGACACCTCGCGGCTCGGCGGACGGAGCTCCGGCAGGATCTCATGGCGACATGGAGACAGCGACTGTCGCAACCCAGCGCTGGGCACGCCACCATTACGGCGGTAGTAAGAGGGGCACTCTTTGTGGAGTGGCTAGAGAGGCGTCACGGCGTCCTCACCTTCCGCCTGACGCAGGTCCTCACCGGACACGGTTGTTTCGGGAGGTTCCTGCATCAGATCGGGCGGGAGGAAACGCCTGAGTGTTACCACTGCGCGGATCGCCCAGATGACATGGTGGAGCATACGGTGGACCTGCCCAGCTGGGGCGGACCACCGCCGTGTCCTCGTGGATGCGATAGTTGGCGGCGACCTCTAGCGCCCGGGCCTGGTTCAGGCCATGGTATGGAGCGAGAGGGAATGGGAGGCAGTCTCCGCCTTCTGCGAAGCAGTAATGCCCGCGAAGGCGGAGGCGTGACGCGTGAGGGAGGCTCAACGGAGTGGCCCTCACAGCCCCGGCCGTTACCACCGCAGGAGAGCTACTGGGCGTAATGGGCGTAGGACATCGCGAGACGATCTCCGGCCACCGTAGACCCGGGCCTGTGGACGGCGAGCAGTGGGTAGCTCACCGTCCGATCAGCACCAGGCCCGTGAGTCGACGGCGAGTAGTGTTCCACGCGCGCTTCAAAGAGATGATTGTCAGCCACCACTGACGGGGCCCATCGTGGCCGATGCCTGCATGCCTAAGGGTAGTGGATAAATTCTGAAAATGAGTTATCGCACCCCTGGGAACTCAGGCAGGGAAGTTACAGGGGCCCACCCCTGTTCCTTTAAAACCCATTTTAGTCAGTAAGAGTCTGACACGCCCTCCCGCTCCACCCAGAGCCGGAGAAGTCATTGGATGATTTCTCACCCCCAAAAAAAAAAAAAATCTTACTGCTAAGTAAGCAAAAGCAGCATACAAACCAACTAAGTTACAATTAAAACATACAATAACGATACACAATATAACAACAACAGGACTAAAAGTCACACATCCATATATAGCGCCATCTACTCGTACGATGCCACATACGAACCAAATACAAAAATCCTGCAACGCGCAACATATACAACAGTCCGAAATCAACCATCGGGCAGTTGCCCGAACCAGACACAACACCCGTCTGGTCGGAGGATCCTCTCTCTTCAGTGGAGGTTTGCGGCACTGTACACCCTGTTCCGCATGCCTCTAAACATGCATGAACTCAGGTACGCCTTTTGTTATGGTCGAATATGTTTAGCCCATGGTTTACTCTCAATGCAGAATTTAACAGAAATTTTAGAACTCTAAGGTTCACACGACAATAAGAAAAGGATTTTCTCCTAGAACTACTCGTATGTCTCAAATCACTCATAATTTTTCTGGGTTGGCATGTTATTGCTTATCTGCGGGCAATAACTACAGACTAACTTTTGAACTTGACACGATCTACAAACACAACAGAAGCCTTGATACAAACTTCAAAACTTCTTTTGTGTTACGATGAAGATAATATAGATCACTTCTTTTTGCTTCTTATTCTTCTTTTCCATCTTCATTTTTCCAGAGGTACAATTTGGGGTCACTTCAGCCAACTCGCAGTGTGGAACCTCCAAGCTGTTGGCTGCGGCGCCGTACGTCACGGGACTCATCATCCTCACTTACTCCTGGTCTGTGACTTCTCCCACACTAATATGCTAGGCCAGAGGACCCTGGTCCCAGGATCTATGGCTCCCTGTCCTATTCACACGACAAGGAGACAAAGGACACCATACCCTCTACTTTGTGCGCCGGTAATATTTTTGAATGTTATTTTTTCTGGTAATGGAATGTGATATTTTCGTTTTAAAGTATATATGCTGTATCCATATCGCTGGATCTGAATTAAATGAAGTTTAGGAATTTAATTTTATTTTTTTGCAATAAAGTCAGAACTATCAAAACTTGACAGCCTGTTGCGAAAGTACCATGGCATGACAACCTGGTAAACTGTTGAAAAGGAATTATGGAGGGAACTGCTCCTACTTAATACCATTCTTGTATCTTTCATTTACTAAACTAACTTCTGACAGACATCCCAAAAAGATTTAAAAGAGCCTGCAAGAATAACATATCAGACCTCATGTCCGGCAGTTGATCACGATGGTCTTAGCAAGCACTTACACAAAATTATTATCGTCACATCTTCCAGGTACGCTATCCCATCCCCGCCGAACCAGAAGAAGTAGAAATAGAAGATAATTACGAAGAATATGAGGATGACGACAATGATATAGCAACAACTGAAGCGGGAGATTTTTCAACGTCAAGACTCTGGCGTTCCAAGTCTGATAGACGATATTCAAATCCTAAAATGAAGTCTACAACAGTAACAGACTTTCCTGATATGACTAGGAAAATTGATAACGAGATATATCGCGGTAAGTACGAAATGAAAAAAACAGAAGTTCTTTGCAAGGAACTTATTCGGCATAGTTTCTCTACCATAATCATACCTGTTTCTGCCGTCAAGCAGTTTAGCTGTGTTCAGGATTGAACGATCTCTCTTTTTCCTCGTCCCCTCACTACTGAAGATCGCGACCATTACGACGCATCTACAAGTTTTGCGGTCTTCTGCAATGTGGACCGCTCGGTACATGCTGCTTCCAACTAACAGTCTTCTTTATTTCGTGAGACCATCTTGCCGGTGCTCGGCCTTAAGCGCGTTTTCATTCTACCTGGCCCAGTATTATATACGAGCCTTTGCAGACTATGCCTCCCCTAAGCATAATATGTCCGAAAAAGCTGAGCGCACGCTAAAATAGACAAGCATATGGTACTTCTCATCTTGCATCTTTTATGGCAATGGCATCTCATGGTTTTACAGATGTCCAATGTCAATAGGTAAAAGTGGTGATGGGTGCCAGATGGACAGGTTTACCTGGTTTGTTGCAATACGCTTGCCACGTGTAATCGCAAGGAATTTAACTAAAACTGGCAAAATTTGGGAGTAACGCTTATAGTGCCCAAGTTGACCCCTCTGAAAAATACTGTTATGTTTCTCGTAATTCTGGGCTTTAATCATCTAAAGTTGAGAACTCCGAGTAGTTAAACGTCAAAGGCCCGGTTTCTAAATTGAGTATTTGGAATTAAGAACGTGTCAAATCATACTTTAATATCAAAGATTGACAAAAATTTCAAATGATTAATTATGGCGGCCCACCCCAGCTTCCGACGGGTACAAATTATACACTTAAACCTTCCTCATGAATCACTCTGTCTATTGGTGAAAACCGCATGATAATCCGTTCAGTAGTTATTGCGTTTATCGCGAGCAGACAGGCAGAAAGACAAACACGACGGGAGATTTTGTTTAACTGAGTTTAATACTTACAATTTAAAATGATTTTGTTGTAGAATACCCAACAGGTCCAACGACACTAATAGAGTCAGTAGTCTTGAGGGTAGACCCAGAGTTGCAACAGAAGACGCGTAGCAAAGTGCAGAACTTGAACGTGAAATACAAACAGGCTCAAAACACGTTCGAGATTAATCAGTTCGAAAATATCGTAAGGAATGATTGGGGCAGGAAGAAGCCTCACGGCGGGCAGTGGCGGTGAGTAAGAACATAATATTAAAACGGCATTTTCTTTTTGTGTTCTTATCCTGGGCAAAGGCCTCCCCGAATTCCTTCCACTTCTCTCTTAGCTGTGTTTTCACGCCAATTCGCCAGGAAGTCATCCAAATTAATCATACTAATATTATAAAGGCGAAAGTTTGTGACTGTGTGTGTTTGTATGTTTGTTTCGTCTTCACGCTCAAACGGCTGGACCGATTTGGATGAAATTTGGTATGTAGATAGTTTTGTAACAAGGCAGTGGTAAAGTCTTGTTTATTTTATGACCTCTATTCCAAATTACGTTCTTACCTACCTTTTTTAATTTCAAACACAAATAATACTTGCCCTCTCTGTCTAGCCTCTGTTTTTATTTTAGAAATCAGTTCAAATTCAGCTGCCGAGCTAGAATATGCTCCTCTCTATCATTGTCATTTTCCTACTCTTCAATAACTGACATTTACCAATTTCCAAGAGTTGTGCAATTTTTATAACTAGACAGATTCAAGCATTTTAGCAATAATACAATTTAAATATTATGTACCTAGTCACAGTGTATGATGTACGATTAATGAGTGCTACATAAATATAATCTAGCCTTCTGTGAATATTAAAATGTACGTCTTAACTCGTTGTGTGTTTATCTTTAATTCAACTATTCCTCTACGGTAGTCCTCTACGTGTCACCAAACCTCCGACCTCCGCAACGTGCCTGCTTATACCCTGGATTAACACATAGGCTACTTTTTATCCCGGTCTATGCGGGTGAAACCGCGGGGCGCAGCTAGTAGTAAAATAAAAATATAGTTCATCATCAGCCTTTAATGTCCCCACTGCTGGGGCGCAGGCCTCCACTCTGTGAGAGGTAGACCGTAATTTACCATGCGGACCTATATGGTTGGTGGAATAGACACACGCTTCTAACCCTTTCATTTTCTTATTGCTCTGCTGTCTTTTCTGATTAATTTCGTTGCGGGACCCAAGACAGTTTAATCTCGGCGTTTTTTCTGGTGGTCGCCACTGTTGATTCTGGCTTACAGAAGTTACAGTGGTTTAGGAATAGTGTGGCGGGCTTGTCCCAAAAAAAAACCATTCATTTGATACCTATATCAAAGGAGTGCAAAAAAAAAAACTAGTCCGCCATCTTTGAGAGTCCGCCATATTGGATTAGAATGACGTCACTTAGCTAACCATATATTGTCATCGAAACTACTAATTTACATAGTTACAAGTGAAGTTAATAAAAACATGTTAAAATTATTTAAAAAAAAAACCTTAAACACGCTTTTTTCGTATTATTGACAGCAAGTATTCCGTTTATTCATTTTTATATGCATATTATTTACATTTTTAAATATTTAAATATAAAAGATAAAAAAACATTTAAAAATATAAATTTTTATATTAGTATCTCACCGGTATCGGGAACAGGGTCCAAGCTACCGGCGGTCAGGGCTCCAAAGAGAGGAACCGTTTGACAATGCGAGCCGTGTCCAGAAGTACTGCTTTCTGAATCAAGCCCTTGATCCAGCCGCCTAACGAGAGCCTCCTGAGGTGTTGGTCGAGGCTCGTGGCTATTAAACCATTGGCTGACACGACTACCACGACTTGGTGTCGCGGGTTCGATCCCCGCACGGAACAAATATTTGTATGACCTACAGATAGTTGTTCCGGGTCTGGGTGTCTTGTGTATGTGAGTATACATGTTTGTGAACGCACCCACGATACAGGAGTAATTCCTAGTGTGGGGCAACGTTATTAAAAAAAAAGAAAAGAAAAGAAGAAAAGAAAGACTATCGGTACAGTGAGTCCGATCACACAAGTCGACAACCTCGCGAGCCAAGTCAATATACTTGATTTGTTTAAATTTCTCGGCTTTGACGAGGTTCTCGTCATGTGGGACGGTAATGTCAACAATCATTGCACGCCTCTCGATTCGGTCCACCACCACTATATCAGGCTTGTTGGCTACAATAGTCCTGTCAGTGATGATGGACCGATCCCAGTACAATGAGATAGACCATTATCGAAAACTGGGTCGGGCACATACCTGTAGTACGGCACTTCCGATTCCACAAGAGAGTATTTCAGAGCAAGTTACAGCAAGTATTATTATTACAGTATTCTTTTAATACCCATGTCATAGAATGCTAAAAAAATAACTAGTTTGCCGTCTTTTGGAGTCCGTCTTATTAGATTTTTTGGGACTTTTTTCAGCTCAATCGGAAATCGAGTAGTGGGTAAAATGTTATTTGTAAGAGTTTTTCTCATAATTAGGTTATAGGTGAAACTAAGTAAAGCTTGTTAAAACAAAGGTGAATGGGCAAACTTGATTCCTGCCGGCAGAACTGGCCCAAAATATCGGAGGTACGAAGTGTGTGGAAAAGGAAAGGCTGGCCTAGCAGTTGCCTACAGGCTAGGCAGATCAAAATCGTCATCATCATCATCAGCCTTTTAATGTCCCCACTGCTGGGGCACAGGCCTCCTCTCTGTGAGAGGGTGTGGGCCGTAATCCATCACGCGGGTCCAATGCGGATTGGTGGATGTCACGTCTTCGAATTTTTGATTCCAGGAAATGCCGATGTTTTCCTTTACACAAAGTAAAGCGCCTGCCTGGTTTTGAAGTCACGACCTACAACTTGTAAGTCGCGGCCGATACCACTGGGCCACCACTGGACTGATCAATATGCCTATTAGTAACCACTAGTGACTTCGTACGGGTTTGAACAAAAGAGTTTGTGTGAGCAGTTTACCTCATGGCCGATGCTGTATTGTGGCCAAAGTGGTATCTTAAAAATTATGATCCAAATCTAATATGTAGGAAAAAGTGATGCATCCAACCCAACAAAGGCATAATCTAAATGTTTCTACGTCCATTTGTGAAACTGAAACTGTAGCTGATATTTCGCAAATTGCTTTTTCCAGCCAAACCCAAGAGAATCAAGAAAGCCTGGATGAAGTGATTCCTCTGACCATACCTCGTCGTGAAATAACGGAGACTGTGGAGCCAACCGCAGCTGTAGTCTACCGCCAGAAAGAAGATGTTAGTGACTCCAGGCTTTTTTTTTTGTGGGTGGGAAATCATCAAATAACTTCTCCCGCTCTGGGTGGAGTGGGAGAATGCGTCAGACTCTTACTGACTAAAATCCAGCCGTGTTCCCTCAGTTGCTGACTAGAAATATTGATTTTAAAAAATCCAATGATACAGTTTTAGTTTTCATCAAAATCGGGCCCGAGACTCCTTTGAGTATTTTTCGCTATTCCTTATAGTTCCGGATTTGGCCATCCACTTGAAAAATTCACCCTGTATAATGTCAACTTCATCATCATTATCATCATCATCAGCCTTTTAATGTCCCCACTGCTGGGGCACAGGCCTCCTCTCTGTGAGAAGGTGTTACATCCAGTCTTACTAAGGGGTATCGTATTACCCAGTAACAAATGAAAAAATAATTAATTATTTTTTTTCATTTAAAATGTCTTTGGGGTAGATAGGTATAACGATTTTATACAGCTTAAAGTAAAAATTAGGAAAAAGCCGACGAAAAATTCCAACACAGGGTCCAGAATCATGTACTGAATCACTAGTACACGTATGTGCGTTCATGTACCTTACACCCTGAATAGTGTCAACTTACTATTGACTTAAGCTAAGCCCAGTAATTTCATACTTAAATGACCTTATTCGTATAAAGTGAATGTCTTTTTTACTGCAACCAATTATAATTAGGCGTTTCATACGCATATGAACTTGAACCATAATCTCATGAAAATAAGGATCATTCCCTTACACCTTCAGGTGGGTTGGGCGTAGGACGTCGCGAGACGATCTCCGGCCACCGTAGACCCAGGCCTGCGGACGGCGAGCAGTGGGTAGCTCGCCGTCCGATCAGCACCAGGCCCGTGAGTCGATGGCGCGTATAGTGTTCCACACGTGCCTGAAAGAGATGATTGTCAGCCACCACTGACGGGGCCCATCGTGAGCGGTGCCTGCATGCCTAGGGGTAGCGGATAAATTCTTAACATGAGTTACCGCACCCCTGGGCACTCAGGCAGGGAAGAAAACAGGGGTGGGTTTTAGTCAGTAAGAGTAGTACACGCCCTCCCGCTCTAGAGCGGGAGATGTCATTGGATGATTTCCCACCACACAAAAAAAAGAACACCTTCAGGTGGGTCATCGGTTTACTTGCCATACTACTGGCACTTGTATTTCAGAAACCGCGCTCTGCTGAGGAGGTTTATCGGCCTACCATCAGGGAAGACATCACTGAACATGACGTTAGTAGAGCCCTTTTTCCTTTCATTATTTTCCTGCACTTATGCTTATGCAAACGGATATTTTAAACTGGTTGCTCAAATGCTTAGATATAAAAAAGCCATCCAGAATTTGAGGCTTATGAAAAACTAGCTTTCCCAGTGAACTTCGTACCGCCTCAATCACTAAATGAATCCATTCTCGAGATGCTCGTCAAATCATCAAAAAAAGCCGTCGTGTATTGTAATTTGAATTAATTTGAATGTTGAGTATTTATTTTATGCGTGAATTTTCTGTCTGAAAACATAATTAAATGAAATAGTAACTAGTTTTCAAAATTACTAACATAGTTTTGTAAGTACCTACTGTAACTAACCAAAATATGGATGTACCTTGTCCGAATAAATTGAAAATGTATGAGAAAATAAATTTTCTTCATAATTTTTTTTTCGTAAAATTTTCCGACGTTTTAATACTTATTCTGCTGTTCGGGGCAGAGACAAAGATCATAAAAATCGGTCCAGCCATTTTTTGTGTATAATGGTGTAACTAACCCGACTTTTTTTAAACAGGGTGTAACGGAAAGGTGTGCTCATATTTTAAGAACCGGTTCTGCCCATGGCAATGAACAACTTACTCTAAGAAAAAAACTTTTTACAAAAAAATAGAACCAACTTCCAAAAAAAGTTTGCATTAATTTCAGAAGTCGGTGTTTCTGGTTTTGTGTATTCGTTTTTTGACACCAACTTCCGAAATTAGTAGTAGTACAATAGTGAAAACATTTATATGCCGCGGCTGTTGCCGGCGTATGCTAGCAACGACTAGATTTTTTTGCATTAGTAGGCTACCCGGAACCGAACTAGTTTTAGGTTGTTTTTTTTTTTTAAATGGTTACATCCAGTCTTACCAAGAGGTATCGTATTACCCAGTAACAGGGTTATGGAGGTCACATAGGCAGTCGCTCCATGTAAAATACTGGTATTCAGCTGCATCCGGTTCGGCTGGAAGCTGACCCCAAGATAGTTGGGAAAAAGCTAGGCAGATGATGAAGGTTACGTTAGGTTAGGTTCAAACTGCTGTGACCGTCTAAGCACGAACCGAGCGAGCGAAGCGAGCGGTGCTGCGGCAGCGGCAGGCGGGTGCCAGAAACGACTAGATTTTATTTTGAGTAGGCTACCCGGAACTACCACTTTCACCATTGTCTAATTATCGTGTTTTCGCAATATCCCTAGGGTTTTCGCGAAAATACGAATGATCAAATCATAACTGACTTAAGTATATGAAATATTACCAATGAATTCAGTCACTTCTAAATATTTATGTTTACAGGACAGCAATTTTCGTTCAAGGTGGAGGCAGACAAGGATAAGGCCTCAAAGGTAAGAATTTTTGATCCTTAGAGTTTAGACTAAATTACATCCTATCAGCGGTAACAATGAGGGATTTCAGGAAAATTCACACCATCAGTTGGTGCCACTTAGGCGAGAGAGACGTAAATAACGTTGAAGTCAAATTGATTAATTTCGGCAAACGTAAGCGTTTTGACAGGTGCCTGGACCTGACGCCTCTATGCTGCCACCTGGTGTACGTAATTTCAGAAAACCTTAAGAGGCCGTACACGAAATTTTGGCCGATTTCACTGATATACGTGATTTTACAGTTAAAATAATGGATACGTGATTTTACAGTTAAAATAATGCATACGTGATTTTACAGTTAAAATATTTGCAGTTTTAATGCACACACACTGAAAGATCATTTCAATTATGATCTAATGAATGAGCTAGATCAAAACTTTTTTTTTTTTGTGGGTTGGGATATCATCCAATGACTTCTCTCGCTCTGGGTGGAGCGGGAGGGCGTGTCAGAATCTTACTGACTAAAACCCACCCCTGTTCCTTCCCTGCCTGAGTGCCCAGGGGTGCGGTAACTCATGTTTAGAATTTATCCGCTAACCCTAGGCATGGAGGCACCGGCCACGATGGGCCCCGTCAGTGGTGGCTGACAACATCTGTTTGAGGCGCGCGTGGAACACTGCGCGCCGTCGACTCACGGGCCTGGTACTGATCGGACGGCGAGCTACCCACTGCTCGCCGTGCGCAGGCCCGGGTTAGATCAAAGCTAGCGTTGCGTATTATAAGTCGAGATTTGGGTTGTTTTAAAAGATTTTTTATTGCCAAATTTTTGTAATTTTTAATATTTTTCTAAAGCAATGGATTGATAATGAACTGAAGTTTATTTTTGCTGTTTTCATTTTATGAACGAGAGTTCTAAATAGCCAAACTCAAAAGCAATTCTTTGCCCATTTTCTCTAAAATTTTACTAAGTTATTTTTTTTATTTTTACTCAATTTTTTTATATATAAGTGGTAAAAAGTGATTCATACATTATATAGACGACTTTTGCAACAATACATTCTAATTTTTTCTAACAAAATACCATACGAATCGTATAACGTCTAGTTTCGACGACGAATTATGTAATTATTATAAACCCCTTACAACAAAAACCGTCGTCGGTTTGTGTTCGATTAATCGTAATTATAATAAAAATAAACTAACTCATACATTACATCATAATTGAAATGATCTTTCATGTTTTGCGTTAAAACTTTTAGAAATACATTATTTTAACTGTAAAATTACGTCTGTAAAATCACGTAAATCAGCGAAATCGGCAAAATTTCGTGTACGGCCTCTTAAGTCTAAAATGTAAGAGACAGATATGCGCTGCCGAAATGACGATCGTCATCGCTGATAGAAAATCACTTTGTCCAATGCCCCTTGAACAGAGTGAAGCTGCAGGTTTAAAGAATAGTTTTATTATCTTATAACATGCTACCTACTTGTTCGCAGGCCTGGTGCGAATGCTCTACTCACACTAACATCCACAGGCAAACAACCAACTAAGAAAGAATTTATTGTTAGTTTTTCTTTTTTAACTGCATGAAATAACAATATATATTATATGACATAATGATCGTAATCCTACACCCGGATTTGAAGCTTTGTCTGATCTTTGTTGCCACATAAAAACTTCACAAACCAAAGTTATCCGCGAGATTGGAACATACACAGCAGTCTGAAATCAACTATCGGGTAGTTAGTCAGACCAGACACAACAACCGACTGGTCGGGGATCCTCCCTTATCAATGGAGGGTTATGGGACTTTCCGCCCTGATCCCCATTCATCTACAGAATGTACCAAGGCATTTGCAAATATGATTAGGCGAAATGAGGGCCTATTGATCCCTCAAAGACCCAGTGTGGGTGGGGTGGCCCTGTTCAGACTATGTCACATTTGCTGGAGTGCCCCAAAGGTCCGTTTCCCTAGGTGACCTGAGCAACACTTCCGACTTTGGTCACTTAATCCGTGCAAATAGTATGATCAAAAAAAACTTTTTTACAAAAAATAGAACCGACGAAAAAACAAAAAATGTGCAAAATAACTTTAATTTCGCAAGTCGATGTTTCTGGTTTTGTTTCTTCATTTTTTGACGTTTTTTTATTTTTCACTTTTAGCTGTGGTTCCCCATTAAATTGTGTTAACAACAGGTACGTGCATAGAGAAACGATCGCAGTAATCGCGAGTCATTTGCTGTTAGCATAGAGCATCACGGGCCACCGGCGAACCGGAGGGGAGTAGCCATAGCGTTTTTTCCCGATACAGAATTGTCTGTAATTTTTTGCGGGGGGAAATCTGCGCCACGCGAACATCTCAGACTCCCACACAAAGACAATCATCTGTCACTACGAAACTCACCCATAACATTTAAAACAAAATACTAAGAATTTCGCACACATACAGATATATTCTGTGTCATAACAGTGTAATGAACTGCTGCAACTATATTTACAATGTGCATACAGCCGTGGCTGTAACAAGTGTCGATACGCATTATCGACAAATTCGAGAACTTTCTTGTGGGAATCCAGATAGGTCTTTTGTTACAAAAATTCTTCCATTATGTCCCTTTGACTTGGATCTCCTGGATCCTCCTTGGATTTTTTGGAAGTCGGTTGTTTTTTTTGTATTTTTTTTTATTATATGCATAGGACCAAGTGGACTTGTACCTTGACAGAGGGGAACGCCTGCGTATGGCTATTCCCCTCCGGTCCACCGGTGGCCCGTGTTGCTCTATGGCTGTTAGTTATTGAAGAGTTTCAGACTGTCTATCTTCGAAGATCTTTATCCGATCCTAATGTATTATATACTAAAACCTTCCTTGAAAAATATACATTTCAAGGCTTACCACGTGCCATTGCAAAGAATGTCAAATTTTGTCTAATTGTCAAACCATACATGTCAAAATTTGTGTACAGTAATACTTTTAATGCCCAGGCTGACCCCTCCGAAAAATACTGATATGTTTTTCGAAATTCTGGGCTTTAAAAATCTAAGTTTAATGGCTGGTTTTGAATTGAGAACTCCGAGTAGGTACTTAAACGTCAAAGGGCCGGTTTCTGAATTGAATATTTGGGTCAAATCATACTTTAATATTTTGATACAACTCCAAATGATTAATTATAGCGACCCGTCCCAGCTTTGCTCGGGTACAAATTATACACCTAAACCTTTCTCATGATACACTCTGTCTATTGGTGGAAACCGCATGAAAATCCATTCAGCAGTTTTTGAGTTTATCGCGTACAGACGCGGCGGTTTGGATGGATAGATGTTTGTTACTCAATGGCTGGACGGATCTGGATGGAATTTGGCACAGAGATAGATTATGGTCTGGAATAGCACATAGGCTATAATTTATAATGGGGGAATAACTAATTCCACGCGGGCAAAGCCGCTGGCAGAAGCTAGTGTTTGCATAACTTAATAAAATGTACTGATCAGCTGTTTTTCGTTTGTTTTTCGCGATGTCAAAGTTGGTCCCTTATAAAAAGTTGTTCGTAACGATTATATTGGCAATGTTTTCATTTATTGTTGTATTATCTTTTCTACCTTGTAAACAATACTGGTATTCAACAATATTCGGTCAGACTTGAAGCGGACCCTTTGGTTGCGAAAACACTAGACAAATCATTAATCGTCCCTCGTTGACTTTGTCTCTGTCACCTCTGACCTAGACTAGAGTCAAGAGCTTAACCATCTAAAATAAAAAAAAATGATAATGGCTTGATAAAAACTAATGTGTTTGCTCAGCAGGCATCACTTAACCTGGACAAAGAAGACATCGACCAGTTATTTCGTGACACTGGCTTCAAAGTACACTGGAGAAAGCATACCACTTGACCTACAATATATTCACTTTTTCAATGATGCTGTTTTATTTACTAAAATTGTAAGTGGTGCAGGGTGGAATATAACCCTGTCTCGGTCGCGGATAAATTTGAAAGAGAGTTACCGCGGCCCTAGCCACTGAAGGAACAGCAACAACAGAACCAGGGGTGGGCTTTAGTCAGTAAAAGTCTGACACGCCCTCCTGCTCTACACGGAGCGTGAGAAATCATTGGATGATTTCCCATCCCAAAAAAAGGGTGGAACATAATACCTATCAATAATAGGTATCAATAATATCCTTGTGTGTAATCTCGATTAACATCAAAGGGTTCTCTCGGGATAAAATAAAGTCTTTCTGAATTATATGGCAAGATGTATTGTAATATTTTAAATGTTCAAGAGACGAGACGTGAGACGTGTGATACGGTGAGTTTTTGAGTTGTCTCTCGGCAGACCATTGCCCACCTTTCATCTTGCCCTGTCTCCTGTACATATGACGACCTTATGGCCACGTCAACGAATGCTGTTGCCGTGACTGAATACTGGGCCAAACAAATTAACCCTAAGCAAAAAGCCAAAGGCATTAAGTCCACTTTTGTACAGTAATTTTTACTTGTGCATTAAGTTTAATAAAAAAATAATTTTAAAACTAAATTTGCCATCGACACGCTAAGGGAGAGCGCCCACGAGCAACTTAGTTGCTCAGCAATTTTTTCTCTTTGTCGCTGTCTCTTCGGTCGACAAAATAGTCGCGTTGCTGTCGCTCCCGTGTGCGCATGCACACGGGAGCGACAGCAACGCGACTATTTTGTAAGAAAATTCTGAGATTTCAAAAAAACAAAAAACTTTTTGAGCGGCAGCTGGCTGGTCGGAAAGTTTTATGTCGCCATGCGACTAGAAAGTCTGTCGGCAGTCGCGTCGCTACATGCGCGCACTATCATACAAGCCCATAGACTTGATGTGAAAGACAATATAGTTGTAGAGACAAAAGATGCTCGTGCGCACTATCACTTAGACGAAGATAATACCAACACATCTTTGGACTAAGGAATAGGTAGCTGGATTAAAGTTGCCGAGAATCGAGTCGAATGGTTAATATTGGGGAAGAATAGAATACAATATTATAGACACAACAGTCACAACACAACAGTCACAACACAACAGCAACTCAAAAAGTCAAAAAGAAGAAATGAACCATGATTAATAAACTTGCACTAAGCATGCCCAACATCACCATTACAGCCTGGATTCACCCACTACTGAGTATACGCCTCCTTTCCTTTCTGCCATGCTGCCCAGTTCTATGCGTTCCTCATCCAGGTATTTCCCACGATTTTGGTGATATCTTCCTAACGCGCTATTGGACGCCCTTGATTTCTATGGCCCAATGGTGGCCTTGGTTTTCTTGTAAGAAAAACGTGGAAATTATGTTTTTCTTACTCCTCCGCTGTACTTTTCTGATTAATTTCGTTGCGGGACCCAAGACAGAAACTAATCGTTTCTCCGGCAATCGTCGAGCTTCATTACCTCGGCGTTTTTCTGGTAGTCGCCACTGTTGATTCTGGCTTTCAGGAGTTGGGTTTGGAATAGAGTGACGGGCTTGACCCAAAAAAAAAGCTCAATGTAGGCCGCTATTCGGTCAACACCTTACTCCAGCGGCCATCTTCGCGACTAGCCAGGTATCCTGACTAACTGAACGTCGTACGTTACGCACTGTCTAGTAGGGCTATGCCGAGCGTGGCTCACTCCATGGGCATATATGACATTCGTACTCGGTGAAAAGTCTCCTTTGTGAGCGTCCATGTCTCAAGCACCGTGGTGTGGCAGGACACACTGGTTAGGCACTGCGGAATTTTTCCGTGCTCCAGCTTACCAAATACCGACCATTGGAAGTGTATCCTTCTAGAAATTTCTTTGCTGGAATGCTCCTCGTCAAAATATAGTGCATGCCCATACTATAGGTTTGCCAACCAACAGTATTTTCTGGATGTTTTAAACAAATAACGCTGGTTTTCAGTTTGCCAGCGTGTTGATGTTGTGATATTGTGTGTGAGTTGCGGTGTTTTCCTGCACAATAACGACCACCTTTAAAAGATGGTGACCGAACTTTGGTGAGAGAAACACAAACCTCCTGACTATTTTATCGAAACATCCGTAACCGTGTCTGACCTGGAAAACTTTATTATATTATATATTTGCTGCTTTTCCTAAATCAGAAGCCGGCTATGAGTATCACTCGTAGTACCTACAGAATTCATAAAGCAGCATTACTTGATTTTGAACAAAATTGGATTGGAAACTTTTTAACGGAAATTCCTGTACTAGATAAATGAATCTCTGGATGTCTGTCATCTGTCACATACCGTCAATAGAATAGAATAGAATAAAACGTTATTGTACACCAAAACAGTTGCACAATTTCCTTGCCTAATAAAAGTTTGGTCCTATACATCAATTAATTTGCAAATAATGTGCCTAATAGGAGTTAGTAATTCACTCTCGACAAGATAGTATTGTTTACGTAACGCAAGACAATGGTTGCTGTGTCTAATGATGTCCTTATTAATTAAGTAGCGACCCGCCTCGGCTTCGCACGCTTTATCTATTAATCAAAATCGTATCAAACTCCGTTGCGTGGTTTAGAAGAAGTAAACAGAGGAACAGACAAAGCGACTTTGTTGTAAACTATTTAGATATTGTGTTGTTGTTGATGTTAATAATGTGTTGTTGTTTTTAATAATGTATTGTTGTTGTTAATAATGTGTTGTTGTAGTCCTTGTTGCGCGGGATGTTGCAACCTTTGTTGTCGTATCCTACGCTGCGTTTTATGCGTCTATTGCTGTTTGTGGTGCCTGGAACATCTTGGCGTAGACGTTGGCGATATGTCGGTTGGCGATTGTTGCCCTACCGAATAAACGTATGAAAGCACGGTCAAAGCATATCTCTAACTAGCGACCCGCCCGCACCCACGGGTGCATTTTATTTTTATTTTCCAAAAATATCTTTCGTACTTACAAACCTTGTCCAGACAATTACAAACAACAGCAGTTCTTTAGTGCTACGCTTACATAAATTTGGCAATTGATTTTTATTTAGAGTATACTGAGATTTATTTATCTTGTTGGGATTTTGGGATGATTCGAAAACTGGTTTTTGGATAGTATGGTTTTCCTACACAGAAATTGGCATGGGGACGAATTTTGATGGGGAAAATTTAAGAGAATTGTGAAGTTTATAGAAATAAAATATATAGTACCTATTAAAGGGACTGTTGTGTTTTTATCATTATAAAAAAAAATGATGTCCGACACCTATTGTATCAACTGAAGTTTTTCGTTTCTTTTTATGGGAAATTCCACCGGAAAATTGGTTTACTCTGTACAATTTTTTCATATTTTTTATAGGTTATGGAAACCACCACGCTTTCCCAGTTTCATATTACAATTGACAAATTACGGAGTGTTCAAGCTGTGGTGAATTCCACGCACCTCCATACAATAAAGTTGGGAGTTAATTACGCAAGATCGAATGTCGTTTGCTTGGAATAACAAAATATCTAAAACTCGAAGTCCGAATGTACTACAGATCGAAGTGTCATGAGTGCAGCAGTTCAATATATCGATGTATAAAAATTGGAGTAGGTACCTATAAGCTCAAAGCATCATTACTCGAGAAACCGTATATTTTTACCATAACGTAACATAAGCAGCTTTACTTTATTGTTCCCTTCCCACTGCTGGGACTCAGTCAGACCTCTTCTCAAGAAGAGGAAATAGGCCGCAGTCCACCAAGCGGCCCTGATGCGGGTTGATGGATGAAAGATGGTTTTTACCAAGACTTAATAATACTTTTACTAGCTTATTTAACTTTCGCTGTTCGTATGTTTGTATGTTGTCCGTCAAAATTTGCAAACCATTTTTCGACCATTTGTTGGTATCCAATGAACGCAAATAAAACATTGTATCCTATTGAGTTGAAATTTTGCAGCTACCTTTATATGCCTTTAGTTCAGGTGACAATGCATTTTTATGATAAGCATGACCTGAATCGACATCCAGGATCAGCTCCAGATACAGGAACTTTTCAATGCTCAACAGCAAGGACACGAAATTTTGTGTAGATTAAAAAAATGTTTTTTTTAACCGACGAAAAAAAAGGAGGAGGTTCTCAATTCGACCGTACGTTTTTTTTTTTTTTTTTTGTGTATGTTCAGCCCTCACTCCGTCATTTATGAACCGATTTTGATTATTCTTTTTTTGTTAGATAGGGTACACCTCAAGGGTGATCCCATGTCAAGGAAATCAGGATCTGACAATGGAATCCTGACAAAATTGAGAGAAAACCTCGAAAATTGTGGGCACGTTTAGCGTTTCTGTATGTGTGTTCAGCCCTCACTCCGTCATTTATGAACCGCTTTTGATGATTCTTTTTTCTTAGATAGGGTATACCTCAAGGACTGTCCCATGTCAAGGATATCAGGATTTGCTCATGGGATCCTGAAAAAATTGAGAGAGAACCTCGAAAATTGGGCACGAATATTGTTTCTGTTTACTTTTCATAACTGAATCAGGTATTTGCATTTAGGAACCATCACATCATGAAACTGAGCTGATGATGGAAACCATACCTTTCCTAAACAATAGAAGTCAGATATAAAAACTGGTTTTAGTGACAAATACCACTTAATATGCTTTGACGAAAAGACGTCTTTACCTACAATATTGGAGGTAACCTCAACTGGTCAATATCCTGGGAACTTCATGGAAGGATTGTTATATCATCAGCTCAGTGGCAAGAGGAATGATGAAGAATTAGAAATTAGCCTCAGAGTGTTTAAAGATGATGCGAGCCACAAAAAATCATGAAATAAAAAACTTTTTAACAAAAAAATTAACCGACGAAAAAGAACTAAAAAGCAAAAAATAAATAAACCTTTTAAGTCTTGAGTAATGAGCTTGTTTACCTACATAAAATATCAAATTTTATATAAACTAATTTTGAGTCGGCGCCAATTAATAAAATGATTAATTACCTACTTACAGCCCTCTTCATTTGTAAGTACTTATAAAATTTATATATTTAGTATTCAGATTGTTGTTTGGCGCCGACTCAAAATTAGTTTATATAAAATTTGATATTTTATGTAGGTAAATAATCTCATTACTCAAGACTTAAAAGGTTTATTTATTTTTTGCTTTTTAGTTCTTTTTCGTCGGTTAATTTTTTTGTTAAAAAGTTTTTTATTTAAACTATAAACCTACTATTTGAGAAAACGGCATGCGATCTCACGCAGGTAACCCATATAGGGAGCGTGCAGGAACTATAGATGGCGCCACATAAATGTCAATGTATACCTAGTATTTATACAATACATGAAGTTGCGGATTTCACTCACTAGATGGCAGTCTACGTTACGCGTGCTGCATGTGTGTATACATAAATGGCACGGAAATGTCAATGACAAGTTTCTAAAGGGTAAAAGTTTCGAATTGACTCCACTAGATGGCACAGACTACGTCGTGCACGTTCCCTATAGTTGAAACTTGACACAAACATAATTGGTGCGAGCACATTATCGTACCATAGCCGTATTTGCCTGTTTTGAGCTTTCTGTGGCTAAATAATGATGCATAGGCATACATAACACAACCCAAAATACAAGATTTTATTAAAGTTCCATTACTTACAGTGAAAGGTGATTTCAGAAATCACCTTTCACTCACACACATATTAATATACATGTGTGTGTGTGTGTGTGTTTATGTATGTGTGTTTTTTTATTTTATTTGATATTTTGTTTCACTTCGTTTATAAACGGGGTGAATAAGAACACACGAGGTAATAGAACTGCCACAGTCGCGAGCTGTTTGAATGAGTCACCGCGGCCTTGGCACAGGCAACTGAAGAAACACGGGTGGGTTTTTAGTCGATAAGAGACTGGCACGCCCTCCCGCTTCACCCAGAGGGGGAGAAGTCACTGTTTTCCCACGTTAAAAAAAAATTGGGTGAATAGAAACAAAACTTTGACTAGGATTTTCACTTTCGACTGCTTAATATTAGTTTCTAGCAAAGCATCGATTATTTTTTTATTAGATACCTACTAGCTGACCCAGCAAACGTTATTGTGCGATAAAAAAGGAGGGGTGGGGGTAGGCGGGTGAAAAATACTTTACAACCTATCATACAAAATATCATATACAATAAAAAAATCATAATCGGTGGAGCCGTTTCGGAGGAATGCAGCACAAACACCGTGACACGAGGTTTTTATATACTAGGTAGATAATTCATGAATTAATTTTATTTCAGTAGGTAAAAGTAGTGCCAAACAATTTCTAAATAATTTAAAAGTAGCCCTTAAAAGTATTGTTTCTATTTACCCCTGTGTTCCTATTTACCTCGTTTGATGGTACCTACTGCTCGAATTACGAAAATACTTTCACAGGTAGAAAACTATCCTACCGCTGAGTGTCTTAAGATATCCTGGAAAATGAGGAAGAAGGTAGTTACAAATAAAAACCAACAAAATACACTGTAGCTATTTATTTTGAAATTAATTATCATCAGGAATACAGCACTGACATTTCCAACAAGCACAATCACACTCGATCCCAATGAGATGAAACGCATAGGCGATGCCAGTGATACAGAAGATGCATCTCAGACTACCACAAAAGTTGCAGCAACACATCTATATCTTCCCAAAATTCATCCTTATATTTTTCTTCTTCTTCATCATCATCAGATTGATGATCACGACTTGGCAGATCCGGGTTATTAGGCACAGTAGGAATGCGGCATGAATACTTAATCATGATTTGATTTGAATTTAACGGTCACAGTGCAGGGTTTTATCCTATTGGCTTTTATGTATCCAATAGAATAACTTTCATCGGAGTTTCTTAATACTCATGATTTAGAACTTTATCATTGCTATTTTTGATCAGAGACCTACGAATAAGTAATTCGTAGTCCGATACTTTCAATTTGTTTGATGTCTAATTTTGAAATGACATTTTGTTTTGACAGTCTGCACAGGTAACCAATAAGACACAGCAGATTTATAGTATGTAGGTACAGCTTGGCATAAAAGAGTCTGACGCGGTGACAGTTTGACTGGCCTGTTGGTCTAGTGGTTAGTGACCGTGACTGCTATGCCGGAGGTCGTGGGTCCGATTCCCACCCAGGACAAATGTTTGTGTAATGAGCACGATCATTTGTTCTGTGTCTGGATGTAATTTATCTATAATATGTATGTATTTAGAAATATATAAGTATGTTTATCAGTTGTCTAGTACCCATAACACAAGCTCTGCTTAGCGTGGGACTAGATGGCGTTGTGTGATAGTTGTGGAATATTATTATTTATTATAGTTCTGCCCGGGGGTTGAGGATAAATTCAAAAGAGTTAACTCGCCCCTGGGCATTCAGGGCAGGGAAGGAACAGGAGTGGGTTTTAGTCAGTAAGAGTCTGACACACCCTTCCGCTCCACCCTAGAGCGGGAGATGTCATTGGATGATTTAACACCCCACAAAAAAAAAAAACGCGGTGACAGTTGAAACTAAAAATGAAACTGGACATTGAAGCCTTCCATGGTGTTTGCGTAGCATCCGAGGGACTGAACCACCCACTTGGGATTGAAATATATCCCCAAAAATAACAAGTATCAACAACTGTTGAGTCGTAGGGTTCCGGGTTGCCACAGATGCGATACTAGCGACCTCATTTATTCCACTCTTTTTTGCCAAGCTGTACCTACAGTGAACGCAAATAAAACAGGTACCTACAAAAAACTGAGTGAACAAATTCTTTTCACACCACCTGCTCAACAATGTCCAATTACGTCCAATTACACATCATGCAATCTCAACGTCAAGTAAAGCATTACCTCATTACCTCCCAAGGGAGGTAAAGTTATATGAAAATCCCCCGTAAAGTGATTTCAATTTGGAACGTCTTTGTGGAAAACTCTTAGTAAAAAATGCCCCGCATTGTAAAGAGGTTTGTTCGAAAATCGAACTGGCCATCATAAGCAGAACTCAAAAAACAAAAAAATTACGGACGAAAATGAACTAAATATATAAATAAAAAAAAATGTATAGTTATAGTTTCTCAAAATTAGTTCATATACTTAAAAGTTTTATATTTTAAGGAAATAAGCTCAATAATCCAGACTTAAAAGGTTTATTTATTTTTTGCTGTTTAGTTCTTTTTCGTCGGTTAATTTTTTTGTTAAAAGTTTTTTAGTTTATGATTTTTTGTGGCTCGCGTCACCTTGAGGTTCCCAGGATATTGACCAACTGAGGTTACCTCCAATATTGTACCTAAAGACGCCTTTTCTTCAAAGCCTATTAAGGTATTTCTGTCACTAAATCCACAGTTTTATATCCTACTAACTTCTAATTGTTTAGGAAAGGTATGGTTTCCATCATTAGCTCAGCTTCATAATGTGATGATTCCTAAACGCAAATACCTAGTTATGAAAAGTAAACAGAAACACTATTCCACAATTTGCGAGGGTTTCTCTCAATATATCAGGATTACATCATCAGCTCCTGTCTTTCTCGATATGGGACCACCCTTGAGGTAAACCCTGTCTAAAAAAAGAATCATCAAAATCGGTTCATAAATAACGGAGTGAGGGCTGAATATCCGTATGATCTGAGGATACCGCACGGTCTCTGGAGAGGCGGCGAGCCTCCTTGCTGGACTTTCGCCGTGGGATCTGGAGGCGAAATGCCGGGGTGTAACTCCGCTGCCGCGACACCTCGCGGCTCGGCGGACAGAGCTCCGGCAAGATCTCATAGCAACATGGAGAGAGCGACTGTCGCAACGCGCGCTGGGCACGCCACCATTGCGGCGGTAAGGCCCCTCTTTAAGCCACCCGGCTGGAGAGGCACCACGGTGTCCTCACTTTCCGCCTGACGAAGGTCGTCACTGGACACGGCTGTTTCGGGAGGTTCCTGTGTCAGATAAGGCGGAAGGAAACGCCCGGGTGTCACCACTGTATACGTGGAATTCAATACTCAATATTCAGTTGTTTATTTGCATTCTACAATGTGTACTTAGGTGGTAGGTTATGATTCCTTATGATCATTATGGACCCTGTCGGGCACAGCAAAACAGTAGAAGAGAGGAAACCATTGATATAACTCAGCCTATCAGTCTTCTGGACTAAATCTTAAGATCATTATTTTAGGGGAGCATTTAATGTTTACTACTACTTAATGGATATATTAGCACTTATTCGATCATATATTCATTTATACTATAATAGCACTTTCTTATTAAGGATTGTTTTAGATTTTTTGTAAATATATTCATTTTATCTTCTTTTTTTTAATTCAGGTAGTTTGTTATATGGACATTACCTAGGGACTTGTAAAATGTATTGTTAGTCGAGAAGTTGGAATGTTTAATCTTGATTTATGTCGGAGTGAGTAACGTATTTTTTCGCGTCTGACGATATAAGACTGGCTATGGAAAACAAATGTCTGACAGTGTTGGTTTTACTGGACTTCAGCAGTGCCTTTAACTCAGTTGACTTTGACATCCTCTTAGGAATTCTTTCCTCCCTTAATGTCTCTGCGCCGGTAATTGAGTGGTTCAAATCTTATCTTCGGGGCCGCTCGCAGTCTGTTCGGTCTGATGAGGGTTCCTCTGAATGATGTGATTTGGCTGCGGGTGTACCTCAGAGTGGCGTTCTCTCTCCTCTTCTTTTCTCAGTTTTTATAAACGCTATCACTAAGGTCCTAACTTCTAACTATCATCTCTATGCAGACGACTTGCAGTTATACCGTCACTTTAAAGTGGGTGAACTCGCTGGGGCTGTGGATGCCATCAATGATGACCTTGAAAATATCAACAAGTGGGCTAAATCTTTTGGACTCTTACTGAACCCAATTAAGTCGCAAGCGCTCATTATTGGTGGCAGATACATGCTCAGCCTTTTAGATCACCAGTCTCTCCCGCCGGTAGTGTATGATTCGGTGCCCATATTGTACTCGAAAACCGCTAAAAATCTGGGCGTCCATATGGACACTAATCTCTCTTGGGAAGTACATATTGCAGATGTTAGTAAGAGGGTCTTCTATTCTTTTCAGTCTCTTAAACGTCTCCAAAAATTCTTACCATTTCACACTAAGGTCGCCCTTGCTCAATCTCTTCTCCTACCGCTAATAGACTATGCGGATGTCTGTTTTCTAGATGCTACGGAGGTACTCCTAAATAAACTCGAGCGACTGGAGAATTTGTGCATCCGCTTCATTTTTGTCCTCCGCAAATACGACCATGTGTCGGAGTTTCGGACCAAATTGAAGTGGCTGACGATTCGGCGTCGGCGAGATACCCATACCCTATCTCTTCTCTATACTATCCTGCACAATCCTGTTTCTCCTCAATAACTTCGTGAACGGTTTGAGTACTTCATCCCGAGGGGTAAACCCTGTCGCACTGTCAATTCTCTTCTCCTTCGTACTCCGCGTCACACTTCCAGCCGCTATAATGGCTCCTTTTCTGTTACTGCAGTGCGTCTCTGGAACTCTCTCCCACACTCACTACGCGACAGTCCATCTCTAGATGTCTTCAAGAAGAAAATCAAAGAGCACTTCCTTTCAAATTGACATAATATTAGTATATATTGTATTTATTAGTATGTAGGTATAATATACATTTGGAATTATTTATGTAGGTTTATATGTTTTGTGCACTGGATCCTACCCTCAAATGTGATCTCTCTCTATCACTCAAAGGTTTGCTGGGAGAAAACTCAACATTGAGTTAAGCTCGCCTTTGTACATGCATTGTGTAACCACTAAGTACTATGTGAAATTTTTGGTGTACAATAAAGAATTAAGAATCAATAAAAATCTTTTTTACAAAAAAATAGAACCGACTTCCAAAAAAAAAACTTTTTTACAAAAAAATAGAACCGACTTCCAAAAAAAGTGCAAAATAACTTTAATTTCGGAAGTCGGTGTTCCTGTTTTGTGTCTTCGTTTTCTGACACCGACTTCCGAAATTAAAGTTATTTTGCACTTTTTTTGGAAGTCGGTTCTATTTTTTTGTAAAAAAGTTTTTTATTTTTCACTTTTTAGTTGTGGTTCCTCATTAAACTGTGTTAACAATTCTTATACATACGATAGCAGCAATCGCGGTTGATTTGCTGTCAATTTTTGAAGAGTTCCGTTGTCTGTCTCCGAAAGCCATCATCAGATCTTTTTGAAATTTAAATGGGACCATTTCGGAATAAACCCGTTTCGAACAAAAAAAGAATTTTGCAAATCCGTCAATATATGACGGAGTTATGCCCGAACATACATAAAAAAAAAAAAAAAAAAAAAAAAAAAAAATACAAACATCCGAATTGATAACCTCCTCCTTTTTCGAAGTCGGTTAAAAACAAATAGCAAACGGCAACAACCAAACTTTCGCAATAATAATTATTAGCAGGAGTGGGATAGGTCAAACAAGAGCCTATTCGATATTGGTGGAAAATAATAACCATTTTTGATTTACTTAAATTAATCAGTGTCATCTGGGATACAACAATAGCATTTCGGACAAGCACAGTCACATTCAATACCAATGAGATGAAACGCATAAGCGATACCGGTGAAGCAGAAGATGCATCTCAGACTACCACAAAAGTTGCAGCAACACATCTAGGTATATCTTCCCAAAATTTTACATCATCATCATCATCATTATTTCCTTTATCATCATCATCGTCATTATTTTCTTCATTAACATCATCATCAGATTTATGATCACGACTTGATAGATCCGGGTTATCAGGCACGGTAGGATGGCGGTTTAGACTATGAAAGGTTAGATGGCGGTATGATTTTTGAATCATATCTTGATTTGAATTTAACGGTCACAATTTCAATGATGCAGAGGTTTTATAGTGATAACCTAACTGGCTTTCATGTAGCATTTGTGTAGCTAATAAAGATGACTTTCATCGAGTTCCTTTGTACTGTTGATTTATTAATTTTATTTTATAATAGTAATTTCTACCGAGTTTTTGTGTTTTGATCAGAGGATGGTCAGAGGTCTTGAAGTTTTTTGACGTCAAATGACAGATTTTTTTGATAAGTCTAAGAATTTTGCACAGGTAAGCAATAAGACTGACAATTTATAGGATAAAAAACTGAGTAGAAAAACTTCTTTCTGCTTTCAATGGAGGAGCAGAAAGAAGAATTTTAGCATGGTAAAACCTCCCACACAATGGACAAATAATCGGTGATGGCCGCAGCAGTCCGATGTATGAGAGAAGCACAGAACCGGTCATGTGGCAACGCTTGGGCAGTTCACATCACGTAGTGAACTTTTTCTGCGTTATATGAGAGCCCTCTTTTTTTTTTGTGTGGTGGGAAATCATCCAATGACTTCTCCCGCTCTGGGTGGAGCGGGAGGGCGTGTCAGACTCTTACTAACTAAAACTCACCCCTGTTCCTTCCCTGCCTGAGTGCCCAGGGGTGCGGTAACTCATTTTCAGAATTTATACGCTACCCCTAGGCATGCAGGCACCGGCTACGATGGGCCCCGTCAGTGGTGGCTGACACTCATCTCTTTGAGGCACGCGTGGAACAACTATGCGCCGTTGACTCACGGGCCTGGTGCTGATCGAACGGCGAGCTACCCACTGCTCGCCGTCCGCAGGCCATGAGAGCCCACTTAGATATTAATTTTATTCTGTTTTTTTTAACCGACGAAAAAAAGGAGGAGGTTCTCAATTCGACCATATATATGTTTTTTTTTTTTTTGTGTATGTTCTGCCCTCACTCCGTCATTTATGAACCGATCTTAGTGATTATTTTTTTATTAGATAGGGTATACCTCAAGAGTGGTCCCATGTCAAGGATCTGATAATGGAATCCTGATAAAATTGAGAGAAAACCTCGAAAATTGTTGGCACGTTTAGCGTTTCTTTACGTATGTTCGGCCTTCACTACGTTGTTTATGAACCGATTTCGATGATTCTTTTTTTCATAGATAGGGTATACCTTAAGGGTGGTCCCATGTCAAGGACATTAGGATCTGATCATGGAATCCTGATAAAATTGAGAGAAAACCTCAAAATTTGTTGGCACGTTGAGCGTTTCTGTACGTATGTTCGGCCTTCACTCCGTTGTTTATGAACCGATTTCGATGATTCTTTTTTTCATAGATAGGGTATACCTTAAGGGTGGTCCCATGTCAAGGACATTAGGATCTGATCATGGAATCCTGATAAAATTGAGAGAAAACCTCAAAATTTGTTGGCACGTTGAGCGTTTCTGTACGTATGTTCGGCCCTCACTCCGTTGTTTATGAACCGATTTTGACGATTCTTTTTTTCATAGATAGGGTATACCTCAAGGATGGTCCCATGTCAAGGACATTGGGATCTGATCATGGAATCCTGATAAAATTGAGAGAAAACCTCGAAAATTGGGCACGAATATTGTTTCTGTTTACTTTTCATAACTTTATCAGGTATTTGCATTTAGGAATCATCACATCATGAAACTGAGCTGATGATGGAAACCATACCTTTCCTTAACAATAGAAGTTAGTTAAAAAAACTGGTTTTAGTGACAGATACCACTTAATATACTTTGAAGAAAAGACGTCTTTGGAATATTGGAGGTAACCTCAACTGGTCAATATCCTGGGAACCTTATGAAAGGATGGTTACATCATCAGCTCAGTGCCAAGAGGAATGATGAAGGATTAGAAATTAGCTTCAGAGTATTTAAAGATGATGCGAGTCACAAAAAATCATAAAATAAAAAACTTTTTAACAAAAAATTCAACCGACGAAAAAGAACTAAAAAGCAAAAAATAAATTAACCTTTTAAGTCTTGAGTATATAAACTAATTTTGAGTCGGCGCCAAATAATAAAACGATTAATTACCTACATCTAGTCTTCTTCATTTCTACGTACATATACAATTTAGATATTTAATAATCAGATTGTTGTTTGGCGCCGACTCAAAATTTGTTTATATAAAATTTGATATTTTATGTAGGTAAATAAGCTCAATACTCAAGACTTAAAAGGTTAATTTATTTTTTGCTTTTTAGTTCTTTTTCGTCGGTTGAATTTTTTGTATTTGATGTCATAAAAAAAAAGCGGTAACAGAAATACATCATCTGTGAAAATTTCAAGTAACTATCACGGTTCATGAGATACAGCCTGGTGACAGACGAACAGACAGACGGACAGCGGAGTCTTAGTAATAGGGTCCCGTGTTACCCTTTGGGTACGGGACCCTCAAAAAGGGTCGCGGAATTGTTCAAAAGGGTTACCGCGGCCCTGGAATGTAAAGGACAAATGAAGGAATACGGGTGAGATTTAGTTGGTAAGAGTCTGACATTCCCTCCGGCTCCATCTAGAGCGTGAGAAGATTTCCCATACGGTACTTACAAAGGTTGACTGTCTGTCTCGCCTTCAAGTCTTGTCAAGGTTGATTTTTTTAGTAGCGTTTCTTCCAAATCCGGTTTAGTTATTTAAATCTTAATTCTTTCCTGTATAAGTTATTGCTACGGCAAAATTCTGAAAATTAGTTACCGCAGCCCTGGGCACTCAGGCAGGGAAGGAACAGGGGTGGGTTTTAGTCAGTAAGAGTCTGACACGCCCTCCCGCTCCACCCAGAGCGGGAAAAGTCATTGGATGATTTCACACCCCCCCAAAAAAAAAAAACCCAGCTACCTAAATGTTTCTGCATCTCAATTCGTAGAAGATTAATTTGATTGATTGATTTAGGTAAAGGCAATCCGCGTACCGGAAGACACAGCGTTGGAAGGCCTCCCACAAGGTGGACCGATGACCTGGTGAGGGTCGCGGGTAGCCGATGGATGACGCACAGGAACGGTCGTTGTGGCGACACTTGGGGGAGGCCTATGTCCAGCAGTGGACGTCTTTCGGCTGAAATGATGATGATGATGATGATGAGGATGAGGTGATTTAATCAATTAAGGTAATGATTAAAAAAAATCTGATATGAAGTGAATCATTTTTAATGATTAAAAATTATGAGTACGAAACGGAACTAGATTTATCCTTGTAAAATATGTCTCCTTCATAAAGAGTAGGTACATAGTCAAAAAAATACTGGGAAAGCAAAATAATCACCGCATACCTGTATCATATCAGTTGTGTGCCTACTTTGCCTGTAGATAGTGCCTGTGATAACTGAACGTAGTAATACCAGCACAAACAAATGAATGCGTCATCACACCGCAGTTCGCGGCATCGCTACCAAGTCATTCTACTCAAATAAGTATTCATGACGAATATTACTCACTGTGTCATCGGCTTACAGTCGAATGGACGCATTTAAAGTTAAATCTTGCTGAGTTAACAAACTAGGAGTATTTTATGCAATTTCGTTTACAACGACAAACTTGGGGGTGAAACTGTGCAAATTCCTGGACGCAACCGACAAAGTTGGGAGTGAAACTGTGCAAATTCCTGGACGCAACCGACAAAGTTGGGAGTGAAACTGTGCAAATTCCTGGACGCAACCGACAAAGTTGGGAGTGAAACTGTGCAAATTCCTGGACGCAACCGACAAAGTTGGGAGTGAAACTGTGCAAATTCCTGGACGCAACCGACAAAGTTAGGAGTGAAACTGTGCAAACTTTAAAAATTCTATGCAAAATCCTGCTTGTAAGGGATTTTTTTTTAAAGCAGTGTAAAGACTTCAAAAATGTGTTGCTCGTGCAGCTGTGACTGTGGTTCCTGTGGGAAGATCCTCAGATGTCTTCTCTGTGTGACCTGCTTTGTGTTTCTTCTGAGGATGTGTGGCGTGGAAGTCGATGAGGGTTGCTGCGGATGTGGGGACGATGTCCAATAGTAATTAGGTGTACTTATTAATAAATTATATTTACGTTTGACTGTTATTGTTGATGATTGTTTTATTTGTGTTCCTTAATTCCATTTAAAATGGCATAAAAAGTCAAGATAAATAGAAGGAAGCTATTGAGGTTTTGTTAACCTTGAAATGTTACGACGGCTAGTAAATAAAGTGATAACATACTATTACGCCTGGAACTCTAAATGAGTGGGCAGAAGTGTATACAGAGTGACTTTTAATCCATTCGCATTCTCTAGGTATAATGAATATTAATAACTTTTACAGTAAATATAATAATAGCTCTTCAGTTCATCTATATTTCTACACTAATATTATAAAGAGGATTTTATAACATTGTGTAATTAATTTATAAAGTTATGTCTAACGCGGATAAAAAATTGAGAATCACGCAAAAACTATAGAGCGTATTTTTATGAAACCTTCACCATTTTAAAGGTCATTTAATTATTTATAATTTAGTCTTGGTCTTTTAGTTTAATACTAGTTGTTTTATGTGTAATAAATTAATAATGCGTCTAATTTCGGACAGCGCTCCGTGATGGGCGAGTCCTATTACTTCGTGGACATACGAAGGGTTACGTGAGCTCAGCGCAGAACACGCAAGCTAACCATTCAAGGTCGTTGGCAGCTAATAGCGCCTTAAGTGTCCTTACCAGGAAATACCTACTTATTTTAATCATTTATTTTGGTAATAAGATTAGGATTGTTATTAGTAAGAAATAACAAACGTTAAATAATCTTATCTCTTTTCTCAATGCCTAATCCTACTAAATGCGGCAGTTTGGATGGATGGATGTTTGTTAGTCAATTACGCCAAAACGGCTGAACGGATCTGGATGAAATTTAATAATAATAGATCGATTAGAGCGTCGCACAATGATTGTTGATATAGCTGTCCCTCATGACGAGAACCTCGTGAAAGCTGAAAAAGATAAACAAACAAAGTATCTTGATCTGGCTCGCGAGGTTGTCGACATGTGATGTGGGAGGTAGATACAGCAGTCATTGTGCCGTGACGGCCAATGGTTTAATAGCCAAGAACCTCGACGAACACCTAAGAAGGCTCTCGTTGGGCAGCTGGATCAAGGGCTTGATCCAGAAGGCAGTACTCCTGGACACGGCGCGCATAGTTAGGAGGTTCCTCTCTCAGGAGCCCTGACCACCGGTAGCTTGGACCCTATCCTGATACCGGTGGGATACTATTTTTTATATTTTTAAATGTTTTTATATTTTGATATTTTAATATTTAAAAATGTAAATTATATGTATAATATATTATAAAATAAATGGAATAATAATAATAATTTGACACAGAGATAGATAATCTGCAATAAGAGCCATTGCAGATTATCTATCTCTGTGTCAAATTATTATTATTATTCCATTTATTTTATAATATATTATACATATAATTTACATTTTTAAATTATAATTTCAATTTATAGTGGAGGAAGTACTAATACCACGCGGGCAAAGCCGCTGGCAGGTATTTAATTACACCTATGACGTCCATAACCTACCCAAAATTGATTTTGTGTTCCTAACTACCTAGATAAGTTGGCTACCTAATGAGAAATAAATGTAGTCATAAACCTGTAGATAGGTCATAACTTTTAATCAGTTGATAGTTACTTTTTAATTAAATTTCCTATTAGATAGGTACCTATAAAATAACCAAATCTTGGTGAAATCTTGGTGATTGTATGTGCTTTTAAAATTATGTTGAATTTGTTGATTAATTGAGTAGGTACTTTTAATTCTACCTAATGTAATTTCGTTAATATAGAGTTACAGCCATAGCTCCAAGAATCACCAAACTTAGATAACTGGCGGTGGACTGGGCACATTGCTCGCAGAATAGATGGTTGATGAGGCCGATAGGATCTGGAGTACGGACGGAGACTGGACGGAAGACTCACCGTTGGAAGGTCTCCAACAAGGTGGACCCGATGACATTTGTGTAGGTCACGGGACTCCGATGGATGCGAGACGCACAGCCCTCTTAGACAACATACTTTTCTGTTAATGTTCACGCTAACGATTACTACAAAATGTATGGCAATGACATTACATGCGGAGAGAATTGTCACGTGACACACGTCCAGGTAATGTCATTGCCATATATTTAATTGAGATAACAGGACCGGTCGTTTTGGCGACACTTGGGGAAGGTCTATGTCCAGCAGTGATGAGGGTGACTTCAAATTCATTGCCAATCTTTGAGGGGATGAAAGTAGGCACTCAAATATGAAGCAAGCTCACACGTTTGATAAGCAATCTAAGCAAGGGATGATACGAAGAGAAGTGGAGATTTTCTTTTTTCTTATTTACCGTTGTTTTTACAAGCTTTTATTTAACTTAGACTGTTTATATGTATGTTTGTAAGTTGTTCGTCAAAATTTGCAAACCATTTTTGACCATTTGTTGGTATCCGATTGAGCTATAATTTTGCATAGGTATAGGTTTATCTCTCAGCTGCATCTATTAGGACTAGAAGTTGGGGAAAAAGCTAGGCTTTGTTTTATCTTGCTTCATCTGAATAGGAACTCTCGTAACTACATACAAACTTCCTTATCTGGGTAACAATTTATCAAAGCATTTGTTATTTAGTATCGATACGTAATATTAAACATTTTATCTGATTACTTACCTTCATATTTATCAGATAACCGAAGCAGTTAGGTATGGTACCTTCTTACTTATCAGTTTCATAATCAGCTGATAAGAGACAAAATTATGTTTGGTGTTGAAGGCCCTTATGTTGTTGTAGAGGATCCACCATCACCCCAGTGTTGAGAATGGCGCCATCACTCTGACCATAGCAAATTGCAGCTAGCATAGTTTGTTTTTGTTATGTCCTAAAGTATGCTTTATTATGTCATAAGTATGTCTTTTCATGTCCTAAGTATACCTTATTATGTCTAAAGTATGCCTTGTTATGTCTTAAGTATGTTTTCTTATGTTTTAATTACGTATCATTATGTTTTAAGTATCATAAGATTAAAGGTAAAAAACATGTTCAATGTCAAGGTTTATGAGGTAACTTTTTTGTATAGCGCAAGTAGTGCATGCTAAGGCGCTAAAATTGACCAATTGTGATAAAGTCAGTAGTAAGAAATTTCGGCTAGTCAGCGATTGGTTGATCATAATCATGCTTCTCATGATTGGCTACAGACAGTGGAAAGTTTTCGGAGTTCACCATGTTGTTTTATGTACATATTGAAATACATATGTAAAGTTCCTTTGTTTTTATTGTAGTTTGTAGATTTGTGAGAATGTGAATTTAGAATCTAATAGTAAAGTATAACGTAGATTCAGTTTGTCCATCGAATACATACTTTGCATTATGTATAAATGTTAGTTTTGTCGTTAGAAAAACAAGTAAATATGTAAAGTAAATATGCAGGTGTTCATTACATAAGAGATAAGAAAAGTCTTCTCTGATTGGTTGTCGTCAAAATGTCAGAACACCTGTGATTGGTCGATAGTTAATGTTCAAGTTAATTTGTAAAATTAACTAAATGTATTGGCTGTCCGGGTCGGCATTATCTTCACTACGTACCCCATAGAATTTGGGTGATAAATATAGGCGCCCCTGGCAGTCAAAGTTAGTCTCTCAGCGTTAGTGACTCAAGTGAGCTCGTAGGCCTCTGGCTTCGCTCCTATCGCCTAGTACCACACCTTGTACGGCGGTTTAAAGTGTCTTGTACCACTCCTTGTACAGACATTAGTTACTGGCCACTATTGGGGCAGTAATTCATATTGTGTTTTCAAACTGTAATTCTGTGTAAATCTGTGCTTCATCTAACTTTTACCATTTACCTTTTATTTTATGTGCCAATATACCATTTTATATTTTCATCTGTGTATCAATTTCATCGACCCACTTGCTCATATCATCACACGTGAGTGTCGCGAGACAACAATACGCCAGTCACACACAAATCCATCAACCCTCGCGCCTATCGTGAGAAGCATCGTGTACAATTTGGTCCTTCGTTCGCCGGATTGTGTGTTGTGACTGGGTATTATGAGTGAGCATAGTGCGGTCACGACAAGAAGCAAGACAAGAAGAATGGCCAGTGCAAGACACCTAGAGTCGGACTCGGGCGTGCCCAGTGAGAGGGCGCCCGCCTCACCATCGATGGCACCAACGACGTCGTCATTCCCCACGCCGGCAATACCTCTGGTGGGTGGTCGAGTTATAGATCACCGTAATGTGCAAGCACCAGAGGTAACGCCACGAAGAGGCCGTGGAAGGGGAGAGTCGAAAGAGCCCAGTGTCGCCGCCTCATCCAGGAGCGGGCAGAGCCACTCCACGTACCTGAGGAAGAAGGCGGAGTACGAGGCACAACGGGAGTTGGTGCGCCTCAGAGAGGGGCTGGTGAGGAAGAAGCTGGAGGTCGACTTAGCAGAAATTGACGCTGAGAACTCATCAGGTACGGACGAGGAGGGGACTACAACCCGACGTGTCGAACAGTGGATGGACACGACTCCACGAATAGATGAACGTCAAGAGTCATCGGAGTGCCGTGTACCGTCCACACTCGCCGTACCTACACCTAGTGACGCGCATGTGCAAGTGACCGCGTCGGCGCCCGCTTCGTACAGCGGAGCGCCCGCGACCGTGTCAGCGCCCGCTTCGTACAGCGGAGCGCCCGCGACCGCGCCCGTTACATACACCGGTGCGCCCGCGACGTACGTTACACGCGACGCGACGCCAAGTGCCGCGATGGCGACTGTTAGTTCCTGCGCTCCGAAAGCGCCAGTGCTAAGGTTCGCGCGTGAACCCAGTGAGGACAGACGACCACCCAATATGTCAGTGCAGTTTGCGGATCCAGTGTTGGCGGCGCCAACTCGTGAGGTTGCTGGTCCGCAGACATCAGCAAGGGGGGGAGTGAACTGGGGGCACGAGCACGAGGACACGGAGCGCAAACCGAGGGACAACCGGTTTGACCAGTTGGCCGACGCTATTGCAAGCATAGCTCGGCCACGCCCGGTGCCAAGGCAGGCTTACGAGCTGCCCATGTTTGGTGGCAACCCGGCAGACTGGCTCGCCTACAAAAATATGTTTTGGGAGACGACGGCCCAATATAATTTTAAATCGTACGAGAACCTAGCTCGGCTGCGAACATCATTGCAAGGCGACGCACGGCGGGCAGTGGAAGACCTGCTGCGCACGTGCATCAATCCAGCCGACATAATGAGGGCGCTCGACGAGGAGTTCGGCCATCCGAACCTGCTGTTAGAATGTGCCATCAAGAAAGTGCGTGCATTACCAAAGGTCACCGACAGTGGACGTGAGTTGCGTACGTTCTCCACCACGGTACGTAATTGTGTGTCGTTATTAAGGAACATAAACGCAAATGGATATCTCAACAACCCACAGCTGGTAAGTGAATTATTATCTAAACTCACACCTATTCAACGTGCTCAGTACGGGGATTTTGCGATGGGGGTGGCATCGTCACAGGGCATTGATGTCAGAGTGTCACCTAGTTTAGAATTATTGTCAGAATTTCTAGTGCACCTAGCCAGGGCTACTTCATATTATGTACAATTAGACTTGCCTAGCCCTGGCCCAGCTGTTAATTTAAAATCAAGATCGGTTGTACCTAATAAGGGTCAGCAAAATTATAATAAACAAAAGTTGTTCGTACAAGCTGAAGCTGACACTGGAAAAACAGCTGATGCTGACAAACAAACAGCTGATGTCAAAATTGAGTATAAATGTTCCTTATGTGAGAAAACGCACACGTTACTGCAATGCGAGAAATTCGCGAAGTTAAATAGTGAAGAAAGGTGGGGACATGTAAGAAAGACGCGAGTTTGTTTCAGATGTTTAATTAAAGATCACCCGCGTATCCACTGTCGGGGCAAAAGATGTACAAAATGCAACGCGGCACATCATGTGATGTTACATCAAGATAAGAAAAAGCATGAGTCTGTAACTAACATGAGAGTAAATGTAGGCAGTGCTCTTCTAAAAATTATGCCAGTAACAATTAAAGTTGGTAATAAGATTAAAAGTTGTTACGCCCTATTGGACGACGGTGCTACTGTATCTTTGGTAGATAGTAGTCTTATTGGAAATGTAAAAGGCGTCCAGAAACCAATAAGAATCCAAAGTGCACGTGGCATAGAACTACATGATTCCAGTTCGAAGGAAATAAAACTGTCAGTACGCGGAGCTACAAACAAAACTTTCAAAATTATGTGTCGCACGTTACAGGACCTGGACCTGCCGGCGCAGTCGGTGCCTGCTGGCATCATGGAGGAGCATCGCCACCTCCGTGACTTGGGCTGTGAAGAAATGTTGGGAGCCAAGCCGCTGCTGCTGATCGGGCAGGACAACTGGGAGCTGCTCGCCAGTGAGGAGACACGCCATGGAAAGTCTGGTAAGCCAGTTGCCTCTCTCACTAAGCTAGGGTGGGTAGTTCACGGGCCTATTAGAAGATTGTTTTCCGCTGACAGGTCATGTAAAGTAAATTGTATGTCTAGTCTACCCATGTTGCATGACATGGTCAAGCAACAGTTTGACCTGGAGGCCATCGGTGTTAGGGATGCCCCACGCAAACATTGGGAAGATGAGCGAGCCACTGCCATCTTAGAATCTACCAGTAAGATGACGGCAGATGGCAAGCAATGGGAAGTAGGTCTGCTATGGAAGCATGACAATGTGCAACTTCCTGATAACAGAAGGCAAGCGTTGCAAAGGTTAGGTGGCGTGGAGCGTAAGCTACACCGTAATGTCGAGTATGCAGCAGCATACTGTAATCAAGTGGACAGGTTGCTAGAGGAGGGGTATGCCTCCAGGGTCCAGGGTGGCATAAGTAGTCACCCTATCTGGTACCTGCCTCACTTTGGGGTGGTCAATCCCAATAAACCAGGTAAGTTGAGACTGGTTTATGATGCTGCTGCTGCATATGGGGGCACGTCACTTAACGACAACTTGTTAACTGGCCCAGATATGTTAAATTCACTACTAGGTATTTTAATTAGGTTTAGACTGGGACCAGTAGCCTTCAGCGGGGACATAGCTGATATGTTCATGAGGATCCGTATCAGGAAGGAGGATCAGGGTGCCCAGCTGTTTTTGTGGAGAGGCCAAGACAAGGTTAATGAACCACAAACATATGTCATGAACTCGATGATATTTGGTGCAGTGTCCTCCCCGGCAACCGCGATCTTCATTCTTAACAAGAATGCAGATAGGTTTTCAGGAAAGTACCCCCAGGCTGTGGAGGCCATACACAGTCGTCATTATATGGACGACTATCTAGACAGTGTATGGTCTGTAGAGCAGGCTAGTGAGCTGGTTGAGCAAGTCACTCACATACATGCTCAGGGGGGCTTCATGATACGGGGGTGGATTACAAATTCATCGGAGTTACGGGAGCGCCTACAGCTGGAAATGCCCGAAAGAGTATCGCTGGACAAGGGTGAGTCCGCGACAGAGAGAACGCTAGGTATGATATGGTCGCCTAGCAACGATCATCTCGCGTTCGATCTGTCATTTAAGCGATTGCCTGACGAGATAAAATCGGGTAAGTCTATCCCTACAAAGAGGGAATTCTTACGTTTTATCATGTCGATATTCGACCCGTTAGGCCTGTTGTATCCGTGTGTGATTCAGTCGCGGATATTGATGCAACGTGTGTGGAAGTCTGGGATAGACTGGGACGAGCCGCTGCCTGCAAATGAGGTGGACGCATGGTTCACATGGCTCAATAATTTGCAGTGCCTAGGTAACCTAGAAATACCTAGGTGGTATGGGCTAAGTTTAGGTAAAGTAGAGCTGCATGTTTTTGGTGACGCTAGCGAGTTAGCGTATGCAGCAGTCGCTTACCTAGTAGGTACCACCGAGGATGGCAAGAGACATGTTGCCATGGTACTAGGCAAGGCAAGAGTGGCACCCCAAAAGGTTGTATCGATACCGCGACTAGAGTTACAGGCGGCTGTGCTTGCATGTCGAGTGGCAGACACAGTCGTCAAGGAAGTAGGTATAGATATTACACGTAAGTACTTGTGGACCGACAGCAAAACAGTTTTGAATTGGATTAACTCTGATGCCAAAGATTTTCAAAAGTTTGTGTCTCATAGATTAGGTGAAATAGACTCGCGTTCTGAGAGATGTGACTGGCGCTGGGTTCCATCGGCGGAGAACCCAGCTGACGTAGCGACCAGGTTGTCGTGGCCGATAAACAGTGGTGCGTGGCTGTCGGGTCCCGCTTTTCTTCTGAGTTCACAGGAGCGGTGGCCGGTGTGTTCCGACTTGAGGTCGGAAGGCACTGACGCCGAGAGGATCCAGCGCACCTACAACCTGGTGGTAGTGGAGGAGCCAGTAGTTGATCACACCAGAGCGTCAACATGGAGACGCACACAGCGAGTACTAGCACGCGTGCTGGCATTTATCAGTAGATGCCGCAAGCAGAGACCGACTGCCACACTCTCCATAGAAGACCTGCACGACGCCGAGATACGTCTCCTGCGCCAGATGCAGAAGGAAAGTTACCCAGCCGAGGTGACAGCACTCTCCGATGGAAAACAGCTGCCACAGACAAGCAGGTTAAAAGCTCTTGACCCTATGTTATATGAAAGTCTCATTAGAGTGAGGGGTAGGCTGGGGGCTTGTGAAGCGCTCTCTTTTGACGAGCGCCATCCTATTATTTTAGACGGGCGCCATCCGCTAACCCGTAAATTAGTTCTGCAATATCATGTGTCTGCCTTACATGCCAATCAAGAGGCAATAGTGAACCTAATAAGGGAAAGGTTTTGGGTCACTAACATACGGTCCACAGTAAAGGCCGTAATATCAAAATGTCAAGTGTGCCGGCTGTCTCGAGCTAAGACAGCGGCACCTAAGATGGGTAACCTGCCGGCCGCGAGGCTGGAGGTGACGCGTCGTGCGTTCATGCACTGCGGGGTCGATTATTTCGGCCCAATGGAGGTCACCATCGGGAGGCGCCGGGAGAAGAGGTGGGGGGCGCTGTTTACGTGCCTCACCACACGCGCTGTCCACGTGGAGTTGGCGGCCTCGCTGAGCGCCGACTCAGCCATCCTCGCCCTGCGGCGCCTAGTGGCGCGCCGGGGCCGGCCCGCCCACATGTACTCCGACAAGGGTACAAACTTTGTCGGGGCCAACACCGAGCTTCGTGCTGCGCTGCGGGACCTGGACCACACCCGGGTCCAAGAAGAAGCCGTCAGCCGGGGTATCGCCTGGCACTTCAACCCTCCCGCGGCCCCACACATGGGTGGCTGCTGGGAGCGTCTAGTGCGCTCAATTAAGAGCGCCCTCAAGGCGACGCTGCGAGAGCGCGCCCCACGTGAGGAGGTCCTTTACACCCTCCTCACCGAGGCCGAGCTGGTCGTCAACAGCCGGCCGTTATGTTATGTCTCTGACGACGTGAGCCATCCCGTCGTTTTGACACCCAATCATCTCCTGCTGGGCTCAGCCGCGGGGGATGCTCCGTACGTGCGCCCTGATCCGGGCGACATCGACTCGCGACGCATGTGGCGTCGTGTCAACGCGTTGGCAGACCTCTTCTGGCGCCGGTGGCTGCGTGAGTTTCTTCCGGCTCTGCAGCGGCGACAGAAGTGGACGAGCGACGTGCCCAACGTCAAGGTCGGCGACGTCGTGCTGGTGACCGACGAGAATAGGCCACGTAACCAGTGGGTAAAGGGAATAATTAAGAATGTAAGTCCCGGGATGGACTCTGTTGTTAGAGTAGTCGACGTGGAGACGACTTCGGGGGTCTTACGTAGACCTGCGGTCAGGGTGATTGTGCTTCCTACCGACGGTAGCGTGATCGGTTGAAGCCTCTCACGGGGGGTGGTATGTAGAGGATCCACCATCACCCCAGTGTTGAGAATGGCGCCATCACTCTGACCATAGCAAATTGCAGCTAGCATAGTTTGTTTTTGTTATGTCCTAAAGTATGCTTTATTATGTCATAAGTATGTCTTTTCATGTCCTAAGTATACCTTATTATGTCTAAAGTATGCCTTGTTATGTCTTAAGTATGTTTTCTTATGTTTTAATTACGTATCATTATGTTTTAAGTATCATAAGATTAAAGGTAAAAAACATGTTCAATGTCAAGGTTTATGAGGTAACTTTTTTGTATAGCGCAAGTAGTGCATGCTAAGGCGCTAAAATTGACCAATTGTGATAAAGTCAGTAGTAAGAAATTTCGGCTAGTCAGCGATTGGTTGATCATAATCATGCTTCTCATGATTGGCTACAGACAGTGGAAAGTTTTCGGAGTTCACCATGTTGTTTTATGTACATATTGAAATACATATGTAAAGTTCCTTTGTTTTTATTGTAGTTTGTAGATTTGTGAGAATGTGAATTTAGAATCTAATAGTAAAGTATAACGTAGATTCAGTTTGTCCATCGAATACATACTTTGCATTATGTATAAATGTTAGTTTTGTCGTTAGAAAAACAAGTAAATATGTAAAGTAAATATGCAGGTGTTCATTACATAAGAGATAAGAAAAGTCTTCTCTGATTGGTTGTCGTCAAAATGTCAGAACACCTGTGATTGGTCGATAGTTAATGTTCAAGTTAATTTGTAAAATTAACTAAATGTATTGGCTGTCCGGGTCGGCATTATCTTCACTACGTACCCCATAGAATTTGGGTGATAAATATAGGCGCCCCTGGCAGTCAAAGTTAGTCTCTCAGCGTTAGTGACTCAAGTGAGCTCGTAGGCCTCTGGCTTCGCTCCTATCGCCTAGTACCACACCTTGTACGGCGGTTTAAAGTGTCTTGTACCACTCCTTGTACAGACATTAGTTACTGGCCACTATTGGGGCAGTAATTCATATTGTGTTTTCAAACTGTAATTCTGTGTAAATCTGTGCTTCATCTAACTTTTACCATTTACCTTTTATTTTATGTGCCAATATACCATTTTATATTTTCATCTGTGTATCAATTTCATCGACCCACTTGCTCATATCATCACACGTGAGTGTCGCGAGACAACAATACGCCAGTCACACACAAATCCATCAACCCTCGCGCCTATCGTGAGAAGCATCGTGTACAGTTGTACCTACTAGCGACCCGCTACCCGGCTTCGCCCGCGAGCAAAATTATTTGAAAAGCACGTAGCGCCATCTAACGGCCTTAATCACAATCAAATATAGCCTAGGTCACTCCGGATAATGTATGTTTCTACAAGTAAAAAAAATATTTAAAAAATCGGTTCAGTAGTTCCAGAGATTACTATTCCTACAAAAAATCTTACAAACTTAATCTCTTTATAATATTAGATAGTACAGATAGATGGATGTCTACTAGCTAGGCTTTTTTTTTGAGGTTGGGAAGTAGTCGCTTTCCAATAATCCTGCGACGCCACCTTTATTTGGGAGAAAAATAGTAGCTTTCAAAAATAGTATCTAGCTTTCAAAAATAGTATCTAGTATCTACGAGTAGCTTTTAAAAATAGTAGCTTTTAAAAATCAATAGAATTTGGTTTTGAAGGCCTTTTTTTCTGGAGGAAACTTTCAAAAGGCGCCTGGACTTTTAGGGAGAAGACCAGGAAGTGTGTGGTTCTTACCTCACTTAAACCACCACCAGACCACCACGGTGATCATTATTACGTTACCGGATTCGCTCAGCTGTCTTGCCAAAGAGCAAAGAGTCAAGATACTTAAATTACTCACTGCAACCTAGTATAAAAAAAAACTTTTGCCAAAAAGTACAATTGACTTCTAAAAATTGCAAAATAAGTCGGTGTTTGTATTTTGTTTCTTCGTTATTTGACACCGACTTCCGAAATTAAAGTTATTTTGCAATTTTTAGAAGTCGGTTGTAGGTACTTTAGGGATAAAGTTTTTTTTTTATTTTTCACTTTTTAGTTGTACCCCAGAACTAAAACTAAATAATAAAGTTATGTCAAAATGGATAACCCCATGGAATTTGAGCATAATTGGAGAAAACCAAAACGTCATCTGTATATATGTCGTAGCCATCTGGTTGAATTCGCCATTCAATTATACGCCTAGGCCGTTCATTAAACGCCGGCATTCAATTAAATGATTGAAGGACAACCAGCCAAGTCGTTGAACGCTACGTTTAAACAGATGGCTGGATGTCGTCTAGTCATTTAGTTAATTTGGAAATTGATGAGTTCGTGATACCACTGATCATGATTATATGTGTACAAAAGGCAATGTTAGGATGCAAGAGCGAGCGTAGCGAGCTCGGGACATTAGGCACCCCGACTCGGATAGGTTAGGTTCGAAGGGGATGGTGGGGTCTAGTGAGCGAGCGAACTTAGACCCGGCCATCCCCTTTGTGATTATTCTTTTTAAACTATTGAGCTTCGCGAAGAGGGGCTCCGACTACACCTTTTAAATAAATTGAATCACTAATGTTTTTGAAGTGAAAACTTGTTTAGGCACGTTGGGCATATTTGAGATGAGAAAAAACTATTGAACTCGCGCGTCACCGGCCGTCGTAGCACTCGTAGCGGATTGTTTTTTTTTTTATGAATTTCGATCTTATGGTTCTTTCTACGGGGTTTTATAAAGGGAGCTCAAATTTTGGTTATTTTTGCGACTGGACTTTACCGCTTTCGAGATATTTATGATTTTTTATCTTAATAACCCCTCTCTCTCCCTTAATAACCCCATCTTTCATCATTTTTCATTTAACTTGAAGTTTTGAATCACTTCGCTGAGTCTTGGTCAGTCATCTCCAAAGGCCTGACTTTCAACACGCCAAGTTGTTAAACGTTGAGAGATCCTAGTTGAATTACCTATCGGCCTAGCCATTTAATTGAATGCCGACGTTTAATGAACGGCCTAGGCGTCCAATTGAATGGTGAACTCAACCAGATGGCTGCGACATGTACATATTTTTTATTTATGTTAATTTTTTCGAAAAGGGAATGAATTTCTATAAAATTTATATGGGACCACATCTGAAGTATGGCCTAACAAACAAAAAAAAAATCATCAGAATCTATTCACAAGTGGGTGAGAAACCGAGTAATAACATACAAAAATAAAATTACAAAAGTTGGTTTACGGACGATAGTTTAACGTGACAACGCCAACGTCATAACAAAACATTGATGAAATATAGATGCGGCGCATGCGTACAATGAGCGTAACAGGACACTTTTTCGTGCATGCAGCCGGCGTTCATCGATTTATTAGACGTTGTCACGTCAAAAACATACACACGAATTGAGAACCTTCTCCATTTGAAAGTCGGTTAAAACACTCAAGGTAAGTATTTCTAGGTAATTTATTGTTTGATGCCGAACCAATCATGCGTTTAGCGAACTAATGTTTATTCAATGCCGACCAGGGTTAACTTTTTATCTCAGAGTTAGTTGTAAACATGGAACCATTGTGTATAAAATATTTATATTTTAACTTCGTGTTACGAGTAACTATTCGGACTCGCGCACGAAGAGTTCCGTACCGTCTATAAAAATGGCAAAGAAATCACGTTTGTTGTATGGGGAGCCCCTTAAATATTTATTTTATTCTGTTTTTTAGTATTTGTTGTTAGAGCGGCAACAGAAATACATCATCTGTGAAAATTTCATCTGTCTAACTATCACGGTTCATGAGATACAGCCTGGTGACAGACGGACAGACCGACAGACAGACAGACGGACGGACAGCGGAGTCATAGTAATAGGGTCCCGTTTTACCGGATTATACGCGGAACCCTAAAAACTGAGTGGAGTTTTTGGCGTAAGTGGGCCAAAGCATTTCTTCTTTTTAACCGACTTTCGAAAAAGAGAGAGGAGGTTCTATGTTCGACTGTATGTATGTTTTTTTTTATGTAAGTATGTCCGCCTGTTTCTCCGTCAGTTGTGGACCGATTTTCAAAATTATTTTTGTATCCAAAAGAATATACTCCTGAGGTAGTCCCATATAAAGTTTATCGAAATTGCGTCAGCGCTTTTTGAGAAACTGAACAAAAACGAAAAATACGAATACCTCGATAACGTTTTGGTGTTCTCCAAATGTTTAAATTCCACGTTCCATGTTATTGGGGTTTTTAGTTCTAGGGTATAACAACTAAAAAGAGAAAAATAAAAAACTTTTTTACAAAAAAAACAACCGACTTCCAAAAAAAAAATACCTACACTAAAAATTAAAAAATAACTTTAATTTCGGAAGTCGATGTCAAATAACGAAGATGTAAAATACAAACACCGACTTCCGAAGTTAAAGTTATTTTTTAATTTTTAGTGTAGGTATTGTTTTTTGGAAGTCGGTTGTTTTTTTTGTAAAACAGTTTTTTAATTCTTTAAATAGATAACTTTGTACCACCTCAGAAACAATAAATGAATCCACTATCGAGATATCATCAAACAAGTTAATTCATAAAAATGTCTATGAGAAAATGAATTTTCTTAACAATTTTTTTTTTTGATGTCATCATAGTTATTCTGCTATTCAGGGCGGAGACAAATCACACATCATAAAAAATCAGTCCAGTCGTTCTTGAGTTATAAATCGTGTAACTAACCCGACTTTGTTTATATACCTGCCTCTACATATAAAGAAGATTGAAAGGTCGTCTTCTTCTTCTTTAGAATCGATGGTTTCTAATCTTTTGAAATAGTTTAGACCCCGAAGCTGGCCGCATTAATTACAGCGTCTGAAGCATTCATCGACGGCGCCAAATCACCTGCTCCTCAGCTCACAGGCCGTCTCTTTCCTCCGCGCCTTTTTGGTTTTTTTTTTGGGTGGGAATTCATCCAATGACTTGACTCTTACTGACTAAAACCCGCCCCTGTTCCTTCCTTACCTGAGTGTCTAGGGGAGCGGTAACTCTGTTACGAATTTATCCGCTACGCCTCCGCGCATACGCGGGCTTATATTACACTCTAAAAAAAACATTTTTACAAGTTATTTTTTAATTTTTAGTGTATTTTTTTTTTGGAAGTCGGTTGTCTTTTCTTGTAAAAAAGTTTTTTTATTTTTCACTTTTTAGTTGTTATGCCCCAGAAATAAAAACCCAATAACATGGAACGTGGAATTAAAACATTTGGAGAACACCAAAACTTCATCGAGGTATATGTATTTTTCGTTTTTGTTTAGTTTATCAAAAAGCGCTAAAGCAATTTCAATAAAATTTATATGGGACCACCTCGTATATTATTTCGGATAAAAAAAGAATTTTGAAAATCGGTCCACAACTGACGGAGAAATCGGCAGACATACATAAAAAAAAAAAAAAAAAATACATACAGCCGAACATAGAACCTCCTCCTTATTCGAAAGTCGGTTAAAAAAAGGGGTATGACAGACAATACTTTGATTTTAATTTAAGGTAAAAAATGATATTTTATAGAAATGGCAATATGCCTATTTATTTATTTAATCATTTATGTACAGACAAAGACTCAGTAACAACAGACATCATTAAAAATGTAGAACAAAGGAACTGCTTATTTCTTCAGAAATTTCTACCTACCAAATGAAATTGTACCAATTATTCGCCTCTCTAAATAAACGTTATGCTAAACAAAATTATGCAGAATTTTAACTTTGTCAAAGGTCATCATCATCTGCCTAGCTTTTTCCCAACTATCTTGGGGTCGGAATCCAGTCTAACCGGATGCAGCTGAATACCAGTATTTTACATGGAGCGACTGCCTATCTGATCTCTACAACCCAGTTACTGGGTAATACGATACCCCTTGGAAAGACTGGTTGTCAGACTTTCGGGCTTCTGACGACCCGTAACCACGATTGACAGCCGGGACCAACGGCTTATCGTGCTTTCCGAGGCACAGAGGAGTCTCGGTATGTAAAGATGGTCACCCATCCATGGACCAACCCCGGCAAGCGTAGCATAACCTGATGGATCGATCCGTGCGGGGCTGTAACTTTGTCAAAGGTAATTATGCCAAATAAAATTCTGCTATTTTAAAAGTACTGATGCCATTGTAACTTCGGACATATAAACATTCGGCCAAACAATAATTATACTAAATAATTTTTATGCCTTAAAAATATTCGTTTAATTTTTTGTAAAAAAGTTTTTTATTACCAGGTGAATCAACTTATAAAATAATTAAAAAAAAAAAAAAAAAAAAAATCAAAATCTTTTTTGGTTTTAAATACCTATACATTTGCCACGTAATCATAATAGTCTATCTATACAGATAGATTCACAAGCAAGATAATAAAGATTTTTTCGTATGAATCATACAGATACAGTCAAACAATCCAAAGCAGTCAGTAAAATAACGGCGACATTTTGTTGCTAAGAATATAATACAAACAATAAGTAAAAATTAAAAAAATATTTATATATAGTAATAATTATTCCGAGTGAAGTGAAGCTGTATCATGGGGGTTGAAGCTAATACCAGCATAAGAAGACAATATTTAATAGCAGCATGCTGTAAGTATTTCATTACTTAATACTTTTTTTAAATGTTTAATATATAATTAACCACGGCACGGATGGTGTTGTGGTTGAACGATTGGCTGCTGCGATGCGTATATCGGGTTCGATTCCCGCACGGAACAAATATTTTTATGGCCTGCAGATAGTTGTTCCGGGTCTGGGTTTATGGTGTATGTGAGTTTACATGTTTGGTCATGCAGGTAGCAACTCAATTCTAAGGTTTGTGTCCCTAATATTATTAAAAACAACTCAAATCAACTCGTTATGAAACAGGACCAAATTACAGAATCCTTCGCAGATCAATTTGAACTTAGCTTTGTTAAAGAGCCCGATGGACTACACTACCAATTATTAATGCGCCCAGAGTAGCTAACTCAGTTGAGAAATTCAACATCACAGGTGACATGGTGCAAAAGGAATTGTCCAGTTTTGGTGAAAGCACGGCCACTGGCCCAGACAGCATACCGTCCATATTATTAAAGAACTGCTCCCAGGCCTTGACCGTAAACTTAGCTCAGATTATGAATAAATCACTGGAAGAAGGCGTGGTGCCTGCTGATTGGAAAGTGGCAAACGTTGTGCCGATCTACAAGAAAGGAAATAAACTGCTACCCGTAAACTATAGACCAATTAGTCTGACTAGCGTAAGTATTCAAAACAATGGAGAAAATAATTGCCCGTAAAATAAGATAATTCCTATCGCAGAAGCAAGTTATCGTGAAGGAGCAGCATGGATTTGTCCCGAGACGATCAGTCACAACAAATTTACTTGAATGCGTACACAAATGTGCAAAGAATTTTGAAAAAGGGCATCCTACAGATTTTATATATTTGGATTATGAAAAAGCGTTTGATCGTGTCCCATTGTGCCGTCTAATCCATTAACTGGAGCACTTCGGCATTCGCGACAATCTGTTGGCCTGAATAACTGATTTTCTTACTAAAAGAACATTTAGTGTGCGCATTGGTGACGTTCTCTCAACAGCCCGTGCGGTACTGGTTGTGTCCCGCAGGGATCGGTGCTTGGTCCTCTGATATTCATTTTGTACCTAACAAACCTCAAAAACACGCTTCGCCTGCCATGCTCGTTATTTGCGGATGATACAAAGTTTTTTGGGAACCCCCAGCTGCAATGGCAAGATATCCAAAATGCCCTAAATGCAGTATTTGAATGGACTCAAGACTGGTTACTGACCCTGAATGTTGACAAATGTACCGTCCTTCACATATGATCCTTCCTATCATCTGTCGAGTCACAAAAGATTTGGGTGTTATTATGTCTAGCGACCTAAAATGGCAATCTCACTTAAATATTAATCCGCGTTCTTAAATCAATGAATTTGCAAAAGCTAAAAGGAAGCGCTATCGTGGCTCGTCTTTTATATACGGAATGTGGAGTAGTCCAGCATTGTCAAGAGAGCAAATTCGAAGGTTTATGTCGTTCGCTAAGCATTCAAATGCCTGACACCGATGACTTTTGTTAAGCTGTACAAGACCTACATAAGATCTCTCTTGGAATATGCTAATTTCATCAGGGACCCATATTTCAAGAAACACGTTACTCAGCTTGACAATTTCCAGAGAAAGGCAACCAAGGTGGTCAGCACCCTGCATAATTTACTTTAAGAAGAGCGCCTTAAAGACCTTGCCCTTATCACACTAGAACAACGTAGACAAAGGAGTAGGCTCATTGAGACATACAAATTACTCACCAATTACTAAGATGTGCCCAGCCTTCAAGACCTCTACCACACTGAATGCCAACGAACACCTACGAGGACATTCTCTCAAGCTGTGGGGAAATTCATTTTTGCTAATATTTGTTAATACATTTTTGTTAATACAGGTGTAAAAAGACACATCACAGAGCCGTTAACTACGCATACTGTACGTCTAACACAGTAGTTTTGCGCCAAAATTATTGCTGGGAAACGACTTTTATTTTTAGGTATGAAAAAAGATGCTATTATTTATTGCGCGCAATGTAACGCAAACCCAGGCTAGTGGAGTTAAACCCCGCTCTGTCGCTTTTTTTTTTTAATTTTTCGAAAAAAAAAATTGCGAATATGATCTTCCATAGGTATCTCCAGCACCAGTGAATTCCCAGATATGGTCTAATGGAAAAAAAAATATCCAAATAATGGGTAGAATTTGTGACTTTCGGCTTCGGAAACTATCTTTTTACACCCGTTACATTATTATATTTTTTTTATTTTAGTGTACTTAGGTCAGTTAGGAGTTGGGTATACCATGGGCTGGACAGCGCCAGTGCTAACCAAGTTGCAGGATCCTGACCAGTCACCCTTGGCGAGACCCACCAGTGACGCAGAAACAGCCTGGATAGTGTCCATTACTTTTATCGGGATTATTTTAGGTAATGTTAAAAAATTGTTACTGTACATACAAATTGTGTAATGTACATACAAATTGCAATGGAAATGGGTGGTCATATTTTAAATACTGCTTTTGCCCATAGAAATGAACAACTTTCTTCAAGAAAGTCATGGAAAATTCCGGAAAAAAAAATTGGTCTTTGTACCAGAAGTCCAACTTACTATTACTTTCTTGAAGAAAGTTGTTAATTTCTATGGGCAAAAGCAATATTTAAAATTTTACCTCAGCCGATGACAGCTTTGTACGGAAAGTCCAATCTTTTTTTTTGGTAATGGGGTAGTTTCCTAAAAAAATGTAATTAGTCCGTCAGTTATATTACCAAAAAATATTGGAAACGTATTTTTTCTTTTGTCACGTAAACAAAAAACTGGGTAAGTGTGAGTTGGACTCGCGCATTTAGGGATCCGTACCATCGTACAAGATTATACGCGTCTACATCGTCGACATTATTCAAATCGAGCACAAAAGCCCTTTAATTTTTAATTTATTTTTATTATTTGTTGCTATAGCGGCAACAGAAATACACATTCTGTGAAAATTTCAACTGTCTACCCATTACGGATCATGAAATACAGCGCGCTGACAGACAGACGGACGGACGGATGGACGGATGTACGGATGGACGGACGGACAGCGGAGGCTTAGTAATAGGGTCCCGTTGGTTATCTTTCGGGTACGGAACCCCAAAAATGAGGACGATACAGTGAGTTAAAATATCGCGTGACGTCACGATGTGCGACACTTTTTACCACAAAGAGACGTAACGAGCCCTCACTCCTGAACTTTAATGCGTTTTATCTTTGTCATTTTTATTGGTTTGGTAAAGCAAAAAATACATGTCCAATCTTTTTTGATAATCTAACATAAGGACTAAATAGAATTATTATTTTCGAACCCAGGGAACTACTCTATTGACTGACTTCCTTGAAGAAAGTTGTCCATAAGTGTGTGTGTGAGTGTGTGTGTGTGTGTGTGTGTGTGAGTGGGTGTGTTGTTGTAAGTTGTTGTTGTTATGTTGTGTTGTTGGTGTTGTCTATGGGCAAAAGTAGTATTTAAAATATGACCTCACATTTCCATTACAACATGTATACCTAATAATAAAATTGAATTTTTAGGACCTTACATCTCAGGATATCTCTGTAACGTGGTAGGAAGAAAACCTTGCCTCTACTTCGGTGGAGGCATGCTTTTACTGTCATACCTTATGTTGGCACTTGCAAAAGGATTGGTTCTGGTATACATAGCCCGAACTTTGGTTGGAGTTGGAACTGGAGTGTTGTTTGTTACAAATATAGTCTACATTGCAGAATTAGCGTGAGTATCAATTTAATTTATTCTTTTTTAACGATAGAATTGCTAAGCCTAGTACCTACTTAAATTATTTTAATAATTTACTCATATGTTAATTATTTCTCTCATCCGTATTAATCGGTCTCGGTGCAGCCACTGCTTTGACCACTGATCTACACATTTGAAGACTTATAGATTTACAATGTATCTGTGGAAGACAAAGATATGGATATCTTATCGTCTTTGTCTCTAGTAGCCCTCATCATAAGTCAGTGATACTTCCTTCATAGCCATAATTTCCACGATAAGATAGATTCCTAAAATCTATTTAGTCTGTCAGTTATATTACCAAAAAATGTTGTACACTTATTTTTTATTTTGTCAGTTGTCGTCATGCCTTGGTACCTACACTTTTTACTTAGAATAAATAATAATAATAATAATTTATTCATAAGCCTAATCCAAAAGGAGAGAAAATATGTCCACGAGTAAATTACACTGTATTGGCTTCAAACTATGATCCTTATTGTAATTAGGCTAAGTGGGTACATGCATGTAAACTTGAAACTACTGATACCTAAACTGTCCTGTATTTCAGGTGTCAGCGTTCCTTCCTAGTTAATCACAAATTTAGCCAAAGTTTTCTGCTGATTAAAAACAAATGAAAATAAAATTAAATATCATTAAAATGAAAATAAAATTCAAATGAAATTAAAATACAAACAAAAGTTAAATTAATATACAATAAAAATTAAAAATAATAATTAAATTAAAATACAATTAAATAAAAATACAATCAAAAATTTAAATTGAAAAACAATTAAAAGTTGATTAAAAAAAAAAGATAGAAATATCGTAAAGATTGCCTAGTAAGTGCATATTTTATGCTGTGTGTGTATCGTTGTGTGTGTAGTGTTAATGTTTGAATATGTGGTAGTTAATAGAAAGTGGAGAGTATGTGTGTACAGAGTTTGTTGTGATTGCGCAAGAGTATTACTGAGGCATGCCAGCCAGCAAGTCCTCAGTTTCCTGGTAGGTAAGGGAAGTAAGCCAATCTTTCACTTTCATTTTGCAGTTGAGACATATTTCATCTGAACAAAACTTGTTCAGATGAAATATGTCCGACAGTCTTCTCTGTGGTGTGATTAAAACGAAGAAACCTAGATATTTGTATGACAAGCTCAGTTAGATGGCTAGCAAACGGGAATGCGCGCCCAGGCTTTGTAAGCAACTCGCAACACAGTCTCATAGGATATCAGCTTTCAGAGGCAGTTTCCGATATGTATAACCTCTCAACGCCGAAGACGCGTCACGTTTCAGCATCTGTCAGTCCCCGTTGACAGGCGGCCATCGTGTAACTATAGACTTTGTCAGGTTCCGGGTGTATGAACCTTGTCACAGGTCTAAATATATAGTGGCGTAATCTTGGCTAATAGTGATAATAGCGGTTTAAAACGCGTGAATCGGATTTTTGGCAAGGCAAACTAGCGGAAAACTAGTGGCACACATGAGAGCCGCTCGGGGTAGAATACTAAAAACTATTCATACGCTCAGATTGCGTCTACGGCAATATCTGATAGACGCGCAACGGGAACTGGACATGATCACACATAATGTCTCCATCATATAAAATGCCTGCACCACTTGTCTTACCTGTTCCGTCTGTGTCACGCAAAACGATGTATTTAATTTGAAATTATAATACCTACTATCCATGCCAATATTTTTATTATTTTATTGTGTTTATGTGTTTTTCTATTTTATTTTTGTAAACCTACACGTTTATTTATTTCATAAAAAGTATTTATATTTGTTAATTAGATATATTTTATTTTGTTTGAAACGATTTGCTCCGTCACTCGTCACAAAAGGTTCATTGGAAGACCAGCGTCAGACAGCATCTGTCTGGTAACAATGCTGAAATGAACCTTTTTGGCGCAGCCGTGAGGCACACGCAATGTTATTTTATTGATTGTCAATTTTTGTTTTATTCTTCTTTTGTGTGCCCGGTGACTGTCGTCAAATAAATGTTTTTTCTTTCTTTCTTCTTAAACAGATTTTAAATTATTTTAACCAGGTCTAATTATCGAAAAATTAAAAAAAAAAGAAGTTTTTAGGGCAAAAATATTCGAAACTCAATTCCCAAACTATTTAGATACCCGTAAGCTTGTACGGAATCCTCGGCGTGCGAGTCCGACTCGCACTTGGCCGGTTTTTTAATGTTTAACACGACTTTTATTAGCTTCACCTGTACCAATAACTGTATAAAAAAATCTTAGTGGTTAAATTTGACCCACTTCCTGGTTTCCGATTAAGGCCCCTCTCGCGGTCCAGTGGCGCCCTCATTGAATAAAAAATCGTAGCATAGCACAGAAAATAAATATTAAAAAATCCAACTTGACGTTTGTTACAAAGAGGATAAAGAATTTTTATGTTGTTAAAACAGGTCTCAAAATGTTTCGTATCCAAAGTAGTAGGCAAAAGTGTCAGAAACGGCCGTTTTTGGCACTTTTGCCTACTACTTTTTTTGCGTACGTTAGTTTGGATGACAATACATAGTTAGCTAAGTGACGTCATTCATATCCAATATGGTGGACTCTCGAAGATGGCGGACTAGTTATTTTAAATGCTCTTCCATGATAATCTAACTACTAGGTACCTACCTAGCCTTTTCCCAACTATCTTGGGGTCGGTTTCCAATCTAGCCGGATACAGCTGAATACCAGTATTTTACATGGAGCGACTATACGATACTCCTTGGTAAGACTGGTTGTCAGACTTTCGAGCTTCTGACGACCCGTAACGACTGTCTAAGAGCAACGATTGATACTCGTAGCTGGGACCAATGGCTTAACGTGCTTTCCGAGGCACGGGGGAGTCTCAGTACGTAAAGATGGTCACCCATCCATGGACCAAACCCAGCAAACGTAGCTTAACCTGATGGATCGACCCGTGCGGCTGTTATTACTTTAGCCACGAGCTCCATGATAATGTAAATGTTCGACTAAATGCCCCTCCTCCACCTCACCACACCCACCACCACCTCACCTCTTTTCTTCTAGCCCCATACACTTTACTTATCACGTATCTACAAGCAAACCAATGAACATATATATTTTTTTTAATTTTCAGGTCAACTAGAGTTCGAGGGACACTGCTAACACTAACTGGTTTCTCTAGTGCTATAGGCATCCTGTTAGTATATTCAGTAGGACCTTTTGTCTCATACGCAACAATTAATTGGATAGCCATGTCTTTAACTGCTACATACCTTGCTGGCTTATTTTTTTTTGTACCTGAAACTGCTGTTTTTCAAGTTATGAAAGGTGAGAGATGAGTTTCCTTATCACTATCTGAAGTAAATACATGGATAAGTTTATTCTGAACTGAGATCTTTAATCTGACGATATCGAATCTGAGATCACCATGGACTATGTACCATCATATTATACAGTGTGTAAAAAGACACATCACATAGCCGTCAACTACGCATACTGTACCTACATCTAACAAAGTAACTTTGCGCAAAAATTATTGCTGGGAAACGACTTTTATTTTTAGCTATGAAAAAAAAAACTATTTTTTATTGTACGCAATGTAATTCGAACCCAGTCAAGTGGAGTTAAGCCCCGCCCCTTCGCTCTATGCCACGTAGGTACTTATTGGATACGTTTAATATTCATTGCGTTTTTGTAACCACAAATGCGTAATTCCGAAATTTCGAAAAAAAAAATTGAAAATTCAGGTAAGTAATGCTTGTTTGGAAAAAAGTTAAGTAATAACACTGAATTCAATTTCGTAAAAAACTAAAAAATAATTACTACTTAGACCTTAAATATCTCCAGAACCAGTGGATTCCCAGGTATGGTATAATGGTAAAAAAAAAGATCCAATTAATGGGTAGAATAAGTGGCTTTCGCCTTCAGAAACTGTCTTTTTACACCCGATTTAAGTGATTGGTAACTAATATTCAGATAAAATATTATCTGACCCAAATAAACTGCAAAATGCCACAAAATAGATTCTCCACATTTTGTCGCTGTTAGTTTTACATAAATTTTAGAAGCTACTGTATATTGAACACTCGAGAAACAATCAGTAATGATAATGCTAACCGGCAAATACGACTGCTAGTTTCTCTATTCCAAAATTCATCTAAATTAGTTTAGTGAGTGACTCAAACTAGAGGGTGAAAACGAAAAAAGCCAACAGACGGAGTATTTTTTGCACTTATAATATTAAGTAGATATGAATGAATTACACCATTTAAAAAAATATAATCTCATTCCAGGCAAAAAAGAAGAAGCCATGGCGATTCTCACTTCACTTGGCAGACAAGATGACATAGATGAAATAGTATCCCAAGCAAATGAAAAGCCAAAACCAAAAATTGCTCAATTGACTGAGATGTATACAGTCAAGACTAATAGAAGAGCAGCATTTATTATAATAAGTATAAATGTTTTGTCACAGTTCAGTGGTATGATGGCTGTGATTGCCTTTGTTACGGTCATCTTCGATATGACAGGGTCGGATATGGAGGCACACATATCTACTATAATCATCGGTGTTACTCAGGTCTTAGCATCAGTTATTGCGCCTGTACTTGTTGATAGAACTGGAAGGAAAATCCTATTGTTGTTCTCCTGTGCTGCTTGCTCACTGAGTTTGGTAAGTTCATGTCCGTGACTACCGCCGGTACTGTTTGGTTCTATAATTAGATCTTTAGCGACTGCTACTTTGCATTTTGGTGACACTTTGCGCTTGGTTACTTGTGCTATTAGTAGATATTTTAAATATTTTTTAATTATACATTGGGATCCTACCATCTATTGTATATTTTCTCGGTCCCTCAAGTTTGCTGGGATAGTAAACTCAACTATTAATTAACCTCGCCTATGTAAATGGACAGTAAATTAGAAGTAGTGTACAGTAAAGAGTTTAGGATGTCTACTTTACGAACCTTAGATATTCATCCACCTTATTAAAATTATACATACCCCAAATAGTCTTAAAATTAGTGACTTTAATCTTACAGGCTTCTCTTGGAACTTACTTCTACCTCTACAACAATGGTTTCCAAATTGCTGAGGATTTACAATGGCTGTCGCTAGTATCAGTAATGGTATTCTGCGTTGCATATTACACTGGTAAGTTTGCAAACTTGGACTTTAATGTTGACTCTATAGAGCGGATAACAGCATGTCATATCTCAAAGTTGTAATTTTATAAGTTCATAAAGACATTAAACGATAAACGCATGCAAAACATACATTAGCTTAAATTTTCTCACTGCTGGGACTCGGTGAGAGGGGTTGGGCTGTATGGCCTGTATGTAATCGTATAGGGCTCGCATGGTGGATCATTCGAGACTAATTTAGGTTGGCTAATATCATAAATAGCTTTGAATGATTAACTTTTGGACGTGCCGATGCTCACAATACTTTCCTTGAGTATTTTGAGACTTAACAGCAAAGTACGAGTAAATCCTGATCCTCTTACTTAGCAAGCTAGCCACAAATTTATTTTTTCTCCAGGTATGGGCATCATCCCTAACACATTCACTGGGGAAATGTTCACGGACACCTGCAGAGGTTTCGGTGGCACCATCACGGCAACCATCGGCTTCGTCTTCGGATTCGGAGTATCCACCACATTCGGTTACGTGTTGCCGGTGTGGGGACCTAGTGTGGTCTTCTGGATATTCTCTGGAGCTTGCGCATTTACTTTCTTCTTTACTGTAATTTTTGTACCTGAGACAAAAGGAAAGAGTCTTCTAGAAATTCGGGAACTGTTGAGGAGATGATGGGATTTGAATCTGTTTTATTAAGTATTAGTTATTAAATGATTGTAAATATGATTTTTGTTTTTTTTTTCTCTTAACTTCCTAGAACTGCAATTGACACCGCAATAGTGAGGAAACCTTGACCTGAGGATCTGAAAAGCCGCTTTAGATTAGTCATACTCGTATTATTTCTTGCACACAATTTGGACGGACAAGCGTGTAAATAGCCGTGTTTCTCTGCGGATTGAGGACTAGTTACAATCAAACACCTGGATTGCGTGCCGATTCAAAATGCCTATAGAATATGAAAAAGCTGAGGACATACAAAATATATTTGTTTTAAAAAAACGTGCTTTACGAGCAATATACAGGCTAGGGTCAAAAGTTTCCATAAGATAAATTTTCAAAGAGATTGGGATTCTCACGGTGGCATCTCAATTAATTTTTTGCAAAGATTATTGTACATTACACAAAATATACATTTATACACTCTCGCTCCTTCCCAACGTCTTCGTAATGTTCATGGCTCGTTTATGGGTCTCGGTATCCGCTTTTACAATAAGCTACCCCTTTCTTTTCTTGACCTGCCTTTTAATGCATTTAAAACTAAAGTTAAATCTAGTCTCTGTTCGAAGGCTATTCCAGGAATATTCCATCAACGACTATTTAAGTACATGATAAGTGTAGTTGGTCGTTGTGTTGAATGCAAGACAGTGATAAACTTGATGTTCTTTCTCCATAATTAGCAGACAGATTATATGAGTTCATAGAGTAGGTAATTGTTTACTAATTTTACTGTGATGGCCCTAGTTTACGAGTATCACTTGTGGCTTAAAATCACAGCCCTTTGATAGATTCTACCGTTGCGATTCAAGTTCTTCAAACTTAATAGACAGATGTGTTGCGAGTTTGTTGGCCACTTCTTCTTCACAGCTAAAATACTAGGAAGTGACGACGGGCGGGCGTTTTTGGGGGACTGTCTTTATGTAGAACTTTGACGTTCAAAAAGTGCTGACTTTCAGCCTAGTTTGAATAAATGACTTTTGAGTTGTTTTTTATCAATCAGTCGGGTTTTTTGATATTTTTTATTTATTTTATTTATATGGGCAGAAGTGGTCTTTAAAATATGGCCACGCATTTTCGTTACACGCTGTATAAGGATTCGGAGAAGCTAAATTCAACAAAATGTCTTATCACCGAATTACTATTTGGTTTTTCTCATGAGATCAATGAAGGTTGGTCATTGACATAAAAGGAAAATCACTTTGCGCGTTTTCCTCAAGTTCAGATGACTAATCGGCAGTGACGCACTGAATGGAACTTTAGTTTGGAAGACGCAACGTCCAATTTCGTTTGCAGTTTTATCAATGGCACGAATAGACCGTTAATTTGTCACAACTCACAGGGTTTTGTGAAGATGACTCATTTATTTGTTTAGAATGACGTTGTCTGACGTTGTGATAAAGTCTGCAAGAACCTTGTTTTGTTGCGGTTCGAATGTATGGTTTAAATTACACAATAGGGCATTCTCCTTTTTTTGCGAGGTGATAAATCATCCAATGATTTCTCCCGCTCTGGGAGCGGGTGGGGAACCCCAATAACATGGAACGTAGAATTTAAACATACTCGTAATTGGAGAAAACCAAAACCTCATCTAAGTACACGTATTTTTCGTTTTTATTCAGTTTCTCAAAAAGCGCTCAAGCAATTTCAATAAAATTTATATGGGTGGGTCCCATATAAATCGTCTCCTCGGGAGTATATTCTTTAGGATAAAAAATACTACAGAAATTTGAAAATCGGTCCTTAACTGACGGAGAAACCTGCGGACAAAAAAAAAAATACATACAGTCGAACATAGAACCTCCTCCTTTTTCGAAAGTCGGTTAAAAACCCACCTCTGTTCCTTCAGTTGTCTTTGTGCCAAGGACCGCGGTAACTCTATTTCGATTATCCGCGACCAATAGGGTATTCTCCTGTGTTTATTTTTGTACAATCACTACATACGAGTAATATAAAAATAAACTTTTTTCAAAAAAAAAAACAATCAACTTCCAAAAAAGAAAATCAAATAACAAAGAAATAAAATACAAACACCGTCTTCCGAAATTAAAGTTATTTTTTAATTTTTAGAGTATTTTTTTTTTTGAAGTCGGTTGTTTTTTTTTTGTAAAAAAGTTTTTTTATTTTTCACTTTTTAGTTATTATACACCAGCACTAAAAACCCCAATAACATGGGACGTGGAATTTAAACATACTCGTAATTGGAGAAAACCAAAAAGTCATCTAATTATACGTATTTTTCGTTTTTGTTCAGTTTTTTAAAAAGCGCTGAAGCAAATTCGATAAAATTTATATGGGACCACCTCGGGAGTACATTTTTGCGGATAGACAGAGAGGAAAAATCGGTGGGCATACATAAAAAAAAAACATACATACAGTCGAACATAGAACCCCCTCCTTCTCCCTCCTCCTTTTTCGAAGTCGGTTAAAAACGAAGTCCCCCGCTGCGTCTCTCTGTTCACGATAAACTCAAAAACTTCTGAACGGATTTTCATGCAGTTTTCAGAGTGATTCATGAGGAAGGTTCACGTGTGTGATTTGTACCCGAGCGAAACTGGGGCGCGTCGCTCGTATTTTGTATGAATCAACAAATTACACTAAGTAGTGTAGTGTCTACTTCCCTGTTTTCCCCACTCTCCTTTCGCAGGTATTCTGGAAGGGATTTCATTAGAAATAAGCTTCACTTTTTGTGCTTATTTTTCTGTTTCCATCTTCTTGTGTTTGTTATTTGTGTGTATAAATTGTTAAATAAATAAACTTTTTTTGAAAACAGCATCGAAATTAGTTATTGGTAAATAAAGCTACAGTTAGCATTTTAAAAATTGGTATAAAGAAGAGTGGGGTGTGGTATCTCTTTCATTCTACCGTACATGTTTACCGTATCCGACGACGCCGTGAAAGTGTCAAAGTTTTGGTCCAAAAAAAATTAAAACAATGTCATGCCAGCAACACGAAGAAGTAGACTAGTATTCAGCTGCATCTGGCTATTCTGGCAGCGGACTCCAGCTGCATCCGGTTAGTCCGGAAGCGGACCCCAGCTGCATCTGGCTAGTCCGGCAGCGGACCAAAGGTGCATCTCGCTAGTCCGGAAGCGGACCCCAGATGCATCTCGCTAGTCCGGAAGCGGACCCCAGATGCATCCGGCTAGTCTGGAAGCGGAACCCAGCTACATCCAGCTAGTCTGGAAGCAGACCCCAGGTGCATCCGGCTAGTCCGGAAGCGGACCCCAGGTGCATCCGGCTAGTCTAGAAGCGAACCCCAGGTGCATTCGGCTAGTCCGGCAGTGGACCCCAGCTGCATCCAGCTAGTCCGGAAGCGGACCCCAGGTGCATCCGGCTAGTACGGAAGCGGACCCCAGCTGCATCCAGCTAGTCCGGAAGCGGACCCCAGGTGCATCCGGCTAGTCCGGAAGCGGACCCCAGCTGCATCCGGCTAGTCCGGAAGCGGAACCCAGCTGCATCCGGCTAGTCCGGAAGCGGACCCCAGCTGCATCCGGCTAGTCCGGCAGTGGACCCCAGCTGCATCCAGCTAGTCCGGAAGCGGACCCCAAGTGCATCCGGCTAGTACGGAAGCGGACCCCAGCTGCATCCAGCTAGTCCGGAAGCGGACCCCAGGTGCATCCGGCTAGTCCGGAAGCGGACCCCAGCTGCATCCGGCTAGTCCGGAAGCGGAACCCAGCTGCATCCGGCTAGTCCGGAAGCGGACCCCAGCTGCATCCGGCTAGTCCGGAAGCGGACCCCAGGTGCATCCGGCTAGTACGGAAGCAGAACCCAGGTGCATCCGGCTAGTCCGGAAGCGGAACCCAGCTGCATCCGGCTAGTCCGGAAGCGGACCCCAGCTGCATCCGGCTAGTCCGGCAGTGGACCCCAGCTGCATCCAGCTAGTCCGGAAGCGGACCCCTGGTGCATCCGGCTAGTCCGGAAGCGGACCCCAGCTGCATCCGGCTAGTCCGGAAGCGGACCCCAGGTGCATCCGGCTAGTCCGGAAGCGGAACCCAGCTGCATCCGGCTAGTCCGGAAGCGGAACCCAGCTGCATCCGGCTAGTCCGGAAGCGGAACCCAGGTGCATCCGGCTAGTCCGGAAGCGGACCCCAGCTGCATCCGGCTAGTCCGGAAGCGGACCCCAGCTGCATCCGGCTAGTCCGGAAGCGGAACCCAGGTGCATCCGGCTAGTCCGGAAGCGGACCCCAGCTGCATCCGGCTAGTCCGGAAGCGGACCCCAGCTGCATCCGGCTAGTCCGGAAGCGGACCCCAGCTGCATCCGGCTAGTCCGGAAGCGGAACCCAGCTGCATCCGGCTAGTCCGGAAGCGGAACCCAGGTGCATCCGGCTAGTCCGGAAGCGGACCCCAGCTGCATCCGGCTAGTCCGGAAGCGGAACCCAGGTGCATCCGGCTAGTCCGGAAGCGGAACCCAGCTGCAATTGGGCAAAGGCTAGGTTATGACTCTAAACTTGCCAGCCCTTTCCAAAGGCGGTGGTAACAAAGGCCACAGATAATTTAAATTAGGGTTGCCATAATTTTTGGGAATAAATAATAACTAAAAACGAGGGGTAACGGTTTATTAGGGTTCCGTAGGCCTAACAAGGACAAGGAAACCTTATAGTTTCGGTCTGTCCGTCCGAGCCATAGCTTACGAGAATTTTAGTAGGTACTAGAAAGCTACAATTTTGCAAGGGGCCAAGAATACGAAATAAAAAAAATTTGAAAAAAAAAAAATTATATCTATGTACCTCTCCTACATGTCAAGTGGGTATATTTTTTCTAGCCTATCCTAGTGTGGGGTATCGTTGGATAGGTCTTTCAAAACAACATTTGCGTTGTCGATGGGAATCGCAAATACATATTCGATAGCATAACTGTGCATAGTATATTGATCAACGGGGCATGTAACAATACGGACGCGATACTAAAATACGGTGACGGACCCGTATATACGGGACGTATGGGAACCCTAAATATAATACTAGTGTACACTACCACGAGTTGGTCTAATGGCTTGCTTGTCGATGTAGTTTTAAAAGTATAAAACACATGCTTTATGAAAATGTTTTTAATTAAAATATAAGTAGATTTTTATCTTAACTAATAGTAATAATACAATATTTTTAAGTATAAGAGTTTCATAAGAATAACAAAAGAAAATTTACAAGTTACATACTGCTGTCCTCAAGCTATAATGCCGTTAAATCTGACAAAATCACATTTTGAGCTAAGCACAAAAAACAGCGTTAAATTACGTAGAATCAAGGGAACTTAACAGTGATTTTAACTGTTTATCTCGAAATCTATTAAATAGTAGAAAAATACTGCTTAGACAGATCGATAGAGATTTTTTGGCTGATATCCGTGGCATCCGAAAACAAAACCGAAATGTCAGACAAGGGCACTTAAGCTTAAGGACGGCAGCATAAATACATAAGATCTTGCATCATACTAAAACTAAGAGGGAACAGGGGCTACGATTCTCCATACAAATGTATTCCCCTTTTTTCTTCCTGAATAATGCCTCTAGAGCAATCATTTTTTTTTCATAAAGTCAAGGTCTGCTGTAGACATGTCCCTGTCATTTCCTTCTTTCAGCAACTAATAAGTCAAGAAAATATGACCCTCCAAAAATGACAAAAATTGGCCAATTTTTAACGTCGTTATTAGAGGACAACCAGACAAATTAGAAAAGTTTTTAACATAGAACATTTGATAGGAACATACACATACTCTTTCTTAAATTATTTGTGCTAAAAATAATTGAATCGGCTCAGTTTTCGAGGAGAAAAAATAAAAAACCTTTTTTACAAAAAAAAACAACCGACTTCCAAAAAAAAATACACTACAAATTAAAAAAATAACTTTAATTTCGAAAGTCGGTGTTCGTATTTTACTTCTTCGTTATTTGACACCGACTTCCCAAATTAAACTTATTTTTTAATTTGTAGTGTATTTTTTTTTTTGGAAGTCGGTTGTTTTTTTTGTAAAAAAAATTTTTATTTTTCACTTTTTAGTTGTTATACCCCAGAACTAAAAACCCCAATAACATAGAACGTGGAATTTAAACATTTGGAGTACACCAAAACGTCATCGAGGTAAACGTATTTTTCGTTTTTGTTCAGTTTCTCAAAAAGCTGTCAAGCAATTTCGATAAAATTTAAATGGGACCACCTCGAGAGTATATTCTTTTGGATAAAGAATAAATTTTGAAAATCGGTCCACAACTGACGGAGAAATCGGCGGACATACATAAAAAAAAAAAACATACAGTCGAACAGAACCTCCTCCTTTTTCGAAAGTCGGTTAAAAAGGGGAATACGAAACGTCGATCTCGTCAAAAACTTTGTGATAAATTCGGTCTGAGCTGCGCTCTGTCCCTATCGCACTCTAAGGGGCAGCAGGCTTGAGGCAGCAGGACAGCAATATAGTTTCAAATACCTATTTTGCAAATTCCTCGCAGGCCCTGTTCCCTCTTAAGTATCAATTATAAATTTTACAGAGTAATATAAAATCTAAACTAATGTCATGTTCCTTGTGTCTCCCATAATCTTCCTCAATTCTTCCATTTTATTGACTGCAACAAAGACAAAACAAAATTACGGTTTTTAATTTTAAAACTCTGATATACCTACCTATGAATAACTTATTCAGTTTCTAGGCAAGCGTGCTCCATCTTCGACCACATCATCGCTTACCATCAGGTGAAATAGTGGTCAAACGCGAGCCTGCCAATGATAAAAAAACCGACAAAGTGCGAGTCGGACTTGCACACCGTAAAAATATATTTACCTAAAAAAATCGATTTCAGTTGATTTGAAAAGAAAAAAAGACAATTTTAATAAATCTCACAGCCAATCGGTAAACTAAGTTCTAGGCGGGACTTTGGAATCTCGGGAGCTTAGAGTGGGGACTCTGATTGCCAACACAGGGAATACGACGGCACTGTAATCACGTGCTGCCGTGCACAGCGAGGCTCAGGGGAGATCCCCCTACAGTCTCCTCAGGGATGAGCCCTAATAGAAAATATGCATGGTTTTTTTTTTCATCGGTTTATCGATAAATATACAAAAACGAAATATTAACAGTTAAAACAGAATCAAAATTGCAGCCACCATAGAAAACGGCGTTTTTGAGAGAGGGACAGATATACGGGCGTCATGTCCTTTGACGTCAGAATTACTGATGTTACGTCGGACTTCTCTTCCTACTTATCAACTTTAAAGCTTAATCAAGTGGGATTTCACTTCTTTTTGCAGAAATTTCATTTTATATTCATATTAAAAACAGAGTCCCACTACGCAGAATAAATTTTGCAAAGACAGTCTGTCGATAACGCTAATAGTTTGGGTGTGCTCTTACGGTTTCTCATCCGGGTCACCAGGTAGATCCAGATCTTCCATGATCCTAGTTTTGATAATGTTTCCTCTATGTGGGCGTTAAACTGTACCAAATATCAGCGCTCTAGGTCAATAGGAAGTACCAGTTCTATTTTGATGATCAGTGAGTCGATGTGTCAGTGTCGAAAATGCGAAACTTTGCTTTCGCTTAGCTTCGGAACTAAATGATCTACCGAATTGAAATTTTGGATTTCCAGTGTGTGATTAGTTTACTAGATGACGAAAATTTCAGCGTTCTGGTCCCATCCAGAGGTTCTCAAATAGGGGCCTGAAAATGCGGCGAAATGGTTCCAGAAAAGGATGGTACGGCAGTGTTGCTTCGCGCTAGACTTGGCACACTTGTTCTGATGTAGAAATTGAAAAAAAATCTTGAATAGTTGTTTACTTTAATAAGTATTGTATTTAGTAAATAAAAAAATGGCATGCATATTCATACCCATTGGCGTTGCGCAGAAGTGGCTACGGAGTGGTCCTTTAAGAGAGAACGGGCCCTTTTCATGTGTGATCAGCGGGATGGTTTTAGTGAGGTAAGAACCCCATACTCCCTGGTCTTTACCCCAACAGTCCAGGCCCCTTTTGAAGGTGTCCCCACGAAACATAAAATATGTTAACTTACGTTATCTCTCAGCGTGTTCTCAGCCAAGATGTACTCTTCTGACTGTGGGTTGAGGGTCATCTTGTAGTTGGTGAGGGCCGCCCTGTCCTTCTGCTTAGCTAATGTTTCAATCACGACGGAATGGATCTGCGAAACAGCATTATATTAGAGCAAAATCCCAGAGCCATGTAAATAACGAAAATTAAATGTAAAAAATGTGTAACACACAAACGACGGCACGGTTGGCGCAGTGGTTGAACGTTCGGCTGCTGCGTTGCGTGTCGCGGGTTCGATTCCCGCACGGAACTAATATTTGTATGGCCTACAGTTGTGCCGGGTCTGGGTGTCTTGTTTATGTGAGTTTACATGTTTGTGAACGCACCCACGATACAGGAGTAATTCCTACATTACCTTGTACATATGCGCTAGTCTCAGTCGGTCGTCACTATTAGCGACTTTGTTGACGCACTTCGCTAACAGCTGCTTGCTCGCTTGCAGGTCGCTCAGACGCGACATTAGTGCCACTATGGGGATGTAACATTACCTTGAACATATGCGCTAGTCTCAGTCGGTCGTCACTATCAGCGACTTTGTTGACGCACGTCGCTAGCAGCTGCTTGCTCGCTTGCAGGTCGCTCAGACGCGACAGTAGTGTCTCTATGGGGATGTAACATTACCTTGTACATATGTGCTAGTCTCAGTCGGTCGTCACTATTAGCGACTTTGTTGACGCACGTCGCTAACAGCTGCTTGCTCGCTTGCAGGTCGCTCAGACGCGACAGTAGTGTCTCTATGGGGATGTAACATTACCTTGTACATATGTGCTAGTCTCAGTCGGTCGTCACTATTAGCGACTTTGTTGACGCACGTCGCTAGCAGCTGTTTGCTCGCTTGCAGGTCGCTCAGACGCGACAGTAGTGTCTCTATCGGGATGTAACATTACCTTGTACATATGTGCTAGTCTCAGTCGGTCGTCACTATTAGCGACTTTGTTGACGCACGTCGCTAGCAGCTGCTTGCTCGCTTGCAGGTCGCTCAGACGCGACAGTAGTGTCTCTATCGGGATGTAACATTACCTTGTACATATGTGCTAGTCTCAGTCGGTCGTCACTATTAGCGACTTTGTTGACGCACGTCGCTAGCAGCTGTTTGCTCGCTTGCAGGTCGCTCAGACGCGACAGTAGTGTCTCTATCGGGATGTAACATTACCTTGTACATATGTGCTAGTCTCAGTCGGTCGTCACTATTAGCGACTTTGTTGACGCACGTCGCTAGCAGCTGCTTGCTCGCTTGCAGGTCGCTCAGACGCGACAGTAGTGTCTCTATGGGGATGTAACATTACCTTGTACATATGTGCTAGTCTCAGTCGGTCGTCACTATTAGCGACTTTGTTGACGCACGTCGCTAGCAGCTGTTTGCTCGCTTGCAGGTCGCTCAGACGCGACAGTAGTGTCTCTATCGGGATGTAACATTACCTTGTACATATGTGCTAGTCTCAGTCGGTCGTCACTATTAGCGACTTTGTTGACGCACGTCGCTAGCAGCTGCTTGCTCGCTTGCAGGTCGCTCAGACGCGACAGTAGTGTCTCTATCGGGATGTAACATTACCTTGTACATATGTGCTAGTCTCAGTCGGTCGTCACTATTAGCGACTTTGTTGACGCACGTCGCTAGCAGCTGTTTGCTCGCTTGCAGGTCGCTCAGACGCGACAGTAGTGTCTCTATCGGGATGTAACATTACCTTGTACATATGTGCTAGTCTCAGTCGGTCGTCACTATTAGCGACTTTGTTGACGCACGTCGCTAGCAGCTGCTTGCTCGCTTGCAGGTCGCTCAGACGCGACAGTAGTGTCTCTATGGGGATGTAACATTACCTTGTACATATGTGCTAGTCTCAGTCGGTCGTCACTATTAGCGACTTTGTTGACGCACGTCGCTAGCAGCTGTTTGCTCGCTTGCAGGTCGCTCAGACGCGACAGTAGTGTCTCTATCGGGATGTAACATTACCTTGTACATATGTGCTAGTCTCAGTCGGTCGTCACTATTAGCGACTTTGTTGACGCACGTCGCTAGCAGCTGCTTGCTCGCTTGCAGGTCGCTCAGACGCGACAGGAGCGTCTCTATGGGGATGTTGGATGATACCGTTGTACGTCCGAACCAGTCCTGTGGATAGGAGTCACGCGTGAAGTGCGGTATCTCATACAAATTGGCAAGTCATTTTCATAGAAATTAATGAACCGATTTTAATTAAACTTGGTACATATATATACGCATGTCACCTTGGTCTAAAATGTTTCACTATCTATAGAAAATTTATTTAAATAGGTGCTTTGATGCAAAGGGGTTATTACAAATTTGTATCTTTATCCTTGGACTGGTGACATGTAGGTATTTTGTATAGCGTACTATACTGGTGACGAACGGCCTGAGAGGCCGCTGCTGTATCTGGTCTATAGCATAGAAACTAGGTAAGGTAGCTTACCGCAGTCTTTAAAAACATTTGAATAACTTATACAGGGTGTAACGGAAAGGTGTGGTCATATTTTCAGAATCGGTTCTGCCCATGGATATGAATAACGTTTTCTAAGAAAAAATTGAAAATTCCCAAAAAAAGAAATGACTTTCCATACAAAGCTATCATCAGCTGAACAATATATGGGAGGTAAAATTTTTTGTGAGAACTTTCTCAGGTTTTCTTGAAGAAAGTTGTTCATATCGATGGGCAGATGCAGTTCTTAAAATATGACCACACCTTTCCGTTACATCCTGTAGAAGGATAAAATAAAACTAACCAATAAACTCTTAATGTAATTTTTAATGAAGAACTTACTCAATGTATGTAGTAAACTACTAACCAAAACTAAAATAAAATCTAATCTTTGTTCGAAGGCATATCTAACATTCCATTAAGGACTATTTAGATGATAAGAATAGTTGGACACTGTGTTGAACGCAAGACAATGTTACACTTGATGTTCTTTCCCCATAATAGGGAATATGCACGAAAAAAAAAATTTGTTATCTAACCGGTTCATCGATGAATATACTAAAATAGAGTACGAACAGTGAAAGCAAAATCAAAATTGATCGAAAATTTAACGAGATATAACAATTTTATACAAATATATAATTGTGTCCCTCTCTCGAAAACGCTGTTTTAGATGGCAGTTGTATGGGCATCATGTCCTTTGACGTCAAAGAACACGTCGGACTTCTCTTTCTAATTATCAACTTTAAAGCTTTTTATCTTCGACGCTGATGAAAATATTTTGAACATATGCCTCATCCCACAAGTAACTTTTGTTCTTCGTTCGGGCCAGTCTTCTACACCTTGCTAGATGGTGTTAGCAGCAACACTTGCAAGTTGAATGAATTTACTTAAATAAAATAAAAATGATTGGAATTATTTTATAGAATTTTTGGCACTTCTTATCAGTTTTACTTTAGTTTATGCATTTTGTATCAAAATGTGTCACTATACAAATTTTAAAGAGGCAAACGGATAACCTCTAAAACTTCAAAGAGCGCCATCTATTACTACAAGAAATATAGATGTCTAAGGGTTCGTTCAAAGTATCACCTAAATTTGAATTAGGAGCCAATTATTCCACAATTTTCTGCTTGGGGCAGTTTATTAATTAAATAAATACAGTTTTTACCACATTTATTTTCAAAATAAAAATATTACTTAAACTTCAATAAGAAATCGATGCATATTACGCCATCTATTGCAATTTATTTGAACAAAATTTTCTGTGTTCGAGATGAGACCCCGTGCTTATGGCTACCGTTGCACGTGTAAGCGGGCACACCAGTGTATGGAGGCTTAATTAATTTGGTTTTATGTTTATGCTTCAGTTTTTTTGTTTTTGATGGCATAATGGAGTGTGATACTTGTGATAGCTAACAAGTGGCGGATAATTTAATTATATGATTGTATTTTGGACGACGTCTTTATTTTTTTTTCTGTTTTACATAATTTTACATACATATATGTTAGGATTGATGCATAGAATTATATAAATTCAAGTTCTTCAAACTTAACAGACAGATGGTGTTGCTGGGGAGTTTGTTGGCCACTTCTTCTTAACAGCTAAAATACTAGGAAGTGATGACGGGGGTCATTTTTGGGAGACTGTCTCTATGTAGAACTTTGACTTTCAAAAAGCTGGCTCTCAGCCTGGTTTGAATAAATGACTTTTGATTTTGATTATTTTTTAAGATTTCTCGGGACCATGAGCACATATTACCATACGAATCACTCCAAACAAAATGTTCAATACCTACTGCTTTAATAGCCTAAACCTCCGACTCGCTAGACGCTGCGAACGAAAATGTACCTAACCTCACAAGCGTGAAGTGAGTTTTGCTTTGTCGCTGCTGGTATTTGTGAATTGTCAGGGCTGCCTCTTTCGATAAAGATGTCAGTAGGTATTTGTAGTTACACTTTATGAATAGTACAAATGAACGAATATAATAATATACAGGGTGTAACGGAAAGGTGTGGTCATATTTTAAGAACTGCATCTGCCCATCGATATGAACATCTTTCTTCAAGAAAACCTAATGAAATTCATAAAAAAAAATTTTACCTCCCATACAAATATTGATCAGCTGATGATAACTTTGTATGGAAAGTCCAATTTTATATTTGGGAATTTTCAGTTTTTTCTTAGAGAAAGTTGTTCATATCCATGGGCAGAACCGGGTTCCTAAAATATGACCACACCTTTCCGTTACACCCTGTATAATATGAAAGCTGTATTAATATATATATAATATGAAAGCTACGAATAGTACGAATGAAATACGAAATAGAGGAAACTGAAAACACGATTCATTGATTTGTTTCTTCATTTACACAATTAGCGTAATAGGTGACTACTATGCTTCTACCTTAGATTATAAAATGTCCATATTCCTAGTACGCCTCCGTAAATTGAAGCCTAGTAATTTTCAAATGACGGTTGACAAATTGAGGTCATTGGCCTTTCTATTCTTATCTCAGACGCCTAATAGAAGTCATTACGTACCTACCAATACTTAATAATAATAATATTTTTTTTAATTTATTTTTTTTTATTTAAAAAAAAATACAAAAACGAAACATGCAAGTTTTCAATATATCTGTTTAAAAACGATAGTAAAACAAATAAGATAGGTACTCACATTTCTGTATCAGCAGGTAAACTAAAAAAATATAAGTTTTTATCTCTTCTCTTGCTGGATATACATCCATCAACTGCACATAACACACCAGTACTAGCCATGTCATAAGAATTCGAAACTATAATAAAGTACGTCAGGTCGACCGAGTTTTATGCGAACGTACGCGCCTAGCGGCTGTCGGCAACCCACTGTGAAATGGGTCGCGTGCGGCCCGGCGGCCGGTAGGCAGTTAGCGCGCGTAAGTACATGGAGTGATTCATACGATAATATGTGCCATGAGGTAGGGACCTCATGGCACATTAATTTAAGGGTATTATTATCATTACTAAGCCGCTTTTGAAAATCCAGTCTGTGGCAAAAGCATGTTAAAAAGCACCTATGTGTATACGGGCTCACACGTAAGACCGTTTGGTCGCTTTTCAATCTGAGAACCGTGACAAAGTTTTTGAAGTGAAAACTTCTTTAGATGCGCGTTGGGCAGTTTTGAGATGGGAAAAAAAACAATTGAAATCGCGCGCCACCGACACGCTATACCCGGGCCTGCAGACGGCGAGCAGTGGGTAGCTCGCCGTTCAATCAGCACCAGGCCCGTGAGTCGACGGCGCGTAGTGTTCCACGCGCGCCTCAAAGATATGTTGTCAGCCACCACTGGCGGGGCCCATCGTGGCCGGTGCCTGCATGCCTAGGGGTAGCGGATAAATTCTGAAAATGAGTTACCGCACCCCTGGGCACTCAGGGCAGGGAAGGAACAGGGGTGGGTTTTAGTCAGTAAGAGTCTGACAGACCCTCCTGCTCCACCCTAGAGCGGGAGATGTCATTAGACGATTTCCCACCCCACTAAAAAAAAAACAGACACGCCATAGGGTCGTAAGCACTCGTAGGGGATTTACAATATTTACACGGTTGAATGGAGAATTGTAGTTTAATAATAATAATAATATTCCACAACTATCACACAACGCCATCTAGTCCCAAGCTAAGCAGAGCTTGTGTTATGGGTAATAGACAACTGATAAACATACTTATATATTTCTAAATACATACATATTATAGATAAATTACACCCAGACACAGAACAAATGATCGTGCTCATTACACAAACATTTGTCCTGGGTGGGAAGCAGTCAGGGTCACTAACCACTAGACCAACAGGCCAGCTTACCTTCTTAGTAAACAGAGATTCCACAATGTCCCATTTGCCGGATTTGGCATGAACGTTTAGCACCACCCAGTCGTATTGTTGCGGAGTTATCTGCAATGAAACATACATTTAAATTCTTTTACGGTTCATACTTTGAACTCAAAAGTTATAATGTACACGACGTTATGGTCCCCACCGACCCAATGAGTTTTTCTGTGTGACATGAATCCTAACTTCCTAACTAATATCACACTAATATTATAAAGGCGAAAGTTTTTGTGTGTTTGTATGTTTGTTACTTCTTCACGCTCAAATGGCTGGACCGATTTGGATAAAATTTGGTATGTGGTTAGCTTAACAAAAAAGCCAAAAGCCTATGTGTTAATCCAGAATAACACATAGGCTTTTGGCTTTTTATCCCGGTATACGCGGGTGAAAACGCAGGGCACAGCTAGTTATATTATAAACGGAAAAGTAAGTTTGTTTTTTATCCTTTCACGCCTTAACCTCTGAATCGATCATCGTGAAATTTTATAAAAGTATACGTTATCAGGAGTACAGAAAAGGACCGGGTACCTTTCATGTAAAAAAACTCTTCGCGAGGAAAAGAACGACTTTCGACGGTCACAATTGCTATAATAATAATAATTATGTGGAATGTGGACTCGGCTGTCATTGTGCCGATAGTCGTTACCGCCAACGGCCTGATTGCCAAAAGCCTCGACGACCACCTATCGAAGCTGTCGTTGCGCGGTTGGATCAAGGGCCTGATACAGAAGGCAGTACTCCTCGATACGGCTCGCATTGTGAGGAGGCTCCTCTCTGGAGCCCTAACCACCGTTAGCTTGGACCCTGCTCCCAATACTACTATTTTTTTATATTTTTAAATGTTTTCTTTTATAAATATTTAGAAATGTAAGTTATATGTGCAAAAATAAATAAACGAAATAATAATAATGTCTTACTATAGGATGCTAGATGGCGCTACATGTCTTTCGAATCATTATACTCCCTTGCGGAGCCGGGTTTGGTCGCTAGTAATAAAATAAATAATATTTTTCCATTTGGAATTTTTAGGTTGCAGCCTTGCAGCTCCAAGTCAAGATAATTCTGGGTAATGGCGATAGGCGCCTCCATTGCAATTTACTTACAATACAACATGGGTGTACGATTCACCTCTGCTGTCTTCTACTCTAAATAAAACAGGCGTATATTATAAAAACAAATATTTATTTACTTATTGTGTTTACAAATAAGTGAGCATCTCTTCCAAATATATATGGTAAGTATATAAAAATAACTAACAGGTGGACCTACGTGGCTGTGGAGTAAGAACAGTACCAGGTTGTTTACATACCCAAACCACAGATAATATAATACTAGCGTACAGATGCCTCATCCCATACAAAGAAACGGTACCGCTGTAACTACGGGTTGCGTCTTGCACAAGCAACTTTTGTTCTTCGTTCGGGCCCGTCCTCTACACCTCGTTAGATGGTGTTAGCAGTGACGGCTTGCAAGTTGAATGAATTTACATAAAGTCTTACCAATATTTTCTCACACATTGAGGAATTACTTTAAAGTATTTTTGGCACTTCATAACAGTTTTACTGTTTCAAAATATGTCACTTATGTCACTATACAAATTTTAAAGAGGCGAATGGATAAACTCTAAAACTTCAAACAGCGCCATCTATTGGTAAAAGAAATATAAATCCCTAAGGATTCGTTCCAATAAACATCTAAATTTGAATTAGGAGCCAATTATTCCACAATTTTATGCTTCGGGTAGTTTTTGAATAAGAAAATACAGTTTTAACATTTTTTTTTCACAATATTAATGTTAGACTTCAATAAGAAATCGATGCATATTACGCCATCTATTGAAATTTATTGGAACAAAATTTTCTTTGTTCGAGATGAGACCCGTGCCCAAACATAAAGATCAATACCTGATGCCGCTGACAAAGAGTGAGGGGTGACATAGCGTTGCCGGCGCCTTCATGCCAGTGGTTCGTACAGTTATAGGCTAGCCATTGAATCACAGATTTGTACGCCAGGTTCGGTTTGTTCACGTGTTTCTGCCATTCTGTAGACAAATAAAGTATTAATTACTGAGAAAGGGCGCGGGCTCTAAATCAGCGTCGACTAGCGTAAACCACAACGCTTGCCCTACGCAACGCTATGCTTGCGCTTGTTTGTTTCTGTTTTGGTTCTCAATAAAGTTTTATTCTATTCTATTCTTGCCGCATGCCGCTCACTGCTAAACATTTGCTGAGCCCCCCTTCTTTTGCCACACTGAAATCATCTGATACCATGTAATAAGTCGTGTGTTGTTGTTATGATTGTTTAGTGTTGGCAATAAATTTAACTTTTTTTTTCAAAATTAATGACAGAACTTAATCAGTATTGGGAAACAAGTTATACATATCCATACTTGATTTTACAAATTGAGACTATTTAGATCCATCGCCACTAACTTAAATATTGACTAGCGTTGTGTATCTTAAGTTTTTTTTTTTTATTAACTTTGCCCTCACTCGGAAACTTCAACTCAATCGTGGGTACAAACACTATTTTGTATATTGAACTTTATTTCAACAAGACTAAAGTTCTTAATACAAAACTGACTTGAACGGAGACTAGAATAATTATTTTACTGTCAAGCAGCAGTGTTCCAGTTTGATACATATTGCTGCTGCTTTTTTTAAGGCAATATGTAATATTTACTGTAAAAGTTGTACAAGTTTCTGCAATAAACCTTTTATTTATTTATTTACTTGGGACATTGTAGCTAACTAGTGTTTCTAAAGAGTTCCGCACTACCTAGTAATAATAATAAACCTCCCGACCGAATTTCGATCACCGTGGCACAGATAATATAATACTAGCGTACAGATGCCTCATCCCATACAAAGAAACGGTACCGCCGTAACTACGGGTTTTCGTCTGGCACAAGTAACTTTTGTTCTTCGTTCGGGCCCGTCCTCTACACCTCGCTAGATGGTGTTAGCAGGGACGGCTTGCAAGTTGAATGAATTTACATAAAGTCTTACCAATATTCCCTCAATGTGTGAGAACACATTGAGGAATTACTATTCAGTATTTTTGGCACTTCATAACTGTTTCAAAATGTTTCACTACACCAATTTTAAAGAAGTGAATGTATAAACTTTAAAACTTCAAACAGCGCCATCTATTGGTACAAGAAATATAGATGTCTAAGGATTCGTTCCAATAATCGTCTAAATTATTCCACAATTTTATGCTTAGGGCAGTTTATTAAATAAGAAAATACAGTTTTTACCATATTTGTTTTCAAAATATTAATATTACTTAAACTTCAATACGAAATCGATGCATATTCCGCCATCTATTGAGATTTATTTGAACTAAATTTTCTTTGTTCGAGATGAGACCCCTTGACCGTGACCGATCTCAACGGAGATTAGCCAAGTACGTAGGAGATATTGGTTGCGCCGAAATCGACTTTTTGTTGGCAAAAGGAATAGTTCGATAGGGTTGGTGATATATACGACTCCTCTCCTATCCTTTCCTGCACAAAACCTTTATTCGTGTGTGAGCGGGATGGCTACAGCAAGTGTTCTCCCCTCTCACTCTCTTTGCAACGTGAACTAACGAGGGCAAGATTTCGTTGAGTGTCAAATAAACCTTCGCGCGCGTAAGATATGTCCCTAATCGATGGGAACGAATATGTGAAATTCGCATACATATCGTCGCGCAAGACCTCCATCATGTCGCATCGCATCGTGAATACTTTGTTCTGGAATCGACGTTCGCGTGGCTTCGCCTGCGAAGTCCCGCGTTCCTGTGTCGAAAAGGAACGCATTCCTGATCCTATACAGCATTTAACAAAAGTCCGATCCAATAAAGGCGAATTCCTGGTTTAACATACGTACTAGAAAAAGTGGTAAAAAAAACGTAACTCATAAAAACCAGTACGTAGTACGATACCAAGTAATACCTTTCAGGATCGGACAGGTTTTTTGTTACATGCTGTATTTATCATGGAAGCGACAGGGTACCCCGCGAAATACAATTATTTTGAGTTTTTTTGCAATTTGCAGGCCAGTGTCAGGTTGTATCTTGGTCAAGATATGATTCGCGGCCGTAGTATGTATTTATAGAATTATAATCATTAAACTCATCAATACAACTCTTTCAGTTAGAATTGATGCCAAATGTCATGATTTCATGCAATATTACATTTGACATCAATTCTTAAGAAACTTTTAATTTCGCGGGCTACCCTGTAGCTTTCACCTTAACTTCGTCTGTAATCTTCCATTAATTTTCATCGCATTGCCACACCCTTAGTTTTAGAAATCGCATAAAATTGTTTATTCGCGTACCCAGATATTATTTATTTTATTATATTTGGAAAACTTACAGCTAATACATGCATGCTTATATATTCTAGAAAAGTTGAAGGCATTGTGCAAAAGCGTGTGCGCAAACACAGATGCACTCTCTGATCATTTACTCTCATAGTCCGATGGGACGGCAATCCGACACGACCGGGGAGAGATCAGGCGCAAGACCAATAGCTAACGTGTTTTCCGATGCACAAGAGTGTCACACCACTGACTTCCAAACGCCGGACTGCTACAGAGCAATTCCTAAAGAAAAAGCCTAAAAACAACCTAACACTCCACCACCACGCCACCAACAAGACAGTTACCCAGTAACTGGGTTGTGGCAGTCAGATAGGCAGTAGGTTCGAGTGAGATAGTGGTGTCAGCTGCGTCCGTAGACTTGAAGCCGACCCCAATACAGTTGGGAAAAGGCTCGGCAGATTATTTGAGATGATTTTTGTTTAGGGAGTGAAAAGTGGTATAGACAGAAGTTTTTTTGGTGAGATAATTAATTATTTAACACATTAAAATTGAATTTGGTTGAAATTTAACTTCTAACTTGACTTTGCAGTAAGTATGAGTAAGAAGGCTTAAAGTGACCCAAAGGGCAGGGAGAGGGTTATGCTCGGAGTGTCCTTGCGTGACCGAATCAAGAATGAAGATATTCGCATGAATGAAGATATTCGACGACACGGTTGGCGCAGTGGTTGAGCGTTCGGCTGCTGCGCTGCGTGTCGCGGGTTCGATTACCGCACGAAACAAATATTTGTATGAACTACAGATAGTTGTTTCGGGTCTGGGTGTCTTGTGTATGTGAATATACATGTTTGTGAACGCACCCACGATACAGGAGTAATTCCTAGAGTGGGGCAAAGTCTTAAAAAAGAAAAAAAACAAAACGAGAATCAAAGTTACCGACATAGCCTGAAGATTCCCAATGGGGTGACGCGGGAATTCGATGGTTGCAAGACACACAGGACCGGTCATTGTGGTGACACTTAGACGAGGCCTATGACCAGCAGTGGACGTCTTTCGGCTGAAATGATGATGATGCTGATGAAGTACAGTATTATTATATTACCTAATAACTTAATATAGTCTCCAATCATCTTGGCTTGGTGTTGGTCAACGCCGGGTTGGTTGAAGTGATTGGCCAACAAATTGGACAGCTTTCTAAACAGAGCATCTATGTTGTTGCCTTGGGTCTTAACTGCGTGTTGGTACTGATACATCTACAACAAAAATGATTTAAGGTAAAGATAAATTCATAGGGTTGTGTGATTTATTTAGTGAATAGCGACCCGCCGCGGCGATGCAAATTATATGCACAAACCTTACTCGTTTATCGCTCTTTTTAGTAGTGAAAACTGCATTGAAATCCAGTGCGTGGTTTAGGAGTTAGCTGGGAAACAGACAGACGCGGAAAGCAACTTAAATTTATACTATGTAGTGATGATGTGTACTTACAGCTGCTTCTGGACTTCGACCCAACATTCTGTAGAAAAAGAAACCCGTATTTAATAAAACAACATTTAATCACGCCTGCATTACCTGAAGCAGTATTTAATCGTATTTATTTTTTGGACGATAATATAATGTATATTGGAACGAAGTTCCTTATCGCGCGTTGCGAAAGGGGGCTAGACGGAAAAAATTAGGACCAAAAGTTGTAACGACACTTTTTGCTATAGTTGTTGTTATTTTTTTTTTGGAACAAAGTTCCTTATCGCGCGTTCGCGAGATGATGGGGTTGAGATGAGATGAGATGAGATGATGAAGTATAACTTCTTACGTGCGTACATAAGTACACACACGCACTTTTTTTTTGAGTCTGTGCGTAATAGCATTTTTACATAAGACTATGAGTCGGCAGTGCGGTTAATATTACAATATATTTGTTAATAATAAAAAAAATAATATTATGACTTAAAAAAAAAATATATATTACAATTCCTTCACTAATTAATCGAAAGGCACTTCGATTCATCCGAGTATCCCTTGACACCACTCAAGTTTTTTTTCTGTGTTTTGTTACTTATATTTGCTAATAGTAATAATTATTTTTGCATACTATTATATAAATTCAAGTTCCTCAAACTTAACAGACAGATATGTTGCTGAGGAGTTTGTCTCGCCACTTCTACCCAGCTAAAACACTATAAGGAAGTGGTGACGGGCGGGCGTTTTTGGGGGACTGTCTTTATGTAGAACTTTGACATTGTGGGCAATGTTCAAAAATAGCTGGCTGTCAGCCTAGTTTGAATCAGCTCAGTTCGGCTTTTGATTCAGTCTATAGTTTGAGTATTTTATTTATTTATGTACTAACAGCTGCCAGCGGCTACGCCCGCGCGGTTTTAGTATTTCCCTCTATTATAAATTGTAGCTTATGTGTTATTCTGATGTATAGGATATTAGTGATTTCGACTAAAATAAAATAATGGGCTGTGGGGGACGGATAGGCATTCAACCCATGTAAACTACCTGGTAATTCTCTGCAAATTCAACTTGAAGCTGATGCCAACATAGTTGGTAAAGGATTCTGCCAACTATACTGTATCATACCATGACTGTGCTAGGAACGTATCAAGATCGGAGAAACCCAAGCTAGCAAAGGAGAGAGTTGCGTGGAAAGGGGAGATAGGCCAATCAATCTGCCTAGCCTTTTTCCAACTATCTTGGGTTCGGCTTCCAGTCTAACCGGATGCAGCTGAATACCAGTATTTTACATGGAGCGACTGCCTATGTGACCTCCACAACCCAGTTACTGGGTAATACGATACCCCTTGGTAAGACTGGTTGTCAGACTTTCGGGCTTCTGACGACCCGTAACGACTGTCAAAGATCCACGATTGACAGCCGGGACCAACGGCTTAACGTGCTTTCCGTGGCACGGAAGAGTGTCGGTATGTAAAGATCCATGGCAAGCGTAGCTTAACCTGATGGATCGACCCGTGCAGCTGTTATTACTTTAGCTACGAGCTCTTTCCCAAGGGGGAGATAGGCCAATGGAACAAAATAGGCTAGTTAGTTAGTATATATATGTTCCTAGCACGGCCATGGTTCGTTCATATGTTATGGTGTAGTGGGCAGCCTCTTCAAAAGGCTAAGTAGATAAAAATGAATGACTTACGTCAGCAAATCCGTGAGCTCAGTTATCTTCCCCTCATTATGTAAGAACGCTATGTAATGGTTGAGGGCCACAGGTCTTGAGGACAGCAGCTCATAGACTAGTTTCTTGTTCAATGTCTGGATTAAGAAGAGAACCACCTGAAAATGAGGTTGGGTGCAAAAGGTATTATTTGATGTCAAAGTATTTTTGTTTTAACTACGTAGTAATGTTATCATTAATCAATAGAAAACCGATTACAAAGGACGTTATTTTTGCTTAGAACCAAAACAGTACAGAAATGTTATGAAATCTCATGGTTGCACAGTTTTTCATTATTAAAATGCAGTTTTTTATTTAGATATAAAACCACAGAGGTTTAAATGTCTCCCATTGAGTTTAATATAAAATGTATGCATTAGATCAAAAAAATACTGGCTGAAAATAAAAATCGGCTGAATAAAACAAACTTGGTGAAAAAAAAAAAATGGCGCGCATTTTGTAGTTGTACCATTGTAAAACTTTGATACTTCACATTTAGCAAGAAAAGTTTAAAAATATGGAAATAGACAGCGATAGCGTTATGAATTCAACTCCAGAATAATTCATATTCACAAATAAACCAAACAAATACCAGAATAAATGTTCCAAGTAAAAGTGCAAATTTCATTTTAAAAAACTGCACATATTGTAAGTTTTAAATGTTTGAGGAGAAGATGAATTAAACTTTGTTTTCATTAATCCGTCAGGCCCCTCGCGTCTCCTCGAGGAGACGCGACAATAGATTTTTAATTGTGTCTGCTAATGAGGGGCTTGACGGGTCTTAAGTTTTTATTTTGAGTAGGTATATTTTATCACAGTAGGTAGATTGGTACTCGTAATTGAAAGAAAAGTAGATTACGCAACTTGCTAAAGTGAGTAATGAATGCACTCGTGCATTAATTACTCACTTTGCGCCCGATGAAACAATCTACTATTATTTTGAACTGGTTTTATTTTCTTCCAGATAGATGCGGAAGCTGAAAATTTGTACGAAATTATTTGTAGGTACTTTGTTTTAAAATTAATTAAAATTTAAAAGGCTGTACAAAGCAGCGGTGATAATGCGAGTGGCGCGCAGGGCTGCCAGTAGATATTATTTTTAAATTATTCGGCAATGTTTCTGAAATTATACAAAATTGAATTTCAGGATACAAACAGTGCTTAAATATTTTTAAACATACACAATAATGATTAATCACGTGAACTTGCCTACATAATTTTTTTGGCACTCACAGGCTTAACGCGCATCCTTCTGCCAACTCAAAAATATCAGCATACATTTACTTCATTTAAACAAAATCTTTGTGTTAAATTCTGATAATTGAATTTAGGCTTTCTGTATCCCATTATACATGAGGGTCCAGGATACAAAGAGGATACAATCAATAACCAAATTAGGTATACAGTTTTTGTATCCAATTATACAATCTGGCAGCCCTGGTGGCGCGATAATGTTTCAGAGCTAGGATTTAAGCTTCCTCTCTGCGAGAGGGCCTTAAATGATAAATATTTTATTTTTGTAAGTAGGATTTTAACCAATGACCGCCAATTGGTTCAAACCAATGACCGTAAGTGGAAGACGTTTACACTGAGCTACAATTGCTCTCAAGAAAGAAATGGCCTTTCCAAAATACTAGTCCTTACTTCCTTATTCGTTTGAAAAGATTAGTCTAACTCACAGTAAGCACAGCATTCCCATCTCCAATAGCCAGCGCCCCATTCAGCAGTTCAGTTTTACTCTTCATGCTGCGGTGAACATGCAGGGAACAGCTCCTGCCAAGCGTCAGCCTCTTGAGGGACATGGCAACAGTCTGCTCTGATTCTAGCTTCGTTTCCTTCGAGGGGTCTTTGCCGGATTGGGCTAGGAGAACTGGAAATGTAAACAAGTCTAGGTAAGTGCCTCATTCTTGACCATATATCATGGTTTACCATCAGGCGAGATTTTGGTTAAACACAAGCCTATCCAACTAATATTATGATGATTTGGCGATGAAATAGATTATAGTCTGGAATTGTACATAGGCTATAATTGTACATAGGCTATAATTGTACATAGGCTATTATTTATAATGGTGGAAGTAAATAGGGGTATTATTCTCCTGTGTTTATTTTTGTAAAAATTAATATTCTACATGAAACAACAAGTAGGTAACATGCAGTACACAGTTCATTCAAAAAGTTCCGGGACTAATTTTATATAAAATCAACGATGGAACGCGCGTGCGCGCACGTGGTGATGACGCGCGTATGCGTGATTTCAGCGCTTTGACCTCATTTAATGCCAAGCTGTGGTCGTTCGAGGTAAACGCAACGCGGCAACGTGTGGTTAATTGGGTAATAAATTTGGAAAAAGTGGTTCCGGAGTGGACCTACGAAATGTTAAATACCGCGTATGGCGATGACTGTGCCATGGTGGTGGCCCCGCACCAAGCCAGTCACAGCCGTGAACAAACTACAACACATGCGAAGGCTGGCCTGCATGGCAACCACAGGCTGCATGAGGGCCACTCCAACGGCAGCGCTTGAAGCCATGCTGGGCCTCCCACCGCTTCATCTGTTTATTCAACAGGAGGCGATGATAGCCGCGGTACGCCTTAAAACACTGGATCTCTGGGGTAAGAGAGAAACTAAACACACCGCTCTGCTCATGGGACTAAACAACGATCTCCCAATAACTAGAGCAATCAACGACCGGATACCCAAGCAATTTGTCTTTGACAAAAAATACAAAATCCAACTGCATGAGGACCACCGCTGTGAGGGGCTGTGCCCCGCAGAACTGTGGATCTTCACTGATGGATCCAAAACAGGTACTGGCACGGGTACGGGAAACTTCTCGGAGGACCTCAACATCCATATAGCCGCACCACTGGGGGTCCATAACACAGTCTTCCAAGCAAAGTGCTTGGGAATGCTAGGAATTTCCCTGGCAGCCTCAGCCAGGCTGCCAGGGAAATTCCTAGCTAGGGATGTTATGGACCACTCAGTACGTATACTCACGGGCAGCATGGCAGTCCCGCAAGCGCTAAACAGCCACACAGTTAACTCTGGGCTGATATACGAGTGTCACCAACGCCTAAATCAGGTAGGTAAACACAACAAAGTAACCATTCAATGGATTAAAGGACACAGCGATTCCCGTGGCAACGATGCAGCGGACGAACTCGCCAGAAGAGGGTCGAGCATGGCCGCGATGGGACCTGAACCTATTGTACCTCTCCCCTTTGGATACTTACGCAATCTGGTAAGGAAACGCACCAGAGATCAACACAACAAGCTATGGGCTGACCATAGCGAGTGTAGGCAGGCCAAGGAGGCACTTCCCTCCATTAATGACCGCTTCACAAAGCAAGCCCTACGGCTGACCAAACTTCAGTTGCGGAAAGTCACGGTCGTTACAACTGGCCACGGGTCTTTTAATAAGCATCTCTGTGTCATAGGAGTCATAGACAGTCCGCTCTGCAGAGCCTGCATGGAGGAGGACGAGACAGCAGCTCATCTGCTGCTAAGCTGCCCAGTAGTCGCTGCATACAGGGCAAAACACTTCGGACATACAGGTACTTAACCTAAGCGAGATAGCCAGTAACACCAGGGTGCTGCTGGCCTTCCTCGAGGAGCTGGGGTGGATCGAATGACAATGCTGTCCCATCTGTACGCAAAATACGCGCCTTGGGCGTGGAGTTGCAGAAACCAGCCCGACATACATACATACATGGCGATGACTGTTTAAGCATAAGTAAGGTTTTTGAATGGTATGGGCGGTTTAAAAACGGTCGAGTCACTAGACGATAATCTTCGAGAAGGACGCCCCTCCATCTCGACTACCGACGACGACGATAATGAATTTGTGCCACCATGCCAGACAGTCAATGCAGTAAAAATGTCCTGGATCAACTTTTGAAGTGGATTCGATGAAATTTTACCACTCACTGGTGATTGGTTTCTTCTGCATGACAATGCCCATTCCTCATTTCACAATTTTTTGCACAAAAGTCAGTCACTGTAATCTGCCACGCTTCTTACTTACCAGATCTCGCTTCAGCAGACTATTTTCTGTTTCCCAAGCTGAAAATTGTAATGCAGGGAGAACGTTTTGATGATGTTGAGGCGATTTAAAGGAATGTGACCAGGATTTTAAAAGCCATTCCAGAGGATGAATTCTTCCAGTTGTTTCAGCGGCTTTACAAGCTTGGTAAAATTTGTATAGAACGAGAAAGGAATTCTGTTGAAAATTAGATAAAAACTTTGTTATAAACTCTTTTTGAATGAACTGTGTACGTTGGTTTTGTTGGCTACACCCCACAAGTGAATTCTCAGGTCAAGACCAAGTTGTAGATGAGAAGTTTATTGTCACAGAGTTCCTTTCCATAAGCCAATAAAGGGTATAGAACTAGCAGTTTATCTTATCCATTTTGTGTTTGGTGTGATGCTTCCACGTCAGACATCTAAATGGAAGCCAAGATACTTAACACCATCTGTGAGTGGTAGGGTACCTGTGTGTGCCTGAGTGTGAAGGTGACATGGATACATTAGTACATATCTGCCACTTACAGAGTCATTTGTGAGTTCAAGTTTGATTAAATGACCTACTGTTTGTGTCACATTCACCATGTTTTCACAAACCAATGGTTAAGTTACTATGTAGGTCCAAACATACTTAGATCCAATACTTTAGATGACACCAGACTATTGAGTGGTATGGCTGCAGACTTGACAGTGGTGATGCTGAGGTTACTGAAAATGCCCTCCTCATTCTGTCCCGAAGACCTCTGACCAATGGCCAGAATCTCTTGAGTTGATAACTGGAAATAGTAATGTTATTTTGCAGATAAAAATTACACCTCATTCCAAAATGTTTTTAACCTAGATCTAGTTGGTGTTTCCTAGTCTGAAAAAAAAACCAAAACCAACTCAGAGGTCATTATCACCTTTAAGTACCGACGTGTAGTCCAACAGAAAACTTCAGTGTTTCATAGTCTAGTTCTTATAGTTAGTGTAGAAGTATCTCTTCATGCTTCTATACAGAACTTTTAAACTAGCAACAAGCATCTTTGAGGTGCTTGCTAGGTCTATTCTGATTTATCGACCTACATTGAAGTTGGTGAAACAGAAATTTAATTCCTAAAAACACTATAAAAGATAGGTATGATTCAAGTTTATGTTGTATGAAACTTGCAGAATTGAGTAATTGGCAGTAAGTAGCTCACTCCACTCAAAGGAAACAGTCTTTTTTCCAGTATTGGAAAGGTTGATGACGAAATTGTTTATACAAAAACTCAAGAATCTCAGAATAAATTGATTATACGTACAACATCATCATCAAAACTAAAAGCTTTGGCTTTTGTTTCACTCGTATTCCAATAATCATCGTCTTCCATTGGTATAAAATTAGTATTTTATATTATATTCAAACTGCAATTTTGTAAACAAACAACAATTTTATTGCAGTTTTAACTGTCAATGTCAGAGAAAAAACGTCAACTATCCATGACATTGACAGCTTGCGTTTAGTTATTTGGTATAATTATATATTTCAAACAATACTCATTCGATTGCTGATTTACAGCTTGGCAAAAAAGAGTAGGTACGAAATAATGGGGGCGCCACGCTGCTGATCGTATGGCAGCCCGCTGCAATCGAATAGAGTACCAACCAAGTCTTGATAATTAGCTGATTTTTGTTAGACATTCTATGTCCATTTAATTTAACAATGACGTGTTCTCGTCATGCAACTAAATATTTACCTAAGAGAATACTCCTGTGTATACAACATTTTTATAAAAACATTATCTAACATTGTTCTATTTTCTTCTAATAAATCTTCCTCTAAATATTCCACCCCACCGCCACCATCCATGTATTGGCTAGAGCTGGTCGCAAACTCATCTTAGTTGTGCTCAGCTTCAGATGTAGGGACCTACTGCTACTATCATCTTCAAGATTTATGACTAATCGGTCTATTTCCTCGTACAGAGTTAGTTCTCTCTCATAGTAGGTACTCCTTTTCTATTTTTATTACATGCTGGCATGAATTCTTCTTCCTCGGTAATAGCTAGAAATGCACGTTCAGCTGCTTCATGTACCTAAAGACGAAACATCTAATTAAACTTCTATTTACATTCTTTTTTTATGGCGTGGTGAGAAATCATCCAGTGACGGATGGAGCGCGAGGGTGTGTTAGGCTCTTACTGAATAAAACCCACCCCTGTTCCTTCCCTGCCTGAGTACCCAGGGGTGCAGTAACTCTGTTAAGAATTTATTCGCTACCCCTAGGCATGCAGGCACCGGCCACGATGGGCTCCGTCAGTGGTGGCTGACAAACATCTCTTTGAGGCGCACGTGGGACACTACGTGCCGTCGACTCACGGGCCTGGTGCTGATCGGACGGCGAGCTACCCACTGCTCGCCGTCCGCAGGCCCGGGATCAATATTATTACCATGTAATCACATTCAAAGTTACAGTGTAAAAATCATTTTCATATAGTTAAAGATCAAGTCACTCAACTCAAGAATCAATACATCTAGGCGCGCTATACCAGAGTAATGCAGACAAAATGTAAACATAACATAAGTGCTCAATGTTTATTGTTCCATTCCCTACACAAGCAATTCAAACACCCTTGGGTTCATCAATTAACACTTCATTCAACAAAAAACAGCAAAACAAACGTCTTTTATGCGATTCTAAGGTAAACCGGAAGCAATAGTTTGGGCCTCATGTTCCGCCAGACATCGCCTGTAAGTACACCTTTTAAATAATCTCACTGACACCACTTCAAATGGTTTTTAACCGACTTCCAAAAGGAGGAGGTTATCAATGCAATTTAATTGTTTGACATTGTAATTTAATTGTTAAAAAAAAAAATTGTTTGACATGTTTATTTTTTTACATTGTAATTGTGACTAATGTGTATATTATTTATTGTATTTGATATGAGTCTTAGATACTTGAAATAAATTGATTATTATTATTATTATTAATGCGGATGTTTGCATTTTTTTTTATGTATGTTTGGGCTTAACTCTGTCTTAGATTGACAGATTTGTAAAATTATTTTATCGTTCGAAAGGGGTTTCTTCCGAAATGGTCCCATTTAAATTCCAGGGTAGATCTGATGATGGGTTTCGGAGACAGATAACAGAACTCTTCAAAAATTGACAGCGAATCAACCGCGATTGCTGCGATCGTATGTCTATGAATTGTTAACACAATTTAATGGAGAACCACAACTAAAAAGCGAAAAATAAAAAATTTGTTTACAAAAAAATGGAACCGACAATCGCAGCAATCGCGGTTGATTTGTTGTCAATTTTTGAAGAGTTCCGTTGTTTGTCTCCGAAACCCAACATCAGATCTATATGAAATTTAAATGGGACCATTTCGGAATAAACCCCTTAGAACAAAAAAAAAAACATTTTGCAAATCCGTAAATGACGGATAATGTTGGAAGTCGGTGTTTGTGGTTTTGTGTCTTCGTTTTTTGACACCGACTTCCGAAATTAAAGTTATTTTCCACTTTTTTTGGAAGTCGGTTCTATTTTTTTGTAAAAAAGTTTTATTTAAGAGTTCCGTTGTCTGTCTCCGAAACTCATCATCAGATCTTTATGTTTAAATGGGACCATTTCGGAATAAACTCCTTTCGAACAAAAAAGAATTTTGCAAATCCTTATACAGGGTGTAACGGAATGGTGTGGTCATATTTTAAGAACTGCATCTGCCCATAGGTATGAATAACTTTCTTCAAGAAAACTTGAGGAAATTCACAAAAAAAAAAAATTACCTCTCATACAAATATTGATCAGCTGATGATGACTTTGTATGGAAAGTCCAATTTTTTTTTTTGGGAATTTTCAGTTTTTTTTTAGAGAAAGTTGTTCATGTCCATTGGCAGAACCGGATCATAAAATATGACCACACCTTTCCGTTACATCCTGTATACATACTTACATGACGGCGTTATTCCCGAACATACATAACATATATATATTTATATATAAACATCCGAATTGATAACCTCCTCCTTTTTGAAGTCGGTTAAAAAGAACTCAAGGTTTCTGTAGAGTCGAGTTTACTTTGATTACAATATTTTATAATTTTGGAAAAGTTTAAATAGATTTATTTAGCTTCGCTCCCCTAATTCATCTCAGGAATCGTATATATTTGAGGGATGAAAATAGATATTTATACCATTGAGCGATTGAAGCTTTTTATCAGTGAAACAATATTCGTAATCCAATCAGCGCTTCCTCTTTTACAAGCAAATAAAAATAAACAATAAATTTTAACTATGTTATTTTGATAATTAGATTAGATTATGTAGTGTATATTTAGTGGGTACCTAGCTATATAAAAACCGTTTTTGTATATATTATTATGACACGACGAAATTTCCAGTAGCAAAAAAAAAAAACGAGCATCTCTGTTTATCGTCAAATTGTTGTATTTTCAACAGACCTACCTGTTGAAAATACAACATTTTAATCAATCCAAAAAACTTAAAGTGTCAGAAACGGCCGTTTTTGGCACTTTTGCCTAGGTACTACTTTGGATACAAAACATTTTGAGACCTGTTTTAACAACATAAAAATTCTTTATCCTCTTTGTAACAAACGTGAAGTTGGATTTTTTAATATTTATTTTCTGTGCTATGCTACGATTTTTTATTCAATGAGGGCGCCACTGGACCGCGAGAAGGCCCTTAAGGGACCCTTCGTGCGCGAGTCCGACTCGCACTTGGCCAGTTTTTTTATTTCGTAGCTTTAAGAGATTGTAGATTACCTACTCTTTTTTACACGCTTTTAATTTAACTTGTAATAGTAGCAATTTCATGTCAATTGAGTAATAATAAACACCTTATTTCCGAATTTTGGGTAAGTAAGTTCATTGTTCAGTTTAAGTTTTAGATTTTTTTAACCGACTTCCAAAAAGAGGAGGTTCTCAATTCGTCTGTATGTTTTTTTTTTTTTTTTTTTTTTTTTTTTTTTTTTTTTTTTTTTTTTTTTTTGTGTGTATGTTACCCGATTTCTCCGTCAGTTGTGAACCGATGTTCACAATTCTTTTTTCATCTGAAAGAATATACTCCCGAGGTGGTCCCATATAAATTTTATCGAAATTGCTTCAGCACTTTTTGAGAAACTGAACAAAAACGGAAAATACGTGTACCTCTAATAGCGGCATTGCGGGACTATTATATAAATTGTAAAAAAGTGAAAAATAAAAAAAAAAAAATAAGTACACTAAAAATTTCTAAATAACTTTAATTTCGGAAGTCGGTGTCAAGTGTTTTCACTTTTTTACAATTTATATAATAGTCCCGCAATGCCGCTATTAGACGTGCCTTTTGGCAAACACCTCCAGCTCTCTCCTATCAACTCTAGTCCAGTAAGGGCTCAAGGTCATGCACATATTGTCCATCCACCTTGTTCTTGGTCATCCCTGTTTTCTAGTCCCATCTCGTGGGTACCAAAGTGTCACCGGTTTGCTCCATTTGTCCTTCTTAGATCGAAGCATGTGTCCTGTCCATCCCCATTTTAGATGGTCGTCTAATATGTGGACAACTTGGTTTTTTGAAGTTATACTTCTTTTGACGCGTTAGGGAAAATTGATGAGAGTAAATTTTTACGATGCGCGCGCACACCGTCACAAAAAACAGACAGTATATTTGTGTATTAAGTTTATTCATATGAGTATATATTTTATTTGTAGTTTACATATGTATTTATGTTCCTTTGCATTTAAATAAAGATGCCCTGTTTTTTTTGTTTTTTTTCCTTATGGCACCTACCACTATTTGTTTCTGCATCACCCTAAGGTTGACTGGTAGAAAATGCCTGAGGCATTAAGTCCGCCTCTGTACTTGTATGTGCGTAAAGTGTTAAATAAATAAATAAGACACCCTGAAGTTAGCTACAGTTTGGTTTTTTTTTTGTTACGCCAAAGAAGTATTACTTCTTACGTGCGTATATAAGTACACACACACTTGTTTCCTTCTTACGACTGAATTTAAGATCTTGTATTTAGACTCCCAGCATGCTTTTCTCACTCAAAGCAAGTGTCAGAGGGCAAAGGAGACAAAAATTGGTATAGTGGTATACCTACAATTAATTTCCTTGCATAGGTAATACCTAAGTAAAGAGACAGCACCTTTAAAAAAAAAGTGTGTGTGTACCTATGTCCTACGCACGTAAGAAGTTCTACTTCTTTGGCGTAACAAGTTAAAAAAACTAAACTGTAGCTAACTTCAGGGTGTCGGTTACTCTTATCATTTTTCCATAACGCGCCAATAGAAGTATAACTTCAAAAATTAGATATCTCGGTATCTACCTAACCCTTTATACACGGGCTGAAGAGCGTGGAGTTTTACTTTCAATAAATTCTAGTATTCAGTGGTATAATAATACGTACGGAACCAACTCAAATAAAAATTGAATTCTGTTCGCAATCGATTGCTCTTATCAGAATTATATAAGTAGGCAAGATAAACAATAATCATCAAGACGCCATAAAACATAAACACATCTTGACTCTTAAATTGATGAAATTAAATGTCATTTTTTTGGTGTTTTTTTTCGGGGACTGATCTACTTTGTTTTTCCAACAAGGAAAAAAGAACAAAAAGTGTTACGATAAGATTGTTTTTTCTTCAAAGAGAAAACGATTAAGTATATACCTACCTAATATCACGCCTGTGATTCCTGTAGGGTTAAGCAATGATGTAGGTAAGTACCCTATGCATATAGTATGCAGGATAACCACTGTGCTCCCTCATTTTACCAGTTATTTCAGGTCTTATGTAGGATAACCAATGTAACAGTATATAGGACGGATTTGCACCATCCGTACGTAGCATGCCAGGAATCGCTGTAGTAAGATTCTGTGAGTAAGACTGAGGTGGCAGGAACGGCAACTCGCGCTCGAGTGGTCGCGCGAGCGGCTACGTCAGCCGTGTTTTTCGCGAAAGCGTGTTGTCGAAGCTGTACTGCCGCTTATGCCCGTATTTCGAAGCCTAGTTGAAAAGAGGCTCACTAACCATTTTGGGATCCATGTGAAAGCTGTATTATTTTGGTAATAACTTTATTTTTTTACGTAGGTATTATTATTTAATAAAAAATATTTAAATGAAAAAAAAACCAAGTGTTTCTTACAATTTATTGGCGGAGGAAACGGAATGGGCTAAACCTATTCAGTTTTTTTTCTATTTTAAGAGTAGATTTTTTACTATGATAAAAAAGTCACGTTGTTTTTTAAGTAAAGGTACATACGGCACATGTTATTGTAAGTCTACGTCACCACCTTATCTCAATTATTTATAATTTTGAAAGACCTTAATCTTAGCATCTAAAGAAAAAAAAATATAACTTTTAAATTCATGAATTTAAGAGTCAAGATGTTCTTATGTTTTGCGGCTTATAGTCGATTCAGTGTTTATCCTATTATTCGTATAATCTTGATAAGACGAATCGATTGCGAACAGACGATTAAAATTGGTTCCGTATCTATGCCTAAAACAGTATTTATAAATAAAAGTGTCACACAGTGTTGTGTGATAGGACATAAGCAAAAATCAAAAAACTTGAGAGGTGTCAAGGGACACCCGGATGGAACGAAGTTCCTTTCGATTATACAGAGTGTAACAGAAAGGTGTGGTCATATTTTAAGAACCGGTTCTGCCCATGGAAATGAAACACTTTCTCTAAGAAAAAATAGAAAATTCCCAAAAAAAAAATCGGTCCTTCCATAAAAAGTTATCATCAGCTGATCAATATATGTCATCATCATCATTCTCCTGCCCTTATCCCAATTTATTTGGGGTCGGCGCAACATGTCTTTTTCTTCCATACTCCTCTATTAGTCGTCATCTCTGTAGTCACCCCTTTTTTACCCATATCCTCTTTCACACAGTCCAACCATCGTTTCTTTGGCCTTCCCCTACTCTTATAGCCATCCACATCCATACACATCAATATACTCGTATGTATCATGATGATCAATATATGTATGGGGGTTAATAAATTTTTTTGAGAATTTCCTCATATTTTCTTCAAGAAAGTTGTTCATATCGATAAGCAGATGTAGTTCTTAAAATATGACCACACCTTTCCGTTACACCCTGTATATATATACCCCCCCCCCCTTTCGTAACGCGCGATAAGGAACTTCTTTCCAATAATTTCTAATAAAACGGAAAATTAATAATAGGAAGTTTCCATTGAATTATACGGATTGTTTTTATTGAATTATATAATAAATTCATGTGAAAACCAACACCGTCACCGACACCGACTTTGTTTAAGTTTTCACTTTTATCTGTACTCCCGGAGCACCAGTTTTGTTTTTTTTAAATATTTAACGGAAAGGTGTCGTCATATTTTAAGAACTGCATCTGCCCATCGTGCATCGATATGAACAACTTTATTCAAGAAATCCTGAAGAAATTATCAAAAAAAGTTTTTAATAAAAATCAGCTGATGATAACTTTGTATGGAAAGTAAATTTTTTGGGAATTTTCTATATTTTCTTAGAGAATGTAGGCAGAACCAGATCTTAAAATAGAACCACACCTTTCTGTTACACTCTATACAGCGTGGAGAAGACAATACGACAATAAATGAAAACACGGACTATACTAGTTTATAAGAATAAGTTTAAGCTATCAAAAATTTCCTAACATCGAAAATAAAAAAATAAAATTTTCAAACAAACTAAATGGCATAAAACTAGAAACGAAATAGAACACCATTTATAAATATGAGTTCACTAACCTGTCGTAAGAGCGGCAACAACGCGCGGTCCTGTAGCGACTTGATTTTTTAGCCTTTAATTATGGATTAATGTTCAGTAAAATTACACTGAATCACAGATTATTTAGCACAGCCCAAACATTGACAGCAAGTCTGTACTGGTGCGAAGTCTCCCGTCCTAGACGCGGATTCACGCTGCTCCAGTAACGAAGATTCTGTCTGTTCCATAAACCGTTCCTTGTAAATGTACTTTAATCAGTCCACATCACATTGTACAAGAAATCCGGATTCTCGAAATGTTTATTTTCAATCCAGCGACAAAAGTTTTCCCTAACTGGTTTGTCTCTAGGTAACAATGCATGCAATTTCTTGTATTTATACGGCTTCCGTTTGTCACGTTTTAAAACTTTAAGAATAGTTGTATGGTCAACACCTGACCTGCCCTTCGTGAACTACACGTTGGGTTGCGTTAAAAAAAAAACACGAAAACAATAAAAACTAAGCGTCTAATTTCGCACAATTCACTCACTGTTTAACTAAATACCTATTAAAACGTTACGTGTTCTGTCACCAAAATAAAGCGTCCAATTTCGCACTAATACCGTCGTAAATGAATTTACAAATTTAAACACGAGCGGCGGGGAAGTACCTATACGAAAGTTAGCGGCTCCTACAAACAAAGCGAGGACGCGTGACTCTACACAGGACCGCGGCGACACACTAAGCTAAAGTAAAAGTAGTAGCAAATTTCTTCAAGAAAGCGAAGTAACAAACGAAACTAGATTTATCTCTTTCGTACACACTAAATTTTCTATTAATATTATGAGTGCATTGCAATTTCCGCATTCGTTACTTTCTTATCCAACTTTGATGACACGCTTTATGACTCTTATTACTCAGAATTAAGGTATAATTTTCACTAAATCAGATGAAAATACTAATTTGGCGAAAGTGCATAAGTAGCGAGTTGGCAACGTGACTTTAATGTTTTGATGTTTATACCGATGTGGGTCGTTAACCTGACAGTGTTTCCCTATTATCAGATACATCATGTAGCAAATGTTAAAAATGAAAAATAATTTCCTGTGACTAAACTACTGGATATATTCAAATGATTTTTTGTATGTAGACTGAGAACGTCTTGAGGTATGCGAGGTTTAATTTATTGTCGTATTGTCATCACCACTCTGTATAAGCATATTATGCTGAGATAGAAGCTCTTTTGGTCTTGCACAGGAGTTTTTTAGTTTCTTCGTTTCGTTTATAGGGTTCCGTACCCGAACTAATGGGACCCTATTACTAAGCCTCCGCTGTCGGTCTGTCTGTCAGCGGGCTGCATCTCATGATCCTATTGGGGGCTGTATCTCATGATCCTTTTTGGGGGCCGAGTCACCCACGTCCGTAGGAGTATACCCACTGAGTCCCTACACGTGGTCCCTGGGTGGTGCTAATCAGGTGACACTAACTGGTGGTAGGTTTCGACCGATGGCTTGCGATCACCCACTGGGAAAAGACGTACCACCAAACGGCCTGGCCGTGTTCCGGTACAATGCTCAGTGTAGCCAATTCAGAGGAGTTGAGTCGAAATAGTCGTTCCATTGCAGGCAGACCAACCAGGCTCGCGCTGATATGGCACGGTGTGCCGCTGGCCGACCGCAGGTAGTTGGGGGCCCAAGTAGTGTGCTAGCCACACATGAAAAGCTGCCCCGCCAACTGTCGAAAAATCCCGGAATGCACCATCGTGCTGGTTCGGGCTCGGGCGTCCCTGCAGTCTCCAGACTAGTCCCCAATGATGTCGTCCTGTTAGAGCGTGCGTGAAGGTTATCAGCGTGGAACCTCATTTCACTTCCATCTCATCTACCACCTTCACTCTTCAATTATGAAAAACAGGAACAAAAAGAAAAAAGCTGTGCAGCAGCAGGATCTCTCACAAAGTGCACCTGTCTAACATAAGAGGTCTGCACTCAAATCTCGCCGCAGTCCACCACCACCTGGAGATTGAGAAACCAGCGCTCGTGTTCCTTTCGGAGACGCAGATCGGATGTCTGTCGGACTTGTCGCAACTTACTTACCCAAGTTTTACCCTGAATTTTAAACCACACGCGGGTGTGTGTATGTACGCCCGGGACGCCATCTGCTATCGGCGTCTCCGCAACCTTGAAGACTCCAGGTTCTCAACTTTTTGGGTCCTAGTGGACACAGGACTAGATAGAATTTTCTACGCCTGTGTCTACCATTCGCACAGCGGTAATTTAGAGACAACTGGGCTCACACAACACCTCAGTGAGGCGGTGGATGCGGCTCAACAGCGGTACCCTTCTGCCCAATTGGTGTTACTGGGGGACTTCAACGCCCACCATCAGGAGTGGCTCTTCCCATACCAGTGCACACACCATGCTGGACTAGAGACGCATAAGCTAGCGCTAGCGTTAAATCACACCCAGCTGGTCCAGGGGGCAACGAGGGTGCCGTATGTTGATTCGCACACAGCGACTTGCTTGGACCTTCTGCTGACAACAGATCCAGACCGTTACTCGATGTCGATTTATTCACCATTAGGTAATTCCAACCACTGTATAGTAAAGTCTGTATCCGTCTACTCCCCGCCCGATCCTAGCCCTAGAGGCACCAGGCGGGTTTGGCGATACAGGTCTGCGGATTAGGATGGCATGCGATCTTTCTTCGCATGCAATCCTTGGCAGCCCACTTGCTTTCCTTCGACTGATGTTTCGTCGTACGCGGACGCCGTGACGGATGTGTTGCGGCAGGGAATGGAGTACTACATTCCGTTCTCTGACGTAACATTGTCTTGCGAAGCTCGTCCTTGGTTTGGTGCCGAGTGCAATCGCGCTGATGCGCTTAAACACACGGCGTACCTAGCATGGGTCGACGCTCGGACGCGCAAATTAAATGACGTGAGTCAGAAGAAGAGAGCCTTCAACAGGGCTGCCAAGTCCTGTAAGACGGTGTTGCCGAGAGATACGTGCCTGACGCACGAGCTAGTGGGTTTCAGGTCCGGTCTCTCCGAGAGGCTATGGTTCGGCGCTTGAACTTGTCCTTACAGGCTGTCACAGAATGGAGCCGGGTGAAATCCCGGCTTTATATAGGCAAAGGCTCAAGTGGCTGCCAAAAAGTTGGGGATCCTCGCTAAGGTGAGACGGTACTTCACGCCGGAACAACAGTAACTGCTCAAACTTTATCAAGCGTAAGTTCGATCGTGTATGGAGTACTGCTCTCATCTTTGGGATGGATCTGCCAGATACCAGCTTGATGCTCTTGAGACAATTCACAAACGAGCCAAGAGGATCATCGGCAATGATAGGCTTGTCGAGTCGAAGCTCCAAAATCTTGAGCATAGACGCCGAGTTGCTAGCCTGTCGGTTTTCTATCGGTTATATTTTGGGGAGTGTGCGACGGATTTGTATAATTTGATTCCGCCAAGCCCGTTCCATGTTCGGACCACAAGACGTACGGCGATGCATCACCGGTACATGGTGAACATCCCATCCACACGCACAAATCGTTTTGAGAACACATTCATTGTGCGTGCAGCTAGGGAGTGGAATTCCCTGCCTGATTCTGTGATTCCTGATAGCTACAACCTAGGGAGGCGTGCTCCATCTTCGACCACATCATCGCTTACGATCAGGTGAGATAATGATCAAACGCGTGCCTATCAAGAATAAAAAAAAAAAAAAAACCGTAATAGGCAGACGGTTGAAATTTTCACAGAATGTGTATTTCTGTTGCCGCTATAACAACAAATAATAAAATCTACCGGACAAATCTACAAATAATAAAACCGGTTTATTTTTGTGCGTGTCCCAAAAAAAAATGTTTTTTTTCTTTTTATTTTATTTCTTTTTGCCTCTAATTACGAGTATACTACCCTACTAAAAATGGCGGTGACCATTTTATTACCAGGTGGATCACCTTATTACTGGCTAAAAATAATTTAAAAATCGATTTTGGTTTTTAATACCTATTATCATTTGCTACGAAACCCTAACCGCCTATCTATAAAGTTACATTCACACGGACTTATATAAGATATAAATAATTTTTCGTGTGAAACATACAGATACAGTCTCACAGTTCAAAGCCGTCTGTAAAATAACGGCGATATTTTATTGTGAATATAAAATAAATAATTAATAAATATTAAAAAAATATTTATATTAAATAATAATAATTATACCGAGTGAAGTGAAGCTGAATCATGGGGTTTGAAGCTAATACCAGCATAAGAAGACAATATTTAATAGCAGCATGCTGTAAGTATTTAATTACTACTTTTTTAGATATTTAATAAATAATTAACCACGGCACGGATGCCGTAGTAGTTGAGCGAATGGCTGCTGCGATGCGTGTAGCGGGTTCGATCGCACGGAACAAACGTTTTTATGGCCTGCAGATAGTTGTTCTGGATCTGGGTGTCTTGTGTATGTGAGTTTACATGTTTGTGAACGCACCTACGATACAAGAGTAAATCCTAGTTATTTTAATAAAAAAAAAAACAAGATGGAATAGAAATAGAACCGCCTCGATGGTCTAGTAGTCATAAGTGCTACACGGGGTCCTGGGTTGGTGTCCCAGGCCGGGCAAAGTGTTACTGGATTTTGCCGTCTGGAATTTCTCATTAGCAGTCCGGAATCTGGACTTGTTCCCGGTTGATGGCAATATGTTCACCCCTATTACTAGCGACGTACACATATCCGGCGAAATGTGGGTGTACTAAGTATGCTTCTGCCTAACCTTTGAAGAATGTAGGCGTTGTGTTGTGTTATGTTAAATATGAGAAAAAATAAACAACCGAAAAATACCATGTCAAAGTAAGGGTGCATGCCACCCATGCCCATTTCTAATTACATACCTATTTATGTACATTTTGTACGTACATACTTAACTGCCTCGTTGGTCCCGTGGTCGCAAGCGTTACTGGGCGTGGGGTCCTGGCCATGCCAGGTCCTGCCTGGCATTCCCAGGTCGGGCAATAAGTGATATTAGGTTTTAAACCGACTTCAAAAAGGAGTTATCAATTCGGCAGTTTTTTATTATTATTTTTTATGTATGTTCAACGGATTATCGGATTAGACGGATTTGCAAAATAATTTTTTTTTGTTCGAAAGGGGTTTATTCCGAAATGATCCCCTTTAAATTTCATATAGATCTGTTAATGAGTTTTGGAGACAGACAACAGAACTCTTCCAAAAAGTAACAGCTAATCACCCGCGATTGCTGCTATCGCATAAATATACATTGTTAACACAATTTAATTTAAAAAGTGAAAAATAAAACAAACCTACTAATATTATAAATACGAAATTTTGGATAGATAGATAAATGGATGTTTGTTACTCGATCACTCCCGCACGGCTGAACGGAGACGAAATTTGGCAAGAGGATAGATCATTAGTCTGGAATAGCACGTAGGCCAAAATTTATATTGGAGAAAGTACTAATTCCACGCGAGTGACGCCACTGGCAGAGGCTTGTTGGCAATAAGATTTGTCTGTCTGTCTGTCTGTGTGTCTATATGACCTTCTAGAGCGGCATCTGCCCGCATTTTTGTTAGTACAATATATATTTTTATTTCAGTATACTTAGGTCAGTTAGGAGTTGGCTATACCATGGGCTGGACTGCCCCAGTGCTAGCCAAGATGCAGGATCCTGACCAGTCACCCTTGGCGAGACCCACCAGTGACGCAGAAACAGCCTGGATAGTGTCCATTACTTTTATCGGGATTATTTTAGGTATTGTTATAAAAAAAATGTGCTAGTTCTAGAAATTGTTTATTGTACATACAAATATTATTTTGATCAGCTGATGATAGCTTTGTACCAGAAGTCCAACTTACTATGAACAACTTTTTTGAAGAAAGTTGTTCTAAGAACTTAAAACAAAGTATTGTCTTTTTGCGAAAGTAGTATTGTGTGAAACACTGGGACAGGCTGGTGAATTTCTTCGTCTGCCAGCTTTGGGCGAGGCATTCTTAAAATGGATTGGAGTACAAAGAGCTTACGAACAGAAAGCACCTTACAGTCCATATACAGTTGCTCAGTAGAATATCGATATGGCTTTTTTATAATGACCTTGAGAACAGCTCTTTGGGCTCTCTCCAGGGCAAGAAACATCGTCTTTGCCGCTCCACCCCATACCGGGATACAATAGCTGATCAAAGACTGACACAGCGCAATGAATATTTTTATAAAAAGTTCTTGTGATACTGATTCTCTGAGAATTCTGAACAGATATAATATCATAGTTCTCAACCTTGCAATAACTTAGCTTAATTGTTTATCTCACCGTAGTTGCTCATCAATTTGCACTCCTAAGTATCTAACAACACTGGCTGGAGTAAGAGTCTGACAATGACAGGTCTGTGTGTTATCCCAACATGTATGTGCAATTATGTTAAACACTTCTGATGGTTTGTTATTTTTCCTTATCGCGAAGGTTACTTAGTTTTTTTTTAAATTATGAGTCAGAAGGTTACAGTTTAGCCAGTTAATTATTCTTCCAAGACAGTTTTCGGCCTTAGCTTTTACGAATTCCCAGCTGGGTCCATACACTACAATAGCAGTGTCATCTGCGTGCATACGGACGCAGATGACACTGCTACCATGGTTGCATTAGAAAGTGACATTTTGCAAAGGTCATTGATGTATATTTTGAACAATGTAGGGCCTAAATCACTCCCTTGTGGCACACCGAAGGTGACAAATTATTCGTTACTGAGTACAGAGTTAATTATAATTTTCATACACAGGAAACTACTCTATTGACTTTGACTTCCTTGAAGAAAGTTGTCTATATCTATGGGCAAAAGTAGTACCTATTTAAAATATGACCTCACATTTCCATTACAACATTAATAATAAAATGTATTTTTTAGGACCTTACATCTCAGGATATCTCTGTAACGTGGTGGGAAGAAAACCTTGCCTCTACTTGGGTGGAGGCATGTTTTTACTATCATACTTGATGTTGGCACTTGCAAAAGGACTGGTTCTAATATACATAGCCCGAATTTTGGTTGGAGTTGGAACTGGAGTGTTGTTTGTTACAAATATAGTCTACATTGCAGAATTAGCGTGAGTATCAGTATAATTTATTATTTTTAAATGATACTATTAGTAGGCCTAGTACTAAATTATGTTAATAAAGAACCACTAGAACAGCAAGGCAGCTTATGCCTTCTCTCATCCCAATTAATTGGCCTCGGTGCAGCCACTGCTTTGACCACTGATCTACGCATATAATGAAGACTTTTAGATTTACGATGTATTCGTGGAAGACAAAGATATCGATATCTTATCGTCTTTATCTCTATAAACCTTCATCATAATTTAGCGATCACTTCCTTCATAGACATAATTTACACGATAAGATAGATTCCAAAAATCTATTTAGTGACGTCAAGCTTTGGTACACTTTTTACTTAGAAGTAACGTCACAAGCTCTCACTCTTAAACTTTGATTGCATTTTATCTTTTTTAATGTATTAGCTTCACCTGTACCAATAACTATGTAAAAAAAATTTAGAGATTAAATTTGACCCACTTTCCGGTTTTCAGTTAAGCTCAAATTTTGCGTACGTTAGTTTGGATGACAGTGCATAGTTAGCTAAGTGACGTCATTATAGATACAATATAGCGGACTCCCAAAGATGGTGGACTAGTTATTTTGGATGCTTTTCCATGATAATCTGACTGTCCGACTAAATTTACCTAATTTTATTTTCTGTTATTCAGAAATCATCCAGAATTTATCCTTTCTTTTTTTGGATTACCTCTTTTCTTGCCTCTCACACTTTACTTATCACGTACAAACAAACCAATAAACATATATTTTTTTAAATTTTCAGGTCAACTAGAGTTCGAGGGACACTGCTAACACTGACTGGCTTCTCTAGTACTCTAGGCATCCTGTTAGTTTATTCAGTAGGACCTTTTATCTCATACGCAGCAGTTAATTGGATAGCCATGGCTTTAACTGCTGCATACCTTGCTGGCTTATTCTTTTTTGTACCTGAAACTGCTGTTTTTCAAGTTATGAAAGGTAAGAGATGATTTACCTTATCGGAAGTAAATACATGGGTAGGTTTAATCTGAACTAAGATTTTTAATCTGACGATATCGAATATGTGATCACCATGGAATGTCTACCATCATATTATATACATGAAGATAACTAATAGTCAGATAAAATATAATCTGACCCAAATAAACTGACAAAATACGTTTATATAATCAAAATAGATTCTCTACATTTTGTCGCTGTTAGTTTAATATACATTTTAGAAGCTACTGTATAATTAGCACTCGGGAAAAAATCCATAATGATAATGCTAACCGGCAAATACGACAGTAGGTATATAAGAACATAAAAGATAAGAAAATAGCAAAGCTAGTTCTATTCCAAAATGCATCTAAATTAATTTAGTAGTTTCTGCGTAAAAAAGTAAAAAACCAACAGATAGAGTTACTTTTGCACTTATAATGTTAAGTACAATTGGATTACGCCATTTATAAAAATATAATCTCATTCCAGGCAAAAAAGAAGAAGCCATGGCGAATCTCACTTCACTTGGCAGACAAGATGACATAGATGAAATAGTATCCCAAGCAAATGAAAAGCCAAAACCAAAAATTGCTCAATTGACTGAGATGTATACAGTCAAGACTAATAGGAGAGCTGCATTTATTATAATAAGTTTAAATGTTTTGTCACAATTCAGTGGTATGATGGCTGTGATTGCCTTTGTTACGGTCATCTTCGATATGACAGGGTCGGACATGGAGGCACACATATCTACTATAATTATCGGTGTTACTCAGGTCTTTGCATCAGTTATTGCGCCTGTACTTGTTGATAGAACTGGAAGGAAAATCCTATTATTGTTCTCCTGTGCTGCTTGCTCACTAAGTTTGGTAAGTTTTCTATTTTGGTTAACTTGAAATATATTCTCTTTATGTTACATTATTTTTTCCTCTTTAGATTTAAATTCAGTACCGGTTGGTTCTATAATTGGATCTCTGGCAACTGCATCAGTGCTAATTTGCGTTTTTGTGACATTTTGCGCTTGGGTACTTGTGCTATTAGTCGATATTTTAACCATCCTACCATCTATTGCATATTTTGTCGGCCCCTCAAAGGTTTGCTGGGAGTAAACTCAACTGTTATTTAACTTCGCCTATGTAAATGGACTGTATTATCTCTGTTTATTTTATATTGTTTTAGTGTACAGTAAGGAGTTTAGAATGTCTACTTAAACCTTAGACATTCATTCACCTTAATAAAATTATACATACCCCAAATTGTCTTAAGTTTTGGTGTCTTTAATCTTACTTTTTTTTTGTTTTCCAGGCTTCTCTTGGAACTTACTTCTACCTCTACAACAATGGTTTCCAAATTGCTGAGAATTTACAATGGCTGTCGCTTGTATCAGTAATGGTATTCTGCGTTGCATATTACACTGGTAAGTTTGCAAACTTGGACTTCAAACAAAAGTTCATAAAGACATTGAACGATAAACGCAAGCAAAACATACATAGCTTAAATTTTGTCACTGCTGGGACTCAGTGAGAGGGGTTGGGCTGTATGTAATCGTATCGGGCTCGCATGGTGGATCGTGCGAGACTAATTTAAGATGGCTGATAATTATCATACATAGCTTTGAATTATTAACTTTCGGACGTGCCGATGCTCAAAATGGTACTCACTATCTTCTCCTAAAATTGTTTGTCCGAAAATCATTATACATAACACGTTTGCTATAAACTTCAGTAATCATAATGTTCAAAAATACGACATTTTGTTTTACATAATTATTTTTACTTCTAAAACTATTCTGTCATAATATCGAGTACTATAATAATTCAATCTCCTAATTTTGAATGAAATAAAGTTATATGTCCTAGGTATTGTATTATATAATGTGTATTATTCCGAATGTTCATTTATAATAAAACTTGTTAGTCCTAAAACATTTGCTAAAAATTTGGGTTTAGTGACAGAAACGAATCGCTGTAAATCCGACTTCACGCAGTCTTGTCTGCCCTACCCCTTGAGTGTAATTTAGAATCGCGTAGGCGCGAAGGGGCGAGGCGGCCCGCGAGTTGAGGAGTAGGTGGTTGCAACGCTCGCCGCCGTTATAGTGGTGAGCGTTAAACCATCTGCGACGATAAGCTCGCGTGGGACCGTGGAGCCTCGCAGCGCCGGAGCCGTGGCAGAAACCATGCCTGCTACATTTTGCATGCTCGCTTGCACCCTGCATGCTTGCTTGCATGCTACATGTTGCATGCTTGCTTGCATTCTGGATGCTTGCTTGCATGCTTCATGTTGCTTGGTTGCTTGCATGTTTCATGTTTGCTTGCACGCTCACTTGCTTGCTTGCATACTGCATTTTGCTTGTTTGCTTGCATGCTGCGTGCTTGCTTGCATGCTCACTTGCTTGCTGCAGGCTTGCTGCATGCATGGTGTGTGCTTGTTTGCATGCTGCTTGCATGCTCACTTGCTTGCTGCATGCTTGCTGTATGCATGGTGTATGCTTGTTTGCATGCTTCTGATAGGGAAAGAAAAACCACATGTTCACAATCAACTGTTATATTGAGTGATGTATATATATGCGGTGCTGGAGCCGTGACAAAAGCCATTTATTGCTTTTGCATCTTTACTATTTGTATCAATTGGATTTGGTAAAATAATAAACAATTATAGTACAAAATCAGATTATATTTAATTACAAAAAGATGTTACTTATACGTAGATACATTAATTAATTCATTAATAATTTGTAGATCAATTCTAAGCTAATTTCATGATAGAATTGCTCTATAACTCGTATTGTATACTAAAACTCGTGTCTACGTAACGCCTGAGAGAAGTTCATAGCAAAAGCTTTGTTAAACAAAATTTTAAAAATATTACTTGGATAAATAAACATTATGAAATTTGAATTTAAGATTTATACTCGTAACTTTTAGTCTTTTGTATATTGATTGTAATGTTTATGACAAACGGATTTAGGGGATATTGCATTAAGGGATTTCAGTTTTATGGCATGTGATATTATGTGACATTAAGTTCGGGCAAGTTATCATTCGGACAAATGATGATTAGGCCAAAAAAATTTATGGCACTTAAGATTGTGGATAAAAAAGTTAGGTAACACAATAGAGAACCGCTCAAAATACTTTCCTTGAGTGTTTTGAGACTTAACAGCAAAGTACGAGTAAATCCTGATTCTCTTACTTAGTAAGCTAGCCACAAAATAATTTATTACATTTTTTTTTCCAGGTCTGGGCATCATCCCCAACACATTTACTGGCGAAATGTTCACGGACACCTGCAGAGGATTCGGTGGCACCCTCACGGTAACCATCGGCTTCGTCTTTGGATTCGGAGTATCAACCACATTCGGTTACGTGTTGCCGGTGTGGGGACCTAGTGTGGTCTTCTGGATATTCTCTGGAGCTTGCGCTTTTACTTTCTTCTTCACTGTTATTTTTGTACCTGAGACAAAAGGAAAGAGTCTTCTAGAAATCCGAGAACTGTTGAGGAGATGATGGGATTTGAATCTGTATTATTAAGTATTAGTTATTAAATGATTGTAAATATTATTTTTGTTTTTTTTTTTATTTTCTGAAACTTCCTAGAACTACAATTGACACCGCAATGGTGTGGTAACCTTGACCTGATGGTCTAGAAGCCGCTTTAGATTAGTCATAATATTTCTTGCACACAATTCTTAAAGCCCAATTCATTCGTGTGACAGTTTTGTATAGAGATTCATAAAAAAAACTTTTTTACAAAAAAAAAAACAACCATGTTTCTAGTTTTGTTTCTTCGTTATTTGACACCGACTTCCGATATTAAACTTATTTTTAAATTTATAGTGTACTTATTTTCTTTTTTGGAAGTCGGTTGTTTTTTTTTGTAAAAAAGTTTTTTTTTCACTTTTTAGTTGTTATATCCCAGAACTCATAACCCCAACAACATGGAACGTGGCATTTAAACATACTCGTAATAGGAGCAAACCAAAACGTCATCTAGGTATACATACTTTTTTGTTCAGTTTCATCAAAAAGCGCTGAAGCAATTTCGATAAAATTTATATGGGACCAACTCGAGAGTATATTCTTTCGGATAAAAAAAGAATTTTAAAACTCGGTCCATAATTGACAGAGAAATCGGTGGATATACATAAAAAAAATAAAAAAAAACATACATACAGTCGAACATAGAACCTCCTCCTTTTTCGAAGTCGGTTAAAAATGGTTACTTACACATTTACAATTTTAATTAAATTCATATCACTATCACATTTGGTGTTAGAATTGCCGCTATACGAATTGTGCGCAAAAAATATTATGATTCATTTAAAGCGGTCTTTCTAGACTCTCTTATGTTGCAACCAGGAAATTCCAACCTACAACATTATATCAGACATCGTGTTTGTCTTCATTCAATCCGTCTTGATGAGTAATTACTTAACGGCTGTCAATAAGTGAGCAGTCTGATGATCTGGAGCAGAGATGTGGTCACAGGCCTTCTTTACTATAGTAGATAAACCGAGTTTGGAGTCGCTGGTTAAGTTTGGTCGGCTTTTATTATTGTAGGAACATAAGTGAAGATCTTATTTTAATAATTAGAGCTAACTATTAGAAAAGACTAAAACTGCTCCGTTGGTCTCATGGTTACAAGTGTGACTGCAAAGTGGGTCTAAGTTTCGGTTCCAGGTTGGGCAAAAAGTGTTATTCTATTAGGAATTATCAGTAGCTTGGATTTTAAAGTTAGTTGTATAACAGTGTCTGACATCCCTGTCTCAAAAAGCGCTTAAAGCCGTTGGTCCTGTGCGTGATCTCTCTTCGGTTGTGTCGGATTACTGTCCCATCGGAATATGAGATTCAGGTGTCATCTTGCGAGCGAGTGTCCCGCGATGATATTATCGTCCTGTCATCAATGAAAACGTAAAAAATCTTCACAATAAATTTTCAATGATGTAGTTTGCACCAGGGTTCGACCACGAATTTCGGCCAATCAGTGTTCGAAGTCTATTTAAAGACTTTCAGGTTAGCCGTGGTAATTAATGACTAGTTTAGGGTTCTCGGAATGAAACTGGACCTCCAAAAGTAGTAACTAAGATGATCACACGCTAGTTGGTATTACTTACCTATGTAAAAAAATTAACCGACGAAAAAGAACTAAAAAGCAGAAAATAAATAAAACTTTTAAGTCTTGAGTAATGAGCATATTTACCTACATAAAATATCAAATTTTATATGAACTAATTTTGAGTCGGCGCCAAACAACAATCTGATTATTAAATATCTAAATTTTATAAGTACTTACAAATGAAGAAGGCTGTAAGTAGGTAATTAATCATTTTATTAATTGGCGCCGACTCAAAATTAGTCTATATAAAATTTGATATTTTATGTAGGTAAATATGCTCATTACTCAAGACTTAAAAGTTTTATTTATTTTCTGCTTTTTAGTTCTTTTTCGTCGGTTAATTTTTTTGTTAAAAAGTTTTTTATTTTATGATTTTTTGTGGCTCGCATCATCTTGTAACACTCTGAGGCTAATTTCTAATTCTTCATCATTCCTCTTGCCACTGAGCTGATGAAATAACCATCCTTCCATGAAGTTCCCAGGATATTGACCAGTTGAGGTTACCTCCAATACTGTAAAGACGTCTTTTCTTCAAACCATATTAAGTGGTATTTGTCACTAAAACTAGTTTTTATATCTAAGTTCTATTGTTTAGGAAAGCTATGGTTTCCATCATCAGCTCAATTTCATGATGTGATGGTTCCTAAATGCAAATACCTGATTAAGTTATGAAAAGTAAACAGAAACAATATTCGTGCCCAATTTTCGAGGTTATCTCTCAATTTTTTCAGGATCCCATAATCAGATCCTGATGTCCTTGATATGGTACCACCATTGAGGTATACCCTACCCAAGAAAAGAAGAATCATCAAAATCGGTTCATAAATAACGGAGTGAGGGCCGAACATACATACAGAAACGCTAAACGTGCCCACAATTTTCGTGGTTTTCTCTAAATTTTATCAGGATTCCATTGTCACATCCTGATTTCCTTATTATGGGACCATCCTTGAGGTATACCCTATCTAACAAAAAACGAATAATCAAAATCGGTTCATAAATAACGGAGTGAAGGCCGAACATACATACAGAAACGCTAAACGTGCTCACAATTTTCGAGGTTTTCTCTCAATTTTATCAGGTTTCCACAGTCAGATCCTGACTTCCTTGACATGGGACCACCCTTGAGGTATACCCTATCTAATAAAAAAAGAATAATCAAAATCGGTTCATAAATGACGGAGTGAGGGCTGCACATACACAAAAAAAAAAAAAAAAAATATATATACGGTCGAATTGAGAACCTCCTCCTTTTTTTCGTCGGTTAATAAAAATGTTTAGCAACGTTGCACGATTTGTTGGATGATGCGAAAAATGATAGGCGCTTTGTTCATAATAACACAATTTATTGCTGCTAAATGTAGTTTTTTTTGCTATCGCAACGTGACTTCTTCCGTAATTCTCTACGAGTCGTCATCTCAGTATTCACCCCCTTTTAGTGGCAATGCCGCCACATATGACCTAAACATACAAATCCTGCATCGCGCAATCAAAGTTATCCACGCGATTTGAATAAAATACAGTGCTCACAAAAAACTCACTTTTGTGGATGCATATATTTATATTAGAAACTGAAGACATGGGAAAATTACTTTTTGAAAATAACATTATTCAAATGTCCTTCGCCGCTCTGATACTTCAAAGCGAGCTCTAACATTCAAAAAACGAAGCTGATTTCGATTAGACGTGACATCAGATGGCCCCCGAGGAGCCCAGACCTCACACCTCCGGCTTTTTTCCTCTGGGGTTATCTGAAGAGTCAACCAAAATAATTATATGAATTGAAGGAAAACATTAGACAAGAAATCAATAGCATTCCTACTCAACTTCTGGGGCGCGTTTAAAACAGTTCAAAATTAATCATCGTGCAGATACCCAGACCAGAAACAACATCCTTCTGCTCGGAGGTTCCTCCCTTTTCAATGGAGGTTGCAGGACTTTTCACATTTTTCCGCATACCTTAATATCGTTTCTAGGCATTATCGTCTTTCATACAGTCCATCCATCGTTTAACACGTTGGACTTTCCTGGCTGCAACATCAGAGGGTCTAAAAAGAGGGTCTATTTCTTGCGCACAATCCATGAAGCGTAATTTTTTTTTTACTTTTTATAGGCACGCGTTTGACCACTATCTCACCTGATGGTAAGCGATAATGTGGTCGAAGATAGTCCACGCTTGCCTAGAAGTAACCTATTCACTCATTTCAATTTAAACTCCAAATACGATTGTGATATGAATTTAATAAAAAAAAAAATGTGTACCATTTTACGGATCTCTGTACAAAACTGCCACAAGGATGAATCTACAAGTCTCATGTCACGGTGTTTGTGATTGCACTCCTCCGAAACGGCTCAACCGATTTGAATGTTTTTTTTTGTATATTTGGTAGGTATGAGAAAAGCTGTTGAAAGTATTTTTCACCCTCCTACCCCCACCCCACATTTTTAATCGCAATTTTTATATGGCAGAACAACGTTAGCCGGGTCAGCTCGTTGGGCTATATGAATGGGTGTACTATGCCAAATCGAATGCCAAATAATCGAATATCAATTGATCGACCACTATACATCGAACGTCTAAATGCTCGAACGTTCATAATATCGAATGGTTAATAAATCGAACATTCAATATATCGTACACTCAATACATCGAGTGTTCAAAATATCGAATTTTTGTTTGATCGAGTGTTCAATGCATCGCGTATTCATTCTATTGAAATAGATCAATATACTGTAAAGGTACGTTTTTATAGAATACAAGAAAACACAAAATTTACTAATAAATCACATTTTAAATCTTTAATTATTATCCTAGAACATCTCAAAATTTTGTGTGAATTGCAATTGCATGGAGAAACTCTAATAAATGCATGTTGATTTTATTATTTCATATTTCTTTAATCGCATTGTCATGCCTTTTGTCACTTTTTTTTTGGAGTTCTCCCCAATTCCGCGTTTGCCTTTTCAATTTTCTTGTTTGTTCTAGCTAAAAATTCTATGGTAGCATAAATACCCCGTTTGTGCTTATATAGCAACGTGTTCCATCTTCTGTTCCATCCTTCAATATTGTTCGAGTTCTAGAAAAACCCAGTATATAATTTTGAAACACAGACCACAGTGAAAAAAGATAATAATTAAAGATTAAAATGTGAATTATTATTTAATTTTGTGTTTTTCTTGTATTCTATAGAAAAGTACCTACACAGTATTGATATTTCGATAGAAGAATACGCGATGCGTTGAATGGTCGATCAAACAAACATTCGATATTTTGAACACTCGATGTATTGAGTGTACGATATATTGAATGTTCGATTTATTAACCATTCGATATTATGAACGTTCGAGTATTTAGACGTTCGATGTATAGTGGTTGATCAATTGATATCCGATTATTTGGCATTCGATTTGGCATAGTACACCCATATGAATTGTGTGCAAGAAATATTATGACTAATCTAAAGCGGGTTTTTAGACCCTCAGGTTACCACTCAATTGCGGTGTCAATTGCAGTTCTAGGAAGTATAAGAAAAAAATAAATAAAAAATATTTAAAATTATTTAATATCTAATACTTAATAATACAGATTCAAATCCCATCATCTCCTCAACAGTTCCCGGATTTCTAGAAGACTCTTTCCTTTTGTCTCAGGAACAAAAATTACAGTGAAGAAGAAAGTAAAAGCGCAAGCTCCAGAGAATATCCAGAAGACTACACTAGCTCCCCACACCGGCAACACGTAACCGAATGCGGTTGAGACTGCAAAACCGAAGACCCAGCCGATGGTTACTGTGATCGTGCCACCAAAACCTCTGCAAGTGTCCGTGAACATTTCACCGACAAATACGTTGGGGATGATCCCCATACCTGGAGGAGAAAGACAGATTTTGAGAGACAATTTTTTTGTAGCTAGCTTGTTTAGTCATGGTATTAGGCACAATTTTTTTTTTGTGGGGTGGGAAATCATCCAATGACATCTCCCGCTCTAGGGTGGAGCGGGAGGGCGTATCAGACTCTTACTGACTAAAACCCACCCCAGTTTCTTCCCTGCTCTGAGTGCCCAGGGGCACGGTAACTCTATTTCAAATTTATCCATAACCCCTGGGCAGGCATCAGCCATGACGGGCCCCGTCATTATTGCTGACAACTCTTTGAGTGACCTAACGAGCCCCCACTCCTGAATTTTCTAGCGTTTTATCTTTGTAATTTTTTATTGATTTGGTAAAGCAGAAAATACGTGTCCAATATTTTTTGATTATGTAACTTACGTACTAAATAGAATTATTATTTATATACCCGGGAAACATCCCTACTTGTAGGAAATGTAATTCGTTTATCTGTTCTATATACTTTCATTTGAAAGGTTTAAATGTGTATGAACTTACCGCTATAATAAGCAACGCAGAACATCATTATTGATACTAGTGAAAGCCATTTTAAGTCCTCAGCGATTGGGTAACCATTGTTGTAAAGGTAGAAATAAGTTCCAAGAGAAAACTGAAAAATAACAATACAAACATTACTCAAAGTGGAAATACCTTAGATTCGTTGTAGCAGACACTTTATGTTTAGTACCAACATAATAAAAGCAAAAGGTCGCGAAAACGCGATTGCAGTGTTTATAAAATCACTGATTTATCTGCTATGACCTTATGATCAGTGATAGAACTAAAATAAAATTTGGTAAAGAGGAAAAAGTAATGGAGCACAAAAAAACCTATTAGAAGTTAACCACAGCAAAGAAAAACTTACCAAACTCAATGAACAAACTGCACAAGAGACCAACAACAGGATTTTTCTTCCAACTCTGTCGACAAGTATTGGTGCAATAATTGACGCAACGACTTGTGTAACACCGACGATTATAGTGGATATGTGTGGCTCCAAATCTGACCCAGTCATTTCGAAAATGACCGAAACAAAAGCTGTCACAACTATCATTCCACTCAATTGTGTTAGAATATTTAAACTTATTATTATAAACGCAGCTTTTCTGTTAGACTTGACTGTGAACATCTCAGTCAGTTGAGCCATTTTTGGTTTGGGCTTATCATCTGCTTGGGTTACCACTTCATCTATGTCATCTTGTCGCCCAAGTTTTTTGAGAGTGGCCATCGCTTCTTCTTTTTTGCCTGAAATAAAATTAATTATTATATAATTTTTTTAATACACATTCGGTATATATTTGATGATAAGAATTCCTATTATGGCTAGCCTCTTCAAATCCATCGCTGGCTTTTTCCATTAATTTAGATATTGCTTACAATGAAAATGTTCTCCATTGGTGAAAAAAGATCACTGTATGGTAGCATTTGGGTGTGCATTCAGGTCAGATAGGATAATACTTCAAATGGTTGATATTCCATTGAGATTTATAAATATGTATATTAATAACGAAAACAAACTTTTAAAATTTACCTTTCATAACTTGATAAACAGCAGATTCAGGTACTAAAAAATATACGAAAACAACGTATTCGGCACTTAAAAACGCGATCATCCAATTCATTTGGGCGTAAGATATAAATGACCCCATTGTGAACGCTGACAGTATGCCCTGTGTAGTTTGGAATCCCGTCAGTGCTAGCAGCAAGCCTCGAATTTTCGTTGACCTGTAAAAAGAAGAAAATATCTGTATATTTTTACGTTACAATTCTTGTCAAATAACGTTTTCGATATACGAGTATATGTGGTGTTATAAGAAAATAGTCTAAAAAAAAGAAGAATTGGGATTGTGTGAAAGTTTATATATTTTTTAATAATTAGGTATGGCTAGTGAACACGTAACTAAATGGGATGTAACTATTAAAGATGGAGGGAAAGTAGTCACGGTCATTAATACTATTAAATAGTTGCCGACCGAAACACGATTTTAAGCTGAAACCGAAACTGCAACGGAATGTTCGGCTTGCCTTCCGGTTTAGTTTTTCCAAAAAAATGTCTTTAATAAGTTATAAGATCATTGCAAAGCAGCCCTAGTTTTCATAAAATGATGATCACACATAAAAACGAACGAGACAGACAATTTTTAGGTCTCTATCACAACCTCCAGCTCGAAGACACTAGTTTCGGTCGATCCGAATATTCGGCCAATTGTTGGCCGAAACCGAAACTCCAGCAGAAAGCAGTTTTTTTTGCCGAAACTGGCCGAAGTCAAACCTTCGATCGGATACTACTATTTAATCCTTTACAAGTAAGAAACACGATCCCACGACAAAGGTATACCAGGACTTTGTTGAAGATCATAATAATTATCTTCGCTTAATTTGTTACACAGTTTAAATTGTACTTAATTGTGTAACTGAAATACTGTGTCGGCCCAAAATTAATTGAAATGAGGGTAGAAGGATGATAAAACATAGTGATACTCACGCCAGTTCTCCAATGTAGATCAGATTTGTAACAAATAACACTCCGATACCCACTCCAACTAAAGTTCTGCCTATGTATATCATAACCAGACTTTTGGCGAGTGCCATCACAATGTAAGATAGACAAAACATGCTTCCTCCGAAGTATAAGCAAGGCTTTCTGCCCACCGTGTTACAGAGGTATCCTGAGATGTAAGGACCTGTAAAAAATAGTGGTTTAAGCAGTGGAGGTAAAGGTTAAGAGGTAAGGAGGTAGGAACAGATCCAATCGTTTTTCGTCTGTACGGTGCACGTACTTGTTTTCAATCAGCGCGCGCTATTTGATTTGACCTATGAGCGCATGTGGTGGTAGAATTGGCTGTCAGATGGTAGAACGCGCGTACGATAAGTCTGCGCGCGGTCGAAATCGGAACTCAAAATTTTAATATTATATTTCATGATAGAATGATTTTTTTTTTTGTTGCCTAGTACAAAGGTCAGATATCAAATGTTACACATCATATGCGACTACTGTAAGACTCACATGTTTTTTTTATATGTTGTTAGTAAATACGGTAGCTTGGTAGGCTCGCATATTTTCAGTTTGAGCGCAACCTACATTTTGGGAGTACATTTACGTACGGCAGAACATACCTACATGATTCATTATTGTACATATATTAATATAGTGTATAATTAGACGCGGTTTGAGTCGGGCAACATGCATTTTTATTTAGATTTATGCCCGTTGAGCACTCACTGACAATCCTTGCATTTTATTGAGATTTTTTGCAAATATTAATTTACATCTGCGTTTGACAATCCTTAATGTAAGATGTCTTACACATTTCTACGCTGGGTTAAGCTTCGAGCTGATGTATTTCTGGGCCATCAAACCAAGTTGACAGCTGGACGACGTCCTTTTAAGCGTCGCCATATTGACCACTCCGGAGCATCTCATTGCTGACTCGGCTTCTATTTCTATAACACTAGCTGACCCAGTGAGCTTCGTTCCGCCACAGAATCAATGAATGAATCCGTTCTCGAGATATCATCAAAAAAACCATTCCATACAAAATGTACGAAAAAATGAATTTTCATAAAATTTTTGTTTTTGTGAATTTTTCCGACGTTTTAATAGTTATTTTGCTATTCAAGGCGGAGACAAATCCACAAAATCAAAGATTATAAAAATTGGTCCAGCCTTTCTTGAGTTATAAATTGTTTAACGAGCCCGACTTTGTTTCATATACCAGCCAGTCCGGAGCAGTTCATATAAGACGTAAACCTAAAGATATCGATATATACAGATAAAAGATATGTGGATAATAATACCTCCAATAATCCCAATGAATGAAATGGACACCAACCAGGATGCTTCTGCATCAGTGATGACTCTGTCCAAGGGTGTCTCTTCAGCATTCTGCAGCTTGGGTATCACTGGGCCCGTCCATCCCATGGTAAAGCCCAGGAGAAACTGTCCAAAGTATACTGTAACGTAACATATAACAATAGTAATAGAGAACAAACTGGGGTCGTAAGGTCGGTCGGAGATGGCGAGTAAGTTTAAACTCTTTTTGGAATTAAAAAGGAACCAGCATTGACATTTTTTTTTTAATTTTTATTCATGACCATCATTCAAGTCTTTCAGTCGGATACATAGTAATTAGATCAGCCTTCTCGGCCAACTTCGCTGAGGTAGTCAATATTGCAATAAAATTCTCAGCTCCATTTTACCGAGATCGCGCCTGTTTCAATGATTCCACACATTGTTCAGTTGCGTAGACACTTGAGACACAAAACAACACCAATTTTACCTTACAATATCCACTAGGAATCAATAAGCGAATAATTAAAACAGCCACTGAACTTCACTCGAGAAAATTTCGCCAAAAACTCGCATTGACATTCAACATGGCAATGCTGCTAGCCTTTTGGGCACTTCTCCCAATGACAGAGCACATGATTTTTATTTCCCAATTAGCACTTTCCCACTTTTTTTAGATATGAACTTACAGGGTGTGGGAAATGCGTAGTTATATTTAAATACTGCGCTTGCGCCTAAGAACCAATTTGAATTTGAATTTTTTTAAATCTAATTTTGTTCAACTGATGATATTTTGTATGGTAACTCTAATTTTTTTTTGGGAATTTGTTTTATCTTCCTTGAAGAAAGTTGTTCATTCCCATGGGCAGAAGCGGTATCTTAAATATGACCACGCATTTCCGTTACACACATAATTTTAAAATAATAATATTTTATAAACAGGATCTAAATTCATCATCTGCCTAGCCTTTTCCCAACTACCTTGGGGTCGGCTTCCAGTCTAACCGGATGCAGCTGAATACCAGTATTTTACATGGAGCGACTGCCTGTCTGACCTCCACAACCCAGTTACTGGGTATTACGATACTCCTGGGTAAGACTGGATGTCAGACTTTCGGGCTTCTGACGACCCGTAACGACTGTCAAAGATCCACAATTGACAGCCGGGACCAACGGCTTAACGTGCTTTCCGAGGCACGGAGGAGTCTCGGTATGTAAAGATGGTCACCCATCCATGGACCAACCCCGGCAAGCGTAGCTTAACCTTATGGATCGACCCGTGCGGCTGTTATTACTTTAGCCACGAGCTCTCCTCTGGAACAGGATCTAAATTATTACTTAAAATTATGTTTGCATACTTAGATCTTAATTTTTATCAAAATAAAAACAAAATTACTTACGGATGCCTGCGCTTAAAAATTGTCTTTTTATGCCTGTAACTTTAATTCCGCACGGCATGATATAGTTCTACTTCACACGGTATATTTACAAAATAATTTTCTTTTTTGCAATATTTTGTCGCCTTAGCAGTAAGATACTGCCGTTATTTTACACACTGCAGGGAATTGTTTGAATTGTCTGTCAGAAATAACTCCTTTTTATCTAAAAGTATTTTCATAAGCATCAGGTAAAATCAACTTATAGATAGCAGTTAGGGGTACGTAGCTAATATTCAAACTATACAAAACATTTTTCTGCAAATGCAAACGTGCAGTTGGGTCATCCACAAAGGATCCACTTGATGTACATTACCATCCCCATTGCGCAGGTAGGCCATCCACAAAGGATCCACTTGTTGTGCGTTACCATCCCTATTGTGCAGGTGGGCCATCCACAAAGGATCCACTTGTTCTACGTTACCATCCCAATTCCAGAGGCTAAGTTTTTTTTAAAGTTTAATAAAAAAATTAAACATACGACTATTTCTCTTTCACAAAAAATGCTGAGGTTGAGTGTTTTAAAATGTAGGGTAAACAAAAAAGTCACAGCCAATCTTTTTTTATTTTATCAGTGATTTCAAAGATATAAAAAAAAATTGTATTTAATTATCTTCATCTATGTATAAAATATTAGTATTAACACTCATGTTAATTTTTAATAGTAGTCAAATACCTTAGTACACCTTTTTTTTTTGTGGGGGTGGGCAATCATCCAATGACTTCTCCCGCTCTGGTTGGAGCGAACGGGCGTTTCAGACTTTTATTGACTAAAACGAACCCCTGTTCCTACAGTTGCCTGAGTGCCCAGGGGCGCGGTATGTTTCGAATTTATCCGTGATCCCCGGACAGACCCTATTACCCCTAATCAGACAATTAAAACCGGAACAAATCAACGTTAAAAGAACAAAAAAATATTTGTTCTTAAAGATACGCTACGATTACGCTGACTTACGGAACCACATAGGTACAACATTAAATTTACAACTGACTGCCCGTATAAAGATTGTACTAAGATAAACAATGATTCATCTGACATCCCAAACAGATAAGAGATCACGATGTAGTAATACTGGTCGAGTTATCCCCTGGTGGCAAGACTTGTTACTCATCACCGGCCTAACCTTTGTGTTGGGTCAACTTTCAGTTTAGGTACACCAAACCGGATAACAGCCAAACATGTAAGTTTCCTGGGACTTCCGGCGCCGCGAGACGATCTCCGGCCACCGTAGACCCGGGCGTGCGGACGGCGAGTAATGGGTAGCTCGCCGTCCGATCAGCACCAGGCCCGAGAGTCGACGGCGCATAGTGTTCCACGCGCGCCTCAAAGAGTTGTCAGCAATAAAGACGGGGCCCGTCATGGCCGATGCCTGCCTGCGGGTTGAGGATAAATTCGAAACAGAGTTACCTTGCCCCCGGGCACTGAGGGCAGGAAGGAACAGGGGTGGGTTTTAGTCAGTAAGAGTCTGACACGCCCTCCCGCTCCACCCAGAGCGGATGAAGTCATTGGATGATTTCCCACCCCACAAAAAAGAAAAAAAAACACGTGAGTTTAAAACAATGATTCATCTGACATCCAAAGAGATAAGAGATCAAGATGAAGTAATACCGGTGGACTTATCCCATTGGAATCAATACTTGTTACTCATCACCGGCCTAGTCTTTGTATTGGGGTAGACTTTCAGTCTAACCGGGTATATTGGACCGTACTATCGCCAAAACAACACTACCAAACCAAAAGACTCACTGACACATAACTCTGTTACCTACATGATTTTCCTTAAGGATTTAATTTGTTGTAGTTTGAGAAGTTCCTTTGTCACACTCAGGTAGCAGGAAGGCGCTTCAAGCTTATAAGACTCTTTTCCTCTCAAAGAGGAAGCATATGTCCTAGAAGTGGGAACGTTTAAAAACGTTTAAAAGTCATATATAGAAAATAAAGGAAGAACCAAATTCGAAAAAAAGTTCGTTTTTCGCTCCATCCTAATGAATATACTGCTATCTCAAATCCCAACGCCGGCACAGCATATCTCTTTCTACTATACATCACTATTCACCGTCAGCTCAATAGTCACCTTCTTTGTAGCCATAATTATCATCTAACACATAATCCATCTATCATTTTTTTGGTCTGTCTCTACCCCTATAACCATCCACGTACAATCATTCATGTTCAATACTCTCCACTCGACATATTAGTCACTCCGTTGCATCACAAGTTAACCGATTTCCACTCTCGATTGCCGCGCACTGGTGCCATTTTCAGACTGCCTCTTACATGTTGATTTCTTATTCTTTCCATTTGCGTAATACCACTTATCCCGTCCATTTTTAGCACCTGGCGTCTGTCTGCTACAGCAAATTTGGTCTAAATCTACTGGTTCTTTTGAGTTAAAATTTGATACACACATGAATATTTGTGAACCAAACACGAACATGTAACATATTGGGGTCACTTTTAGAGCAAAACTCGAAAAATTTAAAAAATAAGTTTTTTAAACTGTTCTGTGTGACATATCAAATGAAAGGATATATTGTGAGGGTCTCAAATGTGTTTTTTTCGTAATTTTATTAGAAATAGTTTTCAAGTTAAGGTAATACTCATAGATTAGACTTGACCATTCCAGGGAGGGAATGGTCAATCCTAATCTATGAGTATATCTAATATCTTATCTCAGAAATTACTGAGTCAAACATTTTGAAAGAAATATAATAACTAGTTCGGAACCCTTTGAACGCGAGTCGGACTCGCACTTGACCGGTTTTTTAGATATTAAAACATCTCGTCTCCTTACTTAAGGAACCACGTACCGTATTATATTTTCAACAGATTGTTCTTATCGAGATTGTACTATGATAAACATGAATGATTCATCTGAAATCCCAAAACAGATAAGAGATCTTACTCGTGCACTTATCCCCCTGGTGGCAGGAGTTACTCATCATCTGTCTAGCCTGTATGTTAGGGTCGACTTTCAGTGTAATTGGATGCAGATGAGTCAGTATTTTAAACGGAGCAACTGCTGAACACGATACTACTAGGTAAGACAATGCGACAATGCGTCTTCATAGAAATATTGCTTTTTTTTCTGCAGATAGAACAATTTAGTCTGCGGGACCCTTAATTAACACTTTATGTGGCCCCATGCTCTGCACCCAGCCAAGTTGCAACCAAGTGACATTTTTACATAGGTGGCTGCAATAGTTTGTGTGGAACAGAGTGACGGTATTTTGAACAAGTAACAGTGCCAAAATCTTTCTTACGTTTTAAAAATGGACAAGTTCTCCTTTTCGCAAAACTTTATTACAAAAAAACAACAATAAGTGCATTTAAGAAGTGACGCTATTATCAAGTGATACTGTTCAGTGTATTATACCTAAAAACAGTAAAAACCGTAGTACCAAAAACGGCCGTTTCTGACACTTTTGCCTGCTACTTTGGATACGAAACATTGTGAGACCTGTTTTAACAACGTAAAAATACTTTATCCTACTTGTAACAAACGTGACGTTGGATTCTTTAATATTTATTTTCTAGGCTATGCTACGATTTTATATTCAATGTGGCGCCCACATTGAACTAGGCCAGTAGTAGACCCTTAAGTGTGGTGGCTGCGGTAAAGAAGGTCGGTCACTGCCCATACATCGTGCGACCTGACTATAAAATATCGCGGACATGAATAGTGTATGGATTAATTCGTTCCTTTAAGCACAATCATTAATCCTAAATTGAAAATATGGCTGAACTTTACAATAAGGGATCCCGAGTAGACTCTTCAATTTTTTGTTGTGCAAAGTACTTGTTATCTTAAGTAATTTCACGAAGTTTCAAGTTTAGGAAATAAATACTTTCGGAGATAAAAAATATCAAACTTTGATAAAATAACCTCAAATTTCGCACTATTTTATCACTTTTGACGTAACTTTGACAGGTAGGGTTGCTAATTTAGGGAGTTATAATAATGCGTTTTGATTTTGCAAATTATAAGTTGACACGTAATTTGTTTTTTTTGTTTAAATTTGCTTTAGATTTAGTTATTTTATTTGAGTTTAATAATTTCTCAGTGATTTCTGTTTTTTTGGTGACCAACTACGAAAATTTTGATTTATTGACAATCTAAAGTTATTATTTTTTATTCTGATGGTATCTGCTACAGGTGAAACGAAACGCAAAATTTAGTTGGCGCCGTTATATGATTTGTTAGTGTCATGTTATTCAATGGTTACCTATTACACTACACACTAAACTTAACACTCACTTAATCTTCACTAAGTAAAAAACAATGACAACTTAGGATGCAAGAGCGAGCGAAGCGAGCTCGGGACTTAGGGCACCCCGACTCGGACAGGTTAGGTTAGAAGGGGATGGCGGGGTCAAGAGAGCGAGCGAAGCGAGCGAACAGACCCCGCCATCCCCTTCGTGGTTATTTTTTTATAAACCACTCAGAAGTAAGAGCCCCGCGAAGCGGGGCTCCGTCGACACCTGGCTCCATCGACATGCAAACCTAAAACATTATAATAAAATAAAAAATGCCTTTGCCCTTCGACAAATGACCTTGACCTTCGGCTTTTAGGGTGTTAATCTTGACCTTGAAGATGCCATTGATCGTATTATTGCTTAAAAATAGTCTTTACACGCATCATGTGATCTTCTTCACCCAAAAACATAACCTCAAAATTAGATTTTTAAAAATTCATAAAAAAAAACTATGCATTTCCTAAACTTTTCCCCCACGGGGGAGGGGTCTACCCTCCTCCCCCTCCCCTCCCCCCCTCCCAAATATATACATATATATATACCCTTATTGTAAAGTCCTTCCGAAAATATATTTTTTAAAAGCCGAGGATCTTAAATCTTAACATAAATTATTTCGTAACTTTTGAGGTTATGATGTAATACCGAAGTCTACAGCCATGACTTAATCCTTAGTTTCAATCCACAAAATGAATACCTAAGAAATCGCATATCTATCATAATCGCGTTCCGTTTTATGCATTCTATATTACTGTAAACCTATCATTTGCAACTCATTTCGGAATACTTAATCCATATCCCCATCTAAAAATGATGTTGTGCCCTGGTTTATTAATAGTAGTCTGAGTAGGAAATTAGTTGTTACAGCTCATAGACTCAGATCTGGACACATTCCATGTAATAAGTTTGCGTTCATGATGAGGAAAACTACCTCACCTAATTGTGTGGATTGTGGAGTTATCGAGGACCTACATCACCTATTGATGGATTGTGTACGATATGAGTCTGAAAGAAATGATCTCTTTGGGTTTTTAAGGTTGAACCGACTTGATGTAGGCACACTCCATAGAATTCTGTCTCAACCAAATGGTGATGATGCGAGGAGTCTTTTTAGGTTCATCGCCCAAATGCTATAGATAGTATTTATTTAGGATATGATGGGACTGTCATACGCATTGCGTTTATAAAAGTCCCTAATTTAAATAAGAATAAAAAAAAAAAAAAAAAAAAAAAAATGATGTTATTGATATACACTATAAAAATAAATAAAAATTCTTCAATGAAATCTAGTATTTAAAAAAGTTAATGTAAAGTGTAGTGCCGAGATGAAACGTGTACCACAGATAATAACGGGACGGGTTTCGATGCATTCAAAACCTATAAAAAGTAGTAAGGAAATGAGATTTTTTATGACAAAGTTAAATTATTTTTCCGGCTCCAATAAAATAAGTTGAGCCCCGTAATTTAATATACACTTAAGTCACTATTTTTTGACGTATCACTCATTGGTGTCCGTTTCATGTTTCGGTCAGGTCGTATTTGGCCGATGTTCTTTCTGACGTCGCCAGATACAGCTAAATGAGACAACTGCCGATTTTGGTATCATAGGCAGTACGTTGGCCTTAAGAAGACAGGCTCTTTAACATCTCCTTGGCAGTGCCCAGAGTGCGAGAAAAACATTGTGCGGGATAACCGGTCCGAAACGCCAGTAAGAAGTCGTGCAGATGCACTACTGGAGGATCTCGTGGACACGAGTCCTGCAAATATCACAACTTCGGACGACACGCAGGAACTCACTCAGGATATCAGAACTGAGCTCAGAAAAATTAAAGAAGATCTTATTAAAACGGTACGCAGTGAGTTGACCTGACTGAACTGAGATCTTCGTTGCAGTCCACTAACGATCGTATGAGCGGCTTGGAGGAGAGAGTGGTGGCTTTGGAGAACCAAAAATTGGTTCAGCCCCTGATCACGTCCGATGTCCATAAATTAATTGACCAATTGCGGAGTAACATCAACGACCGAGACCAGGAGCTACTGTCCACGGATCTTCAAATCTCGAACTTGCCTGAGACGAGTGGTGAAAACCCCATTCACACGGCCATGCTAGTGGCATCAAATATAGGCGTCAAAATCGAGACTCGCGATATTGTATGTGCAAAGCATATTGGAGGCAGACGCATTAATGCAACGCAGCCGGCGCCGGTGGAGACCTGCCCGCACTTTCTCGTCGTGCGACGCGTACGCCGAAATCTTCGAAACGAGATGCTGGAGGCCGCACGGGTACGTCGTGGCGTAACTTCTGCTGATCTCGGTATGCCCGGTACACCTGCGCGAGTCTATGTGAACGAGCGCCTCCCGAAACAAAATCGTGAGTTATTTCGGATGGCGCGGGAAGCTGGGGGTCGGCTTGGTTGGTAGTTTATATGGTGCAAACGAGGCCGCATTCTCGCCCGACGCAAACCTGGGGACACGCTTCACAAATCCGCTGCGAGGCTGACATGCAGCGTAGGTATTTTTGAACCCGTGCCAGTTCCAATTACCGATGGCCACAGATCGTCCTAAAGCTTTATGCATTAACTTACTTTCTTACCTATTTCCATACACACTTGTTTTATTATTTCAATAAAACAAGTGTGCACACTTGTTTACACATTTGTTTTTTGTTTGTGTAAACAAATAAATAATAATACGGAAAACAGTTAATGTCAAATCAAATAGTAACTATCGTAGTAATTTTTCAGTATAGTCATGATGCCTAGAAGTGGGAAACATCTGAAGGTTGGCTTCCTTAATGCAGGTTCCCTGGGTACCGGTCATGATGATTTGATCAGTGCAATAGACAAGTATGGTTTTGATGTTATGGCTATAAACGAGACCTGGCTGAGACCGGGCGAGGAGGGGCGCACGCCGCTTGTGCCCGGGTACCGACTACGTCACACTCCGCGACCGACAGCTGTTCGCAGGCGCCATGGTGGGGGCGTTGGGTTCTATCTGCGCCGGGGCTTAGGCGCGCGTATCTTCACTGGCACGGTTGATCCCAGCTTCGATTCCGTCGAACAAATGTGGTTGACAATGTCGCTTAGCGGGAAAAAAATTGCTATTGGTGCGGCGTATCGACCGCTGTGGTTTGACATTGATCTGTTTCTTGATGGCATCACTCACACTTACGCCTCATTAGGTAATTGTGTTCATCAAATGTTGCTCGGTGTTTTTAACGTTAATATGCTCAACCCAAACGAGGAAAAAACCAAAAAAGTACTAGAGTTCCTGAATTACACGAGACTCGCTCAGCTAGTCACGATGCCGACTCACTTCACTGATACGAGTGAGACTCTGATCGACCTTCTATGTTCAGACCTTAAGGCAAGATATACGACAGTGGAGGGCTTCGGGTCGTTATTTGGTCACTCAATTGTAGTCAGCGAATTTAACATAAAGCGAGACAAACTTACACCTTTTGTAATAAAATTTAGGCCGATTAAAAATATATGTAGGGATAGTTTTTGTAGGGATTTGTTACAATTAAATATGGAACAGGTTTCTGAATTTTTGAACGTAACGGATATGGTCGACTTTTTTAATTATTGCATAACAACTTGTTTGATGTTCACGCACCGCTAAAAACTTGTATTATTAGGGAACGATCGCATCCCTGGATTACGAACACTATAAAACTTATGATGACTCTACGAGATAAGGCACTAACCATATATAGGAATACTAAGGCGGAGCATAAAAAAATTACTATAAGTAGTTAAAATCTTTGGCAGAAAGTGCCCTGTATCATGAAAAAGTAGCATATTTTAAGCACAATATCAATAATAAGATATATAATCCAAAATTGCTATGGAAGAATATTAAATCCACCATTGCGCCTACAAAGCAAAGACAAGACCTTCCTACATATTTTAGGAACCCCGACCTAATAAATAACACTTTTTTGAATGTTCCTGGCAATCCGGTAGCTAGCATGTCGCTTATATCTTTCTATGAGTCGCATAGATTTAGTGACGCAATATTCACCCTTGCTCCGGTGGACCAAAGCGATATCTAGTATTATCACTGACTTAAGGTCTAATGCTGAAGGATACGACCACATAACCTTGGATATGCTTACCCTAACTTTGCCACATACTTTACCCATTATTACAGGTATTATTAATTACTCCATTTATGTACATCTCAGTTTCCTTACCAGTGGAAAATTGCTGTAGTCAGACCCCTACCCAAGAGTCCAAACCCAACAGAATTCAAAGATTTGCGGCCAATTAGTATTCTTCCATGTCTTTCAAAGGTAATGGAGAGGGTAGTATGCCGTCAATTGACTCGGTTTTAGAAGAGAACGAGCTGTTGCCCGACCTCCAATCCGGTTTCAGGAAACAGCGAAGTACTTCTACGGCGTTGCTGGACGTTACCGACAACATTCTGGCTGCCCAACATAAGGACAGGTGTTCACTGATGGTGCTACTTGATTTTTCACGTGCATTTGATTGCATCAACGTGTCTCTGTTAATGCCAAAGTTAAAATACTATGGGTTTGACGATAATGCCATCCAGTGGTTCCACAGCTACCTCGGTGACAGAATGCAACTCGTAGAATTAAGTATGGCGGACGGTACGACCCTGTCTTCAGCCTTACTTCAATAGAAAGAGGAGTTCCCAAGGGATCAATTTTAGGTCCGATTATTTTCATTCTTTACTGTGCAGACATAATAAAATGTCTTCAGAAATGCACGTATCATATTTTATGCCGACGACGTACAGATATATTTGTTTTTCAGACCAGAGGACTATGAATTAGCTATTAGAGACCTAAATGATGACCTTGAAAGAATCTCCGCCTTGTCAGATGACAACTGTTTGGCATTAAACCCTTTAAAAACTAAATATATGTTGTTTGGTACGAAGTAGCAGTTGAAGGAGCTACCTGTTAGTCTTAGTTTGACTCTTAAGGGTGAGCCTATTGAGCAGGTTGATGAGGCGCGAAACCTTGGGTTACGTATGGACAACAGCCTCAGATTTGAGATGCACGTAGCTGAATCCGTAAAAAATTGCTTTTATCGCCTAAAACTGCTATACAAAATGAGACCGTTCTTGTCTGAAAAGCTTTGCGAGCATCAGGTCGAAACCCTTGTCCTATCTAAATTAAATTACACTGATACGCTTTACAGTCCACGTTTGCTGGCTCGTACTGATAGACTTATACAAAGAATCCAAAATGCATGCGCTCGTTTCTGTTATTCAGTTCATCCTAGAAGTCATGTCACACCTTTTCTAAATAGATACTTTATTCTTAAAATGAAGTCGCGACGCAAGTTACACCTAGCCTGTCTTCTTTTTGGCGTGATAAAGACGATGAAACCGAAGTATCTATATAACCAGCTTAGATGGATGGCTAGTAAACGGGAATGCGCGCCCAGGCTCTGTGCCCAGCAATTCTCAACACAGACTCATAGGATGACAGCTTTCAAAGGCAGTTTCCGATACACTGCTTTTAAGGTGTGGAATAATATTCCTCCTCCATTAAGAGTACTGGGCTCTATACATACCTTTAGAACGAGTTTACGGCTGTACCTGCTAGATGCTCAGCGAAAACTAGATATGGTCGCACTTAATACTTCAATCATATAAAATGCCTACAGTACTTATCTAAATCTTTCTGTCTGTGACACGCAAAACTATTAGGGTGAGTGTTGCTCACGATTCAGTACAACAGTCGATGCAGTACCCAAGTCCGGTCTGCAGTGGGCACCACTGACAGTTTCAGTGTAGCGGTCGGTTTGCACCAGGGGTCGGTCCCTCAGCCCTTACCTCTTCCTGTTGATGATGGGCGCTCTAACGTTGGACATCTAGGAAGAGGCTCCCTGGTGTATGCTGTTTGCTGATGACATTGTGCTGGTTGCCGAAAGCGGCTTAGAGGTCCAGAGCAGATCGTAGACGTGGTGGCAAACACTGAAGAGTGTGAGCCTGAAATTGAGCAGAACCAAAACAGAATATCTGTTCTGCGATTTCGGCGGTCTCTCCAGTCCTATGCCTGTAGCTCTCAATGGAACTCCTATACCGATCTACTCCGACTTTCACTACCTTGGATCGCTTGTTCAGGGGGATGGCGATATAGACCAAGACGTTACGCACAGGAACAACTCAGGATGGATGAAATGGCGACAGGTCACTGGAAAAACTTGCGACCGACGGATGCCCCTTAAGTTAAAGGGGAAAATCTATAAGTCCGTGATTAGACCTGTCGTACTGTATGGGTCTGAATGTTGGGCTGTGAAAAAGATGGATGAAAAAAGATTGCATGTGGCGGAGATGAGAATGTTGAGATGGATGTGTGAAATGAGTCCATTGGAGGTAGTTTAAAAGTGGCGCCAGTGACAGAAAAGTTGAAAGGGAGCCGCTTATCTTGGTATGGTCATGTAAAGAGGAGGAGGCATGTAACTGAAAGAGTAATTAATATAAATGTAGATGGATGAAGTGGGAGAGGGAGGCCAAAGAAAAGATGGATGGATTGTGTGAGGAGTGATATGAAAGAAAAGGGAGTTAGTGATAGTGTGATGGCTGACAGGACAAAATGGAAGAAAAACGTGTTGCGCCGACCCCAAGTAACATAGGATAAGGGCAGCAAGATGAAAGAATGATGATGGTGTAAAAGTTGTATGGAATAAAATTAAAGAAGTGCAAGTCAGTAAGGATAAACGTTCTAAAATATGAATATGAACTGTATGAGGATTACAAAAAAAATCACTACATTAAGAAAGGGTACTAGAGGGAAAAAAGCTATCCTAAGTCACGCCAGTAAATGGAATTTCATTAAAAATAAATTATGATAAATATAAAGACCTGTTGTCAACGTGTGAAGCTAAAACTATTCCAGAGGAATACCACACAGTTTTTATAACATTACCTAACATTACCTCATGAGCAGGCTGGTAATGCCAATATTTCTGAGAGTACTGACGAAGAAGACTGTGAATTTGACTGATTTCGGTTGTGTTATTTGATTTTAAGTTATGATTGTGATGATGTGCAATTTTATATTAAGGGCTGATTTTGATTACGTTAAATTTGATTTTAAGGACTGATTGTGATTATGATTACGTGTCGCTTAATATATTAACTCTGATTTTTTTAAAATAAAGGTTTATTTCCAAACATTAACATAATCGTATCATTTAAGAAAATACAATTGTTTGGTTTATGGAGTTAGAAGAACTATTCTTTTATTTTGTTTTTTAGACATTTTATTATTTGTATTTTAATAAAAAATATGTGTATTTTAATCATATACATATTTTTTTTTTGTATTAAAACACTTTTTCTTGTTAATGTCGATTCACTTGGTATGCTTAAATATTTACCAAAGCAAATAGATTAATAAAATTCAGATTTAGTTTCGAATAATATATTGTAATTCTGTAATTACTTGCTTTTACTACATTCACATGTTCCCAGTAATGGTAAAATAGTTAATATACACAAATTTCTATGACACAAAAATAAATACCAGCAACAGAATACTATAAAAATGATATAAAGGCGATTGGGGCCTCGACGTTTCCGCAGATAAAAGGCATAATGTAACTTATTGCTTAAGTCCAGCCCTACTTCGCATTAACACAACAGCGAATAAAGATTTAAGGGACAAAATGCGTATAAAATATAATAATAATAAATTGAAAATAATCCTAGCAGAACCTAAAGATACCAATACACATTATATGAAATCACCAATACATATTTGGTCATAATTTATTTAAATAAACACAAAAAGGTGTCTCCTGAAAAGTAGCTACTATGCAGTTACGCCTCTATTCGTAGGATACGACGAAATATTTGTCAATTTTTATTAACTATTATATTATATTAAAAGCAAATAAAACAATGTTCTATAACGAAATAATAAATTTAATGATTTATTTAAAAAGATTATTGATTTCGGTTTTCTTGCACACGTTTCTACTAAATAATATTAATGTTATACGATACGTATGTGATGCGCCCGTCCGTGGAGCTGTCCCGAGCAAAAGTGAGTAGCGTGAGAGTCGGACGATGAGATGTTGGATCTGTCAGTTGATTTTGACAATTCGGCTAACGTCACACTGTTGATGTTTCCTTATACGGCCTCTCCTGACAACCTGACGTCCTCGGCAGGTTTACATGGTCCAGCTTCCTCATCGTCGCAGGCTGGAGTGCTTTGAACCTCGGACCTAGTTTCACCGTCTATTAAGGGCATGGTCTCATCTGATTGGTCTGCACCTGAAATGTACATCTACTATAAATACACAGCCAGGACTAACAGCTAGTGTTAGTAAGGAAACAAGGTGAGGAAAGGTAAAGGAACCCCCAGGAAAAGAGTGAAAGTTTATTTATAATCCTTGCTAGATTACAAACAATCAGTCACTATTAGGCTCACATAAGACTAGACATACCATTCAAAAGGTCTAGTGTTTATGCAAGACTAGACATAATACACAAGGTCTAGTATTCACTCAAGGCTAGACATAATACACAAGGTCTAGTATTCACACAAGGCTAGACATAACACACAAGGTCTAGTATTCACACAAGGCTAGACATAATACACAAGGTTTAGTATTCACACAAGGCTAGACATAATACACAAGGTCTAGTATTCACACAAGGCTAGACATAATACACAAGGTCTAATATTCACACAAGGCTAGACATAATACACAAGGTCTAGTATTCACACAAGGCTAGACATAATACACAAGGTCTAGTATTGAAAAGGCTGTCGGCAACTATATTTTACAGACATTCAATCGCTACTTACACGCAAAGAAAGCAGCACACGCATCTGGAGTCCATTCACCCTTCCAAGGTACCATAAACTGCGCTGCTGCATATGTCACTTTGCCGTAGGCTCCAGCAATAAGCTTCATTTCGTATCGGCCATTCTCCACGGAGCGCAAACCATGCGCACCACGCAGCGCACGCCATGAAGCGCACACCCAGCGCACCATACAGCGAAGCACAGCACACCATACAGTGCATTCCATGCGCACCATGATGCGCCTCACTGCGCACCACGGAGCGCTTCACGCAGCTCACACCATAGCGCTTCACGCAGCGCATCACCGCGCACCACGAAGTGCACGCCATAGGCATTGCATTGCACACCTTGCGCACCATGAAGCGCGCCACAGCGCACCACGACGCGCGACACCGCGCACCATGGAGCGCACAACGCGCATCACGCAGCGCACACCATGCGCATCACGCAGCGCACACCATGCGCATCACGGAGCGCATCAGTCACCCATCCACGGACCAACCCCTTCAAGGGTTGCTCAACCTTGTAAGTTGACCAGTGGGGCTGAAGTCGCCCAAATCACATAACTTCAATAGCACTGGCATATGTATGAAGTTCCATGGGACACTGGTAACAAATATTGCTAAAACCGGTTCGTTAGTCATGCAGTTTATTATGTGGGTAGTCGCTAGCAGCATACTGCTCAGCGCCACACAAAATAGGTTTCCTTCCTCAGCAGCCTTGATATGCTTGCTGTCTTACGAGGCATGGCCTGCAATTTAACAGCGACAATAGCTTGCAAGCCCCAGAAACTACAGGACCTCATAACGTTAGTAGGTTCCGGTGATTGAACGAGAGTATTCACTTTACCTGGGCTAGGCCGTACTCATAACCTGACCACGTGCAATCAATCGCCCCTGGTAACTGTAATACTGACTTACCCACCCGAAAAAGCAATAATAATAATAATAATAATAATTTATTTAATTCAGACCATTGATCCATATAGTGTTAGTAAAATCTTAACCTATTGTTAGTACATAAAAAGCTTAAATTAATTGGCGACATGTACGCCAGTACGCACATGCCTAGCTGCCCAGTGCCTAATGAAAGGCCCATCAATTTTGTCCGCCAGTGTAGCCAGTATGTTGTTGGGGCTACCCCTGAATCGCTTCAGCATACTCGCACATCGTTTGCGCATAACGGCATAAAAATCATCTAATCTCGCTTCAGCGAACATGCCAGACGCACTACAAAACCGAGGTAGCCCCAACAATATCCTCAACGCATTGTTATACTGAACGCGCAGAGCGTTGTAAGCCTTCTGCGTATACCTTACCCACAGGCTGCACGTGTAAAACGATTGACAAAACGCTCGAAAAAGAGTCAGTTTCACCTCCTTAGTACAACGTGCAAACCTGCGAGCCAGCATATTGCATCTGGCTGCCAACGCTCTGCGCTCCCTATCTAAATCTTGATCATCCATGAGAAAGTCCGTGATAACATGACCTAGGTATTTAAACTGCGTAACTAACTCCAACGGAGTTCCTCGTAAGTTAATAGATGGAATATTAACAGGTGTATTGTTGCGCACTCTAAAAACAATTACCTTGCTCTTGGAGGCATTATACCTCAAGCCATGAGCCTCCGCGTACCTCTCACAGGTGGCCAACAATTTCCTCAGACCACAGATTGATGGACTGAGCAGCACCATATCATCAGCGTAACTTATGTTGTTGATCATAGTTCCATCAACAGAGCATCCGATCTTGGTGCCGCTCAGCTCACCAATCAGCCGATCCATATACACGTTAAAAAGACTCGGTGAAGTCAATCCCCCCTGCCTTACCCCACAATCTAATCCATATGACTCAGATTGAGCATCCGCCCACCTAACATAATTATTCTGATGCTTATACCAATATTTAAATAAATCTATGAACTCAGTTGGTAGTTCAGTATCATCCGACAGTTTTTGCCACAAAACATCATAATCTACTAAGTCAAAAGCTTTTGACAGGTCAAGGAAACATCCATACACTGGTGTTCTCCTGTCTGTGTAGTACTGCACAGTCTGCTTGAGACACAGGATTGCACTTTCAGTGGACAAACCGGCCCTAAAGCCAAACTGCGCATCGTGCAATTTAATGTGTTTATTCAACCGCCTCTCAAGCAGACTGTCCAACACCTTGCCAATGACTGTTGCTAATGATATAGGTCTATAATTAGATTTGTCGGATGAGTCACCTGTCTTACTTTTAATTATGGGAACTACAACTGTTTTTACCAGATTCTCAGGCAGGTAGGAATGACCCACACAAAAATTAAACATCATGGTAAGCAATCTGGTCAAGTGTACACCGGCGAACCTTAAGTGCTCAACACTCAGACCATCATGCCCCGGTGACTTACCCCGCTTCATACTTTTTAATGCCATTTTAATTTCCTTATTTGAGAATCTTACATAAAAATCACCTTCACACAAGGTCCGAGTGTCTCGCACAGATGTGTCTGTATTAAGTGGCGCTACCTTAAAGTGATTCATAAACATGGTAGATATGTCACTACTTTGTGACAGACCCTCAACATTTGCGGGAAGACTCGGCTGGGGATTCAAAGAGTTGGTTTCCTTCCAAAAAGAACTAAATTTTTTCTCATTATGCAGTGATACAATTTTATCCATTTTTATTTGGGCTGCATTGTTTTGACACCATTTCAATTTATTTTTAAATTTCTGCCTCATATTTTTCATATTCTCATAAACCTCTCCACACGTAGGTTTTCCCTTTATAATCCACTTCTGAAACCCGAGCCGCGCCTTTGAATGAGCCTCTTTTACATGCTCGTTCCAACCAGTTACATACATTTTCTTTTTCTTCACAAATATGCTATGACTAGAAATAGCAGCCGTTTGCAAAACATAAACAATCTGTTCGTACATATTATTAATTAAAGATCTATGATGATCACTTCTACATATCCTATCACTACATTCAATAAATTGACTAGGAAAATCAATATCACGTAGGCCACTATGACATAGGTCAGCGTAGTGTTGTACCTGGTCAGAGGTTCTATTTCCCCAAATTACTTTATTGAACACTACTTTTTTATAGCTCAGTTTTGGTACTAAAATACCAAAATTACAAATAATTTGCAAGGGAAAATGGTCAGACCATGAAACATCATTAAGCACATTTACCTTTACAATTGCACTTTTGGTAACACTTGATACCATACAGTGGTCTAACCATCTAACGCACCCATGCGAGTCACTCAAGTAGGTGTAAGTATCGGAATTTATGCCAAGAAAGTCAATATCTGCACAAATGAAATTAAAATCCGAACAGAATTGTATCAATTCATTACAGAATAACTCACCTGGGTGCGCGTTGAAGTCTCCCAAAACAAAAACATTTGCCACACTATTACATTCCACAATTGCGTTAATTTCTGTCAAACATTCTGTATATTCACTTAGGTTATTCGGGTTACACACTGGCATATATACCGAAAAAATAAGAATATCTCGGTTATCGATTACTACCTTAATCGCGGTTAACCTAACATTATTACACTGAATCACTGATACACTATCAAAAGCACTGGATCTCCACAGCAACGCGACGCCTCCTTGGGGTCGGCCTCGCCCGGCCGATGGTTCCGTAGCCGCAACACCCGTGGAACCAAAACCGGGACAAATACTGCTTAAATACGCCAAGTCATGCGAGAGAAGCCATGTCTCCTGTATAGCTACGACATCCGACGATTCACATAATTCCCTCACATAATCAACCGCTCGTTTAATTGATTTACAATTGAAGCTTATAAGCTTACATTCTCGCTTTAAAAGTTTATCTTGAGAAGTAATCATTTTTATGCCTTATTATTCACCGTGCCTCGTGTGCTGTTTGTTTTAAACACAAAATAACGTCTAAAGAATACCCCCTCAGGCCACATATTATCATTGTCGAATAAATCCATTTTATGTTTTGGTATTGAAATCTTATAAGAATCATAGTCCTTAGAGTGTTTCATTTCTATCCGCTCCGGTGCAACGATAACCTGTGTTTTTTCCTTCACGTAACTAGCAATATCCTCTGAGCTGACATCTTTCGACACATTATAAATTAAAAATGGAATTTTAACATCTGCGGCCTTAAATTTCGTAGTTAAATCAACGTTAGCTGTTCCTTTTCTTCCAACAAAACGAGATTGCTTCTTACGAGATTGTACCACTATCCACTCCCCTTCCTTATCGGGTATATTATGTTTTAAAAATAGCCTGTCACTATTCGTATGTCTAGTTATTGGTGTAATCACAGCATCGGCGTACTCTCGAGCATTTAATTGTTGTCTCTGCTCCTTCGTTGACAAAGTATGCGCGGAGGTCGGCTTGCGCCTTTCACTATGCGATGCACTAAGATGTTCGGTGAGCGGGACGATACCATCGTTAATCCCCGTATGTGTAACCGGGCGCGAACTATACTTGTTTGATAAGACATCACAGCTGTTTTCCTCCACATTCAAAGATTCCACTTCACACAACGGCTCGCTAACTGATAAATTATTTTCTAAGTTGAGGGTAGACGCACCGCGTCTATTATAGTTTACATTGGGTTCAAAGCTTGATGAATCACTACTTTTAACGGCTAATTGGACTTGATCGAGTTGTTCCTTTGTTACGTACACATCCTTAATATGTTTGATCTCCGATTGTAACACAATAATGTCCTTCAATAATCTTGTCACATCTACGTGATCAAATGTCACGGGGGGTAACTTTTGAAGATCTCTCGCAACAAAAATAGGTATTTCTTCCGAGTCTGTGCTCTTAAATAAGGAAATTATGTCTTCGAGATCCCGACACACTTTGTTTTCCTTCCTACGCGATATCTTCTTTGTTGTAGTCTTCACTGATTTGAAAAGTAACGTCTTTGCAACATCTACATCTTCTCCAGTAAATGCAGAGCTACACACTTTCACTATACTGTCCTCGTCCATAATCTGAATTTTATTTTGTATAAACGCGAGTACTTCGCTTATTACAATATTACAAGAATTACATTTTAACAATGACATTTTCACACTGAGGTCGGTGACCTCACGCGTCCGCACGGTAGTTCGTTGCGAACCGAACTGATGACTGACTGACTGGGCAATGTCAAACCCGCCAGAGTAAAAACTTCAACAGGTAGGTAGTTTTCAATTTCTCACATAGTCATTTAACCAAATCGAGACGTAGCAATAATTTAAAGCGTATTTCGCATGAGCCTTCTTTTTATTTAAGCTAGTACACATATCCTCCCTCACACACTTTATACATATAAAAAACTTTTTTACAAAAAAAACAACCGACTTCCAAAAAAAAAATACACTAAAAATAAAAAAATAACTTTAATTTCGGAAGTCGGTGTTTGTATTTTACTTCTTTGTTATTTGACACCGACTTCCGAAATTAAAGTTATTTTTTTCGGTTGTTTTTTTTGTAAAAAAGTTTTGTATTTTTCACTTTTTAGTTGTTATACCCCAGAACTAAAAACCCCAATGACATGGAACGTGGAATTTAAACATTTGGAGTACCTACACCAAAACGTCATCGAGGTAAAGGTATTTTTCGTTTTTGTTCAGTTTCTCAAAAAACGCTAAAGAAATTTCGATAAAATTTATATGGGACCACCTCGGGAGTATATTCTTTCGGATAAAAAAATAATTTTGAAAATCGGTCCACAACTGACGGAGAAATCGGCAGACATACATAAAAAAAAAAAAAAAAAACATACATACAAACGAACATAGAATCTCCTCCTTTTTCGAAAGTCGGTTAAAAATGAATTTTATGGGGAAAAAGATCTAAATTCTTGCTTGAAATTACTCCAGGAACTACTCGTATCATTTATTACGCAGTCATTTAACCACGACTTTGCATCGCCACGCAAGCAAGTATCTATATGCCCAAGGTATTTTCGATCATCCCGGTTATCCATGTGTTGGACACACTCCACTTTGGCATATATTTAAATCATGAACTCTTCGATCAAAGGCGGTATAGAAATTATGTAGCTTCGACTAAAAGAGTGTTGCCGCTTTAAAACTTAAATATTGTTTGCAATCAGGGGTTTATTCAAGCGTATTGTATGAAAATAACTGGCTTTCGTTATTTGAATGCAACAGACGTTCACCAATTGATAATCGGTACAACAAAAATAATAAATTTAATGATTAATTTAAAAAGATTATTGATTTCGATTTTCTTGCACACGTTTCTACTAAATAATATTAATGTTATACGATACGTATGTGATGCGCCCGTCCGTGGAGCTGTCCCGAGCAAAAATGAGTAGCGTGAGAGTCGGACGATGAGATGTTGGATCTGTCAGTTGATTTTGACAGTTCGGCTAACGTCACACTGTTGATGTTTCCTTATAATATTTTATCATTTTTTTCCTAACCTGTCCACTTTTTATTCAGTATTAATTTATTTAAAAACACTTACCTGCCCATGTAATTGCAGAATTGTTACTGAAAATATAGGAATTATATTTGAATTTTAACCTAATTAATATTAATAACTTCTTACATGATGAAAAATAAAACAAATAAATTATGAATTAATCTTTTTATTAAAAAACTAGCTGACCCGGCAGACTTCGTACTGCCTAATTAAATTGCAATAAAGTCCTGTCAAAATGATTTGTAATGTGACATTTTTTTGTTCCTACATATTTTATAGTCGGGGCAAAAAATGCTCCTGAACAGAACCGTCACCCTGGTGATAGGGCGTTGTGAATAAGAAATATAATTAAATAAAACATATATAAGCATTTAAAAGTAAGTAATCGCTTTATTGTTAATCATCTGAATCATAATTATTAACAAAAATCAGTTTTATTTTCATTGTAGTGCTTTGTGATATACGATGTTTTTTGTTTGATTACCTGGCGCATAGACAAACAAATCTGATGGTTTTCCAACACGGGAACAGGCAACATACAATTGACCATGTGAGAAACATGGGTTTTCCAGATTAATACCACAAACACTTAATGATTGCCCCTGGGACTTGTTTATGGTCATAAAAGTCAAAAGCAAGCCGAACTGGAAACTGTAGTCGTTTAAAGTCAAACGGCACATCAGTCGGAAGCATTGGGATGCGCGGTATGAGAACGTCTTCTCCTTTATACTTTCCTTTCAGTATAGGTGCTTCTATCACGTTGTTTAGTAATTTTTTTATCGCTAACCGTGTGCCGTTGCAAAGACGCGGTTGGTTGATATTTCGCAACATTATAACTACCAACCTTTAATTGAAGATTGTGAGGTGGCAATCCTGGCAAATCCAGCGAGTTTAAAAATTCTGGTGGATAGTTCACTACATCATCTTGGTTAGTAGCCGAATCAACTGATTTATATATCCTTGATTCGCCTGTAATTTGTTCTTGAATTTTTAAATTTAATTCATTTACATCTATGTTATTGCAGCCAATGTAGCTCGTTCGCTCAACAAATCATAGCTTCTGTAATTTTGAGAAACATCTGGAAACACCTTCTGAATAAGTTCATCTTTTGATCGAGTTAACTGACAAAAACTTTGAGGAAAGTTAATGCAGCCAGTCAACATGTCTATAGGAAATTTGCCATTACCAATGTCAATGAGTTGTTTAGAGAATATGTTTCCAGATTGGTCATTTTGCAACTCGACACGCATATTCTTGCTTAAATGAAGTACTTTGACATGTTTCCACAAATTGGAGGACTTTAGACATGCATTGAGTTCATCAGCTGGTGTTGATCGTGGAATCACTGGCAATGTTTGACGAAAATCTCCTGCTAATAAAATCATTGCACCACCAAATTGGTTATGATTGCTCCATAGATCTTTTAAGTTTCTGTCTAAAGCCTCCAAAGATTTTTTATGTGCCATCGTGCATTCATCCCAAATAATTAATTTACATTGCTGCAAGACCTTTGCCATTGCAGAGTTCTTCGAAATGTTGCAGGTCGGAGTTTCATTGCTTTGCATATTAATGGCAATTTAATGCTGAATGTGCTGTTCGACCACCTTCAAGCAAAGTTGCTGCGATTCCCGACGAAGCGGGTGCAAGTGCAATTTTATTTTGTGAGCGAATCGTTGCTAATATTAATGAAATCAAAAAAGTTTTTCCGGTACCACCAGGTGCATCTAAGAAGTAAATCCCTCCAGTTTCATCATTTATTACTTTCATAAGAGTATCAAATACATACTTCTGTTGTTCATTCAACAGTGGAAGATTTGTTTGAATAAATTCTTTCAAAGTGTTGAGATCATACAGTTTTTCTCGATTCAACTCTTAGTTAAAAGCATCATGCATTGGACGATTGGGCGCGGCCAGGCCTAATTGAATTAATAGTTTGTTTGACATCATCAAGCACATGTCCTCGATTTAAATCAATGCTTCGTTGTAAATTTCTTCACTGATTTGTATATTTGGATTTCCCATTCTATTTCGTATTTGATACAAAATATCATCACACATAATTATAATCTTTGTACTTGATCCACAAATCAATTGGGTTTGATGGGAAGCATGTAGATATGATTATAGAAAACAATGTTCGTATTTGATGAGCGTGTAATGATATTACAGCATCATTGAGAGTTTGATCCCAATGAGCGTCATGTTCTAGCAATTGCAAACGTTGACAGTCGGTAATTAGCATGGTTTGTAGCATTTCGGGTTCTTCTACCTAAATTGCTTCGTCTAATAGGAGGCATATCTATATTATAGATTATTGTATCACATGCAATAATTAGTGATCATAGGTGACTAAACACTGCACAAATCACGATATAGGTACAAATTTGTTTCGTGTATCAGTTGACAAAACCAAACTCAGTAGAGTAGGTAACCGAAAATCCAAGAATAACAACACTGACATTGACAGTTTGTTGTTGTTTCAACTTTTTTTAATTTGATATGACTTGGAGTCAAATCCTTCAAGAGATCCTTCCTTCTTATGCATTTTAAAGTAAAACAAATGAAATAATATCGCGAAGCCGACCAAATTGATTGATTGAATTTGAACTTTGTACAGCGGTAATAAAGTGCAAATTGACTCTTTGACGTTAGGAACATACCTACATTGTTTAATCAACAGTGAGTGCTTGTAATTTAATATGAACTTTATACAATAGCAATAAAGCTCAAATTGACTCTACGTTTTAGTTAGAAAACGTTTGTATGGGAAAAAGAAAAGGGCTGTTTTAAGGGTTTTTCCAGCAATTACTAGAATTTTTCTCGCCGTAAAAACCATCTTTGAACTTCAACGAACATTTAAAAAAAAGAATTGGCCAAATTGGTCCAGGCGTTGTTGAGTTATGCGCTTACCAACACATTTTGCGATTCATTTTTATATTATAGACTAGCGACCCGCCCCAGCTTCGCTCGGGTACAAATTATACATATAAACCTTCCTCTTCAATCACTCTATATATTAAAAAAAACCGCATCAAAATCCGTTGCGTAGTTTTAAAGATTTAAGCATACATAGGGATATAGGGACAGAGAAAGCGACTTTGTTTTATACTATGTAGTGATAACATTCAATACATTTATTTTTATTAAAAGTAAAAAAATGGAATAAAGGGTACAAAAACTACAATTTATACCTATAATCATCTTCTTCCTCTTCATCGTCGTCTGCCGGCTGCTGGTAAATTTCAAACTGGTCTTCATTATCGTCTTCAACGACATTTGTCTCAAGTTCTTCCATGATTTCGGGGTCAAAGGTTCCATCTTCGTTAATGTCGCTCTGATATAATAATAATAATAATAATAATATTCCACAACTATCACACAAGATATGGTAGAGCATTGAGACAAGCTTGCCCATTACATTGGCCACAAGCTTGCCTCCGCATCGCGAACCACAACCACTCTTGCAGTTGCAGAAAATTGTATTTAGCAAATCTTCTGGAGCAGGTGGTAAAATTGTCATGATAGGCTCCAGAAAATCGTTTCGCATTGCCCAACCCCATACCTGGGGTTCCAAATCATGCCCTAACCAAGTTTGAACTTGATAATATACACGTTTGAAATGTTGATGAGCAGCTGCACTTGTTGGTGGAATATTTGAAAGCTGCACAGGTTTATTAAGTTTTGTAGACTTGACGTAATGCATATAACGAAGATGATCGAGACTTTTCACAGATTTCGGAGCATTATAGACTGCCAATAAGGTTTGAGTTCCACTCTCTAATAATCTCTGGGCCGAACATTTTTCTTCCTCAAATGTTGCAGCTAGTTCATCCAAATTTGTCAGTTTCTCAAAAACTTTTAAAAATGATTTTTTCCCTTTTTAAAAAGCGCAAAAGTTGTGTCACAGCCATTTAATGCGTGCAGAAATAAAATATGTGTTTTGAAATCAGGATAATTATCAAAACTTTTAGTCGAGTATATCTCCGTTTTTACATTTCCTTTCCCAACTTTTTTGAAGATAATTTCTTGTTCGTAAGACAGTGTACGCCCAATTAAAATGACAAGTAAATCAATATCTTGTCCTGCTGTATTCTACTCGTACAATATTGATAATAAATACAAATGGCAAAAAACCCATAGGAAATGAGATATTTACAAAAAAAGCGCAAAAAACCGATTTTTGAGACCTTATACCTTGAAATTTAATAGTTGCGTACACCCTACCATATGTAGGTTTTGAGACAACTTTTAGGGTGTCAATATACAAGTATTTACAGACTTACAGCTGGGTATCTCGAATTCCGAGATTCTTACCTAATTTAAGCTTAAATTACTGGACTATCTGTGGTGTATGGTCTGACACGCCCGGCGGACTGCAGCGCTGTGTGAGTGCAACGCGCATTGATCTTGGCGTGCATATCTGTGGTGTTGGAACTAATCACTACAAAAGGGGTTTTGGAGTGGAAAGATCTCTTTTTTTATCATTTCTTGTTTGTCTGCCTATACTATAATATTTTATTACGCACCTATCTCGAATAAGGCAACAAATACCATACAAATATTTAACTACAATAATAGGAACTTTCTGTACTTACCAATACATTTATTTATTTTACTATCTGAACTTGTTAAAGTACCTACATATTTATTCATTATATTACAAGTACGTATTTATATCTGTTTATTGTATAATTTGGTGAAACGATTTGCTCCGTCAGTCGTCGCTCAAGGTTCATTGGAAGACCAGCGTCAGACAGTATCTGTCTGGCAACATTGCTGAAATGGACCTTGGCGCAGCCGTGAGGCACACGCTATGCTATTTTTAACCGACGAAAAAAGGAGGAGGTTCTCAATTCGACCGTATATATGTTATTTTTTTTTTTTTTGTGTATGTTCAGCCCTCACTCCGTCATTTATGAACCGATCTTAATGATTATTTTTTTGTTAGATAGGGTATACCTCAAGGGTGGTCCCATGTCAAGGAAATCAGGATTTGATAATGGACTCCTGATAAAATTGAGAGAAAACCTTGAAAATTGTTGGCACGTTTAACGTTTCTGTACGTATGTTCGGCCTTCACTCCGTTGTTTATGAACCGATTTCGATGATTCTTTTTTCTATAGATAGTGTATACCTCAAGGGTGGTCCCATGTCAAGGACATTCGGATTTGATTATGGAATCCTGATAAAATTGAGAGAAAACCTAGAAATTTGTAGGCACGTTTAACGTTTCTGTACGTATGTTCGGCCCTCACTCCGTTGTTTATGAACTGATTTCGACGATTTTTATTTCCATTGATAGGGTATACCTCAAGGGTGGTCCCATGTCAAAGACATTAGGATCTGATCGTGGAATCCTGATAAAATTGAGAGAAAACCTCGAAAATTGGGCACGAATATTGTTTCTGTTTACTTTTCATAACTTTATCAGGTATTTGTATTTAGGAATCATAACATCATGAAACTGAGCTGATGATGGAAACCATACCTTTCCTTAACAATAGAAGTTAGATATAAAAAACTGGTTTTAGTGACAGATACCACTGAATATACTTTGAAGAAAAAACGTCTTTGGAATATTGGAGGTAACCTCAACTGGTCAATATCCTGGGAACCTTATGAAAGGTTGGTTACATCATCAGCTCAGTGCCAAGACGAATGATGAAGGATTAGAAATTAGCCTCAGAGTATTAAAAGATGATGCGAGTCACAAAAAAAAGAATAATCAAAATCGTTTCATAAATGACGGAGTGAGGGCTGAACATACATACAGAAACGCTAAACGTGCCCACAATTTTCGAGGATTTCTCTCAATTTTATCAGGATTCCACTGTCAGCTCCTGACTTCCTTGACATGGGATCACTCTTGAGGTGTACCCTATCTAACAAAAAAAGAATAATCAAAATCGGTTCATAAATGACGGAGTGAGGGCTGAACATACACAAAAAAAAAAAAAAAAACATATATACGGTCGAATTGAGAACCTCCTCCTTTTTTTTCGTCGGTTAAAAAATAAAAAACTTTTTTACAAAAAATTCAACCGACGAAAAAGAACTAAAAAGCAAAAAATAAATTAACCTTTAAAGTCTTGAGTATTGAGCTTAGTTACCTACATAAAATCTCAAATTTTATATAAACTAATTTTGAGTCGGCGCCAAATAATAAAATATAATACATCTAGCCTTCTTCATTTCTACGTACATATAAAATTTAGATATTTAATAATCAGATTGTCGTTTGGCGCCGACTCAAAATTAGTTTAGTTCTTTTTCGTCGGTTGAATTTTTTGTTAAAAAGTTTTTTATTTTTTACTTTTGGATTGTCACTTTTATTTCAGGCCAGGATTTATATCAGGCCTATCAGGAAGGCTCAGCTCTGCCGCCTACGCCGTCAGAAAAGTTAGACAATATACTGACGTTGACACAGCACGGTTAGTCTATTTTAGTTATTTCCATAGTGTTATGTCTTATGGTATTCTTTTGTGGGGTAAAGCTGCGGACATACAAAATATATTTGTTTTACAAAAACGTGCTGTACGAACAATATACAGGTTAGGGTCAAGAGTTTCTTTACGAGAAATTTTCAAAGAGATTGGAATTCTCACGGTGGCATCTCAATTCATTTTTGCAAACATATTATACATTAGACAAAATATACATTTATACAAAAAGACCAGTGATATCCACAATTTTAACACCAGAAATAAGTATAAACTTCATGTTCCTTCCCACCGTGTTCGTAGCGTTCATGGTTCGTTTGAGGGTCTATATAGGTATCGAATTTTACAATAAGCTACCCCGTTCTTTTCTTGACTTGCCTTTTAATGCATTTAAAACTAAAGTTAAATCTAGTCTCTGTTCGAAGGCATACTATTCCATCAACGACTACTTAGAAGATAATAATAGTTGGTCGCTGTGTTGAACGCAAGAAAATGTTACACTTGATGTTCTTTCTCCATATTTAGCTTATGGTTATGACAGATTATATGAGTTCATATAATAATTGTCTACCAATTTTAGTGTGATGGCCCTAGTTCATCACTTGTGGCTTCGAATCACAGCCCTTTGATAGTTTCTATCTTTGTTCTTGTAAGCAGGCACACCAGTTATGTATGGAGGCTTCTTTAATTTGGTTTAGTGTTTATGCTAGAGTTTGTTTTTAATGGCATGATTGAGTGTGCTAGCTGGCAAGTGGCGGATTATTTAATTTTATGATTATATTATAGACAACATATATTTATTTTTCTGTTTTACATAATGTTAAGATTGTTGCATAAAATTATATAGATTCAAGTTCTTAAAACTTAACAGACAGATGTGTTGCTGGGGAGTTTGTTGGCCACTTCTTCTTCACAGCTAAAACACTAGGAAGTGGTGACGGGCGGGCGTTTTTTGGGGGACTGTCTTTTTGTAGAACTTTGACGTTCAAAAAGTGCTGGTTCTCAGCCTAGTTTGAATAAATGACTTTTGACTTTTGATTTTATTGTAATTGTCACTTTTTATATGATGGTCACTTATTTTTAGTTTATTTGCGTGAACCCGTAATGTAGCCAAATAAATATTTTTCTTTCTTTCTATAAACATAAAATAAAAATTCAAACAAATAACATACAATCATTTATTTAACATTTCTTGTATCTGCAATAGAGTCTTCCCTTTCGTTTCTGGCACAAACATAATTGTAAAAATAAAGGCAAATGCACACGAAGCTGAATACATCCAGAACGTTGAATCAGCCCCGAAAGCTGGCACCATGTAACCGAATGCGGTTGATACTCCGAAACTGACGATCGAACCAACGGATATTGTAAACGATGAACCAAAACTTCTGACTTCCTGTGTGAACATTTCTCCGATGAATGTGTTGGGTATGATGCTGAAACCTGGAGAAGATAAATAGAAGAATAAAGTTACAAGATCAGACTTTGGGCCACAAAGAAGGATGAGCATGTTAGACAACGAAAAGTATGAATGAAAGGCTATCGCATGCAGCTGAGATGAGAATGCTAAGGGCTGATTTTTCAATAGTCACATAACTCCTACCTGAGGCATAAATTGGTGGTTAGACAAATATGTCAAATCAGCCCTAAGACGAATGTGCGGTGTTAGGGAAATGGATAGAATAGGGTAGATGAATAAAAAAATGTATTTGGAGCGTCAGTTTGATTACCAAATAGAATAAATAAGTATATTTGAGAATGCTAAGATCGATGTATGGTGTTATGCGCATGGATAGAATTAGGGATGAGTATATAAGAGGAAGTCTGAAAGTGGCACCGCTGACTGAAAAGTTGTGTGAAAATCGGTTGTCGTGGTATGGGTATGTGATGCGGAGGAATGAAGAAAATGTCGTGAGGAAAGTCTTGTGTATGGATGTGGATGGCTCTAAGAGTAGAGGAAGGCCAAAGAAACGATGGTCGGACTGTGTGAAAGAGGATATGGGTAAGAAGGGGGTGACTACAGAGATGACGACTAATAGAGAAGTACGGAAGAAAAAGACATGTTGCGCCGACCACAAATAAATTGGGATAAGGGCAGGAGAATGATTGTGAGTTTGATTACCAAAAACTATGAGACACGTATTTTTTCTTTTACGCAAGGGAAGTGTATTTTTAACCGACTTTAGGACTTTGAAGGAGGAGGTTCTATGTTCGATTATGTATGTATGTTATTTTTGAAGTTATACTTCTTATGCGACTTCCAAGAAGGTTGCGTTAAACGTTTAACGCTCCTGGGGAGGGGGAATAGAAAGAGACAGAGCGAGAGTGAATGCGAAAAAAAAATGTAATAATATTATAATATTATTATGATTACGATTACGATGACGAAAACGATTACGATTATGATTATGATTATTATTCCATTTATTTATTTGTATGTACATATTGTTTACATTTTTAAATATTTAAATAAAAAAGATAAAAAACATTTAAAAATATAAAAATAGGAGCCCACCGGTATCGGGAACAGGGTTCAAGCTACCGGCGGTCAGGGCTCCAGAGAGTGGCGCCTGACAATGCGATGACAATTATTATTATTATTTCGTATATTTACTTTATTATTATTGTATTTATGATTTAAAAAATATAATAATAATAGTAAAAAAATATAATAATAATAATAAAGAAGTATAACTTCTTACGTGCGTACAAAAGTACACACACACTTTTTTTTATCTATTTATGTCCGCCGATTTCTCCGTCAGTTGTAGACAGATTTTCAAAATTCTATTTTCATCCGATAGAAAATACTCCCAAGGTGGTCCCATATAAATTTTATCGAATTTGCTTCAGCGCTTTTTGAGAAACTGAACAAAAACGAAAAAATACGTATACCTAGATGACGTTTTTGTTTTCTCCAATTACGAGTATGTTTAAATTCCACGTTCCATGTTATTGGGGTTTTAGTTCTAGGGTATAACAACTAAAAAGTAAAAGTAAAAAACTTTTTTCCAAAAAAAGCAAACGACTTCCAAAAAAGAAAATACACTAAAAATTAAAAAATAACTTTAATTTCGGAAGTCGGTGTCAAATAACGAAGAAATAAAATTACAAACATTTTTTAATTTTTAGTGTACTTTCTTTTTTGGAAATCGGTTGTTTTCACTTACAAGTGACGTAACAAGCCCCCACTCCTAAGCTTTGATGCGTTTTATTTTTGTCTTTCTACCCGAATGCTTGACGCAAGGGAGGGTAATGTGTTTATCAGCCTATGTATGTATGTACGTGTGTTGTTCCTTTGTAGCGCTTTAGAGACCAAACTTGTGGGCCAATTTTAATTCTTAGTCTTGCGAGTGCTATTGAGATATATAAAGACATTACAGTAATTAAAATACAATATGGCGACAACCAGACGACATATTGTGAAAAAGAAAAAATGAAAGCCAACGAACTATATTAAGCGGGGATCAAAATAAACGGTTCGAAGAGGCGATTTCAAAAAATATCATCATCATTCTCCTGCCCTTATTCCAATTTATTTAGGGTCAGCGCAACATGTCTTTTTCTTCCATACTTCTCTATTAGCCGTCATCTCTGTAGTCACCCCCTATTTAACCGACATCGAAAAGGAGGAGGTTCTATGTTCGACTGTATGTATGTATCTTTTTTTTATGTATGTCCACCGATTTATCCGTCAATTGAGGATCGATTTTCAAATTTTTTTCTCCCGAGTGACCACCCCATACAAATTTTATTGAAATTGCTTTAGCGCTTTTTGAAAAACTGAACAAAAACGAAAAATACGTATACCTAGATGACGTTTTGGTGTTCTCCAATTACGACAATGTTTAAATTTCACGTTCCATGTTACTGGTGTTTTTAGTTCTGGGGTTTAACAACTAAAAAGTGAAAAAGTTGAAACTAAAAAACCGGTTAAGTGCGAATTCAACTCGCACTCGAAGGGTTCCGTACAAATTTTATTATTTGTTGTTATAGCGGCAACAGAGATACATATTCTGTTTCAACTGTCTACCTATTACGGATCATGAGATACAGCCCGCTGACAGACATACGGACAGCGGAGTCTTAGTAATAAAGTCCCGTTAGTTATCCTTTGGGTACGGAACCCTAAGAAGGCATGTTGGAACGGAAAGAAAATAAAAAAAAGCAAAACTTACCAATGTTATAAGATATGAAGTAAAATATTAATGAGAACAACGAAAGCCAATGTAAATTATCAATGATTAGGTTCTTAGTGTTGTGGAGGTAGAAGTACGTTCCAAGTACGAGCTGGAAAATAAAACAAGCTCACCAAAAGTGTAACCAATGCTTTTTCCACACCACCTGCTCGGCAATGTCTAATTACACATCATGCAATCTCAAACTAAAGTAAAGCATTACCTCCCAAGGGAGTTAAAGTAAAGTGTTTTGAATTTGGAACGTCAAATTCGTGGAAAATTCTTAGTAAAAAAATGCCCATGCATAAAAAAGCATTGTAAAAATTGATGTATAAAAAACCCAAGATACACAGTCTCGAACAAAAGCAACACTCGAAACCGTCTCCAATAATACCTACGTAGTTATAGTTATGCCAAAAACATATGTTTTTGCAAATTTAACCTTACGCGCATGATTTAAAGTTGTTTTTACAAAGCAGTGTACAAAAAACAATAAAATTTGACGACCCAAATTTATCGGTAAGACAAGGCATGGAGTGGAGACGAACAACGTATTTTTATCCTTTTTTTTATACGACGTTGAGTTAGTTTATTCAGAGTTTCTTAAAGTGTGTTCTAAACATATAATTATACTTTTACCTGAGCTTAATACAACTCGTTCAGTTAGAATGATGTCAAACGTAGTAGTTTCATGAAATCATAACATTTGGCATCAATTCTAACTGAGGGAGTTGTATTGATGATTGTAATGATTACTGTTCTGTAAATACATACTTACTACGGCCGCGAATCATATGTTGACCAACATACAACCTGAAACTGACCCGCAAATTGCAAAAAACGTAAAAAAAAATGAATTTCGTGGGCTACCCTGGAGCGTTCAGCTTAAAAAGTATTGGTAGAACATATCAAACGTTTCGCCGACCGTTTTAAGCCATAAATTGCTTTATTTAGCTTATGAACTTTCTTCTCACATCCTTTTACCACATAACCTACAGGTTGTTCCATGTAGACAGACTCTTCTAGGTCGCCATTGAGAAATGCAGTCTTTACATCAAGGTGCTCAACCATCATGTCATATTGAGCAGCCAGGGCCAGTAGTATTCTAATAATTTAATACCTCACAACTGGAGAAAATGTTTCGTGATAATCTACTCCATACTTCTGCGTGAATCCTTTTTCCACCAAGCGAACCTTATACTTGAGTAACTCTCCTTTTAACCCTCTCTTTTTGCTAAAGACCCACTTGCATTTTACAGGCTTGTGCCTCACAGGTAAGTCAATTAGAGTCCAGCATTTATTTTTTATGAAAGAGTCATACTCATCGGCTATAGCTTCTCTCCAGTGTTTAGCCTCACTGCCACTCAATGCCTCCTCCAGCGTAGTCGGCAGCTCCTCTACCATTATCTCTGTCAGCCAGGCATACTTTGCTTCAGCAGCATCTTGATACAATGACTGCTCACTTTCCTCAGAGTCAAGGCTCGACCTCCCTGGAATGTAAGTTAAATCGGAAGAAAAACTATCCGCACTTTCAGAATCCTCCTCATCATCCAAACTGAACATAGTCTGCCTGCAAGGATTCCTTGTGCCATCAGAAGGTAAATTGTCATCTACAGAGGTATTTATTTGTGGAGACTGTTCGCCCTGGACAGTCTGAGTAGGCTCAGATACTACTTTTGGTGATAATTGTACTACAGTTGGTTGTACAGTTCTGTCTTCACTCAATAACCCAGATGTATCAAATACTATAACGTCAGTACTTTTATTTTCATCATGAGGCACAATTTTTCTACTTAGAAACGTATTTTCTATGAAAGTGACATGCCTTGCCTTATGGATCTTCCTAGGATGAGAAGGATCTATGAGCCTGTAGCCTTTACTTGCTTCACAATATCCCACAAAGATAAATCGCATACTTCTAGGATCCAACTTCCTGGCATTTTCATCAACTGCATATGCCATACATCCAAAAATACGTAAGTGTGTAACATTCACCTTTTCAGATGTCCATTTTTCCTCTGGTGTTGTACCCATGACAGCCTTGGTGGGAGAACGGTTTTTTAGATAAACCGCTGTGTTAGCCGCTTCAGCCCAATACTGCTTTCCCAGTTCAGCATCTTGCAGCATACAACGGGTTTTATCCATAATTGTCCGATTAGCCCTCTCCGCTACACCATTCTGTTCACTGCAGTGTGGGACGGTAGTTTCATTCCTAATCCCACAGCTCCTTAAGTACTCCTGAAAAACGAAATTAATGTATTCACCACCATTGTCACTTCTCAAAACTTTTATTTTCTTGGTAGTAAAATTTTCAACAAGTTCTTTAAATATTTTAAATTTTTCAAACACTTCGTCCTTTTTCTTTATGAAATAAATAAATGTTTTTCTACTGAAGTCGTCAATAAATGTAACAAAATAACGTGATCCACTGTACGATGGCACCTGCGTAGGTCCACACACATAGAAAGAAAAAAAGAAGAAAGAAAAAATATTTATTTTGCACAGATTACAAAACGCACATTAATTTTCAAAAGCCTAGTATCCAAGCAAAAATAAAATAAAACTAAACTAATTAACTAATTCCTAGTGACATCGTTTATGGTGCGGTGCACCACTACGTGCCATAGACAAAACGTAGGTCTATGACGCCTCGATCAATGTCAATGACATTAGGAAGGAGATCACTACAGCAAACAAAACGGAACGTATATTACATAATACAAACGGAATACAAACAAGGAATATTGCATAAATGAAACTGTACGTCGTATCCGTACAAAAATGGTCATTGCTCAGCGAAAATACTGTGGCTTCGGACGGACCGAAAGTCAACAGCGCTGGTATTCTGCAAAGACCAAGAGTGACATGTTGACGCTATACGGTGTTTCGCTGCGAGATTTATGAAACAACATTATGGTGAGTACTTCTATTAAATTTGTAAAAAATATGGGATATTAATATAAATACTTGTGTGTGAAACACGTATATATATATATATATATGAATGTGTACTTGTATTCAATATGTTTGTGTAAATAAAATAAAAATCTATATGACAACATACAAAAAATAACCCAAAGCTTAATTGAAAAATCAAGCAATGATGCTCAAAACCAAATTAATCCCATTCAATTTTCTAGGTACTGATCACAAAGTGGCAAGACATTTTAACAATGGTCAGTAACATCAGTATGCACCAGCCCTAATACTTCAGTAGACCTACTGTGACTTTTCTTTGGAAATGGCAGCCTAGTTTGCTTTCCTTAGAATAGAATAAAACTTTATTGTACACCAAAACAGTTACACAATTGTGTCCTTCTATACAAGCTACACATGGACTAAACAAAGAATTATCAAAATTCATACCTGTGACTAATCCATTTTTCATAGCATCCATGCTCCTCGAGTTGAGGTGACCTAACCTCTTATGCCAAACCTCATGTGAGACTGAACCCCCGGCAGACACTAAAGCAGTCATGTCTTCACCGTGCACAGGCAACGCCTCTGGTTGAACCTGCTCACAGACTAAGTTCATGGCATTCTCAGATCTTTTCTTAGAACGCACATTATTAACAGTGTCTAGTTGATAGATACCGCTATAGCATGTATCAGTAGCTATGACCTCATTACCATCTAAGATTTTGCAACCTTGTTTATTAAAAAATTAGACTAAAACTTTTCCTATTCAATTCACTAACTGATAATAAATTTGCAGAAAGTTTAGAAATATAGTACACATTACTTATTGTCTTTAAACCTTTTTTTGACTGTACTTGCACATTACCAAGTCCTTCAGTCCTGATTTTTTTTCCATTTGCCACGTTAACTTCAAGCGATTTAGTACACTTATAGTCCTGCATGATATCCTTGTTGTTGGTCATGTGGTTGGTTGCCCCGCTATCCACATACCAGGTATCGCTCTGCAGCTTCACAGATAACGCAGTTAACAATGACTTCTCTGCCTTGGGAGTCCACTTCGGTTTACTTTCAGCTTTCTTTGGGCAATCTTTCTTTATATGACCACTTTTCTTGCAGCGAAAACACTTCGGAGATTTCTTTGTCGCCAACGCATTGAGCTCTTGATGATCATCACGCTTACCATCACGTCGCTGCTGCTCCTGTAAAAGCTTTGACTTAACCATATCACTTGTCAACTTTGTATTAGCATTCTCCAAAGCCATAATAAGAGGGTCAAAGTCCGGGGTCAAACCGCTCAACATGATTACAGCTAAAAACTCATCATCAAAAGCATTCCCAATGTCAGTAAGCTGCTGCCCAAGCTCAGTTATTTTCGTTAGGTAGCTCTGCATGTTCTCCACCTCACTCAGCCTCACACCAAATAGTGCTTAACAATCCTAGTCTCCTGCACAAACCTTTATCTTCGTAAGCGCGTTGCAAGCTATTCCATACTTCATATGCCGTCTTCCCGTTACGAATGTGTGGCAACGCGGACGGACCGACCGATAAGCAAATTTTAGCCAACGCCTTTTGATTTTTCTTAGGGTCTTCATGTCCTTTTTCGGTTTCTATGCAATCGTATAAGTCTTCGTGCATAAGGACGTTCTTCAGCATGAACTTCCACTGGTTGTAGTCTTCGATACCTCGCAGCTTCTCAATCTGCAGTCCTACAGAAGCCATGTGCCGAACGACGTGGTCATGACGTGAAAAAAAAAGCTGAGTAACGATAAATTCTGTTTTATTTTTCGCGAAATAAGTAAAAATAATTACGTTGCAGGGTGTAACAAACACCCTGGGTCCATAACCTGATGGATTTAGGGCGAAAAATAAACAAGATACTGAGATTAAAGTTGCTTATAATCACTGAGAGCGCAGATACATTGTTACATGGTGACGGCCATTGGCAGAGAGAGAATCTTCCAGAAATCTAACACTAGAAGACATACGTTTGACAATGACAGATTGTCTTACAAGTGACAACATTGTATTCGTTTTTATAGAACGCTCCAATAAAAATTAAATACCTACTTATATTAAAACTAAAAAAATATAATTATCATAGAAAATTTAGTCCAAGTAACACAGTAGGAAATATTAGTTTTCTTGAAATAAGTTTAAGTTTATTGTACAGTTGTCTTTTTTAATTATATTTCAGCTTTTCTGTTGTTTTTTTTTCAATATAATGTAAACAAACATCTACATTAGCTTTTATGATACTAATTTTGTGATTGAATAGAGCAGGTTGTTGAAGGGAATGTGCATCAATACTAGAATTTTTTTTTAATTTTTTTTTTTATGTTTGATAGGCTCGCGTCTGACCATTATCTCACCTGATGTTAAGCGATGATGCGGTCGAAGATGGAGCACGCTTGCCTAGAAGTAACCTATTCACTCTTGACTTAAAGACTCCCAGGTTGTATCTTACAGGAAACACAGACTCCAGTAGAGAATTCCACTCTCTAGCTGTACGTGCAATGAATGTTTTCTCAAAACGCTTTGTGCGTATGGATGGGATGTCCACCATGAACCGGTGGCACTTCGCCGTACGTCTTGTGGTCCTTAGATGAAACGGGCTTGGCGGAATCAAATCATGCAATTCCGTCGCACACTCCCCAAAATGTAATCGATAGAAAACCGACAGGCTAGCAACTCGGCGTCTATGTTCAAGACTTTGGAGTTTCGACTCAACGAGTCTATCATTGCCGATGATCCTCTTGGCTCGTTTCTCAATTGACTCAAGGGCATCAAGCTGGTATCTTGCAGATCCGTCCCAAAGATGAGAGCAGTACTCCATACACGATCGGACTTGCGCTTGATAGAGTTGGAGCAGCTGTTCCGGCGTGAAGTATCGTCTCACCTTTGCGAGGACCCCCAACTTTTTGGCAGCCACTTGAGCCTTAGCCTCTATGAAGGGACCAAAATTGAGGGTAGATGTTAAAGTAACACCAAGAAGATCAAGTCGGTCGGTTATCGGCACGGTTACACCTCGGAAAGATGGAGCCGGGTGAAATTGGCTCCTTTTAGCAGAAAAAAGACACGCCTGGGTCTTAGCAGCATTGAACTTAACCAGATTGGCATCGCCCCATTCTGAGACAGCCTGCAAGGACAAGTTCAAGCGCCCAACCATAGCCTCTCGGAGAGACCGGACCTGAGACCCACTAACTCGTGCGTCTGGCACGTATCTCTCGGCAACAGTGCTGTCGTCTGCATACCCAAAGGTACCGGGTTTTAGCAGATCGTTAATATGCAGCAAAAACAATGTTGCCGAGAGCACCGACCCCTGAGGAACACCGGCATTAATAGCCAGCAGTCCGGACGAGCAGCCATCTATGACTACTCGGATAGACCGAACCCTCAGGAAATCCGCTATCCAATCACACAATCCAGCGGGCAGACCGAAGGAAGGAAGCTTGCCAATTAAGCTGTCGTGCCAGACCCGGTCGAAGGCCTTCGAGATATCAAGGGAGACCGCAAGGGCTTCCCCTTGTTTGTCGATGGCCTCACTCCAGATGTGAATGGCATACGCTAGAAGATCTCCTGTTGACCGATTTCGGCGGAAGCCGTATTGTCGGTCACTTAGGATATCGTTAGCTTCTAGGTATGCTAGGAGCTTACCATTCAGTATACGTTCCATACTCTTACAGAGAACGGAAGTTACCGAGATGGGCCTATAATTTGCTGGGTCAGCTCGACTACCCTTCTTGGGTACGGGTTGCACGTTAGCTTGCTTCCAAGCCATCGGCACTTTTCCAGCCTCAAACGAAAGGCGATATAGGCGTGTCAAGATCGGAGACAACTCAGGCGCACAAGTCCTCAGTACAATTGCCGGTATCCCGTCGGGACCACTAGCCTTGTTCACGTCCAGGTTACGCAGTACCCTCCGGACATCCTTCTGATGAATGCGAATGTCTGACATAATCGACTCGCATCCACCAAGAGTACCAGGGGGCCTCGCGCCACCAGGATCTAGACGCGAAGATTCCGCAAACAGAGAGGCAAACAAGCTTGCTTTCTCCTCAGCGGAGTGGGCCAGCGACCCGTCGGGTTTCAGCAGTGGAGGTAGTGAGGGGCGGCAGAAGTTCGATTCAACCGACTTACCCAGGGACCAAAACGCCTTACTACCAGCTGGGTAAGAAGCAAGTTTGTTCCCAATTCGGCCAATGTGGTCAAACCGAGCCTTCCGCAACACCTTCTTGCAGAACTTGGCAGCCCTGTTGAAGGCTCTCTTCTTCTGACTCACGTCACTCGCTTTACGCGTCCGAGCGTCGACCCATGCTAGGTAGGCCGCGTGTTTAAGCGCATCAGCGCGATTGCACTCGGCACCAAACCATGGTCGAGCCCCGCCAGACATTGTTACGTCAGAGAATGAAATGTAGTACTCCATTCCCCGCCGCAACACATCCGTCACGGCGTCCGCGCACGACGAAACATCAGTCGAAGAAAAGCAAGTGGGCCCCCAAGGATAACATGCGAAGAAAGATCGCATGCCATCCCAATGTGCTGACCTGTATCGCCAAACCCGCCTGGTGCCTCTAGGGCTAGGATCGGGCGGGGAGTAGACGGATACAGATTTCACCAGACCGGTCGGAAGTACCTAATGGTGAAGAAATCGACACTGAGTAACGGTCTGGATCTGTTGTCAGCAGAAGGTCCAAGCAATTGGCTGTGTGCGAATCAACATCCGGCACCCTCGTTGCCGCCTGGACCAGCTGGGTAAGATTTAACGCCAGCGCTAGCTTATACGTCTCTTGTCCAGCATGGTCTGTGTACTGGTATGGGAAGAGCCACTCCTGATGGTGGGCGTTGAAGTCCCCCAGTAACACCAATTGGGCAGAAGGGTACCGTTGCTGAGCCACATCCGCCGCTTTACTCAGGTGTTGTGTGAGCCCAGTTGTCCCCAGATCACCGCTGTGCGAACGGTAGACACAGGCGTAGACAATTTTATCTAGGCCTGTGTCCACTAGGACCCAAAGAGTTGAGAACCTGGAGTCCTCAAGGTTACGGAGACGCCGATAGCAGATGTCGTCCCGGGCGTACATGCATATACCAGCGCGTGGCTTAAAATTGTGCTCCAGGGTAAACCCTGGGTAAGATAGGTACGCCACGTCAGACGAACATCCGATCTGCGTCTCCGAAAGGAATAAGAGAGCTGGTTTCTCAGTCTCTAGGTGGTGGTGGACTGCGGCGAGATTTGAGTGCAGACCTCGAATGTTAGATAGGTGCACTTTGTGTGAGAGGGAGTGCTGCCGCTGTACAGCTTTTTTCTTTTTAGTTCCTTTTTTCATGAATAAAAGAGTAACGGAAGGAGAGGAGAAGGAAGTGAAATGAGGTTCCATGCTGGCTGCCTTCAGGCACGCACTGACAGGACGGTATCATTGGGGGACTAGTCTGGAGACTGCGAGGACGCCCGAGCCCCCCCGGGCATGTCCATCGGGCCCTCTCGTCTGGTCGCCAACCAGCACGATGGTGCATTCCGGGATGTTTCGTCAGTTGGCGGGGCAGCCTTTCGTGTGTGGCTAGTACACTACTTGGGCCCCCAACTAACTGCGGTCGGCCAGCGGCGCACCGTGCCTCGGATCCCGCTACCCTCCGCGACTAGTCTCCCGATACATTCATATCAGCGCGAGCCCGGTTGGTCTGCCTGCAATGGAACAACTATTTCGACCCAACTCCTCTGGATTGGCTACACTGAGCATCGTACCGGAACACGGCCAGGCCGCTTGGCGGTACGTCTTTGCCCAGTGGGTGGTCGCAAGCCATCGGTCGAAACCTACCACCAGTTTGTCACCTGATTAGCACCACCCGGGGACCACGTGTAGGGACTCAATGGGTATACTCCTACGGACGCGGGTGACTCGGCCCCCTAAAACTATATTTAAATTTAACGTACATTTTACAACTAAGGAACACAAATAGGCCTTGGTTGTGTTTTTTGACCATGTATGCGTTCTTCTCGTCTTATTATCTCCTCGGTTTTATTACATATAGTGCAAACATCTTTACTAGCGTAACACAGACCACCAAAATCCTTCAAATCTATTAGTTTGTGCCAACAGAAGTGAAAAGTTCAAAGTTTTCAATGTGGCATGTTGTGCGAGACTAGCGCGGCACGTCACATTGACACTTCTCTCATTATTAGCACGTCGCATGTCGCGACGAACCCGTAACTAATGGGCACTACTACGCACAAGATGTTTGTACATATTATCTACAAACATTAAAAAAAAATCTTCTAATTGACGATATCTTCCGCTTTTGGAAGTCGATTAAAAACTTTATTTATTTTTAAATATATAAATATTAGTTCAAAACTAAATACAAAAAGTACAAAAATTAATAAACTAGATAAATAATAAAAAAGTGTGTGTGTACATGTACGCACGTAAGAGGTTATACTTCATTGGCGTAATAAGATAAAAAACCAAACTGTCACAAAGTTTACAAAAAGAAAACAATCATTCTTCATGAACTAAAGACCATAGCTAACTTCAGGGTGTCGGTTCTAGCTAACTTCAACCTGTGAATTTTATGTGACAGTGATGCGCGCCCATCTTAAAATTTCACTCTCATCATTTTTTCATAACGCGCCTAAAGAAGTATAACTTCAAAAATTAAACACAATAATAAAAAATCGACTCCATTGAATACAACTGGGTCATTTGTATTATACGTGCAACAACGAAGGAGGTTGTAATGCATAGTTCTTACACTAAAAAAGCGGCCATTTCAATTTGTCGTATTATACTTGGATCGCCGAGTGAAGTTTTAAGACAAATTAAATTAAAATCACATATTGCTTCCATTACTTAGTCATAAAAACATCAAAAACCAATTAATAAACTCTTTAGCTTACCGAAAATACGATATCCCATCCTTTTTTAACGTTCTTGTCGTAAAATTCTTACAATTTCTCAACGAACATTTCGGCATTTTTGACGTGCGTGCTGTGACGCGAACAACAGAAGACTATTTGAAATAAGCGCTCAATTTGAATTTGAGCGCTCAATCTATGTGGACGGTTTTGAGACGCTGAGTGTGTATCTTGGGTGTTTTATTCAATGGTTGCAAAGAGAGAAGTTTGTTCGAAAGTAGAACTAGCCATCATTAGCAAAAACAAAGGGAAAAAGGGCGCTATTTTAAATAATGTTAAACAAAAGACGGTGTTTAGTGCTGTGATTTTCAGTGAACCGGCTTTTTATTGTCTCATAGGTGTGAAAAGTAGTGTATGCTCTTCTGGGATAAAGCCTGTCTTCGTCTTGGGCAGCTTGAACCCCTCGCTTTACTCAGGACTCTGCTTATCCCCCTAACTTCGTTCGGGAGTTAGTTGAATCCCTCGTTACGCTCAGGGTTCAATATGCCGCTCGTGACGTAAGACACTGCTTTACCCTCTTGGTGCACAATCTACTATTTTAGGTTTTCAAGTAATACACTATGGAAAAGCTATTAAAAACCAAAGAGAAAGATTAACAACTGTTTATTGACCGGTAAAACTTTTTACAGTGATGAGTGACATAGACACACAAGCGCCACAGATTACCAAAACTGTTTTCATTCAGAAAACTACATGTTTATTATTTCAAAATCCTTCCTTAAACATAAATCAAGCCCATCTCGGAGGCACAATAATCCAATTTTGAGTATGGCGTTGCTTTGGTTAGTGCATTCGCTACCATCAAGTCCGTCTGTATGCACTTTACATCAATGGGCCCTGCAACAACTTCATCCCGTACAAAATTGTGTCTTACATCAATATGCTTAGTCTTAGGATAGTAGCCATCGGAACCTGAAAGTTTTATAGAACTTTGATTATCACTGTTGATGATCATTGCTTCATTCTTCAGCAGAGATCATAGCCTCGGTGGTTGACAGAGTAACAGTAGGCTGGCGTTTAGAATTCCAGCTGAGTGTTCCTCCCTGAAACAAGAATGTGTAACCAGTGCAGAAAGCAGGTCATTCACTGAGCTTCCCAGTCCACAGCACAGAAGCCATGAGTCATATTCTACTCAGAATTTTGTTTATAAGTCAATCTGCACTCTTCAGTGCCTTTCAAATAGCTCATAACTCGCTTTAGGGCTATCCAGTGTGAAATTTCAGGTTTGATATTTTATTTACTCAACATATTTGTAACGAAACTTATATCTGGTCTGGTTATTTGAGAAATATACAACAAGCAATCAATAATCTCTTGTTTTGGGATTTCATGTAAGATACATGATTCCACAGATTTTTCTTTAAATTTTGTATTGCCATCTATTGAAGTCTTAACACTTTTGCAATCTGACATACCATATTTGTGTAACACTTGTTGTAAGTATGTATTTCTTTTGATCTAAATATATAACTCCTTTCTTCCTGTTTATCTCTACATGAATACCAATACAATAGTATTTATCTCCCAGGTCCTTTATTTACCCGGGCCTGCGGACGGCGAGCAGTGGGTAGCTCGCCGTTCGATCAGCACCAGGCCCGTGAGTCGACGGCACGTAGTGTTCCACGCGCGCCTCAAAGAGATGTTGTCAACCACCACTGACGGGGACCATCGTGGCCAGTGCCTGCATGCCTAGGGGTAGCGGATAAATTCTCAACATGCGTTACCGCACGCCAATTACGTTAGCTGCAATAATTGGCAAATCTTGGTCCGTGCGTCACAAAGTGCTATCTCAGCTCGTCGTTTCCGTCGTTCGATTAATTACAGCGTATTTTTCTATAATAAAAGTATTGGGTGCTGAATTGGCGATTCCCCTTATGCAGCTGCGTGTAACATCTCCACCCGCAGATCAGGAACTATTTTAGAACTTTGAGAGAAAATATTTCTGGAACTTGCCCTCTGGGCGCGCGAACCTCTTCCTTTGGCCCGGGTTCTTCGTAAGTATGTCCCTTGGTGTTGGGCGTTTCGGATCGTTTGCAAAACCATTTGTTGCGATAGCCCAGTATGGCTATGATGAGTGCGCCTGCACTTAATAATACAATGTAGAAGGGTATGGTCGTATGGTATATGACATCTGATTGCAGCTGGTCAAGTTGTATCGGCTGGCTCATCATGACTTGGTTCTGGATGCTGTGTAGTCCTCCTAAGTCGATTGAACTACGTGCTTGATGCGTGAATGAACGCTAGCATATTTTCTATTCTAACTAATTCTAATCTTAAATCTTCTACATTTTCACTTATAATAGACATGAGTTGACCAAACTTTGCATAGGTTATTAAATTTCCTGTTGTGAGAGTGTTATTTAACAGTAACTCTAAGATGCTATTGATTTTACTTTGATTTTCGACTAACTGTAGTAGAACGTTATTGTGCTTAGACATCCATTCTTTGCTGAGACTGATGTGATCGTTAAATTCATTACTAACTTATTGTTATTCATCTGTAGAATTTTGATAGCATTTTCGTATTTTAAGGCATCTGTGTAATCTAGATTTCCGGTTATGCTCTTAACTACCGATCCAAAACTGTCTACTAGACCTCTCTTTACACGACCAGGCTCTAAAGATTTAAGCTGATTAGATACTTTGCAAATTTTGTTAGTAAGACAATTAATTTGGAATTCAAATAGACCATAAGTGTCATTACTAAGCAGACTTTTGTATTCTGATATTTGATACTGTAGTGTTGTAATTTGATTTTCAATGTCCCTTAGGTTCACGTATTGAAGAAATGTATGATGATGAGTGGTCATTCTCGTAGATCCAAGTTTATACGGTAATAGGCCGGGTCTATTGGCCAAGCTTTCAAGTTTTATCTCCGATGACCGGGTCTCGCGAAGTACCAGCAGCAGTAGAATCCTGCAACAAGTTAGGTTCCTTAGGGCCTCTTTTTAACCTATTTTTGGCTACAGGCCCACGTTTCTTGGACGTATAAACGTGTATGGGTAAATCGGCCAAAATGGTCTTATAAATTTTATAATTAAATGGTCTATCTTGGGTATACCGCGGTGCCGTTTTCTGGCGGCTTGCAGAAGGATTCTTAATGAATACCTGTTGTTGAGGAACGTATTCTATTCCGGGTTCACGGTTCTTATTTCTAGTTTCTATCAACGCAGTACGATTTGATAGAGAAGTTTCGTTAATGATATCGTAGACTTGTTTCATTTGCGCCCTATGATTATGAACGTACTGTTGTAATGATTATTGAGTGAAATCCATGTCTAGAATATCGCGTGGATCAAAGTGTCCAGTTAATAAATCGAATGGTCTGCATCTAGTGAAGCTATGTATTGAGGAATTATAACCGATTATAGCATAGGGCATAAGATTTACGATAGGCTCTTCTTTGTGTTGCAACTTTTATATTCTTATGTGTTCAAGGAGAGTCGAGTGGAAGCGTTCTATATTACCGTTATCGTTAGGCGAATGCGGTAAAACTCTACGATGGTTTATCTTGTGAAGGCGTGTAAATTCTAGGAATAGTTGATTAGTAAATTCAATTCCGTTGTCAGTTACTAAAGTTAAGGGGACTCCATGGTGGGTGCAATATTGTAATAATGATTAAAGTATACTAATGCCCGTGCTATCTCGGAGATGGTATGCTTGTCCATATTTGGTAAAAACATCTATAAATGTAACATACTTTTCATTGTGAACGGTGAATAAATCCATATGAACTATTTCGAATGGTTTTGTTGCCGGGGGTACAATATTAAACTGGGGTTTAATAGGTCTCCGGTCATATTTAGCTTGCCATATATGCACCAAATAATGCATTCGTTGATGAATTTGGTTATTTGGTCTTTCATTTTGGGCCAGTAATACTTTCTTGAGAGGGCTAAATAACATTCGGTAATTCCTCGGTGATTAGTTTTGCCGTCATGGTAGTGTTGAATTATCTCTTGCTGACGTAGATAATCTTTAACGTTTTTTAATTCTATCTTAGCTAGTACTATGTTCATAGATGAGCTCTTGTCTTGTATGACTGGTATGATGGAATACATGGCAAGGAGTGGATTTATTAGGATACCGGTTTTTACTTTTGGGTTAATATACTCTTTGAGGGCATTGACTACATCTTGTTCTAATTTGGACGATGATATCTGGATTGCTATGCGCGAGTGGGTTTCGAATGGTTTAGTAACTACTGGTTTGCGTTTGACATCTTCCACTATCGTAAAGCATAGTTGTCTATGCAATCTGTTAAGGGGCTCGTCTGTGATTGGGACTTTAAATATGGGATGTTCTTGACTGGTGTGTACGGTTGCAGTGGATGAGTTCGCAGATAGCGGGTTTTTTGATGGGTAAGGAATCAAAGAACATAATTCGTCTATTAGAGCGCTAGTGTCTTCATTATGAATCTCCACCCGAGATAAGGCATCGGCGTTTTTATAGATAACGGTAAAATCGTATTCACTGAGTTTCAGCCTCCATCTAGTCAATCGCGAATTCGGTTCTTTGAGATTCATCATCCACTGTAAAGGTTTATGATCTGTCAGTACTCTAAATTTACGACCAAATAAGTCATCATCTGCCTAGCCTTTTCCCAACTATCTTGGGGTCGGCTTCCAGTCTAACCGGATGCAGCAACCACGACCAAATAAGTACGGTCTAAAATATTTGGTTGGAACTATGGCAAGAAGTTCCTTTTCTATGGTGCTATAGTTAAGCTTACTTTCATTCAAGGTTCGGATACAAAACACACAGGTTTGTCGGAACCTACAGGTCCTTGAGATAGAACAGCACCAATAGCGACGTTCGCAGCGTCTGTCGTCAGTAAGAATTCCTTATCAAAATCGGGATACTGCAATATGGGGTCATTCGTTAAGAGAGTCTTGCACTTTTCAAAGCTGTTAATGTACTCAGAGTCTAATACAACTTTTCTACCCTTTTTTAAACACGCTGTGAGAGGTTTCGTAATTTTTGCGAAGTCCGGGATGAATTTGCGATAATAACCTACAAGGCCTAAAAATTGCTTAATTTCTTTTGGAGTCCTTGGAATGGGGTATTTTTCTATTGGGTGAATTTTATCCGGATTAGCTTTTATTCCATCGCTACTTATTATGTGTCCAAGATAACTAGTTTCATACCTTAAGAATTCGGATTTATCCATTTGGATCTTAAAGTTCGATTCGCGAAGCGTATTGAAAACTTTCTCGAGATTGGTCATGTGCTCTTCTAGTGACGTGAAAAAAACGATGATGTCGTCAAGGTAGACAAGGCATATGTCATTCTGGAGACCTCTGAGGACATTGTCCATAACCCTTTGAAATGTGGAGGGCGAATTTTTAAGTCCCATGGGAATTCGAAGAAACTCGAAATGCCCATGTTCGACATTGAAAGCTGTTTTCTGAATGTCCTGAGGGTCCATCTCTACCAGGTAGAAGCCGCTAGCCAGGTCTAGGGTGGTGAAGTACTGGCACCTACCCAGTTTGTCAAGAACATCGCTAATGTTCGGGATAGGGTATTTGTCGTTGATAGTTTTTTCATTGAGCTTCATAAAGTCAACTACTAAACGCCATTTTTGCTTTCCCGAGGCGTCCATTTTCTTGGGAACTACCCAAATGGGTGAGCTCCATGCTGAATTTGAAGGCTTTATTATTCCCTGATCTAACATTTTTGAAATCTGATCCCTAACCTCCTGAGGATGAATGAATGGGTATCTGTAACTTTTTGTGTAAACCGGGACCTCATCTGTAGTTTTAATGCGATGTTTTATTTGGTTGGTAAAGGTTAACGCTTCGCCTTCGATGTAAAACACGTCAGCATATTTTGAGCAAAGGGCTGTATGGTTGACTTTTTCCTCCTCGTTTAAATGATCTGTTCGTAATCGCGTTGTCACTTCTTGAACTCGCTTGGTACAATGTTCGGTACGCGTGCACTCGATATTAAATAAGCTTGCATGCACTGCCCCTCTAGCCATATTAATTTTCTATTATCGTTTACGCTAACGCTTACTACTACCTGCAAGAAGTCACGTGACACTTATCTACGCAGGTAATGTCATTGCCATACATTCTGTACTAAGCGATAGCGTAAACGATAATAGAAAAGTAATATGGCTAGGGGGCCTGGTCGGTCAAGTGATATTATAATATCATTCGGGCTCGTATTTTCTATCTCTAATTAGCCGCGATTATTTTCTACAATGGTAAGGCATTCGCGTACGGTGCAATTGCATATAGTCTGTTCGCTAACTAATGCTGCACCGTTTGGAGTGTCGATCGGTACTCTGACTAACTTCGAAGATTGAGCAGTGTATTATGTCCTCATACAAGTTAACATTGCGGGAATTATACATACGGATTGGGTTTGATGATGTGCGCGTTATTAATCTCTGATCTTTTAAGTCTATCTTGGACTCCCATTTAGTTAGCAGATCTAGACCAATTAAACAATCGAAATATTCATGAAAACGATATACAAATAATTTGATAAACTCTAGATCGTTAAATTCCGCGAAGCAAGGTAAACTTATAGAATAATTATTTCTACTGACCGCGTCTACATTGGTAACTTCAAATGGGTCGTAATTTAAGGGAAAATTCGAAAAATGTTTCTCTACAGCTTCTGGACTTATAAAAGACTGATTCGCGCCGGTGTCAATTAGTAGTTTCAAGGGTGGTTCTGATATTAATATGTACGGCAACTGACGCTGAGTTTGGAGATTCAATTCTATTTTTGCTTTTTTGATTTCTGTGCCTCCTGAAAATCCTGACTTATTTGACTTGGACCTGCCTGAGGATCTGTATAAACTGTAATCTTTCCTTGAGCACTTACATCGCTTAAGGTCGGATCATGGTTGCACTCTACTATGGCGAACGGGCTCTAATCGTAATAAATGTTTTCGTAATTAAACCTGGTCGGGTCGTAATAGTAATCCGTCGGGTAATATGAGTCGTCGTATGACGCGCACTCATCTCACTCACTCAACATGTTCATTTCACGATTTTTAAAATAATTAGTTGGTGGTGGATTGCCTGAGTTCTGCCAATTATGACCGGATAACATGGGTCTAGGTGTAAAATGCTGTACCCAACTCATAGGTTTAGGGCCTTGAATCTGATTTTGCGCCGGAATGTTTCTAGGTGGCAAACGGAACATGTTACTTTGAGCGTTATAATTTTGAGGTACCGCACGGAATATTTGCTGTGTCCGATTAGGCATGCGATTTTGGGGCTGCTGATTAATGAAGTTAGGGTTGAACCTAAATGGTTGTGGTGGTGGTAGTTGGCTGGGCCTGATTGCTATGGCATTGGGCCAGTTGGGAATTGGTACTGCAAAATTATTACTACGTTGAGGACCCGGGTTGGTATTTGCGTGGGGTGTTACAGGGTTAGAATTTTTTTGTGTAGTGGATTTTGAAACCTCACTACGTTCCTGTAAATACATAACGTTAAGTTCTTCCTGTACATATTCAAGGGCCTTTTCAATAGTATCAGGACGCATGCATCTTATGCGGGATCCCAATGGTTCCTTTAATCCTTTTACAAAAGTCTGCATTGTAACTTTTTTTTTACAGTGTACGTTTCGCTTCCACTGTAGTAAGAATTTGCTCATGTAATGTTACATACGTCATCATCGTACTGAACAAGGTTTGGCATTCCTCATAGAATTCCTGAGGTGTCTTATTTCCCTGCGAAGATAAAGAAAGGTCTTTATACAAAGCTGTTTCATCCCGTTGATCCGAAAAGTTATTGATTAAGGCTGTTCTAATCCCTAGCCAACTGTCAGGTATGCCGTTGGAGTTGATGGTACAAGCAGCAGAGCCTCAGCTTTTATTTTATTTAAGATGCCATTTAATATGCATAAGTTATTTAGCTCGCTACCTGGGGCATTACTAACATATTGAGTTACTATTTGATCGCATATTTTAATTAACCTAGTCAAAACATTTGGGTTCCCGTCGAACTCCGGGACCATACGAAGGGTCTTGAAAATTGCATCCGGGTCATGGGCCATTATGCTATTTATACTACCACTATTTAAATCCCTACTGTTATCTATAGCACTCCAGCGAGCCGTACGAGATGCGGGCTCCTGGGGATTGGAGTTCTTCGGGTGGAAAATCTTGGAACTTGGGTGGTACTAGGACTAAAAAGGAAGCAACACAGGAACAATTCAAGTGTACTTACAAATTTTTCATCTCTGGTTCTCTCGTGAATCGAAGTCTGGATTTTCCTTCCGGAACTGCAGCTGGACCGTAGATTCGGATATTCGGCGCCGGGGCTCAATAGTCACCCAGGCGTTTCGCGTACGCGGATATCGATATTAGAGATCCCTAAGCTCGCAAACCGGCCCGCAAATATCCTACCGACTGCGCCAATTACGTTAGCTGCAAGCGGAGGATTTAAAAAAAAACAAAAATGATTTTACTTAATTTATTTTAAAATAAAAGAATTACATTAATTATATCTTAAACTAGCCTAGGTGCCTATTCGAAGTATGAATATGGAATCAAAATTTACGGAGTTACAATAATTGGCAAATCTGGGTCCGTGCGTCACAAAGTGCTATCTCAGCTCGTCGTTTCCGTCGTTCGATTAATTGCAGCGTATGTTTCTATAATAAAAGTATTGGGTGCTGAATTGGCGATTCCCCTTATGCAGCTGCGTGTAACACGCCTGGGCACTCAGACAGGGAAGAAACAGGGGTGGGTTTTAGTCAGTAAGAGTCTGACACGCCCTTCCGCTCCACCCAGAGCGGGAGAAGTAATTGGATGATTTCTCGTCCCCCCCCCCCCACAAGAAAAGGTCTTTTACTTTAAATTGTTTTTGAAGCTCTTCCTTTACATATTTTTAACCGACTTCCAAAAGGAGGAGGTTCGTCTGTATGTTTTTTTTTAAATGTCTTTTTTATGTTACGCAATTTCTCTGCCATTTCTGAATAGATTTTGATAATTCTTTTTTTTTCGGTAGGTCATACTTCAGAAGTGGTCTCATATAAATTTAATCTAAATTGATTCAGCACTTTTAAAAAAAATCAACATAAATAAAAAATATGTATACACAGATGACGTTTTGATTGTCTCCAATTATTCCATGTTATTGGGGTTATCCATTCGGGCATATGAAAAACGGTGAAAAATAAAAAACTTTTTTACAAAAAATACAACAAGTGTCCATATTATTTGTAAATAAAATTAAGTCATCAACTTAAACGGCTAAAAAAACCATGTTGTGATACAAGGATCTAACTTGTTCTGAGATAGACCCATTCCTTTCAGTATAGAACTAAGTTTCTTATTCTACTGCCTGCTGGCCTGTTTCTATTCTAAGATTTTCTAATCGACATACTTGCCATACAGTGGTGGCTGTATCATGTATATCACCTCCTTTATGTCGCCTTGTAGAAAAGCTGACACAGCATCCGTTTCACTAATTTCCAAATCAAATTTGACTGCTAAGGCAAACACGTATCTCAAAGAAGCATACCTTACATACAACCGGTGAAAATGTTTCTGTGTAGTCTATCCCAGGTTTTTAACCGACGAAAAAAAGGAGGAGGTTCTCAATTCGACCGTATATATGTTTTTTTTTTTTTGTGTATGTTCAGCCCTCACTCCGTCATTTATGAACCGATCTTAATGATTATTTTTTGATGTGAAACATCTATAGCCGCACGTAAAACCGATTTCTGGCGTGGCGACGCATGCCGTGGCGACGCGTCGCCACGCTATACGATGTTTTTTTGTTTTGTTATTACACCATCAAATAGTAAGATTTTTGTTTTGTTATTACACCATCAAATAGTAAAGTAATCGCCATACTACGTTTGTATGGAAGAATGACCGACTAGGACACCCTTAAACTAAGCTTATTAAAGTTAGCAAATGTTATCAATATGGCTTTTCGTCCCTTTCTGTTTTTTTCCTATTTTATCGTAACCACTTAAGGGTCTACTACCGGTCAAGTGGTGCCCTTATTGAATAAAAAATCGTAGCATAGCCTAGAAAATAAATATTAAAGAATCCAACGTCACGTTTTTAACAAAGAGGATAAAGTATTTTTACTTTGTTAAAACAGGTCTCAGAATGTTTTGTATTCAAAGTAGTTGGCAAAAGTGTCAGAAACGGCCGTTTTTGGTAGAGATACAAATCTAAATATAACAACAATAATCTTGTTTCCTTGGCATGTAACGCTTATTTAGAACTTAATCTGATACAATCATCTTATTACGATTGACATGCAATTGACGTCAACAGCAGACAGCTCTTAGCATACCTGTAATCATGGTTTCATAACGCCACTTAGTTAATTGATCGCCTTTTTACTTAGAGAGAGATAAGCTGGATGATGGGCATTTCTGAAGGTGCCGCCTGACTGATATTAAACGCATCAGTCGCGTTAAACTGACCAAATTTTCAATGAACCGAACAAACTGCATCTGACTGTATGAAAACTTTCTTTTTAACCGACTTTAAAAAAAGGAGGAGGTTCTCAATTCGACTGTATTTTTTTTTACTATTAATTTAGTTTTAGAATGGGTTACAACAACTAAAAAGTGAAAAATAAAAAACTTTTTACAAAAAAAAATACAACCGACTTCCATCGATCAAGAAGTCGGTTGTATTTAAAAAAAAAAAAAAAGTAAACATAACCTGTGTTTTACTTGAAAACAAATTATTTTTCTGATAATAAAATGTCTGACCGTGATAATTTAGAGAGTGAAAGTGATCAGCCTCCTGCAAAGAAAGCAAAATTACACTATGACACACCATCAAGTCATCAGTAAGTTAATTATATTTTTATAATTAAAGTATGCATTTATCTGTGCATTAGGCACGCGTATATTTGGTGTGTTTTGAGCGCCAGTAAATGTAAAATCTACTATCTTGGTAGATTAAAATTCACATAAATTTCATTGCATATAATGTTTTTAAATTAATAATTAATTTTAATTTCATTCTTATTGAAATTAATGCATTAAAACAATTGCTCAGAGAATAAATTTATTAAGACTGACAGAATTGTATTTCAAAATCAGCTGATGGCGTGCAGCGCACGAAAGTTTTTTCTTATTTGTTATAAATATGAACTTTAAAAAATTTATTAATTTATCAAATCATAGTGGCATTTATAGTGAAACATTCATTATTGATATTTATAAGTTACGATCTTTAGTAATATACTGAAGTAACTAGCTAAGATTCTTGAGTTTACTAATATATTGAAGCCAATTTAAATTTTTCTGTACATTTTAATAACATATTTTTTATATATATTTCAGAACCCAACAATCATCACAGGGGTCACAAAATATTATTATTGAAACTGGACATCACCAAGATCAGTTAAACACAAGACATACTATTAATGTTATGTAAGATTTTGTAAATCTAATAGTACCAGAATATACTAATTTTTATTTAAGCTTCTTTTAACACTTATATATTTTTTTTAGAGTAAATAATAATAAAAAAGAACGTCAATAACGATACAGGGAGCAGAACAGAGACAAATTAAAGCAGCGTGAAGCGGAAAGAAGAGAACGCATACAATATTCACAAAGTATTGCCGGACCATCTACCTCTTCAAAGACGAATACGATAGAACTGAATAGTGAAGAAATAATTACTGCTCAAAGTTCATTTGGTTCGGAAAAAATACAACCATCATCCATTCAAAGAAATGATCAAGGTAATGAACTAAATGCTCTCCAAAAAAAAAGTGAACGTCAACAAAGATACAGGGAGCAGAACAGAGATAAATTGAAACAACGTGAAGCGGAAAGAAGGAGGCGTCTACAAAATGCAGATGTGATTAATGTTCCTGTTTCTGTTGATACAATGGTACGATAACTTCCAAGAGATGTCAATGATGAACATTGCATTTATGTACATATTAAAAAAAAAAAGATTCATAAAAGTAGTTTTGTTCATGGCCTAATTAGCATCAGATCAATTAGACAATGGTTGGATTATTTGATTCATACACCTTTATATCTGCATTATAAAATAACAGTTGATGAATCATTTTTTAATCAAGAAACACCACTGATAACACAACAGAACATTGACGAATTTAGTGAAAACATCGATATTGAAGAAAGCCTAACTGCTCAACAACAAACTTTTGTATGGAATGAAGAAAAATATTTAAGATTAGCGCCAGGGCAACACAATATCCCACAAAGTTTATTATTCGATGAGCATGCTGAAGAGCTATCATTTTCGAGTATTTATATGGGACACTTTAGAAAATTTAGGGATACAGTCAAAGCTACACCTTTTATGATGGCATCTAGTGAACTGCGACGTAAGGATCGGCGAGGAGTCAATCCCTATCATTTGTTATATATGGCTGTAAAAATAATGAGACTGCGAGTTCGTGACTGTTTAACAATCGCGTTTAAACATGTCGGTACAGATACCAACATAACTAAGGAACAAGTTCAATCCGAAGAGTATATTCATAGCTGCATAGAGTCTAATTTAGCTTTTCTACGGTCAATCCCGAATTCAGTTTGGTATTGGTCTGCAAGAAAAAAGATTTATTCGCAATGATTTGGCAGCTAGGGAAGCCAACTGCATTCATGACACTAAGCGCAAATGAAATAGGGTGGCCGGATTTATTAACATTGTTACATAAATTAGCTGAAGAAAAAGAAGATATGCAAAATTTTATCACATCGGAACTAAGTTTTATCCAAAAAAGTTCATTAATTAACAACGATGCTGTAACATGTGCTATTTATTTTAACAAGTTAGTTAATGTAATAATGACAATTTTACAATCAAAGAAGTTCAGTCCATTTGGTAAGTTTAGAGTTATTAACTACTTTTTGAGGATTGAATTTCAACGTCGAGGAAGTCCACATGCGCATATTCTTTTATGGCTGGATAATGCTCCCACAGATATTCTTGGAGAAGAGCAAAAACAAGCAATAGAAATGATTAACAGCTTAGTATCAGTATCAACGTCGGAAGCATCGGGAAACATAAAATTACTTACGCATAAGCATACCTTCACGTGCTACAAAAAAATTGGCTCTTATTCTGTGCAAAAGTGCCGATTTGAAGCACCATTCATGCTTTGTAAATCTACAATGATATTAATACCGATGGAAAAAACGAATCCACTTTACAAAGAACACTTGAAAAGATATAATGAAATTAGAATTAACTTAGAAAGTAATGACTATGACAGTATTGATGATTATTATGAAAGTATAATATTAGATCAGATGAAGAATACAAAGATATACTAAGATCTGGTATTAGTAGACCAAGAATATTCTATAAACGACATCCGTCCGAAAATTGGTGCAATACCTTCAATCCATTTGTTTTTAATGTCTTAAAGTCCAATATGGATTTTCAGATAATTACTGATGAATATTCTTGCGCGGCATATGTCGTCGAATATGTCAATAAAACCAACGGAGGCATTAGCAATTTACAACGCAAAATAATAGAAGTTATGAATGAAAATCCAGAATTCACAACGCAGAACAACTCGAAAAATGAGCGTTGACATGCTGAATACTATTGAGATGAGTTGTTAAGAAGCTGCTTGGTACCTTTTAAGGTAACCAATGTCTAAATCGTCAGTAGTAGTTCAGAATATAAACACTTGTTGGCCTATTGAACGACAGAGGATAAGAAAAACACAAAAACAAATTGATGAACTTGATGACGACTCTACTGATATTTGGAAGGAAGATTGGCATGACAAGTATCAAAAACGGCCAGAAGAATTGGAAGGAACTTCTTTAGCCCAATTTGTTTCAAACTATACTAAAAACAGAAAGGGAGAGTACATCAGAAAGAAGCAGCCTCAAGTTATTCGTTATAGAAATTATGACATGACTCAGGATTAAAACGAGTACAGAAGAGAAATGGTGACCTTACATATACCATTTAGAAATGAAGACACAGAAATATTAGCAGATATGAAATTCACAACTATATAATGATGAAAACGAAAATGAAATTTTAGAAAAAATAAAAAAATTTGAGTCAAATATTGATATTCAAAAGACAATTGATATATGCCGACAATTATGTCATGAAGGTCAGCTAATAGATGACGAATCAGAAGCTCGAGACATTGCTACAAGATTTCCGGAGCCAAACCCCTTTGAAGAATTGTACAGAAATCCGAATGCTGCGGTTAATGAAGATTTGCGTATAGCTACGCTTAAAAACTTGGGAGCAATAGCCAAAAGAAGAGAAAATATCATGAGTGATGATCGTTTTTGTGAACTCATGAGAAGCGCTAATGAAAAACAAAGATTTGCTGCTACACGTCATTCATAGCGAGAGGGAATGGGGAGCCGTCTCCTCCTTCTGCGAAGCAGTAATGCTCGCGAAGAGGGAGGCGGCACACGTTAGGGAGACTCAACAGAGGCAGAGTCGCCCTAGCGCCCTCAGCAGCAGCCGCCGCAGGAGACGCCAGGGGCTGCGAGACGATCTCCGGCCACCGTAGACCCGGGCCTGCGGACGGCGAGTAGTGGGTAACTCGCCGTCCGATCAGCACCAGGCCCGAGAGTCGACGGCGCGTAGTGTTCCACGCGCGCCTCAAAGAGTTGTCAACAAAGGACGGGGCCTGTCACGGCCAGTGCCTGCCCGGGGGTTGAGGATAAATTCGAAAGAGTTACCTCGCCCCCGGGCACGTAGGACAGGGAGGAACAGGGGTGGGTTTTAGTCAGTAAGAGTCTGACACGCCCTTCCGCTCCACCTTAGAGCGGAATAAGTCATAAGATGATTTCCCACCCCACCAAAAAAAAAAAAACACGTCATTCATCGCAATTTATCTGCAGAGAGATCACCTTTACAATTATTTTTTACTGGGCCAGCTGGATGTGGAAAACCCTTTGTAATAAAATTGATAATGGAAGTATATAACAGATTTTCTGATAATGATGGGTTCTGCAATTCATACATTACGTGTGCTTCGACTGGTAAAGCTGCAGTAGCTATTAACGGAACTACTATTCATACTGCATTGAAAATATCATTGTCAAAACTAATTCCGTTGTCAATAGAAACAGCACAACAATATCGATGCTTATTTAAATATGTCAAAGTTTTAATAATTGACGAAATCAGTATGATTGGTGCCGAGCTCTTGAACCAAATAGACGCAAGACTAAAGCAAATAACCGGAAATTTTGATGAAAATTTTGGTGGTCTAGACATTATTATTATTGGAGATTTGCGACAATTACCTCCAGTCCGTGCAACTCCAATCTATAAGCAGTCTAAACAACGGATGATTGGACCCTTACTTTGGCGAGGATTAAAATTATACGAATTAACTCAAATAATGCGTCAAGATAACGAAATGTTTGCTTCTATTCTCACAAAAATTGGCAGTGGTATTATTTTAAATGATGATGAATTAGCCGTTATCGAGTCTAGATTTTTTACGAAGGAAGAAGCCTTGCGCCTGTGTCCAAGTGGTGTACGATTATTTCATGATAATGCATCAGTTAACGCATATGACGTACTAGCTTTATAAACTGAAAATAAAATAGATTCAATTGCAATGGACATTATTTCTGGTTGTACTAATCATGAGCAAGAAGCAAACATGGGACAAAAATTACACAAGTTGTCAGTGATTGATACTGGAGGTTTGCCATACTAAATCATTTTTGTTATTGGAAAACCTTATATTATTACAACTAACATAGACGTGGTAGACGGTTTAGCTAACGGCGCCGTTGGAAAGCTGGTTCATATAGAACAAAATCATGAAAATCAAGTAACTCGCATATGGCTCGTTTTTCCGGATAAAAACACTGATATGGTGGCTAGAAGGAAAGCCGCTGCCTTTCTTGCGGAACATAATATCGATAGACGTGCAGTACCTATCGTACGTCGAACTTCAAGTATACCACTCAATAATAATAAAACCATTGTGGGTAAAAGAAATCATTTTCCATTGATATCAGGATGTGCTATGACTATTCATAAGTCTCAAGGAGGTACATATGACGAGGTGGTCTATGAGTATAGTAAAAGTCATTCTATTCCATTACTTTACGTAGCTTTAACACGAGTAACAAGTCTTGAAGGGTTGTTTATATGTAACAGTCAGGATAATTTAAGATTTTATCATGGAAGAAGAGTAGATCCATCAGTTTCAAGTTTACAGCTAGAATTTAAAAGATTATCTCTAAACAAACTTACTACATTGCAAGGACTGATCACTGAATTTATAAACTCCAGAAATAAATTAACCATTTATACTTTAAACTGCCAAAGTCTCAGAAAACATACTACTGATTTACAAGATTCTATTTGTCAAAGGAGTAACTTTTTATTACTAACTGAAACATGGCTTCCTGCAGATAAATCAGTTGACTTACCAAAGTTTCAGTGTATAGCTAAATTTAAGAGACAAAATGTTAGAGCCGCTGGAGTTGCCATTTATAAAAACAACAATGCTTCACATATTACTACATTCAACATGGATTTAGTAATTCAAAATGCTACAGAAGTTCATGTCTCCCAAACATCTATTGGCAATATGTGTGCTTCACACGTTAAACTAGAAGATGGAAGTGAATTGATGATGATTGTTGTGTACATTTCTCCTAATAAAAAAATAAATGACATCATTTCATTTTTACACGAGAGATTATTTCCGTACAGTCACAAAGGTTCAATAACTTTCAAAACCAATAAAGACACACTACCATTGATTTTAGCTGGGGATTTCAATGTAAATTTTGCAAAAGATGAATCAACGCCATTAATTACGTTTCTCCAAGAAGAATTTCAATTGCAAATTAATAACAATCCAAGAGAACCTACCACCAGATACGGAACAACAATAGATGCTGTATTTATTAGATATCTTGATAATGTTATGTCCAATACTTTTGTAACATACTTCAGTTACCATCGACCAATTGTCACAGTAATACCGTCCTCAGAGGCAACATCGAATATAACTATTACCGAAGTCACTGATTAAACGAATTAAGTAGTCACGATTTGAAATAAATTCGTAAATTTTTGTATTTAATGAAAATAAATGTTTATTCAATAAAGAGTCATCGTTATCTGGAAAAAAATCGTAATATTTTATTTTATCATTATGACATATTTAGTTCCTATCACAATATGTTCTTTTCTGCATATTACTTTTACAAAATAATGTCGATGTTTCACATCTGCCACGCGTCCCGTGACGGCTCACATTTTTTTTATTAGATAGGGTATACCTCAAGGGTTGTCCCATGTCAAAGAAATCAGGATCTGATAATGGAATCCTGATAAAATTGAGAGAAAACCTCGAAAATTGTTGGCACGTTTAGCGTTTCTGTACGTATGTTCGGCCTTCACTCCGTTGTTTATGAACCGATTTCGATGATTCTTTTTTACATAGATAGGGTATACCTTAAGAGTAGTCCCATGTCAAGGACATTAGGATCTGATCATGGAATCCTGATAAAATTGAGAGAAAACCTCGAAATTTGTGGGCACGCTTAGCGTTTCTGTACATATGTTCGGCCCTCACTCCGTTGTTTATGAACCGATTTTGACGATTCTTTTTTTCATAGATAGGGTATACCTCAAGGATGGTCCCATGTCAAGAACATTAGGATCTGATTATGGAATCCTGATAAAATTGAGAGAAAACCTCGAAAATTGGGCACGAATATTGTTTCTGTTTACTTTTCATAACTTTATCAGGTATTTGCATTTACGAATCATCACATCATGAAACTGAGCTGATGATGGAAACCATACCTTTCCTTAACAATAGAAGTTAGTTATAAAAAACTGGTTTTAGTGACAGATACCACTTGATATACTTTGAAGAAAAGACGTCTTTGGAATATTGGAGGTAATCTCAACTGGTCAATATCCTGGGAACCTTATGAAAGGATGGTTACATCATCAGCTCAGTGCCAAGAGGAATGATGAAGGATTAGAAATTAGCTTCAGAGTATTTAAAGATGATGCGAGTCACAAAAAATCATAAAATAAAAAACTTTTTAACAAAAAATTCAACCGACGACAAAGAACTAAAAAGCAAAAAATAAATTAATCTTTTAAGTCTTGAGTATTGAGCTTATTTACCTACATAAAATATCAAATTTTATATAAACTAATTTTGAGTCGGCGCCAAATTAATAATAAAACGATTAATTACCTACATCTAGCCTTCTTCATTTCTACGTACATATAAAATTTAGATATTTAAAACTTTTTACAAAAAAAAATACAACCGACTTCCATAAATAATACTAAAAAATGCTCGGTGTTTCTAGTTTGGTTTCTTCGTTATATGACACCGACTTCCGAAATTAAAGTTATTTTGCATTTTTTAGTATTATTTATGGAAGTCGGTTGTATTTTTTTTTGTAAAAAGTTTTTTATTTTTCACTTTTTAGTTGTTGTACCCCATTCTAAAACTTAATTTATAGTAAAGTTATGCCCGAATTGATAGCCCCAAAAAAATAGGGAAGTTGAACATAGTTTGTGAAATTAGGGTGTATCAGCGTGAACTGTACTAATCTGTATACCCTTGTAGAGCATATCAGCGTGATGTAATGTTGTGATGTGGTGAAAACAATATACAGAGATGCGATTGCAGCAATTTTGGAAGGTTTGCTATTATTTATTGAAGAGTTCCATTGTGTATCTCCGAAGTTCTGTATCAGATCTTCACCAAATTAAAATGGGACCACATGTAAAGCACCATCTTTCAAGTAAAAAAAAAAATCATCAAAATCGGTTCACCCAGTAAAGAGTTATGAGGTAACACACATAAAAAAAAAAAAACAGTCAAATTGAGAACCTCCTCCTTTTTAACCGACTTCAAAAAAAGGAGGAGGTTCTCAATTCGACTGTATTTTTTTTTTTTTTTTTTTTTTTTTTTTTTTTATGTGTGTTACCTCATAACTTCTTACTACGTGAACCGATTTTGAAGATTTTTTTTTTATTTGAAAGTTGTTGCTTCACATTTGGTCCCATTTTAATTTGGTGAAGATCTGATGAAGGACTTCGAAGATACACAATGGAACTCTTCAATAAATGACAGCACACCTTCCAAAATTGCTGCAATCGCATGTCTGTATATTGTTTTCACCACTTCACAACATTACATCACGCTGATGCGCTCTGAAGGGGTATACAGATTTGCACAGTTCACCCTGATACACCCTAATTTCACCAACTACGTTCATTCCCTATTTTTGGGGCTATCAATTCGGGCATAACTTTACTATTAATTTAGTTTTAGAATGGGGTAAAACAACTAAAAAGTGAAAAATAAAAAACTTTTTACAAAAAAAATACAACCGACTTCCATAAATAATACTAAAAAATGCAAAATAACTTTAATTTCGGAAGTCGGTGTCAAATAACGAAGAAACCAAACTAGAAACACCGACTTCCGAAATTAAAGTTATTTTGCATTTTTTAGTATTATTTATGGAAGTCGGTTGTATTTTTTTTGTAAAAAGTTTTTTTTTTGAAGCCGGTTAAAAAGATTGTTGTTTGGCGCCGATTCAAAATTTGTTTATATAAAATTTGATATTTTATGTAGGTAAATAAGCTCAATACTCAAGACTTAAAAGGTTAATTTATTTTTTGCTTTTTAGTTCTTTTTCGTCGGTTGAATTTTTTGTTAAAAAGTTTTTTTTCTGAACAACCTTTAATTACAAGCCGTGCCTTATACTTTACTGTTTCTCTATTTTTATTAGTCTTCCTCTTGAAAACCCATTTGCATGGTATGGCACGTTTGTTATCTGGAAGAGTAATAATTTCCCAAGTATTATTTTCAATTAAAGACTGGTACTCCTCGCCCATTGCTGATTTTCAATGTTCAGCATCTGTGCCTAACAAAGCTTCAGATGATAATGATAATATCATACTTCAACTCTGAATATCTGCCAAACAGCGTATCAATATGCTACATGCAGAAAATGATGACAATGACATATCCGTCGACAATATGCCACAATATGATACTTTGTGTGTCTAATGTCACTCATCACTGTAAAAAGTCTTACCGGGTAACAGACAGATGTTAAACTCTCTCTTTGCTTTTTAATTGCTTTACCACAGGTTATGGGCCGTCCCGTATACCTAAACAGCTTAAAAGTTTGAAATTTACTGTAGTAAACTACTATACAGTCGTCGATAGAAGTAATTTGGTTATATTTAATCGAGTATCAACCCGAGAACAACGGCTATGTCGAACCTACAAATTGAGAAATTTGCCTGTCGGAAAAATTATTCGACGTGGAAGTTTGCGGTCAAATCTTATCTAGAACACGAAGATATACGGGAATGTGTCGACAAGATAAAGGATATAAAAGCTAAGTCAAAAATCATTTTGTTGGTGGAACCAATAAACTACGTCCATATTGAAAATGCACTGTCATCAAAAGAAGTATGGACGAACCTGCAAAATACTTTCGAAGACTCTGGGCTATCAAGAAAAGTCGGCATAATGCGAGATTTAGTAAACACATCACTGGATAACTGCGCGAACGTCGAAAAATTGAGAACTGCGTATAAATTACGAAATATTGGATTTGGAGTAGTTGACCAATGGTTGGGAACATTCATGCTGTCGGTTTTATCGGATAATCATAAACCTATGTTCATGGGTCTGGAAAGTTCCGGCAGCTTTTGATAAAACTTTTACAGGAGGTGAAACTTTTCCGAGTCTTCTGCATTCTTCACAAAGCACAAGAATACCCTTAAAAATAAAAATATTGCCTAGCCAAAAGGAAAAAACCCAAACCGTTTTAATTGCAAACAGTACGGACATTTTAAAAATCAAGGCACAGAGAAGAAATCTAACCATAATACGTTTTCAGCAGTTCTTTCAGCTTACAGCAATGTAAATAAAGATGATTTAAACATTGATTCAGGTGCCACAATGCATATGACTAAACATTTTAACTAGATGCAAACATCTAGTTAGAATGTTTAGTCCTAAGCACTTTGTAGCACCTGAGTAAAGTTTATGTATATTTTCTCAAGAACTTAAAAAACTTAAAAAAAAAAAATACAACCGACTTCTAAAAATTGCAAAATAACTTTAATTTCTGAAGTAGGTGTATATATTTTTTTTGTTTCTTGACACCGACTTCCGAAATTAAAGTTATTTTGCAATTTTTAGAAGTCGGTTGTATTTTTTGAAAAAAGTTTTTTATTTTTTTTTGTTCACTTTTTAGTTTTTTTTTATTGTTGTTGTATACCAGAAGTAAAAGTAAATATTTAAGTTATGCCCGAATGGATAACATGACGAGGTTAGTCGTAAAGTGCACTTTACCTTCCACTCTTTAAAATCCCTGCAAAGTTTCTTGCCCTTTAAAACTAAAATTACTTTAGCTCAAACCTTAATTCAGCCGATCATTGATTACGCTGATGCCTGCTATCTGGATGCCACTGAGGAGCTCTTAAACAAGCTTGAGCGTTTGCAAAACCTGTGCATTCGTTTTGTTTTTGGTCTACGGAAATTCGACCATGTTTCTCAGTTTCGCAAGGATCTCAAGTGGCTCCCTATCCGTCTTCGCAGGAACACTCGGATATTATGTCTCCTGTATAACATCCTTTGTAATCCTAAATATCCTGGCTACCTGCGTGATCGTTTTTCGTTCACTCGCCATGCCGACGCCCCTTGTAGATCCCGCCTTAAGCATCATCTCAATTTCCCATCCCATAAAACCCATTTCTATTCCCACTCCTTTTCTGTTCATGCGGTACGATTGTGGAACTCACTTCCGCCTAATATCCGTGATTCTAAAACTGTCTACCAATTCAAGAAACTAGTCAAAGAGCATTACCTCTCCACCATTCCGTGATTATATTTATTATTGATATTTATTTTATATTTAATTATGTACTTTGGTTTATTGTAAAGTTAGGTATATTTTATGTATGAATTATTTATGTATTCTAGTGTATTTTATACTTCTATATCTATTTATACACACTGTGTCTACATTTCTCAACCAATTTTCCAGTCGCAGGTCTGCTGGAAGAAATTTCTTTTGAAATAAGCAGCACCTTTGTGCTCTTCTATCTGTATATGTTTATTTTTCTCTTGTAATTGTTTTTGTGTGTGCATAAATAAATAAATAAATAAATAAATAAATGAACTTTGAACATTTGTAGACAACTAAAAATTATCTGTGTATACATATTTTTTGTTTATGTTGATTTTTTTTTGAAGTGCTGATTCGATTTCGAGAAAATGTTATATTAATATCAGAAAATATTATATTTATTTATTATATGGGACCACCTCTGAAGTATAACCTATCAAACAAAAAAAGAATCATCAAAATCGATTCACAAATGGCGGAGATATCGTGTAACAAACATACAAAAACAAAAAAAAAAAACAATACAGACGAATTGAGTTGTTGTTGAAATTTGAACATAGTTGGTGAAATTAGGGTGTATCAGGGTGAACTGTACAAATCTGTGTACCCCTTCAGAGCGTATCAGCGTGATGTTATGTTGTGAAGTGGTGAAAACAATATACAGACATGCGATTGCAGCAATTCTGGAAGGTTTGCTATCATTTATTGAAGAGTTTCATTGTGTATCTCCGAAGTTTTATATCAGATCTTCACCAAATTAAAATGGGACCTCATGTGAAGCAACAGCTTTCAAATAAGAAAAACATCTTCAAAATCGGTTCATCAAGTAAAAAGTTATGAGGTAACACACATAAAAAAAAAACAGTCCAATTGAGAACCTCCTCCTTTTTTGAAGTCGGTTAAAGATTGTTATCAGTAGGTGAACAAGAGTGGTAGTATCCTCCAGGTGGTACGAGGACTAAAACAGGGTATAATTTACTGTAGTGGACTGTACTACATGAATTCTACAGGAGAACAAACGGTCAACTCTATTTTAAATTTGTCTGTAGCGACATCTATGACGCCGCACACGAACTAAAAATAACAAAATCCTACATCGCGCAAGCAGAGTTCTCCGCGCGATTTGAAAATATACAACAGCCCGAAATCAACCATCGGTCAGTTGCCCGGATCAGACACAACACCCATCTGGTCGGAGGATCCTCCCTTTTCAATGGAGGTTTGCGGGACTTTGCACCCTGTTCCGCATGCCTCTACACTGGTGACCCTCAACTATGAACGTGAACGGAGCCTTCGTCATGACGTCATCACCTCCAAACTGGTGACCCTCGAGCATGAACGTCAGTGCAGCCTTCGTGCAGCTACTTCAGCGTGAGCGTCATCATCATCGCTTCCTTCAAGCTCTTGAGCAACGAGTCATACAGCCAGCCAGTACCAACGGCTTCTACGGGTATCGTGACCACCAGCATGCAGCGGACGCGTATTCCTGGTCAGCATTCTCAGCCTCTTTCGTCAACTTCAACCTCATCGGCGATCTTGGCGCAGCGACCAGCACCTTCAGCCGGCCGAAGAACCTCTCCTGGTCGACGCCAGCAGTCAAGCCACTACGTCGCACAGCACCGCTCCGACCCAGTGGAGCCTGCAGCATTACTCCTACTCAGTGGAGCCTGCAGCATCATCCCGACTCACTGGGACATCATCACCCCGACTCACTGGGGCATCATCCCGACTCACTGGGACATCATCACCCCGACTCACTGGGGCATCATCCCGACTCACTGGAACAGCACCACCCCGACTCACTGGGGCATCGCCCCAGACAGTTCCGACTCACCGTGAACTATGCGGCTCTTCCGGTTCCGACTCACTGGAACCAACCTTCCACTGGCCCGGCAAGCATCACAAGATGTAAGGACGACTCATCAAGATTCATCGATCTCCGATCTCCAGAGGGGAGTGATGTAGAGAAATTTATGACGCCACACACGAACTAAAAATAATAAAATCCTACATCGCGTAAGCAGAGTTCGCCGCGCGATTTGAACATATACAACAGTTCGAAATTAACCATCGGGCAGTTGCCCGGACCAGACACAACTCCCGTCTGGTCGGAGGATCCTCCCTTTTCAATGGAGGTTTGCGGGACTTAACACCCTGTTCCGCACGCCTCCAAATGTCTATGTGTAACGCAATCGTTCAGTAGCGCGAATGATGACGAAGTGCTGGTGTGGCCTGTGCGCGCCCGCTGCTCGAGCGCCCCTTACGCGACCGCAGCTCCCGCTCGCGGTCGCCCGGCACGTCATGATGTTCTTGACAGCAGGGATGTGATATTTATTGAAAAATCAATGAATAATAATGATAATATCACACTGCAACCCATATCTGCCAAACAGCTTATTAATGTCCCTCTAAATGCAGAAAATGATGACATATCCGTAGATGATAACCCACAAGATGATACTTTTACACACAGGCGCCATAAAAAAATTATATTAATTCAGTAAAATACATGTTTTTCAAATTTAGAATCGAATCTTTAGGCTCTAAACAGAGGCCACCGTAGGCGCGGGCTTGCGAACGGCGAGCAATGGGTAGCTCGCCGTCCGATAAGGACCAAACCCTGATCGACAGCGAGTTGTGTTCGACGCGCGCCTCAAATAAATGTCAACAGTAATAATTGGGCATTGGCAATAGTGACGGGGCTCACTATTGCCAATGCCCATCAGAGTCACAGGAGTGTTTGAAGAAGATCAGAAGATATCATCTGATGACATTCCACCCTCAAAAACAAAAGCTCTAAACAGAAGCTGCATTATTAGAATTGCACGCTAACTGTACGCTGACTTCAAGCGGTCTACGTAGTCAATTGGCAATTTCTGTGCAGTTGTGCAAACTTCACAAAATTGTATTCAACCTACTTTGCTGCTGGCGTGCAGCTTTTAAAGTTTAGCGGCAATCAGCCCCTGGAAATATTAAAATAAACAAAAAAAAAAAAAAAATACTTACTAAACTTATTGAACATCCTGCTGTAGAAAATAACAACAGAGATTTCCTTCCTGTTATATCAACAAATAATGGAGTAATTAAAGCTGATAATACTTGAGTTAGACCAATAATAATTGTATTAAGATAAGATTGTAGACTTGACCCAGTCCAATCGAAAATAGTCGTGGCGAAGAAAATCACAGCGATGAATCCACTCATTTGCTGTGAGATATTTAATACGATTACAATGAATAAAGCTCTTTTATTAGCCTTGATAGTGAACATATCTTTTAATTGTTCTTTATTTGTTTTAGGCGTGTCGCTAGCAGCATCTTCAATACTCATATAGTCTTCTCTCCTACCAAGTTCTCTAAGGGTTATAATAGCTTGCCCCCTGTAGCCTAAAACATATAAGTCTTTTATAACTTTGTTGCGTACCTTTTTCATTTATGTAGTCTATAATTATCATCTTAATCGTTGACGATCTCTGTAAAAGGCAATCAACAGTGACTTTGTGAGAACATTTATTGTTTTTCTTTGGAAAACTCCGGGAAAAGAAGAAGGAAGGAAAACTCCGACGGCGCAACGATATATCTTATAGCTCGAAGCCCTTTTGAAAAATGCTAACTGTTTGGTATAAGTCGATAGAAGTATGATTCAAGCAAGTACAACTTTCTACGTGTAGAAGGCTTATAGTCTTCTAAACTTGGCTTGCTAAACTATCATTAATCCTACTAATATTATAAATGTGAAAGTTTGTGTTTCTATCACGCAAAAACGGCTGAAGGGATTTCAATAAAATTTTGCACACAGATACATTATAACCTGGATTACAACATAGGCTACTTTTTACCATGCGGGCGAAGCCTCTGGCAGAAGCTAGTGTACCTATAAAGGAGAGAAGGTAAGTATAGAGGCTTATTTGGTTGTAAGACTCTATGTTCTCCTACCTGAGGGTTGCTATAGAGTCTATACTGTTTGGCCTCGAGAGAAACCCTCGAAAATTGTGGGCACAAATAGTGTTTCTGTTTACTTTTCATAACTTAATCAGGTATTTGCGTTTATGAATTATCACATCATGAAGCTGAGCTAATGATGGAAACCATACCTTTCCTAAACAATTAGAAGTTAGATACACAAACTGTGGTTTTAGTGACAGAAATCACTTAATATGCTTTGAAGAAAAGACGTCTTTACAATATTGGAGGTAACCTCAATTGGTCAATATCCTGGGAACCTCAAGGAAGGAGGTTCCATTATCAGGCTCAGTGGCAAGAGAAATGATGAAGGATTATAAATTAGCCTCAGAGTATTCAGAGTATTAGAAGATGACGCAACCCACAAAAAAATCATAAAATAAAAACTTTTTAACAAAAAATTAAACCAACGAAAAAGATCTAAAAAGTAAAAATAAATAAACATTTAGTCTTAATTATTGAGCTAATTTACATAAAACATAAAATTTTACATAAATTAATTTAGAATGCGCGGTCGGATTATTTATTTTTTTCTTTGTAGTTCTTTTTAGTCGATTTAATTTTTTTATTTATATTCAGGTAAAACAGTGGTGAAATACAAAGATGATACGAGTATGTTTACAAAGGGGATGACTACTGAGATGATGACTCATATAGAGGTATAGAAAAAGAATGGCAAATGAATGATTATGACCTCTCATAATCATTCATATGCCCTTCTTTTTCTAAGTACCTCTTATGCAATACAGGACAATGCAGCAATGCTAACAACACATGTTCATGTCAAATATTAGAGCCCTGCATATGTTCGTGAGGGATTCCTAGGAATAAATAATTCTTACCCTTCATAACTTGATACACAGGTGTTTCAGGAATATTCATAACTAATAAAAAGATGTATGCAAAGGCTGTAAACACAGCTAACCAACATGTCACCCCATAAGGCATGAAAGGACCGACTGTATACACTAAAAGAGTGCCCAGTGTGTTAAATAGCCCCGTAAGAGTCAGTAGCCTGCCTCTGATCCTTGGAGATCTGAAAAAACAAGAAAATAAATCTGCTACTCGTTGGCCTAGGATGTTTTCACAATCAGGATATAACGTTCCCGTTGATACACAAGCCTGGTATGATCCACCCAGTGGGCCAAGCCTCAGCAAGCACATCTGTTGAGCTTAAAGTATTCTTGGGTTTCAATGGCTGGTCACTTGGAACAGGCTTTTGAATTTTTCTAATGTTAAAATCTAATATTTTACAATATTATGCTCAATTTTTGACTTTAACATTAGTTTTTGTATCTTCAATTAGATCCTAAATGGTGTTCTCTTTATTTTCCAATCTTGTAGGTATTTTTTTAACATTATATTTTAATGTCAAAGTAACTTACGCTATCTCGCCAATGTAAACCAGGTTTGTAACCAATAGTATGCCGTTACTGAGACCGGTCATAATTCGTCCCATATACATAAATCCTACATTCTTGGCCATCGCTAGGGCCGTGAAACCCATTGAACAAATGACACCTCCAAGAACAAGGCAAGGCCTTCTACCAACCTTGTTGCAAAGATATGCTGAGATGTAGGGACCTGAAAATGAGGCTCCTGTTGAAACAATCTGAAAGTAGTTGTTTAAAATACCCAAAATCTTATTACTTTTAGTAATAAGGAACAAATTTTGATGGTAAGTTTGCACTTTTCGGTTTTGGGATTCCCGAATTATAAGTAGATAGTGTTACCGTAACTTATGATGAGCTAAATAAAGAGTAGGTATTTTCTCTCTGGGTGGCTGTTGCATCAGTTCTAAACAAAGGATAAGGCCAGGAGGACATTGATAGTGGTTAATATAAATCAGAACATTCAAAAGAAGTTGAAAAACCTTTGGAAAAATTAAATTTAAAAAAGATACTATACCAGAGATACATCCAAAATAAAGAGAAGATCCAAGCCAAGAAGCCTGGCTATCACTGATGACATACTTAAACGGTGTTTGCTCAGTGTCCATAAGTTTCGGAATAACTGGTGCTGTCCAGCCAAGCACATAGCCAACTAGCAACTGACCTACGTACACTGAAATTGGAAAACTATAAATAAATTTAATTTTTGTATGCAGTCTAATCTAATCATTCTAAACATCATTATCATTTCAGGCTGAAAACGTGCACTCCTGGACGTAGGCCTCCCCCAAGTGTCACCACATGCACCGGTCCTGTGCGTCTCTCGTACCCAGTGAATTCTCGCGGCCCACACCAGCAGGTGTATTTCGCTAACTCAGTTGACATCAATTTGATAGACACTCATCAATTTGCAGTACATTGCTGCTTTGAAGTATAGGAAAACAGAAATGTACTACGTAGTGCCTATTATAATTGACTAGCTTCCACCCGCGGCTTTGCCCGCGTGAAAAGTTTAATTATAAAGGGAATTGTTCAATCTTGGCTCAGCGTGGACAGGCTGCTCAGTATAAAACATTTTGTTGAATAGATATGATTAATCCGAAAATAATTATTGATGCAAACCTCTTAACAGAAAAGTATTCTGTTAAAAAAGTTGTAAAAATAAGTATCCTCGCTGATTGCACGCACAAAGCGCTGCCATTTTTTGTTGTAGCTTTGCAGGCTCGATAGTGGGTTACCACTTAAATGAGAATGCGATTTCTTAATCAAGAATCGATTTCTAGTACATGAGTAAAAAATGTTTATTTTTTCTTGAGGACATTTACTTTTTTTTTTTTTGTGGGGTGGGAAATCATCCAATGACTTCTCCCGCTCTGGGTGGAGCGGGAGGGCGTGTCAGACTTACTGACTAAAACCCACCCCTGTTCCTTCCTGCCTCGAGTGCCCAGGGGCGAGGTAACTTTGTTTCGAATTTATCCTCAACCCCCGGGCAGGCATCGGCCATGACGGACCTCGTCTCTTTTGCTGACAACTCTTTGAGGCGCGCGTGGAATACTACGCGCCGTCGACTCTCGGGCCTGGTGCTGATCGGACGGCAAGCTACCCATTACTCGCCGTCCGCAGGCCCGGGTCTACGGTGGCCGGAGATCGTCTCGCGGCGCCGGAAGTCCCAGGCGTCTCCTGAGGCGGCTGCTGCTGAGAGCGTGAGGGCGACTCCGTTGTTGAGCCTCCCTCACGCGTCCCGCCTCCGCCTTTGCGAGCATTAGTGCTTCGCAGAAGGAGGCTTCCCATTCCCTCTCGCTCCGTACCATGGCCTGAACCAGGGCAGGGCGCGAGAGGTCGCTGCCGCCTATCGCATCCACGAGGACACGGCGGGGCTCCGCCCAAGCGGGGCAGACCTCCAGAGGACATTTACTAACAAAGTAATTTGGTGAAGATTAATTATATTTTACCTGTAATTTGATTTAAATAAACAAAAAACAGTGTTACTTTTCAATGTAAATAATTTTAAATATGACTAACGATTTAATTATCATACCTATATATCGATTTCTGTGGTACCATTGGTGCTACCAGGTAATAAAATAAATATTTTTGAACATAAATGGCATCGTCTGTCAACCAACAATGACAATCTATCTAGTAGGGGAGCCCAAAATGCAAAACGGGGATTTACTCCGAGCGTCGTGGTGACATTTATTAGATTTTGTAGATTAGATGATAGGTTTCAGTGGTGGGGAAAGCGTCTACAGATTTTCGGAAATGTAAAAAAAAAAACAAATACATGGAAATACGTGTGTCAGATATTGATAGTTTAGATGCCCCAAGGTATATCCGATATCAAAGGTATGTTCATCTGCCGACTTGCGTGGTGGGGGTAGCACGTTGAGCACGTCATGTCAGATATTCAGAGAGGATGTTAATTTAACCCTAAAACTGCTCTATAGCCTAAAAAGACTCTGCCCAGGGTTTGAGGATACATTCGAAACAGAGTTACCTCGCCCCTGGGCACTCAGGGCAGGGAAGTAACAGGGGTGGCTTTTAGTCAGTAAGAGTCTGACATGCCCTTCCGCTCCACCCTAGAACGGGAGATGTCATTAGATGATTCCCACTCCACAAAAAAAAGCCAAAAAAGACTAACGATTCAAAAGTGACACAAGCTCGTAGCGAATTTTTGAAATTGCATAAAAAGTCGTCATATTGAATAAACTCGAGCTTGTCAGATTTTTATACAGAAGGTTCAGCTTGATGTTCCAGTCATCGTAGCCAAAAATCTGACGATCTTTTTGAGTGGCATTATTCATTTTAAAATATTTTATTTTATTTTAAATATTCCTAAACTAATTTTAAAACACAGAAAAGCCGTACAAATAATTTTCTGTTCACGCCAAACGCAGGTAATGTTATTGCCATATATTTTGTACTAAGCTAGTAGTCCAGATGCACGCTCTTATCTTCATAGACATAGATTTTTATTATTTCAGCTTGTGGAAATCGGCTGATTATATTTTTTCGTGATTCTTACACTATTTAATGAAAAATTAAAAAAATCATCCGCACTCGAGACTGTCAAGACTTCGTTTTTTTTTTGCAACTTTGTAACCCCCCAGTCCCGTTACGCTCAAATCGTCAGATTTTCTAAATGTACACCCACCATATATAAGCCCTATAGATAGGACCGTGCGTCTAGGTCAGTCCATCAGATTAGTTAATAAAAATCGATGGTCGGAAATACTGGAGCGCGTCAGATGAAGGTAAGGGAATTCCCTTACCTTCATCTGACGCGCTTCAGTATTTCCCTGCCCTAGATCCAACTGCCCAACGAGAGCCTCATGAGATGTTGGTCGAGGCTCTTGGCTATTAAGCCATTGGCCGTCACGACTATCGGCACAATGACTGCTGTATCCACCTCCCACATGTCGACAACCTCGCGAGGCAGATCAAGATACTTTGTTTTTTATCTTTCTCAGCCTTCGCGAGGTTCTCGTCATGAGGGACAGCTATATCAACAATCATTGTGCGACGCTCTTGTCGATCTATCACCACTATGTCAGGCTTATTGGCAACAATAGTCCTATCAGTGATGATAGATCGATCCCAATATAACGAGATATTGCCATTTTCGAGAAATGGGTCGGGCTCATACCTATAGTATAGTACTTCAGATTCCACAAGATTGTATTTAAGAGCAAGTTGCTGGTGGATAATCCTGGCTACAAGGTTGTGTCTATGCAAATAGTCTCCGTTAGCTAGACGAGAACAACCAGAAATAATGTGTCGGATTGATTCCCCGGGCCGGTGGTATGCCCGACAGATGTCAACCGTACCGTCCTTCACAATATATTTCCGGTAGTTATTCGTCATCATAACTTCGTCCATAATCGCACAGACAAAACCTTCGGTTTCCTCGAATAGGTCACCAAAGCGCAGCCAGGATACGGACGCTAAGAGATCTACATCGGGTCCATGTAGGACCCGATAAAAGCGTCCGTGAATCTCCTTGCTCTGCATCAGCATACTTCTCTGCGGTCATTAGTATCCAGTACTTTAAGTTTGCGCCAGTTCTCGTTTGCCAAGGAGAGCGGGGTGAGGCCCCACAGCGACCACATCTCGATGCATACCCACGTCGGTTTCTATATTCCCTAAGGCTGCATACCTCGCGGTTGTGTAGGGTCTTAGCATTTAAGAAACCACGACCCCCACATTGCCGCGGGATATACAGCCTCATCACCGATGATCGTGGGTGATGCATCCGATTTGCGGTCAGCAGTGTGCGGACCCTCCTATCCAGGGCGTCAAGTTCTGTCTGAGTCCATTTGAGTATGCCGAAAGAGTACATCAATACCGGCATGACCCAACCGTTGAAGGCGTGCACCTTGTTCCCGCCTGATAAAAGACTATTTAGTACTTTATTCAGGCAGCCAAAGAAGCGCTCCATCAGCGACTGTTTCACGTCAGCAGTATTAATGCCTAACGCTTCCGACATACCCAAATACTTGTAGGTTTCGGTTGAGCAGAGGGATCTAAGGTGTATGGAATCCGAGAGTTGAGTTCCCACGGATTCCATAATCTCCTCTCGCTTTACATGCATGACTGCACATTTGTCCACACCAAATTCCATCCTGATGACGCTACTGAAGGTTTCTGTTACCTTCAGTAGCTTCATCAGTTGCAAGTTGTAGGGGGCAAAGAGTTTCAGATCATCCATGTAAAGGAGGTGTGATATGACCTGACCACCTCTTCTCAACCGATAGCCCTGTCCCGAACCCTCTAGTAGTGTACTGAGAGGGTTGAGGGCCAGACAAAACCACAGTGGACTCAGACTGTTGCCCTGGAATATGCCACGCTCGATCCTTATCGGTTCGCTGTTGCTCCTGTATCTACCGACATCCTGGATAGTGAAGGACTGTACTCCACTGCCCCATACACGACATCAGGAAGGTGCGCAGAGTTGCATCAACTTTGTACAACTCCAGCACCCTCATGAGCCATGTATGTGGCACCGAGTCATAGGCCTTCTTGTAATCTATCCAACATGTCGACAGATCTCTTCGATAACGACGAACCTGTTGGCTAATAGCAATATCGATGAGAAGCAGCTCCTTAGTACCACGGGACCCATTCCTACATCCATTCTGGGAGGCTGACATGATACGATTTTTATCAATATGGATGTTAATTTTAGCTCTCAGAATGGATGTAAGAAATTTATAGACCGTCGGTAAACACGTGATCGGTCTATAATTCTTAGGTTCCGCAGTACTACCTGATTTATGGAGCAGGTAGGTTATTCCTGTCGTAAGAAACTGGGGCAGCGACCCTGACTCTAAGGCAGACTGGAACTGAGCTGCCAAACGAGCGTGCGACCTTTGAAACCATTTGATCCAGAAATTGTGCAGCCCGTCCACCCCTGGAGATTTCCAGTTAGGCAACGGACGGACTGCACGAGTTACATCTTGGGGGCTGATGGTAATTGCCCTCATTTCTGGTATAAAGTCGCACGCGCGCTCGACCTCTCGAGTCCAATCACCCTCGGTGTGCCTGACATGCACCGACCAGATGCTGCGCCAGAATGAACTCATAGCGTCATCATCCGGTAGATGCCTATCTGACACACCTTGGTCCGGTCGCTCCCAAGCCCTATAAACCAACCTTTCGTTGCTTTGGAAAGTGCGATTCTGAGTGTACCGCTCCGCTCGCCGCTTGTACCGACGAATACCTTCTGCTTCAGGAAGTCAATACGCTCTGTGACGCGGGTCAGATAATCTCGGGAACTAATATCAGTCCCCGAGAACGCCCGCCTCACGAAACGCATCACCCTAGGGCGAGTGTTGCCCTCCCTGAAGCAGATAAGCTGGCCGATGAGTGCTCTAGCCTCACCGATACGACACTCAATCCTACACTACCAAGCTGGTACAGCAGGTCGTGTAGCTCTGTCACAATAATTGGTGAACTTGACGTGAGCTACACGACATGCCGCTGCAGCTGCGCAGTATAAGATTGAGTGGGTATCGGCAAGGTCTTTGCTGCTATCAAAACAATTTGATAGCTGCGAATCTAGAGCACCCACCAGCGCCTTATTTTTCTTATGCATGGGCAAACGAGGTAGACGAGGTCTAAGCCCAGGCGGTGTGGAGCGGTACTCCCGGAATGCATCTTCCAAAGCGCTCCTTAATCGATCATTGCATTGAGTACTCACGGCTGCGTCATCATCTTCACCAACGTGGTCGGGTCGCGGTGGAGCACTGGGTTGCAGTTGCACCGCGGCCGGTGGCGAAACAGGTGAGACACGGCTACTCCGTGATTCAAGGCGTAGTCTATCAAGTACGGCGTCATCCAACATACGGTTACACTGGATAACCCGCACTTGATCCGACAGTCGCTGGGCCGAAACGTTGACAGCTGGCTCAAGCACCTGAAACAGAGAGAGCATCCGACCACGGTACGCAGTCAGGTTAATTCCCCCCTCTATAGCCCCAAAGTATGAGCGCATGACATTTTCGTTTATAGATTGCGTCCATCTCATGCGCTGCACACTTCCTCCGGCAGCGGGGACCCTTATCAGAGGCCGGAGGGCCTCGACGTCCTAAGCTGGCCGGAGGTCGGCCTCTTCCCCGTCGACGCGCAAGTGGTGGTGACGTCGGCGGAGAGAAATATTCGTCGCTTGAGCTCGATGCAACTGCAGCGGCCGGAATCACTCGACTCACGGCTGGTGCAGGTGCCGGCAGCTGCGAGGCGGAGCTGAGCGACGAACCCGAAGATGTTGGGTGTGTGGTCAGCAATTTGGCCCGGCTTCTTGTCAGCATAATGTTCGTCCGTTATTTGGTCCGTTAATTCATCGCCATTTCGTTGATGTAAAACTGTTATCGGTATTTAATATTGATTTATTGTTTGGTCTTCTTTTTTCTGCGTTTTTTATTGTTGTTGCACATTTTGTTGGTTTATTTTTGATAAAAAATTAGGACGAAAAAAAACTTTCTGTCGGTCTACTTGACAGCCGGGCCATAGATTATTATTATTATCATATACTTTTGTATGTGCTGCTGCATGTGGCGCACACATCTTGGGTTATAGGTAGGAATGAATCACTGATAGCCAAAGAATATTCTGTTTATTATATACTTCACTACCAGGTAATTAATGCTATATTTATGTGTATGTGGCGAGTACAGCTGATTATGAATGCTAAAAGTGTACTAGCGCTTAACAACAGTATGATTCGAGTAAAACTATATGGAAAGTGCTGATGTAATGAATGCGCGCGTGCCCTGTGCGATACATGACTCGTACATATTCCCGGGCGAGAGAGATGCGAGTGGATGATGATCATGAGTTTACAAAGTGCTTAACTAAAATTATTTTCAACTAAGTTACAATTTAAGACTTAAATCTATGCTTAAGTGTAAACTGAATCAGTCACTGTCACTAGACACTAGTTTGGTGAAAATTGGAGGTGTCTTCTTGTGACGCCGTATACTTCTGGGTATGCTATTGACGTTCTTTAACTCAACGGCCTCTTCTCGTGACTGATGATTTGCTTCTCTAGTGTGTGTCGTCGGACCGACGGGGGCGGTGAAATCACTACGCGCCGGATGTTGAAATGTCTCGGAGTTCCACTGTAAGTTGACGCTCCTCTGCCGACGCCGATAGATCCACCGACAAAGAAAAACTAGGACCGCCGGTACAGAGCACACAACCAACACGTAGATTGCTGAGTATTGATGTATATCGTGGCTTGATATTTCTGAGTTGAAGGCGTTTTCTGACTTCATCTGCTCAATTTGTTCCTTGATTTGCCGAAACGAGGCTTGGTGATCGGTGACGTTGATTTCCACTTCTGGCACTGAGACGTTGATGATGTGATTGATCGGTGCGATTTGCGGTGAGTCCAAGTCCGACGCAGTTTTAATCTCCGAGTGTAGTAGTTTATGTGAAAAAACGGTGAAGTCTTCTCCTTTAATTACGCAATCAGAATCCAGTGTAATGACCCCGGCCTTAGCGATTTGTATTGCAGTAATCTGATGCCCACATATGACGCGAAGTGCACACTGTCCGCAACAATAATAAAGGTAAGTATTTGTTCTACTTAACTCCATCCAATTATTGCGGCATTCTGCAGTGTTGTGTGATACACATGCTATCTTCTGACTTAAATTGAAAAATGGGTTTTCGGGAATGACAGGGACGAGTTATCTCATCGTACAAGACACATTGTTGTATGTCTCTTGCCGTCAGTGCCAAATAGGTGTCTTTGCGTAAATTAATTGCGATGTAATCTGATATAGGCACGACGGCGACTGTGGTGTCACCATGTTGTTGTGGTATTGATATCAACTGATATAGGTCATAACTCTCTCTGCTGACAAGTGGTATTCTGATTTCAAATATGAGGTACTGCTGTGTCACCCTTGTTTTGACCTTCAGAAGATGATAAATTTTCGGTAGTTCAGTCTGTATGTTTTCTATCGGCAAGGAGAGCTCTCGCGATAATTGTCCGGAGATAATGCTGAGTTGATCTCGTAACTGCTTCGGCGATAGTAAATGGACGCTGAACATTCCATGATGGATATCTGTTATTGTGTCGATTATTGTATCTTGTATCGACTTAAGCTTCGTGAGCATATTTGTAGCTATGATTGTTGAAAGTGCCAGCTCGTTCATCACTTCTTGTTCTTGCAGATTTTTGTTCAAAATGTTGGTGGCCTTCGTTAGATTGTTTAAATGTTGATTGATGACCTTGTGTTGCCGATTGATTGACTCCTCAGTTCTTTTGAGTAAATTATATTCTGCTTCTCCTACTGAGGTCTGATTTTTCCACAGGAGTGCTAAGTGATTTTCGTTTCTTTTTATAAGAGAAATGTCCTGCTTGTATTGATCGGCGAAACGTTGATCTAAAACTCCAAATAAACTGTTAGCAACATAGCCCACACCGTCAATGAGGCCTCGTCGCTTTCGAGTGCGTTCTTCAATATGCTGATTGATTAGCATTTCATTATAATATTTCAGTTCGTCATGAGAATGATGTAGTTGCAGTACGATGATGTCACATAGTGCTTTGTTCGTCTCTCTTCCGCACACACTGTTTATTTGTCGAAGGTATTTTTCGAAGGTTGCTGAACCGTCCCAATAAGGGCTCATGTCGTGATACACGATGAGTTTCCAATCATCTCGTATAAACTGCATGCTTGAGATTCGGTCGAAATATAGTGCTTCGTGTATTGACGTCAAACTATATGAAAGTGCTGATTACTGGTGGCCAAAGACTGATGTCATGAAGAGAAATAGTGTAACGAGAGTTTCTATCAAGTTAGCCGCCGTTCCAGGTCGTCGTTTTGACTGGTCGTCCTTCTTCTTGATCTTTTGCTTGTCTGACATCTTCTCTGTCTGATCGGTTGCTTTAGGGTCAGATACCAGTACTGATAGCTTAATCACTTGGCGCTTGATAAACCTATTTTTAGTTTTCAGGGTAACTACCCGGACCAATCCATCGGAGCCGGGATGTAGCTCAGTGACTCTGCCAAGAGCCCATCTTCCCACGGGGAGGTTAGGATCATGAATGATGACAACGTCATCAACTCGAAAATTTTCGTGAGGCCTTTGCCATTTGCTTCTCGTTGAGAGTTGAGCGAGATATTCGGATTGCCACCTCTTCCAAATGTCTTCGAAAATTTTCTGAGTTCCCTTCCATCTTGTTCGCCGTCCAAAATAGTCAGTGTAAAAATATTTGTATTGTGGCGAGAAAATAAACTATTTACTTACTTACTTACTTAGTATGGGGCCGCTGCTTAGAAAATGTGAGGGCGTCAGATAATTCAAATCATCTGGGTCTTCTGTAAGTGCGCACAGCGGCCGACTGTTGAGACATTCTTCGAGTTGGGCCAGTATTGTGCTATATTCCTCAAACGTGAGTTTTTGTTCACCAACCACACGTCGAAGATGATGCTTTAGACTTTTAACAGCTGCTTCCCACAGACCTCCAGCACTGGGCCAAGCGGGGGCGTTAAAATGCCACTGAATTTCCATCTCATTGATCTCTGCATAGAACTCGTCGTTAAATGTGTTGCACAGTTCTGCTAGTCCTTGCTGCAGTGCCTTGTTCGCACCCACAAAATTGGTGCCATTATCACTGTAAATATGATGAGGCTTGCCCTGACGTGAAGACATGCGTTTTAGGGCAGCCAAAAATGCTGTCGAGCTCAGGTCTGAAACGAGTTCGAGGTGCACAGCTTTTGTCACCATGCACACAAATACTGCGATGTATCACTTGCTTGTCTTGACTCCTCGCCCTTTATTGAGTTTCACGTCAACGTATCCTGTGTAATCTACGCCAGTGTGGTGAAAAGGACGCGAAGGATTGCTTCGAGGTTCAGGTAAGTCCCCCATCATTTGCTTTTGTTTGATTGCCTTATGCTTCTTACACGTAATGCAAGTATGTAAACGCTTCCTTACAGCTCTGTTCCCGCCTAATATCCAATATCTCTGTCTGATATGTGCGAGAGTCATCCGAGCCCCCGCATGAAATGTGCGGCGGTGGGCTTGGTCGATAATAAGGTCAGTAATGTGGCTACTGTGTGGTATGATCAGTGGATGTTTCATTTCTTCGTCAATATTTGCATGCTTCAGTCCATACCAGTAGAAGTATGGAAGTGTTTAAAAGAGGATGGATGTATGTGGCTGACTTTATTCTTCAATAAGTTGTTGTATGAAGAAGTGATCCCACAAGAATGGTGCAATAGTTCGCTAGTGCCCATCTTCAAGAATAAAGGGGATGTACAGGACTGCAACAACTATCGAGGGATAAAGCTCATGTCACATACTATGAAAGTATGGGAGAAAGTGATAGAGAAAAGATTGCGGGAGGAGAGTGAGATTACCCCGAACCAGTTTGGGTTTATGCCAGGTCGAGGGACAATGGACGCCACCTTCGCTCTCCGTCAATTGTGCGAGAAGTACAGACGTGTGCACAAGAACTTGCACATGGTGTTCATTAATCTTGAGAAAGCGTATGATAGGGTACCTCGGGATGTGTTGTGGTGGGCCTTGAAAGAGAAAGGTTTGCCTGGGAAGTATGTTGAGTTGATTCGTGCTATGTACAGACAATCTAGTACCTACGTCCGGTCGGCTGCTGGCAACACCGATGAGTTCAGTGTGGCTGTAGGCTTGCATCAAGGGTCGGCTTTAAGTCCTTACCTCTTCCTGTTGATTATGGACGCTCTTATGTTGGAAATACAGGAAGAGGCACCCTGGTGCATGCTGTTTGCCGACGACATTGTTCTGGTCGGTGAAGATGGACCTGAGATCCAGAGCAGATTGGAGAAGTGGCAACAGAAGCTGGAGAAAGTTGGCTTGAAAATCAGCAGAACCAAAACTGAATACATGTTCTGCGATTTCGGCGGTCTCTCCAGTTCTGAAGCTGTAGTGCTAGATGGCGCGCTTCTCCCAGTCTGCTCCGATTTTCAGTATCTCGGTTCACTCATGCAAAGCGATGGCGAAATAGATCGGACTGTTAAGCACAGAATTAACACTGGATGGATGAAATGGCGGCAGGTCACCGGGACTATCTGTGACTCCCGCATTCCCCTAAAACTTCAGGGGAAGATTTATAAAACAATGGTCAGACCTGCTGTCTTGTATGGTTCAGAATGTTGGGCAACAAAAGGGATGAATGAAAAGCAATTGCATGTAGCTGAGATGAGAATGCTAAGAGCGATGTGTGGTGTTACGCGCATGGATAGAATTAGGAATGAGTATATAAGAGGAAGTCTGAAAGTGGCACCGCTGACTGAAAAATTGTGTGGAAATCGGTTGTCGTGGTATGGGCATGTGATGCGGAGGAATGAAGAAAATGTCGTGAGGAAAGTCTTGTATATGTATGTGGATGGCTATAAGAGTAGGGGAAGGCCAAAGAAACGATGGTTGGACTGTGTGAAAGAGGATATGGGTAAAAAGGGGGTGACTACAGAGATGACGACTAATAGAGGAGTATGGAAGAAAAAGACATGTTGCGCCGACCCCAAATAAATTGGGATAAGGGCAGGAGAATGATGATGATTTGCATGCTTCAGTCGGCCTCCTGCTCTCAAAAGGCCGTCCTTGTCCAAAAACGGGTTGAGGCATAAAATGTTACTTTTGCTATGTACTTGCTCCTGTTTTCGTAGTTTACCAATTTCTTCGGAAAATTCAGATTCTTGAACATATTTAATAATCATATGTTTTGCTATTTCCAATTCCTTGGCATTCAAGTAAACAGACCGCTCGCGCTGACGTCGCGTGATACGTAACACCCAGGCAAGAACGCGCCCGGCGCGCGTCATATCGCTGTTTCTATGCAGTATGCATTGTATGACATCATCGCTATGAGGTTGAATTATGACGTTACTCTGCTTTAGTTTTCGCTCCTCTTGATCCGTGACGTAAGCAGACCTTTCCGCTATCGTTGACTCATTGAATCCAGGTAGAAATTGAGGGCCGTTCCACCACAGATGATGTTGCTTCAATTGTTCTGTTGTGATACCACGGCTGGCACAATCAGCTGGGTTGTCAGCTGATTTTATGTAATGGCAATTGTCTGATGTTATTACGTCTTTGATTCGCTTGACTCGGTTCGCCACAAATGGTGTCCAGCGGTTGATATTGCCTTGAATCCAGCCGAGAACTGCAGTTGAGTCACTCCAACCAAAAACCTTGATTTTGCGTCCGTTGAGGGCTTGCAGTATTTTTTTCATGAGTGTTGATAGTAAATGCTTATCTCTAAACGTGGCAAAGTTAACTTTTTGTTCTCTGGCACAAGTCTTGTTTTTGCAGCAACGAGTGTAATGTAGGTATCAAACTTACAATACACGACACATGCGTATGCCTTTATTGAAGCATCGCAAAAGCCATGCAATTGAATAGTGTCATGCTCTCCAATCTGGTACCATCTTTGGATTCTAAATTCACCAATGTTCTGTAGATCTGCTTTGATCTTTTCCTACTCGGTGCTTATTTCAATTGGAAGCTGGTCGTCCCATTGAATGTTTGAGAGCCATAATTGCTTGAATAAAAGTTTTAATTTTGTTGTTATCGGAGCTAGCCAATCGAGTGGATCGAATATCTTTGAAATATCTGATAGTAGTGAACGTTTTGTATGTTTTTCGGCTGGTTTAGTTTCGCCTATTTTTAACTCAAACGAGAATGTATCTTCATTGGGATTCCATTTCAACCCGAGTGTCTTTGTTGATTCTGCTTGCTTGAAATCGAATGATGCTTGATTTGACGACGCTCTGCTGACGTTTTGAAGTAATTCCTCGTTGTTAGATGACCATTTTCGTAAGTTGAAACCTCCCGATCGTAGCAACCGAATCAAGTCGTGTTGCAATTGTTTGGCTGATGATAATGTGAAGCTTCCACTCACAAGGTCATCCATATAAAATTCTTCTTGCAATGCTTCAGCTGCTCTGCTGTGCTGATACTTGTCGCTTTCATCAGCTGCCAACTGTTTCAAAGTCATCATGGCTAAGAAAGGGGCTGCTTTCATGCCGATAGTGACCGTCGTGAGCTGATATTCACGTAACCGATGGTCAGGAGAGCTCCTCCAAAGTATCTTCTGATAGTTTTGATGTTCAGTACTGCAAAGTATCTGTCGATACATTTTTTCAATGTCCGCCGTATAAGCGAACTGATATTGACTCCATCGCAAGATTAATGACATGAGGTCTTGCTGTAAGTTGGGGCCACGCTTCATGAGGTCATTCAACGTATGGCCCGTGGATGTCTTCGCCGATGCGTTGAATACTACTCTCAACGCAGTAGTTGTAGAATCGGCCCGCTGAACACAATGGTGAGGCAAATAATAGGTCGGTGTTATGTTACTAGTACACTCGACCATATGATTCATTGCTTGATATTCATGAACACACTGTTTGTATGTTTCTGCTAATTGTGTCTGTTTGCTAAATTTTCTTTCAAGTTGCCGGAATTGTGCCAAAGCCATGGATTTCGAAGTTCCTAGCTTTTCTTGAAAGTTTGGTTCGAACGGCAGCTCAACAGTGTAGCGACCTTCTTCGTCGCGAGTTGTTGTGTTTTTGTAGTGCTGTGAACAGTCCAGATCATCCTGAGACATCCCCGAGTTTTCTGCTATGTCTTCGACTGACCAAAAATGTTGGATGTCGTCGATGTTATTTATCACAACGTTACACTGGTATGTTGTTTGCACGTTTCCGCATAAAATCCAGCCTAAGCGTGTTTGTTGTGCAACTGGTTGCGATTTTTCGTGTCTGATGATACCTTCTTGAATTATGTCTGAGTAAATATCGGCCCCAAGTAAAATGTCTACAGGACGGCTCTCATTAAAGTTTGGATCAGCCAACGTGATATGCTCTAAAAATGTCCATGATTCTGGTTTAGTGAATGACTTATTCGGCAGATTATTTACCAAATTGCGCATAATGAAAACATCGGTGTCAAATGTATAATCACTATGAATGGCACTGCACGAGATTCGTATGACGCCTTTGCAATTATTTTCTTTAGCTCCAAAACCGAATATGACACCCTTGCAGCGGCCACGCGGTATTCTTAGCTTTTGCTCTTTTGCTTTCTTCTTGCTTATCAAGGAGCGCTCGCAAAGTAATCAGAGACCCATCATATGCTTGCACTTTGATCAATGCTGTGGTAAGCAGAGTTTCTGATAAATCTTCTTGAGACACATTGGTGCTGCTGCTTGTAGTTTTCTTGCTATCAGTGGCGGCTGCGTTTTGCTGCACTGATCTGCTGTTTGATGTCTGTCCACCCCATCTGCCGTAAGCGTCGTGAAGAAGTGTGTTATGATCTGTGTTCTGTACCTAGCCCATGATTAGACGAATTTAATAGTAATTGGCTGTTTACGCTCGCTAACTCGGGCGTGATTGGTCGTGACCTACCCACGATCTGTCGACGATCAGGACGAGATGCTTTTATGCGGGCCAATCAACAAGGAGCCTGGCCCGCGCGCTCGAACATTCGATATTCGGTCGCCATTGTAATCCCAAGAACTATCTAATTCTTTACTCCGGGAGTGAAAATTGATAAAATAACGACAAATTGTGCATTACCGTGTGGTGTCACTCGTGCCTAGCCCCAGGATCGACGGTCCACCCAAAAGACAGTTTAAATCATCCAGGAGGCCGCCGCAGCAGAATAAAGGTGAGTCGTACTCAGTCCAAAATCACTGTTGAATTTGTTCCTTAATTGGGTGAATGGCGAACCCCGTTCGTACAGAACTACTTATACGTCAACCTACAACCAGCTAAAACTTACAGTCCACTCCTCTATCCCACAATCTGGTCCATTCGAGCAGGATTTCTTAATTTTAGTTTCGCTAAAACCACGCTTCCAAAATGGCGGAAGTTTTAGAAACGAAAAGGAAAAGCTTAATAGTTAAAAAGGAATATTTATTTACGAAGATACAAAAGTTTTATGACTATTCCAAAAAGTTGGGAACAGAACCAGATAAATTGCAATTGTTTAAGATATTATTGTCGGAAATGGAAAGTGTTCGTGCGAAGTTTGAATCCGCCATATTTGATTTGTACGAAATAGAAGTATAAATAAAACCTACTGCAAAAATGTCGTTAAGTGAGCTCGAAACATTTGACGAAATTTATAATACATGTCAGTTAATCGCTAGTAAATATTCAAAATCAGAATCCGATTTCTATCTTGCGTTACAAAAAAATGAGTTAGTAGTACCTACACCCGCGTTAACAAAGTTAACATTATTTCAATTTGACGGTGAAGTTGAAAATTGGATGACTTTTTATGACACATTCTCATCATTAGTTCATAATAGAAATTTCTCAGATATCGATAAATTTCATTATTTACTTTCATGCGTTAAAGGTTCTGCATTAAATATCGTAAAAAACCTACCAATTGCGGCCGCAAATTATACATTAGTTTGGCAAAGTTTATTTGATAAATATCACGACCACAGAACACTAGCATGTAGGTATTTCGATAAAATGTTGAATTTTTCACCGTTAACAAAGGATACTACGTCGAACTTAACTTCATTTATAGAAACCTTTGATTATTCACTTAAAGCGATTCAAGCATTAAACATTAAGAACTTAGACGATTTCTTATTGTGTCATTTGGCATTACAACGACTCGACCCTCATACACGAAAATTATTCGAAGAATACCGGGATCAGAAATTGATACCTACGTTTGCGGAACTAATAGCTTTTGTAAACAAACAAATTAAAGTTCTCGAACACACTTTTAAGGACAACTCTTCGAATAACACGTCGAAATCTAGTAATACACAAAATAAAAACCAAATTAAATCTTCGTCTAAGTCGGTTCTTAATACGGCGCGAGATCCGCACGAAAATAACAACCGTAATAAAAATAACTTAAATTTGACTTGTGTGATTTGTAAACAAAATCATATGATTTATCGATGTGATCAATTTCGTAAATTGTCTGTCGATGAAAGAATGAACCGTGTTCATTCATTAAAACTTTACCTTAATTGTCTTAAATCTGATCATCAGTCCAGTGCTTGTAAGAGTACAATGAATTGCGGGGTCTGTGCATCACCGCACCATTATTTATTGCATAAAGATAACTTTAATACTGAAAGCGCGGGAATATCGTCCGTGGCGAGCTCCCTGACGGCGGCGCAGCCGTCTCTTTCACACGCGCAGCAAGCGCTAGTGTCGTCTCACTTCGTAAGCGAAACAACACAAGCACCAGTAAAGCAAGCATTAATAAGCAATAACTGCGAATACGGAGTAGTGTTAGGTACTACACTTACGCATGTTATGGACGGTGTCGGTCAATATCAAGACTGCCGTGCAGTCATCGATTCCGGCGCTCAAAGTTCTTTTATAACTACTGAGTGTGCTCAGAGATTAGGATTAAAACGTAAAAAATGTCCGTTTACCATTCATGGTATAGGTGGGGGCATAGTTAAAAATCAAGGCATGGTTACTTGTACATTAAAACCAAGGCATGCCAACGGTCCAACATTTCGTGTTAATTTAGTAGTTATTTCAAAAGTTTCCGCTGATATGCCTAATATCTCTTTCACAGACAATGTCATTAACGAGTATGACACTTATATGTTAGCGGATCCACTGTTTTTCAAGCGTTCTCGCCTAGATATTTTGTTAGGTAACGACATAGTACCAGATATCATTAGCGATAAACCATTAGTAATTAAGAATGGTATTCCGAGTGTTATTAAAACAGTTTTTGGATATGTTATTAGCGGAAAATTGTATCCACATAATAATTAGTTCGCAAAATCTTAATTTATCGTTTTCATATGACGAAGAACAGTCGATTGGAAAATCTTTACGCAGTTTTTGGGAAATTGAGGAAGTGCCGTGCACACCTTCAATAAATCCAATGGATCAGTTAGCCGAAGAGATATTCTCTAATGAACATACTCGAGAATCGAACGGGCAATACGTGGTGCCGCTGCCTTTTGCGCCCGAACGCTCGCCGCTAGGTGCAACGCGTGCTGCAGCTGAGCGCAGGTTATTGTACACGGAACGTAAACTCGCGCGCACTACTGATCTAGAAAAGAAGTATAAGGAATTCATGCGTGAATATGAAGAACTTGGTCATATGGAACTTTATCAGGGTGATACGCGTAGCAAATACATTATTCCACATCACAGTATTTTGCGACCTACTAGTACCTCCACTCCTCTACGTGTAGTGTTCGACGCATCGGCGAAGAGTAGCAATAACGTGTCTTTAAATGATATTCTGTTAGTCGGGCCTAAACTGTATCCAGATATTGCAGCAATAATTTTGAAATTTCGGCTATTTGAATATTGTCTAGTAAGTGATGTTTGTAAAATGTATCGGGCTATCTCCTTAAGAAAAGAAGATCGCTTATATCAACACATTTTATATCGAGAATCGCCTAACGATCCAATTAAATTATACGAATTAAAAACCGTAACGTACGGACTTAGTTGTTCACCGTTCTTGGCAATTCGGACGCTAGTACAATTAGCTAACGATGAAGGAAAACGTTTTTCATTCGCTGCTCAGGTCCTCCGTGAGGGAGTTTAGATAGACGATATTCTATATTCATGTAATACTTTTGAGCAAGCTTGCTTAGTACAGGATCAATTAATTGGTATTTTTGAAAGTGCCAATTTTGCCTTAAAAAAATGGATGAGTAACAGTGAGGAGTTACTGCGACGCGTCCCCTTCGAAAATAGGGAAAATTCCGTAACATTCGTTAAAGATGAAAACGATAGTACCATTAAAGTTTTAGGTCTTAAATGGATTCCAAATTCCGATAGTTTCATTTTTTCGGTTAATTTAAAAGACAACGAGCCAACCAAACGATCAGTGCTAAAATTGCTAGCATCTATTTACGATCCCGTGGGCTTTATAGCACCATGCACTTTTGTGGCGAAGCAGATCATGCAGGAGCTATGGAAGCTAGGCATTGGCTGGGACGAAAGGTTGCCAGATAATATAAATAAGTCTTGGCAAAATTTTATTTTGGAACTGCCTCTGTTAAAGCAGTTACATATTGAGCGTCACATGCTCTTGCCAAGGGAGACGGAATGCGATTTGGTTGGATTTTGTGATGCGTCGTTGCGTGGCTATGCAGCATGCGTGTATGTTATCAGTCGCGATAAAAAGGGTAAGGTAAAGGTTCGTCTAGTTACCGCGAAATCTAAAGTTGCGCCGATAAAACCCGTCACGATTCCTCGGTTGGAATTGATGGGTGCAGTTTTGTTGAGCAAACTAATAAAGTTCGTAGTCGACACATTTACCCGCGTTAAAATCAACAAAATTACAGCAGCTTCAGACTCGACAGTCGTACTGTCGTGGCTTCAAACGGAACCTTATAAACTGAAAACTTTTGTCAGTCATCGCGTCACGAAAATTCTTGAGGTGTTACCCCCTCACTTTTGGCGGCATGTGTGTAGCGAACATAATTTAGCCGATATTTGCTCTCGCGGAGCGTCTCCGGCACAACTTGTTAGTTGTAATCAACGTTGGTTACAGGGCACAGATTGGATGTATGAAAATTATATCGATTGGCCACTAACGGTGTTTGTGAATGCGAGTAATAATAAATTACCGGAATTGAAACTGTCTGTTAATTTCTTGACCGAAAATAAAATTAATGATAATTTTAAGGAATCTAAGATACAATTTTGTGAAACAATCTTTCGACAGTTTTCATCATTTTCCAAATTGCAAAGATCGTTCGCTTGGATTTTACGATTTAGACGAAAGGGGAATGAGAGTAACACTGCTTACAAATCGGGAGTATTATCAACCTTAGAATTAAATAAAGCACATGATGTGTTGATAAAATTAGTTCAAACCGCCTATTTTGAAGCGGAATTAAAATTGATTAAAGATAAGAAACATGTTTCCTCATTACGAAAATTATCTCCATTTATTGATTCCGACGACTTCCTCAGGGTAGGGGGTCGCATCGGTCATTCAGAACTGCCGTATAATTCTAAACATCCGCGTCTGCTTCCGAAATGTAGATTGTTTACTAAACTATTAATCAATTGTTTACATAAAAAATATTTACATGTAGGTCCGCGAACATTACAAAGTATTATCAATGAGAATTTTTGGATATTGTCCGCTCGTAGCGTCATTAGATCTGTTTTATCTAAGTGTAAAACTTGTTTTAAATGTAAACCGTCTTTATTGCAACCCCAAATGGCACCCTTGCCACCAACTCGGTTGATACCTAATAAGGTATTTTTTAACGTCGGAGTTGACCTCGGAGGTCCTTTTTTCATTAAAGAGAGTTTACGTCGTAATGCTAAAGTGACAAAGGCGTATTTAGCACTGTTTGTTTGCTTTTCAACAAAAGCAGTACATCTGGAGGTGTTATCTTCTCTCTCCACAGACTGTTTCCTGGCGTGCTTAGACAGATTCGTGTCTCGTAGAGGTTTATGCGCTGTTCTATATTCGGATTGCGGTACTAATTTGTTGGTGCAAGTAAGCATCTTTCGGAAATCCAAAGATTTTTGCGTAAAAGTCAAAATTACATTTCGGATGGCTGTTCTAAAAGGCAGGTTAACTGGAAATTCAATGTTCCCAGTGCTCCACATATGGGTGGTCTCTGGGAAGCAGGCATAAAGTCGGCAAAATATAACTTAGTACGAAGTGCGGGTGAAAAGTCCTTAACGTTTGAGGAACTCTCCACGATATTTTGCAAGGCAGAAGCCATTTTAAATTCGCGTCCCCTCTGTCCACTACCTACTAGTGATAATCCCAACGAATTTAATGTCTTAACCGCCGGACACTTTCTCATTGGTCGAAGCTTGATCTCTATACCCGAGTATAACGTGCAAGAGGTAAACATCAATAGATTGTCACGTTGGCAGTACATCCAGAGATGTTCCCAACTTTTCTGGAAACGTTGGAGTCACGAATATTTAAACACTCTTCAGCAGAAAGCTAAGTGGTTTACGTCTTGCTCGAACCCAAAGGTTGGAGATTTGGTGATAATAAAAACGGATAATGTTCCCTCCTGTAATTGGCCTCTCGGCAAAATAGAAAAATTACATCCAGGCCCCGACGGTATAGTTCGGTGTGTGACTCTGCGCACCGAAAATAGTGTCTTACAAAGACCAACCAATAAACTCAGCCTGTTACCTTATACCAACTAGATTCAGACAAAACGTTTTTGTTAGATATAGATACCTAGTTTAGTGTTTAATTTAGGGTTCTCTTTAACGAGATAGGTAATAGGTTAATCTTAGTTTTATAGAAACCATAACTATGGTTTCGGTAGGGGGTATGTTCTGTATCTAGCCCATGATTGGACGAATTTAATAGTAATTGGCTGTTTACGCTCGCTAACTCGGGCGTGATTGGTCGTGACCTACCCACGATCTGTCATCGATCAGGACGAGATGCTTTTGTGCGGGCCAATCAACAAGGAGCCTGGCCCGCGCGCTCAAACATTCCATATTCGGTCGCCATTGTAATCCCCAGAACTATCTAACTATTTACTCCGTGAGTGAAAATCGATAAAATAAGGACAAATTGTGCATTACCGTGTGGTGTCACTCGTGCCTAGCCCCAAGATCGACGGTCCACCCAAAAGACAGTTTAGATCATCCAGGAGGCCGCCGCAGCAGAATAAAGGTGAGTCGTACTCAGTCCAAAACACTGTTGAATTTGTTCCTTAATTGGGAGAACGGCGAACCCCGTTCGTACAGAACTACTTATACGTCAAACTACAACCAGCTAAAACTTACAGTCCACTCCTCTATCCCACAGTACTTATAAAATAAATCTTCCAATCCATATTCAGAGCAACTATATTATTTATACAACAATTTCGGCGGTCTCTCCAGTTCTGAAGCTGTAGTGCTAGATGGCGCGCTTCTCCCAGTCTGCTCCGATTTTCGGTATCTTGGTTCACTCGTGCAAAGCGATGGCGAAATAGATCGGACTGTTTAGCACAGAATTAACACTGGATGGATGAAATGGCGGCAGGTCACCGGGACTATCTGCGATTCCCGCATTCCCCTTAAACGTAAGGGGAAGATTTATAAAACAATGGTCAGACCTGCTGTACTGTATGGTTCAGAATGTTGGGCCACAAAAGGGATGAATGAAAAGCTTTAGTATGCAACTAAGATGAGAATGCTAAGAGCGATGTGTGGTGTTACGCGCATGGATAGAATTAGGAATGAGTATATAAGACGAAGTCTGAAAGTGGCACCGCTGACTTAAAAGTTGTGTGGAAATCGGTTGTTATGGTATGGTTATGTGATGCGGAGGAATGAAGAAAATGTCGTGAGGAAAGTCTTGTGTATGGATCTTGGCTATAAGAGTAGGGGAAGGCCAAAGAAACGATGGTTTGACTGTGTGAAAGAGGATATGGGTAAAAAGGGGGTGACTACAGAGATGACGACTAATAGAGGAGTATGGAAGAAAAAGACATGTTGTGCCGACCCCAAATAAATTGGGATAAGGGCAGGAGAATGATGATTGCCATACGACCTCATTTAAATTTAAATTTTGAACGCTATGAAGGTTATATTGTCAAAGACTATACCCATAAACCTGACATCACATGACTGTCGTTGCGACAGTCGTTGAGAGGATCCTGCAACTGAGACTCGAGGTGGCATTGCACAAGCCCGAGACCATGTGTTTTCATGGTCCTCGGTACGCGCCACCGTCGGGTTCCGGGATAACGGTAGGAGGGGTTGAGGGGTAACGCTGGGAGGTCCAAACACCTCCTGCCGGAGGCACTACGCGGGGATCGTGCGGTCAATGGCCCTTTACGGGGCACCGGTGTGAGCGTGTTCCCTGAGGAAGCGACCAGCTCGCCGGTTGAACGCGTCCTAAAGGGTCATGGCCATTCGGCTCATCCGAGGATACCGCACGGTCTACTGTGAGGCGGCGAGCCTCCTTGCCGGACTATTGCCATGGGATCTGAAGGCCATGGTCCTCACGCTGCTCTGGGAGTGGCGCAAGGAGGCCAAACGTCGGGGCGAAACTCTGCTGCCGCGACCCCTATCGGCTCGGCGGACGGAGCTCCGGCAGGATCTCATGGTGACATGGAGACAGCGACTGTCGCAACCCAGCGCTGGGCACGCCACCATTGCGGCGGTAGTGCCCTTCTTTGAGGAGTGGGTGGAGAGGCGTCAAGGTGTCCTCACCTTCCGCCTAACGCAGGTCCTCACCGGACACGGTTGTTTCGGGAGGTTCCTGCATCAAAGCTGGCGGAAGGAAACGTCCGGATATTACCACTGTGCGGATCGCCCAGAGAACACGGTGGAGCATACGGTGGAGGTCTGCCTCGCTTGGGCGGAGCACCGACGTTTCCTCGTGGATGCGACAGGTGGCGGCGACCTCTCGCGCCCGGCCCTGGTTCAGGCGCGAGAGGGAATGGGAAGCAGTCTCCGCCTTCTGCGAAGCAGTAATGCTCGCGAAGGCGGAGGCGGGACACGTGAGGGAAGCTCAACGGAATGCCCCTCACGGCCCCGGCCGCTACCACTGCAGGAGAGGTACTGGGCGTACAGGGCGTAGGACGTCGCGATACGATCTCCGGCCACCGTAGACCCGGGCCTGTGGACGGCGAGCAGTGGGTAGCTCGCCGTCCGATCAGCACCAGGCCCGTGAGTCGACGGCGCGTAGTGTTCCACGCGCGCCTCAAAGAGTTTAATGTCAGCCACCACTGACGGGGCCGATCGTGGCCGGTGCCTGCATGCCTAGGGTTAGCGGATAAATTCTGAAAATGAGTAACCGCACCCCTGGGCACTTAGGCAGGGAAGGAACAGGGGTGGGTTTTAGGCAGTAAGAGTCTGACACGCCCTGTGGAGAAGTCATTGGATGATTTCCCAAACCAAAAAAAAAAAACATGACTGTAGTGTCGTGACGTGTCAAAGGCATATTGTGTGTAATCAATGTCACTAGTGTGTCAATAAATGGTGAAGAATTGAAACCCGCAGATTCCACACTGTTCTTAGGCTTAACTTTGGATGCGAAGCTTCAGTGGAGCCCAATATATGTAGATAAACTGTCCAAAAAACTTAGCTCTGCAGCGTATGCCGTTAGGAAATTCCGTGGTTTAACTGATTTAGAGGCAGCCCGTTTTGTATACTTTAGTTATTTTCATAGTGTTATTTCGTACGGCATTCTGTTGTGGAGGAAATGCCGCCGATATTCAAACAATTTTTGTTTTACAAGGGCTCCGTGCAATATATAAATAAAGTCTCAGACACTTCCTCAGAGACAAATTTAAAGAGATTAATGTTATGACTGAGCCCTTTCAGTATATTTATGAAATTCTCATGTACGTACATAAAAATATTAACCTGTTTAAAAAATACAGTGACATCCATAGTGTAAATACAAGGAACAATCACAAAATGAAATTCGTTGTTCCTGAAACCAGGCTCTAGAAAGTAGGTGGTTCGTTTAGATGCCAATGTGTACATTTCCATAATAAACTTCCTAGCCAAATATAAGAACTAAGTATAAATTGAGAAGGAGCGGAGGAAAAAGGCTTTTGATTTAGCTGCTTCAGTGATGTACTTGAGCCAATGTTTTCACAGGTACTTTATGCTTTTTATACACAGTGACATTTCATATTATTTTGACATGAATTTGCATTTGAAACTTTGCAATGTATTTTAATTATTTTGATTGCTTTTATTTTTTGACATGAATACTTTGTAAAGTATAATATTTTATTACTACTATTATTGTGTTACTGTCCCATTGTGTTTTTTTCTGTATATGTTTTATGTGTACAATAAAGAATAATAATAATAATAGTATTATATTTTATTATTTTTATCGACATTTTATTTATTTTTTTGACATGAGTATTTACTTTTTAAAGTATTATATCTTTTGTTTTACTTTATTATTGTAAATGTAGGGACTATGTGGGTTATTTTATTTTTTTCCTTTTTTCAGTAAATTTTTTAACGTTGTCTGACAGTTTGAATACTTTTAAGGCCTATTCAAATGTCCTGTCTTTGGTATTGTTCGTCGAGTCATTGAGCTCCTTAGTTGTTCTAAGTTGAGCTATTCGACTACTGACAGATGCTTGCACGACTGGACAGGTCCACTCAAATATGTGTGGTTCTTTCTTCAAACGACTATTACAGACACTAATCTGCATGGTCCTCAGCATATTGTGAATGTGAGAACTATGTAGGTCGTTATATTCACGTAGATTTCATGATTGTCTGGCAGTTTGAGTACACTTTTGCGACCTACCCAAATGTCCTTACTTTGGAATTGTTCGTCGGTTCGTTGAGCTCCTTAAAGTTATGAGTTGAGCTACAAAATAACTGACAAATGCTTGCACTGTCTGGACAGGGCTGCTCAAACCTGCGTGGTGCTTTCCTCGAAAGCTCATTCTCAGACATTAACGTACATGGTTCTCATATGATTTGACCAGTACATATTGTATGGATTAAAACACTTCAAAAGAGACTTTGATCTCTGAGTTTGTGTAGGTGTTTCTTCTCAGGGTGCAGCTAGGAAACACCGGCCTCATCTAGTTTTTGGAACGAAGTTCCTTATCGCGCGTTGTGAAAGGGGGCTAGACGAAAAAAAATCTTACGAAAAGTCGAGACGACACTAATGAGGCTGTCCATCCAAAAAGATTGTGTTGGAAAAACAATCTAATAAAAACTTCTTGTATTTTTGGTGGGTAGGTACAAAGTTTGCAAGCAGATCAAGCATTATCTAACTGTAGGTACGGGTCAACCACCGTACAGTACGTTTGCCTGGGTCATCATTATTGCGCCACCCGCTCGGTACATTTCCATCATTTATATTATTGCATTTACACCGCAATAGTTTAGTACGTAGTTCGGAGACATACCGTACGCGTGGCTCATAATCCCATATCTTTCACCATTCATCCTAGTATAAATTAATCTTAATCCTATATTTGTGGAAACAGACAATATAGTCAATTTATTGATCTTAAACTGTCTTTCATCTTTTATCTCTATCTCAATCCAACCCCGAACATTGGTCCTTCGAGCACGTTAGCGGGACCGAAACGCGTGTGCAAAACCTTGTGCTTTGTGCGTTGATTTTTGTGTGTGCGTTTTACCGGTTTCGTTATAAGCAATTAGAAACCTTGGAAATACAGTGCGTTATCTCGTGATCCTGTTCAATACCGGTGCCTAGAAAGGCGCCAATTTGTTTCATCTCGTGATCCCGGTGCCTTGGAGGGCGCCACTTTAGCTCATCTCGTGATCCTGGTCAATCCCGGTGCCTGGAAGGGCGCCACTTTATCTCATCTCGCGACTTTATTCGATCCCAGTGCCTAGGAGGGCGCTACTCATCTCATCTTGCGATCCTGTTCGACCCCGAAGAAACCCTACAAGTAAGGTATCTTTCTTCTGACTTTTACTATGGCTACATGGAAGATATTTTAGCTACACAACAACAAATCATTGAAGGCATAGATAGACTTTACTCCAACTTTAAGAAAGATGGAGCAGAGCGGAAGACCCCCGACTACCTACGTCGACGATTAGAAAGCCTAGAGCAATATTTTACGGAGTTTCATAACAATCATATGAATTTGTTATCTTTTGGTGATCGATCTCATGCGTATTTTACTACCGATCAGTATGATCAAATGAAGGTAAAATATAGCAATATAAAAACAGCCATCCAGAATTATAAACCTTCCACAGACAGACCTCAAACCCCTGTTTTGAAACCCCCTACTTTCCAACCATCTTCAATATCTCAAACCTCGAATCTCTCATCTCAAAATAATCCTCCTAAGGATAGCGCAAATATAGAAGACCTCTTGAAGAAACAAGCTACTAATTTTAGGGCATTTTCAAGAGAAGCTGCTGACATTGACCTCAATCTTATCTCTGAAAAGTGGGAGTTTAAAGTCATCTTAAAAACCTTGAAAACTCGTTGGTCAGCTATAGACACCCTACACTGGGAGCTGGACAATGAGCTCAACGGCTCCAATGCCCAGTACGACGAGCAATTCTCAAACTACGAGAAATATTATAAAACCCTGAAAAGAGATATTAACCGAAAGATGTGGTCGGTAGCTCATATTGAGAAATCGACCCCACAAATGGAAATAGCTACCTTTGAAGGAAGCTATACATCCTGGATCTCTTTCAAAGATCTTTTTACAGAAACTGTACACAATAATCCATCTTTATCAAACGCCCAAAAAATGCAGTTTCTGAAAAGTAAGATCAAGGGCGAGCCGGAAAAATTAATCCAACATCTTCAAATAAGTTCAGACAACTACCCCGTTTGTTGGAATATCCTTACGCATCGCTATGACAATAAGCGTCGTATTTTTATATCTCATCTCAAAAACCTCTTAAATATCCCGACATCTCAACAAAAATCAGCGAGTCACCTCAAACGGATCCACGATACAACGTACGAAAGCGTGAACGCTATAAAAAATCTCGGAATCGATGTATCTACTTGGGATCCCTTCCTCGTATGTATCCTAGCAGAGAAATTAGACCCGGAAACCAACGATGACTACATAGACTCATTGAAATCTCCGAAGGAGTTGCCAGTATTGGAAGAATTTCTTCGGTTTTTGGAGAATAAGTTTACGTCGCTGGAAACTTCGCGAAAGAAACAAGAACCCTTCATTCAAAAGTCATCTCAATCCCAACACGCATCGTCGTCATCTAAAGGTTATCTTAATAACCAGCAATCTCATTCAAAAGGATTTAATTCTCGTTTCAAACAAAATAACAACACCTCAAATCATACCTATTCGACAAACCAGGTCATTTCGCAATCGTCAAAGTCCAATTGGAAAAATAACGAAAGACGTAAACAGTGTGGTATTTGCAATGCAAGCGATCATCGCATACAAAATTACCAAAAGTTGGCAAAAATGCATCCATCGGCTCGTAGAAACGCAATTGCAAATTTGAACCTTTGTATCAACTGTTTGCACTATCACGAAGGTAAAAAATGCCTTTCGGAAATAAAGTGTAAAGAGTGCAATAAAGACCATAATACGATTCTACATTCATGAATGTTTTACGTCAAGAAATGCTACATCGGATGCGTCGCGACCGGGGCCGAGCACGGCCACTATTACGAAATCTCCACCTCAGCAAGATATGAACACCTCAGTATCTATGCAAAACGATCCTACAGAAATACTCCTCGCGACAGCAATTGTCAAGGTCCAAGCAGCTGACGGATCTTACGAAAGAATGAGAGCTCTTCTAGATCAGGGATCTCAGACCTCAATCATTACTGAAAGAGCTGCACAGCTTCTAAACCTGCGTCGGCAAAAATGTACTGGATTTATATCTGGAATCGGAAACAATGAAAATAGCTGTAAGGGCATGATCTCTATTAAGTGCATGTCGTTAATTAATGACTTCACTTTCGAATCCGACGTATTTATAATGAAAAGACTAGTCAAGAATTTGCCTAGTCATACCTTCACTAAACCCAACTGGCCAACCCTTAACCAAATAACCCTAGCTGATCCTGAATTTTACAAAAGTAGACCAGTTGATATCTTATTCGGCGCTGACGTCTATTCCCAAATCCTATTGGATGGTATCTGCCGTTCCGAGGGAATGTTACCCATTGCCCAGCAGACACAGCTAGAATGGATCCTAAGCGGTAACTGTAAAACATTTCAGTGCAATGTGATCCTCAACAACCTCACCGATATCCAACAGTTCTGAGGACATTCGCGAACCCTTATCAATATCTCAAGAAGATCAAGCTTGCATTGACTTCTTTCAGTCCTCAACCTCAAGGCGCGAAGACGGCAGCTATGTCGTGAAAATACCTTTTAAAGAAAATTTTGAAGAAAAATTAGGTGAATCTAAAGCCAAATCCATTGCACAATTCTTCCAAATCGAAAGGAAATTAATAAAGCAACCCGACCTGGCACGTGATTATAATTTGTTTATGTCCGAGTACTTAGAGCTCGGACATATGATCCCCGCTGCGACACAGGTCAACGTAACTCCAGATTGCTACCTTTCGCATCATGGCGTACTTCGAGCTGAGTCATTAACTACAAAATTACGAGTTGTTTTTAATGCCTCTGCAAAAACCTCAACAGGACACAGCCTCAACGATCTTTTGTGCAGGGGGCCGAACCTGCAGCAGGATCTCTTAAGTCTTATCCTAAAATGGAGACAGTTTAAATACGCATTTACGGCAGATATTGAAAAGATGTTCCGTAATATTTGGCTACATCATAGTCATCAAAAGTACCAGAAAATTATTTGGAGAAGTCATAAATCCCAACCTTTGCAAGAATATAAACTAGCGACTGTTACCTACGGTACAAAGGCTGCACCTTTCCTGGCCATGATGACATTGAAACAACTTGCCATCGATGAAAGGCCAAATTATCCCAATAGCTGCGCTCCTGATATCCTAGAGACCTCCTTTTACATGGACGATCTCATGCATGGAGCTCATACCGCGACAGCCGCTAAACATCTCAAAACAGAGATAACAAACCTTCTCAAGTCAGGCGGATTCAATCTTAGAAAATGGCGCTCGAACTTGCCGGAACTTTTAGACGATCATATTAATCCTCATGACGAAGAATTTCATTTTAAACAGCCTGAATCTACAAAGGCTTTAGGTCTTCGTTGGAAACCGAAAGAAGACTATTTTATCTTTCATCCAATAGAAATTACTTCAGAAGATATCCCAACAAAACGACAATTCTTGTCTGAAATCTCAAAAATCTTTGACCCCTTGGGCTGGGTGTCACCAGTCACAATCAAACTCAAAATCTTATTTCAAGAAACATGGAAAACGGAATTAGGTTGGGATCAACCGATTCCTCATAACATTGCCCTAGAATGGAAAAAAATAAAGGCCGACTTACCTCATATATCCCAATTTAAAATACCTCGATGGATACAAGCCATGGAGAATGACATAATTGAGCTTCATGGGTTTTGTGATGCCAGCACAAAGGCCTACGCTTGTGTTGTTTATTGTAAAATTACAAGAAACCACAAGACATACGTAACCCTTGTCGCTGGAAAATCTAAAGTTGTACCTCTCAAAAAATCTCAATCTATACCTCGCTTGGAACTTAGTGGAGCTCTTTTATTATCAAAACTTTTGGCCAAAATAATCTCATCCCTGACTGATCTCAAAATCCAAGCTTATGGCTGGGTAGATTCCATGGCAGTTCTAGGATGGATAAATGGTGAACCAGAAAAATGGAAACCCTTTGTTGCGAATCGAGTAAAAACGATTTGCGAAATTATCCCAAAAAATAGGTGGCGGTATGTGAAATCTCAAGAAAATCCCTCAGATTGCGCTAGCCGTGGTCTGACTGCATCCCATTTAGCAAATCATTCACTTTGGTGGCACGGACCCGATTGGTTACCTCAATACAATCCTGAAAATAATCCTGAACCTATCTTATATAAAACAATTGAAGATCTCAGAAAGAAAAAGTTAGTAAACACTATTACTGCTGACTCTAGCAACTCAGTTATAAAACAATTATTAGAGAAATACAGCAGTTACAGGAAAATCATTCGAGTTTTAGCCTATGTAAACAAATTTAACGACATCTTGATTTACAAAAAAAAGCGTGAAAACTACCTTACCCTGCATGACCTTAAACGAGCGACGGAAATGATAATAAAACATGTGCAACAAGAATACTTTTTCAAGGAAATATCTCAACTTGAAAAAAGTGAACCTTTAAGCAAGAAAAGCCAGATCTTGAATCTTAATCCTATCTTAGACAGCCACGGAGTACTTCGTGTCGGTGGACGGCTAAAACATTCGAGTTTAGACCCCGAAATGAAGCATCCCATTATTATCCCAAATCAAACTAAATTAGCTGATCTTATAATAGACGAATCCCATAAATTAGTATTCCATGGTGGAGTGAAAATGACGAGTGGATTTATACGACAAAAATATTGGATCATTGGAGGAAACCGCGCTACGAAAAAACGATTAAGAATGTGCGTAAAGTGTAGGAGACACGATCCCATTCTAAAACATCAACTCATGGGTGACTTGCCTTCATCCAGGTTAGATCCTAGTTGACCCTTCTATCATACCGGTATTGACTACACTGGACATGTTTTGGTGAAAGCGAACAAAGGTCGCGGCATCAAAACCGATAAAGGATACGTTGCAGTATTCGTATGTATGGTTACAAAGGCCATACATTTAGAACTCGTATCTGATCTCACTGCGTCGGCTTTTATTGCAGCGCTCAGACGTATGTCAGCCAGAAGAGGAGTTCCCGGCCACATTTACAGTGATCAAGGGAGTAACTTCATTGGAGCTAACAAGATCCTAAAACAAGAATACACAGAAATCTCAGAAATCTTATCAAGTCAAGAAACATTATTTAACGTCGCAGAAATGAACATTGAGTGGCATTTTAATGCTCCGTCATGGCCTTCTGCTGGCGGACTTTGGGAAGCTGCGGTGAAAAGCTTGAAGCATCATCTTAGGCGTGTTGTTGGTGAGCAGAAACTCACCTACGCAGAATATAACACCCTCCTATCTCAACTTGAGGGTTGTGTGAACTCTCGACCACTTTGTCCTTTGAAGGAGGATCCCGAGGACATAGACTTTTTAACCCCGGCACACTTTCTTGCAAGTGGGCCTATCTTAACGATCTTTGAAACCGAATATGATCTCAGGACTCGGTGGCACTTGGTACAAAAAATCTATAGAGATATTTGGGTCCAGTGGAAAAAAGACTATCTCTCACAGTTATCCATTAGAGCTAAATGGAGACAATCTCAAAGGAATCTCAGTCTCAACAATATTGTTATCATTAAAGATGAAAACCTCCCGCCTGGGAAGTGGCCTCTAGGGCGTGTAGTAGAACTGCATCCTGGTTCGGACGGACACGTCAGAGTCGTTACCCTTAAAACCAAAAATGGTTTCCTAAAACGGCCTGTTGTTAAGCTATCTCTATTACCAGCAGACAGAGACAATAATCCTCCTAGATAGATATTGGGGTTTTTCTCGTCGTTGACGGATACCCCGGTAGTTGTTGTAGGTAGTTGTTAGTTCACACCAAACCACTGTTAAGTTTAATAGTTTATTTAGGGAAACGGTGAAAAGTTATGTTTGTTTAGTAATCTGAGCCGCACTTAATGTTATATTATTATTGATCGAGCCGCACATGAGCGCGGGACGGAGTTTTAGTTACGACTGAATTGAGTAATTATTTAATAAGGTACGAATAAACGCATTTTTGCTGTATGAGCATTATTGGCTCGTACATGCTCCCGAGGGAAAGATATGCATATGTACTCAGATCACCAAACTTGCGTTACAAGTTAAGTAGGTATAAATGTTATAAAACTAATAAAAGCAATCAAAACAATAAGCAAGAAATAATTATTCATAGTTTAAATCTAAATAATTAATCATAGTTTGAATCTTGTTCCAATGGCTGATTGCGGCGGATGGTAGTCCTGTGAATGTCCACCTCGTATTTTAGCGTAGGAAGGAATCTCCTTTAGCTCTATATCTTCTGTCCTCTCTCGAGTCTTATTCGTATTGTTAGAGGTATTGCTCTTCTTACGCGCCTGAAGATATCTTCTTATTTGCCAAACTAGTACAGCGGCGACGATTCCTCCCACCAGCAAAGTGGTCATAGCGTAGTTGCCGATGTCGTGGACTCTTAGGTCGTTGGGTAGGCTCTCTCGTCCCTTTTGTGCGGTTATCTGGTCATCTAATAATCTGTGTTCATTTGATAAGTTTAGTTTCGTTAGCACAATCTTTGTGTTTTTGAACGTATTCCACATATCGTTTGGTGAGTCAATAGTAGGTACCTCCAAATTAATTCCAATATTGGTACTGCTACTAAAAACGTTATGTGAATAAATTGTAGCGTCTCTGTGCTGAAGTATGCAATCCTGACCTAGGGCAAGGAGCCCCGCCTTTGTTAAAATCGTTGATGCAATTATACAGCCATATGTTTGGTTTTGTAATGAATGAAGGTATTCTTTCGACCAGCGATCCCAATAGTGTCGACGCATGGGCTCAATGAGTTTCCAGTTGTTTCTGATGTCTATAGTTTTCGTTTCTTCAGTTTCATTGAGTGGTAGTGTTAGTGTTGGACAGCCCGTGAGAAAATGACTAGGGCTGAGGTATTCCAGATCTTCCACATCCTCCGATAATGGACACAATGGTCTGCTGTTCATGCACGCTTCGATTTGTGTTAGGAGCGTTGCAAATTGTTCGTATGTAAGCTTCTGTTGTCCGATAACCCGTTTCAGGTGTGCTTTCATGGAACGTACAGCAGCTTCCCATAAGCCTCCCGCTGATGGCCAGGATGGAGCGTTGAAGTGCCACTCGATTTGAAGGTCGTTGATCTCTTTAAAGAACTCTGAAGATAGCATTGTTTTAAATAGTTGGAACTCTTCTTTTAAAACTCTTGCTACTCCAACGAAGTTGGTTCCGTTATCAGAGTAGATATGATTTGGGGTGCCTCTTCTGGCGCACATTCGTTTTAGTGCTGCGATAAAGGTTTGCGTTGATAGGTCCGAAACAAGTTCGATATGTACTGCTTTTGTGCACATACATATGAATATGGCTATGTAGCCTTTGCAGGTTTTTATCCCGCGGCCCTTGTTAATCTTTACGTCCACATGGCCTGTAAAATCGATGCCGGTGTGTGAAAATGGCCTCGATGGAGTGATCCTTTCTTTAGGAAGGTTTCCCATCAGCTGTTCAGTTTGGGTTGAAGCGTATCGACGGCATCGAATGCATTGTCTCAGTATTTTCTTGACGGTTCGATTGCCGCTGATAATCCAGTAATTGTTTCTAGTGTCAGCAAGCGTTAATCTTGCTCCACCGTGTAAGGTTCGTTGATGCGCCTTTTCAACAATAAGTTGGGTTAGTCTTCCCTCTCCTGGTACCAGTATGGGGTGTTTCGTTTCCACTGGCAAGTTTGAGTGATTTAAACGTCCTCCAACACGTAAAATTCCATAAGAATCCAAAAATGGATTGAGTTTTAAAATGGTACTTCTGTTGAGAAGTTTTTCACCTTTGTTGAGTGAATTTATTTCGTTTTCGAAATAATCCCGCTGCACTGATTTGATAATTAAAAATAGTGCGTTATTTATTTCATTCAAGTTCAGTTCATGGCACTCAGTTGACCTTCTTTTGTTTCGTAATGCATCAGCAAAACGTATCACCAAGGTGAGTATTCTTGTAATCCGATCTAAGTTGCTATGTCGCTCAAGTAATGAATCAATTAATTTGTTTTTAATCGCCGTGGGTTCCGCACTATTATTAGTCGTGTAACAATTTGTTAGGAAGCCCTCGTTTGTGGTAAAAGTTTCTTTTGAGATAAGGACTTGTTTTTCTTGCTCCTTAAGCCATTTAGGGCCTTCCCACCACAGGGTAAAATCTGCCAGTTTTTGCGGTGAGAGACCTCTTGTTACACAGTCAGCTGGGTTTTCGTTCGTCTTCACGTAACCCCAGTTTATAGCAGGCACGATGTTTAATATGATTGTGGTTCTGTTGGTTACATACTTTTCATATTTAGTTTGACTTCCCTGAAGCCATGCTAGAACGACTTTAGAATCGGTCCAGCAGGTAATCCTTAGATCGTAATCTTCCAGGATCTTAGTTATCCTTTGTAGGAGCTTCGCTAGCAAAACTGCGGCGCATAATTCCAACCTCGGTATGGTAGTTTTCTTACTGATTGGTGCCACCTTAGTTTTTGCCGCGAGTAGAGTACTTTCGTAGGTGCCGGTGGGTGACGTAGTTCGGCTGTAGATAACGCAGGCGTAGGCCAGAGGGAAAGCGTTGCCTTCATCTTTGGCCAGCTGTTGGAGAGTACGCATCGCTAAGAATGGTGCAACTTTGGTCCCGTATGTAAGGGTACACAGCTGCATATCTCTCAGTGGTTCTCTCTTAGAGTCTCTCCAAATAATTTTTTGAAGACATTGTTGATCTTGATGAACAAGGATTTGGCGGTACATTTTCTCAATGTCTGCCGTTAGAACATATTTATAACGCCGCCATTTTATGATGAGGGATAGAATGTCTTTTTGAAGATTAGGCCCTTTTCCCATCAAATCGTTTAGGCTGTACCCAGAGTCTGTTTTCATTGATGCGTTAAAAACAGCTCGTAGTTTGGTTGTTGTTGAGCACTCTCTTGCTACGCCGTGGTGTGGTAAGTAGGCTTGTACTCGACTTTCTGATTCTGTAACTGGTTTCATGTGACCTAATTCGATGTATTCTCGGATGAATTCTTTGTATAGTATAGCGAAGTGTTCTTGTCTTGCCATTTTCTTTTCTAAATGAAGGAATTGTGCTGTTGCTTGTGGTTTTGAGTTACCCAGGTTTTGCTCATAGTTAGCGTTCATGGGGATTTTCACCACATAACGCCCGTTACTCAATCTTTCTGTTGTTTCTGTGTAATATTTTTCACAGAATTCATCTTCCGTTGTAGTTTCGGTTTCTGAAGGGATGTCTTCTATTTCCCAAAATTTTGTTAGGTTTTCTAGTTCTGTTAGAGTAACTAGACAGTTAAACTGCTTTGTAGCACCGCACAGTATCCAGCCCAACTTTGTGTTTTGCGCTACTGGAGAGTCATTGTTATGCTTGATTATTCCTCCTAAGATCACCTCAGAGTAAACATCAGCTCCAAGCAGTAGATCGATGGGTCCAGAGATGTTGTAGTCTGGATCAGCCAACTTGATGTTATGAAGGTGCGGCCAGTTGTCTGTGTTGATCGTTGAGTTAGGCAGATTGTTGATGAGTTTATTCATCACTAACGCTTCGGTTTGGAATGTATAGTCAGAATGGAAAGACTTGCATTCTAATTTTATCATTCCTTTACTCTTGCCCATTATAGTGCCAATGCCAGTGACTGCAGCGTTCATTTTGTTTCGGGGTAAGTTCAACCGTTGAGCAGCATTTTCTGTGACCAAAGTTACTTGAGACCCTTGATCCAGTAACCCCCGAAGGACGACGTAATCTCCTTCCTTGTTCTTGACCCTTAGTTGAAGAGTTGTTAAGAGTATCTCTTGTTCACCGTTAATGTGGTTAGAGGTTCGCTCAGCCACCGTTGATGGCTTTGATTGTTGCCGTTTCAGATAATTATCATCATGGAGAAGAGAGTGATGTTTGAAGTTACACGTGCGGCATGTTTTCGTTGAATTGCATTTATTGCCTCCGTGGCTAAACAAACAATTTTTGCACAAGTGCATGTTACTTGTTGTTTGATTTCGCGTTGCGACATCCATGTTCAAAAATGTCGAACACTGTCTCAGCGTGTGTTCGTTTTTGCAGAGTGGACATTTCGTCAGCGTTGCATGGAAGGTTTTTGTCCACTTTTCTGTGTCTTTAAAGTTCGTTGATTTGTTGTTGTTATAACTTTTATATTGGTTATTCGTTGAATAATTTGTTTTCCCGCCGTTCCTTTTGGTACGGGATGTTTCCAGCGTTATGAACTGTAGTTCTAGAAACTCCATAAACTCCTCTAAGTCTGGAAGCTCTCTTGAATGTTTCATGGTTTTGATGTAGTCACCGTAAGTGACGTCATCCAGTTTGGAGGATAGTAAGTACACGATAAGTGGACCCCAAACTGGAATATTGATGTCAATGTTTTCTAGGCCATTTAAACACTCTTTCGTTATGTCATACAGCTTCTTCATGTTGTTTGAGTTCGGTTTTTCGATAGATGATTGATTGAGCAGTGTGTCCATGTATGAGGTGAGAAGTAATCGCTTGTTGTCGTAGCGGTGCTGAATAATATCAAGGCACGAGTCATAATTCTCAGCACTCACAGGAAGGTGTTTGATTAACTTTTCCGCTTCACCTTTCAATTTAGATTTTAGGAACTGCATTTTCTGTGTTTTGTTCAGCGTTGGATTGTTGTGAATCATCTCAAAGAATAAATCCCTAAAAGAGATCCAATTGTTGAAACTTCCGTTGAACTCTGGTAATTCCATACGTGGTGTTGTTTTTTCGTAGTGGGATGTTTCAAAGATTTTTCTATGTAGCTCGTCCTTTAGGTTGTCGTAGACTTGCTCCCAATGGTCGTATTTTGCTTCATAGTCCTTGTCGTTCCCTTGCAATAAATAGCTTAGTTCCCAGTGAATCTTGTCGATGGATTCCCATTTAGATCGTAGTATGTTAACTTGATCTTGGAGTTGCCACTTCTCTTTCATGCAATTCAGGTTCGTTTTGGAGACCGCTCGCTTCAAGGCGTTGAAGTTACACATTTGATTACGTAACAGCGTTGATAGGTGCTTGTCCGTTTCATCTCCGATTTGTTGGTGTACTCCAGTTGTATCAAATTGCACTTTTCCGGGAGTTTCTAGTATTTTCGGTTCTGATATTCCCGAAAATCCAGGTTCGTTTATCAACTTGTTTCGTAGTTGATTCATTGATTGCATTGTTTCGTCAAACATGCTTCTTGTTATGATGAAAATGTCCTGCTTAAAGTAGTCATGTGCCCTTTGTTTAGACTCATACTTCTTCAAAATTTCATGATTCGATCGAAATTCATCCCATATGGATTGTAAAGCTTCGATGCGCTTGTTAAGGTAGTCTATGTTTTTTCTACTTACAGGATCCTTTTTGTAGTTAGTTTGAAGAGTTTTGATTCTCTCGTAGCTGCTTTGCTGCTTAGTTATAAGTTCTACAAATTCAGGATAGTCTTCTGTCGACATTGTTGATCTGATACCTTATGGCTGCTAGTAGTTGGCGTGTTGGTAGTGTGTACTCACGAAGTTTTCGGAGCTGAAGTAACCGCAGTGGACGTTATCCCTGCTGATTATTTCTTGTTTGTAGCGGTAGACGTGATCTCCGCTGTAGTAACCGTCGTGGACGTTATCCTCGCCGATTGTTTCTTGATGAGTAGTTTGTAGCAGTAGACGTGATCTCTGCAGGTTCGTTAGTGGCAGGCACTCAGTGTAGCTCACCCTCCTTTACGTCATGTGCAATGTCTCAATGCTACTGGTTAGACCCGCTTGTGGGAAGCCAACAGCACCGATTTGCTAACGTAACTGGGATATACCACGCTAAGCACTCTGCTGATGAGGAGACACGACGACTCACAAGATGATTTGCCGTGTCATCCGGCTCGAAGGACCAAAAGATGTTGGGGTTTTTCTCGTCGTTGACGGATACCCCGGTAGTTGTTGTAGGTAGTTGTTAGTTCACACCAAACCACTGTTAAGTTTAATAGTTTATTTAGGGAAACGGTGAAAAGTTATGTTTGTTTAGTAATCTGAGCCGCACTTAATGTTATATTATTATTGATCGAGCCGCACATGAGCGCGGGACGGAGTTTTAGTTACGACTGAATTGAGTAATTATTTAATAAGGTACGAATAAACGCATTTTTGCTGTATGAGCATTATTGGCTCGTACACTAAGGATGAAGCACCAAGGAAGAAAAATCCCAAGCGTACCTCATTCTCGACTATAGCTCTATCATTAACGCTATTCCTATTGTCACTAATAAACTTATCTCAAGCATCTTATAGTTTTACTCCTCTGAGCAACAACAGCGTTTATTTCGATAAAATCTCCAACATGCATCTTATTAGAGACGATTGGCGTTTAATTGTTTATTATGACACATGTCCCTACAAAGAAGGCACGTCGGCACTCGAGAAGTATATCAATTACCTTGAAACATTATGCTCCACTATTAAAGAACACACACCTTGCGACGGTATCGTCTTACAACTCGGGCACGAGTTCGAAGAAATTAAACATTATGATAGTATGTTGACAATGAATGAATCATTTGTAACTGGAGACGAGCGGCGGCGCCGGCGTCGTGGTCTAATAGACGGAGTAGGCTACGTCGCAAACAGCTTGTTTGGTGTGCTGGATCAGCGTTTTGCGGAGAAATACGCACAAGACATCGACCTTTTGAAAAAAAATGACAAACATTTGTATAACCTCTGGAAAAACCAAACCTCAATCGTGGAAGCCGAATTTAATCTCATGAAAAGAATGGAGAAAGCTGCGAACAAAAACCATAAATCGATAAATCAAAAGTTTAATTATCTCAAAGAATCCTATCGAGATCTTCAACGCCATGTCCAGAACATGACTCTAGTTACCGATTTCTTAGCATCTGCTATGACGGCGAATAACTTAATATATAGCCTCAGGAAAATACAAGACTCCATTATTGATACGGTAACTAATATTTACAACGGAAAATTGGACTTCCATCTGATATCTCCTCAACAGCTGAGAACTGAATTAAGTTCTATATCAGCACATATCCCAAAAGACATGGCACTTCCTGTCAATCATTTGAATCTCAAGGATCTCTACAACTTAATAAAAGTGCGGACCAAGTACTATAGTAAGTACTTGATTATTGAAATAATGATACCCCTCATCGAAAGAGACCTTTATGAAATCTTCAACCTCATTCCAGTCCCACGAATATTGAACCACGACATGATACATGTGAAAGTTATCTCAAGTTTTGCTGCCATTAACCTCAGAAAAGACTCATACGTAACCGTTACTGATGCTGACCTCCAGTCTTGTATAAGACAAAATCCTGGGATGATTTTATGTCATACCAAAAACCCTATAAATATCTTAAAAGATGATCACAGCTTGTGTGAAACGATCGCACACATAAGAACCTGTGCAACGATTGGAACCCCTTGTAAAAACATTTGGAAGGAATTAACAGCAGATAATAAATATTATTATTTTTGTTGCAATGAATGCAACTTTAAACTTCTCTGTGATGGCGAAATTACTGCCGTTAAATTGATGAATGCAGGTCTGCTGAATGTGGAAGAAGGCTGTATGATAAAGACGGACAATTTCGTTGTCCATTCTAATAAAAGGCTGTCTAGCAAAATGAGTACAGGTGCAAAAATTATTGCTCCACAAATATCACCTATTAATCATATAATCAATATATCTATCCCTGAAACTCCAGAAATAAATCCTAATAATTCTGAAATATTGCGACAATTTGAAGATATACAGAAACAAATTGAGATCATGAAACAAACTGAACCATTAAGTGATAAAATATCCTATCACGACGTACATCTTTATAGCGTCTTGTATGCTCTAATCTTTGGAATCCTGATAACTGTGGTGGTATACTGTTGGCGGCGACATAGGCGGTCAACACGTCGAGGATCCTCGGTGCCTGCTGGAGAGGCATCTACTGCGATCTCTTCACATCCCGGAAATGAGAGTGTCATAAGTGAGTGTAGTGCGGTTAGGGAAAAAAGGCAATCTGTAGTCCAAGTGAAAAGTGCAGTGAGTGAGTGTTGTGATCTTAGGGAAAAAGGTCAATTTAGACAATCCGTGAAAAGTGATCCCAAAAATCTTATTAAATCCAGCGAATGTTTACAAACAAAAGATAGGGCCTCGTCCCCTGTTTTTCGCGTATTTTCCCTTCCCGATCTAAGCTCTAGTAACTACGTTTAATTGTTCAAAATATTGTTAATCACTCACTATTAACCCTTATCCCTGTCATTTAGTTGATAAGTTGAATATTGTTAATCATCTTGTAAATCTCACTTCCATCTTTACCCTACTAACCCCTATCTTTACCCCTGGGAGCATGTACGGGTCAACCACCGTACAGTACGTTTGCCTGGGTCATCATTATTGCGCCACCCGCTCGGTACATTTCCATCATTTATATTATTGCATTTACACCGCAATAGTTTAGTACGTAGTTCGGAGACATACCGTACGCGTGGCTCATAATCCCATATCTTTCACCATTCATCCTAGTATAAATTAATCTTAATCCTATATTTGTGGAAACAGACAATATAGTCAATTTATTGATCTTAAACTGTCTTTCATCTTTTATCTCTATCTCAATCCAACCCCGAACACCAACCAATTTCGTGTGTTAAATCTAGAGGAGCTTGGAACGCTGAGCTGAGCTGAGCTGAGCTGAGCTGAGCTGAGCTGAGGTGAGCTGAGGTGAGCTGAGCTAAGCTGAGCTGAGCTGAGCTGAGTTGAGCTGAGCTGAGCTGAGCTAAGCTGAGCTGAGCTGAGCTGAGCTGATCTGAGCTGTGCTGAGCTGAGCTGAGCTGAGCTGCGATGAGATGAGCTGAGCTGAGCTGAGCTGAGCTGCGATGAGATGAGATGAGATGAGATGAGATGATGAAGTATAGCTTTTTACGTGCGTGCGTGTGTGCGTAGTTAATAATAAAAAAAATATTATAAATTAAAAAAAATAAAATTATATTACAATTCCTTCACTAATTAATCGAAAGGAACTTCGTTCCATCCGGGTGTCCCTTGACACCTCTCAAGTTTTTTTTTTTTTTGGTGGGGTGGGAAATCATCCAATGGCTTCTCCCGCTCTGGGTGGAGCGGGAGGGCATGTCAGACTCTTACTGACTAAAACCCACCCCTGTTCCTTCCCTGCCTGAGTGCCCAGGGGTGCGGTAACTCATTTTCAGAATTTATCCGCTACCCCTAGGCATGCAGGCACCGGCCACGATGGGCCCCGTCAGTGGAGGCTGACACTAATCTCTATAAGGCGCGCGTGGAACACTACGCGCCGTCGACTCACGGGCCTGGTGCTGATCGGACGGCGAGCTACCCACTGCTTGCCGTCCGCAGGCCCGGGTCTACGGCGGCCGGAGATCGTCTCGCGACGTCCTACGCCCAGTACGCCCAGTACCTCTCCTGCGGTGGTAGCGGCCGGGGCCGTGAGGGGCATTCCGTTGAGCTTCCCTCACGCGTCCCGCCTCCGCCTTCGCGAGCATTACTGCTTCGCAGAAGGCGGAGACTGCTTCCCATTCGCTCTGGCTCCGTACCATGGCCTGAACCAGGGCCAGGCGCGAGAGGTCGCCGCCACCTATCGCATCCACGAGGACACGGCGGTGCTACACCCAATCGGGGCAGACCTCCACCGTATGCTCCACCGTGTCCTCTGGGTGATCCGCACAGTGGTAATACCCGGACGTTTCCTCCCGTCTGATTTGATGCAGGAACCTCCCGAAACAACCGAGTCCGGTGAGCACCTACGTCAGGCGGAAGGTGAGGACGCCGTGACGCCTCTCCAGCCACTCCTCAAAGAGGGGCACTACCGCCGCAATGGTGGCGTGCCCAGCGCTGGGTTGCGACGGTCGCTGTCTCCATGTCACCATGAGATCCTGCCGGAGCTCCGTCCGCCGAGCCGAGAGGTGTCGCGGCAGCAGAGTTTCGCCCCGGCGTTCGGCCTCCTCGCACCACTCCCAGAGCAGCGGGAGAACCCTGGCCTCCAGATCCCATGGCGACAGTCCAGCAAGGAGGCTCGCCGCCTCACAGGAGACCGTGCGGTATCCTCGGATGAGCCGAATGGCCCTGACCCTTTGGGACGCGTTCAACCGGCGAGCTGGTCGCCGCCTTATAGAACACGCCCACACCGGTGCCCTCCCAGATTGGGCAGGAGCCGCTTCAAAGCAGCAAGGGAGCCAAACGTCGGCAATGCTCGACGATGTTCCACCGGCTGTCGAGGACGAGACCCAGGTATCTCATCGTCCTCTCGACGCCGATGTGAACCCCTCCAACCGTTATCCGAGAACCCGACGGTGGCGCGTTCCGAGGACCATGAAAACACATGGCCTTGTGCAATGCCACCTCGAGTCTCAGTTGCCGGATCCTCTCAACGACTGTCGCAACCCCGCGTGACATCAAGTTGGCCGCCGCCTGGTACGACCTCCCCTGCGCCAGTACCAGCGTGTCGTCAGCGTAGCCAACTACGCTGATGCCGCTAGGGAGGTCGGCGCGCAGCACCCAGTCATACCCGATGTTCCACAGAGGGCCTCATCTAGCTTAAACTGACAAAAACATTGACGTGTAAAAGTGTTATTTGTAACTTTGAATAGTAATTATCATTTATCATAATGTTTTTCTTATTCATATAATTTATTTCTGTCACATACCTATTAATAATAATAATAAGATATTTATTTCAGACGTAGTCCATATACTGTTAGTAACACAAAAATTCTTTTAAGCTATTGTTAGTACATACAACAAAAAAGCGGTTCTTCCTCAAAAGCCACAGAAATCACAAAGTGGCACCACACAGGAATGCCAGTTTATGCCAAGCCCTGGACGCGACCACCCACAGTGTGAAGTCTCATCCAGTGCCGCCACATCGGCGAGTCCCAGCGGTCCACGAACACACTCAGAAGGCTGTTCGAGCTAGCCCGCATGCGCCTCATAAGGGACGCACAGCGCTCCCGCATGATAGCATGAAAACCATCCACGCTTTTCATCGCAAACATTGCTGAAGCGCTGCAGTGGCGCGGCAATTTCGGAAGTCGGTGTATATATATTTTTTTTTCTTCGTTATTTGACACCGACTTCCGAAATTAAAGTTATTTTGCAATTTTTTGAAGTCGGTTGTATTTTTTGAAAAATGTTTTTTATTTTTTTTTTTTAAATTGTTGTTGTACACCAGAATTAAAAGTAAATATTTAAGTTATGCCCGAATGGATAAAATGGAATTTGAACATTTGTAGACAACCAAAACGTCATCTGTGTATACATATTTTTTATTTATGTTGATTTTTTTTTAAAGTGTTAAATCGATTTCGATAAAATTTATATGGGACCACCTCTGAAGTATGACCTACCAAACAAAAAAAAAATCATTAAAATCGATTCTCAAATGGCGGAGATATCGCGTAACAAACATACAAAAACAAAAAAAACATACAGACGAATTGAGAACCTCCTCTTTTTTGAAGTCGGTTAAAAATATTAGGTATCTGCACTCCTTCTCCATATAAACTATAACTGTGCCAAATTGTATACGGAGGAGTATGCAATTTGGCACAGTTATAGTTTCCGCATGGTTTTAATAGATAGATTTTTTTGCTTCACGTGTTAATATATAGCTCTTTGTAAAATATGTTTTATTCAGGTTAGGTTTTGATGTAATGACATTTATATCATACAATTCAGCTTTAGAGTTATGCGGGTCGGGGTGTAAAGTCCCGCCCATTAAAATTGGAGGATCCTCCGACCAGACGGGTGTTGCGTCTGGTCTGGGCAACTGCCCAATGATGGATGATTTCAAACAGTTGTATATGTTCAAATCGTGCGGAGAGCTCTACTTGCGATGCAGGATTTGCGTGTTCGTATATCGCTACACAGTTCTGTTTCTGGGATGACATATGTATCGCAGATGACATGCCTGTAGGTGACGGAATCTCTGGTACTTACCATCAGGTATAGCTGCTGATCAGCAATCGTCAACACGTCAGTTTCAGTTTAGCGGCTTTAGTGTGTAAACGTAACAATGACACACAAATTTACTTTCCCATCTAAAGAGTTTAACGTAAAGGTGTGGTCATATTTTAAGAGCCGGTTCTGCCCATGGAAATGAACAACTTTTTCTAAGAAAAAATAGAAAAATCCCAAAAAAAATTGAACTTTCCATAGAAAGTTATCAACAGCTGATCAATAATTGTATGGGAGGTAAAACATTTTTTTTTTAATTTCCTCGGATTTACTTGAAGAAAGTTGTTCATTTCGATGGGCAGATGTAATTCTTAAAATATGACCACACCTTTCGGTTACACCCTGTATAACATTAGTGTGGATTGATAGTACAGTACATATTGTTAGCATGCAAATATAAATGTTCAGTTTTGTACTCACGGATTCCAGCAATTTGATACTGCTTCTTGATAGACTGATCGGCAATCCTAGTGTTGGAACCGAATATAAAACTCTGGTTGGAATTTATAGGGCTAGCGTCTTTTTTAATAGGCAGCCTAGTGCTGGAGGTTATTTCAGGCGGCTCGACAAACCTAGTGACGGAGGTTTTTGTAGTAGTCTTATTGGCCAACTCAGAGCTGGAGCTGATTTTCATCTCAGTGGTCAAGACATTGTTATTCAATAAATCAGCGAACATAGCGTTACCAAAATACTTTTAGCCAGTCATTTTATACAAGATGAATACTTTTCAAATTAGTATGACTGAAAAGAAAAATAAAATAGTGAAAGAATTTTGCCATGATCTGGTCCAAACACTGTCCAGAAGTAATTTATAAGATGGAACTTGAGCTTGGGAGGTACTTTAGGAGTTCAATAAACTGATCATTATTATTATTTTTGTATAATATGTCGATAACGAATCGCAGAATCCGTCGCATTACCTACATAGTGGCTTAAAGAAAGCGGCGTAAAGAAGTTACAGTGGTTTGGGAATAGTGTGGCGTGCTTGTCCCAAATAAAAAAAAAAACATAGCGGCTTGCCGATTTACCAAAAGGTACCATTTTCTATTACAAAGTATCAACATACTGTGTGATATAAAATAGCTCCATTTAAAACGGCAACAATATGTTTTAAAATACGGCGGCACACGTTTAGCCGCTATGTAATCAAGTTGCTTTGTATGATGACCATTTCAACTTTTAAAATTAGTTCTTTTGTCCTCTATTTTTACTCATCCGCATTGAAATCCATAGACGCTGCTGAACATTAAACTTAAAGTCACGGTATTTACACTTTGTCCGATATCTTTTAGTATCGTCGACGCAATGTCTATATTCAGCGCTATTAATATTAAAAAAAAATGGTACAGATTTTACAACAAACATAATTAACTGTATTAATCTCTACCCACTGTTGCTGTATCTGTAATTTTTGATGAATAAACATATATTATTATTTTCATTTCTTTTTCGGAATTCTCGGGAGCCTGAGATCCCCGGACATTTGGAAGGAGTGCGAGGGGCCGAAGCCAACACGTAGACGTCCCTTTTAGACGCTTTTTGAACAATGTTACTATATATACATCAATACAAAAATCAGGGGTGACATGCACACTCAATAAATGGGCCCCCAAAAACGGTCTCTAGCACGTAGTGTGTCGTAGCAACAAGGAAGCAACATATTCTGAGGTGCTTAAGGAGTGGATAGGTATACCACGGCTATCAGGACAATCCCGGAAGTATGGTCAAGATACATACCAGCATCTTACTGGATTATACGTCCTTCTCCCGAGCACGATTGCTCTTGCGAATCTCCACTCAAGTCAGCCAGTAAAGGCAAGGGAGAGGTGGGAGCTCTGTTCTTAGTCATAGTTCACTACGGCCGGCCAATAAAGGCAGACTGGAGATGAGGAACAAAACTTCTTCCGGGAGATTGGGTCCGTGGGGCCGCTACTGCCCAACAGTTTGCGACAAAACGGCCCGGTGTATTGTATCTCTCTTAGTCTGGCCCCTCATCCCAGGCATGTTGCGGCCTAATTAAATCTACTGGCACAGACTTAGGGTTCATTGAGGCACGCAAGCTCCACCACGACGTCGACGTAGATATACGGCGGTGGGGTTATTATTATTATAATTGAAGTTATAGTATACAGCGCCGCGATTGTCAAAAATTAAATCTAAAGACAAAACGGCCGTTCATAACACGCTATATTACATTTCGGCTAGCCAAATGTTGAATGTCGGTGAAGCCTGAAATAATGCCGCAGACGACTGTTCAGCCGTAATACATTCTGGCTATAAAAACGTTGCTGCAAATGCACTGTTTTATAAAACGTCGGTTTATGACACGCCACATTACATTCATCATCATCATCATTTCAGCCGAAAGACGTCCACTGCTGGACATAGACCTCCCTCAAGTGTCGCCACAATTACCGGTCCTGTGCGTCTCGCATCCATCGGCTACCCCCGACCCTGGGTCATCGGTCCACCTTGTTGGAGGCCTTCCAACGCTGCGTCTTCCGGTACGCGGTCGCCACTCCAGAACCTTTCGGAACAGATCGTCCGTTCTGCGACAATGTGGATAGCCACTTCAGTTTGGAGATTCTTCGGGCTATGTCAGTAACCTTGGTTCCTTTGCGGATATCATCATTCCTGATTCGATCACGCAAGAAAACTCCGAGCATAGCCTTCTCCATTGCTCTTTGGGTAACTTTCAGCCTTCTGATGAGGCCCATTGTGAGCGACCATGTTTTGGTTCCATATGTCATCACTGGCAACACGCACTTGTCATAGACTTTCATCTTGAGACACTGGTATGTGGGACGGGAAGAAGATTACTTTACAGCCAGATAAATGAAGGATGCGAAGCGCTGATACAATGCAGCAGACGTCCGCTCAGCCGTTTTGTAAAACGCCTAGCCGCAATGTAATACGGCGGATTCTACTATTTGACTGCGACACATACTTAAACTCACGCCTTTTTCTCATGGGGTGGACGCTACAGAACGCCACCTACTGCGATCCTAACATACGCCTTTTCCCTTAACTTTAATCATTATGTACTTTTCCCTTTAAGTAAAGCATCTGCTACGTTATCTCACCAAAACCTTTACTTGAGATACCAGTCAATATTCAGACTAGAATTAGTCGCCTGTAAGTCACATAAAAAAAAACAAAGAAATGATTGCCTAGATATAAACAACAAAGAAATGATTGCCTAGATATAAACCAAGTAGTTTGAACTAGATTCAACTAATAGGACGAAAATCATATTGTTTAGAAACCTTTTATCAGTAGATTTTTTTTTTAATTTTGCCTTTATACGTGCAGGATATCTATTAGTTTATGCATGCAGGAGAGGAATTTTCCAAAGGAGGATCTTTCTGTGCAGAACTCATAATCAGCCTGTAACGTTCCCAATGCTGGGACATAGGTCTCCATTCTGTGAGAGGGAACGGGCAGGGTTTGGACCAAATTCCTTAACAATAAAAATAGCAATCTTTTTTCAACCTACCTCCTATAGTTTATTTATTTCCTAATGGATGTACCTACCTTAAGCAATGTTGAATTCGATTTTTATTATAACTGTATTACATCATCGATTCCTATAGTGTTCCACGAGTTGAAAGTGATAACACTATTTTAGGACTTTAAAGGGACCATGAAATTTTTGTTGTGCAAAATTGGCGGAGTAAACTTGACAATACGCTTGACGTTTTCACAGGGTTTTCAAAGACAAAAATATTCAGGTGTATCATCAAGAAAAAAGAGGTTCTTTGATGGTAAAATTGCAACCTTCTTCTTTTAGCAAGAAATTGTCAAATGTCGTCTGATATGGCAATGTTGATGAACAATCTACGCAAAATATTCTAATTAGAAAATTAGAATATTTTGCGTAGATTGTTCATTGTTATAAGATTGCTCTAGAAAGTAAAAACAAAAATAATAAATAGGTATTTAATCTTAACTTATAAACTAAAACTATATTTTTTTTAAATTATTTACATGTTTGTGTGAAGGAATAAAATCTCTAGAAGTACATACAGATCCAATCCAACTATCCAATTAGAGCTGATAGCGTAAGGCGCTTTTTATCCCGGATAAATTCATGGTTCCAGTTGCAAAAGTAGTGAAGCCAAGTAAAAAAATTAGATAATATTATCAAATCCAGGACCTACTTAAAATTTCTTGGATTTCCAGCAGACTCTTGCCTTTTGTTTCAGGCACAAATATAACGCTAAAGAAGAATGCAAACGCGCAGGCTCCAGAGAATATCCAGAAGACTGCAGCGGGTCCCCACGCTGGTATCATGTAACCGAATGCAGTTGATACTGCAAATCCAAATACCCAGCCGATGGTCACCGTGAATGTGCCACCAAAACCTCTGCAGGTGTCCGTGAACATTTCACCGATGAATGTGTTGGGGATGATTCCAAAACCTGGAAGAAAGAAAGATCCAGATGAGCATGAATTATGTATAAGAAGAGCTCATTGTGACAAAGATTATCCGGGACAGTACTAATACTTGTGTGCAAGGAGTATGGATGCCAGAGCAAACACAGTTAAAAGAAACAATTTAACTATAGCTCAAGGGTAAAAAAATGCAATGCCTCTGAAAACCAGTCCATTGCTAGACATAGGGCCACCCGCTCGTTTACATATAATTGTCCTGACCGAATATCATTATAGGTCATAGCAATATAGATTAACCTAATACACATGAAAGTGCATAGGTATGAGCGCAAACGAAAGTGCACACTCTATTCCTTTACTCTCATAGCCCAATTGACGGCAATGAGAGACACGACGGGGAGATTATTTGCAGATGATTAGGCGCAGGATCAACCACTCTGAGGTACAGAAGTGTCACATCACCAAACTCCGGGCTGCTACTAAACAATATTTATGAAAGAATCCAAGAACAGTTTGTTTTACCTGGTAATACTACCCAGGACTAGCAGCCACCACCAGTGTATCAACGGGAGGAATGAAGTAACACTTACCACCAAAGTAAGAAACGAAGTACATCACCAGTGATACTAGCGAGAGCCATTGTAAGTCTTCAGCGATTGGGTAACCATTGACGTGCAGGAAGAAGTAAGTTCCAAGAGCGGCCTGAAAAAAACGAAAATAAATGGTGACGGAAAGCAAGATTCAGATGTTTGGAAAAAAAGGCCCAGAAGCTCTATAGTTAGCCAAAGAGAAGAGTGATGTTTGGGAAACATTCGCGAAAAGACCGGAGTCACGTGTGTTAGTGATATATTTGTTCTACCTCGCGAAGGATAATCAATCTGCCCAACCATTTCCCAACTTTGCTGTGGTTGGCTTCCAGTTTAATCCGATACAACTGAGTACCAGTATTTTACACGGCCTATCTGACCTCCGTAACTCAGTAACTGGATAACACTATACGCCTTGTCAAGACTGATGTCAGATTTCCTGACTTCTGATTACGCGTACCAACTGTCAAAGATCTACAAATGACCGACGGCTCAACATGCTTTCCGAGGCACGAAGGAATCTGTGTTAAAATGACGAACCTTGAAGATTCACCCGTGCGGCTGTTATTATTTACACATGAGCTTCTCCTCCTCAAGGAGAAAAATCAGTATTAAAGCATACTTCATTTATTGGAAAGGTACCAAAATAGGAAGAATATGTATATAGCTCCATGGTAAAAGATTCACTTTGTAAAACTTGGATATCAAACTTAAAGACGCCAATCTTTTTGAAGATAGAAAACTAAGTACTTACCAAACTTATTGAACAAGCAGCCGTTGATACCAATAACAGAGATCTCCTTCCAGTTCTATCAACAAGTATGGGTGCAATAGTAGCCGCGACCATTTGAGTGACACCAATGATTATAGTGGAAATATGTGACTCCAAATCCGATCCTGTCATGTCGAAGATTATCGTAACAAAGGCAAGCACTGCAATGACTCCACTCATTTGTTGCATGATATTTAATACTATTATTATGAATGTAGCTCTTCTATTCGACCTGACGGTATACATTTCAGTCAATTGATCAATGTTTGATTTTGGCTTTTCACTTGCTTTGGCTACTACTTCATCTATGTCATCTTGTCTGCCAAGTGATGCGAGGTTTTCCATTGCTTCATCTCTTTTGCCTGAAATAATATTATTTTTATTTATAAGTACATCATCCTCTTTCGTTTTAAGATTATCGTAATCTATAAGGTTTTGAGTACGAGCATTTTATTATTATTAGGGCAGTCCACTGTTAGATATTAGCTGAAAAAAAAGTAAATGTTAATTTAAAGAAGTTGTTACTATTGCAAAATTGTTAATTTTTTATGTTTTAAGACCGACAAGACACTGGAAATTTTCTTTTCATGGATTTTGTATTTTGTACGAAATTTAACAAGTAGAAACATTTTATAAGTTGCACGACTACTCTTAAACTAGCAGGGCTAACTTAGCTGTGATAGTTCCCTTTAAACTGAATAATATATATGAACTTTCCCTTAAAGTTCATTTAAACAGAGTGTAAGGGAAACGCTTCCGACGGAGACAGGTGATAAGGCGTGATTCTCAATACGATCGCATCAAAATTTTGGAAAAAATGAATATAATACAGGGGACGCTCGACTAGAACAAAAGTTTCACTTTAAAGTTGGCACTATATCGCAAACGAATTACAGAATCAAAAAATAGTCTGTCTAATCCCGCAATGACAACACGCTCTGTACAACGATACCCCACACGATAGGATAGGCGAGAAAAAAAGTCACCCACTTTACATGTGAGTTACAATAGAAAAATAATTCAAGATTTTATATTTTCGTTTTCGTAGCGTGATTAATATAATTATATTATATCCATGCAAAATTGCAGCTTTCTAGTACTAACAGTGCAGCTATGCCTAGGACGGACAGACGGACAGACTGAAACTATAAGGGTATCTTGGCCTTATTAGGACTACGAAACCCAAAAAATTAAGCATCATGGATAGGTTAACCCAAGAGGGTAAAGGGAGAGGGAGGCCAAGGAATAGATGGAAAAAATTTCTGACGAATGATACGAGTATTAATTAAATAAAAAGAGTCAAAAGAAAGAAAAAGAAAAGAAAATAAAAGAGATGGGGATGAAAAGAGTGATGGAGATGAGAGAATGGAAAAAAAAACGTGCTGCGCCGACCCCAAGTTACGAGTACATGGGGCAAAGGCAGGAAGGTAATTATGATGATTGCCCACAGAAAATAGTCTTAATATTTTATTTTTACACAATTTTTGTCGGTACGTTATTTAAAAAAATTCAAAGTAAAAAAATATTTCAAAAAAACGGGCCAGTGCGACGACGTCAACTGAACGACGTCGGACTCGCGCACGAAGGGTTCCGTACCATTATCTATAAAAACGGCAAAAAAAAATCAATTAAGTGTTATATAAGAGCCCCCTTTTTTTTGTGGGTTGGGAAATCGTGAGTGCCCAGGGGAGCTGTAACTCTGTTACAAATTTATCCGCTACCCCTAGGCATGCAGGCACCGGCCACTATGGGCCCCGTCACTGGTGGCTGACAATCATCTCTTTGAGGCGCGCGTGGAACACTACGCGCCGTCGAGTGACGGGCCTGGTGCTGATCGGACGGCGAGCTACCCACTGCTCGCCGCCCACAGGCCCGGGTCTACGGTGGACGGAGATCGTCTCGCGATGTCCTACGCCCAATACGTCTCCTGCGGTGGTAGCGGCCGGGGCCGTGAGGGCTACTCCGTTGAGCATCCCTCACCCGTCCCGCCTCCGCCTTCGCGAGCATTACTGCTTCGCAGAAGGAGGAGACTGTTTCCTATTCCCTCTCGCTCCGTAATATGGCCTGAACCAGGGCTGGGTGCGAGAGGTCGTCGCCACTTATCGCATCCACGAGGACACGGCGGTGCTCCGCCCAAGCGGGACAGACCTCCACCGTATGCTCCACTGTGTTCTGTGGGTGATCCGCGCAGTGGTAACATTCGGGCGTTTTCGCCCGCCTTATCCGAAACAGGAACCCCCCGAAACAACCGTGTCCGGTGAGAACCTGCGTCAGGCGGAAGGTGAGGACGCCGTGACGCCTCGGCGTTTGGCCTCCCATGTGAGACAATGAAATAAAAAGTTTTTGACCCAGTTAAAAACTTGTGTTTTTAAATATTTTTTTTTTCTTTTACTTTATTATTCTACGGATATTATGATTTTATGTAAAGTGCTCCTTAAGGCGAATCGAGCCCAAACTCGATGGGTTTATCTTGTTTAGTTCAGAAGTTCCTATGGCCATCTTCCGTCTCCATCATCAGACCAGCTCTATGATACCATATCATAATATTGTCACCAAAGATACATAAGTACACTAAATTTGAGTCCAATTGGACATCGAGAAGTGGGTCTAATTTAGCTTGCAAGATTTAATTACACACCGACAGCGGGTCTGGTGAAACTAAATAAAAGTTTTTAAAAATAAAGTATTTTTTACCCTTCATAACTAGATAAACTGCAGTTTCAGTGACAAAGAAAAACACTAAAACAATATATAGACCGCATAAAGCCGCACCAAACCAGCACACTGCTGCATAAGAGATGAAAGGTCCTATTGAGAACACTATCACTGTTCCCATTGTGTTTGAGAGGCCTGTCAGAGTTAACAGTGTGCCTCGAATTCTCGTTGACCTGAAAATAGAAGGAAATATTTACTGCAGATGTTCTGAACGAATGGGTGCCGACAGTGATCTTAGAAACAATCTTGGCAACAATGAGCTATCAGCTCATTGTTCCCACTGTGGGTCTCCTCTCTGGGAGTTGTTTGAATCGACCATGCGTGCCGAGGGTGGGCTGGTACATGTCTTTTTAATTCCTTATTGTACACCAAAATTATACATTTTAGGTATATACAGTGGTTACGCCACTTATGTACAAATGCGAGCTTAACTCAACGGAAGATTTCCCACAAGGAAGACCTGATAAAGGCCACAGGAATCCGCAGGATGTGAAATGCACTGAACTATGTCCAGTGGTCAACGTCTTTCGACTGAAATGACGATGAAGTCAGCCAGTGATGATTAATGAATGAATTTGTAAAAAAAAAATGTAATATAAAACAACTTTTTTACTATGTCTAAGTCACACATTTAAATTCATAAAAATGACTCACGAAAACTCTCCAATATAGACCAGATTTGTTATAAATATAATTCCGTTTCCAACTCCAACCAATACACGGCCGGCAAATATGATTTCCAAATGATTTGCAAATGCCATCAAAATATAGGCCGCCATAAGAACTCCTCCACCGATGTATAGACAGGGTTTTCTACCTATTACATTAAAAAGATATCCTGAGAGGTAGGGTCCTGAAAATATATTAATATGATTTTATTTATATTATCTAACAGATAAGCGAGTCTCCATAAATAATAGTCTTGAGACAAGTGTAGGCATCATCTGCATCTCTCCATCATCATGCCCTTGTTGGAACATGGGTTTAGAGTAACACGTTTTTGTTCTATTCTCCCTGATATCCGTGACCCTACACTGAAAAAAATAAGTAGTAAAGCATAATGAAAAAGCATTAATCTGAACTGCTTGAGCAGTGCAGATTAATTTTTTAATAGTTCAGATTAATGCTTTAACAGTTCAGATTAATGCTTTTTCATTATGCTTTACTACTTATTTTTTTCAGTGTAACATTCCCTCCCGTTTTTTACATGTCAATCCTCACACGATCCATCCATTTCTCGAATTTAGTAAATATATTCCTGACAATAAATGCCTGGTTTCTGCAGTCCTCGATACACTTTCAATAGATATTCGACAGAGTTATAGAATTCAGTATTAGTAAACAGATTAACTTTGGGTTTGGAATCTCAGAAATCGTGTTTTGGAACTAAGTAATTTTATTAGAAACCGACTTTTAACCGACTTTCGAAAAAGGAGGAGGTTCTATGTTCGACTGTATGTATGTTTTTTTCATGTACGAGTATGTCCGCCGATTTCTCCGTCAGTTATGTGGGACCCGAGGCGGTCCCACATAAATTTTATCGAAATTGCTTCAGCGCTTTTTGAGAAACTGAACAAAAACGAAAAATACGTATACGCAGATGTTTTCGTTTTCTCCAATTACGAATGTTTAAATTCCACGTTCCATGTAAATGGGGTTTTTAGTTCTTCGATATAACAACAAAAAAGTGAAAAATAAAAAAAAACGCTATCCAAATAAAAAAAAAACAACCGACTTCCAAAAAAGAAGATTTAAATTAAAAAATAACTTTAATTTCGGAAGTTGGTGTCAAATAACGAAGAATTAAAATACAAACACCGACTTCCGAAATTAGTTATTTTTTAATTTTTAGCGTATTTTTTTATTTGGAAGTCGGTTCTATTTTTTTGTAAATTTTTTTTATAACATTAGGTAATTGTGTCGTCGCAATTAAGGTTATTTTTTCCCATAAATTAATCTCCTTACCTGGTTAGATTGTTATTCAAATAAAGTACGTATCGGCGTAAAAACATTGACACTATTATACTTTTTGTGTATATTGAGCTGGTTTTCACTTTTTTGCCCAATTTTTTTTTCTGTTGCCTTCGTTAGTTCCTCCTGCCAATCTAATTGGATGCAGCTGAATACCAGAATTAGACATTCAGGATAACCTATCTGGCCTTGGCAACATGACAACTACTCTTTAGAAATACTGATATTTGCTCGATTACACTCATCGAATATGTCTTCGTTTTAGTTTTAGATTTCTGTTTACGTGTTAGCCACATGGAACTAATTAGCTTCTAAATGTAACTCTTGTAGGGGACAACGCTGTTGTCTGAGTTACGGATATTAATTTATCTGGTTAAAACACAGCCGACATATTATATGCTCATTAGATTCAACCTCTCATTTTGATATCGTTCTATTTTACCAGCATACAATTTTTTATCCAGGCATTAGGTATCGGTCCTGTACAATATTAATGAAAAAAGCTGTTAATTACATTTTTCTTCCCATAACTGAATAAAATTCAAATTCTGAAATTCGAGCGATGTCCATAAAAACGAAGTCTTAGTAATCAACACGATACGGTGACACATGCAACAGACAGCAGCGAACTATATCCGGCCTCATCTAGCTTAAACTGACAAAAAACATTGACGTGTAAAAGTGTTCCTTGTAACCTATTTACTGAATAAACATCATTTATCATTTATCATTATCACTTATATACGGACAGTCCACTCTGTCAGCAATCATTTTCAGAACTCTGTTGGGGCCATCCATGACTCGGTCCACCAGCGATGCTGCATGCTTGCGCATGATAATTATTGTTTAAAAAACTTTTTAAAAAAAAAAACAACCGACTTCCAAAAAAAATACACTAAAAATTAAAAAATAACTTTAATTTCGGAAGTCGGTGTTTGTATTTTACTTCTTCGTTATTTGACACCGACTTCCGAAATTAAAGTTATTTTTTAATTTTTAGTGTATTTTTTTTGGCAGTCGGTTGTTTTTTTTGTAAAAAAGTATTTTATTTTTCACTTTTTAGTTGCTATACCCCAGAACTAAAAACCCCAATAACATGGAACGTGGAATTTAAAAATTTGGAGACCACCGAAACGTCATCGAGGTAATCGTATTTTTCGTATTTGTTCAGTTTCTCAAAAAGCGCTGAAGCAATATCGATAAAAATTAAATGGGACCACCTCGGGAGTATATTCTTTCGGATAAAAAAAGAATTTTGGAAATCGGCGGACATACATAAAAAAAAAAACATACATACAGTCGAACATAGAACCTTCTCCTTTTTCGAAAGTCGGTTAAAAACTAAAAACAATCTACACGCGCCGCCGCAAACATCCCTAACGAACTGCAACTAACTTCTGCCAGCGGCTTCGCCCGCGAAATAGTACTCCATTAAAAAAATATAGCCTATGTGCTATTTCAGAGTATAATTTAAATCTGTGGCAAATTTCATCTAGATCCTTTCAGTCGTTCTGGCGTGATTGAGTTACAAGCATCCATCCATTCATCTAAACTTTCACATTTTAATATAAGTCTCACTATTTTAATAGAAGTCTCACTATTTTAATGGAAGTCTCACTATTTTTATTACCTATGACGGTCCCAACAAAAATGAAGGACACGACCCATGATGCTGTTGCATCGTTGATGACACTGTCCAAGGGTGTCTCTTCTTCATTCTGCAGTTTGGCAAGCACTGGTGCTGCCCAGCCCATACTGAAGCCCACTGTTATCTGGCCTAAGTATACTGAAATAATATATTTTTAATTAATCTTAACATCCTGCTCGTTAAATTTAGATAAATTAAAAGGAAAAAAAAAATTTTTCAAAACAAGTATTTAGTATTTGGCGTGTAGGTACTTACCTATATTTTTATAAAAGCTTGAGACTACTCGTTACAGGTTGGGTACTTAATATACTTCTGTGAATCAAGCTTTTAAGAATATAGGTAAGTACCTACACGCCAAATACTTACTAGAATTTGTTTTTAACTTTTCAGTTCGATGTCCCAGATAAGAGCTTATTTAAAAAAAAAACTTTTAATTTATTTTTAACTTTTTAGTAGGTAAGTATTTTAGAGAAGGCGTGATGTTTTGAAATGTTCTACGGATATTATGATGTAATGTAAAGTGCTTTTCAAGACCAATCAAACGAGCCCAAACTCGGGGGATTATGTTGTTTTATCACAGAGATGTCGTGGCCACCTTCCAGCGTCATCATCACCCTAGATATTGTCTAGGCGTAAAGTGCTCCTCAAGACGAACCAATTGAGCCCAAACTCGATGGGTTTATCTTGTATAGTTCAGATGTTCGTCTTCATCATCAGACCAGCTTCATGATATCATAATTATCATTGCCTTGTCACCGAAGATACATAAGTGCACCACACATAAATTTGAGTCCAATCGGACATCGGGAAATGGGTCTAATTTAGATTGCAAGACACAATAGCTGTTAGCTTACAGACCGACAATGGGACAGGTGAACCTAAATAATGTAAAAATACTAATTTTTCCCACTATACTCAGTCTAAATAAAATCATTGCCAGTGTTAAGTAGTACGCTTTAGCATTTTTGATGAGAAACATCTATTAACGCGGCTTGGCAGTAAAATCAACTCGAATGCCGTGACGGAAAATGGCATGACGCTGTCGTGCCACTACGCCGCCGTTCTCGATTCCCTTCTCCCTAGGAACATCTATGCGAAAAAAAACAACACAACATACGAGTACAACAACAACAACCAACAACTAACAAAAATTTTGAATTGTAATATTAAAATAGATGTTTCACATCTGCCGGGCTTCTTTTTTGTTTAAGGTGGAAGCCCCAGTGTAGCCCGCGAAATTAAAATTTTCTGTTTTTTGCAATTTGCAGGTCAGTGTCAGGTTGTATCTAGGTCAAAGTTTGATTCGCGGGCGTAGCAAGAATGTATTTATAGAATTATAGTAATTAAAATCATTAATATAACTCTTTCAGTTAGAATTGATGCCAAATTTAAGTTTTCAGTGAGACAGTTGTATTGATGCTTTTGATGAAGATTGAAGATGATGATGATGATGATGATGAGTTGTATTGATGATTTTAATGATTATAATTCTGTAAATACGTACTTGCTATGGCTGCGAATCGTATTTTGACCAACATACAACGTCAAATTCCAAAAAACGTAAGAAAATTTGAATTTCGCGGGCTAACCTGGAGCTTTCACCTTAATATTTCGTTTTTTGTTACATATTTTTTGGGAGGTGAAAATAAATAAATAAAATCTTTTAATAAACATAAAAGTACTTACAGCATGATGCGATTAGAAATTGCTTACTTATACTTGTATTAACTTTGGCCCCCATTTCAAAGGTTCCCACTTCACACTAACCAAATTAAATTTTATTTATTTTATTTTATAAATAACGACGTAGTGTCGCCTTTATCTGCAGACTGCATTGAACTGGCTTATTTGTATATTTCACTATATCTTATACTTCCTTGTGAATCTACGTAATAGATAATCGATTAGGGATGGGTGCAAAATATATAATATTTAATTTTACATTTCACCTACACTGGCGGCTATACATGATTATAAATTATGTTATTTATAAGTTATTTATTTCCTAGTGTTTATTTATCACATACTTGAATTTATAATCAAAGTAAAAAAAACAGAAATTTTGGAATACAAACTCAAGGTTTTTTAAAAACAAATTCCATTTTAACACATACATTTTATATGGCCTTTATACAAATTGCCACTTATTTTTTTTGTGTGTCTGGTCTTTCTTTGCGTCATGTTTACCGCAAATAAACGTATTTTCTTTATTTCTTCTTTCAAAATACACAACACTAAAGTCGATATTTTAGTTGGTGGTGATGAATTGAAATTTGACTGGCCTGTTGGTCTAGTGGTTAGTGACCCTGACTGCTATGCCGGAGGTCGTGGGTTCGATTCCCACCCAGGAAAAATGTTTGTGTAATGAGCACGATCATTTTTTCTGTGTCTGGGTGTAATTTATCTATAATATTTATGTATTTAGAAATATATAAGTATGTTTATCAGTTGTCTAGTACCCATAACACAAGCTCTGCTTAGCTTGGGACTAGATGGCGTTGTGTGATAGTTGTGGAATATTATTATTATATTATTATTATTGAAATTATCTCCAACTATTTCTACAAGTATAGACAGAAAAGTACACACAAACAAATACAAGTTATACAATAGGGAATATGCTTGAAAAAAATATGTGTTACTCGTATCTAACCGGTTTATCGATGAAAATACTAAAATAGAGTACAAACAGTGAAATCAGAATCAAAATTAAACGAGGTATAACAATTTTAAACAAATCGGATCCGACCATTACGAAGTCTTCTTTCTCACAGCAGCAGAATACAGTGTAACGATTGACTAAGAATGGAAGAAGAAAACCGTATTCCACTAACCTCAAGTAACATGGCATAAAGGCAGAAAAATGCTGATGATATGCAAAATAAACATATTTTGTACGGAACCAGTTTAATAAAACATTGTATAGAATTACTTGCGACACTAATATTCGCAAACGACTGATGGTGATATAGGATAAGTGATAAAAATATTACAGATACACATAGGTAACGAATGCTTATCTTCGTAGGTAAATAAATCTGCGTACATAAAATAATATAATTATAATAATACCACGGGGTCTCATCTCGAAGAAAGAATATTTAGTTCAAATAAACTGTAGATTGCGAGATAGGAATCAATTTCTTATTGAAAGGACAATGCCAGATTCTGCCCCACCCTGTCATTAATTTACAGGAAATGTAAATTAATCAAAATTATCGCATGAAAATAGAATTTTTCGGTACTTATCTGTTGTTCTGTTACGGTTATTAGTTTTAAAAGGAATAAAAAAAATTAAGGTTTATTTACTGTTTTGATCCCAACCATCTGTGTTACACAATACACGCGAAAGAAAACGAATTTTTTAAATAGAAACAATGACATCTGTTAAGGGCCTTCTCGCGGTCCAGTGGCGCCCTCATTGAATAAAAAATCATAGCTTATCACAGAAAATAAATATTAAAAAATCCAACTTCACGTTTGTTACAAAGAGGATAAAGAATTTTTACGTTGTTAAAACAGGTCTCAAAATGTTTCGTATCTAAAGTAGTAGGCAAAAGTGCCAAAAACATCCTCTTTGTAACAAACGTGAAGTTGGATTTTTTAATATTTATTTTCTGTGCTATGCTACGATTTTTTATTCAATGAGGGCGCCACTGGACCGCGAGAGGGGCCTTAATGCATTGTATCACGTATGGATTTTAATATACATTTGGTTTAAATACTCACATTGTAACACACGAACTTAGTGTTAATTATGAATACACCCTGTCAAGTAGTATATCCTTAGATCATCTATATCGTAATAGTCCCGCCGGACGCTACGAGATGGCGCTGTACAGATACGTCACGATTCTGAATCGCGGTGTTAAGATTTTCCTCAAATTAGTGACCCACGACAGATTAATTATAGCTCCTCGACGTTAGATGGAGCTGTGAAATAACGTCATGATCCTGAATCGCGGTGTTAAGATTCTCCGTAACTTAATGACCCACTAAGGAAATTGTATATCTAATTAAGCTATTTCTCCTGCTGTCAGCTAGGTGCATCTTGTCCTACTTGGAAAGGTCACGTAGAACACCCCTGATGGTTTGGTGGAGTAGCCGAGCCCTTGTATTTTTTGGGTAAGAGGACTACGTCCCCAGCCCTCATGCTAGCGGACTCCGCTGTGTGGAACTGCGCCTATTTTATTATAGTAGTCCATCATTGTTTAAGTAAACACTGTACAATCCTGCTGCTGAAATAAACGTCTGATCTCACGTCACCATCAAGTTTTCTTCGCATCTGTGTCGACATCAACCAGCCCTCCTACATTAGTTAATAAAAAAAAAACTTGAGAGGTGTCAAGGGACACCCGGATGGAACGAAGTTCCTTTCGATTAATTAGTGAAGGAATTGTAATATAATTTTTTTATTTTTATTATTAACTACGCACACACGCACGCACGTAAGAAGTTATACTTCATCATCTCATCTCATCGCAGCTCAGCTCAACTCAGCTCAGCTCAGATCAGCTGAGCTCAGCTCAGCTCAGCTCAGCTCAGCTCAGCTCAGCTCAGCTCAGCACAGCTCAGCTCAGCTCAGCTCAGCTCAGCTCAGCTCAGCTCAGCTCAGCTCAGCTCAGCTCAGCTCAGCTCAGCTCAGCTCAGCTCAGCTCAGCTCAGATCAGCTCAGATCGAATGCGAAATAGAAATGAAAATATCTGGCTTGCTTTCTATAAGAGAGAGAGAGACAGACAGAGAAACATGCGACGCCGCACAGCTTACAATAGCTTACTATAGCAAAAAGTGTCGTGACAACTTTTTTCGTAAGAATTTAAATACAAGAAGTTTTTATTAGATTGTTTTTCCAACACAATCTTTTTGGATGGACAGCCTCATTAGTGTCGTGACAACTTTTCGTAAGAATTTTTTCCGTCTAGCCCCCTTTCATAACGCGCGATAAGGAACTTCGTTCCAATAATGTTTTTAAATATTTCTAATTAAAAAAATGTTATTTGCGCAACATTCCACCGGGTCTGGCACGACAGCTTAATTGGCAAGCTTCCTTCCTTCGGTCTGCCCGCTGGATTGTGTGATTGGATAGCAGATTTCCTGAGGGATCGGTCTATCCGAGTAGTCATAGATGGCTGCTCGTCCGGACTGCTGGCTATTAATGACGGTGTTCCTCAGGGGTCGGTGCTCTCGGCAACATTGTTTTTGCTGCATATTAACGATCTGCTAAAACCCGATACCTTTGGGTATACAGACGACAGCACTGTTGCCGTGAGATACGTGCCAGACGCACGAGTTAGTGGGTCTCAGGTCCGGTCTCTCCGAGAGGCTATGGTTGGGCGCTTGAACTTGTCCTTGCAGGCTGTCTCAGAATGGGACGATGCCAATCTGGTTAAGTTCAATGCTGCTAAGACCCAGGCGTGTCTTTTTTCTGCTAAAAGGAGCCAATTTCACCCGGCTCCATCTTTCCGAGGTGTAACCGTGCCGATAACCGACCGACTTGATCTTCTTGGTGTTACTTTAACATCTACCCTCAATTTTGGTCCCTTCATAGAGGCTAAGGCTCAAGTGGCTGCCAAAAAGTTGGGGGTCCTCGCAAAGGTGAGACGATACTTTACGCCGGAACAGCTGCTCCAACTCTATCAAGCGCAAGTCCGATCGTGTATGGAGTACTGCTCTCATCTTTGGGACGGATCTGCAAGATACCAGCTTGATGCCCTTGAGTCAATTGAGAAACGAGCCAAGAGGATCATCGGCAATGATAGACTCGTTGAGTCAAAACTACAAAGTCTTGAACATAGACGCCGAGTTGCTAGCCTGTCGGTTTTCTATCGATTACATTTTGGGGAGTGTGCGACGGAATTGCATGATTTGATTCCGCCAAGCCCGTTTCATCTAAGGACCACAAGACGTACGGCGAAGTGCCACCGGTTCATGGTGGACATCCCATCCATACGCACAAAGCGTTTTGAGAAAACATTCATTGCACGTACAGCTAGAGAGTGGAATTCTCTACCGGAGTCTGTGTTTCCTGTAAGATACAACCTGGGAGTCTTTAAGTCAAGAGTGAATAGGTTACTTCTTGGCAAGCGTGCTCCATCTTCGACCACATCATCGCTTATCATCAGGTGAGATAGTGGTCAAACGCGAGCCTATTAAACATAAAAAAAATAAAAAAATTCTATCGGATATTTAGCGTTAGTAGGTCATTAGGCGTAACGAAACGTCATTGGTGCGGATTCTGTTGTGCACAAACTAAACTCAATTTAGGCTATTGCTATCTTTTTTTTTCTAATAAAACAAGAAAGAGACGGACGTAAACTAGAGCTGTCAGCTGCTTAGTTGAACTAATATACAAATTAAGGGTACACGTAAAAACATGTCGATTAAAAACACGGTGAAGCGCAAAGCGTAAACTTGGGCTCACTGAAAATCACAGCACCAAACACCTGGATGGACAGTTCGATTTTCGAACAAACTTCTTTACAATGCATGTATTTACCGGTATTTTTTTAATTAGAGTTGTTTACGAATTTGACGCTCCAAATTTAAATCACTGTACCTCCCTTGGGAGGTAATTCTTTACTTCACGTTGAGATTGCGTGATGAGTCATTGTCGAGCACCGTATGAAAACATATTTTTAGTTATCACTAATAAAGCAGCAATAGAATGCTACATTTGGTGGGTCAAAGTTCTATAGAATTTCAGGCATTATCCTTTATGTAATAGATCTTTAAAAAAGGCTGCTAAGAACTGTATTTTCTTATTTAATTAGCAAGAAATTGTGGAATGGCAGGCTCCTAATTCAAATTTAGAAGATTGTTACCACGAAGCCTTTAACATCTATTTTTTTTTTGTACCAATAGAAAGCGCTTTTTGAAGTTTTAGGGTCTTTCCATTCATCATTCGCCTGCCCTTATCCCAATTTATTTGGGGTCGGCGCAACATGTCTTTTTCTTCCATACTCCTCTATTAGTCGTCATCTCTGTAGTCACCCCCTTTTTACCCATATCCTCTTTCACACAGTCCAACCATCGTTTCTTTGGCCTTCCCCTACTCTTATAGCCATCCACATCCATACACAAGACTTTCCTCACGACATTTTCTTCATTCCTCCGCATCACATGCCCATACCACGACAACTGATTTCCACACAATTTTTCAGTCAGCGGTGCCACTTTCAGACTTCCTCTTATATACTCATTCCTAATTCTATCCATGCGCGTAACACCACACATCGCTCTTAGCATTCTCATCTCAGCTACATGCAATTGCTTTTCATTCATCCCTTTTGTGGCCCAACATTCTGAACCATACAAGACAGCAGGTCTGACCATTGTTTTATAAATCTTCCCCTTAAGTTTTAGGGGCATGCCATTGAAATTTAAAAACAACTCCTCGTTATGTGAGAAAAAAAATGGTGGGACTTTAAGACAACAAAAGTGTCAAAAACGGCCGTATTTGGTACTTATTCTTACTATTTTGGATACGAAACATTTTGAGTCCTGTTTTAACAACGTAAAACTACGTTATGTTCTTTGTAACAAACGCAACATAGGATTCTTTCATCTTTATTTTCTATGCTAAGATACGATTTTTTTATTAAATGAGGGCACCACTTATGCGGAGGTAGGCTCTTAACTTGAGATCGGCCACGAAAGAGGTGGCGAGACAACATTGACGCGAACCGCGAGGGCTGGTTTGAAAAAGCACTGGAGAAGAGTGTCTGGAAAGAGTTGCGGGAAGCCTTTGCCCAGCATTGGGACAGTGTTTTAGGTTTATATAGTTTATTCTACATAGTGATTTTCTGATAAATTGTAAACTTGGAAAAAAAATATTAAAAATATTTATGTTTTTGAAGATAAAAGTACGAGTAGGTATTTATACTGTGGACGCGGATTTATAAAACTTAGATTACAGTCTCGAGACGTTATCTCATAATATTATCTTAAATCAGCACCTACGACATTATTATCAGAATAAATTATTACGAATAATAGGTATCAATATTAGGTAACTATGCCAATATTTATTGTAGGTACTCGTATGTTTGCAATACAATTTTTATGGACCGCGAAGCTCGCCACTACATGATTGTGTATAAATGAATAGAATCTCGGTATTACATAGATAAGTATAGAATAGGTATAGTCAGTGTAAGTACATTCTTCAGTCTAGTTTTCTACTAACCGTTAGTTTTAAGTCGGACATTATCAGTTAGTTCAATTATGGTAATATCGGGACCTGGAATATACAGTCTATATACAGTCCATACCCACGCCACAGTCTGGAGATCAAGCGACGCACCTTAGTCTTGTACAACAATTATTGTTATTTATTTACTTCAGATCAATGAAATCCATATATTGTTAGTAAAAGTCTTAACCTAATGTTAGTAAAAAACCACTCTATATACAAAATTTAAACAACTGACACCTACGTATGCAGCCGTATCCAATGAGCCTGCATGGGGCTGTCCCACCTATCACAAAAAACCCTCAGGATGCTGTGGGAGCTAGCACGTATTCTACCGAGAATAGAAGCGCACCGTTTCCGTATAATGGCATGAAAGCCATCAACCCTGGCCTCGGTGAACATCCCGGAAGCGCTACAAAAGCGTGGTAGACCCAACAGCATCCTGAATACATTGTTGAACTGGACACGCAGGGCGTTGTATGCCCTCAGCGTATACCTGACCCACAGACTGCACGTGTAAAAAGACTGGCAGTATGATCTGAAAAGGGTTAATTTGACTTGCGTCGTACAACGCGCAAATCTACGGATCAGCATATTACCTCGGACATCCATCGCCCTGAGTTCCCTTTCTGTGTCCAGGTCATCATTCAAGTCATGAGTGACCCACTGACCCAGGTACTTAAATTTTGTAACTTTAGACAACGGAGTATTATTTATGGTCAAATCTGGCACGTTAGTGTAACACTTAGTGCCCGCCTTGAATACCAATAATTCACATTTTTTTGTATTGTACCTGAGTCCCTGAGTGACCGCGTAGTCTTCACACATTCCAACAAGACGCCTCATTGCACTTATTGATGGACTCAGCTGCACCATGTCGTCAGCGTAACTTATATTGTTAACACAAACTCCGTCAATGTGACAGCCTATACGGGTGCTGCTGAGTTCAACAATCAGCTGATTAATATAAAGGTTAAAGAGACGAGGTGAGGTAACACCCCCCTGTTTCACCCCGCACTTCAACCCATACACATCAGACAGAGTTCCACCCCACCTGACATAGTTCGTCTGATTCTCGTAGCAAAACTTAAACAAAGAAATCACAGTACAGTCAACGCTGCTTTCCTTTTGCAGCTTTTTCCACAAGGTATCGTATGACACCAGGTCAAACGCCCTCGATAAGTCCAGAAAGCATGCATTGACCGGTGTTTTCCTATCAGCGTAATACTGAACCGTCTGCTTAAGACACATGATGGCAGTCTCCGTCGATAGCCCGGGTCTGAACCCGAATTGGTCATCGTGAAGACTTATACGACTCGCCATAATGTATATCAAGCAAACAGTCCAGTACCTTAGCTGTAACAGTCGCCAAAAACAACAATAGTGACATCAAAAGATTATGAATACACGAGAAAGATAAAGAATAAAATGCACCCGTGAATGATTTTGTTATGATAAGACATACTTAATGTGATATGGATCTTCTAATAAGCTGGTAGGTATAAATATATACCTAAATGTGAAGACGATCATCAATTACTCTGCCTAGCCTTTTCCCAACTATGTTGGGGTCAGCTTCCAGTTTAGCGTGGCTACACACCTACCGTTTCTTTTCTTTTCTACCTAGACAGATCAGAAAAAAACTGTTTAACAAAAAATTTAACCAACGAAAAAGAACGAAAAAACAAAAAATAGTATACCTTTTAAGTCTTGAGTATTGAGCTTATTTACATAAAATGTTAAATTTTATATGTAGGTACGTAGAAATGAAGAAGGCTCTACGTAGGTAATTAATCATTTCATTATTTGGCGCCGACTCAAAATTAGTTTATATACTCCACCATCAGATCCTGTCTTCCTTGGCATAAAACCACCCTTGAAGTAGCTATACCCTATCTAACAAAAAAGAACGGAGTGAGGGCTGAATATACACAATACATATATATATATAAATAAAAAAAAAAAAAAAAATAATAATAATATATAAATATATATAAATAAATAAATAAATATATAAATATATATATATATGTATTGTATGGTTGTATTGTATGTATTGTATATATATATATATATATATATATATATACAATATATATAAACAATACAATAACAAAAAATAATAAAAAATAAAAAAAATAATAATAATAATTAATATTTATATTACAATATATATATATATATATGCGGTCGAATTGAGTACGTCCTCCTTTTTTTATTCGTTGGTTAAAAAGAATTGAAAACTGGGGAACGTCACACACACCGGTCACCGGGCTTTCTTGATTTCCGGGCTTTCTAGCGCTTGCCGAGTGACGTAGTAGTATACCTTTGCATTAGTACGTAATAAATCGTTACGAATGATGAACAATGATTTGACGTTGATGTACAAGTATGTTTCCTAATTTTAATTGATGCATGGCATATAGGTATTTTAATTTCTTATATTTTAGTGAGTTATATTTTTGGAATCGTCTCCTCAAGCTCTTTATTTTGAGACCCAACATGACTAGGTCAAAACAATACGACTACACTAACCTTGTTGCGGCCGCCATTTTCTTTTTTTTTTCAAAATTCATAGAGCCTATGTTACTTCGGCGGTCAAGACCAATCTAATAATATCTCATTTGTTAAAATCCATAAAGCCGTTTAGGCTACAGCGCGTGCCAAAGAAATAGACATACAAACATACACACATATATACATACCTACTCTCAGAAAACATTACTCTCCTTCTAGGGCAGTCGGATAACAATAATCAGGAGATGTTATCAGGCGCATAGCTGCAGGCGTACTGAGGCAAAATCAATGGCACCGGGTTGAAAACGGGCAGTGTGTGACGATATACGGAGCTAGTACGTAAGCCGCGCCACTTTCTTACGGCTCAATTACACCTTCTGATTTCAAGGGACCCGTTTAGGAACAAACTAACTAGGAAGCAGGAAGCTAGCGATTACACTATCCTAAATTGGACTCCTTAATAGGCAGTGTTGCCAACTCTTCCAAATTTGAGTCCCTAGATAGAATATCAAAAGTCACTAGAAAGTCAACTAAATCGGACACTAAATGCTCTAACTGCTATTACACCTTCCTGTTTCCTAAATCCCTTGAAATCGGAAGGTGTAATTGAGCCATACCGGCCAAAACGTTTTGATCGGCGACGTCGGCCAGTTGCATTCTTACCGGGCGTTCTTACCGGTGCGCGACGGTAGGTGTGTGACGACCGGTATATTTTGTATTGCATTCTTGCCTTCGGGTTTCATTCTTTTCTGATCTGTTCTAGGCAGATAAGAAAAGAAACGGTAGGTGTGTGGCGACGCTTAACCGCATGCAGCTGAATACCAGTATTTTACGTGGAGTGACTGACGATCTGATTTTTACAACCCAGTAACTGGGTAACACGATAACCCTTAGCAAGACTGGTTGTTCTGACTACCCGTAACGACTGTCAAAGATTTACAAATGACAGCCGATACCAACGAATTAAGGTGTAGGTATAATAATAATATTACTCGTATGTTCTGGATAGTGGTCATATCTCATTGTACTGGGATCGGTCCATCATCACTGACAGGACTATTGTTGCCAATAAGCCTGTTATAGTGGTGGTGGATCAAATCGAGAGGCGTGCAATGATCGTTGACATTATCTTACCGTCCCACATGACGAGAACCTCGTGAAAGCTGAGAAAGATAAGCAAATCAAGTTTCTTGACTTGGCTCTCGACATGTGGGATGTGGACTCAGCGATCATTGTACCGATAGTCGTGACAGCTAATGGCCTTATAGCCACGAGCCTCGACCAACACCTCAGCAGGCGCTCGTTAGGCGGCTAGATCAAGGGCTTGATTCAGAAAGCTGTACTTCTGGACACGGCTCGTATTGTCAGGTGGTTCTTCTCTCTAGAGCCCTGACCGCCGGGTAGCTTGGACCCTGTTCCCGATACCGGTGGGATACTATTTTTTTTAATTTATAAATGTTCTTTTTTTTCTTGTTTATTGAAGTATTTAAAATTAAAAATTAAAATTATGCATATACAAATTAATAAACGGCATAATAATAATATTATTGACATAAAAGTTATAGGTACATGAGTGTCAATTCCCTGGTCCCTAGTACTAACTGTATAATAGGGACCAGTGTCTTCGCCTGTTAAAAATAAGGTAAGGTATAACGTCTCCAGGGTCGCGGGCGCTCAGAGTGGGGATTCTGTCCGCCCACCGAGTGACCCTAGGAAAGACAGTGGCATAGTGATTACATGCTGCGGTGCACAACGAGGCTCAAGGGAGACCCCTTTACAGTCTCCTTAGGGATGTGCCGTAACAGACGACAGGGTGGTCTTTTAAGAGATCACGGAGCCCCTTTCCATGTACTGATGGTGATCATCGGGGTGGTTTTAGTGAGGAAAAAATTCCACACCACCTCGACCTTTTCCCAAGAGTCCAGGCGCCTTTTGAAAGTTTTTTCCAGCAACAAAATGAATTCCCAGCAGCGAATTGAACATATTGTGACGATTATAGACACAGCCTAATATTAGCGGGTGTGTACCGGCTGTAACTGGTTGATTAGAATGTTCGAGAGAGATTGGAGTGCCGTTTGAATATAGAAGAGTAGGTGATACATTTTGTTGTATGCCAGTTAGATAGATGTTGAGCCCCATCAAGTGGGAACCGATGTGATGATTTTGCCTAATATAATATAATTTAAATCGCCCTCAGCTCGTTTCCCTTATTCGGCCGTAGCCAGATCCCAGCGTGTAGTCCTCTCGCGCCAAGCAAGCGAGTCCCCAAGCTACGCGACATAACCCGAGCTGTGAAGTACGTCCCAGGATCCCTGCAGGCCATAAAGGTGCCTTGGGGTCCTACAATATACAAAAGTCCGAAATCACCCATCGGGCAGTCGCCCGGATCAGACACAACAGCCGTCTGAGCCTTTAGACAAAATACATTTCTGTTAACGTTAACGCTAACGCTTCGTGTAAAATGTATGCCAAGGACATTACCTGCGGAGAGAACTGTCACGTGACGCCCACGCCCATGCCCAGTAATGTCGTTGCCATACATTTTGTACGAAGCGTTAGCGTTAACGTTAACAGAAATGTATTTTGTCTAAAGGCTCTGGTCAGAGGATCCTCCTTTTTCAATGGAGGTTTATGGGACTGTACACCCTGTTCCGCACGCCACCAAATAGGTATAGGTATAAATAACGTGCCACGTAAAACTGTTAAATGATAAATGATTTTATTTTTGTAAGTAGGTTTTAACAACAATTTTACACGTCAACATTTTTTTTTTAGCTAGATGAGGCCTGTGTTTCCTAGCTGACTACCCTGAGAAGAAACACCGAAACAAACTCAGAGGTCAAAGTCTCTTTTAAAGTGTTTAAATGCATACAATATGTACTGGTCAAATCATATGAGAACCATGTACGTTTTTGTCTGGAATGAGCTTTTGAAGAAAGCAACACGCAAAATCGTGTGGACCTGTCCAGACAGTGCAGGCCTTTGTCAGTTATCGTGAAGCTCAACTCAGAACTTTGAGGAGCTCAACGAACCGACGAACAATACCAAAGTACGGACATTTGGGTAGGCCGCAAAAATACTCAAACTGCCAGACAATCATAAAATCTACATGAATATAACGACATACATAGTTCTCGCATTCACATTATGCTTTATGAAAGAAGTTAAAGATATGTATGTATGCTTTAAAAGATTAATAAAATATCCAATAGTCTATTTATTCATTTTAAAATACTTAACTGTATATACACTTAAAAATAACAACTTTTAGATACCTAAAATTAAAATAATGTAAAATATTTCGTCAAAAAATTCCTTCGCATCGCTGTCGATTGGTAATGTGCCCAAAAGACTGGCGGCACTGCCACGTTGCTTACACTCTGTCCAGGGTAAAAGCCAGCCCTTGAGTCACGCGAAGTGAAATCAAGGCGCTTATACAGATCTTTCAACAATTTGTGAGCACTTGGACCACAGCGGTAGCACCAGCACAGCACGACGAGCTAAGAAGATGGGATGGCGCAAGAGTATCGAAACAAATAGCGTCCCACACTAACGGCCTACCTATTTTCCATAAAGACATGCCGTCTGGTCTCTTGCCATCGTCACGTGTCAGGCCATGGAGTTTTTTTTTTAGATTAAGTATTAGAAGATTTTGCTCAAGCCATGTTGTAATGACACTCATCCCTTTTCCAGCTGCACCCAGCCCCTCTGCCGAAATGATGGTAGTATCATCAGCGTAGCAGATGATATCCGCCTATGCAATGTTGAGTCTTAGGATATCATCCATGTACATGATGAAGAGGGTGGGTCCAAAGACATTCCCCTGGGGCACCCCGAAGGCAATCAGAATTCCACTGACACTTACCCCTGTTTTAATAAGCTGATGTCGATCAGACAAGTAGCTGCAGAACCATTCTAAGGACAGACTTCTGACACCGAAGGTGTCAAGTATTTTTAGTAGTGTAGAAATTGAGACTGTGTCAAAGGCCTTGGCGAGGTCAAGAGAGACATCAGCAGTACGGCGGCCCCTGTCAATGTTTGAGGAGACAATGGTAGTCAGCAGACTCATCACAGCGATGTAGAATTTTCTTGACGAAAGCCTAACTGCCGCTCCGAGCGAATGGAGTTTTCATCTAGAAAGTTTACGAGGCGGTTGTTAATCAGCTTTACGAGGGTTTTCGAAATCACACAAAGCAACGAAATTGGCTTGTAGTTATCAGGGGTATTATGAAACCACTTTTGTAGATCGGCGTTACAGCCGTTTTCCAGCAAGCAGGGACGGTATGTATTTATGGGTTCAAGAATGTATTTTTTAAGGGGTTCGAGATCGTTGATGTATATGATAATTTCTTGGCTATCCGAGGTTGCAGACACAGACTGACTGTTTGTGAAAAGAAATATGACAGCGCCCCAGATCTCGATGAATTTCGGCATCTGCTCCTTAAACACCTTTAAAAGTACATTCGTATTAGGTGAATGAACCAATCCTTTTTTTTTGTGGTGGGAAATTATCCAATGACATGTCCCGCTCTGGGCCGAGCGGGAGGGCGTGTCAGACTCTTACTGACTAAAACCCACCCCTGTTCCTTCCCTGCCTGTGTCCAGGGAAGCGGTAACTCTGTTACGAATTTATCCGCTACCCCTAGGCTGCCAACCCTAAAATAATATACCAAATCTATATCAAACTTGTTCTTTAAAAAGTGGACTTTAAAATGTTTGGTAATGAGGAACATATCGTGAGGAAAGTTTTGAGTAGGAATGTGGATGATAAATGATAAATGATAAATGATGTTTATTCAGTAAATAGGTTACAAGGAACACTTTTACACGTCAATGTTTTTTTGTCAGTTTAAGCTAGATGAGGCCGGTGTTTCCTAGCTGACTACCCTGAGAAGAAACACCGAAACAAACTCAGAGGTCAAAGTCTCTTTTAGTGTTCAAATCCATACAATGTGGACTGGTTAGATCCTATGAGAACCATGTACGTTTATGTCTGGGATGAGCTTTATGAAGAAAGCAACACACGAATTCGAGTGGACCTGTCCAGACAGTGCAAGCATTTGTCAGTCATCGCGAAGCTCAACTCAGAACTCTGAGGTGCTCAACGAACCGACGAACAATACCAAAGTAAGGACATTTGAGTAGGCCGCAAAAAATACTCAAACTGCCAGACAATCATAAAATCTACATGAATATAACGACATATATAGTTCTCGCATTCACATTATTCTATATGAGGACCATGCAGCTTAATGTCTGTAGTGGTCTTTTGAAGAAAGAACCAAACATATTTGAGTGGACCTGTCCAGTCAGTGCAAGCATTTGTCAATAGTCGAAAAGCTCAACTTAAAAACCACTAAGGAGCTCAATGACATGACGAACAATACCAAAGAAAAGACATTTGGGTAGGCCGCAAAAGTACTCAAACTGTCAGACAACGTTGAAAATTACTGTAAAAAGGAGGAGAAAATAATAATAATAACCCACATAGTCCTCACATTTACAATAATTAAGTAATCAAAAAAAAAAATAAAAATATAATACTTTACAAAGTAAATATTTGTGTCAAACAAAATAGTAATCATAATATGTCAATCAAGAAATAAAAATAAATATAATACTTAACAAAGTATTCAAGTCAAAAAAAAAAAATAATAATTATAAAATGTCAATAAAAAAATAAAATAAAAAATATAATACAATACTATACAAGTATTCATGTCAAAAACGAATATTAAAAAAAAAAAAAAATCTATATATATAATTTTTTTTTATCAGTAAGTAGTACATATGAAAACAATGGCTCATGTATATCATTGAAGCAGCTCAATCCCACGCCTTTTTGTCCTCAAGAAAGTCATTAATTGTGTAAAAAGCTTTCTGGCATAGCTTACGTTTAATAAATGATTTAAATTTATTTATGCTTAGTTCTTGAATTTGGCTAGGAAGTTTATTATAGAAACGTATACATTGACATCTAAACGAACCACCTATTTTTTTCTTGAGCCTGGTTTTTGGTACAATAAATTTGTGTTTGTTCCTAGTATTTATGCTATGGATATCACTGTATCTTTTAAACAGATTAATATTTTTATGTGCATACATGAGATTCTCATAAATATATTGAGAGGGAACAGTCATAATATTAATCTCTTTAAATTTGTCTCTGAGGGAGTGTCTGGGACTTAATTTATAAATTGCACGAATAGCCCTTTTCTGTAAAACAAAAATTGTCTGAATATCGGCGGCATTTCCCCACAACAGAATGCCGTACGACATCACACTATGAAAATAACTAAAGTATACTAAACGAGCTGTCTCTAAATCAGTTAAACCACGAATTTTCCTTACGGCGTATGCTGCAGAGCTAAGTTTTTTGGACAGTTTATCTATATGGGGGCTCCACTGAAGCTGCGCATCCAAAGTTAATCCTAAGAACACTGTGGAATCCTCGGGTTTCAACTCTTCACCCTTTATTGACACACTAGTGTTCACTTGTATTACATTGGGTAATGTGAACTTTATGCATTTTGTTTTTTTCTCGTTAAGGAGAAGATTATTGACATTAAACCAGTTAACTACAGTTGAAAGAGCATTATTTACATTATCAACAACCACCTGCTGACGTTTGAGTTTAAATAAAAGTGAAGTGTCATCTGCAAACAGCACTATATCATGTTTATCCTTTATGAGGTAAGGCAAGTCGTTGATATAGATTAGAAACAAAAAAGGACCCAGAATTGAGCCTTGAGGAACCCCCATTCTGACTACAGACCCGGAAGACCTTTTGCCGTTCACATCAACTCTCTGAATCCTATTACTCAAGTATGAAGTAAGAAGATCCAGAGAGGCGCCCCGGACTCCGGATGGTTATATAAATGATCAAATAAATAATGGATTCGATAGATTATGTCAAACACACAATTTATAAAGAATGGAAGAGGAAGGCAAAAAAGGCGGTTGCAGTTTCCAGGGCTAAGGCGCAGGAAAAGTTATATAATTTACTGGACAGCCCTAGAGGCCAGAAGGAGCTCTACCGGATTACAAAATTAAGAGAAAGGAGAACGAGGGATATAATGCATATAAAATGTATGAAAGATGAACTCGGTAAAGTCTTGTCGAAAGATGACGAAATAAAAGAGCGATGGAAGGTTTATTTTGAAAAGTTGATGAACGAAGAGAATGAATGGAGTGGTGTGCTCAAAGAGGTACAAGTAAATATGGGTTTGTTGAGAGAATTTAGCATGGATGAAGTAAGAAAGGCAGTTCAATGTATGAAAAATGGAAAAGCCATGGGCCCTGATGACATACCAGTGGAAGTATGGAAGTGTTTAAAAGAGGATGGATGTATGTGGCTGACTTTATTCTTCAATAAGTTGTTGTATGAAGAAGTGATCCCACAAGAATGGTGCAATAGTTCGCTAGTGCCCATCTTCAAGAATAAAGGGGATGTACAGGACTGCAACAACTATCGAGGGATAAAGCTCATGTCACATACTATGAAAGTATGGGAGAAAGTGATAGAGAAAAGATTGAGAGAGGAGAGTGAGATTACCCCGAACCAGTTTGGGTTTATGCCAGGTCGAGGGACAATGGACGCCACCTTCGCTCTCCGTCAATTGTGCGAGAAGTACAGACGTGTGCACAAGAACTTGCACATGGTGTTCATTGATCTTGAGAAAGCGTATGATAGGGTACCTCGGGATGTGTTGTGGTGGGCCTTGAAAGAGAAAGGTTTGCCTGGGAAGTATGTTGAGTTGATTCGTGCTATGTACAGACAATCTAGTACCTACGTCCGGTCGGCTGCTGGCAACACCGATAAGTTCAGTGTGGCTGTAGGCTTGCATCAAGGGTCGGCTTTAAGTCCTTACCTCTTCCTGTTGATTATGGACGCTCTTACGTCGGAAATACAGAAAGAGGCACCCTGGTGCATGCTGTTTGCCGACGACATTGTTCTGGTCGGTGAAGATGGACCTGAGATCCAGAGCAGATTGGAGAAATGGCAACAGAAGCTGGAGAAAGTTGGCTTGAAAATCAGCAGAACCAAAACTGAATACATGTTCTGCGATTTCGGCGGTCTCTCCAGTTCTGAAGCTGTAGTGCTAGATGGCGCGCTTCTCCCAGTCTGCTCCGATTTTCGGTATCTCGGTTCACTCGTGCAAAGCGATGGCGAAATAGATCGGACTGTTAAGCACAGAATTAACACTGGATGGATGAAATGGCGGCAGGTCACCGGGACTATCTGTGATTCCCGCATTCCCCTAAAACTTAAGGGGAAGATTTATAAAACAATGGTCAGACCTGCTGTCTTGTATGGTTCAGAATGTTGGGCCACAAAAGGGATGAATGAAAAGCAATTGCATGTAGCTGAGATGAGAATGCTAAGAGCGATGTGTGGTGTTACGCGCATGGATAGAATTAGGAATGAGTATATAAGAGGAAGTCTGAAAGTGGCACCGCTGACTGAAAAATTGTGTGGAAATCGGTTGTCGTGGTATGGGCATGTGATGCGGAGGAATGAAGAAAATGTCGTGAGGAAAGTCTTGTGTATGGATGTGGATGGCTATAAGAGTAGGGGAAGGCCAAAGAAACGATGGTTGGACTGTGTGAAAGAGGATATGGGTAAAAAAGGGGTGACTACAGAGATGACTACTAATAGAGGAGTATGGAAGAAAAAGACATGTTGCGCCGACCCCAAATAAATTGGGATAAGGGCAGGAGAATGATGAGATTATGTCAAACATGATATGGCTAACTACTGGTACTAAGTGGTTGACTACTGAGATGACCACTAATAGAGAAGTATGAATGAAGAAGATATTACGTTGCAACGACTCAAAAAAAAATGCGACAAAGTTAATATTATACTTGCGTACAGATGCCTCCTCTCATACAAACAAATTTCGGCAGGCAAAATAAGACAATTTTCTGCGTTTTGGGCCTGTCTCGAATACCTCTGTAGATGGTGTTAGCAGCTCTGGCTCGCAAGTTGAGTGACTTTACTTTTGAGTAGTAGTGGATTGTTTTAAAGTATTTTTAACCGACTTCAAAAAAGAGGAGGTTCTCAATTCGTCTGTATGTTTTTTTTGGTTTTTGTATGTTTGTTACGCGATATCGCCGCCATTTGTGAATAGATTTTGAAGATTCTTTTTTTCTATTTGATAGGTCAAACTTCAGAGGTGGTTCCATATAAATTTTATCAAATTTGATTCAGCACTTTTTGAAAAATCAACATAAACAAAGAATATGTATACACAGATGACATTTTGGTTGTCTCCAAATGTTCAAATTCCATGTTATTGGTGTTATCTATTCGGGCATAACTTTAATATTTAATTTTACTACTGGTGTACACCAACAATAAAAACAAAATAAAAAAAAAACCAAAAAGAGAAAAATAAAAACTTTTTAGACTTTAATATTTAGTTTTACTTCTGGTGTACAACAACAATAAAAAAAAAAACTAAAAAGTGAAAAATAAAAAACTTTTTTCAAAAAATACAACCGACTTCTAAAAATTGCAAAATAACTTTAATTTCGGAAGTCGGTGTCAAATAACGAAGAAATAAAAAGAAATATGTACACCGTCACAATGTCAAAATGTGTTCCTTTACAAATTTTAATGAGGTAAATGGAAAAACTCTAAGTCTTCAAACAGCGCCACCTATTAGTACAAAAAAGTTAAAGGTTTCGATTCCAATAATCTTCTAAATTTTAATTAGGAGCTTATTATTCCACAATTTTGTGCTTAGGCGAGTTTATTAAATGAGAACATACAGTTCTTTTCAGTTTTTTTTAAAAATAACTCTTTCACAAATTCAATTCCAAGTCGAGACCTATCATGAAAACTATTAAATCAATACCTATACAAAATTTTCTTTCGTCTAGATGAGACCCCATGATTGAGGTAAGGGATAAAGAATGGTGAGCAGGTTTCTAACAGAAATAGTCCTCCCTCCATCCCTAACCACCCGCTATTTCAATATCCTCACTCGTGAGCTGTTTTATAATACTATAATAAAAATAAATGTTCGCAATATGGTTTCAAGAATATTACTCAATTTCACTTAAGGCACAGCTATATGACGCGTGTCAAATGATTTTGCGACTTCAAATGATTTTTAATTGAATATCACGTCTAAACTAGTTTTATTTCTTTGAAAAAAAAAATATGTTACTCTAGACAATTTTCTTCGTAATTTATTATGTGAATATTTTAAATTATATTTTTATCATCAGCATCATCATCAGCCTTTTAATGTCCCCACTGCTGGACACAGGCCTCCTCTCTGTGAGAGGGTGTGGGCCGTTATCCTTCACGCAGGCCCAATGCGGGTTGGTGGATGTCACATGTCTTCGAATTTTTGGTTCTAGGACATGCCAGTTTTCTCACGATGTTTTCCTTCACCGTTTTGAGAGCAGTGGTGAGGAAATAATTTACACAAAGTAAAGCGCCTACCTGGGTTTGAACTCACGACCTTCAACTTGTAAGTCACGGCCGTTATCACTAGACCACCGCTGCTCCTTATATATTTTATAACATAGTGTAATTAATTTGTAAAGTTATGTCTAACACGAATAAAAAATTGAGAATCACGCAAAAAACTATTATGCGTATTGTTATGAACCTTCACCACTTTAAAGATCATTTAATTATTTATATTTTAGTCTAAGTGTTTTAGTAAAATACTTGTTGTTTTATGTATAATAAATTAATAATGCGTCTAATTTCGTAAGCCCTCCTTGATGGGCGAGTCCTATTACTGGGTGGACGTATGACGCGTTACGTGCAATCAGCACAGAACACGCAAGCTATCACTCAAGGTCGGTGACAGTTAATAGCGCCTTAAAACGTTATCATTAAATGACAGTTTGATTAATGGCCAACACGCGATCAGGGTTTCGAAATTAATGTTACACAATATTATGAAAAATACTTGTGCTGTCTGGATTAATTATAAATAGATTAACGTTTAGGTACCTAAACCTAATGTTTTGACTTGAGTTATTTTTTTTTTATTATAAATTGTAGGTATTTGTTTTGATAGCTATAATTTATATTACTTTCATTGACAATACTGTTAGTTCAAAGTGATTAAGGGCCCGTGAGTAAGTGGTAACATCGTAGCTGTAGTATTCGTCAATTTTAATGGCGTGTGCAAAGTTAGTGTACAGTCAAGTCAACAATAATTTAGGCCATTTGATGATTTTTATAACAGTGTGGAAGCTGTTTAAATATTTTTTAGGGGGTATGGTACCTACTTATTTGTCAGTTTGGAAGTTGATAGTAGTTCCCCACGCCGTTATGTTTGACGAATACTATACGTGGATATGCTTAAAACTTATCGAGATCACTCTATCTGTGCTTCGGATAGCACGTTAAGCCTTTAGAAGCTGTATTTGTAGATCTTTGACTTTGTTACGGGTATTTAGAAGTCTAACAACCGATCTGACAACCATCCGTACCAAGGCATATCGTGTTACCTAATAACTAAGATGAGTAGTCGATCCATTTCGTTGCTTTTCCTTTTCGAATTTATCCTCAACCCCCGGGCAGGCATCGGCCATGACGGGCCCCGTCCTTATTGCTGACAACTCTTTAAGGCGCGCGAGGAATACTACGCGCCGTCGACTCTCGGACCTGGTGCTGATCGGACGGCGAGCTACCCATTACTCGCGCCGTCCGCAGGCGCCGCATCCCGGCGGTGACAAGAGCATTTATTTATTTGAATTTATTTTGTTAGAAAATTTCATTTTTTGAAACGGTTATTTTTTAATTCTAATTTTGCGATTTATATGTGATTTCCGTACTGCTATGTATACTATATTCTCTTTTTCCGATCTTTCTACTTTATCCAGTTTTTTATTCGTCATTAATTTTCTTTTACTGATGACATCATAGTTAAACGCAATAATCACACCTGTAATGCTGATTTAAAAAAAATGAGATTGATATAGTCATTGATGAGCTAAGACATGAGGTGGTTAACAGTGATATTCCGGTTGCATTTTATAAAAAGAAGGAGTCTATTAAAAATCAAGTCACATTACCTTCCTTTGGCAGCGTCAAATTGGATTTATATAATAGAAGAAAAAAGACGTGCTTCAGTGACTTCAAAGAGGTAACAGTTTCTGATCATTTACAGTAATTTCTCCTATCTGATTATGTTACCGAAACACGACGAATCATAGTTTTTTGCTCTGAAAGCAATCGAATAAGATTGGTTCAGTTACAAGAGTTTTTTGGGGACGGCACATTCTTCAGCTGCCCAAATTCATTTACCCAATTATATAGCATTCATGCTGATTTATCTACTTCGACAACAACAACGTTCGTGCTTCCTGTTGCTTACGCGTTAATGACGGATAAGACAAAAAAATCATATACCATCTTATCCTATGTTACGGTCTAGAATACCCAAGTGGTCACCTAAAAAAAAACATTTTTATTTTGAAACTGCTGCGAGCAATGCTATTTTATCTATTTTTCCTGACCTGCAAATTATAAAGTGCTTCTATCATTTCATAAAATATCAATGGAAAAAGGCAAAAAATAAATAAAGATGAAGAGCAAAGATGGCAATAGAATTGTCGGACTCTGTTCAGCACTCGCTTTGCTTCCCGAAAACCAAATTGAGGAAAGTTGGGATTACCTATATAAAATCTGATAGTTATTCACACACATCAAAAAATTCAAAAATATTTGAATTATTTCGAGACTACATGGCTAAAGAATGAATCGCTTAGAAAGCAGTGGTCCGTATACGGACAAAGAATAGAATACTCTGCTAGATATTGCACTAATAATGTCGGAGAGAGCTGGAATACACAACTTAATAAAACGATGAAGAGACATAGTCCAATAACAGTTGCTCGGTTGCTCAAAACATTATTAGAAAATGAAAGAAATTTTGGTGAAGAACCATCTCCTCGACGGAGTGAACATATTTACATAGATGATTTCATTACAAAATTTCAAATGGAGTTAATACACAACGAAATAGATGTTGGTTATTTTTTAAATAAAGTGAGATAGGAATCATTTTTATATTATAACTTTGAACCCATCATAATTATATCGAAAATATCAGTTTTTTTTTTATTAAATTATGATTGACTGTACACATTTTTAACTTGACGTTGATACAGGGAGGATCATTTAAGTAGTTTGACCACGAGGAAATAATTTAATTCCTCGTGGTCAAACCAGTTGGACTAAAAAGTTTGACTATAGGGAAGAAGCGGTTCTCGTCTAGCTAACGAAGAGTACAAGTTGCACTGGCACAACCTTGTAGCCGGGATTATCCGTCAGCAACTTGCTCTGAAATATTCACGTAGAATCGGAAGTTCCGTTATACAGGTCAACGAGAAAGATATAAAAATTGACATGATTATTACCAGTGCACTGCGAAATGAAATTTTAGTTCTGGAATGTGTAGAACGCTTGTACAGGCTGAATAGAAGATAAATATGCATGTATCGTAAGATAAATAATAAATAGCATTTTTGTTACTTGTTAATGTTTTATTAATAACTGTACTTTCGCCATACAGCGAGTCTGTCTTAAAGCAAATCTGTCGTAAAGCGAATCTGTCTTAAAGCGAACAAGCCAATAAAGTGATAATATTTTGTTGCGACTGCAAGATCCTAAACAAGCTAAGCATGACGTCCTGGGGTTAATTCCTGGGTCGCTAAAATTTTATTGGGTTTGTCCATCTAGAATTTCTTAATAGCGGCAGAAATTTGAGGAAGTGGCGAGAATCACATCCACAGCTGATCATAGGTCATCTGTAACCATCAACACAGCAACTGGTTCTGAGCTTGTAGCACCCGGTAGACTTCTGTGGCCCTCACCAGGACACCAGTCCACTATGTAGGGAACGTTACGTTACAGACACGTTATGCAAAAAAATATGAGGAGAGCCGACCACAATTATTCGCGGTTCGCCGGTTTGGGTATCTACCTAAATATAGGTAGGTATATTTGAATCATAGGTATATTAGATTTGTGATACAAAATTTTTGCCCGTCATGTGTGTCATACAACATACATGACTAGCAAAAAGAAGTATGTGATTATGATGCTAATATAAATAATCACCTCGCTATAAAATCACGCTAATCACTACAAAAAAATCAAATTCATTCACTGAATAGGTGTATCATATGTTTACGGTGTTATATCGTAATCGATTTTATCTTTCAAACAAAATATCTTCGTTAATCAAAGCAAGTCTATTCTAAATAGTTTACAAATACAATTTTTAGCTCTTTGATATTTTAAAATAAAATTTAATCTTTAATTTTAAAATATTTTTTTCCATGAGAAAAGAATTTAAATCCCACTGTTATTAATATTGAAATCAGAATGTTTGCTACCTGGGTTGGCAACATCGCATTTCTAGAGGTTTGTTGTGATTATTTTATTAAATTTAAACGAAAGTACTATTTTTTCTCAGTCAATTAACTAGATCGTTGGTATTTCTATGATTAAATAAATTATAAAAAATAATTAAAAATTACATTATAGTCAATTATTTTCTTTTTGCAGTCTTCTTCTTCTTCTACTAGAGGTACTATTTGCAGTATTACCACGTATTACGATTATATAAATACTTTAGAGAAAATCTCAGAATTGCGACGTTGCCAGCCCGCGCGCGGAAGCTGTATCGGCGTTTCCGCGGCCAGCTACGCGACACCTCGCAGCGTAACACGACGCCCGCCGTCACTTCGTGTGCAGTACTTTTTATGTTTATGTTTTTCAATATGTATCAGTTTATTCTTTTTTAAGATTATTTTGTGTATTTTATTTATGGGCCTTAGTTGCCTGATAATAAAGAATTATTATTATTAATCTAGGATATAAGCTATCTATATACCAAATTTCATCCAAATAGGTCCAGCTGTTTGACCGTGAAGAAGTAACAAACATACAAACATACACACCCACAAACTTTCGTCTTTATAATATTATAGTGTGATGTAAACCATTTATAATGATGAACTGATTACGGTTTTGTAAATCTATTTAGATATCTTTCGGCGTTCTGCATGATTTCGTCTGAATAATACGAATGATGCAGCATCATATATGATAAAATATCGTGTAACACAAAATTATCAGTCTACTTATTTTTATCTCTCTGTCTCATGTTACATAATTACATAACATAGGTCTGCGCAACATGTAATCTTCTTCTATTCGTGCCTGTCAACCGTCTCTCTATCATCCACTCCATTTTCTTTCATTATCATTCCTCACACAATCTATTTATCTTTTCTTTAGACTCCCTCTCTATCCCTCTTTATTTATAGCACCTGGATGATCGAGCTTCGCTCGGTTTTCTTTTTTTAGTAAATCGTGTTTTTTGGAAATGAAACCTAGCTAGATCGATTTATCACCCCCGAAACACCCTGCATACTAAAGAACAATGGCGAAAAATTATTTGAACAAAAAAAGCTTGTTATATTGATAAAAAATATTGTAAAATGTTCGTTTCTAATTCCTAAATATAATAAAAAAAAGATATTTTAAAAAAACCTCCGTGGTTAATAAATATTTAAGAATTTCTTTCTTTGTTTTTTTAGCGGTAATATAAATATTTTACAACAACTTTTATGGGTAATAACAACAATGTTGTCAATTGAATGCTTTTTGCGCCAGATATAGCACTTTTTTGCACTACAATGTCTGAGAAATATCTACTAGGTGGTGGTGGTGGTGTGTTTAATAAATAAATTGACCAAATAACATACCTATTTGTTTTTTATACTATGTCACTTGAAAGCTGTAACATTTTTTTTGTCCGAAATAATATTAAAAATGGGGACTCAGTCTTTTCGTTGTTAGCAACACCGAATATATTGACAGTGACAGATGCTCTCGAGCCACTGTTGTTGTCGTTGTGTTTGAGTTTCGTGTGTTTGAGAATGGTTTTGTTTTTTGAATTATGTTTGGCCTGGACTGTTTTAAGGACTCTCGATCGATTCTTGCTCTGTGTGTGACCCGTGGGTGCTTTTGGACTGTGATTATCTTCCTTGCGTGGTGACATTGTGCTCTTCTTGACTGGACTCTGATTTTGCTTCACAATTTGGTTCTGTCTGACTGGTGTTGAATCTTTACGACGTTAATATGGGGGTAGAATTAAGTCGCGACACATAACCAGGCGAACTTACTTTGTTTATATTATTATTGAAAATAATATCCCTAGTCGTACTGGTATAATTCAGTACTGCTGTAAATGTTTGGTGGGTCGGCGAACAGTCGGGTGTTGCGCTCATGTAATGACCCTTGTTTGGTATCTGGGGTGGGCAAGGCATGAAGAACGAATTTTAGCCCCAGCGCAGTTTTTAGATGACGTTATTGTTATAGAAGATGATGATGAATAAATGTTGGTATTCAAAATTATTTGTTTTTTATTCAATAAACCATTATGTTTCATTTATTACAACAAATAAAAATTAACACGATAGTAAAAAACTTAATACATACATAAAATGTTGTTTCAAATTCAAAATTCCCGCCAAAAAGACTAAAGTCTCAATATTTATTAACCCCGGAGTTTTTTGTTAAAAATCTTTTCTAATATAAGTCTAGGAACATATTACGAACATTTTACGGCAGTTTTCACTAAAGTAACAAGATTTTTTACTTGAAATAAAATGATGTATGGGCACCTGCCATTGTTCTTTCATGAAAGCCGTTTCCGAGATTCATATTATATATGTACATATATACAAGAATATCTCATTTAAAGGCTTAGTATAATTCATCGCTCTAAGGGCCGATTTCACCAATGAAACTAATCGCGATTAGTTAAACTAAACTCAGTTTATGCGCTTAATCGAGATAAGAGCTCCATTTTGCGTTTCACCACTACAAACAAAACTAGTTTAAGCTTAACTTAGTTTAAATTCTAAACGCCCAGTTTTCGGTGAAACGCAAAATGAAGCTCTAGTCTCGATTTAACGCATAACAGTTTAGTTTAAACTAATCGGGATTAGTTTCATTGGAGAAATTGGCTCTAAGTCACATGCATTTCATCCCTCCTCAACTTTACTGTCACTAGATTCAGTGGCAAGCTACAAAGGGAAATGCACATTTGATAAAGAGGTTTTGGCCAAGTGACGCCCATGAAAGAAACCAATTATAGGCATTAGGGTTGACATCATAGATAAAGGAACAACCACAATTTTTTATATAGAACTCCGTTGGACATTTATAAATCGTATATGAAAATTCGTGGTTAATAAAAAATCTATTTTAGTTTTCTGATTGCTTATTCGTTCTCATTTAAATAAATGACTAGCACGTCATCTAGGAATTGGGCTGGGGGATTTATATTTGATTGAACCTTGCCCAGCCCAAAAACCACACAATAGTCATCACGTGCATAATATTACTGTCCGGTATCCAATGACAAGCCGGGGTCGTCATCGGGAGTGGTTACAAGGTCCATAGTCGTAATTAAGTCGTCGGAAAATCAAATATAAAAACGCAGCAGACAAAAAAAAACAAGTTGCATGAGCAAAGCACCAAACAAAATCTGAAATGTCATTGTCAATCAGTTTTTAATTACAATTATTATTAACGTATGGATGCCGCCGATACGAGATCGATTTATCGAAAAATCGATATATACAACTACATAATAAAAGAAGATTTTCCAAAAATCGAATTTTGCTAACTGGTGTATCGATTTTTTCAGTAAAAGGTGCCATCTCTATTGAATGACAGGATTGACTAGTAACCGGAAGTGTTAGATAAGGCAATACACGATTGAGTGTCTTGATTAAATTGACTTTTAATTATGGAGTTTTCATTTCAAATAAGTAATAGCAATATTTTAGTTACTAAATGTGTATTTTTTTTTGTATTTACCACATTGATGGGCAAAACATGGCCAGGATTGGGCGGTTCCCTTTAAAATTCTTGTCTGCTTATTACTAACTAGCTTCTGCCAGCGACTTCGCCGGTTGGAAGTTGGAAATCATTCCAAGGGAACATGTTTCCGGGACAAAATGTGTCCTATGTTCTAATCCAGAACATGGTTTAGCCGTAAGCAAAGTTTCATTTAAATCCGATAAGATTTGAAAATATAACAAACAGACAGACAGAGTCACTTATAATATGAGGTAAGCACGCATATGTCACCAAAAACGTCGCGTAGTGCTTTGACCACCACGTCGGCCTTCTCGTCAACAGTGCTGCCTGTGGTTTCCAACAGGGCGAATCGATTTTGTAGTTCCAGTTGGAACTTTTCGAACCCTATAGCGGCCTGGAGCTGCATAGGTCGGACAGTATGCCTCATCATGCGGATTCTCTCAGCTCAAAAATTGATATTTAGAGTGCCTTGGACAAGCCTGTGATCGCTTCCGGTGTTAAATCTGCTGATCACGAAGACATCTCTAAATATGTGCCTCTTATCCGTCATGATGAAGTCTATCTCGTTTTTAGTCACGTTATTGGGGTTCTGCCAAGTCCACTTCCTTTGGGGTTTCTTTTCGAAGAAAGAATTCATCAAGAAGAGCCCCTGTGACTCTAAGAAGTTGACCAGCATTTGCCCCCTGCGTTTCCTGCGTCGGAGCACGTCGAAGTCAGCGCATGTACCTGTATCACTTTCAGGTAATACCTTTCAGTGAGTTTTAGTACAAGGTACGCTACCCGTGCCGACTAGTGTTGCCCAAAATCGGTCTTGGTCTTGCAGTCTTGGTCTTGTTCTTGCATTTTTGCAAGACCAAGACCAAGACCGCCTTATTGTAGCAAGACCAAGACCAAGACTGAACCCTGCAAGACTTGAGCAAGACAAGACTTAAGCCTGCAAGACTCTTGCGTCTTGCAGTTAAGACAAACTGAGATTTGGGCGTTATTAAGTAGGTATTTGATTTAAATCCCGATTTTGAGAGACGTTCCCCAGTATCAAAACCGTAGTATCGTCATAACACTAAACTAAGGGCTGCAGTTGTATCTGCAGTTGGCAACGTGCCACTCGTCTGAAAGAACCCTAAAAGGTTGTATTGATTAGGTAGGTAAGTACTTATTATGTTTCAACTATTTATTAAGTAGGTAGCGTGTTAATACTCACAAATCTGTTCCCATCATCCCATGTGATAAAATGTACCTAGAACAACTTTCTAGCAAAGTTCATACCTTGTAGGTATCTACCTATAATAATATATTATGCTTGTTTATGTCTAATGTGCAGATCTAACGTTAGTACTCGTAGGTTGGTATGTGCTTAAAATTATAGCCAACAAAATTATATAAACATTATGTAGGTACCTACTTATGTTTTAAAGTTTATATTATTCTTCTATTCAGCAAAATTTAAAACTAACAGCGAGTCGAGTAGGTCTAGTAACAGTTTCTACGGCAGCCAATGTTATGGTACAGACGCCAGCACATCAAGCTACTACAATCTGTCAAATTTCTTTAACAGATTTTCAACTTTATCGCTAAACAATTAAGGTTCAAGGTTGATTGGGAAAATGTGACGTTCTGCGAATAAACTGTTGGTCGGTAGGTGTATTATATACCTACTTATTTGATAATTTATCGACAAAGACGCCGCGGTTTGCAACAAGTGTATCACAGCATTTGACACTGTTTGAGCGCCGCATTCGCCGACAAAGAGTACGGACAGAGGCACACAAAATTGTTACCTATTTTGGTAGGGTTGGTACAGGAGGATAAAATTAAATGACCTTGAAGATGTCTCAGCAGTAAGTAGGTATAAGTTGAATGCTCTGAGTTTCTTGTATAAATACATTCACACACTGGCTCGAATTCGAACACTACAGCGTTTAAAGCTGTCGGGCGAGATGATAATTAATAACTAAGTAGGTATTGCATCTATTGAATCGCGAATATTTTGATTTCGAAATAATAATTGTTAATATCGGTAAATGATAGATAGTGAGTGAAATACCTAGGTACTAAAATGTGAGCAGCAAGATTGAAAATTGATATTCAAAGGTCGAGGAATGAGTTTGACCTTGAAAAAGCCATTTTTTTTTTATAATTCCTCGACCTTTATGAACTTGGAGGGTTGTATTGATGATTTTGATGATTATAATTCTTCAACTACATACGTCTTACAGCGCGAATCATAATCTAAAATCTAAACTAACGTGTTCAATAAATAGCAATAGGCTAATAGGTATTTGCAAAACTTGCAAGACTTGCGAGACTCTTGCTGCAAGACCAAGACCAAGACCAAGACTGAGAGCGCAATACCAAGACCAAGACCAAGACCAGGTGCATTGACGCAAGACCAAGACCAAGACTGGCCTAAGTCTCGTCTTGGTCTTGCATTTGGGCAACACTAGTGCCGACGCACTACTGATTTCTACAACGCTGCTAGTGAGTTCCTTGTTGACCAGGAAACCAACGCCGCCTTGGGAGAGCTGATCACTTTCGAGGAAGTAGAATAGGTAGTAGAATAGAAAAGAAATTCTGCCATCTTCATATTATGCCAAGTGAAATTGTACCAAATAGTCATCGCTCTAAATAAATGTTATGCTAAACGAAATTATGCGGCATTTTAACTTTGTCAAAGGTAATTATGCCAAATAAAATTCTGCCATCTAAAAATTATGCCATTATAAATTCGTATATATAAACATTCGGCCAAATAATAAGTATATTTAATCATTTTTATGCCATAAAAGTATTCGTATAAAGAAGATTATGCCTGGTGTGTTATGCTAAATACATTTCGGAGCATCAAGATTCTGCCAGATAGAGGGAACCCTTCCTAGATAAATGGACTATACAACACAAAAAAAAAAAAACATTTCGATCCAGTAGTTCCAGAGATTTTATTGATGCCAAATGTCATGATTTCATGAAATACTTACATTTTGAATCAATTCTAACTGTGAGAGTTATATTGATGATTTTAATGTTTATAATTCTATAAATACATACTTGCTAAGGCCGCGAATCAAATTTTGACCAAGATACCACCTGACACTGACCTGCAAATTGCAAAGAACGTAAGAAAAAATTAATTTCGTAGGCTACCCTGGAGCTTCCACCTTAACGCTTCTGTGCTGCCATCTATAGTTCTTGCACGCTCCCTGATAGAGAACGTGCACGATGAAGACTGTGCGAACCAGTGCTGCCATCTATAGTTCTTGCACGCTCCCTGATAGAGAACGTGCACGGTGTAGACTGTGCCAACTAGTGTTGCAAATTCGGTACTTTAATCTTATAAATATTTGACATTAACGCTTCTGTGCTGCCATCTATAGTTCTTGCACGCTCCTTGATAGAGAACGTGCACAGTGTAGACTGTGCCAACTAATATTGCAAATTCGGTACTTTAATCTTATAAATACTTGACATTAACGCTTCTCTGCTGTTGTTAGCCCTAGCTCCTGCACGATCCCTATAACACAGTTTGTTATACAGAAATCCGTCAATAACCGTCATGCAGTAGCTCACCAGACCCAACATACATCTTATCGGAGGATCCTCCCTTATTCGTAGAGGATGAAAATCTTTTCACCCTCTTCATACCATTTATTTATTGAAACTTCAAAAGTCTTCATCAATCGAGTTATTAAGTCCACTGCTGAATGTATACCTCTCCTCGCCTTGGAGCTCAAACTTCGACTTCTCTGATTTAACTGCCAAAAATTATCCTATTAAGATTTTTGCTAAACCTAGCCCGAAGGCGTTGCGGATATAAAGTCTACTAAAGAACACGTATGGTATGGTAACGCTCTTCAACTAATATGATTTGTTTAGCTGCTTCAGTTTTACTTTGTTCTATGGGCTATGTTGACGGCTCTCTGGTTCTCTGTCGTATCACAATAATATCCTAAGAGACACCGAGTAATATTTTTGGTAGGTCAATTAAATTCAAACGAGATTAAAAATTAAATTATTTTATATCACAGCTTAAGCTTAAATATCGACGAGCTACTTAAGTTCTCTTGAACTTCCAAAAGACTCTTTCCTTTGGTTTCAGGTACAAAAAGTAAACTAAAGACGAATGCACAAGCGCAAAGACCAGTGAATATCCAAAAGGTTATATAAGGTCCCAATGCTGGCAACATATAACCAAATGAAATTTGTACTGCGAAACCGAAGACCCAGCCGATGGTCACGGTGAACGTGCCTCCGAAGCCTCTGCAGGTGTCCGTGAACATTTCGCCAATGAAGGTGTTGGGGATAATGCCAAAACCTGGAAAATAAATGAGTGATATTTTATTTTGTGGCAGACTTAGGTCCAGGTAGAGACACCTCCACACGTGTGTGACTGTCTTCATTTAGATTCTACGCATAAAAAATTCTGTTTACTACTATATAATAGGGATACATAATCCTACTTCCTACTATATCTTCTATATTATGTATAAAACTCAAAGTCCTGACTGACTGACTGATATATCAACGCACAGCCTAAACCGCTTCACCTAGGGACTTGAAATTTTGCACATAGATACCTTATACGGTGTAGGCACGGAGGGATTTTGGAAATTTCACCCCCAAAGGGGTAAAATAGGGGATGGAAGTTAACTACCCCCAATTAGGGGTTTAAAGGGTGTTAAAGTTTGTATGGTAGAATCTTATAAAGTTAAAACTTGGTACGAATAATCTTGATTAAAAAATAAGAATTACGTATTTTTGAATTTTTCGAAATCTTCCCTTAAAGGGGTGAACACGGGTGTTGAAGTTTTTAGGGAATAATTTTTTGCTTGCTTCAGTTAACTCGAAAATTGGTATAAACAGTCTAAAAGTAAAGTAATTTTAACGGGTCAAACGAATTTTTCATAATCAAAGCCTATCGTTTGAAAAGGGGAAGACCGGATTGTATGAAAAATCTCATTCCTTCCATTTTGAATTTTAAAACTTAGTACTTATATACGTAAATAATAAAGACCGCAACAATTATTTTTTTAGGGTGGGTAAATCTGTACATAAATAAAAAAAAATCTTGCGTGTCTGATCGGACTATTTAAAAGACTTCTAAAAATGATCAAGCTGCAGCAATCCTCGTGATCATTCCCTCGAAAGTTAATGTAGTGTTATCCGACGGTTGACCTCTTTCTCGAAGTTGATACCACGCTTGTACCACGAAGTTTATACCACGTTTGCCATTAATTTCTCACAATTACCCATTTCAATTCAAGCGCGTACAGTTCCCTGTAAGTGTGTGCTTCGCAAAGACCATAAACAAGTCGCAGCGGGTAAACACTGAAGACTGCGGGTGTCGACCTATGGACCAGCCGCTTCTCACACGAGACAACTGTACGTCACTTGCTCCCGCGTCAGCACACCTGCCTGACTCTCAGTACATTTTGGTTGTTGAAAAGCAACACTAGATTAGCTTTTTGTTTGATTAAATTTTTTTAAATATAAAATGATATTTCTTTATCCACTTTTAAGCTATGGTCCTTACATACTCTTTCTGCTTCGTTGACGTCCATACATTTGGTAATAATACGTACATAACATATTTACTGAATGAAATTGAGGACTTTTTCCTTCAGCCGTTTTAAGAGAAAGTAAAATAAATGAATAAGATCCTTTCGGAATGCATCGCAAGCACAGAATTATTAATTTTATTTGTGCAGGTTTACGAACTTAACGCGGATAAAGTCGCGGGCAACAGCTGATATTTGTTTAAACTTGTAAAATCTCGTTAATTTTTCGATCAATTTTGTAAATTGTCCGATAATTTGATTCGATTACAAATTTTTTATTCAAGCATATTATTCCAGATTTATGCTCAGTCAGGCTCAAAAAACATCACATAAGAATTCATTTACAGAAAAAAAAAACTGATATGGATAAACTTACCACCAAAATATGATAGGAAGAAAAGCATAAGTGACACCAACGCCATCCACTGCAAATCATCAGCGGCTGGATGATCGTGGTTCAACAGGTAGAAGTAACCCCCGAGAGCACCCTGAAATAATAAAATATTATTGTGAAGAAAAGCAAACAGTTATATTCATTACTGGTTTCTGGAATATTTTAATTCATGGTTTACAGCTGCATCCAGTTCGACTAGAAGTCATTCAAATCATTCTCTTGCCCTGATCCTAATTTATTTGGGGTCAGTGCAATGTGTTTCCGTGTTCCATTTTTCTTTGTTAGTTGTCACCTCAGTAATCACCCCTTTCAGAATCATTCACATTATGAAAATAGAAGGTTCAAAAAATATCACTTCAGAAAAATCTTTGTTCACGAAACATGTAATATCTATGGTGATTTTTTTACGCTAAAATTTTTAAAAGTGCTATCATTTGATTACTCCTGTGTAATTGGACGTCAGCGTGTCTATTTGTAAACATATTTTCAAGAATTAACAGGTACATTATTATGAGCTCTCTTGTTAATTATTTTGGAGTCAAACAGTCCTTGTCTGACTCCAAAATAATTCAATAGGTCGCAAAATATTGTGGCGAAAAAATGGTGAGCACTATAATAAATAAAACATTCTGCCATGCAGGTCTAGTGGCCGTATTACTTTGGGATATTGAGGATAGATGTCATCAATGGGTCCCGGTGAATTAGTGGGTTTTAGTCAGTAAGAGTCTGACACGCCCTCCCGCTCCGCCCAGAGCGGGAGAAGTCATAGGATGACTTCCCAACCCACAAAAACAAAAAAAAACAAAAAAGGGGGTCGCGTACAAAACGTGATGCTACGAACTGTGCGCGTTGCATACCTTATTAGATAGTGAAAGCGCACCAATCGGCTAATAATAAAAATATCAGGGGGTAATTAAATTTGTGTTATGTGAGTGATGCTATTGTTAGTGAGTTTACAATTTTCTAATATGTATATAAATAAATAAGCCACTTGAATATGAAAAAAACTTTTTTACAAAAAAAAACAACCGACTTCCAAAAAAATATACACTAAAAATTTAAAAATAACTTTAAATTCGGAAGTCGGTGTTTGTATTTTATTTCTTCGATATTTGACACCGACTGCCGAATTTAAAGTTATTTATAACTTTAAATTCGGAAGTCGGTGTTTGTATTTTATTTCTTCGATATTTGACACCGACTGCCGAATTTAAAGTTATTTTTAAATTTTTAGTGTATTTTTTTTTGGAAGTCGGTTGTTTTTTTTGTAAAAAAGTTTTTATTTTTCGCTTTTTAGTTGTTATACCCCAGAACTAAAACCCCAAAAACATGGAACGTGGAATTTAAACACATGGAGTACACAAAAACGTCATCAAGATCTGCGTATTTTTCGTTTTTGTTCAGTTTCTCAAAAAGCGCTAAAGCAATTTCAATAAAATTTATGTGGGACCACCTCGGGAGTATATTCTTTCGGATAAAAAAAGAATTTTGAAAATCGGTCCACAACTGACGGAGAAATGCGCGGACATACATAAAAAAAAAAAAACATACATACAGTCGAACTTAGAACCTCCTCCTTTTTCGAAAGTCGGTTAAAAATGACGTAAATTCTTGTCCGACTTAAAATAAGTGTCATGCACAAAACTTTAGAATTTAAAAAAACCGAGTTAACAAAATAATATTGTTGATTTTTTAATTTTTACTTTTTTAATTTTTACTTGTTTAATTTTTAATTGTTTAATTTTTACTTTCATATATCTTTTCTCGAGTAATGTTCTAACAGGTAAATTACTAAAATAAAAATTCAACAAAATTAATAAAGCGTTTTTAATAATGCAAAAAGTTGACGCCGGCGGTGTTGTTCGATGGTGGGAAGTTTGGCTCGTCGCTTACATTGTTAAATTTATGCTTTAGATAATATCGTGAACCAAGCACTAATGGGTGGGCGAAGTGCCGCACCCGTTGATTTTAAATAATTTTATTATTCATTAAACCCGCGTAGGCGCGGAAGGGCTAGGCAGCAGGCAGAGCAGGTGGTTTTAACAGTACTCGCCGCCGGGGCCGAGGCTGACCGGCGCAAGCCGATGCTGCGGTGGTGAGCGTTAAATCCATCTGCGACGATAAGCTCGCGTGGGACCGCCGGAGCCCCGCAACGCCGGAGCCGTAACAGAACTCATGACTGCTGCATGCTTTCTTACATGCTGCATGCTTGCTTGCATGCTTGTTTGCATGCTTGCTGCATGCATGGTGTATGCTTGTTTGCATGCTTCTTATTATTATGGTAAGAAATACAAAATTATGCCTACTATGAATTTTCTGTAATGTGATAGATGAGTCTTTCAATTACTATGGATATGAAATGTATGGCAAAAGATGATTCTAACTGTAAATATTCTGATATATGATAGTTCTGCCTTTTAGTGACTATCGATATGAAATGTTTGTCCAAAGACGATTCTGACTGTAAACATTTCTGCGATATGATGGTTCTACTTTTCAATTATTATGGATATGAAATTTATGTCTAAAGATGATTCTGACTAACAAAATTATGAGGTTCGAATATATGATAAATGAGTGTTTGCCAAACGATTTTCTGCGAAATAAAGTTTATGCTATCCGCTGTTATGCAAAATAATATTATGACATAAAAAGTTCTGCAATAAAAGGTAGACCCCTCTCCGAGAGGCTATGGTTGTGCACTTGAACTTGTCCTTACAGGCTGTCTCAGAATGGGGCGATACCAATTTGGTCAAGTTCAATGCTGCTAAGACCCAAGCAAGTCTTTTTTTTCGCTAAAAGGAGCCAATTTCACCTGGCTCCATATTTCCGAGGTGTAACCGTGCTAATATCCGACCAACTTGATCTTCTTGGTGTTACGTTAACATCTACCCTCAATTTTGGTCCCTTCACAGAGGCAAAGGCTCAATTGGCTGCCAAAAAGTTGGGGATCTTCGCAAAGGTGAGACAGTACTTCACGCCGGAGCAGCTGCTCCAACTTTATCAAGCGCAAGTTCGATTGTGTATGGAGTACTGCTCTCATCTTTGGGACGGATCTGCCAGATACCAGCTTGATGCCATGAAGACAATTGAGAAACAAGCCAAGAGGATCATCCGCAATGATAGGCTCGTTGAATCGAAGCTCCAAAGTCTTGAGCATAGACACTGAGTTGCTAGCCTGTCGGTTTTCTATCGGTTACATTTTTGGGAGTGTGCGACGGAATTGCATAATTTGATTCCGCCAAGCCCGTTCCATCGTCGATCCATAAGACGTACGGCGATATGCCACCGGTACATGGTGAACATCCCCTCCACACGCACAAAACGTTTTGAGAACACATTCATTGTGCGTACTGCTAGGGAGTGAAATTCCCTGCCAGAGTCTGTGTTTCCTGATAGCTACAATCTGGGAGTCTTTAAGTCAAGAGTGAATAGGTTACTGGGTTGGTATTATCTAAAGATCCAAAGTAGATGCTACTGAATCTCTTAAAAACCGACAGATTGAGGCAAGTTCATTCTGTAAGGCCTGTGACTGTGTGTAGAGGAATATGTTTTTGTAGTAATAAGTTCCTGAAATGCGCGCAACGGTTACCTTGTATGGTTTGTGTTTGCTAAAGAGATGTCTCTGTAGGTGTTGATTCATAATTGATGATGGATGAATGTTCGAATGAATAAATTTAGCAAAACGTTTTATGAAATATGAATTAACTGAATGAGCGGTGAATGCCTCAGTTAAAAATCCGTTTGTCCGTTCCGGACAAAACATATTTTTTTTCAGGATTTTTTTTAAACTGCCTCCACCTTAGAATTTCCTGTAATCTATAAGTAAAGAACTACTTTCTGTATTTTTTCCAAATTTTTAGCCCCAGTGGTTTCAGAGATAAGGGCGAGGCGGGAATGGTTATTTTTCATCTATTTTCTTAAATATCTTCAAAATTATGTACTTCAAAATTATGAAAAAAATACATTCAAGCCCTCACAGTACCGAAAGAATATACTCCCGAGGTAGTCCCATACAAATTTTATCGAAATTGCTTTAGCGCTTTTTGAGAAACTGAACAAAAACGAACAATACGTATACCTAGATGACGTTTTTGTTTTCTCCAATTTCGAGTATGTTTAAATTCCATGTTGTTGAGGTTTTCAGATCTAGGATATAACAACTAAAAAGAGAAAAATAAAAAACTTTTTTACAAAAAAACAACCGACTTCCAAAAAAGAAAATACACTAAAAACTAAAAAAATAACTTCCATTTCGGAAGTCTGTGTCAAATAACGAAGAAATAAAATATTTTTTTTGTAGAAAAGTTTTTTCCAAACAAACATTACCTGAATCTTCGATTTTTTTCGAATTTTTGTAATTACGCATTCGAAGTTACAAAAACGCAATGAATATCAACAAGTACCTACTGACCTAAAAATAAAAGTCGTTTCCCAGCAATAATTTTTGCGCAAAGCTCTTTTGTTAGATGTACAGTATGCATAGTTGACGGCTTTGTAATGTGTCTTTTTACACCCTGAATAAAATAATCACAAACTTACCAAACTGAGTGTACAACCAGCTGTAGAGACTAACAACAGAATTTTTCGTCCACTTCTCTCAACCAGTACAGGTGCAAAAATGGCGGCCACAACCTGAGTAACACCAGTGATAATAGTAGATATATGAGACTCCATGTTTGATCCAGTCATATCAAATATAATTGTTACAAAAGACATAACAGCAATAACTCCACTCAATTGCTGAAAAATATTTAACGATATTATAATAAATGCAGCAATTCTGTTAGATCTGACGGAATACATCTCAGTCAATTGAGCAATTTTCGATTTTGGCTTTTCATTTGCTTGTGCTACGATTTCGTCTATATCATCTTGTCTGCCAAGTGATGTGAGATTGGCCATCGCTTCATCTTTTCTGCCTAAAATGAAACACATTTTATTGGATTATTTTTTTCGGAGGAATTGAGGTAAAAAACGTCATCAAGAAAGTTTTGACTATAGATTGTGGATGGTTAGAAGAGTAGGGGAAGACCAAAAATACGATGGATGAACTGTGTGAAAAAGAATATTGCTAAAAAGGGGGTGATTACTAAGATGGCGACTTATAGGCAAGCATAAAACAGAATGATGGATACGAGACGCTAAGGACCGCTCGTAGTGGCGACACTTGGGGGAGGCGTATGTCCAGCAGTAAACAGAATGCAAAGACATATTGCGAACCCAAATAAATTGAATTAAAGTTAAGATAATGATAATCATGGCGTTACTTTTAGTTAGGTATGCGTGCAGCATCTTAGATTAAAATATTTATAATAAATAAATTGATGCTACATTATGCTTTGCGATTTTCATATCACATACAGTAAGCAACTTGTCATCAAAATTGTGGTTGGTTACCCGAAGTCCAGCCGATATTATCAGAATTTTTTAGATTTTATACTATTGCTTCTAATATTGATCACTTTGCAATACTGCGTAATGGTTGGAGAAGATATTATAATGCAGATTTATGACTCATGGAAATTTTTACCATACCCCAATTTCTGAATCAAGAATTAAGTTGAGTTTTGGTCTATTTCTCAATTCAGAAGCCGGTAATTTATGTAATTTCTTTAAAAAAAACAATTTTTACCTTTCATAACTTGATAAACAGCGGTTTCAGTAACGAAAAAGAATACAACAATCAGATAAAGTATGCATATGGCTGCGCCTATCCAGCAGATCACCGAGTAAGGCACAAACGGTCCGACTGAGTACGCAAACAGAATACCGATTGTGTTTGATAGTCCTGTCAGTGTTAGCATTGTACCTCGAATCCTTGTTGACCTGGAATCACAATAAAGAGTTATATTCACTTTTTTCTAGTTTTTAGTAGATCCAACTGCTAAGTATTGAGGGCCTTGGGTTCGATCTTTATATCTTTTCCTCTAGGAATTTCTTAGTACTAGCCAACCAGTCAACCATATTAGCATTAAGGTGGTTGGACAGCTAGACAACAACCTCAGTGGAGTTTTCATATTTTTATAGTGTTTTCTATACAATACTAATAAATGTAAAATAATTGAAAACACAACTTCTTTAGGGTTTCGTACCTCAAAATGAAAAAAGGAAGCCTTATAATGATCACTTTGTTGTCAGTCTGTCTGCCCGTTTGTCTGTCTATCCAAAATCAAAATCAAAATTCATTTATTTAAACTAGGCTGAGAGCCAGCACTTTTTGAACATCAAAGCTTTACATAAAGACAGTCCCACATAAAAAACTTTTTTTTACAAAAAATAATAGAACCGAATTTTTTTCCAAAAAAGTGCAAAATAACTTCAATTTCGGAAGTCGGTGTTCTTGGTTTTGTGTCTTCGTTATTTGACATCGACTTCCGAAATTGAAGTTATTTTGCACTTTTTTGGAAAAAATTTCGGTTCTATTTGTTTTTTTTGACTTCAAAAAAAGGAGGAGGTTCTCAATTAGACTGTATGTCTTTTTTGCCTCAGAACTTTTTTCTAGGTGAACCGATTCTGACGATTCTTTTTTTTTATTTGAAAGCTGGTGCTTTCCGTGTGTCTCATTTAAATTTGGTAAAGATCTGATGAAGAACTTCGGAGATACAATGGATGTCTTCAATAAATGATATATAATATAGCAAACCTTCCAGAATTGCTGCAATCGCATGTCTGTTTATTGTTTACACCACTTCACAACATAACATCACGCTGATACGCTCTGAAGACTCTACATAGAGTCCGATACACCCTAATTTCACAAATTACGTTCAAATTCCATATTTTTGGAGCTATCAATTCGGGCATAACTTAACTATTACTTTCGTTTTGGCTAAGGGAACAACAACTAAAAAGTGAAAAATAAAAAACCTTTTACAAAAAAAAATACAACCGTATGTATTTTTTTTGTAAAATGTTTTTTTTACGAAGGCTATATTCCAAATGGTTACCTATTTTCACAAAATATTTTAAAAGGTACTTACGCCATCTCTCCAATATAGACCAGATTTATAACAAATATTATTCCAGTTGCAACGCCTATGATTATTCTGCCTACTAATATTGTGTACAAATGTGTGGCAAATGCCAAAACAACGAAGGCAATTAAAAAGATACATCCACCAATGTAAAGGCAAGGTTTTCTACCGATCACGTTACAGAGATATCCTGAGAGGTAAGGACCTGGAAAATAAAGACAATTTTGGGTGTTATTGATCAAGCTGTGAATAATTGAAGAGATGAGGCATTAGATATTAAAAAATATATCTAAGCTGGAGACGACGATACGACAGTAAATGAAAACAGTAGCAAAACTCATCAGTAATCATTATGAACAACTTTTACTATGGGAACAAAAAACTCCCGAGACAAAAATCAGCAGTACAGTACCTACATTTTGTCGAGTTCATTATGCAGACATAAATCTACGGGGCAGCAATTTTGTTTTACCCGACTGCTCCAAGAGAATGGTACTGTTTCTTGAGAGTATGTATGTCTATTTATTTGGCACGACCTGTAGCCTAAGCGGCCGGATAGATTACAAAAATTATCATGTAATGTTGTGATGTAAAGTGCTCCTCAAGACGAATCAATCGAGCCCAAACTCGGTGGGGTTATGTTGTTTTATCACAGAGATGCCATGGCATGCGTGGCATGGCATGGCTTGGCATGCATGGCATGGAACTTCATCCCTAAGTATCTTGCGTATGTGTACCAAGTATCGTTAAAATCAGTTCTCTCATTTCCAAGAATAAGAACTTGACAGTTTGTATTTTTACTTTAAAAGCCAGTTAGTATTTTTTTTATTGTTCCTTGTTCGGCGTCTTAAATGATCTGCCTGCTGTCAAACTTGTTAATTCTTTGCATTTTTGGAGGTACGCGGAACGAGAGTAAAGTCCCGCAAACCTACATTGAAAAGGGAGGATCCTCCTACCAGACGAGTGTTTTGTCTGGCCCGGCAACTGCTGCTCAATGCATAGGCAACTTATAAATACTAGGCCCGATGATTGACTTCAAATCGCACGGACATTCTCTGCCTGCACGATGCAGGTTTTGTGTGTTTAGTTCGTATTATGGTGTCACGGATGTCACTACAAATTATTTCGGTGACTTTAGTTTCCCTACTAACGTTATTCTTAGTCTATAATGCATTTGCGTGTTTTTCTTCCAGTGTTTTATCCAGAATAATTTCCACCCCACCCCCTTTTTTTTGTGTGGTGGGAAATCATCCAATGACTTCTCCCGCTCTGGGTGGAGCGGCCACGATGGGCCCCGTCAGTAGTGGCTGACACTCATCTCTTTGCGGCGCGCGTGGAACACTAAGCGCTGTTGACTCACGAACCCCCCTCCCCTGATTTGATTTAAGCGACGCAAGCCACAACCGTGAGGAATGGAAATTAAATAGTCTATGGAGGTCTTTGCCCTGCAGTACTTCATTACATTCTACCAATATTATAAAGTTGGAAGTTTGTGAGGATGTATGTTTGTTACACTAACACGAAAAAACTACTGAACTGATTTTGATGAAACTTTTCAGTGATTTTGCTTGTACATCAGAATAACACACAGGCTATTTTTTAACCTGTGAAGCCCCATGGCAAAATCCGGGTTGTCAAATTAAACCTCGAGGACAACCCGGGTTGACAGCCGATTTTTTTTTATTTTTTTATTCTCTTTAATTTTTTTTTTTTTTGGTCCGACTCACCGGTGAGTTTCGGGGCTTCACAGGTAGAACTAATACCACGCGGGTGAAGGCGCTGGCAGAAGCTAGTTTCTTATAAAACAAAGTCCCCCGCCGCGTCTGTCTGTCTGTACGCGATAAACTCAAAAACTACTGATCGGATTTTCATGCGGTTTTCACCAATAGACAGAGTGGGGAAGGTTTAAATGTAGGTATAATTTGAACCCGTGCGAAGCTGGGGTGGGTCGCTAGTACAGGATTAAATTAGCAAAATAAAATTTAAAAAAATTGTTGAACGTACCGACGACAGTCCCAATAGCGACAAAGGAGCTAATCCAGGCGGATTGAGCATCATCAATGACATTCTCCAAGGGTGTATCCTCTTCATTCTGCAGTTTGGCAAGCACGGGTGCTACCCAGCCTAAATTGTAGCCCACTATTATCTGGCCTAAGTATACTGGAATAAAAATACAAAAATTCAGTGTTCAGAAAAGTGGTTTAGTGATAACGTTGGTTCTGAGTATGCGATCCTGTATTCGAACCCAGGGTCGAGCAGGGTGTTATTCCAGTCAAGAATTCTTACTAGCCGCCTGGAGGCTGGATTTGTGCACTGACGATGACAATAATAATAATAATGAAAGTTATGATGACGAATAACTACCGGAAATATATTGTGAAGGACCGTACGGTTGACATCTGTTGGGCATGCCACCGGCCCGGAGAATCAATACGACACAATATTTCTGGTTGTTCTCGTCTAGCTAACGGAGACTATTTGCGTAGACACAACCTTGTAGCCAGGATTATCCACCAGCAACTTGCTCTTAAATACAATCTTGTGGAATCGGAAGTACCGTACTATAAGTATGTGCCCAACCCAGTTCTCGAAAATGGCAATATCACGTTATATTGGGATCGTTCTATCATTACTGAGAGGACTATTGATGCCAATAAACCTGACATAGTGGTGATAGATCGACTAGAGCGTCGCACAATAATATATAGCTATCCCTATCACAATAATATAGATATAGCGGTCCCTCATGACGAGAACCTCGTGAAAGCTGAAAAAGAAAATCAAACAAAATATCTTGATATGGCTCGCGAGGTGGTCGACATGTAGGAAGTGGATACAGCAGTCATTGTGCCGATAGTTGTGACGGCCAATGGCTTAATAGCCAAGAGCCTCGACCAACATCTGAGGAGGCTCTCGTTGGGCAGTTGGATCAAGGGCTTGATCCAGAAAGCAGTACTCCTGGACACTGCGCGTGTGATTCCTTTCTCAGGAGCCCTGACCACCGGTAGCTACTTTTTATATTTTTAAATGTTTTTGTATTTATTTATGTTTTTATATGTACCTAAATATATAAAAATGTAAAGTGTAAAGTGTATGTACATAAAATTAAATAAATGGAATAATAATAATAAATACCTTTATTTCGGACGCAAAAATCCATAGTGTTAGTAACATCGAAAAAACTTATTATCTAGCTAGTGTTAGTACAAATCAATCGCCGCACAAACTGTTGAACAATCGGAAAGCCGAAGCTCTCACCTACAGTTTCCAGGATGCTGTTTTGACTGTCCCTCACTCTCCTAAGTAGCGACGCTGTTTTTTGCGCAAACATCTGCGACGCGCTACAGTAACGAGGCAGTCTCGACAACATCCTGAAAGCATTGTTATATTGGACGCGCAGGACATCCAGCAATCTCTTAGTATAATTGACCCATAGACTGCCCGTGTACAGACTTTGGCAATAAGCCTTGAAAAGTGTAACTTTAACTAGGTCTATACAGCGCGCAAATTACGATACAACATATTGTTCCGGACTGCTAGAGCCCTACGCGGTCTCAATGTCTTCATCATCCTTGAGGTCGGCGGCAAGAAAATGCCCAAGGTATTTAAAAGTGGACAACCTATTGATTGGTGACCCCGTTCACGAGCAACTCAGGTCCTTCTGCACGACGTGTGCCGCCGACCTCAAAGACCATGTACCTGTTGACATTTCTTCACATTATATATTAATCCATGTGCGACAGCGTTGGCTTCACAGGTTTTAAGCAGCTCTGTGATTGCTCCCGCCGACGGACTCAGCAGCACCATGCCAATTCTAACTCCATCGACACTGCATCAGACACCCATGCTGCTGAGTGCGACTATGAGATCATCCATGTAGAGGTTGAAGAACCTGGGAGACGTTACCCCCCTGCCTCACCCCACACTCCAACTTATACGGCTCAGAGACTGTATCGTCCCATTCCACATGATTGCTTTGGTTACCATACCAATACTGGAATATTCCACATATTTCCGCGGGTATACCCCTGTCTCCCATCTTTCTTCAGAGCACATCGTATGAGACAAGATCGAATACCTTGGAGAGATCAAGGAAACAGGCGTACACCGGCGTCCCGCAATCTATATAATATTGAGCAGTATGCTTGAGATTTAAAATAGCACTTTCAGTTGATAGTCCGGGGCGGAACCCAAACTGTGCATCATGAAGATGTATGTAGTTACCTAAGCAAGAATCAAGCATACCGTCCAACATCTTTGCTATTGTTGTCGCAAGAGAAATGGGACGATAGTTACCTCTGTCCGAGATGTCACCTGTCCTGATCTTCACAATGGGTACTACGATTGTCTTCATTAGATTAGCACCACTTCTTGTTGAGATATCGAACTTTGAATGGAAAAGGATTGTTTTGTCTTTGATCATCGATATCTCAGCAACCAATAATTGCACAGAAAATTGTAGGTGGCTTTTGAAACCTTGAATATTTTTATTACGAGAATTGGCCATTGCTTAAAATTGCTTTGTTTACGACTACGTTACGAGGGGTTTTAACAAAAATACGGTCATTTGAAAAATCACAAAAAATTCGGAATTTTCTTTGATCCCTCAATTTTTTCCATTAGTTTATGTTACCGGTAAAGTCTAAAATTCAGGACAAATCCTACTAATATTATATATTCGTAAGTTTGGATGGATGGATAGATAGATGTTTTTACTAAATCACGCCTGAACGGCTGAACAGATCTAGATGAAATTTGGCACATAGATAGATTATAGACTGTATTATTACATAGACTATAATTTATAATGGCGGAAGTATTAATTCCACACAGGCGAAGCCGCTGGAAGAAGCTAGTAAAACATCGTCAAGAGATAGTCAATTCCCAAGAATAAAATTGGACTTCCCGTAAAATTTTCAATCGGAATTGATTTGGACTTTCTTGATGACAGTTGTTCATGTCTATGAGCAGAACCAGTATTTAAATTAATATGACCCCGATTCACACTGATATCTCATTATCTTAACTCTCCGGATAATACAGGTGTGACCACTCTTAGACTGAAGGTGGTTTTACACCTTCGAGACCAGGCGTGGATGAGATGGACGAGAATTGAAATCACGCTTACCCTTTTACACCGAAAGATGTCTCATGATCACTTATATTTCCTTAGTTTTACAATTATAGACAAAGTCATGTTGACGCAACATGCTTTTTTATCAAGGCTGGCTTGCTGGCTTGACGGCAACTGTTAAAACCTCCCACTTAGGCCTCCGTGGTTGGATGACGTCATAGCGATGGCGGTAGGCTGACTGGTATCACCACAGTGGTGACATCTTTAGCAGGCGTTACATTTGGCCATCCTGTAAGCATTGCTCCCGTAATGGGAACACAAAGCACGATTAGTCATCTAGTAGACATAGCATGGGACGTAGGAACCCCTGGGCCCAGATCAACGCTCTAGCAGATCTGTCAGATCTTCTGTTTCCAGCTGCTCGTCAGTACTACTTGCACTACCGGATATGGGTGCTACACTCTTATATGGGCGAATATCGTCGGCTGATACTAGACCGGTAAACTGTTTATATCCTCTGAGCTCCTTAATACTTCTAATCCTATACCGATCGTTACAACTTTAATAACTACATAAAGGCTAGAATATACGTCATTTAACATAAAGTTCTCTTTGCCAACGCTGATAAATTTACTATTTTTACATTTCTTAACGTAATTTCGCTTCATTATTGTACTAGTTACCTGAATACGTTTACGAACTTTAGGACGCCTAGGCTGATCGGATTCTGATACCTGATTGGGAATGGAAATGTCACATGCGGTTTGAGCATACATTAGATTATACGGCTTTTAACCTGCAGTTGCATTAACCGTATTATTTATACCCGAAATGACGTCAGGCAAGTTGTTATCCCAATTGTAAGAAGCATCACTGGGTTTAGTGATCCGTAGAGCATCCAATATGGTAAGGTTAGTGCGTTCGACCTGACCGTTTGCTCTGCCCGGGCCTACGGACGGCGAGTAGTGGGTAACTCGCCGCCCGATCAGTACCAGGCCCGAAAGTCGACGGCGGGTAGTGTTCCGCGTGCCTCAAACAGTTGTCAGCAAAGAGAAGGGGCCCGTCGTGGCCCCAAAAAAAAAAAATACCGTTTGCTCTGGGGCATGCTATAGCGTTTAACGTGTCAAGCCCCTCATTAGCAGACCCAATTAAAAAACTTTAAGGCCTGACGCGTTTAAGCCCAAATTGTTTTTCAGTAGCAAATCTTTTAAAATACCCATCTGCTCGTGAAGGTTTTGCCATGACCAGAAACCAGTCATTCAGAGTACTCAAATAAACTATCTTTTTCAAATGTCGAATGGTTTTCACAGACCTAATAGTACGAGCTGGTTCGCATCGGCTCATTAGACTTTGGTTTGAGGTGAAGTTTGCCTTCCCTCTTGGTATATTCACCTTTTCCCGCACAATACACACATGATGATACATACTTTTTTATGAAGCGCGACATTTTGGGAAACCAGAAAATATTCTTAATAGCCTCAGTACATCGCTTTAGACCTACATGACCTATATTGTCGAGGTGTTTTTGTAATATTTTCCACCTAGTCAATCCCGGAACAATTATGCGGTTGCCATTCAGGGTTTTACGATTAAGTCTCTCATTAATCCACGCGTAATTATTTTTACTTTAAAACAATCCTTACAACCGCCTCTTAGCAAATCTATTGATGTGTTTTAAATTTTCATCCTCGTGTTGCACAGTAGCAAACCAATGCGTTATATCTAAACTATCAACATTAAACGTTTGTACAGGATTTCTACTTAATGCATATGTGCTGCATACGCTCACCGGGCCTATAATCGATAGAAATGTCGTAGACCTGAATTAGTAACCACCACCGAGCAGTACGCGGAATGAGATCGCGTTTTCTTAACGTGTCGCGAACGGTGGTACAGTCTGTCACTACCCGTACTTGTTTACCTACTAGAGGCTATACTGGCACAGTTTATATTTTTGGCAGATAAAAAGCGATTTTTGTCAAGCAATAGGCAATTGCTGGCAGTGGCACTGACCTGAGTGCTGACCCTGACCTGAATATCCCTGCAGCTTTCAGCACGCAGCAAAATGGTGGGATTCCTTCCAGTTAACATACTTTATTCCATTGTTGATGATCTTCAGGTAGCCAGTGCTTCCGCTAAGCAGAGTTGCAGGGATCTAGTAGGAGACGTCTTAGAGCTCATAGTGGCGAACTGGAGTCACCACTTTGTTTCCTTCAGTGTTCCTGGTTATGCTAATCTTGATGATCGATATTCCCGGAGGCAAACATTCATTTTACTTGTTTATGAATTAGAAGGACATTTCATGGCGATATGATCTTGTATACCCCATTTGAAGCAGCTGCGCTGGTCTGGTACGGGACAGTCACGTACCAAGTGTCCCGTTTTCTTACAGCGAGGACACGGAACAATGTCTGAGTTGACAGTTCTTCAACCTTTTGTGTTGCACGTTGATCATATGAGTGCGGTTGGTAGTCATCGAGAGCGCAGAAAAATCCTTCGTAGAGTTCATCTGGACGTTTGCACTGAAAGGCTCTTGCATTCGACTGCATAATCCCGGTGCTTCGGGAAGGCGCGTAGCAGCATTTGTTTCCACTGTTCCCATGAAAAATCATACTCTTCGAGACGGTTGTACCATTTTTTTGCCTGGCCCCGCAGTTTGTCCTGTAAATGGAAAAATTTTTTTTTTTATCCTATTCGTAGATTTCTCCCAGTTGTTATATCTTCTTCACCCATGCTGTTATCGTGTACTCCTCGCTATTAGGGTCAAACTCCGGTATCAAGGCTGCCGCGCGCTGCTGTTTTAATGGCATTAGGGTAAGAACTATTTTGCAGGTCTTGAAATGCTTTTTCTACTTCACGAGTAAGAAGAGTCTTCAAAATTTATCTGGCAGGTGGTAAGTTGTCTTCAGCGTTGCGTGAAGGCATTTCGTCACCGTCAGAATCGGCACTTTCATCTTCTTCACAAGAGATTCGTCTTTGCATGTTTCGTGGAATCGGGACTTTTGGTTTATAAAACTCAGGTAGGAGTGGAAGTAATTAAAAATAAACGATATAAACTCAAACACTTATATTCCTTGGTTTTTCAGTTATAGACAAAGTCATGCTGACGCAACACGCTTTTTTATCAAGGCTGGCTGGCTGGCTGGGGAGAGATAAGGCGCAGGAGCGCTTTACGTGATTTCCGAGGCATGAAGGTCACACCACCAGCTTCCAAACTCCGGGCTGCTGCAGATTAATTCCTAATAGAAAAACCCAATAGCACTTTAGACCTGGCAACCCACGACTTTACTCTCAGTAGTCTGAGAGCGATCTTTTTACTCAGTTAAGTATTAACGCACGTAGGCTTTTTATTATCACTGACACAACATGTTTTTGTTCTTTTATTAGAAATTGCAACATATTTAGCTATATCATAAAACATTTAAATGATTTTGTACAATAAGCGCAGCCTAATTTAAGAAACTGTCTCTGACATTATCATTATCTCTCAATATTGTTTTGTAACTTAATTCTAATAGCCTAGATTTAACAAATTTAATTGCAATATTATAATTAATTGATTATCACTTTTAATGTGTGTACTAAGAAATTAAAAATTGATTAATTTTATAAAATTGTACTAATGCTGTTCATTAATGCATACAATTAGTTGTAGGAAGAAAATTTTTCATTAAAAAAAAAGTAAAAAAAAATATTGAAAAATATAAAAATAGTAGCCCACCGGTATCGGGATAGGGTCCAAGCTACCGGTGGTCAGGGCTTCTGAGAGAGGAACCTCCATACAAAATAGCGAGGAATACATAATAGGAGCGGGAGGGCGTGTCAGACTCTTACTGACTAAAACCCACCCCTGTTCCTTCCCTGCCTGAGTGCCCAGGGCTGCGGTAACTAATTTTCAGAATTTATCCGCTACCCCTAGGCACGCAGGCAAGACATTATTATTATCTAACATATTTCCAATGTATTGGTTCTTACGTAACAGTACTTACAGCACGCTGCTATCAAAAATTGTTTCCTTATACTGGTATTAACATCAGCCGCTAGAACACCCATTTTTTACAATCTCCAATCACACACACTTCACACTAAAATAATAAATTTTTATTAAGTTATTTATTAGTTTAGTATAATTTGTATTGTAGTTGAAAATAAATACACTATAGATAAAATTTTATTTTTATTTTGACATATTTTTAAAGCACTATTTAACTGCACACTGCACACTGTTTAGAACTGTTTGTCTTATCTGTATTAAATGTTATATATCGTAGAGATACTTCAGCGCGAATCAGAATGTTTGAATCTGATATTGTTATTTAGAGATAGACTCTGTGGATAGGTAGGTAGAAAAAATATTTGAAACCATTCTTTTGCAAGACTCCAGTATATTCGCTTACGAAATCTACATTTTTTTTACCACAGATAGGTTCACGTTCATACATTATCTCACCTGATAGTAAGCGATGATGTGGTCGACGATGAAGCACGCTTGCCTAGAGTATCTCATTCAATCTTGACTTAAAGACTCCCAGGTTGTAGCTATCAGGAAACACCGGTTCTGGCAGGGAAATCCACTCCTTAGCTGTACGTGCAATGAATGTGCTGCCATATTTGTGGAGTTTCCCAATACCGAAGTTGAGTGAATACTGGTATTCAGCTGCATTAGGTTAGACTGGAAGCTGACCCCAGCAGGTGTATTCGCTAACACAGTTCACATCAATTTGATAGGCACTTTCCAGTACATTGCTCGATGGACATCAGTTATAATAGGCACTACGGTTTTCTTATACTTCAAAGCAGCAATGTACTGCAAAGTGCCTGTCAAATTGATGTCAACTGAGTTAACGAATATGCCTGCTGGTGATGTATAATACTCCCAACCAAGTGTTGATCATGGTGAACAATCTCAACGTAGATTAGCCAAGTAAGCAGGAGATATTATGCACAAGCGCAACCCTAATAGCATTTATTGCTGGCATTTGGTTGGGCCAACAATAAATGCTATCATTATATTGTTGGCCACACATATAACTAAAAGAGTTATGAATATAAATATGGATGGAATAATAATGGATGGAGAGGGAGAGGGAGGCCAAAGAAAAGGTAACCGCTGACAGGACAGAATGGAAGAAAAAAACGTGTTGCGCCGACCCCAAGTAACATGGGATAAGGGCAGGAAGATGATGATGATATTGTTGGCCCAACAATAAATGCTACTAGGGAAGCCATCAATGCACAAGCATGTGCGCATCACAGGTCTCTGTTCCTTCATTCTCATATACCGAGGTGACGGCAATCTGACACGACCGACGACGAGAGACAAGGCGCTGGACCACCAGCTTTATGTGCTTTCCGAGGCATGAGGTGATATAGAGTAAATTCTTATGGAAAACCCAAGAGCACCTTTTGCCCGACCCGGGAATCAAACCTAGAATTTCACGCTCTACAGTCGCGCATAAGACCACGAGACCAACGAGGCAGTCAAGGTTTAACAATTCAGAATTAAGAAGGCCCCTTTAATTTTCTTTTCATGGTTAGAAATGTAGGAAATCCCAAATTTTTCAGATGGTGAGCGAAAACACTGCCAACACCGTTCTTAACGATGAGTATTGCCAGTATTTTCATTTACTGGCAGATTGTCGTCACTACCTTGTATTTGCATGCCATTAATTGTACGGAACCAGTAAAACATTAAGCCCACTTAAATTTAACCGACTCATTTAAACTATAGGTACCTTACTTGATAACCAAATAATCATTACTACGTGATTTGTGTTGCTTATCTGTAGGCATGACTAATTATATAGATCGGACTAACTTACCTAGTGACGTCTGATCCATAATAAAATTATGTGAAGTAATCTCGTCCTCATTTTGTACTTTGTAGTTTGTACTCGTGCACAACTCGCCAATCACATTATTTTAAAGATTTCATCATAAAAACAAAATGTTATCTGTGGTCCAGTCGTTGGCGCGCCCTCCTGACATCTGTCAAATCATTCTTTCAAAGCATATATTATGAAAAGGACTCTACGATGACCGATACGAACATCGCGTATAGTCCCGGCATGGTGCATACAGCACAACGCAAACTTTTTAAGGGGTTTGGATAATGGCTCAATTAAACGTTCCGATTTCAAGGGACCCAATTTAGGAAACAGGAAGGTGTAATAGCAGTTAGAGCAGTTAGTGTACGATTTAGTGAGATTGGGACGTCCCGATTTGACTTCCTAAATTGTGTACGATTTAGGATAGTGTAATCGCATCACCCCGATTTAGAGCTAAGTGTTGCCAATTTAGAGACTTTGTCGCTACAAATGGGGTAGTAGTATTTTGGTTTGTGTTTAACATTAAATTAAATTTCACAAAGTCCCTTTCCCAGAAAAAAAATCTGAGTCCGCTCTTTTTATTTTTAAGTCTGCTCCTGGTAGAATCAGTTTTTAAGAGACTTTAGAGCGACTTTTGATATTCTGTTTAGGGACTCGAATTTGTAAGAGTTGGCAACACTGCCGACTTAGGAGTTCAATTTAGGATAGTGTAATTGCTCGCTTCCTGCTTCCTAGTTAGTTAGTTCCTAAATTGGGTCCCTTGAAATCGGAAGGTGTAATTGAGCCTTAAGACAATCTGATTGATTATCAGGGAAGGGCTGGGATACAATGAGGACGAGATCACTTCACATAATTAAGAATCGGACGTCACTAGGTAAGTTAGTCCGATCTATATAATTATGCTTCGTAATCTCGTCCTCATTTTGTACTTTGTAGATGTTCAAAGAATAAGGTTGTGTTGGTAATAGAATCAGCAATGTTTAAAATAGTTACCTAACTTAAAATTTATGATTCTCTAATTACTATTAGTTTCTAGAATTCTTACTTAGTCTTGTATCAACTAGTGTCTAATAAATATGGCACACAATTAATGACTTATAATCAGACTGTTAATTTTCACATAAAATGCAAGAAGTTTTATCAACAACTACTCTCTATAGAGCACACAGCTTGTGCAAAAACATTAGGATCACTAACTATTGGTCTCTTAAAAAAGCGAGCAAAAGTTGAGGAATTTGTGGTTCAACCAGCAGCTTTTTTATGATTTCAATATTGATACCTTCTTCAGAAGCCTTTGAGGTAGAGGCATGTCTTGTGCTGTGTGATGTGAATTTAGATGTATCTATTCCACTACTACTTAAAATTTGTTTTATACATCTGATAATAGTTGCAGTAGAAGCGGCATGAGAGAAAGGTTTTCTTATAGTAATAAATAATGATTAACAATATTGTCTTGTATACCCTTCGAAAAATCTAGATACAACAAAAGGGTTGTGGCAGGCCAGATAGATAAATTTTCTTTAAAAAAAAAAGTGTCAAGTTGGGTTGAAATCTACCAGGAGTAGAAGTTTTAATAATACTAGAAATGCAAAATAACTTTAATTTCGGAAGTCGGTGTTTCTAGTTTGGTTTCTTCGTTATTTGACACCGACTGCCGAAATTAAAGTTATTTTGCATTTTTTTGTATTATTTATGGAAGTCGGTTGTATTTTTTTTGTAAAAAGTTTTTCATTTTTCACTTTTTAGTTGTTGTACCCCATTCTAAAACTAAATTAATAGTAAAGTTATGCCCGAATTGATAGCCCCAAAAATAGGGAATTGGACATAGTTGGTGAAATTAAGGTGTATCAGGGTGAACTGTACAAATCTGTATACCCCTTCAGAGCGTATCGGCGTGATGTAATGTTGCGAAGTGGTGAAAACAATATACAGACATGCGATTGCAGCAATTCTGGAAGATTCGCTATCATTTATTGAAGAGTTCCATTGTGTATCTCTGAAGTTCTTTATCAGATCTTCACCAAATTAAATAGGATCACATGTGAAGCAACAGCTTTCAAATTAAAAAAAAATCTTCAAAATCGGTTCACGTTGTAAAAAGTTATGAGGTAACACACATAAAAAAAAATACAGTCGAATTGAGAACCTCCTCCTTTTTTTGAAGTCGGTTAATTAAATCTGGGATTTTTATGTTAATATTATCTTCATTATAAGAAATGTTATCCATACTAATGAGTGAGAAGGTTTGTATTCTGTGTGCAGTTACAAGACCTAACATGGTTACTACGAGTATTATTTTGGTTATTAATTTCAAACCAAGAGTTTCATTAGGAAATAAGTTAGATAGTCCCAAACTAACCAAACTAACCCTCCCAAACTATTTCATATTTGGGGTTATTTGGTCTTAATTTAAATATACCCCTAAAAACCTTGACACTCTGTCATCTGTGCCAATGTGGGGGCCTAAAACTAAAGAAATTGCTGACCTAATGGTGTTGAGTAAGTTTTAAGACATTACTTCATTAACTTAATGGTTAGAAATGATATCACCATAGGGACTGAGCCTAGGACAGGGTCAATATCTTGTTTCTGACAAAAGGGAATCCACTGATTTAGAGCAGACTTATATTGCTTCCTTGTTTTGCTAGACAACGAAGCTAGCACTATATCAATTGAAGTGAGCAAAATTGCTCTTCTCAGGAAAGCGTCCCTGATAATACGGCGACTATCAGTGTGAGACTCCTGTGCAATGGGTGTGGATCGCATTTGAACATGAATGCATCTGAAGAGCATGCATCTGGATCAGAGAGCCATGATATTTAATTCAGACATTTAGTATTGAACCTGTTTGCAAACAGGTCAATCTGGGCTGACCCAACTTGACAACAATTGTCTTGTAGGCTATAGAACATAACTTCCATTCAATTTCTGTGTTAGGATGTCTACATTCTAGATCTGCAATTGTGTTTTCTTTAGAATTAATGTAAGATGCATAAACCCATATTTGTCTCTCCTCACACCACTGCCACAACAATCTAGCTAAGTTATTTAGAAGAGGAAAACAGGTACCACCCATTTCGTTGATATAGGCTATGGCCGTTGTGTTATCAATTCTAAGTAAAACCTTACAGTATCTGAGTTTGCTTGCAAATGTCTTGAGCCCTATAAATGCTGCTGTTCAAGGTAATTTATATGGAACTTTTTATCATCAGCTGTCCAGTGCCCATGGCATTATTTGATATCATTACATACCAGTCCCCAGACAGTATGAGAAGCATCAGAGAATATTTCAAGAACAAAAGTTCTGATTGAATTTCTTTTGTGATAGGCAGCAGTGCCTTGTAATTTTCATTGTTGTTTTTTAAGGCTGATTTTTTGTCACTTTCCATTACCTTGGTGCAAAGCCAACCATTTATCCTACAGCTGGGCATGCAGCAACAAGAATACCTAGTATTTGGGCAAACTCTATTATTTTGCATCTCCTTTTAGACTTCAAATTCTTTTTAGACTTGTGGATAAACTATCTTTTTCAGAGGAAGTGAGATGGAAAACTGGACTGAATTTAACATAAACCCTAAATAATGGCAGCACTGTCTGGGTTCTAGGGCACTCTTTTCAGTGTTAATGACAAACCCTAGACTTTTTAACACAGTTGAGTAGTAGACATTTTCTAAACACTTTGCATATGAATCACCCAGGCACAGAATATCATCTAGATATATGAAAGAAAGCAACCCTAATGACCTCAGGTGACCGACAACTTTATGATCTTTGTGAATACATATGGTGCTGTGATAAGCCCAATTGGAAGGCATGTAAACTCATACAATATGTCTTGCAACAGAAAACGGAGAAATCTTCTATGATATTTCTTTATGGGTAACAAATAATATGCATTCTTCAAATCTATTGTGGCAAACAATCAGCTTGGGGTCATAAGCTTCGTTGCTGTCCTTAAATCTTCCAGTTCAAAGTGGTTTGTAGAAACATACATATTAAGATTTTTTAAATTTAATATAAATCTCCAGGTGCCATCTGATTTTGGATGCAAAATATACTAGATAAAAATTGATAATCAACACGTAACTGTAAGAGATCATTAATCTCTATGGAACTAAGATTATTTTCATTCTGTCTGAAGTTGTTATTCCTAGAGTGGAAGTTTGAACTGGAGACTCAGTAAAAGGTAGTTTATAACCCTTGATCCATCCATGTATGGTTGGATTAATAGTAATACTATTCCAGACTTCCGAGAAATACTGCAATCTACCAGTCTGTACCTGAGCTAGCGACGATCCTGGTTCCGAGGATGGTGCTTCTGTGGTGAACGACTCTAGCGTGCCGCTGGCTTCACCTGATTGTTCTGCTTCAGTCCTGTCTTCTGACAACTCGGACGCGAGAACTGTTGTCTTTGTGGGCCCCAGCAGTTTAAATTCTTTGGTCTTGTCGGCTTCCTTACAAGTGCAATTTTCAGCTCCTGTCCTGACTTCTCGACAGCTTTGATGGCATTGAACTTATCTTGAAGCTTATCACCGAACAGGTATTCGGAGATTGGTGTTTGCTCCATCAATTCCTTCATTTCCTTGTTAAGGCCAGGTAGGATTAAGAATCTCCGTGTGATATAATCATGATAAATATGACACAGTAGTCGAGCTGTTACTTAGTGTTTCAATTTGATCTGTACTCCCTTGGGAGACTATCAAAGAATTAAGGACTTTACCAATGGAGGTAATGGCAGTAGCCATTGTATTCTGCTGCCCTCTAAATCCTGTGGTCCCGTTTGACTCCACTTTTATTTACTGCCGCCGCCGCTGTTACTTCTTCATTCAATTTTAGTGGGTTCAATAGGCTACAGTTCGTGGGTGTTTCATATTTATTTATTTATTAAAACTTCATGCAACACAAATGTACAAGGCGGACTTATATTTCTTCAAGTTATTTTGCTTCGTCTCCAAATTTAGCCCATTTATCATAATTGCTGACCACCGTGTGGCTAGACTGCTATGCAGTTCCATAGGTGAAGTAGCTGACTGTACCCCCTCATCTCCGAGTAAATTCTGAATACTTGAAGGTAAAGCTTCAGGATAGGGTATAGATGCCGTTTCACTCTCAGCCTTCTTCTGGTTATCTGTAGGAGGTGTAACAGGACGGCTGTATGTAAACAGGAGTGACAGAGGAGGTGATAATTGGCGGAATGAAGTACGGCTATTCCGCGTCCGGCTGCGTCGGCTTCGTGACACATGGCTTCTCGAGCGTGTTCGTCTGGAGGGGGTTTCATAGTCATCTACGAAGAATAATTCAAGTTAGATTCCAGACTGCTTGAATCTAAATCCACGGCTAACCTCTCGTGATAGCTCTGGGGATGCAGCAGGGACATGTACACTGAACGTATAGAACATAGGCTAACCTCTCGTGAAAGCTCGTGATGTCGTTCTCTTGTAAGTATAAATTCAAGTTAGATGCCAAACTGCTTGAATTCAAATCCACGGCTAACCTCTCGTGATAGCTCTAGGGATGCAGCAGGGACATGTTTAACACTGAACGTATAGAACATCTCTCGTGAAAGCTCTAGTGATGTCGTTCTTTTGTAAGTGTACAGCACAGTTATCGTTCTCGTAAAAACTCTAGAGACTGCTATGCGTATTACGGAACCCAAGGCAATTTTAGGAAAATTATTTCAACTGCTGAAAAACTTGTGAGTAGTTACTTAAATCAAAAAAATGAACCCGAGTTTCAATGATGACTCCGGTTGTGCCTCTTCAATCGTTTTTCCAGCTCTTGGTGGCATTCGTCCAACTCTTTCATTTCCTCGTCTCGTTTCCTTCGATGTTTTCCCATATCGTAAAATTTTTTCTAAAGTTTTCACCGGGAACGTGATCAGCGCGCGGCACAAAAAAGTACAATGATTTAACAGATGTCAGGAGAGCGCGCCAACTACTGGACCACACATAACATTTTGTTTTTGATGATGAAATCTTTCATCTTTAAAATAATGTGATTAGCGAGTTGTGCACGAGTGCAAACTACAAAGAACAAAATGAGGACGAGGTTACGAAGCATAATTCGTGATCAGTGTTCCTTATCTTTGTACCTAATCTTAGAATAGTATGAACCAAAGCTGTGTAACTGTTTATTCGTTGTAAATGATAAATGAATTAATTAAATGAACGGTTGAATCGAACTTCTGCCGCCCCTCACTACCTCCACTGCTGAAAGCCGACGGGTCGCTGGCCCACTCCACTGAGGAGACAGCAAACTTGTTTGCCTCTCTGTTTGCGATATCTTCACGTCTAGATCCTGGTGGCGCGAGGCCCCCTGGTACTCTTGGAGGATGCGAGTCGATTATGTCGGACATTCGCATTCATCAGATGGATGTCCGAAGGGTACTGCGTAACCTAGACGTTAACATGGCTAGTGGCCCCGACGGGATACCGGCAATTGTACTGAGGACTTGTGCGCCTGAGTTGTCTCCGTTCTTGACGCGCATATTTCGCCTTTCGTTTGAGACTGGAAAAGTGCCGATGGCTTGGAAGCAAGCTAACGTGCAACCCGTGCCCAAAAAGGGTAGTCGAGCTGACCCAGAAAATTATAGACCCATCTCGGTAAACGGGAACGTATACTGAATGGTAAAATCGTGGCATACCTTTCTAGGTATGCCACGAGTCGGTCACTGAGGATATCGTTAGCTTCTGCTAAGGATATCCTCAGTGACCGGCAATACGGCTTCCGCCGAAATCGGTCAACTGGGGATTTTCTAGCGTATGCCATTTACATCTGGAGTGAGGCCATCGAGAAACAAGGAGAAGCCTTTGCGGTCACCTTTGATATCTCGAAGGCCTTCGACGGGGTCTGGCACGATAGCCTAATAACCAAGCTTCCTTCCTTTGGTCTGCCCGCCGGTTTATGTGATTGGATTGCAGATTTCCTGAGGGATCGGTCTATCCGAGTGGTCATAGATGGCTGCTCGTCCGGACTACTGGCTATTAATGCCGGTGTTCCTCAGGGGTCGGTACTCTCGGAAACATTGTTTTTGCTGCATATTAACGATCTGCTAAAACCCGGTACCTTTGGGTATGCAGACGACAGCACTGTTGCCGAGAGATACGTGCCCGACGCACGAGCTAGCGGGGCTCAGGTCCGGTCTCTCCGAGAGGCTATGGTTGGGTGCTTGCACTTGTCCTAACAGGCTGTCTCAGAATGGGGTGATGCCAATCTGGTCTTCTTTCCGCTAAAAGGAGCCAATTTCACCTGGCTCCATCTTTTCGAGGTCATTTTTTCATAATTTTTTTCATAAAGAGAAAACGTTGCCCCACACTAGGAATTACTCCTGTATCGTGGGTGCGTTCACAAACATTTAAACTCACATACACAAGACACCCAGACCCGGAACAACTATCTGTAGGCCATACAAATATTTGTTCCGTGCGGGAATCGAACCCGCGACACGCTGCGCAGCAGTCGAACGCTCAACCACTACGCCAACCGTGCCGTCAAGGTCGAGGTGTAACCGTGCAAATAACAGACCAGCTTGATCTTCTTGGTGTTACATTAACATCTAACCTCAATTTTGGTCCCTTCATAGAGACAAAGGCTCAAGTGGCTGCCAAAAAGTTGGGGATCCTCGCAAAGGTGAGACGGTACTTCACGCCGGAACAGCTGCTCAAATTTATCGAGCGCAAGTTCGATCGTGTATGGAGTAATACTCGGATCTTTGGGACGGATCTGCCAGATACCAGCTTGATGCCCTTGAGACAAATGAGAAACGAGCCAAGAGGATCATCGGCAATGATAGGCTCGTTGAGTCGAAGCTCCAATGTCTTGAGCATAGACGCCGAGTTGCTAGCCTGTTGGATTTCTATCGGTTATATTTTGGGGAGTGTGTGACGGAATTGCATAATTCCAATCCATTGAGGTCCATCAACGGACCACAAGACGTACGGCGATATGCAACCGGTACATGTTGAACATCCCATCCACACGCACAAAACGATTTAGGAACACATTCATTGTGCGTACAGGCAGGGAGTGGAATTCCCTGCCGGTGTCTGTGTTTCCCGATAGCTACAACCTGGGAGTCTTTAAGTCAAGAATGAATAGGTTACTTTAGGCAAGCGTGCTCCATCTTCGACCACATCATCGCTTACCCTCAGGTGAGATGGTGGCCAAACGCGTGCCAATCAATATTAATAAAAAACCGCTCTTCCATCACTCACCCACCATTTTTAACCGACTTCGCAAAAAGGAGGAGGTTCTATGTTCGACTGTGTTTTTTTTTTGTTATGATTGTCACCGATTTCTGTGTCAGTTGGGGACCGATTTTCAAAATTCTTTTTTATCCGAAAGAGTGTACTCCAGAGGTGGTCCCATACAAATTTTATCGAAATTGCTTTAGCGCTTTTTGAAAAAATCTACAAAAACAAAAATGTGTCTACGTAGATGACGTTTTGATCTCTTCCAATTACGAGTATGTTCAAATTCCATGTTCCATGTTATTGGGGTTGTCAATTCGGACGTAACTTTAATATTGTGTAACGTATTATGACTGTGAAATTTTATGTTTGATTACCCCTTTTTATTTTGAGTTATTTCAGTCCATCCAAAGATTGTCTGATAGATATCGCTGTCAACAATAAGACAGCCATTGTACCCATACATTTAAGTTCATCTAGAGTGTTTGTAACTATTTTGGTGTACAATGATGCCGATGGATGCGAGACGTACAGGACTGGTCATTGTGGCGACACTTGGGGGAGGCCTATGTCCAGCAGTGGACGTCTTTCGGCTAAAATGATGATGATGATGATGAATGAGAATTTCCATACAACGTGGCAATGTCACCAGTCTTTTGGCCACATTACTAGTCGACAGCGATGCGGACTTTTCGACGTCAAATTATTTAGTTAATTTTTGGAACGAAGTTCCTTATCGCGCGTTGTGAAAGGGGGCTAGATGGAAAAAATTCTTACGAAAAGTTGTCACGACACTAATGAGGCTGTTCATCCAAAAAGATTGTGTTGGAAAAACAATCTAATAAAAACTTCTTGTATTTTTGGTGGGTAGGTACAAAGTTTGCAAGCAGAAGCTGAGCTTAGCTGAGCTGAGCTGAGCTGAGCTGAGCTGAGCTGAGATGAGCTGAGCTGAGCTGAGCTGAGCTGAGCTGAGCTGAGCTGAGCTGAGCTGAGCTGAGCTCAGCTCTTACATATAACTTCTTACGTGCGTGCGTGTGTGCGTAGTTAATAATAAAAGTTGTCACGACACTAATGAGGCTGTTCATCCAAAAAGATTGTGATGGAAAAACAATCTAATAAAAACTTCTTGTATTTTTGGTGGGTAGGTACAAAGTTTGCAAGCAGAAGCTGAGCTTAGCTGAGCTGAGCTGAGCTGAGCTGAGCTGAGCTGAGCTGAGCTGAGCTGAGCTGAGCTGAGCTGAGCTGAGCTGAGCTCAGCTCTTATATATAACTTCTTACGTGCGTGCGTGTGTGCGTAGTTAATAATAAAAAAATATTATAAATTAAAAAAAATAAAATTATGTTACAATTCCTTCACTAATTAATCGAAAGGAACTTCGTTCCATCCGGGTGTCCCTTGACACCTCTCAAGTTTTTTTTTTTTAATTTATTGTTTAATTTTATTTATAGTTACAATGTGTATTTTTGTTTCATGTACAAATATAAATGTAAACAACTCAGAATATATTATATACGTAGTTTGCAACTAGAACAATTAATAAAAATTGTATTCTACTCACAAATAATTGGTGGTTAGTAAAATGTCGGTTTTAGATTATGGGCTACAATCTAAAACGTTTCTAATATTGCAGTAGCGTTATAGATTGTATCAAAAATTTACAAAATATTGCGACATAACTCATAATAATCGTATTTCATAACATTATGCAATTCTCAAATATTCAAATATTATTTATTATCTGCTAACAATCTGCAGTTGTCTCCTTGGTACATTATCTGCTGGTTAGCAGATAAACGATTGATTTGTCTGGTCTTTATATAAATCACAGACGCTGTGATTGCCTTAGGCCTTATCAAATCATGCTTTGATTAGATATATAACGAAAAAAATCGTAATGGAGATTATCCGTTTATAGATAGTAGGAATCTAGGTATGTCTATACTACTCATAATCATTTTATCTTAAATAAGCTCGTGAAATAGGTCATGAAATGGAAAGTGCAAACAGGATGAGGATACAGACAGACGAATTGGCGGCTAAAAATGGTAATCTGCGGGGGTTTTACCAATGAATTTACACGCGTGAAAGTTAAAAATTACCACACTCATATTTTTTTACTTTTAATAGGTATGCGTTTGACCACTATGTCACCTGATAGTAAGCGATGATGTGGTCGAAGAGTGTATCATATCAGAGTAAAACGAAAAACATCGTCTAAGTCGCTAAATTGTGTTTGATTTAAAAACATTCAAACAACTAAAACTAAAATACAAGTAGAAACGTACTGTAATATTAATAGAATAGGATTCAACGCTAAAAAGTTGTTTTATAGTTTCGCCCCGATTTACCCTTGCATCACATTCGCCCCAATTTTCCTCGTACATGAATTTGGTCACGATAAACCGAGAAATGGGTGATGGTGGCGTAAATGGATCCATATCTCAAGAGCGTAGGGGTCACCCACTATCTGCGTGTTAACATTTTAATCGGCAAATATTGACTCAAGGCGGATTAACCAATGTTAATACAAGTATTTAACCCAAGTTTCCACAGTATGGCACTTCTTGAAGATAAAAATTGTTTGGCTTCTTTTACAATTTTATTGGTGGATTTGGTAAATCCGAATGACAGGGTTGTCAGGGTCTGGTGGGTAGTTATTTTTTCTACTTCAGGACTTCAGCAAGTACTTAAGAATTCTGATGATCATCAATGAGTGAGTTAGTGACGAAATCAGGGTTTTTTAAATATCATTAAAATCTAAAGTTTGACAACATATTCCGAGAATTTTATTTATGTGGTATAGTCCAAACCCAAGCTATGGGGGTTCAAAAAAACGACGAAGCGCTTCGAGCAAAGCTAGGTAGTGCCCTTGCACTTGGCTCGTCTTGGCGGGGGCAAAATCATTCAAATTTTTAATTCATTCAATTTATCTAATGTTTTACGGAACCAACAAGAATAACTTTAACCTCTGCTACTTATATTGATAATGTTTTCTGCAATTGTGATTGTTTAGACAAAGCCATAGTAAATTATCTACCGTCGGATCATAGTGGACAAATGGTAACTTTTTAATTTACAGCTGCTTTGAAAAAAACTCAAATACAGCTTAGGCCAATTACAACTGGCAAGTTAGCAAATGTCTAATTTAATGTCTTGGGCCATAATATTGATGAAGCAAATAAATATTATATATTTTTTCCGTGGTGCTGAATGAATTTAACACAGCTTTTAAAAAGAAGTCCAAAAATATTTTCCCAAAGATTATATTCAGTAACTGGGCTACTAAAGGCATTCGGAGAAGTAGGGAAAGACTATTCGAGCTTTATGGCCTTAAGCTTGGCTTAGCACTGAAACTTTTAAGAAATATGTAAACAAATATTCAAAACTCTTTAGAAAAACCTGCAAGGTAGCCAAAACCCTGTACATTAGCAACAAGATCAAATAGGCAGAAAATAAAATAAAGAGAGTTTGGAAAGTTTTTAATAATGAAACTGGTAGGAATACAATATGTAACACGGATTTTTTATTGGAGACTTCACGTGGTGCCTAATAATAATTAAAAAGAAATAAATAAGTTCTAACTTAGAAGTAGCTCAAGCTGCAAGTATCTGAATTTTTTCACCAATGTACCTCTTAAAACAACAGAAGCTTTAAATTCATCACCGGTTGCCTCAGTTACTATATTAAAAGCCAACGTTCCAGGCTGTCTGGTTGGATTTCAATTCAAATATATTAACTCTATGACATCATCATCATCATCATTCTCCTGCCCTTATCCCAATTTATTTGGGGTCGGTGCAACATGTCTTTTTCTTCCAAAGTCAGTCAATTCAGGTAATGTGTGTTTGGAAAAAAGTTTAGTAATAACACTTAGAATGCATTTTCATAAAAAAGTTAAAAAAAAATTGCGACTTTGACCTTCAATATCTCCAGAACTCCGGGCCTGCGGACGGCGTGTAATGGGTAGCTCGCCGTCCGATCAGCACCAGGCCCGAGAGTCGACGGCACGTAGTGTTCCACGCGCGCCTCAAAGAGTTGTCAGCAATAGAGACGGGGCCCGTCATGGCGGATGCCTGCCCGGGGATTGAGGATAAATTCGAAACAGAGTTACCTCGCCCCCGGGCACTAAGGGCAGGAAGGAACAGGGGTGGGTTTTAGTCAGTAAGAGTCTGACACGCCCTCACGCTCCACTCAGAGCGTGAGAAGTCATTGGATGATTTCCCACCCCACAAAAAAAAAAAAACTCTAGAACCAGTGGTTTCACAGGTATGTTTTAGTAGAAAAAAATGATCCTAATAATGGGTAGAAAAGGCTTTCGGCTTCGGCAACTGTCTTTTTACCCCCTATTACTACTATATATTAATGATCTTCCCAATCTATTAAAAAAACAACCTCAAATAGTATTATTTACTGACGATACGTCTTTAATTTTTAGATTAATAGACGTTCCACAAATCTTGACGACGTAAATAACGCCCTACTTCAGGTCCAAAACTGGTTCACTGCAAATAATTTAGTGTTAAATAGCAAAAAAACTAAGAGCTTAAGATTTGCTTTACCGAATGTTAAAAGTAATTGTTGTGACATACATTGAACAAAGAAAATGAATAGAATTCGTCGAAAACACAGTATTCCTTGGAAATACTCTCGACTCAAGGCTACAATAGGGTCCTCATTTAACATCTCTTGCAGGACGGTTAAGTTCAGCAGCATAATATGCTGTTAGAAAAATCCGTCAATTTACTGATGTAGATCCCGCAAGGCTAGTCTATTTTAGTTATTTTCATAGCATCATGTCTTACGGTATTTTGTTATGGGGACGAGCTACAACCTACAAACATAGAGCCTACTTTTATTTTGCAGAAAAGATCTATTAAAGTCATATACAATCTTCGCCAGCGCGATTCTCATAAGGAACTGTTTAAAGATATTAGCATCAGCTTGTCAATACATTTATGAGAACATTATGTATGTTCGGAAAAATCTTCATCTATTTACTAAGATAAGTGACAGACATAATAATTTTATTACTAGAAATAGGAACAATTTAGATCAATCTCGGTTCAGATTTACTAAAGTACAGTTTTTTTTATGGTTTACTGTGTAAAATTTTGAAATAAAATAGCACTGGAGATTCTACAACTAAATGAGACAAAATTTAAAATATGCATAAAACGCACACTATGTAGACCAGCATATTAGAAATTGGAGGATTATATCCTTGATAAAATGCTTGGCTTAATGCCGGTCATGCTCCACAGTCAGAGCAACGTAGGTCCACTAGTTAGTTCTTTTTTATATTTATATATTTGGAAGAGATGCTCTCCCTTTTATTTTTCTTAACATTTCAGTGTCTAGCGGCACGCATGTGCGCCACCCAGGAAATTCCGTTTACCTTGCCAAAAAAATTGCCAATAACCCGATTCACGCGTTTAATTTCCTATTATTACTATTATCCAAGGTCTTTAGACCTGTGGCAAGTTTACTACACTATGTTTATACACCCGGAACATAACAAAGTCTATAGTTACACGATGGCCGACTGTCAACGGGGCTTGACAGATGTTGACATTAGACGCGCGCGGTGTATACTTTTTTTTTTATTTTGATGAATTAAATAAATATTATTACTTTTCTTTGAACAGTATTGTTCAAAGAAAATTAATAATAATTATGCTGAACGCCCTAATTGCTCAGGAGCCAGATGTTGACATATTTATGTATATTAGTAAATTTATGTTAAATGTTTGCATGAAGTTTTTTAGTTAAATTTTACATTGTTGGCTTGCTGCGCGCTTTGGTGTTTACTGTAAGTGTAGCAAGCAATTTTTATACAAATAAATAAATAAATTGCATAGTTTCGAAGCATTTTTTTCTTTTCTAATTTTGCAAATGTGAGTATCATAGAATAACTTATATTATTAGATAACTGATACTGCATATTGTTTGACATGAATGAGCATGGCAAACTCACGCGAATGACCCAACACACGCGTGTTGGGTCATTCGGTTCCCTTCATTATGGTTGAGCTGAGTGGTCACGCATCATGTTCGTGAACGGGCGCCGTCAGTTGGGACTGGTCATCTCTTAGCTGCCATTGGCTTGTTTTATCTTTATTTTCTGAATTGTTTGTTTTTATTTTATTTTGTTTTACAGATTGTTCTCACATAATTAGAAGCAACAAGAAATATGTAACTAGTTTTGTAACACATAACATGGTTTAAAACAGTGTCTATGGAGTTTCTTGTGCTTTCTTCTCTAAAGAGATCTACGCTTTGGAATGTGCAATTAGGTTCATCTTTCTGACTGACCGACTTATTGACAATTCAATAGTGCCTGTAACGTGTTTATTTGAAATAACTGCTTTGATTTGATTTGAGTGCAATCAAAGTGGCCAGCTTTTGGGCCCAAATTTTTTAGGAAACCATCGAGCCAAAAGAAAAAGAAGAAGTTGAGTGTACCTGAAATGTAAAGAAAATGCGACCGTTAATTTGACTGACAACCATGTAGTGGTTAAAATCACACAGGTTAATGTGTTATTATCCTTATGCAAATAAAAACTTATTATCAGTGCAGGCTCTTGTTAAGACGAGAAATGTTGTAACGATGCTAGACATCAGCAGACGCTGATGTCTAGCAATCAGTATTTAGTTTAAATGATGATCGCATGTGGTCGTCCCGTTTTGAAGCAGTATTTAATTATTATTACTGGTGAGTTCCTTTTGAATTCTTTAGTCATTTTAGTCTCAAGTAAGAAGTTGAGACCATGGAGTCTTGGAAGCTGAGTCTGATAACATGTGTGAAAATTTCGGGTCGGGTTTTAATGGAAGAAAATTCTTTGAGTGACTGGTAGTCTAGTTATTCGTACCTACTTGAAATTATGGGTTAATTTTTTGATTTATTGTTATTAAGAAAACGCCATAATGTTAGCGGAGTTTCGCATTTAATTTGAACCTGTAAACATTGACGACTAAACTAATGTGTGTCTAAGTGTCGCCACAATATATGTATGTTACGGCTTAAACCCGAAATGCGGCTAGAACTAGTTGTTCTAGCCGGCTAGAACTAGGTGTAGGTAGCTGGTAGAAATTGGTTAAACTTAGGTGTAAAAAAAGCCTAATAATTCAAGGTTAGAACTAGGTGCAACCAATTTCATTCGGCGCATTATTGCAACGGAACCTCAAAACATTTGAAAGTAGTCGGGACTCATTGGTATGAAAATAAAACACCACGAATTAGGCCCATCCCCCACGAACCTAACCTATCTGAGTCAGGGTGTCCCAAGTCCCTAGCTGGGTTTGAAACTTTTTTTTTAATTTCTAGAATAATATGCATTTTATCTTAAATTATTCTATAAAAACCGACCAAGAGCGAGAGAGAACTAATCATATATTTTTCAGGTTTTTTTTTATAAATCTGCCTCCTGCTTATAGGTTTTCGTGTAATCTATAAGTAAAGAACTACTTTCTGTATTTTTGGAACGAAGTTCCTTATCGCGCGTTGTGAAAGGGGACTAGACGGAAAAAATTCTTACGAAAAGTTGTCACGACACTAATGAGGCTGTCCATCCAAAAAGATTGTGTTGGAAAAACAATCTAATAAAAACTTCTTGTATTTTTGGTGGGTAGGTACAAAGTTTGCAAGCAGATCAAGCATTATCAAACATTATTTATTATAGTTGTTGTTATTGCTAAAGAGTTGAGTTGAGCTGAGCTGAGCTGAGCTGAGCTGAGCTGAGCTGAGCTGAGCTGAGCTGTGCTGAGCTGAGCTGAGCTGAGCTGAGCTGAGCTGAGCTGAGCTGAGCTGAGCTGAGCTGTTCTGAGCTGAGCTGAGCTGAGCTGAGCTGAGCTGAGCTTAGCTGATCTGAGCTGAGCTGAGCTGAGCTGAGCTGAGCTGAGCTTAGCTGATCTGAGCTAAGCTGAGCTGAGCTGCGATGAGATGAGATGAGATGATGAAGTATAACTTCTTACGTGCGTGCGTGTGTGCGTAGTTAATAATAAAAAAAAATATTATAAATTAAAAAAAATAAAATTATATTACAATTTCTTCACTAATTAATCGAAAGGAACTTCGTTCCATCCGGGTGTCCCTTGACACCTCTCAAGTTTTTTTTTTTTAAATTTTATCCCCAGTGGTTTCAGAGATAAGGGTGGTCATTGGTGCATGGTAATTTGTCATCTATTTTCTTAAATAACTTTTAAACTATATATTTTAAAATTATGAAAATAACACATTCGACACCCTCACAATGTGCGGCTTTCATTTGATATTATGTCGCACGGAGCAGTTTGAAAAAACTTTGTTTTTTAATTTGCCGATTTTCACCCCAAAAGTAGCTCCTATATTCCAAATTAATTTATTTAGGGTACACGTTCGTGTTTGGGTCACATATATTCATGTGTACCAAATTTCAACCCTATCGGTCCAGCAGATTCGGAGCAAATTGGCTGTGACAGACGGACATCCAATAAGGGTTCAGTTTTTTCATTCGGACTTTCGGAACCTTAAAAACTGATAATAATAATGTAAAAACACGTTTGAAAAAAAAAAGAACTCATTGGACATCGAAAAATTCATCCCCATCGATGTCAGTGGGAAAAGTGCTCAGAACGCTGGCAGCATTCCCACGTTGAATAGCAATACTGATTCGTTGGCTAAAGAAAAGCCCAGCCCCCTGGTCACATAAAGAGTCGACTAGCTGTTTGCTGATCCCGAAAATCTCGAATTGTTGAGGTCATATAATAAAATAAATGTCAGACTCATGAGACATTTCAACTTCGTTTTTGCGTGACAAAACTAGTGCAGGTGTACTTAGATATTTGCAATATGAGTAGGTGACGAAAACAGTGTATTGACATGCAAAATGCATTGTTTCTCGATTTTTAAACAACGAGATTAGTGCAATGACATTATTGAAATTTATTATAAGTTACATTTTCTGTGGACATGACGTCTGAAGGAAGAAGAGAAGAAGGTTATATTGATATGAGTATTCAGTGTGTGCAGGAGTGAGCATTAGTTATCTATCTTATGGATGCTCTTAAAATAAGTTAGACATTTAAAACTGACCAAGGCGAATTTGATCCTCATTTAGTATGGTTTCTCTTGCAGTATCTAAGTAGCATTAACAATCACTAGAGTTAGTATCGTTTAAATATTTCATAACTGTTAATTTTATATTTCTAGCAAATCTAGCCTTCATATGTATGGGCTTGAGCGTTGCCTGGTCATCACCAGTGCTGGTTAAGTTGAAGAATGAGACGGAGACAGTCCTGTCAAGGCCGATCACCGAGGAAGAAGGATCATGGATTGCTTCCATAGGAGCTGTTTGCGGACTTGTTTGTTAGATTTATTTTACTTATTTTTCTACAAATTATTAGATAAAGATATTGCCTGCGCTTTCCTTCAGAGTTAACAATTTTGCTTTTGTATTTTCTTGAGTTCCGAAGTCTTTTTTTATGATTTACCCTTCTTTAGCAAGCCATATGCTAAGACTAGAAAAAGAAGTATGGTTTTATTGATTCGCTCTCCAGTACCTACTTCAAAATTACTAAGAATCATTACTTGATTTTCTTATTAAGAGTTGCGTAAACTCGTTTTCAGACGGCTCGCCTATTTCAGCAACTTTTCTCTTTTTCCAGTAAACTTTACCGTAGGCTTCCTTATGGACCGCCTAGGCCGTAAGACCTGCATCATACTCGGCTTTATACCACGCCTGGTGATGTGTTTCTCACTCATGTTCGCCTCAGAGGTATGGGTTCTGTACTTCGGCAGGGCAGTCGATGGATTCGCTAATGCGCTCGTTGTCACCGTGGTTCCTACGTATGCTTCGGAAATCGCTAGTGTGAGTTGTGACCTTTTTATTTTTTTTCTTCCACATCCCAGCCCATCATTTTTCAACATGATCAAAAAATTTGCGAAAAAAGTATGTACATATAGTGTAAATACCTATTATTGTTTCACAAGGAACTCTGTTAACTTATCTACTACCTTTACGATCATGGCTTCCGTCATTCAAGATTCACCGATATTTCCTTTAACCGATTTTGTTTTTAACCGACTTCAAAAAAGAGGAGGTTCTCAATTCGTCTGTTTTATTTTTTTGTATGTTTGTTACGCGATATCTCTGCCATTTGTGAATCGATTTTGATAATTCTTCATAAACAAAAAATATGTATACACAGATGACGAAACACGAAACACGAAAATGAAAAACACGAAACGAAACGTTTTCATCATCATCATCATCAGCCTTTTTAATGTCCCCACTGCTGGGGCACAAGCCTCCTTTCTATGAGAGGGTGTGGGCCGTAATCCATCACGCGGGCCCAATGCGAATTGATGGATGTCACATGTCTTCGAATTTTTGGTTCTAGGATATGCCGGTTTCACCGTTTTGAGAGCAGTGGTGATGAAATAATTTACACAAAGTAAAGCGCCTGGCTGGGTTTGAACTCGCGACCTACAACTTGTAAGTCGCGGCCGATACCACTGGGCCACCACTGCTCGATGACGTTTTGGTCTTTTCCAAATGTTCAAATTTCATGTTATTGGGGTTATCCATTCGGGCATAACTTATTTAGTTTTACTTCTGGAGTACAACAACTAAAAAGTAAAAAATAAAAAACTTTTTTACAAAAAATACAACTGCCTTCTGAACATTACAAAATAACTTTATTTTCGGAAGTCGGTGTCAAATAACGAAGAAACAAAATATAAACACCGACTTCCAAAAATAAAGTTATTTTGTAATTTTTAGAAGGCGGTTGTATTTTTGTAAAAAAGTTTTTTAATTTTTGAAATAAAAGATAGTCGACGATCAAATTCGAAATTCAGCATGTTGCTGTGGGTGGACACAACTTTACCCAAATACACTCTGTCGTCATATTGATAGATAAGCGATGACTGTACTAATTGCTTCATAATCTCTATATCGTCTGTGTCGCTGCATAGGTACCTACTCTGCACTTAATCTGATACTAATGTTCTCTACATTAGTATCACGTTTTGATTGGTAAGATAAGAGTGCTGGGTCTATAACTGGACCCTAATCCTTTCAGCGCGTTAACATTGAACTACATAATATTGAGATTGTTTTTTAAGAAAACTATAGAGTCGAACTGAACCGGGATTTTTAGTTACAATACCTCTCAACCTACTTTTTTCTTCCTTGCGTCAGTCTTGTTCTCGTCCAGTTTTAAAAATATGGAGACTTGGTTGCCAACATTTTATTTTTAAGATTGTCCACCATCTGTGCGCATAATCCTAAAATGTAGAATGTAGATGTAATGTAGAAAAAAAAATCGTTTTCCAGAAAGAAATCCGCGGCGCCCTCGGCACGATATCTCAAGTGGCTTCAGCATTGGGGATGTTAACCTTCTTCTCCATCGGTCCCTTCATGTCTTACTTCGAACTGCATCTGATCTACACCATTATCGTTGCCTCCATCAGTGTCCCTATGTGGTTCATACCAGAGACGCCTTATTTTTTATATTCTAGAGGTAAGATGAAACCATTTCATTTCATTCATTCATTTATTTCATTTCATTTATTTATTCAATATCGATTTTTACATCATTTCTGAATTTCTATAACTAAATATGTAAGTACCATTATGCAAGAAATAGATATTTAGATCACCACAATATATATTTGCTTCTACTACTACTGTTGGAAATAGGCCTCCTCCAAGCGTCGCCACATTGACCCTGTGCTTGTGGCAGCAGATTTTACCTTCATCTGGTCTTCTTTACAATTTGCTAGACGCCTTTGAACCTTGCGCCTTATTTGCTTAGATTACAATATTTCAATGTCACCTTGTTTTGGGAACGATTATTTGCAGGGGCTTTGTTTGAGGAAGAGCTAAATGAACTACAGATACATCACAATACAGAAGATATTTCGTGATCATAATTTATTATAAATAATAAATAAATAAATAAATTTATTTCAGACCAGAGTCCATAATTAAAAACATTACAAACAAATAACATACACACACACCACGTACCATCAGAAGTTAAAATACACATCAGAATTAAATAATCAATGTCACAATTAATCCACCACCACCATGAAATATCTGAAACGAGATTTGAGTATATTCAAATCTCGTTTGCATAGTTTTCCATTCAATGGCCGGCTACATAAGCATTTTGGTTCCATATGGGAATTACACTCGAAATCCGTAGCTTTTTAGATAAAATTCATTTGCCTTGATTGCATAGTAGTTATTCCTATGCCGAGCACTTGGCCGAGTGCACTGTCTGATGTTGTAGTTTGACTAAAAGCATTTCTTTAAAGAAATACAATACCATATTAAGAAATGTTTGAAGTTCTAGCATCCGTAGAATAAGGTTCAATAGAAAATCCGTAAATTATAATTTTCTTCTGTGATCTCTTCCAGGTCGCAAAGAGGACTCCCTAAAAGTCCTCAACAACCTTCGAGGTTCAGAAAACCTGTCCAACGAAGAATATAAACTATACTCTTTAAACAAACCAAAAGTATCGACGAAAGAGATTTTTAGAGACAAGATCACGCTCAAAACTCTTGGCAAGGTCATCTTCTTGAGTACTTTTCTGGAACTGATTGGATATAATGCTTTAATGTTCTACATGCAGACTATCATGGAATCTACGCAGACTTCTGTTGGAGAAGATGTGGCATCTGTTGTGTGTGGATGCATACAGCTTGTGGCTTGCTTCTGCACTATTCTCATGACGGATAGATTTGGGAGGAAGCCTATATATTGGTTACTACTTTGTTTGGAATGGCTGTTGGGATGGTAAGTTGGGTTTTGTTTCAAGCTTCTACAAGTAAGTTGACTGTCCTCTGCCATGAGTACTTGATTTTGTATGCCAACCACGCATTTGTGCGTAACATGGCTATATGAAACAGTTATATACGACTTGCGTGGTTTAACCATAGGCCGTTAAAAGGGCACCTTTATACATGCATGATCATAAGTAACACTTTCTTCATTTACGAACGCAGTTATGGGTTCTATATGACTAGAAAAACGTTACGTGAATTGATCATGGGAATTTCGAAAGCTTATGCCATTTCCATACATTTTGGATTTATCTAACTTCGTTATAGTTTCGCTATCCTTAATGTAAATGGAATTTTGTGTAAGCTCACAGAATACTCATTTTTGGCGAGCTAGATTTGTTTAATAACATAATAACACAACTACTGGACTATCGAGGCAGTGTAATATGTGTATGTAAGCTATTAGATACTCGTTTATAGCAAAAAGAGTAACTAGGTAGATCTTGTATAAGATATCATTTTTTAATAATTAATAGGCTTGCGCTTGACCACTATGTCACCTGATGGCAAGTGATGATTTTGCCGAAGATGGAGCACGCTTGCCTAAAAGTAGCCTATTCATTCCTGTCTTAAATACCTACAGGTTGTAGCTGTCAGGAAACACAGACTCTGGCAGGAAATTCCACAAATTCAACTTACAAATTATCGAACGCAACTTTCAATCAATATGTTACACTGTCCTATCGTGTTGTATGCTATCGTTTGGACATGCTACTGAGTGCACGCGACTAAAAGAAATATCAGGATTAAAAGAAAGATATCAATCAAACATGTGAGCCAAATACTGATAATTGCTTTTTCTTGCCCAACAAATCAGCATTTCTATTCAACAATGGCATTGCCGAGATATAGAATGCCATTACAGATAAAGGAATACGGGAGGGTGTGTCACGATAAGTTAAAACTCGTCGATTTTCCGCAGGAGCTGCAGCAGTGTGCTGATAAAAGTTGTAACATATTAGAGCATAGGCCTGTCATTGATAGAATGTATCATGACATTGTTGTAGCTTTGAGCGAATCAGCAGTTATCGGCCGGGAAATAAAACGTTTAAGCGAAAGCGTAGTGTAGTCGGCTGGAATAAACATGTAAGCGGGGCACACAGGGAGGCCAGACACAAATTTCTAACTTGGGTGTGGTATGGTAAACCAGCTGCCGGTCTAATATATGAGGAGATGTGTGATTCCAAAAGAAAGTTTAAATCCAGATTAAAGTGGTGTCAAAATAATGAAAATCAGATTAAAATGGACATGCTCGCTTCACATCACTCACAAAAAGATTTTAAATCATTCTGGAAAGCCACAAATAGGTTGAATAAAAGACCCGGGCTCCCTGTGTGTATCGATGGAGCAAGTGACTCAAAAGAGATTGCGAATATCTTTCTGAATCACTTCAGTGTAAAGTCGCCGCTGGGGCCGCCGTCATGGGTGCTCGATGTTGGGTCTGGAATGGAACTTGAAACAAGGTTTAGCGCCAAAGATATTGAAAAAACAATTTCATCAATGTCTAGAGGAAAGTCACCCGGCCATGATGGCCTCAGCATTGAGCACCTGCGATACGCGGGTCCCCATCTGCCCAGAACATTGTCCATGTTGTTCGCATTGTGCATGAGTCATGCATATCTGCCGGTCGAGATGTTGGGAACGCTGGTAGTACCTGTAGTTAAAAATAAAACTGGCGATATAGCCGATAAGAATAACTATAGGCCTATATCATTGGCGACAATTATCTCGAAGATATTTGACGGTCTGCTTAACACGCAATTAAATAAATATATAAGACCACATGAAAACCAATTCGGTTTTAGGCCCGGATTGTCTACGGATAGTGCTATTTTGTGTCTTAAGCAGACTGTCAAATATTATACGGATCGGAAAACGTCCGTATACGCTGGTTTTCTCGACCTCTCGAGGGCTTTTGACCTGGTTTCATATGAAATACTTTGGAAAAAGTTAGATGATGCTAAACTACCAAGAGATCTTATTAATGTCATCAAGTTCTGGTATGGAAACCAGGTCAATAGTGTCAGATGGGCAGGGGTCAGATCTGACGCGTATGGGTTGGAGTGCGGAGTGAGACAAGGAGGGTTGACGTCGCCATTGCTCTTCAACCTGTATGTGAATGAGCTGATTGAGGAGCTCAGCAGCACCAGGGTAGGTTGCTATATAGATGGAGTGTGCTTAAATAATATAAGCTATGCGGACGACATGGTGCTGCTGAGTGCGTCGCCCTGTGGCCTCAGCAAGCTGTTGCGGATTTGCGAAAGATATGCATTACAACATGGACTTGTGTATAATGTGAAAAAGAGTGAAGTTATGGTCTTTGAGGCCGGCAGCAGTAGTGTACCTATTGAGATGCCGACCATTAAACTGAACGATGTTCCTCTACAGAGAGTAAAGCAATTTAAGTATCTAGGGCACAATCTGACTGCCGACCTCAGGGATGATAATGACATTGAACGGGAGCGAAGGGCGCTGTCTGTACGTGCTAACATGATAGCTCGCAGGTTTGCACGCTGTTCGAGTGAAGTCAAAATCGCATTATTCCGTGCATATTGTACTTCATTCTACGCGTGTAGCCTGTGGGCTCATTTTACACTAAAGGCATACAGCGCCCTCCGAGTCCAATATAATAATGCGTTTAGGGTGCTGATGGGGTTGCCGCGTTACTGTAGTGCTTCAGGGATGTTTGCTGAAGCCCGCGTAGATTGCTTTTATACAGTAATGCGTAAGAGATGCGCATCCCTGGTACGCAGGGTGCGGGGTGGCACCAACAGCATCCTAAAAATGATCTCTGGCCGACTGGATTGCGCGATCGTTAACCGGTGCTGCAAGATTTCTGCTGGACTTGCAGCATAGTAACGATGTGCCATATTTGTGTTAGGTTAATTTCATTGTTTGTATATAATTTAGTTTACTAACATAGATATAAGTCAAAATGTTACTAATACTATGAGTTGTGTTGCTCGAATAAATAATTTAATTATTATTTCGTTTATTCATTTGTAAATACATATAAATTATATTTTTAAATATTTCAATGAAAAAAAAAAAAAAAACATTTAAAAATATAAAAATTAGTATCCCACCGGTATCGGGAACAGGGTCCAAGCTACCGGCGGTCAGGGCTCCAGAGAGAGGAACCGCCTGACAATGCGAGCCGTGTCCAGAAGTACTGCTTTCTGAATCAAGCCCTTGATCCAGCCGCCTAACGAGAGTCTCCTGAGGTGTTGGTCGAGGCTCGTGGCTATTAAGCCATTGGCTGATACGACTATCGGTACAATGATCGCTGAGTCCACATCCCACATGTCGACAACCTCGCGAGCCAAGTCAATATACTTGATTTGTTTATCTTTCTCGGCTTTCACGAGGTTCTCGTCATGTGGGACGGTAATGTCAACAATCATTGCACGCCTCTCGATTCGGTCCACCACCACTATATCAGGCTTATTGGCTATAATAGTCCTGTCAGTGATGATGGACCGATCCCAGTACAATGAGATATGACCATTATCGAGAACTGGGTCGGGCGCATATCTGTAGTACGGCACTTCCGATTCCACAAGAGAGTATTTCAGAGCAAGTTGCTGATGGATAATCCTGGCTACGAGGTTGTGCCTATGCAAGTACTCACCGTTAGCTAGACGAGAACAACCAGAGATTATGTGGCGGATTGATTCTCCCGGACGATGACATGCCCGACATATGTCAACCGTGCCGTCCTTCACAATAAATCTCCGGTAATTTTTCGTCATGATAACTTCGTCCATAATTGCACAGACAAAACCTTCGGTTTCCCCAAAGAGGTCACCGACACGCAGCCAGGCTACGGACGCTAGTTGATCTACATCGGGCCCATGTAGGGCCCGGAAAAAGCGTCCGTGAAGTTCCTTACTCTGCCATACTTCTCTGCGATCGTTAGTGTCAAGCACTAGAGGTTTGCGCCAGTTCTCGTTAGCCAAGGAGAGTGGAGTAAGGCCCTTGTCCACTGCCACTACATCTCGATGCATACCCACGTCAGCAGCTAGGAAATATTCCCTTAGACTGCATACCTCGCGGTTGTGTAGGGTCTTAGCATTTAAAAAGCCTCGGCCTCCACACTTCCGCGGGATATACAGTCTCATCACCGACGAACGTGGGTGATGCATTCGAAATGCAGTCAGCAGCGTACGGACTCGCCTATCCAGGGCGTCAAGTTCTGTTTGAGTCCATTTGAGTACGCCGAAAGAGTACATCAATACCGGCATGACCCAACCGTTGAAGGCGCGCACCTTGTTTCCGCCCGAAAGAAAGCTATTAAATACCTTCTTCAGGCGGCCAAAGAAGCGCTCCTTCAACGATTGCTTCATGTCAGTAACATTGATACCTAACGCTTCCGACATACCCAAATACTTATAGGTTTCGGTTGGAGAGAGGGATCTCAGGTTTATGGAATCCGAGAGTTGTGTTCCCACGGATTCCACAATCTCCCCTCGCTTTACATGCATGACCGCACATTTATCCACACCAAACTCCATCCTGATGGCACTACTGAAGGTTTCAGTTACCTTCAGTAGCTCCATCAGTTGTAGATTGTTGGGGGCAAAAAGTTTCAAGTCATCCATGTAAAGGAGGTGAGATATAACCTGACCACCTCTCTTCAACCGATAGCCTAGCCCTGAATTCTCTAGCAGTGTGCTTAGAGGGTTCAAAGCTAGGCAAAACCAAAGCGGACTCAAACTGTCACCCTGGAATATACCCCGCTCGATCCTTATCGGTTCGCTATTCCTCTGGATTTGTCGACATCCTGGATAGCGAAGGACCGTCCTCCATTGCCCCATACATGACATCAGGAAGGTGCGTAGCGTTGCATCAACTTTATACAATTCCAGCACCCTGATGAGCCATGTATGAGGAACTGAGTCATAGGCCTTCTTATAGTCTATCCAACATGTCGACAGATCCTTTCGGAAACGCCGAACCTGTTGGCTAATGGTCATATCTATGAGGAGAAGCTCCTTAGTACCGCGGGACCCATTCCTACATCCATTTTGAGAGGCAGACATGATACAGTTACTATCTATATGTGTGTTAATCTTAGCTCTCAAAATGGATGTAAGAACCTTATAGACCGTCGGTAAGCACGTGATCGGTCTATAATTTTTAGGTTCCGCAGTACTACCTGATTTATGGAGCAGGTGGGTTATTCCTGTAGTTAGAAATTGGGGCAGCGACCCTGACTCTAAGGCAGACTGGATCTGAGATGCCAAGTGGGTATGCGACCTTGTAAACCATTTGATCCAGAAGTTGTGCAGCCCGTCCGGCCCTGGAGATTTCCAGTTAGCTAACGGACGGACTGCACGAGCTACATCTTGGGGGCTGATGATAATTGCCCCCATTTCTGGTATTGGATCGCATACGCGCTCAACATCCCGAATCCAATCGCCCTCGGTATGACAGACAGGCACCGACCAGATGCTGCGCCAGAACGAGTATATGGCGTCATCATCCGGCAGGTGCGTATTAGTCACACCTTGGTCCGGTCGCTCCCAATCCCTATACACCCACCTTTCATTACTTCGAAATGTGCGATTCTGGGTGTATCGTTCTACTCGCCGCTTATACCTGCGAATACGGTTTGCCCATGCATATACTTTCTGCTTCAGGAAGTCGATGCGCTCTGTGACACGGGACATATAGTCTCGGGAGCTGACATCAGTCCCCGAAAACGCCCGTCTCACAAAGCGCATCACTCTTGGGCGAGTGTTGCCCTCCCTGAAGCAGATTAGTTTGCCTATGAGTGCTCTGGCCCCACCAATACGACGCTCGATTCTGCACTGCCAAGCCGGCACGGCTGGCTTCGGTCGTGTAGCTCGGTCATTAGGAAATTTGACGTGAGCTACACGACATGCCGCTACAGCCGCGCAGTACAGCATCGAGTGTGTATCGGTGAGGTCTTCGCAGTCATCTAAATAATTTGACAACTGCGAATCCAGAGCAGCCACCAGCGCCCTATTCTTGTTATGCATGGGCAAACGAGGTAAACGTGGCCTAAGTTCGAGCGGCATGCTGCGATACTCCCGAATAGCACACTCCAAAGCACTCCTCAATTCATCATTGCAGTGGGTACTTACGTTTGTAACCATGTCATTACACTCCTCGTCAGCGTGGCTGGGAGCATAGTTGGACGGTGGTACCACAACTGGTAACACAGTCTGCGACGGAGGGGCAATAACATGGCTACCCATTTCAGTTCGGAGGCGATCAAGTACAGTATCATCCAACATATGATTATGCAGGATGACCCGCACCTGATCCGACAGTCGTTGGGCCGAAACGTTGACGGCTGGCTCAAGCACCTGGAACAAAGAGAGCATCCGAACACGGTACGCGGTCAGGTTGTTACCTCCCTCTGTAGCCCCATAGTATGAGCGCATGACGTTTTCATTGATGGATTGCGTCCATCGCATGCGCTGCACACTTCCGCCGGGAGCTGGGACCCTATCAGAGGCCGGTGGGCCTCGAGGTCCTAAGCCGCTCGGCGGCCGGCATCCTCCCCGTCGACGCGCAGGTGGTGGTGTCGTCGGCGGCGAGAAGAACTCGTCGCTGGAGCTCGACGCAACTGCCACGGCCGGTGTCACAGCACTCACGGTGGGGCTGGGTTCCGGCGGCGGCGAGGCGGAGCTGAGCGACGAGGCCGGAGGTGGTGGGCGTGCACGGCGAGCTGCTGATCTAGTCAACATCTATTATGTTTTTCCAATTTTTCTGTTTATTTGTCCATGACAGCTGTCATTTCAATATCATGTAGTTTTTTTGTATAAAGGTGATAGTTTTCCATATTAAATTGTATGTGGGTTCTTGCTATAACGGTTATTATTTTTGCTTTTTGTTGTGGGTTTGAAATCACTTGATAAATATTATAAAAACTGAAAAATATTTTGAAAAAATTTTTGACACGTCAGATGTTGTCGGTGTTGCCAGCTTAATTATTATTATTATTATTGCTGCCAGCGTTCTGGCACTTTTCCCATCGAGTTCCTTTCATTCACGTTTGTACTTATGATTATTATCATTTTATACATATTGTATATACCTATTAAGTTATTTATTCGTTTAGTTATATTCTGTTATAAATCACAAAAGTAGAAAACGCCTGTGCGAATCGTGTTCGCAACTAATTGCCTTGTAGTGACATCTTTCACAAGTGTCGCTACAGTGTTTATGTAATTTATAATGTGAAGAAAGAAGAAGAAAGAAACAAACGTTTATTGCCAATACTAACAATCATTACATAAAAAAACAACACAAAAGACTCATTAAATCGCAAAAGGAGCGGGCTCAGCAAATGTTGAGCAGTGTGCAGCATAGCTGCCACGCTGGTCAACGCTGATTTACAACCCGGGTGGGTTAAAGGGCTAATGAGGGCTCATTAGCCCATTACTAGTAGGGAAGAGAAAGCCAGATGAGTTAGATTTTCTATTTGGAATTGGCGTTAGAAACGGCTTCTAGGCCACGCCTGGGAGCAAGCCTCGGGAAAAAGAGTAGTATCCAATGAACTTTATTTATAAAATGGTACCCGGAAATGTGGGTAATAAAGTACTTACCTACTAACTAATTAATAGGATGTTATGTCCATTTTGTACCATGGACAGCTGAATTTGTAAGAATCCGCTACAAGGATAGAGAGTTTTGTTTTATTTATTGTCATTTTGATGATTTGTTTGTTGTCATTTGCATGGAGGTCATTTGCCAGTGTCGCAGCACAGATTACTTATGAATACGCAGTGTGTATTATCTTTGGTTGTTGGTGGACCCTGACATCAGGCAATGAACAAAAGACTTTCATTGGTTGAATACGAGGCTTTTATCTTTATTGTATGTTTATATTATTTAGTCTAATTTTTCTCTAATATGCGTTTTGTTTGTGCAAAGTAAACAATTTTTCTTTCTTTCTTTTCTTTCTAAATAAGGCTGAATATGTCTGTTTCAATCGGATACTTTGGGTCAGTTCTAGTAGGTACGAACGGATTATATTTAATTTCGCAAACTCACTCTATACAATAAAATATTGGGAAAAACCGGTTTCATAGTGAATTAGGTTGATAAGATTCATATCTATTATACTGATATAATGAAGATAAATGAAATCTGTTTACAGCTTGGATTGGGCACATTCTTTCAACTGAAGCAAGAAGATGTTCCAATTAGAAGGTTCCTCAATTTCCTGCCTCTTCTGTCTATGATGCTTGTTATCTTCTGTTTTAATGCAGGTATTATGATTGTAAACTACGATTATAACCTTTCACCTAGGTAATTGCATAGCTGCTAACAACGTGACGAATCTTTTATCGTGTGTTTTATGGGTGTTGTCAGTCAAAGGGTGTGTGGAAAGGGGTCTGTCCGACTCTTTACTAACTGAAATCACTCGGTTTTCCTCCCAACTACTTTTTTTAGCGTAACATAGCATAATCGGCCGAGCAAGAGTCGTAGTATAGGAACTCTGTTTTCACACTTAGGGTGCGTTTCCACTGAAGCAATGGCGTGCAGGAATCGACCAATCACAATTGTTGAAATCCTCATCGCGTTAGTCGTCTTGTCTGTGATCGGACGATCCCTGCACGTCTTCGTTCCGCTTTAGTGGAAGCCACCCTTAAACTGCCTTTTGGTCCGTTGTGCGTGGGAGTCCTGGTTAACATAGCCAGCCTAGCTCCTTTCTGGGAGCATCACAGGTTTCTTGGAGCATAATCAGCCTATATTTGACGGCATGGTTGGCGCAGTGGTTGAGCGTTAGGCTGCTGCGTGCGTGTCGCGGGTTCGATCCCCGCACGGAACAAATATTTGTATGGCCTACAGATAGTTGTTCCGGGTCTGGGTGTCTTGTGTGTGTGTACTAATATTGTGCTATTTTTTTACGTTCCCGCATAATGGGATGGTTATGTCTACAAAAATTGCACGTCTCTCGATACAATCCACCGCCACTATATGGCTTATTGGCTACCAATAGTCCTGACAGTGATGATGGACCAATCGCAGTACAATGTTGATGATTACTTTTATTTTCAAATGATAATGCGACTTTTAGGGTTCCGTACTCGAAGGGTAACAACGGGACCCTATTACTATGCCTCCGCTGTCCATCCGTCTGTCAGCGGACTGTATTTCACGATCCATAATAGCTACACAGTTGAAATTTTTACAGAATGTGTATTTCTGTTGCTGCTTCAACAACAAATAATAAAGAGATATGGCCCAAAAACAAACTATCTTATTGCGTGTGCGAGTCCAACTCGCACCTGGCCGATATTTTTTCGTTTGATTATCTGTATTTACCCGGTCTCTGAATGATAGGATTACATTGGAACTTTTCAATTCCAGGCATGGGCTCAATATTCTGACAGTAGTAGCTGAACTCTTCGATGGGCCAGCCCGAGCGATCGGCGCCTCCGCAGGCATAGGTGTAGCCACCATTTTTGTCTTCCTCACCACCAAGTACTTTGCTTACGTCACCTTCGCAATTGGGCCCGCCAATACATACTGGATTTTCAGCTGTAACTGTGTCATCACTGCCCTTTTCATGATGTTCTTCATCCCTGAGACTAAGGGTAAGACGTTTGCTGAAATCCAAGAGGAGATGGGTAGGAAAATTTTTAAGGATGAAGAGAAGGAAAATAAAATTGTTAAAGACAATGTTAATGAGAAGTAATGTACCTATCTAATAATAAAGTTTTTTCTTGATAGTGTTGAACTGTTGTTTTTGAAATCCTGTGTTCTTCAAAGTTTTAAAAACCAGGCAAGTGTGTGTAGGGTTCCGTAGTCGCCCGTTATAACATGCGGACTTAGATGGGGGCCTTTCAATTAAAAACGGATAAAGGGTACCTATTTTAAATATTAAATAAGTAACAACTTCACTTTAGAATTTTTTTTCTTCGGAGTTTGTGTTTTACACGAAATTTTCCAATGAGATACATTTTTATGTTGCTTGACTATTACTCTAAAACTAACAGAGCTAACTTAGTCGTGATAGTTTTCTTACAAAAATCGTTATATATACTACAATCATGATTTTTTTCCAGATTTTTCAAGCCTAGTTTAGGTTTTCGTAACGAAACAATAAAATAAAATAAAAAATCTTTTCCAAATTTTATTGTTTCGTTATTGTCGCGTGATTATAGGGTGACTGGTAATTAGTGACTATATAGGGTGACTGGTAATTAGTGACCGATACTTAAACACGTGATTTTACTCATGATAAGAAACAACTTTCCCAAAGAAACATTTAATGAGACAGAACGACGTCACGCGGCTAACAGGTTATAGACGCGTGGTAAATAAATAGCTGACGCCTGTGTTCCAGTTGTGGAAAAATTTAGGGCTGTATTTGCATATTCGATTTTACAAATGATAATTATTAGCGCAATATACAGTACCTTTCTTTAGTATATACACCAATTAGGCATTTAACCGGTAGACATAAATAAAACAGTTGAAATAAATAAAAATAAAAAAATATTTACATGATAATTTATTTTATCACAGGTCACATTTCATTTAAAATTATTTATTTTGTACTTAATTTTTTTTATTTTACACTTCGGTTACTTCTATAATTCTCTTTCTTTGTTACACAACTGACCGGTTTTATTTGTGACTTTATTACAACACATTGGTTTTTCTCTCTTTTGATTTTTGCTCTTTTTATTAAAACCGGGTTTAAAAAATCTGCCAGCGGCATCGGCCGCGTGGAATTAGTACTTGCCCCATTATAATTTTTATCCTATAAGAAATTCCAAAATAGGAAATAAATTTTTCAAACTTTAAAATTTATGACATATATAATTATTACTAGGATTACACCACTCACAGAAATCATCTTACAAAACTTACACTAAAAACAAATACAACTAAAAAACAAGAAGGTAGGAACTTAAATCAAAGTATTCTAACACGTATTATTCTCCTCCTTCTTCCCTCTCAAAATGTTTTGTATCTCTGCGAAACTCTTTCCTTTTGTTTCGGGTATATAAAACATGATAAACAAACATAATAAGATACAATTTCCACTGAATATCCAGTAGGTAGTCGATGGGCCAATGGCTGATGAAACTATGGCGAAATATTTTGTAGTTAGGAAGACGAATAATGTTGACATGAGCTGGCATATAGACATTCCCATTCCTCTCGATGTATCGTCGAAGAGTTCTGCGTTGATTACCCAGATTAGGGAACCGATACCTGGAAAAATAAGAAACAGTTTTGGGTCATATTCATCATCATCATCATTTCAGCCGAAAGACGTCCACTGCTGAACATAGGCCTCCCCCAAGTGTCGCTACAATGACTGGTCCTGTGCGTCTCGCATCCATCGGCTACCCGCAACCCTCACCAGGTCATCGGCCCACCTTGTGGGACGCCTTCCAACGCTGCGTCTTCCAGTACGCGGTCAACACTCCAGAACTTTTCGGTCCCATTGACCGTCTGTTCTGCGAGCAATGTGCCCTGCCCACTGCCTTTTCAGTTTGGCGATTCGGCTATGGCGGTTACCTTGGTCGTGTTGCGGATATCATCATTCCTGATTTGACCATGCAACGAAACTCCGAACACAGAAATCTCTATTGCCCTTTGGGTGCCTTTAAACCTTCTGATGAGCCGTCTTGGGTATGTAGCAGCTGGCTACCTCCTGATAACTGGTATAGGTATATTACCTACTAGTAAAATAAAAGCAATCAGTCGGTTGTTTTGTGTTTTGCTAACGAAATAGTTAAGGAAAAAATGAAATTTTTCGGTAGGTGCTGCAAAATAGTAAACCTATTTCAGGCTATGGAGATTTCCTTTTGGAAACAATAATTTAATGAGTGTCTTCTCATTCTTAGAAGAAAATTAAATTGGTAGTGTAGGTAGTAGTCGAAAGTGAAGTATAAATAAATTAAACTCTATCACTGGGTGTGGTTTTAAAATTATTGTTCCATATTCGGCTCACTAAATTTTTCGCCCAATCAATTTTCGCCCAGCACAGTAGTAAGTCAAATAATGATGATTCCTTTGCTGCCAGTGCAACTGTCACTATTTTTAACCAAATTCGAAAAAAGAAGTAGGTATGTTCGACTATACGTAGTATGATTTTTTATTTTGTTGTGGACCGATTTAATTCTTTTTCATTTGAAAGAGATGGTCCCATATTAATTTCATCGAAATTGCTTCAGCGCTTTTTGGAAAAATCAACAAAAACAAAAAATATGTATACTTATATGACATTTTGGTCTCCTCCAATTACGAGTCTGTTTAAATCCCATGTTACTGGGGTTATCAATTCGGGCGTGACTTTATATTTAATTTTAGTTCTGGGGTATAACAACTTAAAAAGTGAAAAATAAAAAACTTTTTTACAAAAAATACAACCGCCTTCCAACAAAGAAAATACACTAAAAATTTAAAAATAACTTTAATTTCGGAAGTCCGTGTTTGTATTTTATTTCTTCGTTATTTGACACCGACTTCGGACTCGGTTATATATACTTTTTTAAAGTTTTTGAAGTGAAAACTACTTTAGGCGCGTTGGACATTTTTGAAATGGGAAAAAACTATTGAATTCGCGCGTCACTGCTACTCGTCGTAGCACTCGTAGCAGATCACGTGTGCTACGACGCGTAGCACTCGATTGAAGTGAAAACTTCTTTAGGCGCGTTTTTGTTCAAGTTTTCACTTCTGTCGGCACTCCCGAAGTGTCACCCTTTTTTTCTTCTTCGAAACACGTATATTTATGAGTATTTAAAATATCTTTACCTGCACTATAACAGTAGACAACTAGTATAAGCGATATTAGTGGTAAATAGTTTAGGAAGCCATCCACAGCCTCCTCGTCTTTTAGCTTGAAAAAAACTCCCAGACCAAGCTGAAACAAAAAGAAGATAATAAATGTAAAGTTAATGATATTTTTTCATTTTTATTTTTTTGTTTATTGTTATGAACAATAGTCAAATGCTTAAAAAAAAATTAACTTCCTACATTTTTGTTTCTGAAATAAACACTTTTTCTTTTGTTAAAATGAAATAAATTAATTTTAACAATAAACAAAGTTGGTTTTATTAATTAATTGTGGGAACTACAATAAAAGAGCATTTTTTTTTTATTTGTTACAAATGAAGCATTTACTCTTAACAAGATGTTTTTATTTACTGACGTAGAAGGATTAACATAAATATTCGATTTTATCAATTGTAATTACTAAACCACCAACAGTGTTTACCAAACTGCATAATCATCCATATTTTTGTTATAGAACAATTTCAGACCAAAAGCTTTACTTTCACCATGAAGAACTGCTACCACCGACGCACACTGGCGCCTCTCCATACAAGGGCATGTGAATCGTGACGTGAGCTTAATCTTTATTAGTTATCACATCACGTGACAACATTAAAATCAATTGAAGTGCAACATGCCAGTGATCAAGCAAGGTTTGTAGATTGTTTCATTTTAACATGTTTCGTAATTTTCTTAGTAAATTAGTTTCTGTTATAAAACCACTTATTTCAACTAGAGAGAGACATTTCTGTTAGTATTTTTTTTTTAAATTATTGTTATTAAAAACGAGACAAGCTTTTTTGCAGATTTTTCTTTTATTTTTTAGTAGAGGATTTGTTTATGAGGAAACTGAAAAAATCACCCAAAGCTTCTGTTAAACGTTAGAAATAAATATTTGAATGTCACGCATAAACACACGTACGACAGTCGATACCTTATATTGTTGTATCAGTAGTCAACTTTGAGCTTATGTACTGGACAATCTATAGTAGTAAGCGACTCAATATTTATACACGTGATGTGGTAAGTTGATAACTAATAAAGATTAGGCTAACACATTTACTTCCCTGAATACAAAAATTGCGACGAGGAGTACGCTAAAAATACAATGCAAGGAGTAGCAGGCAAATACTATTAACAAGTATTTTAGGGCAACTGTAAAAATCGTAGTCGCAGAATAATTATCGTTATAATAAATGATTAACATGACAACAGTGCTCTAACAAGGATATCAGAACTGACTCTATCAAGTACTTAAAGGGATACCTATCGTGTCCTATCATCACTAAGCACCAAAGAATATTTTTGAATACAAAACTCGACCACAAAAAGTAAAAAAAAATATAAAGCACTTTTCAAGTAGTTGATGCAATTGGTGGCAGTTATCCATGTTCACTCTCAGATTGGAAGCCACCTCCTTCTGGAGCAGTTAGAAAAAAAAAGAAACTCACCATACCCAATCCCATGCCAACACACGTAACTGTCAAAATCGGCTTTCGTCCAAACTTATCAGTCACCAAAGTCGTACAGAAACTGGCAAAGAGCTGTATCAAGCCAATCGTCACTGAAGCCACTTCAGGCCGAACTGACGTCTGTGTGGATTCCAATACAGTTTGCAGATAGAACGTAACTGCATTGAAGCCAACAAATTGGGATCCGAAACCCAGAACTAGGACCAAGAAAAGAGATTTCAAGAACAGTTTGTTTGTCAAAATGTCTTTTTTCGAAGTCATGATGTCGTTTGTCTCTGAAGCTATTTCGTATTCTTTCAATTCTTCGCTGGCCAGTGCCTCTGAGCCGCGGAGGAAGGTAAGAACTTTCAGGGCTTCTGCTTTGAGACCTGAAATTTAGAGAAGACAGTTTTTGATTAGTTTGTAATAAAAGGGGTAGTAAAAGATGCCTATAGTACTTTCTAGGGTTGTGGACGTCAGATAGGCATTCGCTCCATGTAAAATACTGGTATTCAGCTGCATCCGGTTAGAGTGGAAGCCGACCTCATGATAATTGCAAAAAGGCTAGTTATATGATGATATAAATCTTCTTCTACTTTCCTTTGAATAAAATTGGACTGATTTTGGCAATCTTTTCTATGAGGGGGTTCAATTTCCGATTCGTGAAAAGTTTTATTCAGATTTTCCTTCAGGAATTTCTCAATAGCAGCACCTACAGTTACATAATTTCAGCCGAAAGAAGTCCACTGCTGGGCATAGGCCTCCTCCAAGTCTCGCTACAACGACCGGTCCTGTGCGTCTCGCATCCATCGGATTCCCCCGAACATCACCAGGTCATTGGTCCACCTCCAACATTGTATCTTTCGGTACCCTGTTGTCACTCCAGAACCTTTCAGTCCCATCGACAATCTGTTCTGCGAGCAATGTGTCCTGCCATAGCCACTTAAGTTTGGCAATTCTTCGGGCTATGTGTAACCTTGGTTTTCCTGCGGATATCTTAATTCCGGTTTAGATCACGCAAGGAAGCTCCAAACATAGCCTTTTCCATTGCGCTTTGGGTGACTTTAAGCCTTATGATGAGGCCCACATATAGGTACATCTCAGCCAAACTCTTCGGAGAATAAAAGAGTGTGTGCTAATATTTTTAGAACGACATGTACATTGCTCTTGTCGCCAAGTATGTAGTCACGTTTCATAACACATGTAGCAGACAAAACGTGTTGAAAGTAATGTTGTAATTAAGTAGTTACATTGTTCACGTGCAGTTATGTTGTTTGCATTAAATTATTTCAGGTACACTGCATTAAACATACTTACGAGTATATTTAACGCGGTGTACCGAAGTAAATTATTTGCAAGCAGTCTAATGCAGTGTAGCATGTGACTGTATTCAGGTATATTCATTTATATATAACATCTAGCCTGTACTGTCCCACCGCTGGGCAAAGGCGTCCCTCCATTCCTTCCACAGTTCTCGGTTCTGTGTTCTTTCCATTTCTCTTCGGAAGACATCAAAGTCATCCCGCCATCTCCTTCTCTAATTGAAGTTATTAAGCCTTCAGCATTGACGCCGAAATGCAAGCCTGTCGGTTTTTTATCGATTACATTTTGGGGGGTGTGCGTCGGAATTGCATATTTTAATGCCGACAAATCATCATCGGACTACTAGACGTACGGTGATTCGTCACCGGTACATGGTGGACATCCCACTCATACGCATAAAACGTTTTGGGAATACATTCATAGTGCGTACGGCTAAGGAGTGGAATTCCCTGCCAGAGTCTGCGTTTCCTGATAGCTACAACCTAGGAGTCTTTAAGTCGACAGAGAATAGGTGACTTCTAGGCAAGCATGCTCCATCTTCGACCACATCATCGCTTACCATCAGGTGACATAGTGGTCAAACGCAAGCCTAAAAAAAATAGCTTAAGTATGAAAGAAGTTCCTGGTAGGACTTGAGAGAGGCATTATTCAGAAGTGGGAAAAAAATTGAGTAATTTCGAAAATCCCTACACGACTGCATTCTTCTTTAGCATAATAGTAACAAGTTGAACCGATGACCTGGTGAGGGTTGCGGGTAGCCGATGGATGCGAGACGCACAGGACCGGTTATTGTGGCGAGGTCTTTGTCCAGCAGTGGACGTCTTTCGACTGAAATGATGATGATGATTACAATAATAAAGTAAGAATTGGTACATACCTCTAGAATATAAAGAAAACGGTCCATCAGGTAGGATGAGCAGTGGTATCGTGCTGAATACAATGATTCCAGTGTAGATCATATTCAGCACAGTATAGGAGATGAAGGGACCCATGGACAGCATAGTGACGATGCCGAAGGAGCACATGATTTGAAGGATGGTTCCTAAACTGCCACGGATTTCTTTCTGTAATTTGAAAAAGATGTAGAATCAGTATGGTTTCATACCTAAAATCTAAGTTTTTTTTTTCTGATACTCATCACTTTCAGCCTAGCCTTTTCCTAACTATGTTGAGTTTAGAACCCCGTCTCACTGGATGCAGCCGAGAACACGTATTTAAGAAGGAGCGATTATCTATCTGACCGCAACAAGCTAGTTACCGGGTAAGCTTTTAAGTAAGGTAAGGCTAGTTGGCAGAATTCCGGCTTTGAATTAAATGTTTGTCCCTGAGACGATGTATTTGTCGACACGCTTGGCGCAGTGGTTGAGCGTTCGACTGCTGCGCTGCGTGTCGCAGATTCGATTCCCGCACGGTACAAATATTAAATTTGTATGACCTGCAGATAGTTGTTCCGGGACTGGGTGTCTTGTGTATGTGAGTAATACATGTTTGTGAACGCACCCACGATACAGGAGTAATTCCTAGTGTGGGGCAACGTTTTTAAAAAAAAAAAAAAAAAAATACCTATTAGTTAAATTTATGTTACATTAGATTAGAAGAGTGTATCCAGGAGAACATTGCCGACAAATTGTACTGGAGTTTGGCAGAAGATCAAACCAAAGCATATAAAAGTGTTTTGTTGCATCTTTCAGTTTCCTTTTGTGAGCTGCTGCGTTTTTTATTCCTGTAATTTTGTTTGGACTAAAGGACTTCCTATCTGTAACCCGTTCGTGTGTGCAAAACAGAAAAAAAAACAAAAAGTAACCACACAATGAGATCTTTGTGTGGTAAAGACAAGAATAACTCTAACAAAAAACGGGCCAAGTGTGAGTCGGAAACACGAAGGGTGCCCCGTACCATAAACTGAAAAAAAAACACATTTCCTAAAACGTGTTTTTTGGGCTGTATCTCATGATCCGTACTAAGAAGACAGTTGAAATTTTCACAGAATGTGTATTTCTTACACACAGAAATACATATTCTGTGAAAATTGCAACTATCTACCTATTACGGATCAAAAGATACAGCCCGCTGACAGACAGACGGACAGCGGAGTCTTAGTAATAGGGTCCCGTTGGTTACCCGTTGGGTACGAACCCTAAAAAGTCACAATTAAAAAAAAATCTAACAAATTAAGTAGTTTTCTGTGTGTGAACTTAAAGAGACAAGATCTGAAGTCCCACGATTTAACGTTGTCTTTTATTTTCATATTATGATACCATACCTATTACTGGGTATTATTCAAATATTAGTGAACTGATTCAATATTAGCTACTCAATCTATTATTGATACCTGTGTAACATTCCCACAATAATTATTGTGAAATACAAGATACTCGTGAATATGCACAATAAGTAGTGTAACTGATAAGAGCAGTGAAACGATGAGTAAATCCTTCATACTTGAACAGGCTTAACTGTCAACATTGATTATGTTGTCGTATTTAAAAAGTTAATCACCTAGTACAATTTTTCTAAACACATAGTACTATTTCTTTCTAGATTAATGAATCAATAATCAATTAAGCTTTAATAGCTAGCTATTAGTGTAGTGTTAGTTATTAGAATTGTGTCCGAAATTGATTACACACAAAAATAGTCAAAATTCATCATAAACTAGCACGTCGCCCGCGACTTTATTCGCGTGGATTTCAAAAATGTATATAGTCTATGACACTCACAAATAACGTGGCTTTCTATCGGTAAAAGAATTTTCAAAATCGGTTCACCTCATAAACTTTTCCCCATAGTATTAAAGATAATGACCACGCGCGCGAATAAGCACGCGAACAACCACTTTTAAACGTTACATTTTCTTTGACCGAAAAAGTATTTCGTGCAAATATTATCTAAAACGACTATTTATATTACACTTACCGTCCAATGGCCACAAAAACACTTAATAAATTTAAAGTTTAGCGACCGACCCACAGACCTGACCGACCGTAGTAGTTTGGTTGTTTGCACGTGGTTTCACGAACATTTATTTGACAATACAGGTAAACTGGAGAGAAATGGCCTCTTTCTGTGAAGCTGTAAAACTGTGTGAAAGGGCCTGTCCCATTCGGAGAAGAAGGCGTCGGAGAAACAACTGTCTCGACGCCTAAAACGTCGAAACCCTGCCTGCCCCACTTAGGGCCGATGGGACAACGAGGTTGCGGGTGCTCAGAGTGGGGACTGTACGCCCAGCGAGTGACCCCTGGAAAGGCGGTGGCACAGTGACTACAGTGCACAGCGAGACTCCAAGTAGACCCCTTTTCAGTTCCCCAGGGAAGTAGGTACCCTATCAGGCTTTGTACAGAGAGAGTTCGGGTGTGGTCGTTTATTATTATGTACTGATGGTGACCACCGGGGTAGCTTTAGTGAGGTGAATCCCACACTCCCTTTCCCCAAAAGACTGCCTTTTGAAGGTTTCCTGCCGATTGAAAAAAAAAAATGCACCCACTCATTGTTAGGTTCTTTTTCAGAGCGAGGAGCCAGAAGTGAAGTAACAGGAAAGTCATGGGCGTGGATGTTTTGGAGCACTGGGCACCGGAGGGCGCGGAACGACTTCTGGTCGCCCTAGGATGTGGCCTGCATGTTTGCATGAACAGTTTAAAGTCTGTTACCTGAACAATCAAAGGCACCCCGACGCGCAGTGTTCTGCGCGCGCCTCTCTAGACGAACTTTTGTTTTGTAAACAAAAAACACAAAACTCGGCACTCTTGCTTTTGTAAACAAAAAACACAAAATACCACACGCGGAAGAAAAACATATTGTGGTTATTCAGGATTTCGATTCTGCAATAAAGTTTTGTTTTTGTGTTTGCTTCCGTGTTTACACCTCGTCGTTAACGCGGCCTTGTCATGATCCCTTATTTTAAACAGATTGAAATTATAAGACGATGTTTAACTACTTACGCTAGCAATCTCTGACGCATACATAGGTAGTATGACGAAGGTCCCAGCATCAGAAATACCAACCAGAGCTCTTCCAAGCAGGATCATCCAGACTTCGGTAGCATATATGAATACGAAGCCTGCTACAAACTTGGGCAAGGTGACCAGTAGGAGACATGACTTCCTTCCCAGCCTGTCTATCAGGACTGCTCCGATGAATACATTGGCTGAAATTTGAAAAGAAAATGGGTAGATACTAAAAAGAAGTTGACATAGCCCACAGAATAAGTTAGCTAACTGAAGTGGAGATGCAATATTATTCCTGCTGGAACACAGGCCTCCTCTCTGTGAGAGGGAGTGGGCCGTAATCCACCACGCCCTCCTGAATGGATAACCTATTTTTTAATCGAACTTCAGAAAGGGAGGTTAACAATTCGTCGGCAGATCGAGATATCAGCTACATGGTACCTTATCATTGTATTGTCACCGAAGATACATAAGTCGGGAAGTGACTCTAAATTAGCTTGCTAAATTTGATTACAGACAGGTCAGACGGGACAGGTGAATCAGAATAAAAGCTTGTAAAAATAAAAAACTTTATTGAAGTTTTGGTTCAAGGAAAATTTGGTTATCTCACAATGTTTTCCATCACCGTTTTGATAGAAGAGTAGATGAGGATGAGACGACAAGTGGAGATGACCCGGTCATTATTATATTAATGACCATTGGGGGAGGTGGTTTACTTTAATGGACATCGCTAATTAGTAATGTAAGGCAGGACTCCCGTCAGGTGGAGCTATCTTGGTAAGGTAGCTGGTAGTAGGTGGATGAGAGTAGCTGAAGATCGAGTTTAGTGACGAGCCATTACTTACTATCGACCTGCACTAAAACTATAAGGTGATGATCAGTTAAAAAATCAGCCAAGAGCTAGTCGGACTCGCGCGCAAAGGGTGCCGAACAATTTTTTTTTTCAGGCTTGAACTCTTATAGGTTTTCCTGTAATCTATGAGTAAAAAACTTGTAATCCGTTTTTTGTTCATAATCTTAAGCCATGCGGTTTCGGAGATAATGGGGGGGGGGGAATGGTAATTTTTCATATTTTTTTTTTTAATAACTTGAAAACTGTATATAGTATACAGTTTTCAAGTTATTTAAAAAAAAAAGGTGTTGTAATATTTTTTCACAATCTCAAAATATTTCAAATTAATTTATTTACGTTACATGTCCATATTTGAGTCACAGATATTTATGTGTGTTCTAAATTTCAGCTCAATTGGTCAAGTTAATTCGGAGTAAATTGGCTGTGACAGACGGGCAGATGAACAAACATACAGACAGACACACGAGAGATCCTATAAGGGTTCCGTTTTTCATTCGGACTTTCGGAACCCTAAAAATTATAATGCGTATCAAAACGTGATGCCTACGACACACCTCCACTTTTGTACAAACAATAGTTTCAAGTTGGTCTGTTTGTGCGGTCTGTCCTTTACTGCAATGGTTTTGGGAGGCTCGGTTAGCACAATGGCCGAGAAATTAGCTGCTGTGCCACGGGCTTTGAATACGATTTACACGTGGACAAACATTTGGCTACAGATACAGTTAGTATCTGTGCTACAGATTAACCGATCTAGATCAGCAGGTGTATTCGCTAACTATGTTGACATCAATTTGATAGGCGCTTTGCAATACATTGCTGCTTTGTTTGCTGGACATCGATTAAAATAGGCACTACGTAGTGCATTTTTTTTCCTATACGTCAAAGCAGCAATGTACTGCAAAGTGTCTATCAAATTGATGTCAACTGAGTTAGCGAATACATATGCAGATCTATATTTACGGACGAGGATGTTTGAGCATCTCAGATTTGTGTGAGTAAACACACCTAGATTAAGGAAATGTGGGACAAGGTTTTTGTTGTATAAATATAACGAATTATTTACCTTAAAGTAAGTAGGTGGGTAATAAAGCTATAAGTGTCTAAACATTTTTTTTTGTCAATGTCAATTTGAATTTGACAACTGTTTAGGTCAAGAATGTTTGAATAAACAAATTAATCGTATCTCAGATTAGCAAGACACAGTTTTTACGAAACAATGGCGAAAAGTAAAACATATATAGAACTAGCTTTTGCCCGCGACTTCGTCCGCGTAGAAGTCGTTAATGGTTCTACTAGGATTTTTATTTTACGTTTTTAATTTTGTTATAATATACAAATTATTATATTCTAATGTTTGAATACCTATAATCTTTATTATAGTGTAGGGATTTAAAGGTTGAAAAAACATGAAAATAAAATATGTATTTTAAAAAAAGATTTAAAAAAGGGCTTCTGCAACTTTTTCTATATGGGGAGGGGTTTACACTCCCTTAAAATCGACAAAAAAATTAAACATAACCTCAAAATCCGATTTTTAAAAATTAATTCCTCGGCAGATTAAGTAAAGTCGTTTCTACTCTTCTTTTGTCCCATGATTGTTGCCATGACGGTCATGAGACATAACAGCAAATTCATCTTAATTGTTCGTCACATGACACATAATTTCTTTACGAATATCCATTGAATACAACAAATAAGAAAGCGTACGAAAAAGGCATGCGCCATCCCCCACTATTGGTACAGCAGTAAAGTTTATTAATTTCCCATTGATGTTAACCAACCCTGCTCCCATTTTAAAAAATAGACACAGACAAATTTATAAATGTAAAAACAATACACATTAGATTCAACCTTTTTTTAATAAAATCGGATTGAGTTTTCAGACATATGTCAAAATAAAATGTAATTTAAATCAAAAGCACTAAGGAGTATTTCAACTTCGAAGCAATTCACCGCCAAAATTACTTTCTACCCTTTATTAACCCCGTTAGGAGACGAATTTCAATAAAATCCGAAACACGTCTTCCATGAATGCTGTTAAAAAAGGTTTATGCAAAATTTGAAGTAGATTGGACCAAAGAATCACGTTGTCCCATTCAAACTTTGACCCCCTTTTTAACCCCCAGAGTAGAATTTCTGAAAATCCTTTCTTTTCGGCTGCCTACAGCATACAAAAAACATATCCTCTAAGTTTCAGGTCTCTACGATCAGCGGTTTAGGCTGTGCGTTGTTCAGTCTGTTAGTCATTCAGGACAAAGCATTTTATATGCACATTAAATTCAACCTTTTTTGAATAAAATCGGATTGACTTTTCAAACATGTGTCAAAATAAAATGTAATTTAAATCAAAAGCACTAAGGAGTACTGATATCAACTTCGAAGCAAATTACCGCTAAAATTACTTTCTACTCCGTTTGAACCTCGTTAGGGGATGAATTTCAATCAAATACGAAACACATCTGTTATCAATTCTGTTATAAAAGGTTTATGCAAAATTTGAAGTAGATAGGACCAAGGAATCACGTTGTCCGATACAAACTTTGCCCCCTTTTTCACCCCCTTAAGGGTAAATTTTCGGTAAATCCTTTCTTATCGGATGCCTATATCATACAAAGAACACACGCTCCAAGTTTCAGGTCTCTGCGATCAGCGGTTTAGGCTGTGCGTTGATCCGTCAGTCAGTCATTCAGGACAAAGCATTTTATATGTATAGATAGATGATGCAGAGCCCACGTAACAAGCGTAATGAGATCAAGCCGAATCAGTTCACTCACACGAGACGAGTCCGCCAATGTCGACAGGTTTTTAGCGCATAAGTTAGATTATTTGTATTTTGCCGGTGACCTACCGGTTATCTACCACAATTAAACGTTTATTCACGCTTCACATTATTCCAGTAGTATTTCAGTGAAGCGATCAAATCCAGCGCTGGTATGCCCTGAAATAATGTAAAACGGCACTAAAATGTACTCATTCCAGTGAGCAATCCAGTCCAGTGACTTGATTTACGGTCTACTTTTTAAATCCAGCTTGCCCCTTTTAAGTACTACTGGAATGGAATAGTGTAGTGTAGGTACATTCCTGGAATGTCACTGAAATAATTTTCATTGTGTTTTTACCAATTCATCAGTTTGAAAGACTATAGTAATGTAAACGATAGAATCCAGTCCAGCACTGGACTTGATTGATTCGCTGGATAACTGGACTAAAATAATGTGAAACGGGGATTAGACACAAATACATTTTACTTGTATCTTTTCCCCAGGATTTACCTAATATTTAATATCGACGTTCATGTTTCTTTCAATACATAATTATGTTATGATACTGCTCGTGCTTGGTCTGTCTGTAAGTCAGCCAGTTGAGAAACAAATCTTATAGTAGCTGGGTGTTGCCCTGGGCTCTGCAGTTTTACTCGCATCCTAGTTGAAGCACGTACCGCACCTCATTTTTCCGTGACAAAAATACTTTGGGCAGTTAGTAAACCGTAAAGTTTGCAACTTACAAGTTGCAGGTCGTGAGTTCAAACCCAGGCAGGCGCTTTACTTTGTGTATGTTATTTCATCACCACTGCTCTGTGGACGGTGAAGGAAAACATCGTGAGGAAACCGGCATGTCCTACAACCAAAAATTCGAAGACATGTGACATCCACCAATCCACATTGGGCCCGCGTAGTGGTCATTGATCCCAGCTGCTACACGGCCCACACCCTCTTACAGAGAGGAGGCCTGTGCCCCAGTAGTGGGGACATTAAAAAGCTGATGATGATGAAAGTTTGCAAATGTTATGTCATGCTTTTCAAAACTGGGATGATGATTAAGAAGTCTTACCAGCAATCGCAGTCAGGAAGCCAATGGACACGATCCATGACCCCTCCTCAGCTGTGATGGCTCTCGGCAGTATAGTCTGTGCTTCATCACTGAGCTTCACTAGCACTGGTGATGGCCAGGCCAGGCCTACTCCAGTGCAGAGGACACTTAGGTTTACTGGAACAGAACATAAAATAATTTATTAAGATCTGTTTAATGGTATTCGGTATGCTTGTCTTTTTAACCGACTTTCGAAAAAGGAGGAGGTTCTGTGTTCGACTGTATGTATGTTTTATGTATGTCCGCCGATTTCTCCGTCAGTTCTGGACCGATTTTCAAAATTCTTTTTTTTATCCGAAAGAATATACTCCCAAGTTGGTCCCATATAAATTTTATCGAAATTGCTTCAGCGCTTTTTGAGAAACTGAACAAAAACGAAAAATATGTATACCTCGATGACGTATTGGTGTTCTCCAAATGTTTAAATTCCACGTTCCATGGTATTGGGGTTTCTAGTTCTGGGGTATTACAACTAAAAAGTGAAAAATAAAAAACTTTTTTACAAAAAAAACAACTGACTTCCAAAAAAAAAATACACTAAAAATTAAAAAAATAACTTTCATTTCGGAAGTCGGTGTCAAATAACGAAGAAGTTAAATACAAACACCGACTTCCGAAATTAAAGTTATTTATTAATTTTTAGTGTATTTTTTTTTTTGGAAGTCGGTTGTCTTTTTTGTAAATTTTTTTTTTATATAATTATAGTGATAGCGAAAAGCGATTCACAGCGATTCTATTAAATAATAATAACAAAAAATATATGTATGTATGTGTGTGTGTGTGTGTTATATATTTATGTATTTAATTGTGATTTTGTGTGTTGTGCTGTGTCTTTTGTGTGCACTCAATAAATGTTTTATCTATCTATTTTGTTGTATTTTATATATTTGGGTAAAAGAAACGATTGCACATTACAGTGACACATAACATTGACATTAAAAGCAAGACAAATGTGCAACCAACGAAATTTTCCACGTACCTAACATATTTTTTTATAAAACTACTAGCACTTTGCCCGCGGCTTCGCTCCTGTGATCTATCCCGCGGGAGCTGTTATTTTTCCCGGAATAAAAAGTAGAATATATGCTACTCACTAATAATTTAGCTTTCTATTGGTGAAAAAATGGTTAACATCGGTCAAGTAGTTTCGGAGCTTGTTCAGTACAAACAAACAAAAAAAACTTTTTTCTTTATAATGTTATCTATTATAGAATACGACGTGCGCTTACAGTGATTATGTTAAAGCAAATTAAAAATAATTGCAAAAATGATTAAAACAAAATTAAATAAATTACGAAACAATAGAATAAATTATGAAACACACTAAGACGTCAAAGATAAAACAGGCATGCAAAGAAAGGAAGAATAGTGTAGGTAATTCGATCAACCGTTTTCCAACATTAACATTTTATAAGTTTATAGTTAAAAAACATATTTTTTTTAACAAGCTTTTATATCGGCTATCTCAAATTAAATGTGCTCGGTAGGGTTATGTTGTATTATCACAGAGATGCCGTGGCCACCTGCCAGCTTCATCATCAGAACCTCTTTTTTTTACTATTTGTAAAATGCTGCCCAAAACGAATCAATCGAGCCCAAACTCGGTGGGCTTATGTTGTTTTATCCCAGAGATGCAGTAGCCACCTTCCAGCTTCCTCATCAGATCCTGGATATTATCTAGGCGTAAAATTCTACTCAAGACAAATCAATCGAGCCCAGACTCGATGGGTTTTTCTTGTTTAGTTCAGAAGTTCCTATAGCCGTCTTCCGTCTCCATCATCAGACCAGCTTCATGGTACTGTGACGACCTTATGTTGGCGGCCTTATGTTGCCGACTGGCAGGTTAGAACTTTCTAGAAACTCTTGAAAAGCCGTTTGATATAAGTTTAGAAAAAAGGTTAGGCTTGACGTTTGTGTCAGACTTAGTTAGTTAGGGTTCCGCGAGCCCGACCGAGTGGGCTAATATGTAATCTTCCATATTATACTGAATATAGTAAATTGCAGTCACCCTCAGATGTATTAATTGTCCGCCCCGTAGATAGATCCCATCCACACAGTCCTCTCGCACCGAGTCAACGAGTGCTGGTGCTACGCGACGCCCCCGTTAACGTCGAAGTGCTTCTGAGGAAGGAACCCTACAGCCCACAAGAGGGCTAGGGTCTTTACAGTACCATATGTCATGGTAACGTTGTATTGTCAACGAAGATACATATACACACCAATTTTGAGTCCAATCGGTCAGCGGGAACTGGGTCTAATTTGAGTTGCAAGATTCCACCCTAACAAACATAGTTAGTTACATACATACATACATTGCAAGTTAAATAAAAGCTTGTAAAAACAAGAAGTTTTATAAAAAAATAAACAACTAAAAAGTGAAAAATGAAAACCTTTTTTCTAAAATACAACCGATTTCTAAAAATTGCAAAACAACTTTAATTTCGAAAGTCGGTGTATATTTTTTTTCTTTATTCGTTATTTGACGTCGGTTAAAAAAAAAACGTTCTTGGCAGATGTATGTTTTTTTTTGATAAGTATTTAGCAGTTCGTGTGTTTGTATTTTGTAAACACAAAGAGAGACCGGTTTCAATGGTGTTGAATCGAACACGCGCGTTATGTTAGGTCAAGGTTGTTAGATGAGTATCTTTGTGTGTATGTTATCATCAATTATATCAATATTCATTCAAATGTTGCTATTTGCAGCCACCATCGATCGATGGTAGAATGGAATAGTCGACGTCGATCGATAGTTTCTATGAGGTACACCAATCGATCCTACGATATTAGAAATGCGAAAGTTTGGATTCTTCCCCCAATATAAATTATAGCCTACAAGCTTCCGCCAGCGGCTTCGCCCGCATGTTAAAAAGTAGCCTATGTTTTAATCCAGGTAATAATCTATCTGTGTGCAACATTCAAATCCCTTCAGCCGTTTTTGCGTGATTGAAACACAAACATACATACTTTCGCTTTTATAATTAGTAGGATAGTAGGATGTGCTATGAAGTGTAAATAAATAAATGTGCTATCCCAGACATAGATTTATGTGCCAAATTTCATCCAGATAATTATGTTCAGCCGATCTGGCGTCATTGAGTAACTAAAATCCATTCATCCAAACTTTGGCATTTATTAAATTGTATAATAAACAGGCATTAGTAAAATTGAACACGTTTCCAAAAATGTGGCATTGAGATGAACAGACAATAATGTCATTCGTCTTCACATGTACACTTAAATTGACAACACTTAAATTGAAAACAATATTTTAATATAAATATATTTTTAATATAATTTTAATATAATTTCGGAAGTCGGTGTCAAATAACGAAGAACCAAAAAAAAAATATACATCGACTTCCGAAATTAAAGTTATTTTGCAATTTTTAGAAGTCGGTTGTATTTTTAATCGACTTCACAAAATGCAGGAGGTTCTCAATTCAACTTTTTTTTTAAATGTGTGTTACCTCATAACTTTTTACTAGGTGAACTGATTTTAAAGATTTTATTTATTTGAAAGCTGTTGCTTTACATGTGGTCCCATTTTAATTTGGTGAAGATCTGATACAGAACTTTGGAGATACACAATGGAACTCTTCAATAAATGATAGCAAACCTTCCAGAATTACTGCAATCGCATGTCTGTATATTGTTTTTGCCATTTCACAACATTACATCACGCTGATACACTCTGAAGAGGTATACGGATTGGTACAGTTCACCCTGATACACCCTAAATTTCACAAACTATGTTCAAATTCCCTATTTTTGGGGCTATCAATTCGGGTATCACTTTACTATTAATTTAGTTTTAGAATGGGGTACAACAACTAAAAAGTGAAAAATAAAAAACTTTTTACAAAAAAAAATACAACACTTTTAAGTTTTTTTTTTAATTGTTTTTTTAATTGTTGTTCTACACCAGAAGTATAACTAAATATTAAAGTAATACCCGAATGGATAACACTAATAATATGGAATATGAACATTTGGAAACAACCAAAACGTCATCTGTGTATACATAATTTTTATTTATGTTGATTTTTTAAAAAGTGCTGAATTAATTTCGATGAAATTGATATGGGACCACCTCTGAAGTATGACCTACCATACAAAAAAAGAATCATCAAAATCTATTCACAAATGGCGGAGAAATCGCGTAAACCAAATACAAAAAAAGAAAAAACATACAGACGAATTGAGAACCTCCTCTTTTTTGAAGTCGGTTAAAAATCAAACGGAAACGTCTAAAGGTGGTTTAAAGGGGCTACTGTGAATCCTTCGAACACTGCTGTGACCATGGCAGAGATCTAGGTCTGTGGTCAGTATGTGACTGTTGCAGGCATACAGTCTCACTGTAGCAAAGGCCGATGGAGATGACATACAGACATGTCCGCGGGCAAGTCCGTCTAGTTTTGGTTGCTGGTTCTAGGTGAAGCTAAAATCTTCTCAAGCTGGCTGGTAAAGTGGATAAATTCGAAACAGAGTTACCGCGCCCCTGGGCACTCAGGGCAGGGATGGAACAGGGGTGGGTTTTAGTCAGTAAGTGTCTGATATGCCTTCCCGCTCCAACCAGAGCGGGAGATGTCATTGGATGATTTCCCACCCCTCAAAAAAAAAAAAGTTGGCTGGTAAAAGATGAGAGCCAAAATGAGGCGTGATTGCAAACGATTTAGAAAAAAAATCGTGGTATGATTGGCTCCTAATTCAAATTTAGACGATTACTGGAACGAATTCTTAGACATCTATATTTCTTGTACCAATAGATGGAGCTGTTTGAAGTTTTAGAGTTTATCCATTCGCCTCTTTATTAAAATTTGTCTAATGACACATTTTGATACAGTAACACTGTTATGAAGTGCCAGAAATTCTATAAAACAATGCCTCAATGCGTGAGAAGTTATTGGTAAGACTTTAAGTAAATTCATTTAACTTGCAAGCCGTCGCTGCTAACACCATCTAGCAAGGTATATATATAACGGGCCCGAACGAAGAACAAAAGTTGCTTGTGCCAGTCGAAAACCCGCAGTTACGGCGGTACCGTTTCTTTGTATAGGATGAGGCATCTGTACGCTAGTATTATATTATCTGTGACCGTGCAATAAATCAAATAGTGCTTATTGTCTACGCAGCCCTTCTTCATATTCGGCGAAATTACGAACGCGATCACATTATCAGACTGTAATTTTTACAATAAAAACTTTTGTAACAAACATCGAGGTCGATCTTATTTGTATCGCCGTCACTTATTATATTAAAGGGTCTCAAAAATATTATTTTTATAATTGTAAAATAAAGAAGTTTTTAAGTTATTTATTTAGATGAAAAATGAGCATGATTCTCCGAAATCACTAGGCCTAAAATTAAAAAAAAAACATGTAAGTAGTTCTTTACCTAAAGATTACATGAAAACCTATAAGTCTATGGTTAAGAAGAATGTTAAAAAAATATGATTTGTTCGGAACCCTTTACGCCGGAACCCGACTCGCACTTGGCCGGTTTTTTGCAAACTGCATGATTATTTGGTCAATTTAAGTGTACATGTGGAGACGACTGACATTATTGTCTGTTCATCTCAATGCCAAGGTCGAAATTTTTGGATACGTGTTGAATTTGACTACTTCCTGCTTATTATACAATATAATAAATGCGAAAGTTTGGATTATTGGATGTTTGTTACTCAGACACGCCAGAACGGCTGAACTTATCTGGATGAAATTTAGCACATAAATCTATGTCTGGGATAGCACATCCTACTATCCTATTACTATTATAAAAACGAAAGTATGTATGTTTGTGTTTCAATCACGCAAAAACGGCTGAAGGGATTTGAATGTTGCACACAGATAGATTATAACCTGGATTAAAACGTAGGCTTTTTTTTAACATGCGGGCGAAGCCGCTGGCAGAAGCTTGTAGGCTATAATTTATAGTGGGGGAAGAATCCAAACTTTCGCATTTCTAATATTGTAGGATCGACTGGTGTACCTCATAGAAACTATCGTTCGACGTCGACTATTCCATTCTACCATCGACGGATGGTGGCCGCAAATAAATATTCATTCAAATGTTGCTAGATAAAATTGATGATAACACACACAAAGCGACTCATCCAACTTCCTTGCAGACCTAACATAACGCGCATGTTCGATTCAACACCATTGAAACCGGTCTCTCTTTGTGTTTACAAAATACAAACACACGAACTGCCAAATATTTAGCAAAAAAAAACATACATCTGCCGAGAACGTTTTTTTTTTAACCGACTTCGAAAAAGGAGGAGGTTCTATGTGCGAATGTATGTGTTTTTTTATGTATTTACATAAATAGATAGAGGAGCTCGTGGCTAAATTAATAACAGCTGCACGGGCCGATCCATCAAGTTAAGCTACGCTTGCTGGGGTTGGTCCATGGATGGATGACCATCTTTACATACTGAGACTCCGCCGTGTCTCGGAAAGCACGTTAAACCGTTGGTCCCGGCTGTCAACCGTAGATCTTTGACAGTAGTTACGGGTCGCCAGAAGCCCGAAAGTCTGACAACCAGTCTTACCAAGGGGTATCGTATTCCCCAGTAACTGGGTTGTGGAGGTCAGATAGGGAGTCGCTCCATGTAAAATACTGCCAGTCTATCCGGTTAGACTGGACGCCAACCCCAAGATAATTGTGAAAAGGCTAGGCAGATTGACTGATGTGTGTCCATCGATTTCTCTGTCAGTTGTTGATCTACATCGCTTTCAATGGGAAAAGAGCCCAGAACGCTGGCAGCATTGTCACGTTGAATAGAATGCCGATTCGTTGGCCAAAGATGAGCCCAGCCCCTGCTGGTCACGTGAAGAGTCCACTAAATAATATTTTTAATTACTACAATGTTCTCTAGTATGTATCTAAAGAAATAAAATGGAAAATGTCTGTAAACAATTTCGTTTCGGTTTTTTTTTATTTTTACTTTTTAAAGTTTGTACTGACAGGTCTATACGAAACACCCGGCAAGTAATTAATTAGGGTTTTTTGTTTTTTTTTATGTTTAATAGGCTCGCGCTTGACCACCATGTCACGTATACACCCACTATAGTACCCATAGATATAGTTATTTATATTTCTATGATAGCACCTAAGCGATTGACGTTAGAGCACGCTTGCTTAGAAGTAACCTTGACTTTATGACCCTTTTGATAAGTTATTAAACTTTTCAAAAAATTATTCAGTTGGACTCATTCACAGAGATAATAAAAAACACTCACTAATACTCACTATCTCTCTCTATCTAGGTACTAAATCTAAGTAAAGAACAAAAAGTTGTTTTTATGTATCCCCTAGTTATCAATCAGTATAACATAACAAAGGCGTGTGTTACGGGGTCAACTGCATCGTTGAGCTCTGGTCGCAAACGCTACTGTGAGATCCTGGATTCCATTCCAAGGTCGGCCAAAAAGTGCTGGTGCAGAACATTTCGCGACGAATCGTTATTCGTTTACCAATGTAAACAGTTTGGTGGGAAAAGTAGGGTGTCTCTCTCAGTAGGCGATAAGGTTTTACTAAAACAATATTTGAAAAACGGTACTAAACATATTTGGAAACAAGGCATAATAAATGGATGTTTAGGATCACGAATGTATTCAGCATGTCGATCAGTTACTGGCGTACAAAGAAAACTTATCATTTGAACCGGATGATGATGTCAGTGTAATTGGAGATTGTTCCCGACAATGAAGAGAGAAAATGGAGAATGACCAGTCAGTCAAACGAGCGTGACGCTGGTTCAGTATCTGAACCGGTTTTGGCATCACCGGCGCCGGTTTCTTCCTCCCTCACGTCTCCTGCGCGAGAGGACAGGAAAGAGGAAATTGGAACGGTCTCGGATGATGAGTTTGCGGACGCAGGTTCTCCTGATTCAAGTCAGTCTCATTCAAGTAATGAAGCACATCAGGAACCTCAAATTGTCCGCCGGTATCCGATGAGAAAAACTAGGAAACAGTTAAATTATAAGTATTAAAAATAAGTATCTTTAAAATAGTGGTGGAGGTTTGTGGTACTGTAGGGACCTGGAGCACCTTCTCGTACTGCAGGGTCCCTGGGGGTTCTTCGTAAGCGTCTAGGGGCTGTCGTACTCGCTGGCAACGCGAGAGTGTGGTGTATGAGAGTGACTGCTTATTGTGTGTAGTGTTATAAAAGAAAGAGGAATAACGCACTCAGAGGAACTGTATTAAAACATTATATATAACATGTGTGCCCTCTTCGGCCGGGCTAGCTGAACTGAACTCCAAAACAAAAGTCTTCCCTATTCTTCGTAAATTCAATCGGCGTTCCAAGAGTTTCTAGAACGTTCCAAACTTCCAACGTGCCAGTCTCCACCATAAGGTCGGCAACATAAGGTCGTCACAGTATCATCATATCAGCCGAAAGACGTCCACTGCTGGACAAAGGCCTCCCCAAAGTGTCGCCACAATGATCGATCCTGTGCGTCACGCATCCACTCACTCGACCATGTGGTATATCTGTTTATTATTTTATATGTGGGTAGGCTTGTCTATCAGTTGGTTGTCGACCATTACACGAGTCTAAGTAATCTGCCGTGTTTTATTGAGATTATCTTAAAATACAGAACAGTGCTTATTGGATTTATCCATTAGAAATTATTCAGTAGCAGACCGGAGTGACATCCCCGTGCCTAGGCAAGCACGTAAAGCCGTTGGTGCCTAGGCAAGCACGTAAAGCCGTTGGTGCCTAGGCAAGCACGTAAAGCCGTTGGTGCCTAGGCAAGCACGTAAAGCCGTTGGTGCCTAGGCAAGCACGTAAAGCCGTTGGTCCTGTGCCTGATCTCTCCCCAGTCGTGTCTGATTGCCGTTCTATCGGACTATGAGAGTTAAGGAACAGAGAGTGCACCTGTGTCTGCGCACACGCTTGTGCACTATAATATCTCCTGCGCACTTGGCTAATCTACGTAGAGATTCGCCGACGTGATCGAAAATCGGTCGGGAGGATTATATTATGTATTATAACGGGGTCATATCCAAGTCAAAATAACATCTAACTGTCATTGTACTCTCTATTGTACAATGTAAGAAGAACTACATGTGAATACATAGTAGGTTAATGTGATGTTTGATACAAATTGTCCACTTCCCTTCATTTGGAATCGTAGGTTAAACTACCTGTGACATGAACTGCCATGTGACTTATATTACGTAATTTAAGCCTTTTTACTCAACTGAATAGAAGAATGGTAATGATTTTTGAGAGTACCAATTTACGTACAATTCTTTAGTACGGTCTACAGCTTCTTTTTTTGTGGCGTGACAGCCTGGTCGGCTGTATAAATTTGAACAAATAGCGTATCATTAGATTGGTCTCTATAGCCGAAGTTACCTAAGATGTAATATGAATTTTTATCCAACTTCAAAAAAGAGGAGGTTCTCAATTCATCTGTACGTGTTTTTTTTTGTATGCTTGTTACGCGATATCTCCGTTCTCCGCCATTTGTGAATCGATTTTGATGATTCTTTTTTTGTTTGACCACCTCTGAAGTATGACCTACATACTTCAGAGGTGGTCCCACATAAATTTTATTGAAATCGATTCAGCACTTTAAAAAAAAATCAACATAAACAAGAAATATGTATACACAGATGACGTTTTGGTTTTCTCCAAATGTTCAAATTCCATGTGTTTGGGGTTATCCATTCGGGCATAACTTTAATATTTAGTTTTACTTCTGGGGTACAACCACAGAACAGAAAAAACAGTAGATGTCGCAATAAGGCGGGGCCCACGTACCCCGAGTTTTGCGGAGTTCGCATATATCTGCTCCACGCACACACTACGCGCATCAGTCTTGTAACATAAAAAAAAAACAACCGTCGCGGTGGAAAAAACTTGAAAAAAATACAAAAATGTTGTGCTGTTTTAGAATGAAAACACGATAGCAGAACCAAAAATGTATCAAATGGTAGAATATCATACCGTCAATTAGTCCTAATTTATTTTATTTCGATTAAAATTTGAAAAAAAACATTATTAAACAAGACAAGTAAAAGATTACTTTATGTTTTACAATTTAAGGTCTACTTCCTTTTAAACACAAACAAATTATTCGCGAAGATTCCTACTATGCACGTGTCGAAGTCAGCTACTCTACTGCAGTACTAATGACCTCGTTACGGAAATATCAATCTTATCGTTAACACAATACAGCTTTAAATTGAATGTATTTAATATGTATAGCGACATCTAGCGGCGGGTAGCGTAACTTGCTCATTAAACTATTTCGTGTGCTTATTAAACGGAAAAGGTAATAAATACTTAAAAAGAGTAGACAATAAACGACTCCATGCACATATTACTGTAGTTTATTTTCAAATAAGCGACGACTGACATATTTCTTACTTTCTTTCAATAATAAATTACCAATCACACCAAGGATTTCTTAGTGTTACGAAATACAATTAACCTGTATATGTGTGAGTTTGGGTACGCTGGTTCCGATACGAGAGCGCTATGCGATTTCTACTGTTTTTTTCTGTTCTGTGGGTACAACAACTAAAAAGTGTTTTTTTTTTATTATTATTATTTACAAAAGATACAACCGACTTCTAAAAACTACAAAATAAAATACAAGCAACGACTTCCGAAAATAAAGCTATTTTGTAATTTCTAGAAGTCGGTTGTATCTTTTGTAAAAAAGTTTTTTAGAAAAAATATCAAAATGGCGGTCGCCACTAGGTAAACTGTAGTCGTTTTTTAACCGACTTCAAAAGAAGGAGGTTATCAATTCGGATTTATAAATATATATATATATATATATATTTTTATGTATGTTCAGGCATAACTCCGTCTATTATATAGGGTGACTGGTAATTAAACACGTGATTTTACTCATGATAACAAACAACTTTCCCAAAGAAATATTTTTTTATACTCATTAACTTTTATCACAATAACACAACAGCCTTATGAAATTCGCGCGCGCGCCTGTGTCCTATCAGCTGTTAGCCGCGTGATGCCAATCTTTCTCACTATATGTTTCTTTGGAAAAGTTGTTAATTATCATGGGCATAATCACGTGTTTAAGTATCGGTCACTAATTACCAGTCACCCTATTTAGTCCAAATATATTGACGGATTTGCAAATACTTTTGTAGTGGTTACAAAAACAGTGTTTCTGCAGCATTAAAGAATTTTTAGAACATAAAAATATATGTAGTATTAATTAATGAATTTATTGTAAATTAATTAATGACATTTGCATGTAATAATAATGTACGACGACTGACGACATCCGACTGGCCATAGAAAACAGGCTTCTTACAGTGTTGATTTTACTGGACTTTAGCATTGCTTTTAATTCAGTTGATTTTGACATCCTCTTAGGTATCCTATCCTCTCTTAACATATCTCCTCCTGTGATTGGGTGGTTTAATTCTTATCTTCGGGGTCGCTCGCAGTCGGTTCGCTTTGAGGAGGCTTCCTCTGAATGGTGCAACCTCGGTGCGGGTGTTCCTCAGGGTGGGGTCCTTTCTCCTCTTCTTTTCTCTATATTCATAAACGCTATCACTAAGGTCCTATCTTCACATTATCATCTCTATGCAGACGACTTGCAGCTATATCGCCACTTTAAACCTGAAGAGCTTACTGGAGCTATCGATGCCATCAATAATGATCTCAAAAACATCAGTCATTGGGCTAAAAGTTTTGGACTTTTAGTTAATCCAACAAAATCACAAGCTCTCATTATTGGTGGCAGACACTTCGTAAATCTGTTGAGTGGCCAGTCTCTTCCTCCTGTTTTGTACGATGCCGTCGCTATAGTCTATTCCCAAAAGGTCAAAAGCTTAGGCGTTTACCTGGACTGCAACCTATCTTGGAATGTTCACATTGCGGAAGTAAGCAGGAGGGTGTTTTGTTCGTTTCAGTCGCTGAAACGTCTCCAGAAGTTCCTGCCTTTCCCGACCAAAATTACTCTTGCTCAGTCTCTCCTTCTACCTCTTCTGGACTATACTGATGTCTGCTTCCTTGATGCGACGGAGGAACTCCTTGATAAGCTCGAACGTCTGCAGAATTTGTGCATACGCTTCATCTTTTGCCTCCGGAAGTACGACCATGTGTCAGAATTTCGGAAGCGATTGAGGTGGCTGCCTATTCGGCTGCGTCGGGATACTCACACTCTTTCTTTACTCTTTTCAGTTCTTCACAATCCTAACTCCCCCTTGTATCTTCGGGAATGCTTTGAGTATCTTTTTCCAAGAGGAAAACCTTGCCGCTCATCATCTTCCCTTCTCCTTCGGTTCCCTCCCCACTCCTCTAGTTGTTACAGTGGATCCTTTACTGTTCATGCTGTACGCCTTTGGAATTCTCTTCCACACACTCTTAGGGCTAGCCCTTCGTTGGAGGTGTTTAGGAGATGAATTAGGGAACACTTCCTGTCGGCATGACCCGTAATATGTTTTGTAAAAGGATTTCTTTGTTAGCCGTACCCATGGTATTTAGTATGTTTATGTATCACATATTTGTTTAGTTTATTTAAGTAACAGATTGTATTTTAAGTTTTTGCTGTGCACTTAAGATGTACCTACCTACTTATGCAAATGTATTTTTCACCCTTAGGTTTGCTGTAAGAAAACCCAAATGCTGGGTTAAGCTCGCCTTTGTAACTAACGGTTAATTTGTGTTTTATTTTTAGTTTATATTTATACAATAAAGAATAATAATAATAATGTAAAAATAATGTATTAATAATGTAAGAATAATTTACCTACTAATAATATAACCTGCATAATAATTATGACATTTACATAAATAATTTGCACGCTTGCTTGCAGGCAGAATACAATGACTGTAAGGCTGTAAGATCTTTCCTTGTAAACCATGTATTTTTTTTGCAAATAAACAATTTGAATTTGAAATGGTCCCATTTAAATTTCGTATAAATCTGATGATGGATTTCGGAGACAGGCAAAGGAACTCTTCAAAAATTGACAGCAAATCAACCGCGATTGTTGCAATCGTATGACTATGAATTGTTAACACAGATTAATGGGGAACCACAACTAAAAAGTGAAAAATCAAAAACTATTTTACAAAAAAATAGAACCGACTTCTAAAAAAAGTGCAAAATAACTCTAATTTCAGAAGTCGGTGTCAAAAAACGAAATCACAAAACCAGAAACACCGACTTCCGAAATTAAAGTTATTTTGCACTTTTTTGGAAGTTGATTTTATTTTTATGTAAAAAAGTTTTTTTTATTAAATGATCATGTGGGATATCAAATATAAAACTTGTTTACGAAAATTACAACCGACTTCTAAAAATTGCAAAATAACTTTAATTTCGGAAGTTGTGTTTTTTTTTTTTGTTTTTTTCGTTATTTGACACCGACTGCAGAAATTAAAGTTATTTTGCAATTATTAGAAGTCGGTTGTATTTTTTTGTAAAAAAGTCTTTTCTTTTTCACTTTTTAGTTGTTGTACCCCAAAAGAAAAACTAAATATTAAAGTTATGCCTGAATGGATAACCCCAATAACATGGAATTTGAATATTTGGAGACAACCAAAACGTCATCTGTAAATACATATTTTTTGTTTATGTTGATTTTTTCAAAAAGTGCTGAATCTATTTCGATAAATTTATATAAGACCATCTCTGAAGTATACACCCACTAAACAAAAAAATTATCATCAAAATCTATTCACAAATGGCGGAGATATCGCGTAACAAACATACAAAAAAAAAACATACAGACGAATTGAGAACCTCCTCCTTTTTGGAATCGGTTAGAAAGGACTCGGGAAGGTGATTTCAAAAATATAACTAATTAAAAAACAAAAAAAAAACTTAGAACCCGACAGCAAAATACAACTTAAAAGTTCCAAACAAGTTACTTTTCAAGCAGTCTACTGCAGTTGGTGGTCTGAGATTTAATACCACCAACTTAGGACCGATTTCACCAATGAAACTAATCGCAATTAGTTAAACTAAACTCAGTTTATGCGTTTAATCGAGATTAGAGCTTAATTTTGCGTGAAGCTTATCTCGATTAAACGCATGAACTGAGGTTAGTATAAAGTAATCGCGATTAGGGTCGTTGGTGAAATCGGCCCTTATTAGGTAGTAGTTGTTTCAAACAAGTTACTTGTTGGTGCTGCAAGTAACTTGTTTGGAACTTTCTAGTTGTTTTTTGCAGCTCTCATTCGTAGATCTTTGACAGTTGTTACGCAAATCAGAAGTCCGAAAATCTGACAATTAGTCGTTCCAAGGGGTATCGTAGTCCTGGGCCTGCGGACGGCGAGTAATAGGTAGCTCGCCGGCCGATCAGCACCAGGCCCGAGAGTCGACGGCGCGTAATGTAACGACGCGCGCCTCAAAGAGTTGTCAGCAATAAAGACGGGTCCCGTCATGGTCGATGCCTGCTCAGGGGTTGAGGATAAAGTCGAAATAGAGTTACCTCGCTCATGGGCACTCAGGGCAGGGAAGGAACAGACGTGGGTTTTAGTCAGTAAGAGTCTGACACGCCCTCATGATGATGCTCATGCAGATGTCATTGGATGATTTCCCAAACCACAAAAAAAGGGGTATCGTAAGCTAATACGTGGCAGTCGCTCCATTTATACTATTATTATAAAGAGGTAAAGAATATAAGTTTGTGAGTTTGTTTGTAGGAAGTAATCTCTAGAACTACTGAACCGATTTTGAAAAAAATCACCATTAGTAAGCCACATTATTTGTGGGTGTTATAGGCTAAGTTATATGTATTATGGGCTGTATTTTCGAAATCCACGCGGACATAGTGTTAGTGTAATTCAGCTGCATCCGGTTAAACTGGAAACCGGTCTCAACATATAAAGTTGGGAAAAGGTCGGCAGATGATAAATAATTGCAGCCTAGCAGTTGCAAATTGATATTAACTGCTGGGATTTCCCACTAGTATAGGTAGTTAGTCACAGTCGCAAGTATGCAATGTTTGCAAATATTTTGACCAGCACTTTAACTACTTGATTTTTTGGTACCAGGTTGGATCTCCGGATTGGTTTTATATACCTAGTCTGTTTTTTCTGATTTCGGACATCATATCATCTTAATTTAAAGGTAACATCAAAGCTTATGGCGGATCGGAACACTCCGCGGGTCGCTCAGTATCAAACTCATGTGGCAGCGGGTCTGAGGGGTGGGGTACTTCGCAGCGAAAAGCGAACTTCACACACGCCATTAACTTTGAATCGAACTATGTAAACGACGCAGCCATCTGGTTAAATTAGCCAGTCAATCGGACGCCTAGGTCGTTCATTAAACGTAATTAAATGACTGAGGACAACCAGCCAATTCATTGAACGCAACGTTTAATCAGCAAAATGCAAAATGGTTTGCAAATTTTGACGGACAACTTACAAATTTATGAACAATGCAAGTTAATTACAAGCTTGTAACTATAGACATCAACTATTCTATTCGTAAGCATCTGCCTGTCATCATGCTTTCTCACACAAAACACAATTCAAGGTTAATGATTGAGACAAATTGTCGACTTCCCTTCATTTGCGACAGACGTAGTTTTAAGTGACTAAAAATTTCCGAACTGAGTTCACATACAAATCATCCAATAGAATTGGAACTCTTTTAATTACATGTTTAAGTTGTTTTTCAAACCAGCATAAAAGGTAGACTTCGTACGATTGAGAATCGTCAAGGATCTAAAATGATAGCATAATCAGCCTTATAATGTGCCCACTGCTGGGACTCAGGCCTCCTCAGGGAATCGGCAGTAATTGACCACGCGGGCTCAGTGCGGGTTGATGGATGTCACATGACGTCTTCGAATATTTGGTTTTAGGACATTCGTCTCCTGACGTCCTTCACCGTTCTTAGAGAATTGGTAATGAAATTAATTGCCTACATTAAGTAATACACCTGCCCGGGTTTAAACCCATGATGTGAAGCCGGGGCCGTAACCGCTGGGCCACTGCACTAAAATTATGACAACATGATAAAATTTAGCATAGTTATGCCGATTCTCTTGTTCAATAACTAAACTAAAATTAGAGAATCGCTGTCTTTACACGGCCATAGCTTTGAACTAATTTAGAGATGTCAAACTATTTTACGTCCTGCGCTTTACCGTGTTTTTTGTTGACATGTTTTTACGTGTACCATTTGTATGGAAATATTAGTTCAACTAAATTTGACAACTCTAATTTTATTTACGTTCGTCTCTTTCTTGTTTTATTAGAGAGAAAAAGATAGCAATAGCCTAGATTAAGTTTAGTTTGTGCAAACAAGAATCGGCACCAATGACCGTTATTGCCATGCCAAAATGAGACAACTGTATATATAAGCTAAATGGTTCTGCTAGCAAGAAGTCGAATTCTCGATAGATAATGGAGGCATGATTTCGCAATATTTGTAACATATATTTAGACATTTGCTTTTATGCTTATTCAAAAGAGTAATGCAAATTAATAATGACTGCTTTACAAATAAAAGGTGGTTTCTTTTTGCTTAGTCACTTTTATAAATAATAAAGCTCTTGGTGTTTTTGTAGATATCTAACAAAGACAGTAATTTTTGAATGATTATCACATCGATAGCGGTCAGTTTGCGCTAAAGGAATCTATTATCTCAGGACAGATGTCACATACAACACAAAAGGCCTCTTACTTGCCAATAATCAAGTTCAGGGATTATCATGTACAATAAAACCTTTTAGTGTTGTAAGTGTGTCGCTGTATGTTCTATTCTTGAGTTTTTAGTTTTTTTTTTATCATGCTCAATAAAACCTTTGTGTTCTGTGTGTGTCTCTGTGTGTTCTATTCTTGAGTTGTGGACTGGCTTATTGGCTCTATGACAGCCAATGAGACATTGTATCATTTAGATCACGACACTTGGCAGTTTATAGTTTTTAACACGTTGTTGTTAGCTTCACCTATAACTATGTAAAAATATCTTGTGAGTTAAATTTCATCCACTCCCCGGTTTCCGATTGAGCCGTAATTTGGAACACATGTTTAGTTTGGATGACAACGCATGGTCAGCGATGTGACGTCATTTTAAATCCAATATGGCGGTCTCCCAAAGATGGTGGGCTATTTTTTTTTGTGAATTCGCATGGTTATATGGGTTTCAAATAAAAGGGTTTGCCGAAAAAGCGTGTTTTATAGTTTTTTTTAACTATAATATTATTTCAAGGGATTCTGGGCCCAGTTGTCATTAGCAAGCTCTCACTACCAGATCATTCAGTCAAGAAATAAACCTGTTGCAATGTTATTCGCTAGATGCGCCCATGCGGGTTTATTACCTCCGGCTATCCGGCCATTATGATTGGTTATACGCATACTATTAGTTACAAGTTTAAGTTTTTCCTTCTATTTAATAAATACCAATAGTCAAATAAAATAAAAAAAAAATAATAATTGTAATGTGTACTCGTCGGTAATCCTTAAATAAATAAATAAATAAATAAATAAACAATTATTTTACTATATAAATATTTATGAATAATTATAGGTAACTTTAATAATTATTACTTTCCTTCAAATAAATCAGTCAGGATAAGACAAAAGACACAGGATAAAAATAACACATATTTAATTTATTAATTGTGTTTTGATCCTTTTTCGACAAGCGTATTACATAATAAAGCAATATTCTTAAGACAAAGTAAGTGACGATTAAAAATATTAAACATCATTAGAGTTATTTTTTAAACCTGCCACATATTCTGAATTAAATTAAATTAATTACCTAAGTTGGTTCTAGAATATCATAAAACACGACCAAAAGACACAAGATGAAAATAACACATATTTAATTTATTAATTCTATTTTTTATCCTTTTTGACTTGCGGATTGCATAATAAAGCAATATTCATAAGACACCTTAGGTAAGAGACTATTAAAATATTAAACATCATTAGTTTTTTTAAACATCCCACATATTCTGAAATAAATTAAATTAATTACGTAAGTTGGTTTTATAATATCATAAAACACGACCAATTTACATTATTATATTTAAGTTGTAATTCGGAAACATCTCATTTAGGTTTAGTTACTAACTCACACATAATTATAATAAAATAGTGCAAAAAGATTTAAATAGAATATGGTATACTGATCCTATTTTTAACCGACTTCAAAAAAAGGAGGAGGTTCTCAATTCGACTGTAGTGTGCTACCTCATAACTTTTTACTACGTGAACCGATTTTGAAGATTTTTTTTTTTTATTGGAAAGCTGTTACTTCACATGTGGTTCCATTTTAATTTGGTGAAGATCTGATAAAGAACTTCAGAGATACACAATGAAACTCTTCAATAAATGATAGCGAACCTTCCAGAATTGCTGCAATCGCATGTCTGTATATTGTTTTCACCACTTCGCAACATTACATCACGCTGATACGCTCTGAAGGGGTATACAGATTTGTACAGTTCTCCCTGATACACCTTAATTTCACCAACTATGTTCAAATTCCCTATTTTTGGGGCTATCAATTCGGGCATAACTTTACTATTAATTTAGTTTTAGAATGGGGTACAACAACTAAAAAGTGAAAAATAAAAAACTTTTTACAAAAAAAAAACAACCGACTTCCATAAATAATACTAAAAAATGCAAAATAACTTTAATTTCGGAAGTCGGTGTCAAATAACGAAGAAACCAAACTAGAAACATTACAAAAAAAATACAACAAACGGGTTGTATTTTTATTTGTAAAAAGTTTTTAAATAGGTATGTTAATTCAGATTACCAAACGTAATTACATAATTTTAAGCTTTGCCTCCGGCTTCGGTCACTCGAAATTATATATGGAGAAATCAAAAATATGTGTAGACTTTGTAGATAGACAAATATTAAATTAAAAAGTACATAATATAAAAAATTATAAAAATAAATTAGTTGCGAAACTTTGGAGGGATGGATGGATGGATGTTTGTTTCTGAACGGATCGGGAAAAATAAAAAAACGTTTTACAAAAAAATACAACCGACTTCCATAAATAATTCTAAAAAATGCAAAATAACTTTAATTTCGGAAGTCGGTGTCAAATAACGAAGAAACCAAACTAGAAACATTACAAAAAATACAACAAACAGATTGTATTTTTTTTGTAAAAAGGTTCTAAATATGTTAATTCAGATTACCTAACGTAATAACATAATTTTAAGCTTTGCCTCCGGCTTCGGTCACTCGAAATTATATATGGAGAAATCAAAAATATGTGTAGACTTTGTAGATAGTCAAATATTAAATTATAAAGTACATAATATAAAAATTAATAAAAATAAATTAGTTGCGAAACTTTGGAGGGATGGATGAATGGATGTTTGTTGCTGAACGGATCTGGGTAAAGAGATAAATTATAGTCTGGAAAAGCACACAGGCTATAGTTTATAATGGGGGGAAATACTAACCCCACGAAGGTGAAGTCGCTGGTAGACGCTAGTAAAAAAAAATTTAAATATGTACAAGCGGCATAAAAAGGGGAGGCGTAGAACTCGTTTGGCTTCAAACAATTCGGCCACATCGCTGTCAATGGGAAAATTGTCTAGAACACTGGCAGCATTGCCACGTTGGATGGCAATGCTGATTCTTTGACTGAAAAAAAGGCCAAACCCTCTAGTCTCGTGAAGAGTAGACTCCAACCCCATGGTCTTTCGTGAAAGTCAAAAACGATCAAATGAATCTAATGCCCATATCCATTCCATGGCCAACGAGTTTCTTTCATCCAAATTCGTTTAGCCTTTGAGGCGTGATGGATTAACAAACATCGAAACTGATTATTAAATCATCATCTTTCTATCCTTATCCCAATCTCTTAGGGGTTGGTATTAGTACAGTATGTCTTCTTCCATGCATTTTTATTACATACATAGTATAGCATAAGCAGGATCGTGCCACATGCCTCGTCTCTGTGAGGCGTAGACTGTAATCCAACACGTGGGCCCAGTACGGATTGGTGGATATACATGTCTTCGAAGTTTCGGTGCTAGGATATGTCAGTTGGGTCGCGGATAAATAAATAGAGTTACTGCGGCCCTTGGCACAGGCAAGTAAAGGAACAGGGGTGGGTTTTAGTCAGTAAAAGTCTGACACGAAGAGCGAGAGAAGTCATTGGATGATTTTCAAAACACAAAAAAACTTTGTACCTTAAGGGTTCCGTACCAAATATTGGTTTCTGTCAATATAGTATACGTAATAATAAACATTATCATCAAATTTCAAGTTCCTAGGTCAATGGGAAGTTAAAAAATTCTTCGTAACAAAATTTCTAAAAAGGACATTCCAGTTTCCTCACGATGTTTTTCTTCACCGTTTTGAGAACAGTGGTGATGAAATAATTTACACAAAATAAAGCTTAATTTATTTACGTTACACGTCCATGTTTGGGTCACAGATATTCATGTGTGTACCAAAGGGCATTGTCGGAAATGGCCCCAGGACCAACAAACCTCTGACATAGGTACATAGTAATTATAAGTATATTTTATTATACTTATTTTGAATATCTGTATGAAACGGACACTCTGCGTTCTGTATTGAACAATTAAAAGGGCTTAAACGATTTACGACATCACAAATCAAAAATGTTGCCATCTTTGACAATTAGATTTGAGATTTGACATGACAATTAGTGATGCCCAATCTTTCATTTCACACACATCGATAAGATAAGATAACATGCATGCGATATAATTACTTAGATATCTTTTTCTATACAATTACTATTACTATAGGTACTATACACATAAGGACGTATTCAATTCCATTCGTGTTTTTTACGAACAGCATAAAAACAGATCACAATTCACGAATTGGGTGCTGTGCACTTACTCATAGTCGATTCGTATTCGTGATTCGTTTTGGGGCATTTTTCATGGTTCGTTTTTAAAAACACGAATACAAATCGAATACGAAAGTCCACGTGCACCAATCCGAGATTCGAGTATTCACTAAAAGAATCACTCGAATTGAATCGAATATGAGTGCACAAAACGCCCTTTATTAAGCATGACGGCTACTTAGATCCGTAAAAACTGACTCGATGTGAGAGATTCACGAATATAAAAACACGAAAACGAAGCAGTGCACAATCCAATATTTCGAATCGTATTTTCACGAATACGAACCGAATACGAGGTACCGACTCACGCCTTAGGTGAGATGCATTGTGTTATTTCAAATAGAATAGCATGCTGGGTACTGAACGGTATCGATTTTGTTTAAAATACAGGGTGTAACGGAAAGGTGTGGTCATATTTTAAGAACTGCATCTGCTCATCGATATGAACCAATTTCTTCAAGAAAAGCTGAGTAAATTTTCAAAAAACATTTTACGTCCCATAAAAATATTGATTGATCAGCTGATGATAACTTTGTATGGAAAGTCCATTTTTTTTTTTGGGGAATTTTTAATTTTTTGTTAGAGAAAGTGGTTCATTTCCATGGGGAGAACCGGTTCTTAAAATATGACCACACCTTTCCGTTACACCCTGTATATCGATACGGATTTTATAGGGCATCCTTAATCCTTGTCATGTCAAATGTCTATCATCTCAACTGTCACCTGTCTGACTGCATTGTGTAGTGATTTCATTTTGTTATTTTTGGAATACATTCGACGACCTTGCTATTTTTTACGGACTCTGATTGCTTTTATTAACGTGTTACCTGGCTGTGATAATAAATAACTTTAGTGACAGGTATTTACTAGCATATTTCGAAGTATTGAAGGGATTAATTCATAGTAAAAAATAACCTCAAAATTTTTAAATAAATTCTTTCTACAAGGTGCCCGTCATTAAACTTTGTCTTCATGGGGATATACTCGTAATTTAGAACACGCAAAGCAAATTTCCTTCGCTGTTGGATCTGGGGCGAAAGATGTATGGATGCAGAACAATCTCCTTTCAACTCAATCGGAACAGTAGATTCAGAGCAAATCGGCTGTGACAAACAGACAGAGACACGAGTGATCCTATATGGGTTCTGTTTTTTCAAGCTTTTATTTAGTTAAGTTAGTAAACCTGTCCCATTGTCTGTAATCAAATCTTGGAAGCTAAATAAAACCCACTTCCCGATGTCCGATTGGACTCAAATTTGGTGTACTAAACATATGTGTCTTCGGTGACAACACAATGATAAGGTACCATGGTTTGATGATGGAGACGGAAGATGTCCATAGGAACTTCTTAAGGCGCAGTTATACGACTTTTAATGGTTTTTAATCGAACATCACGTCTAAACGACTAGTCTTATTTCTTTGAAATAAATATATGTTACTTTAGACAATTTCCGTCGTAATTTGATCTCAGAATATTTGAAATTATATTTTATAACAAAGTGTAATTAATTTATAAAGTTATGTCTAACGCGGATAAAAATCACGCAATAACTATAAAGCGTATTTTTATGAAACCATTCACCATTTTAAAGATCGTTTGATTATTTATAATTTAGTCTCAGTGTTTTAGTTTAATACCTGTTGTTTTATGTGTAATAAATTAATAATGCGTCTAATGTCGGACAGCACTCCTTGATGGGCGAGTCCTATTACTGGGTGGACGTACGACCCGTTACGTGAGCTCAGCACAGAATACGCAAGCTAACCACTCAAGTTCATTAGCAGTTAATAGCGCCTTAACTAAACAAGATAAACCCATCGAGTTTGGGCTCAATTGATTCGTCTTGAGGAGCACTTTACGCGTAGACGATATTCATGTTCTGATGATGAAGCTGGAAGCTAGCCACGGCATCTCTGTGATATAACAACATAAACCCACCCAGTTTGGGGATTCGTCATGAGGAGCACTATACATCACGTCATAATATCCGTAGAATATTTTAAAATATCACGCCTTCTCTAAAATACGTAGGTACATACTCGTACTAAATAGTTAAAATAAGTTAAAACATAAAAATATTTTTTAAAACAAGCTTTTATCTGGGACAACGAACTAAATAGTTAAAAATGAATTCTAATAAGTATTTGGCGTGTAGTAAGCTTGAGGCACTACCCGTTACTAGTTACAGGTTAGGTACTTACTATACTTCTGTGCCTCAAGTTTTTTCACTTTTCGAAAGTCGGTATCAATTAGTGAAGAAATATAATACAAACACTGACTTCCAAAATTGAAGTAAATTTCAATTTTATGTGTACTTTCTTTTTTGGAAGTCGGTTGTATTTTTTGTAAAAAAGTATATTTTTTTATTCGGATATTTGGAACCCTTATTTAAAAAATCTGAGAAGATTTTCAGAATTTTATTGAAATTGAGTTGCCAAAAACAAATTAGGTCCCCCTCTTTATAATATTAGAAAAGTTTTAAGTAGATTCATGTACAAGGTATTAAATATTATATTAAGTAGATACCTGTTCACTAAATGATAGGTGGATTATTGTGTTGAGTACTTACGTATTACGTACGTTCGTTAGGTACCTATATAATATACCTATAAGTACCTAAAATTTATCTACCTAGTGTTGGTTGTGGATGGCTCTTTGAATGAGAAATATTACAAGTGCTGATGCCAGTGTTTATTAGTTAATTTACTGCATAACTTTCCATCTTATTACCAAATGCCAATGCTCATCAAAATTATTTATTGTATTTGTGTTTTAATCCCCGACGCAAAAATGTGTGTCTGTCTGTCTGTCTGTGGCACCGTAGCTCTTAAACGGATGAACCGATTTGAATGCGGCTTTTTTTAATTGAAAGTAGGTTTTCTAGCGAAGGTTCTTAGACATGTTTTATCTAAATAGGTTCAGCCATTTCAAGGTCATCAACTCTTTAGTGTTTTATAAATGGTAGCTTTTTATGTACACATATTATGTTTAGTAAACAGACAAGAAAAGAAAACAGCAAAATAGGCACAAAGGAATTAGCTTATTTCTGAAGAAATTGCTTGTAGCATAAATACCTCTGAAAGGAGAATTGGAAAAACAAGAAGTAGACACCGTGTGAGAGAAGAGGAGTAGAAAAAATAATACAAATAAAAACCGGTCAAGTGCTTGTCTGTGTGTGACTTCACACATTTAGGGTTCCGTACCAAATGAAGGAATTATCAAAGAAAAAATACTGATTTATCAATATAAACAAAAAAAAAACCAACCGACTTCCAAAAAAACAAAAAAACACTAATCATTTAAAAATAACTTTAATTTCGGCAGTTAGTGTTTGTATTTCTTTTTCAACATCCTCCGAAATTAAAGTTATTTTTTTTAGTGTATTTTGGAAATGATTGTTTTTTTTTTTGTAAAAAAGTTTTTATTTTTCACTTTTTAGTTGCTATACCCCAAAACTCAAAACCCCAATAACATGGAACGCGGAATTTAAACATACTCATAATTGGCGGAAACCCAAACGTCATCTACGTATACATATTTTTCGTTTTTGTTCAGTTTTTCAAAAAACGCTGAAGCAATTTCGATAAAATATATATTATGGGACCACCTCGGTAGTCGTAAAAATTCTTTTAGATAAAAAAGAATTTTGAAAATCGGTCTACAACTGACAGAGAAATCGGTGGACATACATGTTTTTGTTTGCTTCAGGTTATAGCTTCGACCGCCTATAAAGTATATTATCACTCCAAGGGCACTTACAAACCGGATGGGAAAAAACCTATGTCCTAAACCACGTCATATCCTATTTGTATGCCAAGTTGTATCAAAATACGTTAAGCAGTTTAGTACTCGAAAACGTAACAAACAAACAGACACTCTTTTTAACCGACTTTCGAAAAAGGAGGTGGTTCTATGTTCGACTGCATGTATGTTTTTATTTATGGTATATCCGGGCATTTCTCCGTCAGTTGAGGACCGATTTTCAAAATTCTTTTTTTATCCGAAATAATATACTCCTGAGGTGGTCCCATATCAATTTTATCGAAATTGCTTTAGCGATTTTTGAGAAACTGAACAAAAACGAAAAATACGCATAATTATCTTGATGACTTTTTGTGTTCTATAAATGTTTAAATTCCACGTTCCTTGTTATTGGGGTTTTTAGTTCTGGGGTATAACAACTAAAAAGCAAAAAATAAAAAACTTTTTTACAAAAAAAACAACCGACTTCAATTTCTTTCTTCTAAACTTTAATTTCGGAAGTCGGTGTTTGTATTTTATTTCTTGGATATTTGACACCGACTTCTGAAATTAAAGTTATTTTTAAATTTTTAGTGTATTTTTTTTTTTGGAAGTCGGTTGTTTTTTACTAACTATGTAGCCTATCTTGTCCCACTGCAGGCCAACCCATACCTATCCCCACATAGCTCGTCTGTCCTTTGCTAGTACGGGCCAGTCGAGCTCGTCCCGCCATCTTCGTCTTAGTCTGCCGCGATGTCGTCTGGCATTTAATGGGACCCATTCGGTGGTTATTTTTTCCCATTTTAGAGACATTTTCGCATTTCGGAAATTTTATTAAGTTATTAATAATAATAAATAAATAAGACAAACAGACAGACGGACGGACACCGGAGTCTTAGTAATAGGGTCCCATTTTACCCTTTGGGAACGGAACCCTAAAAAGTGGTATTGCTGGTTTTGTTTCTTCGTTTTTTGACACTGAAATTAATGCGTTGCAATTTTTTTTTTTTGGAAGTCAGATCCGTTTTAAAAAAAAAATCTGTACCCACACTGCTCATAGACTTATATCAAGCATTGCGAAAGTAACTAGGTATATGGCCATACCGGTTTTTTAACTGACGTCAACAACCGAAGTAAGGAAAACATCTTGAGGAAACCTGGAACTACATATCATAGGATGCGAGTTGCGTCAATATACAATGAGCAAGCGTGATGCTCATTAAAATGGTTCCTTTTTACCTGATTGCCCGGTAAAAGGGTAATATTTTTGTACGTATACATGTATGTTTGTATGTCTATTTCTTTGGAACGCCCTGTAGCATAAGCGGCTGGATGGCTTTCAACCAATGAGGTAAGTATCATTAGATTCGTCTTGAGTGCCGAAGTGATATTGGCTATTTAAATTTTGAACAAGATAAAGATAGATATACTTGTAAATTATTTTAATTCAATCCTGTGATTGGATTTGATTGAGATAGATTTGACGCCACTAGATAACTTTTTAGTTGTTTTTTTATGAGTAGATGTTTTGCTATGGGATAATCAGATCTCATCAATATTATTAAATAATGTTTATGAGATCTAGTTTATTTTGTTGCACCATAATAACGAACACATCACGCTTCGCGATCAAAGCCTGTTTCTAAATAAAGATTAAAAAAAAAAGGAAAGCTAAGTAACACGTACTAAATACGTAATTAATTAATTCCTATCGAATAGGTACTACTGGATACTCAAGTAATTTACATTAATCTATTTTTAAATAAATAGTTCAAAATACTGTTAATCTTTTATTTATTTATTTTCCTTGTTTACTTTTTTATCTCACTTGTTGAATTCCGTGTTTACCCAGATACAATTTTTATTTTTAATAAACATATACAGCCTTATAAAACTCGCTAACTATATGATTAATTTAAATAGTCGTTAGCGGATTTTAAATTCAAATTCTTCATAGAAAATTCTGAATTAAGAACCCGCTAAATAGTATTTAAACTAATCACCATTGTTTTTTTTTATAATTGTGGCACCACTCAGCCCTTGCAATCGATTTAATTTTATTATTAAACTAACGTTCCCACAAACACTATTTACCTTGTGTTAAAAAACCTCTATACTTATTTCTCTAATGTATTTTTTATCTCACTTGTTGAATTCCGTGTTTACCCAGATACTATTTTTAACCAACTTCGAAAAAGGAGGAGGGTCCACCGATTTCTCCGTCAGTTGTGGACCGATTTTCAAAATTCTTTTTTTATTCGAAAGAATATACCTATTCTCGAGGTGGACCCATATAAGTTTTATCGAAATTGCTTTAGCGCTTTATGAACAACTGAACAAAAACGAAAAATACGTATACATAGATGACGTTTTCGTTTTCTCCAATTACGAGTACGTTTAAATTCCACGTTCCATGTGAAAAATAAAAAACTTTTATACAAAAAAAAACAACCGACTTCCAAAAAAGAAAATAGGTACATAAGTACACTAAAAATTACTAAATAACTTTAATTTCGGAAGTCGGAGTCAAATAACGAAGAAATAAAATACAAGCACCGACTTCCGAAATTAAAGTATTTTTTTAATTTTTAGTGTACCTATTTTCTTTTTTGGAAGTCGGTTGCTTTTTTATTTTTACTATACATAAGCACAAACTCATCTTTTTTGGTCAATTTAATAATAAAACTCGCGTTCCCATTTAGGTTCACACAAAAACGATTTCTAAATTCTAAACCAAATCAATCATAAACCACTTACCTACCTTACGTAAAAAATCCTCTTAACTCAAACGCATCACCAACACAAACGAAACAAAACCACACCACTTAAAAAAATATTAAAATACCCACCTATAATAACAACTGCATACTGCCTCAATATCGGACTTTCATGGAACTTTAACATTTTTCAAACTTCACCTCGAGTTACCTACGGACATCCGTACGTTACCACTAACTCCACGTTATACTCGTACTAACTATACGTTTACTGCGCATGCGACGATTTCGCAGACAGTCACTGCTGTTTAGAACTCGTTTGTGAAGCGAAGAGGGGATAAGCGGATATTAGTAGTCACACTGTGTTGCAATAACGTCATGATAAGAGCTTCAATTAAGGGCCTACTACCGGCCAAGTGGCGCGCTCATTAAATAAAAAATCGTAGCATAGCATAGGAAATAAATATTAAAGATTCCAACGTCACGTTTGTTACCAAGAGGATAAAGTATTTTTACGTTGTTAAAACAGGTCTCAGAATGTTTCGTATCCAAAGTAGTAGGCAAAAGTGTCAGAAACGGCCGTTTTTGGTACTTTTGCCTACTACATTGGTATGCCACGATTTTTGGAACGAATTTCCTTATCGCGCGTTGTGAAAGGGGGCTAGACGGAAAAAATTCTTACGACAAGTTGTCACGACACTAATGAGGCTGTCCATCCAAAAAGATTGTGTTGGAAAAACAATCTAATAAAAACTTCTTGTATTTTTGGTGGGTAGGTACAAAGTTTGCAAGCAGATCAAGCATTATTGCTATAGTAAGCTATTGTAAGCTGTGCGGCGTCGCATGTTTCTCTGTCTGTCTCTCTCTCTGTTATAGAAAGCAAGCCAGATATTGCTAAAGAGTTGAGTTGAGCTGAGCTGAGCTGAGCTGAGCTGAGCTGAGCTGAGCTGAGCTGAGCTGAGCAGAGCTGAGCTGAGCTGAGCTGAGCTGAGCTGGGCTGAGCTGAGCTCAGCTGAGCTGAGCTGAGCTGAGCTGAGCTGCGATGAGATGAGATGAGATGAGATGATGAAGTATAAGTTCTTACGTGCGTGCGTGTGTGCGTATAAAAAAAATAATAAAAAAAATAGCATAATAGCATAATAAAAAAAATATTATAAATTAAAAAAAATAAAATTATATTACAATTCCTTCACTAATTAATCGAAAGGAACTTCGTTCCATCCGGGTGTCCCTTGACACCTCTCAAGTTTTTTTATTCAATGACGGCGCCACTTGGCCGGTAGTAGACTCTTAAGAGAAAGGATGGGGCGCTACTTACTGCTGAGCATGAGGTTCTGGGTTCGATTCCCGGGTCGAGTAAAGTGTTTTTGAAGTAAAAACTTTTTAACCGCGTTAAGCTATTTTTGGTAGGGGCAAAACTTTGGGTCCGCGTGAACGTCACGCTCGTGAAGTGTTACACCAGACTGGCGACGCGCTGGGCACGCCACCATCGCGGCGGTAGTGCCCCTCTTTGAGGAGTGGCTTGAGAGGCGCCACGGCGCCATCACCTCCCGCCTGACGCAGGTCCTCACCGGATATGGCTGTTTCGGGAGGTACCTGTGTCGGATCAAGGCGGAGGTGACCCCTAGGTGTTTCCACTGCGAGGATCGCCCAGAGGACACGGTGGAGCATACGGTGGAGGTTTGCCCCGCTTGGGCAGAGCACCACCGTGTCCTCGTGGATGCGATAGGCGGCAGCGACCTCTCGCGCCGTGCCCTGGTTCAGGCCATGGTATGGAGCGAGAGGGAATGGGGAGCCGTCTCCTCCTTCTGCGAAGCAGTAATGCTCGCGAAAAGGGAGGCGGCACACGATAGGGAGACTCAACAACGGCAGAGTCGCCCTAGCGCCCTCAGCCGCAGCCGCCGCAGGAGACGCCAGGGGCTGCGAGACGATCTCCGGCCACCGTAGACCCGGGCCTGCGGACGGCGAGTAGTGGGTAACTCGCCGTCCGATCAGCACCAGGCCCGAGAGTCGACGGCGCGTAGTGTTCCACGCGCGCTCAAAGAGTTGTCAGCAAAAGGACGGGGCCTGCCACGGCCAATGCCTGCCCGGGGGGTTGAGGATAAATTCAAAAGAGTTACCTCGCCCCTGGGCATGTAGGGCAGGAAGGAACAGGGGTGGGTTTTAGTCAGTAAGAGTCTGACACGCCCTTCCGCTCCACTCTAGAGCGGAAGAAGTCATAAGATGATTTCCCACACCCCAAAAAAAAAAAAAAACCAGACTGGCGACGACCAAAATATATGTATATAATTATTGCTCAGAGTGCCAATAGATGTGAAAACTAGACTAATGTTAAAAATTTGAATGTACAAATTATGATTTTAATAATTCATCATCATCATCATCATCATCTTGCCGCAGCCTTTTAATGTCGCCACTGCTGCACGGGCCTCCTCTCTGTGAGAGGGTGTGGGTCGTAATCCACCACGCGGGCAAAATGCCGGTTGGTGGATGTCACATGTCATGTTCGAATTTTTGGTGCTAGGACATGCCGGTTTCCTCACAATGTTTTCCTTCACCGTTTTGAGGGCAGTGGTGATGAAATAATTTGCACAAAGTAAAGCGCCTGCCTGGGTTGGAACTCACGACCTACAACTTGTAAGTCGCGGCCAATACCACTGGGCCACCACTGCTCTCTCTCTAATAATTCATACTTTAATTAAATACAAATTAAAAAAAAAAAACTGTCGGCGCCGGCCTCCATCGGGCGACGGTCCGGATCATTTGGAGGCAAACAGCTGTTAATACTCGAAACGGAGTCACGATCCTCTGTAAGGAGAACGATTGAGAAGAGAAGAGAGGCTCGTTATTGGGCTTCTTCATCTGGAATATTTCAGTGACAGCCCGGTCTGGATTGGTGCCCGGTTCATAGCAATATGCCTGCCCTCTATTTTAAGTTCTTCCATCTGGGATTTGTCAATAGCAGTCCGACGTTTGGATTTGTGCCCGGTAGATGCCAATTGGCTCGACTCTAAGCGACTCGACTCTACTCGACTTCTCCCGCCTTGTGTGGAGCGGGAGACGTGTCAGACTTTTACTGACTAAAACCCACCCCTGTTCCTTCCCTGCCCTGAGTGCCCAGGGGCGCGGTAACTCTATTTCGAATTTATCCGTGACCCCTGGGCAGGTTCCGGCGATGAGGGGCCCCGTCATGTATTACTGACATCTCTTTGAGGCGCGCGTTGAACACTACGCGCCGTCGACTTTCGGGCCTGGTCCTGATCGGACAGCGAGCTACTCACTACTCGCCGTCCGCAGGCCCGTGCCTACGGTGGCCGGATATCGTGGCGCGACCCCCGACGCCCTAGGCGTTTCCTGCGGCGGCTGCTGCTGGGGGCGTGAGGGCGACTGTATTGAGTCTCCCTCATGTGCCGCCTTCTTCGGCTTCCTATTACTTGGGACATAAATATACTTTTGAACCATGGATATTCTATAGATCCATTTGCTTAACCCCTCGAAACGTTTTTTTTTTTTGATTTAAAAAGGTTCTAGCGTAATTCATCCTTGACGAACAATAACACCAAAGAGTTCAAGTTTAGCAATTCTTCTTTTGTTTAATTATGAAGTAACCAAAAAAAATCCAGTCTTAAAGTTTTGATTACTAGCTAATATTATATTTGCGAAAGTAAGTTTGTTTGTGTGTTACCTTTTCACGCCTAAACCACTTTTTATTTTCTTTTATTTTTTAGGGTTCCGTACCCAAAGGGTAAAACAGGACCCTATTACTAAGTCCATCTGTCTGTCCGTCTATCACCAGGCTGTATCTCATGAACCGTGACAGTGAGACAATTGAAATGTTCATAGATGATGTATTTATGTTGCCATTGTAATAACAAATAAGTACTAAAAACAGAATACAATAAATTTTCGTTATAACAAACGTGATTTTTATGCCATTTTTATAGATGGTACGGAACCCTTTGCGCGCTAGTCCGACTCGCACTTGACCCGTTTTTTCTTTAAAACGTTGCCCCACACTAGGAATTATTCCTGTATCGTGTGGGTGCGTTCACAAACATGTAAACTCACTTACACAAGTCACCCAGACCCGGAACAACTATCTGTAGGCCATACAAATATTTGTTCCGCTTTGTTACGCTCAACCACGGCGCCAACCGTGCCGTCACTAAACCGATCATCATGAAATTTTGCCTACACGTTGTCAGGGATACAGAAAAGGACATTGCTATATTGTCGTCTCCTCCTTGTTTAGTATAGTTAATGTTTTTTTTGCAACAACATGTAAACATATTTAAATCTATCTTGAGTCTTCGAAATAAATCTGGAATTGTACTCAAATAGGTACATGATTTACATACCTAGTAACTGACAGGTACTCATTACAATCTTGTTGAGCTCTTGCACTTGTTATTCAAGTGTCTTTAAACACGTAGGCATAACTTATGTAATAGTGTTTACCACCTATAAATCTGTGACAATATGTAAGTATGTTGAAACATGTCACGTTGCACTTATTTTGATTTATGACAAAACTAGCGATCCGTTCGGCTTCGCACGGGAGCAAAATGATTTGAAAGACACGTAACGCCATCTAGCGTCCTTAAACAAACAGGTACTTATGTCGTTTTTAACCGACTTCATTAACCGACTTCAAAAAAGGAGGTTATCCATTCAGATGTTTGTATTTTTTTTTTCGGACATAACTTCGTCATATATTAACGGATTTGCAAAATTCTTTTTTTGTTCGGACGGGGCTTTGTTCCGAAATAATCCCATTTAAATTTCATGAGACAGACAACGGAACTCTTCAAAAATTGACAGCAAATCAACCGCGATTGCTGCGATCGTATGTCTATGAATTGTATAATTACACAATTGGCACAATTTGTTATATAATTGTATTATAATTAACATAATGGGGAACCACATTTAAAAAGTGAAAAAAATAGAACCGACTTCAAAAAAAGTCAACATAACTTCAATTTCGGAAGTCGGTATCAAATAATGAAGACACAAAAAAACATTTTTACAAAAAAAAACAACCGACTTCAAAAAAAAATACACTAAAAATTAAAAAATAACTTTAATTTTGGAAGTCGGTGTTTGTATTTTACTTCTTCGTTATTTGACACCGACTTCCGAAATTAAAGTAATTTTTAAATTTTTAGTGTATTTTTCTTTTGGAAGTCGGTTGTTTTTTTTGTAATAAAGTATTTTATTTTTCACTTTCTAGTTGTTATACCCCAGAACTAAAAACTGCAATACCATGGAACGTGCAATTTAAACATTTGGAGAACACCAATACGTCATCGAGGTATACATATTTTTCGTTTTTGTTCAGTTTCTCAAAAAGCGCTGAAGCAATTTCGATAAAAATGATATGGGACCAACGTAGGAGTATATTCTTTCGGATAAAAAAAGAATTTTGAAAATCGGTCCACAACTGACGGAGAAATCGGCGGACATACATAAAAAAAAACATACATACAGTCGAACATAGAACCTCCTCCATTTTCGAAAGTCGGTTAAAACCAGGAACACCGACTTCCAAAATTTATGTTATTTTGACTTTTTTTGGAAAACAGTTCTATTTTTTTTGTAAAAAAGTTTTTTCTATACCCGACCCGAGAATCTAACGTAAGATCTCATGCTCAGAAGTAGCTCTTGCAACCTCTACACCAACGAGGCAGTCAAAGCGGTTTTCTTTATTGAAATGTTCTAACTTGAAGATCATTTCAACCTGGGTTTGGGCCCCTTTGCGCCCTCTCATGGTCCAAGTACGGTGGGCTTTTTTTTCTGGGGTGGGAAATCCTCCTATGACTTCTCCCACTCTGGGTGGAGCGGGAGGGCGTGTCAGAGTTTTACTGACTAAAACCCACCCCTGTTCCCTCCTTGCCAAAGTGCCCAGGGGCGCGGTAACTCTGTTTCGAATTTATCCGCGACCCCTTGGCATGCATGTATCGGCCATGACGGGCTCCGTTCTAGTTTGCTGACATCTCTTTGAAAGTACGGTGGGCTGTGCCCGCGTTGCCACTGCGGCTGCTGAGGCGCGGAAGCGGCGCAAATACTGTAGGTTGGAAGTCGGTTCTATTTTTTTGTAAATAAGTTTTTTATTTTTCACTTTATAGTTGTGGTTCCCCATTAAACTGTGTTAACAATTCATAGACATACGATAGCAGCAATCGCGGTTGATTTTCTGTCAATTTTTGACGAGTTCCGTTGTCTGTGTTTTTTGTGTATGTTCAGCCCTCACTCCGTCATTTATGAACCGATCTTGATGATTATTTTTTTGTTAGATAGGGTATATCTCAAGGGTGGTCTAATGTCAAGGAAATCAGGATCTGATAATGGAATCCTGATAAAAATGGGAGAAAACCTCGAAAATTGTGGGCACGTTTAGCGTTTCTGTACGTATGTTCGGCCCTCACTCCGTTGTATATGAACCGATTTTGATGATTCTTTTTTTTATAGATAGGGTATACCTCAAGGGTGGTCTCATGTCTAGGACATTAGGATCTGATCATGGAATCCTAATAAAAATGAGAGGAAACCTCGAAAATTGGGCCCGAATATTGTTTCTGTTTACTTTTCATAACTTAATCAGGTATTTGCATTTAGGAATCATCACATCATGAAACTGAGCTGATGATGGAAACCATACCTTTCCTTAACAATAGAAGTAAGATATAAAAAACTGGTTTTAGTGACAGATACCACTTAATATGCTTTGAAGAAAAGACGTCTTTAGTATATTGGAGGTAACCTCAACTGGTCAATGTCCTGGGTACCTCATGGAAGGATGGTTAGGTACATCATCAACTCAGTTCCAAGAGGAATGATGAAGGATTAGAAATTAGCCTCAGAGTATTAAAAGATGATGCGAATCACAAAAAATCATAAAATAAAAAACTTTAAAAAAAAATTCAATCGACGACAAAGAACTAAAAAGCAAAAAATACATAAACCTTTTAAGTCTTGAGTATTAAGCTTAGGGGCAAGTGGTCACCATTCGTACGCGAGGCACATTCGCACAATTAGTATAACAGAAAAACTGAACTTTTTCCTAAGTTTAACTTACAATTGTTAGTAGATTTGTTACGTTTTTGACAAAATGGTGATGATTATTTTATGTTTGTTATTTTTTCTCATATTGTCATATTTCTCAAACTAAATTAGAATTTGTATAAAGTGGTATATTAATTTTGTAGGTGTGCAGTGGGGTGCATTCGCACAGCCAAACAGGGGGCACATTCGTACGCGTACGAATGCTCCCCTTTAGATTATATTAACCACCAAAACATCTTCATCATTATCCTACAGCTGTCAAGAAGAGAAACACCAATAAAGGAAGAAAACCGGGTAAATCCCGTATATATATACAGATACACCTGAAAAAACTGAACTAGGAGAGACATAGACAGAAAGAATTGAAAAAAATGGAATAAGAAAGGAAAGCCAGAGCCAAAGCAGTGAAACGTAGTTTGAAGGTACTTAATTCAAAACAATTCAAGAGAAGAAAAAGAAAGCTAAGGAAATAGAAAGTGATGAAGATTTAGAGGATTCTAAAGGATCGCAATTTAGCTTGCGGGAGAGTTCAACATCTCCAACCGATTTCGAAATGGACGAAGAGACTGATGATCGTAGCATCAATGATAATTTAGATGTGACACCAGATAAAATCAAAGATAATTGTTTTGTTTTGGTAAAGTTTGAAAAAAAGACTTCTGTTGATTATTACGTTGGAAAAGTTCTCAGTCATTACTCAGGTACAGAGCTGAAAATATCTTATCTTAGGAAGAAACCGGGATCATCATGGTCATTCTTTTTCCCTGATATAGAAGACATACACACTCTGTAGATCAGCGATGTCGCCATGATCCTCCCTGATCTACAACAACGAGCGGGCTGTACAGCTAGATGGCTAGACTTATTACTTTTGCAGTTAATTTAAATAATTATAATGTGCAATAACTTCCAAAGTAACAACCAAATGCATGATTAACTACTTTACCTAATTTTTACTTATTTTACATAAGTTTATTGTCAAAGACTGTACAACAATCTCATAGAAAATTATTGTACAGATCTCATTTAGACTGATTGTAAAGCTTAGAATTATCAATAAGTAAACTAAGGATGAACGATTGATTTTTTGTTATTTTTCTAAAGAAAGATTTATCGACTATGAGTCAACTCCAATATTATTAAGTTAGTTCTTTGATAAATAAATACTTTTATAATAATTAATAAAAATTTAACGACTTTAATAGGCTTTTTAATTACCCTGTATCAATCTACCCCATGGCGTATGAAAGTACCCCACCTACTGTACGTACGCACCCCGTACGTGGGGTACGTTCGTACAAATATCGTATGGTAGAAAAATGACTATAACCTTTTAACCTTTTCACGTAATAGTTTCGGACTTTTTTATATCAAACTACAATATTTTTGTTACACTTAGGCACATAAACTAGATAAATTCGACAATTAGTCATAAAATAAAAAAATAAAATCTGATATGTGTACGAAGGGTAACCACTTTCCTTTACCTACATAAAATATCAAATTTTATATTAACTAATTTTGAGTCGGCGCCAAACAAAAATCTGATTATTCAATATATTAATTTTATATGTACGTAGAAACGAAGAAGGCTAGATGTAGGTAATTGATCATTTTATTATTTGGCGTCGACTCAAAATTAGAAAAAAAAAATTATATTTTATGTAGGTAATACTCAAGACTTGGAAAGGTTTATTTACTTTTTCCTTTTTAGTTCTTTTTCGTCGGTTAAATTTTTTGTTAAAAAGTTTTTTATTTCATGATTTTTTGTGATTCGCATCATCTTTTAATACTCTGAGGCTAATTTATAATCCTTCATCATTCCTATTGGGACTGAGCTGATGATGTAACCATCCTTCCATGAGGTTCCCAGGATATTGACTAGTAGAGGTTACCTCCAATATTCTAAAGACGTCTTTTCTTCAAAGCATATTAAGTGGTATCTGTCACTAAAACCAGTTTTTTATATCTAACTTTTATTGTTTATTAAAGGTATGGTTTCCATTATCAGCTCAGTTTCATGATGTGATGATTTCTAAATGCAAATACCAGATTAAATTATGAAAAGTAAACAGAAACAATATTCGTGCCCCATTTTCGAGGTTTTTCCTCAATTTTTATCAGGATTCCATGATCAGATCCTGATGTCCTTGACATGGGACCACCCTTGAGGTATACCCTATCCAACAAAAAACTAATCATCGAGATCGGTTCATAAATGACGGAGTGAGGGCTGAATATACACAAAAAAAAAAAAAAAAATTTTTTTTTTTGTGTATGTTCAGCGGAGCGTCAGAAGGGGCCTCGTAGCGGTCTTGGCTTTCGCTATCCATTGTGGGCGTTGTAACGGTCGGAATTTGAAAATAAAAGCACACTTGTATTGTCCAATGTCTTATTATTTGATTTCCTCACAATTTTATGCAAAATCACAAACAATTAACAGGATGAAACTAGATTGCGAGCCAATAGGTTAGCACGTGTGCACTTCGTTCGGCAGCTGTCAATCGAATGACCGCCGCCATTACTCGTAGTGACACTTACTACTCTATTCGGGGTTACCCGCTCATAATTTTTATGTTATCGATAAACTAATCGACTAAAACAAAATCAACATTGAAAAATCGAGTTATGATTAACAATAAATCGTAAAGTAATAATTGCCTACTTTATAATTAAAACTAATCCATAATAGGCGCGCCGTCACGGCCGTCCTGCATTATCACACGTCCTCGTGTGTGTGGGTCTCATCTGTAAGCCAAAGACATAGTCCATTACAGTATACTCCGTTCGGTCTCCCTGACCCCCCAATGTAGTTGTTATACAACAACTTACAATGATTACAAATTTTAAGTGCACAAACTACGAAATGTTTTGTAAAAGACACACATAGCATAGGGTCCTACAAAATATGTCACAAACGTCAGTCAACAACACACAGGCCATTTGCTGCCACACAGGCTAGTCATTGCCACACAGGCTAGTCATTGCCACACAGGCTAGTCGTTGCCACACAGGCTAGTCATTGCCACACAGGCTAGTCATTGCCACACAGGCTAGTTATTGCCACACAGGCCAGTCTTTGCCACACAGGCTAATCGTTGCCACATAGGCCAGTCTTTGCCACACAGGCTTGTCTTTGCCACACAGGCTAGTCATTGCCACACAGGCTAGTCGTTGCCACACAGGCTAGTCATTGCCACACAGGCTAGTCATTGCCACACAGGCTAGTTATTGCCACACAGGCCAATCTTTGCCACACAGGCTAATCGTTGCCACATAGGCCAGTCTTTGCCACACAGGCTTGTCTTTGCCACACAGGCTAGTCGTTGTCACAAAGATCAAAAAGTACAATTGAAAGGAAACATAATTACTTACCATGGCCGTCATCGGCACATTCTGTTTCAATTTGGTTGGTTGGGACTTCTAATCCGCCACTCAACTCTAATGGAACATAACATTCGGGCATAGCACGCACACGATCGTGCGCGTATTTATACGTCCTATTAGAGTTAAGGGCCCGCAGCAAATATCTGTCACCATCCAACAGCTCAACCACTTTATAAGGGCCTTTAAATTTTGGGTCAAGCCTGGTTTGATTACGCTCGTGATTTTCAAGGAGCACATAATCACCTACTTGAAACCCTTTTAACACAGCTTCACTCCCATCAAACCCAACTTTCTCCGAAGAAGCGCCAGCCTGCATTGCTCGCGTCGCCCGCTCCCCAATATGACTCAAATTAACCTCCATGCCATCCGTCTCTAATGACATCAAGTCTAGGGGCCCAGCAACCCCTCCCATTAACAACTCCAAAAGACCCGCCCCTGCAACCCCACACATAGTACAGTTGAGGGCCAGCCGAATGTCAGGCAGTGCATCCTGCCACGACCTATTACCATCCACCTCAACAGCAGCTAGCAAACTCTCCAATGCGGACATGACCCGCTCCACCCGTCCACTCGCGCGGCCCGATCCGGCAGCCACAAGATGTAGGTCAGTGTTGTGGGCACTGCAAAAATCCCCAAACTCCCTTCCAGCAAAGCATCGACCCTGATCAGCCACAACGCGTGTGGGGGCACCAAACAAAGACACATTGTATTTCAATGCCTCAATGGCACTATCCGCGTCCATGCCGCGTGTATGATGCAATATTACGTACCTAGCAAAAGCGTCTATTGATACAAAAACATACTCTCCCGCGTCCCCTTCACCGCCAAGCTTACCTGCCGCATCCACACGAACAGCACGCCATGGGACTGGAGCCCCAGGGACTGGGTGCAGTCCAGCCTGAACTTTCCCCGAGCTAGACCCTGACACTGTGCAAGTTATGCAATCCTCCACAAATTTCCGCACGTACCCGCTCACATTTGGGAACCAATAGTGGCAGCAGGCCCTTTCCAGTGCTCTGTCCCACCCCAAGTGCATGATACTTCCGTGCACATGGCCAATTATAGCCCACTGAAACTCCCCAGGCACCATTGGCAACCAATAGCTCCCACTATTTCCGCCAAACTTCCGACAAAGGAGAACGCGCCCAATTTCGCAAGCCTCAGCGACATCACTACCAAGCTCACTTGCCCGAAGCCCGGTCACAACAGAACTAATCTCGCTATCCCTCCACCCCGCAAACAGTGACGAAAATGCTTGACAGCGCTCACCACCGCAAGCGTCCCCAGCTCACACGAGTGGTATCCCGATTCAGCGCCCGAGGCTCGGCGACTGCAACATTCAACCACATGCAGCTTGCCATCGACTCGCCGCACCAGCACCGCACCACAACCCTCAGCGCCGGCACCCGTATGCAGCTCCGTTGGAAGGCTAGGATCAAAGATCATCAATACAGGTTTATCAATCAAAACGTCTACCATATCCCTTCGAACCCTCCCGAGTTGGGGAGCCCAATCAATTTTTCCTTTTCCCGACGTAAGCCCGTAAAGTGGAGCAGCCTTCCGAGAAAACCCCAGCACGAATTGCCCAAAGTAGGAAGCCAAACCAATGAATTGGCGAAGCCGAGCAACGTTTCGAGGCGGCGGGAGCCCAGTAAGGGCCCGAATTTTACGAGGACTTGGTCCCATTTCACCGGCTGACACCTCAAAACCCAAAAATTCCAACCCCGTCTCAAGAAAACTACACTTCTTTATATTTAACGAAAATCCCGAACCAGTTAATGCTTCAAGAACCAGCTGCAATCGCTCGATGCCCTCGCCCACCGCTCGCGACGGAATGACCACGTCACCAATGCAAACCACAGCGAACGACTCAGTCAATGCCCCAAGGGCCCCACCAATGGCACGTCGACACACTGACGGTGCACCACGAAGACCAAATGGCACTGACAAACACTCAAACTGGCCATCCGGCGCAACAAACGCGGCACGCTCCATGGAATTTTCCTCGACTGGTACCCGACGGCAGCCGCCAGCCACATCCAACGAAGCAAAATAGCTAGCCCCCACCAAACGCCGCACCCGGTCCGAAACTTGTGGCAAAGGACATCTATCAGGCACCGTATTGCTGTTCAATTCCCCACAATCCACGCAGAGCCTATCGCTCCCGTCCAATCATTACATCGTTAGAAATACATGAATCGGGCACCACATGAAATAGTAACTGCACTGAATAACCCTGAATTGAAACTGTAGAAAGAATTTGGATGTGGCAATTAAGGCGCGCGTCACTTATACCCACTAATGTTACTGTATTATATTGTCGTTTACCTGGAAATCTATCTGACAGAACTTGTTTAATTTAAAGAGCATTCGGCACCTGAGTCAAAACAAAATGAAAACTTCTCACCGTTTTCATCTAAGAGCTGATCCGTAGCTGGCTGGATGGAACAGATATCCACTCATCGTTCGGTCCGTGCATCGCTGGCCTTGACATCCACACTGGGGCAGCGCGGCGCAATGTGGCCTCGTTCACCACACTTGAAGCAGGTTGGAGTAATCGTCTTCTTCTGCGCGCCAGTTTCCTTGGACTGTTGAGTGGAGGTAGTATCTGAAATCTCAGGACGTGTATTAGTATTGTGGTCTCGACTACTACTGCCTCGACATTCACTAGATACGTGACCAGGCTTGCCACAATTATAGCATCGCCGCGTAGTATCCATTCTTGGCTTCTTCGCTTCCACAGTCGGAGTAGTCTTCTCACTATTCGGTGGTCCTCTTTTTCTAAAGCTAAAAGCCATGAGCTCTTGTTGTAGTTTATTACGAGTTTCAATCTCAGTAGTAAATGTGATTCTTTGCAATCGTGGCTCAATTTTTGAAGCATGTGCTAGAGTAAGCGCGATCGCAATCTGTTCCACCGACAAAGACTACCACCGCGCTAATATAGTGCTCATAAATCGCCCAGCATACGCAGATAAACACTCGCCTTTCTTTGGACTACTATTGAGTAATCGCCATAAATTCGCAGCTGGAGTTTCAACAGTATCATATCGAGCTAAAAACAGGTCTTTCAATTGCGGCCACGTAATTCCAGAATAACTAGATTGGGCAAGCCATGATGATGCCGATCTCTTGAGTGCCTTGCTCATTGTAATTATCAGATCACTGCCGGAAATAGGTTTTTCTTGTAAACATTATGTCCACCGTTTCACACCAAGCGCGAGCGTCGTGCTCTGGAGTATCAGGATTAAACTCAGGTAACGTTATTATCATGCTGGATGCACGTGGTTCTCGTATAGTACGAATCAATTCCATCATACTTTGTTGCTGCATTTCAAAAAGACGTTTCCAACTTTCACACTCATTATCTTGTGAAATATTTACGCACTGACCTGTATTCTGTTCCTGATTCGTCACAGGTGATCCCACTTCTGATGCCGGAGCGTCAGAAGGGGCCTCGTAGCGGTCTTGGCTTTCGCTATCCATTGTGGGCGTTGTAACGGTCGGAATTTGAAAATAAAAGCACACTTGTATTGTCCAATGTCTTATTATTTGATTTCCTCACAATTTTATGCAAAATCACAAACAATTAACAGGATGAAACTAGATTGCGAGCCAATAGGTTAGCACGTGTGCACTTCGTTCGGCAGCTGTCAATCGAATGACCGCCGCCATTACTCGTAGTGACACTTACTACTCTATTCGGGGTTACCCGCTCATAATTTTTATGTTATCGATAAACTAATCGACTAAAACAAAATCAACATTGAAAAATCGAGTTATGATTAACAATAAATCGTAAAGTAATAATTGCCTACTTTATAATTAAAACTAATCCATAATAGGCGCGCCGTCATATATATACATACGGTCGAATTGAGAACCTCCTCCTTTTTTTTCGTCGGTTAAAAAATAAATAAAGCTTTTAAGTCTTGAGTATTGAGCTTATTTACCAACGTAAAATATCAAATTTTATATAAACTAATTTTGAGTCAGCGCCAAATAATAAAATGTAATACATGTAGCCTTCTTCATTTCTACGTACATATAAAATTTAAATATTTATTAATCAGAATGTTGTTGTTTGGCGCCGACTCAAAATTAGTTTATATAAAATTTGATTTTATGTAGGTAAATAAGCTTAATACTCAAGACTTAAAAGGTTTATTTTTTGCTTTTTAGTTCTTTTTCGTCGGTTGAATTTTTTTTGTAAAAAAGCTTTTAATTGCATGTATAGAATGTACATAGGTAGTTAGGTTATAAATAGTTAAAATTTAGATAATATTGAAATCTTCTATGTATACTTATACATTTTGTTATTTCCTGACACAGGATAGGTACTTTTTTTCTCAATGAAGTACCCACAAACACAGCAAGTATTTTCCATTTCGAGACAGCATTAAAACTTGAAACACACAAACTTGGAAAGTTCTCTGAAGGAAATCTGCATACAACTGCGAAGGGCCTGAGGCGATATGATCAACGTCGATAAAAGAAAAGAAACTGAATCTTTGCAGGGAGGGCTCTATTACTGCCTGGGGGTACCCTCTGATGAGGTTTTGCTAAATTAGGATTGTTATGTAAGGGCACAGATAATATAATACTAGCGTACAGATTCCTCATACCATACAAAGAAACGGTACCGCCGTAACTACGGGTTTTCGTCTGGCACTTGTAACTTTTGTTCTTCGTTCGGGCCCGTCCTCTACAGCTACACCTCGCTAGATGGTGTTAGCAGCGACGGCTTGCAAGCTGAATGAATTTACTTAAGGGGCCTTTTACAGCCCACTAGCGCCGCCAATCGAAAAAATGTCATAACTCGTAAATAGAATCAAAAATACAAAATGTGGTCTATTATTACTGTAGAAAAGGCAATAACGTAATTTTATAACACATTGTCAACACTTGAAATATAGCTGTTTAGCTAAATCGTGCATTTGTAACAAAAACGGCCGTTTATGTTTTGAATGCACGATTTAGCTAAACAGCTATATTTCAAGTGTTGATAAGGTGTTATACAATTACGTTATTGCCTTTTCCACAGTAATAATAGAACATATTTTGTATTTTTGATTCTATTTACGAGTTATGACATTTTTTCGATTGGCGGCGCTAGTGGACTGTAAGAGGCCTCTTAAAGTCTTACCAATATTTTCTCACACATTGAGGAATTATTTTATATTATTTTTGGCACTTAATAGCAGTTTTACTGTATCAAAATGTGTCACTATTCAAATTTTAAAGAGACGAATGGATAAACTCTTAAACTTCAAACAGCGCCATCTATTGCTACAAGAAATACAGATGTCTAAGGATTCGTTCCAATAATCGTCTATAACAAGCCCATTCCACAATTTTATGCTTTGGGCAGTTTATTAAATAAGAAAATATAGTTTTTATCATATTTATTTTCAAAATATTAATATTACTTAAACTTCATTATGAAGTCGATGCATATTACGCCATCTATGGAAATTTATTTGAACTAAATTTTCTTTGTTCGAGATGAGACCCCGTGGTAAGGGTAAGTTCAGGTTTTTGTGATAATAAATAATACCTATTATAATCTCAACAAAGATCCAGGTACGCAGGAGAGATATTGTATTGTAAAGCGTGAGCGCAAACACAGGTGCACTCTGTACCTCTAAGTACTCCCATCTCCGGACGGCAATCCGACACAACTGGGGAGAGACCAGACACAGGACCAACGGCTCTAAGTGATAAACAGACCGACACACAAACATACAGATAGACAGACGCACGAGTGGTCCTATAAGGGTTACGTTTTTACAATCTAATGTTTAGAACCCTGAAAAAATTGATTCATTCAGAACCCTTTACATGCGAGTCCGACTCGCACTTGGCTGGTTTTCTATAATAGCCATCCACATACCAAGTCAAAATGATTCTTAAGACGTTTTCCTCATTCCTCCGAATCAAATCCCCATACCATGACCACCGGTTTGCACACGACTTTTCAGACACTACCCGGTGCCGCTTCCTCTTTTATTAACCGACTTAGAAAAAAGGAAGAGGTTCTATGTTCGACGGTATGTATCTTTTATGAATGTCCGCTGATTTCTCTGTCAGTAGGTAGTGGACAGATTTTCAAAATTCTTTTGTACTTCGAGATAGTATAGGTACTGTATAAAGTATGTCAAAAAACGAAAAAATAAAATAAAACACCGACTTCTGAAATTACAGTTATTCTTCTTTTTTTTGTATTTTCTTCTTTGGAAGTCGGTAGTTTTTTTTTGTAAAAAAGTGTTTTATACCTACTCGTTTGTTTTGCTATTCATTCACATAACTCTATTTCAGCATTCTCATATCAGATGCATTGAACTGTCTTTCGTTCATCCCTTTTGTGGCCCAACAGGGGGAATGACTGTATGGTCTACGGCTTTTTTCTGGAAATTGTAAGTTGGACTTGGACGTTGTTGTTTTATCCCAATGAATCGAGAATCCTCGTGTATCAGCGAGCTTTTTTTTTGGAAGGGACCTTCAGAAGTCACCTGGGGAGAAGACCAGTGGCCCATTATCAGCACCTGGAACGCCGTTACCTCTTAAAAGACCACTCCGGAACCCCTTCTGTAAAACGCCTGTTAAAAAAAAACACTAAAAATTTAAAAATAACTTTAATTTCGGCAGTCGATGTTTGTATTTTATTTCTTCGTTATTTGACACCAACTGCCGAAATTATAGTTATTTTTTTAATTTTTAGTGTATTTTCTTTTTGGAAGTCGGTTGTTTTTTTTATTTTGTAAAAAAAGTTTTTTTATTTTTCACTATTTAGTTGTTAATACCGCAGAACTCAAAACCCCAATAACATGGAACGTAGAATTTAAACATATCCTAATTGGAGGAAACCAAAACGTCATCTAAATAAACATATTTTTTGTTTTTGTTCAGTTTTTCAAAAAGCGCTGAAGCAGTTTCGATAAAAAAAATCGGTGTACGTATATAAAAAAAAACATACGTACAGTCGAACATAGCACCTCCTTCTTTTTCGGTTAAAAAAGGGTACTGACATCCCCCAGGAGACTGTAAATTGGTCTCCCCTGAGTCACGCTGTGAACGTCATCAAAGTGCCGTCGTCTGCCTTGGAATCACTCGGTGGGCGCTCAAAGTCCCCACTCTGAGTACCCGTGATTCAATACGCTCTCATAATAGTGGCAACTCGGTGTTCACCGAAGCAACCGTGCCCAGTTAGCACCTGGTATCAGTGTGCCTACCAATATTTCAGGCTCTTCGACAAAAATGTTCTAATATTACCTTTTATTATAAATTTTATCCTAATTTAATCTAACAAAATGACCTAGCCGAACATAATCTTATGATCCGACCTAATTAAATCGACCGCTATGAAGCAGACTTCAACTAATTTTAGCAGGTCATTAGGGTCGCACGCTTTGTGATTTTGTAATTAATATTAAGGAAAAACCGCCCAGTGCGAGTCGGACTTGCACACAAGGGTTCCGAATAAATCATATTTTTTGAAGTATTTTTTTAACTATAATTGTTGTTTTGGGGGGCGAGTCATCCGCGTCCGTGGGTGTATACCCATTGAGTCCCTAAACGTGGTCCCCGGGTGGTGCTAATCAGGTGACACTAACTGGTGGTAGGTTTCGACCGATGGCTTGCGACCACCCACTGGGCAAAGACGTACCGCCAAGCGGCCTGGCCGTGTTCCGGTACGATGCTCAGTGTAGCCAATCCAGAGCAGTTGGGTCGAAATAGTTGTTCCATTGCAGGGAGACCAACCAGGCTCGTGCTGATATGGATGTTTCGGGAGACTAGTCGCGGAGGGTAGCAGGATCCGAGGCACGGTGCGCCGCTGGCCCAAGTAGTGTGCTAGCCACACATGAAAGGCTGCCCGGCCAACTGTCGAAAAATCCCGGAATGCACCATCGTGCTGGTTGGCGACCAGACGAGAGGGCCCGATGGACCCGGGGGCTCGGGCATCCCCGCAGTCTCCAGACTAGTCCCCCAATGACATCATTGGAGCGTGCCTGAAGGTCAGCAGAGTGGAACCTCATTTCACTTTCTTCTCCTCTACCTCCTTAACTCTTACACTATGCAAAAAGAAAAACAAAGAAAAAAGCTGAACAGCGGCAGCACTCCCTCTCCCACAAAGTGAACCTCAACAACATACGAGGTCTGCACTCAAATCTCGCCGCAGTCCACCACCACCTAGAGACTGAGAAACCAGCTCTCTTGTTCCTTTCGGAGACGCAGACCGGACGTCCGTCTGACGTGGCGTACCTATCTTACCCAGGAGCACAACTTCAAGCCACAAGCTGGTATATGCATGTACGCCCGGGACGACATCTGCTATCAGCGTCTCCGTAACTTTGAGGACTCCAGGTTCTCAACTCTTTGGGTCCTAGTGGACACAGGCCTAGATAAAATTGTCTACGCCTGTGTCTATCGTTCGCACAACGGTGATTTGGAGACAACTAGGCTCACATAACACCTCAGTGAGGCGGCGGATGTGGCTCAGCAGCGGTACCCTTCTGCCCAATTGGTGTTACTGGGGGACTTCTACTCCAGACACACTCCAGACACACACACACACACAGCGTCACACTCCAGTCACTCCACACACGACCACCCACCTCAGTACATACAAAACATCCCATAACAGTTATTATTTTTTTTATTTTAATATTTATGTTAACTACTTTTCCTTTGTTTCTCTTTCATAGAAATAACAAAATGCTTGTGCTTGTACTTTAAACTGCTGTAATGTACCGTATGAAGACGTAAACACTGGGAGCCGGGAGGTCCGTAACACAGGGTTTCCCTAGTACGGATTCCAGTCTCTCGCAAAGGAGCTTTGTCTACTTAATATATATTGTCTAGTCCTAAGATGTTAGTTCTAAGCCAACCTTTGTGGAGAGAGAAATAAATAAATTTATTATTATTATAAATAAATTTATTATTCTACGCCCACCATCAGGAGTGGCTCTTCCTTTACCAGTGCACAGACCATGCTGGACAAGAGACGCATAAGCTAGCGCTAGCGTTAAAACTCACCTAGCTGGTCCAGGGGGCAACGAGGGTGCCGGATGTTGATTCGCACACAGCCAATTGCTTGGACCTTCTGCTGACAACAGATCCAGACCGTTACTCGGTGTCGATTTCTTCACAATTAGGTACTTCCGACCACTGTCTGGTGAAGTCTGTATCCGTCTACTCTCCGCTCGATCCTAGCCCTAGAGGAACCAGGCGGGTTTGGCAATACAGGTCAGCAAATTGGGATGGCGTGCGATCTTTCTTCACATGTTATCCTTGGCAGCCTACTTGCTTTTCTTTGACTGATGTTTCAACGAGCGCGGACGCCGTGACGAATTTGATGTTTCAACGAGCGCGGACGCCGTGACGGATGTGTTGCGGCAGGGAATGGAGTACTACATTCTATTCTCTGACGTAACAATGTCTGGCGAAGCTCGACCATGGTTTGGTGCCGAGTGCAATCGCGCTGATGCACTTAAACACGCGGCCTACCTGGCATGGGTCGACGCTCGGACGCGTAAAGCAAATGACGTGAGTCAGAAGAAGAGAGCCTTCAACAGGGCTGCCAAGTCCTGCAAGAAGGTGTTGCGGAGGGCTCGGTTTGACTACATTAGCCGAATTGGGAACAAACTTGTTTCTTACCCAGCTGGTAGTAAGGCGTTTTCGTCCCTGGCTAAGTCGGTTGAATCGAACTTCTGCCGCCCCTCACTACCTCCACTGCTGAAACCCGACGGGTCGCTGGCCCACTCCGCTGAGGAGAAAGCAAACTTGTTTGCCTCTCTGTTTGCGGAATCTTCGCGTCTAGATCCTGTAGGCGCGAGGCCCCCTGGTACTCTTGGTGGATGCGAGTCGATTATGTCAGACATTCGCATTCATCAGAAGGATGTCCGAAGGGTACTGCGTTACCTGGACGTGAACATGGCTAGTGGCTCCGACGGGATACCGGCAATTGTACTGAGGACTTCTGCGCCTGAGTTGTCTTCAATCTTGACATGCCTATTTTGCCTTTCGTTTGCGACTGGAAAAGTGCCGATGGCTTGGAAGTAAGCTAACGTGCAACCCGTGCCCAAGAAGGGTAGTCGAGCTGACCCAGCAAATTATAGGCCCATCTCGGTAACTTCAGTACTCTGTAAGAGTATGGAACGTATACTGAATGGCAAGCTCCTGGCATTCAACTGGGGATCTTCTAGCGTATGCCATTCACATCTGGAGTGAGGCCATCGAGAAACAAGGGGAAGCCCTTGCGGTCTCTCTTGACATCTCGAAGGCCTTCGACCGGGTCTGGTACGCCAGCCCTATTGGCAAACTTCCTTCCTTCGGTCTGCCCGCTGGTTTGTGTGATTGGATTGCAGATTTCCTGAGGGATCGGTCTATCCGATTAGTCATAGGTGGCTGCTCGTCCGGACAACATTGTTTTGCTGCATATTAACGATCTGCTAAAACCCGGTACCTTTGGGTATGCAGACGACAGCACTGTTGCCGAGAGATACGTGCCCGATGTACGAGCTAGTGGGTCTCAGGTCTCTCCGAGAGGCTATGGTTGGGCGCTTAAACTAGTCCTTACAGGCTGTCTCAGAATGGGGCAATGCCAATCTGGTCATGTTCAATGCTGCTAAGACCCAGGCGTGTCTTTTTTTCGCTAAGAGGAGCCAATTTCACCCGGCTCCATCTTTCCGAGGTGTGACCGAGCCGATAACCGACCAACTTGATCTTCTTGGTCAATCAATTTTGGTCCCTTTATATAGGCAAAGGCTCAAGTGGCTGCCAAAAAGTTGGAGATCCTCGCAAAGGTGAGACGGTACTTCACGCCGGAACAGCTGCTCCAACTCTTTCAAGCGCAAGTTCGATCGAGTATGGAGTACTGCTCTTATCTTTGGGACGGATCTGCCAGATACCAGCTTGATGCTCTTGAGTCAATTGAGAAAAGAGCCAAGAGGATCATCGGCAATAATAGGCTCGTTGAGTCGAAACTCCAAAGTCTTGAACATAGACAACGAGTCGCTAGGCTGTCGGTTTTCTATCGGTTACATTTTGGGGAGTGTGCGACGGAATTGCATAATTTGATTCCGCCAAGCCCGTTTCATCAACGGACTACAAGACGTACGGCGAAGTGCCTCCGGTTCATGGTGGACATCCCATCCATACGCACAAAGCGTTTTGAGAAAACATTCATTGTGGATACAGCTAGGGAGTGGAATTCCCTACCGGAGTCTGTGTTTCGTCATAGCTACAACCTGGGAGTCTTTAAGTCAAGAGTGAATAGGTTACTTCTAGGCAAGCGTGCTCCATCTTCGACCACATCATCGCTTACCATCAGGTGAGATAGTGGCCAAACGCGTGTCTATTAACAATAAAAAAAAATACATTAGTAAAAGACATGTTATGAATTTAACCTAAAGAAATATGACAACACCGCAGACATACACTCATCTCACAATACTCCAGACATACAGACAAGATCTTCTTCCATTTGTCCGTGAAAACATCATATCCCATCAGATTTAGAATCCAAGAAAGCATTGAGCGAGGAGAGTGTGCGAGGGGTAGGAGATAGGGCTCGGGCGACGCGTGACGGTTTGACACCCTGGCACAGCGAACAATATGTGCTAGGAGGCTCGCGACTTTAGCTGATCGGAGTATAAGTACGTACTGTAGAGCCTGCAGGGCTCCAGGGGTGTTCTTGTACCTTTGGGGAGCAGACAGCTCTCTCGACTCGCTGGCATGCGAGAGTGTCGTGTCACCACAGTACCTAACTCTCACCAATACAAAGAACAAAATACAACTAAACAAAAAGAAAACATATTTTTCTTGCTTCACAAAAACTTGCATCTATCGTAAATAGTAACAGTCATTTAAATCGATACAACTAAGAAATGAAAACTTCATACAACCGCGCTTGGATCGCTTCGCGCTGAAAAGAGTAAAAAATATAGCACTGAGAATACTTTCAATATCTTTGTGTGGATGAGAGTATGAAGAAGACCAGCTAATATTTAATAACAAAAATATTAAAGAATAGCCTCGTTGATCTAATGTTCGCAAATAATCCTCCCGCCCGGATTTCGGTCACCGTGGCCAATCTCTACGGAGATTAGCCAGGTACACAGAAAATATAATAGTGCACAAGCGTGTGCGCAAACACTGGTGCACTCTCTGTTCCTTCACTCTCATAGTCCGGTGGGACTGCAATCCGACTCGACCGGGGAGGGATCAGACGCAGGACCAACGGCTTTACATGCTTTCTGAGCCACGGGGGTGTCCCAACTCCAAACTCCGGGCTGCTACAGAGTAATTCCTGATAAAACTTTTAAGCACTATTTTCCCAACCTGGGAATCGAGATAAGGATCTCACACTCAGCATTCGCAATTGCGACCAATGAGGCAGACGTTCGCAAGTACGTCGGACGGATAAAGTGTTGAAGATTTTTATCATGATAAATAGCAACTCTGACATATTTCTGCCTACTCCTTCCAGAAAAACCTTGCGTGATGCTGTTTCGTTATTGAAGGTCATTTTGCTATAAATTGCAATGCTACAAGGCATTCAATATAGTAATATATTGATTAAAACTTTATTCACCACACTTTTGAACAATGTAAGAATTGATGAAATGCCAAAAAGATTACCTTTGCAAAATACAATGTGGAAATACCGTCTTTATGGCAGCTGGTTAAAAAAAAATTTCGACGTAAATTCATCTGGTCAAGAAAGGCTACAGACAATTCCATTTTACTCCTAGATTTCTTTTTTTTATGTTTGATAGGCTCGCGTTTGACCACTATCTCACCTGATGGTAAGCGTTGATGTGGTCGAAGATGGAGCACGCTTGCCTAGAAGTAACCTATTCACTCTTGACTTAAAGACTCCCAGGTTGTATCTTACAGGAAACACAGACTCCGGCAGAGAATTCCACTCTCTAGCTGTACGCGCAATGAATGTTTTCTCAAAACGCTTTGTGCGTATGGATGGGATGTCCACCATGAACCGGTGGCACTTCGCTGCCTATAGATACTTACAAGATAGAGACAATAAATGAAAGGACTGGCAACACTAATCATTATGAACAACTTTTACTATGGGACCAATGCTGAAATCGCGAAACAAAAACAACTTTTATTTATGTTTGTTTAGCTCGACGAAATGTACTGAACAGTAAACTTTGTTTTTGCGATTATTGTTCATGCTTTAATTTACTGTCGTAATGTCGTCTCTACCTTGTAAGTACCTATACAGGCTGTAACTGAAAGGTGTGGTCATATTTTAAGAACTGCATCTGCCCATCGACATAAACAACTTTCTTCAAGAAGACCTGAGGATATTCTCAAAAAAAAATTTTACCTCCCATACTAATATTGATCAGCTGATGATAACTTTGTATGGAAAGTTTATTTTTTTCTTTTGGGAATTTACAATTTTCTTAGAGAAAGTTGTTTAAATCCATGGGCAGAACCGGTTCCTAAAATATGACCACACCTTTCCGTTACAGCCTGTAGAAAAAAAATCAGAAGTAAAATGGTATTAGCCAAGAAAGGCTAGAACCTTATATTATGTCACAGCCAGCTGGTTGAATTAGCCATTCAATTGGACGCCTGGGCCTGGGCCCTTGCCGGTTATTCTTCCATACAAACGTAGTATGGCGATTACTTTACTATTTGATGGTGTAATAACAAAACTATTTTAAAAATATTGTGGCGCCCGGAAGCCTGTCACATTCATACCCATAGGTGTGCAGTCTTCATTTTATTGTTAAGAAAGCCCGATGTTCCTTTGTATTGCGATTCTTGATCGAGATCGCGATATAATGTATCTAGGTGATCTTTTATATTATGTAACGCGATGGAAAGCTTTTGTAGAGGAACTATGTTGCTGTTTTTTTATTATAAATATTTAAACACATTTAGATAAGGGTTTGGACAATAACAATAGGTTTATTTACAATGAATAGTATTTTAAACATCGTTATTTTAAACTATTTACTTAGGTAATTTATTTTTAATCGACTTTCGAATAAGGAGGAGGTTCTATGTTCGACTGTATGTATGTTTTTTTTTATGTATGTCCGCCGATTTCTCCGTCAATTGTGGGCCGATTTTCAAAATTCTTTTTTTATCCGAAAGGATATACTTCCGAGGTGGTTCCATATACATTTTATCGTGATTGCTTTAGCGCTTTTTGAGAAACTGAACAAAAACGAAAAATACGTGTACCTGGATGACGTTTTGGTGTTCTCCAAATGTTTAAATTCCACGTTCCATGTTATTGGGTTTTTTACTTCTGCAGTATAACAACTTAAATGTGATTAAAAAATAAAAACTTTTTTACAAAAAAAAACAACCGACTTCCAAAAAAAAATACACTAAAAATGAAAAAATAACTTTAATTTCGGAAGTCGGTGTCAAATAACGAAGATGTAAAATACAAAAACCGACTTCCGTAATTAAAGTTATTTTTTTAATTTTTAGTGTATTTTGTCCGTCTGTCACAGCCAATTTTCTCCGAATCTGCTTGATCGATAGAGTTGAAATTAGTTCAAACAAGCATATAATATATTCGAACCAAACACGAAAGTGTTTCTATACATATAAAATGCTTTGTCCTGAATGACTGACTGACGGTTCAACGCACAGCCTAAACCGCTGATCGCAGAGACCTGAAACTTGGAGGGTATGTTCTTTGTATGATGTAGGCACCCCATAAGGAAGGATTTTTTCCGAAATTCTACTCATAAGGGGGTTAAAAAGGGAGGCAAAGTTTGTATGGGACAACGTGATTCCTTGGTCCAATCTACTTCAAATTTTTCATAAACCTTTTTTAACAGAATTGATGGAAGACATGTTTCGTATTTTACTGAAATTCATCCTTAGCGGGGTTAAAAAAGGATAGAAAGTAATTTTGGCGGTGATTTGCTTCGAATGTGTTATGAATACTCCATAGTGCTTTTGATTTAAATTAAATTTTATTTTGACACATGTCTGAAAACTCAATCTTATACTCGATTTTATTAAAAATAGGTTGAATCTATTGTGTATTGTTTTTCGCATTTTTTACATTTATTAATTTGCCTGTGTGTATATTTAAAGATGGGAGCAGAGTACGCTTTCTTATTTGTTATACGGCACACAAGAACGCTCAATGGATATTCGTAAAGAAATTGTGTGTCATGTGACGAACAATTAGGATGAATTTGCTGTTATGTCTCATGACCGTCATGGCAACAATCATGGGACAAAAGAAGAGTTGGTATGACTTAATATGCCGTGGAATTAAGGGATGAAATTTGGGGGAAGAGGGTGTATAACTCCCCCCTATGAAGGAAAACGCCCCTTTTTTAAATATTTTTTAAAAATCGGATTTTGAGGTTTGTTTACGTAATTTTTTTGTCGATTTAAAGGGAGAAAAAAAAATATGTAGAAAAAGTTCCGGAACCCCCCCCTCCCCTTTTTTAAATCTTTTTGTAGAATAAATATTTTATTTTCATGTTTATTTAACCTTTAAATCCCTACACTATAATAAAGATTGTTATATTGTGGTATTCAAACATTTTTGTTTTTTTTTTGTGTTCATTGAACCTCAACAATGCACAGATCTTTGCGTATGCCGATGATACGGCTGTCATCTTTTACGGAAAGTTCTAGGAAGAAGTCTACAGAGCCTCAGAGTGTGGGATGATGACTATTTCTTATTGGCTACAGTACAACTTGTTGACACTTAGGTAACGTTGCAAAAACAAAAATAGTTAATTTCTCAATCAACAAAAAATCATCTGCTCCAGAACCCTCACTCAAATTCCATAGCTGTATCTACTTCCCGGGATGTACCTGCAACTGTCCCACATTTGAACAGATCGAATGCATTAAGTATCTTGGCATTAACATTGATCAAAACTTGACTTGGAGTAGGCATATTGACTCCCTGAACACACGTGTGAGAAAGCTGCTATACATATTCAGAAAACTGTGATCGATAGCAGACCACAACACTATAAAAACAACCTACTACGCACTGTGTCAGGCAATCCTAGGGTATTGTATAGTAGCTTGGGGCTCTGCAGGCAAAAGCATCTTAATTACTGCTGAACGAGCGCAAAGAGTCATCCTAAAAACATCATATAGCAGAAGGTTACGTTACGCTACAGATGCACTGTATCGAGACACTGGTATGTTTACAGTTCGTCAGCTGTATATCAGGGCAGTCATACTTAGGTTCCATTCCACAGCAACAACCACCATGGTACAAGACAAACGTTCACGTAGACTACCAAAGTGGGGAAAAACGTTTTACCGTAGGGTTTTTGGACATAAAGCGTTCTCTCACATGGGGCCACACTTATACAGCAAAGTAAATAAATTCCTGAACTTAATTTCCTTGACCAAGTTCTCATGCAAAAAACTTGTAACGGAATGGCTTCAAGGTTTAAACTACGATGAAACTGAACATGTGATATCAATCTATTAGCTAACTCAAACCACCTATTCACACATATACCCTCAGAAACTTATAACCCATGCACACACAAATACACTACTTCTAACCATCACTTGCACCAACTTCTCATCAAATCAACACTCAAACACACTCACACACATACACGCATACACACATACACGCATACACGCATACACACATACACGCATACACACATACACGCATACACGCATACACACATACACTCTCAGGATGCCACAAGCGCTGTCAGCAGCTGTAACATTTTTAGAAACCTTCAGTATTATTATAGTTTTTACTTTTTCATTTTACTTTTTCGCTATAAAATGTACGGAATCCAGAACCAGTTTAAACACAATACTGTATACTGTTCTTAGACGAAAGAGACTGAACCCCACGACACAGGGTATGCTAGTGTGGGGTTTCAGTGTCATGTAAATGATGGATGTTTACTCTTTTTATGAACAATAAAAATTTATTATTACTATTATTTGAACATAATAATTTATATGTTATAACAAAATTAAAATGTAAAAAACCAAATAAAAATCCTATTAGAACCATTTCCGACTTCTACGCAGACGAAGTCGCGGGCGAAAGCTAGTCCTTAATAAGTTAATTTGGAATATGGGGGTCACTTTAAGGGTCGAAATCGGAAAATAAAAAAGAAGTTTTTGAAACTGTGTCGTGCGACATATCAATATTATATTGTTTTTTTTTGGAAAATGTTTTTTCTTGTTGTAAAATAGTGAATAATTTATATAGATTAAATAAATTAATACCTTCTGTCATCAAGATAGCTAAAGTAACACCTTGTAAAGATCTAACAACAATTTGTCGCCCGCCGAGCGGGCGGGTGTGTCAGACTTTTACTGACTAAAACTCACCCTTGTTCATTCAGTTGCACAAGCAACCAAGCCAAGGGCCGTGGTCACAGAGCACTATTTCGAATTTATCCGCGACCCACACAATCAACATCCAAGATAAGTTTCATAGCAACATGAAAACTTCTCGCCAGAATAAAATCACCAGAAACACAAATGACTGTTAAAATAATACGACCGCAACGCCTGAAATTAACTTCATAGCAACGGTTTATCATTACAATCAATAAACTTATAATGTTACTAGCGGCCCACCCCAGCTTCGCATTGGCACAAATTATACACCTAAACCTTCCTCATAAATCACTGTCTGTTGGTGAAAACAGCATCAAAATCCGTTCAGTAATTTTTAAGTATATCGCGTACAAACGCGGTGGGGGACTTTGTTTAAAAAAAAAAAAACTTTTATTGGCAGGCATCGTAGGCCCATAGCGTGTTAGTGTTACAGGAATGCTTAAAAACTATGTCAGTATTAACAAATTAGGCACATAAATACAATATTAAAAACATAAAAAACAAAAACAAAGTATACAATTACAGGAAGGTTTATCAAGCCCTATGTCTGACATGTAGTTTGATAAACCTATCCATTGCAGGCCCTTCCAACCTTTCAGAAAATACCTTCAGAATGCTATTGTTGCTCCCTCTCACTCTGCGTATTATTGACGCCGCTTTCTTGCGCATGATCGCGAAGTAATCATCAGTGTGCGCGTCAGCAAACATCTGTGACGCACTACAGGGGGCCTACTATGAACTCTTAAAGCAGGTCAATTTTAGACGAAAAATAACCTGTCGTGCTAGTTCGTACCATGAGCGCGCCAATTAGCAGGCGAGCCAGCGATCACGTGGCCTAAGCCGGTGAGTGACTACGTCACAGCATTTCAGCACTGACCTGCGACTTATCCTACCATCAAGTATTTTTTGACATTTAAACATCCTACAATTGAACTGCCCTGCTGTCATAATTTGCAGTCTTGGGGCCTACTATGAACTCTTAAAGCAGGTCAATTTTAGACGAAAAATAACCTGTCGTGCTAGTTCGTACCATGAGCGCACCAATTAGCAGGCGAGCCAGCGATCACGTGACCTAAGGCGGTGAGTGATTACGTCACAGTTTTAAACAAAACAGTAGTGTTAAACAAAACGCTAAAATGCAAAGAAATCTTATACGAAACTCGATAAAACCATTTGCATTTCCTTTTGTTAAACGATATAGGCTCACTAACGAGCTACGAGCTTTCATGCCACGCCCTACGAAATCAACAGATTTGTCGATTGAAGTCAAGGTTAGTACATAAGTACTAATTTATTCTATTTATCCGGCTAATCATCGTAATCATATGTACCTAATTGATTCTGTTGCTATGTTTCAGGTTTTATTAGCATTATCTTTTTACGCGAATGGTTCGTATCAAAGACCAACAGGTGATATCGCTGCACATTCTGTTGCACAGCACACAGTATCAACTGCAATCGCACAAATAACAGAATGCCTAAATCTACCACATTTTCGCCGAAAATATATAAAATTCCCAGCTAGTCCTAGTGAACGGCGAGTAAATGTGGGTAAATCCTGTAAAATTCTTTTGATTTTATAATTTTATTTTACTCTGAATGCACAACTTTAGGTTGCATTGATGGATGTAGCAATAAAACGGCCAACACACCATGAAGAACGTTTTTACTGTAGCAAACAATATCATTCTTTAAATGTGCATGTGGTAGGTATCTTTATTAAGTAATTAGAATAAGGTATATTGCAATCATTTTTTAATGTAACACACAGAGTAGACCAAAAACAAAATAGATTAAAAAAGCATGACAATATATTACAGCCAATTTACACAACAATGATTTATATTTTATACTTTAAGGGTCTACTAACGGTCCAGTGGCGCCTTCATTGAATAAAAAATCGTGGCATAACACAGAAAATAAATATTAAAGAATCCAACGTCACGTTTGTTACAAATAGGATAAGTATTTTTACGTTGCTAAAACAGGTCTCAGAATGTTTCGTATCCAAAGTAGTAGGCAAAAGTGCCAGAAACGGCTGTTTTTGGTCACTGGATCGTTAGTAGGGCCTTAACACTAAATACTTGATTCTCAACAAAACCAGTTCAAAATGATTGTCTTGAATTTCTATTTAAAATTGTATAAACATATTATTATATGTCAATATAAAAACAATAATCCTATTTGACTATAAGACTACTACTAAGTAATAATAATATACATATTATATGTAGGTACACAAATGAAATGATATAAAACAGTTTTTCTTGTTTGATATAAATATATAAGATAGATTATTATAAGATAAAGTTATTATCCTAGTTAGTGATATTGTGTAAATTAAAAAAATGACTACAATTCTAGATTTGCAACTCAGACATGGAAATTATTAGCGTAGATGCCAGCAATGGAGGAGCAACCCGATCATTCATATGGACCATCCATCCATTAAAAGTACATATGGAGGAGTTTATGTGGCTTTTAGGTATGTAAAAACAAAAAAATACAAAGATTGTCTGAAAACATCTGAGTCTATAATAAAATAAAGTAATGTTTAGATCACCAATTTGTTTATTTTTTCTAGGTGATTCTGGATATCCGTTAAGGAAGACCATGATGACTCCTATTATAGATGCTTTTCCAGATTCACCTGAGGCTTACTACACTGGATTGCATGTGAGAACTCGTAATGTGATAGAACGAACAATTGGACTTCTTAAAGCACGCTTTAGATGCCTACTAGTACATAGGGTTCTACATTATGAACCTCAAGTAGCGGCATCTATTGTAAATGCATGTGTTGTACTGCACAATATTTGCAATAGGGCCAATGTTCCTGTGCAGGAGTTCGATTCTGAAGAAGTTTTAGAAGAAGCACAATTGCAACTTTCTACTCAAAATATGACAAACAGCACTTCAGAGACGTTCAGACATTCTTCCAGGAGGGCCCAAAATCTTGAACTACAATATGGCCTCTCTACTAGAAGTGAGCTTATTGTACATTTGTGGGAGCGCCGACATGTAACCTAGAATGTTAAAATAATTTAAGTACATACATAGCTAACACCTGTAAACAAGCAATTCTTGTTTAAATACATATAATGTGAATCTCGGAAAAGGCTCCAACGATTTAATGTTTGTAAAAATTTAGTATGCTAAAGTTTCGACCTAGCTAGGTTTCATTTTTATAAAATGTCGTTTTATCCATGTAAAAACCGAGCAAAGCTCGGTCATGCAGGTACTATATTTTTAAATCAGTTATTTAATTATAATTAGGAGATTACTAAGTTAATATAATATTTGTCGTCATTAGTAAATTTATGTTTTAAAGTGTATTGTAAGTCAGGAACTAATTACCTATTGTTTATGCTGTCTAATGTAGCTGCTATATGATAAAGTACATTGCAAATATTTCTTAGACCTGTGCTTATTTTTTGTGTTGCCTCTGCTCGCACTTGGCTTGATTGGACGAGAGCTCTTTTTGCCATCTCTTGAGACATAGGTGCTGACCGACGCCGCCGTCTCCGGGACTGAGTAGACGTCATAGCTTCTGCTGGCTGAGTGAGTTGGGTTGACGTGTTGCCTTGATGATGCACAAGATCTTCTTGAGACGACTGTTGGACGTGTGGTTCTTGGAGGGACGGTCTAACAGAAATGTTTTCTCCCACAACTTCATCAGGCATTAACAAAATAGATGGGGAGGGCATTTTGAGAAGCACTTAATGTTGATACCTGAAATTAATTAATACAAAACTTAGTGACTCTATTATGTAACAAGACTAAGAAGTTAGTACCTATGTCATTCTAAATAATAGATAATTAAGTTGATAGACTGAAAATGAAGTCTCAAAAAATTCACTCTTTACCTTTAGGTTTTGCAAATAAATATTTGATTTGATTTGATAAAGAGTGAACTTTAATTATATTTAGTATACTTTTAACTCTATGTCTAATAAGGATATTATAGTTAATTATCTTACATATTGAGTGTCAAAACAAAAGTTCATGGCTACAAATTTTGAGTACTTTTAATTCTAATTTCTTCAACAAATTGGAGTACCTAATTACACCATTGCTATTTTAATAAAGTTGGAAATGTAAATCTATTTTTATAAATAATGTACGTCGCCATTGACAGACGTCATACTGTGATTCTGCATAAATATTATTCTTTTTAACCGACTTTCGAAAAAGGAGGAGGTTCTGTGTTCGACTGTATGTATGTTTTATGTATGTCCGCCGATTTCTCCGTCAGTTGTGGACCGATTTTCAAAATTCTTTTTTTATCCAAAAGAATATACTCCCAAATTGGTCCCATATAAATTTTATCGAAATTGCTTCAGCGCTTTTTGAGAAACTGAACAAAAACGAAAAATATGTATACCTCGATGACGTATTGGTGTTCTCCAAATGTTTAAATTCCACGTTCCATGGTATTGGGGTTTTTCTAGGGTATTACAACTAAAAAGTGAAAAATAATTTTTTTTTTCCAAAAAAAAAACAACCGACTTCTCTCGAAATTAAAGTTATTTTTTAATTTTTAGTGTTTTTTTTTTTTTGGAAGTCGGTTGTTTTTTTTTTTAAAGTTTTTTATTTGTTTATTACTTGGTCTGGTTGAGTATTTGATGGTTTTGTTATAATATTTATTGTATGGGCTTCTTGTTTGTTAAAATTGATTCCGATTTTGGGTGATAAAATATGGATTTTTTTATGATTTTAAGTGGAATAGAAAAAATACGACATGTGTTGCCAGTGGGTTGCCATTTTATTATTATGTATTATTATTACCTTGCGAGAGGCCTTTCTACGCTGCGTGTTTCGGTACGCGGTCCAGAACTTTTCGGCTCCATCGACCATCTGTTCCGTGAGCAATGTGCCATGATCACTATCACTTAAGTTTGGCTTAAATATTACGTCATCCTTATTATAGCTTAGTGAATGGGATACCTACCTCTAGGCAAACATTATTATTTGGATGCCATCACTTGAAATTTATAGTGGACAAACGATAGTCTAACCAGGCCGAAACTAAGCGTTCAGCACTTTCAAACATAATTATTTTGATACCATTAGTTGAAAGTAGTGGACAAACGATAGTCTAACCAGGCCCAAACTAAGCCTTCAGCACTTTTCCCAGCCTCGATCCCAGGTCCCACGTATTGGGACCCAATGAATCTTTACAAGAGGAAGTTGAACTTCTTTGAACGCCAAACATATCTAAGGCTTTCAAGGCCGAGGCATATTTTTCCGAAGCGGACATAAATCATTGTCGAGGCGAAGTTCGGTCACAAACAGGAACGACGGACAAACATTTTGTTCAAAACATTCGTCAATAAGAAAAGCTTTCAGATAAATTCAGTTATGAGCTAATGGGAATGGGTGTTTTCTTAATATATTATTTCTTGTCTAGTCAATGTTGTGTGCCTTAACCTGGGTCAAATAAATTTATTTTCGTACCACTTGCTCCAAAAAGTGACATTATATGCCACAAAAAGCGAACATAACAATAGTCATTTTTAATCTGTTAAAAACAGGGAAAGAAAATTGTACTGCCGGTCGATTCTGTAAAAATCTCCCCGTGAAAATTTGAGCGAAGTGAGTGTCGAAGTGAGCTGTCAGTGTAACTAGGGATGGACGAAACATTAAATTTTCAATTTATCGATAATCGAGTTACCAAATTATTATTTAAATGCTGAATTTAATTAATTTTTTTCAAATTTATTAAAGAACCATGTGCATGCGTGTGTGTATGTGTCTAAACATTACCTATAACTATTAAAACATGAAAATAAACCATTTTACTTATTTGATTTTTTATTTATATTACTGGACTAGTGGTGGCCGTGGAAGGTCGTTGTCGCATTTTAGGTGGACGAAACGCAACCGTTTTTCCGACGACGAAAATGGTTGCAGAAAACTGTAGTCGTCGCAACTGGTTTGAAGACGGCTTAAAAGGCGAAACTATCGTCGGTGGAGTTATATAGTTGCAGTTTCTTATAACTACTCACACTATCTCAGTTATAATAGATGCCGAATGTAAGTATTTCATCATGAAATCATGACATTTGGCATCAATTCTAACTGAGAGAGATGTTTTGATGATATAAATGAATATAATTGTATAAATACATACTTGCTACGGCCGCGAATCAAATTCTGACCAAGATACAACCTGACACTGACCTGCAAATTGCAAAAAAGGTTAGAAAATTGGAGCCTGGAGCTTCCTTCTTAACGCGAATGCTCCGCTTATACCTACTGTATAGTACATTATGTGGTCAACTCACAAAGAAAGCAAAGAGAATTCGGAACAAGAAAATATAAAAATACATTGTTTGTTGTTAGATGGATTATTGCCAACTGATGATTTTTACTTTATACGATATTATAGGGCAAAAACATGTAGGTACCTACTTATGCCATTTTACTAAACATCTTGTAGAACAGACATCAATTTGTACCTAATGCACTCGTGATTTAAAAATAAAATATTTTTAATTTTGACCGAAATGCAATCAATCCGTGACGCACGCAGCAATGTTTCTTGAAAAATCAATTGTCGTAAGTGCAACGTGCAACAGGTTCCAGAGTTGTTCATTCGCTACAATTTAAATATTGTAAACATTTTATCAATTCAATATGCTAGGGAGACATAAGCGAGTGTGATCAACCTGATCGAGAGCGTCTGGCACACACAGATTAAAACTGAACCTCCCTACTTACTACATATTTTACGTCGTTAACCTAAAACCTAAAACCTGCGTAGTAACTTACGTAGTAATTGCCAATAATCAATTAGTAGGTAGGTACCTACTCATCCTCACGATCATACTTATTTAGAACAAATCTTGTTGACACAGACCACAATACCACACCACCGCATATTCGGTTATAGAACATTTCGTGCAGCACGGGTGAGCGCTCGTCCAATGACTCGTAATGGCGTCATGGTGACAGGACAGCGGGATCTATCACCGCGGTGATCGTTCACCCGATTCTGGTGAAAGCAAAGCGCCGGTGAGCCTTCACCAGCGCGCCGGTATGCGGCTGACAGCGGGATCTATCACGAGAATCGGGTGATAGGTGATAACTCACGCGAATTTGAGAGCAAAAGCGCGGGAAAACCGAGTTTTTTTTTTAGTCTTGGAATCTTCCTTGTACCTACCTACATTCATAGATCATTTTCGTGTCTAAAAAAATAATGACTTAGCACATAACTCTAGCCCTCATTATTGTGTTGAAAAACACAAAAAGGTAGATTTTTTGAAATATTTCAATATTTTAAAATTATTCTATTTTGTGCAATTTTATTAATACACTAAAATATAGGAATTTATGGACAAACATTTCTATGTCAATTGTTTTGTTAGGGTAGCTATCATTTAGTTTTGTTGTGTTTTCCTACAAATAATAAATCAACAGACCATAGCATAAAAACCCAGACGTCTGGTAACTTTAGATATACATAAGACAGCTGGACTGCACCTTTTGGGGTGTCGCCATGGAAACGAGTGCCGTGTGGTAACTTTAGATAAGTACATAAGACAGCTGGACTGCACCTTCGGCGATCAATCGCTTAAAAATGTAGGTATTTACTGTCATTTTTGACAGTAAATACCTACACGAGTACACAGTGATCTATCACGCGATTCAGGTCAGGGTTCCCAACTTAGGGATTTAGTCCCTAAATTTAGGGGCTAAAAGTGTTAAAAGAGACATTTTTAGAGACTGAAATTTTTTGGGGATCTTTTTATGGATTTCAAACAAAACTTGCAAAATCGAAAACAAAGCGTGTGTTTTCAGTTTTGTGCGGAACGCACGATATGAAACGAGTGAACTGCGCGGCGCATTCATTAATTCATGTCACTCAATCAGTGAGTTAAATTGGATAAATCAAAGAATGACGTCGAATCGGAATGGCATCAATTGCAAAATAAAACATGGACACATGTGTCAAATTCATCAGCTGCATTCTATGCAGAAGTTTAGAACGATTGCGATGCTGGTAACTGCAAACTATTTGAAAATATTTCTAAATTTGCTTTAGCATTAGGTATTGACGCAGAAAAAGAAATGGCACGCTCGACAGAGGCATGATTGGAAACAGGCAGTTTCCAATTATGCCTCTGTCGAGCGTGCCTTTTCTATATATGGAACAATCAAAAATAAACTGAGGAACAGATTATCCCATAAAATGGGACAGAGTATCATGATGATACGATTTTCCCTAAATCGGATTTATGGATCATGTGTAAAACAGTGGACATGATCAAGAACTTCAATGTACGTATGTTTGACTTCAAAAATAAGACGTCAAACAAAAACGAGGAACAGGATGATGATGCGGTTCTGGAAATAATTACCAACTTTGTATGATTGTATTTACCAATAAAATATTTTACTAACTTACTTGGTAACGTTTTATTTTATGAGCAGTAGGTAGGTACTTATAAAATTCTATTTTGGGATTTTTAGGGAAATTCAGAAAACAACTTGGGGAAAATATTTAGTAAAGGTTGCTATCACTGGTTCAGGTGAACGCAGCGCGGGAAAATGCTGGGGGCTTTTTTTTGGTCAGCATTCAGAATTTGTTTATTTGTTTTTTTTTTAGATAATTTCGTGTCTAAATCCTAAAGATAATGACATAGCACCTAGCCCCAAACTCCCAACTATTATACTAGTACGAGTACCTGGATGACCGATTTTTTTTGGTAAATCGTTTTTTTGGAAATGAAACCTAGCTAGATCGGTTTATCGCCCTAAGTATTAGATTATTATTATTATATACATAAAGTTGGTGCAATTTTAATTAAATTTTTTGTTAGCTTATTGCAGGTTCTTATCTACGTGTTTAGGTACTAACACGTGTAAGTACTAATAGTCGGCAATAATAGAATGATAGTAGAGCTCACTGACTGAGCTTGGAAATTTTTATTTTTTTATGTAGATAATAAAACTGAATACATGTTCTGCGATTTCGGCGGTCTCTCCAGTTCTGAAGCTGTAGTGCTAGATGGCGCGCTTCTCCCAGTCTGCTCCGATTTTCGGTATCTCGGTTCACTCGTGCAAAGCGATGGCGAAATAGATCGGACTGTTAAGCACAGAATTAACACTGGATGGATGAAATGGCGGCAGGTCACCGGGACTATTTGTGACTCCCGCATTCCCCTAAAACTTAAGGGGAAGATTTATAAAACAATGGTCAGACCTGCTGTCTTGTATGGTTCAGAATGTTGGGCCACAAAAGGGATGAATGAAAAGCAATTGCATGTAGCTGAGATGAGAATTCTAAGAGCGATGTGTGGTGTTACGCGCATGGATAGAATTAGGAATGAGTATATAAGAGGAAGTCTGAAAGTGGCACCGCTGACTGAAAAATTGTGTGGAAATCGGTTGTCGTGGTATGGGCATGTGATGCGGAGGAATAAATAAAATGTCGTGAGGAAAGTCTTGTGTATGGATGTGGATGGCTATAAGAGTAGGGGAAGGCCAAAGAAAAGATGGTTGGACTGTGTGAAAGAGGATATGGGTAAAAAGGGGGTGACTACAGAGATGACGACTAATAGAGGAGTATGGAAGAAAAAGACATGTTGCGCCGACCCCAAATAAATTGGGATAAGGGCAGGAGAATGGATATGTAGATAATATTAGGTGCCATTGATGTTCACTTTTTTTGTATAGTTTCATAAAATAAGAAATTAGATAGCCTAAGTACAAACCTTATTAGTTATTACATACATATAGGCCTATCATCACCTTATCTACATCTAGGTAGTTTGGAGGAGCTTGTGTCCAAATAATAACTACCTATCGCAAAAGTTGATTTTCGAGGTTAAGCAACACTTGCCAAGGTCGGTACGTGGATGCATGACCATTTTCAAAGCTTTACAATAATCTTTGAAAATGGTCATGGGTAATCAGAAGCCAGAAACCAAGTGGAAGTCGACCTCAATTTATAGTTGGGAAAAGGTTTGGCAGATTGATTGAACACTGATCTAGTTTGGTTTGGAAATATTCAGCTTGGTGAGGACAGAAATAATATCTCATAATATTAAAATTTTAATAATTTGTATCACATGATCAAAAAAGACTAAAGGTGTCTGCCGGGTTCCAACATCTTGGGACTTGCACTGGGACATCATGAACAAATGTGGAATAGATGCCTGGCTGGCAGGTGATCAGCTGCTTCTAGCTGGAAACATTATGTAAATATTAATAAAATTAGCATTCATAATACTTATTTGATATATTTTTTCCTAGACTAACAGGTACTTAATAGGTAATAAATACAGCAAATCATTACATATTATAACTGTCTGAACTGAATACATCAATTACAACATTATTCCTATATTCACAGTACAATCTTTCATCGGTTCAGAAAGCACATTAAAGCCGTTGGTCGTGGCTGTTATTCGCAGATCAGTCTTACCAAGGGGTAACATAGTTGGAAACGGCTAGGTTGATTGTAGAAGCAAGCAAGAGCACAGTCATGCACCATGCTTAAGGTTGGTTGGTTATATAGGTTTCAAAAATATTTAGCTTAACTTGGAGAATCATTAGGATTTATGTGATCAAATCAAGGAGACTGCTTGATAATAATTGTTTGTTAGTTTCTTCAACTCCTGCTGAGCGTATTGAGCACTGTTGGCTCATCTGCTGAGAGATAGAACACACAAGAATACTAATTATCAAAATGATACATTATGATTTTCTGGTCTGGTCATGCATACCAAATGTTATGCACCTTGCGTGCGTACGTACGTATGTATAATATTTTAGTTATGCACTGCACAGAATGCACTGATCCTTAATAACAATATTATTCCATTCAGTTTTCACTTTTTTCGGTTACATTACGAACTTACAAAACATTATCATCATCATGACGTCTTAGTAATTACTGTCGACCGGATCACCGGACTCGGTTGGAATCACGATCGTTACACTGTTCGCAATTCAGAGGACTTTCATTTGTTAGTTCTTATGTTTATCTCTAAATCTCTAATTGGCAATTTTTTTTTTATTTACCCCGAAGGGAAGGCCTGTAGTCTTTTGACCATATTGCCTAGTCTTACGTAGTGTATTTTTACTTTTTTTTCCATTACAATACAGATGTAACACCTAGGAGTAACACATTCTAATGTTTTTTGCAGTATTTGGCAACAAATGTGTCGATTCAGCTTTCTCGGCAAACTTCGCTGAGGTAGTCAATACTACAATAAAATTCTCAGCTCCATTTTACCGAGATCGCGCCTGTTTCAATGATTCCACATATTGTCCAGTTGCGTAGACACTTGAGACACAAAACTACATCAATTTTACAATATCGAAATTGATTTTACAATATCCACTAGGAATCAATAAACGAATAATTAAAACAGCCATTGAACTTCAATCGAGAAAATCCCGCCAATAAACCCTCTACTATGGAAGGTGCGTATTTACGCGACTATATAGGTTTTTCCAACAGGTATTGACTTGCATGTACCCGACCAAGTGCCGACCCGAAATACTTGCAAGACCTTCAAAGTATTTTACTCGGCTACTCGCTCCACTAAACCTCGACGCGATTCAGCTTTTTATCTTTATTTAGTTACGGATCAATTTTCTATGCAAGTATTTTTCTATAAAGGTTTGATTGGAAGTATTTCTTTTGTACACTCTACACGCCATTCTGCTCCTTATTTTTATTATTTTACGGATCAATGTTCTATGTAAGTATTTTTCCTTTCAACAAGACTTGAGAGTTCAAAGTATTACTTTTGTACTCGGCTGGCTACTCACTCCGTCGATCCTTCACGCGATCCTACTCTTTATTTATATAATGTTACAGATCAATGTCTCATGCAAGTATTTTTCTATAAAGGTTTGGTTCGAAGTATTATTTTTTTGTATTCTCGATTCTGCTCCTTATTTACAATTATAGATACGGATCAATGTTCTGTGCAAGTATTTTTCTACCAACAAGACTTGGAAGTTGGAAGTATCCTGCATACACGATTGTACTCCTTATTTGTATGAAGTTAAGTATCAATTTTTATGCAGAAAGAGAATACTTCGAAGTATCTTCGATGTATTGACGAAACTTAATTACTTACAAGCGTGTTTTCGACCAAATGACTTACTAGTTCTTATTTTTTTTGTGTTAATTTTAATTTATAATGACAAGAAAAATAAAAAAGGTGAGAAGTAAAAGTTGGTTGAATGGTGCCAAAACCAAAACACAATGCAATCGGCTAAGGGCGGCTACGCCGCTCCTGGCGGATTCGCGCCCCGGGCCATGGCCCGGATGGCCCTAGGGTAAATACGCCCCTGGTCTCCTGTCAGCCTCCAGTTGGCCTATGAGGTCTTCTGCTATGCGATAGGATAAAATAAATTCTTCGGCTCTCGTTACAGAAATATTGTTTCGAATCGAGCTTATTGACGGCTCGATTCGATATCGGCATTATGCGCCTCCACCATTGCCGCTAACTTGATGAATGATCGAGACATTTATAAAATACGCTGAATAAAAAAGTTCGTGAAATTTTGATCACAAAGGACAATAAATAAAGTGTTTTTTTTATTAGCTAGCTAATTTTGAAAAAACGAATTTTCACCTTATATAATGAGCACATTTGTATTAGTTTTAAGGCTAGTTATTATTATTTGCAAATAAATTTACATTAAAGGCCGATTTTAAGTGAAAAAAAATTAAAATGTGTTAATGTTTTGCTGCAATATCATCATCTACCTAGCTTTTTCCCAACTATCAACAGATCGGCTTCCAGTCTAACCGGATGCAGCTAAATACCAGTATTATACATGGAGCGACTGCCTATCTGACTCCACAACCCAGTTACTGGGTAATAAGATTGTTTTGCTGCAATAAATAAGTTTTAACTGATAAAACTGTTATAAAATCATATAGAAACTTTTATGACTTAAAGGCCTCAGTACCAATGTGGCTTATTAAAGTTCGTGTGTGTGTGTGGTGGCGTCGCCTGCCTGATCGCCTTTCTCTCTAATAGCAAAGAGTATAAAATTTCCTACCTATAGTCACGGCCTCACGGGGGTCTCATCCTGAACAAAGAAAATTTAGTTCAAACAAACAAACAATAGATGGCGTTAATATGCATCGATTTCATAGTGAAGTCTATGTAACATGAATATTTTGAAAAAAAGTATAGTAAAAACTGTATTTTCTAATTTAATAAACTACATAAAATTGTGGAATAATTGGCTCCTAATTAAAATTCAGATGTTTAATGAAACAAATCCTCAGGCATTTATATTTCTTGTACTTCTAGATGGCGCTGTTTGAAGTTTTAGAGTTTATCCATTCGCCTCTTTAAAATTTGTCTATTGAAACATTTTGAAACAAACAAAAACAAAATTTCCTCAATGTGTGAGAAAATATTGGTAAGACTATGTAAATTCATTCGTCTTGCAAGCCGTCGCTGCTAACACCATCTAGCGAGGTGTAGGGGACGGGCCCGAACGCAGAACAAATGTTGCATGAATGAATTTACTTAAAGTCTTACCAATATTTTCTCACACGTTGAGGAATTATTTTAAAGTACTTTTGACACTTCATAGTAGTTTTACTATATCAAAATGTGTCACTATACTTACAAATTTGAAAGAAGCGTATGGATAAACTCTAAAACTTCAAACAGCGCCATCTATAGGTACTAGAAATATTGGTGTCTAAAAATTCGTTCCAATAATCGTCTAAATGTGAATTACAAGCCAATTATTCCACAATTTTATGCTTAGGGCAGTTTATTAAATAAGAAAATACAGTTTTTACAATATTATGTGGTTCTAAAATATTAATATTACTTAGACTTCAATAAGAAATCGATGCATATTCCGTCATCTATTGAGATTTATTTGAACTAAATTTTCTTAGTTCGAGATGAGATCCCGTGGCTTACATATTATAATGTACTCTGTGGTGACTTTAGTATTAAAATCATATTTTATTACTCTTTGATTAAGATTAAGTATAGTAGGGAGGTACTAATAGTACTGCGTTTCCCTTTTGAAAAACAAGTGAAAGTTTTGAATATCCTCTGAGTTACGGACACAAGTAATAATTATTAAAAGTGTAACGATCGTAAATGTGATTTCAACTCTAACCGAGTCGGGTCGATAGTAATTAAGACCGAAGACTTCATGTGATGATGATTTTGACCTATGTTCATATGTTCGTAACGTAACCTGTGAAAACTGTGTGAAATAATATTGTTACTATCGATCAGTGCATAACTAAAACTTATACATACGTAGGTACGTAGGTACGTACGCACGCAAGGTGCATAACATTTTACATCTAATCTTACTGTATCATTTTGATAAGTAATCTTGTGTGTTCTATTTCTCAGCTGATGAGACAACACTGCTAAACAGCATTAGTTGAAGAAACTGAACAATTATTATCAAGCAAAGCTACCTTGATTTGATCACATAAATCCTAATGGTTCTCCGAGTTGAGCTAAGTATTTTTGAAACATAAATAACCAACCAAAAGCATGGTACACATTTTGTGCTCTCTAAAATCCTCCTGACAGTTTCCAACTATGTTACCCTTGGCAAGACTGATCTAAATGAGCAACATTACATCTAATGTTTCTGGCGTTGCCGTTAGGGCTATTTAATCTACGTTCCTGTAACCTTGCTACAAGATTGCACCTTTGCACTTGTAACTTACACCCACCCAATTTATAGTTTCAGCAATGTTTATGTAACATATTCATGCTCAGTGGGACGGTTAATGTGCTTTCTGTGGCGCTGAAAGATAGTACTGTAAAAATAGGAATAATGTTGTGACATTTGATTTATGTAATCAGTTGAGACAGTTACAATATGTAATGAATTGCTGTATTTATTACCTACTAAAACACATGTAACCCCATATCAAATAGCAATTTTTTTTTTTTAATGTTTACCAATTATTGTTTCCAGCTTGAAACAGTCGATCATCTTCCAGCCAGGCATCTATTCAACATATTTTGTTCATGACGTCCCTGTGCAAGTCCCAAGACATTGAACTCCTGAAGATACCTTTAGTTTTACCTTAGTGTAGAGGATCCACCATCACCCCGGTGTTGAAAATGGCACCATCACTCTGACCATAGCTAAATATAGCTAGCATAAGTTCGTTTTATAATGTTTAAAGTATGCCTTATTATGTCCTAAGTATGCCTTATTATGTCCTAAGTATGCCTTATTATGTCCTAAGTATGTCTTATTATGTTTTAACTACGTAATATTATGTTTTAAATATCCTAAGAATAAAGGTAAAAATATGTTCCATGTCAAGGTTTATGAGGTAACTTTTTTGTATAGCGCAAGTAGTGCATGCCACAGCGCTAAAATTGACCAATTGTGTTAAAGTCCGTAGTAAGAAATTTCGGCTAGTCAGCGATTGGTTGATCATATTCATGCTTCTCATGATTGGCTACAGACAGTGGAAAGTTTTCGGAGTCCACCATGTTGTTTTATGTACATATTGAAATACATATGTAAAGTTCCTTTGTTTTTATTGTAGTTTGTAGATTTGTGAGAATGTAAATTTAGAATCTAATATTAAAGTATAACGTAGATTCAGTTTGTCCTTAGAATACATACTTTGTATTATGTATAAATGTCAGTTTTGTTGTTAGTAAGACCAGTAAATATGTAAAAGTAAATATGCAGGTGTTCATTACATAAGAGATAAGTAAGACTTCTCTGATTGGTTATCGTTAGAATGTCAGAATGCCTGTGATTGGTCGAAAGTTAATGTTCAAGTTAATTTGTATAATTAACAAATTGTATTGGCTGTCCGGGTCTGCATTTGCTGCACTACGTGCCCCATAGAATTTGGGTAATATATATAGGCACCCCTGGCAGTCAAAATTAGTCTCTCAGCGTTAGTGACTCAAGTGAGCTCGAAAGCAAAAAGAAAAAAAAAAAAAAAGGAAAGGCTTCGCTCCTATCGCCTAGTACCATACCTTGTACGGCGGTTTAAATGTCTTGTACCACTCCTTGTACAGACTGTAAAGTGTCTAGTTCCGCACCTTGAACTGACTGTTGTTACTGTCCACTATTGGGGCAGTAATTCATATTGTTTTCCATAGTAATTCTGTGTTATACCTGTGCTTCATGTGACTTTTACCATTTTACCTTTATTTTATGTACCAATATACCATTTTATATTCAATCTGTGTATCAATTTTATTGACCCACTTGCTCAATTCATCACACGTGAGAGTCGCAAGACAACAATACGCCAGTCACACACAAATCCTTCAACCCTCGCGCCTATCGCGAAAAGCATCGTCAACACTTAGTCTTTTTGATCATGTGATGAACAAATGAGTGAAATTTTAATTTTGTGTAATTTTAATTTATTTCTGTCCTCAGCTCACCAAGCTGAATATGTCCAAACCAAACTAGATCAGTGTTCAATCAATCTGCCTTACCTTATTCCAACTATACATATATTGGGTTCGGCTTCCAGTTGGTGTCTGGTTTCTGACTACCCATAATCACTTTCAACGAGATTTACAACAACCATCCACGGACTGACCTTGCCAAGTGTTTTCTTGTGTGTTGTGTCGAAAATCAACTTCGGTAGGTAGTTATTATTTGGACACAAGCTCCTCCAAACTACATAATTATGTAGTTATGTGATGATAGGCCTTTCTTTTTTTTGTGGGGTGGGAAATCATCCAATGACTTCTCGTGTCAGACTCTTACTGACTAAAACCCACCCCCTGTTCCTTCCTGCCCTTAAAAATGTATATAATTATTAAGGTTTGTATGCTAACTATTTTCTAATTATAAGAAGCTACACAAAAAAAATTAACACTTGGAACATTGTACACTATGTAACGGAAAATCTCGCGCTATTAGAATATTAAATTCTATGTCTAAAAGAATCACTCTAATTACTTTAATATTATAAACCTAACCTAGTAATTTTATATTTAATATATGTAACCACAAAACGTTTCAGAGACAGACGAGTTCCACGCACACACAGCTGATGTCAGTTCAATGACCTACAGCTAACTTTTGCTAATGTGTTTTTTAAGATTATAGGTTTCAATCATGCCATCACACTTGCAAAAGCTTTTTACTTGCGGTTTTGAATAATTTTCTTTACTTTTACGCGGTCACCGGCGCAGCGGCGCCTCGCGCCGGCGCCAAATTATTTACCTACCTACCTACTATCTGAGGCAAGTTCACTTTGTCTGAATCATGTTTCAAGGCAATAAAAATTTACAGGCCCAGTCAGTGAGCCCTTACCTACTATCATTCTATTATTGCCGAATATAGTACCTACACCTGTTAGTAGGTACCTAAACTTATATAGCTAAGAACATATGTTACGCTAACAAAAAATTAAAATTGCACCAATATATCTAATAATAATATAATATGTACGGCGTTAAACCGATCTATTTAAGTTTCATTTCCAAAAAATATCGGTCATCCAGGTATAGTATGTCATTATTTTTAGGATTTAGACACGAAAATATCTAAAAAAAATAAAATAAACAAATTCTGAATGCTGACCAAAAAAAAAAGCTCATAACTTTCCCGCGTTTTGCATTCACCTGAATCGCGTGATAGATCACCATGTACTACTCGTGTAGGTAGGTATTCACTGTCAAAAATGACAGTAAATACCTACTATTTTAAGCGATTGATCGCCGAAGGTGCAGTCCAGCTGTCTTATGTACTTATCTAAAGTTACCACACGGCACTCGTTTCCATGGCGACACCCCAAAAGGTGCAGTCCAGCTGTCTTATGTATATCTAAAGTTACCAGACGTCTGGGTTTTTATGCTATGGTCTGTTGATTTATTATTTGTAGGAAAACACAACAAAACTAAATGATAGCTGCCCTAACAAAACAATTGACATAGAAATGTTTGTCCATAAATTCCTATATCCTGTGAAGCCCCGCGGCCAAATCCGGGTTGTCAAATTGAACCTCGACGACAACCCGGGTTGACAGCCGATTTTTTTTTATATTTTTTTCTTTTTAATTTTTTTTTTTTTGTCCGACTCACCGGTGAGTTGCGGGGCTTCACAGGTGTATTAGTAAAATTGCACAAAATAGAATAATTTTAAAATATTTCAAAAAATCTACCTTTTTGTGTTTTTCAACACAATAATGGGGGCTAGAGTTATGTGCTAAGTCATTATTTTTTTAGACACGAAAATGATTTATGAATGTAGGTAGGTACAAGGAAGATTCCAAGACTAAAAAAAAAACTCGGTTTTCCCGCGCTTTTGCTCTCAAATTTGCGTGAGTTATCACCTATCACCCGATTCTCGTGATAGATCCCGCTGTCAGCCGCATACCGGCGCGCTGGTGAAGGCTCACCGGCGCTTTGCTTTCACCAGAATCGGGTGAACGATCACCGCTGTGATAGATCCCGCTGTCCTGTCACCATGACGCCATTACGAGTCATTGGACGAGCGCTCACCCGTGCTGCACGAAATGTTCTATAACCGAATATGCGGTGGTGTGGTATTTTGGTCTGTGTCAACAAGATTTGTTCTAAATAAGTATGATCGTGAGGATGAGTAGGTACCTACCTACTAATTGATTATTGGCAATTACTACGTAAGTTACTACGCAGGTTTTAGGTTTTAGGTTAACGACGTAAAATATGTAGTAAGTAGGGAGGTTCAGTTTTAATCTGTGTGTGCCAGACGCTCTCGATCAGGTTGATCACACTCGCTTATGTCTCCCTAGCATATTGAATTGATAAAATGTTTACAATATTTAAATTGTAGCGAATGAACAACTCTGGAACCTGTTGCACGTTGCACTTACGACAATTGATTTTTCAAGAAACATTGCTGCGTGCGTCACGGATTGATTGCATTTCGGTCTAAATTAAAAATATTTTATTTTTAAATCACGAGTGCATTAGGTACAAATTGATGTCTGTTCTACAAGATGTTTAGTAAAATGGCATTTACCTACATGTTTTGCCCTATAATATCGTATAAAGTAAAAATCATCAGTTGGCAATAATCCATCTAACAACAAACAATGTATTTTTATATTTTCTTGTTCCGAATTCTCTTTGCTTTCTTTGTGAGTTGACCACATAATGTACTATACAGTAGGTATAAGCGGAGCATTCGCGTTAAGAAGGAAGCTCCAGGCTCCAATTTTCTAACCTTTTTTGCAATTTGCAGGTCAGTGTCAGGTTGTATCTTGGTCAGAATTTGATTCGCGGCCGTAGCAAGTATGTATTTATACAATTATATTCATTTATATCATCAAAACATCTCTCTCAGTTAGAATTGATGCCAAATGTCATGATTTCATGATGAAATACTTACATTCGGCATCTATTATAACTGAGATAGTGTGAGTAGTTATAAGAAACTGCAACTATTTAACTCGACCGACGATAGTTTCGCCTTTTAAGCCGTCTTCAAACCAGTTGCGACGACTACCGTTTTCTGCAACCATTTTCGTCGTCGGAAAAACGGTTGCGTTTCGTCCACCTAAAATGCGACAACGACCTTCCACGGCCACTACTAGTCCAGTAATATAAATAAAAAATCAATTAAGTAAAATGGTTTATTTTCATGTTTTAATAGTTATAGGTAATGTTTAGACACATACACACACGCATACACATAGTTCTTTTATAAATTTGAAAATTTCTTTAAATTCAGCATTTAAATAATAATTTGGTAACTCGATTGTCGATAAATAGAAAATTTAATGTTTCGTCCATCCCTAGTAGCACTGACAGCTCACTTCACTTCAAGCTCACTCCACCTAAGTTTTCACGGTGAGATTTTACTGAATAGCACTGCTGAATTTCATTCATCCTCTAGAGGGAGAATGTGATTTAAATTTGGAATACTTACCGAAATTTATACTGAACTACATCTGTGTTTACACCATTGAGTTTGTATATAAAGCATTATACATATTTTTGAAAAAGGAATATGCATTTATTATGCAGTTATGATTATTAAATAAAACTACGAAAACCGACGAGGCAGTATGAGCTTGATGCCTTTGCTTTTCCGACAAAAAAATATTAGTCTAGGAATTTGCCGCGTTTTTGTTTTCTTCAAATACATAAACGTTAAGTTTATTTTAATTTATTTTTGGACACCGACTTCCGAAATTAAAGTTATTTGCGCTTTTTTTGGAAGTCGGTTCTATTTTTTTTGTAAAAAAGTTTTTTATTTTTCACTTTTTAGTTGTGGTTCCCCATTAAACTGTGTTAACAATTCATAGACATACGATAGCAGCAATCGCGGTTGATTTGATGTCAATTTTTGAAGAGTTCCGTTGTCTGTCTCCGAAACCCATCATCAGATCTTTTTGAAATTTAAATGGGACCATTTTGGAATAAACCCCTTTCGAACAAAAAAAGAATTTTGCAAATCCGTCACTATATGACGGAGTTATGCCCGAACATACATAAAAAAAAAAACAAAAAATACAAACATCCGAATTGATAACGTCCTCCTTTTTCGAAGTCGGTTAAAAATACGTTACGATATTAAATCAAAGCGACAGTGACAGTGAATTGTCGGATTCCATCAGTGCAAATGCTGCCGCAATTATAAATAATTTGCTTCCAACAAAATCCAAGGAAAATTATTTAAAAACTTATGAAGAATTTTCAACGTGGAGAAGTGCGAAAGGCCTATCAATTTCAGAATCAGTACTTCTTGTCTATTTTGATTATTTATCCAAGACAAAGAATCCGAATACACTTTGGTACATATATATTCAAAACTGAAAGCTACAATAAGCATCAAACACAGCATTGAAATAAATAGATTCACGAAATTACTGGCTTTTTTAAAAAGAAAATCAGAAGGGCATTGCGCAAAGAAGTCTAAAATTGTTACGACTCAAAATGTGGAAAAATTTCTTAATGAAGCTCCTGACGAAATTTTTCTGGCCACAAAAGTAAGTATACATGATTTAACTATGAATATTTCGTATCTTAGTAATGGTAATTATTCTATATATTTACCTGTTTTTTATCTTTGTTATAGGTGGCCTAAATTTTTGGACTCAATGGTGCTTGCCGCGGATGTGAACTTGTAAACTTAAAGGTGGAGGACGTTGAAAATAATTCCAATGAGTTGTTGCTGATTAATGTAAAGGATACTAAGACTAAGACAAAGAAAAATCGGTCATTCATTCTACAAGGACAATATACTAAAATCATTCATAAATACCAAGCATTACGTCCCACCAACATGGAAAACAATAGATTTTTTTATAAACTATCGGAATGGGAAATGTACTCGACAAGCCATCGGCAAAAATAAAATTAGCAATATGCCAAAGGAAATTGCTAAATATTTAAAACTTAAAGATGTTGAACTCTACACCGGTCACTGCTTTAGAAGAACTTCGGCGACTTTCTTGGCGGATTCAGGGGCGGATATTACGTCAATAAAAAGACATGGTGGTTGGAGCTCTGATACAGTAGCTGAGGGTTATATCGAAAGCTCAATGGCGAATAAAACCATATTAAGCAGTCAAATTAACAATAATATAAAAATTTATCCATCAGAGCCACAACCATCAAATTCTATCTTATCTTCGTCCGTAACTCACGATGCACCACCACCACTATCTACAATGAAACGCAAGTTCCTCAGACGCAAGAACAGAGAAATACTCAAATAAACTCATCAACAATAAATGTACCAAACAAAAATGTAACTCTCTCTATCAATAATTGGACCAATGTTTCGAATGTTAACTTTTACTTTTGACTGTCATTATTTGTAATAAATGCTTATCTTATATTATTATTGTGTTATTTTTTTCGAAAATGGTACGAAAAGTAGAGTATTTTCCTCGGTGATAAAGCTGTTTTAGTCTTGGGTGAACTTAAATCCCTCGCTACACTCAGGACTCGTCTTAAATCCCTCGCTTCGCTCGTGATTTAAGTTTTTAACACCCTCGCTACGCTCGGGAGTAAACCTCGAGTCCTTCGTTACGCTCGCGATTTAAATCGTCTCCCGCGACAGAAGACACTGCTTTATCCCCTTGGTTGATAATCTACTATTTCTTTCTTTCTTTAACTAAACCAGACAGTTTGACTTTAATTTTCGAGTAATTCGAAAGATAAAGGGCCATAAATGTAAAAAATAACCATGTGATTGGTTTAAACACTGATTAGTCAAAGTTCTTAATTCAAAGTTTTCTATGGAGAATTTGAATTTAGAATTCGCCAATTTAATATTTATTTAAACTAAGCATTTAAGTCTGTTCATTCTGTCAGCGAGTTTTATATATAAGACTGAAAGTATCTAGACCTACTGAGATATTCATCAATATCTATCTGTATCTATATTTATTTTTTGTTTTGTTTGTTATTGTCAAGACAAAGTTCTTATGAATTAAAAAATAGGAAAGTTGAGCAGAAATTTGGAAAATTTCAGAAAACCGATCTTTGCGATTTTGACAGTTCGCGCGTCAGGACAACGTCTGTTGGGTCAGCTAGTGATAAATAAATTAATAATTTATTACATATAAAAGAACAGGTAGGTATTAAAAAAAAATACTGAGATAAAATTATAAATAATTAAATGATCTTTAAAATGGTGAAGGTTTCATAAAAATACGCTTTATAGTTTTTGCGTGATTCTCAATTTTTTATCCGCGTTAGACGTAACTTTACAAATTAATTACACTAGGTATGTTATGTTAATATAATTTCAAATATTCTCAGATCAAATTACGATAAAAATTGTCTAGAGTAACATATATTTTTTTCAAAGAAATGAAACTAGTCGTTTAGACGTGATGTTCAATTAAAACCACTAAAAGTCGTATAACTGCGCCTTAGAGAGGTTAACCAATCATAACGGCGAGCATGCAACTTCTCGCGTATAGATTGGAAACTATAGTTCGGCGCCGTTATTTCGATCAGTCCGTATAACACGATTAGTCAGTACTGACACTGTATTATTATGGAACCATAATTTTACTGCCCTTGTCCCATGTTAGGTAGGTACTTGGGGTCGTCGCAACACGTTCTTTTCTTCCATTCTATCTTGTCAGCTGTCACGTTATCACTAACTCCCTTTTCTTTCATATACTCCTCACACAATCCATCCATCTTTTCTTTGGCCTCCCTCTCCCACTCCATCCATCCACATTTATATTCATTAGGTACTCTTTTTTTGTATATTATAGTACTGTACATTATGGAATAAGGTTGTTAATTAGGTTGCTACGAAGTATACACGAGTATTTGCGTAATACTAATACGTAATAATATATGTGTAAAGAAAAATATAATTTTCTTTGGTTTAAATATTCCCGCGCATCAAGTTCCAAGTGTCATCGTGACAGATCGCGACATAAGCGGATGGATATTTAGTTTATAATCTGTGGTGAATTATAACCTGTATGAGCAGCCATTAGAAGGCAATTTTATTTAAACTAATTAAGAAAGCTAAGAAAAAATTTGTGATTTAGGAATCGACACTGTGATTATTAACATTAAATGTCGTTTCTTTTCTTACAGGTAAAGTTTGTTTTTGTTGCGAATTAATTCATACTATTAATTTGTGAATCTTACATGTAAATTAATACAATAAATACTTTTCTTACAGAGAAACTCAGTTGTGTTTTAATTAACTGTGTCGTCCACACTACCACGAATAGAAACCATCTTATAAAACGACATTTATTGTCAGAAAATGGAAAAGTTACAATTTACGTTTGAAGTAAAATCTACAATAGACGGAAAGTCAAATTATATTGCCTTGACCTCAATTGCCACACAAGATGACAAAGTTTTTCTGATACCGGAGGAATATCAAGCAGTAACACAGTACCACAAAGAAGTCCACGCCTCTAAAGCTTACGCTACAGTGAAAAATACATTGAAGAAAAGATATTATCAAAGCAGAAGCGTATGGATAAAAATGACGGCAGCTCTATTACAAACATACTGTGATGAGGATGAAAACATGATTTTCCAGGATCAATTCCTTGAGGAAATAACCGAAAAATGGTCATTTATTAGCAGTAAAAAGAGGTTGGAAGATCCTTTGGCGGGTATTTTGGAAAAATTTATTGAAAGCCAACAAAACAAAGAAAAACAAAATGTGAAGAAGTTAGCAAACAGATTTGTTATAGAAAAATTTGATGGGAATAATATAAGTGCACATAACTGGATGGAAACATTTGAAAAAGAGTGTGCAAGGTTTGACATAATAAAAGAAGAAGAAAAAATTGAAATTTTCAGATTATTTCTTGAAAAATCCAGTGCTGATTGGTACTCCTCCATGATGATCAAGCATAGTTTACAATCGGAGTGGTCCGAGTGGAAATCTAACTTTTTGCAAACCTACGCTAATAAAAGTTGGACTACAAGCAAGTATGCTTTGTTTTTCAAGTATCAATCAGGATCTCTATTAGAGTATGCTATTAAAAAAGAAAAACTGTTATTGGAAGTAAGAAAAACAATAGATACAGGGACCCTAATTGATATAATTGCTGCTGGCTTACCAGATTTCATAACGGATAGAATCAACAAAGAGGAAATTGTACAAACAAAACACTTATTTAATGAACTTGGCAAGTTAGAACATTTGGTTGGGAAGAAGAAATTTATAAAAAAGAGAGATAATACTAAGCAAATGAAAGAAAAGTGTAGTATTTGTGAAAGTCTACAAAAAGGTGTGCGCTATCATCCGGAAGATTCCTGTTGGTTCAAAACAAAAATAAATGGTGGAAAAGAAGGAAATAAACAAATAAAGCACATTAACAATTCGGAATTGGAATGTCAACTGCAGTGTGAAGATCCAAAAAACTAATAGTGCCGCCATTAATTAAGGTAAGATTAGTATTGAATAAAAATATTGAAGTATTTGGAATCTATGACTCTGGCTCCAATGTGTCATTGATAAATTCAAGGTTACTGAAGGTAGACAATAAAGAATCAAGTAACACTAGCAATACTAATTTAAAAACAATTAATGGCGTAAAAAAGGCAAATGGTATAATAACACTCGATGTAGCTATTTTTGATGTGGAGAAAAAAATGAATGTTTTTGTAATTGACAAAGAAAATTTCGATTATGATTTTTTGATCGGATTAGATTGTATAAAAGAGTTTTTCTTAGTTCAAAATGAAAACTTAAAAATCTCTCAGAAAGTTCCTGTACATAGAAGTGAGGTAGTTTCTAAGGAAACAAATAAGTCAGATATTGACATTTCTAAGGAAATAAAATCTGATAATTTATTAAACTTTAATGAGAATTTCAGCGAAAAAAACTTCAAAATTTGGATAAATCATCTAGACTATCAACAACAGGCAGTGATTGATGGTTTAATATTGAACAATAAATGTGTATTTGCAAAGGACAAGTATGATATTGGATTGGTAACAGACTATGAAGCACACATTGATCTGTCAATAGAGAAATATTGCAGTAAAAGGCCATATCGTTGCACAATTGAAGACAAAAAGGAGATTGAATTACAAATTGGAAAATTATTGGAAAAAAAAATTATAGAAGAATCATATAGTCCATTTGCAGCTCCAGTTACTTTAGCTTATAAAAGAGATGAGAATAAAAAGTCAAGATTATGCATAGATTTTCGAGACCTAAATAAAATCGTTGTGCCTCAATCACAACCATTCCCACTTATTGAGGACCTAATAGTAAAAACTAGAGATTGCAAGTTTTTCTCCACACTGGACCTGAATTCAGCATTTTGGTCAATACCTCTGCGTGTCACAGACAGACACAAAACTGCATTTGTCACCCAGGAGGGCCATTTTCAATGGACCTGCTTGCCATTCGGCTTAAAGACCTCACCAGCCATATTTCAGAGAATAATGTGTAATATAATACGAAAACACAAGCTTGCAGATTTCACAGTATGTTACATCGATGACATATTATTATTTTCAAAGTCATTCTCAGATCATGTCAGACATCTGGAACAGCTATTTCAAGCAATTAAAAGTGAAGGTTTAAGACTTAAATTCTCTAAATGTATGTTTGCAGCCGACTCAGTTAAGTATTTGGGTCACATAATACAGAATAATTCAGTAAGACCTCTGAAAGACAACTTAATATCAATAAAAAACTTTCCTACTCCAAAAACGAGGAAAAATGTGAGACAATTTTTAGGTAAAATAAATTTTTATCATAAGTATGTGCCAAAAATAGCAATAAAATTGGAACCATTACATAACCTTTTAAGAAAAGAACAAACCTTTAACTGGACTAAGGCATGCCAGGAGTCATTTGACGAAATGAAACAAATATTACGTTCTCATCCAATATTGACCATTTTTGATCCAAACTTACCTATCCACATATATACAGATGCCAGTATTCTAGGAGTAGGAGCAGTACTAAAACAGCCACAAGAGAACAATGAAGAGAAACCAGTGACATACTTTTCAAAAAAATTGAATGAAGTTCAAAAACGGAAGAAAGCTGTGTATCTAGAATGCCTGGCAATTAAAGAATGTGTGAAGTATTGGCAGCACCTATTGATAGGTAGGAAATTTACTGTCTTTTCAGATCACAAGCCCTTGGAGAATATGAATATAAAGGCAAGAACGGATGAAGAACTGGGAGATCTAACATACTATCTATCACAGTATGATTTCCAAATTAAATATTCTCCAGGAAGATATAACATTGAAGCGGATTGTCTAAGTAGGAACCCAGTCTTAGAAGCAAATGAAAACCTGGATGAACAATTAAAAATAGTTAACATAATAACACTAGAAGATATCATAACAGACCAAATTAAAAATGAAAAGATACAATGCAGGAAAGACAAATTAATAACAAAAAACAATGTAATAAACATTGTTTTTTGTTATTATATACAAGCAAGTTAAAAAAAAACAGAAGATAATCTTATCAGAGGAATTTAGTATACAATTCATCAAAAATGTACATGCAGACCTGGGTCACATAGGAATTAAACAAATGCAGAACATGATCAGCTCGTGATATACAGCAGAAAACATGACAAAAAACATAAAAAGAATCTGTGAAAGTTGTATAGTATGTATAAAGAACAAATCAAGAGGACAAAGTAAATATGGATTGATGTCCCACTTGGGTCCCGCCACAAAACCTTTTGAGATATATTCCATTGATACGATTGGAGGATTTGGGGGATCAAGGTCAACCAAGAGATATTTGCACCTATTATCAGATCATTTCACAAGATACGCATACATTTTGACGTCAAGTACACAAAATGCAAATGATTTCATAAAACTAGTGAGAAGCTGTGCGGAAAATAACAATATTGGGATGATTCTCTCAGACCAATACCCAGGTATCAATTCTAGGGACTTCAAAGGATTTTTGGATGAAAAGAATATTCCAATAATTTTTACTGCTGTGGATTCGCCCTTCTCAAATGGATTAAATGAAAGACTAAATCAAACGTTAGTCAATAAAATCAGATGCAAGATAAACGAAAATGACACAAAACTAGCATGGACAACTATAGCACAAAACTGTGTAGAAAATTATAACAAAACAGAGCACACTGTCACTGGTTATGCTCCAAAGTATCTTCTTAACGGCACAGATGTTACAATTTTGCCAAATGAGCTGAAACTGAGTATGATTTGATCCAAGACAGGAAAATAGCTTTGGAAAATACAATCAAATCACATAATTACAACAAGACGATTTATGATAAAAATCGAAGACGATCATACCGTTTTTGTATAGACTTCAAAGTAGGTGATACCGTTTTTGTGGATAACGGAAACAAACTGAATAGGAAAAAGCTTGAAGAATTGAGAATCGGACCCTATAAAATCATAGAAAAAATATCAAACTCAATTTTCAAGATAAACACCAGCCATAGGAAGTCAGAGTCAAACTTTTTCCACATTTCGAAACTAACTCCTGCCCCTGCGCCTGAAGACCATGCAGAGGATGTGTGAGTAGCGATATTATATCTTCCCTGGGAGGGGGAGATGTAAAGAAAAATATAATTTTCTTTGGTTTAAATATTCCCGCGCATCAAGTTCCAAGTGTCATCGTGACAGATCGCGACATAAGCGGATGGATATTTAGTTTATAATCTGTGGTGAATTATAACCTGTATGAGCAGCCATTAGAAGGCAATTTTTTTTAAACTAATTAAGAAAGCTAAGAAACAATTTGTGATTTAGGAATCGACACTGTGATTATTAACATTAAATGTCGTTTCTTTTCTTACAGGTAAAGTTTGTTTTTGTTGCGAATTAATTCATACTATTAATTTGTGAATCTTACATGTAAATTAATACAATAAATACTTTTCTTACAGAGAAACTCAGTTGTGTTTTAATTAACTGTGTCGTCCACACTACCACGAATAGAAACCATCTTATATATGTATTGGCAGACTTTAGTAAAAAAGTGATTTCCAATCCATACGCGATAATAACATAATTTCACACCCTTGCGTTCTGACCTTGTATAGAATGGAAAGACGCAGCTATGCATTTGAAACTTTATAATTATGTTTAATGAGTCCACTATAGACATCATATCCTAAGAATTTTGTCTATCTGGTATAACCTAAATCCAAGTTATGACGGTTCAAAAAAACGATGAAGCGCTTTGAGAAAAGGTAGGTAGTGGCTCTGCGCTTCGCTTGACTCGTCTTGGCGGGGACACTATCGTGCCTCCTGATATCGACGTTTCTTTTTTTTTGTGTTTGCAAAAATAACTGTTATGTCGAAATTAACGTGGCAGTGTATTTAACTCATTTATGGGAAAAGTGCCATTTGGGTCCTTTCTGCATAACGCGGTCTAATTTATGGGCGGCCCTGGGATCTTACTCTATCGATAAAATCTATCACGCAACTTTTGATATGTCGCCGGTCAAGTTACCGTAAGTACCAACAAATTAATTAATTCAATTTGGCCACAATTTGTTACTAATAATGACTAATATTGCAATGGCAGTGATGTATTTGAACGTTAAGTGGATTTTGGTGCAATATTGGGTTGTTAGCGTGGATATATTAGTAAAAGGCTAAAGTGTATTGGCACTTCGCAATTATTTTTAGGCTTTTCTTACATGAAGCTATACTAAAAAAATCAATCTTTTCAAATAGAGTAATCTCCTGTGTTTATTTTTGTACAATATTGTAAGTATACTTACCATCTTCTGCCAGCAGCTTTGCCAGCGAAGAATTAGTTTTTCCCTCTTTCAACCCCCATTTCACCCTCTCAGGGGTAGAATTTAAAAAAAAAACCTTTCTTAGTGGATACCTGCTCTTCACAAAGAACACACCCTCCAAATTTCATGTCTCTAGGACCAGCGCTTTAGGCTGAGCGTTGGTATACCTATGCATTCAGTCAGTCAGGACTTTGAATTTTATATATAGAGATAGACTACCAGACACCAAACTAGACTTGAATCTATCACTGACAAATTTCATCCAGATCCGTTCAGCCGTTCTGGCGTAATTGTATAACAAACCTCCATCCAAAAAAAAAAAATACAAATTAAAAAAAAAGTGCAAACTTTAGCATCTATAACTATACTACCTAATCTATATACTAAAACTGAGGAGTTTGTTAGTTTGTTTGTTTGAACGCGCTCATCTCTGGAACTAACAGTCGGATTCGAAAAAATATTTTTGTGTCATTGCCACATTCCTGAGGAAGGCTATCCAGCATTACGCTGCGACCCACGGGAGCAGAATAGTAATAGGTAACCAAACACGCGAGTAAAGTCACGGGGGTCAGCTAGTTTATATTATTAGAGGGATGAAAACTGGAAGTTTGTGCTAATCCACCTGTTAAAACAGATAACTTACAAACAGTTTTAGACGCTTGATCCCGACACCCAAAATCTCCAACACCTCGATATCTCATTTAGCAGGCTCAAAACTATTCGTCCCAAGTTAATATTCACACCACATTTGACGACAGATCATAACTTGTAGACAACTTAGATTGCCAATCATACTTGTACAATACATACGTTTGAACTTGCGGTCGACTTCGAAAAGTTTGCAGAATCAATTCGATCCCAGATTCCGTTTACAACCGTCATCTTAACATTGAAGGTCACATACAAGAAAATGTGCAAACATATTCTGAACAAGCTTCTGCTAGTGGTTTCTCCCGCGTGGAGTTAGTTCTTCCCCCATTATAAATTATAGCCAATGTGCTTGTACGCACCGGGACTTACAGCTTAGTACGGCCGTTATACCACAGAATCATAGGACCGACGATGGCTAAAGATATCTTGGCCACAGTGAGAGGAGTTACGGAAGATGAATCAAATTCGACTTCAGCTTGATGACTAATTTAATACAATAATTAACTTAATTGCTGTTTGTCGACGATATTGTTCTTGTCGGTGAAGATGGACCTGAAATCCAGAGCAGATTGGAGAAATGGCAACAGAAGCTGGAGAAAGTTGGCTTGTAAATCAGCAGAACCAAAACTGAATACATGTTCTGCGATTTCGGCAGTCTCTCCAGTTCTGAAGCTATAGTGCTAGATGGCGCGCTTCTCCCAGTCTGCTTCGATTTTCGGTATCTCGGTTAACTTGTGCAAAGCGATGGCGAAATAGATCGGACTGTTAAGCACAGAATTAACACTGGATGGATCAAATAGCGGCAGGATACCGGGACTATCTGCGACTCCCGCATTCCCCTTAAACTTAGGGTGAAGATTTATAAAACAATGGTCAGACCTGTTGTCTTGTATGGTTCAGAATTTTGGGCCACAAAAGGGATGAATGAAAAGCAATTGCATGCAGCAGAGATGAGAATGCTAAGAGCGATGTGTGGTGTTACGCGCATGGATATAATTCGGAATGAATATTTAAGAGGAAGTCTGAAAGTGGCACCGCTGACTGAAAAGTTGTGTGGAAATCGGTTGTCGTGGTATGGGTATTTGATGAGGAGGAATGAAGAAAATGTCGTGAGAAAAGTCTTGTGTATGGATGTGGATGGCTATAAGAGTAGGAAAAGGCCAAAGAAACGAGGGTTAGACTGTGTGAAAGAGGATATGGGTAAAAAGGGGGTAACTACACAGATGACGACTAATAGAGGACTATTGAAGAAAAAGACATGTTGCGCCGACCCCAAATAAATTGGGATAAGGGCAGGAGAATGATGATGATATACAATTTTAGTGGTCAATACACATTGATGCCTATTTACATGTGTGTTGTGTGTGTATCGAGCCGATGAATTGAAGATCTCTGTAGATCACTTCTTAACGCCGATGGTATGCCGGTGTTGCCGGCAAGTGGAACGAATGTATGTCGCTCTTGATACTGACGCTGTAATGCTGCTGCTGGCGCGTGTAACCTTTGCCTGTTCACGTTTGAACAGTGCTGTTTCAGACTATGATCTATCTCTGTGCCAAATTTCATCCAGATTTGCTCAACCGTTCTGGCGTAATTGAGTAACAAACGTCCAAACATCCATAGTAGGATTTCAAGGGAGATTTAGGTCCTAGGTTCAAGTCCCAGGGAATGTGTTATTGGGTTTCCCGAGAATTTCTTTAAAGCAGCCCGGAGTCTAGCTTTGAGCGCGGTGGATGGCAATAATTGCTTACCATCAAGCAAGTGAGAAAGTCGCTTTTCGCGTTTATCTGTTTCACCGCTAACACCTCCTAAATCACGCTACGGATATAATAAAGTTTTCACTAATAGAAAGAGCGATAAACGAGGTAAGTTTGTAAATGTAAACGAGGAAGGTTTGTATATAGGTATAATTTGCACCCGTACGGAGACGGGGCAGGTCGCTAGTCAATTATATAAAAAATCACCCCCTTTTACATGGAAGTTAAACAATTAGCAATGTATGGTTGTATTATACACCTCTGAAACAGTCATGATGTTATGTGGTTATTGCCTTCTCTTCTTTTTTTTTTCTTTGGGGTTGGAAGATCATCCTATGACTTCTGCCGCTCTGGGTGGAGCGGGAGGGCGTGTCAGAAGCCCGGTTTCCACCGCGAGCGGAACGGACCCATTAATGACTTCGTTAAACTCGCAAGCGCAAACTGCATACTTCTATTTCCAGCATGGAAATATAAGTATGCAGTTTGTGCGGAAATACAACTCGCAAGCGCAAACTGCATACTTGTATTTCAATGGTGGAAATACAAGTATGCAGTTTGCGCTTGCGAGTTTAACGAAGTCATTAATGAGTCCGTTCCGCTCACGGTGGAAACTGGGCTAGACTCTTACTGACTAAAACCCACCCTGTTCCTTCCCTGCCCTAAGTGCCCAGGGGTGCGGTAACTCTGTTTGGAATTAATCGACGATCCCTGGGCAGGCAACGGCTATGACGGGCCCCGTCATGCATTGCTGACATCTCTTTGAGGCGCGCGTGGAACACTATGCGCTGTCAACTCTCGGGCCTAATCCTGATCGGACGGCGAGCTACCCAATACTCGCCATCCACAGGCCCGCGTCTACGGTGTCCGGAGATCGTCTCGCGACCCCCGACGCCCAGGGCGTCTCCTGCGGTGGCTGTTGCTGGGTGCGTGAGGGCGACTCTGTTGAGTCTCTCTCACCTTTTTCGGCTTCCTCCTTCGCGAGCACTACTGCTTCACAGGAGGCGACTGCTTCCCATTCCCTCTCGCTCCGTACCATGGCCTAGACCAGGGCCAGGCGCGAGAGGTCACTGCCGCTGCTCGCCTCTACGAGGACACGGCGGGGCTCTGCTCAACCAGGGCACCACTCCACCGTGTCCTCTAGGCGATCCTCACAGTGGTGATACCCGGGCGTTTCCCTCCGCCTTATCCTACACAGGAACCGCCTGAAACTTCCGTGTCCGGTGAGGACCTGCGTCAAGCGGAAGGTGAGGACGCTGTGGCGCCTCTCCAGCCACTCCTCGAAGAGGGGCCCTTACCGCCGCAATTAGGATGCCCAATTGCCTTCTCTCCTGCCAACCTAGTCATCGTCATTTCAGAATCAGCCTTTTAACCCCATTGCTGGGGCACAGGCCTCTCTGTGAGAGGGTGTGGACCGTAATCCATAACGTGGGCCCAGTGCGGGTTGGTGGATGTCACATGTCTCATGGATGTGATGCTGATGGAGCCATGTGGGGCCGTTCCACCACAACGAGTGTCTTATTAAATCCGACGGCAGCATGCCGCGAGACAGACAATCGCTAGGATTCTCTTTCCCGGACACGTGACGGAAACAAGCGGCAGGTAAGTTTTCCTGTATTTGAGCAATGCGGTTACTGACAAAAATAGACCATCTATGGGGAGATGAGTGGATCCACGAGAGAGCTATGGTGGAGTCCGAGAAAGCGTGGACACCTGCAATAGGTACACGAGCGGAAAGTTTTTCCTTGACTACGCGAACAAGTTTAGACAGAAGTAAAGCGGCGACAAGTTCTAATCGAGCTAGCGTTGTTATTTTAGCGGGGGAGACTTTGGACTTTGCACATAAGAGTCGGACAGTGATATCACCTGTAGGGTTGGAAATGTGTAAATAAATACAACAGCCATAACCAGTAAAGCTGGCGTCGCAAAAGGCTACGATGTTCACTACAGCTTCTCTAAAGACGCCAATGTGGCGAGGAACCTTTAGAGAAGAGAGTGAAGGAAAATCGCGCGTAAAAGCGGCAAACCGATTTGTGTTGGATTCCGGAGGAACCTCATCCCATCCTACTTTAGCTAACCAAAGTTCCTTAATTAATACCTTCGCGTACAGCACAACGGGTCCTACAAGGCCAAGTACGTCGAACAAGCGGGCAACTAGCGATAGAATCGCGCGCTTCGTGCATTTATCATCCACGGCGATTGTTGTCAAAGAAAAATAATCATCAGCGGGTTCCCAGATTAATCCAAGGATTTTAAAATTATGGACATCATTATCCATGCCAGAAAAATTAACTGGTAAGCGGTGAGACTCTGGGAGAATCTCTAATAAAGCGGGTGAATTGGTAGCCCATTTGACCAAGTCAAAGGAACCTACCTTCATTAAATCAATTAAATCGCGGGATAGACGCATAGCTGTCTGTTCGTCCGAAACAGAGTAGACGTAGTCGTCCATGTAAAACTGAGTTTCTACCAATTTAGAAGCCTCAGGAAAGCGGTCGCTTTGCTCACACGCCAAGTTACGCAGTGTGCGCATCGCTAAATAAGGACTGGGCTTTAGTCCGAAGGGAACGCGGTTAAAATGAAAGGTGCGAATAGGCTCACCTTTGCTAAAACGATACAAGATTCGTAAATATTTGCGGTGGTGCTCTTTTACACCGATACGTAAGAACATTTGTTTTATATCCGCTGTCATCGCGACAGGGAATGTACGAAAATCAAGTAATAACAAAAACAAGTCTGCTTGCAAATTAGGTCCGACATGCAAAATGTCATTGAGCGACAACCCCGAGTGAGTTTTGGCGCTAGCGTCCAAAACCACTCGAATGCTGTCCTTGTCCGGGCTAATGACGGCATGATGCGGTATGTAATAACCCTCCTCTGTCAATTCAGAGTCGGGCACTTCCGCTAAATACCCCTGAGTTATATAATCCGCGATAGTTTTATTATAATTCTCGCGTAGGGTCGGCATTAACGTAAACTTACGCTCGAGCGCAAGTAAGCGCCGATGGGCGTAACCGCGCGAGCTACCTAGCTCGCTGGGTGAGCGCGCAAAAGGTAGATCGACAAAGTATCTGCCGTCTTCAAATAAGACTGAAGAATTAAAATTATTTTCACACTCTAATTCGTCCGGACTAATAAAACGTTGAGATGGAATTTCCTCTGGCTCAAAAAACTTATGTAAATTTGACTCGACTTCAATGTCGGCCTGCGCGGTAAACGAAGATGCAATGTGTGTCACATCACTACTACAACAATCAATATCACCCATAAGTACATAACCGAAGCTAGTCAGTATAGCAGGGGGCGCGCGGGTGCCTGAGTCGACCCTGTCTCCCAGGTAAATAAAGGGGAACAATTGTGCTCCAAGCACAACGTCTATTCCGCCCGGCACGTTCCAGGTCGGATCGGCAAGCGGCAAGTTATTTAAGTATGACATGTTATCATTGTTATTTAATCTTATAAATTTCGCGGGAAGTCTATCTGTAATACAATCAACAACTAACGCTTGTATCGAAAACTTCTTATGAGGATCAATCCGAGATTCTATGTTGAGATGAATAAAACCGTGTACTGGTTTCGATGTCATTCCAACACCTTGTAAAGATGAATTGCGTAATTTAATTATGGGTAAATTCAAACGTTTACAACAGTCCACAGTAATTAAATTATTTTGCGATCCGTTATCTAGTAGGCACCGAACCACCTCCTTATTTCTGATGTCGCTATAGTATGCAAATAACTGCGCGGTCGCTAGCAAAATAGTTGACCCAGTTTTAACAGCTGTAGTGAGCGAAACAGATGTATCCTGAGTAGGCACTTGTGGCTCGGGCGATAATAACTCATCTTTTTCTCTGAAATGTAAGAGAGAATGATGGGTATTTTTACAAATTTTACAAACGTTCCGTGACTTACATTTAACTTAAGAATGGGATAGACTTAAACAGTTTATACAGCTACGTTTATATTTAATAAATTCAAAACGTGCTCGCGGTGTTCTAATATTTTTAAACTGCGGGCAATCGAACAGCTGATGTTGTACGTCATCCTTATCGCATAGCGTACATTTGCTATTTGAAACCGGTTCATTACGTGATACGAACGATTTAGCGGTGTTATTTTTTGTTTGATGATTAGCTGAACTAGACTTAGCGCGCGGTTCCGTCTGTAAATTATTACCGTATGAGCGTTGTAGTACTTTAACATATCCTTGCATGAATGCTATAAACTCCGCATAGGAAGGTAATTCTTTTTCACTCACACGGGATTCAAACTGTAAGACAGTTTGCGCGTCAACCTTTCTTAAACCACAGTGTAATAAAACAAAATACAGTAAGTCTGGAATGTCTAACTGCTTCAAGGCTGCGACGGACGCTGAATATCGTTCCACAAATGTATTGAGGCTCGCGGCATTTCCGGCGCATTGTTTAATGTCCAGTATATTATTGAGATAATGAATCCCTAAACTACGCTTATTTTGATACCTTTTAACGAGACTGTTCCACATAACATTGTATGTATCACCTGTAGGAACAATGCCTGCGGTTAGTTTTAAGGCATCATGAGTCAATTTACTGATCAAGTACTGGACACGCTGCGAGTCAACCAGATCGGTATTTAAATGAACATTGCTGCGAAACATTTTGTAAAATATGGGCCAGTTTTCCGCTTTACCGTCAAACGATGGCAAATCTATGGGCGGTAATTTTATCCGAGTACCCCCTTTGTGTTCCGATGTTTCGTTTTTCGAAAGTATGAGATTACGTTTATATTTAATATTAGAATATAAGTCTTCAATAGAATATAGACTCGAATAGTCTGGTGCGGTTTGGTCAATCTCGAATTGCAATTCATTCATTTGTTCTACTATTTCCTCAAATTTGTGGTATTGCTCAGTAATTGTTTCTGACTGCGCTAAGAATGTCTCATTTGAACGTGAATCAAAGTTCGAGATGTTTCTGGAATCATTATATATGCGATTAACTCGCTCGAAAATCATTTGTTTTTAAGCGGTAAGCTGAGCCAATTTAGCTTCTTGCTTGCGGGACGCCATTTGGGGCACTAATAAAGTTATGTGCCTACTGTAATGACTTGTAATTAATTTGTACTGAATTTTACTGATGCCTATCCGGGCTCGAAGGGACCATCTAATGGAGTTGCCCAAGCGTGTAAATAGCTGTGGTTCTCTGCAGGATGAAGGACATTGTTACGGCCAAACACTTGGATTGAATGCTGGCCCAAAATTGCCTATATTTGTCTGTATAACTTCAAGTTGGGAGTGGTTGGCAGTAGACGGCGTATGTGTCCTAACTCTAAGCGAGTAAAAACAAAGCGGTACCTGACTCTTCCTTCGGCAGCCTCGCAGGATCCCGACGAGTGGCCACTCGATTCTCTTCACACCAACACTCCTGGTTATTCTTGTTCACTAGTTACACGGACGCGGTAAATATGGGGTTATTTATTATTCCCGGAAAATCCCCAACGTTTACGGGATATTACTCGGGATTTTAGTGTATTTGCGGGGACGATGTTAATAAGACATTAATTTAGTCTGCGGTGAGATGCGTATTGCCTCGCGGCGAAAGGCGCACTAACGTCGACCGCTGCACCTTTGATTGCCTATGGCTCCTGTAAGGCCGGCTACACACTTTGCATCACATGCTAAAGCAGGACACACACACGTCGTGATACCACACCCCATCCAACTTGCAGAGTGGCGGCAACTCGCCACACCAGTTTTAGTTAGTTACATTTTTGGAATCGCCTCCTCTCCTTTATTTTGTTAACCCACTCAATTAGTTCGTCGACTTAATTTTGTTATTTTTCACAATACGGCGTCTGTTTGCCGCCATATTGTATTTTGATTACTGTCATGTCTTTAGTAGCACTCAAGATTAAGACGAATCAATTAATTGACGTAAGAATTATATAAATCGGCCCACGCGTTTGGTCTCTACTCTACTTCACATGCATATGTCGCAGCCATCTGGTTGAATTCGCCATTCAATTTTATTGGATGCCTAGGCCGTTCATTCAATTAAATGGCTAGGCCGATAGTTAATTCAACTAGAAGCACTCAACGTTTAACAACTTGGCGTGTTGAAAGTTAGCCCTTTGACTAACCAAGATTCAGTAAAGTGATTCAAAACTTCGAGATTAATTATTTTTACGATAGGACACACCATTTTCGATATAAAAGCAAAGGAGATGGCTAAAAATCCATACACTAAAAACCCAGAATCGACAGCAATGAAATGTTTACCAACGGGTTAGTTATAATAGACATTTGATGATACCAAAGGGAAATTCCGGAAATCCGTGGGGTATAGGAGATATCATAAAAAATAATAAAACTATTTTGAATTGATGTTGTAATTGTTGTGTGTAATTGTTGATTATTCTGTTGTTTTATTTTCCTGCCACGGGTTTGGTGTAATAAGTAAAAAAAAAGCAAATATTTTATATAATTATATATTTTCAATATCTAAGCACACTGCATCTAAAAATCCTGCAGGTTGATTCAGGTAGCCTTCATGTCGGGCCCAGGCAAGATAATATATTATGGAAATAATGTGGACACAACTGCCTAATGTGCAGCGGCCATGTATGCAGCTACAGCAATAATCGGTGATTGCTTGACGATTGTATAGTATGTAGCAATAATAAGTTCTTGTTTGAACGTGTCTCTATTTAATTCGGCACCGTACTAACGTATTATTATTTCCTTCATCGTCATTTAGGTTCAGTCTTTTTTTTCGAGACATTGTGTATATATCGCAATTATATCATGTATGCTCTCGCTACTGAAACTATCTTGCCGTTGGGTGACATGTTCCGGGAAATCCTCCCAAGTCATATTCCTCAAATGGTGTTGACAGATGCGAGTGAGAGGTGGTATGTAGAATCGATAGTAGCTCAATAGATATGCCTTCATTGTATTGGACACAGAACGAAGTTCTAAGTTATGACAATTGTTAATCATACATCGTCTTGATGTGTTTGCCGCGCGCGTCAAACCTGATACCGGATACGATTCTATTGGTGGCGCCTGTGGTGTAGGCGGATGCCTTAAGCCGTAGTCAATACGCTGCCAGCATGGATGACAAATCAAACTGGATCCGTCAAATACAATCTGAAATGAATCAAAAATAAAAATAATTGTATACATTCTCTCTCATTGAAGTCAAACCTTCCGGAACCTACTATAATCAGATGGACTGTTCCTTCCTTGTTATCAACTACTTATCAGGAGTTGTAGTTGATAACGAGGGTTAGAATGACACCACATTTGTCGCGTATGCACTCTACAACTTGCTTATAGGTATAAAGGTAATTATTTTATGATAGCGAAGTGATCAAGATTATATTATTTTCAATTGATTTTGCAGTCTACACTTGATACTGAAACACTACATTATTGTATCAAGTATAAAAGGTGTTTTACCTTTAGGCCTTAAGGCCGAGCTCTAAAACGGGTACAATGACAAACGTGCCAGTACCTACTTTTAATCCGCTATTATCACTTATTATTAATGTATCGTGTTAAAATCTCACCAATCAAAGCTTTAACTACCTACTGGATTTCTACAAAATATGTATTTATAAATGTAGTACATAGAGACGAAAATGGAGTTCTAAAACTAAATACTTACTTCTTGTTGCTGTTGCAAAGTGCCAAACATATACTCGACAAAATCTCGGTGTGATTCCAAAAACTCGAAAGACAACACATGGTGCCTCCTTCGTAGAACGGAACGGTCACAGGTCACACAGTGGTTATTTGTAGCCATTTTAAACAATGTTCAATCACAGGGAAACTCTTCAGTTCAGTATAACACGCCACAGTATCGAATCGGGAAGGAAAATCGGAGTCCAGTATAGAAAAAGCGAAGGTCAAGGTAAAAGAATTCACGGATGATTTCAAAACGCACAGATCACGATGATAGCAAACGAAGGACTGCGTTGACTAACAGTGTTTATGTTACCATCAGAAGCAGGTAGAAACAGGTTTACTACAAAGCAAGCGCGAGCACAAAAGAAAACCATTGTTACGGAGCAGGCCACCACTGCGCCGGGCGTAGGTAGCGAACAAATACTTTATCTCTTTCTAGCTTGAACAAAAACATGGTTAACAGATTCAGATAAAATAGTAGCTGCCTTTCAACGATACGTTATTATTAAATATCACTCTTTATTAACAAGGATTTGTAGTTATGATTTATTTTATAAAAAAACTTATGCCCATAGTTTTTCGAGGAAATGAAAACATTTTTTTTATGTACACATTATTCCCATTCAGACCGCACATAAGAAGTTTTTGTCGACTCTGGGTTTTTTTTGGGCCATCTCCTTTAGCAAAAAAAAGGAAAAAAAATCTATATAAGAGTGATTCAATTTATTTAAAAGGCGTAGTCAGAGCTGGTTAAAAAAAAAATACCGAGTCTGGGTGCCCCATGTCCCGAGCTCACTACACTCACTCTTGCATCCTAAAAAAATAAAAAAGTTTGGTTGTAGAGTGTAAAGTGTAGTTGGGTAAAAATAATAAAGTTTGTTAAAACGTGGTGGTTTTTGCACTTCTTCATGTCTAAGGAATTTCAACCGACCAGGCCGCGCCAGAGCGCTTCGAAATAATAGATGCAGAAAAAGAAAGCTACTGTTAAGTGGTTAAATATCATATTTGCATAGAATCACACTAATATTATAAAGACGAAAGTTTGTAAGTGTGTGTGTTTGTTACTTCTTCACGCTCAAACGGTTGAACCAATTTGGATGAAATTTGGTATGTATATAGCTTATACCCTGGATAAACACATAGGCTTTTTATCCCGGTCTACACGGGTGAAACCAGAGGCGCAGCTAGTTTGAATAATAAATGGGCCCATTAGGATCCACACGCACGCTGCTGTAGCTGGTCGGTTGCCATGCAAATATGACATAGATTTAACATCTTGGTCGCTTTAATTTTCTTTGGCACATTGTAAAATGCGCTCACAAACTAGAAAACAAGAAAAATTAAAGAAATAATTATTTTATTTTTAATTATTCTTTTTTTTTTGTCCAAGTTTTCTTCTAAGCATTGAAACTGAGTTATTATATAAAAATACTTGGAATTAGAAACGTACAATAGATTACAACTGTTTGTAGTGACGTTGCAAGTAAACGCAGGCTAAATAGTTAGCTTACATGGTAATGTACTTACAACAAAATATTTTAAAAAGTATTGTTGGTAAAATTAATGTTTTAAAAACAGGGATGTTGCTACATTCGTCTACCCGGGTTTCCAGGGCAGTAACATTGTTTTGTACAGCTTTTTGGGGGCGGCTGGCTCCCACCGCTCCCACCCCCATCGTCTTGTTTCATCTGGTTCAATAGCTCCTGTAATTGTTTCGAGAGTTCACCAACGGTGTTACACATTTTTTCGACAACATGGCAAGATGGCATGGCTTGGACGCCACCAACGCCACGTTGGTTAAATCTGAAGTCCCCAGAGACTTCGTTTGTTGATGAGCTACTAGAGCCACATCTTGCAGTTTTGCACAGACAGTCGTCGGAAGATGTCTGACCTGCAAATGGATCAGGAGGCTTACACGGTGGTTGAGGTAGACATCCACCAGGAGATGGTGAACTATCCGGTGCAATGTGTGGACTGCTATACTGTTTGCAATTATTCCCACATTTACTAATGGCACACGGCTGTTGTTGGCCACAGACCAGGGGCGCCCCTCTCGTGCAGTTCTTCGAGGTATTGGTTGGGCATTCATTATATTCACATTTGGGGGGCCGGTTTGCCGGGCAGATCGAATTGTTGCAACTGTATGGTGGGTCCGTCCGGTATTCTTTCGGCCGAGTTGTCTTGCAATCTGGGCAGGGACATGTCACTTTTATGATACCTGCCTTTATGTCCTTAATTTTGCCAGGGGTGTAGTTCAGACAATTGTAATGCACCCAACATTGGCAGGCACCCAGGCATTGTAAGCCTGTTTTCTGTGAAACGGCTCCTAAGCAAATCTTACATGGGTTTTTCGCTTTATTACATTTTGACATTTTGATTAGAAACTTATTAAACCTTTTTTGAAAACAGTTACCATGGTTGATCTTATTTTGGACTTCTGTTTCGGTTAAATTATCTTATTTTTCCCATGGCATGAGGAATTTCGGAGTTGTAATTTGATGTTGACGTAACCTGATTTTTTTCTTTCTAGTGATATCTGTCACATTTAGATTTTAGCACGATCTGTCAGACAGAATCATGACCTCATTAGAGAATTTAACTAGTCAGAAAAGACTACAATAAATATCTAGTCAGGTAAGTACTCTGTGGTCAGATACCGGCAATGCACTTGTGCATCGCGAACAATAATGTTTTCTATTGTGTCTGTATCGCCGGTACCTGACTAGAGTTTCTATTTGCTCGGCTGTATTCCAGGGCCACGGTACTATTGCAGACACGCCACTTTTCACTTCAATAGTTTCTGTAGTATTCTTTACGGAAACTATTAGGTACGGCATTGTTTCGCGCCCTCTGTATTCGCGTTATAACGTCGTAGAACTATTAGATGGCTTTGTGACCTGGCGTCCCACTTCTGAGCAAACTCTTCCTCTGTTCCTTCTGCACTTTCAGATCGTTTCTCCAATTCCTTCATGGTCCGCCGCGATCCCGTTTCGCCTTTTTCGCGTTTTGCATCTCAATGTACCGCTTCGAGCGATACTGGGCTGCGTTGCAAGTTGGTAAAGCATAAGTTTGGGCTTTAGTATGTTAGCCATATGATAGACGAAGTATGCGCATCGTATGAGGTCAAGGGGATGGGGAGAATACGCATGTTCAATAGCTTACGCTTCAGTGACATAGCCGAAGCGAAATAGCTATTTCATGGTCCCAGCTCTTCTACGAATTTTGGAACCTCATCATGCCTTCCTGCAAAGAGACTACTTGGCCTAAGTAGATGTCTTTTTATTTGCTTGGAAAAGCCAAGAAAAACAAGAAGATATCAACTTGGGCCAAGTATTCTCTTTCCAGGCAGGCACCTTAAGTCCAACCATAAGGCATACGGCATGCATTGCTGAGGTCTTGTATTATTTAACTTTTCTCATATCCAGAGGCTTTGGAAGAGAAAAGGACAACATCATCAGCAAACCGTAAATAAGTCAATCTTGTTTCACCGATCACGAGTGATCAGACGATGGCAAGACGTCGTTTACCTCATCAAAGTAATATAATATTGTACTAACTTTTTTGATTGCCCGTAGTTTCAAAATCAAATGTAGTCATGGCTCATTGGTTTCCACTGATTTGCTGGGCCCTGTTTATCGCCTAACAAAAAGAAATTCATGTCAATTTTTTTTTGTTAAACGTTTCGCCACACTTGGAATTATTCTTGTATCGTGGGTGCGTTCACAAACATGTAAACTAGACACCCAGAACACATACACAAGACCCCCAGACCCAGAACAACTATCTGTAGGCCACATAAATATTTGTTTCGTGCTGGGATCGAACCCGCGACACGCAGCGCAGCAGCCAAACGCTCAACCACTGCGCCAACCATACCGTCAATTGCTATCGTTATCTAGGAAATAATAAATATCTGTAACAAAAAGGTAAATCAGAGTCATACTTCTTTGGCACCTGTGCACTAGAAATAAAAGGCCTCTTTTCCGTACCTAGACAAATTCTTCCTTGGAATTTGAGGGCAGCTAGTCCTTGTGCAACTTGCTATGTCATGATCATTCCTAGCGTTTTTCGTCCCACTGCAAGACCTGGGCATCTGCTCTGAAATGACACATCCGAATGTTCGAAACCGACCGAAACACGACCGAAGTTTGCATTTTTGTCCTACTACGAACAAAGTTCGGGTTGATTCAATAGGGAGCGTGCAGGTACAAATTTTTATACAGTAAAAGTTGCGGATTTCACTCACTAGATGCATACGTTATACTTGCTGCATGTGTGCATGATGCGTGTGTGTATAAATATATGGCACGGAAATTTCATTGGCAAGTTTTTAAAGGGTAAAGGTTTCGAATTTACTCCACTAGATGGCACAGAGTACGCCGTGCACGTTCCCTATTCCGTCGGCACGCACCATAGTCATTCGGAAGAGTGACGGACCGAATGAAATGTAGCACTAGAGTTGAAGGTTTTGTCGACACTTTTTATCAGTCATTTAATTTATTGCGATATAGTTTAACTGTTTAATTACAGAGTAGAATATTTTTTTACATAAATGAAATTGAACTTTGTTTGTTTGTTGTTCAGTTTATGTATCTACGAACATTCATGGAGAGGCCATAATTTACTATACATAGATTTGTTAGTGAAATCGATGTAGCAAAACCAATCTCGCGTAAAGAAAACATCGCGTAAAGAAAACAGGACGACAATATATTTGTTTTTGATGATTTTGGCAACATTTAACCTGTGACGTCACCAGAATGTACCTGCGTGCCAATCCGCCATGTTTTGTTGCGGTTACAGATAGCTTGCTACTATTATAGTCATCTGTGGTCACAGAGTACATTGAAGCGAAAGTAAACAAATTCAAACTCAACGCGAGTTTGAATTTGTTTACTTTCGCTTTTTTTCAATTTATTAAGGAAATTGTGTTTTAGTATTTGTAAAAGTGAAAAGACACTAAATTGCGATGCCTCCTAAGTGTGCTGTTGTGGGTTGTGGTGCGTCTAAAAGCCAAATTCGGCCAAATTTGTCGTTTCACAAGTGAATAACCTAAAATTTATTTAAAATATTAAAAAAGCCTGGAAATACATGAAATTATTAATCTGTCATTAAATTGATATGAAATTGGGAAGGACTTTACAATAAGGGTATATATATATGTATATATTTGGGACCCCCTCCCAAAGGGAGGGAGGGAGCAGGGGGTAGACCCCTCCCCCGTGGGGGAAAAGTTTAGGAAATGCATAGTTTTTAAACAAAAAAAAAAAATTACGCGTCAACTTATAATTTGAAAAATCAAAACGCATTATTAAAACTCCCTAAATTAGCAACCCTGCCTGTCAAAGTTACGTCAAAAGTGATAAAATAGTGCGAAATTTGAGGTTATTTTATCAAAGTTTGATATTTTTTATCTCCGAAAGTATTTATTTCCAAAACTGGAAACTTCGTGAAATTACTCAAGATAACAAGTACTTAGCACAACAAAAAATTGAAGAGTCTACTCGGGATCCCTTATTGTAAAGTTGAGCCTGAAATTGTTCTGTTTAATCAATCCGCGTGTAATTTAGTTAGCTTAAACTGATATTTTGTGTTTTTGAACATTGTTTTGATTTCGTTTATAGTGATGTGCTAAAAGCTATAAAGAGTGATCGATAGTTTTTTATCTTAATTTTTTATAATATTAATCACGACTGACTTTGTATTTTTTACACTCAGGCTACCTAGAAATGAAGCAAAAAAAAGAATGTGGTTAGAAGCCATTGGAAATAAAAATTTAATATATCGAACCAAAGAGATACACATCTGTTCCTTACATTTTGAAGAAAGTTCATTCAACAGAACACTTGACGTTGTAAGATTGAGGAACGATGCAGTACAATCTCTATATAAACAGGTAACCTTAATTTTATATGGATCAGTACCAAATAGCTATATAATATATAGACGTGAATTCATTCCAAGTTGCGCTACAATTATTTAGGATATATTATTGCAAATGTAAATTAAGTTTAGTATATATTGAACATGATCCGTGAACTTTAAGATGATGTTATCATAATTGATTTAGTACCTACGTTTTGAAATCCTCAGTTTTGAACTCCTTAACTGACAGACCCATTATTTTTATTTTCAGCAGTTATCAACTTTTGCTGAATGACCAGCTTTGACACCAATAAAACTAAATGAGCCTTCGTGTAGTCAACAAAATCCTATTTTGGTAAGGCTAATTCTCCACTTGAATTTCAATCATAATTATTATTGCCCAACCAATCTAACTGTCAACTGATCCTGAACTGACCCATTATCCCCTTACAAAATTAAATTCATAAACTTGATCAATACAAAATTTGAATTTCAGGATCAGGCGCTCAAATAAAATCAAGCTCTATAAAAAAAAGTTGCTGCCCAGAAGAGAAAAATAAAATGTCTCAATGAAACCGTCCGTAGGCAGAAAATTAAAATAGAGAGCTGTAAGGCAATCATTAAGGAGCTTAAGGAAAACAATCTTTTAAGTAATGATAATGCTATTGTTTTGGAACAGTGTGCTGGACCTAAAGATTTTCTTATGAGGCAAATTGCCAAAGCCAAAGGTTTAGCTTTAGAGAGGCAGTATACTGAAGAAGTTAGGAAATTTGCCTTGAGCCTACATTTTTTTTCCCCAAAAGCATATAAATAAAGGATAAAGGGTCAGTTCCGGATCAGTTGACCGTTGGATAAAAAAATATTGTCATTAGATTCATAGACAACAATAGTTAAGCAAATAAAAATGATTTATACGTGGTTATCTAAAGTGTTCAATAAATGTTTTAAATATTGTTTGCTTTTATCATTGTTTCCACAAAGTGCATTCCAATTAACCTAAAAAAACCGAAAAGGGGTCATTGAACTCATAATTATGTACAACTTTTACTATGGACCAACCCTGAAATCGATAATTAAAGTCAGCTGATCCATAAGTTTTATCAAGTTTCGTGAACACAGATTTAAGGATCAGCTGTTTTTTTCAGAGTTTGCTGGAGTTCTTAATAAAAGATGTTCATAATGATGAGTTCAATGACCCTTACCCAGGTTTCCAGTTAATTTAATAATACCTTGTATATTTATGGTTTCCTTGACATCATTTTTAGGGTTCGAAGCGTCCAAATGGAGTCCTATTGCTGTCACTCACGTGTCTGTCTGTCTGTCGTCTGTCACAATTTTTTTTCCAAAGAACTTTTTAACTTTCCATTGGTCTATGAACTTTAATTTTGGTGATAATGTTTAAAACTTATATTATACTAAAAAAATACCAATATATTGATAAATCAGATTTTCTTTGATAATTCCCTCATTTGGTACGGATTTTTTTTTGGATGGGAAATGGAAGCCTAAATATGCGAAGTCCAACACGCACTTGGCCGATTTTAGCAATTTGGTCGTCAAAATTGTCGAATATATAAAATAATTATTAACAGGGCCTATAATGTGGCGTGGTGGTAGCTTAGGGTGAAATGTACAGGGTAGCCCGCGAAATTAAAATATTTTCTCACGATTTTAATTACTACACTTCTGTAAATACGTACTTGGACAGTCGCGAATCATATTTGGTCAACATACAACCTGATACTGACCTGATCATGCAAAAAACGTAAGAAAATTTGAATTTCGTGGGTTATCCTGGCGCTTCCCCCTACCTACTACTGGCTACCATTGTGATCATAAAACCATACCTTGTCATACTAAAACCAACAGAATGATCAGTCCCATAACATGTACATAGATGTATATGTACATCGTACTGATCTACCTTAGTGGACTATGAAATGGAAAAAAATAGTGCGCCAAAGTTGTAGAGAATTTTTTTCAATAAGTACGTTTTATCGATATCTTATAATGAAAAGCTAAGACTAGTACAACACTAGGCGGCCATGTTTTGTTGCTGTTGGTATGCACGTTTTTTTTGTAGTTAGGGCAGTTCCATTGGATTCCTTATTCAGAGGTGATATTTCTCAAAACAAACAATGTATTTGTAGCTGGCAGCCACAAAACATACAGAATGCCTTTGCCGATTGTCAAAAAAATAAAAAGTAAAAGGGTGACAATTAATTTTATTGGTTTTTTTTATTTAATTAAATTTTTTATTATTATTATTATTATTATTAAACATATTTTTTGTTGTTCCTTTTGGAACATGCTAAGATCAGAGACAATGCTGCCTAGTCCTAGTCATCAGTAGTGTATTTTTTTCCATTAGAATGCAGATGTAACACATTCTAATGTTTTTTGCAGTATTTGGCAACAAATGTGTCGAGTCAGCCTTCTCGGTAAACTTCGCTGAGGTAGCCACTACTACTCAGCTCCATTTTACCGAGATTGCGCCTTTTTCAATGAGTCCACTTATTGTCCAGTTGCGTAGACACTTGAGACACAAAACTACACCAATTTTACACCACTGTATCCAGTAGGAATTAATATGCGAATAATTAAAACAGTCACTAAACTTCACTCGACAAAAGCCCGCCAAAACCGTCTGACAATTAAACAAATACCTAATAAAAAAAAAATCTAAATATCGGTGCTTGAGTGAGTTTTTTTAATGTTTTAAATTAACTAGTGAGTTAGAAACTGTATACTCTTTGTTAGTTAGATGGTTATTTTAAATTAGCCCTTTGGGTTTATCGTTTTCTCATGTTTGTGTTTTGGAAGTATGGAACTGAAAGTTCTAAACAAAGAATCAAGTCACCATGGCCAGACCGATAGCAGCACAAATTTATTTATTTATTTATTTAGGGAAAACAAACAATTGTACAATGAGTGTTACAGTGAATATTACAACAAATTAAAAGCGGGCGAATGTACAATCCACGACGTTTCCACAGATTACTTAGGTTAAGGATACAGTGTAGACACAAAAATTTAAATTACAACAATATGAATACGAAGACAATAATAATAAAACAACGACAGGAAGAGACAAGAAGCTAATTAATGATCGTACGTTACTTAACTTATGGCTAATGGTATCTGCTTTATACAAAACAAACACAAGAAGGCAACACAAACATTATGAGTTACACGAATGCAGACTATCCACTAACAGTTTCTTAAATTTTAGGCGGTCAAAAGCAAAAATGTCCATGTTAACAAAATGTTCGTTATAGGTTTTGACCATTCTATGAAGAAGCGCCCGTTCACCCGCATGTGTACGACAAGGTGTCGTAGCAAAGAGCGGGTAGACGCGCGCCTCTCGCCGTATTACTGTTCCGGGTACAACATAAAATAAATTATTGACTATATCGGAACAATCAATTCTATTGTGCAACAGATAATGAAGCATCATGGTACGAAGCAAGAAGCGCCTTGATTCCAACGTGAGAAGATAAAACCTATTCAGGGACTCAATGTATGAGCTACGTTCCAAATGGCATCTAAACTGCATTGCTCTTAAAAACTTGCGCTGTACTTTTTCTAAGGCGAGATTATATTTATCATAATAAGGGACCCATATAATACAGGCATACTGAATTTGTGGTCGGATTATAGAATTAAATAGATACAGGAAAGTGGCTGGTCGCTTGAAATCTAGCGATGGTCTCAATACAAGATGATACATTTGAAATGCCTAGCCAATAATCTTATCAATGTGTAGATTAAGGTGTAGTTTACAGTCCAATAAGATACCCAGGTCACCGATCTGAGTCTCTCTATGAAGTAGTTCGTTGCAAAGCGAATAATTAAAACTAACAATGTTTTTTTTCTTAGTGAAATTCATGTACCTACACTTAGCTACACTCAATTTTAGCTTATTTATTTTACAATAGTCAGATAACATATTGAAGTCATCTTGTAAGAGATAACAATCATCGATCGTTAAAATTTTCCTAAAAATTTTGAGGTCGTCAGCATACAGCAAGAAGTCACTATTTCGAAAGCAGTATCCGATGTCGTTTATATAAAGCAAAAATAATAAGGGACCAAGAATCGATCCCTGAGGGACCACGGAGGTAGCAAGAAAGCTGTCAGAATGATATCCATTACTCACAACAGTTTGATTGCGGTTACTGATATAAGACTGAAACCAGCGCAACAAATTGCCTCTAATGCCACCCCTCAACCCCCGCGGCCAAATCCGGGTTGTCAAATTGAACCCCGACGACAACCCGGGTTGACAGCCGATTTTTTTTTTTTTTTCTCTTTAATTTTTTTTTTTTTTTGTCAAACACCAGTGAGTCGCAGTGCTTCACAGGAATGCAATCTTGTTCAGAAGTATTTCATGGTCAACTCTATCGAAAGCTTTTTTAAAATCTGTATAAACAGCGTCTGTTTGAGCTCTAACATCCATATTTTTAAACAGATGATTCGTAAATATCATTAGGTTAGTAACAGTAGATCTTTTTTTGACAAAACCGTGTTGCTGAGGAACCAATTGTTGATGAATGAAGGGGTAAATTTTGACGTGGACAAGTTTTTCGAATAGTTTAGCTAAAGCGCAAAGTAGGGAAATAGGTCTATAATTTTCGACATTTTGCCTAGAGCCACTTTTGTAGACAGGAACTAAATTTGCTCTTTTCCAGACTGAGGGAAATATACCACTCTGAATACATTTGTTAAAAATAATCGTTACGGGCTTAGAAATGGTATCTGAAGTCCACTTTAGAAAGCATGGAGGTATCCCATCAGGTCCCGGGCCTTTAGTAATGTCCAACAGCTGTAACTGTTTGCGAACCAAAGGGTCGCTGAAATGTAAGCTGTGAAGGGAGTTGTGGCTAGAGACAGATTGATCGGGTGTCGGGCACCAGCCGGGTGTTAGACTAGTCGGTTCGTAAACAGATTGAAAATAATCAGAAAAAAGGTTACATATTTTATACGGGTCACTAGAAATATCACCTTTGTAAAACATGTGACTTGGGACACCTGTCTTGCCTCGGCGATTAGCTATATATGTCCAAAAGTATTTAGCGTTAATTGGAATACTGTCCTCGACACTTTTCATGTAAGTAAGGTAACATTTGTTGCATTCGACTTTTACTACTTCGTAGTCGGATAAATTTTCGTAATTTTTCCACGTACACCAGGCTTTCTTTTTATAATTGAATAACCGAATGAGAGATTTCGAGAACCAAACGGGGAATTTAGAGTTTTTATGCTTTGAAAGAGGAACACGAGTTTTTATTATACCTTATAAGTAGTTATAGAAGATATCAACACTTGCCTCAGCAGACTGGCTATCCAAGACCGTTTCCCAGTCAATTTCATCAAGATCTAGGTTAATAAGCTGATAGTCGGCCTTATGAAAATTATACCTTTTAGTATGTTGTTTGGGTAATAAGTTGACATTTATATTGAATGAAAGCAAGGTAAAAAATGGAGGATGATGATTATCAGCTTGAATCAGGTCCTGGTTGGGTTTGTAAACACTGCAATCATTATTAGAGAGGAGTAGGTCAAGTATGCGCCCATTTGAGTTAGTAAGGTGATTAAATTGCTTCAATTCGTGAACAGTCTGGAAGTCTCTTAACCGTTGACATATAGAAGACATGCCCAGGCAACTTAAGGATTCCAGACAAGGATCGATTTTTGTCCACTGGGCCATAGGAATGTTATAATCTCCTAGCAGCAGCAAACCATCAACATTTGTGGAGTTTATAATATACTCCATGTTCTCGAAATGCAGGTTGTAAACCCCAAGCGGTGAATTATTAGGTATGTAGGCAGCACTAACGATACTTAGTGAAGTCTTGTTGCTGCTAGGAATTGCGACTACTATATGTTCATTGTGTTTTTCAGATGTACTCTGCGTAGGTTGACGAATACAAACAGGGTTGTACTCCCGTAACACAGCAACCAGCACACCACCCCCGTCCAATTTGTCAGTTGCAGATCTATTACGATCGCATCGAAACACAACATAACGATCATCAATAAGTTCACTATTACTAATAGCAGGGATTAACCAAGTCTCCGTTAAAACTATGATATCGTAACAATTAGAGAGAATATTCATATAAACGGTATTTAGTTTTGTGCGTAGACCTCTACAATTTTGATAGTAGATACTAAGATCGTTCCCAATGTTAGCCATATTGTGAGTTTGAGTGTATGATGTTACAAAAAAAAAAAGGAAAAAAGGTCAATGTTTTCATTTAAATATTATTGAGTGATCTAATTTTACATAAATCGTTTGAAAATTTTATGGCTATAGTGGAGGAATTTTCCGAACGCTTTACGTGAATGGTAGCATGCTTTATCCAAACGAATTTGTACTCGTACTTCTTCGCCAGTTCACGGGTTTCACGTAACAGCTGCTTCTTCTGGAGGGTAAGGTGTTCGTTGACATAAATGGTCCTAGGTGCTCCTAAGATGCCTATGTCGGTGGAGGTTAGGCCTTTTTTCAGGCGGTATGCGCTGAGAATATTGTCTCTTAGGCAGCGAGTTTGGAGCTTAGCAATTATATTTTTGGGCCTTTCGTTGGAAGCAGCGTGAGGGACACGGTGAACGGTGATTATATCAGCTCGTGGTATGATAAAATCAATTTTTTTCCCGATGTCCTCTATAACAGTAAAAAGGTTCTCATCACGCCGTTCAGGAACGTTGGATATTTCCAGGTTACACAACCGGGCTTGCTGCTCCAAGTTATCTATTTTCTCTTCAAGGGCCTTTATAACATTTTGCTTCAAGATCCGCTCCTCCAGGCTATTAAGTCTTACGAGGGGTTCCGGGCTATTTGCTTTAAGCGACATCCTGACCGATGTTGAGTTATATACATATTCGGAATCAGCGGATTTTTCTACGTCGTTTGAGCTCGGTTTCATGGCGATATGAGCACTTTTTTGGCGCTTGAAACATTGGCAAATTTTGGGCCAGTTCGAATTCGCTTTGTTTGATGCGACATCATTTTTGACTAATTTCAGACAAAATGAACTTCATACAGATTATTTTTTACAAATTTGTAGTTAAACTTCTTTGCCTTTCATAGATTTAACAACATTAGGCTTTTGAATCATTTTTCCTGTCTCCACTTTTATAAGTGATACTCGTTAAAGCGTTTCGCCTGATCTCAAAAATATATAGGAATGGCGCTTAAAACATTTAGCCTGCATCAGCAATCAATACTCAATATCACTAAAAACATTTACGCTGCATCTGATTTAACACAGATAGGCGTTTAAAACATTTAGGTCTTCAATACATATTGTTTTTGTATGTCGGTTAAACTATTATTCCTTCTCTGATTTTATCAATACATGTCGCATCAAACAAACTGAATCTATGAATTCTGGATGTTGAAACATTTTTCCTGTTACAAAATTATGAAAGCTATGTTCATTAAAACAGTCATAATTTTGTATGAATCTTTTGGAGCATGTCAGTTAAAACGATGCATTTTCGGCGCCGGCGCCTTTGAACGGCAACGATATTTATATTGCGCCGCCTGCGGGGACCCTTCAGTCATCCCAAAACAGTGAGCAAGCGAGGACGTGCTCGGTGTGTAGCAAAAAAATACCACGTGTTTTAGTGACTATTGGTGTTGTGTTTGGGGCTAAATAGTAACGTTACGTAAAACATCTTCGTAAGGTGAGTATTGTTATGTAATATTAATGTTTAACAAATAAATCAAGTAGGTAGGTACTTTTTACTCAAAGTTCACCGCGTTATTCGATAATGTTAACAATCGTCGTGTCTTTTGTTATCAAAGTTCTCTTGTCTAAGTTTATACTATTTAAACATCAAACTGTGTAGAATTCAAAATAAATCATTTGTTTTTCTGTTGCATAGAAAGAAATCAGAGTCTGCCGACTTCAGACCACTTATTTTGATCAAACAACGGTATTTTTCACTATTGACTATTTTTTTTTACTTAAAAATAAAACTTTCATTTTATGTTTACACAGCATTGGCCACAATAATGGAAACGAGAAGACAACAATTTATAAAAAAAAGATAAAGAAGTACCAAGCAGAATCTGACAAATCTAAATTTCCAAGGAAAATTGTTACCGAAAGTTCTGCTATTCCCTCTGATACAGAAGTAACAGTTTTAGGGAGTCGTTCATACCTTGAGCAAAACCAAGACCTGCTTACTCTTCAATCCGCACCAGCAGAGAAATACATGCAAGTTGAAGACTATAAACAAGATGTAAGTTATTAACTTAAGCATTTGTTTCAAATGTCTTTTATTATATTTTATTAAAGTTAACGATTCCAACATTTTGACGTTATGATTTTGGTCTTTTTTCAGGATTCCACTACTCAAATCGTACAAAAAAAGACGCTTGCAGAGGTAAAAGAAATAATGGAAACAACGACAGAATCCAGACAGGAAGAAATATCAGGCCTGGAAATTAACGAAAATAAGACTTTTTACGTTAATCAAATTACCATTGAAATCGAAGAAGAGGTACGTTCTTGTATAAATTGTCATAATTACTTTAAATTAATCTATTATTGTTTTGTTTTAATAATAATTACCTTAATTTCAGATTTTAGAAAATAATACAATTAAAAAAATGGACACAACGGAGCAAGAAAACATAGTTTTGGAAAAGAAAAATCCAGAAAATAAAAAATAAATAATTGAAAAAGACGAACTTGCAATTAATAAACAAAAAGCAGCAGAAAATCACCAACTAAGCATAGAACATTTAGAAAATAGTGAACGTCTAACTCCCATCTATCCAACAATTAGAGAAGACGTACCTGAAACAGAAATGAATGAATTAAGAAAATCATTAGAAGATGGAAATTCAGAGGAAATAATCTTACCTGATCACCATGTAATAACATTTGCTAAAAAAATAATGACGTAATAACTGGTGGAAATAAAGATGACATCTTACCTATTGAAAAAGTAACGACACTTGCTGAAACAGAAGACAGTCTAACACCTGTTGGAAGAAGCGATAACGTAACGTCTGCTGGAAATGAAGATAACATTATACCTATTGAAAACGAAGATAACGTAACGACATCTGCTGAAATAGAAGACAGTCCAACACGTACTGAAAGAAACGAGGACATAAAATCTGCTGATAATGAAGATAATCTATTACCTATTGAAAACGATGATAACGTAATGACACCTGTTGAAAAAGAAGACAATCTATCTCCTGCTGGAAGAGACGATGAAGTAACATCTGCTCAACAAGATAATGATGGAACAGCTGCCTAAAAAAAGAAGAAGAAGGCGAGATAGTACATTAAAAAAAAGTTATGTGGATTTTTTGTCTGAAGAGGAAGATTTCGTTTGGGATTCTACATCATGGAAAGAGACTGGTGATGTTTCAACATCTAGTGAACTTGACAATCAAAGAAGTAAGCGGAAGAAATTGAAGAAAAGGTCACAAGAAGAATCAGTAGGCGACGATGGCTTAAGAATAAAGAAAATAAATAAAAGGAAGAGTAGAAAAGAAGCAAAGCAAAGCGGAAAAGAGTATAGGACAAAAGATGGTTCAGTGGTAAGAGAAAAACAGCTGCAAGAAAATACCTGTATGGAAAAAAAATGTGGACATAATTGTGGAAATATAAGTGAGGAGAAAAGAAGACATGTATTTAATCATTACTGGAGCTTGTCTGCGGAAAGAAAAAAAGATTGGCTGGTCACAATGTCATCAAAAAAAGAAGTTAAAAGAAAAAGATCTAAAGATTCCTCGTACCGGGCAAATACTTTCGAATATTTCATTAATGAAGGGGAAGAGCGGCGTCAAGTATGCCAGAATGAAAACTCTTGATGTTACTCAAAGATACATTTATTATACACTGTCGAATGCTACCATGGGATCGGCAAAATCTGACCAAAGAGGAAAAATTATACCAGCAAATAAAACTTCAGAAACAGTCAAGATTTCAGCAATAAACTTTATAAAAAAATTACCAGCCCTCCCGTCACACTATTGTAGATAAGATAGTACCAGATTATATCTACCAGTTGAGGCCAAAAACATAAAAAATCTATACCGAATTTATAAGGAAGAACAGGTTAGTAAAGGTGTAGATGCATTGAGTGAAAGAATCTTTCGCGAAATTTTCACCAAAGATTTCAACATTGGGTTTCACGTACCCAAGAAAGACAAGTGTCTTAAATGTTTACGGTTTGATGGCAAAGATTTGACTGAAAATGCAGAAATGAAAAACCACTTAGACGAGAAAGAAGCTTCAAAAAACAGAAAAGAATTCCACTGCGCACTTCCAAAGAAGAATGCTTCTATACTGTGTACCTCCTTTGATTTACAAAAAGTTTTGAACACGCCTTATGGAAACAGCATGTTATTATTTTACTCCAGGAAATATACAGTATACAACTTATGTTTTTATGAAAGCGTGACAAGAAATGGTTATTGCTACATCTGGGGAGAAACTGAAGGAAAAAGGGGTGGTAATGAAGTAGCAACAATACTGCACAAATATATCGGAAATTGTGATGAACGACGCACTATTAAAACTCTAATTTTATATGCGGACTCTTACCCGGGCCAAAATAAAAATAAAATAGTACTTGCGGCACTCCACAATGCACTGCTTAATTCAGAAAATTTGGAAACCATACAAGTAAATTACTTACTGCCTGGTCATACTGAAATGACAGTGGACAGCGTTCACTCCACAATTGAAAGTTCTGTTCGTCATACAACAGTATGGGCTCCATCACAATGGTTGACCGTATGCCAAATGGCTAGAAGAGAGCCAGGACCTTACAATGTGGAAGGACTTAGTCACAATGACTTCAAAAATTCCGAAGAATTTGCAGAAAAATACTTCAAAGGAAATCTGGTAGGCAAAATCAGCAAAATAAGAGCTAAAAAATAACATTTAAAAAATCCTTCCCAAATATTATGACTGTAAAATACAGTATGAAGGATGATGCTAAAGAGGAATCAATATCGATTTTTGCAAAACCAAAACCGCTTAATGCCAAATATAAGTCATCTCTACCAATAACCAAAGCCAAATACAATGATTTAAAAAAATTATGTGACACATGCGTTATCCCGAGAGTATTTTATGATGAATATCTGAAACTTTCATGCAACAACGGTAAAGATGTACTGATAGATACGGATGTTGAAGATGAAATGGAGGAGAGGGAATAAAAGTGGTTATTACCGATTACTAAAATTTAATTATGCAAATGTACCTAATTAATTTAAGAAGTAAATTTTATTTTCGTTTTACAGGGTGGTACAAAACATGAAACAAAGCTGAACGGTTCTGCTCAAGAGACTGAATAAATTTTCCTTAGAAACATGGGTCAAAATATGAAAAAATAATAGTCTCCCGATATAAAATTTTTCCAAGATAGTTAGTTTCATGAACTAAACCTTTGTTTTCATTGTCAGTCAATCAAATTTACAAAGTTATGATTTTTTTTCCAAAAATTGAAACTTTAAATCGCTCTCCTGTAAAGTTAAAAAAAAATTCGCTTAAAGCAAATATACCGGAACCCGTCGCTTATAAGGTGGTCATCGTATTTATCCGAGATGAATTGAGCTGTGTTTTTAATTTCAGCAACTTCCTCAGATAATCCAGAAACAGATTTTTTTATTGAGATATTTTCCGTACGAAGATAGTTAAATTCCTTCTTTGACTCTTGCATGAAGTTCTCGAGGTCACTCCTTATGGATTTTACATTGTCATTAATAACCATCAAGCTGGCATCTAAACTAGTCTTCCATTCGCTTAGGGTATTTTTTAGATCAGTATGCATATTTGCAAGTTGCGTGGTGTGTTCACACTCGGGTTGACTAAGGTGAAATGAGCATCGGGGTTTGACTAACGGAAATTTGAGGAGCAACGACGGTCGTACGCTGAGTCATCGACTGTGGGATGATATAAGCCCCACGCTGAATGCTATGGGTGGGTGCACCAAAACGACGAAACAGTGGCATAAAGTAATTTTTCATTAATTGATTTATTAAGTACTTACTAGCTTCTGCTAGCAGCTTCGCCCGCGTATTATTAGTATTTTCCCTGTAGCGGACGCCAAGCCTGCGTACTAAAAATGATGAGTGCGTGTATGTGTTATCAGATAAAAGACTGATTAGATTTTTTTTTTTTTTTTTTGAATGACTACTCGCAGTTCAACCCTATTGGTTGTCGACTGCTCAACCGAACTTGCCTGTGAAGGCTCTAATTTATTAAAGCCTCCAGCCAGGACTTATTATTAATCTTACATACTAAGTGACTACGCTAAGGGCACCCCCTGCGGGGTACGGGCCTCGGCTTAGGGCGTCACTGAGGGGACAGCAAGGGAAGGCTGGATCTGATTCTCATTACTTGGGGGATATGCTTGCTCAGCGGCACGTGCTGGCGAGAGACGGGGAGGGCATTGAACAGGTCTTCGCGGGCCTCTACGGCGGGGGCGGAAGGACGGCTGTGTGCGTTGGCGGGCTGTGGTGCTAGTTTCCCTACGGCTCTCCTGGAGCAGGGTGGCAGGGTTGTCAGGAATGAGGAGGGTATGTCTGGGAGACTGATTAGACTGTCGATGACGAGACCCTATCTACGCACCATGGTGCAAGTAGTGGTAGGAACAAACAAGTGTGAATAGTGTGTCTTAAACTTATGTAAGGTAGCTAATTAGATTCTAAGTAGATTGTTTTAATGTCTTCTAATTAGTATTTTAGGGTACAATTAGTGTGTATTAATTAGCTTAAGAACCTAATAACATTATATGCTTATAGATTTTAAGGGATTTTTAGGTCAAAGTTTTTTGTATTGTAAATAATTACGTAACTTGAAAATCACATTTTTTGTTTGTGGAGATATTCTCACAAAATTGGTGTCAAATGAGAGGTGTTAATCTTAATTAAGATCTCACAAAAGGAATCAAGTCAATACGACATCTGAAGGCTTAGACAAAGTAACAATTTAAAAACGATAACGAAGTTAGAAAAGACTAAAATGTATGAGATTGACATAAACCGCGCTAAGTCACGTGGTCAGTCGACATCGTTATCGCAAGTTGGTAGACAATGTTATAATTCGTAACGAAACCATAAAGAAACGAATTGTTATCGTGTCTATCCCATACACATGCGTAGACAAGCAGCGCTTTCAGGGTTCGCATTCGCCTCGATCGTGATCGCCAAAAAAGATAACGAAGGAACGCTAACGCTAGGAACTGTTTATCGATATCTCAGAGACGATGACGAATTTAGATATCGTTTCGCTACGAAGCGATGTTACTTTGTCTACAGGCCCTGGTCTTAGAGATTTAATAAGGATAAATCATCATTCTCCTGCCATTATCCCAATTTATTTGGGGTCGGCGCAACATGTCTTTTTCTTCCATACTCCTCTATTAGCCGACATCTCTGTAGTCACCCCCTTTTTACCAATATCCTCTTTCACACAGTCCAACCATCGTTTCTTTGGCCTTCCTCTACTCTTATAGCCATCCACATCCATACACAAGACTTTCCTCACGACATTTCCTTCATTCCTCCGCATCACATGCCCATACCACGACAACCGATTTCCACACAACTTTTCAGTCAGCGGTGCCACTTTCAGACTTCCTCTTATATACTCATTCCTAATTCTATCCATGCGCGTAACACCACACGTCGCTCTTAGCATTCTCATCTCGGCTACATGCAATTGCTTTTCATTCATCCCTTTTGTGGCCCAACATTCTGAACCATGCAAGACAGCAGGTCTGACCATTGTTTTATAAATCTTTCCCTTAAGTTTTAGGGGAATGCGGGAGTCACAGATAGTCCCGGTGACCTGCCGCCATTTCATCCATCCAGTGTTAATTCTGTGCTTAACAGTCCGATCTATTTCGCCATCGCTTTGCACGAGTGAACCGAGATACCGAAAATCGGAGCAGACTGGGAGAAGCGCGCCATCTAGCACTATAGGTTCAGAACTGGAGAGACTGCCGATTTTCAAGCCAACTTTCTCCAGCTTCTGTTGCCATTTCTCCAATCTGCTCTGGATCTCAGGTCCATCTTCACCGACCAGAACAATGTCGTCGGCAAACAGCATGCGCCTGGGTGCCTCTCACTGTTTTTTCGACGTAAGAGCGTCCATAATCAACCCTTGATGTAAGCCTACAGCCACACTGAACTCATCGGTGTTGCCAGCAGCCAACCGAACGTAGGTACTAGATTGTCTGTACATAGCACGAATCAACTTAACATACTTCCCAGGCAAACCTTTCTCTTTCAAGGCCCACCATAACACATCCCGAGGTACCCTATCATACGCTTTCTCAAGATCGATGAACACCATGTGCAAGTTCTTGTGCACACGTCTGTACTTCTCGCACAATTGACGGAGAGCGAAGGTGGCGTCCATTGTCCCTCGACCTGGCATAAACCCAAACTGGTTCGGGGTAATCTCACTCTCCTCTCGCAATCTATTCTCTATCACTTTCTCCCATACTTTCATAGTATGTGACATGAGCTTTATCCCTCGATAGTTGTTGCAGTCCTGTACATCCCCTTTATTCTTCAAGATGGGCACTAGCGAACTATTGCACCATTCTTGTGGGATCACTTCTTCATACAACAACTTATTGAAGAATAAAGTCAGTCACATACATCCATCCTCTTTTAAACACTTCCATACTTCTACTGGTATGTCATCAGGGCCCATGGCCTTTCCATTTTTCATACATTGAACTGCCTTTCTTACTTCATCCATGCTAATTTCTCTCACCAGACCCATATTTACTTGTACGTCTTTGAGCACACCATTCCATTCATTCTCTTCGTTCATCAACTTTTCAAAATAAACCTTCCATCGCTCTTTTATTTCGTCATCTTTCGACAAGACTTTACCGAGTTCATGTTTCATACATTTTATGTGCATTATATCCCTCGTTCTCCTTTCTCTTAATTTTGTAATCCGGTAGAGCTCCTTCTGGCCTCCAGGGCTGTCCAGTAAATCATATAACTTTTCCTGCGCCTTAGCCCTGGAAACTGCAACCGCCTTTTTTGCTATTCTCTTCCATTCTTTATAAATTTTCTTTTTCTCTTCTTTCAAATTATCATTTCCGGTTTCTACATTCTGCCATACTTTAAACGAGATTTTCTTTTCTTTTAGCATATTTTGCACATATTTGTTCCACCACCATGTATCCATTTCTATCATGCCTTTACCTTGCGATTCTCCAAACACATCTTTTGCTACTCGCCCAATCCGCCATCTCTTCCCAACATTCATCCACAGATTTGCCTTCCATATCCTTCATTTCTATCATTTTATCTACCACTTGACTCTTAAACATACTTGCGCACTCCTCATTTTCTATCATACGCCAATTGATTTTGGGTGGGGGCCGTTCTTTGTTCCTACTGGACGAGACACTGACTGTTACGTCCATCATTATGAGCCTGTGTTGAGAGACTAAGCCTTCGCCTGGCAACACTTTACAGTTTTTGACTGTTTTGAGACTGTTTCGTCTCATCAAGAAAAAGTAAATTTGGGTCGCGTGCTGGCCACTTTTGTAAGTGATCAGCTGTTCGTCTTTCTTTTTGAACCAGGTGTTAGTTATTGCCAGGTCAAAAGCCGAACCAGCTTGCAGCAATGTCTCGCCATCAGTATTACGGTCTACGTACCCCCAACCACCATGCACTCTCTCATAACCGTACTTCAGACTTCCTACATGCCCATTAAAATCACCCCCCACAAACACCTCTTCACTCTCCTGTACATTCATCATCACCCAATCGAAGTCCTTCCAAAACTTCTCTTTTACACTATCCCTATCACATCCTGATTGGGGTGCATACGCACTAATAACATTTACTATCATACTCTACACAACCACTTTAATAGCTATCACTCTATCACTAACTCTTTTAACATAATAATAAGGATAAATGTGAAGTGAAAAGTCACATCATAATTTTGTATGTTTTTGTTTTAGAATTTTTGTATTCTTGTAAAGAAAATTATTTCTTCCACCGGCTAGCGTCAGAGATACTTATGGCCTGAGACCCTGTTACCTATCTTCGGGTTTTGTGCATGAGGTATGTATGTAGTAAATAAGAGTCCTTAGATTTGGTCTTCACATATATCACGTTTATTTATAACACTGCATCACACAAGAGAGCACTCCGTTCACAGAAAATTGTATGTTTAACCTACAATTCATGTTGAAACACTTTTACCCATCTTTTGAAGATTATAGGTCCAGTTCAGAGATCCTCAAACGGCATCTACGCCATGGTCATCTAATCGTGGGCATCGCTCGACACGTGGGTGCTTGTGTACGGAACCATCCTATGATCCGACCATTTTATTAAGTTTTATCCTTAAAGTAATTAATTAAATCTATCGTAGGAACCCTGCCAACAAATAGAAAGATTTGATGAGACTCCTGAATGCCACGCGCTTAAGACTTAGCATCAGCACAGAAAAAACCCAAAAAGACTACTTACAGCGTCCTACATCCGAATGCTTAATGCATTTGAACTTAACTCTGGTTCCAGCTACCTTTCGAGACATCATTTAAATATTTTCTTAGTTCTTTCCAATAAATAAAGTTTCTTAGACAGACTCGTTGCAGATCCAGTTGGAGAAAAAACGTCAAACGACAATCTGTCATCTGTCAATTCGCAAAACAACGCTTCATTCCACGAAACTAAATTTATTCTATTTTTAGGTGTTACAATACACCTTACCCCGGTTAAAAAAAAAATTTTTTACTCAAAATTTTTTTTTTTTTTAAAGAATACAATGCCATGTACATTTAGAATCTCACCAAAACACTCGGCAGAAGCTGAGGCATCTCGAACCAAATCCGAATCAAGATTCTCCTCAGACACAATGACTAAATTACTACTATATAAGTAAGTACTAATTTAATTTAAATTATCAATTAAATAACATTACGCCTACTAAATAAGAATAAGGCAAAGACTTTTCATTACCCTCAATCTCCAATCCTAGTAAGTAACAGTAATACCATAACAACAAGTTCCTAAAGAAAGTAATATCACATCACAAATCTAAGTAATTGTGATCTATCATATCAATGACAAGTAAATTACAAAATCATTAAGGTTAATTTAATTAAACACGATTATAAGAAACTGTTTAACAAATTACATAAGTATTGGCTTGGGAGCAAATTAAGCATGAACCCCAAGCCCAAAATCTAAGAGTGAATTGAGAACTATTTGCCCATCTAAACGAATTTGGGTATGCAATACCAGACACAGTTACCGTGTATCTTTTAATGGACAGACTTACGAGCATCCTAGCCAATTGTTAATAATATAAACGAATTGGGGTTCAACTGTCCATCTAAACAAATTTGGATATTCAATATACCAGATACATTTATCATGTATCTTTTAGTGAACAAACCATAAGATGTCCTATAACCAATTCAATATGTGAATTAAACATATAATTCCATAAGTGAATCCAATTAAAAGGATTAAATAAGTAAAAGTTAAATTGAGTTTTATTTAATTAAGTTGGGCGCCTGTGGGATCATCAATAAATAAATTTGAGTAAATATCCCACATTTATAAAAGTTGGTATCACTAGTTACTAAGAGAATTGAGAGGTTTTTTTATACTAATAAAGTAATTAAGTAAAGTGAGTTTAAATTTTAAAGTTTTAATAACTCCGGTGAAGTATTATAGTCATCCGAGAAATTCTCATTAAATATTGAGACCAAGTTAAAATTCGTTTGACTATTTCACTATCAATCCACAGTCAACTATCCAAGTAAACGGTACAAGTCAGAAATTGGTCAGCAATTGGTTCCGAACACAAGCGTACCTCATCGGCCACCGTAGGTGCCAGATAGTCCTCTTACTTGAAACTGCCACACAGACCCAGATACCGCTTGCAGATCTATTCCCAGGATACATTTGGATTGACTGAAACATTAAAATAATTCAATTCATGTACAAATTCCTACCTAAGAAGGTAATCAATCCACAATTTATACACCCTGAACAAAAGAAATCTATCTTAAGTTTCTATTCTTAAGTTAAATTAACAAGTTAATATTATATAAGTCAATAAACAAGTTAATATTACATAATAGTAAGTGTAAAAAAAAATTACCATAAGTTGAAACAATAGTGATCAATACAAATTATAGTTTAAGTTTCACTAAGTGAACATAAGAAGCTAATATTAGACACTCATAGGTGCATCTAATATAAATGAGTTGTTACAATCATAAAAATTAAAGAATACATATCAAGGGATGAGGATCAACAGACCATGTGCTGATAACCTCAAATTAAGTACCTTCACAATAATATTCGGTATTGAACAACTCCAATAATTAAGTTAATCACTATTTTAAGTTTAACCCTTAATTAATAAGGCATAAGACAGGCAACCTAAAATTTTGCCATGTGCTTATCAAATCAGTGAAATAATTGTCACAGCAATTTAATTAATATTTAACATGTTTACAAATTTAGTCAAACACTATTTAAGTTTTAACTAATAAACAAAGGCTTAAAATTGGAAACTTTAAATTTTCCACAATGTGCCTTTTAACCAGAATAGTGTCAAAATGTTTGACCTTAAAGAAAATAAGTAAATAAGAATTAGCTAATAAGCTTGACCATAACTCTAGATAAATTACCTCAAACAAACCTCATGCATCACGTTGGGCGTACACTGTAAAGAAAATTATTTCTTCCACCGGCTAGCGTCAGAGATACTTATGGCCTGAGACCCTGTTACCTATCTTCGGGTTTTGTGCATGAGGTATGTATGTAGTAAATAAGAGTCCTTAGATTTGGTCTTCACATATATCACGTTTATTTATAACACTGCATCACACAAGAGAGCACTCCGTTCACAGAAAATTGTATGTTTAACCTACAATTCATGTTGAAACACTTTTACCCATCTTTTGAAGATTATAGGTCCAGTTCAGAGATCCTCAAACGGCATCTACGCCATGGTCATCTAATCGTGGGCATCGCTCGACACGTGGGTGCTTGTGTACGGAACCATCCTATGATCCGACCATTTTATTAAGTTTTATCCTTAAAGTAATTAATTAAATCTATCGTAGGAACCCTGCCAACAAATAGAAAGATTTGATGAGACTCCTGAATGCCACGCGCTTAAGACTTAGCATCAGCACAGAAAAAACCCAAAAAGACTACTTACAGCGTCCTACATCCGAATGCTTAATGCATTTGAACTTAACTCTGGTTCCAGCTACCTTTCGAGACATCATTTAAATATTTTCTTAGTTCTTTCCAATAAATAAAGTTTCTTAGACAGACTCGTTGCAGATCCAGTTGGAGAAAAAACGTCAAACGACAATCTGTCATCTGTCAATTCGCAAAACAACGCTTCATTCCACGAAACTAAATTTATTCTATTTTTAGGTGTTACAAATAATAGGTGGTGGTGGTGGTGGTGGTGAAATATTATGGTTGTATATTGTAGAATAGGGTCTGAAGAATCTAACAATATACCATATGTAAGGGTTTCATGGAAAAGGTAATAAATAAAGGCTCCGAAAAGCTTCAAGCATAAAATAACACGCAAAGTGAGCTTGAAATGGGCAGGGCCTCTTTGAGGTAATGTATATAAAACGAGCCGATTGCCGATTCGACACAGTCGGTCTCCTACGTCGATAGAAGAAACGTCTCGAAGAATAAACCTGAAGAAATTTGGGAACAAGAGTTTTATTTCTGCAACCCGGTACCAGTAGATATTCATCGTCAAATAAAATACAGTTCACTACATTCCCCTATTATAAATTATAGCCTGTTATTCTGATGTCTAAGCAATACCTATAAACATCCAATAGGCCTCAGGGTGCCGAAAATCGTAATTAACCGTCAACGTCCAATGTGCCAGGGTGCCGATCCGACTAGCGCGGTTTCAACCTCTATTACTAATTAACTAAAGGTCATATTCCTGTGGAAATTTTTACATACTCGGAGAGTGATAGTATAGTAGTTTTACTAACATTTCCATAGACAAATACTGTTTCGAAAAAAAATAAAAAAAGTTTTTAGTTGCATGTTCACGTTTGTGAATGGTGGACGAAATTTTGCTAGAATTGTGTGTTTTAAACAGTTTTGTGTTTGTTTATGTGTTATGTTGAGTATATATTTATTGCTGTAATATTATTTCGTCGTTATAACATCGGTTTAGATAAATATTTTGAAGAAACATTACGTAATAACATTTTTATCAAGGTCAGCCGATTTTATTCGTATTGTTATTGTGAGCGTGAATGATGTGAGCTTGTATGTATTATTCAAAGTTTGAGGGTAAGTATTTATTCTAAGGTAGTTATTACATAGTATTAGAAAAAAAAACGCAACACAAAACGCAACGCAAACGCAGAAACGCCATTTGAAAAAGCAGTTACTTTGTTTTGTTTCCGTAATATGAAGTTTGAGTATGAATAATAGGAAAATATTTTATCGGACTGTACAAAAAAAACAATGTTATTAGATTACTTGTCTATTCATAGTGTAACATGCAAAATTTCGTGTAGTTTGATACAGTGGTTTTATCAGAAACCAACTTATCACGTGAACAGACACTATTCCCGCCAAATCGTTTATAACAGCATTTGATTAGAATTCTACTCTCGTAACACAAGTATTGTTTACATTTTATTATAAGGTCTGTTTATTCAACAACCCAAAAAAAATACTTCAAGTGCCTCGCACCAATAGAAGCGTCAGCGATCCGTTTTATGTAAACAAAGTCGTAAACATGTTCAATGGCGGGAAACAGCGCGGATGTTGACGGATTTGGCGGTTTCGCGCGTTAGGATGTTCACAGGTTAATGTAAGGTTTCAACAAAATCTGTTCAGTTGTTTTTGCGTGAAAGAGTAACAAACATACTCGTACATCCATAAAAACTTTCACATTTATAATATTAGTAGGATTACGTAGAATGTTTTTATGTAATATTCCTGTTAGAATGACTAATTGTTATTATTTTGCATTTATTATGATATTATAGTACGGAAAACTTCAAAGTGTTGTGTATCAAAAATACCTTTGTAGTAGGCTCAATTGCACGGCGATTACGTTTCCGGGGTAATAGAGGCACTATATCCTGGCAGAACTCTTTTAATAGTGATCGACTGAGTCTTTAATTAGCTACAAACTCAAGTTCGGACACTAAATTGTTATTAAAGGAGTCACGAAGTTGTCTACGATAACCTCAACGCTCCAAACGCTCTTCTCTGAGAGGCTCTTCGACCAAAACACACGTAATGGCATTTTGCTACAATTTTAAGTATGACACATTCACTTTAGCACTTCACACAAATGTAAAACTCAAGATAATCTTAAAAATTCATTAAATTCGATACTTCCGATACTCAAAATTAAGCTATTCTGTTGTCGTGAATTTTACATTAATTTCACGATTTAACTCTTGTCAAACTCAAATTATCGGGCGGATTTTTTCGTTCAGAGTAGGGTTTTTTTTTATGGGGTGGGAAAACATCCTATCACTTCTCCCACTCTGGGTGGAGCGGGAGGGCGTGTCAGACTCTTACTGACTAAAACTTACCCCTGTTCCTTCCCTGCCTGAGTGCCTAAGGGTGCGGTAACTCATGTTCAGAATTTATCCACTACCCATAGGCATGCAGGCACCACCCAAGCAACACAGAAAGCATTTTAAGAAACGAATAGTAAACTTATGTAGAACTTAAGGTCCGTATAAACTCTTATGTAAGTTCACCGAGCATCTTGAAGCTTTATATTAGCATTTCAAAACCATTATGATGCTTTACACTGTAAAACGGTTGGATAATGGCATAGGTATCAAAATGCTTTTGTAAAGCCTTTAGTTTTAGTGCAGCAAACCACAACGCAGCTGTACAGCTTTCAGCTGTTTTTAGTGCATTTGGATCTACAATAGCATTTTTAAGTAATAAAAAAATGCTTAATGCTATTTAATAGCATAAACATAAACCATTATAATGACACGTTAATTCGCTATACAGCTTTTAGCTGTGTTTAGTGCCTTAAGGTCTACAATAACATTTTTAAGTAGTAAGATAATGCCTAATGCTGCTTAATAGCATAAACTTTTACCATTATAATGCACCGTAAATCCGTACAGCTTTGAGCTGTTTCTAGTGCCTTTTGTTGTGTAATAGCACTTTTAAGTGGTTAGTAACAGCCTAGTACTGCTGAACGGCATAAACGTGCATCAATGTCATGCTTGCATTTTTAAAGATCAACTGATTTCTGTTGTACAGCTAACAGCTCTTTAATCAAGTACACGTGAGTTATTGTAATGCGTAAAGCTGTATATACATTCATTTTACTGTATTCGTGAAACCATTTGTCAGCCATATTGGGCAAAAGCACATATTATATAATCAACACAACAACAGCAATTTTTATGGAAGACGTACCTATAGATATTATATATTATTAATGTAACTGTGTGTGTTGCATATCCGTGTGTATATAACTATTATAAGACGCTAATAACAAAATTAAGTTATGACTTTATTGTACGTGTAATTTAGTATAGGTAAAAATAAGTGCAGCATTTAGTTTCGCAAAATTATGAAAAAATCGTTTAAAATAAGAGTAAGAACCGGAGGAATCAGGCGAAAAATATCAAAAGAACATGCAAGAATTATGATGTCTCCGGATCCGATCAATGCACAACAAAACGATTCGTGCGAAGTAAATAGCGATAATAAAGAAGGTTCCGTAAGTCACCAAAATCAAGTAAGACCAATCAACTTTGGATTTCCAAAGTTGAATATTGTCCAAAGTTGTATTGTGTGTATTTACACACGATACGGAATCCTCGTGTTTTGAAAAAAAATATTTTGCGAATAATGACAATATTCAACAAAATCGTGTTTATGCCTGTCTGCCTGGTGCTGTAAATGTACGTCCTGAGAGCTCCGATGAAAGTGAAGATGACAGTGATATTGATAAATATGTAAAATGTTCTTCATTTCGTGAAAGTACAAGAAGATGGGCTATTGAAAGGAATATTAATCAAATGGCGTTAAGAGATCTCGCAAAAATTATGAATGGATCTATTTTTGAAATATTACCTATGGATCCAAGGACTAAAAAATTATGATGGTAGCAATTGTGATATTTTCCTTGATCCTAGAGACGTACAATGTAAATTAGTGTGTTTGCATCATAATGAATACTTATATTTCATACCACTATTGCGTACGTACCAATAAAAAACGTTATTTTAAGTATTAAAGTTTTATTTTTATGTAACAATTTATTTTGCATGATCTAAACTACTCAAAACTAAATAGGGCCCACCATGTTTTTTTGCTGCAACTTAAAATTGAACCAAAACATTCAGTTTTTATGAATACACAAGTTTCAAGTGAGCATTTAGGAATAGTGTAAACATGAGCAATAGAAACATTTGTTTATTTTGTTCAATAAAAACACAAAATAACAGTTTTTAGGAAAAATTACACAAAATAAAGGAAAAACATAATCTTGCAAAGCACAACTATTCTGGAAAAAAATATGGCGCTTGTTATTTTTTAATAACGAGTGGGTCCTCCTCTGCTCCGTATGCACTCTCTGAGCCTATCTGGGACACTTTCAATCAAGTGAGTTACGTTTAGTTCCGGTATTTGTTCCCAACAGACTTTCAAGGCGTTAATGAGCTCCTGCTGGCTGTTCACATCACTGTAACGTTCTTTCAGGCGTCTTTTGAGCTGATCCCATAAATGTTCGATGGGGTTGAGGTCGGGACTCATTGCTGGCCATGGCAAAACGGTGATATTGGCTTCAGAGAGTGCTCTTTGTGTAGTGCGGGCTGTGTGTGCGCGAACATTGTCATGCATAAAGACAAAGTTATTGCCCACTCTTTGTAAAAATGGGATGACATGTGGCCGGATTACTTGCTCGATTTAACTGGCGCCGGTTACGGTACCTTCATTCAGAATTACCAGCTCTGTTTTGCCGTGTAAGCTAATTCCACCCCATACCATAACACTGGGACCCCCAAATCGGTCTGTTCCGCATGGTTCAGAAAAACGTTCCCCTTCTCTTCTCCACACGCGTATCCGTCTGTCGTCACTGTAAAACTTCACTTTACACTCGTCCGTAAAAAGCACATTCCTGTAGTTATCCATAGTCCATTCCAAATGTTCCCGGGCGTACCTTAAGCGTGCTGCACGATGAGCCCTCGTTAGTTTTAGTCTAATAGCACGTACTCTGGAGTGTTGTCCATCTTCGTGAAGCCGATTCCGAATGGTTTGATCGCTGACTCTCGTCCCTGTAGATTGCGGTAGTCGAGTTTGTAAGGTCCGAGCGGTTACAGTACGCTCCCGACATGCGGTTAACCTTAGGTATCGGTCTTCATGGGCAGTTGTAGCCCTAACTCTACCTGTGCCAGGTCTCCTAGCTACACTTCCGGTCTCCTGATACCGTTCCTAAACGTTTCGGATCGCTCGTCGCGATACACCGAGGTGTATAGCCACAGATCTCTGAGACTGTCCCTCTTGTAGCAAAGATACTGCTCTTGCAGCGGTTTCCATGTCCATATGTCGTCGAGAACCAGGCATAGTGATCACAACTAACACAGGAAACAAACAAAATGGTTAAAAACGTGAGTGTTCCACAACAGCGTTTGGTGTAGACTGAAAACTTAAGTGACTGAGAATTTGTGCATTCGATGTTTTTTTCGAGTACTTCACTTTTTTAGCTACCCTCTTGAAATCAATATGAATGTTGTCGGAATAAATATTGATAAGGGCTCTCAAACATGTCACCTTGACTGTTCAAACCATAACTTCAAAGAGTATAATAATAATACGGGACTTAACGGGACTTGCATAACTTTGTCAACAACTACACAGTCACACAGATAACTTTATTTAGACCAAAATAGTGACTGATTCGAGGTGGGCCCTATTTTGTTATGGTTATGGAAATATAACCTTACAAAATCAAAGTTTAAAAATTAAATTGGTATTGACAATTATCCTCATGTATCACTATTAAGTTTTTGTTAAAGAAACTGTATGACTGAACCCTAATTGCAAAATGATAGGATTTAAATAATGTTTTTGTCAATGATACTTCTCTAAACAAACTAGAGACGAGAAAAAATTACAAATTCAATTTTACTATAGCTTCTTTTGATTAGGATTTTAATTATAAGAGTAGGTAAACAAATCCAAACAAGCTTGTGTTTTAACCATTGTGTAAATTTTAATTTGAATAAATAATGACACTTGCAAGTTTGAATTGTTGTATGAAAATTAACTCAATATACTTGTTTTCTTATCATTGCCTTATTAACAATAGATTCATTAATACAAATTAAAATCAGATTTGTATAGCGAAGTCAGACCTAACAAAAGAGTTGTGTCAGATATTTTTGCGTCCTTGTTCTGCCATAGTCTGTCAGTCTTCCATTATTGATAATTCAGCTTCGGCTTGCTGATATGTTCCAATATTGTTCCTTTTTAAAAGGCAGTCCATTAATCTCTATTTTTTTATCGGGCTTGGATTGCTCATCTTTCATTAATTTGTACTCTGTCTTTTTAGGCGGCCACCACAAGTTACCATTTTCCTCCCACAAAGAAGGTACAATAACTAGTATTTTTTCCCTCTCTCTATCGTCTGTACTATTTTATACGGCATTTTATGGTTGGTACAAAAATTACTGAAAATAAGAAAACAATATTATTAAAAATCATCACCCATAAAAAAGATATTAGTGCGTTTTCTGAAGTTTTTGAACATCCTAAAGTGTACAGATATATTTGATGGCTACTGTGCCTGATTACACTACACCGATAATGAAGTAAATAACGGTCCTTTTTATAAACTTGTTGCGGAAAAAATATCTTAATGACGTATGAATAACGAAACGCACGAGCACAACCGCCATGTGAGTCTGGCTTAGCACGCACTGCGATTAAACGCGCGCGGTTTAGGAATAGCTGAAAACGCAAAAACGCGCATCATCACGCACTGCGGCTAGCGTTTTGCTTAAATTTATTTCATTTCACCATGGATTTCTGGCGAGCAGCATGTGTTGTAGCTTTGATATTGAAATTAAAAAATAGAAAACGTAAACAACGCCGCCGCCATAGGTACTGGGTACATCCACTAACTGATCAAAGACATTTGAAAGGATACTTTTGCAAAATGTACAACAACGTGCGTCAATATCCCGATAAGTTTTTTAATTACTACAGAATGTCGATTGGCACTTTTGATAAATTATTACAAGACGTGGGCCAGTATCTACAATTTGAAGACACTTCATTTCGTAATGCAATATCACCTGAAGAGCGACTTTCAGTTACGTTAAGGTAAGAAAACGATTTAATTTTTTTTAAAGCTTTATTTCGCAACAAGTTAATTAAAAAATAATTATGTAACCCACTTTTCTAGTTACTCTTAGGCATAGTCTTGGTCTTCTAACTGGTTTACAAATTGTGTCAAATAATCGGCAGTCTCATTGGCTGGTTTCAAAATTTGTTGGTCGATAATTATTTGTATCTGATTTTGCGGCATCGTTGGATGTATAGCCGGTGCTTGCTGAATTGTAGTTGATGATTGTGGAGATGGGCTTGGTGGAGGCATTGTTGGTGATGGTGATTGAATGGAATATATTGTATCCATCGATGAGGATTGTGGTGAATACTGATACTGATAGGGGGTTTGTGGCTGGGTATATGTTTGATGATACAATGGTGAACTAGTTATTTTTGGTCCTCGAAATTGAGCTGGTTGGTTGATAACGTGTTGTAGTGATTGCGGAGATGGATGAGTACGTGCTTTTTTTAAGACATTAAGGATACCAATCTTCGCATAATGTTTTTGGTCTTCATTTAATCTACGTAACATGGGAACTAACATAAGCGCGAAGTTTTTTTCTTCGTCCTCTTCTTCCTGTGCTTGTTTGTCTTTTAATATATCAAGTAATTGTTTGTCTATTTCTGTTGAATTGTTGTTGTCTCGAGAACAGTTCTTCTTTCGCAGTGGTGTTCTATTGTTATTAGTTAGTTGTGAATTCTGAGCTGTAGTAGACAATGTTATATCCTGAGTAGAAAAATCCGATGATGTATTTGCATCCTGAGTAGAATTAGGCGACGATAGATTACCGCTCGTTTCTCGTTTCTGCATGGAAGGAATTAAAAAAAGCATTGAATCGAAATGAATATATTTCTTTTTCTTTGAAGGAGCAGCTTGTCCAGATTTGCCTTGTTGTGCTGCCAATTCCTTAGCGAAACAATCTTTCATGTTTTTCCATTTTTTTTGTATGGAGTTTCCTGAAACCAAATAAAAAAAATGAAAATCTTGTTCACAGATACCTTGCTACGGGAAATAGCATAAAGTCGTTGTACTTTGAATACCTGATTGGCGCTACGACTATCAGTGAAATTATCCATCATACGTGCAAGCAGTTGTGGTTATATTTGCAGCCTACTTATTTGAAAGAAATGACAAAAGAAGACTGGTTAAACATAGCACGAGAGTTTTTCATACAAACACACTTTCCAAATTGTGTTGGCGCGATTGACGGCAAGCACATAAGAATCGAAAGACCCGATTATACCGGCTCAGAGTCATTTAATTACAAGAAGTTTTATTCGATTATTCTGCTTGCTGTTGCCGATGCTAACTATAGCTTCATAGCTATTGACGTGGGTGCCTACGGATCCAATAGTGACGCCAGCGTATTCCGAAATTCAAATTTTGGTAAAAGACTTTTAACAAACCAATTGGATTTACCACCATGCTCAGTACTACCAAATGATAATGAAGGATCTGAAATGCCATTTGTATTTGTCGGGGATGAAGCTTTTCCACTTTTAAAACATTTGATGAGACCATACCCAAGCAGAAACATATCTATTAAAGAAAAGATTTATAACTACCGACTTTCGTGTGCCAGAAAAACAGTTGAATGTACATTTGGTATTATGGCCAATAAATGGCGAATTTTTCACAGGCCGTTAGATACAAAACTTGAACTTTGCGATTACATAGTCAAATCGTGCTGCATATTGCACAACTTCGTACGAAAATACGATGGCAAGGAGTTACCAAAAAATTTGGGCCGATGTGACCAATCGGAACTAAGAAGCTTGCACCCAATTCGACTTCGTCCTAGTAGTAACGTCATGCAAACCCGAAATTTATTTGCCGACTACTTTACATCTCGATCTGGTGCCTTAAATTGGCAGTACGATGCTATTAACTAACTTTTTATAATAAAATTAAGCACAACACATACCTTTGTTTTTCTTTTCTGCCTCCGACAAGCTAGTCCAATTTCTGCACACATTTTGATACACCTCCTGCCAAAGCCGGGCTTTAATATTTCTGTCTCTGTATTGATTTAACGATTTGTCATATAATGCCGGCCTTTTTTCCACTTCAATAATAATGTTTTTTGATACATTGTCGTAGTCTACATTTGATGTTTCTGAGTCGGACGACATGACTTAACCTCTGCAAAAACGTCTATCCTCCGCACTCGCACAGTCGAGACTGAATAAAAACCGAATGCGATTAACCGCCGTGCGTGCGCCTCAGTACTGTTACTATGGGACACAAAAAACCCGCGCGTTTTCAAACCGCGGTAAAAACGTAACGCGTTTTAAAAATCAGTCACTGAAAAAAGTCACTAATGCGTGCGCTTGTATAGAAAGCTGTGTTACATTTTTTTGCGGTTTCAGACCTGCGGTTAAACGCGGGCGTTTAATCGCAGTGCGTGCTAAGCCTCTCTCACAAAGTTACAACTGAACTGATCAAAATCGGTTTCCGCTGTGGTGTGCAGAGCGCGCGAAGGACATTGCTAAACGTGCATAGTGCTGTCTCGCTCGCACTAGGGAAACGGTCCCGCAATTACAGCATCAGTGCAGTGTAAGGTCCACGGTGCAGCGCACAGAACAGATAAAAGAGGTGCGGTGGCATTGAAATAAAATCTATAGAATCACAATAAGATGAATGCGCAGTGGTAGACCGCGAAATTCAAATTTTTTCTTACGTTTTTTGCAAATTGCAGGACAGTGTCAAGTTGTATCTTGCTTGATCAAAATTTGATTCGCGACTATAACAAGTACGGTTTTACAGAATTAAAATCATTAATACATCTTTCCAAGTTAGATTTGTACCACAAGCACTTTTCCTAGTCGCGAATCAAATTTTGATCAAGATACAACCTGAACCTGACTTGAAAATTGCTAAAAACCTAAGAAAAATTGAATTTCGCGGGCTATAACTGCGCATTCGCCTGGCCTTGTTAACTGAGTGATATTCAAGTAGGTACTCGAATGAAAATATTTACTTTTTTTTTGTTGGCAGCACCGTAACCATATCATTTTAATAAGCCACACGCGGGAATAGTTATGTAGATGTGTTCAGCATAGCTATTCACAACCACTCGATACGCTTCCGTAAATACCGTATCGAACATCAATCAATGTTATTGTAGGAGGCCACTAAACGCTGTTCACAAGTCCAAAACCCGAACATTTTGTCAGTTTGAATCAAATAGACACCCGCTATTCTTCCGACAGTTATTTGCTGTAGGGGGCAAGTCAAATCAGGTTATCAAAATGTGTCATTTTCGATACGATAGCCTGTCGTACGGTTGTGAAAAGCTATGTAGAAAGTCTTCCACTCTTCAAGTTATACAAAAATTCTGAAATGGGGTATATTGTTATGCTCAAGGAACCCCAAAATTGCGTTTAAGTAATGGTACTATTTCAGTCTACATCAAGTCTATTGGTATACCAGCGAACCCATATAGAACTACTTTATAGACAATGGCACTACAGTGGTTCTTCAAAAGTCTTCTCTCTAACCTCTGGCTTAGTAATTGTTCACGCGTTAGTATTTATACTGCTGGTGGCATTAATTAGTCTTTTTAAAGGCTCACAAGGCTGCTATAGACAGACACCATTTTGTAAATATTTTATAACCAAAAAATATTATTATTGGGACCTATTTATAAAAGCAATAGACCTATAAAATAATGATATAACTTAATTTAATACTGCCCAACAATTACTATAATGTAATTAAGAGCCTACACCATCTCAGCTCAAATTCTAATTTCGCCCCCACTTCCCCGCGTGCCACTGCACTCTTTATCTCGCTCGCACACTTTTGCTCGCAGAGACGCGACACGCGCGGCCTTGAGGTCGAAGCGATTTCGTTAGAGTAAACTACACTATTATCGGACGAGTACTAAGAAATAAAATTATCAATCTAATTTAATTTTAACTTGTCATTTTATGAATATAAAATTATATATTATATCGCAAATACAATTTCAATGTATCTATAAACGATCAGTTTCCAGTATAAGCTGACCTCTCAGTGTGCGGAAAGCCTATAAAATGCGAGATCAGCTTATACTGGACGGTATAGGTGATGTCTAGCCGTGCACACTATTTTATTTTACCTACCTACTTCTATAAAATACTAGTCAAATGCGAGCCAACTTTGCGCTGTGGGTTCCGCCAATTAGTTTTGTAGTAAGTTTGCGTTTTATAGTTTTAGTGTATGTATGTTATGTGACAGCCGTTTGCGCATGTAGGTAATTATGTAGGTTGTAGGTATATGCAAGTACCTAGGTATACATACATATGGTATACATAGGTTAGAAAAATCGATTCTAAACCACTACATAAATTGTAGAATTTATGCAGTGGTTTAGAGTCGGTTTAGTAGCAGTAGAGCTACAAAAAACTAGTCAAGTGCGAGTCACCATTGCACTGAGGGTTCTGTAGGTACATTGGCTTGGTAGTAAGTTTACGCTGTGCCATTTTAAAATCTTATAATAGGTAGCTTTCTCCTTGTATTACCACTTTCTTAGTTATTATGCATCTATATAAGAATGAATCGCCGAAATGTAGGTATGCGTACTCGTATATCTTTCGAAGGACTTCACCAAATTGCATAATTCTTTTTTTGTTGTGTTCGTGATTCTCAGGACAAGGTTTGTATAAATATAAGATAGGTAGGTATAGGTAGGATAAGTAGGTAAGTATGCAGGTAGGTATGTAGGTAGGTATGATAAATACCATAAGTTTTTTTCAAAGTAATTAAAAATGGTCAAAATTAAATAACATTTATTTTTAATCGCTTAAATTTCTAATTTACATAGTTAGAACATGTCTGGAATTGCATAGCTCAGGTAACATGCATGTTTTATAAAAATGTTCTAATTTTAGTTCCATTTCAGAAATATTGGTCATCTTTCTATAATTTCGACTTTGATGTTTTTGTCGCATCCAGACCTTATTCCGAAAATACATTTTTTTTTGTACCGATAATATGTAATTGTCCTTGCACTTGTATATACCAAGGATGTTTTTTATTTACGACAAGTCCGTTTTGAGTTTTTCTCCAAAAATTTACTTCTATCTTATCTATATCTTAGCTTCGTCAAAAGATGTTTAGAATGCTGCAATGGGACGCTTGATTTCAATGATTGTGTATATTCAGTGAACAGCTCATGTTCTCAGGTGATCTGCAAGAAAACACAACATTCATTATAAAACACTTTTTTTGGGGTATGTTATGTTATCATTCAATGACTGGCGTGATGGGCGTTGGTGGCTGCGCCAAAGTTTTAAACTTTTGCAGCTACCATCGTTGTACATTGTTTTTTTATCTGCCTGTATTTGTTGTTCTGTTCCTAATAAACGATTATAATAAAAAAAAATATAAAAAATTACCTCCCGCTCTGGGCGGACGGGAGGGCATCTCAGACTTTTACTAACTAAAACCCACCCCTGTTCCTTCAGTTGCCCGTGCCAAGAGCCGCGGTAACTCTCTTTCAAATATACTCGCGACCCCGGCAGCATAATTTTGTCAACATGAATAAATAATACGGAACCCTAAAAAGTCCAACATTATGAAAATTTTATTATGAATTCGCCAATTTCGTGATAGTACCGTTACGCGTTAGTACCAAGCGGTAGTGCCATGGGGGAACAGCAAATTTCGTGATTATCACACACGTATGATAGATAGGTACTTACAATTATATATTTTGTAACACATGAAGATTTGTTTCGTCCGAATTTATTTCTACAGTTTTCGGAGGTCATACCTCCGTCCGTCCGGTCCTGTAACAATCACACGGGACAAATAAATACCTACCTAGACCTCACATATTTTTATTTATGATTTGGCTATGGAACCCTAAAAATATACAAAAGAAGACTAAATCGTCCATAGAAGCAGACTTGCCCTATGAATAACAAATAACAATTACCCACCCTACATTTTTTATTGAAATACAAATTTGGTGAATTGGTATTTGATGGTGGAGGGATAATTTTCCAGTACAAGCTGACCTCTCATTGTACGGAATTCCTATACAATGTGAGATCAGCTTATACTGGAAATTTATAGCTTGATAATTTTTTTTTTGATTTTTGTTTGTCTTTTAAAAAAATGTTGCCCCACACTAGGAATATTCCTGTATCGTGGGTGCGTTCACAAACATGTAAATTCACATACACAAGACACCCAGACCCGGAACAACTATCTGCAGGTCATACAAATATTTGTTCCGTGCGGGGATCGAACCCGTGACACGCAACGTAGCAGCCGAACGCTCAACCACTGCGCCAACCGTGCCGTCAAAATTATATAGCCATATGTAGTAATAATAATAACAGATCAGTGTTTTATGGCCTACAGATAAAACACACTGATCTGTTATTATTATTACTACATTGGCCTACAGATCTGCCCGGGGGTGGAGGATAAATTCGAAAGAGTTACCTCGCCCCCGGGCACTCGAGGCGGGGAGGAACAGGGGTGGGTTTTAGTCAGTAAGAGTCTGACACACCCTTCCGCTCCACCCTAGAGCGGAAGAAGTCATAGGATGATTTCCCACCCCCCAAAAAAAAAAAAAAAAAAAAGGCCTACAGATAGTTTTGTCGGATCTGCGCGTTTGTGAATGTGAAGATTTGTGTTTGTAATCGCACCGTCTCCGATTCAGTTGAAATCCTGGAGTCGGCAACATTATAAAAATAAACAATTAGGTACTACATAGATACCTATTTGTTGTATATTGTCAAAACAATAACAAACCTATTTAGGGAACTTTTTAACTTTTTACAAAATTGGACACCCATTTTTCACATTTTTTATCAAAAAAAAAAGTGTACACCTGGATTTCGCCTGAATCGTGAAAGGTGCGTTTACAAACACAAATCTTCACATGCAGAAACACCTGCAACTCCTAACGCAGCAGCCAATCACCTGCCACTGCACCAAACGTGACATGTTTGTAATCACTAATACTGTAAGTAGATAGGTAGCTATATACTTACTTCATTACGTTTATCATGTTTTCCAGTTTCTTTGCGCCAACCCTTTCGTTTCTTATTTTTATTACGGTTATTTCCCATTGCACCAACACTATAAGTATAAGTACTACAAGATTTGTATTTTACGTAGTCTTGTTGCGTAATGTGTGCTCTGAGCGCAAGCGACACAGCCCTCCCGTTCGAAAGCCGAAGCGAGACTGAACGGGGGCGTCGGGCGCCAGGGAACAAGCTTCAAGACGGCATAGTTTAGGTGATAGTTTAGGTATTTTATTTTTACTGTGAAAATAATGGTAATTAAAAAATAAAAAAACTTGTAGGACCTGCTTTATAGTAAGTTCAGTTAGTATGCAAAGTTTCATGATCTAATTTTAAGCATTTTTTGAATGCTAGCGGTTTATTGTTTTCGGTTTAGAGGTAACTTTGGATTTTTTTTCTATCCAGAAAATTTTATGGAATCGTGTTTTTGAGGTTTATAATACTTAACATTGATCCTCAACCTTGCCATATATTTATTTCAAAATTAATGCTGCAGTATTATCGACATAACGGAGGATCATGCTAAGCCATTTGAGGTAACATAGACTCTTAAGCAAAATTCGTTATAAACTAGGAATACACAATTGTTTTGGTTATTTCACACATATCTATAAATAACATTTTATATCAAAACCACAAAATATCGAAAGCGCGTGAAAATTTTCAATGAAACTATTATAGACATTAACAGTAAACTAAATGGCGCAGTAATATTTGAAGGCATGAAATAACAAAAGAGTCAAAAACTTACCCAGTATTATAAATTCTGTTTTGATGCAAACAAATATGTCACTCACTCAGTTATTTGACCGTCTTCGTCCATAAATTGCGAGACAAAGTAGTTAAATTACAACGTTAATTATATTATAATATTTGTACCGTGGTATTAGAGATGTTTTTGCAATGATCTAGGATTTATTTAAGTTCTAACTGTGAACACTTAAATAACTCCAATCATTATTTTACTACATTCTAATGCTAGTCTAATGCTTTTCTTCATTATCAATAATATTGCTAGAATAATGCTTCTGTAATGCGATTGGCAACTTCATTGACCGTAATATTGCTTCTTTAATGCGATTGATACCTTATTTGACCACAATCATGCTAATATAATGCGCCTGTAATGCAATTAAACAACTGATGTGAACCTATTTAGGATCTAAAGCCGTATAATTTGTGCACAAATAAGCATTACAGTAGCCCTATACACGTTTGTAATGCTACTATAGAACTAACTCAAAATGCGAAAACGATACAAAAATGCTGTAAGTCGGCCGCTATGTTGCTTTGATGTGTTACTTGGGCAGCCACGATGGGCCCCGTCAGTGGTGGCTGACACTTTTAATTTCTTTGAGGCGCGCATGGAACAATACGCGCCGTTGATTCATGGGCCTTGTGCTGATCGGACGGCGAGCTACCCACTCCTCGCCGTCCGTAGGCCCGGGTCTACGGTGGCCGGAGATCGTCTCGCGACGTCCTACGCCCAGTGCCTCTCCTGCGGTGGTAGCGGCCGGGGCCGTGAGGGCCACTCCGTTGAGCTTCCCTCACGCGTCCCGCATTCGCGAGAATTACTGCTTCGCAGAAGGCGGTGACTGCTTCCCATTCCCTCTCGCTCCGTACCATGGCCTGAACCAGGGCTGGGCGCTAGAGGTCGCCGCCACCTATCACATCCACGAGGACACGGCGGTGCTCCGCCCAAGCGGGGCATACCTCCACCGTATGTTCCACCGTGTCCTCTGGGCTATCCGCGCAGTGATAACAGCCGGGTGTTTCCTCCTGCCTGATCTGGAACAGGAATCTCCCGAAACAACCGTGTCCGGTGAGGACCTGCGTCAGGCGGCAGAGTAGGGTTTACGATACAAGAAACGTCAAAATGAAGTTCGGTTGGACCCGATCGACCGAACGAAATAGAATGAACTTCGTAGTTTAGTTTGATATACTTACTACTATATCTTTGATTGTGCTATATTAAGTACTTAAAAACAATATTACAATGTAAAACTCACAAATTTATCATATTAGTTAATATCTTACATTTAGTTATTCCGAACTCACTAGCCATATACAACGTTGATGTGACAGAGGGGCATTAAATTAAACTACGTATACTATACGTGTTTAGTATTAATTCGATACGGTATAAAAATAAAAATAATAATAAATGAGGTTTTTTTTTTTTCAAACAAACTAAATAGCTTACAATTCAGAGTAAAACGCAACCACCCTTTATACCATACTTTATACCCATTATCCTTGTTTGCATTGCCATCTTATAGCGAAAATGTACTTGTGACTTGCGTGAGAACGGCAACAACGCGTCGTATCGTAGGTTATACTCAGATTTATCGTTTTAAGGTGCATGACCTGTGCGTATAGACATAATCAGCTGTTAGGAAAGATACATCGTGTTCAAACGAGGCCAAAACTTAAAAAATCGTTTGTGACTAAACTACTGCTCCGATTTAATTGATTTTTGGTACAGAGCTTGAAAATAGTACCTAGTATAGGCAGTTTAAAGGAAAGCCCCTCTGTCGTATCAACTTTGTATAAGCCATCAAAGGCTTCTGTGGTTTGTAGCATATTTATGTAATACTTTGATAAATATTTTGATCACGAATAACAAAAAAAAAAAAAAATTAAGAATTTTTTTTGATAGTGATCAAAATATTTTAATGGCTTATATATTCGGCCGATACTTCGTATAAAATCACTTCGGAGTAGACCCCCAGAGCTTTGTTTTTTTTTTTTACTGACATTTCTAATATTTTATTAATATATTACCAGCGTCGGGCATTATAAATTGGGTTATTACTAATATCCCATACACTATGCCAGAGAAGGTCTTAAGCCCAGCAGGCGTATTCGCTAACTCAGTTGACATCAATTTGATAGGCACTTTGCCGTACATTGCTGCTTTGACGTATAGGAAAACCGTAGTGCCTATTATAATCGATGTCCACTGAGCAATATACTGCACAGTGCCTATCAAATTGATGTCAATTGAGTTAGCGAATACACCTGCAGGACTAAGCTCAGAGCGGTCACGGTTACGATCTCATGTCCAAAGCGGTTTGTTAAGCAACCAAATCACAAAATGACGCCGGACTCCCGGGAGTCTCATGAAAATATAGCTAAGCTATCTGTTAGGTTACCTACGTTACGTGCCCACTGAGCAGCAAAATGCTCAAAGCATTTCCATTGTCGGAATTAGTAAGGAACTTATGTAAATACAGGGTACCGAGAGGCTCGGTGACCACTGGCATAGAGGGTATCGTCATACGAACGGGTGCGTTACCTTACTTCGAAAAGTGTAACAACGAATAACACGTCCCCGTAAGTTTACTATAACGAAACACTTAACAACGAATGCACGTTACCACGAAAAACTTAACGCCGTAGCCATGCGATCTCGAATAACCAAATCTCTAATTCAGCTAGTCGAATTACTTAACAACGAATGCACGCTACTACGAAAAACTTAATGCCGTAACCATGCGATCTCGAATAACCAAATCTCTAACGAAAAGTCAGCAAAAAAAAAATTTAATCCATCAATAGGGAATATGCATGATATTTTTTTATTTGTTGAATTGAAGACGTAAACTTTAACTTCTTCGTTATTTGACACCGACTTCCGAAATTAAAGTTATTTTTAAATTTTTAGTATATGTTTTTTCTTTTTTGGAATTCGGTTGTTTTTTTTTGTAAAAAAGTTTTTATTAGTACATTGAGTAATTACTAAGTATGCCTAGTAATAATAGTAGTATAATTATTTGTAATAATTGCGCCTTTTCTTTGAATAAATAAGCGCTCTTAATAGGCAATATGCATGAAAAAATATTAGTTATTTAATCGGTTTATCGATGAATATACTCGTACTTAAAGAGAGTACGAACAGTGAAAGCAGAATCAAAATTGATTTAAAATTAAACGAATTATAACAATTTTAAAGAAATATATCGGTGCCTCTCTCGAAAACGCTAATTTTTATGTCAGTTGTATCATATGGGTTTCATGTCCTTTGACGTCAAAGAACACGTCGGACTTCTTTTTCTAATTATCAACTTTAAAGCTTTATGACTTCGTCGCTGATGTTGATATTTTAAATATTCTTTAATATTTGTTCACTATAGTTAATAAGTCTTCAATTCAACAAATAAAAAAATATCATGCATATTCCCTATTGATGGATTAAATATTTTTTTGCTGACTTTTCGTTAGAGATTTGGTTATTCGAGATCGCATGGTTACGGCGTTAAGTTTTTCGTAGTAGCGTGCATTCGTTGTTAAGTAATTCGAATAGCTGAATTAGAGATTTGGTTATTCGAGATCGCATGGCTACGGCGTTAAGTTTTTCGTGGTAGCGTGCATTCGTTGTTAAGTGTTTCGTTATAGTAAACTTACGGGGACGTGTTATTCGTTGTTACTCTTTTCGAAGTAAGGTAACGCACCCCATACGAACCTAGCATGCAAACCAAGTGTGTTAGTGAGTGTCATTTACTCATATTAATGATGACCCGTGACAATTCTTACTATGAATAGAACGGCCAAAATTTATACACAGCGATATATGCGCGGGTATAAATGTTGAAGGCACGGTTGGCGCAGTGGTTGACCTTTTGGTTGGTACGCTGCGTGTCGCGGGTTCGATTGCCGCATGGAACATATTATATATTTGTATGGCATACAGATAGTTAATGCGGGTCTGTGTGTGTCTTGTTTATGTTATTTTGAACGTTTGTGAACACACCCATGATACAGGAGTAATCTATAGGGTGGGGCAACGTAATAGTGATAACTCTATTCGCACCCTCTCCTCTCACAGAGAGGAGGCCTGTACCCCAATAGTGAGGACATTAAAAAGGCTGATGATAGATGGTGGTGGTGGAACTTTATTCCCTGCTGGCGCGATTTAGTGCCCTGTGTATGGAACTAAATCATAGCTAAAATAGAATTGAAAAACTAACAACAAAATAATAAACCAACTGTTTATTCTATCATGATCGGTTCCTTTTTTAAATTCTACACCATCTTGTTTACTTTTCCAATTAGATCCGTTATTTGTATCGACAACTTCCCAACGGTGCCACACATTTCTTGCAGGGCTTGCACCATTGCCTGGGTCTTCGGACTTTCATCATCGCTTGATGAATTTGAGTTTCCGGTTGGGCCTGGAACGAAACAAATTGGTAAACATATCGGATTACCTCTAATGTACGATTTTCACGACCGATCGGGCCGCAACAGAGCGCATTCTCAATTGCTCAAAGGAAGTCATGAAGTAGATAAATTCGAACACCTGCCTCTCGGTCGTTATTTGCACTGGCCTATTTGGAAATAATGGGGGATTATTGATCCCTCAGACACCCTGTACGAGTAGGGTGCTCCTATTCAGACTATGTCCCATTTGCTGGAGAGTGCCAAATTTCCATTTACCTGCATATGAACTGAGCCAACGCCTCCTACTAAGCAATAAATATGGCCACTCACTGGACCCAAACAGTTGGATTAAAATAATGTACCATCGAAAGGTCGAAACCAGAAGAACCAGATGTAATATTTTGCATGGTAGCCGACTACCGCGGCGTGAGTGTATCTTCATCTGAACGGATTCATTTGTTGTTTCAATTCCATGCGAATATGACCTCTTATACCTTCTATTTCGGCGTTCTCAAGTCTGTATTCATAACGAAACTAAGTAGAGCAGTATTGTATTAAGATATAGTTGAGTGAGATGGTCAACAAAATTTAATGTTGCTAGCAAATCTGGAATGTTGCAGTGGTGCTTAAAATTGGAAATTCAACGACTGCTCAGGTGCTGTATCTCATGTTGGCGAGTGTGTGCGTATGAGGGCGGTATGAGGAAAAAAAGAGCGATAAAAAAAGAAATTAGGTACTAAAAGTGGTAGAAACTTACAATTCGGAACACTACATGCATCCGACGAGCTGGTAGGGACAATTCTTGTAACTTCTCTTATTCTTGCTTCCATCTTTTCGGCTTTAGATTGATAAGGGAGGGTTTGAGGTCGGGCTGGAGCCTTTCGAGGGTGAGGTAGCTTCATATCATTACATGTCTTATTCGAGCACTCGATTTCAAATTTTTTTTTGCTCTTGTTTTGAGGACAGTCATCTATCTCGCACCTAGCTGGATTGTTTGCTGGACATTCTTTCTTCGTGCATGAATAGGGAGGATTGGTAAGAAACTCTTTTGCTTGATTTGTGTCACAATTAAGACATGGGCACATGACTTTGATTAAACCGGCCTTGATATCAGAAATCTTCCCAGGCGTATAGTTGAGGCATTTGAAGTGGGCCCATTTCTGGCAGGCGCCATGGCATTGTAGTCCATTTTTGTTGGTCACTTGTTCAAAACAGTATTTGCAAGCATTTTTTGCTACGCTACAACTATTGGGCTTCTTATTTTTGTTACTCATTTTATCTGAATGGCGTTACCTAGAAACACAGATATCATTTTGGCTATTGTTTCGTTATTCTCATTGTTATTCTGCATTACATCGGGGAAATTAGAGACCGGTTTCGGCTATGGATTTATCGATATTTAGTATGTGCCCTCAGATTATTGTATTGTGCCCATTTTCACAGTTTTGATAGGTTAAGCTAATATATTGTTGTAGTCTTTGGGTTCAAAGCAAAGAGTATAATAATAATACGGCTTTGGTTTAAGCTGACAAATAGCTGTCAGTCAGCAATTATATCAGTCTTCGCATCAGAGATTCCTACACTCTGGCAGATATATAGTAGAACCTATTGCTACAAGAGCTTTGTGGAGTTTCAAAAATCTTTTTTCAAAAAAATAGAACTGACTTCCAAAAAAAGTGAAAAATAACATTAATTTCGGCAGTCGGTGTTTCTGGTTTTGTGTCTCCGTTTTTTGACAAAAAAAAGTTTTTTATTTTTCACTTTTTAGTTGTGGTTCCCCATTATACTGTGTTAACAATTCATAGACATACGATCGCAGCAATCGCGGTTGATTTGCTGTAATTTTTTTAGGAGTTCCGTTATCTGTCTCCGAAACCCATGATCAGATCTATATGAAATTTGAATGGGGCCATTTCGGAACAAACCCCTTTCGAATAAAAAAAAATTTTACAAATCCATTTATAAATGACTTAGTTATGCCCGAACATCCGAATTGATAACCTGCTTCTTTTCGAAGTCGGTTAAAAATATAATGGGACGGCAGCGGTAACGAATGCGTCGTGGATAATTTAATAAAGTTTGTAAGAAAGAAAGGAGGAGGTTCTCATTTCGACCGTATATATAAATACATATATATCTTTTGTATGTTTGTGTGGGGGCATAGGGAATTGTTTGCGAAAGCAAGTGATGTAAATCCTAGCAGCAGGTGCGACTCCTACAGGCTCGTACTAGATGTCCTCCCAAGGTTTCCGAAATAAAAGCTACATGTTTATGTTTATGTATATGTATGTGTGTCCGGGTATACAATAGAATACCAAATGAATTAAAAACAACAAGTAAAAGACTGTTCAAAATTAAATTATACAACTGGCTATCTGTTAATAGTTTTTACAGTGTTAAAGAGCTCCTGGAGCATAAAATCGCATGAAGACTGATTGTTTTATGCATGTAATTGTTTACACTATTACCATTGCCATCTTTTATACCATGTTTTTAGCAAATAAATGATCTTAACTTATCTTATCTTATGCAAGCATCGGCTATGACAGGCCTCGTCAGTGATGGCTGAAATCTCTTTGAGGCGCGCGTGGAACACTACGACTCCCGGGCCTGGTGCTGATCGGACGGCGAGCTAACCGATACTCGCCGTCCGCAAGCCTGCGTCGATGGCCGGCGATCGTTTCGCGACCCCCGACGCCCAGGGCATCTCCTGCGTCTTCACGAGCATTACTGCTTCGTAGAAGGAGGAGACTGCTTCCCATTCCCTCTCGCTCCAGGCGACCAGGGCCATGCGCGAGAGGTCGCTGCCACCGATCACCTCCACGAGGATACGGCGATGCTTCGCCCAAGCGGGGCAGATCTCCACTGTATGCTCCATCGTGTCCTCTGGGCGATCCGCACAATGATGAAAGCACACCCGGGCGTTTCCTCCCACCTTATCCGACACAAGAACCTCCCAAAACCTGACCTGCCTGAACCTTGACCTGCGTCAAGCGGAAGGTGAGGACGCCGTAGCGCCTCTCCAGCCACTCCTCAAAGAGTGGCATTACCGCCGCAATTGTGGCGTGCCCTGAGCTAGGTTGCGACAGTCGATCTCTCCATGTCGCCATGAGATCCTGCTGGAGCTGTGTCCGTCGAGCCGCGAGATTTCGTGGCAGCGGAGTTTCGCCCCAGCGTTTCGTCTTGTCGCGCCACTCCTAGAGGAGCACGAGGATCTTGGCCTCAAAATCCCATGGCAACACCAGAGGCCGTGCGGTATCCCCGAACTAGGCGGATGGCCATGACCCTTTGGGACACGCTCAACCGGCGAGCTGGTCGCCACCTCAAGGAGCGCGCCCACACCGGTGCCGCGTAAAGGGCCATGGACCGCACGACCCTCGCGTAGAGCCTACGGCAGGAGGAGTTTGGACCCCCCAGATTGGGCAGGAGCCGCTTCAAAGTAGCCCCGGCCCGTTCCAGTCTGAGAGCCGAACGACGGAAGTGCTCCACAAAAGTCCACCCGCTATTAAGCACGAGTCCCAGGTACTTCGTCGTACCCTCGACGCCGACGGATGATGACGCCATGAGTTAATTTTGGCGCAGCATCTGAACTCGAGAGGTCGAGCTTGCGTACAATCTTACACCAGAAATGGAGGCAATTACCATAAGCCCCAAGATCTATATAGCTTGTGCAGTCCGTCCGTTGCCTAACTGGAAATCCCCAGGGCCGGATGGGCTGCACAATTTCTGAATCAAAATAATGGTTTCAAAGGTCGCACGCACGCTTCCAGCTCAGTTCCAGTCTGCCATAGAGTCAGGGTTGCTGCCCCAGTTTCTTACGGCGGAAATAACCCAACTGCTCCATAAATCCAGTAGTACTGCGGAACCCGAAAAATATGGGCTGATCACTTGTATCACGACGGTCTTTATAGTTCTTATATCCATTTTGAAAGCTAAAATTAACAGCCATAATGAAATGACACAAATCGTATCATGTCAGCCTCTCAGAATGAGTGTAGGAGCCCGTCACGGGTCCCGTGGCAGTAAGCAGCTGCTCCTCATCGATGTTGTCATTAGCCAACAGGTTCATCGTTCTCGAAGAGATCTGTCCACATGTTGGATAGATAACAAGAAGGCCTATGGCTAAAGCCAGTGCCACATATATGGCTCATCGAGGGTGCTGGAGCTGTATAAATTTGATGCAACTCTGCACACCTTACTGATGTCGTGTATGGGGCAGTGGAGTACGGTTCTTCACTACCCAGGATGTCGGCAGATCCAGGAGAACAGCGAACCGATAAGGATCGAGCGTGGCATATTCCAGGGTGACAGTCTGAGTCCACTGCGGTTTTGTCCGGCCTTCAACCCTCTCAGTACTCTGCTGGAGGGTTTGGGCCAAGGCTATCGGTTGAGAAGAGGTGATCAGGTCATATCACACCGTCTTTACATATCAGCCAATGGCTTAATAGCCACGAGCCTCGACCAACACCTCAGGAGGCTTTCTCGTTAGGCGGCTGGATCAAGGGCTTGATTTAGAAAGCTGTACTTCTGGACAACTCGGTGTCGATGCTCAAGACTTTGAACCACGGACCGATGATCCTCTTGGCTCGTTTCTAAATTGAATCAAGCGCGTCAAGCTGTTAGGTTAGTGTCAAGTTTAGAAAGTATTTAGTTATATAATACAGAATACAGTCACTTTGTTTTCCATTTTATTGCGGTTGTAACACATTCTAATGTTTCTGGAGTAACGCCCCTAATACGACCCACTGACCTTGGCAGCTAATGACTCAAATCAGTCTTGTCACAGAATACTACGTTATTATTCACACCTATATTTTACCGTTTACGCGCTTATTCCAACGATTCGACATATTATCCAGTTATGACACAAAACTGCAACAATTATACATCACCATATTATCCACTAGGAATCAATTTGCGAATTTAACAGCCACGGTACTTCACTCGTAAAAAATCCCGCCAAAAACCCCTTTAACTTTGATATTGACAGTTAGCGCTCGGACGTCTGGAACGCGACCTGCAAAATATTTTTTGTCTATATTCGTAGCTGTCAATCTAACATTGACAATCTGCTTTTGAGGTTATATTCCGTTCTGTCGTTCCTAAACCAAAGTGAATATAATTTCTCCTAAACGACGTTTAGGTTACATTCATTTTAGAAGAAAAATAATAAAATACAGCAGAAATGCCGTTCATGAAAGGAAGAGCCCCTATCCGTCGTACACTAAATTACTTGAACGCTGGCAGACTGGTATTGAAAGAAAAAATCAAGATAATGTCTGTGGCTTATAATATAAATGGTCAAAACAATCTTGGGGCCAAGGAATTTGTTTTCTGGTATTTGCCGCAAATTCAGTACAAAAACCCAGACGTGCAGGTAGCAACGTTGAAGAACCTGACTCCCTCGCCATTCATAAAGTGCTATTTCGAAGATGGGAGAAATATTTTAGTAGATGTCGATAATAAATCTAAGGAGGAAATTTTGGAGCATTTAATTAGTACTGTTGGTGAGTTTTGTTTTATTTATTACTAACTTTTTCCGTGGTTTCGCTGCCATGTCCTATTTCACAGGAACCGCTATCTTTCTAGGACAAAAAGTAGCCTATGCCATTCATCGGTTGTGAAGCTTTCTATCAGTGAGTGAATTGTATCTTCTTATAATATTAGTTTAGATATCTTGATAGTATTTATTTGAAACTAGTTGTATAGGCCCTCTCACAAAGAGGAGGCCTGTGCCCCAGCAGTGGGGAAATTAAAAGGTTGAGATTATGATGATGAGTTGTATAGGCATAAACGCTGCAATGACACTTGGCAATAGTTTGTGTAAACTTTAAACTTACTCCAATATCAAGTTTTTCAAAGAAATTTACTTAACCTGTCAGTTACCCGAGAAACAGTTACAAAAGAAAATTGATTGTGTCTTGTCTTCACATGCCATGGGATGTTGAAGGATTAAAATAATTAATATTGCTGATAAGTAAGCTCAACAAAACTTCTAAGCATGTCTTAAAAGATTTGCTTTAGTTCAGTATCTCTAGTACAAAATATCTACTAAAAGTTGGCTATGAACCTCTAATTAGGTTATTTTGTCCCACTACTGGGCATAGAAATCCCTCTCCTCCTTCTACTTTGTACTTTGCTGGTACGGACCATTCCCTTCAGTATGAGTTGAGCTTGTCCTGCCATCTTTGCCTTGGTCTGCTGCAGTGTAGTCTGGTATTTAGCAGGACCCTTTTGGTGGTTCTATTAACCTCTGTAAACTATATATAGCTCACTAGCAATATGCACCTGTCTTTGCATGGGTGAAAATTATACACAAACCTTCCTCTTTCTATTAGCCCATCCTTTCTTATTAATCATAATCTCTATTAGTGAAAACCTTATCAAAATCTGTTGCACGGTTTAGAAGAAGTAAGCGGAGAAACTGACCATCACTTTGATTTATTACTATTTAGAGATTCTCTTACCACTTTCCACACATATTACTTAATCTACCTGTATTCTTATTACAGGTAAATCAAAGGACGTATTAGAACAGGAAGCAATAGCAGCGGAGAAGAAAGACAATCCTGCAAACTTTGGCATTGGCTGTGAACGACCATGCATTTGTGAGGCCTATGGTCAAGTTCCCTGCCCCGGTGTGGTACCGCTACCTAAGTTCATGAGAGGAAAGTTTAAAAATGCTACTGATTAGAATAGTGAATAGTTAAGAGGTAGAATTTGAAAATGTTGATGTTTCTTTAATCATTAAATTATTGAAAATTAAACAGTTGAGGTTCTTCTAGTAAATGTCATCAGAAATAGTTATGACAGGTAGTTCTGTCATGAAAATACTGAGACAGTTGCTTACTTAGACTGAAAGGTTATAGACGGAGTGTCAAAATCCAGCAATCTGAAGTACCAGAATGAGAAGCCCGCTTGTTCTCCTCCTTCTTGTAATCCGTACACGCGAAATAAGCTCGCATAGACAAAATGAGAAGCCGATATGTCATCGTTACTTTTGTCAAGGTCACACAGATTTTAACGTTCCTGCTTCATTTAATGTCCAATGACATTCCGTCTATAACTTTTCATAGTCTAAGGTTGCATATGTATAATTTTACTATACAGGGTGTAACGGAAATACATGGTCATATTTTAACCCGTCAAGCCCCTCATTAGCAGACACAATTAAACGAGGGGCCTGACAGATTAAATACTGTTTCTGTCCATAAAGATGAACGGCTTTCTTCAAGAAAGTTATAGTTTATTCCGAAAACAAAATTTGAACCTAATGGGAGGTTCAAATTGTTTTTTGACTAATTTTGATCAGCTGATGACAACTTTGTATGATAAGTCCATCTACAATATGACTACATACGCATTTCCTTTACATCCTGTATTAATTCACATATCAGTACAAAATAATTAATGAAGGAAGTTGTGAAGCCTGTGAAGCCCCGCGACTCACTGGTGAGTCGGACAAAAAAAAAAAATTAAAGAGAAAAAAAAAAAAAATCGGCTGTCAACCCGGGTTGTCGTCGGGGTTCAATTTGACAACCCGGATTTGGCCGCGGGGGTTGAGGGGAAGCAATTTTTTGGTAAACAATAGTTTGAGAACCAGACAAAGAAACATTGGAAAGTTTAGTGATTAAAAACCATTAACATTTTCAATAATGTAAAGTTAAGAAAAATAGTTATTTAGTAGTAGGTAGATAATTTTATTGTAATAAAACCAGTTAAAATAACTTTTTAATTTTATTGAAACAATATAAAAATATACCTAGTCAAACACAGACTTCACAAGTACACCAACGTCTTGCAAAATCATGAAATCCAAAATGGTGATATACCTATTCTGTTCATTTTATATTTAGTTTGTTTTACACTAATAACTTCATTTACTACTGGCTAACCCGGCAAACATTGTTCTGCGTTTAAAAAATGGGGGGTTGGGGTAGGAGGGTAAAAAATACTTTACAACCTATTCTCATACCTACCAAATATACAAAAAAAAAAACGTTAAAATCGGCCGAGCCGTTTCGGAGGGGTGCCACAAACACCGAGATTTTTAAATACATATATTAGACACAACATGAAAATATGATGTGTGTCCATTGACAACCATCAATTCATGTAATATTTTTTTATTTGGGTGGGATATAATCATAATTATTATCATAAGTAGCACCTCTCTGTAAGGTGGCCTGTGTTTCTGCAAGCATTGAAATCCGATTAGGAATGTCACCAGGATTAAAAAAATATACATTCTACTTGATCCGCCTTTTAGATTAACAAAAAATATTGGACACATAGTTTTAGCTTTTTAACCGACTTCAAAAAAAGGAGGTTATCAATTCGGATGATCTGATTATTAAATATCTAAATTTTTTAAGTACGTAGAAATGAAGAAGGCTAGATGTAGGTAATTAATAATTTTATTATTTGGCGCCGACTCAAAATTAGTTTATATAAAATTTGATATTTTATGTAGGTAAATAAGCTCAATACTCAAGACTTAAAAGGTTTATTTATTTTTTGCTTTTTAGTTATTTTTCGTCGGTTGAATTTTTTTTTTTAAAGTTTTTTATTTTATAATTTTTTGTGACTGCATCATCTTTTAGAACTCTGAGGCTAATTTCTAATCCTTCATCATTCCTCTTGGCACTGAGCTGATGATGTAACCATCCTTCCATGAGGTTCCCAGGATATTGACCAATTGAGGCTACCTCCAATATTCTAAAGACGTCTTTTCTTCAAAACATAATATTAAGTGGTATCTGTCACTAAAACCAGTTTTTTATAGGTATCTAACTTCTATTGTTTAGGAAAGGTATGGTTTCCATCATCAGCTCAGTTTCATGATGTGATGATTTCTAAATGCAAATACCTGATTAAGATATGAAAAGTAAACAGAAACAATATTCGTACCCAATTTTCTTATTCTTAATTCTTTATTGTACACCAAATCTTAACATAAAATAGAGTCATTACACAGTTCATGTACAAAGGCGAGCTTAACTCGAAGTTGAGTTTTCTCCCAGCAAAACCTTTGAGTGATAGAGTGAGGTCACATTCGAGGGTAGGATTGTGTACAATATAAACTTATATAAATAAGCCCTAGGTATATATAAAATACATACAAAATACTATATACTAATATATACAAATATACACCAATATATACCCTAATAATATGTAATTTTCGAGGTTTTCTCTCAATTTTATCAGGATTCCATGATCAGATTCTGATGTCCTTCACTTGGGACCACCCTAAGGTATACCCTATCTAAGAAAAAAAGAATCATCAAAATCGGTTCATAAACAACAGAGTGAGGGCCGAACATACATTCAGAAACGCTAAACGTGCCCACAATTTTCGAGGTTTTCTCTCATATTTATCAGGATTCCGTTATCAGATCCTGATTTGTTTGACATGGAACCACCCTTGAGGTATACCCTATCTAAGAAAAAAATAATGATCAAGATCGGTTCATAAATGACGGAGTGAGGGCTAAACATACACAAAAAAAAAAAAACTTGAGAACCTCCTCCTTTTTTTCGTCAGTTAAAAAAGGAAGTCGGTTCTATTTTTTTGTAAAAAAGTTTTTTATTCAAATAAATAAATATGACAAGGATAAAGCGCATTAAAGTTCAGGTTACTTCGCGGTAAAGAGTATAGCACGGCGTGACGTCACGCAAAATTTCAATCCACTAAGTATATCGTCTTTACTTTTTGTTGACGTGGCAGAAGAAGAAACACGTGTCCAATATTTTATGGTAAGTAATCTAACTCACGGACCAAATATATTTTTTTAGGAAACTACCCTTTTATCGAAACGTATAATCTTTGATGTGGTAAGCCATCAACGCAGCCGCAATGTACTGCATATTCTGGAACGCAGCGAATGTCCTCGAATTGCAGTGGTCAAAAAGTTGGTCATCCACTTCCTTGCCTCGCGGGCAAGTGTGGAAGAATATCCAGCGATGATTGGTGTATCTATTGATCTCCTGAAAAATAAGACAAAGTTTGCTGTTTTGGCGAAAAAGGGGACACGATTGTTGTTTTCATCAAAAGCTGGGACATGACAAAAAAACCGGCCAAGTGCGTGTCGGACTTCGCACATTTAGGGTTCCGTACCAAATGAGAGAAATTATCTAAGAAAAAATCAGATTTATCAATATATTGGTATTTGTTAGTAAAATATACGAGTACGTAAACATTATCACAAATATCAAGTTCTTAGGTCAATGGTAAGTTAAAAATTCTTAGGAACAAAATTTTGTGACAGACGACGGACAGATAGACGGACACGTGAGTAGGTTTCCGTATGACTTCTCCCGCTCTGGGTGGAGCGGGAGGGTGTGTCAGACTCTAACTGACTAAAACCCACCCCTGTTCCTTCCCTGCGATGAGTCCCCAGGGGCGCGATAATTTTGTTTTGAATTTATCCATGACTCCTGGACAGGCATCGGCCATGACGGGCACCGTAATGCATTGCTGACAACTCTTTGAGGCGCGCGTGGAACACTACGCGCCGTCGACTCTCGGGCCTGATCCTGATCGGACGGCGACGTACCCACTACTCGCCGTCCGCAGGCCTGCGTCTACGGTGGCCGGAGATCGTCTCGCGACGTCCGACGCCCAGGGCGTCGCCTGCGGCGGCTGCTACTGGAGGCGTGAGGGCGACTGTCAAGGCTCCCTCACCCGTCGCCTCCTCCTTCGCGAGCATTACTGCTTCGTAGAAGGAGGCGACTGCTTCCCATTCCCTCTCGCTCCGTACCATGGCCTGAATGAGGGCCGGGCGCGAGAGGTCGCTGCCGCCGATCACCTCCACGAGGACACGGTGGGGCTCCGGGTGGTGACACCCGGGCGTTTCCCTCCGCCTTATCCTACACAGGAACCTCCCGAAACTTCCGTGTCCGGTGAGGACCTGCGTCAGGCGGAAGGTGAGGACGCCGCAGCGCCTCTCCAGCCACTCCTCAAAGAGGGGCCTTACCGCCGCAATTGCGGTGTGCCCGGGTACGGAACCCTAAAACCATCAACTAACCATCACTAATCACTACATAGTATAAAACAAAGTCACTTTCTGCATCTGTCTGTTTCTCCGCTAACTCTTCCTAAACCACGTTACGAATTTTGATGCGGTTTTTAACCGACTTCGAAAAAGGAGGAGGTTCGACTAGGTATGTATTTTTTTTTAATGTATGTCCACCGATTTCTCCGTCAGTTGTGGACCGATTTTCAAAATTCTTTTTGAATCTGAAAGAATATGCTCCCGAGGTGGTCCCATATAAATTTTATCGAAATAGCTTGAGAGCTTTTTGAAAAACTGAACAAAAACGAATAATACATATACATAGATGACGTTTTGGTTTTCTACAATTACGATTATGTTTAAATTCCACGTTCATGTTATTGTGGTTTTTAGTTCTGGGGTATAACAACAAAAAGTGAAAAAAAAAACAACCGACTTCCAAAAAAGAAAATACACTAAAAATTAAAAAATAACTTTAATTTCAGAAGTCGGTGTAAATAACGAAGAAATAAAATACAAACATTGACTTTCGAAATTTTTAAATTTCTAATGTATTTTCTTTTTTGGAAGTCGGTTGTTTTTTTTTGTAAAATAAATTTCACTAATAGAAAGAGCGATACCTAAACGAGGAAGTTTTGTGTATATAATTTGCACAAGCGCGGAGCCGGGGCGGCAAACTAATGGGCAGGAGGGAAATAAAATACCTCCCGCGGACCACAAGGCCGAAAATGGACACTTCGTAAAAAACTTCGCCAGTGGGCTGCTCTGGCATATCTCGAGTTAAGGCCACTGGTGTACTGGGGCTTCGGATTGGAGAGCTCAGTAGGGATGGCGGCGGATGAACCAATGGTCAACGGCGGCACCCGGGCCCTCCAGGAGGGTCACAACCTTGGCGTCAGGCGGTAGCCGGCCGTAAAACCACATAGCCAAAACAACACCTCCTAATTATGAAGCACAGAAAAAAGATAAGGGGTCATACAGCTAGGGCGTTCCCCAGAAGAGACGATTCGATTGCGAGTAATGGGAACATAGGGCGTCCCCCCCAAGCGACGGTTATGACAAGAACAAACATTCGCAATTAAATTGTAAGATCAGAATGGCGACATGGAACCTGGGCTCCCTCACCGGACGCAGCCAAGAACTAGCAGAGACCCTGAAAAAGAGAAGCATTAACGTATGCTGCATACAAGAACTGCGATAGAAGGGGTCAAAATTATGTGACCTAGGATTAGGATACCAACTGGCCTACCACGGGACGACTAGTAAGCAAAATGGAGTAGGCGTCATACTCGATAAGCAACTTAAGGATAGAATAGTGAACATCGAAAGAAAGTCAGACCGTCTCATAGCAGTAAAGCTGGCCATGGATAGTCAAATCATAATGAACATCATTTGTGCGTACGCACCCCAAAGTGAATGCCGAGAAGAAGAGAAGGATGAGGAGGAGGAGGAGGATGAGTTCTGGGAAGATTTGGATGAGGTTGTAGTAAACGTACCATCGGGGGAAACAAAATTCGTCATGGGTGATCTAAATGTTGAAATGGGTGGTCATATGGGTGAATCCAATAATGGATATGAGAACATTTATGGGGGTTTTGGATTTGGGAGTCTAAACAAGGAGGGACAACGTGTTTTAGAGTTTGCCATGAGACACAATATGATCATTATTAATACCACCTTCCAAAAGAAACCCGATCATCTCATAACCTGAATTCTGAGCGGTTTAGATTCACAACCTACCAGGAGATCAGAATCACAAAACATATTCCGAGGCTGGTATGAGGCCGGTATTGTGAAAGGTACAGATTCACAAATTACCAGGAGAACAGAATCATGAAAAATTGTTTCTGGGGCTGGAATCATGAAAGGTGAGGAGATTTTCAAACTACCAGGAGACCAGAGAAAATCATAAACGGTATAGACTCTCAAACTACCTTATTAATAATTTATTATTTTTATCTAGACTTTGTCTCATTATTTGGGGTCGGCCTTTCTGGTCCTCATCCTCCATTTAGCACGATCTAGTGCCTCATCTGTACTAAGCTGAGCATCCTTCAGGTCCTTTCAAACCGTTCTCTGCCATGTGGAGAGTAGTCTTTCACGCTTGCGTTTCGTCGTAGGCAAATCTAGGGCAAGCTTCACCATATGGTCGTCTGGCTCAGGCCGTCTTTGTATGTGGCCATACCACCGTAAACGCTTTTCTTTGATTTTGTCGGCTATGGGGCAACTTTGATACTGATAAGTTTTGAAGCTAATTTAATTTAGACTGAAGTGGCAGTGGGCAGGGAACAGCGAAAGGGCAATCCTACTAATATTATAAATGCGAAAGTTTGTATGTTTGTTTGTTTGTATGTTTGTATATTTGTATGTTTGGCTGAAGGTAACGCAAAAACGGCTGAAGGGATTTCAATGACATTTTGCACACAGGTAGGTCATAGCCTGGATTAACACATAGGCTACGTTTTATCCCGGTAAATGACAAGACTTTAGCGAAGGCTGAGGTGGAAGTAGAAATCCCAAGTCAGGCTGACCGAGCGGTATACGCTCACAAAGTACCAGGAGACCAGAAACATGAGAAGTATTTCTAGGGCTGGAATCATGAGCGGTAATGACTCGCAAAGTACCAGGGGACCAGAATCATGAAGAGGTATTTTCGGGGCTGCCATCCTTAGCGGTATATCTTCGGAAACCACCAGGAAACCAGAACCAAGAAGAAGTGTTTCCGGGGCATAAAGTGCGAAGTGAAGAAGTGTTTTCTGGTCTTTTTTGATTTCTACAGGGTTTATTTATCGTGCTACTCTCTGGAAATACCACTCAAACTTATTATTACACTTTTTACGCGGGCGAAGCCGCGGGCGGAAGCTAGTATAACATATAAATAAAACATACCATATTCATACCATCTTCTATTTATGTCTTCATGGTTAGTTAATAACTTTTAACCGACGAAAAAAAAGGACGAGGTTCTCAATTCGACCGTATATATATGTATATACTAGCTTCCGCCCGCGGCTTCGCCCGCGTGAAAAGTATGATTATAAATTTGAGTGGTATTTCTAGAGAGTAGCAAGTTAAAAAACACTGTAGGAATCAAATTCAAAGTCAGTTATTCAAATTAGGCTGCGAGCCAGAACTTTTTGAACGTCTAAGTTCTACATAAAGACAGTTCCAATACTCCTGCCCTTTTTTTTTTTTTTTCACGTTACCTTTTAAGTATCTTGCCCGTGACTCCGTTCTGCGTAGACATCTGGATTGGGTCCAAACATTTGTGAAAGATTAAATGTTAGTATGGGCTAGGATCATGATAAATTAGAATTTCATACATTCGCAGGGCTTACCAAAGTTGGACAGCGATTTTTTGCGTTAGGCCGAACATATGTCTCTCTCATCTCTTTTCTATGGACTGCTTGCGTTTGTATCTACGTTTGACGACGAAGTTTTGTTGTTTATGTTAAATTAACTTTTTCACGATTCTGGCACCGTGGTAGAATATTTTGTGATTCTGATCTCCTGGTAGGTTGTGAATCTATACCGCTCAGGATTCAAGCCCCGGAAACACTTCTTCTTCTTGATTCTGGGCTCCTGGTGGGGTGTGTGAAGCTAAAAAAAAAAAAAAAAAAAAAGCTTTACAGCTTAGGATTGTAGCCCCGAAAATACGTATTCATGATTCTGGTTTCCTGGTACTTTGTGAGTCTTTACCGGTCATGATTTCAGCACTGGAAATACTTCTCATTTTTCTGGTCTCCTGGTAATTTGTAAATCTCTACCTCTCCTAATACCAGCCTCGGAATATGTTTTGTGATTCTGATCTCCTGGTAGTTTGTGAATCTACACCGCTCAGGATTATTGCCCCGGAAACACTTCTTCTTGATTCTGGTATCCTGGTGGTTTGTGAAGCCATACAGCTTGGGATTGTAGCCCCGAAAACACCTATTCATGATTCTGGTCTCCTGGTACTTTGTGAGTCTTTATCTCTCATGATTTCAGCCCTGGAAATAATTCTCATGTGTCTGGTGTCCTAGTACTTTTTGAGCGTGTGCGCTCGTTCAGCCTGACTTTGGATTTCTACTTCCACCTCAGCCTTCGCTAAAATAGCCCCGAAAATACGTATTCATGATTCTGGTTTCCTGGTACTTTGTGAGTCTTTATCTCTCATGATTTCAGCCCTGGAAATAATACTCATGTTTCTGGTGTCCTAGTACTTTTTGAGCGTGTGCGCTCGTTCAGCCTGACTTTGGATTTCTACTTCCACCTCAGCCTTCGCTAAGTCTTGTCATTTACCGGGATAAAAAGTAGCCTATGTGTTAATCCAGGTCATGACCTACGTGTGTGCAAAATTTCATTGTAATCCCTTCAGCCGTTTTTGCGATACCTTCAGCCAAACATACAAACATACAAACTAACAAACATACAAACATACAAACTTTCGCATTTATAATATTAGTAGGATTAGTAGGATAGTAGGATTAACTTTAAAACTTTTTTTTTTTTTGTAATAATAAGTTTACACACTACCACACAACACTACACACAACACCACCACCAACACTTTTTACGCGGGCGAAGCCGCGGGCGGAAGCTAGTAGGCAAATAAATGGGTAAATAAATGGGTAAATAAATGGGTGGGACGATCAATAGACGATCAATAGACGATCAATAGACTTTCAATAGACTTTCAATAGACTTTCAATAGACTTTCAATAGACTTTCAATAGACTTTCAATAGACTTTCAATAGACTTTCAATAGACGATCAATAGACGATCAATAGACGATCAATAGACGATCAATAGACGATCAATAGACGATCAATAGACGATCAATAGACGATCAATAGACGATCAATAGACGATCAATAGACGATCAATAGACGATCAATAGACGATCAATAGACGATCAATAGACGATCAATAGACGATCAATAGACGATCAATAGACGATCAATAGACGATCAATAGACGATCAATAGACGATCAATAGACGATCAATAGACGATCAATAGACGATCAATAGACGATCAATAGACGATCAATAGACTTTCAATAGACGATCAATAGACTTTCAATAGACTTTCAATAGACTTTCAATAGACTTTCAATAGACTTTCAATAGACTTTCAATAGACTTTCAATAGACTTTCAATAGACTTTCAATAGACTTTCAATAGACTTTCAATAGACTTTCAATAGACGATCAATAGACGATCAATAGACGATCAATAGACGATCAATAGACGATCAATAGACGATCAATAGACGATCAATAGACGATCAATAGACGATCAATAGACTTTCAATAGACTTTCAATAGACTTTCAATAGACGATCAATAGACGATCAATAGACGATCAATAGACGATCAATAGACGATCAATAGACGATCAATAGACGATCAATAGACGATCAATAGACGATCAATAGACGATCAATAGACGATCAATAGACTTTACAAGATAGGTACCCTGACACACTGAGCGAGTGTGTGTGCCCTAAAGTCTTTATGTAGAACTTTGTCGTTCAAAAAAATCTGGATTTCATCCTAACTTTTAATTTTGATTTCTACTGGGTTTATTTAACGTGCTTCTCTCTGGAAATACCACTCAAACTTATTATTACACTTTTTACGCGGGCGAAGCCGCGGGCGGAAGTTAGTAGGCAAATAAATGGGTAAATAAATGGGTAAATAAATGGGTAAATAAACGGGTAAATAAATGGATAGATAGATTTTCGACGATCAATACACGATCAATAGACGATCAATAGACTTTCAATAGACTTTCAATAGACTTTCAATAGACTTTCAATAGACTTTCAATAGACTTTCAATAGACTTTCAATAGACTTTCAAGAGACGATCAATAGACGATCAATAGACGATCAATAGGCGATCAATAGACGATCAATAGACGATCAATAGACGATCAATAGACGATCAATAGACGATCAATAGACGATCAATAGACGATCAATAGACGATCAATAGACGATCAATAGACTTTCAATAGACTTTCAATAGTCTTTCAATAGACTTTCAATAGACTTTCAATAGACTTTCAATAGACTTTCAATAGACTTTCAATAGACTTTCAATAGACTTTCAATAGACGATCAATAGACGATCAATAGACGATCAATAGACGATCAATAGACGATCAATAGACGATCAATAGACGATCAATAGACGATCAATAGACGATCAATAGACGATCAATAGACGATCAATAGACGATCAATAGACGATCAATAGACGATCAATAGACGATCAATAGACGATCAATAGACGATCAATAGACGATCAATAGACTTTCAATAGACTTTCAATAGACGATCAATAGACGATCAATAGACGATCAATAGACGATCAATAGACGATCAATAGACGATCAATAGACGATCAATAGACGATCAATAGACGATCAATAGACGATCAATAGACGATCTATAGACTTTACAAGATAGGTACCCCGACACACTGAGCGAGTGTGTGTGCCCTAAAGTCTTTATGTAGAACTTTGTCGTTCAAAAAAATCTGGATTTCATCCTAACTTTTAATTTTGATTTCTACTGGGTTTATTTAACGTGCTTCTCTCTGGAAATACCACTCAAACTTATTATTACACTTTTTATGCGGGCGAAACCGCGGGCGGAAGTTAGTAGGCAAATAAATGGGTAAATAAATGGGTAAAGAAATGGGTAAATAAATGGGTAAATAAACGGGTAAATAAATGGATAGATAGATTTTCGACGATCAATACACGATCAATAGACGATCAATAGACTTTCAATAGACTTTCAATAGACTTTCAATAGACTTTCAATAGACTTTCAATAGACTTTCAATAGACTTTCAATAGACTTTCAATAGACTTTCAATAGACGATCAATAGACGATCAATAGACGATCAATAGACGATCAATAGACGATCAATAGACGATCAATAGACGATCAATAGACGATCAATAGACGATCAATAGACTTTCAATAGACTTTCAATAGACTTTCAATAGATTTTCAATAGACTTTCAATAGACTTTCAATAGACTTTCAACAGACTTTCAATAGACTTTCAACAGATGATCAATAGACTTTCAACAGATGATCAATCGATGATCAATAGATAATCAATAAATAGATAAATAAATGAGTAACGAATAATAAATATTTACATACTTCTGGTTACATAACTACACTTACATATTCAGAAAAATTCTAACACGTGCAATTCCAGTTTATAGTAGTCCTCTTCACTGTATCCAGCGACAGCGACCCAGACTACTTCTCCTTCCTTTCGTGAGCTCTCTGATGACTGGCAAAACCAAATTTAGTCTTGAAAACCCGGTCACACCGTGAACAGAAGAGCTGATCAGCATCGTTGTATGTGTAGTTGTAAGGCTTTGGGCGATTTTTGCGTATTTGGCGCTTCTTGTCTAGGTCTTCAAGACGATTATTTTCAAAGCGTTTAGCTGCTCTGTGGATTGAAGTGCGCCACCTTTCTCGGTTTCGAGCAAGCTCCCGCCATTCATCAACGGGTATGCCACAAGTCGTCAGGTGACGTTTGAGAACATCTTTGTAGCGCAGGTTTTGCCCGCCCTGTGCACGTTTTCTTAGGGCAAGCTCTGAGTGGAAAGCTGTTTTAGGTAGCCTAATGACTCTCGCTCTAAGCCACGTATGTACTTGTCGGATACGTTTTATATTAATTGTGTTTTAGTACTGCAAATTCGTAATTTCGAAAAGAAATATCGAAAATTCAGGTAATGTTTGTTTGGAAAAAAGTTTAGTAATAACACTTGGAATTCAAATTCGTAAAAAAGTTAAAAAAAAATTGTGACTTTTGTGATATTGGGAAGTAAAATACGTGGTTCGCTCGGTAGACATTTATTGATTAACAGACGCCGTGGTTGGTAAACGGTATTTATACAATATTGGCGCACAGCTTATGAATACCCTACATTACACCTCCACCCTTATTAACTAACCTAAAATTAACATACGTAGTTACTTATACCTAATTTATTCACATAATAATACCTAATACATTATATTTTACTAACAATACATTCGGTACTTATAAGTTACCTTAATGCTAACTTATTGGCTACATTGACAATACACAGACAAATATTTTATACTTATTAGTTACCTTAATGAAAACATATAACTCGTACCTACTTGATCTAAACTAAACTATAATTAGGGCTGACCATATCTTTGGGGGGGTTTCCTATTTCTAACGGGACGAGGTTCACCAGCGGTCGCTGCTATACTGTTGGATCCATCTGACAGCCTTTTAGATGAATCCTATCATATATATGTGAATACAAATTCAAATACAGCTGACGCTTTGTCTCGGTTAGTAGAAAGTTATAAAGCTATTAGCGAAACAAGCATAGAGGAAGTGCCGGAACAAACGTACCTTCACTTTGCCTCGGATGCCTTGTTACTTAAACACGAAGATATTAGAAAGGAGACAAAAAGTGACCCCATGTTAATGCGTGTATTGAGCTATGTTAGGGATGGTTGGCCTAAGGAAGTAGAGATAAAGGAACTTAGACCTTATTTTAATAGACGTAATGAAATATATACCGAGCTAGGTTGCCTTATGTGGGGTCATAGGTTAATAGTGCCTAGATCTTGTCAAGATAGGGTATTGATGGAGCTACATGATACTCATATGGGGATAGTTAAGACAAAATGTGTTGCCAGAAGTTATGTGTGGTGGCCGGGGATTGATGAAATGTTGGAAAACCTATGTCGAAACTGCACAATCTGCGCAGAAATGGCCGAGGCGCCAGTACACCACGCACCGCAGTCGTGGAACTGGCCGTCTCGTCCATGGACTAGGTTACACGTAGATTTTTTAGGGCCTATACACGGACACAAGTATTTAATAATGGTGGATGCCACCTCCAAATGGATTGAAGCATGTCCGGTCACTTCGACTACGGCCAAAGCAATAATATGTAAAATCAGAGAAATTTGGTCACGTTTTGGTATACCAAAACAATTAGTCTCCGATAACGGGCCTCCCTTTAGTAGTGAAGAATTTAATTCATTTTTAGAATATAACGGAGTAGAACATGTATTTTCCGCACCATACCACCCAGCTTCCAATGGTTTGGCGGAGAACGCGGTCAGGCAGTGTAAAAGAGTGATAAAAAAAGCAATTATTCAGAATATAGATGTAGAACTTGCCGTTCAGCGGTTTTTACTAGTGTATAGGACCACTGAACATAGTACGACAAAAGAGAGCCCATCACAAATATTACAAGGTAGGACATTAAGAACTCGGTTAGACCGGCTGAAACCTTCGCGCGAGAAGCAGGTGGCCGACGCGCAGCTCCGGCAGAAAAACGGGGCAGGCGGAACGCATCGCGCCCTCGGCGCGGGGGATGGAGTTTGGTGCCGGGTGTACCAAGGATTAAAGAGGTGGGTAAGTGGTACGGTAATTAAGCGCCTGAGTACTACGGACTATCAATTAAGATTATTAGATGGCACAGAGATACATAGGCATATTGATCAGTTAAAGTTAAAATGTAAGGCAAATCAGTCACAACCCACTGATGGCGTAATGGTCAGCACAGAAATAGCGCCCAAAAACTCTAACCGGCCCTTAGGTAATGTACTGGTCTTTCCTACAGTACCGGTTACGGAAATACCCATCGAGGTGTGCTCAGGTGGAGGTGTGGGAGTTTCGGGATGCGATAGGGATGAGGCGCATTCGGTACCGGGATTGATAGCGCCGGATTCATCTAAAAGGCTGTCAGATGGATCCAACAGTATAGCAGCGACCGCTGGTGAACCTCGTCCCGTTAGAAATAGGAAACCCCCCCAAAGATATGGTCAGCCCTAATTATAGTTTAGTTTAGATCAAGTAGGTACGAGTTATATGTTTTCATTAAGGTAACTAATAAGTATAAAATATTTGTCTGTGTATTGTCAATGTAGCCAATAAGTTAGCATTAAGGTAACTTATAAGTACCGAATGTATTGTTAGTAAAATATAATGTATTAGGTATTATTATGTGAATAAATTAGGTATAAGTAACTACGTATGTTAATTTTAGGTTAGTTAATAAGGGTGGAGGTGTAATGTAGGGTATTCATAAGCTGTGCGCCAATATTGTATAAATACCGTTTACCAACCACGGCGTCTGTTAATCAATAAATGTCTACCGAGCGAACCACGTATTTTACTTCCCAATATCACAAAAGTCACAATTTTTTTTTAACTTTTTTACGAATTTGAATTCCAAGTGTTATTACTAAACTTTTTTCCAAACAAACATTACCTGAATTTTCGATATTTCTTTTCGAAATTACGAATTTGCAGTACTAAAACACAATTAATATAAAACGTATCCGACAAGTACATACGTGGCTTAGAGCGAGAGTCATTAGGCTACCTAAAACAGCTTTCCACTCAGAGCTTGCCCTAAGAAAACGTGCACAGGGCGGGCAAAACCTGCGCTACAAAGATGTTCTCAAACGTCACCTGACGACTTGTGGCATACCCGTTGATGAATGGCGGGAGCTTGCTCGAAACCGAGAAAGGTGGCGCACTTCAATCCACAGAGCAGCTAAACGCTTTGAAAATAATCGTCTTGAAGACCTAGACAAGAAGCGCCAAATACGCAAAAATCGCCCAAAGCCTTACAACTACACATACAACGATGCTGATCAGCTCTTCTGTTCACGGTGTGACCGGGTTTTCAAGACTAAATTTGGTTTTGCCAGTCATCAGAGAGCTCACGAAAGGAAGGAGAAGTAGTCTGGGTCGCTGTCGCTGGATACAGTGAAGAGGACTACTATAAACTGGAATTGCACGTGTTAGAATTTTTCTGAATATGTAAGTGTAGTTATGTAACCAGAAGTATGTAAATATTTATTATTCGTTACTCATTTATTTATCTATTTATTGATTATCTATTGATCATCGATTGATCATCTGTTGAAAGTCTATTGATCATCTGTTGAAAGTCTATTGAAAGTCTGTTGAAAGTCTATTGAAAGTCTATTGAAAGTCTATTGAAAATCTATTGAAAGTCTATTGAAAGTCTATTGAAAGTCTATTGATCGTCTATTGATCGTCTATTGATCGTCTATTGATCGTCTATTGATCGTCTATTGATCGTCTATTGATCGTCTATTGATCGTCTATTGATCGTCTATTGAAAGTCTATTGAAAGTCTATTGAAAGTCTATTGAAAGTCTATTGAAAGTCTATTGAAAGTCTATTGAAAGTCTATTGAAAGTCTATTGATCGTCTATTGATCGTGTATTGATCGTCGAAAATCTATCTATCCATTTATTTACCCGTTTATTTACCCATTTATTTACCCATTTCTTTACCCATTTATTTACCCATTTATTTGCCTACTAACTTCCGCCCGCGGCTTCGCCCGCATAAAAAGTGTAATAATAAGTTTGAGTGGTATTTCCAGAGAGAAGCACGTTAAATAAACCCAGTAGAAATCAAAATTAAAAGTTAGGATGAAATCCAGATTTTTTTGAACGACAAAGTTCTACATAAAGACTTTAGGGCACACACACTCGCTCAGTGTGTCGGGGTACCTATCTTGTAAAGTCTATAGATCGTCTATTGATCGTCTATTGATCGTCTATTGATCGTCTATTGATCGTCTATTGATCGTCTATTGATCGTCTATTGATCGTCTATTGATCGTCTATTGATCGTCTATTGATCGTCTATTGAAAGTCTATTGAAAGTCTATTGATCGTCTATTGATCGTCTATTGATCGTCTATTGATCGTCTATTGATCGTCTATTGATCGTCTATTGATCGTCTATTGATCGTCTATTGATCGTCTATTGATCGTCTATTGATCGTCTATTGATCGTCTATTGATCGTCTATTGATCGTCTATTGATCGTCTATTGATCGTCTATTGATCGTCTATTGATCGTCTATTGATCGTCTATTGATCGTCTATTGAAAGTCTATTGAAAGTCTATTGAAAGTCTATTGAAAGTCTATTGAAAGTCTATTGAAAGTCTATTGAAAGTCTATTGAAAGTCTATTGAAAGTCTATTGAAAGTCTATTGAAAGTCTATTGATCGTCTATTGATCGTCTATTGATCGTCTATTGATCGTCTATTGATCGTCTATTGATCGTCTATTGATCGTCTATTGATCGTCTATTGATCGTCTATTGATCGCCTATTGATCGTCTATTGATCGTCTATTGATCGTCTCTTGAAAGTCTATTGAAAGTCTATTGAAAGTCTATTGAAAGTCTATTGAAAGTCTATTGAAAGTCTATTGAAAGTCTATTGAAAGTCTATTGAAAGTCTATTGATCGTCTATTGATCGTGTATTGATCGTCGAAAATCTATCTATCCATTTATTTACCCGTTTATTTACCCATTTATTTACCCATTTATTTACCCATTTATTTGCCTACTAACTTCCGCCCGCGGCTTCGCCCGCGTAAAAAGTGTAATAATAAGTTTGAGTGGTATTTCCAGAGAGAAGCACGTTAAATAAACCCAGTAGAAATCAAAATTAAAAGTTAGGATGAAATCCAGATTTTTTTGAACGACAAAGTTCTACATAAAGACTTTAGGACACACACACTCGCTCAGTGTGTCGGGGTACCTATCTTGTAAAGTCTATTGATCGTCTATTGATCGTCTATTGATCGTCTATTGATCGTCTATTGATCGTCTATTGATCGTCTATTGATCGTCTATTGATCGTCTATTGATCGTCTATTGATCGTCTATTGATCGTCTATTGATCGTCTATTGATCGTCTATTGATCGTCTATTGATCGTCTATTGATCGTCTATTGATCGTCTATTGATCGTCTATTGATCGTCTATTGAAAGTCTATTGAAAGTCTATTGAAAGTCTATTGATCGTCTATTGATCGTCTATTGATCGTCTATTGATCGTCTATTGATCGTCTATTGATCGTCTATTGATCGTCTATTGATCGTCTATTGAAAGTCTATTGAAAGTCTATTGAAAGTCTATTGAAAGTCTATTGAAAGTCTATTGAAAGTCTATTGAAAGTCTATTGAAAGTCTATTGATCGTCTATTGATCGTGTATTGATCGTCGAAAATCTATCTATCCATTTATTTACCCGTTTATTTACCCATTTATTTACCCATTTCTTTACCCATTTATTTACCCATTTATTTGCCTACTAACTTCCGCCCGCGGCTTCGCCCGCATAAAAAGTGTAATAATAAGTTTGAGTGGTATTTCCAGAGAGAAGCACGTTAAATAAACCCAGTAGAAATCAAAATTAAAAGTTAGGATGAAATCCAGATTTTTTTGAACGACAAAGTTCTACATAAAGACTTTAGGGCACACACACTCGCTCAGTGTGTCGGGGTACCTATCTTGTAAAGTCTATAGATCGTCTATTGATCGTCTATTGATCGTCTATTGATCGTCTATTGATCGTCTATTGATCGTCTATTGATCGTCTATTGATCGTCTATTGATCGTCTATTGATCATCTATTGATCGTCTATTGATCGTCTATTGATCGTCTATTGATCGTCTATTGAAAGTCTATTGATCGTCTATTGATCGTCTATTGATCGTCTATTGATCGTCTATTGATCGTCTATTGATCGTCTATTGATCGTCTATTGATCGTCTATTGATCGTCTATTGATCGTCTATTGATCGTCTATTGATCGTCTATTGATCGTCTATTGATCGTCTATTGATCGTCTATTGATCGTCTATTGAAAGTCTATTGAAAGTCTATTGAAAGTCTATTGAAAGTCTATTGAAAGTCTATTGAAAGTCTATTGAAAGTCTATTGAAAGTCTATTGAAAGTCTATTGAAAGTCTATTGATCGTCTATTGATCGTCTATTGATCGTCTATTGATCGTCTATTGATCGTCTATTGATCGTCTATTGATCGTCTATTGATCGTCTATTGATCGTCTATTGATCGCCTATTGATCGTCTATTGATCGTCTATTGATCGTCTCTTGAAAGTCTATTGAAAGTCTATTGAAAGTCTATTGAAAGTCTATTGAAAGTCTATTGAAAGTCTATTGAAAGTCTATTGAAAGTCTATTGAAAGTCTATTGAAAGTCTATTGATCGTCTATTGATCGTGTATTGATCGTCGAAAATCTATCTATCCATTTATTTACCCGTTTATTTACCCATTTATTTACCCATTTATTTACCCATTTATTTGCCTACTAACTTCCGCCCGCGGCTTCGCCCGCGTAAAAAGTGTAATAATAAGTTTGAGTGGTATTTCCAGAGAGAAGCACGTTAAATAAACCCAGTAGAAATCAAAATTAAAAGTTAGGATGAAATCCAGATTTTTTTGAACGACAAAGTTCTACATAAAGACTTTAGGGCACACACACTCGCTCAGTGTGTCGGGGTACCTATCTTGTAAAGTCTATTGATCGTCTATTGATCGTCTATTGATCGTCTATTGATCGTCTATTGATCGTCTATTGATCGTCTATTGATCGTCTATTGATCGTCTATTGATCGTCTATTGATCGTCTATTGATCGTCTATTGATCGTCTATTGATCGTCTATTGAAAGTCTATTGAAAGTCTATTGAAAGTCTATTGAAAGTCTATTGAAAGTCTATTGAAAGTCTATTGAAAGTCTATTGGAAGTCTATTGATCGTCTATTGAAAGTCTATTGATCGTCTATTGATCGTCTATTGATCGTCTATTGATCGTCTATTGATCGTCTATTGATCGTCTATTGATCGTCTATTGATCGTCTATTGATCGTCTATTGATCGTCTATTGATCGTCTATTGATCGTCTATTGATCGTCTATTGATCGTCTATTGATCGTCTATTGATCGTCTATTGATCGTCTATTGATCGTCTATTGATCGTCTATTGATCGTCTATTGATCGTCTATTGATCGTCTATTGATCGTCTATTGATCGTCTATTGATCGTCTATTGATCGTCTATTGAAAGTCTATTGAAAGTCTATTGAAAGTCTATTGAAAGTTTATTGAAAGTCTATTGAAAGTCTATTGAAAGTCTATTGAAAGTCTATTGATCGTCTATTGATCGTCTATTGATCGTCCCACCCATTTATTTACCCATTTATTTACCCATTTATTTGCCTACTAGCTTCCGCCCGCGGCTTCGCCCGCGTAAAAAGTGTTGGTGGTGGTGTTGTGTGTAGTGTTGTGTGGTAGTGTGTAAACTTATTATTACAAAAAAAAAAAAAGTTTTAAAGTTAATCCTACTATCCTACTAATCCTACTAATATTATAAATGCGAAAGTTTGTATGTTTGTATGTTTGTTAGTTTGTATGTTTGTATGTTTGGCTGAAGGTATCGCAAAAACGGCTGAAGGGATTACAATGAAATTTTGCACACACGTAGGTCATGACCTGGATTAACACATAGGCTACTTTTTATCCCGGTAAATGACAAGACTTAGCGAAGGCTGAGGTGGAAGTAGAAATCCAAAGTCAGGCTGAACGAGCGCACACGCTCAAAAAGTACTAGGACACCAGAAACATGAGTATTATTTCCAGGGCTGAAATCATGAGAGATAAAGACTCACAAAGTACCAGGAAACCAGAATCATGAATACGTATTTTCGGGGCTATTTTAGCGAAGGCTGAGGTGGAAGTAGAAATCCAAAGTCAGGCTGAACGAGCGCACACGCTCAAAAAGTACTAGGACACCAGACACATGAGAATTATTTCCAGGGCTGAAATCATGAGAGATAAAGACTCACAAAGTACCAGGAGACCAGAATCATGAATAGGTGTTTTCGGGGCTACAATCCCAAGCTGTATGGCTTCACAAACCACCAGGATACCAGAATCAAGAAGAAGTGTTTCCGGGGCAATAATCCTGAGCGGTGTAGATTCACAAACTACCAGGAGATCAGAATCACAAAACATATTCCGAGGCTGGTATTAGGAGAGGTAGAGATTTACAAATTACCAGGAGACCAGAAAAATGAGAAGTATTTCCAGTGCTGAAATCATGACCGGTAAAGACTCACAAAGTACCAGGAAACCAGAATCATGAATACGTATTTTCGGGGCTACAATCCTAAGCTGTAAAGCTTTTTTTTTTTTTTTTTTTTTAGCTTCACACACCCCACCAGGAGCCCAGAATCAAGAAGAAGAAGTGTTTCCGGGGCTTGAATCCTGAGCGGTATAGATTCACAACCTACCAGGAGATCAGAATCACAAAATATTCTACCACGGTGCCAGAATCGTGAAAAAGTTAATTTAACATAAACAACAAAACTTCGTCGTCAAACGTAGATACAAACGCAAGCAGTCCATAGAAAAGAGATGAGAGAGACATATGTTCGGCCTAACGCAAAAAATCGCTGTCCAACTTTGGTAAGCCCTGCGAATGTATGAAATTCTAATTTATCATGATCCTAGCCCATACTAACATTTAATCTTTCACAAATGTTTGGACCCAATCCAGATGTCTACGCAGAACGGAGTCACGGGCAAGATACTTAAAAGGTAACGTGAAAAAAAAAAAAAAAGGGCAGGAGTATTGGAACTGTCTTTATGTAGAACTTAGACGTTCAAAAAGTTCTGGCTCGCAGCCTAATTTGAATAACTGACTTTGAATTTGATTCCTACAGTGTTTTTTAACTTGCTACTCTCTAGAAATACCACTCAAATTTATAATCATACTTTTCACGCGGGCGAAGCCGCGGGCGGAAGCTAGTATATACATATATATACGGTCGAATTGAGAACCTCGTCCTTTTTTTTCGTCGGTTAAAAGTTATTAACTAACCATGAAGACATAAATAGAAGATGGTATGAATATGGTATGTTTTATTTATATGTTATACTAGCTTCCGCCCGCGGCTTCGCCCGCGTAAAAAGTGTAATAATAAGTTTGAGTGGTATTTCCAGAGAGTAGCACGATAAATAAACCCTGTAGAAATCAAAAAAGACCAGAAAACACTTCTTCACTTCGCACTTTATGCCCCGGAAACACTTCTTCTTGGTTCTGGTTTCCTGGTGGTTTCCGAAGATATACCGCTAAGGATGGCAGCCCCGAAAATACCTCTTCATGATTCTGGTCCCCTGGTACTTTGCGAGTCATTACCGCTCATGATTCCAGCCCTAGAAATACTTCTCATGTTTCTGGTCTCCTGGTACTTTGTGAGCGTATACCGCTCGGTCAGCCTGACTTGGGATTTCTACTTCCACCTCAGCCTTCGCTAAAGTCTTGTCATTTACCGGGATAAAACGTAGCCTATGTGTTAATCCAGGCTATGACCTACCTGTGTGCAAAATGTCATTGAAATCCCTTCAGCCGTTTTTGCGTTACCTTCAGCCAAACATACAAATATACAAACATACAAACAAACAAACATACAAACTTTCGCATTTATAATATTAGTAGGATTGCCCTTTCGCTGTTCCCTGCCCACTGCCACTTCAGTCTAAATTAAATTAGCTTCAAAACTTATCAGTATCAAAGTTGCCCCATAGCCGACAAAATCAAAGAAAAGCGTTTACGGTGGTATGGCCACATACAAAGACGGCCTGAGCCAGACGACCATATGGTGAAGCTTGCCCTAGATTTGCCTACGACGAAACGCAAGCGTGAAAGACTACTCTCCACATGGCAGAGAACGGTTTGAAAGGACCTGAAGGATGCTCAGCCTTAGTACAGATGAGGCACTAGATCGTGCTAAATGGAGGATGAGGACCAGAAAGGCCGACCCCAAATAATGAGACAAAGTCTAGATAAAAATAATAAATTATTAATAAGGTAGTTTGAGAGTCTATACCGTTTATGATTTTCTCTGGTCTCCTGGTAGTTTGAAAATCTCCTCACCTTTCATGATTCCAGCCCCAGAAACAATTTTTCATGATTCTGTTCTCCTGGTAATTTGTGAATCTGTACCTTTCACAATACCGGCCTCATACCAGCCTCGGAATATGTTTTGTGATTCTGATCTCCTGGTAGGTTGTGAATCTAAACCGCTCAGAATTCCACCCCCCTGGCAGTTTGAGAATCTATACCGCTCACGATTTCAGCACCGGAACACTCTTTGTGTTTCTGGTCTCCTGGTATTTTGTGAATCTATACCGCTTAAGATTCTAGTCCCAAAAAGCCCTGGAACACTCTTTGTGTTTCTGGTCTCCTGGTATTTTGTGAATCTATACCGCTTAAGATTCTATAATCCCAAAAATACCGATTCATGACTCTGGTCTCCTGGTAGTTTTATAATCTATACCTCTCATGATTCCAGCCCCGAAATCACTTTTTCATCATTCTGGTCTCCTGGTAATTTATGAATCCTCTACCTCTCATAATCCCAGCCTTGGTATACATTTGTAATTCTGATGTCCTGTCCTGATGTTGTTTGTGAATCTGTACTGCTCGGAAAACTTATTCATCATTCTGTTCTCCTGGTAATTTGTGAATCTGTACCTCTCATAATACCAGCCTCAGAATATATTTTGTGATTCTGATCTCCTGGTAGGTTGTGAATCTATACCGCTTAGGATTTAAGCCCCAAAAATACTGATTCATGACTATGGTGTCCTAGTAATTTGTGAATCTCTACCTCACATAATACCAGCTTTGGAATATGTTTTGTGATTCTGATCTCCTGGTAGTTTGTGAATCTACACCGTTTAGGATTGTATCCCCGAAAACACCTATTCATGATTCTGGTCTCCTGGTACTTTGTGAGTCTTTATCTCTCATGATTTCAGCCCTGGAAATAATTCTCATGTTTCTGGTGTCCTAGTACTTTTTGAGCGTGTGCGCACGTTCAGCCTGACTTTGGATTTCTACTTCCACCTCAGCCTTCGCTAAGTCTTGTCATTTACCGGGATAAAAAGTAGCCTATGTGTTAATCCAGGTTATGACCTACGTGTGTGCAAAATTTCATTGTAATCCCTTCAGCCGTTTTTGCGATACCTTCAGCCAAACATACAAACATACAAACAAACAAACATACAAACTTTCGCATTTATAATATTAGTAGGATGTGTACAATAAAGAATTATAACATAATATTACAAAGACCTTATGAATGAGGAATTTCCTAGTCGGGCTCTAGAATCCCTGGCACCGTTTGAAGGACCGGTACAAGCCATAAGCCGAGATCAGGTAGAGGATGCAGTGCAGAGAATGAAGAACGGTAAAGCTGTCGGCCCAGACGAAATTCCAGCACACACTTCAGTGTGGAAATCGCTCCGGCAACTGGGACTGGACTGGCTTACGAGACTCTTTAACCTTATCCTAGATAGTAAGACGATCCCAAACACATGGCCACTTAGCCACCTGATTCCTTTCTACAAAAATAAAGGTGATGCAACGGATTGTAGCAACTACAGGCGAATCAAGTTAACATCACACACATTAAAAATCTGGGAAAGAGTATTGAATAAGCGAATGTCCTACCTCACTTACATGAGCCCGAATCAGTTTGGTTTTACCCCTTCGAAATCTACTATAGATGCTATACAGGCTGTTAGAGTTGTGGCAGAAAAGCATCGACGTAATAAGGAAGATCTGCATTTCATCTTTATAGACCTAGAAAAGGCTTTCGATAGGGTGACACGCAGACTGGTGTGGCAAGCACTGAGAGCTCAACATCTGCCAGATATATGCGTGCGGCTAGTCCAGGATATGTATACTAACGTTCGTACTAGAGTCAAGAGTCCCGCAAGGCTATCAGAGGAATTCGAGGTGGGAGTAGGAGATCATCAAGGCTCTGCCCTTAGCCCGCTCTTTTTTAACCTAGTAATGGAATTCACTACGAAACATATCCATGCTCCATTGCCCTGGAATCTTTTGTACGCGGATGATATTGTCCTCATGGCCAAATCAACAGCCGAACTACAAACCACCTTGAGTGCATGGGTAACAGCCCTTGAATCTGCAGGCCTAAAAGTTAGTAGAGCGAAGACTGAACATCTGCAATGCCAGTTTAGTGAAAACAGCAGCCCAGCCACAATCTATTACCCGGATCGAACCCCTGTTCCGAAAATAAATAAATTTAAGTACCTGGGCTCAGTTATCACAGACCAGGGAGACGTTGATGCAGACGTAGAATTATTTATTTTTATTATTTAAAAAAAAAACGTTGCCCCACACTAGGAATTAATACTCCTGTATCGTGGGTGCGTTCATAAACATTTAAATTCACATACACAAGACACCCAGACCCGGAACAACTATCTGTAGGTCATACAAATATTTGTTCCGTGCGGGGATCGAACCCGCGACACGCAGCGCAGCAGCCGAACGCTCAACCACTACGCCAACCGTGCCGTCTTACAATCGTCTTACGTCTGCCCGACCCGACAACCCAGGACAGATTGTCCTGGCGCCACAAAACTAGGAGAGCCGACCCCACATAAGGTGGGAAAGAGCGAGGAAGAAGAAGAAGCAGAGCCGGGGCAGGTCGCTAGTCATATGATAAATAAAGAAATGATGGTTGTTGATGTCCTAAATAATAGCCAAAAAATGTAATTTTTTATCTCAAAATATGGAGCATAACTGTTTATAAATGGGACAATGAATAGGTGTTTTCGGGGCTACAATCCCAAGCTGTATAGCTTCACAAACCACCAGGATACCAGATCAAGAAGAAGTGTTTCCGGGGCTATAATCCTGAGCGGTGTAGATTCACAAACTACCAGGAGATCAGAATCACAAAACATATTCCGAGGCTGGTATTAGGAGAGATAGAGATTTACAAATTACCAGGAGACCAGAAAAATGAGAAGTATTTCCAGTGCTGAAATCATGACCGGTAAAGACTCACAAAGTACCAGGAGACAGGTATTAGGAGAGGTGACATCTTGAATAAGTATTTTCGGGGCTGGAATCCTGAGCGGTATACATTCCCAGGGGTATAGACAACCAGGAAAAAGAATCGTGAAGAAGAGAAATTTCAGACCTGCACGCGGATGCAACCACAGGTAAACTCTACCAGGGTGCCAAAATCGTGAAAAAGTTAATCCTACTAATATTATAAATGCGAAAGTTTGTATGTTTGTTTGTTTGTATGTTTTTTACTAGACCGTACTTCTGGTTCTGTAAATATTGAAGGTCAAAGTCACAATTTTTTTTTAACTTTTTTACGAATTTGAATTCCAAGTGTTATTACTAAACTTTTTTCCAAACAAACATTACCTGAATTTTCGATATTTCTTTTCGAAATTACGCATTTGCAGTACTAAAACACAATTAATATAAAACGTATCCGACAAGTACATACGTGGCTTAGAGCGAGAGTCATTAGGCTACCTAAAACAGCTTTCCACTCAGAGCTTGCCCTAAGAAAACGTGCACAGGGCGGGCAAAACCTGCGCTACAAAGATGTTCTCAAACGTCACCTGACGACTTGTGGCATACCCGTTGATGAATGGCGGGAGCTTGCTCGAAACCGAGAAAGGTGGCGCACTTCAATCCACAGAGCAGCTAAACGCTTTGAAAATAATCGTCTTGAAGACCTAGACAAGAAGCGCCAAATACGCAAAAATCGCCCAAAGCCTTACAACTACACATACAACGATGCTGATCAGCTCTTCTGTTCACGGTGTGACCGGGTTTTCAAGACTAAATTTGGTTTTGCCAGTCATCAGAGAGCTCACGAAAGGAAGGAGAAGTAGTCTGGGTCGCTGTCGCTGGATACAGTGAAGAGGACTACTATAAACTGGAATTGCACGTGTTAGAATTTTTCTGAATATGTAAGTGTAGTTATGTAACCAGAAGTATGTAAATATTTATTATTCGTTACTCATTTATTTATCTATTTATTGATTATCTATTGATCATCGATTGATCATCTGTTGAAAGTCTATTGATCATCTGTTGAAAGTCTATTGATCATCTGTTAAAAGTCTATTGATCATCTGTTGAAAGTCTATTGAAAGTCTGTTGAAAGTCTATTGAAAGTCTATTGAAAGTCTATTGAAAATCTATTGAAAGTCTATTGAAAGTCTATTGAAAGTCTATTGATCGTCTATTGATCGTCTGTTGATCGTCTATTGATCGTCTATTGATCGTCTATTGATCGTTTATTGATCGTCTATTGATCGTCTATTGAAAGTCTATTGAAAGTCTATTGAAAGTCTATTGAAAGTCTATTGAAAGTCTATTGAAAGTCTATTGAAAGTCTATTGAAAGTCTATTGAAAGTCTATTGAAAGTCTATTGATCGTCTATTGATCGTCTATTGATCGTCTATTGATCGTCTATTGACTGTCTATTGATCGTCGATTGATCATCTGTTGAAAGTCTATTGATCATCTGTTGAAAGTCTATTGATGTTGAATGATATTGAACGCAACCTTAAATCGCAGTTGTCTATGACGTATATACTCTATGCTCTCTCTTATGTCGTCTACTCTGTTACGTGCGTGCTTTGTAAAATTTCCTTTTATAATATAATATAATATAATATTGTAGTTAAACCGCAGATCTCGTATCATTTCTCTTTCTTCAGGTTATGGGCCGCCCCATACCAGGGTAATTTGAATAAAAACAGTGCATATGACTGAAAAATCCGGCGAAGTAAAATTTTTTTTTTCACAACCTAAAAAAACAAGCGAGTTGTCCATCCAGTTAAATTTATCATAAATACAGTAAAATGGCATCAAACATGGCCACAATACAAAAACTCACTGGCAGAGATAATTATTGTTCATGGAAATTCGCGATGGAAGCATTTTTGCAACACGAGGAATTGTGGGATTGCGTGTCATCCGACGCCATTGTGGATAGCAAAAAAGACATCAAAGCAAAGTCGAAAATAATTTTGATGTTAGATCCACAGGTATATGTACATGTACAAGATGCCACAACCACCAAACAGGTATGGAATAACCTCTCTCAAGCATTTGAGGACTCAGGCTTGCTCCGGAGAGTAGGGTTACTCAGAGATCTAATAAATACTAACCTAGAATCAAGTACGAGCGTTGACGATTATGTCAATAAGATAATGACATCAGCACATAAATTGCGAAATATAGGATTCAAAGTAGACGACGAATGGCTCGGAACTTTAATGTTGGCTGGCTTGTCAAAGATTACAAGCCAATGATAATGGGAATAGAGAGCTCCGGTATAAAAATTAGTGCAGATATGATAAAAACAAAGCTTTTACAAGAAGTGAAAACTGCTGACACTACCGCTTTTTATACAAAAACACTAAAGAAAACCCAACAAGCCAAAAATAAAGATAGCCAACCGAACAAACCAAAAGGCCCCCGCTGCTTTAACTGTAACAAGCATGGGCATATGAGTAAACAATGCTGGTTTAAAAAGAAGAAGTCTGAAGGTGAAAACAGTGGTTTTGTAGCAGCCTTTTCAGCCAAAATCCAGAATGACTCATCCAGCTGGTATGTGGACTCCGGTGCCTCAGCGCACATGACCATGCACCGAAACTGGTTGGAGAATGAAACTGCAGCACCTGTACAGAGCATCAGAATAGCCAACAATAAGACATTGCATGTGGAGAGCTGCGGCAATGTCACTATAAAAACAATAAACGAATTAACCGGCACCGCTGATAGCATACAGGTGAGAAATGTATTATTTGTTCCGGAATTATCAACAAACTTACTTTCTGTCAGTAAAATAGTAAAAAGTGGATGTAAAATAGAATTCAGTAAAAATGGATGTGAAATCAAAAACAAAAATGGACAGAAGGTGGCTGAAGCAAAATTAATAAATGACACTTATAAGTTGGATACTTACCGAAGTGGTCGTGCAATGGCAGCTGCAACTGAAGACACCTATCTATGGCATCAGAGGATGGGTCACCTAAACTTTAATGATTTATGTAAGCTTTCAGATCAAGCTACTGGTATTAAGTTGTCATCAGAGAAGGAAGAAAGTATTTGCACTTCTTGTCTTGAAGCAAAACAAACAAGGCAACCGTTCAACCACGAAGGCTCACGGGCAGCAGGACTGCTAGAGCTAATACACTCGGATGTGTGTGGTCCGATAGAGACACTATCTCTTGGAGGAGCAAGGTATTTTTTAACATTTATAGACGACTTCTCTAGAAAAGTAATTGTGTACTTTCTGAAAAATAAATCAGAGGTTTTAGAAAAGTTCATAGATTATAAAAAGCAAGTAGAAAATGAACTAAACAGAAAAATAAAAATCTTGCGAAGTGATAATGGCAAAGAATACAAAAATAATAATTTTGATAAGTTTTTGAGACACTCAGGTATAAAACATCAAACCAGCAATCCATACACTCCCGAACAGAATGGTCTTAGCGAGAGAATGAACCGGACTCTTGTAGAGCGCGCTAAATGTATGTTACTTAATGCAAATTTACAGAAAGAGTACTGGGCGGAGGCTATAGCAACAGCTGCTTACATAATCAACCGTTCGCCGACTCGCGCACTCTCTGACGTCACTCCACATGAAGTATGGACAAACTCCAAGCCAGACTTGAGCCACATCCGAGTGTTTGGATGCAAGGCAATGGTACATATACCAAAAGAGAAGCGTCTCAAACTGGATCCCAAATCACGTGAGTTGACATTCATTGGATATAGCGACTGCACAAAAGGCTACCGATTCATAGATCAAAAAACAAAACAAGTTGTGATGAGCAGGGATGTTGTGATCTTAGAAGCCACTGTAAAAAGAAACAAAGTTAATGCTGAGGAACTAAAACCTGAAAAGAAAAGGGAAAGTATGAATACTGAAAAACTGAAACCTGAAAAAGAAAATAAAAGTAAAGAAAAACAAACGGAAAAACAAATAAATAAAACAAATAATTATGTATGCCTACCGATAGCTGAAACAGAAGAAGTGCATGAAAGTATTATAAGCCGCGAAGGAAATGAGATTGATAATACTGCTGCAGAGAGTTCAACAAGCGAAGGTAGTACACTGACTGATAATTCAAGTGTATATGATGATCCTCTTGATGAGACATATGTACCAGATGAAAGTTTGACTTCACCAGAAACATCGTACGTGAATGTCAGACCACGCAGAGGTAATATTCATAATAGAAATGATGATCCAAATGAAAGTACATATTTATGTGTTAATGCAGAAATGGCTACAAGTTTTATAGATGAAGATCCGCAAACGCATGAAGAAGCATTAAAAAGTGAAAAAGCTATTTTTTGGAAACAAGCCATGGATGATGAGTACCGGTCATTAATAGATAATAACACCTGGAACATTGTAGACATACCGATAAACAAGAAGGTCATCCCATGCAAGTGGGTGTATAAAACTAAACGAGATGAAAAAGGGAATGTCTCGCGATACAAGGCTCGACTCGTCATCAAAGGCTACAAACAAGTACAAGGCATTGACTATAATGAAGTCTATGCTCCGGTGGTACGATATACATCATTAAGATATTTATTTGGATTAGCAGTTAAATATGAATTAAAAATTCACCAAATGGATGCAGTTACAGCTTTTTTACAGGGAGATGTCGAAGAGGAAATTTACATGTCCATGCCACCATGCTATGAACAACAGAACAAAGCTTGCCATCTGAACAAAGCACTGTACGGTTTGAAGCAAGCCAGCCGTCAATGGAACAAAAAATTGAATGTGGCACTGATAGATATTGGCATGACTCAGTCCCTTGTAGATCCATGCATATATTATAGAATAACAAATAAAAATGATATTTTGTTTATCACAGTTTATGTTGATGATCTACTATATTTTATCAACTGTAAAGAGACTGCACTAATAATGAAAGGAAAATTAAAAGAAAAATTCAAAATGGTAGACATGGGGAAAGCAAAACAATGTATAGGATACAGAATAATACAAAATGAAGATGAAAATGAAATATATTTGGACCAATCTCTATACATACGAAAAATTTTAAATCGCTTCGGAATGTATGACAGCAAGCCAGTACCTACGCCTTACGAAGCCGGAACACAACTAAAAAAGGCTGAAAATGAAAGTCAAGTTCTGAAAAATATACCATACCAAGAAGCTATGGGATGTTTACTATACTTGTCACAGGGTACACGCCCAGACATAACTTATGCTGTCAGTTCACTAAGCAGGTTCAACAACAGTCCCACAGCCCAACACTGGGTTGCAGTCAAAAGAATATTCAGATATTTGAGAGGAACCATACATTTTAAATTGGCTTACAAAGGAGATAAAAGAACTAATATTATTGGTTTCTGTGATGCAAATTGGGCAACTGACTGTGAAGACCGAAGATCCACGACAGGATACCTATTTATTTTTCAGGGTGCTCCAATAAGTTGGAATTCAAAAAGACAGCCGACTGTGGCTTTATCAAGCACAGAAGCCGAATATATGTCATTGGCTACAGCCACACAAGAAGCATTATGGCTTAAACAACTTGAAGTAGAATATTGGCCTAATCTTCGAGGTACACCATGAACTATGTACTGTGATAATCAGAGCACTATTAGTCTTTCAGGTTCTGATGGATTCCATGCTCGAAGCAAGCACATAGATGTCCGCTACCACTTCGTGAAAGAAAAAGTTGCAACTCAGCAAATACAAGTGCTATATAGAAGTTCTCAAAACATGATAGCAGATGTACTGACAAAAGGACTATTACGTGTGAAGCATGAAGGGTTCGTGCACGCAATGGGTTTGCGTCCAGGGGAGGATGTTGAATGATATTGAACGCAACCTTAAATCGCAGTTGTCTATGACGTATATACTCTATGCTCTCTCTTATGTCGTCTACTCTGTTACGTGCGTGCTTTGTAAAATTTCCTTTTATAATATAACTAGCGACCCGCCCCGGCTTCGCACGGGTGCAATGCTGATACTAAATTAAAAAAAAATTATATAACCGCGGCCTCCGACGCGCTATTTATAGGCATGCCTCCCCGCACTGCCCCGTCCGACCGGTACCGCCCGCCGCAAACGCAAATTTTAAATTTGTAATATCTCCGAAAATATTTGTTTAATTTACATGCTGTAAGGAACCATATTGATCTATATTAATTGCACACTGTATTTAAGGTACTTAATTCGATAAGGATTAATGCCGTATTGCTTAAAATAGCTTCGTAAATAAGCCATTTTTTCACGTAAAAAGTAAACAATAAAAATGGTTTATGTGGGTTATCCCTAAAATATAAACATATACCATCGCGGACTTTTTTGTAGACCTTTTTATGGTGTACAATACTGTAGTACATTAATTTGATCTAACTCGTAGGGTTTAGGCAGCGTTTTTGCTAAATTGCTAAATAAGCCCAAAAAAATAGGTTAATTTACGACATCACGTTAGAAACCTCTAAAATTAGCAATGTTGCCTTAGTATATGATGCATGTATTATACATATAAACCTTCCTCTTGAATCACTATCTATTGAAAAAAACCGCATCAAAATCCGTTGCGTAGTTTTAAAGGTTTAAGCGCACATAGGGATATAGGGACAGAAAAGGCGACTTTGTTTTATACTATGTAGTGATATAATATTGTAGTTAAACCGCAGATCTCGTATCATTTCTCTTTCTTCAATTGATCATCTGTTGAAAGTCTATTGATCATCTGTTGAAAGTCTATTGAAAGTCTGTTGAAAGTCTATTGAAAGTCTATTGAAAGTCTATTGAAAATCTATTCAAAGTCTATTGAAAGTCTATTGAAAGTCTATTGATCGTCTATTGATCGTCTATTGATCGTCTATTGATCGTCTATTGATCGTCTATTGATCGTCTATTGATCGTCTATTGATCGTCTATTGAAAGTCTATTGAAAGTCTATTGAAAGTCTATTGAAAGTCTATTGAAAGTCTATTGAAAGTCTATTGAAAGTCTATTGAAAGTCTATTGATCGTCTATTGATCGTCTATTGATCGTCTATTGATCGTCTATTGATCGTCTATTGATCGTCTATTGACTGTCTATTGATCGTCTATTGATTGTCTATTGATCGTCAATTGAAAGTCTATTGAAAGTCTATTGAAAGTCTATTGAAAGTCTATTGAAAGTCTATTGGAAGTCTATTGAAAGTCTATTGAAAGTCTATTGAAAGTCTATTGAAAGTCTATTGAAAGTCTATTGAAAGTCTATTGAAAGTCTATTGATCGTCTATTGATCGTGTATTGATCGTCGAAAATCTATCTATCCATTTATTTACCCGTTTATTTACCCATTTATTTACCCATTTATTTACCCATTTCTTTACCCATTTATTTACCCATTTATTTGCCTACTAACTTCCGCCCGCGGCTTCGCCCGCGTAAAAAGTGTAATAATAAGTTTGAGTGGTATTTCCAGAGAGAAGCACGTTAAATAAACCCAGTAGAAATCAAAATTAAAAGTTAGGATGAAATCCAGATTTTTTTGAACGACAAAGTTCTACATAAAGACTTTAGGGCACACACACTCGCTCAGTGTGTCGGGGTACCTATCTTGTAAAGTCTATTGATCGTCTATTGATCGTCTATTGATCGTCTATTGATCGTCTATTGATCGTCTATTGATCGTCTATTGATCGTCTATTGATCGTCTATTGATCGTCTATTGATCGTCTATTGATCGTCTATTGAAAGTCTATTGATCGTCTATTGATCGGCTATTGATCGTCTATTGATCGTCTATTGATCGTCTATTGATCGTCTATTGATCGTCTATTGATCGTCTATTGATCATCTATTGATCGTCTATTGAAAGTCTATTGAAAGTCTATTGAAAGTCTATTGAAAGTCTATTGAAAGTCTATTGATCGTCTATTGAAAATCTATTGATCGTCTATTGATCGTCTATTGATCGTCTATTGATCGTCTATTGATCGTCTATTGATCGTCTATTGATCGTCTATTGATCGTCTATTGATCGTCTATTGATCGTCTATTGATCGTCTATTGAAAGTCTATTGAAAGTCTATTGAAAGTCTATTGAAAGTCTATTGAAAGTCTTGAAAGTCTATTGAAAGTCTATTGAAAGTCTATTGAAAGTCTATTGAAAGTCTATTGAAAGTCTATTGAAAGTCTATTGAAAGTCTATTGAAAGTCTATTGAAAGTCTATTGATCGTCTATTGATCGTCTATTGATCGTCTATTGATCGTCTATTGATCGTCTATTGATCGTCTATTGATCGTCTATTGATCGTCTATTGACTGTCTATTGATCGTCTATTGATTGTCTATTGATCGTCTATTGAAAGTCTATTGAAAGTCTTTTGAAAGTCTATTGAAAGTCTATTGGAAGTCTATTGAAAGTCTATTGAAAGTCTATTGAAAGTCTATTGAAAGTCTATTGAAAGTCTATTGAAAGTCTATTGAAAGTCTATTGAAAGTCTATTGAAAGTCTATTGATCGTCTATTGATCGTGTATTGATCGTCGAAAATCTATCTATCCATTTATTTACCCGTTTATTTACCCATTTATTTACCCATTTCTTTACCCATTTATTTACCCATTTATTTACCCATTTATTTGCCTACTAACTTCCGCCCGCGGCTTCGCCCGCGTAAAAAGTGTAATAATAAGTTTGAGTGGTATTTCCAGAGAGAAGCACGTTAAATAAACCCAGTAGAAATCAAAATTAAAAGTTAGGATGAAATCCAGATTTTTTTGAACGACAAAGTTCTACATAAAGACTTTAGGGCACACACACCCGCTCAGTGTGTCGGGGTACCTATCTTGTAAAGTCTATTGATCGTCTATTGATCGTCTATTGATCGTCTATTGATCGTCTATTGATCGTCTATTGATCGTCTATTGATCGTCTATTGATCGTCTATTGATCGTCTATTGATCGTCTATTGAAAGTCTATTGAAAGTCTATTGAAAGTCTATTGAAAGTCTATTGAAAGTCTATTGAAAGTCTATTGAAAGTCTATTGAAAGTCTATTGAAAGTCTATTGAAAGTCTAGTGAAAGTCTATTGAAAGTCTATTGAAAGTCTATTGAAAGTCTATTGAAAGTCTATTGAAAGTCTATTGAAAGTCTATTGATCGTCTATTGATCGTCTATTGATCGTCTATTGATCGTCTATTGACTGTCTATTGATCGTCTATTGATTGTCTATTGATCGTCTATTGAAAGTCTATTGAAAGTCTATTGAAAGTCTATTGAAAGTCTATTGGAAGTCTATTGAAAGTCTATTGAAAGTCTATTGAAAGTCTATTGAAAGTCTATTGAAAGTCTATTGAAAGTCTATTGAAAGTCTATTGAAAGTCTATTGAAAGTCTATTGAAAGTCTATTGAAAGTCTATTGAAAGTCTATTGAAAGTCTATTGAAAGTCTATTGAAAGTCTATTGATCGTCTATTGATCGTGTATTGATCGTCGAAAATCTATCTATCCATTTATTTACCCGTTTATTTACCCATTTATTTACCCATTTCTTTACCCATTTATTTACCCATTTATTTGCCTACTAACTTCCGCCCGCGGCTTCGCCCGCGTAAAAAGTGTAATAATAAGTTTGAGTGGTATTTCCAGAGAGAAGCACGTTAAATAAACCCAGTAGAAATCAAAATTAAAAGTTAGGATGAAATCCAGATTTTTTGAACGACAAAGTTCTACATAAAGACTTTAGGGCACACACACCCGCTCAGTGTGTCGGGGTACCTATCTTGTAAAGTCTATTGATCGTCTATTGATCGTCTATTGGTCGTCTATTGATCGTCTATTGATCGTCTATTGATCGTCTATTGATCGTCTATTGAAAGTCTATTGAAAGTCTATTGAAAGTCTATTGAAAGTCTATTGAAAGTCTATTGAAAGTCTATTGAAAGTCTATTGAAAGTCTATTGAAAGTCTATTGAAAGTCTATTGATCGTCTATTGATCGTCTATTGATTGTCTATTGATCGTCTATTGATCGTCTATTGATCGTCTATTGATCGTCTATTGATCGTCTATTGATCGTCTATTGAAAGTCTATTGAAAGTCTATTGAAAGTCTATTGAAAGTCTATTGAAAGTCTATTGAAAGTCTATTGAAAGTCTATTGAAAGTCTATTGAAAGTCTATTGAAAGTCTATTGAAAGTCTATTGAAAGTCCATTGAAAATCCATTGAAAATCTTTTGAAAATCTATCTATCCATTTATTTACCCATTTATTTACCCATTTATTTACCCATTAATTTACCCATTTGTTTACCCATTTATTTACCCATTTATTTACCCATTTATTTGCCTACTAGCTTCCGCCCGCGGCTTCGCCCGCGTAAAAATTGTTGGTGGTGGTGTTGTGTGTAGTGTTGTGTGGTAGTGTGTAAACTTATTATTACAAAAAAACAAAAAGTTTTAAAGTTAATCCTACTAATATTATAAATGCGAAAGTTTGTATGTTTGTATGTTTGTTTGTTTGTATGTTTGTATGTTTGGCTGAAGGTATCGCAAAAACGGCTGAAGGGATTACAATGAAATTTTGCACACACGTAGGTCATGACCTGGATTAACACATAGGCTACTTTTTATCCCGGTAAATGACAAGACTTAGCGAAGGCTGAGGTGGAAGTAGAAATCCAAAGTCAGGCTGAACGAGCGCACACGCTCAAAAAGTACTAGGACACCAGAAACATGAGAATTATTTCCAGGGCTGAAATCATGAGAGATAAAGACTCACAAAGTACCAGGAGACCAGAATCATGAATACGTATTTTCGGGGCTATTTTAGCGAAGGCTGAGGTGGAAGTAGAAATCCAAAGTCAGGCTGAACGAGCGCACACGCTCAAAAAGTACTAGGACACCAGACACATGAGAATTATTTCCAGGGCTGAAATCATGAGAGATAAAGACTCACAAAGTACCAGGAGACCAGAATCATGAATACGTATTTTCGGGGCTATTTTAGCGAAGGCTGAGGTGGAAGTAGAAATCCAAAGTCAGGCTGAACGAGCGCATACGCTCAAAAAGTACTAGGACACCAGACACATGAGAATTATTTCCAGGGCTGAAATCATGAGAGATAAAGACTCACAAAGTACCAGGAGACCAGAATCATGAATAGGTGTTTTCGGGGCTACAATCCCAAGCTGTATGGCTTCACAAACCACCAGGATACCAGAATCAAGAAGAAGTGTTTCCGGGGCAATAATCCTGAGCGGTGTAGATTCACAAACTACCAGGAGATCAGAATCACAAAACATATTCCGAGGCTGGTATTAGGAGAGGTAGAGATTTACAAATTACCAGGAGACCAGAAAAATGAGAAGTATTTCCAGTGCTGAAATCATGACCGGTAAAGACTCACAAAGTACCAGGAAACCAGAATCATGAATACGTATTTTCGGGGCTACAATCCTAAGCTGTAAAGCTTTTTTTTTTTTTTTTTTTTTAGCTTCACACACCCCACCAGGAGCCCAGAATCAAGAAGAAGAAGTGTTTCCGGGGCTTGAATCCTGAGCGGTATAGATTCACAACCTACCAGGAGATCAGAATCACAAAATATTCTACCACGGTGCCAGAATCGTGAAAAAGTTAATTTAACATAAACAACAAAACTTCGTCGTCAAACGTAGATACAAACGCAAGCAGTCCATAGAAAAGAGATGAGAGAGACATATGTTCGGCCTAACGCAAAAAATCGCTGTCCAACTTTGGTAAGCCCTGCGAATGTATGAAATTCTAATTTATCATGATCCTAGCCCATACTAACATTTAATCTTTCACAAATGTTTGGACCCAATCCAGATGTCTACGCAGAACGGAGTCACGGGCAAGATACTTAAAAGGTAACGTGAAAAAAAAAAAAAAAGGGCAGGAGTATTGGAACTGTCTTTATGTAGAACTTAGACGTTCAAAAAGTTCTGGCTCGCAGCCTAATTTGAATAACTGACTTTGAATTTGATTCCTACAGTGTTTTTTAACTTGCTACTCTCTAGAAATACCACTCAAATTTATAATCATACTTTTCACGCGGGCGAAGCCGCGGGCGGAAGCTAGTGGGACATAAGTGTTTGTTGTTCTGCAGGCAATATGTGATTGATTGTTGTCTGCAGAATAAATAGGACTTAACTGTCTGTTGTTCTGCAGACAAAATGTGATTGATTGTTGTCTGCAGAATAAATGTGACAAGATTCTTTTCATAGGGCTTTGTGGATCGAGGTAGTTTGTGGAAATTGTTAATCAGGAAAAGGCTCAATATTTCGTATACAACCTACCGCTGCCAATCCCCTTGATGAGTACCTACAGGCGTAATTTTAACTTGTATATACCTGTGTCTTACAAAAGCAATTTATCTAACTACTAGCTGGCCCGGCAAACGTTTCTCTGCGATTAATAAATGGGTGTTGTGATGGTGAAAAATACTTTACGACCTATTCTCATACCTACCAAATATACAAAAAAGAAAAAACATTATAATAATCAGTCGAGCCGTTTCGGAGGAGTGCCACCACAAACACCGTGACACGAGATTTTTGTCATATCTTACTTTATCACTCAGTATAAACTCAGAAATTTCCTCCTCCTGGGCCGTTGGCCCTGCTATGATGACTGACGCGTTCTTCAAAGCGACGTCTGAGTCGGCGCACTGTTTCGCTATAGTATCCGTTTTCTCCGTCATTGCTTTGCTAACGTTCAACAGAAATGGGGAGACCGGACATACCTGAGGAACAAAAATTGTTTTTTCAACACAATTAATCGATAACCAGCGCCTACCCTTACCACTTTTAGGCTTGCAATGTGGTATAATTTATTACCTAAGTATATTAAACTAGCTGACCCGACAGACGTTGCCCTGTCTTAGTTATGAACTGTCAAACGCGCGAAGTTTAAATTTTAATAGTCGCTTTCTTATTTTTTTCTTTCAATAGAACTTTCTCCTGACAATAACAAACACAACAAAAAATGAATTAGCTAAATTGGTCCAACCGCTCACGCGTGATGCCGTGACCAACGGTTACATAGTGGACATCCCATCCATACGCACAAAGTGTTTTGAGAAAACATTCATTTCGCGTACAGCTAGGGAGTGGAATTCCCTATCGGAGTCTGTGTTTCCTGTTAGCTACAACCTGGGAGTCTTTAAGTCAAGAGTGAATAGGTTACTTCTAGGTAAGCGTGCTCCATCTTCGACCACATCATCGCTTACCATCAGGTGAGATAGTGGTTAAACGCGTGCCTATCAACCATAAAAAAAAACCAACGACGTTTTTTGTTTTCTCCAATTACGGGTATGTTTAAATTCCACGTTCCATGTTATTAGGGTTTTTAGTTCTGGGGTATATAAAAAACTTTTTACATAAAAAAAAACAACCGACTTCCAAAAAAGGTAAGTAGGTACTTATAGTACACTAAAAATTTTAAAAATAACTATAATTTCGGAAGGCGGTGTCAAATAACGAAGAAATAAAATACAAACACCTTTTTTGGAAGTCGGTTGTTTTTTTTCTAAATAGATTTATCAGACTGGTCGCCCGCCAGGCCTCACTGATCGCCCGGCAGCCCCCAAACTTTACTCACTTGCACCAAAATTTACTATTGTTTAGCTCTGCCACATCCATTGGATTACCTAGTTAGTCTAGTGGTTTCAAGTGCTACTGCTAAGGCGCTGGCTCCACGAGCGAGAGAATCGCGACGAGTCCGCCCTTATATCGTCAGATAATCTCCACGAACGAGCGATAATTCCGCCGCGTTATCGTAACGGAATCGCAGCGTTTCCGCGACGACTCGTAACGGTATCGCCGCGTTTCCTTGACGACGCGTTGCGAAAGAAAAAATTCAGTTACGTGCCAGACGAGAGCGAAATAAGTAGTGTCTCAGTCGATAAAATAATTCTTTATTATGGATATAGTATTGTGGGGTGCTTCTGCAAGTACGCTAATGAATATGTAGTTATTGTTATTGTTAAGAAGGGAAAAAAAGCGCCGTTGGTGGACACATCCCATGTTGCTACGTCGTGAAAGTCATGGACATTTCCATGTGAATTATGAAGAATATCGAAATCATCCAGAATGGTTTGAAGATGAATATTTAATGCCAATTCCTGTTTTCGATGAACTGTTAAGTTTACTATCAAGACACTTATCAAAGCAAGATACTAATATGAGGAAAAGTATCGGGCCATGTGAAAGATTAGCAGTAACACTACAGTAAGTTTAAAGCAGATTTATTTTACTTAAACGCTTACATCTAATTAAAACTTAAAGTTTACATTCCATCAGTGTTCTAACATTTGAGCAATATCATCTTCGCTTGTTGGTGTGGATGTACGAGAATAAGAGTCTAGCAATGTATGTGATGATGGTGTGTATTTCTTAATTACGGCCATAATCTCAGTTCTGGCATCAATTAAACAGTCTTCTTTTATTTTGTCCATAAGTGGTAGCAACGAACGGAAAAATGCCTCATTTCCACGCTCGTCGCGATACTGTGGTTGAACATTATTTCTTTGTATATCTATACTCTCGCGCATAACATTCGATATCTCTTTATTAGATTCCAGAAACATTTGGACTAATGTTTTCTTTTTATTAGACGTGGATGGTTCCGTAACACTAGGGGTGGTATTAACCGAACTGTTGTCATCCTCAAAAACATCTTGGCTGTCCCTTTGTAACCTACTCTAGCCTAATGATATGCGTCATAATTTCACATTATAAAATAACATGACTAATGAAGTACGAGTAAAATATAGTGAACTCATAACTGTGTAGCTATCCACAACTGAGAGAAATAATCGCCTTCCACTCTAGTACTGTAACTAATTCATAACTTAATAAACTTAACTATTGCATCTTAGTGGAAAGTGTTTCTCTATACTTTACTGAACTTTTAAACCTTCACGACAAATCAGTGTACGGAGTTAACTACTACAACCCGTACATTTATGGTCCTTCGAGCCTTCGTGTATATCAGTGCGGTTGTGACTCTTGTTACGGTAGCGAATCGGTTCAGCTGGTCTCCCGGAATAGGCGTGGGCAAAGTGTATCATTTTTGCGATTGGAACATTTGCATCTGGATCACTGAAATGATCCGAATCACTGATATGTTTCATTTGGATCATTTGGATCATCGGCTCAAATGATATAAAATACAGAACGAAACAAATGATATGAACCCAATGCTCTCCCAGCTCTCAACCAGTAGACCAGGCCCACCTAGACATGGTAGATGCTGAGGTCGAAAGGAGAGCTTCCCTCCCTCCGGTCGAAGATCCTGATGACCCGCTACCCCCCGTCACTCCCGAAGAGGTGGAGGATGTCATCAGGAAACTTCAACCCAGAAAAGCCCCAGGCTCTGATGGAATATCCAACAGAGCTATAAAACTATTCCCAGCCCAACTTATTATGCTTCTGACCGCCATCTTCAATGGAGCCTTAAGTAATAATATGTTCCCTCAAGCGTGGAAACAGGCCACTGTCATTGGTATTCCAAAGCCAGGCAAGCCAAAATCCGACCCCACTAGCTACCGCCCCATTAGTTTACTCAATGTTCTCGGCAAGATTTACGAGAAGCTTATTCATAAGCGACTCAAAGATTTTGCTGAAGCTAAGAGTCTCATTCCCAACGAGCAATTCGGATTCCGCTCCGAACACTCGTGCGTCCAACAAGTATACCGAATGGTCGAGCATATGAGCGCTGGGTTCCAGCGTAAATACACGACCGGTGTCTTGTACTTCGATATAGCGAAAGCGTTTGACAAAGTCTGGCACAATGGCTTAATTTATAAGCTGTATCAACTAGGTGTGCCAGATCGTCTCGTACTCATCTTGCGAGACTACCTGTCGGATCGCACCTTTCGCTATCGCGTAGAGGGCGCTCTATCCTCCCCCCATCCTATAAAGTCTGGTGTCCCCCAGGGCTCTGTGGTATCCCCCCTAGCCTTCACGCTGTTCACTAGCGACATCCCTAAACCCAAAAAGGCCCAGTTAGCATTATTCGCTGACGACACGGCCATCTTCTACTCGGGTCGTTCACCCGCCCAGATAGGCCTCAATCTCCAAACCTACACTACCCAGCTGGGCCAGTGGTTCCGGAAATGGAGAATTGAGGTCAACCCTGAGAAAAGTCAGGCAGTCCTCTACTCTAGACCGCGACATACGGTCAGACCCCCACGTCCGATCACCATGTACGGCAGGCCGATCCCCTGGGAGAAGCAGGCCAAGTACCTAGGCGTAATCCTAGACCAACATCTCACCTTCGTCGAGCACATAAAGCAAGCTCGCTCGCGGGCCGCCTTTGCTCAAGGTAGACTCCACTTCCTCCTAAATGGTAAAAGCAAATTGTCACTCAAGTGCAAATTGCGTACCTACACCGCGGTCATCCGACCAATCATGACCTATGCTTGCCCAGTGTTCGCACATGCCAAGCCCCGTCACCTCCACAAGATGTCGACACTGCAGCACCGCTTTCTCCGCAAGGTGGTGGATGCCCCCTACTTTGTGAGGAACGAGGAGCTGCATGTTGACCTCAAAATCCCCACCCTGCAGCAGTTCATGAAGCGCTCCACCAAGCGCTTCCTAGAAACTGCTGCTAAACATCGTAACCCCCTTATCGCATCGGCTACTCGATACGTTCCCTCCCAAATTTCTAGGATTCGCCGCCCCCGGCATACCCTCCAAGTCCCTGATGACGCCACAACCCTGCGCCAAGAGAGCCGTAGGGAAACCAGCACTATCAAAAAACACTACAGACCGCCGATTTTCCGACCTCGCCGGCGAGGCCCGTCGCGAAATCTAAGTCATTGCCCTCCCCGTCTCTCGCCAGCACGTGCCGCTGAGCCAGTAAACTCCCCAATTAATGGTAACCAGATCCAGCCTTCCCTTGCTGCCCCTCAGTGACGCCCTAAGCCGAGGCTCGTACTCCGCAGGGAGTGCCCTTAGCGTGGTCACTTAGTTTTGTAAGTTAATAAGTCCTGGCTGGAGGCTTTAATATATTAAAGCCTACACAGGCAAGCCCGGTTAAGCAGACGACAGCCTCAGAGGCTGACCTGCAAGACGCCCCACAAAAAAAAAAAAAAAAAAAAAAAAAAAAAAAAAAAAAAAAATGATATGAAATACAGAGCGTTTACTACTGAGTCAGAATTATATGTAAACAACGCCGAATGTTGCACTGTATTTTTTTCTAAGTGTACAAAATAAAGTACATTTTAAAATGTAAGAATGTAATGTAAGAATTAAGATTATAAATAAAATCGATCTTCCCTTATACTTTAACCAGGCTTAGGACTGGCGGCTATTTGATAATTTATGGCTAGCTGGCTAAAACGCTTGTTAGTGCAAAAATTAAAAATAAGCAAATAACAATCATATAGTATTTGATATGTAAGCGCCATAATGGTCATTTTTACGTACATGGATAACGACAACGAAAAACTGTGAAAGTGTGAGTGATACACATGTCATTTGGTATCTCTTTCTGACTTGTATTATGTCACCCGCTCACTCGCGAGTCGCGGTTCAGTAGTAAAGTAAATCAGTGTGTCTCAGTCTCCCTCTCTCACTCAGCGCTGCGTCACGCGGAAAGAGCACGGAGCAAAGTAATGATTCAGATCCAAATGATGCGTTTGAAACGTAGTTACTGAACCAATCTTTTGAATCACTTCAAAGATCCGGATCAGTGAGTCGGTTCCGTAAAGAGTTACACACCTCTATCCCGGAAGAGGGTCGCCCCAGTTGGATTGAGAAGGTGCAAATACCTAACAAGAGTAAGGCCACATTGAATACCGGAACAAACTTTTACTACCAGAAGAGCCTTCGTCTACTGGAATAGCCTTCGGAAACTGGAAGAGTCTTTAACGATAACTAGAAGAGTCTTCAACTACAAAGAACTACAAGGGAGCAACAGCCTATCAAGATGAATAAGCTACCACTACAATCAAACTGTTTTGAAAACATCAAAGCGTTATGCAGCAACTATAACAAGGATAGCAAAACAAGAAAAACAAAAGAATACTTGAATAAGCGGCTGTCCTCGTTAGAAGCTCAATGGATGGACTTCAATGCACGGCACACATTGCTGTTGCAAGAAATTGAAGATAAAAACATAAATTATTTCACGGAAGATGTCCATGGTAAGACAAAGAACATGTACGAAGAAACTAAAGCAGACATTTTAAAAATGTTACAAACCACTGAAGAAAATGTAAAATTCGACCTGACAGACTTGTCGCGGGGAGAACCTGATGACAAGACTAAGACTTTGCTGACTAAACAGGAATGTAACTTCAAAGCCATGGATCGGGCTATGGCAAAAATTGAGTTTGAAGTCCTTACGGAAAAATGGGAACTTGAAGATCACCTGTCAATCTTGAAGTCGAAGTGGGAAGCTATTGGCAATACTCATTGGGAACTGGAAGCCGTACTAAAAGGCTCGGAAAATACATACTATGATATGTTCAACAAAATGGAAGCCAAATATGACGGAGCAAGGAAACTACTAAAAAGCAAGATGTGGTCCAACGCTCATCACCAACACTCAGCTCCGAGAATCGAGATTCCAGAGTTTTCAGGACACTATAACAAATGGATTTCTTTCAAAGATCTATTCCTGGAGACGATACACAAAAACCCGACATTGAATAAGACCCAAAAAATGCAGCATCTGAAAACTAGGCTGAACGGTGAAGCAGAAAGACTCGTGCAACACTTGACCATCAGCGCCGACAATTACACTTCGTGTTGGGAAATACTGAACCAACGTTACAACAACCGTCGACTACAATTCTCATCTTACATGAACACTATGCTGCAGCTATCTGTAATACAGAAGCCAGACGCTTACAACTTGAGGAAGCTGCATGACGTAATAACTGAATGCCTAAACGGCTTAACAAATATCGGTTTTGATATAACCAGTTGGGATCCTATGATTGTTCATTTGATGTCACAAAAACAAGACTGTGGGACCTACAACGAATACATAAAGAACTTGCACGATAACAGAGAAGTGCCAACACTGCAAGAATTTCTGATGTTCTTGGAAAACCAGTTTATGGCATTTGAAACCATGAAGACTTCAAAAAAGGACATACAGAGCTCAGAGAAGTCAGCTGGAACAGAAAAAAATGCATCTCGGAAAACCTTCGAGCATAAGAAATGGCATCCAAAAACTTACCACACTTCATACGGGCAGTGCCCTCTTTGCAAAAACGATCATGTTTTGATGCGATGTCAGCAATTTATTGACTCGGATACCAAGCAACGAAACAGCACAGTTGCAAAATTGCGTCTATGCAAAAACTGTTTGTTCAGACACGATGATCAAACTTGCAACTCTGTAAAAACTTGTAAGGAATGTAAGATGAAGCATCATACGCTCTTACATTACAACAATTCCAACAAAAATACACCTTCAACGAGCAATGACAACCAACGCTCAGGTCAACGACCCTCGAGGGAACCTGAAACATCGAGTTCAAATCATCTATCAGCCAACGAGATGGAAGTCTTACTTACAACCGTCCAAGTTAAGGTCAAGTCGATAGATGGGACTTACTTAACTCTTCGTGCGCTCGTAGATCAGGGCTCACAAGTCAACCTGATAACTGAAAATGCAGCGCAACTCCTGAGGCTGCCAAGAAAAAAACTAACTGCAAGAATATCTGGAGTTGGAACTGCATCAGGCGACTGTAAAGGACGTTTACACCTAACCTGCAAATCAATCCACTCTGAATATACCTTCAACACTGAAGCATTGATAATGAAAAAACTGATCAACAAACTACCGAATAACACATTTGAACGTCCAGAGTGGTCGCATTTGAAGAACATAAAATTGGCAGACCCAGATTTTAACATTTCAAGGTCTGTTGACATATTGCTTGGAGCTGACGTATACGCCGAAATAATCCAAGATGGAATACTTAAAGGTACCCCAAGGTCCCCCGTTGCGCAACAAACACAGCTGGGATGGATTTTGTGTGGAAAACTAGACACTTTTAACTGTAACGTCACCCTACTACACCCGGGCCTGCGGACGGCGAGTAGTGGGTAACTCGCCGTCCGATCAGCACCAGGCCCGAGAGTCGACGGCGCGTAGTATTCCACGCGCGCCTCAAAGAGTTGTCAGCCAAGGGAAGGGGCCTGCCACGGCCGATGCCTGCCCGGGGGTGGAGGATAAATTCGAAAGAGTTACCTCGCCCCCGGGCACTCGAGGCAGGGAGGAACAGGGGTGGGTTTTAGTCAGTAAGAGTCTGACACACCCTTCCGCTCCACCCTAGAGCGGAAGAAGTCATAGGATGATTTCCCACCCCCCAAAAAAATAAAAAAAAATAAAAACGTCACCGGCCCTACTAGACTTGGCTGAAATAACAAAATTTTGGGAGTGTGAAGACGTCACCACAACAAACACAGACCGATCTGAAGACGATCAGTGTGAAACTTACTACAAAGAAACTACTCGCCGTGGATCAGATGGAAAATACATTGTGAAGATGCCTTTATGTCCAGATTATGAAAATAAGATCGGAACATCGAAAACGATTGCAGTTTCACAATTGTTGCAATTAGAAAAAAGGTTTCAAAGAAATGGCCGACTTGAACTGCTATACAAAGATTTCCTTAGGGAATACCTGGAGTTGGGTCATATGAAACTAGCAAAACCCATGACATCTTCAACTGCTGAATGTTTCTTACCACATCACGGAGTACTTCGTGAAGAATCTACTACCACGAAGCTCAGAGTTGTCTTCAATGCATCTCAGAAAACTAAAACAGGATACAGCCTGAACGACATACAAGGAAAGGGTCCCAACCTACAAAAAGATATTCAAGAGCTTATCATAAAATGGAGAAAGTACAAATACGCCTTTACTGCTGATGTCGAGAAAATGTACCGATGTATCTGGCTGTCTGAGGAACAACAACAATTGCAAAAAATTATTTGGCGAACTACGCCGTCAGAGAAATTGCAAGAATACCAACTCTGCACTGTTACTTATGGCACTAAGTGCGCACCGTGGCTAGCCATGAGAACCATCAAACAACTTGCATACGATGATGGCTACAAATACCCCACGGCTGCCACAGTACAGACTGTTGTCAACATTACCTGACCCACCCTAAAATCAAACGACTTTGGACCCTCTGCCTGTAACATTAAGGTTTATTTAATTTATATGAGCTTATCACACAAGTGCACGAGGACTCGATGAACAAAAATACAATAATAACACAGACACTCAAATTTGATCTTTAACACGTAACTTTAAGGTAAACCCACCCAACATAGTCGGAGCCACCGGCATTATATTATATGTTTTTGTTAAGCTATTTTAATCATTGTCTCGTTAACATTAAAGTTGAAAAGCTTTTAAGTCACACTACATAATTACAACCGAATCTTTAATTTCGCGTATTCCCAACAAGTTCTTGTGGCTTAGCGGTTTGATGCTGGATTGACGACGAACAGCATGTGGGTTCGAAAACACAGTCCACCTATACATCAGTTTCTTTTTAAATTTGTTTTCATTTCTATAATATTGCTTGCAATATTAAAGAACGACCAATATGATTTTCGCCTAATAACTTATCTTGTAAACGGGTGGGTGATTTAAAAAACTTTAAGTTCACAGTTCTTTTATAATGAATACGAATATTTATTTTTCAACTACCCACTTATTACAAGTCATGGGTAAATATTACCATTTTAAAAAAATTATGTTTAGTCTGTAGTTCTTTACAATAATACAAGAAATAGTTTTGGAATATAAATTCTATATTGAAAGCAAAACAATACTCGTATCTTTGTCGCAGGATTTGATCTCGATCCTTGTTTTCCTCAGTCTTACACACAGACCACGAGACCAGAATTACTTGAACTCAATCATTAAAATAAGCTATTACACTTATCATATTATAACAAATTTGCGTGTCTATATTATTATTGTATTTGTTCATCAAATCCTCGAGCAGTTGTCTGATAAGCTCATATAAATTAAATAAACCTTAATGTTACATGCAGAGGGTCCAAAGTCGTTTGATTTTAGGGTGGGTCAGGTAATGTTGACAACAGTCTGTACTACTGAACGAAGCATACGTCGATGATGTCATAAGTGGCCACAACTCACTGGAAGCAGCCCAGGAACTCCAGAAATCGCTTATCGATATGTTAAAAGGAGCCGGGATGAACTTACGCAAGTGGTCCAGCAATCATACAGCATTGCTAAAGAACTTAAATAATGATCAGATCTCACGCAAAAACACTTTTAATTTCAAGCAAGAAGAATCCATGAAAACACTCGGACTTGGTTGAAATCCTCAGACCGACACATTTGCGTTTAACTGGAAATTTGATGAAAAATGCCGTCCGGAAATAACCAAAAGGCGGCTTCTTTCAGAAATATCACAACTTTATGATCCACTGGGTTGGCTGTCACCCATAACTATTGCGGCAAAAATAATATTTCAAGAAGTATGGGTCAACAAACTTAACTGGGATGATCAGTTACCCTCTTATATAGAGAGATAAGTGGCTGAAACTAAGAGCTGACATGCCCAACGTAAAAAAAATAAAAATCAAGCGCTGGATCGGTTTAACAGAGCAGAAGATCGAACTATTTGGATTCTGCGACGCCAGTGAAAAGGCATACTCGTGCGTGGTTTACAGCTGCATCAGAGATGAACATAACAAGCCAACAATAACATTACTTGCTGCTAAAACAAGAGTAGCGCCCTTATCACAAACGATCACATTACCGAAACTTGAACTTTGCGGCGCACTCTTACTAACGAAACTCATCGAAAAAATCAGAGTAGCGCTGAATGAATTCGACATAACTACAAGCGCTTGGAGCGATTCCCAAGTGGTACTGGCGTCCCCACCGAGTGTTTCCACGTTGACGTCGTGGTGGGGCTTATGGGTCTCCATGATTCTGGGGACTTCCGGCATGAGTGACTCACTTGTGCCGGAAAGCTCCAGGGGAGAGGCCTGACTAAGAGGAACACACCGGGGGTCGCGTCCATTGTCAGTCGATCATCGTCGACTGCCAGTGGATGCGACCCCCACCCAATCCTAAGCTTGGAGGCGTGGCTATGGGATGCGTAATGGAGGGATGTCCGGATGCTAGCGCCTCACAAGAGGGCCGCGCCGTTGGGAGACTTGAGCAAGCTGTTCGAGCCTCCTAACGGCGTGGAACCTGGGGGAATCTTCGTCGCTGCTCTCCGGTACGCGTCTGTTCATCAGATGCTGCCGTGATAGTAGCTACGAAACTGGGGGGGGCCGTAAGGGCAGTGTGTGTGTGAGTGAGTGAGTGAATGAGAGAGAGTGATTGAGTGAGTGTGATAGAGAGTGGGGGTAGATAGGGAGGTTGAGAGAAGGGAGATAGGGACCACACCCTTTAAAAGGAAAACAAACAATGGACAGAACAAGTAGAAATATTTTACCCCAGGGAGGTACCAGCTGCTCCACAGCTGGAGAATCCGCCACGCACGAAGCGTCAAGCCCCTCGTATTCTGGGGGGGGCAACTGCTGTTCTGACCTAAGAATTCATAATAGGACCGATATAATCGACGAACTGTATCCGCTTGTCGATGTAAATTCCGACAACAAGAGCCGAGGCGGCTCCAGATCATCTCCTCCCTTCGAGGAGATGATCAACTATAGCTTTAAGGCGCCCGACAAGCCGCGGTCGGGTGAAGCAAGCACGAGCGAAGTCGGCAAAGAGGCGGGGAGTGGTGCGGCGTCGGAGTCCAACGCAACACCACTCCTCAGCGCTCTGGGCTCCGTCCTGGAGCGTGAGGAGGGGAGCGCTTCCGGAGGAGCCGTGAGTCAGGGCTCGCGGTTCTTCCGGAACCAGAAGCGCTCCAAGTCAGGGGATGGCGGGGAGTCATCCTCCGATGTAGAGGTGATGGCCCCGCCTCCCAAGATCCCCACCAGTCAAAGGGGAGGGGGAGCGACGCGGCGGCCTAACAAACACACAAAGGCCGGCAGGAGAGCCGCGAGGCTCGCCCTGGAGGCGCGCCACCCCGCTGCGGTGGGGTCTCGTGCCTCGGTCTCCGGGTCCTCGGGTGGAGAGCCGGACGCCGCTAGCTCCAACTCGGAGCGAGCGGCCAGGCTTGCGGGGGTCGTGGAGGCCGCCATCAAGGATGTGGTGCAGAAGAGGCTGCCCACATCCAGAAGCAGGGCCACAACCGCGGCCACGGCCTCCATAGTGGCGGCGGCAGAGGCGAGTTTCGGCGGGCCTCCGTCTGGATTGGACGAGACGTCCAAACTGCGGGCGGAGGTCGCCCGCCTGACCGCCACTACGGAGCTTCTGGTTAAGGAGAACCAGAAGCTCCGGGCAGACCTGGCCGAGCTCCGACGAGGAGCTGGCCCCCGGAGGGGCGCACAGGGGGAGCTCCAGCACGGGCCAAGTCAGCCCCTGCCCACCTCGGAGAACCAGGTTCTCGATCTGGTGCGGCAGGAGCTGGCTGCCTTCAACAGCCGGTTCTCCGTGCTGGAGGGCATCGTGATGCGCCCCCCGCTGGCGGCGAGCCAGCCGGCGTTGGGCCGGCGGCAGCCGGGCTCATTTGCAGCCGCTGCGGCTGCTGCGCCCAAGCAGGGTTCGGCGGGACGGGCCGACAGCGGGTCTGTGCTGAGACCCGCCGGTTCGGCCCCGCCGAAGGCGCCAAAGGCACCGCCCAAACCGGGTGGGGCGGCTGCACGGGCGGCGAAAGCCCCGAAGGCCCCAGCCCGGGCGGCGAGACGGCCGTCACAGCCTGCCCCGACTTCCCAACCTCCTCCGGCCGAGGCTGCCGAATGGCAAGTGGCCGGGGAGAAAAAGAAGGCGGGAAAGGCGAAAAGGGCGGCCAAACGAAGAGAGAGGCGGAAGCGGCGCAAGGAGCGGGCCGCTGCGGCTAGGCTCCGCGCCCCGAAGTCCGCGGCTGTAGTTATCACGCTACAGCCGGAAGCGGTCCAGAAGGGCGTGACCTACCGCAGCGTGCTCGCCAAAACCAAGGCGGCGGTGAGCCTCGAGGAGGTGGGGTGTGCCGACGGCGTCCGGGTGAAGGTCACCAAGACCGGAGCCCGGATGCTAGAGGTCCCCGGTGCCTCCAGCGGCCCAGCTGCTGACGCCCTGGCCGCGAAGATCAGGGCGTTGCTGGTCGACGAGGCTCGAGTGTCCAGGCCCACCAAGAGCGCAGACATGCGCATCATGGGCTTGGACGACTCTGTGACGGAGGCAGAGGTGGTTGCCGCCGTCGTCAGGACTGGAGGGTGCCCTGCCGAGCAGGTGGCTTCTTTAATTTGGTTTAGTGTTTATGCTTGAGTTGGTTTTTAATGGCATGATTGAGTGTGCTAGCTGGCAAGTGGCGGATTATTTTATTTAATTTTATGATTATATTTTAGACGGCATATATTTATTTTTCTGTTTTACATAATGTTAAGATTGTTGCTTAGAATTATATAGATTCAAGTTCTTAAAACTTAACAGACAGATGTGTTGCTGGGGAGTTTGTTGGCCACTTCTTCTTCACAGCTAAAACACTAGGAAGTGGTGACGGGCGGGCGTTTTTTGGGGGACTGTCTTTATGTAGAACTTTGACGTTCAAAAAGTGCTGGTTCTCAGCCTAGTTTGAATAAATGACTTTTGATTTTGATTTTTTTGATTTTGGTGAGGGTAGGCGCTCTCCGTCCTGACCTCACGGGGCTGCAAACCGTAACGGTGAGCTGCCCCGTGTCGGCGGTGAGAAAAATCGAGGGCCGAAGGCTCTTGGTGGGCTGGGTGTCTGCGCAGGTCAAACTGCTGGAGCCCAGACCTCTGAGGTGCTTTCGCTGCCATGTGGGCGACCACGTTGCAGCTAAGTGCACCTCGAAGGTGAACCGAGAGAGCAACTGCTTCCGCTGCGATCAGCCCGGTCACAAGGCCGGCTCGTGCGATGCCGCGCCGCACTGCGCAGCATGTGCGGCAGCTGGCAAGCCGGCCGATCACCGGGCTGGAAGCAGGACCTGCGCTCCACCCACCAAGACCAGGGCCAGGGGCAGGCCCTCTACCGCTGCCGCCACCACCGTCACCGCCACAACCGCCGCCGTCGCCGCTTCCGCCGTTGCCGCCCCCACAGCCGTCGTCGCCGCCGCAAACATCGCGGTGGCGGGACCCTCACAGAGGGCTGGAGAGGAGGAGGCTGTAATGGAATGCCAATAACGGCCCCATTACGCCTCCTCCAGGCGAACGTCAACCACTGCGCCCCTGCTCAGGACCTGTTGTTCCAGAGCATGGCGCAGTGGTCGATTAACATCGCCGTGGTCGCTGAGCCGTACTATGTCCCGCCCAGGGATGACTGGGTGGAGGACTTGGACGGCTCGGTGACCATCATTTCGTCGGCCGCCGCCGGTACCCCGACCCTTGAGGATGTCAAGAGAGGTCGGGGTTGCATAGCAGCACGGTTCGGGGAGATAGTAGTGGTAGGGGTGTACTTCTCCCCGAACCGAACTCTCGTCGAGTTCCACAACTCCCTCACGGAGTTGAGAGACGTCGTCGTCGGGTACCGTTCCCTCCCTGTGCTCGTCCTCGGGGACTTCAATGCCAAGAACTTGGCTTGAGGTTCCCGGTACACGGACACACGGGGGAGGATGGCGGAGGACTGGGCCCTGGAGACGGGCCTGGTCAACCTGAACCGGGGTTCTGTCCCCACGTGTGTGCGGATGCAGGGTGAATCGGTGGTGAACATCTCGTTCACCAGCCCCGCTCTGTCACTGCGTGTCGTCGACTGGCGCGTCATGGAGGGGGTGGAGACGTATTCCGATCATCGGTATATCCGGTTTGACGTCTCCGCCCAGACCTCGACCGCGCCGGTCCGACGGACCCCGAGTGGTCCGCGTTGGTCGCTAAAGCAGCTGGACCGGGAGCTACTCCTGGAAGCCTCGATCGTGCAGGCCTGGGTGTCATCACCGGACAGGCCTGCCGACATCAATGACGAGGTGATGTGGTTCCAGGAGGCCATGTCCGAGATCTGTGACGTGGCAATGCCCCGGGTCCAGCCAGGATGTGCTCGGCGCCAGATGTACTGGTGGTCGACGGCGCTTACGGCTTTACGCCAAGCGTGTATTGCCGCGCGACGCCGGTACACCAGGTACCGCAGGCGGCTCCGTAACCGCACGCCGGATACGGAAGCCATCGAGGCGGAGCTGTACGAGGGGTACAGAGCTGCGAGATTCGCCCTCCGAGCGGAGATTAAGCGGGCCAAAGAATTGGCCCGCGAGGAGTCGCTGGGGACTCTGAACAGAGACCCGTGGGGGCGCCCATACAAAGTGGTGCGGGATAAACTCCGCCGATGGGCGCCCCCTCTGACGCAGAGTCTCCGGCCGCAGCTCGTGGAGGGCGTGGTGAGCGCTCTGTTCCCTTCGCGAGGGGAACATACTCCCCCGCCTATGGCTCCGCCTCCTCCTGTGGTGCCTGACGCGGACCAACCCGACGACGACGACGATGCTCCCGAAGTGACCGAGGTAGAGCTGAGAGCGGCGGTGCGTAGGCTGAATGCCAAAAGCACCGCCCCAGGACCAGATGGCGTGCACGGAAAAGCCCTGGTCCTGGCATTGCAGGAGGCTCTCGGGCCTCGACTTAGAGGGCTTTTAAGCGCATGCTTGGAGAGGGGCCAGTTTCCACTCCGTTGGAAGACGGGGAAGCTGGTCCTCATCAAGAAGCCGGGGCGCCCCGCGGACTCTCCGTCCGCTTACCGGCCCATCGTGCTGCTCGACGAGGTGGGCAAGCTCTTTGAAAGAGTAATTGCAGACCGCCTCGTCGGGCAGCTGACGCGGGTGGGGCCGGATCTGGCGGAGAGCCAGTACGGCTTCCGCAGGGGGCGCTCTACGGTGGACGCCATCATGCGCGTACGAGCCCTCACGACGGGGGCTGCAGTAGCCCGGGGTAGGGTCGTCTTGGCGGTGTCTCTGGACATCGCCAATGCCTTCAACACCCTGCCCTGGAGTTGCATAGTGGAGGCACTCCGGTATCACCGGGTGCCGCCCTACCTCCGTCGCGTAGTTGAGGCGTATTTGATGGACAGGGCCGTCATCTACCCCGGTCACCAGGGAGAATGGAATCGACGAGAGATGTCGTGCGGTGTTCCACAGGGATCGGTCCTGGGGCCGCCTCTGTGGAACATCGGGTACGACTGGGTGCTGCGCGCCGACCTCCCTAGCGCCGTCAGTGTAATATGCTACGCTGACGACACCCTGGTCCTGGCGCAGGGGTGGTCGCACGAGGCGGCGGCCAACATAATGACACGCGGGGTTGCGATAATCGTGGACAGGATCCGGCAACTGGGACTCGAGGTGGCATTGCACAAGTCCGAGGCCATGTGTTTTCATGGTCCTCGGAATGCGCCACCGGCGGGTTCCCAGATAACGGTAGGAGGGGTTCACATCGGCGTCGAGGGGACGATGAAGTACCTGGGACTCGTCCTCGACAGCCGGTGGAACTTCGTCGAGCATTTTCGACGTTTGGCTCCCAGACTGGACAGGGCCGGGGCTGCTTTGAGGCGGCTCATGCCCAATCTGAGGGGGCCAAACGCCTCCTGCCGGAGGCTCTACGCGGGGATCGTGCGGTCCATGGCCCTTTACGGAGCACCGGTGTGGGCGCGTTCGCTAAGGCAGCAGACTACTCGCTGTCTGAACGCGTCCCAAAGGGTCATGGCGATCAGAATGATCCGAGGATACCGTACGATCTCCTGCGAGGCGGCAAGCCTCCTTGCCGGATTATCGCCATGGGATCTGGAGGCAAAAATCCTCGCGAACCTCTATGAGGAGCGCGAGGAGGCGAAACGCCGGGGCGAAACTCCGCTGCCGCGACAACTCGCGGCTCGGCGGACAGAGCTCCGGCAGGATCTCATGGCAACATGGAGACAGCGATTGTCACAACCCCGCGCTGGGCACGCCACCATTGCGGCGGTAGTGCCCCTCTTTGAGGCTTGGCTGGAGAGACCTCACGGCGCCCTCACCTTCCGCCTGACGCAGGTCCTCACCGGACACGGCTGTTTCGGGAGGTTCCTGTTTCGGATCAAGCGGGAGGTGACGCCCGGGTGTTTCCATTGCACGGATCGCCCAGAGGACACGGTGGAGCATACGGTGGAGGTTTGCCCCGCTTGGGCAGAGCACCGCCGTGTCCTCGTGGATGCGACAGGCGGCAGCGACCTCTCGCGCCCTGCCCTGGTTCAGGCCATGGTACGGAGCGAGAGGGAATGGGAAGCCGTCTCCTCCTTCTGCGAAGCAGTAATGCTCGCGAAGGCGGAGGCGGGACGCGTGAGAGAGCACCAACAACGGAGTCGCCCTCACGCCCTCAGCAGCAGCCGCCTCAGGAGACGCCGGGGACTTCCGGCGCCGCGAGACGATCTCCGGCCACCGTAGACCCGGGCCTGCGGACGGCGAGTAATGGGTAGCTCGCCGTCCGATCAGCACCAGGCCCGAGAGTCGACGGCGCGTAGTGTTCCACGCGCGCCTCAAAGAGTTGTCAGCAAGAGACGGGGCCCATCATGGCCGATGCCTGCCCGGGGGTTGAGGATAAATTCGAAACAGAGTTACCTCGCCCCTGGGCACTCAAAGGCAGGAAGGAACAGGGGTGGGTTTTAGTCAGAGTCTGACACGCCCTCCCGCTCCGCCCAGAGCGGGTGAAGTCATAGAGGATGAATTCCCAACCCACAAAAAAAAAAAAAAAAAAATAAAAAAAAAAATAAAAAAATAAAAAAAAAAGTGGTACTGGCGTGGATACAGGGAGATACATCTAAGAGGGAAAAATACGTCGCCAATCGAGTTGCAAAAATAACACAATGCCTGCCACGCAATGGCTTTATGTGAAGTCGCAAGATAATCCTGCAGACTGTGCATCAAGAGGATTGCTACCAACGAAGCTTAAAACATTCAATCTGTGGTGGGAAGGCCCTACATTCCTGACCAACTTCCAAGAAAAAAGTCGTGAAGAAAATATAACATGCACATTTACAACTAACATAGGCAACGTTTGCCAAGCAAAATCGAACTCTATGAACAATGAAACCAATAATTGTATTCATAACTTATTAACTAAATGCAGTTCATTTACCAAAGTAAACAGAATTGTAGCATGGATACAACGATTTATCGGAAACGCGTGTAACACCACGAAACGTGACACCGGATGCCTCACTTTATGCGAATTAAACAAAGCAAATGAACAAATAATAAAATATGTGCAACAAACGGAAATTACGCAAGAATATAAACAACTTATAAAGAAAGAAATGATTCCTACGAAAAGTAACATTTTCAAACTTAAACCATACTTAGATACTAGCGGCATACTCCGAGTCGGGGGTCGACTGAACCACTCCAGTTTACCTTTTGAAATGAAGAATCCAATCATTCTACCTAAGGGTGGACGACTGACTGAATTGGTGATTCAACAAGCTCATCAGACGACTTTACATGGAGGAGCCAGACTAACTTTAGCGCACATCCGGCAACGGTATTGGATCGTTGGCGGCAACAGAGCGGTGAAAGCTGAACTACGGCGCTGTGTGCGCTGCCATCGCTACAACCCGTCGCAGTTGGATCAACTTATAGGAGAACTGCCACCACAACGAGTAACACCTTCGCGGCCGTTCACCCACACGGGGGTTGACTTCACAGGGCACGTCGAAGTCAGACTCAATAAAGGGAGAGGGGGATATGCATTTTTGTATGCATGGTGACAAAGGCTGTACACATAGAACTTGCATCGGACTTAAGCACTGAAACCTTCATAGCAGCCTTTCAGAGAATGTGTTCCAGGCGCGGAACACCAAGTCACGTCTACTCAGACTGTGGTACAAATTTCATCGGCGCATCAAGGTTGCTTCAGAAAGAGTTGGAAGACTTCAAGCAATACTTGTCACCTGACTTCTTCAAGAACATCGCAGACATGGGGGTACAATGGTATTTTAATGCACCCGCTTGGCCAACTGCTGGAAGACTATGGGAAGCAGCGGTCAAGTCAATGAAGTATCACCTTCGTCGGGTGCTAGGAGACCAAAAACTGACGTATGAGGAGTTTACTACCCTGCTTGCGAAGATAGAAGCATGCATGAACTCCAGGCCGCTTTGCCAACTCACTGAAGACCCCGAAGAATTTTATAACTATCTTACACCAGGTCACTTCCTAACGGGGGGACCAACAATGTATTTACCACGAGCTGACTACACTGAAAACAAAATGGATCTACGCCGACGATGGCAATTAACAGAACATATGCACTAACAATTTTGGAAGAATTGGTCAAGCGACTATCTTGCACAACTACAAACACGCAGCAAATGGAATAATCCCAAGAAAAATCTCAGCGAGGGAGACATCGTACTAATCCGGGAAAACAATTTGCCGCCAGGAAAATGGGCTATGGGACGGGTACTAGAATTTAAAGAAAAGAAAGAAAGAAAGAACTTCACCCTGGAGCGGACGGATATGTTAGAGTGACAACGCTGAAAACACAAACTGGCGTCATTAAACGACCCATAATAAAACTATCAGCTCTACCCATCAATACTAACATCACAAATAATGAAGAATGCAAGACAAATTTACAGGAGACCAAAGCAACCGAAAAAACTTCCGCAAGAAAACACTCTGAAAGAAAATGTCTTACAAACATTTTCATGTCTCTGTTCACACTGTTAATACTTGTGAATGACTCAGATTGTTCGCGACTAAGGTCGGGCACTCAAATTACCAACCTGGAACCCGAGCGACCGATTTACTATGACACCATCGGCAAGGTTGAACTAATACACGATGAATGGACTTTGCTCACATACTACAACTTAACAAACTGCTGGCAAGGCGTTCAACACATTGAAAAATACATTAACGTTGTAAGTGACCTTTGCCAAAAGATCCACCAAAGTTATTGTCAAGCTACAACGGATCAACTTTCCCACGAGATGGAACGACTCGACTTTTACAACACGATCCTGCTGGCTCCCCAAAAACATTTATCTACACGCAAGAAGCGCGGCTTGATCGACGGAGTAGGCATGGTAGCCAACAGCTTATTCGGAGTCTTAGACCAGAAATTTGCTGACAAATACCACAAAGACATTGAAGCCATACAGCGTAACGAAAACTACTTGCGTGAACTCGCAAAAAACCAAACATCGATTATGCAACTTTACTACAAAATGACGTTCTGAAGAAAAACGAAAATATCAAGCTTCAATGCAAAATGATAGAACAATTCATGGACGAAACGAAGAAGAACATGGACAGCATTGAAACAGAAATACAAATAATAACGGCCACTAGCTACTTCAACTCCGCTTCGCTTACAGCATCCCTACTACTACGAAATCTTAAGGAAATTCAGACTATGCTGCTGAACACCCTCACTAATGTTTACAGTGGGCATATGGACGTGCACTTGATATCACCAGTCAGCCTTGTAAAGCAACTAGAAAACATATCTGGCAGACTGCCGAGAACTCTGTCATTGCCGACGGACAATATCAGAGAAGATATCAAGGAACTTTACAAGTTGCTATACGTGAAAGCACGAATGACAAGAAACTACTTCATGTTCGAAGTTCACATTCCCTTAATTTCAAATGAGGACTTCACTTACTATCGGGCTATCGTCATACCATTCAAGACGGAGTCAAATTACAAATTGATGCAATTATCGTCGGAATACATTGCCGTGAACTTTGAGAAGAATTCTTACATCTCACTAAAAGAAAAAGATTTCAAGCTATGCATCAAAAGACAAGAACATAACTTCATTTGTAACGCAAACATACCTGTGTTCAACTTACAAAACAAGAATGCACCTTGCGAAGCAAAACTACTGGGTCATCGTACTACTACGTTACCGTGTGACGTAGATAGCGTGACGTGCGAGGAGGCATGGATCAAGTTGCAAGAATCAAACAGCTGGCTGGTTGTTTGCTGCGAAAGGTGCGAATTACGTACGGTTTGTGAAAACGACGTAATATCGCAAACGATTACATCGGCGGCTATAGTTACTTTGAGTCAAGGATGCGTGCTGCGGTCAAAAGAACTCACCATCACTTCGCACAATCAGTACAACAGCAACATCAACGTGAACTATGACATGCATGTCCCGAACCTGAACTCGCCGATAAACAACATTGTCAACGTCACACTTCATAACGCGGCACACGAACTCTTCACTCTCAAGAAAAACGACTTTGAAGAAATTGACAAGAAGCTGCGCTTCCAAGAAGAGAACGAACCAAAACTACCATCCACTATCACGGATCATGACGTTCACCAATATGCAATTTGTTACCTTTTACTAACAATTGCTGTCATCACTTTCCTATGGATCGTAACTAAGAAATACTACGCACTGGACAGAAAGCGGCTTTCGAGGAAGACAAATAAAACGCCAACGCATGAGGACATCGAACTTCAACCAATGGGATCTCGAAAGCAGACTGCCAGAGAAGAAAACCAGCAGTCGCCTACAGACATCTGCCACGTTCAACCTCAAGGACATCGAGACAACATTGCCTTTACTTTTGATTAATCATTTTACTTTACTTTAAGATAGATTTTGTACAGGCGTTTCTTTCTCTCTCTACTCATCTTAGCTTCTATAGGGGGTTGCCAATATGTACGGTCTCATCGCCGTACATTTTTTCTGCTTACTTTGTAACCTACTCTAGCCTAATGATATGCGTCATAATTTCACATTATAAAATAACATGACTAATGAAGTAAAATATAGTGAACTCATAACTGTGTAGCTATCCACAACTGAGAGAAATAATCGCCTTCCACTCTAGTACTGTAACTAATTCATAACTTAATAAACTTACGAGTAACTATTGCATCTTAGTGGAAAGTGTTTATCTATACTTTACTGAACTTTTAAACCTTCACGACAAATCAGTGTACGGAGTTAACTACTACAACCCGTACAAAAGTAATGCATCATAATGAATATACTTTCGTCGTTTTGTGGCAGCTTGACCGGATTTTGAACATTGCTGCAACTTTAACTCCTTACGAAATTGATCCCTTAAAGATTTCCATTTTGTCATTAACTAAAGTCCTGAAGCAAAGAGATAACTTTTAATTTAAATATTATAATAATATGTAAGTATACATATATTAATTATTACGTATTTTAATAAAAAAAACAACACAGATTAATAAATCCGAACGCTTTGATGGAGTCTTCGTTTTACATCCCATTTAAAAAAAAACTTTCCATCAGGTGTGATTGCAAAAAAACGCGAGCCTATTTTATATTAAAAAAAATATATGATAAAGTATATTTTTTTAAATAATAATGTCATTTTCCAGATATCTCGCTTCTGGAACAAGTTATAAACGCCTTCAGAATAAGTACAGAATTTTGAAAAAAACGTTGTCTAAATTAATAAAAGAAACATGTGGAATTATATGGAAAGCACCTACAGAAACGGCAGCCCCGAACAAAGAATCATGGAAAAGAATCTCAGAGGGATTTAAAGACAACGCGAATTTCCCACATTGCTTGGGAGCGCTAGACGGCAAACACATTCGAATTCAGTGCCCCCGGAATTCCGGCTCTCTATACTTTAATTATAAAAAGTACAACTCAATCGTTTTATTGGCTTTGGTGGATTCGAATTATTTATTTACTGTGATTGACGTAGGTTCTTACGGCCGTGAAAATGATTCTACCATTTTTCAGTCTTCAATTCTAGGCCAGAAGCTAAATAAAGAAGCCCTTGATTTGCCGGAAGAAGAAGAACTGGCATTTGGTGGACCCAAAATGCCATATGTGATTGTAGCTGATGAGGCCTTCGGTATTCATCGAAATATAATGCGACCGTATCCAGGTCGATGTCTTCCTACGGACAAAAAGATTTTCAACTACAGACTGTCTCGTGCAAGACGTTACGTGGAATGTGTCTTTGGACAAATCACCTCAAAATTTCGCATATTTCATAATACAATAAATCTTCAACCGGACAGTTCAATTCTTGTAATAAAAGCAGCTTGCGTTTTGCACAACTTCATAAAGCGTCGAGCATTAAATGCCACTGACGGGGAAAATGAAGACATATACAATCAACAAAATATGACACCCGTACTTCAAAGGACAAGGAATTCGGGGTTGCAAATTCGAAACTTATTTAAAGATTATTTTAACACAGTGGGCGCGGTTCCTTGGCAAAATGACTACATCGTTTAATGAAAATTATCTTTCTTATAATTATTGTTGAAACAACGGTTTTGTACCGACGAATGTATATTATTTTGTTATACCTACCTTAGACAATAAAAACTAACAATTATAACAACAAAAATTACCAAAATAAATAATATTGTACGCTTACCTTTTTCTTTTTTTTCTTTAGAGGTTAGGTCATCCCACTCTGTGAACATAGCACTTCCCACATCATACCAATACTTTGCTTTTATTTCTCTGTTTCGATACTCGGCCAACTGAACATCGTAAAGGGCAGGTCTCTCTCTCACTTCAAGAATAAACTTTTCAATGTCAAACATTGTACTATTGTTTAAAAAGCTTCTCGAAACGTCCTTGCTTAACGAGAGGCAACGCTGAAATGACGCTGCGTTTGACAGCGCGCCCGCTGCGCGCTCGTCGCGAGCGCGCGGCGGGCCGCTGCTAGTCGCAGCGGTCTAGCGACGATGTAATGACGTTTCGCGCGCTCATTGCCACTCTTCGCATCGCGGCGATAATATCGCCGTGTGGAGACGGTTCCATAGAGAGTGTATAGAAATACGTGGCACGACGATAATATCGCCGCGATTCTCTCGCTCGTGGAGCCAGCGCCTCAGCGATTAGAAAAAGCGTTCGACTCGGGCAAAGAGCCATTGGGTTTTCCATCTGAACTTTCTCAGTAGGTAGTTGCTCGAAGTCTCTAGATGTGCCCGGTGACAATAACATAGCATATACGTATATTATTGGTTCTAAGACATGAACATGCGTGTTCTAGAAAAAGTTCGAAGACATGTGACATCCCGTACTGGGTCCGCGTGGTGGATTACGGCCCATTCCCTCTCCTAGAAAGGAGGCCTGAGTCCTGGGACTCAGTACAAAATAAATAAGCAGTATGTTCCCAACATACTGCTTATTTATTTTGTAAAGATGTACAATCTAAGAAAAAATCATCGAACCAGTCAACATCCAGCGGATGATTATTCTCTTATCGGTAACCCAAATTATTTGGGATCAGCACAACTTGTCTTCTTCCATACTTCTCTGTTAGTCATCATCTTACTAGTTAAGTACCCTCTTTCTAAACATATCCTGCATTTTATTTTTAAGGGTTGCCTCCATACAAGGAATAACACCTGTGTCGTAGGTGCGTTCACAGACATGTAAACTGACATACACAAGATACCCAGACCCTGAACAAGTATCTGTAGGCCATACAAATATTTATTGCGTGCGAGCATCGAAACTGCGACATGCAGTGACGCAGCAGAGCAGCCGAACGCTCAACCATTACACCAACCCTGTTGTTATGGTTTGCAGAATCGCAAATAAGTTATTGATCTTACCTTACAGCAACATTTAAATTTAATATTCGCTCCGAGCATAGGCAACAGTAGCAGGTAGGAGTTTAGTACTGGGTGCGAAGGTCCCACGTATGCAACGTTTAGTCCTCCCACTGTACCGAATTCTTGCTGTAAAGAAAATGGACAGTTTCTGTCTGAAATTATTACTGGTCGTCTATAGCTGATCAAAATTAATATGGGAGGTCCAATTTTTAGCAAAAGCTAATAAGCAGGTAAGTATTCCAGTCAGTAATTTTATCGTTTGATTTTCTCAACAAACATAAGTAGGTATCTATACCTACATAGTTATCGTAAATGAAAAGGTATCGGTTAAAGGGTGGTGATTTGGCAGGAACTAGGGGACCTCCATCGATCAAGGGGTTCTGGGCTCTTGCACAGAGTGCCCAGTGGGAAAAAGGCCCATGGTTCCACCTGCAGGGTGAAGATCTCTTATCACACAGGTAAGCCACGAGCATTATCACAACACATCACACACACATCGCCACACATGACAATGCTTGCTCAAGCCGGGTTGGCAATTTGTGACTATATTTTCTTCACGATTTTCCTTTGCCGTGTTCTTGACTATACCTACAGATAATTATTTCTAGAATAAATAACTACAACAGTACCATTATAGCCATGATAGTAGCCAAGGCTTGAATGGGAGCGTGAGTCCGAGAAACCATGCATAAGACTGGAACCGAGGATTTTTGAGCAAACCGCAAGACACACGCATGTGTTTTGGTCGACACGAATATTATATCTGCCATGTCTGAGAATATTCTGGAAATAAAATTGGTAAAATAATATGTTTCTTATAATCATCAGCTAGAATCTAGAAGAACACGGTGCTGACTCAAAATTAGTTTATATAAAATTTGATATATTACTCGTATGTAGGTAAAAGGTTTATTTATTTTTTGCTTTTTTGTTTTTTTTCGTCGGTTGAATTTTTTGTTAAAAAGTTTTTTATTTTATGATTTTTTGTGACTCGCAGCTTCTTTATTCTCTGAGGCTAATTTCTAATCCTTCATCATTCCTCTTGGCATTGAGCTGATGATGTAACCGTCCTTATATGAGGATCACAGGATATTGACCAGTTGAGGTTACCTCCAATATTCTAAAGACGTCTTTCCTTCAAAGCATATTAAGTGGTATCTGTCACTAAAACCAGTTTTCTATATCTAACTTCTATTGTTTAGGAAAGGTATGGTTTCCATCATCAGCTCAGTTTCATGATGTGATTATTTCTAAATGAAAATACCTGATTAAGTTATGAAAAGTAAACAGAAACAATATTCGTGCCCAATTTTCGAGGTTTTCTCTCAATTTTGTCAGGATTCCACGATCAGATTCTGATGTCCTCGACATGAGACCACCCTTGAGGTATACCCTATCTAACCAAAAAATAATCATCAAGATCGGTTCATAAATGACGGAATGAGGGCTGAACATACACAAAAAAAAAAAATATTCTAGTATATACGGAATTGAGAACCTCCTCCTTTTTTTCTCGTATAAAAATGAAACTGCTTACCGCGGTAATAAAAAGTTAAAGTGTACTTTTGCTTTTTTTTTTACCGCACCGTACAGCGACGCAGTCTAGCATTCACAAAGTTGGCGCGAAACCGCGAGTTTGTAGATAAAACCATTAGAAAGGGAGTGGGAGATATTTATTAGATGCTCGTCATTTTGACGAACGTTAGCTATCTAGGGTTAAAAAGGCGGTCGGAAACTCGGGACAGACTGAATTCGGAAGATGGAACCGGGAGTTTCATACCTACAGGGTTATTTATCAATGCCCAGCCACAGCTTTTCTAGACAAGATTTGGGCAAAAACAATTAAGAAAGAAAGAAAAATAATTTATTCATTTATTAATTATTCTAAATCCGTTCAGCTGTTAACGCTTGATTGATATTCAAACATAAAGACTTTCACTTTTATTATAAGTAGCAAGCAAATTTTGAACCTATTTCGAGTGGAATAGGGTTTTTAAAGTAAAACTTCTTTATGCTTGACTTGGCGAGTAACAGGGGGCGTAAACAAAGTAATAAAATAAATAAATAAATAAAAAATGTTTATTCATCTCCACAAATTACACATTATATACCAGGACAATCTTAAAGTTAAAGTTAAATATACAGGTTGACAGTTACATAAATGCAATTTGTAGGAGATCTGGAGTCTAAACTAAGCCTAGGCCTGTACTATAGAACTCCAGGCCCCCGATCACATAATATTGTATGCAAATTATAAGTCAGCGAGTGTACATGTTAAATGTGTGTATGGTGTATGTGGTGTACGATGGTGTTTGTATGTGTGTGTGTGTGTGTGTGTGTGTGTGTGAATGTTTCAATATACGTGCTATGCATGCTATACTTATTTATATACATATATACGTTACACAAACATAAAACTACCTTGCCACTTCAATATTTTTTTCAGTTTCGTAATAATTTAATCTTAATAGACATTTTTTAATTTTATTTTTACATTCATTTTTATTGCAATTGGATATAGAAATTATCTTATTTAGTTTATTAAATAGCATATTTCCTCTGTAAGGGAAAAATCTTTCTACAAAATGAGTATTTACATGGATGGACTCACATATATCATAGATTCCTCTTGTGGTGGCTATGCGTTGTTTTCTTTCCCCCGATATGTTAGGAAGTTTAAGAGTAGAACGGTAAGTAATATGTAGAGCTGTCGTACTGAGAGCAATTGCGATTCTTCGTATAGTTTAGAGGTAGGGTATAAACGAGGCTTAGAAAAGCTTACTTTTAAAATAAGTCTTTGAGCTCTTTCTAGCGTTATCAGTTTTGTTTTGCAAGCACCACCCCATGTAGTGATGTAATAACTTAGAACTGACTGTACCAAAGCCTCGTATACCAACCGTATGGTTTGCTTCTCTGCTACACCACGAAGCTCTCTAAAAATATAAGTAAGTTTACGAATTCGCTGTGATAGAGACTGTATATGGTTTTCAAATGTTAAGTTGGCATCTATTTCAATTCCAAGATATTTTATGCATTTAATAGATTTTATGACAGAACAGTTGCAGTTGAGGGCTGGAGGAAAATTACATTTATGCGCAATTATGTTTGAGGTTAGGTTATTTACGTCCGTACGGTTATGAATAGAAAAAATAATGTATTTAGTTTTATCTTCGTTTATAGTGAGAGAATTTGTTGAAAGCCAGTGACATACTGTGTTAAAACCTTCCTGTGCCAGCTCAAACAATTCGTTATATGAGTCTGAGAAGAATGTAAGGGCAGTATCGTCTGCATACGCGGAAATACGGCAGTTTTTAATTTTTAGGGAGCAGAGTTCATTGATGTAGCAGAGAAACAACGTAGGCCCCAATACGCTGCCTTGAGGCACTCCGAATTCTATTGATGCTTTGTCACTAATATGATCTCCAATTTTTACGTACTGGCTTCTATTTTTTAAATAATCCGTAAGTAATTTCAGCGGGGTACCCCTGATGCCATGATTTTCTAGCGTTTGCACAAGCCGGGGAACCGAGACAGCTGTCAAATGCCTTTGCCAGGTCGAGGAAAATTGTTAAGCATTTGTTTTTGTTGTCCATTTTGTTAACCAAATAGTTGTCAAGCAAGGTAACAATTTAAAAACGATAACGAAGTTAGAAAAGACTGAAATGTATGAGATTGACATAAACCGCGCTAAGTCACGTGGTCAGTCGACTGTCGACATCGTTATCGCAAGTTGGTAGACAATGTTATAATTCGTAACGAAACCATAAAGAAACGAATTGCTATCGTGTTTATCCCACACAAATGCGTAGACAAGCAGCGCTTTCAGAGTTCGCCTTCGCTTCGATCGTGATCGCCAAAAAAGATAACGAAGGAACGCTAACGCTAGGAAATGTTTATCGATATCTCAGAGACGATGACGAATTTAGATATCGTTTCGCTACGAAGCGATGTTACTTTGTCTACAGGGCCTGGTGAATGCGTGACGAGAGCGTTACGAAAAGTGTGATCGGAAGAGGCGAACGGAAGTTGAAACGAAGTTTTACTTCAGTCGTGTAGTCTAAAGCGCACTCGTTTTTTTTTAAATACCTGCCGTGATAGTCATGCTCCCAAACAAAGGTGTCAGTTATTTCTGCAGCGTCGGCCCCCAAAAGTGATGCGGCTTTGGAAACAGCCATGTTTAGCAGTGGTTCGTTGACCTCTTGCAGGATCATCACTTTAGCAGTCCGTAGGATGTCCTGAAAGATAGTTTCAGCGTGTTATCATCAGAGGTCGGAATTAGGTAGAGTTATTTATGTACTTGCATCGAAATGTTGATATTAATATGGATCTTCCCGGGATTTCTAATGGACAATCCCGTGTGGCCAACAATATTACAAATACTAAAATAATAATAAAAACCTCTATTGTTTTCTTTTGTTCGCACAAGCTATGTTGTGTGAACTACAAATGTGGCAACAACGCGCGTGTGCGCATTGGAATTTTGCAACTTCGCACATCCGATGTCGTTGATGTAAATTTGGCAACGTCACGCGTGCAGTGGTTAAATTGTGTAAAAGTAAAGAGATTTTTCTGCTCTATAAAATTAATCTCGGGATTTCAGGCATATCTACTTTATTCTTTCGCTTTGTGAAATCAGTGTAAGTACATACATACTCGTAACTCTACCTAATTACGACCTCTGATTATCATTCAATCTTATCAACTACTAGTTGGTAGGTACCTGGCTCATTGCTACCGCAGAAGAAAAAAAAAGCCGGCCAAGTGCATGTCGAACTTCGTACTTTTAGGGTTCCGTACCAAATGTATTTTTGACTATTTTGGTTCAACAAGGAGCTTATACTGTGAAAATTTGAAGATTATAGCTCCAATCGTTTAGCTGTAAAACATGTGTGACAGACGACGGACCGACAGACAGACAGACGGACACGTGAGTGACAGCAATAGGGTTCCGTTTGGACCCTTGGGGTACGGAACCCTAAAAACCGGCCAGGTGCGTGTTGGACTTCGCATATTTAGGGTTCCGTACCAAATGTATTTTTGACTATTTGTATGGCTTTGGTCAACAAGATGCTCATACTGTGAAAATTTGAAGACTGTAGCTCCAACCATTTGGCTGTAAAACCTGCGTAACAGACGATGGACAGACAGATGGACACGTGAGTGACAACTAGGGCTCCGTTTGGACCCAAAAAGGAAATACACTTAGAATTTAAAAATAATTTTGATTTCGGAAGTCGGTGTTAGTATTTTAATTTTTTTGTTTGTTAATTGACACCGACTTCCGAAATTAAAGTTATTTTTCAATTTTAAGTGTACCTACTTATTTTCTTTTTTGGAAGTCGGTTGTATTTATTTGTAAAAAAGTTTTTCATATTACACTTTTTAGTTGTTATAATACCCCAGAACTAAAACTAAATATTAAAGTTACGTCCGAATTAATAACCCCAATAACATGGAACATGGAATTTGAACATACTCGTAATTGGAGGAGACCAAAACGTCATCTAAGTACGTACATTTTTTGTTTATTTTTTTCAAAAAGCGCTAAAGCAATTTCGATAAAATTTATAAGGAACCACATCTGGAGTATACTCTTTCGGAAAAAAAAGTATTTTGTAAATCAGTCTACAACTAACAGAGAAAACCTCCTCCTTTTTGCGAAGTCGGTTAAAAAGGGATAGCGCTATTCGTCCTAAAGCTCTATCTCTTATACTGGAACAATAATGGCTTTAACACGTCAAAAAAAAAGGTACATTAATAATTTTATTGTGCGTACAGCTAAGGAGTGGAATTCCCTGCTAGGGTCTGTGTTTCCTGATAGCTATATACAACCTGGGGTTCTTTAAGTCAAGAGTGAATATGCCTAGGGGTAGCGGATAAATTCGTAACAGAGTTACCGCTCCCCTGGGCACTTAGGCAGGAAAGGAACAGGGGTGGGTTTTAGTCAGTAAGAGTCTGACACGCCCTCCCGCTCCACCCAGAGCGGTAGATGTTATTGGACGATTTCGCACCACACACAAAAAAAAAAAGGAGTGAATAGGTTAGAGGTACTTCTGGGCAAGCTTGCTCCATCGTCGACCACATCATAGTTTACCATCAGGTGAGATAGTGGTCAAGCCTTAGCCTATCTACTTATATAAAAAAAAAAAACTTGAGAGGTGTCAAGGGACACCCAGATGGAACGAAGTTCCTTTCGATTAATTAGTGAAGGAATTGTAATATAATTTTATTTTTTTTAATTTATAATGTTTTTTTTATTATTAACTACGCACACACGCACGCACGTAAGAAGTTATACTTCATCATCTCATCTCATCTCATCGCAGCTCAGCTCAGCACAGCTCAGCTCAGCCCAGATCAGCTAAGCTCAGCTCAGCTCAGCTCAGCTCAGCTCAGCTCAGCTCAGCTCAACTCTTTAGCAATAACAACAACTATAACAAAAGTAATTTTATTGTAATAATTTTTTTTTTTTTTTACTATAGCAAAAAGTGTCGTGACAACTTTTCGTAAGAATTGTTTCCGTCTAGCCCCCTTTCACAACGCGCGATAAGGAACTTCGTTCCAAAACGAATGGTTTAAGGATGATTCACGTTACACCGTGTCGCCACCGGGCCGGATCAAAGATTATAAGTATACATTTTGTATGAAGTGATTCATGCTAGACCGTACCCCGGCCGGGGCACGGCCCGGTGGTGACACGGTGTAACATAAACGTGTGCACCGGGCCCGGACGTGCCCCGGGCCGGGACACGGTCAAACATCTATAGTATACTTTTTGTATGAAGTCTCGAGCATGGCTGGACCAATTTGGTTTAACTTTTTTTAAAACTATTCTTTAAAGTCTCAAGAAGGTTCTTATGAAGAAAAAACCCGCCAAGTGCGAGTTGGACTCGCGGGAAAAGGGTTCCGAAAAACTGTAAATATCACATGTTTCTTATAACATACATTAAAACTGTGAACAAAGTCGCAGGCAGCACCTCAACCAACGATAGTCAATGATGAAAATACAAAGGTAAGCTGTATGTCTGATACTAAGGACGCTTTCCTAATATGTAGTACAAAAAGAATGATAAGATAGGCATATGGTTATGATTACACTGGCTAAAAACTCCTAAATCTTTCTAAGATTTAAAAAATATGGTGAGTGAAATCATAGCTACCTACCATTTTCTTTTGATGGGAATCACACAGCTGATGTTTCAAGGCCATGGCGCTGCACACAACATCTAGAATCATTTTGGCATTCCATTGTTTGAAGCAGATCAAATGCTTTATCTTTGAAAATCGCATTCTGAAAAAGTTTTTCGTTTTGTTTTCCCCTTTTAGCATCCTTTCAACCGAAAGATGCTAAAAGTGCTCCATCTTCGACCACATCATCGCTTACCATCAGGTGAGATAGTGGTCAAACGCGTGCCTATCAACAATAAAAATAAAAAAAGATAACTCCTCCCGCTCTGGGTGAAGCGGGATGGTGTTTTTTTTATTGGGATAAGCCCGCCACTATTCCCAAACCACTGTTACTTCTGTAAGCCAGAATCAACAGTGGCGACCACCAGAAAAAAACGCCGAGCCTATGATGCTCGACGAGTCCCAAAGAAACGATAACTGTCTTGGGTCCAGCAACGAAATTAATCAGAAAAGACAGCGGAGGAGTAAGAAAAACATAATTTCCACTTCCCTCCTAATCAAGCGGGAGACAGAACAAAGCTAGGCCATTTGGGAGGTATTTACAACTGGGGTAAGCCCAGTTGGCAACCACCACTGGTTAAAAACACTAATATTAATGGGTCCTAAAATTGCGAGCTGTTACACTTGATTCCAATAATAGGTATGGCAAAAAGGGGGATGGTGTGTCAGACTCTTACTGACTAAAACTGGTAAAACCCACCGTAACTGAACAAAAACGAAAAATACGTACTTATACATAAATGACGACGAATGAACACAAAAAAAATGAATTGACTGATTGATTGAATTGTTGATGAATGATGACGATGGCGTGATGGTTTTTTCCAATTACGAGTATGTTTAAATTCAAAAAAGAGTCAAAGTTGCCTAGGGTCTTGAGCCTAACTTCCAAAAAAGAAATTACACTAAAAATTAAAGATTTTGAAAGTATTTTTTTTTTATTGTTGCGCGTTTGACCACTATCTAAGCGATGATGTGGTCGAAGATGGAGCACGCACGCAAATATCGTCACAATGAGAATAAAGTATGTAATTAGAAACATGGACGATCCTTAAAAAGTGTCAAAGTTGCTTTGACTCTTACCCTTGAGGTAAAAACGAATTGGTATCTTAATAAAAAACTGAATTTGCTTCTTTAGTTTATTGAGCATGAGGTTCCACACGATTAATCCTTCAGTCTATAACATTCCTTCTACTGGGACACAGGCCTCTGAGTGAGAGGGTGAGGGCCATAACTTTCTACGCAGGTCTAGAGCGGGTTGGTCTCCCTGCTTGCCAAAATTAAAAAATAAAACTTTGAATAGCCCCTTTGTCGTGATTCGCTTAATGGTTGTGGTGTTCCTGACATTATGTTTTTGAGTACCTAAAGCATTTGTCTGTGTGTGTGTGTCTTACAATTCACGAGTATGGGCATTCAGACATTACTTTTTATTTTATTTATTTAACATAGGGGCACCAACGACCCGTTTACAAATTTATTCTCGGTATGAATAAAATTTACAAAACGATCTTGTGTAAACAGGTCACTTACAGGCTGCACATCATATACATAAGAAAGATAATTAAAATTTGAAAGAGAATACAAAGTAGTTTATTCCTAAAGCAGTTATTACTAAAATAGGCTGTGAAAACTCTTCCATAAAAGCCAACAATCAAGCGGGGAGTAGAAGCCATGTGTAGCCCTCTGCCCCCTATAAAAACAGCTCAACAAACAACCACTAACATTGACACCACTGACAGCCCACGAAGGTGAGAGGTCATACAAAGCCGTGTATTTTAAAGCGTAGAAGTCGTGGAAACTGTAAGGTCGGACCGCGAAGCTTGTGATGCCACCAGGAAGCTTCTGTGCTTCTAGGCGGAGTTTTGTTAGCCAGGACCCCCACGCACAATAGATCGAATGGGAGTCTAAGTGCGGAAAATGGATACTCATCCATCATTTCAGGTCATCGGTCCATCTTGTGGGAGGCCTTCCAACGCTGCGTCTTTCGGTAATGCGTGGTCCCTACTTACTAGGTACTTCTACTAGATCTCGAGCTCTCAAAACTTACTGACACATACGCTGAAATCTCTGTGAAAATGGCTCATATTTTAATACAGACTTTAAACAGTTTGAATCTAGACAAAAATCTGTAGAACTAGGACGGAAATGTTTCCTCATTTTGGTTTAAATCCTGGAATTTCTCCTTAAAAACAAAGAATTATGCCAAAAAATCACATTACTGTCAAAACAATATGGTTTGATTTGTCAGTGTCATGATTGTCATAGATTCTGATGTTAGAAGGATGATAGCAAAACCTGCTTATAAGTAAAAAGGCAGTAATCTATCTATTCTATATAAATAAAAAAACCGGCCAAGTGCGAGTCGGAGTCGCACACGAAGGGTTCCGTACCATAATTTATTTTTTTGGGCTGTATCTCATGATCCGTAATAGGTAGACAGTTGAAATTTTCACAGAATTTGTATTTCTGTTGCCTCTATAACAACAAGTAATAAAAATAGATTATAAATTAAAGGGGGCTCCCTACTACTAGTATGGAGGGGAAGGGAGAATTTAATTTCTCTTTCGGAAAAGCTTTTTAGTCTATTACGGATCATAAGATACAGCCCACTGACAGATAGACGGACAGCGGAGGCTTAATAATAGGGTTCCGTTGGTTACCCTTCGGGTACGGAACCCTAAAAATAAATGGCTTAATGTGTTGATAAGCGCAAAACTCGTGAACGGCTGGAACTTTTTTATAAACAATTCGGTTTAACTCAGGAAAATTCAAGAGAAAAACTGTAAAAATGGCACGGAAACCGTAAAAACCACATTGTTCTTTATTAAACTCTAACTGTTCCTAGCTGTCAATATTAGGGTTAGTTGTCAATCCTAGGGATAGTCCAGCAGGCGGCAAAAAAGCTAGTCCTACTAGTATTATAAATGCGAAAGTTTGTATATTTGTGTATTAATGACGCAAAAACGGCTGAAGGAATGCACACAGATAGATTATAACCTGGTCTTAAGGACCAGAAGCGATTATTATTTAAATGAAAATAAATGACTCATCAACCAAGAAAGTTTTATTGCTTAAAAACGTTTTACAATAACAATTACGTTCCTACTTCTACAACATTATAAACACGACCCTTGAATAACATTATAACGACACTAAAATACGTAGTAGTACGTAGTACGCGTCAATCGCGTCCGGAGCCAAACGAAGAAGAGAGCGTTGACAGCGCGCCATGCATTTTTATACACTTCTACTCGTTCCGGGTAGGTTGGAAGGGGGAATATCTAACACTGGGTTAAAACATATGCTACTTTTTACCATGCGGGGGAATTCTGCCGCTGGCAGAAGCTAATTTGGTATAATTTTAAAATATTTTAAACTTCCAACATATTAACGGTGCAACAGACATGTAATCTCTTAACCACCCATGGTTAACTGGTACAGTACCTATACCTTAGGGATTAAGTCCGTCTTTGTACCTTTGTGTATGAAGTATTATAAATAAATATAAAACCGGCCAAATGCGTGTCGGACTTCGCACATTTAGGGTTCCGTACCAAATGGTATTTGTTAGTAAATTATACGTAATAGTCAATGGGAAGTTAAAAAATTCTTCGGACCAAGTTTTCAAGAACGAATTTTGTGTCAGATGACAGACAGACAGACACGTGAGTGACTTAGGTCCAAACATAGCCCTATTGGTCACGGAAGTAGGTACGGAACCCTAAAATACCTTTTTCATTAGTCGTTGGTCGAAATAGATTTGGTCGAAAATCATTCTTGCACCGGCAGAATAACTAGAAAAGGTAGTACCTACCTACATAGATTAATATAGAAGATGTGGTGCCGTAAGTGCTAAATACTAATTTTTTTACGATCTAAACTAATTTAGAACGTAAAAACCTGCGGAAGAGCGAACTAAAAACAGCAATCAAGTGTAATAAAACCGCTCACTCCAGTATAGAATATTATATTTACAGCTTTATCAATAATACAATATTATAGAGCTATTATTTCTACTAGCTTTAATATAAAATTATGCTAACTGTACACCAATAAGGCAATAGACCAATTGTGTGACCGATCTCGACGAGCGCCAAGGGAACAAGGCCTTTCTTCAAGCCGTTGCCCGCCATAACGCTACACCGACAACTTTCCACAGACAATCATTCAACGTTTCGGTGCTGCCAGCACAATTAGTCGATTGCAATAAATAGTCAAAATAAACAATTAATATTCAGATTAAATAACAAAACCTAACACAAGTTTATTTGGTCCTTTAAAACAGTTTTCGCTAAATCGTTTCCAAATTGAAGTATGGCTACCTAACAACAGGTAACAACAAACAACAACAGTTTGACATCGCAAACCAAACAACAGCGCCATGATGAATGGAATTGACGGAATCGCTTCGTTAACGACGTAAACTTTCAATGGCGATGACATCAGAAAGTGACGTCACAGAAAAACTGGCTGACTGGTTTGTGATGTCATCTGCACCTAGTACATCATAATAGCATACTAATATTATAAATGTAAATAATAATAATAACATGGCAACCCACTGGCAACACATGTCACATTTTTTCTATTCCACTTTAAAATCATAAAATCCATATTTTTTCACCCAAAACTGGAATCAATTGTACCAAACAAGAAGCCCATACAAGAAATATTATAGCAAAACCTTCAAATACTCAAACAAACCAAATAATAAACAAAAAAGAAGAATATTTATGCAGGATCGCAGTATGACGTCTGTCAATGGCGACGTACATTATGTAAACAGAATGATGGAAAAATGGAATAAATAAAATTAAATGTTGACCAGAGCAGCTGCCCGTAGCGCACGCCTTCCACCCCCGGACTTGCTGCTCAGCTCCGCCTCGCCGCCGCCGGACCTCGTATCACCAGTGTCACCGGCGGCTGCAACCGCGTCGAGCTCGAGCGACGAGTATTTCTCCCCGCTGACGTCGCCAACACCTGTACGTCGGCAGGGGAGAGGCCGGCCACCGAACAGCCTGCGACTTAGGGGCCAACCGGGGTACGACTTTAGAAGATGTGACGTGGAATTAAGGGATGAAATTTGAAGGGGGCAAGGGGGGGCAGGTGTAGACCCCCCTCCCTATAAAGGAAAAAGCACGGAAACACCCCCTTTTAATTTAATGAATTTTTTTAAATCGTGTTTTGAGGTTATGTTTACTAATTTTTTTTGTAGATTTAAAGGGAAGAAGAGAGGGGGAAGGTGTAGAACCCCCCCCCCCCCCTCCCCTATGAAGAAAAAGTCCTGGAAGTCCCTTCCCTGTTTGTTTGAACATTTTTATAAATACATGTTCTGAACCAGACAATTTTTTTCCAAAAAAATTTTGTCGTTTCTGGCACTCGCCGGCCGCTGCCGCAGCACCGCTCGCTGCGCTCGCTCGGCTCGCGCGTTGTGGTCGCAGTTCCCAGTGATCTATGCCAGCGTGTCCCAAGTCTCAAGCTACATGAGTTTTTAAGAGATATTTAAAATAAGACAACTAAATGTACACTCACTAGTGTCCAACACTTGCACTATACTTGATTCTTCAGACGATATCACAGCAGAACACAAAACCTGGGGCTTCGGAGACGCCATAATAGTAGTCAAACGTTGATTCACAAACAGGAGTACGTAATCGCTCCCAACTGCAAGGGACGCAAACGATCAAAGAGTATAATAATAATACGGGCAAACGATGACTAAAATCCAAAAATGGCGCCATTTCAAGTTTGGTTTCACTTATCGGTAATAGTCGGTAAAATATTTTAAATGCTAATTTAAATAGCACTTATTTAAATCAGTGAAATATATGTATTATAATGAAATATGACTAAAAACTATATAAATCACTAGATATACATATTTATTTCATCATTAATAAAGAGTAAAACATTATAATGCTTTTAATTTTCTCTAGTATATTTATAGTAGTCTATGCTTCCGTAAAACGAAACGTACAATGACGAGATTTAACCTCAAAAGTGTCATAATATTGTTGAATTTTTATGTTTTTGTTTTTTTTATCTCGTAAACTATTAATTTCCGTGCGAAAAGAACTACACGTAGAAGCTTCTAATAATATTATCTTTCTGTAAAAAAAATATGGACTCTAAATTCCACGTCACATCATCTAAAGCTTAGCCCCAACCAGCCCCGAGCCGGGTCCCCGCTGCCGGTGGTTGTGTGCAGCGCATGAGATGGACTCAGTCCATTAATGAAAACGTCATGCGCGCATACTATGGGTCTACAGAGGGGGGAACTAACCTGACTGCGTACCGTGTCTGGATGCTATCTCTGTTCCAGGAACAAGAACCAACCGTAGACGTCTCAGCACAACGATTGTCGGATCAGGTGCGAGTCATCCAACGTAATCACAGGTTGGACGATGCTGCACTTGATAGGCTGCGCTCAGAGGTACTGAGCAACCCTATCATCTCTACTCCGATACAGACCGTGGAACAAGCGCCTGCTATTGATGCAATACCACCGCGGCTCAATAATATAAGTGATGAGGCAGATGATAGGGTTGTCACGGTAAGTAGCCAGTGCAACGATCGACTGAGGAGCGCACTGGAGGATGCGCTTCGCGAGTATAGGTTCACTCCGACCGAACTTAGACCCCGTTTACCACGGTTACCCATGCACAAAAAAAATAGGGCGTTGGTGTGTGCTTTAGACTCGCTGCTTGAGAATATATTTAATAGCAGCGAGAACCTCGTTGATACGCACTCAATCTTGTATTGCGGGGCTGTTGCGGCATGTCGTTTAGCTAACGTAAAGTTCCCAAATAGTGACGTAGCTATTTGACCAAAGCCTGCTGTACCAGCCTGGCAATGCAGAATCGAGAGGCGTATCGATGGGGCCAGGGTACTCATCGGCAAACTAATCTGCTTCAGGGAGGGCAATACACGCCCACGTGTGATGCGCTTTGTGAGGCGGGCGTTCTCGGGGACTGAAATCAGCCCTCGAGAATACATGTCCCGTGTCACGGAGCGCATCGACTTCCTGAAGCAGAAAGTTTGTGCATGGGCAAACCGTATTCGGCGGTATAAGCGGCGAGTTGACCGGTACTCGCAGAATCGCATGTTCCAGAGCGATGAGAGGTGGGTATATAGAGCTTGGGAGCGACCTGAACAAAATGTGACGGACGGCTGCCGCCCGTATGATGTCGCCACGAGTACATTCTGGCGCAGCATTTGGTCAGTGCCCGTCTGTCATACTGAGGGTGACTGGATGCGTGATGTCGAGCGCGTGTGCGAAGCTATACCAGAAATGGAGAAAGTTGATATCAGCCCAACAGATATAGCCAGAGCAGTCCGTCCGTTACCGAATTGGAAGTCTCCAGGACCGGACGGACTGCAAAACTTCTGGCTAAAGTGGTATAGCAGCTCACACGTGCTTCTGGCATCTCAATTTCAGTCATCCTTAGAGTCTGGGTTGCTGCCTGAGTTCCTAACAACTGGTGTTACCCACCTGCTCCATAAAACAGGTGGTACCGCGGAACCTAAGAATTATAGACCCATAACGTGTTTGTCGACGGTCTATAAACTTCTAACATCCATCCTGAGAGCGACAATTAATCATCACATTGAGAGTAATTTAATTATGTCTGCCTCTCAGAATGGATGTAGGAACGGGTCCCGCGGTACTAAGGACGCTACTCCTCATAGACATGGCCATAAGCCAGCAGGTTCGTCGATCCCACAAGGATTTGTCGACATGCTGGATAGATTATAAGAAGGCCTACGACTCTGTTCCACATACATGGCTCATGAGGGTGTTGGAGTTGTACAAAATAGATGCAACTCTGCGCACCTTCCTTGGGTCATGTATGGGGCAATGGAAGACGGTCCTTCGCTATCCAGGATGTCAACCAATCCAGGGGAACGATGAGCCTATATGGATTAAACGGGGAATATTTCAGGGCGACAGTTTGAGTCCTCTTTGGTTCTGCTTAGCTCTGAATCCTCTAAGCACATTGCTGGAGGATTCGGGGCTGGGCTATCGGTTGAGAAGAGGTGGTCAGGCCATATCTCACCTTCTTTACATGGATGACCTGAAACTCTTTGCCCCCAACAATTTGCGACTGATGGAGTTACTGAAGGTAACTGAAACTTTCAGTAACGCGATCAGAATGGAATTTGGTGTGGACAAATGTGCAGTCATGCATGTAAAGCGACGGGGATTATGGAATCCGAAGGGATTCAACTCTCGGATTCCATACACCTTAGATCCCTCTCCTCGACCGAAACATACAAATATTTGGGTATGTCGGAAGCGTTAGGCATTAACGTTACTGACATGAAACAATCGCTGAAGGAGCGCTTCTTTGGCCGCCTGAAAAAAATATTGAACAGCCTTTTGTCGGGCGGGAATAAGGTGCGCGCCTTCAACGGTTGGGTAATGCCGGTTTTGATGTACTCTTTCGGCATACTCAAATAGACTCAGACCGAACTCGACGCCCTGGATAGGAAGGTCCGTACGCTGCTGACCGCAAACCGGATGCATCACCCACGATCACCGGTGATGAGACTGTACATCCCGCGGAAATGTGGAGGTCGAAGTTTTTTAAACGCTAAGACTCTCCACAACCGCGAGGTGTGCAGCCTCAGAGAATATTTTCTTGAAACCGACGTGGGTATGCACCGCGATGTGGTCGCAGTGGACAAGGGACTCACCCCGTTGTCCATGGCTAAAGAGAACTGGCGCAAACCTGTAATACTCACTACTGATGACCGCAAGGAGGTATGGAAAGGCAAGGAGCTTCACGGGCGCTTTTATCGGGCTCTTCATGGGCCTGATGTATATTTCTTGGCGTCCGTGGCCTGGCTACGTTTCAGTGACCTCTTCGGGGAAACTGAAGGCTTTGTCTGTGCGATTATGGACGAAGTTATCTTAACGAATAACTACCGGAGGCATATCATGAAGGACGGGACGGTTGACATGTGTCGGGCATGCCACCGTCCTGGTGAGTCCATCAGACATATTTATTTATTTATTTATTAAAACTTCATGCAACACAAATGTACAAAGGCGGACTTAATGCCTTAGGCTTTATGCCTTATTATCTCTGGTTGTTCTCGTCTTGCTAACAGCGAGTATTTGCACAGGCATAACCAAGTGGCCAGGATTATTCATCAGCAACTTGCTTTAAAATACAAACTTGTGGACTCTGAGGTACCGTATTACAAGTATGCGCCCGACCCAGTTCTCGAAAATGACCATGTCACGTTGTACTGGGATCGGTCTATCATCACTGACAGGACTATTGCTGCCAATAAGCGTGATATAGTGGTGATAGACCGATTAGCGCGCCGCACAATGATAATCGATGTCACCATTCCACATGACGAGAACCTCGTGAAAGCTGAGAAAGACAAATAAATCAAATATCTTGACTTAGCACACGAGGTTGTCGATGTGTGGAATGTGGACTCGGCTGTCATTGTGCCGATAGTCGTTACCGCCAACGGCCTGATGGCCAAAAGCCTCGACGAACACCTGTCGAAGCTGTCGTTGCGCGGTTGGATCAGGGGCCTGATACAGAAGGCAGTAACGGCTCGCATTGTGAGGAGGTTCCTGTGTCTGGAGCCCTAACCACCGGTAGCTTGGACCCTGCTCCCAATACCGGCAGACTACTATTTTTTATATGTTTAAATGTTTTTTTTTTATGTTTTCTTTTAAAAATATTTAAAAATGTAAATTATATGTGAAAAATAAATAAACGAAATAATAATAATAAATTTCTTTGGCCAAAAAATTACAATGTTATTATAAAATAAAATAGTTTGCTTGTTACGCTTTCACGCGAAAATTAACCGATCATCATGAAACTTTATACACATATACAGGGTGTAAGGTACATGAACGCACATACGTGTACTAGTAATTCAGTACATGATTCTGGACCCCCTAGCGTTGGAATTTTTCGTCGGCTTTTTCCTAATTTAAAAAAAAAAAAATCATTATTTTTTCATTTAAAAAGAAAAAAATTTTTCACTTAAAACTGTATAAAATCGTTATGCCTATCTACCTACCCCAAAGACATTTTAAATGAAATAATGTAATTAATTAATTTTTCATTTAAAATGTCTTTTGGGGTAAATAGGTATAACGATTTTATACAGTTTAAAGTGAAAAAAAAAAATTTCTTTTCAAAAATTAGGAAAAGTCCGACGAAAAATTCCAACGTTAGGGGGTCCAGAATCATGTACTGAATCACTAGTACACGTATGTGCGTTCATGTACATTACACCCTGTATATTCCTGGAGGTATTAGAAGTAACTTATGATACTTTTAATGAAAAAAAAAAAATACGAAAGATACGGAAACTCCGGGCACAGCAGTATACATATTGCAGCGTGGATGAAGGTATGGACTCGACTCTGCTGGCCGGCTAGATGATTCGACGTTTGAAAAGTAATTCAAACATGTAGTACAAATAAATTAAAGGTAAAAAAGTATGTTTTAAAACAAGCTTCTAGCCGGGACAATGAACTAAAAAGTTGAAAATAAATTCTAGTAAGTATTTGGCGTGTAGGTACTGTGACGATTGTAGACACAGCCTAATGTTAGCGGGTGTGCACCAGCCTTAACTGGTTGACTAGAGCGTTCTAGATTTATTGGAAAGCCGTTTGAATATTAGAAGAAAAAATGATAGGCTTGACGTATGTGTCAGTCAGTTAGATAGAAGTTGAGCCCGATCAAGTGGGCACGGTTGTAGTTTCTTTTAATTCAATATAGTATAATTGAAGTCGCCCTCAGCTCTTTACCTTATTCGCTCGTAGTCAGATCCCTTCGATATAGTCCTCTCGCGCCAAGTTAACGAGTCGCCAAGCTACGCGGCGTCCCCGGGGCTTCGAAGAACGTCCAAGGAACCCTGCAGGCCATACTGGAGCCTGGGTTTCTACAGTACTTACCTATATATAAAAAAAAACACTGAGTCTATGATGATAATGACTATAATTCTATAAATACATACTTGCTACGGCAGCGAATCAGATTTTGACCAAGATACAACCTGACACTGACCTGCAAATTGCAAAAAACGTAAGAAAATTTGAATTTCGCGGAGCCTACCCTGGAGCATTCATCTTAATCCGTTTTCGGAAGTGGGCCTTTATATCTAAATGGAAACCAACCTGCACTACTGCTCCAAATCTGTAGAGTGGCTGAAAATGTTTCAGGCTCACCGTTTATTTGGATAACGAATTCTACAAACTCACCACGCTTGCCACAATCGACTTTTGGTTCGATTTTTATGGTTCCGAAAGTCTGAATGAAAAAACGGAAACTTTATAGGAACACTCGTGTGTCTGTCTGTCTCTCTGTCCGTCTGTCTCAGCCAATTTTCTCCGATTCTGCTGGACCGATAGAGTTGAAGGTACACTCATGAATATCTGTGATCCAAACACGTACTTAAGTGTAAGTACCCTTTTTTAAGTTTTTCAATCTGTACTGTGCGATATATCAAATATATACAGTATTAAAGCTATTTAAGATAAAAAACTTTTTTACAAAAAAAAAAACAATCGACGACGAAAAATACACTAAAAATTAAAAAAATAACTTTCAATTCGGAAGTCGGTGTTTGTATTTATTTCTTCGGTATTTGAATTTTGAAAATCGGTCCTCAATTGACAGAGAGGCGGGAAGAAATGGGCGGACATACATAAAAAATACATACAGCCGAACATAGAATCTCCTCCTTTTTTGAAGTTGGTTAAAAATAGATGAAATATTACCATTCCCCCCCTTATCTCCGAAACCACTGATATTTGGCAAAAATACAGAAAGTAGTTCTTTACTTTAGATAAAAGGTAAACCTATAAAGAGAATAATAGTTATATGGTTTGTTCGGAACCCTTTACGCATTTTACCGAGTCGCTCTTGGCCGGTTTTTATTTAATTGTTTATTTTACGGTAGGAACTGAATAAATGAATACTAGGTATTAAATTCACAATGTTATTGTTTTCTGTTTAATTTTTGTTTGGTTTAATTTTTGTTTGGTTTGGATGTTTAAAATAAATAACAATAATAGGTTAACTAAAGGTAATAGGTTACTTGTAACTAAGTAAGCGTGCTTTTGCACGCTTACTTAGTTACAAGTAACCTATTCACTCTTGTCTTAAAGAGCCCCAGGTTGTAGCTTGCAGGAAACACAGACTCCGGCAGGGAATTGCCAAATGGTGTCGTGCGTGTGACAAAAAAAAAGTAAATAATAAAGATGCAAAAAGTGAAAAAAGGAGATTGTGGCCCATGAGGGGATCATAACCCGCGACCTTCGCGTTATTAGCACGACGCTCTAACCAACTGAGCTAATGAGCCTCTGTAACAAATGTCGAAATAGCGCAGCTCTAGCTCATCTATTGATTGATTCGATTCCCGCACGGAACATAATTTATCGATCCACGAAAAAGTAGTTCCGCAGCTGGAATTCAGCGAATACTGATTACTACTGAGCTGACTGGGCTGCTGAGCTGTTTGGTACTGGGCTGATTACTGAGTATTTTTGGGGTTAGAAACCTAAGCGGTGTAGATTCACAACCTACCAGGAGAGATGTACACACATCAACACTGTCTAGGGATATTTTGGATTTACTCAATTTACTCAAAATGTATTAAAAATAGCATACAATATTTATATATTTTTATAAAGCCCATTTATCAGACTACACTCCAGAATAAAAGAAAACAATGTTTTTTTGGGTAAACAAATTTTTATTCAAATAAAGAAAAAACATGAAATAATGGTAAAACTAACAACGAATGTGTTTCTCAAGAAAAATTTACAAATAAGGAAAAAATAATTTGTTTTTAACAGTTCTGTGAAAAATCAGTAGTCGAGTCTATGCGGCGAAATAAATTACAAACACCGACTTCCGAAATAAAAGTTATTTTTTAATTTTTAGAGTATTTTTTTTGAACGTCGGTTGTTTTTTTTGTAAAAATGTTTTTTATTTTTTTGTAATGCAATTCTGAAGTAAATTAAATAGTTCCAGACGGTAAAACCTCTTTACTTTAAAACACTTCACGACAGGCAGGGGGCGCACGACTCGAAAAAAAAAATCACTTTAAAAGTTGAATATTTCGCAAACCAATCACTGAATTAAAAAATAGTCTGTCTAACCCCGCAATGATTTTGAAAACCCTAGCCTATCCAACGATACCCCACACAAAAGGGTAACCGTGAAAAAAAGTCATCCCCACTTTACATGTACTTACGGGAGGAGGAGATTTATTAGTTAGTATAGGAGAATATTTTATTATTTCGTTATTGTGGCGTGATTAATATACACACATCAACACTGTCTAGGGATATTTTGGATTTACTCAATTTACTCAAAATGTATTAAAAATAGCATACAACATGTATATATTTTTATAAAGCCCATTTATCAGACTACACTGCAGAATAAAAGAAAACAATGTTTTTTTGCGTAAACAAATTTTTATTCAAATAAAGAAAAAAGATGAAATAATGGTAAAACTAACAACGAATGTGTTTCTCAAGAAAAATTTACAAATAAGGAAAAAATAATTTGTTTTTAACAGTTCTGTGAAAAATCAGTAGTCAGTAAAACCACCCATGACGTTAATAACGGTCTTGCAACGGTTTTTCATGCTTTGGATTAAGTTATCCAAGTCTTGCTGCGGTATATTGTCCCAGGTCCGGCTAAGATGCAAAAAAAGTTGCTCTTCCGTCGCAACGTTTGCAGGGAAATTCCTCAAAGCCCTTCTTTGGAGCATGTCCCACGCGTGTTCTATGGGGTTTAGGTCAGGCGATTGAGCGGGCCAGCCTAAGACCGATACGTCGTGCTCCTGCAACCAGCTCGTTACCACTCTCGCTGTGTGCGGACGGGCGTTATCGTGCATGAGCGTGAATTCTTGGCCCATTTGTAGTCGATGGGGTAGATTATTGGTACTAGCACCTCGTTACGGTATTTTTCAGCCGTCATGGTGTTTCTGATCCAAACGAGGTCTGTTCTTCCACCAACACGAATTCCCGCCCAAACCATAATTGTCCCGCCGTGGTATGAATGGACTTCCTGAGGATGTTGCAGACGGCTCTCACGACCAGGAACTCGCCAAACACGCACTCTACGTGTATCGGGATGGAAACCGAACCGGGACTCATCGGTAAACAGCACTACAGACCACTGGTTTTCTTCCCAGAGCAAATGTTCACGAGCCCACTGTAGTCGTCGTCCACGATTTCCTCGGCGTAGTGCTGGAGTACGAAGCGGTCTGCGACCATGAAGGTTAGCTTCATACAGCCTACTCCTCACAGTTTGGTCACTCACAAGCAACTGGTGCTCTGACTGGAGCCTCTGAACCAACTGCATGGCCGTAACATTTGGTTGTCTTCTCGCGGCAACTTGCAAAAATCGGTCTTGTCGTTGAGTGGTTATGCGCTTCCCGCCTGGGTGTCTTTCAGCCACTTCACCAGTAGCACGATATCGTGACCATAACCTTGATATCACGTTTTGTCTTGTTCCAAACTCCTCAGCAATACTCCGTTGAGTAGCCCCAGCTTGGAGCATGCCTACTGCCCTTAACCTTCCCGCCTGGGTGTCTTTCAGCCACTTCACCAGTAGCACGATAACGTGACCATAACCTTGATATCACGTTTTGTCTTGTTCCAAACTCCTCAGCAATACTCCGTTGAGTAGCCCCACTTTGGAGCATGCCTACTGCCCTTAATATTTCTTCTCTAGTTAAATGGCGCCGCTGCATGATGCACACAATAACATTAATTCGGAATTAACCGATAACTTGTTATAAAACTTAAATTGGACACAAAAAAATAGCCACAAACTAAGGTAGGTAAATGAAACCTTCGGACTTCGCTACCATTATGCCGCGTAAATCTTTTGTTTTTAATGTATTTTTTCAAATTCAAATTTAGAATCGTTCAAAAAGGCTTACAAAATAAACTTTCTTCAAAAGAATTTAAAAGTGGCCAGTATTTTTTGAGTTTAAGAACTTTATACAAAATATCCCTAGACGGTGTTGATGTGTGTATTTAAATATCGTCTATCGTCTTCGTTATTTACTTACTCATTCACTCACCCTTCCGCTCACCCGCTCACCCCCTCGCCCCTCCTTCGACTCGCCCCTTCTTCGACTCGCCGCGCCATAGACTCGCCACCCCGTAGACTCGCCGCCATGTAGGCTCGCCGCCCCGTAGACTCGCCGCCCCGTAGAATCGCCGCCCCGTAGAATCGCCGCCAGGTAGACTCGCCGCCAGGCAGACTCGCCGCGACATAGACTCGCCGCGCCGTAGACTCGCCACTCCATAGACTCGCCGCCCCATAGAATCGCCGCCCCATAGACTCGCCGCCGAATAGACTCGCCGCCCAATGGACTCGCGGCCCCGTAGACTCGCCGCCCCATAGACTCGCCGCCCAATAGACACGCCGCATCATAGACACGCCGACTCATAGACTTGCCGCCTCATAGACTTGCCGCCGCATAGACTCGCCGCCGCATAGATTCGCCGCCGCATAGACTCGCCGCCTCATGGACCCGCCGCCCCGTTGGCTCGCCGCCCCATAAACTAGCCGCCCCATTGACTCGCCGCCCCATAGACTCGCCGCCCAATAGACGCCGCCCCGTAGACTCGCCGCCCCATAGACTCGCCGCCCAATACAAGCTGACAAAGAAATCTGTGAACACTTCAACACCTACTTTGCCAGTATAGGTATTCTCCTGGCAAATAAAATAGCTCCAAAACACCACAATACTAACATCAACACAACCTCATTACATACCAACGCTCTGGGTGTCTCACAAATGTCACTAACAAACGTCGATGAAATTTCAAAAATTATTGGTAACCTTAAACTAAACACCAGCGCTGGCCTGGATGGTGTCAGTGTCAAAGCAATTAAACATATAAAAATACTGATACTGCCATGTCTAGTACAATGCATGAATAAATGTTTACTCAAAGGCTATTTTCCAGATACACTTAAAATCGCGAAAGTAACTCCCATTTTTAAGTCAGGCTCCAAATCAGACCCGGGAAATTATAGACCCATTTCGGTATTGCCAGTGTTGTCAAAAATACTGGAGAAACTAATTCATTCTAGACTTATGGACTATCTCGATTCTTTCGGTTTTCTCTTTGAACGGCAATATGGTTTCAGACCTAAATCCAATGCACTAGCAGCTGCAACTGACTTGGTCACGAAAATTAGGAGTAAAATTGATGAGGAAGTGGTTATCTTCTTCCCATTTCTGGCTTATAAACTCGTGCTTCATATTGCTTCTAACAAAAATTGATACACCACCCCCTCTGCTGTTACTTCTAAAATTGTAATAATGTGTGAAATTTGGCAGTTGTAATCTCTGTGCTTCTGCGTCTGACTTAATCCAAGTTTCAACCAGTATCACCAAATCAACATCTTGTATTGATGTTAGTCAAATTGCCTTGGGTGTCTTTATAGACTTAAAAAAGGCGTTCGATACCGTGAGTCATAATGTGCTCCTGCAAAAATTAGCAGCTATAAAAATAACTGGAAGTTTTTTCAAAATGCTCGAATCTTACCTAGAAAATCGTTTGCAAGTTGTTAAAATAGGAAATAATATTAGTAGATCAAAATTGATAAAATGTGGTGTGCCTCAAGGATCAATACTGGGTCCTCTTTTGTTCCTTATATATATCAACAATGTTGACGAATTAGGATTAAAGGGACATATAACACTCTATGCTGATGACACTTGTCGGTTCTACTTCGGTAACTCTATAGAAACAGTTGGAAATGTGGTTTTTGGACAATCTGTTAACAATTAACACATCCAAAACGAACTACATCATTTTCTCGGCCAAGAACAAAAAAAATCACAACTACAAGCCTTTGTCGATAAATGGAGATGTCCTTAATAAAGTAAACACAGAGAAGTATTTGGGCCTTACACTTGACTGTCATTTGACATGGCAGCCACACATTGAAAAGATTTGTTCTAAACTGTCAAGTCTTACGGGTGCGTTACACAGTATAGCTAGATGTCTACCATCAAAAATTCGATATACTGTGTACAATTCATTAGTCAAGCCACACATCGAATATCTAATTGAGGTCTGGGGATCGACAGCAAAAACAAATTTACACAAACTTCGAATAGCACAAAATAAAATTATTAAAGCCCTTTTTCAATATCCCTACTTAACATCCACAAACAAAAATCTATCACGACACTAAGCTCTTTAACATCACCAAAACCTACCAATATAATACCTGTATATTAATAAGAAAAATCCTAACAAAAGAAATACACACAGAAATTACATATAAAAGGCACAATGAAGTGCAAACACGATCATTACGTCGGGCAAATGACCTAGTACTATTTACACGGACCTAGAACAAGTCACGGAAAGAGAAATATTAAATATGAAGGAGTACAACTATATAACTCACTACCAAAAAACATTAAAGAAGCTAAAACTAATTTATTTTTAAAAAAATGTCAAAGAAACACATCTTCGACAGCTCCAACATAAATAAATAAAGTACTATATTATTGTCTAGTGTTGTATAGTGTGTACGGCGCTTTATAACACTACTGATAAGAATAGCGCGCTCGATGTTTACAACGATGCGCGCGTTTCGAGTATTTTAACGATGTATCCTCACGATTGGTGATTTATTTCTACTTCTACATATCTGCATGACAAGCGCTCTGGACAATTACCTGCATGTTATGATTTCAAACTTTGTTTCTCATTAAGTGATTATTGTAAATCTTTGAGAAATAAATGATATTTGAACCGTATAATATGCGCTGAAACATTGCGACTTCTTCCAAAATTCTGACCTGGCGGTACATTTTGACGATGTCCGCTACTAGTGCCATGGGATGAAGTCTCCATCTCATGTCTTAAATCATACTGCAATGTAGGTCCCACCATCAACGTGTCATTGAGTGAGACTCCATTGTTGTTCTTCTCGGACGCGTTGAAGACAACACGTACTTTCGAGGTGATTTTGTCTTCCCGGATTACAGCATGGTGAGGTAAGTATACCGCCACTTCCTTATTCCTATCATTCTTGTCTATCTGCCTCATGTGTCCTAGTTGTAATTATTCTTCTATCACCTGCTTGTACTTTTCCTATAGATCTGTATTTCTTTCTAGCCTTTTCTAATGACTTAAACCTTTTTTTAGCGATAGCACGAGAGCTTCCACCTTTACAAGAAGGATTTTCATCGCGGAAAGGTAGTCTCACAACATACCTTCCACTGCTATCCCTTACTGTAGTTTTAAAATAAAACTCATCACACTTCTTTTCTTCAGGTGTTAGTATTTTCTTTGAACTATTTTGCTCTTCAATTTCCCAAAATTTTCTTAATAATTATGTCGTCTTCATTAACTTGTGCATGCAACACATTAATTTTACTTGAACATTTAGATGTGCCCCGACTAACTTCACCGGACAGGACAGGACCCACCCTAAGGTAGTGCACTGAGCAATCAGAGTGCCTGACGGATTCTTAAATATGCCTGTTCTAATAATGCCGCTGTAAGCATCAGCTCCCAGTAAAACATCTATTTTATTGGGAGTGTTGAACTGTGGATTTGCAAGCTGCAGCATGTTAACGCTTAACCAATCTAAGGTAGTGTCGACTCTACACTCAGGTAAGTACGATGTAATTTTACTTAGTACATAAGCATTAACCTTTAGATTAAAATTTGAATCTATCCGAGATTGGATATTCAAATGTACCATGTACGAGTACGTTGCCATGGTTGAACTATTACCACCAAGACCTGAAATAGGGACTTTTTTCAGGTTGAGTAGCTGAACTACGGCATCTGTTACAAAACATGCCCTGCGAACCTTGATCGAGCAAGGCTCGGACAGTCTGAAATTCATAAAACCTGTCTGGGCTTGGGAATATTACCTGTTTACAGGCACGAAACAATCTGACTAGTATCAGGTGAACTAACACTGTCGATAGCCGATGATGTCGAAGGTTGGTCCCCTTTGTCTGACTCCTGACCTAAATGCAACAGCGAATAATGGCGCCTTTAACAAACCTTACAGGTGGTAGGTTTTCTACATTCAGAAACAATGTGATTGCCGCCCAAACAGTTGAAGCAAATTTTATGTTTGGCTACAAAATCACGTCTAACTTCAACTTTCTGTTTTGAGAATTTCTCGCAGAAACAAAGTTTGTGTCCTTTTGAACAGAATTAACATTTTATTGAAGAACTCGTAGCCAACATTGCCTTTGGAGCATGAGCAACAGAACTTTTATTATTGTTGTTGCCCTGATGAAATGGTGCCTTTTTAGGCTCTAAGCACTCAGAACGCACGAAACCGATTTTCTATAAAAGTTTTAAATTGGTTGAAAGTTGGTAAGTCATTGTTGGAGTCATTGTTGCAAATACTAAGCTCCCATTGTTTACGCGTTTCGTTGTCTAATTTAAATGTAACAATGTGTATGATAATGACATCCCATGTACTCACGTTTATCTCCAAATTACTCAACGCATTAAGACAATCGCACGTGGTATCAAGCAACTCCTTCAAAGCTGAAGCTGATTCCACCTGCATACGTTTTTGACCGAACAATCTCCTAAGAATACAATTCGTTAAGTATTTTTTATTGCTCTATCGCGTCTGTAACTGATTCCAGCACTGGATATAATTGGCATCAGTTATAGGAGTATGACGTATTAATTGTTCTGCTCCGCCAGAAAGGTGACTTTTTTTTTTTTTTTTTTGGGGATGGGAAATCATCCTATGACTTCTTCCGCTCTAGGGTGGAGCGGAAGGGTGTGTCAGACTCTTACTGACTAAAACCCACCCCTGTTCCTCCCTGCCTCGAGTGCCCGGGGGCGAGGTAACTCTTTCGAATTTATCCTCCACCCCCGGGCAGGCATCGGCCGTGGCAGGCCCCTTCCCTTGGCTGACAACTCTTTGAGGCGCGCGTGGAACACTACGCGCCGTCGGGCCTGGTGCTGATCGGACGGAGAGTTACCCACTACTCGCCGTCCGCAGGCCCGGGTCTACGGTGGCCGGAGATCGTCTCGCGGCGTCCGAACCCCCTGGCGTCTCAGGCGGCGGTTGCGGCTGGGAGCGCTAGGGCGACTCGGCTGTGTTCGAGTCTCCCTAGCGTATGCCGCCTCCCTCTTCGCGAGCATTACTGCTTCGCAGAAGGAGGAGACGGCCTCCCATTCCCTCTCGCTCCGTACCATGGCCTGAACCAGGGCACGGCGCTAGAGATCTCTGCCGCCTATGGCATCCACGAGGACACGGCGGTGCTCTGCTCAAGCGGGGCAAACCTCCATCGTATGCTCCACCGTGTCCACTGGGCGATCCTCGCAATGGAAACACCCGGGGGTCACCTCCGCCTTGATCCGACACAGGTACTTACCGAAACAGCCGTGTCCGGTGAGCACCTGTGTCAGGCGGAAGGTGAGGGCGCCGTGACGCCTCTCCAGCCACTCCTCAAAGAGGGGTACTACCGCCTCGATGGTGGCGTGCCCAGCGGTGGGTTGCGACAGCCGCTCTCTCCATGTCACCATGAGATCCTGCCGGAGCTCGGTCCGCCGAGCCGCGAGTTGTCGCGGCAGCGGAGTTTCGCCCCGGCGTTTGGCCTCCTCGCGCCACTCGTACAGGTGCGCGAGGATTTTTGCCTCCAGATCCCACGGTGACAGTCCGGCAAGGAGGCTAGCCGCCTCACGGGAGATCATGCGGTATCCTCGGATGATGCGGATCGCCATGACCCTCTGGGACGCGTTCATCAGGCGAGCTGATCGCTGCCTCAACGAACGCGCCCACACCGGTGCCCCGTAGAGGGCCATGGACCGCACGATCCCCGCGTAGAGCCTCCGGCAGGAGGCGTTTGGCCCCCTCAGATTGGGTAGGAGACGCTTCAAGGCGGCCCCGGCTCTGTCCAATCTGGGAGCCAAACGTCGAAAATGTTCGACGAAGTTCCACCGGCTGTCGAGGACGAGTACCAGGTACTTCATCATACCCTCGACGCCGATGCGAACCCCTCCTACCGTGATCTGGGAACCCGCAGGTGGCGCGTTCCGAGGACCATGAAAACACATGGCCTCGGACTTGTGCAATGCCACCTCGAGTCCCAGTTGCCGGATCCTCCCTATGACTGTCGCAACCCCGCGTGTCATACGGTCGGCCGCCGCCTCGTGCGACCTCCCCTGCGCTAAGACCAGCGTGTCGTCAGCGTAGCACACTACGCTGACGCCAGTGGGGAGGTCGGCGCGCAGCACCCAGTCGTATCCGATGTTCCACAAGGGCGGCCCCAGGACCGATCCCTGTGGAACACCGCACGACATCTCTCGCCGGTTCCATACTCCCTGATGACCGGGGTAGATGACGGCTCTGTCCGTCAGATACGCCTCGACTACGCGACGGAGGTAGGGCGGCACCCGGTGATACCGGAGTGCCTCCACTATACAACTCCAGGGCAGGGTGTTGAAGGCATTGGCGATGTCCAGAGACACCGCCAAGACGACCCTACCCCGGGCCACTGCATTCCCCGTCGTGAGGGCTCTTACGCGCATGACTGCGTCCACCGTGGAGCGCCCCCTGCGGAAGCCGTACTGGCTCTCCGCCAGGTCCGGCCCCACCCGCACCAACTGCCCGACGAGGCGGTCTGCAATTACACTTTCAAAGAGCTTGCCCACCTCGTCGAGCAGCACAATGGGCCGGTAAGCGGACGGAGAGTCCGCAGGGCGCCCCACCTTCTTGATCAGGACCAGCTTCCCCGTCTTCCACCGACGTGGAAACTGGCCCCTCTCCAAGCATGCGCTTAAAAGCCCTCTGAGTCGAGGCCCGAGAGCCTCTTGCAAGGCCAGGACCCAGGCTTTCCCATGAAAGCCATCGGGTCCTGGGGCGGGGTTTTTGGCATTCAGCCTACGCACCGCCGCTCTCAGCTCTACCTCGGTCACCTCGGGAGCAGCGTCGTCGTCGTCCTGGTCCGCGTCAGGTACCGCAGGAGACGGAGCCATAGGCGGAGGAGTATGTTCCCCTCGCGAGGGGAACAGAGCGCTCACCACGCCCTCCACGATCTGTGGCCGGAGACTCTGCGTCAGTGGAGGGGCCCATGGGCGGAGTTTCCCCCGCACCGCTTTGTACGGGCGCCCCCATGGGTCTCTGTTCAGAGTCTCCAGCGACTCCTCGCGGGCCGATCTCTTGGCCCGCAAGATCTCCGTTCGGAGGGCGATCCTCGCAGCTCTGTACCCCTCGTATAGCTCCGCCTCGACGGCTTCCGTTTCCGGCGTGCGGTTACGGAGCCGTCTGCGGTATCTGATGTACCGGCGTCGCGCGGCAATACACCCTTGGCGTAAAGCCGTAAGCGCCGGCGACCACCAGTACACCTGTCGCCGAACAGAAGGCTGGACCCGGGGCATTGCCACGTCACATATCTCGGACATGGCCTCCTGGAACCACTCTGCCTCGTCGTTTATGTCGGCAGGCCTGTCCGGTGATGTCACCCAGGCCTGCACGATCGAGGCCTCCAGGAGTAGCTCCCGGTCCAGCTGCTTCAGCGACCAACGCGGACCGCTCGGGGTCTGTCGGACCGGCACGCTGGAGGTCTGGGCGGAGACGTCAAACCGGATATATCGGTGATCGCAATACGTCTCCACCTCCTCCATAACGCGCCAGTCAAGTACGCGCGGTGACAGAGCGGGGCTGGCGAACGAGAGGTCCACCACCGATTCGCCCCGCCACCGCACGCACGTGGGGACAGAACCCCGGTTCAGGACGACCAGGCCTGTCTCCAGAGCCCAGTCCTCCACCATCCTGCCCCTTGCGTCCGTGTACCGGGAACCCCAAGCCAAGTTCTTGGCATTGAAGTCCCCGAGAACGAGCGCAGGGAGGGAACGGTATCCGACGACGACGTCTCTCAACTCCGCAAGGGAGTTGTGGAACTCGGCGAGAGTTCGGCTCGGGGAGAAGTACACCCCTACCACTACTATCTCCCCGAACCGTGCTGCCACGCAACCCCGACCCCTCTTGACCTCCTCGAGGGTCGGGGTACCGGCGGCGGCCGACGAAATGATGGTCACCGAGCCGTCCAGGTCCTCCACCCAGTCATCCCTGGGCGGGACATAGTACGGCTCGGGGACCACGGCGATGTTAATCGACCACTGCGCCATGCTCTGGAACAACAGGTACTGAGCATCGGCGCAGTGGTTGATGTTCGCCTGGAGGAGGCGTAATGGGGCCGTTATTGGCATTCCATTACAGCCTCCTCCTCCCCAGCCCTCTGCGAGGGTCCAGCCACCGCGATGTTTGCGGTGGCGACGACGGCTGTGGGGGCAGCATCGGTGGAAGCGGCGACGGCGGCGGCTGCGACGGTGGCGGTGATGGTGGTGGTGGTGGGCCCTGGTCTTGGCGGGTGGGGCGCAGGTCCTGCTCCCAGCCCGGTGATCGGCCGGCTTGCCAGCTGCCGCACATGCTGCGCAGTGCGGCGCGGCCTCACAGGAGCCGGCCTTGTGACCGGGCTGACCACAGCGGAAGCACTGGTTCCCTCTGTCCACCTCCGAGGTGCACCTCGCTGCCACGTGGTCGCCCACATGGCAGCGGAAGCACCTCAGAGGTCTGGGTTCCAGCAGCTTGACCTGCGCAGACACCCAGCCCACCAAGAGCCTTCGGCCCTTCCCAGTTATCTGGCCCGCCGCCGACACGGGGCAGCTCACCGTTATGGTGAGAAGCCCCGCGCGATCAGGACGGAGACTGCCTACCCTCACCTGCTCGGCAGGGCACCCTCCAGTCCTGGCGACGGCGGCCGCCACCTCCGCCTCCGTCACAGAGTCGTCCAGGCCCATAATGCGCATGTCTGCGCTCTTGGTGGGCCTGGACACTCGAGCCTCGTCGACCAGCAACGCCCTGATTTTCTCAGCCAGGGCGTCAGCAGCTGGGCCGCTGGAAGCGCCGGGGACCTCCAGCATCCGGGCTCCGGTCTTGGTGACCTTCACCCGAACGCCGTCGGCACACCCCACCTCCTCGAGGTTCACCGCCGCCTTGGTTTTGGCGAGCACGCTGCGGTAGGTCACGCCCTTCTGGACCGCTTCCGGCTGCAGCGTGATAACCACAGCCGCGGACCTCGGGGCGCGGAGCCTGGCCGCAGCGGCCCGCTCCTTGCGCCGCTTCCGCCTCTCTCGTCGTTTGGCCGCCCTTTTGGCCATTCCCGCCTTCTCTTTCTCCCCGGCCACTTGCCATTCGGCAGCCTCGGCCGGAGGAGGTTGGGAAGTCGGGGCAGGCTGTGACGGCCGTCTCGCCGCCTGGGCTGGGGCCTTCGGGGCTTTCGCCGCCCGTGCAGCCGCCCCACCCGGTTTGGGCGGCGCCCTTGGCGCCTTCGGCGGGGCCGACCCCGCGGGTCTCAGCACAGACCCGCTGTCGGCCCGTCCCACCGAACCCTGCTTGGGCGCAGCAGCCGCAGCGGCGGCAAATGAGCCCGGTAGCCGCTGGCCCAACGCCGGCTGACTCACCGCCAGCGGGGGCCGCAGCACGATGCCCTCCAGCACGAACCGCCTGTTGAAGGCAGCCAGCTCCTGCCGCACCAGATCGAGAACCTGGTTCTCCGCGGCGGGCAGGGGCTGACTCGGCCTATGCTGGAGCTCATCCTGCGCGTCCCTCCGGGGGCCAGCTCCTCGTCGGAAGAAAGGTGACCTTTTAGATAATGGAGACTTTGCACATTATCTAAAGTATCATTTTTGTGAACTAATGATGTAAAAGATCATGGAATGTTGTCCATTCATCATATTTTCCTGAGAATATTGGAATGGATATTTTGGGCAACTTTACAAAAGAACTACTTGATGTAACTATACTAGTTGAAGCATTATCGGTTTGATTTACAGAATTCTTATCTAACCGAACTTTATTAAGAGCTGTTTTCATTGAACTTTTATAAATAACATAAGTATCCTCTGTCGCATCATAGATATCAACCACTTTCTGTATTATATCTTCAGCTTTATAACGTTCATATAATTTAGTGTTATTTTCTTTAAACAATGCCCAATCCCTTTCCAAATTTTCTTGCCCTGTTTCTATGTATTCTAGCGTTAGTCTATCTTTACCAGTTTTCTTAAAATTTGTTAATCCCTTTTTGATAACATTCTGTTGATCTTTTAAAAAATAATCCATTTTTATAATTGATTTATGTACTTATTAAATAAATAAAATGCGTTGAAATTGATTTTAACTTGACTAAATTTTTATAAATCCAACAAATGTTTAAGTTGATAAAATAAATGTAAATAAACAAACCAAGAACAACTTTCTCAAAAGAGATAAAGTACCTATACAAAATTTCTACAGCCGAATAAAATCTAAGTTGTTATTTTATCAATCAAAAATAATACAAGTCCCAAATCACTATTTAAAATTTTACAAGTGTTTTGCAAACACACAAAATCTGGTAGAAATCGGGTATAGGTTCCCCGTTCCCCCGTTTTATGTATAATATTATTCTAAGTCCTAATTCTAACATGCACACAAATTGGTAATATACTAAGTTTAAAATGTTCTTAAATTTTAACAAGTCCAAGATTACGAAATAATTTTCTAAGTCGAAACTTCTTGAATATTTCTTGAAGTTTAACTTCTCGTTGTAATAGAGTTCAAAATCGTTTAACTCGACCCTTTTGTCCAATTCGTGGACAACAAGATAAATAAATAAAATGTACTCACAAAAACGGCACTTCACACAAACACTGTTTTCAACCTGCAAGTGGCGCCCTCTGTGGCCGCTATCTGAACTGCGCGTGACGTCACCCGTGACGTCGCGTGATGGCTGCGCCTGCGTCACCTTGCCGTCATCCAGTGAAGTGTTGATCTGAGAGTGGCGCCCTCTGTGGCCACTCCTTGAACTAATCCGCCAATGCTGACTCAGCTCACCACCAATGCTGGGCGTAGCTGTCGCCGCTAGTGCGGAGGACCATGTATCTTTCTGCAGCGATCCACTGCAAGTACACGGGACGGAGAAGCGGGCTCACGGTGGCTCCACTAACAGACATCCGCATAGTCTATTAGCGGTAGGAGAAGAGATTAAGCAAGAGTGACCTTATTGTGAAATGGTAAGAATTTTTGGAGACGTATAAGAGACTGAAAAGAGTAAAAGACCCTCCTACTAACATCAGCAACATGAACCTCCCAAGAGAGGTTGGTTTCTATAAAGACGCCTAAGTTTTTAGCGATTTTCGAGTATAATATGGGCACCGAATCATATACTACTGGCGGGAGAGACTGGCGATCTAAAAGGCTGAGCTTGGACGTGCCATCATTATTGAGCGCTTGAGACTTAGTAGGGTTCAATAATAATCAAAGGATTTAGTCCATTTGCTGATATTTTCAAAGTCATCATTGATGGCATCCACAGCCACAGCAAGTTTACCAACTTTAAAGTGACGATATACCTGCAAGTCGTCTGCATAAAGACGATAGTTAGAGCTTAGGACCTTAGTGATGGCGTTTATGAAAACTGAGAAAAGAAGAGGAGAAAGGACGCCACCCTAAGGTACACCCGCAGCCAAATCACACCATTCAGAGGAATCCTCATCAGACCGAACAGACTGCGAGCGGCCCCGAAGATAGGATTTGAACCACTTTTTTGATTCCTAAGAAGATGTCAAAGTCAACTGATTTAAAGGCACTTCTGAAGTCCAGTAAAACAAATACCGTCAGACATTTATTCTCCATAGCCAGTCTAATGTCGTCAGTTAATTTGACTAAAGTTGTCACAGTGCTATGGCCAGGTCTGAAACCAGATTGGTAAGGACTTAGCAGGCCATTAAAGGACAGATAACAAGACAGTTGCTTCTGAACAACACTCTCGAGGAGTTTGGAGAAGATTAGGAGAATGGATATTGGACGGAATTACTGAAACTTTTATTTATTTCTTGCACACCATCTCCTGTGTTCAACACCTCTCAACTCAGGATCGGACTATCTAATAAAAATACCAAATCTTAGTCCATGATTTGCAACACTTTACCGCTTCAACGGCTCGCACGTCACTGTGGCTACTGCACGCCTCCGCCGCCGTCGCGACCGCCACAGACCCTAGACACCGTGCGTTCAGTGTGGACGCACACTTAGGCCGCGGGCACGAAGTCAGCGGCCGGCGAGGCGACGGCGGCGGCGGCGCGGGGAGCGGTGCTGCTTCGCGAACAAGTATCATTGAAAAAATTGGATCCACCACGTCGGCGGGCATTTTGAAGCATCGGTCGTTAAGAAACCAAAAAGTAAAATAAACAACACTATGTCAAGGCAGACGCGCGGGCACCGCTAGACTGGCGCGCATCGCTCGTACGCTGCTACTCGCGCCGCCGTCGCGCCGCTTGCTTCGAGACCAATTCCATAAAAATCTATAACCTGCACTACACTACTCGTGAAGTTGATCGAAGTTGAGCGAATATGATAGTGTAGAAGGGCACTTCGTTCCCTTCATCCAACCTCAGCTCGCATACTTATAAACTTCGGTTTACTTCGAAGAGTACTTCGTGAAGTAACTTCGCGAGTAGTATAGTGGCTGCATATACATTGAAACGCGCCGCCCCTCCGCCCGCTGACTTCCTGTCCGCGGCCTTAAGCTTTCCTGTATCGTTTCTTCTAAACCCAATCGATTCCCAACCGAATCAGATTAAGTAAGGGTCAACCAAAGAGCGCCACTTTACCGATATTACTTCAGAACAAGAACCAAAGTACATACTCCCAAAATAAGATCAAGTTAGTGCGATAATCAAATTTTTCACTCGAGACTTTTAGGGTAAAGGTTTTTTCAATATCCGTGATACGGATTCACGGAAACACGCGGGTGCCCGCGGTAACGAAACTCAACTCAAGTAAAGATACTTACTAATTACTTTTTATGGTTCCGTACCCGGAAGGCAAACAAAGGAACCCAATTACTAAGTCTCCGCTGTCCATCTGTCTATCAGCGGGATGTACTCATGAACCGTAATAAGGAGACAGTAGAAATTTTCACACAGTGTGTATTTCTATTGCCGCAAAAACAACAAAATAATAGAAATATTATTAAATCAAAAAAAATATTTACGCTATATGAGTACTTTGGCAATGTCGGTAAGCTTGGTTCTCTTGCGGAAATAATTTTTCCTGATTAGATTACGCAAGGAAACTTCGAGCACAGCCCTCTACATTGCCCGCACGATACAATGCGGTGCATTACGCAATGGGTGCGAGATGCACAAACTGTCGCCGATAAATTCGAAAGAGAGTTACCGGGGCCCTTGGCACAGGCAACTGAAGGAACAAGGGTGGGTTTTAGTCAGTAAAAGTCTGACACGCCTACTCCACCCAGAGCAGGATAAGTCATGTCCCACATCCATAAATAAAAAGGATCGGTCGTTGTGGGAATACTTGGGAGAGGGGAACCGATCACTTTTCCGAAAAACTTTTTGTATAAATATCATTTTAAGGTCCTATTACCGGCCAAGTGGCGCCCTCATTGAAAACAAAATGTATTTTTTTGTTTCTTCGTTTATTTGACACCGACTTCCGAAATTAAAGTTATTTTGCAATTTTTAGAAGTCGGTTGTATTTTTTGTAATTTTTTTTTTTTCACTTTTTACTTGTTATACCAGAAGTAAATATTAATGGAAATCCCTAATAACATGCAATTTGAACATTTTTAGACAACCAAAACCATCAAAATCTATTCACAAATGGCGGAGATATCGCGTAACAAACATACAAAAAAAAAACAGACGAATTGAGAACCTTCTCTTTTTTGAAGTCGGTTACAAATAGAACCGGCTTCCAATAAAAATGTGCAAAATAACTTTAATTTCGGAAGACGGTGTTTCTGGTTTTTAACCGACTTTCGAAAAAGGAGGAGGTTCTATGTTCAACTGTATGTATGTCCTTTTTTTTATGTAATTTTTTTTTTATGTATGTCCGCCGATTTCTCCGTCACTTGTGGACCGATTTTCAAAATTCTTTTTTATCCGAAAGAATATACTCCCGAGGTTGTCTCATATAAATTTTATCGAAATTGCTTCAGCGCTTTTTGAGAAACTGAACAAAAACGAAAAATACGTTTACCTCGATGACATTTTGGTGTACTCCAAATGTTTAAATTCCACGTTCCATGTTATTGAGGTTTTTAGTTCTGGGGTTATAACAACTAAAAAGTGAAAATAAAAAGCTTTTTTACAAAAAAAAACAACCGACTTCCAAAAAAAAATATACACGAAAAATTAAAAAATAACTTTAATTTCGGAAGTCGGTGTCAAATAACAATGATAAATTATAAATAATGTTTTATGTTTATTCAGTAAATAGGTTACAAAGAACACTTTTACACGTCAATGTTTTTTGTCAGTTTAAGCTAGATGAGGCCGGTGTTTCCTAGCTGACTACCCTGAGAAGAAACACCGAAACAAACTCAGAGGTCAAAGTCTCTTTTAAAGTGTTCAAATCCATACAATGTGTACTGGTTAAATCATAAGAGAACCATGTACGTTTATGTCTGGGATGAGTTTTTTGAAGAAAGCAACACACAAATTCGAGTGGACCTGTCCAGACAGTGCAAGCATTTGTCAGTCATCGCGAAGCTCAACTCAGAACTTTGAGGAGCTCAACGAACCGACGAACAATACCAAAGTAAGGACATTTGAGTAGGCCGCAAAAATACTCAAACTGCCAGACAATCATAAAATCTACATGAATATAACGACATACATAGTTCTCGCATTCACATTATATGGATTTATTTATATGGAAAAAAGAAAGAAGTAAAATACAAACACCGACTTCCGAAATTAAAGTTATTTTTTAATTTTTAGTGTTTTTTTTTTTTGGAAGTAAGTTTTTTTTTTGTAAAAAAGTCTTGTGTCTTCGTTTTTTGACACCGACGTTTCCTGATAGCTACAACCCGGGAGTCTTTAAATCAAGGCTGAATAATTACGTTACTTATGCAAGCATGCTCCATCTTCGACCACATCATCGCCTACCATCAGGTGAGATAGTGGTCAAACGCGTGCCTACCAACAATAAAAAAAACTGTGAATGCAGTTTTGTTTCTTTTTAAAAATAAAGGAAAGTTTCCTTTATATAAAATAATCTATCTTAAGGATTTAAAGTAGTTTCCCTTCAGGGCCCATTGAAATTTGCCTCCCTGTATATAAACATCCGAATTGACCGGTGGAAGTCGGTTAAAAAACTGGAAAAAAGTCGCTCACCCTACTTTCAACCTCGAATTACCTAACAATATATTACAAAGTAAAACTGTACTAAAACCTATATAATCATACTAGCTTCCGCCCGCGGCTTCGCCCGCGTGAAAAGAATGATTATAAATTTGAGCGGTATTTCCAGAGAGTAGCACGTTAAAAAAACACTAGAAATCAAAATCCAAAGTCAGTTATTCAAATTAGGTTGCAAACCAGAACTTTTTGAACGTCGTTTTACATAAAGACAGACCCTTCATCACTTCTTAGCTTCTTGCCCGTGACTCCATCTGCGTAGACATCCGGATTGGATCCAGAGAAAAGTCAAACATTTGTGAAAGATTAAAAGTTAGTACGGGCTAGGATCATGATAAATTAGAATTTCCTACATTCGCAGGGCATATACGCCAAACATACCGCTCAAATCTAGTATAGTATCTAGTGTAAAAGTTTTATTAAGTATATCTATGTATATACCTACATGTGCTACCATCACGCGTAGCATGACCACCCTAGAAACGGGTTTTGTCGACGGAAGAATAGACAAAATGACAGATTGTAGAAAGATTTCTACCGTGTCAAGCATGGCGATGTTAAAACTGACGAGAAGAAATGTTTCTATTCTTCAGTCGACAAAAGTCTACAATGTAAAGCATGACGACCAATTTTTCTCTACTTTTGACAAATGAAGGTAGAAACATTTCTACTCAAGAAGTGTCAAATAGTCTACATCTCATTAGACCTAGAAAACATCTTTATTGATTTTAAAAACTCAATTAGGCGGCTGTTTCATTTCAAAATTGTGGTGAATCTTCCACAAAAGCCAATAAAAGAAATGAAGTGAGTGTGTGTGTTTGAAGTTTGATTTTAAAAACATGTCTGGAGGCTACTGTCGCCATCGTCTCAGTTTTATACCGAGAAGAATGAAAGGAAGGCAGAAAGAAACGAAGTACGAGCATTAACGGAGGCTCTCGATCTTCCCGAAAAAAAAAATATAAATAACTTTTCCAAAAAAACCAAACATTTGAAAAATGTATTTTAAAGTTTTGTATTGTGTAACAAAATGCGAAAATTAACATAACAAACTACATTTTTTCTATGTTTCATTATTTATTTACTTTGTTTGTTGTTATTTACACAAATCCAACACGATCAGTGTCCACAAATACAAAATTACAGACAACAAACAAATTGGCGGAATTTTGTCGAGTGAAGTTCAGTGGCTGTTTTAATTATTCGTTTATTGATTCCTAGTGGATACTGTGATGTAAAATTGGTGTAGTTTTGTGTCTCAAGTGTCAACGCAAATGGACAATATGTGGAACCATTGAAACAGGCGCGATCTCGGGAAAATGGAGCTTAGAATTTTATTGTAGTATTGACTACCTCAGCGAAGTTTGCCGAGAAGGCTGACTCGACACATTTGTTGCCAAATACTGCAAAAAACATTAGAATGTGTTACATCTGCATTCTAATGAAAAAAAAAGTATAAATAACTACGTAAGACTAGGCAATATGGTCAAAAGACTTTCGCCTTCTCTTCGGGGATAATAAAATAATTAAAAAAAAAAAACAGTCAACTGACAGAATAAAATTAATACGTTTCGTTGTTGCTTTGAGTTACGTTCAAAATGTTTTAGAACTTGGCGTTAGACACATTTATTTCGATAACGAAACGTAATATATTATCGTAGAATTCTTAGCTTGTCTACATCACTAACTACCTATCCGTTGCTATGGAAAGAATGAATATGTCTTTGTCTTCGTAGAAACGCGAGTCTACGGGTCGCGCCGTGCTCGGGCATTAGAGATGTAGAGTGGCATAGAAATAACTTTGTCTACTCTTGGCAGAGTAGAGATAGAATTGGTCATGCTACGCGTGCATGTCTTCATATGATACCTAAAGAGGTCGCATGAAAAACGAACCTTGTCAGCAGACAGGCTGGTCGATTTAATTTATCTATACTAGATACTATAGCTTCTGCCAGCGGCTTCGCCCGCGTAGAATGACGAAGAAAAAATGACGAAGTTTCATACAACTGAACTGAACTGACGGGCTAACTGATTTACTGACTGACTGATCGATCAACGCACAGCTATAACCGCTAGCTCACACACACACATGATACATGAATACAGACCGCCCCGCGTAGCCAGTCTGTGGCAAAAACTACTATAGTATACCTACTGGGTAGTCTGTGACAACACGTCACTAGCATTTCGGTGATGCGAACCCAGTAATGTTGCAACTACCTAAAATCGCTCAACGTGGCTAAAGAAGTTTTAACTTCAAAAATCACAAACAACGACATACATCGGCTTCAAAAATGTCAGTTGCACATACACAAGAAAACTTTATAGGGCGCAATAACAACACTGAAACTGGTGGCATTTTGTCCTGAATTCCCAAATCGGTAAAAAAGTTAATCCGGGAAAAAACCGGATCCTTGTCACACAATTTAGAAAATAAAACGCTTTGTTGGAGTATGAATATGACAAGCTATCAGCTATTTTTGTTTTTCTAGATTCAATCATCATCATTTCAGCCGAAAGACGTACACTGCTGGACATGGGCCTCCCCTACGTGTTGCCACAACGACTAGTCCTGTGCGTCTTGCATCCATCGGCTACCCGTGACCCTCACCAGGTCATCACTCCACCTTGTTGTTGTTGTGAGAGGCCTTCCAGTGCTGCGTCTTCCAGTATGCGGACGCCACTCCAGAACCTTCCGGCTCCATCAACCATCTTTTCTGGGAGCAATGTGCCCTGCCCACTGCCACTTCAGTTTGTCCATTCCAATATCGCGATAGGTCTATATAATTTGTGTATTCTTTGTATTTCCCCCACTAAAAAATTGGTCCAATAATTGAAATTTATAATTCATTAGGACATGTCGATCTATACATGTATTAGTGCATGTTTAGTGGGTGTTGCCAGTGATGACTTATGAAACCGAAACGTGGTCGCTCACAATCGGCTTCATCAGAAGCCTAACAGTCACCCAAAGGGCAATGGAGAGGGCAATGCTCGGAGTTTCCTTTCGTGATAGAATGAGAAATGATGATATCCGCAAGAGAACTAAGGTTATCGACATAGCCCGAAGAATCGCCAAGCTGAAGTAGCAGTGGGCTGGGCACTTTGCAGAACAGATGGTCGATGGGGCCGTAAAGTTCGGGAATGGCGACCGCGTACCAGAAAACGCAGCGTTGGAAGGCCTCCCACAAGGTGGACCGATGACCTGGTGAGGGTCGCCGGTAGCCGATGAATGCGAGACGCACAGGACCGATCATTGTGGCGCCACTTGGGGGAGGCTTATGTCCAGCAGTGGACGTCTTTCGGCTAAAATGATGATGACGATGACAAGTATTAATTAATGAAACGTGCAATAACTTGGCTAATTGGATATTTAATAGTTTTCAAATCTTGTACTCTAATGTCATCAGACCCTGCGGACTGGTTGTAGTTTAACTTATCGATAATTAATTAATTATGCGTTTTGTCTCTCGGGCAGATCTTTTTAAATCTAAAAATCACATCACTTTCTTTTACATTTTCCTTTCTGTTATAAAACAGACGATTACATAGATACTTCCACATTAACAATTGACAAAAATTGTTATATATGCTGTCCAGTTTCTCGTTACTTCTTATAAAATACTTTTGTGTCACGTCATCAATATTCAACTTTTTCCTGCCAAGCCACTTGTTCGCACACTCTCACACCTTCCTCATATCTCCTTTCCAGTTTTTTTATATCTTGTTGCCTGTGTGCATTTCTAGCATCATTTACGGCCTTGTTGGCTTTATTACGATATTTTGTATATTCTACTCGGTTTGCTTTCCACTTTCGAAACAATACATTTTTATATTCTAGCAAATTTTGCAACTTTTTGTCAACTCAGATGAAGGATGCCCGTTGTTTTACTAACTTATTTGTTTTCGACGTGCTGTAGATGTCGCTAAAGTCGCACAGTCGCTGATATAATTTCAGGGGGTCTTCAATATACATGAGATTATTCCATTCTACTTGGGGGAGGCCTAAGTCCAAGCAGTGGATGTCTTTCGGCTGAAATGATGATGACGAAAATGTAGAAAATGAAAAAAAAAATGAAAAAAGACGTGTGGCACTCGGAGACTGCCGCGGTAAAGCTATTGCATAGCATTTTTTATCAACTTATGCAATTATAATTATTTATTTATTTTATTTATGCAGTATTTTTTTCCTTTGTTTTTTTTTCTTTGATATTAATTCATCGTTATCACTATTCATAAATAGATGGCAAAACTAAAAAGTATCACCGCTGTGCCGGTCGGAGTGGGGGGTGTTAGGTTATATTTTCGTTACTGAATTTCTGGATTCGGTCTCCACGCTCAAAACCCGCGATAGAAGCTATGCAATAGCTTAAAAAATTTAAAACCCGACAGCAAAAATCAACTAAAAAGGAGGACCACAAGCCAAGTCTAAAGAAGTTACTGGCAGTTATGTTATTTTAATCATAGAGATTTCATGCCACCGCATCAACTGCTTAAAAAGTGACTTTTTCGGAACTTTTAATTTTTTTTTGCATTCAGTCGTGGCAACCGTGATGCTTTAACTGACTCCCTCCTTCTGAATAAGCGCTCTATACCATAATTTCTACCCAAAAGTAACCAAATTATTTTTGCTCTAAGAATAAAAAATATAAGGAAGCGGCCCTAACAATATAAATTGTCGTTCCTTTCTCGTTTAGGATATATTAGAATATTTAATAATTTCCCTTCTTGTGCCGGAAAATTCGGTACCTAATTTTGTTTTGTTTGTTTTTTGTAATAATGGTATTGAAACTGAGCGTTTTGACCTACGGGATCCTCGGGGAAATCAGTTTGAGGAAACCAAATAGTATCTTTTGTAGTCATAAAAAAAAATCTCTACAAAAGTTTTTTCATTCACCAACTTGATTAATTTTTAAAGTTGTGAAATCGGAAAAAGTCCTGATTTATCTACGCTGTATTTTACTTGGTGTGCACATAAATAATTTAACAACTATTCAAGTAAACTAACTTACAGTTTCTGAATTAACAATTGCAGAAAACAAATATTACGTTAATTTTGACTATACTTCTGAGCATTTTATTGTTTTCGAAATACATTTTAACCCCTCAACGGCCGCGGCCTCTTATCGCAGTTTGACATATTTACGACCGGGCTCATAAAAAACAACTTGCTGAGGTTTCTATTGGAGCGAGGCACTTAAAGTAAACTTTTTTGGGTTGTTGAATAAACAGACCTTAGAATAACATGTAAACAATACTTGTAATTCAAGAGTTGAATTTTATTCAAATTCTGTTATCAACGATTTGTCGGGAATAGTGTGTGTGTGTGTGTGTGTGGGTAGTTGTTAAAACCACTGTATCAATTTACATGAAATTTTGCATGTTGCACTATGAATAGACAAGTAATAGAGTTGTTGTGTTGGAGTTGTAGAGTCCGATATCATATTTTCCTATTATTCACACTCAAAACTTCAAATTACGAAATCAAAACAACATAACGGCTTTTTAAAATTGCGTTTCTGCGTTTGCGTTGCGTTTTGTGTTGCGTTTTTTTTCTAACACTATGTAATAACTATCTAAGAATGCATGTGCGCCATGCCACAGGATATAAGATCTTTAGTTATTTAATAATAGAGGTTTAAGCCGCGTAATCGGGATCGGCATACTGGTATGCCCGTGGCCGTTCAGGGGAATAAAATCCTCTATAGAAATGATCGTCAAACTTACCTCTAACATTGACCTTTTAATTTTTTTTCCATATGCCAACTTAAGTATGTCAGCCAAGGTAAAATTTATAGCAAATAATGTATCGAATCTTAATGCAAAACTTTGCAACACTACACAGTTTTAAATAAATCACTAAAATGCTTCAAATTTAAATTTTGCAATAAATTGCAAACAATTTATTTCACTCATTTTAGAAATCGGGTGGTAAGACAAAATTCCGGAGTGAAAAATTCTCAGGCATAATAAGGGATGCCTTATTATGCCTGAGAATTTTTACAGTGCCCACGTGGTGGATCATTTTTCATTCCCTCTAACAGAGAGGTGGCGCAGCAGTAGAACTATAGACGTGTTACATGGAAGTCAATCTGCCAATCTTAGTAAATTGTGAATGTATCTACAGTCTTTAATACGTTCGGTCCACCGACGTCTCATAACGACTTTGTACAAAGTAATATCAACACAACGTCTAATCACGTCCAATAAAAATGTTATTTTATTTGCACTACGTCTCAAAACGCCAGTAAGCCATTGTAGATTCCATTAGTTGAACTTTTGCGCCGCAATACTTGCAAGTGTCAAATATCTAGAGCCACAACAAATCAAATTTTGGTGGCTCATTGTTGCCGTCTACACCACACTCGCAAGCGCGCAACATCTGAACGCGCAACGTCAGAACACGTCGTGCGCAAGACGCAACGTCAAGAACGTTGACGAGAACACACGTTGTGTCCAAATTGTATCCAGTTTTATTGACCGTCTATGGACGTTGTGCTTAATCTTAATATCACTCTAAGATACTTGAAGAGCATAACGTTTGTGAACGTATGTCCATTTGTATAAGAAACTAAATTGTGTAATTTTTTTTTTTTTTGAAGTAAAACTTCTTTAGAATCGTTGTGATTTCAAACCGGATGCAACGGTAAAAACGACAGGTAAGAGACACAAATACAAAAATGTGTAGGATGAAGCCAGGAAAGAATGAGACAGAAATATACATACTAAAAATGCATATTTATTAATATAATTAAATAAAACGAAAAGTCGTTTTTTTGTCAATTTCAAATTTTTGTGTGGCTTATAGGGAAAGTTAAGTGTCGCCCAGCATTGTCCGACATGGCGTTGAACGTGTTAAACAATTAAACTTTGTAATTATCCTACCCTTGTTATATATATTCATCTCATTCTTTTGTCGATTTACTGAAGTTTCACTTCTATCGTGTGTGAATCGCACACACACCTTTTTTTTTTTTTTTTGTGGGGTGGCAAATCATGCAATGACTTCTCCCGCTCTGGGTGGAGCGGGAGGGTGTGTCAGACTCTTACTGACTAAAACCCACCCCTGTTCCTTTCCTGCCTGAGTGCCCAGAGGTGCGGTAACTCATTTTCAGAATTTATCCGCTACCCCTAGGCATGCAGGCACCGGCCACGATGGGCCCCGTCAGTGGTGGCTGACTACATCTCTTTGAGGCGCGCGTGGAACACTACGCGCCGTCGACTCACGGGCCTGGTGCTGATCGAACGGCGAGGTACCCACTGCTCGCCGTCCGCAGGCCGGGTCTACGGTGACCGGAAATCGTCTCGCGACGTCCTACGCCTGGTACCTCTTCTGCGATGGTAGCGGCCGGGGCCGCGAGGTCCGCTCCGTTGAGCTGCCCTCACGCGTCCCGCCTCCGCCTTCACGACATTACTGCTTCGCAGAAGGCGGAGACTGCCTCCCATTCCCTCTCGCTCCGTACCATGGCCTGAACCAGGGCCGGGGGCGAGAGGTCGCCGCCACCTATCGCATCCACGAGGACACGGCGGTGTTCCGACCAAGCGGGGCAGACCTCCACCGTATGCTCCACCATGACCTCTGGGCGATCCGCGCAGTGGTAACACCCGGGCGTTTCCTCCCGCCCGATCTGATGCAGGAACCTCCCGAAGCAACCGTGTCCGGTGAGGACCTGCGTCAGGCGGAAGGTGAGGACGCCGTGACGCCTCTCCAGCCACTCCTCAAAGAGGGGCACTACCGCCGCAATGGTGGCGTGCCCAGCGCTGGGTTGCGACAGTCGCTGTCTCCATGTCGCCATGAGATCCTGCCGGAGCTCCGTCCGCCGAGCCGCGAGGTGTCGCGGTAGCAGAGTTTCGCCCCGGCGTTTGGCCTCCTCGCGCCACTCCCAGAGCAGCGCGAGGACCCTGGCCTCTAGATCCCATGGCGAAAGTCCGGCAAGGAGGCTCGCCGCCTGACAGGAGACCGTGCGGTATCCGCGGATGAGCCGAATGGCCATGACCCTTCGGTACGCGTTCAACCGGCGAGCCGGTCGCTTCGTCAGGGAACACGCCCACACCGGTGCTCCGTAAAGGGCCATGGACCGCACAATCCCCGCGTAGAGCCTCCGGCAGGAGGCGTTTGGACCCCCCAGATTGGGCAGGAGCCGCTTCAGAGCAGCACTGGCCCGCTCCAATCTGGGAGCCAAACGTCGGAAATGCTAACGTGCGCGCCTCACGAGAGCGGTGCTGGGCCGAACGTGTTAAGCGTTTCATCATCATCTTCCTGCCCATATACCATGTTACTTGGGGTCGGCGCAACACGTTTTTACAAGCTTTAATTTAACTTGCAGTTTATTGTATGTTACTATGTTTGTTTGGATGGAATCTTGCAACTCAAATAAGACCCACTTCCCGATGTCCGATTGGACTTCAATTTGATATATATGCAGTACATGTATCTTTGGTGTCAATACAATGATATAGTACCATGGAGTTAGTCTGATGATGGAGACGGCAGATGGCCATAGGAACTTCTGAGCTAAACAAGATAAACCCATCGAGTCTGGGCTCGATTGATTTGTCTTGAGGAGCACTTTACACCTAGACGATATCCAGGGTCTGATGATGAAGCTGGAAGTTGGCCACGGCATCTCTGTGATAACACAACATAACCTCACCGAGTTTGGGGTCGATTGATTCGTCTTGAGGAACATTTTACACCTAGACGATATCTAGGGTTACTATACTTCTGTCTGTTATTGGGTTACTATATTTGTTCTGTGCCTCAAGCTTTTAAGAATATAGGTAAGTACCTACAAGCAAAATACTTACTAGAATTTATTTCCAACTTTTTAGTTCATTGTCCCTGATATAAGCTTGTTTTTAAAAACATTTTTTTACCATTAATTTATTTTCTTCCATTCTGTCCTGTCAGCCGTCAGTCTTAAAGCGTTTAAAGCATTGAAAACAGTCAGAAATTCTGTAAATACCACGTAGCCAGGTTATCTAAAACAGCTTTTCAAAAAATATAAGAAGCTTATGAAAACATAATCTTAAAAGCGGAAAAAAATATATCACTAGATTCCCCAAAATATGTAGAATGTCTGGAACAAAAAGTAATTTTATTTGTTATGAAAAATATAATATCTTTACATAACGCCTCGCCACGGGATGACGTAAATCAGCCGTCAATATGCCATTAGCTATTCATTGTTGGGTATAAGAGGGACGGTATAACGTTTCATTTACCACAGAACTTTACTTACTTATAGCCCATACGTAACTAAGGCGCAATTTGCTGGTGAAATAAGTACGTAATACCTGTACTTATTATGAGTGGTAAAGGTATTTGTAGGTATTTTGTGAGAATGCCTTACTATCCACTAGCTGCTGCCAGCCGTATCTTTCTTAACGCTGGCAGCAAAAATTTGATAATTATATGAAACGAATAGGTATACTAAACGAGTATACCTATTCGTTTCATATAATTATCAAATTCACATAGGTATCAAGGTCACTATTTCTCAAGGTGAAAGTCTATGACCAGTGCGTGTTGCATACGACACTGAAACGTGGTCACTCACAATAGGCCTCATCAAAAGGCTGAAGGGTGGAGGCTTGGAGTTTCCTTACGTGATCTCGAATCACAAATAGAAAAAGACGTGTGGCACTCGGAGACTGCCGCGGTAAAGCTATTGCATAGCATTTTTTATCAACTTATGCAATTTCAATTATTTATTTATTTTATTTATGTGTGTGTGTACTTATGTACGCACGTAAGAAGTTACACTTCTTTGGCGTAACAAGATAAATATTATCATCATCATCATCATCATCACCATCATCATCATCATCATCATCATCATCATCATCATCGTCATCGTCATCATCATCATCATCGTCATCATCATCATCATCATCATCATCATCATCATCGTCATCGTCATCATCATCATCATCATCATCATCATCACCACCATCATCATCATCGTCATCGTCATCATCATCATCATCATCATCATCATCATCATCGTCATCATCATCATCATCGATAGGAGAATTATTGTTACGGATACACCCCGAAGGAACGCCAAACTTAAGTGACACTGAGCAAGACACATTGCTCGCAGAACAGATGGTCGATGGGGACGAAAAGTTCTGGAGTGGCGAACGCGTACCGGAAGACACAGCGTTGGAAAGCCTCCCACAAGGTAGAACGACGACTTGGTGAAGGTCGCGGGAATCTGATTGTTGCGAGACGCACAGGACCAGTCGCTGTGGCTACACTTGGAGGAGGCCTATATCCAGCAATGGACGTCTTTCGTCTAAAATGATGAGGTGATAAATTGACGCAAGAGCTAGTGATGCTAACGAGAATTTCTTTTGAAGATTTTTAGAAGTTTATTTTTCACCTATGCAATTTTGTGTAATTTTGGAGCAAGCAAAGCAAGCTCCAAAATTTCAATACCTTGTCTCGGATATGTAAGGTTTTCTTTTGATCATTCATACAGAATCAGTATTAATTTTGTAGACTCACGCTAACAATTTTTAGATACACCAGTATGTTGGTTGTGTGGCGGTAAGGACCCTTCTTTGAGGAGTGGCTGGAAAGGCGCCACGGCGTCCTCAACGTCCGCTTGACGCAGGTCCTCACATGACACGGATTTTTCGGGAGGTTCCTGTGTATCATAATGCGGAGGGAAACGCCCGGGAGTCGCCACTGTGCGGATCGCCCAGAGGACACGGTGGAGCATTTGGTGGAGTTGTGCGCCGCTTGGGCGGAGCACTGCCGTGTCCTTGTAGAGGCGATCAGCGGCAGCGACCTCTCGCGACCGGCCCTGGTCCAGGCCATGGTACGGGGCGAGAGGGAATGGGAAGCAGTCGCCTCCTTCTGCAAAGCAGTAATGCTCGCAAAGGAGGAGGAGGAACAAGTGAAGGAGACTCAACAGAGTCACCTTCACGCCCACAGCAGCAGCCGACGCAGGAGACGCCCTGGGCGTCGGGCGTCGCGAGACGATCTCCGGCCACCGTAGTCGCGGGCCTGCGGACGACGAGTAGTGGGTAGCTCGTCGTCCGATCAGGGCCAGGCCCGAGAGTCGACGGCTCGTAGTGTTCCACGCGCGCCTAAAAGAGATGTCAGCAATATTCATAACGTGGATAAAAAGAGTTACCGCGCCTCTGGGCACTCAGGCAAGGAAGGGACAGGGGTGGGTTTTAGTCAGTAAAAGTATGACACGAAGAGCGGGTGAGGTCAACAAATGATTTCCCACACCCACAAAAAAAAGCGAGCGAAGCGAGTTTCAAAATTGCAGCAGTTTCCAACAACATTGTTAACTTCATCGTCTGTATTCGTAGCTGGGCCTGCGCCCGCTCCATCCACTACTTCTTCAGGATCGGGTTTCTGGGGTTTTAGTCTCTCTTTTTTCCTGCAAAAAAAGCGTGCACATAATATCTTATATTCGTGCCCTTCATAATTACGCCCATGCTCTGCTGCATCAGGTTAGACTGAAAGCCGACTGGAAGTTGTGAAATGGCTAGGCAAGTTCTTGAAAGCTAAACATAACTGGCAAAACATGAGTTTAGTTCTTATACACATCTGTCTGCCTACACCTTTGGGAAATAAAGGCATAAAGGTATATTACCCCAGCATAACCTAAAAATGTTCTCGTCTCATCCATTCATCTCCAAATATTTAATCTCCTAAAGCCGGCTGTTACAGTAATAGAAACACAGTTAGAGGTACGTTCTACACTTTATTACGTTCTAAAACGTAACAGGAGATTGTTTCTAAACTACCCACATTAATATATTATAATTGTGTTCATTAATCTTGGTAATCGATTCGTAAACCTAATTGCAAAGACATAATACTTGGCTGGAAAGTTTATCAATTAAAGCTATTGTTAATATTTAAAATGATTTCGCTTTGAGGACAAACCTATCGACTATTTAGTCTGCGCTTCTGTCACAAACACATCTTGTAAAATTGGTATTAGGTCACGATTTTGGTCAGAGACGCAACAACGAGTATTTGCTCAGAGTTGTTGGTTGTTTAAAATAAATTTTGGAACAACTAATTTATTTCACTTGTTTATATTAAAATCAATTAGTGCTGTTCGGTTCCATTATCACCGAAGATCTGCCCTGATTGACATCCTCCCAATATATTTTTTTAAACATATTTTTTTTTTTTTCTGATTTTTTTTTAAACTCCTCGTAGGTTTTCCTGTAAGTTATATGTAAAGTTGCTGTATTTTTTTTCAAAATTTTAGACCCAGTGTTTTCGGATATATTTTTATAATTTTTCATCTATTTTCTTTATTTAAAACTCTATACTTATTTTAAAATTATGAAAAATAAAATTACATTCGAGATCCTCACAATGTGGGGCTTTCATTTGATATGTCGCACGACACAGTTTCAAAATTTTCACCGTTAAAGTGACCGCCATATTCCAAATTAACTTATTAAGGAAACACTTTGGTGTTTGGGTCGAACATATTATATGCTTATTTGACCAAATTTCAACTCTATCGATCAAGCAGATTCGGAGCAAATTGGTTGTGAAAAACGGACAGACAGGCGACACGTGTGATTTGTGATGACTGAATAAAAATAAAAAGAAAATACTTACACTAAAAATTTAAAAATAACTTTAATTTCGGAAGTCTGTGTTTGTATTTTATTTCTTCGTTATTTGACACCGACTTCCGAAAATAAAGTTATTTTTTAATTTTTAGTGGATTTTTTTTTTTTGGAAGTCGGTTGTTTTTTTTTTGTTGTAAAAATGTTTTTTATTTTTCACTTTTTAGTTGTTATACCGCAGAACTAAAAACCTGAAACATGGAATTTAAACATACTCGTAGTTGGAGAAAACCAAAACGTCATCTAGGTATACGTATTTTTCGTTTTTTGTTAAATTTTTCAAAAAGTGCTGAAGCAATTTCGATAAAATTTATTTGGGACCATCTTGGGAGTATATTCTTTCGGATCAAAAATTTCTCTGTCAACCGAATTTCAAAATTCTTTTTTTATCCGAATATACTTTTTTTTTTCTTATAAAAACTTTGCCCCACACTAGGAATTATTCCTGTATCGTGGGTGCGTTCACAAACATCTAAAATCACATACACAAGATACTCCCGAGGTGGTCCCATATAAATTTTATCGAAATTGAATGACGTTTTGGTTTTCTCCAATTACGAGTATGTTTAAATTCCACGTTCCATGTTATTGAGGTTTTTAGTTCTGGGGTATAACAACTAAAAAGTAAAAATAAATAAATTAAATTACAAAAAAAAAAACCGACTTCCAAAAAAAAAAATACACTATTAATTAAAAAATAACTTTAATTTCGGAAGTTCGTGTCAAATAACGAAGAAATAAAAAACAAACACCGACTTCCGAAATTAATTTTTTAATTAATAGTGTATTTTTTTTTGGAAGTCTATAGGAATTTAAACGAAAAACCGTGAACTCAATTAATATGTTCGTAGTTCCTTCCAAATCCACGTGTCATAACGGGCGACTGTGGAACCCTTGACTGAGCGTGGCCCGACACGCACTAGGCTGCTTTTTTTATTTTTTTTATACTTTTCCCCACACTAGGAATTACTGGGTGCATTCACAAACATGTAAACTCACATACACAAGACACTCAGACCAGAAACAACTAACTGTAGGTAAGCCATACAAATATTGGTTCCGTGCGGAAATCCAAACCGCGATATGCAGCGCAGCAGCCAATCGCTCAACTACTGCGCCAACCGTGCCGTAAAAGTCTTTGCCTCGTCGATCTCCCGAAACTTCCTTTGACTGCAAGGGAGGATCTTCTGGACAAATGGTGGGTGTGTCTGGTGGGCCTGATGGTTTATAGGTGTGGTATATAGGGTGACTGGTAATTAGTGATCGATACTTAAACACGTGATTGTACTCATGATTATAAACAACTTTCCCAAAAAAAACATTTTTTTATACTTATTCACTTTTATCACAATAACAACAGTTTGAAAAACGCGCGCGTGCGAGGGCAGTGACCGCTGCAATCAGCTGTTAGACGCGGTCTCGTATCGTGCAGAGCATGGCTCGCAAGCCCGCTTGGCCGGGCACCACGTACAGTTTTTGGTATACCTAAGCAGTGTAGGTACCTAAATGTTTCGGTTGTTGCTAATTAAATAAAATATTTTCAAAGTCAGCGAATAATGCAAAGTATGTCCGCATTACTACAAAATATCTACGAACGCGCGCGCCGTAACATTAAAAGTAAGCACGATCTATCAGCTGATAGTCTGACCTCGGGAAAGGGCAAATGTACTAGTAGTAACGCCTCACGCTCCGTCGCCGATCCCTTTGTCTCAGTGCTAACAGCTGATCGCAGCAGGCACTGCCCTCACGCACGCGCGAATTTCAAACTGTTGTTATTGTGAAAAAAGTGAATACGTTTAAAAAAAAAAGTTTCGTTGGGAAAGTTGTTTGTAATCATGAGTACAATCACGTGTTTAAGTATCTGTCACTAATTACCAGTCACCCTATATAGGGTGTAACGGAAATTCGTGGTCATATTATATAAATATACTGCTTCAATACTCAATACTCACACAACACACCATCACACACTTCTCATACTTCTGCCCATGGAAATGAACAACTTTCTTCAAGGAAGCCGTAGTGCTGTGGGCTTTTCATACAAAGTTATCATTAACTAATAAAATTTGGATGAGCTCCAATTTTTTTTCGATATTGTCTAAAATAATTATGATCACGCATTTACGTAACACCTTGTATGTTCACATCGCGCGGAGAACTTTGTTAGCGCGATGTAGGATTAGTTGGACGTCAGGACTATTACACTGTTCCGTACCCGAAGGGTAACCAACGGGACCCTATTACTAAGCCTCCGCTGTCCGTCTGTCCATCCAACTGTCTGTCTGTCTGCGGGCTGTAGGTATCTCATGATCCGTTATAGGTAGACAGTTGAAATTTTCACAGAATGTGTATTTCTGTTGCCGCTATAACAACTAATTATAAAAATAAATTAAAGTAAGCTGCCCCACTAGAAACGTGTTTTTATTGGCTTTTCTGGCTCGAATTTAATAATGGCAGAAGTAGACGCATATTATCATAGACGATAATACGGAACCCTTCGCGCGAGTCCGACTCACACTTGTTTAATTCATATGTGGCAGTAAAGATGTCGCTACATGCTTAGCTGTAACGTGTATGTGTTGTTTGAAAAACTTGGGCTATGAGGAACACAACTCCTATTTTTTTTTTATTATCTTAGCAATCGTTATCGGCGTATAAAACTCGGTCAGTATAAAATTTCAGAACTTAAAGCGTATCCGTCAAGTGGCGCCCTCATTGAATAAAAAATCATAGCAAAGCGTAGAAAATAAAGATTATAGAATCCTAATAATATGTTGCGTTTAAAGAGGATAAGGTATTTTTACGTGGTTAAAACGATACTCACAATGTTTCGTATCCAAAGTAGTAGGGAAAAGTACCAAAAACGGCCGTTTTTTACACTTTTGCTTACTACTTTGGATACGAAACACTTTGAGTCCTGTTTTAACAAACCCAACATAGGATTCTTTAATCTTTATTTTCTATGCAAAGATACGAATTTTATTCAATGAGGGCGCCACTTATGGGGAGGTAGGCCCTTAAAAGCAACTGCGTCATTCCGTATGGAAGTATTTTGTTTGGGACCAACATTCTTTTTGATTTACTTCAATAAATTGTGCAACCTGAAATATATAAAATACGCAGATGACAGCCCTTTGTTCTCGGTTTAATCACGAGAGGAGGTCTATTAATATACTCCGAGTGGCTTTAGCATTGTATCAAATTAACTTCATATGAATCTACGAGTACTAATTTTAAATGCAGATAAAACCATACTTAAAAATAAATAAATATTCTATTAGGAACAAGAAACACTTATATACCACTTAATAACCTTACCATTTATGCTCATAACTGTACGAAAAACGCTGACGCTGCTTGTTCGTGTACTACTAGCTAAAGCCGGTCATATTATGAAATACTTAGGTGTCTGTCACAAATGGCACAAATCTAAATTTCCGTAAACACATTGATTTGCAATGTACTCCATTTCGTAAATTAATATATTATATCTTTAAGAATTTACGTCACATTGCTGACTTTAAATTTATATATTATTACTATCTTCTTTTCGCATAATGTTTTTTTTCTATTTAACTTTGGCACAACTGTTTTGGTATTTTTTTTTGGTACAATAATACTTTGCCATAATTGTTTTTGGCATACAGTTTATGTTGACATAGTTGTCTTGTAGGCTAATTTGTTTTGGCATAATTTTAGTTCACATAATGTTACTAGTCATAATAACTATCTAACATTAAAGCATACATAATATTATTTAACTGTCATGCGTAGTAGTAGTACTTCAGGTAACCCATATTATCAGAAAATTTACACAATATGTCGTTACGAGATTACTTAAATACAATACATTATCAAAAATTAATTAATTAAGATACATCATATTCAATTCATTAAAATTAATTACAGTAGTCTCTTATATGCGACACTATATGTAACTTGTCTGTCTCAGCAGTGTCACACATAAGGACAGTCCAACCTATTTGCTATCATTTTTAGAACCGTATTGGTGCTGGCCCGCACTCTTCGCACAAGAGACGCGCATCGCTTCTGCATGGTCGCATGCTGCTACAGCAGCGGGGCAGACCCAAAACCGCTCTGAAAGCGTTATTAAATAATAATAATAATGTTTTATTGACATAAAGGTGTTACATTTTCACTTGAAGCCCTGACTCCTGTGCTAGGTAGTACCTGTGTTACAGGAGTCATTGTCTTCACCCGTTTGTGGAACATTAACAATTTACAATAAAATTAAAATCAGAACAATTAGTGCAAGCTTTCTCATGTGTCGTGTAGTGTGTGATATTGAGTGTGTTGTGTGTATGCGAGTATGTTGTATTGTGTGTGTGTGTGTGTGAGTGCATTTGTCTGAGTGTGTTTGGTGGTTGTACTTTGGGTTATATCAGAGATTGTTTGCCCATATTACTATTTAGTTATTACGAGTTTTGTTCTTTAACTATGTTTTCTGTCTGTGAGTAATCTAGTGTTTGAAGCCATGTGTTTAGTTTCATCTTTGTTTTCTTTTTAGTTAGTGGGTTGAAATTGAGAATTTTGTTTAATTTGTTATAAGTATATATAAATAGCTAGGTATAGGTGTTGCCGTCGAGCGGATGCGGTCTTACATTTGACTGTTTGACATATGTTACCGATGGTTCTTTTATTTTTGTTTGCGTGATTTATGGGTGTTACTTCATGTTGTTTCAATGTGAGATTTTGAAGGTATAGTTGTCTCACCGTAAGTACTTGACATACCTCATACAGGCTTTTTGTAGGGTACCGGTAGGGTTTGAAGGTCATAACTTTTAACAGGGATCTTTAGGCTCTCTCGAGTTGTATCATGAAGGTTTTGCAGGTCCCTCCCCATGCCGTGATACAGTAGCCTACGATTGACTGTGCCAATGCCAGATACACTGCACGGAGTAGCTCAAAGTCGCACACATGTTGAAGTCTCTTAAACGCCCATATGAGTTTTCTAACCCAGGAGGCAGTCAGCTCAATATGGGGACGCCAACTAAGCCCTTCATCCAGAATCACACCCAGGTACTTTATTGTATTTTGTTGTTTAATTGGAACACATGAGCATTGAAGACTGTTTTTGGGGTCATTACTGGAGTGTGCTATGAGGTTTATTCCCGCGGGTTTAGCATTGGCGAAAGTAAATTGTATAAATGCGGTTTTCGAGATATTGTGACGACCTTATGTTGGCAACCTTATGGTGGAGACTGGCACGTTGGTAGTTTGGAACATTCTAGAAACTCTTGGAACGCCGATTGAAAATTAAGAAGAAGAAGGAAGACTTTTGTTTTTGGGTTGACTTCTCCTAGCCCGCTCGAAGAGGGCACTTGTATTAATTTTATTATTCAATATAACGTATTAGTGTGCAAGTCCTCTTTCTTTTATAACACAACACCCATAAGCAGTCACTCTTATACACCACACTCTCTCACCGCTAGCGAGTAAGACAAACCCCCAGGAACGTAAAAGGAATCTCCAGGGACCAGCACTAAGAGAAGCTGCTCCAGGTCCCTATAAGTGGCGGCGAGCGCCGGGAAAGAACGCCGTATGTAAGAGTGACGGTAACGGTAACGGTGTGCGGTGGACAAACTGAGGACTGATGCAGTGACAGCATCAGGATAAGAGGAGTATATTCCAAGCTGAGTGGTTCTATTTTTATTAAGTGTTAAATAATATAAATAGAGCAAAATGCGATACTTTTCGGGACACACGTATGAGGTGTGCCTCGAAGAATTTATCGACGAGTTTGTGTCGATGGCCATTGCCAAAGGGTGGCGAAAAAGCGATTATTCGCTAATTCTTGGTATTTGGTTAAGAGGAGCTGCGCATTATTTTTTTAAATATACGTTCCAGTATGAGATGGAATTTGACACGCTGTGCGCGGAGCTTAGGAGAGAATTCCCATGCAAGTGTGTGTCTTGCAAGCAGAAAATCAATCAGTGTTTTTATAATCTTGAGAGGCCGGACGTTGTGTCCGAGGCGGATGAACAGTCCGAGGATAATGTGAGCGAAGATAATCAAGTAATATTATTTTCTAGCTCAACAATTAAAGCAAAGGAGGAGGACGATGATGACCAGAGCTGCGCTGATGCAGGCCTAGTCAATGATGTCCAGGAATATGAAGACTGCGGTCTGGACGATGATGACCGAAGCTGTGAAAATGAAGATACAGAATCGGGTCGGTTATTTACAATTATTCCTAGTAATAATATTTCAGAGAAACTAGAGATAATTGTAGTAAAAGAAACATTTGGCGAGCACGAGTCGAATGAAAATTTTATTTGTTTGGGAGTTGTTTCGGCTGATGTCGTCGACATGGAAAGCTGTGAGGTGGAAGTTCCGTCGGAGACACATGGTTCTTGTAACGATGATTTTGTTCAAGTTGAGTATGTTTCTGCTGATGTTTGTGAGCAGGAGAGCTTCGAAATGGCGGTGGAGTCCAAAGAGCTGTGCGTGCCGGTGGAAGTCATGCAAAATCCTGCTATTATTGTTCCAATAGGTGATGGTCCAGCGGATATCTATCGGGATGAAAACTGCATCATAAATATCACTTCACAACATCACAACATTTCACAACAAGCGGAACAGCATTTTTTACAGAATAGGCTGGAGGAGGAGATATGGGCCCTCCCATATTATACGAAGAAGGATAATTTCCATTTCTTTGCTAAACATAAAATTATTTTTGTATCAATTTTATTTATTCTAGCTGACATGCATTGCCATAGCAACGTGACAAACAAGTTTTCGACCATAAATATAAGGTATGGACGTAATAATTACGATAACCCAAATTCTTCGATAAAAATAAAAATATGCGAAAGAGGTCAAGGATTGCTTGTAAACTATTTATTAAAGCAATATTCTGTAAGTAAATATAAGTTTTGGAAATTTAAGAAAAAATTTATAAATTGTTTTTTGAAAATTATTTTATTTTTAAAAAGATTTTTAGAGAATAGACAGTGGTGTCAGATGTCATTTGACATGACAAATAATTGTCAGATATCTGGTACGTCAACGATATTACGGTTGACAATATAGAAAAAGTTTAAATTTTAACCGACTTCAAAAGTAGGAGGTTCTCATTTGTTTTGTTTTTTATGTGATATTAATCGTTGTGTTTTTGTGTGTTTCATGTAATCGATATGATGAGCTGCACGGACGTGACTGAAGACTGATGGGAGATGTGACCACATATTATGAGGAAAAAATTAAATTTGTTAGGCGATTATTAGTGAGAAATAGGTATGAGTTTCTCCAGAGTGCGATTTTAATAAAGATGTTACTACGGTTAGGAGGTAGAGGGAATTGCGATCCTCTCTCCTAGGGAAAGATGTGTCTGGGTTTTTTGTCGGTTTATACCAGCTTTGTTTATGGGGTATAATGCCTTCGCAAAGTGGGATCGAGTTGATTCTGTATGGTGTGACCGAGCCCGTGACAATTTTTATGTATTATTCATTTAGAGAGTATACTTCAAGTTATATTTATGGAGCACTCTGGGGGAAGTTCAGGAACAGTGAGTAGGTGTTCATAACAGTGGTCGTTTTTTCTCCTGGTCTTCATAAACGTCCAATGGAGTTAAAATTATTACAGTTTTGAATTTTATTTTTGTAAACCCCTTCTGGGTAGATGCTAACTAGAGCATCTTAGGTCAGAAAATTTAGCAGAGCAGTGTGGCTTTTAGTGAGGTTTTGCCTCACTGAAGCCATGTGCATTGCCAGGATATGTGGTGTGCCGAATGGCTCAAATTAATAAAAAGAAAGTTGACCACATCACTCGGGGTGCAGTATGGTTATCCATAGATGGACTTCTGCATCTCCATAACTCCTCACCTAGGCAGGGAAAAACTGGATAGGGTTAGGTAGGTCTCAATCGGCTTTTCAAATATTTAATTGAATAGAAGACTTACTAGCGTTTGCGCTTCTATTCGTCCGCGTAGCTCATGTGACGACCTTATGTTGGCAACCTTATGGTGGAGACTGGCACGTTGGTAGTTTGGAACATTCTTGAAACTCTTGGAACGCCGATTGAAAATTAAGAAGAAGAAGGAAGACTTTTGTTTTTGGGTTGACTTCTCCTAGCCCGCTCGAAGAGGGCACTTGTATTAATTTTATTATTCAATATAACGTATTAGTGTGCAAGTCCTCTTTATTTTATAACACAACACCCATAAGCAGTCACTCTTATACACCACACTCTCGCACCGCTAGCGAGTAAGACAAACCCCCAGGAACGTAAAAGGAATCTCCAGGGACCAGCACTAAGAGAAGCTGCTCCAGGTCCCTATAATATTAAGCGTTAGTAAATTTCGATCCAGCCAGTGGATTATTTTATGTAAGCCTGTCTCTGCAGCTTGAGGTGCCGCGACCCAACTCTCTCCATAAAATACAAGTACGGTGTCATCTGCATAGCTGAATATTTTACCGGTGGTAAGAGACTGCTGGCATAGGTCATTTACATAGAGCAAGAAGAGGCTCGGGGATAGGCAACTACCCTGAGGCACCCCATAGTCTACTCTCGCTTCGTTGCTAATCACTTCACCAATTTTAACTTTTTGTGTTCGGTCATTAAGAAAGTCTGTGAATATGTTAAGGGCCCTTCCCCGGATTCCAACGTGCTCAAGCTTGCTCACAAGGGTAGGAATACTGACAGTGTCGAATGCCTTGGCTAGGTCTAGAAAAACACCCAGATATTTTTGCTTTGCATAAAATTTTGTCAGTGACTTAATCAACAAGTTGATTAACTGCGTCTACGGTGCTTTTCGCAGACCTAAAACCAAATTGTGCTTCCAATATTATTTTTAACCGACGAAAAAAAAGGAGGAGGTTCTCAATTCGACCGTTTTTTTTTTTGTGTATGTTTAGCCCTCATTCCGTCATTTATGAACCGATTTGGATGATATCTTTTTTATTAGATAGGGTATATACCTCAAGAGTGGTCCCATGTCAAGAAAATCGGGATCTGATTATGGAATCCTGATAAAATTGAGAGAAAACCTCGAAAATTGTGGGCACGTTTTAGCGTTTCTGTATGTATGTTCGGCCCTCACTCCGTTATTTATGATCAGATTTTGATGATTCTTGTTTTGTTAGATAGGGTGTACCTCAAGGGTGGTCCCATGTCAAGGACATCAGGATCTGGTCATGGGATTCTGATAAAATTGAGAGAGAACCTCGAAAATTGGGCATGAATATTGTTTCTGTTTACTTTTCATAACTAAATCAGGTATTAGCATTTAGGAATCATCACATCATGAAACTGAGCTGATGATGAAAACCATACCTTTCCTAAACAATAGAAGTTAGATATAAAAACTGGTTTTAGTGACAAATACCACTCAATATGCTTTGAAGAAAAGACGTCTTTACAATATTGGAGATACTTACTAGGATATCAAATTTTATATAAACTTATTTTGAGTCGGTTCCAATTAATAAAATGATTAATTACCTACTTGCAGCCTTCTTCATTTGTAAGTACTTATAAAATTTAGATATTTAATAATCAGATTGTTGTTTGGCGCCAACTCAAAATTAGTTTATATAAAATTTGATATTTTATGTAGGTAAATAAGCTCAATACTCAAGACTTAGGTTTATTTATTTTTTGCTTTTTAGTTCTTTTTCGTCGGTTAATTTTTTTGTTAAAAAGATTTTTGTTGTGCTCTAGATATTTCATGAGTCTACGATTCAATTATTTCTCCAATATTTTTGACATTACTGGCAAAACGGAAATTTGTCTATAATTTTTAACCTAGTCTTGGTTCCCCCCCTTGTGAACAGGTGTGATCAGCGCTTTCTTAAAGATTCGGGGAAAACTCCTTGCTCAAAACAGACTTCGATGAGCTTTGTAAGAGGAGGAACTAGTACTTTTTTACCCAGTTTTAAGAGTTTAGCCGGGATTAAGTCCCACCCTGTGGCACAGTCGGTTCTTAGGTTATCAATGGCTGTCTCAACAAATTGGACACGAAGGATGCTGTAGTTTTTCTGCGTGTAATTAACCCACAAACTGCAAGTGTACATAGACGTGTAATATGCTCGGATAAGCCGCCAATATGTTTTACATACATAAGATATACTTACATACTCGTACTTTAGACTCAAATCAGCCAATAATGGCAAAAAGAGGTGGGAGCTCTGTTACTCGTCAGTGTTCACTACGGCTGGCCAATAAAGGCAAGCCGGAGATTATTATACAAATTATTATTATTATCTATCTACATATTATCATCATCATCAGCCTTTTTAATGTCCCCACTGCTGGGGCACAGGCCTCCTCTCTGTGAGAGGGTGTGGACCGTAATCCACCACGCGGGCCCAATGCGAATTGGTGAATGTCACAGGTCTTCGAAGTTTTGGTTCTAGGACATGCCGGTTTCCTCACGATGTTTTCCATCACCGTTTTGAGAGCAGTGGTGATTAAATAACTTACACAAAGTAAAGCGCCTGCCTTGGTTTGAAATCATGACCTACAACTTGTAAGTCGCGGCTGTTACCTCTGGGCCACCACTGCTCCATCTTACATATTATAGTATACCAAAATTCATAAAAAAAACCAGCTGTATAGGCGTGAAAATGTAACAAACGTTAATATTAGTATGGTATATATTAAACGTTAAAGGTATATTACTCTGCAATGCTGCATACTCCCTTAAGGAACTCAGATATGACGTCATGCAATGTTATGATAGTAATGATAACCAGCAATAAAAACAACAAATAGCCGTTATTCCAGCAAAGCAGCTTGCTGTGTCCCAGTTGGCAACTGAATGCCGGTGGTATTACAGGCACGTTAAATGTTTAAACTTTGTCTCCGAAGTTGGCAACGTATCGGCAAACTAATGGCGTTCCTGTTGGTGGCAGTAAGGTGGGCGAAACTTTGTCTACACTCTAGACTAGTTCGAACAGGATTTAGATTTAGGTATCTAAATAACAAGAAGGAAGTGTGGTGGCATAGAGAAGTAACGACCGCGACTTACAAGTCGTATGTCTCTAAGTCGTTTGACTGTACCCTAGGCGATTTACTTTTTCCTATTTATAGACCCACGTTTGACCAGATATCTCACCGATGGTAAGCGATGATGTTGTCGACTATAGAGCACGCTTGTCTAGAAGTTTCCTATTCACTCATGACTTACAGACCCCCAGGTCCTAGTTAAGAGGAAACACAGCTGTAGGTACGCACAATTCACCAACTTGCACTGGGTCCGCGTGGTGGTTTATGACCGATTGTTTCTTACAGCAAGGAGGCCTATGTCTCAGCAGGGGTGACATTATAGGCTGATTTGAAGCATTAGCATTAGAAGCTATAAAAAATATTTTTTTCCAAAAAAATACAACCGACTTCCAAAACAAAACACTAAAAGTTGCAAAATTACTTTAATTTCGGCAGTCGTTGTTTCTAGTTTTGTTTCTTCGTTATATGACACCGACTTCCGAAATTAAAGTTATTTTGCAGTGTTAAGTGTTTTTTTTTGGAAGTTTGGTTGTTTTTTGTAATATTATTTTATTTTTCACTTTTTAGCTGTTGTAAGTACTGTGACGATTGTAGACACAGCCTAATATTAGCGGGTGTGTACCGGCCTTAACTTAGTTGATTAGAATGTTCTAGAATTATTGGAAAGTCGCTTGAATTTAGAAGGCGTAGACATTTTGTGTAGGCTTGACGTATGTGTCAATGAGATAGATAGAAGTTGAGCCCTGGCAAGTGGGCATACGTGTTTCCCTTTTATCTTAATATATATAACTGAAATCGCCCTCAGCTCTTTCTCTTGTCCAACCGTAGTCAGATCCCTTATTCGTTCAGTCCTCTCGCAGTCGCCAAGCTACGTGACATCCCCCGGAGTTACGAAGAACGTCCTAGGATCCCTGCAGGCTGTAAAGGTGCCTTAGGGTCCTACATGTGGCAGCGAGCGCCGGATACGAGTGCCAGGATAAGAGGAGTATAATCAAAGCTGATTGTAATTGTTTCTAAAAGTGTCAATCATATAAGTGTGGAAAATGCGGTACTTCGCAGGCTACACATATCAAGTGTACCTTGAAGAATTCATCGATGAGTTCGTGTCGATGGCCATTGCCAATGGGTGGCGTAAGAGTGATTATGCTCTCATTTTAGGACTGTGGCTTCAGGGCGCAGCCCAGCATTTTTCTAGATATACGTTCCAGTATGAAATGGAATTTGAAACGCTCTGTGCAGAACTTAGAAAATAATTCCCATGCAAGTGTGTTTCTTGCAAGCAGAGGAGAGGATTAATCAATGTTTTTATAATCTTGAGAGGCCGGACGTTGTACCCGAGGCGGGTGAACAGTCCGAGGATAATGGGAGCAAAGATAATGATGCACTGTTACTTTCTAGCTCAATAATCGAAATAAATTAGGATGAATATGATGATAATGACCAGAGCTGCGCTGAGGCCAGCCCAGTCAATGATGTGCAAGACCGTGAAGAGTGCGGCCTAGGCGATGATGAGGCGAACAAGGATTACGTGGATGAAAATACAAAATCGGGTGAGTTCTTTCCAGTTAGTCCTGTTAATAATATTTCAGAAAACCAAGAAACAACTTTATTAAAAGAAACACATGGCGAGCACGAGTCGAATGAAAATTTTATTCATTTTGGTGTGGTTTCGGCTGATGTCGTCGTAATGGAAATTCCGTCGGAGACACATGGTTTTTGTGACGATAATTTTGTTCAAGTTGAGTGTGTTTCTGCTGATATTTGCGAGCAGGAGAGCTTCGAGATGAAAATGAAGTTGGAACAGCGGTGCATACCAGTACAAGTGATGCAAAATCCTTCTATAATTGTTCCAATAGGTGATAGTCCAGCGGATATCTATCGGGGTGAAAACTGCATCATAAATGCCACTTCACAAGCTGAACGACGTTTTTCCCAGAATATTCTGGAGGAGGAGATCTGTACCCTCCCGTATTTTGCTAAGAGGGATGGTTTCCATTTCTTTGATAAAAATAAAGTTATTTTTGTGTTTATTTTATTTATTCTAGCTGACGTGTATTGTCACAATAGATTGACAAATAAGTTTTCGACCATAAATATAAAGTACCTACGGATTTAGTAAATACGATGATCCAAGTAAACCTATAAAAATAAAAATATGCGAAAGAAGTCTGGAACTGCATGTAAATAATTTAATAAAGCAGTCTTCTGTAAATAAATATAAATTTTGGAAATATAAGAAGAAATTTATAAATTGTTTTTTGAAAATTATTTTGTTCTTTAGAAAAGAAATTTTAGAGAATAGACAGTGGTGTCTGATGTCATTTGACATGAAAAATAATTGTCAGACATCTGGTACGTCAACGTTGGTACGTTTGACAATGTCAAAAATGTTTAAATTTTATCCGACTTCAAAAGTAGGAGGTTCTCAATTAAATTATATTTCGCGTAATATTAATCATTGTTTTTTGTGGGTTTCATGTAATCGAAATGGATGAGGTGCACGGACGTGACCGAAGACCGATGGAAGATGTGACCACATACCATGAGCAAGGAATTAATCTTATTAGAAGTTTGTTAGGAAGAAATAGGTGTGGAAATTTCTCCAGAGTGCGATTTTAATAAAGATATTACTACAGATAGGAAGGAGAGGGATTGCGATCTTCTTTTCTAGGGAAATGTGTCTGGGTTTGTTGTCGGTTTATACCAGCTTTGTTTATGGGGTATAGTGCCTTTGCAAAGTAGGGTCGAGTTGATCCTATATGGCGTAACCGAGCCCATGACATTTTTATAAATTAATAAATTCGAGAATATCCTTCAGGTTATATTTATCACTCCGGGGGAAGTTCAGGAAATAGTGAGTAGGTGTTCACAACGGTGGTCGTTTTTCTCCTGGTCTTCATAAGCGTCCGGTGGATTTAAAACTATTATAGTTCTGACTTTTATTTTTGTAAACCCTTTCTGGGTAGATGCTAACTAGGGCATCTTAGGGTAGAATTAGCAGAGCAGTGTGGCTTTTTAGGGAGTTTTTGCCTCATAGAAGCCAAGTGCATTGCCGGGACATGTGGTGCGCCGAATGGCACAAGCTAATAATTAAAAAAAAAGACCACACTACTCGGGGTTCATTCTGGGCTATCTATAGATGGACTTCTGCTTCTTCGTTTACCTCCCATAGGTAGGGCATTCTTGTTAGGGTTAGGTAGGCTTCAACCGGCTCTTCAAATGTTCAATTGAATAGAAGACTTACTAGCGTTTGCGCTTCTATTCGCAGTGGCGTAGCTCATGTGACGATTGTAGACACAACCTAATATTAGCGGGTGTGTACCGGCCTTAACTGGTTGATTAGAATGTTCTAGAATTATTGGAAAGCCGCTTGAATTTAGAAGGCGTATACATTTTGTGTAGGCTTGACGTATGTGTCAATGAGACAGATAGAAGTTGAGCCCTGGCAAGTGGGCATACGTGTTTCTCTTTTATCTTAATATATATACCTAATTGAAATCGCCCTCAGCTCTTTCTCTTGTCCAACCGTAGTCAGATCCCTTATCATACAGTACTCTCGCAGTCGCCAAGCTAAGCGACATCCCCCGGAAGTACGAAGAACGTCCCAGGATCCCTGCATGCCGTAAGGGTGCCTTGGGGTTCTACAGTACCCCATAACTAAAGCTAAATAGTAAAGTTATGCCCGAATTGATAGTCTCAAAAACGTGGAATTTGAACATAATTGGTGAAATTAGGGTGTATCAGGGTGAACTGTTCAAATCTGTGTACCCCTTCAGAAGAATCTTATGAAGTGGTGTAAACAATAAACAGACATGCGATTGCAGCAATTTTAGAAGGTTTGCTATCGTTAATTGAAGAGTTCCATTACCTATCTACTATCTTTAGATCTTTACCAAATTCAAATGGGACCACCTGGCTGAAAGAATTTTCCTAATCAGTTCAGGCATCTTCGAGTAATCGAGAAACATAAAAAATAAATAAAAAAGAATCTGACGAATTGAGAACCTCCTCCTTTTTTGAAGACAGTTAATAACGTGGACTCTAAAAGAATTCACGATCAGACAATCATTGGTACCACCATGATTTATATTACTATTCAAACACCACAGAATCTTTATTACTTGTAACGAGAGAGTTATTTCTAGATACATTTCTGAATGATAGACAGCGTTTCAAACATCGTAAATTCTCAGCTATTTGCTTCGAGGTTATAGTTATAAATACGAGTTAGTAAAATTGTTACATCATAAAAGTATTTAGAAATAGTAGTAGAAAATTGTACTAACTCTGTCTCACCGCTCTATGTTGTACACTGGGATAAAACGATTTTTTTTAACGTTGATGCGTCATCACAGATGTTCAATCTCGGAACAATGGCAATAGAGTAGTCGCACATTTAGGGTTCCGTACCAAATGAGGAAAATATCAAAAACAAATCTGATTTATCAATAATATATTGATATCTATCTGTTAGTAAATAAACGTAATAATAAACATTATCACCAAATTTCAAGTTCTTAACTAAGTCAATGGGAGGTTAATAATTCTTCGGAACAAATTGTGCCAGACGATGGACAGACAGACAGACGGACACGTGAGTGACAGCTATAGGGCTCCGTTTGGACTCTCCGAGTACGGAACCCTAAAAACAATACAGTGCTTTCACACTTTGCAGAAAAACACAGATATCCCAGAGTATACTTTGGGATAACTGTGTTTTTTTATTTTATTTTAAACATTATTTGTAAATCATTAGTCTGGTTTTCACATATATTGGCACTCCGAGCAATAATTATATACATTTTCATATAGTTACACAGGCTGCTGCGCGTCGCCGGTTTGGCACAACACGTCACAAGCATGTCAGTGTCACAAGCATGTCAGTGTCAGTGACGCAAACCCATAAGTTTTCCCCCTACCAAAAATCGCTCAACGCGGCTAAAGAAGTTTTCACTCCAAAAAACTTTTGATGCACTCAGAAACGGAATCTTCAGGCATAGCAAAATGGTTAGCGATCTACCCGATAGTAAATAATCACAGCTAATAGACATTGTAATAACAGAGGGAGATGAGCCTGTTATTAATTACACTTAAACCCTTCAAACTACAACGCTGTTTCTTGGCACCAGAAATAGTACATCTAAATATCTATGTTGGTAGTTAGTAGAGTCCGCACGAACATTTGGTTGCGGGAAAACTATGGTCTTATCTGATCTTCAAGTCAGCAAGCAGCCCGGGGTTCAATTAAAATATTTGTGAGAGTATTTTAAATAATAATTAATGAATTTTATTTATTTATTCGAGTAATTATTTTAAAACGTCGTTTGATAGATGTGGACATTTATCAATTGCCGTATCTTGGCTCCTTTATATAAGAAAAATAATAAAAAAATACAATGTTTGCCCACTTGCATTAAAAGGGGTGTACAATATCGGTACAAAGTTCCTTGGAGCCTGTGATACTGATTAAAACGCCGTACCTCAGAGCAAGACAAATTTATTATTTTCTATACCCAAGCTTATATACTCTGCCAGGTAACGAAACCATAGCGCGATCTAATTCGATCCCAACGCCATCTATCGAGTTAGCAGGAACTTTTTAGCTAAATATTACAGACTTATGTTTGTATGATTGCGTTGGGATCGATCACATATTTTACATTGAACATTCCGCCCACCAAAAGGAATTGTTCCTTTTAGTACCGCCCACCATGAACAAACTCAGCAACTACAAGAACAATGGACTGTATGATATTTACAAACACTAAGTAGTGGACGGCTTCATGACATAGGAAAGCATATACACACCATATTGGTGGATAAATATGGTTCCGCTCAAAACATGACAAGCACAAATAACTTAACTACTTGACAAGGTAGAATAACAACTTAAACGTATAACATTTTCAAAGAATTATTGAGCTCGCTTGAACTCTATCAAAACATAAGTACATAAGTTTAATGAAACACAAATAATTATGACACGGTATTAACACAATAGTGCAACATAAGAAACATACTAAAACAAACAAGTCTTGGCACAAGATAAATGCTTAAAATTTCAACCACATGCGACTTACTCAGTAACAGGAAGGAAGCACAATTTTGAAATTGGACGTTTAATCGTAGTGCCCTTACAACGAACAGTGACAACACGCGTCAAGCTATCTTTACCCGGATGCAGCTGTATAATTCTACCATATAACCATTTTGCTGGAGGTAAGTTATCTTCTCTTATTAACACTACATCACCTATTTTTTATTCAGGATTACGAACATTCCATTTATGTCTTTGGAAGAATTGTGTTAAATATTCCTGTTTCCATCTACGCCTGAAGTGCTGCACCATACGTTGCACCAATTGCCATCTGCGTAAAGTACTAACTGTGGCATACTCATAACTGTAGTCGGGTGGTACTACCAATGGGTGACCCACTAAAAAATGGCCAGGGGTTAAAGGTGCCGGATCTTCTAGATCGTTACTACCCTGCGATAAGGGCCTAGAATTTAGGCATGCCTCAATTTGATAAAGAACTGTGGACAGCTCTTCAAACGTCAAAGTGGAGTCCCCGACGACGCGCCTCAGATGATGTTTTGCACTTTTTACCCCTGCTTCCCACAATCCACCAAAATTTGGAGCGTGGGGAGGAATAAAGTGCCATTCGGTTTGAGAGTTTGCAAGAGCAGCTGCAATGTTGCTAAACATTGAATTCTCTTGTTTGAAAAGGATCTTTAACTCCTTGGCAGCGCCCACAAAATTTGTGCCATTATCGCTCCAAATATGACGACAATGACCACGCCTGGAAACGAACCGTTTGAACGCTGCTAGGAATCCCTCAGTTGTTAAATCCGAAACAGCCTCAATGTGTACTGCGCGTGTGGCCATACACACAAATATACAGATGTATCCCTTATACGACCTTTGTCCACGACCCTTAGAGACCCTCATATTAATGGGACCCGCATAATCGACACCGGCGTTAAGAAACGGTTTACTCGGGGTCACTCTGAAAGCCGGAAGCTCTCCCATCAGCTGTTGTTTTGTAGTCGCAGCATATCGAGTACGGGAACACAACGACGTATATGAGCTCGTACAATATTTTTTACCCGACTGATCCAGTACTTGGTGCGTATAAAATTGAGTACCAATTGCTGTCCTCCATGAAAAGTCCTTTCATGAGCGTCGGCTACAATTAACTTGGCCAAACTAGAATCATGAGGAATAACAACTGGGTGCTTTGTATCATCAAGTAGTTGAGAATAGCGCAGTCTTCCTCCAACGCGCAATATCTCACATTCATCGATAAACACATTTAATTTATATAATGAACTCGTTTTATCTAATGGTACTTTATTTTTCAGAGCTATAAATTCTGCATGGAACCGTTGCTGCTGGCTTTGCCTGATACATACATCCAAGGCTTCACGAGTTTCTGAAGCTGACAAATATGCTGTAAGTTTAATGTTTACCTTACGAATTCTTGTTGACCGCAAAAACCTTTTACAGTACGCAACAACCCTTACTAAACGTGTAAGTGATGAATACTTAGATCCCAAAATGGCATCAAACTCAGACACGAGGTTGGCTGTGTGAACTTTAACGGATTTCTTTTCCTCATTAGTGCGTATTGCGCTAGGTCTAGTATATTCTATATGATCATTTCTTAACCAACCTGGTCCTCGTTTCCATTTGCCTATCCATCTGGGAACGTGAAAATTCACCAGTGTTTCTAATTCTGATCTGTAATATTTCCACTCTTGTAAGAGATCTGGTGGCAGTTCATCATCCCAGCCCATACCACTAATCCATAGCTTTTGTATGAAGACCTTCGAAGTTATAATGCACGGCGCTATCCACCCTAACGGATCATAAAGCTTTGATATTTCTGATATGACCGTTCTTTTTGTTTCAGTTGCAGCAGGAGGTGACATCTTCACAGAATAATCGAATTCGTCGGAGTTCCGGTTCCAGGTAAGTCCCAAAATCTTAGTAACCTTATCAGGTTTAATTTCCAAATCTCTCCCAGAACTTTCCGTTAAGGTTTCCAATAAGTGTATCCTGTTGCTTGTCCATTTTTGCAATTGAAATCCTCCTTTCTCTAATAAACTGTTCATTTCACTATAAATTCCTTCTACTTCTGTTTCAGATTGGCAGCCAGTCATCAGATCATCCATATAGAAGTCTGACTTCACCCTTTCAGCTGCCAATGGATACATATTACCTTCATCGCATGCAACTTGATGCAATGATTTAACAGCCAAATAGGGGCGCATGACGTGCCAAAGGTGACAGTCAGAAGTCGGAAGTCCTCTATCTCTTTGTTAGGATCCTCTCTCCAGACAATTCTTTGGAAATCCACATCCGACCGCGCTACCTTGATTTGGCGATACATTTTTACTATATCTGCTGCCAGACAGATCGGATGTTGTCGCCATCTCATGACAATATGTCTCAAATCTGCCTGGAGAGTGGGTCCCACCATTAAGGTGTCATTTAAGGAAACATTCATTGTTCCCTTACATGATGCGTCATAAACCACTCTTACCTTGGTGGTCAGTTTATCTAGTCTAACCACTGCGTGATGGGGCAAATAAACCGCATCACTTTTATTTGTTTCAGACTCGTCGACTATTTTCTCCAAATGGCCCAGCAATAAATACTCCTTTATCACATCAGTATACTGTTGTTTTAATTCATGATCCTTAGCCAACTTCCTTTCTAAACCTAGCAATCTTTTTACAGCTATATTTTTTGAATGACCGTATTTACAAGGTGGATCTTCTGAACGAAAAGGTAATTTTACGACATAACGCCCGTCTTCATCTCTTTTCGTCGTATTTGAGTAAAACTGCTCGCAAGCCTGTTCTTCAGGCGTGAGAAGCCTTTTCGTTAAAGTAGGCTCAGAATCTAGTTCCCATAAACGTTTTAACATTTCATTCTCTTCAATTTGAGTGTACATCGCTATCACAGTATTATGGGAATCCAGAGACCTATCCACTTTACTAACATGGCCTGACACAATCCAACCTAAATGCGTGTCTTGTGCGACAGGAGAGCCCGTGGGACTCTTGATCAGACCTTCCTTTATAATACGGCAATATATTTCAGCTCCTAACAAAATGTCAATTTTATTAGGGCAATTGAACTTTGGGTCGGCAAGACGTATACTGTGAATTTCTGGCCAATTCTCGAGTTCAACGTTTGTATCTGGCATAACTGAGGTCAGTGAGCTTAATACATGCGCAGTTACCTTTAGGGTAAAAGAAGGATCATGCAACGATTGTATATTAATCTTAACCACATGTCTAGAGACGATATCGCCATGACCACCTCCTATACCTGCAATGGTATTCTTCGAGACTACTTTCTTTAAACGAAGCAATTGCACTGCTGCCTCAGTTATAAAGGATGCTTGTGATCCTTGATCCAACAAAGCTCTCAAATTTTGAGAGGACCCATTTTGTGATTCGGCCTTTACTAAAGCCGTGGCTAACAAGACTTGGCTCTCTGCTTGTCCATTCACAAAATGAGTTGCTATATTTGCACTGACATCATGTACCGGCTCTGAAGTACGTTCATGTGGGGTTGCAGGCACCACTGGCGTAGTAGCCCCACTGGCTCCACTAGGGTTCTTAGGATGCAACAACGAATGGTGCTTCCGCTGACATATACGGCATTTTGAAAGAACTCGGCAAAATTTGGAAGTGTGGTGACTACCCAAACAATTATAACAGACACCCAAAGATTGTGAAATGGCACGACGTTCGTCAATATCTAGTTGACAAAACTTCTTACAATTGCTGAGCTTGTGACTCTCAGAACAATGTGGACATGAAACATTAATAGCACCATGCATTACTTTAGCGTGAGATGTAGAACTAGTATCAACCTTAGTTTTATGTTTAGGTTCAACGCATTCTAGGGCTCGAAAACGCGTCTCCAAAAACTTGCAAAACTGTTTAAAAGAGGGTAGATCGTCGGATGATTTACTAACATGCAGTTCCCACTGCTTCCTAGATTCTACGTCCAACTTCAAACTTACAACATAAACGACAATAACGTCCCACGAACTAATATCAATCCCAATATTGGCAAGTTCGTGCAAACAATCACTTGTAACATCAAGCAAATCTTTAAGTGCCTTCGATGATTCGAATCCAATATTACGTTGGCCAAAAAGTCGGTTTAATATACATGTTGACATAAATTTCTTATTATTGAACCTATGTTCTAACATTTCCCAACATTTTTTATAGTTGACATCAGTTATAGGAACATGTCTTATAAGCTGCTCTGCTTCACCTGACAGCTGAGTTTTTAAATAGTGGAGACGTTGTACGTCATCAAGTTTTTTATTATTGTGGACTAATGATATGAACAAATCTCGGAATGACGACCACTCTGTTTATTTTCCACTGAAAGTAGGTAAAACTATTTTTGGAAATCTTCCCACCGTGTCAGATGAACCATCACAAACTTCTTTATTCGAACTATTAACTTGTAATTGAGACAGAGCATTTTTTAATTCAACCTTATACATTACATATGTTTCATAAACCTTTTCATAAACATCTTCCTCAAAGTATTCATACAATTCTTCACCCTCACATTCGCCTACTATTCCTTCGTATTTTGCTGTAAAATTCCTGGATTGGGTCTCCAACATCTCTAGGCGTGTATCCACATAATTGTAATTTATCCGATCTTTTGGGGACTTTATGAAGTTAATCAAGCCCTTCTCAATCTGTCCTTTGACGTCCTTCAACCTTCTCAATTCCTTTTCCATGTTGTATGTATTCAACACAACAGTTTTTTTCTAAGTGTTAACAAGTTAGAATGTTCTAAGTCCAGTGAAGAGTAATTTTTCTAAGTGTTTGGACACTTGTAAAATCGCTTTAAAATCGGGCATAGATTCGACGTCTGGTCGCTTTTTTCGAAACTATTCTAAGTCCCTGACCGCACACTGTATTTTATCAAAGTTCATGGAATGACTAAATTTCCTAACTTTGCACTATTTTAGTTAACACTTAAGAATGTACTCACAGTTTTTGTCCACATATGCACTTCATTACTCACGTGATCCAGTCTAGTTTCAAGTCCAATATTTCAAAGTTATCCTCAGCAGTCAGCACAATAATCCGCAACATGTAAGTTTGTTCACCGACAACTAGCGCCACCTCGTATCAAGAAGCGTAACTAACATTTATACTTGTGTTCCTCCAAAAACGCCCTTCGGCTCGAATGGACCATGTACAATATCGGTACAAAGTTCCTTGGAGCCTGTGATACTGATTAAAACGCCGTACCTCAGAGCAAGACAAATTTATTATTTTCTATACCCAAGCTTATAATTATACTCTGCCAGGTAACGAAACCATAGCGCGATCTAATTCGATCCCAACGCCATCTATCGAGTTAGCAGGAACTTTTTAGCTAAATATTACAGACTTATGTTTGTATGATTGCGTTGGGATCGATCACATATTTTACATTGAACAAGGGGAACGCAAAAAAATGCCTGAAATGGACAGAAACTACTCATAATCCTTTTTTCTATCTCAAGTTTGTTTATAAAAAAATCTAAAATATTTATATTGATATCCGCCTTGTGTTTTTATTGGCGGTTAGTGTTTATTAGACACAACTAAGTGATATTTTATATAATTAGTGCACAGTTATCATTAATTTAGTATCATTAGACCTAAATGTATCGTAAATCTAATTAAAATAATATATGCATGTCAATTTAAAACCATTTATTTTATAAACTTTTTTACAAAAAAAAGGAACTTTTTACAAAAAAAAATTGTATTTTTTTTTGTAAAAAGTTTTTTATTTTTCACTTTTTAGTTGTTGTACCCCATTCTTAAACTAAATTAATAGTAATGTTATGCCCGAATTGATAGCCCCAAAAATAGGGAATTTGAAAATAGTTGGCGAAATTAGGGTGTATCAGGGTGAACTGTACCAATCTGAGTACCCCTTCAGAGCGTATTAGCGTGATGTATTGTTGTGAAGTGGTGAAAATAATATACAGCCATGCGGTTGCAGTAATTCTGGAAAGTTTGCTATACAAAATTAAAATGGGACCACATGTGAAGCAACAGCTGTCAAATAAAAAAAAATCTTCAAAATCGGTTTACGTAGTAAGAAGTTAAGAAAGCACATAAAAAAAAAATACAGTCGAATTGAGAACCTCCTCCTTTTTTTGAAGTCGGTTAAAAAATACAACCGACTTCCAAAAAATAAAGTATTTGTATTTTATTTCTTCGTTAATTGACACCGACTTCCGAAATTAAATTTATTTTTCAATTTTCTCTTTTGGAAGTCGCGGCCCAGTGGGGGGATGTCACATGTATTCGAATTTTTGGTTCTAGGACATGCCGGTTTCCTCACGATGTTTTCCTTAACCGTTTTGAGAGCAGTGGTGATGAAATAATTTACACAAAGTAAAGCGCCTGCCTGGGTTTGAACTCACGACCTACAACTTGTAAGTCGCGGCCAATACCACTAGGGTACCACTGCTCAACTGTGCCATGCTATATATCAAATGAAAGGGCACATTATGAGGGCCTTGAATATTTTTTTTATAATTTTAAAATATAATAGATGAAAAATGACTATTGGCCTTATCTCCGAAACCACTGGGCCTAAAATTTTGAAATGAATACAGGGACTAGTTCTTTACTTATAGATTTCAGGAAGGAGTTTAAAAGAAACCTGAAACAAATATGATTTGTTCGGAACCCTTTGCTCGCGAGCCCGACTCGCTCTTGGCCGGTTATCTATAATTTTTTAAATGGCTGATGTCTATTTCCCTTTGTCTTTGTGAAGCTTAAGGCTGATATTTAAATAGTCTGTGATGACTTAAGACGAGCAATTATTAGTTTTTAAACTAAAAGGCAAGCCCAATATTCGGTTAGGGTTTCAGTATCGGCTGAAAATTGTGTTTTGGTCGAACAGTAATGGTAGTTCAGGAACAGCTCCTTCCAAAGACCTAGATTTAACCTACTAGAACTAGGATTATTGGCAACTAAGCTAACTCCAATAGCCGGTGACCGGTTTTAAGCATCAGTTTAGAGCTCATGCTAAAATCCGGCCTTGTTTCCCGGTCGATGCGTTGTTCGCCTCTAGCGTATTAATTTAATACTAAACACATAGGGATAAGCAAAGTAATATCGATGTTTATAGACTGTTATTTATCGACAATTTTCAATGATCTAGAATGGATAGGAAAATTAACCCGACAACATTTAAAAATCAATTAAATATCCGTATTATTGATTTCATAATAACTTACAAACATTTGTATGCCCTCTGGCTTAACATAGCGCACTCTTTATAACGCTGATCATCATCATCTTCCTGCCCTTATCCCATGTCACTTGGGGTTGGCGCAACACGTTTTTTTCTTCCATTCTGTCCTGTCAGCCGTCACGCTATCACTTACTCCCTTTTCTTTCATATCACTCCTCACACAATCCATCCATCCTTTCTTTGGCCTCCCTCTCCCTCTCCATCCATCCACATTCATATTCATAATTCTTTTAGTTACATGTATTTCATCCCTCCTCTTTACATGACCATACCAAGGTAAGCGGTTCCCTATCAACTTTTCTGTGACTGGCGCCACTTTTAAACTACCTCTAAATGTACTCATTTCTCACTTTATCCATTACTCTTTATAACGCTGATATACCGTTATTATTGTACTAATGTTAAACAAATAAATAAATGACTTATGACAAGTGCGTGTTGGCCTTCGCATATTTAGGGTTCCGTACCAAATGTGTGAATAATAAAAAAAAATAGATTTATCAATATATTGGTATTTGTTAGTAAAATATGCGTACAACTAAACATCAAACTAGTTCATATATCAATGGGAAGTTAAAAAATTCTTCGGAACATAATTTTGTGACAGACGATGGACAGACAAGCGAAAACGTGAGTGACAGGAATAGGGCTCTGTTTGGACCCTTCGGTACGGAACCCTAACAATGTACTTACTTGTGCTAAGTGAAGTGGATGCTTACTTAGTTAATTTTTGCTGTTGTAAATAATTTTGATTGTTTAAACCGATGCTAACACGAGCGCTCATCCCGACGATATAACCCTACGCAGTTTGGTAGGTTTAACTAAATAACTAGTGTTTGGCCACCTTAAAAGATTTTTTTTAATGTATACTATTTTATCTATAAATCATAAGTTTTAAACCATGAATGACTTGTATTTCAGTTTCGAGTCTGGTTAACATTAATAACAGTAAAAATAAATTAACGACAAATTTAAATAATTAAATTATTCATGGCTAATAAATTCAATAGGTTTCCAAATTTAGTGGTCATTCAATTTATTTAGCTTTAGCTGCGCCCCGCGGTTTCACTCGCGTAGACCGGGATAAAAGTTAAGATAAGCTTTCACCTTTATAATATTAGTGTGATATATATTCATATTCATATACTTACATATAAATACCCGAAACCGTTCTCGAGATATCATCAAAAAATCCGTATCATACATTTTTTTTTTCGTAAATTTTCCAATGATTTAATAGTTATTCTGCTATTCGGGGCGGAGACAAATCTAACAAATCAAAGAACATTAAAATCGGTCCAGCCGTTCTTGAGCTACAAATGGTGTAACTAACCCGATTTTGTTTTATACATATATACCTATAAATTTAGTGTGTAACACACGTACTTAGTACTTAGTGTTAATTATGAATACATCCTGTCAAGTAGTATAATTATCCTTAGATCATCTAGATATCGTAATAGTCCCGCCGGATGCTACGAGATGGCGCTGTACAGATACGTCACGATCCTGAATCGCGGTATTAAGAGTCTCCGCGAATTAGTGACCCACGACAGATTAATTATAGCTCCTCAACGCTAGATGGAGCTGTGCAATAAGGTCATGATCCTGAATCGCGGTGTTAAGATTCTCCGTAACTTAATGACCCCCTAAGGGAATTGTAAATTTAATCAAGCTATTTCGCCTGCTGTCAGCGAGATGCATTCGCGGATCTCGTCCTACTTGGAAAGGTCACGTAGAACACCCCTGGCCCTGTAGACAAAGTAACATCGCTTCGTAGCGAAACGATATCTAAATTCGTCATCGTCTCTGAGATATCGATAAACATTTCCTAGCGTTAGCGTTCCTTCGTTATCTATTTTGGCGATCACGATCGAGGCGAAGGCGAACTCTGAAAGCGCTGCTTGTCTACGCATTTGTGTGGGATAAACACGATAGCACTTCGTTTCTTTATGGTTTCGTTACGAATTATAACATTGTCTACCAACTTCCGATAACGATGTCGACAGTCGACCGACCACGTGACTTAGCGCGGTTTATGTCAATCTCATACATTTTAGTCTTTTCTAACTTCGTTATCGTTTTTAAATTGTTACTTTGTCTAAGCCCCCTGATAGTTTGGTGGAGTAGCCGAGCCCTTGTATTTTTAAGGATAGAGGACTACGTCCCCCCACCCCCAGCCCTCGTCCGAGCGGACTTGGCTGTGTGATAATCATTGTTTAAGTAAACACTGTACAATCCTGCTGCAAAATATACGTCTCACGTCATCATCGAGTTTTCTTCACATCTGTGTCGACAACGACATCGACCAACCCTCCTAAAAGTGTGATATAAAATTCAATAAACATGTAGGTTAATAGGTATGTAATTATGTAGGTATTATTATGTTAAAACCCAAAAATTTTTGCAATTGTGCATGTTAGAGTATAATCCTAATAACCGTTTAGCAAAAATCAAGCGATATCTAAATGTAAAAAAAAGGCTGATTATTGTTTGGTTTGGCGTAACTGCCAATGTATAGTTGAAAAGTTGATAAAAAAGAAATCAATGAACGCAAAAAATCAAAAAGAGTACTGTGGCCCATGAGGGGATCGAACCCGCGACCTTCGCGTTATTAGCACGACGCTCTAACCAACTGAGCTAATGGGCCGATGAGACATCGTGCGAAATAACGCAGTAGACTTCCATCATAGATAAAATTATCTGTTACTGCCATGGAATGGCAACACAAATTGGCCCATATTCTAAGTCAGTTTGAAGAACCTCCATTTGACTCAGCCGCTAATTTGGAGAAGTCTGAGATCTGAGAAAGATCTAAGGTATTATATTAGTTTGTGAAGTGTGAGAACAGAAACACGGGAACGATACCGATACAAAATAACTTGACACAACAGAACTATGGATCTTCGCAGCCAGCGCCGGCACCCAAAAATAACGCCTTTGGAAACCGGCAGTACTTTTTTTCTTTTTTTGTTCATTGTTTTTTTTTATTGTTAAATAGTCCAAGAGTGAGCAAAACTAGCTCGGGAACTTACGGCACCCCGACACGGACAGGTTATTTTTTTTTAAACCATTCAAAGTAGGAGCCCCACTAAGCGGGGCTTCGTCAACCACCTTATTTTATACGGAGCTCCGTCGTCTTTCCTTATTTACGATCATCGTAAGCACATAACATGGAAGATGTTAATTGTTCTGCCCCATGGATGACTAGCGTTATAAAAAATGTTCGGTCAATTTGATTATTTCAATAGTTGTTATCACACTGCCTTCTCATATTGGGCATATTTGAAACTGCCCGGGCATTTTTTATAATATCCCAATAATCACTTGACCCATAACCCCCATTATATTTAAATAGGTCTGGGTTTTACAGGGTGTAAAAAAACACATCACATAGCCATCAACTACGCATACTGTTCGTCTAACAAAGTAGCAAAAAATAGTGCTGGGAACGACTTTTATTTTTAGGTATGAAAAAAAATATATATTGCGCGCAATGTAAAGCGAACCCAGGCAAGTGGAATTAAACCCCCTGCCCCTTCGCTCTAAGCCACGTAGGTACTTGACAGATACGTCTGATATTCATTGCTGGCTGGCCTGTTGGTTAGTGGCCCTGACTGCTATGCCGGAGGTCGTGGGTTCGATTCCCACCCAGGACAAATGTTTGTGTAATGAGCATGATCATTTGTTCTGTGTCTGGGTGTAATTTATCTATAGTATTTATGTATTTAGAAATATATAAGTATGTTTATCAGTTGTCTAGTACCCATAACACAAGCTCTGCTTAGCTTGGGACTAGATTTCGTTGTGTGATAGTTGTGGAATATTATTATTATTATTATTGCGTTTTCACAACTGAAAATGCGCGATTTAAAAAAAATCGAAATTTCAGGTAATGTTTGTTTGGAAAAAGTTTAGATAAAACACTTGAAATTCGTTTTCCCAAAAAGTAAAAAAAAAAATTGCGACTTTGACCTTCAATATCTCCATAACCAGTGGATTCCCAGGTATAGTCTAGTGGAAAAAAATGATCCAAATAATGGGTAGAATATGTGGCTTTTGGCTTCGGAAACTTTCTTTTTACACCCGATATATACCTACTGGATACGCGTCAAAAACATAACCCTTTCCTGGCAGTCAGGAAAAAACAAGTCAGTATTTAAAATAACTGCATTCAAAGGTTATAATAATAATAATCATTTCGTTTAGTCGATATTTTAAGCAAGCGCAGCACTATTTAGACACCATATTGCGGCAGTGGTCTACCGCGTTTTATAGCCATTTGACAGTTAAGCTAATTCATGTGATACGAGTATTTCCTGCATATTGAAGCTTAGGGCGACATTGCTGATTGCTTTGAAAATTATAATTTTCTAAATACACATAATCCTGCATCAAATATGTAGGTACTTGGTAAGCAAAAACCTGATTATAAGTACCTAAATTAAATTAGCAGGGAGATTAGAGCTTCTGCTTCAGTTTCTGCTTCTTCTAGCGATAACAATTGACAAATCATAATAATGGAATGTCAACGGTCCGGTCCGGTGGACCGCTGCTGTCATTGTATTGTCACTGTATTGTCAATGTATTGTCATTGTATTGCTATTGTATTGTTAATGTATTGTCATTGTATTATGAGACTTCCTTACAATTGGTATTGTTTATGCAGGGTGTAAGTGTCGCCGCACACGAGCCACTCGCCACAGCCACAAACGCCGCCACTAGAAGCTAGAAGCGGCTACAAAGGTAGCTGAAGCGCGCGACAGCCACTTGTGGCCGGTGGTCGACACTTGCGGTCGGTGGCTGCTTGTTGTTGTACTTTTTTTTAACCCTTGCGGCGTGCAGTATCATAATGGACTCTGACGAAGAAGGTTTAATTGCGCTACTTTTGATAAAAAGACGTCGTCGTAGAAGACGAAACCATAGTTATTGGATACATCCAATTTTAACGAATGTAAACAAATGCAACGAACATTTCGATAATCTTCTAAACCATCCTAAAAAGTTTTTCAAACATTTTCGTTTAAGCATAGGTACGTTTTGGGAACTACATGCTCTATTATATGCTGCGCTGGGCACGCCACCATCGAGGCGGTAGTGCCCCTCTTTGAGGAGTGGCTGGAGAGGCGTCACGGCGCCCTCACCTTCCGCCTGACGCAGGTGCTCACCGGACACGGCTGTTTCGGGAGGTACCTGTGTCGGATCAAGGCCGAGGTGACCCCTGCGTGTTTCCACTGCGAGGATCGCCCAGAGGACACGGTGGAGCATACGGTGGAGGTTTGTCCCGCCTGGGCAGAACACCGCCGTGTCCTCGTGGATGCGATAGGCGACAGCGACCTCTCGCGCCGTGCCCTGGTTCAGGCCATGGTACGGAGCGAGAGGGAATGGGAGGCCGTCTCCTCCTTCTGCGAAGCAGTAATGCTCGCGAAGAGGGAGGCGGCACACGTTAGGGAGGCTCAGCAACGGCCGAGTCGCCCTAGCGCCCCCAGCCGCGACCGCCGCAGGAGACGCCAGGGGCCGCGAGACGATCTCCGGCCACCGTAGACCCGGGCCTGCGGACGGCGAGTAGTGGGTAACTCGCCGCCCGATCAGCACCAGGCGCGTAGTGTTCCACGCGCGCCTTAAAGAGTTGTCAGCAAAGTGTAGGGGCCTGCCAAGGCCGGTGCCTGCCCGGGGGTGGAGGATAAATTCGAAAGAGTTACCTCGCCCCCGGGCACTCGAGGCAGGGAGGAACAGGGGTGGGTTTTAGTCAGTAAGAGTCTGACACACCCTTCCGCTCCACCCTAGAGCGGAAGAAGTCATTGGATGATTTCCCACCCCCCAAAAAAAAAAAAAAAAAAATGCTCTATTATATGCTGGATTAAAGCACCACGATACCAACATGCGGAAAAGCATCGCACCTGCGGAAAGACTAGCTATCACATTAAGGTAAGTGGAAATAATTACTAGCATAAAACTCCACAGAACACTATGATAAAATAATCTATACTTTATTTATAATAGAAAAAACAATGCACATTGATTATAATAATCAATGTGCATTGTTTTTTCTACTAGAGAATAGCTAGTTAACAAATAAAACACGTAGGTATTTGTATTTAGTTATTATGTCTTTATTATAATTTGGTATCACTCGTCATCATCACGGAACATGTTTTCGATAACAGAACTGTTGTCCATAGACTGGTCAGAATAATATGAATGAGTTGGAGAAGGCTGAATTATAGGTGAAGACGGGATAGATGTAGAAGCGTTTTGTGTAGAGTATGACATGTCAAGCATAGACTTGTCGGAATAATGTGAATGAAGTGGAGAAGGCTGAACAGATGTAGAAGCTTTTTGTGTCGAGTGTATGTTGGCATTTCCTGAAGAATAACCATAACATTGTGCCGAATCGGTTTCATAATTTTGATTATGCGTGTACTTTCTAATTAACTGTAATATTTCTGATTGAAAATCAAGTTTACAATTTTCGTCAATTTTTTTTACATGTGGAAGCAGCGACTTCAGAAATTGCTTATCAGGGTCATTTTGGTCGCTTATTTGATCATGTTTACGTTTTAAATTTTCCGAAAGTGTTCTGAGAATTTCATTTTCTGATTTTTCGGCCCTTTTTATATTAATGTTTCTGTTTATTTTCGGGCGAGATGTTTCCGCATCATCAGTTGCATTAGTAACATCGGTAGGCGGTCTCACTTCTTTTAAGGAATTCAAGAACGATAGATGATTGAAATAAATGTACTGTTTACTGCTTGTTGCTGCCGAACCACTCGCAACGTTCTTGTTTTTTGCATTTTCTCTATTAAAACTGTCACGAAGACTCTTCCACTTCCTCTGTAATTTAGTTACTGTAACAACAAAAAATATAATTTTAATTTATTTAATTTATTTTTAAAAAAATATAATTTGTTTCAGGTATCTAGGAACTGGATGCTCGTTTGAGGATTTTGAACTCTCTTACCACCGTGGGGCCTCTACAGCAAGGAAAATAGTACAAGAAACATGTCAACTAATTTGGAACTATTTAAAAGCCGTTTGTATTCCAGAACCGACCCAAGACATGTGGAAAGAAATTGCCAGCGGATTTCTTCAAAACACTAATTTTCCTTTTCTTTACTTTTAATTGTTTAGGCGCCATAGATGGGAAACATATAAGAATTATTCATCCATTCGATACCGGCTCCTTGTACTTTAACTATAAAAAATTTTTTTCAATAGTACTTCTAGCAAGTTGCGACTCGAATTTACTTTTTACGTTCGTGGATGTTGGGGCATACGGTAAAGCATCCGATTCTACAATATTTAGAGAAAGTGAACTGTGTAACAAAATACACAGAAAGACATTAAATATCCCCTCACCACGACAGGTCGGTAATCGACAACCATTGAACTACACATTTGTTGGTGATGAAGCATTTGGCCTCAGTGAAAATATGATGAGGCCATATGCTGGAAAATATTTGGACTTAGACAAAAAAGTTGCAGTTGCATTGAGTGTACCAAACAAATGGAGAATATTACATCGCCCATTAAACACTTCTGTTCATTTCTCAGAAGACATTGTGAAAGCTTGTTGCATTTTGCACAACTTTATTCGCAAAAGGGATGGCTTCAATTTTCGGCATACTTTGAAAATAGTGGGACTCGAAAATATACAAAATACAGGCTGGCCAGTAACACGAGCGTCTACGGCAAGAGATACGTTAAAAGATTATTTTATGAATGAAGGAGCAATACCGTGGCAAGAAAATAGAATATAAATATATGGTTTTATATTATTTTATTAAACTTACCTTCAATGTTCTTTTCTTTGGCAGTTTTATTCGAAAAATCTCCCACAAACAATTCGCAGATTTCTTCCCAGGCCTTCACTTTTTCTCCTCTATTACTATAACTATCACTTTTTGAATCCCAAATCGCAGGACGAGATTGTATCTCTGATATAAATAATTCTATATCCATATTTATCTACCTATATGAACTACAGACTACGTGCGTGCGTTACCGTCGACTTACACAGGTTAACTGAGGCAAGGGAGAGAGGGGCGCGGAATCGCGCGAGTGGCGTGTGGCGGCTTTTTGTGTCGGCGTTTAGTGGCCGGTGCGAGCCACAAGATGCAAGCTGCGACGATTTGAAGCGTGTGGCCGCCACCGGCGCCAACCGTGTGCGGCGAGTCCATATAAAATGTATGAAAAATACAGGAAATATGCCAGTGGCGGCGTTTTGTGGTTGTGGCCGGTGGCCCGTGTGCGGGAGCCCTAACGAAAATCGGTGGTCATATTTTAAATGTTGCTTCTACCTACACAAATGAAGATCAATAACTTTTTTTTAAATATCAAAAAAACCCGACTGATAAAAAAAACAACTAAAACTGTGATTGAACTAAAATAACTGCCACCAACTGCATCAAACTGCTTGAAAAGTTACTTGTTTGGAACTTTTCAGTTGTTTTTTATTAGTCGGCTTTATGATATTTTATTTTTTTTATTTCGTCAATTTTAGTGACTTATTTATTTTTGGAATCATCTCCTAGAGCGCTTTATTTTGATACCCCACATAACCAGGTCACAAAAAAATACGACTACACTAAACACTTACATAAGGGCGGTCGCCATTTTGTTTTTTTTTTTAATTCACATAGCCTGTCACTTCGGCGGTCAAGACCAATTTAATATTACCTCATTTAGTAAAATCCATCAAGCAGTTTAGGCTACAGCGCGTGCCAAAGAAATATACATACAAACATACACATAAAATATTTAGATACATATATACATACCAAGGTACATAATCTCGAAAAACATTAGCCTCCTTCTGGGGCAGTTAAGTAAAAAGTCAAAGTAAATTCATCATCATCATCATCATCATTTCAGCCGAAAGACGTCCACTGCTGGACATAGGCCCCCCAAGTGTAGCCACAATGATCGGTCATGTGCGTCTCGCATCCATCGGTTACCCACGACCCTCACCAGGTCATCGGTCCACCTTGCGGGAGGCCTTCCAACGCTGCGTCTTCCAGTACGCGGTCGCCATTCCAGAACTTTAAGGCCCCATCGACCATCTGTTCTGCGAGCAATGTGCCCGGCACACTGCCACTTCAGTTTGGCGATTCTTCGGGCTATGTCGATAACCTTAGTTCTCTTGCGGATATCATCATTTCTGATTCTTTTACGCAGGGAAACTCTGAGCATTGCCCTCTCCATTGCCCTTTGGGTGACTGTAAGCCTTTTGATGAGGCCCATTGTGAGAGACCACGTTTCGGTTCCATAAGTCATCACTGGCAACACGCACTGGTCAAAGACTTTCGTCTTCAGGCACTGTGGTATGTGAGACGAGAAGATACCATGCAACTTCCCGAACGCCGCCCAGCCGAGTCGGATTCGACGGCTGACCTCTTTCTCGAAGTTAGCCCTACCTAACTGGCCCGTTTGTCCCAGGTAGACGTACTCGTCTACAACTTCGAGTGTAGAGTCTCTGATCTTTATAGGAGTGGGTTCTACATGGGTATTTCCCATGACCTAGGTTTTGTCCATGTTAATTTTAAGACCCACTCTTTCGGCAGCTCTACTGAGGTCATCGAAAATTGTACTCAAGTTCTCCATAGTTTCAGCCATGATGACTATATCGTCGGCAAATCGAAGATGAGTGATGTACTCGCCATTGATATTAATGCCTAGCCCTCTCCAGTCCAGAATCTTGAAGATATTCTCCATTGCGGCCGTGAACAGTTTCGGAAAAATGACGTCTCCCTGCCTCACACCCTGTGCTGTAGGAGGAAATAAATTCCCAAAAAAAGTTGGACTTTCCGTACAAAATTATCATCATCTGATCAAAATTAGTATGCGAAGGCCAATACTGAGAGCACACTATTTCAGAAACCATCAACAAAAATTACATTAGTTCCACTACCGGTCAAGAGATGGCGCTGACCTAAAACTGCAATATTCTACTCCACAGTTTTAAAATTCTCTGACCAATTATTAACACATCCAGTATATTTATATATGAGTGTACGGAACCCTCGTTTTTATTGTTTTGGTAAAGCAAAACATATGTGTTTTGCTTTACCAAAACAACCAGCCAACCCAGGAATCATCCCTTTTAAACAGATTGTTGTATCTGCAACACAAAAAATCTCAACTTAATGTCTTTTAGAATATTTTGCAATAAGAATTTTAGGTTGGTTCTGCGTAATCTATTGACTTTATCATTTCTCCTGCAAGTACTTTACTTTTCTGACACAAGTAATAACTTTTAATCAAATCAAAGTCACATTAACAACCCTCATTGTTTCAAACTATTCTTTGCAAACTATCACAGATTTTTAAACACCTGAGTAAGCAATTTTCTTTTGTACAAAAAACACATTGAATGAAATTTCGATTCATCACTAGCTGAATAGCGTCACTGAAAGGGCTGAAAACAAGATGATTCAGTTTTTTTCAGACAGCCAGTTATTTTTCATCGTGACGGACTGAAATTGTCCAGGTCGCCGGGGAAATCAGGGTTGTAATCATAGTTAGGATGAAATGATTCAGGGACCTAATGTTTAAATGGTTAGAGGGTAGGCACAGGTGTTCGTGATTTTGTTTTTAGAATTCCTTTGTTTATTGAAATGGTTGAGTTTTGTTTTCGCAAGCAGTTTGATGCAGTTGTTGGTAAAGTTTAATTATTGATTTCATGCCACCAACTGCATCAGACTGCTTCGAAAGTTACTTTTTTGAAACTTTTTAGTTGTTTTTTGTAGAAATTTTATTTTTTTATTTTTAAATATTTGTGAGCGCCTCCTCGAACCCTTTATTTTGATACCTTATCTAATATAGTTGTGCCTAGGGGTAGCGGATAAATTCTAAAATTGAGTTACCGCACCCCACCAAATCAATTGACGTAATAATTATCAAAATCAGCCCACGCCTTTGGTCTCTAGAGCGCCACAAAGGAACAAACATACATAAGTATACATAGGTAATAATAATAGTAATAATAATTTATTTTCTATTACAAAAAATACAAGAGAAGACACATACAGAGCACTTTAAAACAATTGACAAGCTAATAGATTAATGACCCCCATGCTAGGAAAATTCTGTGTTATGAGGGGCATCCAACCGTCCATTAAATGCTAAACAATGTTGTTTTAAAAGTAGAATTAAAACTTACAGACATTTCATATTTATAGATTCAATAAAAGAAAATTCACTAACAATGTATAACCAACAAACATCAGAGTCTGGAGGAGTTCAATAAGACATGCGAAGTAGTGATGAGTGTGGTGTGGTGTGAGGGTGTATGTATATGGGTAGAGGAGTGTTGGAAGGTGTGTGAAGTGGTGTTGGGTGATATGTTGTAACTTGTTGGTTGGGGTTGTTGGTAGGTTGATAAACACATTACCCTCCCTTGCGTCACTTAGTTAGGTTAAAACAAATCGAAAATATGTGACATACGCCAATCTCCACTTATCTGACTGCGTTGTGAACTACGGCCCATTCTCACTCCTTTTGAGCGTGAGAAATCATCAGTGACATCTCAAATCTCCTTTGCCTGTGCTAGAGCCGCCCTCTAAAACTCAAAAACCTAGCATAACCCTCTCTATTGCCTATTGGGTGAACTTTAATTCCATCTTATAAGGCCATTGTGACGGTTCAACAGAACGAAAAAAAAACCGACCCATTACGAGTTGGACTAGCACTTGTTAGATTTAATGAATTGTGTGACATCATTTCATTATATATTTTGATTTTCCAAGAATATTGTTCGTTGAATTTTAAACATTGGTCACATTTATGAAGCTCGGAACAAATGTAGACGTAGATATCTAAGTAAATGTTATTGTGTGTACAAATATAAAACGCTTAAATTATAAAAAGCTGTATTGATGATACCTATTCCTATAAATTATTACGCATTTTTTAATGATCATTATGATGTACTCGTATCTTGGAATTTATGTTTTTACTTTAATGTAGTACGAGTATGTTGTTTAAAACAATTGGGACAATACTGTCAGATAGTGTTGATATTCTTCGAATATCAAATAAGAATTACAGATCAAGTGTTATTAAATTACTTTATAACAATCTTAAGTTATAAAACAGTTGAAATAAACAAGAATTGACTAAGTATATATTATCCCATCTATTATTAGTTTATTCATGAAAATCTGTGATTGATAGAAAATGGCGGGATATTATATCTGACATTTGAGAAAATTATCAACTCACACGTTACTTTATAAGATAATTGTTACTAGTTATTATTGATTTAATTATTAAGTTGCTGAAAGTGTAGTATGTATATATAACCGTATGGAGAAGAAGCTTTATTCTAATAACTATTAATATATTATACCAAGACTCACGTAAGTTATTTGATGTTATATATTGATTATTGGTAATGGTTGTGTTGATTCTGTGTATTTGCCATGTTGAGGCCTTTGTTTCTAATTATGTTAAATGGTATTGAGGAATACCTATTCATGATCTTTGCCATTGTTATTGTTTCTAAATGCCAAGATATTTACCGTTATAAAAATGACACAAGTGATAAATCATAGAATTAGATTTATTGTGATATTTATTTATGATGTATTGTGTCGATTTAATACTGTATCGACACAGTACATATGCTGTTTGCCAAAGACATTGTTCTGGTCGGTGAATATGGACCTGAGATCCAGAGCAGATTGGAGAAATGGCAACAGTAGCTGGAGAAAGTTGGCTTGAAAATCAGCAGAACCAAAACTGAATACATGTTCTGCGATTTCGGCGGTCTCTCCAGTTCTGAAGCTATAGTGCTAGATGGCGCGCTTCTCCCAGTCTGCTCCGATTTTCGGTATCTCGGTTCACTCGTGCAAAAGCGATGGCGAAATAGATCGGACTGTTAAGCACAGAATTAACACTGAATGGATCAAATGGCGGCAGGTCACCGGGACTATCTGCTACTCCCGCATACCCCTTAAACTTAAGCGGAAGATTTAGAAAACAATGGTCAGACCTGCTGTCTTATATGGTTCAGAATGTTGGGTCACAAAGCGTGCGGCTGAGATGAGAATGCTAAAAGCGATGTGTGGTGTTACACGCATGGATAGAATTAGGAATGAGTATATAAGAGGAAGTCTGAAAGTGGCACCGCTGACTGAAAAGTGGTGTGGAAATCGGTTGTCGTGGTATGGGCATGTGATGCGGAGGAATGAAGAAAATGTCGTGAGGAAAGTCTTGTGTATGGATGTGGATGGCTATAAGAGTAGGGGAAGGCCAAAGAAACGTTGGTTGGACTGTGTGAAAGAGGATATGGGTAAAAAGGGGGTGACTACAGACATGGCGACTAATAGAAGAGTATGGAAGAAAAAGACATGTTGCGCCGACCCCAAATAAATTGGGATAAGGGCAGGAGAATGATGATGTGTCATTATAATACTATAAGAGAGCTACTATGGAGTTTCTTGTCTCGTTCTTCTCCTTGAAGACCTAGTATTGCGAACAGTTAACTGACACTCATATTGGAAATAAATACCTAGTCTTGTCTTTCTGTGTTTTTCTTAATAAACCCTTTCCTTAAACACCACCGGTGAGTTTCGGGGCTTCACAGGTTAATACACAGTAAATAAAATGAAAATAAAAAAATAAAAATGTAAATAATGTTGTTTATTTATAGCTTGTCTCTATGTGTACATAAATTGTTAAATAAATAAATAAATAATAAACATCTTGACTTCAAGGCTTGTTATGTAGATAGATATAAATATAAATATCTAAACATGTAGTTACCTCCATCTCGCTAATACGCGCAAAGGATTTCCAACAAAAATACTTTTTTTCCATGTTTTCAAAAATCATAGACTTCTTATAGGTTTATCCTGTAGGTAAACTATTTTTTTTTTAAATTTATGACTGTATTTTCGGAAATAAGGGAGAGAGGGAATGTTTTTTCGTATATTTTCTTGAATTACATTGAAACCATAAATATATAGTTTAAAATTATAAAAAAAAACATTTGAGAGTCTCGCATTCAGCCCTTTCATTGCATATGTAGCACGGTACAGTTTGAAAATTATTTTTTAATTTTCTGATTTGCACCTCAAAAGTAACTCGAATTCAAAATTAACCTTACACGTCCCTGTTTTGGTCCCAAATATTCATGAGAACACCAAATTTCAACTCAATCGGTCGAGTTGATTCGGAGAATAATGGCTGTGACAGACAGAGAGATAGACAGACACACGAGTGGTCCTATAAGGGTTCCGTTTTGTTATTCGGAAGTTCGGAACACAAACAAAACTTATCATTACATCATCTTAGCGTGTAAATAATAAATAATTAGGAAAGCAGTATTTCATAATGAACAGGAAAATAATAAATAACAGGCAATAACGATGAGTTATTACATGACAGGCCTGTACTAATATTAACATAGGTATAACTTTATCAGATAAGACTTGCTTTGTTAATAGAGCTTTTAATTCCTTTGTTAATTAGTATTTAATTTTCGTTTTTGGGCTGAAACTATGCGAAGGAACACAATATAATCTAAATACTGTAGGTAATTGGGTGTTGTTTTTAGGAGTTCCTGAGGGTGTTAGCGAGACTTGTTACTAAGCTTGACCCTGAGGTTTGCCACAGGGCTATAGGTTTTTATGGTGGCAATATGATCCGTGCTTTTTTTTTTTGGGGGTGGGCAATACTTATCTTAGGACTTCTCCCGCTCTGGGTGGAGCGGAAGGGCGTGTCAGACTCTTACTGATTAAAACCCACCCCTGTTCCTTCCCTGCCTTGAGTGCCTAGGGGCGCGGTAACTCTGTTTCGAACTTATCTACGACCTCTGGGCAGGCATCGGCCATGACGGGCCTCGTCATGCATTGTTGACAACACTTTGAGGTGCGCGTGGAACACTACGCGCCGTCGAATCTCTGGCCTGATCCTAATCGGACGGCAAGCTACACACTACTCGCCGTCCACAGGCCCGCGGCAACGGTGGCCGGAGATCGTCTCGCGGCCTCTGACGCCCAGGGCGTCTCTTGTGGCGGCTGCTACTGGGGGCGTGAGGGCGACTCTGTTGAGCCTCCCTCACCCATTCCGCCTCCTCCTTCGCGAGCATTACTGCTTCGTAGGAGCCGACTGCGTCCCATTCCCTCTCGCTCCGTACCATGGCCTGGACCAGAGCCAGGCGCGAGAGTTCGCTGCCACCGAATGATCACGTGCCGCCGTGCATAGCAAGACTCAGGGGAGACTCCTTTACAGTTTCTTTAGGGATATGTCCTGTTGCAAAAAGATGGTTCCGGAGTGGTATTTTAAAGGTGACGGGGCGAATTCAATGTGCTGATGGTGATCACCGAGGTGGTTTTAGTGAGGTGCCCGGACCTTTGGGGAAAAGACTAGGAATGCCTTTTGAAGGTTTCCCCCAGAAAAAAGAGGGCTGTAGTTGTTGTCGAAAACCGGGTGGCAGTACAAGTTTTCACAGATAACGTTTTTTTTGGTTTAGCCTCTAGCATGCCAATCTATCGAACTAGCCTTTTCCCTACTAAATAGTCTAACCAGATACAGCTGAATACCAGTATTTTACGTGGAGTGACTGTCTATCTGACATTGACAGCTCAGTAAATGGGAAATACGATACCAATTGGCAAAGCTGATGTCTGTTTTTTCTGGATTCTGACCTCCCGTGAATGAAGAACTACATATGACCGGCGGGACCAGCTAAAATGTATTCTCTGAGGAGTTCGAGGACTGGACCCGGAGTAGGTACATATGTAATATTGGTATGTAATGAAGAGTCAACCATCTACGAACCGACGAATACGAACAGCTGCTTAACCTTGGTGATAGACCCGTGCAGCTGATATTATTTAGCTACGAACTTCTCCCAGCGATTTGATGCTCTAATGAAGACTAGAAAGTCATTTCCGCAATACAAGGAAACGTCTGCTCAAATGAGGAAAATTATGCAAATAATTCGTTCCAGCCAAACTGCTCCTGAAAAGCGAGTGAACAACCTCGTGTGGTACAATTTATGAATATACTTTGAGATAAAATCTAACACGTGTTTAGGAGACGTTCATTGTCCTTGTGATAACATGTTTAATTACTTTGTAGGGGTCTATGGCAAAATAATTACTAAACATGTAGAAATTCTTTGTTAGAAATACCTTTATCCGACTATCTGAACTTGGTGTAGGTACTTACGTATTTTGTACAAATATTTGAACATAGTTTAAACTACTATTATGTGTGTCCTTGGCATCACAAATTTAAAAAATAGCTTAAAACTCGACTGCCCCAGAAGAAGAGTAATGTTTTTTGTTTAGTCGGTTTTTTCTATTTCCTTCTTCCAGAGCTGTCTTTTGGAGCTTTTTATTTCACACCATATAAACAAATCACTAAAACAAAGAATGAAAACGCTTTTTATAATGGCATCTCACAGCCACCATGTTTGTTTGTTTGTTTGTTTGTTTTAACGTCACCTATTTAAAAACATGAAGTCTGAAAGTGGCACCGCTGACTGAAAAGTTGTGTGGAAATCGGTTGTCGTGGTATGGGCATGTGATGCGGAGGAATGAAGAAAATGTCGTGAGGAAAGTCTTGTGTATGGATGTGGATGGCTATAAGAGTAGGGGAAGGCCAAAGAAACGATGGTTGGACTGTGTGAAAGAGGATATGGGTAAAAAAGGGGTGACTACAGAGATTTTTTTTTTTTTTTTTTTTTTTTTATGTTTGATAGGCTCGCGTTTGACCACGATCTCACCTGATGGTAAGCGATGATGTGGTCGAAGATGGAGCACGCTTGCCTAGAAGTAACCTATTCACTCTTGACTTAAAGACTCCCAGGTTGTATCTTACAGGAAACACAGACTCCGGTAGAGAATTCCACTCTCTAGCTGTACGTGCAATGAATGTTTTCTCAAAACGCTTTGTGCGTATGGATGGGATGTCCACCATGAACCGGTGGCACTTCGCCGTACGTCTTGTGGTCCTTAGATGAAACGGGCTTGGCGGAATCAGATCATGCAATTCCGTCGCACACTCCCCAAAATGTAATCGATAGAAAACCGACAGGCTAGCAACTCGGCGTCTATGTTCAAGACTTTGGAGTTTTGACTCAACGAGTCTATCATTGCCGATGATCCCCTTGGCTCGTTTCTCAATTGACTCAAGGGCATCAAGCTGGTATCTTGCAGATCCGTCCCAAAGATGAGAGCAGTACTCCATACACGATCGCACTTGCGCTTGATAGAGTTGGAGCAGCTGTTCCGGCGTGAAGTATCGTCTCACCTTTGCGAGGACCCCCAACTTTTTGGCAGCCACTTGAGCCTTAGCCTCTATGAAGGGACCAAAATTGAGGGTAGATGTTAAAGTAACACCAAGAAGATCAAGTCGGTCGGTTAACGGCACGGTTACACCTCGGAAACATGGAGCCGGGTGAAATTGGCTCCTTTTAGTAGAAAAAAGACACGCCTGGGTCTTAGCAGCATTGAACTTAACCAGATTGGCATCGCCCCATTCTGAGACAGCCTGCAAGGACATGTTCAAGCGCCCAACCATAGCCTCTCGGAGAGACCGGACCTGAGACCCACTAACTCGTGCGTCCGGCACGTATCTCTCGGCAACAGTGCTGTCGTCTGCATACCCAAAGGTACCGGGCTTTAGCAGATCGTTAATATGCAGCAAAAACAATGTTGCCGAGAGCACCGACCCCTGAGGAACACCGGCATTAATAGCCAGCAGTCCGGACGAGCAGCCATCTATGACCACTCGGATAGACCGATCCCTCAGGAAATCCGCTATCCAATCACACAATCCAGCGGGCAGACCGAAGGAAGGAAGCTTGCCAATTAAGCTGTCGTGCCAGACCCGGTCGAAGGCCTTCGAGATATCAAGGGAGACCGCAAGGGCTTCCCCTTGTTTGTCGATGGCCTCACTCCAGATGTGAATGGCATACGCTAGAAGATCTCCCGTTGACCGATTTCGGCGGAAGCCGTATTGTCGGTCACTTAGGATATCGTTAGCTTCTAGGTATGCTAGGAGCTTACCATTCAGTATACGTTCCATACTCTTACAGAGTACGGAAGTTACCGAGATGGGCCTATAATTTGTTGGGTCAGCTCGACTACCCTTCTTGGGTACGGGTTGCACGTTAGCTTGCTTCCACGCCATCGGCACTTTTCCAGTCTCAAACGAAAGGCGATATAGGCGTGTCAAGATCGGAGACAACTCAGGCGCACACGTCCTCAGTACAATTGCCGGTATCCCGTCGGGACCACTAGCCTTGTTCACGTCCAGGTTACGCAGTACCCTCCGGACATCCCTCTGATGAATGCGAATGTCTGACATAATCGACTCGCATCCACCAAGAGTACCAGGGGGTCTCGCGCCACCAGGATCTAGACGCGAAGATTCCGCAAACAGAGAGGCAAACAGGCTTGCTTTCTCCTCAGCGGAGTGGGCCAGCGACCCGTCGGGTTTCAGCAGTGGAGGTAGTGAGGAGCGGCAGAAGTTCGATTCAACCGACTTAGCCAGGGACCAAAACGCCTTACTACCAGCTGGGTAAGAAGCAAGTTTGTTCCCAATTCGGCCAATGTGGTCAAACCGAGCCCCCCGCAACACCTTCTTGCAGAACTTGGCAGCCCTGTTGAAGGCTCTCTTCTTCTGACTCACGTCACTCGCTTTACGCGTCCGAGCGTCGACCCATGCCAGGTAGGCCGCGTGTTTAAGCGCAACAGCGCGATTGCACTCGGCACCAAACCATGATCGAGCCCTACCAGACATTGTCACGTCAGAGAATGGAATGTAGTACTCCATTCCCCGTCGCAACACATCCGTCACGGCGTCCGCGCACGACGAAACATCAGTCGAAGAAAAGCAAGTGGGCCGCCAAGGATAACATGCGAAGAAAGATCGCATGCCATCCCAATCTGCTGACCTGTATCGCCAAACCCGCCTGGTGCCTCTAGGGCTAGGATCGGGCGGGGAGTAGACGGATACAGATTTCACCAGACAGTGGTCGGAAGTACCCAATGGTGAAGAAATCGACACTGAGTAACGGTCTGGATCTGTTGTCAGCAGAAGGTCCAAGCAATTGGCTGTGTGCGAATCAACATCCGGCACCCTCGTTGCCCCCTGGACCAGCTGGGTAAGATTTAACGCCAGCGCTAGCTTATACGTCTCTTGTCCAGCATGGTCTGTGTACTGGTATGGGAAGAGCCACTCCTGATGGTGGGCGTTGAAGTCCCCCAGTAACACCAATTGGGCTGATGGGTACCGTTGCTGAGCCACATCCGCCGCTTTACTCAGGTGTTGTGTGAGCCCAGTTGTCCCCAGATCACCGCTGTGCGAACGGTAGACACAGGCGTAGACAATTTTATCTAGGCCTGTGTCCACTAGGACCCAAAGAGTTGAAAACCTGGAGTCCTCAAGGTTATGGAGACGCCGATAGCAGATGTCGTCCCGGGCGTACATGCATATACCAGCGCGTGGCTTAAAATTGTGCTCCAGGGTAAACCCTGGGTAAGTTAGGTACGCCACGTCAGACGGACATCCGATCTGCGTCTCCGAAAGGAATAAGAGAGCTGGTCTCTCAGTCTCTAGGTGGTGGTGGACTGCGGCGAGATTTGAGTGCAGACCTCGAATGTTGGATAGGTGCACTTTGTGTGAGAGGGAGTGCTGCCGCTGTACAGCTTTTTTCTTTTTAATGCCTTTCATTGTTGTGAAGAGTGAAGGAAGGAGAGGAGAAGGAAGTGAAATGAGGTTCCATGCTGGCTACCTTCAGGTACGCACTGACAGGACGGTATCATTGGGGGACTAGTCTGGAGACTGCGGGGACGCCCGAGCCCCCCCGGGAATGTCCATCGGGCCCTCTCGTCTGGTCGCCAACCAGCACGATGGTGCATTCCGGGATTTTTCGTCAGTTGGCGGGGCAGCCTTTCGTGTGTGGCTAGTACACTACTTGGGCCCCCTACTAACTGCGGTCGGCCAGCGGCGCACCGTGCCTCGGATCCCGCTACCCTCCGCGACTAGTCTCCCGATACATCCATATCAGCGCGAGCCCGGTTGGTCTGCCTGCAATGGAACAACTATTTCGACCCAACTCCTCTGGATTGGCTACACTGAGCATCGTACCGGAACACGGCCAGGCCGCTTGGCGGTACGTCTTTGCCCAGTGGGTGGTCGCAAGCCATCGGTCGAAACCTACCACCAGTTTGTGTCACCTGATTAGCACCACCCGGGGACCACGTGTAGGGACTCAATGGGTATACTCCTACGGACGCGGGTGACTCGGCCCCCCAAGAGATGACGACTAATAGAGGAGTATGGAAGAAAAAGACATGTTGCGCCGACCCCAAATAAATTGGGATAAGGGCAGGAGAATGATGATTTAAGAACATGACAATATATACGGAATTCCTGTGGTTTTCGACGGGAAAGATGCTCGACCTCTCTTTTCTTCTCCCATGAGGTACTGACTACATTGTAGCAGACGCTAAGCATGGCGATTATGACACCCCTTACATCACGCCCTGTACGCCTTCGCCGAAGGGTAAGTCAGAGGTGTACCGATAGCACCAACATTCCAATGAACATAATGCCTTTTTTTTGTTGCGGAACCTTGAGCTTTCTTAAGGCACCAGGACTTTTGGGGAAAAAACCAGGGAATGCGCGATTCTTACCTCACTCCCGGTATGGTTTAAACCATACTGGGGACCCCGTTACCTCTTAAAGGACCACTCTGGGACCCCCCTGTGCAACAACCATTCGGACACATCCCTAAGGAGACGGTAAAATGGTCTCCCCTTAGAATCCTGATATAAAATGGTCAAGATTTACTAACAGTTTTCTCCACCCGGGAATCGAACCCAGAAAATATACCAAGAAATGAATTTCACCACAGTTGCACAGTCGTATTCCAGCATTTACACTAGCCTATCAAAAACAAAAGAATTGCAGCCGTTTTAAAATTGGTAGCACATCCATTTTTAGCAATCAAAAACTACCGACGTACAAAACACGGTCGGGGAGCGAAAAACGAGGATTGTCGACATTCGGAATAGGTACACAAATATAAAAGTATGAGCAGAATTGCAGTTTTGAATGTACCACAGTTTTGCAGTATTTCCCACCTGGTGACTTCTTTTTGGCTCACTGCTTTTGTATTTCCAATCATTCAGAGCCAGCTGTTAAATATTAATTTTAAAACATTGCTAAAATACATTTTTTATCATTGATAGGCTCGCGTTTGACCACTATCTCACCTGATGGTAAGCGATGATGTGGTCGAAGATGGAGCACGCTTGCCTAGAAGTAACCTATTCACTCTTGGCTTAAAGACTCCCAGGTTCTAGCTATTAAGAAACACAGACTCTGGCAGGGAATTCCACTCCTTAGCTGTACGCACAATGAATGTGTTCCCATACATTTTGTGCGTGTGGGTGCGGTGGGATGTCTACCATTATGTACAGGTGGCACGTTGCCGTACGTTTACGAATTAAACTATGCAATTCTGACGCACATACTTCAAAATGTAATCGATAGAAAACCAACAGGCTAGCAACTCGGCGTCGATGCTCAAGACTTTGGAGTTTTAACTCGACGAGCTTATCATTGACGATGATTTTCTTGTCTCGTTTCTCAATGTTCGCAATGTTGTCTTCGCTGTAGTCCCAAAGAGCAAAAATCTCAAGTAGTTAAGAACTAATATAAATACCATAGTGTTATGTCTTACGGTATTCTTATGTGGGGTAAAGCTGCGGACATAAAAAATATATTTGTTTTACAAAAACGTGCTGTACGAGCAATATACAGGTTAGGGTCAAGAGTTTCTTTAAGAGAAATTTTGAAAGAGATTGGAATTCTCACGGTGGCATCTCAATTCATTTTTGCAAACATATTATACATTAGACAAAACATACATTTATACAAAAATACCAGTGGAATCCACAATTTTAACATCAGAAATAAGCATAAACTTCATGTTCCTTCCCACCGTGTTCGTAAGGTTCATGGTTCGTTTGAGGGTCTCGGTATCGAATTTTGCAATAAGCTACCCCGTTCTTTTCTTGATCTGCCTTTTAATGCATTTAAAACTAAAGTTAAATCTAGTCTCTGTTCAAAGGCATACTATTCCATAAACAACTATTTAGAAGATAATAATAGTTGGTCGCTGTGTTGAATGCAAGACAATGTTACACTTGATGTTCTTTCTCCATATTTAGCTTATGGTTATGACAGATTATATGAGTTCATATAATAATTGTTTACTAATTCTAGTGTGATGGCTCTAGTTCATAACTTGTGGCTTCGAATCACAGGCCTTTGATAGATTCTATCTTTGCACGTGTGAGCAGGCACACCAGTTATGTATGGAGGCTTATTTAATTTGGCTTAGTGTTTATCCTTGAGTTCGTTTTTAATGGCATAATTGAGTATGCTAGCCTAACAAGTGGCGGATTATTTAATTTTATGATTATATCTTAGACGATATGTCTTTATTTTTCTTTTTTACATACGTTACATACACATATGTTAACATTGTTGCATATAATTATATAGATTCAAGTTCTTCAAACTTAACAGACAGATGTGTTGCTGGGGAGTTTGTTGGTCACTTCTTCCTCACAGCTAAAACACTAGGAAGTAGTGACGGGCGGGCGTTTTGGGGGACTGTCTTTATGTAGAGCTTTGACGTTCAAAAAGTGCTGGCTCTCAGCCTAGTTTGAATAAATGACTTTTGATTTTTGTTTTGAATCATTGCGCCCGACTATCATCCATCAGAAATAAATGGAGTGAGGTCATGGGAATGCGAATTACAACAGCATACTGATGCTGTTGTTATTCGCATTTATTATGCATAAATTATGCCCAATCACTGGATTGGACATAATTTATAGTGACCACGACGACTCTGTCAAACGCGATGAGATGAAGTAGAAGTAAATCACAAAGATTACATTAGAACATTATTAGAAAAGAAAAGTTGCGTTATCATATCACGGTCGACTCTATATGGTTTAATAAATGCTTTGATTTGATTAAATTGTTTCCAGCATCAGCAAATGTTGCAAGACATATAATGTTTACCGTGATTAGGCCTGAGGCTTTTTTTTTTTTTTTAGTGGGGTGGTTAATCATCCAATGACTTCTCCCGCTCTGGGTGGAGCGGGAGGGCGTGTCAGACTCTTACTGACTAAAACCCACCCCTGTTCCTCCCTGCACTGAATGCCCAGGGGCGAGGTAACTCTTTCGAATTTATCCTCAACCCCCGGGCAGGTATCGGCCATGACGGGCCCCGTCCTGTTAATCATAATCATTTATTTGTAATAAGTATTGGTACAGTGTTGGTCTTAAAGTTAATTATTAAGTTCCTAATACATAATCAGCACACTACAACACTATGCGCCGTCGACTCTCGGGCCTGGTGCTGATCGGACGGCGAGCTACCCATTATTCGTCGTCCGCAGGCCCGGGTAGGCCTGAGCCGTCTGAGGATAATCTTTCGTTAACTTCGAAAGTCTGAAAATTTACCAATAAATAGGTATTTATCTGCCACAACAAGTCCGTGTGGCTCTGGCTTTAGAATGCTGCCACCCCGTTTCATCCCACGGGTGTCGTAGGAGGCGACTAAGGGAAATTTGGAGACCGTGCATACTATTACAGCACCTTAGGTCACCCGTGTGGTGGCGGGTAAACCATCAGCAATAGCACTCCCAAGGAGGGTTGGTGTCAGGCTGGCGGCCGACTGTAAAATATATATTTTTTTGGGACAAACCCGCCACACTATTCCCAAACCACTGTAGCTTTTGTAGGCCAGAATCAACAGCGGCGACCACCAGAAAAAACGCTGAGGCAATAAAGCTCGACGAGTCCCAGAGAAACGATTAGACTGTCTTGGGTCCCGCAACGAAATTAATCAGAAAAGACAGCGGAGGAGTAAGAAAAACATAATTTCCATTTCCCTCCTAATCAAGCGGGATACAGAACAAAACTAGGCCATTAGGCATAAAGGGGGTTTTTACAACTGGGGTACACCCAGTTACCAAGCACCACTGATTGAAAACACAAATATTAATGGGTCTTAAGATTGTGAGCTGTTACACTTGATTCCAATAATAAGTATGGCAAAAACGCTTGAACGTACGGAAATTCGTTCTAGTTTCCACAAGGTCCGTGTAATAGACAACTCCAGACGTAGGCTGAATACTATCCAACATAATATTGCGCTCAGTTTGCCAAAGAGTACACCATAGGATATGATGTGCGGATTGTTCGTATTCGCAATCAGGTGTAGAACATCGACATAAAGGTGAGGCAACAAGCTTGAAGGAAAATAATTTACTCTTAAAGTTGCCATGACCTGTGAGAAATTGGGTAACACAGTGCCCCACCTCCAGCCATGTCCTATCCAGCCGTTCGCGAACCGATGGGAAGAACTGGTGGAGGTGTCTGCCTTTGATGGAACTTTCCCACCTACATTGCCATTCGGTTAAAAGGTCCTCCCTAACGTCAGTTGGAGGTTTAAGTAATCTAGAAATCTTGGCACGATCACGGTCCGTAGTCTTTCGTGCAGAATAGTACATTGCAGCACGTCGCTGCACCTCAAGATCGACTGCAAGTACCGGTAAGGCTTCAGTGCTAACCATCCTCTACGCTTTACATAGGAAAATCAAAGCTAATCGTTAGCTTTGTAGCAATTTATGTCGTACCGCCCCAATGGTGGCCAACGGCCAATGGTGTGTAACGAGAATGGATAAAATGAGAAATGAGTACATTAGAGATAGTTTAAAAGTGGCGCCAGTGACAGAAAAGTTGAAAAGGAGCCGCTTATCTTGGTATGGTCATGTGAAGAGGATCCCTCCTCTTGAATACATGTAACTAAAAGAGTAATGAATATAAATTTAGATGGATGGAGTGGGAGAGGGAGGCCATAGAAAAGATGGATGGATTGTGTGAGGAGTGATATGAAAGAAAAGGAAGTTAGTGATAGCGTGACGGCTGACGGGACAGAATGGAAGTAAAAAAACGTGTTGCGCCGACCCCAATTAACATGGGATAAGGGCAGGAAGACGATGACCTGCAACAGCAACTCGTAGACAAAACCACGGACAGATTTTGTTTGTATCCTTACTAGCTTCTGCCAGCGGCTTCCCCCGCGTAAATGTCGGAAAATACCCCAAGGGTACAATATATCCCAGGGATAAAAGTACAAATCCAATATCTTAACCAAGAACATAGTCTCCCTGTATGCCAAGTTACATTTAAATCCGTTTAGCTGAGATAAAACGTGAAAAGATGATAAACAGACAGACAGATAGTTACTTTCGCATTCATAAGTATCGATGAACATAATAATATATATTCTAGACATCTAGCCCAGTTTAATGACCTCAATTTCTTTAGAGACAAACAACGGTCAAAGCTTCCACGTTATCAGTTCACAGACGGCTGGTTCTATCCTGTACGTAGGATGTAATCAGTTTATACAAGGTTTAGGTAATGACTCAAATAACTTAAAAGGGGTTCATTGTAACCTATGACACTCAGCAAGTGTTTCTATCTATCGATATGATAAAAAATAAGTTAGTCGTCACGGGACGCCCGGCATGTGAAACATCTATTTTAATATCAGAATTCAAAATTGTTGTTAGTTGTAGTTGGTGTTGTTGTTGTTGGTTGTGTTGTTGTTGTTGGTTGTTGCTGTTGTTGGTGGTGGTGGTGTTGTGTTGTAGTTGTGTAACTTTTTTCGCATAGATGTTTCTAAAGAGAAGGGAGTCGAGAGCGGTGGCGTAATGCATCGTGGCACAACACCGTCATGCCGTTTTCCGTCACGGCATTCAGGTCGATTTCACTGCCAAGCCGCGCCTATAGATATTTCACAATAAAATACCGTAATTAATTAAACAGTTATAACAACTTAGTTTAGAATAGTACATTTATATGCAACTGGGCTGCTTTGATAATGCAACCGACGGCGACGTGGAATAGACGCCCTAGCCGAGAACAAGGCCGTAAGGTAGCCGAAAAATTGCAATGAATAATGCTCACGTGTATCAAAAGAAGTTTTTAAACACACGTTCTCGAAAAATAAAATTGGATTTCTAGTCATGCGCCGCGCTTGAGACATTTATATACATTGTGGCAGTTAGGCGACCAGTGAAGGCTGCCGGGTGACCAGCCCAATACAATAAATTCAGTAAATTGTGGCGCTTGCTGGCACGCTCACTTTTTCGCATTAGTGCGAAATATACTTAATATCATGCCTAAAAGAGGTGGAGGTAGGAGCGGGTTTTCGGATAAGTTTGTTGAAAAACTTTTTAACAAAAAATTCAACCGACGAAAGAGAACTAAAAAGCAAAAAATTAATAAACCTTTTAAGTCTTAAGTATTGAGCTTATTTACCTACATAATATCAAATTTTATGTAAAATAATTTTGAGTCGGCGCCAAGCAACAATCTGATTATTAAATATCTAAATTTTATATGTACGTAAAAATGAAGAAGGCTAGAAGTAGGTAATTAATTATTTTATTATTTGATTTTTGAATAAAAAATAAATTCACTTTAAATCAATAGCCCACCATCTTTTGTTTTATAAATATTTTTATATGTGTACTTACGTATAATAAAATTATTACAAACAAATAGTGTGTGTACTTATGTACTCACGTAAGAAATTATACTTCTTTGGCGTAACAAGATAAAAAACCAAACTGTCACAAAGTTTACAAAACGAAAACAATCATTCTTTATGAACTAGTTACAAGAAAAATGTCCATGTATTAGTTACAAGAACTTAGGATTTGTTCTTAGGTCTTGTAAGGTATTTAATAACATTGGGGGCTCTTACTTCGGAATATTTTGCATACGTGTACGCAGCGTCTTTATGCGTGCCCAATCTGGTCCTCCCAATACATAATTTATAGGAACGAAATAGAACGGGTTCAACTAAAATTTATTAACCATCTCAACTACTGCTTCCGCAAACCCCTGATGTCCTACGAAGATAGCTGTCGATCATATGGTCTACTAACACTCGATGAGAGGCGTAAAGCTCGGGGGTTGAGGATAAATTCGAAAGAGTTAGCTCGCCTCTGGGCATTTAGGGCAGGGAAGGAACAGGGGTGGGTTAGTCACTAAGAGTCTGACACGTCCTTCCGCTCCACCCTGGAGCGGGAGATGTCATTGGATGATTTCCCACCCTACAAAAAAAAAATCAAGTGATGGATATGTGTTTGCTTTAATAAGACATTCTCAATGGACGGCTGGATTGCCCGGAGTTGGTAGCACTCGTCACACATCAATTTTGCATGTGCCTCGGTGCTCCACAATTTTTTCCAAAAATTGTGTAATGACTTGCATTGCTCGAAATAGTTGTCGTTGTCTCCTTTCATTTAAAATGTTCAAATTTTATTCCAAAAACTTTAAGTAATACTGTACTGTACTGTGTATTTTTTTAAATTCCCTTGACCGTTTGTCTATGTTTATCCCAGTTACAAATGGGAACCTATTATTATTAACCATTAATACTGTGACATAATTATTTTGTAACATATTTTATGTATCGCTGTTGGTTGCCTAAATAAAAAAAAAATAAGTAAACTTAAGATTGTTAGTGGTATAACAAACCATCAAAACATGCGCATAAAAATGTAAATATTATCGATTCATTTACATAAACATAACATTTCATTCAGTTATAATCTCAGTGCTCGTACCTATGAATTAAAGTGGGGTTCTTTAGTACAAAGGTATGAGAACTTTATATAGCTTAGTTACAAGTCGTGTTTTCATTCAACATTGAACACCTGAATTAAAAAAAAACTCTCCTGGTTTTCACTTTCGTTGTATCAGGAAATTCTAGATCTCCAGCGGTTTAAACTTTGCGTTGTCTGTGAGTGAACGAATTAATGAATTTTCGATTTTTCGATTTTTCTCCAATATAAATAATCAATGGGATGAACAAACCCGGGTTGAACGACATAGTTCGTTTGCCTATCAAAGTTTTTCAGTCTTAAACTTGCGGCCAATCGCGCCACGATTTCAGTAGCATTTGAGCAGCCGTCGGGTATGGATGTCGCATGAGCTACGATTTTTCGAAACGTACGCTAACTTACGAACGTTTTAAAAGAAAATAATTTAAGAGTAAAAAAAAAATCTTGGTGTCTATAGAGTGGATTTTATTTTTTGGACAAAAAAAATTGAAAGTTATTTTTTTTTTTGTAAATAGTGTTGTTTCATATTGAAAGTGGTTTAACAGTGAGTTGAAACTTTGTGAAAGTTTGGTGTTTAAATAGTTATATTGAACAAGGTGAGTTTAATTGTGATTGATTACGGTAGGGACAGCCGATTAGGCTTCTAGTTTGATTTGATTTGAATTTGTGAGTTGGGTTGAAATGTTTGAGAGTGAATTATTAGCGTTATTTGGGTTAGGTTATAAATATTCCTTGGCGTTTCAACTAATTGTTCGTGATTTGAAATGGACATTTATAAATGTACCTACTTTGAGTCTTTGAGAGTCTTTATCTTACTTGTTGAAAGAAGGAAGATTTAGTTTAAATCATAGTTTTTATTTATTTTTGCATACTTTTAGCACAATATGTACGTAATAATGTTCCCCGATTACTCGAAGACGCCTGGACCGATAAGGAAAATTCTCTTTTTGTTTGAAAGGGTATACTTCCCAAGCGGTCCCATGGTCATCAGGCCAGGATCTGATGATGGGATCTTGGAGAAATCGAAGGAACACTTTAAATTTTATAGGCACATTTGAAGCGATTTTGGTAATTTTTTATAGTGACTCGTATAATACAATAAATAAAAAATGGCAAATAAAAAAAAACTTATTTACAAAAAAATACAACCGACTTCTAAAAAACACTAAAAGTTGCAAAATAACTTTAATTTCGGATGTCGGTGTCAAATAACGAAGAAACAAAACTAGAAACACTGACATCCGAAATTAAAGTTATTTTACAACTTTTAGTGTTTTTTGAAAGTCGGTTGTATTTTTTTGTCAACATGTTTTTTATCCTATACAAATTCCTCGATATTTATACTTTATGTCGGCAAATAAACAGCTCATATTATGATTTATGTATTTCCTTGCCAACACAATACATTGTGTTCAAGACGCGGTAAACAGGCCGTGAGTAACCCACAAATATAATAAATCGGTCCAGCCATATCATACCAATCGAGTTGTGAAGGTTTCGTTATATGTGATGATTATTTAGTTTTTTTGGTCATATTTTAGAACCTGCTTCTGCCCTTGGAAATGAACAACTTTCTTCCTTAAAGACCCCCTGGTTGTAGCTATCAGGAGACACAGATCACGGCAGGGAATACCACTCCTTAACTGTACGCACAATGAATATTGGTTCTCATAACGTTTTGTGTCTAAGGGTGTCAACCATGCTCTCATCAGCTACCTCGTTCCAGGCTAGCTGCATCAAGTTAGACTGAAATCCGGAAACATCTTTAAAATAGCTAAAACAGCTGTATAAAACTTGTGCTTTTATTAAACCTTGAGGATATTAATATCTGGTTGAATCTACAAAATAATCTAAAGTGCTGCAAAAAAACTGTTTCAGTAAAAGTTCACTTTAAAAATGAAACAGAATTCTACGAACGAGCAAGTTACAACAAGCCAGTAATATCTAACGAAGTTTATAAGTACCCACTGCAGTTCTTGGTTTAGATACTCAAATTTCTAATAGTAGCTTTCTGTTGATGTGAATTTCAAATTTTTGAGCTCGTGGTTAAATTAATAACAGCCGCACGGGTCGATCTATCAGGTTAAGCTACGCTTGTCGGGGTCGGTCCATGGATGGATGACCATCGTTACCTACCGAGTCTCCTCCATGCCTCGGAAAGCACCTTAAGCCGTTGGTCTCGGCTGTCAATCGTTGATCTTTGACAGTCTTCACGGGTCGTCAGAAGCCCGAAAGTCTGACAATCAGTCTTACCAAGGGGTATCATACTCGTATTACCCAGTAACTGGGTTGTGGAGGTCAGATAGGCAGTCGATCCATGTAAAATACGGGTATTCAGCTGGAAGCCGACCCCAGTATAGTTGGGAAAAGGCTAGGCAGATCTTTTGTTGATGTGAATTTCATCTGATAATTTAGTTCAATTTCTGGTGAATGCCATAGGGATCTGCTACATGTGAGAAACATAGGACTGGTTAATGTGGCGTCGCTAGAGGGCGGTCGTTCCTTTATCCAGCAGTAAACGTGTATTGTCTGAAATGATGATTTTTGTTGAAACTTGTAATTTTTTGAAGGCAGTTTCGGCTTAGAAATTTTATATTCGTCATATTTTCATGACTAGTTTTTCGTCACCTCGGAACATTTTAAGAATTGCATGGGGCACCGTTCTTTGATCCAACGTGTGTCTTAAAAAGAGCAAAAAAAACAATGTTAAAAAAGTTAAATTTACATTATGCCTATTATTTAATTTTGTGATTGTCAGTATGCATCTGTGATTTTCATTATGCCTATCTGTCATTTTCATTAGGTATGCCTATTTGTGATTTTACTACGTTTAAATGTGTTTTATTTTCTTGAAATTTAAAATAAACAACCGTGGCCAATCCCACAGTAACCGTGTGCTTTGTCGGTTAAAAAGTTGCCTATGACACTTTAGCCACTAGACAGTGTAGCCTTCTATCAGTTCAGTATTACAGTCAGAAAAAATCGTAAACATATTCCTACAAACCAAAATTACGACTTCTTTTTTGGGGTTGGGAAATCATCCAATGACTGAGGCGTGAGCAATGATTGAGGGCGTGTTAGACTCTTACTGACTAAAACCCACCCCTGTTCCTTCCCTGCCCTGAGTGCCCAGGGGCGCGGTAACTCTGTTTCGAATTTATCCACGACATCTGGGCAGGCATTGGCTATGACGGGCCTCGTTATGTTTTGCTGAAAACTCTTGGAGGCGCTCGTGCAACACTACGTGCCGTCGACTCCTGGTGCTCCTGGTGCTAATCGAACGGTGAACTACCCACTATTCGTCGTCCACAGGCCCGGGTATGTATCTACCACGAGTTTTGTTTTCAATTTAATTTTCATTCTTTTTCTTCGTGTTGCTGGCACCGACAGTACTTTTAAATTGTTTTGGCCCAAATCGTTGCCAATTCCACGGTGTCGTCGGAATATATAATATAATTATAATGTAATATATAATTAAAATTATATTATTTGTACGTCCCTACTTCTTGTACTCGTAAGTATTACCTACTTCTACTTCTATCTGTGTAAACTAAGACCATGTAAATACTCGTACATACCGACCATATTCTGACAAATAAATGATTATGTTATTGAAAGTCGGTTAAAAAACCTCTTGACAAAACAGCTGAAAACTTCTGATTTCTCCAATTCTCTTTAAGCCATTCATTAAAAGTTCCAAGTTTACCTTACTAAAGTTCACCTAAAAATAATAACAATACTCAAGTTACTCAAAAGCTGAATTACTGAAGTTGAGTCAAAGTTGAGCTTAAGTTAAAACGACTTCATGTTTAGAAGCCTTATAGCCTTTTATGTTATAACTTAGCGTTACTTAATTAGCATAGTAGCTCTAATTTTGCTTGCGTTTTAAGGAGGACAATGGTGCGGATTCTGTTCTGCACAAACTAAACTTAATTTGGGCTATTCCTATCTTTTTCTCTCTAATAAAACAAGAAAGAGACGGACGTAAATTAGATCTGTCAAATTTAGTTCAACTAATATTTCTATACAAATTAAGTGTACATGTCGATTAAAAACACGGTGAAGCGCAAGGCGTAAACTAGTTTGACATCTGCAACTTAGTTCATAGCTATTGCCGTCCTTTTCTCGCACTGCCTTTTAGTAAAAGATAACGATTCTCTAATTTTAGTTTAGTTATTGAATAAGAGAATCGACACCATTTTCTGTGTTTCGGGTTTTTTGGGGTTCCGTAGTGAAAAAAAGGTTTTGGGCAGTTTCAAAATATTGCAGCATTTCAGTAACGGTTTTTTTTGTATATTGAGCTTCTAGGTAAGTACCTACTTAAAGTATTTTACAGAATTTGAATGTTGCTACGCTAGTGTCTGCATTATATTATTTATTAGTCACAGGTAATACGCGTGTGTACGAATAGCTCGCCTTTGTAATTAACTGTCCCATTGTGTTTTTATGTATATGTTTTATGTGTACAGTAAAGAATAATAATGGTAATCTAAAATCCCAGAGCAGCAAAACAGACATGAAATCATCACTCAAACATTAAGAAAAGTGAATAATTTGTAATACATAACTTTAGCGCCTGATACTGTCAGGCTAGCCGCTGACTTGTGATTTTTGTCACCGTGACTTTTTGTCACTGTCACCTACTGTCACCCACGATGCGCCCACTTGAAAAGTCACTGGGCAACAAAACGCGCTCATTCTTGAAATGGATTTCGTACAGATTGCTGTAATAAGTGCTCTTGAAATAAGAAGAAGAAAAATGAAACAAAAAAAAAGGTTCTGGGTGCATCCCATATACACCGAAAGATTGTTTCAACGAAAATTGTATACTCTGTATTCTAAACTACGTCAGTATCCTTCATAATTCAGTCACCTAGGAACTATTTGACACCGTATTGTCACGTCACCATGATCAGAGCACTCCCATGTATCTTCATAGCACTCGACTGGGTAACAAAAAGTCACGGTGACATAAATCACAAGTGAGCGGGTAGCCTTATGCCTAGGGGTAGCGGATAAATTCACAACATGAGTTACCGCACCCCTGGGCGCTCAGGCAGGGAAGGAACAGGGGTGGGTTTTAGTCAGTAAGAGTCTGACACGCCCTCCCGCTCCACCCAGACCGGGAAAAGTCATTGGATGGTTTCCCACCCCACAAAAAAAAAAGCGGCTAGCCTTAAAGCCGTCGGCCCGCTGTATGCGTACGTTCGAACTAACACTACTCAATACTAGAAATTTTGTTAGTCAGAAAATAAGTAATGTCTGGCGGCTCTGGGATCTCACTTTATAAATACAGATTATAAAATACTAAAAGCTTTTGAAATACCGCGTCAGCGAAGCTCGTTACGAAAAACTGCCATGCTAACTGATTTCCCTGTGTCATGCCACGTAAGGTGATCTCAGTTAAGTACAGCCTTTCCTCTTTACGTAACATCTCAGTCAGCTTTCGACGGCAGTTGGTCCAAAAATCAGTGTGAAATACCGGTATTCAGTAGCATAGGGGTAGACTGGAAACCGATGACATCATGGTAGGGAAAAGGTTAGGCTGGTATTGTTATGATAAAAAAATAGTACCAACTACCAAAAAAAGTGCAAAATAACTTTAATTTTGGAAGTCGGTATTTCTGGTTTTGTCTTCGTTTTTTGACACCGACTTCCGAAATTAAAGTTATTTTGCACTTTTTTGGAAGTCGGGTCTATTTTTTTGTAAATAAAGGTTTTTTTATTTTCACTTTTTAGTTTTGGTTGCCCATTAAATTGTGTTAATACTACATAGACATACGATCGCAACAATCGCGGTTGGTTTGCTGTCATTTTTTGAAGAGTTCCGTTGTCTGTCTCCGACTCATCATCAGATCTCTATGAAATTTAAATGTGACCATTTCGGAATAAACCCTTTTGAACAAAAAATTTTTTTTGAAAATATATGACGGAGCTATGAATATATATATATAAACATCCGAATTGATAACCTCCTGCTTTTTGAAGCCGGTTAAAAATATAGTTTATTTTTAACTGTTTATTTTTAACTGGCTTCCGCCAGAGGCTTCACCCGCGTGATATTAGTAGGTACTTTTCTCCACGCTATACGATAAATTATGTGCTTTTCCAGACTATATTCTATCTCTGTGCTAAATTTCATCCAGATCCGTTTAGCCATTCTGGCGTGATTGAGTAACAAACATACATACATTCATCCAACTTTCACATTTATAATATAAGTCGGATGGGACAAAAACATCTATTACACAATACACCTTTTGTCTTTTTGGCCAACACAAGCAACTTGTTTCCTAAATAAATAGTTTTGGTAGACTTCCAAATTTTGTGGAAATGATTGATGGAGTGCCAAAAGACATATCAGTTGACTCCATCCATCATAATGTGTCCACAGTTTTGCACAAAATAACTTTTCAACAGATTTTAACTTACGAAACCCTTGACACTGACTTTAAAATTCCATTGCCAAGTTTTTAAGGTTCCGCAATCAAAAGGCAAAAATGAAATCCTTATAATTTCGTCCTGCCTACGAGTATCTATACAGATATTCCTTTGAGAAAAACGATGAAATATTGACTAACTTATTTTTGCCGTCTATAGAATCAACACTGTACTTGAGTGAGTAAATATTCGTCTCGACTAGGTACGGAACTCTTTCCAATCGCATCGGCACTAACTTGCCAGGTTTTTTGTGAGCTAAAATTAACTTTGTAAGTAAACCCTGTTGTGCAATTCATTTTGTAAAAGATGCTGCTTTAACGCTGTTCTCAAGGGCGTTTTTATATTTTAAACTGTCCGTTTGATGCAGAGAAGGAGATTATGGGTGTAAAGTTGTTTTTATGGCAGCTTTTGACCTTGACCTTGACTTTGTCCTTTGCTTCCGTTATTTTAACCTTGTAAAATGATCGTTGTTATCTAGAACTTTTTTGACCCGGAATAAGAGGGTTATGGGAAACTCGTCCAAATCAAACTGGGTCAACGAGCCGGAGTCTCCCCCTTTCAGAATTGATAATGTTATGGTTAACAAGTCCCACTTGTATCTACTTATTGCATCGCTGGTCTCCTGAAATACAAGTCACGGCTTAGTTTAGGCAAATGGACATTGTCCTACATCGTAATTATTATTTTTTCTATTTTTAAGTTTTAGTTAATAAGTATTAATAGGGAATATGCACGATATTTGTTTATTTGTTCAATTGAAGACTTATTAACTATAGTGAACAAATACGAAAGAATTTTCAAAATATCATCATCAGCGACGAAGTTATAAAGCTTTAAAGTTGATAATTAGAAAGAGAAGTCCGACGTGTTCTTTAACGTCAAAGGACATGACGCCCATACAACTGCCATAGAAAACAGATTGATATATTTGTTTAAAATTGTTATATCTCGTTTAATTTTCGATCAATTTTGATTCTGGTTTCACTGTCCGTAATCTATTTTATTATATTCATCGATAAACTGGTTAGATAACAAATATTTTTTTCATGCATATTCCCTAATTTTTATTATTATTCTATTATTGCTTTTAAGAGTAATGGACAAAGATAATTATGGTTGGTTGACTTTGCCTTATTGCGATTTTCCCATGTAGTAAGTACTATGTAACGCTAACCTTATCTATGTAATATTATAAATTCGAATGTGAGTCTATTTTTTACGCATTCACGCCGTAACGGCTGAACGTATTTGGATGAAAATTGGCACACAGGTTGACTATTCCTGGAATAGAATATAAAATCAAATCAAGGCATTAGGTCCGCCTTTGTACTTTTGTTGCATGAAGTGTAAAAAAATAAAAAAATACCTATTATCCCAGAAGTTTAGTCTCTGGATAGTTTTGACTTTCACGCGAGCGAAACCGCTGGTAGAAGCGAGTGATACTGTGGTACTAGTGCGTCATAACCCAGATGAAGTTTATTAGTTTACTGTGAATAAAATTATCCTCAGTTTTTAATTTGGAGTGGAGTGGTTATGAGAAAACTCGTTCAAACAAACCCACCAACCAACCACAATTTCGGTTTCAAATTACCTATGTCATGTATGGTATAATTATATATCTTCTTTAATATGTCATCTATGGCCTTAGTCATGGTATGATACCGATAGTGGGCAGCCACCTTAAATCTCTTTTAATATGTCATGTGTGGTATATATGTCATGGTATGATACGTCATAGTAGGCGGCCACCTTAAATCTCTTTTATTATGTCATGTATGGTTTAAGTCATGGTATGATACGGCGTAGTGGGCAGGCACCCTAAACCTCTTTTAATATGTCATGTATGGTATATGTCATGGTATGATACGGCATAGTGGGCAGCCACCTTAAATCTCTTTTAATGTTGTTGAAACTATACATGAAACTAGTATTTTATTCAGAAAACTTTACGTAAATTCAATTTATATATCTAACAACTGTCCGATAGACCAGAAAACGAAGGATTAGTCTAAAATAGGTTTGTGTCAGATAGGATTCTCGTCTGACATGGGTAGCCAACCCAGTCTCTACTAGCTAGATAAAAATAGGAACAGAATTCAAGAAAAATTGTCTATTTCCAGACTAAAATAGGCTTTTAGATTACGCCTGAAATAGAGACAGAGTTACATAACCATATATGTTAATTTTCTGGGATTGGATACTATAGTAAATATGAGCACTGTTTTACATTTTAATAGTGTGTCGCCGCTACTCTGTTTTCTGTTCATTTCATTTGAGTTACTTATCATAACATAAGCTTTATTTCGCGGCTTTGCTCCATATGTACAGTTTTTTTTTCACTGAAAATAGGTACTGAGCTTCTTTCAATGAAATTCATTTTCATTTTGTTGGTTATTGGATTTTAGATAATACCAACTTAAAACAAATATTTTTGCCAATTTATAATATTACTAGCACTTTGCCCGTGACTTCGTCCGCGTGAATTTCGAAAATACAGCCCATCATAAATATAATTTATAGCCTAAGGCACTCACGTATAATGCAGCTTTCTACCGGTGATTTTTTTTTTAGAATTGGATCATTAGTTGCGGCGATTACCCTACCTACAAACTTTATAAAATTAGTATAGATAATTTAGATCACCTTCCTACTTTTTGCGGAGCTACATGTTGAAACATGAAAATCCTTTGTCATAATCATGTTACAAAATGTTGCTCCACAAATATAACATCGGTGTGGACGCACCATAAGCCAACCTTAAGCTTCCAAGCTTAATTCAATATTTTTTTGATCAGACACTATTTAATAAGATCGAAATTTTTATCGTTTCGTGGACCACATAAGCTCTTGTGGACCACCAGTGGTCGGCGGAGTACAGGTTGGGAACCATTGGTATATACGTTTTGTGTTTTAGCCACGGGTTTTAGCAATGTAAAATTACACCCTGTTTCACTTCCGATATCTGGCCGATCATAAATAGCTTAAAAACATCACACCTGTACTTCCCAAAGCATTAGGTAGGTGTGTGCCTGTAGTACACAATCTTTCTTTCAAGAGGCGAGCTTGCTATCAATCGGGCATAAACCCAGGCTCCGGGCTTCTACATCCAATTATTTCACCCAAAATCTGTTCATTCACGGTCGATAGTAGATACCTGGAGACAGTAAAATAAAACAGGTCCCTAATCTTCTAAATATTTAACCAAAACTATTTACCTACGCGACCCCAAAAGAAGCGTCCTTTAGTCGTTTGGTACAAATAGATGAAAGCATTTTCGAGTGGGACACATGGGTGTAATTACTGCTGTTTTGTAGTGTGCCGTTCAAAGAAAAGGACGGATTCCAACTTTTATGCCAAATTGAGTTACGCAGCGAGCCTATAATAGAACCTTGTGCACCCAGTACAACAATGCCTTCGGAATGCTGTTGGGGCTGCCGTGGCGCTGCAGTGCCTCAGGTATGTTTGCGGAGGCACATGTGGACGGGTTTCAAGCCAATCAAAATCAATCTGCCCGCGCCTTTTCCCAACTATCTTGGGGTCGGCTTCCAGCCTAACTGGATGCAGCTGAATACCAGTATTTTACATGGAGCGACTGCCTATCTGACCTGTCTTTCTGTCCTTTCCAGAATCATTGGATAAGGGTAGATTTGTCTTTGTTATTTGACACCGCCTTCCGAAATTAAAGTTATTTTGCAATTTTTAGAAGTCGGTTGTATTTTTTTTATTTTTCTCTTTTTGTTGTACCTTAAAATTAAAACTAAATAATAAAGTTATGCCCGAATGGATAACCCCAATAACATGTAAATAAAATAAATAATTAATCATTTTTTTTGTTTATGTTGATTTTTTCAAAAAGTGCTAAATCAATTTCGATAAAATTTATAGGGAACCACCTCTTTTTTTGTGGTGTGGAAAATCATCTAATGACTTCTCCCGCTCTGGGTGGAGCGGGAGGGCGTGTCAGATTCTCAGATGGGACCACCTCTGAAGTATGACCTACCGAACAAAAATAGAATCATCAAAATCTATTCACAAATGGCAAAAAAAATGCCAAAGAAATGGCGTAACATAAATACAAAAAAAAAACATACCGACGAATTGAGAACCTCCTCCTTTTGGAAGTCGGTTAAAAATAGTATATATGATCCGTTTGGAACTCTTTGCACGCGAGTCCAACTCGCACTTGGCAGGTTTTTTATTTGTTTTATCCGTGTTGTGTTTTGTTCTAATGCGCATTAGCTGACGGCGAAACGAAGAGTGCCTCATTACTTTCTTATTACCACTGTGTAGTGTGTAAGTATGAGAAGGACGAGTGATATTAAGCGGTAGTCTCCTTTAACAACGTAAGAGAGAAAGAGATAGGTGTATTGAAGTAGGTACACTGATTGGAAAAGTGTTGTGGAAGCGGTGAATAATTGTTGACAGTGTGACTTTTTAGGGTTCCGTAGTGAACAAGGAACCCTTATAGTTTCGCCATGTTCGTCTGTCCGTCCGTCCGTCCACAGCTTAGCTCAAAGACTCTTAGTACTAGAAAGTTAAAAATATTTTGAAAATAAAAATAATTTGGCATGTTTACACATAATAATCACGCCGACATAGTGGTAAAATATAATCATAAAAAAATATATTAGTATCCTGTACCTACACGCAAAGTGGGGATGTTTTTTTGTTATCGTCTATCCCATAGTGTGGGGGGTCGTCTGTACCATATTTCGATTCAGGGATCCGTTTGCCTAAAATCAAGTTTTAAATTTCTAATTTTTGTTACAGTCAAGTGTCCCTCTCCTGCCAGCTAAATGGTTGCTTTTGGAAATATGAAAATACTAGGGGCTGCAGTATATATCGAAATTAAAAGGAAAACTATCACGGCTAAGTTAGCTCTGTTAGTTTTATAGTAATAGTCGCCCAACTTATAAAATGTTTCTCAAAAAAAAATAGAACCGACTTCCAAAAAAACCAAAAAGTGCAAAATAACTTTAATTTCGGAAGTCGGTGTTTCTGGTTTTGTTTCTTCGTTTTTTGACACCGACTGCCGAAATTAAAGTTATTTTGCACTTTTTGGTTTTTTTGGAAGTCGGTTCTATTTTTTTGTAAAAAAGTTTTTATTTTTCACTTTTTAGTTGTGATTCTCCATTAAATTGTTTTAACAATGGATATCTAGGCGTTAGCAGCAATCGCGGTTGATATGCAGTCATTTTTTGAAGAGTTCCGTTGTCTGTCTCCGAAACGCATCATCAGATCTATAAGAAATTTAAATGGGACCATTTCGGAACAAATTATTTTCTAACAAAAAAAGATCAATCAATCAATCAATCAATCATTTATTTTGTAAAACATAGGTATGGTTACAGATAGTATATGGTCAAAAATATGTGCACTATGTTTTGCCAATATATGGCGTACAAAATCAATATAAATAAACAATTTCAATTAAGATGGCATATCAATTAAAATAAAAGATTACAATATAAAAAATAGAAAAACGATTCAATTAAAATATGTCAATAAGGTAAACAATTTCAATGAAAGTGGCATGTCAATGGAATCACATTAATAGAATAATCAATTTAAAGTAAATATGTCAATTAGGTAAACAGGTCAATACAATTTTAGATATACCTATAAACACATTCATACTAAACCAATAAATACGAAAAATAAACAAGTCAATAAATCAGTCAATCAGCAAGTCGGAATCGTCATACCTCCGTTTATCAGTAGTAAACTCAGTGATGGAGTAGTAACATCTATCTAACAGGAATTTAAACAAACACCTCTTAAAGGATCCCAGACATTCTTTATTTCTGATAGCTGCAGGTATGCTGTTATATATTTTTGGGGCCATACCTAGCACACTTTTGCCGAAAAATGCGGTGTCATGAGAGGAAACATGAATGGTATTCTGATAACGGCGAGAGCGCAGTTTCACGAACAAATGCAGGTTACAGTGAACAAACACTCCCATTTCATATATGTACATAGATGGTAGAGTGAGCAAACTAAGTTCCTTAAAAAATGGTTTACAACTGTCAATCGATTTTAATTTGGTAAAAGATCGCAAGCATTTTTTCTGAGCTTTAAAAGCAATGTCTCTGTCAGTGGAGTTGCCCCAGAAAATGATTCCGTACCTAATGCTAGAGGCCACATAAGCATTATAAGCTATTTGCACTGTAATGCGGTTAACTGTTTTAGATAGTTTGTACAGAGCATACGCATATTGGCTAAGCTTCTTTGACAAAGCATCAATATGATGTTTCCAGGTCAGATGACTATCTATGTAAAGACCCAGAAATTTTGTGCTGTCGCTTTCAGAGATTGTTACGTTACCATATTTTATATTAAGTTTCGGATTATTTTTTCTTTGATAAAATGTCATTACTGTAGTTTTGTCAAGATTTATTTTTAAATTATTACTAACTAACCAATTTATTATATTTTTAAGGTAGTCGTTTATGTCATTTTCAAGGATATTAATGTCATTATTAGAGAATAAAATAGTGCTGTCATCAGCAAATAATACCATCTGGTGTTTACTGACCTTAGGCATATCATTTATGTAAATGTTAAATAATGGAGGGCCAAGAATGCTACCTTGGGGAACACCATAAGTAGTTTTTCTAGGACGTGACCGGTATGTTCTTTCAACTTTCGAGCTCGCACATAGCCTATCAAGCGTTGTGATTTGAGTGCGATCAGAGAGATAAGATTTTAATAGGTTTAGTGGAGTTCCTCGAATCCCATAACGCTCTAACTTGTTTAGCAGTATATCATGATCTACATGGTCGAAAGCTTTAGACATATCCATGAACAATGCCGCTACTGGAGTTCTAGCATCAACACTAGAAACAATTTTCTTGACCGCCTCATAGACCGCCATATTAATGGATTTTCCTTTCCTGAATCCAAATTGTTCTTTGACTATGAGGTCATGCTTTCCAAAAAATGACAAAAGACTATTGTATATCACCTTTTCTATTATTTTGGAAAAAATAGGAATAAGCGCAATCGGTCTATAATTACCCATAATAAAAAAGAAGAAGAAAAAGAAGTTTGGAAATCCGTCTATAAATGACGAAGTTATGCCCGAACATACATAAATTAAAAAAAAATATATAAACAGCCGAATTGATAACCTCCTCCTTTTGGAAGTCGGTTAAAAATAAAAATAAACTTGTTAAATTTCGTACAAAATACAAAAAAAAATTGGTGTAGCACGGTCTACGGAACCCTACACACGCACTTGGCTGGTTTTTTTATTGATAATATTAAAGGGGTCAGAGTGCCCATGATTTATTTTTGACGATGTATTCAACTCGGTCAAACGAAATACGTAATTCGCTTTACTCGCAGAACGTTAGGAAAGGCGTTTTTTTTTGAGATTTCTGGGTTTGGTGGTCTCATTAATGTGGTGCATATTCATGAGTTGTTTTGCTTTGTTTTTAATGATTTAAACATGTTTGAGATGGCGCAAGAAAAAGTGTCTGGAAGGGGGGGGGGGGGGGGGGCTTCATCCCATCTCTCACCGATCCCGACTCTGCACTATTCAAAAGGTCCCAACTCTACACGAAACGATAAAAATGTACAGTTGGAATGAAAAACATTTAGACCAATATTTTAAATACTTTAATCACCATGTGTAAATGACAAGTGGCTATTTTCCAAGCCATGACCCACAAAATTACACTGTTGGCGTTGTCCTTCACCATTGAACAAATATAACTTTTGTTTTTTAAAGAAAAGAAGTAGTCTTTTTTCAAAGATGGGGGACATCTCCATCTGTAATTTTTGTGGAACATGGGCTGGACAACAACCCATTGTCATGATGATTAGTATTTTCAAAAGTTAGGTTCCAACATCGATTTATTAGCGAACGATGGGTTCCAAACACATTTGCAAATTGTACATTAGGCGCAGCATTTTTTTTTGGGAGTGCCTCCGCAGCCAGCGCCAAGACACGGAATTGCAGCCGGTGCTGATTTTGAAAAACGTTCCAAAAAGCCACAAACAATAAAAAAATACTGTTCTTTGCACAAAAATCTTCAAAAACACGTCCCGAAAAATTAAAAAAGTTAAACAACCTGCGATCACAAACATACGTATCAGATACTTTTACCTCTCGTCTATGTTTACATCTAACAGAACAGTTGAAATATGGAGGTGTTATGTAGGTACTAACGACAGTTGTAAGTAAGGCAAGACGACGGAGCCCCGTAAAAAGGTGAGGTGAGGCTGGATGGATTCTTTGAAAAAAGACTGCTTCTATTCTTCAAAAAACAAAAGTTGTATTTTGTTCAATGGTGAAGGACAGCGCCACCAGTGTGAATTTTGTGGAACATGGCTTGGAAAATATGGTTATTAAAGTATTTTTAATTGGTCTAAATGTTTTTCATTATGACTGTACATTTTCATGGTTTCGTGTAGAGTTGGTAAGTTTTTGTTAGGTTATTTTATATCGTGTAGAGTTGGGATCGGTGAGAGTTGGGATGAAGCCTACTTGGGGAGGTTAACACTACATATCTACCATAAAACAAAGTAAAGGTCGAAAAAAAATTGTTGATTTTATTGAAAGAGAATTATAAAAACTAAGTGTTTTTACTTCTAGTGTTTTCACACCCTTAAAAAAAAGTGCCTAAAATAAAAAGTGGAACTACTGATAGGTTTTTTTCCCATCGTCATCAATCATCATCTTTTCGCATTTTATGTCAATCAAAACCAACAGAAGCTTACTTACAAAGAAAGGCCATGAAAAACTGCCATTACTGATATCCCTGTGTCATACCACGTGTTTCCAGTCAAGTACAGCTGTTTTTCTTTACGTAACATCTCAGTCCCCTTTCGACGATCTAAAAATAAGGGGTTTCTCTTACATAACACGAAAAAACAATTATTTTAACAAAATCAGCTTTCTGATGAGATTTCTTGCCGTTTGTTACGTAAGAAATTACTGGAAGGCCAATTCTCGTACTTAAAAAAAGTATATAAATTAAAATTATGAAAAACTATGATCCTTTGTTAACCGACTTCGAAAAAGGAGGAGGTTCTATGTTCGACTACATGCATGTTTTTTTTAATGTATTTCCAAAGATTTCTCTGTCACTTGTGGACCGATTTTCAAAACTTCTTTTTTTAACCGAAAGAATATACTCCCGTATACATTTTATCGAAATTTCTTCAGCGCATTTTGAAAAACTGAACAAAAACGAAAAATACGTGTACCTAGGTAACGTTTTGGTTTTCTCCAATTACGAGTATGTTTAAATTCCACGTTCCATGTTATTGGAGTTTTTATAACTAAAAAGTGTTTTTTTTTTTACAAAGAAACAACCGACTTCTAAAAAAGAAAATACACAAAAAAATAAATAAAAAACATTAAAAAAAACAACCGACTTCCAAAATACACTAAAAATTTCAAAATGACTTTAATTTCGGAAGTCGGTGCTATAATTTTATATCTTCGTTATTTGACACCGACTTCCGAACTTAAAGTTATTTTTAAATTTTTAGTATATTTTCTTTTTAGGAAGTCGGTTGTTTTTTTTGTAAAAATGATTTTTTAAGTCGCACAGTACAGTTCGAAAAAAATAACTTTTTAATTTGCAACCCAAAAGTGACCCCTATATTCCAAATGAATGGTCATGTGTGTACAAAATTTCAACTCAATCGGTTCAGTAAATTCGGAGCAAATTGGCTGTCAATCGGAAACCAGGAAGTGAGTCAAATTTAAGTTCTAAGAATTGTTTACATAGTAACAGGACAAGCTAATAAAGGTGTGTTAAAAAAGTACAATATAATAGCTCCGTCTCTCTCTCATAACGAAATCATGATGGCATTGGCAAGTCATAGTAGAGAGGCTTTTTTAATTGAGGTAGGGAAATGATCAGATAGCTTCTCATACTCTAGGCGAAGCGGGAGGGCTTGTCAGGCTCTTACTGACAAAAACCCAGCCGTGTACCTTCAGTGGCTCTTGCGTTCCAGAGCCACAGTGTCTCTTTCAAACTCTCCCGTGACCCATAGGAGCGGGGCAAGGATGTCACTAGAAAAAAACGTCACGAGAACTTGCGACCAAAGTTCGATTATTATTAATATGGAGAGAACGTGACCCTAACGTTATTGGTGTGGGCTGATTTCTTGCGCTGTATAGCGCCGAAAGTTTCTCGAAAAGGATGTGACAGGATGTAATAAACGACTGTTTTGTTTGACCAAGGGACTGTGCTGAGTTAGTTAGGTACTCAAAAGATATAATTTCCTTTGTGATATAACTGATTACTTATTATATCTTTTTACAAGCGTTAATTTAACTTGCAATGTTTGTTTGTATGTTCGGGTCAAAACTTGCAAGCTAACGACCACTTTCTCATATCTTACGGAGTTGAATTTTTACGTGGTGGTTCAGTTCAGATGACAATGCGTATTTATGGTAAGCATGACCAGAATCGACATCCAGGATTAGCTCCAGATAAAGGAACTCTTCAATGCTTAACAGCACGGACACGAAATTTTGTTTACACATTTAATTGAGTAAGCTGGTATTAAAGCTTTCTTTAAAAACGTGTTTTTTTAACTATAAGTGGGCTGTTCCAAAAATTGTTAGTGAAATGAAAAATAGTTGGAAAATGAAAAAAGTTTATTGCTTTTCAAAGCACCTACTCCCCTCCAACCCTAATGCACTTATGCGTTCGGTTGAACTAGCTTTCGAAACATTTAAAAAATGTATTTTGCGGGAGGTCGAAAAATAACCGCCGAAATTCTTCGACGGCCTCGTGTTACATTTTCACCCACGAACCAATCTTTTTTACAGTAAGAAATAAAAAAAGTGTGTGTGTACTTATGTACGCACTTAAGAAGTTATACTTCTTTGGCATAACAAGATAAAAAACCAAACTGTCACAAAGTTTACAAAAGGAAAACAATCATTCTTCATGAACCACAGACCATAGCTAACTTCAGAGTGTCGGTTCTAACTAACTTCAGGCTGTAGGTTTTTTGTGACGGTGTGTGCGCGCATCGTAAAAATTTACTTTCATAATTTTTCCCTAACGCCCCAAAAGAAGTATAACTTCTTACGGAGGATGGTAACATTTGTACCTCTGAAGTATTCAAATAGTCCATGGTTCTAGCAGCTGTGTGAGAGGGTACGTTATCTTGGTGAAAAATAATGCCACCGCTCCGTGGTCGCTCGCTATTCAACTCCCCAAAAGCTTGAGGCAGACAAACTTCGCCATACCATTCACTAGTATTAACTGTTCTATGGTCTTCTAGCGGAATTACTGCTACTAGCCCACTGCGTCGAAAAAAAACCGCTATCATTTTTTTGAACGCTCTTACCGCGAACAACCTTTGTGAGCAACTCGCCTTCTTCAAACACCTATTGCGTGGATTGTTGCTTTGTGAGAGGATCGTAGCTGTAGATCCTAGATTTGTGAGTTGTAAGGATGTAGGATACGTTTTGCGAAGTTTTTCCTTCGAACTTTTCTAGCATAAATTTGCACCAATCAACACGACGGGATTTTTGCTCTTCGGTGAGAGAATGAGGTATTAATCGCGACGCAAGCTTCCTAACTCTAAGGTGGTCTTATAAGCTTGAGGCACTACCCGTTACAGGTTATGGGTTGTGTACTTACTATACTTCTGTGCCTATCTACATGCCAAATACTTACTATAATATATTTGAACTTTTTTTCGACTTACCGTTTTCGAGATACCTATGATTTTATATCTCGAAGCGATCGCTACGCGATTCGCTACGAGAGTGCTACGACGCGTAGCATCGTACACTCGTAGTGGATCGCGAGGCGCGTCCATTTTTGATCAAGTTTTCACTTCTGTCGACACTCCCAGGGTGTCACTGTTTTTATTTCTATATTTGCTTATATCTCGAAAACAGTTGCATCGCAAAAATATTTAAAAAATTGCCCTCCTTAGTAATGGGGTTACTAAGGAGGGCAATTTTTTAAATATCTTTCATAATTTTTCCTTTAACTTGAAGTTTAGAATCACTTGGCTGAGTCTTGATCAGTCATCTTCAAAGGGCTGACTTTCAACACGCCAAGTTGTTAAACGTTGAGTGATTCTGGTTGAATTAACTATCGGCCTAGCCATTTAATTGAATACCGGCGTTTAACGAACGGCCTAGGCGCCCAATTGAATGGCGAATTCAACCAGATGGCTGCAACACATACATTGCAAGTTAAATGAAAGCTTGTAAATAGAGTGATAAACAAAGAAAATTTGTATATATACTTGTAACTTGCACCCGTGTGAAGCCGAGACGGGTCGCTAATTTTACTATAAAATCGGGACTGCCTACTTTCGGCATAAACGAGTGCAAAGTATTTTGTAAACGGGACGGTGTCCGCATGACCGGGACTATCTGTGACGCCCGAATTCCCCTAAAACTTAAGGGGAAGATTTATAAAACAATGGTCAGACCTGCTGTCTTGTATGGTTCAGAATGTTGGGCCACAAAAGGGATAAATGAAAAGCAATTGCATGTAGCTGAGATGAGAATGCTAAGAGCGATGTGTGGTGTTACGCGCATGGATAGAATTAGGAATGAGTATATAAAAGGAAGTCTGAAAGTGGCACCGCTGACTGAAAAATTGTGTGGAAATCGGTTGTCGTGGTATGGGCATGTGATGCGGAGGAATGAAGAAAATGTCGTGAGGAAAGTCTTGTGTATGGATGTGGATGGCTATAAGAGTAGGGGAAGGCCAAAGAAACGATGGTTGGACTGTGTGAAAGAGGATATGGGTAAAAAGGGGGTGACTACAGAGATGACGACTAATAGAGAAGTATGGAAGAAAAAGACATGTTGCGCCGACCCCAAGTAAATTGGGATAAGGGCAGGAGAATGATGATGACGGTGTCCGCATGAATTCTTACAGATCAATACCTGACCGGGGAACGTGACAAATGCCTAAGAGCGTTTGCGCATTACGTCCGATACTTATCCGTCAAAATACAGATCTATGAAAAACTCGGACCGAACTCGGATCGGTAGTGCGTAACCTACCATATAAATTGTTCTACGACCACACCGGACCGTCTTTTCACTGATAAGTACCGGATAAGTATCGGACGTAGGGCGCAACCGCTCTAAGGACTCCAGCGCCCCGGTCAAAGGCAGTTGCAGAACAACATGTAGTTTTAGTCAGTAAGAGTCTGACAGACTCCTGCGACCGCCCCAGGGCGGAAGACATCCATGAGACTTTCAACACATAAAAAAAAGAGTTCCGTTGGTTACTCTTAGGGTACGGGACCCTAAAAAGACCCTAGCGTCCACTCTCACAATAGACTAGGTATATTTGTTCAGGCGTAACGGTGTATTTCAACGTTTTAGTGTTCAATACAGCTGGCAGCTTCGGGTAGCCACCTGCTAAATAATTCCACAGTCGCTTTCACGACTGTCCAGGGATTAGATTGGCTATTCGATTAGATCCTCTGTGGGGGAAGAATTGTGACCTATTAAATGTAGAGTGCATTGACTAAGTGTGTTTCAATGTTTTTTGTAATTTTATTAAATTTAATAACGTGTAGCAGAAACTATTTTAAGCTTTAATTGGGGATTTTTAAGTTTTGTATAATAATATTATAGAGGTAAAAGTTGTTTGTAAGTTTGTATGTAGAGGTAATCTCCGGAACTAATCCAATGCTAAAATTTTCACTGATAGAAAAATATATTATTTTGTGGGTACTATAAATATTTTTGAATATTACTAGAGGCTTTAAATATTTTTAAAATTCACTAGGATCACGTCGCAGGCGAAGTATTAGTCTTTAGATACTTTAGTTAGCGTATATGTAAATATTTACCAGTGTTTGTGTGACCATAATATGGGTTTAGGTAGATTTTCTCTCCTTTTTCTGAATTGAGAACTTGAAGTGGAGTATTTTGTCAAACTTTAGCCTCAAAACAGGTTAAACTTTGGCATTGAAGAGGATTTGACACGTTCATAACTTTAAATTCAGTTCAGAACCGGGTGTTAATACAATCAACGAAATATTTATAGTCCAAGATCCCATAGCCGCCAGACATTATTTTTTTCTGATTAACATAACAATAGGGTTTGAATAGTATTAGTATGTACTTTGAACGTACGCATATCGGCTATCATAGGCCGATGGCCAATTAACCAGTATCAGGTACTAAATTTACGTACCTACTAAATTCTTAAAGTTTGAATGCTGTTTTTTACACTACTCAATTTTTTTACCAGAAAATAAGTTATTTCTGGTGGCTCTGGGATCTCACTCTATTATAATTGTCGGGGCATCCATAAAACTAGCAACAACCACTTCGATCCCGGGCTGTGTGGCAATGCTAAAAAATGAAACTGTGTAATCCTCGACTTTGCTTTAATTTTTTGTGTAATTCCCTCACAAAGAGTGAATAACTTACCTCTAGCCGAGCGTTGACTACATCACCACTTACCAGGTCAGAGAGACAGTGGTCAAACGCGAGTCAAACAATAGAAAAAAAAAAGAAATTTTGTGCGATTTAGCCTCTATTCTACTTGGTACAAATACATAATAACTCTTACAAATTGACACCAAACTCTTTTGTCAACGACAAAAAGGTTCCAGCAACAAAAATATATACTCGACAATCTACCAGTAGGTACTCGATTCAAGGGCTGGTGACCATTAAGTAGGCTTCCAATACAGGCATATTTCACCCCTGTCAATATGTATGGGTGGTAAGTGACAAACCCACCCCTTTTGACGGGGATAAAGCCTTAAATAAAACTCATTTGTAAGCCTAATACTTGGCTTCTATCGCTTTTTTCTTGTTTTAGGCCATTTTGTCTTTGTCTAGAAGGTAGGGCAGGGATTAATGGATTTTCGGGACATGTTTATCGTGCAATAAATATGTTAGGCTGTTTTGTGTGTGTTTTAAAGATAGTCCTCATGTTAACCAAACTGTGTATCATGACCTATCATAAAAAAAAATTATATCTGGGGTATGGTAACAAAACTGTATCATGGCGTATGGTAACAAAACTGTGTATCATGGCGTATGTTAAAAAAACTGTGTATCATGGCGTATGGTAACAAAACTGTTTATCATGACGTATAGTAACAGATCTGTGTATAATGGCGTACGTTAAAAAAAGTGTGTGTCTGTTTATCGTGGCGACAGGTTGTTGATGCCCCGTTGAACGAAATAAGTGTTAAGTACTTATGGGTTTAAGTGACATATTGTTTTATATTTGCTCCACCTTTTGCATGTGCATATTTTTGCGGGCGGGAGGACTGGAATCCAATCTGAATCCCAACCTGGATCTTGTTTTCTTAGAATTAAACTAAATATTGAAGTTAACAATACTAAGACATTATTACTATTTTAAGACTTCACGATTCAATAAAAAAAATAAACTATGTAACTACATAAGCGATAGAGGTCAAACGATAGAAAAGCTACATCACAATACGAAGGAAAGGTGCTTGTCATGTGTTTAAACGTTTTAGTGCTTTATTTAACACTTACGGTGACGAAAACAAAGAGAGAATACCTGGATTAATGGTCTAGTATCGATAACACGTGGTGTGGCCATCAGTACATGTGCTTACTCTGTCTCACCAGTGGACAGTGACGAATGAGTGAGAGAAAACACTTCTAAGTTTTATTAGACTGCAATAAAACAAACGAAGAACCTTACTCATTGGCCACCGCTGACGATGCAATGCCAGAAGCATCGCAGGTGTGTTACCAGTCTAAGGATGCAGCGGATATGTCTCATGTACATGTAATTACACATCGGTACCCATTTCGATCAAATCTAATGAGAAAAACCAATGGATGATACAATATCAAATTCATTCATTCACGCTCGGCCTTAGTTGTTGGTAATCTATAGGAACAGTGTGTGCACATAAGTTCCTTATAAATGTCATCATCATCATCATTCTCCTGCCCTTATCCCAATTCTTATCCTTATTCTTATTCTTATAAATGTGATTTATGAAAATTTATCCTGTAAAGGGTTTTTTAAACATTTTTATACCATAAAATTCTAATAAAAATGTAACAGTTGAATATTTTACTAATATACTATCTAGCTATTAAAAAGGAAGGGGATTTCACCTAATTATAGTTTACACGATGCTGTAGCTACCTTATTGTTAATAAACGCTTCTTAAAATTAAAACACAAAGTTTTTGTGACTGTGCCGTACGCTATATCAATGAAAGGTCACATTGTAAGGGTCTTGAGTGTATTTTTTTCATAATTTTAAAATATATATGTAAAGTTTTAAAGTTATAAGAAAATAGACGAAAAATTACAATTTTGCCCCCCATTTCCGAAACTACTGGGTCTAAAACTTTGAAAAAAAATACACAAAGTTTCTGTAGTTTTTTACTTATAAATTACAGAAAAACCTTTAAGGAGGAGGTTGTATTTTTAATAATAATAATAATAAAAAAGGGGTGACTACAGAGATGACGACTAATAGAGGAGTATGGAAGAAAAAGACATGTTGCGCCGACCCCAAATAAATTGGGATAAGGGCAGAATAGAATAGAATAGAATAGAATAGAATACTCTTTATTATGTACACCATATAAATTACATAAAAATATGAGGAAAACATTACATAGGGTGACACAATGGGCGGCCTTATCGCTAAAAGCGATCTTTTCAAGACAACCTTTGGATGGATTTTTAAGAAAAAAGGAAATACAGTACTGTAGGTAGTCTTAGGTGTACTATTTATAATAATATATACAATAAATACATTATTGATAAATATATACATTAATAATTATGAAACAAAACGCATAGAACCCTAGTAAAAACGATTAAAGAGAGAGGTAGTGACTTTTGACCATTGTTTTGAAAGTGGACAAGGATTGAGCACGCCTTACCGACACGGGCAAGGCATTCCATAACCGCACCGCCTGAACCGTAAATGATTTGTCGTAAAAGCTGGTGGAATGCATCGGCATCTCTAGTAGATGAATAATAACGCTGGATATAGTATTATTTTGGAATTTAATTTATTGTGGATCAAATGGAATTATGAAATTCTGCACTGAATTTTTGAATCAACCAGAGAATTTAAATGAATATAAATAGATTTCAATGTATTTTTGTGTTGTCGCTGGATATAGCAATATTATGGAATTTAATTTATTGTGGATCAAATGGAATAATGAAATTCTGCACTGAACTATTGATGAATATTCTGGATTTATTCGTTGCTTTTGATGCTCTAATGAAATTCTGTTGTTTTAGAATTGAGTGTTCGTTTCTGAACACTCAATTACTGTTCCATGCGAGTTCTTTTTTTTTATTTCGTGGGGAAACCTTTAAAAGGCTCCTGGACTTTTGGGGGAAAGACCAGAGAGTGTTGATGTCTCACCTCACTAAAACCATTCCGATAATCATATTAGCACATGGAACCCCGTTACCTCTTAAAATACACTCTAGAATATCCTCTGTGCAACGCCTGCTGCTCTGAGCTTGCCTGAGCACAGTGCACGTGATCACAGTACCACCCTATTCCATGGATTCACTCGGTGGGCCATCAGAGTCCCTACTCTAAGTACCCGATATTCCAAAGTTCCGATTGCATTAAATAATGTAGGTTGGGTTTCACCGTGTTAGGCTTCAAAGAGGTTGCCTCCTCGACGCCTTCTTCTCCAAGCGGGATCGGTACTCTCACGGTCCCACTCGGCGGCCTCCTTCTGGACCATCAGAGTCTCCCAGAAGGACGCCATTGCGCTCCACTTTTCTGTCTCTGCCAGCATACCTCTCACTACTACTGGCAGAGATAGGTCTTCCCCCATACTGGCCACCAGGAACCACTGCTCGGAGGCCCAGGTAGGGCACCCTCAAGCGTGTGCTGTGCGAAATCCAAGCCGCTATAACAGTGGTAGTAATTCACAGTGGCTTCTCGCCAAATCCTATTAGTTTTAAACACACAGGCAATAACTGCCTTTTGACCAGTTATGTGAATTCTCATGTAATAGGGGGCGAGCCTTTGCCACGAACTGAACACACATCCAGAGTCCGGGTTGCTGAAAAATCGAGTAAAACTGTCTGACCTGAAAGTCGAACCAACGACCTAACATTCAGCAGTGGCGGTTGCAACCACAAGACCAACAAAGACAGAAATAAGCATAAAGCATAAATATAATCAGCCTTATAATGTTCCCACGGTTAGAACTCAGCCCTCCTCTCCAGGAGAGGGGATGGGCCACCATCCACCACGCGGGCTTAGTGCGGGTTAGTGGATGTCACATGTCTTCGAATTTTTGGTTCTAGAACATCCCGAAGTCAAAAAAAACCAACAGGAAATAAAAATATCAAGAGGCTAAGCTCTAAGTCAAATAACAAACCACCTAATCCTTAGCTTTGAAAGATAATAGCTGTCTAGCACAGCCTACCGCCTCATCGACTTACTAACTTGGCTAATCCATTGCCGGACGTAGCCTAAATCCGTATCGGTGAACAACAAAGATCAGATCCCAAAGGAATTACTATTTTTTGTCTCTACTCTAAGGGTTCTGTCCCACTGCTAGCGAGGAGCGAGAGTTAAAATGGGAGCTAGTGTTTAAATAACTGCCCTCGTCCAGTCACTCGATTCGTCGCTTGCCGTGGGACCAGAGCCTAACGGGATTAACCATTGTCCAGACTATATTCCCAAAACAAATTCAACTCTATCACAAAGACAGAAAGTATCGAATTTATTGAGGATAACTGTCACATAATTCATAGTAAGGGTTGAGTGTGTATTTAGGGTTTTGGACAACGTAAGCACTGTTAAAACGATGTAAAATTGTAGAGGAATGTAAGGTTTGGTGGTATTCAAATGTATGTGATAAGTTTTATGTGTAGTTATGTTGTGAGGGTTAAGTGACCTAAATAATTAAAGCCTGCATTGGGCAGTAAATAATGAGAAATTTGGGCGACACCACCGATTCTGAAGGTCACTGTTGTAAATGAAACTGGTTATGAGCTTTGAAAAAGAATGGTATTTAGAGCTTAGATACAGAATTACTTAAACTAGGGTTAAAAGTACCTACTCATTAGGACAATAAACGTTTACTCTATGAAACAACTGTAGAACTTACTATGTTCACAAAACTCCAAGTAGTTCAAGATCCCAAAGCCACCAGACATTTCTAATTATTTTCTGATTAACAAAATGTGTGTATTCTAAAATGTGCGGGGCCGACGCCAATTTACCGGTATCGGGTGCTTAAGCTACGATATAAACATTATTCACTATTCTTAAAGTCTGAGTGCTGTTTTTTATGTCTGTTTTATAGAATTTAAAAGATTGCTAATGAGTTCAAATTAGATTACCAAACTCGGTTACGAACTGCAAGTAACAATTTCTTCGTCTTACTCGTATTTCATGTAGGCTCAAGCTTTCCAAGAAAATCTCACGTCGCATGACGTGGTGAAAGGCTTAGCCAGTCAGTAAGGCTGATAGCGTCTTACTGTGCAGTGTGCAACTATCGTAAGCCTACCTATTGTTGTAGGTATGTATGTTTGTTTTATCCCAGGTAGAGGCTCTTTGTAGATACCAAAATACCATGCACAGTTTCAATGGTGAACTATCTTATGTCAGCAGCTTTTTCGACAGCTAGTTGATTTCCGATAGAGCTGAAATTTTACATACTTATGTAAATCTGATGACAATGCAAAATTATGATACCCATGAGCTGATCTGATTATCGCGCAGGGATGTAGGGACTACAACTTCCTGTTGGAAAATGCTAGGACAGTTGAATTTGGTCTAGTGTGTTTTGTTATCATGAGTACTTTTCACAGTAACTTACACATGATGACGATGTCTAAGGCTTGTTATATAAAAAACTTTTTTACAAAAAATACGATGCGGATGAGCTTTACAAATCTGTATACCGCTTCAGAGCATATATCAGCGTGATGTTATGTTATAAATTGAAAAACAGAATTTTGCAAATCCAGACCTATACATGACGGAGTTATGCCCGACTTTAAATTTAAAAAAAAATGTAAACATCAGAATTGATAACCGCCTCATTTTTTAAGTCGGTTAAATTAAAAAAAAAAATAGTACAGGCGTTTAAAATCATAATGAATCCGGTGTGAGAAATGGATAGTACTGCAAACCTATATATTTATGTTGGAATGTACGTTTGTTTCAGCATAGGTGGATGCTCTTTGTTGTATACTTGAATAATATGCACAGTTCAACCATAAGGTTGTAATATCTGTATTGTATTTAGCTCGCCGACGCATCACCACTCCGTGCTCTCAGGCGGACATATATCTGTCATGGCTGCCGGTCCGACCACAGATTATATCATAATGTTCTCTGTTGACCACATACTACCTAAACCTCGCCCGCACAGTGACGTATTTACTCGAGATAAACAATAGTATATCTACAAACACTGCTATGATGAACTAGCTTAAACCCACAGCTTTTCCCGCATGAAAAGCCGTGTGTTAGCGATGATTTGGCAAAGTGCTAAACGCCATGTTTGGTTTTTAAAATATTAAAGATTTGCAAAAAAAAAATGTGGTGGCATATGTCTGGTAGATCTGGGATCTTACTCTAAAGAGAAGTATGGAACTTGATAGTTCCATTTTAAATGCACTCTATAATTGTAAGTACCATTGATAGCAAAGAGGAACTACAATTTTCTCTATTTCCAAAGTATATTCACACTAACTCTTTACGTCACAGCCATACTTCTACTTAATAGAGACCATTAAATGTTAATAGGTTCTATGTAACACTAAGTAAGTACAAGCCATTTAAAAGGTTTATCACTAGCAAATAGATCTGTTACGCAGGTGGGTAGAAAATAGATCAAGGTAATGGTCAAAACACTTAATTTCAGGGATAGGTACTTTTATTTAAGTAGAGTTAAATTTCATCGATTTACGCTTGATTTTTTGTTGTAAGTATCTACGCAAATTATACATACAGAAAATAATGTTCTCTGGCGAGTCTGGAAACTATACAGGGTGTAACGGAAAGGTGTGGTCATATTTTGAGAACCGGCTCAGCCCATGGGTATGAATAACATTCTCTAAGAAAAAACAGAAAATTTCCAAAAAAAAAATTGGACTTTTCATACAAAGTTATCATCAGCTGATCAAAATTTGTATGGGAGGTAAAAAATGTTTTTGAGAATTTCCTTAGGTTTTCTTGAAGAAAGTTGTTCATATTGATGGGCAGATGCAGTTTTTAAAATATGACCACACCTTTCCGTTACACCCTGTATAAGGTAGGCATACAAAAATGTATTTTAGGATTTGTAGTAGCTCACCCGACCTTTGCTGTAATCGTGAGGAAACTGGGAGCATTGTTGCAAAAAAAACTTTTTTACAAAATATACAACCGACTTCCAAAAAAGAAAATATAGTTAAAATTGTAAAATAACTTTATTTTCGGCAGTCGGTGTTTGTATTTTGTTTCTTAGTTATTTGACACAGACTTCCGAAATTAAAGTTATTTTGCAATTTATAGAAGTCGGTTGTATTTTTTGTAAAAAAGTTTTTTTTGCAACAATGCTCCCTTCTTGTGCCCCAGAACTAAAACTTAATAATAAAGTTATGCCTAAATGGATAACCCCATGGAATTTGATCATTATTGGAGACAACCAAAACGTCATCTGTGTATACATATTTTTTGTATATGTTGATTTTTTCAAAAAGTGCTGAATCAATTTCAATAAAATTTATATCTTACCTCTGAAATATGGCCTACCAAACAAAAATCATCAAAATCTATTCACAAGTGGCGGAGAAATCGCGTAGCAAACAGACAAAAAAAAAAACATACAGTCGAATTGAGAACCGATGTGTATGTTTTTTGGAAGACGCGGACGGTTAAAAATTAACTTCTACTTTTATGTGTGAACTGATGAACGGAAACAAGCTTTATCTAAAGTATTACATTAATACATAAAGGTAAAATTATTTGTTTTTGTTTTATGTCCAAAGGGCTTTTTTCAGGTTGGGAAATCATAAGATGACTAGTTTAATACGTTTTAATACGTGTGTTGAGACTCTCTGAGTGGAGTGAACACGTATTAAAACAGTTGCCCTTTGTGATTCAGGGCCACGGTTATCTTTTGAACTCTCCCGCGACTAGCCCAAGGACAAAGAGAATTAAAGTCATTGCCCTAGTGCTACCATGACGTTTTAAAATCATGAATACGGCGTGAGATAGAGATAGTGCTATACCGAATAAAAATAAGAATAAATTTATTGAAAGACAATAATGGTTTTATAGCTCTGTTTCTCTCTCACACCGGAATTATGATGATTTTAAGACGTCATCGAGAGCAACACTCTATCAAAGCCAATTTTTCAAAAACATCTTTTTAATTGGAACATCATCATTCTCCTGCCCTTATCCCAATTTATTTAGAGTCGGCGCAACATGTCTTTTTCTTCCATACACCTCTATTAGTCGTCATCTCTGTAGTCACCCCCTTTTTACCCATATCCTCTTTCACACAGTCCTACCATCGTTTCTTTGGCCTGCCCCTACTCTTATAGCCATCCACATCCATACACAAGACTTTCCTCACGACAATTTCTTCATTCCTCTACATCACATGCCCATACCCCGACAACCGATTTCCACACAACTTTTCAGTCAGCGGTGCCACTTTCAGACTTCCTCTTATATACTCATTCCTAATTCTATCCATGCGCGTAACACCACACATCGCTCTTAGCATTCTCATCTCAGCTACATGCAATTGCTTTTCATTCATTCCATTTGTGGCCCAACATTCTGAACCACACAAGACAGCAGGTCTGACCATTGTTTTATAAATCTTCCCCTTAAGTTTTAGGGGAATGCGGGAGTCACAGATAGTCCCGGTATCTTTTTAATTGGAACAGACAACTATTATTTACCACTGCAAAGTGCCCCCTCCATAAAAAAGATATTGGGATCAATTTGTTGCATAAGGTTGGCAATGTATCGGACATTGCCAACCTTACGCAACAAATTGATCTGTCTCGTCAATGTGCCAATCACTTCACTTGGCCCTTGAAATTGAAACAGCAATGTCTGACGGCAGGAATCAGCACACACGTTTGTGCCCAAAATACAATTCTTAATTTATTTTTAACAATTTAAGTACACACAAATAATCAACTGACAAGAAGAATGAAACAAAACAAATTTTAATATGTACAAAGTTAATGCTTATTTCTAATGAAATCTCTTCCAGCATACCTGCGAAAGGAGAGTTGAAAAAAAAAGAGAAGTAGACACTGTGTGTTATAGTAGTAGGAGAAAAAGAATACATAAAATAAAAATAAAACAATGAAATAAAATAACATACCAAGAAAAACGTAATTTCCACATCCCTACGGCCTAGCTTTGTTCTGTCTCCCGCTTGACTATGAATCAAGCGGGAGACAGAATAAAGCTAGGCCATTAGGCACAAAGGGGATATTTACAACTGGGGTAAGCCAAGTTGCCAAGCACCACTGGTTAAAAACACATTAATGGGTCATAAAATTATGAGCTCTTACATTTTTAATCGACTTTCGAAGAAGGAGGAGGTTCTATGTTCGACTGTATGTATGTTTTTTTTCCATTTATGTCCGCTGATTTCTCCGTCAGTTGTGGACCGATTTTCAAAATTCTTTTTTTTATCCGAAGTGAACAAAAACGAAAAATTACGAACGAACGAACGTTTTTGTTTTCTCCAATTACGAGTATATTTAAATTCCACGTTCCATGTTATTGGGCTTTTTAGTTCTGGGGTATAACAACTAAAAAGAGAAAAATAAAAAACTTTTTTACAAAAAAAAGCAACAGACTCCAAAAAAGAAAATACACTAAAAATTAAAAAATTACTTTAATTTCGGAAGTCAGTGTCAAATAACGAAGAAATAAAATACAAATACCGACTGCCGAAATTAAAGTTATTTTTTAATTTTTAGTGTATTTTCTTTTTGAAAGTCAGTTGTTTTTTTTTTGTAAAAAAGTTTTTGATTCCAATAAGGTATTGGAAAAACGCTTGAACGCACGGAAATTTGTTCTAGTTTTCACAAGGTTCGTGTAATAGACAATTCCAGACGTTCTAAGTGCTAATCCTGGGTGTTGAGTGTGGATTCTGGTCATGCCTACCATAAAAATGCATTGTCATCTTAAGATAAGAGGAGTAGTTCTAATTCAGCTTGCAAGTTTTGACCCGAACATACATACAAACATTGCAAGTTAACTAAAAGCTTATAAAAACAAGTGGAACGATAAGGGAACGATTGACCATTGAGCTACTACAACAGACTTAGAATTGTCAATCTCTCTTATTTTCTTTGCAAAAGATTTAGTATGTACAATGTAAGCCCGATACTTCCATCAAATGTATTTCATTTAAGCAAAGCTTTCAAAGGCACCTGGAAATGGTCCACACAGTCTCAAAATCTTTACAATAAACTGGCAGCGTGCCCAATGGCTGTAACTAAACTGAAGACTGGAACCATTGCCACTTCGAATGGCTTAAGTAATAGCTAGTCTGAAAACCCATTACAGACCAAGTTCTAAATGCCACACTCACATTAGTCGAATTGTAAATCTGTCGTATTTTTACATCCAAAGCCATGGCTTTAGATACATTCTTTTTCATTTTAAGAAGACTTTCAAAAACTTCCCTGTATTTGAAAGTTAGACCAAACCGCAGTTCCAAAATATTCCATGCAGTAAGTTTATAATTATGTTTATATCTTGGGAGTGTGCCCAATTGAGGTAACTACTTAAGACTGGTAGCATAGTCACTTTGAATGACTTATAGCCTATCTTAAGACGCAGTTATACGCCAACGGCCTTGAGTGGTTAGCATGCGTGTTCTGTGCTGAGCTCACGCAACGGGCCGTACGTCCACCCAGTAATAGGACTCGCCCATCAAGGAGCGCTGTCCCAAATTAGAGTCATTATTATTTTTTATACATAAAATAACAGATATTATACTTGATCACGTATACTAAAAGATTAATCAATCTGCCTAGCCTTTTCCCAACTATATTGGGGTCGGGTTTCGGTCTAACTGGATGCAGCTGAATACCAGTATTTTACATAGAGCGACTGCCTATCTGACCTCCATAACCCAGTTACTGAGTAAAAGATATATAATTAAATTATATTTAAAATGGCAATGCTATCCGTTTGTCTGTAGTAAAAACCAGTGTAAGGAAAAAGAAGTCGTACAATAAAAAACTTTTTTACAAAAAAATAGAACCGACTTCCAAAAAAAGTGCAAAATAACTTTAATTTCGGAAGTCGGTGTTCCTGTTTTGTGTCTTCGTTTTTTGACACCGACTTCCGAAATTAAAGTTATTTTGCACTTTTTTTGGAAGTCGGTTCTATTTTTTTGTAAAAAAGTTTTTTATTTTTCACTTTTTAGTTGTGGTTCCCCATTAAACTGTGTTAACAATTCTTATACATACGATAGCAGCAATCGCGGTTGATTTGCTGTCAATTTTTGAAGAGTTCCGTTGTCTGTCTCCGAAACCCATCATCAGATCTTTTTGAAATTTAAATGGGACCATTTCGGAATAAACCCCTTTCGAACAAAAAAAGAATTTTGCAAATCCGTCAATATATGACGGAGTTATGCCCGAACATACATAAAAAAAAAAAAAAAAAAAAAAAAATACAAACGTCCGAATTGATAACCTCCTCCTTTTTCGAAGTCGGTTAAAAACGGGCCAAGAGCGATTTGGACTCGAGCTCTAAGGGTTCCGAAAAATCAAATTTTTTTTTTTTTTTAAACTACCTTCTCCTTATAGGTTTTCCTGTAATCTATAAGTAAAGAATTACTTTCTGTATTTTTTTTTTAAATTTAAGGCCCAGTTGTTTTGGAGTTAGGGAAGAGGGAATGGTAATTTTTCAACTATTTTCTTAAATAACTTTAAAACTGTAAAGGTTTTTTAAAATTATGAAAAAGAAAATCGAGGATATTTTCAAGGGTTTTATTTATTTTTTTGCTACACAATCTTCAGTTACCATAAAATCCTGCTTCGTTAAGAAAACATAAGAAATATAGACAGATAACCATTAAAACAGATTTTTTAACCGACTTCAAAAAAGAGGAGGTTCTCAATTCGACAGTATGTTTTTTATTTTTTTGTATGTTTGTTACGTGATATCTCCGCCATTTGTGAATAGATTTCGATGATTCTTTTTGTTTGGTAGGTCGTACTTCAGAGGTGGTCCCATATAAATTTTATCAAAATTGATTCAGCACTTTTAAAAAAAATCAACATAAACAAAAAATATGTATACACAGATAACGTTTTGGTTGTCTAAAAATGTTCAAATTCCATGTTGTTAGGGTATTTATTTATTTTAAGATTTGGTATATCAACTAAAAAGTGAAAAAAAAATTTACAAAAAATACAACCGACTTCTAAAAATTGCAAAATAACTTTAATTTCGGAAGTCGGTGTCAAATAAACGAAGAAACAAAAAAATACAAACACCGACTTCCAAAATTAAAGTTATTTAGCAATTTTTAGAAGTCAATTGTATTTTTTGTAAAAAAAAATTATTGCAAAGTTGACTAAGTCGGCGCTCAAACTGGCATTTTTCATTTATTTACCTAGAATTTTAAAACTGTATATTTTAAAATCATGAAAAAAATACATTTACGACCCTCACAATGTACCAGGGTATTAAGGGGCATTTGACATGTCACACGGCACAGTCTGAAAAACATTGTTTTTTTAATTTTCCGACTTACACCTCAAAAGTAACACCCAATATTCCAAATTAATTAATTTAGGGTAGATACTCGTTCGTGTTTGGGTCACATGTTTGTACCAAATTTTAACTGTATCGGTTTAGCAGATTCGGAGCAAATTGACTGTGACAGACAGGCAGACGAACAGACAGACACACGAGTGATCCTATAAGGGTTCCGTTTTGTCTTTCGGACTTTCGGAACCCTAATTATAAAACGATTTCCAATCTCTCAAAACCGTAATGATATTTCACGACCCAAACAGAAAAGTAAATCTCAGCAGTGTATAGATTTATTTACTTAGTTCCCGTTAAGTGTGTAATAAAGCAATCGTAAATAGCTAACATGGGACAATTTCACCGTCTTTTATGGCACACTAAAGGGTTGTAGTGTATGAAATAGATATGAGATGAATTACTTCGCTTGATGTTATTGAGTGATGGCTTTGAACTTAGGATGGAAAAATTCTGTGGTTACAGATTAGAAGCTTTCGCTTTTATGGTAAATCATAGACAGACTAGATTTACTGTTGGCTATCAGTCCAACAGTAAATATAGGCGTTCAGCATTGGAAGGCCTCCCACAAGGTAGACCGATGACCTGGTGAGCGTCACGGGAACTCGATAGCTGCTAGATGCACGTCTTTCCGCTGAAATGATGATGATGATATTAACTCTATCTGATTTACACAAAAAAAAGGAAAGGCTCTCCGGGAGTGCCGACAGAAGTGAAAACTTGAACAAACGCGCCTAGAGTAGTATTCACTTCAAAAAAAAAGACAAAGGTGGTATCGTAATTCAAAAATGAAAGGAGCTATTTCAATGTGATTGTCTTTTGTTGAATAATATGAAAAAACAGTTGACGGTACTGTGCAAAAGGTTTTATTAAAAAACTTAAAAAAAACGTACTTCCAAAAAAGAAAAAATACTAAAAATTAAGAAAAAAACAGGCAAAGTGCGTGTCGGACTTCACACATTTAGGGTTCCTTACTCAATGTGTTTTTGAGTTGAAAGTTTTTTTTTTCTCTTTTTAGTTGTTATACCCCAGAACTAAAATTAAATATTAAAGTTACGCCCGAATTGATAACCCCAATAACATGGAATTTGAACATACTCGTAATTGAAGGAAACCAAAACGTTTCCTTCAATTACGAGTATGTTAAAATTTTATTAAGCTATTGCATAGCTTCTATCGCGGGCCTTGAGCGTGGAGACCGAATCCAGAAATTCCGTAACGAAAATAACCTAACACCCCCACTCCGACCGGCACAGCGGTGATACTTTTTAGTTTTGCCATCTATCGATGAATAGCAGAACTTTTGACTTTTGGTGATATCGTGTTGTTGATATTGATGATGATGATATTTATCTTGTTACGCCAAAGAAGTGTAACTTCTTACGTGCGTACATAAGAACCATAAGTACACACACACATAAATAAAATAAATAAATAATTATAATTGCATAAGTTGATAAAAAATGCTATGCAATAGCTTTACCGCGGCAGTCTCCGAGTGCCACACGTCTTTTTTTTGTTATTTTTTTCAAAAAGCACTAAAGCACTTTCGATAAAATTTATATGAGATCATCACCTCTAGAGTACACTCTTTCGGATAATAAAAAACTTTTTTACAAAAAAAAACAACCGACTTCCAAAAAAAAATACACTAAAAATTAAAAAATAACTTTAATTTCGGAAGTCGGTGTTTGTATTTTACTTCTTAGTTATTTGACACTGACTTCCGAAATTAAAGTTATTTTTTAATTTTTAGTGTATTTTTTTTTTGGAAGTCGATTGTGTTTTTTGTAAAAAAAAAACTAAAAACCCCAATAACATGGAACGCACGGAACAAATATTTGAATGGCATACAGATAGTTATTCCGGATCTGGGTGTCTTGTGTATGTGAGTTTACATGTTTGTAACGCACCCACGATACAGGAATAATTCCTAGTGTGGGGCAACGTTTTGTAAAAAAACTATAATTATTATTTTCGCAGATTCAGAGCTTTTACATTATGACAGTTTGGTTAGCTAAATGGATAAATATCGATAGAACTGGAAGGAGGAAGCGCAGGCACGAAAAGTAGAAATTGTGGAGGGGGTCCAGGTGGTGCAGGAGGGGATGTCAGACTCTTACTGATTAAAACCCAGCCTTGTTCCTTTAGTGGCCTTTTGCGTGGGACTGCCGACAGAAATGAAAACACGTCTCTAGCATGTTTGTGACGCGAAATCATAAATTTTGAGCCAACCAAAAAAAACAACGCGGCTAAAAAAGTTTTCACGACAAAAATTGTTTGGTTGCTGCGCGCCGCGCCAGTCGAAGCACGCAGGTGTGGCTATTACTTGCTCTATGGTTGTAGATAGATTTTCAATTTTAGCTCGCTGATACAAAATTACATTATGAATGAGTGTGGCTAATACCAGATACCACAGGAAAAGCTAGTACAAGATAAATAAAATGTGTAAGTAGATATTTTTGTAACATCATTCCCAAGCCCCCTTCACAGCAACTGTAAACAAACTGACAGCTGTAGGCGGCCATGATGGCTAATTCGACGACCCGTGACGTGGCTCCGTGTGATTGGCTGGTTCGCTGATTTAGTCTGCTGGCCTGGTTACCGCAACCCAATTGGCTAATGGGTTTAGAGTTGCATTTTAGGTGTTAGCCGATTACAAGGTCCGGCTCGGTAGCATACAAAATCTGTTTATTGGCTAATCTCATAACCTGGTTATGAACGGGGAATAAGTCTGATTTCGAGTCTGATTTCGAGTCTGAATTCTAGTTTCTATTATGCAACAAGCGGGCTTGAAACTCATGATTTCTTGCTCGCTTTTCGACAAGTCTTTTTTCTTTTTTTTTTTACCCCATCGACATCAGTTCTGTGAACACTGTAACATGTATTCAACCCCATCGACCATCTGTACTGCGAGCAACAGTAACACGTCACATGTGATGATAAAATATCAAATAGCTTCTTATGGTTAATAAGATAAAGCTCTGCAGACGGCCTAAGCTTAGTCAGGTTCCGTATCACCTTTTGTACGCAAAGGGTTCTCCGAAACCTAAAACGAGTTACAGGTAAAATTACCTGAAACTAATTTTAGGTTCCGGACATTATTACTTAGGGAAGGAAGATACGTAGGTAAATAAGTGTCCCAGAGAATGTACTTCAATCATTTAAAGTTCAGCACAATTTTCTTGGGCGTAGGACGTCGCGAGACGATCTCCGGCCACCGTAGACCCGGGCCTGCAGACGGCGAGCAGTGGGTAGCTCGCCGTCCGATCAGCACCAGGCCCGTGAGTCGACTGCGCGTAGTGTTCCACGCGCGCCTCAAAGAGATAAGTGTCAGCCACCACTGACGGAGCCCATCGTGGCCGGTGCCTGCATGCCTAGGGGTAGCGGATACATTCTGAAAATGAGTTACCGCAACCCTGGGCACTCAGGCAGAGAAGGAACAGGGGTGGGATATAGTCAGTAAGAGTCTGACACACCCTCCCGCTCCACCCAGAGGGAGAAGTCATTGGATGATTTCCCAAAAGCACAATTTTCTTCCATTTTCACGTATGAAAAGAGATGGTATTTTTAGTCAACTGCGGGGGCTGTATTTTCTACTAAGTTAAAATTATATTCCTGGAAGTAGTATTTATAGTTGCTGTTACATTAATTACGGGAAACTTCTTTCGTTAGCTTTTAAGATGGAGTAACGAGCAACTATGGACGTGTCATTTATATGTTGACAGCACCAATACAATACTTTTTAAATGCAGCAGTAAACGTTTTGCAGGGCGGTTTCGGATAATCAAAGTTTTAAGACTATAAAGTCCTTACCTACGTATTGCCACCGACCCCTTGTGGGGGACTTCGATGAAATTGACAACACGATATAATAGCATAGAGTTTATGATAAAATGGATGCCATTAACGCTCTATCATAACATTGATGTCAATCAATTACATACTGTTATTATATAGACATGTTGGATTTTAAGGGGTGCCTGATTAGACAATAATTACGACTAATTGGCTGGTTAAATGTATCTTTTGCTGATTGTATTACTTTTTTAATTTAATTTAATCTCTCTCTTTTTTAATTTAATTCTTAACCTAATACAGGGAGTAACGGAAAGGTGTGGTCATATTTTAAGAACCGGTTCTGCCCATGGAAATGAACAACTTTCTCTAAGAAAAAATAAAAAAATCCCAAAAAAAAAATTGGATTTTGCATACATAGTGATCATCAGCTGGTCAATATTTGTATGGGAGGTAAAAAAAAATTTTGAGAATTTCCTCACTTTTTCATGAATAAAGTTGTTCATATCGATGGGCAGATGCAGTTCTTAAAATATGACCACACCTTTCCGTTACAGCCTGTATAATATAAATTTAGTCGAGTTATTTCTCATGTCGGTGTCACATATACTTAATAGATTATTTACATTGCATTTTATTATGTATTCAACTGATATGCCGTGACAGTTGTCATTATACTATGAAAATGACTATCTATTTCATCTTGAGTAACTCCGTTGATAATAATTAGCCGTCGAACAGAACGGATTAAATCCAATTATTTCCACACAATTTGTGTTTAACTCGAGTAAACCTGCACTGTTTCATCAAAATCAACCTAGTTATGTTGTAACACAAAAAGCAAAAATAAAAGCAGGGGACTGAAAACAACTAAATAATCCTCAAAATAAGTAGCTAATGGAAAACATGATCCTAACCAAGTTAGATGGGCCCGCATCCTCAGATATTGGGCTGAAATCAGCCACAATCAGATTAAGCTTACTATACGTCTTCCGGAATATCGTCAACGATTTATCTTAGGGTGGATCACGAGGATGTAACGATCCTAATTCTATTAGATAGGCTTTTCCAAGCTCCGGTTAATGTTGTGATGACAGATAGTCACTGACAGAGTCGTTATGTCAAGTTGACAACAGATATAGCGGCTCGGGATCAGGCAGTTGTCCCACCACCGAGGAAGCGACTAACTATCGATAATTTCGACGCACAAGAAACGTTCAATAGATATACATTCGGTGTAAACAAAGAGATGCATATATTAATAGTTGATCGCTGACTGTTCCCATTTTCTTTACCTTTTTTCGAATTCACTGTAGTTTTGCCACTAATCAAAAATTCCCATTTTCCAATGTTAACATTAATACATATTCTATTCTTGGTTTTATATATCATCGCGTGCATCTTGTTAGAACGTTGTGGTAAGAGAATGGTTCTCTGTGGTTTGCATACGTCTGGCTGAATGTGGGTCGGCCTTTGCCAGCCTTCATGAAATTATGTTTCTGTTAAGGCGAAAATTTCAGTAAGTGCTTTCATTTCATTTGAGTAGATATCTGCCTTAAAACGACTGGAAATATATAAAGGATCATAATTTATACAGAGCACGGTTATAATATATAACAGCCTTGTTATAAGAATTTACTTATAGAACAACTCAATAACACTACGTGAACCGGGGATTGAATCCAAGATTACATTTAAAATTTTATTTTCATGTTTTGATACAAAAACATAGACTTCATAGTGAATTTTGTGTAATCTCTAAGTACCTACCTAATGAACTATTTTCTGTATTTTTTTCAAAGTTTTAAACAGAAGTTTTAAAACAGAATCTCAGAAATAAGTGCGGAATTGTCAATTTTCATCAAATTTCTTAAATAACTTCAGTGTTTTGTTTTAAAATTATGAAAAACATACATTTGATACCCTCACAATATGCCTTTTCATTTGATATGTTGCACGGTTGCACTTTGAAAAATTTTATTTTATAATTTACCGATTTGGACCCCAAAAGTACATAAATAAATTAGGAATATGGGGGTTCCATATTCCTAATTTATTTGTGTACATATTAAGTCTGTGTTTGGGTCAGAGACATATGTGATCCAAAATTCAACTCAATAAGCTTAGTAGATTTAGAGAAAATTGACTGTGACAGACAGACACATAGGGGTTCCGTTTTGTCATTCGGACGTTCGGAACCTTATAAAACTAATAACAAACATTACCCAACCTGGAATGGAACCCAGGACCTCTTGTTCAGAAGTAGTACCTACTTGTGACCATTTGACCAACGGGGTACGAATTGTCTGTTTGAGTTAGACCTACTGTTTTTTTTCCCAATACCGCTCATGAGGCAAACAAATAAATACCTTTTTTAGATTATTTGAGTAAAATACATCGACTTTAATAGCGGTACTTTTAAGAGATTTATCTTCATCTGTGATAGCCTGAGCTGTATAACAGCCTATTTACCACGTGCGTTTACGAAGCGAGCGTTCTTCAAACTGGTTCTGAATATTTTATCCATTCGAAATGTGGAGCTCGCTTCGTGAATGCATCACGATTTATTTTGTACAACGAATAGTCTTTGGTACTTTTTTGGCACTAAATTTGTATGCAAAGCACACAAGTGGGTTTTCAATCATGAGATTGCAATAAATATGGAGATTTTTGGCTGGGTTTGAGGCTTTCGAGGTGAAGAAGAAAAGTGGGGTTTTGTACTATAAAGTAAATTAGGCTGAGAGCCAGCACTTTTTGAACGTCAAAGTTCTACATAAAGACAGTCCACCAAAAACGTCCGCCCGTCACCACTTCCTAGTGTTATAACTTTGAAGAAGAAGTGGCGCAACAAACTCCCCAGCAACACACCTATCTGTTAAGTTTGAAGAACTTCAATCTATATAATTGTACGCAACAATCTTAACATATTTGTGTGTAACATGATTAACATGTAAAACGGAAAAATAAAGATATATCGTCCAAAATATAATCATAAAATTAAATTATCTGCCACTTGCTATCTAACACACTCCATTATGCCATCAAAAACAGAAACACTCAAGCAGAAACCATAAACTTTTTTTTTCCTTTTGATAGGCACACGTTTGACCGCTATCTCACCTTTTGGTAAGCGATGATGTAGTCGAAGATGGAGCACGCTTGCCTAGAAGTAACCTATTCACTCTTGACTTAAAGACTTCCAGGTTGTAGTTATCAGGAAACGCACAATAATTACACATGAAACTAAATTAAATAAGCTTTTAGGTATCTAGTTAAGTAGTTTTATTATGCTGAAAATTACCGTTTACTGAACTTTACCCCGCTCACTGAACAGTAAGTAAAATAACATAAAGATTCCCTCATACATATTTAGATAAACTATTTAATTTTCTGAACTCAAATATTTTCCCAAAATTAGACGAACCATTTGTAGCTCACGGACCATTTAGCTCTGCATATGTTGAACACATTAATATTCTCACAGCACATTCAATTTAACAGTTCAATCGTTCGATAACGTGTGAATACTTGCCTTTACCCTTAGGGAGTGGGCAGAATTGAGGTGAATAATGGCCGGAATAGAGGCGAAGTTATAATTTAAGTGGAGCGAGAGCGGGGATGGATATATTCTGATTTATATTGACTGTGTGACGGACACATAATTTTGACACAAGATTTACAATATTAAAATGTTGAATGGGATGATGACATTAGGCAAGTAGCAGGCGTAACGTGGAATAAAGGGGCCCAAGATAGACAGGAATGGAAAAGGTTGGAGGAGGCTTTTTGGCGATTGGCAAACAGACCAACAAAAAATAATTAGGTATTAGAATAGAATAGATTAAGATTAGTTTAGCTACAAAAATATATTTGTCTAGGCACACTCCTAATATTTAGTTCTTAATACTTTGTATATAGATACCAAGTTGGTCTGAATAAAGGGCTTTATTATTATTATTAAAATGTTGAATAAATGATAACTAATAAATAATTTTTATATGAGTTATTATTTTAAGTATGTGACATTTATGATTATTCTAATTTTAATTTGTTGACTTTGCTAATTTAATTTGTATGTATGAAATGGTGTTGTGGTTCGTCTTATTTTTATTTATTTTTCTAATATTTTTTATTGAATGTAGGGTACCTAACACTATTATAAGATTCAACTGTTGATTGAAATAAAGGAATTGAATTAAATTGAATAAGCTGGTAAATTTTTATGATTGTTTACGTAATTTAAGCTGAAGATCAATTAAATAACGACAAGACATCCCACAGACATTTATGAGTGTCGATTTTTTTATTTTAAGTTTGGTGCCTAAGCGCCCGAACGTGGTTACTTGTATGGTTCTGCAGTTACTAACTAAATTCAGTTATACCGATAAATACTAACTAAAGGTAGAAGTTGGTTATCAATGATCACCCACTCTTCCCAAAAGTTACCTAAATATTATCAAAAATTAACATATTGCTATGTTACGAGAAAGTATCACACTGCTAGCAGAACAGACGATCGATGAGGCCGAAAAGTTCTAGAATGGCGACTACGTACCGGAAGACACAGCCTTGGCAGGCCTCCCACAAGGTGGATCGATGACTGGTTGAGGGTTGCCGGAATCAGATGGATGCGAGACGCACAGGACTGGTCGTTGTGGTGACCATAGGTGGAGGCCTATACCCAGTATTGGACGTCTTTTGGTTGATATAAAGATGATGACGAGAAAGTGTTACTTGTCTTATAAATATGCCAGCCGATGAGCATACCGCTCCGCTCACCGCTACCTGCGCTATAAAGCATAGGGTCAAAGATTTCGGTTGCAAAGCGGTTTCGTGTTGATCGCCTTTTGTATTTGTGGGCGGACAATGTTACGGAAACCATGTTTCCTTTTTTTCGTCTTGTAATGCTTACAACATTTCTTGTGAGAAAAATAGAATAAAGCAGCTGTAAATAATCTTTTGTTGTCCACTGGTGAAGCAACCAGAAAACGATGTATTACCTACATGAATTTGGGATAAGTACTTTATCTTTTTATTGTAGCTTGAGCTGAAAATTGTAAAGGGCTTTCTTTTTGATTCAAACAGAAACATTTTGTATGATTTTTAGACTATTTATAAAAAAAAAAAATTTGGTTATTTTGTCTAGATATATATGTGACAATAGAGATTTTGGACTAATACATTTTTTTTTTTTGGATCAAGCCCGCCACACTATTCCCAAAAAGCTGTAAGTTCTGTTAGCCAGAATCAACAGTGGTGACTAACAGCAACAAAAGCAGAGGCAATGAAGGTCGACGAGTCTCAGATAAACGATTAAACTGTCTTGGATCCCGCAACGAAATTAATCAGAAAAGACAGCGGAGGAGTAAGAAAAATATAATTTTCACTTCCCTCCTAATCAAGCGGGAGACAGAACAAAGCTAGGCCATTAAGCACAAAGGTGGTATTTATAACTGGAGTAAGTCCAGTTTCTAAGAATCACTGATTAAAAACACTAATATTAATGAGTCTTAGAATTGTGAGCTACACTTGATTCCAATAATAGGTATGGCAATTTATATAATAGGTTTGGACTAATACATACAGAATTTAAGGTGCGAAAGTTGAAATCAGTAGATTCTAATCGATTAGGAGAAAACATGATAAAATATTTAAAACCAAACTCAACCTAAATATCGAAGAGGTCAACTTATTTGTGTTAAGAGGCTACTCCAATGAAACTCACTTTGTGTTAAAGGGCTACTCAAATGCAACTCACTTTGTATTAAGGGGTTACTCCAATGAAACTCACTTTGCATTAAGAAAAATAACAATACAAAAACAAAATGTTAATAAAAAAATGTTATGTGAATAAAACGTGTGTGTGTGTGTATTATGTGAATTGTACGCGGCCTCTCACGGGCTCACTTATAACATAAGGCGGTTAATACTCGTTTTTTAACCGACTTCAAAAAAAGGAGGAGGTTCTCAATTCGACTGTATTTTTTTTTTTTTTTTTTTATGTGTGTTACCTCATAACTTCTAACTACGTAAACCGATTTTGAAGATTTTTTATTTGAAAGCTGTTGCTTTACATTTGGTCCCACTTTAATTTGGTGAAGATCTGATGAAGGACTTCGGAGATACACAACGGAACTCTTCAATAAATGATAGCAAACCTTCCAGAATTGCTGCAATCGCATGTCTGTATATTGTTTTCACCACTCCACAACATTACATTACGCTGATGCGCTCTGAAGGGGTATACAGATTTGTACAGTTCACCCTGATACACCCTAATTTCACCAACTACGTTCAAATTCCCTATTTTTGGGGCTATCAATTCGGGCATAACTTTACTATTCATTTAGTTTTAGAATGGGGTAAAACAACTAAAAAGTGAAAAATAAAAAACTTTTTACAAAAAAAATACAACCGACTTCCATAAAATAATACTAAAAAATGCAAAATAACTTTAATTTCGGAAGTCGGTGTCAAATAACGAAGAAACCAAACTAGAAACACCGACTTCCGAAATTAAAGTTATTTTGCATTTTTTAGTATTATTTTATGGAAGTCGGTTGTATTTTTTTTGTAAAAAGTTTTTTTTGTATCTATATGCCTACCGACTCTCTATAACATTAAAAAAAGTGAGTTTCTTATTTTTATGGGGAGAAATCGAGTGTCGTCCGAGATTCCTTTGATCACACTGAATGGAATGCCCTTAAAAAGAGTACCAAATTCACTTACTTGCAACATGTGGGAGGATCTCTCGGACGATGCAGACTTGGAGAGAGAGCGTAGGGTGTTGTCGGTCCGATGTAATATGATAGCCCGCAGGTTTGCACGCTGTACGGATGGTGTAAAGATTATGCTTTTCAAAGCATATTGTTAATCTTTTTACACTTGCAGCCTGTGGGTGAAATACACGCAGCGGGCCTACAATGCCCCACGTGTGCAGTATAATAATGCCCTCAGGGTGCTGTTGGGTATCCCTAGATACTATAGTGCATCTGAAATGTTTGTGTATACGCAAATAGATGACTTCTTTGCTATTATGCGCAAGAGAACCGCGTCAGTAACGAGTAAGGCGATTAACACACTGCCACGCACCACGCAGCGTAGCGCGTCAATACGTACTCTAACTGATTGTAAGAATCTCCGTTTGTATAGAAAACACTCCCGAAAGTACGCGCGTAGGTGCGTTGACACGCAACATGCAGCGTGATGCGTGGCAGTGTGATAACCGCCTAAGGTGAGGGGGAGTACCAACATCATCCTGATGGCATTAGGGGACAAAGACAGTCCAGTCGTTGGACACTGGATGCACCTGTGTTTTCGGGGTCTGGCGGTTGGTAGGGGCTATTAGTTAATTCATTTTGTTATGATTTTAATTTGACTTTGATTTGATTTTAATTTGATTTTCATTTAATTTAAATTTATTTTTGATTTAATTTTAATTTATTTTTGATTTAATTTCAATTTAGTTTTGATTTAATTTTAATTTGATTTTCTTTTGATTTAATTGTGATTTAATTTTGATTGTTCTTGTTTTTATTAGTTCATCATCATTCTCCTGCCCTTATCCCAATTTATTTGGGGTCGGCGCAACATGTCTTTTTCTTCCATACTCCTCTATTAGTCGTCATCTCTGTAGTCACCCCCTTTTTACCCATATCCTCTTTCACACAGTCCAACCATCATTTCTTTGGCCTTCCCCTACTCTTATAGCCATCCACATCCATACACAAGACTTTTGTTTTTATTAGTTGTGCCTTACAATTTATGGACTATTATTGTCTGAAATAAATGTTTGAATTGAATTGAATTGAACTGAATTAAGGTGCTACTCCAACGAAACTCACTTTGTCTTAAGGGGCTACTACAATGAAACTTACTTTGTGTTAAGGAGCTCCTCCAATGAAACTCACTTTGTGTTAAGAGGCTACTCCAATTAAATTCACTTTGTGTTAAGGGGCTACTCCAATGAAACTCACTTTGTTTAGAGGAACTCCTCCAATGAAACTCACTTTGTGTTATGGAGCTCCTCCAATGAATCTCACTTTGTGTTAAGAGGCTACTCCAATTAAATTCACTTTGTTCACACTTACACTTCTGACTTGGTTTTGTTAAAGCTAGTCAGGTCAACCGTGTTCGGTTAGTAACAGACTGACTCCCAAAGCTAGCGCGCTATACAGGAAACAAATTAAAGCGGGCATTGGATGTAGCGCGCCACCTCGGCAGAATCAATAAAGTATTTATTTAAATCAGTGTATGTTAAAAACATCCAAAACAAGTTTAAAAAAATCATATAACTCTAAAAAATTTGAATTAATTTTTAGTTACTTAAAATTAAAAATCGATATTTGACAAAAATAGATGGATCACAAAAACACCAAAAGTAACGCCATCTAGTTATCTTAAAATAACGAGAATAAATAATAAAAAAATAATTCGTGCCCACTTCAAACCAGTCGCCCTTTAAAAACACTTTCTTTTTACCTTCTTGTAAATATATTAGTCGATGTTTCCCGATAAGCAGTTTGTATAGAAATGTGCCAATATTAGTATTCAAGAAACGTTACCTTCTCGAGAGCCAGAGCACGGTTTGCGAGGATCAGCGGCATTATTTACCTGTACCGGGTTGAACTTGACATGATTTCTATAAATAATGTTTTAAGATTATTTGATAAAGTGAATGAAAATAGTGTGTCAAAGTATAGGAAATTGGTATAGGAGAAAAACTGTTTCAACTGTTTTTTTTCTGTAAGTATCCAAATGTTACTTCAAATAGCATGAAGTAATATTCCCCAAATAAGTTATTTGTCTTACCCAGATGTCTATTGACATAGATTAACATATTTATAAAATACATATGTAACTTTAATTAAAACAAAAACTCCTAACTAAAAAAACTTAAAAAATGGCGTCAAAAATTCCTCCGCATCGCTGTCGACTGGAAGTGTACCCAAAAGACTGGCGGCATTGCCACATTTTATGGCAATGCCAATGCTTAACCTCTGGCTGAGGTAAAAGCCAGCCCTTGGGTCACGCGAAGTGTCAACAAGGCGTTTAGACAGATCTTTAAATAAAATATGAGCACTTGGACCCCACGGCCCAAGGGTTTTGGATTTTTTTTTTTTTTTACACATTAAAATTCTTTCACTTACTGACAGACAATGGCCATAACTGCTGGATCTAGCGAGAACTATGGGATTTTGCTTATGAGTTCCTTATTATGTACCTACACGAAAATGAGCACTCAGGAAGGATTTTTGAAACTGCATCGCCTTTAGCGGATGGTTCGTCACGTTGGTGAAGTTAAATCCCATTCGGTTATCGCATGTCGGACATACGCCCCGATGGGATTGCCCATCGCAAATAAATGTAGAATTTGAGTTTTTAATATAAATCGGATAATTGGCCGTATAGAATATCATTCAGAATTCACATAACATCAGTTCAGACCCCAATCTTTTTGTCCAAAATTACCGCAGTGAAGCATTGCATAGACGGTACAGATGGCGCAGTGGTTGAACGATCGGCGGTTGTGTTACGTGTCGCGAGTTCGATTCCCGATCGGAAAAAAGATTTGAATGGCCTACAGATAGTTGTTCCGGGTCTGGGTGTCTTACGTATGTGTGTTTGTATGTTTATGACTGCACCCACACTGCACACAGAAGGAATTCCTAGTGCAGAGCAAAAAGAAAGACTAAACTATAGCCTAATTGTAAAGTAAGTGTAGTTCTTAAATCTATGTCTAGGGCATCTCTACTATTCACGTGTGAACTTGTTAAGCTTAAACATTCGAATTTGACAAGTTCTCAATTTAAGGTATGACATATTTCATATCCCAGATGTTTTTCCAACTAAACAGATACAATAAAATGTTTATCCCTGAAACTACAAGGGCTTGTAAACGCAATTGATTTGTATTCTGTTAGCGCCCTCGTTGTCAGTCAAGTCACGGACCAGATTACTGCCATCAGTGGCACAAATTGCCTGTTCTGACTGACTGACAAGCTTACGGGATGACGCGTCATCGTCATTATGAATGTAAATTGTTTAATTAAGTTGAATTTCAAATGTGAAGTGAGTTGAACATTTTTTTATGTTGCCAGATGCCTTTTCTTTGCTCTTAAACTACATACCTATTTGTAATTATACATATATCTCTACAATAATGTTTTTTCCCTCAGTAGGCAGAAAGCACAGAAATTATCATAATTTTAATATAAATAGTTTTAGATGTTTAAGAAAATTTATGAAAATTGACCCTTGTCTACAAAACTACTGAGTCTATCATTTTGAAAAAATACAGAAAATAGTTTTTTTTTGCTATAGATTACAGGCAAGTCTATAAGACGTAGTCTAAATATTTTTAAAACATGTCAAAAAAATATGAATCTTTCGAATTTGCGTAACCCTTTGCACGCAACTCGAACTCGTAGGTACTTCAGTTTTTTAATGGTAAAATACGCGTCACAATGATTGGTTCCACGTTTTTGATTTGTCAAACGCTGCGTCTTTCGATTTTGTATATCAAAAGACGTACGTAACGTTTTTTCTCTAAAACGTCTAATAAGTGGTGTCGCTTGTGAGTTCTACGCGTCGGACCTTTCTAATGTACATAACTAATAAAACCAGTGTGTATGTCTTTCTCCACACCCCCACAAAAATAGAAAAGAAAAAAGGACACCTCCTGGTGTCGCCACACAAATCTTATAAGTACGTTTATTAAGTCACCTCGAGGAACTCGTGGCTAAAAATAATAATAACAGTCACAGGAGTCGATTTCCAAATTTAAGCAACTCTTGCCGAGGTCAGTGGATGGGTGAACTCGAGATGCCTCCACGCCTCGGAGATCACGTTAATACGTTAGTTTCGGCTGTAGATCTTTGGCAGTCGTTACAGATTCGAAAGCCAGGAAATCTGACACCAGCCTTGCCAAGGAGTATCGTGTTACCCAATTTCTGGGTTGTGGAGGTCAGACAGGCAGTCGCTCCATGTAAAATACTGGTATTCCGCTCCATCTGGTTAGACTGGAAGCTGACCCCAACATAGTTGGGTAAAGACTGAGTCGCCTTTCATTCATATTCATTCTATTTTTATGGGCGTGTTCAAGAAAAACATTCAGAGAGAATTTCAACACTTTTAAGACTTACGAGGTTCTATATACAGTAGGATCTAGAATATTCATGATGCTTTATTAGCATTAAAAACCTCTGAGATTAATCTAGTGTAAATTCAAACTGCGTGTGATTCCTATCTTAAGAGATTTATTATGTTTGTAGCAACATGTAAAAAACTTTTTTACAAAAAAAATACAACAGACTTAAAAAAAAAAAAACAAAAAAATGCAAAATAACTTTAATTTCGGAAGTCGGTGTCATTATATGTTTATTTAAACAGTTTGTTATTTTTAACCGAATAATAAAATAAATACCTCTGCAGCCCTAAAAACTGGCCAAGTGTGAGTCGGGCTCGCAAGCGAAGGGTTCCTACCATAAACTTAAAAAAAAACGGGAAATTGGGGTTTTTTTGGGCTGTATCTCATGTTCACTAATAGCGAGACAATTGAAATTTTCACACATTGTGTATTTCTATAGCAGCTATAACAACAAATAATAAAAATATAAATAAATTAAGAGTTTCTAATTAAAATTAACGTTTCCAGAAACGTGTTTTCTGGTTTTTTTTTTGGACTCTATCCCATGATCCGTAATAAGTAGACAGTTGTTATTATAACATAGCGTGTATTTCTACAGCCGCTATAACAAGAAATAATAAAAAATATTAAACGAGGTTTTAATTTTATTATTTGTTGTTATAGCGGCAACAAATACACATTCTGTGAAAATTTCAACTGTTTAGCTATTACGGATTGTGAGATACAGCCCGCTGACAGACAGACGGACAGCGGAGTCTTAGTAATTGGTTTACCCTTTGGGTATGGAACCCTAAAAACCGGGTTCTCAATTCAATCGTATATTTTTTGCTATTGATAGGCACACGTTTGACCACTATCTCACCTGATGGTAAGCGATGATGTAGTCGAAGGTGGAGCAGGCTTGCCTAGAAGTAACCAATTCACTCTTTACTTAAAAGTGCCCCAAGTTGCAGTAAAAAAAAAGGATTTTTTGTGACTCGCATCATCTTTTTTATATCTAACTTCTAATTGTTTAGGAAAGGGATGTTTTGCATCATCAGCTCAGTTTCATCATGTGATGATTACTATAGGCAAATACCTGATTAAGTTATGAAAAGTAAACAGAAACACAATTCGTGCCCACAATTTTCGAGGGTTTCTCTCAATTTTATCAGAATCCCATCATCAGATCCTGACTTCCTTGACATGGGACCACCCTTGAGGTATGGGTATCTAACAAAAAAAAGAATAATCAAAATCGGTTCATAACTCACGGAGTGAGGGCTGAACATACATAATAATATATATTTATAGGGTGCAAAAAGACACATCACAAATCCGTTAACTACGCATTCTGTACGTCTAACAAAGTAGCATTGCGCACAAAATATTGCTGGGATACGACTTTTATTTTTAGTATTGAAAAAAAAAACTAATTTTTATAGCGCGCAATGTAACGCGAACCTAGGCAAGTGAAGTTAAACCTTTGCTTTAAGCCACGTAGGTACTTGTCGGATACGTTTGATTTTCATAGCGTTTTTGTAACTGCAAATGCGTAATTTCGAAATTTCCTATAAAAAATTTAAAATTCAGGTAATGTTTGTTTGGAAAAAAGTTTAGTAATAAGTAAGTAATAAACACTTGGAATTTATTTTCGTAAAAAAGTAAGAAAAAGAAATTGCGACTTTGACCTTCATTATCTCCAGAACCAGTGGATTCCCAGGTATGGTCTAGTGGAAAAAAATGATCCAAATAATGGGTAGAATATGTTGCTTTCGGCTTCGGAAACTGTCTTTTTACATTATACATATTATTATATATGGTATACGTATACGGATCGAATTGAGAACCTCCTTTTTTTTCGTCGGTTAAAAAAAGAGATTGATAGTGAAGGTCAGGTGGAACACCACGCCTGGGTTCCACGAAAGGTTATTCAGAGATATAATATAGATAAAGGTGGAGTGGCGACAGCGTTGGAAGGCCTCCTACAAGATGGACCGCATAGGACCGGTCATTGTTGCGACCCTTGGGAGAGGTTTATGTCCAGTCTAACCTGATAAAGTATTCATCTTGCAGGTCAGCCTAGGAGGCTGTCGTCTGCTTAACCGAACTTGCCTGTGAAGGCTCTAATTTATTAAAGCCTCCAGCCAGGACTTATAATTTCTTACATACTAAGTGACTACGCTAAGGGCACTCCCTGCGGAGTACGGGCCTCGGCTTAGGGCGTCACTGGGGGAGGGACAGCAAGGGAAGGCTGGATCAAGTTTCCGTTTAACCCAACACCTCATGACCACTTTTTATTCTAAATCCTCATAGATGTCCTCCGCCTGGAGCAGGCAAAGGGGTCTGTCAGACTCTTACTGACTAAAAACCAGCCCGGTCTTTCTTCCCACACCTGGACCGGGGATCGTGAGAACTATTAGGTACGCCTTCCACAATCCCCCGGCTAGACCAACGAAGCAGTCAGTCAGCGTGGAGATGGTTAATTGAGTGATTTGTTGTTCACTTTATGGGATTTTATATAATTTACAATTCTTTCTTTCTTTCTTCCTTTTCTTTATAAAACGTTGCCCCACACTAGGAATTATTCCTTTATCGAGGGTGCGTTCACAAATATGTAAATTCACATACACGAGACACCCAGACCCGGAACAACTATGCAGGTCATACAAACGTTTGTTCCGTGCGGGGATCGAACCCGCGACACGCAGTGCAGCAGTCGAACGCTCAACCACTGCGCCAACCAACCAATTGACCCGCGGTAATCTGGCTCCTGTGAAATCGCACACCTTGTAATCTGATATGCCTATATCTGTGTAATTGATTGACATTAATTAATGTTTTATTATATTTTGCAAGTGCTTTAGCGTGAATGACGATATAATAAACCCTAAGATATTTATTGTGTTACCTAATTCAATTTAGTCCCATCGTACATTGTGTGGTACCTACTTATAGATTTGATCTAACCATTTTTATAGAGTACCTATGTAATGTGTCGGATTACAAAGTAATCCTTTTCATAAAAGCTCCAGACTACAAGGTTTCGGTGGCAGTATGTAGGTAGGGACTGCACAGTCCAAAACATTCGATTACCTGATACTGCCTCGCAAAATGTTTGTCGGATTACTACAGGTCAACTATATAAATGTTTAATAGCAGTCATAGTACAACACAAAACAACAAATTCATTACCTATAAGAATATAATAAAACCGGCCAAGTGCGAGTCGGACTGGCGCACGAAGGGTTCCGTACCAGTAAAAAAAAACGGCAAAAAAATCACGTTTATTCTATGGGACTTAAATATTTATTTTATTCTGCTTTTTAGTATTTGTTATTATGGCGGCAATAGAAATACATCATCTGTGAAATTTTCAACTGTGTAACTATCACAATTCATGAGATAAAGTTTGGTGACAGACGGACAGACAGACGGACAGCGGAGGCTTAATAATAGGGTCCCGTTGGATACCCTTCGGGTACGGAACTCTAAAAATTACATTGCCCTTTTACCATTTCAAAATTTCATACATGAATATACAAAGCTTTTAACAAAAGCCCAAGTACTTAATTTAATCATAATAAGGCCTAAAACATGCTTCTTTTTTTATAAAGTGCTTATTAAATTGTGTTTTTGAGGTTGGTAGGCTTGTAGCGTAGGTAATTGCCAAGTGACGACTAAGTAGGACCACAAAAAGAAAAAAAAAATGCTTTGTATGTATAAAGTTTTGAACCAGAGGATTTCAAGGGATGTATACAGAGTGTAACAGAAATTCCCACGATTTCCATACATCTTTCATTACATTTCATGTTTTGCCCATAGAAATTAACGACTTTCTGCCGGAAGTCACAAGTAAATCCCAAAAAAAAACTCGTCTTTCCGTCTTCTTCTTATTCTCGTGTCAATTTTGACTCAAATATTTTCCGACCAGTATGCCACCTAGATACTTTCATTGGCTTCTTTTAATTCATTCAAGGTGCAGGTGGTTGTGCGTGGTGGGCTGTCAAGGAGGTGACGCATGTCCTGTGAAGGGGCTCCACATTGGCACTGAGTTGTATGTGCAGAATAAACGATTTTTCTTTCTTTTATTTTTCTTTTGGAACGAAGTTCCTTATCGCGCGTTGTGAAAGGGGGCTAGACGGAAAAAAATCTTACGAAAAAGTTGTCACGACACTTTTTTGCTATACCTAGTAAAAAAAAAAAAATATTACAATTACTTTTGTTATAGTTGTTGTTATTGCTAAAGAGTTGAGTTGAGTTGAGTTGAGCTGAGCTGAGCTGAGCTGAGCTGAGCTGAGCTGAGCTGAGCTGAGCTGAGCTGAGCTGAGCTGAGCTGAGCTGAGCTGAGCTGAGCAGAGCTGAGCTGAGCTGAGCTGAGCTGAGCTGAGCTGCGATGAGATGAGATGAGATGAGATGAGATGATGAAGTATAACTTCTTACGTGCGTGCGTGTCTGCGTAGTTAATAATAAAAAAAATATTATAAATTAAAAAAAATAAAATTATATTACAATTCCTTCACTAATTAATCGAAAGGAACTTCGTTCCATCCGGATGTCCCTTGACACCTCTCAAGTTTTTTTTTTTTTTTAAATTATTGTCTTCCTATTTTAGGAACTGCCCCTGAATATTAACAAATTTTTCAAATAAAAAAATAGAAAATGCCCAAAACAAAAAATTGGACTTTCCATACAAAGGTGTTATTGAATCAACTGATTAATATTTGTATGGTAGGTAAACATTGTTTTTGAGAATTTCCGCAAGTTTTCTTGAAGAAAGTTATTCATACCGATGGGCAGATGAGTTCTTAAAATATGACCACACCTTTCCGTTACACCCTGTAAATATATATAAATTTGTTGTGTTTATAAATATTATCATGGTTTTATCAGTAGTCGGGTTTTATTTTTAACTTTGTGTTACTCAGCTTGTTTTCTTTTCTTGCGTGAGCTTTCTAATGACTAGGAAAGACAAATATCTTCAAAACTTGGTTACATGATTACATCGTGTGCAGAAGAGCCGATCAGCGTCGTTGTATGTGTATGTACATTGGTAATGTTGATGTGTGCTTGCGTAGAACATTGATAGGATTTTATTCCAACTTGCAATTTAGATAGGTCCATCATATATCCTATAAGAACCACTAATATGGTCTCCGGCAACTCCAACTCTTTCTCCTGTAGGATTAATTTGCACAAGCTCGATATTCTGACATTGGTCTCTAGACAGTCTTCTAGCGATTGACCTGATTGAGCTGAAGAGAACCGTAGTTCTGGTATTTTGACTTATGGTAGGTACTCGTCTGGGATTCCAACTTTTTGATGTAATCACTTTGTATGTTAAACCTGTAAAAGGTAACAAGCTTTTTAATGGACTTTCAGTTTTAAGAGTCGTTAAAGAGCATTTTTATAAAAAAATAAAATTAAACACTGAAACAGTATTTTTGATAATAAAAAGAATTTTAAGTGATTTTTCATAAACTCGGTGTTTGCGATTATACGGTAACACCGATATACTGTGAAGTCGGGTAACTAAAAAAAACTTTTTTACAAAAAATAGAACCGACTTATAAAAATTACAAAATAACTTTATGTTCGGAAGTCTGTGTTTATATATTGTTTCTTCGTTATTTGACACCGACTTATAAAAATTACAAAATAGATTTATGTTCGGAAGTCTGTGTTTATATATTGTTTCTTCGTTATTTGACACCGACTTCCGAATTAAAGTTATTTTGTAATTTTTGGAAGTCGGTTGTATTTTTTGTGAAAAAACTTTTTTTTTCACTTTTTAGTTGTTATACCCTAGAAGTAAAACTAACATGGAATTTGAACATTTGGAGAAATCCAAAACTTCATCTGTGTATACATATTTTTTGTTTATGTTGTGTTTTTCAAAAAGTGTTGAATTGATTTCGATAAAATTTATATGGGACCACCTCTGAAGTATGACTTACCAAACAAAAAAAACAATCATCAAAATCGATTCATAAATGGCGGAGATATCGCGTAACAAATATACGAAAAAAAAAACATACAGACGAATTGAGAACCACCTCTTTTTTAACCGACTTTCGAAAAAGGAGGAGGTTCTATGTTCGACTGTATGTATGTTTTTTTGCCGATTTCTGCGTCAGTTGTGGACCGATTTTCAAAATTCTTTTTTTTATTCGAAAGAATATACTCCCGAGTTGGTCCCATATAAATTTTATCGACATTGCTTCAGCGCTTTTTGAGAAACTGAAAAAAACGAAAAATATGTGTACCTCGATGACGTTTTGGTGTCCTCCAAATGTTTAAATTCCACGTTCCATGTTATTGGGGTTTTCGTACTGGGGTATAACAACTAAAAAGTGAAAAATAAAAAACTTTTTTACAAAAAAAAAAAACAACCGACTTCCAAAAAAAAAATACACTAAAAATTAAAAAATAACTTTAATTTCGGAAGTCAGTGTCAAATAACGAATAAGTAAAATACAAACACCGACTTCCGAAATTAAAGTTATTTTTTAATTTTAAGTGTATTTTTTTGGAAGTCGGTTAAAAACAACTCACTTTTTGCACAACTTGACCAAAACGTCTTTCGTGCACACGCATAAATAGAATATGGTGACCTCGATGAGTAGATTATACAAATTGACCAAGATGTACATCCATAATTCCTTTTCAGGAGGAAGGAACTCCAAGCTCCAGAACACTCCCATCATCACAGTCAGCTTTGCGTATGTGACGAATCTAAAATGAAAGAAAGTTTTCATAAGTGAGAATTTATTGCGGAAACGGAGACTAGCCATCGGCGCGGGAGTGCACAGTGTGTGCACAAGCACAAGTGCACTCTTTCTTCCATCACTCACATAGATCAAGTCCAGGACAGACGACTTAGCGTGCTTGTCGAGGCACGAGGGCATCACTCCTCCAACTTTCAAACTGCGGCCTGTCTGAGAAAATCTACAGGAAAACCCAATATATGACTTTACAATATAAGAAACTAGCGACCCGCCCCAGCTTCGCTCGAGTACAAATTATACATATAAACCTTCCTCTTCAATCACTCTATCTATTAAAAAAAACCGCATCAAAATCCGTTGCGTAGTTTTAAAGATTTAAGCATACATAGGGATATAGGGACAGAGAAAGCGACTTTGTTTTATATTTACTACTACTACTATGTAGTGATTATAACATGACAAATTACACACTTGAGACATGCCTACCACTACAGTGCCCAATGTAGGGACAATTAAAACGCTTGGCAATCATAACCAGGACAGTGTTTGAGCTAGCGGTGCGCGTCCGCAAACATGCCCGAGCCGCTGCAGAAGCGGGGCAGCCCCAACACTGCCCTGAATGCGTTGTTGTACTGGACCCGGAGGGCACTGTAAGCAGCTTGTGAGTACGATGCCTATAGATTGCACGTATATAGGGATGTACAGATTAAGGCTTTCAAAAGTGTAATCTTTACTTGCTTTGAACATCGTGCAAACCTACGGGCTATCATATTTGATCTCTTAGACAGTGCCCTTTTTTTTTGTGGTTTGGGAAATCATCCAATGACTTCTCCCGCTCTGAGAGGAGCGGGAGGGCGTGTCAGACTCTTACTGACTAAAATCCACCCCTGTGCCTTCCTGCCCTTAGTGCCCGGGGGCGAGGTAACTCTGTTTCGAATTTATTCTCAACCCCCGGGCAGACATTGGCCATGACGGGCCCCGTCCTAATGGCTGACAACTCTTTGAGGCGCGCGTGGAATTCTACGTGCCGTCGACTCTCGGGCCTGGTGCTGATCGGACGGCGAGCTACCCATTACTCGCCGTCGGCAGGCCCGGGTCTACGGTGGCCGGAGATCGTCTCGCGGCGCCGGAAGACCCAGACGTCTTCTGAGGCGGCTGCTGCTGAGAGCGTGAGGGCGTCTCCGTTGTTGAGTCTCCCTCACACGTCCCGCCTCCGCCTTCGCGAGCATTACTGCTTCGCAGAAGGAGGAGACGGCTTCCCATTCCCTCTCGCTCCGTACCATGGCCTGAACCAGGGCAGGGCGCGAGAGGTCGGTGCCGCCTATCGCATCCACGAGGACACGGCGGGGCTCCGCCCAAGCGGGGCAGACCTCCACCGTATGCTCCACCGTGTCCTCGGGATAGAGAGTGCCCTACGCTCCCGCTCAATGTCGACATGGTCCTTCAGGTCGGCCGTTACCCAGTGCCCGGGCGGATTACGGCCCACACCGTCTCACGAAGAGGAGGCCTGTGCCCCAGCAGTGGGGACGTTAAAAGGCTGAGATGATGACGATGACATCCGTTGCAATGGTACATCATTCAGACGAATAGAGGGCACATGTTGTGGGCATTTGGCGCCTCCCTGAAAAACCATGTATTGGCTTTTAGCAACAAAAAATGAGTTAGCAAAATAATTTGGTATTTTTATAATAATATTCAGAATTGTTTTTTTGCTCATTATAAATTTAACAATAATCGTATTTATAAACTTTTCTATTTTATACAACAACAATTAATTATCAAATTTAATACTCATGAAAAAAGGCATTTTTGCAAAAGTATCAGTGTTGCACCAAGGGTGCGTTTCATTACTTGTTTTTTAATATAAATAAACACTATGTGAAAATTTCAATTGTCTATTTACTACTGTTCATGAGATACGCTAACAGACAGACGGACGGACGAACGGACACCGGAGTCATAATAATAAGGTTCCATTGGGTACCCTTGGGGTACGAAACCCAAAAACATACAAGACTCACGAGAGCCATTTCGAGACATAATACAGTCTCAGATCAGTCTTGAGATTTTGCATAATATTTTGGGACAATTTTAGTGAAAGAGAAAACATTTTTAAAGCTCAAAAACGTTGCCTTAGAGTCATGTTTGGTCTAAATATAATAATAATAATAATAAAAAATTTAATTTCAGACTAAGTCCATAGGGTTAGTAACAAATTACTTAAAAAACTAGTGTTAGTAGGTACAGACATTATAGCTAAAACATACAGCTACACATCAGCGTGGAGCTGCATCCACCTCTGCATCAACGGAGAATCCCACCGATCTGCGAACACACTGACAATAGTGTTGGTACTGCCGCGAATACGCGTCATCAGAGAGGCACATCTTTTCCTAATAATAGCGGCGAAACCATCAATGTTTGTGTCCGCAAACATCCCTGATGCACTGCAACGCCACGGCAGCCCCAACAGTACTCTCAGTGCATTATTATATTGGACACGTAGGTCGCTGTATGTCCGCTGAGTGAAACTGACCCATAGGCTGCACGTGTAGAAGGACTGACAGTAAGCTTTAAAAAGCGTGATTTTTACTGGCTTCGTACATCGCGCAAACCTGCGGGCCAGCATGTTACAACGAACAGCCAGCGACCTACGTTCCCTCTCAATGTCACTATTGTCTTTGAAATCTTCGGTGACCCAGTGGCCTAGGTATTTACACTTATCTACCCTTCGCAGGGATTCTCCACACAGTGCGACATTTGGAATACTAGAATATGTCACACTGCCTGCCTTAAAAACCATTAGTTCGCTCTTTGTGACATTATATTTGAGGCCATGACTCTCCGCGTAAGATTCGCATATAGCGATCAGTCGCCTCAGAGCACCGATCGATGGGCTCAGCAACACCATATCATCAGCATAACTAATGTTATTAATACACACCCCGTCAACATGACATCCGATATTGATGCTGCTGAGCTCAACGATCAGTTGGTTCATGTATAGGTTGAAGAGTCTGGGTGAGCTAAGCCCCCCCTGCCTCACCCCGCACTCCATCCGATACACGTCCGAGTGCGAGCCAACCCATTTCACACTATTACTTTGACTACCATACCAGTACTTAAATATTGACACTATCTCAGGTGGTAAAGTAGTATCACATTGTAGTTTACGCCAGAGAACATCGTAACATACAAGATCGAACGCCCTCGACAGATCCAGAAAACAGGCAAAAATAGGCGTCTTCCTGTCTGTGTAGTATTGAACAGTCTGCTTGAGGCACAAGATTGCACTCTCAGTTGACAGCCCAGGCCGAAAGCCGAACTGGGCGTCATGCAGTTCGACATGTTTTGCTAATTGTTTATCAAGCAGACTGTCCAAAACTTTTGCTATGACAGTGGCCAGAGAAATGGGCCTGTAATTGGTTATGTCAGAGGCGTCCCCCGTTTTATTTTTTACAATAGGCACTACCAAAGTATACATAAGATCATCCGGTAAGTAACTGTGACTAATGCACATGTTAAAAAACAATGCAAGCACACGAGGCAGGTGTCTCCCCGCATACTTCAGGTGCTCGATGCTGAGGCCATCATGACCCGGTGATTTACCCCTCTTCATTTTCCTTACAATGGCCGCAATTTCTTGAGCCGTAAAAATAATTGACATTTCCCCAGAGTTGGCTCCAGCATCGACCGCCTGAACAGGTCTAGTAAGAGTTGACTCAACCTTGAAATGACGCCGGAAAGCATTGGCTATATCTGCTGGCTCATGTACTCCCGCCACGCCCACAGGGGGACTCGACTTCGGATTGAAACTATTTGTTGATTTCCAAAATGATCCGAATTTCTTTTCAGTGTGATGTTTAGCCAAAATATCCATTTTGATTTGCTGTTGGTTATCTTGACAATATTTCAATTTGTTCTTAAAGGTTTTCCTCGATTGACACATTTTATTGTAAACATAACCACTAGCAGGTTTACCATAAAACAACCATGTTTGGTAGCACAGTCGAGCCTCTCTGTGAGCGTCACGAACATACTTATTCCAACCAGGAATGTATCTTTTGCCATTATGACGCATTTGTTTACATAAATAAGTGCGGTCGGCACCTTCCTTTAAAATGCTTATCAAACTGTGATACATTTTATCCAACACTACAGAGTGATTAGGATTAGAACACAGTTTATGCGCACAATAACGAAAATCATCCGGGAAATCTAATAATTTTAATTTAGAATTACAAAAAATCGAATATTCATTAATTTGATTGACATTTCTTTCGCCCCATATTACCCTATTGCAAGTATAGGTAGGAGTTACTAATTTAGGTATTATTAAATCAATATTACATTCAATTAACAAGGGAATATGATCCGACAAATAGACTCCATACAAAACTGACGCTCTTACAACTAAATGTCGTGCCGCACTGCTCACTACACAGTGATCGAGCCAGCGCAATGCACCGTTAGCGGTACTCTCAAATGTAAACGTGTCCTTCGGAAGTAGTTCCATATCAACACATGACCATGATTGCTCCCCACACACAGTTAACAATTCATCTGAAAAGCGCTCACCTGGGTGTGCATTAAGATCTCCTAGTATGAACACTGATTCTACATTACTGTTCTCAACTATAGCAATAATTTCACTTAAGCACTCCGTAAACTCAACTAGATTATCAGCCGAGTTAGTAGGCATATACACTGAGAATATCAATAGGGAACGGTCTGCATGCTCAATCCTAATAGCAACGAGACGATCACTACTACACTGCACCACTGATACTGCTGCAAACGCTGATTTCCTCCATAAGAGCGCGACTCCACCATATGGTCTTCCTGTAAGGACACCCGCAGACGTGTCAACGGCGGACTTACCCGCATAAGCGAAGCCGTCATCAATTCTGCCAAGGTACGGCACATCATGGGGTACACAGCACAATCTGCGAACGCTATCTGCTGATCGAATAACATTCTTACAATTGAATGTTGATAAAGTTACATTCTTTTTGTTGTTATTATCCATTATGTACAAATTGTAGGATCATCATATACAATATCTGTGTCTTTTCCTCTCTTGAAGTTGATAAATCGTCTGAAAGTAATTCCCTCTGGCCAAAATTTATCATCCAAAAAAGTACTTAGTTTGTGCCTAGGTATAAACAACTTAAAGGCGTTATACTGCCTCTCAGACTTCATATTAATTTTCTCTAATTTTACAACTTCACTTGCTTTTCGTTCTATATAATCAGTTATATCTTTTTCACTTGCAGCTTTATTCACGTTAGAAATAAAAATAGGTATTTTTATCTCAGCGGCCTTGAAATTTCCTAATGAATTAGAAAGTGCTTTGCCGGTCATACCTACAAATCGATTTCTCGTTTTTGACCTTTGCACCAATATCCATTGTTCATCATGTTTATTTTCCTTCCATTCGCCTTTTCTTACAATTTCGGCCATAGTCTGTTGTTTACGTACGTTATCTACGGTCACTAAGCTGTCGTTATTAAGCATTGTCGAGTTAACCGGTGCAGGCGAGACGGGTATAGTCCGAGTGTCACCTCCAGCCTGCGTGTGAACGAGAGTGCGATATATCGGCGTCGGCGTTACGCTAGCACTATCGTGAGTCATATCCTTACTATTGGATCGCGGTACAACGACATCGTGTACCGGCCGCTGTTCGATGTGAGGTAGTCCAAACGGGCCACTATCTAGCATGTACCCTCCTCTCTTCATGTTAACATTCGAATTTATTAACGGACTCGATTTTTCAGCATTCACTTTTAGTTTCAGTTCCTCTAATTGAACATTTGTCACATAACTATTCTTGATATCTTCAACTTCTTTCCGTAACACCAATATATCCTTCAATAGTTTCGTGACGTCGACGTGATCAAAACAAACTGGTGGCAACTTGTGTAGGTCATACGCCACAAACACTGGTATTTGTTCAGGGTCTATCGTTTTAAACACAGTAATCATATCCTCTAGGTCTTTTTGTTTCTTGTTCTTGCGTCTGGACACCAGCTTTTTTGTTGTTTTCGTGGATATGTACAACAACTTCTTTGCTTCATCTATTTCCTCTGCAGAAAATGCAGTTTCACATATCCTTATCAAGCTTTCATTATCGACTACATGATGCCGATCACGTATGAACGCAAGGACTTCCGATATCACTAAATTACAACTCGTACACTTAAGCTTATTTACAGACATTCTCGTAATACAAACTCGGCGACCGCTAATGACTGCGCGCGCGCGACGACTGACCTAATGGATAATAGTTGCATCCCCGTTTTTAAATCTCATAAACTTATAATGTTTCCATGTACTTATTTATACATATATTAGAATTAGCCATATTTGTTAACACAAATCCATTATGTATTTCCTTCTTTGAGCAATACTAGAAAAAAAACTACACTACACTACACCCCAATCACAAACATCCAGTCGCAATCATCCTATTTTAGTTTTGTTTTATAATTATCTCCTTTCACACACAGACACATACTTCTCTGTTTGATATCTAGCTAATGGCACTCGTGATTTGCAGCTTTCGAGCTTTTAATATGGTTTTTTTTATTGGGGTGGGAAATCATCCAATGACTTCTCCCGCTCTGGGTGGAGCAGGAGGGCGTGTCAGACTCTTACTGACTAAAACCCACCCCTGTTCCTTCCCTGCCCTGAATCCCCAGGGGCGCGGTAACTCTGTTTCGAATTTATCCACAACCCCTGGGCAGGCATCGGTCATGATGGGTCCCGTCATGATATGAAACCTAAGAACCCAACAGAACCCCCTAGGTAGACAGTTGAAATTTTCACAGAACGTGTATTTCTGTTGCCGATAGCATAAATAATAAAAGTAAATTAAAAAAAAGGGGGTTCCCCTACTGGAAACGTGTCTTTTTGTTTTGGCTTTTTTAGCTCGATCTTAATAATGGCAACAAGTAGATGCGTATAATCTTGTGCGACGGTGCGGAACCCTTCATGCGCGACTCCGACTCGCACTTGTAGGGCGTTATTTACGTTGTCGAGATTTGGGGAACGTCTGTCAATCTTAAAAGGTAAGGACGTATCGTCAGCAAACAATACCATTTGAGGTTTGTTTTCTAGTAGATAGGGAAGATCATTAATTAATTAGTTAAATGAATTACAACGGTTTAAAACCAATTACAGTAACTAAAACTAAAGATTATTAACAAAATACAGAAATCAAAACAGAAAACTACTAAACATCAAATTTTAAAAATAAAAAGGATCTCGAAATTTTCACAAATCCCTCTCACAGTACTTCTGACATGCCAATAAAATCATCTTCCGCAAACAGATCGTTTGTTGGATTAGAATCCAAGAGATCATTAAGTGCAGCCAGAGTGCGAGGTATTGGAGACTTTTGTACTATGACAATGGAGCTTTATTTAATTATCTGTAACAGTATCGATTTCCCTCAAATCGATCATATTTTTAGATTACGCTCTATTAATATAATGCCAGCGTTTGTGCAGTTAGTGACGTATAATAAATTAGGTGTAGTGACGATTTACAAAGGCTGTTTAAAACAAAAGTAGAAATTTACTTGTTTTCTACACTTTACCATTGTTATTGAGGCTAAGATTTAAAAGGGTTAATTAAACAAAATAGACGATTTTTTTGGTATATCCGATTCATGTAACAGTTAGGCCGAGAAACGGGTTTCTCCTTTGGTCATATATATATACTTAAAAAGGAGAGGGTACCCAATATCGAGCCTTGTGGTACTCCCACTTGGACTTTTAAACCCCGTGAATGGAAACTATTTATTTGAAATTGCTGCTGACTGTCATTTAAATAAAACTTCATTAAATTGAGTGCAAGTTTACCTAGTCCGTAATGTTTTAGTTTTAAGAGCAAGGTTTCGTGGTTAACGCAATCAAATGCCTTTGAGGGCACAAAAAATGCATCTTGCCGTAGGATCTCTTCCCATGCTGTAAATATGTGTTTTAATAAAGTGACACCAGCGTCTGTCGTATAACGACCCTTAGTGAAACCATACAGGTTGAGCATTTGATAGAGCATTACTTTTTCAAACACCTTGCTGAAAACCGGCAACACCGATACAGGTCTATAATTATTGGTGTTTTACTGTCGCTGGATTTAAAAAGTGGTATAACTTTGCTGTATTTCATTATATCCGGAAAGACTCCTTAGTTGACACACAAATTAAATATCAAAGCCAAGTATGGTGCTATGGTTTCAATCTCAATTATAGACGTGCATATCTTTAATAGACATTCCCCATAGATCTCCAGTTAATTTGATTTTGATTAGCATATTAGGATTAGCATCCGGTGTTTCTCAATATGTGTAAGTATAAATAAATATTGAAATCAAATAAAAGAAGCTAGGTACCTACTCATTGGATTTTTCTATTGAAGACTTTCTAATGTTGTAGAGAGTTATGACGAACAAAACGAAATTGATGATAATTAATATCCCGATTGGTATCTTATAGTACAAATCAAACGACACTCCTGAAAAGAAAACATTCATTAGCGTTTACAAAAAATAGGAAAAGGCAACCATCAGAGTGTAAATTACCTATTACAAAAACGAAAACAATCATTATGCTCAATAGCTTTCCATCTATGGTGTTTGTATAGCCAATTGGAAATAAAACAAAATTATCATGAATTGGAAATATACGAGTAATATGGTATGAAATCTAGTAGAGTTGCTCCCATAGCAATTTATCGTGAGAAAAATCTGCTGTTGCATACGGAAATGCAGTATTAGCACGATCCAAAGGTCTCTGCTATAGAATCAGATAAAGTTGTACTTACTTATCTAAAACGTCAAATAAAAGTACAAACCATTTATGAAGCATTGTTGGAAGGGTGGTGGGACGATATCCAAATTAGGAAGGTTATCCAACGTGGCGACTATAGCTGTTAACAGGAGTGGTGTCCCCCAGGCGTATAGACTGTACCACATGAATTTCACTTGCTGGACATGTTTTGAGTCACGCTAATGATGAAAAGGTTTTCTGAAGAAAAACGAAAATGATACGGTTGTACTAATACACTCATAGACCGGTTTTATGCTTTTCGTATAAGACGGCACCTTCAGCAGGCACCGTCTTGGGCACATCTTGTATGTTTGGGATAATATTCTATCTATTAGTTAAATGTAACGTTTTTGGTTATTAAGAACTTGTTCTTGCATTACCTAAACAGCAAGTAAGCGTTAAACGCATATACAGTCAACCAAAAGATACTCGACAGGAACGCGAAGTACACGACTGGAGCTGAAATAATATAAAAAAAATAATTAGAAAGTATGTACACTGGTTGATCAAAAAACACCCGGTAATTTTGTACATAAAAAAATAAATATTCCTCAATATTTATTCGTCGGATACACTTCTAACAAGGCTTTTTCCTGATTTAGAAGCATTTCTGGCCATGGCCAATGGCATTCAATTCCATCAGTGATTTGGTCTTTATACGGGTGAAGACGGACAGACCGACAGACGCACGAGTGATCATAAAAGGGTTCCGTTTTTACATTCGGATGTTCGCAACCCTAAAAACAAGCCAAATTAGAAAACTTTTCACGACATCCGTGTAATTTAAGTAACATAATTATTATTTTGAAATTAAATATATGAAAGTTGTTATTGTGGAGGAAATTTTGTGGTGGCGGATTAGCGGTAAATTATTGTATTCATATTTACCGGTCATGATCGATATGAGATAAATTTTGTCACTTTGACCGGTAATTATTGATAATTTTGGTACACACGTGTTATTTTAATAGTGCTGGGGCCTGGTACTGGTTGTCAAAATACACACAGTGAGTTCCGAAAGTATTTTGACAATGATGGAATACTAGAGGATGTGAAGCATGTATATAGGGTGACTGGTAATTAGTGATCGATACTTAAACACGTGATTGTACTTATGATAACAAACAACTTTCCCAAAGCTGGTTATTATAGATATTTAAAACTTATGCATGTCCATTTCTCACTTACTAATTATTTTGCAGAACTGCGGTGGTGGTTCGGGTTGCATGCTAATAAAAGTAAAAGTCAATTTAGTTATGAAAGCAAGGAGTAAAGAAAACGTGTATGCCATCAGTACACGGTCCGAAAATTTTCGATGATCAGGTAGCAGACAGTACACCGCCAACACCAAAAACAGGAAGAACGATGATATCAGCACACCTGGAAATAATCAACAATACCATCAGGCACCTAATAACCAGTGATCGGAGTAGGTAGATTGATTTGGGGTCAGTGAACTGGCGCGTATATATTAATATGGAAATGCCTCCGGGATTCCGGGCTTTTGTAATAATTAAGATTTTTTAGGAATTTCAAATATTGTAATGTGTAAGATGAAGAATATTCAAAAATATAAAATAATTACAAGCAGCAGATAATAAAGTTGCAAGAAATAACTACTAAATTAGTCATTTGTACATTTCGAATGGACGCACAAAAGTAAGATTCACTTTATTACTTGATAAATAAGAAATAAAACAATTAAACGTTTAACTATCGCATTCTATAAATTTCAAATGTTTAAAAATCTTTACATTCACAATATTTGATTCAATCCCGTGGCAAAGGCTTATCCATGTTATGATTTCTATGACTATTCATGATGCAAGTACGTAAAATCAATCTACCTACTCCGACCACTGCTAATAACCTATGTATGTGTATCTCTACCGGTCGTCGACCGGCTCGACACCGACGTTTCATATTAAATTCTTTCTAAAAAGTTTTACTAACCTCATATTTCAAATGTTTGTATCTGCTTCGTTTCTTTTGGGTCTGCGTGAATTAGTCTGACGATGATTTTTACCGCTGGTTTATTTTCATCATTTTTCATTAATTTGTATTCTATACAATATTTCAGTATTTCAATTTTATACAATTGTTTTGATCCACTTGAATCTTGATACCATAATGATCCATCCTGTAAAAATCAAGCAATTTTTTGTTACTTAAAAAAAGGGGAATACCATAGTGATCCATTCTGATAAAAGAAAGCAATTTATGTTATTTACAAAAACGGGCTTAGAAAATTATTTTATTGTGACATTTAAAGGACAAGGAATTTAAACTACCGTCAGAGTACCACCAAGTAATAATACCGAATTTCGGAAGTCGGTGTCAAATATAACGAAGAAATAAAATACTAACACCGACGTTCCCAAATTAAAGTAATTTTTAAATTTTTAGTGTACTGTTGGATATCGGTTGTATTTTTTGTAAAAAAGGTTTTTTTTTTGTTTGTCAAACCGACCAAACGGTTATTTTTCAATAAAGTAATAAAAAAAAACAACACATAATCAGCCATAACATAACATAATCAGCCTTATATTTCCCACCGCTGGGACTCAGCCCTCCTCTCCACGAGGCTGTAATCCACCACGCGGGCCCAATGCGGGCTGGTGGATGTCACATGTCTTCGGTTCTAAGAAATACCGGTTTCCTCACGATGTTTTCCTTCACCGTTTTTAGAGCAGTGAGATGATGAAATAATTTAGGTAGGGTGGAGCGGAAGGGTGTGTCAGACTCTTACTGACTAAAAACCACCCCTGTTCCTCCCTGCCCTGAATGCCCAGGGGCGAGGTAACTCTTTTGACTTTATCCTCAACCCCCGGACAACTCTTAGAGGCGCGTGTGGAACACTACGCGCCGTCGACTCTTGGGCCTGGTGCTGATCGGACGGCGAGTTACCCACTACTCGCCGTCCGCAGGCCCGGGTCTACGGTGGCCGGAGATCGTCTCGCGGCGCCGGAAGCCCCAGGCGTCTCCTGCGGCGGCTGCTGCTGATGGCGTGAGGGCGAGTCTGTTGTTGTAGCCTCTCCCTCACCCGATCTGCCTCCTCCTTCGCGAGCATTACTGCTTCGCAGAAGGAGGAGACTGCTTCCCATTCCCTCTTGCTCCGTACAGTGGCCTGGACCAGGGCCGGGCGCTGGACCGGGCCAGGGAGAGGTCGCTGCCGCCGATCGCCTCCACGAGGACACGGCGGGGCTCCGCCCAAGCGGGGCAGATCTCCACCGTGTGCTACACCGTGTCTTCTGGGCGATCCTCATAGTGGGGACACCCGGGCGTTTCCCTCCGCCTTATTCTACACAGGAACCTCCCGAAACTTCCGTGTCCGGTGAGGACCTGTGTCAGGCGGAAGGTGAGGACGCCGTGGCGTCTCTCCAGCCTCTCCTCAAAGAGGGGCACTACCGCCGCAATGGTGGCGTGCCCAGCGCTGGGTTGCGACAGTCGCTCTCTCCATGTCGCCATGAGATCCTGCCGGAGCTCTGTCCGCCGAGCCGCAAGGTGTTTGTGGTGCGGAGTTTCGCCCTGGCGTTTCGCCTCCTCGCGCCACTCACGCCTACGACAAAGTGTTAGATATTTTGTTGTTTAATTTATAGCTGTTTATATGTAGATAGGTATAACTACATGGACAAACTTCTATTATATTTTCGAATCGAATATGTTATATTGAGCATTATTACAAATAGGACTTTTTTGTCCATTCTGTTATATTGTATAACTTCTAGTATAACTAGATGGACTGACCCGCTGACAGTCTCTTAGCTATCCTCGGATGGACAGATGGACAGACCGAAATTATAAGGGTTCCTTAGGACTACGGAACCCAAAAAAGATATTTAAAAGAATGACATTTGACCTTGAGGGTAGACAAAGTATTAACAATTCGTTTTGAGTGCTCTTAGTTAAATTAAGTCTTAATATTATTTTATACCTATATTTAATGTATTAAACCAGTTCATTTTGTATTAAATCGCCCCACACCCGCTATCTATTACTATCAAGACAGTAGCACTTGTACACACCTGCAACCTGATCAGTTTATTACACATCACTACACTGAATATGGACACGAAGCTTGCTGCCAGCCTAGAGGACCTGGAGAAGTTGTTTGGCTCCCGCATGCAAGAGTATGAAGCCAAATTGCAAAAAGCTACTGGCACCGTTTCAGCTTCAGCTGACATTTCATCAATCGCATGTGAGTTCTCAGAGTTTAAGAATTTTGTCTGTCAAGCACTCTCCAAATTAAAGATTCAGATTGAGTTGCTCGCTGCTGGGTTCGACAGGCATGAAACTATCATGCGAAGAAAGGTCCTGTTGTTCCATGGTGTTCCGGAGAAGGATAATGAGAAGTTAAGCGATGTGGTCTACAATATATTATCTAACCAAATGAAATTGACAGACCTGAGCAGGGACAAGAATGTCATCCATGTCTGTCATAGACTCGGATTTTCACAGCAGAAGGCCCGTCCCATACTGGTACGCTTCTTCAAAATGGAGAACCGACAACTTGTTTGGGAAAGCAAGAAAACTCTCAAGGGTACCGGGACTACAATCTCCGAGTTTCTGACACAAGTAAGGCACCGTGTGTTTGCAGCAGCTCGTAAGCATTTCGGCATGTCAAACTGCTGGTCTACGGAAGGCAGGATTGTTGTCATTTGCCCAGACAAATCCCGTAAGAAAATAGAAACGACAGGCGAACTTCTCGATCTTATTGCCAAATTCCCGTGCTGCTCAGTCGACGCCGGCGATTCTGCACAATCTGAAGAACCTGGAGCTCCTGCGGTCGCATCTTCGGGTACGCCTGCTAGGAACTTGAGGAAGACGCGTCTGCGCAAGTAGTGCAATCATTGTTGTTGTTATTGTCGGTCCATTTACTTTAGTCCTTCTAAATTTGGCCGCTTCGCACGATCGCTTTCACCATATCAATTGTTGGGCCGGTAGTTCTTAATATTATTTTTATTTTAATTTATTAACCTTATGCCGGTGTCCCACTATCTGTATGAATGTGACAGTTGTCATCTGTCAGATGGTGACGTTGACAAACTTGTCATCTGTCAGATGACGGTGTCACCGCTCCATGTGTATGGTGGCCGTGATCGTGTTGCGTTTTATTATATGTGCGTTAAGATGTGTGAATCGTTGTTCTCGTTTTGTTTTCGTTTTACGCAATTTTTATATCTCTTTTGCGTTTCTTGTTTAAAGCTACATCTATTATTGTGAGATTTCTGTCAATATACCTGCGAGGTGGGGTGGTTTTCTTTTCTTATTGAAAGAAAATCTATTTTAGCGTTTTGCATTTTAGTTAAGTTATTATTGTATATTATTACATTATTTATATATTAATATATAATATTATTATTTGTTTAATATGAACAATGTAGCTGACTTTAACGACAGCTTTTTCTCTTGCTCTTCTTCTGATAGTTTTGCTAGTGCGGACAGTGACTCTTCCTTTCCGCTCACTTTACATAGTAAACTCTCATCTCTTTTCTCTACTGATCCTAAAAATCTGCATATAGCGCACATAAATGCCCAGAGTGTTCCTGGTCACTATTCTGATCTTCTGGCATCCTTTAGCAGTGCCCACCTTGATGCCCTATTGATCTCGGAATCTTATCTGAAGCCTTCTCTTCTCTCTACGCAATTTACACTTCCTGGCTTCGTCTTGATCCGCAACGATAGGACTGGTAAAGGTGGAGGAGGTGTAGCTATGTACTTACGCGCTGACCTACCCTACAAGGTAGTCAGCTCATCTCCTTCTCTGTACTCTGAGTCGGCTGAATACTTGTTTCTTGAAATTTCTGTACATCACACAAAAGTCTTGCTTGCAGTGCTGTACAGCCCTAACCTTCACATTGACTACTTTGATTCTCTTGACTGCACTCTCAGTAATCTTTGCCCTTTGTATGAACACGTTATTTTGATGGGCGATTTTAACACTTGCCTGATCAAAAATGACACTCGCTCTCATAAACTCCTTTCGCTCCTATCTTCTTTTAATCTTCAAGTCTTGCCACTTTCTGCAACTCACTATTCCCCTAACTGTACACCCTCTTTACTAGATCTTATGATTGTTTCTTCGCCTAGTAATGTCTCTTATCATGGTCAACTCACTGCCAACTTTTCTTACCACGACCTTATTTACCTGTCGTACCGTATCCGTGTTCCCAAGCGTAAGTCTCAGTTCCTGTATCTCCGTAATTATAAGGGCATGGACCTGGAGGCGTTGCAGCGTGATGCCGAGGATGTGGACTGGTCTCGGCTGGTTGAGATCAATGACATCGATGGCAAGGTGAATTCCTTTAACTCGACTGTTCTCGACTTGTATGACCAACACGCCCCTATTCGACGTGTCAAGGTAAAATATAACCCTGCTCCATGGATAACACAGGCAATTAAAGAACTTATGGCCTACAGGGATAAAGCTAAGAGGAGATATAAGCGCAGACCCTCAGAGCTGAATCTCAATTATTATAAATCGCTACGTAATCGCTGCAGGCGTCTGTGTCAAGATGCTAAGAGACGCTATTTCCACGAACAAGTCGATAACCGCAGTTCCTCCGATATTTGGAAATTTCTTAAGTCTGTTGGAATAGGCAAATCATCTACCACCCAGTGTAAGGATGTGAACCTTAACGATCTAAATAAGCATTTCTCTCACCTTCCCTTTTCTCTTGATCCTTGTGTCAAAGCTGCGACATTAGAGAGTCTTGCTAGTTTGCCTTTGCTTCATTGTTCTCATTTTAACCTTAAAGATGTTACTGAGGTTGACGTTAAGAAATCTGTTCTCGCTATTACTTCTTCTGCAGTTGGTAATGATAAGTTGTGTTCCAGAATGATAACTCTCATCCTTCCCTCATTACTGCCTATTCTCACTCATATATTCAATCACTCATTTACCTCTTGCTCCTTTCCGTCAGTCTGGAAACAGGCGCACATTATACCGCTGCCTAAAACTAACAATCCTTCTTTATTAACTCACTTTAGACCTATTTCTATTCTTCCATTTCTCTCTAAAGTTTTTGAGCACATAGTTCATAGACAACTATCTTCTTTCTTGGCGTCGAACTCGATAATATCTCCCTTCCAATCCGGTTTTCGCGCAGGTCACAGTACGGTTACTGCGCTTTTAAAAGTGACTGACGATATCCGCTGGGCTATGGAGAATAAGTCCCTTACTGTCCTTGTGTTACTTGACTTTAGCAGTGCCTTCAACTCAGTAGACTTCGACATCTTACTAGGAATCCTTAAAGCTATTAATTTCTCTTCTTCTGCGTTAGACTGGTTCAATTCGTATCTTCGGGGACGCTCTCAGTGTGTCCGCCTTGAAGAATCCTTCTCTGATTGGTGTAGCCTCACTGAGGGTGTTCCTCAGGGTAGCGTTCTCTCTCCTCTTCTATTTTCCATTTTTATTAACTTTGTTACAAGAGTCATCTCTTCCAGTTTCCATCTTTACGCAGATGACTTGCAGCTTTATCGACATTTTACTGTAGCCGATGCGGATGCTGCTATCGCCGTTGTGAATCATGACCTGGCTTGTATCAGCGCCTGGGCCAAGTCATTTGGCTTACAGATCAACCCTAATAAATCTCAGGCCATGATCATAGGCAGCAGGTTTGTGCGTACTGCGGCTGTTGTCTCGTCCCTGTCACCTTTATATCTCGATGGTGTTCTCATTGAATATTCCGATACTGCCAAAGATCTGGGTGTTATTATTGACTCCAATCTGTCGTGGCGTGCGCAGGTCAATGAGGTCAGTCGAAAGGTAAACTATTCTTTCCATTCGCTTAAATGCCTTCAGGGTCTATTGCCTTTAAAAACAAAAATCTCTTTAGCCCAAACTCTTATTCAGCCGATTATAGACTATGCCGATGCCTGCTACCTGGATGCTACTGAGGAGCTACTAAGCAAGCTTGAGCGTCTGCAAAACTTAGGTATTCGGTTTATTTTTGGTCTGCGTAAGTATGACCATGTCTCTCACCTTCGCAAGGAGCTCAAGTGGCTCCCAATCCGACTTCGCAGGAACACTCGGATTCTTTGTCTCCTTTTCAACATTCTACACAACCCGTCTTATCCCTCCTACCTGCGTGAGCGAATTTCTTACGCTCGCCCTGGTGACGCGCCGTGCAGATCTCACCTTAGATCCCTCCTCAAAACCCATCCTCATAAATCCAGTTACTATTCCTACTCTTTCTCTGTCCATGCAGTAAGATTGTGGAACTCGCTTCCGCCTAGCATTCGAGACTTGAAGTCAATTTCTCTCTTCAAAAATCGTGTTAAAGAGCACTACCTTTCCTCTCTATTATAATATTTTTTTATATATTTGTATGTCATGTATCTATTTACAGGTTTAGGTATATATTTATGTAAGTATATATATATATATTTACAATATATGTGTAGGTTTATTTGATACCTTAGTATAGGACATCTTGTATTCTATTTTTCTGTTTCTTACACACTTTTGTCTACATTTCTTTCTCACTTCTCCTATCGCAGGTCTGCTGGTAGAAATTTCTTAAGAAATAAGCAGTTCCTTTGTACTATATTTATAATTATGTTTATTGTTACTGTGTCTCTGTGTGTACATAAATGATTAAATAAATAAATAAATAAGACATTTAAATGAAAAGGAATTTAAACTATCATTAGATGAGGCATGTTTTGGTTGTGCGTTGTTTTTTAACTAATAATTTTAAAGAAGTTCGTTTCACATAAAGAAGGATGGCCAAATCGTACCCGACAACGAAACGATGGCCTCCCAATACGTCATATTTATGAAAAATACCCTTATTTTTTAAGGTCATAGAAAACACAAGAAATATCTCAATAAGTAGCCACAAAAAAAAAGTAATCCAATTTTTTTGTTTTTGTAACTTTTTCTAAATTATTTAGAATAATAGTTTCAGAACGCACCTCTAGACGATTCATTTCGCGTTTGAAACGACTTGGTATTCAAATTCACGTTTTTCTGAAAAGTTTTAACTGTAATTCTATTCAATTAGTTTAAAGTAGCGACCGACCGAAACATGTTATTTTGCCGAAACCGAAACCGAAACCGAAGGTTCGGTTTGATTGTAGTTTCGGCCGAAACCGAAACCGAAACCGAACCTTTTATAAAAAAAAAAGTCCTTTAAAAGTCGAAAAAATGTTAGTAAGCCCGTTTTTTTCTAAAATTAATATCTTGCCGACCTATAATTACAGGTTTCTACTTTCAAAGATTTATCACAATGAAATTTCAGCACAGTTACAGAGGTTCTATTTGAAAATTTAACTACCCTATAAAGTGAAAAAAATACATTATTTGTAACACAAAGTTAGCGATTTTTCAATGGTGGTATAAAATAAAACAAATTTATTATTAAAATATGATGCTCATATATTATGTATATTTATTTTCAGTTACTTACATTTTAATTATACTCACAAATATCACAATCAGTTAGCCTCGAATGGCTAATTCAAATATAATTAGATAATCAAAATAATCAAATTGATCACCTTTGGTAATCACTTTAGCGAACCTTTTTTTTATTATGTAAGGTGCATAACATAGGTTATGATAACAAATCAACAAGTATAATATAGTAACAAATCTATACTTATACTTTTTATTTTTTATAACTAATTATCTAATTAAAAATAAAAACAGTGTTTTTGACATACTTACTGAGATCAACAGCCGTGCCGAGCGCGACCCGAAGGTACGATGTTGTAAGTTTCGGCGCGGCCGAAGGGTTCGTTTTTGGCCGAAACCGAGAGTCGGGCCGAAACTTGATTTTTTGGCCGAAACTGGCCGAAACCGAAACCGAAACTGAAATTTCGGTCGGACACTAGTTGAAAGGCATCAAATCAACGAATTTGCTGATATTATGTATTGGATTCTTCTCATAAAAAATAATTATGTTGGTTTATACACCCCAACACTGATGGCGGTGGTTCTGGACACCGATTTTGTTTCTTGGATATTTGTGAGAGAAATCATGCAGACGCCACAACTAGCCCTGCGATTGCTATGTGTTAATTATAACATACGCATTGATACACTTCGCCGCCATCTCGTTTTTGATCTTGATACGAGAGTAATTTGTAACATCTGCGAGAGGAATCCTTTAATAATAGTACGTATTTATACCTACTCATTTTAGTACATATACCAACATAAACAATCATACATCATATAACAACTCTAATTTTTATTTTAGATCACTGAAGAAGACTACATATTATGTGATGCCAGTAAACAATTGGCAATGCAGCATGTCAACTCCGAATTAAGTAATGAACCTGTAGCGACATCTATGACGCTACATACGAACTAGAACAGCAAAATTCCTACATCGCGCAAGCAGAGTTCTCCGCGCGATTCGAACATATACAACAGCCCGAAATCAACTATCGGGCAGTTGCCCGGACCAGACACAACACCCGTCTGGTCGGAGGATCCTCCCTTTTCAACGGAGGTTTGCGGGACTTTACACCCTGTTCCGCGTACCTCCAAAAAACCTGGTGCCTCATCTTCCCGTGGCCACATGCATGTTTGCATACTTTGTGGAAGTTCTCTGCGGAACCGTAAACGTGACCTGATTGTGAGAGAGAATCCATCTCAGTTGCTACAAGCAATACACATTGAACTTGAAAATAGAATTGCCTCACAGCAGGTAATTATGATCTTTTTTATTGTTGTCCTATGTTATAGTGAATTCATCACTGCAATCTAATATTGTTTTGTAACAATGTTTTTATTTCCTTATGTTTAATAAATAATGAGCCCAAAGATTTATAATAAGACAATGCTGTATGGTTGTTTCAGGCAACTTCATAAGACCTTTTTTGTCATCCCTGTTGGCTGAGACTCAAGAGAGTTGCAATGCATAATATGTAGCAAAATATTGAGCAGCAGGCAGAGCCGGAGCCAGAGCCTGAGCCGGAGCCAGAGCCAGAGCCGGAACCAGAGCTGAAGCTAGAGCCTCAACCCCAAGGGGACCAGCAAGCTGACGAAGTAACCAGGGTGATTAGTTTATCGCAGTATGGACGAGCGGCTAATACTGCAGCACATTGTGTTTTTCTGGTTGCCGAAACAGAGATTTGCATAGAATTTCTGACCCTCTAAGAGCAATATAACTCTAAGCAAAAACAAATATTACTTGCCTATAAATGTTCGTATTTGTGAAGAACATACATTTAGTACTGATTGGGATATGTTGTTCAATTCAAAAAACAGTTTAAGAACATTTACGGCTGAACAAGTGGAATATGCGCTTTCCTTTATTAACGCTTTTAATACATTTCTGTATTTCTCAAGTATGGACAATATACTACAACAATATCAGAGCCAGCAACATTCCTCGATGGTGTAGTGATAAGAGAGGATGATGAATAAAAAGTATTTTTGTCAAGCCTATTTCTTTCATTTAAGTACCCTACCAATTATACTTCATTTACTCCTGTTAACAACCATTACTCAATTTGTCAATATCTATGCAACTTGAGCATTGAAGACTGAAAGGCAGTAGGTATCTAGTGACTAACTCTTCAGCCAGAAATGAAGTGGTCAAACCACAAAAAAGGCTTGGAAGTCTTTCAAGAACCACTTCACGTGTGATGTTATACCAGCTTTGTTTTCTACACTATACGTTGTGCAAGTTAGAGCAATATAGGTGTAGTTTTCATTGAATGATCGTTGGACAAACAAAGAGTTGGTGCGCTTTGCTACAAGTCCTATTGTTTGGGTATTTCTCTGTGAGAAATCGAAATAAATAGAACCGAGATCGCTAATTACCCTTCTCGCTTATCGCTAACTAGACTCATAAGCTACGCCGCAGTCGGGTAGAAGGTAGTTGTAGATTCTAACCTCAAAAGTATTGTTGACGTTATTATAAAAAATCGTGGCTATTTAGAAATAATTTTCAAACGGGATAGTGTTTACGACATAAAAACAAACCAATCTAGCTATAGTTTATTTTGGGGCATGAAAAATAAAAGTCGAGTCCAGCTCCTATAGAAATTTGGCCATTCTTCTTTTTTCTCATATTATTGTTTCATAGAATAATCAATACGCAGAATACTCACTTTGAAAGAAATTTAAATCATTGATTTTTGTTTACAAAGTAGTGGGTAACTCGCCGTCCGATCAGCACCAGGCCCGAAAGTCGACGGCGCGTAGTGATCCACGCGCGCCTCTAAGAGTTGTCAGCAAACAGGACGGGGCCGGTTGTGTTGCCTAGCAATACTAACCTGTTGATGAAGTAATTCGCTTTTGTACTGTTCATATACAGGAATCAATATAGTCTATTGTTTCTCTTATTAACTGTTTTTCTTTATCCTAATCACATAACTTTAACAAGAAATGCTGGTATAGAAGACGTTCTTAAAGGTTTTTCAGGTCAACGATTTAGATTAAGTAATTTTTGGTATTGAATAAAAAGTTATGTAATTTTTATATTACATTTTTATAAGAATTTAAGTTTTGGTTTTATTTATCATTATAATGGTTAAAAGAAATATGAGATTTTTCATTTTTACTATAAATTTATGGCATGGTAATAAATTAACAAAGAACCAACACACACACGTATAGTTTTGCAGAAAGGAACCATTGAGTTTCTTTTTAATTACTATTAAAAATGTTAATGATTTTCATCAATATTAAATTTGTATATGTAGAACAAATTATTTTGTATAATGTAGTAAATAAACTTTATTCAAAATAACTGGATGGATTGGTTCTGGTGTGGATTGATTCTGTTATGCAAAAGTAGGTCCATTTATGAACCATGTACTGTAATCGAATGCGAACTGGTGAGCGAAGGTGAGAAAGGCGAGTGAGGGTGGGAAGGGTGAGTGAGGGTGGGAAGCGTGAGCGAGGGTGGGAAGGGTGAGCGAGGGCGGGAAGCGTGAGCGAGGGCGGGAAGCGTGAGCGAGGGGGAGGAAGCGTGAGCGAGGGTGGGAAGCGTGAGCAAGGGCGGGAAGCGTGAGCGAGGGTGGGAAGCGTGAGCGGGGGTGGGAAGGATGAGCGAGGGCGGGAAGAGTGAGCGAGGGCGGGAAGAGTGAGCGAGGGTGGGAAGGGTGAGTGAGGGCGGGAAGAGTTAGTGAGGGCGGGAAGAGTGAGGGATGGCGGGAAGCGTGAGGGATGGCGGGAAGCGTGAGCGAGGGCGGGAAGAGTGAGCGAGGGCGGGAAGAGTGAGCGAGGGTGGGAAGGGTGAGTGAGGGCGGGAAGAGTGAGGGATGGCGGGAAGCGTGAGCGAGGGTGGGAAGCGTGAGCGAGGGTGGGAAGCGTGAGTGAGGGTGGGAAGCGTGAGTGAGGGTGGGAAGCGTGAGTGAGGGTGGGAAGCGTGAGTGAGGGTGGGAAGCGTGAGCGAGGGCGGGAAGAGTGAGGGATGGCGGGAAGCGTGAGCGAGGGTGGGAAGCGTGAGCGTGAGCGAGGGTGGGAAGCGTGAGCGAGGGTGGGAAGCGTGAGCGAGGGTGGGAAGCGTGAGCGAGGGGGGGAAGCGTGAGCGAGGGCGGGAAGAGTGTGCGAGGGCGGGAAGCGTGAGCGAGGGTGGGAAGCGTGAGCGAGGGTGGGAAGCGTGAGCGAGGGTGGGAAGCGTGAGCGAGGGTGGGATAGGCGAGCGAGGGCTAATAATAGACATTAAAATTCTTGCATTAAAATTTATAAATTTAAAAGATATATACAAACTAAATAATACCTACTCATAACATCTACAAATGCGTATAAAAACAACTCATTAAAATTCTTAGGTATTATGAAATTCGGACTTTTGAAAATCGGAACATCAAAATTCGGAATAAAATATTTCGGAGTATTTGGGTGCAGTTCCCGTCCGTACTAGGGAGACCCTGTGTTACGGATCGCCAGGCCCTGACCCTAAAGAATAAGTTTCTAAACCTGATGTTGCTGGGAAGCAACTGATAAAGTTAAATTTTTAATACAGTGAAAGAAGGACAAAATTGGTGCAGATTGAAGTGGTATTACATACATTTTAGTGTGTGCGATTTCTTTCATCATTAAGTATGCCGGCCATCTTATAGAACTAAAACTTCAGGTGATGTGACATCCACGTACCATGGGCCTGCGTTTCGGCTCATTTCCCTCTCACAAAAAGAAGGTCTGTGACTAAGCATTCTATGTCGATTAGTTATACAATTTAATAAAAAAGCAAGAAAAGAAAATAAATTAAAAACCTGGTTACCTTGAAAATATTATATTCAACGTTTACACCAGGCTCCGATGTGCATCTGAAGAGATCTCTATGATTTTGAACGAAAACAAAATTCTTCTCTGATGTGTTGCTTCCGTCTCCAGAAGATAAAATATTGTTGGAATAAGTGACTAGTGGAGCAAGATATGCAGCCTTTATATCTTATTTTAAATAATTGGAACGAAGTTCCTTATCGCGCGTTGTGAAAGGGGGCTAGACGGAAAAAATTCTTACGAAAAGTTGTCACGACACTTTTTGCTATAGTAAAAAAAATATACTTTTATTACAATTACTTTTGTTATAGTTGTTGTTATTGCTAAAGAGTTGAGTTGAGTTGAGTTGAGCTAATCGAAAGGAACTTCGTTCCATCCGGGTGTCCCTTGACACCTCTCAAGTTTTTTCTTTATTTATGGAGGATCAAAGACCCCAGCTTTGGCTAGGTTATTTCTACAGCGACCAAGCTGGGCCCGCAATCGGTTAAGAGATTACTAGATTGGGACCAGCAGTTCCTGTCCAGGCGGTAGATGTTCTGCCGGAGTAATAAAGTGTGGAGGGTCCCACCCCTCCCTATCTGTTCCTCCACAATTCGCAGATCACATCTGGTCCGCTGCCTTCCGAGGAGCCCGTATATCTCGGGAAGCTCTTACGGCTCTAGGCGTGCAGGTAGAAGTTTATGTTCATACAGGGGGTGACGGCCATCTCGTTTCAGTTTTTCCTTCTCGTTGGAGAGGAGCTATACCCACCAGTGGATAAAACATTGTAAGAGGGGCAGGTTTTAAGCACCAAGTTACGATGCGACAGGCATCGTTCAGCGCTATGTCGACTTCTTTAGTATGGGTAGAACGATGCCACACTAGGCGTGCAAACTCCCTCGTAGAAAAAGAAAGACATAGGCTGGTAGTACGGCGAATCTACGGTGATGCTCCTCAGGTGGTGGACGTAAGACGGTAAAAAACGTTATTTCTAGTCCCGACTTTCTGTTTCGTTTTTACGGACGTTTTTCGGACATTAGTAGGTGTGGAAGGTAAAAACTGACCACCCATTCCCGTTACACCCTGTATGTCGATTTATATAAGTGGCACATTAGGAACTAGAGTTCTCTGATCTTTTTGATCCAGAAATGGACAAAAATTTTTTAGGAGTGGGGCTTAAGAAAACACCTAAAAAATATTGCTGCAATAGATGGTCTATTGCAGATTGGAGATTGGAGAAATGGCAACAGAAGCTGGAGAAAGTTGGCTTGAAAATCAGCAGAACCAAAACTGAATACATGTTCTGCGATTTCGGCGGTCTCTCCAGTTCTGAAGCTGTAGTGCTAGATGGCGCGCTTCTCCCAGTCTGCTCCGATTTTCGGTATCTCGGTTCACTCGTGCAAAGCGATGGCGAAATAGATCGGACTGTTAAGCACAGAATTAACACTGGATGGATGAAATGGCGGCAGGTCACCGGGACTATCTGTGATTCCCGCATTCCCCTAAAACTTAAGGGGAAGATTTATAAAACAATGGTCAGACCTGCTGTCTTGTATGGTTCAGAATGTTGGGCCACAAAAGGGATGAATGAAAAGCAATTGCATGTAGCTGAGATGAGAATGCTAAGAGCGATGTGTGGTGTTACGCGCATGGATAGAATTAGGAATGAGTATATAAGAGGAAGTCTGAAAGTGGCACCGCTGACTGAAAAGTTGTGTGGAAATCGGTTGTCGTGGTATGGGCATGTGATGCGGAGGAATGAAGAAAATGTCGTGAGGAAAGTCTTGTGTATGGATGTGGATGGCTATAAGAGTAGGGGAAGGCCAAAGAAACGATGGTTGGACTGTGTGAAAGAGGATATGGGTAAAAAAGGGGTGACTACAGAGATGACGACTAATAGAGGAGTATGGAAGAAAAAGACATGTTGCGCCGACCCCAAATAAATTGGGATAAGGGCAGGAGAATGATGAATGATGAGATGGTCTATTGCAACTATTATTTTTATCCAACCTTACCTTTGGTAGATGCCTATTTCTTCGAGATGTTTGCTTTTCCTGATTTGACAGCAGTGAAGTGGTGAAGAAATAACCTACAAAAAAAAAAGTGATGCTGATGAAATGAATTACACAAAGTAACCTACAACTTGTAAGTTGGAGCTGGTACCAATGTGCCCAGTGGTCCTTTGATCTATGCCTGATAGAGTAAGATCTAAACAAGACAATTAGCACACTCCCAATACCCAGCAGGTATGCATAGGTTCAAACCACATAGTAACACTAATCAATCGCACAAATTTTGTTAGTCAGAAAATAAGTAATGTCTGACGGCTCTGGGATCTTTCTTTTTGCTGCAAAATTTAATTGATATGGTGTTTTGTTATCAACCTTCTAAAGTTGAAAACAACTACGACAGCCGTAAACGCGTCATCATCGTGAAATTTAGTTCCACGAATTTCGTCTTTTAATTTTGGGAATAAGTGAAAATCACTTGGGGCTAAGTCTGGAAAATATGGCGGGTGGTCATGGAGATCGAAACCAGCACAATGGATTGCATCGAGCACAACTTCCAATCGATACGCAGGAGCGTTATCTTGCAGAAACAACAAGCCCAATGACAATTTTCGGTGACGTTTTTCTTTAATCGTTTCACGCACTTTCTAAATTAAATTTTCATAATAGGTTTCAGTAATCGTCTAGCCTTTTGACATATAATCAACAAAAAGGATTCCTTCACTATCCCAGAACACGGAGGCCAAAAATTTGCCAGCGATAGGAGCAACTCGAAATTTCTTAACGGATGGACAGGATGGTCGTTTCCAAGACAAGCTTTGTCTCTTAGTTTCAGGATCGAAATGGTGGACCCACGTTTCATTCATGGTGACAAGGTGACGACAAAAATTATCGGAATCCCGCTGTAACATATCGAGATTATGCTTAGAAATTTTTGAACATCGCTTTTTGTTTTCGTCTGTTAACATTCATGGCACCCATCTCTTCCCACCTTGCCGACACTTTTCTGAACCCCAGTGAATCAGTTAAAATGGATTAAATGCTACCAAATGATATCTTTAGGAACTTAGCTAAATGTTTTATAGTTATTCTTCTGTCTTCCAAAACCAGATTCTCAACTTTTTGTCATTTTCTTCCGTAACGGAGGTTGAAGGCCGCCCAGAACGCAGGTCATCTTTACAGCTTAATCTACCTCTTTTAAAATCAGCCACCCAGTACTTAACCGTAGAATAGGGTACAACATCATACCGTAATGTCAGCTGAATATCCAAAAAAAATTTCATCGTAAACGTTTTTTTCAGGTTGAGATACTTTATCACCGCACGTAACTCGCCTTTATCCATAATTTTGGGTTCTTAGCAACTCGTTGCACAAAACAATTTATTACGTGCGAACGAACTGATAAAAACAAGTGACAGTTTGCATTAATATTGTGTGATTGACACTCTTTAATTCGAATATCGAGCTTCCCCCAAAAAGCTTCTAAATATATTCACTTCTAAGAACTTTTTGATTCACCCTGGTATTATGTAGGTGCTCATAAATTTGCCTGTGTTGATATTTTTATGTGACGTCGGCTTTATTTAAACCCTCTTTCATTTTGAAGGGACTTTTAAATAAAAAAAAACAGCATCCAATTATTTACAGCGCTCGAGCACTGAATGATACGATTTTACGGTTTTTGAACTTGTTCCATTCCACGTTTACATGTTTAATAAGTTCATGTATTTTATTTTACAAGTTTTTGTTTTCAAATATATTCAAGAGTAATGCTAACTTAGGCTGTGACTCTGTGCGAATGGGCCGTAATCTACCGGGTCCCAGTGCAGGTTAGTGGATTTTAATGGCATCATTGAGTGTGCTAGCTGGCAAGTGGCGGATTATTTAATTTTATGATTATATTTTAGACGACATATATTTATTTTTCTGTTTTACATAATGTTAAGATTGTTGCTTAGAATTATATAGATTCAAGTTCTTAAAACTTAACAGACAGATGTGTTGTTGGGGAGTTTGTTGGCCACTTCTTCTTCACAGCTAAAACACTAGGAAGTGGTGACGGGCGGGCGTTTTTTGGGGGACTGTCTTTATGTAGAACTTTGACGTTCAAAAAAGTGCTGGTTCTCAGCCTAGTTTGAATAAATGACTTTTGATTATGATTTTGATTTCACATGTCTTCGAATTTTTTGCTCTAGGTTTCCTCACGATATTTTCCTGCATCGTTTTGAGAGCAATGGTGATGAAATAAATTAGGCCATATAAGGCGCCTGCATTTTTTTTTGTGGGGTGGGCAATCTTCCAATGACACGCCTTCCCACTCCACTCAGAGTGGAAGAACCCACTCTGAGTGGAGTGGAAGGGCGTGTCAGACTTTTACTGACTAAAACCCACTCCTTTTCCTTCCTTGCCTGAGTTCCCAGCGGCGCGGTAACTCTGTTACGAATTTATCCGCGACCATTTTTTTTTTGTGGGTAGGGAAATCATCCAATGACATCTCCCGCTCTGGGTGGAGCGGGAGGGCGTGTCAGACTCTTACTGACTAAAACCCACTCCTGTTCCTTCCCTGCCCTGAGTGCCCGGGGGCGCGGTAACTCTGTTTCGAATTTATCCGCGACCCCTTTTTTTGTAGTTTAGGAAATCATCCAATGACATCTCCCGCTCTGGGTGGAGCGGGAGGGCGTGTCAGACTCTTACTGACTAAAACCCACCCCTGTTTCATCCCTGCCCTGAGTGCCCAGGGGCGCGGTAGCTCTGTTTCAAATTTATCCACAACCCCTGGGCAGGCATCGGCCATGACGGGCCCCGTCATGATTGCTGACATCTGTTTGAGGCGCGCGTGAAACACTACGCGCCGTCGACTCTCTGGCCTGGTACTGATCGGACGGTGAGCTACCCATTACTCGCCGTCGCAGCCCACGTCTACGGTGGCCGGAGATCGTCTCGCGACCCCCGATGCTCAGGGCGTCTCCTACGGTGGCTGCTGCTGGGGGCGTGAGAACGACTCCGTTGAATCTCCCTCACCCGTTCCGCATGCTCCTTTGCGAGCATTACTGCTTCGCAGAAGGAGGATAAGGCACCTGCCTAGGTCTAAACCCATGACCTAGGACTCGTAAGTCGGAGCCACTGGGCTCGTTAAAGGAGATAAACAAACCATGCGATAAAAACATTATTACATGGGCTACTGAACGATGGCCACCGGACCAAACAGTTTGGGCTTTTGACAATTGATATCGAGAATAGAATGTCGCTTACCCTAGAGCCCTAGGAATTGGTTCTCTTAAACAGTGAGCATACAAATTTGTAGAACTAAGTACCAAATATTTGGATACTCAGGCGTGTTAAGAAGCCCCTTTTGATCTCCAGCGACTCTAAAATTATCAAGGTTTATTTAAGAAATAAACACCTCTGAGTGCTGATAACCGACATCAAAGGATTTTGTGATTCTATGAAAACAAAAAAAATACTTAGACATAATAGGTAATCCTTATAAAATAAATTCTAGCCACGTCAAATTGTTTACCTTTGTAAATTGTTTAGTAAAGGCGTGTTTTGTCAGGTTTTAATCAAGCTTATCAATTATTTAACTTATTTTTTATTTCGTTAATCAGAAACGGTGTAAATCTGTTATAGTTGTTCTATCTCCAAGGCAGTTTGGTCTTTGATGGGTGTGTAGGTTCTCGTACTCTTTTACGGTGTGCTTAAGACCGGAGCACTCGATTTCAGAGAAAATAACTTACTCACACAGAAACAATATTGAAGTAAATCTACACACACATTTAAGACCAACTCGCCTTGTTAATATAATTCCAATGCCTCTTCTCATAAATAGAAGCAACGCAACGCAACGCAACGCTTTTTGTTCGGTAGTTTCTGCCTAGCCTTGCATACATCCACCTTGAGTCATTGTACTAAAATATTGTTAGTATTTTTAGGCTTTCGAATTTTTTGGAATTCTACTAGGTATGAAACCTAGGGTTGTAGGTTACTATTAAAAATAAAAGATAGTACAACAACCTCCAACGAAAGTTAACTTTACTTTGCGGAGACCTCGTAGTACTGCTACGCAGCACCGCTACAATATTCGTAGACACAGCATAGCACTTCCAGCGACCAACTAGATATTATTAGTTCTACCTCAGTTCTTACAAGAAAATAAAAACGTTTTATCAGATACCAAAAAAAGAAATTGGCTTTTTTCACACCAACATTGTGATAACCAATGTATTCAAAGCTATTATCCAATTTCACTGAAAACTTAATTGAATTAGTCCCCACAACCAACCATATGAACACGGCCTAATAAATGTACATCGCTACTGAATTTCAGAGGCTTGTTTAATGAAAATTTCAGTAAATTGCTCGGCAACTATTTACAGATAAGCCTAGCCATGCATTTTATGATCAGCTAAATTAATGTAGCCAATTTTCGAGCTGTTGATAAAGTTGGTTTTTTGATGTTATTTTAATTCGCTAGTGGCTTCATCATCATTAATCGGTTTTAGAAGGACTTTGCTTTTAACAGGTAGGTAATAAATTTAATCCATATTGGAATTTATGTTGTGAAAGCCAACTAAAAGAAATTTTTAAACAGTGATTTTTTTCCGGATTTGAGGACGAGTGGATAAATATATCTGCAGGAGGACCAAGGTTACCGACAGAGCCAGAATAATCGAAAAACTTAAGTGGCAGTGCAGATTGTTCGTAAAACAGATGGTCGATGCGTACCGAAAGACGCAGCGTTGGAAGTCCTCCCACAAGGTGGACAGATGACCTGGTGAGGGTCGCGGGTAGCCGATAAATGCGAGAAGCACAGGACCGGTCATTGTGACGACACTTGGGGGAAGGTCTATGTCCAGCAGTGGACGTCTTTCGGCTGACATGATGATGATTATGGTTTAATAATAACGGGTTGGTATTGAAAGTTAAGAAACCAAGAAACGGCGCCGAAAGCAAGTTAAACTGTAGCCATTTGCAAAACTTTGACAGTCATTACGGGTTCAGACCGGAAGTCTGACAGTCAGTTTTCCAAGAGGTATTGTGTTACTCAGTTACTGGTTTATGGGAGTCAGATATGATAAAATACTGCAGATGCAACTACATTATTTAATCAGTATCAATGTTTCAATAAAAAAAAAATTATAACAAATTAAAAAAAAAACTTCTCATTTGGCGTTTCCAATCTGACAACCAGACATAATACAAATATTTAATTAGCAAACCCGTCTACATTAAAGGTAAAGTACATAATTATCTGTAAAAACAAGGGTCTGAAGCTGACCACCTCATCTTATATTTAACGGCCCCAAAAATCGCTGTGAATTGTGTAAGTTATTGTAGGTACCTACCCATTTTCGTGCTAATATTTCAACAGTTGGTTAAGGGCTGTCAGACAACAAATATTCGACGAGAATGATTTTCTTTCTTTTCAGAAAACCAATTTGTATTTCTTAGTCTTTATTCTATTTAACCTGAGCTAACTTATTCGTATATTTGTTCTTTCTTAAATTAATTATAATATTTTGATAGCTTTGTACAACTGGCATTATAAACTATTTGTCTACTTGTTGCCCCATTATATCTCCCATTATTTTCTAAAGACTTAATTCACTAACATATAACATAAATTATACATCAAACCGGTTTTTTTTTTTTTTTTTTTTTGGGGGGTGGGAAATCATCCTATGACTTCTTCCGCTCTAGGGTGGAGCGGAAGGGTGTGTCAGACTCTTACTGACTAAAACCCACCCCTGTTCCTCCCTGCCTCGAGTGCCCGGGGGCGAGGTAACTCTTTCGAATTTATCCTCCACCCCCGGGCAGGCATCGGCCGTGGCAGGCCCCTTCCCTTGGCTGACAACTCTTTGAGGCGCGCGTGGAACACTACGCGCCGTCGACTCTCGGGCCTGGTGCTGATCGGACGGCGAGTTACCCACTACTCGCCGTCCGCAGGCCCGGGTACATCAAACCGGTTAAGGCGCAAAATGTCAAAAGCGCAAAATGTTAAAAGAGGAAATGTGCGTCTTACATTACATGCTATAAATTGTCAGCTCACAAGCAAACTCTCCAAAAATTCCCGAAAATTAATGAGGACAATAAATAATGCGCAAGACTTTGTATTAATTACAGGATTAATAACATGCTCTCATCTCATCCCTAATAAGGGTATATCACAGAGTACGGAGACGACTCAGTTGCCACTGCTAAATATGGGATTGTCAACCCTTTCCATACGAACCTACACGCACAAAATGTTTTTGTTAACACTTTCATTATGCGTACAGCTAAGGAGTGCAATTCCTTGCCGGAGTCTGTGTTTCCTGATAACTACAACCTGGGAGTTTACATCAACAATAATTAGGTTACTTCTATGCAAGCGTGCTCGATCGTCAACTACATTATCGTTTGTTAACATCAGGTCAATCGCGAGCCTATCTATCTATCCTTGCTTATCTATGATTAAAAAAACCAAGCATGTCAGTGATTGACGGCTCGTGACAATAGGGTGGTTTCCTGTGTTCATTTTTGCATAATATTATTTTGTGTTTATACAGCATGTAACAAATCCCTGTCCAATCCTGAAGGGTTTTATTTGGTATCGTGCTGCGTACACATATACGTAATCAGTTAATGGATACCTGATAATTATTTTTCCCCAATGAAAATAATTAATTTATATAAAAAAGAAAAACTTATCGAAGGCAACACTGAGCGCTCGACAAAGGTCACTGTTTCGTTTCAAAGATACCACCTGAGAAGACAGAGTACCTACAGTGCGACTAGTGCAGGGCGGTATCGTTTGAAATAAAATACCTAGGTAAAAATGAAAAGATTTCACCGGCCGTTGGAGTGTTGTCAACTTATGAAAATTGGCCATATTTAGTGTTAAATGTCGCATATTTTATAAAAATAAAAAATCTATAACTTTTGGTTTATAAGACTTACATTTTTTTTACAACTTTTTTTAGTACGTATGTTAATCCAGGAATACGCCTTTATTGGATCGGACAGGGTTTTTGTTACATGCTATATAATAGACGGAACAATAAAAAAAAAATGACAAAAAATACAACCAACTTCCAAAAAGAAAATACATACACTAAAAATTGTAAAATAACTTTAATCATAAAATTAAAGGAAAGTCGTTGTTTTTATTTTGTTTCTACGTTATTTGTAGTCAAAGTCAAGTCGAGTTCAGTACTACGTTCTTGACTTGTCTGTAATAATGGCGTTTCTAGTCACTGCCGGATGCGGTGTTTCCATGCTCTGAAGGGTAGATGATACTTAAGGGTGTGTTTCCAAATTAATATGGACTGACTGCTGCTTACTCTTAAATTATTCATAGGCTTTTAAGTGTTAGAATCTGGGTCTAATTTATAATGTGGTGTTGATTTTGTCAACAAGGGTTGTTGGGCAATATGTTAGTGCTCTAAAGCACTTATAAAAAGATAACAACAAAGGACTGCTTAGAAAGTTATGCGAATGAACCCTAGATTTTCAGCTAGCCTAGTTAACGGGAATATATTTTGTTTTATTTGTCACAAAGCTTTAACTTTTGTTAAAAATGAAGTGTTTGATAAGTATGGGTAGACAAGGGCCTGGTTAAGACTTTGCGACGAATTGATGTTCGTAAAGGCGGAGAGGATGAGGGAGAATACAACCTCCTTCCCTATCCGTAGCAAACAAACTTGGGGTGCCTGAAGAGTCAAAAGCCCGAGAAGGCAACCCTTACCAGGGTCATCGGTCCAACTTGTGAAAGGGTTTCCAACACCGCATCTTCCGGCACGCGTTCGTCACTCTCTAGAAATTTTCGGCCCCATCGACCATTTGTTCTGCGAGCAATAGGCCATGCCCACTGCTATAAATGGAAAAACTGTTAGGTAATATTATTATGCAAATTAAACTTGCATTGAGCCAGAAACTCAGTAAACTATCATAGCAGTTTCCTTGTACCATTACCCCAAAAATATACCCCCTATTATATGTAAATAGAGCCTCCCTACATCCGTGTGTGCCACCCCTTAAAACCTGGTACGCAATTGTTCGCTCGTGAACATCGTTCTTTATTGCTATTTCGTTTTCGACGACCGTACAGAAATCCTTCTTATTCCTCAATCCGCTTTAGCCATAGAATAAAAAAGTAAAAAGGTTCACACATACAAAAAAAATAAGTAATAAGAAATAGGTACAGGATTATTAGTACGTAGGTATTCCCGTTAGCACTTGATACCAAGTGCTATGAAATGAAGAATACTCAAAATACAAGTTTCTGAATTTTATAGTTCAGCAATAGGTTAGCGGGTCGTTATTCTGTAATTCAAGAATTTTGCCGATGCGTTTTCAGCCTTAGAATGAAGCCACACTGCTTCGTAGCGTTGCGTTGCGATGTTACAGCGCTAGATTTGGACGCACTGCATGCCACAGCGTCTAAGTGAGAATTTCTCAGTATCAACAATGGATCGTAGGAAATGTGTTTTGTTTTAGCTAATGCTCTTATTTTTTAAAAAATATCAAAAGATTATTTTTTTAAAGACCTCCAAAATTAAAGTTGTTTTGCATTTTTTTTTTGTTTTTTTTAGTCCTTTTTCCCCTGTAAAAGTTTTTTTATTTTTTAGTTGTTGTACTCCATAACTAAAACTAATTAGTGAAGTAAAGCCTGAATTGATATTCACAATAAACAAAGTTTGGTGAAAATTATATCGTCCAATAATGCATTATTAAGGATTTAAAGTCAAAAACTACTAGTCAGATCTTGATCACATGAGAAGCACCAGCTTTCAAATAAAAAAGAATCATCAAAATCGGTTCACATAGGCAAAAGTTCCTCCACTCTTAGAGCATGATAAAACCCATGTTAGCGCAAAACTTTTCAATCGTAACACAGGCCACAACATTCAATGTAGAAATAAGTGTACGACTAAAACATGATTTTTAACCGAAACTGGAACAGTAACCGAATGTTTAGCTTCCCTTATGGTTTCGGCTGAACCTGAAAACGAAACTCATGTGGTAACAGACAAACTGGCAAAAAAATTAAAACCATTGAAAAAGCAGTCATATCGTTCTAAGTCGGTTAATGATGATTACACACATAGACGAAGGAGACAGTCAGTTTTTAGATCTCTATCACAACCTTCAGCTCATATGCTTGTTTCGGTTTGACCGAATATTCAGTAATTTTTTGGGCAAAACCGAAAAGCTTTTTTTGCCGAAACGGGTCAAAACCGAAACCGAACCTCTGGTCGGACCCTAGTAGAAATACAAGATACGCAAAGTTAATTCGTCTAGCAATTTAAGCCTACCCACATCAAAATTTTCTCAGGCTGTCCTGCCTACAGTTGCTCATTCTGTCGATAAATTCTCAACAGAATTGGGTCAAGTGATCTTGATTTATGCGAGAATATTTCCATCTGTTCCCTAAAATGGATCGGACATTGTGTTACATTTGGTTTGTATAATTAGGTACGTACTTGATTAGTATGCAGACCGGTTTTTGGTCAAAGATCATCGGAAATTTACTGTCAAATCATAAATACAATAATTGTAAAGTTTATCTTTTACTCCGTCAGCGTATGGCTTAAGGCATTATGATGGTATTTGCCAGTCACTTGTAAACTGGTAATATTTTATTCATTGATAGGCTCACCACAATTATCTCACCTGATGGAACGCGGTGATTTGGTCGACAATGGAGTACGCTTGCCTAGAAGTAACCTATTCACTGAAAGACCCCCAGGTTGTAGCTACTAAACACTGAAACTGGCAGGGAGTTCAACTTCTAAGCTGTACAATACCTAAGAACCTAATGTATATAATTTACGCCAAGAAAATGAAACAACAAAATATTGAAAAAAATAAAATTTTAAGGTACCTCCCTACATGAAAAGTGGGGACGATTTTTTTTCTCTCCTATCCTATAGTGTGGGGTATCGTTGGATAGATCTTTTAAAATCATTGCGGGGTTGTAAAGATAATTTTTTGATCGACTTAAAAAAGAAGGAGGTTATCAATTCGGATGTTTTTTGGAACGAAGTTCCTTATCGCGCGTTGTGAAAGGGGGCTAGACGGAAAAAATTCTTACGAAAAGTTGTCACGACACTAATGAGGCTGTCCATCCAAAAACATTGTGTTGGAAAAACAATCTAATAAAAACTTCTTGTATTTTTGGTGGGTAGGTACAAAGTTTGCAAGCAGATCAAGCATTATTATAGTTGTTGTTATTGCTAAAGAGTTGAGTTGAGTTGAGTTGAGCTGAGCTGAGCTGAGTTGAGCTGAGCTGAGCTGAGCTGAGCTGAGCTGAGCTGAGCTGAGCTGAGCTGAGCTTAGCTGAGCTGAGCTTAGCTGAGCTGAGCTGAGCTGAGCTGAGCTAAGCTGAGCTGAGCTGAGCTGAGCTGAGCTGAGCTGAACTGAGCTGAGCTGAGCTTAGCTGATCTGAGCTGAGCTGAGATGAGATGATGAAGTATAACTTCTTACGTGCGTGCGTGTGTGCGTTGTTAATAATAAAAAAAATACATTATAAATAAAAAAAAATAAAAAATATTATTATTCCTTCACTAATTAATCGAAAGGAACTTCGTTCCATCCGGGTGTCCCTTGACACCTCTCAAGTTTTTTTTTTTTATATAATCTTCGGGCATAACTCCGTCATACCTATATCGACGGATTTGCAAAATTCTTTTTTTGTTTGAAAGGGGTTTGTTCCGAAATGGTTGGGACCATTTCAGAACAAACACCAAACCCAAATTTAAATTTCAAAAAGATCTGATGATGGGTTTCGGATACGACGATATACTGTTGGCTTGAAAATCCGAAAAAAAAAACAAATATATTTCTAAAACGAACTTTGAAGGAAAACTACTTACAGCTTTGTTAGTTTAAGAATAATAGTCGCCCAACTTATAAATTAATTTACCTTCTTGGAAAATTTCACACAAAATCCTTAGAAAAAAAAAAACTGAGGTGAAGTTGTTAGGAAACATTTAAAATTTTGGAAAAATAAAACATATTTTCAATTTAATCGTTATTGCAATTAATAAGTCCGCATATTATAATGGGTGACTACGGAACCCTACCATGTTCGTGACCCATCACGCACAAAACACACGAAATAAGCTTATTACCTACTTACTAATAAGTTAGTATTTTCCCACTTTTTTATGGTCTGTCATCATCACCATCATCATGCTCTAATCCTAATTAATTTGGCGTCTCGGCGCAGCATGTCGTCTTCGTCCATACATCTCGTGCGTCGTCATCTCAATGGTCACCTCTTTTCTCCCTAAATCAGCCTTCACCCATCCATCGTTTCTATACTCTGTCTACGTGTCAAATCTTAAGCGAACGTAACACTCGTGTTCGTTCATCAATCAATTCAATTAATCTTGCATTACGAATAACGTGATGCATGCGTCAATAGCAGCAGTGATTTGTGGCTAACTGACAAGAAAACCGTCCAACGCAACCGTCCATCTAATAGGCCCGTTAACTAATGTTAATGAGCATTGTTGTTGTGATTAATAGATGAATGTTTTAACCTCTCAGGTACCGCGGTGTCTAATTTTTTTTTGCGTTTTTATAATAATAATTATTTTTAATATTAATGTGGGATGTGGACTCAGCGATCATTGTACCGATAGTCGTGTCAGCCAATGGCTTAATAGCCACGAGCCTCGACCAACACCTCAGGAGGCTATCGTTAGGTGGCTGGATCAAGGGCTTGATTCAGAATGCAGTACTTCTGGACACGGCTCGCATTGTCAGGCGGTTCCTCTCTCTGGAGCCCTGACCGCCGTAGCTTGGACCCTGTTCCCGATGCCGGTGGGGTACTATTCTTATATTTTTAAATGTTAATTTTATCCTTTATATTTAAATATTTAAAAATGTAAATAATATGTATATAAAAAAGAATAAACAAAATAATAATTATACTTTTTAATAATAATAATTTCTTTCGCCCTTGTATATGTATACATTTCGGGTCTGTGCTGTTAACCGTTGAAGAGTTCCTTTAATCTGAAGTTAATTCTGGTGTCGATTCAGGTCATTATGCTTGCAAAGCAACTTTTAAAAAACCGGGCAAGTGCGAGTCGGACTTGCGTGGAAAGGGTTCCGTACCATCGTACAATATTATACGCGTCTACTTGTTGCCATTATTAGGATCGAGGAAAAAAAGCCAAAAAAAAGGTTTCTATTAGAGGAGCCCGTTTTATTTTTCATTTATTTTGATTTAAGTGGCAACAGAAATAAATATTCTGTTAAAATTTCAACTATCTACCTATTACGGATCATGAGATATAGCCCGCTGACAGACAGACGGACGGACGGACAGCTTAGTAAGAGGGTCCGTTGGTTACCCTTCAGGTACGGAACCCTAAAAATCAACTCCGTAGGATAAGAGGGAGTGGTTCTAATTCAGTTTGCATGATTTGACCAAAAAAAAACAAACAAAAAGATTGTAAAAATGAAGAAATATGTTTCCAACAGTTGATATGAGATGAGAGTAAATTGGTTGTTGTAAACCGGATATTAACATTAATTTGAGAGCTTCTTTATAAGTCTTATAAAGATGATGTCTTAAATATATAAATTTCCAATAGCAACTGCTTTGCCACTAATCATTAATTCAACCATAGTATGGTTTTAAATCACTAGGAGTTTTCGTCAAAAGTGGTAGGTAGGTACAATAAGCATAATCAAAAATTATTTATTCAAGTTAGGCCGAAGCCAGCACTTTTTAATCGACTTTCGAAAAAGGAGGAGGTTCTATGTTCGGCTGTATGTATGTTTTTTTTTTTGTTATATATGTCCGCCGATTTCTCCGTCAGTTGTGGAGCGATCTTCAAAGTTCTTTTTTTATCCGAAAGAATATACTCTCGAGGTGGTCCCATATAAACTTTATCGAAACTGCTATAGCGCTTTTTGAGAAACTGAACAAAAACGAAAAATACGTTTACCTCGATGACGTTTTCGTGTTCTCCAAATGTTTAAATTCCACGTTCCATGTTATTAGGGTTTTTAGTTCTGTGGTATAACAACTAAAGAGTGAAAAATAAAAAACTTTTTTACAAAAAAAACAACCGACTTCCAAAAAAAAATACACTAAAAATGTAAAAATAACTTTAATTTCAGAAGTCGGTGTCAAATAACGAAGAAGTAAAATACAAACACCGACAGTCGGTGTTTGTATTTTACTTCTTCGGTAGTTTTTTTGAACGTCAAAGTTCTACATAAAGACAGTCGTCATAACGCCCACCCGTCACCACTTCCTAGTGTTTTAGCTGGCAAGAAGAAGTGGCGCAATAAATTCCCCAGCAACACATCTGTCTGTTATGTTAATAATAGCAGAAAGTAAATTTTTCATCTCCTTTTTGCAATTTGCTCATTATTTGAGCCGCTCTGCCCACTCCTCAGACCATTAAGATCCCAGCCCAGACCCCAGAGACCATTAAGCCAAAAAAGTTTAACAGTAGTAGTTTTTTACAAAATCCAATAGGTCCCCACGACGCTCGAGTAAATCCCCATTTAGCGTCATGGGCTCCTCTACTATTATTATATACACTTCATAACAAAGCTTAACCACGGATTTTTTTTACTCTGTGTGGCACAGCCGGTCCCAACCAGTTTACAATCCAAAATCCATTGCTTACTGAACGATCACATTCAATTTTGTTTATAATTCACCGCAAGATCTCTCTTAGATTGTTAGTATTTTTAAAATTAGTGCGGGTGTGCTATAAGAAGTAGGTACTGTAGGATCCCAAGGCACCAGTACAGCCTGCAGGGATCCTGGGATGTTCTCGTAAGTTCAGGGTAGAGATCTCACTCGCTGGCAACGCGAGAGTGCGGTGTATAAAAGAGTAACTCGCTACGGGCGGATAAGAAAAGAGCTGAGGGCACTTTAAATAACTATATTAGTAATCATAGAAAAATACATGTGTGCCCACTTGCAAGGGCAAAACTCCTGTCTCACATTAAACAAAATTGACATCTACCCTTTATAATTATTCCATCGACTCCAATATTCTTAACTGCCAGCTAAAAGCCGGTGCAGACCCGCTGAAATTAGGCTGCGTCTACAATCCTCACAGTGAAATCGTCACTATGAATATCGTTTTGGTATTTTTAAAATTTTCTCGGTTAACTCAGTTCCTGGAACGAATATTACGCGTTAGCTCCTGTGAATAGTTGAATGAATTTTAGATAGCCAATCGTACCACTTGACTTGCATTAAATTTGTACATCGGAAAATTCTTTCCAGACACCGTTTTTTTCTAACTTCGATAGGCTCACGCTTGACCACTATCTCACCAGGGGGCTTAGACAAAGTAACAATTTAAAAACGATAACGAAGTTAGAAAAGACTAAAATGTATGAGATTGACATAAACCGCGCTAAGTCACGTGGTCAGTCGACTGTCGACATCGTTATCGCAAGTTGGTAGACAATGTTATAATTCGTAACGAAACCATAAAGAAACGAATTGCTATCATGTTTATCCCACACAAATGCGTAGACAAGCAGCGCTTTCAGAGTTCGCCTTCGCCTCGATCATGATCGCCAAAAAAGATAACGAAGGAACGCTAACGCTAGGAAATGTTTATCGATATCTCAGAGACGATGACGAATTTAGATATCGTTTCGCTACGAAGCGATGTTACTTTGTCTACAGGGCCTGATGGTAAGCGATGATGTGGTCGAAGATGGAGCACGCTTGCGTAGAAGCAACCTATTCACTCTTAACTTAAAAGCCACCCAGGTGACATGTCTAATTTATTTATTTTACTTCATCATCGCCTGCCTGAGCTTTTCTTCAAAGATGTTAAGGGCAGGTTCCAATCTAACTGGGCAACCAGTTGATACAAGTATTTTATTTATTTATTAATAAAATTCTTACAGTACTCCAACAAATAGATGACAGAAACATTAACAGCGTATTAATTTATAATATTGTTTATAGTCCTTCCTGTGACAGCATTTACATAGTTTGCCGATTCGCCATTAATTAATTTAACATGGAAAACTGCCAATCGGACCAATTTATTTTTACTCCAATGATTTGCATATTGCTGAGCCATTTTCTTTGTCTTCTTATTGATTTCTCAATGACTAAAGTGAACAAAGGAAAAATATAAGCGAGAATAAACAGTGCGTTTTGTGTTTCGTGTAAATGTCTATGGCGTGAGTTCAGATGATAAGATACTGAAGGAGTATATCTGCTTAATGTAGACTCTTGATCAACAATGACATAATAATTTACAAAAGCCAAAAGAACTATCTATGTAGGTAAAGCTGTTTTGTAGTGCCTTATCTATGGGTATTACCGTGATTTATGATGTCCCTCTTCTGGAGAGGAGGTCTGAGTACCAGACATCTATACATACAGACTTTCACATTTATAGTTTTCGTAGGATAGGATAGCAGGGTTTGTGAAAAAAGGAACATTTGAACTAGGTCAAACAAAAATGAGCGAGCCTTACAGTCGTCACATATGATGTTAACATTTGACATCTCACCTTGGTAATAAGCAACATTAACATTCTATCTGAAAAATAAAATTAAAACGTTTAGTTCTAATATCGACCGCGCGCAGACTTGTCTTGCGCGCGCTCTACCACCGCGCGGATTAAATCGTCATTGGTCAAAACAAATAAGAATAAGAATAATTTATTGATAAAGAAATTACATTCAATGCATTGATTCCTGAAACTCACACTAGGATTCCCTGTATCGTGAGTTCCAGGCTACTTCGTTCCGTTTACATTTTTATTGTTACACAGATAATAATTACATCCGATACAATAAACTAAATCTAATATAATCTGCTCGTTACATAAAAAAATAAAATAAAATAAAAAGGAATACACAAAGAAAACAGTAGGTAACCTATGGTATGCATATGTGTGAATGTTGTGTGTGTGTTGGGAGGTGAATTACAACAGTCGTGTTGGTGTGGGAGAGTGTGTCTGAATGTTATACCCGTTGTTTATGGAAGTTTGTGTTATATAGTAATAAATATATAATTGTAAATATATAAATGTATATGTAAGTACCTATCAAAGTGAGCTACGTACATTTTTTTTTTTTTTTTTTAATTTTTTTTTTTCAACAAATAGCGCGCGCTTACCCGGCTTTCTGTCACATACTTCATCCCATTTCACGAAATCACTGCCACAGATTGCAATTTACGAAAGGAAAGATGTTACATATCAAAAACCAGCTAAGTGCGAGTCGGGCTCGCACGCAAAATGTTCCGAACGAATTATGTTTATATAAGATGTTTGATTTTAAAATGTAAATTTCTTAAAGGATTTCCTGAAATCTATAAGCAAGAAAGAAAAAACATTTATTTGTCAGTTTAAAGGCACACACACAAGGAATAACTACAAAACAAACAAAAAAAAATACTAATAACTACTTCCTTCCTTACGTACTGAACTACTTCCTGTACTTTTTTCAAAATTGTAGGCATAGAAGTGCCGGAGAAAATGGGGAATGGTCATATTTCATCTATTTTCATAAATTAAAGAACAATTTATTTTAAAAGTTATGAAAAAATACATTTAAACCCTATTTCATTTGCGATTTCGCACGGTTTATGAAACCAGTACAGTTTGAAAATCATTTTTTTTTATTTTCCAGTTTGTGACCCCTTATTGAAAGTTTATTTATTTATCTATCGTATCCATGTTTGAGTCCCAGTAGTACATGTGTATACCAAATTTTAATTGCATCGCTCTAGTAGATTCACAGAAAATTGGCTGTGACAGATGGACAGACAGACGACCAGTGATCCTTTCGGCACCCTAAAAACATACAACACCATAAATAAAGAGTCTTTAGACTTCCAGAAACCTAACAATAGCCTGAGAAAACCCTAGACGAAAAGCATCTGCGAGCCATTACTTTGAGTTGACCGTTAACGTTAGTAAACAATGAATGGCCGCTTTCTGGTCAAATAAAACAAAGCTACCGCTGTCTTGAGAAAAACTGTTATTGCTAAAACTATTAGGTACAAATAAAAGGTACTATAGATCTAAATGTCGTGACAGTGTTGAAACTTTTTACTAACACACTTATATTAGTTTCACTTGTAAACAAATCTTAGAAGTTAAGTTGACCCACTTCCCGGTTTTTGATAAAGCTTAAATTTTGCATACCTACCATGTTAAGTATGTATGACAATGAATGGTGAGCTAAGTGACGTCATTCCAAATGCAATAAGGCTGACTCCTAAAGATGGGGGACTATTATTATTATATTATACTTTACTATTATTATTATATTCCCATGATATCAGTATCAAACGTAAGGGAAGAATACGATAAATAAAATGACGTCAATCTAATCGTGTTTTTAGTATTTTCTTTTAACTTTAACATTATTTAAATGAGAACGTAATTGTGATGGTATCACAATTATAATCAAGAGAAAGAAACTAATTGATATATGCCTCTCCTTCATGCAACTAAGGGTTGCCTTAGACAGTTTTTTTTATTTTGTAGGGTGGGAAATCATCCAATGACTTCTCCCGCTCTGGGTGGAGTAGGAGGGCGTGTCAGACTCTTACTGACTAAAACCCACCCCTGTTCCTCCCTGCCCTGAATGCCCAGGGGCGAGGTAACTCTTTCGAATTTATCCTCAACCCCCGGGCAGGCATCGGCCATGACGGGCCCCGTCGTGTTTGCTGACAACTCTTTGAGGCGCGCGTGGAACACTACGCGCCGTCGACTCTCGGACCTGCCGGTCGATTCTGATAACAGCTCATCGTGAAAACTTAGGTGGAGTGAGCGCGAAGTGAACTGTCATTTCATACAATCAAGGCGGAATGACAGTTCACTTCACGTTCTCTCCACCTAAGTTTTCACGGTGAGCTGTTAACAGAATCGACCGGCTGGTGCTGATCGGACGGCGAGCTACCCATTACTCGCCGTCCGCAGGCCCGGGTGCCTTAGACAGCTGCATACTACTTTTGATGGTAATTATAATTTTATAGCAATGTTAGAAGAAAAATGGTCGTCGTGGTATCTCTTTTATGCGCGTCACACCTACTTCATCTGCTTTAACCCCAATTACAAAAAAAAAACTTGTCAAGTGCGTGTCGGACTTCACACATTTAGGGTTCCGTACGAAAATTCAAAGAAAAATTTTGATTTATCAATACATTGGTATTTAATTTTGTTAGTTAAATATGCGTAATAATAAACATTATCACCAAATTTCAAGTTCATACGAGTAGGTCAATGGGAAGTTAAAAAAATCTTTGAAACAAAATTTTGTGACAGACAGACGGACAGACCGACGGACAGACACGTGAGTGACAGCAATATGGCTCCGTTTGGACCCTTCGGGTACGGAACCCTAAATATAATATATAAAATTTAAAATGAAGACCTTGTTATGTACCACTAGCGACCCACCCCGGCTTCGCACGGGAGCAAAAATTATTTGGAAGGCACGTAGCGCCATCTAGCGTCCTTAATCACAATCAAATATAGCCTACGTCACTCAGGAATAATGTAGCTTTCTACTGGTGAGGATTTTTAAAATCGAATCAGTAGTTCCAGAGATTACTTCCAGCAAAGAAACTGAAAAACTTAATCTCTATTATTAATTTATAGTATAGACTGAAAATTAAAAAAAAAACTTGGTGATAACCACTGAAAAATCCCAAACACGTTACTTTAAGCAAGCAGTCTGATGCTGTTAGTGGTATTTGTTTTCGTTCAATCGCTGAGTTATTTATTTATTTTCTACATTTTAGTGGGTTTATATTTTTTTAATCGCCTCCTTGAGCCCTATAATTCGACAACCCGCGTGACCATGTCACAAAAATAAACAACACTTACCTAGTGGCCGCCGCCATTTTTTTTTTAATATTCGAAATTGATATTATAGCTTATGTCACTTAAGCTGTCAAGACTAGTCTTATGATACTTCATTTTTTAAAATCCATCAAGCCGTTTAAGCTACAGGGCGCGCCAAAGAAATAGACAAACAATTATACTCTTGAAAAACATTGTTGCAGATTCTGTTGTGCACAAGCTACACTTAATTTGGGCTATTCCTATCTTTTTCTCTCTATTAAAACAAGAAAGAGACGGAAGTAAATTAGAGCTGTCAAATTTAGTTGAACCAATATTGGTGTTGATTCTGTTATGCACAAACTAAACTTAATTTAGGCTATTGCTATCTTTTTCTCTCTAATAAAACAAGAAAGCGACGGACGTAAATTAGAGCTGTCACATTTAGTATGAACTAATATTTCCATACAAATTAAGGGTACACGTAAAAACATGTCGTCTAAAAACACGGCGAAGCGCAAGGCGTAAACTAGTTTGACATCTCTAACTTAGTGCATAGCTATAGCCGTCCTTTTCTCGCACTGCCTTTTAGTAAAAGATAGCAATTCTCTAATTTTATTTTAGATATTGAACAAGAGAATCCGTACCATTACCATACAAATTTAGGGTACACGTAAAAACATGTCGACTAAAAACACGGTAAAGTACAAGGTGTAAACTAATTTGACATCTCTAACTTAGTTCATAGCTATAGCCGTCCTTTACTCGCACTGCCGTTTAGTAAAAGATAGCGTTTCTCTAATTTTAGTTTAGATATTTAACAAGAGAATCGGCACCATTATCCTCCTTTTGGAGCAGTCGGGTAGTAAGAAGCGATTCCATAAATCTTCACCATTATCCAACTTCCAAGAAAAAAAAACAAATTAAAAACCCACCCACAAACAGGGTAAGCAGATAATCCTTGTATCAGCGAAAACCTATACATTTTCAACGCCGATAAATTACGCACTGACAAGGTTACCGCGTGAACGAAGCGAGAAATTAAAACGTGTGTCCTTACGCCTACGGGGCTGGTAAGAGGAAAGAGCCATTATTTGTATCTTTTTAGCTTGTTATGGGGAAGGAAAATTTCTTAAGAAATCCTTCTTCAATACGCTTTTTTCGATTTTACTCTTTTTTTAAATAAACCTTTTGCTAACGAGTGAAAATCCTTATGGATGTTTTCCACCTCGGGGCGGGCGCAGGCGTTTGTCAGTCTTTTTACTGTCAAAAACAACACGGTATTCTGAAGCTTCCTTTGGCAGGGGCGCTCAAATAAGTGCGAATTTGCCACCCTCTCCCAGCCAGGTAATACTTAGGCGGACCCCGTCAACCTCTGCGGCCGCGTACAGCCAAAATTCCCCTAGTGAGGCACGCGCGGAACACGGTGCGGCGCGTGCCACGTCGGGCCTTTCACTGCTCAGGCAACAAACTCCCCAAGTTTTTTACCTGCAGGCCTCTGTTATATCTAACCGGTCTATTTTACGGTTATTACCTTATAAAAGAACCTGCTCATCCTGCTAATATCACTTTAATCATACTAATCACACTAATATTATAAAGGCGAAAGTTTGTGAGTGTGTGGCTGGACCGATTTAGATGAAATTTGGTATACAGGTAGCCTATACCCTAGCCTATACAGGTAGCCTATACCATAGGCTACTTTTTATCCCGGTCTACGCGGGTGAAACCGCGGGGCGCAGCTAGTTGTCTATAATTTGATCGGTCAAAAGTATTGTTGAGGTTTTTACCATCAGTAAAAAAAGTTAATAATCTTCTTCTAGCATATTCTCTCAAGTTAGTCCCGCCATTTCCACGGCCAGGCTTGACACTGTTTCGTATCTCAGGTCACCAGTTCTGTGCTATTTTAGCCCAGTCCCATCTAAGTTCTCTTTATTATTAAAACATGAACAAAGAAAAATAAATCATGATTTACTATTATTATTACTTTTTTATAATACTATCTGCACTTAAGTACAGCTTAGTAGCACGTGCCGAGTCAATTTTTTTTTTTAATTTTATATAAAATTAGCTGACCCAAACAACTGCGACTAAAAAATGGAGGGTGGGGTAGGAGGGTGCAAAATACTTTAAGACCTATTCTCATAATTCATTAAAATCGGTCGAGCCGTTTTGGAGGAGGGCAACCACAAACACCGTGACACGAGATTTTAATAAATTAGATAAAATATTTTTACTACACGATAATTCAGACAAATTAAATTAAAATAATACAAAAATAAAACATAAAAAAATAACAAAGCCACAAAACACATAAACACGAATCATTCAAAATAACACTAACAATAATTGTTGAATGTTCTGTGATGAAGCGTTGTTATGATTTAAATTATTGAGTCACATAATCCATTATTTTAACTTCAAACAAGCTCATATAATATTAATGTCTACCTACGCCATATCAGGAGCGATTTACATCAGATTACCTCAGCTGAGTATAGGATCGTAGATAATGTTGTCGTCAATTTATTTTCGTAATTTCAGTAATAGGTAATCGAGATCTTAACGAATGTATTACGCAATTTCAATTCTGAACAGTAATTTTGGCTGGTCAATAAAACATGAGTGAGGTATATGGAAAGTAAGTAATATTCTCTCGGCATCATCATCATCATTGTCATTTAAAAAGACAAAGACCACCCCCAAGTATCGCCACAACGGCCGATCTTGCGTCTGGCATCACCAGGTCATCAGTCCGCATGTAGGAGCTCTTTAACGCTACATGTTCTGGTACGAGGTCGCCACTCCAGAACCTTTTGTCCCCATCGACCCCCTTAAGTAATTACCACTTAAGTTTGGCGATTCTTTGGGCTATGTCGGTAAACTTGGTTCTCCTTTTTTTCTTTTTTTTTTTGGTTTGGGAAATCATCCAATGACATTAGGTTATGGATTCTTCTTGGTCGCAGAATAAGACGCTCACTGCGTTAGTCTTGGTGACTTTCAGTTGGTGCGGCATGTGGTCAATTATATCCGAAGCACGATTTGTTCCTGGTGCGTTGCTGGGTCTAAAAAACCCGTTCGACTTCCGGCTGTTTAGGAGGACTTATAGGTATATAATTAAAGCATATTCCTGTATAGCAATATGTTGACAAAGTTGAGGGCGTAAACCCATCCCTGTTACTTCCCTTTTTTTATTTTTTGTGGGGTGGGAAATCATCCAATGACATCTCCCGCTCTAGGGTGGAGCGAGAGGGTGCGTCAGACTCTTACTGACTAAAACCCACCTCTGTTCCTTCCCTGCCCTGAATGCCCGGAGGCGCGGTAACTCTGTTTCAAATTTATCCACAAGCCCTGGGCAGGCATCGGCCATGAAGGGCACCGTCATGTTTTGCTGACAACTGTTTGAGGCGCGCGTGGAACACTACGCGCCGTTGACTCTCGGGCCTGGTGCTGATTGAACGGTGAGTTACCGCCGCGCCGTCCACAGGCCCGGGTCTACGGTGGCCGGAGATCGTCTCGAGACGTCCTCCGCCCAAGGCATCTCCTGCGGCGGTTACTGCTGAGAGCGTGAGGGCGACTCTGTTGTTGAGCCTCCCTCACCCGTTCCTCCTCCTCCTTCGCGAGCATTACTGCTTCCCAGAAGGAGGAGACTGCTTCCCATTCCCTCTCGCTCCGTACCATGGAATGAACCAGGGCAGGGCGCGAGAGGTCGCTGAAACCGATCGCCTTCACGACGACACGGCGGGGCTCCGCCCAAGCGGGGCAGATATCCACAGTATACTCCACCGTGTCCTCTGGGCGTTCCTCACAGTGGGGACACCCGAGGGTTTCCCTCCTTATCCTGCACAGGAACCTCCCGAAACTTCCGTGTCCGGTGAAGACCTGCGTCAGGCGGAAGGTGAGGACGCCGTGGCGCCTCTCACCCCTGTACCTTCTGCCCGGGGGTGGAGGATAAATTCGAAAGAGTTACCTCGCCCCCGGGCACTTGAGGCAGGGAGGAACAGGGGTGGGTTTTAGTCAGTAAGAGTCTGACACACCCTTCCGCTCCACCCTAGAGCGGAAGAAGTCATAGGATGATTTCCCACCCCCCAAAAAAAAAAAACCCCTGTACCTTTCCTGCCTGAGAGCCCAGGGGAGCGGTAACTTTGTTACGACCTTGGTTTTTCTGCGGATATCTTCATTCCTGATTTGATCTCGCAAGGAAACTGCGAGCACAGCATAGCGCTCTCCATTATTTTAAAAGTTATTAATGTTAAGTGTTTCAGCAAAAGAGAGGGAAAATAAAGAGAGTGCGAACAGATTTATTACTATTGTCTTAATTCGTTGTCTCTGATTAATTAATTGTCCGTTTATGTAGGTCAAGGCTTTAGACAGGCGATAAGAGATTAGCTAGATTTGTTCATTTAAATGCAGATTAGACAATTTCGGGTGATTTGTTAGCGGAAGCTGATGTTTTACTTTTTAGGGTTTTGGACAAGATTGAAATGGTACATTTTAATGCAAGTGGGCTAAGTTTGTCATTGCAGACAAGGTGGAATAGGCCCGAGTCGAAGGCGAGGTCGTATATTTCGCCTCGGATGTACCAAATGATGCTTTTCTACACACTTACTCAAAAATAATAAGTAATAAACATAATCGCGGGGCTGGACGTTCAAGGCTACTACAGCGGCGCAGCCCAGCCCTTTCAATGGATAGATTTAGTGACAACCATTTTATGAAAAACAGCTCGCGGATTTATTTTTCGTGCAGCTTTGTGGGGAATGAGGCGCAATCGGTGGCGACTGTCCACCGTACTTTTCGGCACTAGTGTGAACTACAATACAGGTCCTGTACCTGTTTTTCAGTTAGTGGTTTCACAGGTTTTCGAGTTAGTGTGTTGAAATTTTGCACACCCCGATTTAAGAACAGGAGTTCTAATGTGCATCCCAATTTCAGTACTTAGTTCTGAAATAATTATGTTGCTGTCCAGCAGCATGTCATTACAAATTCTTTACTCACTAGAAAACCGCTTTCAAATTAGTCACACCTCCACCAGAGTCAGACAGCATCTGTCTGGCAACATTACTGAAATTATTTTTATCTATGTTATGTTATTGTTTTTGAATTATTGTCATTTTCTTATTTTATTTCTCTTGTGTGCACGTCGGAACTGTCGTCAAATAAAAATTTATTCTATCTTACTCTCCAACCTCATTCAAATTCCATGAAGTTACAATGATTTTTTTGCGAAACCAACTTGGTTATTCAAAACTTTTATTTTTCTTCCACAATTTATTAGTCAAACTTTTCCCTGTGATTTCTAATGATTGAATAATATTTAAAAGAGCAAATTATTGACTTTGAGAGTAAGTTTGCTAACCTTAACAATGCTGTGTTATGAAAGACTTTGGTAGAGTATCCAATTTTTTTTGAAAAATTATGTGTTTTATAAAAAAAAAAAAATAGAGAAATTGAGACTTTGAAAAAAGTACATACTTATTGTTATTTTTGAGAACACATTTTTACACTTTCGCGAAATATAATCATGTTTCATGTTATAAATTATATGATAGCGCTGGCAAATAAAAACAATACCACTGACTAAAACATACGTCAAAACGGCTGATAACGTAACGGAAACACGAATCAGTGCAATAAATAAATAAGTGATTTTGCATTACATTATAAAATCGTATTAAATTAAGTGTTGTTAATTTTAAGGTTTGTTTTTATTTAAGTATTAATTTAAAAGTCTAAGAAGGAAATTGGAACATTGTTACCATTAATTCTTTTAAATAAAATCATTGTTACCTAACTACAATTTAAAGTATTTAATAAGTGTTATTAATTACAAATCGAATATTAGGCGCAATTACATTATTTTTACTAAATCCAATCTAAACTTTCTTGTAAAACAAATGTCAACGGAAGCGGTTTCATCTTTTAAATAAAATCATTGATAAGTAACAAAATTTACAATTTAAAGTGTTCAAAAAGTGTTATTAATTACAAATCAAATATTAAGGGCAATTACATTATTTTTACTAAATACAATCTAACTTTTATTGTAAAAACAAATGTCAATGGAAGTCGTTACTGTCTGACGTTGATAGTTGCTTAAACGTATAAATAGGCTCGCTCTAGCTGCAGAGCGCATTATTAAATTGTATTTTGAACTGTGTACATCTCGTAAAATTAAGTTGTGTGAATCATAGTTGGTTGTGAGTAATAAAAAGTGTTTACAAAATGTCTGATCGTTATCATTTGAGGTCCCCGAGCCCCGCTCTTACATATATACGACTACTAAACTTGAAATTTTAATGAAGTCCTATTTTTCTTTTCAATTATGACTGAAAAGAAGGATTCTCTCAGTGAAATGATAAGAATTTAGTTTAATTCAAACTCAAAGCAAAAAGGGTAATTAGAGTATTTTAGCATAGTTTATTGCTTTTATAGATCATAAAGTACGCCCACGTTCAAAAGAGTACAAGTACAATAGTATACCTAGTCTGGCCATACATTCTGTTACAAAGAAAAAATCATGACTTCATAAAAAAACTTTTTTACAAAAAAAAAACAACCGACTTCCAAAACAGAAAATACACTAAAAAATACTTTATTTTCGGAAGTCGGTGTCAAATAACGAAGAAATAAAATGCAAACACCGCCTTCCGAAATTAAAGTTATTTTTAAATTTTTAGTGTATTTTCTGTTTTGGAAGTCGGTTGTTTTTTTTTTGTAAAAAAGTTTTTTTATTTTTCAATTTTTAGTTGTTATACCCCAGAACTAAAAACTTCAATAACATGGAACGTGGAATATAAACATACCTACTCGTAATTAGAGAAAACAAAAACGTCATCTAGGTATAGGTACGTATTTTTCGTATTTGTTCAGTTTCTCAAAAAGGGCAGAACCAATTTCGATAAAATTTCTAGGGGACCACCTCGGGAGTATATGCTTTTGGACAAAAAAGAATTTTGAAAATCGGTCCACAACTGATGGAGAAATCGACGGACATACATAAAAAAAAACATACATACAGTCGAACATAGAACCTCCTCCTTTTTCGAAAATCGGTTAAAAACGATTTAAATATTTTAAGAATAATTATGTTCATGTAAAAGGGAATCCAGAAAAGAAATTAATTCATACTTTTACTCAAAATGTCCACCCAAGCCTTATATAGGAAATATACAGGATGTGACGGAAAGGTGTGGTCATATTTTATTGAAGAACCAGTTCTGCCCATGGAAATGAATGACTTTCTCTAAGGACAAATAGAAAATTTTAAAAAAAAGTGTGTGTGTATGTACGCACGTAGGAAGTTATACTTCTTTGGCGTAACAAGATAAACAACCAAACTGTCACAAATTTTACAAAACGAAAACAGTCATTCTTCATGAACCACAGACCATAGCTAACAACAGGGTATCGGTTATAGCTAACTTCAACCTGTGAATTTTGTGTGACAGTCATGCGCGCGCATCTTAAAATTTCACTCTCATCATTTTTTCATAACACGTAAAGAAGTATAACTTCAAAAATGACTTTCCATAAAAAAGTTTCTTCAAAAATGACTTTCCATAAAAAAGTTTTCATCAGCTCATCCATGTTTGTATGGGAGTTAAAAATATTTTTTATAATTTTCTCAGGTTTCCTTGAAGAAAGTTGTTCACATCGATGGACTGATGCGGTTCTTAAAATATGACCACACCTTTCCGTTACACGCTGTAGAGTCTGGCTAGCCTTTTAATAACTATTGGATTCGGCGTCCGAGTTTGCGTCGTCTAGCTGCTTGCAGCTGAATACCAGTATTTCACATGGAGCCACTGCACTAAGCACTTACTGGGTACTTTAACGTAAAACATGGTACAATAGAACAGAATAGAATAAAACTTTATTGTACAACAAAACAGTCACACAATTGTTTTACACGAGCTCAAAAACACAAATACACTGAAAATACACACAACCCAATTTACTAAATCACCAAAATCTAATCTCTCTTTCTACTAAATTAGAGTACAGTTAGCAGCTCTACCATCGGCTTGCAATAAAAAGTAATTTAAGGGTGCACAAAGAGAGTCTTTGATCGAATCTAACAACGTTTTCTCCGTAAGATTCCATAAGCGGTTTTTATACGTTTTTTCATAAATAATGGCTCTTTGACAGTATTTTTATACAGGTAATGGGTTTTTATTACGTGGTGTGGGAAACGTGGAAAACTTTCAAAGCTTACTTACTGTATTCTTGTATTCTGTTTATGTAAGTAAATATGATGCAAAAAAGTTAAATGTTTGCTTGTTTAACTCCATGACACTGGAAGGCGGCTTTCAGAATTGTTTCTGTTTTTTTTTTACACCAGATGATAAGCTATGATGTGCGCTAACTTCGTAGCACCAGCTACGCCGTAGCAACAGCGGTGCTATGGCGTAGCTGCACTTGATTTTTATCTATATTTATGAATACGTGAAGCAAAAAAACTCAATCCCTTTTTTCAATAATAACGCGGACGGAGGATTATGAAATTTGGCACATTCACTCTTTATATGGAGAGGGAGTGCAGAAACTTAATATTTTTATAATATATGCTAAGCTGTTTATTGTGGAGCTCGTGGCCAAAGTAATAACAGCCGCACGGGTCGATCCATCTGGTTAAGCTACACTTGCCGGGGTTAGTCCATGGATGGGTCATCCATCCATCTTTACATGCCGAAACTCCTCCGTGCCTCGGAAAGCATGTAAAGCCGTTGGTCCCGGCTGTCAATCGTGGATTTTTGACAGTCGTTACGGGTCATCAGAAGCCCAAAAATCTTACCAAGGGGTATCGTATCAACCAGTACCTGGGTTGTGGCGTCAGATAAGCAGTCACTCCATGTAAAATACTGGTTTTCAGCTGCATCCGGTTAGACTGGAAGCCAACCCCAAGGTAGTTCGAAAAAGGCTAGGCAGATTGATTGATGCATTACAAATGAAAAAAACTTTACAAAAATTAAACCGACTTCCAAAAAAGAAAATAAATACACTAAAAATTGATAAATAAATTTAATTTCGGAAGTCAGTGTTTGTATTTTAATTACTTTGTTATTTGACACCGACTTCTGAAATTAAAGTTATTTAAAAGTTTTTTATTTTTCAGTCTTTAGTTGTATTATCCCAGAACTAAAACTAAATATTAAAGTTACGTCCGAATTGATACGAAGAAAACGTTGTCTGTGTCATTCATATTTTTTGGTTTTGTTGATTTTTTCAAAAAGTGCTAAAACAATTTCGATAAAATTGATATGGGACCACCTCTGGAGTATACTATTTCTGATAAAAATAGAATTTTGAAATTCGGTCCTCAAATGACAGAGATATCGGTGGATATACACAAAAAAAACACAGTTGAACCTCCTCCTTTTTACAAGCTTTTAATTCCGAATTCGGTTAAAAATAAAACATTACACACATTCCATGCGTTTGACACACGTATTTGTTTCGAGTCATGTGTCGTATTTATGGTATTTGACAGTAAAACCTTAAAAACTTTCAAACTTAAAATTTAAATGAGGTCGAATTTTGACCTATTGGCAACCACTAGTTCACTTAATTTTACAAAACCATTTCCTTGTAGATTTAAAATGAGATAAGAGCAGGCCCACAATCTTATCTTAAGAACCGTTTATGTTAAAACTATAGAGTAAGATCTAAGAACCGCCAGACATGACTTATTTTCTAATTAACAAAATGTGTGAGATTTAGTAGTGATCCAAGGTAATGTAATGGAAATGGGTGATCATATTTTAAATACTAGTAATAGTGAACTCCCAATAAAATTTATACCGCCCATACTATTTGATCATCATCATCATCAGCCTTTTAATGTCCCCACTGCTGGGGCACAGGCCTCCTATCTGTGAGAGGGTGTGGGCCCACGCAGGCCCAATGCGGATTGGTGGATGTCACATGTCTTTCAATTTTTGGTTCTAGGACATGCCGGTTTCCTCACGATGTTTTCTTTCACCGTTTTGAGAGCAGTGGTGATGAAATAATTTACACAAAGTAAAGCGCCTGCCTGGGTTTGAACTCACGACCTACAACTTCTAAGTTGTTGGCGCTCACTGGGCCACTAATATAGATAAACTTATGATAACTTTGTAAGAAAAGTCCATTTCTAACTGCCCCAGAAGGAGGGTAATGTTTTTCGAAAGTATGTATGCTTGTATGTATGTATGTATATATGCTAAAGCGCTTGATGGATTTTACTAAATAAGGTATTATTAGATTGGTCTTGACCGCCGAAGTGACATAGGCTATATATTATGAATTTTGAGAAAATAAAACAAAATGCCGACCGCCAGTAGGTAAGTGTAAATTACACCTACTGCATCAGACTGCTTGAAAAGTGACTTGTTTGGAACTTTTTAGTTGTTTTTTATCAGTTAGGGTTTTTTGATATTTTAATTTTTTTTTACTATTCGCTCTTGAGTCAAAATAACATTGCTAGTAACATTGTTTTATATCGTAGGTACCTATGTAAGAAACCGGCCAAGCGCGTATCGGACCTCGCACATTTAGGGTTCCGTACCACATGAGGGAAAACAATATTTTGGTATTTTTTAGTAAAATATACGTAATAATAAACATTATCACCAAATTTCCAGTATAGAGGTCAAAAGGAAGTTAAAAAATTCTTCTGAACAGACAATGGACAGGCAGACAGACGGACAGACAGACACGTGAGTGACAGCAATAAGGCTCCGTTTGGATCCTTCGGATACGGAAATCTAATTATAATACCCATATCTTTACTTACTCACTCTGTAGGACTCTTATCTACCTGTTAATAAGCGTTCGTTAAGCAGGTATAATTTGAGAAGGCGACAGGTGTTACTAATCACACTTCCTTAGAGAATAAAATGGCAGCATTTATCTTTAAGGAGTATTTTCATTATTCAACGAAGAAATCATCCTATCTGAATGTTTAATTAAAATGTTACGTTCATTGTTAAGGATTTATGTCTTACCGATTGTTGACGATTAAATTACGACTTCTTTTAAGGATTGTCGGAGTAGGTTCCCTAATTTCGCTAAAACTACGTTTGTGAGAATCCCAAAAAAAAAATGAATATATTTCAAAAAACCGTCTGCAAATAAACAACTATAAAGTTCCAAACAAATAACTTTTCAAGCAGTCTGATGCAGATGGTAGCGTATGTTTTAGGTCAATCGCAGATTATCTACATTTGCGTAAGTTGTATTTTTAAAATCGTCTAAGCCTCAAGCCCTTTATTTTTAACCGACTTCCAAATGGAGGAGGATCTCAATTCGTCTGTGTTTTTTTTTTTGTATGTATGTTACGCGATATCTCCGCCATTTGTGAATGATTCTTTTTTTGTTTGGTAGGTCATACTTCAGAGGTGGTCCCATATAAATTTTATCGAAATCGATTCAGCACTTTTAAAAAAAATCAACATAGACAAAAAATATGTATACACAGATGACGTTTTGGTTGTCTACAAATGTTCAAATTCCATGTTATCCATTCGGACATAACTTAAATATTTACTTTTACTTCTGGTGTACAACAACAATAATAAAAAACTTTTTGCAAAAAAAAATACAACCGACTTCTAAAAATTGCAAAATAACTTTAATTTCGGAAGTCGGTGTCAAATAACGAAGAAACAAATATATACAAGTATATACACCGACTTCCGAATTTAAGTTATTTTGCAATTTTTAGAACTCGGTTGTATTTTTATTTGAAAAAAGTTTTTTATGATATACCACATGAGTAAAACAACAACACTTACATAACAGAGGCTGCCATTTTGTTTTTTTTTTTTTTCAAATTTCAAAAACACCCATATCTTTTCGGCTGTCAAGTCCAATCCACTGATACCTCACTTGTTAAAATACATCCAGCCGTTTAGGCTTTCTTTTTTATTTTTTTTAGGGGTGGGAAATCATCCAATGATATCTCCCGCTCTGGGTGGAGCGGGAGGGCCAGACTCATACTGACTATAACCCACCTCTGTTCCTTCCCTGCCTGAGTGCCCAGGGGAGCGGTAACTCTGTTACGAATTTGTCTGCTACCCCTAGGCATAGCCGTAGGCTACAGGGCGTGCCAAAGAAATAGACATACAAACAGATACATTGTCGTAGACATTTTTCTCAAACTCGGAAAACATTATCCTCCTTAGGGCAGTTGGGTAAAATTAAAAAAGGCTGTTGTTTAAAAAAAACTAAAAAACTTTTTTTTACAGAAAAAACAACCGACTTAAAAAAAGAAAATGAACTAAAAATTAAAAAATAACTTTAATTTCGGAAGTTGGTCTTTGTATTTTATTTCTTCGTTATTTGACACCGACTTACGAAATTAAAGTTATATTAACCCCAGAACTAAAAACCCCAATAACATGGAACGTGGAATTTAAACATACTCGTAATTGGAGAAAACCTAGGTATACGTATTTTTCGTTTTTGTTCAGTTTTTCAAAAAGCGCTGAAGCAATTTTGATCAAATTTATATGTATATTCTTTCGGATCAAAAGAATTTTGAAAATCGGGCCACAAATGACAGAGAAATCGGTGGACATACATAAAAAAAATACATACAGTCGAACACAGAACCTCCTCCTTTTTCGAAGTCGAAGTAGAAGAAGTTAATTATTTTATATTTCTTGTGTTCTTCTCAGTAAACCTTGTCATTAATTTGATACCAATATCATAGATATGCATACAAAATAACTAGTCCGCCATCTTTGGGAGTCCGCCATATTGGATTTAGAATGACGTCACTTAACTAACCATGCGTTGTCCTCCAAACTAAACATGTACGCAAAATTTCAGATTAAACGGAAACCGGGAAGCGGGTAAAATTTAACTTCAAAGATTTGTTTACATATTCAGATAAAAGTGAAGCTAATATAAGTGTGTTAAAAATTGAATGTTAATAGTTAAAATGAATCGAAAAACATCCGAGGTACAATGACCATTACTTTCATCGCTGATAGCGATGTGGCCAGACAGTCTATGGGATAGACCAAACGAACATACGAAAAAAGTGAAAAATAACTATTAAAAATTTAATTTCGGAAGTCGGTTATCTTCGTTTTTTTGAACACTTTTTTTTTTGGAAGTCAGTTCTATTTTTTTGAAAAAAGTTTTTATTTTTCACTTTTTAGTTGTGATTACCAATTAAATTGTGTTAACAATGCATATTTATGCAATAGCAGCAATCGCGGTTGCTGCCATTTTTTGAAGAGTTTGGTTGTCTGTGTCCGAAACTCATCATCAGATCCATACAAATGTTTAAATGGGACCATTTCGGTATAAACCTCTTTCGAACAAAAAAAAATATTTTGCAAATCGTTATGCCCGAACTTACATAAAAAAAAATTATATACGGTCGAATTGAGAAACGCCTCCTTTTTTTTTTTCGTCGACTAAAAATATTTAAAAAAATATAAACATTCGAATTGTTATCCTCCTCCTTTTTAAAGTCTGTTAAAATGTCGGCGCAGTAGTCAATATTATTAATCATAGGTAGGTATTATTATAATATGCAGCTCCTTTATGTAGGTCATCCTATCATTAGATACTCATCGGCTTATTACCCTAGATTTTCCCAATGAACCTCCCTACGGGCGGAAAACCTGATATCAGATTATAAGAAAATTACCAGCTTTAGGACTGATCTAAATATTATATTTCCGACAGACTGTGGATACTTGCTATGAATCTTGGCATAACAGAATATTCAGTCTTTTTACCCAATTACCCCAGGAGGAGGGTAATTTTTTTCGAGAGTATGTATGTATGTACATACGAGTATGTATATATATACTCGTAAATGTTTAAAAAGGTTTGTATGTCTATTTGTTTAGCACAAGCTGTAGCCTAAACGGCTGGATGGATTTTAACCAATGAGCTATTATTAGATTGGTTTTGACCGCCGAAGTGACATAAGCTGTAAGAATTTTGAAAACAAAAAGGCAACCGCCATTAAAAAAAAAAGGTAAGTGTAGTCGTATTTTTTGTGACCTGGTCATGTGGGGTGTTAAATTAAAGAGCTCGAGGAGACGATTCGAGGAGTAAAATGTAGGAAATAAAAAAATTGTAAATCCTACTAATATTATAAATGCGAAAGTTTGTATGTTTGTTTGTTTGTATGTTTGTATGTTTGGCTGAAGGTATCGCAAAAACGGCTGAAGGGATTACAATGAAATTTTGCACACACGTAGGTCATAACCTGGATTAACACATAGGCTACTTTTTATCCCGGTAAATGACAAGACTTAGCGAAGGCTGAGGTGGAAGTAGAAATCCAAAGTCAGGCTGAACAAGCGCACACGCTCAAAAAGTACTAGGACACCAGAAACATGAGAATTATTTCCAGGGCTGAAATCATGAGAGATAAAGACTCACAAAATACCAGGAGACCAGAATCATGAATAGGTGTTTTCGGGGATACAATCCTAAGCTGTATTATAGCTTCACAAACCACCAGGATACCAAAATCAAGAAGAAGTGTTTCCGGGGCTATAATCCTAAACGGTGTAGATTCACAAACTACCAGGAGATCAGAATCACAAAACATATTCCAAAGCTGGTATTAGGAGAGGTAGAGAAATTCGTAACATACTTACCGCAGCCATGTGCACTCAGGCAGGGAAGGAACAGGGTTGGGTTTCAGTCAATAAGAGTCTGACACGACCTCCCGCTCCACCCAGAGCGGGAGATGTCATTGGATGATTGACCATCACGCCAAAAGTAAAAAATGTGCACAAGTGGGTTCGCAAACTATCTCTGTATTTTTACTCTCATAGTCCGATGGGACAACAATCCGACGCGACCGGGGAGAGGTCAGATGCGGGAACAACAGGCTCTACGTGCTTTCTGAGGCACGGGGGTGTCACATGACCAATTTCCAAACTCCGGGTTGCTATAAAGTAATGGAAAGATCAAATAAATCTCAATAAGACTTTTTTCCCGACCTGGCGAATTGAACCCAGGGCCTCACGTTTAGCAGTCCCCTCTATGTTTTCAGTTGACTGAGGGTAATCTCGGTCGGGAAGAAAGTGTCTAATCTTTTACCTAAAAAATAGTTTGTAATATGTTTTATAAAGGATTATAGAGGGCTTTGTAAGAGTTAGAAGACACGGTGGAGCATACGGTGGAGGTTTGCCCCGCTTGGGCAGAACACCGCCGTTTCCTCGTGGATGCGATAGGCGGCAGCGACCTCTCGCGCCCGGCCCTGGTTCAGGCCATGGTACGGAGCGAGAGGGAATGGGAAGCCGTCTCCTCCTTCTGCGAAGCAGTAATGCTCGCGAAGAGGGAGGCGGCATGGGTGAGGGAGACTCAACAACAGAGTCGCCCTCACGCTCTCAGCAGCAGCCGCCGCAGGAGACGCCAGGGGCTTCCGGCGCCGCGAGACGATCTCCGGCCACTGTAGACCCGGGCCTGCGGACGGCGAGTAGTGGGTAACTCGCCGTCCGATCAGCACCAGGCCTGAGATTCGACGGCGCGTATTGTTCCACGCGCGCCTCATAAGTTGTCAACAAACATGACGGGGCCCGTCATGGCCGATGCCTGCCCGGGGGTTGAGGATAAATTCAAAAGAGTTACCTCGCCCCAGGGCATTCAGGGCAGGGAAGGAACAGGGGTGGGTTTTAGTTAGTAAGAGTCTGACACGCCCTTCCGCTCCACCCTAGAGCGGGAGATGTCATTGGATGATGCCAACGCCAAAAAAAAAAAAAGGGTTAAGAGTTCGTAGAATTCGACTACCTTGTTTTAGAGAAATCCGTAAAAACTAATAAGCAAACAAACCAACACAATTCGACTAAGTTGAATTTAGATTTCAGGCAAATTCCAAGATGTCAAACTTACTTTGAATTTCCGACAACATCCATTGTCTGGACCAAAAATCATATTGATCAACCCTGATTGCAAGCTCCCGGTAGTAAGAACCAATACCCGATGTTATTGACAAGACAACATACACATACTAACAACACGGGCTTAACCACAGGCACTAACAAGTTTACAAACAATCGACAGATGTACCAACGTACATTTACGATTACCTTCAACTGGCAATCTGCAAGGGAATTGTAACTTTATCAAGAAAAGTTTAAGGTTGAGATTTGAGATTGGTTTATTATGAGAATAGTCTGGGAGATGGTAAACTTTTGTTTGTATGTTGTTCAAGTTTTGTGTGAATTAAACATTTTTCTTCTCGTACTCTCTTGATTTTGGGATTATACTTTGAAAACAAGATATGAGTTGATTGCGTATGTTGATGTATAAAATATCTTCATATTGTTAGGAAAAGTAACGTCAAAATAGATGTGACTCCTGCTTGGGAAAATGTTTTCAACTGTATACATTCTCGCTAAGAATTTCGCAAATTGAAATTGTATGTGATGAATAGCATTAGACTCTGTCCTTATTTTACGGCACTAAAGCCCCGTAAATAATTAAATCACTCATTTGAGATAATTAATCTCGTCAACTTCGTTTCATTATTTCTTTACCATTTACAAGATAACATATTTAATTTTCTTACGTGAAATTCGAATCCGCTTAGGAAAAAAAACAAATGTTTAGAAGAAATAACATATTGCCTGTATACCCCGAAGGGTAAGGCCAAAGTGTGACTAAATTAGCAGGTTCTCAGTTTCGTCATAAGTTCATAAAATGACTTATGACGAAACTGAGAACCTCCTAATTGTTCCAAATTAAAATCACAAACTCACCCTCCTACATACACTCACTCATCTACATTTTACACAAAAGGAGGTCACTACACTACTTTTTCTTATTGTACTTTAGTTTTACTTTATTTTATTTGCCCTTATTTGTGTATAAATTAATATAATGCATATTTAAAGCCGTATTGAACTTGCAAGCTATCAAATGTATATTTTAAGGAAGAGCGCTGTTGTCTGAGATACAGATATTGAGTTATCTAGTTCAGATACAGACGTCTTGTGGAAAGTTTTGATAACTTAGTCTCATAAAAATTGTTTGACATTGTATGTACTAAATTTTGAATTTGAATACATTATTATTATTATTATTATTATAACTAATGGTGGCCCAGTGGTAATGGCCCTGACTTACGAGTTGTACGTCCTGGGTTTAAACCCAGGCAGACGTTTTACTTTGAGTACTTTATTTCAACACCACTGCTCTCAAAACGGTGAAGGAAAACTTCTTGAGGAAACTGGCATGTCCTTGAACAAAAAATTCGAAGACATGTGACGTCTACCAACCCACAGAGGGCCCGCGTGGTACATTACGGCCCATTCCTTCTCTTAGAGAAGAGGCCTGAGACCCAGTAGTGGGAATATAATAAAGGCTGATTACGTTTAAGCTTATGTGCGTAATAGTACACTCACATTAATTCGCCAGTTATGTTTATGTTCCATAACCTATAATTGCCATCAACCGAGCATACTTTTAATTCGCGAAGCTGCGCGGTATCTTCTCGTCCCACATACCACAGTGCCCCAAATGTTGCTAGTGATGATATATGGCATTGAAACATGGTCGCTCACAATGGGCCTCATGAGAAGGCTTAAAGTCACTCAAAGAGCTATGGAGAGGGCTATCCTTGAAGTTTTCTTGCGTGAACGAATCAGAAATGAAAATTTCCGCAGGAGAATCAAGTTTACCGACATAGCCCGAAGAATCGCCATACTTATTACGTCAGGCCCCGCGCGTCTCCAATGGAGATGCGACAATAGGTTTGTAATTGTGTCTGTTATTCTGGGGCCTAACGGGAGGACATATTGCTCGCAGGACAGATGGTTGATGAGGCCGAAAAATATTGGAGTGGTGCATGCATACCGGAATACGCAGCGTTGAAAGGCCTCCCGCAAGGTGAACCGATGACCTGATGAAGGTCGCGGTAATTTAATGGATGCGAGACGCACAGGACCGACCGTTGTGGTGACACTTAGGGGAGGTCTTTGTCCAGTTGTGGACGCCTTTTGGCTGAAATGAGCATAAATTTAGTCTTCGGGCTGCTAGTGAAAAAAATGAGACGGTAAATCGCAATATCACTTTACATACTCGACACAGGAATGTTAAAAAAAAACGAAAATTATTCAGCTGCATCCGGTTGGACTAGAAGCCGGCCCCAAGATACATTTTATAGTGATTAGACCAACGAGGCAGAAGGCGAAGATCAGAAAACCTTTATTGATTAATACTGACAAAATTTGAACGTTTGTTTTAAACAATACCTGCACTTTGCCAACACTTTTTTCTTTAGCGTGTGTCTACAGAAATGTGTGAATGGTTTCCAACAATGAAATGTGCAAAATAAACAAAAGGAATATTGTTCAGCGTACAAAATTGAATGGAGTGGGTTAACACGTGCCGTTCTGGCATGCAACGAGCAAGTGGCAAAGAGCTGGGATTTCTATGAAAAGGTCACCTAAGCACCAAGTGTTGGAAAAATTGATTTTTGTTTGCATTATTTTATCTACTTTTGGATTTCCATTTTTATAAGGGAACGAATTTTGCATGTTACTGTATAACGAGGACTTACTGTGGAGACTTGTTTTTTTTATACTATTTCATCATTAGCCTTTTAATGTCGCCACTGCTGGGGCACCGGCCTCCTCTCTGTGAGAGGGTGTAGGCCGTAATCCACCACCCGGGCCCAATGCGGATTGGTGGATGACACATGTCTTCGAATTTTTGGTCCTAGGACATGCTGGTTTCCTCACGATGTTTTCCTTCACCGTTTTGAGAGCAGTGGTGATGAAATAATTTACACAAAGTAAAGCGCCTGCCTGGGTTTGTACTCACGACCGACAACTTGTAAGTCGCGGCCAATACCGCTGGGCCACCACTGCTCTCCCATTACTACCATACTATTTACTTATATTATTTTGAAATCAAAGTTGAAAGTTTTCGCCACTATTTTCAGATTGCTTTACCTAGTCTGGTTACATAGTTGGATCAACAGTAACTTAGGTTTGTAATTCGTAACACCCACACGCCAACCCATATCACAGTCTCGTACAATTAATTACAAATTTAAACACACCTCTGAATAAATATTTGATTCGATACGGTTCGGTAACTCTATACGGGTCATCACAATATACAGGTTGTAACGGAACTATTGGTCATATTTTAAATACTGGTTCTGCCGATAGATGTGAACAATTTCTTCAAGAAAACCTTAGTAAAGATGGATGGCCAAATCGTACCCGACAACGAAACGATGGCCTCCCAATACGCCATATTTATGAAAAATACCCTTATTTTTTAAGGTCATAGAAAACACAAGAAACATCTCAATAAGTAGCCACAAAAAAAAGTTATCCAATTTTTTTTGTTTTTGTAACTTGTTCTAAATTATTTAGAATAATAGTTTCAGAACGCACCTCTTGACGATTCATTTCGCGTTTGAAATGACTTGGTATTCAAAGACTGTAATTATTCACGTTTTTCTGAAAAGTTTTAACTGTAATTCTATTCAATTAGTTTAAAGGCATCAAATCAACGAATATGCTGATATTATGTATTGGATTCTTGTCATAAATAGTTATTTATGATACTAGTGCGGTAAGTTTTACAAACGAGTAGACGAATGTAAGCCCGAGACGAAGTCGAGGGCTTACCATAGTCACGAGTTTGTAAATATCAATCCGCACGTGTGTCATACAACGTTTTTCAACACTTTTGCGAGAAAACAGTACCTACAATAAATAGGTGATGAAAAAAAAAACTTTTGTTTTTGATTTGAAACATCTATTGGCGCGGCTTGGCAGTAAAACCGACTCGAATGTCGTGACGGCACAACGCCGTCGTGCCACGAAGCTCCCACTACGCTACCGCTCTCGACTCCCTTCTCCCTAGAAACATCTATGCGAAAAAAGTAACACAACAACAACTAACAACCAACATCAACAAACAACGACAACAATCAATAACAACCTCAACCAACAACAACAACAAACAACAACAAATAACAACCAACATCAACAAACAACAACAAAAACCAACAACAACCAACAACAACAACCAACAACAACAACAAACAACAACAACCAACAAACACAACCAACAACAACAACCAACAATAACAACTAACAACAACAACCAACAACACCAAACAACAACAACAACAACACTACCAACAACAACCACCATCACCACCACCACCACCACGACCAACAACAACCAACAACAACCAACAACAAACAACACCAACAACAACAAACGAAAACAACCAACAACAACCAGCAACAACAACACCCAACAACAACAACAACAACCACAACCACCGACAACAACAACAACAACACAACCAACAACAACAACCACCACCACCAACAACAATATTTACAACAACCAACAACAAACAACATCAACAACCAACAACAACAAACAACAACAACAACAACAACCAACAAAAAAAAAACAGAACTAACAACAACAACAACCACCACAACCAATAACAACACAAAAAAAAACAAAATAGAAATTCTTATATTATGTTTTTTTATGGAAATAAAAAAAAAACCATAAAGGATACGCACGGTTTTACCGCACGCTATACAATGGAGCGTACGGTAAAATAGGTACGAGTACTTAGGTGTGAGTACCTATTTTACCGACCGTTCCAATATAGGGTGCGTAATTTTTAACTTTCGAACAATGTATACAGGCTTCGTAAATGCATTTTTTGAGCAAATGTGTTGAAAAAATAATTATGTTGGTGTATAGTAAGTAGTTTTGTTCAAATGCGTACAACGGAACGTCATTTGTCATCGACAAGTTACTTAATCTGTCTGTGGTCGTCGTTCATCGACCCGCGCCATTAATTGACACCCGGCAATGAAATTATATTCTCTTTGCCGGCAATCATTCGTCGTATTCGCATCCTATTCGATTTACTTGTTGTGAATTGTGATAAGCACTTGTGCTATTTTGGATTTCCTTCTGTTGTTTTGACCTTGGCATTGTTTTACGGACTGATAACTACCACTTGTGACGATTATTCTGTGCTTTTGATTTCTGGACACCGATTTTGTTTCTTGGATATTTGTGAGAGAAATCATGCAGACGCCACAACTAGCCCTGCGATTGCTATGTGTTAATTGTAACATACGCATTGATACACTTCGCCGCCATCTCGTTTTTGATCTTGATACGAGAGTAATTTGTAAGATCTGCGAGAGGAATTCTTCAATAATAGTACGTATTTATACCTACTCATTTTAGTACTTAAACCAACATAAACCATCACACAATCATACGAGTACATCATATAACAACTCTAATTTTTATTTTAGATCACTGAAGAAGACTACATATTATGTGATGTCTGTAAACAATTGGCAATGCAGCATGTCAACTCCGAATTAAGTAATGAACCTGGTGCCTCATCTTTCCGTGGCCACATGCATGTTTGCATACTTTGTGGAAGTTCTCTGCGGAACCGTAAACGTGACCTTATTGTGAGAGAGAATCCATCTCAGTTGCTACAAGCAATACACATTGAACTTGAAAATAGAATTGCCCCACGGCAGGTAATTATGATCTTTTTTAATTGAATTCATCACTGCAATCTAATATTGTTTTGTAACAATGTTTTTATTTCCTTATGTTTAATAAATAATGAGCCCAAAGATTTATAATAAATCAATGCTGTATGGTTGTTTCAGGCAACTTATCAGACCATTTTTGTCATCCCTGTTGGCTGAGACTCAAGAGAGTTGCAATGCATAATATGTAGCAAAATATTGAGCAGCAGGCAGAGCCTGAGCCGGAGCCAGAGCCAGAGCCGGAACCAGAGCTGAAGCTAGAGCCTCAACCCCAAGGGACGGTGTTTGGAGACACCGACCAGCAAGCTGACGAAGTACCCAGGGTGATTAGTTTATCGCAGTATGGACGAGCGGCTAATACTGCAGCACATTGTGTTTTTCTGGTTGCCGAAACAGAGATTTGCATAGAATTTCTGACCCTCTAAGAGCAATAACTCTAAGCAAAAACAAATATTACTTGCCTATAAATGTTCATATTTGTGAAGAACATACATTTAGTACTGATTGTGATATGTTGTTCAATTCAAAAAATAGTTTAAGAACATTTACGGCTGAACAAGTGGAATATGCGCTTTTAATACATTTCTGGATTTCTCAAGTATGGACAATATACTATGACAATATCAGAGCCAGCAGCATTCCTCGATGGTGTAGTGATAAGAGAGGATGATGAATAAAAAGTATTTTTGTCAAGCCTATTTTTTTCATTTAAGTACTCTACCAATTATACTTCATTTACTCCTGTTAACAACCATTACTCAATTTGTCAATATCTATGCAACTTGAGCATTGAAGACTGAAAGGCAGTAGGTATCTAGTGACTAACTCTTCAGCCAGAATTGAAGTGATCAAACCACAAAAAAGGCTGGGAAGTCTTTCAAGAACCACTTCACGTGTGATGTTATACCAGCTTTGTTGTCTACACTATACGTTGTGCAAGTTAGAGCAATATAGGTGTAGTTTTCATTGAATGATCGATGGACAAACAAAGAGTTGGTGCGCTTTGCTACAAGTCCTATTTTTTGGGTAATTCTCTGAGAGAAATCGAAATAAATAGAAACGAGATCGCTAATTACCCTTCTCGCTTATCGCTAACTAGACTCATAAGCTACGCTGCAGGTAGAAGGTAGTTGTAGATTCTAACCTCAAAAGTATTGTTGACGTTATTATAAAAAATCGTGGTTATTTAGAAATAATTTTCAAACGGGATAGTGTTTACGACATAAAAACAAACCAATCTAGCTATAGTTTATTTTGGGACATGAAAAATAATAGTCGAGTCCAGCTCCTATAGAAATTTGGCCATTCTTCTTTCGTAAAAAAAATTAGAACTCCCGTACTAATTTTGATGATGTTATCTTTTCACGAGAAGCCCAGCTTTTTTTTTAATTTTCTGTGGTTTAATTGAAGAAAATAGTATTTTTTAAGTAATTTTCTCCTTCATGTCATGCCTGCTGTTGATATCAAAGCATACTCGCATCAACGCAACAGTCTTCCTCTTTTCCTCATCTTATTTCGGGTACCATTCAGTTATGTTTGGCCCTTTTCTCTATTTTGCATCAGATAGTGTGGCCTCCCATTGTCATTTGATTTTTTATTGTAAATGTCAGTTCTGTCAGAATCAGAATCAGAATAAAAAATAATTGGTCCGCCCGTAAGATTAGCAAAAATTATTATTGATTATTGGACACGCATTATTTCATTTGCCACTTAAAAAAAAATGAGGCTGTTACAGTGCGTTGAAATTTCTCTTAAAGTCACACCTATGTCAAAAATCTAGGTACCACTTTTTATCTAGAAGTGACGTAACAAACCCACAATCTTGAACTTTAATTCTATTAGGCCATAAGTTAGATTATTTAAAAATATTGGACACGTGTTTTTTTACCCAGGAATTATTGCGGACTGACCACTGCCATTTATGTTTGGCATTTCTGACTATGTGGCTACTTTGGTTTTCAGGGTCCACGTGTTTTGTCCCAAATTAGCAGGCATAAAAGCAGGCTTAGCATTCAAAAACGAGACTAAGCAATTTAGATTGTTTTAAGATTAAATGCGTTTCTTAAGATAATATTTTTTTTTTAATCCCTAGCTCCTCAACAATCACCTGGTTGCTCTATTCATTACTCCTCCAAGCGCGGTGCTTTAATTTGACAAGTTTATCGTCGTATTTACAGCTTAGGGGGCTTTATTAAATAATCAGAAACTTCGCTACATAAGAGCAGGATTAAGGAATGTAGGCTATAATTTGGCAGTTCCTCTCTTAGTGGAGTAGTAATCAGAAACACGACTCCTGAGTATTGGTTCAAGGGTTGTATTTTCGAATCGGTCAGAGTGGCATGCTCACTCAAATGTACACGAAGAGTTTCGACCCCTAACGGCTCAAAATTGTAATAATTACCAATATAGCACCGGCACAGCCCACCGTAGGTACTTGGAACATGACATTGCGTAAGGGTGTCAACATCGGTGCAGGCATATACCACAGTCTTGCGCCGCATGCCTACATACCTTATAGCTGCGTCAGCGAATTCAGTTGCCGTCACTGAACACTGGGCAAAACATTACATTTAATGACTTAATTTGCCATTGACACGCTAAGAAGAAGAAAGATGAAGAATTACTTTCAAAAGATTATTTTGTTACTTAATGTTAAACCACCTACTTAATCAACGGTGTAAGCTATTCCCCTCAAATCAATCAAACAAGCATGATAAATATGGTTTATACTACACCTGCTTGGAAAGTACCTTGATACTTTATCAAATTTACGGTTTTTTTTTTTTTTTTTTTTTTTTTTTTTTTTTTTTTTTTTTTTTTTTTTTTTTTTTTTTGGGGGGTGGGAAATCATCTAATGACTCTTTCCGCTCTGGGGTGGAGCGGAAGGGCGTGTCAGACTCTTACTGACTAAAACCCACCCCTGTTCCTCCCTGCCCTACGCGCCCGGGGGCGAGGTAACTCTTTCGAATATCAAATTTACAGTAGAAAGTACGTCATTGCATATCGAACAAATATGCGGGGAGAAAACGCATCTGAGCGGGAGAGAAAAGTGTATGAAAATCCATTTCTTACGTGGTTTTTCTTTTTTAATTTTGGATAAGACTATGCGCCGGTAACCTAAATATCAAAAGCCAAAAAGTTTTTACAGTGAGTTTTTATCTCCAAGTTCGCAAAATGACACTGGCCACTAGCTGTGTGTTGGATGGTGTCGGGCTGGCAGTGCGACCCTGCGGCGGCAGGATAAACAATTTGAAAAAAGAACATGTGAAAATTGCAGACGCCATTGGCGCCATTTTCAATTTGTGTGTTGTATGAGGATTCAGTTTTCGTAGAAAGTAAAATAAAACTATCATAATGATAAGTAGTGATAGTATCACTAGTAGGTGGGTACTATCCTAGGTAGGTATCCTCGTAGGTGTAGTATAAAGCACTATGTATCACTCGAGAGAAAGTGCGATTCCCGATCTCGGATGTTTTAAAGCCCTCGCCTACGGCTCGGGCTTCAAACGACACCCTCGACGGTAATCGGTCACTTTCTCCTCTCGGTGAACAATGTACACACTACATTAACAATTGCCTCGTACACATCCCATTTAAACTACCATTATCTTCTAATGTGAACATAATCTCAAAACCACATTCATTCATTTCCATTTCCATGTTCACTAAAGAACGTCTAAATATTCATTCATTCAAATTGAAAGCAACACGTTCCCGCAGTGCAGTCGTCCTAATTCACATTTATTTGCACATACTGTCGTTAGAGGGCGCCACTATTTTCAAACAAAAATGGTGACAGCTGCATCGAGTTTTGATGTAACTTGTGGAAATAGAAATTCATAATTCAGTATCGTTTAGCGTAAAATACTAGATATTTAGGTGCATCTGTGTACTCTGAAAGTCGTTCGATACTTGGAAAGAAGCCAACATTAGCCAAGGTTCTGCCTTAGTTTAGGCTGTGTGAGCTGTGTGTTAATCTCGTTGGTCTTGTAGTCGTAAGAGTGACTACTGAGCGTGAGGTTCTTGGTTCGCCTGAGTCGTGCATAGGTGCAATTGGATTTTTAACCGACTTCAAAAAGAAGGAGGATATCAATCATGTATGTTCGGGCATAACTCCGTCATATATTGACGGATTTGCAAAATTCTTTTTTTGTTCGAAATGAGTTTGCTCCGAAAAGGTCCCATTTAAATTTCATATAGATCTTAGGATGGGTTTCGGAGACAGACAACGGAACTCTTCAAAAATTGACAGCAAATCAACCGCGATTACTGCGTAGTATGTTTATGAATTGTTAACACAGTTTAATGGGGAACCAAAACTAAAAAGTGAAAAATAAAAAACTAAAAAAAAAAATAGAACCGACTGCCAATAAAAGTGCAAAATAACTTTAATTTCGGAAGGCGGTGTCAAAAAACAAAAACACAAAACCAAAAAGACTGACTTCCGAAATTAAAGTCATTTTGCACTTTTTTTAGAAGTTGGTTCTATTTATTTATTTGTAAAAAAGTTTTTTTTCCATTACGAATAACTCTGTAGCAGCCCGGACTTTGGAAATTTTTGGTGTGACTCCCTCGTGGCTCGGAAATATGTTAAGCCATGCATGCCAGCATGTTAAGTTTCTTCCCGGTTGTGTTGGATTGCCGTCCCATGAGCCATAAGACTATGAGAGTGAGGAACAGAGAGTGCACCTGTGTTTGCGCATACGCTTGTACACTGTAATATCTCCTGCGTACTTGGCCAAGCTCCGTTGAGATTGGGCACCGTGATCGAAATTCGGTTTGGGAGGGGTTTAGGAGGAATTTGCGGACGAACAGAAAGAAAGAACAAAATCAACTAGGTTTTATACTATACTAACATCTGCTAGCGGGTTTGCCCGCATGATATTCCAAAATTATCTCAAGGGAACATACTTTCGGGATAGAAATGTCCTATTCCTAGACATGATCTACACCTGGGCCAAGTTTCAAACAAATCCGTTCAGCGGTTGTGCAGTGGTGGTGGCACAGTGGTATTGGCCCCGACTTACAAGTTGTAGGTCGTAAGTTCAAACCCAGTCAGTCGGCTTAGCCCGCGTAGAATAAGTAAGTACTTCCTCGTTCCTGTTTCGTGCTATTTCAGACAATTCCCTCGCTTCATCCTCTGGACCTTTCATCCAAATCTGTTGAGCCGTTCTGGCGTGATTGAGTAACAAATAGACAAACTTTTGCATTTATAATATTAGCAGGCAGTAGGGTTATTATGGAAAGAGAAGACATTATTATCTCAAGTCGTGATAAAAATATTGACCAATACGCAAGCTGGTAGCTAGATCCATTGTTTAAGGCGCTATTAAATGCCAACGACCTTGAGTGTTTAGCTTGCGTGTTCTGTGCTGAGCTCACGTAACGCGTTGAACGTCAACCCAGTAATTAGGAGTCGCCCATCAAGGAGCGCTGTCTGAAATTAGACGCATTATTAATTTATTATACATAAAACAACAGGTATTATACTAAAAGACGTATACTAGAACATTAATAATCAAATCATCTTTAACATCTCAAGCCTCGCGCGCGTCACGTGTCGGCATCTGTCAGTCCCCCCCCCCCTGTATGAACCTTGTCACAGGTCTAAAGACCTTGGGTAATAGTGATAATAGCGGTTTAAAACGCGTGAATCGGGTTTTTGGCAAATTTTTTTGGCAAGGCAAACTTTATAACCCCGGTGGCGTACATGTGTGCCGCTAGATTGCCTTGCCAAAAACCCGTGACTAGGTTCATACACCCGGAACCTGACAAAGTCTGTAGTTACACGATGGCCACCTGTCAACGGGAACTTAAAACGGTATACGCTGTATAGTTTTTGCGTGATTCTCAATTTTTTTGCCGCGTTAGACATAACTTTACAAATTAATTACACTATGTTATAAAAATATTTTTATTACGAAGGATATTTTCTAGAGTAACATAATATATTATTTCAATGAAATAAGACTAGTCGTTTAGACGTGATATTCAATTAAAAATTTTTAGAAGTCGTATAACTGCGCCTTAATTAAAATGCGCTGGATGTATTTATGTGGATACCTACCCATACTTTAAATATCGTCACACGCGTAGGATATTCTATTATTAGACTCTTTTTTTGATTATACGCAAAACATTTCCCTAATAACGTTATAAAATATGTAAGAACCTTATTCTGGTAGCGATCGATAGTAAAAGCAGAATCGTATTAGCGTAGGTTTATGTTGAACTCAGCTTTGAAAATAACTTTGATGGCTTGAAAGTTACGTAAACATGTGCTTGCGTTGGCTTGGTAGGTAAATGGCATGTCAGTTAGTTTTCGTGGCAGGCGATAGTTTGGATTGTAAATAACAGAACAGGTTTAAAAGTAGGTACTATTGTACCTTTTTTTGTTAGTTAATGGCGCCTGAACTTTTGAAAAAATGACCAGGGCCTGCAGTCTCGACATTGATAGCGAACGCTACGTCCTAACGATTGGTCGCTACGTCGGAAAAATAATTGATTTTCTTGAAGTATGTACAGAGACCAGCAGATCAGTTGATCAATTTTCATGAAAAATAGTGCTAGCCAGTTAAAATTTACGCCGTCTCTGTACATATTTCAAGAAAATCAACTATTCTTCCGACGTAGCGACCGATCGTTAGGACGTAGCGATCGCTATCCATGTCGAGACTGCAGGGCCAGGGAGTGTGGGCTTTTACCGCACTAAAACCACCACGGTAATCACAATGTACACATTGAAGAGGCCTCTTAAAAGACCCCGGACCACCCTCTGTACAACACCTGTAAAGCCCTGTCCGCACTGCGATATTTCACCGCGCGTTTTTTTTTCTCGCAATTCTGTAACACATTGAGTCATATAGGAGTGGCCGCACTGGCGGTTAAAAATTCGCGGAAAAAAATCTGTGATTTGATGCAAATTGAACGCGATGCGGTGCGATTCAAGATTCAATTATTTCAATTCAAGATTCAAAGTGTTACAGAATTGCGCGGTGAAATATCGCGGTGCGGACAGGGCCTTTTTTTCTTGGGATGTGAAATCATCCAATGACTTCTCCTGCTCTGGGTGGAGCGGGAGGGCGTGTCAGACTCTTGCTGACTAAAACCCACCCCTGTTCCTTCCTTGCTTGAGTGCCCAGGGGAGTGGTAACTCTGTTACGAATTTATCCGCTACCCCTAGGCATGTACCCGGGCCTGCGAACGGCGAGTAGCGGGTAACTCGCCGCCCGATCAGCACCAGGCCCGAGAGTCGACGGCGCGTAGTGTTCCACGTGCGCCTCAAAGAGTTGTCAGCAAAGGACGGGGCCTGCCACGGCCAGTGCCTGCCCGGGGGTGGAGGATAAATTCGAAAGAGTTACCTCGCCCCCGGGCGCGTAGGGCAGGGAGGAACAGGGGTGGGTTTTAGTCAGTAAGAGTCTGACACGCCCTTCCGCTCCACCCCAGAGCGGAAAGAGTCATAAGATGATTTCCCACCCCCCAAAAAAAAAAAAAACCCCTAGGCATGTGCGGATAGGGCTTAAGGGCATATTCCTGGGGAGACTAGTAGTAAAGGGGTCTTCTCTGTGCCTTCGACATCGTTTTTCACATGAGTCCCCACTCTGAACGTCTGAGACCCAGGAGTCCCATCTTACTATTGTACCTACAGTTAATCGCACGTCAGTGAAATCAAAACCAGTTTAATAAATACTGTAGAAGATTGTGGGTCGAGAAGGAAACACTCAGACGGACGAGAGACACAGTTCGTATATTTTTCGCAGCATTACAGGCAGCAAGGTTGAAGTTAGAAGTGTAGGGCGCGGCGGACAAGTGAAGACTGATTAGCCCCACGCAGGGCGGCTATATTTATATGCGCGGACGTAGAGTGGAGTGGGACACGTATCAATCCCTCCACTCAGCGCCTGGCATTTGCGCACGCACACATTAACATTTTATTAATATTAGGTAGACAAACAACTATTTACTAAGCTTGTGTAACAATATCTACGCTAATAAGACTCTAACAATAATAAAGTTGTTTCTAACAGGATTTTATTGCTGAATTAGACATTTATACATACTTATTACATGTTTGGTCTTTACAATACGACCTAGTTACTTAGGTGGCATTTACAAGGCGTCTGGTGATGTGGATTCCAATTGGATTCATAGTCGTTACTGTTTGACCTATTTACCTATCACATAACCAGAATAACGGTCTAAACAAGGCGACCTATGTACATAATAAAACACAAAACACTGTGGTCTTTACTTAGCGACCTATGTACATCATAAAACAAACTTGTAAATAAAAAACCTTATACCTAATAACATATTAAACTCTACATACTACGCTTATTTACTATGGATTGCTGTGCTTCTCCACAAATACATTATACTATACTTATTCTATTGAAACTCCGAGGCTTGCTGTATGTTGGGTTAAGCTCGTCCTTGTCATTAGCTGTCCCTTTGTTATAGTATTTATACGTTCTAAGAGTGCAATGAAGAATAATAATGGGATCTATTATGAAATTGCTTGTACAGAACGACTGACTTTTTCATATCTCCAACTTTATCCCATAGAATTAGTTGTTTAAATTCATGAGTTCCTTTACCCCCTGAAAGATTACCAATAAATTAAAAGTCGCCCTAAATTGAAGAAGCGTTATCAGAAATCACACCAATATTCCGGACAGGGCAGGGCTTTGATGAATGGTCACTGTAACCTGTATTCACTAATGATAATATTCCATTTGTGGCTATCGGATCATCAATCATTATTGCGATTCGATTTGCATGTTTATTTTTTTACAGTAATGTTTTAGTGAAATTTATTTGCCAATATACTTTATTTGCTATCGATAAATTTCCAGCTAACCTATAAATTGACCCACTGCAGAGCAAAAGCATGCAGGAGATTTTTTTCGAGTGAACTTTAGTGGCTGTTTTAATTATTCGCAAATTGATTCCTAGCGGATATTGTGATTGGTTTTGTGTCTCAAGTGTCTAAGCAACTGGACCTTATGTGGAATCATTGAAACAGGCGCGATCTCGGTAAATAAAGCTGAGAATTTTGTCGTTGTATTGATTACCTCAGCGAAGCTTGACGAGAAGGCTGACTTGGCTCATTTGCTGCCAAATACTGCAAAAACATTACAATGTGGTACATCTGCATTCTAATGCGAAAAAAGTGTCAGTATTCTGTATCTAAAACTAAATACTTTCTTAATTTGACACTGGCTAACTGCACAAAGCGTGGGAAGCCAAAAAAAAAAGGCATGCAGAGAAGAAACATTGGTCACCACGCTCTTGGGTCTACGTTTTCCTTTCATACCTATTCATTCTTCTTCTTGCTTTGAATTGATTCGATGGTGTCCAACTTTTTAAATACTTTGGGCTCAGAAGCTGCACATTAGTTATTGCAGCGTCAGTATAATCATCTGGACTGAACTGTTGTTACCATGTACTTATTTGCTTTTGAGGCAATAAAATTATTATTATTTAATTATAGTAGCGTTCATCAGCTCCTCCATAGTGCAGGTGTATGTGTACTTGAGGTATTCCAGTATGTGAGTCATGTTCTGGACAGGGGCACCGCACTCATATTGGGTATCAGACGAGACACCTACCGACTTATTAACACTGTATTATGGAAACGTCGTAAAAACCAATGGTTTTTTAGGGTTCCGTAGTACGAACAAGGACAAGGAACCCTTATAGTTTCGGTCTGTCCGTCAGTACGTCCGAGGCATAGCATATAGACTGTTATTAATAGATAGCTACAATTTTGCAAGAATATATTTATGTGTGTCATGTGACTTCAAATCATCCAATGACTTCTCCCGCTCTAGGTGGCGCGGGAGGGCGTGTCAGACTCTTACTGACTAAAACCCATCCCCGTTCTTTCCTTGCCTGAGTGGCCATGATGGGCCCCGTCAGTGGTGGCTGACAAATATCTCTTTGAGGCGCGCGTGGAACACTACGCGCCGTCGACTCACGGCCCTGGTGCTGATCGGACGGCGAACTACCCATTAGTCACCGTCCACAGACCCGCGTCTACGGTGGCCGGAGATCGTCCGTAGAGTCTCCCTCACCCGTTCGGCCTCGCGAGCGTTACTGCTTCGGAGAAGGAGGAGACTGCGTCCCATTCCCTCTTGCTCCAGTCTGAAGCGGGGCAGACCTCCACCGTATGCTCCACCATGTACTCTAGAGATAGGTCTTTCAAAATCATTGAGGGTTTTAAAGACTATTACATTCGATACAGTGATTCGTTAGCGACATATTAAACTTTAAAGTGATATTTTTGTTCGAGACGAGCGACCCTTTAAAAGCTAAACTGTTGGCTTGAAACGTGATGGTAGTATACGAGTATAATTATAACGAAGTTTAAGGAAAACTATCACGGCTCAGTTAACTTTGCTATTTTATGAGTAATAGTCGGCCCAACTTATAAAATCTTCATAAATCAACTTATAAAGTACCTACTTGAAAAATTTCGTACAAAACAGAAAATCCAAAAAAAAAAATTATAGGAAGTTGTTACTTATTTAATATTTAAAACGGGTATAAAACACGTAAAGTTTGGTTTTTTTTTTTCGTTTTTAGGGTTCCGTACCCAAAAAAGGATCCAAACGGAGCTATTATTGATTTCCCTCATATGGTACGGAACCCTAAATGTGCAAAGTCCGACATGCACTTGGCCGATTTTTAAAAGAGATACCGTGGATTTTTTTTCCGGTTTTTCACCATCGGAAACGACCAATTTGAACCACGCACTAGTTTTACAAGTGCCCATATTATAGGCCTATGTGAAATAATATAGTTATATCAAGCTTCTGCCAGGGGCTTCACCCGCGTACAATTAGTATTGCCCCCATTATGAATTGTGCTACCACTGCTCTACTGGGCCACCACTGCTCTACTGGGCCACCACTGCTCTACTGGGCCACCACTGCTCTACTGGGCCACCACTGCTCTACTGGGCCACCACTGCTCTACTGGGCCACCACTGCTCTACTGGGCCACCACTGCTCTACTGGGCCACCACTACTCTACTGGGCCACCACTGCTCTCCTGGGCCACCACTGCTCTCCTGGGCCACCACTGCTCTCCTGGGCCACCACTGCTCTACTGGGCCGGGATGGTGACGTGATGGTGACGGGGGGCGTTTTTTGGGGGACTGTCTTTATGTAGAACTTTGACGTTCAAAAAGTGCTGGTTCTCAGCCTAGTTTGAATAAATGACTTTTGATTTTGATTTTTATTTTGGCCACCACTGCTCTAAAAGTGTCAAGTGGCGCCCTCATTAAATAAAAAATCGTAGCATAGTATAGAAAATAAATATTAAAGAATCCTACGTCACGTTTGTTACAAAGAGGATAAAGTATTTTTACGTTGTTAAAACAGGACTCAAAATGTTTCGTATCCAAAGTAGTAAGCCAAAGGGTCAAAAACGGCCATTTTTGGTACTGTTGCTTAACAAACGTGACGTAAGATTCTTTAATATTTATTTCCTATGCTATGCTACCTACGATTTTTTATTCAATGAGGGCGCCACATGGCTGGTAGCAGGGCCTTAAGAGGTAAAATTCAGATATCAGCCCATTCCTATAAAGAACTGCTAACTAGATTAAGATCATTTATAAAACTTTGCTCCCACAATTCAGTTCATAAACCAACCAATCCCTTAAAAAAAACTAGGACACCTATTTTTTTAAGACTAACCTAAGTTTTCTTTTCATCGAAACACTGCGAGCCAGAAAAAAATACACCTACACAAAAAATCACCATTGTTAATGATTTCTTTATTTTCTTTCTTTTGCACGGCACTGTAACGCCTACTATTCCTTTTATTTTTCTTTTGTGAATTTTCTTTTGTCTAAAACAAAAAGTTTTTAGTGTTATGAGACGGTTTTTATTAATGGACGTGTAATTATTTTTAACTTAAGTGGCTCGTTGGAATGGTTGAAAGGTCTATTATTTTTAAATTTTTGTAGATGCGTAGGGTTTATAGATAGTCAGTTGCTTGAACTTATCATTATTTAACTAGCTTCTGTCAGCGGCTTCGCCCACGTGGAATTAGTACTTTCCCCGCTATAAATTTTTAACCCCCATTTCACCCTCTCAGGGGTAGAATTTCGAAAAATCCTTTCATAGCGGATACTTACTCTTCACAAAAAACACACCCTCAAAATTTCATGTCTCTAGGATCAGCGGTTTAGGCTGTGCGTTGATATATCAGTCAGTCAGTCAGGACTTTGAATTTTTAGTCAACTTCAAAAACAGGGGGAGGTTCTGTGTTCGACTGTATACAGTATACGCACAAAGAGTTTTGAGAACACATAATGAATGTGTTCGACGAAGCGAAGAAATAAAATACACACACCGTCTTCCGAAATTAAAGTTATTTTAAAATTTTTGGAAGTCGGTTGTATTTTTTGTAAAAAAGTTTTTTATATATACAGAGTATAAACTTCATGCACAAAGGAGGCTCCAAAACTCACCGGTGAGTTTGACAAAAAAAAAAATAATTAAATGAAAAAAAAAAATCGGCTGGCAACCCGGGTTGTCGTCGGGGTTCAATTCAACAACCCGGGTTTGTCTGCGGGGCCTAAGAGGTACCTTAGGGATTTTTTATCAATCAACCAAGGGTGGTGAAGAGATCATATGGCAGTTGCAGCGTTAATCTGTTGGAAGTACTCGTATTTGTGTTCAATAAAAAATAACCAAATTCACAGATGGTAACACATTCACTGTTGAACCTCCTCCGGCCTTCGTTAGGCCAGCTTTTTTATTGTATCCTGTCCTCTCCGGATATCGGTCAGGAACGAGTCCAGATCATCACGCTAGCATTTTTTAGGCCTGCCTCGGTGACGACGCCCGTCTTCAAGCACCCACTGTGTGGCGATGGCTTGGGCCAACCAAGCCAGCTTACGGTCAAAATATTACCCACTGACGTGCAGCCGTACGATGTAATCCTAATACTTTGATACATTTAATAACAGTTAACCAATTAGCCAACAACCAGTTAGCCAACCCGTATTGGGCCTGCGTAGTGGATTACGGCCCACACCCTCTCACAGAGAGGAGGCCTGTGCCCCAGCAGTGGGGACATTAAAAGGCTGATGATGATGATGAATAATAGTTATAGATCTTTGTACGTTTTCAACCATCTCTTAAAGGCTGAATGGATGCGTATGGAATTTTGAAAACGAATAAACCATGGTCTGGATTAAGACAGAAAATTTTATCTCGGAAGGACGTTTCCTTGGTATAGTTTTCGACAGGTACGCGGGTGGATCCGCTAGTAAATATAAAGCTGTTGAAATAATAAAACTGCCACCCCTAAGCTCATTCCAATGATTCAAGCAAAGAAATTACCCAAAACTTAGTAGGTTATACACCACATTAACATACATTCCCTATAATATTGCTATCTTCAATATCAACAAGTTATTGGTCGTAAAACAAGGGATGTTTCAGAACACAAGCAGAACTTTCCGAAACTTTTATCTGTTTTAAACACGCGAGGAAACAAAAAGTAGTTCAGTTTTTATGGCATTATAATGTGAGGTACATTATTGTGCTCGACATTGTACTTTGATACAATATTAAATACTAGCTCTGATCTACGGTTTCACGCGCTTGAAAGACGAAAATTCGGTCGATCTCATGGGAATGTACCTTTTATTGTTTTCGGGAGGAAATCTTCAAAAGGTGCCTGGAGTCCAGGGAAAAATATCAGGGAGTGTGCGATTATTACACGGTGGAGCATACGGTGGAGGTCTGCCCCGCTTGGGTGGAGCCCCGCCGTGTCCTCGTGGATGCGATAGGTGGCAGAGACCTCTCGCGCTCTACCCTGGTTCAGGCCATGGTACGGAGCGAGAGGGAATGGGAAGCCGTCTCCTCCTTCTGCGAAGCAGTAATGCTCGCGAAGGCGGAGGCGAGACGCGTGAGGGAGACTCAACAACGGAGTCGCCCTCACGCTCTCAGCAGCAGCCGCCTCAGGAGACGCCTGGAACTCCTCTCCTTCGGCGCCGCGAGACGATATCCGGCCACCGTAGACCCGGGCCTGCGGATGGCGAGTAATGGGTAGCTTGCCGTCCGAACAGCACCAGGCCCGAGAGTCGACGGCGCGTAGTATTCCACGTATTTTTTAGTACAAATTACAAATCTTCACAAATAAATTATAGGAATAGAATGAAAAAGAAGAGAAGCAATGATTTCATCAAAGTTTTGTTTTATTTCAATTCTGAATCCAGAAATCCATTTTAATAAAACTTCTAAGAAATTAACACTATCACACCCCATCTAAATAATAAAACTGGGTTCAACACAGGTTCAATATCATGTGAATGTGTACATTAACCCTTTAGCGTCAATGCGTTAACCCCTCATGAGTAAGTTTACAATGCATTTTGCCGAATATGAATGCAAAAGTTAATGTGTCTAGTGCTTTGACTAAACTAGTACACAGACATCAACATGGTGGTAAATGAAGCTAGACATGAATTTTTGTAAATAAAAATCCGAAAATTAAGTGGACAGAGGGCATCCATCACAGTGTGCCAGGACCACGGTGACTCTATTTCAAATTTATTCACGACCTTGACAGGCAGCGGCCCTAGCGTACCGCGTCAGTTAATGCTGTCATCTCTTTTAGGCGCATGTGAAACACTACGTGCCGTGAGCTACTTCCATTAATTCCCTTGAGGATTCCAATCCATGGCCTGTTTAGGAATGTGATTGGAGTCCTTTTGGATCTATAGAACGATAGGTTTAAATACCGCTATTAACTACCATTTAACCATACATGTTTCGAGGTTGAAAACAGGCTCATTGACAACACTGCCAAAGCTGGCCCAGGAAAAGGGTACGAGACGGTTTAGAAACGTACCGCAAGGACTGGTAAATTGAAAGAAACTGAAAATTAAAAAAAAAACCCGACTGCAAAAAACTATCAAAGTGTTCCAAACAAGTCACTTTTCAAGCAGTCTGATGTAGTTGGTGGCAGTTATTTTAGTTCAATCACTGACTGTTTAAAAAGTGAATTATTTGAGACTTTATAGTTTTTGCAGTCGGGTTTTTTGAGAATAAAACTCAAACCCTTTATTTTTAACCCCACACGATCATGTCACAAAAATACGACCAAATAGAATAGAATAAAACTTTATTGTACACTAAAACAGTCACACAATTGTTTTAGACGAGCTTAAATTTATGGGTACAACGGCGGTCTTATCGCTGAACAGCGATATCTACCAGACCACCTTGGGATGGACTGAAATAACTTTAAATATAAAAGGGTAGTCTGCAGTGTACTGCTAATAATAAAAAAACGCAATCTCTTAGACTATAAAAAGGTTAACCTCATTTGGTGAAATCCATCGTGCAAAAGAAATAGACATGCATAATATACAAACTATCGAAAATCATAACCCTCCTTCTGAGGCAGTTTGGTTATAAAAACTAAGACATAACTTTACTCTGGGTCTTCACAACTTCAGCTTCTACCTAGTATTAATAAAATAATAGTGAAGCGTGATTCTTTAACAGAAAGTGCCTACAAGAAATAAAATTATTACCGTAATGGAAACTTTTCACGCTCACGCTGCAACAGAACTTAAAGAAAACTCGTTAAAAGTTTAAGAATCGAACTCAAGAGATGATGCGATGAAGGACAAATGAGAAGGAATATTCACAGCCAATGAAAGAAAGTTCTTGCCTTAAATGTATGAATTAGAAAAAGATAGCTGTAGGAATCTATAATATAATATTATTAATACGTGAAGCATAAAATTTCCATCCCTCTTTACGAAAATCATGCAAACGGAGGAGTGTGAAATTTGGCACAGTTATAATTTATATAGAGAACAAGAGCGGAAACCTAATCTTTTTATATAGGGTGACTGGTAATTAGTGACCGATACTTAAATACGTGATTGTAGGATTCATGATTATAAACAACTTTCCCAAGTAAACTTTTTTTTATACTTATTCACTTTTATCACAATAACAACAATTAGAAATACGTGCGCGTGAGAGGGCAGTGACCGCCGCAATCAGCTGTTATTCTGAAAAAAGTGAATACGTATAAAAAAAAGTTTCTTTAGGAAAGTTGTTTGTAATCATGAGTACAATCACGTGTTTAAGTATCGGTCACTAATTACCAGTCACCCTATATATGCAATAGAAATAAAATAAAAACATACGACACGTATTTGACACGTATTTGTTTCATTTCACAGTAATGTCTGATACAAACACCGACTTCCGAAATTAAAGTTATTTTTAAATTTTTAGTGTATTTTTTTTTTTGGAAGTCGGTTGTTCTTTTTGTAAAAAAGTTTTTTCTATATAACCGTTTTTGTTAGGGTAGTAAATCATCAGATGAAGCGTGCAAGACTCTTACTGACTAAAACCTACCAATGTTCTTTCAGTTGCCCTTGCATTCCAGGGCAACGGTGACTCGTTCAAACTCTACTGCGACCCTTCCACGAAACGCTGGGCTTTGGTTTTACCCGACTGCGCAACGCAAGGGAGGGTAATGTGTTTATGAGCCTATGTCTGTTCCTTTGTGGCTCTTTAGAAACCAAACGCGTGAGCTGATTTTGATAATTCTTACGTCAATTGATTCGTCTTAATGTTGCGAGTGCTACTAAAGACATGACAGTAATAAAAAACAACATGACGACAACCGGACGCCTTATTGTAAGAAGGAAATAATGAAAGGTGATGAACTATATTTAGCCTAGCAAAATAAAGGGTTCGAAGAGGCGATTCCAAAAATATAACTTACTAAAATGTAGAAAATATTTTTTTTTTTTTTAAAAACCCGACTGTAAAACACAACTAAACAGTTCCAAACAAGTCACTTTTCAAGCAGTCTGATGCAGTTGGTGGCAGTTATTTTATATTATAATACTTCTTCTTAGATATTGCCATAACAAATCACAAATGTAGTTTCTATCTGCTAAGCAATACATTTCACTAATTGCAGTTACCGCACATGACAATAATAAAAACCACCCAAGTGCAAGTTGGACTCGTACACGAAGTGTTCCGTAGGTACCATAAGCCAAAAATATTACGTTTCTTGAATGGGCCGTTTGATTTTTTAAATTTAATTTAATTTTTATTATTTACTGATATAGCGGCAATAGAAATAAACACTCTGTGACAATTTTAACAGTCTATCTATTACGGTTCATGAGATACAGCCCGCTGACAGACAGACAGAAAGACAGACATACGGACGGACGGACAACGGAGGCTTAGTATAGGGTTACATTGGTTACCTTCGGGTACGGACCCTTGAAACATCAATAAAGATTCTCTACAATCATTCCAAACCTAACAAACCCTAAGTAATCGCTATTAGCATCTAAAAAAAGAACATTAAATTGCGGGCAGGATCCAGAAATTTTTCCAGAAGTACTCGTAAATGTAAAGCAAAACGTTTTAAGAAAGAAGCACGTTTTAGTTAGAATGAGTCTGTGAATACTAATCTGGACTAATATAAATAAGAAGTCTGTTAATGTACTGAGGCGAGTGGAATACATTATTCATCTTTATTATGACGGTTATTTTATATTAAATTTTTCCCCGCGACTTCGTTCGCGAGATTTTGTTTTGCAGATGTAGACCTACTTCAGCACTCCAATAATATTACAGTTTAAAAAACTGGCCAAGTGCGTGTCGGATTTCGTACATTTAGGGTTCCGTATTAAATGAGGGGGTTTTCAAGAAAAAATCTGATTTATCAATGTATTGGTATTTGTTAGTAAAATATACGTAGTAATAAACATTATCACCAAATTTTAAGTTCATAGGTAAATGGGAAGTTAAAAAATTATTCGTAACACAATTTTGTGAAAAAATCTGACTTTGGTGGCTTCTAATTCCTATGTCTTCCAATATTTTTTTTTAAACTAAAAATGTAGTATTTGTCTACTCAACGAATTCTAAACAACGATACCCCATTTGATGGGATAGGTCAAATTTTTTTTCGCGTCATTTATCTGTTTGGGAGCTGCCGTACACAAAATTTAAAAAAAAAATGACAATTTATATGGTTTTGGGTTAAAAAGATGTATACTGTGATAATTTGGAGACTGTAGCTCCAAACGTTTGGCCGTAAAACTTGTGTGACAGACGACGGACGGACACGTGAATGACAGCAATAGGGCTCCGGTTGGAACCTTCGGGTACGGAACTCTAAAAACAACTAGTCCGCCATTTTTGGGAGTCCGCCATATTGAATTTAAAATGAATTCACTTAGCTTACCATGCATTGTCATCCAAACTAAATATGTATGCAAAATTTCAGCTCAATTGGAAACCGGGAAGTGGGTCGAATATAACTTCTAAGATCTTTTTACATAGTTACGGAGCTAATAAAAACGTGTTAAAAAGTAGGTACGCTTCAGGTTTCAAGCTAACATCTTTGGACTGGCTAATTGGTCTCGTGGCCACAAGCGCTGCGAGTGCTCTGGCTGAGGCGGTGCCATGGAACTGGACGCGAGGTCATTAGCATTTTTGTATAATTATCTGGCGCTCGTGGCTTAAAGGAGGAGCTCGTGGCTAAAGTAATAACAGCCGCAAGGGTCAATCCATCAAAAAAAAAGGTTAAGCTACGCTAGCCGGGGTTGGTCCATGCATGGGTGACCATCTTTACATACCGAGACTCCTCCGTGCCTTGGCAAGCACGTTGGTCCTGGCTGTCAATCGTGGATCTTTGACAGTTGTTACGGGTCGTCAGAAGCCCGAAAGTCTGACAACTAGTCTTTCCAAGGAGTATCGTATTACCCAATAACTGGGTAGTGGAGATCAGATAGGCAGTCACTGCATGTAAAATACTGGTATTCAGCTGTCTCAGGTAAGACTGGAAGTCAACCAAGATAGTTGGGGAAAATCTAGGCAGATTGATTGTATATCTGGCGTAAGGAGGAGGCAAGAGTACTGGAGCATCAACGAAACCAGCTCCAAGGTGCAGTGATGCAGTCGCTTAGACGCGACTATGTAACAAACTTAAAGAAATACTTTATGTTAGTATGGGTATAACTCTCGTCACTTCAAATATTGCGACGATGCTCACGTCTTTTAGTTTCAGACTTCGTCATGAATTTGTTTTTATTGAGATAAAGTACGATGTGGCTTTTCATTAAAACTTGGAATTTTATGGTCTTAACGTTCTGTCTTGTTATCTTAGTTCAGTGTTATTAGTTTTTTTAAGAATAGAAAATATTAAAGTACAACACTGAGGCTAGACTTCTTTTGTTGTAAATCCAGATTTGACGGCAGTGATAAAAAAATATTAGTTTGCGTACAATATGTCAAAGAAAATATTCAGTGAATTATGTGGTAATATGAACAGCTAACGTGCGTGAAATTAGGAAACGGTTTTACGCAACAGTTTATCTTGTCTTTAACTTTCCAGTACAATACTATAGGTACTGTAGCGTTTATATGTATGTAGCTCAATGGTGCAGGTACATCTTCAAGTGTGTGCATTCTGTCGTTGTGGGTTGTGATAACAGAAACACGGGAACGCAATACTAAATTTGTTGTATTATAAATAAAAAATTGTCAAATACCTAACTCACTTATGACAATAAATTTTTTTCTTCTTCTAATATACCGATGCGTCACAAATAAGCTATGCGATTGGCTGCTAACGAGCGTTTATTATTTTTTAATAATTTTCGTTCGTGAAACTAAGGCCTAGTTTGAAAAAAGACATGTTGTATCAACCCCAAATAAATTGGGATAAAGGCAAACAAATGATGATGATGATGATGACATGACTATAGCAACATTTCTTTTGTTACAGAAAATGCCATCAGACGAAGTAAATCAGCCAAGCAAACAGGCGTAGATGATATCTGTGCCAGACCTGGAAACAACAGCAAAATGGAACATATCAACAGACACGCAGACAGAAATCATTATAGAAAACGTCAACGAAGAAAAGTACAATCTATCACAAAACTTTTACAATGTTATAACAAAGACAGATGAGAAAGAAGATTGTGTGAACATAACATTTAACGCTACAGAACTTGGGTGTGACGAGAAGGCTTATGACTGTTTTGAAATAAGTGTTGTTATAATTCTGTGTTTGCTTATAGTAGTGACTGTGATTGGTAATACTTTGATAATTTCGGCAGTAGTAACGACAAAGAGGTTGAGGACGGTTACAAACTGTTTTGTGACGAGTTTGGCGGTAGCTGATTTGTTGGTTGGCATTTTTGTGATGCCACCAGCTATTGCTGTTCATATAACTGGTGAGTTTTGTTTATTTAATTACATTCCTTAAAATTTATATTTCGTGATGCGCGTTCAATTCGCCTAAGCGACACCGTCCATCCTCTGGCATCCATTGCGTGGAGATTTTGGCCCAGCGGTCATCAACTGGTCTGAGGTGGCGCAATAAAAAAAATTGTCTGGTACGATATTAAGGAGACTTTTGCCCAGCAGTGAGGCTAGTAAAATTAAATATTATTACAGGTTTGCTCTATTGTTGTTGGTGGCGAACTTAGGACGGTAGGGAAATTTAGTAGTCGCTTGCTCTGGCTACATTCAGGGTTCGAATTAGGAAACATTCAATGGTACTTACGTCTTAAAGACAGTCACTGATCACACGGATGGAAACTGAAGACACGTTTTACTGAGAAGCTTGAAACTATTTATGGATTTTTGATTATGACGTGTTCGTGGAGATTTATTTTAGGCCTTTATGATGAGATTAAACTCGATTACTATGAGGCACGCGCGACGGCCTCTTAGCTGCGGCTCGGAGATGCAGAGGGCCTCGTTGTTACACTCGTCGTGGCCGAGACACAGCAAGCGGCGGGCCAGCTAATCAGGCGGGGGGTCCATCGCCGGTCACTCCCGCGACCACCGCGACATTGCGCACCATTTTGAATCCTTCGTGTCCGCTCCCGTTTGTCGCAAGAGGGCACTACCAGTTGTTGTTATTTTTAATTATTTAACTACTACTTTTACTATCGATGGTCCTTATTGTATATCTTCAATATATATTTAAAAGAAAACGTTTATTTCTTATCATATTTGGCTTACAATGCATGTCGAGGAATAGCAATAATAACAATAATATTTCAAAAATATAATTTATGATTTCGATGATAACCAACATAAAAATATCTGACAAGGAAAGAACTATGTTAAATATATGCCATAGACAATAATTTAGAGATTAAAATAGTATTAATTAACATATCGTAGAATGAACTGGATCTATAACAAAATTTATAAAAAGACGCAAGCTCCAACAATAGGTTGAAAATGACTTTTGAGTAAAAAAATATTTAATATACAGACCTAACGAAATACAATTCATTTTCGCTATCTTATTTGTACAAACCATTATCGTTTAGCGTGACGATTATTTTGACTATAACTATAGCGATTTTTCTTCTAAATAGATAATTTCTAGTTAAATAAATCCGAATTTCATTTCGTTTCGGCTATTGTAAAAAAGTTAGTTTGAGTTACAATAATTCTCCTTCGTGCCGTTCTGCTATATTATGCAAATATCTTATGACAGTTAGAAGCTACCTTAGTAATTGATCATAATAATTATAATTTATACCCAAGACTAATTAAAATACTGTCCAATTTTGACAGTTAAGTTGTAAAATTATGGTACAATTAAATCTGTAACAAAAACAATCAAAGAAAGCTATCCAACTTTTTGTTACCGAAACAAAAAAGAATCAGTTTTATTAAAATGGCTTCATTGTGATTCATATTAGGAACAGAATGATGATAAAAAATATTATGAAAAATTAGTTAGGCATAAAAAGCTCTTGTTTCATACTTTTTTTGTACTAAACCCGTGTTTTTTATAGACTTTACGGTCGCATTCATGCCAGCTTTGTAAATGGCTCTATATTTTTAGGTTATTTAGCGTATTATATAAACAGTCCCAGTTGTATTTTTGGATCCTCAGTAGTTACTTATTCAAGCTACAGTTTCAAGTTCTTTTAAAATAACTGTATTCTACAGGAGTGCATCTGCATAGTACCAATAGAATTGAATGAAGCCTTAGACTGAAGTTACTCAACAGTAGATTGAGACTAGACTAGAAAATTTGTTACAATATTCTGCTGTAGACATTTGCCCTCTATGTTCCATTTGTCTTTTATGTCCCAGTAGCATTTTCTATTTCCCCGTAACTATTTGCCTTAATGTCCCAGCAGCTTCAGTGACATAGGTGGCTTTTTTTTAAAGTAGCATTTACCCTTAGCACTCGTAGCCTAACGCACAAGAACCGTGCATTTAACCGGAACAAAAATATATTTACCTATGACACTTGGCAATAGTATAACTCTGCATCAGTGAAATTATGCGAATAGCCATCACAACTCGGCCACCACTGCCCTAAGTCGAAGCCATTACCAATGGGGAGATTACCTGCTACAAAGAAGAAAACCTTTTTATATTATTAGTTTAGATGAAATAAGGTTCAAATCGTATCGATACAGGATCTATTTAATACGGTGTGAAAATACCTTGGAGGCTTTTTTCAGCAAAACGTTATTAAAAACCCCTTTCCTTTCACACCACGTTGAACACTTCCTTTTCCAAGATAAACGAAAAAGGCGGCTGAAATATATCAAAAAATATTACGGCCTCAGTTCTCGTAAAAAGCGAGGATAGGATATCAGATTTATTCCTTTGAAGGGTATGGTTATTAGGGTACTCCAATAAATGTTCGTTCGGCCTCAAGTGTAGTTTTTGGCTTTAAAACTTACCACGTTAGGTTGGGTATGATTGATATGATAGTAAACTGCTGGTCCATACTTTATTTCTGGTATCCTACATGTTCTTCCAAATAATGTCATAAAACAAAAAGGAAAAACTGTAGTTGAAATCTGATTGTAGAAGTTCTACGAAAAGAACCCAGTCCCGAACTTTTTTCTTTAGGCTTTTTCTTTTCTTGTTTGCGTGATCGAATTATAAATGAAGATAACCACAGGAGAATCAAGGTTATCGACATACCCCGCAGAATCGCCAAACTTAAGAGGCATTGGGCAGGGCAAATTTCTCGCAGAACACATGGTCGATGGGGCCGAAAAGTTCTGTAGTGGGAACCGCGTACCGGTAGTGTTGGAAGGCCTTTCACAAGGTGGACCGATGACCCTGTGAGGGTCGCGTCGCGGGATGGAATGGATACGGGACACACAGGATCGGTCGTTATGCCGACACTTGGGGAGGCCTATGTCTATCAATAGACGTCTTTCATCTGAAATGATGATGATTATGATGAAACTTTTTCCGTGTTTTACAATTTAGTTTTCGTTCTAAAAATAGACATCTCCAAAGAATAAAAAACTTACCGATACTATAAATTAAGGCACTTGAAACAGTTACCTTAGATTACTATACAGTACGGATAGAAAACTAAGTAGTTTTTCAGACGGCACAATTTTCCTAAAATCTAAAATGTTACAGATACAGCTTATGATAATAAAGCAAAAAATAAAATAAAATCACGAGGTAATCGTGCGAAACATAAACAAAATTATAAGCATAATCTTGTAACAAGCCTCTTGGCAAACGATACGATCACGTAAGAGTATTTCTCGGTAAGTGGATCGTGATATTTGCTAACACCTCGCACCTGAGGCATAGAATAGAAAGGTACTACAGAAGGTTGACTCCGTACAACGACAGAATATGTACTCACACATAGACTGACTGACGCATGACGTAGACATTCACCCTGCTACGCAAGTAGCTTGCATGCCATCTTGACATAGGTAGGTACTTAACCCATCACATCACCGATAAGAAGGGTTTATATATTGTCCGACTGAAGGTTCGGTTACGGGTTAGATTTCGTTTAAAAATCGTCGTTTTATTTTTCAGGATAGAATGTTAATGTTGCTTAGTACCAAGGTGAGATGTCAAATGTTACATACACATCATATGCGACTACAGTATGGCTCGCTCGTTCGTCACAGCGCCAGGTGCACAGTTAAGTCGGACGGGTCTTTAATATTGTTAACAATTACTTGCCGATGTCGGTCTGTTAATAAGTAACCATATATTACGTACAAGACAAAGAAAGACATGTTGCGCCGACCCCAAATAAATTGGGATAAGGGCAGGAGAATGATGATATTACGTACAAGACACTTTCGAGCTTAGTTAAGCTCGTCAAGCTATTGGACGGTGACGGCTGTCCTTCGTGAATCTTTGTACCTAACAGTTATTACGGGTAGTCAAACGCCCAAAATCTGACACCCAGTCTTGCTAAGGGTGTTCTGTGTTCTTCTATTACGTTCACTTAGAGTGGAAGCCGACCGCAACATAGCTCGAATTCCCCGCCGGAGTCTATGTTTGCTGATAGTTACAACGTGAGGGTCTAAGTCAAGGTTGATTATGTTAAATCTAGGCTAGCGTGCTCCAACGTCAACCACATCATCGCTAACTAGCAGGTGGGAGAGTGGTCAAACGCGAGTCTAACGTATATCCAAAATAACATGGACGTTACCCAAAAATCCCACCGAATGGATTCCTTTAAATATCAGATAACACCATCCAACCACCATCGCGGTAGATAAAGGCGAAGATGGTGGGACAGACTCGACTCCTACCCAAGGGACTGGCCCGTACTAGCAAAGAACAGAGTTGTGGGGAAGAAGAAGAGGGAGGCCTTTGCCCAGCATTGGGATTAAATAGGCTAGTCAGATACGTAGCGTACGTTTAAGATCTCTGTAGGTACATACGTATCTATGAGTGTTTGCGCCTGTTTTCGCTTGTTTCATGGAGCTGGCCTTCTGTTCCTGATTTGTACCTGAGATTTTTTCCAAACGTTTATAGAGTGTAACTTGTGCTTCTTAAGTAAATGGTTACCTACTTGGATTTAATTTAGCATTTAAAGTAAGGAATCTTGTAGAACGTGTCTGAGATTTTGATTCAATTTGCACGTCTTTAGCATTAGGAGTTTAACTTTACACAGTAAAGAAAATGCGAATTTAATTTCAATTTTAATTTGTGGGAGATCTATCAATCTCAATCAAATCTGTCTTTGTCATGTACAGCAGTACTCTTCTTCATTTTCTTGTTCTTCATTGCTGAAAGTCGGGTCCGTCCTGGAAAGCTTTGACGGATTCACTAACGAGCTGCTTCCAGACCACTCTGTCTTTGGCTCTCAGGGCAATAGTCACAGTGAGTCCTGTTATCTGCTTTATGTGGTCTAACCATCGGGTAGTTGAATACCCGCGCGATCTTTTTCCGTCTAGTTTGCCCACTACAACCAGTTTTTCTAGGTTGTCTCCAGTACAGTTCTACTCTTTTTAATATACATGTAATGATATCCTACTATTTATTCATCTGTCTGTCTGTGTGTTTAGTCTGTATTTTTAACCGACGAAAAAAAGGAGGAGGTTCTCAATTCGACCGTATATATGTTTTTTTTTTTTTTTTTTTTTGTGTATGTTCAGCCCTCACTCCGTCATTTATGAACCGATCTTAATGATTATTTTTTTATTAGATAGGATATACCTCAAGGGTGGTCCCATGTCAAAGAAATCAGGATCTGATAATGGAATCCAGATAAAATTGAGAGAAAACCTCGAAAATTGTTGGCACGTTTAGCGTTTCTGTACGTATGTTCGGCCTTCACTCCGTTGTTTATGAACCGATTTCGATGATTCTTTTTTTCATAGATAGGGTATACCTTAAGGATGGTCCCATGTCAAGGACATTAGGATCTGATCATGGAATCCTGATAAAATTGAGAGAAAACCTCGAAATTTGTGGGCACGTTTAGCGTTTCTGTACGTATGTTCGGCCCTCACTCCGTTGTTTATGAACCGATTTTGACGATTCTTTTTTTCATAGATAAGGTATACCTCATTATACGGACATTAGGATCTGATCATGGAATCCTGATGAAATTGAGAGAAAACCTCGAAAATTGGGCACGAATATTGTTTCTGTTTACTTTTCATAACTTTATTTGCATTTAGGAATCATCACATCATGAAACTGAGCTGATGATGGAAACCATACCTTTCCTTAACAATAGAAGTTAGTTATAAAAAACTGGTTTTAGTGACCGATACCACTTAATATATTTTGAAGAAAAGACGTCTTTGGAATATTGGAGGTAACCTCAACTGGTCAATATCCTGGGAACCTTATGAAAGGATGGTTACATCATCAGCTCAATGCCAAGAGGAATGATGAAGGATTAGAAATAAGCCTCAGAGTATTAAACGATGATGCGAGTCACAAAAAATCAGAAAATAAAAAACTTTTTAACAAAAAATTCAACCGACGAAAAAGAACTAAAAAGCAAAAAATAAATAAACCTTTTAAGCCTTGAGTATTGAGCTTATTTACCTACATAAAATATCAAATTTTATTTTAACTAATTTTGAGTCGGCGCCATAATAAAATGATTAATTACCTACATCTAGCCTTCTTCATTTCTACGTACATATAAAATTTAGATATGTGATAATCAGATTGTTCTTTGGCGCCGACTCAAAATTAGTTTACATAAAATTTGATATTTTATGTAGGTAAATAAGCTCATTACTCAAGACTTAAAAGGTTTATTTATTTTTTGCTTTTTAGTTCTTTTTCGTCGGTTGAATTTTTTGTTAAAAAGTTTTTTTTAGATGTTTATTTCTCCATCACAACTCACGGCTAAAGAGCTAAACAGGTTTGGTTTAGGACATATACCTTTAATCCCGTTTTTCGTTTCCATACTGTATTTAAAACTTCAGTAAATAGAACACTGGTTGGAAAATAAATAAAATACGGAAAAGAGAAGACTTATTACAAAATGGAACTGTAAGCGTGGTAATTAAACCAATAAGCATTATTCCATTTGAAGAAACTCAACATTAAATTAATGAGGGTAACGTCTTAATTACTCTTAACACACAGAGTCATCAAATTAAACGAATAATGCTGAAACCTTATTTAGTTATGTCTCCAAGTCAAATGAACCATCTTTTAATATTCTGTAACATTTTCTGTATTTATTGACGCTGTAATAGGCACATGATTAATTATTGTGCTTATTAATGTTTACAGCTATACCAAACAGAGTTAATTATGACGGCTCGTGTCCATAATTTCAGATGCTGTTTTTTTATTTAACGCATCTTTTTAGGTCTTGCGCCACTAAAATCTAGCACCGCGGGGAACTGCTAACTCTTTCTTTAAAACTGGAACAGAGTTTTTGAATTATAAAGCGTTTTTTTTTTCAAAAACAGGTCAAAAGTTGATGTGCTGGATGTGGCTATGTTTGTCTTACCAATGTGCTTATTCAGACCCTGCTTGTCTTTCAAAATCGTTCCTGACTACACATAGGACACCTCTCTAGGATGTTTAGTGAAGATTAACTGGCACTATCTTCCACCACATCACTACTGCCACTAAGCATTTAATGAAGGTACAAAGATAAATGATTGCTCCGCAAGGTAGCTCGTACTCACCAGCACAGGTGCCAAGTTTACTATATATTATTGTATTTATTAGATACCCTACTTTAATAGGATAGCATCTTGTTAGGTAATCACTGTTGGTAGGATAGCAATTATTTTATTATTTAAAATATTTTTTCTGACGACGCGGTGACGTCGGTTGTTTTTTTAACTTGTCGCCAGTGTTACCTTATCTATATTATTTAATAAAAACTGAATACTACTCCAAATAATGTAAAAAAAAAATTATTGTATTTTATTTAATAAAGTATTTTTATAACCAACGATCTACTGACCCCACTTTGCTTGGTACCGTTCGTTAGGTAATGTTGTTGTACGTACTTTACCTTAATTGTATCCATTTGTACTTAACCTACAAAAGGGACTTGTACAAAAATGGAGTTTTCTGGACTGGCTTTTCACTAATTGCTGTTTCGTTTGCGAAAAAAGGTAAAGTACTCGAGTACGGTCAGCACCATTACTAATTTATTTTTGAAATTAAACATTATTTGTTACGTCAAATATTTCGATTTTTGATACATATATTTTCAATGAATCGTTGTGGAATCCTGTATTTCAAACGAAATAGGCACTTGGGAACAGTTAATGTTTTTAAAGCATCAAAGATATTAATTTGTTGTGATTTGAACTAATTAAAAAGAGGTAATCTTGTTTGTTTGTGATAGGTAATCTCTAGAATCTAGAAGTACTATTCCAATAACGGAAATGATTTCACTGATAGAAAGATTATGTATCTTTATACACTATCGCTCAATGTCATGGGTTATTTTTTATCCCAGAACATGGGATAGTGGTCAAAATCAAAATCAAAACTCATTTATTCAAAGTAGGCTGAGAGCCAGCACTTTTTGAACGTCAAAGTTCTACATAAAGACATTCTCCCAAAAACGCCCTACCATCACCACTTCCTAGTGTTTTAGCTGTGAAGAAGAAGTGGCCAACAAACTCCCCAACAACACATCTGTCTGTTAAGTTTGAAAAACTTGAATTATTGTAATTGTATGCAACAATCTTAACATTTATATGTATGTATGTCTCTGGTCGGCACGGGCAATTGGCATTTCTTCCTCCCTCTGCTGTATAGGAATGAGATAGGAGGGAAGGGATCCATGGTTATCTCAAAACTGTGGTCAATAAGACCGCCGAGTCCATAGTTTCAAGCACTTCTTTTCTTAAAATGACATTGGGTCCTAGATTTCTAATATTATGTTAGTTTTTTTAGAATTGAGAACTAGGTTATTTGTCATAAACCAATCCGTAACCATTGAGAGTGCGCTATTTACATTATCAAAAACATGTCTATTTCTATCTACTTTAAAGATAAGAGAGGCATCATCTGCAAACAGTACTACGTCACATGATACCCTTTAAAAAGTGTGATAAATTATTTATATACACCAAAAACAAGTATGGTCCCAATATCGAGCCTTGAAACATACCTAAATGAACTGGTAGTCCGGAAAACTTTACAACATTGACACAATGGAACCTATTACATAAATAAATTACGTTGAGCGTTTCGTTTTGGAGACCGTAAGGACGTAGCTTACGCAAAAGCGTGTAGTTACGCAATCAAAAGCTTTGAAGAGGTCACAGAAAACTTCGATTGCATTTTTCGAGATCTCCCATGCATTATATATGTGTTTTAAGCAACACTCTCATCTGTAGTCAATCGATCTTTTTTAATTTGATAAGAAGTAATACTATTTAGTATATTTAGGGTTCCGTACCCAAAAGGTAACCAACAGCACCCTATTACTAAGCCTCCGTTGTTCGTCCGTCCATCTGTCTGTTAACAGGCTGTATCTCATGAACCGTAATAGGTAGACAGTGGAAATTTTCCCTGAGTGTCTATTTCTATTACCGCTATAACAAGAATTAACAAAAATCGTACGGAATCCTTCGTGTTCGTACGGAACTCTCACTTAACCGATTTTTTTCTTCATTAAAAACGCAAAATAACTGCAAAATAACTTTAATTTCGGACATCAGTGTTTCCAGTTATTGTCAAATAACGAAGAAACAAAAACTCAACCGACTTCCGAAATTAAAGCCATTTTGCATTTTTTTGTGTTTTTTTTTGGAGGTCGCTTTTATTTTTTTGTAAAAAAGGTTTTCAATAACCCCAAAAATATGGCATTTGAACTTAATTGAAGAAGTTAGGGTGTATCAGGGTGAACTTTACAAATCTGTGTACCCCCTTCCGAGCGTATCAGCGTGATGTTATTATATGAAGCGGTGTAAACAATAAACAGACATGCAATTGCAGCATTTCCGATTTGCTATCATGTATTGAAGAGTTTCATTGTATATTTCCGTTCAGAAGTTCTTCATCAGATCTTCACCAACTTTAAATGGTACCACATGAGAAGCAGCAGCTTTCAAATAATAAAAAGAATCATCAAAATCGGTTACACATAAAAATATGTACACATGAAAAATATGCAGTCGAATTGAGAACCTCCTTCTTTTTTTGAAGTCGGTTAAGAAAGTTAGTATCATCGTCATTATAGTATTTGTGACAACAAATGGGTAACATTATAGCTCTCATATTTTTTTTTTCAAAAAATTTTTTTTCTTGGTCAAGACATACACACACACTTACATACTTTTTCCTACAAAGCTGACTGTACCAAGCCATATTTTACTTACCCAAAACGTTCCACTGAAATGCTCTCATACATTTTATATAACACTCAAATTACAGGGAACACAACCATAGCTTCTATTGAAAAACTTCGTAAAAGTAAAACCTATCGATACCTAACTTTAACGAGAAATTACTCTAAGGGTAAGCTCATGCCGAAACGCGACGCGATAATATAGTGAGTTGGAACTGTCTGCGTTGATGCCCCAGTGAGTCGGGATGATGTTGCAGGCTCCAGTGGTTCAGAGCGGTCCTGTGCGTTGTAGTGGCTTGACTGCTACCGTCGACCAAGAGAGATTCTTCGACCGGCCGAAATTGCAGTTCGCTGCGCCAAGATCGCTGATGAGGTTGAGGGTGAGGAGAGAGGCTGCGGATGCTGATCAGGAATGCGCATGCTGGTAGTCAGGATACCCGTAGAAGCCGTGGGTTCTGGCTGGCTGCATGACTGATTGAGGATGGGTTTTGTCTGGTCCAGGCATCTGCCCAATGGTTGATTTCGGCCTGTTATACAATATGTAACAAAAACCCGGTTGTTCCTTTTAAGAATGTGTACATTTACCTACAAGCGCAACATAGATAAAATTATAATTTAAAAAAAATAAGCATTGGCTTAGCAGAGAGGTCAAGATCAAATAACTATTAAAATCGAAACATTCAAAAAAATGTTTAGATTATGATTTTAGAAGTACAGACTGTTGTCAACAATATCTGACCCACCCTAAAATCAAACGACTTTGGACCCTCTGCTTGTAACATTAAGGTTTATTTAATTTATATGAGCTTATCACACAAGTGCACGAGGACTCGATGAACAAAAATACAATAATAACACAGACATTATATATGTTTTTGTTAAGCTATTTTAATCATTATCTCGTTAACATTAAAGTTGAAAAGCTAATAAGTCACACTACATAATTACAACCCAATCTTTAATTTCGCGTATTCCCAACAAGTTCTTGTGGCTTAGCGGTTTGATGCTGGATTGACGACGAACAGCATGTGGGTTCGAAAACACAGTCCACCTATACATCAGTTTCTTTTTTAATTTGTTTTCATTTCTACAATATTGCTTGCAATATTAAAGAACGACTAATATGATTTTCGCCTAATAACTTATCTTGTAAACGGGTGGGTAATTTAAAAAACTCTTAAGTTCACAGTTCTTTATAATGAATACGAATATTTATTTTTCAACTACCCACTTATTACAAGTTATGTTAAAATATTACCATTTTAAAAAGTTTATGTATAGTCTGTAGTTCTTTACAATAATACAAGAAATAGTTTTGGAATATAAATTCTATATTGAAAGCAAAACAATATCTTTGTCGCAGGATTTGATCTCGAACCTTGTTTTTCTCAGTCTTTTATACAGACCACAAGACCAGAATTACTTGAACTCAATCATTATAATAAGCTATTACACTTACCATATTATAACAAATAGTTATAAAATATAACCTAATGCTAACGTTTCAAAGATCAAATTTGCGTGTCTATATTATTATTGTATTTGTACATCAAATCCTTGAGCAGTTGTCTGATAAGCTCATATAAATTAAATAAACCTTAATGTTACATGCAGAGGGTCCAAAGTAGTTTGATTTTAGGGTGGGTCAGATAATGCTGACAACAGTATGTACATCTTTATTTCGTTAAATAGCCTTCGGGTTTCGCAATCGCTTCATGCAAAATTGCAGAGGTAAGAAATTACTTAAACATTACAAATATTATTAAATATTTATTTTTTAACAGTTTTTTTTAATGACTTGCTTTATTGCGTTTGTATATCGATTCTTAAAACGTGGGTAGAAGGAACAACAGGGTTTTTATTACATACTGTATATGTTCAAATCGCGCGGATTACTCTGCTTGTGCGATGCAGGATTTTGTGTTTAGTCCGTAGATGGCGTCATAGATGTCGCTACAACGGTGATCAATCTCAACGAAGATTAGCCAAGTACGCTGGAGATAAAGAGTAAAAGCGTGTGTACAAAAACAGCGCACTCACTATTCCTTTATTCTCATAGTACGATGGGACGGCAATCCAACACGATCGGGGAGAGATCAGGCGCAAAAGTAACGGCTGTACGTGCTTTTCGAGGCACTAAGGTATCATACCACCTACTTCCAAACTCCGGGCTGCTACAGAGTAATTCCTAATGGAATAAAAAACGTGAAAAGTCGGTATTTGTATTATATTTTTTCGTTATTTGACACCGACTTCTGAAGGTAAAGTTATTTTTACATTTTGAGTGTATTTTCTTGTTTGGAAGTCGGTTGTTTTCTTTATGTCATCTAGGTATACATTACAAGGTCTGAACTGAAATCTCGCCGCAGTCCACCACCACCTGGAGACTGAGAAACCAGCGCTCGTGTTTCATTCGGAGATGCATATCGGATGTCTGTCGGACGTGTCGTACCTCATTTACCCAGGGTTTACCCTGGAGCACAATTTTAAACCACACTCCGGTGTGTGTATGTACGCCCGTGACGACATCTGCTATCGGCGTCTCCGCAACCTTGAAGACTCCAGGTCCTCAACTCTTTGGGTCCTAGTGGACACAGGCCTCGATGCAATTGTCTATGCCTGTGTCTACCGTTCGCAGAGCGGTGATTTGGAGACAACTAGGCTCACACAGCACCTCAGTGAGGCGGCGGATGCGGCTCAGCAGCGGTACCCTTCTGCCCAATTGGTGTTACTGGAGGACTTCAACGCCCACCATCAGGAGTGCCTCTTCCCATACCAGTACATAGACCATGCACACTTGCTTTTCTTCGACCGATGTTTCATCGTGCGCGGACGCCATGACGGATCTGTTGCGGCAGGGAATGGAGTACTATATTCCATTCTCTGACGTAACAATGTCTGGCGAAGCTCGACCATGGTTTGGTGCCGAGTGCAATCGCGCTGATGCGCTTAAACACGCGGCCTACCTAGCATGGGTCGACACTCGGGCGCGCAAAGTAAATGACGTAAGTCAGAAGAAGAGAGCCTTCAACAGGGCTGCTAAGTCCTGAAAGAAGGTGTTGCGGAGGGCTAGGTTTTGTTACCTCTGTAGGTAACTCTGTAGGTGGAAAAATATTTTTTTATGCATATGAAATTGTTCTTCTGTTTTCGGCTGATACGTGAGAACGGGTCTATGAGGATGCTCAACGTGGTTTTGATATCGTGTGCCACTGGTTGAGGAGTAACATGCTGACACTGAATACTGGTAAAACGCAGTCTATAACGTTCTCATGCGCAACTTTAACTCACCTCCTACATCACTCTCTTTAACTGCACACAACTGCTGCAACAATGAAAGCTGTTAATGTCCTACATTGGCCAAGACCAAGACCATAAAATATATATATATATATATATATAGAATAACAATAGATAACAATCTCTCTTTTAAACTACATATAGAGTTAGTCGCTGCTCGACTTAGAAAACTGATATACGTTTTCAAAAATCTAAGACATGTGGCAGATCCAAATTTGATGAAGCAGGTATATCTGGCGCTCGGTCAATCAATTCTGTCAAACTGTATTTCTGTCTGGGGTGGTGCACCAAACCAAAACCTAACAGCACTATTTGGCCGTCCCAAAATTCGATCCCAAGACCTTACGCTCAGCAGTCGTACTTGCGAACCCTTGATTTGGAGGGAAGTGGAAATTATTTTTTTCTTACTCCTCCATTGTCTTTTCTGATTAATTTCGTTGCAGGACCCAAGACAGTTTAATCTTTTCTCTGGGTCTAGTCGAACTTCAGTGCCTCGGGGTTTTTTTTGGCGGTCGCCACTGTTGATTCTGGCTTACAGAAGTTACAGTGGTTTGTGAATAGCGTGGCGGGCTTGTCCCAAAAAAAAAAAGTCGTACTTGCGAACATGAGACCAACAAGGCTCTCGTTTTATTGTGTATATAGTAAGCTTTGCTAACCAATCTGCCTAGCCTTTTACCAACTATCTTGGAGTCGGCTTCCAGTCTAACCGGATGCAGCTGAATACCAGTATTTTACATGGAGCAGTTGCTCCGGTCAGATAGGCAGTTGCCTATCTGATCTCCACAACCCAGTTACTGGGTAAGACTGACTGTCAGGCTTTCGGGCTTCTGACGGACGTAACGGCGGTCAAAGATCCACGATTGACAGCCGGTGCCAACGGCTTAACGTGCTTCCCGAGGCACGGAGGAATCTCGGTATGTAAAGATGGTCACCCATCCATGGAACAACCCCGGCAAGCGTAGCTTAACCTGATGGATCAACCTGTGCGGCTGTTATTAATTTATCTACGAGCTCCTCCTTAGATTTGCTAACCCTTGTGGGCAAAACATCTAGCCTCTTCAGGCATCCTTGTCTTGTCGCATCTCTGTGTGAGCTGGTCTTTACGTATACAAACAAATTCGATTATAACCTTATAGAAGTTTGACCTGCGAAAAGGACCTTTTTAGTAAAGTGATTGATGACTGATTTTTAGAGGAATTTAATAATAATTATCGTGTTTTTTTCGTAAAAACTTCTGTGTACCTATTGGGGGTTATGTAATAATGAGGTGGATTATTTTTGAAGAATGCTGCTCTTATAGCCTTTAATTTCTTTGAAGATATTAATTTATTTGAGGGGAAACATAATGAAGTGCTTGAATAAACAGCCTTATCAGTTTAAATACTGATAAGCGGATTCTAAATTCAAATTCTATTGAAAAATTTGAATTAAGAAATGTTTTTTTTTATAAATAAGGCCCACTTGTTATACTAGTTTCCGCCAGCGGCTTTGCCAGCCTGAAATTAGTACTTCCCTCCAATGTAAATTATAGCATATTTGTTATTCATGAGAATAACAAATAGGCTATAACTGGTGTTGTTGGTCATCAAACTCCATACAGTCGTTTTTGCGTGAAAGAGTAACAAGCATTCATACATCCTCACAACTTTGCGTTCTTTGACGAATACTGGTTCTCTTCAAAAATATATATATCTTCGGCATAGTTCAATTAATGTGAAAGTCGTCATATCCGTGTTATCTGTTGTGGCTGGTTGAATTTTCAATATCATCATCAGTATTCTCTCCAGAAATAGTGGGTTATAATAATAATTATATAGCCTTTTATTCAGATCTCTATTGATATTGTATTTAAACTTATAATAACACTGGGCCCTTAAACTAAATAAACTATTTAAGCTAATATCTGTTGCTTGGTTATCTTGCCCAGATCTGTTTGCCAATCGACAAATGACAAACGGAATACACTATTAAACTAGGGAACACCGAAATAGACTATACTGACGAGTACATCTATCTAGGACAGCTTATAAGTCAAAAAACACCCATGCGAAAGGAAGTGGAGAGAAGAATTACAAATGGCTGGAAGAGATACTGGAACCTGAGAGAGACTATGAAAGAAAAAATAAAAATCTCCTTTAAACTTAAAAAGTAAACTGTTTAACACCTGCATACTAACTGTCCTGACGTACGGATGCTAATCATGGGTGTTAAATCATGAAATATTAAACAAACTAGCAACTTGTCAGTATGCAATGGAAAGGAGTATACTAAATATCAGACAGGCTGATAAATTAAAAAACTTCGTCATCAGAAATAAAACAAAAACTACAGATGCAACAATTAAAATCAAAAAACTGAAATGGAGATGGGCTGGCCACATGATAAGAGGATGCGACAGATGGAGCCAAAGGGTGACCCAGTGGTATCCCAGAGAAGGCATAACGAAGAGAGGCAGACCGCAAAAAAGATGGGACGACGACATTAGACAAGTGGCCGGAGTCATGTGGAACAGAGTGACACAGGAAAGGCACAAGGTTGGAGGAGGCCTTTGCTGCTCTGGCAAAGAGATCTGGGAAAGATAACCAAGCAACAGAAACCGTGGATTGGTAAACCAAAAATAATACTGTACACTAAAAAGTACTGGCAAAGAAACTGACAAGTAATGGAGAGGGCTATGCTCGGAGTTTCCTTGCGTGATCTAATCAGGAATGAAGATATTCGCAGGAGAACCATGGTTACCGACATACAGCCCGAAGAATTGCCAAACTTAAGTGGCAGTGGGCAGGGCACATTGCTCGCAGAACAGATGATCAACAGTGAACAGTGGCAACCACGTACCGTAAGACGCAGCGTTGGAAGCCCTCCCATAAGGTGGCTCGATGACCTAGTGAAGGTCGCGGGAATCTGATGAATGCAAGACGTAGCATACCGGTCGTTGTGGTGATACTTGGGGTAGGCTTTTGTCCAGCAGTGGACGTCTATTGGTTGAAATGATGATGATGATGAATTGAACAAGTAATGCATATAGGCTTTTATTTAATTTAAAAAAAAATACAAAAATAAAACAACCGACTTCCAAAAAAGAAAATACACTAAAAATTGAAATGTACGAGTAACTTTAATTTCGGAAGTCGGTGTTTGTATTTTATTTCTTGTATGTTATTTGATACCGACTACCGAAAGTAAAGTTATTTTTAAATTACTTTAATTTCGGCTATAGCAACGCAAGGGAGGGTGGGTTCCCTTGCGTTGCGCAGTCAGGTAAAAAATCCTTTTCAATCTAAAAATAAAACTAGTATAATATGTTCTATTCCATACGCAGGTAAGTATACACGATTGTACCATCTCAGCGGACCCAAACTCGATTGAATTGTCCTCAAAGGAAACTTCATCTCTTTGAGAGACGCGGTTACATCTTATTTTAACTCTACCGGTTAAAGAACTACCCTCCCACGGGTACAGTTTATGCTATTAATGTTAGAACTATTTGAAAGAACATTGTTGATGTTGAAAATGTTTATTTTTACGGAAGAAGGTGGAGTTTTGTAAGCCTTTAGTGAGTCGTTATCCTTATTTGGGTAAGTATTCGGAGTTTGTGTGTACTATTTATATTATGAATTTAATTGAATGTGATTTGAATCTAAACATTTGAGGATTAACATTACCAAAGCAAAATAGACGTTCACTCACAGAGGCAATATCCACCACATACTTATAAATTGGATGGATGCGAGACGGACAGGACCGGTAATTGTGGCGACACCTGGGGGAGCCCTATGTACAGCAGTGGACGTCTTTCGGCTGAAATGATGATGAACACCTCTTTTATTGGTCTCTACTCTTTGAAAATGTTATAATCACCATGCCAATTAGATTTATTATGCGGCTATGCCCAACGGGCAACTCAAACAACAGCAAAATATACTTTTTTATCTCATGTCAGACAGTGAAAAGAGTCCCGTCTGTTAAGTATCTCGGCCTATACCTCGATTCTATCTCAGCTGGAAAACCCACATCGAATCCGTGTCTGCCCGCACAAGAAAACTCATTTACGTTTTCAAAAACTTAAAAACATCTGCCCACAAGACATCCTAAACTAAAAGTGTACACTGCCCTATGTGAATTCGTACTAAGCTACTGTTCGTTACGTGGGGCGGTGCAGCTAAAACAATTCTTATACAAGCGGGAAGAGCCCAGCGAGCGGTTATAAAGGTTCACCTCAGTAAACCGTTTTAGTATCCTACTCGAAAATTATATGCTGAATTTAATGTGCTATCGGTCTGGCAAATATATATACTTTGAAAAATCTTAAGAACACGTAGAATAACTCTTCCCAATAAAGATAAAAGCCCTACGATCAAAAGACGACCCAAACCAGTTTGTTCTAATGTTTGTACTAATACGACCTTCACACGTGCATAACCACTACTAAATTAAGTGCACAAATTTACAATGGACTCCACAAAAAACTGATAACACACACAACAATGAACAAGTTCCAATGCAAATCCAAGGTAAAAGAATTTCTCCTTATCCATAACTACGACGATACGGAAGAAATTCTTAAACCATAACGCACACGCAACTTAAGGCACACTCACATTCATACATACACACAACACACCTGACACAAAAAAAAATCCCTTACTTCTTAATTCCAATTTAGTTTTTTCCTTTCCCCCTCGCAATCCCCAAATTGTAAAAGAAAGAAAAATAATTTATTCTGCAGATTCTGATTCTGATTCTGTACTAGTATAGTTTATTTTTACTTGTTTCTTAAAGTCCACATTACTTAATAACTTATTAAATTTTGTCAGTCAAATAATGGACGGATAGATGACCCCTTATTTACCCTAAATTAAGTGTCACCTGTATAGTTTGTCTTAATCCATGTTATGGCCTATTTGTGTGCCAAAATTCATTCGAAACCCATAATACGTTGAAACGAGGTTGATTAATAAACATTCAAACATACAAACTTACACATTTATAAAATTTGTTGGAAGTGGATTCTACATTTCTGGCAGCTGTAACGACAATTCTTTCTCAATTAAGTACATTTTTTAGGGTTCCGAAAGCCCGAATCAAAAACGGAACCCTTATAGGATCACTCGTGTTCTGTCTGTCTGTCTGTCTATTCGTCTGTCCGTCTGTCACAGTCAATTTTCATGGAATCTACTGAACCGATTAAGTTCAAAGGTGAAATACGGATGTGTAAAGTAAATACATGGAATATGGGGGTCACTTTTGGGGTGCATATTAAAAAAAAAAAATAACCAAAGAGTACCGTGCTAATCAAATGAAAGGGCTTATTGTAAGAGTCTCAAATATTTTTTTTTCATAATTTTAAAATATAGAGGTTTTAAGTTACTTATTAAAGAAATGAGATGAATGACCATGCCCTCCCCCCCATCTCTGAAACCAATGGGTTTAAAATTAAAAAAATATTAATACAGCATATAGTTCTTGGAAAACCTATAAATAAGTATATAGTTTTGAAAAACGCCTGCTATAAAAAATTACTGGTGCGAAAGTCTTTGCGTGCGAGTCCGACTCGGTCTTGGCCACTTTTTTTACAATTTTATTACACTCGGGCTTGACCACTATCTCACCTGATGGTAAGCAATGATGCAGTCGAGGTACGAGGTACGTTGGAGTACGCTTGCACAAAGTAAACTATTCACTTTTGACTTAAAACCCACAGGTTGTAGCTATCAGGAAACACAGACTCCGGCAAGGAATTCCACTCCTTAGCTGTAGGTACACACAATGAATGAACCTTCATAACTATCTTCCTGAACTTTATTAGTAGATACCTAAATTTTTACAAACACTATCTCTACCAACATAAAAGAAATTCTAAGAGCCTTCGTAACACAAATAACAAAAAAACCTCAAACATAACGAGCACTTCAAGAAAAAAATCTGTTTCAACCGAAAATCTGAGTACTCTTGAAGCGACAAAAAGATTTCCACGTTAATGATATTTCGAAGCACTTCTATATTTTATGTTCGAAGCAAAAATATTATATTTTTGATTGACACATGAGAAGGTACGGAATCGATGTATATTTATTTTATTTCAAAGCTCTTTTCTATGACTGCTGATTACTTACAGAAGAGTTGAGAGTATATTTCTTTCTGCGGGGCACGAATAAAATAGCGTTTGTTTTTTAAATAAGGAAGTAATAAAATACATAAATTACTTAAATTATTAAATAAATATTTACATTTGTAGGTATATTCAATGAGTTAGGAAAAAACTGCAACACGTTACCTAAATGCTACGATCCTTACTACTCTTCTTGCTTCGTTTACGTTCATACACGCACGTCGGTTGTAAGTACTTCGCAACTAAACTTACTGCAGTTCTTCGGAAAGCTCTTTAGTGTCAGCACCTGTAAGGTGAGTGTACGTGCTGCTATAGCGTCCCTTTCAGGCATACCCACTCACCGCTGCCTCATAAATATCTTTTGCTAGTTGACTTTCATTCATCCCCACAACTCAATATAACCAAACCATCTAAATTCTTTTTAGGGTTCCGTACCCGAAGGGTCCAAACGGAACCTTATTGCTGTCACTCACGTGTCCGTCTGTCCATCGTCTGTCACAAAATTTTGTTCCGTACAATTTTTTTATACTTCCCAATGACCTTTAAACTTGAAATTTGGTGATGTTTATTATTACGTGTATTTTAGTAACAAATACCAATCTATTGCTAAAACAGATTTTTTCTTTGAAATTCCCTCATTTGGTACGGAACCCTTAATGTGCGAAGTCCGACACGTACTTGGTCGGTTTTTAAATTTTTGTCACGTCTTCTTTTAAACGACTAAATATTTCTTCGCTAAATCGCTAACTATGTATGTGGTCTTATTAAATATTATATTATATCTAGCCAGTATTGTCCCATTGCTGGGTGAAGGCCTCCCTACATTCCTTCCATTGTTCTCAGTTCTGTGTTACCTCTTTCTAATTCTCAAAGTCCTCCTTGGCGTAGATGTCCTCATCTACACCATCCCACAATCTCCTTCGTGGTTTGCCGCAGCTTCGTCTTGCGATTTCAGGGCACCAATCTAGAGTTGTGGTGGTCCTATTGTAATAAATTTTTTGCGACAAAGTTATTTCTTAAACCGATACCTATTTGAAAGCTTACTTATTATTATAAGCTTTTATTTAACTTGCAATGTATTTATGTAACTATATTTGTTGGGGTGGAATCTTGCAACTCAAATTAGACCCACTTCCCAATGTCCGATTGGACTCAAATTTGGTGTATATATATGTATCTTCGGTGTTAATACAATGATTTGGTACCATGAAGCTGGTCTGATGACGGAGACGGAAGATGGCCATAGGAACTTCTGAACTATACAAGAAAAACCCACCGAGTCTGGGCTCGATTGATTTGTCTCGAGACGCATTTTACCCCTAGACAATATTCAGGGTCTGATGATGAAGCTGGAAGGTGGCCACGACATCTCTGTGATAAAACAACATAACACCACGGAGCACATTTAATTTGAGATAGCCGGTATAAAAGCTTGCTTAAAAAATGTTTTTTAACTATAAACTTATTTATAACTTATTTAAGAACAGAAAACACAACATATTTCTGGTCATAAAACTCACGATGAAAAATTCAGTTTAACGTCGCGAAACGAACTGAAAAATAAACAGTTCAACCTCACACGTAATATCATAAAAGTGAATGAGTTCCAAGTTTCCACTTTCAACTTTGGTTACGTACTTATCTAAGGAACACCGTCATAATGTACTGTCCACAAAAGAGTTTGGCACGCAGGTAGACACTTTGCTGGGGGAAGTATGAAAAACGGTATGGGAGCAGCAACGTATTTTTGAGATTTTCTCATTCATGGTTTTTTATAAAATTGTTTATTAGGTTTTATGACTGAAAGGGCCAATTCCACTCGGAGAAAAAAGCGTCTGGGAGGCAACCGCAGTGATTACCGGAGTGATTTTAGTGAGGTTAAAATCCCATACTCCCCGGTCTTTTCCCCAAAGAGTTTGAAGGTTTCCCACCGAAAACAAAAAAGGTCTTATAACTTAATTCGTCAACGTTTTCTAACCACTTCGTTACAAAAATACTTAAAAACTTTAACAAATTTAAAGGCCACTGAAATGCAATTAATTCATCAGAATCACTCCTTTTTTTAGAGAGTTTAAATCATCCAATGACTTCTACCGCTATTGATGGAGTGGGAGAGCGTTGCAGACTTTTACTGACTAAAACCCACCCTTGTTCCTTCAGTTGCCTGTGCCAAGGGCTGCGGTAGCTCTATTTCAAATAATTCTATAAAATTTATCCGCGACCCCAGGCAGGCATCGGACCTAACGAGCCCTGTCAGGTAATGCTGACATCTCTTTGAGGCGCGCGTGGAACACTACACGCAAACAAACACATAGATATCCTACAAACAAACAAAAACATAGATTATAGTTTAGACTAGTTGCTAATAGAACTTCCTAGAAAGCAGCTATCGAGTTTTTCCAACTGAATAGTTTTAGAACGCGAAGTTTGGAGTGAGTCTGCTTTTTCATTAATTACATTTCAATTGTTATGTCTTTTAGTTTGTTAAAGTTTTTAAGTTCTTTTGTGAAGTATTAAAGTTCTTTTGTAACGAAGTGGTTGGGAAACTATTCGTATGTATTGGCACTTCAATTAGGCGAGTCTGAAGTGGCAGTGGGCAGTGAATATTGCTCGTAGAACAGATGGTCGATGGCAATTGCGTCTGTAGTGGCAACCGCGTACCGGAAAACGCAACTTTGGATGGTCTCCTACAAGGTGGACCGATGACTTGGTGAGGGTCGCAGGAATCCGATTGATGTTGAATGCCAATACTGATTTTTGGCTGAAAAAAGGAAAAACAGTGATATCGAAAGCAATGTTTCATTTTTCAAACCAAATAACCCAAAAATCGTCAAAAAATCATTTAAATAGCAGTATAATCCAATCCATATCTTTGTTCTCAGGTAAATGGGAGCTCGGCTGGATTCTCTGCGACATCTGGATCAGCCTGGACATCCTCCTCTGCACCGCCTCCATCCTATCCTTATGTGCTATCAGCGTTGACCGCTACCTGGCTGTCACCAGACCTCTGACGTATTCAAGAAGAAGAAGATCTAAGAAACTCGCCTTGACCATGATCTTTTTTGTCTGGATCGCTGCAGGAGCAATCACATGTCCTCCTATGTTCGGTTGGTAAGTATTTTGTAATGTTTTCATTTAAACATATTAAGTTGTTGTTTTTCGGTTGTCGCTCGGCTCAAGCAAGCAGGTATACGTACGTCCAAAGTAGGTACGTACTAATACTACTTAACCCCACACATTTTGTTAATTAAAAAATTTCTAATGTTTTGGAATTTGTTTAGCAAAACCTTACTACGACTTAACCGTGTTTACTAGTTCTTTAGCCTAAGGAAAATAGTAGTTAGGATCTAAAGCTCCTTTCTTATTGTTCACTTTCTGATTCTGTACAAGCATTAGTAAAATTGCTCATCATATAGCTAACGCAAGTTGTAAGACTCAACGGTGCGCAAACAGTTATTGTTTTCTCTATGTGAGCGAATTGCACCATCTGTTGTTACGTCAGCATTTAGCCTAAATAGTAGCAAATGTAATACATCTGATTATGCGGCAATGTGGGCGAAAAATTAAATCTAACAAGGAATCTTTTGCAAAAACAGGATCAATTTAATACAAAAAAAGAATGAAGATCAAATTAAATTATTCCAAATACCATTAAACATTCCGTGACCATCACTGAAATCTCCTTAAGTATTTAGATTTCTGAGAGACTAAAATATTTAATTTCATCTTTCTATCTCTCGATTCATTTCACAAAAGTATTTTCTAAATCTGGTCACAAACCAGGAAGATTACCATAATATTACGTTTGGTAGCCAAAATGGAAAAACACTCCAAAATATTACAGAAGCAGAATGGTACATTTCCGTGTATAAACACTAAAGCGGCGACCTTATTCGACTTGGCACGGTTAGAAAAGTAAATAAACCAGAGTGGTAATAGTAGAACTATAATAATAGAATGCAAGAAATAGGAAGAGAAAGTTTCAGGAACTTGATATACTAACAACAGTGAAGATGCAAATTTTAATGATGTCAGTGGAAAGTATATACAACACAATTTTCTTGGTGTACATTTAAGTTTACAATAATATAATGTATAAAGGCACAAAATGATAATGGTATCGGAGTAATATATCGATGGCAGCAAAGTAAAGACGGACATCTACATTTTTGCCATAATATTTTTTTTTTAAATATCAACCCTGTCTTCAAGTCTGTATTAAAATTATTTCAAAATTCAAAGTAATTATAAAAATCTGGCACGTAAAAAATGGCACGAAAAAATATCACAGTAGAAACGGACTTTTGAATTTGGTCGTCTTTACTTCGGTATATTGACAGATGATTGAAACGTAAAAAAGTCATCTGTCACCTGTCAATTGTGAAAATTTTATTTTATCCTAATAATAAGCCTTTTACTATGGAGCTCGTGGTCAAAGTAATAACAGCCGCGCGGGTTGATCCATCAGGTTAAGCTACGCTTGCCGGGGTTGGTCCATGGATGGGTAACCATCTTTACATACCGAGACTCCTCCGTGCAAAAGCACGTTAAGCCGTTGGTCCCGGCTGTCAATCGTGGATCTTCGACAGTCGTTACGGGTCGTCAGAATCCCGAAAGTCTGACAACTATTCTTACTAAGGGGTATCGTATTACCCAGTAACTGGGTTGTGGAGGTCAGATAGGCAGTCGCTCCATGTAAAATACTGGTATTCAGCTGTATCCGGTTAGACTGGAAGCCGACCCCAAGATATTTGGGAAAAGGCTAGGCAGATGATGAATAAGCCTTTTATTTTTATTTAAAAAAATATTCCGCGAGGTTGGAGAATTAAATAAATGATTTAACTGACATAAATAGATGAAGTTTGGTGGTAGCTAACTCATTTAGTGAAATGTGTAAATTGATAAATTTAAAGTACCTAAATAAAAACATTTATAAAATTTGGTTAAAAAAAGCAACATATTGATTGCATGTTGCTTAGATTTTGATGATTTTGTTTTTAGATGTATTACTGCAGATGGTTATCTCAGTTATTCGATATTTTAGATAACGTAGAAACAGATATCAGGCACATGTTTTCTTCTATACAGAAGACTTTTCAGTGTAAAAAAGTACATTTACAGTATTTCAGTAAAACAAAGATATATTATTATTATTTATTATATACATTATTGTAAACCAAAAAAATACACACATAAAATCAACAATAATAATAAATCAAAAAAAAAAAAAAATAATAATAATAATAAAATAATTTAACATAATCTAATTTTAATAATGTAAGTTTTTAACAATGTAATTTTATTTAATATTTATTTTTAATAATAAAATTTAATTTAATTTTAATAATTTAATTTTAAGTATGCAATGTTGCTATGGGTTAATACCTGAAATAAAATATAAATAAATAAATAAATAATAATAAATAAATAAGGAAAACAACACACACACACATCACACATCGCACGCATCACATTAAGTGATTAATTTTTAAAAAAAGAAGAAAAAAAAAAGAGAAAAAAAAGAAGAAAATAAAGAAAAAAAATAAATACAGACAAATAAAGAAGGCTATTTTAATGCATCATAGAAAATTTCATGTTAATCAGTCCACAACTATCAAAATAGTCACATTTTTTTTTACTAAATATGCTCTTCTGTAAAATTGCGATTTTGTAGATGTCTTCTTCTACTTTGCTGCCATCGATATAAACATAAGGAATATTTTATGGGTTAGGAAGTAGATGTGAAATAAATTGATATAATAAGTAAATACTCGACAAGGAACAAATTATAATGATGTCAGAGAAACGGATAAAGACTCTGAAGATGGCAACGCACAATTTAAAGACAAAAATTTTATTATAAATATCGGAATCTGACTTAGGCTTAGTTACCTGAAACCAGGTTAATTAGCAAGATAACGGTCCAATCCAGTTCAGCTCCAATTACCCATAATGCAATTGAGTGTAAAATTAAGTCACCCGTGAACCAAGTAACATTTTTGGCAATTTAAAAGGAAAATTCGCGTCCTTAATCCCTGCAAGATAAATTAAAGGAGCTACCAGCAAAGGTGCGAAAGGTAAACAGGACCCTACTAAGTGGGATGTCACAGAATCTTGCCGTACCCTTACGCGGATGACAGGGTAACCAGTCATGCATATAGGGTCTTGTACGACCCGGACTTTGGATATCAATCTATGTAGTGAGTAAGCTTTTAAACCGTGTTGTAGTTGCTGTGGTGAGAAGCTGAAGTACCTGCTAACGGTAAAGATAATAATGGCACAGGTAATGAAAGTGATGGGAATATAGGTCAAGTTAAAGAAAAAGATGATAGGGAAAACGTTCTACGTCTTCGCTATCATTTCTGTCTACTTCATATTTTTATACTTCTGTATTCACGAGTAAAATACTTAAAATAGAGTTATCAGTATTATAATTTTATCAATTATCATGTTGATAACCGGTCGACTCGCGAATTCTCCCTAATTTCTTTAGGTGTAAATTGCAATAAATCGTCTTTAATGTGTTCTTTTTTATTAAATAAACTAAAACTAATTTTTGTTCTTGTGAATAGGACCTCACTCGCGGTGGCGAACAGCCCTTAGACTATTCTAATAACTAATTATGTGTTCAAATATTATTATGAATTACGAATAATTTAACAATCTTCTGCAATACAGACATGAAAATCAACACTTTAAGAAAAATGAATAATGTAACTTTTGCGTCTGATACCGGTAAATTGGTAATCGGTTCAAACTGGCAGTTATGCGTCCATTCAAAGTAAATATTAACACTACTCAATCCCATATGTCTTGTTAGTCAGAAAATAAGTAATGTCTGGCAGATCTGGGATCTAACTCTATAATATGTTGCAAGCGTTGATATTTTGCACAGTAACCTATTTTCAAGCCGATACGAAAACCACATCGAACCAGCTATTATTTCCCGCGCAGAAATAACCCATTTGTGTTCTGTTTTAATGTAAGCTACCAAATGGCGTGTTTGTTGTAATTATTGAAACAATATTGTTGCAATGTCATCTCCGTAACAAAACATTACTATGTGGAAGTAAAATAAATGCCAAGGACTGCCTCGTTGAGCCACGTGATCAAGTGACCACGAGATCCTGAGTTCGATTCGATTCCCAAGTCGTGTAAAGTGTAGGTGTTTTTGAATGCCCGTAGTTTGAATTTGTATTTTGTCGCTGGCAATAGGCTCGCTACCTATTACATTAGCCTTAAATGTAACTATTGCAATGAAGGTGAAATGCTAACCCTTTGGAGAAACTTGGCGTAATGTTATGTTATGTTCTTTTTTTATATAAGGATAAAACATGTAGTATATACAATTAATACGTTAATTTGCACATCAACTAGGTAATTTGCAAATTACCGGGTACGATCCGTTAAAGTGCGAAATTTTATTGAAAGTAGCAAATACTTATTATATCTGCACTCTACCTAGTCAATCTGCAATCAACGGATGCTACGCCGTTAAAGCGCGGAAGACAGTTAACGTATCTCTTATAACTTAACTTTTTAATTCTTTTTTTCTTTTTTGGTCTAGGTGGAACTGAAATCATTATTATTTATTCTACACTTTTCCTACATTCTGTATAATGCCGGCTGTTCAGTCGCCGATGTGCTAACGACGGTCGTAAGCAAGATAAACCGACGGAGCCACGCTGGGCGTGGCTCCTATTTCTGTCTGCAGGGTTAAAGGAACCTAACAACTGAGCTTGCTTTGCTCACTCTTGGACTTATAAGTTAGGTACTCAATTTAAATTTAACAAATTATATAACATATTTCAATGAATTCGAATATTTTATATATGTAAAGAACCTGTCTTATTAACTTTACCGTATGCTTGGTAGTTAGTCTGCAGATTACCTAGTTACTCTGCTGATTAACTAGCCCGCCACACTATTCCCAAACCACTGTAACTTCTGTAAGCCAGAATCAACAGTGGCGACCACCAGAAAAAAACGCCTGCTGATTAACTAGTTGATGTACAAACTAAAACAATTTTATCCACTTTATTGGACTGAGCCAGTTAATCTGCACTCTAAGAGCGGTTGCACACTACGTCCGATACTTATCCGTCAAAATACAGATCCACAGAAAACTCAGACCGAACTCGATTCGCTGGTGCGTAACCTAGCATACAAATTGTTCTACGACCACGCCGGACTGTATTTTCACGGATAAGTATCGGACGTAGTGCGCAATCGCTCTAACTGCGGCACATTAGCGGCAACAAACAAAACAAATATACACTTAAGGGTCTACTACCGGCCAAGTGGCGCCCTAATTGAATAAAAAATCGTAGCATAGCATAGAAAATAAATATTAAAGAATCCAACGTCACGTTCGTTACAAAGAGGATAAAGTATTTTTATGTTGTTAAAACAGGTCTCAGAATGTTTCGTATCCAAAGTAGTAGCCAAAACTGTCAGAAACGGCCATTTTTGGTACTTTGCCTAAACAAAATTGCCATAAATTATTAATTATTTTGCCTTACATTATATCTTTAGACTTCAACCGATGCTACTGAAGATTTTCTCACAGAACAACAGAACACCATTTAAGCGGTCTAACTACAATAGATTTTATACTACTACAAATCAAGACTTTAGTATTATGAAAGTCTGAGTAGATACTCTTTTCCCCTTTCACCCCTCTTTACCTCAAAAATCGGTTTCAGTTTCTTTGTGATTCTCACCCGAAAGTTCTCAGGTCATCAGATAATTTACGACTTAAAATGTCAATGCATTCCACCACTTTCTGGGATAAATCCTTTGCTGTCCAAGCTGCTCATCTGTGGAATGCATTGCCGCACTCAATAAAACGCGCTCAATCGTTGCCTATGTTTAAAAGACTTATAAAGGAACACTACCTGTCACTGTAATCATCGTTAGCCGTTATTTATTTTTACTTTCTGTTTACGTTTATATTTGTGTATATATTATATGTATGTATATGTGTATCTATTGTAATATATTTTATTTAATATTGGTTTTGTTACACCAATGACAGACCCATATCATGTCCAGGCAATTTACTGTCCATTCTAGTTTGCCTGGAAGAAATCGCGGAATGCGATAAGGCCACCCATTGTATTTGTTTAGTTTTAAGTTTCTTTTTATTTAATGTATCATGGTGTACAATAAAAAATATAATAAATAAAAAAAGTCTGTACGTTTGGAGTTTGATAGTTATCACGACTCAACGGTTTAACAGATTTAGCTGAAAAGAAGACAGGTGACCTGAACTTGGATATCGGCTGATTATTACTGTCTTGTTAGTCTCAGTCAGAAGCGCAACTGCTGAACGTGGTTGCTGAGGTTTTGGGTTCGATTCCCGGGTATGACAAAAAGCGCTATTGGGTTTCTCCATTAGAAGTAGAGCCTAGAGTTTGGAAGTTGATGGTGTGACACTCTCGTGCCTCGGAAAGCACGTAAAGTCGATGGTCCTGCGCCTGATCTCTCCCCGGCCGGCCGTGTCCTTCGTCCCATTGGACTATGATAGTAAAATGCGTACTTGGCTTGATGTCCATTAAGATTGAGTGAGGATTACTATCTCGGTAGTACTTTCTGGGACTTCTGAGGGAAAGTTTCCAACTTTCCACTGCCAAAATATAGTCAGCATAAACATAATATAATCAGCCTTTATAATGTTCCCACTGCTGGGACTAAGGCCTCCTCTCTGGGAGAGGGAATGGGCCGCAATCCACCACGCGGGCCCAGTGCGCGGTTGGTGGATGTCACATGTCTTCAAATTTTTGGTTCTAGGACATAGGTTTCCTCACGATGTTTTTCTTCACCGTTTTGGGCTTCGAAAATATATTAATTTATAAAAAAACCTAAGGCTAGCCGCTGACTTGTGATTTTTGTCACCGTGACTTTTTGTTACCAAGTCGAGTACTATGTAGACACATGGGAGTGCGCTGATCATGGTGACGTGACAATACGGGAACAAATAGATCCTAGGTGACTAAATTTTGAAGGATACTGACATATTTTAGAATATGAGTGTAAAATTTTCGTTGAAGCAATCTTTCAGAGTGTATAGGGGATGCACCCAGTAGCGTTTTTTACGTTTCATTTTTCTTCTTCATATTTCAAGAGCACTTATTACAGCAATCTGTATGAAATATAGTTCAAGAACGCATTTTGTTGCCCAGTGACTTTTCAAGTGGGCGCATCGTAGGTGACAGTGACAAAAAGCCACGATGACAAAAATCACAAGTCAGGGGCTAGCCTAATACTTTTATTTATGCCATAAATGATTAAAACCCCTACCTCTTCCCCAGGTACGAACCCGACCACAATCAGAACGGTATCTGCCGCTACAACCAGAACGCTGGCTACGTGGTATTCTCTGCTATGGGGTCCTTCTTCCTGCCCATGGCTGTGATGGTGTATGTGTACGCCAGGATATCCTGCGTAGTCGCAAGGAGGCACCAGCAGCTATCTAGCAGTACTAAGTGTAGTAAGGTTAGTATTATACATGTGATAGTTGGTTACTATATTCAAGCTATTAGGGTTAAATATGGCCCAGCAACAATTCAAATACCAAAAGCCCAGCATTAACTTAACAACTGTAAACTTAAGTTTGCCGTTAACTTAACTGTTACTACTGACTTTACTATCCATGCGAACATAATTTGGGTCTAAACATTTAACTTAATTACTAGGATCAGTCATAATTATGAAACCAGCATTATTGATGAACTTAAGAGCTTTACTTTTTTTTGCTGCTAAGCAATATATCGCTAGTGACCCGAAAAGCTGAAAGCTATTGATAATTTGAAATTATCTCTCACAGTTAGTTTTTGATCGGTTAGCTTATGTTTGATATAACCTATTTCAACGCCCTCACAACAAAAGAGTTACTTATTAGGTAGTAGTGCTTAAAAATTATAATAGCTAACTTTTTTTGTTTTCGGGGGGAAACTTAAAAGGCGCCTGCACTTTTGGGGAAAAGACAAGAGTGTGTGGGATTCTTACCTCACTAAAACCATCCCGGTGACATACAAACATCATCATGGAAGGTGTATCGTTATCTCTTAACATACCACTCTGAAATCTCCGTGGAACGCCTTTAAGGGCCCCAGAGGAGACTGTTGAAAGGGTCTCCCCTGAGCCTTGCTGTGCATGGCAGCACATTATCACTGTGCCACTATCTTCCCTGGATGAGCAAACAGAGTCCCAATCTGAGCGCTTATGATTCCATAGGGATTCAGTGAGTTTCTAGAGGTTCTAGCCAAAAGTGTTACTACTTTGTTTAAGGGATGATTCTAGGGTAAAAAAATAATAGTTCTATTTAGTCCGTAAATGAGATTTTCAAAAAAATGTTGGACACGTATTTTTTGCTCAAATCATTATAAAGTGACAAAGATAAAATGCATCAAAGCTCAGGAGTGGGGTCTTGTTTCGTCATTTTTGAGTGAAAAGTGTTACAATTTTAATTCAAGTGTGACGTCATGCGAAATTACAACGCACTGTATCGTCTTAATTTTTTATTTACGTGACAAAAGAAAAACTACATGTCTAATATTTTTTAATCTAACTTGCCTTTTTTAGTCATCAACCTAATTGTAAAATTTTAAACTATTTAATTTCAATAACACTCGAATACATTGTTAATGATTAAATTTGGATGACATTTATTATGTTTGAAAAGATCTATTCATACAATAGAATAGAATAGACACACGCACAAGATTTATTATAATCTTGCGGTGTTTACAACTATCCGGTTATACAGGCTGTAACGGAAAGGTGTGGTCATATTTTAAGAACCGGTTCTGCCCATGGAAATGTACAAGTGTCTTAGAAAAAATAGTAAATTCCCAAAAAAAAATTGGACTTTCCATACAAAGTTATCATCAGCTAATCAATATTTTTGTATGGGAGGTAAAAAAAAATTGAGAATTTCCTCAGATTTTCTTGAAGAAAGTGGTTCATATCGATAGGCAGATGCAGTCCTGAAAATATGACCACACCTTTCCGTTACACCCTGTTTATATATTCACTTCAGAAGCGTCATCTTCAATTTTATATGAGAAAAAAACGCATAGCGACTAGATTGAATCTTCGACCCACTGATTTTGTCCTATCGTAAAAACGACCCGATCATCCGCGAAACGTTTTTTTATGTCATCACGAACATTACACTTTCTGTCTCGAAACTGTTTTTAGATTGGCAACATCAAACCTTTTGACGGGTTTTTTGACGGCATGGGTAAGCGATTGGTTGCTATCCGGTCCTGAGCACCTAGATAAACTGACATTCTATCAATCAGTTCAAAATGTAAGGGATTGACGTGCGCAACCGAACTGTCACAAAGATAATCACAAATATATTTGGAACGAAGACAAAAGAAATCAGTTAAATATTTTACAAAAAAAAAACAACTGACTTCCAAAAAAGAAAACTCACTCTAAAAATTAAAAAATAACTTTAATTTCGGTAGTTGGTGTTTGCATTTTATTTCTTCGTTTTTTGACACCGACTTCCGAAATTAAAGTTATTTTTTATTTTTTAGTGACATTTTATAACAACTAAAATGTGAAAAATAGAAAACATATTTTTCACATTTTATTTGTTATACCCCAGAACTAAAAACCCCAATAAAATGGAACGTGGAATTTAAACATACTCGTAATTGGAGAAATCCAAAACGTCATAGAGGTATACGTATTTTTCGTGTTTGTTCAGTTTCTCAAAAAGCGCTGAAGCAATTTCGATAAAATTTATATGGGACCACCTCGGAAGTATATTCTCTTAAAAATAATTTTGAAAGTCGGTCCGCAAAAGACGGAGAAATCGGTGGACATACATAAAAAAAATACATACAGTCGAACATAGAACCTCCTCCTTTTTCAAAGTCGGTTAAAAATATAAAAGACTTCCAAAAAAATGCAAAAAACCTTAATTTCGGAAGCCGGTGTTTCTAGTTCTTTTTCTTCGTTTTTTGACACTGTCTTTCGAGATTAAGGTTATTTGCATTTTTTTTTGGAAGTCTGTTTTATTTTTTTGTAAAAAAGTTTTTTTTTCACTTTTTAGTTGTTATACATCATAACTAAAACTAAATAGCAAAGTTATGCCCGAATGGATAGCCCCAAAACATGGGATTTGAACATAATTTTATTGGTTAAATTAGGGTTTAGCAGGGTAAACAATAAAAATCTGTGCACCTCTTCAGAGCATATCAGCGTGATGTTATGTTATGAAGTGGTGTAAACAATAAACAGACATGCGACTGCAGCAATTCCAGAAGGCTTACTATCATTTATTGAAGAGTTTTATTGACTATCTCTGAAGTTGTTTATCAAATCTTTACCTATACTTTCAAACAAATTCTCAAACAAAAAAAGATTTTTTAAATCGGTCCAGGCGACTTCGAGTAATCGGGGAACAAACATAAAAAAAACGAAATCTTTCGATGAATTGTTAAACTCCTCCTTTTTGAAGTTCGGTTAATAAATGAGTTCTGTAAAGTATTACCTCTGATAGCATTTATTGTTGGGCCAACTATAAAGTGGTAGCATTTATTGTTGGTCCAACCAAATGCCAACACAAAATACTAATATGGACATAACCAAAAAAAACTATTTAGCTGTTGTGTATTTTGCAGTGCAGTCGAGAACACCATCAAATTTTCCTTACCTACAGTTTCTTGACGCAATCGCAGTCAGCTCCCATATACATAGACCTTTATCACGTCTTTGATCCCCGAGGGGTTGAGCCATGAGCCACGTATTCAATAAGCCACAAATAGTCGGAAAAGTGGGATAGCCCGCTACATTGCGCTATGTGTCAACATCGCGCGACGTAGCCAGGCTTATTTATACGCTACCTACTTTTAAATTGAAAGTAGTTCGTGTGTGAAACAATAGAGTTTTGGCACTTTTGAGAAACTTTATGGTGTGAATATATTGTTTGAAATTAAAGCGCTATCAGTGACCACGTAATTGATGTAAGGAGTCTGAAAAAAGAACATTACCCTCTGTCTGGGGCAGTCATAAAAAAAGTCTAAAACTCTTTTTAGAGGTGGATTTATAATCGTTTTTAGGGTTCCGAAAGTCCGAATGAAAAAACGGAACCCTTATAGAATCACTCGTGTGCGTCTGTCCGTCTGTCACTGCCAATTTGCTCCGAATCTGCTGGACCGATAGAGTTGAAATTTGGTACACACATGAATACCTGTGACCCAAACTCGGACGTGTACCCTAAATAAATAAATTTGGAATATGGGGGTAAAAATTAAAAAAATCAAAGTTTTTCAAACTGCGTCATGTCAAACATATCAAAATGGGCACATTGTGAGGATCTCGAATATGTTTTTTTTTCCTAATTTTTAAATATATAATTTTGAAGTTATTTAAGAAAATAGATAAAAAATTACCATTCCCTCCCCCTTATCTCTGAAACCACTGAGCCTAAAATTTTGAAAAAAATACAGAAGGTAGTTCTTTACTTGTAGATTACTGAAAAACCTATAGAGAGGAGTCAGTTTAAAAAAAAACTTGAGAGGTGTCAAGGGACACCCGGGTGGAACGAAGTTCCTTTTGATTAATAAGTGTAGGAATTGTAATATAATTTTATTTTTTTTAATTTATAATATTTTTTTAATTATTAACTACGTACACACGCACGCACGTAAGAAGTTATACTTCATCATCTCATCTGATCTCATCTCATCTCATCGCAGCTTAGCTCAGCTCAGCTCAGCTCAGATCAAATGCGAAATAGAAATGAAAATATCTGGCTTGCTTTCTATAAGAGAGAGAGAGACAGACAGAGAAACATGCGACGCCGCACAGCTTACAATAGCTTACTATAGCAATAATGCTTGATCTGCTTGCAAACTTTGTACCTACCCACCAAAAATACAAGAAGTTTTTATTAGATTGTTTTTCCAACACAATCTTTTTGGATGGACAGCCTCATTAGTGTCGTGACAACTTTTCGTAAGAATTTTTTCCGTCTAGCCCCCTTTCACAACGCGCGATAAGGAACTTCGTTCCAAAAACCTGAAAAAAAATATGATTTGTTCGGAACACTTTGCGTGCGAGTCCGACTCGCTCTTGGCCGGTTTCTTCGGGTTTACCTTAACCCTAGATTACTAAACTATCGTAAAATTCGACGTCCAAATTATGATTCCTAGAAAAAACAAAGTTTGCGTTATTTCCGCGACCCATCTCACCACTGCTCTCAAAACGGTGAAGGAAAACATCGTGAGGAAACCGGCATGTCCCACACCTTCGGTTTCACGGCACACGAACCACACGTAAACCCGCGTGATGGATTACGGCCCACACCTTCTCACAGACAGGAGGCTTTTGCCTCAGCAGTAGGGACATTAAAAGGCTGATGATGATGATGATGAGAAATACGAAAATACCAAGTAGATAAAAATGAGAAAGATTCTGATAAAATGCCAAGTATTTCCTCGATTTACCCGGAACGAAATAAACAGACTTACCTAAATAAGATACTTGATCCAGTATAAAACAGAATAGGATTCAATTTCGATAAAGCTTTTTAGATCCCATTATTTTGTCAAAGTCTACATAGATTTTGCTGTTATTCAATGAAATCTTGCAAAATGTTTTTTTTTTACATTTGTACTGTGTGTTTTAAATCATACTTGTCGGTTTCACTCGCGTTTATGGTTACTGTGTCGTAGCGTGATGTCATAAAGTCTATAACCTTCATCAATAAATAGGCTATACAGTGTAAAAAAGTACCTCACAGAGCTACTGGTGGCGGCCGGCCAGCGCACCCCGTCATCCCTCATGATTGCCCCGGCCTTGCACATCATGAATATGCGCGTGGTACTTGATTAAAACTATGATATCTCCTAAGATATTCGTTGAAATCAAATGATGTCAAGGGTAACTTTATTCAAAATTAACCGTTTACGTAGCGCACGCAACGGAAAGGAATATTTTCCCCCCCGTTTTTACCACATTTTTCATTGATGCTCCCGCTCCTATTGGTCACAGCGTGATGTTATATAGCTTATAGCCTTCCTCGATAAATGGACTATTCAACACAAAGAATTTTTCAATTCGATTCAGTAGTTTCTGAGATTAGCACGTTCAAACAAACAAACTCTTCAGCTTTATAATATTAGTATAGATAAGCAAGATATTATTGATTACTGAGTATCATTAGGGTAGAAAAACTAGGGGAGTTTATAATCGTGCCTGATAAGTGGAAAATGAGTTGTTTTAATGCCTGAGGCCGATAAACAACATCTGTTGTGTTATGTATGTTGTTATTTGACTCGTTTGGGTTAATGTTGCGGTAACGCTTTGAATAAGACAAGAGTATTGTATTTTTTTTTTGCATTGGCAGGCTTCCCTTTGACTGGGCACGCTGCAATTGCGGCGGTAAGGCCCCCCCCTTTCCTGCAAAAAAAAAAAGGGGTTGAGGATAAATTCGAAACAGAGTTACCTCGCCCCTGGGCATTCAGAGCAGTGAAGGAAAAGGGGTTGATTTTAGTCAGTAAGATTTCTCACTCCACAAAAAACAAAAGACCCTTCTTTGCTGGAGAGGCGCCACGGCGTCCTCACCTTCCGCCTGACGCAGGTTCTCACAGGACACGGAAGTTTCGGAAGGTTCCTGTGTAGGATAAGGCGGAGGGAAACGCCCGGGTGTCACCACTGTGAGTATCGCCTAGAGCAGGGATGGCGAACCTATGGCACGCGTGCCAGCCGTGGCACGCGGCATAATAATTTGAAACAAAAGAAATTACACTGATTTTCCACGTATAGACATACGAGTAGTATACGACTGTAAACGTTACGAAGATCGCTGTACGAATTTCGGGTTGCAAAGTAAGAGCCCATGTCCTCTAGGCCCTAGAGGACATGGTGGAGCATACGGTGGAGATCTGCCCCGCTTGGGTGGAGTCCCGCCATGTCCTCATGGAGCCAAATGGCGGCAGCGCCCTCTCGCGCCCGGCTCTGATCCAGGACATGGTACGGAGCGAGAGGGAATGGGAAGCAGTCACCTCCTTCTGCGAAGTAGTAATGCTCGCGAAGGAGATGGTGGAACGGGTGAGGGAGGCTTAACAGAGTCGCCCTCACGCCCCCAACAGCAGCCACCACAGGAGACGCCCTGGGCTACGGCAGTCACTAGACGATCTCTGGCCACCGTGGACCCGGGACTGTGGACGGCGAGTAGTGGGTAGCTAGTACTATAGTTAGCGTTCATCTCAGTAGCCACCCCGTTTTTTACCGTCTTCGAAAAAATAGGAGGTTGGTTAGGTTCGACTCTATGTATGTTTTTTTTAATATTTTTTTTAATGTATGTCCACCGATTTCTCTGTCAGTTGTGGACCGATTTTCAAAATTCTTTTTTTATCCGAAAGAATATACTCCCGAGGCGGTCCCATATACATTTTATCGAAATTACTTTACCACTTTTTGAGAAACTGAACAAAAACGAAAAATACGTATACCTCTATGACGTTTTGGTATTCTCCAAATGTTTCAATTCCACGTTCCATGTTATTGGGGTTTTTAGTTCTGGGGTATAAGAACTAAAAAGTGAAAAATAAAATACTATTTTACAAAAAAAAACAACCGACTTCCAAAATTATCGAAATTATCGAAATTGCTTCAGCGCTTTTTGAAAAACCGAACAAAAACGACAAAACATAAACATAGTTGACGTTTTGGTTTTCTCCAATTACGAGTATGTTTAACGTGGAATACGTTCCATGTTATTGGGATTTTTAATTCTGAGGTATAAACAACAAAAAGTGAAAAATAAAAAACTTTTTTACAAAAAAAAAAAAAAAAACTACCGACCCGGCGAACTTCGAACCGCCTTAGAATCAATAAATAAATAAAACTTTTTTACAAAAAAAAAACCGACATCCAAAAAAGAGATTAGTCGGTGTTTGTATTTTATTTCTTCGTTATTTGACACCGACTGCCGAAATTAAAGTAGTGTGCCCATTGTGTCATAAAGTTTATTATTATTTTTATCCTATACATGTACTTACAATACCATATATGACAGATGTAAATAACACCTTACCCTTTTCAACATCTAAAGATACTTGTACAAGCGTGTCAGTACTCGCCCTTTTATCCAAATTCAGAATAGGGAAAAAGGGAATTCCTAACAAAGCTATTCTTAGCCTTTTGAATGCTCATTGAGATGGCGAAAGAGTATTTCTTACTCGATGTTAGCAAACCTTTTTGGTTATGAAAGCTGTTGTTGTTAAAAGCCGAATTAACTCAGCTATGGAGTACCCTGCCTTTCCACGTTTCTTGATAGTTTTAGGCCGAGCGTTTTTCAGTCAAGAGTGAATAAGCTACTTCAAGATAAGCCTGATCCATCGTCGACCACAACTTCGTTTACCATCAGGTGGGAAAGTGGTCCAACTTAGGCCATAAATTAAAAAAATAGAACCGACTTTCAAAAAAAGTGCAAAACTACTTTAATTTCGGAAGTCGGTGTTTCTGGTTTTGTCTTCGTTTTTTGACACCGACTTCCGAAATTAAAGTCATTTTGCATTTTTTTTGGAAGTCGGTTCTATTTTTTTTGGAAAAAAGTTTTTTATTTTTCACTTTTTAGTTGTGGTTCCACATTAAACTGTGTTAACAATTCATAGACATGCGATCGCAGCAATCGCGTTTGATTTGCTGTCAATTTTTGAAGAGTTCCGTTGTCTGTCTCCAAAACCCATCATCAGATCTATATGAAACACAAATGGGACCATTTCGATACAAACTTCTTTCGAACAAAAAAAAAAATGCAAATCTGTCAATATATGACGGCGTTATGCGCGAACATAAATAAATTTAAAAAAATACAAACGTGCCACCATTTACTCTAATAGCATTTAGTGTTGGCGTTTGGTTGGGCCAACAATAAATGCTATCATTTTATTGTTGGCCTAACAATAAATGCTGCTAATAGTTTGATTCATGACGATAAATAAGTAAAATCCGTTGTGTTTTTAAGCAACAAACGCTTTAAGTTATAATCAAATTGCAAAAATCCTCTTACTAAAAGAAAGCAACCTTATCGCTGACTTTCTTAGAATTATTCAGGAAAAAAAGTGAATATTTTAAAAAATCCCGACTGCAAAAAACTGAATTTTTAAATAACGGAGTTATGCTACAGTTACATAAATAAAAAAGAAAATACAAATATCCGAATTGATAACCTCCTTCTTTTTGAAGTCGGTTAAAAATACGATTACACTTACCTTTTGACAACCGCCAATTTGGTTTATTTTTAATTAATTTAACTTATGACATTTTTGCTGTCAAGACCAAGCTAATGATACTGTTTTTGTTAAAAATCCATCCAGCCGTATTAAAAAACATCCAAACATACATACAAGCTCTGGGCAGTCGGGAAAAAAGAATATGATTTTAACAAAAAACTCGCTCACACCTACCTAGAACGGAAGCAGTTTTGCCCAATAATACTTCACCTCAAAAGAAAGCTTGACGAGCAAATGTCTTTCATAGACGAAATAAGATACAGTAAAAAGAGGCAGCCATGAAAAAGATAATTCCTAATAAATTACCAACATTCTCGAGGATTCCAGTGGAACCAGCTTTAGCAGCCACTAAATTAAGCTTAGCCTCCATTTTATATACAGAGTGAGTTTCCGAGACAAACTATAGTAACCGCCAGAAAAAAGTGAAATAACGGTCGTTGACCTACCGAAATAATGTCACATAGCTGTCCTGAATCAACATCTCTTGTGATCCTTATATATTAACTTATAATGAAATACGATTTATATATAATTGTTCAGGTACCTATGAAGAGTTATTAGGGAAAGGTCAATGGCCGTTATTTCACGCTTATCTGGCGCCTACCATATGAAAAATATGAAGGTTGTGGTAAAGGAAACTGCGTGAACGAGTTAAATAAAACTGCATAGTTCATTGTAGAAGTATGTTAGTTAAGCTATTTATTATGGTGTAGATTCTATCTTTTGCCAGTGGCTTTTCTTCCGTTGCAGTTGGCAGTGATTGTGTCAGTCGAAAAATGATACTCTGTGTCCTCGACGAAATCCTTCCTATCCTTTGCTATAAAACCCTAAATTACTCAATATCTCATGGGGTCTTTCCATCAACTTGGAAAAAGACCAAAATCACTCCCTTACCCAAAAAGACTGTTCCTACTTCCTTTTCCGAATACCGTCCTATTTCCATCTTGCCTTTCCTCTCCAAAGTCCTCGAACGCCTTGTCCACAATCAGCTTAGTGCTTTTCTTTGTAAGAATAGTCTGCTGAATCCTTTTCAGTCCGGTTCTTTGCTTACTAGATTTTAGTAATGCATTCAATACTGTCGATTTCGATATCCTGCTTGTCTTGCATACATATCTCCAACAGCGATTGACTGGTTTCGCAGATACCTGTATAGCCGCCGGCAACGTATATGCATAGAAGAATCTGACTCTTCCTGGTGTTATACAGCTGCTGGTGTACCTCAGGGTGGCGTGTTATCTCCTCTACTCTTTGCAATATTTATAAACGCTATTTCCAAAAAACTTCTGTCTTCCTACCACCTTTACGCAGATGATTTACAAATCTACAAACAATCTGCCCTTGTAGATGTGGCTGATGCAATTAATGCAATAAATAAGGATTCGGCTTCTGGTAAATCCGTCGAAGACTCAGGTCATTGTTGTTGGCAGCTCTAGGATGATTCCAAAAGTAAATTGGTCACAGCTTCCCCAGGTACAATTTAACGGAACTACTATTAGAAAGAAAAAGAAAGAAAATACGTTTATTTACGGTAAACATGACGCAAAAGATAGAGAAACACAACAAAAAAAAGAAAAGCTGGGGAAAAATATGCGTCACATCCACGCAAAACGGCCATCGCTCAGCTTAGTGCTATGACCCTATGCGAGACAGAGCCCCAGCGCTGGTTTTCAGCGACAGCCGGCGCTGACGTCATAACGTCGACCGGTGCAGCAACCAATGAGTGAAACCAAATATTAGACAGCGTAATAAATATTAATAATGCCACTTGAAAGTGGCATCATTCCGTTCCCTGCAACAAGACGCACGCGCCGCCGGCATTGATTTTAATCTGTGCCACTCAGCTGTCAGTAAACTATCTTTGACAATGTTATAGGTTATATAAAAAAAAAATACACAATATCATGGCGGCACTTAGCAGGCATTACGCAATGACATTATTTAATGAATGTTATGATGAGATAATACACTATTCCAATATTTGAGAAGGTTAAGAACCTTGGGGTTTGGATCGACAAATATCTGTCTTGGGGTCCGCAGCTACAGGACATAAGCCGCACGGTTGTGGAACTTTCTTCCCACTGCAACTAAAACTGCGCTTGCACAGTCCCTTCTGCTTCCCATCCTTGACTATGCTGTTCATTAGTGTCAGTTATCTCGATCTCACCCAGGCACAACTAGATAAACTTGAGCGTCTTCGAAACCTTTGCATAAGAATTATATTTGGCCTGCGCAAATATGATCACATTTCTGAATTTCGCACAAAGCTAAAGAGGCTTCCCATACGTCTTCGCTGGGATTCTCATATTTTATTTCTGCTCTACAGTATTCTGTTCAACCCTAAAACCCCCTCATATCTTAAAGAACGTTTCAAGTTCCTTCATGACACACATAATAGATATCTGAGGTCATCGGAAAACTTGAGACTAGAGATGGCGATGCATTCCACCAGCTTTTACGACAAATCTTTTACGGTACACGCAGTGCGTTTATGGAATACCTTGCCCGTGTCGGTAGGGCGTGCTCAATCTTTGTCCACTTTTAAAACAATGGTCAAAAATCACTACCTTCTTTAAATCGTTTTGACTAGGGTTTTATACTTTTTGTTTCATAAATATTAATGTATATATATCTATTATGTATTTATTGTACCTATATATAAATAGTCCACCTAAGACTACCTACAGTGCTGTCTTTCCTTTTTCTCTATAAAATCCATTCAAAGATTGTCTTGAAAAGATCGCTTTTAGCTATCGCTAAAAGCGATCTTTTCAAGACAATCTTTCAGGCCGCCCATTGTGTCAACCTATGTAAAGTTTTTCTTCATTTATACGAGTATGTTCTGTAATCTAAATGGTGTACATAATAAAGAGTATTCTATTCTATTCTATTCTTCCGTGGCCTACCACACAGGGACCGTTCATTATACCGGTATTGTAAATAGACTATGGTACTCAGCTTTAGTCTGGCTTCCATCAGTTACCGTAGCTACCTACTTAATTTTTGAAAGCGGATCATCTCTACCATGACGTATTAAAATCATCGTAATGCCGGTGTGAGAGAGAGACCGAGCTATACAGGACGTATGGCAGTAATCCTTTGTCACATTGTAATTATGATGATTTTAAGAAGTCGCGGTCGGGAGGCAACACTCTCTTCCGGTTGTTGGAGCACGCTGTCCATGGTCGGCAGCGAGAGCGCGTGGGACTCCGTTGCCTCATTCTGCGAGGAAGTCATAGTCGCAAAGGAGGCGGTGGAAAGGGAGCGGGAGGGTGCAAACTCCCCTCGAATCCGTAGCAGACTTACCAGGCGTCGGAGAGCACGGAACGATTTCCAACCGCCTTAGGGTGTGGCCTTGGGGAGTTTGTTGCCTGAACAGTAAAAGGCCCGATACGGCAGCGCGCCTAGTTCCATGTGCGGCTTTCTAGTGGAATTGCGATAGTGGTAAGGGTTCCTGCAAAGGGACTTTGTATTGGACAGCATCAGAATCAGGTCATTACATAATAAACGAAATGTTGAGTTAAATTCTAAATGGTAGTCTATACTCCGAAAAGTTCTATAGTGGGGACTGCATACCGGAAGACGCAGCGTAGAAAGGCCTCTCACAAGATGGACCAATGACCCGGTGAGGGTCGAGAAAATCCGATGGATGCGATACCCACAGGACCGGTCGTTGTGGCACTTGACACTTGGGGGAGGCCTATGTCCAGCAGAGGACGTCTTTCAGCTGAAATAATAAACTATACTTCAACCGCGTTTTTCTCGCGCTAAATTCCATATTATCAAAGACTCATCCTGTATATTTGAAGAGGGACAAAGGCTCGCAAAACAAACAAAGTATAAATCTTTATTAAACCGTTCATGATCTATTACTGTTCCAACTAAGTTTATTAAATCTAGAGAATCTCAGAGTTTCTAGGAAATAAACTTTCTTTCGCCCAGTTTTTCTTTTCCAAGTTGACTTTGGCCGACTTTATTTAGGTTGACTTCCTAATTGCTCAGCTACGAAGCGATATTGTTTCGGTTAGGAGACAAAGGGTCTTATTTAAAAAAAATAAACCATGGATAAGTTTAAACACTGATTCATCATCATCAGCCTTTTAATGTCCTCCTCTCTGAGAGGGTGTGGGCCATAATCCACGCGGGCCCAATGCGGTTTGGTGGATGTCACATGTCTTCGAATTTTTGGTTCTCGGACATGCCGGTTTCCTCACGATGTTTTCGTTCACCGTTTTGAGAGCAGTGGTGATGAAATAATTTACACAAAGTAAAGCGCCTGCTTGGGTTTAAACTCACGACCTACAACTTGTAAGTCGCGGCCGTTACCACTGGGCCACCACTGATCTCAAACCACGAAATCCATGCGGACGAAGTGCTAGTAGGTAATATACGTCGACGTAGTCTCAAAGTGTATACTTCTTGTATGCAGTTCTAGGTTCTGGTATGTGTGAAAAGAAACACTAGACATCAATATTTTATACATTACATTTTTTATTATCTTTTACATATCTATAAAAACAATATTTTACTACCAAAAAACATACAACCGACTTCTAAACACTGGTTAGCAGGTTCTTATTTCAATATTTTCTACCTGGAAGAAGGATAAATTAATGTGCTTACTAATCATTCAAACGTGGTTTTGTTTTACATACAGTTGAATTTGATGGATGAGGCATATGCGTTGTCTTGATATTTAGAATCTGCAGAACAGTATTTAAACTAAGGATACGGTTAACAAGTTTTATAAACAAGCCTGTATAAACTATTATCTTATCGTAGATTTTAAAGTCAAAGTCAAAGTCAAAACGTTTATTGCGAACTAAGTGTACAATGTTGGTGTTATATTATGTTGGTACCTATGACTTAGCAGCCTTTTGCAACCAACTATGCATTGTTAAAAGTTAATGCACGATGAACATAGTTTGAGTTTAAAACCGATAAAAGTAGTGTAATTTGTTGCTGATACCATTTTATGTTTCCAACAAAAAAAAAGTACAAAAACATTTTCGACTACAAAAGTAGAAAATACGGACCTGACATAACGCCACTCATGCATTTCCCGAAGTTGTAAAGAAACTTTCAGTACACCTTCCCTTTATTTACTTTATTTATATTCTCACGAAATCTCATTGTTTCAGAAAGGAAAACTCTCCTGCATCCGCACCGAATCGGAATCCGGATCAGACAAGATGTCGTTAAGACAGTCAGCATCCAAACAGACTTCAAAAAACTCAACTCAACCGAGCGACTGTTCTTCACAAGAACACAAATGCCCTTGCTGTTTCAGACAGGAGAAGAAAAAGAAATATAGAAGTAAAGAAAAAGAATCAAGATTCTACAACAACGATGTCACATTCAAAGCAAATTTTAAATATAAAAACACCACAAGACGAACTCATTCGATGAAGGAACATGTGGAAAATAATCGTGTGTCTTCCTTGCGAAGGGAGACAAAAACCGCACAGACTTTAAGTCTCGTTGTAGGTGGATTTGTTGCTTGCTGGCTTCCATTTTTCCTTTACTACCTGCTCACCCCTTTCATACCAAGTAATTACGTGAATCCAGTTTTAATGTACATACTTACCTGGTTAGGGTGGTTCAATTCCGCCATAAATCCCTTTATATACGCTTTTTATTCTCCTGATTTTAGAGTAGCTTTCTGGAGGCTCACGATAAAAAAATGTAAGCGAAATAAACGTTAATATGTTAGTTATTTTTACTGGTAATAGGTACTTGCGTAGCTTTATATTACTGCAAATAAACGGGAATCTGCAAATGTTGTAAAAAGATCCGAGTTGGACTGTTAAGTTTCTTTTGTGTGCATTGAACAGTCGATACTCGATCTTACCGAAACAAGATAAGCTTTAGATTTATTTGCAGTGAGATTTTGACTGTATATTCTGCAATACGGATTCGTAAATAATCGCAAACATCGTTCAATATCGTTTTTGCATTATTGTTTGATCCCTTCAGAGCTCCTTCGTCAGATCTCAGTTTTATGAATCCATCGCTAAAGACGTTCCATGCTCACTCTAGTTTCCTTTTTTATGGTTGGATTTTTACTATTTCCTGCTCCATTTGGTGCTCAGCTTGGATATTGTCGTCTTGAATATAGATAATAAAATAGTAGATCAGATAGTTCATTGTGATATGAGGTTTTATACTACCTGTGGTTATATATTCAGTTCGTACCTAAAGTTGAAAAGAGGCAACATTGTTTGAGCGCCCTATAAAGATTTTGTTGCTGTTGGTATTTTGTTCTGTGAGTTATTTTGATTGTTTGGAGTTTCAGCTAACCATTTAATGTTTCCTTCGTAAAGCCTTTTAGGTAAAAGTTAGATTACACTATTACTTTATCTTATTATCACAAACATACTAAAATCGTGTCTGGTGGAGAAACCTTTTTGAATACATACATTAAACTCTGCTTGAAACCAAATAGGATAATAATATTACGTATTTTTTATCGTTAATTAAAATAAAATCCGAGCTAGTTATTATACACCGACATATAGAGGTTTTTTTTTTTTTTTTGGGGGGGTGGGAAATCATCTTATGACTTCTTCTGCTCTAGGGTGGAGCGGAAGGGCGTGTCAGACTCTTACTGACTAAAACCCACCCCTGTTCCTCCCTGCCCTACGCGCCCAGGGGCGAGGTAACTCTTTCGAATTTATCCTCAGGCAGGCATTAGCCGTGGCAGGCCCCGTCCTTTGCTGACAACTCTTTGAGGCGCGCGTGGAACACTACGCGCCGTCGACTCTCGGGCCTGGTGCTGATCGGACGGCGAGTTACCCACTACTCGCCGTCCGCAGGCCCGGGTCTACGGTGGCCGGAGATCGTCTCGCAGCCCCTGGCGTCTCCTGCGGCGGCTGCTGCTGAGGGCGCTAGGGCGACTCTGCCGTTGTTGAGTCTCCCTAACGTGTGCCGCCTCCCTCTTCGCTAGCATTACTGCTTCGCAGAAGGAGGAGACGGCTCTCCACTCCCTCTCGCTCCGTACCATGGCCTGAGACATATAGAGGGTATAATGGAAATGGGTGGTCATATTTAAGATACTATTTCTGCTCATGGAAATGAACAACTTTCATCAAGGAAGCAATAGTTAATTACCAAAAATAAAACAGCCTTACCGTACAAAATAATCAATAACTAATCAATTTTTTTTTTCGAAATTCTCTATAACTTTCTTCAAGAACGTTGTTCATTTCTAGGGGTAGAAGCGGTATTTAAAATATGTTTACGACTTTCCGTTATATCCTGTATTTTAATTCGACAAACTATAGTGAGAAGAAATCATAAAAAGTCGAGATAAAAGTTCTAACTATGTATTCTAAAGGAGAAGAAGATCAAAAATACGATGAAGGGACTGTGAAAGATGATAGGGCTGGAAAGGGTCCTATTGAGATACCGACTAAAGGTTCGAGTCCTAGGGGATCCTATTGAGACACCGACTAAAGGTTCGAGTTCGTAGCCGACTGCAGACAGCAGCAGCCGACAAACTCCTGCCGTATACCAATTGGTTCTGGGCCTTCCGTGAGACAAGATATCTAACGTGTTTGAGACTAGAGATCGCATTTTTTTTTGTATATTTTGTTAGAAGAGGAAGAAGACGACGATGACTTCTCGTATACAAGTATAAGGTTCGAGTTAGTAGCCGACTGCAGACAGCAGCAGCCGACGGGAGTGCCGTATACCAATTGGTTCTGGGCCTTCCGTGAGACAAGATGCCTAACGTGTTTGAGACTAGAGATCGCGATTTTTTTGTATATTTTGTTAGAAGAGGAAGAAGACGACGATGACTTCTCGTATACAAGTATAGAGGGATAAAACGACAAGCCACATGTCCTATGCTAAAATGCAGAGTAAGTTAGGGATTATTCAATACTGATTAGTAAGCGTTTGGAAAGTGACGAGAAAGAAATAAGACAGAAGAGAAAAATTCTTTAGTGGAAGTGGCACTACTGATCTGCGGTCGGGCGACAGTGTCGTCAGTCGCTCGGCCCGTAGCAGCAGACGTCGTGTCGCTTGGTACGGAAGGTATTTCATAGAAATATGTATATAGAAACCAGTAGTGTCGCGGCGTCACGTCGCCTACTCCTGCTATGTGCAGTCGGCTACAAACTCGTACCTTAATAGAGAAGTATGAAAGAAGAAGACTTGTCACGCCGACTCCAAATAAATTAAGATAAGGGCAAGAGAATGATAAAGTATGATACAAATTATAATAAATATCATTTCCACTCCACTTGACTGTATTATGGACCTCAAATCACAGTGGATTTAGCGATAAAACAAGAAAAACCTTTTTAGATGTTCACTGAGAAATGTTGTCAAGGCTCTTATCTATCAAAATTATGCTGTGGAAATATGGTGACAATTTGTAACCTTGATGGATGAATAAGTTGTAGTATTTTTGTGTGTGTCAAATATTGTCAAACAGGCGTTAGCTGCTGTGATTGGTTAAATTAATAGGAATGATTCTTGAAAACAAAATATATTTTGTCCGTCAGTCACATTACCAAAAACACACACGTACATGTATTTTTTGCTTTACTACATCAATACTATATTATTATTTCGTAGAATTATTATTATTATTAATAATTTATTATTATTATTAATAATAAAAAACGACAAAAATAAAACGCATAAAAGTTTGAATAAGGGCTTGTTAGGTCACTTGTAGTTCCACTACATATTCAGCATACTACTGTGATTCCGACAATCATCATCATAATCCACAGCCCAACGCTACATTTATGACGTCGATGTGACGTCACACGAAATTTCAACTCACTGTGTCGTCCTCATATTTTGTTTACGTGACGAAAGAAAAATACGTGTCCAATAGTTTTTGGTGATCTAACTGACGGATAAAATATGTTTTTTGTAATCTAACTGACGGATAAAATATGTTTTTTGTAATCTAACTGACGGATAAAATATGTTTTTTCAGTCATATAGCCTATTTTCAATAGCCTATCGCATCACTCGCGTGAACAATGTCGTTTAAAGAACCGAATGTTACAGTCTAGTTTTTATCTATGTTGATAGCCAATTGATAATTATTATAATGTTTAACAAAATGCACAAATTATTTAAGATTTTAAGCTCAAACTTAGCTCACATTAAAATGTACGTAGATGAATTACAGTCTAATTAATTAAGTTGATAATTTTGTTGTCGATAATGTTGAATGTCTGATAAAAATATATGTAAGTTAAAATAAAAAATGTAAAATAAAAGAAGCTTATTTTTATTGCACTGGTATTTATTGTTACAGCCACATTATAAAATGAAGGCTGATTTGTTGAAATGATCCATGAGTGTTAAATGAACTTAATACCAAAGTAAATTGTAAATGGCATTAGATCTAATGAATGTGACACGCAATGTTCTGTAAATAGGAAATGTTTTGTACAACAATAATAACATAATTGTATCATCTATATAAACTAAGTCATTCATCACTTACATACATCGATCTCGTAGGCTTAAGATTAAAGTTACACTAATATTACTTCACACGGTGTTCTGTTTCTGTTCATATACTTTAAAATTATTAAGTAGGATATTTAGTTTTACTTCTACAGTCATTTTTTACCGGTTTCAAAAATCCCATTCCCATTTAAATTTCATATAGATCTGATGAATAGTTTCGGAGACAGACAACGGAACTCTTCAAAAAATAACAGCAAAACATCTGCGATTGCTGCTTTCGCATAAATATACATTGTTAACACAATTTATGGAGAATCACACCCATAAATTGAAAAATAAGAACTTAAAAAAAATAGAACCGACTTGCAAAAAAAAAAGTGCAAAATAACTTTAATTTCGGAAGACAAGTGTGAAGAAACAAAACCAGAAACATTGACTTCCGGAATTAAAGTTATTTTGCACTTTTTTTGTTTTTTTTTTTTAGTCAGTTCTATTTTTTTGTAATAAAAAACTTAAAAAAAAATACAACCGACTTCCATAGCTTTAATTTCGGAAGTCGGTGTTTCTAGTTTGTTTTCTTCATTATTTGACACCGACTACCGAAATTAAAGTTACTTTGCATTTTTTAGTATTGATATATAAGTCGGTTGTATTTTTTTTTGTAAAAAAAAAAATATGTTTCACATTTTAGTTGTTGTACTCCATTCTAAAACTAAATTAATAGTAAAGTTATGCCCGAATTGATAGCCCCAAAAATAGGGAATTTGAACATACATAGTTGGTGAAATTAGGGTGTATCAGGGTGAACTGTACAAATCTGTATACCCCTTCAGAGCGTATCAGCGTGATGTAATGTTGTGAAGTGGTGAAAACAATATACAGACATGCGATTGCAGCAATTCAGGAAAGTTTGCCATCATTTATTGAAGAGTTCCATTGTGTATCTCCGAAGTTCTTCATCAGATCTTCACCAAATTTAAATGGGTCCACATGTAAAGCGCCAGCTTTCACCTTGTGAAAAGTTATGAGGTAACACACATATTGACTTGATAAAAACCTTCGATTAGCTCAAGTCCTAGAATGCCTTGTATATATATAAATGGATTTATTTCGGAAGACATTTCCGTTGTTTTTGGAAAACCTCTATAAGATAATTGACACGGTATTTGGTTACCAAATAGTTTTGCTCAGCACTATATTTATTTATTACTAAATAATTCGATGGAAAGTGTTTTGGGTAGCACTGAAATGTGAACATAGCAACGAACATTGCTACATTGAAGATTTACTAACTAAGCCATTGAATTTCTGAAATTTGTTTGTAAATACAAATTTAAAATTTCATAAATTCATTGGCTGGCAATTCAAATGAATCGTTTTCTTCGAGAGTCAAAATTACTCGGAAAGAGTAAGAATTTAATAGATCATTTTAAGTTAATAATTATTACCAAGAACGCTATTCGAAGAAATTCCTTAATTAATAACAATCTTCATTAAGATCATTACTGAAATTACAGAACTTGACATTCCTATCTAAAAGCTGTTTATACCAATGAGAAGTGGCCAAGTACTGAATCATTAATGAAGACGGTTTCAGCGCGAAATGGACACTTGTACGAGTGCTATGAAAAATAATGGGCATTTAATGATATTGAGTTGAAAATTGCTCCACTTCACAGAACAAGTACTTGTTATAATGAGAAGAAAAGTGCACTACGACCCCTCAGTTTTTATTAGCGATCTATAATAAATTGTTTATTAATAAATAAATTGTTTATTGAGTCTCTTAAATTTACATAAAAAATGTGAATGAAACAGCCCCAGTAAGTGGTTAATAACACTTGTGTCGGGGTTGTCTCGCTCCTCCCCTGAATTGGTAGACAATATTGAGACTATGAAAATTAAAATCAAAATTAAAATTAAATAAATTAACAAAATATAAAATTAAAATCATGAGAAAAATTATCAAAATTAAATTAAATTCTATACAATAAAAATTAAATTTAAAAACATCTTAAGGTGAAAGCTCCAGGGTAGCCCGTGAAATTCAAATTTTCTTACGTCTTTTTGCAATTTGCAGGTCAGTATCAGGTTGTATGTTGGTCAAAATATGATCCGCGGCCGTAGCAAGTACGTATTTACAGAGCTGTGATCATTAAAATCATCAATACAATTTTCTCAGTTAGAGTTGATGCCAAATGTCATGATTTCATGAAATACTTACATTTGACATCAATTCTAACTGAAAGAGTTGTATTGATGATTTTAATGATTCTTCTTTTTTCAGTCGTGCACTCTTGACGGAACAGTCGTGGCTTATGATGATGTCGGACTGTTACGGTTATCCTCTGCGAGTAGGTACGGCAGCCCTCGCGATGCGTTTCCAACGGCTTTTGTTCTAGGTGTCGCGAGATCATTGCACAATGGAGCATTTTGTGGTGCTTTTAATAAGGTAAGTCCAGCGTGTAGATGACCTGTTGCGTGAACGTCTCCCCACCTCTTTTTAATGATTATAATTCTATAAATACAACATTATTTGCAACGGCCGCGAATCAAATTTTGACCAAGATACAACCTGACACTGACCTGCAAATTACAAAAAACGTAAGAAAATTTGAATTTCGCGGGCTACCCTGGCGCTTCCACTTTAAACTATTGAGTTTACAATCATTTTTCACGTTATGAACTTCTACAGTGTGTAACGGAAATGCATGGTAATATTTTAGATTCGGCTTTTGCCCGTGGAAATGAACAAATTTCTTCAAAGAAATCATAGAGAATTCCCAAAAAAAAAATTGAACATTCATGGGGGAAATTTTGTTTTTCAGAATTGTATATGACTTTCTTGAAGTAAGTTGTTCTTATAAATGGGCAGAAGCATTATTTAAAATATGACCTCTGATTTTCGTTACACCCTGTCTAAAACTTCATGGGGAATACATTGTTATATACGTAGGTACCTATTTATTAAACCTATTATAATAATGACACTGAGTCTCGTGATGAATCAGTAAAGGTGTTTTAAAAATGAATTACTCCTTCAGACCATCTCGTCTTCTATGATTGAAAATACAGATAATCCCACTATAGGTACTATCAAGTATGGCTAAGCGGCTTTTAAAACCACTCTGCAAAACCGAGATAAAGAAACCACAAAAATAAAAAAAAATCTCTGGACGGCGATGCGAAGCTTCCAACATTGAAAAAAACAAGTTGATATCGGACAAAGTAAATGTTCATCTTCTTTTTTGCTGTCGCATTTAAATCGTTTTGCCATGAAACGAAGAAATTTACACCAAAAATGTTTTCAAGTTTCAAATTGAAACAAGTCGTACCTAACAGCAAAAAACATCACGAAATTACGTTTCAATTTCAAACAGAATGAAATAATTTAGTAACAAAAATTCAAAATAGCCGACACAAAGTTTGAATCCTGAGCTATGCCAAGAATTTTCTAACAATATTTAACTATGTACAATTTTTCTAAGCAGTAAGTTAACAACGAACAATAAAATACGAAGAATTAGAACAATATTAATACCAAGCACTTAAACTGAGTAATTTAACTCCCCAAATGACCGCCATGAAAATTGTGAACAAGCGAATTTTAGTAAATAACCCTTGTATTTTCACGAAACTGCCATTAGCGGTGGGAAGCACTTAATTAGCTTTTGAAACAATACATAGAATGCTTTATAGCAGGAAAGTAATAAAGAATATTGTTGTAGAGAAAGTATATGCAAAAATGAAGATTAATTCTATGAAATGTTGGAATTTTTCCGGAAAAAAACCTAAATTGTAGTTATCTGGGGAACGTGTCGTTTATTTTATTGTTCTGCTGTTTATTTTATTATATTCTAGGGTAATCACACATGTATGTCTTTGTAAAAATCTGAGTTGTTAATCGAATGTCTTGAAATGTAGAAGTATTAGTACCTACGTTAAAAAAGACAAATATACTATGTTTTTTTAAATTTGTATTTTAGAAAACAAATTTCAAAAAAATACCTATCTTGTCATCTACCTACATAAAAATGTCTAATAAAACAAAAAACATTGGATCTTTCCGAGTAGATTTTATATCAGGAATAAAAAGGAATATAGGTAATCTAGACGAAGAGACTTCAATAAAAATATTTATAGCAGAAACCGATTTTGACCCAAAAGCCACTAAGTTGGAGGAATGTGGAATTTTGTCAAGTCTAAGCCTGTTCTGATAGTCACATCGTAAAATTGTACAGATTCTACAAATATTTTCCTTCGTATCTCAAGGTTTATTATAGAGATTTATTATAATTATATAATTGCGTTTGGGGAAATCTACACATAAAATGGAAACAATTTAGGTAAACAGACTATAGTAACTTGTGAACCCATATTATGTTTGACGCGTCGCCTAGCGAGGTGATGCCTGCTAGTATCGCAGGAGTGTCCAAAAGAGTCACCACAGGCCTGGCACAGGCAACTGAAGGAACACGAGTGGGTGTCAGTCAGTAAGAGTCTGACTCTCCCGCACCCAGAGCGGGAGAAGTTATTTAATGATTTTTAACCGACTTTCGAAAAAGGAGGAGGTTCTATGTTCGACTGTATGTATGTTTTTTTTTTTATGTAAGTCCGCCTGTTTCTCCGTCAGTAGTTGTGGACCGATTTTCAAAATTATTTTTTTATCCAAATGTATATACGCCCGAGGTGGTCCCATATAAATTTTATCGAAATTGCTTTAGCACTTTTTGAGAAACTGAACAAAAACGAAAAATACGTATATCTCGATGACGTTTTGGTGTTCTCCTAATGTTTAAATTCCACGTTCCATTATTGGGGTTTTTAGTTCTGGGGTATAACAACTAAAAAGTGAAAAATAAAAAACTTTTTTACAAAAAAAAGAGCCGACTTCCAAAAAAAAAATACATAAAAATTAAAAAATAACGTTAATTTCGGATGTCGGTGTCAAATAACGAAGAAGTAAAATACAAACACCGACTTCCGAAGTTATTTTTTAATTTTTAGTGTATTTTTTTTTCACCATAAAAAAAACCCATAGTATGAATGTGCATTTTTCATAATACATCATCATTATCATCATCATCATCATCAGCCTTTTAATGTCCTGCTGGGGCACAGGCCTCCTCTCTATGAGAGGGTTTCATAACACAAGATGAATTAATTTATTTTAGTCTAATCACAGATTTGATGTCACCAACTACTTGAAAAGTGATTTATTTAGAACTTTTTAGAAATTTTTTGCAGTAGTGTTTTTTTTGGTTCCTTCAAAAAATTATATAGGGCATGGTTATAATTTTCGAAACCTCCTCTTCAGAATATGAAATTACATGAATATTTTACAAGTTATAAAAACTCGTTTTGCCGATGAATTGTGAAATCTAGAAACTTCGAATTAATAAATCTAAATCACATTCATTTGAGCGTGTAATTTATTATTCAGAAAAATGGTTTCAGGCGATGGCCTAAAATTCCTTGAAATGAAACTTTCGTTTTACGCTCTTATTACTAAAGGGCTTACTTAATGGCTCAAAAGCATTAATTTTGCTTGACAGTTAGATGATTTGCAGAAACAACGATCTGATTTACGATTTTCTTTTCTTTCGTAAAAGAACTTTAAAAAATTGAAGACTGAAAGGCGATATTAATTGTTATGAATCGAGGGCATCGTTGTGACAAAAATGGCTGAATACGAGTCATTATGGAACGGAAGCTATCAGTATGCGGTAAAAGCTTCCTCATTATGGTGAATTAGTTTATTGAAACATTTGCGAAATTAACTGCTATTGCCTACAGCAATAGTTTGTGACAGCTAAAAAGTTCCAAACAAGTCACTTTTCAAGCAGTCTGATGTATATGGTAGCAGTTATTTTAGTTCAACTTTAGATTTCATTCAAATAATACCTACAACAGGCAGTGGTGGCCCAGTGGTATTGGCCGCGACTTACAAGTTGTAGGTCGTGAGATCAAACCCAGGCAGGCGCATTACTTTGTGTAAATTATTTCATCACCACTGCTCTCAAAACGGTGAAGGAAAACATCGTGAGGAAACCGCATGTCCTAGAACCAAAAATTCGAAGACATGTGACATTCATCAATCCGCATTGGGCCCGCGTGGTGGATTACGGCCCACACCCTCTCACGAAGAGGAGGCCTGTGCCCCAGCAGTAGGAACATTAAAAGGCTGAGATGATGATGATGAATACCTACAGGTTTTTTGAAAAGATTTTTTTTTATTTTCTAAATTTTGAAGAGTTATATTTATGGAAACACCACTTAAAGCCCTTTATTTTGATACCCCAAATGATCATGTCACAAAAAAATAAGACCTGACTATTCCAATGGCGCAAAATCAATTTCAAAATTCATATAGCCCATGTTACTTCGGTTGTCAAATTCAATCTAATGATACCTCATTTATTGAAATCCATCCAGTCATTTAGGCTACAGGGCCAATCTGCCAATCTGCCTAACTTTTTCCCAACTATCTTGGGGTCAGCTTCCAGTCCAGGATGCAGCTGAATACCAGTATTTTACATGGAGCGACTGCTTATCTGACCTCCACAACCCAGTTACTGGGTAATACGATACCCCTTGGTGAGACGGTTATTAGACTTTCGAGCTTCTGACGATAACGACTGTCAAAGATCCACGATTGACAGCCGGGACCAACGGCTTAACGTGCTTTCCGAGGCACGCAATAGTCTCGGTATGTAAAGATGGTCACCCATCCATGGACCAACCCCGGCAAGCGTACCTTAGCCTGATGGATCGACCCGTGCGGCTGTTATTACTTTAGCCACGAGATCCTCATTTAGGCTACAGGACGTACTAAAGAAACAGACATACATAATAATTATACTCCCGAAAAACATTACGCTTACATGTGGAACTCTCTGCAAGCATCTGCGTTCCCTACCACCTACACAATAATGTATATATCCCGTCAGCATTCAAATTATGAGTGAACAAGTTTTTTCTGGGCTTGCTTGTTCCATCTCAAACTTCTTCCATGGCTAGTCATGCGAAATTTTAACTGCGGCGAAGCTGCCTAGGGGTTGAGGATAAATTCGAAAGAGTTACCTCGCCCCTGGGCATTCAGGGCAGGGAGGAACAGGGGTTGGTTTTGGTCAGTAAGAGTCTGACACGCCCTCCCGCTCCACCCAGAGCTGAAGAAGTCATTGGATGATTTCCCACCCTCCAAAAAAAAAAAAATGGGTAGTCATGCGATATTCACCCAACTGTGGCGAAAGAAAGAAAGAAGTAAATGTATTTGGGTTTGAAAAAATCTTAAGACATAATCACCACGAGGTTTCGTCGGGAAACGCCCAATCCCTTCGTCTGGGGAAAACAGAGGGACAAATAGAAATCATCATATCTTTAGGTCATGCCTGATAGAGGTCAGGAAAATTCCCAGTGAATTGGACGCAACCCAATGTTGAGTCGCGAGCGAATATTGTATTTATTTACACTTCATGCAACAAAAAGTACAAAGGCGGACTTAATGCCTTAGGCATTCTCTACCAGTCAATCAAGGGTGGTGGACGAAAAATAGGAAACAATAATATTTTTTTTTTAAATAGTACTTCTTGTATTTAATAAATATTACTGACATGGGGTTCTTGTAAGATAATCGACAGTAACTTTATTTTTCTTATTAAAACAGTCCTTCATTCATAATAGTTATGCCTCTTTTTTCTTAATGACAACTAAAAGATGAGTCCCGTCTTTGGTCGTTTTTTGGTAGGTGGGTCGTGGTCCAGTTAACTTTGGGAACCACTGACATAGACAAATAGACCTTGTCTTTTTTTGACATGACGTAAATACTACACCAATCCGCATTGGGCCCGCGTGGTAGATTACGGCCCACACCTTCTCAACGAGAGGATGCCTTTTTTTGTGGGGTTGTAAATCATCCAATGACTTCTCCCACTCTGAATGGAGCGGGAGGGCGTGTCAGACTTTTACTAACTAATACCCACCCCTGTTCCTTCCTTGCCTAAGTTATTTGTTTTTTTGGCGTGCGGTAACTCTGTTACGCTTTTATCCGCGATGACATTACGTTCCTTCTGATGCAGCTGAGTAAAAATACAAGTGACAGTGATTCATCAATTAAATCTATTATTGATTCATCCATCATACCCAATATTGAATACAAATCAAACATTGTAATTTAACATCAATGACATTAATTTGATCGTACAACCAAAATGCTTTAATAAACCCAATTTCTGGCAATCAATATAATGAATCAAACAGTATTCTAATTTAACTGAATTGAAACAAGTTACTGGGACAACGACAGAGAAGCTTTTGATGTGTGAAACTTCAATCAGCGTGAAAGCGGCATTTTGTTAAACATTGGCAATTCCTGTGATGTCTTTCGTTCTATAAGAGCGGCCATTTTGTTTTAACGCCATTTTGATGACGTGATATGTGTAACGACAAGGTGTTTTTGAAGTAAAACTTCTTTACGCACGCTTGGCTTGGGGAGTAAGCTGGTGAATGCGTGACAAGAGCGTTACGAAAAGTGTGATCGGGCGAGGCGAACGGAAGAGATGGAGCTAAAGAAGTTTTACTTCAGTCGTGTGGTCGAAAGCACACTCTTTTTTTTACTATGGGCAGGTATCTGAAGTAGGGAATATCAGGTACAAATGTAACGGCGCGGCGGGTCGAAAGAAACAAAACCTACTTTAATGCCAAAGTTTGACGGGTAGTCAGGTTTAAATAGAGTTTGACAAATACTTCAAATTCTTAATTTAGCAATTGGAGGTGAGTGTACTAACACTTAGGTACCCTCAATTTCATGAATTATCATGAGGTACTAACCTCATGGTACAGTCAGCACCAAAAGTCGATGAGCAGAACTTCTTGTCTTGAACTTCTTGTCATTATGATCTTGATAACAGTCTCAAGTTAATATTTTATTTTTTAACGACTTGGAAATAGAATAGAATAGAATGACTCTTTATTGAATAAACATTTATTTTCATTAAATACAAATTTGATGGTGTAATAACAAAACAAAAAAACATCGTATAGCGTGGCGACGCGTCGCCACGGCATGCGTCGCCACGCCAGAAATCGGTTTTACGTGCGGCTATAGATGTTTCACATCAAAAACCATCATTATCTCAGACTAGAGATGGCCAGTAGGCACTTTGGACATAAACATAACTCCAGCATCGCCACAACAGCCGGTAGTGGTGTTAAACCTGTTTAGTCCATTACTTGATATAGAACAGGTGGGTGAATCTCCTGGCATTTTGCAGAAAATAATGACGGAGTGTTGCCAACAGTGACGAATCGTGGGAAATTCAACCTTAACATACTAGGATTATAGTACTTACACTAGTAGTATCATTGCCTAGTAGCACCTAGTGTATTCAAGTTATAGAATAGAATAGAATAGAATAGATTTATTATCTTACCACAAATTACAGCATACAGTTAGATTAATCTACAGATACAATTTTATACTTATTTTGTGGAAGACTGGTGCCTAAACTAAGTTATTTTCAAAACCTGTAAGTCAGGTCACCAGGCCCCCATAACAATTTATTACTTCAGAAATATTGTGCTGGAGACGTTTTGTTTAAAATCACAATAGTATTTATTAATTGAATCATTATTATTACATTCATTTTAGATATGATTGTTACAACAAAATATATATATATCTATATATATTTGTAATTAGGAAACATGCAAAGAATGTGTGAGAGTGTAAGGTATGTGTATGTGTGGGTGTATGTACATATGTTGTGGAAGTGTAAATGTTTGTATGAGGTTGTGTGCGTCATACACATACATTATATTAGGAAACGGTAGTAAAAAGATCTTCAGTTTGGGCATAATCTAAGGAAAGCAGCCATTCAGTCAATGTGCTTTTAAAAGTTGTTTTGGTTAGGATATGTGATGAGAGTAGATTATTCAGTTTGTTGTATAGAAACGGCCCAAGAAGGCCAAATAAGATTTAGGTTTTTGTTCGATTGTAGTATGTATGTTATTTTATGTATGTAAACCGCTTTCTCTGTTAATTGTAGAACGATTTTCAAAAATTTCTTTGTATCCGAAAGAAGCGGTCTCATATAAATTTTATCGAAATTGGTTCAAAGCTTTTTGAAAAAATCAACAAAAACAAAAATATTTATAAATAGATGACGTTTTCGCTTCCCGAGTATGTTCAAATTCCATGTTCCATGTTGTTGGGGTTATCAATTCACCCGTGTCTTTAATATTTGGTTTTAGTTCTGGGGTATAAACAACTAAAAAGAGAAAAATTAAAAACTTTTTTTTTTTTAATACAACCGTTTGACGTTGAGTTTTCAATAGATTTATTTTACTGTCATTTCGACTGCCTACTTCCTTTTTATTCAATATGGAGATCTGATCAAAACGCGACGCAAAGTGAGTCTGAATTAATAATTACGACAAATGAAGATAGTTGAAACAATGTAGATTTAGCTTAACAATGGTCCATTAAGCTAGTCTAATTTGCAAAATTAACAAAATTGCTGTCACTGCTTTGTGGGACAAAAGGAGAAATCTGATAACTCTATATCATCATTAACTTTAAGTTTGGAAGTTGTTTAAAATATTATTATTGAAATACAAGAGGTAGTTGACAAAATAAAGTACAGCGATAATGACGGTCAAAAAGTCAAAATGTAAGGGATTGATAGTGATATTTCAATAAAATATTGCTATTCAAATTTTAATTTTAATAGTGCTATATCTCTATGCATTTTGAACTTTTTGCTGCCTTAATGTCTCATATCAAGTGACCAACCTTTTACCTACCTATAAGGCACGAGTTCTGAATTGAGAAATTAGACTAAAGAACGGGTCAAACCCTAATTTAGTTCCAAAGTTTGACAGGTTCTCAGGGTAAAGTAGATTTTGTCAAAGTAAAGTTGAGTTACTTTGGCCCAAGTTCGTTAACCAATAGGAACACCGTAAACACAGATTCCACCAAAGAACAAAGTAACCCGACTTTAAGGTACTCAAATTCTCTATTCAGAAATGGAGGGTAATACAGAAAACGGAACACCATTAGAGAATCATACTAGTTATTTGTAATTAGACTTAGATTGTAAGATTATTTTGTATTAGGCAATTAATTAATGTATACGTAAGTAGTCGTTTAGGACTACGAATTTTGTGATAAAACATCTCAAAAATAAAGAATTTTAAGGAAAATAATTATGATTTTTATTTTTTTTGCCCACAAATATCTGATCGGTGTAGTCGAAAAAAAATCCACAAGGAATCTGTTTGTACTTGGCTGCAACACCTAAAAGGAGTTTTTAGATTTTACTCAGCAATTAAAGGAAATCAATATATCTAACATTAGGAATATTAGAACCTAGAATTCGAAGACTTGTGTCTTCCACACCGTGTTGGTCACACCCTGTCACAGAGAGAAGGCCTGTGTGTAGGAACGTTATAGACTAATCATACCAACTACATTCAACAACTCCGAGAAGCAAAGGGTGGATTGACAATTTGTAGGGACAGATAAGGTCAAATATGGTCAAGTTCAATGCTGCTAAAACCCAGGCATGTCTTTTCTCCGCTAAAAGGAGCTAATTCCACCAGGCTCCATCTTCCCAAGGTTTAACCGTGCCGATAAACCGATCATCTTGATCTTCTTGGTGTCACATTAACATCTAACCTCAATTTTGGGCCATATATCAAGGCAAAGGCTCACCTGGCTACCAAAAAGTTAGGAATCCTCTAGCAAAGGTGAGACGGTACTTCACACTGGAACAGCTGCTCAAACTTTATCAAGCGAAAGTTCGATCGTGTATGGAGTACTGCTCTCATCTTTGGGATGGATCTGCCTGATACCAGCTTGATGCGCTTGAGTCCATTGAGAAACGAGCCAAGAGGAACATCAACAATGATAGGCTCGTCGAGTCGGGGCTCCAGAGTCTTGAGCATCGACGCCGAGTTGCTAGCCTGTCGGTTTTCTATCGGTTACATTTTGGAGAGTGTGCGATGGAATTACATAGTTTACTTCCACCAAGCCCCTTCCATCATCGGACCACTAGACGTAACGGTGATGCGCCACCGGTACATGGTGGACATGCCACCGACACGCACAAAACCTTTTGCGAACACATTCATTGTGCGTACAGCTAAGGAGTGGGTTTGCCTGCCTGAGTCTGTGTTTCCTGATAGCTACGACCTGGAAGTCTTAAAGTCAAGAGTGAATAGGTTACTTCGAGCAAGGTGCTCCATCTTCGACCTCATCATCGCTTACCATCAGGTGAGATAGCGGTCAAACATCTTTACTTACTTTAGCTAATGTATTTCAAGGCTAACTTAATACCTATCAAAATTAAGAGCCAAAATAGGTCCTGACTTGTTTTGGTACTTTTTCTAAAAAGTAGATATCCTAATTCTACAAAATAAATTAAAAATATTAGGACCCGATCAAAACTAATGACCTAGTAAGCTTAGTCAAATGGTGTTTGAAGAAATAATCGGTTTTTGCTGAGGAAAATTAGTTTTTATTTCCCCATATAAATTTTATCGAAATTGTTTTAGCACTTTTTGAAAAAATCAACATAAATAAAAAATATATATTAACAGATGACGTTTTGGTTGTCTCCAAATGTTCAAATTCCATGTTATTTATTCGGGCATAACTTTAATATTTAGTTTTACTTCTGGTGTCCAACAACAATAAAAATAAATTTAAAAAAAAACTAAAAAGTGAAAAATAAAAAACTTAAAAAAAAATATAACCCACTTTTAAAAATTGCAAAATAACTTAATTTCGGAAGTCGGTGTACATATTTTTTTTGTTTCTTCGTAATTTGACACCGACTTCCGAAATTAAAGTCACAATTTTTAGAAGTCGGTTGTATTTTTTGAAAATAGTTTTTTATTGTTTTCTACAATTACGAGTATGTTTAAATTCCACGTTGCATGTTATTGAAGTTTTTAGTTCTGGGGTACAACAACTAAAAATTGAAAAATAAAAAACTTTTTACAAAAAAACAACCGACTTCCAAAAAAGAAAATACACTTTAATTTTGGAAGTCGGTGTCAAATAACGAAGAAATAAAACACAAACATCGACTTCCAAATTTAAAGTAATTTTTTAATTTTTAGTGTATTTTCTTTTTTGGAAGTCGGTTGTTTTTTTTTTTGTAAAAAGTTTTTTCTTTGTTTGTTTGGGTCCAAATTGATTTGTGTGACTGGTTTATTTCAGCCTTACAGTTTATTTCCTTGTAGCGGCACACGTTATGATTATGAAGCATTGTACATTATACGGCCAATGTCTATAATATCGGAAATAAATATCAGCTGACCGTAGGGTAGCCAAATAATAAATTCGTCATACGATATTCGTTACATTCTGTCTACTCCCGATTAGACGATTTATTATGTATGACTACCACCTTTGACATTCCCAAAGTGAGGTTTTAGATAATGCAGCAATTTTGGAAAAATATACGCTCTTTCTGATCAGCAACTGAGTTTATTTTACCTACCTACAATCCGCCAAACTGGTGACCCCGAACGAAACAACCATTTATAAATTATCAGCTATGTCGAACACCGAGCAAGCCGATGGAGTCAGGATCAAGCTCAGCAAATTCGCAAGATGTATCACTGCAGACCCGGCAACACAACTTAGTAAACGTTCAACGAGAACCATTGATTATCAGTTCGTCTTGGTTTGACGTTCTAAGAAACGTCAAAACCAATCCGAGCTGTCATATCGCTATCAACGACATGAACACGATAACTGAATTTGAAAACCTGTTGGTGCTTTGGTCGGTTTATATTAATATTGTTATGGGTTTACATTAATATTGTTATGACTCGGAACGCACTCTCAATACACCGTTTTTGTTTGATCGGAATCTAAATTCAACTTAATCCTTCCATGTAAGTTTTTTTGAAGTGAAAACTTAATTAAGCGTTTTTTGTAATTTTTTTCGTAAAAACGTTTTTTTACTATGTAATTTGTTTGAACAATTTTTTTTTTCAATTTTCGAATTATTTGAACCTATCGTTATTTTATATGATTAATGGGCACTAGCCGTGTGTTAAATTAATGTCACCATTGTAGCGCCACGTTGTATACAAATAAATAAATAAACTTTTTTACAAAAAAAAAAACAACCGACCTCCAAAAAAAAAATACACTAAAAATTTAGAAATAACTTTAATTTCGGAAGTCGGTGTTTGTATTTTATTTCTTCGATATTTGACACCGACTTCCGAAATTAAAGTTATTTTTAAATTTTTAGTGTATTTTTTTTTTGGAAGTCGGTTGTTTTTTTTGTAAAAAAGTTTTTATTTTTCACTTTTTAGTTGTTATACCCCAGAACCAAAAACCCCAATAACATGGAACGTGGAATTTAAACATTTGGAGTACACCAAAATGTCATCGAGGTAAACGTATTTTTCGTTTTTGTTCAGTTTCTCAAAAAGCGCTAAAGCAATTTCGAATAAATTTATATGGGACCACCTCGGGAGTATATTCTTTCGGATAAAAAAATAATTTTTGAAAATCGGTCCACAACTGACGGAGAAATGCGCGGACATACATAAAAAAAAAAACATACATACAGTCGAACATAGGACCTCCTCCTTTTTCGAAAAAATTAAGAAAAAGTGTCAAATTGAACAGTGTTAGTATGTATGTACATTATTTGAACGTACCCGTACCCTGCGTAATAAACATTATTCAGTTTTCTTAAAATGCAAGTCCTCGTTTGTATGTCTCCTTTACAAAATATTGTTTAATAAATAATAATAATACTTTAACGCCTAATTAGTAATTAGCTATCGAGCTATGTCGGTAACCTTGGAACCATAAATGATAAATGATGTTTATTCAGTAAATAGGTTACAAGGAACATTTTACACGTCAATGTTTTTTGTCAGTTTAAGCTAGATGAGGCCGGTGTTTCCTAGCTGACTACCCTGAGAAGAAACACCGAAACAAACTCAGAGGTCAAAGTCTCTTTTAAAGTGTTGAAATCCATACAATGTGTACTGGTTAAATCATATGAGAACCATGTACGTTTATGTCTGGGATGAGCTTTAGCATGGTTAGGTTACCGACCTATCCCGAAGAATTGCTACTTGAAGTGGCTGTGGGCAGGAAACATTGCTCGCAGAACAGATGGTCGATGGGACGAAAGGTTCTGGAGTGTCGGCAATCGCGTACTGGAAGATTGAGTGTTGGAAGGCCTCCCACAAGGTGGACGATGACCTGGTGAGGGTCACGGGAATCCGATGGATGCGAGCCGCACAGGACTGATAGTTGTGGCGACACTAGGGGTAGCCCAGCAACCCAGTACTGGACGGCTTTCGGCTGAACTGATGATGATGGTGAAGGGCAGGCATTTCCGGGGAAACGGTCTTAAGCAGAACTTTGACGTTCAAAAAGTGCTGGCTCTTAGCTTAATTTGAAAAAATATCTTTTTATTTAATTATCATGCGAAGTCACAGGTAACTATTCCTACACAAACCTTGGGTCATGGCATCTCATGGGTTTTACGTCTATAATCTTAAGTGTACCATGTAAGAGTCAGCAAATGGCTTTAATGGCGCAAATGACTTGTAAAAGTTAACTTAGAGAGTTGGAACGTTGTAATAGCTATAGGACATTAAGATAAGAATCATATTTCTGAGCTTTTTGCTAAAGGGAGTCTCTCAGACTGTTTCAGTTGTCATTATAGGCTTTGGACATTGTATGGTTGTCCGACTCCGCGACGTAAGGGAGGGTTATGTGTTTACCAGCCTATGTCTGTATGTAGCTTTAGAGACCAAACGCGTGGGCCGATGTTAATAATTCTTACGTCAATTTTCTACCAAAGACATGACAGTTTACAAAATACAAATATGGCGATAACCAGACGCCATATTGTGAAAAAAAAAATTAAGTCGAAGAAGGACTATATTAAGTGGGGTATCAAAATAAAGGGTTCGAGGAGGCAATTCCAAAAATGAAAGTCACTAAAAGGTAGAAACCAAAAAATAAAAATATTTTTAAAACACCCGACTGTAAAAAACAACTAAAAGTTCCAAACAAGCCACTCTTCAAGCAGTCTGATACAGTGGCGTGGGTGGCATGAAATCAACCATTGAACTAAAATGATCAGACGGCTTGAAAAGTGACTTGTTTGGAACTTTTTAGTTGTTTGTTTTAGTCGGTTTTTCTAATTCAACTCTTTTTCTACTACACACGGTGTCTGTTCTCTTTTTTCCATCTCTCCTTTCGCAGGTATGCTGGAACCCGGGCCTGCGGACGACGAGTAGTGTGTAACTCGCCGTCCGATCAGCACCAGGCCCGAGAGTCGACGGCGCGTAGTGTTCCACGCGCGCCTCAAAGAGTTGTCAGCAATAGGGACGGGGCCTGCCACGGCCGATGCCTGCCCGGGGGTGGAGGATAAATTCGAAAGAGTTACCTCGCCCCTGGGCACTCAAGGCAGGGAGGAACAGGGGTGGGTTTTAGTCAGTAAGAGTCTGACACGCCCTTCCGCTCCACCCTAGAGCGGAAGAAGTCATAGGATGATTTCCCACCCCCCAAAAAAAAAAAAAAAAAGGTATGCTGGAAGAGATTTCTTTAGAAATAAGCATCACCTACTTTTCTGTTTTCTTCTTCTTGTCTCTTATATTTTTTAACTAAATAAATAATCATCCTTAAAACCTGCCCACTGCTGATATTTACCTCTCATGTCTTACTTTATTGCTTTTGCATTCCCTCGGGTGGGCCGTAATCAACCACGCGGACCCAGAGCAGGTCACACACCGACGGGATATCACATGTCTCTTTACATTTTTAATTTTTTTGTATGTATGTATTTAAGTATGTATTCTTTATTGTATTTTTTTTTCCGTTTATTCTTTCCCTTAAGTTGCACCTGCCACGTTCCGTCTCTGCACCACCCTAAGGTCGACTGGTAGTAAATGCCTAAGGCATTAAGTCCGCCATTGTATAGTATTTCTTACTTGTGCATTAAGTTTAATAAATAAATAAATTAATGTCTCCGATCTTTTTGTTCTAGGACTGGAGGAGGTTTCCTCACGATGTTTTCCTTTGCTAAATAAATAACCCACCACCAGCTTTTCCTTAAATATTTTAAAAACATATTTCTGTTTCATTTAATATAATTACCAATATTGATGCAGTTTTCGGAAAAAAAAATAATATTTTAAGTGTTAATTATTAATTTGTAATATTGTATGAGGATTAAAAAAATTTTGCTAAATCATGTTCAATTAAAATCATAATATATCAGAATCATAAATTTGGTGTTCATATTGCCGCTATATGAAATGTGAGCCAAAAATATGACGAATCATTTAAAGCGGCCTTTATGGACAACACTAAGGGTGTGTTCCCATTGAAGAGGAGCTGGGCGGAGCGGAGCGGAGAAGTGCAAGAATCGACCAAATACAATGGTTGAATAAAATTCTCATCGCGTCACTCGTCTTGTCTATGATATGACGATTCCTGCACGTCTCCACTCCGCTCCGCTCCGCTCAGCCCCGCTTCAGTGGAAACGCAACCTTTCAAAGATAACCATTTGTGGCATTAGTTTAGATAGTGGTTTTGGATACCCACAGTATGTTTGTTTTTTTTTTTCTATCGTCCCGTTAGACAGAAGATAAGCCTGGCTTGGAACTTTCCTAGGATGTATACGTCCACAACATTTTTACCAATGGTTTTCTAGGTCAATGCTTTTCCGATAGAGTGTAATATTGCCAAGTCCAACGATGTGATAAAGGTAAGTTACGCCTAGCCAGCCGCCATCTTTGGGCAGTCTATATCCTTATTAGATACTTGGCCGTGATTTCCAAGCTAAACACAGTAAAATTTTATCAGCGATAGCGTTTGTAAATAAAATTGACTCGTGTCAAAAAGCTCTACATGCCTACCTATATACTGCTTGAAAAACGACTTGCTAGTTACTTTTTAGTCGTTATTTTCAGTCGGGTGTTTTTCTTTTCTCTAGGTGAGTTATATTTAGAATTGTCACGCTCGAGCTCTTTATTTTGATACCCCACAATAGATAATTATTATATACAGTCCATCCTTCTGTGGAATGCGCTTCCCCTCAATATCAGGACGGCCACCAGTCAGTATGCATTTAAGCGAAAGTTGCGGAATTACCTTCTTAACAAGTAAAGGAGTCGTCTCAAAATCCTTATCTCTAACTTTATATATTATTATTATATATGTAGGTATATTATATTAAATATATATATGTATGTTTATTTTAACTATATATATATATATACTTTTGTAATTATTTTCGTCTTAGTATTATTTTATTTTTTTTCAGTTTATGCACCTGCCATGTTATCTCTCCACCACCCTTGGTTGACTGGTAGAGAATGCCTAAGGCATTAAGTCCGCCTTTGTACATTTGTGTTGCATGAAGTTTTAATAAATAAATAAATAATTCATGTCGCCTATGTCACATCGGCCACTTACCTAGGAGTCTTAAGACAAGTCTAATGATATCTCATTTGTTAAAATCTATCCAACCGTTTAGGTTACAAGGCGTGCCTAAAAAAAAGAAAGTTGGCCGTCGTAGGACGCCCGGCAGATATAAAACCTTTATTTTAATATTAGAATCAACATTTTTGTAAGTTGTTGTTGTAGTTGTTCTTGTTGTTGGTGTTGGTGGTGTTGTAGTAGTTGTTGTTGTTGTTGTTGGTTGTTGTTGGTTGTTGTTGTTGGTTGTTGTTGTTGTTGGTGGTGTTGTGTTGTTGTAGTTGTGTTACTTTTTTCGCATAGATGTTCCTAGGGAGAAGGGAGTCGAGCGGCGGCGTAGTGGGGGCATCGTGGCACGATAGCGTCATGCCGTTTGCCGTCACGGCATTCGAGTCGATTTTACTGCCAAGCCGCGCCAATAGATGTTTCACTTCAAAAACATACAAGCAATCTCTCGAAACACATCACCCTTCTTCGGGTAAAAAGTTTAAAATGTATAGTACACTGCCTAAATATCAAGTGGTCAATGCCATGGGGCATGTACTTTGGACATTTGGCTATTGTTACCGCTGATGGAATGTAAATTTGTCTAGATGACCGGCACTGTAGTGATAATTTATCTTAAATAATATTTGGTACGACAGTGGTACCGATTCTTTTGTGCACAAACTAAACTTCATTCAGGCTATTGCTATCTTTTTCTCTGTAATAAAACAATAAAGAGACGGACGTAAATAAGAGCTGTAAAATTTAGTTGAACTAATATTTCCCACCAAATTAAAGGTACACGTAAAAACATATCGACTAAAAACACGGTATAGCGCAAGGCGTAAACTATTTTGACATCTCTAACTTAGTTCATAGGTATAGCCGTCCTTTTCTCGCGCTGCCCTTTAGTAAAAGATAGCGATTCTCAAATTTATTTTAGTTATTGAACAAGAGAATCGGCACCAGTGAATGACAATCAGTAATTTAAGGCTAAATTGTTGAAAAGAGTCTCTCCAACCCAGCCTTACAATGACAAGGTATTTCCTACATGATGGAATTGACGTCATTTCATCAGCACACGATGGAGCTAAGTTAACCCTTTCTATTGTGTGCGGAAACCATTAACCCTGCCACGCTCACATGTAATGTAGACAAAAACAAAGGCTAACGGAATGCAAAACAAAAATCACCATTTGGTGTCCCAATAAAATCAAATAAACTCCGTGTTTACAGGGTGTTGAAACGTAGGCTTGAAATTCTAAGGGATGATTTGGTTGGAGCTAAAAAATACGCGAGGAAAAAACATTGAACCCCCTTTTTTGTGTGTGTGGGAAATCATCCAATGACTTCTCCCGCTCTGGGTGGAGCGGGAGGGCGTGTCAGACTTTTATTGACTAAAACCCCACCCCTGTTCCTGCAGTTGCCTGAATGCCAAGGACCGCGGTAACTCTATTCCAAATTTATCCACAACCCCAGGCAGGATAAATTCGGCATAGTTTTGTATATTGGACTCATGGAGAAATTAGAGTTAAAGAATGCAGAAAGCTATATAAAGCAGGAAAATAAAAGAGCACTTCCTTTCTCAATGACCTATTATTAGGGTATATTTGGTGTATATTTGTATGTATTAGTATATAGTATTTTGTAAGTATTTTATATATTAAACTTATGTTAGGGCTTATTTATATAGGTTTATATTGAACACAATCCTACCCTCGAATGTGATCTCACTCTAACACTCAAAGGTTTGCTGGGAGAAAACTCAACTTTGAGTTAAGATCGCCTTTGTATATGAACTGTGTAATGACTGTATTTCATGTTAACATTTGGTGTACAAGAAAGCTATTTTTAGGGTTCCATACCAATGGAACACCATTACCAAACCATCTCTGTCCGTCCGTCTGTCTGTCATCGGGCTGTATCTCATGAACCGTAATAGGTACCTAGTGCGTATTTAGTGACTTACAACAAAAGTAATTTTTTCGGTTTATGGTATGAAACCCTTCGTGTGCGAGTCAGACTCACACTTGGCCGTTTTTTTTTAAATAAATTACAATTAAATTTTGACTGGAAACATAGGATTACAATAGGACTATAATTATAAATCACTAATTTCAAGAATTCAGTTATTTCGCAGGTCCATTAAAATAGCACTTGGCTAGAAGTGTTTATAGTGATGTAACGAAATTGGGTCTATTTGCTGTGGAATTTTTGTTTAAAAGAATTTAACATCACAATTTTATACTGCGGTTAATTTAAGGGAATGTTATTATAATTGCTTTGAGAAAATTAATTAACTAAATAAAAAATACATTTACATGCCATATGTAGTTCAGGAGTGGCGACACAAAGTTGACCGATGACCTAGTGAGAGTCGCGGCTGGCCAATGGATGCGAGACGGGTCCAGTCATTGTGGCGACTCTTGGGGTAGGCTTTTGTCAAGTACTGGAAGTGATTTGGCTGACATAATTATGATGACGCAGTATGTACATGAACGTACTTTTTTAAAATTGGTAACGGTCTTTAAAAAAAAAATCTGAAGCCCAACCTTTTCACACCCTGTATCTACCAAAAATTTTGTAATAACACTCGCCCAAAGGGACGAACGGTATCCTCCCTATAAAGATTCCGCTTATTTTTATAACAATAGGTTCGTGTTGACAACGTAACAATAGAATAATGAAAAGGCTAAAAGTACTGCTATTTTTGGCTTCCAGGCTCTGGTCAGTCGTGGCCCGAAAGAGCTCTTTATTTTCCTGGATTATTTACATTTTGAAACAAATAGAGGTATGTTTTAGATATTACCTTTATTGGTATGTACTGTAATGGACTTGTAAGTTGGGGTTAGAAAGGGTTATACCTTGATGATATTATAGTAATGAAAGGATAAACAGCGACAAAGTACGAGTCGACTCGCGCAAAAAGGGTTCTGAACGAATTTTATTTTAATCTAATACCTTTAAACAAGCAATTCTTGTATCTTCTGTAAATATATATAAAAAAAAAACATACATACAGTCGAACATAGAACCTCCTCCTTTTTCGAAAGTCGGTTAAAAATGGTAAACTGACTGGGTGATATATCAACGCACAGCCCAAACCGCTGGACCTAGAGACTTGAAATGCACATAGATACCTTATACAGTGTAGGCATCCACTAAGGAAGGATTTTTGGAAATTCCACCCCTAAAGGGGTAAAATAGGGGATGGAAGAAAACTTGAAACTTGGCAGCAACATGTATCTTAGTAAATAAAAAGATTCGACGTAAATAGTTTTCCAAAACTACCCCCAAATTGGGGTTTCGAGGGTGTTAAAGTTTGCATGGAAGAATCCTAATGCTTGGTCCGATAAAATTAAAACTCGGCACGAATAATGTAGATTAAAAATAAGAATTACGTATTTTTGAATTTTTCGAAAATCACCCTCGAAACCCCAATTTGGGGGTAGTTTTTAGGGAATAGTTTTTTGCCAGCTTAGCTCCAAAAATTGGTATAGTCTAAAAGTAAAGTAATTTTAACGAGTCTCACGAATTTTTCATAGTCAACCCCTATCGGAGTGAAAAGGGAAAAACCGGTTTGTGTAAAAAATCTCATTCCTTCCATTTTGAAACCTGAAACTTAAAACTAATACTTATCTGTGTAAATAATAAAGATTGCAATACATATTTTTTAAGGGTGGGTTAATCTATAAATATAAATATAATAACTAACAAAACAAAATAAAACAATAAACAAACAAAATACAACAATAGTCAATATATTAACTGTCCCATTGTGTTTTTCTGTATATGTTTTATGTGTACAATAAAGAATAATAATAATAATATAATATAGAACAGTAGAATTGTGGAGCGATGTTTTCACTTGGCGCAAAAACTACTAAGCCGATTCCGTTGAAATTTTATATAAATAACATTGACTGGTCTGGTCATTTTATAGGCTATAAATTATCACACGATATGCTATAGGGGGTGACCAATGTTGCATTATGTTTGTTTGAACGACACTTATCGCGAGTTAGATCCCCAGTTACAACAACTTATTTTTAGTTTAATATTGTTTTTTTTTTGAATAATATACGATGATATTTAAAAAATAATAATGAACTGACTTTTTAACTTAGCATCAATATTTTAATTCGATATTTTTCAATTAATTTTGTTGTAAAAACTAACCAAAACTTATAGTAAAATCGAAGTGGCGAAAAAGTTATACACTTTTTTTATTATCATATAGTTATGACTTCTTACGACTTACCTTTTGAAATTAAAATCATCACGACATCATCTACCCTTGGGTTTACTAATGATAAGAATAAAATATATTTTAATAATTTACATTGCCATAACGAAATTCAGCATGATGACGCATAATATTATTACGCATAAATATTTTGCCATAAATACAGTTGGCATAATAATAATGAAGCTTAATGTTATAAGAACATGCAAACAAGCATACACCATGCATGTAGCAAGCATGCAAGCGAGCAAGCAACATGCAACAGGCATGGTTTCTGTCACGACTCCGGTGCTGAGGGGCTCTGGCTTTCCCACTCGAGCTTATCGTCGCATATGGTTTTAACGCTCACCAACGCAGCTTCAACCTGCTCCTAAGCTCGCGGGCCGCCTCGCTCCTCCGCGCCTACGCGGGCTATAATTACACTATAAGGGTAGAGCAGATATGCCTAGGGGTAGCGCATAAATTCGTAAAAGCCCAGCCGTGTTCCTTCAGTTGCCTGTGCCAGAGCCGCGGTGACTCTTTCAAACACACCCAATGTTGTCGAGCAATAAGACGGGATGATTTGTTGTGTAGAGTATTTCAATTCGCTAACATCAAGTAAACTACCAGCGTACGTCATCCAGCTAAAGTCAGTGTTTCACCGCCTGAGTTATGTAACTGATCCCGGCTTAAACTCTGCAGAGAAATATAATCGAGGTGAAAAATTCTTACGGGTTGTGGCGTTGACAAAACTGTTTACTGCATCATTCCACAGATGGACATAGGCCACCCCCAAGTGTCGCTACAACAACCGATCCTGTCCGTCTCGCATCATCTCAGATCATCGGTCCACCCTGTGGGAGGCCTTCCAGTGCTACATCTTCCGGTACGCTGCCGCCACACCAGGACCTGCCGGCCTCATCGACTATCTGTTCAGCAAGCAATGTGCTCTGCCCAATACAACTTCAGTTGTGTGTAATGGAGATTGTTCTGGCTATGTCTTTAACCTTGGTTATCCTGCGATGTCTTTCTTCCTAATTCAATCACACAACGAAACTGGACATAGCTCTCTCCATTTCCCTTTGGGTGACTTTACGAGTAAGCCTTTTTATGAGGCACATTGTGAGCGACTACGTTTTAGGGCTATATTATGTCATCACTGGCAAAACGCACTGGTCATAGACTTCCATCTTGAGACACTGTGGTATGTGACACAAGAAGATACTGCTCAGCTGTCCAGCCGAGTCAGATTCGACGGTTGGCCTCTTTCTCGAAGTTTATACTACGTTTACCATTAATTTCTCACAATTATCCCTTCCAATCCAAGCGCGTGCAGTTCCCTGTAAGTGTGTGCTTTGCAAAGACCATAAACAAGTCGCAGTGGGTAGACACTGAAGACTACGAGTGTCGACCTCTGGACCAGCCACTTCTCATACGAAAAAACTGTACGTCACTTGCTCCCGCGTCACCACACCTAACTCTCAGTACATTTTGGTTGTTGAAAGCCAGACTACTAGCATAAATATAGAAAAAGTTTCATTAACCCGTCAGGCCCCAGGTAAATTTTTAATTGTGTCTGCTAATGAGGCTTGACGGCAAATTACTAATTTTATCCTTTTTTCCACTTTTATGCTACGATCTTGACATACTCTTTCCGCTTCGTTGACGTCCTCTGGTCATGATACATACGAGTACATAACATATTTACCGAATTAAAATTATGTGACAGTAAAATAAATGAATAAGATCCTTTCCTCTGAATTATTAGTTTAATTTGTACAGGTTTACGAGCTTCACGCGGACGAAGTCGCGGGCAACGACTAGTCTATGTATATAATTATAATCTGTATCTCGGAAACGGCTCCAACGACTTTCATAAAATTTAGTATGCAGGGTGTTTCGGGGGTGATAAATAGATTTAGCTAGGTTTCTTTTACAAAAAAACACGATTTACAAAAAAAATAACCAAGCAATGCTCGGTCATCCAGCTACTTACATTTATAAATTACATTTATACTGTTAGAGTCACAATTCATGTGTGACAAATTTCAAATCAATTGTCCAACTTGAACTTGAAGACTTGAAGCAAATTGACTACGACAGACAGACATACGAGTGATCCTATAAGGTTACCGTTTTTTCATTCGATCTTTCGGAACCCTATAAATGGTTGGGTATTGATTAGGAGTTTATCTTAATTGCACCTTCATTGTATATCTAAGCACTTTCTCTCACCATACGAAAGATTTTGAAGGAAATTAATACTTTAGTCCATTGCTGCAAGTTTGAATATCTTAGCAGCCTTTTAACTTTCCTACTGCTGGGACATAGGCATCCTCTCTGTGAGAGGGTATGGGCCCTAATCCACCACGGTTTTCCTTCACCGCTTTGAGGACTGATGAGACATGACCTACGACTTGTAAATCAGAGCCGTTACGACTGAGCCATCACTGCTGTAGATTGTGTGTGTGTGACGAGTAGATCTCTTAGTAAAGGCGCTTAGCTTACCTTTTTTTATTGTTGATAGGCATGCGTTTGATCACTATCTCACCTGATGGTAAGCGATGATGTGGTCGAAGATGGAGCACGCTTGTGTAGAAGTAACCTATTCACTCTTGACTTACCGACTCCCAGGTTGTACCTACCAGGAACCAGACTCCAGCAGGGAATTCCACTCCCTAGCTGTACGCACAATGAATGTTTTCTCAAAACGTTTTGTGCGTATGGATGGGATGTTCACCATGTACCGGTGGCACATCGCCGTACGTCTTGTGGTCCGATGATGGAACGGGCTTGGCGGAATCAAATTATGCAATTCCGTTGCACACTCCCCAAAATGTAACCGATAGAAAACCGACAGGCTAGCAAAATCAAAATCAAAAGTCATTTATTCAAACTAGGCTGAGAGCCAGCACTTTTTGTCAAAGTTCTACATAAAGACAGTCCCCCAAAAACGCCCGCCCGTCACCACTTCCTAGTGTTTTAGCTGTAAAGAAGAAGTGGCCAACAAACTCCCCAGCAACACATCTGTCTGTTAAGTTTGAAGAACTTGAATCTATATAATTATATGCAACAATCTTAACATATGTGTATGTAACGTATGTAAAATAGAAAAATAAAGATATATCGTCTAAAATATAATTATAAAATTAAATATTCCGCCACTTGTTAGCTAGCACACTCAATTAGGCCATTAAAAACGAACTCAAGCATAAATACTAAACCAAACTAAATAAGCCTCCATACATAACTAACATAGCAATACTCTTACAGAGTACGGAAGTTACCGAGATGGGCCTATAATTTGCTGGGTCAGCTCGACTACCCTTCTTGGGCACGGGTTGCACAATAGCTTGCTTCCAAGCCATCGGCACTTTTCCAGTCTCAAACGAAAGGCGAAATAGGCGTGTCAAGATCGGAGACAACTCAGGCGCACAAGTCCTCAGTACAATTGCAGGTATCCCGTCGGCGCCTTTCGGACCTTTCTACCATTCGGACATCCTTCTGATGAATGCGAATGTCCGACATAATCGACTCGCATCTACCATGAGTACCAGGGGGCCTCGCGCCACCAGGATCTAGACGCAAAGATTCCGCAATCAGAAAGGCAAACAAGTTTGCTTTCTCCTCAGCGGAGTGGGCCGGCGACCCGTCGGGTTTCAGCAGTGGAGGTAGTGAGGGGCGGCAGAAGTTCGATTCAACCGACTTAGCCAGGGAACAAAAACGCCTTACTACCAGCTGGGTAAGAAGCAAGTTTGTTCCCAACTCGGCTAATGTGGTCAAACCGAGCCCTCCGCAACACCTTTTTATAGGACTTAGCAGCCCTGTTGAAGGCTCTCTTCTTCTGACTCACGTCATTTGCTTTGCTCATCCGAGCGTCGACCGTTACCTACCTATTTCTGCCACAAAGCAAAGTTGTTATGTTCCTTTTCAAAAGGAAGTTTTAGTATTCAATGTGTACAAAAAAAGGACGATTCTTTATTGCAGAGTTTTGTGGGCTATTCCTGTATCTTTGACTTTTCTTGGCCCGGATGCTGGGAAAGCGAAAATTTTTTAGAAGTAAGAATCTTTTATACCCTTTGACATTACCAAAAACCATATGTTAAATAAAGCAACCAGGAACCATGGTCCCCCGTTTTCATGTCAAAGGTGAACTTCATCCCACGCACTCCCATTTTCTTTCAACCCAGAACATAATAGGTCTTACCCGTTACAATCAAAGGTAAATACCTCCTCTATTTAAGATACATACTTGCATTTGCCAGCGACTTTGCCCGTATGAAAGTCGGAAATTATCCAACGGGAACGTATCATTGGGATTAAAAGTAGCATAAGACCGAATTGAGGTCATTGTTTACCCATATTCTTACACAAAAACGTTCAGCCGTTGAGGTATGATTGATTTACAAACTTCCAAAGGTGTTTGGATGTTTGTTTTATCGGGTGTAAAAAGAGAGTTTCCGAAGCCGAAAGCGACATATTTTACCCATTATTTGGATAATTTTTTTCCACTAGACCATACCCGGCAATCCACTGTTTCTCGAGATATTGAAGGTCAAAGTTGCAATTTTTTTTTACTTTTTACGGAAATGAATTCCTAGTGTTATTACTAGGTACCTGCCTAGGGGTTGTAGATAAATTCGAAACAGAGTTACCGCGCCCCTGGGCATTCAGGGCAGGGAAGGAACAGGGGTGGGTCTATAGTCAGTAAGAGTCTGACACGCCCTCTCGCTCCACCCAGAGCGGAAGATGTCATTGGGTGATTTCCCACCACAAAAAAAAGGGGTAGAGCAGATAAGACTACGTGTAGTCGGCTTCACAACGATTCGTTTCTGTCACTAACTTTTGTAGTACAACATATAAATAATAAATAAGACAATATTTAAATCTTATTTTACGGTTAAAATACTTTTGCATAGAATGGCAATATGACTAATAAAATTGCTGACATAACTAAACTTTTCCAAACAAACATTACCTAAATTTTCGAATTTTCTTAACAAATTACGCATTTGAAGTTACAAAAGAATATCAAACCTATCCAACAAGTACCTACCTGGCTTAGAGCGAAGAAGCGGTGCCTGGGTTTGTGTTACATTGCGCGCAATAGAAATAGCTTTTTTTTCATACCTAAAAATAAAAGTCGTTTGCCAGCAATATTTTTTGCGCAAAGCTACTTTGTTAGATTTACAGTATGCGTAATTGACGTTTTTGTTATGTGCCTTTTTACACATTGTATACAGCCTGATTTTTAAAATTCGCTAACCATATGCTTGGTTTAAATAATGATTAACGGATTTTAAAATCAATAGAGCATACGTCATATACATCAAATTCAGCTGTATGCAGGACAAAACCTCATACAAAATGATAAGTCGACACTCTACCAACCCTATCTATCCTTCTTCCGGAAAATCTAGAAAATAATCAATTGAGAACCTGCTGATCAGTGTTTAAATTGAGTTTTTGGTGCTTTTACTCAGTTTTTTAACCGTCTTCAAAAAAGGAGGTTCTGTATTCGACCCATAATTATGTATGTATGTATGCTTCTGCCCGGGGGTTGAGGATAAATTCGAAAGAGTTACCTCGCCCCTGGGCATGTAGGGCAGGGAGGAACGGGGGTGGGTTTTAGTCAGTAAGAGTCTGACACGCCCTTCCGCTCCACCCTAGAGCGGAAGAAGTCATAAGACGACCCCCCAAAAAAAAATGTATGTATGCTTGTTTGTCCGCGATTTTCTCAAAAACTACTGATCCGATTTGGATGGGGTTTTCTTTATTCAAATACATATTTTTCAAAGAAGGTTTTAATACATAGTACAGTAGAATCTGGCAAAGGTTTTCGGAGATAAACAGTGGAACTCTTCAATAACTAACAGTAAATGATTGTATTGTTACCACAATTTAATGAGGAACCACTACTAAAATGTGAAAAATAAAATAATTTTACAAGAAATATAACCGACTTCCAAAAAGAAACAAAAAAATTGCAAAATAACTTTAATTTCGAAAGTCGGTATCAAAAAACGAAGAAACAAAACTAGAAACACTGACTTCTGAAATTGCAATGAAAAAAAAAAAGGTTTTTTATAACCCAACAGTTCCTCTATGCTGTAAAACACTTGTTTGCAAAATTTTATTAGGTTTTTGCTCATGGCTAAAAAAGCATTTGATTTGGAGTTACAACGCCCTTTGTAGTGAAAAGAGTGAAAAGGGCAATGAGCGTTAAGGTAGACGTGTTCTTAAGAGGAGATCGCAAAAATGTAAGATGAGACGCCCTCAGGCGAAGCTGGGTGGCCGTTAGCAGCTGGATGAGAATTACTAAGATCGAGAGGATCGAGATAAATGGTGTGCGAAGCATTAGACTGCTGTAGGCTGATTATGAGCCTAGTATGTAACTTTTTACTATAGACTTTCACATAACAACTTTGTTTTTCATAATATAAACTACAAGCATACATTTAAACTCACGTCTTTTCCGATTTTTTTTTGGTTTTTTTGTGTGGGAAATCATCCAATCACATCTTCCGCTATGGGTGGAGCAGAAGGGTGTGTCAGACTCTTACTGACTAAATCCCACCCCTGTTCCTTCCCTGCCTGAGTGCCCAGGGGTGCGGTAACTCATGTTGAGAATTTATTCGCTACCCCTAGGCATACGTTTTTTTGCCATGGGGTAGGCAAACACTCAGAATGCCAGCTGCTACGATCCTGATATACCTACTCCTTTTATTTCGTTGAAATTTATACATCTGGTATTACATAAAATATTTCACGAATGTAATTGGCGTTTTGGCCTTTAGCCGTTTTATGTGAAAGTAAAAATGAATAAGATCTTTGCAGAATGAATCGTAAACACAGAATCATTAGTTGCAATTGCGCTGTTTTTCGATCTTGACGCGGCCGAAGTTGGGAGCAACAGCTAGTTCATAATATAAGCTGATTTTTTCTCTATAAAAGATCCACTATAAAATCGTTTCTTCTAAAGAAGCCTATTCTAAGAACGCTAATAAGCTGTTAGCGTCTTAAGGCTAAATTTACAAGATCTTTTTACCACTCAAGATCTTGTTCCAACATCGTTTGATGTTTGAAAAGCCGACGGGGTTTAAAAATTTGCTGGGATAGAAAATTATTTAAGACTTAATCGGCTGCTTGAAGAAACGATAGCATCGAATAAAACTACCCAGCGAACAGACATGGGTCCCGTAGGGTGGAAATTATGTTTTTCTTACCCCTCCGTTGTTCTTTCTGGATCAGGTTTCATATCCACTATTGATTTTGGCTTTCAGGAGTTGAGCTTTGTCCCAGAAAAAAAAAAGAGTCCGGTGTCACTCGAATCATTAAAGTGATAGACAGAAATTGCCAGCATAGAGGCCACGGTAGCTCGTCATCATTCATTACCAACCATGCTTTCCGATGCTGCTGAATAAAAAACAAGTACCAACGTGATATGCTGAGAATTTTCAGCTAGCTACCTATTTCTGTCAAACAGAAACCCGCTGTGTGACAGACAACGAACCAGATAGGCGGCGTATGTGGTCTTACTTTTTGGGTACGGAACTCTAAATTTTAAAGGCCTAAACAAACACTGAAAGCACTGATCAAGGAGTTAATGAAAAATTTCAAGATCAACTATTGGATTTTTCACGGTTTTGTCAGCAAATATTTACGAGAAAATTAAGACCAGGCTCCTTTAATCTTGCGATTTCTGATTACAGTATTAAGATTAATTTTATTTAAGAATTTTTCGAAGGTATTTCTGTAGTTAATTGCTCTTTAAAAGATTTGCTGAATAGGTACAGCAAATCTTTTACTGAGACTATAGATTTTCCATTAATGTTAGTGAAAGACTTAGGGCTGATTTCTGAAAAGCATTTGTGAGATGATTTTCGACTTTCAGACGGACGAAGCCACTAGCAAAACAAGTACTTACACAAATGAATAAAAGCCTTTTATCAGAAAGGTTTCTTCAAAGAGCTATTAGTAAAACTGGAAATGCCAAAACGTGTACTTGAGAGGGACCTAAACGAATGATTTAAATTGAGTAGGTGCCTTTTTATTTTGCTTAGAAAAAAATATAAACGGCTTGTTCAGATCACACTAGTCAACACTTAAAAAATATCGGGGTAAATTCATGGCGTATTTCATAGATAATTATATCCATAATGGCAATAAAATAGCCATTAAGTATGGAAAACAGTAAAATTTCTAATTTTCTAAATCACTTTTCCATATTAGTTTAACCAGGTAGGCTAAATATTTTCGCCACAACCACCCCCATAGTTCACCTTTTTTTTAAGGGGTGGGAAATCATCCAATAACTGTTTTTTTTTTCAAAACAAGAACAAGAGAACAAGAGAACTTCGAGCGAGAGGGCGTGTTAGACTCTTACTGACTAAAACCCACCCCTGTTCCTCCCTGCCCTACATGCCCAGGGGCGAGGTAACTCTTTCAAATTTATCCTCAACCCCCGGGCAGGCATTGGCCGGGGCAGGCCCCGTCCTTTGCTGACAACTCTTTGAGGCGCGCGTGGAACACTACGCGCCGTCGACTCTCGGTCTCAGTGTTTGTTGTGCCAGACGGACAGATGGACAGACAGACAGACAGACAGACAGACGCACGAGTGATTCTTTATGGATTCCTTTTTTATATTCGGATGTTCGGAACCCTAAAAAAGGAAAGAATAGTCCAGAATTGTTGTATAAAATTGTGCTCAGCGTGCCCACACCGAAAGGGTTAACATTTTAACGTTTTCTGGGTATCAGACACCCAGCGCTGGTTTTCATTTGGCACCCGGCGTTTACATATAGACGAGGGTTAGTAAAATAAGTACTTAATTAAATATGGATAAAGGCAAACATGACAATAACCTCTTTAATGCACGAAAGCGTGAAGCTATAAGTAAAAGTGACAAAGCAATGTATCACATTTGAGAAGATCTACGGCAAAGCAAACAATAACATGGAATCTTGTAGGCGCAGGGTTGCTGACATCCCACGCTGTGTGGTGGGGCTATTAAACTAGCGGATACTTATAGCAGATACACTTATAATTTTCTGAGGATTTTGTTGTTGTTTGCTGTTGTATCACTTCTTCTATCCAATTAAAGCACTAGGAAATGGTGAAGGACCACGTTGGAGTTTTACTAAGACGATTTTTTTTACTATTGGCTCGCGTTTGACCACTATCATACCTGATGGTAATCAATGATGTGGTCAACGTTGGAGCAAGCTTGCCTTGAAGTAACCTATTCACTCCTCCACTATCTGTTTTGTGAAAAATGTGCCCTGCTCACTGCCACTTCAGTTTGACTTGCGGATATTATCAGCATCATGTTGAAAGGCGTCCGACAAGGTGAACTGATGACCCGGTGAGGGTCGTGGGAATTCGATGGATGCGAGACGCACAGGACCGATCGTTGTGGCGACACTTGGGGTAGCCTATGTCCAGCAGTGGACGTCTTTCGTCTGAAATGATAATGTTAAATATAGTCTCACCTTTTTGGGCATATACATATAATCTACCCTTTTTTTTTTTGGTGGGGTGGGATATCATCCAATGACTTCTCCCGCTCTGGGTGGAGCGGGAGGGCGTGTCAGAACCTTACTGACCAAAACCCACCCCTGTTCCTTCCCTGCCTGAGTGCCCAGGGGTGCGGTAACTCTGTTAAGAATTTATCCGTTACCCCTAGGCATGCAGGCATCGGCCACGATGGGCCCCGTCAGTGGTTGCTGACAATCATCTCTTTGAGGCGCGCGTGGAACACTACGCGCCGTCGACTGCTCGCCGTTCGCAGGCCCGGGTCTACGGTGGCCGGAGATCGTCTCGTGGCGTCCTACGCCCAGTGCGTCCTCTGCGGCGGTAGCGGCCGGGGGCGTGAGGGCCACTCCGTACTACTTGAGTCTCCCTCACCCATCCTGTCTCCGCCTTCGCGAGCATTACTGCTTCGCAGAAGGCGGAGACTGCTTCCTATTCCCTCTCACTCCGTACCATGGCCTTAACCAGGGCCGGGTGCGAGAGGTCGCTACCGCCTATCGCATCCACGAGGACACGGTGGTGCTCCGCCTAAGCGGGGCAGACCTCCAACCTATGCTCCACCGTGTCCATATAGTCTACCCTGATTTTACATTAAATTGGTTTATCAACAACTAGTCTTGCTAAAACATGCCTAAAGTAACAACCCAACCGTCAATACGCTTTAAATAGCTTCTAAATCATAAAATATGCTCCCTTTTTTAAGGCACAGGCTCTGACAGGCTATAATTTATCGCTTTTGTCATAGCCTACGTCTAATAGCCCGAATCGATCAACTCCAGTACCTGACATTGATGGCCCGCCCAATATAACAACGGAATATGGCTTGTGGTCCAAAATTTTTGAAAGATTTATGCATTTGAGGATAACTATTTTCCAATATTTTTTAAGATTTTATGCCATATGATTTGCTCAATGATGTGAAGACTTTCCACTAACCAGCCAAATAGAAATATCAACTATTCAGTAAACTTTTAATTTGAAAAAAATTAGCATATAAGTACAATTTTTTTTCTTAAATGTTCTTGGTCCAAAAGTGGGACAGAATGGTCTAAGAAAAATAAACTCGTTCGCTTATCCACTAAAAGAAACCAAAAAATATCTCTCTCAATTTTACCGGCAACAATTTATACAAACTAAAAGTCATTAAGCTCTCCAAGCACGTTCATGTCTTTTTATGTCCCAAAAACTATTTGCACTCCTCCGCTTCTCCTAAACCTTTTGACCCACACCCAAAAACACGTGTAGAAAAAGATAGCATCCCGCAGTGACTGACAGCAAAGTCGAAAAGGGTCTCCTAACCGATGTTCTGCAATGTGCCCGAAAACACAGAGCACGGAATAGAAGCTCTGGCGTCGTTAACAGAGTTTTTTTTTGGGGTGGTAAATCATCCAATGACTTCTCCAGCTCTGGGCGCAGCGGGGGGTGTCTGACTCTTACTGAATAAAACCCACCCCTGTTCCTTCCCTGCCGGAGTGCCAAGGGGTGCGGTAACTCATTTTCAGAATTTATCCGCTAACCCTAGGCATGCAGGCACCGGGCACGATGGGCCCCGTCAGTCGTTAACAGAGTACGGTAATACTAATAAAATTTACATCTTAGGTGTTGTATTACTTGCTCAATGATGTAGACTTTCCAATAATCAGCCAAAAAGGTAAATAGCGGTGCTGATTGTCTATGATGCAATGAAAATACGGAGTGTAATTTTGTGATAGGACAGAATAGAAGAAGAATACGTGTTGCGCTGATTTCAAGTAACCTAGGACATGGGGCAAGAAGATGATGATGGAGGCACAATAAAATTAATCACATCAGTCATGTTAAGTGTCATCCAAAAAATATGGTTTTGTAGTAGTTGTAGTACGTTAGTTAAGTGACCACGTTTTTTAAAGCTATGCTACAGTGTATTAATTATGAATAATCACCAATTAAAAATATTTTCGAAACGGTTTTTTATTTTGTCCCAAAATATTAATAAATTTGACATGCTGCCCTCTTCATTCGAAGTCCTCAATTTGTTTTTTATGGAACTACCCTTGAGGTATAACCCTATCTAACAAAAAAAGAATAATCAAAATCGGTTCATTAATGACGGAGTGAGGGCTGAACTTATACAAAAAAAAAAAAAAAAAAACATATATACGGTCGAATTGAGAACCTCCTCCTTTATTTTCGTCGTTTAAAAATGAGTACGGTTTTCCTCTATTATACGTTACTAAACCATTGATCAGATTGTGATGAAACTTTGGTAGGCTCTTCTGAGGACGCCCGCGTTGGTTTCTGGCCCAAAATTGAATTAAAAAAAAAAACGTTTTTTACTTTACGTGGCACTGATTTTTTTTTTATTATTTTAGTTTGTGGGGTGGGTGGGCAATCATCCAATGACTTCTCCCGGTCTGGGTGGAGCGGAAGGGCGTGTCAGACTCTTACTGACTAAAACCCACCCCTGTTCCTTCCCAGCCTGAGTGTCCAGGGGTGCGGTAACTCATTTTCAGAATTTATCCGCTACCCCTAGGCATGCAGGCACCGGCCACGATGGGCCCCGGCAGTGATGGCTGACACTCATCTCTATGAGGCGCTCGTGGAACACTACGTGCCGTCAACTCACAGGCCTGGTGCTGATCGGACGACGAGCTACCCACTGCTCGCCGTCCGCAGGCCGATGACTTACAAATACTCACGTACGATGGCTAGTAATACGGAACAAAAATTAAAAGGTTAAAGGTAGAGGTACGTTTGACGGATTTTATTTTTAAATGTGTTGCGTAAACAACCAAGTTCTCGGCAATATCTAGACATATTAAACATATATGTTTTTAACAGCTTTAAAGCCCAACGCTTACAAAAATAGCTACACATTTTAAAAACACAATTACATTTAAAAAAACACAAAAGAGCTGATGACCCGAGAAACGCTGAACTGATTTTGATAAAACATTTGTAAGAACCATCGTTAAAAAGCCTGCTTTAAAATAAAACATAAAAACTGACCAAGTGCGTGTCGTACTTCGCAAATTTAGGTTTCCGAACAAAAGTTCAAAGAAAAAAACTTTTTTACAAAAAATAGAATCGACTTCCAAAAAAAGTGCAAAATAACTTTAATAGTATTAGTATAGATTATAATGTAGGAAATAAAAAAACAGTTTCCAAAAACCTGACTGACAATAAAAATCTTTATTAAAAAATAGAACCGACTTCAAAAAAAATGCAAAACAACTTTAATTTCGGAAGTCAGTGTTCCTGGATTTGTGTCTTCGTTTTTTGACACCGACTTCCGAAATTAGAATATTTTGCACTTTTTTTGGAACTCGGTTCTATTTTTGTTCGATAGGGGTTTGTTCCGAAATGGTCCCATTTAAATTTCATATAGATCTGATGATGTGTTTCAGAGACAGACAACGGAACTCTTCAAAAATTGACAGCAAATCTGAATTGTTAACATAGTTTAATGGGGAACCACAGCTAAAAAGTGAAAAAAAAAAACTTTTTACAAAACAATCAACCGACTTCCAAAAAAAAAAAATACACTAAAAATTAAAAAAATAATTTTAATTTCTGAAGTCGGTGTCAACAGACGAAGAAAAGTTCATAGGCGGTTTTTAGGTTTCCGTACCCGAAGGGTCTAAATTGCTGTCACTTACGTGTCCGTCTGTCCGTCGATCTGTCACAAAATTTTGCTCCTAAGATTTTTTTAACTCGCCATTGACCTATGAACTTTTCTTCGTCTGTTGACACCGACTTCAGAAATTAAAATTATTTTTTTAATGTTTAGTGTATTTTTTTTTTTGGAAGTTGGTTGATTGTTTTGTAAAAAGTTTTTTTATAGTGTTGGAAATGCCACCTCTAGAAGCGGTCGCCGATGCTCCATGCTCTGTGCTGCAGCCTTCCCGAAACGAAAACATCTGAGCTTCAAGAGTACTGCTTACGTCAAGGCTTTTGATCCTCATCTGTTCTGTAGGTCTCATTTCCTTTGGAAAATGCAATGTTTGTGATTTTTCCGTGTTCTGATTTTGGGTGTGCAGGTAATCAGAATCTCATCAAGGTTAAATACTTGTGTAAGATAGGAAACGTGTGTAGTGTTCAAGATAAGGTTGGTCATATTTCTCTAACACTCATTTTCTAAGTACATGACTCAGTTTCCCTCAATCGAATTGACTAGCTGATAACCGAGCTTGGTATTTATTGTCAATAACGTCCTCGTCTCGATAGTTAAATCCACTGCCATAACGTGGCAAAAAATAAAATAAGCTGGAGAAAGTATCGATCAAAAGGAATAGTAACGATTCCTGAGTAGAAAATAATTATTCTATTTAATTCGTATATTATATATAATTATTTGCTTTACCAAATAAATAAAACAAAATCAAAGATAAAACGTATCAAAGTTCAGGAGTGGGTGCTTGTCACGTCACTTGTAGGTAAAAATTAGTAGATTGTTTGTGTGATGTCACGCGAATTTCAACGCACTGTTTCGTCCTCATTTTTTGTTTACGTGACAGAAGAAAAACACGTGTCCAATAGATTTTGGTAATCTTTCTGACACACCAAACATATTTTTACGTCATATCTATTCTATTTTAGCTTAACTAATGAGCAGCTTTTGTTCAGCCGCAATTAGGCTTAAAAAACTATTCCCATTTGCAAATTATTAACAAAACTCAATCAAGCAGATCCATAACTTATAACCACTTTGCAGTCGACAATTCAATATTTGGACAATCGTATGGAATAATTTATGCTCGAAAATTTCAGAAGCCCGCAGATCGGTTTTATGGAACATTTTGTTAATTGATACTGGTGATCGAATGCCACATTTCAATTTAAATGGGTTCTGTTTGAAAATGTCTGGGTAGCCTATTTGGTGCTTTGGAAAAGTTGGCAAAAGGGTTTTTTTTGCGTTTTTTTAACCCGACAGCCCCAGAAGGAGGGTAATGTTTTTCGAGAGTTTGTATGTATGTTTGTTTGTATATTTTTTTTTTGGCACGTCTTACGCCACCCAGCCAGGCGCTTTAATTTTTCGAATTGCCACATCAAGACATCGTAAAGTACCTAGACAGGCACTTGGATCAAAGGCTCGCCTTTTTTTTGGGGTGGGAAATCATCCAATGACTTCTCCCGCTCTGGGTGGAGCGGAAGGGCGTGTCAGACTTTTACCGACTAAAACTCACCCCTGTTCCGATTTTTGGACAAGTTATACAGGGCGGCAGAAGTAACAGGGCAGCTGGCTAGAAGAATAATGTCAGATTACTGAAACTTTCGGCCTTACAGTGGATACGCTCCTGGTATCAGGATAAGTATGTCAATAAATTGTACCTAATGTCAAAAAGTAAAAAATAAACTATAATTATATAAATTAAAATCTTTATACGGCAAGCTTCAATCAAATAAAAACATAAACTGAAAATGTTATAGTTGTAACTCATTTCTTTAAAGCTTGAGGCGTGAACGTCTTTTACACTGTTTTAAGGATATGTCTAAATTAGGAGCCAGTTGGAGGTTAATGCAGCTGTATGGGCTCCATATGAAGCGAAATATACTCTCATGTTGGAGCGCATACAGAATAAAATAATATACGCGTTACATTTATCTTAGACTGTATGAGGTATACCCCCTTTATTCCCTGATGTATCCAACCTTGTTTGTTTTAGGCATGGTGGGATACAACAGGTTGGAGACGAGAAGGAATCTAGCGTTGGCATCTTATGTCCTTGGAGTGTTCCGAGGTAACACTAACAATCCGGGTGTGTTACAGGAGATAGGTTTGTGCGTGACCGATGGGTACGTGCACCGCCGTAGACGGCCCGATTTGTTCCCACTGCCGCTCGGTCGCACCAATCCCTTGATAGAGCCAGCCCGCGCCGCTGTGCCGATAGTTTCAAGCCCGCCCGCATGACATATTCACACGACACCGACTCACACCGCGACGCGGCATGTCCTAAGTTAATATAGGCACGTCGCGAAGCAACCTGACGTACACACACCCCCTGTCGTGCGCGGCATGTCCGAACACAGCAGGGGACTTAAGACACAGAAATCCCCCCAGTCCCCTTGCTCAAGCCAGCACGCACCGCTGAGCTGTAGTTTAAAAATTCGTCCTTAAATAATCACATCATGATTCAGCTGTCCCTTGAGGCCCTCCCCCAGCGACGCCCTGAGCCGAGGTCCGTACCCCAAAGGGGGTGCCCTCAGCGTAGTCGCTTGTAGTTTAAGTATAAGTCCTGGCTGGAGGCTTTAATAATAATTAAAACCACCACGGGCACGTCCGCTTAAGCAGTCGACAACCGCTATGGTTGAACTGCGAGTTTCAAACACAAAAAAAAAAGGTCGCACCAAGCTAATGGCCAGAGTCCCACTCTCGCGGACATTGCGTACACTGAACCTGGTTGCCGATAGGATAGATTTACTCTCTTGTTCATTAAACGAGTTTGCAAAAGTTACTTTACACATTTTATGTTATTGTCATTAGTTGAGTTTAGATTTTAATTGAAATAATCGTATTAAATTAATTAATGTATTGTATTGTTTTTGTATATTAATGTTAATTGAATTGTAATATAGTAATTATTATTTTTGTCTACACTATCGCATTGGGTTACTGTAATGATAGCTGTATGTATGTCTGTAATAAATAAATAAAATATTATAGTAGTAGGTACGCATGAGCGTACAACTATAATAAACATACTAATTTTAAAACTTAGATACATATTATATATCTAAGTTTCGTATATATTTATAATAATATAAATGTGCACTCTTAGTAAATAAATTACATGTGCATGTAGGTATTTAAAACATCAAATAAAATCATTCGTTTTAGCCTATTTTTGAGTTTTAATTAGTATTTTTAAGTTCATGTGAAAGTTTGTCATACAAAGATTTTTATATTTTTTTTTAATGCCATTTAAAAATTTGTGATTCGTTCCGAAACCCTTGCTTTTAAATATTTTTATTTTCTACATTTTAGTGAGTTACATTTTGGAATCGCCTCTTTGAACCCCTTATTTTGATAACCCACTTAATATAGTTCGTCAACTTTCATTTTTGTCTTTTTCACAAAATGGCATCTCGTCGTTGCCATATTGTATTTTGATTACTCTCATGTCTTTATTAGCACTCGCAAGATTAAGACGAAGCAATTGACGTATAAATTATCAAAATCGGCACACACTTTTGGTCTCTAACGTGGGTGTGTAACGGTTGATATAATAACAAAAAATCTAACGTCCACTTGACCTAATTTCAGTTAATATACTTTTGTTTAATACAACGATCAGTTGAGATAATGAATTGTTGATATAATTTCATTTTATCTAATTTCTTATGATATAATAAACATTTCCTATAATGCACATTTGACATAATATTCATGTAGTATATTATTCATTTACTATAATATTCATAATCTCTAACACCTACCACCCTCAACTATTGTAACCAGTAGAAATTGGATGCAATCTGGACTTTAGGGCACCCCGACTCGGACAGGTTAGGTTAGAAGGGGATGGCGGGGTCGTGTGAGCGAGCGAAGCGAGCGAATAGACCCCGCCATCCCCTTCGTGGTTATTTTTTTATAAACCATCCAGAAGTAGGAGCCCCGCGAAGCGGAGTTCCATCGACCAAGCCCACCCTCGACCATGCATTGAATATTTTAAGATTTGGTTAGGTGCCATTTGAGTTAGGTTAGAACTGTGACCATTAAACATGAAAATTAGGTCAAAAGAACATTAAGTCAAATGAATGTTATATAAAAAGAATATTATACATATTGAAAATTATATAAAATGAACGTTATACTAAATGTTTTATATTAAATGAAAATTATATCATATGAAACATTAGGTCATATGAAATTAGGTTATATGATTTTATAGCATATGAAAATTATATTATATGAACGTTATTTCAAGTGAAATTAGAGCATTTGTTATTATATCATACATTACACACCCCTCTAACGTGCCAAAAAGGAACAAACATGTTTACATGTGTACATGCACACAATGTGTTTATCAGCCTATGTATGTACATAGGCTGATAAACACATTGCTCTCCCTTGCGTCGCGCATTCGGGTAAAAAGGTTGACGATTTTAAATCTGTTTTTTTCCTTGAATTACATAAATATCTTGTTTTTCCCGATTCATGGAAGCTTAGGTCAAAAAGTCATCTCTATAGACAGCCCACGCTTTCATAAACTTTCGGCATAACTCAATTGAACACAGAAGGTCTAAAATTAGTATAATAAAGACTTCTTAGAAGAAGTTGTAATTGGAGGCGTAAACATACACCCACGGAGAAAGAAAAGTTAGGTATAAATATTATTCTTAGGCACAATTCACACATCTTCTTCTTCGGATGATGCTTTCTAATGAGTGGAATTCCCTGCCGGACTCTGTGTTTCTTGATAGCTACAACTCGGAGATCTTCAAGTCGAGAGTGAATCTTTACTTCTAGGCAAGCGTGGTCCAACGCTAACCCCATCATCGCTTACCATGAGGTGATTTGGTAGTCAAACGCAAGAAAAATATAAGGTATTTTCAGTAGTGACCTGAACTGACTCCATAAAGTCCGACGGCGAAAAATCGTTCAGAAACTGTGTGAACGTTGCGTTAGAACATAATAAAAGAAAATGTTCATAAATTCTGTACCAACACCGGAGGAGGCATATTCATCACGATCATCTGTCAAGCTTCGTTTCGACTATGTTGGGGTCGAGTTACAGCCTAACGAATAAGTCTAGAAAGTGATTCAGACTGGGCAGATTTTGTTGGTTTTTTTTTGGGTTGGGAAATCATCCTATGACGACTCCTCCCGCTCTTCGTGTCAGAATTTTACTGACTAAACCCCAGCCCTGTTCCTTCCTTGTCTAAGTGCCGGGGGCACGGTAACTCTGTTAAAAATTTACCGCGACCCCTTAGCATGCAGGCATCGGCCATGATGGGCCCCGTCAGTGGTGGCTGACATCGCTTTGAGGCGCGCGTGGAACACTACGCAACGCTGACTCTCGGGCCTGGTGCATCCGCAGGCCCACGTTTACGGTGGCCGGATATCGTCCTGCGACCTCCGACGCCCAGGGCGTCTCCTGCGGCGGCTGTGGCTGGGGGCGTGAGGGCCACTCTGTTGAGTCACCCTCACCCGTTTTGCGTTCTCCGTTGAGCATTACTGCTTCGCAGAAGGAGAAGACTGCTTCCCATTCCCTCAGACTGGGCACCTGACCTTATAGTTCAAGATCACTTCCAGACATTGCTTATTATCTGATTAACAAAATGTGTGGAGTTGAATAGTAGTGTGTGTTACTATGAACGCATACATTTTCTTTTTGTGGGTTGGAAAATCTTCCAATGACATCTCCCGCTCTGGGTGAAGCGGGAAGGCGTGTCAGACTCTTACTGACTAAAACTCACCCCTGTGCCTTCCTTGCCTGAGTGCCTAGGGCACCCCTTGGCATAACGTATACATGCCTGCTAGTTTGGGCCATTGGCCAATTTTGGAGTATCAGATGCTAAAGTTATGTCAGTAATGAAAATTATTTACTTTTCTGTTGTGTAAAGTCTGTGTGCTGTTGTAAGGGTTCCGTACCTGAAGGGTCCAAATGGAGCCCTATTGATGTCACTCACATATCCGTCTGTCTGTCTGTCCGTCATCTGTCACAAAATTTTGTTCCGAAGAATTTTTTAACTTCCCATTGACATAATAAACTTGAAACATAGTGATAATGTTTATTATTACGTATATTTCACTAACAAATGGCCGGTTTTTTTATGTCTGTTTTACTGCACCCTCGAAGACCTGAGCTACGCCTCTGACGAAGCCATAAACGTAGCATCCTACTGGGCCCAAATAGTATAATTAAAATAAAGTACCGTCAAAATTAAAAAAAGAAGAAGAACAGACAAGTTGGTACATAATTATTATGTGCTATAAATAGAAAGATACCACAAATCTTCGGGATCATTTGGCCCGCAAGTTGTATTAACGCCCACTCCCTTTCCCTCTCAAGGACGACTATTTCAGAGTGAGTTTTCTGAGTTCCAACAGTTGGTAAAAATTGCTTAAAAATTTTACCTAGTTTTGTAGTGTGTCCTCGGCCAGGAGTTGCTTAAGGCGCGGTATAACCTCAATAGTCAAAAAAATTGGTTTCTTGGATAGTCGAGTATGACGTAATGCAATGAAAATATCCTTCGCAAAAAATACAGTGGACAGAGAAGGGATTAAAGAAAAATTTTAACCGAATAGAATAGTAAAAAATTGTTTGATAATCCCAATAAAAAAATTGGAAATTGCTCCACAAAAATAAACTTTGGCGTCGAACATCTCTGTATTTTCAGCGATACCAACATTTTTATTTTAAGAATTGAATAGAATTAGCATTTTATTAAAACTTTGACTTGACAATTATTTAATTTATTGTGTATATTCTAAGTAATCTAAAGAAAACCCGTAAAATAAATGCCAAATCGCATTGTCAACACAACTACTATATTCAATTCTCAACCTTATTTGAAGCTATCTCAGATCGTAGTCATTCCGCGCCTTAAGCCAAAAGTTTTTCGTATAATCTATGTTAAGTTAAAAAAAAAAAAACTGTAGAGTATTAGTATCAATAATAATGATGTTCCTACGTTTTTGTAGGTTACTGTACCTAATGTCTATAGGTTATACATAGTGTTCTTCTGTATTTTATAAGTGAAGACTTGTTATTGGCTGTCAGTCTAATTTACTGTTTTTGATCTGTTTGTTTTGGCTGTAAGTCTTCCATATTACTTAAATAAATCGTTATTGGTCATGAATAGCTGCAAAGTTGTTTTTTGGCGCGAGTACTTGTGTTGAATCCTGAGTGTAGCGAGGGTTTCAAAGGTACGACATGCAGAATAACTTTGCTGCCGAGCGCAACACGCAACACACAACTTTTTACCTCACTACAGCGAGGAAAATGCTAGGCGCAAGAAAAACAGCAAATAAAATTAGTGTTCTCTAAATTTAAAAATTAAAAGTGCTACAATTGGTAATAACGAAAGTTTTTTTTTTTGGAACTTACGCTTGTGTTTGTGTCTCATAATTTAAACTTGTGTACTACTACTAGGTAAATTATAAGCGGAAAATTGTTCAATTTCATTGGATTCCATTGTGAATGTTGGAGACACGGATGGATTGGAAGGCGATTGAAAACGATTTTTGAAGTTAAAACTTCATAAGGCGCGTTGGGCATTTTTGTGATGGGAAAAATCAGTTGAACTCGCCACCGACACCGACACCGCTATTTGGATTGAAGTGAAAACTAATTTAGGCGCGTTGGGCATTTTTGTTCAAGTTTTCACTTCTGTCGGCACTCCCGGAGTGCCACTCTTTTTTATCAATGATAGGCGACGATTTTTTTTTCATGCATGACATGAAATAAGTATTAATGCATTTTCAGTGGACTAGCGGTATAAAGAATTATTGAATAGAAAGGTTCGAATTTTAAAGTCTTTCACGCTAGCGGATAAAATGCACTTTCGCACTCAGATTTCGAATGACAAACTGAATCTTTCCGTGGTTTTGTGGTAAAAAGATATTTTCGGGTTTTTCCATCATTGTCAGCCTTTTAAAGTAGGTATTTTATTAAATAAGAATATCTTTTACCCCTCAAAGGGCAAATCAAAGTACCTTTGTAGACTTTAAACTTACTTTAGCACGCAAATTTTTAACCCCAATTCACACAATAACAAGCCTAATTTAACCTTAGTGTTCACAATCAAAGTATAATAATTCAGTTTGACATTTACCTGAACTTTCATAATAGTGAAGGTAGGTGTCTTTAAGGGCCTACTACCCGCCAAGTGGCGCCCTCATTGAATAAAAATCGTAGCATAGCATAGAAAATAAATATTAAAGAATCCTACGTTGCGTTTGTTACAAAGAGGATAAAGTATTTTTTTAAGTTTCGTATCCAAAGTAGTAAGCTTATGTGTCAAAAACGACCGTTTTTGATACTTTTGCTTACTGCTTTGGATACGAAACATTTTGAGACCTGTTTTAAAAACGTAAAAATACTTTTGTTAAAAATACGTTTGTTACAAAGAGGATATCCTCTTTATAACAAACGCAACGTAGGATTCTTTAATATCTATTTTCTATGCTATGCTACGATTTTTTATTCAACGAGGAACCACTTTGCGGATAGAAGAGCCTTAATCTGTTCACTTTAGTTTCTGAACACGGTAAAAGTGTTATGTTTTGTTTGCGTAGACAACGTAATTCAGACACTAGTTTATATTAATTGGGTTCATTATTTGGCACTGAAACATGGTCGTTCAGAATGGGCCTCATCAGAAGGCTTACAGTCACCCAAAGAAACACGCAATAGAGAGAGCTATTCTAGGAGCTTTCTTGCGTGATCGAATTAGGAATGAAGATATTCGTAGAAGAATGAAGGTTACCGTCGTAGCCCTAACAATCGCCAAACTTAAGTGAGAGGGTAGCGCGGATGCAAGACGTATAGGATCAATCATTGTGGCGACATTTGGGGAGGCCTATGTCTAGTAGTGGACGTCTTTCGGTTGAAATGATGATTATGATGGGCTCACTCATTGAGCAGTGGTGGGCCAGTGGTATTGACCGCGACTTACAAGTTGTAGGTCGTCATCTTTCAGATTTCATCACCACTGCTCTTAAAACTGTGAAAGAAATCATCGTGATGACACTGGCATGTCCTAGAACCAAAAACTTGAAGAAATGTGACATCCACCAACCCGCATTGGGCCCGCGCGGTGAATTTATGGCCCCCCACCATCTCCCAGAGAGGAGGTCTGTGCCCCAGCATTGGGGACAGTAAAAGGCTGATGATGATGATGATTCATTGTAACCCTGGAAGTTTTAAAATCGAACCAGTGATAGAAAAGTTGAAAGGTAATCGTTTGTCTTTGTATATTCATGTAAAGAGGAGAAATGAAACTCATGTTAATAATAGAGTTATAGTACATAATGGTGTTGATTCTGTTAGGCATAAACTAAACTTAATTTAGGCTATTGCTATCTTTTTCTCTCTAATAAAACAAGAAAGAGACGGACGTAAATTAGAGCTGTCAAATTTAGTTTGAACTAATATTTCCATACAAATTAAGGGTACACGTAAAAACATGTCGTCTAAAAACACGGCGAAGCGCAAGGCGTAAACTAGTTTGACATCTCTAACTTAGTGCATAGCTATAGCCGTCCTTTTCTCGCACTGCCTTTTAGTAAAAGATAGCAATTCTCTAATTTTAGTTTAGACATTGAACAAGAGAATCCGTGCCAGTGTCACGCCTGCATTTCTCGCTGGGATAAGCAGAGGTGTATCGGTAGTGCATCCACATTCCGCCAGGTGTGTATGTAACAGGGTGCGAGCCTATTGTCACTAAACGGGCACTAATTCCGACTAACCGAAAAAAAAAATGCTGATACTGAAGAATGCCAGATGGCAAAACCAAATAACACTTGGCCCGACCCAGGAATCGAACCCAATAATTAAGAGTATAATGAAAAAATATTCGATTAGCTATTTCTATGTATTTACGAGTACATACTTGTACCTACTCAAACTCTGTCCACAACCCCACCCAAACGTCATAAAATTATATTTTACCTTCACTACGCATATATTTCCTGAAGCACTTATTAAACTAATGTACCCATATTACCGTCCACTTAGGACTATGACTAACCCATTTTTAATGAGCAGTTTTCACGAGTGCGAGGGAATAAACCCTTCGGGCGTTCCATAAGGGTGGTTTCCACCAGAGATGTGCGAGGATGCCAAGCTGTGCGCGAATGAAAAACACATTAATGGGGTTATTACAATATACGTATGCACAACTAAACTAAGTAACGTAAAAGGTATATATACAAACTGAAAACAATAATATGTACAAATACGTATGAAAACAACTTATTTATTAGGGGCATCAAAAATGCATCCACATTGTTGTCAATTAGAATAGTGCCTAGAACGCTGGCAGCATTGCTCGTTGATTATCAATGCTGATTCGTTGGCCAAAGAAAAGAGAAGCGAGAGAGTTGACCATAATCCACCACGCGGGCCTAGTGTGGTTTTTATTACCTTCACCGTTTTGATATTAGTGTTGATGAAATAAATTATACAAAGTTGTTAAAGTGCCTGAGTTTAAACCAACGACGTATAACGCGTAAGACGGGACTGTTACCTCTCAGCCACCACTGCTCAACTACAGTACAGTCAGCAGTGGAAACAATCACACATCACAGCGCCGTTTTACACATCCTCCTACCGCCTAGCTACCTCGCTTGTCTGTGATGGAACAGCACTCTTAAGGCGTTACCAAATTTGACACTATGATCAATGATTCTGTGCCGTCAACGAAATTATTACTGTAAAATATGATTTGCAGTTACGACTTGTAATAAGAATAGGTAGGTACTTGGAACCACTTAAGAACATTAAGTGCTAGAATTTTATTAGAAACATTTCAACATCTTAATACAGCCATTAATGTTCTGTAACCTTTATTTTTTAACTGACTTCAAATAAAAAACTTTTTTACATTACAACAACCGATATTCCAAAAAAGAAAATACACTAAAAATTTAAAAATAACTTTAATTTCGGAAGTCGGTGTCAAATAACGAAGAAATAAAATACAAAACCGAATTCCAAAATTAAAGTTATTTTTAATTTTATAGTGTATTATTTTCCTTTATTGGCAGTCAGTTGTTTTTTTTGTAAAAAAGTTTTTTATAATAAATATGTAAGTAGAACTGTGACACCCGGAAAAATCCCTAATGATGTAATAACGAAAACTCATAACTATGCTGATGTCGATTTGATTAAAGTTATACGTGAGATAGCAATATAGAAAGGTTCTCATGATTTATGCTTCAGGGAAGCTAGAATGTTTTCCTTGAGAAAGTCTTGGCTGTATAAAGAGATCTCATGAATATATTGCTTTGTTTTATCGTGTCTTAGGTAAAGGGATGTGTGGTTATGATTTTTACATTTGCTTACTTGCTTATGTAATACTAGCTGATCCGAAGAACTTCGTATCGCCTCAGAATCAATAAACAAAACAAAAAACTTTAAAAAAAAAATACAACCGACTTCTAAAAATTGCAAAATAACTTTAATTTCGGAAGGCGGTGTATATATTTTTTTGTTTCTTCGTTATTTGACACCGACTTCCGAAATTAAAGTTATTTTGCAATTTTAAGAAGTCGGTTGTATTTTTTGAAAAAAGTTTTATATTTTTCACTTTTTAGTTTTTTTTTATTTTTTTTTTTTATATTTTTGTTGTACACCAGAAGTAAAACTAAATATTAAAGTTATGCCCGAATAGATAACACCAATAACATGGAATATGAACATTAGGAGACAACCAAAACGTCATCTGTGTATACATATTCTTTGTTTATGTTGATTTTTTCAAAAAGTGCAGAATCAATTCCGATAAAATGTATATGGAACCACCTCTGAAGTAGAACCTATCATACAAAAAAAGAATCATCAAAATCTATTCACAAATGGCAAAGATATCACGTAACAAACATACAAAAAAAAAAAAAGCATACAGACGAATTGAGAACCTCCTCTTTTTTGAAGTTTTACTTTAAAGATCCAATGGACATTGAGAGGGAGCGCAGGGACTTGGCGATCAAAGGTAATATGCTGGCACGCAGGTTTGCTCGTTGCAGTACTCAAGTTAAGATAACACTTTTTAAAGCATATTGCGAAACGTTTTATACGTGCAGCCTGTGGGTCAGTTATACACAGAGATCGTTCAGTGCGTTGCCGCGTTGCGAGTCCAATATAATAACGGTGTTGACGATGCTTTTCGCGATAGGCGCGAGGGTTGAAAGATTTGTGTGTGACTGGCGTATTGTAGTCTTGCGACACGCACGTGTGATGAATGGAGCAAGTTGGTCAATAACTTGAGACACAGATTGAATGAAATGGTATATATTGGTACATAAAAAACACGGTAAAATGGTAAAAAGTCACAAACGAAGCACAGGTTTAATACACAGAATTACGGTTGAAAAACAAGTAGAATTACTGCCCCAATAGTGGACAGTAATAACAGTCTGTTCAAGGTATGGTACTAGACACACAGTCTGTACAAGGTATGGTACAAGACAATAAACCGCCGTACAAGGTATGGTACAAGGCGATAGGAGCGAAGCCAGAGGGCTTTCGAGCTCACTGAGTCACTGACGCTGAGTAACTGATTTTGACTGCTTTTTTTTTTTTTTTTTTTTTTTGTTTTTTTTTTTTTTTTTTTGTGGGACCTATCGCAGTTCAACCCTATTGGTTGTCGACTGCTCAACCGAACTTGCCTGTGAAGGCTCTAATCTATTATAAGTGACCACGCTAAGGGCACCCCCTGCGGGGTACGGGCCTCGGTTCAGGGCGTCACTGGGGGGGCAGCAAGGGAAGGCTGGATCAGGTTTCCATTAATTGGGGGATTCACTGGCTCAGCGACACGTGCTGGCGAGAGACGGGGAGGGCAATGATTAAGAGTTCGCGACGGGCCTCGCCGGCGAGGGCGGAAACTCGGCGGTCTGGTGCGGTGTTTGCGAAGGGTGCTAGTTTCCCTACGGCTCTCTTGGAGCAGGGTGGTAGCATCATCTGGGACTAGAAGGGTATGCCGGGGGCGGCGAATCTTAGAGATTTGAGAGGGAACGTATCGGGTAGCCGATGCGATGAGGGGGTTACGATGCTTAGCAGCAGTTTCGAGGAAGCGCTGGGTGGAGCGTTTCATGAACTGCTGCAAGGTGGGGATTTTGAGGTCGACATGCAGCTCCTCATTCCTCACAAAGTAGGGGGCATCCACCACCTTGCGGAGAAAGCGGTGCTGCAGTGTCGACATCTTGTGGAGGCGACGGGGCTTGGCATGTGCGAACACTGGGCAAGCATAGGTCATGATTGGTCGGATGACCGAAGTAAAGACACGCAATTTGCACTTTAGTGACAACTTGCTCTTGGCGTTCAGGAGGTAATGAAGCCTACCTTGAGCAAAGGCGGCCCGCGAACGGGCCTGCCTTATGTGCTCGGCGAAGGAGAGATGCTGATCGAGGATCACCCCTAGGTACTTGGCCTGCTTTTCCCAAGGGATCGGCTTGCCGTACATGGTGATCGGACGGGGGGGTACGACCGTTTGACGCAGTCTAGAATATAGGACAGCCTGGCTTTTCTCTGGGTTTACCTCAATTCTCCATTTCCGGAACCACTGGCCCAGCTGGGTAGTGTAGGTTTGGAGATTGAGGCCTATCTGAGTGGGTGAACGACCCGAATAGAAGATGGCCGTGTCGTCAGCGAATAGTGCTAACTGGGCCTTTTTGGGTTTAGGGATGTCGCTAGTGAACAGCGTGAAGGCTAGGGGGGATACCACAGAGCCCTGGGGGACACCAGACTTTATAGGATGGGGGGAGGATAGAGCGCCCTCTACGCGATAGCGAAAGGTGCGATCCGACAAGTAGTCTCGCAAGATGAGTACGAGACGATCTGGCACACCTAGTTGATACAGCTTATAAATTAAGCCATTGTGCCAGACTTTGTCGAACGCTTTCGCTATATCGAAGTACAAGACACCGGTCGAGTATTTACGCTGGAAGCCAGCGCTCATAAGCTCGACCATTCGGTATATTTGTTGGACGCACGAGTGTTCGGAGCGGAATCCGAATTGCTCGTTGGGAATGAGACTCTTAGCCTCAGCAAAATCTTTGAGTCGCTTATGAATAAGCTTCTCGTAAATCTTGCCGAGGACATTGAGTAGGCTAATGGGGCGGCAGCTAGTGGGGTCGGATTTTGGCTTGCCTGGCTTTGGAATACCAATGACAGTGGCCTGTTTCCACGCTTGAGGGAACATATTATTACTTAAGGCGCCATTGAAGATGGCGGTCAAAAGCATAATAAGTTGGGCTGGGAATAGTTTTATAGCTCTGTTGGATATTCCATCAGAGCCTGGGGCTTTTCTGGGCTGAAGTTTCCTGATGACGTCCTCTACCTCTTCGGGAGTGACGGGGGGTAGCGGGTCATCAGGATCTTCGACCGGGGGGAGGGAAGCTCTCCTTTCGACCTCAGCATTTACCATGTCTAGGTGAGCCTGGTCTACTGGTTGAGAGCTGGGAGAGCATTGGGACTCTAGACTGTCTGCCAGGCATTCCGCCTTTTCGTTGTTATCAAAAGCGACACTCTTGTCAGGACGAATGAGAGGAGGCATTGAGGCCTCAGACTTGGACCGTAGCTTTCTTTGGAGGTTCCAGAAAGCCAGGTGGTTGGGCTCGAGTTCGCTCAGCGTCTTTTCCCAGTTCGCAGAACGATGCTCAGCAGTACGTCTCTTTACAGCACGCTGTAAGCGACGCATGTGAACCTTGTTTGCGTGACAGGGAAAATTGCTGTATGCACGAATGGCAGCGTTCTTCTCAGTTATCAGACTCCGTACATCCGCTGGGAGTTTCCAGCGACGGTCCTCCGTCACTGGCACCTCTCTTGAACAGTCGTTCAAGACGGTTCGCACGTGATCCGTAAGCGAGTCGATCGCCGCTGACGTGTCCGCGACTGAGCTTATGTGGTCTGGGATAGAGTCCAAGTGCACCGACGTGGTAGATTTCAGACTTTCGCTTACTTTCTTCCAGTCAGTGATTACCTGGGTGGGGGGGGGCAGATTTGGGTCGGTCACACCTGAGCGGGAGCCCAGGTGTAGGAACACCGGCCGGTGGTCAGAGTCCAGTTCATGCAACACTTCTACCGAATGCAAACGTAAGTTTACATTCTTTAGAAGTGCCACATCTAGGACGCTGGGAGTATAACCTACGGTGTGGGGGTAATACGTGGGGCTCATCGGTACGATGACGTCGAAGTTGAGGGTAGAGCTCAGATTATGTATGAGCCTACCCTTGGGGTTGGAGTAATTGTGGCCCCATATAGGGTGCTTGGCATTGAGATCACCTGCTAAGATGACGGAACTACTCATGCCGAAGAGTTTAGTGAGGTCGCTGGAGACGGCATCAATCTCATCAGGAGAGGATGCTGAGTCAGGTGGGATATAGGCGGAAATGACTGTGATTGGCTGATGGCCAGTCATACCTAGCCGACAGGCAGAGTACTCAAGAAGAGATTGGGGGGCGGGAGGGGCGAGAGGGATACAGTGAAGTTCCTTCCTGTAGTAGATTAGAGTGCCTCCCTTGTGCTTTTGCAGTCTATCATTGCGAACTAAGCGATAGTTGGCAATTCTAGGGTCACTGCGGTAGGGCTTCAGGAAGGTTTCCTGTATGAGGAGAATGTCAATTTGATGATCGCGAAGAAATTTCGCGATCTCATCCCGCTGGCTTTTGTAGCCGTTAGCATTAAATGTAGCTAACCTAAGGGAACGGGGTTTGAGGCAACATATTTTTGCGTGCTTATCCATTACGGTGCGCAATTCATGTTGTCGAGGGATTTTGCAATGCCAGCAAAGTCGGACCATATTTTATGGGCCGACATCAGGTTATAACTACCTGACGCGAAGGCTTGTTTAAGCACTGCGTCAAGTGCTTTCGCCTCGGGGGTGAGGAAGATTGAGTATGCCCTCAAAATAGTGCAGGCAACACTCTCTTCTGGGGAGTATGTGGAGGGGGTGGTGGTGATGCCAGCTGCAGGGGCCTTCGGCCTCTTTGCTGCTGCCGTGGCAGCGGGCCTTGGTGCCGCAGCTAGGGGGGTGGTGGCAACTGGCGCCGCCGGGGCAGGGGCTGGCGCTGCGATGGGTGGGCCCAACAGCGCTGGGAAAGCGGCTTTTGGGGAGGGGGTGGGAGGTGAAGGGGCCGCGGGGGCCGCTAGGGCTGGAAGAGCTTTCTGGTGCGAAAGCTTAGTCCACGGCGAAGGCCTCTGTGGCGCGAGGCGTTCAGGGAGGTGGGAGGAGGGGACTCTCCCGGAAGGGCACTCCCTATTTTGGCGGGCCTCTGCCCGCTTGGCCACTTTGGGGGCGATTTTGGGCGCTTTGGGGCAGCCCCGGTAGTTAGCCGGGTGCCCTGACTGGCCGCACAGCACACAGCTGGGGGGCTCAGTGCATTGCGCACGGTCCTTGGGACGGGGGCAATCCGCTGTGCCGTGTTCACCTAGACACTTGACGCATCTAGGCTTGGCGAAACAATTGGACTGGGAATGTCCATATAGTTGGCAGCGATGACACTGCCCTACTAAGGTTGGCTTATGCGGCTTCTCGATCGAGATGCCGGAAAGTGAACATACGGATTTTACACCGAAGATGGGGTGATGGCCCTCCGTGGGTTCGCATACGACACTTACCATGTCGTATACTTCCCCACCTCGGGCTCTGTGGAGACGGTGGACGGAGATCACAGGGACCTTCTGAAGCAGGAGGTCTTCCTTGATCTCTTCTGGGGCGATTTCCTTAGGAACACGCCTAATCACCACTCTGGTGGGCGTGTCCTCGGGGAGGGTGTAAGTGTGGAAACTTACACTCCTCTCTTTAAGCGCGCGGGTCAGGCTGCGATAGTCGTCCGAGGACTTTACCGTCACCCTAATGCCGATCGGACAGGCCGTGGCTTTCGTGTACTGGATCTTGCGATCCACACACATTTTGGACACTTCGGTCCAGCGGGCTTTTTCCTGTATATACAGGGGGGACGGGGCTCGCTGCTTCCTTGAAAGGTTAGCAGCTGACTTGGGGCGGGGGGTGTTGCTGCTCTGTGACGCAGAGGCAGCAACGGCGGGCTGTCCAGAGGACGAGGGGGTTGGGGCGGGGGCGGGGGAGGGGGCAGTGGCCTTCTTGGCCTTGGTTGGCTTTGAGAGCTTCCCCTTCTTCTTCCTTTTCCCCCCGGCGACCGGAATGAAATCATCGTCCTCCGAGGAGGAGCTGATTACCGACGATTCCGAGTCGGAGGTAGGCGGGGAGGGGGCGGGGGCTGACGTGTCCATGACGTCGTCAAGGACGGTGGTGAGGTCCGGCTTTGGGGCTGGGAAGGAGGGATGGACATTTACTCTCTGTCCCTGCTTTTCCGCTGGTATGATGCGCGGTGAGAGCGCTTGGCTAGCGGCGGAGGCGCCATTATCGGCAACTGGGGGGGAGAGGGGGCTGCCTAGGGCATCCGTAAAGGAGGAGATGGACGATGAGGCTGCGGTTTGCAGCTCTGCAAACTTTTGGCCGTATCTGGCCTGGAAGTCGGGGTCCTTAAAAAGGACCTCGGTGACGAACGCAATAATTGCGTCCGTCATGGTGAGGGGGGGACCGCGGTGCTAGCTAGTAGCTAGCACCCTAAGGTTTAGAAATGTAGGATTCCTACCATACGACAGGGATATTTGTTGCACCCGTTCCTACGGCAACAAATGGAGTTTGGACGGGATAAAGGGTTGGTGCACTATGTGCTATGTGCACCGGAATTGGGATATTCCCACTGCCAGTCCCGCAGACTCACAGGACTGTCGCTGGCTAAAGGAGTCTTGGCCGCAGTAGGAGGAAATGAGTGAGTACTTAACTTCGTTGACACCGTTAGGTTTCCGTTAAGACTACCACGTTTTTGACAGTGAATACGTTTTTGTATTATCGTTGGCTACCTTTAAAAAGGCTGCCTCAGATAAAATTGTCCCGACAGGGACAGTTTGGGATTCCCTCCGCTACCTTAAAAGAGGCTGCTTCGGAAATAAGATGGCGGCGTAGCGATGACGTCACGTAGTCGCAGCTGTAGAGCACGAACGCAGGAGCGCGCGAACACTGGAGCGGCGGCACGGAGTGGGGAGCGCTGGGTGCGACCGTCGCTGGCGGCGGTCGGCGGGCGAATCATTTTGACTGTTTTTTTTTTTTTTTTTTTTGTGTCTGAAACTCGCAGTTCAACCATAGTGGTTGTCGACTGCTTAAGCGGACGTGCCCGTGGTGGTTTTAATTATTATTAAAGCCTCCAGCCAGGACTTATACTTAAACTAATCGCGACTACGCTGAGGGCACCCCCTTTGGGGTACGGACCTCGGCTCAGGGCGTCGCGGGGGGAGGGCCTCAAGGGACAGCTGAATCATGATGTGATTATTTAGGGACGAATTTTTTTTTTTTTTTTTTTAAAACTACAGCTCAGCGGTGCGTGCTGGCTTGAGCAAAGGGACTGGGGGGATTTCTGTGTCTTAAGTCCCCTGCCGTGTTCGGACATGCCGCGCACGACAGAGGGTGTCTGTACGTCAGGTTGCTTCACGATGTGCCTATATTAACTTAGGACACGCCGCGTCGCGGTGTGAGTCGGTGTCGTGTGAATATGTCATGCGGGCGGACTTGAAACTATCGGCACAGCGGCGCGGGCTGGCTCTGTCAAGGGACTGGTTGCATGGCTCTGCGTGGGGACTCGCGACGGTCCTCGGCGGCGAGGACGGAAGGACGGTGGTCTGCGTCTTTTCAACGTGCTAGTCTCCCTACGGCTCTCTTGGAGCAGGGTCGTAGCGTCGTCGGGTGTGATTAAAGTGTGCCGTGGCCGGCGAATTTTACTAACTTGGGAGGGGACGTATCGGCCGGCCGATACGATTAGGGGGTTCCTATGTTTAGCAGCCTTCTCGAAGAAACGCTTGGTGAGGCGTTTCATGAACTGCTGGACGGTGGGGAGTCTGAGATCCACATGCAGCTCCTCATTCCGAACAAAGTAGGGGGCTCCCACTGCTCTGCGGATGAAGCGGTTCTGCAGGGTCTGCATCTTGTGGAGGAGATGTGACTTTGCGTGCGCGAAGACCGCACAGGCGTACGTCATGATGGGACGGATCACTGTGGTGAACAGCCGCAGCTTGCACTTGAGTGACAGTTTACTGCGGCTGGACACCAAATTATGGAGTCTCCCTTGCGCGAAGTAGGCCCGCGCGCGGACGCTACTTATGTGCTTGGCAAAGGTTAGATGTTCATCTAATATGACTCCCAAGTATTTGGCTTGCTTCTCCCAGGAGATCGGCTTGCCATACATGGTGATCGGGCGGGGATCATTTTGACTGCCAGGGGTGCCTATATTTATTACCCAAACTCTATGGGGCACGTAGTGCAGCAAATGCAAACCCGGACAGCCAATATAATTTGATTATTTTACAAATTAACTTGGACATTAACAGTCGACCAATCACAGGCATTACAACATTCTGACGATAACCAATCAGAAGGGTTTCACTAATCTCTTAGGTAATGAACACCTGCATATTTCCTTTTACATATTTACTGGTCTTGCCAACAGCAAAACTGACATATATACATACTACAAAGTATGTATTCCATGGACAAACTGAATCTACGTTATATTTTACATTTAGATTCTAATTTTACATTCTCACAAATCTATAAACTACAATAAAAACAAACCAACTTCACATATGTATTTCAATATGTACATAATTTTACATGGTGGACTTTGAAAACTTTCCACTGTCTGTAGCCAATCCATGAGAAGCATGAATTTGAACAACCAATCGCTGTCTAGCCAGAATTCCCTACTACGGGCTTTATTACAATTGGTCAGCTTTAACGCTGTGACATACACTACTTGCGCTATAGAAAAAAGTTACCTCAGTAAACTTTAACATTAAACATACTTTTACCCTTATTTTTAAGACATTAACATAATAAGACATAATGAAACATGACAAAAACAAACTAAACTAGCTATAGTTTGCTATGGCCCAGAGTGATGGTGCTTTTTCAACACCGGGGTGATGGCGCTTCCTCTACATACCACCCCCCGTGAAAGGCTTCAACCGATCACGCTACCGTCGGTAGGAAGCACAATCACTCGGACCGCAGGTCTACGTAAGACCCCCGACGTCGTCTCTATGTCGACTACTCTCACTATAGAGTCCATCCCGGGACTTACATTTTTGACTGCCCCTTTTACCCACTGATTACGTGGTCTATTCTCATCTGTCACCAGCACGACGTCGCCGACCTTGACGTTGGGCACGTCGCTCGTCCACTTCTGTCGCCGCTGCAGAGCCGGAAGAAACTCACGCAGCCACCGACGCCAGAAGATGTCAGCCAACGCGTTGACACGACGCCACATGCGTCGCGAGTCGACGTCGCCCGGATCAGGGTGCACGTACGGAGCATCTCCCGCGGCTGTGCCCAGCAGGAGATGATTGGGCGTCAATACGACGGGATGGCTCACGTCGTCAGAGACATAACATAAAGGCCGGCTGTTAACGATCAGCTCGGCCTCGGTGAGGAGGGTGTAAAGGACCTCCTCACGTGGGGCGCGCTCTCGCAGCGTCGCCTTGAGGGCGTTCTTTGCTGAACGCACTAGACGCTGCCAGCAGCCACCCATGTGTGGGGCCGCGGGAGGGTTGAAGTGCCAGGCAATGCCCCGGCCGACGGCTTCTTCTTGGACCCGGGTGTGGTCCAGGTCCCGCAGCGCAGCACGAAGCTCGGAGTTGGCCCCGACAAAGTTAGTACCCTTGTCGGAGTACATGTGGGCGGGCCGGCCCCGGCGCGCCACTAGGCGCCGCAGGGCGAGGATGGCGGAGTCGGCGCTCAGCGAGGCCGCCAACTCAACGTGGACAGCGCGTGTGGTGAGGCACGTGAACAGCGCCCCCCACCTCTTCTCCCGGCGCCTCCCATGCTGACCTCCATGGGGCCGAAACATTCGACCCCGCAACGCACGAAAGCGCGTCGCGTCACCTGCGGCCTTGCGGCCGGCAGGTCTCACATAATTTGGCGCCGCCGGCTTATCTCGAGCCGGCCGGCACACTTGACATGTTGATACTCGTACTACGTCGTGCACATTTTCTGCGGAGTGTGTGGCGTCCCGACGCCGCTTGCGTCGTCTGCCGAACCAGGCTAGCACTCTCGCTAGCACGCGCTGCTTATGTCTACACGTCGTCGACTTTCTGCCGCGGTCGACTACTGGCTCTCCACGTATTGCCAGTCTGTGGGTACACTGTACCCGCTTAGCGTCGGCACCTCCTGACCTCAAGTCGGAACATGCCTGCCGCCGCTCCTGTGGACAACAAAGAAAGGCGGGACCCGATAGCCACGCATTACTGCTTATCGGCCATGACAACTTGGTTGCCACGTCAGCTGGGTTCTCCGCCGAAGAAACCCAGCGCCAGTCCCCTCTCCCACTCCGCGAGTACGTATCACCCAAATGGTGAGACACAAACCTACTGTTTACATACTTGTATATCCAACTCATTACCCCTGCGCTGGATATACTGTTGGGTGGAGCAGCAGCACAGCGCGCCAGTATCTTTGGCGACCTACGCAGCCTTACCTCCTCCCTACGAGTGAGGCGCCACACTGACCTGGCCGCCATGCTACCACCCACCAAACATCGACATACATACATACATTTAATATACGTACCATTAATAGGTACGGCAGCATGGTGAGACAGGCACCATCCTGGATGGCCTACTTTGCCTCCTACCTTGGAGGTATACCCCTCGAGTGACCCGTCTATCTGCTTACATATTGCAGCTGCACAGTCACCATCACGGCGCAGCTTGCACTTTACCTTACATAATACACCTGGCTTGCCATCTGTCGACTCACTCGGTGTCGATCCAAAGATGGCAGAGGCCGGCATGCGTTCGCCTGACGCACCATCTGTCGACCCCCTAAGTGTCGACCCTAAGATGGCAGCGGCTCGCATGACTTTACATGGCTTGCCATCTGTCGACCCCCTAGGTGTCGAGCCCAAGATGGCAGCAGTTTGCCCACTAACCCGATGTTTAACCGGAGCCAACCCTATTGGCTCCAGGTCAAACTGTTGCTCGACCCTATCAGGCAACATGGGTAATGAGCTGGACATACAATTAACATATTGAACATTGGTGGAGCACACCCTCCTTAGAGGGCCATGAACCACCCATCCTAACTTTGTGAGAGAGGCAACCGGCTTACCAGACTTTCCCCGGCGTGTCCTCTCACTGGCGAGTAGCTCCCAGTTGTCCTGCCCGATCAGCAGCAGCGGCTTGGCTCCCAACATCTCTTTGCAGCCCAAGTCACGGAGGTGTTGATGCTCCTCCATGATGCCAGCAGGCACTGACTGCGCCGGCAGGTCCAGGTCCTGTAACGTACGACACAAAATATTGAAAGTTTTATTCGTAGCTCCGCTTACTGACAGTTCTATCTCCTTGGAACTAGAATCGTATAATTCGATGCCAAGTGCGCTTTGGATTCTAATCGGTTTTTGGACACCTTTGACATTTCCAATTAGATTCTTGTCCACCAAAGACACAGTGGCCCCGTCGTCCAATAGGGCGTAACAACTCTTAATCTTGTTGCCAACTTTTACCGTCACTGGTATAACTTTTAGAAGAGCACTGCCTACATTTACTCTCATGTTAGTTACTGATTCATGTTTCTCTTGGTGTAACATAACATGATGTGCCGCGTTGCACTTTTCACATCTTTTCCCCCGACAGTGGATACGCGGGTGATCTTTGCTGAGACATTTAAAACAAACACACGTATTTCTAACATGTCCCCACCTCTCTTCACTATTTAATTTAGCGAATCTCTCGCATTGCAGCAATGTGTGCGTTTTCTGACATAAGGAACATTTATTTTTCTCATCAGCTGTTTGTTTTTCAGTATCAGCTGTTTGTTTTTCAGTATCAGCTTCAGCTTGCACGAACAACTTTTGTTTATTGACATTTTGATTATTTTTATTAGGCACAGCAGATCTTGATTTTATATTAACAGCTGGGCCAGGGCTAGGCAAGTCTAGTTGTACATAATACGAAGTATTACTGGCTAGGTGCACTAGAAATTCTGACAATAACTCTAGGCTAGGCGACACCCTGACATCGATGCCTTGCGATGATGCCACCCCCATTGCAAAATCCCCGTACTGTGCACGTTGAATAGGCGTAAGTTTAGACAACAATTCACTTACCAGCTGTGGGTTGTTGAGATATCCGTTAGCATTTATGTTCCTTAGCAACGACACACAATTACGTACCGTGGTGGAGAATGTACGTAACTCACGTCCACTGTCGGTGACTCTTGGTAATGCACGCACTTTTTTGATGGCACATTCTAATAAAAGGTTCGGATGGCCGAACTCCTCGTCGAGCGCCCTCATGATGTCGGCTGGATTGATGCATGTGCGCAGCAGGTCTTCCACTGCCCGCCGTGCGTCGCCTTGCAACGACGTTCGCAGCCGAGCTAGGTTCTCGTACGATTTAAAATTATACTGGGCCGTCGTCTCCCAAAACATATTTTTATATGCGAGCCAGTCTGCCGGGTTGCCACCAAACATGGGCAGCTCGTAAGCTTGCCTTGGCACCGGGCGTGGCCGAGCTATGCTTGCAATAGCGTCGGCCAACTGATCGAAACGGTTGTCCCTCGGCTTGCGCTCCGCGTCCTCGGGCTCGTGCCCCCAATTTACTCCCCCCCTTGCTGCTGGTGTCTGCGGACCAGCAACCTCACGAGTTGGCGCCGCCAACACTGGATCCGCAAACTGCACTGACACTGTGGGTGGTCGTCTTTCTTCATTGGGCACAAACCGTAGCACGGGCGCTGTCGTAGCGCAAGAACTAACTGTCGCCATCGCGGCACTTGGCGTCGCGGCGCGCGTAACATGCGTCGCGGGCGCACCGGTATATGTAACGGGCGCGGTCGCGGGCGCTCCGCTGTACGAAGCGGGCGCTGACACGGTCACTTCTACGCGCGCGTTATTAGGTACGGCGAGTGTGGACGGTACACGGCACTCCAATGACTCGCGTTGTCCATCTTCTTGTGGAGTCGTGTCCATCCACTGTTCCACACGTCGGGTTGTAGTCCCCTCCTCGTCCGTACCTGATGAGTTCTCAGCGTCTATTTCAGCCAGATCGACCTCCAACTTCTTCCTTACAAGCCCCTCTCTGAGGCGCACCAACTCCCTCTGTGCCTCGTACTCCGCCTTCCGCCTTAGGTAAGTGGAGTGGCTCTGTCCGCTGCTGGATGAGGCGGCGACACTGGGCTCTTTCGACTCTCCCCTTCCACGGCCTCTTCGTGGCGTTATCTCTGGTGCTTTCACATTGCGGTGATCTACTATACGACCACCCACCAGAGGTATTGCCGGCGTGGGGAATGACGACATCGTTGGTGCCATTGACGGTGAAGCGGGCGCCCTCTCACTGGGCACGCCCGAGTCTGACTCTAGGTGTCTTGTGCTCATCTTCCTCGACATACTCCTTGTCGTGACCACACTATGCTCACTCATAATACCCAGTCACAACACACAATCCGGCGAACGAAGGACCAAATTGTTGACGATGCTTTTCGCGATAGGCGCGAGGGTTGAAGGATTTGTGTGTGACTGGCGTATTGTAGTCTTGCGACACGCACGTGTGATGAATGGAGCAAGTGGGTCAATAACTTGAGACACAGATTGAATGAAATGGTATATATTGGTACATAAAAAACAAGGTAAAATGGTAAAAAGTCACAAACGAAGCACAGGTTTAATACACAGAATTACGGTTGAAAAACAAGTAGAATTACTGCCCCAATAGTGGACAGTAATAACAGTCTGTTCAAGGTATGGAACTAGACACACAGTCTGTACAAGGTATGGTACAAGACAATAAACCGCCGTACAAGGTATGGTACAAGGCGATAGGAGCGAAGCCAGAGGGCTTTCGAGCTCACTGAGTCACTGACGCTGAGTAACTGATTTTGACTGTTTTTTTTTTTTTTTTTTTTGTGTTTGAACTCTCGCAGTTCAACCCTAGCGGTTGTCGACTGCTTAAGCGGACGTGCCCGTGGTGGTTTTAATTATTATTAAAGCCTCCAGCCAGGACTTATACTTAAACTACTCGCGACTACGCTGAGGGCACCCCCTTTGGGGTACGGACCTCGGCTCAGGGCGTCGCGGGGGGAGGGCCTCAAGGGACAGCTGAATCATGATGTGATTATTTAAGGACGAATTTTTAAACTACAGCTCAGCGGTGCGTGCTGGCTTGAGCAAAGGGACTGGGGGGATTTCTTTGTCTTAAGTCCCCTGCTGTGTTCGGACATGCCGCGCACGACAGGGGGTGTCTGTACGTCAGGTTGCTTCACGACGAGCCTATATTAACTTAGGACACGCCGCGTCGCGGTGTGAGTCGGTGTCGTGTGAATATGTCATGCGGGCGGACTTGAAACTATCGGCACAGCGGCGCGGGCTGGCTCTGTCAAGGGACTGGTTGCATGGCTCTGCGTGGGGACTCGCGACGGTCCTCGGCGGCGAGGACGGAAGGACGGTGGTCTGCGTCTTTTCAACGTGCTAGTTTCCCTACGGCTCTCTTGGAGCAGGGTCGTAGCGTCGTCGGGTGTGATTAAAGTGTGCCGGGGTCGGCGAATTTTACTGACTTGGGAGGGAACGTATCGGCCGGCCGATACGATTAGGGGGTTCCTATGTTTAGCAGCCTTCTCGAAGAAACGCTTGGTGAGGCGTTTCATGAACTGCTGGACGGTGGGGAGTCTGAGATCCACATGCAGCTCCTCATTCCGAACAAAGTAGGGGGCTCCCACTGCTCTGCGGATGAAGCGGTTCTGCAGGGTCTGCATCTTGTGGAGGAGATGTGACTTTGCGTGCGCGAAGACCGCACAGGCGTACGTCATGATGGGACGGATCACTGTGGTGAACAGCCGCAGCTTGCACTTGAGTGACAGTTTACTGCGGCTGGACACCAAATTATGGAGTCTGCCTTGCGCGAAGTAGGCCCGCGAGCGGACGCTACTTATGTGCTTGGCAAATGTTAGATGTTCATCTAATATGACTCCCAAGTATTTGGCTTGCTTCTCCCAGGAGATCGGCTTGCCATACATGGTGATCGGGCGGGGGGCAGAGATATAGTGATTCGGCCTCGAGTAGAGGACCGCCTGACTCTTGTCGGGATTCACTTCAATCCTCCATTTCCTGAACCATTTCCCCAAATTGGTTACCGCGGACTGGAGGTATCGGGCTATTGCGACTGGACTTCTCCCAGTGGAGTAAATAGCCGTGTCGTCAGCAAACAGTGCCAACCCGGTCTTTTTACTCTTTGCGATATCGCTCGTAAATAGTGTGAACAGCAGGGGTGATAGCGGGGAGCCCTGAGGGACTCCTGCCCGGATGGGGCGGGGGGAGGAGAGTTCTCCTTCTATGCGATAGCGGAAAGTGCGATTTGACAAAAAGTCTCGTAGGATGAGCACGAGCCTATCTGGCACTCCGATTTGGTACAGCTTATAGATTAAGCCGTTGTGCCAGACTTTGTCAAACGCCTTCGCTATGTCAAAGAACAAGATGCCCGTTATATATTTGTTCATGAAGCCGGCGCTTACATGCTCAACAATACGGTGGACTTGGTGGACGCACGAGTGTTCAGTTCTAAATCCAAACTGCTCGTTGGGTATCAGGCTTTTGGCTTCGGCATAATCCTTGAGCCGCTTATAAATAAGCCTTTCGTAGATTTTACCGAGCGCATTAAGTAAGCTAATGGGACGGTAACTGGAGGGATTAGACTTGGGCTTGCCTACCTTGGGTATTCCAATTACCGTGGCCTGTTTCCATTTCTGGGGGAAGACGTTATTAGTTAATGCGCCATTGAAGATGGCGGTCATTAAAACAATAATTTGGGCGGGGAGGAGTTTGATTACTCTGTTGGTTATGCCATCAGAGCCTGGGGCTTTCCTGGGTTGAAGTCTTTTGATAACCTCCTCCACCTCATCCGGGGTGATGGGTGGAAGGGGGTTATCTGGGTCTTCAACAGGTGGGATAGAAGCTCTCCTTTCGACTTCGGCATCCACCTCTTCGAGGTGGGCCTGGTCTACTGGTTGAGAGCTGGGGGAGCACTGGGCTTCCAGGCAGTCAGCGAGACATTCCGCTCTCTCCTGGTTGTCGAACGCCACACTATTGTCGGGACGAATGAGAGGAGGCATGACTTCCTCCGTGGACCTAAGTTTCCTCTGGAGATGCCAGAAGGCTTGGTGGGTGGGCTCCAGTTCGCCTAGCATCTTCTCCCAGCTTGCCGAGCGCTGCTCCGCAATGCGTTTCCTCACAGCTCGCTGCAAGTAGCGCATGTGGGCTTTGTTCGCGTCACAGGGAAAGTTACTATACGCACGGATGGCCGCGTTCTTCTCGGTTATGAGATTCCGTACATCCTCCGGGAGTTTCCAGCGGTGGTCTTCCACTACTGGTATCTCCCTTGAACAATCGTTCAGGATGGATTGTACGTGATCCGTAAGCGAGTCGATCGCTGCCCTCGTGTCAGCGACTGAGGTTATGTGGTCGGGGATGGAGTCCAAGTGGGTCGACGTGGTGGATTTCAGCCTGTCGCTTACTTTCCTCCAGTCGGTAACCACTCGGCTAGGGGGGGGCCGGCTGGGATCGTCCTGCCCCGAGCGGGAGCCTAGGTGCATGATCACCGGGCGGTGGTCTGAGTTAAGCTCATGAACTACTTCTATCAATTGTAACCTAAGGTTTACATTTTTTAGAAGCGCTATATCCAGGACATTGGGCCTTTTTCGGGGGTCGTGTGGGAAGGAAGTTGGACTCATCGGGGCGATGATGTCAAAGTTGAGGGATGCGCCTAGGTTGAACAACAACCTGCCTCTAGCCTTGGTTGTGTTGCTGTTCCATGCGAGATGTTTGGCATTGAGATCTCCCGCTATAATAACGGAGTCGCTCATGCCGAAGAGGGCTGTGATATCGCTGGTCAGGGCGATTGGGTCGTCAGGCTCGTCACGCCCGCCTCTTGTCGGCGGCATATAGGCGGATATGATGGTTATCGGCTGATGACCAGTCATGCCCAGCCTACAGGCCGAATACTCCAAGTGGGTGCTCGGGGCGGGGGGGTCCAGAGGGACACAATACAGATCATTCCTGTAATAGATTAGTGTCCCTCCCTTGTGACAGCGAGTCCTATCATTGCGAACTATGCGGTAGTTGGCAATTTTAGGGCTTCTGTGGTGGGGTTTTAGGCATGTCTCCTGTATGAGGAAAACATCTAGCTGATGCTCTCGCAGGAACTTGGCGATCTCATCCCTCTGGTCTAAGATTTTACCGTCAATGTTGAAGAACCCTATTTTTAGGTTTCTTGGCTTAAGGCTTCTTGCATTTTTTTGCGTCAACATAATGAACCTAATCCAGTTGATCCAGTACCTTAGCGATACTGTCGAACCTCGCCCATATTTCATGGGCTGCCTCAGGGGTGTACTGCCCTGCCTTCTTAGTCTGCTTAATGATCGCAGCTAAGGCTCGGGCTTCAGGGGTTCTAAATATCTGGTAGGCCTCTAGAATGGTGAGGCCTACGCTTTTATCGCTGTCTCCAGCGGGGGAGTGGGTTGCTGGCATTGCTGCCGGGGCCGCAATGCGGCGCGCTCCAGTCGGGGGAACTACCGGGGCTACTGGCGCGGAAGTGGGGGCCGTCACTGGTGTAGCTTTGGCCAAAGGCGCTGGGACGGGGGCGGGGCGGGGGGGCACCAGTGCGGGGAACGCTCGCTGGTGATTTAGCTTGCTCCATGGCGAAGCTCTTTGAGGTGCGAGACGCTCTGGAATCAGGGCGGCGGGGGCGGGGGCCCTCACAGATGGGCTCTCCCTCAGCTGGCGGGCATCGGCCCGCTTGATGACTTTGGGAGCCATCTTAGGAGCTTTGGGGCATCCGCGGTAGTTCGCCGGGTGTCCCGTTTGACCGCACAGAACGCAGCTCGGCGGTTCCGTGCATTGTTTGGGGTCTTTCGGGCGGGGGCAGTCCGCCGTCCCGTGTTCACCCAGGCACTTGACGCACCTGGGTGTCGCAAAGCAATTGCTCTGCGCGTGGCCGTACATCTGACAGCGGTGACACTGTCCTAGTACGGAGGGCTTGTTCGGCTTCTCAATTGAGATGCCCGACAATGAGCAAACCGACTTGATCTTGAAGATCGGGTTGTGCTCTTCAGTAGGTTCGCAAACGACGAGTACCATGTCGTACTCGTCGCCACCTCTAGCCCTGCGAAGGCGGTGTACCGCCATGACGGGGACTTTCTGGGCTAAGAGATCCTCCTTGATCTCGGTCGTCGGGATTTCCTTTGGTACACGTCTTATGACCACTCTGGTCGGCGTCTCCTCTGGAAGGGCATAGGTGTGGAAGCACACCTTTCGGTCTTTGAGTGTCTTTGTCAAGGCACGGTAGTCGTCGGACGACCTTAACGTGACCTTCACTCCCTGAACACAGGACTTGGCATTTGTGTATTGGATCCTTCGATCCATACACATTTTGGACACCTCTGTCCATTTCCCCTTGTCTCGGATGATGACGGGGGGGATGCGCTGCCTCTTGGGGAGGTCAGCGGCTTGGGGGCGAGCAGACGACGTGCTCGGGGCGGATTGCCTGGGGGTCGGTGGGGCTGGGGTGACCGAATCGTCGGTGGTCTTTTTGGCCTTGGTGGCCTGGGCCGCCTTGGCGGGCGCGGACTTCTTCCGCTTGCCACCGACGGTTTGGTACTCCTCTTCCTCGGAGGAAGAGCTGGATGAGTCTGAGTCAGCAGACGACTCCGACTCAGACACGGGGTTATCGGCCGGGACAGTAGTGTCCATGGCCTCTTCGGCAGGGGGGTTCGGCCTCTCCGATGCGGATGGCTTCGGATTGGGCGAGGGTGCGGCTACCGGGGTAGCCTGGGGCTTTGAGCCGGCTTGGACTGCCGGCGAGGATGGGCGCGGCGGGGCGCGGATGCTGGCGCGAGGGGAGGGGGGTGATCCTCTATCCTTCCCTACCGGGGAGCGGGGGGTGTCCTCCGATGGCTGGCCGGCCACCGGAGGGTTCAAGAAGTGATGGCCATATTTGGCCAGAAAATCTTTGTCCTTTAAAAGGACTTTCTTGAAGAACGCTACAATTGTAGCGTCCGTCATGGTGGGGGGGGGACCGTGGTGCTAGCCACAGCTAGCACCCTTAGGTTAAATGATTAAAACCCTACCATACGACGAAGGATATTTGTTGCAACGCGTCGTCCTACGGCAACAAATGGAATATGGGAAGGAAAAAAGGGTATTAGGAATGGGATTTTCCTACTGCCAATCCCGCAGACTCACAGGACTGTCACTGGCTAAAGGAGTCTTGGCCGTAGTAGGAGGATTTGGTCCACTTAACTGCCTCGCCCTGAAGGGGGTCGGCGGGTGTATCGGGTCGACACCCCTTGACTCGTTGTCACCGTTAGGTATCCGTCAAGGACCACTAATGTGGTTATTTACACTGACTCTACTGGGGCCGCGGCGCGACGCGAGATTTGTCCGTAGACGCAGACGCAGCTATCCGGGGCGGAGATGCGAGAGCGCACGATCGGGTCTGGCGGGCGTTGGCGGCTTGTGACGGGCAAGGCGACGCGAAGCGTAGCGATGACGTCACGCTGCTGTAGTTGTTTGAAGTTTGAAGTTCACTGCGAGCACCAATCCTTGAGCGCACGATCACTGCAGACAGGAGCGCACGAACAGTGGAGCGGTGGCACAGTGGAGAACGGAGAGCACAGAACACGACCGTCGCTGGCGGCGGTCGACGAGAGTGACGCTGATTTTGACTGCCAGGGGTGCCTATATTTATTACCCAAACTCTATGGGGCACGTAGTGCAGCAAATGCAAACCCGGACAGCCAATATAATTTGATTATTTTACAAATTAACTTGGACATTAACAGTCGACCAATCACAGGCATTACAACATTCTGACGATAACCAATCAGAAGGGTTTCACTAATCTCTTAGGTAATGAACACCTGCATATTTCCTTTTACATATTTACTGGTCTTGCCAACAGCAAAACTGACATATATACATACTACAAAGTATGTATTCCATGGACAAACTGAATCTACGTTATATTTTACATTTAGATTCTAATTTTACATTCTCACAAATCTATAAACTACAATAAAAACAAACCAACTTCACATATGTATTTCAATATGTACATAATTTTACATGGTGGACTTTGAAAACTTTCCACTGTCTGTAGCCAATCCATGAGAAGCATGAATTTGAACAACCAATCGCTGTCTAGCCAGAATTCCCAACTACGGGCTTTATTACAATTGGTCAGCTTTAACGCTGTGACATACACTACTTGCGCTATAGAAAAAAGTTACCTCAGTAAACTTTAACATTAAACATACTTTTACCCTTATTTTTAAGACATTAACATAATAAGACATAATGAAACATGACAAAAACAAACTAAACTAGCTATAGTTTGCTATGGCCCAGAGTGATGGTGCTTTTTCAACACCGGGGTGATGGCGCTTCCTCTACAAACGGATTCAGAATGCTGCTGGGGCTGCCCCGTTTCTGTAGTGCCTCTAGTATGTTTGCAGAGGCCCGAGTTGATGGCTTCCAAGCCATCATGCGCAAAAGAACCGCCTCTCTGTTGAGCAGAGTGCGGGGCAGCTCTAACAGTGTCTCCTGCAAGTGATTGCTGAGAGGCTTGACTCCTCAATAATGAGGGCTTTCGTTCGGGTTTTAGTTAGATAGCGCTGCTATGTGACTGGAGCCTGTATGAAACTCCTCGCCTTGCCTGTGAATGTTTTAATACCTACCTACTAACACTAGATATTAAGAATATTGTTACTAACAAATAATGGACTCTGTGTGAACAAATAAATTATTATTATTATTATATTTACCACCATCACGAATTTATTTAGATTTTTCAAGTTTAGCTTTTAGGAGGCGGGGAGAGGGGGGGGGGGCAGTCATGCCCACTTTACAAGTATGAGAGCTACTATAAAAAAATCTTTATCAAGATTTTATTATTTCGATATCGTGTTGTGATTAACATTATGTATCCATGGAAAATTGCAGCTTTCTAGTACCTACTAAGTCTCTTAGCTATGCCTCGGATAGACAGATGGATAGCCCGAAACTATAAGTGTTTCAGGTCCTTATTAGGACTACAAAACCCATAAATATACTTGTATTACTTAAATGTTTAATGTATTTTTTTTTTAATGTTTTACTATTGTATAATATCTAAATATGAGTACCATGAAGCATATAATGTAACTGCTTTTTATTTTATTTTATTTTTTTACATGAACGAGCATGGCAGTTGAGAGTTTGTCATGCTCACTCAAATGTCTCGCTGATGGTGGCGCGTGTGTTGGGCCATTCAGTTCCCTTCAATATGGTTGAGCTGAATGGTGCTGATCCACGCACCCGTCAGTTGAGACTGGTCATCTCTCAACTGCCACTTGCTTATTTTTTTTTTATTGTTTATGAATTGTTCATTTAACATTGTTCTCATATATTAGAAGCAACACGACATTATGTAACTAGGATTTTTGTAATAGGTACATAACATATTTTAAAAGAGTGTCCATTGAGTTTCTTGCACGGTCTTCTCCATAGAGATCTCCGCCTTGGAATGTGCAATTAGCTTCATCTTTCTGACTGACCGACTTATTGACAATTCAAAAGTGCCTGTAAATAGTTTATTTGAAATAAATGACTTGACTTTGAGTTTGTCCCACTCCTGGGAAAAGTCCTCCCCCATTTCTTCCACTTCTCTTTTAGCTGTGCTTCTTCACGCCAATTCGCCAGTATGCTATCCAATGCATTCCACCGTCTTCTCATCGGTCGGCCACGACCCCCATCTAGCTGTGTCAGGGCTCCAGTCTTGCGATTTACGGGACCATAGCTTTAACAGCGCTTGATCCGACAGACATGACCTGCCCAGTCCCTGACTACATTACATATTCAAAAAAAGACACTAAACTGCCTTCCACCAGGCCCCACCGCTCTACCATTTATGTCACAAGCTTCGCCAAAAAACATAAAAAAGTACCTATTTTCCTAAAAGTTCCGTAACAACACCCTGCAATATAAATTAGGCACGCTACCGAACTTGGCGTCGAGCCAAACTCAATCCGTCATGAAAGTGCACAAACTCAATTCCAAGTTTTGGAACACTATCTGTTACGACCAAGGGTTGATTCGGGAAATAAAAGTGACGGAAAATCTAGAGAGTAGCCCTGGTGGCTTAGACGTTCGTACTATTTTTGTAAAAACAAAAAATAATCTTAGGAAAATACAGATCTTTGTTACAGAAACTGGTGGAGGCAAATCATCCGCTCCTGATGCGACCCTGATGCTGACCATGATTCTCGGATATAAGGGACCTATCACAGAAAGAATTATGGAAAGGGTACACCAGTGGTATACACCATAGGTCTACAATTAATTTTGTAAAGAATTACTCAGTAGTTCCAGAGAATACTCTGGAACTACTGAGTACCTACTGATTCGATTGCAAAAAGTCTTTTTTTTAAACAATGAGACGCTATCACTATCTCACCTGATAGTAAGCGATGATGTGGTCGACAATAGAGCACGCTTGCCTAGAAATCTATTGACTCTTTGCTTAAAGACCCCCAGGTGTAACAGTGGGTGTTTCTCCCACAAAAAGCAACGCTATCGCCGAGTGCCACTGGCAACTTTTTATTCTGGAAAATGCAAGGTTCGTGGCTTACGAGATCAAAGCTGCAGGGAAAAGATAGTCTTCACGTTTTATAAAGTAGAGCTATTTGTAAAGGATTTTCTTATGCAACCATATGGTTGCTGCACAGTAACGTTGTGACTTGGTCGAAGAGTATGTATCATCTAACCGATGACCATTGATCTGGTGAGGGTTGCGGGTACCCGATGGATGCGAAACGCACAGGACCGGTCTTTGTGGCGACACTTGGGGGAGGCCTATATCCAGCAGTTTATAATATCGGTAAGTACTTTAATTATAAACAACCTTTTTAAATATACTTAGAACAAAATAAATGTTCAAAGAAATGCTCTACGAATTTAGCCTTTCCTTCAGTTCGTAAGGAAGGGCTCACAGAACCTTATATGATAAATGGTATAACCAAATTATCGGAAAAAAAAGAGATCTTTACCCAACAAAAGGCTGCATTATATCTGCCAAGACTCAATTATGCTGCCGCCGCCATTTTCTTTGGACGATGAAGTTCCAAAAACTAACATTTTTTTTTGTTAGAACCTTTCTTTTGTTGAAACTAAATGTTTGCGATGGGTAGGTCGACGTTTGAATGACAGCGGGATTCAATACTGGCATTTTTACGGTAGTATTACACCTTTGCCATTGTTACAATAGTATTCATTTTATTAATGAGCAAACATATTTTCTCTAGTTTTCCTGCAATCTGTGGGAGTGATCTCGTGAAATGAGACGGAAGTGTGTAACAGAAAGCCGGGGAAGTGCGTGCTATTTGATTTGACCAATAAGCGCTCGCGGTGGGAAAGTTGGCCGTCAGACGGTAGAGCACGCGCACGGTAAGTCTGCGCGCGGTCGAAATCGGAACAACGTTTTAATTTAATTTTTCAGGGTTAATGTTGCTTATTACCAAGGTGAGATGTGAAATGTTACAACACATCATATGCGACTTCTGTAAGGCAAAAAAAATGAGCTACGTTTTTTTTACAGTTGTTTTCGTTCATGTAGTGACACTTGACTGATGAACTAGTGAGGGTTGCAGTAATTCCATGGATCTGAAACGCACAGAACCGGACACTTGAGGAGGCCTATGTCCAGCAGTAAATGTCTTTCAGCCGAAATGATGATGATGTTGACATTCTATCAACGATAACAAATTGTCAAAAATTTTAAAGAATGTCAAATTTTAAGGGAATGTCCACTTGACACTCCGGTAACGCATGTCGTTTACATAATTCAGAGTGGAAATGGGTGATCATATTTACTAATACTGATTCAAAAGACAATCTTCAAGAAAGTTAGTCAATTCCGAAAAAAAAAATTTACCTCCCATATTATTTATTAATACGACCCCTAAAAAACACGAAAATAATACTTTAACTTCGGATTTCGGTGTTTCTAGTTTTGTTTCTTCGTTATTTGACACCGACTTCCGAAATTAAAGTATTTTTTTTTAATTTTTAGTGCATTTATTTTTTTGGAAGTCGGTTGTTTTTTTGTAAAAAAGTTTTTTATTTTTCACTTTTTAGTTGTGGTACCCTATAAATAAAACTAAATAGTAAAGTTATGCCCGAATTGATAACCCCAAAAATATGGTCTTTTAACATAATTGGTGAAATTAGGTTATATCAAGGTAAACTGTACAAACCTGCGTACCACTTCAGAGCGTTTTAGCGTGATTCCAAGGTTTGCTATCAATTATGCAAGAGTTCTATTGTGTAGGTATCTCTGAAGTTCTACATTAGATCTTCACCAAATTTAAATGGTACCACATGAGGAGCACCAGCTTTAAAATAAAAAAATCTAAATCTTTAAAATCGGTTCTCATAAAAAAAAGTTCTGAGGAAAACACATATAAAAAATACAGTCGAATTGAGAACCTCGACCTCTTTTTGAAGTCGATTAAAAACTTACACAACTGTGCACACCGCTCGCACTGAGACCACAGAGTAACATTGAAGAATGGAACTTATCAAAAAGTTAGCAAAAACAAAAAGTTCCACGACGAGTTGAAAAATGGCGCTTAACCTGACGCCTACTCAGGCGAAACCAGAATCAAATTAGCTTTTCAAGAATAGTAGAAGAAACGTAGACGTGTTTGTTATTTGTTTATAGTTAGTAATTAAAAGTAAAAAAATACTTTTATAAACAAGTGTAATGGTTGGCGTGGGTTTGTACTCTGTAAAACACTATAGTTGCGACACGAAGAACAGTTTATTCATGATGGGTGCACAACAACCTGATAGACTTTTGGCGACTTTTGGCGGGAGCGAGCGAGAGCCGCGGAAGGAAACATTTACTTGCGTTCCTGTTGAGGCGCGCGACTGTCCTGGGAGCGCTGGGGGACGCGGCACGCGGCGTGTTTGGCGCGTGTTAGATTTAATGAATTATTTGATATCATTTCATTATATATTTTGATTTTCCAAGAATATTGGTCGTTGCATTTTAAACATTGGTCACATTTGTGAACCTTGGAACAAATGTAGACGTACCTACCTAAGTAAATCTTATTGTGTGTAGGTACAGATATAAAACGCTTACCTTCTAAAAAGCTGAATTGATGATACTCCTATAAATTATTACGCATTTTTTAATGATCGTTGTGTTGTATCTTTTATTTTATATTGCTACTTTAATGTAATAAGTTGTTTGAAACGATTGGGACAATACTGTCAGATAGTGTTGATATTCTTCGAATATCAACTAAGAATTAAAGATCCAGTGTTATTAAATTGCTTAATACAATCTTATTATGTTTTAAAACAATTGTACTACACAATAATTGATTATTATCACATCTATTATTAGTTTATTCATGACAATCTGTGATTGGTAGAAAATGGCGGGATATTATGTGACGTTTAAGAAAAGTATCTACTCACAACTTACTATAAAAGATGTGTTACTAGTTACTCTGATTCATTATTAAGTTGCTGAAAGTGTAATATATACAACCTCATGGAGAAGAAGCTCTGTTCTAATAACTGCTAATATACTTGATGTGAAAGATTGATTACAAAGGCTCACGTAAGTTATTTGATGTTATATCTTGTTTGTTGCTAATGATTGTGTTGATTCTGTGTATGTGCTATGTTAAGGCCCTTGTTTCTAATTATATTAAATGGTATTAAGGAATACCTATTCATGTACTTTGCCTTGTCACTGTTATTGTTTCTAAATTGCAAGATATTTCACGTTGTAAATTGATACAAGCGATAGATCATAGAATTGGATTTATTGTGATAAACTATTATTTATGATGTGTGGGTATAACACCACAAGAGAGCTACCGTGGAGTTTCTTGGTTCGTTCGAACGGGCCATTAGATTTTCGATTCATGACAAGCCTATTGGAAAAAACTTGAGAGGTGTCAAGGGACACCCGGATGGAACGAAGTTCCTTTCGATTAATTAGTGAAGGAATTGTAATATAATTTTATTTTTTTTAATTTATAATATTTTTTTTATTATTAACTACGCACACACGCACGCACGTAAGAAGTTATACTTCATCAGCTCAGCTCAGCTCAGCTCAACTCTTTAGCAATAACAACAACTATAACAAAAGTAATTGTAATAATTTTTTTTTTTTTTTACTATAGCAAAAAAGTGTCGTGACAACTTTTTCGTAAGAATTTTTTCCGTCTAGCCCCCTTTCACAACGCGCGATAAGGAACTTCGTTCCAATAAATACCTTGTCTTGTCTTTCTGTATTTTAATTAATAAACCTTTTCCCGACACACCACATTAATAGGAACTTACATACCTATAGGTACAGTAAATAACTAGTACATCAAAGCTTGATAGGTAGGTAGATATAAATATCTACTCTTAGTTACCTCCATCCTGCTGACACGCGCATGCACGGCGTTCGACCGGCGCCTGCCCCTGCTTCCTTTGGCAGCGCACCGTACCGAGTCACGAATCGAAAACACGCGTTATAGAAGCTTTTATCTTGGACAATGAACTAAAAAGTTAAAAATAAATAAATTCTAGTAAGTATTTGGCGTGTAGGTACTTACCTATTCTTAATAGTTTGGGCCAGCCCACAACTCGTTACAGGTTAGGTATTTACTAGACTTCTGTAACGTTACATACTTTGAGTATACGTATGCCAACAATGATCATTTTTCAGTATTATTTTTATCTCTAACCGTTCCTACATCTGCAAAATTTCAGTAGCCCGTGACGACCTTATTAAAAATGGTTTATGCATCCTTAACATTAGCCTTCAAAAGTTAGTTCCTCACATTTTACTTCAAGCTTCGAATTTTGAAGCCAAATATTGTTATCGTCCCATTTCACGTGAAGCTTCGAACTTTGAAAGTCAAATATTGTTAAGGTTTCGTAGAAAATTATTTCTTGGAAAGACAAATAGGTTCGGACAGTGGAAGTAAACGAAAGTAAAGTTTTGATTCCGCTTCAGAGTAGGCGGACAAACTGAATACCAAAGTTAAGCGAGAAACGGTAATCTATGCAAATATATCTTAGACGAGTGTAGTTGGAAAATAAAATTCTTAGTTGCAAATGTGGAGGTAAACTTTTGAGAATTACTGTGTATGTTGGAGCATGTTTACTTAGTTGTTATAAATTTTCAGCTAAACAAACAATAAGTTTTAGTGAATATAATGCAAAAACATATAACATCTTCGAAGACATGTAACATCCACCAACCCGCATTGGGCCCGCGTGGTTGATTACAGCCCACACCGTCTCACAGTGAGGAGGCCTGTGTCCCAGCAGTGTAAACATTATGGGCTGATTATGCTTATATTACGCAAACGTATGATGATCTCAAAATGAAGGACTCAACATTTTTGAATTCCAAAAGTCTAAACTTCCTGCACTGTCTTGCTTACCTAATATTTACAAAGAAGGTTGTTGATACAGTTTTTTTTTTTTTTTTTTTTTTTTATGTTTGATAGGCTCGCGTTTGACCACTATCTCACCTGATGTTAAGCGATGATGCGGTCGAAGATGGAGCACGCTTGCCTAGAAGTAACCTATTCACTCTTGACTTAAAGACTCCCAGGTTGTATCTTACAGGAAACACAGACTCCGGTAGAGAATTCCACTCTCTAGCTGTACGTGCAATGAATGTTTTCTCAAAACGCTTTGTGCGTATGGATGGGATGTCCACCATGAACCGGTGGCACTTCGCCGTACGTCTTGTGGTCCTTAGATGAAACGGGCTTGGCGGAATCAAATCATGCAATTCCGTCGCACACTCCCCAAAATGTAATCGATATAAAACCGACAGGCTAGCAACTCGGCGTCTATGTTCAAGACTTTGGAGTTTTGACTCAACGAGTCTATCATTGCCGATGATCCTCTTGGCTCGTTTCTCAATTGACTCAAGGGCATCAAGCTGGTATCTTGCAGATCCGTCCCAAAGATGAGAGCAGTACTCCATACACGATCGGACCTGCGCTTGATAGAGTTGGAGCAGCTGTTCCGGCGTGAAGTATCGTCTCACCCTTGCGAGGACCCCCAACTTTTTGGCAGCCACTTGAGCCTTAGCCTCTATGAAGGGGCCAAAATTGAGGGTAGATGTTAAAGTAACACCAAGAAGATCAAGTCGGTCGGTTATCGGCACGGTTACACCTCGGAAAGATGGAGCCGGGTGAAATTGGCTCTTTTTAGCAGAAAAAAGACACGCCTGGGTCTTAGCAGCATTGAACTTAACCAGATTGGCATCGCCCCATTCTGAGACAGCCTGCAAGGACAAGTTCAAGCGCCCAACCATAGCCTCTCGGAGAGACCGGACCTGAGACCCACTAACTCGTGCGTCCGGCACGTATCTCTCGGCAACAGTGCTGTCGTCTGCATACCCAAAGGTACCGGGTTTTAGCAGATCGTTAATATGCAGCAAAAACAATGTTGCCGAGAGCACCGACCCCTGAGGAACACCGGCATTAATAGCCAGCAGTCCGGACGAGCAGCCATCTATGACTACTCGGATAGACCGATCCCTCAGGAAATCAGCTATCCAATCACACAATCCAGCGGGCAGACCGAAGGAAGGAAGCTTGCCAATTAAGCTGTCGTGCCAGACCCGGTCGAAGGCCTTCGAGATATCAAGGGAGACCGCAAGGGCTTCCCCTTGTTTGTCGATGGCCTCACTCCAGATGTGAATGGCATACGCTAGAAGATCTCCTGTTGACCGATTTCGGCGGAAGCCGTATTGTCGGTCACTTAGGATATCGTTAGCTTCTAGGTATGCTAGGAGCTTACCATTCAGTATACGTTCCATACTCTTACAGAGAACGGAAGTTACCGAGATGGGCCTGTAATTTGCTGGGTCAGCTCGACTACCCTTCTTGGGTACGGGTTGCACGTTAGCTTGCTTCCAAGCCATCGGCACTTTTCCAGTCTCAAACGAAAGGCGATATAGGCGTGTCAAGATCGGAGACAACTCAGGCGCACAAGTCCTCAGTACAATTGCCGGTATCCCGTCGGGACCACTAGCCTTGTTCACGTCCAGGTTACGCAGTACCCTCCGGACATCCTTCTGATGAATGCGAATGTCTGACATAATCGACTCGCATCCACCAAGAGTGCCAGGGGGCCTCGCGCCACCAGGATCTAGACGCGAAGATTCCGCAAACATAGAGGCAAACAAGGTTGCTTTCTCCTCAGCGGAGTGGGCCAGCGACCCGTCGGGTTTCAGCAGTGGAGGTAGTGAGGGGCGGCAGAAGTTCGATTCAACCGACTTAGCCAGGGACCAAAACGCCTTACTACCAGCTGGGTAAGAAGCAAGTTTGTTCCCAATTCGGCCAATGTGGTCAAACCGAGCCTTCCGAAACACCTTCTTGCAGAACTTGGCAGCCCTGTTGAAGGCTCTCCTCTTCTGACTCACGTCACTCGCTTTACGCGTCCGAGCATCGACCCATGCTAGGTAGGCCGCGTGTTTAAGCGCATCAGCGCGATTGCACTCGGCACCAAACCATGGTCGAGCCCCGCCAGACATTGTTACGTCAGAGAATGGAATGTAGTACTCCATTCCCCGCCGCAACACATCCGTCACGGCGTCCGCGCACGACGAAACATCAGTCGAAGAAAAGCAAGTGGGCCCCCAAGGATAACATGCGAAGAAAGATCGCATGCCATCCCAATCTGCTGACCTGTATCGCCAAACCCGCCTGGTGCCTCTAGGGCTAGGATCGGGCGGGGAGTAGACGGATACAGATTTCACCAGACAGTGGTCGGAAGTACCTAATGGTGAAGAAATCGACACTGAGTAACGGTCTGGATCTGTTGTCAGCAGAAGGTCCAAGCAATTGGCTGTGTGCGAATCAACATCCGGCACCCTCGTTGCCCCCTGGACCAGCTGGGTAAGATTTAACGCCAGCGCTAGCTTATACGTCTCTTGTCCAGCATGGTCTGTGTACTGGTATGGGAAGAGCCACTCCTGATGGTGGGCGTTGAAGTCCCCCAGTAACACTAATTGGGCAGAAGGGTACCGTTGCTGAGCCACATCCGCCGCTTTACTCAGATGTTGTGTGAGCCCAGTTGTCTCCAGATCACCGCTGTGCGAACGGTAGACACAGGCGTAGACAATTTTATCTAGGCCTGTGTCCACTAGGACCCAAAGAGTAGAGAACCTGGAGTCCTCAAGGTTACGGAGACGCCGATAGCAGATGTCGTTCCGGGCGTACATGCATATACCAGCGCGTGGCTTAAAATTGTGCTCCAGGGTAAACCCTGGGTAAGATAGGTACGCCACGTCAGACGGACATCCGATCTGCGTCTCCGAAAGGAATAAGAGAGCTGGTTTCTCAGTCTCTAGGTGATGGTGGACTGCGGCGAGATTTGAGTGCAGACCTCGAATGTTAGAAAGGTGCACTTTGTGTGAGAGGGAGTGCTGCCGCTGTACAGCTTTTTTCTTTTTAGTTCCTTTTTTCATGAATAAAAGAGTGAAGGAAGGAGAGGAGAAGGAAGTGAAATGAGGTTCCATGCTGGCTACCTTCAGGCACGCACTGACAGGACGGTATCATTGGAAGACTAGTCTGGAGACTGCGGGGACGCCCGAGCCCCCCCGGGAATGTCCATCGGGCCCTCTCGTCTGGTCGCCAACCAGCACGATGGTGCATTCCGGGATTTTTCGTCAGTTGGCGGGGCAGCCTTTCGTGTGTGGCTAGTACACTACTTGGGCCCCCAACTAACTGCGGTCGGCCAGCGGCGCACCGTGCCTCGGATCCCGCTACCCTCCGCGACTAGTCTCCCGATACATTCACATCAGCGCGAGCCCGGTTGGTCTGCCTGCAATGGAACAACTATTTCGACCCAACTCCTCTGGATTGGCTACACTGAGCATCGTACCGGAACACGGCCAGGCCGCTTGGCGGTACGTCTTTGCCCAGTGGGTGGTCGTCAGTCGAAGCCATCGGTCGAAACCTACCACCAGTTTGTCACCTGATTAGCACCACCCGGGGACCACGTGTAGGGACTCAATGGGTATACTCCTACGGACGCGGGTGACTCGGCCCCCATACCTATACAGTGTATATAGCATATCTCAATATTTGCACGACCAAACAGTTTAACCTTTTCTGTGCTACGGATCACAAAAGGTCGGTGTAGTTTATTTCCTGCAAGAATAGCGTGATGTATATTGTACAATCATGCTGAAATGTTTGACAATTTAATTTCAAATTTTATGGAGGATATGAACTTTTCTCCACATATTGTTTAACACAATTTTATTAGCTTAAAAAATCTTTAGAAATTAAATTTTACCCACTTTCTGGTATCCAATTGAGCTGAAATTTTGCATACATATTAAGTGTTAGACAGTTGTCCTACCGCCGGCGAGTAAAATATTAACTTTCGGCTATTTTGACGCTCAAGAAACATATTATATTAATAGTTATAATAAATAATTTATAAAACGTATTCTATTTGATATATTTTGTATGTGCTTTTCAAAATTTAGATTAGCGTCAATTTCTATTCCAAGATATTTTAAACATTTGGTAGGGGTAATTTTTGGATATGAACAGCTTGAAGTAGGAGGAAAATTACATTTATGCGCATATATGTTATTTGTAATATTAGCCATTTCTCTTCGATTTTGGATAGAGAAAACGAAGAATTTGGTCTTATCGTCATTTAAAGTGAGAGAGTGTGATATTAGCCGTTTTGAGTCGGTGCCAATTAATAAAATGATTAATTACCTACTTACAGCCTTCTTCATTTTTAACCGACGAAAAAAAAGGAGGAGGTTCTCAATTCGACCGTATATATGTTTTTTTTTTTTTTTTTGTGTATGTTCAGCCCTCACTCCGTCATTTATGAACCGATTTTGATTATTCTTTTTTTGTTAGATAGGGTACACCTCAAGGGTGGTCCCATGTCAAGGAAATCAGGATCTGACAATGGGATCCTGACAATATTGAGAGAAAACCTCGAAAATTGTGGGCACGTTTAGCGTTTCTGTATGTATGTTCGGCCCTCACTCCGTTATTTATGAACCGATTTTGATGATTCTTTTTTTCTTAGATAGGGTATACCTCAAGGGTGGTCCCATGTCAAGGACATCAGGATCTGATCATGGGATCCTGAAAAAATTGAGAGAGAACCTCGAAAATTGGGCACAAATATTGTTTCTGTTTACTTTTCATAACTGAATCAGGTATTTGCATTTTGGAACCATCACATCATGAAACTGAGCTGATGATGGAAACCACACCTTTCCTAAACAATAGAAGTCAGATATAAAAACTGGTTTTGGTGACAAATACCACTTAATATGCTTTGACGAAAAGACGTCTTTACAATATTGGAGGTAACCTCAACTGGTCAATATCCTGGGAACTTCATGGAAGGATTGTTATATCATCAGCTCAGTGGCAAGAGGAATGATGAAGAATTAGAAATTAGCCTCAGAGTGTTAAAAGATGATGCGAGCCACAAAAAATCATAAAATAAAAAACTTTTTAACAAAAAAATTAACCGACGAAAAAGAACTAAAAAGCAAAAAATAAATAAACCTTTTAAGTCTTGAGTAATGAGCTTATTTACCTACATAAAATATCAAATTTTATATAAACTAATTTTGAGTCGGCGCCAATTAATAAAATGATTAATTACCTACTTACAGCCCTCTTCATTTGTAAGTACTTATAAAATTTAGATATTTAATAATCAGATTGTTGTTTGGCGCCGACTCAAAATTAGTTTATATAAAATTTGATATTTTATGTAGGTAAATAAGCTCATTACTCAAGACTGAAAAGGTTTATTTATTTTTTGCTTTTTAGTTCTTTTTCGTCGGTTAATTTTTTTGTTTTTTTTTTTTTGTGTATGTTCAGCCCTCACTCCGCCATTTATGAACCGATCTTGATGATTATTTTTTTGTTAGATAGGGTATACCTCAAGAGTGGTCCCATGTTAAGGAAATCAGGATCTGGTAATGGAATCCTGATAAAATTGAGAGAAAACCTCGAAAATTGTGGGCACGTTTAGCGTTTCTGTACGTATGTTCGGCCCTCACTCCGTTGTTTATGAACCGATTTTGATGATTTTTTTTTAGATAGGGCATACCTCAAGGGTGGTCCAATGTCAAGGACATCAGGATCTAATCATGGAATCCTGATAAAATTGAGAGAAAACCTCGAAAATTGGGCACAAATATTGTTTCTGTTTACTTTTGATAACTTAATCAGGTATTTGCATTTAGGAATCATCACATCATGAAACTGAGCTGATGATGGAAACCACACCTTTCCTAAACAATAGAAGTCAGATATAAAAACTGGTTTTGGTGACAAATACCACTTAATATGCTTTGACGAAAAGACGTCTTTACAATATTGGAGGTAACCTCAACTGGTCAATATCCTGGGAACTTCATGGAAGGATTGTTATATCATCAGCTCAGTGGCAAGAGGAATGATGAAGAATTAGAAATTAGCCTCAGAGTGTTAAAAGATGATGCGAGCCACAAAAAATCATAAAATAAAAAACTTTTTAACAAAAAATTCAACCAACGAACAAGACCTAAAAAGCAAAAAATAAATAAACCTTTTAAGTCTTGAGCATATTTACATATCAAATTTTACATAAACTAATTTTTTGTCGCCTGGTCCTGATCGGACGGCAAACTACCCACTACTCGCCGTCCGTAGGCCAACAGGTAACCTCTGGAAGTATTGTGTAGGTAACATGTCAAATCCTTTCAGTGAAAGAAAGTTACGCTATCGCTGAGTGCCGCATCTTTTTATCCCGGAAAAACTTCAAAGGACACTAACAGACGAGCCGCATAAGTCAACGACACACTTGGCGACGACGACGTCTGTCAAAACTTCACGACAAGACCAAAGTCTTCACTTAATCTTAGATTGTCGCTTGCAGAAGGGAAATGTTGACCTGTGGCGTTGTTTTACAATTTGGGAATTTTGAAGTTGTAATAAATTCATTTTATTAATTATTAATTAACACGCTTTTATTAGCTTGTTATGTATCTATGTAACGAAATCTTTGAACGTGATTTTCACTTACTTCAAAACTTCAGATTGAATTGGAACTTCTTACACTTATCAAGAACCGATGACAATACAATAACTTAATAAGTTTGTCTGATTATCCTGATAAGGATCTTCAGGATTAACAAAAAACACGCAAGTAGAAAAGTAAGTAAATAAATAAATAAATAATAATAATAGGGCGTTACCTCAAACCATCTCCTCCATAGTTTAAAATTATTAGATGTTAAGAAAACCCTCTACATAACTCTGTAAATACGTGTAGTAGTATTAGTAATACGGGCAGTTTTGTGGCAAACTTCTGGGCAATAGCGACCCCACAGACCCGATCTCACGGGAGAACTTTTTTTCCCATCTTGGCTTGCTTTTATTGGCCGGCCGTAGTGAACACTGACTGGAAACAGAGCTCCCACCTCTCTCTTGCTTGACTGGAGATTCGTATGAGCAATCGTGCTCGGGAAAAGGATGTATAATCCAATAAAAAAACTTTTTAACAAAAAAATTAACCGACGAAAAAGAACTAAAAAGCAAAAAATAAATAAAACTTTTAAGTCTTGAGTAATGAGCATATTTACCTTCATAAAATATCAAATTTTATATAAACTAATTTTGAGTCGGCGCCAAACAACAATCTGATTATTAAATATCTAAATTTTATAAGTACTTACAAATGAAAAATGAAGAAGGCTGTAAGTAGGTAATTAATCATTTTATTAATTGGCGCCGACTCAAAATTAGTTTATATAAAATTTGATATTTTATGTAAGTAAATATGCTCATTACTCAAAACTTAAAAGTTTTATTTATTTTTAGCTTTTTAGTTCTTTTTCGTCGGTTAATTTTTTTGTTAAAAAGTTTTTTATTTTATGATTTTTTGTGGCTCGCATCATCTTGTAACACTCTGAGGCTAATTTCTAATTCTTCATCATTCCTCTTGCCACTGAGCTGATGAAATAACCATCCTTCTATGAAGTTCCCAGGATATTGACCAGTTGAGGTTACCTGCAATACTGTAAAGACGTCTTTTCTTCAAACCATATTAAGTGGTATTTGTCACTAAAACTAGTTTTATATCTAACTACTATTGTTTAGGAAAGCTATGGTTTCCATCATTAGCTCAGTTTCATGATGTGATGGTTCCTAAATGCAAATACCTGATTAAGTTATGAAAAGTAAACAGAAACAATATTCGTGCCCAATTTTCGAGTTTCTCTCTCAATTTTTTCAGGATCCCATGATCAGATCCTGATGTCCTTGACATGGGACCACCCTTGAGGTATACCCTATCTAAGGAAAGTAGAATCATCAAAATCGGTTCATAAATAGTGGAGTGAGGGCTGAACATACATACAGAAACGCTAAACGTGCCCACAATTTTCGAGGTTTTCTCTCAAATTTATCAGGATTCAATTGTCACATCCTGACTTCCTTATTATGGGACCATCCTTGAGGTATACCCTATCTAACAAAAAAGAATAATCAAAATCGGTTCATAAATAACGGAGTGAAGGCCGAACATACATACAGAAACGCTAAACGTGCCCACAATTTTCAAGGTTTTCTCTCTTTTTATCAGGTTTCCACTGTCAGATCCTGACTTCCTTGACATGGGACCACCCTTGAGGTATACCCTATCTAATAAAAAAAGAATAATCAAAATCGGTTCATAAATGACGGAGTGAGGGCTGAACATACACAAAAAAAAAATATATATATATATACGGTCGAATTACGCATTATTGTAATATTTAGAGTTTATTTTTTCCCTTATGTAATTTAATTTAATTTTCTTTTTTTATATCATGTAATTTCAGATACAATTTATTGTTTATGAATAAATGACTTATGACTTATGACTTAATTGAGAACCTCCTCCTTTTTTTCGTAGGTTAAAAATGCTGGTAGGGATTTTGATCGTACTTCCCGGATTGTTTTGATAGCCGTGGTATACTTCTCCACTCCTTAAGCACCTCAGAATATTATGTTGCCTCCTTGTTGATACGTCACACTACGTGCTAGCGACCGTTTTGGTGCCCATTTATTGAAGATTTTTTTTAAATGTCCAAATCTATTTCGATAAAATTTATTTGGGACCACTTTTGCTGTATGACCTACCTAACAAAAAGAATCATCAAAATCAATTCATAATTGGCGAAATAATCCTCCTTTTTGAAGTCGGTTAAAAAGGACACCTTTGTTCAAACACTTCAATCGACCCAAAGCAACCGTTCCTGTCACAAGCACCGAAAACAAAGGGAAATCGCCTTAAAGTCCTCAAATGCTACAAATCTTTGGATACTTATCATGAAATCTACCTCCATTCAAGATGAGGGTCTGCCTTACAAAAGGTCCCAAAGGGGCGAAGGCTCTATCTTGACCCTTTAAATCTGTGATCGAATATTTAAATAGATGTCTTTTGAAAATCTAAGACCTGAAGGGGTTTTTCACCTTGGACACTTTCGATGTACTGTTGATAAAAGAGTTTGGTGTGCAAGCATAAAGTAACTATAATTTGCTTTATTGCGTTCGTATATTAAAAAAGGGCGATTGCTGTTCACAGAGTTAAGAATAATTTTGACATTATATGCCTAATAAATCGTTTCTTTTTTTGTTAAGAAGCAACAAGTTATGACGTCTCTAGTGTGACATTCCTTGCTCTGAGCTGTACAATAATCCATTTTTAGGGTTTCGTACACATAGGGTCCAAATGGAGCCCTATTACCTCTTACTGTCACTCACGTGTCCGAGTGTCCGTCGTCTGTCACACTGGTTTTACAGCCAAACAGTTGGAGCTACAGTCTTCAAATTTTTACAGTATGCATCTTGTTCACCCAAAGCATACAAATTGTCAATAATTGGTACGAACCCTAAATGTGTAAAGTCGTCGGACTTTACACATTTAGGGTTCGTACCAATTTTTGACTGCACTTAGACGGTTATTTTGACTGTATCGTATAAGTACAGTGTACGTATAAGATATGTGTACATATAATGTGATTTCAAAGTTTCCAAGCTTTAAAATGGCATCAAAATGACATAATATTTGAGTGCAAAAAGCCAAAGAGTGTCGTCATAAAACTGCCAAATAATACGTTGTGAAATCAAAAGTGATTTTTGGATAAACTGTTATCAGAATCATAATCAATGTATTCGGAATTATTTTTTACTAGCTACGCCCCGCGGTTTTACCCGCCTGGACCGAAATAAAAGTTAGCCTATATGTTAATCCAGGCTATAAGCTATCTACATACTAAATATCATCCAAATCGGTCCAGCCGTTTGAGCGTGAAGAAGTAACAAACATACACACTCACAAACTTTCACATTTATAATATTAGTAGGATTGAGGTGAAGCCTTCAAAAGGTGCCTGAATTTTTCAAGTGACCGAGTGAGTGAGAGGACCAGGAAATGTGGGATTATCATGTTACTAAAACCACCCCGGAACCCCCTCTGCTTACCTAGTAGTTAGAAAGTCATTGAAACTACAATAGGAATGTTGCCTGGGTATGAAAATAACAATTCTGTTTAGTCCGTAAGATAGATTACCAAAAAATATTGGACAGGTAATTTTGCTTTACCAAACCAATAAAAAATTACAAAGATAAAACTCATCAAAGTTCAGGAGTGGGGGCTCATTACGGCACTCTGTTGTAAAAAGTGTCGCACACCATGACGTTACGCGAAATTTCAACGCACTGAATTGTCCTCATTTTTTGATTACGTCAAAAAAGATAAAATATTTTTGGAAATCTAACTGTCGGACTAATTTCATTTCTTTAGGAAACTACTATATTGCCACAGTCTAACCAAGTAATTGTTTCTTTTAGCTATTTTAAGGATAAAATGAAAAATATAAAACTTTTTTAATGGTTGCATGTTTTGGTTTTGAATTTAAAAATTAACCACCATTGTGCTTCACTGTTGCTCACACCGCTTGTTGATTTATTTGTACGACAGAATCCCAATTCTGATGTCAGATCACCAGGATGTATCGAGCTACAATCAGGCATCAGGTGGGTCTGTGCAGGTATATCGTGCAATAAATAACAACGGCAAAGCAATTATTCACTTTAATTGATTTGTAACTTATAAACTTGGTACTTTAAAATACTAGTAGCAACAAAACGTAGGACAGTTCCGATGCGTCTTCACTCCGTGACTCCCAGGCTAAGACTGCCCGACTAGACGAGTCTTCCCCAACCTCGAAGTCTAACGGAAACGCGTCGACTCTGTCAAAGCCCACCAACTGTAGTGTTTATAGTTGCCACCAGGTGGCGTGCTTTGTTTTGTTGCCAATTTGACTACCGGATACGACATATAAAAAAAACTGGGTAACTTTTCGCAAAGCGCGGATGCGTTGCGAAAAGTTAACCAGTTTTTTTCGCTCTCATTGCGTAAATATACTCATTGTTTTTACATAATTCCAACTCATTATTATTATGCATAAACAATAACGCATAACTTATTCGAATTATAATTTATTTATGTGCTCTACTTACACTTAGCGAAATGTTAGGATTAGTACTTCACATTATTATTCAAGTGTTATTGCTTTTATTACCTAATACAATAATAATATTATAATGTGAAGTAAATACAGGGACGACAGCGCAGTTGTTGAAATATACTTATACGTCTCCAATGCACGAGCTAATATGTCGCAGACCCAGTGTCTCCGATAGGCTTAGTGTTGAGCGCTTAACTTGTCAGGTTCAATATTGTTAAATCCCAGGTGAGTCTTTTTCGCTAAAAGAAGCCAATTCCACCCGACTCCATCTTTAGGAGGTGTAACCGTGGCGATAACCGATCATCTTGATCTTCTTGGTGTCACGTTAACATCCACTCTCAATTTTGGGCCATATTTCGGGGCAGGTTGAGAATCCTGGCAAGGGTCAGACGGTACTTCACACCGGAACAGCTAAAAGGTGCCAATTCTTCCCGGCTCCATCATTCTCAGATATAAGTACCTACTCGTATAATACTATCTTTCGGGTTTATCCTTGGTGTAAATGTCACCCACACGCACAAAACGTTTTGAGAACACATTCATTGTGCGTACAGCTCGGGAGTGGAATTTCCTGCCGGAGTCTGTGTTTCCTGATAGCTACAACCTGGGAGTCTTTAAGTCAAGGGTGAATAGGTTATTTCTGGGCAAGCGTGCTCCATGTTCGACCACATCATCGCTTACCATCAGGTGAGATAGTGGTCAAACGCGAGCCTATCAACATTAAAAAAAAAACAGTGGCACTTCGGGAGTGCCGTCAGAAGTGAAAACTTGAACAAAAATGCCCAACGCGCCTCACCAACACCGCTACGCAATCCGCTATTGAGTGCTACGACGCGAAACTAGTGCTACGGTGGTGTCATTGCTACGGTGCTTTCGTAGCGGTCACGACATCTGCTACGACTTCAGTCGGTAATGGTAACAGTGTCTCGAGTTAATTGATTTTTCCCATCTCAAAAATGCCCAACGCGCCTAAAGAAGTTTTCACTTCAAAAACTCTCAGTGGCGGTAGAAGTTTGACTTTGCGCCTGATTAAAAGAAAAGCCATAGTTTAATATCCCTAACAAAATTGGTGCTCTATTATACACGTGTAACTTCATATCCAGTCAGGATATGAAGTGACACCCACATTAAATGTTGTTGAACTTATACCTAAAAATCTCCAAGTGGTTATGTTAGAGTATTCCGGCTGAAATCCAGCGTTATCGCGTTTCTTGCATATTTATATTCTTTGGAAGGTCGCGAGTAAATCCGATAAGTTTGTTCCTATTGTCACCACTTTGTTTTATTGGCAATTTGAGCTGTTGTATTTATAAAAAAACATTTTATGGAAAAGCACTTAGCAATTTTTTTTGAATAGCCTAGTGTCCCACTGCTGGGCAAAGGGCTCGCCCATATCTTTTCAGACCCTATTTTCTTACACCTCGAATCAGTCATCTCGACACCTCTTTTTGGGCTAGCCTCGCCGTCCATCCTCTAGCACCCATTGTGTGGAGACTTTTACCCAGCGGTAATCATGCATCCGTCCAACGTGGCCCGCCTCATCCCATTGAGCCTGGCAGTCTTTTTGTCCACGTCTATAACAGGCTAGTTTACTACAAAAATTTAATTAGTCCGTCACTTAGATTACCAAATAATATTGCACACGTATTTTTAAACCAACTTCAAAAAGAAGGAGGTTATCAATTCGGATGTTTGTATTTTTTTTTTTTTGTATGTTCGGGCATAACTACGTCATATATTGACGGATTTGCAAAATTCTTTCATTCTTTTTTTGTTCGAAAGGAGTTTATTCCGAAATGGTCCCATTTAAATTTCATATAGATCTGATGATGGGTTTCGGAGACAGACAACGGAACTCTTCAAAAAGAGTCAGCAAATCAACCGCAATTGCTGCTATCGTATGTCTATGAATTGTTAACACAGTTTAATGGGAACCACAACTAAAAAGTGAAAAATAAATAACTTTTTTACTAAATATATTTTTTTGTGAAAAAGTTTTTCGTTTGTCACGTAAACCAAAAATTAGGACGATACACTGCGTTGAAATTTCGTGACACCTCGATACAATTTGTACCATTTAGTGACGTAACAAGCTCCCACTCCTGAACTTTGATGCGTTTTATCTCTGGTCCAATATTTTTTGATAGTCAAACTTACGGACGTAACCTATTCTGATTTGATGAACGTCTCGTAGTATAGAAAGTTCCAATTTTCACAATCTCTACGCCAGTAAAAAAAGTAAGCCGACCACATGGGAAAGGCATATCATGAGTTTACACAAGTTGGTAAAATTTCATGACATTTATACAGCTTTTAAACAAAATAAAATAACGATGCACTAATTTAAAATTGCAAGTAAAAAATGCCTCTTTTATTTAAAAATCTAAATAAGCTTTGTCTTAAGGTGAAAGCGCCAGGGTAGCCCGCGGTTTTTTGCAATTTTCAGGTCAGTATCAGGTTGGATGTTGGTCAAAATGGACTATTCGGATGACATCATGGCCTGGCCCTACAGGCATTAGGAAACGAGGAAGATCGATCACTAGATGGACAGATGAAATCACACGAGTCGCAGGAAGGAATTTGACGTCTGAAGCCACCGACCGCGACCATTGGTCATCTCTGGAGGAGGCCTTCACTCTCACCACGTGAAAGGTTCATGCATGCCATTTCATTAAGTTTTAATAGTTAAAGAATGCAATTTTAGTTTGAAATACGCAATTGTTTTTATTAATTATTTTTTAACTTGTTTTATTATTTTATTATGTGATTATTATTTTATTAGAATTGATTTTGATCTATTGTTTTAATTTAATTGATTTTTATTTTACTTTAAATTATTTGATTTGATTGATTTTTGTTGTTTAATTTTATTTAATTGCTTTTGCTATTTTGTTTTAATTCATTGTATGAATCTAAATTTAGCATCCAAAATTTATATGTATAACTATGAATTTCAAAAATTATAATTTAACTAAACTGAACTAAACTGCATGAAATGAAAAGGCTTTTTTATTTTATTTATTTATCAGGTTGTATGTTGGTCAAAATATGATTCGCGGCGGATATTTTTTATTATTTTGATTGACATTTTATTATTACTACTCGTATTTTGTTTGACATGAATATTTACTTTGTAAAATCTCTTTTTTTTATTACTTAATTATTGTTAATGTGAGGACTATGTGGGTTATTATTATTATTTTTCTCCTCCTTTTTACAGTAATTTTAAACGTTCTCTGACAGTTTGAGTACTTTTGCTGCCTACCCAAATGTCCTTTCTTTGGTGTTGTTCGTAGCTCCTTAGTGGTTCTAATTTGATGCCAAACGTCATGATTTCATGAAATACTGCATTTGACATCAATTCTAACTCAAATGCTTCTGAAATACTATGCTAATTCACGTCAAAGTCAAAGTCAAAACGTTTATTGCGTACTAAGTGTACAATGTTGGTGTTAATGTTGGTACTTATGGCTTAGTAGTGGCTATTTGCCAGGAAGCTATTTCCTGGCGAATTGACATGACGAAGCATAACTCAGAGAGAAATGGAAGGAATGGGAGGAAACCTTTAACCAGGACTAGCACAGTTCAGGTTAACTTAAAAAATAAATGTTTCCAATGTCAATAGTGGACGTAGGTAAATTTTACTTAAAAAAAAGGAAATTTTACTTTAAATGTCGACTCCTGAAATAAGTAGTAGTCAAAAAATAATACTGGTCATTTGGTCAATGTAAAGGATCCTTATTCTTTTTGTAAGCTGACTACAAAGTTTACAAAATGACATGACAACTCCTAATACAAAGTTTCGAAGGTCACATTAAGCTGAAAAGAATTTGAGAACTTAACTTAAAGTTTATACGAAAGTCACTTAAGACTGACTTACTAAAACTTTTGAAACTCTTTCGCCACAGAGTAAGAAAATTCGTGGAATAAGTCAAGTAAAAACTCTACAGCAGAGATTTTCTAAAGGTCAAACATATTGGTGTCTTAAAAAAAACTATTACTAGATTTTGTGCATGATGTAATGTCTGCGAAAGTTGATAAACCAGAGGGCCTAATTATTATTATATGAAAATAATCCTCCCGACCACGGAGGCCAATCTCAACGAGATCAGCCAAGTACGAAGGAGATATTATTATGTACAAGCGTGTACGCAAACACAGGTGCCATCTCTGTTTTTTCAGGTGTCGTCCTAATAGAATGCGATCATCGCGCGAATACGCGATCGTCACAGTCATTTGTACGGAAAAACCGGAAAGCGCCCTCTGTCGACGCGAAAGCGCGATCAGGTTTTTTATTTTTTTTTGGGAACGTTCTACAACACGTACTACAACACCATTTGCTAGGTATTCGTTTTGGAAAACTAATTATGTCGCATGTTTTTATTTACTTAGATACAAGTTTCTGCCAAGTTTCAAGTTCTTAATTAAACAAAAAAAAAAAAAAAAGGAATAAGATTTTTCATATAAATTTCCATCCCCTATTTTACCCCTAGGGGTAGAATTTCCAAAAATCCTTCCTTAGTGGATGCCTGCTCTGTATAAAGTATCTATGTGCAAAATTTCAAGTCTCTAGCAGCTCGGAGTTTGGTGGTGACAACCCGGTGCCTCGAAAAGTATGTTAAACCATTGGTTCTCCGCCTGATCTCTCCTTGATCGTTTCGGATTGCCTATCAGAGTGAGGCGTCATCACGATATACGATACGCGAATGCACGATCATCGTGCTTATATGTATGGCAAACTTGATCGTGATTTCCTGTCGACAGAGGGCTAGCGGATAAATTCTCAACATGAGTCACCGCACCCCTGGGCACTCAGGCAGAGAAGGAACAGGGGTGGGTATTAAGAGTCTGACACGCCCTCCCGCTCCACCCAGAGCGGGAGAAGTCATTGGATGATTTCACACCAGTTTACCAATCAGTAGTGTATTTTTATTTTTCAATTATAATGTATTGTTTGTATTACATCTTTATTTCTAATGTGCAGTTTATGGCGAGATTTTCTCGAGTCAAGTTCAGTGGCTGTTTTAATTATTCGTTTATTGCTTCTTAGTAGCTATCGTGATGTAAACTTGGTGTAGTTTTGTCTCAAGTGTCAACGCAAATGGACAATATGTGGAATCATTGAAACAGGCGCGATGTCGGTAAAATGGAGCTGAAAATTTTATTGTAGTATTGACTACCTCAGCGAAGTTTGCCGAGAAGGCTGACTCGACACGTTTGTTGCCAAATACTGCAGAAAACATTAGAATTTGTTACATGTGCATTCTAATGGAAAAGAAGTAAAAAAAACATTACGTAAGACTAGGCAATATGGTCAAAAGACTTTAGCCTTCTCTTCAGGGTAAGGCAGTAATTTTACTGTACACTAAATTAATTAAATTGATATATTTAAGTGTTTAAATCATTGATCAACCAGAATTATAATATCGCCTGCACGCCTTCTAGTTCATGTTTCTGAACTATCGCAAGGTAGACAGCTTGTCAAAACTCACTAACACCAATAAAGAAGTGTCAAATTTTGCCTAGACTTCATTATTGTTTTTCGCAGTAAATAATGTAAGTTACTTCCTAAAAAGGTCAATGGCCGGTACATGTTATTATAGAAAAGTCATAAAATTATTCGTTTTAAACAAACAGTGTCTGTGTTTAGAGTGTTTGTCCCAACAAAAATGTATGTATGGCGGGTCGGAACATCCACCTTAATAGAATCGACCGGCTGTGTTGCCTAGTAAGTACAAGTTTAAGTTTAAAATTATTTGTACGAAAATCATTATCCATAACACGTTTGCTTTATACTTTAGTTTTAATGATTATCTGTAAATAAAAAATCGGAAACTGACTGGGTGATATATCAACGCACAGCCCAAACCGCTGCACCTAGAGACTTGAAATTTTGCACATAGATACCTTATTCAGAGCAGGCATCCACTAAGGAAGGATTTTTCGAAATTCTACCCCTAAAGGGGTAAAAAAGGGGATGGAAATTTGTATGAAAAAATCTTATTGCTTGGGTTTATAAACTTGAAACTTGGCAGAAACATGATTGTATCTAAGTAAATAAAAAAATCCGACATAATTAGTTTTCCAAAACAAATACTTTACAATTGGTGTTGTAGAGAATCATTAAGATTTTTCCATACAAACTTTAACACCCTCAAAACCGCCTTTAATATCCGCTTGCTCCGCTAAAGATAAAACTCAGGATGAAAAATGTAGATTAAATAATAATAATAATATACATATTTTTGTTTAGTATCGAAAATAACCCCAACCGAACGAGAACCAACCATACAAGAGCCAACCGCACGAGAACCAACCGCCCAAGAACAAACCGCACGAGAACCAACAGCACGAGAACCAACCTTCCGAGAACCACCCGCCCGAGACGCAACCGCCCAAGAACCAACCTTCCGAGGACCAACCACCCGAGAACCAACTGACCGAGAACCAACTGCCCAAGAACCAACTGTCCGAGAACTAAACGCCCAAGAACCAATCGCCCTATAACAAACCGCCTGATAACCAACCTAGTTTCTCGTGCGGTTGGTTCTCGTGCGGTTGGTTCTTGGGCGGTTGGTTCTCGTTCGATTGATTCTAGGGCGGTGGGTTCTTGGGCGGTTGTTTCACGGGCGGTTGGTTCTCGGGCGGTTGGTTCTCGGGCGATTGGTTCGCAGGCGGTTGGTTCTCGTGCGGTTGGTTCTTGGACGGTTGGTTTTCGTTCGATTGGTTCTAGGGCGGTGGGTTCCCGGGCGGTTGGTTCACGGGCGGTTGGTTCTCGGGCGATTGGTTCTCAGTCAGTTGGCTCTCGTGCGGTTGGTTTTGGTACATTTATTCTGGTGCAGTTTGTGCTGGTGCGGTTGGTTCTCGGTCGGTTGGTTCTCAGTCGGTTGATTCTTTGACGGTTTTTTCTCGTTCGGTTGGATCTCGGGCGGTAGGTTCTCCTGCGGTTGATTCTCGTGCGTTTGGTTCTCGAGCGGTTGGTTATCGAGCCGTTTGTTCTCGTGCGGTTGGTTCTCATGTGGTTGGTTTTCGTGCAGTTGGTTCTCGTGCAGTTGGTTCTCGGGCGGTTGCTTCTCGCGCTGATTGTTCTCGGGCGGTAGGTTCTCATGCAGTAGGTTCTCTTGCGGTTGGTTCTCGGGTGGTTGGTTCTTGGGCGGTTGGGTCTTGGGCAGTTGGTTCTCGTTAGATTAGAACCGCACGAGAACCAACCGCACGAGAAACTAGGTTGGTTATCAGGCGGTTTGTTCTAGGGCGGTTGGTTCTCGGGCGTTTAGTTCTCGGACAGTTGGTTCTTGTGCAGTTGGTTCTCAGGCAGTTGGTTCTCGGGTGGTTGGTCTTCGGGCGGTTGGTTCTCGGGCGGTTGGTTTTCGGAAGGTTGGTTCTCGAGCGGTTGTTTCTCGGAAGGCTGGTTCTTGGGCGGTTGGGTCTTGGGCGGGTGGTTCTCGGAAGGTTGGTTCTCGTGTGATTGGTTATCGGGCGGTTTGTTCTCAGCCGGCTCGTTCTCGGAAGGTTGGTTCTCGGAAGGTTGGTTCTCGTGCTGTTGGTTCTCGGGCGGTTGGTTCTCGGGCGGTTGGTTCTTGGGCGGTTGGTTCTCGGAAGGTTGGTTCTCGGGCTGCTGGTTCTCGGAAGGTTTGTTCTCGGAAGGTTGGTTCTCGGAAGGTTGGTTCTCGGAAGGTTGGTTCTCGGAAGGTTGGTTCTCGTGCGGTCGTTTCTCGTGCGGTTAGATCTCGGGCGGTTGGTTCTCGGGCGGTTGGTTATACCAATTTTCGAGCTAAATGAAGGAAGCAAAAAACTGTTCCCTTAAAACTTCATCACCCGTTTTTACCCCTTTAGGGGGTGTTTTTCGAAAAAAAAATAATTACATTATTCTTATTTTATAATCTTATCGGAGCAAGCATTAAGATTCTTCCATACAAACTTTAACACCCTCTACAATACCAATAATTGTTAGGTATTAGTTTTGGAAAACTAATGATGTCGGATCTTTTTATTTACTTAGATACATGTTTCTGCCAAGTTTCAAGTTTTTAAACCCAAGCAATAATATTTTTGTACATATTTCCATCCCCTGTTTTACCCCTGTAGGGGTAGAATTTCCAATCTCCTTCCTTAGTGGATGCCTGCTCTGGATAAGGTATCTATGTGCAATTTCAAGTCATATCACATATATCACCCAATCAGTTTACGATTTTATATGTACAGATAATCATTAAAACTGAAGTTTAAAGCAAACGTGTTCCCTAGGTGTACCCTGCGAGCCTTCTAAGAGGTTTTTTACACTGACTGAATTGGTACACTGGTACTCACTAGGCAACACAGCCGGGGTGGATGTTCCGACCCGCTGTCCATACATTTTTGTTGGGACAGACACTTTAAACACAGACATTGTTTGTTTAAAACGAATCATTTTATCACTTTTCTACAATAACATGTACCGGGTATTGACCTTTTTAGGAAGTAACTTACATTATTTACTGCGAAAAACAATAATGAAATCCAGGCAAAATTTGACACTTCTTTATTGGTGTGAGTGAGTTTTGACAAACTGTCTACCTTGCGATAGTTCAGAAACATGAACTAGATGGCGTGCAGGCGATATTATAATTCTGGTTGATCAATGATTTAAACACTTAAATATAACAATATAATTAATTTAGTGTACAGTAATTTATTTATTTCCTTTCTTAACGTTCATTTAAAATATATTTTTTTTACTTTCCCTGAGGGGAAGCCTTTGACCATATTGCCTAGTCTTACGTAATGTTTTTTTTACTTTTTTTCCATTAGAATGGATGTAACACATTCTAATGTTTTTTGCAGTATTTGACATCAAACGTGTCAATTCAGCCTTCTCGGCAAACTTCGCTGAAGTAGTCAATACTACAATAAAATTCTCAGCTCCATTTTACCGAGATCGCGCCTGTTTCAATGATTCCACATATTGTCCATATGCGATGACACTTGAGACAAAACTACACCAATTTTACATCACAATATCCACTAAGAATCAATAAACGAATCATTAAAACAGCCACTGAACTTGACTCGAGAAAATCCCGCCAAAAACTCCTCATTAGAAATAAAGATGTAATACAAACAATACATTATAATTGAAAAATAAAAATACACTACTGATTGGTAAACTGGTGAGAAATCATCCAATGACTTCACCCGCTCTGGGTGGAGCGGGAGGGCGTGTCAGACTCTTACTGACTAAAACCCACCCCTGTTCCTTCCCTGCCTGAGTGCCCAGGGGTGCGGTGACTCATGTTGAGAATTTATCCGCTAGCCCTCTATCGACACGAAATCGCGATCAAGTTTGCCATACATACAAGCACGATGATCGCGTATTCGCGTATCGTATATCGTGACGACGCCTCACTCTGATAGGCAATCCGAAACGACCAAGGAGAGATCAGGCGGAGGACCAATGGCTTAACATACTTTTCGAGGCACCGGGTTGTCACCACCAACTTCCTAACTCCGAGCTGCTAACCTTAACGGCAATTTTTGTTCGACCCGGAAATCGAACCAAAGAGCTCACGCTCAGCAGTTGCATATGCGACCACGAGATCAACGAGGCTGTCAAAATTAAAATAATATTCCATCGGCATTATCGATACTAAAAATGTCCAAAATATTTGAGATTGACTTGCCACGTCCCACCTCAAACATTCTGGTCTGTCTACAGTCGTTATCGCTAATACAATATCATTTTATATAGAAGCTCAGACCTATACATCACCACGCTTATAAGCGTGGTGATGTATAGGTCTGAGCTTAAACCCTCAGGGAATATATTCCCTGAGGTGTTAGGCTGAGTACAACATGAGTCTATTGCCATCACATTTTAGTGATTTAGTGCCACATTAAATCACAATTTTTACGATAATCACAATTTAATGTGCCATTTCGGTACTCTGAAATCTATAACATAGCATAACATAGTTCAAATTCAGTTCAGAAGATTGTGCTAACTTTATACATCGTCTAAATTTTAATGTAAACAATCAGTATAAAGAGGTTCGGTTGTTTGTTTACATGTTTTTAAAAGATTAACTCGAGAAGTACTGATTCGATTACATAAATTCGTTAGCTGATAGAAAGTTACAATTTGTTCAGTGCCATACTTGACTTATATGTCCTATGTTCCCTAGATGAGACAAAGGGCGTCCACAGTAGTCCTCCATAGCGAACAAACTTGAGCTTCACGCTTGACCTAGCTCCACGTCATTCTTTCACCACAGATTAAGTAGTCTAGCCTCTGCCAACACGGTGTAACGCCAGGTTTGACGAGGACGGCCACGCTTTCTTTTCCTTTGGGGATTCCAGTCCAACGCTTGTTTGGGTTTGTGATCAAAATCCCTTCGGAGCGTTTCCACTTGCGACGCTTGATCTATCGAGCTCTTGTGGCATTTCTCGAACAGCTCTACGTTAGATATGGTATCAGGCCAGTAGACAGTAGATAGTGCCATTAGACACGTTTTGTTCCGAAAAAACGCGTAGCTCTTGTAGTAATGCAAATACTTGAATGTTCAATTCGAGATAATTTAATCCATCGCTATTTTTATATATGAGGATATAAATAAAGTATGGGATTAGAATTTGAAATTTACTTTGCATTACGTTTGTTGTTTCAGAAGTTGAAAATTATCTTGAATTTTTAATTCAATTCTAGTTCGACGTATCATGATAAAAACCAAAACCAAACTCGAATACTTACACGAAACAAATCTTTAATCTGTTTTTTATCCGCACGAATTGATTCCAAAACTTACAATCTTATTTACATTCAGGACTCCTTAAAGACATAAATTTAAAACTTTAAACCATTAGGAATATTGTTTGCGAACTAAAACAATAAAATTTAAAGTTCGTCATATTTATAGTGGGATCTGTGCAAATTATTTTAACGTTTTCTTGATAAATATGGTCTGTTTAAACTAAATATTGACAGCCAGCCACGAAATAAATAAACTTTTATAACAAATGTTAAAAGTGTTTTCATTGCGCTGCTGAATTTTTAGGGTTTCTCTAATATCATCATCATCGATTCATCGAACACACAGTGCGAGTGGAGTGCTCCTAAACAAACTATGTCTCATCTGCCGGAGTGTCCTTAATGTGCTTTCAACTGCACCCTTGATGATCTGAACAGGGCCTCCGATGCCGCTATAAACGTGGCCACTTACTGGGCCCAAACAGTACTAAATAAATGTACCACGTCACAAAAAGAAGAATGAGATCGTCATTTCAACCGAAAGACGTCCACTGCTGAACATATAGGTCTAGTGTTATCACAACGATCGGTCCTGAGCGTTTCACATCCGTCGGTTTCGCGCGACCCACATCAAGCCATCAGTCCACCTTGTGGAAGGCCTTCCAAAGCTGCGTCTTCTGGTACGTGATCGCCACTCCAGAACCCTTCGGCCCTATCGACCATTTGTTCTGCAAACAATGTGCCCTGATTATTGATGATTTTTATCCATATTTATGAAGTGAGTATCATAGTCCTACCACAAAAATATGGCCCGTGTGTTTATCAGCTTATGTATGTATGTATATTTGTTCCTTTATGGCGCTTTAAAAACCAAACGCGTTGACCAATTTTAATAACTCTTACGTCAATTGATTCGTCTTAATCATGCGAGTGCTAATAAAGACATGACAGTAATCAAAATACAATATGGCAACAACCAGACGTCATATTGTAAAAAAGAAAAAAATGAAAGTCAACGAACTATATTGAGTGAGGTATCATAAAGGAGCTATAATAAAGGGTTTGAGGAAGCAATCTAAAAAGCAGGCAGCAGGCAGTTCTTTTAGTTCAATTATTGATTTTATGCCACCAACTGCATCAGACTGCTTGAAAAGTGACTGGTTTAGAACTTTTTTTAGTTGGTTTTTACAGTCGGGTTTTTGAAAATATATATTTTTTTTAACAAGATTCACTTCATACAAGCATTCAATGAGTATGACCATTTAATAGAAAATATCATATGTGTTTTACTACTTACACTGCTTTTTCAGTGGCGACAGGCAGAAACTATATGACGTTAACTTACACACGGTCTACCTAGTTATCTAGGACTAAATGGGCTTTATTAAAAAAAATAACCATGTGATTAGTTTTAACACTAATTGGCAGGTTCTTTGGATGTGGGTGCTAAAGTACTGACTAATCATTTAAAGGATGTTTTTATCCTATCATCATCATCATCAGCCTTTTCTTATTTTTTTATTGTACACCACATCTTAACATAAACTACACTCATTACACAGTTCATGTACAAAGGCGAGCTTAACTCAAAGTTGAGTTTTCTCCCAGCAAACTTTTGGGTGATAGAGTGAGATCACATTCGAGGGTAGGATTGTGTACAATATAAACCTCTACAAATAAGCCTTACTATAAGTATATTTATAATACATACAAAATATACATCAATATATACCCTAATAATATGTCATTGAGAAAGGAAGTGCTCTTTTATTTTCCTCTTAAAGACATTCAGAGAAGGGCTGTCGCCTTTTGATGTCTCCACTGCTGGAGCACAGGCCTCCTATCTGTCCTATAGACAAATGGATTTGATGGATGAGACGTACGTTTATCTTGAATTTGGAATCCACTAATCAGCATTTAAACTAAACAACATATGGTTAGCAAGTTTTATAAATAAGGCTGAATGTGAACATATCTATTTTATTAGGATCTTCAACAAAGAATACATCTTACATGCTATATTGTAAAGGACTAGAAAAAAAAATTAAGTGCTCCCTCAAAGAAGACCACATCATACAATAGAAAAAATAAACAAACAGTATGGGATTCCTAACTAACTTAGACAATTCTAAGTTCAATTATTATTAAAGTTATAATAGTATATTTTAAAGTTGATAATTTGAATAAAAATTAAAGCTTTATATCTGGTATATTAGTAACATATTACTATTAGGTATTAATGGTACCCTATGTTTGTAATCAATCTGCCTAACCTTTACCCAAATATCTTCTGGTCGGCTTACAGTTTAACCGGATGCAGCTGAATCCCCGTATTTTACATGGAGCGACTGCCTACCTGACCTCCAGAACCCAGTTACTGAGTAATACGATACCCCTTGGTAAGACTTTTTTTTTTTTGGTGGGTTAGGAAATCATCCAATGACTTCTCCCGCTCAGGGTGAAGCGGGAGGGCGTGTCAGACTCTTACTGACTAAAACACACCCCTGTTCCTTCCCTGCCTGAGTGCCCAGGGGTGCGGTAACTCATTTTCAGAATTTATCCGCTACCCCTAGGCATGCAGGCACCGGCCACGATGGGCCACGTCAGTAATAATAATAATAATTTATTTAGCCAATAAAATTACAGTGTTATCATAAAATAAAATAGTTTGATTACATTACATTTAAATTAACAAAACCAGGTAGGTGTTGCAACCAGCACCCTTGCTAAGTTATTAATTAACTTGTAATAAGGGTAGTGGTACAAGCCTATAAATAATATTTTAACATAATAAATTAATTGCAGGTAGAACAAGTATTTGTTGAAGTAAAGTTCATCAAGCCTTATTTGCAATAAAATTAATTTATTCAGTGGTGGCTGACAACATCTCTTTGAGGCGCGCGTGGAACACTACGCGCCGTCGACTCACGGGCCTGGTGCTGATCGGAGGGCGAGCTACCCACTACTCGCCGTCCGCAGGCCCGGGTCTACGGTGGCCTGAAATCGTCTCGCGACGACCTACGCCCAGTACACTCAGTACCTCTCCTGCGGTGGTAGTGGCCGGGAGGGCCACTCCGTTGAGCTTCTCTCACGCGTCCCGCCTCCGCCTTCACGAGCATTACTGCTTCGCAGAAGGCGGAGACTGCCTCCCATTCCCTCTCGCTCCGTATCATGGCCTGTACCAGGGCCGGGCGCGAGAGGTCGCTGCCGCCTATCGCATCCACGAGGACACGGCGATGCTCCGCTCAAGCGGGGCAGACCTCCACCGTATGCTCCACCGTGTCCTCTGGGCGATCCGCGCAGTGGTAACACCCGGGCGTTTCCTCCCGCCCGATCTGAATCTGATGCAGGAACCTCCCGAAACAACCGTGTCCAGTGAGGACCTGCGTCAGGCGGAAGGTGAGGACGCCGTGTCGCCTCTCCAGCCACTCCTCAAAACCCCTTGGTAAGACTGGATGTCAGACTTTCAGGCTTCTAACGACCCGTAACGACTGTCAAAGATCCACGATTGACAGCCGGGACCAACGTCTTAACGTGCTTTCCGAGGCACGGAGGAGTCTCGGTATTTAAAGGTGATCACCCATCCATAGACCAACCCCGGCAAGCGTAGCTTAACCTGATGAATCGACCCGTGCGACTGTTATTATTTAAGTCACGAGCTCCTCTTACTTAGTTATGTGTGTAATTAGTATTAATTTATTTAATTTTGAATGTCGGAAAAGGAGCTGATCTACCAGTAACAAAAGGAACATTGTATCCAGTATCTAAATCTGTGGAGAGTGCTCTTCATATCAAACCACGTTGTAAGCGAGTTTCAAGAAGACGCTACTTTCTTTCCGTATATAAATGGTGTTGAAATGTATAGGTATTCTCAAATTTTCTTCGTAGGTACTGGTGCTTTTAAATCCAGACAAATGTACAAATAATAATATGACTTATTTTCCTGGAAGTACTGTAGTCGTCTTAATTTATAATATGGATATTTTTTTTTATTACCCATCTAACTACAACCATAAAATAAATTCAAATTAAAACTAACTAAAACTTTAAAAAATATCTAAAATATAGCGTCGAAAACTTCATCCGCATCACTGGCGTAGCACAGTAGACACGTTGACAGAGGATAAGTATTGCCATACTAAAAGCCTGCCTTTGGGTCACGCGGAGTGTCAAAGTAGATTAGACAGGTCTTTTAACGATTTGTGAGCACTCGGACCACACGATCCGAGAGTTTCAACCCCAAACGGCTCGAAAATATACCCAACAAGGTTATTATATTCCCATCGCTTGAGGTCTTTAGCACAGCACATCGAGCTTGGAAAATAAGATGGCGCAAGTTGCGGATAGATCTATAATCCTCCGGATTCTGCCAGTTTATGTTCATTGTCAACAAATAAGAAAGAAGAGACAAAAAATAACCGCCATTCGTAGCTAGCCCAATCCCAATACAATTCTAAACAACAGCGTCCCTTTAAATAATGATTCCGTAATCTCTTGGCGTGGGTATATTCTGAGAGGGCGGTATTTTTAGGCAATGCTCGACCGTGCCACGTGAGCAGATTTGTGTCCGTAGCCGATCGTAAACTTAGGCTTAGTACATAATGAATATAAAAATATTCTTTTGCGTAGGAGTCGAAGGTTTTATTTTAGAAATGGACATTGTTGAGTTTTTATTTTACGAAAGCCCAAAACCTAGAAAGTTTTGAGTCAGAAGTAAGTTACTACTGTGCATACTTGCACTCTTTCTGAGTCGGCATCGCTTAATATCAGGTGAAATAGAGATATAAAAAATACATCATAACTAACTTCTGACTTCGCCCTCGTGGAATTCGTACTTCCCCCGTTATAAACTTACAACCCCCATTTTACCCTCTCAGGGGTAGAATTTCGAAAAATCCTTTCTTAATGGACCTACTCTTCACAAAGAACACACCCTCCAAATTTCATGTCCTAGGACCAGCGGTTTAAGCTGTGCGCTGTTCTAACAGTCAGTCAGTAAGTCAGGAAGGAAATTTTATATTTACAAAAAATATAAGTTTCGGCACGAAGAGTTAACACCGTCAAAAGTCAGGCTAACTCTGTAACCATTTTTTCTTTCTAGCTTAAATTCGCTAACCATTTGATAAATGATAAATGATAAATGATAAATGATGTTTATTCAGTAAATAGGTTACAAGGAACACTTTTACACGTCAATGTTTTTTTGTCAGTTTAAGCTAGATGAGGCCGGTGTTTCCTAGCTGACTACCCTGAGAAGAAACACCGAAACAAACTCAGAGGTCAAAGTCTCTTTTAGTGTTCAAATCCATATAATGTGGACTGGTTAGATCCTATGAGAACCATGTACGTTTATGTCTGGGATGAGCTTTATGAAGAAAGCAACACACGAATTCGAGTGGACCTGTCCAGACAGTGCAAGCATTTGTCAGTCATCGCGAAGCTCAACTCAGAACTCTGAGGTGCTCAACGAACCGACGAACAATACCAAAGTAAGGACATTTGAGTAGGCCGCAAAAAATACTCAAACTGCCAGACAATCATAAAATCTACATGAATATAACGACATACATAGTTCTCGCATTCACATTATTCTATATGAGGACCATGCAGCTTAGTGTCTGTAGTGGTCTTTTGAAGAAAGAACCAAACATATTTGAGTGGACCTGTCCAGTCAGTGCAAGCATTTGTCAATAGTCGAATAGCTCAACTTAAAAACCACTAAGGAGCTCAATGACATGACGAACAATACCAAAGAAAAGACATTTGGGTAGGCCGCAAAAGTACTCAAACTGTCAGACAACGTTGAAAATTACTGTAAAAAGGAGGAGAAAATAATAATAATAACCCACATAGTCCTCACATTTACAATAATTAAGTAATCAAAAAAAAATAAAAATATAATACTTTACAAAGTAAATATTTGTGTCAAACAAAATAGTAATCATAATATGTCAATCAAAAAATAAAAATAAATATAATACTTAACAAAGTATTCAAGTCAAAAAAAATAATAATAATAATAAAATGTCAATAAAAAAATAAAATAAAAAATATAATGCAATACTATACAAGTATTCATGTCAAAAACGAATATTAAAAAAAATATATATTTGGAAGTAGTCCCACGTCTGGGTAGCATTAGGTCCAACCACGTTTAATATTCTTCCCGGATTAAAGACTTTTTTTATTGCACAGGGCATGATTGTCTTCAATAAAAGATAATACACAGTATCATACTCTACAGTAAAAAGAAAACATTTTGAACTGCCAGCCGTTCCAATCTAGCCGAATTGATAGCAGTAAAAAACCTGTGATGTATGTCTGTGAACGACACACCAAATTGCTGTACATAAAACCTGAAACTAGCCATATAAATGTTTCATCTAAAACCTAGATATTTTCCTCGCTTCTCGTTTATACCCGTAGGTGCTATTACATACAAATTACTTATACATATATGTATAAACATTATTCTTGGAAAATATTTACATAAATGTTATAAATATTAGATTTCCAGGACACGATTGGTTCCAACTAGGATTTTGGTCCCAATGATTGGAACCAATCGTGCTTGTGAGTCATCATCATTAATTCAGTCAAAAGACGTCCTTTACACGACATAGGCATCCCCTAACCGATGCTACATCGACCGGTTCTGTGTTTCTTTCATCCTGTGGATGTTCACGGCCCTCACCAGGTCATCAGTTCACCTTTTGGGAGGCCCTTGAACTTCGCCAACATCGCCACTATTTGCTTGAATATTAGTATATTATCGCATTACAATCCGAGTATACTTTTTTGCGAAATACATACGTAGACTTTATTTTACTGCACACCATTTGTAACACAACTCTTTTAGAACATTCTCTTTTTATTTCAAGAAGCAATATGTACAATAAACCAGCTTTTTCGATTCCAAAGAGAACAAAATACAATACATATTTCACATTTAAATGTGTTTCGAAATACAATCTGTATTATTTAAAAAAAAACATGTACGTATTTTTCCATATTCTTCACTAAATCCTTTATTCAACACAAATGTGTGCAAAGCTTAAACAAAAAGCAATTCTTCTTTTTTAATTTCGCTTGAGCAATTCGAGAGTTGTATGGAATTTATATCCATTTGTAGTGAAATACGATTATTGCTGTTCGCGCCTCTAAACCGTATATATGTAGATTGAGTTGAAATTCCTAATGTTTGCTGCTTTCTGTGTGAAATCAGCTGGGTAGAGGGATATTCGCGTTTTATTATTGTTAAAATGTTGTATATTGTGTGTAAACTTTGAAACATAGGTATGTCACTGGCAATTGCCTTGGAAATGCTTCCACGAGTAGTTTTTTTACTGTCGGTAGTCTTGCATTTGACCACTATCTCATTAATACCTGATGTGCGCGACGATCGACGATGGAGCACGCTTGCCAAAAAATAACTTATTCACTCTTGATTTCAAGTTGTAGCTATCAGGAAACACGCCTGGCTATGACCCCTACAGGGAATTCCACTCCTTAGCTGAACGTTCATTTACTTACATAAAAGTGTAGGTATGAGCCTGCCCCTGGGGGTCGCGGTTAAATTCGAAATAGAGTTACCGCGCTCCTGGGCACTCAGGCAACTGAAAAAACAGGGGTGACTTTTACTGACTAAAACCCACCCCAGGTTTTAGTCAGTAAAAGTCTGATACGCTCTCCCACTCCACCCAGAGCGGGAAGTCATTGGATGATTGCCAACAATAAAAAAGGCCTGTGCGATAAGACTGCCTATTTTACACTTAGTTTTGTAAATTGTTATTCTGTGATCTTTACTTGGTTTACATTAAAGTATAGGTATAATTCAGTCGCAGTTCCATCTTGGTGAAAAGTGATAAATTTCGCGTCGATTTTAAGATGTAGAGGACTTATACAACGTTAACTACGCTCCATAGACTGTGTTTAACAAACGTTGTTAAATTCCTCTCAGCGAAAGAGGAATTTAACAATACCCAAAATTAAGTCCGACATATATAATGATAACCTAAGTCTTAGAGTTCAGTGTCCATCTGCATGTCAGCCATTTTACAGACTATCAGTGCTAAAAACTGTTTTTTTTTTGTTCTAGAAAAATAGTATTCTTCTTTAAATTTCCTCGTCACATTGTAAAATCGGCGCTCTTGAGACTAACTAGACGGGCGCTCAATAGCTTCTTTTTAACCGACTTCAAAAAAAGGAAGAGGTTCTCAATTCGACTGTATTTTTTTTTTTTTTTTTTTATGTGTGTTACCTCATAACTTCTTACTACGTGAACCGATTTTAAAGATTTTTTTTTTTATTTAAAAGCTGTTGCTTCACATTTGGTCCCATTTTAATATGGTGAAGATCTGATGAAGGACTTCGGAGATACACAATGGAACTCTTCAATAAATGATAGCCGACCTTCCAGAATTGCTGCAATCGCATGTCTGTATATTGTTTTCACCACTTCACAACATTACATCACGCTGATGCGCTCTGAAGGGGTATACAGATTTGTACAATTCACCCTGATACACCCTTATTTCACCAACTACGTTCAAATTCAAAAAAAAAAAAATTCCCTGTTTTTGGGGCTATCAATTCGGGCATAACTTTACTATTAAGTTAGTTTTAGAATGGGGTAAAACAACTAAAAAGTGAAAAATAAAAAACTTTTTACAAAAAAAAATACAACCGACTTCCATAAATAATACTAAAAAATGCAAAATAACTTTAATTTCGGAAGTCGGTGTCAAATAACGAAGAAACCAAACTAGAAACACCGACTTCCGAAATTAAAGTTATTTTGCATTTTTTAGTATTATTTATGGAAGTCGGTTGTATTTTTTTTTGTAAAAAGTTTTTTTTAATTCATCCTTTCAAGTGTAAGGCGCGAGTCTGTTTGAGAGAGTCACCGCGGCCCCTGGCACAGGTAGCTGAAGGAACAGGGGTGGGTTTTAGTCAGTAACAGTCTAACATACCCTCCCGCTCCACCCAGAGCGGAAGAAGTTATTTGATGATTTCCCACCCAGAAAAAGAAAACAAAGTATAATAATAATTCTGATATTTACAATCCAGTTACTGAGTAAAACTTATCCAGTATCGGGGGGTGTAAATCACTTGTTGAAACCATAGAACCTACGCTGTAGTTTGGGTAGTTAATATATGGATGAGAGTTCTGCAGTGGCGACCGCGTACCGGAAGACGAGGCGTTGGAAATCCTTTTACTAGGTTGGCCGATGATCTGGTGAGGGTTGCGGAAATCCGATGGATGAGAGACGCACATGACCGGTCATTGTGGCGACTCTGGGGGGAGGTCTGTGTCCAGCAGTGGACGTCTTTCAGCTGAAATTATGATGATAATGTAATAAAAATATTAAAGGTGCTTTCGGGCACGAAATGTACGGAGTTCACCAACTTGGAGATAAATTTCTTAATCAATGAAGTAGGTCAAAGGATAAGCTGTAACACGTTTAAGACCCGAGGTTCTTCACACACAACATGAGTTGGGTAGACAGGGGATTGTATAATTAACTGATTAATGAAAGTATTTAACATACAAGATATTACGCTTCTATTCCGAGAATGGGAAGATAGAGCCTTAAAGTTCAGTGACACTATTTCAGCTACGTTTTACACAAAATAACTATGTAAACTGAGAAGAATACATAACTACCTACATAAGTAGTTCAAAGGAATACTATAATCCTCCCGTACTTCTAATTCCAATTTATTAAAGGTCGGTCTACGTGCCGTCATCTCAATAGTGAGTACATTTTTATGTCACGTAGTTGATAAGTTAGCTTACAGGCATGAGAAAGAGGACGGGCTGTAAATCAGCGTTGACTAGTGGTGTGGCTATGCTGAACACTGCTCAACATTTGCTGAGCTCGCTCCATTAGCCGCACTATACTTTTTTTTTTGTTAGAGATGGGTTTGCTCCTGACTGATGACGATGGAGAAAACTTACCCCGAAGAAACCTATTCACTCTAACTTTGAAGAGATTAGGGTTGTATGCGTTCGGAAATCCAGACGCAGGTAGAGAGTTCCACTCCTTTGCTGTGCGCATTATGAAAAACGTTTGAAAACGCTTAGTGCGAATTGGTGGAATATCAACAAGGTAGGGATGGTAACTTACTGAGCGTCTAGAAGTCCGACGGTAGAAGGGGGCCGGTGGGATGAAGTCGTGGAGATCTTGGGCACACTCTCCGAACTACATTCTATAGAAGACCGACAAGCAGGCAACCTTGCGGGGATGAGCCAAGCTGTTAAGCTTGGCATCCGGCAGTTTGACGTCACAAATGAGAGCCTTAGGTCTGCGTTCCACCGAGTCAAGCGCAGCAAGTTAAATACTCCATGCAGAATCGGACTTGTGCTTTGTAAAGGGTAAAAAGCTGACCAGGCGTAATCCAGTATGTCGTGTCTTTGTTTTGTTTGTGTCTATATTATATGTCTAAAGTGTTGGCAATAATTGTTTCTTTCTATCATTATTTTCTTTAGGTTTTCTTTCTTTTACCTATATCATCTTTCACACAATCCATACACTAAACCCACACTAAATAAAAAGACTAAAGAAACTATGTATATTGGTTATAGACCATCCACTCAAATTCTCAAAACTTTCTGCGACATGTTTCTCATTCCACATCGCATTCCCCATATCATGACCAACAATTTTCAGACAACTTTTATCTAATATATATATATTGTGAATATTATGTTAGAAACAATGTTCTGTCGCCTTTGTTTTTGTAATGTTGCTACATTAAAACATAAACAAGTAAAGACAGAATAATCTTCTCTCTGCTAACGACTGACAGCCAAAACTCAGTTCATTTCGTATTAAAATTTTATTTGGAATTCACTGAAAAATTCTTATGAAAAAATGAGGTTAACACCGAAAAGTGTTTGATTTATGATTTTGAAGCATGACAGTTTTTAGCACAGAGTACATTATAATATATAGGTTTTTAGTACTTTGCCTGATTTAGTTCGGAGGGTTATTATTAAGAGTGTTATTAACGGTGTGAGCAGACATCTAGGGTGCTTTGTCGTCTGAAAATTGACCTGGATTTTTTAGGTTGTAATATATTGAGCCTGGATTTTAAAACTGGGACGGGCAGTAAATTCTGAGAATTTTGTCCACGGCCGCAATTTTTCCCTTCCTCAGTATCGAGAGAGCAATTTTTTTTTTAATAGGAAAATTAAAATAGATTAGCATTCGCAATTGCGAATGTAAAATTTATTCTAAAATTATAAAAAAATTGATGCATCTGTCAGTTGACGAACTTGTTTCAGAATTTGTTTATTTAAACTTTTTCCGTTTTCGCTAAACTTTTAAGCGTCATCGTTAGAGAGACGAAACTTTGTACAGATTTCCCAAGAAAAGTACGCACTTCGTCTATTTTCGGCAATACGAACGCACGATGATGAATTCTAATAATTATAAAGCTTTTTCAATCATGAAAGTACTTGTCTAATATAGTATTTGTCTGTTTTGTTTTGCCTTTATTCCGATACTAGATGTATATAGAACTCTGTACAATTACAATAAAAAAGAAACAGTTTTTGTAGCTATAGTGACTTTTTTTTGGGGTGGGAAATCATGGGCCTGGTGCTACTCGCTGTCCGCAGACCCGCGTCTACAGTGGCCGGAGATCGTCCTGCGACCCCCGAAGCTATAGCGACTGGAGTAGATATTTCGATTGAAAAAAAACTTCATACAAACACGCCAAAATAGGTGCACTACCACAAAACACGGCAATACAAAATTTAGAAGCGTTTTTAGGGATCCGTACCCGAAGGATCCAAACGGAGCCCTATTGCTGTCACACGCTTTCCGTCAGTCTGTCCGTCGTCTGTAACACAAATAATTTTTTTAACTTCCCATTGACTTAGGAACTTGAAATTTGGTGAAAATGTTTATTATTACGTATATTTTACTAACAAATACCAATATATTAATTAATCAGATTTTTTTTTGATAATTCCCTCATTTGGTACGGAACCCTAAATGAACAATATTGGACTCGCACTTGGCCGGTTTTTTTTCTTTCTCTCTTTTGGTTTCGCACGGTTTGTGCATGAACTCAATATTATATACTAAATACTCATATTTATAAAAACATTAACAAACACCTCAATATTATAAATCTAAACTCACATGCACTTAAATTTAAACTAACAGAGTGGCTGCTTCTAAAGGATTACTCTTTCACGGAGTCTTTACTTATTTTGTGTAATACACCCACACACACACACACACACACATTATGAAGCAACTAAATACAAAAAAAAATAAGTTTTAAATACAGTCACTTTGATTTCCATTAGAATGCGGCCATTTTTACAGTATTTGGGAGTAAATGTGTCGAGTCAGCCTTCTCGGCAAGCTTTCCTGAGGTAGTCAATACTACAATGAAATTCAGCTTCATTTTTCCGAGATCGCGCTTGTTTCAACGATTCCACATATTTTCCAGTTACGTAGACTTTTGAGACACAAAACTACAGCTATTCATGTTTTTTTTTTTTGGGGGGGCGTGGGAAATCATCTTATGACTTCTTCCGCTCTAGGGTGGAGCGGAAAGGCGTGTCAGACTCTTACTGACTAAAACCCACCCCTGTTCCTCCCTGCCCTACATGCCCAGGGACGAGGTAACTCTTTCGAATTTATCCTCAACCCGCGGGCAGGCATTGGCCGTGGCAGGCCCCGTCCTTTTGCTGACAACTCTTTGAGGCGCGCGTGGAACACTACGCGCCGTCGTCTCTCGGGCCCGGTGCTGATCAGACGGCGAGTTACCCACTACTCGTCGTCCGCAGGCCCGGGCAGCTATTCACGTCACAATATCCACTAGGAATCAATTTGCGAATAATTAAATCAACTAGTAAACGTCACTCGAAAAGTAATCGTCCGAAAGCCTGTTGGAAGCGTTGCGTCTTTGGAAGAACGTTTGTACTATTTAAAAAACATGAAGATTACCGAAGCGCATATCTGGCTTTACTGTACCTAACTGTATATCATCGTCTCTTTTTGTTCACAAAATATGAAACTTTTTTAGCACCAACATTAAAAAAAGACCGATCCACACAGTGTTTCTTACCATCTCATTCATCTGGCGAAAATAATAGAAGTAATAGACGGGATGGCTTATTATGCCATCAATAACAGGTTTTTGTGGTTTCCGGGTAGCGATAAGGAACTGCGCATACTTCCCATGGGGGCTGTAGTAACAGATTAATGTAAGGGATGGACAGAAATTGAGGTATCATTATACTTAGAGGGATGGGCAGTGTCCACCTGTGAGGTAGCTTTGTAATGACTTTGTGAGTAAAAAGGTTTTCACCCGACTACCTCAGAGGGAGAGTAATGTTTTGAGAGAGTATGGTATGTATGTAAGTTTATAGGTATAAATGTATGTTTGTATGTCTTTTTTCTAGGCACGCCCTTTTTTTGTGGGTGGGAAATCATCCAATGACATCTACCGCGGGCGTGTCAGACTCTTACTGACTAAAACCTACCCGTGCCCTGAGTGCCCAGGGGCGCGGTAACTCTGTTTCGAATTTATCACAACCCCTGGGCAGGCTTCGGTCATGATGGTCCCCGTCATGATTTGCTGACAACTCTTTGAGGCGCGCGTGGAACACTACGCGCCGTCGACTCTCGGGCCTGGTGATCGGACGGCGAGCTACCCACTACTCGCCATCCGCAGGCCCGGGTGGCACGCCCTGCACTCTGACAATTTACTCGTACTTGTGTCAAAAACCCGATCTCACAAATCGACTAAAAAGTTTCAAAGAAGCTACTTCTTACATAATGCAGTTGATGGCAGCAAATCTCAGATCACGCAATGGCTACAAGGAGTAAAACCAAAATTCCGTTTTTTATTGAAAACAGCGCCATGTATTAAATTGTTCTATGGAAAAATAAATCAAAAACTGCGGTGTTACCATGGTTTTTATTATTCTAATATAGGGAGTTTCGTTTAGAATTGATGAATCATATAAATCAAGAAATAAAATTAAAATCACATGTTATTCTTATAGATATAAAAATTCGAGCATAATGGGGTTTTTATTATTTGTAGGTACAATGATGCAGAAGTTATATTTTGGTATATAAAACGTAAAAAATGTTGTTTTTGAATGAGCACATTTGAATTGCACATGACTGGCTGCGCATTTATTTTCCTTTGTGCAATATAGTTCTCGTTTTTTAGCAAAGAATACTAGTATTATGTTTAGTAAGTTTAGTGCATCTGCAATCGAGTTCAGCTTCCATTACTCAGTGTTGCTGTGCCGCGTTACAATAAATTCGTTTGTACGCTCATTTTGTGTTCGTATTTAATCATCCAGAACGTGTGAAGTTACTGTGGACTCTAAGCATAGGCACCCCTGTAGAGTTTGGACCTGTAATTGCGAATAGTGAACAGTGAACTTATAACAATGATCCAATGAAGGAAAAGGCTAATCGACACTTTCTGAATCTTATAGGGAGAAAAAGGAGAACACAAAATCAAGTATTGAATGTGTAATTTATTTTTATAATACATACAATTATGTACCTAGTTGTATATTACCTATTCGAATTCCTTTAAAATTCTTCCCTTAAACGCCACTTGACATATAAGTACTTACAATACAGCATACAGGAGCTATTCTATGCAGCGATTTACCTACCGATCTAAACATATAATATTTAATAATTCCCTTAGCGAAAAAATAAATGGCGCTGCGTTCATCCACGTCGTAATATTAAAAAAGGTGTAGTTGCCTGTCTATTCCCAGTATACTCTAGTAGTCTTTGTCTCATATTTTTTTATTACAGTTGTATTATTATACGGCAGTCGTTACAGCTTGAGATTTTAGTTAATGTAAGTCTTCGTAAGTAAGTCGTAGAACGTGTAATGTTGACTTATTCTGCACATTTGGGTCAGAGAGTAAGTTTAAGGCTGATTTTTCAAAAATCAGATTACTTTTTTTTTCGAAAATAATTTTATCAGCATCATCATCGGCCTTTTAATGTCCCCACTGCTGAGGCATAGACCTCCTCTTTGTGAGAAGGTGTGGGCCGTTATCGGTGGGTGAATGCCACATGTCTTCGAATTTTTGGTTAATGGACATGCCAGTTTCCTCACGATGTTTTCTTTCACCGTTTTGAGAGCGTGATAATTTAGTTTAACACAAACACTGTGAGTGGTGATAATTTATTTTAACATATACATAGTGACATCCTCACAGATTCCTAATGAGTTAATGGTATCTCGGCGTTTCTATGGTATTAAGCAAACAGTCATCTAATTATCTTATGAAAAGATATCACATTATGTGGGCCCTTTCTACAAAGGTCACATAACCATAATTATCTCATTTAATCACTGCCCACATGATCTCCGACCACAAAGCAACACCTTGTCAAGAATAATAATATTACGGAATAATATTAAGTAAATTGCAGTGGGTTCAGTATTGAATTCCAGAGCAATCTTATGTTATCTTAACTAATACTAGGAAGTAAGAAAATTGTGTGTTTGTTTGTAAAAGGTAATAAGGTAAGGACGCTGATAAAGGATTGTCAAACTTAAGTGGTAGTGTGTAGTAACACATTGTGAAGGCGTCAGGGATCCGTTGTATGCAAAAAGCACAGTATTGATCGATGTGGCGATGTTTGTGGAAGTCATAATATGACCAACAGAGGACGTTTTTGGTTAAAATGATGTTAATGGCAATGAAAAGGGTTATGCTCGGAGTTTCATTGTGTGATTGAATCACGAATGAAGATATTCGCAGGAGAACCATGGTTACCGACATAGCCCGAAGAATCACCAAACTGAAGTAGTAATGGACAGGGCATATTATTTATTTATTTTTATTTATTTAATTAATTATGCACACATACAACACTTAGAAGAGATAAAAGAACTAATACAGATAGAAGAGTACAAAGGTGCTGCTTATTTCAAAAGAAATTTCTTCCAGCAGACCGGCGACTGGAAAGTTGGATGAGAAATGTCGATACAGTGTGTATAAATATATATGGAAACTTAAAATAGTCTAGAACATTTAAGTTATTCGTAGATAAAATTTACCTTATTTTACAATAAACAAATGTACAACAAAACATTGTTCACAGAACAGATTTTCGATGGGGCTGAAAGGTTCTTTAGTAGCGACCGCGTACTGAAAGACGTAGCATTGGAAAGCCTCCACACGGATCTATAAGGTGCACCGAAGACCTGGTGAGAGGCGAGAGAATACAATGGATGCGAATTAAACAGAACCGGTCACTGTGGCGGCACCTGGTGGAGGCCTATGTCCAGCAGTGGACGTCTTTTGGTTTAAATAATGATAATGCTGATGAAAAGGTAATTTTTGGCAATACTGAAGAAGTTTATCTTCCTCCTCGCGACTTCCCGTTACTCGGGGTCGGTTTTCCTAGTTTTGAGGCACCACTTGTACAGCTGTGAGCATCGTCAGTATATACTACTCTTTTTTATTTCTTTCTGGACACTCATCATCCAAGAAGCTAGTAGTCTACTTCTCCCGTGTCATCATGGTAAGGTACTTCATCAACTACTAAATTTTAATAAAAATATTGCAATACAAATTTGACTACGAAAATTGTTTCAAGAAAGGTGTACCCATAGGGTACTTTCTTTTCCAGAAAATGCATAGTTCTTGTGAGTGAAAACACGAGAACAAGCTAGTTTTTAGTAAAGATACGTTTAATACACGGTCATAGATAAAGTTAGATTCGACCGGTTAACTACATAGTTAACCGGTCGTCTCGTTTTTTTATACTATAACCACATGGTTATAGTATAAAAAAACGAGCGAGCCTTACAGTAGTCGCATATTATGTGTAATATTTGACATCTTACCTTGGCAATAAGCAATATTAACATTCTATCCTGAAAAATAAAATTAAATAAAAGAAAATATTTTCGATTTTGACCGCACGCAGACTCCTGTATCGCGTGGGTGCGTTCACAAACATGTATAATTCACAAATCATACACAAGACACCCCGACCCGGAACAACTATCTGTAGGCCATACAAATATTTCTTCCGTGCGAGAATCGAACCCGCGACACGCAGCGCAGCAGCCGAACGCTCAACCACTGCCCCAATCGTGTCGCCACTTATTGTGCGCGCGCTCTACCACCTGACGGCCATCTCTACCACCGCGCGTGCTCTTTGGTCAAAGCAGATAGCGCGCGCTCTTTGGTTCTTTGGTGGCAAATAGCACCCGCTTCCTGTTACACTTCCGTCCTTTTTCACGAAATCACTCCCACAAATTGCAAGAAAACGATTGCAAAGATGTTACATCAAAAAGGTTTTGGAACACGTCAAAACCCTTAGGTAGGCAAACTCTAAAATTATTCATGCATATTCTTTCATCGAAAGAAAGAGATTCTACTTCTGAGTGTTATATACTATTTTATCCCAGAAACATGCAGAGTTCCAGTGGCTATAGATAGGCTGCAGGAGAAAAACCGCAGGAAAATCTAGTATATAAATAATACCTAACACAATTCTCTCAGCATTGAGTTACAGAATAATGAGAGACAGAGAAATAAGATGAGCAGAGTAATGAGGAAGACAAAGAGTAATGAAAGGCGGTTTGATCTGGCTAAGTCGGCAAAAGCTTTTTTTCTGTGCGTAATATATCAAATCAGGCGTTTTCGGTGTGTTTCCGTTTCGAGAAAATTTTGTTTGCGATCATGGAAAATATTTTTTATTGAAGTTTGAAAATGATATCTAACTAGTGTTTTCACAACAATATCATTTTAGATATCATATCACCGAAGCCGAAGGACTGGATGTTAGACTTTCGGGCTTCTAACGACCCGTAACGACTGTCAAAGATCTACGGTTGACAACCGGGACCAACGGCATAACGTGCTTTCCGATGCATGCACCAACTTTACATACCGAGACTGCTGTCTCGGTATGTAAAGATGGTCGTTCATCCATGGACCAACCTCGGCAAGCGTAGCTTAACCTGATGGATTGACCCGTGCGGCTGTTATTACTTTAGCCACGATCCTCTAAATTATCGTTATGTACAAATGAAAAATTCGTTTTAATGAGACTTAATTCACTACCATCATTAATACGTCAAACTCATCAATATATCGCTCAATATACGGTGTTCCATTTCATGATTTAGCTCAGTTGGCTTAATGATACCGTGTTCATTTAGATAATTAGTACGTTGGGCGTTGTCATGTCATCATTAGTCATTAGCTCGGTAGTTTAGGAGTTTGTTTACAGTGTCTGTTGTGTTTTGTTTGGCAATAGTACGTTGTAAAATTTTAGGTACCGTAGAATTTAATAAAATGGGTTGTGTAGGTAGTATACACAGGCTGTAACGGAAAGCTGTGGTCTTATCTTAAAACCTGCTTCTGCCCATCTTTAGGAACGTCTTTTTTCAAGAAGTTATAGACAATTCCCAAAATAAAAAAAAATAATATTTTCAAAAAACCCGATCGTAAAAAGCAACTAAAAAGTTTCAAACAAGTCACTTTTCAGGAAGTCTGATGCAGTTGGTGGCTGTTATTTTATTTTAATTATTTATTTCATGCCACCAACTGCATCAGACTGCTTGAAAAGTGACTTGTTGGGAACTTTTAAGTTGTTTATTACGATAGGGTTTATTGACTTTTTTTTCCACATTTTAGCCAGTTATATTTTTGGAATCGCCTCCTTTAACCTTTTATTTTGATACCCCACTTAATATAGTTCGTTAACTTTCATTATTTTCTTTTTACAATATGGCGTCTGTTTGTAGCCTTAATGTATTTTGATTACTGTCATGTCTTTAGTAGCACTCGCAAGATTAAGACGAATAATATTGACGTGAGAATTATCAACATCAGCCCACGCGTTTGGTCACTAAAGAGCCACAAAGGAACAAACATACATAGGCTGATAAACAGAACCCTCCCTTGAGTCACGAATTCGGGTAAAAAAAATATATTTAATTGACGGTTTTAAGCTTACAAGTAAAGCTTGCTTTTGTACATATTTTTGCTCGTGACTGTACTACTTAAACATAAAGCTCCATGTGAATACTGGTTTTCAGCTAGATCTGGATCTGGATGGGCTGAGCAGATGATAAAATAGAATTGTAAATAGGTTAAAATAAGATGTGTTTAATACTTCGCTAATAATGGAAATTTAAAAGTCGCATTGATACTAAATATTGTCAGATTTGAACTTGCAACCTCATGCTCGACAGCTAAATTCAGTAACATGTGGTAATCATTTTACAACGCATTATAAAAGAATGAGCGCAGAAAGCAAATTTTTTTTTCAATGTGTAATATGCATTAGAAATAAATTAAATTAATAAAAAACCACACAAACACACACTACCATAATGTGTTTCACACACTCACATATTATATACCATTTATGCCACATACATATTTATATGAATTACTCATAGGGTAAAAAATCAACCATTGGGCGACCACTAGTATTCTTACAACAATAAAGACTGTAGCTTCAATCAACGCACTCAACCTTGATAGACAAGTACGTATCCCATCCTCGAATATCGACTAAAGTTATGAAGATTTTTTCAAGAGGTAACTCGAGTAGGGGTCGGTGGAAGCTCAGGGGCAGTTGACGGAATAACACGCGCGCTACTTGTAAAGGCCTCTTGAAAACTGACCGGAGAATGGCTCACTTGAGGGTAAGGGCCCCGATCAAGCTATCGAGTATCATTTTTGGGGTTTCGTGGATGAAAGGGATACCTACCGTGCTTGTTTTCATATGGCTAGATATATTGTGATAATTATTACTACTACGCGTTTCTCTATCGGGGTTAGGCAGAAACTACAGACCGCCATGATTATATTGTGAAGCGTAACGTTACGAAAGGCTTATTTGATCTCGCCTTTTCAGACCACCTGACCGGTTACAATATTTAAAATTTTGAAAAAAAAACTGAGATATTCCACTTGAGAAAAAACCATGATATAGATTCATGTATTGATTCATTTGGTCAATATTTTTAAATTGTTACCAGTTCTATGACAACCGTTTAATACGTGCATCGATGATGCGAAACTAATTATCTATTTATTTGGTGTACGTTTGCCTGCTAAGGCTAAACTGCCGCTGTCAGTTGATTATAAGCCGATGCTTTGGTTCCAAGCTCTGGTTCGAGTTTGTGGGTCGACTCTTTCCATTTGACGAGCACAAGGCGTCTGCTTAACCACGAAACGGGACTCCCACTTTGTTCTGCCTGCCAGTGGAACTGGGCACGCAGTGTTACAAACGGGCAACATCTCCAGGCACCAGGCGCCCCAAGACCAGGAAATATTTTATTCTTACTCTATGACCGAGTTACTAAACAAGTCCAAATTTCATGTCTCTAGGACCAGCGGTTTTTGCTGTGCGTAGATATATCAGTCAGTCAGGCATTTGAATTTTATTTATTAGCTGAGCAGTACTCGTGATCGACCTCGTGGTCGAGACACAATTAAAATCTATTGAGTCTGCTAAATTGATGAGCTTGTGGCTAAAGTAATAATATAGTAATAATCGCTTGGGTCGATCCATCAGGTTAAGGTACGCTTGCCGGGATTGGTCCATGGATGGGTGACCATTTTTATACCGAGACTCCTCCGTGCCTCGGAAAGCACGTTAAGCCGTTGGTCCCGGCTGTCAATCGTGGATCTTTGACAGTTGTTATGGGTCGTCAGAAGCCCGAAAGTCTGACAACCAGTCTTACCAAGGGGTATCGTATTACCTAGTAACTGGGTTGTGTAGGTCAGATAGGCAGTCGCTCCATGTAAAATACTGGTATTCAGCTGAATCTGGAAGCCGACCCCAAGATAGTTGGGAAAAGGCTAGGCAGTTTGATTGTGTCTGCTAATTTGGACGCGCAAAGGGATATACAGATTTGCGAATATGCTTTGGTTTTGTGTATGGTGAAAATAAGCTTTTTTTCTATAAATAAATAAAAAAAAAAACATAAGCTGTAACGGACCGGTCCGGACCATTTTCATGCAAGTGGGCAAACGATGTCATTGATGCAGCCGGGACGGAATACACGGCCGAGACGAAGACAAGGTAGTTTTAGAGCTTATAATCTTCAATGACAATTGCCCAAATGTATCAAACGACGTTTTTCAACTCACTTTCTCGAAAATAATACGTCATACATAATAATCATAATATTTAATCTTATTACATAAAATAATTATAGTCGGGTTAGTTACACCATTTATAACGCAAGAACGGCTTGACCGATTTTAATGATCGTTGATTTAATGGATTTGTCTCCGCCCCGAATAACAGAATAACCATTAAAACATAGGAAAAATTCACGAAAACAAAAATACAACAATGATTCATTTTCTCATACATTTTGTATGGACTGGCTTTTTAACCGACTTCGAAAAAGGAGGAAATTCTATGTTCGACTGTGTTTCTCTGTCAGTTGTGGACCGATTTTCAAAATTATTTTTATATCCAAAAGAATATACTTTTATCGAAATTGCTTCAGCGCTTTTTGAAAAACTAAACAAAAACGAAAATTACGTATACATAGATGACGTTTTGTTTGTTTCCAATCACGATTATGTTTAAATTCCACGTTCCATCTTATTGGGGTTTTTAGTTCTGGGGTATAACAACTAAAAAGTGAAAAATAAAAACCTTTTTTTAAAAAAAAACAACCGACTTCCAAAAAAGAGAATACACTAAAACTTAAAATTTTTAACTTTAATTTCGGAAGTCGGGTCAACTAACGAAGAAATAAAATACAAACACCGACTTCCGAAATTAGTGTTTTTCTATTCACAAATGGCGGAGATATCGCGTAACAAACATACAAAAAAAAAAACAGAAGAATTGAGAATCATCCTCTTTTTTGAAGTCGGTTAAAAACTGTCAGTCGTAGAACTGCGCGTCAGAAAACTTCTTAGCTTCACGTGACGGCGTGACTTTGCGTGACGTTCACGCGATTCAGTGCTTTTTCCCCATCCCAAAAGTGCCTGAAGAAAATTCACTTCAAAAATTACAATTTGGAAACACGCCTTCCAGAAGAAAAGACAATAAAATATACGGCAGCAGTCTTAACATTTCTACGCTTAATAAAACTCAGCGGGCTGGTGAAGACGTTATTACTCATATTGCCTCACCCTGTATTAGCATAGGGGTGCTCTCAGGAACAACTGACGGCTTGCTTTATTAGTTATATTTGGGCTTCATATAACTCAATATAAACTCGCTGCAAATGTGAACTGTGACTTATGACGTTGACGTAAGGTTTAATTTGCCATGATTGACGGTTGTGAAATGCATCAGCCATGCTAGAAGAAAACTTAAGAACAACACTTGTTCTTAGGTTTCCTTTTACGAGTTACGAGTTAGCTTAGTAGGTTTATTAACAACTCCGCCTCGGAAATATGCGACCTCTGGCGAGAGAAGCTCGATCCAACTGACTATTAAATCATATCAACAGAGAGCTTTGCAACAGGGCACGCGTTGTCGTCGCCGATTTGAAAAACTCTAAATAGACTCTGCACTCTGATCGGCCGCAATAAAGACAACCTCTACAGGCTGGGAGGGGGTTATGGTTTCGGATGGCTCCAATCTTTAGTGTTTATGCGGCGTCTCCCCGCAGACCATGGCCCACCACTTGTCTTGCCCCGCATGCCCTGTCGCCTGCACATGTGAGGACCTTATGGCTGCGTCAGCGAATGCTGTTGCCCTCGCTGAATACTAGGCCATAAGTTATAATTCGTCATCGATACGCTAAGAAGAAGATGTGCTAAGTTGGAATAGTAGTTTTTCTTCTTTTTCTATATTGTATCAGGCCGGTTGCGCGCTCCCAGGGCGTTTGAAGAAAAATCCGCGAGAGCCATTCCAAACATAAGTTGTGCGAAATTGCTCGCTGTGTGTATACTAAATATTGTGTTTGTGAATTTTTACGTATTATTTTAGAGTCAGTATGTTGAAAAACGTCATTTAATATACGACTTCGTGAGCAATTATCATTGCAGTTTGTCGACTCTAAATCGACCTCGCCTTTGGCTCGGGTGTTTGTATTCTGCCTTGGCTGTATCGACAAACATTGCTCACTTGCACAAAATTTCCGACAAGACTAAGATTGCTTAATTATTTCTTTATAATATTCATTATTTTCACACAAAGAGCGCTACAAACAAATGTGAGGTTTAATTATGTCTACGGGGAAAACGAGTAGTATTTTAACCCGTAGCAGACCGTAACTCACAGGAATTGAAGCAGGAATATAAATATTAATAATCTTACCAAAGCACACGCACATTTATTTTACGCTATAATAACTGTCAAAAATACGAAACTCATTCGTTGAAACTCGTCCATTTATCAAAATTTCCACCGTCTTCAGATAATTTTTCATCACAGAAACTGAAATGTAGGCGAAGTATTGTAAGTAAGTATTTTCTGTCATAATCTTGGTATTTCTTTAATTTACTTAAGTCAATAAAAGTACATTATTAATGCGTTCTGTCTAATCATGTTTGGTTACCTATATGTGAGATGTTTTGGCTAGAAAATGACTAAGCATAAGATGTTATGAAGACTTTTGTAAGGCATAATAATAATGTAAATAAATTAAATGAATCTGTTCGCAACAGTGTTAGATAGTGTCCGAACAGTGTATTAGTTATAAACAATATTGAACTAGGCACATTGGGGTAGAACGCGACGTGATTATCGTAGACTTGTGCTTTAAATCGCTCGAGAATGGTCTGAACAGGGCCTGTAGTCCCGACATATTTAACGATCACGTAACGACCGAACTCATTCGCTAAAAAATAATGTTACAAGGATGCAAGCTTATATGTCCTTTAATATTTTGACAAGTTAGTTTAATTGTTGCAAGCGGTAAAAGTTATTCATTAAAATTAAAATAAATTATAAGTTTTCATGAAAAATAGTGCTTACTTGTAAAAATTTACGCCGTCTCTGTACATATTTCAAGAAAATAAATTATTTTTTTGAGGTGATCTGAAGTTTTTCCTCACAATGAGGGAGTTTTGTAACAGCTAGTAATTTAGCGATCGGTAGCTAACGTAAGTTTTGCTATCAATGTCTAGACTGCAAAGCCTGCAGTCTCGACATTGATAGCGATCGCTTCGTCCTAACGATCGGTCGTTACGTGATACAAGCGCTATAAATTTTAAAAAATATCAGTTTTCATGAAAAATAGTGCTTGCAAGTTAAAATTTACACCGTCTCTGTACATAATATTTCAAGAAAATCAATTATTTGTCCAACGTAGCGACCGATCGTTAGGACGTAGCGATCCCTATCAATGTTGAGGCTGCAGGCCCAGGCCCGAGTCACGTGTCGGTATAATGTTAATGGAAATATGGGATTGAAAGTACCTTTTTAAAGGAGATTTTTTTTAACGACATATTTTAGATTATGCATTTATTTTTTGTTTAAGTGTACGTAACTAGCTTTTGTCCGCGACTTTGTCCGCGTAGAAGTCGAAAATGGTTCATGGTTTAAAGTTTTTAATTTTGATATAACATTTAAATTATTATGTTCCAATGTTTGAATACTTACACAATATAACAATCTTTATTATAGTGTAGGGATTTAAAAGTTAACTAAACATGAAAATAAAATATGTATTTTAAAAAAAGATTTAATAAAAAAGTTCCGGAAGCCGGGGGCTTCCGGAACTTTTACGTAAACATAACATCAAAATTCGATTTTTAAAAATTATTTAAAAAAGGGGGTTTCCTTCATAGGAGGGGTTCTACACCCCCTCTCCCACCAAATTAAAAAAAAAATGCGAAAAACAATAAACAATAGATTCAACCTTTTTTGAATAAAATCGGATTGAGTTTTCAGACGTGTCAAAATAAAATGTAATCTAAATCAAAAGCACTAAGGAGTATTGATATCAACTTCGAAGCTCAATCACTGCCAAAATTACTTTCTATCCTTTTTTAACCCCGTTAGGGGATGAATTTCAATAAAATACGAAACACGTCTTCCATCAATTCTGTTAAAAAAGGTTTATGCAAAATTTGAAGTAGGTACATTAGACCAAGGAATCGCGTTGTCGCATACAAACTTTGCCCCCCTTTTTCACCCCCTTAAGGGTAGATTTTCGGAAAATCCTTTCTTATCGGATGCCTATATCATACAAAGAACACATCCTCCAAGTTTCAGGTCTCTGCAATCAGTGGTTTAGGCTGTGCGTTGATCCGTCAGTCAGTCATTCAGGACAAAGCATTTTATATGTATAGATATAGTAAGTTAAATATTTTTTTATTTTATGTGTATAGATAAAAATGCAAATAACTTTATTTATTTTTTTAGAATTTTTGTAAGCATTTTTTCTACTTGTTTTGATGAATATTTGATGTGAAAACTTCTTTAGCCGCGTTGAGCGATTTTTGGTAGAGAAAAAACTTATGGGCTCATATTACGAACATGCTAGTGACACGTTGCACTAGAATAACAATGCGCCGGCAAATCATAGCCTGGATTAGGACATTGGATTTCTTTTATCTCGGTAGTACGTGGGACTTCCACGCGGGCGTCGCCGCTAACTAGTCCGGCACTTCAGTACTTTGGCATATCCATTAGTCCGGCTCCCCCCACCCGGGGCTACCCACCACGTCCTAATGGATTAAATTAGAACAAACAAAAATGCTTTATTTTAATTATCTTGACTTTTTGATGTGAAACATCTATTGGCGCGGCTTGGCAGGAAAATCGACTCGAATGCCGTGACGGCAAACGGCATGACGCCTGTCGTGCCACGATGCACCGCCGCTCTCGACTCCCTTCTCCCTGAAAATATCTATGCGAAAAAAGTAACGCAACACTTATGTGTTGGTGGTATTGTGTTGTTGTTGGTGTTGTTGTTATCAACAACACCAACAACAACACAATACCACCAACAACAACAACAACACAACACCAATAACAATAATAATAAAAGCAACTACAACACCAACAACAACAACTACAACACCAACACAGACAACAACAACACCACACCTGCAACACCACCAACAACAACATCAACAATAACAACAACAACAACAACATCAACAATTTTTAATTGAAATATTAAAATAGATGTTTCACATCTGCCGGGCGTCCTGTGACGGCCAAATTTTTTATTTTTATACAATTCAGTAATTCGAACAATAATAATGATCCCTCACCCCCTGGTTTTTAATAGATACTGCCGGATTAGTGAGATTCTACTAAATGATAAATGATAAATGATGTTTATTCAGTAAATAGGTTACAAGGAACACTTTTACACGTCAATGTTTTTTGTCAGTTTAAGCTAGATGAGGCCGGTGTTTCCTAGCTGACTACCCTGAGAAGAAACACCGAAACAAACTCAGAGGTCAAAGTCTCTTACTGTATTTGAAATCCCTCTTTTCCAATAAAACCATCAACTATAAATACGCCACCGTTCCAAATTCTAAATAACCTAATTTAGTCTGTTAACTGACTAAGAATTAGTACCTATTTCGGTCTCGATTTAAAATTCGCTAAACTATTGATTGTTTGGCGTCTCAATCTAGATCCAGGCTGAATTATTTAGTAGCGTACAGTGGCTGGCTGGTCCGTTAGTATGTTTATTTAGTTTATTCTTGCTACCACCAGTTAGTACCAGTTAGTCGGGTGATAAATTGGCAGGCCTTAGTTGGGAAGTACTAATCTAATTTGAATTGAAAGGAATGACTGCCCGGGGGTTGAGAATAATTGTCCGGGGGTTGAGGATAATGCCCGGGGGTTGAGGATAAATTCGAAAGAGTTCTCGCCTCTGAGCATTCAGGGCAGGAAGGAACAGGGGTGGGTTTTAGTCAGTAAGAGTCTGACACGCCCTTCCGCTCCACCCTAGAGCGGGAGAAGTCATTGAATGATTTCCCAACCCCAAAAAAAAAAAAAATTGAAAAATGTTTTCCTAACTTAATTAGTTCTAAAAACTCTTGTCCGTCTAACGGTCAGTGTTTTCACTCTTTTAATTTCGGTCACGGTGGCCAATCTCGTCGAAGATTAACCAAGTACGCAGGAGATTAATGTGTTATAAATTGTATAATGCAAAAATGCGTGCGCAAAAACAGGTGCACTCTCTGTTCCTTTACCTTCTTAGTCCGATGGGACGAAAATCCTACACGACCGGTAAGTTTTCAGGCACAGGACCAACGACTTTACGTGCTTTTTGATGTGTAATATCTTTCTCTCTTTCCTGCAATCTGTGGGAGTGATTTCGTGAAATGGGACGGAAGTGTGTAACAGGAATCCGGGGATTCTAGATTTAGACTTCCAGACTAATGAATGCGCGCGGTGGTAGAGTTGGCCGTCAGATGGTAGAGCGATGGTAACACGTTTAGTTCCGATTTCGACCGCACGCAGACAAATCGGAACTAAACGTTTTAATTTTATTTTTCAGGATAGAATGTTAATGTTGCTTATTACCAATGAGAGATTTTAAATGTTACACATGATATGTAACTGTAAAGCTCGCTCGTTTTTTTTTATCGCATCACCAACTTCCAAACTCCAGGCTCATCATAATCATCATTTCAGCTGAAAGACGTCCACTGCTGGACATAGGCCACTACGACTGGTCCTGTGCGTCTCGCATCCATCGGCTTCCCGTGATCCCTATCAGGTCATCGGTTCCCATTATGGGATGCCTTCCAACGCTACGTCTTCCGGTACGTGGTCGCCACTCCAGAACTCTGGGCTGCTCCTAAGGAATTCCTAACGGAAAAGCCTGATAGCACTTTTTGCCAAACCTGGGATTCAAACACAGAACCCCACGCTCATAAACCGCGCTTGTGACTACAAGACTAACGAGGCATTCAAACCACGCTTGTGGATTTCTGAAATACTAAAAACTAAGCAGACAAGTAATTCAAGTCTTTAGATTGGCAAGAAGATCTACCTATGGAAGGATTTTCTTGCCAAATAATTCTTTAGTATCAGGCAAATATGGCCCTTGCCGCGGACCAACCCGACGACGACTATGCTTCCGAGGTGACCGAGGTAGAGCTGAGAGCGGCGGTGCGCAGGCTGAATGCCAAAAGCACCGCCCCAGGACCCGATGGCTTTCATGGGAAAGTCTGGGTCCTGGCCTTGCAAGTGGCTCTTGGGCCTCGACTGAGAGGGCTCCTAAGCGCATGCATGGAGAGGGGTCAGTTTCCGCTGCGTTGGAAGACGGGGAAGCTGGTCCTGATCAAGAAGCCGGGGCGCACTGCGGACTCTCCGTCCGCTTACCGGCCCATTGTGCTGCTCGACGAGGTAAGCAAGCTCTTTGAAAGAGTAATTGCAGACCGCCTCGTCGGGCAGCTGGTGCGGTTGGGGCCGGATCTGGCGGACAGCCAATACGGCTTCCGCAGGGGCGTTACACGGTGGACGCAATCATGCGCGTACGAGCCCTTACGATGGGGGATGCAGTAGCCCGGGGTAGGGTCGTCTTGGCGGTGTCTCTTGACATCGCCAATGCCTTCAACACCCTGCCCTAGAGTTGCATAGTGGAGGCACTCCGGTAACACCGGGTGCCGCCCTACCTCCATCGCGTGGTCGAGGCATATCTGACGGACAGGGCCGTCATCTACTCTGGTCACTAGGGAGAATGGAACCGGCGAGAGATGTCGTGCGGTGTTCCACAGGGATCGGTCCTGGGACCGCCCCTGTGGAACATCGGGTACGACTGAGTGCTGCGCGCTGACCTCCCTAGCGGCGTCAGCGTAGTTTGCGATCCTGGCGCAGGGGAGGTCGTACCAGGCGGCGGCCGAATTGATGTCACGCGGGATTGCGACAGTCGTTGAGAGGATCCGGCAACTGGGACTCGAGGTGGCATTGCACAAGTCCGAGGCCATGTGTTTTCATGGTCTTCGGAACGCGCTATCGTCAGGTTTCCGGATAACGGTAGCAGGAGCTCACATCGGCATCGAAAGGACAATGAGGTACCTGGGTCTTATTCTCGACAGCCGGTGGAACTTCGTCGAGCATTTCCGACGTTTGGCTCCCAGACTGGAGCGGGCCAGTGCTGCTTTGAAGCGGCTCCTGCCCAATCTGGGGGGTCCAAACGCCTCCTACCGGAGGCTCTACGTGGGGATCGTGCGGTCCATGGCCCTTTACGGGGCACCGGTGTGGGCATGTTCCCTGAGGCGGCGACCAGCTCGCCAGTTAAACGCGTCCCAAAGGGTCATGGACATTTAAGCTCATCCGAGGATACCGCACGGTCTCCTATGAGGCGGCGAGCCTCCTTGCCGGACTGTCGCCTTGTCATCTGGAGGCCCGGGTCCTCGCGCTGCACTGGGACTGGCGTGAGAAGGCCAAACGCCGGGGCGAAACTCTGCTGCCGCGACTCCTCGCGGCTCGGCAGACGGAGCTCCGGCAGGCTCTCATGGCGACATGGAGACAGCGACTGTCGTAACCCAGCGCTGGGCATGCCACCATCACGGCGATAGTGCCCCTCTTTGAGGAGTGGCGGGAGAGGCGTCACGGCGTTCTCACCTTCCGCCTGACGCAGGTCCTCACCGTGCATGGTTGTTTTGGGAGGTTCCTGCATCAGATCGGGCGGGAGTAATCGCCCGGGTATTACCACTGCGCGGATTGCCCAGAGAGTACGGTGGAGCATACGGTGGAGGACTGCCCCGCTTGGGCGGAGCACCGCCGTGTCCTCGTGGATGCGATAGGTGCGGCGACCTCTCGCACCCGGCCCTGGTTCAGGTCATGGTACGGAGCGAGAGGGAATGGGTGGCAGTCTCCGCCTTCTGCGAATCAATAATGTTCGCGAAGGCAGACGCGGTACGCGTGATGGAAGCTCAACGAAGGGGCCCTCACGGCCCCGGCCGCTACCACCGGAGGAGGCGTACTGGGCGTAGGACGTCGTGAGACGATCTCCGGCCACCGTAGTCCCGGGCCTGCGGACGGCGAGCAGTGTGTAGCTCGCCGTCCGATCAGCACCGGGCCCATGGGTCGACGGCGCTTAGTGTTCCACGCGCGCCTCAAAGATATTAGTGTCAGCCACCACTGACGGGGCCCATCGTGGCCGGTGCCTGCAGGTCTAGGCGTAGAGGATAAATTCTGAAAATGAGTTACCGCACCCCTGGGCACTCAGGCAGGGAAGGAACAGGGGAGGGTTTCAGTCAGTAAGAGTCTGACATGCCCTCCCGTTCCACCCAGAGCGGGAGAAGTCATTGGATGATTTCACACCCCCAAAAAAAAAAAATGGGCAAATATGGCCCACAGTTAAAATACACGACGCTATGTTACAAAATATCAAACTAATACATATTTAAAATAAAGCAACTAATCTGTTAACTTCGTTGGGTCGGCATCGTATTGTGCTGAGTTTGGTTTCACGTGGCCTTCCGCGAAAATACCGATTCACGACACCCGTTGGTCAAAATACCTCCTTCATAAAAGTCTCTAGATGGTAAGCATGTGGCGCAACCTCAACTTTAAAGAACAAAAGCGAGTCAGACTCGTGCGCCATGGGTTCAGTACCATCATATATAAATATTTTGGATGTGTTACTTTACGTACAGTAGCTGTTTTAGGTCAGCGCCATCTTTTGACCGATAGTGGAACTAATGTAATTTTGTTGTTGATGATTTATAAAAAATGTGCTATTTAGAGACATTGTTTTATTTTTCCTGTAGTCTTTATATAAGCTTCTATCACAAAGAATAATATCAGATTTATCTCTATGCAAACTTCGGAGATAAAGGTGGAAGGGTATTTTTGAAGTGAAAACTTCTTTAGGCGCGTTGGGCATTTTTGTTCAAGTTTTCACTTCTGTTGGCACTCCCGGAATGCCAATCTTTTTTTTTTTAATCTTTCATCAAAAGTCGAAAAACAATGCGGCCTAAAAAATAGAAAAATGTTTGAGAATGTGTAAACAGCGTTCTTTCATATGATAATGTACATGCCCTAGTAGCCCCTCTTCGAATTTTTAAGACCCTTTTCAGTCCTTATTGCAAAAAAAAAACATATTAATATTTCTTTCTTATTTGCAAAATGGTTTGGCAAACGTCATTTAAAACTGTTCCAAATTTCAAGTTGATAGCATAAGTAGTTCTTGAAATTTCCTGCTGTAACAGACGGACAGACAGACTGAGTCGCACCATAAGGGTTCCTTTTAGATACAGTCTGTTGTCAACATTATCTAACCCACCCCAAAAACAAACGAATTTGGACCCTCTGCATGTAACATTAAGGTTTATTCAAGTTATATGAGCTTATCAGACAAGTGCTCGAGGATTTGATGAACAAATACACTAATTTTGAGTCGGCGCCAAACAACAATCTGATTATTAAATATCTAAATTTTATAAGTACTTACAAATGAAGAGGGCTGTAAGTAGGTAATTAATCATTTTATTAATTGGCGCCGACTCAAAATTAGTTTATATAAAATTTGATATTTTATGTAGGTAAATAAGCTCATTACTCAAGACTTAAAAGGTTTATTTATTTTTTGCTTTTTAGTTCTTTTTCGTCGGTTAATTTTTTTGTTAAAAAGTTTTTTTTTTCATGATTTTTTGTGGCTCGCATCATCTTTAAACACTCTGAGGCTAATTTCTAATTCTTCATCATTCCTCTTGACACTGAGCTGATGATATAACAATCCTTCCATGAAGTTCCCAGGATATTGACCAGTTGAGGTTACCTCCAATATTGTAAAGACGTCTTTTCGTCAAAGCATATTAAGTGGTATTTGTCACTAAAACCAGTTTTTATATCTGACTTCTATTGTTTAGGAAAGGTATGGTTTCCATCATCAGCTCAGTTTCATAATGTGATGGTTCCTAAATGCAAATACCTGATTCAGTTATGAAAAGTAAACAGAAACAATATTCGTGCCCAATTTTCGAGGTTCTCTTTCAATTTTTTCAGGATCCCATGAGCAAATCCTGATTTCCTTGACATGGGACAATCCTTGAGGTATACCCTATCTAAGAAAAAAAGAATCATCAAAATCGATTCATAAATAACGGAGTGAGGGCCGAACATACATACAGAAACGCTAAACGTGCCCACAATTTTCGAGGTTTTCTCTCAATTTTGTCAGGATTCCACTGTCAGATCCTGATTTCCTTGACATGGGACCACCCTTGAGGTATACCCTATCTAACAAAAAAAGAACAATCAAAATCAGTTCATAAATGACGGAGTAAGGGCTGAGCACACATACAGAAACGCTAAACGTGCCCACAATTTTCGAGGTTTTCTCTCAATTTTGTCAGGATTCCATTGTCAGATCCTGATTTCCGTGACATGGGACCACTCTTGAGGTGTACCCTATCTAACAAAAAAAGAATAATCAAAATGGGTTCATAAATGACGTAGTGAGGGCTGAACACACAAAAAAAAAAAAAAAACATATATACGGTCGAATTGAGAACCTCCTCAAATCCCGCGACAACGATATTGTTTTGCTTTCAATATAGAATTTATATTTCAAAACTATTTCTTGTATTATTGAAAAGAACTACAGACTATACATAAACTTTTTAAAATGGTAATATTTTCACATAACTTGTAATAAGTGGGTAGTTGAAAAATAAATATTCGTATTCATTATAAAGCTGGTATTCAAATGCTACTATGGAGTGATTATTTAAAATACAAAATGATTTGCACGAGGAGAAGATGGCTGCTCGTGCTGTGCAAGAATAAACTTTATGATAGTATACTATATGGTTCAATTTTTTTAGAATATTGCGTCTAGCATTACAACTAAGATCAAATTTCAATGCGCCTTATAAGAGTTGTGTTGGTCTTGTGGTCACTAAGGTAGTGCGATGTTCATCGTTGTCTACGATCGAAACCAAGTTTAACCTAAATTTAGATATTTTATTACACTTTTTTACATTTCTTTAATAGACGACGTAGGGTATTGTCTTTTTAAACGGGCAGTTTGTATAGGAATTATCATTCTCCTGCCCTTATCCCAATTTATTTGGGGTCAGCGCAACATGTCTTTTTCTTCCATACTCCTCTATTAGTCGTCATCTCTGTAGTCACCCTTTTTTACCCATATCCTCTTTCACACAGTCCAACCATCGTTTCTTTGGCCTTCCCCTACTCTTATAGCCATCCACATCCATACACAAGACTTTCCTCACGACATTTTCTTCATTCCTCCGCATCACATGCCCATACCACGACAACCGATTTCCACACAACTTTTCAGTCAGCGGTGCCACTTTCAGACTTCCTCTTATATACTCATTCCTAATTCTATCCATGCGCGTAACACCACACATCGCTCTTAGCATTCTCATCTCAGCTACATGCAATTGCTTTTCATTCATCCCTTTTGTGGCCCAACATTCTGAACCATACAAGACAGCAGGTCTGACCATTGTTTTATAAATCTTCCCCTTAAGTTTTAGGGGAATGCGGGAGTCACAGATAGTCCCGGTGACCTGCCGCCATTTCATCCATCCAGTGTTAATTCTGTGCTTAACAGTCCGATCTATTTCGCCATCGCTTTGCACGAGTGAACCGAGATACCGAAAATCGGAGCAGACTGGGAGAAGCGCGCCATCTAGCACTACAGCTTCAGAACTGGAGAGACCACCGAAATCGCAGATCATGTATTCAATTTTGGTTCTGCTGATTTTCAAGCCAACTTTCTCCAGCTTCTGTTGCCATTTCTCCAATCTGCTCTGGATCTCAGGTCCATCTTCACCGACCAGAACAATGTCGTCGGCAAACGGCAGTTTATATAGGAATAAAACTAAAAAAATGCCGTTTACAAAATAAGTTATTAGGCGTAAATCATATTGGTCGTTCTTTAATAATGCAAACAATATTGTAGAAATGAAAACAAATTAAAAAAGAAACTGATGTATAGGTGGACTGTGTTTTCGAACCCACATGCTGTTCGTCGTCAATCCAGCATCAAACCGCTAAGCCACAAGAACTTGTTGGGAATACGCGAAATTAAAGATTAAGTTGTAATTATGTAGTGTGACTTAAAAGCTTTTCAACTTTAACGTTAACGAGATAATGATTAAAATAGCTTAACAAAAACATATATAATGCCGGTGGCTCCGACTATGTTGGGTGGGTTTACCTTTACGTTACGTGTTAAGGATCAAATTTGCGTGTCTGTGTTATTATTGTATTTTTAACCGACTTTCGAAAAAGGAGGAGGTTCTATGTTCGACTGTATGTTTTTTTTTATGTACGTCCGACTGTTTCTCCGTCAGTTCTGGACCGATTTTCAAATTTTTTTTATCCAAAAGAATATACTCCCGAGGTGGACCCATGTAAACTTTATCGAAATTGCTTCAGCGCTTTTTGAGAAACTGAACAAAAACGAAAAATACGTATACCTCGATGACATTTTGGTGTTCTCCTAATGTTTAAATTCCACGTTCCATGTTATTGAGTTTTTAGTTCTGGGATATAACAACTAAAAAGTGAAAAATAAAAAACTTTTTTACAAAATAAAACAACCGACTTTCAAAAAAAAATACACTAAAAATTAAAAAATGCCTTTAATTTCGGAAGTCGGTGTCAAATAACGAAGAAGTAAAATACAAATACCGACTTCCAAAATTAAAGTTTTTTTTTTTTGAAAGTCGGTTGTTTTGTAAAAAAGTTTTTGTTCATCGAGTCCTCGAATATATAAATACATATAAATTAAATAAACCTTAATGTTACAGGTAGAGGGTCCAAAGTCGTTTGATTTTAGGGTGGGTTAGATAATGTTGACAACAGTCTGTACGAAACCCTAAAACCAGCAAACAAATGTCAAATCTCTGACTGTCCCTATAGTGGAATACAAGTGTGACGCTGCTTTAGGCGTTCATTACACGCTAATGCAAGCGTCATTCAATTCCAAAAGTCATAACTGATGGTTACATGATGCAAGAATTAAAGTATCCAGATATTTTTATGCAACCAGCAAATGTATGAAAGATGAACTCGGTAAAGTCTTGTCGAAAGATGACGAAATAAAAGAGCGATGGAAGGTTTATTTTGAAAAGTTGATGAACGAAGAGAATGAATGGAGTGGTGTGCTCAAAGAGGTACAAGTAAATATGGGTTTGTTGAGAGAAATTAGCATGGATGAAGTAAGAAAGGCAGTTCAATGTATGAAAAATGGAAAGGCCATGGGCCCTGATGACATACCAGTGGAAGTATGGAAGTGTTTAAAAGAGGATGGATGTATGTGGCTGACTTTATTCTTCAATAAGTTGTTGTATGAAGAAGTGATCCCACAAGAATGGTGCAATAGTTCGCTAGTGCCCATCTTCAAGAATAAAGGGGATGTACAGGACTGCAACAACTATCGAGGGATAAAGCTCATGTCACATACTATGAAAGTATGGGAGAAAGTAATAGAGAAAAGATTGCGAGAGGAGAGTGAGATTACCCCGAACCAGTTTGGGTTTATGCCAGGTCGAGGGACAATGGACGCCACCTTCGCTCTCCGTCAATTGTGCGAGAAGTACAGACGTGTGCACAAGAACTTGCACATGGTGTTCATTGATCTTGAGAAAGCGTATGATAGGGTACCTCGGGATGTGTTGTGGTGGGCCTTGAAAGAGAAAGGTTTGCCTGGGAAGTATGTTGAGTTGATTCGTGCTATGTACAGACAATCTAGTACCTACGTCCGGTCGGCTGCTGGCAACACCGATAAGTTCAGTGTGGCTGTAGGCTTGCATCAAGGGTCGGCTTTAAGTCCTTACCTCTTCCTGTTGATTATGGACGCTCTTACGTCGGAAATACAGGAAGAGGCACCCTGGTGCATGCTGTTTGCCGACGACATTGTTCTGGTCGGTGAAGATGGACCTGAGATCCAGAGCAGATTGGAGAAATGGCAACAGAAGCTGGAGAAAGTTGGCTTGAAAATCAGCAGAACCAAAACTGAATACATGTTCTGCGATTTCGGCGGTCTCTCCAGTTCTGAAGCTGTAGTGCTAGATGGCGCGCTTCTCCCAGTCTGCTCCGATTTTCGGTATCTCGGTTCACTCGTGCAAAGCGATGGCGAAATAGATCGGACTGTTAAGCACAGAATTAACACTGGATGGATGAAATGGCGGCAGGTCACCGGGACTATCTGTGATTCCCGCATTCCCCTAAAACTTAAGGGGAAGATTTATAAAACAATGGTCAGACCTGCTGTCTTGTATGGTTCAGAATGTTGGGCCACAAAAGGGATGAATGAAAAGCAATTGCATGTAGCTGAGATGAGAATGCTAAGAGCGATGTGTGGTGTTACGCGCATGGATAGAATTAGGAATGAGTATATAAGAGGAAGTCTGAAAGTGGCACCGCTGACTGAAAAGTTGTGTGGAAATCGGTTGTCGTGGTATGGACATGTGATGCGGAGGAATGAAGAAAATGTCGTGAGGAAAGTCTTGTGTATGGATGTGGATGGCTATAAGAGTAGGGGAAGGCCAAAGAAACGATGGAAGGACTGTGTGAAAGAGGATATGGGTAAAAAAAGGGTGACTACAGAGATGACGACTAATAGAGGAGTATGGAAGAAAAAGACATGTTGCGCCGACCCCAAATAAATTGGGATAAGGGCAGGAGAATGATGATATTTTTATGCAACCAACCTTGACTGTGGTTATACTGACAGCAAAACTTACCGTCTAATGCATGCCTTACATTATTACTTTGACCATTTAATGAAACTACGTTTCTGAATAAACGTACCATCAATTTTCTCAATCCAAGAAAATTGTGGAAAGTGCATTAACTATGTCTTTTCTTATATACAATTCGATCAGTCATTATCTCATCATTTACGTTATGCCTACTCATATCCTCCATAGCCTAAACACGTGACGTCACAAAAACAAGATGGCAACGTCATCATCGGAAAGCAGTCATTTGTCAGAATTTTCTTACGACAATCTTAACGTGAGAAATTATTATTTGAGGAAAATATTTTGAACAATAGAAATTTCTTGAATGTAACCTACATTCATACATTAATGTATGCACGTTAGTGGATATAAATAAACAGCGGTAATTTGTGAAATGACTCAGTTATTGTTGGAGTGGTGGCCCAGTGGTAACTGCCGCGACTTACGAGTTGTAGGTCGTCAGTTCGAACCCAGACTGGCACTTTAGTCGCGGGATTGTTCGAAAGAGTTGCTACGGTCCTGGAACTTAAAGGGCAAATGTAAACACGGGTGGGTTTTAGTCAGTAAGAGTCTGACACTCCCTCCTGTTCCATCCAGAGCGGGACAAGTCATTTGATGATTTTCCAGCCTCAACAAAAGAAGATAGTCGATTCGAACTCTGTGTGTATTTTTAAACACCACCACACATCCTACACAACGGTAAAGAAAAACATCGAAGAAACCGGTTTGTCCTAGAAACACACATTCGAAGACTTATGACTTCCACCAACCCACAATTGGCCAGCGTGGTGTATTCCCCCACTCCCTCTCACAAGGAGGAGGCCTGTGTCCCAGCTGGGGAAATGTTATAAGCTGATTTAACTTAATAACGCATCTGCTGGAACTTGCTACTTGTAGTTACATAATTATTAGTCATATAGACATCACAAATTTTCATCCAGTATTAAACCTGAATAATTATTATTATAAAGCGACTGAAATTTGAATTTCATCATACCTCTGATCAGGGATTAATTATACTGATTGAGGATTTGTAAAACATAAAATTAATAAATATTAACAAATACTATGTAATGTGAAGAAGAGTTGCATATCTGTTTTGGTGTACAATAAAGTATCATTCCACACAACACAGCATTAAATTTATTTTATCTTTATTTATCTTTTAATTATTGGATATTATTGTTTTTTTTCGGTTTCCTATAAAATGAGTATTGTTGACTGGTACACATGTTGAAGTATAAATAAATAACACAACGATTAAATACGTCGGCGGTACTTGCTACGAGCGTAGCAACATACTAAGAAAGCGTAGCAACGTGCTACGAATACGTAGCAACGTTTTATGGCGTAGCAATCGCGTCAGCAAGTACGAAAATAAATAATGACCTTGATTTTATATCTCTTTATAAAAAAACAGGCACGGACGGAAAAAAAGGATGTGTACCTACGGCTTACGGCAATTTCGCAAATAATGCGAATGATTGGGAAGTTTGTAATAAGTAAATAGGTCTAAATTATGTACGATCTGTGAACTACCCTAATCTAAACATATTGTAAATTTGAAAAAAAGTACTGACACGAATATTTTTTTTTTAAAGCTACTCGTACCATATTGCTTTTTGCCATAGATAATCCCGAAAAAGTAAACAGGTTTCACAGTTATAGGTAATTTTGTGAGTTAGTAATACAGATAGCTTTCTCTCATAAATACACAAAAAACCGATATACGTATTACTACAAAGTTCATTAAACTAAAAGAAAAAACTCCAATCATTTATTCAACTTTCGAGACACAATATGCAATAATCAACGAAATAATAAATAATAACGTAATGTTCCCAGTCTGTACGTGCCCATATCTGTTAGGCCTCGGCCAGGGTGAGAACCTTTCGCGGTATCAAGCAGTATTGTAACCGCTGTCTGCGTCCATACTTTTGAAGTTATACCTACTTCTTTTGGCTCGTAAGAAAAAATGATAAGAGTAAATTTTTACGATGTACGCGTAGACCACCACAAAAAACCGACACCCTGAAGTCAGCTATAGTCTGTGGTTCATGAAGAATACTTTTTTTTCCTTTTGTAAACTTTTTGGTTTTTTATCTTGTTACGCCAACGAAGTATAACTTCTTACGTGCGTACATAAGTACACATACATTTTTTTTTTCTGGGAAATAAATAATTTCTCCCGCTCTAAGTGGAGCGGGAGGACGAGTCAAACTCTTACTGACTTAATCTCACACGTGATGTTCCTTTAGTTGCCTGTGCCAGGACCGCTGACCCTGGCAGGCAAGCGGGCCCCGTCAATGGTTGCTGACATCCCTTTGAGTTCGCGGGTACTTAGGCGAGAAACCACTATATGCGGTTGTACTGAAGTGACTATGGCGGGCGCCAGGCGCGACGTGACGGAACATATTATTCACTAGCGAGCGATCGTCTATTGTTTTATCCTTTTATTTTTTTAAAGAAACATTTCTATCGCGGGAGTATTTGAAAGATTCATCAAGGTACTGGAAAGCAAAGGGCAAAGTCAAGTCAAGGGTTGAAGTCAGTAAGAGTCTGGTACGTTCTGCCGCTCCACCCAGAGCCGAAGAAGTCATTTGATGATTACCCACACACAAAAAAAAACTTGAGAGGTGTCAAGGGACACCCGGATGGAACGAAGTTCCTTTTGATTAATTAGTAAAGGAATTGTAATATAATTTTATTTATTTTAAGTTATAATATTATTTTTTTTATTGTTAACAAATATATTGTAATATTAACCGCACTGCCGACTCCTAGTCTTATGTAAAAATGCTATTACGCACAGACTCAAAAAAAAAGTGTGTGTGTACTTATGTACGCACGTAAGAAGTTATACTTCATCATCTCATCTCATCTCAGCTCAGCTCATCTCAGCTCATCTCAGCTCATCTCATCTCATCTCATCTCATCTCATCTCATCTCATCTCATCCCATCTCATCTCATCTCATCTCAACTCATCTCAACTCAACTCAACTCAGCAACAACTATAGCAAAAAGTGTCGTTACAACTTTTGGATCAAAAAGTGTCGTTACAACTTTTGGTCAATAATTTTTTCCGTCTAGCCCCCTTTCGCAAGGCGCGATAAGGAACTTCGTTCCAAAACACGTCTAGCCTCTTTTGCCCGCCAACTCGCGATGCATTGTAACCATCTAATCTCCCCCACCGAGTGTTTCTACGTTGACGTCGTGGTGGGGCTTATGGGTCGCCATGATCCTGGGGACTTCCGGCATGAGTAACTAAATTGTGCCGGAAGGCTCCAGGGGAGAGGCCCGACTAAGAGGAAACACCGGGGGTCGCGTCCATTGTCAGTCGATCATCGTCGATTGCCAGTGGATGCGACCTCCACCCAATCCTAGCTTGGAGGCGTGGCTATGGGATGCGTACTGGAGGGATGTCCGGATGCTAGCGCCTCACAAGAGGGCCGCGCCGTTGGGAGTTTTGAGCAAGCTGTTCGAGCCTCCTAAAGGCGTGGAACCTGGGGGAATCTTCGTCGCTGCTCTCTGGTACGCATCTGTTCATCAGATGCGACCGTGAGAGTGGCGCCGAAACTGGGGGGGGGGGGCCATAAGGGCAGAGTGTGTGAGTGAGTGAGTGAATGAGAGAGAGTGAATGCGGACCATACGATATGCGAGGAAGGGATAGGGAGGTTGAGAGGAGGAGACAGGGACCACACCCTCCAAAGGAAAAAACAAACATGATAAACACGACGAAAGCAAATAATTCCCAGTCACGCCCCCGTTCGTATACTGGTGGGGGCGGCTCTAGTCCTACGCTTACCAACGACAACCTGTATCCGCTTGTCGGGGACAATCCCGACAACAAGAGCCGAGGAGGCTCCAGATCATCTCCTACATTCCAGGAGATGATCTCCTTCAGCTACAAGACGCCCGACAAGCCGCGGTCGGGCGAAGTAAGCCAAAGCGAAGTCGGCAAGGAGGTGGAGAGTGGTGCGGTGTCGGCGACCGACGCAGCACCACTTCTCACCGCTCTGGGCCCTTTTAGGAGCCTGGAGCGTGAGGAGGGGAGCGCTTCCGGTAGCGCCGTGAGTCAGGGCTCGCGTTCCTTCCGGAACCAGAAGCGTCCCAAATCAGGGGATGGCCGTGAGTCGTCCTCTGACGCTGAGGTGATGGCGCCGCCGCCTCCCAAGATTCCCACCAGCACGAGGGGTAGGGGATCTGGGAGTCGGAGCAAGGCCACGAAGGCTGGCAGGCGAGCCCTGAGGCTCGCCGCGGAGGAAGAGCGCCGCTCCGCCGCTGGGGGTTCCCGGGTATCGGTCTCGGGGTCCTCAAGCGGACGATCGGCGTTCTCTGTCAGCTCCAAGTCGGAGCGAGCGGACAGGCTTGCGGGGGTCGTGGAGAACGCGATAAAGGATGTGGTCCACAAGAGGCTTGCCTCTTCTAGGAGCAGGGCCACATCCGCGGCCACGGCCTCCATTGTGGCGGCGGCGGAGGCGAGCTTCGGCGGGCCTTCGTCTGCGGACGAGACGTCCAAATTGCGGACGGAGGTCGCCCGCCTGACCGCCACTACGGAGCTTTTGGTTAAGGAGAACCAGAGGCTCCGGGCAGACCTGGCCGAGCTCCGACGAGGAGCTGGCCCCCGGAGGGACGCGCAGGACGAGCTCCAGCATGGGCCGAGTCAGCCCCTGCCCGCCGCGGAGAACCAGGTTCTCGATCTGGTGCGGCAGGAGCTGGCTGCCTTCAACAGGCGGTTCTCCGTGCTGGAGAGCATCGTGCTGCGGCCCCCGCTGGCGGCGAGTCAGCCGGCGTTGGGCCAGCGGCTACCGGGCTCATTTGCCGCCGCTGCGGCTGCTGCGCCCAAGCAGGGTTCGGTGGGACGGGCCGACAACGGGTCTGTGCTGAGACCCGCGGGGTCGGCCCAGCCGAAGGCGCCAAAGGCGCCGCCCAAACCGGGTGGGGCGGCTGCACGGGCGGCGAAAGTCCCGAAGGCCCCAGCCCAGGCGGCGAGACGGCCGTCACAGCCTGCCCCGACTTCCCAACCTCCTCCGGCCGAGGCTGCCGAATGACAAGTGGCCGGGGAGAAAGAGAAGGCGGGAAAGGCCAAAAGGGCGGCCAAACGCCGAGAGAGGCGGAAGCGGCGCAAGGAGCGGGCCGCTGCGGCCAGGCTCCGCGCCCCGAGGTCCGCGGCTGTGGTTATCACGCTGCAGCCGGAAGCGGTCCAGAAGGGCGTGACCTACCCCAGCGTGCTCGCCAAAACCAAGGCGGCGGTGAGCCTCGAGGAGGTGGGGTGTGCCGACGGCGTTCGGGTGAAGGTCACCAAGACCGGAGCCCGGATGCTGGAGGTCCCCGGCGCCTCCAGCGGCCCAGCTGCTGATGCCCTGGCTGAAAAGATCAGGGCGTTGCTGGTCGACGAGGCTCGAGTGTCCAGGCCCACCAAGAGCGCACACATGCGCATAATGGGCCTGGACGACTCTGTGACGGAGGCGTAGGTGGCGGCCGCCGTCGCCAGGACTGGAGGGTGCCCTGCCGAGCAGGTGAGGGTAGGCACTCTCCGTCCTGATCGTGCGGGGCTTCTCACCGTAACGGTGAGCTGCCCCGTGTCGGCGGCGAGCCAAATAACTGGGAAGGGCCGAAGGCTCTTGGTGGGCTGGGTGTCTGCGCAGGTCAAGCTGCTGGAACCCAGACCTCTGAGGTGCTTCCGCTGCCATGTGGGCGACCACGTGGCAGCGAGGTGCACCTCGGAGGTGGACAGAGGGAACCAGTGTTTCCGCTGTGGTCGGCCCGGTCACAAGGCCGGCTCCTGTGAGGCCGCGCCGCACTGCGCAGCATGTGCGGCAGCTGGCAAGCCGGCCGATCACCGGGCTGGGAGCAGGACCTGCGCCCCACCCACCAAGACCAGGGCCAGGGGCAGGCCCTCCACCACCACCACCACCACCGCCACCGTCGCAGCCGCTGCCGTCGCCGCTTCCGCCGATGCTGCCCCCACAGCCGTCGTCGCCACCGCAAACATCGCGGTGGCTGGACCCTCGCAGAGGGCTGGGGAGGAGGAGGCTGTAATGGAATGCCAATAACGGCCCCATTACGCCTCCTCCAGGTGAACATCAACCACTGCGCCGATGCTCAGGACCTGTTGTTCCAGAGCATAGCGCAGTGGTCGATTAACATCGCCGTGGTCCCCGAGCCGTACTATGTCCCGCCCAGGGATGACTGGGTGGAGGACCTGGACGGCTCGGTGACCATCATTTCGTCGGCCGCCGCCGGTACCCCGACCCTCGAGGAGGTCAAGAGGGGTCGGGGTTGCGTGGCAGCACGGTTCGGGGAGATAGTAGTGGTAGGGGTGTACTTCTCCCCGAGCCGAACTCTCGCCGAGTTCCACAAATCCCTCGCGGAGTTGAGAGACGTCGTCGTCGGATACCGTTCCCTCCCTGCGCTCGTCCTCAGGGACTTCAATGCCAAGAACTTGGCTTGGGGTTCCCGGTACACGGACGCAAGGGGCAGGATGGTGGAGGACTGGGCTCTGGAAACAGGCCTGGTCGTCCTGAACCGGGGTTCTGTCCCCACGTGCGTGCGGTGGCGGGGCGAATCGGTGGTGGACCTCTCGTTCGCCAGCCCCGCCCTGTCACCACGTGTAGTTGACTGGCGCGTTCTGGAGGAGGTGGACGTCTTCCGATCATCGGTATATCCGGTTTGACGTCTCCGCCCAGACCTCCAGCGTGCCGGTCCGACAGACCCCGAGTGGTCCGTCGCTGAAGCAGCTGGACCGGGAGCTACTCCTGGAGGCCTCGATCGTGCAGGCCTGGGTGACATCACCGGACAGGCCTGCCGACATAAACGACGAGGCAGAGTGGTTCCAGGAGGCCATGTCCGAGATATGTGACATGGCAATGCCCCGGGTCCAGCCTTGTGCTCGGCGACAGGTGTACTTACGGCTTTACGCCAGGGGTGTATCGCCGCGCGACGCCGGTACACCAGGTACCGCAGGCGGCTCCGTAACCGCACGCCGGAAACGGAAGCCGTCGAGGCGGAGCTATACGAGGGGTACAGAGCTGCGAGGACTGCCCTCCGAGCGGAGATCTTGCGGGCCAAGAGATTGGCCCGCGAGGAGTCGCTGAAGACTCTGAAGAGAGACCCATGGGGGCGCCCGTACAAAGCGGTGCGGGGGAAACTCCGCCCATGGGCCCCCCCACTGACGCAGAGTCTCCGGCCGCAGATCGTGGAGGGCGTGGTGAGCGCTCTGTTCCCCTCGCGAGGGGAACATACTCCTCCGCCTATGGCTCCGTCTCCTGTGGTACCTGACGTAGACCAAGACGACGACGACGATGCTCCCGAGGTGACCGAGGTAGAGCTGAGAGCGGCGGTGCGTAGGCTGAATGCCAAAACACCGCCCCAGGACCCGATGGCTTTCATGGGAAAGCCTGGGTCCTGGCCTTGCAAGAGGCTCTCGGGCCTTGACTGAGAGGGCTTTTAAGCGCATGCTTGGAGAGGGGCCAGTTTCCACGTCGGTGGAAGACGGGGAAGCTGGTCCTGATCAAGAAAGTGGGGCGCCCTGCGGACTCTCCGTCCGCTTACCGGCCCATTGTGCTGCTCGACGAGGTGGGCAAGCTCTTTGAAAGAGTAATTGCAGACCGCCTCGTCGGGCAGTTGGTGCGGGTGGGGCCGGACCTGGCGGAGAGCCAGTACGGCTTCCGCAGGGGGCGCTCCACGGTGGACGCAGTCATGCGCGTAAGAGCCCTCACGACGGGGGATGCAGTGGCCCGGGGTAGGGTCGTCTTGGCGGTGTCTCTGGACATCGCCAATGCCTTCAACACCCTGCCCTGGAGTTGTATAGTGGAGGCACTCCGGTATCACCGGGTGCCGCCCTACCTTCGTCGCGTAGTCGAGGCGTATCTGACGGACAGAGCCGTCATCTACCCCGGTCATCAGGGAGTATGGAACCGACGAGAGATGTCGTGCGGTGTTCCACAGGGATCGGTCCTGGGGCCGCCCTTGTAGAACATCGGATACGACTGGGTGCTGCGCGCCGACCTCCCCACTGGCGTCAGCGTAGTGTGCTACGCTGACGACACGCTGGTCTTAGCGCAGGGGAGGTCGCACGAGGCGGCGGCCGACCGTATGACACGCGGGGTTGCGACAGTCATAGGGAGGATCCGGCAACTGGGACTCGAGGTGGCATTGCACAAGTCCGAGGCCATGTGTTTTCATGGTCCTCGGAACGCGCCACCTGCGGGTTCCCAGATCACGGTAAGAGGGGTTCGCATCGGTGTCGAGGGTACGATGAAGTACCTGGGACTCGTCCTCGACAGCCGGTGGAACTTCGTCGAACATTTTCGACGTTTGGCTCCCAGATTGGACAGGGCCGGGGCCGCCTTGAAGCGGCAGGCAGGGAGGAACAGGGGTGGGTTTTAGTCAGTAAGAGTCTGACACACCCTTCCGCTCCACCCTAGAGCGGAAGAAGTCATAGGATGATTTCCCACCCCCCCAAAAAAAAAAAAAAAAAACATCTAATCTCGTCCTCCACCGCGCCCGCACCCGCCCTTGTCACCGCGCATTCAATCTGGACAAGGCCTTAGAACTATGAGTACAGTCGTCAACACAACTTTGTTCACGTATTTATGTTAAACATAGAAACCTACGCAAAGTATTTCGTATGTATATTGCGTCGAGCGATTGCGGGTGATAGGGCTGTCGAAAATTAAAAAGAGAGTTAAAATATGACTGTTGTGTGCTATGCGAATGTTTTATCGCTAAACACGTGTATCTTGTTAATTTTTTGTGATTCGAATAGACCGTATAGTTTTTAAAAGTGGTACAAAAAAAAATTCTCTGTGTCCAATTTTATTTAGAATGCAGATATATTCAGATTCTAAACATTTTATTCAGAATCAAAATTAATTTACTCAAACTAGGCTGAGAGTCTGAGTTTTTGACCGTCAAAGTTCTGCATAGAGACATTCTCTAAAAAACGCCCGCCCGCCTCGCCTTTCTAGTGTTTTATCCGGGAAGAAGAAATGACACAACAATCTCAAAAATATTTTAAGTTGGTGTTACATACCGAGGCATAACTGACTCACAGTTAAGAGAAACCACAACTTCACTGTACTATTTATAAAATTATAAACAAACAAGTTTCCCTGTATAATAGATAGATAAAAATCAATCTGCCTAGCGTTTTCCCAACTAGCTTGGGGTCGGCTTCCAGTCTAACCGGATACAGCTGAATACCAGTATTTTACATGGAGCGACTGCCTATCTGACCTCCACAACCCAGTAACTAATACGATACCTTTTGGTAAGATTGGTTGTCAGACTTTCGGGCTTCCGACGACCCGTAACGACTGTCAAAGATCCACGATTGACAGCCGGGGCCAACGGCTTAACGTGCTTTTCGAGGCACGGAGGAGTCTCGGTATGTAAATATGGTCACCCATCCATGGACCAACCCCGGCAAGCGTAGCTCATATAACCTACCGGGGCCAACGGCTTAACGTGCTTTTTGAGGCACGGAGGAGTCTCGGTATGTAAATATGGTCACCCATCCATGGACCAACCCCGGCAAGCGTAGCTCATATAACCTAATTGATTGACCCGTGCGGCTGTTATTACTTTAGCCACGAGCTCCTCAATAGACAGACATATAGCACCATGAAAATTACAATAGGGGGTTAAGAATTAATTTATTAATTTAGATGATTTTGTCGAAGAGAATGGTAAAACAAAGTGAAGATGAGGTCTGATTTCAACAATAATCAGCACAAACTTTCACCTTTCTAGACTGAAAACGATAAAACGTAGGTAGATATGTCCGTTTTCCTATCAGTTGGTTATTTAGCTCTCTTTGTTTTTATTAAAAGTACTTTCACCCATTCCGCACAAAGTGTGTTGAGCACAAAGGAAAAAACGATACTTGATCGAGCTTCGTTTCAAGGAAACAAGATTTTTTAAATCTAATTAACTGAAATATACAAAACAAAGACAAAGCCTTAATGTAAAATTTCCACAATTCAAGGAACAGTATAAATGAAAGTTATTAAGCTTACAATCAAACTTAACAAAACAGTAAGTAACAAGCGACACGTGTACGAACTTCCTGAAAGCAATTTAAATCCTTCCCTTGTCAGTCAAAAACCAGCCAAGTGCGAGTCGGACTCGCGCGCAAAGTGTTCCAAACAAATCATATTTTTTTCTAGTTATTTTTGTTGATGTGTAACAACTTTCCTCTCGCTTTCCTCCAATCTGTGGGTGTGATTTCTTAAAATGACGACGGTACTGTGTAACAGGAAGCTGGGGAAGCGCGCGCTATTTGATTTGAACAATGAGCGTGCGTGGTGGTAGAGTTGGCCGTTAGATGGTAGAGCGCGCGCACGATAATTCTGCGTGCGGTCGAAATCGAAACTAAACGTTTTAATTTTGTTTATCAGGCATGATAGAATGTTAACGTTGCTTATTACGAAGGTGAGATGTCAAATCTTATCAAACTAATACTATAAAAGTGAAACATTGTGAGGATGTATGTTTGTAACTCTTTCACGCAAAAACTACTGAACGGATCTGGATGAAATTTAAGACAGAGATAGATTTTAATCTGGAATAGCACATATCCTATAATTTATAGTGGGGGAAGATCTAATTCCACGTGGGCGAAGCCGCTGTACATCATATGCTACTACTGTGAGACTCGCTCGTTTTTTTTGTTAACTACATAATATATTCTGCCTATAGGTTTTCAATCTCAATCAAATCTGAATCTATAGGTAAGTAAAGAACTACTTTATATATTATTTTTCAAAACAAATGGAAGAATTAGAAAGAAGAATTGCAATAACTTGGAAGACGTTTTGGGCCCATAAAGATATACTCAAATCCAAACAACCAATGAGATTGAAGAAAATCATCTTGGATTCTACCATTCTACCATGCCTCACTTATGGATGCCAAACGTGGACATTCAACCAAAAGACAAAAACAAAAATACAGACTGCACAGAGAGCAATGGAAAGGAGTTGTCTAGGCATCAAACTGAGAGACTAAAAGAGTAATAAAGAAATACGAAACAAAACAAAGATAACTGATGCTCTACATTTTGCCATGACAATAATAATAATAATATTCCACAACTATCACACAACGCCATCTAGTCCCATGCTAAGCAGAGCTTGTGTTATGGGTACTAGACAACTGATAAACATACTTATATATTTCTAAATACATACATATTATAGATAAATTACACCCAGACACAGAACAAATGATCGTGCTCATTACACAAACATTTGTCCTGGGTGGGAATCGAACCCACGACCTCCGGCATAGCAGTCAGGGTCACTAACCACTAGACCAACAGGCCAGTATGAAATGGAAGTGGGCTGGCCACCTTGCTAGATACTCTGACGATAGATGAACAATTAGAACAACAAAATAGAACGGGCCACAAGGCACTCGAGCAAGAGGCAGACCAAATACCCGTTGGCAAGACGACATAGTAGCAGTTGCAGGGGAACATTGGCACAATATAGCGAGAGATAGAAAAAAGTGGGACTCTTTGGAGGAGGCTTTTACCCGAAGGTTGTCTATACAACAATGAAAATATAGATATTGCACGTAATTCAATACTAATTATTTGTATTTTAATATTAGTTAATGTTATTATTTTTTTAAATTATTTTGTACCATGTTGTATAGAATGAATAGCTATATTATTATTATTATTTTAGTAGCAAATAGGCTATGACAGATGGATAGACGTACATACGGACAGACAGACAGTCACACGGGTGACCATATAAGGGTTCTATTTTTACATTCGGAGGTCCGGAAATCTAAAAACAATTACCTATTATTAATCCCCCTCTCGCGTGCCAACCCTGATCCAAACGCAAAACTTTTCTAATCCCTGTTTGGTATCTCTTCAATGTTCCTAACTACGCCGAATGGTTGTGACACATCAATTTTCTTATAAATAATATCTTACCTTATATTTTCGTGTGCGTGGTAGTTTTATTTTGGAAGCCCTTGAAGGTAGTCTGACATTATGTTGATGGATCATGTGATGCATAATCTTCTTCGGATCGCATGTGGAGATCAGTCGGTCAACTGGGATTTGCTATAATGTTGAAATTTCTTGGTAATGGGGTGATAGCCAAATGGTCCTTTAGCCGTCCTTCAGTCAGACAGTCCTAAGCCACACTTGCCTATGTTGGACTGTGAATGGATGATCAACGTATCATATCGAAATGCATCCGTGCCTCGGAAAGCACGTTAAGCCGTTAGTTTCGGCTTTCATTTAACGATATTTGACATTCATTACGAATAATCAGAATCCTGGAGACCTGACACCAGTCTTGTCAAAGGGTATCGTGCTATACAATCACCGCAAGCACTGCAATTCCTGAAAGCTAGAACCAACAGTGACGACCACCAGAGAGGCGCCGAGTTAATGAAGCTTGACGAGTCCCGGAGAAACGATTCAACTGAGGAGAAGCCGACTCTAAGTTACTGGGTCAAATACTAGGCAGATGGTGATTTATTTATTTTTCTCAATAAATCATTTGTTTGGCGACTGCCATGATTTCACAATTAACCCCATAAAAAATCAATTTTCTGTAGTTTAATAAAAAAAAAAAAAACACACTTATTTTTTTATGTTCGTGTTCTTCTCGGCAAACTCTTTCATTTGATACCCTTATCATGGAAATGCATACTAAATATCTAGTCCGCCATCTTTTGGAGTCTGCCATATTGGATATACAGGGTGTAACGGAAAAGTGTGGTCATATTTTAAGAACTGCATCTGCCCATCGCTATGAACAACTTTCTTCAAGAAAATCCGAGGAAATTCTAAAAAAATTTTTTACCTCCCTTACAAATATTGATTAGCTGATGACTTTGTATGGAAAGTCCAATTTTTTTTTTTGGGAATTTTCTATTTTTTCTTAGAGAAAGTTGTTCATTTCCATGGGCAGAATCGGCTCTTAAAATATGACCACACCTTTCCGTTACACCCTGTAGAATGACATCACTTTCAAACGCGCCGTCAACAACGTCGACGTCAACGTCGATTCGTATGTTGTTCAGCCCAATCGGAAACCAGGAAGTGAGTTACATTTAACTTCTAAGATTTGTTTAAATAGTTAATACTGAAGCTAATATAAATGTGTTAAAACACAAAAAAGGGCAGAAAACTTTAATTTCGGTGGCCGGTCTTAAATAAAGAAGAAACAAAACCAGAAAGACCGACTTCCGAAATTGAAGTGATTTTGGCCTTTTTGCGTGTTTTTAGGAAGTCGGTTATATTTTTGTAGAATGTTTTTTTTTTATAGACTCTGTAAAAGACAATATTTCTACTAGTATTGAACATACTTAAAGTGCTGTACACATATAATAAACATGCCACTTTAATAGATTGGCCATCTATCACGACACTGATATGGGAAACTTTCATTTCATAAAATATTGTGCACGACATTGGTTGTATACTTCCGTCATGTCCTGTCAGTAATATAAGCAGGTCAAGGCAATCCTTGAGGAAAGTCTATTTAGGGCTGATTTTGCCATAGTCAGACAACTTTTACTCGAGGAATAAAAGTAGTAATGTGATAGCTTTTATCCGATTTCAATAAATGGAGGAGGTTCTCAATTCCTCAATTTTTTTCTAGGTGAACCGATTTTGAAGATACTTTTTTAAAACAACCGACTTCCAAAAAAACACTACAACATTCAAAATAACTTTGATTTCTGAAGTCGGTGTCAAGTAACGAAGAAACAAAACTAGAAACACCGACTTTCAAAATGAAAGTAATTTTGAATTTTTACTGTGTTTTTGAAGTCGGTGGTTTGTTGTTGTAAAAAGATTTTTTTTTTAAATCAGAATTAGGTATGTCAAACAGCCATATTATTATATAAAATATGACACTTGTCTTAAATATTCCCAACTTGTAACTACCACTCCTGGTAGCTACAACCTGGCCACACACACAAACACACACACAGATTCCGGCAGAGAATACCACTCCCTAGCTGTACGTACTTACAATAAAAGTATTCCCAAAACATTTTCTGCGTATGGTTGGGATATCCACCATGTCCCGGTGCCATCTATCTTAATTTATTTAAATTCTCAGTTTTACTTGTGTTTATTTTGAAACCCTTGTGACAGCATTACCTAACACTATTATTCAACTTAAACAAACGACTAAACAACGTGAATGTAATAATGAATATGTTAGCTCTTCATTACGCGGTTCATTTATGTGATAGGTCCATTGTAGAGACTAATATAACATCTAGAACAATCCCATCTGTATTTAAATCATGCAAAGTAGCTAATGTATTTTAAATCATTTATGTGTCTAAATAAAAACATAACTCATAGCACGGATTGATAGAAATACTAGCCTCTGCCAGTGGCTTTGCCCCCTTGGAATGAATAGGTACTTATTTCTCCCTATTATAAATTATATCCTATTTGATATTCTGATGTATGTACAGTACAAGCTACATTACTGTAAAGTTTCTTCATAGTCCATCATCATTCTCCTGCCCTTATCCCAATTTAATTGGGGTCGGCGCAACATGTCTTTTTCTTCCATTCTTCTCTATTAGCCGTCATCTCTGTAGTCACCCCTTTTTTTACTCATATCCTCTTTCACACATTCCATCAAAAAAGTTTCTTCAAAGTCACAAAACATCATCGCACACGTCTAAACAAAACTAAATAAAATATTACAAAAACACAGTGTTTAGAACAGCATAGGACTCTTTTTAAATGACTTCGAAAAAGAAGAAGGTTCTTTTTTTTATGTATATCCACCAATTTCTCTGGCAGTTGTGGACTGATTTTCAAAATTCTTTTTTTATCTGAAAGAATGTACTCCTAGGGTAGTCCCTTATACGTTTTATCGAAATTGTTTCAGTGCTTTTTGAAAAACTGAACTAAAACGAAAAATATGTATACATATTTGACGTTTTGGTTTCCTCCTATTACGAGTATGTTTAAATTCCACGTTCCATGTTATTGGGGTTTTCAGTTCTGGAGTATAACAACTAAAAAGGGAAAAATAAAAAACTTAAAAAAAAAAAAAAAAATCTTCTAGAAGGCGGTTGTTTTTTTTCTGTAAGTACATTAAATCCTTTTCACAGAATGCAAACATATCCACAGGCAACACCAGAAGACCGAGAACACAATGACACTATACGCACGGTGGTAACTAAACATACAAACTATAGAATTGGTCCGAGTTGTTGAATCCGAGATAGGTTTTTTTTTTTGGATATAAAAACGTTTAGTGTGGTGTATTTACTAATAGTATCTCTACCCAAAGACAAATTTGTAGCTAATGGTACAGCCACACGGGTTGATCCCTGGGCACTCAGGGCAGGAAAGGAACAGAGATGAGTTTTAGTCAGTAAGAGTCTGTCACGCCCTCCCGCTTCACCCAGAGCAGGAGAACTTCTCCTGCTGGTGTTTGTATTTTATTTCTTCGTTATTTGACACCGACTTCCGTTGTTTTTTTGTAAAAAAGTTTTTTATCTTTCACTTTTGAGAACATGGAACGTGGAGTTTAAACATACTCGTAATTGAAGAAAACCAAAACGTCATCTGGGTATACGTATTTTTCGTTTTTGTTCAGTTTTTCAAAAAGCGCTGAAGCAAATTCGATAAAATTTATATGGGACTACCTCAGGAGTATATTCTTTCGGAAAAAAAAAGAATTTTGAAAATCGGTTCACAACTGACGGAGAAATTGGCGTAGATAAATATAAAAAACATACATATACTCGAACATAGAACCTCCTCCTTTTTCGAAGTCGGTTAAAAATAGAGGTTTACGTTATTGTCACTAGATAGCACCAACAGTTTTAGTAAAAATTGACGTTTACTTTAACGCGATAAAGTAAGTTAAAAAAAATCGCACTAAGCACAAAGTAGGACCCACGGTTTAACGCATAAAAATTTGGTTACTAGTCGTATAAGGGGTACCGTGTAAACAGTAATTTTTATTCTCTTTTAGCGTCAGGGTCGCCCATTGTTGCTCTACGTGGGCCTCTGAGCGGCGGGTCTGGGTCGCCAGGATCGGGCGAGATCTGTCACTGCTGGCAGTAATGAGGATAGCCCTCATTACTGCTAGCAGTGACAGAGCTGACGGAGACAGAAAAAATAAGGGAAATGGCCTCCTTTTGTGAGACCGTGATGGTCTAGAAGGAAGGCGTCGAGCGGGATCATGAAAGACCTGATCCCGCTCGTAGAAGAAGGCAACGGGGAGGCAACCGCCTCGTCGCCGAAAACGCCAAACCCCATCTGCACTGTTTGAGGCAGGCGGGACTCTAGGGTCGCGGGCTCTCAGAGTGGGTACTCTGTCCACCCACCGAGTGCCCCTAGGAAGGACGGTGGCACAGTGTGATCACGTGCCGCCGTGCACAGCGAGGTTCAAGCGAGACCCCTTTACAGTCTCCTCACGGTTGTGCCTAATAGGCGTTGTACAGAGGGGGTTCCGGAGTGGTCTTTTATGGGGTTACGGGACCCCCTTACATGTGCTGATGGTGATCACCGGGGTGGTTTTGGTGAGGTGTAAATCCCACACTCTCTGGTCTTTTTCCCAAAGGTCCTGGCGCCTTTTAAAGGTTTCCCCCCGATAACAAAAATAAAAAAGGTTCACCCATTGTGCCAGCCTCAGTTGTGTTATCTATATTTTCTGTAACTTCTAGCTACTAGTACCTATGGTGCAAATTATTAATAGTACTGTATACATTGTTCTATCGTGCTACCCAGTAGTTGTATTGAGGCCAGATAGCCAGCTGCTCCATGTAAGATCTAATGGCAGAAATAATAACAGTTGCACGGGTTAAACCACGCTTGCCAAGGTTGGTCTGTGGATGGGTGACCACCTTAACATATCGAGACTCCTTCGTGTCTCGGAAAGCACGTTAAGCCGTTGCTTTCCGGCTGTCATTTCTAGATCTTTTACAGTTTTTTGGCTTTGATAGTCAAAAGTTAGGAAATCTGACGCCAGCCTTGCCAAGGGATATCGTGTTACCCAATCACTGGGTTGTGAAGGCCAGATAGCCAGTTGCTACATGTGAAATATTGATATTCAGCTGCATTCAGTTATACCTGGTCAGTATATATAGGGAAAGACTAGGTAGATTACTAACAATCTCGACAGTCATTGGTGCCGATTCTCTTGTTCAATAACTAACCTAAAGTTAGAGAATCACTATCATTTACTAAAAGGCAGTGCGAGAAAAGGACGGCTATAGCTGTGAATTTAGTTAGAGATGTCAAACTAGTTTACGCCTTGCGCTTTACTGAGTTTTTAGTCGACATGTTTATACGTGTACCCTTAATTTGTATGGAAGTATTAACTCAACTAAATTTGATTGCTCTAATTTACATCCGTCTCTTTCTTTTTTATTAGATAGAAAAAGATAGCAATAGCCTAAATTAAGTTTAGTTTAATCGACACCAATATCTGTTTTGGGTTATAAACCAATATGTACCCATTCAGGTTATAATAATATGTACTACGTACATAACTCCTAAAACAAAAATTAAAAATTTCTAAATTATTTTTTAATTATATAAATATAAAAAATTAAACATTCCCACGAATTGTTAACCTCCTCCTATTTGACTGTCTACAATTTTCTCATTAAAATTCAACAGTTGAGAGCAAGCTCGATTTTCGTGATTACTAGAAAACCAATATCTAGTCTTTGCTAAAATTAATCACTTCTGAATAAATTAGAGGCACTATTGCAAGAGTTAAAGTCCCTTGGAAAGGATTAATGAGTATCAGAATTTGAATTGTTGTTGTAGTTGAAGATCTTACTTTGGATAACTAGGACATTTGCGATAGATTACTTTAGTTAGTTATTTTAAATCTTGATTGAATTTAGTGAAACAATACTTTGTTTAATTGTGATATTGGTAGTCTACCAGTCTTAACGTCGTTCTTCCATTTCTTCAACTTTTTACCTGATTACCTCAATAACACGGCTAGATAGATTAAAAAAATGAAGTATTATTAGATTGGGTTTGAATGCCAAAAATGGTAGCAATTACATTTAGGTTAGTAAGGTCGTATTTTTTGCATGACATGATCATGTTTTATATATTGATTGATTCTAGTGAAATAACAGTTTGTTTAAATTGTGATATACTACTACTTGTGGCATAATACTAAACGACTTGGTGCTTTTTAACCGACTTCCAAAAGGAGGAGGTTCTCAATTCGCCTGTATGTTTTTTTTTTTTGTATGTATGTTACGCGATTTCTCTGCCACTTGTGAATAGATTTTGATGATTCTTTTTTTTTGTTTGGTAGGTCATACATCAGAAGTGGTCCCATAGAAATTTTATCGAAATTGATTAAGCGCTTTTTGGGAAATTGAACAAAAACGAAAAATACGTATACCTCGATGACGTTTTGGTGTTCTCCAAATGTTTAAATTTCACGTTCCATGTTATTGAGGTTTTTAGTTCTGAGGTATAACAACTAAAAAGTGAAAAATGAAAAACTTTTTTTACAAAAAAAACAACCGACATCCAAAAAAAATATACACTACAAATTAAAAAAATAACTTTGATTCCGGAAGTCGGTGTCAAATAACGAAGAAGTAAAATACAAACACCAACTTCCGAAATTAAAGTTATTTTTTTTATTTTTAGTGTATTTTTTTTTTGGAAGCCGGTAGTTTTTTTTGTAAAAAAGTTTTTTTACTCGATTACTCTAGAAGGAGGGCCCTCCATCGATTTCCACCAAAAATCAAAAAAATCACATACAACATTTCTTGTCTATGCTGTCTGTTGACCGTTGAACAGTTTCTCTATCTGGAATTAATCCTAAAAGTCGATTCAGGTCATGCTTACCATAAAAATGCATTGTCATCGAAACAGAACCAACATAAATTATGAATTCTACTATTATAAGTTTACCTACTCTAAGTGTGCTTTGTTTTGTTACCTACGAACTAAATATTTTAAACCGACTTCGAAAAAGGAGAAGGTTCTATGTTCGACTGTATGTATGTCTTTTTTTATGTATTTCCACCGATTTCTCTGTCAGTTGTGGATCGATTTTCAATATTGTTTTATCCGTAAGAATATAGGTACTCCCGAGGTGGTCCCATATAAATTTTAACTTTTTTGTTTTTTTATCGTTCTGGGGTATTGCAACTAAAAAGTGAAAAATAAAAAAACTTTTATACAAAAAAAACAACCGTCTTCAAAAAAAAGAAAATATACTAAAAATTAAAAAATTAATTTATTTTCGGAAGTCGGTGTCAAATAATGAAGAAATATAATACAAACACCGACTGCCGAAAAAAAGTTATTTTTAAATTTTCACATTTTATTGTCACAAGTGTAATACTGTTATACCTAGGTGGAGCTCGAGAAAAACTATTCCACCGTAATTCAGTTAATACTAGTACGGGGAACAAAGTGAATCAGTTACGTGCAGGCATTCTCAAGATTTATGAAATAAATGTATGTTTTTTTATATAAAAAATCAACTCCGTAGCAATAAGAGGACGTGGTTCTTATGTAGCTTACAAGATTTTGCAAGACTTAAATAATAGCTTCTAACAAAGCATTGACCTCACACCTACCTACATCATAACTTCAATAAGAATCACGTCTTAAAACCTTATATAAACAAACATGTACATATCAAAGACATTATATGTCAAATACGTTCGTTGACATGTGCGTACATTGGCCTTGGGGTCCCACAGGGTAAAACTTTGACCCCCACGAGATTATAATTCTGAGGGATTATTTTGTTTTTCTCTAATATTTGTAATATGAAGTTGATTGATGAAATATTAAATGAGAATTCAATGACATGTTATAAAGACTTAATTTATCTTCTGTCAGATCGAATGTGAATATTCAAGGTTTTGGGACTTTATTCTTCTGCTGTCTTACTGAAATAAAAAATTAATCTGCCTAGCCTTTTCCCAACTATCTCGGGGTTGGCTTCCAGTCTAACCGAATGCAGCTGAATACGAGTATTTTACATGGAGCGACCTCCTATTTCACCTCCACAACCCAGTTACTGGTATACCCCTTGGTAAAACTGGATGTCAGACTTTCGGGTTCCTGACGACCCGTGCCCATAACGACTGTCAATCCACGATCGCCAACCGGAATTAACGGCTTAACGTGCTTTCCATGGCACGGAGGAGTCTCGGTATGTAAAGATGGTCACCCATCCATGGAGGAACCCCGGCAAGCGTGGCTAAACCTGATGGATCGACCCGTGCGACTGTTATTACTTTAACAACAAGCTCCTCTTTTCTTTCCTTTCATCTTATTGAAATACATGGAACGTAAAAATTGCTAGATCATTGAGCTCATTAAATTTTGATAAAGATACAGGATAACTGATACATCCGTGCTCTGACTGGTTATGTCAGTTGATGTTCGGCAGTTGACGATATGTGTGATTCTTTCCTCAAAAGAACATCTCGGACGCTAATCTGTGTGATACTCATATGATCGAGCTGACTAAGACAATAAACAACAAAATAATAGACATTCATGGATACTGTCGACGGAAGTGAAAACTTGATAATTTGGAAGGACTGTTAAAAAGAACCTCCTTCTTTTTCGAAAGTCGGTTAAAAATACAACCGATTTCTATAAATTGCAAAATAACTCGGTGTTTGTATTTTGTTTCTTCGATATTTGACGTCGACTGCCGAAATTAAAGTTATTGTGTAATTTTTAGAAGTGGGTTGTATTTTTGTAAAAAAGTTTTTTATTTTTCACTTTTTAGTTGTTGTATCCTAGAACTAAAACTACATAATAAAGTTATGACCCAATGGATATCCCCAATAACATGGAATTTGAACATAATTGGAGACAACCAAGACGTCATCTAAGTATACACCTTTTTTGTTCTTTTTTTATTTTTTCAAAAAGTGCTAAAGCAATTTCGATAAAATTGGTGTAGGACCACCTCTGAAGTATCTAACCTACCAAACAAAATAAAAATCATCAAAATCTATTTACAAGTGGCGGAGAATTCGCGTAACGAACATACAAAGAAAAAAACCATACAGACGAATTGATAAACTCCTCCTTATTTATTTATTTATTTGTATAACAATTGCTTGCTGCACTTACAGTAAACACCAAAGCGCGCAGCAAGCCAACACCATTAACTAAAATTTTATAATTTGTAAATTAAAATTATTACCATAAGTCTGGCTTTCACAATATTGGTACTCCAAGCAGTAATTATATACATTTTCATATACCTAGTTACACAGGCCACTACGCGTCGCCAGTCTAGTGCAACACGTCACTGGCATGAGTTACCGCACCCCTGGGCACTCAGGCAGGAAAGGAACAGGGGTGGGTTTTAGTCAGGAAGTGTCTGAAACGCCCTCCCGCTCCACCCAGAGCGGGAGAAGTCATTGGATGATTTCCCATAGAAGAAAAAAAAAAAAATGTCGTTAACACGAACCCGTAAGTTTTGCCGCTACCAAAAAACTTTTTTACAAAAAAATAGAACCAACTTCCAAAAAAGTGCTAAATAACTTTAAAGTCGGTTCTATTTTTTTTGTAAAAAAGTTTTTTATTTTTCACTTTTTAGTAATTGTAGTTCGCCATTAAACTGTGTTAACAATTCATAGACATACGATAGCAGCAAACGCGGTTGATTTGCTTTCAATTTTTGAAGAGTTCCGTTGTCTGTCTCCGAAACCCATCATCAGATTTATATGAAATTTAAATGGGACCATTTCGGAATAAAGCCCTTTCGAACAAAAACAAGAATTTTCCAAATCCGTAAATAAATGACGGAGGTATGCCCGAACATACATAAAAAAAAAATACAAACATCCGAATTGATAACCTCCTTCTTTTTTGAAGTCGGTTAGAAAATCGCTGAACATGGTTAAATGACTATTGGTACCTACGTAATGTGGTTAGTAAGTTCAGGTGATATCACTATATGTGGCACGTCACAGATAGTGACGTCACCTGAACTTACTACTTCTAATAGTTTAAGATCCGCCTGCAAGATTTCAACGTTAATCGAGTATTTTTAATCAAAATTATTTTTTTATAAGTAATTAATATAATATATTATAAAACGGCAATAACATTTGGCCGGATTGCCTATCAAAATGTGCCTGCGAGTATTTCCAATTAAAAATTAGATAGTACCCCTATTTGCGGCCACTTTTAAATAGGAAGAGGTAGTTAATCATGTACAGAAAAATTAGCTTAAATTTTATATAATTATAAATTAATTATGAATGTATGTCACGACCATATAAAATGTAACAAAATATTACCTGCTCACACTTACCTGCGAAGAGGTTGCGGCCAAGCGCGCAACGGCAACCATCACTTTTCCAGTTATCTACGAGTATGTATATTATCTGTTAAGTGGAGTATAGTTTATTTAAATAACTTGTGAATCAAATTCTTTTCAAAAAGTCAATTAATGTTAGGTAATTTAATTAAAAATACTTGCAGGCACATTTTGATAGGCAACCCGGCCAAAACATATTGCTCCTTTTATAAACTATATATATAAAAACTTTTTTTTACAAAAAAATAAAACCGACTTCCAAAAAAAGTGCAAAATAACTTTAATTTCGGAAGTCGGTGTTCCTGTTTTGTGTCTTCGTTTTTTGACACCGACTTCCGAAATTAAAGTTATTTTGCACTTTTTTTGGAAGTCGGTTTTATTTTTTTGTAAAAGAGTTTTTTATTTATCACTTTTTAGTTGTGGTTCCCCTTTAAACTGTGTTAACAATTCATAGATATACGATAGCAGCAATCGCAGCAGTTCCGTTGTCTGTCTCCGAAACCCATCATCAGATCTTTTTGAAATTTAAATGGGACCATTTCGGAATAAACCCCTTTCGAACAAAAAAAGAATTTTGCAAATCCGTCAATATATGATGGAGTTATGCCCGAACATACATAAAAAAATACAAACATCCGAATTGATAACGTCCTCCTTTTTCGAAGTCGGTTAAAAATGAATCCTTATTTCATAGGTAAATCGCATCACGCGTGAACGGCTGGACCGATTTCGCTAAATCTTTTTTTGTTGTCTTTATTATTGTCAGGAGAAGGTTTTTATGAAAGAAAAAATTTAAGAAAGTTGCGCGGCAAATTAGAAAATTTCAGAAAACTTCGCGCGTTTGACAGTTCATAGCTAAGACAGGACAACGTCTGTTGGGTCAGCAGCTATAGTTGCATATAGAAAATTCATTTGGATTAAATACTCGATTAACGTTGAAATCTTGCAGTCGGATCTCGCATTATAAAAAAATCATGAAATATTTTAAGGTAAGTGAGGGTAACCTAATAATAACAAGAAAAATCCTTAATGTACTAATAACAATTCAGTAGGAATATATACTCGTATAATTGGAGAATAACAAAATTTCAACTTAAACCCCAGTTAACACAAAGTTACAGCTGCGATAAGTCTTTCTCGTAACTTAAACTGCTTCTGCTTTATACTAACTGCGGTTTGAACAGAATGTTCTTTGGTAAAAGTTTGCATCCGTTAGCCAAGAGTTATGGATTATAAATTCTATCATACCAAAAGGAGTTCATAATGTTTGTGAGTCTTCTAACGTCGTGTGTTTTTTTTTATTCATTTAGATTCTTAACCATCCAGATACCAATATGTTTGGGGTCGACGCAGCTTGTCATCTTCAGCAAGAAATTAATTATTTTTCCCTTCTGTTCATAAAGTTACTATCACTGGACTCTCTAGTTATAGAAAAATACAAACTGCCCGCACATATAATTCCCACATATAGCTAACTCGAGTCCAAAACTTCAAATTCCTGACGAACTGCTAAAAGGATTATTCGCGCAACAGAGTACATTCGTGAAAGTCATATGGGTAAGTTAAATCTCAACAATTTAACGCTGTACGAAGTTAGACCTGGCTTTAACTTCGCTAACTTTTGAAATAGCTAGAAGTCTTTCAAGGAAGTAAAATGGAGCTTTGGTCTGCATAGAAATGAGTGAGTTTGTGGCAGATTTTAAAACCAAAGAGCAGTGGCATTTACAGCTTATATAAGTACAAGATGTAACAGAAATAACATAACACCTGAAAAAGGGTAATTGTACCGACTCAACAAATACATACAATTGAGAGCAGTGGTAAAGGCCTCACCTTACGAGTTGTTCGTCATGGATTCAAAGCCAAGCAGACGCTTTACTTCGTGTAATTTATTTTATGATCACTGCTCTCAAAACGATTTAGGAAACATCGTGAGGAAACCGGTATATCCTAGAACCAAAAAAACGAGCAAACCTTACAGTAGTGGCATACTATGTAGCATTTGACATCTCACGTTGGTAATAAGCAACATTAACGTTCTATCCTAAAAAATAAAATTGAAACGTTTCGATTTCTACCGCGCGCAGACTTATTGTACGCGCGCTCTACCATCAACACTACCACCGCACGCGCTCATTTGTCAAATCAAATAGCACACGCTTCTCCGACTTCTTGTTACAGACTGCCGTCCCATTTCATGAAATCACTCCCACAGATTGCAGGAAAGCGTGAGGAAAGATGTTACACATAAAAAAAAAATTGAAGACGTGACATCCACCACCTAACGACGCGTCATCTAACGATGCGTCCAAATAAAAAGTTACTTTGGGAAAGTTATTTGTGGACATGAGTACAAACTAATTACCAGTCACCCTATACACCTATTAAGTTATTAAAATTAAAAATTAAAATTTCATAAAATTTTATTTCAGACGATGTCCTTAATTTGGTTAGTATTTTGGTGTTAGTAACAATAGTGCTTATCAAATATGTTAGTACTGTTAGTTTTCACAATTTACTTTATTATTTACTGATAAGACTGTCCCCACCCAGTGTGTCTGAAAGGGACAATCCGCTCTGCCAGCGATCATTTTTAGAATGCTGTTGTCACTACCATGCAGGCGCTGTAGTAAGGAAGCTGCTTTTTTTCGCATGATGGCGTGGAAACCATCTGTGCGAGCCTCCGCGAACATTCCCGAAGCGCTATAGCGCCATGGCAGTCCCAACAATATCCTAAAAGCATTATTACATTGAACACGCAGGACGCTGTATGCTCGGCGCGTGTATGACACCCACAGGCCACTCGTGCAAAACGACTGACAGGATGCCCTAAAAAGGGTTATCTTGGCATCCGCCGTACAGCGAGCGAACCTGCACAACAAACACCTTTTTCCTAGAATCGTAACCAATCGACCGATGTCGTTCGACATAATAAAACCGTAGGCGTGTTTATGTTTGATTCATACTTGTATTTGTAAACCAATACTACTACTTTCCAAATGGTTGCAGAAGTTAACGTACGAAGAAACTGAGAATCTTCTTACAATCGTCACTTAAAGAAATTTTAATGATTACTACTGAATCTATTATACATGTATGTGTCTAAAATGTGTTTTATGATTAATTGTAATTTAATAATTTAATTACTTATTTACTAATCTAATTTAATAATTTTCCTTTTTCTTATACTATTCAATTTTTTAATGATAATTTATTCAAATGATGTATTGTATTGTGTTATGTTAATTTTACTTGCAATATAATAATTATAATTAAAATATATATATATATATATATTATATTTATAATTGATATTCCTGGAGGAACTTTGTCTCCTAAAACACAGGCTTTGGATAACGACCCATTCCATTCGGTCTTACTCCAGTAGTGGGAATTTTATAAGGCTGATTATGATTATTATGACTCAACATTATAAATCACTTTTAATATGAGACCAAAACTGAAATAGCGCAAACAGCTGTTCAGTACATTTTGTCAAGTTATGAAAACATAAATGTATATATAGATAAGCACCTGATTTATTAGGATTCCAAACGTGCGAATGAAAAAACGGATCAGTCGGGTGTCACTCGGTCTGTCTGTCTATCTGTCAGTCTCCTGACATACAGGCTCGCCTATAATATGATAATAAAGTACTTGAATTTGTATTTGTGTGTCTGTCTGTCTATCTGTCTGAAAAACTATTGTTGCCCAACATAATAAGATCGCTATGAGCTTATAATTAATTCAACACTTTCTCTTTAAATTTGAACTCGATGAAAAACATGGCCGCTTACTTCCCACCAAGAGCGAAACTTAGAACTTAGTGCCTACTTTTTAGTTAACAAGTTACTTAGGTCTTGCAGCCGAGGTTCACTTTAAAATTTCATTTTTATTTAACTAACTGAAAACTCAACGCTTTTCTGAGCAGTTTTAGTTTTTTTATGAGTTGTTAAGTTTCCATACCGAAGAACGTTCTTCGTTATTTTAGCAAGCTCCTGCCTGTGGGTTTGTCCACGTTGTATTAACAACATAACAACGACATGTTAACGTGATATTAACATTAACATTTCTCCCGAGAAATCCGATACCCATGTACATAATTATCTGAATATTTTCTCATTTCATGGACTTCTACCAGCTCACTATCACCCAACGCAACAGAGCGGCTCATGCTTGGACCACATTATTCTAAAATTAAAAAATCCATCCATAACATTGGTTATTAATTCTTCGCTTACCGATAATCAGGCTGTTTTACTAACATTACAAATAAGTTCACCTAGAAAAAACAGCACGCGTAGCTACACTCATGTCAATATGACAAACCTTGAAAATGACATACGTGGTATTAATTTTGACCCTGTTTATAATTCAAACGATGCAAATATTTCTTTAAAGTATTTCATAAATTCGATACAAAATGAAATACGGAAAAACACACTCACTAAGACAATGCCTAGAAAGTATAGCTGTATTAAACCCTGTATTACACCCGGTCTCGTTCGTTGTATAAGAAAACTTCATCTGAAATTGAAGCTCGCACCTGATAACGAAATACTTTCTGTTACATATAAAAGGTATCGAAACTTCTGTAATAATCTTTTGAAAAAACTAAAAAATCAGTATGATAAAAATGAATTGCAGAAGGCGGGGAAAAATAGTAAACTTGTGTGGAAAATAAAAACTAATACATTTAGATCGAAAACTCCCGAACCTTCGTTTGATCTACTATTAGGAGACACAAACCCATCCGAAGCAATGAATAAAGTAAACAATTTTTTTGCTAGCGTTGGTAAAAACTTAGCGGAAAAAACTTTAAATCCTAGTGTTTTTTCCAGTCAAAACCGACTCCGACTACAACATCCTCTTCACTAAATTCTTTTGTTTTATTAGACACCGACGTTTCCGAAGTAGTAAGCATAATAAACGGGTTAAAAGATGTTTGTGCTACTGGGTGGGATGACATACCTAATAATATACTTAAAAAGTTTAAATATCTACTTGCCCCTCCGCTAACCCACATTTCCAGCTATGTTTATCTAAGGGAATATTCCCTAAACTGCTTAAAAAAGCTGTGGTCACACCTGTTTTCAAGTCTGGAGACAAAAACTGTGTAAATAACTACAGACCCATTTCAGTGTTAACAGGCCTTTCAAAAATTTTAGAAAAAGTAATTAACAGGAGATTAATAAAATATCTGGAAGATAACAGACTTCTTTCAGATAGTCAATTTGGTTTTAGGGCCAAAAGATCAACTAGCCAAGCAGTACACAAATTGACTAATTATATCACTACCAATCTAGATAATGGTATGCACACCATTGGAATTTTTTTGGACCTTGCCAAGGCCTTCGACACAATTTCTTGTTCATTACTTTTGTAGAAGCTTGAAACACTAGGGATAAGAGGAGCACAACTACTACTATTACTACTATTTTCTGATTATCTCAGTGAACGTCAACAATGTGTAAAAATTGATCAGTATAGAAGTTCTGAACTGAAAAATAGTGGTTTTGGAATCCCACAAGGAAGCATTTTGGGCCCTACATTATTTTTAATTTACATAAATGAACTGTGCAGCCTGTTACTCCAAAATGGTGTCATAATTTGCTATGCGGATGATACCGCTCTATTGTTCTCAGCTAAATCAAAGGTTGAGGTCTTTGAACATGCTCAGAATGGTTTTAACATTGTGTCTAATTGGCTTCATAATAGCCTCCTAACATTAAATGCAGATAAAACAAAACATATTTTATTTACAATGAGAAATACTAACATACTGCTTATAATTGTAGTTCGTTCGCTGACACTGCATGTTCTTGCCCCACTTTAGCTAAAGCTGACCATTTAAAATATCTAGGTGTCACTATTGACTCCAATCTAAATTTCCGTAAACATATCGTATAAATTAATTAAACAAGTTTATTTAGCTTTGTGTCAATCCATTCTTACCTATTGCATAACTTCAATGGGCTGAAATAACAATTTTACTCCCTCTAGAGCGCGCTCAAAGAGCAATGCTAAAAGTTGCTACCTTTCGCCCTTTTAGATTTCCTACGCATCAGCTCTACATTGCATGTAATGTACTAACAGTACGGCAATTATTTATTCTAAGCATAGTACTACACACAGCACACTGCACTTCCTTTTGATCCAGTACCTTCCGACAAGAGAAGGAAGGACTTGGTTTGCATAAAGCCTCAAACTAAACATGCATTTGCGAGTCGATTTTGTGTGTTTTTAGGACCTTTTCTGTATAATAAGGTCAACAAGTTACTAGGATTCTATAGTGTTAGTTATAAAAAATGTAGTATTATGCTATCCGAGTATTTAGTGATACTAAATTACACAGACACGGAAATACTTCTAAAAATTTTTGCTTAATGATAATTTTATTTCCTCGTAAGTTACTTTTGTATATTTACATAGGTTTAGTTTAAGATAATAATGTACAAATATGCTTTTTCTCATAGTTGTTAATAGATTATTTTGTATCAGTTTAACTTAAATTTTTAATGTCCTAAATTTTAATTAAATTGTAAAGTGATGGCCTGAAACACAGGTTTGAATGAACCTAGTTCGGGCGGCTCGCTGTCTAACATTGTAATTCCTAACCATCATCTTATTTTGCACCAGTAATGTACCATATTTTAGTTTTAGTTTATTCTTAGGCACTATAATTGTATAGGAAATGTTACTACTGCAGACTAAATGTAAACTTTTTGTAAACCATAATTCAATAAATATCCTATTCTATTATATTAGTACTTTCCCCCATTAAAAATTATAGCCTATATGTTATTCTGATGTGTAAGCTATATTACAGCAAAGTTTCAGCAAAATTCATTCAGTAGTTTTTGCGTGAAAAAGTAACAAACATCCAAACTTTCACATCTATTTAACCAAACAAAGTCGTTACAACATTTATAACTCAAGAACGGTAGGAACGATTTTTATGATCTTTGATTTTTTGGATTTGTCTCCTATATTTTCTACATTTTAGTGAGTAATATTTTGGAATCGTCTTCTCGAGCTCTTTAATTTGATACCCCACATGACCAGGTCGAAAAAAATACGATTACGCTTACCTAATGGCGGTCACCATTTTGTTTAAAAAATCATATTTTAGTAGGCTATTATGAATTTTATTTTATTTTGTCACTTCGGCGATTAAGACCAATCTAATGATACCTCATTTATTAAATTCCATCAAGCCGTTTAGGCTACAGCGCGTGGCAAATAAATAGACATACACACATAATTACAACATACATACATACTCTCGAAAAACATTACCCTCCTTCTAGGGCAGTCCGGTAATAAAAGCTAGTAAAAAATTCTAGTGAGCACAACTTACTGCACAACACGTGGTTTCATCCTCAATAACAGGAACAGGAGGATGAAAGTGCTGGCACAAATAGACAGAGACAAACGACCTAGATTCGATAAAGCTTCACGAGCTTCCACGAGCGCTATGAGACACGTGGCAGGAGTCAGTGCTCTGTCTTACCTAATATTCCCTGTAATACGATGTTTCTAGGAAATAAAATCATTAGTGTTCCAAAGACATGTCACTGCAGCAGCCATTCGAGATTCCATTACTGAAACAGCTGAATACCAATATTTTGCTTGGAGCGAATGGCTTTCTGTCCTCAACAACCCAGCAACTGGATAAGTGCATGTCATAATTAAGATATGGACTCCTATCTTATGTAATATAAATCTACCTAGGACAAATTACACAAATTTAAATGGTGCCTCTTTCCCAATAAAATCTCCTATTTTACAATATTTTGTTTAACTTGCCTTGTTAGGTAGTTAGTAGGTACATATAGCAGTCAAATCTTGCAAACATTACATCAGAATTTTTAAAATCCCAACGAATCAAGCTAATATTTTGCATAAACGTTTGATTTAGCAATGCAGGTTTAGCTAAATGACATAATTCTAATTCCAATATGGCGAGCTCCCAAAGACGGTGAATTGTTTTTAAAACAACAGCTGGTTTTCACAGTGACTTCGAAAAAAGAAGGAGGTTTGACTGTATGTATGTTTTTCTATTTTTTTTTATGTATTACCACCGATTTCTCTGTCAATTGAGGACCGATTTTCAAAATTCTTTTTTATCCGATATAATATACTCCCGAGGTGGTCCCATATAAATTTTATCGAAATTGCTTCAGCGCTTTTAGAAAAACTGAACGTAAACAAAAAATACGTATACCTAGATGACGTTTTCGTGTTCTCCAATTACGACTATGTTTTAATTCCACGTTCCATGTTATTGGGGTTTTCAGTTCTGGGATATAACAACTAAAAAGTGAAAAATAAAAAACTTTTATACAAAAAACAACCGACCTCTAAAAAAAAGTACACTAAACATTAAAAAATAACTAACTAATTTCGGAAAGCGGTGTCAAATAGCGAAGAAATAAAATACAAACACTGACTTCCAAAATTAGTTAGTTATTTTTTAATTTTTTGTGTATTTTTTTTTTGAAGTAGGTTGTATTTTTTTGTAAAATAGTTTTTTATGTTAAAAGTTTTTTAATTATATTCATGTTTAACTAACTTTTTATGGCTCGTGATTTTACTATTCACGTAAAACTTACGTGGCTAAAGAGGAGCTCGTGGCTAAAGTAATAACAGCCGCACGGTTCGATTCACCAGGTTAAGCTACGCTTGCCGGGGTTTCTCCACGGATGGGTGACCATGTTTACATAACGAGACTCCTCCGTGCCTCGGAAAGCATATTAAGCCGTTGGTTCGTTGGTCTCGTTGATGATTTTTGACAGTCGTTACGAGTCGTAAGAAGCCCGAAAGTCTGACAACCAGTCTTACTACGGGGTATCGTATTACCCAGTTAGGGTTGTGGAGGTCAGATAGGCCGTCACTTCATGTAAAATACTGGTATTCAGCTGCATCCGGTTTGACTGCAAGCCGACCCCAAAATAGTTGGGAAAAGGCGCGGGCAGATTGGTTTGATTATGTCTAGCTAACTTTTTAACACGACTTGAACTCTGAAATAACTTATGCCGAAATAGTTTGTATTAACTGTTGATATTTACGCCCCATTAACTCACATTAACTCAATTATTCCCAAAAAATACGGGGTTTGGTGTGTAAACGTATGTTTTACGTGAATACGTCTACTTAACGGTACGAAAGGTATATACAGATATGCATCCCCCGATTTTGTACGTACTTGCTACGGCCGCGAATCATATTTTGACCAAGATACAACCTGACACTGACCTGCAAATTGCAAAAAACCTAAGAAAATTTGAATTTCGCGGGCTACCCTGAAGCTTCCACCTTAAGTGAGGACTGTGAAGCATGCGCCATGGCGCGATGGAGGGAGAAGCGCCGCCATTTTGAGGTAATTTTTCCGCGTTTCGAGATTTCCATTTAGTATAACTTTTGACTCGGAGCAGCTATGACGTTCATTTTAGTTTCATGCGACAGGTCTCATCACGATTAATCAATTTTATAGATAAAAAAAATATTTTGAAATAGTTATTGTAAATGTATTATTTTAGTGGTGTAAAAAAAATAGAATACATTTTGTAATGTCGGCCTGTACTCACCCAAAAGCAAAATCAAAACAAAAGGAAAGTATAGAATGCCTTCAAGTTTTTGCGTTTTCGGCACCGTTTCATTTTTTCATATGGGCTGTTATGTACCTGTATGGACGGTGATATGTATACGACATCTGAAACGGTCGACCCCGACTACCCAAGATACGAGCATGTCTCAGTTTGGGAGTCGTTGTCTAATTATAATGCCTCTGTACATTCACCTCACAGAAATTTAAGTTTGTTTCTTGTAACGTTTTTTGTACTTTTTTGAAGAATAAATTATTATTATTATTATATCATTAGATGACCCTTGAACAGCCCTTTCTAAACGTTTAATAATAATAAAGCCCTTTAATCAGACCAACTTAGCATCTATTTACAAAGTATTAAAAACTATGAGTATGGATATACCAATTTTTTTTTTTTTTTGTAGCTTAACTAATCTTATTCTATTCTAATATTTTATTATTTTCTGCAGGTCTGTTTGCCAATCGGCACAGGCCTCCTCCAACCTTTTCCATTCCTGTCTATCTTGGGCCACTCTATTCCACGTTACTCCTGCTACTTGCCGTATATCATCGTCCCACCTTTTCTGTGGTCTGCCTCTTTTCCTTTTCCCTTCTCTAGGGTACCATCGCGTTACAATTTTGCTCCATTTCTCTTGGCCTCTTATCATGTGCCCTGCCCATTGCCATTTGAGTCTTCTGATTTTGGATGTTATGTCTATGACCTTCGTCTTTTTCCTGATGACATGGTTTTTTATTCGGTCCGACCTTTTCAAATTCAGCATACTTCTTTCCATTGCATATTGGCAGGTTTCCAGTTTTCTCGTCGTATTGTGTGTTAAAGCCCATGTTTGGCTGCCATACATTAAAACAGGTAGTACACAGGTGTTGAAAAGTTTTTTCTTTACATTAATGTGAAGAGTTTTGTCATTCATGACCTCTCTCAGACTCCAGTATCTCTTCCAGCCATTTGTAATTCTTCTCTCAACTTCTTTGCGTATAGGATCCTCTTGTGTTATTAGCTGTCCCAGATAGATGTATTCGTCGGTGTAATCGATTTGATTTAATCCTAGATGTATGGTGGTTTTCTTCCCGTTTGTCATAACCTTTGTTTTCTCTGGGTTCAACTTTAAACCTATCTTCTCACTTTCATCCGCTAGTTCATGTATCATTTGTTGTATGTTTTCCGGTGTTTCAGCAAATAAAACTATATCGTCTGCGAACCTCAAGTGTGTTAGGGAGGTCCCGTCGACATTGATTCCGAGGTTTTCCCAGTTAAGACCCCTAAAAATTGTTTCGAGAACCGCTGAGAATAGTTTTGGAGATCTCCTTGTCTAACACCCCTTTCTACTCTAAATGGTTTGCCTTTCTTTTCTAGTTGGATTCTCGCGGTACTATGACTATATACATTTTTTATTAAGCGGATATATTTTTGTTCGATTCCTTGTTCCTTTAGGGACTTCCATATCTTTTCGTGGTACAAGGAGTCGAATGCTTTGGTATAGTCGATGAAAGCGATGTAGTATTCGCGCTGGTAGGCTGTATACTTGTCTAAGACTTGGCGGACAACATGAATGTGATCGATTACCGAATAGCCTTTCCGAAAACCCTCCTGTTCGATGGGTTGATGTTCATCTAGTGTTCCTTCTATTCGTTTTAAAATTATTTTGGCAAATATCTTATATATGTTAGACATGAGGCTGATTGGACGGTAGTTTCCGATGTCGTGTTTGTCTCCTTTTTTATATAGAAGTATAATATTTGATTCTGTCCATTGCTGTGGGATAATTTCTGTGTCTATGATGTCTTTAAACATTTCCGTGAGGATCGGTGTGATAACTTGTTTATTTCGCATTAAGTTCTCGTTGTTTATACCATCGGGTCCTGGTGTTTTGTCTTTCCGTTGTGTATCTATTGCTTTCTCTATTTCCACCTAAAGGATTTTGGGGATATTTGAGGTATCTACCAAATTTACTTCTTCTCGTGAGGTGTTGTTGTATTCATACAGTTCTTTGTAATAGGATGTTGCAATTTCCAATATGTCTTTTCTGTCGTGGTTCCATTTTCCTCTATTGCTTTTCATTTTTACCACCCAGTCTATAGATTTCGTAAGTTCCTTGTATGCTTTTTTTAACACCACGCGTTTTTATTATGTGTTTTTCAATAGTCTCCATTCTATTTCTATTCCTATCTATTCTGATGTTTTCCTTTATTTTCTTATTAATTTCTGTTAGATGTTTTCTTCTGCCTTTTGCGTCTCTTGTGTTAATTAAGTGGCTCCTTTCTTCTAGCAATTTTATAGTGGTGCTTGTAAGCCATTGCTTCCGTTCCCTACTGGTACTAGCAGCGAGTTTAGTTTCAGTTTTAATAATATTCTCTATCCAGTTATATTTTTCCTGTATGTCTAGGTTCCTTGTGTTTTCTTTAAAGTTTTTGAATTTGTCTCTCAGGCTGGCTGTTAATTGTTCCATTTGGTGTTTTCCGAGCTTCACATTTACTGGTTGTTGTCTTGGTCTAGGTTTCCTTGGTTGTTTTGTTTTTAATTCTGCCCTGATCAGTCTATGATTAGTGTTGAAGTTAAATTGGGTGATGACGTTAAAGTTGCTGAAGTAACTGTTTTTGTTAGTCATGAAGAAATCAATTTCATTTTTTGTGTTCCCGTCTGGTGAGATCCAAGTCCACATTCTTTTTTTATTTTTCCTATATATAGTATTTAGAATAGTAAGGTTGTTTTCTAGTGTGAAGTTCATAATTTTTTCTCCGTTCCTGTTTCTGGTTCTGTTGCAGTATGTGAATGGTCCTAGTGTGTATTCTCCAGGACGCTTGTCTCCAATGTTTGCATTGAAGTCTCCCATTACTATTAAGTTTTTATGGGCGTGATCTCGTATGACTTGATTTAATTCAAGATAAAATGTGTCTATTATTTCTAGGTCTGACTGTTCTGTAGGTGAGTACACTTGTATAATAGACCATGAATCTTGATATCCTGGTAACTTTAAGTTCATCATTGCTATGCGCTCCGAAATGCCTATGAACCCTTCTATACAGTCTGTCAGGTGTTTCCTTACAATAAAACCAACCCCATGGTAGCCAGGAGTGGTCCCTATATGGTATAATAAGAAATCATGATACGAAACAATTCTTTCTCCTAATCGTCTCACTTCGCTTAGGCCAACGATATCCCATTTAATATGTTCTAGCGCGTATGTTAATTCTGTTAAGTTTTCTTCATTTTTGAGAGTAAGGGTATTTAGTGCTGCAATATAGATTTTTTCTTTTCTTTTGTGAAATGTTGGAGGGTTGTGGTCTTCATCCCCCACGAGGACCAGTCGGATCAATTTTTAGCATCCCCCGATTTTGGATGGAGATGCTATCATCTCCATTCAATTTTTAACGGAAAGCGCCCTCACTTTGAGGTCACTTTACTGCGTTTCAAGATTTCCATTTAGTATAACTTTTAACTTGGAGAAGCTACGAAGTTCGTTTTATTCGACAGAAGTCTTCAAGATTTATCAATTGCGTAAAAAATAAAAGTTTTAAAAGTTTTAGTAAATTGTTTAAAGTGTCTAAGTAAAAACAATGGAATATATTTTGAAATGTCTATACCCGTCAAAAAGTCAAATCAAAATTAAGGAACGTAAACGTTTAGAAAGGGCTGTTCAAGGGTCATCTAATGATATAATAATAATAATAATTTATTCTTCAAAAAAGTACAAAAAACGTTACAAGAAACAAACTTAAATTTTTGTGAGGTGAATGTACAGAGGCAATATAATTAGACAACGACTCCCAAACTGAGACATGCTCGTATCTTGGGTAGTCGGGGTCGACCGTTTCAGATGTCGTATACATATCACCGTCCATACAGGTACATAACAGCCCATATGAAAAAATTAAACGGTGCCGAAAACGCAAAAACTTGAAGGCATTCTATACTTTCCTTTTGTTTTGATTTTGCTTTTGGGTGAGTACAGGCCGACATTACAAAATGTATTCTATTTTTTTTACACCACTAAAATAATACATTTACAATAACTTTCAAAATATTTTTTTTATCTATAAAATTGATTAATCGTGATGAGACCTGTCGCATGAAACTAAAATGAACGTCATAGCTGCTCCGAGTCAAAAGTTATACTAAATGGAAATCTCGAAACGCGGAAAAATTACCTCAAAATGGCGGCGCTTCTCCCTCCATCGCGCCATGGCGCATGCTTCACAGTCCTCACTTAAGGTGGAAGCTTCAGGGTAGCCCGCGAAATTCAAATTTTCTTAGGTTTTTTGCAATTTGCAGGTCAGTGTCAGGTTGTATCTTGGTCAAAATATGATTCGCGGCCGTAGCAAGTACTCGTACGTACAAAATCGGGGGATGCATATCTGTATATACCTTTCGTACCGTTAAGTAGACGTATTCACGTAAAACATACGTTTACACACCAAACCCCGTATTTTTTGGGAATAATTGAGTTAATGTGAGTTAATGGGGCGTAAATATCAAATGGGGCTGTCGAAAGTTTTATAAAACGTAGTCACCCTACTCAAAACATGCAGAATCATCAACAAATTCATCATCAAAATCATCATCATCATCAACATTCAACAAATTCTTTGATACTTTAGCTATCCAGTTGTGTAATTGAATATTAGACGAAGTTTAAAGATATGTAGCTGCAACACCAAACTTTATCCCCCGATTTTGATATCATTGGTTTTTTTGGATTACACTATGAAGCCAATTTAGAGACGTATTCACGTCAAAAACCTTGAATTTTGTGTTTGTGCAACCTTATTAAACATAACATAATTATTTTGATTTTCAATAAAGTTGGTTGCTAAGTTTAGACATTAAATAATGCGTCCAAACTTAGCAACAGAACAGCATTATTCAAATTAGTTGACCTTTTGTACGATTCTGCATGTTTTGAGTAGGGTGACTACGTTTTATAAAACTTTCGACAGCCCCATGCAGCAGTAAGTCATAAGCTCTGTTGCCAACCACAGCAATTCCTTAGGGTGTTACTACACCACCACCCACCATCAATCCGCCACCATCGATCGACCGGTATCCGTGTTATTACACGGATACCGGTCGATCAATGGTGTCGGATTGATGGTGATATCCGTCCGGTGGTATCCGACCGTTATCCGTCGATCAGCCAAAGCTATTACCGGATACCGGATAACGGTCGAAAAACAATCGATCAATGGTCGATCGACAATCGATCGATTGGTGTAATAGCACCCTTAAAGTCAGAATCAACAAAGGCGACCACCAGAAACGTGACGAGACAATGAGGCTCTTTGAGTCTTAGAGAAACGATTCAAATATTTTGGATCCTGCAGCAAAAATATTCAGAAAAGAATGGCAGAAACATAAGATAGAAAAACTCGAACGTGTGTAAAAAATATTTTATGAGCCAATTTGAATTCCAGAGTTAGACGTAACTACTGTGTGTTTTTCTTTCAGCGCTTATTGCACTCAAAGAAATAAATCTTTCAGATTTGAAAATCTACAAAAAAAATGTTGTATGTCTTCCTGTAAAATGTCTGTTGGCATAGCTGCCAAGAAAAAAGATTGCAGCATTAACATAGCTATTAATGCCGCAATTTTTTTATAATAATCACTACCTAACCACTATGTCACCTGATGGTAAACGATGATGCGGTCGACGAAGAAGCACGCTTGCCTAGAAGTAACTAGTGAGGAGGGTACGTCTGAATTAAAAACCCTCAGTTTGCGGCTATCAGAAAACATAGACCCAGGCAGGGAATTCCACTCACGACTCCGGAACCACATTTGTTTTACGCCTGTTGGGGAATTGCGACGCTAAGGCCCCTATGAGCAGTGGCTGGAGAGGCGCCACGGCATCCTCACCTTCTGCCTGATACAGGTCCTCATCGGACACGGAAGTTTCGGGAGGTTCCTGTGTAGGATAAGGCGGAGGGAAACGCCATGGTGTCACCACTGTGCAGATCGCCCAGAGGGCACGATGGAACATACGGTGGAGTTGTGCCCCACTTGGGCGGAGCCCCGCCGTGTCCTCGTGGAGGCGATCGGTGGCAGCAACCTCTCGCGCCCGGCACTGGTCCAAGCCATGGTACGGAGCGAGAGGGAATGGGAAGCAGTCGCCTCCTTCTGCGAAGCAGTAATGCTTGCGAAGGAGGAGGCGGAACGGGTGAGGGAGACTCAACAGGGTCGATTCACTCTCCCAGCAGCAGCCACCGCAGGAGGCGCCCTGGGCGTCGGGGGTCACGAGACGAACTCCAGCCACCGTAGGCGCGGGCTTGCGGACGGCGAGTAGTGGGTAGTTTGCCGTCCGATCAGGATCAGGCCCGAGAGTCGACGTAGTGTCCCACGCGCACCGCAAAGAGTTGTCAGCAATGCATGACGGGGCTCGTCATGGCCGATGCCTGCCCAGGGGTCGTGGATAAATTATAAACAGTGTCACCGCGCCCCTGGGCACTCAGGGCAGGGAAGGAACTGGGGTGGGTTTTAGTCAATAAGAGTCTGACACGCCCTCCCAGCTTCGCTCCACCCAGAGCGGGAGAAGTCATAGGATGATTTCCCATGCCCAAAAAAAAAAAGAAAAAGCTGTAAGTGCGCACAATGGTTGGGATGTCCACCATAAAGCTTAAATTTTTCCACCCCCTCACAAAATTGATGATAATGATCTTCCCATTTCCGAAAAATCACAACGCATGGTCACCCTACCCTTTACCCCAAAATAGGTTGACTATCGAGGTTGACCCATTTAAGTATTCACGTTCAACATCATGGCTGTTTAGTGCTGCTGTTTCTATTTTGGACATCTATAGTGGTATTTGCGCGATTTATATTTTTGTTGCACAATTTTAAGGTTCCGTACCCGAAGGGTCCAAACGAAGCCGTATTGTTGTCACTCACGTGTCCTTCTGTCTGTCTGTCTGTCCATCCGCCGTTTGTCACAAAATATTGTTACGAGTAATTTTTTAACTTCCCATTGACTTATGAACTTGAAATTTGGTGATAATGTTTATTATTACGTACCTATACTTTACTAACAAATAGGTACCAATATTTTTGTACGGAACCCTTAATGTGCGAAATCCGACAGGCACTTGGACAGTTTTTAAATTACGGGTGGCAATTTCAACAAATTGGGTTGTTTCCAAGTGGTCATTTATTTATCAATGACCTGACAGCATGTAGAGATGTCGTTACCTATATTTAAGACTGCCTCTTTGACCTGGGCCAAGTAAAGGTAGCCCAGTGATAACAGCCCCAACTTACGAGTAGTACGTCGCAGGTTAAAACCCAGACAGGTTTTACGTTTTGATTTCATCACCAATGCACTCAAAACGGTGAAGGAACACATCGTGTGCAAACCGGCAACCCACATTGATAATCCAAAAAATCGAAGACATGTGACATTCACAAACCCGAATAATTTATTGACATTTATGTTTACAAAAATGGGAATCCCCTGGTCCCTAAACTAGTGCTAACTGTATCATAGGGACCAGTGTCTTCGCCTGTATAAGTTATTACAGTATGAATTACAAATTAAGGAAATATAAAAATAAATGTTTAAGTTACAACAGTATAAATTGAAAATTAAGCCAGTGGTGTTGATTCTGTTGTGCACAAACTAAACTTAATTTAGGCTATTGCTATCTTTTTCTCTCTAATAAAACAAGAAAGAGACCGACGTAAAAGAGAGCTGTCAAATTTAGTTTGAACTAATATTTCCATACAAATTAAGGGTACACGTAAAACATGTCGTCTAAAAACACAGCGAAGCGCAAGGCGTAAACTAGTTTGACATCTCTAACTTAGTGCATAGCTACAGCCGTCCTTTTCTCGCACTGCCTTTTAGTAAAAGATAGCAATTCTCTAATTTTAGTTTAGTTATTGAACAAGAGAATCCACACCAATACAAAAATAAATATTTCGTTCCAGGATTACAATTAAAGGATACAGATTTGATTTGTGAACTGAGTGCGTTTGTGTTTTATGTGCTTGTGTATTGTGTGAGTGTTTTGTGTGTATGTGAAGTTAAAGATAGAAATTTTTGTTTTTTTTTTTATTGAAGATTGACTGATTGTGATATGCTTGGTCGCAAGCACTACTGGTGAGCATAGGTTCCTGGATTCCCGGGTCAGGGAAAGTGATATTAGGTTTTGTCATTCGAAATTTCATAGTACCAGTTGACACCTGGATTTGTATCCTGTTGATTTCTGTTGGTGGGTAAAACATTATTAGCGGAATTTAGGTGTACCTACTGCACGGTACTGTCAATCTGACTTGTTCGTCAACTCGCACGCGTGAATCTCACCCGTTCGTGCGAGTTGGCACCTTCGACTTTACCTATTTTTTTGTGACAACTCGTAGACCGTAAAAATCTGACATATTTATGTACAGTCGTCAAAGACGTCTTATAAAATTTAAAATATAGGTAGGTACCCACTTTAAATGTATAAGACATTTTATAGGACTTATCGTTTTTGAGATAGATAATTAAAATAAATCAACATGACAATAATATAAAACTGCTTATTTACCTAATAATTATCAACAATATCACGAAATTTTACTTCTTCATGATTCTGTTCTCCTGGTAATTTGTGAATCTACCTCTAATAATAATTTCAGCCTCAGAATACGTTTTGTGATTCTGATATCCTGGTAATTTATATATACCTCTCATGATTCCATGCATGAGCATGGTAGTCTGTATATCTATACCGCTTGTACTTCTTCATGATTCTCTGTTCTGCTGGTAATTTGTAATTCTCTTCTACCTGTCATGATTCCAGCCTCAGAATACTTATTGTGATTCTCAGGCCTCTCCTGGTACTTCGTGAATCTATGTCGCTCTTTCTGGGATGCGTTCTGTTTCACGATTATTTATTCTTTTCTTGAAAATTTAAAAAAAAAAATTATCCTTTTAAAGTAAAGTAAATGTAACATTTTGAGTCGTGTAACATGGAGATAACATGAGAAGGTCAAAGGTAACGTAAAATGTTACAAAATTAACATTCTGGCAACGCTGATACCTCCCTCGCCTCATTCCGCACCTCCAACATAGGCTGTAACGTATCCCGAAATGTAAGTAGATGGTTGTTACTTAACCGAATCAGCCAGCGTGGGCAATAGCCTAGTTATTAATTAATAACTATTAGTTTCAATCTGTTTTTATTTGACTGTACTTTATACGTACGAGGGAGTTGAAACACGGGTGGGTTTCAGTCAGTAAGAGTCTGACACGCCTTCCCGCTCTACCTCGAGCTGGACATCTGATGATTATCAACCCTAAAAAAAAGGGTACTGCCTACCTTATTTACGGAGAATACAGACGTGATTTTAAGTTTTGTTCTATCAAAGGTTTTATCAAAATAACATTGTCAAAGCTTTAAGTAAACTAGTGGATCAGTATTTCAGATTGCATGTGGTTAATCTTAGTTGTTATCTAAATTGTTGACCTGATGACCGTCATATAAATGGTATTTTAGTTAGAATAATTAGAGGGGTCAATTTACTTATTAGTCTGGTGGCTTAATGATCACTAGCCGCTGGTTATTCAGCTTTTAAACATGTTTCATTTCACGCGCAATTAATCGCTATTGAAGAATCAATAAACTGAAGTGGCAGTTGGCAGAGCACATTGCTCGCAGAAATAAATGTTCGACGTGCCGACAGGTTCTGAAGTGGCGACCGCGTACTGGAAGCCGTTGGAAGGCCTCCCCCAAAGGTGAAATGATGAGGTCATCAATTCACCTTGTGGGAGGCCTCGCCAGGTGGTGAGGGTCACGGGCATCCGATGTATGCGAGATACACAGAACCAGTCGTTATGGCGACACTTGGATTGGGGGAGGCCTATATCCAGCAGTGGACGTCTTACGGCTAAAATGATGATGAGCAGCTCGCTAATGTATCTGCTGACCGCTTGCAGTGAACTCGCGCTTGTTCGCTGCAACAAACTACAACAAACATCGTCATCATCAGAATTATCCACAGCTCGACTTCACTCTCTGTGAGCATGTACCCTACGCTCCTGTGCCACCCTTATCCAGGTCCTACCCGCGATGGCAACAATTTCATCTGCCAATCTCTAACCATTTCTTCTTCCAGTCCTTGGACGCCACTCGGTCACCGCCTTACTCCATTATCATCACCGCGCTCTACCAAGTTTCTTGTACAGTTCCATTCAAGTTCCATAATTCGTTTTTCGATGTCGAAAGCCTTCGTACGGCTATGGACCTCGAAATTTGGGACTCGGTCAGTTAGACGTATGCTCTCTGTCCGAATCTCAGCCGGTACACCTCGGTCTTAATTCACAAACTTCTAGGTAAACACAGTTCGTTGTTATGAGGGCATAGTTTAGTGCGTGCATGATTTTCAAAAGTTTCACTTATACGGAGCAATTCAGAAAGAAATATTAGTGTTTTTCTACTATAGCCAAAACACCTTCTTGTACGGTATAAAACTTTTACAAAACAGTTAAATTGCTCCATAATTATTTATCTAGATACTTACACTATTGAGGACCTAATGAATACTACTGACGCTGAAAATAACTTGCCCTGTGGCCTACACTATCCGTGGTCCCGACAAGAAGGATTTGCTATGATATTGCCACAATTGATTTGTTTTATATGAATGTTTGCAACTATTCGTTACAGTGAGCCTATTCTGAAGGGGAAAGGGCTTGAATTCCTGTTTTTTCGTTTTATTGAAAAATTTGACGTTCATTTTAATTCTCTCATTGGGAGTGTCTTTGGTTGTTAGCACCGTAAGCTGTAACATTCTAATTGCTGCGAGAAAATTATAAAATCGCTCATACGTCCAAGGAGTCTCAATTTATGGAGCTCCCACCATGTTCACCGGACCTCATCAGACCTCCTTGCGATTTTTACTTATTTCCTAAGTTAAACGATCATATTCGAGACACCAAACGAAGAAATCATTTATTCGACACAGAGAAAATATAACGGCAGCAACACAGTTAATAGAAAATAGTACACAAAGATCAAATTGTCACATACTTTGAAAGTATGGGAGAAAGTGATAGAGAAAAGATTGCGAGAGGAGAGTGAGATTATCCTGAACCAGTTTGGGTTTATGTCAGGTCGAGGGACAATGGACGCCACCTTCGCTCTCCGTCAATTGTGCGAGAAGTACAGACGTGTGCACAAGAACTTGCACATGACGAGTTCTTACAGAATGAAGAATAATAATGTAATGTTATAGGGTTAAGGAAAAACTAACACAAGTAAATTTAGGAACAAAACTTAATTACTAACAAAAAAACTTTTTTACAAAAAAAACAACCGACTTTCAAAAAAAAATACACTAAAAATTAAAAAATAACTTTTATTTCGGAAGTCGGTGTTTGTAATTTATTTCTTCGTTATTTGACACCGACTTCCGAAATAAAAGTTATTTTTTAATTTTTAGTGTATTTTTTTTTGAAAGTCGGTTGTTTTTTTTGTAAAAAAGTTTTTTTATTTTTCACTTTTTAGTTGTTATACCCCACAACTAAAAACCCCAATAACATGGAACGTGGAATTTAAACATTTGAAGTACACCAAAACGTCATCGAGGTAAACGTATTTTTCGTTTTTGTTCAGTTTCTCAAAAAGCGCTCAAGCAATTTCGATAAAATTTATATGGGACCACCTCGGTAGTATACTCTTTCGGATAAAAAATCGCTCCACAACTGACGGAGAAATCGGCGGACATACATAAAACATACATATAGTCGAACATAGAACCTCCTCCTTTTTCGAAAGTCGGTTAAAAACTGTTAATTATATGTAAGTAAACCAACTTAATTTTCAGTGGTAACTCCTGGAATGAAGTTTTTGCCAAAGCTCAGATGGGCATGAACACAGTGAGCAGTTGGTTAAGTAATAATTTACTTACCTTAAATGTAGAAAAAACGACATACATAACTTTTTCCATTAAAACCAATGACAAACCGGATCCCACTTTAAGCATTGTCTCCCACTCGTGCCCACATGCAAATGATCCAAATTGTCAGTGTCCTAACCTAAAACATACTGAATCCACCAAGTATTTAGGCGTAATTATTGACAGAAATCTTAAATTTCACGATCATATTAATCTTATATCTGCGAGAGTGCGTCGACTAACAGTAATATTTAAGGCCTTAAGAAACACTGCTTCAAAATCTGTTATAAAATCGGTCTACTATGCTCTCTGTCAGTCTCAGCTTGAATACTGTATCTCGACATGGGGTGGCACATGTAAAACTCATTTCTTAAAAGTTGAGAGGGCACAAAGATCACTCCTGAAGGTAAGCTTGTTTCTACCTTTTTATCACCCAACAACTGATGTCTACACAAAATGGAAGTTACTTACTGTGAGGCAGCTCTTCATCCTAAAAACGGTTATGAAACAGCATTCCATAACAACTTTTAAACCAGAAACAATTAGACACAAACGTCGTAAGCACACGGTCTGCTCTGCATCGTCATTCAAGACTAAGTTTGCACATCGGTTTTTCTGCTACCAGGGTTCAAATTTATATAACAAGCTAAATCGGACCTTAACGATTTATCCTTTACCAAAAACCAAATGTAAGTCTTTGGTCTCGGACTGGTTGCAAAATTTGGATTATAATTTTACTGAAAGTCTGCTAAATTCAAATTAAATTGGTACGGTATAAGTTTTTAACTTACGCCCAAACCCTCACACGTACACATCGGCACACTAGACCTGACACTCAACACTACACAGTGACATCACACAGACACTTACATCACACACTCTCTTAGACACACACATACACACAGATACAGGCGCTCTGATTATCTTTTTGTTTCTTTTTCTATTTCTACCCTCAGAATTATAACTTTTAAGTTTTGTATCTTTAAATCTCCTTAGATTGAAGTTTTGCAATTTTATTGACCAAAACTATCTGTTCTTCCGTGGGGTGGGGACCTGGTGATTTGTAATACGGGCATTTCATGCCCAACTCAGACACCAGCTCCTCACATTGCTAAGTAAACAAATAATAATAACTATGTTAAACCTAGAATAAGCTTGTCATTGTGAGGAGAAATAAAGAATTTTATTATTATTATATTATAACTTAATTTAACCTAACTTCTTGTTTTATAAGCTGTAAGAAATAAAATGCTTTTTTATTTTATTTTATTACATACTAGCGACCCGCCCCAGCTTCGCTCGGGTACAAATTATACATATAAACCTTCCTCTTCAATCACTCTATCTATTAAAAAAAACCGCATCATTATCCGTTGCGTAGTTTTCAAGATTTAAGCATACATAGGGATATAGGGACAGATAAAGCGACTTTGTTTTATACTATGTAGTGATGATAGTGAAGAGGAAGTGTGAAAGTGGCACCGCTGACTGAAAAGTTGTGTGGGAATCGGTTGTCGTGGTATGGGCATGTGATACGGAGGAATGAAGAAAATGTCGTGAGGAAAGTCTTGTGTATGGATGTGGATGGCTATAAGAGTAGAGGAAGGCCAAAGAAACGATGGTTGGACTGTGTGAAAGAGGATATGGGTAAAAAGGAGGTGACTACAGAGATGACGACTAATAGAGGAGTATGGAAGAAAAGGACATATTGCGCCGACCCCAAATAAATTGGGATAAGGGCAGGAGAATGATGAAAGATTAAATTGCGCAGAGCGTGCCCATACCGAAAAGGTTACACCATCTTAGCATTTGCTGGGCGTCGGACACCCACTGTTGTTTTTCAGTTGGCACCCTTTTTTTTTGTAGTCACTACTTACGTATATTTATGTTGTATCACTTGCAATTTTACTTTGATTTGATTAAATTCCAAATAATTGATTAATTAAATTCTAAATTGAAATCCATATTTCTTCGTGGAAAATCTTATTACATTTTACACGTATTTTGTCACAGATTGCGATTAAAAGTTTTATTTTTAGTATTCCAGTTTTGAAATTAATCTCGACGTTCGTATATTTATATTTTTAGAAGTTTTAATTAATTCTTCTATTTTCGTAAAATTCATAAGATTATTTGTTTATTTGATACTTTAAGATTGATCTTATAAAACTTAGAATTATCAAAGCTGTATTTTAGACCGCCAAATCTCGTAATTTAAAAACTTTCAAATTAAAGTTGCGATATCATATCACGCATTGGGCCTGCGTGGGGGATTACGGCCCACACCCTCTGAGGAGGCCTGTACCCCAGCAGTGGGGACATTAAAAAAGCTGATGATGATGATGATATCATCTCAGATGATAAATGTCAGGGCATGCCACAACTGCGGCGGTAAGGCCCCTCTTTGAGGAGTGGCTGGAGAGGCGCCACGGCATTCTCACCTTCCGCCTGACGCAGATCTTCACTGGACACGGCTGTTTCGGGAGGTTCCTGTGTCGCATAAGGCGGGAGGACACGCCCGAGTGTCACAACTGTGCGGATCGCCCAGAGAACACGGTGGAGCATACGGTGGAGTTCTGCCCCGCTTGGGCGGCACCACCGTGTCCTCGTGGAGGCCATCGGCGGTTTTAGTCAGTAAAAGTCTGACACGATGAGCGGGAGAAGTCATTGTGTGATTAGCCACCCACACACAAAAAAAAAAATAACTGTCAAAAACTTGTCTAAATGATAATGATAAATGATGTTTATTCAGTAAATAGGTTACAAGGAACACTTTTACACGTCAATGGTTTTTGTCAGTTTAAGCTAGATGAGGCCGGTGTTTCCTAGCTGACTACCCTGAGAAGAAACACCGAAACAAACTCAGAGGTCAAAGTCTCTTTTAAAGTGTGTACTGGTTAAATCATATGAGAACCATGTACGTTTATGTCTGGGATGAGCTTTTTGAAGAAAGCAACACACGAATTCGAGTGGACCTGTCCAGACAGTGCAAGCATTTGTCAGTCATCGCGAAGCTCAACTCAGAACTTTGAGGAGCTCAACGAACCGACGAACAATACCAAAGTAAGGACATTTGAGTAGGCCGCAAAAATACTCAAACTGCCAGACAATCATAAAATCTACATGAATATAACGACATACATAGTTCTCGCATTCACATTATTCTATATGAGGACCATGCAGCTTAGTGTCTGTAGTGGTCTTTTGAAGAAAGAACCAAACATATTTGAGTGGACCTGTCCAGCAATGTAAAGTTTGAGGTGTTTATGACAGGTTGCGCTTGGCCATACGAGAATTGCCCCTCTGGTATGCGTCATTCCTGAGCACCTCTGTCTAACCCTCCGGGGAAAACAGACGTCATGTTTCTTTTTTTTTCTTGCGAGCAATGCTTACCTAGTCATACTAATTTTAAATTGATTTTGATTGAATTGGCTCTAGTAAATCTAGTCCCTAAAACTGTAACAGGATAATATTAAGGAGAAACCTTCGGTAAACCAGTAAATATCTAAGTATATATTAATTCTAAACCAGCAACTTCTAGTAACATTTATCTCGGAGTACCTAAGGGGTTCTAGAGCTTTCTTGTGAGCATTAAATTAATTTGATTCAGCTTTTTGACCTTATTTTTTAGGGTTCCATGCCTCAAAAGGAAAAACAAAGCACTGATTTAGGATCACTTCGACCATTTCTCAGGAATGGGTACCTAAAGGTATAAAGTAGATATCAAGGTCTGCACTTTAGACGGGTGAAAAGTCAACGTAATCCAGAGACACCGACTATGACATATCAAACCAAATAATTTAATGATTTTCTCGTTCTTGAAAACCTAGTTAGTTCACAATGACATAACATCATGAAAGACAGAAGAGTAAGTTCTCTCAGTCAGTACTAATAAAGGTACACAAATATTGTTCATTCGCAGTTTTATGACATAAATGTGATAGTTTTTGCGATTATCCAATTAGCAGGAGCATCGGCCATGTTGTAAAACGCTGTTCATGTTCAAATTCCATGTTCCATGTTATTGGGGTTATCAATTAGGACGAGACTTTAATATTTAGTTTTAATTCTGGGGTATACCTAACAACTAAAAAGTGGAAAATAAAAAACTTTCTTACAAAAAATACATCCGACTTCCAAAACAGATAATACTTAAAATTTTAAAAAATACTTTAATTTCGGAAGTCCTTTTATTTTATTTTATTTATTTGGTCGGTGTCAATTAACGAAGAAATAAAATACAAACACCGACTTCCGAAATGAAAGTTATTTATCAATTTTAACTGTATTGACTTTTCTGGAAAACGGTTGTATTTTTGGTAAAAAGTTTTTTTCAAGGCCTATTTTTAAACGCACATCAAAAAGCTTATCACCCTTCAATTTATTTACATCAATTAAATATTTAAATATCAATCTATATAATGTAATGCCAAAAAACCAAATCATCAGCAAAACTAGTACTAAAAAAAAACGAAAAAATGCATCAATTCAATATTATATTATTTCCTCTAATGCGCGACAAAAAAGATATCCTATGTACGAAAATGTTATTTTCATATCAAATAAATACTGACCGCACATCAAATACGTTGTCACGGCAGTTCTTTACCGCGATATACGTTACTGCGAAAGTTTACCATTGCGACCAATTGCAACGCACGTTGTCCAAGAGTGAGCGAAGCGAGCTCGGGAACTTAGAGCACCCTGATACGAACAGGGTTCCTTTAAACCCTGCAGACAGAAATAGAAGCTCCGCACAGCCTTAAAAAAAAAAACAAAAAAAATAAACAGCAACAACAACTTTGAAACAAGCTTACATAAGACTGTCGTTAGCACATTTCCGGCATTTACAAAGTTTATTGTGCGCTAGTTATTATTAGATTATGCGTTTATAAAAAGGCACCGCTTTAAAATTAATAGTAATGCGTCACAAACTCAAATTGTTGCTAAAATAATACCTAATATTTTGTGGTAACTATTTTATCGTGTATTTTATATTAGGATTGGGATTTTTTATAAAAAGGAAGATTTTTTTGATATAAATGGGGGTGGGACACGATTACAGTTTGCAAAACATTATTTTATTAATTTTTCGATTTGCATTGCAGAAGTGACGCCCATTTTCCAAATAATATTAATATTAATATAATTAAAATGTAAAAAATATTATTATTAATATTAATAATAATATTTTTTACGTCCGTGTTTGAGTCACAATGTGAGTACCAAATTTCAACTCAATCTGTCCAGTAGATTCAGCAAATTGGCTGTAACCAACCGACCGACATACCTACAGACAGACTCACGAGTGATAATATAGAGGTTCCATTTTTCATTCGGACGTTCGGAACCCTAAAATGATTATAAATATCACTTAGTAATGGTTACCTTTGTACTTTTCCTGTTATCACACCATTTTCCCCACGAAGGTCATTCGTATGTCAGCAACGTTTCAAATTTTTATCTACTTTAGTGCTGACTCTGTTTTCCTGGTACCACTGAGTTGGAACTGGACAACAATCTTTCTGTCGTGTCCCGGAATTAATTAAGATGACAGACAAAATTTCCTGAAAAGCCTGCAATTCAATCTAGGTTTCTTCACTAGGATTTCTTCAGTGAAGGTTTGTTGTGGCTTTGATTAAATTAACTATGAAAGTATCGGGTGCGTTACCTTACTTCGAAAAGTGTAACAACGAATAACACGTCCCCGTAAGTTTACTATAACGAAACACTTAACAACGAATGCACGTTACCACGAAAAACTTAACGCCGTAGCCATGCGATCTCGAATAACCAAATCTCTAATTCAGCTATTCGAATTACTTAACAACGAATGCACGCTACTACGAAAAACTTAACGCCGTAGCCATGCGATCTCGAATAACCAAATCTCTAACGAAAAGTCAGCAAAAAAAATATTTAATCCATCAATAGAGAATAAATGCACAATGCAATGTATTTTTTTATTTGTTGAATTGAAGACTTAAACTTTAACTTCTTCGTTATTTGACACCGACTTCCGAAATTAAAGTTATTTTTAAATTTTTAGTATATGTTTTTTCTTTTTTGAAATTCGGTTGTTTTTTATTGTAAAAAAAAAAATATTAGTACATTGAGTAATTACTAAGTATGCTTAGTAATAATAGTAGTATAATTATTTGTAATAATAGTAGTATAATTATTTGTAATAATTGCGCCTTTTCTTTGAATAAATAAGCGCTCTTTATAGGCAATATGCATGAAAAAAATATTAGTTATTTAACCGGTTTATCGATGAATATACTTAAAGAGAATAGGAACAGTGAAAGCAGAATCAAAATTGATCAAAAATTAAACGAATTATAACAATTTTAAAGAAATATATCTGTGCCTCTCTCGAAAACGCTGATTTTATGTCAGTTGTATCATATGGGCTTCATGTCCTTTGACGTCAAAGAACACGTCGGACTTCTCTTTCTAATTATCAACTTTAAAGCTTTACGACTTCGTCGCTGATGCTGATATTTTGAATATTCTTTATTATTTGTTCACTATAGTTAGTAAGTCTTCAATTCATCAAATAAAAAAATATCATGCATATTCCCTATTGATGGATTAAATATTTTTTTTGCTGACTTTTCGTTAGAGATTTGGTTATTCGAGATCGCATGGTTACGGTGTTAAGTTTTTCGTAGTAGCGTGCATTCGTTGTTAAGTAATTCGAATAGCTGAATTAGAGATTTGGTTATTCGAGATCGCATGGCTACGGCGTTAAGTTTTTCGTGGTAGCGTGCATTCGTTGTTAAGTGATTCGAATTGGTGAATTCGAGATTTTGTTATTCGAGATCGCATGGCTACGGCGTTAAGTTTTTCGTGGTAACGTGCATTCGTTGTTAAGTGTTTCGTTATAGTAAACTTACGGGGACGTGTTATTAGTTGTTACACTTTTCGAAGTAAGGTAACGCACCCGAAAGTATCTACGTCGGTATTACAGCAGGACGGGATTGTGTGAACTGTGATTATATTTGCAGCAATTAAGCACCCAAGCAAAAAAGTTTTGTTGGAATCTTTCTTTCTCCATGGCTTTCGGAAAACTAAAATTAATGATTTTTAGTATTCCGAAGGTTCGAATGAATAAACGAAATCCATATACGATCACTCGTGTCTGTCTGTCCGTCTGTCACAGTCAATTTTTTAAATTGAATAGAGTTGAAATTTCGTACACGGTTGAATATTTATGACCCAAACACGAACGTGTACCCATTAATAAATAATTTAGGAATATGGGGTTCACTTTTGGGGTGAAAATCGGAAAATAAAAAAACATTTTTTTTTTCAAACTACACCGTGCGACATTATAGTATACGTACGACGTATCTTTTTTTTATAATTTTAAAATATATGGTTTTAACCTGTGAAGCCCCGAAACTCACCGGTGAGTCGGACCAAAAAAAAAAAAATTAAAGAGAATAAAAAAAAAAAAAATCGGCTGTCAACCCGGGTTGTCCTCGGGGTTTAATTTGACAACCCGGATTTTGCCATGGGGCTTCAGGATGATTATCTCTACTTTAGTCTGTTCAGTATGCACTCAGCTTTAAACTCATAAAACCTCAATAGAAATAACCAATTCCCATTTAAATAACAATTATTATTATTTCCTCTTGGGAACCTTTAAGATATTGTTGTTGGCAACATAAATAATTAAAGTTATTTAATAAAATAGTAGAAAAATTACCATTCCCTATCTCCGAAACTACTGAGCCTAAAATTTTGAAAAAAATACAGAAGGTAGTTCTTTACTTACAGATTACAAGAAAACCGATACGGAGGAGGTAGTTTAAAAAAAAACCTGATAAAAATATTATTTGTTCGGAACCCTTTGCACGCGAGTCCAACTTTTGCGAGTCAGTTTTTTTTTTAATTTTCCCTTAATTCGTTACTACATGTATTTTTTATTCTTTATAACAGCTCTTTGAATGCTTTTTCAATTGGTAGATAACACCTTAACAAAGGTTGCAACGTTTGAAAATACTCTGATAAAATAATCATACGTTGATTGTTTTTCAGTTACATTGATACTATTTATCTCAAAATATTAGTAAGCCGTTATGAGTAAAAATTACTGAGAGTCCATCTACATTTAATCAGCTATTAACGAGGTCCTCTTTCTGGACCATACCATTCTGGACCATTTTTTTTTTTTGACATACAGGTTTTGTAAAAAACTTAGCTTAGGCACCTGCAGTCTTCCACAAATTAATTATTAAATTGTGTCTGTTTTCTTTCCACAAATTACAGAGAAAGTAATTATATAGTCTTAATCACTTTCTCTGTAACTTGTGGTTAGAAATAAATAAATAATTATTATTCTTATTCCGTTTATTAATTTTTATACACATATTTTTTATACAGATAAAAAAAAAACATTTAAAATTATAAAAATAGTATCCCACCGACCGGTATCGGGAACAGGGCCCAAGCTACCGGCGGTCAGGGCTCCAGAGAGAGGAACCGCCTGACAATGCGAGCCATGTCCAGAAGTACTGCTTTCTAAATCAAGCCCTTGATCCAGCCGCCTAACGAGAGATTCTTATTATTATTACTGCTGGCACAGTCAGATCTCGCTTGATCCTGGCGACCAAAATACGACGCTCAAAGGTCCACGAAAGCCACTCCTCACCTTATACTTTCAAAAGAGATTTAGCACAAGAATGACAAAAATATGGTTTAGTGTTCATTACACATTTTATTGCATTTACCACATTTGGTTTTCGTTTTTAGGGTTCCGTACCCGAAGGGTCCAAATGGAGCCCTATTGCTGTCACTCACGTGTCCGTCTGTCTGTCACAAAATTTTGTTTTGAAGAAATACTAAAATATTGGTTTCCCTCATATTCTCTCACCATGTACCATAGTACGGAACCCTAAATGTGCGAGGTTCGACACGCACTTGGCCAGCTTTTCTATCCTTGGACCTGTTGATGTTGAAGGTTCTGTGTCACTTAGGATTTCTTGACCCCAGAAAATTTCGTGTGACACGTGTATTCGACGCTGTAACTTGCAAATTACTTAGGACAGAGAGGCACGTGAAAAAACACAATCGCGTACGTGTAATATTTGCTAAAATATGACACATTCAAAATTGCGGAGGGTCTTCTGGACCCCACGCGACTGATTAAAGGTTAAGAAAAAAAACTGTTCTGTGTTCTTTCACAATACTTTTGACAACTTAAAATTCTATTTTTGCGTATTCTATCAAACTATAATACTTTATGGTTTGGTTCCAAACACACATTCAAAAGATTTTATTCTACATTGAAGCCGTTAAAAGCAGCCATACTAAATCTTTTTGCATTTAAAAGATTTATTAGTGTGAATAGTATATTTATCATTTACATACGTCGTTTGTATATGATAAATATTGTTTTTATGTAAATCATAATACATTCGTAGTCTCAAATTATAGCTATAAAAGTTGTCCTATTTAAATAGTAAGCAAAATAATAAACAAATTGAAAATATTAGGTTTTTACCTTTAATGTTGTCACTTTCAATTGCGATAACTTCTTTTTAACCGACTTCGAAAAAGGAGGAGGTTCTATGTTCGACTGTATGTATTTTTTTTATGTAAGTCCGCCGATTTCTCCGTCAGTTGTGGACCGATTAACAAAATTCTTTTTTTATCCAAAATAATATACTCCCGAAATGGTCACATATAAATTTTATCGATATCGCTTCAGCACTTCTTGAAAAACTGAACAAAAACGAAAAATACGTATACATAGATGACGTTTTTGTTTTCTCCAATTACGTATCTCCAATTACGTACGTGTAAATTCAACGTACCATGGTTTTTTGTTTTTAGTTCTGGGGTATAACAACTAAAAAGTGAAAAATAAAAAACTTTTTTACAAAAAAAATAATCGATTATCAAAAAAGAAAATACACTAAAAATTTAAAAATAACTTTAGTTACGGAAGTCGGTTGTTTTTTTTTGTAAAAAAGTTTTTTTTTTAATATATGTGGATTTTTTTGTTAAAATAAACATAATTTTGAAGGTACGGGTTTTCCTTTTCAAAATAACTATACTTAATATAGCATTTTTTTGGGTTAGGATGACCACTCGTCATGATAGCTACGAGTATTTCGTCACTATCCCTATTAGGTCACATTCACTAACACGTCACCTTGTGCATCTGGTCAGTTTTCTTGCCAAAATTAAAAACAATTAACTCTCAGAAAAATTGTGTTATTTCTTAATATAAGTTCTAACGTGGAAACAGTGCGTTTCAAAAGGCACCACCCACCACCTAACACACCACACTACCTAACACTATCTAGACATGGTGGAAACGGCATCGAAATCAGTTGCGAAGTTTAGAATTTAGAAGAATGACGCGGCCACACAGGCAGACACAAAAATCTTATTCATATTGTGATATTATAACGATTGTAGTCACAGCCTAATTTTAGCGGGTCTGTACCGGCCTTCAACTGGCTGGTAAGATTTTTGGAGAGTTATTTGAGAGCCGTTTGAATTTAGAAGGTGTAGGCATCACATTTGTTTTAGAGATCAGCCTCCCTAGCCATATTACTTTTCTATTATCGTTTACGCTTACGCTTAGTACAAAATGTATGGCAATGACATTACCTGCGTAGATAAGTGTCACGTGATTTATCGCAGGTAATGTCATCGCCATACATTTTGTATCTAAGCGTTAGCGTAAACGATAATAGAAAAGTAATATGGCTAGGGGGCAATTCTGCTTGCCCAACCGAAGTGGGCACTTATGTTATTTCTTACAAAAACCAATACAGTTATTTAAAACGCCCACAGCACTTTTCCCTATCCGCCTGTACCAAGTTATCGTTAAATGCTCCGCACTCTCGCGTTGCCAGCGAGTCGCTAAGCTACGAGACATCCCCCGAACTTCGAAGAACGTCCCAGGATCCCTGCAGGCCGTACTGGTGCCTTGGGGTCCCACAATATCTATGTATAACTACGAGTATTAAAGCTGTTTCAGTCATTAGTAGATAAATCATTTAGATATTAGTTGAGGGCATCGTTAACGACGGCTTTGGGTATTATTTCGAGACTAGATCTGCTTGTCTAGTTATAGTTCCCAATTGCGTATTTAATCAAGTGTAAACTTATTATTTAAAGCACTAGGCACTTTTCCTATTGACAACGATGTGTATGATTTTTAACCGACTTCCAAAAGGAGGAGGTTTTTTTTGTTTTTTGGGGTGGGATATCATCCTATGACTTCTACCGCTCTAGGTGGAGCAAGAGGGCGTGTCAGACTCTTACTGACTAAAACCTACCCCTGTTCCTTCCTGCCTTTGAGTGCCCAGGGGCGATATAACTCTGTTTCGAATTTATCCTCAACCCCCGGGCAGGCATCGGCCATGACGGGCCCCATCTCTTGCTGACAACTCTTTGAGGCGCGTGTGGAACACTACGCGCCGTCGACTCACGGGACTGTTGCTGATCGGACGGCGAGCTACTCATTACTCGCCGTCCGCAGGACCGGGTCTACGGTGGCCGGAGATCATCTCGCGGCGCCGGAAGTCCCAGGCGTCTCCTGAGGCGGCTGCTGCTGAGAGCGTGAGGGCGACTCCTTTGTTGGTGCTCTCTCACGCGTCCCGCCTCCTCCTTCGCGAGCATTACTGCTTCGCAGAAGGAGGAGACGGCTTCCCATTCCCTCTCGCTCCGCACCATGGCCTGAACCAGGGCAGGGCGCGAGAGGTCGCTGCCGCCTATCGCATCCACAAGGACACGGCGGTGCTCTGTCCAAACTGGGCAAACCTCCACCGTATGCTCCACCGTGTCCTCGGGACGATCCGTGCAATGGAAACACCCGGGCGTCACCTCCCGCTTGATCCGAAACAGGAACCTCCCGAAACAGCCGTGTCCAGTGAGGACCTGCGTCAGGCGAAAGGTGAGGGCGCCGTGAGGCCTCGCCGCAATGGTAGCGTGCCCAGCGCGGGGTTGTGACAATCGCTGTCTCCATGTCGCCATGAGATCTTGCCGGAGCTCTGTCCGCCGAGCCGCGAGTTGTCGCGGCAGCGGAGTTTCGCCCCGGCGTTTCGCCTCCTGGCGCTCCTCATAGAGGTTCGCGAGGATAAAAGGAGGAGGTTATCAATTTGGATGTTTGTATATATATATTTTTTTTATGTATGTTCGGGCATAACTCCGTCATTCATGAATGGATTTCCAAAATTCTTTTTTTATTCGAAAGAAGTTTGTTCCGAAATGGTCCCATTTAAATTTCATATAGACCTGATGATGCGTTTCGGAAACAGTCAACGGAACTCTTCAAAAAATGACAGCAAATCAACTGCGATTGCTGCTTTCGCCTAGATATCCATTGTTAACACAATTTAATAGAGAAACACAACTAAAAAGTGAAAAATAAAAACTTTTTTACAAAAAAATAGAATCGACTTCCAAAAAAAACAAAACGTGAAAAATAACTTTAATTTCGGAAGTCGGTGTCAAAAAACGAAGAAACAAAATCAGAACCACCGACTGCCGAAATTAAAGTTATTTTGCACGTTTTGTTTTTTTTGGAAATCGGTTCTATTTTTTTGTAAAAAAGTTTTTTCTTTTGTAAATTGTTTTTTAGATGTCCAGTGAGTTGTTTTCATTTGCGTTTGTACATTTTACTATTATCAGTATTTACAACGCGTAACAAAATATACGCAATACCTCTTAAAGGGTCATAGTACTCATCATTACGAACAACTTTTACTATGGGACCAACCCCGAAATCGCGAAAAAATAATTAGCTGTTCAGTACATTTCGATGGCAGCAAAGTAAAGACATTTAAATTTTTGCCAAAATGTTTTTTTTTAAATAGCTTACATCAACAAGTCTGTATTCAAACAATTTCAATATTCAAAATAATTATAAAAATCTGGCACGTAAATAAAGACACTCAGTTTCGAAAAAATATCGCAGTAGAAACGGACTTTTGAATTTGGTCGTCTTTACTTCGGCATATTAACAGATGATTGAAACGTAAAAAAGTCATCTGTCACCTGACAATTGTGAATTTTATGTTTCTCCTAATAATAATCCTTTTATTTTTATTTAAATTATATATTTCGCTTGGTTTGTGTAAATTGATAAATTTAAAGTAAATAAAGACATCTACAAAATTTGGTTAAAAAAAGCGAAATATTGATTGCATGTTGCTTAGATTTTTATAAATATCCAGATATGTGTTACTGGAGATTGTTATCTTAGTTCTTCGATATTTTAGATAACGTAGAAACGTATATCAGGCACATGTCTTCTTCTACGTAGAAGACTTTTCAGAGTAAAAAAGTACATACACATTATTTCAGTAAAATAACGATATAGTGATTAATTCTTTTATAAAATCAATAAAGAAGGTTATTTTAATGCATCAGAGAAAATTTCATGTTAATCAGTCCACAACTCTCAAAATAGTCACAATTTTTTACTAGATACGCTCTCCTGTAAAATTGCGATTTTGTAGATCTTCTTCTTCTTTGCTGCCATCGATTTATGTGCGAATAACTTGACAAAATGTACCGAAAAGCTGATTTTTCTGTTACACGTTGTATATACCACCTATTAAGTCTATACTATTTTTAACTATTGCTTGAGATAAGTACGGATCCAAAAACTGGCCCTTACTTTGTTTAGATCCCTGGAAAAACATTTTACATTTTTTTTATGAGAGTTATACGAAGTCCCTCTTGAAAGATAAATAACCCAAAGATTAGAAAAGCAAAAGTTGTAAAGTTAGCGCATACGAAATCATATTATTTTTTGAAAATATAAAATTATAGTCCTCCCGGGCTTTACTCGCTAACTTTATTTGCTGACGCTTTTAAAGTTTTTCAATAAACGTGAAGTTTTCATGGAAAATTGTTTATAAATAATGAATATAATATACGAAGACGTTATTGGTTGTTCGTGATTAATAAATCATTGCTTGCATAGTTTGTCTAGTGAAGTTTAAATTACTTTTAATTTATGTTTCGATCGTGATTGTGAAAGTAAAATCATTTATTATCATTTCATCTCGCATCTATCGGATTCCCGTGACCTTCACTAAGTCATCGGTTTACCTTGTGAGGCCTTCCAGCGCTGCGTCACACGGTCGCCACTCTAGAAATTGTCAACCTCATCGACCATCTGTTTTGCGAGCAATTGTAACGAAACGGAGGAAACTGGAATTAAAAATTAGTCATTTAAAAAGTTTGAAAGCGAGTGAAAGATAGCCAAATATGCAGACGTTACGACGAATATAAAAAAAACTTCGACTCTAGTGGGAGAGTCCTGAATCCTTCGAGGTAGGGCTCGTGATGTAGTCGGGTTGCAGCTCCAGGTAGGGCTCGAGATGCGGCTCGGGGTTACAGCTTTAGTTCAGGCACGAAATTGCAGTTCCAATCCAGGCACGAGGTTGCAGCTTCTGTTCAGCCACGAGATTGCAGCTTCCGTTCGGCCACGAGTTCGCAGCTTCGGGGCTAAAGATGAGGAGAGTTTTAGCATGAAGTACAGTACCAGAGTCCAGGTTCACGAGGTTGCAAATTCGGAGTTCAAAATCAGACCAGAGTCCAGATTCACGAGGTTGCAAGGTTAGGAATAAGATAAGCGCTTCCACAGCTTGAAGGTCAGAAGTAGTATCCTTTATTGCTAATGAGCTGTTCCTTCTGCTGTCTTCTATTCAAATAGAGTAAGATCCCAGAGCAATCAGACATAACTTATTTTCACACGGATGAAACCTGAAGTTTTCAGTAGCGTCTCGTGTGCCTTGAATACCTACGCGCTTTGTGGAACTTGCCGAGTGACACCTGGGCAGGTACCAGGTGAGAAAGGTAACTAAAAATAAGAATTATTTAACTTAAATTCACATGGCTGATTTTTATATATGTCATGTAGAATATTATTATAAAGTAATATCACAAGTGTCAGACACTTTTGATGGACAAGAGCTTTTTTCAGACGCTTTTAAGCTTCCCAAAAAATAAATGAACTTTACTTATTTTTACATGTCTGATTTTTTAATATTATGTAATTGAAGTATTTATTTAAAAGTTACATTCAATCAGTCAGACAAATTAGAGATACCAAACATCCCCTAAGACAAAAATTATTCAGCCAGAAGTATGAGGGCGAGAGCACTATGCATGCGCTTCAGAGTGAGTGAGACGTCCATAATAACTCGGTTCCCCTTCTTAAACTCACCATCTGTTTCAATCTACTGTGTATGTGCTGTTTGTGTGTAATATAACTTATAGTATACAGTATAGTTCGAGCCTGCGAGAGCACATGTTTTTGTTGTTTACATCAGGTTATTTGTGAGTGTTTTATTAAGTTGTTTGTAATAGTGATAATCATCCATGATTCATCCGTGAAGAGAAATTGAAATGTACATTTTGTAAAAAATCTCATGATAAACTTATATTATTCTCCGAAGAAATATTGAAAAAGTGCAAAAACATTTTAAAACAGCGAATAATCCATAACTCAACTGATTCTAAGTCAACACTTGACTTCACATTTGGTTTTTTTGTTATTTTGGCTTATTTGCTTTTTGCTTATTTGCTTTTTTGCTTTTTTGCTTTTTTGCTTTTTTGCTTTTTGGCTTGTTTGCTTTTTTTGCTTTTTGGCCTTTTGGCTTTTTTTTGCTTTTTTTTTGCTTTTTGGCTTTTTTGCTTTTTTGCTTTTTGCTTTTTGCTTTTTGCTTTTTGCTATTTGCTTCTTGCTTTTTGCTTCTTGCTTTTTGCTTTTTGCTTTTTGCTTTTTGCTTTTTGCTTTTTGCTTTTTGCTTTTTGCTTTTTGCTTTTTGCTTTTTGCTTTTTGCTTTTTGCTTTTTGCTTTTTGCTTTTTGCTTTTTGCTTTTTGCTTTTTGCTTTTTGCTTTTTGCTTTTTGCTTTTTGCTTTTTGCTTTTTGCTTTTTGCTTTTTGCTTTTTGCTTTTTGCTTTTTGCTTTTTGCTTTTTGCTTTTTGCTTTTTGCTTTTTGCTTTTTGCTTTTTGCTTTTTGCTTTTTGCTTTTTGCTTTTTGCTTTTTGCTTTTTGCTTTTTGCTTTTTGCTTTTTGCTTTTTGCTTTTTGCTTTTTGCTTTTTGCTTTTTGCTTTTTGCTTTTTGCTTTTTGCTTTTTGCTTTTTGCTTTTTGCTTTTTGCTTTTTGCTTTTTGCTTTTTGCTTTTTGCTTTTTGCTTTTTGCTTTTTGCTTTTTGCTTTTTGCTTATTGCTTATTGCTTTTTGCTTTTTGCTTTTTGTTTTTCCCTCTTCAGAACGACGCAAGAACCACCAAAAAAAACCATCCCAAAAAAAAACAATAGAACCATGAAGACTAGTTCCAAAAACAAAAGCAAAAATTAAAAAACGAAAAGCGAAAAGCAAAAATCAAAAAGCAAAAAGCAAAAGCAGTGTTCAGAAGAACAACTACTCTGTGGTCTATGGTATGGTGGTATGGTATGGTGGTGTGGTTGGTGGCGCTCTTTTATAAATACTGATTTTAGTAGCTGTGCTAGAATATTTTTTAAATTCAAATTATAACTGCGAGTGGCCAGACAAAACTACGTTCTTTGAAAAAGTTTGCAATCGATTTGGTATAAAACTTAGGTTTCATTCACAGGTCCAAGGGATTGGAGACTTGAGTATTTGATTTTACTTTCAACTTGATACCTCCACGAGTACCTGAGAAAAAGTGTCTTGACAGACTGATGGACAACAAAGTTATCCTACAAGGGTTTCTTTTTTCCTTTTTAGGTGCGGAACCACAAAAAGGGATTTGAAACCGCAGGAAGAAACTAGTTTATATATAAGTAGCTATAGGTACCTGCGCAGTTTTGACATAAATACCTACAATAATGTAGAATAAAAGGGCGTTTAATACACCGCCTACGTTTGATAAGAGTAAAAACGATAAGGTTAAACGTGGGTGGATTTGCCCACGTGACCCGCGTCTCTTTTATGAGGTAAGCAGCCTTATAAGTACCGAACAGCCGAATTACAAAAGGGAATAGGTTTTGATTTCGTAGACTCGCAAACAAGCTGTTGAACGAATTGCTTGATGAAAAGTAGTTATTCAGATAAGTAATAAAATAATAAAATTGAAGGAGAAAAATGCTTTAGTATTTGCCGATGGTTTTCACAAACACAGTCTCCGCGCGAACGCGTAAGCGAACGGGTGCAGAATAAAAAATGTCTACCGAAGTTTTTTTTTTATGTTTGATAGGCTCGCGTTTGACCACTATCTCACCTGATGGTAAGCGATGATGTGATCGAAGATGGAGCACGCTTGCCTAGAAGTAACCTATTCACTCTTGACTTAAGACTCCCAGGTTGTGAAGTGTTCACAGTGTAACATAGTCATAAATGAGCTATTATGTTTTACACAAAATAAAATCTGTGTTATGGATGAAGTGAGTCTAATAAGACTTATTATAAGCGATTTCTCCGCATTAGAAATCAGTATTGCGAAGGAACTTCTTTTTATGTCTTTTACAACTACTGTCAAAAAAGTTGCGCGGCGTAAAAATAAAGAACAAAAGAATGTGGAAGATATCATAAGTGCTTTTAAGACTGTTGATCCGGATAAAATTCCCATCTTCGTGGCAAAATAACTACACAAATTGCCACCAGTAACCTTTGATCACATAGACGCAACAAGGTTATTAAAAGATATTGTGTTACTACAGTCGGAACTAAAACTAATTAAGGAAACTTATGTTACGAGTGAGTACTTAAAAACTGAGTTGAATAACATGAAATATGCATCATTGTTAAATGAAGAATCTAATGTAAACAATAGACGAGGTGCCTATTTATTAGAAAGCGGGCCGGCCGGTTTTTTGAATATCGATAACTCGTCCGCATCAATAAAGAGTACACCGGAGGTAAGAAGCAGAGAGTGCGAAACGGCAAGTGCAAAATTTGCGGTGTTCGACATTTACACAATCCACTGGTTTGGTGCATGAGGATAGTCCTACAGTCTTCGCACTCAAAGCAGCTGATAGCGCGCGAACGCATAATATAGCTTGTACGCACACAGGCACCACAATTGCAGCGACGGAACAGCTGACGGAACCGGCCGCTAATTACACCGTAATGAACACGGCTTGTGGTATGAAAGTAACAAATAATAATAAGTCAATGGCGGAAACAGTTATATCGAAAGGTGAATCGCAACCAAAACCTTCTACAAATAATGAATGGTCGTTGGTACAAAAAAAAAAGATATAGAAATAGGACGGAGAGCATCAGAGGGAAAGCTTCAATTAAACCTGAAGATAGATTCAGACCAGCAGATCTTAAAATCCCATTGTTCGTGTCTAATGTGCACAAAAATACCTCTGAGAAGGACATAATCGAGTACATTTTCACAAAAATCAACGAAAATGTTACTCTTCAGAAAATAAAATGAAAACAGAAAGAAGTTACAACGCCTACAAAATGACAGTTACGAAGCATAAATTAGATGTTTTCCTAAATGATGAGATTTGGCCAGACGGTGTGACATGTCGTCGCTTTATGCCGTACAAAAGAGTTTATGATGAGAAGAAAAGAAATATTTCGACTGATAATGTATAATGCCACTATGGTAACATTTAACTGCAAAAATATAAAACGGTCTGTGGAAGGTATAAAACAGATATGCGGTTTTGCAGACATCATTGCCTTACAGGAGACGTGGTTGCTGCCCTCTGAACTGTCTTACCTGGCGGACATTCACGAAGACTTTGGCAGCACTGGGACCTCTGCGGTGGACACCAGTGTGGGCCATTTTCAAGGGTAGGCCCTTTGGAGGGCGGCGCTCTTATGCCGTAAATCTGTATTCCAGTTTGTGTCAGTGGTACAGTGTACAAACCCGCGTATATCGGCTATTTGTATTTCTACAAACGATCGGCCCGTGCTGGTTGTTAGTGTTTACATGCCTACGGACTGTGCTGAGAACGTACCTGAGTTTACAGACTGCCTACGTGCGATTAGTGCTATTATTGGCTGATCTGTCAGACAACAGACACAAAAGAAAATCTATTGTTCGTGGTCACATATGACCTACGTGACAGATGAGGTTTTATTGAGGAAAGTAATGTAGAATCTGTTTTCATTCTCTGAGACGTAAATGCACATTCAGGTGAGCGTTTTTACTCTGAACTTTTGGAATTCTCTGCGGAACAGGACTGGATATGTGCCGACACTGATAAACTATGTTTATCGTCTGATACTTTCACTTTCATTAGTGAGGCACACGGGTGTCGTAGATGGCTAGACCATTGTATTGTCACGAGGGCCGCGTGGCCGTGTGTTGTAGATATATATGTAAAGTATGATGTGTATTGGTCAGACCATTATCCATTAGTTGTTACATGTAATTTTAATGTTATTACACAAAAAATCTTATTGAAGAGCACAGCATATAATAAAGTGAAATGGGGAGATAGGAGCCCAGAGCATATAAATGAGTACACAAAAATACACACACATTTAAAAACTATAGATTTCCCATGTGAGTTTCAGAATTGTTGTGGAACAATCTGTCACAATAATTCCCATAAGGATATTGTCAATAAATTATATGATAATATAATTAATGTGTTACGAAACGCTGCGGCTACTACCTGTATGATAAAGAAACGCAAACATGGATAGTTATTAGCGGGGTGGAATAAGCACGTGGGCGAGTTTTACTCGTGTGCCAGGCGGGCATTTAATGCATGGGTAAGCTACGGTAAGCCAACTAGCGGGCCATTGTTAAGAGACATGATTGAGGCGCGTAAAATTTTTAAAGGTAAGCTTAAGTGGTGTCAAAACCATCAAAAACAGATAAAAATGGACTTGATGGCGACACACTACACGAATAGGGACTTTAGAAATTTTTGGAAGTGTACAAATAAATTAAATGCTAGACCTGGCATCCCGATGAGTGTTGGCGGTGTTTCTAGCCCTGAAGACATTGCTTATGTTTTTAAGGAACAATTTGTAGTAAAGTCACTCTTAGGACCGGCATGCGGACGGTTCGATGCTGAGAGTCAGGGGATGAATATTTCAGTTTTAATATTTGCTAAGGATATTGAACGTGCAATTGGGAGTATGAAGGGAGGAAAATCACCGGGGTATGACGCACTCAGCGTGGAACATCTAAAGCATGCTGGTTTCCACCTTCCTAGAGTACTTGCAATGTTATGTAATTTGTGCATAAATCACTCACACCTACCCCCTGGCCCGATGAAGACTCTGGTGGTACCGATTGCCAAGAGTAAAACGGGGGATGTGTCTGAAAAATCAAACTACATACCCATTTCGCCAGCCACGATTGTAGCGAAGGTATTTGACAGTGTGCTTAACTTATTTATATTTGAAGAAGCATGTTAAGTTACGTGACACGCATTTCGGCTTTCGCCCTGGCTTGTCGACTGAGACTGCTATTCTTAGCCTTAAGCACACTGTGAAATATTACACTGACAGACAGACACCAGTTTATGCTTGCTTTCTAGACCTCTCGAAAGCGTTTGACCTAGTGTCTTATGATATGTTATGGCAGAAGCTAAAAGACACGGGCCTAGCGCCAGAGTTGACATCACTTTTTAAGTATTGGTACCTTAACCAAAATAATAATGTAAAGTGGGCGGGTGACTTGTCGAGTGAATACAAACTGGAGTGCGGAGTAAGGCAGGGGGGGTTGAACTCGCCCTTGCTTTTTAACCTATACGTAAATGCACTGATCGAGGAACTCAGTCAGATGCCAGTAGGGTGCTACGTGGATGGTGTCAGTGTTAACAACCTTAGCTATGCCGATGATATGGTTCTGCTGTATCCCTCGATTTGTGCATTGCGAAAGTTGCTTGCCGTATGTGAAAAGTATGCGGCCACGCACAGTCTGGCGTATAATGTTAAAAAAACAGAGGGTCTTCAAGGCGGGTACAAAGTTCCCAACTATTGTTCCACCAGTGTTACTTGATGGTATTCCTCTTAATCGAGTATACCAATTTAAGTATCTTGGGCATTTGCTTACCGAAAACCTGTGAGATGATGTAGACATGGAGAGGGAGCGCAGGGCATTGTCAGTCCGGGCGAACATGCTGGCCTGCAGGTTCGCTCGATGTACGGACGCGGTGAAAGTAACTTTATTCAAAGCGCATCTCTGTACTCAGCGAGCCTGTGGTTCAGATATACCCAAAGGGCTTACAATTCTCTGCGCATCCAGTTTAACAATGCCTACAGGGCGCTGTTACGTCTGCCGCGCTTCTGCAGTGCGTCAACAATGTTCGCTGAGTCTCGAGCAGACGGCTTTGAGGCCACCTGGCGCAAAAAGACAGCCTCACTACTAAGCAGATTGCGTGGGAGCAGTAACAGCATCCTGAAGGTAATAGGCAATAAGTTAGACAGCCCACGGGTGTGGAGCCTCACCCAGAGGACCAAGTCTCTCTTAGTTATTAGGTACTAACATAGTTTTTAAACTCATACTAACAATATAAATGTAAATGTATACGAAATGGATCAATGGTTGTCTGAATAAAAATTTTATTATTATTATTTTATTATTATTTATTTCTAGTTGGTCAACTATATAATATATATAATATAGACACTACTTAATTGTCAAATAAAGTAGCAATTTAGCATTTTTCAATCGTTTAGAGTACTAGTCAGACAAATGAACATCGAGTGAATCTAGGTAAGGCGATCGCACTGTGATCACCTGCTGGCGTTGTGATATTACTCTATTTATCTTTGTTGATTTGTGTAAATACTTACGTAAAATGAAAGTTCTGCTCTATTTGGTCATCACATGCTGCAATCTTAGACTGTGAAAGGTTATAGACGCAACGTCATTGGACATTAAATGAAGCAGGATCGTTTAAATGTGTGAGTGACCTCGACGAACATAACGAAAACGTTTCGGCTTCTCATTTTGTCTGTGTGAGTGACCTCGACGAACATAACGAAAACGTTTTGGCTTCTCATTTTGTCTGTGTGAGCTTATTTCGCGTGTACAGATACAAGCCGGCTTCTCTCATTTTGGTACTTCAGATTGCTGGCTTTTGACACTGTCGGTAACCTTTCATAGTCTAAGGCTGCAATATTTGAATCGCTTAAATCCACGTTTTACGAAAATTTTACATCATAAATGTTTTTCCATGAATCGTTAGAGCTGAATTTTCTGATCCTTATGATATATATTTTAGTCTTATTTTGCGTCTGAAAAATTCAATGTTTAGCTACGTAAATGTTTTGACATGTTCACAAAATGACAGGTCAAGTCACAACTTTATTCTTCTTTTACTGTTTAAGGTTAAGTTTTATACCAAACCGATTGTAAACTTTTGCAAGTAACTTAGTTTTGTTTGGCCACTCGCTGTTATATTTTGAATTTTCAAAATATTGTTGATAATGTTCTAGTACAGCTACTAAAACCTTATAAATATAAGGCAGATGAAGGAACGAGTCAGTCTAATCCTGGCTAGCAGAACGGGAGCATCAGGGAGTACTACTCCTGAACTTCGACCAGTAGCCACAACCTCGTGGTCAACCAGACGCTGCAACCCTCGTGGACCTGGACCCTGGTTCTGCACGTTGCAAATCTCGCGGACCTGGACCCTGGTGCTGCACGCTGCGAAGCTCGCAGACCTGTACCCTGGTTCTGCACGCGGCAAACCTCGCGGACCTGGACCCTGGTTCTGCACGCGTCAAACCTCACGGACCTGGACTCTGGCTCTGCAACCCTGTAAGCCTGGTCTTGACTAACACTTCTTCTCTGCTCCGAAGCTACAACCTCGTCCCCGAACGAGAGCTGCACCGTCGTGGCCGAACCCACAACCACGAATGGCCGAACAAAAGCTGCAACCTTCCACCACCTCGTGGCCGAACAGAAACTTCAGCCTCGAGCCGCGTCACGAGCCCTTATTCTAAGGTATCTCCAAGGTCGAAGTCTTTCTATTCCATCACACTGTATATTCATTTTTTTTTAATTGAATGTATTTTTATCCTCTTCTCCGTTACGTTATAGCGTGCACAGAAAGACTCAGGAGTGACCCCTTTAGTCTCCTCAGGGATGTACCCTAACAGGCGTTACACAGAGTGGGTTCCAGAATGGTCTTCTAATCACCCCTGTTTTCTGTTCGCTGATGACATAACACTCATAATGACATCGAATTATTCTGACAATAATTAATACAATTGAATCAATAATAACAAGGCTTGACGAAAATAATCTACGGGTAAACCTAACAAAAACTAATTTTTCAACACATTTGCTCAAAAAATGCATTTACGAAGCCTGTATACATTGTTCGAAAGTTAAAAATTACGCACCCTATAATGGAACGGGCGGTAAAATAGGTACTCACACCTAAGTACCTATTTTACCGTACGCTCCATCGTATAGCGTGCGGTAAAACCGTGCGTATCCTTTATGGTTTTTTTTTTATTTCCATAATATAAGAATATTCTATTTTGTTTTTTTTTTTGTGTTGTTATTGGTTGTGGTGGTTGTTGTTGTTGTTAGTTCTGGTTTTTTTGATAGTTGTTGTTGTTGCTTGTTGACGTTGTTTGTTGTTGGTTGTTGTTGTTTGTTGTTGTTGGTTGTTGTTTGTTGTTGTAAATATTGTTGTTGGTGGTGGTGGTTGTTGTTGTTGATAGTGTTGTTGTTGTTGTCGTCGGTGGTTGTGGTTGTTGTTGCTGGTTGTTGTTATTGTTGTTGGTTGTTTTTGTTTGTTGGTGTTGTTTGTTGTTGGTTGTTGTTAAGGTTGTTGTTGGTGGTGGTGGTGGTGGTGGTGGTTGCTGTTGGTAGTGTTGTTGTTGTTGTTGTCGGTGGTTGTTGGTGGTTGTTGTTGTTGGTTGTTGTTGTTGGTTGTTCTTTGTTGTTGTTGTTGTTGTTGTTTGGTGTTGTTGGGTGTTGTTGGTTGTTGTTGTTGTTCTTGGTTGTTCTTTGTTGTTGTTGTTGTTTGGTGTTGTTGGGTGTTGTTGGTTGTTGTTGTTGGTTGGTTTTGTTGGTTGTTGTTGTTTGTTGTTGTTGTTGGTTGTTCTTTGTTGTTGTTGTTCTTTGTTGTTGTTGTTTGGTGTTGTTGGGTGTTGTTGGTTGTTTTTGTTGGTTGTTGTTGTTGGTTGTTGTTGTTGGTATTTGTTGTTGGTTGTTGTTGTTGGTTGTTGTTGTTGGTTTTTGTTGTTGTTTGTTGATGTTGGTTGTTATTGTTTGTTGTTGTTGGTTGTGGTTGTTATTAATTGTTGTCGTTGTTTGTTGACGTTGGTTGTTAGTTGTTGTTGTTAGTTGTTGTGTTACTTTTTTCGCATAGATGTTTTTAGGGAGAAGGGAGTCGAGAGCGGTAGCGTAGTGGGAGCTTCGTGGCACGACGGTGTCATGCCGTCACGACATTCGAGTCGGTGTTACTGCCAAGCCGTGCCAATAGATGTTTCTAATCAAAAACAAAAGTTTTTTTTTTCATCACCTATTTATTGTAGGTACTGTTTTCTCGCAAAAGTGTTGAAAAACGTTGTATGACACACGTGCGGATTGGTATTTACAAACTCGTGACTATGGTAAGCCCTCGACTTCGTCTCGGGCTTACATTCGTCTACTCGTTTGTAAAAACCAACTTACCGCACTAGTATCATAAATAACTATTATTCACTTTAGTACAGTATATGGACAAAAAAATGAAACCCTAGACATCAATTAAAGAAGACTTAAAGTAAAAGAAACAAACGAAACGACATTACTCGGTATCACAGTTGAAAAACACTGCAACTGGAAAGCCCACGTCAATAAAGTATGCAATAAAATAAATAAATTCATGTACGTTCCATACGAACTCTTAAAAACATCAGAATTAAAAACCGTCTTAGCTGCATACTATGGGTACGTTGATACTGTGTTGAGATATGGTGTCATTACTTGGGGTTACTCAACAGAAAGTCAGAGAGTGTTCCTCGCACAAAAAAAAAAAGACTTGTGGCACTCGGAAACTGCCGCGGTAAAGCTATTGCATAGCATTTTTTATCAACTTATGCAATTATTTTTTTTGTGATTTTTTTTTTTTCCTTTGATATTAATTCAAGTTACACTTTTTACACGCACGTAAGAAGTTACACTTCTTTGGCGTAACAAGATAAATATCATCATCATCGTCATCGTCGTCGTCATCTTCATCGTCATCGTCATCATCATCATCACTATTCATCGATAGATGGCAAAACTAAAAAGTATCACCGCTGTGCCGGTCAGAGTGAGGGGTGTTAGGTTTTTTTTCGTTACGGAATTTCTGGATTCGGTCTCCACGCTCAAGGCCCGCAATAGAAGCTATGCAATAGCTTAAAAATGCATCCGCGCCATAGCGGGAACACGCCCATGGGAATGTTGCAAACCCTTTTTCAAAAAGTTCAATATACTAACTCTTCCAAATCTTTATATCTGTACTAAATTTGGTAAAAATGCACCCAGAGTTGTTTAAAAAAGCTGAGTAAATGTTTCCAAAAAGTATTTATTAGGCACAGGAACAGAGTAGTTTTGCCCATGATTCCTAGTACAGCACTATCTAGCTATGCAATGTGTGGTCGCATATTTATCGCTATACTTTTTTTTTTTTTTGAAAATTTTAAAACCTTACCAGCTCATAAATTTGCAAGGTGTCTGATCCTAGTACCAATTTAATCCAAATCCTTTGCGCATTTTGAGCGTGAAGGAGTAACAAACATACATACAAATAAACTTTCGTCTTTATATTATTAGTGTGATGATTTTTTTGTGTAAGTCCAAATTAGTATTTTCTTTTGTGTGGAGTCCATTTCTTGATGACTCTTTTGGCTTTACCACACTCAATAAGGAGACGTAAAAATCCTGTAAATGCATGACTAGTGGGGTCTGTAATCCAAATAGCACTGTTCTTGGGATCGAACTCACAACCCAATGCTCGGGGGGGCTTTTTTTTGTGGTGTGGTGCGGTAACTCATTTTCAGAATTTATCCGCTACCCCTAGGCATGCAGGCACCGGCCACGATGGGCCCCGTCAGTGGTGGCTGACACTAATCTCTTTGAGGCGCGCGTGGAACACTACGCGCCGTCGACTCACGGGTCTGGTGCTAATCGGACGGCGAGCTACCCACTGCTCGCCGTCCGCAGGCCCAGGTCTGCGGTGGCCGGAGATCGTCTCGCGACGTCCTACGCCCAGTACGCCCAGTACCTCTCCTGCGGTGGTAGCAGCCGGGGCCGTGAGGGGCACTCCGTTGAGCTTCCCTCACGCGTCCCGCTTCCGCCTTCGCGAGCATTACTGCTTAAGGTGGAGACTGCTTCCCATTCCCTCTCGCTCCGTACCATGGCCTGAACCAGACCGGGCGCGAGAGGTCACCGCCACCTATCGCATCCACGAGGACACGGCGGTGCTCCGCCCAAATGCCTCGGGATTGCGGATAAATTCGTAACAGACTGCTCCCCTGGGCACTCAGGCAGGGAAGGAACAGGGGTGGGTCAGTAAGAGTCTGACACGCCTGCCCGCTCCATCCAGAGCTCCATGTCATTGAATGATTTCCCACCCCTAAAAAAAAGATTGTTTTTCCACTATAGCCGTACGTGGTAACTAGACTGTGCAAGTATATGTAGTGGCTCTGTGAAACTGTGTAAATATTTCCACCAAAACTGTGCGAGGATGCAACAAAAGATTTACAAAACGTAACTCCCCGATATCCCTAAGGACTTCAGGAGTTCTAACCTCTTTTAATACTTTCACATATATTTCAAGAATCTTTGAAGAGTGAATGTTTTATTCAGGAATATCCTTTGTGAAGGATTTTCTAGTTTTATCGGTTTATTATTTGGAGTAAAAGTAACATGAAAGAATTTTATTTTGTTAAATGCACACGATAGTACTCGTATTCTGGTATTCCTTCACTGTTTTGAGAGCAGTGCTGTTGAAATATAATTATAAATTTTGTGTAAAAACCATCATGTCCTAGACTAGAACCAAACATTCTAAGACATGTGATATCCACCAAACTGCAGCGAGCCCGCGTGGTGGATGGCCTATTCCTCTCCTAGAAAGGAGGTTGAGTCCCAGCAGTGAGGACATTAAAGGCTAATTATGCTTTATGTTATGCTAAAAACAACACACAACACCGCCAACAATCAAGGAATGTTCAGGTATAAACGTCTTAAATTCATATTCAAAGAATAAACATTTTAGCATCAAGTACTTTTCCCATTAACAATGATGTGGACAATTATGAAGTTATACTTCTTTTGGCGCGTTAGGGAAAAATGATGAGAGTAAATGTTTACGATTCGCACGCAGCCGTCACACAAAACCGACATCCTGAAGTTAGCTAGAACCGACACCCTGAAGTTAGCTATAGTCTGGGGTTCATGAAGAATGATTAATTTCCTTTTGCAAACTTTATGACAGTTTGGTTTTTTATCTTGTTACGCCAAAGAAGTATAACTTCTTACGTGCGTACATAAAGGCACACGCACTTTTTGAAAAAATCCCCTCGCCACCTTTTTTTATGCCACATATTTAATATAAATTTTATTTATTTTCCGTCAGCTTGTGTATTACAAACTAAAAATAAATGTAATTTTATGAAAAAAAGTATCTAGTTTAGTTTTACTCAGGCACTACCGTCTCAATATTTTTCCGATTACTTGCTGTCAATATTTTCATTCTAAAATCACATTTTTACTGTTATTTACCTACCATAATTTGATCAAATACCTTGTTTTTCCTAAATAGGAAACTGGATTTTATATGTTCATAATTTGGAATGAAAATATTTCTGTTGATCAGTCTAGCCAACCAGGTAGCAGTGAGATACCAAATAGACATGAAGGATAACATTTACAAGCTTTTTGTAAGCTTTTTCTTAACTTATACTGTTCATAGGTATGTTTGTAAGTTGTCCGTCAAAATTTGCAAACCATTTTTCGACTATTTGTTGGTATCCGATTGAGCTGAAAGGGGAATGCCAATCTGCCATACAAAAAAATGCCTGGAATGGACAGAAACTACTAATAGTCCTTAATTCTATATAAATTAAAACATGTATAGCGAAATTATTGTTGAGTTTGTTTAACTAGGGAAAATATAACGATCATTAAATATATTTAACTTGATATCCGCTTATATTTTTACGGAAGTCGTGTTTATTTGACATGAGTGACATTCAGCCAAAGAAGAATCATCAAATAATCCATATGGAACTATTTTACACATTTAGTGCACAGTTATCATTAATTTTGTATTATACGATCTATATGTACCGTAAGTCCAATTAAAATAATATATACTTGTCAATATTAATTCAAATCAATTATTTTTTAAATAGAAAACGTATCTAGGCTGTATGAATCACATGTCCTTTGCTTTAGTAACAGTTTGACATTACTGTTCATGTCAAATAAACACGACCTCCATATAAATATAAGCGCATATCAAGTTAAATATATTTAGTGATCGTTAAATTTTTACCCTAGTTAAACAAACTTTAGAATTATTTCATTATACCTATTTTATTCTAATTAGAATTAAGGACTGTTAGTAGTTTCTGTCCGTTACAGGCATTTTTTGGGCATTCCCCTTTTGCATACATCTTTATTTCTGGGTACAATGCATTTTTGTGTTATGTTTGACCTGAATCGACCTTCAGGATTAGCTCCAGATAAAGGATGGGGAGATCAATGCTCAACAGCACGGACACGAAATTTTGTGTAAGTACACATTAAGGCGCTATTAACTGCCAATTACCACTTAATGGTTAGCTTGCTTGTTCTGTGCTGAACTCACGTAAAGCGTCGTACGTCCACCCAGTAATAGGACTCGCCCATCAAGGAGCGCTGTCCGAAATTAGACGCATTATTAATTTATTACACATAAAACAAGAGGTACCTATTAAACTAAAACACTTAGACTAAATTATAAATAATTAAATGATCTTTAAAATGGTGAAGGTTTCATAAAAATATGCTTTATAGTTTTTGCCTGATTCTCAATTTCTTATCCGCGTTAGACATATCTTTACAAATTAATTACACTATGTTATAAAAATATAATTTCAAATATTCTCAAATCAAATTACGCCAACGACTTTTGGTTTTCGATAGAGCCGAAATTTGGCATACTTATGTAAGTTCAATGACAATGCAATATTGTGATACCATTGAGCTGATCTAATGATAGTGCCAGAATATTAGGACTGGAATTCAATGATGGCAAATGGTAGGACAGTTGAATTTCTGCCAAAAAGAGTTACCGCGGCCCTTGGCACTCAGGCAACTGAAGGAACGGTAGAAAGAGTTTAAGTCAGTAAAAGTCTGAGACGCCCTCCCACTCCACCCAGAGCGGAAGAAATCATTGGATGATTTACCATCCCCCAAAAAAAAAGGACAGTAATTGAATTTGGACCATGTTTTGTTATTACGAGTTCTTCCTACTACACTATATAAAAAAGCTTGTTTAAAAAAAACTTTTAATTTATTTTTACGGAACTGAATTTTTTCCAAGCTTTTGTTTAAAAAAAAGCCATCTGACATGTTCTGTTGATCGATCAAGCCAACTTATAAGTTACATGTAACAGTGAAATCCCAAGTCAACATGAAGGTTAATATTTTTTAAATAATTTGTTACATCTGTTCATTCATTCATCTGTCAAGCCTTCAATCAACAGCTTTGACACAATTTTTACTGTTGTTGTTTTTCGAGTGGCTTTGTTGACTCTTTTTGATAGATTAGGCTATAAATGAAAATTCACAGTCCTTACATGTTACATTTTTTTCTTTTTGGAACGAAGTTCCTTATCGCGCGTTGTGAAAGGGGGCTAGACGGAAAAAATTCTTACGAAAAGTTGTCACGACACTAATGAGGCTGTCCATCCAAAAAGATTGTGTTGGAAAAACAATCTAATAAAAACTTCTTGTATTTTTGGTGGGTAGGTACAAAGTTTGCAAGCAGATCAAGCATTATCTAACCAATTTAATTTTATTACAATTACTTCACTAATTAATTGAAAGAAACTTCGTTCCATCCGGGTGTCCCTTGACACCTCTCAAGTTTTTTTTTCCGTACCCGAAGGGTCTAAACGGAGCCCTATCGCTATCACTCACGTGTCCATGTATCCGTCTGTCTGTCTGTCGTCTGTCACAAAATGTTGTTCAGAAGATTTTTTTAACTTTCCCTTGACCTATGAACTTGAGTGACAACGTTTATTACTACGTTTATTTTACTAAGAAATACCAATATATTGATAAATCTGATAATTCCTTCATTTAGTACGGAAACCAAAATTTGGGAAGTCAGCCAGGCACTTGGCCGGTTTTCTTTTATCACTGATAGGTGGCTAAAGTAATAACAGCCGCGCGGGTCGATCCATCGGGTTAAGCTACGCTTGCCGGGGTTGCTCCATGGATGGGTGACCATCTTTACATACCGAGACTCCTCCGTGCCTCGGAAAGCACGTTAAGCAGTTGGTCCCAGCTGTCAATCATGGATCTTTGACAGTCGTTACGGGTCGTCAGAAGGCTGAAAGTCTGATAACCAGTCTCACCAAGGGGTATCGTACTACCCAGTAACTGGGTTGTGGAGATCAGATAGGCAGTCGTTCCATGTAAAATACTGGTATTCAGCTGCATCCGGTTAGACTGGAAGCCAACCCCAAGATAGTTGGGCAAAGGCTAGGCAGATTGAGGCTCGCAGTGGACCACTATCTTACCTGATGGCAAACGATGATATGGACGATGACGGAACGAAGATGGAGAGAAGTAACCTATTCACTCTTGACTTAAAAGACTCCCAGGTTGTAGCTATCAACATTCACATGAATCAATCTGCCTATATATGCGCATTCAACTAAGTAACATAATTATACGTACTAGAGCAGTGTTGGCCTAGTGGTAGAGTATTAGAGCTTCTGCCAGGTTTGCAGAAGTGTTCGGATGAGTTACCGCGGCTGGCTCTGGCCCAGGCTAACGAAGGAACATTGGTGGGTTTTAGTCAGCAAGAGTCTGGAATTCCCACCCTAAAAAAAAAGTGGTAATTTAAAACAACTGTGTAAATTATTTCATCACCATTGCTCTCAAAACAGTGAAGAAAACATCGTGAGGAAACCGTGCATGTCCTGGAACCAAAACTTCGAAGACATGTGACATCCACCAACCCGCATTGGGCTCGCGTGGTGAATTAGGGTCCACACCCTCCCGCAGAGAGAAGACCTGTGCCCTAGCAGTGAGAGCGTTATAGGCTGATTATACTATGATAGTTATGCTATGGAGCGTCAGCTTATCTGACCTGCACAACCAAGTTACTGGGTAATAATCTCGCCCATTGGGAAGACTAGCTGTCAGAATTCCAGGCTCCTAATAAGCTATAACGACTGTTGAATATCTAAAATTGGCAGCCAGGACCAACGACTCCTTTCGGCACAGAGAAGTCTAGATATTAATGAAGTGGTTTCCCATCCATGGTCTGACCCTAACTGACTTCGTTCAACCTTGAAAATTGACCCTTATGGTTGTTAATTCTTATCCGCGAGTTTTCCCCAGTGTTGATTTCTAAAGTCAAAATCAAAAGTTATTTATTAAAACTAGGCTGAGGGCCTGACTTTTTGAATGTCAAAATTCTACGTAATCCGGACGGCCGCCACCTATCACCACTTCCCAGAGTTTTATCTGGGAAGTAATGGAGCAACAAACTTCACAGCAACTTTAAGTATATTATAATTAAGCAATCACAAAAGCCGATATTGTTGAAACGTGTTTTTGACAAACAACGGTTTTGCTTCCGCTTCAGGCGCGATCGTGCACAATCGGGAACACTCGGGCCAAAGGTTCTTTGATAAACTCCTTTTGAAAAAGGAAATTACCTTCATTCATCTAACGAATGTAAGCAGTTTTCTTGATAGATTTTCAGCTTTATTTCGTATAGATAAGGTTGACAATTAAATGTGTAGCAAAATATTATTGGAATAATCTGAAGATGGGGGCTCGAAATCTGCGATTGAGTGAAAATAATGCTGTTTTAAGGAAAATTAATGTGATGTAATTTAGTGTGAGTTATTTCCTTCACCTTGAATTTTCTTTACAATAAGTTTCTTTCTCTTGGGTCTTGGCGAAGACGTCTTTATTTTGGATCATGGCAACGTAATTACTTTTTGATGGCTTTAAAGTTTGTAGGTAAGTTTTGACCGTGATTTTGGCATTAAAGGTTTTGGCATTAATTTTCTAAGTTTTTTGCAATTTGCAGGTCAGTTTTCAGGTTGTATGTTGATCAAAATATCGCGGCCTTAACAAGTACGTATTTACAGAACTGTATTTAAATCATCAAAACAACCTTCTAAGTTCAAAATGGTGAATGGAATGACTATTTCATGATGATGATGTTTTGATTTCATTTGATATTAATTCTACCTGAGAGAGCTGTATTGATGATTTTAATGATAAAAGTTCTACAAATACATACTTCAGCGAATCATAATTATGTTGACCAACATACAACTAGACACTGACCTCATCATTCTCCTGCCCTTATCCCAATTTATTTGGGGTCGGCGCAACATGTCTTTTTCTTCCATACTCCTCTATTAGTCGTCATCTCTGTAGTCACCCCTTTTTTACCCATATCCTCTTTCACACAGTCCAACCATCGTTTCTTTGGCCTTCCCCTACTCTTATAGCCATCCACATCCATACACAAGACTTTCCTCACGACATTTTCTTCATTCCTCCGCATCACATGCCCATACCACAACAACCGATTTCCACACAACTTTTCAGTCACTTTCAGACTTCCTCTTACATACTCATTCCTAATTCTATCCATGCGCGTAACACCACACATCGCTCTTAGCATTCTCATCTCAGCTACATGCAATTGCTTTTCATTCATCCCTTTTGTGGCCCAACATTCTGAACCATACAAGACAGCAGGTCTGACCATTGTTTTATAAATCTTCCCCTTAAGTTTTAGGGGAATGCGGGAGTCACAGATAGTCCCGGTGACCTGCCGCCATTTCATCCATCCAGTGTTAATTCTGTGCTTAACAGTCCGATCTATTTCGCCATCGCTTTGCACGAGTGAACCGAGATACCGAAAATCGGAGCAGACTGGGAGAAGCGCGCCATCTAGCACTACAGCTTCAGAACTGGAGAGACCGCCGAAATCGCAGAACATGTATTCAGTTTTGGTTCTGCTGATTTTCAAGCCAACTTTCTCCAGCTTCTGTTGCCATTTCTCCAATCTGCTCTGGATCTCAGGTCCATCTTCACCGACCAGAACAATGTCGTCGGCAAACAGCATGCACCAGGGTGCCTCTTCCTGTATTTCCGACGTCAGAGCGTCCATAATCAACAGGAAGAGGTAAGGACTTAAAGCCGACCCTTGATGCAAGCCTACAGCCACACTGAACTTATCGGTGTTGCCAGCAGCCGACCGGACGTAGGTACTAGATTTTCTGTACATAGCACGAATCAACTCAACATACTTCCCAGGCAAACCTTTCTCTTTCAAGGCCCACCACAACACATCCCGAGGTACCCTATCATACGCTTTCTCAAGATCAATGAACACCATGTGCAAGTTCTTGTGTACACGTCTGTACTTCTCGCACAATTGACGGAGAGCGAAGGTGGCGTCCATTGTCCCTCGACCTGGCATAAACCCAAACTGGTTCGGGGTAATCTCACTCTCCTCTCGCAATCTTTTCTCTATCACTTTCTCCCATACTTTCATAGTATGTGACATGAGCTTTATCCCTCGATAGTTGTTGCAGTCCTGTACATCCCCTTTATTCTTGAAGATGGGCACTAGCGAACTATTGCACCATTCTTGTGGGATCACTTCTTCATACAACAACCTATTGAAGAATAAAGTCAGCCACATACATCCATCCTCTTTTAAACACTTCCATACATCCACTGGTATGTCATCAGGACCCATGGCCTTTCCATTTTTCATACATTGAACTGCCTTTCTTACTTCATCCATGCTAATTTCTCTCACCAAACCCATATTTACTTGCACCTTTTTGAGCACACCACTCCATTCATTCTCTTCGTTCATCAACTTTTCAAAATAAACCTTCCATCGCTCTTTTATTTCGTCATCTTTCGACAAGACTTTACCGAGAACCTTTACTTTAACTAGACACTGACCTGCAAATTGAAAAACCTAAGAAAATTTGAATTTCGCGGGTTACTCTGGCGTTTCCACCTTATATGGCCAACTTTGGGATCTTTCTGGACCTTGCCAAGGCCTTCGACACAATTTCTTGTTCATTACTTTTGCAGAAGCTTGAAACACTAGGAATAAGAGGAGCACAACTACTACTATTTTCTGATTATCTCAGTGAACGTCATCAATGTATAAAAATTGATCAGTATACAAGTTCTGAACTGAAAAATAGTGGTTTTGGAATCCCACAAGGAAGCATTTTGGGCCCTACATTATTTTTAATTTACATAAATGAACTGTGCAGCCTGTTACTCCAAAATAGTGTCATAATTTCGTATGCGGATGATACCGCTCTATTGTTCTCAGCAAAATCAAAGGTTGAGGTCTTTGAACATGCTCAGAAGGGTTTTAACATTGTGTCTAATTGGCTTCATAATAACCTCCTAACATTAAATGCAGATAAAACAAAATACATTTTATTTACAATGAGAAATACTAACATACCGCTTACTAATCTAAACATTTACGCTCATAATTGTAATTCGTTCGCTGACACTGCATGTACTTGCCCCACTTTAGCTAAAGCTGACCATTTAAAATATCTAGGTGTCACTATTGACTCCAATCTAAATTTCCGTAAACATATCGAATTACTATGTACTAGAGTGCGCAAATTAATATATGTATTTAAAAATTTACGGAACATAGCCGACTATAAATTAATTAAACAGGTTTATTTGGCTTTGTGTCAATCCATTCTTACCTATTGCATAACTTCATGGGGTGGTGCTGCAATAACAATTTTACTTCCTCTAGAGCGTGCTCAAAGAGCAATACTAAAAGTTGCTACCTTTCGCCCTTTTAGATTTCCTACGCATCAGCTCTACATTGCATGTAATGTACTAACAGTACGGCAATTATTTATTGTAAGCATAGTACTACACCAGCACACTGCACTTCCTTTTGATCCAGTACCTTCCGACAAGAGAAGAAAGGACTTGGTTTGCATAAAGCCTCAAACTAAACATGCATTTGCTAGTAGATTTTATGTGTTTTTAGGACCTTTTCTGTATAATAGGCTCAACAAGTTACTAGGATTCTATAGTGTTAGTTATAAAAAATGTAGTATTATGCTATCCGAGTATTTAGCGATACTAAATTACACAGACACGGAAAAGCTTCTAGAAATTTTGGCTTAATGATAATTTATTTCCTCGTAAGTATTTACTTTTGTATATTTACATAGGTTTAGTTTAAGATAATAATGTACAAATATGCTTTTTCTCATAGTTGTTAATAGATTATTTTGTATCAGTTTACCTTAAATTTTTACTGTCCCAAATTTTAATTATACTGTAAAGTGATGGCCTGAAACACAGGTTTGAATGAACCTAGTTCGGGCGGGTCGCTATCTAACATTGTAATTCCTAACCATCATCTTATTTTGAACCAGTAATGTACCATATTTTAGTTTTAGTTTATTTTTAAGCACTATAATTGTATAGGAAATGTTACTCCTGTAGACTAAATGTAAACTTTTTGTATACCATAATTCAATAAATAAATATTCTATTCTATTCTATTCTATTCTATTTGGGGTTCTTATTCAGAAAAACTGAGACTTCAACAACCTTGACTTATTGAATGGTTCAGAACAAATAGGATGGTTCTTACCAGCCTCGTTTTTCGCAATTTATTCTCTATAATTTATATAAAAGTCAAAATTTCGAAACATGTGTTTCATAAAATATGCAGCGTTACTTTTTCGAGCTCGTGGATTGAACTTACGTCGGTACTAAGTAGAGAAAATAAAATTTATATAATATACTAAAATCTCTTAAATAGTCCTATAGTTCATAGCAGCCTCGGAATTTTTATCTACAAAAAAAACACGTTCAAAACTATAAAACTACTAAAGTCGCTCATAGTTGACTGTAAATTTCTACTTACCAAATTAATACTATTATTATTATTATTAAAATGTACACCAAAATATACGTATGTTCAGGCGAAATTAAAATAACATGCTTTTTAACCGACTTCAAAAAGAGGAGGTTCTCAATTCGTCTGTATGTTTTTTTTTGTATGTTTGTTACGCGATATCGCCGCCATTTGTGAATAGATTTCGATGATTTTTTTTTTGGTAGGTCACACTTTACAGGTGGTCTCATATAAATTTTATCGAAATTGATTCAGCACTTTTAAAAAAAATCATCATAAACCAAAAATTTGTATACACAGATGACAGATTTATGTACTCAAATCCACCCTTAGAAAGCACGCAGGCCTTCCACCCCCTATTCCAAATAAACGCACGTACTTTCCCCCAAGTATCCAACACAAGACTTCCTTCGCTAAACATCAATATTATATACTAAGTACTCATATTTATAAAAACATTAACAAACACCTCAATATTATAAATCTAAACTCACATGCACTTAAATCTAAACTAACAGAGTGGCTGCTTCTAAAGGATTACTCTTTCACGGAGTTTTTACTTACCTATCTTGTGTAATACACCCACACATCCACACACACACACACACACACACACACACACACACACACACACTCACACAACACTCACACACACAACACACATATACATACAATTTTACTCTTTGAATACCATACAGTAGAATGACATACAGTCCACTTGAGATACCTTTTTTTTTGTTGTTGACCATTGTAAACCTTGACCGTAAACTGCCTCTTAAAATACAGGTTTAACCTAGCTTAAGAGGCAGAGTATTATTCCTTGTACAGAACCTGCAACATAAAATAAAAATCTAATTTCTAAAAAAAAAAAAAAAAAAAAAAAAAAAAAAAAAAAAAAAAAAAAAAAAAAAAAAAAAAAAAAAAAAAAAAAACCCAAATATCAAGCTGTATTTCAAACTCTGTATGTTTTTTGGATAAATAAAGATTATTATTACATTTTGGTTGTCTAATAATGTTCAAATTCCATGTTATTAGGGTTATCCATTAATATTTACTTTTGGTATAACAACTAAAAAGTGAAAAAAAAAAATTACAAAAAATACAACCAACTTCTAAAAATTGCAAAATAAGTCGGTGTCAAATAAACGAAGAAAAAATACAAACACCGACTTCAGAAATTAAAGTTATTTTGCAATTTTTAGAAGTCTGTATTTTTTGGAAAAAAAAATTGTTTAAATAAAATTAATTGTAAATCCTTAAACGTAATTTCAACTGCAAAAATGCTAATTATGCTATATTGCTATGCATCGGACGTTCGAATTACGAATGTACTATAGAACAAATGTGAACAGATAACCGATTTATTGTCAGAGAAGAGGTGACAATAAATCGGTAATCTCTCACCGAAGTGCATCGATGTCGCCCAGATCCTGATCTCCTGACTAAGACTGGCTCAGGTGTGTTCCCGGTAACGTGAAACATTGGATTCATGACCAATTTTCATAAACGCTCACTTTTTATAGGATTTCAAGACTACCAAACAGTATGATGTTTTGTTTTTAAGTTCCATGACATATGGTGAATAATCTTTGGTTATGATATCATAAATGGTTAAAAGCTAACATAGTTACCTTTCAAAAGATATACCACTATGCATATTTGCTTAAAAATTGTAAAAAAATATTTTTAGCATCGCGCGATGAAATTATTGTTTATTGCCTATTAAGGTGGAAGCTAACATTTAGAATAACTAACATTTTAACTGAGAAATTCTCTCAGTTAGAATTGATTTAGTAAGTATTTCATGAAATCATGACATTTGGCATCAATTCTAACTGAGAGAGTTGTATTGATGATTTTAATGATTATAATTATGGAAATACATACTTGCTACGGTCGCGAATCAAATTTTGACCAAGATACAACCTGACACTGACCTGCAAATTGCAAAAAACGTAAGAAAATTTGAATTTCGCGGGTTATCCTGGAGCCGCGAATTAAAGAAAATAGTCGAAAAATTACTATAAATGAAAGTACTACTACGTACTACTGCTTTTATTTTAAAACAAATACAGAAAGTCTGAACATATAGATTAGGTACCTACATGAAAACCTTTGCTAAGTTTATGTTTAAAAAAAATTAAATCATATAATTCGTTTTGAACCCTTTGCGAACGCGTCCAACTCGCACTTCGGCGTTTTTTTTTTTAATATTTATTGGTTACTTAATAACAAAGGTTCTATTAACTACAAAATTGACGCTAACTCCATGGCCCCGTACTGTGGTTGAATCATTAATCGTACATACTCGTACGCTGAGCGCAACAGTAACCACGTTATTTCTATTCTGTGCGTTTGTTATTATACCTATATAGGATTTCGAACCTTAAAAACATTGGTATAAGAATCTTCGAAGGAATGAAGTTTTCATGATATTTTAGAAAAGGAAATGTTAGTACAAGTTATACACGTTAATTTATACCTGATGAGGCCAGGGTTTTCTAATTGACTACCCTGAGAAAAAACACCGGAACAAACTCTGACGTCAAAGTCTCATCATAGGTACATGTAATGGTCAAATCATATGACAATATCTTTTTTTTTTTGAGTGTTGGATATCATCAAATAACTTCTCCCTGATTGGAGCGGGAGGGCGTATCAGACTCTTACTGACTAAACCCACCTGTGTTCCTTCAGTTACCTGTGCGTTCCAGGGTCGCGGTGACTCTTTCAAACACTCCCGCCACCCAATGTACCTAGGTTTCTTTTTTTTTTGTTTTGGGGTGGGAAATCATCCCATGACTTCTCCCGCTCTGGGTGGAGCGGGAGGGCGTGAGACCTTCCCTGCCCTGAGTGCCCAGGGGCGCGGTAACTCTGTTTCGAATTTATCCACGACCCCTAGACAGGTTTATCCACGATCCCTAGGCAGGAATGTAGGTGTCTGAGGTAGTCTTTTGAGGAAAGGACCACACAGATTTGAGTGGACTTGTCCAGATAGTGCAAGCATTTGTCAGATATCGTGTAGCTCGATTACTCTAGACTTCGTTTAACGTACCTATTCATTTTTAATTCTATCCTTTCACGTTCACGATTTCAAGTTAAGAAATGATCGTCTATCACTCAAACACACCACACACACATACACACACATACACATACATTTAGTAATATTATTTCTAACCAAAACATAGACCACACAGCCGCTAGACCAAAAACCGTTTCTCACGGCCAAATCAGACGTGAAATAATCACAGGTAAGTAGCAATATTTCTTGTTCACTTCCTAAGTAATAAATCACACTAATAAATCATATTTATCCGCTGACGTTTGCCGTCCAGGCTGATAGACACAGATCTATTAATCATTGGAACACCTGGCTGTTTGTTACAGGTCAAAAATATCTTGGTAGGCCAAAATGATTATTATGAAGAAAAAAAATAGGTCGTCATGGAGACTGCCGACAGACAGACAAACTTTAGAATACAGGCCGCTGCAAAAAGAACCCATAAGTTTTGCCCCTACCAAAAATCGCTCAACGCGGACAAAGAAGTTTTCACTTCAAAAGTCGCGTAGGAACAGAAGCGTGAGTCAACAGCAAACTGGGGCAAAGATCGTGAAAATCAGGTGGTGGTCGGTCAATCAAATGGAACTAGACTAGCCGTACGGAACTGCGCCACCAGTACGTGGAGGACATCCCACCCATACGCACAAAACGTTTTGGAAACGATAATCAATCAACGATAATCTTCCTTCAGCTATGAGGAGTTTAACAGACCACAGTCATTCAAAAATCCTTCTAACTCTTTAAAAATTGGCGCGGCGTTTTCGACGCTTTGAGTAGCTGAAGTTACGACGACGTTGCCATACCGCTTGGCGACAGGGGTTAAGTAATCGCGTCGCTGACGCAGCAAACATACATGTGCGCGAAGTGCGTTCGGGTCGTCTAAAAAGTCAGTAGTAGGTAATTTTCGTGCAGGGTCAAAATGTCCAAGTCTCAAAATTTCCAACGTTGTCAAAATGTCTAAATCCAAAAATGTCCAATTGGCAAAATGTCCAATTCACAAAATGTCCAGTCTTTGAGAATGTCGTAAATTTGTTCAATAATTCATCAAAGCGCTTTTTTAATACATAATACAAAGAATAAATACAAAAGAACCAAAACCCAACCGAAAGAATCAAAATATGTTTCATAATGGTCAAACCAGAGCTTAACCAAAGTAAAAAAAAAAATGAGATATCAGCCTTTTCCCCAATCTTGAGAAATCAGCCATTAACGTTCTCTATGCTGAGGCACATGCCTGCTTTCTGTGAGAAGGGGCTATAAACCACCATGCGAGCCCATAAAGGATTGGTGATTCACAAAATATTGCATCCAAATTGAATAACCCAGTTTAAATAACTACAAAAACGTCTAAAGCAGACCCTATAAATAGTCCTCAGACATAACCTTAATTCGTTCTCTATGCTGAGGCACATGCCTGCTTTCTGTGAGAAGGGGCTATAAACCACCACGCGAGCCCATAAAGGATTGGTGATTCACAAAATATTGCATCCAAATTGAATAACCCAGTTTAAATAACTACAAAAACGTCTAAAGCAGACCCTATAAATAGTCCTCAGACATAACCTTAATTCGTAATCCAGAGCACATGTGTTCATAAATCTCTTTAGCTAACCCAAGGCGACAAATATATCACTTGCAATTAGGGCTGTCGGGTTTCAGGTGCGCGTTCAGACGAAATAAGATAAGATGAGATCATGTAGGCTTTCAAGGGTGTGATGACTGTGTAGAGAAATTATGGCTTTCTTAGGTTCCTGACCTTCCAAAGTATGTAAGTTCCTTGTTAAACAAATTATTCGGAAGTTGTCATTTCTTGTCGCAACAAATTTAGCATTTACTATATATCAGCTACTAGCTTTATCTCGCGGCTTCGCCTCAGTCGCTAATCCTAAAGAACCGTGCCATTCTCATCATCATCATCATCTTCCTGCCCTTATCCTTTGTTACCTGGGGTCGGCGCATCACGTTTTTTCTTCCATTCTGTCATGTCAACCGTCACGATTTCACTGAACTCGTTTTCTTTCATATCACATTTCACACACACAATCTATCCATCTTTCTTATTGCCTCCCTCTCCATCCATTCGCTTGTATTCATCCAACCTACTCATAACACTTTTAGTAATGCGTACGTGATAATAATATCACTTTTCACAAAATCTAACCATATTTAATATAGACTCCCTCACCATCCATCCATGTTCATACTCATAACTCTTTTAGTAGCATGCTTTTCATCTCTTCTCTTTACAGAATCGTACCAAATGACGAAGACATAAAATACAAACACCGACTTCCGAAATTAAAGTTATTTTTAAATTTTTAGTGTATTTTCTTTTTTGGAAGTCGGTTATTTTTTTTGTAAAAATATTTTTTATTAAATAACTTTTCAACCCTGCAAACAATAAATTTCTGCCATTACCGAAGGCTCTGTTGTCCTGTTCTCGACTTAAATGGGTTGAAGATCCATTAAGGCCTGTCTGGGGACTACGGTATGATATATTGGGCTCACTTTGATAGTGCAGCCTTGGGCTATGTATGGCCCAGATAGTAATAAACTACTTATCTAGTCTGTTTCGTTATAAATAATCTAAATTAGATAGATACCTGTATAGAGTACTAGCTACTGCCAGCGGCTTCGCCTGCATGGAATAAGTACTTCCCCCATTATTAATAATTAAACATTAAGATTTAGATTATAATCTGGAATAGCACGTAGTCTATAATTATTATAGACTACGTGCCAAATTTCATTCAGATCCGTTCTGGCGTAATTGAGTAACAAACATCCTCCATCCAAACTTTCGCTTTTATACTATGTACTAATATTATATATTGTATAGTGTGTACTAATATTATATATTGTATAGTATGTACTAATATTATAAATTGTATAATATATACTAATATTATGTGGCTAAAGTAATAACAGCCGCACGGGTCGATCCATCAGGTTAAGCTACGGTTTCCGGGGTTGGTCCGTGGATGGGTGACCTTATTTACATACCGAGACTCCTCCGTGCCTCGGAAAGCACGTTAAGCCGTTGGTCCCGGCTGTCAATCGTGGATCTTTGACAGTCGTTACGGGTCGTCAGAAGCCCGAAAGTCTGACAACCAGTCTTACCAAGGGGTATCGTATTTTTCAGAAACTGGGTTGTGGAGGTCAGATAGGCAGTGGCTCTATGTAAAATACTAGTATTCAGCTGCATCCGGTTAGACTGGAAGCCGACCCAAGATAGTTGGGAAAAGGCTAGGCAAATTAATTAATGTACTAATATTATATATTGTATAGTATGTACTAATATTATAAATTGTATAATATGAACTAATATTATGAACTCGAAAGTTTGGGTGGATGGATGGATGGATGCTTGTTACTCAATCACGCCAGAACGGTTGAACGGATCTGGATGAAACGCATAGAGATAGATTATAGTCTGGCATAGCAAACAGGCTGTAATTTATAGTGGGGGAAGTAAGTAGGTACTAATACCACGCGGGCGAATCCGCTGGCAGAAGCTAGTAGGATATAGGTCTAGATTTTGGTGTTTTCTTGGGTATTAACTATATTTATTTTTAAAAACAACGTTTTCTTCAGTTTTAAGTTGATGCTCGGAAGAAAAAAGCCTTAGTGAAGCATCTAATAGCCTTGATTCCTTAGTTTCAGTCGGCCGCTATATGTGTTATAGTGGCCGACTGAAACTAATATAAGTGTGTTAAATAATTCTAATGAAAGAAGAATACAAAAAATGTCCCAAAAGAGTCGTGTTTTTCATATTCTAAATGAAAAAAGTGTGTGCGCTTACTAGTAGTTTTGGGATAAAAAAGTCAACGTGACGCTCTCATCAGTTGTCAAAAACTAAACAGACGGTTTTGTTTAATTGCGAAAGTTTCATTTATGGTGTTCAAGTTTAATTAATTAGGCTCTCAGATGTGTTTTTTTTTTGTAAAATAAACTTTGTTTAATTAAAGTTTTAATTTTATTAACTATGTTTGTCGTCTCATTTACTTTTTAACCTTGACTTTGGTCATCATTCGCCAATCCTTTCTCCACCTATGTTGGGGTCAGCTTCTAGGCCAACCAGATGCAGCTAAATAAAAGAATTAGACATGAAACTACTCTAACAGATGGTCGATGTGGCCGAAAGCTGGAGTATTGACCGAATAACGGGAGACGCAACGTTTGAAGGCCCCACAAGGTGGACCAATGACTGCCCAGGGGTCGTGGATAAATTCTAAACAGAGTTACTACGCCCCTGGGCACTTAGAGCAGGGAAAGAACAGGGGTGGGTTTTAGTCAGTAAGAGTCTAACACGCCCTCCCGCTCCACCCAGAGCGTGAGACGTCATAGGGTGATTTGCCAACCCCCCAAAAAAAAAAAAGGATGACCGATGAACTAGTGAGGTAGTGAGGGTTGCGGGAATCTGATGAGGAGGCACGACGCACAGGAGTGTTGTGGCGACACTTAGGGGATGACCATCTCCAGCACTAAACGTCTTTCAAATGAAATGTATTGATGATGATGTCATGGAATAACTGCGTATCTCACCTCCACAACCCAGTTACTGGTTAAACCCTCGGTATGACTTTTTTTTTTTTTTTTGTGGGGTGAGAAATCATCCTATGACTTCTCCCGCTCTGGGCGGAGCGGGAGGGCGTGTCAGACTCTTACTGACTAAAACCCACCCCTGTTCCTTCCTGCCTTTGAGTGCCCAGGGGCGAGGTAACTCTGTTTCGAATTTATCCTCAACCCCCGGGCAGACCCTCGGTATGACTGGTTGTCATACTTGCAGGCTTCTGACTACCTGCTTTAGATGAAAAAAAAATTTGAAAACCATAATACCCACCTCACCAGCGACAATGTAAAATCAACAAAAAAGGCCGAAACAAGTTGAAACATGAAGGACAAAACAATCTGCCCGGGGTTGAGGATAAATTCGAAACAGAGTTACCTCGCCCCCGGGCACTAAGGGCAGGAAGGAACAGGGGTGGGTTTTAGTCAGTAAGAGTCTGACACGCCGTCCCGCTCCACCCAGAGCGGGAGAAGTCATGGGATGATTTCCTACCCCACAAAAAAAAAAAAGGACAAAACAATTCGATGGTAATTCTTAGAAATTGAATGCAACATGCACATTCGGAGGCATGCATAAGGTGACCATAAATGATTTGACATATCATTCAATTCCATATTGCCTCCTGTATGTGCGTGTTTTGCCAATTAGATATTGCCCAGTTAGTAATTTAAGTAAGTACAATAATGTCCGTTTTTATTAACAACATCTATCCTATAGCACTTGAGCTGTTAAGGCACATCTAATAATATCTTAAATATGACAATCCGTCCAGTGGTTTGGAAGTTATGAGGTAATAAATAATCCTACTAGTCCTACTAGTATTATAAATGTGAAAGTTTGTGAGTGTGTATGTTTGTTACTTCTTCACGCTCAAACGGCTGGACCGATTTGGATGAAAATTGGAATGTAGATAGCTTATATATAGCCTGGGTTAATATATAAGCTACCTTTTATTTCGGTCTACGTGAAAACTACCTACGGTGAAACCGCGGGGCGCAGCTAGTATACAAGATACGCACGAAAAACATAGCCCTTTCCTTGTAGTCGGGTAAAAAGCCTTTATGAATAATTCTCCCGACGGAATTTTGATCATGGTAGCCAACGGAGATTAGCCAAGATATTATAGTACATAAGTGTGTGCGCAATGAGCACTCACTGTTCCTTCACTCTCATAGTCTGCTTGAACGGCAATGTGATATAACCGGCGAGAGATCAACCGCGGAACCAACGGCTTTGCGTGCTTTCCGAGCCACACTTTCACATCACCAACTTCCAAACTCCGGGCTACTACTGAGTAAATCCTGAAACACTCAATAGCACTTTTCGCTCGACCCGGGAATCAAACCCATGCCCTCACACTTAGCAGTCGTGCTTGCGACCACGAGACCAACGAGGCAGTCAAAAAAAGTATTCATGAATACTGTACAGTCTATACACCCAGGGAATATAAAGGTTATTCAAAATTGAAATACTAAGTCGGTCACAATTCACTCAGTGTTTTAGAAAATAACTCCGCAAAGTTATTCAAACCGGCAGTCACAAGTCGAGTTAAATAATTCATAGACCAAATAAAAATGCATTTTAGACTTCAGAATCTTAATATAATACAGTTCTTGGCTCTTTTATATAACTGTCGAGTTATACTTGAGCCCGCCACTTTAAAAGGTGTTTCTCGAGATAACTATTCATGAAAATTAACATTTTTTCCTCGTCAGTCCCATTACGGTTGTACTCACTTTGTGTGCTGAGCAGAACTGAGGGAACTGCAGCTAAATGTGTCACACACAGTGGCGGCAATAAGCATAGGCACAAAAAAAAAACACAGTTGCTTTTTTATTTAGGCATCACATTAAGCTGCTAGTTAGTGCTAGTAAAAACGAGCATCCATTTTTTTTAAATTATTTCTTTTTTAAATGAAAGTTCCAATATTATTTTTCTTTTTAAAACATTGTCTTGAAAATTAATAAATCTCTTAAAATTGGATATAAACTTGAACTAGCAACATTTTGTTTTTATTGTTAAGAAAAAAAATAGCTGTACAAATAGATCAATCCCCGTGTTTCTAGTCAACCCATGAGCCCCTTATTCCCCGTTTTAATTACTGAAATCAAAGCTCAATATTTAGGCCACAACACCCTTGGGTAATAAACACGTTAAAATGGATATCTTTTGCTAGCATTAGGCTAAGTCGAAGAACCAACGATGGATGCTGGCTGCTATGAAATATTAATCTCTTGGGAAAGAGTTTTACACTGGCGTGCAGAGAAATTTTCAAGTGAGTTTTGTTTGTATTTAGAAAACGGTATATTTTTGCTGACCCAGATTCATGCCCGAAATGTAAATGGAAAAACTATATTTATAAAGGTCAAAATAATTAGGTAACTAAAATTGTATCAATCAAAAATAATAAATAAAATGAATCGCCGAAATGAATGTACGCACTTAAATTCCGAACGTCTGCACCAAATTGAATAATTCGTTTTAGGGTTTCGTACTCGAAGGGTCTAAACGGAGCCCTATTGTTGTCACTCACGTGTTCGTCTGTCTGTCCATCCGTCGTCTGTCACAAAATTTTGTTACGAAGATTTTTTTTTATTTTTTTTACCTACCTATCCTTTACTAACAAATACCCATATTTGGTACGGAACCCTTAATGTGCGAAATACGATTCGCACTTGGCCAGTTTTTTTTGGTGTGTTCGCGTTTATCAGGACAAAGTCTGTATGAAAGAAAATTTTAAAATGAAATAAACAAGAATAAAATTTTAGTAGCAATCCGCCCCGACTTCGAAGCCAAGGCGGGTCGCTACTAAAATATAAATCTGAACATATCTTTTTAATTAATAAATCAGTGATATTACAGCAGCAAAAGAGCAGTGGTGGCTCAGTGATAACAGCCGTGACTTACAAGTTGTAGGTCGTGGGGTAAAATCCATGCAGGTACTTTACTTTGTAGGATAAATTATTTCACCACCACTGCTCTCAAAACGGTGAAGGAAAACACATGGTGGGGAAACCGGCATGTCCTAAAACCGAAAAGTCGAAGACATGTGACATCCGCCAACCCGCGTGGATTACGCTCTCACTCTCTCACAGAGAGGAGCCCTGTGTCCAGCAGTGTTAACATTATAGGCTTTTTTATAACGGGTGGGAAATCATCAAATAACTTCTGTCGCTCCGGGTGGAGCTGGAGGGCATGTCAGACTCTTACTAACTAAAACCGACTCCTTCGATCACTCCAGTGACCATATTATACATACCATATTTTTATTTTTTTGGGGTGGGAAATCATCCTATGACTTCTCCCGCTCTGGGTGGAGCGGGAGGGCGTGTCAGACTCTTACTGACTAAAACTCACCCCTGAACCTTCCTTGCCCGAGTGCCCAGAGGAGCGGTACCTCTGTTACGAATTTATCCGCTACCCTTTGGCATTCAGGCATCGGCCATGATGGGCTCCGTCAGTGGTGGCTGACATATTCTCTTTGAGGCGGGCGTGGAACATAACGCGCCGTCGACGCCCGGGCCTGGTGCTGATCAGACGGCGAGTTACCCATTACTCGCCGTCCGCAGGCCCGCGTACTCCAGCGACCCTGGCAGAACATTACAGGCTGATTATGCTTTGCAATATTATGTATGATATTTCAGCACAGAACTTCTAAAAACCATTCCTTCTCTCACTCTCACGTACAACTGAATGTATATCATAACTGGTTTAATAAAAAGAACAGTTCTTTTTCTGCAAACAATGGCCAAATACTATTTCACTATTATTTAGGAACAAACAACATTTTTAATTTGTCTAGTCAGTGTTTCTCAACCTGTGGTTCACGGACCACTGGTGGTCCGCAAGAGCTAAAATACGCGAAAGCTTTAAAATTTATAACTTGCCAACTGAAAAGTAGCATTTTAATTTTTAGCAATTATATTGTGTTTACCATGACATGGTTAGTTACTTTAGATTTTATAGAAAATATTGGTGTGCTTCTCGTACCAGTTACGAAATTTTGATAAAAGTGTTTATTTTATATTAAAATAGTTTAAAAAACATCTAGACTTCTAGTCTCTGTTAACTACTAAGAATCCAAAGTGGTCCCAGGTCAAACACAGGTTGGAAGCCACTGGTCGAGTACAAATAATAATAGTAAACTATTTGCTAGTGAAAAAAAAATAGAGTGTTTAAAAGAACAGTGCCAATTGTTTTATTTTTTTGTTTTATTTATTGTCTGTCCAAGATAGTTGGAAAAAGGCTAGGCAGGCAGATTGAAAGAAAACATCATGAGGAAATCGTACGTCATTGCGATGCAGGCTAGTCATACAGTTACATCAAAAAATATGTATCAATCTTCCAGTCCCAGCAGTGGAAACATTATAAGGATGATCTTACTATGTCGTTAATACTCTTGCTTTTACTTTGCCCCGCAGTGGGCCAGTTACATGCTACTAATTTTAACCGACTTACAAAAGAAGGAGGTTCTCAATTCGTCAGAATGTTTTTTTTTGTATGTTTGTTACGCGATTTCTCTGCGATTTGTGAATAGATTTTGATGATTCTTTTTTGTTCGGTAGATCTTAATTCAGAGGTGGTCCCACATAAATTTTATCCAAATTGATTTCTTTTTTGTTCGGTAGATCATACTTCAGAGGTGGTCCCATATAAATTTTATCGAAATTGATTCAGCACTTATTGAAAAAATCAACTTAAACAAAAAATGTGTATACACAGATGACGTTTTTGTTGTTTCCAATTATTCCATGTTATCGGGGTTATCCATTCGGGCATAACTTTATTGTTTAGTTTTAATTCTGACAACAAGTAAAAAGTGAAAAATAAAAAAAATAAACTTTTTATAAAAATTACAACCGTCTTCTAAAAATTGCAAAATAACTTTAATTTCGGAAGTTGGTGTTAAACAACGAAGACAAACAAAATACGAACACCGATTTCCGAAATTAAAGCTATTTTGCAATTTTTAGAAGTAATGTAATTTTACTGTCAGTAAATACTTTTGTAGTTTCTTGTTTAATTCCTAAAATAGATCATTAGACATTCCAACAAATATTTATGGAGTAAAATTAAATTTGTACTCAGACTCACTTAGTCTGGAGAAATAATTTAATTCCAGATTGTTTTAGACTGTAATGAAGAATCTGGAGGCAGTGTTTGGATCTAGTAGGTTTTTGTTGATTAATACAACGAATAGAATTACTTCAAAGAAATTTATGTTTTTTTTTTTGTGGGGTGGGAAATCATCCAATGACATCTGCGGCTCTAGAATGGATCGGGACCCCGTGTCAGACTCTTAGGTATTGACTAAAACCCACCCCAGTTCCTTCCCTGCCCTGAATGCCCAGGGGCGAGGTGATCTTGTTTCGAATTTATCCTCAACCCCTGCGAAGAAATTTATGTTAAGGGTCTACTACCGGCCAAGTGGCGCCCTCATTGAATAAATAATCGTAGCATAGCATAGAAAATAAATATTAAAGAATCCAACGTCACGTTTGTTACGAAGAGGTTAAAGTATTTTTACGTTGTTAAAACAGGTCTCAGAATGTTTCGTATCCAAAGTACTCGTAGTAGACCAAAAGTGTCAGAAACGGCCATTTTTGGTACTTTTGCCAACTACTTTGGAACAAACGTCACGTTGGATTCTTTAATATTTGTTTTCTATGCTATGCTAAGATCTTTTATTCAATGACACCACTTGGCCGGTAGTAGGACCTTTTTTTTTTTTTTGGGGTGGGAAATCATCCTATGACTTCTCCCGCTCTGGATGGAGCGGAAGGGCGTGTCAGACTCTTACTGACTAAAACCCACCCCTGTTTCTTTCTGCCTTTGAGTGCCCAGGGGCGAGGTAACTCTGTTTCGAATTTATCCTCAACCCCCGGGCAGGCATCGGCCATGACGGGCCCCGTCTCTTGCTGACAACTCTTTGAGGCGCGTGTGGAACACTACGCGCCGTCGACTCTCGGGCCTGCGGTAGTAGGGCCTTAAGCACAACATAAACACGTGATAATTTTAGGGTAAAACTAATTTTAATTATTTGTTTACCAGACAAGTTGGGTGGTGGTATGCTTAGTGCATGTTGCAGCCGTCTATCCAGCTTAATTGAATGGCGAATTTAGTGAACAGAATAGCCTTTTTACTCAACGGTGTCATCAACTAGCCGCCCCAATAGTATTCAGCCATTCAGTGAAACAGCTAGGCAAATAACTTGGATCGCTAACGTTTAACTAATTGCCTAGCCCAAATATATGACAGAAACCTTTTTTTTTTATTTGGGACAAACCCGCTACACTTTTTCCAAACCACTGTAACTCCAGTAAGCCAGAATCAACAGTGGCGACCACCAGAAAAAAAAGCCGAGGCAATGAAGCTCGACGAGTCCCAGAGAAACTATTAAACTATCTTGGGTCCCGCAACGAAATTAATCAGAAAAGAACAGCGGAGGAGTAAGAAAAACGTAATTTCAACTTCCCTCCTAATTAAGCAGAAGACACAGAACAAAGCTAGGCTATTAGGCACAAAAAGGATATTTACGACTGGGGTAAAAAAAAAGCCCAGTTGCCAAGCTCCACGGATTAAAACACTAATGTTAATGGGTGGTGTAAATTGTGAGCTGTTACATTAATTTGATTCCAATAATAGGTATGGTAAAAACGCTTGAACGCACGGAAATTTGTTCTAGTTTCCACAAGGCCCGTGTAATAGACAACTCCAGACGTAAGCTGAATACTATCCAACATAATTTTGCGTTCAGTTTGCCAAAGAGAACACTCCCATAGGGAGTGATGATGATGTTTGGATTGTCAATCATTCCCAGCTCTTTTTTCTTCTTTTGTCAAAGTTTTGGTTTTCTCTGTTGGTTCAGTTTTTCTGCCACGCACTGCACCGCATTGAAATTCCTCGTAAATGTTTCATGTGTGCTGTTGAAAGGAATTCAATTTGAGAAGCTCACTGTTTCGTATATACCTAGGCTGAATAGGTTGTTCTGGTTTTAGACTTTCTTTTAGACTTCCGTGAAGTGTGTTTGTGACTTATTCTTTGGTTTTATAACAATGTTTTTTAAAAGTAGCCAAGAGCTTTCTAAATAAAATATCATACCTGTCAGTAGGCATCACGTCATTGGTAACAAAACCAGTATAAGCAGGCCTTTTGTTTTTGTGTTTTTTTGGCATTACATTTAACAACGGTTGGCTGGGTCAAGGTCAAAGTGTATCAACTGACGTGCAACCTACTGTACTTTTTGTTATGTCATTGGTTACACTGTGGTGTTTATTGGGTGTCTATCTATCTGGAATTAGTTTCCATCTTAGTCTATGGTGGACCATTTTACGTGGGCGGTAGCGGCTTGTATTCCAACCATGACACCTCTCTCCAGAAGCAGATTAGGCCTCCCAGTTTATTTAGGGCGTCTATGAGGGAATTCGGTGATAGTAAGGTTAGTTTGCGTGTATCAGCGACGCCCGAGCACTCAAGGAGCACGTACGCGACCGTTTTCTTCGTATCCATGCATGCTCAATACAGGGGACTATCCGTTCTTGGGTGTCACAAACGAGCACAAAGACATCCTTGTACACTTGCATTGATCTGTGACAGGCCCGAATTTCTCATTTTTTACCTACCAATCTGAAAATCACCTATCGATGCAAAAAAAGAATGTAGTTCATCAGCACGGCTCACAATAGAAACAATCAAACGAACAATAATAAATACAGAAACCGGCCAAGTGCGAGTCGGACTTACACACGAAGGTTTCCGTACCATAAACTGAAAAAAAAAAACAAAAAAAGACGTTTCCAGAAATGTTTTTTTTTTGGCATTTATTTTTATTCATTTTTAAATTTATTTTTACTATTTGTTGTTATAGCGGCCACAGAACTACATATTCTGTGAAAATTTCAACTGTCTACTGTTACGGATCAAGGGATACAGCCTGCTGACAGACAGACGGACAGCGGAGTCTTAGTAATAGGGTCCCGTTAGTTACCTTTTGGGTATGGAACCCTAAAAATAGACAAAACATCTCGCTTGATAATCGCCTAAACCACAAAACGAAACACAACACACTTCACTCATTATTTTATCAATCGCATTTTGTCCAAACCGACCAATAACATCCACAATCCTCTATTGTTCTTCATAAAACAACAAAACGCGACTCAATTCCCGACAAAATAATCAAATTCGCACGCGAAATTAAGCCGCCATTTTGACAACGGTTTAGGCCGCTATCCGTAGACATAGGAGAATGAACTGAAAATAGAGTGTGAGGAGAGTGTTTATTGTTCGCGTTTGCCTTGTTTTGTGGCAAATAAATACTTTTTCTTTCTTTCCTTATGAGATAATGAAGACCGAATGAGATAGTGAATATAACTGTGCACTTAACTTAATAATTATTTACTAGTATTATTTTGTGATTTATAGGGTTCCGTACCCGAAGGTTCCAATCGGAGCCCTATTATTGTCACTCACGTGTCCGTCTGTCCGTCCGTCGTCAGTCTCAAAATGTTGTTACGAAGAATTTTTTAACTTCCCATTGACATAAGAACTTAAAATTTGATAATGTTCATCTTCATTCTCATGTTACTTGGGGTCGGCGCAACAAGTTTTTTTCTTCCATTCTGTCCTGTCAGCCGTCACGCTGATAGCGTGCTAACTCCCCTTTCTTTCATATCAGCCGTCACGCTATCACTAACTCCCTTTTCTTTCATATCACTCCTCACACAATCCATCCATCCTTTCTTTGGCCTCCCTCTCCCTCTCTATCCATCCACATTTATATTCATAACTCTTTTAGTTACAATGTATTTCAACCCTCCTCTTTACATGACCATACCAAGATAAGCGGTTCCCTTTCAACTTTTCTGTGACTGGCGCCACTTTTACACTACCTCTAATGTACTCATTTCTCACTTTATCCATTCTCGTTACTCCACACATCCGTCCCAATATTTAGTACGGAACCCTTAATGTGCGAAATCCGACACGCACTTGGCCAGTTTTTTTTTCATTACTGATTCTGTCTGAGGGACTGAGAAATACCAAAAATAAACTCTATAGAAAAACTTAATAGGAAAAGCTCAGCCCACTCTCTATCTATCCTCCAATCCAAAAGGCCATTCTGTGAAACAAAAGCATTGGACTGTTATGGCCTACGATTTAATCAATGTTTCGTGATGGCAGCCAGTTTGTCAGGAGATAACTGTGCTAATGATGTCTTTTGAGATTAATTTTCTGTTCCTGCCGCTGATAGAAAAACTTTTTTTACAAAAAATATAACCAACTTCCAAAAAAACTTGTCAAAAAACGAAGACCCAAAACCAGAAACACCGACTTCCGAAATTAAAGTTATTTTGCACTTTTCTTGGAAGTCGGTTATATTTTTGTGAAAAAAACTTTTTAGTTTTAACTTTTTAGTTGTGGTTCCCCATTGAATTGTGTTAACAATACATAGACATATGATCGCAGCAATCGCGGTTGATTTGCTGTCATTTTTTGAAGAGTTCGTTTGTCTGTTCCCGAAACTCATCATCAGATCTATATGAAATTAAATGGGACCATCTCGAAATAAACCCCTTTCGAACAAAAAAAAGAATTTTGCAAAACCGTGTACATAAAATATGACAGAGTTATGTCTGAAAATACATTAACAAAAAGACATCCTAATTGATAACCTCCTAGTTTTTGAAGTCGGTTAAAAAGTAGTTTGTAGCCTAACTGCTATTATTTTATTTATGAACCTGTTCCATCACCCAAAGAGAGAACCAAAAATTCGAAGACATGTGACATCCACCAACCCACATAAGCCCGCGTGGTGGATTTCGGCCCACACCCTCTCACAGAGAGGAGGCCTGTGCCACAGCAGTGGGGCATGTGCACATTAAAAGGCTCAGCATCAGCCTTTGGACCTGTTCACCTGAATAAATGCCTCCACCAGTTCTAAAAAAAAAATCTATATTTTATTTTATCTTTTTAACCCCCGACGCAAAAATTTATTTTATTTATTTGGGAATACAAACAATTGTACAGTGATAAATATAACATCAAATTAAGCATAATGGTGGTTACAGTACAATCCACTACGTTTCCACGGATAACAAAAATAAATAATGGTACAGTGAAGATACAATTATTATCATTAATTAAATTAAATTAAAAATGTTACAATAATAGCAATTAATATCAAATTAAAATTAATAAAAAGGTACAAAAATATTAATTAAAATAAAATTAAGATTAAGATCTAAAAAAAAAAGTTACAACAAAATTAATTAAAATCAATTCAAAATCAAAGAAATTAGGATTATTATTAGCCTACATTAGTGTTAGTTGCTAAGACCGCCATCAGCATCAACATTCCTTATTTTTAGGCTATCAACAAGGTGTTTTTTAAATGTGTGACGAGGCAATACAAAAATATGTCTATTTTGTCAAAGTGGTTGTTAAATATTTTTACTAATCGCTGGAGCAGCGCTCGCTGGCCAGCATTCGTACGACATGGGGTAGTTGCGAAAAGCGGGTAGACGCGCGCCTCTCGTCTCAAAATCGTTCGGGGCACAACATAAAATAAGTTAAAAAGAGGAGTGTTATAAGTTTGACCGCTATGTGTGTGTATCTGTCCGTCTGTGGCACCGTGGCTCTTAAGGCGCTATTAACTGCCACCAACCTTGAGTGGTTAACTTGCTTGACCCAGTAATAGGAATCGCCCATCATGGAGCGCTGTTCGAAATTAGACGCATTATTAATTTATTACACATAAAACAACAGGTACCTATTAAACTAAAACACGTATACTGAAAAGTTAATAATTAAATGATATTTAAAATGGTGAAGGTTTCATAGAAATACGCTATATAGTTTTTGGGTGATTCTCAATTTTTTTATCCGCGTTAGACATAAATTTACAAATTAGTTACACTATGTTATAAAAATATAATTTCAAATATTCACATATCAAACTACGAAAGATATTGTTTATAGTAACGTATATTTTTTACAAAGAAATAAGACTAGCCGTTTAGACGTGATTTTCAATAAAAAATCATTAGAAGTCGTATACCTGCGCCTTAAACGGGTGAACTGATTTGAACGAGGTTTTTTTTTATTTGAAAGCAGGTGTTCTAATGATTCTTAGACATGTTTTATTAAAATCGGTTCAGCCGTTTCAGTCATCAGCTCTTTTGTATTTTTAAATTCAGTTCCAGTTTTTAAATTTTTAATATAATTGTTATTGACAAAAAAATCTCTTCGCTATGTTATGAGATATCAAGGAGATATCATGGTGGTTTGTTGTTGAAATGGCTGTGGTGGTCAGATAGGCAGTTCCTATATAGAATGACAGCATATATACTATATATAATATTCTGCTATATCTATTTACACTGGAGCCAACATCAGTATTGGAAAAAGAAGATATCGACAGCGGATGGTGTCAGACCTAAAAGGACATATGTACTATATTGTTCAAGACATCATAGGCTTGTTTGCGAGTACATCTAGGATTTGTTTATATCAAAATTACTGTTACATTCGTATATAACTTACTTGTACCTATTATGGGCCAGACAGCCGACCTAAATCTATCTGACAATCTGATTAATTTTACTTGAATTTGTGTTTATTTCTTTTAATTATAATGTGTCATTATTTCTTGAACTAATTACAATATATTTTTTTAATTTATTTCAAAATTCTTTTACAACTATTTTAAATTATTTTATTTTTCCATGAATTACTTTAAAAAGTTCCTTCAAAAGAGTCTCTACAGTAGTTTTATACATATATATATATACGTTCAACTCTATCATAAGATGGTCTTAATTTCAGAAGTAGGTATTTCTAGTTTTGTTTCTTCATTATTTCTCAGCGACTTCCGAACGGTTATTTTGCAATATTTAAGTAGTGTTTTTTTTTTGGAAGTCGGTTGTTTATTTTTGTGAAAAATTTCTCCAAAACATGGAATTTGAACATAATTGGTGAAATAAGGGTGTATCAGGGTGAGCTGTACAAATACACCCCGAAGGTTTGCTATCATTAATTGAAGCGTTCCATTATCTATCACAGAAGTTCTTCACACATCTTATATGGGAAATCATCCAATGACTTCTCTCGCTCTGGGTGGAGCGGGAGGGCGTGTCAGACTCTTACTGACTAAAACCCACCCCTGTTCCTTCCTGCCCTTAGTGCCCAGGGGCGAGGTAACTCTGTTTCGAATTTATCATCCTTACGCAGGGCCATGCTAATCTTCTCTGTATCGTTCCAATTTTAGTATATGTACTGCCGAAGCAAGTACAGTGAAGCCGGGGAAAAAATCTAAAAAGAAAAGCCGCTAGTAAAAAAATAAAGGTTTCCAACGAATCGAGAACCTCCTCTTGAAGTTGGTTAAAAATATAATATGAAACGCGGACTAAACAAAAGCTGAATGTCACATTCTATTGTTTCTGTTTTTTTCTGCGTTTTTTTTTTCTCGTTAAAAAAGTGTATGTTTGATGGGGAAACTCCAGTTATAACAGTAAACACTTATAGCTAAAGGGGAAAAAATAAGTGTATTTGAACGAACACATTCTTGAGCGGAATGTTTGTACAAACGAGGAAAAAAAATGTGAAACACTCTTCAAATACAAGAGTGGAAAATATTCGGCCTGACCAAAAAAAAACATTAACTCGTAGGATTTTTTTTTTGTTTGTAAATAATATATCACCATCAATTTCAAAACACTTCTGCCTTCTCCACTGAAAAGCGTTTAGATCGTTGAAAATAAATGTTTCGGACAATTTGCTATAGTTGCGACAAATCGCGTTACATACACCCTAATTTCGCCAATTATGATCAAATTCCATGTTTTTGGAACAACCAAACTGTCGTTATGCCCAAATGGATAATCATCCATTCGGGCACGACAACGACTTTTCTAGAAAGTTACGCAAAACTCAATAATTTCGTGGAACTTTAATAAAACAGTTTAATATGAAATTCCAACTCAAGTTAAAAAAAACGAAATTTCAAAAGTGTATATTGTGCCGGTTGCAATCAAACATGAGATTTTCCATTGCCGGGAAAAACGAGTTTAACAGTTTTTCCCTACAGAGTATAACATAAAAACTACTATTAAAGTAGAATTCGTAAAAAACTACAATCATACATTTTATCACTTGTTTGGGAAATCTGCAATCATCTGAATTCATGTTGTGCCGACATGCGAGTAGTTTCAGGAAACATTTTATTTATTTATTTATTTATTTAATCATTTATGTACACACAGAGACACAGTAACAATAAACATAATTATAAATACAGTACAAATGAACTGCTTATTTCTTAAGAAATTTCTACCAGCAGACCTGCGATAGGAGAAGTGAGAAAGAAATGTAGACAAAAGTGTGTAAGAAACAGAAAAAAGAATACGAGATGTCCTATACTAAGGTATCAAATAAACCTACACATATATTGTAAATATATATATATATATGTACTTACATAAATATATACCTAATACTGTAAATATATATAGACATACAAATATATAAAAAATATTATAATAGAGAGGAATGGTAGTGCTCTTTAACACGATTTTTGAAGAGAGAAATTGACTTCAAGTCTCGAATGTTAGGCGGAAGCGTGTTCCACGATCTTACTGCATGGACAGAGAAAGAGTAGGAATAGTAACTGGATTTATGAGGATGGGTTTTGAGGAAGGATCTAAGGTGAGATCTGCACGGCGCGTCACCAGGGCGAAAGGCAAAAAAAAGTCCAGAATATGTTATTGTACATGAGCCTAGGTACAGAAAAAAATATAGTCATAACAACACAATTCAGCCAAATAGATTCATCCATGTTTTTACTTCATTGACAAATAAATCACAAATGTTTGTAACACTTGAAATATATTTTGGCGAAGCACCAACACAGGTAGGTTAGGTATACATTATGTTTGTGTATCACATACTTGTTTAGTTTATTTAAGCAACAATATTAGATTTTGAGTTTTGTTGTGCACTTATGATAATCCTAAGCAATTATGTTTATTTCACCTTGTGGTTTGCTGTAAGAAAACCCAAACGCTGGGTTAAGCTCGCCTTTGTAATTAACTGTCCCATTGTGTTTTAACTGTATATGTTCTAGTGTACAATAAAGAATAATAATAATAACACAGTACTCATTCAAAATACTGGCCAGGTATAAGACAGCCTTTTGTAAATTTTGGTTCCGTTGATTGGTTGCAGTCCTTTTTTGTTAACACGAAAATTTTGTACGAAATTCTTGTTAAGAGTTAATTTCGAAAAACAAACCATAAAATAAAAAAGTTAATAGTTAAAAACATTTTTTTTAATGTTCCTTTATCTGAAGCTAATCCTGGATGTCGATTGAACTCCGTAAGATAAGAGGAAGTGATTCTAATTCAGCTTCCAAGTTTTGACCCGAACATACATACATACAAACATTTCAAGTTAAATAAAAGCTTTTGATAATTGAATTTTGGAAACACTCAGTGAAATTAATAGCTGTTACCGCGTTTTGTTATACAGCGTGTAACGAAAATGGATGATCATACTCTATATACTGCTTCTGCTTATAGAAAATAACAACATCTACAAGAAAGTCAGAGTTTATTTCGAAAAAAAGCCGGCCAAGTGCGAGTCGGACTCGCGCATGAAGGGTTCCGTACCATCGTACAAGATTTAATACTATGTAGGTATTGCCATTATTAAGATCGAGCAAAAAAAGCCAAAAAACACGTTTCTAGTAGAGGAGCCCTTTTTATTTTAGTTTTTTTGTTGTTATAGAATTTCAACTGTCTACTTTTTCGTCGACTGTCGGCTTTATTTAATGATCCGTAATAGACGGATCATTAAATAAAGCCCGCTGACAGACAGACGGACGGACGTACGAACGGACAGCGGAGGGTTAGTAATAGGATTCCGTTGATTACCCTTCGGGTACGGAACCCTAAAAATTGACCTCCCGTACTAATTTTGATCAGTCGATGATAACTTTGTACGGGAAGCCCAATTGTTTTTGGGAATTATTGTGACTTCCTTGAAGTATCTAAAATATGACCACGAATTTGCAATACACCCTGCATAATATATAATTATAAGCTTTTCATACGACTGACATTTTCTTTGAATATACGAACAATATAAGTTGCTAAACAATTAGTTTATTTGGCTGTACAAGCTTCAAACGCATGGAATAAAAGACAAAAAATTTCAAAGTTATTTTAAAAAGTGTCATCGAGTGGTTTCCTCGTGTGACCACAGACGTACGGGACCCTAACTCATCCAACAAAAGGTTATGGCTGTATGATGTGTAAACCACAGAACAGAATTTATGATTTTCAGTAAACATTCCCCGTTATACCTTGATTAATGGCGATCGGACGAATCTATGTGAGTTACTAGGTTGGTACGAAATGATAGGGTTTTTATATTCTATGGCTTTTAGAGTATTGGAAAAGTTGGGTGATTGATGTAGGCAAGTATGTTTTTATTATAATTTTATAGGTATTTACAGAGTCTATTTAATTAGTCTTATGTTGACGCATTATTCGTTAAAAAAAAAGTTTAGCAAAATCATATTGTTTTGTCGTTAGTTTGTGGCAAATAAATACTTTTTCTTTGTTTTTCTTTCTAGTAAATCATCGCTTTAGCCAAAGGACATTCACTAGTAAATATAGCGCCCAGGTTAACAGAAATAACTGATGGTGCACAAATGATTTGGACTCAAAACGCACCAAAAACGCACCAAAGGAAGATATCTTACAAAGTGGACCGATGAGGGTTTTTTTTGAGGGTGGGAAATCATCACCCACCTGTATTTCTTCTGTCACCCTTCGTTTACCAGGGCCGCAGTAACTCTTTTAAACACTGCTGCGACCCTGGCAACCGATGGGGGCCGTAGGAAAAGCCTGGATGCAAGAAACACAGGAGCGGTCTTGGTAAATTTTTCCACTACGGAAGTCGTAATGCCTTTTTTTTCCTTTTTTGTAGCTTCTGTTTGACCGAAATATTAACTTTTTGTTTAACTACGTCCACCTTATAGATTTTCCTGTAATCTTTCTTTCTTTATTTTTTTTTCTTTTGTTTTCTTTGTTCTTATAATTATAAAGAACTTAATTTTTTTTTTTTTCAGGTTGAATGTGATCTTTATTTGGAAACTAGATTTACATATTTATAAAATACTTAACTAACTATATCTACACTAAAACCAAAATAAAACCTTACCTAACTACGTACATATATACAAAAACAAAATACGTTCAGGCGTCGAAGTACTCCTCCACATCGCTGTCATCTGGAAACGTGCCCAGAAGACTGGCCGCATTGCCACGCTGGATGGCAATGCTTATTCTTTGAGCAAAGAATGAGCCAGCCCTCTGGTCACGTAAAGTGTCGATCAGTCGGCGAGAAATATTCTTGAAAAGGAGACGCGCACTCGGACCCCATGATTAATTAATTTTTAATGTTAATTTAATTTTTCGTCTATTTTTTTTGATAACTTTATAACTACGAGTATATACTTTATAATGATGACAAAATACATTCGAAACTCTCACAAATGGGGCTTTCATTTGGTATATCGCACGGTACAATTTCAATACTAAGTTTTTTAAATTTTCCGATGTTCACCCCAAAAGTGACCCCCATATTCCAAATTAATTTAAGGGTACACGTTCGTGTTTAGGTCACAGATATTCATGGGTGTACCAAATTTCAACTCTATCGGTCCAGCAAAGTCAGAGAAAATTGACTGTGACAGACGGACAGACGGACAGATAGACAGACAGACGGACAGACGGACAGACGGACAGACGGACAGACGGACAGACGGACAGACGGACAGACGGACAGACGGACAGACGGACAGACGGACAGACGGACAGACGGACAGACGGACAGACGGACAGACGGACATACGGACAGACGGACAGACGAACAGACGGACAGACGGACAGACGGACAGACGGACATACGGACAGACGGACAGACGGACAGACGGACAGATGGACAGACGGACAGACGGACAGACAGCCAAACAGACACACGAGTGATCCTATATGGGTTCCGTTTTTCATTCGAACTTTCGGAACCCTAAAAAATAATTAATTAGATAAAATTTATTGATACGTGCTATAATTTCGAATGTAAATTCCTTAACAGCCTGAATGTCATAAAGTGTCACGCAACACAAAACCTTACTAAACCATGTTGTTTATGAATAAAATCTGTACTACCAACGTTTTTCATAAGTTGAAAAAGCTGCCTTTCCGGCACCGAGCGAAATTAATATTCTTTCTTCGTGCCCGGATATTATAATATTTTGCTTTTGATATAAGAATATAAATTATCCGCTATCCTGTTTCGTGAGTTTAAAATGTATTAAGTGTTGTGATGGACCCTTTTAGTGTCAGGCTGCCAGCTTATTAGAGTTTTTTGACAATCTGTTTTGTTCTGGTAGAATAAAAATGAAACGAGATGTTTTTAAGTCCTGTTTGTCGAAGAGTAACCTTTTAAGTCTGAGTTTATTAAAAGGAAATAACAAAATACACGTGCATAAACTACTTAAATATTATCTATTATTTAACTAGTTATACCTTTGTACGGAAGCTGTCCAGTGACTGCCCCGCTTATTCTTTCAACCTTTTAAATAAGGTCTTGAGGAATCTTTCTCTTTAGTCTTCTAGCGACTGTTTTGGTGTTCATCAGGTTTACTGCTAGGATGTTTGGATGATTTGTGATTCGCTCTTTGTACGCTTTTGTCCTTTCTGTAATTTCTTCTGTTACGGTTTTCATGCAGAGGTCGTGATGGAGGCTCTTATTTGAGACATATCAAGGTGCATTCGCTATCATTCTTAGCATCTTTGACTGGAATCTTTGAATTATGTCAATATTTGATTTTGCCGCTGAGCCCCACAGTTGTAGGCCATATGTCCATATAGGCTTTATTATGCATTTGTATAGCAACAATTTGTTTTTGAGTGATAGTTGTGATTCGTAATTTAGTAGCCAGTACATTGTGCGTAGCTTTTGGCCCATAGCCAACCGCTTGGTGAATATGTGTTTCTTCCACGTTAGGCGTCTATCCAGATATATTCCTAGATACTTGGCGTAATCCTGTTGCGGGAGAGGTTTACCATTAAGAGTGACAGGGGGACATGTTTCTTTCTTGTTAGTGAAAGTCACCTGAACGGATTTTGTTTCATTGGCTTTGATTCGCCAGTCTTTGAGCCATTTGGATACCTGATCGAGACTAGTTTGAAGCTTTTTTGCTGCAACTTCCGGTGAAGTGTCCACCGAAAGAATTGCTGTGTCATCAGCAAATGTACCAGTGACAACTCCCTCAGTCGTTAGGAGGTCGGCTGTGAAAAGCAGGTACAACGGTGAACCCATTACACTGCCTTGAGGTACTCCAGCTTGGATAGTATGTAAGGAAGTTAGCTCTTCTCCTTGTTTTAAAAAAAGGTGTCGGTCACTTAGATATGACTTTATAAGGTTGTAGAAATTTATAGGAAGGTCCCGTTTTATTTTGAACAGTCGTCCATCGTGCCACACATGATCAAATGCCTGAGATATATCCAAAAAGGCTACAGCACTAAACAATAAGAATAAACATAATTTTGTGATTCCTAAAACCAGGCTCAATGAAATTAGTGGTTCGTTTAGATGCCAATGTACATAAATTTTTACCTATTTTCATTTCAAACGATACCGCCCTGCACTAGCCGCGCTGTAGGCACTCTGTCTCGCTCAGGCGCCGTCTTTAAAATGAAACAGTAGGTGAACTTTGTCGAGCGCTCAGTGTTGCCTTTGATAAGTTTTTCTTTTATTTTTAAATTAATTACTTTCATTGGGGAAATATTGTCTCGTATTTATTAAATGATTACGTATATGTGTACACTGTACGATACCAAGTAATACCCTTCTGGATCGGACAGGGTTTTTGTAACATGCTGTATAGATAGATTTACAAAATAGAAAATCATTCATCATTTATACCCTCAAAAACAGAATACACAAAGACGTCTAAGTACTCCTTCACATCAATCACATCTGGGCAAGCCGCAAACGTGCCCAGAACACTGGCAGCATTGCCACGTGACCACGCTTATTTTTTGGGCGAAGAACGAGCCAGCCCTCTTGTCACGCAAAGTGTCAATCAGTTGGAGAGAAATATCTTTGAAAAGATTTAAGACTGAAAAACCGCTGCTTTTCAGTTGGCACCCTGCGGTGACGTACGGACGAGGGTAAATAAAATATTATACTTATAATTAAATTATGTCTTACGTACGTGATGTGTGTATAAGCTGCTAGACAGGCTTTTTTAGAGAACTGATTTACGTAAAACTCTTTGATGGACAGGATACTATAAAAAAAAAGAATCTCAATTTGGTCCGTCTCAATTTTGTATTTCAATCGAAATATTGACTCTATCGAAATCAAACAAATATCAAAATACAAAGTATTTGTTAGCTGAGTTTCAATCTTAGTCTGTGTAGTCTTCAAAACATTGTACCACCAATATTGTCTCTTGGGAGATAGAAAAGATTTTATTGTAACACAGAAATATTCTTCTTACCTGATAAGAAATATCTATGTTAGAAAGTATTGTTATAATTGCGATGGAATTCCCAAAAGATTTGAAGGACATTTCAAAATCGTGAAACGAACCAGCACCAAGGAGGATTGTCCAAGTCGTTTCAGACAGCCCTCCGTGGTGCTTTATGCTGGGTTTTTCAGGTTATAGGGAGTCTGATTTTTTGTTTGAATGATGTAAATAGGCTCCCCCTTACAACTTACTTACGGAACTTGAAGGTAACTGGTGAAATGTTGGATTACTAAATAAATTAGCGTAAGGGTGTTTTTTCCACCAGAGCCGTACGTAGTAACTAGACGGTGCAAGTATATGTAGTGGCTCTGTGAAACTGTGTAAATATTTCCACCAAAGCTGTGCGAGGAGTTTGCTCGGTACAAGGATGTGTAACGAAACTGTGTAAAGGGTGTGTAGCTAAATAGTGCAAGGATGCTTAGCGGACTCTTTTAGCTCACTATTTTCTTTCCCTCACACAAATTTTTCGTTCATGTCCCTCGCACACATCTCTCTCATATAAGTGTTTATATTTTTATTTCTTTGGGGCGCCCTGTAGCCTCAACGGCTGGATGGATTTGAACTTATGAGGTATCAATAAATTGGTCTTCAAAACCGAAGTGATGATAAAATTTTGAAAAAAAAACAATAGGGCAGCCGCCAAAAGGTAAATGTGGTCATTTTATTTTTGTGACATGGTTACGTGGTTTCAAAATAAAGGGCTTGAGGAGGAGATTTAAAAATTAACTCACTAAAAATGTAAGAAACAATAAAATTTAACATTTTCAAAAACTCGACTGCATCAGAATGCTTCAAATGTAACTTGTTTGAAACTTTCACGAACCAAACTAAGCAGCTATTGTTTTTCTTTTTATCAATTTATTAATAATAACATGAATATTAAGAATAATAGATAATTGTTAAATTACCATGTTTGTTAACATTTTTCAAACAAACATACCGTTTACGTCAACTTAAATACAGCAACATAGATAATAGTAAAAACATGTTTCGTATGCTTAAACTTAGGATATTACGTTAGCAAAATAGGAAGGAAGCGACTTGTTTGTAACCGTTAAAAACCATGTTTTTGCAAATCGTAGTAAACAGCAATGTTACTGCTTAAGTCCTGTAACTTAGTGATCGTTATTAGTTTTACCTACGATCTGTTTATCCGTTACTCTCGGTTGGTTGCAAGTGATTGCTAAACGTAGTTCGACTCCCGGATCGGGCAAATCGTGACTTTGGGATTTTCCATTAGGAATTTCACAGTAGCAGGCCGGAGTTTGGTGGATGGTGATGTGACTCTCCCATGCCTCGGAAATCATGTAAAGCTGTTGGATCTACACCTTATCTGTCCCCGGTCGTATCGGACTGTCGTCCCATCGGAGAGTGCACCTCTGTTTGCGCACACGCTTATGTACCACCTACAATATGTCTTGGGTAGGTACCCAAGACATATTATAGGTAGTACATAACGGTGGCCAACTCTAATACTACCACTTACCCACTACCCTAATACTACTACTACTCTAATCTACTTCTCTAATCTTCGGTGAGGTTGGCCACCGTGACCGAAAAGTGGTCAGGAGGACTATTAATACTAAGAAAAGTAGATTTCTTTAGTAGATTCTATAGTGACCTCCGTGGAGATAACATCATCGTTCTATTGACCAAAATACGTTCTATTGACAAAACAAATTAATTACGAAGGTGACAGCAACTTACAAAAAAAAAAGAAATTAATTTAAGGAAGAGTTTAATTAATTTCAGATTACAATATTAAATCTTATGTCTAGACTTAGACGATGCTAGTACCGAAGTGACGAATTAATTATTACGGAAAACACAATTCGAAACGATTGCGAAACGCGGGTGCGGCATCTAGGTGGTCGATGGCGACACCATCAGCAGATTCGAAGCGGGTCGTCGGCGGCGGCGGCCACACGAGGCGTCGAGTCAGCAGAATCCCTGTGTTGCAATTTTATGTGGCAACATCCGATGAGCGTGTTAGAATTTTTGTATAGTTATAGGTTATAGGAAGTATATATAGTTTTAGGTTACGCCAAACATTACTATTTTATTGACTTTTATCAGTAAAAGGAATACTCATGATAATAATAATACCTATAATTAATATAATCTAACACGCGCTATTCATCCGATTTGGTGTAGGCAGGGTACGTAACAAATTTGCACCAGGCCCGCGTGGTGGATTATATACGCAAACAATACTTATATTACGATAGTTGAATTTTAAATAAATGATGTTATCAACGACTTGGCGGGTATAGTGTCTGTTCCCGTGTTAGATTGATTGCTGATAAAACTAATGAATCAATTTACACGAAATTTTGCATTTCACAAATGATTTTACACTATAAATAGATGAGAGTAATCACAGAAATGAAGAGTTTTTAAGAGTTGTTGTTAACCGACTGCAAAAAAGAGGAGGTTCTCAATTCGTATGCATGTTTTTTTTTGTATGTTTGTTACGCGATATCTCCGCCATTTGTGAATAGATTTTGATGTTTATGTTTTTGTATGATAGGCTTACTTCAAGGGTGGTCCCATATAAATTATATCTAAATTGATTCAGCATTTTTTTAAAAATCAACATAAACAAAAAATATGACAAGACAGATGAGGTTTTGGTTGTCTCCAAATGTTCAAATTCCATGTTATTGGTGTTATCGATAATCGGGCATAACTTAATACTTACTTTTACTTCTGGTGTACTTACAGCAAAAATATTTAAAAAAAAAAAAACTTTTTTCCAAAAATACAACCGACTTCTAAAAATTGTAAAACAACTTAAATTTCGGAAGTCGGTGTTTTTTTTTTTGTTTCTTCGTTATTTGACACCGACTTTTTTATTGTTGCTTCCCATCCTTTGGTTTTAGCTAATCATTATCAGCCAGTCAAATAGATATTCAGCCTTATATATGAATCACGCTAACCACATGCTTAATTTAAATAATAATTAGTGGATTCTAAATTGAAGATAACGTCTCATCTATCAAATTCAGCTATCTATAGGACAAAAATCTGCTTCAAATGATTATAAGGTACTTTACCACCCACATGTAACGTTCTTTCGGGTAGAAAATCCGTACCCGAAGGGTCAAAAAAAAAAAAAAAAAAAGGGTCCAAACGGAACCCTATTGCTGACACTCACATGTCCGTCTGTCCGTCTGTCTGTCTGTCCGTCGTCTGTCACACAAGTTGTAAGGCAAAACGGTTGGAGCTACAGTCTTTAAATTTTTACAGTTTACGCATCTTGTTGACCCAAAGCCATACAAATAGTCAAAATACATATGGAACGGAACCCGCGAAGTCCGACACATACTTGGCCAGTTTGTTTTTTTAAATAAGGCCCAATGTTTACAGCAATATAGCAGTCCATGTTTTAAAAATATATATGATTATTATCATACTAATAATTTAGATGCGAATGTAAGTTTGTTTGTTATGCTTTCACGCCAAAACTACTAAAACGATCATCATGAAACTTTATACACATATTCTTGGAGGTATTAGAAGTAACATAGGATACATTTTATGAAAAAAAAAAATAAGAAGGATACATAAACGCGGGTGAAACCGCGGGCACAGCTAGTAATCTATAAAATAAGTATATTAACTACCACGGGTCACATTTCCTCAATACATTAGAACAGCAGTATTTGGGAAATGTTTTGCCCAGAAATGTAAGTTAATTTTTTTGAATAAGTAGTAAATGTCAAATGCTAAACATATCCTACTATATCCTACTAACTATAATCACACTTTTTTTTTTGGGGGGTGGGAAATCATCCAATGACTTCTGCCGCTCTGGGTGGAGCGGGAGGGCGTGTCAGACTCTTACTGACTAAAACCCATCCCTGTTCCTTCCCTGCCTGAGTGCCCAGGTGTGCGGTAACTCATTTTCAGAATTTATCCGCTACCCCTAGGCATGCAGGCACCGGCCACGATGGGCCCCGTCAGTGGTGGCTGACAACATCTCTTTGAGGCGCGCGTGGAACACTACGCGCCGTCGACTCACGGGCCTGGTGCTGATCGGACGGCGAGCTACCCACTGCTCGCCGTCCGCAGGCCCGGGAACTGTAATTACACTAACTTTATAAAGCCGAAAGTTTATGAGTGTGTGGGTGTTTGTATGTTTGTTACTTCTTCATGCTCAAAGGGCTGAACCGATTTGGATGAAATTTGGTATGTACATAGCTTATACTCTGGATTAACACATAGGCTACTTTTTATCCCGATCCTCGCGGGTAAAACCGCGGGACGCAGCTAGTATCCTACTTAATATTATAAATGTGAAAGTTTGCGAGTATGTTTGTTACTCTTTCACGCAAACACTACTGAATGGATTTTGATTAAACTTTACAGTAATGTTGCTTATACATCAGAATAACACATAGGGTATAATTTTTAATGGGGATAAGTTCTAATACCACGCGGGTGAAGCCGCTGGCAGTAGCTAGTGTATCATAAATGCAAAAGTTTGGATGAATAGATGTGTGTTAGTTAAATTAAGCACAGAGATAGATTATAGTTTGGAATAATACATAGGCTATAATTTATAGTCAGGGAAGTACTAATTCAACGTGGCGAAGCCACTGGCAGAAGCTAGTAATATAATGGTGCCGATTCTCTTGTTCATTAACTTAACTAAAATTAGAGAATCGCTATTTTTTACTAAAAGGCAGTGCGAGAAAACGGCTATAGCTACGAACTAAGTTAAAGATGTCAAACTAGTTTACGCTTTGCGCTTCACCGTGCTTTTAATTGTCATGTTTTTATGTGTAGGTACCCTTAATTTGTATGGAAATATTAGTTCAACAAAATTTTACAGCTCTAATTTACGCCCGTCTCTTTCTTGTTTTACTGGAGAGAAAAAGATAGGAATAGCCTAAATTAATTTTAGTTTGTGCACAACAGAATCCGTACCATTATCTCACAAAAAGGCATTTTATAGGAAAAATGCCTCCTTGGCTTCTTATATAAGAGTAATGAGCCCATATCCATCCAATAACGTTGAACCATTAATGTTCGCACCATCACAAAGAATAAGGAAAAAGTCGCAGGCGCCATTAATGTGACGTCACAAGTCATTAATCAATACAACTGCTGACTGGACTCGTAATGAGCTTGATTTGTGTCTTACATGTATGGTAGATTCGTATAGTGAGAGAAATAGACGATCTATAAAAGAAACTACGATTTGAAGAGTTAAATTCTTTATTTTTGAAATATTTTCGATCAAGTCACCTTTTAAACCAGAAAACTGTACCAAAATCGGTTCATCCGTTTAAGAGCTGCGATGTCATAGACAGATACACACTACATACCTATAACACCCCTCTTTTTTTGTCGGGGGTTAAAAATGTTAGTCATAATAATCAAATATTGTAAAAAAAAAATGTTGAGTTTCTTGTCCCTTCTTCTCCATAAGAATCTAGCTTTGTGAATGGACAACTAGTCACCTATTTTTTTACTGTATATTTTGACAAATTTTTTTTTATCAAAATTACACACATTTTTCATACAACTTTTTATTACAAAATGAGCAGAAATAACCAGCTCTAAAACAATCCTTCCTCCTCCAGTCGGTTGGCAGTCGGAGTCCCCACTCTGTGCGTGTGTGCGCCCGCGACTTCGAAGTTCCGCCTGCCTTAAAATATGCAGGCAGGCTTTCGGAGTCAAGACCGTTGCCTCCCCAACGCCTTGTTCTCCAAGCAGGATCGCCTTCTAAAGATGCATTTTCCGGGATAACAAGCTTATGGCACTTAGCAATAGCTTTCCATTAGTGATAGATTTTTAACCGACTTCGAAAAAGGAGGAGGTTATCAATTCGGATGTCTGTATTTTTTTTTTTTTTTTTTTTTTATGTATGTTCGGGCATAACTCTGTCATATATTGACGGATTTGCAAAATTCTTTTTTTGTTCGAAAGGGGTTTATTCCGAAATGGTCCCATTTAAATTTCAAAAAGATCTGATGATGGGTTTCGGAGACAGACAACGGAACTCTTCAAAAATTGACAGCAAATCAACCGCAATTGCTGCTATCGTATGTCTATGAATTGTTAACACAGTTTAATGGGGAGCCACAACTAAAAAGTGAAAAATAAAAAACTTTTTTACAAAAAAATAAAACCGACTTCCAAAAAAAGTGCAAAATAACTTTAATTTCGGAAGTCGGTGTCAAAAAAAAAACGAAGACACAAAACAGGAACACCGACTTCCGAAATTAAAGTTATTTTGCACTTTTTTTGGAAGTCGGTTTTATTTTTTTGTAAAAAAGTTTTTTTTTTTGTAATATGATCAATAGTTCTAGAAATTAAACCATCGTCACCGCACGTACTACTGTACGCGTCGCGTCGTCTCTCCAATCCTTGTAAGATTTCTGAAAATAATTGCTAAACCAGTAACTATACAGTAGTATCATTGAAATTATCATACAGTCCTCTAATACTCTCAGAGATAAAACTAAAAAGTTTTTAGTTTTTTAGTTCTTTTTAGTAAATTATACTAATCAACACTCTTAAATTGCACAGCATACTTAATTTACTCATTTTACCCATTCTAAATTTACAATAGAAAACGCGGCAGGCACAAAAAGTGATGTCCAGATGAGCTGGGCTCTTCCATATAAGATTAGCCACAATCACTGTAAACCAATAGATTTGGATTTGTGGAAGAAGGGAAAGAGTGGACGTCCTTCGGCTGAAATGATGATGAAGCAGTTTTAATACCTAATAATAAGTTACAAAACAATAAAATTGTAGGTATTTCCAAGAATCCGGATAGCAAAAAAAAACTTTTGTACAAAAAAAAAAACATTTTTACAAAAAGAAACTTTTTACAAAATATACAACTGACTTCTAATAATTGCAAAATAACTTTAATTTCTGAAGTCGGCGTCAAATAACGAAGAAACAAAATATAAACACCAACTTTCGAAATTAAAGTTAGTTTGTTTTTAGAAATCGATTGTAATTTTTGTAAACAAGTTTTTTATTTGACATCCCACATGATCATTTAATAAAAATAACTTTTTTACAAAAAAATAAAACCGACTTCCAAAAAAGTGCAAAATAACTTTAATTTCGGAAGTTGGTGTTTCTGGTTTTGTGACTTCGTTTTTTGACACCGACTTCTGAAATTAGATTTATTTTGCACTTTTTTTGGAAGTCGGTTCTATTTTTGGTAAAAAAGTTTTTTGATTTTTCACTTTTTAGTTGTGGTTCCCCATTAATCTGTGTTAATAATTCATAGTCATACGACTGCAACAATCGCGGTTGATTTCTGTCAATTTTTAAAGAGTTCCTTTGTCTGTCTCCGAAACCCATCATCAGATTTATACGAAATTTAAATGGGACCATTTCGGAACAAACCTTTTTCGAACAAAAAGATTTGCAAATCCGTCAATATATTTGGACTATATAATAGACGGAGTTATGCCTGAATATACATAAAAAAATATAAATATTTATACATCCGAATTGATAACCTCCTTCTTTTTGATGTCGGTTAAAAAACGACTACACTTTACTTAGTGGCGACCGCCATTTTGATTTTTTTTGTCAAATAACGAAGAAACAAAATACAAGCACCGACTTCCGAAAATAAAGCTATTTTGTATTTTCTAGAAGTCGGTTGTATCTTCTGTAAAAAAGTTTTTTATTTTTCACTTTTTAGTTGTTGTACCCACAGAACAGAAAAAAATACAACCGACTTCCTTAAATAATACTAAAAAATGCAAAATAACTTTAATTTCGGAAGTCGGTGTTTCTAATTTGGTTTCTTTGTTATTTGACACCGACTTCCGAAATTAAAGTTATTTTGCATTTTTTAGTATTATTTATGGAAGTCGGTTGTATTTTTTTTTTGTAAAAAGTTTTGTTTTTCACTTTTTAGTTGTTGTACCCCATTCTAAAACTAAATTAATAGAAAAGTTATGCCCGAATTGATAGCCAAATAAGGAATTTGAATATAGTTGGTGAAATTAGGGTGTTTCAGGGTGAACTGTACAAATCTGTATACCCCTTCAGAGCGTAACAGCGTGATGTAATGTTTTGAAGTGGTGAAAACAATATACAGACATGCGATTGCAGCAATTCTGGAAGGTTTGCTATCATTTATTGAAGAGTTCCATTGTGTATCTCCGAAGTTCTTCATCAGATCTTCACCAAATTAAAATGGGACCACATGTGAAGCAACAGCTTTTAAATAAAAAATATTTTATGAGGTAACACATAAAAAAAATTTAAAAAAATACAGTCGAATTGAGAACCTCCTCCTTTTTTTGAAGTCGGTTAAAAAACAGTAGAAATCGCGTAGCGCTTCATTAGTATCGGAACCGGCGTACCCAAACTCACACATATACAGGTTAATTGTATTTCGTAACACTAAGAAATCCTTGGTGTGATTGGTAATTTATTATTGAAAGAAAGTAGGAAATATGCGTTCAATCACAGAAGATCCATAGGCCAGATCCATGATGGATCTAGTGACGATTGTTTTTCTCATTGGATCCTGATTTCAAAATGTGGATCTACTGAGATTTTTTTATTCAAAAGACCCATGAGCCAGATCCATGATGGATCTTATTCAACCTACATGATGAGTTGATGATGACTTTTTGATATGAGCAAATATGAGTAATAAATATATCTGTCATATTGACATTGTCATTCAATCTCAGAAGATCCATTAGTTTATTGCGTTTATAATTTTATTGTTAACGCAAAATGAGTGCTAACGAAGAGTTGAAATTTATTAAAAGTGGGCGTGGTAAAGTATTATTATGCGAGGGCTACAGATTCCACAGACATGTTCTTTATAAAAAAGGCACTAGGCTGTGGCGTTGTGAAAATTACAAAACTTCAAAATTAAAATGTACTGGATCAGTAACATTAAATTCGGTGAGTGATTTCTTTGTTTAATGGATATCCTCTTTCAAAAAAATATTTACCAACATTATTTTACAACTTTTCTTACTACTATTTTACCTACTTAATGTTTTAGGACAAAAGTATTACAAAACGAAAACCCCATTGCGATGCCTGTGTTCCTGATGTAGCCCATAATTTAATAGAAGGCACATTAAGTGATTACTGCCAAGAAGCAACATATGGCAAAGAGCCTGCTCCCCGCGTATACAAGAAGGCACTTTCCTATGTAGAAAGCAAAGGATGGCATTTATCTTCTAACAAACCAGTACCTACTTTCGATGAAAAAAAATCTGGGATATATCGTCAAAGAAATAAGTTGGCTCAAGTTAAGAAAACTAGCACAAAATGTTCAGAGGAGGTAGAAGTACCTAAACAGTATGAAGATTTTTTACTTGCGGACTACTCGCATAAGGGTATGCGAATTGTTGTATTTTTGTTCAAAAGACGCACAAATGCGTCTAAAACTACTGACTAATTATTTTATGGATGGGACATATCAAGCTTGTCCAACACCTTTTGGACAGATGTATGTCATTCAAGCAGATATTGGCAGCGACTCTAATAATACCAACATAGTGCCATTGGTTTTTGCCTTTATGACACATAAAACCACAGAGGCGTACACGATCCTATTTAATTTAATTAGAGCCCAGGTTCCAGACTGGCAGCCCAAGATAGTCACCATTGATTTTGAAAAGGCAGCTATGTTTGCATTGTCAAAAATGGATGTGGAAATTCATGGTTGCCACTACCATTTTTCTAATGGCCTATTTCGTAAAGCGAAAGCTTTAGACATAAAGCTAACTAAAAACAACAGAAGGATAATTACATTATGTGGTAAACTGGCTTTACTTCCTGAAAACCTTATAAAAGATGGCTGGGATTATATTAAAAGTGAGATTTCGCCAAACGAGAACGAGCTAAGTAAATTTGTAAATTACTTTCAAAAATACTGGATGAATGACTACTACTATAGGATCTGGTGTGTGTATGGGCTGCGCCACCGCACTAACAATAGTGTAGAAGGTTGGAATCATGGCATCAACACGAACGTTAATAGAAATGAAGTGCATCTTTTACAGATACTGCACATTTTACATCAAGAGTATACGTACCGAGTGGTCCTTAACATCCCTAGCTAGGATGGCTGAGGCTGCCAGGGAAATTCCCAAGCACTCTGCTTGGAAGACTGTGTTATGGACCCCCAGTTTTAATGTTTATGGCAAGATGGTTTTTTCCCAACCATAGCATCACTTCGCTGAGTCCCCTTTTGGCAATCTCTTTTGCGGAGGTCCAATCACGGTCATACGATAGAATTAAGTACTGTGTCATCTGCATAGGCTATTATTTTTGCTGAGGGTAGGGATAGCTGATAGAGTTCGGTGACATAGATTTGAAAAAGAAGGGGACTGAGAAGACTTCCCTGTGGCCGACAACCACATTGCTTGCGTCGCTAATATATTCCCCAATCTTAACGCACTGCAATCTATCGGTGAGAAAACTGTTGAATAGAGTCAGAGCAATGCCTCGAACTCCGATAGTTTCTAGCTTAGAAAGAAGTAGAGGGACAGAGACAGTGTCGAACGCCTTTGAAAGGTCTAGAAAGATTCCTACACATTTGAATTTATTGTCAACCCTATCAACTACAAAGTCGAGTAGAGATGTCACTGCATCTTCAATTGACAATCCGCGTCTGAAGCCGGATTGATTTTGGTAAATAATTTTGTGTTTATCGAGGAAATTATTCAGGCGTTTGTACAATATTCTTTCCAGAACCTTAGAGATCGCTGGGAGGACTGATATTGGGCGGTAGTTAGTAACCTTGTCTCTGTCCCCAGACTTGTAGATTGGGTGTACAATTGCCTTTTTCAAGGCATTTAGGAATGCACCTGTAGATATTGCTAGGTTGCAGATATGTGTTATAGGTGAGACTAGAATGTGACTAGCGTGTATTAGTAATTTAGGTGGAATGCCGTCCCATCCGGTAGCACTATTGATTCGGAGATTGCTTATTACGAGTACCTATCGATTTAACCTTTTCTTCATCTGTTTCCAGAACAACCATTGAGTTTGCCGTAGCCTGTTGAACATTGTTGGAGGCTTGGGGGAAATTCTGAGGAGAGATGTTATTCGTTAGATTTATACCCACATTTGCAAAGAACGTGTTAACTGTATTGACGGATTTAGTAGGGCAATTTTCGATTGTCAAAAGCTCTGTTGATGTCGACCGTATGCATTTGGTGTCAGTTACATTGCGAATTACTTCCCACATTTTTTTAGGCTTGTTTTTAGCCTTTTGGAATTCCTTTTCTTCATAATCTTTTTTTTTGTTTTTTTAGTACGTTATTGCAGAAGTTGCGATACCTTAGATAAGTTAGTTTTAAGATCTGATTGTTTAGTTCTTTATTTGTTTTGTTGTGCAGTCTGTCCCTATTATGTATGCACCTCAAAAAACCGATGGTAATCCATGATTTTAAAATTCTTTGTTTGTTTGTTATTGATTTGTGGATAGTATTTTAAGATAAAATTGGGGAGATTATATTTAATAATTCGTTGGTAGCCTGATTAGCATCAGTTTTTATTGTGTATACAGTAGAGAAATCACAGTTATTAATATCAGAGATAACTTTTGAAATATCGAGGCAAGATGCTTGCAATTTAGTGTTTTTAGGTCTGGGTTTGCTGATCTCGAGGTTTAAAAGGACTGATGTGTGGTCCGTGATCGAAGTTTCCAGTATTAAGGTTTATTGCTGATTTTAAGCAGACATTATGCGAACTCCGCAAAACTCGGGGTACACAGGTCCCTGTTCTGTGGTTGTACCCCATAGTAAAAACTAAATATTAAAGTTATGCCCGAATAACATGGAATTTGAACATTTGGAGAAAAACAAAACGTCATCTGTGTATACATATTTCTTGTTTATGTTGATTTTTTTGTAACAAGACTGATCCGCGTAGTGTGTGCGTGGAGCAGATATTATGCGAACTCCGCAAAACTCGGGATACACGGGCCCCTGTTCTGTGGTTGTACCCCAGAAGAAAAAAAACTTTTTTACAAAAAAAACTACCGATTTCCAAAAAAAAAAATACACTAAAATTTAAAAAATAACTTTAATTTCGGAAGTCGGTGTTTGTATTTTACTTCTTCGTTATTTGACACCGACTTCCGAAATTAAAGTTATTTTACAATTTTTAGTGTATTTTTTTTTTTGGAAGTCGGTTGTTTTTTTTGTAAAAAAGTTTTTTTATTTTTCACTTTTTAGTTGTAATACCCCAGAACTAAAAACCCCAATACCATAGAACGTGGAATTTAAACATTTGGAGAACATCAATACGTCATCGAGGTATACATATTTTTCGTTTTTGTTCAGTTTCTCAAAAAGCGCTGAAGCAATTTCGATAAAATTTATATGGGACCACTTGGGAGTATATTCTTTCGGATAAAAAAAGAATTTTGGAAATCGGTCCACAACTGACGGAGAAATCGGCGGACATACATAAAACATACATACAGTCGAACACAGAACCTCCTCCTTTTTTGATAGTCGGTTAAAAACTAAATATTAAAGTTATGCCCCAATAACATGGAATTTGAACATTTGGAGAGAACCAAAACGTCATCTGTGTATACATATTTCTTGCTTATGTTGATTTTTTTTTAAATTGCTGAATCGATTTCGATAAAATTTATGTGGGACCACCTCTGAAGTATGACCTACCAAAAAAAAAAAAAAACATCAAAAAAGATTCACAAATGGCGGAGATATCGCGTAACAAACAAACAAACAAAAAAAACTTTATAACAAAAATTAACCGACGAAAAAGAACTAAAAAGCAAAAAATAAATAAACCTTTTAAGTCTTGAGTATTGAACTTATTTACCTACATAAAATATCAAATTTTATATAAACTAATTTTAAGTCGGCGCCAAACATCAATTTGATTTTTAAATATCTAAATTTTATACGTGAATAAGGCTGTAACTATGTAATTAATCATTTTATTAATTGGCGCCGACTCAAAATTAGTTTATATAAAATTTGATATTTTATGTAGGTAAATAAGCTCAATACTCAAGACTTAAAAGGTTTATTTATTTTGTGCTTTTTAGTTCTTTTTTATTATTTATTTATTTATTTATTTAAATTTATCTCAGGTACATACCCATATGTGTTAGTATTACTTAAAAACTATGTTAGTACAATTATAATTAAATTAATATTAATTTATATTGTTGTTCCACCTCCTGGAGACACCTGGTAACAATACATGCACTGCACACAGGTGCCCCATGAGGTGGCCTTCAACCTTACTTGCAACAACGCTCAGGAGACCGTTGTCGCTGTCCCGCACCCGACGCAGCAGTGATGCAGCTCTCCTACGCATGATCGCAAAGAAATCGTCAGTACGCGCTGCCGCGAACATCCCCGACGCGCTACAGAAACGTGGCAGCGACAACAGTATCCTAAACGCGTTGTTATATTGCACACGCAATATAACAACGGTCGGCCGGTTTTTCCGTTTATTTTTTTTGTTAAAAAGTTTTTTATTTTATGATTTTTTGTGGCTCGCATCTTCTTTTAACACTCTGAGGCTAATTTCTAAATCTTCATCATTCCTCTTGCCACTGAGCTGATGATATAACAATCCTTCCATGAAGTTCCCAGGACCAGTTGAGGTTACCTCCAATATTGTAAAGACGTCTTTTCTTCAAAGCATATTAAGTGGTATTTGTCACTAAAACCAGTTTTTTATAATTTTCGAGGTTCTCTCTCAATTTTTTCAGGAGTAAAGCGAAAGCTTTAGACATAAAGCTAACTAAAAACAACAGAAGGATAATTACATTATGTGGTAAACTGGCTTTACTTCCTGAAAACCTTATAAAAGATGGCTGGGATTATATTAAAAGTGAGATTTCGCCAAACGAGAACGAGCTAAGTAAATTTGTAAATTACTTTCAAAAATACTGGATGAATGACTACTACTATAGGATCTGGTGTGTGTATGGGCTGCGCCGACGCACTAACAATAGTGTAGAAGGTTGGAATCACGGCATCAACACGAACGTTAATAGAAATGAAGTGCATCTTTTACAGATACTGCACATTTTACATCAAGAGTATACGTACCGAGTGGTCCTTAACATCCCTAGCTAGGATGGCTGAGGCTGCCATCCTAGCTACTATAGGATCTATATAAGTATACCCTATCTAAGAAAAAAATAATCATCAAAATCGGTTCATAAATAACGGAGTGAGGGCCGAACATACATACAGAAACGCTAAACGTGCCCACAAATTTTGAGGTTTTCTCTCAATTTTATCAGGATTCCAGTGTCAGATCCTGACTTCCTTGACATGGAACTAACCTTGAGGTACACCCTATCTAACTAAAAAGAATAATCAAAATCGGTTGATAAATAAGGGAGTGAGGGCCGCACATACATACAGAAACGCTAAACGTGCCCACAATTTTCGAGGTTTTCTCTCAATTTTATCAGGATTCCACTGTCAGATCCTGACTTCCTTGACATGAGACCACCCATGGGGTATACCCTATCCAACAAAAAAAGAATAATCAAAATCGGTTCATAAATGACGGAGCGAGGGCTGAACATATACAAAAAAAAAAATATATATATATATACGGTCGAATTGAGAACCTCCTCCTTTTTTTTCGTCGGTTAAAAAAAACATAGTGACGAATTAAGAACCTCCTCTTTTTTGAAGTTGGTTAAAAAATAGAATCAACTTCCAAAAAAAGTGCAAAATAACCTTAATTTCGGAAGTCGGTGTTTCTGGTTTTGTCTTCGTTTTTAGACACCGACTTCCGAAATTAAGGTTATTTTGCATTTTTTTTTTGGAAGTCGGTTATATTTTTTTGTAAAAAAAATTTATATTTTTCAATTTTTAGTTGTGGTTCCACATTAAACTGTGTTAACAATTCATAGACATACGATCGCAACAATCGCGGTTGATTTGCTGTCAATTTTTGAAGAGTTTCGTTGTCTGTCTCCGAAACCCATCATCAGATCTATATGAAATTTAAATGGTACTATTTCGAAACAAACCTCTTTCGAACAAAAAAATAATTTTGCAAATCCGTCAATATATATTATAACGGAGTAATGCCTGAACATACATAAAAAAAAAATACAAACATCCGAATTGATAACCTCCTTCTTTTTGAAGTCGGTTAAAAAGACGTCTGACCTTCACACTATACCAAAGTATAATAGAGTGTGTTGTGAATAAGGTTTAAATTACTAAAGCAATAAGGACGGCGACACGCCGCGCTGAATAAACGAAGACTCTGAGGTGAAAATGAAACAGTACGGTTAGGGTTGCCACGAAAGAAAAATTCTAATAAAATATTTAAGAAAAAAAAAACAAAGTTTTATAGTGCGATGACTTTTTACATAACATCACAATTGCATTCACCTTAAAATTAGATAAGTGGTCTACCTACAGTACAGCCACTTTCTGATAGTCATGTTTAAGTCCCGAGTGCTAGGTGGGAAACCTATTGCCATGAGGCAGTCACAAATCCTGACTTTGGGCTTCTACTGAAAAATTTCAAATTTAAAAAAAAAACCTACATTTTTATGAGTTATATATACCTAATGCCGGCCGCCATTTTAATTTAATTTTCAAATTCATATAGCCTATAACTTTGGCTGTCAAGGATAAATCTAATGATACCTCATTTATTACAATCCATGAAGGCGTTTAGGCTACAAGATATGCCAAAGAAATAGAACATACATACATATTCTCAAAAATCACTACCCTCCTTTTGGGGCAGTCGGGTAATAACTCACATTTTCCATACCATTTATTTTTGTATTTTTAGGGTTTCGAAAGTCGAATGAAAAAACGGAACCCTTATAGGATCACTCGTGTGTGTGTCTGTCTGTCTGTCCGTCTGTCACAGCCAATTTGCTCCAAATCTGCTGGACCAATAGAGTTCAAATTTGGTACACAGATGAATATAATTATTTGACCCAAACACGGACGCGTACCCTTAATAAATTAATTTGGTATATGGTGGTCTCTTTTGGGGTGCAAATAGGAAAATTCAAAATCAAAGATTTTCAAACTGTGTCGCGCGTCAAATCAAATGAATAATATTGTAAGGTTTTTATTTTCATAATTTTAAAATTAAGTTAGTTAAGAAAATAGATGAAAAATTACCATTCCCCCCTCCCCCTTATCTCCGAAACCATTGGGCTAAAAACTTTGAAAAAAAAATACAGAAAGTAGTTCTTTATTTATAGATTACAGGAAAACCAATAAGGTGGAGGCAGTTTAAAAAAAACCTAAAAAAAAGTATGATATGTTTGTTGTACCCTTTGCGCGCGAGTCCGACTTGCTCTTGGTCGGTATTTTTTCTCTATTATCTTTGGTATTTATAGACAAATAAACTATTTTAATTTATAAAAAATGAAAACTCGGTGTGGCAGCCCTATGCCTTAATATTCATCTTAGCTCGCGCCGTCTTTGCGCCGACAGGTAACGTCCAAAAATACGTTTTTATTTCAAATATTAGGTTTCTTGCTGCTAACGTTACTATAAGTAAGTACTTATGTATTTATTTAAAACTTTATCTAAAATTTATTTACCTACAAGATAATAAAAAAGGTTATATTAACGCTATATTGAAAACAAAATGCCTAGTTATTAGGCACATTGTTTACTTTATTAGCTACCACGGCTGATTTAATAAAAAAATCATTCATAGACCAAAAATCTAAACTCTGAAGCATAAGCAAGATTAATTAACAAAAGCACATAAAGTTTAAAATTAACTGCCACTCACAATAGTGGCTAATACAATAACACCAAACTTTCCTAATAAGCTGTAATCTAATTTCAACCCTAAAAGTTTGAATCACAAAGTTAGTTTGAACCGCTTAGAATCGGTTTAAACCGCTTTTCGGCGGATATTAATCCCAGGAGCACAGAGACCGCGGAAGCTATACGAAACGGGGGTCGAATTTTTGCCATACACCGCTATTTTTTTAACGACTATTGAATTGAAAATTTAACACTGGTAACATTAATTCGTTCCTAATGTTTGCCACACAAGGTGCTGTTTTATTTGTGGATTTGTCAATGCCTTTTTATTGTTCCCAATTTCACATCTGCTTGCCTGTCTAATGTGCAAAGATAATTACTATTACTTTTTACTTTAAAGCTGCGGTCAACGACAGCAGCAACTGGTAAAAACTTATAATCATGTTTTTAGAACATACCGACCATGTTCTGACAAATAAATGATTATGATTATTATCAAGAAGATATAGTTTCTCTAAAAATCAGCCCACAACCAAATAACGACGTTAACAGAATTTGAGGTCTTGAGTTTGATTCCCGTGTCAGGCAAAGTGTTCTTACGCCCAGGGGTAGCGGATAAATTCTTAACAGAGTTACCGCTTCCCTGGGCACTCAGGCAAGGAAGGAACAGGGGTGGGTTTTAGTCAGTACCTAAGTGTCTGACACGCCCTCCCGCTCCACCTAGAGCGGGAGATGTCATTGAATGATTTCCCGACCCCAAAAAGAAAAAAGCCAAAGTGTTATCGGGTTTTTTCATGTGATATTTCTCAGCTGTAGCCTGGTGGCTTGTGGCCGATTGATGGCTATAGGCTTGCCACCTATTACATGGCATGTAAACATAACTTATTTGGGTTTACTATACGCATATCTCTGCTTAACCATAGGGAACACGGGCGTGATATTAATATTAATCAATTATTAATGTACTTGTTACAGTCAATACTGTTACTTAGTAACAAGTTTTGACTAGCTTCGGTTGGTTCTGGTGGTCGCCACTGTTGATTCTGGCTTACAAGAGTTACAGTGGTTTGGGCATAGTGTGGTGGGCTTGGTTTCCGTCAAAACCGTTAGAACGCGTTTGTTAAATTATTAATAAAATACGAAACGTTTTAGTTACCTAGAATCAATACAGCAAAATGATGATAAAAGACCTACCAACTGAACAGTTTTTTTTTGGGTGAATGTAAGTAGGTAGGTAATTATAAAGTAGTTTTAACTGGTCAAAAGTATTTCTGACCCAAATTTGCAGTTAAAAGTGGTTTTTACTAATAAACAGATATGACTATAACATACACACATAATAAATAAACAAGCAGAAGGAAACTACAAAAAAGGTACAAAGCTGGTAATTAAAAGTCAAAATTGTAATGGCTGCAGTAAATACTGATTACCTCATTTCGGTAGCAAAACATTCCACGTTCTGTCTCAAATGTCATTCAGAAATAATCACTTGAGCAAAGCATTCCACCTTCTGTCTCAAATGTAATTCAGAAATACTTGCTTGAGCAAAGCATTCCGTGTTGTCTCAAATGTCATTCAGAAATACTCGCTTGAGCAAAGCATTCCATGTTGTCTCAAATGTAATTCAAAAATACTTGCTTGAGCAAAGCATTAAACCCTCTGTCTAAAATGTCATTCAGAAATAATCACTTGAGCAAAGCATTCCACGTTCTGTCTCAAATGTAATTCAAAAATACTTGCTTGAGCAAAGCATTCCACCTTCTGTCTCAAATGTAATTCAGAAATACTCGCATGAGCAAAACATTCCATGTTTTCTCAAATGTCATTCAGAAATACTCGCTTGAGCAAAGCAATCCACGTTCTGTCTCAAATGTCATTCGGAAATATTCCTGACCGCTCCTGATGCACAACATTCGTAAAGCAAGTTCTTTAAGATCGCTTGAATGTTTAGATTGAACTGGTAAACGGTAGTGGATTTCTGGTGGAAAGCTTTGTTTTAATCCCTGAAAGACGAAGTTGCGCCATTTGCGTCTTTGTCTACCTAGAAGCGAGTTATAAGTAGTTGGAACTTTGAGCGAATTAGCACTTAGCACCTCTTCAAGTTATAATTAAATGACTGTGATCAACGTAGAACTTTATCAATAGTGGGTGTTCAATAAGATCTTCTTTAGAAATAGATGATATTATTTTTTTGCAGTGGTTGCCTGCGTGAATGCCGAAAATGAATTCACGGGAAGAACTATGCTGATAAAAAATTCATCATCAGCTTATTAACGCGTCAAGCCCCTCATTAGCAGACACAATTAAAAACCTATTGTTGCCTTACCTTATTTATGGTAATGCGAGGGGCCTGACGCGTAACGTCCCCACTGCTCGGGCACAGGCCTCCTCTCTGTGAAAGGGTGTGGCCCAATGTGGGTTGGTGGATGTCTCATATCTTTGAATTATTGGTTGTAGGACATGCCGGTTACCTCACGATGTTTTTCTTCACCGTCTTGAAAGCAGTGGTGATGAAAATAATTTACTTACACAAAGTAAAGCGTCTGCTAGGTTTGAGCCACCACTGCTCGATAAGAAATTATCTTATGATTGTCTAAACCGAAGCCTTCTCTATGAGTTTTTGAAGGATTTGTGGGCACAATAACAGACAAACTCTGGGATGAGGTGCGTGTGTAAATCTTCGATATATTTTTACAAATTAAAGTATAATTACTTATTGAATCTTTTATTCATAGGTACGTACACACATAAATATAATACAAGAATACATTTAAAGTAAACGGTTGTACAGCTAACTGGGTACCTATTGTTTTCTACTAGCAAAACTTTTAGTAGATAAATCGTTCCCCCGATTTACACGTTCCTAGTGTTAAGAATCTCCGGCTCTTAATTTTACCAACTTCATCTAATCCCAACTAATTAGTAACCGTCTCAAACACCGGTTTTAATCCTCCGCGCCAGTGGTTCGAAAGTATCGGAAAGAGTTACACTGACGTCTTTTACTCGATTAATTACTTAATTTCAAGTTACTTGAAGATAGTTGAAATAAATTGGCTTGAGAAGGTAACTTCTAATCATAGTTTTATTGGTACTTGAAGTTTTAGCAAGATTTAATAGTGCGTGGGTAGATACCCTATGCCACCCACGCCAAAGAAATAAGAATTCTGTTAAAACAGGCCAAGTGCGAGTTGGACTCGTGCACGAAGGGTTCCGTACAATTATCTATAAAAACGGCAAATAAATCATGTATAGCCCCTTTAAATATTTATTTTATTCTGTTTTTTTAGTATTTTTTGTTATAGCGGCAACAGAAATACATCACCTATGAAAATTTCAACTGTCTAACTATCACGGTTCATGAGATACAGCCTGGTGACAGACGGACAGACAGACAAACGGACGGACAGCGGAGTCTTAGTAATAGGGTCCCGTTTTACCCTTTACCCTAAAAAGCATCAGACGATTTTAACTTAACAGAATTCCACCATCAACACGTATCTAGCCACTTATCTTACCTTCTTTTTTCTGGACAAGCCCGCCACACTATTCCCAAACACTGCAACTCTTTTCTTTTTTTTTGGGTTTGGAAAATCAACCAAAAAAGCCAGACTCAACAGTGGAGACAGCCCAAAAAAGCCAGACTCAACAGTGGAGACAGCCCAAAAAAGCCAGACTCAACAGTGGAGACAGCCCAAAAAAGCCAGACTCAACAGTGGAGACAGCCCAAAAAACACTGAGGCAATGAAGCTCGACGAGTTCTGGAAAAAGGATTAAACTGTCTTAGGTCTCGCAACGAAATTTATTAGAAAAGAAGGGCGAAGAAGTAAGAAAAACCACCGGCCAAGTGCAAGTCGGATTTCGCACATTTAGGGTTCGATACCAAATGAGGGAAGTATCAAAGAAAAAATTTGATTTATCAATATATTGGTGTTTGTTAGTAAAAATATACATAATAATAAACATTATCACCGAACTTCAAGTTTTCGGTCAATGGGAAGTTAAAAAAATCCTTTGGACCAATTTTTGTGACAGAATTTTGTTACAGACGACGGACAGACAGATAGACGGACACGTGAGTGACAGCAATAGGGTTCAGTTTGGACCCGTCGGATACGGAACCCTAAAAACAGAATTCCCACCTTTTAACATGGATCCATGTTTTAGTCAGGCCTGTTGGTCTAGTGGTTAGTGACCCGGACTGCTATGCCGGAGGTCGTGGGTTCGATTCCCACCCAGAACAAATGTTTGTGTAATGAGCACGATCATTTGTTCTGTGTCTGGGTGTAATTTATCTATAATATTTATGTATTTAGAAATATATAAGTATGTTTATCAGTTGTCTAGTACTCATAACACAAGCTCTGCTTAGCTTGGGACTAGATGGCGTTGTGTGATAGTTATGGAATATTATATTATTATATTTTACATGGAGCATCTGCCCATCTGACCTCCACAACCCATTAGCTACTAAAATGGGTAACACTAAAATGCTACTATACCCCTTGGCAAGACTGTTGTCAGATTTCCTGGCTTCTGACTATTCATCAAGACTGATAGAGACCGGTCAACAAATGACAACAAGGAACAACGGCTTAACGTGCTTTCCGAGACACGGAATAATCTAGCCAGTTAAATCAGCTACCTTACTTATTTATAAATCTGTCAACAAAACATTGGTTGTCTGTGAATAATTTTAATGTCCAACTTTAATGGGAATCCCATGAAAATTAAGAAAAAAATATTTACGGCCGTATCAAATAATTGCAGCAACGACAGCGAAATAGGCAACATTATTCTGCTTACTCTGTTGGGAAATTCAAGCGTGACATACAACAAAAAAATAATAATAATGGCACGTTCTATAATGACAAACAGTCAACTGCATTTTAAAATTCGAACTCGTCACTCCAAATGTCATGTCCCCACAGATTCATTAAAACTATTAAGGCGGCAAATTGCAAAAGACGACTATTCCCTTAGTTGTACTTAAAATAAAATAAATTGGCTTTACAAACTTGCAAATGTTTTAACAGTGTTACTATTTTACTCTGGAGGATAGTTTGTTTAGGATTTCGTGAGGATTACTAAAAAGTTAGAAAGTATTAGTATTTAGGCTGGAAAGGAGAGAAAAGTGTTTTTGTATACAGAGTGGAAACTTTCATCGGGGCAGTAAGGGGAACTAACTTATCCGTTGCAGCTACACCAATAGGGTCTTAGGAGGCTATCCATGATTTTTAATTTTAATTCCAAATCACAGTTTAAAAATAAAAAGACATGTTGCGCCGACCCCAAATAAATTGAGATAAGGGCAGGAGAATGATGTATGGAGAGGGAGGCCAAAGAAAGTATGGATGGATTGTGTGAGGAGTGATATGAAAGAAAAGGAAATTAGTAATAGCGTGACGGCTGACAGGACAGAATGGAAGAAGAAAACGTGTTGCGCCGACCCCAAGTAACATGGGATAAGGGCAAGAAGATGATGATGAGTTTAAAAATAAAAAGAAAATGTAAGTAGGAAAATGGACATCTTACACAAAAAGAACCGACTTCCAAAATAAAAAAAATACACTAAAAATAAAAAAATAACTAATTTGGGAAGTCGGTGTTTGTATTTTATTTCTTCGTTATTTAACACCGACTGCCGAAATTAAAGTTATTTTTTTTAATTTTTAGTGTATTTTCTTTTTCGAAAGTCGGTTGTTTTTTTTTGTGAAAAAGTTTTTAATTTTTCAATTTTTAGTTGTTTACACCCCAGAACTAAAAACTCCAATAACATGGAACGTGGAATTTAAACACACTCATAATTGGAGAAAACAAAAACGTCATCTAGGTATACGTATTTGTTCGTTTTTGTTCAGTTTCTCAAAAAGCGCTGAAGGAATTTCGATAAAATTTATATGGGACCGAAATTGCTTCAGAAAAATAAAAAAAAACGCACACCTCGGGAGTATATGCTTTTTAAAGATTTTTGTAAATCGGTCCTCAACTGACAGAGAAATCGGTGGAAATACATAAAAAAAAACATACAGCCTAACATAGAACCTCCTCCTTTTTAGAAAGTCGGTTAAAAAAAATTGATGCCAATTGATCCTGTTTCTAATAACAGAAATTTTATAGAACACACCAAAGCAAAACCTAGTCTTAATGAATATCAATGAACAAATTAATATATCGTGTCAGTAAAGGATTTGATTCTGTATTAAATTATTGATCTCAATTAAATTCGATACTACACTCATTTGTATAAGCCCTTTGATTGAATATGACAGGGGTGGGTTCCGTTCTTAAATTAATCTTATCTAATTAATGCATTATTTTGGACCGTGCTCCGTAATTTAATCGATACAGTTTTTTCCGGGTTCCGAAAGTCAGTATGAAAAAAAAAAAAAAATCGAACCCTCACTGTGTGTCCCCGGGTGTTTCCATTGCGAGGATTGCCCAGTGGACACGGTGGAGCATACGGTGGAGGTTTGCCCCGCTTGGGCAGAGCACCGCCGTGTCCTCGTGGATGCGATAGGCGGCAGCGACCTCTCGCGCCGTGCCCTGGTTCAGGCCATGGTACGGAGCGAGAGGGAATGGGAGGCCGTCTCCTCCTTCTGCGAAGCAGTAATGCTCGCGAAGAGGGAGGCGGCATACGCTAGGGAGATTCGAACACAGCCGAGTCGCCCTAGCGCTCCCAGCCGCAACCGCCGCCTGAGACGCCAGGGGGTTCGGACGCCGCCAGACGATCTCCGGCCACCGTAGACCCGGGCCTGCGGACGGCGAGTAGTGGGTAACTCGCCGTCCGATCAGCACCAGGCCCGAGAGTCGACGGCGCGTAGTGTTCCATGCGCGCCTCAAAGAGTTGTCAGCCAAGGGAAGGGGCCTGCCACGGCCGATGCCTGCCCGGGGGTGGAGGATAAATTCGAAAGAGTTACCTCGCCCCCGGGCACTCGAGGCAGGGAGGAACAGGGGTGGGTTTTAGTCAGTAAGAGTCTGACACACCCTTCCGCTCCACCCTAGAGCGGAAGAAGTCATAGGATGATTTCCCACCCCCCAAAAAAAAACCCTTACTGTGTCTGTCTGTCTCCGTCTTTTACAGTCAATTTTCTTCGAATCTACTGAAACGATTGAGTAGCAATTTGGTACACACATGAATATTTGTTATTCAAACACGGAAGGGTAACGTAAATGAATGAATTTGGAATATGGGGGTCACTTTTGAGGTGCAAATCGTTTTTTTTTTTTAATTTCAAGCTGCCGTGCGACATATCAACTAGGAGGTTCTTCATAAATATATATATATCTTTTTAAATAAAATAGAAACAAATATTTTTTATTAAAAGAAATAATTAATTAAGAAAAATAGGTGAAAATGTACCCTTATCTCCGAAACTACTGAATCTAAAAATTGAAACAAATATACCCAAAATAGTTTCTTACCTAAAGATTAGGTTACTTCTTGGCAAACGTGCTTCAACGTCGACTACATCAGTGCTTACCATCAGGTGAGGTAGTGGTCAAACGCGTGCCTAATAATACGAGTTAAAAAAACAGGACAAGTTTGTGTAAAGCCTGTTTCAACATGCATACTTAGGAGGGGGCTTTATATTTATTACTATGAACATATTGATTGAGTTCACGGGTCAATGCCTGACCTAGCTAAAAAAACAAAATTGACGTGTAAAAGTGTTGTTAAAACCTACTTACAAAATAAAATCATTTATCATTCAATTATCATTCATTTATCATTTATTTATCATTCATTTATCATTCAATTCACGTTTAAAAACGGGCCTACATAGGACGACGGTAACTGAAGAAGGAGCTATGAAATCCAACTTCATTGCATTAAAGCTTTCCATGTTCGTAACACCCAAGCGTATAATATGTTTGGGGAGTCTCTCGTAAGTTACGAGTATGAGTACTTTATGTACGTATCTATGTTATGATTTCATTTTCCATATTTTACATGTTTAGGTAAGTTCTAATGGGTAACTTCATCTAAGTAATTTGGTACGAAATTTTCCGAGAAGGTACATTTTATAAGTTGTGCGACCTAATCTTAAACTAACACAGCTAACTTAACAGCGATAATTTTTCCATAAAAATGTGATATTTAAAATACCTTCACGAAATTGTTCAGTATTGAAAAATAATTTAAAAAATCATGCCAACATGGCTTTTAGGGTTAGTCCAGTTATTATTTTGGTAGTTTTACCTAAAAAGTTTTCTGGAAGTTTTTAAAATTGTTAACTTTATAGATTTCAACGTGCTCTTTTCGAAATTTCACTTTGCCACCTCTTTTTTTGCTGCTCGCGCCGCCATTTTGGGAAGAATATCGCCTTTCCAACTCATTGTCCGATGAAAATAGCTATGTAAACTACAGAAAAATGCCTTTATTTAACTTATTTTGTTTAATGAATAGAACAACGTAACACAAGTTTAGGCCAAAAAACTAATTTCCACACCACCATGAGATAGAAGAACGATGTTGAAGATGAACGAAGATTGTTCAACGAAGCTGATAGGTAATCCCTTCCGAATGATGTGAAAGAAATATCTATCGTGACGTTTCGCTTGTTACTAAAAACGATGAACTCGCAAAACCTGGTCCATCAAGGCTATCAAAGCGGAAGGGAATGAGCAAAATTTTGTAATACTGCATTACAAGTGGATTAGACGGTAGACCTACTGAAGATACCACAATTAAAAAAAAACCTGCTAAAAATAATAAGCTTTTCCTATTAAAATCACCTCCACTTTAAAAAAATAATTCACAAAACTACGGATGCAAGTCCGACGCATCGGTCTAACCATTCAACCACTCACTCAAACATTCTTCTAAATATAATTGCTCAAAGGAAAATCCTTCAAAACTCGTTACCTCACCAAAACGCCTCAGCATAACTTCTGCAATAATGTTATGCTTTACAAACTTAATTGAATTTCAAGTTAACAAACCAACGTAAAGCAGTTGTTAAGTATTTACCAAATTGTTTACCCGACACTTCATGGAAATTCGTCCATTAATTATAATCTGACGAGCAACCGTCACTAAGTGGACAGGTAAAGAAGGCTTGCGTTCGGTGGCAGGTAGAGCCAATTGTGGATCTTTCATGGGGGATTCCTACCCGCATGGTCACGGGATGGAGGGTAGTGGAGAAGACGATTACACTTTCCGACCATCGCCACGTTGTGATGCAATGTGACACTCCAGCCCTCCAAAAACCTCGAGACGTCCAAATTCTAGCCCACCAAGGCGACGTTGGCTCCTCAAGCGGCTCAATCGAGACATGCTTATTGCAGCTGCTAACGTCCCGGCGTGGCCAGAGGCTGTTCATTCCGTAGTGTTCCACGCGCGCCTCAAAGAGTTGTCAGCATTCGTGACGGGGCCCGTCATGGCCGATGCCTGCACAGGGGTTGATAAAATCGAAAGAGTTACCTAGCCCCTGGGCATTCAGGGCAGGGAGGAACAGGGGTGGGTTTTAGTCAGTAAGAGTCTGACACGCCCTTCCGCTCCACCCTAGAGTGGGAGAAGTCATTGGATGATTTCCCAGCCCACCAAAAAAAAAATAAGGTGTTTTTTTTTGGGTTTGATCTTACAAGGCAAAGGCACCTGGCTTGGGAAAAGACCAGGGCGTGTGGGATTCTAACCTCACTAAAACCACCTCAGTGATCACTATCAGCACATGGAAGGGATTACCCGTTACTGGAACCACCGTACAACGCCAGTTAGAGCACATCCCTGAGGAGACTATAAAGGAGTATCCCTAAGACTTGCTGTGCAAGTGATCACAGTGCCGCCGTATTCCCTGAAATCACTCGGTGTCACCCGGATATGGCGTAGCCTTCTTCCAACTAAGTAGGGGTTGGCTTTCAGTCTTACTAGATGCAGCTTAGAACAATTAGTTTCGGGTGTATTGTGAAGCCTACCATGTGATACCTAACCGCTCTCCCGGAAAGTGCGTTCACTAAGCTCTACGCAAAGGAGATCTCAAAGAAATGAATCCGAATGTACTTGCACTGTACGTGAAGCATGTCTATGTTGTGTGTTATTTGTAAGTCCTTACCTGTACATTATGTTTTTGGTTCAAAAAAAGTATTTATTTATTTGTTCCTAAGTGTGTGTTCGCTTTTGTTTGTTATATAGTGCTAACCTTCGGTATCTATCTATTTTGTGCTATCGTGTTTCTTGGCCGGCTGACGTTAAAATTGTTTGAGTGAAGGATGAAAAAACGATGTCTTTCTTTTGTCTTTCTAGCTCATTAAGGTTTGACGTTCCTATAGTTATAAAAACTGACGAAATGTGTGTGTATCTACTATTTAGGTACTACATCTTTACCTAACCCTTTATAAAATATATTATGGCGTTATTCGTGTATTCAGACGTTATGTTACGTGATGAGGATATGTTAATTATGTTATGTTATGTCATATCATGTTATGTTATGATGCTAAAGAAAATTTTGATCGTTTGTTGTAAATAACTGACGACAGGTTTGTTCTTACGGTTGCCAAAGTACATACTGTCACTAATATGTATAAAAACATTATTCAGCCGAGACAATGAAAAATGAACCAGCAAATGTCAAGCGTCCGTTACTGGTCTCTTGTCCTATCAGTACCCCGTCACATTTACAAGCATCGCTTCTAATAGGACTTTTTATATCGATTTGAGTTTCTGTAAAGAGTCCAGTAAAACAAAGAAAATGTGCAAGAAAATCAATAAATCTGCCTAGCCTTTTCACAACTACGCTACGTTGCACGGTAGACTTTCAGTCTAAACGAATCCAGCTTAATCCTATTATTGAGGTGCAATTATGCGACTGTAAATGGTTGTTAATTGAACATCACGTCTGAACAACTAGTTTTATTTCTTTAAAAACAATATGTGTTATTTGATATCAGAATATTTGAAATTATATTTTTATAACATAGTGTAATTAATTTGTAAAGTTATGTCTAACGCGGATAAAGAATTAAAAATCACGCAGAAACTATACAGCGTATTTTTCTGAAACCTTCACCATTTTAAAGATAATTTAATTATTTATAATTTAGTCTCAGTGTTTTAGTTAATACCTGTTGTTTTAGGTGTAATATATTAAAAATGCGTGTAATTTCGAACCGAGCTCCTTGATGGGCGAGTCCTATTACTGGGTATTCATCATAAACCAAAACCATATTGTAGCAAATTTAACACCGCAGTTAGAAAACACATTGACTGAATGGTTATATAAATAAGAGAAGTTGAGTTCCATAATCCGAAATCCGAAACCTGCACAGTTTAAAAATCACGTGTATTGTTGAGTACAATATTTCAAGTTTTTCAGCTTCCTTCAGATGGAGTTATTTGCAATGTATTGATAAACAACACTTGGAAGAAGGTACACATCATAATGGCAGAGTACTTGGCTACCCACATTGGATGATTTCCCACCCTACAAAAAAAAAAAAATGGTGTGTATTGGTTGTGGATGCTCTGTTATGGGGAGGCGTTACTCAGTGTAAAACAAACCCGGGAAGGACTTTACAATAAGGGTATATATATATGTATATATTTGGGAGGAGGGGAGGGGAGGGGGAGGGGGGTAGACCCCTCCCCCGTGGGGGAAAAGTTTAGGAAATGCATAGTTTTTTTTTTATGAATTTTTAAAAATCTAATTTTGAGGTTATGTTTTTGAGTGAAGAAGATCACATGATGGGTGTAAAGACTATTTTCAAGCAATAATACGATCAATGGCATCTTCAAGGTCAAGATTAACACCCTAAAAGCCGAAGGTCAAGGTCATTCGTCGAAGGGCAAAGGCATTTTTTATTTTAATACTAGCTTCCGCCCGCGGCTTCGCCCGCGTAAAAAGTGTAATTATTAGTTTGAGTGGTATTTCCAGAGAGTAGCACGTTAAATAAACTCTGTAGAAATCAAAATCAAAAGTTAATTAATTAGGCTGAAAGCCTAAGTAATTAACGTTTTTTGAACGTAAAATCTGATCTCCTAGTAGGTTGTAAACTGTTACTTTGATTTAATAAAAAAACTTCTGTAAGCCTCAGAATATATTTTGTGATTCTGATCTCTTGGTAGGTTGTGAATCAACACCGCTCAGGATTGAAGGCCCGGAAACACTTCTTCTTGATTCTGGTATCCTGGTGGTTTGTGAAGCTATACAGCTTAGGATTGTAGCCCCGAAAATACCTATTCTGGTCTCCTGGTACTTTGTAAATCTCTACCTTTCCTAATACCAGCCACGGAATATGTTTTGTGATTCTGATCTCCTTGTAGTATGCGATTCTTGTGTTTCTGGTCTCCTGGTAATTTGTAAATCTCTACCTCTCTTTATTTATACCAGCCTCGAAATATGATTCGTAATTCTGATATCCTGGTAGGTTGTGAACTGTTACTTTGATTTAAAAAAAAAACTTCTGTAATCCTCAGAATATATTTTGTGATTCTGATCTCCTGGTAGGTTGTGAATCTATACCGCTCAGGATTATAGCCCCGGAAACACTTCTTCTTGATTCTGGTATCCTGGTGGTATGTGAAGCTATACAGCTTAGGATTGTAGCCCCGAAAACACCTATTCATGCATCTGGTCTCCTGGTACTTTGTGAGTCTTTATCTCTCATGATTTCAGCCCTGGAAATAATTCTCATGTTTCTGGTGTCCTAGTACCTACTTTTTGAGCGTGTCCGCTCGTTCAGCCTGACTTTGGATTTCTACTTCCACCTCAGCCTTCGCTAAGTCTTGTCATTTACCGGGATAAAAAGTAGCCTATGTGTTAATCCAGGTTATGACCTACGTGTGTGCAAAATTTCATTGTAATCCCTTCAGCCGTTTTTGCGATGCCTTCAGCCAAACATACAAACATACAAACATACAAACAAACAAACATACAAACAAACAAACATACAAACTTTCGCATTTATAATATTAGTAGGATTACCTTTTTCACGATTTTGGCACCCTGGTAGAGTTTACCTGTGGTTGCATCCGCGTGCAGGTCTGAAATTTCTCTTCTTCATGATTCTGTTTATTGGTTGTCTATACGCCTGGGAATGTATACCGCTCAGGATTCCAGCCCCGAAAATACTTATTCAAGATGTTACCTCTCCTAATACCAACCTCAGAATATGTTTTGTGATTCTGATATCCTAGTAGGTTGTGAACTGGTAGTTTGAGAATCTATACCGCTCAGGATTCAAGCCTCGGAAACACTTCTTCTTCTTGATTCTGGGCTCCTGGTGGGTGTGTAAAGCTATACAGCTTAGGATTGTAGCCCCGAAAATACGTATTCATGATTCTGGTCTCCTGGTACTTTGTGAGTCTTTACCGGTCATGATTTCAGCACTGGAAATACTTTTCATTTTTCTGGTCTCCTGGTAATTTGTAAATCTCTACCTCTCCTAATACCAGCCTCGGAATATGTTTTGTGATTCTGATCTCCTGGTAGTTTGTGATTCTACACCGTTTAGGATTATAGCCCCGGAAACACTTTTTCTTGATTCTAGTATCCTGGTGGTTTGTGAAGCTATACAGCTTATTTAGCTTAGGATTGTATCCCCGAAAACACCTATTCATGATTCTGGTCTCCCAGTACTTTGTGAGTCTTTATCTCTCATGATTTCAGCCCTGGAAATAATTCTCATGTTTCTGGTGTCCTAGTACTTTTTGAGCGTGTGCGCTCGTTCAGCCTGACTTTGGATTTCTACTTCCACCTCAGCCTTCGCTAAGTCTTGTCATTTACCGGGATAAAAAGTAGCCTATGTGTTAATCCAGGTTATGACCTACGTGTGTGCAAAATTTCAATGTAATCCCTTCAGCCGTTTTTGCGATACCTTCAGCCAAACATACAAACATACAAACATACAAACAAACAAACATACAAACTTTCGCATTTATAATATTAGTAGGATGTTAGTATATATTTAATAGCATATAATATAAGTCCCAAAAAGCCCTGGAACACTCTTTGTGTTTCTGGTCTCCTGGTATTTTGTGAATCTATACCGCTTAAGATTCTATAATCCCAAAAATACCGATTCATGACTCTGGTCTCCTGGTAGTTTTATAATCTATACCTCTCATGATTCCAGCCCCGAAATCACTTTTTCATCATTCTGGTCTCCTGGTAATTTATGAATCCTCTACCTCTCATAATCCCAGCCTTGGTATACATTTGTAATTCTGATGTCCTGGTTGTTTGTGAATCTGTACTGCTCGGAAAACTTATTCATCATTCTGTTCTCCTGGTAATTTGTGAATCTGTACCTCTCATAATACCAGCCTCAGAATATATTTTGTGATTCTGATCTCCTGGTAGGTTGTGAATCTATACCGCTTAGGATTTAAGCCCCAAAAATACTGATTCATGACTATGGTGTCCTAGTAATTTGTGAATCTCTACCTCACATAATACCAGCTTCGGAATATGTTTTGTGATTCTGATCTCCTGGTTAGTTTGTGAATCTACACCGTTTAGGATTGTATCCCCGAAAACACCTATTCATGATTCTGGTCTCCTGGTACTTTGTGAGTCTTTATCTCTCATGATTTCAGCCCTGGAAATAATTCTCATGTTTCTGGTGTCCTAGTACTTTTTGAGCGTGTGCGCACGTTCAGCCTGACTTTGGATTTCTACTTCCACCTCAGCCTTCGCTAAGTCTTGTCATTTACCGGGATAAAAAGTAGCCTATGTGTTAATCCAGGTTATGACCTACGTGTGTGCAAAATTTCATTGTAATCCCTTCAGCCGTTTTTGCGATACCTTCAGCCAAACATACAAACATACAAACAAACAAACATACAAACTTTCGCATTTATAATATTAGTAGGATTAACTTTTTCACGATTTTGGCACCCTGGTAGAGTTTAACTGTGGTTGCATCCGCGTGCAGGTCTGAAATTTCTCTTCTTCGTTATTCTGTTTTCCTGGTAGTTTAAGAATCTATACCGCTTAGGATTCCAGCCCCGAAAATACTTATTCATGATGTTACCTCTCCACTTCATGATTCTGGTCTCTTGGAACTTTGTGAGTAGCGTACCGCTCATGATTTCAGTCCTGGAAATACTTCTCATGTTTCTGGTCTCCTGGTGATTTGTAAATCTCTACCTCTCCTAATACCAGCCTCGGATTAAGTTTTGTGATTCTGATCTCCTGGTAGGTTGTGACTCTATGTGTTTCTGGTCTCCTGATATTTTGTGAATTTGTACCGCTTAGGATTCTAGCCCCAAAAATACTGATTCACGACTCTGGTCTCCTGGTAGTTTGAAAATCTCCTCACCTTTCATGATTCCAGCCCCAGAAACAATTTTTCATGATTCTGTTCTCCTGGTAATTTGTGAATCTGTACCTTTCACAATACCGGCCTCATACCAGCCTCGGAATATGTTTTGTGATTCTGATCTCCTGGTAGGTTGTGAATCTAAACCGCTCAGAATTCCACCCCCCTGGCAGTTTGAGAATCTATACCGCTCACGATTTCAGCACCGGAACACTCTTTGTGTTTCTGGTCTCCTGGTCTTTTGTGAATCTATACCGCTTAAGATTCTAGTCCCAAAAAGCCCTGGAACACTCTTTGTGTTTCTGGTCTCCTGGTATTTTGTGAATCTATACCGCTTAAGATTCTATAATCCCAAAAATACCGATTCATGACTCTGGTCTCCTGGTAGTTTTATAATCTATACCTCTCATGATTCCAGCCCCGAAATCACTTTTTCATCATTCTGGTCTCCTGGTAATTTATGAATCCTCTACCTCTCATAATCCCAGCCTTGGTATACATTTGTAATTCTGATGTCCTGGTTGTTTGTGAATCTGTACTGCTCGGAAAACTTATTCATCATTCTGTTCTCCTGGTAATTTGTGAATCTGTACCTCTCATAATACCAGCCTCAGAATATATTTTGTGATTCTGATCTCCTGGTAGGTTGTGAATCTATACCGCTTAGGATTTAAGCCCCAAAAATACTGATTCATGACTATGGTGTCCTAGTAATTTGTGAATCTCTACCTCACATAATACCAGCTTCGGAATATGTTTTGTGATTCTGATCTCCTGGTTAGTTTGTGAATCTACACCGTTTAGGATTGTATCCCCGAAAACACCTATTCATGATTCTGGTCTCCTGGTACTTTGTGAGTCTTTATCTCTCATGATTTCAGCCCTGGAAATAATTCTCATGTTTCTGGTGTCCTAGTACTTTTTGAGCGTGTGCGCACGTTCAGCCTGACTTTGGATTTCTACTTCCACCTCAGCCTTCGCTAAGTCTTGTCATTTACCGGGATAAAAAGTAGCCTATGTGTTAATCCAGGTTATGACCTACGTGTGTGCAAAATTTCATTGTAATCCCTTCAGCCGTTTTTGCGATACCTTCAGCCAAACATACAAACATACAAACATACAAACATACAAACAAACAAACAAACATACAAACTTTCGCATTTATAATATTAGTAGGATTCTGTTCTCCTGGTAATTTGTGAATCTGTACCTCTCATAATACCAGCCTCAGAATATATTTTGTGATTCTGATCTCCTGGTAGGTTGTGAATCTATACCGCTTAGGATTTAAGCCCCAAAAATACTGATTCATGACTATGGTGTCCTAGTAATTTGTGAATCTCTACCTCACATAATACCAGCTTCGGAATATGTTTTGTGATTCTGATCTCCTGGTTAGTTTGTGAATCTACACCGTTTAGGATTGTATCCCCGAAAACACCTATTCATGATTCTGGTCTCCTGGTACTTTGTGAGTCTTTATCTCTCAGGATTTCAGCCCTGGAAATAATTCTCATGTTTCTGGTGTCCTAGTACTTTTTGAGCGTGTGCGCACGTTCAGCCTGACTTTGGATTTCTACTTCCACCTCAGCCTTCGCTAAGTCTTGTCATTTACCGGGATAAAAAGTAGCCTATGTGTTAATCCAGGTTATGACCTACGTGTGTGCAAAATTTCATTGTAATCCCTTCAGCCGTTTTTGCGATACCTTCAGCCAAACATACAAACATACAAACATACAAACATACAAACAAACAAACATACAAACTTTCGCATTTATAATATTAGTAGGATAATGTTTTAGGTTTGCATGTCGATGGAGCCACGTGTCGACGGAGCCCCGCTTCGCGGGGCTCCTACTTCTGAGTGGTTTATAAAAAAATAACCACGAAGGGGATGGCGGGGTCTGTTCGCTCGCTTCGCTCGCTCTCTTGACCCCGCCATCCCCTTCTAACCTAACCTGTCCGAGTCGGGGTGCCCAAGTCCCGAGCTCGCTTCGCTCACTCTTGCATCCTAAGTTGTCATTGTTTTTTACTTAGTGAAGATTAAGTGAGTGTTAAGTTTAGTGTGTAGTGTATTAAGTAACCATTGAATAACATGACACTAACAAATCATATAACGGCGCCAACTAAATTTTGCGTTTCGTTTCACCTGTAGCAGATACCATCAGAATAAAAAATAATAACTTTAGATGGTCAATAAATCAAAATTTTCGTAGTTGGTCACCAAAAAACAGAAATCACTGAGAAATTATTAAACTCAAATAAAAAAACTAAATCTAAAGCAAATTTAAACAAAAAAAACAAATTACGTGTCAACTTATAATTTGCAAAATCAAAACGCATTATTATAACTCCCTAAATTAGCAACCCTACCTGTCAAAGTTACGTCAAAAGTGATAAAATAGTGCGAAATTTGAGGTTATTTTATCAAAGTTTGATATTTTTAACCGACGAAAAAAAAGGAGGAGGTTCTCAATTCGACAGTATATATGTTTTTTTTTTTTTTTTGTGTATGTTCAGCCCTCACTCCGTCATTTATGAACCGATTTTGATTATTCTTTTTTTGTTAGATAGGGTACACCTCAAGGGTGGTCCCATGTCAAGGAAATCAGGATCTGACAATGGAATCCTGGCAAAATTGAGAGAAAACCTCGAAAATTGTGGGCACGTTTAGCGTTTCTGTATGTGTGTTCAGCCCTCACTACGTCATTTATGAACCGATTTTGATTATTCTTTTTTTGTTGGATAGGGTATACCTCAAGGATTGTCCCATGTCAAGAAAATCAGGATTTGACAATGGAATCGTGACAAAATTGAGAGAAAACCTCGAAAATTGTGGGCACGTTTAGCGTTTCTGTATGTATGTTCGGCTCTCACTCCGTTATTTATGAACCGATTTTGATGATTCTTTTTTTCTTAGATAGGGTATACCTCAAGGATTGTCCCCAGTTAAGGATATCAGGATTTGCTCGTGGGATCCTGAAAAAATTGGGAGAAAACCTCGAAAATTGGGCACGAATATTGTTTCTGTTTACTTTTCATAACTGAATCAGGTATTTGCATTTAGGAACCATCACATCATGAAACTGAGATGGAAACCATACCTTTCCGAAACAATAGAAGTCAGATATAAAAACTGGTTCTAGTGACAAATACCACTTAATATGCTTTGACGAAAAGACGTCTTTACAATATTGGAGGTAACCTCAACTGGTCAATATCCTGGGAACTTCATGGAAGGATTGTTATATCATCAGCTCAGTGGCAAGAGGAATGATGAAGAATTAGAAATTAGCCTCAGAGTGTTAAAAGATGATGCGAGCCACAAAAAATCATGAAATAAAAAACTTTTTAACAAAAAAAATTACCGACGAAAAAGAACTAAAAAGCAAAAAATAAATAAACCTTTTAAGTCTTGAGTAATGAGCTTATTTACCTACATAAAATATCAAATTTTATATAAACTAATTTTAAGTCGGCGCCAATTAATAAAATGATTAATTACCTACTTACAGCCCTCTTCATTTGTAAGTACTTATAAAATTTAGATATTTAATAATCAGATTGTTGTTTGGCGCCGACTCAAAATTAGTTTATATAAAATTTGATATTTTATGTAGGTAAATAAGCTCATTACTCAAGACTTAAAAGGTTTATTTATTTTTTGCTTTTTAGTTCTTTTTCGTCGGTAAATTTTTTTGTTATTTATCTCCGAAAGTATTTATTTCCTAAACTTGAAACTTCGTGAAATTACTCAAGATAACAAGTACTTTGCACACCAAAAAATTGAAGAGTCTACTCGGGATCCCTTATTGTAAAGTTGAGCCCAAACCCGTCATACAAAATATATTGTTATGATATAAACTTTTTTACAAAAAAACAACTAACTTCCAAAAACGAAAATATGTACACTAAAAATTTGAAATAACTTTATTTTCAGAAGTCGGTGTTTGTATTTTATTTCTGCTTTATTTCACACCGACTTCTGAAATTAAAGTTATTTTTTAATTTTTAGTGTAGGTACCTACATATTTTCTTTTTTGGAAGACGGTTGTTTTTTTATAAAAAAATTGCATGGCATTGCCATGCCATTGCCATGCCATTTTAGGCTACAGTTGCAGCTTACAATGACGACGTTTGAAAGGTCTATTCAGAAACTATATTACCAGTAGTAAGTTTGACTTGGTAATTTGATTTTTGGCTCTTTCTTCACTAGCCGACACGACGCGTAATTCTATGCAAATGTACGGAACACCGACAGAAATGTTCTATACATTTTCATGGAATACCAAATTTCTAAAACGGTTCTCAATTGTAAGTGTCTTACTGTGACTTTAACGTGTTATTGTTAGGAGCGTCTTAATGTTAAGTCGATCAGCCTAGCCATTTCCCAACTACGTTAGGGTCGGCTGCCAGTTTAACCGGGTGCAGCTGAATCAAAATGTTTCGAATCCAAAGTAGTAAGCAAAAGTGTCAAAAACGGCCGTTTTTGTTAAAAATACTTTATCCTCTTTGTAACAAATGTGACGTTGGATTCTTTAATATTTATTTTCTAAGCATAGAAAACAAATATTAAAGAATCCACCCCCCCCCCCCCCCCCTCCCTCCACCTCCCCGCCTCCTCTTTGGGGCGCCACTTTGCCGGTAGTAGACCCTTAATTCAATGTTGTGTCGGCTAGTAAAGAAACGGCTCTTACATCAATTGATTTCTCGTATTACTAACTCGTAATTTTTCAACATTGCTGTTCAAAATGTTTAAGCGTATTTTTTTTTTCCAATTTATAAGGTCTCTCGCTTTTTCTATGATCATAAAACTTAAACTATTCTAAATACATAGCTGTAAGCTATAATACGACATACTATTGGTCAATGTACATGAATAATTTTTGTTAGGGCACGGCTCCTTACAAATTCTGGCAATGTCCTTTGCAGCTTCTGTACTATTCTAGACTATAATCTATTTGTGTGCAAATTTCATCCAGATCTGTTCAGCCGTTCTACCGTGATTGTGTAAAAAACATCCCATCTCATCTCATCCCACCTCATCTCATCTCATGTGCCTGTTATCTATCTTCTTTGCCGACTCCTGATAACAAACATTAAATCCCACTTAAAATAAAAGATTCAGCAATAAAAAATCTTTTGTCAACATCTCACACCTTCATTTAAACGTCCTGCCAGAAATAATTGCATAGAAACTTTTTCGTCGAAAATACGAACGAAAAAAAAATAACTTTTTCGATTCCCAACAGATCTTAACTTTGTCTTATTTCTGTTACTTATGGGCAAAGGAATTCATGTTTTTTAAATGCGTTCAAGTTGTGCCGTTTTGCACGGTATTTTTTATATGATTTGTCCCATTGTTATCGTGTTTGTGATCCCTGGCGAAAACAAAGGGAATTGTAAAAACAACCGACTTCCAAAAAAGAAAATACATTAGAAATTAAAAAATAACTTTAATTTCGGAAGTCGGTGTTTATATTTTATTACTTCGTTTTTTGACACCGACTTCCGAAATTAAAGTTATTTTTTAATTTTTAGTGTATTTTCTTTTTTGGAAGTCATCGTTTTTTTATTTTTTTTGGAAAAAAAAATTATTTTCACTTTTTAGTTGATATACCCCAAAACTAAAAACCCCAATAAAATGGAACGTCAAAACGTCATCTATGTATACGTATTTTTCGTTTATGTTCAGTTTTTCAAAAAGCGCTGAAGCAATTTCGATAATAATTGTAAGGGACCACCTCAGGAGTATATTTTTTAGGATAAAAAAAGAATTTTTAAAATCGGTCCACAACAGACAGAGAAATCAGTGGACATACATAAAAAAAAAACATACGTTATACGATACAGTCGAACATAGTTACCTTTTTTCGAAGTCGGTTAAAAAATTCTGTAGGAATTACATGTAAATGAGCCTAGCAACCCGTCTCGGCTTCGCATGGATAAAAATTATACACACAAACTTTCCACATTTATCGCTCTCTCTATTAATGAAAACCGCATTAAAATCCGTTGCGTGGTTTAGGAGGAGTTAGCGGAGATACGAGTACAGACAGACGCGGAAAGCGACTTTGAATGATTATGTAGAGATTTATGACAGAGATGATTTTTTTTTTTATTTGCACATCATGTATACGTTTAACACCCAATAGGGAATATGAATGATATTTTTTTGTTTGCTCAATTGAAGACATAACTATAGTGAACAAATATGAAGGCATTTTCAAAATATCATCATCAGCGACGAAGTTATAAAGCTTTAAAGTTGATAATTAGAAAGAGAAGTCCGACGTGTTCTTTGACGTCAAAGGACATGACGCCCATACAACTACCATAGAAAACAGCGTTTTCGAGAGAGGGACAGATATTATATTTGTTTAACATTGTTATATCTCGTTTAATTTTAGATCAATTTTGATTCTGCTTTTACTGTTTGTACTCTATTTTAGTATATTCATCGAAAAACCGGTTAGATAACAAATATTTTTCTCATGCATATTCCTTAATATGATGTCGGTAATATACGAGTAGCACGTTATTTTTTGAAGCTAGATCAGTAAGCTTATGCTAGAGGTGTGACTGATGTATTCGTAATAGGTACAGGTATTATAATACAAGCCACGTATACTCGTATTAGCAAAAATAGAGTAATAGGTTACCAGGTATTAGTCAAATAATAGGGACGTGTAATAAAAAAATAAAAAGCGAGGCGTCTCACTTCGCTATACTATTAGATATTAGTCAGATTACGCGTCGTGATTAACTTTATAAATACGCCAACAGAATCAACGTTAACAGTCCTAAAGCCTGCTAAAGTATGAAGGAAAATTTATTCACCGTTTCAATTCCCTAACAGTTTAGTGAAACTACATACATATAGCGTGCATATTCACGAATAACTTCTATTTCATATTAATTGTTGTGGGGATATTACGCAAGTATCAATAATATATTGAGTAGCTAATATTGTATCGGTTCACTAATATTTGACTAGCACCCAGTAATAGGTAAGGTATCATGGTACTGTAGGACCTCAAGGCACCAGTACGGCCTGCAGGGATCCTGGGACGCTGTAGTATCTTCACGGTAGAGGTCTCACTCGCTGGGAACGCGAGAGTGTGGTGTATAAAAGGATAACTGGCTACGGGCGGATAAGAAAAGAGCTGAGGGCGTGATAGACTCTATATTGAGTTTAATAAGAATAACATGTGTGCCCACTTGCAAGGGCAAAACTCCAGTCTGACATAAAACAAAATTGACACCTACTCTTTTATAATCATTCCAACGACTCTCCAATATTCTTAACTGCCAGCTAAAGGCCGGTGCAGACCCGCTGAGTTTAGGCTGTGTCTACAATCACCACAGTACTGTAACTAATACATTGAATAATAGGATTATCTAAAAATTACTGTAATATAACATCTCCTCATATCCCATCTCCAGCTTATACCTACCTAATATCCTGACTTGGTACATGTAAACATGAGGCCAAAGTGACTGGATTGCTAGCTTACTAGCACTTCTCATCCTTGCTTTAAATATTAGCTTCGTGCAACCTAGACAGAACTGCTTACATACTGTTACGTACGTGCGAATGAAACAGCGAGTTGCTTACCACTGACAGTTTATTATAAAAAACTTTTTTACAAAAAAAAACAACCGACTTCCAAAAAAAATACACTAAAAATGAAAAAATAACTTTAATTTCGGAAGTCGGTGTTTGTATTTTATTTACTTCTTCGTTATTTGACACCGACTTTCGAAATTAAAGTTATTTTTTCATTTTTAGTGTATTTTTTTTGGAAGTCGGTTGTTTTTTTTTTTTGTAAAAAAGTTTTTTATTTTTCACTTTTTAGTTGTTATACCATAGAAATAAAAACCCCAATAACATGGAACGTGGAATTTAAACATTTGGAGATCACCAAAACGTCATCGAGGTAAACGTATTTTTCGTTTTGGTTCAGTTTCTCAGAAAGCGCTAAAGCAATTTCGATAAAATTTATATGGGACCACCTCGGGAGTATATACTTTCGGATAAAAAAGAATTTTGAAAATCGCTCCACCACTGACGGAGAAATCGGCGGACATATATAAAAAAAAAAGAAAAAAAAAACATACATACAGCCGAACATAGAACCTCCTCCTTTTTCGAAAGTCGGTTAAAGAAAGTGACAAGTGCGTGAGGGTACAACCTACACAGACTAAACCTGCTTACACATATATAACACATACATTCTGTTGATATGGTCGCTATGGAATTAGGGAATTCAATTTTATGTATTAAGGTGAATGCTCCAGGGTAGCCCGCGAAATTCAAATTTTCTTACGTTTTTTGTAATTTGCAGGTCAGTGTCTGAATTATAATCATTAAAATCATCAATACATCTCTTTCAGTTAGAATTGATGCCAAATGTTATGATTTTATGAAATGCTTACATTTGGCATCAATTCTAACTGAGACTACCCTGGAGCATTCACCATAAATGACCTCACTCCGGTGCTGACCGGACATGGTTACTTCAGTGAGTACCTGAATAGGATTGGGCGAGAGGCTACTGCAAATTGTCACCATTGCTGAGGCGACTTGGATTCTGCACAGCACATGCTCGATGAGTGCACTGCCTGGGCAGCCGAGCGGCAGATTCTGGTCGACAGGATCGGGCCAGACCTGCCTCTGCCAGCAGTAATGAGCGCTATACTGGCGGAGACAGAAAACTGGAGGGAAGTTGCCACCTTCTGTGAGACCGTGATGGTCCAGAAAGAGGCTGCCGAGTAGGATCATGAGAGAGCCAATCCCACTTGAAGAAGAAAACGTCGAGGAGGCGACTGCTTCGATATCTAACACGCCGAAACCCCGCTGCATCATTTAATGCAGGTGGAATCTCGGGCACTCAGATTGGGGAATCTGATTGTCCATCGAGAGATTCCAGGGAATTCTGCGGCACTGTGTTCACGTGCTGCCGTGCACAGCAGACTTAGGGGAGACTCCTTTACAGTCAGGAGACTGTAAAGGGGTCTCCCCTGAGCCCTAAGGATAGGGATGTGCCCTAAGAGACGTTACACAGAGGGGGTTCCGGAGTGGTCTTTTAAGAGGTAACTGGGCCCGTTCCATGTGCTGATGGTTATCACCGGAGTGGTTTTAGTGACGTAAAAACCCCACACTTCCCTGGCCTTTTCCCTAAAAGTCCAGGTGCTTTTGAACTATTACCATCGAGAAAAAGGTTGAAGAACCTATTTTGTTCAAGATCCAAATAAAATCCTTTAGACCATCATACAAATAATAAGTATCCTTCTAGCCGTAGATACATCGTGGCTAAAAATATCTCCCAAAAACTCACAACTTCCAAAAGCCCAATATAACCTGTAAATGAAAAGAAAAATAACAAATATCTTTGGATCACATACCTCGAATTCTTTGAACAAACTATTTGCGAAGTAGTTTCTATTTTCTCTTTTCTTTTATATATTGTTTCCACTTTGATACCTGGTCGAATTGAGAAATACCAAATAACAGATCTCAAAGTTGTGTGTTGGTGTGACATACGGCTTTTGGGAAACGTCCATTATTTTCTTCACAACGAAGTAACCTGTAAGGCCACGTTTTAACCTGCAGCCAATTAGTATGCAAGTTGCATTACACTGCAGGCAAGCAAAGCATAATGTGGTCAATCGCTAAACCGTACCACGCAGTGTAAAAAATATACCATGCAGGTTGGTTGCAAGTAGGAAGCCTACACTATGCGTGGCACGCACTTTACCGCATTTATATTATTTTTGCCCGACAAATGATGTCATTCTGATTTCATTGAATAGCATAATATAATGTTATTGGTAATTTATACAGGTAGTTACCTAATTGAAGCTCTTTGTGTCATATTGATATCAATCTAATTTGGATTCGGAGAAATTTAGGGATGTCTGTACAGTAATTAATAGCAGTAGATTTATTTAATCATTGTTAGCAGATAACCGGGAGTCAAAATAGGTATTACAGTTGAAACAGCATTAGCTTTGCTAAATAGCTAACTGTGTGTTTAACAAAAATTCTATTTTACTTGTTTTTTCCAGTTTTTATTAAATCCATCCGTACTATAACTCTGTCTGTCTGTTTGTTATATCGTCATGTCTAAACGGCAGAACAGATTTGGATGAAAACTGGCACACGGTTAGACCATGTTTTGGAAAAGGACATCAGATTTTTTTTTGCGGGAGTATGTTCCGTTGGGATCATTATTATCGACTTTTAGGCAGGCAAAACCGCTGTCTAGAAGCTAGTATATATTATTATGTCACAGCCATCTGGTTGAATCAGCCAGTCAATTTGATGCCTAGGCCGTACATTAAACAGCACTCAATTAAAAAAGGGCATTCAATTAAATGGCTGAAGGGCAACCAGCCAAGTAATTGAACGCAACGTTTAACCAGATGGCTGGAAGTCGTCTAGTCATTTAGTAAAATTGGATATTGATTAGTTTGTGATACCACTGATCATGATTATGTGTGTACAAAAAACTTTTTTACAATAAAAACAACGGACTAAAAAAAAAAAATACACTAAAATTGAAAAATAACTTTAATTTCGGCAGTCGGTGTTTGTATTTTACTTCTTCGTTATTTGACACCAACTTCCGAAATTAAAGTTATTTTTTAATTTTTAGTGTATTTTTTTTTTTGCAAGTGCATCTCAGCCACTACTATGATGCCTTAATCATTCTAATTTCGGTAGAAGAATGGGATAGTGCCATTCATTTTGAATAGCTCCATCTCTTTTTCACACCGAAATTAAGAAGATTTTAAAAAGTCATAGTAGGTCCTCTGGTCCTGTTAAATGTAAGGGTGACTAGCTTTTGCCAGCGACTTCAACCACGTAAAAGTCGAAACTTATCTCACAGGAACATACGTAACTTACGAGTGTGGTGCTCCTGTTACAAAGCAATAAACGTGGCAACCTACTGGTCCTAAACAGTATGATTTAAATATTGGACCGCCGCGCCGAAACGAAAAGAAGAAAAAGAACTACGGGGAAATAAAACTTTTGGTTATCCATCTGCATATTTTAGCCCTACAAAATTACGAAGTTAAAATTAAGATTCCTAGAAAAAACAAAGTTCATTTTATTCCCGCGACCCTCGCATCTTAGTTCCTTCCTAATAAGTTCATAAGTTTCACCAGTGTCTCACGTGCTGTAATTTTGGGCCGGAGTCATTTGTGTATTGACTTGTAGCATGGGCGTCGTAAATTATACGAAAGTTTAGTGTTTCTGTGACTTTTGAGCATCGAAAGAAAACGTAACGTAAAGTAAAACTCTTAAGGCAACAGTCTTGCAAAATTCGCTCGTTTTTTATAACAAAATAATGAAATAACATGAATTATTATTCATCATTCTCCTGCCCTTATCCCAATTTATTTGGGGTCGGCGCAACATGTCTTTTTCTTCCATACTCCTCTATTAGTCGTCATCTCTGTAGTCACCCCTTTTTTACCCATATCCTCTTTCACACAGTCCAACCATCGTTTCTTTGGCCTTCCCCTACTCTTATAGCCATCCACATCCATACACAAGACTTTCCTCACGACATTTTCTTCATTCCTCCGCATCACATGCCCATACCACGACAACCGATTTCCACACAACTTTTCAGTCAGCGGTGCCACTTTCAGACTTCCTCTTATATACTCATTCCTAATTCTATCCATGCGCGTAACACCACACATCGCTCTTAGCATTCTCATCTCAGCTACATGCAATTGCTTTTCATTCATCCCTTTTGTGGCCCAACATTCTGAACCATACAAGACAGCAGGTCTGACCATTGTTTTATAAATCTTCCCCTTAAGTTTTAGGGGAATGCGGGAATCACAGATAGTCCCGGTGACCTGCCGCCATTTCATCCATCCAGTGTTAATTCTGTGCTTAACAGTCCGATCTATTTCGCCATCGCTTTGCACGAGTGAACCGAGATACCGAAAATCGGAGCAGACTGGGAGAAGCGCGCCATCTAGCACTACAGCTTCAGAACTGGAGAGACCGCCGAAATCGCAGAACATGTATTCAGTTTTGGTTCTGCTGATTTTCAAGCCAACTTTCTCCAGCTTCTGTTGCCATTTCTCCAATCTGCTCTGGATCTCAGGTCCATCTTCACCGACCAGAACAATGTCGTCGGCAAACAGCATGCACCAGGGTGCCTCTTCCTGTATTTCCGACGTAAGAGCGTCCATAATCAACAGGAAGAGGTAAGGACTTAAAGCCGACCCTTGATGCAAGCCTACAGCCACACTGAACTTATCGGTGTTGCCAGCAGCCGACCGGACGTAGGTACTAGATTGTCTGTACATAGCACGAATCAACTCAACATACTTCCCAGGCAAACCTTTCTCTTTCAAGGCCCACCACAACACATGAATTATTATTATTGCACGTAAATAACCGCTTTTTAAAAATGATAGCTAGTTGTTTTTTTAAGTTAATTAAGGTGAATTATGTTAGGTAAATCAAGCGTTAAATACAGCTCTTTCGTGCCCAACGTCATTTCGAGTTATGTTTATGCGCTTAGTTTATGGCAGTAAAGAATTAATTTACAAATCTGTTATGTTCATAATTAGCTTAAACTAAGTAACAATACATAACTCGAAATGATGTTGGACACGAAAGAGCTGCTTATCTAACATAATCCACGTAAATTAACTTAAAATAATAACTAGCTATTTATGTGCAATAATAATAATTCATATTATTTGGTTTAAAAAAAAAATGATATAACATGAACAATATAATGAAATAAATACAAAGTGGCGCAAATAATTCAAAGCGAGTGAATTTTACTAACTAAGTGAATCTGTTCCTTTTTGTTTTTTTTTTTTGTTTAACATTCAAGAATCGGATTACCAAAAAATAAATGCCTTGTCTAAGTCAAGCAAAATGACAATAAACTTTTACATGAAATCTAAATATATTACGTGAAACTAAACCCAAAGAAAGTAACTGCAAATTTAAAAATAGTAAATTTCTGTATTATTTTCTGTCATATTTTTTACGAGTGTTTAGTAAAAACGTTATGCGTAAGATAGTTTGGTAATCTAGGGTTAATAAACAAACATCCAAACATACAAATTTTCAAATTAATCAGTAAGGAAGGATGAATGGAGTTAAAACCACTGCAAGAATATACACTGTGCGACGAGCGACGACACACCAACATTGTCTTTACGATGTTGCAGTTCGTAATAATGTTCTTCACTCCACGTGTAACTTGGCTGCAACAAAGATATCATAAAGACAAGAGCACTAACCAGATAACTAACTAATGCACTTAGCAGTATCTTGGTATTAGCACCTACTTACCTACTGATGACGTAATAAGTAGTGTTGACTTATAAAATAAGTACACCTTTTAATTTTTTGGGAAACATTGAAAAAACAATCAGCTCAGGCTTGCGCTTGACCACTATCCCACCTTATCCCACCTATAAGTGATAATTTGATCAACGATTTGTTTAGAAGCAACCTACTCACTCTTGTATTAAAAACACCCAAATTGTAGACATCAGGAAACACAGATTCGGGCAGGGAATTCCACTCCTTAGCTGTACGCACAATGAACGTGTTCCCAAACGTTTTGTGCGTATAGTTAGGGAGTGAAACTATTGAAATAAAATAAGAAAACTTATTTTTTAATGATTAATTCGAAAAATGTTACTATTGATTGATATTTAGTTATTGTTGTAACTCTTCCTATGGTGAAGGCCTCCTCCAAAAGGTTCCATCTGTCCCTGTCTTGTGCAACTTGTATCCATTTAGGACGCGCTGAAGACGTAGTAAAGTTGGCTTATAGCAAAACTTTGAACACACATTACGTACTGTCTCTGTTCCTTCCTTTAATATTACAAGATTAACTTTTTCGTGTGGGCTAAAAAGCTTACGAATTTTCCTCCACTGAAATTGATTCAGTCGCCATTGCACCTGACAAAACCCTCAATTTGAGTTGAGTGGAGGAAATGACTTAGAATTTAGGAGTTATCCTTTTAGAATGAACAAAGAATGCTGCCACAATAACTCTGTAAATTACCTACTTCACCTTTACTAATTACTTCCCTAATGAGATAGATAGAAGCTACCATCAACCCTCCCAAGTCCCATTACAATTCAACACAACGCCCCAAAAATTTATTCAACAACTAGTCCTTATTACCCCTTCCTTCACAATTTACATTGTGGGCCCAAAATAGTGGGCCCTTACTGTAGGGTACCCAAAACAGTTTGTCAAGAAAATAAAGCGATCTCACGTACGATATATTACTATACAGTATAAAACCATTTTCTGTGGTTAATTAGTTTGTAGACCACAGAGCATGAAATTTACAGCAGCGACTAATGACGTCATAATTTATATTCGTTATGGTTCTGACCACAAGTTTTGATCCACAGCCATAGCCAGAATAGGGTAGATAAATAAAACAATATATTTGTTCCGTCGCTTAGATTCATCATCATCATAATTTCAGCCGAAAGACGTCAACTGCTGGGCATAGGCCTCCCCCAAGTGTCGCCATAACGATCGGTCCCGACCGGTTAGATTACCAAAAAATATTGGACACGTACTTTCGAAATTTCGCGTAACGTTACTCAAAAATGTACCACTTTTTACCTAGATGCAACTTGCTACGACAAGTGCCCACTCCTACCTGGGCCTGCGGACGGCGAGTAATGGGTAGCTCGCCGTCCGATCAGCACCAGGCCCGAGAGTCGACGGCGCGTAGTGTTCTACGTGCGCCTCCAAGAGTTGTCAGCAAACAGGTCGATGCCTGCCGGGTTGAGGATAAATTCGAAAGAGTTACCTCGCCCCTGGGCATTCAGGGCAGGGAGGAACAGAGGTGGGTTTTAGTCAGTAAAAGTCTGACACGCCCTCCCGCACCACCCAGAGCGGCAGAAGTCTTTGGATGAATTCACATCCCACAAAAACAAAAAAAAGGTTCCACTCCTGATGTTTGATGCGTTTTATCTTTATCATTTTCCACGCGCGCCTCAAAGAGTTGTCAGCAATGCATGACGGCGCCCGGGGCACGACCCCTGGCAGGCATCGGCCAATGCCTGCCAGGGGTCGTGGAAAAATTCGAAACAGAGTAACCGCGCCCCTGGGTACTCAGGGCAGGGAAGAGACACGCTTCACCCAGAGCGGTAGAAATCATAGGATGATTTCCCACCCTAAAAAAAAGGCATCCATAACATGGTAGGTATTTCTGTCAGTGTAGCTACAGTGAAGGTTGTGACTGACGCATAACCTAGCGGCTAATACAGTGGCTGACAAATGCATGAATAAATCTGGATGCTTTGAGTTTTTCACGACTCTTGGCAGTGGGTGACACTTGCACGAGCATGTAAAAGATGCCTTACCTAACTAGAATTATTATTTTTGTACTAAGGAATTACTGACGGAGTTGGTCGTCTGGTGGTCGCCCAATTGTATTTTGATTACTGTCATGTAATACTCGCAAGATTAAGACGAATCAATTGACATAAGAATTATCAATATCTGCCCACGCATTTGGTCTCTAAAGCGCCACAAAGGTACAAACATACATACATACAAAGGCTGATAAACACATTACCCTCCTTTGCGTTGCGCAGTTGGGTAGAAAGTGCTACGTTGTGGGTCGTTAAAATCAATACAAAATTCCAACTTCTGCCACCGGCTTCGCAAATGTGAATCATCGGGATTAAAACATCCTATCTCCTATTCCAAGACATGGCCTACCCGTGTTCCAAGTTTCATTCAAATCCGTTTCGCCGTTAAGACGTGAAGATGTAACAGAGAGACAGACAGAATTAATATCAGTGAATAAGTATGGATTTTTCTTTCTTTCTTTCTTTCTTCACTATTAAAAACCGGAGGTTATATGATTTGATATTATTTGAATGTTCGGATTCGGAGTGCTGAATTTTACAGAAAAATATTAGGTAGTCTTCCTACCTTTATAACCCCAGCGGCTCTCATGTGTGCCGCTAGTTTTTCGCTAGTTTACCTTGCCAAAAAAATTGCCAAAAACCCGATTCACGCGTTTTAAACCGCTATTATCATTATTAGCCAAGGTCTTTAAACCTGTGACAAGGTTCATACACCCGGAACCTGACAAAGTCTATAGTTACACGATGGCCGCCTGTCAACGGGGACTGACAGATACTGAAACGTGACGCGGCTCTGGTTCGAGAAGTTAACACACTTATATAAGCTTCACTTGTAAGTATGTAAACAAATCAGTTAATTTTTTAACCCACTGCCCGGCATAACTTTTGGCAAATAAAAGGCTCATATAAAGAAAATCTTTGGCCATATCCATCTTTTCTACCCTTGGTAATTGCAACCTATTCCAAACCTATCCCCTGATGAATTATAATGGATTTACCTTTCGTAACCGGTACCCATCTTACCGCTAACGACTCGTAGTTAAACAAGTACGATTCACCAGTTCCTTTGTTATATGTAGCCCACAATGGAGGATGGTTACAGAAGGTTGGATTCCACACAGCAAAAAGAACAAAATTACGTTTATTATTTGGCACAAACACAAAGGCACACAACAAAAAAAAAATGTGAATACAACTAAAACAAATCGGTTAATAAACGGTTAATACCTAAAACATCTCGTTTCGACACATTGTGTAATTTTTTTTCTGATATTGGTTACCTGAAATATTTTTTTTTTTTTATAATTCACCCGTGTCCCCCATTTGCCCTTTGCGTTCCAGGTAAAAAAAAGGCCCGCGGTAACTCTTTCGAACGATCCCGCGATCCAAATAATAGTGTGGCCAAAACGCACACACACAGACTCGCAAACACCTTTGACGTCGTGTACGGGTAGTCAAAGGCTAGGAAGACTGAGAACCAGTCACAATAAAGGGGTTTCGTGGTTCCCTGTTGTAGACAGTCATAAGCTTAAACATAATCAGCCTATTAATGCTCCCAATTTTGGGACACAGGCCTCCTGTCTGCGAGAGGGAGTGGGCTATAATCCACCACGCGGGCCCAGTGTGGATTGGTAGATATCCATGGCTTCAAATTTTTGGTTCTAGAACATGCCGGTTTCCTCATTATGTTATCCTTCACGGCTATTACCAGTGGGCCACCACTGCTCTCACAGATAGACAAAGGCTTCATCTAAAATACTAGTATTCATCTCCGAAAAGATTTGGCAGATGATAATCAGGGATGTTATGGAGTCCGTAACCGTAACCGAAACTGTCGGATATCCGAAATATAAAATTATTATAACCGAAACCGAAATATTTTGGATTGGGTGGAGCCTAAATGATACAATATGTTATGGCAGGTTTTTGTATTTGCCCGGCCGAGCCGACACACAAGCCGCGGTTTATTGGCAGCACATATACGGCACATTTTACTTTTACAATTCTTTAAAAATCTAATAATCGTAACCGAAACTATCCGAAACTGGCGGATAATCCGAAATAATTTCATATCTGTAACCGTATCCGAAACTGGTTTAAAATTTTTCCATATCCGAATCCGTATCTAGATCCAAAATGTCATATTATCTATAACATCACTAATGATAATTTATGAAGCTAACCTTCTGTCCTATTCTGAGGCTATCTTTTAATTGTTTGAAAACTTGTTTGATTTATTTTCGGCCCTTCGGATAAAGGGTTCAAAATGGTTTTGATGTTGTTAGTTTCGTTGAAAATCTCACAAATTGGCAGTGTTACACTGTGAGTAATGGATTTGATGCTTTTGACTGCCGTTTCGGATAAGTTTGAGTGTTAGAAGTTTCGTAGAAGTTTAGATTAAGTTTCACGTTAGAGGGAGTTAGCCATCTATCAGTCTTTATCTTAAGCTCAAATAATGTGAAAAAGAGGATTTGTCATCATTAACTGGTGGATAGGTTGCTGTTCGCAATTTGATTACTTGTTCTCAGTAGAGAAGTTGCTATATCTCATCTTCTTGTTTTTTACGATAGCTATGGTTGTAAGTTTTGACGAATAAAGCTAAATTTTCCTAATTTATTTAGGGCAAGCGGAACATGTCTTCTTCCATCCATTAGTCGGATTAGTCCATTAGTAACTCACATCCATCGGCTACCCACGACCTTCAACAGGTCATCGGTCCGCCTTTTAGGAGGCCTTCCAACGCTGCGTCCTCCGGTACGCGGTCGCCACTCTAGAACTTTTCGGTCCCATCGACCATCTTTTCTGCGAGCAATGTGCCCTGCCCACTGCCACTTGGGTTCTTTATTCTTCGGGCAATTTCGTTAACCTTGGTTCATAATCACAATAATAAAATACATTCCAAATAACTTAAACTGAATAGGTAAGTATCAACGAAAGGGCTGTCTAATACCGATAAACATGTTTACTTTCCATTACGACCCCTAACAGATTTTCACAACAGTTCGCTCCCAGTAAAATATCGAAAACACATTTATTACACTTATAACGTGTGACATAACCCACCGAAATAATTCAAGACAAGATGTCGGGAAGAATTCCTGTTTTATATCCTAACAAGGCCAATTCCAATAGACCTCTATACCTACACTCCCATAAAAAAAAGTGTACAGCGAATCTTAAAAACATTCTAGAAAAAGAGTTCAAGTTACACTGGTTTTAGAGGTCCCCAATAAAAGTTTTGTTGCGCCCGTAAATTTGGCCGGATCTATACAGTGTGACGTTTTTATTGGCCTCTATGTGACCCTCTAAGCACAGGTAGGTAGGTACCACAGACATGGAGAATGGACTGAGCTTTCTCTGTCCAGGTATGAGGTGAAAACGGCAGAAAAGTGCGAGAGGGATGAAGTGATCGTGCGGCCAGGAGTTGGCTTTGTCTAGAATTCTGATTGGGGCACGTCATTGACTGACAGATATTCTTCAAAAAAGTAATACACAATTCGAAAAAATTAGTCCTCCCATACCTACTAATTTTGATCAGCTGGTGATAACTTTATTTGGAAAGTCCAATTTTTTCGTGGCAATTGACTAAGACGTTTTGAATAAAGTTGTTCATATCTATGGGCAGATGCAGTATTTACAATATGGCCACGTATTTCCGTTACACCCTGTAGAGTGGTCAATTTTGTCAGGGTATCGCTGGCTCAGTCCATTCTCTGTATACGGTAGGTGTAGTATAATTAGGGTACGAGAGCAAAATTTATTGGGACATTTTTTACTTCCTTCATTTTGAATACCGGAAGAAATTCTGGCGGAACAAATGATGAGGAAAGTGAGGAGATAGGACGTGGTCACGTTTGTTTGTTTGTTTTAGAAATGAGTACCTTATATCAGTTAAACACGTAAATCCAGAGAGTAGTGGTGGCCCAATGGTCAGGCGGCCCTGACTTACCAGTTGTAGGTCGTGGGTTCAAACCGATGAAGGCGCCTTACTTTGTGAAGGCCTCATCTAGCTTAAACTGACAAAAAAAAAACACACTCCGGAAGTACCGTCAGAAGTGAAAACAAAAAACTTGAACAAAACTCTCGTAGCGAATCGCTTAGTGATGTCGGTGGCGCCCGAGCTCAATTGTTTTTTCCCATCTTAAAACTGCCCAACACCCCTATAGAATTTTTCACTTCAAAGAAATGTTGACGTGTAAAAGTGTTGTTAAAACCTACTTAAAAAATAGAATCATTTATCAAGAAGTTTATTTTATCACCACTAATCTCAAAATGGTGAAGGAAAACCTCGTGTAGAAACCAGCATGTATTAGAACCAAAAATTCCAAGACATGTGACATCCATCGAGTCACACTTTTTTTTTTGTGGTTGGGAAATCGTCTAATGACATCTCCCGCTCTGGATGGAGCGGGAGGGCGTGTCAGACTCCTTCTGACTAAAACCCACCCCTGTTCCTTCCCTGTCCTGAGTGCCCAGGGGCGCGGTAACTCTGTTTAGAATTTATCCACAATCCCTGGGCAGGCAACGACCATGACGGGCCCCGTCATAATTGCTGACAACTCTTTGAGGCGTGCGTGGAACACTACGCGCTGTCGACTCTCGGGCCTGGTGCTGATCGGACGGCGAGCTACCCTAGAGGAAGCCTTAGTCCCAGTACTGGAAACATTATAAGGCTAATTACGTCATGTTATGGTGCGTAAAGCCGTGTGTCGCCCCTGTCATTTGAAGATCGTTACTCTATCAGTAGAAGCCACGAATTCTAACAGCAATCTTGCCGAGGGTATCGTGTTACCCAGTTACTGGGTTATGGAAATTAGATAGACTCCATTTAAATACTGGTACTCAGCTCTGGTTAGACTGTCCGACATAGGTGAGAAAAGGAGAGGTAGATGATTGATAACAGTATATTAGTATGTTCTAGTTGCAAATATATATGGCTAGTAAAATAAACATTGGTTCTGTAGTAAGGTCTCACTCTATCTATTGATAGAAGAGTGTCACTTCTTTGTCACAAGTACCTATAACTGACACAAAGTCAAAAATTCTTCTACTAAAATAATTTTAAAATATCAAAAAAGCCGAATGATAAAAACAACTAAAAAATTCCATATAATATCCGTGATTGAACTAAAATAAATTCCACCAACTGCATCAGACTGCTTGAAAAGTGACTTGTTTGGAACTTTTTATCAGTCGTGTTTTTTGATATTTTCGATTTTTTTATTTCCTAAATTTTAGTGAGTTATATTTTTGGAATCTCCTCGAGCTCTTTATTTTGAGGTCATTAAGAAATACGACTACACCTTACCTAATGGCAGTCGCCATTTTTTTTTTTTAAATTCATATAGCCAATGTCACATTATAATATTAACCCGTCAGGGCCCTGCGTCGACGAGGGGCGACAGCGATCAACACTGTCGCCTCGCACCGCCGGATCAGCACTGCCGGAGTAAAATCGTTCTTTTTAGTAATAGTAGAGTTTTAAAGCGCACGAAACTGCCGCCGCTTATGGCGAGGCGAGGCCCGACGACGGTGTTGATTGCTGTCGCCGCTCGTCGACGCAGGGCCTTGAGGTGTTAAGCCGTTTAGGCTGCCAAAGAAATTCTTCTCCAGCACCACATTTTTAACTAAAGCCTCAAAAGTTAATCTTCTTTTTTTTCTGAAAGATTTAAAGAATGCAATTAAAAACATTTCGTCAGCAAAATGTTTTTAATCATTAGCATTAGGATGGCCTAATGCAACTGACTTTCATTGCCGTTAGTGTCTTGCATCGAAATACTCTGCATCTTATTTTTTGTCGACTTTCTCGAAATTTTGTCTGAAGTTTATGGAACCGTAGGTATGTAAGTTGACAAAATAAAAGAGACTCGAAGTATAAGCTTAAAACCAAACAGTTTCAAAAAATTCAGTCCAACTTTAGCTTGTAAAATCATGAAGCTGAAAAGGTACTGATTACAAGTAGGTACCTCTGCTGAACGAAATACGAACAATTTCGTTCAAAATGAACGTTTCCAACACAACTTTGAAGCGTGCTTCCAATTCGATACCTATTGAAAATATTACTCCGCGCTGAAAACTTAATTTTCTCTGAGTTCTCAATTTTGCACGGATTCTCATTTCCGTAGCGCTCAACATGATCCACAATAATAAATAATATTAATTTTAAAATTAGGACTGTTTTGAAGACTCCGGATATCCACAAGACAAAATTAAAAAAAGAAGAAAATATTTTCTTCCAAATTTCCTCGCTATTCTGGAGTTAGGCACTACGTGTAAAATGGTTACTAACTGATATTTCATTGTGAAACAATAAAAAATAATTTAATCTCATTTCACTTTCAAATGAAAGGTACGCTCACGTATTCATTTTATTTCACAAAAAGGCCGTTTTGATCGTTTTGTGTCCCAATAAAAAAAAATAGGGTTCCGTACGTCTAAATGAGAAACGGAACCTATAAAGGGTTACTCGTGTGTCTGCCCATCATTCATAGCTACTTTGTTCTGATCTTTGAAGCTTTACTTTGTGTAAATTATTTCATCACCACTGCTCTCAAAACGGTGAAGGAAAACATCTTGAGGAAACCAGCATGTCCTAGAACCAAAAATTCGAAGACATGTGACATCCACCAACCCACACTGGGCCCGTGTGGTGGATTACGGCCCCCACCCTCTCACAGAGAGGAGGCCTGTGCCTTTGTGGTGTTTGTATTTTATTTCTTCGTTATTTGACACCGACTTCCGAAGTTAAAGTTATTTTAGAACTTTTAGTGTATTTTCTTTTTTGGAAGTCGGTTGTTTTTTATTGCAAAAAAGTTTTTTTTTTAAGTTATACTTACTTGTTTTGGCGAGTTAGGGAAAAATGATGAAATTAAATTTTTACGATGCGCTCGCACACCGTCACAAAAAAACCGACACCCTGAAGTTAGCTATAGTCTGTGGTTCATGATGAATGATTATTTTCCTTTTGTAAACTTTGTGACAGATTGGTTTTTTATCTTGTTACTCCAAAGAAGTATAATTAACTTCTTACGTGCGTACACATTTTTTTTCACTTTTTAGTTGTTATATCCCAGAACTAAAAACCTCAATAACATGGAACGTGGAATTTAAACATACTCGTAATTGGAGGAAACCAAAACGTCATCTAAGTCTATGTATTTTTTGTTTTTGTTCAGTTTTTCCAAAATCGCTGAAGCCATTTCGATAAAATTTACATGGGACCACCTTTAGAGTATGTTCTTTCGGATTAAAAAGTATTTTGAAAATCAAAGACATACATAAAAAATAAAAAAAACTTAGGTACATACAGTCGGACATAAAACCTCCTCCTTTTTCGAAGTCGGTTAAAAAAACGTTGCCCCACACTAGGAATTACTCCTGTATCGGGGACGAACTCCTAAATATTTTTTTTTTTAAATACCAACAAATACGTTTAGGACTTGAAATAGAAAAACGCTGCTCCCTAAACTGTGAAAGTGGGAAACAAAATAGTGGAAACCATGAACTAACAGTGAAACATAAATTGGTAGTTAAAACAGCTTGTCAACATCGCGTTTGTTCAGCAAACAGTTAGTTAACGTTAGTTTTGTTAAACTAAACAAAAAACGTTGGAAAAAACCGCAGTACCTACTGGTTGCAAATATACCTACTCATGTAGTATAGATTTATCGGTAGGTACGCTAGTTCTTCTTCTAGTGACCACCATGTCAACTAGATAACTTGCAGCCTTGATGATAATGTCAATTACGTCAACATCCGAAAATAATTATTTTGTTGAAAAATTTTATCAAATAGCAGTAGTGGCCCAGTGGTAATTGGCCCGACTTACGAGTTATACGACGTGGGTTTAAACCCAGGTAGGCGCGTTATTTTGTGTAATTTATTAAATCACCACTGCTCTAAAAACGGTGAAGGAAAACATCGTTAGGCATGTCCTAGAACAAAAAAGTCTAAGACGTGGAACATCCATTGTCCTGCACTGGGTCTGTGTAGTGGATGACGGCTCCTTCCCTGTCCTAGAACGTCATTGGTAGCTAGGAAACTAGCAAAAACGATAATCACGTACTCTAGCGCAAAAGGAAGTACGGTATTGAACTAATAACGATTTTGGCGACGAATGTCATTCTTACGTCCAGTAGTTTGGGGTACGGATTATTTTATTATTATTTCACCTTAAATTTTGTCATCATCATTTCAGCCGAAAGACCTAAACTGCTGGACATAGGCCTCCCCCAAGTGTCGCCACAGCGACCGGTCCTGTGCGTCTCGCATCCATCGGATTCCCGCAAACTTCAACAGGACATCTATCTAATTTGTGGGAGGCCTTCCAACACTGCATCTTCCAGTACGCGGTCACCACTCCAGAGCTTTTCAGCCCATCGATCATAATATGTTCTGTGAGTAATGTACCCTGACCATAGTACCCACTGCAACTTTACGTACCTAGGCGATTCTTCGGGCTATTTCGATAACCTTGGTTCTCCTGCGGATATTTTCATTTCCTATTTGATTATGCAAGAAATCTCCAAGCATAGCCCTCTCCATTGCCTTTTGGGTGACTTTAAGCCTTCTGATGTAGTCCACTATGAGCGACCACGTTTCGAAACTTAAATATGGTACTACATAGACATGCGAAACAGGGTATAAAGTCCCGCAAATCTCTATTGAAAACAGAGAAATCAAATCGCGCAGAGAACTTTGATAGCGCGATGCAGGATTTGTGTGTTAAGTTCATGTGTGGCGACATAGATGTCACTACTACAGTACCACAAAGTTTTAGTACCTTAAGTAAAACATCACAGTAAGTGCTTTACCTGAAGACTACGTCTCTCGCTACCCGCGTCCTAATTTTGATGTTAGCTTCAAGTAGGAGATAAGAAGCTTAGTGAAACCGCTTAGTTTGCTGTGAACTATGTTAATGAACTTAGTTTCTAGGGTTCCGTACCCGAAAGGTTCAAACGGAGCCCTATTATTGTGATTCACGTGTCCGTGTCCGTGTCCGTGTCTGTCCGTCCGTCATCTGTCACGAAATTTTGTTACGAAGAATTTTTTAACTTACCAATTGAATAAGAACTTGAAATTTGGTGATAATGTTTATCATTATATATTTTACTAACAAACACCAATACAGAACCCTTAATGTGCGAAATCCGACACGCACTTGGCCAGTTTTTGTTAATTTAATGAGAATTTATGTGCTGTAAATTTTTGATGACATTATTTTGACGTTACCTGGTGATATAAGTATACAAAGATTAATGTATGTTGAGTTGCTAACTTGTGGATTTTGTATAGGTTACATTTTGGGGAGTGTGTGTCGGAATTGCATAGTTTAATTCCGCCAAGCTCGTTCCATCATCGGACCACTAGACGTACAGTAATTCATACCAGCACAATACACACAGCATCTATAATTTTGACCTACTACCTATTTTATGTTGTTTTAATGATTATTATTGTTAACTCTATTCGTTTTAATTTAATTTTTTATCTTATTTTATTTAATGAATGGAAATGATGACCAATTGTCTTTATCCTATATTATATCATGACAGTTCCTTATTTAAATAGCAAAGGATGTACACCTGATAAACATGTAAAAATTAGTACCTATTTTTGTTTTAAGCGCACAGTGGTTTGTTTTGTTATTGTGACACTGTAGCCAATTAAACTATTGAATTATTGCTGTGCCCTAGCAGGGTTCATGTATGAAACCTATATACTTGTAACAACTTTTAAACTACATGAATGCAATAAATGATGATTATGATTATGATTATGATTACAGCAATGCGCCATTGTTATAATGGTGGGCATCCCATCCACACGCACAAAAAGTTTTGGGAACATAATATACATTGTGCGTACAGTTAAGGAGTGGAATTCTCGGCCAGAGTCTGTGTTTCCTGATAGCTAAAACCTGGGAGTCTTTAAGTCAAGAGTAAATGGGTTACTTCTAGGCAAGCGTGCTCCATCTTCGACCACATCATCGCTTACCGTCAGGTGAGATAGTGGGCAAACGCGAGCCTATCAGTGACAAAAAATCAATCTATTCCAAAAAATACCTACTAAAGATTAAAAAAAAAAAACAAAGAAAAGTAAATCCAAAATTACTTATATGTTTATGGACCTTCTTCAGGTTTCTGGCAATAAATTTTATCAACACGTCGCAAATTAAACACAAGCCACTGATGGAATTAACTGTAAAAAAAATATTCAATAAATCGCGTTTATGATTTACTTACTAAGTGTTCGTTCTGGAAACTACCTACACTCAAGTACACGACATACGTAGAAGTTTTAGTTTCAGATATATTTTTTATTGAGATTAGTGTTTAAACGTTTGAGTTCTTTATAAAATTACTGTTAACACCTGTCATTAAATTTTTTGAAGTTTCATAACATATCACTGCTCACACTTGGAATTTCTCCTGCATTGTGGGTACATTTACAAACAACCAGGCCCGGAACGGAACAGGCGGCCATACAAATGTTTGTTCCGTGCGGGCCACAGTACCCGCGACACGCAGCACAGCAACCAAGGACTCAGCCACTCTGCCAACCGTGCCGTCATATTGTTGTCACTGGTGCTTCAATTATTAATTGATTTAACATTCCTACAAATAAACTTGAATGATCTATTTTATTTCAATATATTTCAAGGAGCAATAGAGGATACTTCCATTTCAAGAGCACACTAATTACTTACTCAATTTATTTATCTAAACCATATCAAATCATCATCCAAAATGCACTGATGACATCAACATAGCTTCCAGTTTTTTTCCTGACGCGGATTTCTTCAATCATCAACATTTTTTCTTACTACAAACCATTGGATTTTAAACCCAGTACTTTTAGAAACAAGGTTTATATTCCGTTGCAGTGATACACAGACAAACAATTCAATATGTGAAGTCATTTGCGACTAAGACACATATTTAGGTCAAATGGTTTGATGTGGTCTAAAGTGTTCCTTGTTGTGTACTCTTTTATTGTTAAGGCGATGCTACGTTATGATAGAAGTTCTTATTAATTTTGCTTCACAATTCTTGGCGCTCCCAACTTTTTGTTTTGCTTTGTTGCAATATTGATTATAATACTAGCGTTTGAAACGATTTTTATTTTGGTTGTTTACAAATGCGAAAGTTTGGATAGATGGATGTGTGGATGTTTTTTACTCAATCACGCCAGAACGGCTGGACGGATCTGGATGAATTTTGGGACAGAGATAGATTATAGTCTGGAATGGTACTTAGGCTATAATTTATAATGGGGGAAGTACTAATTCCACGAGGAGGAGGAAGCACCTGGTAGAAGCTGCTGTAGTAAGTACGTCACAAAAAAGAGATAATAGGCGTGGGTTTGAACCCAGTTAGGTGGTTTACTTTGTGTACACTGCTCTCAAAACGGTAAAGGAAAACATCGTGTGGAAACCACCATTTCCTAGAACCAAAACTTCAAAGACATAAATTATATGACAGGGTGGATCCCTGCGGACCCAGTCCTTTCTGTGAGAGGGTGTGCCATCTCACAGAAAGGAGGCCTGTGTCCCAGCTGTGGGAACACTATAGGTTGATTATGCTTTATGGTAAGGCGTGATTGATTGACAAATTTCACATTTTTATGTTAGTAGGAGTTCTATTAGTTTGCTTTGAATCTCTTTAGATTGTTTTTTATACAATCCTGTAAATTAGTGGCAAGTCAGTGTGTATCATTGTTCAATAATGATTTGTTAGAGCTCTCAAAAGAGTTTATGGTATATTCCTATAAAATCTATTTGGCCCGTCATCGTCAGTTAGATTACCAAAAAATATTGAACAGTAAATAAAAAAGAACACAAACCCCCACTTCTGAACTTCGATGCGTTTTATCTTTGTCAATTTTTATTTATTGGACAAAGCAATAAATACTTATATAGTCTAACTGATGGACCAAATAGGATTGATATTTTTTTGCCTAGGAAACATTTACAAACCGTCTCCTGAGTTAACTTTATCGTTTAATTTATTAGGATTCTAATATCGCAGCTAATTTCATATATTTTTATTTTTTTTTATGTTTGATAGGTTCGCGTTTGACCGCTATCTCACCTGATGGCAAGCGATGATGTGGTCGAAGATGGAGCACGCTTGCCTAGAAGTAACCTATTCACTCTTGACTTAAAGACTCCCAGGTTATAGCTATCAGGAAACACAGACTTCGGTAGGGAATTCCACTCTCTAGCTGTACGCACAATGAATGTTTTCTCAAAACGCTTTGTGCGTATGGATGGGATGTCTACCATGAACCGGTGGCACTTCGCCGTACGTCTTGTGGTCCTTTGATGAAACGGGCTTGGCGGAATCAAATCATGCAATATTTCACTATTTCCTTTACCAGAGTCCTAATTTAATCGTGATATTAGAATTGTGCGTATTATTGATGTTTTTTTTCTAACGGCTTCGCATGGTTTTTGCCTTTAGGCAGTGTCTGGTTTACGAAATGTTTATCTTTTTGATACAGTCGTTTTATGAAATAACCAGAATGTAATACGTTCTGATTATTTGCAGTAATGGCAGCAAAAAAAAAAACAAAAACGAACACGTTTCTCAGACTTCTCGGCAAACTTCACTGAGGTAGTCAATACTATAATAAAATTCTCAGTTACATTTTACCGAGATTACGTCTGTTTAATGATTCTAATTATTATTATTGAGTAGTTGCGCAGACACTTGAGGCACAAGACACAATATCCACTAGGAATCAAAAGCCGCCAAAAAATTATAGTATTGATGTTTGTTTACTATGTTTTTTATAAATAACATTTTCATGTTGATTTTCCAAATGGCATCAAAAGCATATGACATCATTCATGTTATGAAATATAGTTTGTTTTGTTCAATTCATTTACTCAATGAATTGAACAAAACAAACTATATTTTTATAACCTAATTGTTTACGTATCTAAACAGACATGTTTTTATAATTTTTAATTCCAAGTCTACTTCCTATTAGTGTATCAATTACTTTTGCCTTAGTTATATGTGTTTATTCCCTAGCATATTCCAAAAAAAAAAACGCAACAACTAAAAACATATATTTCACATAATAATTTACCGTAAAGCAAAACTGTTTTAAGTTCTATTTGTGATTGTAGGCTTAGGAGTGCTGAAAAATAGTGCTTTGCTATAATTTTTTTGTCTATCGTCTTAACAATATGAGGAATTTCTGGTGACTTAAAAGCATTGTGTCTTCCCCTTAAACATATGATATTACGCGCATGTGGCGAACTCTTTACCTACCATATCATGACATTGAACTAATAATTACATGGAATTCAAACTAATAGAACAAACAGATTCCTTTGGCAAATTCAGTTGGTTCCACGACACCATTTGACAACATTTAGCGTTCGTTTTGCGAAACTTTTGTTCTAATAATGTGTGCTAAATAATAATTCACTGGTGTATTTAAATATTAAAGACGGCGTTAAACTATTTGTTCTATTACATGACAGAGTAACGATCAAAATAACGGTATATTTTATGGTATCCCTCAAGGAAAAATTCTAGTGCCAACATTATTTAAATAAATTGTAAGTGATAGAAACAACTTTAATTTAGTGAAAAAATAATAATATAAAATGGTGCAAATAAAATACACATTAAATTTAATAGTGTTTATAATCTTGCTGATACGGACCATAAAAGTGCTTGGAAGAGATCTCAGTGAGCAAGAAAGAGCATTAAGGGCGGAGTTTATACAAAAACTATTGAATAAGCAAAATAAATTAGAAGGAAGAATCAAACTATTGGGAGGTACTAGTAAATATGAGGGTAAGACAAATCAATTATTAGTATTATTATAGTTATTTTATATATTATAAATATTTATAACTCATTGCAGAGTACAATACCTATATCTGCAGGATTATAATTTAGCCGCGAAATAGGGTTTTGCATTTGAGAATGTTTAGTAGAAAAAAAAACAACCGACTTCCAAAAAAGAAAATACACTAAAAATTAAAAAATAACTTTAATTTCGGAAGTCGGTGTTTGTATTTTATTTCTTCGTTATTTGACACCGACTTCCGAAATTAAAGTTAAGTCAAACATAGAACCTCCTCCTTTTTCGAAAGTCGGATCAAAATGGAAACACCTTCTTTCTACTGCTATTGAAATGTCAGTCACTATAGCAGTATGAAAGAAGAAGACATTCGTCGAACCAAAATAAATTACGAAATGCTGGACTATATTGAAATTCTCATTAATAACCCACAGTGTAGAAATGATCACAGCTATTGACCGCACTCTTTGATGGGACTTATAATATCCCTGGCAAAATATGTTTGAACTATGCAGGGTTACGTATAATTTTTCAGGAAATGTATACATTTATCACGCTGGCCGCTGGGGCGCTGTATGTGATGACTCCTGGGATGATGAAGCGGCTGCAGTTGTCTGCAGATCCTTTGACTTGACTGGAATAGCCACGGTTGGAGGACAGTATGGGAAGACAGTTGGTCAGTTTAATCTTATTAATTTGGTATTTTATTTTGTTACTGATTGACAGTTCGATTATGAAAATCCGATTTTAGTGTCAGATTTCATGCTGCTACTTTGATGAGTAGCATAAAATCTGTAACATACTGAAAAAAACGCCGGCATAGTGATCATTGACTACCAATAAACTTACCATTCAAGTATAAGAAAAGATTATACATAATCTAACATTTTGATGAGTGTGCTTAATTATTTTATACTAGTGACCCACTCGCCTCCTCGAGCGACTTTGTTTTATACTCTGTAGAGATAACCTACTTTTACTGTCCCTTGAATAAAATATTCGTGATTAATTATATCAATTTAATTCTAATTTTTTTACACTTGTTTCAGAAAAATACTGGTTGGACGATGTTATATGTCAAGGGGACGAACCGAATCTATCTAAATGTGTTTTCAACCGTTGGGGAGCTTCAGATTGTGGTAGAGATGAAGCAGCAGGTGTTATGTGCATGCCGGAATCTGAATCTACCAAGAATAGCAGATCAGTGATGAAAGCTACGCCAGTAAGAAAGCTTCGAGACGTTTTGAATGTGGAAACTGTACAATTGAGACTCATTGGTGGTAAGAATACCAAGGAAGGAAGAGTTGAGGTAAGGTATATTAATCTGCTGATAAAAGTTTGAAATAGAACTCGATTTTTAGTCGTCGTTAAATTTGATGTCAAACAGCTGCTGTAAACATTTTTTATACTTAAATGGTCATGGTCCTGACTTTCTAAGAGACAGAGTTTTGAGTTTCTTTCTACCTCCAAAAAGAGATAGATAAATAGATCGGGTGTAAAATGACAGTTTCACATTATTTGGATCATTTTTATCCACTAGACCATACCTGGAAATCTGTTCTGGTTCTGGAGGTAAAGAAGGTCAAGTCAGTTTTTTTTTACTTTTTTTCGATATTTTTCTACTTTACTTTTTTCCAAACAAACATTACCCTTAATTTCCGTTTTTTTTTTCGAATTTTAGAAATTACGCATTTGATGTTACACAACCGCAATGAATATCAAACGTATCCGAGAAATACCTATGTGGCTAAGAGCGACGGGCCGAGACTTGACTCGAATTTCTTGGTTTCGCGTTACATAGCGCGCATTATTTTTTTTTATTCATTCCTAATAATAAAAGTCATTTCCCAGGAATAATTTTTGCGCAAAGGTACTTTGTTAGATGTACAGTGATGTGTTTTTTTTACACCTTGTAGATAGGGCAGTTAGCATAAGTATAAATCAAAGGGGGGGCTAGAAAAGTTATACATTTTATTAACCGACTTCCAAAAGGAGGAGGTTATCAATTCGGATGTTTATATTTTTTTTTAATGTATGTTCGGGCATAACTCCGTCATTTATGAACGGATTTCCAAAATTCTTTTTTTGTTCGAAAGGAGTTTGTTCCGAAATGGTCCCGTTTAAATTTCATATAGATCTGATGATGCGTTTCGGAGACAGACATCGGAACTCTTCAAAAAATGACTGCCAATCAACCGCGATTGCTGCTATCGCCTAGATATCTATTGTTAACACAATTTAATGGAGAAACACAACTAAAAAGTGAAAAATAAAAACTTTTTTACAAATAAATTGAACCGACTTCCAAAAAAGCAAAAAGTGTAAAATAACTTTAATTTCGGAAGTCGGTGTTTCTGGTTATTTGTTTCTTCGTTTTTTGACTCCGATTAAACTAGATTAATTTTTTTTTGTAAAAAAGCTTTTTACAAAATGAATAATTACGTCGTATTTAAGTATCTCTTTTCTATTGAAACATTTTTTTTCTTTTAGGTTAAGTAGGTTCACCTTTGACCACTATCTCACTTAATGGTAAGCGATGATGATTTTGGTTTGTTTTTAGATCTTCCACAACAATATCTGGGGCAGCATCTGTCCAGATGGCTGGACTCATTATGAAGCTTCCGTCGTCTGCAAGCACTTAGACATAGGCTATGCAGAACAGGCTCTTCAAACTTATGCCTTTGGTTTCTCCAAAGTCGTGATCAGTGGTATCAACTGTGACGGTAATGAGACCAGCCTGTTTGACTGCAGACATCGGCAGCATGATGAAGTTAGGTGTCCTGGTGATTTTGGTGAGTATATTCATAACTATGTTGTTCTGTCTCGAATATTTTTTTGCCAAAAGAATACTGTTTTTTTCCCGACTGCCTCAGAAGGAGGGTAATGTTTTTACAAGCTTTTATTTAAGGCCGAGACATCACCTAAAGCGCGGTCACTCGCGGACTACATAGAAAAGAAAGAGACGGCACGGTTGGCGTAGTGGTTGAGCGTTCGGCTGCCGCGCTGCGTGTCGCGGGTTCGATTCCCGCACCTAACAAATATTTGTATGGCCTACAGATAGTTGCTCCGGGTCTGGGAGTCTTGTGTATGTGAACGCACCCACGATACAGGAGTAATTCCTAGTGTGGGGCAACGTTTTATATAAAGAAAGAAAGATGCACTACGATAAATGCTCGCAATTGATTGCAAAATATGAAGTATTTTATCGATTTACTTAGAATTTACTAATAAATTTATAAAAATAATCCATCACTGAATGTAGTTTAGCATTTGATATTTTATGGTATACTTTTTATTACGATTACAATTATTAATGATGGGATAAACTGCTTTTTAAGATAATTAAGAGGTATGTTAGAAGATTTTTTGATGCATTTAATTATGTTAAATTATGTTTTAAGTTCCATCACTGTATGCAAATAAGACTTGATTTTTTTTTTTTTGATTATTTACTGTTTAAAAGATACACTGCTTTTTAACCGACTTCGAAAAAGGAGGAGGTTATCAATTCGGATGTTTATATATATTTATTTTTTTATGTATGTTCGGGCATAACTCCGTCATATATTGACGGATTTGCAAAATTCTTTAAGTTTCAAAAAGATCTGATGATGGTTGATGGTTTCGGTGACAGACAACGGAACTCTTCAAAAATTGAAAGCAAATCAACCGCGATTGCTGCTATCGTATGTCTATGAATTGTAAACACAGTTTAATGGGGAACCACAACTAAAAAGTGAAAAATAAAAAACTTTTTTACAAAAAATAGAACCAACTTCCAAAAAAATAGAACCGACTTCCAAAAAAAGTGCAAAATAACCTTAATTTCGGAAGTCGGTGTTCCTGTTTTGTGTCTTCGTTTTCTGACACCGACTTCCTAAATTAAAGTTATTTTGCACTTTTTTTGGAAGTCGGTTCTATTTTTTTGTAAAAAAGTTTTTTATATAAACAACCTTTTGACCGTTTTTGGGAATCTCCGCCTTAACTTAAATTTTCCGTATGTGTAAGTTGTTCGTTCAAATTTGCAAGCTGAATTAGAACCACTTCCTCTTATCTTACGGAGTTCAATTTTTACATGGTGGTTCAGTTCCGATGACGAAACGTTTTTATGGTAAATATGAACAGAATCGACCAGAATTAGCTCCAGATAAAGGATCTCTTCAATGCTCAGCAGCACGGACACGAAATTTTGTGTAAACATTTATTGTGACTAGCTTCTGCCAGCGGCTACGCCCGCTTGGAATGAGTACTTCCCCCGTTATAAACTTTCAACCAGCATTTCACCCTCTCCTGCGGACGGTGAGTAATTGGTAACTCGCCGTCCGATCAGCACCAGGCCCGAGAGTCGACGGCGCGTAGTGTCCACGCGCGCCTCAAAGAGTTGTCAGCATACATGACGGGGCCCGTCATGGCCGATGCCTGCCTAGGGGTTGAGGATAAATTCGAAAGAGTTACCTCGCCCCTGGGCCTTCAGGGCAGGGAGGAACAGGGGTGGGTTTTAGTCAGTAAGAGTCTGACACGCCCTCCCGCTCCACCCAGAGCGGGAGAAGTCATTGGATGATTTCCTACCACACAAAAAAAAAAATAGGGGTGGAATTTCAAAAAACCTTTTCTTAGTGGATACCTACTTTCCACAAAGAACACATATACACTGGTCAGCAAATAAACCGAGCCACCCGCTACCTAGGAACTCTGATTCGATTTTCTCAAAAAGTATAAAACTTACAACTATCAAAGTTATACCTACAAAAAGTGCGTTTCATGGTGATTAAAATGACTACAAATTAATTCGAAAGTACCGTCAACTCACATTGTAATCAAGCAACAAACACAATGCTAACGATTTGCTCTGTTTTCACCAGAGTTTGAAATTAGCGTTCTTTTTCTCTACAATGAGGGTAGTCGGATATTTCTTATCATTTCTTTAGTTTTTGTCCATCGTTTGCTCAGACGCGTGTGTTTTTGCTACTTTTTTCGATTAATAATGAATACAACACCTCAGGAAGCAGCTCAAGCTGTAGCATTACTTCAAGCAGGCATTGCGCAACGTGAAGTCGCTCGAAGGCTTCGAATCAGCAGATCTTCGGTGCAACGAGTTTACAGACGATACCTAGAGACTGGAGCATTCGATCGCCATCCAGGTACGGGCAGACCTAGGGCTACATCAGCAGCAGATGATCGTTATATCCACCTTACTGTTCTGCGAAATCGCCACCTCAACGCAGTTAAGTCCAACAAAGTCTGCGTTACGAACGCCAAGTGGTCATAAGTTCAGATACCGTCCGAAGGAGACTTGCTGAACGGAACCTGACCCCAAAAAGAGCTGCAACAGGCCCAGCATTAACGATAGCACACCGTCGAGCACGACTTGAATTTGCTCGAGAGCATAGGGATTGGACATTAGAGCAGTGGAGTAATTTACTCTTCACTGATGAGACCAGGGTGAGTCTACATGGAAGTGATTGACGTCAGAGAGTATATCGTCGCCCTGGAGAACGTTATTCTCAGTGTTGCATCGAGGAAACTGTTGCTTATGGAGGAGGATCTGTAATGGTCTGGGGCGGCATCTCGTTAACAGCACATACAGCATTAGTTTTCATCGAACCGACGGGCCGTACACGTGGACTGACTTCTCATCGCTACATTACTGAAATCCTCGCAGACCATGTGGTACCTTACGCAGGATATATCGGACAGGATATGCAATTGATGCATGATAATGCACGGCCTCATGTTGCTCATGTGGTGACCCAGTATCTACGCGACGTCAGCATTCGTACGATGGACTGGCCAGCTCGAAGCCCGGACTTGAATCCGATAGAACACTTATGGGATGAGCTGAAACGTCGGGTTCGAGCCCGGGTACCTGCTCCAACAAGGCTTCCAGAGCTGCGAATCGCAATTAAAGAGGAGTGGAATACAATTCCTCAAGATTTTATCGTCAGGCTCGTAAGGTCGATGAATACAAGGATGCTGGCAGCTATCCGAGCAAGGGGAGGGAATACGGAATATTGATCAAAAACTTTTTTTGATTTTATCTTTGTTTTTGGCTTTAATTTTTTTTTTCACTTTATCATTACTAACGATTGTCACGACTGGAAAACGACTCTTCTTTGTAAAATCCTTAATAAACACTGAAATATTGATTTTAATCACCATGAAACGCACTTTCTGTAGGTACAACTTTGATAATTGTAGGTTTTTTAGTTTTTGAGAAAATCGAATTAGAGTGCCTAGGTAGCGGGTGGCTCGGTTTATTTGCTGTCCAGTGTATATATAACACCTCCAAATTTCGTCTCTAGGACCAGCAGTTTAGGTTGTGCGTTGATATAGCAGTCAGACAGTCAATCAGACATTTGAATTTTATATAATTAATTTTGTTAAGCGGTAGAAAAGCTTGTTTAATTTTGTTTTTAAACAAGCTTTTATATAACTTGCACTGTTCGTATCTTTGTAATTTGTCCGTCAAAATTACCAAACCAGAACTTTGTTTGGTGTATGCAAAATTTCAGCTCAAGCTGAAATTCTTTACTTCTGGTGACAATGCATTTTTAACCGACTTCGAAAAAGGAGGAGGTTCTATGTTCGACTGTATGTATTTTTTATTTTTTTCATGGATGTCCACCGATTTTTCCGTCAGTTCGGCCCGATTTTTAACTGACTTCAAAAAAGAGGAGGTTCTATTGAATCCTACTCCTCTTTTCGTCTCTATGTTTTTTTTTTTTGTATCTTTGTTACGCTTCGTCTCCGTCGTTTGTGAATAGATTTTGATGATTCTTTTTATGTATGATAGGTAATACTTTAGAGGTGGTCCCATATAAATTGTATCGAAATTGATTCAACACTTTTTGAAAAAATCAACATAAACAAAAAATATGTGTACACAGATGCCGTTTTGGTTGTCTCCAAATGTTCAAATTCCATGTTATTGTTGTTATCTATTCGGGCATAACTTTAATAATATTTAGTTTGAAGTACTTCTGTTGTACAAAAAAAAACAACCCAAATTAAAGTTATTTTGCAATTTTTAGAAGTCGTCTAAAAATTGCAAAATAACTTTAATTTCGGAAGTCGGTGTCAAATAACGAAGAAAAAAAAATATGTACACCGACTTCCGAAATTACTTATTTTGCAATTAATTAGTTATTTTGCATTTTTTAGAAGTCTGTTGTATTTTTTTTTTTAAGTATTTTTCAAAATTCTTTTTTTATCTGAAAGAATATACTCCCGAGGTGGTCCCATATAAATTTTATCGAAATTGCTTTAGCGCTTTTTGAAAAACTGAACAAAAACATTGGTGAAATATAGATGCGGCGCAAGCGTACAATGAGCGTAACGGGACAATGAGCGTAAAATTATTAAAAATAACTTAAATTCGGAAGTCGGTGTCAAAAATCTAAGAAGTAAAATGCCCCGACTTCCGAAATTAGTCTTTTTTTAAATTTTAGTGTATTTTCTTTTTTGAAAGAAGTTTGTTTTTTTTTTGTAAAAAAGTTTTTTATGATAAACATGACCTGAATTAGCTTCAGATAAAGGAGCTCTTCAATTCTCAACAGCACTGACACGAAATTTTGTTTAAATATTTAATTGAGATAGCCGGTATAAAATTTTGTTTGAAAAAAATGTTTTTTAACTATAAACTTATTTTACTTTAAGTACCTATGTCAGATGCCGTAGTAACTATGTTTTTCTGTCTCAAATATTTTTTGGCCAAAAGAATAAGTTCTGTTTTTTTACCCATCTGCCTCAAAAGGAGGGTAAAGATTTTTCAGCTATATCGGCTAAGGCAATACAATACACTGTCAGGTTTTTTAAAAGTTTATATTCTATTAAATTAATCTGATACCATAACTTTTCTCCCAATCAAATGGGACTACGAAGGTTAATTGGATAATTATTACCAGTTCGCCATTCCCATAAATGTGTAACTTAATATTAATTTACACCCTGTAAACTACGTGAGAAGCGTTCACTAATATAATTACAAATTCATTACGGATGCAAATTGAATCACGTGTAATAGTTTATTACCCAAAGATTAACATTAGTAACTACAACTGGGGTAATTTATCAGTTTACGCTTGTTTACGTGATTTAGATTACCTACAAGCTAGGAAATAATGAAGGTTATGGTAGCCCAGTGGTATCGGTTTCAAGTTACTTTGTGTAAATTATTTCATAACCACTGTTTTCTAGACTGCTTGTTAACTTATCGGAAGTTAGTTGGCTTAACGGAAACTAACTTTGATATTGTTGGCTTGAATAATTTTACTATGGCTATTTCCCGAAACCTTTACGTAGAGTACCTATGCGTTGTATGAAACTGAATAATTATGATGAAGGTACATGAATAAATTATTAATTGTCATAGAATTTATCGATTGTGTCTGTCTGTCCGTCTGTTACAGCCAATTTGCTCCGAATCTGCTGGACCGATAGAGTTGAAATTTGGTACAAATATGAATTTCTGTGACCCGAGCATGGACGTGTACCCTAAATAAATTAATTTGGAATTATGGGTCACTTTTGAGGTAAAAATCGGAAAATTAAAAATAAAAGTTTTTCAAACTGAGTCGTGCGATATATCAAATGAAAGGGCACATTGTGAGGGTCTCGAATATTTTTCTTTTATTTTGTTAAAATATGTAATTTTTAAGTTATTTAAGAAAATAGATGAAAAATGACCATTCCCACTTATCTTCGAAACCACTGGGCCTAAAATTTTGAAAAAAAAAATACAGAAAGTAGTTCTTTACTTATAGATTACAGGAAAACCTATAAGGTGGAGGCAGTTTATAAAAAACCTAAAAAAAATTGAATTTGATCGGAACCCTTTGCGCGCGAGTCCGACTCGCTCTTGGCCGGTTTTATATTATAGGATGTTATAGGATCACTCGTATGTAAAAAAGAAAGAAAGAAAAAGTATTTATTTGCCACAAATTAACGACATACACAACAGCCCCCCCTCCCCTCCCCCTGCCCCTGCTCTGCCCTGCGTCTGTCACAGCCAATTTTTAGGATTCCGTACTCGGAAGGTCCAAACGGAGCCACTCACGTGCCCGTCTGTACGTGTAACTGTCCGTCGTCTGTCACAAAATTTTGATCAGAAGGAGTTTTCCACTGCCCATTGATCTATGAGCTTGAAATTTGGTGATAATGTTTATTAGTACGTATATTTTACTAATAATAATAATAATAACGATGTAGATCTCTTAGCGTCCGTATCCTGGCTGCGCTTTGGTGACCTATTCGGGGAAACCGAAGGTTTTGTCTGTGCGATTATGGACGAAGTTATGATGACGAATAACTACCGGAAATATATTGTGAAGGACGGTACGGTTGACATCTGTCGGGCATGCCACCGACCCGGGGAATCAATCCGACACATTATTTCTGGTTGTTCTCGTCTAGCTAACGGAGACTATTTGCATAGACACAACCTTGTAGCCAGGATTATCCATCAGCAACTTGCTCTTAAATACAATCTTGTGGAATCTGAAGTACCGTACTATAGGTATGAGCCCGACCCAGTTCTCGAAAATGGCAATATCACGTTGTATTGGGATCGATCTATCATCACTGATAGGACTATTGTTGCCAATAAGCCTGACATAGTGGTGATAGATCGACAAGAGCGTCGCACAATGATTGTTGATATAGCTGTCCCTCATGACGAGAACCTCGTGAAGGCTGAGAAAGATAAAAAAACAAAGTATCTTGATCTGGCTCGCGAGGTTGTCGACATGTGGGAGGTGGATACAGCAGTCATTGTGCCGATAGTCGTGACGGCCAATGGCTTAATAGCCAAGAGCCTCGACGAACACCTAAGGAGGCTCTCGTTGGGCAGCTGGATCAAGGGCTTGATCCAGAAGGCAGTACTCCTGGACACGGCGCGCATAGTTAGGAGGTTCCTCTCTCAGGAGCCCTGACCACCGGTAGCTTGGACCCTATCCCGATACCGGTGGGATACTATTTTTTATATTTTTAAATGTTTTTATATTTTGATATTTTAATATTTAAAAATGTAAATTGTATGTTTAAACTATAAAATAAATGGAATAATAATAAAGCTTTATTTGATTCCACAATAATTAGATTACATTAATTCATTAATTTAATTTTGATATTTAATAATTAATAATTGTATTACTACTCATGCAGTTTCATCTCCTTTTAATGTGGACCCCCTCAGGGTAAAAGCCTCCCCCAAAGAATTCCATTTATCCCTGTCTTTAGCTGTGTTCATCCAGTCTCTTCCTGCAACGGATACAATCTCGTCCTGCCACCGGGCGCCCGGGCGACCTCTACTTCTCACGCCATGCGGTCCTTTCCATTTTGTGATGTTAATTGTCCATCTATTGTCACCGCATCTCCCAACATGGCCAGCCCATCTCCATTTGAGACTCTGAGAGAAGTGTAGAGCATCCTTTACCTTGGTTATTTTCCGAATTTTTATGTTTCTTACTCTATCTCTCAGTTTTATATTTAAACAGCTCCTTTCCATTACCCTCTGAGTTGTTTGTATTTTGAGTCTTGCTTGTGATCATAAATCCATGTTTGGCACCCATAGGTAAGACAGGGGTTTTTTTTTTTTTTTTTAACAATATTTTACTAACAAATACCAAAATATTGATTTCTCTCAAATGGTACGGAACCCTAAATGTGCGAAGTCCGACATGCACTTGGCCGGTTTTCTCTGAATCTAATGCACCGATTGAGTTGAAATTTGGTACACACATGAATATCTGTGACCCAGACACGTTTGTGTTACGTACATAAATATATGAATTTGGAATGTGGGGCTCACTTTTGCAAATTGCGGATTTGTTTACGAGTTGAGTCATGTTGTTAACTCCAGAACTAATACAGTGACCTGATGAAGTCTTAAAAGGTCACCAACCCAAGGCCTTCCACTCAGATTAACACCGCAAGGTCTCCTTAATAGATTTTCACGGATGGAATATTATAATATCATATCCAAATTCCCGGGATATAATTAAATCCATTGTAATGGCGAAATGCGAAACAGAATCCGATTAATCGAATTATATTAATTTAATCGGATTAACCTGGACCTTCAAACAAAATATAAAAAGACACGGCCCGATAAACAGAGCGCAAATTGGACCTGTGTTTTATCTATTTTGTTTTTTTTTTTCGCTTTTATGAAGTTTAATTAATTACCCCGTACAGTAATCATTTTAATTACTTTTAAGGTTCAGATTGGCGCGACGTAAAAATTGATTTTATAGAAGTTATATTGTGAAATCATGTTGCACCTATATGCGGTGGACACACACTAATCATACATACCGCAGACTTGTGTCCGGCCGAAATACAATTTTTAGACAAACCTGAAACCATAACTGAATGTTCGGGTCCCCTTCCAGTTTTGGCTGAAACCGAAACTCACGTGGTACTTAACAGAAAAATCAAAAATTAAAAAAAAATAACTTGAAAAAGTTATCAGACCATTGAAAATTCAGCCCTAACTTTCGTAAAATACTAAATAACTTAATAAACTGATTAATCAATAATTGGTATTTTTTTGTAAAATATACGTAATAATAAACATTTCCACCAAATTTCAAGTTCGGTCAATTGGTTTAAAAAAATTCTTCGTAACAAAATTTTGTGACAGACGACGGACAGACAGACAGCTTCGACGACAGGACACGTGAGTGACAGCAATAGGGCTCCGTTTGGACCGTTTTTTTTTTTTTTTTTGGGGGGGTGGGAAATCATCCTATGACATCTTTCGCTCTAGGGTGGAGCGGAAGGGCGTGTCAGACTCTTACTGACTAAAACCCACCCCTGTTCCTCCCTGCCTCGACTGCCCAGGGGCGAGGTAACTCTTTCGAATTTATCCTCCACTCCCGGGCAGGCATCGGCCGTGGCAGGCCCCGTCCTTTGCTGACAACTCTTTGAGGCGCGCATGGAACACTACGCGCCGTCGACTCTCGGGCCTGGTGCTGATCGGACGGCGAGTTACCCACTACTCGCCGTCCGCAGGCCCGGGTACCGTTTGGACCCTTTGGGTACGGAATCCTAAAAACGATGATCACACATACAGCATGTAACAAAAACCCTGTCCGACCCTGAAGGGTATTACTTGGTATCGTACTGCGTACAATACGTAATCATTTAATGGATACGAGATAATTATTTTTCCGCAATAAAAATAATTAATTTTAAAAAAAAGAAAACTTATCAAAGGCAACACTGAGCGCTCGATAAAGTTCACCTACTGTTTCATTTCAAAGATCACGACTCACCAGTGGGTTGCGACCCATAGTTTGGGAAATACTGATTCCCCATTTCATAGTGTAGTTGTCTTATCTCACCAAGGCAGGTTGGTCTTTTTTTTTTTTTTTTTGGGGGGTGGGAAATCATCCTATGACTTCTTCCGCTCTAGGGTGGAGCGGAAGGGTGTGTCAGACTCTTACTGACTAAAACCCATCCCTGTTCCTCCCTGCCTCGAGTGCCCGGGGGCGAGGTAACTCTTTCGAATTTATCCTCCACCCCCGGGCAGGCACCGGCCTTGGCAGGCCCCTTTACTTTGCTGACAACTCTTTGAGGCGCGCGTGGAACACTACGCGCCGTCGACTCTCGGGCCTGGTGCTGATCGGGCGGCGAGTTACCCACTACTCGTCGTCCGCAGGCCCGGGTCTACGGTGGCCGGAGATCGTCTCGCGGCCCCTGGCGTCTCCTGCGGCGGTCGCGGCTGGGGGCGCTAGGGCGACTCGGCTGTTGTTGAGCCTCCCTAACGTATGCCGCCTCCCTCTTCGCGAGCATTACTGCTTCGCAGAAGGAGGAGACGGCCTCCCATTCCCTCTCGCTCCGTACCATGGCCTGAACCAGGGCACGGCGCGAGAGGTCGCTGTCGCCTATCGCATCCACGAGGACACGGCGGTGTTCTGCCCAAGTGGGGCAAACCTCCACCGTATGCTCCACCGTGTCCTCTGGGCGATCCTCGCAGTGGAAACACTCAGGGGTCACCTCCGCCTTAACACGACACAGGTACCTCCCGAAACAGCCGTGTCCGGTGAGCACCTGCGTCAGGCGGAAGGTGAGGTTGCCATGGCGCCTCTCCAGCCAAGCCTCAAAGAGGGGCACTACCGCCTCAATGGTGGCGTGCCCAGCGCTGGGTTGCAACAGTCGCTCTCTCCATGTCACCATGAGATCCTGCCGGAGCTCCGTCCGCCGAGCCGCGAGTTGTCGCGGCAGCGGAGTTTCGCCCCGGCGTTTGGCCTCCTCGCGCCACTCGTACAGGTGCGCGAGGATTTTTGCCTCCAGATCCCATGGTGAAAGTCCGGCAAGGAGGCTCGCAGCCTCGCGGGAGATCGTGCGGTATCCTCGGATCATATGGATCGCCATGACTCTCTGGGACGCGTTCATCTGGCGAGCTGATCGCTGCCTCAACGAACGCGCCCACACCGGCGCTCCGTAGAGGGCCATGGAGCGCACGATCCCCGCATAGAGCCTACGGCAGGAGGCGTTTGGCCCCCTCAGATTGGGTAGGAGCCGCTTTAAGGCGGCCCCGGCCCTGTCCAATCTGGGAGCCAAACGTCGAAAGTGCTCGACGAAGTTCCACCGGCTGTCGAGGACGAGTCCCAGGTACTTCATCGTACCCTCGACGCCGATGCGAACCCCTCCTACCGTGATCTGGGAACCCGACGGTGGCGCGTTCCGACGACCATGAAAACACATGGCCTCGGACTTGTGCAATGCCACCTCGAGTCCCAGTTGCCGGATCCTCTCTATGACTGTCGCAACCCCGCGTGTCATAAGGTCGGCCGCCGCCTCGTGCGACCTCCCCTGCGCTAAGACTAGCGTGTCGTCAGCGTAGCAGGCAGGTTGGTCTTGAATGTGTTTACGTGCACATTTTTCTCTGTGTGCAAAAGCCTGAAGCGTTGGGTATCATAAATATAATATTATTTTTATTTTTTATTAATTTGTCTAGCCTTTTCCAAACTATCTTGGGGTCGGTTTCCAGTCTAACCGGATGCAGCTGAATACCAGTATATTACATGAAACGACTGCTTATCTGACCTCCACAACCCAGTAACTGGGTAATACGATACCCCGATTTATTTTTTTGGGTTTTGGGAAATCGTCCAATGACTTCTCCCGCTCTAGGGTGGAGCAGAAGGGCGTGTCAGACTCTTACTGACTAAAACTCACCCCTGTTCCTCTCTGCCTTGAATGCCTAGGGGCGAGGTAACTCTTTCGAATTTATCCTCAACCCCTAGGCAGGCATCGGCCATGACGGGCCCCGTCATGTATGCTGACAACTCTTTGAGGCGCACGTAGAACACTACGCGCCGTCGACTCTCGGGCCTGGTGCTGATCGGACGGTGAGCTACCCAGTACTCGCCGTCCGCAGGCCCGGGCCTCGCCGTCCGCAGGCCCGGGCCTCGCCGTCCGCAGGCCCGGGACTCGCCGTCCGCAGGCCCGGGAATACTATACCCCTTGGTAAGACTGGTTGTTAGACTTCCGGGCTTCTGAAGACCCGTAACGACTGTCAAAGATCCACGATTGACAGCCGGGATCAACGGCTTAACGTGCTTTTCGAGGCACATACGAGGAGTCTTGGTATGTAAAGCTTGCCACCCATTCATGGACCAACCCCGGCAAGCGTAGCTTAACCTGATGGATCGACCCGTGCGGCTGTTATTACTTTAGCCACGAACTCCTCGGTATCATAAATATGTAGTTAAAAAAAACTAAAAAAGACGTTTTTGGTATTCTTCTCAGCAAACTCTTTCATTTACGCATATCGTGGCATCTCATAAAAAAGATAAAAATATTTTAATAAGTTGTTTTTTTGCAAATTTTAAACAAGGTGTAAAAAAAATTACAATAATGTTATAACTAAAAATCTTAACCGAACTGCATAAAAAATTACTTTAATCTGCCACATTTAGATTGAGAATTACTTCACTTAGCTAACCATGCGTTGTCAACCAATCTAAACATGTATGCAACAAAAACCGGGAAGTAGGTCAAATTTAACTTCTAATATTTTTTAACATAGTTACAGGTGAAGCTGTTTAAGGTAAGTATATTAATAAAAGCGTGTAGAAGTAGCTTCCGTACAAGAAACAATGTGCACGTAAATCTACGACCACAACCAAGAAAAAAAAAACGAGCGAGCTTTACAGTAGTGGCATATGATGTGTAACAGTTGACATCTTACCTTGGTAATAAGGTACATGAACGTTCTATCCTGAAAAATAAAATTAAAACGTTTAGTTAGTAGCGCGCGCTCTATCATCTGACGGCCAACTCTACCACCGCGCACGCTCATTGGTCAAATCAAATAACGCGTGCTTCCCCGGCTTTCAGCTGCACACTTCTGTCCCATTTCATGAAATCAAAATTACACATCAAAAATCCTCCTTCGTAAAATACAGGGTGTAAAAAGACACATCACAGAGCCGTTAACTACGCATACTGTACGCCTAACAAAGTTGTTTGGCGCAAAAATTATTGCTGGGAGACGAATTTTATTTTTAGGTATGAAAAAAATATTATTTTTCATTGCGCGCAATGTAACGCAAACCCAGGCAAGTGGAGTTAAACCCTGCCCCTTCACTCTAAGCCACGTAGGTACTTGTTGGTTACGTTTGATATTCATTGCGTTTTTGTAACTGCAAATGCGTAATTTCGGAATTTCGAAAAAAAAATCGAAAATTCAGGTAATGTTTGTTAGGAAAAAAGTTTAGTAATAACACTTGCAATTTATTTTAGTAGAAAAGTTAAAAAAAAATTGCGACTTTGACCGTCAATATCTCCAGAACCAGTGGATTCCCAGGTATGGTCTAGTCGAAAAAAATGATCCAAATAATGGGTAAAATATGTGGCTTTCGGCTTCGGAAACTGTCTTTTTACACCCGTTAGAACGACTCGAATAACATCCACAACTTGCACCGTCTACCTGTACCAGGCTAACTCGCACTAGAACGAACTACGATTTACCTAAATTACAAAACTTAAATGTGGCGGGTTCCAGGTGCACTAGTATCACTCTAAAACACGACAGAGTAACCCTAACGAGTATATTCACTAACGCTAGTTACCTGGGTATTTTGTTACTCATTAGGATAATAACAAACTTAGTAATACCATCCCATATCGGATTCCGTCATGTAAGCAAAGATGGCCGTTATCCTGTCTTGTACCTTAGTTGCGAATGGCAGTATCTTGAGTATGGAACGTGCCGCAACTTCTTGAATTACCTTAACTTCTTCTAGCTGTACAAAAAAAAAACATGTTGAACAAAAAACAAGAAACATCGGAGAGACTGTTTTTTTATTTTTTGAAAATTTTCCCAGAATTCGTAAATTAACATTCAACATATTTTTGAAGTTAAAACTTCTTTAAATGCGATGGGCATTTTTGAGATGGGGAAAAAACTATTGAACTCGTAGCGGATTGAAGTGAAAACTTCTTTAAGCGCGTTGGGCATTTTTGAGATGAGTAAAAACAATTGAACTCGCCACCGACACTGACACCGCTATTTGGATTGAAGTGAAAACTTCGTAAGGCGCGTTGGACCTTTTTGTTCAAGTTTTCACTTCTGTCGGCACTCCCGGAGTGCCACTCTTTTTTTTTTCTTTGAAGCTGCTAATTTAAAACTTGAATTTTCTCAAAGCTCATGGTTTCCACTTAAGCTTCCTCGGGAGCTTAATTATTTATTGTTGCAAATAGGTCACACTACCACTACCTGCCGGGAATACTTCGAAATACCAAGAAGCCTATAATGTAGTACTTATGGATTTTACCACTTTGTATTATAAGTTTAGATAACAGCTCTACCCCTCTGTAACCACAAGCCTCACCTACTTGATATTCTCTTCAAATAAATAACTGTAAGAATATCTTATTTTTTATGCCTTCACGAAGTTACATAACAAATGTCTACAGAAAAATGTTCAGAACTTTGATCGATACTAATACACACAAAGAGAAAAGTTTTAAGGGTACCGGATTGAAATAAGAAAACCATGTATTTTCGCCGTTCGTCTGACCGTCTGCTAACAAAATTAAATGCGTTAAGATAACTGTACATTTCTTTGGATTATTTATTTGCCGCAGAAATACTGCGCAAACGTTATACAGGTTTCAACTTAGAAAACAAATTGTTTTGGCAAAATTCAACATTTTTATATCTGACGTACAGAACCTACACGTTCCTTTGCGTACTTATACGCACTTTACAGTTTCCCCACACATTCGAGTAGGTTCACCGACTTCCAATACATTATTTCTTTGGCCATAAATATTAGGCGTCATAGTTTCTTAACTTACCGACACTTCTTGTCAAAGACGAATGAAAAGTTATGTAAGAGTAAAAGTTTCTTGGGTGCTATTCCACCAAAGACGTGCGAGATAGCGACGCGGCTCGAGGATGCCTGGTGGACTCTTGTCAACTATACACATATAACTCGACCGACTGGCCTGTTGGTCTAGTGGTTAGTGACCCTGACTGCTATGCCGGAGGTCGTGGGTTCGATTCCCACCCAGGACAAATGTTTGTGTATTAGAGCACGATCATTTGTTCTGTGTCTGGGTGTAATTTATCTATAATATTTATGTATTTAGAAATATATAAGTATGTTTATCAGTTGTCTAGTACCCATAACACAAGCTCTGCTTAGCTTGGGACTAGATGGCGTTGTGTGATAGTTGTGGAATATTATTATTATTTGTTTATTTATCTTTTTAACATATTAAATACATTTTTAAATATTTCTTAAAAAAGAATATATAAAAAACATTTAAAAATATAAAAAATAGTATCCCACCGGTATCGGGAACAGGGTCCAAGCTACCGGCGGTCAGGGCTCCAGAGAGAGAAACCGCCTGACAATGCGAGCCGTGTCCAGAAGTACTGCTTTCTGAATCAAGCCCTTGATCCAGCCGCCTAACGAGAGCCTCCTGAGGTGTTGGTCGAGGCTCGTGGCTATTAAGCCATTGGCTGACACGACTATCGGTACAATGATCGCTGAGTCCACATCCCACATGTCGACAACCTCGCGAGCCAAGTCAATATACTTGATTTGTTTATCTTTCTCGGCTTTCACGAGGTTCTCGTCATGTGGGACGGTAATGTCAACAATCATTGCACGCCTCTCGATTCGGTCCACCACCACTATATCAGGCTTATTGGCTAAAATAGTCCTGTCAGTGATGATGGACCGATCCCAGTACAATGAGATATGACCATTATCGAGAACTGGGTCGGGCGCATATCTGTAGTATTATTATTATTATTATTATTACCTCATTTGAACACCTTTTTTTGTATGTAAAAATTATCTAGCTCTTCTATCCGTTTCCTACCAGATCTACGCTAAGCCTGGCTAGGAAGATGAAATTATCTCATTGGTGAATTTTATCCTCGCGTTCCACCTCGCTTCCTTTCGCACTACCTCGCTTCCTTCCGCACCACCTCGCTTCCTTGCGCACCACCTCGCTTCCTTCCGCACCACCTCGCTTCCTTCCGCACCACCTCGCTTCCTTGCGCACCACCTCGCTTCCTTCCGCACCACCTCGCTTCCTTGCGCACCACCTCGCTTCCTTCCGCACCACCTCGCTTCCTTCCGCACTACCTCGCTTCCTTGCGCACCACCTCGCTTCCTTCCGCACTACCTCGCTTCCTTCCGCACCACCTCGCTTCCTTCCGCACTACCTCGCTTCCTTCCGCACCACCTCGCTTCCTTGCGCACCACCTCGCTTCCTTCCGCACCACCTCGCTTCCTTCCGCACTACCTCGCTTCCTTCCGCACCACCTCGCTTCCTTGCGCACCACCTCGCTTCCTTCCGCACCACCTCGCTTCCTTGCGCACTACCTCGCTTCCTTCCGCACCACCTCGCTTCCTTTCGCACTACCTCGCTTCCTTCCGCACCACCTCCCTTCCTTCCGCACCACCTCGCTTCCTTCCGCACCACCTCGCTTCCTTCCGCACCACCTCGCTTCCTTGCGCACCACCTCGCTTCCTTCCGCACTACCTCGCTTCCTTCCGCACCACCTCGCTTCCTTCCGCACTACCTCGCTTCCTTCCGCACCACCTCGCTTCCTTCCGCACTACCTCGCTTCCTTCCGCACCACCTCCCTTCCTTCCGCACCACCTCGCTTCCTTTCGCACTACTTCGCTTCCTTCCGCACCACCTCGCTTCCTTTCGCACCACCTCGCTTCCTTCCGCACTACCTCGCTTCCTTCCGCACCACCTCGCTTCCTTCCGCACCACCTCGCTTCCTTCCGCACTACCTCGCTTCCTTCCGCACCACCTCGCTTCCTTGCGCACCACCTCGCTTCCTTGCGCACCACCTCGCTTCCTTGCGCACCACCTCGCTTCCTTCCGCACTACCTCGCTTCCTTCCGCACCACCTCGCTTCCTTGCGCACCACCTCGCTTCCTTGCGCACCACCTCGCTTCCTTGCGCACCACCTCGCTTCCTTGCGCGCCACCTCGCTTCCTTGCGCACCACCTCGCTTCCTTCCGCACTACCTCGCTTCCTTCCGCACCACCTCACTTCCTTGCGCACCACCTCGCTTCCTTGCGCACCACCTCGCTTCCTTGCGCGCCACCTCACTTCCTTGCGCGCCACCTCGCTTCCTTGCGCACCACCTCGCTTCCTTCCGCACTACCTCGCTTCCTTCCGCACCACCTCGCTTCCTTCCGCACTACCTCGCTTCCTTCCGCACCACCTCGCTTCCTTCCGCACTACCTCGCTTCCTTCCGCACCACCTCCCTTCCTTCCGCACCACCTCGCTTCCTTTCGCACTACCTCGCTTCCTTCCGCACCACCTCGCTTCCTTGCGCACCACCTCGCTTCCTTCCGCACCACCTCGCTTCCTTCCGCACCACCTCGCTTCCTTGCGCACCACCTCGCTTCCTTCCGCACCACCTCGCTTCCTTGCGCACCACCTCGCTTCCTTCCGCACCACCTCGCTTCCTTCCGCACTACCTCGCTTCCTTGCGCACCACCTCGCTTCCTTCCGCACTACCTCGCTTCCTTCCGCACCACCTCGCTTCCTTCCGCACTACCTCGCTTCCTTCCGCACCACCTCGCTTCCTTGCGCACCACCTCGCTTCCTTGCGCACCACCTCGCTTCCTTGCGCGCCACCTCGCTTCCTTGCGCACCACCTCACTTCCTTCCGCACTACCTCGCTTCCTTCCGCACCACCTCGCTTCCTTGCGCACCACCTCGCTTCCTTCCGCACCACCTCGTTTCCTTGCGCACCACCTCGCTTCCTTCCGCACCACCTCGCTTCCTTGCGCACCACCTCGCTTCCTTCCGCACCACCTCGCTTCATTCCGCACCACCTCCCTTCCTTCCGCACCACCTCGCTTCCTTCCGCACTACCTCGCTTCCTTCCGCACCACCTCGCTTCCTTGCGCACCACCTCGCTTCCTTGCGCACCACCTCGCTTCCTTCCGCACTACCTCGCTTCCTTCCGCACCACCTCGCTTCCTTGCGCACCACCTCGCTTCCTTGCGCACCACCTCGCTTCCTTGCGCGCCACCTCGCTTCCTTGCGCACCACCTCGCTTCCTTCCGCACTACCTCGCTTCCTTCCGCACCACCTCGCTTCCTTGCGCACCACCTCGCTTCCTTCCGCACCACCTCGTTTCCTTGCGCACCACCTCGCTTCCTTCCGCACCACCTCGCTTCCTTCCGCACTACCTCGCTTCCTTCCGCACCACCTCGCTTCCTTGCGCACCACCTCGCTTCCTTGCGCACCACCTCGCTTCCTTCCGCACTACCTCGCTTCCTTCCGCACCACCTCGCTTCCTTGCGCACCACCTCGCTTCCTTGCGCACCACCTCGCTTCCTTGCGCACCACCTCGCTTCCTTGCGCGCCACCTCGCTTCCTTGCGCACCACCTCGCTTCCTTCCGCACTACCTCGCTTCCTTCCGCACCACCTCGCTTCCTTGCGCACCACCTCGCTTCCTTGCGCACCACCTCGCTTCCTTGCGCGCCACCTCACTTCCTTGCGCGCCACCTCGCTTCCTTGCGCACCACCTCGCTTCCTTCCGCACTACCTCGCTTCCTTCCGCACCACCTCGCTTCCTTCCGCACTACCTCGCTTCCTTCCGCACCACCTCGCTTCCTTCCGCACTACCTCGCTTCCTTCCGCACCACCTCCCTTCCTTCCGCACCACCTCGCTTCCTTTCGCACTACCTCGCTTCCTTCCGCACCACCTCGCTTCCTTGCGCACCACCTCGCTTCCTTCCGCACCACCTCGCTTCCTTCCGCACCACCTCGCTTCCTTGCGCACCACCTCGCTTCCTTCCGCACCACCTCGCTTCCTTCCGCACCACCTCGCTTCCTTGCGCACCACCTCGCTTCCTTGCGCACCACCTCGCTTCCTTCCGCACTACCTCGCTTCCTTCCGCACCACCTCGCTTCCTTGCGCACCACCTCGCTTCCTTGCGCACCACCTCGCTTCCTTGCGCGCCACCTCGCTTCCTTGCGCACCACCTCGCTTCCTTCCGCACTACCTCGCTTCCTTCCGCACCACCTCGCTTCCTTGCGCACCACCTCGCTTCCTTCCGCACCACCTCGTTTCCTTGCGCACCACCTCGCTTCCTTCCGCACCACCTCGCTTCCTTCCGCACTACCTCGCTTCCTTCCGCACCACCTCGCTTCCTTGCGCACCACCTCGCTTCCTTGCGCACCACCTCGCTTCCTTCCGCACTACCTCGCTTCCTTCCGCACCACCTCGCTTCCTTGCGCACCACCTCGCTTCCTTCCGCACCACCTCGCTTCCTTGCGCACCACCTCGCTTCCTTCCGCACCACCTCGTTTCCTTGCGCACCACCTCGCTTCCTTCCGCACCACCTCGCTTCCTTGCGCACCACCTCGCTTCCTTCCGCACCACCTCGCTTCCTTCCGCACTACCTCGCTTCCTTCCGCACCACCTCGCTTCCTTCCGCACTACCTCGCTTCCTTCCGCACCACCTCGCTTCCTTGCGCACCACCTCGCTTCCTTGCGCACCACCTCGCTTCCTTTCGCACTACCTCGCTTCCTTCCGCACCACCTCGCTTCCTTGCGCACCACCTCGCTTCCTTCCGCACCACCTCGCTTCCTTCCGCACCACCTCGCTTCCTTGCGCACCACCTCGCTTCCTTCCGCACCACCTCGCTTCCTTGCGCACCACCTCGCTTCCTTCCGCACCACCTCGCTTCCTTGCGCACTACCTCGCTTCCTTGCGCACCACCTCGCTTCCTTGCGCACCACCTCGCTTCCTTCCGCACTACCTCGCTTCCTTCCGCACTACCTCGCTTCCTTCCGCACCACCTCGCTTCCTTCCGCACTACCTCGCTTCCTTCCGCACCACCTCGCTTCCTTCCGCACCACCTCCCATTCCTTGCGTACCACCTCGCTACCTCGCATATCATTAGTAGAAAAGTGGGGGTGAAAAGGTGTAAAGTCTTATGAACGTCTCTTAAAAAGTTTTTCGTATAGAAGTTTTTAAGTATTTCCTGAAGTCAGTGCCCCTACTATGACGTGGTGACTTTTGTTAAATAAGCGATGAGGGAGCACACTTGTCTAAGTAACTTATCAATAAATCTTGACTTACAGACCCCCAAGTAATAGCTATCAGGAAACACAGACTCCGGCAGGGAAGTACACTCCTTAGCTGTTACGCACAATGAGTGTGTTCTCAAAACGTTTTTACAAATCCCGCATTCCAATAAAAATCTAGAACTATCTTTTTCATATTTAGGTCACGCAGCAGCGGTCGTCTGTACCAACTTGCTAGCAGACCTGGTGCTGGACACATCAGCTATAGAACGAACGGCGCACCTTCAAGATGTGCTGATGTTCCAGCTCCAATGCGCTATGGAGGAGAACTGCTTGAGCAAAAGTGCTTATGAGGTAAGTAATCAGTAGAACTTGGAAATTATAATGCGCTTTGGTAATCTTCGTGTTTCCGAGTTATCACATCACAAAGTAACCACGAAGCAAAGCTTTTAAATTTTGTACCGACCCGTTTTGCAGGCTGATGACGTATAAAAAAGCGATCAGCAATAATTGTAGTCGTAGAACTCATTGGGCATCGAAAATTTTGTGCACATGACACATGGAAAAGTGTAAAGAACACTGGCAGCATTGCCACGATTAATGGCGATGCTGATCCTATTACCGAAAAAAAGGACACCCCTCTGGTCACGTGAAGACTCGACTAACTGCTTGCTGATGTCACGAAAAACTCGATGAGTGCTCGGACCCCTTGGCTCTAGTGTTTCAGCCCAAAACGGCTCATACTACTGCTACGGCTCATATAACTCCCCATTCGATTAAGGTTTTCAAGATGGTAAATAAAATAATATCACCAGGTGAAGGAGTTGATCCCTGACTGGCAGTACGTGACTCGTCGCCTGCTCCGTTTCACAGCAGCATCGCTCAACGCAGGCACGGCAGAGTTCAGGCCGTACCTGCCCAAGCATTTGTGGCAGTGGCATATGTGTCATATGTGAGTTTCTTTTGAATTTTTATAGTCTATTTCAGAGCCGGCAGCAGGTTCAAACGAATCGCTTGAAGGTTCTTTATTATATGTCAGGTTTTAACCTGACAAATTACAACTTAAGGTTAACAAGGATGATTCAATCAATCAATCTGCCCGCGCCTTTTCCCAACTATCTTGGGGTCGGCTTCCAGTCTAACCGGATGCAGCTGTATACCTGTATTTTACATGGAGCGACTGCCTACTTGACCTCTACAACCCAGTAATAGGGTAATACGTTACCCCTTGGTAAGACTGTTTTTTTTTTTTTTTTTGGGGGGTGGGAAATCATCCTATGACTTCTTCCGCTCTAGGGTGGAGCGGAAGGGCGTGTCAGACTCTTACTGACTAAAACCCACCCCTGTTACTCCCTGCCCTGAATGCCCAGGGGCGAGGTAACTCTTTCGAATTTATCCTCAACCTCCGGGCAGGCATTGGCCGTGGCAGGCCCCGTCCTTTGGCTGACAACTCTTTGAGGCGCGTGTAGAACACTACGCGCCGTCGACTCTCGGGCCTGGTGCTGATCGGACGGCGAGTTACCCACTACTCGCCGTCCACAGGCTCGGGTCTACAGTGGCTGGAGATCGTCTCGCGGCGCCCGAAACCCCTGGCGTCTCCTGCGGCGGCTGCGGCTGAGGGCGCTAGGGCGACTCTGCTGTTGTTGAGTCTCCCTATCGTATGCCGCCTCCCTCTTCGCGAGCATTACTGCTTCGCAGAAGGAAGAGACGGCTTCCCATTCCCTCTCCCTCCGTACCATGGCCTGAACCAGGGCACGGCGCGAGAGGTCGCTGCCGCTGGTAAGACTGGTTGTCAGACTTTCGGGCTTCTGACGACCTTTAACGACTGTCAAAGATCCACGATTGACAGCCAGGACCAACGGCTTAACGTGCTTGCCGAGGCACGGAGGAGTCTCGGTATGTAAAGATGGTCACCCATCCATGGACCAACCCCGGCAAGCGTAGCTTAACCTGATGGATCGACCCGTGCGGCTGTTATTACTATAAATAATAATTCTATTCAGTCTGTAAGTTACATTATCATAAAATATTGGACACGTATTTTTTGCTTCACGAAACCAATAAAAAAATACAAAGATAAAATGCACAATGTTCAGGAGTGGGGCTTGCTACGTCACTTCTAGGTAAAAATTGCAACAGTTTTGACGAAGGTGTCACATTACACGAAATTCCAACGCACTGTAGCGTCCTCAATTTTTGTTTACGTGACAGAAAAAACGCATCAATCTGATTTTTTTAGTCTACCCTATTGGCTCACAGTTTGGTTTAATTGGCGAATAAACAGCTGTTGGCATGCAAGAACTTATAAGATCTTTGTAAGGATAAAAATCAGACGGCAGGTGCTCTTTACTGGATTCCACACATTTTTTGAACAGTATTAGCGTCTTTTAAGATAAATAGCTTTCCACTTTATTTTTCCCATGCAATTCTAAGAATAAATTATATCAATCATTTCAGGCATTACCACAGCATGGAAGTCTTTGCCACATTTGATATCCTGGACTCCAATGGTCTGAGAGTCGCCGAAGGTCACAAAGCATCGTTCTGTTTAGAAGACAACACTTGCAAGGAAGGAGTGCAGAAGAAGTACTCCTGCAAGAACTATGGTGACCAAGGTATTGTGAACAACTTTGTCACATTTAAAACGATCAATTCGTACGTCTTCGTTCAGAGAATAGAAGAGAATATGGCATCTTAGGTCAGAGAATTGGTGCATTAAGGCTTTTTGGGAGGTTATGCCTCACTGGAGCCTCAGTGTTACGTCGTTGCTTATACTTAGTATTTATTTTAACCAATACTCGAATAACACACATACAAGCTAACAATTGATTCAACAACACATTTGGCCGAAAAACAATAGGGATTATGCATGATATTTTTTTAGTTGTTCAATTGAAGACTTACTGTAGTGAACAAATATGAAGGAATTTTCAAAATATCATCATCAGCGACGAAGTTATAAAGCTTTAAAGTTGATAATTACAAAGAGAAGTCCGACGTGTTCTTTCGAATCGAACCCAGGACCTCATGCCCCCAAGGGGTCGCGGATAAATTTGAAATAGAGTTACCGCGCCCCTGGGCACTCAGGCAAGGAAGGAACATGGGTGGGTTTTAGTCAGTAAAAGTCTGACACGCCCTCCCGCTCAACCCAGAGAGGGAGAAGTCATTGGACGATTTCCCGACCCACAAAAAAAGGACCTCTCAGCAATCGAACTTGCAACCACAAGACTAATCCAATGAGGCAGTTTAATCCTTGGTCTCTTCTCCCCCTCACTCTCATGTTCTGGTGATTTGTTTCAGGAATATCAGTGAACTGCTCAGACGTCTACAAGTACAACATTGACTGCCAATGGGTAGATGTAACTGATGTACAGCCCGGAGACTACACGTTCAAGGTACGTTCATTACATTAATATTAATTTTCAATTATATCGTGTTACCAAGGTCAGATACACAGGCGCTCCATTTAAAATATTGGTATCCAGCTGCATCTTATTTGACTGGAAGGAGTAGAATTCCCTGCCGTAGTCTGTTTCCTGATAGCTACAACGTGGGGGTTATTAAGTCAAGAGTAAATAGGTTACTTCTATGCAAGCGTGTATCTAGCAGCTCCTAGGCATCATCGCTTACCATCAGGTGAGATAGTGGTCAGTGCGAACCTACCAATAATATAAAGCCTTCCTCGACAAGGATATATAGTAGAAAAGTTATGTTTCTCTTCCTTTTGTCTGCTTCTTACTGCACCAATTAAATATCCACAAGTGTCTGTTTTGCTCTTTGCTCAAAATTTAACCTATAAAATCGCAGCAGTTTTTTCAGTCACTGACTGTACACAAAAAGCAGCATTATTTAAAAAAAAAAACCGGCCAAGAGCAAGTCGGACTCGCGCGAGTTAAGGAACCTCAATCTACCAATATTAGCTTTGTCAGCCTTTAAGTATTTATTAGACATGTTATTTCTAAATATTCCATTGCTTGATCAGCACTCAGAATAATCTGGGACATGCGTCATCTCTGATCACGTTATGCATGTACTACGTTAGCAATAAAGTTAGTATTTAAGATGAATATTTTATTAGATTAAATTAATTACTGTTTAGCTGTAACTCTGTCGGAATAAAGTTATTTTTTAAATACTTCCGTTGTCGCTTACTTAATTGGCGCAGCCGGTAGGATCTCTGTAGTCGGTCTGCCGTGTATACAATTCTACGTGGAGCAGCCGACGTCCGTGTCTACGGTTTAGCAGAGATCGCCGAACAAATAAATTCATTAAGAAGCCACTTCGAGTTACGGAAGAGGACCAGCCATAGCAGTAATTCAGGGAGCATGAAGCTAGCTGCGGAATTGTGAGTAAATCTTTTTCACCTTCCTCTCAGCTCTTCCATTGATATCCCAACCTTGTAATAAGTCTATGTGTGTGTATTATTAGGGATTGGACAACGCCGTAATAATATTTGCATAGATTTTAACTGTATTAATATTTTAAAAGCACATTAGTGAGATTTTTTTTCTCTCTTTTTTCCTTGTTACTTTCATAACTTTTTCACAATGGAAAACGTAACCCGTGTCCCACAGGAATTGGTTAACATCATACCAATATTCAGTGGCGACACTAGAACGTTACCATTATATATAAAAAAATACATACAACAACAACAATACATATTGTCTACGTTCCAAGGAACCGTAGCCCAAAATGAATATTTATTTCATCTGGTAACAAGTAGGTTATCAGGCGAAGCAGCTAGTTTAGTAGGCGAAAGAGACTCCATAGATACGTGGGATGAACTGAAGAAGTTGTTAAACCAACACTTCGGTGATCCACGCACAGAGGATTGTTTAGCAATGGAGATAGAATCTTGTAGAATAAATAAGGGCGAAAGTTATTTAGATTTTTGCCATAGAATACAGCGGATGACACCGGTACTTGAGCCAGACGATAGTATTTATATGAAAAATACTAGGATTAGAAAAGCTAAAGAACAACCGCGATATGAAAAAGCTAAAGTAATTGGTCAAGTCGAAAGAAATATAGTACCAGTAGAAGTAAAGAAAAGAAAAACTAGAGTCGTGTTAAAAAATGTAAAACGTGCTCCACAGATCGTGCCTGGTACTTCTGATACTAGTGGTGTCAACATTCACGCTGGACCTTTGGACAATATATAAAACTGTAGATTTAGAATCAATAGGCTTACAAATATATAATAATATTCGGGATTTTAGTAATTTAAAAATAAAAATTTAGGAAAGTAGAGTTAGTAACGAAACCGTAGGAATAGAAAGTCAAATCGAATATCTAATTAAACTAACTAAGAGTAATTTTTTTCAAATCTTACCTTTTTATTATAGGAATAAACGAGCCTTATTCAATCCATTAGGCTCACTTGTAAAAGCTATTTCGAGAAATTTAGATGAAGATGATGCAATTAAATATGATAGAGAAATTCAAATGATACAAAACAAAGAGCATGTAGTCGAACGTAAAGTATCATCAATGCAAAAGGCTTTTGATAAATTAGTAAATGACTCTGAAATAATAAATTCAAATATAAAAAACTTGGGTTTACATGCCAATGAAATGGGAAAATTAGTTGAACATGAGTTCAGGTTTAACAAACTTTTCCAAATATTGAATACTATGTATCAAATTTTAAATAACTTTCGAACTTCTTACGAAATCATACAAGAGATTGAGACGGCAATAGCCTTTAGAAAATTAAATACATTGCACCAATCCATTATAAATATTACAGGATTATATTATACGTTAGAAGTCATTTCTAAACATGCTAGAACAATATATCCAGTAAGCAAACGTAATTTAATAAAATTAGAACATAATATCATACTTAAATCATACATAAGTAACAATAAGTTAGTATTTGTTTTAGAAGTCCCCCTAATAGATAACGAAACATATAATTATTACAAGGTTATACCCATTTCTATATTCCATTCTCCAAATACCTTTACTGTTATACCCAAATACCCTTACCTGATGGTGAATAGGTTGAAATACATGCCCGTGGTAAGCCCATGTGCTGAAATTGAAAAGGACAAATTTCTATTCGCTGAAACTAACTTAGCCCAGTATCCAACTGTTACCTGCATTAAACAAATAATGTTGATGAAGAATAACTACAAAGACTGCATACAGAACCATATTGAAATAGAGAAAACTAAGATACAAAAAGTAACCGACAACCAATGGTTGGTTTACTCAGAAGAAAATCTCATCATCACCGAGAATTGCAATACAAAAATTCTGAAATACACTGTTCTTGGGACCTACATCGTGACTTCAGGCCAACAATGCGAGACACAAATAGGCGAAGTCATCGTTGCCGCTACCACAAACACTACAGTTTCTAGTCTTCAGCTGCCATTGATCCAGATGCCAGAGCTACAACAGGACATCCAGAGAAGGTCAAACAAAGTGGATCTGAGAAATGTGGACTTCAGTGATGTGAAAGAAGTGTTACAAAGTGCAAAATTTAGTGAAATAGACGATTCGACCCAAACAGTGACAATAGAAATTAGTATATGGACCATCTTCGAGTATGTGATTATTGTAATAGCAGTAGTTATCTTTACAATGTATAAATTTCAGTTTATAAATTTTTGTCGAAATTCTCCGAAACCGTCTGCGACACCTTCGGATAATTTCTCTCTTGGGGAGGGAGGAGTTAAGGAACCCCAATCTACCAATATTAGCTTTGTCAGCCATTAAGTATTTACTAGACATATTATTTCTAAATATTCCATTGATTGATCAGCACTCAGAATAATCTGGGACATGCGTCATCTCTGATCACGTTATGCATGTACTACGTTAGCAATAAAGTTAGTATATAAGATGAATATTTTATTAGATTAAATTAATTACTGTTTAGCTGTTACTTTGTCGGAATAAAGTTATTTTTTAAATACTTCCGTTGTCGCTTACTTAATTCGCGCTAAGGGTTCCGAACAAACCATATTTTTTCAGGTTTAAACTACTATATAGGTACTTCTTATAGGTTTTCCTGTAATCTGTAAGTAAAAAACTACATACTGTATTTTTTTCAAAATTTTGGGCCTAGCGGTCTCGGAGATAATAATGGTAATTTTTCATCTATTTTCTCAAATACCTTAAAAACTATACATTTTAGGTTCCGTTTTTACATTCGGATGTTTGGAAAATACGTATCCAGTAGGGAAGCCCCCCTTTAATTTTCAATCTAATTTTATTATTTGTTCTTATAGCGGCAACAGAAATACACATTCTGTGAAAATTTCAACTGTCTACCTATTACGGATCATGAGATACATTCCGCTGGTAGACAGACGGACGACATAGGATAAACCAAAATTTTCTATGAAGAATTTGAATTTAATCCTAAGGTTATCGAGTTTTATTAATAAGGCTTCATAAATATATAGTATATTTATAAATTGTTGAGTTAAAATATCAGTATTGGCAAACGTACAGCTGTATAACGTTCATACAAAGTTAGGTTAGATTACAAATAGGACTATTGGTAATCGCGGACTTGTACATACCAGGAAAGCATGCCACTAAAGAGAAAGAGCATTATAATAAGAGTGAATAAGGCTGCCAATGATAACGACGATTAATGGAGCCTGCAGCCTGTCATTATATTTTTTTTTTATCTTTTCAGGTGGCAGTGAATCCCCACGCAAGAATAGCAGAGCAGAGCTTTCATAATAATGCTGCCTCGTGTTATTTGCGGTTATCTGAATCTTATGCCATGGTGTTTGGTTGCAAACATGAGAGACCATGAGAGAACCTGTTGAAGTTGTAGAATAGATTTTAAGATAAAGAATAAGTCAGTGATGAATTTTGTGGCATTTTTACTACATCCTTTTCCACAGAGCACGTCGCAGTGTCTAGAGACGGAAATCCATACTAATCCTAATTATACGAATCTGAGTTTGTTTTTACGCTAACATGCCTTAAGTGCTCGATCGATCATCATGAAATTTCGCAAACACTTTGTCAGGTGTAAAAAAGGACAAAGAGTTACCTTTTATCCAAAAAAAAACTACAGTCGCGAGCAAAGCCGAGCTCTAAAAGCTAACAATACTATAAAAATGCAAAAGTAACAGTCTGTTTGTTTGTTACCTCTTCCCCTCTTATTAGCACACCGATAAACTATGTGCGCGAATAGTACAGACTGTTGGCAACATTATCTGACCCACCCTAAAATCAAACGACTTTGGACCCTCTGCCTGTAACATTAAGGTTTATTTAATTTATATGAGCTTATCAGACAAGTGCACGAGGACTCGATGAACAAAAATACAATAATAACACAGACGCGAAAATTTGATCTTTAACATGTAACGTTAAGGTAAACTGACCCAACATATTCGGAGCCACCGGCATTATATATGTTTTTGTTAAGCTATATCTCGTTCATTATCTCGTTAACATTAAAGTTGAAAAGCTTTTAAGTCACACTATATAATTACAACCCAATCTTTAATTTCGCGTATTCCCAACAAGTTCTTGTGGCTTAGCGGTTTGATGCTGGAGTGACGACGAACAGCATGTGGGTTCGAAAACACAGTCCACCTATACATCAGTTTCTTTTTTAATTTGTTTTCATTTCTACAATATTGCTTGCAATATTAAAGAACGACCAATATGATTTTCGCCTAATAACTTCTCTTGTAAACGGGTGGGTAATTTAAAAAACTTAAAGTTCACAGTTCTTTATAATGAATACGAATATTTATTTTTCAACTACCCACTTATTACAAGTTATGTGAAAATATTACCATTTTAAAAAGTTTATGTATAGTCTGTAGTTCTTTACAATAATACAAGAAATAGTTTTGGAATACAAATATCTTTGTCGCAGGATTTGATCTCAAACCTTGTTTTTCTCAGTCTTATACACAGACCACGAGACCAGAGTTACTTGAACTCAATCATTAAAATAAGCTATTACACTTATCATATTATAACAAATAGTTATAAAATATAACCTAATTCTAACGTTTTAAAGATCAAATTTGCGTGTCTGTATTATTATTGTATTTGTTCATCAAATCCTCGAGCACTTGTCTGATAAGCTCATATAACTTGAATAAACCTTAATTTTACATGCAGAGGGTCCAAATTCGTTTGTTTTTAGGGTGGGTTATATAATGCTGACAACAGACTGTACATATTATTATGATATTTTTTTATCCCGGGAGTATACAGGGTGTAAGGTACATGAACGCACATACGTGTACTAGTGATTCAGTACATGATTCTGGACTCCCTAGCGTTGGAATTTTTCGTCGGCTTTTTCCTAATTTTTTAAAAAAAAGATTTTTTTTTTCACTTTAAACTGTATAAAATCGTTATACCTAGCTACCCCAAAGACATTTTAAATGAAAAAAAATAATTAATTATAACTAAGGTATAACAATTTTATACAGTTTAGGGTGAAAAAAAATTTTTTTTTACATAAATTAGGAAAAGGCCGGCCAAAAATTCCAACGCTAGGTGGTCCAGAATCATGTACTGAATCACTAGTACACGTATGTGCATTCATGTACCTTACACCCTGTACACCTTTGGGATAATTTTTGATTTTACGCAGGCGACGCCGCTCGCAGAAGCTAGTACTAATATATTTCGAGCGCTCATTGTTGTCATGAACCACTATTTAAACAAGTCAGTTTCTTTATGTCATTTGTTTTTGTTATAAAAGGACAAAGACTGAGCTGTTTTCTTCTTCTTTGTTTTTTCTGTAGGTTTTTTTATGGAAAAACAGGTATGAAATGATACACATGACTATAATAATCTATAATTTTATTCATGACTTATAATATACTATCACAATGTCATTGTAATTAACAAATACATTTTGGGCTGGAAACGATTAGTTCAAACGATATATACCTTAAAACTAACAATTTTAGGGTGTATTGTTCAGAGGAATTTTTTGCAGTGAAAATTACAGTAAAAATACGATATTTTATTAATAATTCAGGTTTACTAATTAGTCGTAACACAAAAGTAGGGAAAATTGATAAAAGTAAAACAACCCTTATTGTTCAGCTCTTAAAAGCGTACAAATTGTACCTTAAATAAATTAATATAAATCGACTACAATATATTTACAATGAGTTCTCGCAAATAAAAAATAACCATTACCTAATACGTATCTGAATAAATAGATGAAGTAAGTACTATGAATTCCTATTTGTTGTTTTGTGTACATAAGCTAAAATAAACTATGATTGTTGTTCATGCTAAAACCAACACTGAGCACTCCATTTTTGACTTACTCTGTCATTTTAGCTAATGGCAAATTCTATTTAAAAAAATGAAATAGTTGCTAGTATAATAATCCTTATTGTAATACCTCGTAATAGAAAAGGAAATTCTTGTCAAATAATATGCAAAATGACAAACCTACCCATTTGCAATGAACCTGCACCCAAACGAAAATATTTAGAGTAAACGAAGAGTAAACAGTGGAACCACAATCGACCTTTAGACCATCACAATTTGTTAGAAAAACTCCGATTTGAGATTCTTGAGCAAAACTTCAGGTCCATGAGAATAAAATAAGCAAACAAAAACCCCCGACTTACTATTTCTATTATCAATCGTCAAATACTTTAATATTTTCTAAAACAAACTCATCAATATGTTCTTTACTTCTCTCCAAATAATTTATTATATTCGTCTGAATAATCAAAATGCTTTGTGATTCATAATATTATGTAACCGTTTAATTATCTGCCCAAGGGTTGAGGATAAATCTGGCCAGTGGTTGAGGATAAATTCGGAACAGTTACCGCGCCCCTGGGCACTCAGGGTAGGGAAGGAACACGGATAGGTTTTAGTCAGTAAGTTTCTGACACACCCTCCCGCTCCACCCAGAGCGGGAGATGTCATTTGATGATTTAACTCCACCCCACAAAAAAAACCGGTTAATTGTAAACTCCGTAAGATTGAAACAAATCTTGCAATGGTTGGAATTTTTCATATTTTGTGAGTACAATTTTTATTGTATTCCCAACAAAATTTGATACATAGTAATCTATCAGAGTCCTACCGAGAAAATTGAGTTTAAAATTTTACTACATTTATTGTAAACTAACGGATTCTGCAATCACTTGGTAAAATATACAATAATATAAATGTGTGAGAACCGGTAACCATCAAAGAACCCAATGACATAATATTTTTACATCGTTTGGTAAAAAATTATAAAATGTTTCTCAAAAATCGATAATTCCTTTTTTTGAAGTCAGTTAAAAACAACACCATGAAAAGTCATGAAAAACAGTAACATCAAAACGAACTTATTAAATTATTTGTAGAGTATATTTTGTCACTTTTCAAACTTACCCAAATAAAAACTAGTCTATGGCAATCTAACTACACACAAAACATTGAGCAATCACAAAAGGACTAAACTACGAAATATTTCTAAAACTCTTCAGCCCTTCTTGAATTTCAGGAGTAAGATACTCGTAGTAAGGTAGACGGCGATCCAGGTGCCGATGGAGATGAAGCCAGCATAGACTGTGGGTTGGTTGATGTCCCAGCCCCTTTGCAGCATGGAGCGAAGACCCTCAGTGGATAAGGTTAGGGGCAGGAAGTAGCTTATCCATTGGAGGATAAAGTGCATACCTGGGGGATAGAATTTTGGGTTAGAATTTTTGTTGAAGAAGAAAAATGTCTTCAAAGCCTATTCATATAATATAGTCTATCATTGTCTGATACAATAAATATGATATATTTGTGGCGTGGGCTGGTTGTCACACTTTGCCGCACCAGTGCGAACCGGATCCTACCGCTTTTGCGGTTTGCAATGTAGTGTATTTAAAACCCGTTCGAGCGTTCGAAAACGAGATTTCGAGTGATTTCTTTAAAAAAATTGACTTCTCACGAAGCAGTTGCCATAATGTACACACTTTTTTTTAGGTTATGTGTCACGTTTTTCTAATATCCTGGTTTATTTGATTACGACAATGCTCCTACCTTCGATAGGCCAGATGATTCCACAAAGCAGCACCATTGGCAAGAAAGATCCCAGTGCCAAGTACGTAGCCGTTCTATCTGTGTCACAAATTGTGGATACCACAAAACCTGCAAAGAATAAAACAATATATTAAAAAAATAAAATAAATAAAAAACTTTTTACAAAAAAAATACAACCGACTTCCGTAATACTAAAAAATGCAAAATAACTTTAATTTCGGAAGTCGGTGTTTCTAATTTGGTTTCTTCGTTATTTGACACCGACTTCCGAAATTAAAGTTATTTTGCATTTTTTAGTATTACGGAAGTCGGTTGTATTTTTTTTGTAAAAAGTTTTTTATTTTTCACTTTTTAGTTGTTTTACCCCATTCTAAAACTAAATTAATAGTAAAGTTATGCCCGAATTGATAGCCTCAAAAATAGGGAATTTGAACGTAGTTGGTGAAATTAGGGTGTATCAGGGTGAACTGTACAAATCTGTATACCCCTTCAGAGCGCATCAGCGTGATGTAATGTTGTGAAGTGGTGAAAACAATGTACAGACATGCGATTGCAGCAATTCTGGAAGGTTTGCTATCATTTATTGAAGAGTTCCATTGTGTATCTCCGAAGTCCTTCATCAGATCTTGACCAAATTAAAATGGGACCAAATGTGAAGCAACGGCTTTCAAATAAAAAAAAAATCTTGAAAATCGGTTCACGTTGTAAGAAGTTATGAGGTAACACACATAAAAAAAAAAAAAAAAATACAGTCGAATTGAGAACCTCCTCCTTTTTTTGAAGTCGGTTAAAAACACGTTTTAAAAGTCTTTCTAAGTCCGCCAGCTTTGGGAGTGCGACATATTGGATTTAGAATCACGTCACTTATCTAACCATGCATTGTCATCCAAACTAAACATGACATGTTTCCGATTGAGCAATCGGATCAATCGGGAAGTGGATCAAATTTACTTGTAAGTTTTTGAAGTCAAAACTTCTTTAGGCGCGTTGGGCATTTTTGTTCGAGTTTTCACTTCTGTCGGCACTCCCGGAGTGCCAATTTTTTTTTACATAGTTACTGGTGTCGCTGATAAAAGCGTGTTAAAAACCAAATTATAACAGTAATTTATGATGATGAAGATGATGCTGCCAAATTTCAGTTACAACGAAATCATTGTTTGGGTCTAAACAAAGTGAAATTATATCAGCGATAACGACTATCGAAAAGTTCAAAAAGTTGTAGTGATTTGATATACACCACCGAAATGTCCCTTTGCTTAGCCCCTGACATGAAGGTTTGGATTCAGTAAAGTACAATAATTTATTTTTGTTTTTATTGACTGCCCCTTATGGAGGGTAAGGTTTTTCGAGACTATGTTTGTCTATTTCATTGGCAGGTCCTGTAGCCTTAACGACGGCTGGATGAATTTCAACAAATAAGGTAGTATTAGATTGGGCTTGAAGGCACACAACAGTAACACCATTACCATTAGGTTAGTGCGGACGTATTTTTTGTGACACCTCACATTTTTTGGCAATTTCAAAAATATGTCTTTTTTATTTTTTGCTGTTGGGTTCTTTTATATTCGTTTTCCTTTTCTGTCTTGTTTGATCGTCACATGTTATGCTAACGACCCAGACAGAAGAAAAAGTGCTAAGCTTATCTTTATCAAACTACGCAGACCTTGGCAAAGGTCAACCGACACAAGGCTTCCTATTTTTGTATGCCTGACCTCGTTTTCTTAACACGTGAATAATGTAAATGCCAAAATCTATTTTAATCTCTTGCTCCCTCGTTTTTCCTTCAGGTTTTTTAACCTCCGGAGCAAAAAGGGGGGGGGTTATAAGTTTGACCACAATGTAGCTCAAGAAAACTGGTGCACCGATATGAATGCGGTTTTTTATTATTTGCAATAGCTCAATAGCTTCAAGCAATGGCATCTAGCTATGGTTCTTAGACATGTTTTATCAAAATCGGTTCTGCCGTTCCAAGGTCATATACTCTTTCCAGTTTTTTAAATGTTCGCTTTTCTTTTAAGAGTTGAAGGTTTTAAATTTTTCATTCAATTGGATTTTGTATACGCAAGCAAATGAAGTCAGTAACACTCAAGCTGCTATTCTTATCTCAACTATGTTTCAAGTCGGTTTCCAGGTGATATTTACCCAGATGCAGTTGTCATAATCATCATCATGACAAACATAATCACAATCAAGACGTCCACTGCTGGACATAACCCTTTCCCAAGTGTCGCCACAACGACCGGTTCTATGTGTTTCGGATTCATCGGATTCCCACAATCCTCACCAGGTCATCGGGTCACCTTGTGGAAGGCTTTGCAACGCTGCGTCTTCTGAGAGTAATACACTGGTCCAAATTATGTTCAGAATTATTGATTTCTGAACATAATTTTAACCACTTATACAAGGTGTAACGGAAAGGTGTGGTCATATTTTAAGAACTGCATTTGCTAATCGATATGAACATCTTTCTTCAAGAAAATCCGAGGAAATTTAAAAAAAAAATTACCTCCTATACAAATATTGATCAGCTGATGATGACTTTGTATGGCAAGTCCAATTTTTTTTTTGGGAATTTTCTGTTTTTTCTTAAAGAAAGTTGTTTATTTTCATGGGCAGAACCGGCTCTTAAAATATGACCACACCTTTCCGTTACACCCTGTATAGAGATGGACCTATTGGCGATATCATATTGTCTGAAATTGTTGTTAAAATATGCTATATTCCTGCAGATGGAAATAGTTTTTCTTGATTAAGAAATGACTCCCATTTTTCTTATTATCTTCTATATTCTACTATCATATCCAGCATGTTCCCTTATAAATTACAAATCTACATCACATAAAACGCTTACCAAAAGTCATTCCACAAAGTCCCGTCATAAGTGTAAGGCAGATGACCCATCCGACAGGTCCCTTGATAGTCAGGCCAAAGACAAGGAACCCGAGGAGCAGCACCATCCCCGACTGCAGGAACATGATGAGCATCTGGACTAATACGTGGGAGAACAGGATCTCGGTACCTGGGAACAAGAAAAAACCGGTTATGCTTTTGTTTTTTCCCGACGGCCAAGGAAGGGTTATGTTTTTCGCACGTATCTTATATGTATGTATGTATAATTGTTTGTAAAAAATTCTTTATTACCTCGTATAGTGACAGTATTCTGTATCTTCCTCCATCCTTACTTATATGTACTGGGTAAAAGAACAAACCGTGCGAAGCCACAATTAAAAAAAAAGGAACAAAAATTGAACCGACTTCAAAAAAAACAAAAAGAGTGCAAAATAACTTTAAATTCGGAAGTCGGTGTTTCTAGTTTAGGTAAAAAGGTGGACCCCAGCAGTGGGGACAAAAAAAGGAGGAGGTTCTTAATTCGACTGTATGTTTCTTTATTTTTTTTGTTTGTGGTACATAGCTCAGAACTTTTAAAGTGGAGAACCGATTTTGATGATTCTTTTTTTTATTTTAAAGCTGGTGCTTCTCGTGTGGTGGCATTATATATAAAAAAGTTCTGAGGTAAAACACATAGAAAAACATACAGTCCAATTGAGAACCTCCTCCTTTGTTGAAGTCGGTTTTAAAATATAAAAACAAAGGATAAAGCTAACCTCAAAAGGGTTGAATCTATCCTTACAACACCTTCAATATTATCAAAACTAATGACAACATTAAAAGTGCTAACAGCCTATTCAGGACACCAGTTAGAGGTACCTTTCATGTAACAGTTTGGTCTAATAAAATTATTTTTAAGGGGTTATCACAACCTATTAACGTGACCTTGGTTATTAAGGGCGTTATCGTTGCCTTGAAAATTAAGGTCATGATATTAAGTTAGCCATATGTACATACTAGCTTCTGCCAGCGGCTTCGCCTGGGTACAATTAATACTTGCCCTATTATAAATTATAGCCTATGTGCAATTCCTGATTATAGTCAGGAAACAGAGATATCTCTGTGATTATGGTCAGGAATTGCAATAAGGTATATTTTTGAACGTCATGTTTTGCTACATAATATACATATTACGTGTGCTTAGCAGTTCGTAATTTTAAAAATGTAGACTACCAGCGACTTCGTCTGCGTGGGACTAGTACTTCCCTCATTATAAATATAGCATATGTGCAATTCCTGACTAGTGACTATACTCACTATGATTATAGTCAGGAATTGCAATAAAGTATCTTTTCGAACTTCATGTTTTACTACATAATATATGTACGTGCGCTCAGCAGTTCGTAATATTAATTACAGCCTATGTGTTATTCCAGACTATATTCTATCTTTGTACCAAATTTCATCCAGATCCGTTCAACCATCCAATTTTTCGCATTTAAAATATTAGTTTACTAGGATTTCTACACTGTGACTGACTCGTTGGTCTCGAGGTTGCAAGCGCAACTGTTGAGCGTAAGGTCCTCGGGATTATATTCCCGGGTCGGGCAAAAACTGCTATTGGGTTACTTTGTAGCAGCCCAGAGTTTGAAAGTTGGTGTTGTGACACCCCCGTGCTTCGGAAAGCATGTTAAGCCGTTGATCCTGCTCCTGATCTCTCCCCGGTCGTGTCGGATTGCCGTCCCACCGGACTATGAGAGTTAAGGAACAGAGAGTGCACCTGCGTTTGCGCACACCTTCGTGCACTATAATTTATCTCCTGCGTACTTGGCTCGTCTCCGTTAAGATTGACCACCATGATCGATATTCAGCCGGAAGGATTACATAGTCCTTACATACATACATAGCACCAGACCAACAAAAAAGCCACAAGTATTTTTTCAGCTAAACCTTTTGCGCCCAATAAGCAGGAGTCATTGAACCACAAGTTTCTATCTCACCAGCCATACCTTTACAACCTCAAAATGTATTGTATTAATTTTTATCAGTTCAAGCGTCATTACTTTACCCGGATGGGGTGAAAATCTAATTAGGGTTCCACAACCGCGTAACTGGGTGGGTGCCACTTATAACTGCCCTGATTCTTAACACTGATTAAGGTTGGGTTCCGTAACTGGTTTTCAAACTGACTCCTGGGCTATTAAACAAGTTACGTAATGTTTAAATAGATTAGGAGTTAGACATTGGTGTCGATTCTCTTGTTCAATAACTTGACTAAAATTAGAGAATCGCTATCTTTTACTAAAAGCAGTGCGAGAAAAGGACGGCTATAGCTATGAACTAAGTTAGAGATGTCAAACTATTTTACACCTTGCGCTTCACTGTGTTTTTAATCAACATGTTTTTTACGTGATACGTGTACCCTTCATTTCTATGGAAATATTTAGTTCAACTAAATTTGATAGCTCTAATTTACAATTAGTCTCTTTCTTGTTTTATTAGAAAGAAAAAGACAGTAATAGCCTAAATTAAGTTTAGTTTGTGCACAACAAAATCCGCACCTTATTTGGTTTAATTTATCTTTATTTTTTTAACACACTTATTATTAGCAATACTTGTAGCTAACTATGTAAACAAATATTATAAGTTAAATTGACCCACTTTCCGGTTTCTGATAAAGCTGAAATGTTGCGTAAATGTTCAGTTTGGATGACAATACACGGTTAACTAAGTGACGTCATTCTAAATCCAATATGGCGAACTCTCAAAGATAGGGAACTAGTTATTTTGTACGCATTTCCATGATATGGGTATCAAATTAAAGACGTTGCTGAGAAAAACACGAAAAAATAAAATAAAATGTGTTTTTAGTTTCTTTTTAAACTACAGAAAATTATTATAGTTCCGAAAATCCGAATGAAAGCTTCTACATCTTCTAGTTAAGTACTTCAAAGGCTCTTCGGGAAAACATTTACCTATTGGAACGCTTTGGGGAGGTTTTTGTAAAGCTGTGGGATATTGCAGTAGGTATATTAAAAAACACAAACGCATATGGGTTCTAGTTTTACCAAAAACCAAAGCGAAAAATGTAATAATCTAAAAGTATTCGTTTTTTTTTTTTTCAAAAAACTAGCTTTATCCCCTCGTCATCATGTGTAATGGAAAATACTTCTGATAACAAAACGTACTACTCCTAATTCAACTGTCTTACCATTTGCCATCAGGGAGTAACAGTCCTTTTATATCATCAGATCATCTCGATGGTATCTTAATATTGTTTGTCGCCTGAGTAACATAAATACCTTCGCCAAATTTCCGCTTTATCGGCAACCAATAATGGTCGAAAAATGTTTAACAAATTTTGAAGCGGACAACTTACTTACGAATATTGCAAGTTTAATAAAAGCTTGTACTTAATAAAAAACTTTTTTACAAAAAATACAACCGACTTCTAAAAATTGCAAAATAACTTTAATTTCGGAAGTCGGTGTTTGTATTTTTTTGTTTTTACGTTATTTGACACCGACGTCCGAAATTAAAGTTGTTTTGCAATTTTTAGAAGTCGGTTGTATTTTTTGATAAAAGTTTTTTATTTTCACTTTTTAGTTTATTTTTTTTTAAATTATTGTTTAAGTACACCAGTACTAGTAGTACAGTAGTAGTAGTTTAATAAATATTAAAGTTATGTCCGAATGAATGGATAACACCACATAACATGGAATTTGAACAAAATTGGAGACAACCAAAACGTCATCTGTGTATACATAGTTTTGTTCAAGTTGATTTATTCAAGAAATTCTGAATCAATTTCGATAAAATATATTATTTTATGGGACCACCTGTGAATTATGACCTACCAAACAACAAAAGAATCATCCAAATCTATTCAGAAGTGGCGGAGAAATCGCGCAACGTACATACAAAAAAAAAAAAAAACTTACGAATTGAGAATCTCTTCCTTTTGGAAGTCGGTAAAAAACTAAAGGTAGTCGTAGTTGAATGAACATTTCATGTTACAAAAATCTCTATCTAAGAGTCTCCGAAATAAATCCAAAAGAATATCCTACATTAAAACATTATGAGGTAGCTTTTAAAAACATGAATGAACTCAAAAAACAACAACAAAGTAAATAATATGGGTACCTATCAAAGCCAGAATATGAATGAAAATATTCACAGAAGTTATTTGTAGGTATAATATTTTATTAATGGTAGATCCCTGAGGCATTTCTAATTTACCTTTCGAACAAACACCGCCCACAGATCAAAATATTTTAATATAAATATACAAATAACATTTGTATTAAAGGAGTATAGAAAATAATATTATCATAACATTTTGTTTTCTTTTGTCTTATTTTCTTTATTATTTGACATTTATTGGTTGATATGAATCATTGAATTTAGTTTCCGAACTTTAATAAAGTCGATAAACATAGAAATTTATATTTTACTAGCTGCGCCCCGCGGTTTCACCAGCGTTGAGCAAACAAAGCAAATCAGCAAATCGGTCCAGCCGTTTGAGCGTGAAGAAGTAACAAACACACTCACTCACAAACTTTCGCCTTTATAATATTAGTATGATACCATGCTCGCTTTAAACTATAGCTTAACTAAATTAGCATACACACAAACACACACTCACGCACACACACACAGACACAGTTAAAAACCGACTCCTGACGGATTTATATTGACATGTGCCAACATTTGACGATACGGAATCTACCTTGAACTAAAATTAAAATGTTTTCATCCACTATTTCTGATTGTATAGGCTGTGTGAAGTTTTATGCCCAAACCCAGGACTTTAGAAACAGAAATTCTACTTGGCAGTAGGAAAAATAATCGTAGGTAATACTTCTGCAGTTAAGCCTTTTTAGAAAGAAACTCGACTACCTATCTTGACACATGGCAGTCTGTAACCCAAATTTGCAGTTGGACTTCGCAGTACCTCTGTCTTAGGGTAGGGAGACATTTATATGTATAGAGTTGAGGGAACGATTTACGTCTGTCTCTTTCTTGTTTTATTAGAGAGAAAAAGATAGCAATAGCCTAAATTAAGTTTAGTTTGTGGACAACAGAATCAGCACCATTGTCTTACATAAACTGGTATTCCCAAACCTCTTCTAACATCATCCCCTTCCTGCACTTGTACGATGTTACTAGGGGTGGGTGCGACACATATTCATCTTAAATTCTCCGTTGTCAAGGGTCTAATAAATTATTATAGTAAACTTACCAGTAATTCCTGAAACCAGTGACCTCTCCAAGATACCCTCGTTCCTCTCAGCCAACATGGAGCCAGAAGTCAATGCCACAGCCAAGAAGAAGACGATTCTGTTGAGAAACAATACTGATTATTTGTAGATAAATAAAAGAGTGATTAAAAAGGATTTTTGGTGGACCGTTGCAGAAATGTGTAATCCCATCATATACATATACCGTATACATCGAAAAATAATAAAATCCGGTCAAGTGCGAATCGAACTCGCACGCAAAGTAAATAGTTCGTCTATCACGGGAATCGAATAAACTTTACTGTTGGAAACTTAACTGTAGCTTGGGAAACTGTTATGGATATATCGACATAGGTCACGATTAGTTTACCAACTGCGAATACCATTGATCGTTCGTCAAATTACAAATATTGATACTCTGACCTACAGTATTCCTTTAAACCCCGAGCGGCTCTCATGTGTGCCGCTAGTTTGCCTTGCCAAAAAAATTTCAAAGCGTTTACCGCCATTATTACTATTAGCCAAGGTCTTTAGACATGTGACAAGGTTCATACACGCGGAACCTGACAAAGTATGTAGTTACACGATGGCCGCCTGTCATCGGGGACTGACAGATGCTGAAACGTGACGTGTCTCGGCGTTGAGAGGTTAAAAGATCTAAATAATTAATAACCACCCTGTGGGCCAGACCGCCAATATTAATAATTATGGACAGCAATTTAAGTCCAGAAGTCTCAAATAATATTTGATCTTAAGACTGCCAATAATTTCTTAGTAACTAATCAAATTACGGAATCACCAGTTAGATGCCCAAGACATAGTTCGAATATTAGCCAATAATAAAGCAAAAACTCGAGAGCTTAACGTCGATAAAAAATTCGGAATTTATTAAATTTTCATCTCTAACAGTATTCATTATGTTAATACTTACGTAAGAATAACACCGGGGCCAGCGAAGTCGGTGAAGTTGGGAACGTCCAAACCGTAAATTGGCTTGTTGAACTGAAACAAAAGAATTTTTATAGTAGATTGTCTATTTAAATATCAATTAGTCTTAAACGTCTGGGATTTCGTAATTCGTTTTGCTTATTTGGCTACCCAAATGCACGCATTTTAAAAGTGTTCAGTTTATAGCGGATATGTTTTATATTTTTTCAGTTCGAAAACAAAATTCAAAATTTAAACCTAAAGTCTGGGCTAGGATCGTGGTATATACAGAGTGTAACGGAAAGGTGTGGTCATATTTTAGGAACCGGTTCCAACCATGGAAATGAACAACTAACTCTAAGAAAAAATAGAAAATTCCCAATAGAAAATTCTGAAGACTGTTTTCTTAAAGAAAGTTGTTCATATCGATGGGCAGATCCAGATCTTAAAATATGACCAATCATTTCCGTAACACCTATATAATAATGTATATTTTTGACAAATGCTTGCACTGTCTGGACAGGTCCACTCAAATCTGCGTGTTGCTTTCCTCAAAAGCTCATCCCAGACATTAACGAAAGTTCATGGTTCTCATATGATTTGACCAGTACCTACATATACTTTATTAGACACTTTGACCTCTGACTTTGTTTCGGTGTTTCTTCTCAGGGTAGTCAGCTAGGAAACACCGGTCTTATCTAGCTTAGACTGACAAAAAAAAAATGTTGACGTGTAAAAGTGTTGTTAAAACCTGTTTACAAAAATAAAATCATTTGTCAATATAAAAGCAAAAATAAGTCTGTCTATTTATTTGATGACACTTGGCACACGGGTAGACCTCGTCCTAGAATAAGACATAGAATATAAAGATAGAAAGAAAAAACATGTATTCGGCACATTTTCACACAAAAAATATAACGAAACAAACAAAAAGGTAACAAAATAATGTGTGTGCCCTGCAGTGGGGCACACACATTATTTTGCGCCAAATAGATCCACTTCAGCATAAAAAAGGTAACAAAAGAATGTGTGTGCTCCACTGCTGCGCCAAATAGATCCGGTTCAGCACAAAAAGGTAACAAAAGAATGTGTGTGCCCCACTGCTGCGCCAAATAGATCCGGTTCAGCACAAAAAGGTAACAAAAGAATGTGTGTGCCCCACTGCTGCACCAAATAGATCCGGTTCAGCACAAAAAGGTAACAAAAGAATGTTTGTGCCCCACTGCTGCACCAAATAGATCCGGTTCAGCATAAAAAAAAGGTAACAAAAGAATGTGTGTGCCCCACTGCTGCGCCAAATAGATACGGTTCAGCATAAAAAAGGTAACAAAAGAATGTGTGTGCCCCACTGCTGCGCCAAATAGATCCGGTTCAGCATAAAAAAAGGTAACAAAAGAATGTGTGTGCCCCACTGCTGTGCCAAATAGATCCAGTTCAGCATAAAAAGGTAACAAAAGAATGTGTGTGCCCCACTGCTGCGCGAAATAGATCCGGTTCAGCATAAAAAAGGTAACAAAAGAATGTGTGTGCCCCACTGCTGCGCCAAATAGATCCGGTTCAGCATAAAAAAGGTAACAAAAGAATGTGTGTGCCCCATTGCTGCGCCAAATAGATCCGGGTCAGCATAAAAAGGTAACAAAAGAATGTGTGTGCCCCACTGCTGCGCCAAATAGATCCGGTTCAGCATAAAAAGGTAACAAAAGAATGTGTGTGCCCCGTGTGCCCCACTGCTGCGCCAAATAGATCCGGTTCAGCATAAAAAAGGTAACAAAATAATGTGTGTGCCCCACTGCTGCGCCAAATAGATCCGGTTCAGCATAAAAAGGTAACAAAAGAATGTGTGTGCCCCACTGCTGCACCAAATAGATCCGGTTCAGCATAAAAAAAGGTAACAAAAGAATGTGTGTGCCAGATAACTAGTTAATATAAGTGCCTGACGCTGATTTTCAACTGGACCTGAGGATTGTGACATGTTACGGACGTATATGTTAGTTTTACATAGGATACTTCTTATCCTGTATAGTATGGATAGTAAAGCAAATCTCTGGCAAAGTTGCTTTCAGCATAACAATCAGGCCACGTGTCGCTTGCAAATTATATCCACTTCATCGAATTATGCGGCTTTGTAATCAACGTGTTTCCTAGAATTGTCTCACTACCTAGAATATCCCAATTTATTTCTAATTGTACACATCTCACTTGTTTAGGTATTTCCGTTAGGGTTTAGCCAAACGTAATAGTGCAATAACTTTTGCACTAGTTCATTATGTTTCGTTGCCACAAGCGAGACGGCTGAGATCCTGGCTTCTATTCCCAAGCCGATAAATTTTTAATTTAGGAATTTCTCGATAGTAGGTATTCTGGAATTCAGAAGAAGTTTGTGCACCCCCCTTTTTGAGAAATCATCTAATGACTTTTCCCGCTCTGGGTGGAGCGGGAGGGCGTGTCAGACTTTTACTGACTAAAACCCATCCTTCTTCCTTCAGTTGCCTGTGCCAAGGGCAACTCTCTATCGAAACTCTCTCTTATCCTAGAAAGCTCTTAAAGCTTGGTCATGCACCTTATCCCTCTAAAGTCGTGTTGGATTGCCATTCCATTTAACTATCACACCTGCGTTTCTGCAAACACTTTTGCACTATCTCACGCGTACATGGATTAATATTCTTTGGAATTGGTCACCGTGACCGGAATTCGGTACAAAGGATTATTACTTAAATTTTAATAGGCTCGACCAAGCAAACAGTCTTAAGGCTGCCAAGAAATTCCTAATGGAAAGACACTAATACAAAATATAAATTCAATAGTTATTTTATATTTTACTAGCTTTACCGTTATGCGTTGCAATGCCACGTTAGTTAAGGTGTTGTTGTTTTTTTTTTTATGTGTATATAATTTTTGGGCCAGAAACCTTCGCGGCCTACCAAAGTTTCATCACAATCTGACAATGGTTTTAAAGTCTATAACGGACATGGGAAGAAACAATTTTTGTGTTGTATGTACTCGTATAAAGATTTTAATACGAGATAATTATCATTGTATGTCTTCTTTAGGAGTTGGCAAGAACAGGCCCCCAGCCCTGAGAATAATGGAAATAATGAAGATAGGTCTTTTACCAGCAGAGCCACAGTACAGGGTAGATACATAAAAAAGTGTGTGCGTACTTATGTACGCACCTAAGAAGTTATACTTCTTTGGCGTAACAAGATAAAAAACTAAAGTGTCACAAAATTTACAAAAGGAAAACAATCTTTCTTCATGGACCACAGACTATAGCTAACTTCAGGGTATCGGTTTTTTGTGACGGTGTGCGCGCGCATCGTAGAAATTTACTCTCATCATTTTTCCCTAACGCGTCAAAAGAAGTATAACTTCAAAATATATATATATATATAATTCTCAATGAAAATAATAATTATGAATTGCATGTCACTAAAAGAGTAATGAATGTGAATGGATGGTAAGGAAGAGGGAGATCTGAGTAAAGATTGATGGATTGTGTAAGAGAAATGGTATTCATGAAAAGGAAATCATTGACAGAGTGACGAATGATACGAGTATATCAGCAAGTCTATTCACTAACTCAGTTGACATCAATTTGATAAGCACTATGCAGTACATTGCTGCATTGACGTATAGGAAAACAAAAATGTACTACGTAATGCCTATTATAATCGACGTCCACCGAGCAAAGCAGCAATGTACTGCATAGTGGCTATCAAATTGATGTCAACTGAGTTAACGAATACACCTGCAGGACGAAATGGAAGAACTCGAAAAACATATGGTGCAGACCCCAACTGTTACTAAAATGGGACAAGGGCAAGAGATTAAAGATATCATTGAGTACTTACATAGACAGGGCTGGCCATGATCCTAGAAGGAAGGTCGCACACCTTGGCTAGGTGTTCCGTAGCTTCCATGAAGGCAAGTGATAGATCTCTGTTCAGCATCCATTCCACTTGCTTGTCTGTGAACAAAAGAAATAAATTAACATCTATAAGGAAGTTTCTATTCTTGTTACGCACTTGGATAGAATTTGGAATAATATATGAGGAAGTCTGAAAGTGGCACCGCTGACTGAAAAGTTTTGAGGAAATCGGTTGTCATGGTATGGGCATGTGATGCGGGGAATGAAGAAAATGTCGTGAGGAAAGTCTTGTGTATGGATGTGGATGACTATAAGAGTAGGGGAAGGCCGAAAAAACGATGGATGGATTGTGTGAAAGAGGATATGGGTGAAAAGGGGGGTGATTACAGAGATGACGACTAATAGAGAAGTAGGGAAGAAAAAAACATGTTGCAGCGAACCTTAATAAATTGGGATAAGGGCAGGAGAATGATGAAGGAAGTTTCTCTTCAGTGGTATGTTGATTGGGCTATTAAATGAGTTTGGCACGTTATCGGGTGCAAAAAATGTATAATAAAAGAAAAAAAAACAGTATCTGGCACGAACATGTAAATATTAAAAATAACGGAATTTATCGCGAGCGTTTAGCGTTCGCGGTATTTCGTTCACTGTTGATTGGGAGGAATATGGCTGGTGTCGTGGACTCGTAGTCGGGGGTCGTCGCGTTTAAGAACACGTTCCCAGATGAACTATTTAAAGCCATGCATATTAAACATCTTATTTAATAGCTCACTAGCATATACTGAAAGAAAATTCAAATTTCATGGCAAACCTTCATAAATTGGACAGGTACCAAAAGGAGTAGAAATTCATCCATCTCCGCTTTAATCCATGTTATTAAAAACTCTGTGAATCTCGCTTCCGCGTTTTATGACCACGTTTGCCAAAAGCATTAGCATTGGGTGTACATTTTGGTAAACCAAACTATTTCTACGCAAGCGTGCTCCATTGTCAACCACACCATCGCTTACCATCAGGTGAGATAGTGCACAAACACGATCCTATCAATGATAAAAAACTGGTTTATTTAATATTCAAACATCTTACGACCACCGTTTTTTTTTCGAATTTATCCGCTACCCCAGGCAGGCATCGGACGGGCCCCGTCAAGTAGGTACTGCTGACATCTCTTTGAGGCGCGCTTGTAACACTACTCGGGACTGGTCCTTGTCGGACATCGAGCTACCCATTACTCCATTACTCGCCATACGCCTACGCCTACGGTGACCGGGAGTTGCCTTGCATCTTCCGACGCCCGGGGCATCTCCTGCGGTGTCTGCTAGAGGGCATCTCCGTTGAGTCTCCCTCACGCACTCTGCCTGCTCCTTCGCGAGCATTACTGCTTCGCAGAAGGAGGTGGCAGCTTTCCATTCCCTTCCGCTCCGTACAAGCACTAGAGGTCGCTGCCGCCGATCGCCTCCACGAGGACACGGTGGTGCTCCGCCAAAGCGGAGCAGACCTCCACCGTATGCTCCACCGTGTCTTCTGGTGACACCCGGGCGTTTCCTCCCGCTTTATACTGAACAGGAACCTTCCGAAACAGCCGTGTCCAGTGAGGGCCTGCGTCAAGTGGAAGGTGAGGACGCCATGGCGAATTTCCAGCAACTTCTCAAAGAGAGGCCTTACTGCCGCAATTGTGGCGTGTCCAATCTTACGATCATCTAACACAGCAACTTATATAGGTATCGCCATCTTTCTAAATACTTCTTACCCTCTCTCTGATTTTCGTTTTCATTAACATAGTACTATCATGCCATATACATAATATTCGCGTTTTGTACCGATAGCACCAAAATCTATCATCGTCTCGAAACAAACAAATAAATCAAGGACAGCCACAGAAACAAACATCGTAATCTATTCTCATTAAACTAGGTCATAGGACACCAAACATACCTATTTAAACCCATACATTTAACCCAATTCAACCCTTAGCTTTCAGTAAACAAGGAAGCACGGGGTATTTGTTACCCCCCAGCAATAAAAGCCACCTCACCCGGAAACCCGTGTCTAATGGCACATTAATTTTAAGAAAACCCTAACTTTTGGGGGTCGAGCAGACCCCATGATTGACTGTTTAATTAAAGGTGAATGAAGCAAACCTTTGATTACAATCAAGATGTTTTATCCTATTCTGGTTGATTGGCAAATAGGTAAGCAAGATTCGTTTATCTTTTTTAGGGTTCCGAACCTTTGAATGAACAAACGGAATCATGGTCACTCATGCGTCTGTTTGTCTGTCCGTGTATCTGTCTCTCCGTCTGTCACAACCAATTTGCTGCAAATCTACTGGAACGATTGAGTTGAAATTTGGTACACATAAAAATCTGTAGCCCTAATACGGACGTGTAATTCACAACATCGACGTCTAATACTTTTGGGGTGCAAACTGGAAAAACGAAAGTTTTTTAACTAATAGTTTACAGAAAAATCTATAAGTAGTCTGTTTATAAAACATCTCAAAAAATATTATTTGTCTGGAACCCTTTGCGCGCGAGTCCGAAAAGCACTTGGCTGACAGGATACATCCTTTTTTTAATCGACTTTCGAAAAAGGAGGAGGTTGTATGTTCGACTGTATGTATGTCTTTTTTTTTATTTATTTATGTCCGCCGATTTCTCCGTCAGTTGTGGACAATTTTTCAAAATTCTCTCTCTTTTTTTATCCGAAAGAATATACACCCGAGGTGGTCCCATATAAATTTTATCGAAATTGCTTCAGCGCTTTTTGATAAACTGAACAAAAACGATAAATACGTATACCTAAATGACGTTTTGGTGTTCTCCAATTACGAGTATGTTTTAAATTCCACGTGCCATGTTATTGGGGTTTCTAGTTCTGGGGTATAACAACTAAAAAGTGAAAAATATTTTTAAACGACTTCTAAAAAAAAATTACACTAAAAATGAAAAAATAACTTTAATTTCGGAAGTCGGTGTCAAATAACGAAGAAATAAAATACAAACACCGACTTCCGAAATTAAAGTTATTTTTTCATGTTTAATGTATTTTTTATTGGAAGTCGTTTGTTTTTTTTTTGTCAAAAAGTTTTTTTTTGTGGAGTGTGGGAAATCATCCAATGATTTCTTCTGCTCTGGGTAGAGCGGGAGGCCATGTCAGACTTTTACTGACTAAAACCCACCCTTGTTCTTTCAGTTGCCTGTATGCCAAGGGCCCCGGTAACTCTATTTCAAATCTTTCCGCGACCTTAAGAGACCACCCTCAAATGCTAAAATTTTGTTAGGAGAATGGCTAGTTTTTCTTCCAAATAGGAGACTGCTATTTTAAAGAAAAACAAGCCTCCGTCGATCATTATCGTAACTTAATTAGCATTTGGGTGTAGTAAAAACGTGATTTCACACGGATTACATCCTGCATGAATAAAATACTAATTCCAAAATCTCTTATAAGTTTTCCTTCAATTTCGACACCCGTCTTTTAAATACCTATTAAACATTTATCTCGAAGCCCACTTAAGCCAGCTAATGAAGATCAAACAATACTTCTTAATCCCCACGTCTGAGTAAATAAACAAACGGTTAATCTCTTTGCAGAACCCGGGTTTAACCTCAAACCGGGTAACGAACGAACCCGCGTCACAAACGAAGTATGTAATCAAAGTTTGAGCTTTGTTTTTGAAAAGGGGTTTAATGGTGAAATATTTTAAATAAAATTTACAAGATTTTTTGGTCGAGTCTAGAAATAATTTACTTAGTTATTTATAACGGCTTAATAGGCTTTACACGAAATTTTGCTGATTTTGCTAATTTACGTGATTTTACAGACGTGTTCTTGCAGTTAAAATAATGTATTTCTAAAAGTTTCTAGAACAATATGAAAGATTATTTAAATTTTGATCTAATGACTTGACGTACAGCGCGGTCATATATGTAGGTGTCCACACGGAAAAAAAATCTATTTTTGCTGATAGAAAGAACCGGTTCTTAAAATATGACCACACCTTTCCGTTACACCCTGTACACTGATATTGTAAACAGATAAAATAAGTTTAAAGTTTGTACGTAGGAGGTAATCTCCGGCACTAATGATAAAATTAAAAAAAAACACTGGTACATTATTTGTGGGTATAAATATTTTCGAAATCCACGCGGACAAAGTCGCGGGTGAAGTGAAAAATATTTTTAAAGTAGCTAGTTATATCGGTACAACTGCCTCATTTTCGTTTAAACATAATTCTGTTCTTAGAATGGGAAACGTAAACACTGAAAGCTTGCCAAAACGCGCCTGTAGTGGAGGTAATGAAGAAAACCAACAGTAAAGATAAAATTCGAAAATGTCACGGACGAGGAGAATGTCTACGTGCGCGCTGCCTTGATATATCGACTACACTCCGATCGCCCCGCGATCCCCGCGTTGCGCGCGCGCTCCCCGCGCCCACCTGCTTCAGCCCCGCGCACCCGAACAAGCTCCTCAAACGTAACATTTGAGTTTATTTTAAAACGAAAAGTACAAATTATCACGTAATTAAAAAATGTTAATAAAAATATGGCAAGTAAGGAGTTAAAATAGGCAAATGTTAGTTCGCACCGTTAACATTCCCCACCCCAGTGCGTCAGCACTCATCTTCCGTCAGGATTCGAGCGATGCGTGCAGCTGACCGACGCAACATACCAGTCTTGGTTTTTATATCAAGAACCCGTATGCGTCCATCTCTCCCTGCTATTACTGCCTGCACGCGACCGCGCGGCCAAACATTACGCGGAGAATCAGGATCGACGATTAACACAAGGTCACCCACTTTCAAGGGTGTTTGTTCCTGATGCCATTTGGTTCTAGGTCGCATATCTGGTAGTACCTCCCTCACCCAACGCTTCCAAAACAAATCAGCGAGTCTTTGGGAGATGCGCCATTGCTTTCGTAGATATGTATCTGACTCATCGTATGTACCGATCATAGGTAGGTTAGATGAAGAGCCAAGAAGAAAATGGTTAGGTGTCAGTGACTCATCGGAATGCGGTTCGACGCTCACGTGGGTCAGCGGACGGCTGTTCACCATATGTTCCACCTCTGCCAGCAGGGTATTTAGAACCTCATCGCGGGGTGCGCGTTCCTTCAGCACGACCTTCAGTGAATTTTTCACACACCGTATTAGGCGTTCCCACGCCCCACCCCAATGTGGGCTGGCAGGTGGAGAGAATGTCCAAGTAGTGCCGTAGTTGGCAGCTTCTCCCTTCAGCGTCTCTTCATCAAGTTCGCTAATCGACTTTCTTATTTCATTTAGTCCCCCTCTCAGGTTGGTCCCGTTATCTGAGTACATATGTTGTGGCCACCCTCTCCTCGCGGCCATGCGACGTAAAGCCATAATAAATGCGTCAGAGGTAAGTTTCGACACTACTTCAATATGTATGGCTCTAACAGTCAGGCAAGTGAACAGAACGCCATATCTTTTCTCTCGTCGCCTGTACTGTACTGTCACCTCCATAGGCCCAAAAAGATCCACTCCACAGAAAGTGAACGGGCGTTGACTATGAGCCATTCTGGCTTTAGGTAAGTTCCCCATTCTGGGTGGTTCCGGCCGTGCTTTTCTTATTCTACAAAACATGCATTTTGAGGTCACATGTTTAATTGTAGGTCTCAAACGTATAATCCAATAATTTTGTTTCAGATTATTGACGAGAACTTCTTGGTTTCCGTGGGCGGCCTTCACGTGGTGGTGCCTGACTATTAACTGAGCGACATAGTTGCGGCCGTCAAGTATTACTGGATATTTAATTTCAGGTGGTATTCCAGGTGCCTGGTCGATGCGGCTTCCAACGCGTAAAACTCCGTACTCGTCAATCACAGGAGTTAAGGTGAGTAGCTTACTTTTTCGATCTAATGGTTTTTTATTTTTCAGGTTTTCCAGGTCTTCGGCGAATGTCTGCCTCTGGGAGTGCATGAGCAACAGGCGTTCTGCTCTCCTCATCATATCACCATCGATTGCACTGGTAAGTTTCTTGCATTTATCAATAAATAATAATACCATACAAGTACTTTTCAGGAGGCGTAGCCAGGATGAAAATCTTTCAGGTTCCGGCACGGCAGGTGAGTATTCTTCAGTGACGACGAGAGAAACCCGTTCCAGAACATCGGTGCTGACTTCCAGCTGTTGTACATCCGCGGGCCATGTCTCTTTTCCCTTGTACAAGAACTCGGGGCCATTTAACCATTCATTTTGTAGCATATTTAATTCACAGATATCTCTCGTGGCGATGTCGGCTATATTCATTTTAGTAGGTATGAAATGCCATTCCTTTATTTGTGTCAACTCGTCGATTTCGCCAAGACGGTGCGCCACAAACGCTTTATAATCTCTCGCATTGTTTCTAATCCAGTGTAGAACCGTTGACGAGTCGCACCAAAAAAACCTTTCTTGTGGTAACATATTTCTGTGTTCTTTTGTTATAGTATCTGCGAGCCGAGCAGCAAGGAGCGCCGCCTGCAGTTCTAATCGTGGTACAGACGTATGTTTCAGTGGTGCTACTCTGCACTTACTCGAAATGAACGCTAATTTAATTTGAGCGTCGTTATCTTGCCAGCGCCAGAATGCCACGGCGGCCATAGCGTAAGTTGAACTATCGCTGAATATATGTAGCTGCAGGTTTGTATAACATAATGTCGTAGCGGAGGGAAGCGCGCGTGATTCATTTGTAATAGGCTGCCTTGGTGCGCGCGCCGACGGCGACGACTCGCTATCCGGTGCGTTCGGTGCAACTATCTCCGTTTCACTCTTACGTACACTCGCATGATAACAACGAGGTAATCGAATATTGCCAACTTTTTTTAGGAGTTTTAGCCAATTTAACCATTTGTCATTTACGCTGTCTGGTATTTCGTCATCCCAGCTTAAATTAATCTTCCACATTTGTTGTAATAGTATTTTAGCTTTAATTGTGAATGGTGACAGGAATCCGTAGACGTCAAAAATAGACATAATCAAACGTAACATTTCCCTTTTCGTAGGACGTTTCAAGCCATTTATTATGTTTCCAGGAATTCGTTTAAATGAGGTATCGAATCCCAACGTATCTTCTTTCGGGTACCAGATTAATCCAAGAGTTCGTTCTCCAGCTTCCTGCTGGCCGACTTTGAAACGTACTGCCGTAGAACATAAGGTTTCCTTTGGTAAGTTTTCTAACACCGCCACGCTGTTGCTATTCCAGTTTCTTATCTCAAAACCTCCGCATTTATGAATGTAGGTATGTAATTTCTTTTGTTAATCGAACAGCTGTTGACTCGTCTTCTAAACTGTCTATGTAGTCATCCATATAGTGCTGATTATAGATTGCATTTGCTGCTGCGGGGTGTGTCGTTCCGAATCTTTTAGCATTTTTATTCTTTATAAATTGTGAAATAAACGGTGACGAATTCGAACCAAAGATTAATGACGTCATCGCATATGTTTTTACAGGATCGTCTGGTGAATCTCTCCACAAGAAGCGCAGTGCGTTTTGATCTTCACTTTGTATTTTAATTCTCAGGAACATATCACGGATGTCACCGGTCACAGCCACTCTGTTTTCGCGGAATCTCAACATGATGCCGTATAGTGATACAAGTAAGTCAGGTCCAGTCAGTATATAATCGTTCAACGAGGAGTTATGACTCTTAGCTGCGGCGTCAAAAACTAACCGCAGTTTCTTTTTATTAGGGTTATCTACGCCGAAGTGAGGAAGATACCAGGTCTTTGGTGTGGTTTGGATATCAGTCAATTCTCGTGCGTAGTCATTGTGTAGTAGATGGTATATTCTCTCTTTGTATCTCTCCGCGTAATTCTCACATTTCTTTAGTTTTCTTTCGACTCCTTTCAGTCTGTTCAAGGCAGTGGTATATGACTCTGGCATCTTGCAATTTTTATCTTTCCACGGGAGGCCGATGTACCAGTTGCCGTCCTTCAGGACAGAAGTACTTTCGAGGTGGGCTATTGCTCGTTCATCTTCTGCGTTTAGACGAGGTTTTCCTGATATACCCATAGCTTCTATTGAAAACGAGCGGCGGACTTCCTCATGTAAGTCGTTCATTAAGCATTTAGTTTCGATTTGAGATTCATCGGCTTCAGTTAAAAATAAAGTTGATTGCTTGCTTCGACAGTTCACGTCCGAGGACGTGCGGCCATGTAAACACCAACCGAGCTGAGTACGAGTTAGGTACGGTTCGGTAGGATTACCTCGAATAATTTATCTGGTGCTATTTTAGATGCTAGAAGTCACTTTCAATCTTGTAATTTCGTTTCTTTACTGTTTTCAACAAAGCTAGTTTATTTAGGTACCGGTTATCTTTTTGGCAGCCGATTAACCGAACCACAGAGCACTAATATAGCCGAACATAACCGTCCATAGACGCTCGCGCGCTCCATGGTTTGTCTATGACATTGACAAATGTTGTCGGAGCGTTAGCCGTCGGCCTATGGTTTATTTTATATTTATTCACATTCACAAATATTTTTTTATTAAATTATATGTTTCACTGTCACCTTTATTTTTTATTTATTTATTATAGTTTTACGTATATAATCCGTGAGTGTATCCGTGGCTTCACAGGCCCTATCAGAATACCAGCGCTGTGATATTTATTTTATAAATGTCGCAGCATACGCTGAGATAGGTGCTTTTTTGGCCTCGCACAGGTCTTACATATGTTTTTCTTTACATTTTTTGATTATGTGGTTTTTTTGTGTATTATTATTGTTTTACCTGTTGTAAAATAATTGTGTTTTTCTGTGCGAAGCACAAAATAAACGTTTTTCTTTCTTTCTTTCTTTAATAACTTCCAGGGGCAATAGCAAATCGTAGTTGTCTTGTCCTATTAATATTTCCGGTTTGCATTGTCCATAACATAACTTGTGTTTTATATTATTTATTGCATCACTGCACTTTAGTTTGTCGAGCGATATATATTGCGTAGGTAAGTTAAGTCCTTTAGTAGTACGTGCTTGCAATGTAAACATCGTACCGTCACTGTTTGACACGCTTAAGTCCAATATTTCACTATCACACATAAGTTCGCTACTGTCCCATGCGCCACGCACTTTTAATGTTTGTTTACGTCCGCGTATACCTAACTTCACCATCAGTACGTCACTAGCTATCGTCACAGTGGAACCATCATCCAATAAGGCCACCGTGCTCAATGTTCCATAAGGTCCGTGTATATTTATAGGCACCGTCTTTAGTAACACTTGACTATAACTGTCATCGTTAATGTAGGCGACAGCCTCGCTAGGCAGCACCGAGGCCGGGGGTGACGCCCCAGGGGTTGCCGCAACGGACAGTTGACACTGCTCACTACCGCGTCCATCAGGGAAATGCAGAAGTTGATGGTGCGATTGTCCACAATTATCCGTATCACACACGGGTGCTGAGCAACTGTCACGTTTATGACGCGACACCAAACACTTATAGCATAAACCGTTACGTTTTATAAACTGCCATCTGTCCTTACGCAACGCTTTTTTAAACTTTTTACAGTCTATTATTTTATGTTTATTTATTTTACAGAAACGGCACTTATCGTCACCAATGGTACTGTCCGAAGAGTTTTGCACTAGCACCGTTTGAGTTCTGTATAAGTCACTTTGTTTACGTTTATTGTCACTGGGATTGTATACTAAATTCACTGATGTTTTTGATATTTTTATAGCTTCGTGGTTCAAAAACTCGGATAATATCACAAGTTTAGGCTGGTCCCCGCTGCTGATAATGGGATAACTGTAGTCTGCCCATTTTGAGATAAGCACTGTAGGTAATTTAGACAGGATTATTGATGTAACGGCTGTTCCTTTCAGGTACTCATCTTGTCCAATGGCGAGCACCGCAGCGACATAGTTTTTTACTTTTACAGAGAACGATATTATTTCTTTGTGATATTCCTGGGCCATCGGTTGAAGCTTGTTGATATCGTACACAATTTTAGCAATAATAATATCTGGATTTCCAAATTGTAACTCCAGCGTGGACATCACAACATCCGGTGACGTAGCACTAATTAGCAGTGCTGTTACAGCATGTTTTGCTGCTCCATGTAAACATTTCCGTAGTCTCCATAAGTTTTCCTGATTGCTGAAGTTACACACTTTTGTTGAGTCTTCGTATGCTTGCTTGAACTGCAGCCAATCCATCGGGTCACCTCCAAAACCAGGTAAGTCTTTAGGTGTACTCAATCGGCTCAGCATTTGAGCATGCGATCCATTAGCTGTGGTAGCAGCGGCCAGATTTTTAAGAGCGCTTGCCAGCATGTGAACTGTTCCATCGGTGCCACCACGGGCAGCTGTTTGCTGCGCCAGCGTCGGTAGCGGCAGGTCAAGGTCACCCAGTTTTGTATCCTGCGGCTGAGCAGCCTCTGCCTCCAGTTCACGATGACTTCGTTCTAGCCACTTCTCCACCTCAACTTTCGTATGACCTTCTTCTGTTCTTCCTTCCGATTGTGAACTGTATTCTTCGTTTTCTAGCTCGGCCAACTCGGCCGCCAACTTTTTATCGATTATTTCCATTTGTATTTTTGCCTTAGCTTCTGCTGCTTCTAATTCCAGTCTTTTCTTTCTAGCTAACACTGATGAAGATGTGGACTTTGACCGAGATTTCGACTTTGATATTTTTTCTGACTTTGAGGGTAGACCCATGTTGGAACTCGTTTTCACTTTTCCACTTTGTTCAGGTAGAAATATAGGTTTTTCGACTCGTTTTAGGTCCTGTTTTTGTTCATCAAGATCACTTTTAGGGTTCGGTTGCCTGGAATCATCTTGAACAGCTATTTCTAAGCCTTCAGCGCCCTTAGACATTTCGCCATAAAGTTCTTTATTTTTCTTCGCTGTGCTCCGTGTATTCACCATAGCTCGCGATTTTGATGGTGTATGATACATTCAGCAGATTCGGCTCGAATGACCAGATTGTAGGGGAGGTAATGAAGAAAACCAACAGTAAAGATAAAATTCGAAAATGTCACGGACGAGGAGAATGTCTACGTGCGCGCTGCCTTGATATATCGACTACACTCCGATCGCCCCGCGATCCCCGCGTTGCGCGCGCGCTCCCCGCGCCCACCTGCTTCAGCCCCGCGCACCCGAACAAGCTCCTCAAACGTAACATTTGAGTTTATTTTAAAACGAAAAGTACAAATTATCACGTAATTAAAAAATGTTAATAAAAATATGGCAAGTAAGGAGTTAAAATAGGCAAATGTTAGTTCGCACCGTTAACAGCGCCGAAGAACCTAAAACTGTTGTTTGCAACTTAGAAAGAACTGAAACTCGAAAAGTTTTAAAACAACTACAAAGTTCAAATGTAACAATTTTTTTAAGTAAAAAGAAGTTTCTTGGAAACTGGGACGACATCAAACTCCTGAGAATAACTTAGTCTCTTTATTTCCGAACCTTTTTAAATGGTCCGAAATTACCAACACGCACATATCACAGAGCGAGGAATAAGACCAGAGAAGCCACTAGTTGAGGTCTCAGATCCCAGAGTCGCCAGACTTTATTGACGACGGACAAGGCCGGTATTTGGGCAAGGTTTATGATGCCCAAATGTCGGCCTTGTGGATAGAACCTAACTGAAGTCTCTGGACTATTATGTTATCAGAATAGTCCTTAAAAATTATTTAACTCATCAGTCACCAGACAACAGACACAATAGAGAATCTATTGTTCTGGTAAACCTGTTTAACAGTCGGGTGTTCACGCGTTAATCATGAATTATTTAACAATATTATGGAAAACACACATGAAAATCAGCACTCAAACTTAAAGAAAAGTGAATAATGTATACATCTGCCCGGGGGTTGAGGATAAATTCGAAAGAGTTAGCTCGCCCCTGGGCATTCAGGGCAGGGAGGAACAGGGGTGGGTTTTAGTCAGTAAGAGTCTGACACGCCCTTCCGCTCCACCCTAGAGCGGAAGAAGTCATAGGATGATTTCCCACCCCCCAAAAAAAAAATAATAATAATGTATACATTAACTTGACTTTAGCGCCTAATACCGATAAATTGGCCGCCATCGGCCCAAACAAATATACAATACGTTCCAAGTACAAAAACACACCACTAAATCCCAAACATTTTCTTAATGAGAAAATAAGTAATGTCTGGCGGTTCTGGGATCTTAGACTATAAGTTAAGGATGTGTCTCTAAGGAACCTTGACTTGTTATCCATCCTTTTTAGTGACTTTATATGCAAAAAGGAATTTGGAAGGTACGAATAATTTATTACTTATGCTTATCTTCTGTACTTTAAGAATAAGGTACTGTATTCCCCGGGGTGCAGTACGAAAGGACTGTCAGAAGACATGGAAACCTCTAGTGAAAATGCAGCTATAGTACAAACGTCAGGAGGAAAGTTATGGGTCTCTTCTTAACCATGATGTTTGGGCCCAGTAGGTGACCACGTTTATTGCTTCATCGGAGGCGTTGCTCAGGTCTTCTAGGGAGCAGGTAATCGTTCACCAGGGGCACTCCAGCAAATGGGTCATAGTTTGAACAGGAGTTTTGGATTTGAATGTGGCTGGGTATAATAAGATGTGAAGACCAAACAATCGATGGGGTGGACGGTGTGAAAGGTGATAGGAATTTTGAAAAAGGGGATGAAAAAGACATGTTGCGACGACCGAAATTAATTGTGATAAGGGCAAAAGCATGATGAAAAGGACGTTTTCTTTTTTGTTTAGGTTTGAATTTTTAGGTTTGGTCACTTATAGACGTACGCCACCGATAAATGGTGGACATTCCACCCATACGAACAAAACGTTTTGGGAACACATTCATTGTGCGTAGGTACATCTAAGGCGTGCCGGGGTTTGTGTTTCCTGATAGCTGCAACGTAGGGGTTTTAAGGCGTATATAGCCGCCAAGTGGGGCCTCATTGAATAAAAAATCGTAGCAAAGCGTAGAAAATAAAGATTAAAAAATCCTATGTTGCGTTTGTTACAAAGAGCTTAAGGTATTTTTACGTAGTTGAAACAGGATTCAAAGTGTTTGGTATCCAAAGTAGGAAGCAAAAGTGTTAAAAACGGTCGTTTTTGGTACTTTTGCTTACTACTTTTCTTTGTAACAAACGCAACATAGGATTCTTTAATTTTTATTTTCTATGCTAAGATACGAATATTTTATTCAATGAGGGCGCCACTTACGGGGAGGTAGGCCCTTAAGTCAAAAGTGAATAGGTTAATTCTTGGCAGACGTGCTCCAACGTCGACCACATCATCGCTTACCATCAGGTGAGATAGTGGTCAAAGGCAAGCCTATCAATAGTAAAATCATCAACGTTAAACAATGTTTTTTATTATCATTTCGACAATGATCGCCCATCAAAGTATCTATTATTGACAAAGTCTTACTTGATGTTAGTTCTTTTTTTTTATTTTACCTAAGACATAAACTACCCATTCCTATTCTTCGAAAACCATTATACTCGTAAATAAGGTAAAATACCCGGAATAACTCGCTACCATATTTTTCCGTCAGGACAAGGAAAACTGCGGAAAAAATCGTGCGTAAATATTCTTTCCACCTCTATTTTTCCTCTGAATTTGTAGCCTCTGGCGAAAATTAAGACAACTGGCACTTAATTTAACAAATAGGGCATGGACAGTGGATCTTCAGAAGAAGCACCTTTGTTAGTAGGTATAAGTTGAGCCTAGAATTAATGATTCTTAACCTACCTATTTTGAACACGTTTATTATTAATTTCACCTTTAACTAACTAGGTAACTATATAAAGTTGGCCGTCACGGGACGCCCGGCAGATGCGAAATCAGCTTAGCCTTTTCCCAACTATCTTGGGGTCGGCTTCCAGTCTAACCGGATGCAGCTAAATACCAGTATTTCACATGGTGCGACTGCCTATCTGACCTCCACAACCCAGTAACTGGGTAATACGATACCCCTTGGTAAGACTGGTTGTCAGACTTTCGGGCTTCTGACGACCCGTAACGACTGTCAAGGATCCACGATTGACAGCCGGGACCAACGGCTTAACGTGCTTTCTGAGGCACGGAGGAGTCTCGGTATGTAAAGATGGTCACCCATCCATGGACCAACCCCGGCAAGCGTAGCTTAACCTGATGGATCGACCCGTGCGGCTGTTATTACTTTAGAATGACGTCACTCAGCTAATCATGCATTGTCATCCAAACTAAATATGTATGAAAAATCTCAGCTCAATCGGCAACAGGTAGCCAGTAGTGAGGTAGTGAGTTGAAAATTTCTTTTTTTTTCTTTCAGAATGAATACCATTAGTCCTGTAATTGCAATTAAAACACAAAATCGCAGACCATTGTTTATAAGGAAAAGAGGATAATTATACACAAATCTAAATTGATTCCACAGATTTGCATGATTACCTCCATGGCTACCATTCAAATTTAAACTGTAATGCTTTCAGATTAAAGTCAATAATATCTTATGGCTTAGCTATTTCAATAAAAAATAACATAAATGCTCCAATCACGGTGATTGGGCCATGAAAAAGTAATTTAAATGCAAATGATACAAGCACCTATTTGTGGGGACCTTCGAATTTAACGGTGGGCCTACAGAACGTTAATTAAAGGACCTTACAACATCCGAGTGATTTTCAATACTTACATAAAATGATTATAACGTTTGTTTAGCTTCGTTATAATTACTAAATTATAAATGAACCATGCATAACCCCTCAGGGGTTCAATTAAAAATTCTGAATTTATTGATGTGGAGTGCTAAGTCCAATTTGTAGATTTTTTTTTTAAACGAATATACCCGCTCTTGAGTACCATCTCACCTGATGGTAAACGAAGTAGAATTAACCTGTTCAGTCTTGACTTACAGAAAAATCTTTTCAATCTTTAATACGACTATGCCCAATTATCCAAGCACGTTAAGCCGATGTCCGGGTCACGTTTGTAGAATAAAGAAGTTAACTCATTCTTTTAAATGATTAGTATCAAAAAGAAACTTTATACAAAAGCGAAAATACCTAGAATGATTTTTTTAAATCCGGTTAAAATTGAGTAAGTTAGAAACCTTTCAAATCTGGTGGAAGGGGAAACTGGCAAGTAGGTACTTAGCAGAAAAATAATGCACACACTGACATAATATGATGGGTACGCGCTTACAACAGAAATAACAAGATGTGGGGACCACGTCCCAACTCTTCCTTACAACAATATTTGAAACGTTAACTGCTGCTTCATTTAATAATCAATTTGTGTACCTGTAAAAAAGGTTTATTTTTACGGGTGCAGAAGCCGGAAAATTTGACAACTAGTAACCAAGGGGTTTCATGTCACTATAACGACATCTATTACGCCACATACGAACTAAAGACCTGATGTCGCACAAATCCTACATCGCGCAATCAAAGTTCTCCGCGCGACTTAAACATATACCACCCGACTGAGAGCAGTGGTGGCCCAGTGGTAACAGCCACGACTTATAAGTTGTAGGTCGTGAGTTCAAACGCAGGCAGGCGTTTTACTTTGTGTAAGTTATTTCATCACCTCTGCTCTCAAAACGGTGAAGGAAAACATCGTGAGGAAACCGTTATGTCCTAGAACCAAAAATTCGACAACATATGACATCCACCAATCCACATTGGGCCGCGTGGTGGATTACGGCCCACACCCTCTCACAGAGAAGACGCCTGTGCCCCAGCAGTGGGGACATTAAAAGGCTGATAATTAACCAACCGACAGCAAACATCGGGCAGTTGCCAAGACCAGACACAATACCCCTCAGCTCGGAGGATCCTCTCTTTTCAATGGAGGTTGCGGGACTTTCCACCCTATTCCGCATATCTCAAATCCATGTAAAACACTAGAAGTAACTATCTGGATAAACTGGAAGCCGATCTCTATACAGTTAGGAAAAGGCTAAGCAGAATTTAAAGGACGTGGGTCACAGCTTGGGAACTTGACGGAAAGCCCTTGACAACAGTATCAATTCCTGATTTACGAGTAACTTAAACAATCTGCGTATCAGACACATGTCTTCCATCAAACAAAATATGTACTTACATAAATTAAATCTTTTATTTACTTAGGATCCCTTCGAGTAAAGCGTAAGGGATCAAACTGCCGTCGTGGAAACAAACATGTTTGTCAGAATAAAGGATCAGGATTCTCTCAGACGGATCTAGACAATATTGGGATCAATCGTCCTGAAAAACTATTTTTTTTTGTATTTATTTTGATGTGCTCAGTGTGATTGAAAATGAGTTTTTTTAGTACTGTAACACTCGCGTTAAGAAGTGAGTCGTCGGGCCATAAACCGTTGTTACCCGATAACTATTGCTGGGCGAGAAAGAATAAATGATTTATTTATGGTGCCACGTTGACTTCACGCGAAGTATGTCACCCATTCCGCGAAATCTAAGCGCACTGAACGCTCTCCTAGAGTCCAGTCCTGGATTAGATCTGTTGGCTGATGAATGAAAGGAGGTACTATCTGAATGTCTGACGATTCGCAGGAAAACTGAGTGAAAGTCTTAAGAACAATATTGTGTAATAAATTGTTATGTTTTATTCTTGACTTCCTTTATATAATTTGTAATGTCTATTATATAGTATTAACAGTGTAATTGGCATTTTATCGTTCTGGCTAAATAAATAAATATTGTTTTAGTCTGTCTCTCTCGCACTTACGGAGCTTATTAAAGCAGGAAGCAAACTATCAATAAGACTCAATGCGGTGCCCTCTGTTATTGCTACTGACAAATTATGGCCCGACGACTCCATTCATAACGCGAGTACTATAGTGACCTACCCTAGCTTTACATGGGAGCGATTAACTCATACAGGCTGTAACGGAAATGCCTGGGCATGTTTTAATACCACTTCTATCTGTCCATAACCATTAACAACTTTCCTCTTTTTGCGTCAGGGGTTAAAAACTGTTTACTAAAAATTAAAAACTTTCTTTAAGAATATTTTTCTTTTAGAAAGTTGAGGGTTTCTTAAAGAAAGAGGGGTAATATAAGTTTGACCGCTATGTGTTTGTGTCTGTCTGTGGCACCGTAACTCAACGGGTGAACCAATTTGAATGTTGCTTTTTTTATTTGGAAGCAGGACATCTTTATCAAAATTGGTTCAGCCGTTTCGAGGTTTTCACCTTTTTTGTGTTTATTAAATGTTCGCTTTTTTCTTTTGCGTTGGGGGTTTTTAAATTTTTAATTTAATTGGTGTCTTGTAACTATGACAAATACAAATAACCAACAATGCAACTCAATGCGAGATTTGACTGCAAATACAATTTAAATAGCAAATTTAGATAGACAAACTAAACAAACCGAGGAAAATAAATATTATATTTGGACGGGCATCGAAACGAGTATAAAAACAAATGAATAAATTAAGCAGAAACCCACCTTTGGCCTATAAATTCACGGAATAGAAAAAACAGTATAAATTCTTATTGTTCATCTGTTTCAAAAACTAAACAATGAAAAAAAAAGCTTGAGGGCAATTATCAAGGTGCATTTTCAATTAAAATTCCGTACAATAGGGGATTAAAACAAAAGAAATGGTAGGTAACGTTAAAAAGTGTTCATTTGTAATTTGCGAATACGAGTTGTTGTTTGAGAGTTTCTGTATCCAATAACGGGAGTCTACAGTAGCATTTATCTCAGCAGATTTTCATTTCATTTTCTGAATTGAGGCCGTTTTATAAACAGGCGCAGTATATGTGGGGTAGTTTTTTGAAATATTATGACACACTGCGTTTGAACTGAATGGAACCTGATTCAGCATTTTTTGACGCCAATTTAACAAGTGAATAATAAAATTTAGATGTGACTAGTTTGGAACTTTTTAGTTATCTTTTGTCAGTCGGGCTTTTTGAAATTATGTTTTTTTTTTCCATTTGTGAGTTATATTTTTAAAATCGTCTTTTTGAGCTCTTTATTGTGATACCTCACACGACCATGTCACAAAAAGAATAGGACTACACTTACCTATTCGTTTTTGGTTTTCAAAACTCATATATCCTATGTCACTGAGGTGGTTATGACCCATCTTGACCTTGTTTGTTAAAATACATTCACACGTTTAGGCTTCAGGGCGTGCCACAGAAATAAACATACAAGCAAATATAATCTGTAGGTACATGAATAGGTAGGTACACCAATACTCTAGAAAAACATTACCCTCCTTCAGGGTTAGTCGGGTAAAAATAAGCTGGTATCGTCATACCAACAATGCAATCCCAAGTCAAAAAGGGTTCGCAAAACCATTTGCGAACGGAAAAATATACAGCGCGACATTTGTTTAATACAAATTAATATAATGACTCACCAGTCTCATCCATATGCGCTTCCATGTCAGAACTCTTGACAGTCCAGAAGCTGGCCTTCCTAGGGTCAGTGATCCTCAACTGCAGAGACTCGGAGAAGTTGGCGGCGAACACTAGGACAGCTCGAGCTTTGCCGTGGGCTGCTTCTTCCATTGCTAACTCTTTGTTTGGGTAGTATATCTGGTGGAGACGAAAAAGATTATGAATTGGTAACTGGTACTTAGTGAAGGGGGTTCCGAAGTGCTATTGAAGAGGTAACGGGGCCCCCTTTCCATTTGCTGATAGTTATTCACCAGGGTAGTTTTAGTGAGGTAAGAATCCATCACTCCCTGGTATTTTCTCCAAAAGTCCAGACCACACTTCTTTTTTAGGGTTCCGTACCCGAAAAGTATAAACGAAGCCCTATTGCTGACACTCACGTGTCTGTCTTTCCATCGTCTGTCACACAGATTTTACAGCCAAATGGTTGGAACTACAGTCATAAAATTTTAACAGTATAAGCATCTTGTCGACCAAAGCCATACAAATAGTCAAAAATACATTTTGTACGGAACCCTAAATATGCGAAGTTCGACACGCACTTGGCCGCTTTTTTTATAAATTATGAACTCTTGTGAAGAAGAGAATAACCTATGCAGTAAAACATGAAGTTCGAAAAGATACCTTACTGCGAAGTAATAAAGCCGAAAAAAAATTGTTTTAAAAACCCAACTGTGAGGAATGTGGAGTACCTACCTGTCATAGTCCAGATGTGCTACATGTTTTGATGGAGTGTGTGCGGAATGGAGCTCTATGATTTATCTTATTCAATCTTCGTAGCTTTTTCCCAACTATCTTGGGGTCGGCTTCCAGTCTAACCGAATGCAGCTGAATACCAGTATTTTACATGGAGTGACTGCCTATCTGATATCCACAACCCAGTTACTGGGTAATACGATACCCCTTGGTAAGACTGGTTGTCAGACTTTCGGGCTTCTGACGACCCGTAACGACTGTCAAAGATCCACGATTGACAGCCTTGACCAACGGCTTAACATGCTTTCCGAGGCACGAAAAAGTCTCGGTATGTAAAGATGGTCACTCATCCACAGAACAACCCGGCAAGCGTAGCTTAACCTGATGGATCGACCCGTGCGACTGTTATTACTTTAGCCACGAGCTTCTCCTCTCCATAAATATCTTATACTATCTTTTTATCCTATCTATTACTATCTAATTATCCTATCTTACTCCGATCCATATATAATTACGATGTTGGCGAGTGTAATGCCATCCTGGCTTGCTCTTTATCGGATCAAGCCAGAAACCTGAACTGGGTTTTTTTTTTTTAAAGTAGGTAAATATTAACTGTTGAAGGTTTAAGGGCGACGGTATCGCTTAGCGATAAAGCCCTTAAAATAAAGAAAGAACAAAATTTTCATGTTAGTTTTCAGTGCTATTTCAACGTAGTGATATTTAGCGACCTGCACATATTTAGAACGAAATTATTTGTTTTCAAACAGTTTTGCTATAGATAGTCAGAAAAGTGGCTATGCAGCACAATGTTTTATTTACATAGTTAAACAACAACACGCTACTCTAATCATTCTCCTGCCCTTATCCCAATTTATTTGGGGTCGGCGCAACATGTCTTTTTCTTCCATACTCCTCTATTAGTCGTCATCTCTGTAGTCACCCCTTTTTTACCCATATCCTCTTTCACACAGTCCAACCATCGTTTCTTTGGCCTTCCCCTACTCTTATAGCCATCCACATCCATACACAAGACTTTCCTCACGACATTTTCTTCATTCCTCCGCATCACATGCCCATACCACGACAACCGATTTCCACACAACTTTTCAGTCAGCGGTGCCACTTTCAGACTTCCTCTTATATACTCATTCCTAATTCTATCCATGCGCGTAACACCACACATCGCTCTTAGCATTCTCATCTCAGCTACATGCAATTGCTTTTCATTCATCCCTTTTGTGGCCCAACATTCTAAACCATACAAGACAGCAGGTCTGACCATTGTTTTATAAATCTTCCCCTTAAGTTTTAGGGGAATGCGGGAGTCACAGATAGTCCCGGTGACCTGCCGCCATTTCATCCATCCAGTGTTAATTCTGTGCTTAACTGTCCGATCTATTTCGCCATCGCTTTGCACGAGTGAACCGAGATACCGAAAATCGGAGCAGACTGGGAGAAGCGCGTCATCTAGCACTACAGCTTCAGAACTGGAGAGACCGCCGAAATCGCAGAACATGTATTCAGTTTTGGTTCTGCTGATTTTTTCCAACACGCTACTCTAAATGAACCATATTTAGTTTTACTGCAAACATTCCCTAGCTTCCGGTTTGTTAATGGCTTGCAGTGAGTAACTCCATAATATTTATTACGTTTTTATGTAAAACATTACCCTACCTTTGGGTTTCGACGAAGTCGGGTAAAAAATTATCTTTAATAAATTAAAAGTATTTTTTTAAACAGGCTTATACCCACGTCATCACTTTGTAATGGACAGTACCTACTCATGATAACATAACTAGCCCAAATTCAAATGTCCTACCATTCACCACCAGGGAGTTGCAGTCTCTACATCCCTGTGTCCATAATCAGATCAGCTCAATGGTATCATGATATTACATTGTCACCGGATTTATATAAGTTTTTCATAGTTATGGCAAATTTCAGCTCTATTGAAAACCAACAGTAGATCGAAGAATGGTTTGCTAATTTTGAAGTGGGCAACATACTCGCGAGCATTGCAAGCTAAATAAAAATTTCTAAAAATACACTAAAAGCTTATAAATTCTCAGCTCATCATTTCAAAGACAACATATTTCACAACTCACCAAATTAGACTGTCGTTTCGACAAGAAGTCCAGATATTCACAGCTGAATCTCGTCAAATTCCATTCGTACGTATTAGGGTCCTGTGGGCAAAGGTTCTTTTCGTAATCACAGAGGGGTTCCGTAGAGTTGACTTCGTAGTTCACCACGGCGATCGGTAAGCCGACCGGGTAGTGACCGATGGCGAGGCAGAAGAATATCATTTGGGAAACCGGCAGGCCCAGGAGGAAGGCTAAGGCTCTGAAAGAAAGAAAGGATGAATTTAGTAACAATAAGGTACACGTTCTATAAATAGTTGCTCTCATCAACTCACTATAAATATAATTATATGGTTGCTCTAATGGAAAAGATCGAACACTTTTCGGGTGCTGATGCAATTGGTGGTTTGTTTTTTGTTCAATCGGAGATTTAATGCCACCAATGCCTAGAGATAGCGGATAAATTCGTAACAGAGTTACCGCTCCTCTGGACACTCAGGCATGGAAGGAACAGGGGTGGGTTTTTGTCAGTAAGAGTCTGACACGCCCTCCCGCTGCACCCTGAGCGGGTGGTGTCATTGGATGATTTCCCACCCACAAAAAAATAATGCCACCAACTGCATTAGACTTCTTGAAAAGTAAATTGTTTGAAACTATTTAGATGTTTTTTTCAGTCGACTTTTTGAATATTTACAAGTTGGGTAAAAATATCATAGAAACAGTGTCAAACAAGGTAGGTATATTAACGTTCTAAAAAAAATCATTGACTGCTATGAATCACAAGAAGGAACCTTAGAACACACGATACTGTAGAAGGCCCAACGGCAACGGAACCAATGCTGTTATTAAGCAGCATAAACTGCTTCTATAGCGTTATTACCGCTTTGACTTACTTTTTTTTTTCTTTAAATAATTCGTTGCCCCATATTAGGAATTACTCCTGTATCGTGGGTGCATTCACAGAAACTTAAACTTACATGTGTACACAAGACAGACCAAAAGCAACGGAACTAAAGCTGTTATTAAGCAGCATAAACTGTTACTATTAATAAACTTAATCACCACTTCAACTTTGTTTTTTTTTCTTAAATAAATCGTTGCCCCGTATTAGGAATTACTCTTGGTGCATTTACAGAAATTTAAACTTACATATTATGCACACGAGACACCCAGACCCGAAACAACTATCTGTAGGCTATATATATATATATTAGAAAAATAAAGATAGTGCAAAAGGCAGAAGGCATTCCGTTCATTTGGTAAAAACTCCTGGAGATGATAAAAATGACCAACAACATAACACATTCACTTACGCGAAATTCCTAAACAAACTCAAGAAATTCTTCCAAATCAAAGCCTTCATGTGATGCCACTTCATAGGCATGTAATTCGCCAGGCTCCTGCTCGGCTTCTCTTCTGGGGGCATAGCCTCTATGGGGTTCATTAGCTCAGGAGTCACCACGACGCGCCCCTTACTGCTCATGGACACGTTGTCTCCGAATTCACCGGAAATTTCACCGATTTCTGCTTCTTCGAGGTCTACAGCTGCAGGGTTCTTGAAAGAAATAATAATAGTTTGTTTAATTTAGGAAAAACAAGCTTGATTTCGCTTACCTATTCCTAGATTTTTTTTATTTCTATATACATCACATATATATAATCAGCCTTATAAAAAAATATAAGGCTGATTATATACGTGATGTCCTGAATCCCAGAAATGGTAAAAACCATTGCTGGGATTCAGGCCTCCTCTCTAAGAGGGGGAATGGGCCGTAATCCTACAGGCACTGTTTAGTTTGGTGGATGGCACATGTCTTCGAATTTGTGGTTCTAGGATTTTCCGGTTTCCTCACGATGTTTTCCTTCACCGTTTTGAGAGCAGTGGTGATGAAATAACTTACACAAAGTAAAGCGTCTGTTTGAGTTTGAATCTAAGATGACTTGTTAGGCCATTAACACTGGGCCATCACTGCTTGCGTATTTCCTCAGTTAGGCTTATTATTTACTATTAAACTTACTGGTATAGCTGGAAGTTCCACTCTCTCCACCACATCAGCCAGAATGCTGGATCTCCTCCTCTTGCCCAAGTTCTGTAGTACCGACAGCTTCAAGAACACGTCTTCTAAGCTCTCGCCTTGGTAGCGACGGATCAGCTCAGTTGGCGACTCTTCTGCTAAGAATCTACCACCTCGCATGAGACCGATCTGAACGAATTAAATTAAAGACGGTTTATTTAAAATTCATTTTGATGGTCTTCAAGCTAAATCTTTGAGATGATATAGATTTTAAGTATAATGTTAGTATTCTTGTAGAATAACGAAATAAATAAATAAATTTGACACTGTCAGAAGGGACAAAATAAACAGGTTTACTTCTGAAAACAATATATCGATTCTCAAACCCTCAAAAACGTATGTCGTTATGTTGAAGTGAGTAATAACGGGCACTAGTGAGAGTATGGCGTAGGAAATTTGCAGTCCCGTAATACCAATTAATGAAAGTATATTGGCGAACTGCCATTGTTTTATCCATTTTATTGTTCCTATGATCAAAGATGAGCAGCGAAAGCAAAGTCGAATTTAGTTCAGGACCCCAAGGATGAGAAGTAATAAAATCTATTAACTTTTCAGCTGCGACCATTACAAACATAACAAGATACCAATTAAATTTAAAATTTAAAAAACCCCCAACGCTTAAATGAAAGCGAACATTTAAAAAACACAAAAGAGCTGATGACCTTGAAATGGCTGAACAGATTTTAATAAAACATGTCTAAGAACCATCTCTAGAAAACCTTTGAAAGCAGGTTTTCTAGAGATGGTTCTTAGACAAATAAAAAAACCGGCCAAGTGCGATCTGGACTCACGCACCGAGGGTTCCGTACTAACTTGTAGGTATGTAATGTAAATAGTTCGTCCGTCACGGAAATCGAATCTCGAACAAACTTAACTTTTCCGTTGGAAAACTGTTGTGGATACGAGTACATCGACATAGGTCGCGGTCAGTTTTTCAACAGCAAATAAGTTTGTAATTACGATTTTGTTTTTGTGATGTTTTTACAAATTTACGGTTTTTGGTATTTTTCCTTTGCTGGTGCTCTATGCCAATGCTTCTTGCCAAATTTCATGGTTCTGGGTCAACGGGTAGTACCCTATAAATTTTGATTCCCTTGACAGCGTAGTTTGAGTTTCGAAATATATGTTTTATGCGGCTTAAAAAACCGTATCTTTTTTTTACGTTAACTTAGAAGTTTGATATTTTCACAGCTTCAAGGGACTGTAGAGGTCTTAATTTCAACTTGATACATCTACGCTTTCTCAAAATAAAGGGTCTTGACGGATAGGCAGAGAGACGGACAACAAAATGATCCTATAAGGGTTCCGTTTTTCCGTTTGAGTTACGGAACCCTAAAAAAACACATTCAAATCGGTTCACCCGTTTAAGAGCTACGTTGCCACAGACAGACACACACACATAGCGGTAAAACTTGTAACACCCCTCTTTTTGCGTCGGGAGTTAATAAAACATTACTTACCATGTCAGCCTGCTTGGTCTCATCTATGTAATGAGTCGTGATGATGACTGTAGTGCGTCCACCCTTGGTAATATCCACCAAATGGTCCCAGATGCTGGAAACAAACATTTGAATATTTAAAACTATTATATCTGCATTTAGCTAGATCCAATTTCGTGTAAACATTTTTAGATGATCGAAAAAGTTAGAATTTGGTATTAATTTAAACTGGCCATTGCAAAAGTTTGATCCGTAATGTCAAATAACAATGTTCGTTAAAATTTTCGTGGAAAATTGTAAAGTCGTTTTGCTCTCGGAAAATGGATAGATAATTATTATAAATTAAAAATTAAACAATACTAGCTTCTGCGAGCAACGTTAGTAGTTCCCCTATTTTAAATGACAGCCTATATGACATTCTAGATATAATAAATTTCTCTATCGTATAATCTATCTCTGTGACAAATGTCATCCAGATCCCTTCAGCCATTCTGGAGTAATGGAGTAACAAATATCCATCCAACCATCCAAACTTTTGCATTTATAATATTAGTACGAGTATTAGTCTGTACAACTTGAGACGTACGTATTTAATATAAAACAGTTTACACAAGAAACTCACCCCTGTCGCAACACAGGGTCGACTCCAACTGTAGGTTCATCGAGGATCAGCAGCTCAGGGTCGTGGATTAGGGCGGCTGCCAACGAAGTCCTTCTCTGTTGTCCACCTGACAGGTTCTTGACTTGTCTGCAATAGAAGATTTACAAAATATAAAGCTATTATAGTTCGATTCAAAGTTAATGACGTGTGTGAACTTAGCGTCACGTCTATCACATGAAGTTGCTACTGCGCAGCGACCCGCGGAGTATTCCGATCCGCCATAAGCTTTCATTCTATTTATAAATGTCTCAAAGCAACGTAGTCGCATAACCGCGCCACCAAAAACAAACGTTTCTCCCCAGGGATAGAGTTTTATGACTGGGAAGGAAGAAAACCTTCTATACTGCTTTTTGTATAATTATCATAGTATCTATGTGTAGGATGAAATAATTTTAAATTCCAAACTTGATCATTGTCTTTTTTTCATTGTTTCGAGGGTGTGAAATCATCAGAAAACTTCTTCCGCTCTGGGAGAGTTGGAGGGCGTGTCAGACTCTTACTGACTAAAACCCAGCCGTATTCCTTCAGTAGTCCTTTGCATGCTAGGGCCGCCGTGACTCTTTCGAACTCTCCAGTGACTTGATCATTGACTGAATGTGAGACCATCTCTGTATTAACAAATCTCATAGCAATTTACAGCTAGTGAGAAAGACCAGTACCTAGTAACAAATAAGGCATTTAAAAAAGCCTTTCAAACGGACTGATAAAGTGATCCCCAGATAGAATTAGGAATTAGAACCTAGGAATTTACAGCAAAAACTACAGGGTAACTAATCGACTTTTTGAATCCATCAATCAACATCCCTAAGCACCAACTTGCTTTTTTAAAGAGATCTTCAAATACACTGTCTGGACAGGTCCACTCAAATATGTCATCTAGCTTAAACTGGCAAAAAACATTTACGCGTGAAAGATTTTTTTTTAAATTCGTTACCCCACACTAGGAATACCTCCTGTATCGTGGGTGCGTTCAAAAACGTGTAAACTCAATTATACTCGTACAAGACATTCTGACTCGGAACAACTATATAATCTGTAGACCATACAAATACTTGTTTCGTGCGGGAATCGAACTCGAGACACGCAGCGCACCAAGCCAATCGCTCAACCACTATGCCAACCGTACAGTCACAAGTGTTATTAATTTTAACCTATATTATTGTTACGTCGACCGTATTACACTGTAACGTTCGAGAAAGTGGTCGAAGTTTCCAGAAGTTTCCACTACGTTCGAGAACATTCCATTGTGGTAACTGTGTAGAAGTTCATAGATGTTTCTAAAACCTTTCACAATAAGATGCATCAACACTGTTCTGGAAACTTCGATGACTGTATAAATAGGCCGTGCGGGCGGCGAGTGAGTCAGTCTGTTTTCGACTACGGATGCGAACGGATGCGAATACAAGCGATTACGAAGAGAATAGTGATTATTAGCGATTTAGTGTTTGTGTAAATAAGTTGTTGAGATAAAGGATATTTAGTTAATTAATCGGTGTAAAATAATTTATCCCATACCCAGCTCGTAACATTATTTTCAAAATAAATATCATTTTATGAATCTCTCATCATTCAAATCAATGAATTACTAACTTGGTAGGGTTAGGTAGTTGCAGCAACTGGATCAGGAAGTCTATGCGTTCCTCCACCTGCCTGGTTGGCATGTTGGCGATCCATCCGAAGTAGATCAGCGTTTCTCTGATAGAAAACTCGCCGAACAGTGCCAATTCCTGTAACAAATAATTGTGATATAAATTTTTACTTTTAGTAAGACTTATCGTTGTTGCCTGATGGCCATGACAGGCCTCCTCTTTGTGGGTGGGTCCTTGATATCGTGCGTTTGATTTCAGACAAATAATTAGTATGTAAACAATATAGTTATAATTAATATTATAACTATATTGTTTACATACTACAGTCTTACAGTCGTGCCGATTCTCTTGTTCAATAACTAAACTAAAATTAGAGAATCGCTGTCTTTTACTAAAAGTCAGAGCGAGAAAAGGACGGCTATAGCTATGAACTACTTTAGAGATGTCAAACTAGTTTAGGCCTTGCGGTTTACCGCGTTTTTAGTCGAAATGTTTTTACGTGTACCCTTAATTTGTAAATATTAGTTCGACTAAATTTGACAGCTTTAATTTACGTCAGTTTCTTTCTTGTTTTATTAGAGAGAAAAAGATAGCAATAGCCTAAATTAAGTTTAGTTGGTGCAAACCAGAATCGGCACCAGTAGCTGTTTGTTTAACAGAGGAGCTCGTGACTAAAGTAATAACAGCCGCACGGGTCGGTCCATCAGGTTAAGCTACGCTTGCCAGGGTTGGTCCATGGATGGGTGACCATCTTTACATACCGAGACTCCTCCGTGCCTCGGAAAGCACTTTAAGCCGTTGGTCCCGGCTGTCCATCGTGGATCTTTGACAGTCGTTACGGGTCGACAGAAGCCCGAAAGTCTGACAACCAGTCTTACCCAGTAACTGGGTTGTGGAGGTCAGATAGGCAGTCGCTCCATGTAAAATATTGGTATTCAGCTGCATCCGGTTAGACTGGAAGCCGACTCCCAAGATAGTTGGGAAAAGGTTAAGCAGATTGATCTGTTTGTTTAACAAAGTTTAATATTAGCATGCTAACGAGCAAACACGTAGGATAACATCCACCGGATTACCTTCGGAGGTACAGTATGGGCAGGATTATAGAGGGCAAGAGGAGGTACTATCGATGTACTTAGGTAATAAAAACATAAACAAAATCTTAGTTTATGTAGTTTTAGGTTGTTTGGGCCCTTGCTGGTGAAATTATTACAGAGGGTCGTTTTTGTTGGGATGGTAATTTTAAGAATATCCTCTCTTCATGAAAATAAAGTTGAGTTTTCAAAAATCGTTGAACCGTTATAATCTCTAGTCGTCATAAACCGAAGAAATACTAGAGGTTCTAGACGGAATGGTAATCTATCAGTGATTGCGGTGGTCAAAAAGTATGGTAATTGAAAAACGAGCCAAGAGGATCATCAGCAATGATGCACTCTTCGAGTCAAAGCTCCAAACTCCAGGCTCCGACTGATGCCACCAAGCCCGTGCTATCATTGATACCCTAGACCAACAGCGATGCGCCATCGGTACATGGTGCCATGGACATCCCATGCATACACACAAACGTTTTGGGAACACAATATTTGTGTTAAGGAATAGAATTCTCTGCTGTACTCTGTGTTTCCTCAGTAAGAGTAAAAACAAAGAACATTTAATATGAAAAAAAAACATCAACAACTTTGAACAATAATACAAATAATTGTCTTCTTAAATGTAATAGGACGTTGTCCTGACTGTTTTGTACTGTCCATGTTCAATTGTTCCTTAACAAAGTAACTACTAGCAATCATTGTAATGGTATAATGAGTACCTAAGCGATTTGTTTGTTTGTAAGTAAATTGTATGGCTAACAATATAACAACTTGTCAATCATGATCAACGTGAGACAATAACAAAGCTATCCTGGTGGCTACATAATGGTCGGACAAAATTTAAATCCAAATCGACCCAAAAAGAAGAAGAACGTGGCCTTATCAGAAGGCTTAAAGTGACCCAAAGGGCAATGAATAGTGCTATGCTCGGAATTTGCTTACGTAACCGAATTGGGAATGGAGATATCCTCAGGAGAAACAAGGCTACCGACATAGCACAAAGAATCGCCAAGCTGAAGTGGTAGTGGGCTGGGCATATTCCTCGCAGAACAGATGGGCGATGGGGCCGTAAGGTTCTGGAGTGGCGGCAAGGTAGACTAGCTCACTGGAATCGGCTGGATGCGAGACGCACAGGACCGGTCTTTGTGGTGACACTCGGGAGAGACCTATGTCTTCGGCTGAAATTTTAATGATGTTCGGCACAACATAAACATACTTTTCTTCGCTTCTGTTCCGTCAATTGTCACGCTACTACTCATAAACACGACGTATCTATGACTCATTGTTCATTCAGAACAAAATTCCTCACACGCTCCACCCATCTTTTCTTTGTCCTTCCTATCCCATGTTAGTTTTTTTTTGGTTATGCCATAATATTCTATCCAATCTGCCCGCATTCTCGATTATATTTCTCTAACTTTAAAAAAAATATCGAATTCCAAATAAGTTCAAAAATCGTGCTATGCTAAAATGTGCCTAGTCGTAAACTCGGAATGGAAAATGCAGTAAGAAGATGACTCATTGCTATTTTATTTCATAATCTAGAAAAGTAAACGATCTCTCTTTTATAAAATGAAAAGCCAAACTAATGAAGGCTCTATGAAAGTAATTACGAAGATATGAAAAAACATCATGTAAATGAAAAGACAGATCTTTAATGATATTCAGACCGTATTATACCTGCATTAATTTCATGAAGCTGATGAAATGAATTAAAGATTAAAACTGAATGAACGGTTTACAGTCAATATCTGTATTGGCAAGTTTAATAGGTTAGTAACCTGTTGTTTATATAACAATATAGTATTAGCAATAATTTATTAAAAATCTAGTCTAGTTCAGTCTTCAGCTCCTATTGTTATTTGTTAGGCTGCATATCGCCGTCCGATCAGCACCAGCCCGAGAGTCGACGGCGCGCAGTTTTCCACGCGCGCCTCAAAGAGATGTATGTCAGCCACCACTGACCTTTAAGGCAGCGATCGACTCGCCGTCTGAACGCGTCCCAAAGGGTCATGGCGATCCGAATGATCCGAGGATACCGTACGATCTCCTGCGAGGTGGCGAGCCTCCTTGCCGGATTGTCGCCGTGGGATCTGGAGGCAAAAATCCTCGCGAACCTCTATGAGGAGCGCGAGGAGGCGAAACGCCGGGGCGAAACTCCGCTGCCGCGACAACTCGCGGCTCGCCGGACAGAGCTCCGGCAAGATCTCATGGCGACATGGAGACAGCGATTGTCGCAACCCCGCGCTGGGCACACCACCATTGCGGTGGTAGTGCCCCTCTTTGAGGAGTGGCTGGAGAGGCCTCGAGGCGCCCTCACCTTCCGCCTGACGCAAGTCCTCACCGGACACTGCTGTTCCGGGAGGTTCCTGTTTCGGATCAAGCGGGAGGTGACCCCCGGCTGTTTCCATTGCGCGGATCGTCCCGAGGACACGGTGGAGGTGTGCCCCGCTTGGGCGGAGCCCCACCGTGTCCTCGTGGATGCGATAGGCGGCAGCGAGCACTCGCGCCCTGCCCGGGGGTTAAAGATAAATTCGAAACAGAGTTACCTCGCCCCTGGGCACTCAGGGCAGGAAGGAACAGGGGTGGGTTTTAGTCAGTAAGAGTCTGACACGCCCTCCCGCTCCACCCAGAGCGGGAGAAGTCATTGGATGATTTCCCACCCCACAAAAAAAAAAGCCACCACTGACGGGGCTCATCATGGCCGATGCCTGCATGCTAAAGGGTCGCGGATAAATTCGTAATAGAGTTACCGCGCCACTGAGCAGTCAGTCAAGGAAGGAACAGGGGTGGGTTTTAGTCCACAAAAAAGGGGTGCATAATAAAGAGTATATATATCTATCTATATAATCATAGTCTCCTCAGGAATGTGCTAACAGGCATTGTACAGTCGGGTTTCTGGGATGATATTTTAAAAGGTCACGGAACCCCTTCCATGTGCTGGTGGTGATCACCGGGGTCATTTTGGTGAGATAAAAATCGCACACTCCCTTCAAATCACAATCATACAAGGCTCTTTAACGTGTGCCCTTCAGTTATAGGCGACCACTGCATGCGCGTATAACTAGGCGAAAACAGATAAGACAATAGCATACAAAATAGATTTGAAAAAACTTTTTTTATAAAAACTACAACCGACTTCCAAAAAATAAAATACACAAAAAATTCTAAAATAACTATAATTTTGGAAGTCGGTGTTTGTATTTTATTTCTTCGTTTTAATTTTTTTTAATTTTAAGTGTAAGTAGTTTCTTTTTTGGGAGTCGGTTAATTTTTTGTATAAAAGGTTTTTTATTTTTCACTTTTTAGTTGTTATACCCCAGAACTAAACCTAAATATTAAAGTTATGTCCGAATTGATAACCCCAATAATATGGAACATGGAATTTGAACATACTCGTACTTGTAGGAAGGCAAAACGTCATCTATGTACGTCATATTGTTTGTTTTTGTTGATTATTTCAAAAAGCACAAAATCAATTTTGATAAAATTTATATGGGACCATCTCTAAAGTCTCTTCTTTGGACAAAAAAAGAATTTTTAAAATCGGTCCACGACTGACAGGAAATCGGTGGACATACCTATAAAAAAAAACATACATACAATAGAACATGGAACCTCCTCCTTTTTGTGAAGTCGGTCAAAAATAGGGCTCCTCCCGGTAAAAATAGTTTCTAGAAATATATTTATATAAGTAGTTACTAGTATATCAGGTTATAATGTAATTTATTTTTGCAAGATAAAATTTAAGATAAAATTCGGCGAATCTGAATTAATGAGGTCAAACAACTTTTTATTTTTAACCCATCTAAAACAAATATATTTAGGGTTTTACAATAAGTCAGATAAGCTAAAATTAGAAGCTAAAGTTTGTTGGGTTTTACGCAAAATAACCCAACACGTGGGAAATTCTTTGTAAACTTGTCTGCATTCAAAAGTTTACCTATTATGTTTAATTAATCTGATTTAAATTTCATCAGAAAGGAATGATTTTGTTTGTTTTTCAAACTAGCTTCTGCCAGCGGCTTCGCCCACGTGGAATTAGTATTTCCCGCATTATAAATTATGGCCTATATTATTATGCTATTCTAGACTTCAATCTATCTCTGTGCCAAATTTATTCCAGATCCGTCAAGCCGTTCTGGCGTGATTCAATAACAAACATCCTGTATGGCTCAGAGGTAGCCCGTTGAGTTGTTGATTGTGAGTTGACGAAAACCACAAATTCACGATATAAGGTTTATTCTTAAAAGTTACACGAAAGTTAGGTTCGATGTTCCGCAGTTAATTCACTAAGGCAGCTATGTGTCAACTGAATATTGTAGTTATAATTAATGTAAATAAAATAAAGTCGCGAAAAGAAGGTCGAGGCGTAAGCAGATTTGCCTGTACGTGAACCGTACACATTAATTCATCCATCCGTCCTAACTTTCGAATTTATAATAATACTAGGTTCTGCCAGTGGCTTCGCCCGCATGGTAAAAAGTAGCCTATGTTTTATCCAGGTTATAATCTATCTGTGTGCAAAATTTAATTCAAATCCCTGCACCCGTTTTTGCGTGATTGAAACACAAACATAGAGTTTAAATCCCTTTTAAAGTTTCGTTCCGATTCACCGCCTTTTTTTATTGGGTGTGGGAAATCGTCCTATGACTTCTTCCGCTCTGAGTGGAGCGGGAGGGCCTGTCAGACTTTTACTGACTAAAACCCACCCCTGATCCTTCCCTGCCTGAGTGCCCAGGGGAACGGTAAATCTGTTACGAATTTATCCGCTACCCCTAGGCATGCAGACACTGGCCACGATGGGCCCCGTCAGTGATAGCTGACAATCATCTCTTTGAGGCGCGCGTGGAACACTACGCGCCGCCAACTCACGGGCCTGGTGCTGATCGGACGAGATACCCACTGCTCACCGTCCGCAGGCCCGGGTCTACGGTGGCCGGAGATCGTCTCGCGACGTCCTACGCGAGCATTACTGCTTCGCAGAAGGACGAGACTGCTTCCCATTCCCTCTCGCTCCGTACTAATGAAGACAGAAATGCATGGAGAGTTCCAAACCAAAATCGTTTGTACAGGGTTTCATCGCCTTAATAATACGTCTTGAACGACATAGATGGCGCTAGTATAGTAGTTGGATTGGAAAATATACATCTCTCGTTAAAGAACATTATCTTGTTTTTTGCTAGTTACAATATTGCTTAATTTTAACACAAATTCTCCTACGACATTACAAACCTTATAAAGCAAAGCTCGTAATAACTAGGATTCGAACTCGGTGGCATAAAATTTACCGATACCATAGCCACTGGACTATTGCGTCATTACGCAATGAGTTGAAATTATCCTACTCTTTATTATATCGAAGTTGTTTAGCGACTTTAACCTGTATCATAAATCTCAAAAGAATTGAGGGTAGTTTAATATTGACTGTATAAAAATTAAATCTTTTTGTTCAATCATAACGTTCTTTACTATCTTTGAGTGAGTTCAGTTACGATTGCATTTAACAATTTTTTAATATTTATCTTTACCATGAGTTCGCGTTCTAATATTGATATGGCTACGAGGGCCCAAATAATAGCATTGCATAATCAAGGCCTAAATTATTCTGAAATTTCGAGAGAAACTGGCTTAAACGTAAGTAATGTTTTAAAATCACTGTTCGTTATTTATTTTATTATCCATGGTTATCGATACACGAAAATAATAAATAATATATTTCCCTTATAGGTAAAGACTGTCACTTTATGGATAAAGCGGTTTCAAGAAGAGGGTTCGTTGGAACACCGCAGTAGATCTGGCAGAAGACGCCATATTGACTCAGACCAGCGTCAACTTATGGTGCAAGGTTATGAGGAAAATGGCTTTACACCAACAAGATATTACGCAGAGTTGTTTGATACATCTTTGCGGACGGTGTATCGTGCTCTTCATAGTGAAGGTCTGCATTATCGTCGACATGCTATTAAGCCATTGCTAACCGAAGCTAATAAAAGAGCACGATTGGAGTTCGCTTTGAAATACAGACATTTCGACTGGAGCAACGTTATCTTCAGTGATGAAAAGACTTTCAAGTCTAGCCAGCACGGGCGAGTTAGGTTGTGGCGTAGGAATAATACGCGTTATGATAGTGATCACGTTGTGCCTAACTCTGAATCCGGTCGTATAACAGTGAACATTTGGGGATGGATGACAGCTGCAGGACCAGGAGAACTTACTGTAATACCCAGTCGTGCAAACAGTGTTAACTACTTAGATGTGCTGAATGACGTCATGTTGCCCACTGTGCGGAATGTTTTTCCTGTAGAAGACATGCCAATAATAACGTTCGTGCAGGACAATTGTCCTATACACCGTTCCATAATTGTGCAAGAGTGGTTTAGCCAGCAATCGGACATACGAATTATTCCTTGGCCTGCGAGATCGCCAGATTTAAACCCCATTGAAAATTTATGGGGCGTTATGGTTCAAAAGTGGGACAATAGGAAGGAAAGGACTAAGGAAGCACTGAGTACTCACTGCATGGAGGTATGGGATTCTATACGGGGTCACAATTTATGTGAAAAATTAATAGACTCCATGGGTTCGCGGTTGCAAGCTGTAATCGATCAAAATGGCGGATACACGAAATATTAAAGAATATAAAGTGTTGACTATTGAATTGAGTAATAATGATTGAGTAAAAATGAAAAGACCGGGGTAGCTATAATTTATATGATAAATTACAGTAATCAAACTTGGTGTAAGTTGGATAAATTTATACATTACTTTATAACAACAAAATGTTATTACACTAATGATTTTGATTTCTTATATAATATAAGAAATTAAAATAAAAACAATATAAATATAGATTCCTTTCCAACATAATAAATTATTTATTTATTATTATAAACAACTCGGTCCCAAAATGACAGCTATAACCCGGTCTTACAATTGTTATTGATTTTAGGTTTAGCTTCAATTTCTTCCTCCTTCTGGAACGAATACTTAAGCTATGAACCTTAGTCATAACATAATGCACAAATCAATCATTATAGTCAATACCACTAAACATAATTATGCAAAACGTAAAATTTTTATAATTTATGAGTAGGTAAAATATTTACAGAACTAAGGTGTGTTAACACATTTATTATAATATCTAATTAAAATAGCTAATTAAACTAATAAATAACTTAATAAATAAAATATGTACAAGAGGCATAAAAAATCCGGTAGTGGTAAAGCTCATTGGGCATCAAAAAATTCGTCCACCTCGCTGTCAATGGGAAAAGTGCCCAGAACGCTGGCAGCATTGCCACGTTGAATGGCAATGCTGATTCGTTGGCCGAAAAAAAGGCCAGCCCTCTGGTCACGTGAAGAGTCGACTAAGGTTGCATATATAGTGAAAGTTATTATAACATAATGTAAATAAAACTAAATAATAGAAGAATAGCACAACACAGTTTTGATTTAGAATACTTATCACTATCACTATCACTACATAGTATAAAACAAAGTCGCCTTTTCTGTCCCTATATCCCTATGTGCGCTTAAATCTTTAAAACTACGCAACGGATTTTGATGCGGTTTTTTTCAATAGATAGAGTGATTCAAGAGGAAGGTTTATATGTATAATACATGCATCATATACTAAGGCAACATTGCTAATTTTAGAGGTTTCTAACGTGATGTCGTAAATTAACCTATTTTTTTGGGCTTATTTAGCAATTTAGCAAAAACGCTGCCTAAACCCTACGAGTTAGATCAAATTAATGTACTACAGTATTAGATTTTCAATAGACTCAATAGACTTTCAATAGATTTTCAATAGATTTTCAATAGATTTTCAATAGACTTTCAATAGACTTTCAATAGACTTTCAATAGATTTTCAATAGACTCAATAGATTTTCAATAGATTTTCAATAGACTTTCAATAGATTTTCAATAGACTTTCAATAGACTTTCAATAGACTTTCAATAGATTTTCAATAGACTTTCAATAGACTTTCAATAGATTTTCAATAGACTTTCAATAGACTTTCAATAGACTTTCGATGGACTTTCAATAGACTTTCGATAGACTTTCAATAGACTTTCAATAGATTTTCAATTGACTTTCAATAGACTTTCAATAGATTTTCAATAGACTCAATAGATTTTCAATAGATTTTCAATAGACTTTCAATAGATTTTCAATAGACTTTCAATAGACTTTCAATAGACTTTCAATAGATTTTCAATAGACTTTCAATAGACTTTCAATAGACTTTCAATAGATTTTCAATAGACTTTCAATAGACTTTCAATAGACTTTCGATGGACTTTCAATAGACTTTCGATAGACTTTCAATAGACTTTCAATAGATTTTCAATTGACTTTCAATAGACTTTCAATAGATTTTCAATAGACTTTCAATTGACTTTCGATATACTTTCGATAGTCTTTCAATAGATTTTCAATAGACTTTCAATAGACTTTCGATAGTTGGTTGCGCCAGCGGTTGACAAATCATTCCTTATAGATCATTCCCTTCCAAATCACACTGTGCCTGGTGAACGGGTGGAGGAAAGACCCGCACACGCCATCTTTAAGTGAATGGGAACTACTTGCCCGAATGAATGCAACATCGACAAATGTGTTGTCAGCGCGCTCCGCATTAAATTAATAAATAAATCTAGAAATATTGATTTTACATATGATAAACTTTAGCATAGTGCTTAGTGTTGTTTGTGACGTGTGAGGACGATAAATCGACGCCTGGCTGCACCTGGAACTTGAAGAAAGGACTCGTGGTCTCGACAACGTGGCCGGATCGCTCCCGCAAAGAGGTTAGTGTGATTTCCTCCTGATAAATCGAGTTGCACCTCTATCGTCCAAACATCCCCCGCAACTCGAATCTCCTGCCCTTAACATTTGTCAATCGTTGGCAACGCCATTAGCAGATACAGTCCACAAAACAAAATTCTGAACCAGTGCTCAACCAATAGTCTTTCAATAGATTTTCAATAGACTTTCAATAGACTTTCAATAGATTTTCAATAGACTTTCAATTGACTTTCAATAGACTTTCAATAGACTTTCAATAGACTTTCAATAGACTTTCGATATACTTTCGATAGTCTTTCAATAGATTTTCAATAGATTTTCAATAGACTTTTAATAGTCTTTCGATGGACTGTCAATAGACTTTCGATAGATTTTCAATAGACTTTCAATAGATTTTCAATAGACTTTCAATAGACTTTCAATTGACTTTCAATAGAATTTCAATAGATTTTCAATAGACTCAATAGACTTTCAATAGATTTTCAATAGATTTTCAATAGACTTTCAATAGACTTTCAATAGACTTTCAATAGACTTTCAATAGACTTTCAATAGATTTTCAATAGATTTTCAATAGACTTTCAATTGACTTTCAATAGACTTTCAATAGACTTTCAATAGACTTTCAATAGACTTTCAATAGACTTTCGATATACTTTCGATAGTCTTTCAATAGATTTTCAATAGATTTTCAATAGACTTTTAATAGACTTTCGATAGATTTTCAATAGACTTTCAATAGATTTTCAATAGACTTTCAATAGACTTTCGATAGACTTTCAATTGACTTTCAATAGAATTTCAATAGATTTTCAATAGACTTTCGATAGTCTTTCAATAGATTTTCAATAGATTTTCAATAGACTTTCAATAGACTTTCAATAGACTTTCAATAGATTTTCAATAGACTTTCAATAGACTTTCAATAGACTTTCAATAGATTTTCAATAGACTTTCAATAGACTTTCAATAGACTTTCGATGGACTTTCAATAGACTTTCGACAGACTTTCAATAGACTTTCAATAGATTTTCAATTGACTTTCAATAGACTTTCAATAGATTTTCAATAGACTTTCAATTGACTTTCGATATACTTTCGATAGTCTTTCAATAGATTTTCAATAGACTTTCAATACACTTTCGATAGTCTTTCAATAGATTTTCAATAGACTTTCAATAGACTTTCAATAGATTTTCAATAGACTTTCAATTGACTTTCAATAGACTTTCAATAGACTTTCAATAGACTTTCAATAGACTTTCGATATACTTTCGATAGTCTTTCAATAGATTTTCAATAGATTTTTAATAGACTTTTAATAGTCTTTCGATGGACTGTCAATAGACTTTCGATAGATTTTCAATAGACTTTCAATAGATTTTCAATAGACTTTCAATAGACTTTCAATTGACTTTCAATAGAATTTCAATAGATTTTCAATAGACTCAATAGACTTTCAATAGATTTTCAATAGATTTTCAATAGACTTTCAATAGACTTTCAATAGACTTTCAATAGACTTTCAATAGACTTTCAATATATTTTCAATAGATTTTCAATAGACTTTCAATTGACTTTCAATAGACTTTCAATAGACTTTCAATAGACTTTCAATAGACTTTCGATAGACTTTCGATATACTTTCGATAGTCTTTCACTAGATTTTCAATAGATTTTCAATAGACTTTTAATAGACTTTCGATAGATTTTCAATAGACTTTCAATAGATTTTCAATAGACTTTCAATAGACTTTCGATAGACTTTCAATTGACTTTCAATAGAATTTCAATAGATTTTCAATAGACTTTCGATAGTCTTTCAATAGATTTTCAATAGATTTTCAATAGACTTTTAATAGACTTTCGATAGATTTTCAATAGACTTTCAATAGACTTTCAATAGATTTTCAATTGACTTTCAATAGACTTTCAATACGTTTTCAATAGACTTTCAATTGACTTTCTATATACTTTCGATAGTCTTTCAATAGACTTTCAATAGACTTTCGATAGACTTTCGATATACTTTCGATAGTCTTTCAATAGGTTTTCAATAGATTTTCAATAGACTTTTAATAGACTTTCGATAGATTTTCAATAGACTTTCAATAGACTTTCAATAGATTTTCAATTGACTTTCAATAGACTTTCAATAGATTTTCAATAGACTTTCAATTGTCTTTCGATATACTTTCGATAGTCTTTCAATAGATTTTCAATAGACTTTCAATAGACTTTCGATAGTCTTTCAATAGATTTTCAATAGACTTTCAATAGACTTTCAATAGATTTTCAATAGACTTTCAATTGACTTTCAATAGACTTTCAATAGACTTTCAATAGACTTTCAATAGACTTTCGATATACTTTCGATAGTTTTTCAATAGATTTTCAATAGATTTTCAATAGACTTTTAATAGTCTTTCGATGGACTGTCAATAGACTTTCGATAGATTTTCAATAGACTTTCAATAGATTTTCAATAGACTTTCAATAGACTTTCGATAGACTTTCAATTGAATTTCAATAGAATTTCAATAGATTTTCAATTGACTTTCGATAGTCTTTCAATAGATTTTCAATAGATTTTCAATAGACTTTTAATAGACTTTCGATAGATTTTCAATAGACTTTCAATAGACTTTCAATAGATTTTCAATTGACTTTCAATAGACTTTCAATAGATTTTCAATAGACTTTCAATTGACTTTCGATATACTTTCGATAGTCTTTCAATAGATTTTCAATAGACTCAATAGACTTTCGATAGTCTTTCAATAGATTTTCAATAGACTTTCAATAGATTTTCAATAGATTTTCAATAGACTTTCAATAGACTTTCAATAGACTTTCAATAGACTTTCAATAGACTTTCAATAGATTTTCAATAGATTTTCAATAGACTTTCAATTGACTTTCAATAGACTTTCAATAGACTTTCAATAGACTTTCAATAGACTTTCGATAGACTTTCGATATACTTTCGATAGTCTTTCAATAGATTTTCAATAGATTTTCAATAGACTTTTAATAGACTTTCGATAGATTTTCAATAGACTTTCAATAGATTTTCAATAGACTTTCAATAGACTTTCGATAGACTTTCAATGGACTTTCAATAGATTTTCAATAGACTTTCAATAGACTTTCAATAGACTTTCAATAGATTTTCAATAGACTTTCAATAGACTTTCAATAGACTTTCAATAGATTTTCAATAGACTTTCAATAGACTTTCAATAGACTTTCGATGGACTTTCAATAGACTTTCGATAGACTTTCAATAGACTTTCAATAGATTTTCAATTGACTTTCAATAGACTTTCAATAGATTTTCAATAGACTTTCAATTGACTTTCGATATACTTTCGATAGATTTTCAATAGACTTTCAATAGACTTTCAATAGATTTTCAATTGACTTTCAATAGACTTTCAATAGATTTTCAATAGACTTTCAATTGTCTTTCGATATACTTTCGATAGTCTTTCAATAGATTTTCAATAGACTTTCAATAGACTTTCGATAGTCTTTCAATAGATTTTCAATAGACTTTCAATAGACTTTCAATAGATTTTCAATAGACTTTCAATTGACTTTCAATAGACTTTCAATAGACTTTCAATAGACTTTCAATAGACTTTCAATAGAGTTTCGATATACTTTCGATAGTTTTTCAATAGATTTTCAATAGATTTTCAATAGATTTTCAATAGACTTTTAATAGTCTTTCGATGGACTGTCAATAGACTTTCGATAGATTTTCAATAGACTTTCTATAGATTTTCAATAGACTTTCAATAGACTTTCGATAGACTTTCAATTGACTTTCAATAGAATTTCAATAGATTTTCAATAGACTTTCGATAGTCTTTCAATAGATTTTCAATAGATTTTCAATAGACTTTTAATAGACTTTCGATAGATTTTCAATAGACTTTCAATAGACTTTCAATAGATTTTCAATTGACTTTCAATAGACTTTCAATAGATTTTCAATAGACTTTCAATTGACTTTCGATATACTTTCGATAGTCTTTCAATAGATTTTCAATAGACTCAATAGACTTTCGATAGTCTTTCAATAGATTTTCAATAGACTTTCAATAGACTTTCAATAGATTTTCAATAGACTTTCAATTGACTTTCAATAGACTTTCAATAGACTTTCAATAGACTTTCAATAGACTTTCGATATACTTTCGATAGTCTTTCAATAGATTTTCAATAGATTTTCAATAGACTTTTAATAGTCTTTCGATGGACTGTCAATAGACTTTCGATAGATTTTCAATAAACTTTCAATAGATTTTCAATAGACTTTCAATAGACTTTCGATAGACTTTCAATTGACTTTCAATAGAATTTCAATAGATTTTAATAGACTCAATAGACTTTCAATAGATTTTTAATAGATTTTCAATAGACTTTCAATAGACTTTCAATAGACTTTCAATAGACTTTCAATAGACTTTCAATAGACTTTCAATAGACTTTCAATAGATTTTCAATAGATTTTCAATAGAATTTCAATAGACTTTCAATTGACTTTCAATAGACTTTCTATAGACGTTCAATAGACTTTCAATAGACTTTCAATACACTTTCAATAGACTTTCAATAGACTTTCAATAGACTTTCAATAGGCTTTCAATAGACTTTCAATAGGTTTTCAATAGATTTTCAATAGATTTTCAATAGATTTTCAATAGATGATCAATAGATAATCAATAGATAAATAAATGAGTAACGAATATTAAATATTTACATACATCTGGTTACATAACTACACATACATGATAGCGCTGACAAATGAAAACAATACTACAGACTAAAACAAACGTCAAAACGGCTGACAACGTAACGGAAACACGAATCAGTGCAATAAATAAATAAGTGATTTTGCATCACTATCACTATCACTATCACTATCACTACATAGTATAAAACAAAGTCGCCTTTTCTGTCCCTATATCCCTATGTGCGCTTAAATCTTTAAAACTACGCAACGGATTTTGATGCGGTTTTTTTCAATAGATAGAGTGATTCAAGAGGAAGGTTTATATGTATAATACATGCATCATATACTAAGGCAACATTGCTAATTTTAGAGGTTTCTAACGTGATGTCGTAAATTAACCTATTTTTTTGGGCTTATTTAGCAATTTAGCAAAAACGCTGCCTAAACCCTACGAGTTAGATCAAATTAATGTACTACAGTATTGTACACCATAAAAAGGTCTACAAAAAAGTCCGCGATGGTATATGTTTATATTTTAGGGATAACCCACATTAACCATTTTTATTGTTTACTTTTTATGTGAAAAAATGGCTTATTTACGAAGCTATTTTAAGCAATACGGCATTAATCCTTATCGAATTAAGTACCTTAAATACAGTGTGCAATTAATATAGATCAATATGGTTCCTTACAGCATGTAAATTAAACAAATATTTTCGGAGATATTACAAATTTAAAATTTGCGTTTGCGGCGGGCGGTACCGGTCGGACGGGGCAGTGCGGGGAGGCATGCCTATAAATAGCGCGTCGGAGGCCGCGGTTATATAATTTTTTTTTAATTTAGTATCAGCATTGCACCCGTGCGAAGCCGGGGCGGGTCGCTAGTAATATCTATTATACAGTTTTACTTTGTTAAGGTCTTCTATTTTGTAATATAGTTATTCAGTTATAAATTTTACTTGTATTTCTCCTTAACAAGTGAATTAAATCATTGTTAATTGGATGTAAAACTGCTAGGTTAGGTTATACATTCTATAAGAAAGAAAGACATAAATTGTATTCTTCTTTGAGAATTAAATGTCTTAAACTTTATTCAATAAAATAGTTTCATTTCTTATCCTTTACGAGAATTAAACTTAGTAAATCTTAAGCTGTAAGAAAAATATATCTAAATCTTCTACATAAATGTTTTTTACTAATAATACTAATACTTACCACCAATTATGAAAGTAATTTATGTAATATATATTTATATAATGTTATATATAGTAGTATATGTATACTTGTATATTATCCCTATATTCATTTATATATCTTATACCTCATATTTTTTATATTATTTATAACAAAAAATAAAATAAAAACGTTTAAAAATACAAAAAATAGAATATAAATTATATATTATAATAATTAAATTTTAAAAAAGTTGACAGAGAGCTGGGTTGCGAACCGGTGCCCTGTTGAACGATGTATGTTATTCTGCCATGCTTATCCACCTGAGCTACTGATTATTTATTCTGGAACGTGAAAATAAGAGCTACTTTGTGAATGTAGGGATTTTTATTATTTATGATCGACGCCATCTGTAGTCGAATTAACCGATATACCAATTGGCTTATTTAGTTTGGTTTAGATGGCGCTGTATTAAGTACTCGGAAATAAGAAAATATAGTAATTTTTGTTTATTTGAATATAAATATATTATTATTACTTAGTAATTATTTTAGGTATTAAAAACCTTATTATCTGCCTCTGCATAATAAGGTTTATAAGCTTTGCAGTGTTATTTTCATGATTGAACAGCGCCATCTAGTCGTCTCATGAAAGTCATGATACGTAATGCAAAACCTCACAGTCAAAAGTCGACCTTAGGCTCTCCATGCACCTTTTTCATCAATAGTACCATGGCCTGAACCAGAGCCGGGCGCGAGAGGTCGCCGCCACCTATCGCATCCACGAGGATACGGCGGTGCTCCGCCCAAGCGGGGCAGACCTCCTCTGTTTCCTCCCGCCTTATACGAAACAGGAACCCCCCGAAACAACCGTGTCCGGTGAGAACCTGAGTCAGACGGAAAAGAGGACGCCGTGACGCCTCTCCATGCAGCCACTCCTCAAAGATCAGCGACCCCTTGGCATGCAGGCATTGGCCATGATGGGCCCCGTCAGTGGTGGCTGACATATCTTTGAGGCGCACGTGGAACACTACACTTCGTCGACTCTCGGGCCTGGTGCTGATCGGAATTCACCCCTGCATCCCTATTCACCACGTTTTACGGTAGTAGGTTAGGATTTTTTTTAATGAGATTTTAAATGATACATTCTCATAACAACACGTTTGTATTGCCGAAAGCCGTCGAGATTTACCAACCCGTAGTCCTTATATAGTACACGCACATTTCACCATAGTAAGGGATGAGCCTTATTCCATCAACTGGGCACTAATTCAGATTCGGGTCCATTACCAAGCTTCACGGGAAACGAACCTAGGACCTCATGCTGAGCTGTAGCAAGCACATTACGTTCTCATTACTTTTTACAATCTTTTAATTGACTTGCAATGTTTGTACGTTCCATTCAAATCTTGCAAGCTTAATTATAACCACTTCTTTTTATCCCACGGAGTTGAATTTTTACATGCTGGTTCAGTTCCAATGACAATGCATTTTATGGTAAGCATGACCTGATTCGAGATGTTTGACATGTTGAATCAGGTCCTCTACCTATAGTAGAGGAACTTTTCAACAGTTAACAGCACAGACACGAAATTTTGTGTATGAATTTAAAAACTTGTTTAAAAAATATTTTGTTTATCAGCCTATGTATGTATGTATGTTTGTTCCTTTGTGGCACTTTAGAGACTAAACGCGTTGGTCGATTTTGAAAATTTTTACGTTAATCGTTTTGTCTTAATCTTGCGAGTGCTACTAAAGACATGACAGTAATCAAAATGCAATATGGCAATAACCAGGCGATATACTGTGAAAAAGGAAAAAATGAAAGTCAACGAACTATAAGTGGGGTATCAAAATAAAGGGTACTAAAATATAGAAAATAAAATAAAAAAATATATTCAAGAAACCCGACTATAGGCAATTGGTAGCATGAAATCAATAATTGAACTAAAATAACTACCCCCAACTGTATCAGACTGCTTGAAAAGTGACTTGTTTGGAACTTTTTAGTTGTTTTTACAGTCGAGTTTTCTGAAAATATTTTTTTTTACTATTAACTTATTTATACTAAATTATAATATATAAGACGTTTCATACCGCTTACTAAGACGTACATAAACTGTCATTATTAAGTACCAATTTCCTCCACAAGAAAAACAAACAATACGACACGGTAATTGCCTACAAACTACGACAAAACACTTATATAACTACCCTGACAAATAACTACCCACATATCAAATGAATATCGCTTCACTGATCACTATATTATTATTTCTAACTATGACATCGACTAGACCATCAACGATAACCAACCTTAGCACCTATAAAATATGGTTGAATGTCCTTCAGTAATTGTTTTCGAGTTAGCACGTTATGCAAAGTTACATAAGAGTGTCATATTAGACGCTTTCTGGACACAAATCGGTCTGACATTAGCAGAAACTTTGGAACAATAAGAATGATGGGTGATCTTAGTTTTATCAAAGATCGGGAGTTGGCTTTGGTATCAAGTGTGGCATACTTATCAAGGAGCTTGGTACTAAAGAAAAGAAGTTTCAAGAAACTATGTCAACACCAGCGGCATAGATGACTTTCAAATATTTTTTCTTCTAAACCTAATGCCTAACGCGTGTGGTGTTACGCGCATGGATAGAATTAGGAATGAGTATATAAGAGGAAGTCTGATAGTTGCACCGCTGACTGAAAAGTTGTATGGTAGTCGGTTTTCGTGGTATGGCATGTGTTGCGGAGGAATGAAAAAAATGTCGTAAAGAAAGTCTTGTGCATGATTGTGGATGGCTATAACAGTAGAGGAAGGCCAAAGAAACGATGGTTAGACTGTGTGAAAGAGGATATGGGTAAAAAGGGGGTGACTACAGAGATGACGACTAATAGAGGAGTATGGAAGAAAAATATATGTTGCGCCGACCCCAAATAAATTGGGATAAGGGCAGGAGGCAGGAGAATGATGAAACCTAATACCTAACGCCTTTGTCCGCGAGCCTCATCAAGTTCTCTTTTTTTATTGTTGATAGGCACGCGTTTGACCACTATCTCACCTGGTGGTAAGCGATGATGTGGTCTAAGATGGAGCACGCTTGCCTAGAAGTAACCTATTCACTCTTGACTTAAAGACTCCCAGGTTGTAGCTATCAGTAAACATAGACTCCGGCAGGGAATTCCACTCTCTAGCTGTACGCACAATGAATGTGTTCTCAAACGCTTTGTGCGTATGGATGGGATGTCCACCATGAACCGGTGGCACTTAGCCGTACGTCTTGTGGTCTCGCTAATCTATAACGGTTTTTATCGGTGACTGTTTACTCATACAGCCTTAGACTATGAATACACACATCTATCCTTCTTTCGGTTATAGACGCAGTGTCAAAATCCAGCAATCAGAAGTACCAGAATGAGAAACCGGCTTGTATCTGTACACGCGAAATAAGCTCACATAGACAAAATGAGAAGCCAATACGTCATCGTTACGTTCGTCAAGGTCACTCACACATTTTAACGATCCTGCTTCATTATTAAATGAAGCAGGATCGTTAAAATGTGTGAGTGAGTCCAATGACGTTCCGTCTATAACATTTCATAGTCTAAGCATACAGCCTTCTGCCCGGGGGTTGAGGATAAATTCGAAACAGAGTTACCTCGCCCCTGGGTACTCAGGGCAGAAGGGAACAGGGGTGGGTTTTAGTCAGTAAGAGTCTGACACGCCCTCCCGCTCCACCCAGAGCGGGAGAAAAGATGAGATGTCATAAGATGATTTCCAACCCCACAAAAAAAAAAAAAGCTTACAGCCTTATTTATAAAACTCGCTAATCTTATGCTTGTTGTAAATACTGATAAGCTGATTCTAATTACAAGATAGCATACCGATGTGACACCTCGTATATGCAAACTGATAAATACAAGATAGCATACCGATGTGAAACCTCGTATATGCAAACTGATAAATACAAGATAGCATACCGATATAACACCTCGTATATGCAAACTAATAAATACAAGATAGCATACCGATGTGACACCTCGTATATGCAAACTGATAAATACAAGATAGCATACCAATGTGACACCTCGTATATGCAAACTGATAAACTTTTCAGGAGTGAAAAAAAAACTCCTTTTCAAAGAAGTTACAATGCTGAAGTACGAGTACCTGCACATAAGCATTTTTGCTGTCAGTACTTTACCACCCGGAGGAGCTTGTGGCTAAAGTAATAACAGCTGCACGGGTCGATCCATCAGGTTAAGCTACGCTTGCCAGGGTTAGTCCATGGATGGGTCACAATCTATATTTAGCGAGACTCATTTGTGCCTCGAAAAGCACGTTAAGCCGTTGGTCCCGGCTGTCAATCGTGGATCTTTGACAGTCGTTACGGGTTGTCAGGAGCCCGAAAGTCTGACAACCAGTCTTACCAAGGGGTATCGTATTACCCAGTAACTGGGTTGTGTAGGTCACATAGGCAGTCGCTCCATGTAAAATAGCAGCTGCATCCGGTTAGACTGGAAGCCAACCCCAAGATAGTTGGGAAAAGGCTAGGGAGATTGAGTACTTTACCACCCACATCTATCCTTCTTTCGGTTAAAAACTTTTGAATTTAGAACCCTATTTTTATATAAACGAAGACCATAGTGTGTACGACTAAAATACGATAAGATTCTAAAAAAACTACGAGTAACTATCATCTGCTCAATGGATGGGAATAAAGCTGCAGCTAAACCGACCTCTGCGCTATTATTGAAGACGCTGTGAAGTGGCGAAGTTTTGGGTCATTCGTAAACAGTGCCAGCAACATGAATGAAGAGGAAATAGAAATAATTAAAACACTACAAACTAACCTGAGGCATATACCCAATCCTAGGTCCAGGCACCCCACTGCCGGGACTGCCCGGCTTTCCACCAAGCACCCAGATCTCTCCAGAGTTCAGTCTCCGTCTGCCCACGATACAGGATAGCAAGGTAGTCTTGCCACAACCCGACGCTCCAAGGAGACCGTATCTGAAAACAAAAAACTGTCGTAAGAAAAGATTACACGATAAGTTTTGCTGTCAGGTTAACCACAGTCAAGGTTGTAACTGACGGATAACCTATCGTCTAATACAGAGATTGATGGTTGCATGAGAAAATCTGGATACTTTGATTTTTGCATCATGCGACCATCACTCATGACTTTTGGAATTGAGTGACGCTAGCATGAGTGTCTAACTCTAATGCACGCTTTTTTTTGGGATAAGAAATCATCCAATGGCACCTCCCACTCTGGGTGGAGTCAGACTCTTACTGACTAAAACCCACCTCTGTTCCTTCCCTGCCCTGAGTGCCCAGATCGAAACAGAGTTACCTCGCCCCTATTTTATTTTTATTTTTTTAAAAGGGGGCGAGGTAACTCTGTTTCGAATTTATCCTCAACCCCTGGGCAGATAATGCACGCTTAACATTTCCTGCATGTGTATTAGATGCGTATGCCAGAGAAACATGCTTGAATTTTTCCTTACAAGTTGCATTTGACCTTAAAGCAACATAGTTTAATTTTTGTTGAGGGCTAGGTGGATAAAAGACCATAAAAAGGTAATAATATAATATTCCACAACTATCACACAACGCCATCTAGTCCCAAGCTGAGCAGAGCTTGTGTTATGGGTACTAGACAACTGATAAACATACTTATATATTTCTAAATACTATATATTATAGGTAAATTACACCCAGACACAGAACAAATGATTGTGCTCATTACAGAAACATTTGTCCTGGGTGGGAATCGAACCCACGACCTCCGACATAGCAGTCAGGGTCACTAACCACTAGACCAACAGGCCAGTCGAAGTTTAGTTGCGGACTTTTGGGAGGGGGCTTTATCTACAGGCTGATATCAACACGGAATGGCTTTCCCTGTCGGGCCTCAGCATCCTACCAACCTCATCAAAAAGTTTTCCAAGATTCCACTTCTACGGGTCACCCTCAAAATAAAAACAGCCTGTCAAGGGAAAAGACTCAAAGTTCATCTTCCTTCAATAGAACAATGTCAAACAAACAATACTTCAAGTGTACTGGTTTGAAAAATTGCAAAAGTTCAGCTGTAAAACTAGAGGCGACACTGGAGAGTAACTTCCTTTTCCTACATATTGACTTTGGGAAACTTTTGTGACATTGATTTACTCGATTGGTTTTCTTGAAAATATTTTAGGACCATACAATGAATGAATGATGAATGTCTTGGTAACGTTCATATTTGAGATTTGTTTTAAACACGAATTATGACTTTTAGGGTTCCTAACGTCCGAATGAAAAAACGGAACCCTTATAGGATCACTCGTGTGTCTGTCTGTCTGTCTGCCGCAACCAATTTGCTCTGAATCTACTGAACCAATTGAGTTGAGGTACACACATGAATATTTTTGTAACCAAAACACGGTCCTAAATGATTTTTGTTAGGGTGCAAATCGATAAATTATATGAGAACCTCCTCCTTATTTTTCGTCGGTTAAAAATATAGTGTTTCAAACTATACCGTGTGTGTATATCAAATGAAAGAACACATTGCTCAAATGTATTTGTTTCGTAATATTAAATAGGTAGTTTTAGAGTTATTTAACCAAATAGATGTAAATTGAACATTCCCCAACCCCCTCCCCCCTCCCTTATTTTACTACTGAGTCTAAATTTTTGAAAAAAAAAAGACGTGTGGCACTCGGAGATTGCCGCGGTAAAGCTATTGCATAGCATTTTTTATCAACTTATGCAATTATAAATATTAATTTATTTTATTAATGCAGTATTTTTTTCCTTTGTTTTTTTTTTCTTTGATATTAATTCAAGTTACGCTTTTAACACGCACGTAAGAAGTTACACTTCTTTGGCGTAACAAGATAAATATCATCATCATCATCATCATCATCATCATCATCATCACCATCATTATCATCATATCATCATCGTCATCGTCATCATCATCATCACCACCATCATTATCATCATCATCGTCATCGTCATCATCATCATCATTATCATCGTCATCGTCATCGTCATCATCATCATCATTATCATCATCATCATCATCATCATCATCATCATCATCATCATTATCATCATCATCATCATCACTATTCATCGATAGATGGCAAAACTAAAAAGTATCACCGCTGTGCCGGTCGGAGTGGCGGGTGTTAGGTTATTTTCGTTACGGAATTTCTGGATTCGGTCTCCACGCTCAAGGCCCGCGATAGAAGCTATGCAATAGCTTAAAAACAAAATATAGTTCTTAAGACGTTAAAAGGGAAATGTCTCTTTGAACTAAAAGAACTTTACAAAGACAAACAACTATATTTTGATTGTATTTAGACTTACAAATCTTGGATACTGTTGTACTAAGAAATGAACAATTATGAATCCTCATCAAATTATTCTTTGACACATTTCCAACACGAATTCTGAACAATAATTTAGTCCCGACAGTTATCCCGTAGTCGACAGTTATTTATTCTAAAAACGAAAAATGTTGAAATTTTTTGACCAGTTCCATGAATTTCAAATTTATTTTTTCCAGGCTCTCATCTTAGTCCGCAAATTGAAAACATTATCGTTTAGTCCATAGATCACTGAAATATTGCAAAGGATGCCATTGTCAATACTAAAAATAAGGTTGAAAATCCTTCAGCAATCGTTTGTCAGTTAGCACGTTATGAAAAGTTCCATAAGTGTCATATTAGACGCTTTCTGGAGACAATTTGGTCTGATATTAGCAAAAACTTTGAACAATTAGAATGAAGAGAGATTCTAGTTTTATCAAGGATCAGGAGACTTTGGTACCAAGTTTGGTATAAAGGAGACTTTGATATTATGAACAATCAGCTCCCGCCCGCGACTCCACTCGCGAGATATTTGTTCTTCCGACCTTTATAAATTAAAGCATATCTATATGGTAGTCCAGGAATCAGGATATATGCTATCCTGGTACCAAATTTCATTCAAATTCGCTCAGTCTTCTCTTGAGCGTGAAGGAGTAACAAATACACATACATGCATACATTTATTATAAAAACAAACTTTTTCCATTATAATATTAGTGTAGTGGGTCTCTGTTTGATGCCGGGCGCGGCGTTCCATGCTCTGTGTTTAGTCCACAGTTCACACCATTTGGCTTAAATTATTTTAAAAGCTTGCTAGACCATTGCCTCAAATGATCTTGGCCGTTTGTCAAATTGAAAAGACTCGCTTTTGACGTTATTCTTGGCGGCATTGTGTGACATTTCTTGAAATGGAAAGGCGGAAAATTGAGAATGATTACAGTTTAATTTATTAAGGAAATGTGGTCAAGTTTTGTTAAAAAAGTCTTTACCGAAGTTCGGAAAACTCCTACCTACAGACCTAACAAAATAGATAATTTAAAAAAATAGTAATCCGTCAATGACTCTACCTGCTTTTATGTCACCCTCTCATAGATATGTTTTTTGGGCTTCTTCCTAAAATCTGAATGGGAGTCTCCAATCTGCAACCTCATCACTTGACCAAATAATTATAATAATAAGCAGTACAAAAACGATCATCTTTTGTTTTAATTTTGTTCTGTTTTCAAATACACAAAGATGGCGTCCAAACTCACACGCTGTTCTGTTCTGCATGGTTGGCAAATATAGTAGCCCGTCATGGGAAACGCGTCAATTGTTACCTAATGAACACACGGCTTCAAACCGTAAACAATAATAATTACAAACACAAATCAGTTCCACAAATATGCCATATTTATAAACAAGAATTGAAACTGACCGTCTGGCCAGAATCATTGGTCCAATCGTCGTAAATTGGGCTGCTGAGCGATGATAATCTTATCAGTCCATGAATTAAAAATAATTATTATTTAATTAATTAATCAATCAACTTAGATAATCACAGTCCATTGCTACATATATGATCATAAATATTACTTTTACATGTCAACTTTTTCGTCAATTTAAACTAGATGAGGCCGGTATTACCTAGTTCACTACCCTGAAAAGAAACACCGATACACCTCTGCGTTTGTACGCAGAGGTCAAAGTCTCTTTTAAAATCCTTATATAAACATGTAATGGTTAAATCATATCCCACCAAAAACATTTTCATGTAAAATGTTGCCAAGACGAGACATATGGCTCGCACTGTCAAAAATTTATCAGATCTCATGTTGAGCCCAGCTTCTAACTCTACACGCCCTAACTCTACAAGCCCATAGATTAGATTTTATTATATATATAGATTAGATTATATTACAAGAACTATTGTATAACAGAAAAGTAATGAAGTGAATAAATTTTTCACCTTAGGTACGTCCATGTGACAGTAGCGCAACGGCCAAGCTACATATTTTGACTAAGGTGGAGAGTTTGTGAAGTTAGGACTTGTAGAGTTAGGGCTTGTAGAGTTAGAAGCTTGGCTCAACGTGAGGTCTGATAACTTTTTGACAGTGCGAGCCATATGGTCTCATCTTGGCAACCTATTACATGAAAATGTTTTTGATGGGATTTCACTTCTTTTATAGGTTTGCTTATATGGGGAAACCCATCAAAACTTCCATCCCCTAATTTAAAGGGTGGGGAGTGATTTACTAAAAATCCTGAAACATGTATTTTATTGTTTATAACAAGGAGTCCCTAAATCAATTTTCAGACCTCTAACATCAAAATTTGCGAAAGTCTCATACAAACTTCCACCCCTTAGTTTAAGGTGTTGGGGGTAAAAGTTCCAAGTTTTAGATTTATTTTTGTTGTTTTTGTACTAATACTAGCTTACATAACAAATTTGAGCTTTCTAGGACTACGGGAATACCCTAAGAATTTTGATGATCATCAGTGAGTTAGTCAAGAACAACAAGCAACAGAATAACTTGGAGCGAGGTGAATCGTGAAGCTCAAAACCGTTCGCGATGGAGGACAACCGTGGACACCCTCTGCCCCATCTAGGGGACAAAGGATATTAAGAAGAAAAAGAAATAAGAAGTTGATACGTTCCTTTCACGGTTATGGTATACGATGTTATGTTGTGAGGAAACCTGTTATGATTAATAATGTTAGTTCGACTTACATGGCTCCTTTAGGAACTGTCATGTTCAATCCATCCAAAATTATGTTTGGATTCTTCTGTGTGCCGTATCTCTTGTGTGCTCGCCTCACGCAGACTGCCTGTTGTTTCCTGAAGATAAAAATGGCTGTTTTAATCCATAATTGTACTTATTTTTTTTATTACATATTGCTCGCAGAAATGATAGTCGATGGGTCTGAAAGGTTCTGGAGTGGCGACCGCGTTCCGGAAGATGCAGTATTGGAAGGCCTGGAACAAGATGGACCGATAGCCTGTTGAGCGTCGCGGGAATCCGACGAATGCGAGATGCACAGGACCGATCGTTATGGCTACTTGGGGGAGGCCTTAGTCCAGCAGTGGACGTCATTCAGCTAAAATGATGAAGATACTTACCTTGAAGCAACAGTAGATTTCTGCGTCTTGAACATCTTGTGTCTCCTGGCGATGAGCTCCTCCTCGATCGTGCTGATGGTGATGGGAGCCTCCGGAGCTCGGACATCCTCCATGGATATCGTCGCACCCTCATTGTCATACGCAGGCATTTTTTACTGTAACAAAGAAAGGAATCGTTAATTTTGCTAAATATAGAATTATTTTTAGCAAAATGGCGATGACCTGGTGTGGGTCACGGGAATCAAATGGATGCATGATGCGCAGTAGCTGTGGCGACCCTTGAAGGAGGTCTTTGTCCACCTGTGGATGTCTTTCAACTAAAATGATGATGATGATGATAGAATTTTTCAACTATTTGATAATTGGAAACAAGAGCGTATCAGTACCTAGCGTAGATTGAGATTATAGTATAACGTATATAGATACCGTAGATAGAGTACCGTAGCGGATCGGTTACGAAAAATTTACCAAACTAAGGGGACTTAATATCAAGATTAAATAAGTTACTTCCTTAAACCTTTCACATATCAAAAGCAACACTATCACTGAATACCGAATGTTATATTTATCCCGGAAAAATATGTGAAGTTCGTGAGAAAGAAGCAGGAGAGAAGCTGGTCTACCTTCTGTATAAATAAAAAAATTAATAGCAAAGCGCTAAACTCCAGAGCCACTAAACCAATTTCAATGAACTTTTTTCTAAACTGTGCGTTGAAGTCTCAGGAAGATTCTTATGAAGAAAAAATAGGAAAAATTGCACGAGAAAAATTTAAAATCACGGGACTGCCGGAGCCCAATAGCTCGCTAGGATCAGCTAGTTTAAAATCAGAAAAGGAACTAAGCAAATTAATTAAACAAATGAACGCTTGATAAGTGTTTACGAAAGGTGATATAAGTTCAAACTGAACGAATGTCAATATGCAGGGTTGTTAACCATTCAAGGCAATGTACTGGCACGAAAGAAAACCTAACACACGTAATAAACGACACGCAATAGAAAAATAAATTAAATAAATTCAGTGTTTGAATTTGAAATGAGAACTTTTCGTAAGTGACGTTAGAACTCTGAAGGTCTATGGTGTCAGACTTTTTTGTTTATTTAAATGTATTTAAGACAATTGAATTTCGTTTTTTTGTACAGCATTAGTAATACAATGTTAGAACCTTCTTTTATTTATACTATTACTAGCCAGTGCCAGCGGTTTCAACGCTTCAAATTCGAAAATTATCCCAAGAGAAAATACACCAGGTATCTTATGTGTCCTTTTCCAGGACATACCCTGTACCCCTGACAACGTATACCTATGCAAAGAAGCCCAAAAGTGTGACAACCAGTCTTACCAAGGGGTATCGTATTACCCAGTAACTTTGTTGTGGAGGTCAGATAAGCAGTCGCTCCATATAAAATACTGATATTTAGCTGCATCTGGATCAAGTCTAAACTTGAAGCCGACCCCAAGATAGTTGGGAAAAGGCTAAGCAGATTGATTTTTATGAAGAACTTTTAATATGGAACTACCGCGAAAAAAAATCACCTGTACACATTTTGTCGAGTTATGCAAAGATACATGAAAATATATGGGGCAGAATTATTTCTTTCGTGGCTGTTTTTTATTTCAACTGAATCGGTCCAGTAGATTCGGAGCAAAAGGGCTGTGACAGACAGACGCACGAATGATCCTATATGGGTTCCGTTTTTACATACATTCGCATATTCGGAACCCTAAAAAATCGGTTCGATAAACTACTAGGTACCTAATAACTATTTTGAAAATAATTCTTTATTTTACATACACAGTTACACATTAGTTCACACTTAATGGGATGGATAAACACTAACAAATGCCCTTATAAAATTTTCAACGGGTCCCAAACTAGGCGCAGTCTGTGTATTGGTGACCCAAACAATTCCAACAAAATTCCAAGTTAGACGTGACCTGCTAGAGCTACGTGGCAATTTATTACAATGACAAAAACACATTAACAAATAAATTAATTAATTAAAAAAATCTGATCAAAAACAGCTAATTCAAAAAATAATAATAAAATCGATTTATTATTAATTAATCTCTATGTAATATAAAAAAATGTGTAAGTTAAGTTCCGGCACCAAAAAGGTTAAGGCACAAGGCCCACAACCTTTTAATGGTATTTCTAATAAAATTATGCAAATTACTTGTTGGTAGGTTAAGTAAACATCATTAATTTGATCGACTAATGTTATGTAATCTTTATGTGGTATATCTCAAAGTGGCTTTTCCGCGTCTGCCTGTTTTTCCTATAATTCTTCCTAAACTACGACACGAATTTTAATGTGGTTTTCACTAATAGAAAGAGCGATAAACGAGAAAGGTTTGTGTGTATTACTTGCACCAGTGCGCAGCCAGGGCGGGTAGCTAATCATAAAATAAAACTAATGTCCACGTCCACCGTAGATCTCGTCCATCGCTTACCATCAGGTGAGATCAAGGTTAAGAGTTACTTCATCTGGAAAAAAATCGTTATAAAATAGTACATTTTGATGCAAGTGGGCAAACTTTGTTATTGCAGCAGAGATGGGATCACACCCGAGTCGAAGGCGAAGCCGTTTTAGAGGCGCGAAATTGCAATGACAGTTGCCCACGTGTATCAAACGACGTTTTTCAACACATTTACTCAAAAATATGTAAAAACAGACCAAGTGCGTGTCGAGTCACGCGCAGTGTAGGGTTCCGTAGTCACTCGTTATATGATGCGGACTTAGGAGGGGGCTTTATGTTTATTAATAAGAACATATTAATGGAGTTCACGGTCGTTTAAATAAAAACGATAAAAAGGTTTTGTTTTTCAAAAATTCTACATGTTTAGTACCCGTTTTAATGATAAAATAAGTAACAACTTCACCTAAGCATTTTTTTTTTTTAGGGATTTTGTGTTTTGTGCGAAATGTTTCAAATAGGTACATTTCATAAGTTGGACGACTATTACTCTTAAATTAACAGAGCTATCTTAGCCGTGACAGTTTTTCTTCAAAGTTCGTTATAATTATATACTAGGTACCATCACGACTTTTTCAGATTTTTCTACAACAACAGTTTAGCTTTTAATGGGAAGGGACGCTTGACTCGAAAAAAAAACCATTTCGAAGTTTCATATTTCGCAAACGTATCACTGAAAAATATTCTTCACATTATGAAAGACAGTGATTTTGAAAGACCTATCCAACGATACTCCACACAATAGGATAAGCGAGAAAAAAAAAACATTCCCCTTTACATGTAGGTACGTTAGTGACCATAAAAAAATATTTCTTCAAAATTTTATTGTTTCGTTAACGACGCGTTATTAAGGTGAATGCCTGGCGCATGGTAGCCCGCGAAATTCAAATTTTTTTACGTTTTTTGCAATTTGCAGGTCAGTGTCAGGTTGTATCTTGGTCAAAATTTGATTCGCGGCCATAGCAAGTATGTATTTATAGAATTATAATCATTAAAATCATCAATACATCTCTCTCAGTTAGAATTGATGCCAAATGTCATGATTTCATGAAATACTTACATTTAGTATCAATTCTAACTGAGAGAGTGGTATTGATGATTTTAATCATTAAAACTGAACAGACAAACAGTAAAACTGTTATGAAGTGCCAAAAAGACTATATAGTAATTTCTGAATATGTGAGAAAATATTGGTAAGACTTTATGTAAATTAATTCAACTTGCAAGCCGTCGCTGCTAACACCATCTAGCGAGGTGTAGAGGACGGGCCCGAATCAAGAACAAAAGTTGTTTTTGCAAGTCGAAAACCCGTAGTTACGGCGCGGCGGTACCGTTTCTTTGTATGGGATGAGGCATCTGTACGCTAGTATTATATTAGTATTATATTATCTGTGCTTTGGGATAGGTTTCGACTTTCATGCGGGTGTATCCGCTGGCAGAAACTAATCTATATATTGCTCTTGTATACAATACCTGTAATATAATAGGACAAGGTATTTTTATTTACGCGACTACAATTAAAACTGCTAAAGTAACGTAGTAACGTAGGTGCGTGCTAAGCAAGGATTATGCGAAAATCAACATTTAAGGGGCGGTTTTGTATGAAAAATTTAATTTCTAGGTTTATAAATTTAAAACTTGGCACAAACGTGTATCTTAGTAAAACAAATATCATTACTATTTTGTTATAAATAGATTTAATATTATTAACATTTTCCTACAGACATAACAAAACAACAACAAATGACTGGTCATATTATAATATTAGAAGCAGACAGTTCCTCCCATTATAGTCATGTGAGGTCATAAGTCAATGGCTACGCAGTCATTAAAGTAAGTGATGACATTTATGTACGTACTACTAGGAAAACATTATTGATAATAAAGTAATCATAGTGTGCTTACCGGGGCCAGGAGTTTATTTATAGTACATATTTACTGAATTTGGAATTTGAGGAGCTCGTGGCTAAAGTAATAACAGCCGCACGGGTCGATCTATCAGGTTAAGCAACGCTTGCCGGGGTTGGTCCGTGGATGGGTGACCATCTTTACATACCGAGACTTCTCCGTGCCTCGGAAAGCACGTTAAGCCGTTGGTCCCGGCTGTCAATCGTGGATCTTTGACAGTCGTTACGGGTCGTCAGAAGCCCGAAAGTCTGACATCCAGTCTTACCGAGGGTATCGTATTACCCAGTAACTGGGTTGTGGAGGTCAGATAGGCAGTCGCTCCATGTAAAATACTGGTATTCAGCTGCATCCGGTTAGACTGAAAGCCGACCCCAAGATTGTTGGGAAAAGGCTAGGCAGATGATGACATATTTACTGAATTTCTTTTTAAAATGCCCATTGATAACGGCGGCGACTCACAAGTTGTAAGTCGTGTGTTCGAACCCAGACATGCGCTTTACTTTACTTTTTTTTTATTATAATTATTTCATCACCGTTGCTCTAAGGACGGTGAAGGAAAACATCGTGAGGAAACCGGCATGTGCTAGAAACCAAAAACTTCGAAGACATGTCTGTGACTTCCACCAACCTGCATTGAGCTCTCGTGGTCGATTACGGCCCACACCCTCTCACAGAGAGGAGGCCTGTGCCCCAGCAGTGGGGACATTAAAAAGATGATTATGCTTTATGGTTATGCTATTTTTATAAGGGCAGTTTGAGGTCGAAAAGCTTAGGTCCCGGTCCGAGTGCACGTCATCTTATCAAAGATATTTCTCGCCGCCTGATTGTCACTTTGCGTGACCAGGTTGCTTCTTCTTCGCCCAAAGAATTAGCATTGCCATTTAACGTGGCTATGCTCTTCTGGGCACGTTTCTGGCTTTCCCAGATGACAGGCATGCGGAAAAGTACTTCAACGCTTAGGAACATTTTGTTTTTTTATTTATTCAAATTAATAAAAAATATATTAGACCCGTTACATTTTTCTTTTTCTATTCATCTCGATTGACTACAGACTACAACAAAATTTTGTTCAGCCAGTATTTAGCAAACGGTAGAGCTCCATCATTCATCATCATCGTCAACATCCTCATCATTATTTCAGCCGAAAGACTATAATACTGGATATAGGCTTTCCCCAAGTGTAGCTACAATGACCGGTCCTGTGCATCTCGCATCCATCGACTAACCGCGACCAGGTCATCGGTGCAGCATATGGGGGGCCTTATAATTGGCCTCGTTAAAATCTTGAATGATGCAGGTGGTTATTTGTGCATGATAAGCAGCAAAGGAGGTGTGGATCTTTATTAGAAATAAAACCTTTATTTCTTTGACTTCTAAAGGACGTAAACGATGAATCGGCACAGTTAACTAAAAAAAACTACAGCAAAAGCTGACATCTGGTGACGAAACGAGGTTCTGGCTAACAAATAATTGCAGAACTTATGACTCTTATAAGAAACCAGTTAAGTGCGAGTTTGACCCACACATGAAGGGTTCCGTACAATTTTATTATTTGTTGTTATAGCGGCAACAGAAATACACTGTAAAATTTTCAACTGTCTACCTATTACGGATCATGAGATACAGCCCGCTGACAGACAGACGGACAGCGGACGCTTAGTAATAGGGTCCCGTTAGTTACCCTTTGGCTACGGAACCCTAAAAATGAAAATTTGCAAAAAGAACACGTATAAAGCAAAATTCAAGGTGATACGATTTACAGAGAAACCTCTTATATTGGTTACAAGTAACTAATGTATTTAAAGTTAATTTTAAACATAGAACAGCACAGACTGTATTCATAGATAATTTAAATTAAAACATGTTACAGCACACACCTCAAAAATTAAGGCTTAAAGCGAAGACCCAGGATACGGAAACAAACCTACGACATACCTTAAAAAACCTACTATTAAAATTAATTAACAGCTAACCTCAACTCAAAGTCAATCTACGCCAACATTTCCTGAACGTTATGAGTTAAAAAAAGTTGTTTGGAATATTACAACAACAATTTATGTTCAATACAAAGTACAGGCATGGAAAATTACTAGCCTTCTGTTGTGTAGAAGAAGACTATATTCTAACACTCATTGAATTAATACACAAGAAATCAAGTATATATAAACTTTTCCAGGAACGTTATGGTATAGCTCTGACGACATTGCTTGTGCGTGTGATATAAAATTATATTCACCTTTTTTATTCGCCTACAATACGAAGAACATCATTAAGTACCATAATTATACCCATCGATCGTGTATTTGATAAAAACCGATCAAGTGCGCGTCTGACTCGCGTGCGAAGGGTTCCAAAAGTATCTTTTTTAATATTATTTTTTAAACCGTACACTTCATAAAGGTTCGCCCCCCCCCCCCCTCCCCCCTTCTTTAAAATCACCGCAGCCCCTGAACTGAAGGAACACGGCTGGGTTTTAGTCAGTAAGAGTCTGACTTACCATCCCCCTCTGCACCGGCGGGAGAAGTTATTTGATGATTACCCAACCAGTCTGATCAAAATTAGTATTTTTTGGGAAGTCTAATTTATTTTTCGGAAATGACTAAGGTTTTCTTCAAGAAAGTGGTTCATTTTTATGGGCAGAAGCAATATTTAAAATATAAGCACCCATTACCGTTACACCCTGTATAGTAGGTATACTAAATCTGATTACACTAGTTAAGCATCATAAAACCTAACCATCTTTTACTTTGTCCAAAATAACCGCAACGATGCAAGATTTTTCCTTTCATATGAACTTTTCCATTTTCCATGGAAACCCTCCAATCTTATTATTAAAATTAAATTTACGTACCTATATATTGCTATTAATATTTGCTGCTATTATTCAAAGAATTCATAAAATTAACATACTATGTGCGAGAGCATTATACTTTGTAACCTTAAACATAGTGAACTGGATTAAGCGTCTATCGGTCGTCTACCGTCAGAAAAGTGTGAGAAAGACCAAGCGATCGTGTTGTTGTCTTCTTCTAGAATACAGATTGGTCCACGTCACCGGCTATCACAGTCAGGGTCGCGGGAGAGTGTTTGAAAGATTCACCGCAGCACGCAAGGGCGACTGAAGAAACGATTTCCCACCCTCAAAAAAAAGGTATCAGTGTCACCTTTGTCACTGCGTCCTACAGAAAAGCAGACATGCAAGTGGTGGGAAGATCGGTACCCACCACCACATGACTTTTTTAAGCCTAAAGAACACCTGCCACTTGGTCGTGATTTGCAGAGGCATAATTGGAAAGCACTGAATCGATTGCATACCCAAGTAGGCCGCTGCAAATATGATTTTCCCAAATAGAGGATTATTGAACCCTTAAACACCCAGTGCGAATGTGGTGCTCCTATTCACACTATGAGCCATTTGCTGGAGTAACCCAGGTGTGCGTTTATGATGAATATAATGTATCGTCGAAACCAAAATAAAGAAAAAGATAAGAGACAGGTATTGGCCGCACATTCACTCTGTCTCTATCTACTGATGAGTCCATTGTTGTGATTGTAATGCTCAGTCCAGTTCTCCCGATAGGGACAGATATAATTAATAACTTTGTAACAGTCGTGCAGATCGAGTTAAGTTATTTTTTAATTAAAACAGACTCAATGCTCGAGTCTATGACCGCAAACCAGTTATTTTGACGTCATCAGAAAAACCCAATAACCCAAGGAATCAAAGTAATCGATTCTGAACAAAAAGAACATGGGTTTTGCGTCTAAACTTAAATTCTGAGTTTTGGATCATCAAGTTCTGGAAACAGTAACTTAAAGTAATGCAAACAAAGTTCAAACTCCATTGCAAGCATAAATTTGAACCCTTATATTTACACTATAGTTTCTGCCCATGGCTTCGACTTTGTGACTAGTGTTTTATTATTCCAAGGGCCGGGATGAAAAGTATTCTATAACCTGTTGCATAGTCAATTGCTGTGCCAAGTTTCATCAAAATCCGTTCGGAGGTTAAGAACTAAAAACTTAACAGACACACATATACACTTATGTATTAATAACTTTAGCGGACCCAGCAAACGTTGTTGTGAGATTAAAAAATGGGGGGTAGGGGTAGAAGGGTGAAACATACTTTACGACCTATTTTTAAACCTACTAAATATACAAAATAAATTTCAATAAAATCGGTCTAGCCGTTTCGGAGGAGAGGAACCACAAACACTGTGACACGACATTTTTATATATTAGAAAAATACTCTAGGTATTTCATTGTTTGAACAATAAATTAGAAAATGTATCGGAAAACCAAAGGTAAACAAAGTGTGGGGTTAAAGGCGATAAAACTTTTATGTGTAAAACTTGTGTTGTTATCTTGTACATAATGGCGTTGTAAATCATTTTAATATTGTTACAAGATAACTATAAATTACATGGTTTATCTAATAAACCATGACTCCTGTCTCCTCTTTGTAAGTACTATAGAAATAAACTTTAACCTAACTTCCGAAAAAATAGCATGAATGATAATTTCATAATAGAGCATTTGTGCCTCACCCAGAAGAACTAATTAAAACAAACAATACTTTTTTTTGAAGTGCCAGAGCAAAAAGGCGCCTAACTCAGCATATTCTGCGATGTTTTTTTTATGTATGTGTATGTATGTTATTGGGGTTATTAGTATAACAACTGAAAAGTGAAAAATAAAAAACTTTTTTACAAAAAAAAACAACCGACTTCCACAAAAGAAAATACACTAAAAATTAAAAATCTTCGTTATTTGACACCGACTTCCAAAATTAAAGTAGAGTATTTTCTTTTTTGGAAGTCGGTTGTTTTTTTATTGTAAAAAAGTTTTTTTATTTTTCACTTTAACCCACACCTGTTCCTTCAGTTGCCTGAGTGCCAAGTTCCGCGGGAACTCTTTTTCGAATTTAACGAGGTCATTGGTAATTTTTCAAACACTTTATTTATAATGCAGTGAAATACGCAGACGAAATTACTTGTAATAGCTAGCCATTATAAATAAACAAAAAACATTGTTATGCTGCAGAAACCAATCTGATGTGTAAATGAAGAGGCAATAAAAAACTTTAGCAATTTTATAGCTATGAAAACAATGACCGAGGTGTTAGAATTTTTATAGCAAATACTGAATTAATATAATTAACTCGTTTTACAAAGCAAGTTTATCATAAAATAAAAATGAAGTATATCTTTATCAAGGACGATTTGTAACGTCTTCTGGATTTCATAATTGAAGGACGCGTATTATACATAAGTACACAGGCCTCCTCTTTGTGAAATGTGGGCTGTAATCCACCACGCTGGGCCAGTGCGGATTGGTAGTTGTCAGATGTCTTAGATTTTGGCATGTTGGTTTTCTCACGATGTTTTCCTTCACCGTTTTGTGAGCAGTGATGATTAAATAATTTACACAAAGTAAAGCAGTATAGCGACTGCCTGAGTTTGAAACCACGACATTAAAACTTGTAACTTACTATACAACCAAATCTTTTCCTAACTATGATGGAGCCAACTTCCAGTCTAACTGTATGCAGCTATCCAGCTCATACAGCAGCATACAGATATTCAGTCTAGTATCTGGCCTCCAGAATTTAGTAACTGACATGATATTCTTTGGCAAGAATGGTGTCAGGTTCTTTGACTTCTGACTATCCGTGTCGACTGTCTAAGATCCACAAATGGCAGCCGGGACCAAACAGACTAACGTGCTTTCAAAGGCACGGAGGAGTCTCGGTAAACAACGAATGGTCACCCATCCACGGACCGACCTCGGTAAGCATTGCTTAACTTCGAAGATAATAATATGTTATTACTTAGCTACGAGCTAGGAGTAAAATGTAGGTAATTTATTAAATAACATTTTGAAACAGTCTCATAACATTATGTGTAGTAAAGTAATAAAATTAATGCCTTCTTGTGAATTAATTACGTCAACAAAATTGGCACTTGATTGGCACAAAAATGATCTTTGACATCCTGTGACTCCATCACAAATCAATTTATTTTATAAAAACTATTTAAAAATCTAATTTGATTTATCGTATTCCAAAGTGTTGCACAGCATATAAAAAACTTTTTTTTTTAATCTTATCCAGGCTAGAAGTTTTAAGGTCCGCCCAATCCAACAAAAGGTCTCCGTAACACGCCTGAGATGGTACGGACATGTGATGAGATGTCGCGAAGAACTCCTGACCAGACAGCTGCTAAGCATCCACACCGGTCCGAAAAAGCGTGGAAAACTCCCTCTAACCAGGATATCTGTAAACAACGCCCTAATTGAAGGAATTTGGATATTTCGACGATCCAGCACAAACACATCTGGCAAAGAATGACGAGGAGAGCCAACCCCAAAAATGGGATAAGGCTAGGTAAAGAGAGAGATTCAGATTAGCGACCCGCCTCGGCTTCGCATGGGTAAAAATGGTACACACAAACCTGCCTCGTTTATCGTTCTTTCTATTAGTGAAAACTGCATCAATATCTGTTGTGCGATTTAGAAGGAGTTAGCGGATTGTCAGACACACGGACGCCGAAACCGACTTTGCTTTATACTACGTAGAGCCAAGTTTATTTTTGAAGTTATGCTTACTTCTTTTGGCGCATTAGGCAAAAATGATGAGAATAGAATAGAATAAAACTTTATTGTACACCAAAACAGTTAGACAATTGTTTAAGACGAGCTTAAATCTATGGGTACAATGGCGGTCTTATGGCTGAACAGCGATATCTACCAGACAACCTTGGGATGGACTGAAAGAACTTAAAATCTAAAAGGACCCAGTCTGTGGTGTACTGCTAATAAAAATGGATCTCAAAATTTTAGATTTAAAAATACATACATATATACATACATATCATCTTATGAGAGTAATTTTTTACGAAGCGCGCGCACACCTTCACAAAAAAAACCGACACTCTGAAGTTCGCTAGAACCGACACCCTGAGGTTAGCTAGAACCGACACCCTGAAGTTAGCTATAGTCTGTGGTTCATGAAGAATGATTGTTTTCCTTTTGTAAACTTTGTGACAGTTTGGTTTTTTATCTTGTTACGCCAAAGAAGTATAACTTTTTACGTGCGTACTTTTTAATACCTACTCGAATATCATTAGTGTTCATCTGATATAAAAACTAATCAATCCAAGTGGTAAACAGAAAAATCAAGATGTCAATATTTCTGCGTCATCTATTAAGAAAAATTATAAATCGGATGTTGGTACCGACGCATCTATGACGCGCATAAATATACGGACCGGTTTCAAACCCGTCATTATTGGACATTGATCCTTCAAGCAAAAAGTTAATCTAAGGTAACATTAGTTCAACAAGCAAAAAGTTCGAATAGTTTTTGTTTTTAATTGTTAGTGGATGTATTATATTTTTGTGATGTATTTTGAAGAATAGATGACGATAATGACGCTTTGAATTGCAGTTTAAAATGTAATTATCTTGATATTATACGATTTTCTACAAAATTTTAAATTGCGGATATAGATGTTAGAAGGCCTGCCTCAAGGTGAACTGATGATCTGGTGAGGGCTGTGAGAGCATTGAAGATCACCCAAAACATAGAACAGCTAAGGAGTGGAATTCCCTGCCGGAGTCTGTTTCCTTACAACCTGGTTGTTTTTAAGACAAGAGTGAACGGATTACTTCTAGGCAAGCGTGCTCCATCGTCGACCACATCATCGCTTACCATCGGGTGAAATAATGCTCCAAAGTTAAAAAAAAATTGTAAGTCTCTAAAATTTTCAATAGAAATAAAATACTAAACAGTACTATATTCTATTTATACCTATCAAAGCCCCAAGTTATTTTTCACACTTAATCATATGCAGCTACACCTCCGGGCTTCCCGACGCAATGACCTCTGCAGGTGGTAATTTCCATACACACTGAGATATAAAAATAACTTGCAATATTATGCACAATGTTGGAATGTCTTTCTATAACGAGAAAGAGCAGTTTTGTAACATTGTTGTAACGTTTTTAACTCTTGGTTGATTTTATAGTATTGCCCGAGTCGGCATTCTTTCCTTTTTTTCTAATAACGTTTTTAAACAATGATTGCAATGTACATACTTATAAAGAAGTAATTAATATTTTATTTAGGAATACGTGCCTTAGTAAGCTCAGAAAATCGTTGGTCTTACTACGCCTGATCTCTCCAAAGTCATTTCCACAGGCTATAATTTATAATAGAGGAAGTACTAATACACGCGGGCGAATCCGCTGGCAGAAACTAGTTTAAGGCGCTGTTAACTGCCAACGACCTTGAGTGGTTAGCTTGCGTGGTCTGTACTGAGCTCACGTAACGCGTCGTACGTCCACCCAGGAATAGGACTCGCCCATCAAGGAGCGTTGTCCGAAATTAGTCGCATTATTAATTTATTATACATAAAACTACAAGTATTATACTAAAACACGTATACTAAAATATAAATAATGAAATGATCTTTAAAATTTTGAAGGGTTCATTAAAATACGCTTTATAGTTTTTGCGCGATTCTCAATTTTTTATCCGCGTTAGACATATAACTTTACAAATTAATTACACTATTTTATAAAAATATAATTTCACTATTGTGTAAAGTAACATACATTTTTTTTTTCAAAGAAATAATACTAGTCGTTTAGACATGATGTTCAATTAAAAATCATTAAAAGTCGTATGACTGTGCCTTAAATATAATCCCCCTTTCACTATTTCTGTCAACGAAGAAAACGGCTGTCTCAATTTAACCGTCATTTTCAAGGACTCTTTCAACTAACTTCTACATTTTCAGTTTCAGCGTACTTAAGCGGCTTACTTCAGCGTTTCAGGAACTTTCAAAGTTTTCGTAAGTAGGGTTGGTGCCTATTCTTTGAAAGTTGATTTTCAGGCATGGAAACTTTTAGGGTCATTGTTTGTTGAATTATGGTAAGTCAGATTAGACATACATATACACCAATCCTTTAATGCCTATCCAGGCCCTGTAGACAAAGTAACATCGCTTTGTAGCGAAACGATATCTAAATTCGTCATCGTCTCTGAGATATCGATAAACATTTCCTAGCGTTAGCGTTCCTTCGTTATCTTTTTTGGCGATCACGATCGAGGCGAAGGCGAACTCTGAAAGCGCTGCTTGTCTACGCATTTTTATGGGATAAACACGATAGCTATTCGTTTCTTTATGGTTTCGTTACGAATTATAACATTGTCTACCAACTTGCGATAACGATGTCGACAGTCGACTGACCACGTGACTTAGCGCGGTTTATGTCAATCTCATACATTTTAGTCTTTTCTAACTTCGTTATCGTTTTTAAATTGTTACTTTGTCTAAGCCCCCTGGCCTATAATGTTCCCACTGCTGGGACTTGGGACGCATGCCGTCTGTCTGTGAAAGGGTTTCTTCACCGTTTTCAGAGCAGAGGTGAGGAAAATAATTAACACAAAGTAAAGCGCTTGCCTGGGTTTGAACCCACGACCTTTGTTTTTTAATTTGTAAGCTGCAGCCGTTACCACTGGGCCACTACTGCTCACTCAGATTAGACGATTATAAATATTATGAGGAAGGTTGTTCCAGTGGCTACGACCTCAGAACTATGTATTGTAGTCCGTGAGTTCAAGCAGACTGGCAGGCAGGTTAAGAAAATCAGCATATCTTAAAACTAAAACTTCAAAGACATTTGTGACTTCCACCAAAACGTATTGGGCCAGCGTAGTAGATTGTGGCCCACTCCCTCACACAAAGAGAACTCTTGTGCCCCTAGTAGCGGGTACGTGTTATACGGATTATTATATACGTGGACATCTCACCCTCACGCACAAAACGTTTTGGGAACACATACATGAGTCTAGCTATAACCTGGGGGTCTATAAGACAAGAGTGAATAAATTACTTCTAGGCAAGCGTGCTCCATCGTCGACCACATCATCGCTTACCATCAGGTGAGATAGTGGTCAAGCACGAACCTATCAAAGTTAAAAAAAACCTAACTACGTGAAAGAACTAGAATTTTGTATGTAAAAAAGAGACATAAAAAATATTTAAAAAAACTCGACTGTTAAAAACAACGCTTGCTTGAAAAGTGACTTGTTTGGAACATTTTAGTTTGTTTTTTACAGTCGGGTTTTCGAATTTTTTTTTTTTTTTCTACATTTTAGTGAGCTAAATTTTTAGATTCCTCCTCAAACCCTTTATTTTGATAACCCATTTAACACAGTAAGTACGTCGACTTTCATTTTTTTCTTTTTCACAATATGGCGTCTAGTTGTCGCCATATTGTATTTTGATTACTGTCATGTCTTTAGTAGCACTCGCAATATTAAGACAAATCAATTGACGTAAGAATTATCAAAATCGGCCCACGCGTTTGGTCTCTATAGTGCCACAAAGGAACACACATACATAGGCTGAGAAACACATTACTCTCCCTTGTGTCGTGCAGTCGGGTAAAAAGGTTAATTATAAAGACACACGGATGACACAAATTTAACAGCCTCGAGTAATCGATAAGACGCTATTTTTACTCACGAAATGACTATTGAACTTATAAGGAAGAAGGCACATGGTACTATTTATGGTCATACTGCCACGCCCTTGCCTTGACACCGATTGGTTACGGTGTCTTACAGTATAAGAATTATGAAACTGATGTGATCGGGCTCTTCTTCAACCATATTGGGACGGATGTACAGGTACTTAAGTTGAGGTATGTAATTTATTTATTGAAGGTTCCAAAGATTGCGTTTTTGCTGTGTGGTCTGGTTATTTTAAATGCCTGTGGTTACATCTTGAATGTTTTCAAGGTGATTCAGTTATGAAATTGAGTATGGTGTCACGGATCCCTTGGTGAATTTACTGCCCCCGGCTGTGTATAATTATAAAATACCTTGACGGTTAAAAGTGAGATGTAATTTTAATGACATCCGGCCATCGATTGAGTACTGTAGCTCGAAGTTATACATCACAGTATAGCTCGAAGTTAGTGATATACATCAGAATACATATTTCAATAAATCAACTTAGCTTGTAGAGTATATAAGTCTATACAAAGTTGCTGGCACATTAGCACCCTTTTCTCCGTTTTTAGGGTTTCCCCAAGGGTCTAAACGGAGACCTATGGTTGTCACTCACGTGTCCGTCTGGCTGTCCGTCCGTCGTCTGTCACAAAATATTGTTACGAAGGATTTTTAACATCCCATTGACCTATGAACTTGAAATTTGGTGATAATGTTTTTTGTTACGTATATTTTACTAACAAATACCAATATTTGGTACGGAACCCTTATTTTTTTAAAGTGGGTAATCATCCAATGACATCGCCCGCTCTGGGTGGAGCTGGAGGGCGTGTCAGACTGTTACTGAGTAAAACCCACCCCTGTTCCTTCCCTGCCCTGAGTGCCCAGGGGCGCGATAACTCTGTTTCGAATTTATCCACAACCAGCCGGACAGGCATCGGCCATGACGGGCCCCGTCATTTTGCTGATCACTCTTTGAGGCGCGCGTGGAACAATCGCGCCGTACGGAACCCTTAATGTGCGAAATCTGACACGAACTTGGCCAGTTTTTCGTAAATAGTCTATCCTAGTTGCCTTAGGTTACTTAGGGTACTATTAGTCATTAATTTCAGTACTATTATTTATTCTGTGCTTAGAGCGAGTTTTTCTTATCCGTAGCTAAGTCAATGAATAGTTAAAAATCCTAATAATATTATAAATGTATAAGTTTGGATGGATGCATGTTTGTTGCTCATTTACGCCAAAACGGCAGAACGGATCTGGGTGAAATTTGGCACAGAGATAGATTATAGTATGGATTGATGACCTTTATAATGAGGGAAGTACTTATTCCACGCTTGTGAAGTTAGGATAACATTATATTATGTTAGAACAAGATAAGCTTGAAATTAACAAACCACTAATTATTACCGTATATTCCGTCTCCATGGCACAATAAGCAACAGATTACTTGGGAAACGCAATAATAACTTCATATAACCTTGACTCAATCCATGCGGAAACAAGATGGAAGTTATTAGCAAACAATGCTAGTAGATATTAATATTCATAATTTTATAAGAGCTATGATAATATTGACAATGAACTTCAATTGCAACTGGCTGGAATAGCAACTGTATCCAATATGGAAAAACAGTATATCAAGATTTCTACATTTCTTTTTTTATCATTAATAATAAATAATAATAACCTTTATTCACAGAAATAATTGTAATTTTTTTTTGTTTACCACTACAGTGCTTAGTCTACAGTTTGTGTACACAGCAGCATTAGCATTTGGGGCCGAACTAGGCATAACCTGTATTTCAGCCCTCAACGCCGATTCCCCTGAGTTACAAATAAGTATTTAAGAATGTTAATGGTTATAATGTTAGAATGTACAAGCATAATACAAAACAGAAAAACTAAAGAAAATAAAAAGTAAATAAGGGAAAAGAGAAAAAAAAAATTACAAGTTAAATGACCTAGATATAACATTTCTCTAGGTGTGTTAACAGTTCTCTCTTTGTGTGAGATGGAGATGTGAATGAGTGAGTGTGAGAGGGTGTGTGATTTTGACATTGATTGCGTTTGACCATTATCTCACCGAGGGTAAGCGATAATTTGTTCGAAGATGGAGCACGCTTGCCTAGAAGTAACCTATTCACTCTTGACTTAAAGACTTCCAGGTCCTACACTTCTAGGCGTCGTGGATAAATTCGAAACAGAGTTACCGGGCCCTTGGGCACATAGGGCAGGAAAGGAACAGGGGTGGGCTTTAGTCAGAAAGAGTCTAACACGCCCTCCCGCTCCTTCCAGAGTGGGAGAAGTCATAGGACGATTTCCCACCCCCACAAAAAAAAAATAGGTTGTAGCCTTAGACTATGAAAGGTTATAGACTGAGTGTCAAAAGCCAGCAATCTGAAGTACCAGAATGAAAAAGCCGGTTTGTATCTGTACACGCGCAAATAAGATCACACAGACAAAATGAGAAGCCGTAACGTCATCGTTATGTTCGTCGAGATCACTCACACATTTTAACGATCCTGCTTCATTTAATTTCCAATGACGTTGCGTCTATAACCTTTCATAGTCTAAGGTTGTAGCTATCAGAACAGATTCTGACAGGGAAACTCTATGCACTCAAAAACGGAAAGCAAAACATCGTGTGGATGTCGCCATGTTTGAAGACCAAAAATTCAAGACATGCTATATCCTATAAGCCGCTCTGAGCCCGCGGGGTCGATTATGGCCCTTTCCCTCTCATAGAGAGGCCTGTATCCCAGTAGTGGGAACAGTGGGTGTAGTGATATTGCAATATCTTTTTTTTATGTGTGAATTAGCGTATTATTCACACATAAAAAAACCGAACAACTGCGTGTCGGGCTTCGTACATTTAGGTTCCGTACCGTATGAGCGAAGTCAATGTTTTGGTATTAGTTAGTAAACTATATGTTATAATAAACATTATCACCAAATTTCAAATTCATAGGGCAGTAGAGAAGTTAAAAAAATCTTCGGAACAAAATTTTGTGACAGACGACGGACAGACAGACAGACGGACACGTGAGTGACAGCTACAGAACACCATTTGAACCCTTCGGGTACGGAACCCTAAAAAAGATGTTGTTACGAGCATCATAAAATAGCATGTCTAGAACCATAAAAAAAAAATCGAAGACATGTGACATCCACCAATCCGCATTGGGCCCGCGTGGTGGATTATGGCCCACATCCTCTCACAGAGAAGAGGCCTGTGCCCCAGCAGTGGGGACATTAAAAGGGTGATGATGATGATGATTTTAATGCGACTGATTATTTCTGAAACCTATTAGGCGGTTTTCCCACGACGCCCTGCGCGGATTTGCGGAGCCTTGCCGACCCTAACTTTTTTGAGTCTTGGTTGTGGAGGTGAGATAGGCAGTCGACTTCAATAGACGGCTGCCTATCTCACCTCCACAACACAGTTACTTGGTAACTGCCTTTAGAGAAACTACAGCCACATTAACGTCGTTAGTTCATAGCTACTTCATTTGTGGTCAGTTTCTTCTGACGTCGCGTTGTCATGTGGTCTGACCACCGGTTGACCTTAGTGGTCGATGTAGTAAGAAAGGTTTACACGTATTTCATCATGATAATAGTTACCGTAAACTTCCATTGATTACCGGCTATGAGAATGGGTAATCAAATTATACTTAAGTGGAAAGAAAATTTAAAGTTCAAGTGCAGTCTTGAGAGATTATAACTTTGATAACCATGCATTGCACTGTTGTCATAACTGTTGCTTAAACCATTTATACGTTTCCCAGAAGCTCCGAAATGGATTTAATAGTAGTTTCCTGGAACAATCTCAGGATCTCTATTACCAAATACACCAGTTAATTAGTTCTGATTGGCATTTCCCTTTGCCAAGTTAATGATTGCTTTCTCTTCCCAGAATTTGTGCTAATTATCGTAATAAACCTAGTATTACTGCGAATGACGTCTCTATACAATTAATTACCATACAATATCAACAAGACACTGGCCTCGAGGTATTAAACTATGTGTGCGGAAATGTAGGCTATTAACATTATTGGAAAACCCCTACTAAGGGACTTGATCAAAGGGTGAATCATTGACATGAATTAGTTCCGTTTCTTTATAGATGAAAACTTGGAGCGAATGCAGAAAAAATTGGAATCATCATCTTCTATAACGCCATTTTTCTTTCGTTTCAAATTCATACAGCCACAGCTAATACTCATTTATTAAAATCTATCCAGCTGTTTAGGCTTCAGGGCATGCCAAAGTAATAGACATACATACATACTCTCGAAAAACATTACCCTCCTTCTGGGACAGTCGGGTAAAAGACGAAAATTTTTATTTTTTTATTTTATTTTATGTATTAGGGAAAACAAACAGTGACACATTGCACATTGTAGAAAACAATACAATAAAATGTTATCTAACGTGTAACCAACAACATTTTCCACATAATACTAATATAGAATCTTTGCATTGTATGCGATTTAAACTCACATAAAACTAACAAACTACAATGGTTTAGAATCTTAAACACATTGTTTTATGCTGCTTTTAGGATGTGTACAAAAACATTAGGGGTAAAATAGAAAAATAGGAAAAATACGTGTAAATTAATTTATGATTATTACAATTTTTGTGATTCTAGAACATTGTTTTTGAATTTACGAGCAGAGAGAGCAAATATGAAATATCAATATGATTGAAATTATCATTAAAATTACTGGAAAGTAGCCTCAGAGGTGGCTCACCTGCTTTATTGTGACAGGAGGGCACTGCAAACACCCTGCGGGCACCCCTCCACGAACCGTTGTCCTTGGAACTATGTAACCTATTTTGTTGCGAACATCGATGCATTCATATACATTGATACACAAACCAAACAAGAGTAGGTACCTACAGTTTTAAGTAGTTTATTATTATCTCACTGCATTTGTTTTACCTCAGTTTTTTTTCTCTTTTTTTTTTAATTATCCTGACTTAAGTATTTAGAGCTTTTGGTTTCCGTACGTCACGTCATAGGCGACCACTGAAAATCAGCGCCGTGCTGTGGGTCCCCCACGGTATAGCATTATGCTGAGTGGAGGCCTTTTTGCCACAGCACGACATGCATCTGTTTTTTAGTTTACTTTTTTTTTCTTTCCTTTTTTATTTGTTAAACTTGTTACTAACATAGAAATATAAGATCTACTAACACTATCGATAAGGGTTAAGACTTAAATTAGCAAAATCATATTGTTGTGTATTTTAATAGTTAGTCCTTAATTTGTGGCAAATAAATTCTTTTTCTTTCTTTCTTTCTTACAGTCTCTAGGAGAGTGCATCTTGATTTTAAATCAAGTGAAGAAAATGCAGGCAATAATCGTCAGTTTCATGTTATTTCGTTATTGATCGAATGCATTTTCTTTAATCTTCAATAACTCATGAGTCACTGCTTAATAAACTACCAACAACAAACAACCACAAAGGAAATGACCAATCACACTTTCCGCGAACTTCACATCATAATTTTCCAAAGTCATTGCAATATTTTTACCTAGAATCAAATGACACATTTACACGTTAAACAAATGGTAATTCCTTACGAATATCACTGCATTAACTACTACAGTGTAAGTTATGGGGCTTCCAAATTAACTATTAAATACACCTGCCAACTAAATGAACTGGGTTGCTCTTTGTAAATGTGTTTTGAAGTTTATTTTGGTAATTTTCCGGTACTTATGTGTTAGTATAACATTAAGGGTTCAATGCCCTGAAAATTTGTGTTTCCTATGTTAGGTGGTGGTTTTAAATTAAAGCGTCTGTATTCCACAAAGGGGTGGGCAGATGTGTTAGAGTACGTATATTTGGAAAGTTAGGTGCCCAGTTATTGTATGTTAACACCCATGTATTTATTAATGAGAGTTATGTTATGGAACAAACAATAGCTAGCACCGACTTAGAAGTAAAATCTATGGCTAAAACCTAGTAAAACCGAGTATAAACCTACGGGCTATACTATGTATATTGTTGTTTGTCCGCGATTTTCTCGTGAACTACTGATCCGATTTGGGTGGGGTTTTCGTTCATTCAAATGCATATTTTTCAAGGAAGATATATAATACAATAGAATCTGAGATCTTCGTTAGATAGACAGTGGAACTCTTCAATATCTAACAGCAAAAGACTCGCGATTGCTGCGACCGTATTTTTGTGTATTGTTGACACAATTTAGTGGGGAACCACAACTAAAACGTGAAAAATAAAAAGTGTTTCTGGGTTTTGTGTCTTCGTGTTTTAACACCACTTCCGAAATTAAAGTTATTTTAGACTTTTAGGGTTCCGAAAGTCCGAATGAAAAAAGAGAACCCGTATAGGATCACTCGTGTGTCTGTCTATCCGTCTGTCACAGCCAATTTGTTCCGAATCTGCTGGACCGATAGAGTTGAAAGGTCAAGGGACATGAATATCTGTGACCCAAACGCGGACGTGTACTCTAAATAAATAAATTTGAAATATGGGGGTCACTTTTGGAGTGAAAATCGGAAAATTAAAAAAAAAAGTTTTGCAAACTATATCGTGCGATATATCAAATGAAGGGCGCATTGTGAGGGGCTCGAATATATTTTTGCTCGAAAATATATAATTTATAAGTTATTTAAGAAAAATAGATGAAAAACTTTTTTACAAAAAAAACAACCGACTTCCAAAAAAAAAATACACTAAATATTTAAAAATAACTTTAATTTCGGAAGTCGGTGTTTGTATTTTATTTCTTCGATATTTGACACCGACTTCCGAAATTAAAGTTATTTTTAAATTTTTAGTGTATTTTTTTTTTGGAAGTCGGTTGTTTTTGTTGTAAAAAAGTTTTTTATTTTTCGCTTTTTAGTTGTTATACCCCAGAAATAAAAACCCCAATAACATGGAACGTGGAATTTAAACATTTGGAGAACCCAAAAACGTCATCAAGATATGCGTATTTTTCGTTTTTGTTCAGTTTCTCAAAAAGCGCTAAAGCGATTTCGATAAAAATTATATGGGACCACCTCGGGAGTATATTCTTTCGGAAAAAAAAGAATTTTGAAAATCGGTCCACAACTGACGGAGAAATGCGCGGACATACATAAAAAAAAAAAAAAAACATACATACAGTCGAACATAGAACCACCTCCTTTTTCGAAATTCGGTTAAAAATGACCATTATCTCCGAAACCACTGGGCCTAAAACTTTGAATAAAATACAGAAAGTATTTCTTTTACTTATAGATTACAGGAAAACCTATAAGGTGGAGGCAGTTTAAAAAAAGAGCTGAAAAAGATATGATTTGTTCGGAACGACTCGCTCTAGGCCGGTTTTTTTTTTTGGATTAGGTTCTAGTTCTTATAAAAAAAAAGTTTTATTTAGGAAGTAGTCCATAGGATTTCGCATCTAAATACCACAAAGAAAGTTGTCGCCCTTCAATCATACGGAAAAGAAAGATATCGTTGCCATTTCTTTCCTGAAGAGTTGAAGGTTAACAATACATTATTATATACATTATCAGGCTTTTCCTTCCGCACAGCTGATGAGTCAATTGATTTATAGTCTATGTTCTTTACTGCAGGTCATTGTAGCGTATCTTATGTAGACAGATAAACAATGTAATAATGAGTAGGTACATAAATCTACTTTTTATTAGTTGGACAATGAGTTCTGTCTTTACTCGCTATTGCCAACGGTTTTGTACTACACCATGATGAAAAGTAACCTGTATCCTAGTCCACGATATGGATTCATCATCATTTCACCCGAAAGACGTCCACTGCTGGACATAGGCCTCCCCCAAGTGTCGCCGCAACGAGTCAGGCGCGTCTCGCATCCATCGGATTACCGCGAACCTCACCAGGTCATCAGTCCACTATGTCTTCCAACGACGTGTCTTCCAGTATGCGATCACCACCCTAGAACTTTTCAGCTCTATCGACTATATTGACTACACAGGGTGTAAGGGGAACGCTTCCGAAGCCAGAACGTAGATTATATACAACCTAAATGCAAACAGATACCAGTAATCTTTCGCTTTACTTCGGTGTCGTGTGGACGTGGGGTCGTTGGCCGCGTGGCTGTCAGCGAGCGCGCACGCAATTTTAAGTCAAGGAATGCGCGAGCGTCAGCTGATATTTTACGAATACATACTAAAATTGTAAAGAAAAAGAGTGTCTTTAACTGCAAATAATGGTTTCATTTTACTGTTCTCACAACAGTATACGCAAAATGCTAAAAAAATAGGTATTTTTTTCATTTTTTTATCCAGATTTTTTGATGGTATCGTATCGAGAATCACTAATCTTATCACCTGTCTCCGTTTTCGAAACCGTTATCCTTATACTCTGTTTAATCCTAATCGTAACCTAATGTTATAAATTAATGCGAAAGTAAAATTATTTGTTTGTTAACTGTTCACGTCTGCATGTACGGTTTTAGGGGTACAGAAAAGGACTTTTCATCCAGAAAAAAGTGCTGTTCCTGAAAGAAAAAACAATAACTTTCTTTCTTTCTTCTTTCTTTTTAAGACGCTAGATGGCGCTACGTACCTTCCGAATCATTTTGCTCTCTTACGAAGCCGCGGCGGGTTGCTAGTCCTACTAATATTATAAATGTGAAAGTTTGTGAGTGTGTATGTTTGTTACTTCTTCACACTCAAACGGCTGGACCGCTTTGGATGAAATTTGGTATGTAGATAACTTATAGCCTAGATTAACATATAAGCCTTACTTTATACCTTTCATACCGGTCTAGGCTGGTAAAACCGCGGGGTGCAGCTAGTACTAATATTATAAATGCGAAAGTTTGTATGTTTGTTTGTTTGTATGTTTGTATGTTTGTATGTTTGTATGTTTGTATGTTTGGCTGAAGGTATCGCAAAAACGGCTGAAGGGATTACAATGAAATTTTGCACACACGTAGGTCATAACCTGGATTAACACATAGGCTACTTTTTATCCCGGTAAATGACAAGACTTAGCGAAGGCTGAGGTGGAAGTAGAAATCCAAAGTCAGGCTGAACGAGCGCACACGCTCAAAAAGTACTAGGACACCAGAAACATGAGAATTATTTCCAGGGCTGAAATCATGAGAGATAAAGACTCACAAAGTACCAGGAGACCAGAATCATGAATAGGTGTTTTCGGGGATACAATCCTAAGCTATATAGCTTCACAAACCACCAGGATACCAAAATCAAGAAGAAGTGTTTCCGGGGCTATAATCCTAAACGGTGTAGATTCACAAACTACCAGGAGATCAGAATCACAAAACATATTCCGAAGCTGGTATTAGGAGAGGTAGAGATTTACAAATTACCAGGAGACCAGAAAAATGAGAAGTATTTCCAGTGCTGAAATCATGACCGGTAAAGACTCACAAAGTACCAGGAGACCAGAATCATGAATACGTATTTTCGGGGCTATTTTAGCGAAGGCTGAGGTGGAAGTAGAAATCCAAAGTCAGGCTGAACGAGCGCCGTTAAAAAAGTACTAGGACACCAGAATCATGAGAATTATTTCCAGTGCTGAAATTATGACCGGTCAAAGTACCAGGAGACCAGAATCATGAATACGTATTTTCGGGGCTACAATCCTAAGCTGTATAGCTTCACACACCCCACCAGGAGCCCAGAATCAAGAAGAAGTGTTTCCGGGGCTTGAATCCTGAGCGGTATAGATTCACAACCTACTTAGAGATCAGAATCACAAAATAGTTAGCGTATCCTACTAATATTATATCATGAATACGTATTTTCGGGGCTACAATCCTAAGCTGTATAGCTCCACACACCCCACCAGGAGCCCAGAATCAAGAAGAAGAAGTGTTTCCGGGGCTTGAATCCTGAGCGGTATAGATTCACAACCTACCAGGAGATCAGAATCACAAAATATATTCTGAAGCTTAAATAATTTTTTTATTTTTTATTAGAAGAAGTGTTTCCGGGGCTTGAATCCTGAGCGGTATAGATTCACAACCTACCAGGAGATCAGAATCACAAAATATATTCTGAGGCTTAAAGAATTTTTTTATTTTATTATTTGGATCTACATAGAAGGTAGAGATTCATAAATTACCAGGAGACCAGAATGATGAAAAAGTGATTTCGGGGCTGGAATCATGAGAGGTATAGATTATAAAACTACCAGAAGACCAGAGTCATGAATCGGTATTTTTGGGATTATAGAATCTTAAGCGGTATAGATTCACAAAAGACCAGGAGACCAGAAACACAAAGAGTGTTCCGGTGCTGAAATCGTGAGCGGTATAGATTCTCAAACTGCCAGGGGGGTGGAATTCTGAGCGGTTTAGATTCACAACCTACCAGGAGATCAGAATCACAAAACATATTCCGAGGCTGGTATGAGGCCGGTATTGTGAAAGGTACAGATTCACAAATTACCAGGAGAACAGAATCATGAAAAATTGTTTCTGGGGCTGGAATCATGAAAGGTGAGGAGATTTTCAAACTACCAGGAGACCAGAGTCGTGAATCAGTATTTTTGGGGCTAGAATCCTAAGCGGTACAAATTCACAAAATACCAGGAGACCAGAAACACATAGAGTCACAACCTACCAGGAGATCAGAATCACAAAACAAAATCCGAGGCTGGTATTAGGAGAGGTAGAGATTTACAAATCACCAGGAGACCAGAAACATGAGAAGTATTTCCAGGACTGAAATCATGAGCGGTACGCTACTCACAAAGTTCCAGGAGACCAGAATCATGAAGTGGAGAGGTAACATCATGAATAAGTATTTTCGGGGCTGGAATCCTAAGCGGTATAGATTCTTAAACTACCAGGAAAACAGAATCACGAAGAAGAGAAATTTCAGACCTGCACGCGGATGCAACCACAGTTAAACTCTACCAGGGTGCCAAAATCGTGAAAAAGTTAATTTAATATAAATGTCTAAGCGGACGGAGCCACGAGCGAGAAGCTAAGCACCAATTTAGGATATGTTTGGGACTCAATAAATGAAACAGTTTCAATATGGTAAACTATTATATTTAACACGGTTAGAGTAACAAGATAGGTACCCCGACACACTGAGCGAGTGTGAGTGTATGTAGAACTCTGACGTTCAAAAAAATCTGGCTTTCAGCCTAATTTAAATAACTTTTGATTTTGATTTCTACAGGATTTATTTAACGTGCTACTCTCTGAAAATACCACTCAGACTTATTATAATTACACTTTTCACGCGGGCGAAGCCGCGGGCGGAAGCTAGTATCTAATAATTTTAGCTGACTTGTATGACAAAATTGATCATTTTGTGAATTATTCGATTAATTGATAATCCCTTATCCTCCACGATGAACTGCCAATCGTGCTACAATAAAAAAACTAAGAAGTTTTCACAAATTCGTTTTGATAACCAATTTAAACAAAAGATTAACAACTTCCTCAATTATCAAAAATCTCCTACATAGTACAAAAAAGCTTGTAAAAACCGGTCAAGTGCGTATCAGACTTTGCACATTTGGGGTTCAGTACCAAATGAAGGAATTATCAAAGAAAAAATTAGATTTATCAATATATTGGTATTTTTATTAACCGACTTCAAAAAGGAGGAGGTTATCAATTCGGATATTTGTATTTTTTTTTTTTTTATGTATGTTCGGGCATAACTTCGTCATTTAAAGACGGATTTCCATTGTTAACACAATTTCATGAGGAAACACAACTAAAAAGTGAAAAATAAAAACTTTTTTACAAAAAAAATAAAACCAACTTCCAAAAAAAACAAAAAGTGCAAAATGTCTTTAATTTCGGAAGTCAGTGTCAAAAATCGAAGAAATAAAACCAGAAACACCGACTTCCGAAATTAAAGTTATTTTGCACTTTTTGTTTTTTTTGGAAGTCGGTTTTATTTTTTTTGTAAAAAAGATTTTTAGTAAAATATACGTCATAATAAACATTATCACCAAATTTCAAGTTCATAGATCAATGGAAAGTTAATAAATTCTTTGGAACATACACACAAAAAAAATTTGTGACAGACGACGGACAGACAGACTTTGAAATCAACAGACAGACAGACTTTAGAATTAGGCTCCGTTTGGATCCTTCGGGTACGGAACCCTAAAAATCTAATTCATGATTTAAAAAATAAAATTATTTTATAAATCATGAATCTGATATACAGTAGGTAATTCAAACAATTACTATGTAATGACTAATGACCTTAAGTTGTACATTATACATAAGACCTTCTTAGATTCATCATAAGCATGGTAAGCAAAAACACTTACAGATTTCAGCAAAAACCTAAATTCTCGTATATTACAAAACCCAGCAAAAAACGCATGAGAAAAGCTATTATTGTTATTTATTTGCCATCATACAATTAGTTATTAATATATTGTGTGTATAACGGGTGTAAAAAGACAGTTTCCGAAGCCGAAAGCCACATATTCTACCCATTATTTGGATAATTTTTTTCCACTAGACCGTACCTGAGAATCCACTGGTTCTGGAGATATTGAAGGTCAAAGTCGCATTTTTTTAAAACTATTTTACAAAAATGAATTCCAAGTGTTATTACTAACCTTTTTTCCTAACAAACATTACCTAAATTTTCGAAAATTTCGAAATTACGCATTTGCAGTCACAAAAACGCAATGAATATCAACCAACAATCGTATCTGACAAGTACCTACGCGGCTTAGAGCGAAGAGGCAGGGTTTAACTCCACTTGCCTGGGTTTGCGTTACATTGCGCGCAATAAAAAATAGTATTTTTTTTCATAACTAAAAATAAAAGTCGTTGCCCAGCAATAATTTTTGCGCAAAACTACTTTGTTACATGTACAGTATGCGTAGTCTATTTACACCCTGTATAATGCATGTGTTTACATAGTGCTTATAATGACCGATCCAAATCTAAAGCGTCTAAGATGTTGTGAATATTCTTAACTCACTTTTGCTTGAAGTCGTCTAAAAAACGGTTTACTATTTTTCAATACAATCCCCCTAAAACCATGTGTCCCCTTAAAAGGAGTCATTGTGAAGTTCAGTAAATTTTGTGTTTACCCGAAGCGGTAAAATAGCTAGATCGGGCCCTGATCGCATCAAACTGTGTCGAACAATTATTGTGTTCCACGGTACTTGGCTTACCCAGTTCCAATACAAATTGACGATTCCACGAACGAGATCGATTAGCTATGAATAAAAACTCTTCTACGACTAGTGCCACTATTGAATTTATCTCTATAGAATATTTTTAACTCCTAAAATAAATAATTCTAGAGCCACCCAATCAATCTGCGCAGCCTTTTCCCAACCATCTTGGGGACGGCTTCCAGTCTAGCCGGATGCAGCTGAATATCAGTACATGGAGCAACTGCCTATCTGACCTCCACAACCCAGTTACATGGGTAATACGATACCCCTTAGTAAGACTGGTTGTGAGACTTTCGGACTTCTGACGACCCATAACGGCTGTTAAAGATCCGCGATTGACAGCAAACCCAAAAAACGTACAAACCTTCCCTCAGGCACCCATCACAGGACCGCGTTAGCACAGCATCAGTATTATGTAATTAGGGCGTACATTTACAAAAAAAAATATAAAAAAACTGAATATTTTAGACCTCAATAAACACAACTTAAAATTAAAAGTGACAGAATGGCTACTTAAACAGGACTATGCCACAACGGAGACTTTACTTACCTACATCGCCTAATAAGCACACACCCATCTCCATGCTTGCACGAATACCAAACACACTCGCACATACAACTCCCCCACTCACTTACACACCAACAAACACATCACCTACTAATCCACACTCACACACAAACTCCTACACACCTACAATCACATTCATTCACCTTCACCCGTCGCACTCTCACATACTCACACATAATTTAAAAACTAAAGTAAACTAAAACTGTTTACCCTTTTAAGGTAAATCGACACAGTCCTCTCATACACATATCAATTGGAACCTCATTGCGAAACGCTGTCTCTTAAGATACAGGACACCCTAGTTTAAAAGACAGAGTTTAATCTATTGTGAACAGATTTCTGCAGCATCCAAATGTTTAATGTAAATGTTTTCTACAATAACTCCAAAGATTGTAAACTTGAAGTAAAATTATCTCTATTTTTGGGAAATAAAGATATTTATTTATTTATTTATTAATCCGGGTCTTCAGTACTTCAGCACATTTATTACTCCAGCTTTTCACATAGTAAGACTTCTAAACAACTTCAAAATATTGCCTCCCATAAATCCTATGGGGTTACAAAACCATTCAAAACAATATAATAACAATTTGTTTTAAGGGGAAGCCTCCTTTTGTCATCAGAATTTACTGCCCTTAAGGCCCAGGTAGACAGTTACCGTAATATCTGTAATTACAATCAATTTTGATAGTTTTAGTTAAGAACAATGGGAAAACAGAGTGATATTCCGTTGGTCCGCCAATTTGGATTTGGCTACGTTTGAAGTTCGAATGGAGTTGGTTTAGTTTATATAAAAGAAAAATCGTGTTTTTTTTTTACAATACGTTTCTTAGATGATACTGCTTTCAGTGCTATAATTTCAGTATTGAATTAGTTATTTTAGTAGCCTAAACAAAAAAAGAAAATTAATTTATTTGAGGTCGTGTGTTTATTTGATGACTATAATGCCTTGGAAGATGGGTAGGCCTTTGGTGTGGGATGCAACATGCCATCTCATCTTCTTAGCACGGCGGGCTGTGCTGGGGCGGCTGCTACAGGTGCAGAAAACCTCAAACGGCGCAAATATAACAACCTTATTGGGAGTTATATGTTTGAGCCGTTTGGGGTTGAAACACTAGGGCCATGGGGTCCGAGTGCTCATCGAGTTTTCCGTGACATCAGCAAAAATTTAGTCGACTCTTCACGTAACCAGAGGGCTGGCCTTTTTTTCGGCCAACGAATCAGCATTGCCATTCAACGTGGCAATACTGCCAGCGTTCTGGGCACTTTTCGCATTGACAGCGATGTGGACGAATTTTTTGATGCCCAATGAGCTGTACTCCTACCGAATCTTTTCTGCCTCTGTACGTATTTTATTTATTAAGTTATTTATTAGTTTAGTATAATATGTATTGTAGTTAAAGTCTGTTGAGAATAAAAATAAGTTGTAAACTATTAAACAAAAAAAATTATTGAACCCACAACATGGCACAAACACAGAGAACCACTTAACTTTTTCTTTAACTTTAAATAAGAAAATTTCAGAAAACTTAACGAATATTTATTTAAACTTCGCGCGTTTGACAGTTGATAGCTAAGACAGGACGTCTGTCGGGTCAGCTAGTATGTATTATATAAATGCGAAAGTAAAGTCATTTGTTTGTTACATTTTCACACCAAAACTACTGAACCGATCATCATGAAATTTTGCATAATACGTTTCCCGGGCACCAGGGTATTACCACCCGTGTTAAAAAAAAGGCCAGGTGCGAGTCGGCCTCGCGCACGTAGGGTTCCGTATCCGAAAAGAAAGAAAGAATATTTTAGTATTCATTTTATTTTATTTTATAGACTGGCAACAGAAATACATTATCTGTGAAAATATCAACTGTCTAACTATCACGGTTCATGAGATACAGCCTGGTGACAGACGGACGGACAGCGGAGTCTTAGTAATAGGGAATCGTTTTACCCTTTGGGTACGGAACCCTAAAAAGGACATAATAAAAGGAAAGGACATAGGTAACTTTAACCCACATAAAAGTACTGTTCCTGAGGGAAAGAACACACCGACCTTCGACGTCACACTTGCTTTAGGACGCTAGATGGCGCTACGTGTCTATCGAATCATTTTGATCCCGTGTGGGTCGCTAGTCTTACTATAATTTGAAACAAACAAACATAGAAACATTAGTTTAACTAACATATTAACATATTATCTCGTTTGGACCAATCACACAATTCAATCCTTGAATGTTCTGCGTATGGTCAGCGGCCTTAATTCTGTTTACTAAGTATCGACTCAATACTTTTAGGACCAATGTTAAGGAAAATAGGCAAGTTCGTCCAATGTTGGCGTGATTGACATTGGTTATAATTTTATGGAGACAATATTTTTTAGAGCGACTCTCATAAGAAAAAAGAAAGAAAATACGTTTATTTGCGGTAAATATAACGTAAAGACAGAGAAACACAACAAAAAAGAAAAAGCTGGGGGAAAATATGCAACACATCCACGCAAAACGGCCATCGCTCAGCATAATGCTGCGACCATGTACACAACTATAAGATCCTTGAGCTTTTGAGCGTTCTCGATCATTGACATTTACAAGAGTTTTCACGCAACTTCGTGTCCGTTTTTTTTTTTTTTTTGGGGTTGGGAAATCATCCTATGACTTCTTCCGCTCTAGGGTGGAGCGGAAGGGTGTGTCAGACTCTTACTGACTAAAACCCACCCCTGTTCCTCCCTGCCTCGAGTGCCCGGGGGCGAGGTAACTCTTTCGAATTTATCCTCCACCCCCGGGCAGGCATCGGCCGTGGCAGGCCCCTTCCCTTGGCTGACAACTCTTTGAGGCGCGCGTGGAACACTACGCGCCGTCGACTCTCGGGCCTGGTGCTGATCGGACGGCGAGTTACCCACTACTCGCCGTCCGCAGGCCCGGGTGACTTCGTGGCCATTTCCACTTCTTCTTCTTTTCGTGTCGATTCTGACTCAAATTTTGTCAAATGTAGCCTGGATAGCTTTATCATTGGCTTCTTTCAGATCATTCAAGGTGCAGGTGGTTGTGCATGCTGGATCGCACAAAGGATTGGAGGGAGAAATTGCAGGCACTTGCCCAGCTGTGGGACACCATGAAGGATAGGAAAAAAAATGGCGTATCGCAATATGAAGGCCACAATTAGTCCTACTTTTAAAATCAACGTTTAGTTCCGAATATATTATTGATATTTAGCTGAAACGGAGGGTCTATAATATAATTATGTCTATTTTTAACCGACTTCGAAAAAGGAGGAGATTCTATGTTCGACTGTATGTTTTATTATGTGTGTCCGCCGATTTCTCCGTCAGTTGTGGACAAATTTTCAAAATTATTTTTTTATACGAAAGAATATACTCCCGTGGTAGTCCCATATAAATTTTATCAAATTTACTTCAGCGCTTTTTGAAAAACTGAACAAAAACGAAAAATACGTATACATAGATGACGTTTTGGTTTTCTCCAATTACGAGTATGTTTAATTTCCACGTTGCATGTTATTGGGGTTTTTAGTTCTGGGGTATAACAACGAAAAATTAAAAATAAAAAACTTTTTTACAAAAAAAAACAACCGATTTCAAAAAAAGAAAGTAAACAAAGAACTAAAAAATAACTTTAATTTCGGAAGTCGGTGTCAAATAACGAAGAAATAAAATACAAACACCGACTGCCGAAATTAAAGTTATTTTTAATTTTTAGTGTTTTTTTCTTTTTTGGAAGTCGGTTGTTTTTTTTTGGAAAAAAGTTATTTTCTTTAATTTGTCTTCTGGGTAATCTTAGCGACAGCTACTTTTTGTTTTAACAGTTTCTATCATAAAACTATATCAAAGTTACCTCGAAATGTTTATATTAACCCATACAACGGCAGAGGGAATATTTTACTAATATATATTTTACTATAATTAAAAAATCGCGTTCCCAGTAGATATTCTGTTGATTTATGGCTAGTTGAAGATATTTATTCTTCATTAAATAGGTACTCAAAGATGATTTAAAAAAAAAAAACTTTTGTCTTACACCAATAAATCTTTCCTATATAAATTATTATATGGCAGATTTTTCCGATTGCCAAATTTTTAAATAGACTATAATATCAGTTAGAAGTGACACTGTAATAAAAAATAACCATTTACTAAAAATAGAATACCTCGCAACGCGCAAAAGATCAATAATAAAACTCAATGTTTATGTCAATCATTCGTTTTTATACAAATTACATTTCATTACCAAATATTACCAAACATTTCAATTGTTTACTTGAAAATTTCGGGTAACCAATGACATAATGTACAAAAACAATATAATTTTGACTTGAAAACGAGTTCCATTGGCCCAAACCTTGGCCCCAATGTGTGACGAACATTGGCCAGTTACGTTGCACCTCAGTGTACGAATGTTGAAACTAACGATTACTTATATTAATGACATTTAGTATTAGTAAATTCTTAGTATTATCTGAGTCGGCAATGGAACTTGGTTTATGAGATTTATTTGTGCCAGTTCTTCTAAATTTAATGTAACATTGTAAAGAGGAAAATTGGTTATAATGTTTGTAAAAGGCTCTGAAAGTACTGTCCCTATTATGTAAATTTTTTGACTTATTGGTAGCTACAATATTGCTCAGTCCATTTGTTGAGTATCACAAGTTACTTTTTGTCCTAGAAAATGTACGGTTCCTGTGAAATAAATGTTTTTTTAACCGACGAAAAAAAGGAGGAGGTTCTCAATTCGTCCGTATATTTTTTTTCAATGTATATGCAGCCCTCGCTCCGTTATTTATGAACCGATTTTGATGATTCTTTTTTGTTAGATATGCATACCTCAAGGATAGTCCCATGTTAAGGAAATCAGGATCTGATGATGGAATCCTGATAAAATTCCCTAATAGCATTTATTGTTGGCCCAAATAATTGCCAACACTAAATGCTATTAGGGTTGAGAGAAACCCTCGAAAATTATGGGCTCGAATAGTGTTTCTTACTTTTCATAACTTAATCAGATATTTGCGTTTAGGAATCAACACATCATGAAGCTGAGCTGATGATGAAAACCATACCTTTCCAAAAAAATTAGAACTTAAATATAAAAACTGTTGTTTTAGTGACAGAAACAACTTAAAATGCTTTGAAGAAAAGACGTCTTTACAATATTGGAGGTAACCTCAATTGGTCAATATCCTGGGAACCTCGAGGAAGGATGGTTACATCAACAGCTCAGTGGCAACAGGAATGATGAAGTATTAGAAATTAGCCTCAGAGTATTCAGGTTAAAAAAACGAACAATAAAAAAACTTTTTAACAAAAAATTTAACTGACGAAAAAGAAGTAAAAGAAAAAAATCTTTTAAGTCTTGGGTATTGAACTTATTTACATGAAATATCAAATTTTATATAAACTAATTTTGAGTAATAAAATGATTAATTACCTGCGTAGAGCCTTCTTCATTTCGATTTTCTTAATTTATCGTACGTACCAAATTTAGATTATTAATCAGATTGTTGTTTGGCGCCTACTAAAAATTTGTTTATATAAAATTTGATACTTTATGTAAATAAGCTCAATACTCAAGACTTAAAAGGTTTATTTATTTTTTGCTTTTTAGTTCTTTTTCGTCGATTGAATTTTTTGTTAAAAAGTATTTTATTGTACGTTATAAACTCAAAAACTACTGAACGGAATTTCATATAGTTTTCACATATAGACAGTGATTCATGAGGAAGGTTTAGGTGTATAATTTGTATCCGTGCGAAGCTGGGGCGGGTCACTATTGTATTATATTCATGATATCAGACCATAGTTTCAGTGTTTTATAGAATAGTTAATTTCTTATAGAAAATATCTTTGAGAACTCATAAGTGAACATAAAAAAGCTTCCAAAGATGGACTATAATAGCCAAGTCTTAAAGATGCAACCAGCTTAAGAAGCCGGTCAAAAACCTCGGAGCCAGACAGACAAATAAAGCAAGCCAAACTCAATAACGTTTTTTTTCAAGTTCTGTTATACCGCAAACTGCAACTGCTTGCGAAACACTATATTTGGGGTTTTTCCATGATACCAAATTGCTACATTGTTGGTTGATTCGCAAAGGAAATGATAATTAACGTGTTCATAATTTATATCTTAGTGTCCATCTTTTAGTAGATTGTTTTGAAGGCTTGCAATGTAATGAATTTATTTTTGAACAACAACGTTAGAATTTACAAATAAATACGTATGAAGCAGTTTCCGCGCCCGACTGCATTAAACAACTAAAACGTTCCAAACAAGATTAACTTTCGAGCAGGTAAAAAACAGTTTGATGCAATTTGTGGCATCAGGTTTGAGATTTAACTAAATTAAGTAGGTACCTGCCTGGTTTTATACTCTAATTTAGATACACAGGGTTTTTTTTATAAAACCTATTAAATAAAACTGTCAAAAACTGATATAATTGACTTATTTTGTGAAAAGTGCTGTTTAATATAGCTGAAAATTAAAAAAATCTTAACTGTCGGATTGCCGCCTATCGCCTGTGAGTTTGTCACGGTACGGAGGGCGATGTCACGGTGCAGAGGACCGGAGTGGTGGTGTGACACGTAGAGGAGGACGTAGGAGTGACACGCAGAGGAGGTCGTAGGGTAGGAGGACCGTAGATGAGGAGTTCAATAAGTAATAACACGACGAGTTAACACATTTACAACAGTGGGCTTTAATATTATATTAAGAACACAAACACTGTGACTAATAATTAAATTGTATTAATGCAAAATTGTAGGAAAATGGTAACTGACACTTCAGGAGTCAAAAAAATAACAATGAGGAGCTTCTACTAGCTCGGCTGCCGAATTTGAACTAATTTTTAATATTAAAACAGAGACATGACAGAGAAAACTAAGTAATTTTTGAATTTGAAATTAAAAAGGTAGCAAAGAACGTAATTTTGGAATAGAGGTCAAAAAATAAACAAGGCTTTAACACTGCCTTGTTACAAGTTATATTAATTAAGCCTCTAGAGTCCAGATTTATTTTATTATCTGAAAATGGCGATAACTTTTCTATTTCCGTTTAGGGATGATTCAGTAATTTAGTGGTTTTGTGTACAGTAAATAATAAGGATACAGAAACACCCTAAAATAGTTGACCCAATTTATTTTTACTGAAGTTGAAATTTGTATTTATAAAAGTTCGTAAAACAACTAGTTACTATACATCTTCCCCAATTTTTCCCATTTACGGATAAATCTGCAATACTTGAATTGAGACAAAAAAGCAAAATAATCAAAATCATCACACTTCTTCGTAATAATTTTGTAACTTGTGTGGACATGCTCTGAATGGCAGCGCGGTGTAGCAAGTCGGTCAGCGCTAGTGATGTGGTGGGTACCGTACTCGACTAACTCAATTTTAATTATTTATCTTACTTAAATACGTTGGCACTTAATTCGGCTAGCTACTTGTGCGTAAATAGTATGCAATTTTTATTTTATACGCCATTACCTATGGCAAAACATGTAGTAGGCTTTATTATAAACACAAAATCTTGTAGTACAAACTCCAATTTGTACCTACAGCATACTTTTGTTTTACATTTAAACCATCTTTTTAACCGACTTTCGAAAAAGGTGGAGGTTCTATGTTCGACTGTATGTATGTTTTTTTTATTTTTATTTTTTATGTATGTCCGCCGATTTCTCCGTCAGTTGTGGACTGATTTTCATCTTTTTTATCCGAAAGAATATACTCCCGAAGTGGTCCCATATAAATTTTATCGAAATTGCTTCAGCGCTTTTTGAGAAACTGAACAAAAACGAAAAATACGTTTACCTCGATGACGTTTTGGTGTTCTCCAAATGTCCTCCACGTTCCATGTTATTGGGGTTTTTAGTTCTGGGGTATAACAACTAAAAAGTGGAAGTCGGTGTCAAATAACGAAGAAGTAAAATACAAACGCCGACTACCGAAATTAAAGTTAATTTTCAATTTTTTGTGTATTTTTTTTTTTAAGTCGGTTGTTTTTTTTTGTAAAAAAGTTTTTTATCTATTACGTTTTTTTGATAGTAATTTTATTTGTTCAAAACATTCGAAAATGTGTTATTATCATGTTATGATTGTTGATGCCTACTTTTATAACTAGGACGACTTTCAGATATCTTTTAACTAAATAATAAAAAAAAACTTGTAAAATGGCGCTTCTCTATAGAAAATATGTTTATCAGCATATTTGTTTTTCTGTTAGATGTTGTCTGACTATTGAAAAACTAGCTCTAAGGAAAGTAAAAATCCATTGCTCCACATATTATTAAGATGATGAATCTGCTAAGGTTTTCGTTTTTGAAAAAATAAACAGTTGATTTTGAGCCTGCCCTGAATGGCAGCGGTGTGGCTAATCATCATGAATCCAGTGTGTGAAAAGAATAGTGCTATACGGCCTGTATAACTCCATATCTCTCTTTCTCATCGATGTAATGATGGTTTTAAGACGTCATGATAGAGTCTTCGGAATATAGTGATTACATACTGTGGTCGAGTACGTAGGTACTAAACTACTTAGGTGGCAATTTTATTCGATTTTTTTTTTGTTGTAGTAGATTATGAGTTCTTTTTAAAATATTGTTATTTTAGATTGTTATTTTTGGCGAGTAGGTACTAGGCAAATACTCTAGTACTCACCTACTCACAACACTAGTGCTGACTGCTATCGAGCGGTCTTATTCGATTTTTGCTGATTTGTTGTTCTATTTTTGGAATTTTGTTTTATTTTTGCAGCATTTAAAGCCACGCTGACAATAAATACGTTTTATTCTTATTTTATGATCAATATCACAGAGCAATCTTTTTGTGAGGTTTTAAGATCAGATGCGAAAAACATCTTTTTACTTTCTTACGTCTACCGAATGATTGTTTACTAAAACACTATATTTTTTCCCTGCCGGAGTCTGTTTTTTCTGAAAACTACAACCTGGAGTTTTTTATGTCAAGAGTGAATAGGTTAATATTAGGCAAGCATGCTCCATCGTCGACCACACCATCGCTTACCATCAGGTGAGATGGTGGTCAAGCGAGAATTTATCAATGATAAAAAAAAAAATAGTTTTATTTTTAAAAGCTTATACTTAACGTTAACCCTCTTTTATAATAATAATAATCGTAATCATTTTAATTCGGGAATTCCATAATTTGTGAGTAAACATTAACTTTTATAACTACGTTAGTAGGTATACATGCAGATTGGACAAATAATAGACGAGCGGGCAATCAAATTTCCCCGCAATAATCCCAATAGATTATTTATTAGTTTAGTTATGTATATGTATATTGTAATCAAATAGTAACGTTTAGTTAATTAATTAATTAATCTCTACTACTATATTATTAGGTACCTTACAATTTTTGTATGTATGTATGTAATCTGAATTAGAACCACTTCCTCTAATCTTACGAAGATGATTTGTTACGTGGTGATTCAGTTCCGATGACAATGCATTTGTATGGTAAGCATGACCAAAATCGACATCCAGGATTAGCTCCAGATAGAGGAACTCGTCAACGGTCAACAGCACAGACACGAAATTTGTGTATAAAGAGGAATGCCCATCTGCCATACAAAAAAAAATGCCCGGAATGGACAGAAATCATTAATAGTCATTAATTATATTTAGAATAAAACACTTATAGTGAAATTAATCTTGAGTTTGTTTAACTAGGGTAAAATATAACGATCACTAAATAATAATATGTTTAACTTGATATCCGCTTATATTTTTACGGAATCATGTTTAATTGTGTGTGTGTGTGACATGAGTAAGTGACATTCAGCCAAAGAAGAATTATCAAATAATCCATATGGAACTATTATAGACATTTAGTGCACAGTTATCATTAATTTAGTATTATACGATCTTTATATACCGTAAGTCTAATTAAAATAATATATGATTGTCAATATTAATTCAAATAAATTATTTTTTTAAATAGAAAACGTATCTAGGCTGTATGAACCACATGCCCTTTGCTTTAGTGACAGTTTGATATTACTGCTCATGTCAAATAAACACGACCACCAAAGAAATATAAGCGGATATCAAGTGAAATATATTTAGTGATCGTTATATTTTTACCCTAGTTAAACAAACTTAAGAATTATTTCATTATATAACTATTAGTAGTTTCTGTCCATTTCAGGCATATTTTTTGCATTCCCTTTTAAAAGCTTGCTTATAAATGTTTTTTTAGTGTTAACTTTTTAAACTCAATGCTATAGGTAGAAGGGACAGCTATTATCGTTGGGAACCAATCCATCTATCATTCTATTTTCTAGTTATCTGGTAACATCACTAAAATTCACATTATTTGAGCTGGTATTCAAGTTGGACGTTATCTAAAGTTGTGTGACACGATTCAGCCGACTTTAGACGAGTTTAAATGACTTACATTATGACACATTTAGTAAGAACATTTATCACCAAACGACATTGTAACAGAATGTCTTAAATTAGGAATGGGGTGGCTCTAGAGAGGAGCTCGTGGCTAAAGTAATAACAGCCGCACGGGTTGATCCATCAGGTTAGGCTACGCTTGCCGGGGTTGATCCATGGATGGGTGACTATCTTTACATTCCGAGAATCCTCCGTGCCTCGGAGAGTACGTTAAGCCGTTATGTTTCCTAAGGACAGATTGAAGCACAAAAAGCTGTCGGACTGTAGAACCTTGCAGTCTGCGTACAGTTGTGTTGTTAGGTATCTATGGGGCTTCCTTGACATTACTTTTAGTACGGCTCTCTGTGCTCTCTCTGCCCTCAGGATTAGTAAAACTCTTATAATAATTACTCAGTCTCACCCTAAATAATCAAATGTATGACTGAATGGTAAAACCTCTGAGAAGTTATTACAATATTTCGTACAAACGCAAGGCCACTTAGTTTAATACTCATATTTATGACAATTTATTATACAAACATTTGTATATATTAGTGCCAGGCTAGTAAGTAGGCTTGGATAAATAAAATGACTCATAGGAATAAATATTTTCATGGGAAACAATTTTAGATACAAGTAGCTTCAAATTATTTCCTTGTGCTTTTCATTAAAAAAAATATAATTATACGCTGGATTTGGGGGCACTCATAGAGTTATAATGAAATTATTATAATACTAACACTGCCCGCGGCTTCGCTCTCGTGACCTATCCCGCGGGAACTGTTATTTTTCCCGGGATAAATAGCCTATGATACTTGCCGATAATTTAGCTTTCTATTAGTGAAGAAATGGTTAAAATCGGTCCAGTAGTTTCGGAGCTACTTTGCTACAAACAAATAAAAAATCTTTCCTCTTTATAATATTAGTTTAGATTTATTAATAGTGTGGAACATTGTCATGATAATATCCTCAGAATACTTTGGCTTACTTGAAAAGAAAACAATGCGACCACACTTATTTGTAGAAATCGTATCAGTAGTGAGATTTTAAACGCGTCGTGTATCTCTGTCACGTTGGCACATAACGCCTGTCTTTAGCAGCTTTTATTCTAATATTGTGTATGTATTTACCAGCTACCCAGAACATTTAAAAAAAAAATTAAGACATTACATCTATAAATAACACTAGCGCCCCGCCCCAGTTCCGCACGCATGCAAACTTCCTAGTTTATTGCTCTTTCTATTAGTGAGAACTGTATTAAAATCCACTACGTGGTTTAGAAGAAGTAAGCGAAGAAACAGACAGACGCAGACAGCTTCTTTTTAGGGTGCCATACCCAAAGGGTCTAAACAGTATTGCTGTCACTCACATGTCCAGCTGTCTGTCCGTCCGTCGTCTGTCACACAGGTTTTACAGCCAAACGGTTGGAGCTAGAGTCTTCAAATTTTCACCCAAAGCCATAGAAATAGTCAAAAATACATTTGGTACGGATCCCTAAATATGCGACGTCCAACACGCATTTGGCCGGTTTTATCTTTTTATACTGTTTAACTTACACTCTTCGTATGTTTGTAGGTTGTCCGTCAAAATTTGCAAACCATTTTTTGACCATTTTTTGGAATCTAATAGAGTTGAAATTTGGCATACCCCTTTAAAACCACATCTGTCACGTAGGTCATATGTGACCACGAACAATAGATTTTCTTTTGTGTCTGTTGTCTGACAGATCAGCCATTAACCGACATCCAGGATCAGCTCCAGATAAAGAAACTCTTCAATGCTCCACAGCACGGACACAAAATTTTGTGTACACATCTAATTGTGATAACCAGTATAAAAGATTGTTTAAAAAAATGGTATATACTTATTTTAAAGTAGGTATTGTCTGAACAAACATTCCAACGACGTTTTACAATTTGTCAAATGGGTTTGACAAGCTGCCGGAACAAATAGGCGAGTGTCGAACTATTGACATAATATTATTAATGTTTAACAATTTTCTTAGACTAAGATTTAACGTAAAAAATTCTTGACGTCGTCGGCTTTCTGGGTGGGAGTGATTTCGTGAAATGGGACGGAAATGTGTTACAGGAAGCCGGGGAAGCGCTATTTGATTTGACCAATAAGCGCGTGTGGTGGTAGAGTTAGCCGTCAGATGGTAAAGCACGCGTACGATAAGTCTGCGCGCGGTTGAAATCGTAACTAAACGTTTGAATTTTATTTTTCAGGACAGAATGTTAATGTTGCTTATTACCAAGGGTGAGATGTCAAATGTTACACATCATTTATGAGACTACTGTTAGGCTCGCTCGTTTTTTTTGGGGTTTCGTACTCAAAGGGCCCAAACGGAGCCCTATTGTTGTCACTCACGTGTTCGTCTGTCGTCTGTCACAAAATTTTGTTCCGAAGAATTTTTTAACTTCCCATTGACATAATATGAACTTGAAATTTGGTGATAATGTTTATTATTTCGTATACTTTACTAACAAATGCCAATATTTGGTACGGAACCCTTAATGTGTGAAATCCTGGCCTGCAGATAGTTGTTCCGGGTGAATTTACATGTTAGTAAACCAAGTTATATACACTACACTTATTATCAACAAAACGTAAGGCAAAACCCGAAGGTTAGGTACATCTAAACTTTCATATTTACACGTCTATTATTTCAGTGGTATGAGTCATCAAAACTGATGGCTGACGGAATATTACAAGATCAACGTTATACACGTTTTAAGAAATGTAAAGGCAACGGTTCTAAGAATCTGTTTGGTAATATATTTTTGCTGTTTTGTAGATTTTTACTTTGTTTTAAGTCTTTCCACAGACAGGTGCGACGCGACACTGAGACAACGCATTTGTTTTATTTTAATTTTGTCTGTATTTTAACCGACTTCAAAAAGAAGGAGGTTATCAATTCGGATGTTTTTTTTTAAATATTGACGGATTTCCAAAATTTTTTTTGTTCAAATCAAATCAAATCAAAATATTTATTAGCAAGAAATCCATTTTTTTACAAAGGAAGATCTTATGTCCTATTAAGTAATTGTATTCTGCCTGCAAGCAAGCGTGCAAATTATTTATATTAATGTCACACATCATGCGATAAGTTTCTTATTATCATATATACAATTTTCAATCATTCAATTAACTGCATTACTAAATAAAATTTTACCGTCATACATTCATTTTCTAATTAAATTATTAACATTATTATTATTTCTTAACTGCACAAATTCTCTAACGCTATAGAAACAGCTCTTTTGTAGCGTTTCTGTCAATTTTGTCTTATTTTTAAGACAAAATTGACAGAATGGCTTGCTCTTTCTTTGTTACCCTGTAAAAGTTTATATTCATTTGGAATGTTATTATAAATCATTACACACACATGTACACGTTTTTCTTATAAATATCTTTATGACTTGGTGGTTGATATAATAAGGTTTTGAAATTTTGCCCTTTTTTGCTTTGGTAGAACCTCACTACGTTGCCTGAAGTAATGCATGTGGCTCTTTACAAAAATGCAGATATCTTTTATATATATACAGGGCATGGTGGAAGAATTTTATTCTTTTTGAAATATACAGTTTACAGCTATCTAAGAACCATGCCCTGTTTATAACCCGGATGCAACGTTTCTGAAGTTTAAAAACTCTGTTGGCATCATTGTCGAGTTTCCCCACATTATTAGTCCATAGCTTAATACAGATGACACATAATCATGGTAAGCCGAAAGAGCAGCTTCTACGGAAACATTTTGTCTTAGCTTTTTTAATGTATACGCAAACCTATCAAGTTTCTGACAAATATGTTCCACATAACTTTTCCAATTTAGATGCTTATCTACTATAAGTCCTAAAAATTTTAATTCATCCACTCGTTGTTCGAAAAGGGTTTGTTCCGAAATGGTCCCATTTAAATTTCATAAAGATCTGATGATGAGTTTTGGAGACACAACAGAACTCTTCGGTTCTATTTGTTTGTAAAAAAGACTTTTTACTTTGTATGTTTTGTTAAATATTAGTTAACGCTGCTTTTATGGTGTTACCTGTGTATACCTACCTATATTAGGCATACTTATTAGTACTTAAATTACCTAATGTTTCCTCCAAATTGCTATGTATGTACCTACTGGTCTTGGTGTAGGTACCTTATAAATAAATATAAAAGCGTTTTCATAGAAATCGTTCTACATATAGAACTTACACGGTGGAGCATACGGTGGAGGTTTGCCCCGCCTGGGCAGAACACCGCCGTGTCCTCGTGGATGCGATAGGCGGCAGCGACCTCTCGCGCCGTGCCCTGGTTCAGGCCATGGTACGGAGCGAGAGGGAATGGGGGGCTGTCTCCTCCTTCTGCGAAGCAGTAATGCTCGCGAAGAGGGAGGCGGCACACGTTAGGGAGACTCAGCAGAGGCAGAGTCGCCCTAGCGCCCTCAGCAGCAGCCGTCGCAGGAGACGCCAGGGGCTGCGAGACGATCTCCGGCCACCGTAGACCCGGGCCTGCGGACGGCGAGTAGCGGGTAACTCGCCGTCCGATCAGCACCAGGCCCGAGAGTCGACGGCGCGTAGTGTTCCACGCGCGCCTCAAAGAGTTGTCAGCAAAGGACGGGGCCTGCCACGGCCAGTGCCTACCCGGGGGTGGAGGATAAATTCGAAAGAGTTACCTCGCCCCCGGGCGCGTAGGGCAGGGAGGAACAGGGGTGGGTTTTAGTCAGTAAGAGTCTGACACGCCCTTCCGCTCCACCCCAGAGCGGAAAGAGTCATAAGATGATTTCCCACCCCCCAAAAAAAAAAAAAAAAAACATATAGAACTTAAGGTATCATAATTCCGGTGAAAGAAAGAGATAGTGCTATTCGTCCTGTAATATAGCTCCCTCTCTTTCACACCGGATTTACGATAATTTTAAGACGTCATGTCTCTACCACACCAAGAGTGGTTATAAAAAATGATATAACTTACCTTAGACGAATGTGTGACTTTCCACTAAGGTTCCAGTAGAAAAATGCGACATAATGTCGGACAGAAGGAACAGCTGATTTTTTTTTTTATTTCACGTTTTGTACCATAGTTCTTTGAAAGATTGCTTGATTATCTCCTGAGTAGGTACATATTTAGCGAATTTCCGTTAAGATTGACTGCCATTACAGAAATTCGGTCGGGAGTATATTATTGTTGCCGTTGTATTTTGTCTGTATCGATAAATGTTTTTAAGCTATTGCATAGCTTCTATCGCGGGCCTTGAGCGTGGAGACCGAATCCAGAAATTGCGTAACGAAAAATAACCTAACATTCCCCACTCCGATGATGGTGATGACGGTGACGGTGACGGTGACGGTGACGGTGACGGTGACGGTGACGATGATGATTAAATAATTGCATAAGTTGATAAAAAATGCTATGCAATAGCTTTACCGCGGCAGTCTCCGAGTGCCACACGTCTTTTTTATTCTATTCTTGTTTTCTATTAAACTACCTATTTATAGCTAACCTTACAATCTTAGAAACCAAGCAAGCTCTAAAATATCTTTATTGCAACTATTTTGAACGAATTTAGGTAGGTACTAACACCCGCAGTTTTGTCTCCAATAAGGGCCCAGACTTTAGCACTAAGAATAAAATTTACACTGCCATTCAATATGTCGACACCAGCTTGCCGACAGCAAGCTATTACTCCTGGAGGTGAATGAACTGCAATATTAAGGTTTTTTTGTTTATACCGTTAGTACAAACAAAAATTAAAACGGACTTCAAAGCTTGGCAAGTCACTGGATCGGAAAAAAAAATTTAAAGCCGAATCAGTACGAAAAGTAAGTATGAATGCAAACCGTAAATAATGGCTCTTCTCTCCGTTTTTTTGATTAATATGTTTTCATACCTAAACCGCTGTAACAATTTTGATGAATTTTAGCATAGAGATAGATTTTGCTTTGGAGTGGAGCAGTGGTGGCCCAGTAATAACAGGCCTTACGAGTTGTAGACCGTGGGTTCAAACCCGAGCAGGAGCTTTACTTTGTGTAACTTATTTCATTACCATTGCTCTCAAAACGGTCAAGGAAAACATCGTGAGGAAACCGGCATGTCAACGGACTTCCACCAACCCGCACTGAGCCCTCGTGGTGAATTACAATCCCTCTCCTAGAGAGGAAGCCTGAGTCCCAGCACTGAGAACATTATAAAGCTGATTAAGCTTTATAATGTGCTTATGGATTTTGAAAAAGTATCTATACTTTCTAGGGTTATGTATCCAAAGGGTCCAAACGGAGCCCTATTGCTGTCACTCACGTGTCCGTCTGTCCGTTCTTCTGTCTGTCTGACGTCTGTGACACCGGTTTTATAGTATACAAATGTTACAGTATAAGCATCTTGTTGACCCAAAGCCATACAAATAGTCAAAAATACAACAAATGTGTGAAGTCCAACACGCACTTGACCGGTGTTTATACTCTGTTGACTGTATAATATAGTTAGTCTGAAAGAGAAATTGCTATAAAAAGTTTTACTTCAAAAATTCTGATTACAACTTAACAGTAGGAATTTTAATTATTAATTTGAATGAATTGCAACGACATGTTAAGTATAACTAAATAATTAACTATTTAACTACCAATATTGTAAAGATTATAATGTCAAAAGTTATGACAAAAATAAAGAAACGGAATTCTAATTTCTAACCTTTGATTTCTGAATTTAGAATTTGAGTTTTGTCAAATTTATCTTGGGCCTGATTTGGCATTCAAGAAGGGTAAGGATAGGAAAGGTGTTCATTCTGAAACCGACCTTCAGAGTTGTATATAAAATTAAAACAATAATCAATGATTTTATGCTTGAACTAATAATTATTGCTACAGCTTACAAATAAAGTAGATTTTCCAGTTGTCGTTTTAATGGAAAATTTCAGTCTTATGTATAATAATCTAATGAGAAATAACTAGGTTCGTTATAATGGACAATGAAGAAAACCTGTCGAAATTCCATTTAAATTACTTAATCAATGAAATTCCATTGTCACCCTCAGATATCTAAATGATGAATTGAAAATGTTTTCTTGTTTTACTTATTTCATTTATTTAAATAATTTGAACCATTATTAAATTGCCTCGAAAAATTTTAAAACTTGGAATTACGCTTGAATTAATCTTGCAACTAAATTTTAAGTCACTACCAAAGGGGAATACCAATCTGCCACACAAAAAAATGCCTGGAATGGACAGAAACTACTAATAGTCCTTAATTCTATATAGAATAAAATATGTATAGTGAAATTATTCTTGAGTTTGTTTAGCTAGGGTAAAAATATAACAATCACTTAATATATTTAACTTGATATCCGCTTATATTTTTACGGAGGTCGTGTTTATTAGACATGAGTAAGTGACATTCAGCCAAAGAGGAATCATCAAATAATCCAGAAACTATTTTATACATTTAGTGCACAGTTATCATTAATTTAGTATTATACGACCGTAAGTAGCGTAAGTCTAAATAAAATAATATATGCTTGTCAATAATAATTCAAATCAATTATTTTTTAAATAGAAAACATATCTAGGCTGTATGAATCACATGTCCTTTGCTTTAGTGACAGTTTGACATTACTGCATTTATTGTTTTTTATTGTTTATGGTTTTGCGTTTGCGACTTAAGGTATATTATTTTAATTAGAATTATGGTACCTACAGGTCGAATTAATTAATGATAACTGTGCACTAGTTGTATAAAATAGTTCGATAAGGATTATTTCACGATTCTTTTTTGGCAGTCACTTAGTCACGTCAAATAAACATGACCTCCATATAAATATAAGCGGATATCAAGTTAAACATATTTAGTGATCGTTATATTTTTACCCTACTTAAACAAACTAAAGAGCCTATTTTATTCTAAATAGAATTAAGGACTATTAGTAGTTTCTGTCCATTTCAGGCATTTTTTTTGCATTCTCCTTTATTATTTGCTCAGTTTTTAATTATTTTAATTAATTAATTCAAACCAAACATTGGCCCTGGGCACAGATAATATAATACCAGCGTACAGATGACTCATCCCATACAAAGAAACGGTACCGCCGTAACTACGGGTTTTCGACTAATTTTACGACGGGTTTTAATTAATTAAGAATCCAGACTTCTGAACAACAACCTTTTAAACTTATCAGACAGATGTGTTGCTGAGGAGTTTGTTGCGTCATTTCTTCTCCTCAGCTGTAGGTAACACTAGGAAGTGGTGATGGGTGAGCGTTTTTGGGGGTCTGTCTTTATGTAGAACTTTGACGTTCAAAAAGTGCTCTCTCTCTCTCAGCCTAGTTTTAATAAATGACTTTTGATTGATTTTGACAAATAAATCCTTTTACTGGCTAGTATCGTACCAAAAGTAATTGAAAGTACGACAAAGAACAGGGGATGTCACATTTTTTTAAATTTTTTATTTTGTACTGGTATCACATTTACAACCTCTTCAGGTAAGGTAATTTTTCATTCCCAACTATATAGTACTTTTCACAAAAACTTAACATATATCGCTATAACTACGTCACTGCGATCTCAATAAAAATAATAATTATAACTGAAATTTTTATGAGTTTTTCTCATATTCAGTTCATTAGAACATTCCCTGTTCTTTACTGGAAACATATTAGTGTAAGGTAATTTCACTCCCAACTACTAGTTTTCACAAAAACGCAACATACGTCGCTACATTCGCAACGCACGCAAGGAAGAAACGCATCCCTGCATACTTTGATCTCAATAAACGTAAACAAATTCTAAACTTTAAATGCGTTTTTCTCAAAATCAGTTCGTTAGGACATGCCTTGTTCTTTGTCTGTACCCTTCAATTGAATGTCATAATTAGGTTGTATCATGAATCAATACACGGAGTCAGTCAAACTAAGTAGTAACAAGGGGATGGATTGGTCGGATGAATAGGGCTCAATCTGCATAGGTCTTGGTGCCAATTAGTGCCTTTTTAGGGTTCCGTACCCGAAGGGTTCAAACGGAGCCCTATTACTGTCACTCACATGTCCATCTGTGAGTCAGTCCGTCTGTCCGTCTCTCCGTCTGTCTTTCTATCCGTCTGTCCGTCTGTCCATCTATCCGTCTGTCCATCTGCCCGTCGGCCCGTCTGTCCGTCTGTCCGTCTGTCCATCTTTCCGTCTGTCCTTCTGCCCGTCTGTCCGTCTGTCCATATTTCTGTCTGTCCGTCTGTCCGTAGGTCCATCTGTGCGTCTGTCCGTCTGTCCGCCTGTCCGTCTGTCCGTTTGTCTTTCTGCCTGTCTGTCCATATTTCAGTCTGTCCGTCTGTCCGTAGGTCCATCTGTGCGTCTGTCCGTCTATACGTCTGTCCGCCTGCCCATCTGTCTGTCTGTCTGTCTGTCTGTCTGTCTGTCTGTACGTGACGACGTACAGACGACAGACGTGTCACACAGGTTTTACAGTCAAACGGTGGGAACCACAGTCTTCAAATTTTCACAGTATTAGCATCTTGTTGACCCAAAGTCATACAAATAGTCAAAAAAAAAATTGGTACGGAACCCTAAATGTACGAAGTCCGACCCGCACTTGGCTGGTTTTTATTAAAAGTTTCTTTTGATTGAAGACGGATACTTTAATTACTTGATTTACTTGTAAGTTTGGTGATTTGTTTTATGCTAGTCCTTTTAAGTGAATGCTTAATAATTAATGGTAGGTTATAAAGAAGTATCTTTCAAAAATTAAATAACGTATTTGTCTCTACACTCCAGAGCTTCAATTTACAGTACCTAATCAAAGGAACTCCGCAGACGTAATGTATCCAATCGATTTCTGAGGAAGACAAAAAACGTACCTTTAACTTCACTTCCTGCTGCCTTGACCCCGTTATCCGCTGTAGTTACCTGAAATGAAAATATTAGAAATTATTATTTTTAATTTTGGGTCACCTTTGCGAGACAAACTAGTAAATTAAAAAATAATTTATTCAAATTTTTCCTTGCTGCCTATCAAATGAAAGGACTTATTGTAAGGGTAATTTTTTGCTTAATAGTAACAGTTTTGTAATGAAAATAAATCAAAATTGACAATTTCCTTTTACTGAATTTACACTGAAAAAAATAATTAGTAAAGCATAATGAAAAAGCATTAATTTGAACTGCTTGAACAGTGCAGATTAATTCTTTAACAGTTCAGATTAATGCTTTAACAGTTCAGATTAATGCTTTTTCATTATGCTTTACTACTTATTTCTTTCAGTGTAAAGTTATGACAAAAATCAGAAAGTTTTTCTTTACTTTACTTAAAGATTACATGAACCCATAATATGTTTAAAAGAAAATCAAATAATATTATTTGTTGGGAACCCTTTGCACACGAGTCCGACCAAAGAGTATTTCGACTAGCACTTGGCAGGCTTTTTAGTCTGTTCCTACTGTTATTGCCTAAAAACATCGTAAATTAACTGTAAAACCATAAAGAAAAATATTCGAAAAAAACTAGGTCAATAAATTGTCTACCTAATTGACTATTACCATACAAAATATAAGAGACCTGTTGCCAGACGCTAAACGAAATTTTAATTAATTTAAAACTTAATCTTTTATTTATGACGCTTAATAACAATTAATTACACAAAATCAGAGTGTATTGAACTTTAAAATGAAAAGGTTACAGATGCACAAAACACTTTGATATTGCTGTTATGAATCATCAAATTGGCAATGTTTTTATTAAAAAATCCGCAACCAGCTTTGGTGTTTCGGTACAAAGGGATAGAAGTCCTATGCATATTGCAAAAATGAGCGAATGAAAACTATGCTGTGTTCAAACAGAAGAACTGCCGCAGAAGGAGGGTGATTTTTTATGTTTTCATGTCTATTTCTTTGGTTAGCCCTGTAGTCTAAACACCTGGATGGATTTTAACAAATGAGGTATTATTAGATTGGTCTTGACAGCCGAAGTGAAATAGGCTATAATACGAATTTAGAAAAAAAAAGGACGGCTGCTATTCGGTATCTGTGGTCGTGGAGTTTTTGGCGCGATTTTGTGGAGTGAAGTTCAGTGGCCGTTTTATTTTTTTGCAAATTGATTTCTAGTCAGTATTGTGATGTCAAATTGGTGTCATTTCGTGTCTCAAATGTCTACGCAACCGGACACTATCGGGTGTAAAAAGACAGTTTCCGAAGCCGAAAGCCACATATTATACCCATTATTTTGTTTTTTTTTTTTCACTAGACCACACCTGGAAATCCACTGGTTCTGGAGATATTGAAGGTCAAAGTCACAATTTTTTTTTTTTTTACTTTTTTACGAAAATGAATTCAAAGTGTCATTATTAAACTTTTTTCCAAACGAACGTTACCTAAATTTTCGATTTTTTTTTCGAAGTTTCGAAATTACGCATTTCCAGTTACTAAAACGCAATGAATATCAAACGTATCCGACAAGTACCTATGTGGCTTAAAGCGAAGGAGCGGGGTTAACTCCACTTGCCCGGGTTCGCGTTAGTATTACGCACAATAAAAAATAGTTTTTTTTTTCATACCTAAAAATAAAAGTCATTTCCCAGCAATAACTTTTGCGCAAAGCTACTTTGCTAGACGTACAGTATGCGTAGTTAACGGCTTTGTGATGTGTCTTTTTACACCCTCTACGTGGAATCATTGAAACAGGCGCAATCTCGGTAAAATAAATCTGAGAATTTTGTCGTAGTATTGACTACCTCAGCGAAGCTTGACGAGAAGGCTGATTCGACTCATTTGGTGCCAAATACGTACTGCAAAAACATTAAAATGTTTTACATCCGCATTCTAATGGAAAAAAGTGAAATTATTCTGTATCTTAAACTAAATACTTTCTTAACTTGACAGTGGCTAAATGCACAAAACATGAATAAAAAAAAATAAAAAGACTGTGATCGTATTTTTTGTGACATTGGCATGTATGACACTGGTATGCATCAAAATAAAGTGCAATTGGTGGCAGTTATTTAAATTCAATCATAAATTTAATGCCACCAACTGCACCAGACTACTTTTAAAACTTGTTTGGAACTTTTTAGTTTTTTATTGCATCCGGGTTTTGGAGAGACTAACTATCTGACCTCCACAATCCAGTTACTGGAATGCGATTACCCATTGGTAAGAATTTTAAGGCTTCCGACTGCCTGTAACTACTCTTATCTGACCAAAGAACAAAGAAATACACTAACTTGAATCTGAATAACATTGCTCTGAAGAAATTTTTACATTGAATTGTTTTCAAATCAAGATTTATACACTGAAATAATACCTCGTCCTAGTATTTGAATAAATCTACAAATCTAGGTTTTTCTCAAATTCCCAGGTTTATGCAAATCATGAAATACAATGCCGTTTGAGGTTTCAAATGGGTCTTATTGTGTAGGTATTAACTTTAAAGTCTGCTACAGGCTACATTTATGATACTTTAATATCTAGAAAGATCATTCAATTCACAAGCATGAAGTAAGATAAAAGTTTTTTATTTAAACAAACTGTAGACTCTCTATAACATGTGTAATGAAAAGTCCTCATGATACGTAACAAAACATACTAGCCCAAACTCAACTATCCTACCATTTTCCATCAGGGAGTTCCAGTCTCCACATTCCGGCACCAGCATCAGATCAGCTCCATGGTATCATAATATTACATTGTCACCGGACTTACATCGATATGCCAAATTTCAGTTCTATCGGAAACCAACCCGTGGTCAAAAAATGGTTTGTAAATTTTAAAGCGGACGACTTGCTCGTACATACGGACATTCCAAGTTATGTAAATAAAATTTTGTAATAATGTAAAACTTTTTTACAAAAAAAAAACAACCGACTTCCAAAAAAAAAATACACTAATAATTTAAAAATAACTTTAATTTCGGACGTCGGTGTTTGTATTTTATTTCTTCGTTTTTTGACACCGACTGCCGAAACTATTTTCTTTTTTGGAAGTCGGTTGTTTATTACATAGAACCTCCTCCTTTTTCGAAGTCGGTTAAAAATAAAAATCCTTTTTAACAAAACGGCTTACTTACCGGTTAAATGCTTTGATAAAAGTTTCTCTATTTTTTTTTTGTAACTATTCTACTATTACTTTTTCTTTTGAATAATCCTGTTCTTTCAAATAATCTCAGAAAGTGTAATCGTCAAAATATTCGAATCCTCGAACGAATAATGCAAACCTTTCAAACACGTATTTTCTTCCATAAAGTTCCCAAATGTGACACTAATGATTTTTCTCCACATTTTTTATCAAACGCATTGTCGGCTGGGGTTGTTATAAACCCATGGGGTACTTTACGACGCAACTTCAGCAGTTCTAAAGTAATCTTTTGACTTTAATGGGTTGATTATAAGAGAATTATGGTCTGTTTTCTCTTGATTCACAGGTAAAGACATTTTAAAGTTTTAGGTTAACACACAGATGTTAATTTAATTAAACATTGTATGATTTAACTAACGACAGCACTCCTTGATGGGCGAGTTCTATTACTGGGTGGTCGTACGACGCGTTGCGTGAGCTCAGCACAGAACACGCAAGCCAACCATTTAAGGCCGTTGGTATATGCACCTTAAATATGAGATGCAAAGTCTGCAATTGAACTTAAACAAATACCACCAGTTACAACAGACTGCCTCAAAAGTAACTTGTTAGGAACTACTTAGTTGTTTTTGCAGTCGGGTTTTTTGACTTTTTTTTTCTAAGAAGCAAATGTCAAATCCGTCACCTAAACATAAAGTTAAAAATAACTTATTACAACATACATTGTGCATATCAGTCTATAGTTAGAATAACGATTAGCAACGTTTATATTCAAAGAAAAACATGAGTAAGATGAAACATCTTGGGAGCATTGACGTAGGTTACTTATTTGGAACTAAATATGTACTCAAGTAGTTTAAGTTGGGAGGAGCTCGTGGCTAAAATAATATCAGACGCACGGGTCGTTCTCCAAGGTTAAGCAACGCTTGCAGAGGTCGGTTTGTGGATGAGTGAGCATCTTAATGTTCCGAGCTTCCTCCGTGCTGAGGAATGCACGTTAAGCTGACTTCATTGGTTTTATTTGTAGATCTTTGACAGTCGTTACGTATAGTCAGAAGGAAATCTGACCCCAGTCTTGCCAAGAGGTATCGTATTACCCAATTATTGGGTTGTGGAGATCAGATATGCAGTCATCATTCATCATTTCAGCCGAAAGACGTCCACCGCTAGACATAAGCCAAGTGTCGCCACAACGACCATTCCTGTGCGTCTCATCCATTGAATTTCCGTGACCCTCACCAGGTCATCGGTCCACCTAATGGGAGGCCTTCCTACGATGCGTATGCCACTGCCACTAAGTTGGCAATTCTTCCGGCTACATCGGTAACCTTGACTCTAATGCGGATATCTGCATTTCTAATTCGATCACGCAAGGAAACTTCGAGCATAGCCATCTCCATTGCTTTTTGGGGAGATGACAATGATGGTGTTGGCAATAGGCTCACCCCTTATTACTTGAGACTTAAAACATCAATGGCGAAATGTGGGTGTATTATAGAACCATCTCTATCCAACCCTTTGGGAAATAAGGCGTGATTTTATACATGTACTTCGCGCATGACAACATAGTTTGATTGGTTGACAGAATAAATGAAAATATTGACATATTTAATTGTTTATCGTATGCATTGTATTGTGTTAATTGGTACTTCAAAACAAGATGTTGTTTACAAACTGCCAAATCCATTAAGATGAGAAGATGAAGAAGTGGTCGCCCAGTTGAGAGCAGTGGTGGCCCAGTGGTATTGGCTGCGACTTACAAGTTGTAGGTCGTGAGTTCAAACCCAGGCAGGCGCTTTACTTTGTGTAAATTATTTCATTACCACTGCTCTCAAAACGGTGAAGGAAAACATCGTGAGGAAACCGGCATGTCCTAGAACCAAAAATTCGAAGACATGTGGCATCCACCAATCCGCATTGGGCCCGCGTGGTGGATTACGACCCACACCCTCTCTCAGAGAGGAGGCCTGTGCCCCAGCAGTGGGGACATTAAAAGGCTGATGATGAAATCAATTAAGCTGGACCCTGTTTACAATGATAATAATAATGCCATACATTTAGTTATTTTATATAATTATATGTCACAAAATATATAATTATGATATTCTCGCGAGAGCTGCTGTGTAATATAGCTTGAAGTGTATGTGAAAATGTACGAAAGAACTTACGAAGTAGTTCCATTGTTAGACTTTTGCTTGAAATCTGTTGGTTTTAATAAATAAACACCTTGAAATAAATATTTATGTATTAACTAGCTTCTGACAACGGCTTCGTCTTCGTGAGAATCAAAAAATCATCCCAAGAAAACATGCTACTGAGATTAAAATTATCCTTTGTGTTATTCCCGACTATGATCTATTTTTTTACCAAATTTCATCCACATTTTTTATCCGTATCCGCCGTGATTGAGTAACAAATTTCAATCCAAACTTTCGTATTTATAATACTACTGTGCGCCCCGCGGTTTCACCCACGTAGACTGGGATAAAAAGTAACTTATGTGTTAATCCAGGATATAAGCTATTTACATACCATCCAAATATACATATATAACCACATAATTTTATCCAAATTGGTCCAGCCGTTTGAGCGTGAAAAAGTAACAAACATACAAACACACACACTCACAAACTTTCGCTTTTATAATATTATACTAGTAGGATTTCCTACACTATTCAGTGTTCATGTTATTAAAATTATCATTCGCAAAAAATTGTTTAGTCTTCCAAACCTCTACAGAAGTACCTCTTATTCTCTTCTAAACTCAAAGGCCATGTATTAACATATACAGTTCTTATTATATGTCACTTGTAAATTTACGTGTACATCGTTTCAGTATGCGTAAACTATTTTCTATGTTACCGAGCGCTCCGAGCTTACACATACAGATAAAGATCATTTCCTGATAGCTACAACCTGGGAGTATTTAAGCCAAGAGTGAATAGGTTACTTCTAGGCAAGCGTGCTCCATCGACCACATCGGGTCAGATGGTGGTCAAACGTTATAAACAAAAAAAAAATCTGAGTGAATCTGCACAGCATTCAAGACCAGCACACTTTCGTGATATAGAACCTAGGTACAAGGTAGGTCATTTAGAATAGTTTCTCAAACCTGTCCTTCTACATAACTTGCGGTAACGGCAAACTATCAGAATTTAACGATCATAATTAGTTTGCAAATTAGAACGGGACTTTAGTTTTTTCCTAAAATGCTATTAGATAAACTTGTTTAACAAGCTTGTTTGCTGTATCTGAGTACTGTTTGGGTTTGTAGTTGTATAATGTACAATATTTATGCGTTGATCTTGACATAAAGGTAAACATGGATGCTAAATGATTCGCAAGTAGGTAGCTTACATAGACGGACGTATGCAACAAGGCAATTTCTACCATTAAACTTTTTCCCGTTTGTTCTAATTCTTTTTAACCGACTTCCAAAAGGTTCTCAATTCGTCTGAATGTTTTTTTTTTTTTGTATGTATGTTACGCGATTTCTCTGCCACTTGTGAATAGATTTTGATGATTCTTTTTTTATTTGGTAGGTCATACATCAGAGGTGGTCCCATAGAAATTTTATCGAAATTGATTCAGCACTTTTTGAAAAACTCAACACAAACAAAAAATATGTATACACTGATGACGTTTTGGTTTAAACCAAATGTTCAAATTCCATGTTATTGGGGTTATCCATTCGGGCATAACTTTAATATTTAGTTTTACTTCTGGGGTACAACAACTAAAAAGTGAAAAATTAAAACTTTTTTTACAAAAAATACAACCGACTTCTAAAAATTACAAAATAACTTAAGTCAGTGTCAAATAACGAAGAAACAAAATATAAACACCGACTGCCGAAAATAAAGTTATTTTGTAATTTTTAAAAGTCGGTTGTATTTTTTGTAAAAAAGTTTTTATTCAGTTCAAAATTATGGATATTCAAACCAGAGGGTGTATAGGAGCTCATGGCTAAAGTAATAACAGCCGCACGGGTCGATCCATCAGGTACGCTTGCCGCTTGCCGGGGTTGGTCCATGGATGGATGACTCTCTTTACATACCGAGACTCCTCCGTGCCTCGGAAAGCACGTTAAGCCGTTAGTCCCGGCTGTCAATCGTGGATCTTTGACTGTCGTTACGGGTTGTCAGAAGTCCGAAAGTCTGACAATCAGTCTTACCAAGAGGTTCGTATTACCCAGTAACTGGGTTGTGGAGGCCAAATAGGCAGTCGCTCCATGTAATGTACTGGTATTCAGTTGCATCCGGTTAGACTGGAAGCCGACCCCAAGATAGTTGCGAAAAGGCTAGGCAGATTGCATAACCAGAGGGAGTATTTAAAGTGAGTGTCTAAAAATGCACCATACTTTCAGGCCAAGGCCCTTACCAGAATGTCAGGTGGTCAATCCGAAACATTTTAGACTTATTACTTTTCGCTGATATCTGTGGTTCAGGCTCGAAAAGGTAACACACAAACTTACTTTCTGATTTATAATATTAGTAAGGGCGCATTTATAGGATTAGGACCACCGTTAAATTGACGGCATGGTTGGCGCAGAGGTTGAGCGTTCGGCTGCTGCGCTTCGTGTCGCGGGTTCGATTCCCGCACGGAACAAATATTTGTATGGCCTACAAATAGTTGTTCCGGGTCTGGGTGTCTTGTGTATGTGAATTATACATGTTTGTGAACGTACCCACGATACAGGAGTAATTCCTAGTATGGGACAACGTTTTAATAAAAAAAAAATATATATATACAAGTCATTAGGAGGCTTATGTTAATACTAGCTCCGCCAGCGGCTTCGTCTGCGTGGAATTAGTACTTCCCCCAATTATAAATTATAGCCTATATGTTATTCTGATGTGTATGCTATATTACTGTAAAGTTTCGTCCAAATCCGTTCAATAGTTTTTGCGTCTCAGAGTAACAAACATCCATACAATATCTTCACAAACTTTCACATCTTCTATCTCTTTAAATAAAAATCAATTTCCGAATGCATGTAATTTAATGGAATGGCTGTCAACTAACTTGCTGACGTTGAATTTAGATAAGACGAAATTAATCAGGTTCTACCGCCCACAATCAATAACTCCATCCTCTTTCTCGCACAAAATTAAAGCTCACACTTGTACCCCTCATCAGTCAGTAGGTTGTAAATGTCTTGTTCTCAACACAGTCCCCAATATTAGGTACCTGGGAGTGATTCTTGACGAAAACCTTAGCTGTCACGCGCATATAGAGGCTCTCTGCACTAGAATCAGAAGACTAATATACATATATATTTAAAGAACTCAGGCACTCCGCCAATTCTGAAACTATGACTCTTGTGTACCTCAGCCTTTGTCAGTCTATCATTATGTACTGCATCCCGGGGTGGGGTGGTACTCACAAAACCGCAATGCTCCTTGCAGAACGTGCACAACGAGCAGTTCTAAAAGTGATGCTTTTTAAACCTAGAGACTACCCTACTGATCAGTTATATTTTGAGGCCGAAGTTCTCACAGTAAGGCAACTATATGTCCTTCGTTCAGTCCTGCGAAGACATTCCAACCTTCCATTAGACAAAAATCTGCTTCTAAGACGTTTCCCTATATGTAAAACAAACCCCTGTCGTTTTGCATCTACAAGTCGACAATTGTTGGTTCAAAGTTCACGCATGTATAATAAAATAAATAAAATTATGCCGTTGTACAGATGTAAAAAATAAATTAAAAAATTGGCTCTTATCCTTAACGTATGATGAAACGGAAAATATATTGGTAATAGAAACATAACTATATCAAACCTAACTTGAAAGATAGCATAACAAACACTCACACTTCCCATACACACCTCCCTACACACACACACTACACTCTCCAGATACACAACCACAATCTTTCACCCCATTTGCTGTGTTAACAACTACTGTAACAAACAGAAAAGTCACGGTTGTATTATATAAATTGAAGCCGCATCTCCGACTCCTAAGATACAGGTCTGCGTACCTAGTTTAGGAGCCCGGAAATCTGACAATTATTTTAAATATGGTAGTACAACCCACTGTTTCCATATGCTTTGTTGTTTTTTTTTATGTACTAATAAACTTATTATTATTATTATGTAAGCCATACATTAAGCCATAATTGTCAGGACAAGGTTTGTATGGAAGAAAATTTTGAGTAAACTAAAAAAGTGGGGATCACAAGCTAATATCATACATTTTTATAATCATAGAATATCGAATTTATTGAATATAAGTCTTAAAAATAGAACCGACTTCCAAAAATAAAAGTGCAAAATAACTTTAATTTCGGAAGTCGGTGTTTCTGGTTTTTGTTTCTTCGATTTTTGACACCGACTGCCGCCGAAATTAAAGTTATTTAGCACTTTTTGTTTTTTTTGTAAGTCGGTTCTATTTTTTTGTAAAAAAGTTTTTATTTTTAACTTTTTAGTTATGTTTCCCCATTCAATTGTGTTAACAATGCATATTTATGCGATAGCAGCAAAGAGTTAAGTAAGAGTTCCGTTGTCTGTCTCTGAAACCGATCATCTGATCTCTAAGAAATTTAAATGGGACCATTTCAGAACAAACCCCTTTCGAACGAAAAAAGAATTAAAGACATAAAAATAAAAAACATAAAAAAATGGAAATTCGTCTATAAATGACGAAGTTATGCCCGAACATACATACTTGCGTCACCAAAAGAAACGCAAATGTTTTACACTTTTCGGTATTTCCTAACAAACAAGATTGAAGTCCGAACAATATTGCTATTTTAGGATTTTTTCACAGATACGTGATAATTTCTTATTAGCTCACGTCTCACGTCTCACGTCATTATTAGATGAAACTTATATTATTTTAACATTGTTATAAAGTTCTTTATTCTAGACTTGGTAGCCGAAGCGGTAAATAATAATAGGAATGCCTCTGCAACCGGTGGCGGCACCCAAAAATAACGCTGCTGGGAACCGGCAGCAATTTTCTTTCTCTTTTTGCGTAGTATTTAGTCCAAGAGCGAGCGAAGCGAGCTCGAGAATTAAGGACACCCCGACACAGACAGTAAGACGGAAGGGGATGAAGGGGGCTAGAGTGCGAGCAAAGCGAATGAACGAAGCCCCCTTCATCACCTCCGTGTTAGGTTCCTTTTAACTCTGCAGACATATAAAAGCCCCGTGCATCGGCGCTCCGTCGGCTTTTCTTACTTACGACCATCGTTAGCACATTACATCTCCAAATTTCAACAGTTTCTTGCCGAGTGGTGGGACTTAGATGCGTATTATTTATCCGAAAGAATATACTCCCAAGGTGGTCCCATATATTTTTTTTTCGAAATTGCTTTAGCGCTTTTTGAAAAACTGAACAAAAACGAAAAATACGTATACATAGATGACGTTTTGGTTTTCTCCAATTACGAGTATATTTAAATTCCACGTTCCATGTTATTGGGGTTTTTAGTTCTGGGGTATAACAACTAAAAAGTGAAAAATAAAAAACTTTTTTTGCAAAAAAAAACAGCCAAAGTGTCAAATAACGAAGAAATAAAATACAAACACCGTCTTCCAAATTTAAAGTTATTTTTTAATTTTTCATGTAATTTCTTTTTTGGAAGTCCGATGTTTTTTTTTGCAAAAAAGTTTTTATCTAAAGTACTTTAATACGTAAAAGATAATGTAGCTGCCTGTAGGTGCTAGGACTTCTAACATTAAACATACGATCGCACGACGAAGTTATTGTCTAGACAAATGGCCATGCCAAGTTTTCTCACAAAACATTATATTAACTGAACAGTATAAAAACACGTTGACCGCTGATTGCGCCATGTCTGCTTACGACTATTATTTAATTTTTTGATTAAACAATGGAGAAAATGAATGCTCATGTATAAATACAAATGTGTGATAATACACTTTTCATACATTAACAATTCTGAGAGAACTTTGTTTTAATAATTATTTGTTCACAAGACTGATTTCTATTATTTTCTTTTAACCTTGTCTAGCATTAGTAAAAACAATTGAATATTTTCAAAAAAACCCGTACTGCAAAAAACTTCCAAACAAGGCAGTCTCTGAAGTTGGTGGCAGTTATTTTAGTTCAATCATTGATTTCATGCCACCAACTGCATCAGACTGCTAGAAAAGTGATTTGTTTGGAAGTTTTTTTTTTGTCTCCTTTTTTTACTACTTTGAGAGATGTATTATGGAATCGTCTCCTCATATAGCCTATGTCACTTCGGTACTAAAACCCAATCTAATGATAAGTACCTTTTTTTTTAAAACCCACTCCTATTCCTTCTTGGCCTGAATGCCCAGGGGAGCGGTAACTTTGTTACGAATTTATCCGCTACCCCCTGGCTTGCAGGCACCGGCCATCCGTTAGTGGTGGTTGACATATTCTCTTTGAGGCGCGCGTGGAACACTACGCGCCGTCGACTCTCGGGCCTGGTGCTGATCGGACGGCAAGCTACCCATTACTCGCCATCCGCAGGCACGCGTCTATGGCAGCCGGAGATCGTCCTGCGACCTCCGACGCCCAGGGCGTGAGGGCCACTGCTTTGAGTCTCCCTCACCCGTTCCGCCTCCTCCTTCGCGTTACTGCTTCGCAGAAGGAGGTGACTGCTTCTCATTCCCTCTCGCTCCGTACCATGGCCTGGACGAGAGCCGGGAGCGAGAGGTCGCTGCCACCTATCGCATCCACGAGGACACGGCGGTGCTCCGCCTAAGCGGGGCAGACCTCCACCGTAAGCTCCACTGTGTCCTCTGGGCGATCCGCACAATGATGACACCCGAGCGTTTCCTCCCGCCTTATCCGACGCAGGAACCTCCCGAAACAACCGTGTCCGGTGGGGGCCTACGTCAGGTGGAAGGTCAGGACGCTGTGACCCCCTGTCCAGCCAATGATAAGTACCTCATTTGTCGAAATCCATCCAGCCTTTTAGGCTACATGGTGTGCCAAAGAGTTAGACATACAAACATACAAACTCTCAAAAAAATTACCCTCCTTCTGGGGTAGTACTGTAAAACCAAAAGAAATGCGTTCTTTTATCAATGTTTCAGTATCTCTATCAATGACTAAGCAAAATATCTTGGATACGACCTCCGATTACCCTCTTTTTTGCCCTTTACCCTTTGAATACAACCACAAAGGTTCCAATGTCAGTCTAATTACATCGTTAGCGACCAAGGGAAGGAAATCATCGTCAGCAATTATGATTTTACTTTGAACGCTACAAGTCGTAAGGAATTCGTCAGACTTGCGACTAAATTAACGATGGTGGTTGCGATTTGCGATTGATTTAAGGAGTTGTTTATGCACATTTGTTTCTGTCAGCGGTTTCACCCGCGTGGAGTTAGTACTTCTTCCGTTATAATTATAGCCTTTGTGCTATTCTAGACTATAATCTATCTTTGCGCCAAATTTCTACCAGATCCGCTCAGCCGTTCTGGCGTGATTGAGTAATAAACATCTAAACTTTCTCATTTATAATATTAGAAAGTAGGATAGGACAGCAGGATAACACATACATTGACGTAAATTACCCTAAGTGAGCAGATCCCTTGTGTTATCGAAATCGTTGTAAAATTAACTGAGAGTTGTTGTTTTTTGGTAAGTTTTGAATTTCTATGAATTTCGTGTGAGTTTTGGAATAAACTAAACCAACTTGAAATAACAGATATAGGTACCGATTCTCTTATTCAATAACTAAACGAAAATGAATAGAATAGAATAGAATAGAATAGAATAGAATACTCTTTATTATGTACACCATATAAATTACATAAAAATATGAGGAAAACATTACATAGGGTGACACAATGGGCGGCCTTATCGCTAAAAGCGATCTTTTCAAGACAACCTTTAAAGTAAGTAAGTAAATAGTTTATTTTCTCGCCACAATACAATTATTTTTACATATTTTACATCAATGCAATTACTAAGCATATTGTGGGAGACTGGTGCCTAAGCTAGGCTTATTGCCTGTGTTTCAGGACACCAGGCCTCCTCCTTAGTGGGTTACAGTTTGTGCACAGGATTTCACATAAGGTTGTGGTCAAAAATTTAAGTAAACAGACAAAGAAAGAAAAATCTAAATCAATGACATAGAAAATATGAAAAAATTGACAATATGATAAGATTTTGTGTGTGATTGTGAGTGTGCGTGATTGTAAGTGTGTGTGATTGTAAGTGTGCGTGAAAATGTGTGTAAGTGTTTGAGAGGGATACGGAGGCTTACACTATTACAGCAAATAGTCCTTCAGTGTCGTCGTAGCTTAACTCCTGTAGCCAGGAGGTTAGTTTCGCCTTGCATTCGGTCTTATGAAGTTTGTATATAGCCAAGATTTTGTTAATTTTATTATATAGATATGGACCGAGGTGGCAGAAGTAGTGTCTGGAGTGCATGGCATGGTGGTAAGTTTTAATTGGCTTCTGACTACAGGATTGTGGCGCCTTTTGCCACAAGACAAAGAGGGATTGTAGCTCAGAAGGCCATGCTGCATCAGGATGGTCTGCCGCACAAATATCTGGCGTACCGTCAGAACTTTTGCCTTTTTGTACAAAAGATTGGTGGGATATCTGAACGGCAGGAAAAAGGACACCTTTAATATTGCTCTTTGCGCTCTCTCTAACTCGATAAGTGTGGTCCTCGGAGCACCACCCCAGGACGTGATGCAGTAGTTAAGTAGGGACTGAGCTAGGGCAAAGTACACGGATCTCCTCAACCCATCATCAGCCACATGTCTCAGGGTCTTAAAGACGTATATCAACTTGCGCATCCTACCACTAAGTGTAGATATGTGCTCATGGAAACGCAGGCCAGTGTCCACTATTACGCCAAGGTATTTTACCGAGTTGGCTTTCTGGAGATGTATGCAGGAGCAGGTGCTGTTGTGTGGCTTGGGACAGGAGTGGGCTACAATCGAATGCGGTAGTGTCGAGCTTGGTTCTGTCCTGTGGGTGATTGTAAAAGTGAGGTAGTGTGTTTTTCCCGCATTTAACGTGAGTATATTACCTTGCAACCAGTCCGAGACAATATTAAATCCCGATTGTGCGTATTTAAAGACATCACTCCAGGTATTCGCATTAAACAGAAGGACACAATGAGAGTATCGCTATCTTTTACAAAAAGGCAGTGCGAGAAAAGAACGGCTATAGCTATGAATTAAGTTAGAGATGTCAAACTAGTGTACGCCTCGCGCTTTACCGTGTTTTTAGTAGACATTTTTTTACGTGCACCCTTAATTTATATGGAAATATCAGTTCAACTAAATTTGACAGCTCTGATCTACGTCCGTCTTTTTCTTGTTTTATTAGAGAGAAAAAGATAGCAATAGCCTAAATTAAGTTTAGTTTGTGCACAAGTGAATCGGCCCCATTGATAGCCAATTAATCTAAACATTGATGTGATCGGACAAAACTGATTATGAAAAATATATGATCTTTTTTCAGCAGACCGATTTTTTTTTTTTTGTATGAATCGATAAAAAACAATAATATGCTAATATTTAACAACCAAAAACTATTTCTACAAAAACTTTTGACGCAATAAACCACAAAAAAAGTCAAACTAGTTGTTTTTTGACTAACAAAAAAAAAATACAAGCTAACTTACATCCTTGGCGATTAATCTTTCCGCTCAGTTTAACGATATCAATAAAAAAAAACTTGTAAGTAATATCCGATAAACCTTGATCAAGGTATTTCTTAGTTATTATTTCACGTAAGTTAATTTATGACATCCAAGTAAATCAGCAGTGGTGGCCCAGTGGTATTGGCCGCGATTTACAAGTTGTAGGTCGTGAGTTCAAACCCAGGCAGGCGCTTTACTTTATGTAAATTATTTCAACACCACTGCTCTCAAAACGGTGAAGGAAAACATCGTGAGGAAACCGGCATGTCCGAGGACCAAAAATTCGAAGACATGTGACATCCACCAATACGCATTGGGCCCGCGTGGTGGATGACGGCCCACACCCTCTCACAGAGAGGAGGCCTGTGCCCCAGCAGTGGGGACATTAAAAAAAGGCTGATGATGATGATGATGATGAAATAAATCAGGTAGGATTGTAACTAGCTTCTGCCAGGGACTTCACTCGCATGGAATTAGTACTTTGCCCACTATAAATAATAGCCTATGTGCTATTCCAGACTATAATCTATCTCTGTGCCGTGGAGGAGCTCGTAGCTAAAGTAATAACAGCCGCATCCATCAGGTAAAGCTACGCTTGCCGGGGTTGGTCCATGGATGGGTGACCATATTTACATACCGAGACTCCTCCGTGCCTTGGAAAGCACGTTAAGCCGTTAGTCCCGGCTATCAATCGTGGATCTTTGACAGTCGTTACAGGTCGTCAGAAGCCCGAAAGTCTGACAACCAGTCTTACCAAGGGGTTCGTATTACCCAGTAACCGGGTTGTGGAGGTCAGATAGGCAGTCGCTCCATGTGAAATACTGGTATTCAGCTGCATCCGGTTAGACTGGAAGCCGACCCCAAGATAGTTGGGAAAAGGCTTGGCAGATCGAATCTATCTGTGAGCCAAATTGCATCCAGACCCGTTTAACGAACATCCATCCATCCATTTAAATTTTCGCATTTATAATATTCGGATAAACTAATTTATTGCTTTTCGAATTCATACTTTAGTATGAATTATACACACACATACATACACACACACACACGTTGACTTGAGTATGTATTTTCTCATGACTTTAGTCATGAGAAAATACAATCAACTTTTGTGACATAAATAAAATTCTGTTATTGAATAGGTATCTATTTTAGTGACACGGATTCCTTTCACAATAAAAACAACGGCATATTAAATATTTCCTTAATATCATGTCTAGACAGAGAATGAAATCTACCCAAACTTGTGAGAAATTAACGTTACCTCCTGGGGCAGTCGGTCGGTTAAATAGACTGAACGAGTACCTAGTTCTCAACAATTGCCGATTCATCATCATCAGCCTTTTAATGTCCACACTGCTGAAGCACAGGCCTCCTCTCTGTGAGAGGAGGCCTGTAAATCACCGATTATACATAGCAGTTCAGTGAAAAATCATTATTTTAGCAGAGTTACCGCGCCCCGGGGCCCTCAGGGTAGGGGAAAAACAGGGATGTGTTTTAGTCAGTAAGAGTCTGACACGCCCTCCCGCTCCACCCAGAGCAGGATAGAATGATTTCCCATCCCCCAAAAAAAAGGTCATATTGATTTTAGGGTTCCGTACTCGAAGGGTCCAAACGGGGTCCTATTGCTGTCACTCACGTGTACGTCTGTCCGTTGTCTGTCACAGAAGTTATACAGCCAAACGGTCGTAGGTACAGTCTTCAAATTTTCACAGTATAATCATCATGTTGAGCCACAGCCATAACTATAGTCAAATATACATGGTACGGAACCCTAAATGTGCGAAGTCCGACACGCACTTGGCCGGCGGACTCACGCATGAAGGATTCCGTACCATCATACAACGCGTATACTTCTTGCCATTATTAAGATCGAGAAAAAAAAAACAAAAGGACACGTTTCTAGTAGGGGAGCCTTTAATTTTTAATTTATTTTAAATTTTATTATTTTTTGTTATAGCTGCAACAGAAATACACATTCTGTAAAAATTTCAACTGTCTACCTATTACGGATCATGAGATACAGCCCGCTAACAGACAGACGGACGGACGCACGGACAGCGGAGGCTTAGTAATTGGGTCCCGTTGGTTACCCTTCGGGTACGGAACCTTAACAAAAATAAAAATAAATCCTACGTAATCAAATATGTTTTGTCGCATCACTCTGCGACTAATCGTCCCACCCGAAAGCATCCTAACACAACTGTAACAATCGTCGTCAGCGTAACGACTTTCCTTATTAAAGATTTTTTAACTCCCATTGAGCAAGAGTTAAACAATTGACATTGTGTTAATTGCTTAGTACTATTGTTGAAGTACGAATTATAATGTTGCTTTGAATTATATTTTATTTATCTTTCCTCTTGTAGTTACGCTGATGTGATTTTGAAGGTTGGGATCGCTTGGCATTGTCTTTATAGAACTAGGGTTCGATGTATAGAGGACTTCTAAAAGATGGTAGAGACTAGAATGTCACAAACTTCTACGGTCGTATAACTTCTACAAATTTGTGGTGTCTTAAGAGATACAGGCATAATGGTTTGGTCATTTTGATACCACAAGAACTATTGTGTAACAGAAAATAATGAACAGTGAATAAATTATTCACCTTACGCCTATGTGACGGTAGCAAAACAGCCAAGCCACATATTTTATGTAAGGTGTACAGTTTGTGAAGTTAGGGCTTGTAGAGTTAGGGCATGTAGAGTTAGAAGCTTTTTTTTTGGCTCTACCAGAGATCTGATAACTTTTTGACAGTGCGAGCCATATATCAACTTTTTACATGAAACATGAAATGTTTTATAATTTTATTTTAGATGCGTTTGCTCTTGACTCATCTTATTTTTTTTTTTAGATTGGTTTGCTCTTGACTCGTCTTATTTTTTTTTTTAACCGACTTTCGAAAAAGGAGGAGGTTCTATATTCGACTGTACGTATGTTTTTTTTTTTATGTATGTCCGCGCATTTCTCCGTCCGTTGTGGACCGATTTTCAAAATTCTTTTTTTATCCGAAAGAATATACTCCCGAGATGGTCCCATATAAATTTTATCGATATTGCTTTAGCGCTTTTTGAGAAACTGAACAAAAACGAAAAATACGCATATCATGATGACGTTTTTGTGTCTTCCAAATGTTTAAATGCCACGTTCCATGTTATTGGGGTTTTTAGTTCTGGGGTATAACAACTAAAAAGCGAAAAATAAAAAACTTTAATTTCGGAAGTCGGTGTCAAATATCGAAGAAATAAAATACAATCACCGACTTCCGAAATTAAAGTTATTTTTAAATTTGTAGTGTATTTTTTTTTTGGAAGTCGGTTGTTTTTTTTTGTAAAAAAAGTTTTTTATTTTAGATGTGTTTGCTCTTGACTCTTAGTCTTACTTTTTTTTTAGATGGGGTTGCTCTTGACACTAGTCTTATTTTTTTTTTATTTTATATGGGTGCTCTTGACTCTAGTCTTGTTTTAACCCGACTGTCCCAGAAGGAGGGTAATGTGTTTCAAGAGTATGTATGTGTGTATATATATATGTAAGTTTGTATGTCTATTTCTTTGGCATGCGCTGTACTCTAAACGGCTTGATAGATTTTAACAAATGAGGTATTATTAGTTTGGTCTTGACCGTCGAAGTGACATAGGCAATATGGCGACCGCCATTAGGTAAGTGTAGTCGTATTTTTTGTGACCTGGTCATGTGGGGTATCAAAATAAAGAGCTCGAGGAGACGATTCCAAAAATATAACTCACTAAAATTCAGGAAATAAAAAATAAGAAAATATCAAAAAACCCGACTTACAAAAAACAATTAAAAAGTTCCAAACAAGTCACTTTTCAAGTAGTCTGATGCAGTTTGTGGCATAAAATCTGTGGTGGAACTAAAATAAATACCACCAACTACATCAGACTGCTTGATGCAGCTCTAACGTCATGCGCTCAGACTATGGGGCTACAGAGCTACAGAGGGTGGAAACACTCTGATTTGTTTTGTTGCCATCATCCAGAACGCTACTTCGCCCACTGCTGAGGATAGGTTTCACTTTCACTGTGGCAATCCCCATGCTCCTGTGCCAACCTCATCCAGGTTCTACCAGCGCTGTGTGCCATCTATTGATGGCATTTTATTTGAGTCCGTGACGTGACCTAAAGCGCGGTCACTCTCGGACTGCAAAAAAATAAAGAGATGCGCGACGACACAATGCTTGAAATTTATTGCAAAATACTTATGAAGCTTAGAACTATGAAAGGTTATAGACGGAACGTCATTGGACACTAAATGAAGCAGGATCGTTAAAATGTATGAGTGACCTTCACGAACGTAACGATGACGTTTCGGCTTCTCATTTTGTCTATGTGAGCTTATTTCGCGTGTACAGATACAAGCCAGCTTCTCATTCTGGTACTTCAGATTGCTGGATTTTGACACTCCGACTTACAAGTTGTAGGTCGTGAGTTCAAACCCAGACAGGTGCGTTACTTTGTGTAAATTATTTCATCACCACTGCTCCCAAAACGTTGAAAGAACAGAAAGTTTGAAGACATGTAACATCCATCAATCGGCATTGGGCCCGCATGGTAGATTACGGCCCACACCCTCTCACAGAGTGGAGGCCTGTGCCACAACATTGGGGGCATTAAAAGGCTGATGATGAAAATGAACGTTGGCTTTTAAAACGGGAAAAAAAAAAATCTCTAAGGTAAGTTTAACGACCATTTGTATAGAACATTTTATTTTTTAACGTGTTTCGGAAACGACCAAGTTCGCGGATATAAACTAAGTCAAAAAAACATACTTTTTTTCAAACTAAGTAGATGTTTCTTACAAATTTTTAGAAAACCACCAATTTTTGAGTTGATTGCGAATGACAGAGTTGCGATAGCCATCGATTATTTTCCAGAACAAACTGAAATCAAAATACCAATCGATTTGACCGTATAAAGCGAGTAAGAAAAGCGTAAAAGGTTGTTGTATGTGTATTTCAAATCATCACAAAAGAACAAAGCAAATATGTACAGGGAGTAACGGAAAGGTGTGGTCATATTTTAAGAACTGCATCTGCCCATCGATATGAACAACTTTCTTCAAGAAAGCCTGAGGAAATTCACAATTTTTTTTACCTCCCATACAAATATTGAACAGCCGATGATAACTTTGTATGGAAAGTCCAATTTTTTTTTTGGGAATTTTCAGTTTTTACTTAGAGAAAGTTGTTCATTTCCATGGCCAGAACCGGTTCCTAAAATATGACCACACCTTTCCGTTACACCCTGTACAGCAATCGTGTGCACACAACATTTGGCTACATTGGAAGGCGTCAAAAAATTGGGCAATGAAGATCTCGCGAGTTAACACAGTAGCGGGGTGTTACAACATTCTACATTCAGCTCATCACGTGTTTGGACATACGTTTTATACTTACCTATCTGGCTTAGTGCAATATGAATACGCAGAAGATTTGTAGATTAATAGTTTGGAAATGACTTGTAGAGTTACTGGGACACTCAAGAGATTTGTTTTATAGCGTTCCACGTGCGCCTCAAAGAGATGTCAGCAAGAATTGTCGGGGCCTGCGAGGGCCGATGCCTGCCAAGCACAAGCAACTAAAGTAACACGGGTGGGATTTAGTCAGTAAGCGTTTGACACGAAGAGAGGGAGAAGTTATTTCATGATTTCTCATCTTATACAAAAGCAGGGCGTTACAACATTCTACATTTTTTTGGAACGAAGTTCCTTATCGCGCGTTGTGAAAGGGGGCTAGACGGAAAAAATTCTTACGAAAAGTTGTCACGACACTAATGAGGCTGTCCATCCAAAAAGATTGTGTTGGAAAAACAATCTAATAAAAACTTCTTGTATTTTTGGTGGGTAGGTACAAAGTTTGCAAGCAGATCAAGCATTATCTAACCAATTTCGTGTGTTAAATCTAGCTGAGCTTGGAACAATCTAACTCCAGATTAAGAGTTGAGTTGAGCTGAGCTGAGCTGAGCTGAGCTGAGCTGAGCTGAGCTGAGCTGAGCTGAGCTGAGCTGAGCTTAGCTGATCTGAGTTGAGCTGAGCTGATTACAATTCCTTCACTAATTAATCGAAAGGAACTTCGTTCCATCCGGGTGTCCCTTGACACCTCTCAAGTTTTTTTTTTTTATTATTGTTGATAGGCAAGCGTTTGACCACTATCTCACCTGGTGGTAAGCGATGATGTGGTCGAAGATGGAGCACGCTTGCCTAGAAGTAAACTATTCACTCTTGACTTAAATACTCCCAGGTTGTAGCTATCAGGAAACACAGACTCCGGTAGGGAATTCCACTCCCTAGCTGTACGCACAATGAATGTTTTCTCAAAACGCTTTGTGCGTATGGATGGGATGTCGACTATGAACCGGTGGCACTTCGCCGTACCTCATTCAGCTCATCACGTGTTTTGACATACGTTTTATGCTAATCTATCTGGCTTAGTGCAATATGGATACGCAGAAGATTTATAGATTTAATAGTTTTGTAAATGACTTGTAGGGTTACTGGGACATTGCAAGAAATTTGTTTTATAACCGACTTCAAAAAAGGAGAAGGTTCTTTGTTGGACTATATGACTGTATCTTTTCTTATGTATGTCCACCGATTTCTCTGCAAATTGTTGACCGATTTTCATAATTCTTTTTGTATTCGACATTGTATACTCCTGAGGTCATCATTTCAGCCGAAAAACGACCACTGCTGGGCATAGGCCTCCCCCAAATGTCACCGCAACGACTGGTCCTGTGTGTGTCGTATAAATTGAATTACTGCGACCCTTTTTTTTGTTGGGTGGGAAATCATCCAATGACGTCTCCCGCTCTAGGGTGGAGCGGAAGGGCGTGTCAGACTCTTACTGACTAAAACCCACCCCTGTTCCTTCGCTGCCCTGAATGTCCAGGGGCGCGGTAACTCACTTTCGAATTTATCCACAACCCCTGGGCAGGTATCGGCCATGACGGGCCCCGTCATGTTTAACGAACAACTCTTTGAGGCGCGAGTTACCCACTACTCGCCGTCCGCGGGCCCGGGTATTACTGCGACCCTCACGAGGTCATCGGTCATTATCGATATGTCTATTAGTAGTATGAGAACCTAGACACAGGCTCAAAACCTCTTTTTACTTATCATTCAAAGTACTAACAATATTCCAGGTTCTTATCAAATCCTACTATCCTACTAATATTATAAATGTGAATGTAAGTTTGTTTGTTACGCTTTCACGCGAAAACTACTTAACCGATCATCATGAAACTTTGTACACATATTCTTGGAGGTATTAGAAGTAACATAGGATACTTTTTATGAAAAAAAAATGTTTTTCACGAAAGATACATAAACGCGGGTGAAACCGCGGGCACAGCTAGTAATATTATAAATGGGAAAGTTTGTATGCATGTATGAACAGCTGAAGGGATTTGAATGAAATTTTGCACACAGCTAAACTATAACCTGAATTAAAATGTAAGTTATATTTTACCTTCCGGGCGAAGCCGCCGGTAGAAGCTAGTGGCATATAAAATACGGCCCCAAAATCGTTTGTCCACTAGACCATAGCAAACATGGCTCATTAAATTCTGGTTCTGATTATGACACCTGCCTAATTAAGTAAGTGGCTTGCCTTGAGATATATGCATTGTACCTACCTACATGCGTATCGCCATGTCGACGACTTTATAACAGGAGATCCCCTCTCTTCCGTTGTATGCAAGGATATGACGACTGTGGGATCACATCATACCCATGTAGTTTTGCACAATAGACTATATTTACACAAGACACTATATTTTGCTAATTCAATTGTCTTTTCTCGTCATTTTCCAACTGTAAGTCGAAATTATTCAAAATAGTATACTCCTGAGGATCATTTCAGCAGAAAGACGTCCTCTATGCTGGACATTAGCCTCCACCAAGTGTCGCCAAAACTTCCGGTCCTTTTACCATCAAAGGATCAGGATCTTGCCTGTCCATATAACTTTAATCAGTACTGGAAATGTTTCCAGAGCTCTGTTAATGCGATGAAGCGTCGACATCGCGAGGAAACTGGAACATCCTAGAAACAAGAATTCCAAAATATGTGACAACTCTTTTTCTTTTTTTTTCCAGGTTCGCGGGCGAGTTCGAAAGAGTCACCGCGGCCCTGGAACTCAAAGGGCAACTGAAGAAACACGGGTTGGTTTTAGTCAGTAAGAGTCTGACACGACTGCTCCGAAATTATTTGATGATTTCCCACCCAGCTACGTACTAGGTCCGCGTAGTGGATTACAGCCCACACTTCCTCTCACAGAGAGGAGACCTGTATCCCAGCAGTGGGAGCGTTACTTATATATTCTGATTATGAACTCTTTTTAAGGCGCTATTAACTGCCAATGACCTTTAGTGGTTAGCTGGTTAGAAACGATGGTTGGACTGTGTGAAAGAAGATATGGGTAAAAAAGGGGTGACTACAGAGATGACGACTAATAGAGGAGTATGGAAGAAAAAGACATGTTGCGGCGATCCCAAATAAATTGGGATAAGGGCAGGAGAATGATGATGACCTTGAGTGGTTAGCTTGCGTGTTCTGTACTGAGCTCACGTAACGCGTCGTACGTCCATCCAGTAATAGGACTCGCCCATCAAGGAGTGCTGTCCGATATTAGACGCATTATTAATTTATTACACATAAAACAACAGGTATTAAACTAAAACTTAGAATAACTTATAAATAATTAAATGATCTTTAAAATGGTGAAGGTTTCATAAAAATACGCTTTATAGTTTTTGCGTGATTCTTAATTTTTTATCCACGTTAGACATAACATTACAAATTAATTACACTATCTCATATAAATATAATTTCAAATATTTTCAGATCAAATTACGACGGAAATTGTCTAAAGTATTTTCAAAGAAATAAGACTAGTCGTTTAGACGTGATGTTCAATTAAAAACCATTAAAAGTTGTATAACTGCGTCTTAAAGAAGGGAAAGTTTGAATAAGATTTTAGTAAGTAAGTAATCATTTATTTCGCAAAACGATTAGCATATAGGTAACATTAGTGTTAAAATACAAAAATGGCAGTGGCAATTTCACATACATAAGACGCCTATCCTTCAAACTAGAATATTATCCTGTATCTTGAAGAACAGTGTACTTTAAAAGTCAATTACCATCTATACTTTATTTCTGCCACCGAAATGCGTTTTTGTATTCCGGTGTAAAAGATACGAATGTATAATAAAATTAATCACCAAAAAAACTACATAACCGTTTCCTATCTTAAATTAAGTTAAATTCTACCCACAAAACATAAACAAATTATTATTACTCTTTTAAAACATCATTCATAAAAAAACCGGAGCTAAATTGGATCCCAGTAATTTCACAAAACTGGTTCAATGACGCACGGGCTATCGGACCTTCAGAGAGGTTCAAGACCTAAACAGGTTTCCCTATAGTGAATGTTGTGAATACTGGGTGTATTCTCGAATGTAGAGAGAATTTTTACGAGCCTTGAGTTTGTTACATATTTTTTTTGTTGGTATTCTCTCGGTCAACGATGGAGCTTGCTAACCTAGAAGTATCCTTTAACTCTGGACTAACCCTTTGGTTATAACTGGTGTGAGAAAGGGATAGTGCTATACGGGCTGTATAGCTCAGTCTTCTTCTGATACCGCCATTATTATTTCTTAATCTTTAACTGATGAAAACACCATCGCCGCATCGGGTTTTATCCCAAAACCAAAACTAGTATACAGAGCTACCCCCTATTTAATGTGAGCGCAGACGACCAACGCTGCCTTTGTTTTAAGAGATTTTTCAACCGACATCCAAAAGGAGGAGGTTCTTAATTCGTCTGTAGGCTTTTTTTTTGTATGTATGTTACACGATTTCTCCGCCACTTGTGAATAGATTTTGATGATTCTTTTTTTGTTTGGTAGGCCATACTTCAGAGGTGGTCCTACATAAGTCGAAATAGATTCAGCACTTTTTGAAAAAGTCAACATAAACAAAACATGACGTTTTGGTTGTCTCCAATTATGTTCAAATTTCATGTTATTGGGGTTATCCATTCGGGCATAACTTTATTATTTACTTTTAGTTCTGGGGTACTTCTTAAAAATTGTAAAATAACTTTAATTTTGGAAGTCAGTGTCAAATAACGAAGAAACAAAATACAAACACCAACTTCCGAAATTAAAGTTATTTTGCAATTTTTAGTAGTCTGTTGTATTTTTTTTTAAAGTTTTTTATTTTGTATTCAAGATTATTAAAGGAATTTAAAGCTAATGGTTTCCTTGAGGAGGGAAGTAAGTAGAATTGGTTTTTTTCCCGACTAAGAAGGTTTTTAGAGCATCAAAAGCACTTAGGTACTTATTGATATCCGACAAACAGTTTATATTATTAAGTTATGTTTAGTTACTCAACTACATCCAATTCCAGTTAGACTTGAATCTGAGATCGACTCGATTCCAGTTTATGTCCATGCTTGAACTATAGGGATTGTGTGATTAATGATATGAAAGTATACCTAGTGGTATGTGGAACAGGGTGTAAAGTCCCGCAAACTCCATTAAAAAGGGGGGAACCTCCGACCAGACGGGTGTTGTATCTGGTCTGGGCAACTGCTCGATGATTGATTCCGGAGTGTTGTACCTATATGTTCAAATCGCGTTTAGAACTTTGACTGTGTGTTTAGTTCGTATGTGGATAGATAGATGGCGCTACATCACTGCCCTCCGGAAAGGAATTCACTGATAGCTCCACAGTTAACATGACGAAATGGAAGAGAAAGACGTGTTGCATTGACCCCAAGTAACATAGGATAAGGCTGGAAGATGATAATAAGGTCCCTTGTATCAACTAACGATGCCAAGACTTCTGCTAATCCAAAGGAAAGAGAGCATGAACATAGCTAGTCGTTTTTCTTGACACATGACCATGATCAAACGGATGGACGTGAGGAAATAGTGACGTCACACCAGTAATAAGCTAACAGTCGTAATGGGCAAGTAAATAGTAATTTACGTGAAGGTCGATGAGGATTGTAGGTAAAACGATGTATATTGACAGTTTTAGCTGCGTTTGCTTCAAAGATTTGGGTGTTTAAGAAGCAATGGATTTTGTTGGAAGATGTGTGTGTACATTGAATTCTCAAGATTTTGCTGATAAATTAATGGTTATTATATTATAAGAGCAGAAGCTAAAAGAAAACCTCATCAAAACAACGCAATGAGTTTTTTTTTCTGTTAGTACTGTTAATCTTAAGAAGGAACCTGTTCCCTCTTAAGATTAACATTACTAACGCTGAATCGCTGGCCTGCGAGGAATTTACAAAATAGGTATTTGAAGAAACTATTGCCATCGTGCTCCCTCAAGCCTGTCCCCGTAGAGTGCGATAGGGACAGCTGCAACTCAGACCGATTTTATCACAAAATTTTTGACGAGATCGACGTTTCGTATTCCCCTTTTTCTCCTCAAAAACTAAGTCGATTCAATTATTTTTGGCACAATTTTTTTAAGAAAGAATATGTTTAGGTCCCTATTAAAAAGAAATTATGAAACAAATGATTGCTCTAGAGGCATTATTCAGGAAGAAAAAAAGGGAATACATGTGTATGGAGAATCGCAGCCCCTGTTCCCTCTTAAGGTCTGTGCAAACAAAAGTATTTATTTTCTTTCTTAAAAGGTGCTCAAAGGTTTATCAACATGATTATGACAGTAGATTTTCATGTTGCAAAATGTTACTCTCCAAAAAATAACTTACGGTGTGGATGCACCATAGCAAAATCGTGGATGAATTCCACTCACTCGTCACAACTAGTGATTTTGCGATTGCATGTAGTTTTTTATTTAGCAATAAAGGTCATGTGCGTAGGTAGTCCTAGTAACCGCGCGTGCGTGTCTGCCCAGAAGGCCGAGTCTCGGGGTTTAAAATCGTTCAAATTTAAGTCACAAGTTCATTCTCGGTGACAATCAATGTCAAAATATGTGAAAATGTCCGAAATTAGACGTGTTTTTGACAGATTGGGATTAAAGTATTAGGATGTAAACATTCCTTAACAATACTTAAATTGCCCTATGTTATGTGAAGGTAAATGAAGCAAAAAGAGTGTGTAAGGATCGTAGCTGGCAAACAACCATAGAAATGGAAAAATGTCGTGAGTTTTATGCTGTAAGTACAGGAAGATGCTGCTCTTCCGTTTGACAAAAATTCTTTCGTCATCTTATCCGACATTTAAGGAGATGACACTTCTTTTGCACAAATGACACGAACTACGCAAATATCCAAAGTCCACGTCCTCTCCGTTTAAAGGCAACAGACAGTCACACAGACACACGCACACAGACAGAGTATTGACTTATGAAATATTATTGCGAAGCTCTACAATGACGAATTAGTTATGGGAACTAAGAAAACCAGTATTTAATACAACGTCATGATGATCAAGCAACTTCGAACTGAGGTATTATAAACCGATCATCATTTGATGAAGTTTTTTGTTGAACACTAGCTTTTGCCAGCGATTTTGTCTGCGTGAATGTTGAAAATTATTCTATAGTTATATTTATCATTTATATTTATTTTTAACCGACTTCAAAAAGGAGGAGATTATCAATTCGGATGTTTATATCTACATATATTGTATTTTTTATTATATACGAGTATGTTATTGTACACCAATAAAATAAATTACAAAACTAAAAAAAATACAATTGGCCGCCTTATCGCATTCTGCGATCTTTATTTTTATATTCACTAGCTGTGCCCCGCGGTTTCACCCGTGTAGACCGGGATAAAAGAAGTATGTGTTAATCCATAGTATAAGCTATCTACATACCAAATTTCACCCAAATCGGTTTAGTCGTTTGAGCGTGAAGAAGTAACAAACATGCAAACACACACTCACAAACTTTCGCCTTTACAATATTAGTGTGATGTGATACATAGAACTTACTCCCGGGATAAAAATCGTATATCAGAATAAAAGTAGGTAGGTATTCTACGAGTATGTCCTATTCCACATTGGACATGGTCTAGTCGTGTGTCAAGTTCCATCCAAATTCGTTTACCCGATAAGACTTGAAGATTAAACAGACAGATAAACAGAGTTACTTTCTCATTTATAATATTTAATTGGATGGATTAAAGTGCTGGTACAAATAACGTACCATCGGTACCATATGAGTTAAGTATTAAGGGCCTACCTCCGCATAAGTGGCGCCTTCATTGAATAAAAAATAAAGATTAACGAATCTTATGTTGCGTTTGTTACTAAAAAGATAAGGTATTTTTACGTTGTTAAAACAGGACTCAAAATGTTCCGTAAAAATTAGTAAGCAAAAGTGCCGAAAACGGCATACCTTATCCTATTTGTAACAAACGCAACATAGGATTCTTTCATCTTTATTTTCTGTGCTTTGCTACGATTTTTTAATTAATGAGGGCGCCACTTGGCGGCTATAATACGCCTTAAGAATGGATTTTATGATTATTGTATTATACAAATAATTATGTATGATCCATGGACGTGTTTACGCGGTTTTAAATGATTTGATACTGTGTGAGTCTAAGAAAATCTAAGATTAACTTCTAAAACGAATACTTGTTTTGAAGGTTAACCACTAAGTTGAAAACAGATTTTGTAAGCTTAACTTGACAAAGATTCTAACCTTTTAACAGCCAGTTGCCATGGAAATGATTTAAACAAAATACGACTGCCAAAAAATGCCAGGACGAGTCTTAACAACAATGGCCGAAATTATCATAAGGATAAAACCATTTTAAATCAATGAAAACAATTAAATTATTCAAATAAACAACCTTGTCCAGGTAATAAAGTTAGCAAGTAGGTACGAGTACCTACGCATGTTATTTTTTATCTATAGTTCTATACTACTACTATTTTTAGAGTTCCGTACCCAAAGCGTAAAACGGGACCCTATTACTAAGACTCCGCTGTCCGTCCGTCTGTCTGTCTGTCCGTCTGTCACCAGGCTGTATCTCATGAACCGTGATAGTTAGACAGTTGAAATTTTCACAGATGATGTATTTCTGTTGCCGCTATAACAATAAATACTAAAAAAACAGAATAAAATAAATACTTAAGGAGGCTCGCATCTGCCCAGGGGTTGTGGATAAACTCGAAAGTGAGTTACCGCGCCCCTGGGCATTCAGGGCAGGGAAGGAACAGGGCTGGGTTTTAGTCAGTAAGAGTCTGACACGCCCTTTCGCTCCACCCTAGAGCGGGAGATGTCTTCGGATGACTTCCCATCCCACAAAAAAAAGGGGGGGCTCCCATACAACAAAAGTGATTTTATTTCTGTTTTAATAGATAATGGTACGGAACTCTACGTGCGCGAGTCCGACTTGCACTTGGCCAGTTTTTTTACTATCCCACCTGATGGTTAGCGATGATGAGGTCGATGATGGAGCACGCTTGCCTAGAAGTAACCTATTCACTCTAGACTAAGTCATGAGTGAATAGGTTACTTTTTTAACACAAAATAAAAAACTTTTTACAAAAATAATACTAAAAAATGCAAAATAACTTTAATTTCGGAAGTCGGTGTTTCTAGTTTGGTTTCTTCGTTATTTGACACCGACTTCCGAAATTAAAGTTATTTTGCATTTTTTAGTATTATTTATGGAAGTCGGTTGTATTTTTTTTGTAAAAAGTTTTTTATTTTTCACTTTTTAGTGGTTTTACCCCATTCTAAAACTAAATTAATAGTAAAGTTATGCCCGAATTGATAGCCCCAAAAATAGGGAATTTGAACGTAGTTGGTGAAATTAGGGTGTATCAGGGTGAACTGTACAAATCTGTATACCCCTTCAGAGCGCATCAGCGTGATGTAATGTTGTGGAGTGGTGAAAACAATATACAGACATGCGATTGCAGCAATTCTGGAAGGTTTGCTATCATTTATTGAAGAATTCCGTTGTGTATCTCCGAAGTCCTTCATCAGATCTTCACCAAATTAAAATGGGACCAAATGCAAAGCAACAGCTTTCAAATAAAAAAAAAATCTTCAAAATCGGTTCACGTAGTTAGAAGTTATGAGGTAACACACATAAAAAAAAAAAATAAAAAAAAATACAGTCGAATTGAGAACCTCCTCCTTTTTTTGAAGTCGGTTAAAAAAAATACAACCGACTTCCATAAATAATACTAAAAAATGCAAAATAACTTTAATTTCGGAAGTCGGTGTTTCTAGTTTGGTTTCTTCGTTATTTGACACCGACTTCCGAAATTAAAGTTATTTTGCATTTTTTAGTATTATTTATGGAAGTCGGTTGTATTTTTTTTGTAAAAAGTTTTTTATTTTTCACTTTTTAGTTGTTTTACCCCATTCTAAAACTAAATTAATAGTAAAGTTATGCCCGAATTCATAGCCCCAAAAATAGGAAATTTGAACGTAGTTGGTGAAATTAGGGTGTATCAGGGTGAACTGTACAAATCTGTATACCCCTTCAGAGTGCATCAGGGTGATGTAATGTTGTAAAGTGGTGAAAACAATATACAGACATGCGATTGCAGCAATTCTGGAAGGTCTGCTATCATTTATTGAAGAGTTCCATTGTGTATCTCCGAAGTTCTTCATCAGATCTTCACCAAATTAAAATGGGACCAAATGTGAAGCAACAGCTTTCAAATAAAAAAAAATCTTTAAAATCGGTTCACGTAGTAAGAAGTTATGAGGTAACACACATTAAAAAAAAAAATTAAAAAAATACAGTTGAATTGAGAACCTCCTCCTTTTTTTGAAGTCGGTTAAAAATAGCTAGGGAGTGACCCCAGAAATGACGGTGACATAGTAATCACGTGCTGCTGTACACAGCGAGGCTCAGGGGTGATCCTATAACAGTCTCATTAGGGATGTGCCACAACAGGCGTTGCATAGAAATAGTTCCAGGGGGTGATGTTTTAAGAGGTCGCTGAGCTCCATCTTTATGCTGATGGCAGTCGCCTTTTGAAGGTTAACAAAAAGCTATAGAAACTTTTTTACAAAAAAGAAACATCCGACTTCCAAAAAAGAAAATACAATAAAAATTTAAAAATTAAATTAATTTCGGCAGTCGGTGTTTCTTGTTTTATTTCTTCGTTATTTGATCTTGTTTTTTTTTTGTAAAAAAGTTTTTTATTTTTCAGTTTTTAGTTGTTATACCCCAGAACTCGAAACCCCAGTTACATGGAACGTGGAATTTAAAGACACTCGTAATTGTGGTCATAATAATATACATATTTTTCGTTTTCGTTCAGTTTTACAAAAAGCTCTGAAGCAATTTCAATAAAATTTATATGGGACCACCTCGAGAGTCTGTACTTTCGGATAAAAAGAGAATTTTGAATATCGGTCCACAACTGACAGATAAATCGGTGGAAATATATAAAAAAAAAACATACATACAGTCGAACATAGAACCTCCTCCTTTTTAGAAGTCGGTTTAAAAGTAGGTACTATTTCTAACTGCGCCCCACATTCTACACTATACAACTCTAAAATGACCATAGATCCTTATTCATCTGCCAGGGTCGCGGGTGTGTTAGAAAGAGTCACCGCGACCCTTGCACAGACAACTGAAGGAACACGGGTGGGATTTAGTCAGTAAGAGTCTGACACTAAAAGCGGAAGAAGTTATTGGATGATTTCCCACCAAAAAAATAGCCCCATATTCATAACCTCAAACTACAATAACGTAAAAATGAAAACCATGTAACCTCTCTTTTGTGGCTTGACTCCTAGTTTCAAACCAACAATAAGTTTACCCTGAATGATATCATCACAAACTCATTCACAAAACGACCATCATTTCAACTACCAAACCCGCATACCAAAAAGAACTACAGATAAAGTTATGTACACAGTTTCATGTAAAACATAGACAATTTTGACTGACAACTGAGATACCTTTGTGCGAAAAGTTATGAAACTATTTGTTCTGGCTCGCTAATATTACGAAGAACATTGTGCAGTGGAGTCAAGGTAACTGACTTATGAACCTTGACTTACAGGTTCTAGGAAGCTGTTACATGTCACCCTTGTTATGAGTAAAAAGTAATTAATAAAAAAATATTGTTGGTGCGTAACATCTTTGCACCTTTGTGCTCTTCTATCTGTATTTGTTCATTTTTCTCTTGTAATTGTTTTTGTGTGTGCATAAATAAATAAATAAATCTTTCCTCTCGCTTTCCTGCAATCTGTGGGAGTAATTTCTTGAAATGAGACGGAAGTGTGTAACAGAAAGCCGAGGAAGCGCGCGCTATTTGATTTGACTATGAACGCGCGGTGGTAGAGTTGGCCGTCAGATGGTAGAGCGTGCGCACGGTAAGTCTGCGCGCGGTGGAAATCGGAACTAAACGTTTTAATCTTATTTTTCAGGATAGAAAATAAATGTTGCTCATTACCAAGGTGAAATGTCAACTGTTACACATCATAGGCGACTACTGTAAGGCTGACTCGTTTTTTTTAAACAAGCTTTTAGTCATACACGAAGGTATGGTATACATATTTTTCGTTTTTGTTCAGTTTTTCAAAAAGCGCTGAAGCAATTTCGATAATATTTATATTGGTCCCATATAAATATTATCGAAATTGCTTCAGCCTCGTGGTATATTCTATCGGATAAAAAAAAAATTGAAAATCGGTCCACAACTGACGGAAAAATCGGTGGACATACATATAGTCGAACATAGAACCTCCTCCTTTTTCGAAGTCGGTTAAAAATGCATTGTCATCGGAACTGAACCAATACGTAAAAATCTTTTTTACAAAAAATATAACCGACTTCCAAAAAAGAATTTTGGCTCGATCTTAATAATGGCAACAAATAGACGCGTATAATCTTGTAGGAAGGTACGGAACCCTTCATGCGCAAGTCCGACTTGCACTTGGCCGGTGTTTTACAAAACCGACTTCCGAATGAAAGTTATTTTACATTTTTTTGTGTTTTTTTTATGGAAGTCGGTTGTATTTTTTTGTAAAAAAAGTATATTTCTTTTTGTCACGGAGCCGAAAGCCAGAGAGAGGAAAAAGTTCAGGTAGATTAAGACAGAAATACTTGAAGGATTATATAAGAAGGTCGCGGGTTCGATTCCCGCACGGAAGAAACATTTGTATGGCCTACAAATAGTTGTTCCAGGTCTGGGTGTCATGTGTAAGTGAGTTTACATGTTTGTGAACGCACCCACGACACAGGAGTATTTTCTAGTGTGGGTCAAAGTTTATCCAAAAAAAGAGGTTCCAGGCCTAAGGTACTTAAGTTGAGTTCATCCTGAATACATTTTAGAATAATTGAAGTCATAAAATCATGGGGAACATTGATGAGTTTAAATCTAACTGGTTTTACAAAAATATTTGCGTGACATCAAAGGTAACTTGACTGACACATTTCATAACTATTTTTATTACCATGCTATCTGTATATATAAAATTGAAATTCCTGACTGACTGACTGATATATCAACATACAGCTTAAACCGCTAGTCCTAGAGACATGAAGTTTGGAGGGTGTGTTCTTTGTGGAGATTAGGTATGCACTAAGAAAGGGGTTTTTCGAAATTCAACTTTAATGGTTTTTAATTGGACATCACGTCTAAACGACCTGTCTTATTTCTTTGAAAAAAATATATGTTACTCTAGACAATTTTCTTCGTAATTTAATCTCAGAATATTTGAAATTATATTTTTATAACATAGTGTAATTAATTTGTAAAGTTATGTCTAACGCGGATAAAAAATTGAGAATAAAGCGTATTTTTATGAAACCTTCGCCGTTTTAAAGATCATTTAAGTATTTACAATTTAGTTTCAGTGTTTTAGTTTAATACTTGTTGTTTTAAATGTAATAAATTAATAATGCGTCTAATTTCGGACAGCGCTTCTTGATGGACGAGTCCTATTACTGGTTGGACATAGTATACGACGCGTTACGTGAGCTCAGCGCAGAACACGCAAGCTAACCACTCAAGGTCGTTGGCAGCTAATAGCGCCTTAAGGAAAAATGGGTTGAAAGTTTATAACAGAAGTACTAATTCCATGCGGGCGAAGCCGCTGGCAGAAACTGTTAATTTTAATGTTTGAAGTTAAGTTATTAGTAGTCTACATAAAATAAAACCTTGACTTGTACACGCTTTATTAGGTTAGGTATAATGAATATTTGAAGGTTTTAAAGTGACAACTTAGGGTAAGGGCTGAACTTTTGACAAGGAAACAAGCATTACCTAGATACAATGTGACAGGAACTGACGCTTGAGTGGCGTGTTCTTGAAATTAAGTTAAGTTACTTAGTTAACCAAGTTACAAAATGTTATTACTAAACACTGAGTTGGATTTTGTAAGCCTCTGTTTAGGAAGGTTTTATTAATGTTTAACTGATTGTATCTTACTTCTAACTAATATTATAAATACGAAATTTTGGATGTATGGAGGGATTGATGTACTTTTGTTACTGAATCTCACCAGAACGACTGAAAGAATCTGAATTAAATTTGGTACACAGGTAGAGTATAGTCTGGAATAGCACATCACACTAATATTATAAAGGTGCAAGTTTGTGAGTGTGTGTGTTTGTATATTTGGTATGTAGCTATATATACCCTGGATTAACACATGGGCTACTTTTTATCCCGCCTGGTCTACGCGGGTAAAACCGCGGGGTGCAGCTATAATTATTGTAGGAAGTACTAATAAGGATGATTAAAAAAAAATTCTAGTTAATCCGTAAGTCAAATTATCAAAAAATATTGGACTCGTATTTTTTTCTTTATCAAATCAATGATAACTTAAAAAGAAAAAAACTTTTTTACAAAAAAAACAACCGACTTCCAAAAAAATGCATTAAAAATTAAAAAATAACTTTAATTTCGGCAGTCGGTGTTTGTATTTTACTTCTTCGTTATTTGACACCGACTTCCGAAATTAAAGTTATTTTTTAATTTTTAGTGCATTTTTTTTTGGCAGTCGGTTGTTTTTTTTGTAAAAAAGTTTTTTATTTTTCACTTTTTAGTTGTTTTACCCCAGAACTAAAAACCCCAACAACATGGAACGTGGAATTTAAACATTTGGAGAACACCAAAACGTCATCGAGGTATACGTTTTTTTCGTTTTTGTTCAGTTTCTCAAAAAGCGCTAGACCAATTTCGATAAAATTAATATGGGACCACCTCGGGAGTATATTTTTTCGGATAAAAAAAGAATTTTGAAAATCGGTTCACAACTGACGGAGAAATCGGCGTACATACATAAAAAAAAAAAACATACATACAGCCGAACATAGAACCTCCTCCTTTTTCGAAAGTCGGTTAATAAAATGCATCAAAGTTCAAGAGTGGGGGCTTGTTACGTCACTTTTGACTAAAAAGTGGTACAATTTAAACTCAAGTGTGAAGTCATATGAAATTTCAACGCACTGTATTGTCTTCATTATTTGTTTACGTGACAAAATAAAATAGACGTGTTCAATATTTGTTGATACTCGTAATCTAACTGGCGGACTTTATATTTTTTAGTAAATATGTCCTCTTTAGCTTGTCATGAAGAACATTTACAATTAATTTATTTCTAGGCTCTTCTTTTAAACTTCTCAATGATTGAATTTATATAATTGTTAAAATACTTTGCCTCACAGTGAAGACCACATTAAACTGGGTCCATCATTTTAATGTTTTGCCAAAACATACTTACTTCATTTCAAGCCTGAGAAAACTTTTTTTCTTTGAAATGCCCATCCCTCTGGTCACGTGAAGCGTCAAGTAATGTTTGCTGATATCCCGAAAAACTTGATGAGCACTCGGACCCCATGGCCCTAATGTTTCAACCCAAAACGGCTCAAACATTATAACTCCCAATGAGGTTGTTATATTTGTGCCGCTTTTTTTATATTTTTGTTGATTTCCTACGACTTTAAACCCTCTCACAGAGAAAAATCCTGAGTCCCAGCAATGGATTCATTATACACTAATTAGTGATAATTATGTTCCCAAAGGCACAAAACATTTTGGGAACACATTCGAGAGTGGAATTCCCTGCCGGAGTCTGTTTCCTGATAGCTACATCCTGAAGATCTTTAATTCAAGAGAGAATGGGTTACTTCTTGGCAAGCGTGCTCCATCGTCGACCACATCGTCGCTTATTATCGAAACCAAAATCAAAATTTATTTATTGAAATTTGGCTGAACTTTTTGAACGTCAAATTTCTACATAAAGACAGTCCCCCAAAAACCTCGCCCGTCACCACTTCCTAGTGTATTAGCTGTGAAGAAGAAGTGACTCAACAAACTCCCCAGAAACACATCTATCTGTTAAGTTTGAAGAACTTTAATTTATATAATTGTATGCAGTAATTAACATAACATTATATGTGTGTACTAATGAAGACAGAACTGCATGGAGAATTCCAAACCAAAATCGTTTGTACAGGGTTTCATCGCCTTAATAATACGTCTTGAACGACATAGATGGCGCTAGTATAGTAGTTGGATTGGAAAATATACATCTCTCGTTAAAGAACATTATCTTGTTTTTTGCTAGTTACAATATTACTTAATTTTAACACAAATTCTCCTACGACATTACAAACCTTATAAAGCAAAGCTCGTAATAACTAGGATTCGAACTCGGTGGCATAAAATTTACCGATACCATAGCCACTGGACTATTGCGTCATTACGCAATGAGTTGAAATTATCCTACTCTTTATTATATCGAAGTTGTTTAGCGACTTTAACCTGTATCATAAATCTCAAAAGAATTGAGGTTAGTTTAATATTGACTGTATAAAAATTAAATCTTTTTGTTCAATCATAACGTTCTTTACTATCTTTGAGTGAGTTCAGTTACGATTGCATTTAACAATTTTTTAATATTTATCTTTACCATGAGTTCGCATTCTAATATTGATATGGCTACGAGGGCCCAAATAATAGCATTGCATAATCAAGGCCTAAATTATTCTGAAATTTCGAGAGAAACTGGCTTAAACGTAAGTAATGTTTTAAAATCACTGTTCGTTATTTATTTTATTATCCATGGTTATCGATACACGAAAATAATAAATAATATATTTCCCTTATAGGTAAAGACTGTCACTTTATGGATAAAGCGGTTTCAAGAAGAGGGTTCGTTGTAACACCGCAGTAGATCTGGCAGAAGACGCTATATTGACTCAGACCAGCGTCAACTTATGGTGCAAGGTTATGAGGAAAATGGCTTTACACCAACAAGATATTACGCAGAGTTGTTTGATACATCTTTGCGGACGGTGTATCGTGCTCTTCATAGTGAAGGTCTGCATTATCGTCGACATGCTATTAAGCCATTGCTAACCGAAGCTAATAAAAGAGCACGATTGGAGTTCGCTTTGAAATACAGACATTTCGACTGGAGCAACGTTATCTTCAGTGATGAAAAGACTTTCAAGTCTAGCCAGCACGGGCGAGTTAGGTTGTGGCGTAGGAATAATACGCGTTATGATAGTGATCACGTTGTGCCTAACTCTGAATCCGGTCGTATAACAGTGAACATTTGGGGATGGATGACAGCTGCAGGACCAGGAGAACTTACTGTAATACCCAGTCGTGCAAACAGTGTTAACTACTTAGATGTGCTGAATGACGTCATGTTGCCCACTGTGCGGAATGTTTTTCCTGTAGAAGACATGCCAGTAATAACGTTCGTGCAGGACAATTGTCCTATACACCGTTCCATAATTGTGCAAGAGTGGTTTAGCCAGCAATCGGACATACGAATTATTCCTTGGCCTGCGAGATCGCCAGATTTAAACCCCATTGAAAATTTATGGAGCGTTATGGTTCAAAAGTGGGACAATAGGAACGAAAGGACTAAGGAAGCACTGAGTACTCACTGCATGGAGGTATGGGATTCTATACGGGGTCACAATTTATGTGAAAAATTAATAGACTCCATGGGTTCGCGGTTGCAAGCTGTAATCGATCAAAATGGCGGATACACGAAATATTAAAGAATATAAAGTGTTGACTATTGAATTGAGTAATAATGATTGAGTAAAAATGAAAAGACCGGGGTAGCTATAATTTATATGATAAATTACAGTAATCAAACTTGGTGTAAGTTGGATAAATTTATACATTACTTTATAACAACAAAATGTTATTACACTAATGATTTTGATTTCTTATATAATATAAGAAATTAAAATAAAAACAATATAAATATAGATTCCTTTCCAACATAATAAATTATTTATTTATTATTATAAACAACTCGGTCCCAAAATGACAGCTATAACCCGGTCTTACAATTGTTATTGATTTTAGGTTTAGCTTCAATTTCTTCCTCCTTCTGGAACGAATACTTAAGCTATGAACCTTAGTCATAACATAATGCACAAATCAATCATTATAGTCAATACCACTAAACATAATTATGCAAAACGTAAAATTTTTATAATTTATGAGTAGGTAAAATATTTACAGAACTAAGGTTGCATATATAGTGAAAGTTATTATAACATAATGTAAATAAAACTAAATAATAGAAGAATAGCACAACACAGTTTTGATTTAGAATACTTATAATATCTATTATACAGTTTTACTTTGTTAAGGTCTTCTATTTTGTAATAGAGTTATTCAGTTATAAATTTTATTTGTATTTCTCCTTAACAAGTGAATTAAATCATTGTTAATTGGATGTAAAACTGCTAGGTTAGGTTATACATTCTATAAGAAAGAAAGACATAAATTGTATTCTTCTTTGAGAATTAAATGTCTTAAACTATAATCAATAAAATAGTTTCATTTCTTATCCTTTACGAGAATTAAACTTAGTAAATCTTAAGCTGTAAGAAAAATATATCTAAATCTTCTACATAAATGTTTTTTACTAATAATACTAATACTTACCACCAATTATGAAAGTAATTTATATAATATATATTTATATAATGTTATATATAGTAGTATATGTATACTTGTATATTATCCCTATATTCATTTATACATCTTATACCTCATATTTTTTATATTATTTATAACAAAAAATAAAATAAAAACGTTTAAAAATACAAAAAATAGAATATAAATTATATATTAGAATAATTAAATTTAAAAAAAGTCGACAGAGAGCTGGGTTGCGAACCGGTGCCCTGTTGAACGATCTATGTTATTCTGCCATGCTTATCCACCTGAGCTACTGACTATTTATTCTGGAACGTGAAAATAAGAGCTACTTTGTGAATGTAGGGATTTTTATTATTTGTGATCGACGCCATCTGTAGTCGAATTAACCGATATAGTACCAATTGGCTTATTTAGTTTGGTTTAGATGGCGCTGTATTAAGTACTCGGAAATAAGAAAATATGGTAATTTTTGTTTATTTGAATATAAATATATTATTATTACTTAGTAATTATTTTAGGTACTAAAAACCTTATTATCTGCCTCTGCATAATAAGGTTTATAAGCTTTGCAGTGTTATTTTCATGATTGAACAGCGCCATCTAGTCGTCTCATGAAAGTCATGATACGTAATGCAAAACCTCACAGTCAAAAGTCGACCTTAGGCTCTCCATGCACCTTTGTCATCAATAGTACACAGAAATATGATCAGGTGAGATAGTGGTGAAGCAAGAGGTTATTAATGTTAAGAAAAAATAATTACTATGCAAGTGGGGAAGTAGGGAATATGCATGATATTTTTTTATTTGTTCAACTGAAGTCTTATTAACTCTATTGAACAAATATGAAGGAATTTTCAAAATATCATCATCAGCGACGAAGATATAAAGCTTTAAAGTTGATTACTAGAAAGAGAAGTCCGACGTGTTCTTTGATGTCAAAGAACATGACGCCCATACAACTGCCATAGAAAACAGCGTTTTCGAGAGAGGGACAAATATATTTGTTTAAAATTGTTATATCTCGTTTAATTTTCGATCAATTTTGATTCTGCTTTCACTGTTCGTACTCTATTTTAGTATATTCAGCGATAAACCGGTTAGAACACAAAAAAATTTTTCATGCATATTCCCTATTCTTGAAACAAGAATAATATAATATGCAAGCTATTAAGAACATGATGCATAGTATCACGTACGCATCTAAATAATTATCTTATCAACACGTCCGCTTAAATTTAGATTGATGATTGAAGTCGTTAATATTGTAACAATGGAGAGCGTTGGGCGGCCATTTTGGGGACAGCTTTATTGACAGTATTTTGATCCAAGCTGTTGCGACAGGAGATTGTTTTATTATTTCTTTCGTTGGCCTTTTTTTCTGTGTTATTTTTTTGTTTATAATATTTTTTTTTTCCAAAAATACAACCGACGTCCAAAAATTAAAATACACTAAAAATTTAAAACAACTTTGTTTTCGGAAGTTGGTGTTTGTATTTTATTTCGTCATTTGACACCGACTTCCGAAATCAAAGTTATTTTTAAATTGTTAGTGTATTTTTATTTTTGAAAGTCGTTTGAATTTTTTGTTAAAAAGATTTTTATTTTTCAAATTTTAGTTGTCATACCCCAGAGCTCAAAACCCCAATAACATGGAACGTGAAATTTAAACATACTCGTAATTGGAGGAAACCGAAACGTCATCTATGTATACATATTTTTTGGTTTTGTTAATTTTTTCAAAAAGCGCTAAAGCCATTTCGATAATTTTTTTATGGGACTACCTCTGGAGTATATATAATAATACTCTTTCAAAAAAAAATATGTTGAAAATCGGTCCTCATTTGACAGAGAAATCGGTGAAAATACATAAAAAGAAAAACCTGCTTTTTTCGAAGTAGGTTAAAAATGAAATTATCTAATAAAAATGCAACAAAAATCATTTCATATTCATCTTCTAAATATAAATAATTAATCTTTCCTATGTTGTTCTCAAAGAATTGACGCATTTTCGATGTGATGCTGGAGACGAATTTTAAAAATACCTTGAACTGTAAAACGCTCCTAGGCACCGATCCTAACTCAGCTCCGAATGAATACTCGCTTGTCCACCATATCCCAACAACACACTCTGAAAAAACTGATTGTAGTTGGGAACACCGAAAGCAAACGATCGCGTGGCCGGTCACCAACAAGATGAACCGATCAAGTGAAAAAGGCCTCCAAATTCTACAGACATGGTCGTATACTTACGATTTTATGTCACTAAAACCTCCCCGGTGAGCATATGGGTATGCCCCCCCCTCCCCTGTGACCTCTTCAAAGACCACCCTTGAACGCCCTCTGTACAATAGCTGATAGGACACATCCTTGACGAAGCCTATAGCATCTAGATCTAGTCTTATCTTTAGGCTCTGTTTCCCACACCGGATGAAGACAGAAATAATGAGAGAATTAATTATTATTTCAATGCTAAAAAGTGCAAAATCAAATTAATAAGCGTGTTTTATAACAACAAACTAACAATCTACTAATTACCGACTAAGAAATGTTTTGATACAGATTTCTAAATACTGAATTTTGGAATATAAATATTGTGCCTCTACGTAAAAAGTGTAACCCACATGGGTGGGATATTTTAGATAGATACTGCTATTCTTTATTAATGTCAATTCTGCGAACTTTGAGAAGAATGTACCTACAACAATATCAATCACTGAGAATGAGAAATAATGAACTACGTATGAATAGTGAAACATAACAGTCGCACGGGTCGAGAGGTGCCGGGCGTAGGACGAAGGAACAGGGGTGGGTTTTAGTCAGTAAAAGTCTGACACACCCTCCCGCTCCACCCAGAGCGGGAGAAGTCATTGGAAGATTTCCGATCACACCAAAAAAAAAACGGGTCAATCCGTCAGTTTAAGGCTCTATTACCCGCCAAGTGGCGCCCTCATTGAATAAAAAATCGTAGCATAGCATGGAAATAAATATTAAGAATCAAGAAAAAATAATGGCCGTTTCTGAAACTTTTGCCTACTACTTTGGATACGAAACATTCTGAGACCTGTTTTAACAACGTAAAAATACTTTATACTCTTTGTAACAAACGTGACGTTGATGGATTCTTTAATATTTATTTTCTAGGCTATGCTAAGATTTTTAATTCAATGAGGGCGCCACTTGGCTGGTAGTAGACCTTTAAGCTACACTTGCCAGGGTTGATCCATGTATGGGTGACCATCTTTACATTCGGAAAGCACTTTAAGCTGTTGGTTCCGACTGTCAATCGTGGATCTTTGACATTTGTTACGGGTCGTCAGAAGCTCGAAAGTCTGACAATAGTCTTACCAAAGGGGTATCGTATTACCCAATAACTGGGTTATGGAGGTTAGATAGGCAGTCGCTTCATGTAAAATACTGGTATTCAGCTGCATCCGCTTAGACTGGAAACCGACTCCAAGATAGTTGGCGAAGGCTAGACAGATTGATTGGTGAAGAAGAAATAAGCATTATTCCCATACAGATTGCACATTTTGAATAACTGATAGGCTCGCGCTTGACCACGATCTCACCAGAAAAAAAAAAGGTTAGCGACGATGTGTTCAACGATGGATCACGCCTACATAGAAGTACCCTATTCACTATTGACTTAAAGACTCCTAGTCAAGTCCTTAGTCAAGATTTAAATGATCTTACCAACACAGACACACTTACGGATATATACGAGTACTTTACATCACAATAATCACGATAAACTTTACATCATAGTACATAATAATCTCGACGATTGCGCGGTGGTCTCATCATCAAACGAATAATTGCGAGATGATTTTTGTGGAATTTGTGGAAATATCATGCATTGGTACCTACTTAACCTAGTAAAGGCATCATTTTTGATTACCTACATGATATAAAGTAATAATAAGAAGAAGTAAAATTGAGTGCAGTGGTGGCACAGCGGAAAGAGCCGCGACTTACGAGTTGTAAGTTGAGGTTTGACCCCAGCCAGGCGCTTTACTTAGAGAAAAATTATTTCATCATCATTGCTCTCAAAACGGTGAAGGAAAACATCATGAGGTAACCGCCACCAAGCCTAGACACCGCATGTCCTAGAACAAAAAAAATCAAAGACATGTGAAATCTACCAACCCAAACTGGGCTCGCGTGAGTGATTACAACCCACTCCCTCTCGCAGAGAGGAGGCCTTTTGTCCCAACAGTGGAAAAATAAAAGGGCTGATTATGCCTAAGCTCTGTATCTTCGTTTATATGTTTGGAAGGGGTCATCTCTGAACGTTCTGATACGGAAATTCATTCCAGACGGCCTAGTGTCAGTTTTTTAACGCACTTGAACGCGTTTGCGTAAACGTTTGCTTATGTCAAATCGTATGGAAAAGAAAGCTTCACTATCGCTGAGTGCCATAAGCTTTTTATTTCGGAAAATGCATGGGGATAGGCCCTGGGAGCCAGACTTTTGGAAAAAGCTTGCTTACGCTAACATAAATATTGTTCCGGACCGAATCTCAGTTACGGACCAATATGAATGTTCTACACCTAATTGCGAATACGAACAACCCGCACATCATCACAACCCTATGGGAGTGTACTCTTTGGCAAACTGAACGCAATATTATGTTGGATATTATTCAGCCTACGTCTAGAGTTGTCTATTACACGGTCCTTGTGGAAACTAGAAAGAATTTCCGTGCGTCCAAGCGTTTTTGCCATACCTATTATTGGAATCAAATGTAACAGCTCACAATTTCAGGACCCAATAATATTAGTGTTTTTTAACCAGTGGTGCTTGGCAACTGGGCTTACCCTAGTTGAAAATACCCCCTTTGTGCCTAATGGCCTAGCTTTGTTCTGTCTCCCGCTTGATAAGGAAGGAAGTGGTTATTATGTTTTTCTTACTCCTCCACTGTCTTTTCTGATGAATTTCGTTGCGGGACCCAAGACAGTTTAATCGTTTCTCTGGGACTCGTCGAGCTTCATTGCCTCGGCGTTTTTTCTGGTGGTCACCAGTGTTTATTCTGGCTTACAGAAGTTACAGTGGTTTGGGAACAGTGTGGCGGGCTTGACCCAAATTAAAAAAAAATAGGACCAATCTTAACGGAGATTAGCCAAATAAGCAGGAGATATTGTAGTGCACAAGCGTGTGCGCAAACCTAAGTGCACTATCTGTTATTTGTCTCTCATAGTCCGATGGGACGGCAATCCGACAAGACCGAGGTTTTCTGAGGCACATGGGTGTCACACCACCAACTTCCAAAATCCGGGCTGCTACAGAGGAACTCCTAATGGGGAAAATCCAAAAGCACTTTTTGCCCGACCCGGGAATCGAACCCAAGATCCCACGACTCAGCAGTCACGCTTACAATCATGAGACCAAGGAGGCAGTCGAAAAAAGTGTAAGTATTCCACAAAAGAGGAGGTTGAGATTTACTAGCACATCCTGGTTGTAATTACATTTAATTGCAGACGAATTTTAGATTCATCATAATTGGCATCTAGCGTGAAGTTTTGAGTTATTTATAAACTAGAATCTTATTCCAAACACAATTGCTACGCTCTAACTTGATAATAAGGATCTTGCAGACCGGCGCGATGAAACAATGCGACAAGATTTTTTTGTAAAAATTGTTCTTAGAACACTAGTTTTAGAATAATTTCTGTGAGTCTGTGGAAGCCTTTATTGTTTGACGTCAATTTGTAGGTTCTGTTGCCTACCTCAAAATAACTTCTCAAATTATGTAAATAAATTTAGAAAAAAAAATATGTGTAACATCTTTCCTCTCTTTCGTGCGATCTGTGGGAGCGATTTTGTGAAATGGAACGGAAGTGTGTAACAGGAAGCCGGGGAAGCGCGCGCAATTTGATTTGACCAATAAGCGCGTGCGGTGGTAGAGTTGGGCGTCAGATGGTGAGCGCGCGCAGGAAATCGGAACTAAACGTTTTCATTTTATTTTTCAGGATAGAATGTTAATGTTGCTTATTACCAAGGTGAGATGTCAAATGTTATTATCATATTATGCGACTACTTTAACACTCGCTCTTTTTTTTAAACAAGTTTTGACCCTTGTCAGCATGTGTGATGAAAAGTAGGTACTTACGAGTACTACTTATGATAACAAAAGATACTAGCCCAAATGCAACTGTCCTACCATTTGACATCAGGTAGCTCCAGTCCTACATAAGCCCCACGCCATCATATGATCAGCTTGATGGTATTATAATATTCCATTGTCACCGGACTTCCATATGTCAAATTTAAGCTCTACTGTTATCGAAAAATGCTTTGCAAATTTTGAACTACTTACATAAGAACTTTGAAAATTAAATAAATAATAATATTAAAGTTGATAATAAAAATATACAAAAACGATTGCAGCTAATTTCGCAGATTTCTTCGTCAAATACGGAATTTTCGCATCGTATTTAATGAGATTATGATCATAAATATCAGAAATGGCGCACACTTGTCGTTGTTGATCAAAAATCTTATTTAATTAAGTTTTTTGTTGGTTAGGCAAAAAAATACAGGTTTGTTTATGAGCTACCTTATCTTTTTAATGTTAAAAACATTTACGTCAATTCCTTATAGACGTAACCTAGATACAACTAAACAGACGTAAACACACTGGGCAACACATTTCCTTACGAATAAAGTACTTACTTATTATTATTTTACTAATTGGAAGCAAAACATCGGAACGGTGAAGAAAAACATCGTGAGGAAACCGGAATGTCCTAGAACCAAAAATTCGAAGACATGTGACCTATACTAATCGGCACTAGGTCCGCGTTGTGGATTATAGCACTCCCTCTCGTGGGGGAGGCCTGTGTCCCAATACAGGGAATATTTAAAGGCTGAGAGGCGCATTAATGCTTAAAATGTGGGCAACCTATTATTTTCCCAACTATGTTGGGGTCAGCTTTCAGTCGTTGTTAACAGGATACAAATTAATACCAGTATTTTTGACCGACAAAAAAAAAGGAGGAGGTTCTCAATTCGACCGTAAATATATATTTTTTTAGGGTTCCGTATCCAAATGGTAAAACGGGACCCTATTACTAAGACTCCACTGTCAGTCTGTCTGTCTGTCCGTCTGTCACCAGGCTGTATCTCATGAACCGTGATAGTTAGACAGTTAAAATTTTCCCAGATGATGTATTTGTGTATGTTGCCGCTATAACAATAAATACTAAAAAAACAGAATAAAATAAATATTTAAGGGGGCTCCCATACAACAAACGTAATTTTTTTGCCGTTTTTATAGATAATGGTACGGAACCCATCGTGCGCGACTCCGACTCGCACATGGCCGGTTTTTTATGTACGTTCAGCCCTCACTTCGTTATTTATGAATCGATTTAGATAATTCTTTTTTTGTTAGATAGGGTACACATCAATGGTGTCCCATTATGTCAAGGAAGTCAGGATCTGATTATAAGATCTTGATAAAATTGAGAGAAACCCTCGAAAATTGTGAGCATAAATAGTGTTTCTGTTTGCTTTTCATAACTTAAACTTAGCTGTTTGGCGCCAACCCAAAATTAGTTTATGCAAAATTTTATAGTTTATGTTAATAAGCTTACTCAAGACTTAAAAGGTTTATTTATTATTTGCTTTTTAGGGTTCCGAAGGGTCCAAATGGAGTGCAATTGCTATACTAACGTGTCCGTCTGTCAGTCTTTTCGTCTGTCTGTCCGTAGTCTGTCACAAAATTTTGTTCCGAAGAATTTTTTAACTTTCTATTGACTTATGAACTTGAAATTTTGTGATAATATTTATTATTACGTATATTTTACTAATAAATACCAAAATATTGATTTCCCTGATATGGTACGGAACCCTAAATGTGCGAATTACTACGATTGTGAGCCTTTGTCGGCTGAGAATTTCCATCCTTGTACGATCATAAATCAAATTATTATAATCTATCCCTAGACATAAGCCTCTTCTAATTTACAACAAAATACTAGTCATTGAAACGAGGAAATGTTAAAATATATAAAATACAACTAAGCTTTTAATAAACATGCAAATTAACTTTTTTCTACAACTTAATATAAAAATCGTGTGATGGAATTGTTTATCAAGGATATTCCGGAACAAATGCACGTGACTTTTTAAATGACACACATTTTTTAACATATTTAATTCAAAATAGCTATACAAAGACATTAAGTGCACTAGAAAAATATAAAAAACCGGCCGGTTTTTTATATTTTTCTAGTGCAGTTTTCTTTTTTTTTGTGTGTGAAGTCCGACACGCACTTGGCCAAGTGCGTGTCGGACTTCACACATTTAGGATTCCGTGCCATATGAGGGAAATCAATATTTTGGTATTTGTTAGTGAAATATACGTAATAATAAACATTATCACCAAATTTCAAGTTCTTAGGCCAGTGGGAAGTCAAAAAATTCTTCGGAACCAAATTGTGTGACAGACAGACGGGCACGTGAGTGACAGCAATACACGTTTGGACCCTTCAGGTACGGAACCTTTTATTTATTAATTGAATGTGTCGGAAATCATCCTATGACTTCTCCCGCTCAGAGCGGGAGGGCGTGTCAGACTTTACTGACTAAAACCCACCTCTTGTTCCTTGTGTTTCCCTGACTGAGTGCTCAAGGGCACAGTAACTCTGTTTCGCATTTATCCACGACGGGGTACGGAACCCTAACAAGACATTATGAATACTGTCAATATAAGCCGCGTTTTTGGTTTTAATCTCGATCAAAACTATTGTAACGATAACTTCATCATCATCATTCTTTCAGTCGAAAGACGTCCACTGACGAAATTTTATGTATAACAAGCGTCCCACCCTGGCTGATTCGATAGACAAGTAGGTACGTAGCGCCACCTAGTGTCCAATTGTGACCGACGAAAGTTATTCTTCTTTCCCTCGGGAAAGTTACTTTGTTTCTGGATGAAAGGTAACCCAATGTCCTTTTCTGTATCCTTAACCACATATATGCAAAATTTCATGATGTTCGGTTTAGTGGTTTAGGTGTGAAATGGTAACAAACAAACTTACTTTCCCATTTATAATAATAGTTAGGATGTAAGAAATCAGCCTCGCTACTCCACAGGCTGCGTGGCAGTCCCAACACTATCCTGCAATCGATAGCCGCCCGGGCAGACAGCCCGCTAGTGTGGGCACTCACAAATAGGACCCGATCGGTTTTAGTTATACATAGGGTAAGCTATTTTGTTACTAACACTGTAGACCACATTGTAGTCTGATTAAATAGAGATTATTATTATAACTACACCTCTACAGATCCCTTTAGGCAATACAGTTGTGAAGTACCTAATGTTGCTATTACCAAAATAGACGTGAATAATTTTGACGTTAATTTTTTTTTCATTTATGTTCTGTTAATTAAATGGTGTACATAATAAAGAGTATTCTATTCTATTCTAATAGACTATTTGCCTTACTAAGAATGCACATATTTACGTCGTCTTCGTGATAGGTCTCCTCCACTTGCATTGTACGTTTCGACACCAGCCGATGAGTCAGATGAAACAATAGCAATCTCATTGGGTACGTCTTTGGATTTATTACTGCTAATTCTAAGTTACACAACGTGATTGGTTACCTGACTGCCTCAGACGGAGGGTAATGTTTTTTTAAAGAGTTTGTATGTCTATTTTTTGCCACGCGCTGTATCCTAAACGGCTGGATAGATTTTGAGAAATGAGGTATCATTACATTGAATTAGACTATAAGAATTCTGAAAAAAAAGCAAGATGGTGGCCGCCATTATGTACCTAAGTGTGGTCGTTTTTTTGTGACATTGTCATGTTTTTTTTTTTTTTTTTTTTTTTTTTTTTGTGGGGTGGGAAATCATCCTATGACTTCTCCCGCTCTGGGCGGAGCGGGAGGGCGTGTCAGACTCTTACTGACTAAAACCCACCCCTGTTCCTTCCTGCCTTTGAGTGCCCAGGGGCGAGGTAACTCTGTTTCGAATTTATCCTCAACCCCCGGGCAGGCATCGGCCCTGACGGGCCCCGTCTCTTGCTGACAACTCTTTGAGGCGCGCGTGGAACACTACGCGCCGTCGACTCTCGGGCCTGGTGCTGATCGGACGGCGAGTTACCCACTACTCGCCGTCCGCAGGCCCGGGTCTACGGTGGCCGGAGATCGTCTCGCGGCGCCGGAAGGCCCCGGCGTCTCCTGAGGCGGCTGCTGCTGAGGGCGTGAGGGCGACTCCGTTGTTGGTGCTCTCTCACGCGTCCCGCCTCCGCCTTCGCGAGCATTACTGCTTCGCAGAAGGAGGAGACGGCTTCCCATTCCCTCTCGCTCCGTACCATGGCCTGAACCAGGGCAGGGCGCGAGAGGTCGCTGCCGCCTATCGCATCCACGAGGACACGGCGTTGCTCCGCCCAAGCGGGGCAGACCTCCACCGTATGCTCCACCGTGTCCTCGGGGCGATCCGTGCAATGGAAACACCCGGGCGTCACCTCCCGCTTGATCCGAAACAGGAACCTCCCGAAACAACCGTGTCCGGTGAGGACCTGCGTCAGGCGGAAGGTGAGGGCGCCGTGAGGTCTCTCCAGCCAAGCCTCAAAGAGGGGCACCACCGCCGCAATGGTGGCGTGCCCAGCGCGGGGTTGTGACAATCGCTGTCTCCACGTCGCCATGAGATCCTGCCGGAGCTCCGTCCGCCGAGCCGCGAGTTGTCGCGGCAGCGGAGTTTCACCCCGGCGTTTCGCCTCCTCGCGGTCCTCATAGAGGTTCGCGAGGATTTTTGCCTCCAGATCCCATGGCGATAATCCGGCAAGGAGGTTCGCCGCCTCGCAGGAGATCGTACGGTATCCTCGGATCATTCTGATCGCCATGACCCTTTGGGACGCGTTCAGAAAGCGAATAGATCGCTTCCTTAGCGAACGCGCCCACACCGGTGCTCCGTAAAGGGCCATGGACCGCACGATCCCCGCGTAGAGCCTCCGGCAGGAGGCGTTTGGCCCCCTCAGATTGGGCAGGAGCCGCCTCAAAGCAGCCCCGGCCCTGTTCAGTCTGGGAGCCAAACGTCGGAAGTGCTCGACGAAGTTCCACCGGCTGTCGAGGACGAGTCCCAGGTACTTCATCGTCCCCTCGACGCCGATGTGAACCCCTCCTACCGTTATCTGGGAACCCGCCGGTGGCGCATTCCGAGAACCATGAAAGCACATGGCCTCGGACTTGTGCAATGCCACCTCGAGTCCCAGTTGCCGGATCCTGTCCACGATTATCGCAACCCCGCGTGTCATGATGCTGGCCGCCGCCTCGTGCGACCACCCCTGCGCCAGGACCAGGGTGTCGTCAGCGTAGCATACTACGCTGACGGCGCTAGGGAGGTCGGCGCGCAGCACCCAGTCGTACCCGATGTTCCACAGAGGCGGCCCAAGGACCGATCCCTGTGGAACACCGCACGACATCTCTCGTCGGTTCCATTCTCCCTGGTGACCGGGGTAGATGACGGCCCTGTCCGTCAAATACGCCTCGACTACGCGACGGAGGTAGGGCGGCACCCGGTGATACCGGAGTGCCTCCACTATGCAACTCCAGGGCAGGGTGTTGAAGGCATTGGCGATGTCCAGAGACACCGCCAAGACGACCCTACCCCGGGCTACTGCATCCCCCGTCGTGAGGGCTCGTACGCGCATGATGGCGTCCACCGTAGAGCGCCCCCTGCGGAAGCCGTACTGGCTCTCCGCCAGATCCGGCCCCACCCGCGTCATGTGCCCGACGAGGCGGTCTGCAATTACTCTTTCAAAGAGCTTGCCCACCTCGTCGAGCAGCACGATGGGCCGGTATGCGGACGGAGAGTCCGCGGGGCGCCCCGGCTTCTTGATGAGGACCAGCTTCCCCGTCTTCCAACGGAGTGGAAACTGGCCCCTCTCCAAGCATGCGCTTAAGAGCCCTCTGAGTCGAGGCCCGAGAGCCTCCTGCAAAGCCAGGACCAAGGCTTTACCGTGCACGCCATCTGGTCCTGGGGCGGTGCTTTTGGCATTCAGCCTACGCACCGCCGCTCTCAGCTCTACCTCGGTCACTTCGGGAGCATCGTCGTCGTCGTCGGGTTGGTCCGCGTCAGGCACCACAGAAGGAGGCGGAGCCATAGGCGGGGGAGTATGTTCCCCTCGCGAAGGGAACAGAGCGCTCACCACGCCCTCCACGAGCTGCGGCCGGAGACTCTGCGTCAGCGGGGGCGCCCATGGGCGGAGTTTATCCCGCACCACTTTGTATGGGCGCCCCCACGGATCTCTGTTCAGAGTCCCCAGCGACTCCTCGCGGGCCAATTCTTTGGCCCGCTTGATCTCCGCTCGGAGGGCGAATCTCGCAGCTCTGTACCCCTCGTACAGCTCCGCCTCGATGGCTTCCGTATCCGGCGTGCGGTTACGGAGCCGCCTGCGGTACCTGGTGTACCGGCGTCGCGCGGCAATACACGCTTGGCGTAAAGCCGTAAGCGCCGGCGACCACCAGTACATCTGGCGCCGAGCACATCCTGGCTGGACCCGGGGCATTGCCACGTCACAGATCTCGGACATGGCCTCCTGGAACCACACCACCTCGTCATTGATGTCGGCAGGCCTGTCCGGTGATGACACCCAGGCCTGCACGATCGAGGCTTCCAGGAGTAGCTCCCGGTCCAGCTGCTTCAGCGACCAACGCGGACCACTCGGGGTCTGTCGGACCGGCGCGGTCGAGGTCTGGGCGGAGACGTCAAACCGGATATACCGATGATCGGAATACGTCTCCACCCCCTCCATGACGCGCCAGTCGACGACACGCGGTGACAGAGCGGGGCTGGCGAACGAGATGTCCACCACCGATTCACCCCGCATCCGCACACACGTGGGGACAGAACCCCGGTTCAGGTTGACCAGGCCCGTCTCTAGGGCCCAGTCCTCCGCCATCCTCCCCCGTGTGTCCGTGTACCGGGAACCCCAAGCCAAGTTCTTGGCATTGAAGTCCCCGAGGACGAGCACAGGGAGGGAACGGTACCCGGCGACGACGTCTCTCAACTCCGCGAGGGAGTTGTGGAACTCGACGAGAGTTCGGTTCGGGGAGAAGTACACCCCTACCACTACTATCTCCCCGAACCGTGCTGCTACGCAACCCCGACCCCTCCTGACATCCTCAAGGGTCGGGGTACCGGCGGCGGCCGACGAAATGATGGTCACTGAGCCGTCCAGGTCCTCCACCCAGTCATCCCTGGGCGGGACATAGTACGGCTCAGCGACCACGGCGACGTTAATCGACCACTGCGCCATGCTCTGGAACAACAGGTCCTGAGCAGGGGCGCAGTGGTTGATGTTCGTCTGGAGGAGGCGTAATGGGGCCGTTATTGGCATTCCATTACAGCCTCCTCCTCTCCAGCCCTCCGTGAGGGTCCCGCCACCGCGATGTTGGCGGCGGCGACGACGGCTGTGGGGGCGGCAACGGCGGAAGCGGCGACGGCGGCGGCTGCGGCGGTGACGGTGACGGTGGCAGCGGTGGCGGTAGAGGGCCTGCCCCTGGCCCTGGTCTTGGTGGGTGGAGCGCAGGTCTTGCTTCCAGCCCGGTGATCGGCCGGCTTGCCAGCAGCCGCACATGCTGTGCAGTGCGGCGCGGCATCGCACGAGCCGGCCTTGTGACCGGGCTGTCCGCAGCGGAAGCAGTTGCTCCCTCGGTCCACCTCCGAGGTGCACTTAGCTGCCACGTGGTCGCCCACATGGCAGCGAAAGCACCTCAGAGGTCTGGGCTCCAGCAGCTTGACCTGCGCAGACACCCAGCCCACCAAGAGCCTTCGGCCCTCTATTTTCCTAGCCGCCGACACGGGGCAGCTCACCGTTACGGTTTGCAGCCCCGTGGTGTCAGGACGGAGAGCGCCCACCCTCACCTGCTCGGCAGGGCACTCTCCAGTCTTGGCGACGGCAGCCACCACCTCTGCCTCCGTCACGGAGTCGTCCAGGCCCATGATGCGCATGTCTGCGCTCTTGGTGGGCCTGGACACTCGAGCCTCGTCGACCAGCAACGCCCTGATCTTCGCGGCTAGGGCGTCAGCAGCTAGGCCGCTGGAGGCGCCGGGGACCTCTAGCATCCGGGCTCCGGTCTTGGTGACCTTCACCCGGACGCCGTCGGCACACCCCACCTCCTCGAGGCTCACCGCCGCCTTAGTTTTGGCGAGCACGCTGCGGTAGGTCACGCCCTTCTGTACCGCTTCTGGCTGTAGGGTTATGACTACAGCCGCGGACTTCGGGGCGCGGAGCCTAGCCGCAGCGGCCCGCTCCTTGCGCCGCTTCCGCCTCTCCCGTCGTTTGGCCGCCCTTTTTGCCTTTCCCGCCTTCTTTTTCTCCCCGGCCACTTGCCATTCGGCAGCCTCGGCCGGAGGAGGTTGGGAAGTCGGGGCAGGCTGTGACGGCCGTCCCGCCGCCTGGGCTGGGGCTTTCGGGGCTTTCGCCGCCCGTGCAGCCGCTCCACCCGGTTTGGGTGGCGCCTTTGAAGCCTTCGGCGGGGCCGATCCCGCGGGTTTCAGCACAGACCCGCTGTCGGCCCGTCCCGCCGAACTCTGTTTGGGCGCAGCAGCCGTAGCGGCGGCAAACGAGCCCGGTTGCCGCTGGCCCAAGGCCGGCTGGCTTGCCGCTAGCGGAGGGCGCAGGACGATGCCCTCCAGCACGGTGAACCGTCTGTTAAAGGCAGCCAGCTCCTGCCGCACCAGGTCGAGAACCTGGTTCTCCGCAGTGGGCAGGGGCAGGCTTGGCCCGTGCTGGCGCTCATCCCGCGCGTCCCTCTGAGGGCCAGCTCCTCGGAGCTCGGCCAGGTCCGCCCGGAGCTTCTGGTTCTCCTTGACCAGAAGCTCCGTAGTGGCAGTCAGGCGGGCGACCTCCGCCCGCAATTTGGACGTCTCGTCCAGCGACGGAGGCCCGCCGAAGCTCGCCTGCGCCGCCGCCACAATGGAGGCCGTGGCCGCGGATGTGGCCCTGTTCCTGGAAGAAGCCAGCTTCTTCTGGACCACATCCTTGATCGCGGTTTGCACGACCCCCGCAAGCCTGGCCGCTCGCTCCGATTTGGAGGTGACAGCGGCGCTTGATCCGCAGCTTGAGGACCCCGAGATTGACACCCGAGATCCCTCCGCGGCGGGGTGGCGCCCCTCCTTGGCAAGCCTCAGGGCTCGCCTGCCAGACTTTGACGATTTTGATGGCGGCCTCCCCGATCCCCTACCCCTCACGCTGGTGGGAACCTTGGGAGGCGGCGCCATCACCTCCACATCAGAGGACGACTCCCCGCCGTCCCCTGATTTGGAACGCTTCTGGTTCCGGAAGAACCGCGAGCCCTGACTCACGGCGCTTCCGGAAGCGCTCCCTTCCTCACGCTCCAGGCTCCTAAAAGAGCTCAGAGCGGTGAGAAGTGGTGCTGCGTCGGTCACCGACGCCGCACCACTCTCCACCTCTTTGCCGACTTCGCACTGGCTTGTATCACCCGACCGCGGCTTGTCGGGCGTCTTGAAGCTGAAGTTGATCATCTCCTCAAAGGTAGGAGATGATCTGGAGCCTCCTCGGCTCTTGTTGTCGGGATTGTTCCCGACAAACGGATCCAGGTCGTCGTTTGTATTGATCGGTTGACTAAAGCCGCCCCCCCCAGCATACGAATGGGGGCGGAACTGGGAATTATTTTCTTTAGTTGTGTTATCCATTTTGTTTTTCCTTTGGAGGGTGTGGTCCCTGTCTCCTCCTCTCAACCTCCCTATCCCTTCCTCGCATATCGTATGGTCCGCATTCACTCTCTCTCATTCACTCACTCACTCACACATACTACCCCCCCAGTTTCGGCGCCACTCTCACAGTCGCATCTGATGAACAGATGCGTACCAGAGAGTAGCGACGAAGTTCCCCCAGGTTCCATGCCGTTAGGAGGCTCGAACAGCTTGCTCAAGCCTCCCAACGGCGCAGCCCTCTTGTGAGGCGCTAGCATTTGGACATCCCTCCAATACGCATCCCATAGCCACGCCTCCAAGCTGGGATTGGGTGGAGGTCGCATCCACTGGCAGTCGACGATGATCGACTGACAATGGACGCGACCCCCGGTGTGTTCCTCTTAGTCGGGCCTCTCCCCTGGAGCCTTCCGGCACAAGTTAGTCACTCATGCCGGAAGTCCCCAGGATCATGGAGACCCATAAGCCCCACCACGACGTCAACGTAGAAACACTCGGTGGGGACATTGTCATGTTGGATATCCAAATAAAGGACTTTATGAGATGTTTTTAAAAAAACACTAAAACGTTTCAAACAAGTTACTTTTTAAACAGTCTGATGCAGTTGATGGCATTAAAGCGATTGAACTAAAATACCACAAAAGTCGGTGTTTGTATTTTATTTCTTTGTTGACACCGAATTCCGAAATTAAAGTTATTTTTTAATTTTTAGTGGATTTATTTTCTTTTTTGAAAGTCGGTTGTTTCTTTTCTGTAAAAAAGTTTTTTATTTTTCACTTTTTAGTTGTTATACCCCAAAACTAAAAACCCCAGTAACATGGAACGTGGAATTTTAACATACTCGTAATTGGAGAAAACCAATAACGTCATCTATCTATATGTATTTTTTGTTTTTGTTCAGTTTTCCAAAAAGCACTGAAGCAATTTCGATAAAATTTATATGGGACCACCTCGGGAGTATATTCTTTCGGATAAAAATAGAATTTAGAAAATCGGTCCACAACTGACAGAGAAATCGGTATACATATACAGTCGAACATAGAACCTCCTCCTTTTACGAAGTCGGTTAAAAATGCATCAGACTGCTTTGAAAGTAACTTGTTTGGAACTTTAAAGTTGTTTTTTGCAGTCGGGGTTTTAGTAAATTTAACCTGCCTACCTATGTGTTCATTAATTAATGACATGATCAAATTCAATAATCAATCTGCCTAGCCTTTTCCCACCTATCTTAGGGTTGGCTTCTAGTATAACAGGATGCAACTGAATACCGGTAATTTACATGGAGCGACTGCCTATCTGACCTCCACAATCCAGTTACTGGATATTACGATACCCCTTGGCAAGACTGGATGTCAGACTTTCGGGTTTCTGATGACTCGTAACGACTGTCAAAGATCCACGATTGACAGCCTGGACCGGGAAAGTGCTTTCCGAGGCAGGGAGGAGTCTCGGTATGTAAAGATGGTCGGTCACCCATTCATGGACCAATCGATCGACCCGTGCGGCTGTTATTACTTTAGCCACAAGCTCCTCACGAGATCAAATATTTTATGAAATAATTATAATCTACGTCAACAATCTGCAGGCTATTGTTATCATAATAATTCTCATATTATTCACCTTGTATTCATATTTACCCATTAACACACTCGACAACTTAAACATAACTAAGCAAATATTAAAGAAAATTCTTCTATTTCTTAAGTAGCCAACCGGTTAGCTCATTTAATCAAACTTGTGAGTCAATTTATTTTTAATTTATGTCGAAATCTTGGACGCTCAATAGCTAAGAGGCTTGATTGCGTCCTAGAGGTCACGCGTTCGAATCTTTTCCTAATATGCAACACATATTGGCAATTGTCTTTCGAAAAAACTCTTAACGATCTTCTAATGAATTCTTATGACTGGTCAAAAATAATGTTCAGTTTTTCTTGAGGACATAGGTAATTGAAAAAATAGGCATGCATCAAATATTGCTAGTATTAGTCTTCTATATTACATCACAATAATTGTGGAAACGATCACAATTATCATTAAGGTATATCTGTGTCTATGATGGCTAGCAATTTGTGTAAATGACTTGATTTGTCGATTAGCAACAGACAAGATATTAACGGTTAAAAAAAAATTGTTGGCCACTCGAAGAGTGATAATAATTTACCTTTTATTTTTTCTTATCCCTAATTTGATCCCCACACTATTATTAAAAACAAAAAAGAAAACTCACGGTTAAATTTCCAATCTTCAAAGGCACGAAAACATCAACTTTACAAAATACAAATAACTGCACAACACAACACAAACACTGCGAAATTCTTAATTCGTAAATTAATTAATAAAATCCGTGTTCTAAATTCAAAAAGCCTCCACGTCCGAACACGTCGAACGTTGATATAACACTGAACTTGAAATAAAAATCGCACAACTCCCGCGCAGCTTGGCGCCTTGCTTACCTTCAAGAAACAGCTCACAAAAACCTACCTTGTCACTTGGTGCATAGAGTTGAAAGTCCCTTTTTTGGCTATGATTGCTAATAACCTGATGCTTGTCTTGTAATTTATATATTTTGCGGATTTTCCACTTAAGCCAACATGCTTGGTCAATATATTGGATTCTCTTTGTTCAGACTTTGTCACGGTTTTTTCATCCAGCTGGACTTTGATCGGGTACGTAGCTAACTTGGGCTTTTTAACGCCTGTAGAGCTATTCTGTAAAATCTCACCGTGAAAACTTAGGTGAAGTGACCGTGAAGTGGGCTGTCAATCCATACAATCAAGGTGGAATGACAGTTCACTTTACGCTCACTCCACCTAAGTTTTCACGGTGAGCTGTGAACAGAATCGACCGGCTGTTAGGACACATCCCCGGGTAGACTCCCCTGAGCCGCGATGTGTACAGGGACACGTCTCATCTACCATGTCTTTCTTGATGTCACTCGGTGGGCGAACAGAGTCCCCACTCTGAGCACTCGCGACCCTGGGTTCCCGCCTGCCTTAAATGGAGATGACGGGAGGTACCTACACATTTCCCTATATTAGGGGACCAGCCTATTGTCATTAACAAGCACAAAAGCAAACTCCGGGCTTGTTCTGAGAAACTCAACATCTACCTGCCCTTGTCTTGATGATGTTTCTAGGGGTCAGTGCAACACTTTTGCTTCTTCCATTCACCCCTGTCTACTGCTACTTTTTTTGAGAAAAGTCCACCTTACTTTTCCAACCATTGCAATTCCTGAAACTTAGAATCAACAGTCTCCCGTTACGCTATCATTAACACCCTTCTCTACATCTTCAAAACTGAGAACGGAAAATTCAAAAACACTTGGCCTGACCTGGAAGTCGAACCGAGGACCTCTCGGTCAGCAGTTGCGTTTGCTCACTACATTATCGAGGTCGTTCACAGGAAACATTCACTCAAATTAGGCTTACTAATGTGATTGTTACGTCACATTACCACAGAACCTAAAGACTAGTCTGGAAAATCTAACTAAAACCAAAATTGGCTGCGACAAACGGACAGACAGACATATACACGAATGATCCTGTAAGGGTTCCGTTTTTTTTTGTCAGACTTTCGGAACTCTAATAATCAATCAATCTGCGTAGTCTTTTTCCCAGTCGGTCGACTTCCAGACTTACCTGATGTAGCTGAATAACAGTAATTTACATGGAGGGACCGCCTGTTTGACCTCCACGACCCAGTAACTGGGTAACACAATATCCGAGTCTGGTCTAAGAAAACATAATAAAACTCCTAAAATCTCTTAAACAGCTATTGCGCAATCCTCAAGCAACTTCAAATATGTGCAACGCTTATTGGCTTCAAACCTTACCTCACAAAACCAAATGTGCAAACTAGACTACCCAATCCTTTTATAGTCTTTTATATTACTCCATTCCTTGATAGGATGCCCTGCCCACCTAATCCAGCACAGCTGCCCATTCTGGGGCATCCTTGCCAACCAGTTAGCCTTATTGACATCCAGCTAGAGAGTTTTTGGATATCCCCCAAGGTCTATCTAGAGTCAAGCGTGTCAAGGTATTGTGTGACAAATATATATATTGCCTATATTGATTTTGTGAACAGTTGTGACCTAGTGCTAACAACTGCGACTTGCGAGTTGTAGGTCGTGGGTTCAAACCCAGGCAGGCGCTTTACTTTGTGCTAATAATTTCATCACCACTGCTCTCAAAACGGTTCAGGAAAACATCGTGAAGTAGGTGCCATCTCCTAGAACCAAAAAATCGAAGACGTCATATACACCAACCAGCATTGGGCCAGTGTAATAGATTACGGCCCATTCATTCTCCCAGAGTAGAGGTCTGAGTCCCAGCACTGAGAATATTATAAGACTGATTGTAATGTTTTATTGGTATTGTATATATATAAGTACGGATGGCGATGATATTGATTTAAAAAGTTATTTCGAAATGGTCCCATTTAAATTTCATATAGATCTGATGATGAGTTTCGGAAACAGACAACGGAACTTTTCAAAAATTGACAGCAAATAAACCGCGATTGCTGCGATCGTATGTCTATGTGTTGATAACACAAAATAAAAAGGAACACCAAGTAAAAAGTGAAAAATAAAAAAAAAGTTAAGTTATTTTGCACTTTTTTTTGGAAGTCGGTACTATTTTTTTGTAAAAAAGTTTGTTTTTTGTTGATAGGCTCGCGTTTGAGCACTGTCTCACTTGATGGTAAGCGATGATGTGGTCGAAGATGGAGCACGCTTGTCTAGAGGTAGCCTATCAAGGAAGAACAAGCAAGAACTGCTGTAGTGAATTTATTTCGGATTTTAAATTGCAGGAGGCATTGAAATACAGTACTTCCAGGCTTTTTTTTTGTCGGATGCTATCCAATAATGCAATGAAACAAAAGAAGGCGATAATTGAAACTCTACTAAGCGGCTTCTTTGAGATTAGCTGACTGCGAATTAGTTTTCAATTCGTTCGTAGGTGGGGTATGCTTTGGCCCAATAGAACCCTTTTTTTTTGAGGGTGGTTTCCCCTCGTTAAACTAATAAACGTAGAGGTGGATCAGGTGGGCGTGTCAGACTCTTACTGACTAAAATCCAACCGTGTTCCTTCAGTTGCCTGTGCCAGGGGCTGCGGTGACTCTTTGAATATTTATGAAGACTCTCATCAGATGAGCTAAAAATAATTATTCAGGTAAATAGCTAAATCTGCCAATTGAGAATTTGCCTCTCAAAAGTACCAAGCCTGTGACTCTGCCGAGGCTTATTTCATGTGCTATGGATTTGAACTTTACTTAAAATTAGTGATCCTTGACCGTAGCTATAAACCAGAAACATAAAGAAATCTATGGAATCCTAGTTACCAAAAACTGGGGGACTTACCAAATTTTATTTCGTCCAACATATGGCCTTAGTTATAAACGTGACACATAAAGAGATCTACGGAATCCCATATAGAATAGAATAGAATAGAATAGAATAAACATTTATTCGACACAGACACAACACAACAGCAACAAACAAAAGGTATAGCCAACTAAGGGAGTACTTCTAAGTGGCTGTATGGGGTTCCATAGAGCTAGTTATCATAAACTGGGGGAATCACCTATTTCGTCCGTTTATTCATATAATGGGTAAAGGTATATATACGAGGTGCATTCAATAAGTACCTAGCCTCATCGTCAGAGGGCGCTGTAGTTTCAAAAGAGTTTTACCACAGTGTAGCACATTCTTTTTTAATTATTTTTTCAAATTTTCATTCCAAACCCTTCATTTGTTTTAATTTGACAACTTATGGAAGCGAACGTGTCGATCGGTTTTACAAAAATGGAAAAAGAGCAATATCGTTCGGTGATTCGATTCCTATTTTTGGAAGGGAAAACACGCATCGAAATCAAAGAGCGCTTGGATGCTGTGTACGGTGACTCTTCTCCATCGATGGCCACCGTCAAGAATTGGTTCAACGAGTTTGCACGTGGCCGTACGTCGGTTTTTGATGAACCACGTCCAGGTGCACCGAAAACAGCTGCTATAGTTTATATAGTTTATAAAAACGTATTATTTTGTATTTTAATAATATTAACCGCGTTTAATCTTCCATATTGCACCTACCTCTATTTGTCTCTGCATCACCCAAAGGTTTACAGGTAGAAAATGCCTGTAGCACTAAGTCCACCTCTGTATTTGTGTGCTTAAAGTACTAAATAAATAAATAAAACCGGCCAAGTGCGTGTCAGACTGCACATTTAGGGTTCCGTACCAAATGTATTTTTGACCATTTGTATGGCTTTGGGTCAACAAGATGCTTATACTGTGAAAATTTGAAGACTGTAGCTCCAACCGTTTGGCTGTAAAACCTGTGTGACAGATGACGGACAGACAGACAAACAGACGGACACGTGAGTGACAGCAATAGGGCTCCGTTTGGACCCTTCGGGTACGGAAGCCTAACAAAAAGGTAACATGTTGCCGCCGAGTTAATAGTAATAAGGGTAAATTCTTAGATATTAATAGTGTTATAAAATAAACCTGATATAACGTGATGTATCTACGAGTAAAAATCACATAATTATAATACGTGCTTACTTGTCGCGGTCACAAGGTTGCATCAAATAAACATCTTACTTCCGCATTCATAATCAAGTTTTTATGCTGATGTTCTTAATGAAGATTAGTTCAAATGATTTGAACCCTCGCTTGAAGATGTTCCAGCTAAAAACAGTGTATAATAACCGGTTTCTGTCCAACTCCAGGGATAGGTATAAAATTCAAGAGTAGGAATTCCCTCCAGGAGTCAGTGTTTCCTGATAGCTACAACCTGGGGGTCTTTAAATCAAGCGTGAATAGGTTACTTCTAGGCAAGCGTGCTCCATCGTCGACCACATCACCGCTTACCATCAAGTGAAGCAGTGGTAAACCAGTGGCGTATTCAAATATTTAGTGCCCAGGGCCAAATATTTAAGCTGCCCCATAGTTAACAAAAAAGGGAATATTCTTTTTTGCTATTGGAGGTATGCGGAACAGAGTGTAAAGTCCCACAACGTCCATTGAAAAGGGAGGATCCTCCGACCAGACGAGTGTTGTGTCTGGTCCGGGCAACTGCCCAATGGTTGATTTCGGGCTGTTGTATATGTTCAAATCGCGCGGAGAACTCTGCTTGCGAGATGTAAGAATTTTGCTGTTCTAGTTCGTATGTAGCGTCATAGATGTCGCTACATCACTCCCCTCCAGAGATCGGAGATCGATTGTTCTCTTCTCGATGAGTCGTTCATACGTGATGCTTGCCGGGCCAGTGGAAGGCTGTTTCCAGTGAGTCGGAACCGGATGAGGCGCATAGTTCACGGTGAGTCGGAACTGTCTGCGGTAATGATATCCCAGTGAGTCGGGATGATGTTGCAGGCTCCAGTGAGTCGGAGTACTGCTGCGGGCTCCAGTAAGTCGGAGCGGTGCGTCGTTTCGTTGTCGGCGTTATCGTTTGTCGGCGTATCGTTGTCAGCGCATCGTTGTCGGCGTATCGTAGTAGGCGTTATCGTTGTCGGCGTATCGTTGTCGACGTTATCGTTGTCGGCGTATCGTTGTCGGCGTTATCGTTGTCGGTGTATCGTTGTCGGCGTATCGTTGTCGGCGTTATCGTTGTCGGCGTTGTCGTTGTACTGGCTGGCTGTATGACTCGTTGCTGAAGAGCTTAGAGGAAGTGATGATGATGACGTCACGCTGGAGTAGCTGCACGAAGGCTGCGCTGACGAGGTGATGACGTCATGACGAAGGCTGCGCTCACGTTCATAGTCGAGGGTCACCATTTTGGAGGTATGCGGAACAGAGTGTAAAGTCCCACAACCTCCATTGGAATGGGAGGATCCTCCGACCAGACGAGTGTTGTGTCTGGTCCGGGCAACTGCCCAATGGTTGATTTCGGGCTGTTGTATATGTTCAAATCGCGCGGAGAACTCTGCTTGCGCGATGTAGGAAATTTGCTGTTCTAGTTCGTATGTAGCGTCATAGATGTCGCTACACTTATTTAGAATTTGAGCTATACGATTCGGATTGGTAAGATTTCCTTGTGATAGACAAGAAGTTAAGGGGTGGCAAGAAAAGTAGAAATAGTAGTGCTTTTTTGAAGTCGGATACGACTTCAAAAAAGGCAGCGGGTAGCATTCGCCGCCCCTGGCAGTCTGCCACCCCGGGCCATGGCCCTCTTGGCCTAAGGGTAAATACGCCACTGGGTAAAGCGCGAGTCATGCGGATGCGGGTAGCACAACTTGGTGGAGGTCAATGGCTAGTAGTGATCATCTTCCGGCTTACTTGATGATGCATTTCTTCTTCTCCATTTTTTGCGTTATTTGAGAACAGTCTTAGTAATATGAAGGTATTCATCTATAACTATTTTAATAAACAACAGAATAAATCAAACATTTTTCTATAATACTCATACCTAATCTATTCTTGGAAGATTATGTGACCGCGACCTTGCCCCGTTGGTTTTTTTTTAGTTTTGAAGGTTGACAGTTTAGGTAATATCTACATATTAATTACTTACGAGGCTTAGAGGTCACTCATGTCAAATGAGAAAATATTTAATTAAATATCCCACCAAAAACATTTTCTTGTAGCATGTTGCCAGGACGAGACTATATGGCTCGCACTGTCAAAAAGTTATCAGATCACATGTAGAGCCAAGCTTCTAAATCTACAAGCCCTAACTTCACAAACTCTACACCATACTCAACTCAAAATATGTGGCTTGGCCGTTTCATTAGTACAAGAACTATTGTAATAACAGAAAAATAATGAACAGTGAATAAATTTTTCACCTTACGCCTATGTGGTGGCAGCGCTGTATGCTAGAGGTCTGAAAATTGATATAGAGACTCCTATATTACTATATACTTTTAACTACTCAAGTACTTATTACACTTTTAACTACTCAAGCATCAAAATTTGCAGAAGTCTTGGTGTTACTTTAACATCTACCCTCAATTTTGGTCCCTTCATAGAGGCAAAGGCTCAAGTGGCTGCCAAAAAGTTGGGGATCCTCGCAAAGGTGAGACGATACTTCACGCCGGAACAGCTGCTCCAACTCTATCAAGCGCAAGTCCTATCGTGTATGGAGTACTGCTCTCATCTTTGGGACAGATCTGCCAGATACCAGCTTGATGCCCTTGAGCCAATTGAGAAACGAGCCAAGAGGATCATCGGCAATGATAGGCTCGTTGAGTCAAAACTCCAAAGTCTTGAACATAGACGCCGAGTTGCTAGCCTGTCGGTTTTCTATCGATTACATTTTGGGGAGTGTGCGACGGAATTGCATGATTTGATTCCACCAAGCCCGTTTCATCAAAGGACCACAAGACGTACGGCAAAGTGCCACCGGTTCATGGTGGACATCCCATCCATACGCACAAAGCGTTTTGAGAAAACATTCATTGCGCGTACAGCTAGAGAGTGGAATTCTCTACCGGAGTCTGTGTTTCCTGTAAGCTACAACCTGGGAGTCTTTAAGTCAAGAGTGAATAGGATACTTCTAGGCAAGCGTGCTCCATCTTCGACCACATCATCGCTTACCATCAGGTGAGATAGTGGTCAAACGCGAGCCTATCAAACATAAAAAAAAGTCTCATACAAACTTCCGTCCCCTAGTTCAAGGGTTTGGGGGGTAAAAGTTCCAAATTTTAGATTTTTTTGTTGTTCGTGTACTAATACTAGCTTACATACCAAATTTCAGTTTTCTAGGACTTCAGGAAGTACCCTAAGAATTTTGATGATCATCAGTGAGTCAGTGACGAAAGCAGGGTTTTTTAGATATCAATAAAATCTAAAGTATAAGAGCTATTCCATTGAAACTTTATATATTTATTGAGTTCACTACTGACATCATATCCCAAGAATTTTGTTTATCTGATACAATTCAAACCCAAGTCATGAGGGTTCAAAAAAATGACGAAACACTTCGAGAAAAGGCAGGTAATGCTCTTGCGCTTCAGATTTCACGAGAAGAAGGCGGCAGCGAGAAGGGCTATAAGGCCATAATGTCGTCTACATTATGGCCATCAAAGGTAGAACCTGAAACAAGAAAAAGATAGCAATGGTCTAAATTAAGTTTAGTTTGTGCATAACAGAATCAACACCAATGGCTAGCAATAATATTTAATATTTGAGGGGATTGGCACTGATAGCTGAAATTCAGGCTTTTGCCTAGTTCGGCTACAGATGTTTAATTCTTTTGTATTGTGAAAATATAGCCTGGAAATTTCTTGTAAGACTGAAAAATCAAGTGAAATAAACTTATTATTATTATATTATATTATTATTATTAACCTGAATGAGGCTGGCTCAGGAGTGTGTAGAGACTGTTACAAGAATAGAGAGACATTGCTCTGTGGGCGAAGTTGGGCCGAGGATGATGATACCATGCAACATAGAGAGTGACTTTTAATTCATTGGCATTCTTTCTGAAACGTGGTCGCTTACAGTGGGCCTTATCAGAAGGCTCAAAGTCACCCAAAGGGCAATGGTGAGGGCTATGCTCGGAGTTTCCTTGCGTGATCGAATCTGGAACGAAGATATCCACAGGAGAACCAAGGATACCGACATAGCTGGAAGAAACGCCATACTTAAGTGGTAGTGGGCAGAGCACATTGCTCGCAGAACAAACAAGACATGGTGTGGGTCGTACCATTCCTCAAGCGTGAGAGCAGCGGTAGCCCAGTGGTAATAGCCGAGACTTACGAGTTGTAGGTCGTGAGTTCGAACACAGGCCCCGCTTTACTTTGTATAAATTATTTGCAATGTCTGTATGTTTGTTTGCGTCAAATCTTGTAAACTGAATTAGAACTACTTCCTCATATTCTACGGAGTTGATTTTTAACATCTGGGTTCAGTTCCGATGACAATGCATTTTAATGGGAAGCACTAAGTACCTAAATCGACATCCAGGATAAGCTCCAGATAAATTAACTCTTCAACGTTCAACAGCAAATACACAAGAATTTGTGTACGCATAAAAATTTTTGGCTGTAGCAAAACTTATGGGTTTGCGTCACCAACATGCTAGTGATGTGTTGCGCGAGACTGTGAAAGTTTTACGTTTTCTTTTTCTTCTCCCATGACAGTCTATTTCTTTTCTATTTATTTATTTTGCCATTTTGGTACGAAATCTTAAAAACCCTCGATTAATTTATGATTCGTGAACGAGCACTTATTATAATCTAGTTCTTTGTAGCGGTGACCGGGGACGGCCCGTGCTCTGGTCAAGTGTGTTCAATATTGACCTTGCACTATGTATGACTTTTTTTTTATGACTCATTTGTTGTAAACTTACTCAAGGATCATGGTAGGTATGCGAATTTGAAGAGCACTAATGATAGGAAAATTTACATATGCATTCAAATGATTATTTATTTACTGTAGAGCCATTAATACGCATTTTCTTTTTTTTTTTAAACGTTGCTCTATGCTCGGAATTACTCCTGTATCGTGGGTGCGTTTTCAAACATGTAATCTCACATACACAAGACACCCAGACCCGGAACAACTCCCTGACGGCCATACAAATATTTGTTGCGTGTAGTGTGGGCTGACACCCCAGTTTTTCTCCTTCCACATTCAGTCTGAGAGTTAGACCATAGAGTTTTGAAATCATAGGTTTTGCTCGAAGCTGACAAAAAAATTATTCAGTTAGTACGCAACTTTTGGTTGGGTCGGGTGTCTCACAGTGAACCAGGCATCTACATTTAAACACCGTCCAATCTCGAAAATGCGACGTTGCCAGATCATGCTAATTTAAGTAGGTATAAGAGTTGCACGAACACCTAACCTTTAAAAATTTAATATTTTCAAAAAACCCGACTGTAAAAAACAACTAAAAAGTTCCAAACAAGTCACTTTTTAAGCAGTGTGATTCAGTTGGTGGCACACAAATTATTCAATTATTGATTTCATGCATTATTAGTACAAACAAACATACTACATACATAGGCTAATAAAAACATTAGGTACCCTCCCTTGCGTCGCACAGTCGGGTAAAAACAAATAATTGTTCCGGGACGCTGCCAAAAAGCATGTTTATCTGGGTTAAGCTCATGGAACCATAATTGTCCGTGAAAAAGAAGGCACTAAGACCATTGCAATTCGTGCCCCAAAATACATCGCTAAAATCAAGCCTTGCTCTGTGCTATTTAACTATGCTTCGCACAGCAATTGCCTTTAGGTTGTTTCTTTATTTGCACTGTTTTTAATTATTGCATACATTTCTGTAATGGATTCCTTATTATAATAGTTCTAGTTTTGGAGGGATAGACATTCTTTGCATTCTTATGTGATTTTGAGTGTATATAGCCATAATATTAATAAAATTGTTCTACCTGTAGAAAAATTAAAGTATAAAATCTTTTTGATGTGATTGCTATGCGCTTTTTGCTAGGCGTTGGTGGCATATCACATTATTATTTACCTGGACTGTGATATAAGATCCTCACTGTTCTTGAACTACAAATTTACATTGCGTCATGTGTTTTTCAGGTTTTGTGTATAGTTATATTACTTTGTATTGAAATTAAATAAATCAACTTTTAAAATTGAATTAATTATTAACGTGGTAAATAATGTGATTGCAATGTGTGTTTCGGTAGGCGTTGGTGTCATATCGTATAAATTTACCTATTTTTTTTTTTGGACTCTGTACTATTGTTTTTGAACTACAAACTATTAAGAGTGAAGAATATTGGAGAATATTGGACTTGGTCATTAGTAATGACGACTGCACCACGTACTCGCCCACGGAATATTTACTGCAGTTAGATAACCATCAATCCCCATTTTGTGTATTGATATCTGTTTCATTACCCAATAATTCAATGAATCTCAGACAACTAAAAATATAATTAATTTAAATCAAATTACGACAACATTAATCAAGATTTAAAAGAAATAAATTGGGAAGATACGTTTTTAAATGATCAAACACCTTTTTTGTTGAGAATTTAGGTACGTTTTATAACATTATTTTTGGCATAATAAGAAAACATGTACTCTTGGGTTAGTAGTAAGTCTTTAAAGTTGTATGTGTGGTTCTCAAAATCTCTTATATATAAAAACAAAGCCAAAGCGTGGGTTACATGGAAAATGTACAAGAATTTATCTGATAACGAGCAGTTTTCACTATTCCGCATGAAGTTTCAGTCTAAGTGCAAAGAATCATATAGAAAATACATTAATTCTATAGAAGATGGTATTCGAGACAAAATTAAATATTTCTAGACGTTCATTTCTAAGCAAAAATGTACTACTGGGATTCCTTCCACTATGAAACACAAAAATCGGCCATCTAATAACCCAAAAGACATTTGCAATATTTTTTCTGTCTTCTATAGTTCTGTTTATGAACCCATCCACCTTAAAAAGTGTACGGTACACTTACATACCGATTGCTCCCCTAAGCTGCTCGCTGATAAATGACATTCGATTTTAAGTTGCTGATATACCGAATGGGCTCAAGTCATTAGACTCTTCTAAAGGACCTGGACCAGATGGTATGCCGGTAAAATTTTTAAAAAAAAACTGCCACTGTTCTCTGTATACCATTGCATAGCATAATTAATTTATCTATTTCACAGAAGATATTTCCACAAGCTTGAAAACTTGCAATATTACCCCATTCTACAAGTCAGGACATAGGCTGCATGACGTCGAGAACTATCTACCAATATCATATTGTCAACTTTGTCAAAGATTTTCGAGAGATTAGTACATGATAAGGTGTACCATCTACTTCACAACGTTTGATTACCCCAGCAACATGGTTTTGTCAAAAGGAGATCAACCGCGACTAACCTGGTTAATTTTGTAGATTATTTATTTAACAACTTTGATGCCCGTGTTCAAATTGATACCATATATACTGATTTCAAGAAAGCCTCTGACAAGGTTGACCATGACCTGCTTTAGCAGAAAATTGCGTTTAATGGGATACGTGGGTACCTTTTAAGATTGTTCTAATCATATGTTTGCAATAGAACACAGAGAGTTGTAATAAATGGTTTTTTACACTGCAACTGTAGATGTTACTGCCGGAGTACCGCAGGGTTCCATTTTAGGACTTCTGATGTTCATTTTGTTCATCAACGACGTCGATAGATGTTTTTAAAATTCAAAATTACTGTTGTACGCTGACGACAAGTATTTACGACTATTTAACGTCACCGTGATTGCTCTCTCCTACAGGAAGATTTAGATGAGTTCTCGGCATACTGTACCTACACGCAGTAAAATTCAACTTAGTGTATCAAAGTGTTATGTCATTAGCTAATTACGAAGGTGACAGCCGGAGGACTTAAAAAAACGAAATTAATTTAAAGAAGCGTTTCATTAATTTCAAACAATATTAAATCTTAGGTCTAGACTTGAACCCGATCAAATACCGTAAGCGCCGAATTAATTATTACGGAAAACACAATTCTAAATGATTGCGAAATGCGGGTGCGGAATGTGGGTGGTCGGCTTCGACACCATCAATCAGCATATTCGAAGTGGGTGGTCGGTGGCGGTGGCCACACGAGGCATCGAGTCAGCAGAGTTCCTGTGTTGCAATTTTATGTGGAAACATCTGATGCGCGCAAATACCTATCATGGCGCTATTCATCCGATTTGGTGGCAGCAGGGCACGTAACAAGCTTTACAAAAAATAATAAAAACAAAGAAAAAAGTGACACCTGACAGTCGTGTTATTTTTCCTCAGATTTTTAATAAATATATTTAAATCATTTAATCAACGAAAAATTATGCTATTTAGTGATATTAGTTGCATTAAAACTTGATTTTATCAATTTAATCTGGCGAATTGGGGAACACAAAGACATTTATAAAATACAAGGAGGTACGAAACATCATCGTCCAAAAATCCTGCCCGAAACCCAGGAAGGGCGGGATACTCAGCAAGAAGCTACGACGAGTTTATGTACAGGTACTGTTACCAACCGTACAGAAGACAATATGAAGCGAGCTGCCTCTAATCAGCTGATAAAGAGGTATTTCTATCAGTTTCTTGATTGCTGAGGCAAACCCAACAGCAACAATTTGTGCTGTGCATCAAGCGGAGAGTCCACGCATTGCCAAGGTAACGCATAGAAGGAAGACTGCGCCCCCTGCGGCTGTCACTCGTTTATTGACTATATATTTGGACATTTATTACTTTTGTTTATTTTTTTGGAATATTTGTAAGTGCAGTGTTTTTATTATAGTTCTTTAATATTTGGGTAAGTTTAATCAACTTATTTTATGTTTAATGCCGGCTGTAGCGATGCCGGAACCTGTAGCAGTCAACCTGCCACATCGCTTGAGGTCCAACAGGTGAGATGTCCCAATTGCTCGCAGGCACGCTTTTTTAAAGGCGAACGGGGGCTGAGGATACACTATGGCAAGGTTCACAAACCACATAGTGTTCCTTTGTGCCCCCCAGCTACATCTACACCTCACGAACAGACCTTGTGGAAAACGCTCTCAAAATTTAAAAATTCAACACCAGTTTTAAAAAGAGTTCCTCGGGGTGCAAGACGATCCGTTGCTCTGAGTTTGGCACAATGCGTCCGTCTTGCGACCCAAGAGAACTCAGTAAGTGCCTGGGAGCAATTGCTCACCTTCCCCTACAGAATGCTGCACGTTCAAAAAGATTTGGCAACTAAAAAAACTTTAACAAATCAAATTAAAGAAAATTGTAATATTTCGACCATAATTTTAGATCCAAAATTACCACCATTTAATAGCCGTTCACAGAAAAGCCTATGTTCGCATGTGGAATCGAAAATAAGTGAAGGTGACATTAGAGAGGGAGCGGCCAGGCTATTATTCAGCAGTGATGTGGTGGCACCTTACTCTCCAGAAACAATCTCAGCCTTGGAGAGTAAACATCCAGCGCCTGCGAATGATCTCACTTTCCCCGACCCCCCTGAGACCCCCGTTCCGGATTCATGTGTTTTTAACATTTCAGCCCCCCAATTGCTTGCTGCCGTGGGCTCCTTTCGAAGCGGTTCTGCCGGCGACCTCGACGCCTGACTCCGCAACACTTAAAGGACCTATTGAGTTCAGGCGCCGGGGATGCTGGTGAGTCGCTTTTGAAGGAGCTTGCGGCACTAGTCAACCTAATGCTCTCCGGCGGCGTGAACGATGCCGTCGTCGATGTCATTGTACGGGGCCAACCTATGTGCCCTGCGCAAGGAGGACGGCGGCATTCGTCCCATTGCCGTCGGGTGCACCTACAGGCGTATGGCAGCCAAAATTTGTTGTAAACTGTACAGTGACAGACTTACAAACAAATTCCAGCCCCTACAGCTTGGCTTTGGCTCCAGAGGGGGCTGTGAGGTTGCCGTACATGCACTATCTTCCTTTTTAAATTCTGAAAAGGGCGAGGTCATTCTCAAGGTTGACATTAAGAACGCTTTCAACTCTGTCAACAGGGACACTTTGTTGGCCGAGGCAAAAAAAGAACTACCCGAAATTTTCGGTTTTATTTGGCAATGTTACAGGCACCCTTCTAAATTATTATATAAAGAACAACTTTTAGAATCTGCAGTTAGATGCCAGCAAGGTGACCCTCTCGGGCCAGTAATTTTCAGTTTGGCTATTCATCCAGTCATTCAACGACTAAATTCAAAATTTAACGTATGGTATTTGGATGATGGAACATTAGGAGGTGACGTCGATACCGCATTAAAAGACTTTCAATTCCTGAAGACTCATTTTCAATCCATCGGACTTGACCTTAACCACTCGAAGTGTGAAATTTTTCTTTGTGACAATACCGAAAGACAATCGACCCTTCATAAATTCAATACAATTGCACCAGAAATCAAAATTTTAGAAAAAAGTTCACTGCACCTTCTGGGTTCCCCTATTTTGGAAGAAAGTTTTTCTCCATTCATTGACGGAAAAATTAATCATTTTAATGATATTTCGGACAGACTCACAAAAATAAATTTACATTCGGCATTCACCCTAATTAGATATTGCTGTTTTGGACCAAATTTTATATATTTTCTCCGCTCTTCCCCTTTATGGAAGCATTCACATCTCCTGGACAAAATTGATGAAATTATTCGATGCACTCTTACAACCATTTTAAATGTGGCCTTGGATTACCGAGCGTGGCTGCAAACCACACTACCTATTCGTTTTGGTGGGCTCGGCATCCGCAAAATTTCTAGTATAAGCCTACCGGCGTTCCTGTCCTCGGTCCACAGCACTGAAAAGTTAACCAAAAGAATTTTGACTTCATCACTGGTTAACTGTGAAGTGCCGTGCTTGACCGACGCAATGAACGCTTGGAAAATGGCTTGCCCGGACACGGCGTTGCCCGAGAACCCGTTCTCCCAGAGGCAGTGGGACGAGCCGCTCTGTAGTTTGGTACGGAATAATCTCTTAAATACGTCAACCAATACTGCTGAGCGTGCCCGCCTGCTAGCTGTGGGTGAATGGGAGTCGGGCCTCTGGCTACAGGCACTGCCGTCACCCAACATAGGTACTATGCTGAGTGACACCACCTTCCGGATCGCTACATGTCTGCGTCTGGGTGCTCCTTGCGGAGCTCCACATCGCTGCCAATGTGGTGAAGCAGTCGACCATCTCGGACACCATGGCCTATCCTGCAGTAGGAGCGCGGGTCGTATGGCACGGCACGCCAGCATTAACGACATCATCCGTCGGGCTCTTGTCACCGCCGGTGTGTCAGCCGTTTTAGAACCTCATGGCCTGACACGTGACGATGGAAAGAGGCCCGACGGGATGACTATAATGCCTTGGAAGATGGGTAGGCCTTTGGTGTGGGATGCAACATGTGTCGACACCCTTGTGCCATCTCATCTTCTTAGCACGGCGGGCTGTGCTGGGGCGGCTGCTACAGATGCAGAAAACCTCAAACGGCGCAAATATAACAACCTTATTGGGAGTTATATGTTTGAGCCGTTTGGGGTTGAAACACTAGGGCCATGGGGTCCGAGTGCTCATCGAGTTTTCCATGACATCAGCAAACTTTTAGTCGACTCTTCACGTGACCAGAGGGCTGGCCTTTTTTTCGGCCAACGAATCAGCATTGCCATTCAACGTGGCAATGCTGCCAGCGTTCTGGGCACTTTTCCCATTGACAGCGAGGTGGACGAATTTTTTGATGTTGTATTGTAGTTATAGTCTGATAAATAAACTTCAAACAATTTTTATAAAAACATCATACCCTTAAACACCTTAAAAAACGAAAATCAAAAAAGACAAACCCTGGTCCGTGATCTCGGAATTCTATTGGATAACAAACTCTTTCTATACCAACAAATTGTTACAGTTTCTTTTTTCACAGTGAAACCACCTAACATGCTATTAACTTCGTTTAAAATAAGTCCAAGCTGAACATTTTTTCTCATAACGCATCTTGTTACCATAACTCAAAAACGGTTATCCATATGACCATAAATTACATCGTTTTCATTTAAAATCTTCTAGTCAGATCACGTACAACTTTTGAATAATAGCATAGACGAGCATTACCCTTGTAGGTATAAGGCCTAGCCAAGAAGCCAGGCCGCCAACTTCTAAACTAGACAGTTCAAAAAATAACAATTATAATTTTAACTCGCATGATTTTTAAATCAGTACCATCTAGTGTTGGCGAATAAAATTAGTTGACCGGACAGCTTCATGGCAAAGATTGTATTCCAGAAATAGTTTATTGCAGCGCCATCTATATTTAATACGACAAACTAAGAAGTCACGAGGCTGTGTGTCTGATGTGGAAAGTTTTTGTTTCAACTAAATTGTACTTGAAAAATACAATAGATGGCAGCAAGTGCATTAAACGTTTTCCTGTTCTAAACAATAATAATATTGACGGTCGATTATAAAAAACTTCGAAAACATGTGACATTCACCAACCGGCACTAGGTCGCGTGTTGGATTACGGCCCACACACTCTCGCTGAGGCTATCCAGATGGTCGGAAAATCGGGGAATGTCCCGGAATATTGCGTCCTAACCCGTTTTATTCCGGATTCCGGACACCTACTGAATTTTCTTACAAAGTTACGAGATATCGCTAGATTTATTTCACACGGCCACCACAACCCGCACTCCACTCTGCCACTGTAAAGTACACACTTTTCTGCAAAGAGATATTACGTATTTCGAAAAGAGATATGATAATGGGCCTGATAGAATTAACCAATAAGTTTGAACTTCTGACTCAAAACAGAGGAATTATTAAAAATACAGAGTTCGCATGTAGAAAAGCTATTTATCAGGTCCTTCCAAAAGACTTGGGGTACATCTATGAAAAATATAATAAAAATGCATAAAAAAAACTAATCCGCCATCTTTGATTTAGAATGACGTCACTTAGCTAACCATGCATTGTCATCGGTTTTGATAATTGTGCGAAGTTTCTATTCAATCCGACGTTTCGAAGTGGGTGAAAATCACGTTCAAAGATTCCATTACATAGAGACCAAAGAAACAGCTTTTAGCGATAAGGCCGCCCATTGTGCCACCATATGTAAAGTTTTTCTTCATTTATACGAGTATGTTCAGTAATCTAAATGGTGTACATAATAAAGAGTATTATTGAGTATTTTTTTTTTGTGTTATTTTTCTTTCTTTCTTTTCTTTTCTTCTATTCTATTCTTGACCATAAGCGCGAGTCCAACTCGCACTTGGCTGGTTTATTAAACTTACGTTTACAATTTATTATCCTTACACTATCCGGTATAAAAATCGTAATATTTTGCCCTTGAAGGTAGGTTTGATGGCTCAAGTAAAACGTCAGCCGTGGGTTAATAACTTGAAACACTTTGATCAAACTGGTTATATTTCGCTGATTTTAGGACCTACAAACAGTTAAGCGGAATATTAATAGCCGATTAGGGCAACGTAAAAAATAGTCAAGATTTGCTTATTTATCGATTTATGATTAGATACGTGTTTACCCTTCACATATACATTTATGTTTTTTTATCTGAGTTTTTAAAACTACATTTATTTATTTTGTTAAAAGTATTTATATTTGTATGACCTATAGAGTATAATGTATTATGTTTGAAACCATTTGCTCCGTCAGTCGTCACTCAAGGTTCATTGGAAGCGTCAGACAGCATATGTCTGGCAACATTGCTGTAATGAACTTTTTTGGCACAGCCGTGAGGTGTGTGTGTTTTTATTTTTTAATGATTAACACTTTTTTATGTTATTTTATTTGTGTGAACCTGGTGACTATCTCTATTTTTTTCTTGTTCCACCATACGCTCCAACATCTTATTGCAGCAGAAATAGATGTGGCGGTGGCAACTAAGCTAGTAAGGTCGAACTACTTTATAAACAGCAGCTAGTAAACATAATCATTTCAGGCTTCTTCTGGGTAAGCTCGCTCCATCGTCGACTTTATCTCTGTCACCTCTGACTTAGACTAGAGTCAAGAGCAAACCCATCTATAATAAAAAAGCCGATAGACGTCCACTGCTGAACATAGGCCTCCCCGAAGCGTCGCCACCTTGACCAGCCCTGTGTTTTTCGGATCCAACTGACTCTTGCGGCCATCAGTCGGTCCACCTTGTGAGAGGCCTTCCAACGCTGCATCTTTCGTTAAGCGGTCAAAACTGCAGAACCTTTCGGCTACATTGACCATCGTTGAACTCCTCAAAGTTCTGACTTGAGCTTCACGATAACTGACAAATGCTTGCACTGTCTGGACAGGTCCACTCAAATCTACGTGTTACTTTCCTCAAAAGCTCATCCCAGACATTAACGTACCTACATGGTTCTCATAAGATTTGACCAGTACATATTGTATGGATTTGAGCACTTTAAAAGTGACTTTGACCTCTAAGTTTGTTTTGGTATTTCTTCTCAGGGTAGTCAGTTAGGAAACACGGTCCTCATCTAGCTAAAATAGACAAAATAAAAACATTTTGGCGTGTAAAAGTATTGTTAAAACCTATTTACAAAAATAAAATCATTTTATCATTTATCTGTCTCTGTGGGGTTTAGTAGATGGTAATGATAACCTTGCACATTTGCACCCTACAAATGAAATGGTACCTATTACGTAGTAGGTTAATGGTAGGTATGGTTAGTTTTAGGGGAAGTGCTTTCCCAAATAACTTTTTATAGAATTTATTTGTATAATATATATTATAGGTACGTATATTTATGTATCACATGTTTTATTATACCTATTTTAAGTTTTGTTGTGTACATACGATGTTCTTATGCAAACGTTTTTTCACCCTGAGGTTTGCTATAAGGAAACCCAAATGCTAGGTTGAGCTCGGTTTTGTAATTAACTGTCCCATTGTGTTTTTAAACCTAAACCGTCAACACGACTGTCAAAAAGAATGGGACTCAAGGCATTTTTTTATTGGTTTGTAAATCATTAGATAACTTCTCATCTTCATCTCTCGCGGGTTCCACTCTCCCTGGTGACTGTCAAGTAGGCCTCGACCACGCGACAGAGGTAGGGCGGTATCTGGTGATAACGTAGTGCCTCTCTGATGCAACTACAGGGCAGGGTATTGAAGGCATTGGCGACCCCACCCTGGGCCAGTGCATCCCCCGTAGTGATGGCTCGCACGCGCATGATGGCGTCCACCGTAGAGCGACCCCTGCGAAAACCAAATTGGCTCTCCGCCCGATGAGGCGGTCTGCAATGACACTTTCAAAGAGCTTGCCCACCTCGTCGAGCAGCACAATGGGCTGGTAAGCGGACGGAGACTCCGCTGGGTGCCCCGGCTTTTTAATGAGGAACAGTTTTCCCGTCTTCCAATGAAGTGGGAACTGGCTCCTCTTCAAGCATGCGCTTAGGAGCCCCCTTAGTGGAGGCCCGACTAGCCTCCAAGGCCAGAACCCAAGCTTTCCCAGGTAAGCCGTCGGGTCCCGGGAGGCGATATTTTTGGCATTCAGCCTACTTATCGCCACTCTCAGCTCTACCTCGGTCACCTCTGGAGCATCGTCGTCGTAGACGGCGGTGTGGACAGCATCGGGCACCGCAGGAGGCGGAGCCATTGGTGAGGGAGTATATATAATTTGGGACAAGACCACCACACTATTCCCAAACCACTGTAACTCCTGTAAGCCAGAATCAACAGTGGCGACCATCAGAAAAAACGCCGAGGCAATGAAGCTCGACGAATCCTAAAAATTCCGGGCGGGGGAGTATGTTCCCCTCGCGAAGGGAACAGAGCGCTCACCACGTCCTCTACGAGCTGCGGCCGGAGCTGATGCATGGAAATAGTAAAGTAAGTGCGCCACGTACTGGCCAAGTTGTCGTCTCGAAACAGATGTGACGTTTGGAAACACCACAAGTTGAACTCTAGATTTTATTCGTTGAAGTCCTTCATTGCTACTTTATTAAGTAAATTATGATTAGGTTAGCTTTACCTAAATCCATCAAGGTGGTTAGAATGCTAACCTGCATTCAAGATTCAAAACAACGAAAAAAATTAAAAAATAATATATATAATTAAAAAATTAAAAAAAGCAAGACTAACTATTGCCTTGCTTTTTTAATTTTTAAAATAAGTAGGTAAACGTAAAAGTTAGATACGAGTATCTTGTGCTTCTAGCATGTTTAAAAACTAAGAAATTTTTGTTTTTCATATTTCTGGTATTAGAGGTTAAAAATCATCATTAGCTTGGGAGAAGGCATTGGGTGATTTCCAATTCCAAAAAATAAAATAAAAATTGGTCTTGACGAAAAGATGACTGCCATTAGGTTTGTGTAGTCGTATCTTTTCCTTGATCAATAAAATGAAATGATTAATACCTAACACAAGTCTACAAAAAATAAATAAAAAAATATGCAACTGATATCTGCATAGCTGGTCCGTTATTTTAAAGGCTCCGGTTCAAATTTGATAACTGGAAAATTCCATCACGTCTAGATTTTCTGTTGCATCAAGTTAAAGTTTCTCAGTAAATAAATACGGAATCATAATAAGTACCTACGGATTAATCGATATAAAAACTCCAATAGCCACTCAGTTGTATTTTGGCTGTAGACTAGTGTAATTAATCTAAATGTTTTATTCAAAATGTAGAAACCTGTAAAAAGTCGTAAAAATAGTCTAAAACAGACTGGTTTTGGCAGTTATTAAAATAGAGGTAGACTCAATTTTAATGGTATCTATAACTGAGTAGCCTAATCTGCCACCAATTAAAAAAAAACTTATTTTTATTATTCCGTTTATTTACTTTTATGTGCATATTCATCACTACATATTATACTTAAAACAAATCCCTGCTGCGTCTGTGTTTTTTTTTTTTTTTTTTTGGGGGGTGGGAAATCATCCTATGACTTCTCCCGCTCTGGACGGAGCGGGAGGGCGTGTCAGACTCTTTGTTCCTTTGTTCCTTCCTGCCTTTGAGTGCCCAGGGGCGAGGTAACTCTGTTTCGAATTTATCCTCAACCCCCGGGCAGGCATCGGCCATGACGGGCCCCGTCTCTTGCTGACAACTCTTTGAGGCGCAGGCCCGGGTCTACGGTGGCCGGAGATCGTCTCGCGGCGCCGGAAGTCCCCGGCGTCTCCTGAGGCGGCTGCTGCTGAGGGCGTGAGGGCGACTCCGTTGTTGATGCTCTCTCACGCGTCCCGCCTCCGCCTTCGCGAGCATTACTGCTTCGCAGAAGGAGGAGACGGCTTCCCATTCCCTCTCGCTCCGTACCATGGCCTGAACCAGGGCAGGGCGCGAGAGGTCGCTGCCGCCTATCGCATCCACGAGGACACGGCGTTGCTCCGCCCAAGCGGGGCAGACCTCCACCGTATGCTCCACCGTGTCCTCGGGGCGATCCGTGCAATGGAAACACCCGGGCGTCACCTCCCGCTTGATCCGAAACAGGAACCTCCCGATACAACCGTGTCCGGTGAGGACCTGCGTCAGGCGGAAGGTGAGGGCGCCGTGAGGTCTCTCCAGCCAAGCCTCAAAGAGGGGCACCACCGCCGCAATGGTGGCGTGCCCAGCGCGGGGTTGTGACAATCGCTGTCTCCATGTCGCCATGAGATCCTGCCGGAGCTCCGTCCGCCGAGCCGCGAGTTGTCGCGGCAGCGGAGTTTCACCCCGGCGTTTCGCCTCCTCGCGGTCCTCATAGAGGTTCGCGAGGATTTTTGCCTCCAGATCCCATGGCGATAATCCGGCAAGGAGGCTCGCCGCCTCGCAGGAGATCGTACGGTATCCTCGGATCATTCTGATCGCCATGACCCTTTGGGACGCGTTCAGAAAGCGAATAGATCGCTTCCTTAGCGAACGCGCCCACACCGGTGCTCCGTAAAGGGCCATGGACCGCACGATCCCCGCGTAGAGCCTCCGGCAGGAGGCGTTTGGCCCCCTCAGATTGGGCAGGAGCCGCCTCAAAGCAGCCCCGGCCCTGTTCAGTCTGGGAGCCAAACGTCGGAAGTGCCTGCTGCGTCTGTACGCGATAGCTAAAAAACTAGAGAACAGATTTCAATGTTGTTTACACCAATAGACAGAGTGACTCATGAGAAAGGTTTAGGTGTAGGTATAATTTGCACCCGAGCAAAACTGGGACGGGTCGCTAGTTAAATCTATATAATTAAAAATAAATGTGTTGCTAAGCGCAAAACTCGAAAACGACTGGACCAATTTGGATGAACTTTTTTTAAACTATTTGTTGGAAGGTTCTTATGAAGTGAAAAATTGGAAACGTCATACGCGGGTGAAAACGCGAAACACAGCTAACAATTCAAATGGACCACATATTATATAGGTATTTACTACGTGCACCTAGGGCAAATAAGGACACGGCTCAAAGTTAAAGACGTGTGTGAAGTTCGCGTTTCGCTGCGCATTACGGTACCCCACCCTTCAATTGCTGTCACATGAATTTGCTACTGCGCAGCGACCCGCGGAGTGTTCCAATCCAGCATAAGCTTTAATTCTATAATTGTTATAAAAATTCAAAATCCAACATAAACAATATAAAACAACACAAATCAATAAATCACCTATTATTTGGTAGGTACTGTGACAGTCGTGGTGTCATGGCCTTAGTTTTCCCGTGTCTGGCAAAAAATTCAAAATAACCAAATGCAAATGGATATGACGTTTTTTGAATTTTTAAAACCTACATTTGTCATCGTCATGAACTCGTTACGAACCCGGACTTTTGGAAATTTTAAAAATAAAACATTCAATTTCCTTATCATTTCAAAACTTCGTGATGTGACGTGGTTATTTCACAAAACGCAATTAAAGTACGCCAATCAAGCCAAAACCAATAATTAGATTTTAAATAGATAACGTTCCCCTTTTTTTTTGGGGAGAAGTCATTGGATGATTTCCCAGTCCCCCCCCTCCCCCCCCCCCGGGCTGGGAAATCATCCAATGACTTCACCCGCTCTAGGGTGGAGCGGGAGGGCGTGTCAGACTCTTACTGACTAAAACCCACCCCTGTTCCTCCCTGCCCTGAATGCCCAGGTTTCGAATGTATCCTCAACCCCCGGGCAGGCATCGGCCATGACGGCCCCCGTCATGTATGTTGACAACTTTTTGAGGCGCGCGTGGAACACTACGCGCCGTCGACTCTCGGGCCTGGTGCTGATCGGACGGCGAGCAACCTTGCTGGGATACAGATCACTCCATGAGAGGGAGTGAGCCATTCCCACTATCCACAATAAGGACCCAGTGGGGGTAAGTGGACGGCACATGTCTTCGATCTTCTCTCAATTTTCTATGGCTTTCTTGAATAAAGTTGTTCTTTTCCACCCGTTTCCGTCACAACCTTTTTTTTTTGGGGTGGGCAATCATCCTATGACTTCTCCCGCCGCTCTGGGTGGAGCGGGAGGGCGTGTCAGACTCTTACTGACTAAAACCCACCCCTATTCCTTCGTTGCCTGAGTGCCCAGGGACGCGGTAACTCTGTTACGAATCTATCCGCGACCCCTTGGCATGCAGGCATCGGCCATGATAGGCCCCGTCAGTGGTGACTGACATATTCACTTTGAGGCGCGCGTGGAACACTACGCGGTGTCGACTCTCGGGCCTGGTACTGATCGGACGGCGGGCTACGACTGGGGGCGTGAGGGCCACTCCTTTGAGCCTACCTCACCATTCCGCCTCCTCCTTCGCGAGCATTACTGCTTCGCAGAAGGAGGCGACTGCTTCCCATTCCCTATCGCTCCATACCATGGCCTGGATCAGGGCCAGGCGCGAGAGGTCACTGCCGCCGATCTTCCGTTACACCCTAACAACTGTTTACGACGCCCACAATCTTCAGACTTGAACACAGCACAGAACACAATAAGACATTTCAACTTTTGTTATTGTTTCATCGCGAAAAATGCTATTGTTCGTGGCAATAATGGGCAAAATCACGGGCAATCACTAAAGTAGGAAAGTATTAACGTTTCAATGGAGCTGAGTTCAAATTCCAAATATGAACAGTTTGAATGTCAAACGGACCTACTCGTGATTACGGAAGTCTCAATTTCAACAGACTATTGCGAAAAAATAATTATATAATGTCGACTGAGTAGTTGACATAACTTTATGTTCAACTTTTATGAGCATAAGTAGGTAGGTAGTGATTTGACGGATTTTCATTATGGTGAGAAATTCGTCAGTGGCCTAGTATTCCTGAACATTTGAATATAAGTCTATTTAAAAAAAAATATTAGGTATGTTTCAACACATAGAAATCGATGTTAAATTTTATTAGTATTATTTAAATATACTGCTTTATCTCACTTTATTGTTGATGTTATTTTAAATTATTTGTGTTTTTGTACTTTGTTTAATTTTAATGTGTTACGTTTTTACTGTTTTAATTTGTCTGAATTTTAATGTAATTAAATTGTTGACTATGCACGTGTTGATTTAAGCTGTAAGTGCCGAGAGTAATCGTTCTATGTATTTATATTATGTTGCAGTTTCGATCAAAGCTAAGTTAGCAGGTATGGTTACCGTGAAACTATGAGTAGAGTTAATATGAATTTATTAGAATGATTGGCAGGAAGTTTTAAAGCCGAGAAACATAAATAAATAGCGAATATTCTAAGTCGAATGACTCCACTCGAATCAATCAAATTGACAGTTTTAGCTTGTTATTTATGTTATTGACATTAATTAAAAGTTTTTGTGCTGTTGTTTTGTTTTGATGTAGTCGACTTGTAGGTACCTAAGTTTTCTTCAAAAGGCCTTAGAATATAAGCCTTATATTTTGTTATCGGGAGAAACCTTCGCCTGGACTTTTGGGGAAAAAAACGGCCAAGTGCGTGTTGGGCCACGCGCAGTATAAGGTTCCGTAGACGCCCGTTATAACATGCGGACTTAGAAAGGGTCTTTGTGTTTATTACTATGAACATATTAAATTAGGCCACGGTTTTACGGACAATAACTACGAATTAAATTAAATAAGACAAAAACAGTTTTTTTTTTTTTTTTTTAAATTACATGTTTACCACCCGTTTTAAGTATTAATTATGTAACAACTTCACCTAAGTATTTTTTTTTCTACGGATTTTGGGTTTTGTACAAAATTTTCCAAGTAGGTACCTACATTTATAAGTTGGACGACTACACTTGCGAGCAATAAACTGGAAATATTTCATCGCGCGTTGCTCAAAACAATTTTTTACAAGGAGCTGGAGGGCGTGTCAGACTCTTACTGTCTACGCCAGTGTTCCCTCAGTTATTTTTTTTTTATTGTTGATAGGCACGCGTTTGACCACCATCTCACCTGACGGTAAGTTGCCTGTATCAGGGCTGCGGTGACTCTTAAGAACACTTCCAAGTCCTGGTATGTAGAACGAAACCAGTTTTGAGGACCGGACGATGTAGAGAGCTTATGTCCAGTACAACTGTCGAGTACAGGCTTCCCTTCCTTTCTGCTGAAAGACATCTACTGCCTTTAAGGAAAGCCTGATGATGCATGATATCCAGGCTGATATGATGATAACGAGGACTGCCTGTCGGATCCAGACATTTGCTAGGTACTGTGACGATTGTAGTCACAGCCTAATCTTAGCGGGTCTGTACCGGCCTTCAACTGGCTGGTAAGATTATTGGAGATCCGTTTGAATTTACAAGGTGTAGGCATCACATTTGTTTTAGGGATCAGTTCTGCTGGCTCGGTCGAAGTGGGCACTTATGTGATTTTCTTATAAAACCCAATATAATATTATTTAAAACGCCCTCAGCTCTTTTCCTTATCCGCCCGTAGCGAGTTATCCTTTCGTACAGTACTCTCGCAGTAAGCAAGCGAGTCCCCGAGCTTCGAAGAACGTCCTAGGATCTCTGCAGGCCGTACTGGTGCCTTGGGGTCCTACAGTACCTGTTAGAAAACTGAAGTGTCACGCATACTCTGGGGTAAGAAAAGTATCACAGAGTTTATTTATGTATTATTTACTAGCGAACCGTCCCGGCTGCGGCTTCGCACGGGAGCAAAAATTAATCTATACTTGTAAATATACACAGCCCAGAGACGGCATGTGAGAACCGGGCTTTTGTTGGCAGCTTATAACTTTTGAAGTGTGGTTCGAATATTAAGATTAGAATTGATTATTAGAAAGTTGCGATTGTTTTAAGTCGAGTCTAGCTCGCGCGTCGAAGAAGGCACATGTATATATATTTACTTAATAATATAAAAGTACATTACGCTATCCCACGTGTTTGTCTCCGTACACTACACCCATAATCAAGTACACTTGCATACACGACACCCTCGCATGTCAGCGAGTGAGACAGCTCCCCAAAGCTACAACAGCGCCCCTGGAGCCTTGCAGGCTCAACAAGTGGTGGAGGTGCAGGCTCTACAATATTATAAAGAGGTAAAGCTTGTGAGGTTGTAGGTGGTAATCTCTGGATCTACTGAATCGATTTTGAAAACTTTTCTTTTACCCATAGGAAGCCACGTTATTTGTGAGTGTCATAGACTATAAATTTTTGAAATCCACGCGGACGAAGTGCGAGTAATTTATGTTACAAAAGTACAAAGGCGTATTTAATGCCTTAGGCATTCTCTACCAGTCAACCAAGGGAGGTGGAGAGATAATATAGCAGATGAATAAAAAAAGTAGGTATCTACTACTACTTTTCAGGTTCATATATCTTTGCACAAAACCAGTGACTATTCACCCTGACACCAAGGTCGATCAAAGGTAAGACCACTAATATTTTATGTGCATTCATTTATTACACATAAAGCATAAATATTCCATTGTCAAAGCATTTTATTTAAAGTTAAATCCTGTACAAGGACAATAACAAATACCTAACTAGTAAGTAGGTAGTCACGTGCACAAATATTACATGTATTGCAAAACTATATAAAAACGACTAGCTTCTCCCAGCTGCACTGCCCATGTGAAAGCCGGAAATTATACAAAGGGCACGTACTCCCGGGATAAAAAGTATCTTACGTCTTTCTCCCTAGTTCAATATATCTCTATACCAAAATTGGCTTAGCGGTTTAGGTGTGTAAAGGTGGCAAACAGACAAATAGACAAAGTTACTTTCGAATTATAACTAGCGACCCGCCCCAGCTTTGCATAGGTTTTTTTTTTTTTTTTGGGGAGTGGGAAATCATCCTATGACTCCTTCCGCTCTAGGGTGGAGCAGAAGGGCGTGTCAGACTCTTACTGACTAAAACCCACCCCTGCCCTGAATGTCCAGGGGCGAGGTAACTCTTTCGAATTTATCCTCCACCCCCCGGCAGGCATCGGCCACGAGGGGCCCCGTCGTGTTTGCTGACAACTCTTTGAGGCGCGCGTGGAACACTACGCGCCGTCGACTCTTGGGCCTGGTGCTGATCGGGCGGCGAGTTACCCACTACTCGCCGTCCGCAGGCCCGGGTAGCTTTGCATAGGTACAAAATTATACAGCAAAACCTTCCTCATGAATCACTGTCTATTGACGAAAACCGCATGAGTATATCTTGAACATACAGACAGACAGGCTGAATACCAGTATTTTACATGAAACGACTGCCTATATGACCTGTATAACCCAGTTTCTGGGTAGGTATCTGGGTAGTATAGAAAAAAAAACATTTTTCTGCTAAAATTCTGATCGGAATTATATCTTATTGAGGAAAATACAACAAAATGGTTGTTGAAGAACTATATGAATTTACTCCATGAAATCGATTGTTTAAATTATTATTATAATATTTACATACTTATAAAATACTTTTAGCTAACTATAATTAAAACAAAAACGCTTAACCACATTTAAAATATGTCGTAAAAATAATCATTGTTTGTTTAAAATACTTTACATAATAAAAGAAAATCGAGTGCTCAAGTCTCACACGTGGAAAAATATATGTTGCCCAAAAATTTTTTTTTTTTTCTGCCATTTGTGCTGGTGTATTCTTTGTCATGATTTACCTAAAACAGAGTACTTATTCAAATCAGACGCATTTTTAGGGTTGACTTTTTTTTTCTCGCCTATCCATCCTAGTGTTTTTTTTTTGTGGGATGGGAAATCATCCAATGACTTCTCCCGCTCTGGGTGGAGCGGGAGGGCGTGTCAGGCTCTTACTGACTAAAACCCACCCCTGTTCCTTCCTGCCCTGAGTGCCCAGGGGCGAGGTAACTCTGTTTCGAATTCATCCTCAACCCCCGGGCAGGTATCGGCCATGACGGGCCCCGTCCTTATTGCTGACAACTCTTTGAGGCGCGCGTGGAACACTACGCGCCGTCGACTCTCGGGCCTGGTGCTGATCGGACGGCGAGCTACCCATTACTCGCCGTCCGCAGGCCCGGGTATCCATCCTAGTGTGAGGCCATCTTTGGATAAGTCTTTAAAAATCATTGTGGGGTTGCAAAGACTATTTTTCGATTAAGTGATTCGTTTGACCGGCGCCGACTCAAAATTTGTTTGTAATATAAAACAATTTTTATTTTTATGATTTTTTGTGGTTCGCATCATCTTTTAATACTCTGAATTCTCGTTTTAGTTAGTAAGAGTTGAGGCTTATTTCTAATCCTTCCTCTTGCCATTGAGCTGATGATGTAACCATCGTTCCTTGAGGTTCCCAGGATAATGACCAAATGACGTCTTTTCTTCAAAGCATGTTAAGTGGTTTCTGTCACTAAAAACACAGTTTTTATATCTAACTTCTAATGGTTTAGGAAAGGTATGGTTTCCATCATCAGCTCAGCTTCATGATGTGATAATTCCTAAACGCAAATATGTACCTGATTAAGTTATGAAAAGTACACAGAAACACTATTCGTGCCCACAATTTTCGAAGGTTTCTCTCAATTTAATTACATTATCAGATCCTGTCTTTCTTTGTATGAATCACTCTTGAGGTATACCCTACATAACAAAAAAAGAAATATCAAAATTGGTTCATAAATAACTGAGTGAGGGCCGAATATACATACAGAAAACACAATTCGTGCCTAAAATTTTCGAGGTTTTCTCTCAATTTTATCAGGATTCCATCATCAGATCCTGATTTCCTTGAGATGGGACCACCCATTAGGTATACCCTATCTAACAAAAGAAGAATTATCAAGATCGGTTCATAAATGACGGAGTGAGGACTGAAAACACACAGAAAAAAAATATGTACATGTATACGGTCGAATTGAGAACCTCCTAATTTTTTTTTCGTCGGTTTTAAATGGAATACGGCTCATTCCCAGCAGTGGGAGCTCTATAGGGCTGATTACGCTTATGTTTATGCTACTTTATGTTAAGTTTATATACAAAGTAACGAGATGAGTAAAGTCCTACTAGACAATCGAGCCAGATATAAAATATAAACATGCACAGAGTAACAAAATAAAATAATAACTTGTATTGACAGAATAATGGATTCATTCAGAAAAACAGGATAAACTTGAGCTTTGCCGTAAGTAAATTGTTTACAAAGAACTTAAAATGGGCACTTAACATAAATGTACACATTAATGTAGGTACTGTTTATTATTGTGTACATATACGTACCTATTTAAATATACACAAGTCTTTGTAGAATAGTACCTGATGCCATGTGATCCGTATTACTTTGTACATTGTACATATGATTATTTCTAAGACATAACATGCGTATACTTCTCTATTTTTAACCTACTTCAAAAAGGAGGAGGTTCTCAATTTTTTTTTATGTTTGTTCCCCGATTACTCGAAGATGTCTGAACCGATTTGGAAAATTCTTTTATTGTTAGAAAGTACTTCCCATGTGGTGGTAACATCACGCTGATATCAGCCTCAGAGCCTATGCTCAGAAGGGGTACACAGATTTGTACAGTTCACCCTGATACACCCTAATTTCACCACTGTTGTTCACTAATGCTCAAATTCCATGTTTTTGAGGCTATCAATTCTAGCATAACTTTACTATCTAGTTTTAAATAAGGGGTACAACAACCAAAAAAAAAAAAAAAACTTTTTTACAAACAATTACATAGAAGACTTCCAAAAAAAAAAACACAAAACATTGCAAAATAACTTTAATTTCGGAAGTCGGTGTCAAATATCGAAGAAACAAAACTAGAAATTTGGATTTTTTGGAATTCGGTTGTTCATACATACTCTCGAAAGACATTACCTTTTTTTTTTTTTTGTGGTCTGGGTAATCATCCAGTGACATTTCCCGCTCTAAGGTGGAGCGGGAGGGCGTGTCAGACTCTTACTGACTAAAACCCACCCCTGTTCCTTCCCTGCCCTGAATGCCCAGGGGCGAGGTAATTCTTTCGAATTTATCCTCAACCCCTGAGCAAACATTACCCCCTTCTGGTGCAAAAATTGCGTTCATCATTAAAATATTGAAATGACTAATCCTTACTATAAAATCATAAAATTATGTATTGTTAGAAACTTAATGCGACAAGGCCATCAATAAAAATAATACTTATTTATGACTTAAGTCAAAACTTCCAAAAAATATATGACTTTATATTTTACGTAAAAACAAAATCGTCATTTCATAGAATTCCTAAATGAAGAACCATGATTACTTATGTCCCACTAGTTTAAAAACCAGTCTAAAAGATGTGAAATTTAAAATTGTAATTTTAAAATTTAGATTTTCTATTTTTGGTTTAGAACTAGCATTTTTTATTTCTTCAAAAACTGGTAAAGAACCTTGTAGTTGAATATCATATTATGTCGTATATTGAGCCAGCTACAACATTTTTGCCATCATTTCGATTTGAGGCCAGTTTTTGCAATTGATTCATATTCATTTTTTAACCGACTTCCAAAAGGAGGAAGGAGATTCTGTCTATATATATTTTTTTGTATGTAGGTATGTTACGTGATTTCTCCGCCACTTGTGAATAGATTTTGATGATTCTTTTTTTATTTGGTAGGCCATATTTCAAATTTTATACTATATTTTACTTTTAAATTTTATCGTAATTGATTCAGCACTTTTTGAAAAAATCAACATAAACAAAAAATATGTATACACAGATGACGATTTGCGTTTCTCCAATTATGCTCGAATTGCATAGGGTCATCCATTTGGGCATAAGTTTATTATTTAGTTTAAGTTCTGGAGTACAACAACTAAAAAGTGAAAAATAAAAAACTTTTTTTGAAGTCTGTTGTATTTTTTGTAAAAAAGATTTTCTTTTAGTTTATGATTTGCAATCTTGTTTTGTCTTTAGGCCACTACCACTTTAGTATTGTATTGTAATCAAGTTTTTTTTTTTTTAATTTTTGTTTGGCTCGCGTTTAACCACTATCTCTAGGAATCGAAAGGTCTCTAGGAATTGAAAGATGGCGACTAATGGGTAGCTTGCCGTACGATAAGGACCAGGCCCGAGTCGACGGCACGTAGTGCTCCACGCGCGCCTTAAAGAGATGTCAGCAGCAACTGACAGGGCCCGCTAGTGCCGATACCTGCCTGGGGTCGTCGACAAATTCGAAATAGAGTAACCACGACCCTTGGCACAGGCAACTGTAGGAATAAGGCTGGGTTTTAGTCAGAAAGAGTCTGACACGCCTTCCTGCTCCACCCAGAGCGAGAGAAGTCATTTGATGAGTTCCCAACCTCCAAAAAAAAAGGGTGCCGGATTATTGGAATGTTCGGCTTACTGGATTGTACGATAAAAAAAAATAACTTTAATTTCGGCAGTCGGTGTTTGTATTTTATTTCTTTGTTATTTGACACCGACTTCCGAAATTAAAATTTTTTGTGTATTTTCTTTTTTAGAAGTCGGGTGTTTTCTTTTTTTTTGTAAAAAAAAGTTTTTTATTTTTCACTTTTTAGTTGTTATACCCCAGAACTAAAAACCCCAATAACCTGGAACGTGGCATTTAAACAACGCAATTGAAGAATACCAAAACGTCATCTAGGTATACGTATTTTACGTTTTTGTTCAGTTTTTCAAAAAGCGCTTAAGCAATTTCGCTAAAATTTATATGGGACCACCTCGGGACTATATTCTATCGGATAAAAAAATAATTTTGACAGAGAAATCGGCGGATATACCCAAAAAAAAAGACATACATACAGTCGAACATAGAACCTCCTCCTATTTCGAAGTCGGTCAATAAAGTATTTTAGAATGTCCTAATTTATTATGGTACCATATAGGAAGCGGTGGGTTAGGCCCGGGCGGAGGTTGCCGGACTAACCGATGTGCTGGAGTACTGAAGTCTGAATTGGTGAGACTTTACTAATTATTTTTTTCTATTTTATAGTCAAAACTAGGTCACCCAAGGTAAGGACTGAAGAATTACAAAAACAATAATTGGTTTGATGCAGTCCCTACTATCGGTACGTTTGCGTTCCGATACCAAGAAAATTATCCTATTGCCCAGTGTAGATACATTATAGAATAGACACTTATGTACTTTAGCGTTTATAATTTTATTGGACCCCAATTTAATTTAGGTATAGTTTTTTTTTATAAACAATTTTAAAAATGTTTGATATAAAAAAAATGCCTAGTAGCCCGCTGGTTTTACCCACGGCTTACCTTTTTTTTTTTTAGAGCTGGCCTGTATTTTGAACCAAAAAGCTGGGTACACCTTGCAATTATTTAAGACACATTGATAAATGGATGGCGAGTCAGACTCGCGCACGTACGGAACCCCTGTAGTGGATTCCGTACAGATTTGAAAATTAGACATCTTAAATAGTTAAAAATGTAAAGGAAAACAGGAAACTTCCCTATTGTAGGCCAAGGGGAAGTACCTTATAGGTTTTGATTACTTTGCGAATGTCAAAATATGCGGCAATAAGTGGCATTACCAGCTGTTGAGTTAACTTATAATTTAGATTTTTAACCGACTTCAAAAAGGAGGAGGTTCTCAATTCGTCGGAACCATTTTTTTTAATGTATGTAATATATCCCAGATTATTCGAAGATGGCTGGACCGATTTGGATTTTTTTTTTGTTTGAAAGCTTATACTTCCCAGGTGATACCATATAAATTTTATCGAAATTACTTCAGCGCTTTTTACAAAACTGAACAAAAACGAAAAATATGGATACATAGATGACGTTTTGGTTTCCTCCAATTACGAGTATGTTTAAATTCCACGTTCCATTTTATTGGGGTTTTTAGTTCTGGGGTATAACAACTAAAAAGAATAAAATATTTTTTTTTTACAAAAAACAACCGACTTCCAAAAAAGAAAATACACTAAAAATTTTAAAATAACTTTAATTTTGGATGTTGGTGTCAAATAACAAAGAAATAAAATACAAACACCGACTTCCGAAATTAAAGTTATTTTTGAATAAGTGTTTCCTTTTTTGGAAGTTTTTCTTTGTAAAAAAGTTTATTATTTCTCCAAGAGACTGAAGAGAAGACTTGATATCTCCACGCATTTCTGAGAAAAAGGGTCTTGATCTCTTGATAGACGGACGGACAACGAAGTGATCCTATGAGGGTTCCTTTTTTCCTTTTTAGGTACGGAACCCTAAAAACGATGATGCAGTAGTTAGGTCTTCCCGGAAACCTGTGAGGATAGTCGGAATAAACGGGCCACAGGTCCTGGCTGACAAACGCTATGCTATCACTAACTTTTCACTTTTTTTTTGACCACTTTGGATCACGGTCAACCAAAAACTTTACTTTTTTTATTTTTTTCTATTTTATTTAAAACTAGGTCGCACAAGGTAAAGGACCTGAAAGTGTGTCAAAAGAATTACAATAACAATAATTGGTTGGTTGCATTCCCCAGTATCGGTGCGTTTGCGTTCCGATACAGAGAAAGGTGTCTTATTTCTTGTGAGTTGTGACGTCACTTTCGTTGTCCAAGTGCACACAGAGCTATGTTGTGCTAGAGGTGTACGTTATGAACATTGTATAGATTTTGAAGTTATTTATGTTGGTTAAAAAAATAAATTTAAAAAATACATACAGTCGAACATAGAACGTCTTCCTTTTTCGAAGTCGGTTAAAAAGAAAAGGAAAATCCTACTTATATTATTTCATATTTTTTATGTGAGAATGTATGAGGATGGATGTTTCTTACTCTTTCACACAAAAACTACTGAACGGACTTTGATGAAACTTTATAGTAATATAGCTTACACATCAAAACAAAATAACATATATGCTATAATTTATAAAGGAGGGAGGTACTAATTCCACGCAGGCGAAGCCGCAGCCAGAAGCTAATTAAAAAAAAAAAAAAAAAAATCTTCTTAATTTGGAAATAAAAACAGGAAAGTAATTACAACGACTTTATCAACTGCCCGGGGGTTGAGGAAAAATTCGAAACAGAGTTACCTCGCCCCTGGGCACTAAGGGCAGGGAAGGAACAGGGGTGGGTTTTAGTCAGTAAGAGTCTGACACGCCCTCCCGCTCCACCCAGAGCGGGAGAAGTCATTGGATAATTGCCCAACCCACAAAGAAAAAAAAACCAATTTGTCAAGCATCACATATCTAGTAAAAGCTGACCTTTCGTTGTACTGAAAAACTGTATAGTACGAGGTCAGCTAATATAGGTAAGAGTAGCTTGCTAATTGCTTTATAATTTAAAGAAATAAATAAAATGTTAATAGATAAAATGATCAGCCATAATTAGTCAATAAATTTAAAAAAAAATCAGTACCAATAATTAGCCTATGTCATGCTAATAATCCTTTGTGATACTGAAGGTTATCAATATCACAAAAGGTTTATTATTTTCATCCAAAAAGACAACGTAATCTAAATTATGTATTTACTCTTATCACTAAATTAATGTATTCATTTAATTAATAAATCCGAAAATTATTTTAAGACATTTTTTTATCGATTTTTTATTTGCCTTAGTAATTAATTGCCATTTACTTAACACAATGGTGCATTAATCCGAAGGCCAGAAAATTATTTTATTAAATAAATAAAAAACTACATCATAATAGTTAGCGCTCTACGAAGTCACCAGGCATGTATTGTTCTAAAATCCCAGCAAATATACAATAGGTCATTCATAATACACATTAGTAAACATGATACATTATTATGCTTTAAAAAAAACATGTATTGTGTTGTGAAGATGTCCCCTCTCGCTGTTTATGACACTACATCAACATCGGAGAGAGCGATCTCCTACGAGCTGACTGGCAGTGCGTTCTCGGTATCGGTGCTCGCGCGACGTTTTTAAATAAAAGAAAACGTCTACCTTTTCCGAATCGCTGTCAAAACGCGCGCCGTTTTCGTAAATATTTTTCATATCGCATCTTTTTATTTCTGATTTGATTAAAAGTGTTCTTGTATTGTAATTTTATTTGACGTGGTATAAATTAATATTTGTGTGAGTGTGTTGTACGAAAGTAAAAGGAGGTGAAACGTGTTGTTACTTTTTCGGTGAGTTGTGTTTGAACGTTCTCATTTTTTATGTAATATTATTTTATTATCTACATTGATACTTTAGCATTTAAGAATACGATTGTAATCTGAAAGTTACACCAACTAGAGGTATTACGAAACATTTTTATTTTATTACAATTATTTCGAAAACAAAATACAACGAATATTATATAAAATTATAGTGAAAATTGAAAAAAAAAATACCTAAGTACTTCTTAAGATATGGTTATGAAACCTCATTTTCCAGTAATTACATTCGTTATCTCCATAAATAATTAATTTAATAAGCTTTGTTAGAGCAATTACAAGTCTTTCAGTATGAATAATTTTCATTATATCAGGCTGAACGCTTATTTGTCATTGCCTACTTTTGAGCTGTGTTTCGTTATGTATCATTTCTGTGTCTTGCAAGAATCTCATAATGAGTCATTTGAAATGTTATGTAGCTTTCGCTGACACATTTTTAAATATCGAATATTCTTTTTTGTCGTTACTAAATACAAAAAGTTTTTAGTTTGATAAATATAACAAGTAAGTATGATTTTTATTAATGGTAAGTTCCTTAACAACTTCTTAACTTACGGATGAAAAGCCGTTTTCCGAGTAATCAACTCAATTTTCCTTTGACATCGCAATGTACATCGGTATCATTAGCATGAAAGAGACGAAACAGATGGTAACATAGACACTTAGTATATTTCGCACTAGATAGTAAAGAAATAATTAATTTTTAAGTAACCAAAACCTAGGTTCTTAACTAACCCACTCTCCTCTTGCTACTAGTTTTCAGTTCTCTGTAGAACTTTCCACACTTTCACAAATATATCTTAATACATAATTGTCCAATTAACGAAATTTACTTCTGAGATTACATGGATGCTTGTTCCTAGCAGTTAGTTCCATGTACAGTCAGGTTCTAAAGATACTCAACATTCAAGTTCCCCATGTAGGTATGTGTTTAGGGTTCCGTACCCAAAGAGTAAAACGGGACCCTATTCAGACTCCGCTGTCCGTCCATCTGTCTGTCCGTCTGTCACCAGGCTGTATCTCATGAACCGTGATAGTTAGTTGAAATTTTCACAGATTATGTATTTCTATTGCCGTTATAACAACAAACACTAAAAAACAGAATAAAATAAATATTTAACCGTTTTTATAGATAATGGTACGGAACCCTTTGTGCGCGAGTCACGGCACACGGCCGGTTATTTTTTTCTTTATAAATGATAGGCTCTCGTTTCACCATGATCTCACCTAATGGTAAGCAATGATGTGGCCAACAATGGAACACGCTTGCCTAAAAATAATCTATTCACTCTTGACTTAACGACTCCCAGGTTGTAGCTATCAGGAAACACAGACTTCGACAGGGAATTCCACTTCCTGCTGTAGCACAATGAATGTGTTCCCAAACCGTTTTGTGCGTATGGATGGAATGTGCATCATGTACCACTAGCGCATCGCCTATTTAAACGTTAAATTCAGCTTAAAACAATTTTAGGATGAGTGAGAAGAGCTCTTAGACAATTCTTTTTTAAAGTCGATTTTTAACGAAAAAAAACATTACTCGAAAGATCCTCCTCATGACAAAAGTTGAATGTTGAATAATCTTGATGGAATTTTAACCTGAAAACCATGAAATGACTCCAAAAAAATGGCCACTGCTACAAGAACTCTGCTTCCACCGCTGGTCTGAATATAATATCTGATTACAGTAGGTAATTATTTTAATATACTTATTTAATTTAATGCCTCCGTGCTCCAAGAAATCGGTATCAAAAAGGCTCTTTTAACATTAGTACAGTCTTGAATACTGACATGCTTTGGCTATATCTCGAGGCGGAATAACGACTCCATAGAGCGCCTAGTACAGGGTAGAGTGGAAAGTAACAGGCCACGTGGGAGGTCACCGTTAAGGTGGACCGATCAAGTCAAATCCACGGCTAGAGGCCCTGTAAATGAATGCGCCAGACCATCATCTAACAGGATCAGATGGCGAGAGATCGTAAGGTGAATTACATCAACACCAGCTACTGAACAGAACTCAAAGTAACCACGACTACTCTGTCAAAACAACGTAAAAGAAAAGATTTCATTTTAAATAAAATTTAAACAGTCGCTTAGCGACTTCTGTGCATGACTGTACACGGATATCTTACCCGCATCAAGACAAAAGCTATTGTTACGATTAATCATTCAGTTATTGGTAATTAGACATTCTTTTCTACATGTCTATGAATGAAACGTTTTCATCGTTCTATTCTATAAGGTATTCGTAAAAAACTTTTATACAAAAAAAATAGAACAGACTGCCAAAAAAAGTGCAAAATAACTTTAATTTCGGAAGTCGGTGTCAAAAAACGAAGACAAAACCAGAAACACCGACTCCACATTAAACTGTGTTAACAATTCATAGACATACGATCGCAGCAATCGCGGTAGATTTGCTGTCAATTTTTGAAGAATTCCGTTGTCTGTCTCCGAAATCCATCATCAGATCTATATGAAATTTAAATGGGACCATTTCGGAACAAACTTCTTTCGAACAAAAAAAGAATTTTGCAAATCCGTCAATATATGACGGACGGTATATCTCGTATATACCGTCCGTCATATATTGACGGATTAGACATTCTTTTCTACATGTCTATGAATGAAACGTTTTCATCGTTCTATTCTATAAGGTATTCGTAAAAAACTTTATACAAAAAAAATAGAACCGACTTCCAAAAAAAGTGCAAAATAACTTTAATTTCGGAAGTCGGTGTCAAAAAACGAAGACAAAACCAGAAACACCGACTCCACATTAAACTGTGTTAACAATTCATAGACATACGATCGCAGCAATCGCGGTAGATTTGCTGTCAATTTTTGAAGAATTCCGTTGTCTGTCTCCGAAATCCATCATCAGATCTATATGAAATTTAAATGGGACCATTTCGGAACAAACATCTTTCGAACAAAAAAAGAATTTTGCAAATCCGTCAATATATTACGGACGGTATATACATAAAAAAAAAATACAAACATCCGAATTGATAACCTCCTTCTTTTTGAAGTCGGTTAAAAACTGTTTAAAAGGATATTAATTTCAAATAGGTAATGACTTGGTTCAAGTATATGACCTTTTTTCAATATTACGAACCCGGATTAGGAGATTTTCTACATGATAAACTCGCAAGACATGGGGTAGAATAATGTAGCAACACGTGCCAAGGTCTGTTCATGGATGGGTGACCTCTCTGTGCCTCTACTTATCTTTTTCATTAATTAATGTTATTTCCGCCGATATCAGGAAGATTCCGTTACAAGAAAAACGCCTTTTGTCAACCTTCATGTATTATTTATTTATTTGTTTATACTTCATGCAACAAAAGTGCAAAGGCGGACTTAATTCCATAAAAATGCGAATGCAAAAAAAAATGAAGATGCGTAAAAATACTAGTCCGCCATCTTTGGGATTTCGCCATATTGGATTTAGAATCACGTCACTTAGCAAGCCATGTATTGTCATCCAAACTAAACATGTATGCATAATTTCAGCTCAATCGGAAACCGGGAAGTGGGTCAAAAACTTCTAAGATTTTTTAAGCTAAAAAAGCGTGTCAAAAAAAATATTTTAACCCGACAATTTTTTTTATTTAATAAGACCTAAAGACCTAGACTCTGTCAGACAGCCACTGATAAATTATTGACTCTAGACACCGAAGGTCGATACTAAAAGGTTACGGTCAAAAGTATTAAACGTTGTAAAATATTGAATTCTAATATTTTTGAGGGTCAGTAATTAACTTTATTGATCAAGTTAGGTTTTAACGTCACGGTCAAAGCAAAACAACATTGCCATTTTTAGGGTTCCGTACCCGAAGGGTAAAACGGAGGTGAAGCGCCTGCAAAGCAGATTCTTATTCAAATTCTGTAAATAAAAATTTAATATACAGGGTGTAAAAAGACACATCACATAGCCGTCAACTACGCATACTGTACGTCTAACAAAGTAACTTTGCGTAATATTTATTGCTGGGAAACAACTTTTATTTTTAGGTATGATAATAAAACTATTTTTCATTGCACGCAATGTAATGCGAACCCAGGCAAGTAGAGTTAAACCCCGCCCCTTCGCTCTAAGCCACGTAGGTACGTTTGATATTCATTGCTTTTTTGAAACTTCAAATGCGTAAATTCGACAAAAAAGAATGAAAATTCAGGTAATTTTTGTTTGGAAAAAGATTTAGTATTAATAATATAAATTCATTTTCGTAGAAAATGTAAAAAAAAGTCGTGACTTTGACCTTCAATATCTCCAGAACCAGTGGATTCCCAGGTATGATCTAGTGGAAAAAAATGATTCAAATAATGGGTAGAATATGTGGCTTTCGGCTTCGGAAACTATCTTTTTACACCCGATATATTTAAGATAGTTGCTAAATATTTCACAGATCCTGGGGCCCAATTAGTGTGTCAGTGGTGTCTCAATAGAATAGTCATTGACATTTGGTATTCTATAAATTATTTTTGTTCACTGACTTTCCACTATAGTGCCTTTGAAACGTCATAATAAGACTATTGTAATAATTGGTAGTCTGGTCTATTATAATATGTCAATATCATTTTGAAGTTTTTGCAGAATACCAAATTTGCAACAGTGGCAAAATAATGTCTGTTGTGTGTCGATAGTGTCGATGGCGTGATGCTTCACTCAAAGTTACAGAATTGGGCCCCTGATCATCTGCGTTGCATTTTCACGGCTAGTATTATAACAGTTAATTTTATTTTTCCTCAATTTCTCTACACAATATAAATCAAAGTCGCTTTACGCGTTTGTCTTTTTTTCTACTACTTACTACTCCTCCTAAACCACGCAACGAATTGCGAAAATGCGGTTTTCACCAATAGTAGGAGCGATAAACCAGGAAGGTTTGTGTTTATAATTTTGACCCGTGCGCAGCCTTGGCGGGTCACTATATGTCTGTGAAGGTCGTCCCAACAAATGTAACAAACAGCAAAACTATTGTTTACAACAAGTTTCATCGTATCATTCACTAAGGCTTTTTTATTAAATGCGTGACACAAGCAATTATCATGTAATCTTGTCTCACCAAATTAACGATTACAGCCTGCCTTGAATAACTGCATTATTCGTGTCGAATGACCAGAGTACAAATTGTTACCAATACCTATTATTGTATTTGACAAAATTATAATCGTAACGGTCTTTAAAATACTCGCAGCTCAAAATATATTTGGTTCTGAAATTATTTATCAGTTCAGCTTCGATTTTTTTTATGAGATTATTTCCATTTGTAAACATATTCTTTTTTTAGGGTTCCGTACCCAAAGGGTAAAACGGGACCCTATTACAAAGACTCCATTGTCCGTCCGTCTGTCACCAGGCTGTATCTCATGAACCGAAAATCAGCCCAAATTTTCACAGATGATGTATTTCTGTTGCCGCTATAACAACAAATACTAAAAATCCGAATAAAGTAAATATTTAAGGTGGCTTCCATACAAAAAACGTGATTTTTTTGACGTTTTATAGATAATGGTATGGAACCCTTAGTGCGCGAGAACGACACGCACATGGCCGATTTTTTTTATTTGAGATGGGTTTGCTCTTGACTCTAGTCTAGGTCAGAGGTGACAGAGACATAGTCTTTTGCGAGTTCACGCGTGTCCTCTGACATTATGCGAGAGAAGGTGTCTGTCAGACTCTTATTTATTAAATTCACCAACTGCCCTTTGGCCAGGGCACTGAGTGTATGTACTTGCGCTGTTCATCACGTTCCCCGGCCAGGTATAAGTCACTAAAACCTTTTTTTTTAACGTGTGGAAATCGTCATGGAGTTCCTCCACCCCGGGGTCGGCGCAGGGGTCTGTCCGACTCTTACTGACTAAAACCACACGGTGTTCTGCAGCTACCATTGGCCGGGGAGCTGGAGTGCTTGAGCATTTCATCACGCTCCTCGGCTAGGTGTTCGACAGTGTGCTGTGCCGTGTCGTCGGGGCAGCTGCCACGATGGTGGCAACCGAGTGTCGGTTCCCGGTCTATACGGCACAAGTACTTTCCGAGGCACCCATGTCCGGATAGTACCTGCCTGTGTCAGCCGGAAAGTAATGGCGCCATGCCGTCTCTCCAACCGCTCATTCAAAACGGGTCTTACCGCCCTGCACTGGGTTGCCCAAGCCGCTGCTCTCACTCCACCACTAGGGTCTGGCAGAGCTCAGCCCTGTTCACCTCGACATAACGAGGCATCAAGTCACTACCACCTGCCTTGCCTTTTCTCAACTATATTCGGGTCGGCTTCCAGTCTAAATAGCAGTATTTTAAATGGTTATTCTGGCTGTCAGACTTTCAGATTTCTAACTACCCGTAACGACTGTCAAAGTACTACGAATGACAGCCGGGTCCAACGGATTATGAAGGCTCACTGCTCAACATTTGCTGACCCCGCTCTTTTTGCCACACTGTAATCCTATTGGATTACACGACATATTTGTCGTGTCTTTGCTTTGTTTGTGTCTATGTTATGTTTGTACAGTGGTGACAATAAATATTTATTTATGTCTTTCTTCCTTTATTTCATTCTAGAGGATACCGAGGAGAGTACCTAAATGAGGTTGTGATTATGAAAACTTTTAACCCGTCAGCAAGATATCTTTAGCTTGACTCACTTGGGCCTTATAAATTAGGCTGTAGTTTCACGATAAAAAGCATAAAATCCCAGTAACTACATAAGGGGTGAAAGCTAAAATGATAAACAGTTTGAAATTACCGAAATTGCTACAATATACCAAAAACGTCGGAGAATACTTTCTATGAAATCTCTCGTGAAAACTTTCTCATACTGATTTAGGCTTCACATAGCATTAAGGTCAGGTTAAAAATCTTACAATAATGAGCTAGAAATTATGTGAATCTTATTTTTAGAATTATCAAGAAATTTTATTCACATAGGTTCTATCCTTATCCTAACTACATTACATAATATAAATGCGAAAGAAAGTTTGTTTGTAGTCAAGGGTACAGAAAAGAACATTTACCTTTCATTCAGAAACAAAGTACCTACTGTTCCCGCAGGAATGAACAATAACTTTAGACGGTTACGCTTGCTTTAGGACGCCAGATGGCGCTACACGTCTTTCGGATTCGAAAGCCGTGTAGCGCCACCTGGCGTCATGTTTGAATTATATTATTAGAAACTTTAGAAGTTTGATAAGTGTTTTTTTTTATAATAATTATACGTCTATAAGAATAATAGAATAAAAAAATTGCTAGTCCACAATGGCAACAAGTAGCCCAAGACCGAGAGATATGGAAAGCTTTGGAGGAGACCTTTACCTGAAGGGAGTTCCAGTGGAATAATATAAAATACTAATGCATACTCACTTACAATATGTTTTATATATTAATTATAATTAAGGTATACGTTTAGATAAATTAGACTACATAGGTATTAATCACTTTATTTTTCATTTTCTATTGTTAACTAATTATATAGGTAGAAACAATATTTTTTGTGCAATCTGTAAGAACTGGAAATAAAAGGCTTTTTTATTTTTTTATTTATAATCGATAATGCTTCCTATATCGACCAACAATCAGAATTTATTGTCAAAATCTAAATAAACTCGAGCAAAACCGCGGGCAAAAGTTAATTAATTGAAAAGAGAGGGAATCGGTTTTATATGAAAGAATGAATATATGTAGGTATTTATTTGGCTTGATTTTTGTAAGGTGTATGTTTTAATTATATAGGTATACATATAATTAAAACATAGGAATTTAGCCGTTTATTTAGTAGTTCTTTAATTTGTTTGTCGTCATAGATAGTTGTCAGAAAATATTTTCTGTAGTGTCGTAGAGGTGGAATTTATTTCAGACTAGTACACTTCTCAATTGTTTTTTATCAGCTTTTAGTGTCCTATTGTTGTCTGTGAGTCTAGTTTACCTACACATTAATATAGTTTTTAAGCTTTACAGACTTATCTGTGGACTATTGTTGTTAGGTCAAATAAAGAAACGCTTAGAATGACGTCATTTTATTTTTGGTATTCTTCTCAGCAATCGCTTTCAATTGATACCCATATCATGAATATGCATAAAAAAGGCATAAGAAAGGCAACGCTGTACCGCAAGACTTGATATTCTTATATTATAAAAATCTTAGTTTTACTGACAACATACAACTAACTGACTTCTGGCAGTACAATTATTTTCTTTCAAATTCAAAACCTATTTCTAAATTGGCATCACCCTTTGAAAATATATTTGACCGACCAGTATTCACGCACATCGCATTTCGTATTTCACGCTAGGTAGCGTGAAATATGAAATGTGCAATAAGGAGCTCCATATATATCACAATAACCATTTCAATACATTTCTAAAACCGTCACCTTCAAGATCTTCACTTCAACCATGGACACAGCTATAAAAAAAAACGGCCAAGTGCGTGCCGGACTCCGCACATTTAGGGTTCCGTACCATATGAGGGAAATCAATATTTTGATTTATGTTAGTGAAATATACCTACGTAATCATAAACATTATCACCAAATTCCAAGTACATTCAATGGGAAGTTAAAAAATTCTTCGGAACAAAATTTTGTGACAGATGACGGACAGACAGACACGTGTGACAACAATAGAGCTCCTTACAGTAGTCGCATATGATGTGTAACATTTGACATGTCACCTTGGTAATAAGCAACATTAACATTCTATCCTGATAAATTAAATTAGTTTTGTTACTTTATTTTCAACAGACTATAACTACAATACATATTATACTAAACTAATAAATAACTTAATAAATAAAATATGTACAAGAGGCATAAAAGATCCGGTAGGAGTAAAGCTCATTGGCAATCAAAAATTCGTCCGCATCGCTGTCAATGGGAAAAGTGCCCAGAAGCAAGAAGGCAGCATTGCCACGTTGAATGGCAATGCTGATTCGTTGGCCGAAAAAAAGGCCAGCTCTCTGGTCACGTGAAGAGTCGACTAAATGTTTGCTGATGTCACGGAAAACTCGATGAGCACTTAAAAAAAATTAAAAAAAAATAAAAAATAACAAAAAAATATTAAAACTATTACTTCCGATTTCGACCGCGCGCAGACTTATCATGCACGCGCTCTGCCATCTAACGGCCAACTCTACCACCGCGCGCGCACATTGGTCAAATCAAATAGCGCACGCTTCCCCGGCTTCCTGTTACACACTTCCGTCCCATTTCACGAAATTGCTCCCACAGATTGCATGAAAGCGAGAGGAAAGATGTTACACATCAAAAATATTACTATTGGAAAAAAGTTTTTTTTAATTTATTATTATTGGAAAAAAGAGGCATTGTTAGCCCAAGCTAACAATGCCTCTTTTTTCCTACTCTTTATAAACTACTTATAAATAAACAAGAGAAGATCGCACTTCTTTGTTAATTATTTCTTGTGCCGTTAAGAGCATTGTCCATTGTTTTTCCATTACAAACATGACTGATCTTGTTTTAATATTGCATGGACATGCGAAATTGACTGTTTGTATGGGATTTTTCTTAGAAATATTATATAAGGTTTCCACTACTTACTGAACATAATTTTTAACGGACGATAAAAAGGAGGAGGTTCTCAATTCGATCGTATTTTTTTTCTGTATGTTCAGCTTCACTCCGTTATTTATGAACCGATTTTGATGATTCTTTTTTCTTTAGATAAGGTATACCTCAAGAGTGGTCCCATATCAAGGAAGTCAGGATCTGATGATGAGATCCTGATAAAATTGAGAGAAACCCTCGTAAATTGTGGGCATGAATATTGTTTCTATTTATTTACTTTTCTTAACGTTATCAGGTATTTGCGTTTAGGAATCATCACATCATGAAGCTGAGCTGATGGAAACCAAACCTTTCCTAAACAATTAAAGTTAGCTAAAAACTGTGGTTTTAGGGATAGAAATCACTTACGCCTTAAAGAAAAGATGTCTTTACAATATTGGAGTTAACCTCAACTGGTCAATATACCAGTAACCTCAAGGAAGGATGGTTACATCATCAGCTCAGTGGCAAGAGGAATGTTGAAGGTTTAGAAATTAGCCTCAGAGTATTCAGAGTATTAAAAGTTGACGCGAACTACAAAAATCTTAAAATAAAAAACTAGTTCTTTTGAGGGTGGGATATCGTCAGATTACTTCTCCCGCTCTGGGCGGAGCGGGAGGGCGTGTCAGACTCTTACTGACTTAAACCCACCCATTTTCCTTCAGTTATTCTGGAATAATTATTATTTAGTTTTATTTCTGGGAGATTTTTTATTTTTCACTTTTTAATTGTTGTAGGTACACAACAATTAAAAAGTGAAAAATAAAAAATCTTTTAACAAAAAATACAACCGACTTCTAAAGATTGCAAAATAGTTGTTTGTTTTTTTTGTTGCTTCGTTATTTGACACCGACTTCCGAAATTAAAGATATTTTGCAATTTTTAGAAGTCAGTTGTATTTTTTGTAAAAAAGTTTTTTATTTTTCACTTTTCACTTGTTGTAGGTACGCCAGAACTAAAACTAAATAATAAAGTTCTGTCCGAATGGATAACCCCAATAACATGGAATTAGAACAAAATTGAATTTAAAAAACTTCCAACGTTTGTAAAAAAAGCAAACATTTAAAAAACACTAACGAGCTGATGGCCTTGAACCGGTTGAACCGATTTTGATAAAACATGTCTAAGAGCCATCGCTAGAAAACCTGCTTTCAAATGAAACAAAAACATTTTTACAAAAAAAAACAACTGTCTTCCAAAAACGAAAATACACTAAAAATTTAAAAATAACTTTAATTGCGGCAGTTGGTGTTTGTGTTTATTTCTTCGTTATTTAACACTGACTGCCGAAATTAAAGTTATTTTGCACTTTTTTGGAAGTCGTATCTATTATTTTTGGAAAAAAGTTTTAATTTTTCACTTTTTAGTTGTGGTACCCCATTAAATTGTGTTAACACTACATAGACATACGATCGCAGCAATTTCAGTTGATTTTCTGTAATTTTTTGAAGAGTTCCGTTGTCTGTCTCCGAAACTCATCATCAAATCTATATGAAATTTAAATGGTACCATTTCGGAATAAAGCCCTTTCGAATAAAAAAAGAATTTCGCAAATCCGTCTGTAAATGACGGAGTAATGCCCGAACATACATAAAATATATATATATAAACATCCGAATTGATAACTTCCTTCTTTTGGAAGTCGGTTAAAACTACAAATCTTTCCTCTTTATAATAATAGATTGTGAATATCATTTCAAATACATTAAATCTCATCCAAATTTGGTAATTTACCATATTATTATGTCTGAGGCTTAATGTAAAATAAAAAGTTTACAATCAATAAGGGATTTTGTTATAAACAATATCAATAACAGTGTTGTGTGTTGTTATAATCAATAACAGTGTTTATAATAATTATCCGGTGTCATAAATATTGGAAAATTCAGATTGGTGGCACGGCCCACGAATGTGTACCGATGTAATATCTAGTGCAGGCCCTATAAATAAAAACTTTTTTACAAAAAAAAAAACTACGGACTTCCAAAAAGAAATACACTAAAAATTAAAAAAAACAACTGTAATTTCGGCAGTCAGTGTTTTATTTTATTTCTTCGTTATTTGACACCGACTTCCGAAATTAAAGTTATTTTTTTATTTTAGTGTATTTTTTTTTGGAAGGCGGTTGTTTTTTTTTTTGTAAAAAAAATTTTTATTTTTCACTTTTTAGTGTTATACCCCAGGAATAAAAACCCCAATAATATGGAACGTGGAATTTAAACATAGTCGTAATTGGAGAACACCGAAACGTCATCTAGGTATACGTATTTTTCGTTTTTGTTCAGTTTTTCAAAAAGCGCTGAAGCAATTTCGATAAAATTTATATGGTATAGCCTCGGGAGTATATTCTTTCGGATTAAAAAGAATTTTGAAAATCGGTCCTCAATTGACAGAGAAATCGGTGGAAATCAATAAAAAAAAATATAAAACATACATACAGTCGAACATAGAAACTCCTCCTTTTTCGAAGTCTGTTAAAAAGTTAGCAACAAGTAGTAAAAGGCCCGAGTCTTTGTTATCAGCCGTCATAATATTTTCATAACAACCATGATTGAAAAAACCGCAACTGGCTATTACAATGTTGTTTAAACTCAGAAATATTCCTAACTCTCTGACATTTAAGGTTTGAAGTTGCCGTTGAAAACGGGTTAATTTGAGCTATAACAACTTCGGATTTACTTGGAGTTATGAGTTCAAATAAACTTTATACATATATTTCAGGAGACTAATTATTTATTTATTTTTCAATTTTATTACATTTTTTTTCTTGGGTTTTTTTTATTTTCTGTACTATTGTTAAACTTTTAAGCTTGTAACTATTTTTGTGTGAATGAAAATGAAAACCCAGTTTTTTGGAATATGAGTTCTACCGTGAAAACGATGCTTCTCAAACGGTACGCAATATTAATGACGTATACGCACTTAGAACTCTGCTAACGAATAAGCTGTGTATTTTTGTTTCAATCGCTTATTTTGGGAAATTTTACCTCACAAATTCTTCTCCGGGCGGTTACGAGATAAAATTTCTAATCGCTTCCCTTTTCGTTGTCCCATTACCGCGTTATCATTAGTTTTGGTATATTTCGAACCAGATAAACTCAGTAGATATATCCATATAAATAATATAAATCCTAATATAATCCAAACTAATATTATAAATGCGAAAGTAACTCTGTCTGTCTGTCTGTCTTTCTGTCTGTATGTCTGTCTGTCTTTGCTTCACGCCTAAACTGCTGAACCGATTTGTGTGAAATTTGGTACAGACATAGTTTGGAACTTGAGAAAGGACATAGGATAGTTTTTATTACTAAAAATAAAATAAAAAATAAAATTTATTCCGGACATCAGCGCCATCTATTGGTCAAGAGTCGGCATCAATTATGTTGATTTTTGAAGAGTTCCCTAGAATATCTTCCACATTTCATTTTTGAAGAGATCCCGCGAGATCGGGAACTATGTGGGTAAAACCAAAAATCTGCCGGAAGTCACTATTCCACGTGAACGAAGTCGCGGGCAAAAGCTAGTCGTTTATATATTTCCTCATTACTATACCAAAGTTCGTAAAACTGCGTGACAAACTGTTCGACAATAATATTAAATAAAAAAGAAACACGTACTATAAAACGTAGATATAAATAACGACTAACATTGCGCTTAATTATCAATAAGATAATAGGTGTCTATTCAGTTAATCGTTAACAACTCCCAATCACAGTTCAATATTATGTAAATAACACTATTAACAAGTTTAATTTAAACAGAAGGAACTTTAGGTAATAGTAGCAACTCAATATACGTCTCGTCATAAATCGTCTATGTTATCCCTTGTGCATGGTGCATATTATAAACCGCTTATAGAACTGTCAATCCACCTGTTATTACTCCATTAATAATAGACAGCTCGCTAAAGTCAATCTTGCCACACTATTCCAACCACTGTAACTCCTGAAAACCAATCAGCCAGTGGCGACCACCAGAAAAACACCGAGGCAATTAAACTCGAGTCCCAGAGAAACGATTAAACTGTCTTGGGTCCCGCAACGAAATTAATCAGAAAATAACAGCGGAGAAGTAAGAAAACCTAATTTCCACTTCCCTCTTTATCGAGCAGAAGACAGAACAAAGCTAGGCCATTGGTCACAAAGAGACATTAACAACTGGGGTAAGCCCAATTGCCAAGCACCACGGATTAAGGCGCTATTAACTGCCAATGACCTTGAGTGGTTAGCTTGCATGTTCTGTGCTAAGCTCACGTAACGCGTCGTACGTCCACCCAGTAATAGGACTCGCCCACCAAGGAGCGCTGTCCGAAATTAGACGCATTATTAATTTATTATACATAAAACAACAGGTATTAAACTAAAACACGTATAATAAAATATAAATAATTAAATAATGTTTAAAATGGTGAAGGTTTCATAAAAATACGCTTTATAGTTTTTGTGTGATTCTCGATTTTTTATCCGCGTTAGACATAACTTTACAAATTAATTACGCTATGTTATAAAAATATTATTTCAAATATTCTCAGATCAAATTACGTCGGAAATAGTCTAGAGTCTCTATCTCTAATTGTCTAGAGTGACATATATTTTTTTTTCAAAGAAATAAAACTAGTCGTTTAGACGTGATGTTCAATTAAAAATCATTAGAAGTTGTATAACTGCATTTTAGAATACTAATAACTACAATCACTACAGACACTTGCTAGAGTCAGACAAGTCAACAAAAAAGGGATGTCTACTCCTCATTCAGACAGTGATGTTTTAAAATACAACAAAGTACAGACTTCATTCGTGATCCCATGAATCAACAGTACGGCATTCATCCATTTATTATTCGTCTCAAGTATAATCTCCATCGAACATCTGTTTCGTAAAGGAAGTCGTCTTGCTAGTATGTTTGTCACGGATGGTGAACCAAGATATCTAAAGTTAGGTTTTGAAAAACCCACTTTTTTTACAAGAGTACAGTACATTTATGGTTTAACAGACGGGTTGGTACTCAGCCAACTGGAAATTAAACATTAAATTGTTACAAAATCTTGTTTCAAATGAGGGTTCAACAATATCTGAAGCATTTTGACCGGCCACATCTGTCCAATAAATAAACGTACGTGAAAAACAAAAAAAAAACAAATTAAAGACATCACAAATAGAGCGTGAACTCGTGCTAGTTTTTCTAGCAAGCAATAATTATTTTTTCCACTACCTTACAACTTAATTTCCCAGGTTATTATCAGTGTCATCATAAAATATACAGCAAACTCTTTTAATCGCCAACCTGCTTGATTACTCAGCCAAGATAGCTCATTATGACAATGGTAGACCCTTTATTGCAAAAGGTTGCCTATCTGATCGTTATCATCTACAACTACTGAGTAGGTACTACTGTGTAGCAAGATCCATTAACCTTCACTGGGCTGTCAGTCCAGCGTATACCACTTTGCAGCTGACTGGCAAATATATAGACATGATTGCACCACGTATTGCACTAAATATTGAGTTCTCCCACCTATGAAATTAGCTTTTTTTCTTACAAATAGAGAACCTCGTCACTTGAATTAAAATATTCATCAGTTGCTTGATATTCTATCGAATAATGACCGTCATAGACAACTACCAATAGTAAAAAAATCCTTATTACTTATAGTTTTTATAAACAAAAAAAAAATACCTTAAAAATTACTCCTCTTTTTGTTAGCAGAAATTACCACTATTTATTTTAACTTAGCAAAACTTATTTTTGTTGCATAATCTAAGTGGCATACGTTATCTTACTTTTTAAATATTATTGCATAAAAGTTTTAAAACATTAATGTTCATAGTTGTTAAATAAATTAGAAAAATGTTAGTATGAAAAATGCAACTTCTTTAAAATTCTCCATACAAAACGCTGATTTCATAGATGGGGACCTAATACATCACTTCAGCCGGAAGATGTCCACTACTGGACATAGGCTGCCCTCAAGTGTCACAGCAACGACCGTTCCTCTGCGTTTCGCATCCATCGGCTCTCCCCGACCCTCATCAGGTCATCGGGCGACACTGTGGGAGGCCTTCCGACGCTTCGTCTTCCGATGCGTGGTCGCCACTACAGAACTTTTCGACCCCATCGACCATCTGTTCTGTGAGCACTCAATACATTTAGTACTACACACACAGATGCATACCTAGACGCCATAAAATCAGACACCAGTCTTGCTAAGGGATGTCGTATTTTTGAAGTGAAAACTTCTTGGGTATTTTTGAGTGGGTAGAAATTATGAACTCGCGCGACACCGAACCGCTACGAGTGCTACGTCGCTACGAGTGCTACGCGTCGTAGCGCATCGCGTAGCGGATTGAAGTGAAAACTTCTTCAGGCGGGTTGGGCATTTTCGAGATGGGAAAAAACTACTGAACTCGGCACCGACACCAACACCGCTTCGAAGTGAAAACTTCTTTACGCGCGTTGGGCATTTTTGTTCAAGTTTTCACTTCTGTCGACACTCCCGGAGTGCCAATCTTTTTCTTTTTATTTACCGTCTTGCGTTCGACTACTATTACTACATATTACGCACCTGATAGTAAGCGATAATGTGGTCGACGATGGGCACGCTTGCCTAGAAGTAACCTATTCACTCTTGGCTTAAAGACTTTCAAGTTTTATGTTTTTTTTTTGTTTTTTTTTTTTCAATCCTAATTTGTACCTAAACGTGAGTTTAGTGCGCTCTTGGCAGTCAGCCCTGCTGCTGTCTTAGATACCAGCTTGAGCTAGCCATTCTTAATATACCTAACTTATCAAACATATATAAATTATAAGTATATTTATTTAAAAAACTTAAGTAGGTATAGAGGCGTGCCTCATGGTTTTGATTTTTTTTTTTTAAATAGCGTTTCACTATGTGTTTCCCTGCAAGGCGTTTAAATACCAAATGCTTGCTCACAGACACATAATATATATGTCTAGGTACTTAAACTCATAAGAATTTAAAATGCCAGCGTTTTACTAAAGTAGCCGTCTTGAATCTTAAGTCATCATCTGCCTAACCTTTTTCCAACTATCTTGGGGTTAGGCGGCAGCGACCTCTCGCGCCGTGCCCTGGTTCAGGCCATGGTACGGAGCGAGAGGGAATGGGGAGCCGTCTCCTCCTTCTGCGAAGCAGTAATGCTCGCGAAGAGGGAGGCGGCACACGTTAGGGAGACTCAACAACGGCAGAGTTGCCCTAGCGCCCTCAGCCGCAGCCGCCGCAGGAGACGCCAGGGGCTGCGAGACGATCTCCGGCCACCGTAGACCCGGGCCGTAACTCGCCGTCCGATCAGCACCAGGCCCGAGAGTCGACGGCGCGTAGTGTTCCACGCGCGCCTCTAAGAGTTGTCAGCAAAAGGACGGGGCCTGACACGGCCAATGCCTGCCCGGGGGTTGAGGATAAATTCGAAAGAGTTACCTCGCCCCTGGGCATGTAGGGCAGGGAGGAACAGGGGTGGGTTTTAGTCAGTAAGAGTCTGACACGCCCTTCCGCTCCACCCTAGAGCGGAAGAAGTCATAAGATGATTTCCCAACCCCCAAAAAAAAAAAAAAAAACTATCTTGGGGTCGGCTTCCAGTCTAACCGGATGCAGCTGAATACCAGTATTTTACATGGTGCGACTGCCTATCTGACCTCCACAACCCAGTTACTGGGTAATACGATACCCCTTGGTAAAACTGGTTGTCATACTTTCGGGCTTCTGACGACCCGTAACAACTGTCATAGATCCACGATTTACGACCGGGGCGAACGGCTTAACGTGTTTTCCGAGGCACGGAGGAGTCTCGGTATGTAAAGATGGTCACCCATCCATGGACCAACCCCGGCAAGCGCAGCTTAACCTGATGGATCGACCCGTGCGGCTGTTATTACTTTAGCCACGAGCTCCTCTTGTCTTGAATCTTAAGTAACAAAATAAAATATTTAAACAATAAAATCAAATGTTGGGTATAATATTTATGTTAATAAAAAATTTGCATTACTTATTTAGTTTTAATAACAAAGCAACACAAAACTTAATCCGGTTCCACTCAAAATAGTATCTTATTATTTTATTAACCGTCTGAGAATTTAGTTTATAATTAAAACACAAAAATGGGTGTTTTACTCGTACCTGACTGCTTCAGAAGGAGGTTAATATTTTACAAATGTGTAATATGTTTTTTTTTTCTATTTCTTGGGCCATCTTGCAGCCAAAACGGCTGGATGGATTATAACAATTAATGAGTTATCATTTGATTGGTCTTGACTGCTGAAATGACATGGCTAGGTATATGAATTATGAAAAAAAAATGGCCGCCTCCATTAGGTAAATGTCATTTTTTTTTTTTTGAGACATGGTAATGTGGTATCAGAATAAAGGGTTTGAGCTAGCGATTTCAAAAATATCTAAATAGTTCTTTATGTGTTATATATATACTTACTTATAACATATATGTACTCTATAGTATATATGTATGTTATAAATATAACCATCAACCGTGCTTGCTCAGTGCCTGTTGACGATTTTATATCATATAAAACCCAGGTTTTTTCTCTATTTTTCTTTAATTTAATAAACACTCGTTTAATAACAGCTGTCAGTTAAAGAAGCAGGTACTTGACTTTGTTTTTCTTAACCAAGTAAATAACTTGATTTATTTATAATTCAACTACACATATAATAATTAAGTTCCAATCTTGCAGTTTTTTTTTAAAAAAGCCTTCATAAGCGGTCAGTAACTCTTAGTTACAAGTTATTATATTATCAGAGATAAGCAATCTTTTATAATACTGTATTTTTAAATAGGTATAAATAAAATAATCAAAACATAATATAATAAACTTTATAATGTTCCCACTGCTGGGACTCAGGCCTCCTTCTAGAAGAGGAAATGGGCCGCAATCCATCACGCGAGCCCAGGGCGGTTTGGTAGGAAGATAGTTCCTTAGGCAGGTAAGGAACAGGGGTAGGTTATAGTCAGTAAGAGTCTGACATGCTCTCCCGCTCCACCCAGAGCGGGAGATGTCATTGGATCCAATCCACATGGGGTGGGTCACCCCACAAAAAAAAAGGGCGGGATGGTGGATAGGTATATGTGCCTTCAAATGCTTGGTTCTAGGACATGCCGGTTTCCTCACGTTGTTTTCCTTCACCGTTTTGAGAGCAGTGGTGATGGAATATATAACACAAAGTAAAGCGCCAGCCTGTTTGAACCTACGATCACCTACAATTGTTAAGTCGGGGCCGCCAATTCTTTATATATAAAACAAAGTCAGGTCAGTTACACACCACATTTATAAGTCAAGAACGGCTGGACAGATTTTTATGATCTTTAATTTATTGGATTTGTCTCCGCCCCGAATAGCAGAATAACTATTAAAACATCGGAAAAATTCACGAAATAAATAAAAAAAAACATTTTATTTTCTCGAGAATGAATTAATTTATCGGATTTTGTCCGGTACAAAGTTCGCCGGGCGAGCTAGTTTATTATATAGCTTGAATATTTTTCTTTTTTTTTCTTGAAGTTACCTTCTTAGGAAGTACCGTCAAACGGGTTATTTTAAATAAAGTTTCATGATACATTTTAGCTTTGTCACTGATATGTAAACAACAGCAAGTTGAATTACATTGCGGGCTCCCGAGGTTTAATATGATCAATCGATCGTTCGTACTCCGCAATGTTATCCAACTTGCATGCAATTTGCTTGCAGGCGGAAACGCGGTCTAACAGAAATAAAAACCAGAAACTGGAATAAACAAAAACAAAACAGCCGATGTCATCAAATCTAACTCTAAATCTCCAGCCAAATCCTTATGAATAAACAGAACACCACCAACTTAACCATGCATACCACGAGCCTAGAAGTGTCATTAAACCGTTTGATAGTGCACAAAAATGTTACATACGGTATTCTACGACCACCACCAGTGAAATTAACCTTGGTTTAAACGATGCAGATCACGTCGCACGGTGTAACGCGCCCTTGGACTGGCTAAAGTGCGGATATATGTATGTGTGTGCTTCGATTCTTGTGCAAAAGAGTAATTGTTCATGATGTGCCAACTGAGATCGTGTGTAAGATGGGCGGTTTGGTACGGTAGGACTGTTGAGTTAGCTGCTAAGAGTTTGAGCCAATTTTAGGCACTGAGAAAGGGCTATGCTGATGATCTGCGTTTAGAATAGATATAGCCTCCATGAATGAAATGCTTTGCATGAAAATTCAGTAGGTATTCAATGAATTTTCGCAAATCTTCCCGGCTGACTACTTTTCGCCTTCATAACAAGGTTCTCTTTTCGAGAACAAAGCAAAGACTATTAGAAAACCATCATGTTCAAGAGTCAGACATTCGAGGATTTGAAACGTGTGACATCTACATACTCGCACTAGGACCGCATGGTAGATTACGGCCCAATACAACTGACTTCCAAAGATTACACAAAAAAATGCAAATAACTTTAATTTCGGAAGTCGATGTCATATAACGAAGAAACAAAACTAGAGATACCGACTTCTAAAATTAAAGTTATTTTGCAGTTTTTAAGTGTTTTATGGAAGTCGATTGAAGTCTTTTTTTTGTTTTAATCTTTGATAGGCTCGCTTGACCACTATCTCACCTAATGCTAAGCGATGCTATGGTCGACGATGGAGCACGCTTGCCTAGAACTCTTAAAGACCCCCAGGTTGTAACTATCAGGCAACACAGATTCCGGCAGGGACTACCCACTCCTTAGCTGTACGCATAATGAATGTGTACCCAAAACGATCCCTTTATTTATGATTTTTCTTCTGATTATGAAAATGATTATGCGCAACCTAAAAATCCTGTCTTCTGATTAAAACATGATCGCCAATCAGACAAATTCTTTAAATCGCATAATAATTGTCTGTACCAACAATTTTAATAGTACCTAATATTAAGAAAAACATGATAATATTTAATCTATAGTCAATCAAACCGGCACTACACTTTTATTGCTATATTTACGAGTGCATGCACAAACAACTCAGTGTTATATGATAACAATACCGGTATCCCTGACCCCCTTTGTTATGTGCATAATATTTAGGCTTATAATGTTCCCACTGCTGGGACTCAGGCCTCCCTCTCTGGGAGAATTAATGGGCTGTAATACAGCACGCGGGCGAAGTGCGAGTAAATTTATGTATACACATGTCTTCGAATTTTTGGTTCTAGAATATGACAGTTTCGTCACGATGTTTAAAAAAAACGGGCCAAGTGCGAGTCGGACTCGCGCATAAAGGGTTCCGTGCCATTATCTATAAAAACGGCAACGGTTTTGTTGTATGGACAAAAACAAAAAGAATATTTAAAAAAACAGAATAAACTAAATATTTAAAATTCAACTGTCTAACTATCACGGTTCATGAGATACAGCCTGGTGACAGACTGACAGACAGACAGACAGACGGACAGCGGAGTCTTAGTAATATGTCTTATAATTTTTAGGGTTCCGTACCCAAGGGATAAAACGGGACCCCGCTTTACCCTTTGGGTGTGGAACCAGGAAAAATAAAGGATGTATTTCTGAGATGGGTAGGTACTATCAGCAAAATCCGACTTCATGGCGAATAGGACAAAGCGCGCAAAGGAATCATAAACTGATAGAGCTTGAGAAATAAATATAACTGCATTATCTGATATTCACCCCCATCACTTTGTATGATTATTTTATCACCACTGCTCTTAAAACGGTAAATTGGCCTCGAACTAAAAATTCGAAGACATATAACATCTTCATCTTCGACCACATCATCGCTTACCATCAGGTGAGATAGTGGTCAAACGCGGGTCTATCAATCATAAAAAAAAATCCACCAACCCGTACTAGCAAGTGTATTCGCTAACTCAGTTCACATCAATTTGATAGGCACTATGCAGTACATTGCTGCTTTGACGTATTGGAAAACAAAAATGTACTACGTAGTGCCTATTATAAATCAATGTCCACTGAGCAAAGCAGCAATGTACTGCAAAGTGACTATCAAATTGATGTCGACTGAGTTAGCGAATACACCAGGTCCGCGTAGTGGATTACGACTTACGGCCCACTCCTCACAGAGAGGAGGCCTGTGTTCCAGCTCTGGGAAAGAAAAGAAAGACTGATTATGCTATAATATGGCGCAATTATATGACTTTTAATGGTTTTTAATTGAACATCACGTCTAAACGACTTGTCTTATTTCTTTGAAAAAAATATATGTTACTCTAGACAATTTCCGTCGTAATTTGGTCTCAGAATATTTGAAATTATATTTTTATGACATAGTGTAATTATTTTGTAAAGTTATGTCTAACTCGGATAAAAAATTGAGAATCACGCAAAAACTATAAAGCGTATTTTTATGAAACCTTCACCATTTTAAAGATCATTTAATTATTTATAATTTAGTCTCAGTGTTTTAGTTTAATACTTGTTGTTTTATGTGTAATAAATTAATAATGCGTCTAATTTCGGATGGCGCTCCTTGATGGGCGAGTCCTATTACTGGGTGGACATACGACGCGTTACGTGAGCTCAGCGCAGAACACGCAAGCTAACCACTCAAGGTCGTTGGCAGCTAATAGCGCCTTAAATGGACACACTGAATCGCGTGCCTAGATATTATTCTCATTTTCAGTGCCCTCATCGCTCAATATGCCTAATTGTTCTAACCAGTCTAACCAAATACATCTGAATACTCGTATTTTACATGAAAGGAATGCCTATCTGACCTCCACAACCCAGTAACTGGGTTACACGAAACCTCTTGAAACACCCTCATCAATTTTAAACGACTGTGTTTCGCTTTAAGGTTACCAGTCCACCAATTTCCGTATTGGCGTGTTCCATCTTCCTTGCATTGAAGATCGCACTGATCAAACTTTAATTAATTTAAACGTCCGTAAGACGTACTATTAATATTCTGAGCACGTCTGTAGGACGTAAGGTGCATCTATTGTTTGTTTTGCTTTGTAAAAATGTGGTACAGTGACGACAATGATGTTAATGATGTACAATGATACGAGCCACTATACAAATATTTACGTCAGTCTTTAATCCTCTTTAGACTGTCCTAAAAGGAGAGTTTCTTGCGTCAATTGTTCTTTCCAAATTAACACTGGGAAGGAAAGAAGGGTTAGCGTTATGGGCGCTGTCCAGTGTTAGGGGCCGTCTCCACGAGCGAGACAATCACGGCGATATTATCGCCGTGCCACGTATTTCTATACACTCTCTCGCCGCATTACGAGTAACATCGCCGTGTGTAGACACGTTCTAAGAGATTGTATAGAAGTACGTGGCACGACGATAATATCGCCGCGATTCTCACGCTCGTGGAGACGGGCCCTTAGTGTATTTCCCTGCTGGGGTGTGTTTCTTGATAGCTACAACCCTTATCAAGACTCCTTAGCAAGAAACCTACCAAAACCTCTTTGTCACTGACTCTTACTACGGACATACAGCTTAGGAGTAGAGTTCCTGCCGGAGTCTGTGTTTCCTGTTAGCTACAACCTGAGGGTCTTTAAGTAAAGAGTGAGTAGGCTCCTTCTAGGCAAGCGTGCTCCAACGTCGACCGCATTATCGCTTACCATCAGGTGAGATAGTGGTCAAAGCGAGTCCAAGTGCGTGTCGGATTTCGCACATTAAGGGTTCCGTACCAATGATTGCTATTTGTTAATAAAGCATACGTAATAATAAACGTTATCACCAAATTTCAAGTTAATAGGTCAATGGGAAGTTAGAAAATTTTTCGTAACAAAATTTTGTGACAGACGACGGACGGACAGACAGATGGACAAGTGAGTGACAACAATAGGGATCCGTTTGAACCCTTCGGGTACGGAACCCTAAAAACTGGCCAAGTGCGTGTGATTTCGCACATTAAGGGTTTTTTTTTTTTTTTCCTTACCAATTATTGATAAACATTACCACCAAATTTGAAGTTTATAGATCAATGGGAAGTCAAAATTTTGTGACAGACGACGGACGGATGGACAGACAGACGGACACGTAAGTGACAACAACAGGGCTCCGTTTGGACCCTTCGGGTACGGAACTCTTAAAAAAGAACATTACCCTCCTTTTGGGGAAGTCAGCTAAAAACAAACCTAATCCTTGTTTATTATGTAGGTACCAAAGCTCACAAAGAAAGATTTAAACTAAAAATATAAAAGAAAGATAAGCAAAAAACAATCTAGAGCATCCTCATCAAAATTATTCAACGCGCTTTCACCACAATATAGCGGAAATCATCTTCTCACAGCTGCGCAAAACGTATAGGAAACGGAACGCTGCGCTAATGTCAACATTATGATATTTTCTTGTAACTGGCAAGAGCAAACTCATTACTATATAGTAAGTAATGTGTTGAAATAAATATGATGTACCTGTATTATTGTTTATTTAAACTATTAACGGCTTGTATGAAGGCTTTCGCGGTTTTATTAGAGTTCCTTCTCCAAGGGTCCCTGTCCATTCACCTGCCTGTCACAGAATTGTATCTTTTGAACTGTAAAAGTTATCCTATGACGCTCATTGTCTAATCAGTTCCGCCTACATAACGCTAAGTAGGTACTACTAGTAAGTATACTTTTATTAAAAAAAGTCGATGACATTCCTTACTGAAATCTTTATCGCAATTTCGCGATATGGTGCTGTGTGTTTTAACTTGCTGATTGGTCGATATTGGTTCAAAATTATTTTGAAAAGTGACGAACACTCAACGCTCTCAATCACAGAATACACTAACACTTAGAATCTATTATGGCAAAAATTTAAGAAGGTAAACTATAGTTTTCATGGTACTCAATACTTTATTGTATGTCACAATATATAGGGTGACTGGTAATAAGTGACCGATACTTAAACACGGTATTGTAATGAAATAACAAACAACTTTCCCAAAGAAACATACAGTGAGACAGGACGGCGCATGCGACTAACAGCTGATAGGTCAAAGGCGCGTGCGCGCGAATTTCATACGGCTGTTGTGTTATTGTGATAAAAGCGAATGAGTTTAAATAAAATGTTTCTTTGGGAAAGTTGTTTGTTATCATGAGTACAATCACGTGTTTAAGTATCGGTCACTAATTACCAGTCACCCTATACAGGGTGTAACGGAAAGGTGTGGTCATATTTTAAAAACTGCATGTGCCTATCGATATGAACCACATTATTCAAGAAAACCAGAGAAAATTCTCAAAAAAAATTTTACTCCCCATACAAATATTGATCAGCTGATGATAACTTTGTTATGACAATTTTTTTTTGGGAATTTTATATTTTTTCTTGGATAAAGTTGTTCAATTCCATGGGCAGAACCGGTTCTTAAAATATGACCACACATTTCCGTAACAGCCTGTATATGCTTAGGTGGTATACATTAACTTCAGAACAGTCATGGACCCTGTCGGGCACAGCAAAACGGTACGGAACCCTTAGTACAAGAGTCGAATTTTTCAAGGACTGTTTGTAAACTTCATTAGTTTTTGTATAAAACAAATAGGTATCAGTTTGTAGTCCAGTGTTGTTTTAGTTAATTAGTGAGAAATTATTTAGTATTAATTTGCGATATTTACGTAAGCACTCGCGTTTGTTGTTCGTCCTTCGTAGAATTAAAAATTATCGGGCCTATAGGCATTGATGTTTAATTAGATGAGCAAACTTATTTTCAAATGTCCATTCTGACGGACAGACCAAAGACATGTGGATTGAATAAACTGTTTTAAACATAGAAAACCTTAAATACAGGCTGTAAAGAACAAGATACCGCAAACTTCGCGAAAAGGTTACACCTAATGTCACTAATAAAATAATGATACTCATTAAAAAATCGGTAATGATCGGTTACAGAAATTGACATTTTTGTCGCGTTGAGCGTAGGCCGTAGGTATATAGGTATTAGGCCGGCGACGTGAATGAACTCAAGCGAAACAGCTGTACGTATTTTATTTACATTACTGTTTCAGTTTAATTAGCGATTTAATTACTTTTTAACTAAAACTCTCATTGGGTTGGATAGGAATAACGATTTTAAACAGTCTAAAGTTAAAAAACTGCAGAAAAAAATTAAAAATTGAGGAAAACGCCGACGAAAAATTCCAACGCTAGGGGGTATTGTTATTATATACTTGGTTTAAATACTGATTAGCTGATTCTGAAGTCAAATTCTCCATAGAAAACCTCTTCAACAAAATTTGCTTTAGCATGCATTTTTTATGACAATGCTTAACCTCTGGCTGAGATAAAAGCCAGCCCAACGTCACGCAAAATATCAACTAGGCGTACGGATAAATCTTTAAATAGTGTATGAGCTCTCGAACCACACGGCCCCTTTTTTTTTGTTGCCGGTGTGGAAAATCCTCATGGATGTCCTTCGTCCGGGGCAGGCGTCGCCCGGGTCTGTCAGACTCTTACTGACTAAAAACCACCCGGTGTTACGTCCCACACTTGGACCGGGGATCCTGAGAGCTAATACGACTTCCATGATCCCCGGCTAAATCCCTACCACAAACACTGTAAAATTAAGTCTTAAATTTTCTGATGTAACAATCTTCTATCGTTGCGGTCAGAAATCAACCTAACTATATCCATTTAAGAAGATCACTGACTGCAAAGATAAAATAGATAAGATACGTTAAAAAGGGCATCAGATGATGATATAACATGCACATGACAAGCACAGCAATTATGTTGATTACCCCGGTAACGTCAACTCAATCATGTCTGGGTCGACAAACCATTATAAAATGAGAAATAAACACACTTATAAATTAATTAGTTTTAATTCAACCATAAATTATCTGCAACAATGTATCAAGCATTGTTGTAATAGTTTTCAAATGGTTTGATTACTATTAAATAATTATAAGTTATGATTTTGTTTTTTCAATTATATGATCTACTAAAGCGTCTGCCAGCGGCTTCGTCCGCGTGGAGATCTAAATATAGTGATATCACAGAATAAAACACAACTCAAAGAAACACAAACAAATTTTAAAAAAGGACTAACATGCCTTAGGCGCTTTTAACTGCCAATGGCCTTAAGTGGTTAGCTTGCGTGTTCTGTGCCGAGCTCACGTAACGCGTCGTACGTAGTAGTAATAGGACTCGCCCATCAAGGAGCGCTGTCCGAAATTAGACGCATTATTAATTTATTACACATAAAACAACAGGTATTAAACTAAAACACTGAGACTAAATTATAAATAATTAAATGGTCTTTGAAATGGTGAAGGTTTCATAAAAATACGCTTTATAGTTTTTGCGTGATTCTCAATGTTTTATCCGCGTTAGACATAACTTTACTAATTAATTACACTGTGCTATAAAAACAAAATTTCTAAAATATTCACATATCAAATTACGACGAAAACTATTTAGAGTAACAAGTATTTTTTTTCAAAGAAGTAAGACTAGTCGTTTAGACGTGATGTTCAATTAAAGACCATTAGAAGTCTTTTAACTGCGCTTTAATTATGAAGCAGTGGGCAGTTCACATTGCACGCAGAACGGAGATTCGGCCAATGAAGCCAAAGTTTCTGAAGTGGAGACGCAGAGTTAGGAGGTCTCCCACAATGTAGACTGATGTCCTGGCGAGGGTCACGGGAGTCTGTTGGATGTAAGAAGCACAGGATCGATCGATGTGAAGACGCTTGGCGAAGGCCGGTGTCCAGCAGTCGACGTCGCGTGTCGTCGGAAAAGATGATGACAATGATCTTATGCGTACCTACAGCCTAATTTATAAAACTCGTTAACCATTTATGCTTAGTTTAAATACTGAATAGTGGATTCAAATTCTCCATAGAACTTTTTTTAAATAAAAACCTGCTGACCAGTGTTTAATCACATTGTTATTTTTTTATAAATACCCAATGTGCTTGGAATATATTTACGCACCTCAATTTCGAACGAGTTGTTTTCTAGCCAAATCTCCGACAGTAGGATAAAATATGCACATTGCACGTAGGTAATCTAAACACTACAGTTTCATCACGTTTCTCTATTTTATTTACAACTGCAATAAAGCTTATTATAATGCAATAAATAAACAGCTAATTGCCCATGTAAACTACGTGCCATAGTTTAAACAATTATGCAAACTATTGTTATAAGGAACAATTGAATTGGCTCTGATCATGTTTACAAAGTGTAAATAATTGTTTTTTTTTTTCTGCATAATGTCATCATTGCCTTCTGCAGTTGGCTTTTCTGAGTCGTTAGTTATATTCTATTAGTATTTCTTGCCTAAACATTAGAGGCCTTATTTATAAATAATAAGTAATATAATTTTCTGCACTTTAAGAACACACTTAATTTTTTATGGTTCTTTACATGGGAAAGCATGTAAAATAACTAGTCCGCCATCTTTGGGAGTCCGCCAAATTGGATTTAGAATCACGTCACATAGCTAACCATTTTTTTTGTTTTTGTTGTGAAATCATCAAATAAATTCTTCTGCTCTGGGTGGAGCGGAAGGGCGTGTCAGACTCTTACTGACTAAAACCCACTCTTGTTCCTTCAGTTGCCTGTGCCAGGGCCGCGTTGCACTGTCATCCAAACTAAACATGTACGCAAAATTTCAGCAAAATCAGAAACCGGGAAGTGGGTCCAAATTTAAGTTCTAAGATTTGAAGCTAATATAAGTATGCTAAAAAAATTATACAAAGAAAATATTGTAAAGTTCCTTTGCACTATATTTATAATGATGTCTATTTTTACTGTGTCTCTGACCTAAATGATTAAAAAGTGTGTGTGTACTTATGTACGCATGTAAGAAGTTATACTTCTTTGGTGTAACAAGATAAAAAACCAAACTGTCACAAAGTTTACAAAAGGAAAACAATCATTCTTCATGTACCACAGACTATAGCTAACTTCAGGGTGTCGGTTTTTTGTGACGGTGTGAGCGGGCATGGTAAAAATTTACTCTCCTTATTTATTTATTGAAGTTATACTTCTTTTGGCGAGTTGGGGGCCAAAAGAAGTATAACTTCAATAAATAAATAAATATATATGATTAGTTTTTTAAATACTACTTAGCAGGTTCTTAAATCAAAATGTTCTATGGAGAATTTGAATTTATAATCAGCTGATCAGTATTTAAATTAAACTAAGCTGCGACGGAAACATATTTTTTTTTGCATGACCGGGTTTCAGCAACCTTCTGTTCCTTGTGCCTTGGGTAACAACACAAGGACACATTGACCAATATCCAGCTATGGACCACTTTAGTTGGCAGGCTGCCGTTTGCTGCAATTTCTAAAACAACCATCGGTTAGACATGACAAGCTTAGTTCAGAGAGACATCTGACCGGAAATAGATAACTTTAGATTGTTACAAGCATTGTTACATAGCATGTTGCATAAATATATATATATAATCAGCCTTACAAAGTTCCTACTGCGGGGCGCCGGCCTTCTCTCTGGGAGAGGGAATTGGCCATAATACAGCACGCGGGCCCAGTGCCGGTTGGTGGATGTCACGTACCTTTACGTAATTTATTTTCATCACTGCTCTCAAAACGGTGAAGGAAAACATTGTGAGGAAATCCCAAAACCAAAACTTCGAAGTCATATCCAAGTATTGTTAATTTAAAAAAAAAACTGGCCTAGTGCGTATCGGATTTCGCACATTAAGGGTTCCGTACCAATTATTGGTATTTGTTAGTAAAGTATACGTTATAATAAACATTATCACCTATCAAGTTCATAGGTCAGTGGGAAGTTAAAAAATTAGTAAGAAAATTTTTTGACAGACGACGGACAGACAGACAGACGGACACGTGAGTGACAACAATAGGGCTCCGTTTGGACCGTTCGGGTATGTAACCCTAAAAATGTTCTGTTAGAAATAGACATCAAGAAAGATGCAGTAATCAACACGCGTTGTAAGTAGCAAAATAGCTACCTACCCTCTATCAGCTGCACAGCCGTATAATAATAACAAACGTTGAGTATTGCCAACTTGCTAGGAAACACCGCCTCAGACCGCGTATCGCATGTGTAACTTGAGACACACATAACATAAGCATCGATGTTGGTATCAGACATCTGATCTAGATTTACGATTTATCGTTATTGGATTTTATTGAGACTTGACTTATGATCCTATGCCCCTTGCTAGGGCAGAAGGCGTCCACAGTACCTAGTCCTCCATAGCGAGCGGTCTTGAGCTTCACGCTTCACCACGCTCCACGTCATTCCGATGCTCATTGCTTCTGCCCTTGACAGAGCACTGACGTTTAAGAGCCACTGCTTAAAAACAAAAAAATAAAATCGGATCCCGCAACAACTTACTCAGGCGCCTCACTTCAACCACCTGGGGAGCTTCACTTCAGGTGCTACGAACCTCTGGCCTGTCGCTCTGCTTCTCTGCCGGTGAATATGCGTGCCCAGTGTGGTACCGTTCCGCCCACGCTAGGGAAGTAGATATTGCTCTTAATGAAACATGCCGAACAATTACAGGCTGCCTTAAACCGACCCCGGTCACTGCACTATATCTCCACAAGTCCGAAGAGAAGTTGCAAGTGCGGTCGAGAAACCAAAATAGGTGTCTGACACTATAGGCACCCACTATTTGGTGCACAACTACCAACCCAGAGGCTGAAAAGCAGACACAGTTTCCTGAAAACTGCAGTTGTGTCAGGAAACCCGGCCGACACCCACTGCAAACTATAACAGGACACTTTCTCCTCACCCACTAACTATCAAACACCATGCGAGCATCTTCCAGCAGGGTCTAATCTCCCGTGGGTCGCTTGGAAGTCCCTGAACCGCCTTAGAACCCAAGTAGGAAAGTGCAACTCCAACCTCGCTAAGTGGGGCTATCTTGACAGAATGGCAGCAGGGTGTGATGTGGAGCCGAGCTTCAAACTATGCTGCACTTGCTGTCCTGCCCTTTGTACCCCAAAACATGTAGCATAAGTGACCTCTGTGCTGCCACCGACGACGCCGTGGAAGTGGCAACGTTTTGGAACAAAACCATTTAAAAGTACTGTCGTGTCAGCGACACGAAGAAGAAGATCGCTTCAGCCAACACGGTGCGTCACCAGGTTTGACGAGGACGGCCACGCTTCTTTTTCCCTTGAGGATTCCATGTCCTGTTTAAGGCTCAATTACATCTTCCGATTTCAGGGGACCTAATTTAAGAAACAGGAATGTGTAATAGCAGTTGGAGCAGTTAGTGTCCGATTTAGTGAGATTGAAAGGCCCCGATTTGACTTCCTAAATTGTGTACGATTTAGGATAGTGTAATCGCATCACTCCGATTTAGAGTTAAGTGTTGCCAATTTAGCGACTTTGTCGCTACAAATGGGCTATTAGTATTTTTATGTGTTTAAAATTAAATTAAATTTCCCAAGGACCCTTTCCCAGAAAAAAAAATCTGCGTCCGCTCTTTTTCTTTTTTGGTCCGCTCCTGGTAGAATCGGTTTTAGAGACTTACAAGCGACTTTTGATATTCTGTCTAGGGGCTTGAATTTGTAAGAGTTGGCAACACTGCCGATTTAGGATTCCGATTTAGGAGTCCAATTTAGGATAGTGTAATCGATAGCTTCCTACTTCCGAGTTAGCTTGTTTCTAAATTGGGTCCCTTGAAATCGGAAGGTGTAATTGAGCCTTTAGGAATGTGGAGCATCCGTGCGGAGCATATTATCAATCCATTTCTACTTATGACGCTTGATCTGACAGTCAATAGAGCTCTCTTATTTGTATGAGGAGCTGTGCCAAATGTAATAAATAATTGCCAAAATTCAAAGAAACAGAAACGTGACCATATTTTGACGCAGGCCAGCGAATCTTTGGCAATACCGACGACTATCCACACACAGTTTGATTTCCTATTTAATCCCCTGAGTGGATAAATTTGAATTTATACTTCCTTAGGGGACACCTTATTTCCAAGGAACCCTTGTTCAAAAAATTTTGCTTCTAGACGCAGCGGTATACTGAGCATAGCCTGTCAGTGAATTTAAAACTTTATTTAGTAAGTTTCTGGGTATTTCCTTACAGAACACTTCATACTTTCTTAAAACAATATCCAGAAATAATGATACCCACTTCGAAGTCCATAACCTCCGATGACGACAACCGATCAAAATTCTGTCAGATAATAATACCATTAAAATTCAGAACACAACTCCAATTCCAGGTTCCATCGCTATATTAAAAACCCAAACACTCTTTTATGCTTGAGGAATACCAGGATTTCAAAGTACTTATAGTGGCCACACAGAAGTAAAGAGGTTATAAATAAAGTATTAACATACTGTAACACCTAAAAATAGAATAAATTTAGATTCGTGGAATGAAGCGTTATTTTGCGAGTTGACAGATTGACGTATGACGTCTTTCTTTTTTTCAAGTTGATCTGCAACGAGTCTGTCTAAGAAACTTTATTTATTGGAAAGAACTAAGAAAATATTTAAATGATGTCTCGAAAGGTAGCTGGAACCAGAGTTAAGTTCAAATGCATTAAGCATTCGGATGTAGGACGCTGTAAGTAGTCTTTTTGGTTTTTTTTCTGTGCTGATGCTAAGTCTTAAGCGCGTGGCATTCAGGAGTCTCATCAAATCTTTCTATTTGTTGGCAGGGTTCCTACGTTAGATTTATTTAATTACTATGCAAAAACTTAATAAAATGGTCGGATCATAGGATGGTTCCGTACACAAGCACCCACGTGTCGAGAGATGCCCACGATTAGATGACCATGGCGTAGATGCCGTTTGAGGATCTCTGAACTGGACCTATAATCTTCAAAAGATGGGTAAAAGTGTTTCAACATGAATTGTAGGTTAAACATACAATTTTCTGTGAACGGAGTGCTCTCTTGTGTGATGCAGTGTTATAAATAAACGTGATATATGTGAAGACCAAATCTAAGGACTCTTATTTACTATATACATACCTCATGCACAGAACCCGAAGATAGGTAATAGGGTCTCAGGCCATAAGTATCTCTGACGCTAGCCGGTGGAAGAAATATTTTCTTTACAATACAAATGGGCCTATTCACGTTAGTTTTGACTGTGGTCTTATCTGACGTCATCACATTCTTCAGTGCGCTAACAAATAATATACTGGGTGTAACGGAAAGGTGTGGTCATATTTTAAGAACTGCATCTGCCCATCGATATGAACAACTATCTTGAAGAAAATCCGAGGATATTCTAAAAAACTTTTTTTTACCTCCCATACAAATATTGATCAGCTGATGATGACTTTATATGGAAAATCCAATATTTTTTTTGGGAATTTTCTATTTATTCTTAGAGAAAGTTGTTCATTCCCATGGGCAGAACCAGCTCTTAAAATATGACCACACCTTGCCGTTACACCCTGTAGAGCCCTGGGCCTGCAGTCTCAACATAGTTAACGATCGCTATATCCTAACGATTGGTCGCTACGAGTACGTCGTAAAAATAATAGATTTTCTTGAAATATGTACAGAGACGGCGTAATTTTTAACTTACAACCACTATTTTTCATGAAAACTGATCAACTGATCTGCTGGTCTCTGTACATATTTCAAGAAAATCAATTATTTTTCCGACGTAGCGACCAATCGTTAGGACGTAGCAATCGCTATCAATGTCGAGACTGCAGGGCCTGGCAGGGTATTATGATCTTTTACAAATTATACGATATTGTAGTAAGTTCTTCACCTTTTTTTAGGGTTCCGTAACCAAAGGGTAAAATGGGACCCTATTACTAAGACTCCGCTGTCCACCCATCTGTCTGTCTGTCTATCCGTCTGTCACCAGCCTGTATCTCATGAACCGTGATAGTTAGACAGTTGAAATTTTCACAAATGATGTATTCTGTTGCCTCTACAACAACAAATACTAAAAAATATAATAAAATAAATATTTAAGGGTCCCATTCAACAAACGTGATTTTTTTGCCGTTTTTATAGATAATGGTACGGAACCCTCCGTGTGTGAGGACATCCATGAGAATTTCATCATGGATGTCCTCCGCCTTGGGAAGGACGCAGGGGTCTGTCGGACTCTAACTGACCGTCGTGATCTGCTGCTACCTATGGCTGGAGTGCTAGTGTGCTTACGCATTTCAACACGCTGCCCCCACTAGGTATTGGCCCACATGAATTCATGTGGAAGTTTTTATCTACTGGATCTTTTTCTAAGATAATACTTACATAACGTACGAAAAAGTAAAATTACTCCTGCAATGCTACTTTTTCTTTTAGTCTTCTAACCAGGCCCTGCAGTCTCGACATTGATAGCGAAACTTTCGTTAGTTACCGGTCGCTAAATTACTAGCCGTTAAAAAAGTCCCTCATTGTGGGGAAAAATTTTAGATTACAACCTGAAAAATAATTGATTATACACAGAGACGGTGTAATTTTTAACTTGCAAGCACTATTTTTCATGAAAACTTATAATTTATTTATATAACGAAAATTTTAATGAATAACTTTTACTGCTTGTGAAAATTAAATTAACTTGTCAAAATATTATAGGACATAAAAGTTTGCCTCCTTGCAAAATTAATTTCTTAGCGAACGAATTCGGTCGTTACGCGACCATTAACTATGTCGAGACTGCAGGCTCAGGGTACCTACTTTGGCGTCTTACTCCCATCATGGTTCTATAAAGTTCCAAACAAGTCCCTTCAAGCATGCAGTTGGTATAAAATCTATGATAGAACTTAATTTTTTTGTTGTGTTTTTTAAAACAAAACCACTGCTGTGGCAGAACATTATGGTAGGATGTGGAAGTACGTTTGCTAACGAGCCACTTACTAAGTACCACAAAAAACCCTTACAAAAACGTGTCAAAAAGATTCATCAATACAAAAAACCGGCCAAGAGCTGGTCACGCATATAGTAGGGTTCCGTAGTTACCTGTCCCCGAAAACCATGAAAATGACAACCATAACAAAAAAAACTTTTTTACAAAAAAATAGAACCGACTTCCAAAAAAAGTGCAAAATAACTTTAATTTCGGAAGTCGGTTTTCACTTTTTAGTTGTGGTTCCCAATTAAACTGTGTTAACAATTCATAGACATAGGTACGATAGCAGCAATCGCGGTTGATTTGCTGTAAATTTTTGAAGAGTTCCGTTGTCTGTCTCCGAAACCCATCATCAGATGTTTTTGAAATTTAAATGGGACCATTTCGGAATAAACCCCTTTCGAACAAAAAAAGAATTTTGCAAATCCGTCAATATATGACGGAGTTATGCCCGAACATACATAAAAAAATAAAAAAAAATAAAAAAAATACAAACATCCAAATTGATAACCTCCTCCTTTTTCGAAGTCGGTTAAAAATAAGTAGGATTGATTTCCTTGCGAGTGTCAAAATCTTGTTATTGCGTGGACTTTCAAGTTTAATTTTTTCACAGCTCCAAGGGATTTTAGATTTGAGTATTCGATATTAATTTCAACTTGATACCTCCACGCGTTTCTGAGAAAAAGAGTCTTGACAGACAAACGGACAACGAAGTGACCCTATGTTCCCGTTTCCATTTTCAGGTACAGAACCCTAAAAAAAACGTTTATCATTCACGATCTCACATGTTATGAGTTAGCAAGACGTTAAAATTTCGCGTGAGATGACCGCGTATTACGAACACAACCGGAATTCCTCTCAGTGAAAGTTGATACAGTCTTATTCTGAATCAGATGCTCGATTTACTGCAACTAGTTCTGATTTTTGGTGTCTTTTGAAATAATGACGGCAGATGGCTTGGAATTAGTACTTGACCTACTGTAAATTATAGCCTATTTGTTATTCCAGATTATAATCTATCTCTGTGCCAAAGGGGAATGCACAAAAAAATGCCTGAAACGGACAGAAACTACTAATAGTCCTTAATTCTATTTAGAATAAAATAGGTATAATTAAATCATTCTTAAGTTTGTTTAACTAGGGCAAAAATATAACGATCATTAAATACATTTCACTTATATTTATATGAAGGTCGTGTTTATTTGACATGAGCAGTGTCAAACTGTCACTATAGCAAAGGGCATGTGGTTCATACAGCCTAGATACGTTTTCTATTTAAAAAATAATTAATTTGAATTAATATTGACCAGCATATATTATTTTAATTAGACTTACGGTACATATAGATCGTATAATACAAAATTAATGATAACTGTGCACTAAATGTATAAAATAGTTCCATATGGATTATTAGAAGATTCCTCTTTGGCGAAATGTCACTTACTCATGTCAAATAAACACGACTTCCGTAAAAATATAAGCGGATATCAAGTTAATTATATTTAGTTAATTTTATTTTTACCCTAGTTAAAGAAACTCAAGAATAATTTCACTATACATGTTTTATTCTAAATAAAATTAAGGACTTTTAATAGTTTCTGTCCATTCCAGGCATTTTTTTGTATGGCAGATAGGCATTCCACTTTCATTTGAAATTTGTTTCCTAGGTACAAAAATAAAAATTATATTTAGTCCGTAAGTTAGATTATCAAAAAATATTAGACACGTATTTTTGCTTAACCAAATCAATAAAAAATGACAAATATAAAACGCATCAAATTTTAGGAGTGGCCCCCTTGTAACGTCACTTGTTGATAAAAAGTGGTACCTACATTTTTTACGTAGGTGTGACGTCACGCGACAGCCATTCCGTTTAAAATACTGAAATTTAGATGCCGAACGAACCGGATGATTAGACTGTCTGTGACAGACTTTTTTTTATCAATGATAACCACGCTTTAGCCCATTATCTCACCTGATAGTAAGCGATGATGTGGTCGACGATAGTGCACGCTTGTTTAGAATTAACCTATTCACACTTGACATAAAGACTCACCGGTTGTAGCTCTATCAGGAAACACAAACCCCGACTAGGTACCTAAGATGTTTTAAATTCTTTAGCAGGACAAATCAAGGACAAATCTCACCATAAAACCCAACCCAGACATTCCACCCATCTGCCATAACCTACACAAACATTAACAGGTACCACTATACATATAATTGATTGCATTCTGTGACGCAACGCGTTACGTCTCGTCTGTAGGTCGGCCAACCGGTTGGTAGGGAGCACTGTGTCAGCCAATGAGGTTACCGTAATGTTTGCTGTTGACTGCCGCAAGCACGACTGCCGGGCGTAAGTTCGATTCCCAATTTAAGTAAATTTAATTGAGCTTTTCTTTGATGGTGCAAATATGAGGTAGGTATTAGGCTCTTTTATTAGATTTTTTTGAGTAATTGCCCGGAGTTGGTGGTAGGACACCCTGTGCCTCAGAATGGATGTAAAGCTCACCCTTTTTTCCGGCCTTCCTTTTCCACACACTTCTGTCTTCTGCTTCCGCCAAAGTAGTCATTTAGCCAAGAAACATCCCGCCGTCTTCTCCTTTATGCACGTCCTACACCCTGGGTTGAGCGGAAGTTAACAGCGATATCGTTCTGTGTGCGTGTCTATCTGTGGCATCGTATATCCTAAATTGATGACCCGATTTCAATGCAGTTTTGTTTTTCAACTGAAGGCTAGTTTAATCGGTGTGTTACCTCCATCGGTGTATACATACCTAATGTGTGTATTCCATCTTGAGCGTCATTGGATTTTCAGATTTTTTCGAACTAAATATAATAATATAATGTAGAACGAAGTAATTGAAGCAAGCATAAAACAAGACGTAATCAGAATATGAGATCCTTTTTTAGGACCTCCTATTCAGTAACTTGTTCATCCTTATTGTAAGTTTAGACAAACAAATCAATCTCTTGAACCTCTTCGCTTCATCTTAATGTACGTCATTCACATACTTATGGTTTATTCAACTTAACTTCGAGATTACAATGAGCATTACAGTATAAAAACCGGCCAAGTGCGTGTCGGACTTCGTACATTTAGGGTTCCGTACCAAATGACGGAATTATCAAATAAAAATCTGATTTATCAATATATTGGTATTTGTTAGTAAAATATACGTAATAAATACGTCAATGGCAAGTTAAAAAATCTTAGTAACAAAATTTTGTGACAGACGACGGAAAGACAGACTAACAGACGGACACGTGAGTGCCAGCAATCGGGCTCCGTTTGAACTCTTTGGGCATGGAACCCTAAAAATGTATTAGTCCATAGTACTAACGTGTTATTAAATAAAGAAAAAATGTTAGATCATTATTTGGTTTGACAGTTTCATCAACTCAAGTCTCAAAGTAAGTATACCTAAAAATACAAATAAAAGAAAAAAGTTATGCAAAGACGAAGGTGCTAAGGGTATCACTACTTCACTAGGCAATAGGTAATTAGTTTAGTTTTATTTTAGTTTAGCTTGGATACTGGGCTTTTGAAAATTAATGTGCGTTTTGTAATCTGTGCAAAATAAATAATTTTTCTTTCTTTTCTTTTCTTTCTAAGCTAAGGTATTTCTTCGACATTTTTTTCAAGCAAATTCCAATGTACAGGTGATTTAAAAATACCTAATGATTATCGAACAAGATTTTAATCTAACAACATTTTCTATACTTCCTAAAAATATTATTTAAAAACCATTACCAGCACTTGAGAAAAACACTCTATAAATAAGGAAAAAAATAATTTATATTGGGACAGACACATTTTATTTCTCTTGTGTGTGAACAAGAGAAATAAAATAAAAGGTGACACCGATTAAAAAATAAAGAAGTATAACATAGTGTTTGCACGGCTGCGCGAATGACTACATTTTTTCTTTTTTTTTTTTGGTGGGAAATCATCCAATGACATCTACCGCTCTGGGTGGAGCTCAGGTCGTGCCAGACTCTTACTGACGAAACTGCTGGTAACTCTGTTACAGACCCCATTTGGCGATAACTTATTATCTAAGGCAGATAATAAGTTATCGCCAAATGGGGTCTAAAAAAAACTGAACTAAACTAAAAACTTTCGGTCAAAAAATAATTCTCATAAGTGACCATTGTCATATTTCAAAATGTTATAATGAAAAAACAACCAAAATTAAGTCCAAGAATCTATTTTTAGGTCTGCGTGTCTTATCTAATTTCCTTAGTAAAAACGTATAGGTATAAAAAGATTGCGTGTTAATTCAACGGCAGAGATGTGCCCGTTACGAAGATAGGGTTGTCAATCAAAATAGACTTTTGTTTAAGCGTGTCCGACCAAATAGAGTAGTGTTCGGTCTGTAGATTTAAAAACCCTGGATTACGAATTCACCAATGTTTATCGTTTTAAAACTAAGACGCAAAATTCTTGATACATAAATTAAGGTGTTTGCAGCCTTTTTAACCAAACTGGTCGCCCATAGGTCGAAATTCGACCTCATTTAAGTTTTAAGTTCGAACGATGTTGTTGTTATTGTCAAAGACCATAAAAATGACATGACTTCTGAGTCAGACAGTCTGCTGTGAACCATAAAAATTAAATACATTTACGTGTCAAACACATGGTAGTGTGTAATGTTTTTTTTGTATAGATTTAATTTATTTCTATTGCATATTAGGTATATAAAAATATTAGGTTTCTGACTCCTTATCCATATAAACTATAACTGTGCCAAAGAACAATGGCGAAAAATTATTTGAACAAAAATAGCTTGTTACATTGATAAAAAATATTGTAAAATGTTCATTTCTAATTCCTAAATATAATAAAAAAAAGGTATTTTAAAAAAACCTCCGTGGATAATAAATATTTAAGAATTTCATTCTTTGTTTTTTTAGCGGTAATTATGAATTTTACAACAACTATTATGGGTAATAACAATAATGTTGCCAATTGAATGCTTTTTGCGCCAGATCTAGCACTTTTTTGCACTACAATGTCTGAGAAATACTCTCCACACCTCTACTAGGTGGTGGTGGTGGTGTGTTTAATAAATAAATTGACCAAATAACATACCCATTTATTTTTTGTATTATGTCACTTGAAAGCTGTAACATTTTTTTGTCCGAAATAATGTTAAAAATGGGGACTCAGTCTTTTCGTTATGAGCAACACTGACTCTATTGACAGTGACAGATGCTTTTTTTTTTACTGTCCCCGAAGGGAAGGCTAAAGTCTTTTGACCATATTGCCTAGTCTTAGAGAAGATGATGATGAATAAATGTTGGTATTCAAAATTATTTGTTTTTTATTCAATAAACCATTATTTTTCATTTATTACAACAAATAAAAATTCATACGATAGTAAAAAACTTAATACATACATAAATGTTGTTTCAAATTCAAAATTCCAGCCAAAAAGACTAAAGTCTCAATATTTATTAACCCCGGAGTTTTTTGTTAAAAATCTTTTCTAATATAAGTCTAGGAACATATTACGCACATTTTACGGCAGTTTTCATTAATGTAACAAGATTTTTTACTTCAAATAATATGATGTATGGGCACCTGCCATTGTTCTTTCATACTCCTCCGTCTGCGTGATCCCGTTCAAACTGGTGGGTCCGTTCGGCTTCCCGATTTTGAGTTCTGACAACCCTATACAGAGGCATAGTACGGTCCACTGCTTCCAAACCATAGTCTTGCATGCTGACTGTAAAAGCATGCTAAGACAGGTAGTAATCGTCGCTTGGTGGTGATTGGACTTTGTTCTTTTTAACCGACTTCAAAAAGATGGAGGTTATCAATTCGGATGTTCGTATTTTTTTAATGTATGTTCGGGCATAACTCCGTCATATACTGACGCATTTGCAAAATTCTTTTTTTGTTCGAAAGAGGATTGTTCTGAATTGGTCCCATTTAAATTTCATATAGATCTGATGATGGCTTTCAGAGACAGACAACGGAACTCTTCAAAAATTACCAGCAAATCAACCGCGATTGCTGCGATCGTATGTCTATTGTTAGCACAATGTGGAACCACAACTAAAAAGTGAAAAATAAAAAACATTTTTACAAAATAATAGAACCGACTTCCAAAAAAAGTGCAAAATAACTTTAATTTCGGAAGTCGGTGTCAAAAAACGAAGACAAAACCAGAAACACCGACTTCCGAAATTAAAGTTATTTGGCACTTTTTTTGAAAGTCGGTTCTATATTTTTGTAAAAAAAAAATTTAATAGCAAGTTCAATAATTAACTTGTCATTGCGATTTTTTAAATAATGATCGGGCTGATTTCTGTGGGAGGGAAAACTGACTTGGAAACTCTATTCACCACTAAGCGACATCACATGTGTGATCTTAATAACTACTGCTATCTGAGAGAGCCATCCGCCAATTCTGGCATACAAAAGGCAAAAACATTTTCATCAACAATTCAGCCAAAATACGTGCACTGCTAGACATAGACCGGTCCAGTGCCTCTCAAACAAGTATTTTAAGAGCTAATGCCAGCTCAACTAGCAAACACATAGTCAGGTTAGGTTCATTCTTTGTTGATGATTTAAGGGCCTACCTCCACTTTAGCATAGAAAATAAAGAATCCTATGTTGCGTTTGTTAGAAATAGGATAAGGTATTTTTATATTTTTAAAACAAGACTCGAAATTAATGTTTCGTATCCAAAGTAGTAAGCAAAAGTGTCAAAAACGGCCGTTTCTGGTACCTTTGCTCGCGTTGTCAAATAACGAAGAAATAAAATACAAACACTGACTTCTAAAATTAGTCATTTTTAAATTTTTTGTGTCTTTTTTTTTGGAAGTCGGTTGTTCTTTTTTGTAAAAAGTTTTTTATTATACAGTTTTTAGTTGTACCCCAGAAGTGAAAACCCCAATAACATGAAACGTGGTATTTAAACATAGTCGTAATTGGAGAACACCAAAACGTCATCTAGATATACGTATTTTTCCTTTTTGTTCAGTTTTTCAAAAAGCGCTGAAGCATTTTCGATAAAATACATATGGGACTACCTCGGGAGTATATTCTATCGGATAAAAAAATAATTTTGAAAATCGGTCCTCAATTGACAGAGAAATCGGCGGAAATACATTAAAAAAAAATACACACAGTCGAACATACAACCTCCTCCTTTTTCTAAGTCAGTTAATTAGAGAATCGCTATCTTTTACTAAAAGGTAGTGCGAGAAAAGGACTATGCTATAGCTATGAATTAAGTTATAGATGTCAAATTATTTTACTGTGTTTTTAGTTTACTGTGTATTAATTTACTGTGTTTTTAGTCGACATGTTTTTACGTGTACCCTTAATTTGTATGTAAATATTAGTTCAACTAAATTTGACAGCTCTAATTTACGTCCGTCTCTTTCTTGTTTTATTAGAGAGAAAAAGATAGCAATAGCCTAAGTAAGCCTAAGCTTAAGTTTAGTTTGTGCACAACAGAATCGGCACCGTTATCTAACATTTAATTTAAAAAGGCTCTCATTCCCAGATCATTAACTCCTAAACCTTACTCTTGACTGCATGCGATCTCAATGATTGCAAACTTAAACCTGTCAACAAAAACTATGATTGGTATTCGCGTGATTGGCAGTACTTATCTAAGTTTAAATTGCAGTGGTGGTCATTATTTTACCACTTAATAATACTTGTATTTTAATAAGTCAAAAATATGTAACTAAGCTGTTTTACGTCAATCATTGAAAGTAGGTTTCCCTTCACCTTTGCTTAATGGTAAAGCTTTTAAAACGACTTAGTTTTGTAATACTAGAAGCATTTTAGAAGACAAAATGATGATAATCTGCGTCACCTCAACATATGCACAACAACATACACACAACATATACACATGTTGAACTCGACGTCAAAATCTGGTATGGCTAAATACTATAGTGCCTGGTGACGTGAGCTAAGGGTGTGTGCTTCTGGTGTGCAGTTCTAGGCTCTGGTGTGTGGAAAAAACACCTGACAGCAATAATTATATTATTAATTACTCCATTTCCATCGATAACTCAAAACTGACTGCCTTATAGCAATTAAATTATTTTGTAACCAGATTTAAATAATATTCTAAAAAAACAACCCTTCAAACGTACCTATATTCGACCGACCATTTCATCCGCTGACAAGGTTCGTTTTTCATGCGCTCTCCTTTGTTAACACATTATCTTCAATCATCATTATCAACATCTCAGCAGTAGTCCATTGGTGGTCATAGTTGACCTAGGGTTGCCACATCGACCAATCCTGTGCTTTACATATCCGGCTGCTTCCCGCGACCTGATCAAGTCGACGTTCGTCTGGTCTGCCCACACTGCACCTACTGGCAGACTAATATATAAAATCAGAAACAATGGACACAACCTTATTTTTTTCCAGAAAATCAATGTAGGTCACCAAAAAGCAACGAATTTCCGAAATCCACATTTAAGAATTCGAGACTACCCAATTCCACTTTTCTATTTAAACCACACAATTTATCGTTGTCCTGGCTAACTGTCACTTGTACAATGACCCCGATCCTCTAACTGTGCATTGAGTATACATTAGAAATTAGATGCGTACGCACTTGCTGTCTGTCGCCTTTGTCAATAGCGGTAATAAGAGTCTTGTTATACAGTTCAATTTTGAGGTTATGATAATATTGTCTATGGTGTGATTTTGACAGTTGACACATTGGCACTTGACTTTCCCAGCATGATTTTAGAACTAGTGCGAAATATTAGCCGTTATAAAATCCACTATTCCCATGTTGTATTTATCAATAGCTCTGTCGTACTGTTCTGTCAACTTTTAAAGATTTTTAATCGACTTCGCAAAAAGGAGGAGGTTCTATGTTCGACTGTATGTATTTTTTTTTAGATAGTAATGGTCGTATCTTTAAGTCAAGGGTGAATAAATAAAATAAAAGGTTACTTCTAGGCAAGCATGCTCCATCGTCGACCACATAATTGCTTTAAATCAGGTTAGATAGTGGCTAAACCCAGTAGAATATTTTTTTATTGATAGACTCAATAAAAAAATATTCTACACGCTTGAATATATTAAAAAGTAACGGATTATAGGCTAACATATAAATCTCTACTCTAATCCGGTATTAATAATTTAGCTTGATTTGAATTCAGTTCTAGAACACGGGCCACAAATAAGGAACTAAGCATAACCAAGGAGTTTCACAATCGACCAGCGAGAAACCGGCAGTACTTTTTTATTCTGTGGCCTGGCGGTAAACAACCAGACGCGGCATGACACATTACATCACACCCACTTCTTGTCGTTGGATTGAGTCAGATTGAGTCACCTTATTGACTTGTAAAGGTCTGCAGGTCCACAACATGGTCATTGGACAGCTTTTTATGACTGGCACAAGAAATGGTCAAAGCTTTTTTAATGTCAAAGTCGATTGCACAAACATTCTTTGAGTTTAAGAATTTTGATCATTGACATTCTTTAAGATTTTTTTGTATTGTTTATCATTCCAGTGTTTTTAAATATATTTACAGATAAATACAAACAATTAAATTACAAAGTTTATACAACCTAATAAAATACAAGCGGCATAAAAAGCGGAGGTTTAGAACTTATTGGGCATCGGAAAATTCGTCCACATTTGTATCAACAGGAAAAGCACCCAAAACGCTGGCAGCATTGCCACGTTGAATGGCCATTATAATTTTCTTATAAAAAAACTCTCAGTCTCATCTACATCTATATATATATATAAATGAATCCCTATTTCCTTGGTGACGGCATCACGCGTGAACGGTTAGACCGCTTATGCTAATTCTTATTTTGTTGTGTTTGTTATTGTCAGGAGAAGGTTCTTACAAAAGAAAAAATTAAAAAAGTTGCTCGGAAAATTATAAAATTTCAGAAAACTTAACAAATGTTTGAACTTGACGAGTTTGACAGTTCATAGCTAAGACAGGACGTCTGTCGGGTCAGCTAGTACAAAAAAACTGGCCAATTCTGTTTTTTAGTATTTGTTGTTATAGCGGCAACAGATTTACATCATCTGTGAAAATTTCAACTGTCTAACTATCACGGTTCATGAGATACAGCCTGGAGACAGACGGACAGACAGACAGATGGACGAACAGCGGAGTATTAGTAATAGGGTCCCGTTTTACTTTTTGGGTACGGAACCCTAATAAAAACCATTCGGTGACATTTTACTTCCCGAAAAAACTTTGTCAGTCTAGCCTTTTACCAGTTGTTTCGGGCGGCTTCCAGTCTAACTGGATGCAGGTGAATACCAGTATTTTTCAAAGATCAATAGGGTAGTTTCCTAAAAAAATCTAATAAGTCTGTCAGTTGATTACCAAAAAATCTAATAAGTCTGTCAGTTTGATTACCAAAAAATCTAATAAGTCTGTCAGTTTGATTACCAAAAAATCTAATAAGTCTGTCAGTTTGATTACCAAAAAATATTGGACACTTATTTTTTCTATTTTCACGTAAACAAAAAATGAGGATTAACAGTGCGTTAAAATTTTGCATGACATCACGGTTTGCAACATTTTTTATCACAAAGTGACGTAACGATCCCCAACTCCTGAACTTTGATGCGTTTCATCTTTAACGTTGTTTTATTGGTTTGGTAAAGCCAAAAATACTTGACCTTTTTTTTTGGTAATTTTCTTACGTACGGACTAAATGGAGTTATTATTTTCATACCCAGGAAACTACCCTATGGCTCACCAGCTGACCTCCACAAGCCAGTTTCTGGGTAACACGATACCCCTTGATAAAATTGGTAGACTAGAATTCAGCCAACTATCAACACAGCAACAGCCGGGACAAAGAGCTAATGATCTTACCAAAAAAAAAATAAAGCCTGTGACTAAAAATTTCTATTTTTGGCACCCATAGATGCTAATCTATTTTTTAACCGACTTCAAAAAAGAGGATATTCTCAATTCGTCTGTATGTTTTTTTTTTTTATTTTGAATGTTTGTTACGCGATATATCCGCCGTTTGTGAATCGATTTTGATGATTCTTCTTTTGTTTGGTAGGTCATACTTCAGAGGTGGTCCCATATAAATTTTATCGAAATCGGTTAAGCAGTTTTTGAAAAAATCAACATAAACAAAAAATATGTATACACAGATAACGTTTTGGTTTTCTCCAAATGTTCAAATTCTATATTATTGGGGTTATCCATTCGGGCATTACTTTAATATTTAGTTTTAGTTCAGGAGTACAACAACTAAAAAGTGAAAAATAAAAAACTTTTTTACAAAAAATACAACCGAATTTTAAAAATTACAAAATAATTTTATTTTCGGAAGTCGGTGTCAAATAACGAAGAAATAAAATCACCAACATCGACTTCCGAAAAATAGTTATTTTGTAATTTTTAAAAGTCGGTTGTATTTTTTAGTAAAAAAGTTTTTTATTATCTGAAGCGCGAAGATTTTCATTAAAAACATAATAAAAACTAAATGGCCTCAAAAACTTAATAATTATGATTTCATTTATATCCACTTTTGACGACATAAGAGGCCCATCATCGTCAAAAACGAACAAAAAAACTTTAGGTGTACGAAAAACTGCGGCAAATTAAGTTTGGAATGTGTAAAAACAGTCGTTATAGTACATTTAGCAAATTGTTCTGTTTTGATCTTGGCGTGCCTAAGTGGTCATTAAGTATCTGGCAGTTCATATTTACTTTGATTTTAACGTAAATTTAATTATATGTTTTTTATCAAGTTGACGTAACCTTCTTCGTCCAAAAGAAACCATAGATTAGGTACATAAATATTTTTTTATCTGTGTAAAAAATATACCTACTAGAAATAATCGATTATTTCGTGTGATTTTTTTCGGAAAGTTGTCTTTTAATAATTAAAAATACTTGTTGAAATTCTCGGATCGTGGGGTCTGAGTGCTCACAAATAATTTAAAGAAATATCTAAACGCCTAATTGACACTTCACGTGATCCAAGGGCTGGCTTTTTCCTTGGACTGAGGATAAGCATTGCCATACAACGTGGCAATACCGCCAGCCTTTTGGGCACATTATCAGCTGACAGCGACGTGGAGGAATTTTTCGACGTCATATTTTATATTATTTTTAGTTTTAGTTAGGTAAAAGTTTTAATTTTTTTGTGTCGAAATAGTTATAGTTAGTTAAGCATATTTTTGTTTTATGTAGGTACATAAATTAATTAATTGAAATAAAAAGATCCAAAATACTTGTTGCAGGTAAGAAATGGCCACGGCGCATAAAATTATTAAATTATAAATCCAAAAAAGAATCTTACACATAATAAGCACAATTTATAACGTTTGTACACAGCAATTAATTTAGATACTATTATTAATTAACGTTTATGTCATAAACAAAAACGAATTCAAAATCCAAAATTCAAATCAAAGAAAGCGGAAAAATAATAATGCAGAAAACAGAGGTGAACACCAAAATAACCGTCTTTTATCAATAATACAAAATATTTTTTTTTTTTTTAATTGTTGCAACATTTGAAAGTTTTACAAACATATTTTGGACCAGCACTCAAAGGCCAGTACATTGCACAATATGAGTGGCAATCTAAATTTTTCTCATGAATAATTGATAAATTAATATAACTAGTGATGTGACCCCGTTTTTATCGTATGTTTTTGACCTCAGAACACTTTAGCTTAGGCACTACCGGACGTCCTTACATGACATTTTGTAAAATATATTAGATAATTATTATTAAATACTTTATGAAATGGAAAAGCACACAACGATATTATGTTACAACATTAATTTTATTGATACTGCACTGTTTTAGTTAATTGAAATTGAAATATTTATTTCAGACCAAGCACACAGTAATTGATAAAGGTCCATATTATGTTAGTAGGTAGATACTTATAGCTATGTTAGTAAAATTAATTAATAATACATTACATGATTTTATTAGTGACACTAGTAAGTTTAAATGTAGGTAAATTATAGTCTAAGGGCACTGGCAAAATTGTGATGTAAATTGCGCAAAAAAAATAAACATTTTTGTATTTTTTTTCTTTCCCTTCACATTTGTTTTATCAATTAAAATCGATACCAAAGGCTCCTACACACAGTGTCGCCGGCACTGCCACACGTGCCGCTCAGCAAAAGCCGGCCCTGTGTGTAGGAGCCTTTACAATCGGACATAAATGCTTCCTTTTTATTTAAACGTGATCCGAATTCAAACAGGCACCATATTGGATATCAGGAAGGAAACACAAGTGTTACAAATTATTTCAATGCTAAATATTTTGGTGATCACATTAAATATTGTCACGGTTGGATAGTTTGTAAATTACATAGACCCACATAAACTCCATACAGCAGCTGTCAACCAATTTTTTTTATTTGTTACCGTTTTAAAATTAAAATGAAAGAATTAATACAATTCTGTTAACTTAACTTTAACACAAAATGTTTTGCATTCGTGTTCCGTGCTTCTATGTGCCTCTTTTTTCTAATGCTATTGTGAATGGAGTATAGATGATAATTTATACTTTGGATGACACGTTACTATAAGTAATCCAACAAACCACTGCAGGGTTAAGGCCCTTCTCACGGTCCAGTGACTTTGAGTGAATGAGGGCTCATTGAATAAAAAATCGTAGCATAGCACAGAAAATAAATATTAAAAACTTCACATTTGTAACAAAGAGGATAAAGAATTTTTACGTTGTTAAAACAGGTCTCAAAATGTTTCGTATCCAAAGTAGTAGGCAAAAGTGTCAGAAACGGAGCCAAGTAGCGCCTTCATTGAATAAAAAATCGTTTTTTTATTCAATGAAGGCGCCACTTGGCTGTTTTAACAACGTAAAAATTATTTATCCTCTTTGTAACAAACGTGAAGTTGGATTTTTTTATATTTATTTTCTGTGCTATGCTACGATTTTTTATTCAATGAGGGCGCCACTGGACCGTGAGAAGGGCCTTAAATAAATTTTATTTCTGATTAGGTACGTCGCCGCAAGCGCTACCATCTATTTTACCAAGAAATTTCAGTCATTCTAACATTTTTTTAACAAATTATGAATTAAACATGTAAATTCACATACAAAAGCCATTGAGCTCATAAGAAGTTCTAAGTTAAGCTATTCGACTATTGACAAATGCTTGCACTGACTGGACAGTGGACAGGTCCACTCATTATTAATATGTGTGGTTCTTTCTTCAAAAGACCATTACAGACACTAAGCTGCATGGTCCTCATATACTCGTAGCATAATGTGAATGCGAGAACTATGTAGGTCGTTATATTTACATAGATTTTATGATTGTCTGGCAGTTTGAGTACTTTCGCGGCCTACCCAAATCAACTATTTGTTGACCATACTACGCTAGTATTATATTATCTGTGACCATACAAATATTTGTTCCGTGCGGGAATCGAACCCGACGATTTGCTACATTACCACCAATATGACTGTAGGTAATAATTAACAGATCCCCAATAGCAAACAGTTTATTTTTCCGATACATGCTGCTAATTTGTGTAACCTTTGCTTTAACAGAAATAACTGTATACCTACCGTGTTTGTTTCGTAATATTTACTTCATTATAAAACATTGCAGAGCTTAGTCAGATTGATATAGAAAAAACCACAGATGACAAAAAAGTATATATATTTATATGCCATTTCCTTTTAATGGCCAAATGCAGAGAGCAGAGCTCCATCTATCTGATACAGAGACAGTACACAAAAAAAAACTAAATAAGCCATTTTTTAGGGTTCTGTACTCATAAAGTCCAAACGGAGCCCTATTGCTGTCACTCACGCGTCCGTTTGTCCGTCGTCTGTCACAAAATTTTGTTACGAAGAATATTTTAACCTTGAAATGTGGAGATAATATTCATTATTACGTATATTTTACTAACAAATACCATCTTCCCTTACCCTTGTTGCCCTTATCCCATGTTACTTGGGGTCGGCGCAACACGTTTTTTTCTTCCATTCTGTCCTGTCAGCCATCACACTATCACTTCCCTACTTTCCCTTCCTACCAATTCCCTTTTCTTTCATATCACTTCTCACACAATCCATCCATCCTTTCTTTGGCCTCCCTCTCCCTCTCTATCCATCCACATTTACTAACAAATACCAATATATTGATAAATCAGATTTTTTCTTTGAAATTCCCTCATTTGGTACGGAACCCTAAACGTGCGAAGTCCGACACGAACTTGCCCGATTTTTTAATGCCTTTATGATACTCCTATTTGTTCCATGCCGCTTTTATGAGCGTCATCTATTACATGGTAGGTTTTGCTGTCAGTTTTACAACAGTCAAGGTTGTGATTGTGACTGACGGATAACCTATCGTCTAATCCAGTGCCTGATGGTTGCATGAACAAATCTCGAATTTTTTTACCACTATTTGTTTCTGCATCTCTCAAAGGTTGACTGTTAGAAAATGCCTCTGTACTTATGCTTATATAATTATATAAACAAACTATTCCCAGTGATGACTTGATCTGGGTTCAACTCTTTTCTTATAGTAAGTTCGCTTGCACCAAAATGACATTGAATACTGTGTTCTGTCAGCATTTGAACTTTCGTGATAACGCACATACTCGTATGTATATCTACATACATAATAGTTATTAAGTAACAGTCGTTGCACATAACTGGTCGTTTTCGAGAGTGACCTTTGAAAGCTACTTCGACTATCCGGTAGTAGCAGGGTTGGCAGATTCAAATTTAACGATTTTTCCTTATTAAAATCAAAGAAAAAATAAATAAAAAATTATGTACCTAAACAGTTTTTTATATAACCTCCTTTTTTAAAGTTGCTTATAAATCGGGACCATTTTGGTGGTCTACGTTGCCATTGCCAATAATATAATTTAAAAAAAAAAATTTGGTACGTAATTTAAAAAATAAAATAAAAAAAGAACTTAAAATAACAAATGCCCATCCCTAGACAGTAGTATCACGAATCTTACTATCCACCATAGCCTTACTATAAGGTCGACAGGGGTCTCTCTAAACGTCTAAAAATGTTTATAATTAAAATGCATGTCATGCAACACTATGTAAATGCAAATATTTCGTCTGCAAATTGATTTATTTCAAGGGTATTATAGCAGTTACAGTTAATGGTGTTTTTACCCTTCTATTACCACCTTGGGATCTATGGTACTCTTGCTGCTTTCGACATGCTATTAATTGGCTAGTAAAGTGATTTAATAAATACCTATTCATGAATGTGCTTTTTAACCGAACTTCAAAAGGAGGAGGTTAACAATTCGTCGGAAGATTTATTTTTATGTATGTATGTTTCCCGATTACTCGAAGACGCTTGGACAGATTTGAAAGATTATTTTTTTGTTTGAAAGGGTATACCTTACAAGTGGTTCCATTTAAATTTGGTGAAGATCTTAGGAACAACTTCGGAGATAGTCAATGGAAATCTTCAATAAATGATAGTAAACCGTCCGGAACCTTGCTGCAATCGCATGTCTGTTTATTGTTTACACCACTTCATAACATAACATCACGCTGATACGCTCTGAAGGGGTACACAGGTTTGTACCGTTTATCCTGATACACCCTTTTTTTTCCTTATACACCCTAATTTCACCAATTATGTTCAAATTCTATATTTTTGGGTTAGTTTCAGTTATAACAACTAAAAAGTGAAAAAAAAATCACAAGAAAACGACGGTATAAATTTAAGATACGGTGTTTCTAATTTTGTTTCTTCGTTATTTTACATCGACTTCTGAAATTAAGGTTATTCCGCATTTTTTTTTTTTTGGAAGCCGGTTACTTGTATTTTTTTTGTAAAAAAAGTTTAAAAAAAAAACATAGTTTTGATAGATGCGCAAGCAAACAAAATAAATTTTAAACTCAGAAAGTAAAAAATTAAAAAGATTTAAAAACAATAAAGCACACAAAAGACACAACAGAGTATAATATCTACAAATAATAATAACAAATAAATATTAAAAAAAGAGGTAGGTTGTCTGTTCGATTGGAAATAAAATAGAATTAAATAAATTAGCTTTCTTTTATTTTCATATTTTTAAAATTTTCTCTACCTACATAACATATCATAATCAACTTCATAATGTTCCCACTGCTGGGACTCAGGCCAGCAGTGGCTCTCTAGGAGGAAATGGGCCGCAATCCAACACAAGGGCCCAGTGCCGGTTGGACTAGGACATGCCAGTTTCCTCACGATGGTCCTTCACCGTTTCGAGAGCAGTGATGATGGAATCAATTACACAAAATAAGGCGCCTGTCTGGGTATGAACCCACGATCTGTAACTCACAAGTCAAGTCTGTTACCACCGGGCCTCATAATCTAAATACACAGGAAGACTAACACCGTACCGATCAATCCCCTAATCACGTACACTCGTCCCTCTTCACTGGCTACCCATCACACCGTAACGAGCCCCATGGCTGTCACTTTCACTCATCACACGGTGTGACTGTATGACATTTCAATTATTTATGTAAGATATCGGTATTATAATGAACACGACAGTCTTTTGTTAATTGTGTTGCGACGGATCGTCTTTAGTTTTTTGTTCTTTCTTTTATTTCCGTGTTTTATGATATATGGCTTCGCACGTGTGGTAACGCTTTGTGGCTATTACAAACAGTAATCAATTTTATGTAGATACAAAAGGTCGTTAAAAAATTTAAAATTCGATCTAAATTCATTCATTATTTAAAAAAAAAATAACACATAGTCTTCTATTTGTGACGTGACTCTCTGACAAAGTAGGCGTTCAATCTTTGATTCCCCATCTACATATCTAAAAAACCGGCCAAGAGCGAGTCGGACTCGCGCGCAAAGGGTTATTATAAACTAGTTCCTCTTCATAGTAATCCATAAAGAACTAATCCTTATACTTTTTGGAACGAAGTTCCTTATCGCGCGTTGTGAAAGGGGGCTAGACGGAAAAAATTCTTACGAAAAGTTGTCACGACACTAATGAGGCTGTCCATCCAAAAAGATTGTGTTGGAAAAACAATCTAATAAAAAAAAATCTTACGAAAAAAGTTGTCACGACACTTTTTGCTATAGTAAGCTATTGTAAGCTGTGCGGCGTCGCATGTTTCTCTGTCTGTCTCTCTCTCTCTTATAGAAAGCAAGCCAGATATTTTCATTTCTATTTCGCATTTGATCTGAGCTGAGCTGAGCTGAGCTGAGCTGCGATGAGATGAGATGAGATGAGATGATGAAGTATAACTTCTTACGTGCGTGCGTGTGTACGTAGTTAATAATAAAAAAAATATTATAAATTAAAAAAAAATATTATATTACAATTCCTACACTAATTTTATTAATCAAAAGGAACTTCGTTCCATCCGGGTGTCCCTTGACACCTCTCAAGTTTTTTTTTTTTCAACATTTTTGGCCCATTCGTTTCGGAGATAATGGTGGGGAATGGTAATTTTTATCTATTTTCTTAACTAACTTAAAAACTGTATATTTTAAAATTATGAAAACAATATATTCAAGACCAATGCGCCCTATTCATTTGATATATTGCACGGCACAGTTTGTAAAACTTTGTTTTTAAATTTGGAATATGGGAATTTACATATTTAGGGTACACGTTCGTGTTTGGGTCACAGATATTCATGTGTGTACCAAATTTCATCTCTATCGGTTTAGCAGATTTGGAGCAAATTGGCTGTGTCAGACGGACGGACAGACAGACACACACACGAGTGATCCTATAAGGGTTTCGTTTTTTATTCAGACTTTCGGAACCCTATAAAGGCACGCGATGTCGGGATGTATAAAAACTTTTAAACATAAAAAAACAATCGACTTCCAAAAAAATACACTAAAAATTAAAAAAATAACTTTAATTTCGGAAGTCGGTGTCAAATAACGAAGAAATAAAATACGAACACCGACTTCTGAAATTAAAGTCATTTTTAAATTTTTTGTGTATTTTTTTTTTTTGTAAAAAGTTTTTTAGTATCACTTTTTAGTTGTTATACCCCAGAACTAAAAACCCCAATAACATGGAACGTGAAATTTAAACATAGTCGTAATTGGAGAACACCAAAACGTCATCTAGGTATAAGTATTTTTCGTTTTTGTTCAGTTTTTCAAAAAGCGCTTTAGCAATTTCGATAAAATTTATATGGAACCACCTCGGGAGTATATTCTATCAGATAAAAAAAATAAATTGTAAATCGGTCCTCAATTGACAGAGAAATCGGTGGACATACACAATAAAAAATAAAAAGACACATACAGTCGAACATAGATCAACCTCTCATGTAGCCTTTTCGAGTAGAATACAGATTTATCTTCTATAGTTATGTAATCAACCCAGTATCAAAGTGCATAGCAAAACCATTGTAAGAGGTCTGGTTGGGTCTCAATCCTGCTGGGTCCTTGCCATAGGGGAGATCACTACGGGGCGAAATGGAAATACGTGGTCATATTTTAAATACTGCGTCTGCCCATAGAATTGAACAACTTTCTTCAAGAAAGTAATAGGAAGTTCCGAAAAAAAAAATTTGGTGCATACTAATTTGGGCCCACACTAAATTTGATCAGCATTTTTGTTTTGGGAATTGACTATGACTCTTGAAGAAAGTTGTTCATTTCCATGGGCAGGAACAGTATCTTAAATATGACCACTCATTTTCGATACACCTTGCTCTTCATGTGTTAAAGATGACCGCCCGACTTCCACAGAGGAATTATACTTCCCGGATAGCTAATAACATCCTGGTTTTCTCCAACCTAGACCCTCGCCACTGGGACACCGATTAACAAAAATGTCGTTATCCACTTGAGTCGACAATTTGCCAAGATACGAGGTCGATGACATAACAAAGGTTGGCTCACTGTGTTCCGGTCATCCGAGATCACACGTAACGCATTGCATCAAGTATCTACGAGTGTGTTTGTGTCCATTGACGTCGACACGGGTTTGTCGACACATTATTTGTTTCTCTGCCGGCTTAGTAATTTTTCTTTGTTTTTACTAAAAGACCCCCAGATTATAGCTACCTGCAGGTGTATTCGCTAACTCATTTGACATCAATTTGATAGGCACTTTGCCGTAGGTACATTGCTGCTTTGCTCGGTGGACATCGATTACAATAGGCACTACGGTGTTCATTTTTAATCGACATAAAAACGGCAGAGGTTCTCAAGTTGACGCGTATTTTTTTTTATTTATTGCCACGCATATCTTTTTACAGAGTAGTCCGATTTTGATAATTCTTTTTTTATTGGAAAGGGTTACGACAAAATTGGTCCCATATAAATTTGGAAAAAAAATTCAGCTGTGTTCACTCACTAATTGTAATGACCACGCATAACTTTTTACAAAATAATCCGATTTCGATAATTCTTTTTTATTGGATAGGGTATACTCGTACCTCGAAGTTGGTCCCATATAAATAATATTAAAAATGATTAATTACCCACGTAGTCTTCATTTTTACGTACATATTTTAAAAAAATAACCAGACTGTTGTTTGGTGCCGACTCAAAATTTGTTTATATAAAATTTCATATTTTATGCAAATAAGCTCAAAACTCAAGACTTAAAAGGTTTATTTTTGCTTTTTAGTTCTTTTTCGTCGGCAAATTTTTTTGTTAAAAAGGTTTTTGTTTTCCCATACGTCAAAGCAGCAATATACTGCATAGTGATGTCAACTGAGTTAGCGAATACACCTGCAGAACACACAGACTTTGGCAAGGCATTCCACTCCTTAGATGTACGCTCAACGAAAATATTTCAAAACATTTTGTTCGTTGTCTTTCGCTGAAATTCAATGAAATTCAATGAGTCGCGTCAAATTCTTTCGTTGAAATTCAATGAGTCGGCAAAATTATGCCAGATCTCGTTCCCAAATGATTTATTATTACTAACCCAAACCTGTTATTATATGGAGGCAGTGACTTGAATTTATTTGATTTAAAAAAGCTACTAATATTTTTAAAAAGAGTTTTGAATCCCGTTACTGCAAAGAATTCATTAAATGATTATTGACTTGCACATTTGTACCTTAAAAAGACCGGCGTAATTTATTTGGCACTGAGAGATGGGTTCATGATTGTAACAATAAATATTTATATTATAACAGTAAACTGGTTCACAAAACTTTCATGGTCTGGCAAAAGGAATACAAGTGTTAAATTTATGTTGATTTCAGCATTAGATAGTGTTGTGTCGCTATACATGAAGACGTTCTGTTTGTTTTGTTGATCATCGGAATTCACGTGTTTTTGTTTTATTATAGTTTATTACTTTACTTGGTTTTATCATTTATGACGCAGTTATACGACTTTTAATGGTTTTTAATTGAACATCACGTCTAAACGACTAGTCTTATTTCTTTGAAAAAAATATATGTTTTTCTAGATAATTGGAACGAAGTTCCTTATCGCGCGTTGTGAAAGGGGGCTAGACGGAAAAAATTCTTACGAAAAGTTGTCACGACACTAATGAGGCTGTCCATCCAAAAAGATTGTGTTGGAAAAACAATCTAATAAAAACTTCTTGTATTTTTGGTGGGTAGGTACAAAGTTTGCAAGCAGAAGCTGAGCTTAGCTGAGCTGAGCTGAGCTGAGCTGAGCTGAGCTAAGCTGAGCTGAGCTGAGCTGAGCTGAGCTGCGATGAGATGAGATGAGATGAGATGATGAAGTATAACTTCTTACGTGCGTGCGTGTGTGCGTAGTTAATAATAAAAAAAATATTATAAAATAAAAAAAATAAAATTATATTACAATTCCTTCACTAATTAATCGAAAGGAACTTCGTTCCATCCGGGTGTCCCTTGACACCTCTCAAGTTTTTTTTCCGTCGTAATTTGATTTGAGAATATTTGAAATTACATTTTAATAACATAGTGTAATTAATTTGTAAAGTTACGTCTAACGCGGATAAAAAATTGAGAATCACGCAAAAACTATAAAGCATATTTTTATGAAACCTTCACCATTTTAAAGATCATTTAATTATTTATAATTTAGTCTCAGTGTTTTATTTTAATACCTGTTCTTTTATGTGTAATAAATTAATAATGCGTCTAATTTCGGACAGCGCTCCTTGATGGGCGAGTCCTATTACTGGGTGGACGTACGACGCGTTACATGAGCTCAGCACAGAACACGCAAGCTAACCACTCAAGGTCATTGGCAGCTAATAGTGCCTTAATAAATGAGAATGATATTTTCGCAGTGTCAGGGCACCAATCCCGTATGTCACGGTCTTACGGTATTTTTATTGCCGTTTTTTTCTCTTCATATTAAAAGAACGTGTTTAGAATTTAAATAAACAAAGCGCCGCGATTATTCCACATAATGAGATTCTATTTCTAGAAATAATGGTCTCCTAACATATTAAATTATTAATAGTTTCTTAAGTATAGACAATAGTGTATTAGTAATGTATTTTATGTTTTTAATTTTATAAATAGACGGATAGGTATGTGTTATATAATTAATATGTAGATAAATGTGTATTTATTCACGTGTTGTTCTTCAATAAACAAAGGTCATTATTGTCATACTAAGACTTAGTAAACAAAATATAGTATAATATAACATATTTTATACAATATGTAACAAAAACCCTGTTGTTAATTTCAAGGATGCGTACATTTACCTACTACAAGCGCAACATAGATGAAATGATAATTTTAAAAAAATTAAGCATTGGCTAGTCGAGAGGTCAAACTCAAATAACTATTAAAATCGACACATTCAAAAAATGTTTAGATTAAGATTTTACAAGTAAATCTTTATTTCGCTAAAGAGCCTACGGGATTCGCAATCGCTTCATGCAGAATTGCAGAGGTAAGAAATCAGTTAAACATTACAAATATTATTAAATATTTATTTTAATTATTTTTAACAGTTTTTTTTATAAATGACTTGCTTTATTACGTTTGTGTACCGATTCTTAAAACGTGGGTAGAAGGAACAACAGGGTTTTAGTTACATACTGTATAACGGGTGTAAAAAGACAGTTTCAGAAGCCGAAAATCACATATTGTACCCATTATTTGGATCATTATTTTCCACTGAAAAAAATGCGATTTTGACCTTCAATATCTCCAGGACCAGTGGATGCCCAGGTATGGTCTATACCTGGGAATTCACTGCTATTACTAAAAAAAAAGTGTTATTACTAAACGTTTTTCCTAACAAACATTCCCTGAATTTTCGAAACTACACATTTGCAGTTACAAAAACGCAATGAATATCAAACGAATATTACAAGTACCTACGCGGCTTAGATCGAACGGGCTGGGTTTAACTCCACTTGCCTGGGTTTGCGTTACATTACGCACAATAAAAATTTGTACTTTTTTTTCATCCCTAAAAAACAAAATTCGTTTCCCAGCAATATTTTTTGCGCAAAACTACTTTGTAATACGTACAGTATGCGTGGTTAACGGTTCTGTGATGTGTCTTTTTACACCCTGTATTTTTACCCAACTTTCCCAGAAGGACAGTAATGTTTTTAACCGACTTCGCAAAAACGAGGAGGATCTATGTTCGACTGTATATGTACGTTTGTTTTTTAATGTAAAATTTGATGTCCAACCAATTTATTACGCCCTATTTATTTTAAGTTCTTTCAGGACATCTTAAGGTTGTGTGGTAGATATCGCTGTCAACGATAAGGCCGCCATTGTACCCATAGATTTGAGTTCATGTTCGTGTTCCTCGCCTTTTCCCAACTATGTAGGGGTCGGCTTCCAGTCTAACCGGATGCAGTTGAGTACCAGTATCTTACACGGAGCGACTGCCTATCCTGACCTCCACAAGTCAGTAACAGGGTACCCCTGCCTGGTTGGCTGGTTTGGTGTCAGATTTTCTGGCTTCAGACTATTAGTAACGACTGTCAAAGATGTTCAAATGACAGCCGGGGCTTATAGCTTAACGTGCTTGAAGAGGCACGCAGTTTCTATGTAATAGATGGTCACCCATCCACGGACCAACCTCGGCAAGCGTAGCTTAATCTCAAAGATTGACCCGTGCGATTGTTATTATTTTGCGACGAGGTCCTCTCGAGTTAGTCTTTTTAACGTTTTAGTAAAATTAAATAACACTCCAGAAATATTTGCAGTTTAAAACATTGCAGTTGAGACGGTACTTAAAAGCTGGCATGCCAACACTTTAATTTATGCTACTTACATCAATAACATCTTTGGTCTTTGACCAAACAATTCGTAACACGTTTGTTGATACGTCAAGGAATTAATTGGCCATTTTTAAAATTCAAATTTATTTATTTTTATATGAATGTCTCATGACCTCATTTCCGCTAAGTGACTATTATATCTGCGATCTGGCAAAATTTTAACAGTAGCTACCTTTCCCTATTATAAAAACCGCCCAAGTGCTTGTTGGTTTTCATACATTTAGGGTTCCGTATCAAATCAAGGAATTATCAAAGAAAAAATCTGATTTATCAATATATTGGTTTTTGTTAGTAAAAATATACGTAATAATAAACACTATCACCTAATTTCACGTACATAGGTCAATGGGAAGTTAAAACATTCTTCGGAACAAAATTTTGTGACAGACGACGTACAGACAGACAAACGGACACAGGGACACATGAGTGACAGGGCTCCGTTTGAACCCTTCGGGTACGGAACCCTTAAAACACCTCATGACCTATTAAGAAAAATTGCTATTGTAAACTAACTTATCCCCCATTGCATGCAGACGTCTAAGATTTTATTCTGTTAATAGCTTCTGCCGGTGGGTACACCCGTGTGAAAGTCGGAAACTATCCCATAGAAAAATCTTACTTCCAAGATAAAAATCCTATAGCAATCTTATTCTACCCGTGTTCAAAGTTACACGTAAACCTTTTCAGCCTACTAAACTAGGTTTAACAAATCACATAAATTCTCCATATACCGTTATTTTTCCTAAATACAATCGACTAAAACAACAGTCAACAACAACAGTCAGTGAACTACTTTTGCAGCCTACCCAAATGTCTTTACTTTGGTATTGTTCGTCGGTTCGTTGAGCTCCTTAAAGTTCTGAGCTGAGCTACACGATAACTGACAAATTCTTGCATTGTCTGGACAGGTCCACTCAAACTTGCGTGGTGCTTTAATCAAAAGATCATCTCAGACATTAACGTACATGGTTCTCATATGATCTGACCAGTACAATGGTATGAATTAGAACACTTTAAACGAGACTGACCTCCGAGTTTGTTTCGGTGTTTCTTCTCAGTGTAGTCAACTAGGAAACACCGGCCTCATCTAGTATAAACTGATAAAAAACACTGACGTGTAAAAGTGTTTCTTGTAACATAGTTACTGAATAAACATCATTTATAACAACAATCTCAACACCAAAAAAAAACACTCAATAAAATAAGTCGACACGTTCATCAAAACACGTGTAGCATTGGACAAGCGCATCAATCGCACTCACACTAGCGCGTTCATTAAATAAAGGCTCGGCGCACGTGTATAACACAGCCGCAACTGTGTGTGTATACCCGAAAGAGTTCAGTGGGCCACAGCAACAGGTTTGAGCGCCCGACTATGGATGCGACCCCCTTTTTGATTCCTTGCACTATGATACTTAGTTTTATTAAAATTCTCTCTAGTCTGGTAACTTTGTTTTGACAGAGTAGAGTATTACCCAGAAGAGGGTCAGATAGGCAGACGCACATGGTACTCAGCTGTGTACCAGCATTTTACATGGAGCTGCTTCCAGTCTAGCCGGATGCAGCTGCATCTGGTACCTGTTAGCATGTGGTGCCTAGACCACAACATGGTTAAGGAAGAGGCTAGGCAGATTGATTTTGAGAATAAAATAAATTGTAAGTTTTGCCGTTATCTTCGATTGTATGACTGGTTCTTGTAACTCAAAAGTGCCCTAAATAATACCTAATATAAAAAATAATGACTCTTGAGTCGACACCGGCAACTTGTCTGTTAGCTCTACTTTGGCAAGGGCCTCCCCCTGTATTGAGCCAAAGGGGTGTCCTTGCCAAGTATTTCCTGCATTTGTTTTGATATCATCTTCCCATCTTCGAAATTGTCTCCCACGTTTCCATTTTGCGTTTCTGGGATACCATATCATCCCACTTTTCTATACCTCTTATTATGTGGCCTAAGGAATAAGATACAAAGCAATGAGAAAACGCAACAAAATAGAGGATGTTACATTAAGAATACGAAAACTGAAGAGGGAATGGACCAAAATACCTTAAAGAAGGCCAAGAAAAGATGAACAGATGGTGTGAAGAATGATACGAAAGAAAAGGGAAAGAATTGATGGCGTGGCGGTTGATGAAGGAGAATTGGAGGAGAAAACGCGTTGACACAGACAAGGGCAGGAAGATGATTATGGTCCTTGTGATTCATCTTAGCGAAAAAAATATTGCCTATGTATCATAATTATAATATTAACCTTTTGTATGGAAACAACCTTTAGAATCCTATTCTGTTTGCATTTTATCGACTAACGGAGTCATTATGTAACCATAGAACTGCAAAATTTATTTATATATCTCGTACGTTAAGTGAACTGTTTGTGTTCTTTAAAAGAATACACTCTTTAAACCGATACCGAATCCATAACACTGCGCAATATGGATTCCAAAACAGTTGCATTTCGGGAAAATACACGCGCCGACACAGAAAATGTCACATTACCTACAACAATATTTACAATTATTTGCTCATACTCCAACGACGCGATTACGACCGATAGATCATAAAAAGTATAATAGTAAATGTATGCGTAACATCATTGCATAATTATAACATAAGTGAGATAATACCATAGCCCAGTCTCATGCCGTTTGCCTAACAAAACCTCTTAAGATCTCACATAAGAATAATTTTATTACGGGCATAATGTACAGCGGCTTTGTGAGTTGGTTATGGGTTTTTTAATGTTATTTTAAAACGTGAGAAGTACCGTATTAAGAATGCAGCAATAATTAATGCAGTGGTCTGTTCGTGTGCATAAGTACCGTACCGTATGCTCTCGCTTGGCCACCATCTCAACTGATAGTAAGCGATGATGTGGTAGACGATGGAGCACGCTTGCCTAGCCATCTATTCACTTAAAGACCTTCAGTTAAAAAATGCGAATACAATGTGACTACCCTTTTCATAGACATTTTTCTTCTATTTAACCGACTTTCGAAAAGGAGGAGTTCTATGTTCGACTGTATGTATGTTTTTTTTTTATGTATGTCCACCGATTTCTCCGTCAGTTGTGGACCGAGACTCCCGAGGTGGTCCCATAGAAATTTTATCGAAATTGCTTCAGCGCTTTTTGAGAAACTGAACAAAAACGAAACATACGTAGGTATACCTAGATGACATTTTTGTTTTCTCCAATTACGAGTATGTTTAAATTCCACGTTCCATGTTATTGGAGTTTTTAGTTCTAGGGTATAACAACTAAAAAGTGAAAAATAAAAAACTTTTTACAAAAAAATCAACCGACTTCCAAAAAAGAAAATATACCTACTATAAATGAAAAAATAACTTTAATTTCGGAAGCCTGTGTCAAATAACGAAGAAATAAAATACAAACACCGACTTCCGAAATTAAAGTTATTTTTTAATTTTTTGTGTATTTTCTTTTTTGGAAGTCGGTTGTTTTGTTTTTTTGTAAAAAAGTTTTTTTTTACAGAACAATTTATATGAAAATGCCTTTTTTGGGGACCTAAACGGTTGTTTTCGGTTTCTGAAAGATTGCTATCAAAGATTTCAGACAACGTTCTGTGAATACATGGTCGGTCCGTACAAGGTGCGCTGGATACCTACTGGCAGTGCAGACCTGATTTGCGAGTATTGGGGTGGAACATAACGAAGAAATGACGAGAAAAAGTATAATATATGTTGAGTATATGTAAATATCCATCTGTAAAAGGAGGGGAAGGCCCAAGAAACAATGGATGCATGGATGGATGGTGTATTAAGATGACGACGAACAGAAAAGTATGGACGAAGAAGAAATGTAACGCCAACTCCGAATAAATTAGGATGGGTTAGGGTAAGACAAAGGTTCTAGAGTGGCGACCGCGTACCAAAAGACGCAGTGTTGGATGGTCTCCTTTAAGGTGGACCGAGGACCTGTTGAGGGTTGCGGGAATCCGATGGATGCAAGACGGATAAGACCGGTCATTGTTGCGACATTTGGAGGAGGCTATGTGATGATGAAGGACAAGAGAATGACGTAATCTCTTTTGCCTTCAACTTATCATAATAAGTAATCTTGATAATCACGTCATCGTGCGTAGACAACAATCACATTGAAATCAATAGTTTCCTTCTAAACACTGACTTAGCAATGTAAATTAGACACACTCTCTTATAAGGGCTCGCATTCACTGACGACTTGTCGCCAAATGACTCAACGACGACGCCAAAAATGTCGCAGTGTCGTTCTGGAAGACTCGCGACAGACGGTTATGGGATGGTTGCAGTAGTCGGTATTCACGCAATCGCATTTGTGATTAGTCTGTGATTACATTGTAAACAATTAATATGTTATTAGCTAATTGCAAATGTAAGGGACTAGGCTTGTTTTTTACTATTAGGACCTATCGCTCAACTCCTTTTAATGGAACTTACAGCAGGCGAAAAAAAAATCCTGTCTTATCCATTCTACGTGTGAATTTTCACAAGAGATAGGTACTTTGATGAACGCTTTACTAAGATTAAGATCAATTTATTTATCAGTCGAATTTCCAAAAGAACCAACACAAGGTTACAAACATAGCCCGAAGAATCGCTTAACTGAACTGGAAGTGGGCAGGGCACATTGCTCGCAGAACAGATGGTCGATAAGGCCGAAAGGTTCTAAAGAAGACACAGCATTGCAAAGCGTCCCTCAAGGTGGACCGATGACCTAGTGAGGGTCGCAATTCGATGGATGCGAGACGCACAGGACTGGTTGTTATAGCGACTCTTGGTCCAGGCCTATGTCCAGCAGTGGACGTCTTTCGGTTACAATGATGATGATAATGATGAAAGCTCTAAAAAAATAACCGATAATGCGGTTAGCATAGGTCTCTCCTTGCCAAACGCGTAGAGGTTCTAGCAGCAATGGAAACAATGTTGTTTGCCCATCTCACCGTCTCTTGTTTTTGCGCCATTCCTAGTAAATCGTGCTCCGATTAGTAATTGGTCTTTAAGTCAAGAGTGAATAGGTTAGGTGTTTCTAGGCAAGCGTGCTCCAACGTCGACCACATCATCGCTTACCATCGAACCACGAAGCGTTAGCATTAACGTTAACAGAAATGTATTTTGGCTAAGGGGGCTGGTGAGATGGTGGTTAAACGCGAACCGAGAACAGAAAAGGAAAATTGAAACAACCCTTAGGTTGAAACTATCTAACTGTCACAGAAAGAATTACAGCTTCGGTTTCGATTTAAAAGAAATTTTTCCTCAAAGAAAAAGAATATTACAGTTCACTTACATATCGAGAAATGTATAAAATATATTTAAAAGTACATAAATGCAGCTTACCGTTTTATGCCGTGCGACATTCAATATGCACCATTTTTTCCCTGAGTGTATAATTAGTATGCAGAAGTGATGTTAAGGTATAAAAAAAACTCATCTAATTTTATTATTTCCATAATATACTTAATTCGAGCAACTTGCGCTTTTTACAACGTTGCAAAATGCAGTCACAAGAAACTCACTTTAATTTATTGGTCCTTTTATCCGAAAGAATTTTCGTAATCAAACATGAATCGTAGTACCTACGTAGTACATTCAGGTTTCTTACATTTTACAAAAATATATACATATATGTATATATGTGTATCTCTTTATAATTATAGTACACTAGCTGCCGCCCGCCGCTCCGACCGCATGAAATCAGTACTTCCCACCTTTATAAATTATAGCCTATGTGTTAATCCAGAATATAAGCTATCCTGGCACCAATTTTCATCCAAATCCGTTTATCTGTGATGAAACAACAAACATACACACACATACATACTTTTGCCTTTATAATATTAGTGTAGTGTGTTGATAGTTACAATGTTATTTATTTAGGTTTTTACACAAATGTTAGCATTATTGTTATCTACACGTGTACAAACAACTATTATCTATTATTTAAATAATTATTAGTTAGTGGCTCATATTTTCAACCATGAATCACACAGCTGAGGTGTCCGAGTGGTTAAGGAGTTGGACTTGAAATCCAATGGGTTATACCCGCGCAGGTCCGAATCCTGTCCTCAGCGTTTCTTTTTTAACATTTTCAGTTATACTAAAACTTGTTTTGTGGTATTAAACATGGTGAAATCGGTCTCTTGCTCAATTAATGTGAAAAAGAAGAAGAATAAGTTTTTTTTTGTGTGATTAAAAGATTTGTTTTAGAGTATAATAATAATAATAAAGCTTTATTTAATTCCATGCATAGTACATATTAAACGATAACAATTGCTAACTTTTTAACCTAAGATAATCAATTACACTTACATGAATTTGATTTCAATTATAAATTCTATTTTGTAATTAGTTTAATTATTATTTGCTTTAATTATCCACCATCTAATTATTTAATACACGGACCCAGTTCGGGTAGAAGCCTTTTTTTAGAGTATACAAACTAGTTTTTTCTCACGGTTTTGCTTACGCGTCTATCCACAATAGTCGTGGATTAATCCGGGAAGAAAAATAGCATAGGACATTCAGTGATAGTGCAGCAATCAGTCTGCCTAGCCTCTTCCTAACTATGCTAAGGTCAGCTTCTAGTCTAACTGGATGCAGCTGAATACCAGTATTTTACATAGAGCAACTGCCTATCTGACTTCCACAACCCAATAACTGGCTATTATGATACCCTTTAGTAAGACTGATGTCAGATTTTCTGGTTTCTGAATATCCGTAACGACTGTCAAAGATGTTCAAATCACAGCTGGGTCCAACGGCTTAACGTGCTTTCCGAGGCACAGAGGAAACTCGGTACGCAATGGATGGTCACCCATCCACGGACCAACCTCAGCAAGCGTAGTTCAACGTCGAAGTTCTACCCTTGAGGAATGTGGGAATCCGATGGATGCGAGACGCACAGGTCCGGTTGTTGTAGCTTCAGCTGAGGGAGGCTTATGCCCAGCAGTGGACGTCTTTCGGCTGAAATGGCGGTGATGATGATAAAAGGTCTAAAAACCGATATAGCTGAAATAACACGTAACGTTTAACATTTTATTGTTAGAAAAAGCCTTCCATACAAATCATGAAAAATAGGTACCTACATTATGTTTATTTTACGTAGGTAAAATCATACAATTTCTTTATTATGAAACTGCTCACGATGTATCTTCGTCATTCAAACAGAATTTCATTCGTAATCAAAGATTCCATACGCTGTAACATCATTAATATAATTAAATTATACTAATTATTATTCGTATACCTACATCAATACGTTCGTGAGTAGCATAATGTTAACATCAATTATATTTCTATTAATAAAGCTGAAACACTGCGAGGTAGTGAATGAAGAGTTATCCGACGACAAAGAACAGTCGTTGAAGCAAAACTGGTTGAAGACGCCCTTCGGATATAATGCTTTACTCGTCTATCTTAGTTAAAATAACTAGTATGACTAGAGGAGATTAGAGGTACGCGAAACAGGGTGTAAAGTCCCACAAAACTCCATTGAAAAGAGAAGATCCTCCGACCAGACGGGTGTTGTGTCTGCCCGATGGTGGATTTCGGACTGTTGTATGTTTAAATCGCGCGGAGAACTCTGTTGGCGCGATGCAGGATTTTGTGTGTTTAGTTCCATGTGGTGTCATAGATGTCGCTACATGAGTATAATAGAAAAGTCAATGGAGATGAACAGCTTCGATAAGAATGCTTAGAAGAATGTGGTGTTACGCAAATTAATAGAATATGTAATGAGTATACCTGTAAGTGGAAAGTGGTACTAGTGACCGAAAAGCTGGATATAAATTGGTTTTCATGGTATGGGCATGTGATGCAGAAGAATGAGGTAAATGTCGAGAGGCAAATATGAAGGTGGATGGCTTAAGAGTAGCGAAAAACCAAAAAACGATGGATGGACTGCGAGAAAGACGACTTCGCTAGTCTTTCTGAAAAGAGATTGATCGTCATATCAGTTGATGGCGATTACCTGTTATAAAAATATTAAAGATGTGTTACGCCGACCCCCAATAAAGATGGGGTAGCTGCAAAAAAACGATGAATAAACAAAAGATTCATGGAAGCACGAAGAAATTTTAAGAAAATGTGAGGTAGTCTGCTTTACACCATGGCAACTTAAAAAGAAGGTTTATTAAAAAATCAATCGTATTGTATTAAAAAATCATAGCGGAAGTGAGCAATTTGTGCACCCATATCACTTATGAGCATTTCCGGTCGCCACGCGAACATAGCGAACGTGCAATTATACATAATCTTCAAGGTTTCTCTAGTATTTAACTGTTATTTCGTGAATTATATGCCGTGTGGATAAGTCTAGAACGTGCTGGTATAGCGGGTGTTTAGAGGAGTTGATTATATGGTTTATCTTGCTCTTTTGAAGTTGAAGATTGGTATATTATGAGATAGATTTTTATCCTATGTTAGTTTTAGTTGTGGTGTGGCTTTGTGGTTGGCACCTATATTGTGTTAAAAACTTATATAGATTATACTTATACTTCTATAGATTAGCCATTTTTTTCTAACTCCTTATCAAATCACAATGAAAATCTGTTTTTACTCTGCTTAAAACAGAGTTTTGGAAGTCATACTTTAATTATATGTAATTATCTCAAATAATTTTAAAAGATCATCCGGCGGATTTTTCGGATCGAAGGACCACGATTCTTTGTGAACCGTTAAATGGGAAACTTAATGTGTGGCAAAAAGGAGTGTTATATAAGAGAGAAATGGCAACTGGCGTGAGGCCTTACCGGCTGAATGAATTCAAACTTGACAAACGGGTGGACATAAAATACTTTTACCTCATTAGTGTGTTCCCTTTTGATAATAAGCTAGTTCAAATAAAATAGTTCCTTCTTTGTAAAAGAGTGAGCCATTTTGAAAAAGCTGTTCATCTTCATTGACTTTTCTTATACGAGTAAAGCATCATATTCAAAAGGCGTCTTCTGCTAGATTTGCTTCAAAGAATGTTCCTCTAGTTCCCACATCCAATGGATTATTGCCATCTTCACCAGGTCATCAGTAGGTACTTCTTGAATAATCAAAAAAGACTGAAAATGATGACTCCTAACATAACTATGCATAAGCTGGCACAGACAGAACATCGTTCGTTCATCAACGATTCCGTAAAACCAATTATGTATGCAACACACAGCAAGATAACTCAATCGTTTAATTATTAATTACTGGCAAGGTCCAAACGGATTTACCATGTTAGTCACAGATTCTAAGCATCTGTAAATCACCCAAACGAAGGTTATCAATGCACAATCTTTGTCTGGTTTTTACTACTGAATTCCAATTATTTTGTTACAAAATGGCCATAACAGAGGTAAATCTCGTATATTAATGGAGCGTTCGCATTAACATCGCAGTCGCAAAATGTCAAAAACAACTCAAATTTTCGTACATTTTGACAAGTTTTAATTTTGATTACCTTGATTGTTGCTGAGATGAAATTGCGACTTGGACTACTGATGACTGGATTACTAGTATATTATTACAATATATACTTAGATCAAACAGCGTGTCTTTGACGACTGTATGTGTGCTTCGGTAGAACAAACGTGGTGTTGCTGTTAAAATGTAGTCTAGTTTTGGAGAATTCTGGCACGAGATTCAGAAGCACCAAAGCGGATTCAAATGTGATCTATTAGATCACGATAAACCTTATCTATTAAGATACATTATTATTTAGTTAAAAGAAGATCACTGTTTGACAAAAGCCTCCCTTTAGCAGCACAACGATGATTTCCACAACCTTCGTCCACAAGATAGACGTCCACAGCTAGATATAGGCCTCACCCAAACGTCACCGTATGGACTGGTCCTGTGCTTCTAAAATCCATTGATCTTCATCAACTTTTATTTTACTAATATAAAATCTTTACTTGTCAACAGAAAGAAGATGTCATCGTTCTAAGCGGGACCAGCGCACGCACGATCCAAGATGGCCGTCTGTTCGGCCGCGGTGATCATCGAGAAGGCCAACAAGTACTATGGCCGACCTGATAAGGCTGACTTCAAGCCTGTTCTTAAGGATATGGACATGGTTGTTGATAGGGGAATCATGTAAGTATACAAGGACACATACAATATACTCCGGTCATATCAAAAGACACTGCAGCTGTAATATGTTTCTGAAGAAACCTTTTTAGGCTTAATGGAAGACCAACGTGAGACAGCATTTTTCTGACGACATTGCTGTAATGAACCTTTTTAGCGCAGCTGTGAGGCACACGCAATGTTACTTTTTTTGAGATTTTTGGTTTCTTTTTTAGTTCTGTACCCGAAGGGTAACCATCGGGCCCCTATTACTAAGCCTCAGCTGTCCGTCCGTCCGTCTGTCTATCAGCGGGCTGTATCTTATGATCTTATGATGATGATGATCTTATGACTCGTAATAGTTAGATAGTTGAAAATTTCAACTATCTAACTATTACGAGTATATACAAAAAATTAAAAGAAACGTGTTTTTTTGGCTTCTTATGCTCGATCTTAATAACGGCAATCTTGATTTGCTTTTCGTGTATGTTCATCTTTTATAACATAACACCAGAACTCAGTATCCCTCGAAGATTTAGGAAAACATCTTGAGGAAACTGGCAAAACCTAGAACCAAAAACTTCAAAGACATGGGACATCCACCCTCCGCAATTGGGCCCACGTGGTGGATTACGGCCCGTTGAGAGATTCTCACAGAGAGGAGACCTGTGTGCTAACAGAGGGAACACCATCCACATTTTACCTGTATGTACATATAATCCCATATAAAAGGGGGTGAGCCTTTTGGCGTCAACCTACTAACCGACTACATTTATTATATCCTTCCAACGAAAAATATATTTTTTTGTTTTAGTAGTAGTACCTACCCTATTCAGTACCCTACATAATTACCAACTTTCATAAAAAACTCTACTAAAATCAACTCTCTTCCACAGATACGGTCTACTAGGACCCTCAGGATGTGGCAAGACAACGTTACTATCCTGCATAGTGGGCAGGAGGAAACTGGACAGTGGCAACGTGTGGGTCCTCGGTGGAAGACCAGGAGAGAAGGGCAGTGGTGTGCCCGGACCAAGGGTCGGGTATATGCCTCAGGTATGTTTATCATCTTCATCTATACCTGCATTTATTAAACAAAGTTGGGGTCGGCTTGATGAATAGGTTCCAGTATTCCAAACGGAGCGACTGTCATACATACCGAGTAACACGATACCCCTTTTGTAAGACTGGGTGTCAATATTTTTAACCGACTTTAAAAAGGAGGAGGTTATCAATTCGGATGTGTGTATTTTTTATGTTTGTCCGGGCATAACTCCGTCATATAGAGACGGATTTGCAAAATTATTTTTTTTTCGAAAGGGCTTTATTCCGAAATGGTCCCATTTAAATTGCATATAGATCTGTAGATGAGTTTCGAAGCCAGACAACGGAACTCTTCAAAAAATGACAGCAAATCAACTGCGATTGCTGCGATCGTATGTCTATGAATTGTTAAGACAATTTAATGGGGAACCACAACTAAAAAGTCAAAAAACGAAGACACAAAACCAGAAACATCGACTTCCGAAATTAAAGTTATTATTCACTTTTTTTTGGAAGTCGGTTCTATTTTTTTTTTTTAAGTTTTTTATTTACTTCCGACTACCCAAAACGACTGTCAAAGTTCTACGAATGACAGTAAGGCCCAACGACTTAACATGCTTTCTGAGGCAAGGAGTCTCGCAAGGAATTGCAAGAACTGACCTCTTGTCTCTTTGATTGGGAACTGACCTCGGCAAGTGTAAAGCCCCAACCACAATATAACCTACAGGGTGGAAATTGTCAACCGCTGTCTTTTAGAAAGTTGTATCTTTTAGTAGTTTGCGACGGCCGATGTACAGTCGACTTTAAGCACAGAGTTAAGGGGCGGTAGTACCCCAATAGTCAAAAAAATGATTTTATGGATAGTCGAGTATGACGTAATGCAATGAAAATATCCTTTGCAAAAAATACGGTGGACAGAGAAGGGTTTAAAGAAAAATTTTAACCGAATAGAATAGTAAAAATAGTTTGATATTCTCAATAAAAAATTTGGAAATTGCTCCACAAAAATTAACTTTGGCGTCGTACATCTCTGTATTTTCAGCGATAACAGCATTATTTTTTTTAAGAATTGAATAGAATTGGCATTTTAGTAAAACTTTGACCGGACAATTATTTAATTTATTGTGTATATTCTGGATAATCTAAAGAAAACCTGTAAAATAAATGTCTATTCGCATCGTCACCATAATTATTACGTTCAATTCTCAACCTTATTTGAAGGTATTTCAAATCGTAGTCAGTCCGCGCCTTAAGAAAATGTACGATTCCATCGACCCTAATATCATACAAACAAAAACACAACATTGAGAGATGGCAGTAACAGATCAGGGGGCTTAGACAAAGTAACAATTTAAAAACGATAACGAAGTTAGAAAAGACTAAAATGTATGAGATTGACATAAACCGCGCTAAGTCACGTGGTCAGTCGACATCGTTATCGCAAGTTGGTAGACAATGTTATAATTCGTAACGAAACCATAAAGAAACGAATTGCTATCGTGTTTATCCCATACAAATGCGTAGACAAGCAGCGCTTTCAGAGTAGGTACGCCTTCGCCTCGATTGTGATCGCCAAAAAAGATAACGAAGGAACGCTAACGCTAGGAAATGTTTATCGACATCTCAGAGACGATGACGACTTTAGATATCGTTTCGCTACGAAGCGATGTTACTTTGTCTACAGGGCCTGGTGGTACATTATATGTGTAACCAAATTTTGCTGCCATAGTACCTACTGCTAAATCTTTATCCATTTGCTTATAATATGATCCAAATGGTTCCTTCTTTTCTTTTATGGTAAGGTAAGATATGTGGTAGGTAGAGAATTAGGAGCTCGTTGCTTAAACTTGGAACGCTTGGAAGAGTTCTATGTTGAGCAGGACACTGCGATAGGTCTATATCTGACTTATTAAATTGATTCAATCCGATTCCATTCGAAAAATCCCATCGCATTTGATCCAACATCCCTTATCAACGAAGTATTGATGTACAAATATTTTCTCTCTTTCCCAGGACATAGCCTTAGTCGGTGAATTCAAAGTCCGGGACGCCATATACTACTTCGGAAGGATCTACGGAATGCAAATGGAGAAAATGGTGGAACGTTTCGAGTTCCTCTCCAACCTGTTGGACCTTCCCAGTGGAAACCGCCTCATCAAGACCTTGTCCGGAGGACAGCAGAGAAGGGTGTCGCTCGCTGCTGCCCTGGTGCATGAGCCTGAACTCCTTATATTGGATGAGCCGACGGTGGGATTGGACCCTGTCTTGAGAGAAAGGTTAGTTCGCTTGTATTTCATTGTGGAAAGTGCATTCTTAATTGGAAAGACATTATCCTTTTTGCTGTTAGGCAACTTCCCGAAGGTTGTTGTTGGGCTGTTGATAGCTCTTGCGCCACAGGATTTGATTGAAATCAAAGCCGAAAGCTAGCGTTTGCGCTTGTCAAAAAAGATACTTGTCTACCATTTGTGTGAGGTACCTAAGTCAGCCTACCGCCTCGTTGAATAGCGTTAGCGTGAGAGTTCCGTTAGGCACATTGTCTACGAATTTAGCGTGAGGTCACGTGATTTCGCCGCAGGTAATGTCATTGCCATACATTTTGTGCTAAGCGTTTGGCGTGAACGCTAACAGAAATGTTATTTGTTAAGTCTGCAGGACTGATCTGTATCTTATATATGTGGCGGTGTCCATTTTAGGTGATGTTTTAAAGAAAAACTGTATGGGTTTCGTATGAAAATTAATATGGATTTTAGGAAAAACGTTATAAGTAAAATACCAGCTCTTAAATAGAACAAAACACTACAAAATTATGGGTTCCTTAGTAGTAAATAACAAATCATATTTTATTACATTAATTATAGTTCAAAATTATCATAACTACACGTCTGTGCATCAGACAATATTAATAATTTAATTACTATTTAAAACTTCGCACAAGGTCTTTGTTGATCAAAACCTATCAGGTTTATGTATTAACATTATTAGATAATAATTCAGATTCAAATTAAAATAACAAATGTCAACATACTGACGCTAATCTTCTCTTATTATACTCACTGTTTAACACTTTATAATGCCATTATGCCAAAAGGAAATACAAATTATCACCGAATATTTTGACAGACATAAGAAGATTATTTCCTACCGTTTTTTTGTCAAAACTATTTAGTTGTAAAGTATGATAAACGACTGTCACAACGATTGTCATCGAAAAAGTTGAACAAAAAGTTAAGTACTTAACTTAAGTACCCACATGTAATATATCTAGGCATGTGAAATGATGACGCATAACGTTTACGTCTACATCATCAAGGTATATATGTATACATCACTAAAGAAAAACTGCTTGAAAAGCTGTTACCGTCGTGTTATTCGTGTTTCATTTTTTTTTTTGGGGTGGTTGGGGTTACGGTCCTCGTTTGGCTCACACACAGCCCCGCATTATTCACAGGAAATCATACCAAAAAATGTTGAGATAGCGCTATACGAATAGGCTCATCACTCCTAATATTTTTTTCTCTTTCTACAACACACACACCACACACACACAACATAACAAACCAGAAACATCTTGTTAGGTCGGTAGCTGAGGGTATACAGGGAAACAACCAGTTGGAGACGCTAAACAGTTATGAGCATTTATTTGATAAAACTAACTACTTTTATACATTTTACAAATTATGTTAGCGGGCACTTTGCGAATTAATGAGCCAATCACAGCACAACACGATTTTTTTCTGTGGTTCACAAATCTCACAACAGGGTGCGCCACCATCGCGGTGGCGGTAGCTAGGGCTCCGCGGTCGGTCACTCGGCCGGGCAGGGTATATGTAAGTATGCTGCTACAGTCTCTTAATGTCCCACTGCTGGGGCACCGGCCTCCTCTCTGCCTTTATTCCCTGAAGCACACCCAATGCAGCCTTAAGCACAAAGCAATGGCCACCAGTGGTAATGGCTCCAACTTACGTGTTGTAGGTCGTGGGTTTGAAGTTTTGAACCCAGGAAGGCACGTTACTTTGTGTATGTTATTTCATAATCGATGTTCACAAAACGGAGAAGGAAAACATCGTGAGTAAACCCACATGACCTAGAACCAAAAATTCGAAGATAGGCGACTTCCACCAACCCGCACTGGGCCCGCGTGGTGGAGTAAAGCCCATTCCTACTCATAGGGAGGAGGCGTATATCCCAGCAGCGGGAACGTTAAAGTTTGATAGTGCTTATCTAAGCATCTTTATGAACTCATCATTTATGAGCATAGATTTGCAAGTCTTGCATGTGGATTCAGTTTAATAAGCGTTAAATCTGGAATAACAGTGCTCCATTTCCTGTAGATACGGAAAGAAAGAGGAAGCACAACACACAAACCAAACCTAACCCTACCAAACGCAGCTGTTTCAGATACCAACGAGCAATAACAATGTGTCCCAAAATAGTCCACTGTTTCGAATGTGTAGACAATATAATGATATTGGCACTCATGTTGATATATTTGTGGATAGTCACGGCAGATTTATAGAATCCTTGCCAAAATTGAATACACCATAACATATTGTATTGTAATATGCTATCTTGACTATATTATTTGTGACTTTACTAACTTACCATTAGGTGAGATAGTGGTCAAACGCGTGCCTATCAATAATATTTTATTTTTATTTTTGTAGCCTTCACTTGCATCTTTGAAGCTGTATAAACCCTGAATGCTGTGTATAGTAGTAATTGGAGTGCAGATTTAAAAATGTTATCGAGTAAAAGTAATCCTGATCACAACTTGGTCTGTATTCTGTAACTGTACCTCTTATAAATAAATAAAACCCAATCCACACCCAAACCCAAACCAAAACCAAAACCCAATCCAAACTCAAACCCAACCCAAACCAGAGCCAAAACCTAAACCCCACCCAAAACCAATCCAAACCCAAACCCCACCCAAATCCAAACCAAAACCCGGTCTAATTCTAAACCCCACCCAAACCCAAATCGAAACGCAAACCAAACCCTCAAATGCGATTGCTTAACCAATTTTTTTTCTGTACTGCACTTCAGACATCTCACGGTGAACACACAGATACTCTTCAAAAAGTTTACACAACATACGGAACTCGCCTGACGCAGTGCAAACTTTACCTTACAATTCATAAATTACGCAATGCCAAGCAATAAACGTGTCATCTTATAAAATCATGACGTGTGAATTGTCGCATAGATTTATCAGAGTACAAAAGAGCACTTCAAGGATTTTGTACAGTAAAATATGGTTAATAATACTTGAGTTTTTCAGAAGGCAAATGACATTGGAAATACAAATATTGAAACCTATTTTGAGTTATAGAGGTTTTTAGATAGGTATCTCTGTTCAAAAAGAGGCTTGCATCATCAGTTCTTAGTTTCATGCCATTTCAGAATCAAAAATATTTTTTCGTAATTTTAAAATATTTTTTAAACATTTGAGAAAACAGATAACAAAATCTATAAGTTTGAAATAATTTGAGTATTTATCTCATACTTTTTGGCTAAGTAATTCTTTACTTTATAGGAAAACCTACCAAGATCCGCGTCGATGCGTCTTCAATAAATATTTTCTAGTTTCTAAATTCGCATGAGTGTTCAACTCCTACCACCATTTTCTGTCCCTCTTCCTTAGGCAACCCTTAGCTACAGTACCTACTCGTATTGGATTCGTAAATTCTTACATTTGGCATCAATTCTAACTGAGAAAGTTGTATTGATGATTTTAATGATTATAATTCTATAGGTAAATACATACTTGCTACGTTCGCGAATCAATTTTTTTTTACCAAGATACAACCTGACACTGACCTGCAAATTGCGAAAAAACGTAAGGAAATTTAAATTTCGCGGGCTACCCTGGCGCTTCCACCTTAAAACGATTTCGAACGCGCGCAGACTTAAGTGCGCGCGCTTTACCATCTGACGGCCAACTCTACCACCGCGCACGCTCATTGGTCAAATCAAATAGCGCGCGCTTCCCCGGCTTCCTGTTACAACTTCCGTCCGATTTCACGAAATTACTCCCACAGTACAGGAAAGCGAGAGGAAGATGTCACACATCATAATAATACAAATTGAATACGAGCAAGTGCATAAACGCCCTTAGATGATAGCTATCGTAAATTGATCAAAACATATCGCGACAGTGACCAATGGCCGAAAAACACCCTTTCTTTCTTAACAATACGAAATAACATTGCCCAAATAACATAATAAGTATTGTCTTGCCACGGATGTCTATTGTTTTAAATCACAATGAGTTAGTTTGATCACTGATAGCTATCTATTGTCCATCAGAAGATGTTACGTCAGACGCCTTTGAATTTCTTTTGCTAAAGTTGACTTATTTGGTAGTACTGTACTGACTTTCTTGGTATAAGACCTTGTAGTATTTATTTTTTAAAACGCTAAATTATTAGCTTCACTTCACCTGTAACTCTCTACTCACACGACGACACGGTTGGCGCAGTGGTTGAACGTTCGGCTGCTGCGCTGCGTGTCGCGGGTTCGATTCCCGCACGAAACAAATATTTGCATGACCTGCAGATAGTTGTTCCGGGTCTGGGTGTCTTGTGTATGTGAGTATACATGTTTGTGAACGCACCCACGATACAGGAGTAATTCCAAGTGAGGAGCAAAGTTTAAAAAAAAAGAAGTACTATGAAAAAAAATATTCATAGTTTTTGAACCACTTCCCGGTTTCCGATTGAGCTAAAATTTTGTACACATGTTTAATTTGGATGAAAATGCATGGTTTGAGTGACATCTTTCTAAATCTAAATATGACGGACTCCCAAAGATTACTCTACTAGTTATTTTACATAGATGCATTCCCATGTCATGGGTATGCAATTAATGGGTTTGTTATGAAGAATACGGAAAAGCATGTTTTTAGTTTTTATAACTATAATATCATTAATATTATTTTAACTATAATATTATTCATATTATTTTAACTATAATATTATTGCTAGTTTATTCTGTCCATGCAGGTCGCGGATAAATTTGAAAGAGAGTTACCGCGGCCCTGGCACAGGTAACTGAAGGAACAGGGGTGGGTTTTAGTCAATAAGAGTCTGACACGCCCTCCCGCTCCACTCAGAACGGGCGAGATATTTACTACGCCAAAAAAAAAATCTAAAAAAAAATTTAAATAACTTTAATTTCGGAAGTCGGTGTTTGTATTTTATTTCTTCGATATTTGACACCGACTTCCGAAATTAAAGTTATTTTAAAAATTTTTGTGTATTTTTTTTTGGAAGTCGGTTGTTTTTTTTTGTAAAAAAGTTTTTTATTTTTCGCTTTTTAGTTGTTATACCCTAGAACTAAAAACCCCAATTTTTGTTCAGTTTCTCAAAAGTTTTTATAATAGGTTTTACAACACTTTTACACGTCAACATTTTTTTTTTTGTCAATTTTAGCTAGATGAGGCCGGTGTTTCCTAGCTGACTACCCGGAGAAGAAGCATTGAAACAAACTCAGAGGTCGTCTCTTTTAAAGTGTTCTAATCCATACAAAATAATATGAGAACCATGTTCATTCATGTCTGGGATGAGCTTTTGAGGAAAGCAACACGCAGATTTGAGTAGACCTGTCCAGACAGTGCAAGTATTTGTCAGCTATCGTGAAGCTCAACTCAGAACTTTGAGGAGCTCAACGAACAATACCAAAGTAAGCCCATTTGGGTAGGCCGCAAAAGTAGGTACTCAAACTGCCAGACAATAATAAAATGTACGTGAATATAACGACTTACATCAAGCATTCACATTATGCTATGCTATATGAGGACCATGCAGCTTAGTGTCTGTAATGGTCATGCAAAGGCCATCCGACATTCGTGAACCTATACATTCTTCTTCCAGTCCTAACGAAATCTGTTTCACTTTTGAGTATCAATTTACCTAGCCCATTCCCAAGTATTTTGGAGTAGGCTTCAGTCTAACCGAATGCAGCTGAGTACCAGTTTCTTACATGAAGTGACTGCAGCCTATCCGACCCTGACAACTCAGTCACTGAGTAAGGCGTCCATTACACGGTCAGTTTTCTAACAGTCAAGGTTGACTGACGGATAGCTGACTGTCTGATGCAGCGACTGATGGTTGAATGAAGAAATCGCCATGCTTTGATTTTTGCATCATTCAACCATCCGTTATGACTTTTGGAACTGGCTGACGTTTGCCTGAGCGTGAATGGACGCCTTACACCGTATCACTTAACAAGACTGGCGTCAGGTTGTATGACTACCAAAGATCTTCAATTGACAGCCGGGACCAACGGCTTAACGTGCGTTAAAAGGCACGGAGGAGTCTCGTAATGTAATCGATGGTCATCCATCCACGGATTGACACTGGCAAGCGTTGCTTAACCGTGTCCTTCGTCACACCACAAAGTATAATCGCACGCAAGCCTGACTCGCGCTTGACCGGTTTTATTTTTACAATCGGTACCTTTTACCTTCAAGTTGCATAAAGAATGACAAATAAACCGGAACTCTCTGAATATGTTGAAAGTCAAAATTGTAAAAAGGAAAATGCTAAGTCACGATTGCACACCTTTTGAATTTATGATTAACCTATTAACGTTATGAAATAACGTGACTGAACGTGAAGTTCGTTGTAGAATGAAAGAGCCCTATTAATATGGGTATTGCTGAAGTCCTAAGGGCCTGGACACATCACCCGTGGTGATGCGGTGCCGCCACCGTGTAACGGCACGACGTCGTGCCGCGGTGCGGTGCTGTGACACATGACCACGGCGCGACGCCGCCACCGTGAAACAGCACGATGTCGTACCGCGGTAAGCTGCACCGCGCCGGCTCACGGCAGTAACCATCGGATCAAACGTATTCACTTGCAGTTTTTGACTAGATATGGAACGCGAAACTTCTCCTGTTATTGCTAAGACGACGTCGTGCCGTTTCACGGTGGCGGCGTCGCGCCGTGGTGATGTTTCAAGGCAATTTACTTTTTTTTTTAACGTTACCCCTCACTAAAATTATTATGTATCGTGGGTACAATAACAAATGTTTAAACGGACATACACAAGATACCCTGACCTCAAGCATTACCTGTAAGCAATACAAATATTTGTTCCGTGCGGGAATCGAACCCGCGGCACTAAGCACAGCAGCTAATCGCATAACCACAACGCCAACCGTGCAGTACTGTAGTAACTGGGCGTGGAGTTCATTAAGTTGCATCCGGTTAGACTGAAGATACTGACTGGAGATTTAAGATAGTTAGAAAAAGGCGGGCAGAAAATGTTGCACTTTTAACAATCCTACTAATATTATAAATGTGAAAGTTTGTGAGTGTGTATGTTTGTTACTTCTTCACGCTCAAACGGCTGGACCGATTTGGATGAAATTTTGTATGTAGATAGCTTATACCCTGGATTAACACATAGGCTATTTTTATACCGGTTTACGCGGGTAAAACCGCGGGGCGCAGCTAGTGACATAATAAATTAGTATCAGTCCTCCTTTTTAAAACGTGTGTGAATTTATAACTCTTTCCACTCTCAGTCGACAATGACATAAATATAACTTTTAACATTCACAATAATTTCGCACGTCTTTTATTTATTTTTCATGCACAATGCATGAGGCAATCATTTCTCCGGCGAGGCTACCAAAACATTTTGTATAAACAAACATAATATTCAACATGACGCTCCTTCTCCTTATTGCCAAGGTTTTAAATAACTATGAAAAAAAAAATTTTCAAGTAAAATGGGACCCTCTTCCCGGTTTTCGATTGAGCTGAAATTTAAGATGGCAGAATTGTTTACACATTCCCATGAATACGAAACAGCATATTTTTTAAAACTATAATATTTGTATGACGAGACTAAGCAAATATTTAAAAGTATTATTCCTAATCCTAGTTCTCATTTAGCTTGAATTAAAATTACCTGTAAAGAGGTAAAACTGCTTATTTGAGGATGCACTAATCTGATTTCAGAAATTACTTATTTCTGTAATCAGACAAGTCAACTGAATTACGAAAAATATTCTATACTATTCAGTTCATACTGTTAAAATTCTAAACTAATAAGTAGATAGTAAATGATTTTGGTTTTTATAAAATTTTCGGTTTGCAAAATAATCAATTTAAAAAAAATGTAGTTAACGTACAATTTATCCATCTAACCTCTAAATGGTGACCTCTTTTCAAAGGTAATCGAAATAATAAATTATCACCTCGGAAGTAACCTTCGCGAAATCTCAAAAAGTCACCGATTTGATTATGCAGATGACCTATAAAAGCTTGTTAACGTTACTAAGATAAATATTTCCCATCCTTGTTGATCAATGTCAAGAGAAACCAACATCTCTGACCCTTTAGTACGGCGAAACGGTTTCTCAATTCAATTCACATGTCATAAAACTCAGAAGCAGCATTTTTATTACTCCAAGGGTATCATTTTTTTTTGGTTTTTAAATGTCTATGACATAGAAACTGATTTTGATAACACAATGTTACATAACATGTGTTTTTGTTTGAGGGTGGGAAATCATAAAATGAAATCTCCCGCTCTGGGTGGAGCGGAAGAGCATGTCAGACTCTTACTGACTAAAACTCGTGGTCCTTTGCGTTCCTGGGCTGTAGTAACTCTTTTGAACAATCCCGTGACCCATAACAACACGCCTACAGAGTATCATAGAAATAGGTGGTCATATTTTTTTTTGTCATTAATAGGCTCTTTTTATTTAGTGTATTCTCTTGTTCAATAACTAAACTAAAATTAGAGAATCACTATCTTTTACTAAAAGGCAGTGCGAGAAAAGGACGGCTATAGCTATGAACTAAGTTAGAAATGTCAAACTAGTTTACGCCTTGCGCTCCGTGTATTAGTTCAGCTAAATTTGACAGATCCAATTTACGTTCGTCTCTTTCTTGTTTTATTAGAGAGAAAAAGATAGCAATAGTCTAAACTAAGTTTAGTTTGTGCACCACAGAATCGGCACCACTGCTAGCGAGTGATTACATGGTGATAGATTTAATAGTCGGAATTTATTTTTATTTTTTTTCATCTTACGTCTATCATTAAGTTATTACAGGTTTTTTTTCATACCGTAATATCACGCCTGTATAGCTGTACAGGGTGTAACGAAAATGGGTGGTCCCATTTTAAATACTTCTTCTGCCCATAGAAATGAGCAACATTCTTCAAGAAAGTAACATTAAATTCCAAAAAAAAAAATTGTCCCATTTTTTTCGATTCATCAAATACACAGTACGAGTGCGGTGCTCCTGAACAAACTATGTCTCATCTACTGGAGTGTCCCAAATGTGCTTTCACCTGCACCCTCGATGATCTGAACTAGGTCTCCGACGCCGCTATAAACGTGGCCACTTACTGGGCCCAAACAGTAAAACTATGTAAATGTACCACGACACAAAAAGAAGTGGTCACCCCCAAAAACCATAGCCATACCGTCTAGGACACGGGTCATCCATCATGTTTCATTAGTATTCTCCTCCTCGTATAGCCGGAGTATGGTCCTCTTATAAACCAAATTACAGTAAAATACTTTGTAGGGTTCCGTCCCCGAAGGGTAACCAACGGGACCCTATTACTAAGCATCCGCTGTCCGTCCGTCCGTCCGTCCGTCCGTCCGTCTGTCTATCTGTCAGCGGGCTGTATCTCATGATCCGTAATAGGTAGACAGTTGAAATTTTCACAGAATGTGTATTGCTGTTATTATTGCTAAGAGAGATGTGTGGTGTTACGCGCATGGATAGAATTAGGAATGAGTATATAAGAGGACGTTTGAAAGTGGCACCGCTGACTGAAAAGTTGTGTGGAAGTCGGTTGTCGTGGTATGGGCATGTGATGCGGAGGAATGAAGAAAATGCTGTGAGGAAAGTCTTGTGTATGGATGTGGATGGCTATAAGAGTAGGGGAAGGCCAAAGAAGCGATGGTTGGACTGTGTGAAAAAGGATATGGGTAAAAAGGGGGTGACTACAGAGATGACAACTAATAGAGGAGTATGGAAGAAAAAGACATGTTGCGCCGACCCCAAATAAATTGGGATAAGGGCGGCAGAATGATGATATGTATTACAACAAATAATAAAAATTAATTAAAAATTAAAGGGGGTTTCCCTACTAGAAACGTGTTTTTTTTTTGGCTTTTTTGCTCGATCTTAATAATGACAACAAGTAGACGCGTATAATCTTGTACGATGGTACGGAACCCTTCATGCGCAAGATCAACTCGCACTTGGCCGGTTTTTTGTTCCTTTTTCGCTCTGCCGCAATCTTTCTCCAAAAAGCAATTCTTCCATGTTTACTTATTTAACAACGCTATTATTTCTTTACAACACTTGGGTGCTGTAAGGTGCTCAGTGATGCACGTCAGCCATTGTTGCCAAATCAGAGGCTATCTCGCCACTACGGTGATCGCAATCCGTTAAGAAATGGCATCGTTTTTTTAGGCTGAATGCTGTGTAGCGATCTTGTTTGAGAAGATACTTGGTGCATTTTTTGAGTCCAAGGTAATGGGCCTGATATATTTGTATTCAAATAGTAATAATGACGAATGAATTAATTTAATTAATAATCATTTTGTAACATTATGTGTATTTGCATAATGTACTTAGTAATTATCCGTAAAACTACGAACGTTAATCAATCAATTTAATTTATAATTTGTATAATTCAAAATAAGTATTTTAATTCTTAATGTTTATTTGTATAAGACATGTAGTCACTATGGGTTAAATGTATGTGAACGTAGAATGCCTGCAATAAAATGATTTATTATCATCATTATTCAGTTTTAAAACAACAAGCTTTAATTTTTATTTTCCGAATTTTTCTCAGCAAACCCTTTCATTTAATACCGATATTATGGGAATGCTTAAAAATAAGTCTGCCATCTTTGGGAGTCCCCCATATTGTAAAAAAAAAAACCGTCAAAGTCGGACGTCGGACTCGCGCGCAAAGGGTTCCGTATGAATCATATTTTTCATCAAGTTTTTTTTTAAACCATAGATTTCTTAAAGGTTATCCTGTAATCTATAAGTATAGAACTACTTTTTATATTTATTTCAAAATTATAGGCTCAGTAGTTTCGGTGATCATTTTTCATCTATTTTCTTAAATAATAGGTGTATTTATTTTAAAATTATGAAAAAAATAATTCAGACCCTTACAGTAAGTAAACCCTTTCATATAATATGTTGCAGGGTACAGTTTGAATTTATATTTTTAGTTTTTGCTCAAAAAGGGGTCTCTTTTTTAAAAATTATTTATTTTTTACACATCCGTGTTCGGGCCATGGAAATTCATACAGGGTGTAACGGAAAAGTGTGGTTATATTTTAAGAACTGCATCTGCCCATCCATTTGAACAACTTTCTTAAAGAAAATCTGAGAAAATTCTCAAAACAAATTTTTATCTCCCATACAAATATTGATCAGCTGATGAGAACTTTGTATGGAAAGTCCAATTTTTTTTGGGAGTATTCTATTTTTTCAAAGTCCATTCATTCCAGTCATTTCCATGGGCAGAACCGGTTCTTAAAATATGACCACACTTTCCGTTACACCCTGTGTATGCGTACCAGATTTGAACTGAAACGGTCTAGTAGATTCGGAGTAAATTGACTGTGATAGACGGACAGATGGACAGATAAATAGACAGACGGACAGACAGACGCTCGAGTGATCCTATAAGGGTTCCATATTTACATTCGATTGTTCAGAACCCTAAAATTAAAAGTTTAAACTAGAATTATTTTTCAAACCGAAACTAGATTTTTACATTTATAGTACAAGAACTGGCCTTCAGGTTTCAAGTAATCACGAATTCAAATAAAATATTTTATTACCTTCCTTATTGAACAGAGCTGATACTCGTATTAAAATTTTCTGATACTTGCTACTAAAATATGTTTATGCATACCACAAAAAATATAATTATGGAGTCAGCTAGATAACAAGTGGCATATATAATTAAATTTTATAATTTAGGAGCCTAGCCTCTGCCAGCGGCTTCGCCCGTCTTGTACTATTACTTCCCCATTGTAAATTATAGCCTATGTGCTATTCCAGACTATAATAATTTATTAATAATCTGTCTCTGTGTCAAATTTCATCCAGATCTGTTCAGCCGTTCTTGCATCATTGAGTAACAAACATCCATCCATCCATTCAAACTTTCGCATTAATAATATTTGTATGATTATAATGTAGGTATTATTTTCCTACGTCATGTGCCTAATGTTAATTACTTTGCACAGTATTGTATAAATTCAAGTTATTCTAACTTAGGGCTCTATTACCGGCCAAGAGGCGCCCTCATTAAATAAAAAATCTTAGCATAGCATAGAAAAGAAATATTAAAGAATCCAACGTTAGTTACAAAGAGGATAATGTATTTTTACGTTGTTAAAACAGGTCTCAGAATGTTTCGTATCCAATGTAGTAGGCAAAAGTGTCAGAAACGGCCGTTTTTGTATGAAAATAACCACAAAGGCTAAGGCGGTAGCTCCGCTCCGCTTCGCTCCCGCCTTAGCCTTCGTGGTTATTTTTTTTATACCATTCAGAAATAGGAGCCCCGCGAAGTGGGGCTCCGTCGACCTATCTTAGCACAGGTGGTAATCAGTTACTAATTATGTTCGCTGGCCCACTCCGCTGACGAGAAAGCAAACGTGTTTGCCTCTCTGTTTGCGGAATCTTCGCGTTTAGATCCTAGTGGCACGGGGTGCGTCTCGTACAGAATTTGGGCAGAAAATGAGTAAATATGAAAATTAGGTCAACTGAACGTTATATAAAAAGAGCAGTATACTAATTGAAAATTATATGAGATAAACGTTATACTAAATGTTATTAGAGCAAAAGAAGTTTAAATGAAATGTAATATTAGATGAAATTGGGTTATTTGTTTTTTTATCATATGAAAATTATATCATGTGAACGTTATTTCAAGTGATAACATATTATCTGTTATTATTACACAACCCATTCAACTCGACCCTCGACTACCCTCAACCAGCTGCTAATTTTGTTTTTTTTTAATTCGTCAGGCCCCTCACGTCGCCTTAAGGAGACGCAACAACAGGTTTTTAATTGTGTCTACTAATGAGGGGCTTGACGGGTAATACTTCTATTTCCATGAAATATTTTTTTGCAAAGTTACGTAACACCACACATTGTATTGTATACCCCGAGGGTTTAAGCAGAGGTGTACCCATAGTACCTACACCCATATTTTGCTAGTTATGTTAAAGTCCCATATAATATCCATATCCATAAATACCCTATATATCCCTAGATACTATCTATACTATATCAATCAATCAATATGCCCGCGCCTTTTCCCATCTTCGGGTCAGCTTCCCCTAATAGCATTTAGTGTTGGCGTTTGGTTGGGCCAACAATAAATGCTATCATTTTATTGTTGGCCCAACAATAAATGCTATTAGGGTCCAGTCTAACCGGATGCAGCTCAATACCAGTATTTTACATGGAGCCTCCACAACCCAGTTACTGGGTAATACGATACTCCTTGATAAAACTGAATGTCAGACTTTCGGGCTTCTGACGACCCTTAACGACTGTCAAAGATCTACGATTGACAGCCAGAACCAACGGCTTAACGTGCTTTCTGAGGCACGGAGGAATCTCGATATGTAAAGTGTGGTCACCCATCCATGGACCAACCCCGGGAAGCGTAGCTTAACCCGATGGATCGACCCGTGCGGCTGTTATTACTTGAGCCACATTCATGTATATCCCACAGGGCGAGCTTTTACCATCAACCTGGCTCCAATTAATCATACATTATTCGCAATAGCAATTTGCATCATAAATTAATTTTCCTCGTTAACCATTAATTCACATACAAGTTATCAACAGATAACCAATCAAACCAAGAAAAAAAACACTATCACACAATTAACCATTCAGCATCAACAACAGCAACGGAGCATGCAACGGTTGCGCAAACGCACGTAATTGCAATCGCTTGCAAAAGCCGACCGTTGCCGACAATTGACGACCGCGACATTGCCAAGCGAGTGACGCAGAGTCGAATGTTCCTTTTAAGGCCCCAGCCAGTGTGATAAGCGAGCGCGGGTGCGAAGTATTAAACATTCGGGGGCGTCCATTAATTACGTGAGGTGATTTTGGCGATTTTTTACCCTCCCCGGCCTCAATGAGATGTCGTGATATTTGGCTCGACCCCTTCACCCTAAGCTCACGTGAGATTGTTAAAATGCATTTTTTTTTGTTTAATACGTTGGTCTATGCTTGATTTCGTTGGATTTATTTAAAAAAAAAAAACACAATTTGCCTAATTTTTATTTAGAGATATTTCAGTTTCACTTAAAAATGAATTTAACCCAGTTTTCACGGGTTTTACACTGTTTCTTGTGGTCTCCTCCACGTTATTGATGGATGCCCAGGGTATGATCAGGCCGTTTGTGTCCATACTCAAGAGACTATGGCGGGTGCCTAGTGCGATGTGACGGAGCGGCCTAAAAAAAAAACGGGAGCGATCGTCTATTGTTTTTACAACTTAACATGATCAACCTTATAATGTTCCCATCTGGGACTCAGGCCTCCTCTCTGGGAGAAGGAACGGGCTTAATCCACCACGCGGACCCAACGTGGGTTGATGGATGTCTTATGTCTTCGAGTTCTTCCTCACGATGTATTCCTTCACCGTTTCAAATGACATAAAGTTAGGCGCCTGAACTTACGACCTACATTCGTAAGTCGGGGGTATTGTTTTAGTCTGAGGTAACACTTCTAGCCTTACTGCCCGCTATAATAACTCGCAATGCACTGTGACCACCTAATCGCTCCCGCTACCGCGTCCGCACCCGCGATAGTCACCGCACGTTCACTCTGGACAAGGCCTTAAATACACATAATTATATGCAATGGGTAATATTGGCACATTTGGCAACAAACATGACTGCTGCTTTGGTCTATTAGCTACACGCGCTACCAGCTGTGCATAAGGTCTTGGGACGTTAGACAAAGTGATATTAATTTATGTAAAAAACCAGTCCATTGATCAGAAAATTTTTACGTGGTATATGACTTTTATCATCCTTTAGTAATCCACTGCTAGACCTGCCTCTTCAATTGCATGCCATTGAACTTGATCCTCGACTACTCCCATCCAACTGCTAAGTTTGTTTTTAATACTTCGTTTTCCATTCAATATTTTGTTCACACATTTTTTGTAAAGTGATTATGACAGGTGCCTAGAGCGACGTCACGGAGCAGATTCGCTAGGGAGCGATCGTCTTTAATTTTACTCCGTCTAGTCTCTTCTACCCACTATAACAACTCGCGCATTGACCACCTAATCGCTCCCGCTACCGCACTCACCATAGTCACCGTGCGTTCACTATGGACAAGGCCTTAGATACACGTAATTATATGCAATGGCTAATATTGGCACATTTGGCAACAAACTTGACTGCTGCGTTGGTCAAGTAGTCACACGCGCTACTAGCTGAGCATGAGGTCCTGGAACGCTAGACAAATTGATATTCATTTATGTAACAAACCAGTCCTTTGATGCCTCTTCAATGACATGCTATTCAACTTGATCTCGACTACTCCCATCCAGCTGCTAAGTTTGTTTTGAATACTTCGTTTTCCATTCAATATTTTGTTCACACATTGTTTGTGAAGTGATTATGACAGGTGCCTAGCGCAACGTGACGGAGCGGCTTCGGAGCGATCGTCTTTAGTTTTACTCCGAGCTAACACGTCTAGTCTCTTCTACACTAGCCACTATAACACCATGGTCACCGTGCGTTCACTATGGAGACCTTAGATACACGTAATTATATGCAATAATATTGGCACATTTGGCAACCAAGTTGACTGCTGCATATGCGTTGGTCAAGTAGTCATACGCGCTACCAGCTGAGCATGAGGTCCTGGGACTCAAGACAAAGTGATCCTACTATTCTACATATACAGGCTGTAAGGAAAAAGATACCGCAAACTTCGCGAAAAGGTTACATCAATGCCACTAACAAAGTTATTATAGTCTTTAATTTCGGTAATGATTGGTTACAAAATTGACATTTTTGAGCGAGCAATGTATTGTAAATAATGCGATCTCAAGATCTCCGCACTACAACTTACCTACAATCGCGCAGGCCGGGCGCGCCGCGCCGCCCGTAGGTATTAGGTATTAGGCCGGCGACGTGAATGAACTCTAGCGAAACAGCTGAACGTATTTTATTTACGTTGCTGTTTTTAGTATAATTAGCGATTTAATTACTTTTTAATTAAAACTCTCATTGGGTTTTGGCAGAATTTAATTTAAGATTAGTATTTATTTATGTTCATAGGCTTCAGAGCCTCTGAACCGGAAATCCCAGCCAGGATCAGTACTGGTTTTGATTTCCGGGGTGGGCGGTCAAAATGTTTTTCGATTTTTCCTTAATAATAAGGAATATTACAATAGTAGCCCGGATGATGGCAATAGGCCTCGCCCCTATTACATGGGACTTTGAAAAAAAATCTTACTTTAGGTAGCCCAACCCTGTCGAGGCGTATAGAGGCTGTAACGGATATGGGTAGTCATATATTAGATACTGGTTCCGCCAAACACTTACTAGAATTTATTTTTAACTTTTTAGTTCACTGTCGCAGATAAAAGCTTGTGTTTAAAAATATTTTTTTACTTTTAATTTATTTATTCGGAATTGGCTGTTGCATTGAAAGTTGTTCTTTTCTATGGGCAGAAGCAGTATTTAAAATCATCATCAGTTTAGCCGAAAGACGTCCACGGCTGGACATAGGCCTACCATAAATGTCGCTACAACGACCGGTCTTGTGCGTGAATCCATCGGATTCCCACGACCAACAACTCAGCTTTCGGTACGCGGTAGCCACACCAGAACTTTTCAGTCCCATCGACGATCTGTTTTGCGAGCAAGGTGCCCTGCCCACTGCCATTACAGGATGATATCCCACCCCCCAAAGAAAAAAAGTTAGCAAATCTTATAGCTTCTTGTCTATACAGGCGTTATGTTATGCTATACCGAGCATTAAATCCGTCATTGTGTCATCAGTGTGTTGAGCATAGTTTCTTAACCCTCATTGGCTATTCTGTTTGCATCTGCTCTATCTCTAACATAAAGAACGTTGCGACAGCCACCAGCCACCCAGTTTATAACCACACGTGGGTACATCAACCACAACACATCATGACAGTATTTAGGTCTTGAAGCTCGCTCAGATAGGCGCGACTCGACAAGGACAATGCGACAAACATTTGCTGTTAATCCACTAACAATATTTCTAGAGCTGCAAAATATGAAAAGAAAACAACTGTTCAGTCCGTATATTTTTTTTCTGTTGTGTTTGTAATTGTTATTTTATGTATTGTTTGACTTACGAATTTTTAATTAAATTTTTATGAAATGGTTTTTATTATTACTGTATTCATAAACTTAGTTTTATGATTTGAATTACGTATTTTATTGTTTTAAAAATAATATATAAGTACATATTATAACCTCAAATAGTTCATGTGGTGTTGACCTGTAAGTAATTTTGCACTAATAAATGTGGCTAACCAATGAGGAGCTACGCTTGCTGGGGTTGGTCTATGGATGGGTGACCATCTTTACATACCGAGACTCCTCCGTGCCTCGAAAAGCATGTTGCTCGAAAGCTGTTGGTCCCGGCTGTCAATCGTGGGTCTTTGACAGTCGTTACAGGTCGTCAGAAGCCCGAAAGTCTGACAACCAGCCTTACCAAGGGGTATCAACCAAGTAACCCAGTAACTGGGTTGTGGAGGTCAGATAGGCAATCGCTCCATGTAAAATACTGGTATTCAGCTGCATCCGGTTAGACTGGAAGCTGACCCCAAGATAGTTGGGAAAAGGTTAGGCAAATGAAATGTGGCTAACCAAAATAAATAATTCGGCTACAGTTGATTTTTGTCGCGATTTTGGCGTGATTCCATATTAAAGTGTTTCTTCATGTGAATGAATGGAATTAAAGTCGCAGTGTCACGTCTGTGCGCCTGTCTGTCGATGCCTTAATAATACAATAGACCTCTACTGCCAATTATTTATCAGGCAGTTCACTTGAAATTTACTTCCAGTAACTAAATCAAAATCTGTATGTTTAAAAACTTTTGTCATCGACACGCTATGAAGAAGAATTATAATCGTATGGTACATTTTCAAGCTGTTTGAGATTGCATCTTTTGGGGTGGGGTCCAAGTGCTCATACATTATTTAAAGATTTATCTAAACGGCTTGCTTTTTTTATTTTGTTTAGGTGGGTTTGCTCTTGACTCTAGTCTGGCTCAGAGGTGACAGAGACAGAGTCGACGATGGAGCGAGCTTACCCAGAAGAAGCCTATTCACTCTAACTCTGAAGAGATTAGGGTTGTATGCATTTGGAAATACAGACGCAGGTCGAGAGTTCCACTCCTTTGCTGTGCGCATTATGAAAGACCTTCGGAAATGCTTTTACATCGGTCAGAGGTTAGCAATGCTTAACCTCTGACCGAGGTAAAAGCAATACAACATGGCAATGCCGCCGGTCTTTTGGGCATACTTCCCGTCGACAGCGATGTGAAGGATTTTTTTGACGCCATATGTTAAGTTTTATTTAGTTGTTCGTTTTAATTAAGTAGGTACTTATAGTTTGGCACGCGTTTGACCCTATGACCACTATTTAGTTAAGTTTTTACACAAACCAGATTTGCTATATATATTTTAAAACCGGTATTTATTCTTTGTAACTCTTTAAAATACGTAACTACGTAATAACGATAAGGCATCCAAACTAACATTATAAATGCGAAAGTAAGTTTGTTTGTTTGTTAGCTTTTCACGCCTAAATCACTGAACCGATCATCCTGAAATTTTGCATATACGTTGTCAGGGGTACAGTAAATTCGGGAGGTTCCTGTGTGAAATAAGGCGGAAAGAGACGCCCGGATGTCCCCACTGTGAGGATCGCCCAGAGAACACGGTGGAGCATACGGTGGAGATCTGCCCCGCTTGGGCGGAGCCCCGCCGTGTCCTCGTGCCGGCGATCGGCGGCAGCGAGCTCTCGCGCCCGGCCCTGGTGCAGGCCATGGTACGGAGCGAGAGGGAATGGGAAGCAGTCTCCTCCTTCTGCGAAGCAGTAATGCTCGCGAAGGAGGAGGCGGAACGGGTTAGGGAGAAGCTGCAATGACAGCCTCGCCCTAATGCCCTCATCAGCAGCCGCCGCAGGAGACGCCTGGGACTTCCGGCGCCGCGAGACGATCTCCGGCCACCGTAGACCCGGGCCTGCGGACGGCGAGTAATGGGTAGCTCGCCGTCCGATCAGCACCAGGTCCGAGAGTCGACGGCGCGTAGTGTTCCACGCGCGCCTCAAACAGTTGTCAGCAAACAGGACGGGGCCTATCATGGCCGATGCCTGTCTGGGGGTTGAGGATAAATTTGAAAGAGTTACCTCGCCCCTGGGCATTCAGGGCAGGGAGGAAAAGGGGTGGGGTTTAGTCAGTAAGAGTCTGACACGCCCTCCCGCTCCACCCAGAACGGGAGAAGTAATTGGATGATTTCCCACCCCTAAAAAAAAAAGAGTACAGTAAACGGACATAGGTTACCTTCTATCCCGCAAAAATGTACTGTCCTCAAGGAAAACAACAATAATGTTCTTATGATAATAGATGGCACCACGTGTCTTTCGAATCATGATTGTATTATATTATTACTAGCTTTTGCCCGCGGCTTCACTCGCATTAATTTAGAAATTACTATCAATTCGGGTTGTACTCTGCTTGTTTAATTACATTGCTTGTTAAATACTTACATACATTATTCATGAAATCATCACAAGCAGAACAATACACTCAAATTAATTTCTGTGAATAGTTATCCTAAAATACCGGTTTTTGTTCAATTAAAGCTAATTTAAAAACTTTAAGTTCCTCATAAATTGGGTTTCTCACGTTTTCCAGTTCACGTGTTATAGGCATCGTTATAAAAAAAACAGATTATGTTAATATTAAATTAATTTATTGATGTAAATTATAATTTTATAGTATGTATCTTTTAATCTTATCTTGTCCTAAACCTAATCCTATTTTATAATTGTTTTTTTTTTTAATCAAAATCAATGGTCATTTATTCAAACTAGGCTGAGAGCCAGCACTTTTTGAACGTCAAAGTTCTACATAAAGACAACCCCCAAAAACGCTCGCCCGTCACCAATTTTAAAATGGTTTTTGTCATGAGATAAAATAGATGTAAAGCAGTTTTGTCTGTAAAGACTTTAAAATTGTTCCTTCATTAGCATTTACGAATTATAAAAAAAACAAATTCATTGTTTATTTTTTCAAAATTATTAACCTTTGTTACTTTCGCGGTTAAGGCGCAGTTATACGACTATTAATGGATTTTAATTGAACATCACGTCCAAACGATTGATTTGAGAATATTTGAAATTATATTTTTATAACATTGTCTATTTAATTTGTAGAGTTATGTCTAATGCGGATAAAAAAATGAGAATCACGCAAAAACTATAGAGCGTATTTTTATGAAACCTTCACCATTTTAAAGATCATTTAATTATTTATAATTTAGTCTAAGTGGTTTAGTTTAATACCTGTTGTTTTGTGTAATAAATTAATAAAGCGTCTAATTTCGGACAGCGCTCCTTGATGGGTTTTTTTTTTTTTGGGGGGTGGGAAATCATCCTATGACTTCTTCCGCTCTATGGTGGAGCGGAAGGGCGTGTCAGACTCGTACTGACTAAAACCCACCCCTGTTCCTCCCTGCCCTGAGTGCCCAGGGGCGATGTAACTCTTTCGAATTTATCCTCAACCCCCAGGCAGGACGTACGACCCGTTACGTGAGCTCAGCACAGAACACGCAAGCTAACTACTCAAGGTCATTGGCAGTTAATAGTGCCTTAAGACAAATCTAATGATACCTCATTTGTTGGCATCCATCCAGCCATTTAGGCTACAGGGCGTGCCAAAGAAATAGACATACAAACATACATACAAACTCTCGAAAAACGTTACCCCACTTCAGGGGCAGTCGGGTGAAAATACGACCGGGTAATCAGATAATTCGGGGATCGGGTAATTTACCAAACACGTCCACCATCTTGTTTTTTTTTTTGAAAGTTCATAAAATAATAGCCTATGTCACTTTGACACTTAAGACAAATCTAATATCATCACTCAGGTAAATATAGACGTGAGGCAGTACTGGATTAGCCACCAAACAAAAGTGGCGGCAATCCCATCTACACCTACCTTAACAAATCTAACCAATTTCGCATTATCTATAAAGACAATGTGGGTAGTTGCCTTTGGGTCCATCGCTACCTAAGCCCCGCGGTCCATGAGAAAATTAAGTCAAAGCAGTTTTTTTTTGTTGGAGTATTACAGTTTGTTTATACATTTACATGAAACAAAAATACTTAATACAAAGTAGTACAAATTACAAAGAAAAAAAAAATTAAAACGTTTATAAAACTAAAAAAAAACCTTTTTTACAAAAAAAACAACCGACTTCCAAAAAAGAAAATACACTAAAAATTAAAAATAACTTTAATTTCGGAAGTCGGGGTTTGTATTTTATTTCTTCGTTTTTGACACCGACTTCCGAAATTAAAGTTATTTTTTAATTTTTAGTGTATTTTCTTTTTTGGAAGTCGGTTGTATTTTTTGTAAAAATGTTTTTTATTTTTCACTTTTTAGTTATTATACCCTGGAACTAAAAATCCCAATAACATGGAACGTGGCATTTAAACATACTCATAATTGGAGAAAACAGAAGCGTCATCTGTAGGTATACGTATTTTTGTTTTCACTTTCTCAAAAAGCGCTGAAGCAATTTCGATAAAATTTATATGGGACCAACTCGGGAGTACATTCCTTCGCATAAAAAAAAATTAAAATCGGTCCACAACTGACGGAGAAATCGGTGGACACATAAAAGAAAAATAATAATAAAAAAAACACATACAGTCGAACATAGAACCTCCTCCTTTTTCGAAAGTCGGTTAAAAATAATCTAAAATAAGGCGTAAAAAATCCTCCGTATCGTTGTCGACTGGTAATGAGCCCAAAAGACTGGCGGCATTTTAATTCGTTATCATTTTACAAAGATTCAGCCCTTTGGCTGAATTTTCTACAGGCCCCGAGCTGGCTCAATCCGGTACTGGCGTGATGTTATGTGCATATCACTGTAGAGACTTTGAACATGAGTCGTAAATGGGAAATAAATAGCCGGGTGTTTATTTCTTCTTATGCAAATAACTATGGAATATTTGCTGTTAAAACATAATTTGTTTTATGCTGAACATCAAATAAGGTAAACGTATTTTACATGAAATAGACAGGTATTTTTTTCGCATTTAGTTTTAGAAAATACCTTTTCATTTTCCTAATTCGTTCTCCATTATCATCAAACATAAACCTTTTAACCCAACTGCCCCAGAAGGAGGGTAATGTTTTTCGAGAGAATGTATTTTTGTTTGTATGTCTATTTTTCAGCGATTCCAAAAATGTTACTCATTTAAATGTAGGAAATAAAATAAAAAACTACCGTCAAAACTAAAATAAATTCCACCAACTTCAGACTGCTTCAAAAGTATATTGTTTGGAACTTTTTAGTTGTTTTTTACAGTCGGGTTTTTTCCATAAGGACAGACACTGACAAACCATATCTACGAGTGTATAATTTACTTAATAATATTTGATTTTCATGTTCATTTTCTGTCATAACTTCTTGACGCTTGTTTTACACAATCTGACGGCACAGTTGGCGCAGTGGTTGAGCGATTGGCTGCTGCGCTGCTTGTCGCGGGTTCGATTCCCGCACGTAACAGATATTTATTAATTTTATTTTAATACTTCAATTAATTTTTCCAACTTTTCATCCAAACTTGGCGAGCTCTATCTTACACTACTGATCGTTAAACTTTGTAAGAACATGACACAAGTAATAGTTAATAGTATATCAATAGAACAAAAGCAAATACCTCGTGCTTTTGTGATATTTGTGCATTTGTTCTTCAAACAAGAGATGATTGTACTATCATGTATGTAGCCGTGTCACTTTGCTTATGGGTTCTTAGAATTGGATAAGAGACATTATGTTATCAAAAACATTTCAGCTTAAAAACGTCCTTCTGGATATAAGAGCCAAGCACGTTCCATCATCGGATTACCAGACGTACGGCGATGACGGGGCCCATGGTGGCCGGTGCCTGCATGCCTTGGGGTAGCAGACAAATTCTCAACATAAGTTACCACACCTCTGGGCACTCAGGCAGGGAAGGAACAGGGGTGGGTTTTAGTCAGTAAGAGTCTGACACGCCCTCCCGCTCCACCCAGAGCGGGAGAAGTCATTGGATGATTTCCCACACATCCAAAAAACGGCGATGCACCACCGGTACATGGTAGACATCCCACCCTCTCGCACCAAACATTTTGGGAACACATTCACTGTGCGTACAGCTTAGGAGTGGTTTTCCCTGCCGGAGTCTGTATTTCCTGATAGCAACAACCTGGGGTTCTTTAAGACCAGAGTGAATAGGTTACTTCTAAACAAGCGTGCTCCATCGTCGACCACATCTTCACTTACCATCAGGTTAGATAGTGGTCAAGCGCGAGGTTAGTAATAATAAAAAAAAACTAAAATTGAAAACAACTTTAACTACCGTCACAACAATTAAATAATCCACGTAACCCAGTTTGGTTGGAACACTAAATATTTTTATCAAAGACCCTAGTTCTCATAACACCATTATTAGTTATATAACACTGTTTGAGATCGCTGTGCCAAGTTATAGTTCCCACTGACATCTTTCATTGTGTTCTACACTAGTCTAAATTTCTCTGGCTTTATTATTTTTTGTTTAAATAACATCCATTTCGCAAAACAATGCCCGTGACTTATTTGCAAAACGTTTTCCCACACTAAGGATTTGTCCTGAAGCAAGAGTTGTATCTAATGGGATGAGATTTCCATGTCATAGAGGTTGAGATGCCCATCCTATAAGAAATGAGCGTCCCGAGTTACTGAACACTAGAGTCAGAGAGTCCCATTTCATAGGAGATGAGAGTTCCGTTTCATAGGAGATGAGAGTCTCATTTCATAGGAGATGAGAGTCCCATTTCATAGGCGATGAGAGTCCCATACATTGTGTGGAAACAAACATTAAATAGAAAACGAGAGGTAATAGAGAGCCCAAAACGAGGGGACACGACGGGTGAGGGTCCTATTAAGCAGGGAGGGCACGAAAATCCCCTATATTATAGGGTGAGAGTAAAATCGGAGGCGAAAAAAATATTTAGAACAGAATTCTCAGCAATGGCGACCGCGTACTGGAAGCTGTAGCGTTGGAAGGGCATCCAAAAGGTGGACCTTTGTCCTCGTGCGGGTCGTAGGATCCGATGGATGCGAAACGCACAGGACGGCGACATTTGGAGGGACCTATGTCCAGCAGTGGACGTCTTCCGGCTGAAATGATGATTATGATGACACAGTATTACTGTAAACCATACTATTTCAATCGTCATGCACCGAAAGAAAACATAATAATGGATGTGCAACCGACACCAGTTTTCTTTTCGACATCAAAATCTAAAACATGCCTTGCGCAGTTTTTTAGGCAATTGACGTTTCGTAGACACGACGGCCTTTCATTTTCTGTCTACCTAGTCTAGGTGGAAAGATAATTATTATACGAGATCACGATAAAAAGGGAAAACTCACTTATGGCGATCTTATAACTACGGCGTATCTTAGATACGCGACCATCATTCCGAAGGCTATAATTTCGTCCTTTTAAGAAAACTGTTTTACAAAAAAACGACCGACTTCCAAAAAAGATTATACACTAAAAATTTAAAAATATTTTTTATTTCCGAAGTCGGTGTCAAATAACGAAGAAATAAAATACAAACACCGACTTCTTTTTTGGAAGTCGGTTGTTTTTTTTGTAAAAAAGTTTTTTATTTTTCACTTTTTAGTTGTTATACCCCAGAACTCAAAACCCCAATAACATGAAACGTAGAATTTAAACATACTCGTAATTGGAGAAAACCAAAACGTCGTCTATGTATACAAATTTTACGTTTTTGTTCAGTTTTTCAAAAATCGCTGAAGCAATTTCGATAAAATTTATATGGGACCACCTCGAGAGTATTTTCTTTCGGATAAAAGAAGAATTTTGTAAATCGGTTCACAACTGACAGAGAAATCGGTGGACATACAAAAAAAAAACATACGTACAGTCGTACTTAGAACCTCCTTCTTTTTCGAAGTCGGTTAAAAAGAGTCAGCGACACCACTTTTTTTTGATTATGGGAAATCATCAGATCACTTCTCTCTTCTCCCGCTTTGGGTGAATCTGAGCCCGTGTCAGACTCTTACTGACTAAAACCCACCCATGTTCCTTCAGTAGCCCTTTGCGTTCCAGGGTCGCGGTGACACATCCGAACACTCCCGCGACCCTTGATGACACAACTAGCTCCATCTTTCTGACCTTTATAATAGGGATAACTTTTTATTGGTTTTAGGGTTCCGTTCCCAAAGGGTAAAACGGGACCCTATTACTAAGACTCCGCTGTCCGTCCGTCTGTCTGTCTGTCACCAGGCTATATCTCACGAACTGTGATAGTTAAACTGTTTAAATTTTCACAGATGATGTGTTTCTGTTGTTGCTTAACAACAAATACTAAAAAACAGAATAAAATAAATATTTAAGGGGGCTCCCATACAACAGACATGATTTTTTTGCCGTTTTTATAGTACGGAACCCTTCGTGCGCGAGTCCGATTCGCACTTGACCGATTTTTTCTATTTATATGACAAAAGAACAAAATACGTGTTACACCGTAATCTAACTAAAAAGGTTTTTTTTGTGATATAACCCTATTCAAAAGTGCCTGTAAATGGTTGTAAAATTCAAAGAATGCGTTATTTATTTATTTAATTAATTAATTACAACGGTTTAAAAACAATTACAGTAACTAAAACTAAAGATTTTTTTTAACAAAAAGACAAAAATTAATGATTTTTAACAAAAAGACAAAAATTGAAAGAGAAAACTATAAAATATCGAATTTAAAAAAAATAAAAAGGGTCTCGAAACTCTATCATAAATCACTCTCACAGTACTTCTGACATGCCAATAAAATCTTCGTCCATTCATCTGCAAACAGATCGTTTGTTGAGCGTTGAGAGAGTGAAGTCGAGTGACGATTCTGAGTCATTCTTATGATGACTACGTCTAATTGCTGACCATCGGTTTATTTGAAGTACTAAATCAATTTTTCTTTTGTTCTCAGAATATGGGACTTCCTCGCCGAGCAAGCGAGACGAGGAACGTCGGTCATCATTACCACACATTACATAGACGAGACGAAACAAGCACACAAGGTAACTTAAACTTATTGATTATTAGCTTCCCCCAGCGGCTTCGCACGCGTGAAAAAGAAAAAAAAAACAGGCCAGGGGGAACTCTTTGCGCGCGAATCATATTGTTTTCAAGTTTTTTTTAAACACCTTCTAGGTGTTTCTGTAATCTGTGTGTGTGTGTGTGTGTGTGTGTGTGTGTGTTGTGTGTGTGGTGTTTTTTTTTTAAATTTTAGGCTTAGTGGTTTCGGAAATAATGGGGAGGGAATGGTCATTTTTCATCTATTTTCTCAAATAACTTCAAATTAAATATTTTAAAATTATGAATAAAAATATTCGAGACCCTCACAATGTGCCCTTTCATTTGATATGTCGCACGACACAGTTTGAAAAACTTTGATTTTTTAATTTTCCGATTTTCACCCCAAAAGTGACCCCCATATTCCAAATTAATTTATTTAGGGTACACGTCCGTGTTCGGGTCACAGATATTCATGTGTGTACCAAATTTGAACTCTAACGGTACACACGATCGGCGCGTAGTGTTCCACGCGCGCCTCAAAGAGTTGTCAGCAAAGGACGGGGCCTGCCACGGCCGATGCCTGCCCGGGGGTGGAGGATAAATTCGAAAGAGTTACCTCGCCCCCGGGCACTCAAGGCAGGGAGGAACAGGGGTGGGTTTTAGTCAGTAAGAGTCTGACACGACCTTCCGCTCCTCCCTAGAGCGGAAGAAGTCATAGGATGATTTCCCATCCATCCATCAATTCAAGCTTATGGTATAGCGTGCTCCATAGTCTACCACATCATCGCTTACCATCAGGTGAGATAGTGGTCAAACGGGAGCCTATAAACAATAAATCAAAAAAAAAAATATTACCAAGGTTTTGGTAGAAGAACCTGCTAGCATCCGTGAAGACCCTCTTCTTGTGGTGGGTTTCAAGCCGTAGCGGTGAACCCCCAATACCAGGAATTAAAGTGCTCAATAAAAAACTATAATTGAAATATCTGAAAATATTTATATCTTAGTCAGGCTTTCAGAAACCGGCAGAAAGTAATTAAAATGTAGGTAATCCAATTAACCGTGAACTATAATAAAATGAGCAAGCAACAATTAAAAGTCAAAGATTGCGTTACATCCACCCATTGTAACAGTGCGTTAATAATGAGCTGTTATTCAATATAATTGCACGAACAACCTTGAAGTTTTGTGTCTTGGAAGTTTTATTGGCAGCGGTTTCAACATGACATTGTTGAGGGCACTGCTTGACTTGTTATGGCGTGGATTGAATCGAGAGAATAGCAGCAGCTGAATATCTATTGATCAAAAAAAGAAAATACACTAAAAATTTAAAAATAACTTTAATTTCGGCAGTCGGTGTTTGTATTTTATTGCTTCATTATTTGACACCGACTTCCAAGACTAAAGTTATTTTTAAATTTTTAGTGTATTTTCTTTTTTGGAAGTCGGTTGTTTTTTTTTTGTACAGAACTATATAAACATGCTCGTAATTGGAGGAATCCAAAACGTCATCTGTGTATACATATTTTTCGTTTTTGTTCAGTTTTTCAAAAAGCGCTGAAGCAATTTCGATAAAATTTATGTGGCACCACCTCAGGAGTTTATTCTTCCGGATAAAAAAAGAATTTTGGAAATCGGTTCACAACTGACAGCTCTAATCGGCGGACATAATAAAAAAATAAAATAAAACATACATACCTACAGTCGAACACAGAACCTCCTCCTTTTTCGAAGTCGGTTAAAAAATATTTATTCCAAGAAAAGATGCGGGATGAGCTAGACTCATATAAATAATAATAGTTTAAAAAAAAATTCAAAAAACACTAGTATTTTTTGTGTTCTTCTCAGTAAATCCTTTCCTTTGATACCCATAAGCATAAAAATAACTAGTCCGCCATCTTTGTTAGTCCGCCATATTGAATTTAGAATGACGTCACTCAGCTAACCATGCATTGTCATCTAAACTAAACATGTATGCAACATTTCAGCTCAATCGGAAATCGAGAAGTGTGTCAAATTTAACTTCTATTATACTTAGCTAGTTAGTTACAGGTGAAGTTTATAAAATTTATAAGTGTGTTAATAAAAAAGGACTGGCCCACAATATTATTCGACCGGTAAAATAGAAGGAGGGAAGGGTCTCCCGTCTTTTGAAATCCAGCGGAACTTATCAAAATCTGCCTAACCTTTTCCCAACCATCTTGGGACCGGTTTCCAGTCTAATCGGATGCAGCTCTGAATACCAGTAACATGGAGCAACTGCCTATCTGACCTCCACAACCCAGTAACTGGGTAATACGATACCCTTGGTAAGACTGTTTGTCAGACTTTCGGGCTTCTGACGACCCGTAACGACTGTCAAAGATCCACGACAGCCGGGACCAACGGCTTAACGTGCTTTCCGAGTCGCGGAGGAGTCTCGGTATGTAAAGATGGTCACCCATCCATGGATCAACCCCAGCAAGCGTAGCTTAACCTCATCGATCGACTCGTCCGGCTGTTATTAATTTAGCCACGAGCTCCTCATAACATAGGCTTATACAGGGTGTAACGGAAAGGTGTGGTCATATTTAAAGAACTGCATCTGCCCATCGATATGAACAACTTTCGTCAAGAAAACCTGAGGAAATTCTCAAAAAAATTTTTACCTCCCATACAAATATTGATCAGCTGATGATAACTTTGTATGGAAAGTCCAACTTTTTTTGTGATTTTTCTATTTTTTCTTAGAGAAAGTTGTTCATTTGCATGGGCAGAACCGATTCTTAAAATATGACCACACCTTTCCGTTACATCCTGTATATTACTAATAATCAATTAAGACAAATTCTCTCGAAACTGCTTTTCAAACAACTATACTTTTTTAGGCTGGTTATCTTGCGTAGAATACATATCAAGTTCATTTTGGATTTTATTTTAATTTGGATAAAGATTTTTAATTTGAAAGTTGGTCTGGAATGCTGTGCCGCATAAAAGCTCATAGATAACTTTTATCCTACTAATTTTATAAATATGAAAGTTTGTGAGGATGTATGTTTGTTTTGTCTCTTTCACGCAAAAACTACTGAACGGATTTTGATGAAACTTTACAGTAATATTGCCTATACATCAGAATAACACATAGGCTATAATTCTTAATGGGGATAAGCTAGTTTATTTATATTTTCTACACAACCGGCAATTATATGTACATGGTTTAATGTTACAATAAAGTTGTTCTATAATGTAAGGTTTGAGTTATAATTTTTATAGGTCTAGTAGGTACCTATAGGTAAGCGTTCTAATCATCTTCCACAAGAAACTCATTGAATCTTTTCCCAACAGATTGGTCTTCTCCGCGACGGTCAACTCCTAGCCGAGGATTCTCCAGAGGATCTTCTGAGGAAGTTCGACTGTGACACTCTCGAGGAGGCGTTCTTGAAACTGGCGATGAGGCAGCATGAGATGCCGAGGAGGCGGTCTAGTAAGTAACAGCATCTTTTGAGTAGATCACAATCATTAAACCTAAGTACAAATTTTATGGGCATTTACTGACAGCAAAGATTTTTTGAAATTAAGTTATTTTAGAATAGTTAGAACAGGTGATAAAAGCAAACGAAGTCTAGGTAGTGTGTCAGAATATTGGCATACGGGCAAATGAGACCCCATGAGCACACAGTACCTAATGGGGGAGTCGTTGCCCGATGCACCCGGAGACTGGCCTTTCCCCTAGACGTGTCCATAGGGAAACTTCAGCCCATGAGCACACGGGGAGGTTTTCTCTCCAAGCACCCCAAAAAAAAAAGCTAGTGTCTTTTTGATTGAAAAACACGGAATAAAATTCTCTCCCCAAAAGTTGTGAGGATGGCTACGTTGGTGGGTATACCGTAATAACGGCTTGGTATATAATACCAACTGTAGCAGAAATAGTTCAGGGTAGATAGCACTACAACAGACAACGCTATCCATATTAGTATTTCGGTAGCTAGTCAGCTCGTCGCGGGAATTTTTGGAAGGTACCGGGGCGTTCCACGCACAACTCCGCACAAGCAACTGCAGGAACACGAGCGGGTTTTAGTCAGTAAGAGTCTGACACGCCCTTTCGCTCCACCCAGAGTGGGAGAAGTCATTTGATGATATCCCATCCCCAAAAACAAAAGGAGTTCATAGTTCCATGACCAGACCTATTTACATAAATGTAGGCTACTTTATGATCTATTCTTATATTGTATGTTTGTCATTTGCAGCACTAACAGCATCCCCTGACGTGATCCCGGACAGCAGCATCTGCAACGGCGTGGACAGCCGCTACCACTCGCGAGACGACTTCCCGACCATCACCACCAGCACTGATGTGAGTACCACCATTATTGTTATCATTGTAGAAGTTTCATTATCATCATCCACAGCCCGACTTCGCCTACTGCTCACAGTCTTTCTAGACTTGTACCAATCTTCGCTCTTGTGTCGACCTCTTCTAATTTAGCTTGCAAGATTTGACCCGAACATATGTTTTTTTCATTGATACATCAGGTGAGACAGTGGTCAAACGCGTGGCCGTTTGACCACTATCTCACCTGATGGTAAGCGATGATGTGGTCGAAGATGGAGCACGCTTGCTTAGAAGTAACCTATTCACTCTTGACTTATAGACTCCCAGGTTGTAGTTATTAGGAAACAGACTCAGGCAGGGAATTCCACTCCCTAGCTGTACCTACACACAAAGAATGTGTTCTCAAAACGTTTTGTGCGTGTGGGTGCAGGGATGTTCACCATGTACCGGTGACGCATCGCCGTACGTCGATGATGGAACGGGCTTGGCGGAATTAAATTATGCAATTCCGTCGCACGCTCGCCAAAATGCAACCGATAGAAAACCGACAGGCTAGCAACTCGGCGTTGATGCTCAAGAACATACATACAAACATTGCAAATAAAAGCTAGTAAAATAGGTACAAAAAAAAGAGAAGTAGACAACGCGTGCAAGAGTAGTAGGAACAATAAATACTGAAATAATTTAACATGCAATGTAAAGATATCCTAACTGGTTTAGCAAAACATAGACCAATTTTATCTCGTCAGAATATATTTTAGGAACTCAGGAAAAATACGTCTGCGTTCGTCACACAGCCCTATGCTTTAAAATATTAATAAAACATTATCATGTTTCAGGTGCTTACCAAAAAGGAGAAAAGGCCAAAGGACAGTAAGAGATTAATGAAGTCGAGGTATAAGGCCGTCTTCATCAAGAGTATACAGCAGTTTTCTCGGCATCCAGGGTGAGTTACACTTTCGGTAATTGACTAACATACCTATACATACAGTAGGTTCCTAATCGCCTAGCCAAATATTTCAAATATGTTTAAAATTATATACTTGAACCTTCCTCATGAACCATGTGTATTAGCGAAAACCATATGAAAGTCTTTTTGGTAATTCCAAGTGTGGGGGCATCGATTAAAAAAAAAAATTGTCAACACTTTACCTCTACCCTTCTTCCGAATAGAAAATGTTGAAAAAAGAACTTGCTATTACGTGTTAAAACTAATCACAAGGACATTTTCGTATAAATAAGTCCCTATACATACATGAAGTGGGAACAGCAGCCCTACCATGACGTCTTAAAACCATCATCTTTTCGGTGAGAGAGAGCGAGACGTCGTTACACAGGACGAATAGCACTATCCCTTTCTCACACCGAAAAGATGATGGTAGGGCTGCAGCCTTTTGTAGCCAACAAGAATAGAGCCACACATATGAACCAGCTAATTTCACAAAATGATAGTAGGGCTGCAGCCTTTTGTAGTCAACAAGAATAGAGCCACACATATGAACCAGCTAATTTCACAAAATGTTTCTTTTCCAGAGGTCTAATTTTCTCAGTCCTGTTCCCCATCATCCAAGTGGTAGCGTTCTTCGCAGCCGTGGGTCATGATCCGCGGGATCTGCACATCGGAGTGGTCAATGAAGAAGCAGCATTTTCTCCATGTAAGTAATATCCCACAAAAGCATAAAGAACGATAACCAAGTTCTTTATAACGGCACCGCTGATAAAAATGTGAGATCTAATTATATACCAAGTTTCTCGAAGTTCCTTTTAAATCATAGCTCCTGAAGCAACTAAAGAATTTTCTTTAGGCTTTAAAAGAGAAATTGTTATATTCTTTTCTACTCTTTTTGTAGGATGAGAAATCATCAAATAATCGGGATGTGTTGTGGTGTGTCTTGAAAGAGAAAGGTTTGGCCTGGGAAGTATGTTGAGTTGATTTGTGCTATATACAGACAATCTACCTACGTCCGGTCGGCTGCTGGCAACACCGATGAGTTCAGTGTGGCTGTATGCTTACATCAAGGGTCGGCTTTAAGTCCTTACCTCTTCCTGTTGATTATGGACGCTCTTACGTCAGAAATACAGGAGGAGGCACCCTGGTGCATGCTGTAACACTGGATGGATGAAATGGCGGCAGGTCACCGGGACTATCTGTGACTCCCACATCCCCTAAACTTAAGGGGAAGATTTATAAAACAATGGTCAGACCTGCTGTCTTGTATGGTTCAGAATTTTGGGCCACAAAAGGGATGAATGAAAAGCAATTGCATGCGGCTGATGCGGATGAGAATGCTAAGAGCGATGTGTGGTGTTACGCGCATGGATAGAATTAGGAATGAGTATTTTTTTATTATTATTATTGATAGGCACGCGTTTGGCCACCATCTCACCTGATGGTAAGCGATGATGTGGTCGAAGATGGAGCACGCTTGCCTAGAAGTAACCTATTATAAGAGTATATAAGAGGAAGTCTGAAAGTGGCACCGCTGACTGAAAAGTTGTGTGAAAATCGGTTGTCGTGGTATGGGCATGTGATGCGGAGGAATGAAGAAAATGTCGTGAGGAAAGTCTCGTGTATGGATGTGGATAAGAGTAGGGGAAGGCCAAAGAAACGATGGTTGGACTGTGTGAAAGAGGATATAGGTAAAAAGGGGGTGACTACAGAGATGACGACTAATAGAGGAGTATGGAAGAAAAAGACATGTTGCGACGACCCCAAATAAATTGGGATAAGGGCAGGAGAATGATGATGATGAGAAATCATCAAATAAATTATTTCTGGGTGGAGCAGGAGGGTGACTCTTACTGACTAAAACCCACCCGTGTTCCTTCAAACACTTCTTTTTTTAAACACTCCCTCGACCCTGGCAGAATTCTTAGCTACTTAACAGTGCGACTTTAATCTTTGAGTTTCAGTACAATTTTTCAAGTCAATGTGTCGACTTGCCAAGGTGTACTATTGAGTAACAAAGAACATAACAATTCTTCATCCCTTCGTCCTTCCTTGACTTCGCATGACTGTCTCTTATTGCCAGCAGGAAGATCCATGGGAGAGAGTATCCATTCCTCCATTTTCCTCACTTAGACTCCCATTCGGTCCGTTGTGCGTGAATCCAAGGGATTTTACTAGAGAGGAGAATGGTGTAGCTGAGAGATATGAGAGCATCTCTCTCTTCCTGGATACGCTACTATCCAAGAAGAAAATTATCCACGGAAAAAAGTGTAGTCTATTGAAGGCCTGCCAAAATAATGCTCTAAAATCCCCAAGGTCTGAAATCTGTTAAAATTGGCACTAATAATACTCCTCTTTCATATTTCCAGTCGGACTAGACATATGCAGTAACTCAAGCCTAGTGACAACGACGGTGAACGAAGACGAGACATGCGACTATTACATGCTCAGCTGCTGGTTCCTCGAGGAAATGGAGAAGAAGCTGTTATACCAGGTACAGTAGAAGTTCTTTAACATGGTTTATTTCTATCCAAGTCTTATTCAATCTATGACCAATGTGTGTTGCCAGTAATGATATACATAAGCCCTCTCCATTTCTGCAATGGAGAAGGCTTTGCTAGACGTTTCCTTGCTTGATCAAATCAGATATGAAGACTTCCGCAAGAGAAATAGGTAGTGGTTTATTATTATTTCGGTCAAAAAATATAATCTGCCCGCGCCTTTTCCCAACTATCTTGGAGTCGGCTTTCAGTCTGACTGGATGCAGCTGAATACCAGTATTTTACATGGAGCGACTGCCTATCTGACCTCGACAACCCAGTCACTGGGTAATACGATACCCCTTGGTAAGACTGGTTGTCAGACTTTCGGCGCTTCTGACGACCCGTAACGACTGTCAAAGATCCACGCGAACGAACTGCATCTGCCCATCGATATGAACAATGCTTAACGTGCTTTCCGAGGCACGGAGGAGTCTCGGTATGTAAAGATGGTCACCCATCCATGGACCAACCCCGGCAAGCGTAGCTTAAACTGATGGATCGACCCATGCGGCTGTTATTACTTTAACCACGAGCGTCTCAAGCTTATTTCGGCCAATGAATAGAAAAGTTGTGATCAGAAAATTTTATTATTCTGATGCGATTGGTTAGATTTTTCAGTCATATTAGTAAAATGAGCATTGCCAGCTTTTTTTTGTATAGGGTGAGAAATCATCAAATAACTTCTCCCGCTCTGGGTGGAGCTCCCACGGCTCAGACTCTTACTGACTAAAACCAACCCGTATTCCTTCAGTTGCCTGTGCCAGGCTCGAGGTGACTCTTTCGATCTCCCCCAGAAGGCATTGACAGCTGCTTTTAATGTGCCATTCACATAACTCACTTTGATGATCATCTCACCAATGTATACCTTTCCCTATACTTTCCAGACGCCATTCAACACATCAGAAGAAGCGAAGGAGGCTGTATCAACGGGCAAGCTGTACGGAGCACTTCACTTCTCAAGGAACTTCAGCTCAGCGCTGGGGAAAAGAATAGCTGATGGCGAAGTGGATGACGACATAGTGGATGACAGCAGCGTCAGCGTGTGGCTGGACATGACTAGTGAGTGATCGCCAAACATCCATAATTTTGTAGCTATATTGTTATCAAGAGGATCGTGGATGGCGAGGTGGATGACAGCAGTGTCAGCGTGTGGCTGGACATGACCAGTGAGTGATCATACAAACATCCATACTTTTGTAGCTATATTGTTATAAAGAGGATCGCGGAGGATGAGGTGGATGACGACATAGTGGATGACAGCAGCGTCAGCGTGTGGCTGGATATGACTAGTGAGTGATCGTCCAAACATCCATACTTTTATAGCTATATTGTTATCAAAAGGATCGCGGATGCCGAGGTGGATGACGACATAGTGGATGACAGCAGCGTCAGCGTGTGGCTGGACATGACCAGTGAGTAATCATACAGACATCCATACTTTTGTAGCTATATTGTTATCAAGAGGGTCGCGGATGATGAGGTGGATGACGACATAGTGGATGACAGCAGCGTGATCGTGTGGCTGGACATGACCAGTGAGTAATCATACAGACATCCATACTTTTGTAGCTATATTGTTATCAAGAGGGTCGCGGATGATGAGGTGGATGACGACATAGTGGATGACAGCAGCGTGATCGTGTGGCTGGACATGACCAGTGAGTAATCATACAAACATCCATACTTTTGTAGCTATATTGTTATCAAGAGGATCGCGGACGGCGAGGTGGATGACGATATAGTGGATGACAGCAGCGTCAGCGTGTGGCTGGACATGAATAGTGAGTGATATCAGATGCAGCTGATTGCCAGTGTTTTACTTGGAGCGAGTGCCTATCCTGGTTTTTGGGTAACACGACACCTTTCGGTGAGACGGATTGCCAGATGTTTGGGATTCTGATTGTGCAGTAATAACAACCCCACAAAAAATCGCCGTACTCAGTTTTTTCTGCCACCCATCAAAGTTGCTGTGTACCGGTTAAAACAATATGAATGCTGGTGTTATTGCAGGCAGTCCCTGATATTGTCGGCGCCTAAACTTGCTGTCGTATTTTTTCCTTATGGAATCTTTTGTGCCCATACCTGTGGTAGCTGTAAGTGGCTCTGAAGGATTTCGTCGGCTTGTTTAACAAATTGTTACCTACTTTACATAATTTTAAGCGTTGATTATTAAAACCATGTTAATTTTTTGCAGATCATCAGATCTCCAACTTCATGAAGAGTCAGCTCCACAAGGCATATGAGAGCTTTACGAGGCGTGCCATGATTGGATGTGGACGACCTGAGAACTTAGTTCAGGTATGAGACACACTTAATATTTACACTAAATAACTATCTAATTATATTTTATCATTTTGCCTATTATATTGTACTTATAATATTTAAAACATAACTTTCTTCGGATGATTCAAAAACTAATGTGTAAAACATAATATTAACAGCAGATATTTATATTGTTATTTTAAAGTCCCATAGACATTAAAATACAACTGTTTTTAAAACATGAATTTATTATTTGACAGTTATCAAACACAACTGTATTTGAGAAATTAATTTATTATTTGACAGTCACAAAACGCAACTGTATTTTAAGACATGACTTTAATATTTGACAGTTACAAAACAAATGAATGTATTCTAGACATGAATTTATTATTTGACAGTTACAAAACGCAACTGTATTTGAGACATTAATTTATTATTTGACAGTTACAAAACACAACTGTATTTGAGACATGAGTTTAATATTTAATAGTTTCAAAACAACTATATTTAAGACATGAATTTATTATTTGAAAGTTACAAAACACAACTGTATAAATTTGAGATATTAATTTATTATTTGACAGTCACAAAACACAACTGTATTTAAGACATGACTATAATATTTAACAGCTACAAAACAACTGACTATAAGACATGAATCTAATATTTGATAGTTACAAAATACAACTGTATTTGAGACAGTTTACTTTGATTCCTCCCTGTATGTTGTGCTTATACTGAAACTATTCAGCTTATTTCTTACATGTCATTACTTATGCACCACTGCTTCAGATATTTACACACTCACCATCATCATATTAAATATATACCAGTAAGTACATGCCTTGTAAGCTTCTATTATACCTTTAGTCAGTAAAAATCTACCCGCCATGACAAAATTACACTGTACCTCCGTTAAAAATTATTCTGTTGTGGCTCACCGGGAAAACAATTGCTCAATCAAGTGTTTTGTGTGTCATGAATGTCATGATTTGGTTTGCAAGGTTATCGACATGTGGGATGTTGACTCAGCACAAAGACTCAAATCCCACAAACAACAACCCACATTTCGACAAACTCGCAAGCCAAGTCAAGATTTGCTTATCTTTCTCAGCTTTCACGAGACAACTTAAGGGGCTACCTCCGCATAAGTGGCGCCCTCATTCAATAAAAAATCGTATCTTTGCAAGGAAAATAAAGATTAAAGAATCCTATGTTAAAAACGGCCGTTTTTGACACTTTTGCTTACTAATTTGGATACGAAACATTTTGAGTCCTGTTTTAACAACGTGAAAATACCTTATCCTATTTGTAACAAACACAACATAGGATTCTATAATCTTTATTTTCTACGCCTTGCCACGATTTTTTATTCAATGAGGGCGCCAATTGGCGGCTATACAGAGTGTAACGAAAAGGTGTGGTCATATTTTAAGAACTGGTTCTGCCCATGGCAATGAATAACTTTCTCTGAGAAAAAATAGAAAATTCCCAAATATAAAATTGGACTTTCCATACAAAGTTATCATCAGCTGATCAATATTTGTATGGGAGGTTAATTTTTTTTTTATAATTGCCTCAGGTTTGCTTGAAGAAAGTTGTTCATATAGATGCTTGTCTATATGAACAACTTTCTTCAAGCAAAAATTTAAGAACTGCATCTGCCTAGATGCAATTCTTAAAATATGACCACATCTTTCCGTTACAACCTGTATACGCCTTAAATATTATAATTATATTTATTATTTTTTATTCATTCCATTAAATGCTTTCATATTGTTTAATATAGACTAAATACAATGTAGGTTTATATTGTACACGATCCTACCGTCGAATGTAATCTCACTCTATCACTCAAAGGTTTGCTGGGAGAAAACTCAACTTTGAGTTAAGCTCGATTACTGTGTTCTATGTTAAAATGTTGTCTACAATAAAGAATAAAGAAACATATACATAGGTATACTATTAAAAATAATCGAATGTTACGGTGTGTGCTATAGATTCCAGTGCACTTTGAGAAGCCGGTGTACGGCAAGAGTGAACCGCAAGTCGTCAGCTTCATGGCCCCAGGGATCCTCATCACGTAAGTTATCAATATTTCCTAGAATTTCATGATATACATACTCTAAGGAGAGGCTTCGCTAGTTTTAATTTAAAAATTAGGATTTAAAAGCTATTCAGGAGCAGCAGGGCCAAGACCCATCAAGGACGGGAAAATAATGGTTTGCAATTTGGTAAAGACTTGTTTACACACATATTGAGCTTGATCTCCTTTATCCTGAATTTTCATATGACATGGACATCCCACTCGCACCCATACGCATGAAACGATTTGGGAATACTTTCATTGTACGTACCTACGTCTAAGGAGTGGATTTCCTTGCTGAAGTAAGTATGTGTTTCCTGATAGCTACAACCAGCGGGCGTAGCATGACCAATTCTATCTCTATTCTACCAAGAATAGACAAAGTTCTTTCTATCCAACTCTACATCTCTTCTACCCGAGCACTGGGCGACCCGTAGGCTCGGGTTCCTATGAAGACAAAGACATATTCATTCTTTCCTTAGCAATTGGAAAGTAGTAAGTGATGTAGATAAGCTAAGAATTCTACGATAATACTACGTTTCGTTTTTGAAAAAAATGTGTCAAACGGCAAGTTCTAAAACCTTTTGAACGAACCTCTCGAACCAACCTTGCGGACTGTGTCGGCTTGTTTGTTTGTTAAACTCTATCTGTGGCTGTCGGATCGACTGATCAATATAACAACAAACAAAGTAAGTAAATAATGAAACATTGGGAAAATAAAATCAATATATATGTTGTCTAGGTCCAATGTGATGTTCCTAGACTATTTGACACTTGCTGAGAAGAAATGTTTCTACCCCCAAGTGTCAAAAGTAGAGAAAAATTTGTCGTCATGCTTTACATTGTCGACTTTTATCGACGGAAGAATAGAAACATTTTCTTCACTTCAGTTTTAACATCGCCATGCTTAGGACGGTAGAATTCTTTAAACAATCTCTCATTTTGTCTATTCTTCCGTCGACAAAACCCGTTTCTATGGTGGTCATGCTACGCGTGCTGAGGGTATTTAAGTTAAGAGTGAATAGGTTAAAGCGTGCTCCATCGTCGACTACATCATCACTTACCATCAGGTGAGATAGTGGTCAAACGCGAGCCTATCAATAAAAAACTGTCAATCGTAGGACTGCACGTCAGAAGTGAAAACTCCTTAGCTTCATGCGTAGTTGCACCGTCGCGTGAAGCTAAGGAGAGATTTTTTTCCAAAAGTGCCCAACGTGCCTAAAGAAGTTTTCTCTTCAACAACAAATCCGTTTCCACAGCATCATCTTCTTCTTGTCGGCCATCGTGACGTCGACGCTGATGATCACGGACCGGCTGGAGGGTGTGTGGGAGCGCTCAGCTGTCGCCGGCGTCAAGCCCAAGGAGATGCTCAACGTGCACATCACGATGCAGTCCACTATTATCATGTTCCAGGTTAGTAAACCAATCATCATCATCATTATTTCAGCCAAAAGACGTCCACTGCTGGACATAGGCCTCCCCTAGTGTCGCCACATCGACCGGTCCTGTGCGTCTCGCATCCATCGTATTCCACGATGGATGCTCCCTTCACCAGGTGCACGCTCCTTCTTATGTGAGGCCTCCCAACGGTATGCGGTCACCACTCCAGAACCTTTTGGCCCCATTGACCATCTGTTCTGCGAGCAACTTGCCTTGGTCAGAACCTGGGCTATGTCGATAACCTTGGATCTCAAGCAGATCTTCATTTCTGATTTGATCACGCAGGAAACTAAAAAGATTTTTAAAGGTAGGCCGCATACGAAATAAAACGCCCGCTGATCACTAAATTTTCTACTGTTTACCCTTTCATCGACTACCTAATTTTCAATCCAAGACATTTTCTATTGTGGTTTATAAAAACTGTTTAATGATAATGCAGAAGATGAAAAGTGAAATTTTCTAAAATAAACCCTGTTCTTATATTATCTACCATAACTTGTCTTCTTCTCAATTCCAGACAGTCGAGATGATGGCCCTAGCCTTCATAGGCTACGGGATCCCCTCAGTGGGCTCCAAGCTACTCTGCGGAGTGCTGCTGTTCCTGCAGGGCATCTGCGGCATGTGCTACGGGTTCCTGCTGTCGGTGTACTGTCCCAGTCACACCATGTCCTTCTTCGTCGCTACGGGCAGCTTCTACCCTATGATCTTGTTGTGTGGTAAGTTAAGCAATCAATTGATCTGTCCAGCCTTCTCCCAACTATATTAGAGTTGTCTGCCAGTCTATCTGGACACAGCTGAGGACCAGTGTCGTGTTGTGTGTCAGTGTTTAACCTCTGCTAGGGTGTGTTTGAAAGATTCACCGGCCCTGGTACAGGCAACTGAAGCAACACGGGTTGGTTTTAGTCAGTAAGAGTCTGACACGCCCTCCCGCTCCACTCAGAGTGCGAGGAACTATTTCATAATTACCCACACTAAAAAAATAACAGACATTTGCATCATGTGCTACGGTACTGACATACGATTTTGTTCATCGTTATGGGGCCCAGCTTGTATTGGGATAAAAGCTACCCATAACGGCGAAGAAGAAAATTGGACTTTCCGTACAAAGTTAACATGAATCAAAATTAATATGGGAGGTGCACATTTTTTTTGGGAATTTACCATGACTTCCTTTCAAAAAGTTATTCATTATGATGGGCAAAATCAGCTTTAAAAATATGACCACACCCTTCTGTTACACTCCGTATAGTTGGAAACACGCTACACTCATTAAAATTACTGTTCTCTAATCTACCGTTTTCTCCATTTCCAGGAATCCTCTGGCCTCTAGAAGGTATGTCATACACTCTCCGTATCATAGCCTTAACCCTACCCTTCACGATTCCATCCAAGTCTCTCCGGGACATCATGGAGAAGGGAGCCACTATCGCAGACCCCTCAGTGGTCTACGGCTTCCTGACGACCCTGGCCTGGATAGCCATCACGCTAGCTTTAATTTACTTACGATTAAAATTGAAGAAGACGTAGGATATATACGGTTTTTTGAAGACTTTTTTGGATAATTTGTTACGTTAAGTTGAAGATGGTAGGTGGGTGTTTGGAATTGCTTGTGTTTCCTGATAGCTACAACCTGGGAGTCTTTTAAGTCAAGAGTGAATAGAGGTGGGATAGAGGTCAAACGCGAGCCTATATGGAAACAATTAATTTTTTGTTTCTTGTTGAATTTAGTTCAGTTGAAGTAGCATTTAACAAGTGGTTTGAGTAAAAAAATTCAAAGTATTGAAAGGCATGAATGATTGATGAATAATATATCATGAATTAGACCATATTTATATTACCACTACCTTATATGGACATATAATTAGATTTGCATTTTTCTATTGATTTACCCCATAGGTATGGTTATTAACGATAGGTAAAGGGTAGCTTTATCCCCTTAGGATATCTTTAGCCCAAATGAAGGTTTTTTAGAAAAAAGTATTACACAAGCAATTCAAAATATCTTATCCTGTGTTTGTCTGACAGTAAAATTAGCGAAATACAAAATTAAAATGTGTTTTGTGTTTGGCACTATTAAGGTCGATTCACGCATTTACTGTACGACGAGGTACAGTTTTTGCGAATTGTTACAAATAATTTATTAATGATATAAGTCTAATGACTTAATTTACAGTATAAAATCGATGGCATTTATGACCTTTCATCGGTTTGGGCATCGATGTATAGTGTTTTTTGTCGTCACAGTAGCGACATCTGGCGAGAATATTACTTTAGAAGCAATAAAGTCTAAAAATTAAGCCTAATCTTCGAAATGTGGTTTTTGATAACTACTGGCATCTTTAATATTTGGTATTTTACTTGGACTATACACTTTGTAACTAATATCATAATTATATTGCCAATGTTTTAATTTTTTATAGTTTGAATCGACTCTATCACTGGCTCAAAACTTGTGAATAAATCTAAATTTTCGGTTAAGTGGTATATTTAGTTTGATATAGGATTCTTTCACGATACCAAAAGTTAGATAAAATTGGTAGATATTTTTCAATTTGGTTTCTATTTTGTGGAAGAAATCCTTTCTATCGGGTAGCCTGTACATAGCTATTAATTATATTTCTATGACTCTCTGGGATTGCAGAATATGTGATAATTTTCTACTTAAAATATTCTGTACAACTTATGGGGTCAAATTAAAAATACTTGTAAGTATTAATAATTCGAAATAATTTTGGCCACCTACCTAACAATTGTGTATTTTAAGTTGATTTTAAAGTGGCCATTTTATTTTCACAAAAAGTGTGGGTTGCAATTGGCAAAACATTTATATATTATATAGTTTATTGTTCCAAAATTTGATAATTATCTCGAATTCTGAATTCAAATATAGCGAAATTCCGCACATACGATGGGACATCATTAGATAATTATCACTACCCATCAAATGTGTTGAATTTTGCTCAATAATCTAATTTGTCCCTATAGGTACTAGCAGTATATTACTGCTAGAAAAGGTTGGAAGTAAATCATGACAAATGATATTAGAAGATTGAAAAATTATGGATAGTGTTTATAAAAACAAAGTGCTGAAATGTCTAATGTTCAAAAATAGTTTAGAAATCTTTTATGAAAGACTTTTATATTTTAAAAGAAAAATGTTTAATATTCCTCCTAATTCGGAATGAAAGTGTATTTTATAAAATACACATTCAATAGGTACTATTATATTTTCAGTACATAGCTATGTACTTATGTAAAAACTAATGGAATTATTTACTTTTCTGAATAAAATCATGCCGTCATTTGCATTATTTTCTCCGTTGGAATGGCACTTTACAGAAGACACTGGAATACTACAAAAGTATTTGGTATAACGCATTTTTATTGTTTAGTTTGTACAGGGGACTGCACGTGATTGGTGACAATTTTACCTTGAACTAGCCTAGTTTAATACGGTTTCAATAGAAGAGGCCAACTTATACTGGTTGTGTTACTAATGACGTGTGGTTGCACGTATGTAATATTAGAATATTTTGTTATTTCTTTCTTCTCATAGAGAGAACTTTGCCGAAGTGGTTACGTGATACCATGTGATTTGGGTACCTATTTATGAATAAAGATTTTTCTAAAATATTTGTTTTTCTTATCCCCTTCCCTAGGAGCATTTTATCTTTATGGTTAAAAACAGAAAGTGACACAAGATCCAAAACGGTGCTTAGCAAAACACAAAACTCATTTAAAACAACCATAAAGCGGTGTGCGCGTCAAGGTTGTACCAAATGAGAGTACAGCTCAGCATGAGACCCACTGCCCAGGGGTCGTGGATAAATTCGTAACAGAGTTACCGGTGGGTTTTAGTCAGTAAGAGTCTGACACGTCCTCCCGCTCCACCCAGAGCGGGAATAGTCATAGGATGACTTACCACGCGCTATGCATGAGACCCAGAGTCTCGGCCTCTCGGGAGTAGGTACTCCAGGGTCGCGGGAGTGTTTGTAAGTCACCGCGGCGCATGAAACGCAAAGGGCAACTGAAGGGACACGGGTACACGGGAAGGTTTTAGTCAATAAGAGTCTGACACACCCTCCCGCTCCACCCAGAGCGTGAGAAATGAGCTGATGATTTCTACCCTCAAAATTTTTTTACAAAAAAAAAACCGACTTAAGGTGCAGCGGGGCAATCTCGACTGGTAAAACCTAAACCACAATTTTGAAGGTATAAAAATATTAGATGATATAGTTTTATTAAAAATGTAATGTATTGACGCTCCAGAGTCATTATCTGTGTATTATTTTTACAAACTCATATTGAAAAATATTCAATAGATAGGCTTAAAAATGTGTTTTTGTCAAAAAAGGCAAAAATAGTTGTAATTCCCCCTCCGTGGGGCAATTTCAACTATGAATTATAATTTCTCTTCTAGAGCTCGTAGCTTGATGTTAGTCAGTTGCAGAGTTTTTTTATAGGAATGGTAATCTAAATTGAATCTTGTCATTTATGCAGCTAGGCTCATTTTTGAATAAAAACACGTTAAAGGTTTAGGCGGGGTAATTTCGACTGCTCGCCATAGTTAATAGTGATGGGAACGTAATAAAAAAAGTCGATAGATACACCAATAAATAATTTTGGTCTGCTATCTACTAAAGGTAAGTACTATATCTACTCACTAATCATAAATCAAAACTTCATTTTAAGAAAGGAATATGTATTTAAAATAGAACCAGAGCACCCCTCGTCCTAAATCTACAATCGGTCATAGAAACGTTAAGCAATTGTATAATTAGTTAATATTATAAGCTGTTTGTATGTTTTCGTTTTTAAACATCCACTCGGACCAGAGGTGTTTTCCTTGAAAGATGATTAACGGCGGAACTTTGTTGCCAGAAGCATTCGCCGCCAACAAAACCGTTGTATTATTTCTTCCGGGACCACTAGTCGTTCTAGTACAGCGGAAACCTTTTTTACCGATTACTTTGCCTTTAACAGGATCATTACATATTATGCTTGTCTCATCTAAGTTATAAATTTGCTCCGGTTTATCTGTCAGGTCCAGTTCTTTCAATACCTTTTCTAATAAATCGAAATAACTATAAACAATAAAAGGATCGCAAGCCTTTCTTCTAGCTATCTCAACGGATTGAGGCTTTTTGATTGAGAGACTGTTCCTTTTCTGAAATGCCTGGAGCCAGTCTTTTCCTGGCAAATCATTTTTGAAGGTGATTGGTGATTCCATTTTGGTGGACATATTGAGATACCAAAACAGCTACTTCTTTTCTAGTTAACGGGAAACCATGTTTTTCCATAACATGTAAGCTATGGGCAATTCTTCTTTCCACATCTTCCCCGAGAGACCTATAGGGTCTTCCAACGTTGTCGTTCATATGATTATTGTAAACTCTAGTTACAATGGTTGATCTAGGAATGCCATAAATTTCTTCAGCTTGGTAACTCATTACTTTATTTTTAACATCTTGCACTGCTTGCTGCAATTCTGTCATTGTGTATGACTTGTCCGTTTTTTTCTATAGTGGCGAACTATCTGCAAAAAATTAATAAAGTAGTAAGAAATTGAAAAATCCCTCGAAATGCATCGATTTGAATCGTGTTGCGATCCTGCGAATAGAAAGATTACAATAATATAGCTACAAGTTAAATATTTGTAAAGTATTTACATCGACAAAAGATATCGAAACATGCACATCACTAGTGTTTGTTCATTTCCATATAAAATCTGGTGGGGCAATTTCAACTGCAAAAAAGTTGAAATTAGCCGCCATTACAATCCAGGTGGGGTTATTCAAACTCACGCCAAAATGCTGTTAAAACGCAAGTTACAACAGAAAAACATAGCTAAAAACATGAAATAGGCTTTAATTAAATGTCTTACCTTTGAAAATCTTCGAAAAACACATTAATTACCACTTTTTTTCGCAAAAATGTGAGACACTAATTTGCACGTGCAAACAAGAAAAAGAGAAGAAAACAAAATGGCCGTGTCGATCAAACAGTATTGGGTCTAGCAGTGCCATCTATGTAGAAATTATGAAATTGCTTTTGAGCTATCCGGTCATAGATGGCACTTATTCAAATAAAGTAAAATGTAGAAGTTATTAAGATTAGTTGAAATTTCCCGCTGTCGAGATTGCCCCGCTGCACCTTACAAAAAGAAAATACACTAAAAATTACTTTAATTTCGGAAGTCGGTGCTTGTATTCTATTTCTTCGCTATTTGACACCGACTTCCGAAATTAAAATTATTTTTTAATGTTTGTGTATTTTCATTTTTGGAAGTCGGTTGTTTTTTTTTTGGTAAAAGTTTTTAATTTTTCACTTTTTAGTTGTTATACCCCAGAACTAAAAACCCCAATAAAATGGAACGTGGAATATAAACATACTAGTAATTGGAGAAAACCAAAACGTCATCTATGTACTTACCTATACGTATTTTTCGTATTTGTTCAGTTTTTCAAAAAGCGCTGAAGCAATTTCGATAAAATTTCTATGGGACCACCTCGGGAGTATATTCTTTCGAATAAAAAAAAAACTTTTTACAAAAAAAATACAACCGACTTCCATAAATAATACTAAAAAAATGCAAAATAACTTTAATTTCGGAAGTCGGTGTTTCTAGTTTGGTTTCATCGTTATTTGACACCGACTTCCGAAATTAAAGTTATTTTGCATTTTTTTAGTATTATTTATGGAAGTCAGTTGTATTTTTTTTGTAAAAAGTTTTTTATTTTTCACTTTTTAGTTGTTTTACCCCATTCTAAAACTAAATTAATAGTAAAGTTATGCCCGAATTGATAGTCCCAAAAATAGAGAATTTGAACGTAGTTGGTGAAATTAGGGTGTATCAGGGTGAACTATACAAATCTGTATACCCCTTCAGAGCCCATCAGCGTGATGTAATGTTGTGAAGTGGTGAAAACAATATACAGACAGGCGATTGCAGCAATTCTGGAAGGTTTGCTATCATTTATTGAAGTTCCATTGTGTATCTCCGAAGTTCTTCATCAGATGTTCACCAAATTAAAATGGGACCAAATGTGAAGCAACAGCTTTCAAATAAAAAAAAAATCTTCAAAATCGGTTCACGTAGTAAGAAGTTATGAGGTAACACACATAAAAAAAAAAAAAAAAAAAAAAGAAAAATACAGTCACTCCTCCTTTTTTTGAAGTCGGTTAAAAAAAGACGTGTGGCACTCGGAGACTGCCGCGGTAAAGCTATTGCATAGCATTTTTTATCAACTTATGCAATTATAAATATTAATTTATTTTATTTATGCAGTTTTTTTTCCTTTGTTTTTTTTTTCTTTGATATTAATTCAAGTTACACTTTTTACACGCACGTAAGAAGTTACACTTCTTTGGCGTAACAAGATAAATATCATCATCGTCATCGTCATCGTCGTCATCATCATCACTATTCATCGATAGATGGCAAAACTAAAAAGTATCACCGCTGTTCCGGTCGGAGTGGGGGGTGTTAGGTTTCATTTTCGTTACGAAATTTCTGGATTCGGTCTCCACGCTCAAGGCCCGCGATAGAAGCTATGCAATAGCTTAATAATTTTGAAAATCGGTCCACAACTGACAGAGATATCGGTGGACATACAAAAAAAAAACATACAGTAGAACATAGAATCTCGTCCTTTTTCGAAGTCGGTTAAAAAAAAAACGAGTTCAGTAGGTACCTGCAAATATACCTCACGCTGTTATTCTGCTGCAACGAAAAAAATAAAGTTTGGAAAATCCAAAGTGCACACCTCATGACGTTCATTTCTTTTTATACTGAAAATAAATTGTATTGTTGAATTAGAGAGTAAAAAAATAATTGCGACTTTGACCTTCAATATCTCCAGAACCAGTGGATTCCCAGGTATGGTCTAGTGAAAAAAATGATCTAAAAAATGGGTAGAATATGTGGCTTTGGGCTTCGGAAACTGTCTTTTTACACCCAATAGGTATACAAAAACTGCTATCAGTCATCACTTTTAAAATATTAAAAAAACGATAGAAACTACGCTAATGAATATCGAAAGGGTTCATCTTGAGAAAATTGTGAACAAAATAAAAAAAATATCGCTCTCGGTACGATAATTTTTTTGGCAGTTATTCGTACAGACATCCGGACGTCCAAGTAACTTTTTCAAACATTTTTTCTAGAAGTAGAACAAATGTTTTTTTTTAAAACAGAAAGTGAGTTTTCAAAAGTTCAAGTTTTTAAAGACTAGAGTCTTTTCTTGATGTATACGTGTACTCATAATTATTATCCTATGGATGAAATATGAACGTATGAGTTGTCGCAGCCATCTGGTTGAATTCGCCATTCAATTGGACGCCTAGGCCGTTCATTAAACGCCAGCATTCAATTAAATGTCTAGGCCAAGTTTATTCAATTAGGATCACTCAACGTTTAACAACCGTGTTGAAAGTCAGCCCTTTGAAGATGATTGACCAAAACTCAGCCAAGTGATTCAAAACTTCTAGTTAAATGAAAATGATGAAAGATGTGGGGCATAAATATCTCGAACACTGATAGGGCTCAGTCGGAAAGAAGTGGACTGTGTAAAATAGTGTTAATACCGATTAGCAAGGTTTTTATGAACAACAAGGAAATGCCCGTATGCTATCGCGTCAGTCAGCTGAGTAAGTGGCGCGTGCAGCGGCGCGCGCGCGTATCCAAGTTCGACATCCGACCCCGCGCCTTCCCCGGTGACTCGTAGACGATGCGCCGACATATTCCCCGGGTACCACCGATTTTCCGACCTCGCCGGCGAGGCCCGTCGCGAAATCTAAGTCATTGCCCTCCCCGTCTCTCGCCAGCACGTGCCGCTGAGCCAGTAAACTCCCCAATTAATGGAAACCAGATCCAGCCGTCCCTTGCTGCCCCCCAGTGACGCTCTAAGCCGAGGCCCGTACTCCGCAGGGGGTGCCCTTAGCGTGGTCACTTAGTTTGTAAGTTTTTAATAAGTCCTGGCTGGAGGCTTTAATATATTAAAGCCTACACAGGCAAGCCCGGTGAAGCAGACGACAGCCTCAGAGGCTGACCTGCGAGACGTCCCACAGAAAAAAAAAAAAAATATAGGTATATATTCCCCGGGTTGAAGAGATGTCTTCAATTTTTGACTGGAAGGCAGATGCAGTTGAAGGCACGACGAATGGTGTCCCTCTTCGTCTTCAACTCCGCCACTCTCGTGACGCCGTCTACGCCGAGATAGGTCTTCATGACCCGACCTAGGGACCAGAGCAGAGGCGTGCGCGCGTAGTCAGATTCAACACCCGACCCCGCGCCTTCCCCGGTGACTCGTAGACGATGCGCCGACAATCACGGTAAGTCCAATCGCAAAAATAACAATCCGCTACGAGCACTAACGGTTGGTGACGGTGACACGCGAGTTCAACAGTTTTTTCCCATCTCAAAAATGCCCAACGCGCTTAAAGAAGTTTTCACTTCAAAAAATGTTACTTATTAGTGATCAGTTTATTTAAAAGGCGTAGTCGGAGCTCAATGGTTTTAAAAATATAACCATGAAGGGGATGGCGGGGTCTGAGTTCGCTCGCTTACTAGACCCCGCCATCCCCTTCAAACCTAACCTATCGAGTCGGTCGTGAGTGCCCCATGTCCCGAGCTCGCTACACTCGCTCTTGCGCCCTAACATTGCCTTTTGTACACACATAATCATGATCAGTGGTATCACAAACTCATCAATATCCAATTTAACTAAATGACTAGACGACTTCCAGCCATCTGGTTAAACGTAGCGTTCAACGACCTGGTTGTCCTTCTGTCATTTAATTGAATGCCGGCGTTTAATGAACGGCCTAGGAGTCCAATTGAATGGTGAATTCAACCAGATGGCTGCGACAGAATCATTTTAAACGTATTACGCGAACGCGCACGCGCGCGCGCGTATTACGTGTTGGCGTTTTTATAAACGTATTTTCTTTCTTTCTTTTCTTTCTTTTTAGGGCAGAAAATTGCTTGGCCTTGATGTGTTGAGAGTAGAGGACTACCTCAAACGCTTCGCGTTAACTTATGAGGCGTGCAAAAGCCGTGATGCATTCTAAGCCCTAACTGATGCTACCATATTGCATGCATGCTAAAGTTACTACCTATTCCAATTCAAGACCACACGGTTGTCGCAGTGGTTGAACGTTCGGCAGCTGAGCTGCGTGTCGCGGGTTCGATACCCACACGAAAAAAATATTTGTATGGCCTACAGAGAGTTGTCCGGGGTCTGGGTGTCCTGTGTACCTACGTGAGTTTAAATGTTTGTAAACGCACACACGACACAGGAGTAATTCCTAGTGTGGGGAAAATTGGAGGTAGACTGGACTCAACAGCAGTGTGAAATCGGTTTTTAAAACATTGATGTGTCGTCGCGGGCGCTAGTGCAACATAATCTAATATTTTTTAGTTGGCACGCATAGAAAAGGTTTCTTTCGCCCTGTTCTTTGCCATCACTTACAGGTGACATGGGTATTGCAGCTGGAAGGGTGGAAGGCATTAGAATATTTCAATATACGCCCCCCAGGTGAATGTTTACCTGCACCCTTGAGTACCTGAGCAACGCCTTCGCCGAAACAATAAACGTGGCCACATAATGGGCCCAAACAGTATGATTAAAAGCTCAAAGCAATAGAGTTCTATTGCTTTGAGCTTTTAATCATAGAAAACCTGCTAGATAAACTATGTACAAAAACTTTCTGCTAATTTAAACTCTTTATTTATTATTAACTATAATTATAGGAATCAAGGTATGTCAGTCGATCCGTTCTCGAGATATCATCAAAAAAACCGATCCATACAAATTGGAGTAATTTCTTGATAGGCAGTTGTCTATAGAAGTACTTTATGCGGCCCACCCTTTTTTTTTTGTGGGGTGGGAAATCATCCAATGACATCTCCCGCTCTAGGGTGGAGCGGAAGGGGATGTCAGACTCTTACTGACTAAAACTCACCCCTGTTCCTTCCCTGCCCTGAATGCCCAGGGGCGAGGTAACTCGAATTTATCCTCAACCCCTGGGCAGGCATCGGCCATGACGGACCCAGTCATGTTTGCGGACAACTCTTTGAGGCGCGCGTGGAACACTACGCGCCGTCGACTCTCGGTCCTGGTGCTGATCGGACGGCGAGTTACCCACTACTCGCCGTCCGCAGGCCTGGGTATGCGGCCCACCCTAATGTCCTTACTATGGCACTGTTCGTCCGTTCGTCGATTCTACGACGCTTGCAGTTTGGACAGGTCCACTCAAATCCGTGTGGAGCACGCACCATCAAAATATCACCTCAGACATAAACTTTAAAAAAAAGGAAAAAAAAAAAGACTAACTTACAATGAATTGGTTTTCACATGACTTGGCCATTACGTTAATTTTATGGATTTTTAAAGAAACTGGACAGTCGTTTAAAAACACCGGCATCATTAAGGCGAATGCTCCAAGATAGCCCGCGAAATTTAAATTTTCTTACGTTTTTTGCAATTTGCAGGTCAGTGTCAGGTTTTATCTTGGTCAAAATTTGATTCGCGTCCGTAGCAAGTATGTATTTATAGAATTATAATCATTAAAATCATCAATACATCTCTCTGTTAGAATTGATGCCAAATTAATGTCAAGATTTCATGAAATACCTACATTTGGAATCAATTCTAACAGAGAGTTGTATTGATGATTTTAATGATTATAATGCTATAAATACATACTTGCTTCGCCCGCGAATAAAATTTTGACTTAGATACAACCTGACACTGACCTGCAAATTCCAAAAAACTTAAGAAAATTGGAATTTCGCGGGCTACCTTGGAGCTTTCACCTTAGGCTAAAATTTACAAAAAGATTGACGTAAGTACGAGGGTCATTCAATAAATACTTAGCCTACAAAAAGTAAACGAAAATTTTGGAAAAGTGGCAATTTATTTTTCAACATAGTCTCCTTTTAGTTCGATACACTTAGCCCAGCGATGCTCCAACTTTTTTAACCCGTCCGAAAAATAGTTTTTGTCAAACTCTGCAAAATAGGCCTCCGTGGCGGCGATAACCTCCTCATTCGATCCATAATCTATTCCCGGCGAGTGATTTTTTCAGATTAGGAAACAGAAAGAAGTCACAAGGGGCCAAATCTGGAGAATAGGGTGGATGGGGCAGCAATTCGTAGCGTAATTCGACCAATTTGGCCATGGCAACGGCAGACGTGTGAACCGGCTTTTTTCTTCGCCAGATGGGGTCGTTTTTTCTTTAATTCGGCGTCGAATCGGCCCAATAAATCGGCATAGTAAAGCCCTGTAATTGTTTTACCCTTCTCGAGGTAATCGATGTAGATCACACCTTGTGAATCCCAGAAAACGGTGGCCATAACTTTTCCGGCCGATTTTACAGTTTTCGCCTTCTTTGGAGCACGTTCCCCGGTCTGGATCCATTGTTTTGATTGCTCCTTGGTCTCTGGTGTGTACCAGTGGATCCAGGTTTCATCGACGGTCACAAAACGACGCAAAAACTCCGCTGGATTCCGCTTAAACAGCGCCAAACACGTCTCCGATGTGGTCTCACGGTTGCGCTTGTTTTCTGGTGTGAGTAAACGCGGCACCCATCGCGCCGACAGCTTTCTCATGCCGAGTTCCTCGTGAAGAATATGATGCACTGTTCCTTCTGAAATGCCTACAGTCTCAGCTAGCTCCCGAACCTTCAATCGGCGATCTGCCAATACGAGATCATGGATTTTTTTAATGTTTTCCTCCGTAGCAGCTGTTTTCGGTGCACCTGGACGTGGTTCATCAAAAACCGACGTACGGCCACGTGCAAACTCGTTGAACCAATTCTTGACGGTGGCCATCGATGGAGAAGAGTCACCGTACACAGCATCCAAGCGCTCTTTGATTTCGATGCGCGTTTTCCCTTCCAAAAATAGGAATCGAATCACCGAACGATATTGCTCTTTTTCCATTTTTGTAAAACCGATCGACACGTTCGCTTCCATAAGTTGTCAAATTAAAACAAATGAAGGGATTGGAATGAAAATTTGAAAAAAGAATTAAAAAAGAATGTGCTACACTGTGGTAAACGTAAAACTCTTTTGAAACTACAGCGCCCTCTGGCGATGAGGCTAGGTACTTATTGAATGCACCTCGTACATTAATAAATATCATATTATTCTGTGAAGCCCCGAAACCCACCGGTGAGCCGGACCAAAAAAAAAAAAAAATTAAAGAGAATAATAAAAAATAAAAAATCGGCTGTCAACCCGGGTTGTCCTCGGGGTTTAATTTGACAACCCGGATTTTGCCATGGGGCTTCACAGGTTAACCAGGAACCATTTTTTTTTTTTCAGAACAGTTCGTATACCTGTGTTACTTTAATAGTGATAACGTTATTATAAACAGCAATTCATTATAATGAGGATGCTAATTATGACTGGAAGTAAAAAAAAACTCAAAAATTCAGATATAAAAATTTTATTATTTATAGGAAATATTTTGATTTAACAACAACTCTTTCCGTGAGAAGCGCCCGCACCACCGAGCTGACGAAGATCATGGCACATGATATTAACTCTCGCTTTTTACTTGAATGGATACCGCTACTTCACAAGTTGTTACACTTATCGCATCGCTAAAGAAACAATGGTCAATTTCACGGCACCAAAGTATTTCAGACTGTAGATTTCGATTTACGAAGCAAATAGTATATTCAGTCCAGCAAGTAACGTCAACATTCGTCCGGTCGTTAAACTTCGTAAATATGCGCCTGCGCAGAGGCGCGAGCGCTCACACTGACAGCACGAGGTTTCGTTGTCAGAAAACCGTCCGAGGTTCCTCACAGCGCAATACGGTACCTCAAAAAGAAAAAAAAAGTCTATCCACTTCATCATTTCGTCCGCAGACCACAACACACCGCTTATTGCGACATTATCACATTTATCAAGCATTATCTGTTGATCCCTCGATACAGGAAAAAAAACTGATTTTTTTTAATTCTGTTTTCACAGTTTTCGCCTAACTATAAACTAGTACTTAAATTATAGCTCACTCATCACCTATTTCGCTCGCATTCTCGCTTCGCAACCACACTCTATACAAGATGTCTTTGCATTTATACTACAGAGCGACATATTTTTACATTGGATCTCACGGGGGACAGTCAATTCCTAGACTATTTATTGCTTTTCAAGCAATTATATATTTTAAAAATAACACTCTTCCCCTTACAACCGTATTAGACAATGTTCGTGCATTATTTAGAAACGTTTATAAGAGGAAACAGTACAAGCTGCATAGGCATATTTTTAAATATCACACATTTTTTAAATTACATAGCGAAACAGCGTGTTCAGCTATCATCGGAACATCTAGAAGGAATTGACCGGGCCCCTTACAAAATAGACGAGAAAAAAAACTAAAACTTAACGCTGTTCCTATACAAATCGATGAACATAAAAAATGATGTGGAGATTATGGAGAGGGCCTGAATACAGCCGAATATTAAAATAAATGTTAGCCGTTTCACGTGTCTATGTACAGAACCAAATTATTTGGGGTCCGCCTTGCAAAACTATCACATGTTCGGAACAAGTTACTTAATATGTACAAAACTGGACAAGTTCGGGAAACTAGCGATCACAAACTGATGAGTTACACACGACGCACGATTATTGTGGACTACACTAGGCCTTGTAAAGGTTTGTTTCAACTCCAAAATCCTATTGATATTTTTATGCAGACTTATAAGTTTTGCAGAAACAGACACCATTCAGGCGACGTTCTATCGAGCGACAGACCTTCAACTTACTCAATAAGTGGCTAGCTTTCATAAACACTACCATTTAACTATTAACACAGAGTTATCATGTATTCTAGGAAGATTCCGCTCGATGCAACGTTGGTTTAAAGCCTCGATTTACATATTATTAAAACAATTTCAGTTACAAAAAGTATGTATAAATGTAGATACATTAATCGCTAACTGTTAACGTAGAACAAGACACAAAGTTAAAAACAAATTCATATCATATAGTCGAACATAATTTCCAAGCTTTACACAAGATACATATAACATTAACTGTACAATTGTGACTTCTATCTGTTCAGGCCTCCATTCAACACTACATATTTACATTATAACATACTGTTCAAGCTTCGAATCACAATTTTTCAATAAGTAATATTTGCCGAAATTAGGAAATAACGGTCTAGTCTTGATGAGTTCAGCTGGTGTGGCAAGAAGTGGAGAATTGCGACGTATAATTACGATTGGGAGAGACAAAATGATGAAGGCAAACCTCATCTTGAGGAAACGTAAGGTACAGAAACTAAAAAGCTACATACAAATGGGAAGACTTGATGTTGAAAAGGGCGCGGATTCCTGTTTTTGTAATGGTCAAAAATAGCAATGTTACGGTATTATTCTACTCTTCAAATACAAAAATACATACCTAATCTAAGATCCAACATTTCCAATAACTATTACACTACCGCTTTACGAAAAAAATGCCAGAAAAACACCGCCTCACTCACCAAGACTATAAAAAAAAACAGTTTAAACCATAATCATAACAAGAAAACGTTAATCACCAATGATTGTAAAAACATAATCACAAAGAACTTAGAAAAATACATAATATTATATAATAAATAAATAAAGTATAATATTATATCAACAACTTCGAGCGTAAGGCACATTGCCTGCAAACTAAACGGCGAATTACGCTGAAGTTACATTTTACGTATGTTTTTGTCGAATTTTGTACTGTAACTGTGTCTCATAAATCAATCAATATAATACATGGTAGACATCCCACCCACACGTGCAAAACGTTTTGGGAACACATTCATTGCGCGTACAGCTTAGGATTGGAATTCGAATGCTGGAGCCTGTTTCCTGATAGCTACAGCCTGGGGGTCTTTAAGTCAAGAATGAATAGACTACTAGGCAAGCATACTCCATAGTCGACCAAATCATTATAGCTTACCATCAAGTGAGATAGTGGTCAAACGCGAATTAAAAAAAAAAACTGCCTAGCCTTTTTCAAACATGTTGGCGCGGCTTCCTGTCTAACCGGACGCTGCAGTTTTTTTTTTACTCTGACAGGCTTGCGCTTGACCACTATCTCACCTCATGGTAAGCGACGATGGAGCACGCTTGCCTAAAAGTAACCTATTCACTATTGTCTTGAAGCTACCAGCAGCTACCAGGTTGTAGCGACCGCCTACTTGATCTCCACGACCCAGGAACTAGGAAACACCCTTGGCAAACCTGGTGTCAGATTTTCTGGCATATGACTGATGACAGCCATGTTCTCCGAACGATCTCGGCAGGTATTGCTAAAGTTCAGCCGTGTGACTGTTTGTATTATTTAGCCCGAGTTTTAAACACAAACATTTCACGGAAGTTTGTCGCTCTCATACCAGGCTTTCTGATGTTCGTGGCATAGCGCGCTGCTGTTTTAGTTTAAGATGTACTATTGCGCAGTGATTTGTAGCCCACTTCGGAGCAGCAAACATACATGCCACAAATTGTATAGTTTGCCAGTTATGTTCATGTCGCATGTAATTGGGTGCGAGCCCATTGCCATCAACCAGGCAAGGGCAAAACTGACTCTGGGCTGCTACAGCAAAGTTTCAGAGAGGAAAACGGAGGTATAGTACAGCTGGCAGTGAACATAAAAATTATTATGATTTTCTATCTAAAGTTTCCCCAATGTGAGAAGAAAAGTATCACAATATTGAGCGAATTTAATGTCTTATCAATTACAAAAATAATCTTACGTCGAATTATATAAGGTGCAGAATTTGTTAAAATTGCAAGAACCTGCTGTTGCTTTGTGATGTTTAAAAATGAGACATGTTCCATAATTATAAGGGCTATTTTCACACAAATAAGACGTAGCTACAGTACAAACCGAGCTTTGCATTATGGCGGTGGATTTCTTCAAGTGAAACCTTTTCGGTTATCGTTACCGTGAGTTCGATACTTTTCTGAGCGCAGTACTAAAAATGTATGAGATCTAATCAAATGTCAAGAGATCATTCTGCCTACCCCATGAACGCGGCTTGAAGATTGGACGTATATAGTAAATTTATCCGAGATTATCGGAAACAACTGTACCTATTTTGATTGTAACAATTTTTTTTTGTTGGTGGAGCTGCTTTGTTGTGTTAGTAAGATTTCATCTATTCGGATATTTTTAAGTTACAAATTTCTCCAATTTTGTCCTTGAAAAAACTTTATTTTACTCCATGAAATTAAAAACCTACTACAATACATATCTACACACAAATGATATATCGTATCGCCAACAATGAAAGAGAAGTCCCATACATCTCTCATACAAAATTGAATGACACGCGAATGCTACGCGCAGTCTTCTGATCTCATACATTCTTTCCTTCACGCCTTTAAGACATTCGTTACACCTAACTAATCTCATACAGCGGATGTATCCATTCCTTAAAAAAAAGGATCGTTTATGTTTAAACAATAAATACTTAATTACCGCTTAGAACCTTAAGTAAGAAAAGCGTATAAATTATTTTTTTCTCAGAAAATTTGAATTAACGGACTTAGTTCCTATCTACCTAGGTGTTGTGTCGTATTGTATGGGAACATACAAATGTATGGGTCGCTGGTAGGTACCGAGTTCAGCATTGTATCAAACCATGTTGAAATGCGATCTCTACATTGGCATGTCAAGGGGACGCATTTTTTGAGCATTCTTGTGCTATCGTTATTTAGCACGCTTATTTCTCAGTTCAGTTAAAATGAAGACATACTAAATACACACAAATGGATGATATTGAAATTTTTCTTGGAAAAAAAAACGGTTTGTCCCTGTACAATACGACACAACCAAAACAAGGGCGGCTTTCAACAACTCAGTTTTAAAAGCAGTCGCGCTTATGGATCGGTTTATATATTGTTATTTGCTTACATTTAATTAAAATCCCATTTGATAACAATATGTTCATTTCAGAATTGTATTGTTCTTTGATGGCAAATTCCACCTACATTTATATAAGCTACATGCAATCGATTATAGTTTAATAAGTACCTAATAGAATCCCCATTATTTTTATTGCAGTCAAAAGTAAAGTGGTTCCTCAGACTTAAAGTTCTCGATACCCGCCTAAAAAAAGCTCAGTTATCTATCAAACCCTATTTAAAATCTGTCTCAGGACTCAAATCGAGATCTACAGAGTGTAAAGGAAATGCGTGGTCATATAGATGAGATACCGATTGAGCCCATGGCAATGAACAACTTCCGACAAAGAAGCCAAAGTAAAATTCCAAAAATACAAAATTCAGCTGATCAAAATTTGTATAGGAGGTGCAAACGTTTTTTTCGGAACTCACTATTACTTTTGTTTGTTTTAAAAAAAAGTTGTTTATTTATATGAGCAAAAGCAGCATTTAAAATATGACGATTTCCGTTACACCCTGTATAACTAATCAAATATGAAACATCGAACATTAGAGAGAAAAAGAAAGAAAGAAAAACCATGAGAATCACTGACAGAGTGGCCACGCTCTACAAAGCCATACTTTTTCTAAAACCCGATGTCCCATATCTAACGCCGAGGACTAAGAGCCGATTTCACCAATGAAACTAATCGCGATTAGTTTAAACTAAACTCAATTCACGCGTTAAAATCGAGATTAAAGCTTCATTTTGCGTTTCACCGAAAACTGGGCGTTTACAATTTAAACTAAGTTAAGCTTAAACTAGTTTACTTTGTAGTGGTGAAACGCAAAATGAAGCTCTAATCTCGATTAAACGCATAAACCGAGTTTAGTTTAACTAATCGCGATTAGTTTCATTGGTGAAATCGGCCCTAAGTTTTGAAGTTATCCAATAGCACAAAAAAATAAACAAAAATTGTGATGCAGTAATATCAAACATGTCATGAAAGCCGCCTTGCAAAATGTAACAAGTTCCTATTGTGACGCCCGACGCACCGAGAATACGCGTGTAATGTCTATGTATTCCTTCTGTCGTTCAATGAGCTTTGTTTATTGTAGTGATTTATATTGAGCACTGTGTTAATATTATTGAACCTTTAAAGGAAACCTAGTTTAAACTAAATATGTAATTGTGTTTTAAGTTATTACTATTGGCGTCCGCATGCGGTTTTGTGAGATTTTAAAAGTATTTGTGAACTGTCTTTTAACTAAATTAAAGATTATCACTGTACTTATCCGCACAATTTGTCGTTTTGCGACTCTCAAAACACATCGATGTCCTACTAAACTCACATCGAATTAACATGTCAATAGGAAATAAATGGGCTTGAATATCGCAACGAGACAATCCGCGAGATAAGTTGTGTCCAGTCCTTTCACAGTTAATTTACCTCTCAAATAACAAACTTAATAAATCAGGTGCCGCATATCAATGTACAATGTCACCATGATTCCATTGTAAAGTCTTTCCCGAACTGGGACAATGACAGCTTTAACACGTCAGAGATAAGTACTGTTATTTGTCTCGAAACAAGTATTTGTCGTAACTATAGTATTTAAATCCCCGCATGCAGTACAGATCCACAATAACAACATCCACATAAGGTATTTAAAACAAATTATTGCTATATCTGCGCATACGCACACTATAGTCCACATGGTAAGTGTATGGAACGCTCATAAGCCCATGCCACCGATTGGGTAACGGGTCAATGGTGCCAACATAAGTTTGTTGTGTTTTTGGTAAAGGTGCAACTCTGCAGTCGATTGGAGAATTTATTTTTATCTGAGTAAGATCTATTTTCGTTTAGATTGAGAAAGAAGAATCGACGCACTGAAAAATCGGTTATATCGATTGAAGGTACAGAGTAAAATATAGCGATAACTTAGTCCCACAACAAAAGAATGATGGCTTTATTACGTCAAACCCACTGATTTACCAATGGAGTCCAACAATCGATGGATAGTCTACTGGAATTATTGTGTCACTGATAGGCTCTCATTTAACCACTATCTCACCAGATGGTAAGCGATGAAGCCGTAGAAATAACATGCTTTTTGAAATAACATTGACTTGCATTAGTTGAGTCAATAGCAATGTAATGTGAATTATTTACACGCCATTGCCACTTACTAAACTATTGTTTATTGAGTAGTAGTAGTACTAGTCCATGATCAATCAACGGCAGCTCAGTTGCACCCTCACCGTTCACATTTGTGCATCCCCACACATCGTCCAGTACGCGGCACGACGTAACGTGCACACATACGACACGTCACCCGTACGGCCGGTGCGCGCTGCGTTAAGCGGGGGGCGTCTGCTAGAACTTGTCTTGGAAGATGAAAAGGTTATTGGTGGCCGCTACAGCTATGATGCTTTCGTGAGGGTGCCATGCTGTATGCAGGATTTTCTTGTTGAAGTCCAGGCAGTCTACGCTTATCTCGTCCTGGGGGAAAGATAGAAAATGTTGTTTGTAATATTGAGAGAAGTTTTTTTTTAGAAAAAAACGTTGTCCCACACTAGGAATTACTCCTGTATCGTGGGTGCGTTCACAAACATGTAAACTCACATACATAAGACACCCAGACCCGGAACAACTATCTGTAGGCCATGCAAATATTTGTTCCGTGCGGGAATCGAACCCGCGTCACGCAGCGCAGCAGCCGAACGCTCAACCACTGCGCCAACCATGCCGTCACATTTAGCCAGTGTCAAGTTAAGAAAGTATTTAAATTTTTAAGATACAAAATACTGTCATTTTTTTCCATTAGAATGCAGATATAACACATTCTATAAATGTGTCGAGTCGTCAGCCTTCTCGGCAAGCTTTTTTGATATATTACAATAAAATTCTCAGCCGAGATCGTGCCTGTTTCAATGATTCCACATATTGTTCCGTGCGGGAATCGAACCCGCGACATGCAGTGCAGCAGCCGAACGCTCAACTACTGCGCCAACCGTGTCGTTAATATATAAAATATAATTACCCATTTTACCCATTTTTGAAAAGTGTCTCAATTAGATTCTATAGCGCTAATAAACCAATAAAAAAACACAAAATTTTAATTCAATCAATAAGTGCCATAAAAATGCATTTAAATTTTACATTTTCAAATTTCGCGCGTAATTTGACGAAAACGCTGGACGCAGTGGGGCGTTCACTGCATCCATATTGCTCTGTGGTCATGACGTCAGTTGGCTATGTAAATAAAAGTACAAAGCATAGATACGCTGATCGGTTGACAGTTGACACTTTATTGTTTACATAGCCGTATGACGTATAAAATGGCGGCTATTATTCCATGGTGTTAAAAAACGATTAAAAAAAGTGAAACTTTGAATTGAATTTTAAAATTCATTTTGTTAATTTAGGACCTAATAATTTAAACATTTTCCGACTGCTTTTTACCTAAGCTATCTTAATAATTTATTTTTAGTTTTTTTCTCATAAAGAGTAAAGTATCGTATTGTGAGGTTAGTTGTACTGTAGAGTAGTGTACCTTCTTCCTCTTGGCAGTGGTGGCGACGCGTCTAGCGCGCAGCGGCTGGCGCGGGCGCGCGGCGGCGTCGCGCGCGGCCTCCAGCGTGAGCTCCCCGCGCCGCGCCGCGCCGCAGCCGCCGCCGCCGCAGCCGCCGCGCTCGAATATTCTACAAAATTACATTATTTTTAATCATTTTATTTCAGAACATTACATTCCATAAAATTGTTAGTAAAATAATACTTATAACTATGTTAGACATAATCCACTTACCTAAAGAATCCATTATAAGAGCCGGTCATGAGCCGCTGGTCGTCCCCGCTCCAGCAGCACTCGAACTTGTCGAAGATGCAGTCGTTCTCGTACAGCGAGCACAGCTTGGAGCGCAGGTACTCGTGAACAGGGTACGTCTCTACCGGCTTGGTCTCCATGCGGAGGTCCCACACTTTTAAACCTAGGTAGTCGCGTGACATCATGTATCTGGCAGAAGATGGAATTTGATTAGTTTTGACATAGGCCGCAGCATCACTAGGCAAATAGTTCAGTCAAAGGCGTACACCACGCGTCACACATCTATCTGTCTTTATCAACAAATAATAAATAACTTAACACAATTTTTAGAGCGCTCTCCATAAGTGCTAAGCAATTTTATGAAGCTTAAAAAGTAAGCTGAAATCAAGTGTGCGATTGTGTCTATATCTGTATTCCGTTCTTCGTTTGGTGAATTTATTACGTGCGTACCATTGTGTACTGCCTTAGATAATAACATAACATACATAATCATCTAGAGGTCAGTACGATTTGAACGTATACAACAGTCCGAAATCAACCATAGAACCAGACATAACACCCGTCTGTTGTCGGAGGATCCTTCCTTTTCAATGGAGGTTTGCGGGACTTTGCACCCTGTTCCGCATGCCTCTAAAATACAAAGGATATGAGTGTTGTCTTCTTACCTGCCAGAATTACTAAGCTTAACATCGCTGATGGAGGATATGATCTCTGAGAAGAAGGACCGCGCGTGCGGGTCCTCGGGCTCTTCGAACAGCTTGGCGTGGCGGTCGCACAGCGCCGCCGCGCGCATATCGCACAGCCTTATCGTACCTGTGCACATACAAATAGAAGTTAATATTGCTTGAATGTGACTATGCTTTTGCGTTGCGTGACGAGGTTGGTAAGTACATCCACAGGGATGGATCCATTCATACTAACAATCCTCCGAACCTCGGAAAACACGTTAAACCGGTCTCGGCTGTCAGGTAAAGAAGATCAAACTTTTAGAATCCATCTTGGTCTTGGAATAAAATCATTATGGGCCTATAATATCCCTACTTCCTCTCAGTGAAAGGGAGTGGGTAATACACTACTCCGCGGGCGCATGGCGGGCTTTATAAATACCGCATCTTTAAGGTTTTGGTAATTAAACATCGCTTTCCTCACGTTTCTCTCACCGTTTTGCGACTAAATTAACACTCAATTAATTAATTTCATTAATAGTAAGACCAATGTTTGAGTTAGAACGTGTTATCACATCACAAGTCTCTTGTGGACCTCCACTACTCAATCAAATTGCAGTCTTAAGAATAGTACAGTAAGATTCAAAATTATGTTGTACTCACCCTTACTACTAGAATAGACAAAGAGATTGCATTCAGTCGGATGAAACTCCGCGGCGGTTATCACCTGAAACAACATTGGTTTTCATTCATTTATTTATCACTGGTTTTCAGACCTTATCTTGTCTTATCAGTCTGTTTGTTTATTTATCGATTATTGATTTGTTTATATAATTTAATTAGAACAGCCTCAGTGCACTTAGATTAATTAAATATTCTATCTATGTATGTTAATAATAATAATAATAATATAATAATACGTAACTTATGTAATAGCTTATGTATGCTTACAGTATAAACTGCTATTGTAAGCATCATCATCAGCCATTTATTGTTTAAGGGGGGAGGGAGGGGGGGAGGGGGGGGGGGGTTGTTAACTTAGTAAATTAAAATGAATGGCTAAATGTGCTGCTAAGCATAAAACTCGAGGACGGCTTAGGCCAATTTGGATGAATTATTTTTAAACTTTCATGGTAACCTCAGGAAAGTTCTTAGAAAGAGAAAAACTTTGAAAAAAAAAATATGAAAACTTGACCACAAAGGATAAGTTTGTGGGACTGCTGTGGTCCAATAGCTTTTGACTCTCGCTTCATCTAGTTATAAAATGAAACATACCTCTGTAAGCTCCTCCATATTGGCAGGTTTAATATCGACGATGTTGAAGCTCTGGTCGGTTATCTCGAGGTGCCACAGGTTTATGCGCAGGTCGTCGGCAGAGAGGTACGTCTCCTGATCCGAGTTCAACGATATGGAATTTATGTGGTAAGTGTGCGCGTTAGCGAATATTCTCCTGTTGACAATGCAAACTATTAATTAGAAACCAGGAAATCAGAAAAATTGGAAACCAGGATAAACTAAGTGAAATTGTAATAAGTACATAAAATCCAAATAAAAACATAATAATATCCTCAAAATTGATGTTCACAACCATGCTTTGTTTTAATAAAAACTTTTTTACAAAAAATAGAACCAACTTCCAAAAAAGTGCAAAATAACTTTAATTTCGGAAGTGTTTCTGGTTTTGTGTCTTCCTTTTTTGGCACCGATTTCCGAAATCAGACTTATTTTGTACTTTTTTTAGTAAAAAGTTTTTATTTTTCTCATTTTAGTTGTGGTTCCCCATTAAATTGTATTATCAATACATAGACATACGATCGCAGCAATCGCAGTAGATTTGCTGTCATTTTTTGAAGAGTTCCGTTGTCTGTCTCCGAAACTCATCATCAGATCTATATGAAATTTAAATGGGACTACTGACTGGGGAATAATTTTGGAATAAAGCCATTTCGAACAAAAAAAGAATTTTGAAAATCCGTCTGTATAAAACGGAGTTATGTCCGAATAACCATAAAAAAAATTAGACATCTGAATTTATAACCTCCTTTTCGCTTTTTGGAATTATAATCTCTATTCAGGAAATCTTCTGTCTAATCTCTGTTCAGGAAAACTTCTGTAAAAACTCATGGTTTATTGAGCAAAATGTAGACACTCAATCGCAAAATGTAGGATTTTTTAAACAAAGGAAGTTCATTAACCAACTTCAAAAAAGCAAATTTTAGCCAAACAAATTTAAGGCTATTAGATATCTTGACGGCTAATGAATGAAACCAATGGCTCATAGATGGAGGAGGCCTTCATCCAAGAATGAATAATAAACCTTAGTTTTTAGTGTTAAATATTGAATCTACTTTTTCTTTCTCTTTCGTTTCTGTCTGGCAAATAAATGCTATTTTATTTTTTGTTTAAGGGCCTACCTCCCTGTAAGTGGCGCCCTTATTGAATAAAAATTCGTATCTTGGCATAGAAAATAAAGATTAATTAATCGTATGTTGTGTTTGTTACAAATAGGATAAGGTATTTTTACGTTATTAAAACAGGACTCGAAAGTGTTTCGTATCCAAAGTAGTAAGCGTACCAAAAACGGCCGTTTTGTAACAAACGCAACATAGGATTTTTTCATCTTTATTTTCTACGCTTTGCTACGATTTTTTATTCAATGAGGGCGCTACTTGGCGGCTATATACGCCTTAAGCCTAACAAAAAGTAGGGGAAATAAAACCCAACAGATGCAGATTTTGTGATAACCATGACTTACACATAAGTGAATCTTCTGAAGTATGGGTAGGTTACTAACTCATTGTTGTTAGTGGAAGAAAGCCCAATCATAACTGATAACAACATAAAACGGAACATAAATACAACATAATTATCATAAAAACGGATTGATGTGGATGCACCAGTGGGCGCATACCAAACATGAAAAAATCCTATTCAAACACAACTGCACGCGTAGCATGACCAATTCTATCTCTACTCTACCAAGAGTAGACAAAGTTATTTCTATGCCACTCTACATCTCTACTGCCTGAGCACGGCGCGATCCGTAGACTCGCGTTTCTACGAAGACAAAGACATATTCATTCTTTCCATAGCAACGGGTAGGTAGTTAGTGATGTAGACAAGCTAAGAATTCTACGATAGTATATTACGTTTCGTTATCGAAATAAATGTGTCTAACGTCAAGTTCTAAAACCTTTTGAACGTAACTCAAAGCAACAACGAAACGTATTAATTTTATTCTGTCATTTCTGTCACCTGTGTCGACTGTTTTTTTTTAATTATTTTACCATCCCCGAAGGGAAGGCGAAAGTATTTTAACCATATTGCCTAGTCTTACGTAGTTATTTATACTTTTTTCCATTAGAATGCAGATGTAACACATTCTAACGTTTTTTGTGCAGTATTTGGCAACAAATGTGTCGGTCAGTCAGCCTTCTCGGCAAACTTCGCTGAGGTAGTCATTACTACAATAAAATTCTAAGCTCCATTTTCCCGAGATGGCGCCTGTTTCAATGATTCCACATAAATTGTCCATTTGCGTTGACACTTGAGACACAAAACTACACCAATTTTACATCACAATATCCACTAGGAATCAATAAACGAATAATTAAAACAGCCACTGAACTTCACTCGACAAAATCCCGCCATATTTGTTTGTTGTTTGTACAACAATATTTGTGTTTGTAGAGACATCGTGTTGGATTTGTGTAAATAACAACAAACAAAGTAAATAAATAATGAAACATAGTAAAAATGTAGTTTGTTATGTTAATTTTCGCATTTTGTTACACTATGTGGAAAATAACAAAACTTTAAAATACGTTTTTCAAATGTTTGGTTTTTGGAAAAGTTTTTTTTTTTTTTTTTCGGGAACATCGAGAGCCTCCGTTAAGCTCGTACGGCGTTTCTTTCTGCCTTCCTTTCATTCTTCTCGTTATAAAACTGAGACGATGGCGACACTTCTTGAGTAGAAATGTTTCTACCCTTGTGTCAAAAGTAGAGAAAAATTGGTCGTCATGCTTTACATTGTAGACTTTTGTTGACTGAAGAATAGAAACATTTCTTCTCCTCAGTTTTAACATCGCCATGCTTGACACGGTAGAAATCATTTTGTCTATTCTTCCGTCGACAAAACCCGTTTCTAGGGTGGTCATGCTACGCGTGCTGATGCTGAATGTCAATAAATGGACAGATTGCATCGGAAATAGAGAAGACAAAAACAAACATATATTATTCCCTATCACGGTAATATCCCTAAAGGTGAGAAGGTTATTCCGAGCCGCTAAATAACGTCAGAACGAAATGCTCAGCTATATCTCGTGATAGGTTTAAAGATCAGCACTATGCGTACATACTAATGATTGCTTTTTCCGATTAGCATTTATGAGAATACTGCCTACAATTAAATAATCACGATTAATCACGATTTACCTACGGGCTAGTAGCTGGAATGGACGATCATATTAAATCTTTCCTTGAGAGAGAGTGCTAATCAGTACACATCAATAATTGGTACGTAGCTACAACTTGGGGGTGTTTAATTTAAGTCACACTGTTGACTTATGTTACTTCTAGGCAAGCGTGCTCCATCGTCAACCACATCACCTCTTCCCAGCAGGTGAGATAGAGGTCATGCACAAGCATATGTATCAAAAATCTAAAAAAAAACTATATTTAAGAGGATAAACCCGCCTAAGGAAAGCGTAGACTAACTATATACAGCTGCCTGCGGACGGCGAGTAGTGGGTAACTCGCCGCCCGATCAGCACCAGGCCCGAGAGTCGACGGCGCGTAGTGTTCCACGCGCGCCTCAAAGAGTTGTCAGCAAAGTGTAGGGGCCTGCCAAGGCCGGTGCCTGCCCGGGGGTGGAGGATAAATTCGAAAGAGTTACCTCGCCCCCGGGCACTCGAGGCAGGGAGGAACAGGGGTGGGTTTTAGTCAGTAAGAGTCTGACACACCCTTCCGCTCCACCCTAGAGCGGAAGAAGTCATTGGATGATTTCCCACCCCCCAAAAAAAAAAAAAAAAACTATATACAGCTGGAAATATCATTTCTTAATTTGGAACCGCACAACCATGAAACTATGTTGGTGTTATGAATTGAAAAAGTAATAAGCTGACTTGGTTGCCGTTTAGGACCTCAATTTCAACTCTCCTCTATGTATGTACCTAAAACTATAAAATTTATTTTCAAAAGTTTTTTGTCTGTCTCTACTTTTAGTGATCACACACACAAATGCAAAGCTTAACTTAGGCCTCGCGGACTGTACGCGAATTTCAACGCACTTTATCATCCTCACTTTTTGATTGCGTGACAAATTAAAAAAAAAGTTTTCAATAGTTTTTGTAATCTAACTGACATACCAAATATATTTTTTTAACTATCTACCATCATAATGAAACCACTGGATGAGATTTACGAGGGAATAAGCGTGCTCAGAAGATTGCTTGTTCACTTTTACAATATGTGGTTCATATGCTACCTATAACCTTGTAGGCAATTCATTGTATAGCTGTAAGAGAAAGTTAGGTTTAATAATTCTATTGTTAATTCTATTGTCTTTTTTACTTTGTGTTCAACATGTGGTATGAGATGCGATTGCGCATACCATTGTTCGAGTATAGCCATCTTTGTCATTCCTACGCGAGCGTGTATTGCGTTCCCTGTCTGCGCCGCTGCTACCTGACGCGGCTTGCGCGCGAGTGTCTCTGATTGGCTGAACGGCGCGGGAAAGCGTCTGAGTGGCCCGTGCTAATATGTAGCCCTGGGAGGGAGACACCGCTGAGCCAAAGGATTGCGTGCCAACGTATCCGATTGGCCTACGCTGTGACTTTAGGGGGGGGCCGCAGTAACCGTAATAAAACCGCTAAACGCGCACGGAGTAGCCCTGTTCGAATCCAACTCTGCGCCTTGTAATATGTAAGTCTTTGTTCTGCTGTACTGTTATAATATACGAGTTTGCCAGTAAGTTGGTGTTTGACTTCGTTGTGTTTAAAATAATCCGGCCCTATATCGTCAATAAACCTACTGCTTGTTGTTGTTGTTTGCTGGGAAAATCTCAATTATGAGTTAAACTTGTCTTTGTAAATAAATAATTTAATGACTGTGTTCTATGTTAAGACTCTAGTCTAGACATACAGACTGCATTTTAAATTTTATCCAACGCAACTGCACACCGACTGCACGCCAACAGCACACCGACTGCAATGGGACTGCACGGTTGGTTTGCAGTTTTTTTGCAGTCGTACTAACTGCAATAAAAGATAGATAGGCAGTCGCTCCATGTAAAATACTGGTATTCAGCTGCAACCGGTTATGACTAACTGCAATAAAACTCGAGATTTGCAGTCGGAGTGCAGTGCAAATGCAGCTGTCTAGAGCCTAAGATGTGGTGTACATTAAAGAATTAAGAAACCTGTCAACATTCAAGTTGACAGGTTATAGGTAATATATGAATACAAAAGATGACGGGCGACGGGAAAAACGATGGAATAATAGATTAACGACGTCAAGTACTTCTCAACTACTTAAAAAAAGCAATATTGTTAAACCATTAAGACCATAAACCAGCGATTTTAGCCAAAAAAACCCATAATAACACTAGCTACCGTTAACCCAATTTCCCCCATAGATAACCTTTGATATATGAAAACAGATGTCAAGATAACTAGTATATTAAAAACGTTTCATAATCCTATGGCTGGGCTCAAGTGTTAAGGTAAATATGTCTGAAATATAATTAAATTAGATCGTCGGTGCTTATCACAGGGTAAACATTGGGTGGCGATATTGAGGCTCTCGTTTTTTGCAATATGTTTGATAACAGTGTTTTGAATAAAACTTGTAGTTTTTAGATGAAAATGAGTTAGTGAGACTAGAACCGGAAATGAGTATCCTTGTGCCTTTTCGTGACTATGAAAGCAGTTATTTGTTAACAAGCAATCGGTTCATCGCCAGCCACTTGCCGCCTATAGATAGACAACGTCATTGCAGATGCAATCGCATCCATCCCAGAAACAAAGCAGTGCCAATGCGCACGCTGTTGATCTGCGCCTGATATCTCACCGGTCGAGTCGGATTACCGACCAATCAGACTACGAGAGTACCTCCAGTGTTTGCGCATGCACTTGTGCACTATATCTCCCACATCGAAGGCTAGTCTCCGCGCCATGACTGATCGGTTAGGACTAGTTAAAACTCACCTAGGCGACGCCTCCACCATGAGCTCCGCCGGCCGCACGGTGGGCACCCGCAGCTGCGTGATGCGCGCCGGGTCGCGTGGCCGGCCGCCCTCCTCGCGCGTGTTGTAGCCCGTCACACGCTTGTCTCGTTCGGATACCTGGAAACGTCGTGAGATTAGTCAAGTGCAGTCTCTGTTGTTGTTGCTAGTCTTTGAGCCTAGAACAAAAGTAAAGAATGTTAGAGGTTAGTCATATTCATTCCAGACTACTGTAAACCTGAACAACACTCTAAAATTGACTGCCAAGTGTCATGATAGCTAGGACATAAAAAGCCATTGATAAATCCATAATTGCTAATTTCTGCCCGCTGGTACCTTTAGATATAACCAAAGAAGGAAGTTGCACTTTGGGCTAATATCCATATACCGCGATCACCTAGTCCTTGACCAAGTAGAAAGCTTGTGAAAATATTTCTTCATGAATTTCTATCAAATCCGGAAATCTGAGTTCAATAGTGGACTTTTATAGGCTGCAGTGATAAATCAAGATTAAGATTAGCAGAATAACTGCCATTACGTCTTTTATTCCATAGTATATGAACGTAAATCTACAGGTGATCAAAAGCCATAAAAACAATGTTTTGATTCACAATGCACACTGGACACGTTAGATCCGTATCGAATGACGTCACATGAAGCTTGTCAATAACGATCAATAGCACATGATCACAATTAGGTTGGGAGATCGTAATACGAAGGAATGTTAGCGTCCAATTTACATGGGCATTTTTTAGAGGCCATGCTTGTTTTTTTTTTTATTGTTGATAGGCACGCCTTTGACCACTATCTCATCTGATGGTAAGCGATGATGTGGTCGAAGATGGAGCACGCTTGCCTAGAAGTAACCTATTCGCTTCTGACTAAAGCCGCATATTCACTAGGGGACATGTCGTGGAGACATATCGCCCAACATTCACGTGGTATGTCTCTGCGACTTTGTGGGACAATGTCGCTCGACATTTGCCTTGTTCACACTACCGAGTGGTGAATAGTATGTTGTCCGAGGAGACAGTGTTTATCGCAAGCGACGTCGGGCGACATCGCGCGGGACACGTAAATTTCGTGTCGAACCACAGAGTTGCGGGACAGATGTCCCCTAGTGAAAATGGGGCTTTAACCTTTATAGTCCCGATGACAACCCGGGCTGTCACCGGGCTTCTTCGACAACCCAAGGTTAACGTTTGCTTGGAAAAAAAATTTAACCTCTTAGGATCCGAAACTCAACCGAGATTGAAAACAAAAAAAAACCAGCCTCCTACCTCTTAAGATCCGCGGACAAACCCGGGTTGTCGAAGAAGCACAACAACCCGGGTTGTCATCGGGACTATAAGGGTTAAAGACTCCCAGGTTGTAGCTATCAGGAAACACAGACTCCGGTAGGGAATTCCACTCCCTAACTGTACTTATTGTATGGGGAACGAGACTTTTTGCTGCGCATTTCCGATTAAACGGATCCATTTCCATTTAAATTTTAGGTCTGCAAAATTGTTATGCTCTACTTTTATTTATTTTTTGAGGGTGGGAAATTATCAGATGACTTCTTCCGCTCTGGGTGGAACAGGAGGGAGTGTCAGACTTACTGAAAACCCACCCGTGTTTTTCATTTGCCCTTTTGTCTTCTAGCACCGCGGTAACTCTTACGAACAATCCCGCACTTCTTGGAAATCGATCCCAGTTTAACAAGCAACGCTAAAAACCGCACAACTAAACACGCTACAAACCATTTTGTTATGGCAGAGCTTACTTAACCCTTCGCCAATCTCAATTTAAAGTTTACTCGTAATTCACCAAACTGGAAAAGTTTGCGTAATATAGGCTCGATGCTGGGATCTTGTTTTTCTAGCCCTACTTGTCTCGCTGATGGACAAAGGCGTTCCCCAAGCTTAAAATGTACGAATAAAAATCTTACAACTAAAAATAGAAATAATAAAAAATCTCGAATACATACAAGACTAACCTTCCACAATTTGATGGTCTTGTCATTGGTGGAGAGTAGGAAGTGGGCCTGGTTCTTCCTCTTCAGCCACCGTATCTTGTTGATTTTCTCTTCAATCTCCAAGGACTTGAGGTAGTCGAATTCTGGCTCGTGTGATTGGAATGTGGAGTACACGTTGTACTCTCCCTTCTTCGGTACACATTGCTTTGAAGCGGGGTCCCTCTGGAAAAAAAAAACAGTGGCACTCCGGGAGTGCCGACAGAAGTGAAAACTTGAATTAAAATGCCCAACGCGGCTAACTCTCGGCTATTTTAACGCTCAAGAAACGTACAACAGAAATACATTCCGTGTAAACAAAAGAGATGCATATAGTTGATCGTCGACTGTTCACACCGCCGCCCGCCCGCCGGCGAGGACTCGATCCACAAGTTCAAAACTTACTCGCTCAGCGTCAATCGCTCAGCGATGCTCGCTCGGCGGTCAGAACTCACGCCGAGAGCCCACCCTGAGCGAGTGGTGCGAGTAATCGCCCGTCGCACTCGAACACTCTCTAAAGGCCAGCAAGAAAACTATTGGAACTGCCACTCGCTACTCGCTGCTCGCCAACTCGTTTTTGTTTTGTAGCTCTACACGCTACTCGCTATCGCCGGGCGGTGGGACAAATGCCTAAAGAAGTTTTCACATCAATCCGCTACGAGTGCTACGCGTCATAGCACTCGTAGCGGTGTCGGTGTCGCGCTAGTTCAATTGTTTTTTCACTTCAAAAACAGTTTACGTATGTGCGTGTTTTCTTTTTTTTGTTATATTTGAAGTCCGGTCTTGTTTAGGCGATAAATTAATGCTGTAAGTAGTTGCTACACTGTTATATTTGGCTGCATCAACAGATCGGGAAGGTGTTGGTTGACGTCGTGTAGACGAGCTAGCGTCACAGACGTTTTCGCATGGAAAGGAATGTCGACTTACGTATACAGAATGTAACTGAAATGGGTGGACTTATTTTACTGCTCATGGAATTGAACAACTTTCTTCAGGGAAATCATAATTAATTCCCAAAAAAATTTGAATTTTTCATACAAAGTTATCCTTATCAGCAGCTGATCAAAATTAATATGGGAGCCAAATTTTTTTTCGGACCTTTTTGAAGCAAGTTTTTCATTGCCATGGGCAGAAGCAGTATTTAAAAACCCGGTCGGTAGCGAGTCGGAGTCGCGCATCGAGGATTCCGTACCATCATATATAAATATTTTGGATGTGATACTAATTCGTCAGAGAATTTTAAGGGCCTACCTCCGCATAAGTGGCACCCTCATTGAATAATAAAACGTATCTTAACATAGAAAATGAAGATTAACGCGTCAGGCCCCGCGCGTCGACATAACAATAGGTTTTTAATTGTGTCTGCTAATGAGGGACTTGACGCGTTAAAGAAACCTATGTTGCGTTTGTTACAAAGAGGATAAGGTATTTTTACGTGGTTAAAACAGGACTCAAAATGTTTCGTATCCAAAGTAGTAAGCAAAAGTACCAAAAACGGCCCTTTATGACACTTGCTTACTACTAAAGAGGATAAGCCTCTTTAATTAATAATTTCTGAAAAAGTGTGCTATTTAAAACATCGTTTTATTTTTCCTGTAATCTTTACATAAACTTCTATCAATAAGAATAATTTCAGATTTTTCTCTATGCTAACTTCGGAGATAAGGCAGACGCTATTTTTTTTTACATTTTTCATCAAAAGTCGAAAACTATGCCGTCTGAAAAAAAAAATGTGCCAACAGCGCTCTTTCTTATGATACCCCAAATGCCCTAGTAGCCCTACTTCGAATTTTTAAGACCGCTTTCAGTCCCTGTTGCAAAGAAGAATTTATAAATGTTTCTTTCTTTCTTATTTGCAAAATAGTTGTGCAAACGTCATCTAAAACTATTCCAAATTTCAAGTTGATAGCATTAGTAGTTCTTAAGATATCTACAGACACAGGACAGACAGACAGACAGAGTCGCACCATAGGGGTTCCTTTTAACCCTAAATATGACCACGCATTTCTGTTACACCATGTGTCCGAGACCCAAATTATAGCCCCTTTCACTGAGGGTCTTTATCCGTAGAGTTCACACAATTTTGATCATATATGGAACTTCATAATTTCAATTTGTTATTGTGTAAGTGCAACAAAGAGCATTTTATTATATCTAGGGAGAAGCGGTGCCCTGATGAAGTGTGACATTTCGCCCGTTTCACGTCCTCGATTTCTCGAATAGCGTCTAATTGGCCCAAGGGGATAAATAAAATAAATAAATTGTTAAACCAACCTGAAATATAACAACCCTGCCTCCTTTGTCCCCCGTGGCGAGCAGTTCCCCGTCATGGTTGAACTCCACGCAGGAGATCAGGTCAGCTTCCGTGACATCGTCTTCCAAGGTGCCCTTCACCTGGCTGAAACACCATGTCGTCTCGCCACCATTGCCTGGAACATTTATTGTAGAAATAAGACAAAAAACCGCCTTAGTATGAACACGGATTGTTCAGGGATTTAGTCTTTAATTCAGTTTTTCGTTAGTTTAAAATGCATGGGTTTTCTCTGTATCTTGTGTGCTATTTGTCCGTAGGCATGGGTAACACATGGATATTATATCCGAAAATGGATACATCATATTTTTTTTTCATTCCCAGAAATCAACATATTCAATATCCGAGAATGACTCTTAATAGATCATGAAACAAAGGAGCTAGGCAGTTGTAATTAAATTTTCATTGTCTGAGATAAAGAAAACATTCGAGTTGGTTTTGTAACGACACTATCTCCCGGATAAGGATATGTTAATCGAATATCTTTACCTGGAATGACATTATTATAGCCTATAGGGTAGATGGCTAAAAAAATATATTTGGTCCCTCAGTTAGATTACCAAAAAATATTGGAGACATTTTTTTCTTTTCTCACGTAAACAGAAAATGAGGACGATACAGTGCGTTGAAATTAAGCGTAACGTCTCAACCACGTCAAACATGAACCATTTTTTACCTATAGTTCGACTTATGTATTCAGTAATTTAACATTTGTTTCACAAAAAAAACAGATAGCTAATTGGTATAAGAATGAACGAAATTAAATGAACATCAACAATGTACTTTTTAGGCAAACTTTATACTTTAAAATTTAATAACTTGTCTTAAAAAAACGAAAACACATAACATTATTTTTCTTTGAACTGTCAAGTTACTGAATACAATTATAAGTCGCTATATAACCTACAAGTGACGTAACAAGCACTCACTCCTGAACTTGGATGCGTTTTATCTTTATAATTTTTCATTGGTAAAGCAAAAAAACGTCTCCAATATTTTTTAATAATCTATCTTACGGACTAAATAGAATTATTATTATTGTATCCAGTAATCATCCCTATTCTTTTTACCGGAGCTAAGCCCATGCCTAACGGGACGCGCTGCGCGGCGCGTACGACGCACGATGCGTCGCGAAGACTCGACGAGTGGGCTTGCACTAGCGCCTCTCGAAGAACGACCTATGCCAAAGGATGTTGGTGATGAACTGATGATGTTATGTTCTTTTTATGCCATAGTAGCAAACAAGTAGGCGGCCCAACTGAAGGTAAGACGTCGCTGACTCGTATCATCGACTATGGACATAATTATAAGCAATTCTTTTTTAAATTACGTCTTATTTTTAACGTTGAAGTTTTTTTTTTAGAAGAAAACTGTTTCTGTTTGTGGTATAAGTTGGATAGCAGACTATATCGGATAGTTTGCAGCGAACGGGCAAGGAAAGCGGAAAATATAAAATGGTTTTATGAGAGTTTATTCTTAGGATTATCTGAGCGTGAGCATCCACTGTTAAATCAAATCAAGAAATTCTAGCTATAACCAGCATCAAATTATAATTTATGCGTTTGACCTTGTTTTAAATACCAAAAAAAACCAACATTGCTTCAAAAAGAATGTCAAAACCAGTTTTAGTCTTAAAGTAGCAATCAAAACATCAGATTACAAAAAAATTACGAAATTTTGTCCAATAAGAAGCGAATGTTAGCAACTTTAATAAGTGACAACACCACAAAATTTAAGATGTTTTTTTTTTTATATACATTTGAAATCTCTAGCAATTGTAAGTTACTTCTTGTTTTTAACATTGAAAGGCTCGTACTTGACCACTATCTCACCTGATGATAAGCGAAGATGTGGTCGACGACGGAACATGCTTGCCTAGAAGTTTACTCTTGTCTTGAAAGGCCCCCAGGTTGTAGTTATCAGGAAACACACAATCCGGGAGGAAATTCCTCTCCTCAGCTGAATGCACAATTAATTTGTTCCCAAAACGTTTGTGTGTACTAACAATTAACATAATGCTTGTATTCCCGAAGAGTTAGGCAGAGGTGCACCTGTAAACCGGTATCATTTGTTTGTTTACCCACATTTCGCCAGTATGTTTTCGACTCGAATCTCGCAGTCTTGAGCATTGCTAGCCTGTCGCTTTTCTATCGGTAGCATTTCAGGGAGTGTGCGTCAGAATTGCATAGTTTGATTCCGTCTAGCTCTCATAGTTATCATCGGCCCACTAGACGTACGGCGATACGCCACCGGTACAGGGTGGACATCTAACACAATTTGGGAACACAAATATTGTGCGTACAGTTAGGGAGAGGAATTCCCTGCCGGAATCTGTGTTTCCTGATAGCTACAACCGTGAATAGGTTACTTCTAGGCAAACGTGCTCAACCGTCGACCACATCATCGCTTACCATCAGGTGAGATTGTAGTCAAGCGCGTGCCTATCAGGACTAAAATACTGAAAACTATAGCAACACAGAATTCCGTCTAGATTTGGACTAACAAATTTTTTGTATGGTTTCCCAGCAACACGGTATTGTAACGCGACATTTCAGCGCCGATTGAAATCAATAATTCCAATTTTCGTCATAAATTGAATTTGAATTGCTTCAGAGAAATCTCGATATTAGTCTACCTACGTATATTTGAAAGGATTGTAGTGTTACCCTAACTAGAATTTTCTTAACTAATATTGTATCTGGACGGCGCCGCCGAGGCCGGCCACGAAAGATGGCGAGACGACCAGAACGCGTACCGCGGGGGCTGCTTTGAGGAAGCGTTCCTGGAAGAACTTGGCCTTTCCCCAGCAGTGGGAGTGTAGCCTAGTTAAAAAAAATCACAACTATAAATATTTTAGGTTTTTCAAGTTAAAAATTATTTTTAAAATATACTCTCTGAAAACACGAATTCGATTATGAAAACTCTTTCACTGATATAAAGGTGTCCCTGAATGTATTAAAGGCTCAATAAAAATAGTACAAGAGATGATGCGTTTTCAGCAGCCCCCAAAACGATCAACTTTCACCACTTCCTAGTGTTTTGGGAAGAAGCGACGCAACTAACTCGCCAGTCCCCAGCAACACAACTGCCTGCATAGTTAAAAAAAAAATCACACAAAAATAAGTTAGTCAACACACACATCAATATTAAAAAAGAAATGTTAGTAAACAACGAGCACATAAAGTCGTAAATGCAATGTATTATACAAAAGATAATATTATGTCAAGATAGCGAGCGTAAAGAATTATCATTCAATTGTTATCAATTCAATAGTTTAGTAAAGTTATTAAAAACTCAATTATTATCCTTATTAAACTAAATAACGCTATAGTAAACTTAAAATTAAAGAATGAAGTTATTTTATTGTTCTCTCAATGGTCTTTCATACGATAAAATCCGTAAGCATGAATTTGGGTGGTCGTTACATCATTTTCGCTTTTTTTCTGATAGGTACTGTAATCAAATACGGCCTTTTTTAAATCATCCCGTTCGATTTAGAGCCTAGCCAGTTTTCCCGCCGCCTGATTTTTTGCCTGGGAAGGGAATGAATAAAACTCCAGAAATTTCTAGGGGATAAATTGACCCGTCTCCCACTTAATGTACAAAAATATCTGGCGCCGGTCAATTACACGTGAACGGCAATGAAACGATTGAAAATTGACCCATTTATCAAACGTACGTACAATCACAAGTCGTATTCCAGTGCACCCGACACGAATGATGTCTCCAATTGGCGAAATTGTCCTGAATCCTAATCCGATGATTGGAATACCACGGTACTTCCTTCTTCTTCAACATCTCTACACTAACTTAATATAGAAAAAAGTAAATAACCACGCATTTTACTAATTAATTGACAAAAAAAAACAAAAAACAGTACAGTTCTGTAACATGTCCTGACCGTAAATGGCGGAAAACTTTATTTTTTGGAACCTGTTTTCTGAACGTGGAGCAGTAATATTATACTTGTGAATAGGGAACAGTGGTTTGGTAACATTACACCTTTCTTTTGAGCCTTTGTAGACCCGGGTTTAGACAATGGGCCCACAAGGCTTGACGTGTAACAATTAGAGGAAGCACCTTGTACATGTGTAGCGCGTAATTGAAAGATATAAATAGCGTTGCGATGATAATTAGTACTTGCAGTTGCGTGTCTGCCGTGAAGATAGTTCTTGTTTTGAAATACTGGGAAAAACTGACGATTCTTTTTTACTGTAGGGCGTAAATTACATTCCTGAACCTGTTGTTTTGCATTTTCGCATTTTAGCTTAGTAATCACCATGTCAGGCTGTCATGTTCTGCAAAACAAGTCCTTCTTTAATACATATACCTATCCATTGTCGTATTATTTATTCTGGAGGACAATTTTTTTTGTTCAACCTCCTTTCGCCAGCTAAAGGCCAGCTCTTACCCTAATTTGAATTCATATCTAATACAAAAAGGGTGCCTAAATAAACATTTAACCCTACAAAAACAACGTCACTCCGATAAGTGACGAAGTCGGTGACGCAAATGGCTGCCCAACTTATCGAGTGTATGACTGGATTTATATACAGAATAACTATATATACACAGAAAAACTTTCGTCGCCATATATTAGCGGTGACTCGCGAGTTCGAGACGGGTTGAGTAGACGAAAGGTCGCAACAATCCTAAAATTAGAATTTAAGGTTGCCTAAAATTAAAATTCAATTCCTAAACCCTTATACCTACTAAGTTATTCCTTAAGGGAAGGTAGTCGCCTATTAGGGGAGCAACAAAGATTAAAACCGGCCAAGTGCGAGTCGGACTCGCGCATGAAGGGTTCCGTACCATCGTACAAGATTATACGCGTCAACCTGTTGCCGTTATCAATATCGAGCAAAAACAAGTAAAAAAAATCACGTTTATTGTATGGGAGCGGGTTTAAATATTTATTTTATTGTTTTAGGCAACAAAAATACATCACCTGTGAAAATTTCAACTGTCTAACACGGTTCACGAGATACAGCCTGGTGACAGACGGACAGCGGAGTCTTAGTAATAGGGTCCCGTTTTACCCTTTGGGTACGGAACCATAAAAATAATATTTATTGAGTGAGATAAGCACGCTGAACTCTGAATCTGATGTTTCTTAGGAGCATTTGGACCATTTTTCTTTTACACACACCTAAACTCGTGGAGGTCATTTATGTACATAAATGGCCTGACCAATAGGCTGTGATTGGTTCCTGCCAGGGTCGCTGGAGTGACCAATAGGCTGTGATTGGTTCCTGCCAGGGTCGCTGGAGTGTTTGAAAGAGTCATCGCGGCCCTGGCACAGGCCACTCAAGAAACACGGGTGGGTTTTAGTCAGCAAGTCTAACACGCGTTCTCGCTCCACCCAGAGCGGAAGAAGTTACTTGATGATTTTCAACACAAAAAAAAACTAATTGGTTGATTTGACTTGAGATAAGAATCCAAGTATGGTTGTAAACCAATCTACCGACACCGAAACTTCAAGCCATACAAGAACAGACTATCAATTTCTGCATCAAAGATTCCATGAAGCCACACAGTCTTGTATCAATTTCTTGATAGAAATGCTTTTCAAATCAAGATACGGACGGGTCAACAATAAGTTAAAGGTTATTTGAGAGTCAGTCAGTTATCAAAGTGTAAACAGTGTGAGGTTTGTTTACGTAGTGATATCTTGATGCGCGTCAGACTTCCTTGTCACGGCCTTGAATGGGCAGGTGATGAGAATATTTAGAATGAGGATAAAAGGGTAATTGGGTTATAAAAGTTGTTCGATAGTGGGAACAAAGTTAATAGTTTTAACGTTTTGGGAACACATAAATTGTGCGTACAGCTAAGGAGTCAAATTCCCTGCCGGAGTCTGTTTCCTGGTAGCTACAACCTGGGGGTCTTTAAGTCCAGAGCGAATAGGTTACTTCTAGGCAAGCGTGCTCCAACGTCGACCATATAGTCGCTTACCATCAGGTGAAATAGTGGTCAAATGCGTACCTAACAATAATAAAATTATTTCTTTGTTTCTAAAGTTGTCTTTTTTTGTTATTTGAGTGTGTTGTGTTTTTGATAATAGAAAACGGTTATTAACAATTACGGTTATTGTCAAAATATGATAGCCTTTCATAAAATTAATTTAAATGAAATTGATAAAAAAGTGTGAATAAAAAATGTAGTATGATAGATACATAATAACACTGAATCAAACAATATTGTTATCAAGGCATTTTTCTAAGTATCTGAATATCAATTTTGCTAGTTTCACATTAGACCTTATCTTGTTATCAATAGATAAAATCCTATTTTGTAATAGAATAGGTAGCTTGCTAGATAGCAAAACTATGTGACAGAATTTTAATTTAATGTAAGTTGAGTTGTGGCGCTCTGTGGCTGAGGTACATACATATTTTTCTATTATAATAATACAAGAATCACGCAGGATGGTCCACCATGGACTGAGTGAGTGCAGGAACCATATTACCAGATAGATAGATACAAGAGTTTTTATACTATTGGGGGGCACTGGCAAATCTAGTGGTCAACCGAATGGTAAATGGTCACCACCATCTATGGTCATCTGCAACACCAGAGACAATGTAGATGATGCTTTCTCAGAGAGCTGAGAAAGCATCATCTACATTGTCTCTCTAGACATAGCTTAAATCTCTTATATAAGTATAGCACAACATGTCTTATTCTTTCATATACTCTATTCCACCTTCATCTATAATCAATACCTCCTTTCTAGTCATAACATCTTCACAAAGTTCATCCATCAGTAGCTGAAATATCTATTGCTACAACAACATTAAAACTTTTCCTTTAATTTGTTAATCCATGCTATGTTAGCATAGATTAATAAATTAAAAGAAAAATTTTATTAATGCGAAAAATGAACTTCTTTAAGATTTTGACACCTAAACTGCAGAACTAATATTGATGAATGTTGGTATACAGACAGTTTGGACCATAGAAGTAAATTCCCTTGGGATAATTTACGACTTTCACGAGGGCGAAACCGCTGGCAGAAGCTAGCACTCACCTGTCTCCTAAACAGTGCCGGATTAACTGCGTACCTAGCAAAAGTAGCAAATGTTACGGGCCCCGAGCATTGGCGGGGCCCGCGCTTGGACGTACAAAAACAAATGAAGATATCTAAACCTTACGAAATCTAACCAATATCGGATTGGCCATAAAGACCAATGTAGGCAACTGCCTTTTTTTTGGGGTGGGAAATCATCCTATGACTCTCTCGCTCTGGGTGGAGCGGGAAGGCGTCAGACTATTAGACTAAAACCCACCCCTGTTCGTTCCCTGCCCTGAGTGCCCATGGGCGCGGTAACTGTTTAATGTAGGCAACAACCTATGGGCCCATCGCTACATATGAGTCCCGCGGCCTAAGAGAAAAATAAGCTACAAGTTTTAATTCGTCAACAAAGATTTAGGACCCTTGGTAGAATTTGCTATAGGCCTCATGCTGGTTTAATCCAGCACTGTCTCTAAACCTGCTTCACACATGATATAATATGTCAAACAATGCCAGGTTTTACTTAGCATTCCACACCAGTGTTGTTCCTGCCATACTTGGGGAGATGCCAAATTAGCTTGTCTTAGAAGCAATACATCATTTTCCTTGAGTGTCATTTTAAGTGGCCTATAATTCTTTGTTATGTATTAATTTGTGGGAAAATAGATTTTCTTCAAGATCTATTTAGAACACTTAAATAGATACCCAAAGATAAGATACAGATGCACTAAATCGCCTAAAGGGATGCAAAGCACTCAACCTGAATAGCCTGCAATGAGCTACCAGATACAAGTAGAAGTCAATCTCGATGGGGATCTGACTGCCATGACTCTCAATCTACACATCTCCTCATAGTCATTGGACCGATTGCATGATAGAAGAAGAAAAAAAGTAATTACTAAACTTAATTATTTTAAGTTTGCTAAAGGAGTCTTTTTTTTTTTTGGATGGTGGCAAATCATTAAACGACTTCTGCTCTGGGTGGAGCGGGAGAGCGTGTCTGACTCTATTGACTAAATCCCCACCCGTGTTCCTTCAGTTACCTGTGCCAAGGGCCGCGGTGACTCTCTTTCGAATTTATCCGCGACTAGCATGTTAGAGTCTTGGAATAGTTTTGTAAATGTAAATTGGAAGAATTTTATCACTGGAATCTGGATAGTGATTAGAAAGATAAAAAAAAAATTGAGGCCCTTAAATCTCCCAGAAAATATTTTATAATATCTACAACTTTTTGGAATTCAGACTAAAGTTTGGAAAAGAAATATATTTGTGCAAAAAGCTAGCCAAATGTTGGCCATTGACATGAAGTTTATATCATTTTTGTACAATGCCTAAGGGTGTAATCTCACTAGAACGCCAGTGGCAACGTAGCCAGTCGCGCTGCCTACAAATAATTGTATTCAGTTTTTGCGCAACCAGCGGTACCCTTCATAGAGCTGTATTAATTTTGTTAGATACGTGACTGGCTGCGTCGCCACTGGCGTTCTAGTGAAGTTTTTTTTTTTTTTTTCTGGGTTCAGAAATCATCCAATGACTGGATGGATTCTTCATACTCCACTCGCTCTGGGTGGAGCGGGAGGGCGTGTCAGACTCTTACTGACTCAAACCCACCCCTGTTCCTTCCCTGCCTGAGTGCCCAGGGGTGCGGTAACTCATTTTCAGAAATTATCCGCTACCCCTAGGCATTTTTAGTGAGGTATAGGCCTAGTCATTAGTCTATGTAAAATTCAAGAATTTGGTATCAACAACATGTTTGTCCTACTAGGATAAACTGAATATTCCCCAGCTGCCTATTTGGTTGGATAGTGATCCAAACATGCACAAACACAACTCTTACAGACTATGCAATTCATAATTTACCTTGTTAGCTAAATATATATTTTCATAGATAAAAATATGAACACATGGTATCATTATCATTGTGAAAATGTAATAATAATAAATGAAACACTCATATTGATTACTGCCTCATGATACATAGTATTGTTTTAAATCATTTTTTTTTTTTACAAAATCTTTTAACCCAACTGTGTCAGAAAGGTGATTAGGTTTTTCATATTTAATGTAGGTTAGCCGCTGACTTGTGATTTTTGTCACTGTGACTTTTTGTTACCCAGTCGAGTGCTATGAAGATACATATGGGAGTGCGCTGATCATGGGGACTTGACAATATGGTGACAAATAGTTCCTAGGTCACTGAATTTTGAAAGATACTAACGTAGTTTAGAATATAGTGTGTAAAATTTTCCTTGAAACAATCTTTCAGTGTATATGGGATGCACCCAGTAGCGTTTTTTTCGTTTCATTTTTCTTATTTCAAGAGCACTAATTACACCAATCTGTAAGAAATCCATTTCAAGAATGAGCGCGTATTGTTGCCCAGTGACTTTTCAAGTGGGCGCATCGTGAGTGACAGTAGATGACAGTGACAAAAATCATAGCCTTACTACCCTCCAATATCAAGGTTTTTTACTCATGTCTTCATGCCAGTTATATGGGGGTTTAGTTTTTATTATTTCCTCCAACCACCGTCTCAGTATTCACCGTCTTGCTAGTTACATCATCATCCATCGCATCTTTAAGTCAAACACTACTCTTACAGAGGTACTCACTAAAGCAGGGTTTCCCAACCTGATGTTTGCGGACCCGCGAGGGTGGGTCCATGAGCATGTTCCAGAGGGTCCACGGAAGAACAGCTATACATATCAAAAATATTTTTGTAATATATTTTCTTGCAACTACCTACATGTCTTTAAATATATTTTCTTGCAACTACCTATATTTCTGGTTTTTTTTTTTCAAGGGGCCGTTATTATGGTTGTTATTCGGTCCGCAGTTAAAAGAGGTTGGGAAAGGCTGCACTAAAGTAAAAAAACCGGCCAAGTGCGTGTCGAACTTCGCACATTTAGGGTACGGAACCCTAAAGTTCGAGTCGAAGTATCAAGTGAGAGAAATATCAAAGAAAAAATCTGATTTATATACATATTAGTATTTATTAGTAAAATATACGTAGTAATAAACATTATCACCATATTTCAAATTCATAGGTTCAATGGGAAGTTAAAAAATTGTTCGGAACAATATTTTGTGACAGACGACGGTCAGACAGACGGACACGTGAGTGACAGCAATAGGGCTCCATTTGGACCCTTCGGGTCCGGAACCCTAAAAAGGAATTAAAAACATTTACCAGCCTCATAATAATATGGTAGGTGAATGTTTTTATTTCTTTTCTAATGATCTTGTAGATAGAGACTAGCAAAATAATAGTGAAGTACACTATAGCAAAGATTGTAAAAAAAAAAACGTTGCCCCACACTAGGAATTACTCCTGTATCGTGGGTGCGTTCACAAACATTTAAAACTCACATACACAAGACACCCAGACCCGGAACAACTATCTGTAGGCCATACAAATATTTGTTCCGTGCGGGGATCGAACCCGCGACACGCAGCGCAGCAGTCGAACGCTCAACCACTACGCCAACCGTGCCGTCAAATTTACATATAGCCTCCATTTTGCTTTTCACCATGACACATCAATTAACATGACTCTTTATTAGTTCATATTAATATGATTCACCACTCACCAGTAATCAAGCACTACTAGTAACTGTACAGTAGAAAATAGATTTTTCAAATTGATAGCACTGCCACTCTATTGTAAACATTTTTGATCTCACTAAAAACTTCTCGTTTTTAGGTTTTCGTACACGTACGGTAAAATGAGACCCTATTACTAAGACTTCGCTGTCCGTCCATCTGTCACCAGACTGTATCTCAAGAACCATGATAGTTAGACAGTTAAAATTTTCACAGATGATGTATTTCTGTTGCCTTTATAACAACAAATACTAAAAAACAGAATAAAATAAATATTTAAGGGGGCTCCCACACAACAAACATGAATTTTTTTGCCGTTTTTATAGATAATGGCACGGAAAACTTTGCGCGCGAGTCCGACTCGCGCTTGGTCGGTTTTTTGTTTATGTGACAAAAGAAATACCTACATATCCAATATTTTTTGGTAATACAACGAAATAGAAATTTTTAGTTATTTACCCTAGTATCAGCATCCTGCCCTTGAGTTTTATTATTGGGACAAATTATAATGAATTATTTTGAGTCAGCAAAATGTCTTCTATAAACCTCTCGTCACCATGATCTCAGTATCGTATTGAAACATGATGTACCTTCACTACCTTCAACATTTTCCCATTCCTATTTTAACTAAAGTAGCAAAAACTCAAAACCAGTAGTACCAACATTAAAACATTTTTTTTATGCAAAACAAGTTTTGTATCACAACAACTGGCCTTAATCAGTCCCTATAAAATGGCAGATCACCTATTTAATTGATTCCAGTCACATAAACACATACTTATGCATTAATTAAAGCAATTGACTAAGGAACCTTCACATAATTCCTTATTTAACAGGACAGACCTTAATTGATAGTAATTAAAAACTTTAAAATCTTTTTATTGTTATGGAAGTATGCAAGGTGCATTGTTTGTGTAAATATCAAGAGATGGGTTCATTGCCAAGCATTTTAGGTAAATTGGATAAAAGAAATGCCCAATATATAAGGGCATAAACATAAAACTTACCAACAATATTATTGGGAACACATTCATTGTGAGTACAGCTAGGGAGTGGAATTCCCTGCCAAAGTCTGTGTTTCCTGATAGCTACAACCTGGGAGTCTTTAAGTCAAGAGTGAATAGGTTACTTCTAGGGAAGCATGCTCCATCTTCAACCACATCATCGCTTACCATCAGGTGAGATAGTGTTCAAACGCATGCCTATCAACAATAAAAATAAAATAAAAAATTACCAATATCCAGCAATATTTTTCTTTTCTAGGGAAAACCAAATCTCTAACCTTTAGTTTAACGGGCAGCCAGTATTATAGACCTTCTAGAATCTAGGTATTACCCTAAAAATGAGCATTTTTCAGTGAACTATGAGTGCATAAGTAATACCAACATTGTGTAATGGTACAATTTTAATCATATCTGAACATTTTGTCTATTTTCCCTGTCTGTGTTGACAATGTATGAGGAAACTGATACCACAATGTGTACCATAGAGGTGTATTGTAACCTTTATGATACAATACAGTGAAATCTTTCAAATATTGTGTCCATAGATGATAATATGAAACCTCTTTTGTGTCTCCTTTATTTATTGTGCTTGAGAACAAAAACACATTACTACTGAAGATAATAAAATGGTATTACCTGTTAAATTTCATCACCTATTAATTATGGAACAGGTACCATGTACTAAGGAAAGAACTTGTGAGAGGCATTTACAAAGCAGTATAAAAATAATAAAAAGGATTGTTTACCAAATAAAATATGAGACAAAAAAAAAAGCAGTACTGGGGATTTTGTAAATAGCATAAGTCATTGTAAATAATAACAATTCGAAGGTATTATATCCATAATTATACTATTAATTAAAGAAGTCTGCTTATTAGTGCTTACCTAACAAGGAAAACAGGTCAAGAACAAATAACATTAGTAGGAAAATTATGATTTTTTAATGTCAAAAATGGTTTATCCAGTGATGAAATTATTGCTCTTGATATTTCTACACTTTGTGATCATATCAGCCCTTGAACATATATTGGGGATTGGTAGCGAAAAACTGTTTTATAAGACTAGGAGATTTAGCACTAAAGTGTGGGGATTAGCTCCAGAAAAGACAGCCCTGGGCCTAGTATGGAGTGAAGATGATGATAAACTAGGACTGTTAATATTAGTAGTCTTAAACATAATTATACTAATCCAAGGATCTGTGTCATGTTAATTAGTCATTAGCTATTCCTTGCTTCAAGAATCAGGACAAATACAGTATTTACAAAATAAGTGAATAAATATTGGATCTGCTTGTTTGCCATATAGAATCATATGGAATGAATATAGATACTACTTCTGGTGTAATTATTTCATGGTGGTTTATGACCTACTCCCTCTCAAAAAGAAAAGGTATGTCCCAGCAGTGGGTATCCCACTTATGCCCAGCAGCTTCTCTTGAAGCTATAGCTATTCAGAGTGACAGCAAGATTTCTATCTTAACCAAGAAGAACATCCTAAACCACCTAAAAAATAATAGATTTAAGATATTCTACAACAACAATCAAAATTAACCATTTCATCCTCATAAAAGAAAATTAGAAACTTCATAATTGACCTCCTTACAATATCACAGTTCAGCCAATAATAACCATTACCTTTTCCAATATTGGATGACAACAAGTATCAAGTCTGCTGTGGTGTTTATGACTAATAAAACTGATGTGAGTATGACCTGAATCTATGTTCTAGAGAAAACTTTATGATCTATGTTAACTATTAAATAAAGTTTGGAAAATCTTACGATTTATAAATTAATTGTTGGTTTGTTATGCTTGTAAGACAAAACCTTGTCTTTTAGATAACCATCTAAAAGATGATGATTAAGCACAAAGATTCCAGTTTGTAGGTTATTTTGATATTTTGTTGTTAATTTTGTTTATGCTCAGACAGATGTAGCCATAGATGTTATTGTAAAATTAATCATATAATGAGAAATGTGACCTGGATGTTTATTCCAACAAGAAACGTTAATATACTCATCTCTTTTCCACACATCTGTTCAAACGCAAATTAGAGGGACATGAGACTTGAAAAATTTGAATAATGTTCCCATGATATTTAGAGGGTAGAGTATTTAGAAATTGAGTTAATTTAACACAAATACGGTTGTATAGCAACCAATTATTTAACAACAAGCAAATTGTTGATAAGATTTACAAGTAACTGATTATAAGACTTCCAAAAGTAACAAAATATTAAGTCACAAAAAAAAACGCTTACCTGAATTTAACTTCATTGAAACAACGTGTTTCCTTGCTATCGAATGCGCCTTTGGGTGTTTAACAACGGCTCTAGATACTGTTCTAAAGAAATTATGCTACGTTTTCTCAAGATACACAACTGCAACAAAATGCAATCATATGTTCTCGCAAACTTTACAGCTAGCCCGCATTTTTATGTAACAATGACGTTTTTTAGTCGAAAACAGACTCCGAAAGACCGTTGCGAGAACTGTTTCACTTCTACATCTCTAGCAATAGTGAATTCAGGGAGCAAAACGTTAAAACTATCGGCGTAAGTAATGATAACCAAACATTAATCCAAACAAGCTATCGTCACAGGATGTAAACACTAAATACTAAAAACCAAACTAATGACAATAACATTGCATTTACCGTCGGAGTTCGAACGATAAAACATCTTCGACTTATTGCGATTCCCAAATCCGATTTCGCCCTTGACTAGCGGGCGCAAAAAGTCACCACTTACCGGCCATGACAAAGCCCAGCACAAAAACTTTAAGAAGTTCGATAGTTTTAGTACACAATCACTTGAGTGTTTTGCTAAAACATCACACAGATTTGCCGATTAAAACGGATTAGAATCATTTCAACATTACATCGGTAAAAAGTAATGGCGCTGAGAAATACATACAAATAATTACTGCAGAATTTAGTGTTGCCATACTGACATTCACTAAATCTACTAAGTTAAGTATTGCTATTTGCTATGCTATGCTAACAACTCGCTCTTGTAAATAGTTTTTTATTTTAACTGGCAAACCACCAGTCGCTACATCGCGTCACGCGTCGTGTGATCGCGAACGTTCTTGTACTTGTACATTATATAAATGACGTTGACGTCATTGGTTGTAACAAGCGTCCACAAAATTCACATATGTGAATTTTGATATTTGTCTCATTTGTGCTTGTACATGTGTGTTTACATGTTATAATTATACAAGTACATACAGAATAAAAACATAAAAATGTAAGCATATAAGTAATATTCAATATTCACTCATAATAGATTAACGTTACTAGCGCTGCATAAACAAAAAAAATCATTATTACGTGTTTTTGTAGAAAAAAATTGGAGTATCAAAATAACGAGTTCGGGGAGACGACTCTCTGATGACATAGTGTTTGCAGTGTTTTTCTTTTCAAACTATTTACATTTTTATTTCTAAAATCGTCTAGTTTTAACCGACGAAAAAAAGGAGGTTCTCAATTCGACCGTATATATAAATTTTTTACATAACCCTTTAAACATTTCATAACAAATCAATTTTAAAAATCAGATAACTAGTGCCTTTAAATTATGAGGAAACATAAAAACAAACGTACCAATTTTAATTAACACTTTTGGGCTATAACGCAGCCAAGTAAACAGATCGAAGCAATAAAAAAGCGCAAGAAGAGAATTTGTAACATTATATCCATACAGCGATGAGAAACACACTAAGGGAAAATGTTAATTACTCGCGTTATTTGTTCGATTTCAATATTTACTCATTCAATTTCAGTCCCGAGTTCCTTCTTGTCATATAACTATTACGATGGTAGAATTTTACTAAAGTAGCAACACCATAACTCTAAATGTCAAAATGGACGTTATATGAGAAAAAAACAGTCACGGAAAAGCGCGCATTTCATTTGTCCACTGTGCTGCCACCTATTAAATAATGTTATGAACTAAATTCTGTTTAACCGACACGTGCCGACACGCGATATTCATGATTTGATCAAATGACAAAACCTTTTAGTTTGATGATGGAAAATTATGTAGGTAAATATATCATATAAAACTATCTTGTGTAACTGAACAACATATTGTGTTAGCAGTTATCACAATAAATCTAAGAAAATCCAGGTCCCTAATATAAATTAGAGAGATAGGTGTTTCCGTTTTCCGGTACAGCATTGTGCTTTTCGAAAACTTGAAATAACGAACGTCAATCAATTCGTTTTCATCATTAGTATTGTTATTTTGTCAAGCGAGCAATAATTTTCAAAAGTTTAGAAACATTCTAGAAGGTCAGGAATAATTTGTAACATTAGTCAGAGCAAAAATATAGGAAATACTTCAAAATGACCTCATTGATTGAGAAAGAAAAATCGTGTGAACCACCTGAAGAGAAAAAGTGCAAAGTACCGAAGGTCAAACACGTTGAAAAGGAACCGGAATGTATAGAACCCGGGGCACTCGAAGTGAGGGAAAAGGTGTTGTACGAACCGGTATGATATCTGAATTATTAAACCATGTTCGTGCCTAAGTAGATAGGTAGGTACAAGTAGCGGCACGAAACTTTAGCGCTGACCGTTATTGCGCAGAAGTAAAAATTAAGGTACCTGAGGGGGCTAGCGGGATGAAGGGCGAGCGTGCGTAGTGCCGATTGGCTCTTCAGTCGCATTCTGTACCCCGCGCGCCCCCGCGCGCCACCCGCGCCACCCACCCATGCGCAGCAATTATCGTTCAGCGCTAGACTTACGCGCCGCTACTTGTACAGAAAGAAAGTGGTCAGACAAAGGTCTTACTACAATCATAGTCTCAAGGTGGTTTTACACCGGCGGTGAGAATGCAAATCACGCTTATCCTTTTACACCAAAAGATGTCTCGCGATGGCCAGCGGAGACCGTGCGGGTCCTCGATGGCCGGTGCGAAATTAGTATATATCCGTTTTACAAAGTAAATAAATACCTAGGTACTCTATTCTTAGACCTATGATCATCATCATTATTCTCCTGCCCTTATCGCAATTTATTTGGGGTCGGCGCAACATCTTTTTTTTCCATACCTACTTCTCTGTTAGCCGTCTTCTACTCTTACAGCTATAAGGTTCAATATTGTACCTACTAACAAATAATTTAATTCTCGTTTCGCACTGTATGCTCGCGCATCTAACCTTTTACACCAAAGATGGGCAGAGCGTGTAGAGAAATTTTGCCATAAAAATTTCAATCTCGCCCATCCTATTCACGCCTCGCCTCGCCGGTGTAAAACCACCTTTAGGGTTTTACTTGGTAAAATGCGAAAAAGTCGGTATAGATCTAAGAATATAATAAGTTTTACGAAGGTGGGTTTGTCTTGGATGGGTATGTAACCCCTAAAGCTGCGGTCTCACGGCCCGTCAATCGAAAGGCCGCGCGCCGCCCCCGGGCTGACAGGCCGTGGGAACTGTCGCATCTGATGAAGTCCGCGGTGTCCTGTCGTCGCCCGTCCGATCCATCGCAAGACGGTAAGTTCAAAGGCGCGGTACACCGCGGCGCGGTGCAATGTTTGAATTGAATGCGATGATGGATGAATGGCGGCCTGCAGGCCGACACACGCCGTGGGAACACTCGACACGGCCCGCGATAGACGTGGCAACGCCTAGCGCGGCGAGCCGCGGCCCGTCGATTCACAATCAGACAATCTACTGAACAGTCTCTTTTCAACGTTATTGCCAACGCCGGTAGAACCTGGATGAGATGGCACAGGAACGTGGGATAGGCACAAAAAAGCCTATGTTCAGCAGTGGGCGAAGACGGGCTGTGGATGACGATGGTGAATCTATTTTTTATGGCACCGAACACTTCGAACTCACGCACTCAAAAAAGTCTACCTACGTACCTACACCAACACATCCAAGACCTACCGCCTTGGTGAGATAGAACAACTATAGGGGATTCGGTTTCTCCTGCTGAGCGCGCTTAGTAATATTGGTAGGTAGGTACATGTTACAGCATCACCAAGCCTTACACTCTTGCTTGTCAAACGTTCTTCTTTCGAATCGATGGTGTTGATCTTATTAAATACGTTGGGCCCAGAAGCTGGCCACATTAATTGCAGCTTCAGTAGCTTTCATCAGGTTCTCTATAGTGCGGGTATATTGGCACTTGGTGCATTCCAGTATGTGAGTCATGTCATGTTCTGGATAGGGGCACCGCACTCACACTGGGTATCAGACGAGTCTATAAAACCCCACTTTGCTAAGTTATATTTGCAGCGGCCTACCTGACAACGCAACCGATTGAGTGCTTTCCATATAGGCCACTGTAGTTTTCCGTCCGGGTCAAACCACAAATCAAAGAATTGTAAGTTTGTATCTTGCGGCAAGTACCTATCTACCAAGCGTGTTGTTCCGGTATTATAGACAGCCTTTTCGCTTTGACTCGTGCTGTAGCTCGGCGCTGGCTTGCCTTTTTTTGTGGGGGTGGGAAATCATCCAATGACTTCTCCCGCTCTGAGTGGAACGGGAGGAGTGTCAGACTTACTGACTAAAACCCACCCCTGTTCCTTCAGTTTCCTGAGTGCCGAGGGACTCGGTAACTCCGTTTCCATTTTATCCGCTACCCCTGGGCAGGCCGCTGGCTTGCCTGCGTATGATATCTAACCAGTGACCAACCTTAGTAGTGGGTGACATTTAATTAGCTACTAATTAGGCCGAGGCTTAATCTATATAATTAGGACTAGCAGTCTTCAGCAATGATACGTCTAGCCAGAATAATGTCGGTTTGTTTTTCAAAAGAAACTAGCGGTGTCTGATGCTTGTGCCCACTTGGTTTGGACACATTAGTTCGGTATTGATTTACAGCTGAAGCCGGGAACTCGGGACTGTCGGGACTAAAGAAACATGGATAGACTGTCAAGGACGATATGTCTAGAAAGGTGGACATCTCGGTGACTACTGAGATAACGACAAATTAGAGACGTATTTAATGAATGAATAAGACGCATTGGACAGACTCTAAATGAATTGGGATAACGGCAAGAGAATGATGATGGCTGAATGGGTCTCTAGCTTGAGGTTACATTTTGGTACAAGCAAATTGACCATTTTTACGCATTATGCGTTCATCATCAGCCTTTTAATGTCCCCACTGCTGGGGCTCAGGCCTCCTCTCTGTGAGAGGGTGTGGGCCGTAATCCACCACGTGGGCCCAGTGCGGATTGTTGGATGACACATGTCTTCGAATTTTTGGTTCTAGGACATGCCGGTTTCCTCACGATGTTTTCCTTCACCGTTTTGAGAGCAGTGGTGATGAAATAATTTACACAAAGTAAAGCGCCTGCCTGGGTTTGAACTCACGACCAACAACTTGTAAGTCGCGGCCAATACCATTGGGCCACCACTGCTCTATCTCTCATTATGCGTTACGCGTTTCTATTATCAAAGGTTAGGTAGGAGGTAGAGTTCCTACAGCCTTTAGTTTGATTACTAAAACAACAAATCATTAACGCGCCAGGTGCAAAAAAGCACAACTTTTGCTTTGTCCGGCGACCATTATTTTACGAAATGCATATCGACAAGTGCTATTTTTTTTTGGGGTATTGGAAATCATCCAATGACTTCTCCCGCTCTGGGTTGAGCGGGAGGGTGTGTCAGACTTTTACTGACTAAAACCCACCCCTGTTCCTTCAGTTGCCTGAGTGAGTGCAAAGGGCCGCGGGAACTCTTATTACGTATATTAATTTATCGGCGACCTCAGGTAGGAGATCGACAGGTGCTGAGGTGAATAAACGAACGTACGCGCGCCAAGCTTAAATTGGCGGGAGAATAGGGAACTAAAGTAAATGTACTGGAGTTTTCTTTTTCCCGTTGCAAGCAGCGCCGCATCAAACAGCAAAGATAACTTTGCCAAAGAACACTGGTAGACATCTACGGGATACGGGTGCTATTTTTTAACAAAGAAATTGAAATCATGTATTATCTACGTACAACTTTAATTATACTGTCAATGACGAAGGTATTCATAGTTTTTTATTGCCTTATTTGACTCTTCTATGGGAAAAAGAGAAAAATAATGTTTTCGTAGAAAACAATTAATTTCTGGTTTCTTACATCATGCAAGCTTCTGTCCTGTTGTTTGCACTTAAAAGTTTCTCAGAATGAGAGTAGATGGCGCTCCTTGTCTTACAATTTCTTTACTACATTAATCAACAATGTCTTCGTTTATCATTCTTGCTGATTTACCTAGCCTTTTAGATACCCGTATACCGTATACCAGTCTTGAAAAGGTACAAGGACAGAAAGCTAATGACTAATCTTATCGTTACTGGTCCAAGTTTTAAGAAGGTACTTCTTAAGGGAGACGCAAGATTGATAACTCTTTAAGATGTTAGGTAATAGGATTACAGGACCAACCTGTTGAACACCATGTAACAGAAAGTGTGTCTTAGGGAGTTTTTTTGCACTTAAACACTAGAAAGTGGTGACGGGCGGGCGTTTTGGGGGGCTGTGTACCATGTTTTGATCTTGACGTTCGAAAAGTGCTGATTCTCAACCTAATTTGAATAAATGACTTGATTTTTAGTGGTAACACCGTCTTCAAACTAACCCAAAAAAAAGAACAGTTATTTAAAATCAGCCTGTATGTTTTTCCACTGCTTGACACAGGCCTCCTCTCTGTCTCTGTGATCACGAGATCCCAGTGCAGTTGGTGGAAGTCAAGTCATCAAATTTTTGGTAATAATTGATTATCCAACGATTCTCTAAAGCGGTAAGTATTGTGTGGTGTACGATGGATTCCACTTACCATTTTTATTTCCGTGGTCGAATATGATGCTTAATTTCTGTAGGCTGTTCTGCCTAGCTTCGGCGAATAACCGCCTCTTGTTCTTGGGTGATGGCTGCGTGGCTAACGGTGACACTACCATCGTGGTGGTTGCCATATTGTCATAGCACCATGACCCGTACAATCTGAGGACAAATGGATTGTGTTAAGCTGTACTTATAGAATTTAATTGTGTGTACTACACGCGTCATCTATAGATTTTTTTTTCTAACATGGTTAAATTTTACCTATGTGGTACAACATGATCACGCAACAAAGAACAATGGTGTACCTAAAGCTTTACTCCCTTGTTTATGTGCAAAATCCTCATGGTTACTCTTCGTCTGGGGAAAACGGAGAGTTATCTCTGACTTCTACCGGCTAAAACCTCACACCTAAAACTTCCTACCGCTTCCATAAGCGGACCTCGCATTTTAGTTTAGTTAGGTCATCTTTTCTAACAGCCGTTTTAGAGTTTACTTCCGTCCTAGCCATATCGACATCTTTGCTGTCTTCTAACCAGTCTTGTCGCTGTTCATTTCTGGATTATTGTATCTAAATTCTAGAATCTGCCATGTAGCATTTCGGTTGCTAATCAAAAAAAGCTCTTCATTGGACCCCTTCCTATTTCTGGATCTGATGTTTTGAGTCTTATTAGTAAATTGAGTACAATGTCAATGATATAATTGTCTTGTACATTCAATGACCTTCCAAAACTCCACTTTATCATTACAGGACTTGGCAATTGATAAAAGCAAGCTTGAACTGGATAGAATTACGCGAATGCAGTTTAAAACTGGATTACTTTGTACGTTAGACTTGGGTTTTTTTTAAGATGTTTCTTCTTACAGATACGTCATCCCATTAGTCCTTATGACCTCTTTTTTTTCATTGAGAAGCTCGCGCTTGGTCACTAGATGGAGCACGGTTGCCTAGAAGTACCTGACCTATCCACTCTTGACTTGAAGACCCTCAGGTTGTAGCTATCAGGAAACACAGACTCCGACTGGTAATTCCACTCCTTAGCTGTATGCACATTGCACAATTAATATGTTCCCAAAACATTTTGTGCGTGTGTGTGAGATCCACCTCTGCTAGATAAAGGGGTTTTCTCGATCCTCGACTATTCTTATTCAATTGCTACCCTTAAAACCTAATTTTAGTGTTCATCGTATTATTGAAACTGAAAATTTTCCGATAAGATTTGGCTACTTTAGAACCCACAAGAAAAATGTGGCTACATGCTTCTAAACAGTCTCTTTCTCACTTAGGTGATTATCGTTAGTGTAATTGCTAACTTATTAATGGAAAATTTTCAGCAAAGATGAAATGCAAATGTGTGAAAATATATTTTATGTAAACGATTCGATTACCCATACGATAATGAGGAACCCAAACAGCTGTACGCACGGAATAATATTTTGCCACAGTTTAATAATACTGCAAACATTTCGTGATGACCACATCAAGAGGAGTTATTCCATGTTTACTTTTTCTTTTATAAAAGAGACCACAACTTTTGAATTGGTTCTGCGAAAAATTGCAAATATGTGTATATAACAAGTCGGGTTAGTTACGGGTAGACCGATTTGTGGATTTGTCTCCGCCCCGAATAGCAGAATAACTATAATTAGAACAATAAAAAATCGTAAAAATTATGATGAATATTCATTTTCTCAAATATTCTCAATACATTTTGTATTGAACTACTTTGTTGATGATATCTCGAGAACAGATTCATTTATTGATTCTGAGGGCGACACGAAGTTCGCCGGGTCAGCTAGTTGCAAATATTTTACAAGATTTTATTTAGTTTTACCTGTCCCGTTGTCTGTTTGTCGGTCTGTAATCAAATCTTGGAAGCTAAATTAGACCCAATTCCCAATGTCCGATTGGACTCGAAAGATGTTAAGTACACCTTTGAGGTCCAATGTTTCATCATCTTTAACTTTTGTTTGGTTGAGAATTTTCCACATACCTTAAAAAAAATACCTAGCGGCATTTAGATACGTCAGACAGTGTGTTTAAAATTATAAAAACAGAAGCCATTGTTTCGTGTGAAAACAATGACCTTTTATTCTTCAGAAAATAATGCTACAAAGATCTGAGAGTGCTGATACATCTACTTGGAACTTCCAGTCTTCTCAGTCGAAGTAAACGGAATTTAATAAGAACAGGCTGAGTGCTAGTCGTACTCTCACACGAAGGGTTCCGTACTAACAAATCGAAATCTGAAAGTTTTTTTTTTTTAGGTGTGTCCGCTGATTTCTCCGTCAGTTGTGGACCGATTTTCAAATTTTTTTTATCCGAAAGAATATACTCTCAAGGTGGTCCCATATAAATTTTATCGAAATTGCTTTAGCGCTTTTTGAGAAACTGAACAAAAACGAATAGTACGTATACCTAGATGACATGAAAGAGATGAAAGAGTGAAAAATAAAAAACTTTTTTGAAAAAAAAAAACAACCGACTTCCAAAAAAAAATACACTAAAAATTAAAAAATTACTTTAATTTCGGCAGTCGGTGTCAAATAACAAAGAAATAAAATACAAACACCGACTTTCGAAATTAAAGTATTTTTTAACCGACTTTCGAAAAAGGAGGAGGTTCTATGTTCGACTGTAAGTATGTTTTTTTTTTTTTTATGTATGTCCGCGCATTTCTCCGTCAGTTGTGGACCGATTTTCAAAATTATATTTTTATCCGAAAGGATATACTCCCGAGGTGGTCCCATATAAATTTTATCGAAATTGCTTTAGCGCTTTTTGAGAAACTGAACAAAAACGAAAAATACGCATATCTTGATGACGTTTTTGTGTTCTCACAAATGTTTAAATTCCACGTTCCATGTTATTGGGGTTTTTAGTTGTGGGGTATAACAACTAAAAAGCAAAAAATAAAAAACTTTTTTACAAAAAAAACAACCGACCTCCAAAAAAGAAATACACTAAAAACTAAAAAATAACTTTATTTTCGGAAGTCGGTGTCAAATATCGAAGAAATAAAATACAAACACCGACTTCCGAAATTAAAGTTATTTTTTAATTTTTAGTGTATTTTTTTTTGGAAGTCGGTTGTTTTTTTTTGTAAAAAAGTTTTTCATTTTTAGTGTATTTTTTTGTGGAAGTTGGTTTTTTTATTATTATTATTCGTTGTTATATCAGCAATAGAAACACTAATTATGTGAAAATTTCAACTGTCTACCTATTACGGTTTATGAGATACAGCCCGCCGACTGCAAGACAGACGGACAGTTGAGGCTTAGTTAGTTTCTGGGTTTGTTGGTTACCCTTCGCTTACGGAACCCTAAAAACACATTCTGACAAACAAGGATTTGATTGGTCGTTGAATAGTAAAAGAAACAAATTATGAGGTGTGTCTAATCGTATTCTTGATGCAGAAGTACATATGTGTTATAGGTACTTGTATACCTATTTTAATGATACAAACGTAGAATACATTATAAATGTTACATACACATGCAAATAACAAAGAAATAATACATATAAAGATTCCTTCCGAATAATCTGACGTAATGCCATACCCTAAGGAGCAACCTCACTATGAAATTCCTATTCACTCTTTCAAATGAGACAGCCACTTTTAAAATTATTCGTACTATAAAAGGCGGCGAAACGTGTTCAACAACTACACGGATGACAGATTTTGGCACAAGACTTGACTAGACTTAAGTACTACAAGAAAATTGGCGTGCATAGAATATTATTAATAGTAGATATCGTTGGAATCTTATGCATTTTAAATGCACAATAACCATTACCCTGTGATAGATAGTTGGAAGGACTTTTTCTTTTTTTTTGTGGGGTGGGAAATCATCCAATGACTTCTCCCGCTCTGGCTGGAGCGGGAGGGCGTTTCAGACTCTTACTGACTAAAACCCACCCCTGTTCCTTCCCTACCTGAGTGCCCAGGGATACGGTAACTCATTTTCAGAATTTATCCGCTACCCCTAGGCATCAGGCACCGGCGATGGGCCCCGTCAGTGGTGGCTGACACTCATCTCTTTTAGGCGCGCGTGGAACACTACACGCCGTCGACTCACGGGCCAGATGCTGATCGGACGGCGAGCTACCCACTGCTCGCCGTCCGCAGGCCCGGGAGTTGGAAGGAGGATTCCAAAAGGATATTGATAAAGAGGAGTCTCCCCCCTCTAAGGAGAATTACCCCTCAGCAGGTGTATTCGCTAACTCAGTTGACATCAATTTGATATTAGGCACTATGCAGTACATTGCTGCTTTGACGTATAGGAAAAATACACCTGCTGGTCTTAACCAGCAGGCGTATTCGCTAACTCAGTTGACATCAATTTGATAGGCACTTTGCCGTACATTACTGCTTTGACGTATAGGAAAACCGTAGTGCCTATTATAATCGATGTCCACCGAGCAATGTACTGCATAGTGCTTATCAAGTTGATGTCAACTGAGTTAGCGAATACGCCTGCAGAGCGGTAATTCTCGTATTTTTAAGTAACGTTCACATTCGCATCGCTGATTTCCCTATATGTTGACAAGTTTTTGACATTTATTGAGACTAAGATGGAATTGACCTTCTGATCATAGTTTCCTGGAAATTTATTGATTTGGCTGAAACACAACTGAAATCAAAGACTCTTACTTCGTAGATTACGCTAACTATAATCTGCCCAGGGGTTGTGGATAAATTCGAAATAGAGTTACCGCGCCCCTGGGCACTCAGGGCAGGGAAGGAACAGGGGTGGGTTTTAGTCAGTCAGAGTCTGGAAGAGCGGGAGATGCCATTAGATGATTTCCCAGCCCACAAAAAAAAAAAGCTTATTATAATATTATAAAGGCGAAAGTAGTTTGTTTCTTCGTTATCTTTTCACGCATAAGCCACTGTACCGATCATCATGGAATTTTGCAATTAGTAAGGGGTTCGGAAAAGGACATATGATACTGTTACGAGCTATGGGATAAATTATTTTACACCAATTAATTAACCAAATATCCTTTATTAACTCAACAACTTATTTACACAAACACTAAATCGCTAATAATCACTATTCTCTTCGTAATCGCTTGTATTCGCTTCCGTTCGCATTCGTAGTCGAAAACAGACTGACTCACTCGCCCGCCGTCCGGCCTATTTATACGGTCATGGAAGTTTCCAGAACATTGTCGAACTATTCTATAGTGGAATATTCTAGAAACATCTATGAACTTCTATACAGTACCACAATGGAATGTTCTCGAACCTAGTGGAAACTTCTGGAAACTTCGACCACATTCTCGAACGTTCCAGAGTAATACGGTCGACGTAACACTGCCTACCTTAGACATGCTCGTCCCGAGCATCATTAGTCCCGTAGTATTGCGCCAAACGGTCTACATGAACAATCTTAGGCGCACCTCGTGGACCCTTCTGTATTTGGTAGGTGACATCGTTGATCCTGGTCACGATTCGGTATGGTCCATCCCATTTTGCTTGCAATTTGGGAGACTTCCCTTTGCTGCGCACTGGGTTATGCAACCACACCAGTGAACCCTCGTCAAAACCTCTATGGTTTGCCTTCCGGTCGTATCGGGTCTTCATCTTATTAGACATTTGTTGGCCGGATTGTCTGATATGCTCATATACATCATTCAACTTGTTACGCAAGTCATTCACATAATCGGTTACACTGCGTGGGGCATCAGGGGGGGTTCCAGTGATTAAACCTGCAGGTAACCGTAATTCCCTTCCAAAGTTCGCGAAGGCTGGTGTCACAGTCGTACTTTCGTGAACTGCACTACGGTAGGACAGAAGAAATGGCTGTATGTGCTTGTCCCAATCCCTTTGCCTGCTTTCCACAACTTTTGCCAGATATCTCTCCAACGTTTGGTTGAAACGTTCTACCATTCCATCAGATTGCGGATGGTAAGAAGTGGTTCTGGTCTTGTGAGTACCCATCAGTCGACAAGTCTCCTGGAAAACTTGTGATTCAAAATTCCTCCCTTGGTCGCTGTGAATTTCCAAGGGTACTCCAAAACGACAGAAGACTTCCTGAACCAATTTATCTGCGACTGTTGTTGCTTCTTGGTTGGGAATGGCGAAGACTTCTGTCCACTTTGTGAAGGAATCCATGACAACCATGAAGTACTTGTTTCCGTTTTCACTTTCCGGAAATGGTCCTGCAACGTCTAGTGCTATCCGTTCCCAGGGGGCTCCCACGTTGTATAATTGTAAAGCACCTCTGCTGCGTGTCTGGGGTCCTTTCACAGCCGCACAACTGGTACATTTGCGGCACCAGTCCTCAACATCCTCTCGACAGTGAATCCAGTAAAACCGCTCTCGTATCTTCACTAGAGTTCTTTTTACCCCCATATGTCCTCCTGAACATCCATCATGGTAGAGCCGTAAAACATCAGGTACTTTGGCTTTGGGGACAACAATTTGTAGATGACAGTTGTCTCCTCGAGCGTTTTCCCATTTACGGCACAAGACTTCATCCTGGATAAACAAGCTGTTCCATTGTGCCCAATAACTTTTCGTGATTGAACTCAACGCCGCAACATCACTCCACTTGGGTTTAGGAGCACCAGCTTTAATCCAGTCGAAGATCGGTTTAAGGTCCGGGTCATTTTGCTGAGCAAGCTGTAGGATTTCCTTCCATTCATTGTTGACATCCATTCTTAGCATCCTCACTCCGCTCATTCCCGGGTCGGACCTATCGTCCACATCGCGTGCGCACACTATCACACAGTTGTCCTTCTTGGAGGCCACGGCGCTGGCAACACCATTCGCACCTGCACTCACTTTACTCTTCACTTGCTTCTGTTTTATGCACTTGTCGGGTGCCGCACCGACCTTGACGACATCACTTGAACTAATGCTTTCAGGGGCCTCCGCCACGGTCGTGCGCCATGTCGCGCCACTCGCGCTCCTCCACCGAACTGGCCGAGCCGCCCTTCCTTGCTGGGATTGATCTTCTCTCAGTATGCCTCGCTTTGGACAGCTTAACCAAAGATGGCCCCTTTCTCCACAAGTGTAACATCTAGGGCTATATCCTTGCGGACGATCGCGTACAGGTGATGCCACAACCTCCCTAATACGGTGTGTTCGATGGTCTTGCCTCACTGCCTCTACTTCCAAGGCATGGGCCAAGGCATCCTTCAGTGTCTCATGATGCCCAAGTCTTACAGCGGCTCTAACTTCCAAGTCACGTATTCCGTCGATGAACGCCTGTACCAGATTTCCATTGATGAGTGCAGGGGCGGACTGGTATGCTTTCCGAACCAACTTTTCAACTTCCAAGGCCCACTGCTGTAGGTTCTCGGCACTACGTTGAACGCGATCCCTTAACTTAGCGCGAAATACGTGCTCCAAGTGAGCGTCGCCGTATCTGCACTCTAACGCTTCCAGCAGTTGTTCGTAGGTCACATCCTTGCCAAGAGCCTCAAGTATGGTTAGGGCCTGGTCTCGGAGTCCTAAGGTGAGCGCGGTCATAGCTTGCTCTTTGGTCCACCCATTCGCCTTCATAACGGCTTCAAATTGAATTTTGTAAGCCGACCATGAAGATGTTCCGTCGAATGGTGGTACCTTAAATCCACGTGCCGAAGGTGCAGCAACCACTGAAGGCACAACCCCGTCTCCAGTCCTAAGTTCACCTAAAGCCTTCATCACCCCAGCAATCTGAACTTCAGCTTCTGAAATACGATTCTCATGCTGGTGAACCTGCTCCTTCATCACCTGGAGCTCCTTGCCAAGTGTTGAATGAAGGTCTTTTATGAGGAGCATCTGCTCTTCTTGGCGGCGAGCCTGCTCCTCTTTATCTTGTTGAAGCTTCTTTTCCAACCGACTGGCCTGCTCCTCTTGACGGCGGGCCTGCTCCTCTTGACGACGAGCCTGTTCCTGCAACAGCACCATTAGCGCAGACAAGTCTGGCACCGCTGGTGCTGAAGAAACTCCACATGGACCAGCGATTGGCTCTGTCGCAGGCTGAGCACCACCCGGCGTCTGTATCGGTGAATCTCCAAACCGCCTCTGATCCATGTCTTGCTGCCGTTGACTCCTTGTACGAATACCCTCCGTGTCGTCCTTTGGTAAAATTGGCATGATTTATCCCTCACTTCTGACACCAATTTGTTACGAGCTGGGTATGGGATAAATTATTTTACACCAATTAATTAACCAAATATCCTTTATTAACTCAACAACTTATTTACACAAACACTAAATCGCTAATAATCACTATTCTCTTCGTAATCGCTTGTATTCGCTTCCGTTCGCATTCGTAGTCGAAAACAGACTGACTCACTCGCCCGCCGTCCGGCCTATTTATACGGTCATGGAAGTTTCCAGAACATTGTCGAACTATTCTATAGTGGAATATTCTAGAAACATCTATGAACTTCTATACAGTACCACAATGGAATGTTCTCGAACCTAGTGGAAACTTCTGGAAACTTCGACCACATTCTCGAACGTTCCAGAGTAATACGGTCGACGTAACAATACTTTTCATCCAAAAAAAAAACCGGCCAAGAGCGTGTCGGATTTCGCACATTTAGGGTTCCGTAACAAATGAGGGAATTATCAAAGACAAAATCTGATTTATCAATCTATTGGTATTTGTAAGTAAAATATACGTAGGTTATTAATAAATGTTATCACCAGATTTCAGGTTCATAGGAAGTTAAAAAAATCGACGTAAAGGCGTCTACGGACACGTGAGTGACATCAATAGGGCTCTGTTTGAACCCTTCTGGTACGAAACCATAAAGGACTGTTCCCGAGAAAAAGAACAATAGCTTTCGACGGTCATAATAATTGCTTTAGGACACTAGATGGCGCTACGTGTCTTTCGAATTATTTTGCACCCGTGCAAAGCTAGGGTGGGTCGTTAGTAAACACATAAAACGATCCCCACGTACATATAGATCTATAGCAGTAACTATCATGTGTATTTGACAACTGGGAGTGGTACCAGACATAGTACTCTATTATTTACTAACACAATGTTGTTCTCCCAGACATGCAACACGGAAATAAACGTAACTCGATCAGCTGATAATAATTCATCAGTAAGTTGTTTGTTTACGTCTGAACTACTATTAGTTGGATGATTTCCCACAGGAATTGTAAGTGTAACCCACAGATTATTATTGGCTTTGCACGCGACTAATGAGCGGTCTGTGGTAATTGCTACTATATTGCAACTCTGGATAGATAAAGCCGATATTGTTTTACGTGACTAAAAGCTAATCCCTAATGCTGAAACTTCCGGTTTGAAACATGGCGGGTATGGAGTAACTCAAATGCGCCAAAAAGGCATGAATCAAAGGGAGACAAACAGTGGATTTGAGCTGTTAAAAACTTTTTTACAAAAAAAACAACCGACTTCGGTAGTCGGTGTCAAATATCGAAGAAATAAAATACAAACACCGACTTCCGAAATTAAAGTTATTTTTAAATTTTTAGTGTATTTTTTTTTGGAAGTCGGTTGTTTTTTTTGTAAAAAAGTTTTTTGTTTTTCGCTTTTTAGTTGTTATACCCCAGAACTAAAATCCCCAATAACATGGAACGTGGAATTTAAACATTTGGAGAACACAAAAACGTCATCAAGATAATTATGCCTATTTTTCGTTTTTGTTCAGTTTCTCAAAAAGCGCTAAAGCAATTTCGATAAAATTTATATGGGACCACCTCGGGAATATATTCTTTCGGATAAAAAAGAATTTTGAAAATCGGTCCACAACTGACAGAAATGCGCGGACATAAAAAAAAACATACATACAGTCGAACATAGAACCTCCTCCTTTTTCGAAAGTCGGTTAAAAATAGGATCACTTTAAATTGAACATCACTAAAGATGGGATCTCCCATTCAACCCGTGTAGTTCTGGATGCCCGCAAAATTGGGGCAAGAAGAAATGTGTCAAACGACTTATGAAATTCAGCGAGTTTAATAATCATCGAGATTAAAACGTTGACACTGTAAACATGCTAACCAGAACAAGGTTAACAGACAACATGATTATTATCAAACGAAAGCACACAACGAATTTTTGGCCCAAATTCAAGGAAAGTACGCTTTTGTATTAATAAAGTGACTAATTCCCACGTGCGGATTTCAGCGAAGCGTTGTGAATTGGAGAATTCTTTACAATTGCATGTATCATCTTGTGATTCTTGTGCCCCAGTAGTTAATAGGGTCAACTGCATTGATTCTTCGAGTGAAGTTATCGTCGATTCTATGAATATAATATATGATTGCCTGGTACTACGAGCTAAACTTAGGTGACACACTTTTCTGTTACCACTATAAACTTCTTGTTTAGTAGGTATCACTACATAGTATAAAACAAAGTCGCTTTCTCTGTCCCTATATCCCTATGTATGCTTAAATCTTTAAAACTACGCAACGGATTTTGATTCGGTTTTTTTAAATAGATAGAGTGATTGAAGAGGAAGGTTTATATGTATAATTTGTACCCGAGCGAAGCTGGGGCGGATCGCTAGTAATTTATATTTTGAGATTGTCAGTCTTTCCAATCTTCTTGGGATATTGCGACCAATGCCTATTAAGTAGGCATGTGTATATTATGACGTCTTGTCGGTACTACATCTCTGTCCCATTATATTTGTGTGTTTTATTGGTTTATTGATGGTTTGGTACGAGTATTTATGACGACTTATGAATTGGAGTTCGAAAGAAAACCTGTCAAATGTACACTACAAAACATCTTGAATGTCAGCTCAATCGACCCAGACTATAAAAAATTCTAAGGTTTGACGTCAATATAAACCGGTCTAGGTTAATTTTGGATCTTAACAACAAATTAAATGGCGCAACAAATTAAATACCTTTTTTTTTAGTGCGATGCCGTATTACAAATTTACAATGGTGTCTACTGATCCTTTCTAGAAGACGACCGACGGAGCTTGTTTTATATCATGGCGCTATTGGAGTTTAACTTGGAGAAATCCCGATTTGTTGTTTTTATTCTATATCAACTTTTGTCTATTTTTCTCTGCATATCTTTTAGGAGACTTGCGTGATTATATGATGTTCGTCGTCATCATCAAACCCATCATTCAACTCAGCCTATCGCAGTCCACTGCTGGACATAGGCCTCTCCCAGGCTGCGCTACAACACCCTGTCCTCCGCCTTCCGCATCCAGTCACCCATCATTATTTGCAGGCAATTCAATTTCATCATATTATTCGGTTCTTTCACATTAATTTCACAACATTAGATATGAATAATAATTTTAATATTTCAGACTATTCGTGCAATCATTGCTACGTCGCGTCGTTCGTTGACTCGTCTGCGCCAGTTATTTTTGTCTCGAATGAAACTCCGACTGTTCTGATTTCAATTTTGACTGAACGTTGATGTAAAACTGCCTAACCATATGATTAGCGGATTCTAAATGCAAGATAGCATAGGTAGGTACGTCTAATATATTTAGGGCCGATTTCACCATTCGCTCTGTAAACTAAGTTTTACTGAACTAAACTTAGCGTAAAAAATAAAAACCATAAAAAAGATTATAGTGAGTTAACCTTAAAAGATAGACATATGCTGTCGTGGACTTTTTATAGAACTTTTAGAGGAGGACAATTCCGTCATACATATTTTTTGCGTAACTTTAACCGTTTACGCAGTGCACGCAACTGAAGCTCTCAAAAAGATTTTTTTTCCCGTCTTTGCCACATTTTTCATTTATTCTTCGCTCCTGTTAGTCGCAGCGTAATGTTATATAGCCTATAGCCTTCCTCGATAAATGGACTATTCAACACCAAAATCATTTTTCAATTCGATCCAGTAGTTCCTGAGATTAGCGCGTTCAACCAAACAAACAAACTCTTCAGCTTTATGACACCAGCTTAAACGTCGAAACCTGGGCGTTTAGAATTGGTGAAATCGGCCCTTAATTCAGCAGTCTATAGGAAAGACCTCCTCTGAATTATTAGTGGGTAGGATAGATACTATCCCACCCAAATCTGTCCATCTTCCGAGTAAGAAAAGTTATATTAAGAACCTGCTATTAATTTATTTATTTATTTATTTATGTACACAAAACAAAAGAGAAAAAAAAATAACAATTACAGAAACAATAGTACAAAGGTGCTGCTTATTTCTAAAGAAATTTCTTCCAGCAGACCTGCGACTGGAAAGTTGGATATGAAACGTAGACACAGTGTGTATAAATAAATAAAGACTATAAACCTAACTAATTCAGACATAAAAATAAAAATACATTAAAAGGAAATAAAAGAAATATATATATATATATATGTAATAATAAATAAAATACATACCTATAATATATCACTATGGGATGATAGAGGTAATGCTCTTTGACCAGTTTTCTGAACTGATGTATGTTATTAGAGTCACGAATGTTAGGTGGAAGTGAGTTCCACAATCGTACCGCATGAACAGAGAAGGAGTGGGAATAGGAATGGGTTTTATGGGATGGGAAATTGAGATGATGCTTAAGGTGGGATCTACATGGGGCATCGGCAGGGCGAGTGAACGAAAAACGATCACGCAGGTAGCCAGGGTACTTACGGTTGAAAAGGATGTTGAACAGGAATTAATCACATGGTTATTTTTAAAAATAGGGATACTGTTTTTTATATTTTTAAATGTTTTTTTTTTATCTTTTTAATTGAAATATTTGAAAATATAATTTAATATGTCATCAGCCTTTTAAAGTCCCCACTGCTGGGGCACAGGCCTTCTCTCTGTGAGAGGGTGTGGGCCGTAATCCACCACGCGAGCCCAATGCGGATTGGTGGATGCACATGTCTTATTTTTGTTTCTAGGACATGCCGTTTTCCTCACGATGTTTTCCTTCACCGTTTTGAGAGCAGTGGTGATGAAATTATTTACACAAAGTAAAGCGCCCGCCTGGGTTTGAACTCACGACCTGCAACTTGTAAGTCGCGGCTAATACCACTAGGCCACCACTGCTCTTTTAATATGTATATACAAATTAATAAACGAAAACCAAATAAATAATTAAAATTTCCCACACCCTGAACCCTCTCTGTGTGAGAGAGTGGGATTCGATCCACCACGCACTTTGATTAAAAGAAATCGCACATCTTCGATTTTTTTTTTATTGGTTCCAGCTAGAGATAGATAAAAAAAACCGGTTTATATTCGTAAAAAGATGCGTTTTGAAATAAAATTATAGGCAAACTGTCAAAAATGCGTGCTGTAGATAAAGAAACTCGACATGGCACGTGGCTTGCTTTAATTTATTTCTTCCGCACGTGACCGACATAATCCATTAATTCATGCATATGACAGGCAAGACTTAGACAAGACCGCTTTGAAGCCGAATTGAACAAGATTAAACTATTTACCCTTGTCCCCGTATATTCTTTTATGTGGTATCAATAATCGATAGTTTCATTCACGGGTAATCTATATTTTATGCTGGTAATTCTATTTAACAAGGGGCTGACATTTAGGCTTATCCCTTATCCAAATTGGACTTCGAATGCTTATTAGAAAATTGATCATAGTTTTATCAAGGGCAAATTACATTATGATTTGAAATATTCTGATCAAGCTTCCGAGGAAAAATCTCTTATGTTAATAAAAAAAGAAAATAAAAATAGTACTTGTGCAATTTTAATCATCACCACCATCATCATTATCAGACTTTTAATGTTCCCACTGCTGGGGCACAGGCCTCCTCTCAGTGAGCCCTCTCACTGAGAGGAGGCCTGTGGGCAATTTTAATTATTTATTTGATATTATTTTGATGATTTTATGTTATGGCAATAGGTATGAAATTAGCAGAGTAGATCAATTAATTATTATTCGATTTATTTTATTTTATGTAAAAAATATATAAGTAAAGAAATATTATCATTAAAGCTGTTCATGAACCTGAATCCACAAATAAATTAGAATAAGTAGAAGCAGAAACACATTCGAAAAGGGCAAAGACTAAAGACCTCATGTAAACATGTTCACTATATTAATCTCGGGTTTGTCTCTACCACAAGAGGTTTGTAACTTTATTAGCTAAGCGTTTAGAGGTGCGTATAATTCAACAATGTCGAACACCATCCAGTAAGGATGACAGCAATTACTATAGACCATTGATCGCGACTTTTTGTTAGGGTTGACGAAAATTATGATAGCTAGGTACAATCTCTTTTACCATCAGGTGAGATAGTGGTCAAGTCAAAGTCTATCATAGTCAGGCAATCATATCATCAAAAAAAATCGATCTGTTTCAAATAATTCTCCAATCTGATGAAAACCACAGGGAACTAACGGATAAAAGTTACTGCTTGAAATCGGAGGAGTTAGATCAATCTTGTAACTTCACTATACAGCTATTTTCTGGATGAGTCTGAGATCTCAGAGAATGTTTTGTAGAGATGAGTGACGTTCTAATAAACGGACTTGAAAGAAATAGATACCTTGCGGAAACACAATAGGACATTCAATTAACACTATAATACCGCATAAAATCTCCTTTGTATATTTTGCGCTCCTTCAGAAATAAATTAGATTTTTGATGTTGAGAATGTTCTTTGCGGTTGTTCCGCGTCAAAGCATTAAACTAACATGTAAAACCGCACAAATTACAGTTTCATTTACTTACCTAATAAACAATCATATGCATTTAGTAAACAGCTGTTATTTTGAAATCACAAACAGACTTTATTTTTTTGTATATTTTGTATACACTTAAAGACGAACGAAATAAAAGTTGAAGAACACCCTGGGGCTAGGTGCAGGGACGACGTTTAAAGCTGGGTCCAGATATGTTCTTTTGTCCGTCGTGTGGACGCCCTTTCGGTACTGTACCGTACCACCGTATCGTACCGAACTCCACAGTAGCGTTTCTTGGATCACGAAAAAAAAACGCTCGACCCGAACAAAACATAATATATCACTTTAAAGTTTAATATTTCGCAAACGAATCACTGTATCGAAAAATAGTCTTCAATGATTTAGAAAGATACCTACCTCACCAATAGCATAGGCGAGAAAAAAAAATTATACCCACTTTATATGTAGGGGATGTAAGTACAATAACAAAAATATTTTTCAAAAGTTTATTTCGTTTTTTTGTCGTGATTAAGGTGAAAGCTCCACCCTAGCCCGCGAAATTCAAATTTTCTTACGTTTTTTGCAATTTGCAGGTCAGTTTCAGGTTGTATCTTAGTCAAAATTTGATTCGCGGCCGTAGCAAGTAGGTATGTATTTATAGAATTATAATCATTAAAATCATCAATACAACTGTTTCAGTTAGAATTGATGCCAAATGTAAATATTTCTAACTGAGAGAGATGTATTGATGATTTTAATGATTATAATTCTATAAATACTTACTTCCTACGGCCGCGAATCAAATTTTGATCAAGATACAACCTGACACTGACCTGCAAATTGCAAAAAACGTATGAAAATTTGAATTTCGCTTGCTACCCTACCTTAATATAAACATGCAAAATTACAGCTTTATAATACTTACATGGTGGGTATCCTACCTACACGCATTCATTTTGGGAACACATTCATTGTGCGTATTACAGGTAAGGAGTGGAATTCCCTGCCAGTCTGTTTCCTGATAGCTATAACCTTTTTTTCTGAGGGTGGGAAATCATCCAATGACTGATGATAACGGACCAAAAGGGTTTTTTCAGTCATCTTCTCAATAGAATGAATATACCTTTGTTCCCAATCCTGAGGTGTTGGAAACCCTAACACATGAATTGCACATTGACCTGAATGCTTCATTTATAGTCGTAATGACATACTGTATACCGCATGTAATAATATGTCCGCACCATTGTTTTATTACAACAATGAATAAAGCCACGCGTTTAATTTTTATGTTCTTCTTTCTTTTTGATACGAAGTTTCATGAATTTGCAATTGACTTTGAATTTTGGTGCTGTCTTCTGATGTTTAAGGTTCCGAAAGTACGAATGAAAAACGGAACCCTTATAGGATCACTCGTGTGTCTGTCTGTCCTCTGTCGCAGTCAATTTTCTTCGAATCTACTTGACCGATTGCGTTGAAATTTGGTACACTCATGAATATCTGTGACGCAAGCATGGCCATGTAACGTAAATACATAAATGAATTTGGAATATGGGAGTCATTTTTGGGGTCCAAATCAGAAAACTTCAAACTGCATTGTGCTACTTAACAAATGAAAGGGATTATTGTAAGGATATCAAATATACCTATATTTTTTTCTAAGAAGGTAATTACTGTCTGTAAATAAGTGCTGTCTTTAAGTTATTTAAGAAAATTGATGAAAAATTGCCTACCTTTAAAAATTTTGAAACAAAATTTGGAAAAATATATGATTTGTTCGGAACCCTTTACGCGCGAGTCTGATTCGCTCTTGGCCGGTTTTTCTTATTTGGTTTAGTTTAATTTTAGGCAGTTACGGTTGATGATCTTTTTGTTACCTTTGACCATCTTTTAAAAGTTTCTGACAACGAATTTTCTATAAATATAGATAAGTCCTTGAGACAGGATTTTCACCTTTAAAATCAGGTGAATTTTTTTACATGAAAGCACAAATGGTTTGAAATCCTTACATATTACCTATATAAAACTAAGTCCCCCGCCGCGTCTGTCTGTTCGCGATAAACTTGAAAACCACTGAATGGATTTTCACTCTTTTTTTCATCGTGATTCATGAGAGGAAGGCTCATCTATGCATAATTTGCCCGTGCGAAGCTGGAGCGGGTCGCTAGTTTAGTAGTTCTTAATTTTGCTTCTTTATTGCTAATTATTATTATTTATCTTCTGCGCAAAATGAGCAGTGGTCAATTGAAACCGAATCTAACTGATTTGATGCGGTCCGTTGCAGATATATCGAATGAAGAATCGTTTGTCTCTTGTTTTGATACTGCAGAATTATTGGAAAAAAAACATAACGCCATGCCCGTATTTACCGAAGGTTTAGGCAGAGGTTTACCTATAGTAAGTACAGCCACATTTCGTGAGAATTTTGTGGTCCAATCAAACTTCAAGTATTGGCAGCTAAGGTGTCCTTTATAAGTACTCATACAGGACTTCCTTTTTTTTTTGGCGGGGTGAGAAATCATCCAATGACATCTCCCGCTCTGGGTGGAGCGGGAGGGCATGCCAGACTCTTACTAAAACCCACCCCTGTTCCTTTCCGTGCGGTAACTCTGTTAAGAATTTATCCGCTATCCCTAGGCATATACAGAACTTCCTTAAATGGGGCCTAATATAGTTTTTTTTTTTTAATATTGGTGTTCCATTTATCACTAAGGGAAGGCCTTGATTTCTTAGTAAAAACTTTAACGAAAACGTTTTCCTATGCAGGCAGTGCATGCGTGCCAGCACTGGTAGACTGGAGCGATTATTGGAATATCTGAATACTGAATTTCACTATACAGCTTGAGCACAGGTCTCTACTGTCCTCCATATGGCCAAAGGATTTATGTTTAGGTTTCTTTGTTTAAGTCATATTTTTTACCTTCCTTCTGTTTTTCTGATTGGTTTCAGAATTCCACCGACCCCCAAAGCAAAGAGCGAGAAAAATGCTTAACGGGTACGATTTTATTTTAAAGATTTGAGTTCACTTGATTCCACGTAACTTCTAAAAGCATTTAAATGTCGTTTTGGTTAAAAATTGTGTATTTTTGGGGTTATTTCGTGTAGTAAATTATGTAAGCACAAGTTATTTGATGATGTTATATGTAGATATCGAACGAGAAAAGGGAGCCACTCGTAATTTAGATGTAGGTACTGTAGCTTCTGCTAGATAGCAAACACCGTTAAAAAGTCACGTAAAATTGAATACTTTTCATTTTCAAAAAGACTCTGATACATTGCATATTATCAAATTTGGATGAGATTTATTGTACCCATTTGAAATAATCTATTCATAATATATCGACAGTTTGCACTATTTTTTTATATAGTATCTCTCTCTGTAAATATGTGAAAATTACTCGTAGTAGGTATTCTATTAAAATAAAACATTCTTTCGTTGGTATAGAAGAATAGTTGTAGGTACTGTCGTTAGCTGGACACCCTTTTTTTTGTGAGGTGGGAAATCATCCAATGACATCTCCCACTCCGGGTGGAGAGCAGGAGAGCGTGTCAGACTCTTACTAACTAAAACCCACCCCTGTTCCTTCTCTGCCTGAGTGCCCAGAGGAGCGGTAACTCTGTTACGAATTTATCCGCTACCCCAAGGCATAGCTGGACACCATTAGATACCATAGTCTTTAATTTGCACATCTTTGACAGTCGTTAAGGTTTAGTCAGCAGCCAGTAAATATGTCACCAGTTTTGCCAAGGGATATTGTGTTAACCTGTTACTGGGTTGTGGAGGTCAGAAGCAGTCTCGTTACATATTAAGTACTGGTGTTCAGCTGCATCCGGTTAGACTAGAAGTCAGATAGAGTATAGTATTTCTTTTCACTGTAAATTTGTTAAAATCTACTTGTAGGTCTTCAAATTCCATTAATCGAGAAGAGAAATGAATCAAAGAATTGTAGGTGCAGCCGATAGCTGGACACCCTTGAACGTTCAAGGGTGTCCCTGTCCAGCTTTCGGCTGCACCTTTAATTCTTTGATTTATTTCTCCACCCACCATATATCTGACCCATTCTACTCTTTTTCTTTCATTTTCTAACAGGGAAGTGTGGTATAACGAGACACTTTCCGCCGAACCCAAATAAATTGGAATAAGGGCTGAACTGCGTTCGATTCGTAATTCATTCATTCACATTAGTTCTCCGCTCCATACCTCAAGTAGCAGATTTTGGGAAAAACAGCCAGGCTGAATTGGGAGAGGGGGCTGGCCACATTGCAAGTATGCACCCGGACCAGGGTTGCTAACTCTTTTTCCGTCAAAAATAGTAGTTTTAAAATAACTACCCAAAACATATAGTAGATAATGAAAAGTATATATATAGTAGGTTTTAAAATACTTTATTTCTTAAAAGAATATTTTTTGATAATGTGAGCCTTTATTAATTAATAAATTTTTATTTTTAAGAAATGCTCTAAATCTATTGGTGCAATTTAAATGACTAAATACCATTAATATTAGCTCAGCTTTAATTAATTTTATACTGGCCCTATTGCGCTTATCACAGTTGTTCAGAAATAGATATTGACGTTTCGTTGTACGCTTACACATTTTGAAAAGAATATTATTGCTTAGTGAGTTTGATGCCTAATAATAATAATACAGTAGTTTCGCCTATTATATACTTTTTTCAGAAATATAGTAGTCGGGCCTCTAATACAGAAAGATAGTAGTTATGGTGGCCGACTCTACTATATATATATTATATAATAGGATTGGCAACCCTAACCCGGACAGGTAGCCGAAGATCGTCACTCATTGAACGCCAGAGGGAGGACATTGTTGTCGAGGTCGACCGCGGAGAAGGTGGTATGACGATCTGATCATGTTTGCGCGGCAAACTTAGCCAGAAATCACCCAAGGCAGAGAGTTTCGGAAGGAGAAAGGAGAGGCATTTGCCCAGCAGAGTGGGACACGCGGCATGAATATTACGATGATGGTGACTCTTTTTCTTTTCTACAGATTGCAAAGTAGAACCAATTTACATCATATGGAAGGAATGTGACAAGAGGGTGACAAGAAAGTCGCATTACACTAGTGAGACTTGCCACGAAGAAACTATAGACTTGATGGAAGCTCTAGACAAGTGTGTCCAAGACAAGGCCTTTCTTCAACTCAAGTAGAACTCTTTGTGCAATTTATGAAAGGAATGATTTTGTCTCCCTGATTTGTAATGGCAACCTTATGTATGCCTTTCGATGTCGCCTAGCAGGGCAGAAGTCCGCGATTAATGCACTCAGCATTTAACTTTGTATTTGTTAGAAATCGTGGTTATTTTGATAATTTTAGGGTTCCGTACCCAAAGCGTAACCAACGGGACCCTATTACTAAGACGCCACTGTCCGTCTGTCTGTCAGTGGGCTGTATCTCACGATCCCTAATAGCTACACAGTTGAAATTTTCATAGAATGTGTATTTCTGTTGCCGCTTTATCAACAAATGATAAAAATTGTAATATTTTTATTTTTTGTTGTTATAGCGGCTATAGAATACACGCTGTGTGACAATTTCAACTGTCTACCTAATACGGAGCATGAGATACAGCCCGCTGACAGACAGACAGACAGCGGTCAGTTTATGGTACGGAACCCTTCGTGTGCGAGTCCGACTCGCACTTGGCCGGTTTTTTGTTTATTACCGATAGACCCGGGTTCTTGTTTTTAAGTATAGTTTTTATGTTTTGCAATTTCTTTCACAATCTTGGAACCCCAGGGTTCCCGGACCGTTGTGAGGCGTCTGAGGAGCCGAAGCCAAACTCGCAGAGGCACATTAGACGCTTAACGAAATGAGGCACAGACAATGATTCAATCCCTTGTTAGTACAGGGCTATTGCAAACTATTGACAGGCTGTAGCGCCCGCCTGATCAATGGCAGGGCGTGTCTAGCACACTCAATAAATGCCACAAACATATTAAATATTTCAATAAAAAAGTAGCCCTCTACCGGTGGGTTGGCGACAGGGATCAAAAAAAAACTTATTTTGATTTTATTTTGTTTTAGTAATAATATTGTTTGAATAAATTAATTTAAATAAAAATCATTTAAATTATGGATGAAATAGTTTTTTTTTTCAGTGTTCTATATTCAGTCACCTAATAATTCTACGAAAGTGCCAGTCTAGTACATTTCGGCGAATCGTTTGACTCAGTAAATAACATTTTAATAAACTGAATATTTCATTACAATATGAATCCTTTATCTGTTTCTGAGAAAAAGAAAAATAAACCAAGTAAGAAAGTTCTATTACATTGAACAAACATTTCTTGGGCGCTTCGTTTCAAGAAGGTTAAAACTTATTTATGTGGCCAAAGTAATGAATAGTTTTTTTATGAAACTTCCTACCCTTACGCTTAATTTAAATACTGATTAGCGTAATCGAAATTCAAGATAGCACCCTACGTCTCGTCCATCAAATTCTGCTGTCTGTATTACGATACTTCCTTCAAATGATTAATCTGTACTTTCCCACCCACATCCTTATTCCGGGTAGAAAATATTGAGTTTAGAACCTGGTGATTAGTGTTTGAAACAAATCACATGGGTATATTTTTTACATAATTATGGCCCAAAGTGGTGAATTAGCGAGGCAGACGTGGCTCCAGGGTCGTGGGTGCTTAGTGAAGACTCTTTTCGCCCACTGAGTGACCTCAGGAAACACGGTGCACGGTGGCAGTGATCATGTGCTACCGTGTACAGCTAGACTCGGGGAAGAACTCTTTTTTTTTTAGGGAGGCAAATAAAAAAAGTGGAGAACTCTACGGTATCCCCAAGGATGTGCCATAGGTGTTGTAAAGAGTTTCCGGGACACCCCTAAATACCAATTTTAAGAAGTCATGAGAGCCCTTCCATGTGCTGTGGTGGGTGATCACCGAGGTGGGTTTAAGTGAGGTAAAAATCCCACACTCACTGGTCTTTTCTCCAAAAGTCCAAGCGCCTTTTCATGGATAGGTACCCCCAGATAACAAAAAACCGCCGCTAGTATTCTTGATTAATTATTGTTTTTTTTATAGTTCTCTTGTTCAATAATAGGCAGAATTACTGGCAAATCTGTATTAATATTATAAAGTGGTAAAGTTTTTTGAAAAATCTGGGATTTGGAATTAGGGATGGTAGCGCTACGTGCCTTTCAAATATTAGTGTAATATCCAACAAATTCCACTTCCTTAAAAGGTCTATTACCAAGGTTAGGGAGTCTGAGTCTTAGATAATTATGACGTCATGTGTGCTTTTCCAAAATTTGAATTCTATGGTTAGGTATGTCTAACCCTTTCAGTGTCGCGGGAGTATTTGAAAGAGTCACCGCGACCCTGGCACAGGCAACTGAAGGAACACTGGTGGGTTTTATAGTCTGACACGCCTTCCCGCTCCACCCAGAGCGGAAGAAGTCATTCCGCCAAGCCCGGTCCATCATCGGACCACAAGACTTACGGCGATGTGCCACCGGTACATAGTGGAAATCCCATCTACACGCACAAAACGTTTTGAGAACACATTCATCGTACGTACAGTTAGGGAGTGGAATTCCCTACCGGAGTCTGTGTTTCCTGATAGCTACAACCTGGAAGTCTTTAAGTCAAGAGTAAACAGGTTATTTCTAGGCAAGCGTGCTCCATCTTCGACCGCATCATCGCTTACCATCAGGTGAGATAGTGGTCAAACGTGTGCCTGTCATCAATAAAAAAATAAAAAAGTCATCTGATGACCCAGCCGCAATAAAAAAGGTAGGTTTTATTCACCGTGATACCAGATTGGCACCATACGGTGTACTCGTAGGTTCCCAAGAAAATATAAGAAAGCGTTATGAATTAATAAAAGTAAAATTCAACCATTACTCAACCATTAATCGCTCGTAAAATCCTTGACCATTAAGCATCAAGAGAATATCGAGCCATCACACATAATCTACGCGTAGGTACCTAATAAAGTAAAGTATAACCGGTAATAAGGCATTCCTTAGGTATCGATGGCACCGTTATCCTTGGGCGACTTCATTAGGACGTTAGGATAGATAAGTACTTAGTGTTTATAGCCTTATGTATGAGACATGACGGTGATCCTATTAAGAGGACTCAATTTTTTTTATCTATCTAATCTAATCTGTCTAGCTTATATTATATCCTACTGCAGGGCAATATCCATGGGTTGCGAGTGTTTGTAGAGTCACCGCAGACTTGCAGGTGTATTCACTGTCTCAGTTGACATCAATTTGATAGGCACTATGCAGTACATTTATCGGTGAACATCGATTATAATAGGCCCTACGGATTTCCTATACGTCAAAGCAGTAATGTACGGCAAAGTTCCTTTCAAATTGATGTCAACTGAGTTCTGAAGGAACACTGGTGGGTTTTAGTCAGCAAGAGTCTGACGCCCTCCCGCTCCACTTAGAGCGGCAGAAGTCATTGATAATTTCCCAACAAAAAAAAAGAAGGGCCCCCTAAGGGAAAGGAATCTCCCTTTTCCTCGCAGGTCTTCTGCTAGTGCGGGCCACTCTTTTCGGTAGATTGTTTATTTTAAAGAAATAAGTAGATCTTCTATTTCACGAAGGCGGATTGGTTTTTGATGTGTGTGTAGATTCACGTGCACATTATTTTCTGTGCGTAAGCTGTTTCCTATGACACCGAATGCTCCGATCTTACGAATACAGAAACAAATGTGTACGTGAGCCAACACACATCCACGTACAACCAGCTCTGTGAGATAGAACATCTATACCTAGTTGTCTATGTGGACCGGATTCCCGGCGCGCAGTGGTAAAATGAACAAAATTTTCCGACTTGGTTTTCCCCTGTAGCCAACAAGTGTCATTTTAGCCAACTCCAAGCCATTTCCTTTCATAATATTGATCGTAAGCCAGGCAGATAGAAAAATAAAAACTACTGGCGTATAATTGGCCCTAAAGGCACTTGACTTTTTATTTTTCGATTTTTTGTAGATATTACTATTGGCGCCCAGCTGGGATTGTATATATCAGTACAATAGGTACTGTACTGATATATACAATCCCAGCTGGGCGCCATGGACAAACTGTTACTATCCAGTCGATCCAATGAAACCATCAAATATATGGATGTCTGTAATATTTGAACAATATAACAAATATTTTTCAACAATATCAATATTCAATAACCCTTTGTACAGATAACTTTATATAACTGGGCTGGCAGATTCTATTGTGACGTTTGGAAAGTGAATCTTATACTTGAATACTCTCCAAATAAATAAAACTATAACTTACGCGAATGTAGGTACCTACCCATCCAATCGTAATGATTTCTGAGAATATGAAACTTTTATATTTTTTTGGGTAAAGGTAGCTTTGATCCTATAAATCTTGGAGCCTCAGGTAAACCCTACCTAACAAACAACTACCCTCTTCTGATATAAATTATCCTTTGAAGCAGTCAATCATACGACTCTTAATACACAGTGTGTAACGGAAATGGGTGGCTATATTTTAGATACTGCTTGAGGCCATGGAAATCAACAACTTTCTTCAAAGAAGTCATAAAAATCAAATCCCAAAAACAAAGAGTTTCCTTACAACTTTTTTATCAACTGATCACAAACATAGTGTGAAAAAAAAATTGCACCTACCTGAAATGGGTAGGCCGTATTGCAAAGATTGTTGTGTGTCGTGACTTAGTGAGCCTATACGTCTTTTATTGTGAACTAGCGACCTTTCTCGTTTATCGTTCGTTCTTTCTATTGAATCCTGGCTGGCGAACGCTACAAAAAAAAACTTTTTCAACACATTTGCTCAAAAAATGCATTTACGAAGCCTGTATACATTGTTCGAAAGTTAAAAATTACGCACCCTTTAATGGAACGGTCGGTAAAATAGGTACTCACACCTAAGTACCTATTTTACCGTACGCTCCATTGTATAGCGTGCGGTAAAACCGTGCCTATCCTTTATGGTTTTTTTTTTATTTCCATAAAAAAACATAATATAAGAATTTCTATTTTGTTTTTTTTTTTGTGTTGTTATTGGTTGTGGTGGTTGTTGTTGTTGTTTGTTGTTGTTGGTTGTTGTTGATGTTGTTTGTTGTTGGTTGTTGTAAATATTGTTGTTGGTGGTGGTGGTTGTTGTTGTTGGTAGTGTTGTTGTTGTTTTTGTCGGTGGTTGTGGTTGTTGTTGTTGGGTGTTGTTGTTGCTGGTTGTTGTTGGTTGTTTTTGTTTGTTGTTGTTGGTGTTGTTTGTTGTTGGTTGTTGTTAAGGTTGTAGTTGGTCGTGGTGGTGGTGGTGGTGGTTGTTGTTGGTAGTGTTGTTGTTGTTGTTTGGTGTTGTTGGTTGTTGTTGTTAGTTGTTGTTGTTGGTTGTTGTTGTTGTTTGTTTTTGTTGGTTGTTGTTGTTTGCTGTTGTTGTTGGTTGTTGTTGTTGGTTGTTGTTGCTTTTTGTTGTTGTTTGTTGATGTTGGTTGTTATTTGTTGTTGTTTGTTGTGGTTGTTATTGATTGTTGTCGTTGTTTGTTGATGTTGGTTGTTAGTTGTTGTTGTGTTACTTTTTTCGCATAGATGTTTCTAGGGAGAAGGGAGTCGAGAGCGGTAGCGTAGTGGGAGCTTCGTGGCACGACGGTGTTATGCCGTCACGACATTCGAGTCGGTTTTACTGCCAAGCCGCGCCAGTAGATGTTTCAAATCAAAAACAAAAGTTTTTTTTTTCATCACCTATTTATTATAGGTACTGTTTTCTCGCAAAAGTGTTGAAAAACGTTGTATGACACACGTGCGGATTGGTATTTACAAACTCGTGACTATGGTAAGCCCTCGACTTCGTCTCGGGCTTACATTCGTCTACTCGTTTGTAAAAACCAACTTACCGCACTAGTATCATAAATAACTATTTTAAATAAAAAATGCAAAATAACTAATTACGGAAGCCGGTGTTTCTAGTTTTGTTTCTTCGTTATTTGACACCGACTTCCGAAATTAGTTTGCATTTTTTATTGTTTTTTTTTTATATGGAAGTCGGTTGTATTTTTTTGTAAAAGTTTTTTATTTTTCACTTTTTAGTTGTTGTACCCAGTAAGAATTAATAGTAAAGTTATGCCCGAATTGTTAAAGCCCCAAAAATATTGATTTCGAACATACTTGTTGAAATTAGGGTGTATCAGGGTGAACTGACGAAACTTTTGACGAGATCGACCTTTCGTATTCCCCTTTTTTCTCCTCGAAAACTGAGCTGATTCAATTATTTTTGGCACCAATTTTTTAAGAAAGAGTATGTCTAGGTATTAAATGTTTTATGTTAAAGCTTTTCGAATTGGTCTGGTAGTCTTTCAAGAACGGCGGTAAAAATAGGGTCATATTTTCTTTACTTATTTGTTGCTGAAAAAAAAGGAAATGACAGAGACGTGTCAACAGCAGAACTTGACTTAATGAAAAAAAATTATTCAGGAAGAAAAACGCGAATACATTTGTATGGAGAATCGCAGCCCCTGTTCCCTCTTATCATACTTTCTACTAATACATATTATAAATGGAAAGTTTGGAGGGATGTTTGTTACTCAATTCCGCCAGAACGGCAGAAAGATAGAATAAAGTCTGGAATAACACATAGGCTTAATATATAATGGGGGAAGTACCTACTAATTCGACGCGGGCGAAACCTCTGGCGGGAGCTAGCTTCTCAATAAAGTGGAAATGCTGCATCAACCAAGCTTAGCAAACTAGTCCCTCTAAGCGCTTCTTCCACATCTATTATGCGCACAGCCAAAGTGTGCAATTCTCTGCCGGCATCTGTGTTCCCTACAAACTATGACCTTCAAAGTAAGAGTAAAAAGACATTTTCTGGACTCGCTCCATCGTAGACCTCATCAAACACACCAGGCGAGATCGCCAAGACCAGAGCTGATGAGCCCGATCAGGAATAATAATAAAAATATGGATGATAATGTATAGTGCCTCATCTTACAAGGTATCAAACAATAAGGGATACAAAAGTCATTATAAAATATCATCTGTTGGGTGGATGTTTGACACGAGGCAGTAAAGGCATACCTACCTTTTCGTTGTACCTACAAGAAAACGTTAAGGTGAAAGCTCCAGGGTAGCCCGCGAAATTCAAATTTTCTTACATACTTGCTACGGCCGCGAATCAAATTTTGACCAAGATACAACCTGACACTGACCTGTAAATTGCAATTTTGGAATAATTGCTAACTGCATTCACACAAAGAAAAAAAAAAGCCGCTAAGCTTAAGTGGGATTGGGCCGGACATGCTGCCACATTGGAATGACATATGGGCAAAAACCGAATGAGCCATTAAATGCCAGACGACATCGCGGCGGACCAAGTCCAAGTTCGAAGAAGGAACATTCTGTGAAAATTTCAACTGTCTACCTATTACGCATCATAAGATACAGCCCGCACGGACGGACAGCGGAGGCTTTAGTAATGGAGTCCCGTTGGTTACCCTTCAGGTACGGAACCCTAAAATATGAAATTGGGCAATTTACACAAAAACTTTTTATGATTCCAATCGACCGTTTCTAGTAAGGGATCAAAGAAGTCTTTTCAAAGAAGATCTTTTTTCTGCCCAGGGGTTGTGGATAAATTTGAAACAGAGTTACCGCGCCCCTGGGCACTGTTCCACGCGCGCCTCAAAGAGATTAGTGTCAGCCACCACTGACGGGGCCCATCGTGGCCGGTGCTTGCATGCCTAGGGGTAGAAGATGAATTCTGAAAATGAGTTACCGCACCCCTGGGCACTCAGGCAGGGAAGGAACAGGGGTGGGTTTTAGTCAGTAAGAGTCTGACACGCCCTGCCGTTCCACCCAGAGCGGGAGATGTCATTGGATGATTTCCCACCCCACAAAAAAAAAGTCATGGATAAGTGTGTACCTACCTCGTAGGAATATTTCTAGTTCGCACAAACGTATCTAATAAACATACTGACAACATAACCTGTTTAGCTTGCCGGAAGCGTATAGTTTACTATAACCGGAAGTACCGCCTGATTGGTTACTTACTTCACTAGGAAAAGAAAATAAAAATAGCTTCTTTATGCAGACATCACCGTATCGAAACGTGATTCTTAGGATATGTTGTTGCTCTAAAAATACCCCTGACCCTTGGCAAGACTGGTGTGTTTCCTGGCTTCTGACTATCCGTAAAGACTGACCAAGATCTACAAAAGACAGCTGGGACCAGCGGCTTAACATACTTTCAGAGTAACGAAGGAGTCTGCATATAATGGATGGTCACCCATCCACGGGTCGACCTTGGCAAGCGTTGCTTAACCTTCAAGATCGGTAAGTGCTATTGCTTGCTAGTGAACCCGCCATGATTTACTTTTAGAAACAAATGCGTTCGCTTAGGCTAGTTTCCTAAAAAAAATCTAGGTCAGTTAGATAATTACGACACGTAAGAATATTACACATTTTCTTTTCTCACGTAAACCAAAAATGAGGACGATACAGTGCGTTAAAATTTCGCGTGACGTCACACCTCCATACATTTTGTACCGTTTAGTGACGTAAAAAGCCCCCATTTCAGGGCCCAAAGTTCAGGCTTTGGTGCGTTTTATCTTTAACTTTTAATGATTTGGTAATGCAAAAAATACTTGGCCAACATTTTAATGTGCATCTTTTTTGATAATCGTAACTTACGGAATAAATAGAATTATTATTTTTATACCCATGATGTTTCGTGGGTAATAAAAAAACTTTTTACAAAAAATCGGTTGTTCTTTTGTAAAAAGTTTTTTATTTTTCTATTTTTTGTTGTTATATTCCAGAACTAAAAACTCCAATAACATGGAACGTGGAATTTAAACATACTCGTAATTGGAGAAAACAAAAACGTCATCTAGGTATACGTATTTGTTCGTTTTTGTTCAGTTTCTCAAAAAGCAGCGCTGAAGCAATTTCGATAAAATTTATATGGGACCACCTCGGGAGAGCTTTCGAATAAAAAAGATTTTTGAAAATCGGTCCACAACTGACGGAGAAATCGGCGGACATACAAAAAAAAAGAACATACATACAGCCGAACATAGAACCTCCTCCTTTTTCGAAAGTCGGTTAAAAAATAGATAATAATTCTATTTAGTCCGTAGGTCTCACTTGAGTTGAGTGATTTTATGTCCCACCCACCTCCTTTCCTGCCCTTGAATGGCAACTACCTGTATCTTCCAAAATCTAAACATGGTAAATGTCAGAGATAAAAGTAGTCTTAAAGGCACTGGTCGGACATTGAATTGGAAGTCATTCGACACGAATAGAAAAAGACAGAATAGCAACTTTACTATACGTTTAAATAAATACACAATTCTGATACTTAAATCTAAGGGTACAAACTGTACCCTTAGATTTAAAGGTACAATGGACCTGCCTGGGTCGCGGAATTGATTGAAGGAGTCACCGCGACCCTGAGGACACAGGTCGCAGACTGGGCACAGGCAGTTGGATTTCATCATATCAGCCGAAACACGTCCACTGCCGGACACAGGCCTCCCCCAATTGTCGCCACAATGATCGTTCCTGTGCGTCTCGCATCCATCGGCTACCCGCGACCCTCACCAGGTCATCGGTCCACGTTGTTGGAGGCCTTCAAACGCTGCGTCTTCCGGTACGCGGTCGCCACTCTAGACCTTTTCGGCCCCATCGACCGTCTGTTCTGCGAGCAATGTGCCCTGCCCACTGCCACTTTAGTTTGACGATTCTTTCGGCTATGTCGGTAACCTTGGTTCTCTTGCCGATTTTATCATTTCTGATTCGATCACGCAAGGAAACTCCCGAGCATAGTCCTCTCTATTGCCCTTTGGGTGACTTTTAGCCTTCTGATGAGGCCCAGTTGGATTAAGAATCCGCAAAAAAAATCTCCCTAGCCTTTTCCCAACTATCTTGGGGTCGGCTTTCAATCTAACCGGATGCAGCTGATTACCAGTATTTTACATGGAGCGACTGTCTATCTGACCTCCACAACCCTAATGGGTAATACGATAGCCCCTTGGTAAGACTGCTTATAAGACTTTCGAGCTTAGAATTAATTAGAATTATTACTTATTTAGAACCCGCTAATCAGTTTTTAAAGTAATCACATGGTTTAATGGTTATAATTTATTTTTTAAATATCATCGAAACTTTTGTCTCCCAACCATAGAACTACTTACTAATGGCCAGTGCTATTTCTAGATAAACTCAATTAGGTAGCGTAAAAATGCAAGATGTTTCTAAAAGGCTGTGGTTTTCCAAAGCGGGATTTCCCGGTTTCCCCGCTTACTTTATTGCTTTTCCGGATAAATACCAAACCTATTTGGTGGAATTACTTCAGTAAAGTAGTACCTCACATTATTTATTTATGATGATTCACGGTACCTAAGTAGTGCTATTTTGTAAAGGTCACTGGAACCTTACTACTTTTTCCTTTTTTAACCGACTTTCGAAAAAGGAGGAGGTTCTATGTTCGACTGTATGTATGTTTTTTTTTTATGTACGAGTATGTCCGCCGATTTCTCCGTCAGTTGTGGACCGATTTTTAAAATTCTTTTTTCATTCGAAAGAATATACTCCCAAGGTGGTCCCATATCAATTTATCGAAATTGCTTTAGCGCTTTTTGAGAAACTGAACAAAAACGAAAAATACGTATACCTCGATGACGTTTTGGTGTTCTCCAAATGTTTAAATTCCACGTTCCACGTTTTTGGGGTTTTTAGTTATAACAACTAAAAAGTGAAAAATAAAAAACTGTTTTTTTTTTGTAAATTTTTTTTTTTATTTTTCACTTTTTTTTTAGTCTATAAAAAGGTTTTCTATAAGACCGTCATTGTACCCTATTTTTTGATCGGTGGGAAATCATCAAGGGCGTGTCAGACTCTTACTGACTAAAACCCACCTGTGTTCCTTCAAATGCTTGTGCCAGGGCCGCGGTACCTACTCATAGACTACGGTTTCCACCCTCCATGATATAGAATACCTACAGCTCTTAGCATGACCGTGCGCTTATTATCCAAACTCTATCAGCGGTTGAGGCACGGTTAATTGACAAAAATGAAAACTTTTCACATGAGGATGCTAAATTCATCAATAAGCTGGCAATGGAAACTGGGTCATAACATAATCAGCCTGTAATGTTCCCACTGCTGGGACACAGGTCTCCTCTCTGTGAGAGGGAATGGGCCGTCCACGGATCCACCACGCGGGCCCAATGCGGTTTGGTAGATGTCACATGTCTTTGAATTTTTGGTTCTATGACATGCTGGTTTTATGGTTGTGAAATAACTTACCCAAGTTAAGCTTGCCTGGGTTCGTTCCCACGACCTTCAACTTCTAAGTCGCACTCGTTGCCACTGGGCCACCACTGCTCTCCTGGGTTTGATTGGAAATGGCGAGCCAAAACACCAACTATCTGTTAGTCCCAATCACACAAGATATTAACTGACCATCAAAATATCGATCCCTTGTCTATATCCGTCCGTAATAAATACTCCTTCGCGGGCTCACCTTGACATTGCACCTGCAGCCGTCAACAATGTTTTACAACTGTTCTGCGCTTACGCTGGAGGTCAGACGAAAATGACCGAGATCGTAAATTACGTGTTGTTAAAGCTGTGAAATACTGATTATCGGCTTCTAAATTAATATTCTCCATTTTGAATGAAGAACTTGCTAATTAGTGTTTAAACTAATTATATGCTTACTTTTTAGGGTTCCTTACCCAAAGGGTAAAATGGGACCCTATTACTGAGACTCTGCTGTCCGTCTGTCACTAGGCTGTATCTCGTGAACCGTGATAGTTAGACAGTTGAAGTTTTCACAGATTGTTGCCGCTTTATCAACAAACACTAAAAAACAGAATCAAGAAAAAATTAAGTAGGGCTCCTATACAACAGACATGATTTTTTTGCCGTTTTTACAGATAACGGTACGGAACCCTTCGTGCGCGAGTCCGACTCGCATTTGGAGGCCGGTTTTTTATAAATAAGGAGGTCCTTAAAGCCACAGGAAAAAGCTAATCGCTTATTATTGGCTGATCTGTCAGACAACAGACACAAAAGAAAATCTATTGTTCGTGGTCACATATGACCTACGTGACAGATGAGGTTTTATAGGGATATGCAATTGGCTTTTTCCTGCGGCTTTGCTCTCGTAGTAGCTTTTCTTCTAAAAACAGTGCTTAAAACCGGAATTAAAAGTAGCCTATGGCAGGCAGCGATGGTTTACCTTTGATTCAGTGAAATAATTTTTATTTTAAACATTTTATGCTCTAGTGAAACACTACAAAGGAAGGAGGCGTGTAATCGGATGTTTAGGTACTTTTAGAGAGTTTCCTCCGTTTACAAACATTATAGACACCTCTAACGAATAAAATGGTAATTTGAAATGTCTAAACTTTACAGGAAAAACTCAAAACGTAAGAAACTTATATTTTTTTAAAACTGCTTTAAATAATGACAAACAATTTAAAAAAAAAATACTATCAGGCGAACAAAGTCTGAAGTTTACGAATATGCATTATAAACATTTTGCTTAATTTTATTTTTAACCGACTTCGAAAAAAGGAGGAGGTTCTCAATAAAAAACCTCAGAACTTGATTTTCTAGGTGAACCGATTTAGATGATTCTTTTTTTATTTGAAAGCTGGTGCTTCGCATGTGGTCCCTTTTTAACCGACTTTCAAAAAGGGGGAAGTTCTATGTTCGACTGCATGTAGGTATGTTTTTTTTTTATGTATGTCCGCCGATTTTTCCGTCAGTTCTGGACAGATTTTCAAAATTATTTTTTTGTCCGAAAGAATATACTCCCGTGGTGGTCCCATATAAATTGCTTATCGAAATTGCTTCAGCGCTTTTTGAGAAACTGAACAAAAACGAAAAGTACGTGTACCTCGATGACGTTTTGGTGTTCTCCAAATGTTTAAATTCCACGTTCCATGTTATTGGGGTTTTTAGTTCTGTGGTATAACAACTAAAAAGTGAAAAATAAAAAACTTTTTTACAAAAATAACAACTGACTTCCAAAAAAGAAAATACACTAATAATTAAAAAATAACTTTAATATCGGTAGTCGGTAAATACAAACACCGACTACGCTACTAGGTGGCTACTAGGTATAATAATATTGCGAAAGTGAATCTGTCGTAATTAATTCTTTATTGACGTACTTATGTTGATTATATGTTAATAAAACTTAGCTGCTCAGCTAGTTATTACCTACTTAGTCTGTATGTTTGTCAATCATCACGCCGGCGCCGTTAGGCGAAGATTACACGCTCATGCAAGTGTCACTCACAAAGAGTACCTATAATAATAATAATACGGGACGTCACTCAACTACATTAATGAGTCGTGAACTCAGACTGATGGTTTTATGATACAAAAATCAATGTATCGAGATTTTATCATACAACCATCAGTTAGCGTACTAGACGATAGGTTATCCATCAGTCGCAACCCTGACTGTGGTAAGACTGACAGCAAAACCTACCGTGTATTGGACGCCTTATGGCTTATAATAATTTTCCGTGGGATAATTTTCGACATTCACGCGGGCGATACGATGATGCGAATTTTATTTTATTTGATGATACTTACTTTACTCTTCGCGAGGAACCTTAAAAAAATATTAGTTGAAAGTTTCAAATTGTTCAAGCGTGGAAATAAAAGCCACAAACTAAGACTACCCTCGAAGAAGAGCTTTTAATTTATTGATTAAAAAGCTATTTTACTCTTTACAAAACCATCAAAGATACCAAAATAATGTTTAAGTAATTTTAAATGGTTGAACAACACTGAATATTTATACCTTTTACATGAAAGGGAAATTTTTCAGCAGAACAGACCCGCGGCACATATAATATAATACTAGCGTATCCCACGGTAAGGTTGGCAGCGCGATTTCTTAATTCAATATCATATTACAAATTTTATTTTTTCCTCATAATACCGTAAGTACCTACTTTTCTCAAGCAAAAGCAATTGAGGAAAACTGTATAATAAAAATTGGTTGCTAACGTAAAATGAACATAAAAATGTTAACAGCCATAATCCAACAAAATAGAAAGAGAAAGAGACAGAGGCTCAAGTAAAGAAAAGCTAAACTTTAGGGTTCCGTACCCGAAGGGTCCAAACGGAGGCCATTGTTGTCACTCACGTGTCCGTCTGTCTGTCCGTCTGTCACAAAATTTTGTTACGATGAATTTTTTAAGTTCCCATTGACTTGAACTTAAAATTTGGTGATAATGTTTAATTACGTATACTTTACTAACAAATACCAATATATGGTAGGGAACCCTTAATGCGCAAAATCCGACAGTATTTAATCGCTCCATCGGTCCATCCCTTCTGCGTAGGGGTTGAGGATAAATTCGAAAAAGTTACCTCGCCCCTGGGCATTCAGGGCAGGGAGGAACAGGGGTGGGTTTTAGTCAGTAAGAGTCTGATACGCCCTTCCGCTCCACCCTAGAGCGGGAGAAGTCATTGGATGATTTCCCACCCCCAAAAAAAATCGGTCCATCCCTGCGCTTTATAATCTTTGATCAAGATGAAACCTTTGTTATTCCTTTGATCTATGGTACAATCTCTAATTTATCCATTTACCTCATGTTAATGAAGTTTAAATAATTAACATGTTCACGAAGTTACTTTATCAAAATTCTTTGCGGTACCTCAATAGGTAAACGGAGAGAGCTACGGGGTTAATTAGGTACCTAAATTATTAATTTCTAACTGAATCATCTACTGAGAGAAAGTACAGCTTTTTTAACCGACTTTCGAAAAACGAGGAGGTCCTATGTTCGGCTGTATGTATGTTTTTTTTTAAGCTATTGCATAGCTTTTATCGCGGGTCTTGAGCGTGGAGACCGAATCCAGAAATTCCGTAACGAAAATAACCTAACACCCCCGGCACAGCGGTGATACTTTTTAGTTTTGCCATCTATTGATGAATAGTGATGACGATGACGATGATGATGATGATGATATTTATCTTGTTACGCCAAAGAAGTGTAACTTCTTACGTGCGTGTAAAAAGTGTAACTTGAATTAATATCAAAGAAAAAAAAAACAAAGGAAAAAAAATACTGCATAGATAAAATAAATAAATAATTATAATTGCATAAGTTGATAAAAAATGCTATGCAATAGCTTTACCGCGGCAGTCTCCGAGTACCACACGTCTTTTTTTTTATGTATGTCCGCCGATTTCTCCGTCAGTTGTGGACCGATTTTCTAAATTCTTTTTTTATCCGAAAGAATATACTCCCGAGGTGGTTCCATATAAATTTTATCGAAATTGCTTCAGCGCTTTTTGAGAAACTGAACAAAAACGAAAAATTAAATATGTATACCTAGTAGACGTTTTTGTTTTCTCCAATTACGAGTATGTTTAAATTCCACGTTCCTTGTTATTGGGGTTTTTAGTTCTGGGTTATTCCAACTAAAAAGTGAAATATAAAAAACTTTTTTACAAAAAAAAAAACAACCAACTTCCAAAAAAAAATACACTAAAAATTAAAAAATAACTTTAATTTCGGAAGTCGGTGTCAAATAACGAAGAAGTAAAATACAAACACCTACTTCCGAAATTAAAGTTATTTTTTAATTTTTAGTGTATTTTTTTTTGGAAGTCGGTTGTTTTTCATTTGTAAAAAAGTTTTTTTTTTAATTTTTAGTGTATTTTTTTTTGGATGTCTGTTGTTTTTTTTGTAAAAAAGTTTTTTTAGTTTCAGCTGTCACCGCGTCACTCTTTTTTGCCAAGCTGTAATTGGGATGGTTCCTAGGCACAAATATAATAATTCGATATAATCCGTAAGTTAGATTATCAAAAAATATTGGACACGTAGTTTTTGCTATATCAAATCAATAATAAAATACAAAAAACTTTTTTACAAAAAAAACAACCGACTTCCAAAAAAAAATTACTCTAAAAATTAAAAAATAACTTTAATTTCGGCAGTCGGTGTTTGTATTTTACTTCTTCGTTATTTGACACCGACTTCCGAAATTAAAGTTTTTTTTTAATTTTTAGAGTAATTTTTTTTTGGAAGTCGGTTGTTTTTTTTGTAAAAAAGTTTTTTATTTTTCACTTTTTAGTTGTTATACCCCAGAACTAAAAACCCCAATAACATGGAACGTGGAATTTAAACATTTGGAGAACACCAAAACGTCATCGAGGTACGCGTATTTTTCTTTTTTGTTCAGTTTCTCAAAAAAGGCTGAAGCAATTTCGATAAAATTTATATGGGACCACCTCGGGAGTATATTCTTTCGGATAAAAAAAGAATTTTGAAAATCGGTCATAAAAAAAAAACATACATACAATCGAACATAGAACCTCCTCCTTTTTCGAAAGTCGGTTAAAAATAAAATGCGTCAAAGTTCAAGAGTGGGGGCTGTGTGTTGCGTCACTTGAAGGTAAAAAGTTGTACCTACATTATTTACGTAAGTGTGACGTCACGCAACGCACTATCGTCCTCTTTTTTTGTTTACGTGATAAAAGAAAAAAATACGTGTCCAATTATAGTTTATGGTAGGTTTTTTTTTTGTGGGGTGGGAAATCATCCAATGACTTCTCCCACTCTGGGTGGAGCGGGAGGGCGTGTCAGACTCTTACTGACTAAAACCCACCCCTGTTCCTTCCTGCCCTTAGTGCCCGGGGGCGAGGTGTCTGTTCCGAATTTATCCTCAAAGTTTATGGTAGGTAATCTGTAGACTGACGGACCATTATATGTATTTCTTTAGTCATGCCCTACTAATTATCTTGTTAGTACGATTTAACTGTGGTTGCAACCCAGTTTACAACAGTTTCGAATTAGACAGTTTTGTCTCCAAATTGTGATGATGACTGTGGAGTGATTGGTAACATTTTTCATGTTTTGATGGAGTGTGTCCGGAAGGAAAATACCTGCGAGGAACAATATTTTTAACCGACTTCAAAAAAAGGAAGAGGTTCTCAATTCGTTAAAAAGCTTTTTGTACTAAATAAAGAGCCTGTATAATTTGCATCTCACTCTCTTCCACAGCGGTTTCTACACGGAACTAATATATTATTGCATATCTATGTAACTTACATAAAGTAGATATATATTATTATTATTATTATTTATTATATTCTTTACATACTAACAAGCGTTTGTTTATCTAACACAAGGTTGATCGCGGCTAGTCAACCTTGCGTAGAGTAAATAACGACACGTCGTGTGATCAAGCCTTGTTTACAAGCAAGATTATTATACAAAAAATATACGTGATTCATTTGTTTATAACATTTTATTGTTAAATTAGGAGACATGATGCCGATTCCAAATAATATGAGATAAATTCATGAGAATGACGATTAAATTAATATGACGCCCATCTTTACAAAACGGACTGTTCAATTTTTTGGACTATTTAATGTAGTCGATATACATAAGTTACTAAACCCGATAACTGTTTTGTTTTTTAAACTTACTTCAAAAAGAAGGAGGTTATCAATTCGTATGTTTGTATTTTTTCTTCTTCTTTTTTTATGTATGTTCGGGCATAACTCCGTCATAATATTGACGGATTTGCAAAATTATTTTTAGTTCGAAAGGAGTTTATTGCAAAATGATCCCATTTAAATTTCATATAGATCTGATGATGAGTTTCGGAGACAGACAACGGAACTCTTCAAAAATTGACAGCAAATCAACCGTGATTGCTGCGATCGTGTGTCTATTTATTGTTAACAGAATTTAATGTGGTTGTGGAACCACAACTAAAAAGTGAAAAAATAAAAACCTTTTTTACAAAAAAATAGAACCGACTTCCAAAAAAATGCAAAATAACTTTAATTACGGAAGTAGGTGTCAAAAAAAAATACAGCCGAATTGAGAACCTCCTCCTTTTTTGAAGTCGGTTAAAAACGAAGTTAAAAACGAAGTTTTTTGGAAGTCGGTTCTATTTTTAACCGACGAAATAAAAAGGAGGAGGTTCTCAATTCGACCGTATATATATATATATTTTTTGTGTATTTTCAGCCCTCACTCCGTTATTTATGAACCGATTTTGATCATTCTTTTTTGTTAGATAGGGTATACCTCGAGAGTGGTCCCGTGTCAAGGAAGTCAGGATCTGATGATGGAATCCTGATAAAATTGAGAGAAACCCTCGAAAATTGTGGGCACGAATAGTGTTTCTGCTTGTATGTTAAGCCCTCACTCCGTTAGTTATGAACCGATTTTGATAATTATTAATTTGTTAGGTAGGGTATATCTCAAAGGTGGTTCCATGTTAAGGAAACCAGGATATGATGAGGGCATCCTGATAAAATTGAGAATACCCTCGAAAATTGAGAGCACAAAAGTGTTTCTGTTTACTTTTTATAACTTATCAGGTATTTGCGATTAGGAATCATCACATCATGAAGTTGAGATGATGATGGAAACCATACCTTTGCTAAACAGTTAGAAGTTAGATATAAGAACTGTGGTTTTGGTGACAGATATGCTTTGAAGAAAAGACGTCTTTACAATATTGGAGGTAACCTCAATTGGTCAATTATCCTGGGATCTTCAAGGAAGGATGGTTACATCATCAGCTCAGTGGCAAGAGGAATGATAAAAGATTAGAAATTAGCCTCTGAATATTCAAAGTATTAAAAGATGACGCGAGCCACAAAAAAATCATAAAATAAAAAACTTTTTGAGTCGGCGCCAAATTGTAAAATGATTAATTACCTACGTAGAGCCTGTTTCATTTCTACGTACAAATAAAATTTTGATGATTAATCAGATTGTTGTTTGGCGCCGACTCAAAATTAGTTTATATTAAATTTGATATTATAAGTATAAGCTCAATACTCAAGACCTAAAAGGTCTATTTATTTTTTGCTTTTTAGTTCTTTTTCGTCGGTTATTTTTTTTGTTAAAAAGTTTTTTTTTGTAAAAAGTTTTTTATTGTTTTTAGAAAACATTATCCTGCGATCGGCTTTAGGTACAAGCCATTAGCAATCAGATGCTCTCTGTGCTTGTTGGCGGTTCGAGTATGGTCCTCCAGTGAGAGCCGACCCTCGACTTGTTACTCGACTATATCAAGCCCTGTCCCATGTATGCTGTCTTTTCAGTCGACACTGTTCCAGCGGATTGATTCAATACAGAAGCCAGGCTGTTGACATGCTTTTCAATGCAACCTTATAAAGTTTTTTTCTGTGCTCAATCTCTTCTTTTAGTTAACTGTTTTATTTTCAGGCTGACATGCATCTCAGATGAGGCCTTTCAACGCTGCGTCTTACGGTACGTGGTCGCCACTCCAGAACTTTTCGGCCTCATCGACCATCTTGTACTTCGACCAATGAGATCTGCCCACTGCCACATAAGTTTGGCGATTCTTCGGGCTATGTCGGTAACCATGGTTCTGCGGATATCTTCATTCTTGATTCGATCAAGCAAGGAAACTCCGAATATCCCTCTCCATTGCCCTTTGGGTGATTTTAAGCCTTCCCATGAGGCCCATTTGAAGGTACAAGATGTACACTTGGGAATTCTTAGATTGGAGCAAACGTTAAATGTCTACTGGGACTAAATGCATTTCGGCATCTAAACATTTTACTTTAGTTTACCCATCTCTTACCCTTTTTTTATTGGGTGGGTTATCATCGAAAACGTCTCCCGCTCTGGGTGGAGCTGGGAGGGAGTCAGACTCTTACCCTTGACAAGTGAATTGGTGATTGCAGCGTATAATGTAAGATTTATTATGATGTCATTCTTCACTTTGGTGACTGCCACACAATAGGTCACAAAAAATATCAATTTGAATATCCTATGATCTCACTCCTCTTGTTGACTTGTCTATGGTTTTTGTCACATTTGAGTTAACATATGGAATATTCTCAGTCTACAGAATAAGCCTAAGTAAGTAGGTACGTATTATACCTTCATAAATAAGTGCACAAATTATTTTAATCGGAGAAATGTAAAGTTTCACGATCGATAAAATAAGGACGAAATGTTTGTCACTGATGATAAATAATCTAGGTAATAGCGTAATTGTTGTTACCTAAGTTCTAACTAATGTAGGTGTTCATTGCTTTGTATAGATTCCCAAAATAATTAGAAACTTTATCAAGTGTCACCTACCTATTAGAAAAAAAGAAACCGGTCAAGTGCGAGTTGGGCTCGCGCACCGAGGGTTCCGTACAAACTTGTAGAACCTAGGTTAAAGGACAAACTTAAGTTTGCCGTTCGGTCCCTAGACACGGTTACTGCACCAACCGCAAATAATAAGTTTGTAATAGTAAATTCGCTTTTTGTTTTTGTTATTAAACATATTTAAGTACAGTTTTCAGAATTTTCCCTTTACATGTGCTGTAAGACTTTGCTTCTGCCAAATTTCATGATTCTAGATCAACGGGAAGTACTCTAAGTATAGGTTTTGATTCCCCTGTGAAATTGCAAAATATGAGAAAATATGCGACATAAACGGTCGTATCTTTTGATTGCGTTGACTTACAAGTTTCATTTTTTTACAGATGAAACCCGAGAATTTCATATAAATTTCAACTTTCAACCTTTAAGCATTCTTGTGAGAAAGGGTCTTGACAAACAGACAGACAGACAACAAAGTGATCCTATAAGGGTTCCCTTTTGAGGTACGGAACCGTAAAAAAGAATATTATTATTCTTTTTCTTGATTTAGAATCGTAAAATTAATTTAAAAATGTGGGCCTGCAAAGCCTGCATACTAAAATTTAGTACATAGTAGGTAGTGTTAAATTTAGTCAGTAAGCTAGCCTTCATAACAAACAACATGGTTTGGATTAAGCTAGTTTACATTTAGGATAGGATATTTATATCTGCTGAATGTTAATAAAGGACCTCTTTAAAAATAAAATCAATTATCTGTCAGGTTTTTTTTTCTTTTTTGTGGGGTGGGAAATCATCCAATGACATCTCCCGCTCTGAGTGGAGCGGGAGGGTGTGTCATACTCTTACTGATTAAAACCCACCCCTGTTCCTTCCCTGCCTCAGTGCCCAGGGGTGCGGTAACAAATGTTAAAAATTTATCCGCTACCCCTAGGCATGCAGGCACCGGCCACGATAGGATTTGTATCAGGGTGAACTGTAAAAATCTGAGTACCCCTTCAGAGCGTATCAGCGTGATGTTATGTTATGAAGTGGTGTAAACAATAAACAGACATGCGATTGCAGCAATTCCGGTAGCTATCTATCATTTATTGAAGAGTTCCATTGACTGAACACTGTTTCCCATAATACAAGCTCATGCTTAGCTTGGGAATCAGTTGCAGTACCTTTTGTGCAAAACATTATTACTATGCATATGTTAGATTACTCTATGATAAGATAATGTATTAATTAGCGACAATAAAGATTTTTTATTTTTTATTATTTATTCTATTGACTATCTCCAAAGTTAAGTTAGTTTTTGTAAAAAAGTTTTTTATTTTTCACTTTTTAGTTGTTATACCCCAGAACTAAAAATCCCAATAACATGGAACGAGGAATTTAAACATTCTCGGAATTGGAGAAAACAAAAAACGTCATCCAGGTATGCGTATTTTTCGTTTTTGTTCAGTTTTTCAAAAAGCGCTTAAACAATTTCGATAAAATTTATATGGGACCACTTCGGGAGTATATTCTTTCGGATAAAAAAAGAATTTTGAAAATCGGTCCACAATTGATAGAGAAATCGGTGGATATACATAAAAAAAATAAATAAAAAAAAAACATACATACAGTCGAACATAGAACCTCCTCCTTTTTCGAAGTCGGTTAAAAATAACTGCCGAAATTAAAGTTATTTTCTAATATATTTTCTTTTTTGGAAGTCGGGTTGTTTTTTTTTTTGTAAAAAAGTTTTTTGAACTGAAATTAGTGTTTATATTTTTTTATTCATAATGTGTAATGAGTTCTAACCTCTCTAAAGAGGTCCTGCCTGATCAAAGAGTAGGTACAGACTTACAAAGGTATTATACAGTGTCTAGTATCTACCTTAATCTTTTAAATACTTAACATAAATGTATTATATCTTAACAACACATTCGTATTACTCGAAAGTTTAGGCAGAGGTGGAAAAAGATATCTGCTTCCCCATAGAGTTAAAATAGATTGGGCGTATGACAGCACAGAGAATTTTTTAAAACAGTGCTAATAAAATATAATGTCATACTACTCGTATTTAAATAAAATGAGGCATTTACGAGTAGCTCTAAGTTTACATGATTAAGCTCATTCTGATATTGTAGGTACACTAAATACCTTGTAATCTTATTCCTATTTATTGTAATTTCTGCATTGTTCGTTAAAATAGTTATATTGTATCTCCTTAGGTTATTCTGCGCATATTATTATTTGAAATTCCATTGTAAAATCTTAAGCTTCCTTTGGGAAAAGCCTAGTGATTAGATAGTGAGTAGATTTTTAACGAAATCCAAAAGATCTTGCATAATACATCCTCTGTAAGTTTTATTTTCTTCTATAAAAATCTTATTATCTTAATCTTCTTATACAAGTAATATTTTATCGGCATCTAAAGATGGAACTAGAACAACAAGGTAATCAAAAATGTAAAGAAATTCCAATAATGCCCTTCAATCCAATAACCTTCCTAACTCAGATTCTTGATACCCGGGGGGGGAGGGGTATCAAGATCCTGCCCCAAGAGAATGAATTTAAAAAAAGACCGGCCAAGTGCGAGACGAACTCGCGCACGAAGGGTTCCGTACCGTTATCTATAAAAACGGCAAAAAAATCACGTTTGTTGTATGGGAGCCCCCTTAAATATTTATTTCATTCTGTTTTTTAGTATTTTTTGTTATAGCGGCAACAGAAATATACATCATCTGTGAACATTTCAACTGTCTAACTATCACGGTTCATGAGATACAGCCTGGTGACTGACGGACGGACAGCGGAGTCTTAGTAATAGGGTCCCGTTTTACCCTTTGGATACGGAACCCTAAAAAGGTATAGTCAGGATTCATGAGCCAGCCACATTGCTAGGGTAACAAACAGGAGGGGTTATCGTCTTACGTTTATTTAGGCCCTCCATAGACGGATCGCTTAGAGCAGTCGAAAGCAGTCTTATTGCGGTTGGAGTCAACTGCAACCCGATTGCTTTAGGCAATCCTTGTGCAGTTGTTGTTCAGTTTTGTTTGACCAGAACAGCTTTAAGCAATCCGTGAGTAATGTATACTATAAAATAACACACCGCTTTTGCGGTCTGTGTATGGCGACTGTCAATTTTGTATTGAAACAAGCCCTCTTTGCCATATAACTTTTATTATAGCGCTAACGCTAACACTTCGTGCAAAATGTATGGCAAGGACATTACCTGTGGAGAGAACTGTCACGTGACTCACGCCCAGTAAGTTGCCATATATTTTGCACGAAGCGCTAGCGTTAACGTTAACAGAAAAATATTTTGTCTAAAGGCTCTGAGCCTATTAACGGAAAAAATATTTTGTCTAAAGGCTCTGAGCCTTTAGACAAAATACTTTTCTGTTAACGTTAACGCTAACGCTTCGTGCAAAATGTATGGCAAAGACATTACTGGGCGTGAGTCACGTGACAGTTCTCTGTCTAACGCTTCGTGCAAAACGTCGTTGCCATACATTTTGCACTAAGCGTTAGCCTTAACGTTAACAGAAAAGTATTTTGTCTAACCCCCCAGATCGCCTAACAGCGACCACTTGAAGCTGTTGGCAATGACTGCTCCAAGCAGTCCGTCTCTGGAGGGCCTTACCCCTATAGGTAAATGATGATTGATTTCATTCCTCGCTCATATTTAGAAAGGTAAATAAATATGTGTGAACTAGTCTTGGATAGGTGAAAGCACTGGTAATAGAAATAACTAAGTAAAGTCTATAAGAATAAATTATCAGCTGTTTTGTTTACACGGAGATGTCAATAACCAGAATGTAAACGTACCTAAGGTAGACAAAATTTCTTGGTTCGTTGAACTTACTACATCCATCGGTACCCGTAGTTGGTTTCTAAGTATATGTACTTAATATTTAGAAACCAACTATGGGTACTGATGGATGTCAATTCAATGCAACTTGGTTATTAAACAGTAAATCTGACGGCACGGCGGTGCCGGGCCTGGGCAGAGCACCGCCGTGTCCTCGTGGATGCGATAGGGGCCCGGCCCTGGTTTAGGCCACGGTACGGAGCGAGAGGGAATGGGGAGCAGTCTCCTCCTTCAGCGAAGCAGTAATGCTCGCGAAGGAGGAGGCGGAACAGGTGAGGGAGCCTCACGCCCCAGCCGCAGTCGCTGCAGGAGACGCCCTGGGCGTAGGACGTCGCGGGACGATCTCCGGCCACCGTAGATCCGGAACTGCGGACAGCGAGCAGTGGGTAGCTCGCCGTCCGATCAGCACCAGGCCCGTGAATCGACGGCGCGTAGTGTTGTTCCACGCGCGCCTCAAAAAGATGTTTGTCAGCCACCAGTGTCATGGCCGGTGCCTGCATGCCAAGGGGTAGCGGATAAATTCGTAACAGAGTTACCGCTCCCCTTAGCACTCAGGCAAGGAAGGAACAGAGGTGGGTTTTAGTCAGTAAGCGTCTGACACGCCCTCCCGCTCCTCGCAGAGCGGGAGATGTCATTGGATGATTGCCTAACCCCAAAAAAAAAAAGAGGGGTTACTTCCTAACGGGTAGCAAACAAACAGTTTCCCTCTCAATATTATTAGTTTAGAAAACACTGGCTTCCCTAAGCAGACTTGGAGCATTATTTATAAAAAATAACCATTGTGATTAGTTTAAACACTGATTAGCAGGTTCTTATCTAAACATTTTCTACCTGGAAGAAGGTTAGATGTGTGGTGAAGTACTGACTAATCATTTGTCCTTTAAAGGGTGCTAACGGAAAGGTGTGGTCATATTTTAAGAGCCGGTTCTGCCCATGGAAATGAATAACTTTCTCTAAGAAAAAATACAAAATTCCCAAAAAAAAAATTGGACTTTCCATACAAAGTTATCATCAGCTGATCAATATTTGTTGTTTTTTTTTTAAAAATATTATTTACTTTTTATTAGTTACAGCAAATTTAATTTTAATGTTATTTTAAAATCGATCACTAAATTTTTACGTTTTAAAAATTACATCTTTTGAAAGAACTAACAAACATAGTTATACATATATTAAGTATTACAAACACCTGATTGTGGACCAAAGTTGTCTTGGTTAAATAAATATTATTATTATTATTATAGATGGCCAGATGCAGTTCTTAAAACATGACCACACCTTTCCGTTACACCCTGTATACATAGATACCTACAGTTGAATATGATGGATAGCCCGCGAAATTAAAATTTTCTCACTTTTTTGCAATTTGTAGGTCAGTATCAGGTTGTACATTGGTCAAAAAATGATTCGCTGTCGTAGCAAGTATTTATAGAATTATAATCATTAAAATCATCAATACAACTCTCAGTTAGAATTGATGTCAAATGTCATGATTTCATGAAATAGTCATTCCCTTTAACAATATGAACTTAGAAGGTTGTAGTGGTCATTTTAATGATTACAGCTCTGTAAATATGTACGAGTACTTGCCACGAATCATATTTTGATCAACATACAACCTGATACTGGCTTGCAAATTGCAAAAAAATTAAAAATATTTGAATTTCGCTGGTTACCTTGTCTTGATCAACATACAACCTGATACTGACCTGCAAATTGCAAAAAAAATAAAAATATTTGAATTTCGCTGGTTACCTTGTTTTGAGTTTAGAATCTGCTAATCAGTGTTTAAACTAAGCAAATAATTAGTGAGTTTTTTTTAAATAATAAATAAATTTTATTGAAACAAAGAAAAACGATTTATAAATAAAGTAAGTTGTGATCTGTTGTGGCCTTCAGCATGTGGGAGAGAAGAACATTTTCTCAATCACTACGATAATTTTATTATGGCTAGACCACTCAGACCAGATTCGTAATTAATTTAAGCAAGTCTCGTCTAGTCAGACTGAAAACTTGAACAAATCTTGTAACAATGTCGTCGTATAAACAATGATTTATTTCAATATTTCAAAACTATTTAGTTTATCAAGTAGGTTAATTTAAATGGCACTTAGGACTGATAGTTTAATTTTTTACTAATTGATTTTTGATAGATTCCAATTAAAAGAGCGTGTGCACGTGACATGAGACCTGTGCCTTCTCATTAATGATTTAAATCATTTACTGTATCCAGGTTGAACTATCAATTTTTTATCCTGTGTACCTACCTACTGACAAATTTTGGCTTGCTGATTAGCTCTGAGAGCCTATAGTATGCAGAACAGGTTGTAAAACCTCGCATACCTCCTTTGAAAACGGAGGATTCTCCGACCAGACAAATTTTGTGTCTGGTCTGGGCAACGGCCCGATGGTTGATTTTGAACTGTTGTATGTATGTTCTTATCACGAATCTATCGTTACCCGGAGATCGATAGTTTCTTAATGAGCCATCCATGCATGTTGTAAAAAAAAAACCATGCATGTTGTGATGCTTGCCGGGCCAGTGGAAGGTTGGTTCTTGAGAGTCTGAACCGGTGACTGCGTAGTTTTAGCCATTGTAACTCAATGGCTAAAAAACTATTTATTTCTTTATTATTGGTTCATCAAGAACTTATATACAATCATTGACATAAAACATTTTAGGAGGTCTTGTTCTAGTGTAACATACGTCAATTACAGACGTGCACAACATTTCAAGAGTACATACCTACCTAAGCACAAGAAGTCAGAATATTTTTACAATCTAATATTAATAGTTCAGAAAATAAAATAATTCATTTAAGATTACAAATCAATTACAACTATCCTTCCTTTTCTCTTTAATTTCTAAGATGTTCCGTCTGAGACGAGAAAGGCTTTCATGAAAAATGTCAAGGTCAAGTAGCTCACACCAAGCATTATACGTTGATGGCAACCTCGCCTATGGGAATTTAACCCAAAATTCGATTTATATCGAGGGATATTAAATAGGTAGTTATATTTTCGCCGGGCATTTAGTTTTGGAACGCATATCCCGATACGCTCCAAGAGTCCGTCGCACGACATGGGACCCCGCACAATTTTTTGCAGGAAAAGCAAGTCCAACATGCGTCTGAGTATGAGATACAGATACTGTAGGGTGCATAGTCCGAAACGACAGTCTTTCCTCGTACGAACATGTCATGCTGACACCAGGGGTGACGAATGCAAGATGACTTGTGAAGGAGCGTTGAAGGGACTCAATACGATCGGAGAGCAGCATAGTGTGGGTTCCAGACGACACTACCGAATCCCAACACACTATACATATAATATGAACTAAGGCATTAAGGCGCAGTTATACGACTTTTAATGGTTTTTAATTGTACATCACGTCTAAACGACTAGTCTTACTTCTTCAAAAAATATATGTTACTCTAGACAATTTCCATCGTAATTTGATCTGAGAATATTTTAAATTATATTTTTATAGTATAGTGTAATTAATTTGTAAAGTTATGTCAAACGCGGATAAAAATTGAGAATCACGCAAAAACTACAAAGCGTATTTTTATGAAGCCTTCACCATTTTAAAGATAATTTAAGTGTTTTAGTTTAATACCTGTTGTTTTATGTGTAATAAATTAATAATGCGTCTAATTTCTGACAGTGCTCCTTGATGGGCGAGTCCTAATACTAAGTGGACGTATGACGCGTTACGTGAGCTCAGCACAGAACATGCAAGCTAACTACTCAAGGTCATTGGCAGTGAATATCGCCTTAAATAAAGTTATCTTAGAGGCAGTGTGCCTGAAGTCTTCGGTATTGCGTCTGATAAAACTTAGCATTTTTGCGTCTTTCTTTACCGTATTGCTATATTGAGGGACAAAGCTTTATTTGAAGTCAAGAATTACGCCTAAGTCCTTAACTTCCGTTACAAGAGCGATTGTTTCGTTGTTTATGTGAAAGCCTATATCGATCACTTTTCTCTTTCGTGTGAAGCGAATGTGCTGGCATTTTGAGGCATTTAGCTTCATTTTGTTGTTGCGCCACCACGCATACCCCAGACCTAGACCCCCTGCACAAGGTCGGAGTCAGCTACTGAGTTGATTTGTCGCTAGATTTTCATGTCGTCGGCAAAAAGAAAGCATATTGGCAATGGATTTAAGTCACAATGTCGTTTATAAAGAGTAAGAACCCCTGCGGCACTCCGGATGTAGCAAAGTATTTGCCAAACTCGTGTCCGGCCAAAACAACCACCTGTTCTCGGCTTTCAAGGTATGATTTAAACCAACTCAGCATGGTACCACAAATGCCATATTGCCTTTGGAGCTTATTAAGGGCCTACCTCCCCGTAAGTGGCGCCCTCATTGAATAAAAATTCGTATCTTAGCATAGAAAATAAAGAAGCAATTATGTATTTTTCACCTTGTGGTTTGCTGTAAGAAAACCCAAACGCTGGGTTAAGCTCGCCTTTGTAATTAACTGTCCCATTGTGTTTTTCTGTATATGTTTTATGTGTACAATAAAGAATAATAATAATAAATTAAATAATCTTATGTTGCGTTTGTTACAAATAGGATAAGGTATTTTTACATTGTTAAAACATGACTCAAAGTATTTCGTATCCAAAGTAGTAAGCAAAAGTGTCAAAAACGGCCGTTTTTGGTATTCAATGAGGGCGCCACTTGGCGGCTATATACGCCTTAATTAGCAGTTTGTGATCCACGCAGTCAAATCAGCCGATCAGTTGCAAGTCACCGGGCCGGTCGACGAGGAGACGCACTATCAAGAGTCAAGACAGATACATTTGTCGTGAACCGGCTCGGTAATTAACCGTCACCTAAAAGCAATCCTCTTTTCCTAAAACATAGCATAATCGCATCATCACCCCCACCAAACACAAAAAAACTCCATTCAAAACACTCTTACGCCCACCAATCCAATTACAGGCCTCGCCACACACCACTTAGCTTGACAGCCACGCCACCGACAGCACGCGACGCGACTGCTCACGTGAACGTCCACGTGCTGAGTGACCTTCTGGTCCAAATTGCAGTCACAGCTGTGGATGACAGGGAACTATGATAGGTACTGTGATAATAAAAGACGTTTTTGGACAGTTCTTTGGAGTAGTTTAGACTAGCATAGAGTAGAGATGGGTTTAAACCTAATAACCGAGGCTAAACGCGGCTGACTGCCGTCTGTAGAGATGGGTTAGAACTAAGTAGATTCACATCCAGTAATCGAGCTTGGAACTGGTTAGTTGCCAATCTCTAGCATAGAGATTTGATTTGTTATATACGTTCCTACTTATGTTGTAAGGTCCTAGGAAAATCTTTTAATTTGGTCAAAATTGCACTGTCATACTCATAACTGTGGCTGCGGGTGAGTGACAGGAAATTACGACACTGCGTTAATATAAGACGTTTTTAAACAGACTAATCAACCCAGTTGTTTGCCATCTGTAAAGATGAGCCTGAGGTAGGTTTAAGCCCAGTAATCGAGCTTAGCATGAAGGCAACCAACCGGTGGTTGCCTTCATGTAATCTTCAGTGTGGTGATATGATATTTCAGTTCAAACCAAATGCCCATCCTTGAATCGTGACTTTGGAAGGCAAATGATGGATCCTGGTTCAAAAATGGATTTGTGGTGTCCAGAATTATTACTAAGAATAGTGTTTGTTCCTGCCAAGACTAAATTGTGACTATTTTCTCTATCAATCTATAGTGTGGCCTTTGGACCACACTATACCCACAATTTGTTAAATAATATAGATATTGGCTTCAATAGCAGTTCTTGCGATTTTAATATGTTCGTTTGAAATTCCATCTTGACCTGAACTTTTTTCAAATTTGAGCTTTGTAATTTGAGTTAAGATTTCAAGTCCAGAAAATTCAGAAACTGAGGATGTATTCTTATAGTCTGGTTGGTGATTTTCCTGTGGTGTGTACAATTAGACTGGCTGTAGAGGTTCGCATAAAAATCTGTAGCAACAGTTATGATATTCATCCGGATAGTAGCTTTCTTCAAGTTCGAGTGGAGACATGTGATCCAGTTTTTTGCTCTATATAATTCTTTATACGCCTTTTTTGCTGATCTTGACTTATCGATATTTCTCTTTATAGTATTTACTCTGTACGTGTCGTAGCATCTCTTTATTTCCTTGTTTGTAGTTTTGTAGAGCATTTTCAATTGCTCTTTCTCGTTCTTGTTTAATTTTGGTTTATTTTGTAATTTTGGTTTTCGTTCTTTCATCAGTTCTAGTGCTTTGTCAGATAATATTCTGTGTTTTTTGTTTGTTTTTATATTTTTAATGCTGTTCGATATAGAGTGCTCTATCTTCTGGCAGTATTGACTGTGTGTGTGTAGTTGACTTTGAGGTTAGAGCTCATCGATATCAGTTCGGGTATATAAGTTTTCGGGTTTGCGAGGTAAGTATCTTGCTCCTCCAGTGTCTTTAGGGTGAGTGGTGGGGTAGAAAAGTTGCGTCTATTTCTTTTCATTGCTTTCAAGTGTAATGTAGCTCTCAGCATTCTGTGATCTGAACCGAAACGGACCGATGACAAGACCTCGTACTTGGATAGATAAGTTTTGGTTTTGATGTCATAATATAATCGATTTCGTTTTTTGTATTTTTGTCCGGAGATATAAGAGGAAGTCGTGCCACATTCGTGGACGGAATCAGAAATAATCTTGCTATATAAAAAAGGAGACCCAATGGATATAGGCAATTATCGTCCAATTAGCCTAATGTCCTGCCTTTACAAACTGTTTGCCTCCTGTCTGCTCGCAATAATATCTCATAATTAATATCGGCATCAAGTCCACCTTTGTACTTTAGTTGCATGAAGTGTAAATAAATAAATAAATATCTTCAGTGATTAACGCCCATCAGCCGATAGAACAAGCCGGCTTCAGATCAGGCTTCAGTACTCATGACCACATCCAAGTTCTAGACCAGGTAATCGAAAAATATGCAGAATTCCGCAGACCTTTATATGTAGCGTTCATTGACTATAAAAAAGCTTTCGATACTATATCGCACGAAAGTATCTGGGAAGCTATAGAGTCAATAAACATAGAAGATAAGTACATAAACATTTTGAAAAACCTATATGTGGAAAGCACAAGTAGAATAAAACTGGACAGAATGGGCACAAAAATTAATATAAACAGAGGCGTGAGACAGGGCGACCCGCTCTCACCAAAACTATTCATAGCTGTACTACAACACCTAATGAAAAACTTACAATGGTCAACGAAGGGATTAAACATAAACGGCGAATACCTAAGCCATCTCCGTTTCGCCGACGACATAATTCTGCTCTCCGAGAGCTCTGCACAACTGAATAACATGATTAGCGATCTTCACGGAGCTAGCATCAAGGTCGGTCTAGAAATGAATCTTGACAAAACGAAAATAATGACTAATCACCAAATAGCGACCATCTTTGTAAACAACACCCCCCTAGGGTTTGTAGAAAGCTACGAGTACATTTACTTGGGCAACCAGATTTCTTTTAGAAAAACTAGAAACATGGAGGAAATGGATCGTAGAATATCAATAACCTGGAAGAAATACTGGGCACACAAAGAAATATTCAAATCAAAACTCACGCCGTCAATAAAGAAAATAGTTATGGATTCAGTGATTCTACCATGTCTTACCTACGGCTCTCAAACTTGGACTTTCGGCCCAAAAACCATGAACAAAATACAAACAACACAAAGAAGAATGGAAAGAAGTTTATTAGGTATAAAATTAAGGGACAAGATTGAAAATACGCACATTCGCAACAAAACTACACTAACTGATGCTTTAACATTCTCATTGAAAATGAAATGGAGATGGGCGGGACACGTAGCCCGCTACAACGACGACAGGTGGACCATTAGAGTTGTGAAATGGCAAGACCCTACGGGTAGTAGGTTCAGAGGCCGCCCGCGCGCTAGATGGACAGATGAACTGGTAAAAGTAGCAGCAGAAAATTGGTTATCCATGGCTAGACACAAAGAAAGATGGAAGTCCTTGGAGGAGGCTTTTACCCGAAGGGGGTCCATATAAGCCACGTCAAATAAAAACAAACAGAATTACCTAATCTAATCATGCATACTGCAATTGTAATTATTTATTAAGAATTTTATTTATCCTTTTTATTAATCAGCATGTATTGTAATGTAAGTAGGCAAATGGAATTCAATAAAGCTTTATTATTATTATACCCACAATAATAGCTATAGTAATAGTTACAATGCGAGGTCCGCTTACAACCAAAGCGGAATCTATATCAATCAATCCAAGATTACTGCAATCTGCAATCAGAACGCGTTGTAGTGTATGGCTGGCTGCCAAACCTGATAGTTTCGCCCTGAGATTTAATTTACTTCGTTACAGAAAATAACTAAAGTGCAAGCACGTTTTATTGCACTCATAGGCCTCGGTTACACTTCCTGAGATGTAGATTAGCTGTAAATGATTTGAAATTATAAACACTGTAGTTGTATCCACTGGACTGCGAAAAATATTCTGCACTTGTACGAATTTAAAAAACTTATTGCATAACTATAATTTGTTATTGCAATCAAAACAGTCAGTTTTTTTTGCAATTCTATAATTATCTGTGGTTAAAACAGTTTTTTTGACTGATTGAGGACGCATAGCGTGAACGATTGCACTCTACTCTATACATATACAGGGTGTAACGGAAAGGTGTGGTCATATTTTAAGAACTGCATCTTCCCAAATCCCAACGATATGAACAACTTTATTCAAGAAAACCTGAAGAAATTCTCAAAAAAAAAAATTTACCCCCCATACAAATATTGATCAGATGATGATAACTTTGTATGAAAAATCATTTTTTTTATTGGGAATTTCCTATTTTTTCTTAGAGAAAGTGGTTCATATCCATGGGCAGAACCGGTTCTTACAATATGACCACACCTTTCCGTTACACCCTGTATACAGGCTGTAACGGAAAGGTGTGGTCATATTTTAAGAATTGCATCTGCCCATGGATATGAACAACTTTCTTCAAGAAAATCCGAGGAAAATCTAAAAATTTTTTTTTACCTCCCATACAAATATTGATTAGCTGATGATGACTTTGTATGAAAATTCCTATTTTTTTTTGGGAATTTTCTATTTTTTCTTAGAGAAAGTTGTTCATTTCCATGGGCAGAACCGACTCTTAAAATATGACCACACCTTTCCGTTACACCCTGTATAGTTGGAGTCTATGAACGGATCGGAAGAAAGATTACGTTACATCAGAATTAGAAGTTAAATATTTTGTTTGGTTCAGAATTCAGGACTATTTTGATGATGATTGGACTGTGTGAAAGAGGATATGGGTAAAAAGGGGGTGACCACAGAGATGACGACTAATGGAGGAGTATGGAAGAAAGACATGTTGCGCCGACCCCAAATAAATTGGGATAAGGGCAGGAGAATGATAATGGTTCAGAATTCAGGATACCATTTGCTTTCGCAGAAGAACATTTGCTTGCATTCAAGGAAAAGTGAAAAATTATCGGAAGGCCCATCCTAGCCATAAACTAACACCCACCGCAAACTCTAGATTAACAAGCGTCTCGCGTAAAGACACTAAAACCGCCATCATTAATCGTCCACGTTTTCCTGCCTAAACGCGTCCATTAGTGAGAAAATGGCGCCGACATCGTCACACGGCGTCAAGTCGACACGTCGCGTGAAACCACGATAATTACTTACACAAAGTATCTAGTTGTCTCAAGATTGTATGTGCGAAGTAAACGCGGAAACATTAGAAGGACACGGCTTGGAAAAGCCGGCAAAGTAGGTCTAGTGACTGGAATTGGATCAAGGTTTTAAGGAGACATACTTATGTATGACGGTGTCTGAACGTGAGAATAAGGCTAGGGATTATGTATAACGCTGAATTACGCATTATGTCATATTTCTTTTAAATATAGAAGTAATAAAAGTGAATACGTAGATACCTACAACAGCTGTTTAGTGGCCCACCGAAGGTTCGGTTTTAGCCAGTTTCGGTCAAAAAACCTGGTTTCGGCAAAATGTGGCCGAACGATTCTACCGAAATTAGCGTCTTAACTGAAGGTTATGATAGAGACCTATAAACTGACAGTCCCGTTCGTCTATTTGTGTGTTATTATCGTTTTATTAATTTATTTAGTATTTACCCAACTGCCCCGAAAGTTAGGTCTGCTTTTTCAATGATCTGATAACTTTTTCAAGATATTTTTGTAATTGTTTGCCAGCTTTTCGGTTTTCATGTGAGTTTCGGTTTCGACCGAAAATGGAAGGGAAGCCGAACATTCAATTTATGGTTTTTGGTTACGGCTATGACTTATAGACAGTTTTAGCAACTGATTAACATAATAATTGTAACTGTTTTTTAACGTTCACTAGCTGTAAAACGCAACATTTTAAAATGGCGGTCATGTAGCTATTACCGCCATTTTGAAACCCTCTGTCAAATCATCAAGTGTGTTATAAAATCAAGAACAAGGAGCAATTAGGTACAGACAGTTTTATAGTTTGAAATAGAGACAAATAATAAGTACCTATAATTCATTCTAAAACCCAGCCACGGAGTTATAGTCATTCAATCAATTTCTAAACGGTTGTCGGAAGTGACATTATAACACTTGTTTTACCTTTACGAGTCTATCCTAGAACTGCAATTAATTACAAGAATGTCAGGTACTAATACCATTTTTATTCCACATAAGTAGGAGAATTATGGCGTGGGCCAGTAGGACCATAATAAAGTTATGACTTCTCGACAACAAGACGCCATATTATGAAAAAGAAAAAAAAATAAAGTTTACGAACTTATATTAAGTGGGGTATCAAAATAAAGGGTTCGAGGAGGCGATTCTAAAAATATGTATAACTCACTTAAATTTAGTAAGTAAAAAAAAAAAATAATTTCAAAAAACTCGAGAAAAAAAAAACAACTAAAATGTTCCAATCAAAGTCACTTTTCAAGCAGTCTGATGCAGTTGGTGGCATGAAATCAATAATTGAACTAAAATAACTGCCACCAACTGCATCAGACTACTTGAAAAATGACTTGTTTGGAACTTTTTAGTCTTTTATTTACAGTCAGGTTTTTTGAAAATAGTATTTTGTTTTGGGAATTGACTATGAATAGGGTGAACCGATGACATGGTGAGGGTCGCGGGTATCCGATGGATGCGAGACGCACAGGACTGGTCGTTGTGGCGACACAACTTGGTTGGAGGGATATGTCCAGTTTTTTTTTTTTTTTTTGGGGGGGGTGGGAAATCATCCTATGACTTATGGGATATGTCCAGTAGTGGACGTCTTTCAGCCGAAATGATGGTGATGATGAAGTTAAAATATTTCTTTATTATCTTGTAAGGAAAAACGGTGAAAAATTGCACCTTATATATCAGATGTGAGACTGTCGGTACTTGCTACGTGTACGTGAGCATGCATGGCATGCAAGCATGGGGAGACATAATGATGGTGATTAGCTGATTATATGCGCGATATGAAACCGTGTGTCCTGCACAGCGTCCGGAGATTTATGGCATTTCTGCTGGCTGCTGTGAGATATTTACTGACCTATTTATTTACTTTTTTGGATTCCGAACGCCCGAACGAAAAACGAAACCTTTATTGGATCACTCGTGTGTTTGTCTGTCCGTCTGTCACAAGCAATTTTCTCCAAATCTACTGGATCGATTGTGTTGAGAAATTTTGACACACATAAATATATGTAGGTATTTGTGACCCAAACACGGATATGTAACGTAAATATAATTATGAATTTGAAATGTAGGGTTCACTTTTGGGGTGCAACCGCTCTCAGACCAAACGAAACAAAAAAATAATAGTTTAGTATCTAAGTACCCACTTATCATACAGCCATCACTATAAAAATAAGTCAACCAAGCCATGTGATAACAGATGATAACGATATATTTTCGGAAGTCTTTATTTAATTAATAGTTTTGTGGTGAGCTTATCATCATGTAAGTATGGCTTTTATTTTGTAAATATATAGGTTTTTCCTCATGATTACTAGAATAAAATACCTAAATAATATTTATTTTCAAGTACTAAGTGTTAGTAACAGTGTATAGATATCCAAGAGAGCCATGAGGATCATCGCCAATGATAAGCTCGACAAGTCAAAGCTACAAAGTCTTGAATATCGACGCCAAGTTGCTAGCCTGTCGGTTTTCTATCGGTTACATTTCAGGGAGTGTGCGTCGGAAGCCCGTTCCATCATCGGACCACTAGACGTACGATACAACTTTACCTCCCTCGGGAGGTAATGCTTTACTTTACGTTGAGATAGCATGATCCGTAATTGGAGATGTCGAGCAGGTCTTTTTAGGCACCTTTGGGTGATAGCGACTGATGAACATTCGACCTTGACTAGGAGTCGTACTACGTATCACCAGACATCTGTGCCACCCAATGTGCATAATTGAAAGAGTCTGTCCAATAACATGATTCGCAGTACAATTGTTCATTAAAGTAACAATCGATGAACATTGCAACGATTAATCTGTTACCGTTGGAACTAGTAAATACCGGCTCAATCTAGTTATTTCCGGTTACAATTAAACAATTGAACGTTACCACAGTTGAGAAAACGTGCTGGACTTGTTATGGTGGGATATGTTAAAGTTTAAAGATTTTGATGGCTTTTTTATCATTGATAGGCTCCGTGTTTGACCACTATCTCACCTGATGGTAAGCGATGATGTGGTTGACGATGGACCACGCTTGCCTAGATGTAACTTATTCACTCTTGACTTAAAGACCTCCAAGTTGCAGCTATCAGGAAAAATAGGTTTTTGCAGGGAATGCCACTCCTTAGCTGTAGGTACGCACAATGAATGTGATCCCAAAACGGCCAAAATACTGAACTGAATTTGTAGGAATTTCACAGTCAGCATTGGATTGATACAGAGGAATGAAGAGCATGTCGTGAGAAAGTTTTGATTATGATTGTAGATGGTTATGAAGGAAAGCGGTAGGTAGACCAAAGAAACAATAGATGGACGGTGTAAAACATGATAATATGTGAATGAGGAAGGAAGGAAGGATGAAGGAGGTTGCTATTGAGTTGACGGCTAATAGAGATGGTATGGAAGAATAATAAATTAAAAGTATTTTTATAAAGAAGCTATGCCCTCCTCATCAAGTGTAATGGAAAGTACACATGAAAACAAACATACCAGCCCAAATTCAACTGTCCTACTATTTGCCATCAGGGAGTTCCAGTCCGTACATCCCGGTGCCATCATCAGATCAGCTCAATGGTATCATAATATTGCATTGTCACCGGAGTTTCGTAAGTACCTTTTTTTTTGGGGGGTGGGAAATCATCTAATGACTGTTCCCGCTCTGGGTGGAGCGGGAGGACGTGTCAGTCTCTTACTGACTAAAACCCACCCCTGTTCCTTCCCTGCCTGAGTGCTCAGGTGTGGGGTAACTCATTTTCAGAATTTATCCGCTACCCCTAGGCATGCAGGCACCGGCCACTATAGGCCCCGTCAGTGGTGGCTGACACTCACGGGCCTGGTGCTGATCGGACGGCGAGCTTCCCACTGCTCGCCGTCCGCAGGCCCAGGTTCATTAGTACCTACGTAGGCCAAATTTCAGATCTAAGTATCTGATACCAACAAGTGGTCGAAAAATGGTTTGCTTTTGAAGCGGACAAACTTACATACGAACATTGCAATTTAAATAAAACCTTGTACAAAAGTCATGCTGCATCGACCCCAAGTAAATTGGGATAAGCAGGTAAGGGTAGCAGGACGATGATAGTGGTATTCGTGGGGTTTCCCGAATCAGCACTTCGGTTTTGAACAGATTCAAAAGGATGTCTCTCATTCCTCGTCGCTAGACCCGATTGCTCAAAGGATGAGTAGTTTCAGAGATTACCTCCCACAACCAATCCTTCAAATGATACAAACGTTTGGGATCTAAGCAAATAACAAAACGAAATTAAGCACGGGTTTCTCTCTTTTCTTCTTCATCTTCGAAGAAGAAAAGCGTATACTTATAAGGAATGAAAATTTACAACCTTCACAAAAATGTTCGACTCTTTAAATTATTAGTTTAGAAAAGGAAGTTATTTTCTATCTTCATCATCTTCCTGCCCTTATCCCATGTTACTTGGTGTCGGCGCAACACGTTTTTTTCTTCCATTCTGTCCTGTCAGCCGTCACGCTATTATTAACTCCCTTTTCTTTCATATCACTCCTCACAGAGGGAGGCATCATATCATCACATCATCCATATTTTCTCAAGCTATTTTCTACCTTCATCATCTGTTATAAACTAGAATGGCAATGATTAAGATTAGACTACGTACTATTGATGAAAAAGGTGCATGGAGAGCCTAAGGTCGACTTTTGACTGTGAGGTTTTGCATTACGTATCATGACTTTCATGAGACGACTAGATGGCGCTGTTCAATCATGAAAATAACACTGCAAAGCTTATAAACCTTATTATGCAGAGGCAGATAATAAGGTTTTTAATACCTAAAATATAAAAATTACTGAGTAATAATAATATATTTATATTCAAATAAACAAAAATTACTATATTTTCTTATTTCCGAGTACTTAATACAGCGCCATCTAAACCAAACTAAATAAGCCAATTGGTACTATATCGGTTAATTCGACTACAGATGGCGTCGATCACAAATAATAAAAATCCCTACATTCACAAAGTAGCTCTTATTTTCACGTTCCAGAATAAATAGTCAGTAGCTCAGGTGGATAAACATGGCAGAATAACATAGATCGTTCAACAGGGCACCGGTTCGCAACCCAGCTCTCTGTCGACTTTTTTTAAATTTAATTATTCTAATATTATATAATTTATATTCTATTTTTTGTATTTTTAAACGTTTTTATTTTATTTTTTGTTATAAATAATATAAAAAATATGAGGTATAAGATGTATAAATGAATATAGGGATAATATACAAGTATACATATACTACTATATATAACATTATATAAATATATATTATATAAATTACTTTCATAATTGATGGTAAGTATTAGTATTATTAGTAAAAAACATTTATGTAAGAAGATTTAGATATATTTTTCTTACAGCTTAAGATTTACTAAGTTTAATTCTCGTAAAGGATAAGAAATGAAACTATTTTATTGATTATAGTTTAAGACATTTAATTCTCAAAGAAGAATACAATTTATGTCTTTCTTTCTTATAGAATGTATAACCTAACCTAGCAGTTTTACATCCAATTAACAATGATTTAATTCACTTGTTAAGGAGAAATACAAGTAAAATTTATAACTGAATAACTCTATTACAAAATAGAAGACCTTAACAAAGTAAAACTGTATAATAGATATTATAAGTATTCTAAATCAAAACTGTGTTGTGCTATTCTTCTATTATTTAGTTTTATTTACATTATGTTATAATAACTTTCACTATATATGCAACCTTAGTTCTGTAAATATTTTACCTACTCATAAATTATAAAAATTTTACGTTTTGCATAATTATGTTTCCCGGCAACCCTATTTGCCAGAAAAACAATGCTCTTGAGCGTTATGGCAAACGCGGTTGCCAGCTTGGTTTGTTCACTTTAAATGATTTTTTTGCTGTGGTTGCGTTGATTGAGCTTTGAGAAGTAAAAAAAAAATGGCACTGTATTAAATTTCACGTCTTTTTTTCACTGGGCCCGCAAAGATGTATCAAACAACTCTGCGTAATATCTTGTTGGTGTAAAGCCATTTTCCTCATAACCTTGCACCATAAGTTGACGCTGGTCTGAGTCAATATGGCGTCTTCTGCCAGATCTACTGCGGTGTTCCAAGGAACCCTCTTCTTGAAACCGCTTTATCCATAAAGTAACAGTCTTTACCTATAAGGGAAATATATTATTTATTATTTTCGTGTATCGATAACCATGGATAATAAAATAAATAACGAACAGTGATTTTAAAACATTACTTACGTTTAAGCCAGTTTCTCTCGAAATTTCAGAATAATTTAGGCCTTGATTATGCAATGCTATTATTTGGGCCCTCGTAGCCATATCAATATTAGAACGCGAACTCATGGTAAAGATAAATATTAAAAAATTGTTAAATGCAATCGTAACTGAACTCACTCAAAGATAGTAAAGAACGTTATGATTGAACAAAAAGATTTAATTTTTATACAGTCAATATTAAACTACCCTCAATTCTTTTGAGATTTATGATACAGGTTAAAGTCGCTAAACAACTTCGATATAATAAAGAGTAGGATAATTTCAACTCATTGCGTAATGACGCAATAGTCCAGTGGCTATGGTATCGGTAAATTTTATGCCACCGAGTTCGAATCCTAGTTATTACGAGCTTTGCTTTATAAGGTTTGTAATGTCGTAGGAGAATTTGTGTTAAAATTAAGTAATATTGTAACTAGCAAAAAACAAGATAATGTTCTTTAACGAGAGATGTATATTTTCCAATCCAACTACTATACTAGCGCCATCTATGTCGTTCATGCCGTATTATTAAGGCGATGAAACCCTGTGCAAACGATTTTGGTTTGGAATTCTCCATGCAGTTCTGTCTTCATTAGTACCTACTTAGCAAACGTCTTTATAATAGATCAATTTGTGACAAACAAACGCACCCAAGTTCTGTGCCTGCCGACCGTGACGGAACTACAGTCTTTGATGATTTACTACATATTATGATCTTTTGTTTTGCCGCTGTCTATGGATGTAGGTATCTAAGTACTTTGACATCGGAATAGAATATTATTCTGAGGTGATATCTATGCCTGTTAATGTTATAGTACCTGGATGACAGAGCTTTGCTCGGTTTTTTTTTTTGGATAAAACGACGTTTTCTAAAAGTGAAACCTAGCCAGATCGATTTATCGCCCCCGAAACCCCCGTGCATACTAAATTTAATAAAAATCGTTTGAGCCGTTTCCGAGATTCAGATTATATAATTATATCCCTACATATATACCAAGAATTGCTCGGTTAAAGGTTTGAAAGGTTAGATAAAAAGTTCACTTTTGTGAAATAAAAAACACATAGGTACTACATATTTAGCGGCAGGTTTCTGAATTGAGTATTTGGAGCTATGAAAGTGTCTAACGTGATTCATAAGGAAAGGATTTTTTGGTTTTGCAAATCGCAAAGGCGTAGATGGGCAGGTCACCTGGAAAAAATGAATGACAAAAGAGCGGTTAAAATCATGTCCGAGTGGACTTTGCAACAAGGAAGACCCAGATAAGGTTGGAAGGATCGTGTCGAGGAAGATTTGAGAAAAATAGGCAGAAAAGTATCTTGGCGAAGGGAGGCCAGAAACAGAGCGAAATGGAAGTAGACCGTTGAGGAGGCCAATACCCACAAAGGGTTGTAGCGCCGAATGAAGCAAGTAGGAACGTGTCAAACAAACACTACCTACTTGAATCCCAGTTTGACAGGTTTTCAGGCTAAAGTAGAGTTTGACAAATACGCAAGTTCAAATTTTAATTCGGAAATTCGGGGTTAGTAGGTTTTGGACTTAAGAATTCCGGAAAAAAGGAGAAGAATTGTAAGGATTCCTGGAAAAGAATTGTAAGGATTTAAAGCCCTGAATTTAAAGCCGTCATCTGGCTAACAACTCTTAAAAATACTATAGGGACAAAAAATACTCAGCTCTATGGTCACGTAAGCAGTAGGAAAACGATTGCGTTTGGCGCGTAAATCGCTGTCATCGAAAAATCCCAGGAAAACCAGTAGTTTTGTCATGGTATGCGTAAACTAAGCAAGAAAAACATAATTTCCTTCGATGACACATCGAAACCTAGCCAAGTTATTTGCTGTCTAATCTAAGTTGAGAGTTGTAAAATAACAGCTAAGTACATATTTTGTTTTTTACAAAGACCACTTGTTAGCCTCCATAAAAGCCGCAGCGTCTTATAATAATAATGAAAAATAGCGAATCGTGGTTGTTCAATACAACAATGCTTTCAGGGTGTTGATGGGGTTGCCGCGCTACTTCAGTGCGTCCGGGATGTTCGCAGAGGCGGCAATTGACGCATTCACGCCATCATGCGCAGCCGCAGGGTACCTACGCGTCAGCCCCAACCAGGGTTGCCATCCGTCCGGGTTTCCCCGGATTTGTCTTAGTTTAGTGTGCGTCCGGGCTTTCATTTGTAGTCCGGGTTTAAAAGTTTTCAAGTTGCCGGCCGCCTTTGGGCGGACGGACGCACGACATTTTGATACATTCGGCGACACGGAAAATATAAAAAAAAATCTCGACACGTCCGAGTTCTAAGCTTCAAAAGCCGGGCTTTTCTTCCTTCTTATCCTGGTTTCCAGATTCTAGAGATGGCAACCCCAACTGCACCTTGAAAACTATAGCGGACAGGTGGGACAACCCCATACTGGGACATTGGATACGCCTACATGCCAGCATGCCACTTTGGCGTAAAATAAAATATATTTTTTTGGTAGTTATACAACGTTGATGTGACAGAGGGGCATTAAATTAAACTACGTATACTATACGTGTTTAGTATTAATTCGATACGGTATAAAAATAAAAATAATAATAAATGAGGTTTTTTTTTTTCAAACAAACTAAATAGCTTACAATTCAGAGTAAAACGCAACCACCCTTTATACCATACTTTATACCCGTTATCCTTGTTTGCATTGCCATCTTATAGCGAAAATGTACTTGTGACTTGCGTGAGAACGGCAACAACGCGTCGTATCGTAGGTTATACTCAGATTTATCGTTTTAAGGTGCATGACCTGTGCGTATAGACATAATCAGCTGTTAGGAAAGATACATCGTGTTCAAACGAGGCCAAAACTTAAAAAATCGTTTGTGACTAAACTACTGCTCCGATTTAATTGATTTTTGGTACAGAGCTTGAAAATAGTACCTAGTATAGGCAGTTTAAAGGAAAGCCCCTCTGTCGTATCAACTTTGTATACTAACACTAGTTTTTTAAGTTGGACTTTGTCTGCAATATAAGATTTTTATTTTATTATTATTACCCGTGATTATTACTCACACAGCACTCACTCACATTATAGCAAACTAGGACTTCGACCGCGACTTCGTCCCTGTGGATTAAAAAAAAAATTATATTCATTATTGGTAAAAGAGTTTTCAAAATCTGTTCAGTAGATCCGATAGTTTTTCACGTTATTTTGAAATTGTTTGTAGCGTTTAGGTAAGTACGCCAATATATTCATGAATTAATTTAAAAATGTGAAATCCTAATAAAAATTTTGTACCTACCTCTTTTTTTCTTTTTTTTTTGGAATGTTGGAATCAATGATAAATGATGTTTATTCAGTAAATAGGTTACAAGGAACACTTTTACACGTGAATGTTTTTTGTCAGTTTAAGCTAGATGAGGCCGGTGTTTCCTAGCTGACTACCCTGAGAAGAAACACCGAAACAAACTCAGAGGTCAAAGTCTCTTTTAAAGTGTAAATCATCCAATGAAAGACCGCTCTGGGCTCTTTGTAACTCTATTTCGAATTTATACGCGACCCCATTCACCGCTGCGTCACATATTACGCTGCGTTCCTATTCACGCCGATTGTAGGTAATTACCTTTTTTTCCGCGGTTTCGCTATCCATGGCCTATCCTAAAGGACATAAGCGCCGGTAGAACTATTTACAGAAGGGTGCATCTTACTACACTACTTGACATACAGAGAAAGAACTAATCAAAAGGAGGCAAGGGCGAGCGGAGATCTAGAAAATTTTAACATCTCGCCTCGGATATGCTTGGAATAATATTCTAAGAGGTATTTTCAAAACATATCAAAAGCTTGAGGGGTGCAAGCCGTGCAAGTGCACCCCCTTGCACCTCTCCCGGCGCCCATGCCAAAGGAACCAAGAACATACAGTTCTTTCTATCAGTGAAAGAATATTCATGATCTGATCAGTAGATATATTTTTTTTTGATTGACTCCCGTTTGACCACTATCATGATGGTAAGCGATGATGGGAGCACACTTACCCCGAAGTAACCTGTTCACTCTTGACTTAAAGACCCCAGGTTGTAACTATCAGGAAACAGACTACGAAAGGGAATTCCGCACCTTAGCTGTACGCATAATCCTGCCTAGGGGTTGAGGATAAATTCGAAAGAGCTACCTCGCCCCTGGGCATTCAGGGCAGGGAGGAACAGGGGTGGGTTTTAGTCAGTAAGAGTCTGACACGCCCTTCCGCTCCACCCTAGAGCGAGATTGGAGAAGTCATTGGATGATTGCCCACCCCAAAAAAAAAAAAAAAGCTGTACGCATAATAAATATGTTCTCAAAACGTTTTGTGCGTAGGTATAGTTCCAGAGATTACCTTATACACACCTACATGTTAACATTTTTTCACACCACTTGCTCGACAAGTCTAATTACATATCATGCAATCTCAACCTCCCATGGCAGGTAAAGTTGTATGAAACTCCCAAGGGAGTAAAGTGATTTGAATTTGAAATGTCAAATTCGTGGAAAACTCTAAGTAAAAAATCCCATAAGGCAAAGAAAAAGCTTAGGGTAAAAAGGTTTGTTCGGAAATCGAACTGGCCACCATAAGCAGAACTCAAAATAACTGGCACTCCGGGAGTACCGTCAGAAGTGAAAACTTGAACAAATATGCCCAACGCGCCTCGCGATCCGCTACGAGTGCTACGACTCGAAGCGAATCGCGTTGCGGTGTCAATGGCGCGCGAGTTCAATTGTTTTTCCCATCTCAAAACTGCCCACCGCGCCTAAAGAAGTTTTCACGCGATTTCAAATAATGTGAAACAAAAGACGGTGTTTGATGCTATGATTTTCAGTGAACCCTGGCTTTTTATTGTTTCGCAGGTGTGAAAAGTAGAGTATGCTCTTCTGCGCTAAAGCCTGTCTTCGTCTTGGGCAGCTTGAACCCTCGCTTCACTCAGGACTCTAAACAACGTCGCGTCGTTACACTCAGGGTTCAATATGCCGCCCGTGACGTAAGACACTGCTTAATCCCCTTGGTATAAAGCATAATCTACTATTTCCGTCTTTTTAACATGAATTAAGATCAAAATCTAGAAACATCTACGTACTTGTAGGTAAGTAGTACCTACTGATACGTGCTATAGTCAATGCAAGCTAGAGAACAAGTCTCATGACCTTATTGAAGGCAATCATCTTTGCTAATATAGCGCACAGTTTGCAATGCTCGACTATACATAGTCAATGATATTCATTGATTTTTACAATCTTATTTATAATATGACGAACATATTGTAATAATACAGGGTGTAACGGAAATGAGTGGTCATAAGTATTTTAGATACCTACTGCTTCTGCTAATGGATATGATGTCTTTCTTCAAGGTATGCTCAATTCCCTAAAAAAAATGGTATTTCCGTACAAAATGATCATCAGCTGATCAATGCCACGGTGAAGGAAAACCTTGTGAGGAAACCGGCATGTCCTAGAACCAAAAATTCGAACACATCTGACATCCACCAATCCGCATTGGGCCGACGTGGTGGATACCGGCCCTCACTCTCTCACTGGAGGAGGCCTGTGCCCCAGCAGTGGGGACATTAAAAAGGCTGATGATGATGATGATGATCAATGCCAAACCTATCAATGAAAAAAACTTTTTCCAAAAAAAACAACCGACTTCGTTTTGGGGCTATACCCCAGAACTAAAAACCCCAATATAATGGAACGTGGAATTTAAACATTTGGAGAACAATATAATGGAACGTGGAATTTAAACATTTGGAAAACGTCATCGAGGTATAACTATTTTTCGTTTTTGTTCAGTTTCTCAAAACGCGCTGAAGCAATTTCGATAAAATTTATATGAGACTACCTCGGGAGTATATTCTTTCGGTTAAAAAAAGATTTTTGAAAATCGGTCCACAACTGACGGAGAAATCGGCGGACATACATAAAAAAAAACATACATACAGTCGAACATAGAACCTCCTTCTTTTTCGAAAGTCGGTTAAAAACAGTATAACTTGCTACTCGTACAACCACCTAACTAATAATAAAATTTATCACATTAAGCATCCAGTTGTCTTCCTGCTCTCTCCTACTTGATCTATGCTGTGCCCGACAGGTTCCATAATTGTGACTAATATAATAATTTCCCTACCAACTATACCATACATATCTAATACCTTTAAACGAGCAATTCTTGTAATTATATTTTTATACATAAATACATAATTATATAGAATATGAATCTCAGAAACGGCTCCAACGATTTTCATGAAATTTAGTAAGCAGGTGATTTCGGGGAAATTTCCAAAAAACACGATTTACCACAAAAAAAAAAGGTCATCGGTCATCCAGGTACTATATTATGATACGCAATAAAGAATTGAGATGAATGTTAGTATGGAAGTTAATGTTTGTTTGGGAATGTATATTTCTTTCTTGGATAAAGTTGTTCATCTCTATGGGCAGAAGCAGTACTTATGTAAAATATGACCACCTATTTCCGTAACACCCTGTATAACGCCTCCAACTTCACACCTAAGAAGGATATGCACAGCAGCAGGTGTATTCGCTAACTCAGTTGACATCAGTTTGATAGGCACTTTGCAGTACATTGCTTGGTGGATATCGATTATAATAGGCAAGGTAGTACATTTTTAGAGCTTGCCAGATAGAGTTGTGTGATATAGAGTCGAATGCCTTTGAATAGTCTATAAAAGCAATATATAGACGTTTGTCGTACTCTATATATTTGTCTATTACCTGCTTCAGAGTGTGAATATGGTCGACTGTTGAGTACTTTCCGCGGAACCCTGCCTGTTCAACTGGTTGGTTCTCATCTATCAGTTTTGTTATTCTTCGAAGCAGAGTCGACGTGAAAACTTTGTACATACAAGACATCAATCTGATAGGTCTGTAGTTCGAAATTTTTCTGTTGTAAAATTAAGTTAAACAATCCACAGAGATGCGCGATTAATAAGTCTGTTCCTGCTTTAATCATTTCGTTAGTGATGCCGTCTAAGCCGGGGCTCTTCTCAGCCTTTAACTTTTTGATCGATAGTTCCACTTCTCTTTCTAAGAAAGGCGGAACCGGGTCGTTGTTGCCTGCCCATATGACGCTATACGTATGTTTGTCTTTTCGAGGCTCGCTGTAGAGTTCTTTATAAAATTGCGTAGCTACTCTCATAACGTCATTTCTACTTGTCACCGTTGATCCATCAGCATTGCATAAGTGTGACATTAAATTTTTAGTGGTGTTTATTTCTTTATATGCTTTCTTGATGCCTCCGGACTTTTTCAGGGAGGAGTACAGTATGCCGCTTCTATAATTCCTTAAATTAATCTTTATTAGGTGGTTAAATTCTCTATACATTTTACATAGTCTCAATTTCTCGTGTTTTGTTTTATTTTCAGCTCTTGTCTTTGATTCTGTAGTGCTTTTGCTTGTTGTGTTATAATGGATTCCAGCTTATTTTTTCTTTTAGATGTACCTTTAGCAGAACACTTTTTTAGGGTGGTTTCCAAATTGTCCTATAATGTTTGTACTGTTACCTCTTTATGTTCAAAGTGGTTAGAGTATTCTTTTTCAAACATTTTGTAGTCTATTAAACATTGCGCGCTCTTCCTGTATTGTGATCGTGATTTCTTTTTGTTTTTTACCGTCAACGTCAGCCTAACCAGCCTATAATCGCTAGAATGTAGAAATCTGCTCAGCACTTCGACGTTCTCTACATTTCTAGTTAGATTTGTTGCTATAAAGTCAATCTCATTTCTAGTTTTTCCATCAGGCGAGAGCCATGTCCATCTCAAATTGTCCGGCTTACCTACCAAATAACCTTCAGTTTGTGTTGATGGCAAAAGTTTAAAAACATCTGTCCTCTTTTGTTCTTTTTGCAAAAGGAGTACTAGTTTACTATAGCCTAAAGTTAATTGGCTGCAAAACCTTAACTGTTGCTTTTTTAATTTCTCTTAGCTAAACGGAGAACACGAATGAGTCTCAGCAGTCGTACAAAAATTGCAATTACACTAACAACTTTTCTTTGAAAAGTTTTCGGTTACCCCTATTTCAGAACTTACCAACTATGTGCAGCTTTACATACATAGTTACGTAATACTTCGGGAATGTCTGACTAGTTTCAGACGAACTGTACCTACCCCAACTCGAGAACTCTACACGGGGCAAAGTCACGGGTAATTTGACATTCTTGAGAGTTGCACGTGGTTTGGTAACACAATAGGTACTAGTGGTCGCCCAGTGATCGACCATAAATACATATTTTTCATTATAATATTATGTGTCTGTGTCAAACGCATGGAAATGTGTGAAGTTTTTTTATTAATTAAATTTATTTAATACATATTCTTTATAAATATTAGCTTTTTGCACTCACACACCTTCTCCATACAAACTTTCAAATCTGAGCAAAATCCGGAACTAATAATTAAAGTCCTCTCAAACTTAATTTGGTCCTCGTCGTAATTATTGTATCTATTTCGAGTTCTCGTTGTTGTATTGATTGGTATTACATACCGAGACTCCTCCGTGCAACTGAAAGCATGTTAAGCTGTTGGTCCCGGCTGTCAATCGTGGAACTTTGACAGTTGTTACGGGTCGTCAGAAGCCTGAAAGTCTGACAACCAGTCTTACCAAGAGGTATCGTATTACGCAGTTACTGGGTTGTGGAGGTCAGATAGTCAGTCTCTCCATGTAAATTACTGGTATTCAACAGCATCCGGTTAAACTGGAAGCCGACCCCAATATAGTTGGGAAAAGGCAAGGCAGATAGATATATGTATTTTATTAGTAAATATAATAATTTCGTTTTTAACACTTTATTTTATTTTTTTATTTGTTATAGTAGGTACACCTACCATAGAGCAGTCAATTTACTGGTTGACTAGTAGGTGGTTAGTTGGTACCCAATGGTTGACTGGTAGAGAATGCCTTGTTGCATCTGCCTATGTACCAATATTGTACATGAAGTTTAAATAAATAAATAAACTTTAACTGTGCCTACACCTCCGTCCGTGTAATTTTCGTAAAAAGGGTAGTTACGTACAAAGTTTTTGCTCAACGGGTGTAAAAAGACATATCACAAAGCCGTTAACTACGCATACTGTAGGTACGTCTAACAAAGTAGCTTTGCGCAAAAATTATTGCTGGGAAACGACTTTTATTTTTAAGTATGAAAAAAAAACTATTTTTTATTGCGCGCAATGTAACGCGAACTCAGGCAAGTAGAGTTAAACCCCACCCCTTCGCTCTTAGCCATGTAGGTACTTGTCGGATACGTTTGATATTCATTGCGTTTTTGTAACTGCAAATGCATAATTTCGAAATCTCGAAAAAAAAAACGAAAATTTAGATAATGTTCGTTTGGAAAAAAGTTTAGTAATAAACACGTGGAATTCATTTTCGTAAAAAAGTAAAAAACAAATGCGACTTTGACCTTCAATATCTCTAGAAGAGTGGATTCCCAGGTATGGTCTAGTGGAAAAAATGAGTGTAAATCATAGTTGCGAAGTTCATTACCGCGATGTACGTTATCGCGAAAGTTTACCATCGCGACGTTCGTTGTTGCGAAAGTTCTTTAATTCGATGTACGTTACTGCGAAAGTTTACCATTGCGATGCACGTGTCGCGAAAGTTCTTTACCGTGACACAATGGTAAATGTACACACAATGCACGTCACAATGGTAAACGTAGTGGTGGTGGTGGTGCGACGTACGTTGTCCAAGAGCGAGCGAAGCGAGCTCGTGAACTTATGGCACCCCGAAATGGACAGGTTAGGTTCGAGAGGATCACGGGGACTACAGTAAGTGAGCGAACGCCGCCCCCGTCATCCCCTTCGTGTTAGGTTCCATTAAGCCCTACAGACAGAAATAAACCTGAGCAGCGGGGCTCCGTTCTTATACCTACGTCGTTCAACGAACGTCTTGGTTAGATTTTCCACAGGGAAAACCGAAAAAGCAAATGCCAAATTATACAGTTGTTGATGAGAAAAACTACAGTTTTTACGCCAAGGTAAAACGTGTTTAAGTTTTTAACGCGTCAAGTCCCTCATTAGCAGACACAATTAAAAACCTATTGTTATGTCGACGCGCGGTCAACGTTAAATGCATTTAAAACTGTGCTGTTTCTATCGAATAAAATATATACTATGACATTTTTTGTCAAAATACATTCAAATTTGCGTCATCGCCGTAGATATTTTTAAAGAAGAATGGCCAAATTTCTATAGGAGCTGGACTCGACTTTTATTTTTCATGTCCCAAAATAAACTATAGCTAGATTGGTTTGTTTTTATGTCGTAAACACTATCCCGTTTGAAAATTATTTCTAAATAGCCACGATTTTTTATAATAAGGTCAACAATACTTTTGAGGTTAGAATCTACAACTACCAAACTACCCGACTGCGGCGTAGCTTATGAGTCTAGTTAGCGATAAGCGAGAAGGGTAATTAGCGATCTCGTTTCTATTTATTTCGATTTCTCTCAGAGAATTACCCAAAAAATAGGACTTGTAGCAAAGCGCACCAACTCTTTGTTTGTCCATGGATCATTCAATGAAAACTACACCTATATTGCTCTAACTTGCACAACGTATAGTGTAGACAACAAAGCTGGTATAACATTACACGTGAAGTGGTTCTTGAAAGACTTCAAAGCCTTTTTTGTGGTTTGACCACTTCAATTCTGGCTGAAGAGTTAGTCACGAGATACCTACTGCCTTTCAGTCTTCAATGCTCAAGTTGCATAGATATTGACAAATTGAGTAATGGTTGTTAACAGGAGTAAATGAAGTATAATTGGTAGAGTACTTAAATGAAAGAAATAGGCTTGACAAAAATACTTTTTATTCATCATCCTCTCTTATCACTACACCATCGAGGAATGCTGGTGGCTCTGATATTGTCGTAGTATATTGTCCATACTTGAGAAATCCAGAAATGTATTAAAAGCGTTAATTATTATTATTGTTATTCGTTGATTTGATGCCTTTAAACTAATTGAATAGAATAACAGTTAAAACTTTTCAGAAAAACGTGAATAACTAGAGTCTTTGAATACCAAGTCATTTCAAACGCGAAATGAATCGTCAAGAGGTGCGTTCTGAAACTATTATTCTAAATAATTTAGAAAAAGTTACAAAAACAAAAAAATTTGATAACTTTTTTTTGTGGCTACTTATTGAGATATTTCTTGTGTTTTTTAAGACCATAAAAAATAAGGGTATTTTTCATAAATATGGCGTATTGGGAGGCCATCGTTTCGTTGTCGGGTACGATTTGGCCATCCTTCTTTAGCTAACTAGTTACATGTCGTGCATGCATGACACTGGAAATTCGACTTCTTATATTAAGTATATATTTTATTTTCTAAACCCAAACGCCAAAGCTTCCATCTGCAGCTATTTCATCGTGTCTACATGGCCAAAACATCTTGGCAAATCGCAAAATCATAGCGAATCCTATAATCCAGACGCATTTGTGTGAAACAACCTAGATTGTGTTGCCGTTTACGATATTTTTAGAATGCGATGGAATCTAATCGTAGACTATAGACAAGGGTATCGGGGTTTACTTATTTATCTCCACTTTATAAAGGGCATTCAACAAGTGACGAAGGGAAGCTGGGAACAGAGGCTTATTGGCACAACATGGGGAAAACGATAGCCAAATTTGTTGTTTTTTTTTTTCTTGATTTATTCTATGAAGAATTACGAGTAGGTACCTATTACGACAGCTCTAAGGCAAATGCAAACGGTAAATAACTAGATACTTTCGTAATGAAGGACCAAATTTTACAGAACTACGATGCTAATTTTTTTCCTGTACCTACTTAGGTAGATCCTACTGAAGTAGTGAAGGCATACAAAATATATCTAGGTTTTTTTTTTGAGTTACAGTCTGAAGCTGAACCGAAATTATCTGTAGGATTACCAAACCGTAGGTTTAGGCACACAAACTACAAGTGAAAAGTGAAGGAATTTTTTTATTTATTTACTAACACTTGGCGGTCTTGTTTAGGTAATGTTCCATTATTATGGTATTTCCTTATGCATAAACAATTCATAGAAAACAATAGAACAACTGTAAACACTTACCTTTGTGGATGTTAACACAATTCCTTTGCTTCAATTGCGGAATTAACACAAAAAAACAGTGCACATTTTCTTCAGGAAAAAGGCGGGAAAAAATATAAGTCCGTCGCACTTTCAAGTTCAAGCCGACATGATGCACAAAACCACTGTTTTCCTTTAAGTTTTGATAGTTTCTATACTCGGAACACAGAATGTTATGCGCGTGTGATCACAAGAATTGAATAAACGACAGTGCGTAAACAATATCGTGTTATGAATGCGGTTCTGGCGCGAACGTCCGAGGTTATTATCAAAGGCTATTGAACGGAGACAGTAATGTTGAACATTGGTACCAGCGCCATCTACGAGATGTTTTATGAGTTAGCGAGCCCAAGTAACTTGTTGAATAGGTAATAAATACTTAATACTTAATAGTTCTTTGAACTCGGTTTGGCAAATTAACTTGGGTAAATTCCGATTTCGTAAATAATACATCTAAATTACAGCATGAAGATGAATGTGCCCGTAGAAACCTTTGACACCATGTTTGAGCGCCAAATGAGCGGCCAAACTCGGAGTCACGCACACCGCGCGATTTATGATCTTAATTAAAACAGCTACCGAAATTCACTCGCATCAGTTAAGACCAAAAATAACGGATGGAAACAATAAAAGCTTCGTTGCTATGTCCTAATGTCACATCAGCAGAATGAGACCCCCTCATAAATGTTTTTTAAAGAATTACTTATAAATTATAATCATTAAAATCATCAATCTCTTTCAGTAAGAGTTGATGTCAAATGTAGTATTTCATGAAATCATGACATTTGGCATCAATTCTAACTGAGAGAGTTGTACCTATAGATGATTGTAATGGTTATAATTCTATAAATACATACTTGCTACGGCCGCGAATCAAACTTTGACCAAGATACAACCTGACACTGACCTGCAAATTGCAAAAAACGTAAGAGAATTTTAATTTCGCGGGCTACCCTGGAGCATTCACCTTATGCACTTCCTGATTCCTGACCTACCTGCATGCCTATATTAGTGCATAACTGCATACAGTACACAGGCACCTGTGATATGGGCACAATAGGTTTTAAATATTCCCGCACCAAAATGAAAAAAAATTCGCAGAAAATTGTATTTTCGTCTTTTAAACGGCGAACCTTCCGCATTTGAATTTTTGAAATGCTCCCTAAAATCTTCTTGATTAGGTATAGTTAGGTACGTAACAACCAACTTTACTAAGGCAACCTTAGTTCCCGATTGAATTGGACTTTTTACCTCATCATCATCATCAGCCTTTAATGTCCCCACTGCTGGGGCACACGCCTCCTCTCTGTGAGACAGTGTGGGCCGTAATCCACCACGCGGGCCCCCAATGCGGGTTGGTGGATGTCACATGTCTTCGAATTTTTGGCTCTAGGAAAAGCCGGTTTCCTCACGATGTTTTCCTTCACCGTTTTGAGAGCAGTGGTGATGAAATAATTTACACAAAGTAATGCGCCTGCCCGGGTTTGAAGTGTTTGAACTCACGACCTACAACTTGTAAGTCGCGGCCGTTACCACTGCAGGTACCTAATTGCTAATATTATAATAAAATGTCGAAATAACAACCAGCGGTCTTTCGAGCCGGGGGATCATCACTCTACCTACACTACACTTAAGTACTTAAGGCGCAGTTATACGACTTTTAAAGATTTTTAATCGAAAATCACGTCTAAACCACTAGTTTTATTTCTTTGAAAAAAATATATGTTACTCTAGACTATTTCCGTCGTAATTTGATCTGAGAATATTTGAAATAGTTTTTTTTAACATAGTGTAATTAATTTGTAAAGTTATGTCTACCGCGTATTTTTATGAAACTTTCACCATTTTAAAGATTATCTAATTATTAATAATTTAGTCTCAGTGTTTTATTTTATTACTTGTTGTTTTATGTGTAATAAATTAATAATGCGTCTAATTTCGGACAGCGCTCCTTGATGGGCGAGTCCTATTACTGGGTGGACATACGACGCGTTACGTGAGCTCAGCGCAGAACACGCAAGCTAACCACTCAAGGTCGTTGGCAGCTAATAGCGCATAGGTGTAGTGTAGGTAGAGTGGTACTTTACACAAAATGGCCTTTTTACACAAAACCATTTAAAACAAAAACATTTTTATGATGCCAATCGATCCTGTTTCTAATACTTACTTACTGATCAAAAACTTCTATGGGACCAACCCGGGTACTAAAAATGTCAGAAATTGCAAAAAACTTTTCCCACACATTTTGTACGAAAACTTTACAGATTTTTTTTTTTTGACATAAATTTTTTCCGGGCTTTCGGGCTGTATCTCATGATCCGTAATAGGTGGGTGGGAAATTTTCACATAATGTGTATTTCTGTTGCCGTTTAAACAAATAATTAAATCGTGCGAAAACCTTCATGTGCGTGTCAAACTCGCACGAACCTTTTCTTTTTTTTTGAAAATCTGTGATCAAAAATTCACGAAAAAGTACAAGATAGTCTCATAGGACCCTTTTCGTGTAGCTGCAACGGTTAATGTAGTTCCCTTTACTGCCCCGCTGAAAGTTTCCACCCTCTACATTGTGAAGACTATGATACGACAATAAATGAAAACACGGGTAAGAATCATCATTTTATACAACTTTTAGAGCGGTTGCGCACTACGTCCGATACTATATATATAATTTATCCGTGAAAATACGGTCCGGCGTCGTCGTAGAACAATTTATATGGTAGGTTACGCACTACCGATCTGAGTTTTCTAGATCTGTATTTTAACGGATAAGTATCGGACGTAGTGCGCAACCGCTCTTAGGCCAGAGGACACGGTGGAGCATCCGGTGGAGGTTTGCCCCGCTTGGGCAGAGCACCGCCGTGGCCTCGTGGATGCGATCTCGCGCCGTGCCCTGGTTCAGGCCATGGTACGGAGCGAGAGGGAATGGGGAGCCGTCTCCTCCTTCTGCGAAGCAGTAATGCTCGCGAAGAGGGAGGCGGCACACGTTAGGGAGACTCAATAACGGCAGAGTCGCCCTAACGCCCTCAGCAGCAGCCGCCGCAGGAGACGCCAGGGGCTTCGGGCGCTGCGAGACGATCTCCGGCCACCGTAGACCCGGGCCTGCGGACGGCGAGTAGTGGGTAACTCGCCGCCCGATCAGCACCAGGCCCGAGAGTCGACGGCGCGTAGTGTTCCACGCGCGCCTCAAAGAGTTGTCAGCAAACACGACGGGGCCCGTCGTGGCCGATGCCTGCCCGGGGGTGGAGGATAAATTCGAAAGAGTTACCTCGCCCCTGGGCATTCAGGGCAGGAAGGAACAGGGGTGGGTTTTAGTCAGCAAGAGTCTGACACGCCCTTCCGCTCCACCCTAGAGCGGAAGAAGTCATAGGATGATTTCCCAACCCCCAAAAAAAAAAAACCGCTCTTAGGCGACCAAATCTGAAATCACAAAAAAAAATAGTTGCACAACTCGACATTATGTAGGTACTGAACAGGTAATTTCTAGGGTTCCGTACCCGAAGGGTTCAAACGGAGCCCTATTGCTGTCACTCACGAGTCCGTCTGTCACAAAGGTTTTACAGCCACACGGTTGAAGCTAGTCTTCAAAATCTTCAAATTTTCACAGTATAAGCATCTTGTCGACCGACAATATGTAGGCACTGAACAGGTAATTTCTAGGGTTCCGTACCCGAAGGGTCCAAACGGAGCCCTATTGCTGTCACTCACGTGTCAGTCTGTCACAAAGGTTTTACAGCCACACAGTTGAAGCTAGTCTTCAAATTTTCACAGTATAAGCATCTTGTCGACCCAAAGCCATATAGTCAAAAATATATTTGGTACGTAATCCTAAATGTGCGAAGTCCGACACGCACTTGGCCGGTTTTTAGGGTTCCGTACCCAAAGGGTAAAACGGGACCCTATTACTAAGACTCCGCTGTCCGTCAGTCTGTCACTAGCCTGTATCTCATGAGCCGTGATAGTGACAGTTGAAATTTTCACAGATGATTTATTTCTGTTGCCGCTATAACAACAAATACTAAAAAACAGAATAAAACAAATATTTAAGCGGGCTCCCATGCAACAAAGGCAGTTTTTATAGATAATGGTACGGAACCCTTCGTGCGCGAGTCCGACTCGCACTTGGCCGGTTTTTTGTATTATCGTCTCCACGTTATAATGTATAATAAGGACAGGACAGACCGCCATATTCGAAAGCGTAAGAGCAAACGTTCTGATTGCCTTTTTAAGGGCCCTGTTGCGACCTTTGGACTCATGCGTTCGTCTGTCTATCACTAAAATTTGGTCCGAGTAATTTTTTAACTTCCCATTGACCGAGAACCAAGAACTTGAAATTTGGTGATAACGTTTATCATTACGTGCATTTTACTAACAATTACCAATATATTGATAAATCAGATTTTTTCTTTGATATTTCCCCCATTTGGTACGGAACCCTAAATTTGCGAAGTCCGACACGCAATGGGGCCAGTTTTTTTTAAGGTGCAGTTACACGACTTTCAATGGTTTTTAATTGAACATCACGTCTAAACGACTTGTCTTATTTCTTTGAAAAAAATATATATTACTCTAGACAATTTCCGTCGTAATTTGATCTCAGAATATTTGAAATTATGTTTTTATAACATAGTGTAATTAATTTGTAAAGTTATGTCTAACTCGGATTAAAAATTGAGAATCACGCAAAAACTATAAAGCGTATTTTTATCAAACCTTCACCATTTTAAAGATCATTTAAATATTTATAATTTAGTCTCAGTGTTTTATTTTAATACTTGTTGCTTTATGTGTAATAAATCAATAATGCGTCTAATTTCGGACAGCGCTCCTTGATGGGCGAGTCCTATTACTGGGTGGACATACGACGCATTACGTGAGCTCAGCGCAGAACACGCAAGCTAACCACTCAAGGTCGTTGGCAGGTAATAGCGCCTTAATAGTTAAGTGTAGGAATGTAAAATAAAACCGGGCTTATTCTTAATTTATTTACTTATTCAATACATTCATACAGAAGAGATGCATTGGATCCATACCACTTAAAACTAAGTTTTGGAGAAAACTTTACAGTAATTGAACTCAAGACAAAGTACCAGGTAATTAACAATGTCACATTAAATTTTAGAAAGAGACTGTCTTGTGGTGTACAAGCAATCATTGCAAGCGTTTTTTTTTTTGTTGAATGGCAAATAAAAGAGCATTATGCGCACAACTTGTCACCCTACACCCTTCAAAGTCATTTTCTTTTCATATTTTTGGCATAATGACAGCTAATGATGACAGTCCTGGTTAGTATGGAAAGTCTTGAAAGTGCTATTCCCTCCTTCTTCACGAGCGAGAGAATCGCGGCGATATTATCGTCGTGCCACGTATTTCTAGAGTGTACAGAAATACGTGGCACGACGATAATATCGCCGCGATTCTCTCACTCGTGGAGACGGCCCCTGAAAGCCGCCCAACCATAGTCTATGGTTTCACAGGTATGCGTACCAAATATATACCATCAGGTGAGATAGTGGTCAAACGCGAGCCTATCAAACATAAAAAAAAAACAACACTACACAGCCAATTCTTTTTCTAAAACTTCATAAACTGTAATTAATTGCCAGGTACTGTACATCCTCTGTAGATTGGTGGTTTATTTGCCGGCAGCTGTGGCAAGTGGGTTACGTAATACTAGGATCACTGAGTCGCCACGAAGGAACATTTTTGAAATGAATCTATCTTTGTTCACAGCTTTACCCTGAAATAAAAAAAATATTTTGAGTATGAGATTTAACAAAATTGAAGTCCACTAAATATTATAACAGTATTTTGTGTCCTATGGTCTGGACTTGCAGAGTAACCTACTTGAAATGAGAGAAGTATGTGGTACCAAATGGAAAGTACACTTCAGTTGCCTGTGCCAAGTGCCGCGGTGACTCTTTTGAACACTCCTACGACCCTGGCAGAGTCAAACCTACTAGTAGGAGATATGGTAATAGAAATATATACCCTCATCTGTTAATTGAAGATGACAAAGTTAGCATGTTAGAGAATATGTATATTAATAAATAGAAAATGTTTCGTTCCGATGAGAGCTATCGGCATAGAACTGGAGAGGCTGCCGAACATGAGGCAACCTATATTTTTAATTTTTTTGTGTAATAAACAAAGAATTGCAAAATATAGGATGTCTACCTTTGTTTAATTAACTATATTATGTAGGCCCCAGATTTAGCTACACAACCCATTTGTAATTTATTAAATATAACTGTGTTTTTTCACATTCATATTAATTCGTGGAAACTTAACTCAGTTTAATTCCACAAATAAGTAGCACACTCTCACAATTTATAAGAGGTTATTGGGCCCCAGTAAGGAAAAAGAAGACAGTGTTCGCGAATCAAAATGGATTACAGCACAAAGATAGATATTGGAAAATTACTAGGAAAAGAAAATTGGTCTACATGGAAGTATAAAATTTCCATAATGCTTGAAGGCACGGAGGGTGCCTCAGAAGCAGTGGAAGGTAGACTCCAGAAACCAAGTCTTACCGAAGGAGCAGGTGACGCTGCAGTAAGCGTCTATAACACAGCGACGGCAAGTTATAGGAAAGCTGAAACTAACGCTTTGCTCATGCTAACTACCAATATGTCTGAGGAAACATTAAAGAAGGTAATGAGGTATAGAACTGCACAAGAAGTCTGGCAGGAGTTACATAGACTTTTTGATGGACAAACGGAAGATAGAGCCTACAACTTGTGTTTAGAAGTCTTTGGTAATAAACATGATAAGGTGGATGACATCCCCACTCATACATCAAGATTAAAGAATATTTGGAATGACTTGAAGGTCGAGATTTCTAAGATTGACGCAACTGCTAAGCTTCCAGAGATGTTTCTGATCTGTAAAGTTTTAGACACACTCGATGACAGATTCTTCACTTTTAAGTCAAGCTGGCTAATGCTAAAGCAGACTGAGAAAACAATAGACAGTTTAACAAGTCATCTTTGCACATTCGAGAGAGATCTGGGCTGTCAAGAGAGCTCCAAGCAGGAAGCACAACACCAGTAGAGCGAATGATAAAGTCAAACAAGGACGAGCAGCTGATCTGTAACTATTGTTCTGGTAGAGGGCATAGAATTCGCAAGTGTATATAAAAAGTGGATTAAGGATGGGAGGCGACCAAAATCAACTCTAGGCACAACAGCACCCGGCTCAAAATCAAAACAAATTCAACAGATATCGGTCATGGTAAATGCGTGTTCGGAGAGTCAAGCTCAAGATAAAAACCACTGGGGGCTTAGACAAAATAACAATTTAAAAACGATAACGAAGTTAGAAAAGACTAAAATGTATGAGATTGACATAAACCGCGCTAAGTCACGTGGTCAGTCGACATCGTCTGCCCGGGGGTGGAGGATAAATTCGAAAGAGTTACCTCGCCCCCGGGCACTCGAGGCAGGGAGGAACAGGGGTGGGTTTTAGTCAGTAAGAGTCTGACACACCCTTCCGCTCCACCCTAGAGCGGAAGAAGTCATAGGATGATTTCCCACCCCCCCAAAAAAAAAAAAAAAGTCGACATCGTTATCGCAAGTTGGTAGACAATGTTATAATTCGTAACGAAACCATAAAGAAACGAATTGCTATCGTGTTTATCCCATACAAATGCGTAGACAAGCAGCGCTTTCAGAGTTCGCCTTCGCCTCGATCGTGATCGCCAAAAAAGATAACGAAGGAACGCTAACGCTAGGAAATGTTTATCGATATCTCAGAGACGATGACGAATTTAGATATCGTTTCACTACGAAGCGATGTTACTTTGTCTACAGGCCCTGGTTTGTCGATAATGGAGCGACTACACACATTGCAGTGAGCAGAGAATGCTGCAATGAATATCATGAATTTGATTCAGATTAAGTGAAAACCGCAGATGGGACCTTAATTCCAGCGTTAGAAAAGTCGTGGTAGAAACAAATTTAAATGGCAAGAGGGAGCAAATAACACTCCGAGATGTATGGTAAGTACCATCCTTAACAAAGAATTTGTTCTCGACATTGGCTGCACAAGACAGGATGCAGAACAGCCATAGTTACGTCGACGACTAGAGAATGCAAACAAACCATTAAAGGCACGAATAAAGTGTTGGCAATAGAGTTCCTTACGGAGGACTTTACGAATTGAAAATGAAGGTGGTTATGCCAATAAAGCGAAGATCAATGATAGAGGTCAACGCTATAAATGGCTCTAATCTATTACAACTCTACCATGAACGGTTCGCGCATCAAGACAAAAGACATGTCTGTGATATTGTCAAGAGGGAACTTGGAATTGATTTGAAACCAGATAATTCGAAATGCGAGGGTTGCATTTACGGCAAAACCCATACAAAAAAAGCAAAAGCAGCCGGTCATGTAATGAAGACACTTCTTAGTGACGGTGGTGAGTTTGATAACGAAGCCGTTCGAAAGATACTTCAAAATCACGGTATTCAGCATCGGCTGACAATGCCGGTCTGGTAGATATCGCTGTCAGCGATAAGACCGCCATTGTACCCATAGATTTAAGTTCATTTATACAAGTTTATTAACTGTTTTGGTGTACAATAAAGTATTATTCTATTCTATTCTAATGCCATACACGCCTGAACAAAATGGCTGTAGTGAGCGAGAAAACCGAACACTTGTTGAAGCTGCGAGGTCCATGTTACATACGAGAGGAGATGCCACAAGTGCATCTGGGATAGAAGAAAAACTCTGAGGTATAACGTTCCAGATTGATGTCGAGTTCCGGATTTCAACCAGTATCCCTATTCTTCCAGAGGGAGCCGAGGACGGCGGTGACAACGAACGTCTTCTCAGTCAAGAGCAAAAGCCTGAAAATGTCGAAATAAATCAAGAACTTGATCTAGAGGGAGAAATTACTGGAGACCAAGTTCAGGATAACGTGAAACCAACAGAGGATGAGGACGAATTTAAGGACGCTAATGAACAACTAGAGGTGGTTGAGCCCTCATTGGAGACACGTTATAATTTACGAGACAGGTCAACGATTAGACGCCCTAAATATCTTGAAGACTTTGTTTACTTTGTAGGTGTTGAACCCGATACTTACAAAGAAGCAATCAACAGTGAAGATAGTGCTGAATGGCAGAAGGCCGTGACGAATGAACTAAAATCACTTGACGATAACAAAGTTTGGACATTATGCGAACTACCGTCCTATCGAAAGGCATTACTATGCAGGTGGATTTTTAGAATTAAACGTAACCCAGATGGTAGTATTGAGACATATAAAGCTTGTTTAGTGGTCAAGGGCTTTAAACAAAAGAAAGGAATAGACTATGAAGAGACATATAGTCTAGTAGCACGAATGGCAACTATAAGGTCGTTGTTGAGTGTAGCTGCTACTGAAAATCTTTATCTTGCTCAGTTTGATGTGACCACGGCTTTCTTGTACGGTGAACTCAATGAAGAAATCTACATGAAGCAACCTGAAGGGTTCGAAGATGGCTCGAAAAGAGTTTACAAATTGATGAGAAGCCTTTATGGATTAAAACAGGCACCTAGATGCTGGAACTATCGTTTCCACCAAGTTTTGAGTGAACTTAACTTCCAGTAGAGTACAGCAGATCCATGTCTCTATACGAAGAAAGTGGGGAGCAAAAAGATTATCCTTACGCTATATGTAGATGATGGATTGATTGCTGCTGCAGACGAACAACACGCTGAGGATTTTCTGAGGGATCTAAAGAGACAATTTAAGATAACTTCGAAGCCTGGCTCATTTTACCTAGGAATGAAAATTGATCAACGCTGTGATGGCACCATTCATATTCATCAAACTTCTTACGCAAAAACAGTGCTAGATATGGCATGTCAGAATGCAATCCTATTGGAACGCCTATTGATACGAGTAAGTATCCAATTCTGAAGATGATGATAACTGAAGTGAGAGCAAGTGATTTCCATACCGAGAAGCGGTAGGAGCTTTAGCCTACTTGATGGTCGCAATGCGTCCTTATATTGCCTATGCCGTTGGAATTGTATCTAGGTCCTTGGAAAATCCAACAAAATCAGACTGGCTTCGAGTAAAGCGTATACTGCGTTATTTAAAAGGGACAACATCCCTTGCAATTATTTATGGATGCACAGATGATAACAGTCGCAAACTTGCATACAGCGATGGGGACTATGGTGGATGCACTGAAATGGGAAGATCCACTAGTGGAGTAGTGTGCTGCTACGGAGGAGGAGGTCTTCTTCAGAGAAGGCTCAGTTTTAGTATCAACAACTGAAGCAGAAATAGTAGCTGCAAGCGAAGCGACACGAGAAATTGTCTGGCTTAAATGGATATTTGACAGCCTTGTGGATTTGGAGAAAACTCCACTACTGATGGTTGACAATGAGGTAGCGGTAAAACTGGCTCACAACCCCGAATTCCACAAACAAACTAAACATATACGTTTACGTTAGTTTTTCGTCAGAGAGGCTGTCACAAATGAAGAAATAGTAGTGGAACGAGTTGGTACAGTGGCACAAGTAGCTGACATAATGCCCCCCTGCCTAAGCCAAGATTCCAAGCTGTGAGACCTACTCTAGCTTTCTATTAGAGGGAGTGTTGAAATAGAAGGAGGATAGCTCTTCTATTTTGGTACTGGCCGAATCCAAAGCTATATAAGTTGCTTGGTTACCACTGTTGTTATTTTGACTGTTTTAAATATACCTTAGTGTTTTTTCACATTCATATAAATTTGTGGAAACTTAACTCAACCTAATTCCACAAATAAGTAGCACAAAGAGATAGTGAGGAGAGTTACATCAACACTAACGATTGGACTGAACTCATAGTGACCACGAACACTCTGTCAAGAGCCAAACGAAGAAAAATAATGTTCATAGGAAAGCGGTAATGGACGTCAGATTCCATATACGTCATGTTCTAGCTAGGACATTTTCCAACTATGTCAGATTTTGAGTTAGTAGACAGCGAGTAGTGGGTAGTAGTGGATTTTCAGGTATTCCAATTTCGCGAGACGATATCCGGCCACCGTAGACGGCGAGTAGTGGGTAGCTCGCCGTCCGATCAGAGCCTTTAGACAAAATACTTTTCTGTTAACGTTAATGCTTCATGCAAAATCTATGGCAATGACATTATTGGGTGTGAGTCACGTGACAGTTCTCTCCGCAGGTAATGTTCTTGCCATACATTTTGCATTCAAGCGTTAGCGTTATTATAAAAGTTATTTGGCTAAGGGGGCAGGGCCAGGCCCGAGAGTCGACAGCGGGTAGTAGCGGGTAGTGTTCACGCGTGCTTCAAAGAGTTGTCAGCAATGCATGACGAGGACCGTCATGGCCGATGCCTGCAGGGGTCATGGATAAATTCGAATCAAAGTTACCGTGCCCTGGGCACACAGGGCAGGGAAGGAACAGGGGTGGGTTTTAGTCAGTAAGAGCCTGACACACCCTCTGAGAGGAAAGGAGGAAAGGAGAAGTCATAGGATGATTACCCACTTCAAATAAAAAAAAATATTGATTAATTATGAAAACTTAGTATGAATAAAAATATTTTATTTATTATTTACATGGCTTAATATCATGTCGGAAAATTATGATACTGACTGTATTTTCTAGACTTTATGTAGTCCGTGCCACCAAAGAAGTCTCGCAGACGTGGTGCGATGTATATAATGTGAGTAAGTGTACCAGAAACTATTACAAACTCAAAATCTGACCTAGTTGGAAAATGACGTACATGGAATCTGACCTACTTGGAAACTGACGTCCAATACCGCTTTCGTACATAGGTCAATAACATATAAACTTTGTCATCTTCAAATAACAGATGAGGGTATATATTTCTATTACCATATCTAAGACTATACACCAGTTGACTTCTTCAAATCTCAGCAAAGTTTTATCAAATGTGAGCTTGAGTGGTTTGATGATGGAATATACTCTTAAGTCAAGAGTAAACCAAAAATTGTTATTTTTTAGAACAGTTTTGTTTATGCCTTGACCAAAACATACTAACAAGTATTTATTTGTAAGTTACCTGTAAAAGTATTACACTTGGAAGTGGAACTTTATTACATAGTGTAAGGTTTTAGTAAAATTTACTTGAGCTAACCCAATAATATTGTACACAAGATTATGTTATGTTCATAGTTACTGGTGTTTAAAATCTGTTTGTGCGGATAATAACATACCAATATAGTGCACACATGTTTTGACAAGTTCCACTGATGGATAGTACAAAAGAAAGGATGTGCACGAAGTAAAAGAGATAGTTATCATTTGAACAATTGCATTATAAATTTTGATTTTCTTGAGCAGAGAAAAGACAAAATGACCCAATCTGAACATTATCGAGTCCTCACAATGCGTGGGCTAAAAACATATCTGCCTCATTTTATATAGAAAATATCATTGATCTAACCTAACTTTAAGCATCAAAAATCATCATCCTGAACATCAATAGATAACCTCTTCTCAGTTTGTATGAAAAATTATAACCCAAAAAAGGACGGGACAAGGTAAATTTGAAAGCAATTTCACGTGATAATTTACCTTCTTGCCTTTGCCTAGCCTTGGCACCTCGGTCCACATTTCTTTTACATTCTCAAGCACCATGTTGCAATGCCGGTCAAATGCCTTAACGCGTCCCAACAGCTTTTTGTTATTTCGGCAGTTGATCAAAACTTGGGTATTGTTCTTTACTGATTGCGTAAGTACTGAAAGAGGGCCCGTACTAAATTCCTCCTCTTCAATTCTGTTTAATTCTTCTAAGGTCATCTCCGAGCGTGGCTTAGATGTTGATGCCCTGAAAACACATTTTTTTGGGTTAATGAGCGTTTTGGAACGGAAATTCTACAGTTTTATTTTATGTACGTATTTTCAGATTTTGCACTTACATTTTGCAGTGGTTTTATTCTAGTTTATCAAGTAATAATCAACAAAATTGCAAATCTTGTAGAAATTACAATCACACACAACGCCTAACTTTTTTTTTTTAAATTTCTGACTTTTGTTTTGTTGGTTGGCTTGGATAGCAGTTTTTTGGAACAAAATAGTTTCTTCGGAAATAAATTGTTTAAAAAAAAAAAAGATGCATAATGCATCATTAATTTTTCCGCTGTGTAGCCCGCGAAATTCAAATTTTCTTACGTTTTTTGCAATTTGCTGGTCAGTGTCAGGTCGTATCTAGGTCAAAATTTGATTAGCGGGCGTAGCAAGAAGGTATTGAGGGTGCCAGGAAAGTCGGTGGCCCAGGACTACGCCGAGATATTTAGTGGATTTAACACATCCATCTCTTCGCACCCACATTGCATAGTATAAGTGAAGTCACAAGTATGAATCCTTAATATTAAGCTCGGAAGGGGGGGGCGGGGAGGAGGAAGTGTATGCTTATTTATAGCAAAGCAAATGTAATTTGTTTTGGCGATATTTAGGGTGAGAAGGGTAGACTTGAGCCAGTTTGCAACCTTATGAAGACCATGCTCAGCAGCTTCAAAAACGGAGTTCCAAGAAGTACCACTAAATACAATGGCAGTATCATCCGCATATGAGAATACTTGCCCTCTCTCAATCTCGAGATTAGTTAACTCGTTAAGGTATATTAACAATAATGTGGGGCCTGAGACGCTTCCCTGGGGCACGCCGTACTCAATTTTAGAGTCAGAACTAGTGAAACTGTCAATTTTTACGCTTTGGGTACGGTATTTTAGGTAATCAGTTAAGAGTTTCGATTAGCGAAACAGCTGATGATTGTAAACAAATATATGTTACAATTGAGAAGCGTCCCTCGTTTTCAGAGGTTATTCAGAAGGACGGTGAATGGAAGGTGTTAAATAATAAATATAATGATGAGTGGACCGTGGTGCAGAAGCGGAGACATAAAAATCGGTTTATTAGTCAGAGAGGGAGTGCGGTTGTTGACGTTAAGGAGAAAAGCGTACAGTTTAGAGCGGCGGACACGAAAGTGCCACTATTTATATCTAATGTGCATAAGGCAGTGTCAGAGCAGGCTATTGTAAACTACGTGTATGAGAAAACTCGAGAGCGAGTTACACTAATTAAAATTAAAATGAAGCGGGAAAGAGACTATAACGCTTACAAGCTTTTTGTAACTAAATATAAAATTGATACATTTTTTGATGATAAGTTGTGGCCATCTGGAGTATCATTTAGGCGTTTTGTGCACTTTCCTATGAGGCGAGTTAACAAAGATGTAGATGAAAATATAGAAAACAAAAATGGACAGTCTTAGTAAGATAGTAAGCTTTAATTGCAAATCACTCAAGAGGCCTATGGAAGGAATAAGAACGTTATGTCGGTCGGCGGACGTGATAGCCCTTCAAGAGACGTGGTTGCTGCCACACGATCTGCCGTTGCTCAACACGGTTGATAACAGCTTCGGGTGCACCGGCACGTCGGCTGTGGACACTTCGGCGGGCCTTTTGAGCGGGAGGCCATACGGTGGCGTCGCGTTGCTGTGGCGTAAAAGTGCGTTCGAGACAGTGTTGCCGATTGAGTGTAATAATGTGCGAGTGTGCGCGGTCAGGATAACCGTAAGTACTAGATCTGTAGTAGTGTTCAGTGTGTACATGCCAACAAACTCGAATGACAATCTGCCGGAGTTTACAGCCTGTCTTAGTACTATTCGCTCAATAATAGAAGTAGAGGAGAATAAAGGAGTTGAGGCTTTTTACATCCTAGGAGACTATAATGCACATCCAAATGAGTTGTTTTATCACGAAATGATAAATTTTTGTTCAGATCAAAGCTGGATCTGTGTAGATGTGTGATAATAATACCTACACTTATACAAGTGAATCTCATGGCTGTAATAGATGGTTGGACCACTGCATCGTCAGTGAGTCTGCGCAGCAATCAGTCGTTAGTGTCACAGTAATGTATGACTTGTATTGGTCCGACCATTACCCGATTGTGGTTGAATGTGACTTGCTTAAAATAAATTGTAAGATTGTAGACAGCATGCTTAAGGATAATCTCGTTAATCGTGTTGTGTGGGGCGAGAGGACGTCTGAACAGATTAGCGAGTACCACGACCTCTGTCACTCTAAGCTGAGACTTATAGACATTCCTCAGGAGCTGAGTGATTGTTGTGACAAGTTCTGTGATCACAGAGAACATTGTTCAGCTCTTGATAAAATGTGTTCTAATATTGTGAATATACTGGTACAGGCCGCCGTACAAACTTATAAGAAAAAGTATCGGAGGAGGGGTGGCTATGTCACAGGCTGGAACAAACATGTCGCAGACGCTCACCGCGAGGCGCGGCTAAAATTCCAGGTGTGGACAATGGCTGGTCGCCCGGCCAGTGGTCGTGTCTTTCATGATATGGCGGAGGCAAGGAGACATTTTAAGGCTAAACTTAAGTGGTGTCAGAACAGGCAGGATCAGCTTAAAATGAATCTCCTTGCTTTCAACCACTCTAACAAGGACTTTAGGCATTTTTGGAAAAACACAAATAAAATTCGGCTGCTGCGCTGCGTGTCGCGGGTTCGATCCCCGCACGGAACAAATATTTGTATGACCTACAGATAGTTGTTCCGGGTCTGGGTGTCTTGTGTATGTGAGTATACATGTTTGTGAACGCACCCACGATACAGGAGTAATTCCTAGTGTGGGGCAACGTTTTTTTTTAAGAAAAAAAAAAAAAAAAAAAAAAAAAAAAAAAAAAAAAAAAATGAATGTGCGGCCTCCCGGTGAGTGTCGGTGGACTGGTATTACCAATCATAAGAATATTGCTGAAGCTTTTAGGGACCACTTTTCGGTGCAAACGGTGCTGAGACCATTGAGACTGAGCGGAACGTGAAAGTACCAGCCAAGAGTGTGGCTACCATTATTTCAAGAATGCAACGTGGGAAATCGCCGGGTCACGATGGTCTCAGCATCGAACATTTTAAACATGCGGGAGTCCATCTGCCTAGAGTTTTGTCGCTATTTTTCACTCTGTGCCTTGGTCATTCTTATCTACCGGAGCCACTTATGCGGACGATAGTGGTCCCCATAGTTAAAAACAAGGTGCTTGACGGTTTGATGAAAGGCTGCCTCTCAGAATATGTTAAAGTGCATGACGCACAGTTCGGATTCAAAGCGGGCGTTTCCACGGAGAGTGCCATACTCAGCCTGAAGCACACCGTCAAGTACTACACCGCGAGGAGGACCCGGTATACGCGTGTTTCCTTGATTTGTCGAAAGCTTTCGATCTTGTTTCGTATAATGTGCTATGGGACAAGTTGAGGGACACGGGTGTGCCGTCGGAGTACACAGCCCTTCTCCGCTACTGGTATGCTCACCAGACAAATCGGGTGAGGTGGGTCGGTACTCTGTCAGATGAGTATCGGATGGAATGTGGTGTAAGGCAGGGGGGTTAAGCTCGCCCCTGTTGTTTAATTTATATATTAATCAGCTTATCGAGCGGCTGAGCAGCACACATGTCGGCTGTCATATAGACGATATATGTGTCAATAACATAAGTTACGCGGACGACATGGTGTTGCTCAGTCCATCGATGAGCGGACTGACGAAGCTACTCACGATCTGCGAGGCCTATGCGGAGGTGCACGGCCTTAAATACAACTCAAAAAAGCGAGGTGTTAGTGTTTACGGCACCTAAACAACAGCCCCGTCGTGTACCTCCAGTGTATCTCAACGGCGTAGTACTAAATGTGGTGAATAGTTTTAAATACCTGGGCACGGGGTCTCATCTCGAACAAAGAAAATTTAGTTCAAATAAATCTCAATAGATGGCGTAATATGCGTCGATTTCTTATTGAAGTTTATGTAATAATAATATTTTGAAAATAAATATGGTAAAAACTGTATTTTCTTATTTAATAAACTGCCCTTAGCATAAAATTGTGGAATAATTGGCTTGTAATTCAAATTTAGACGATTATTTGGAACGAATCCTATATATCTATTTTTCTTGTACCAGTAGATGGCGCTGTTAACAATTTTAGAGTTTATCCATTAGCCTCTTTAAAATTTGAATAATGACACATTTTGATACAGTAAAGCTGCTATGAAGTGCCAAAAATACTATAAAATAATTCCTAAACATGTGAGAAAATATTGGTAGGACTTTAAGTAAATTCATTCAGCTTGCAAGCCGTCGCTGCTAACACCATCTAGCGAGGTGTAAAGGACGGGCCCGAACGAAGAACAAAAGTTGCTTGTGCCAGACGAAAACCCATAGTTACGGCGGTACCGTTTCTTTGTATGGGATGAGGCATCTGTACGCTAGTATTATATTATCTGTGACCTGGGTCATGTTGTCACCAGTGATCTTCGTGATGATGGCGACATAGAGCGCGAGCGCAGGGCGTTGGCGGTGAGGAGTAATATGCTCGCCCGTAGGTTTGCTCGCTGCACGGCAGACGTCAAAGTGAGTTTATTTAAGGCGTTCTGTCAGTCCTTCTACACGAGCGGTCTGTGGGTGTCATATACGAGCCGAGCCTACAACGTCCTGCGCGTACAATACAACAACGCTTTCAGGATGCTATTGCGATTGCCGCGACGTTGAAGTGCGTCAGGAATGTTTGCTGAGGCTCGTACGGATGGCTTTCACGCCATAATGCGTAAGAAAGCGGCATCGTTACTGCAACGCTTGCGTAGCACTCGGAACAGCATCCTGAAAATGATTGCTGGCAGAGTGGACTGCCCCATCCAAAGACACTGGGTGTGGATAAGTTTAGGCATAGCTTAATTGATGTAAGTACTAATAACACTAACATAGCATGTAAGCACAATCTGTTACTAACCACTAACAACTTATGGACTGTAAGGTCTGAAATAAAGATATTTTATTTATTTAGTGGTGTACCCCTAATGCCTATATACTCCATCATTTTCACAAGAGTCGGGATAGAAACAGTGTTGAAAGCTTTTTTTTGATCTTAGATGACTGTCAGACACTTTTCTCCACGGTCTAAGTACTGAGTTACTAAGGAGGACAATCCTGAAATGGCGCCTTCTGTTGATTTTGCTTTTCTGAATCCGAATTGTGAACTGGATAGAATATTAAATTTTTCGAGATAAGTGATTAGGCGTGAGTTGATTAGCCTTTCAATAACTTTAGAGATAACAGGCAAGACTGAAATCGTCTTATAGACGGTCGCCCCTGCCACCACGCCGAGCGCGCCCTTGAGCGTGCCGCGTACTTTCGCATGTGGCAACGATGCCACGCCACGGTCGCGGCCACCAACGGCCATCACCACCACCAAAAAGCGCCACCCAGGACTCCCTTGCCATGATGTCATGTTTCTTTCCACAGGAGTCGAACATGTCGGCGTCATCGGAGGACTCGGGTGATGAAGAGCAGCACTACACTGCTCCACTGGAAGACCAGGGGCGTGAGTAAAGAGGTGAAGCACGGATGACGAGGACGCCTTGGAGGAGGCGAAGAGGCCCCCTGCAGCGCACACCGCGCGGGCTGGGCGAGGCTGCCTCACAGTCCTTCGCCAACATTGCGAGCCGCTCGTCCGCGAGGTCGGACGCAACACCCCGCGGCCGCTGCCGCCCCGGGCCAGAATAACAAGGTAAAGTAGCCACGATGCCCTCCGCTGGTAGTGGAAAGGTTGCCGGACTGGCAGGTCCACTTTAGGGCCTGCTGTGTCGCCCACCGATTGCCCGCTCGTACCAGGCTGGAATTCGTTTCCTCCCGGGTGACGAGAAGGAATATCGGGTGGTCCAGCGGTACGTGTGCGGCCTGGAAAAGGGGACCGGCCTGTCCTGGTTCTTCTACTCGCTGCCAGCGGACCGCAAATTCAAGGTGGCCATACGAGGGCTACCAGTAAACACCGATCCAGCCACCCTAGCTAGAGGAAGAGCTCCGCAGGCTGAACTACGACCGTGAATACGTCCGGAGGGTCAGGGGTAGTCAGGGACGCCCGGGCTGCATATTCCATGCGGTCCAAAACTTCCAGCCTGACATCAGGCGCATTTACAATACCAACACCTTCATGATGACGGGGGGGCGGATAGAGGCATGGAGGGGGAAGCGGGGCCGGCACAGTACCACCACTGCCAACAGTTCCGGCACTTCTCCCATCAATGCTACCGACCGCTCGCCTGCGTGAGATGCGGTGAGGGACGCGTCGCGTGTGAGTGCCGGGGCCCCGCACGGAGCCGGCAACGTGCGCCAACTGTGGCGGGCCACATCCCGCGTCTTACCGGGAGTGCCCGGCATTCCGCAAAGAAGCGTGCAACAGACGTGCGGGCACAGTCGCCCAAACGTCAAGCAGATCAGCCCGGCCTGCCGACACCACGGACCAGGCCGTCATCATAACAACGGACGACCACGAGACCCAAGGCACCACCCTGATGGCGATGGCTAACGGGCCCATGGACCGAAGTTCCGTCCGCTCCAAGAGAAGGAGGAAGCGTGGAAGCCAAAAGGCGAAAAAGCCCCTTCCTAGGGGGAAGGGGCCAACCAAACGACTACTACCCGGGCACCAAAAGCCACACAGACCACCCCTGCGTCGACTTAGGCGCGGGCGGTACAGACTACCACCCCAGCCGCTGCTGACATCAACAGCCGGCGCAGCGCAAGGAGCTAGACGTCTACACCAAGTTCACCACCGACCTGCTGATGGAGGCTGCAAGAGCCATTAGGCTGGGCGAAGAGCCGCGCAGGTTAAATGAGGCCATACAAGGCGCGATACAGTCACTAATTATAATGCTGATGCCTGAGTAGGTCGCTTATACCTACACGCGGCCTACTCAAACAGATACACTTCTCAACAGTACATACACTGTGACGTGGCGTGTGCTAACTGCTAAGTTCATAATATAGGTACATCTCGTAAAATACGCCAGACATACATGAGTCCACACACATGTGTAGGTACTCACGCGCTTCGAATGCGCGGCATGTCCGCGCATAACAATGCATACATGGGATCGCTATTATAAAAGTTATTTGGCTAGAGGGGCAGCCCCCTTAGCCAAATAACTTTTATAATAGCGCTAACGCTAACACTTCGTGCAAAATCTAAGGCAAGAAGTGGCAAGAACATTACCTGCGGAGAGAACTGTCATGTGACTCACACCCAGTAATGTCGTTGCCATACATTTTGCACGAAACGTTAGCGTTAACGTTAACATAAAAGTATTTTGTCTAAAGGCTCTGCCCCTCTAGTCAAATAACTTTTATAATAGCGCTAACGGTAACGCTTCGTGCAAAATGTATGGCAACGACATTACTGGGCGTGAGTCACGTGACAGTTCTCTCCGCAAAATGTATGGCAAGATCATACATTTTGCACGAAGCGTTAGCGTTAGCGCTATTATAAAAGTTATTTGGCTAAGGGGGCAGAACAGAAAAAACAGTAGAAATCGCATAGCGCTTCATTAGTTTTGGAACCAGGCACCAGCGTACCCAAACTCACATTTAAACAGGTTTTTTTTTTAAATCTTTATTTATTTAGAGGCCTTTGGTTATCATATCACACATAACCATATCAGCCCCATCATAACTCATAACATAAATATAATTTTGTATGCAGCTAATTTTGTATATAGCTAATAGAGTATCTCTTGTCTCAAAAATATATACAGATTAATTGTATTTCGTAACACTAAGCAATCTTGGTCATCATCTTCCTGCCATGTTACTTGGGGTCGGCGCAACACGTTTTTTTCTTCCATTCTGTCCTGTCAGCCGTCACGCTATCACTAACTCCCTTTTCTTTCATATCACTCCTCACACAATCCAGCCATCCTTTCTTTGGCCTCCCTCTCCCTCTTCATCCATCCACATTTATATTCATAACTCTTTTAGTTACATGTGTTTAATCCCTCCTCTTTACATGACCATACTAAGATAAGCGGTTCCCTTTCAACTTTTCTGTGACTGGCCACTTTTAAACTACCTCTAATGTACTCATTTCTCACTTTATCCATTCTCGTTACTCCACACATCCATCTCAACATTCTCATCTCCGCCACATGCAGTCTTTTTTCATCCGTCTTTTTCACAGCCCAACATTCTGACCCATACAGTAGGACAGGTCAGGTCTAATCACGGACTTATAGATTTTCCCCTTTAACTTAAGGGGCATCCGTCGGTCGCAAGTTGTTCCAGACCTGTCGCCATTTCATCCATCCTGAGTTGATCCTGTGCGTTACGTCTCGGTCTATATCGCCATCCCCCTGAACAAGCGACCCGAGGTACCGAAAGTCGGAGCAGATCGGTGTAGGCGTTCCGTTGAGAGCTACAGGCATAGGACTGCAGAGATCGCCGAAATCGCGGAACAGATATTCCGTTTTGGTTCTGCTCAATTTCAGGCCCACACTCTCCAGTCTTTGCCACCACGTCTGCAATCTGCTCTGGACCTCTGAGCCGCTTTCGGCAAGCAGCACAATGTCATCAGCAAACAGCATACACCAGGGAGCCTCTTCCTGGATGTCCGACGTCAGAGCGTCCATTATCATCAGGAAGAGGTAAGGGTTGAGAGCCGACCCCTGGTGCAAACCGACCGCTACACTGAAACTGTCAGTAGTGCCCACTGCAGACCGGACTTGGGTACTGCATCGACTGTACATCGCTCTGATCAACTGCACATACTTCCCAGGTACACCTTTCTCCTTAAGGGCCCACCACAAAACCTCTCGAGGCACTCGGTCATATGCCTTTTCGAGGTCAATGAACACCATGTGCAAGTTTTTATGCACAGCTCTGTATTTTTCGCACAGCTGGCGGTTAGCGAAAATGGCATCCGTTGTACCCCGACCAGGCATAAAACCGAACAGGTTTTGTGAGATTTCACTCTCTTCTCTCAGCCGCTTTTCAATAACTTTTTCCCATGCTTTCGTACTGTTACGTCGACCGTATTACTCTGGAACGTTCGAGAATGTGGTCGAAGTTTCCAGAAGTTTCCACTAGGTTCGAGAACATTCCATTGTGGTACTGTATAGAAGTTCATAGATGTTTCTAGAATATTCCAGTATAGGATAGTTCGACAATGTTCTGGAAACTTCCATGACCGTATAAATAGGCCGGACGGCGGGCGAGTGAGTCAGTCTGATTTCGACTACGGACGCGAATACAAGCGATTACGAAGAGAATAGTGATTATTAGCGAATTAGTGTTTGTGTTTATAAGTTGTTGAGTTAATAAAGGTTGAGTTGGTTGGTTGAGTTATTTAGTTAATTAATTGTTGTAAAATAATTTATCCCATACCCAGCTCGTAACAGTACTATGTGACATTAGCTTTATTCCTCTATAGTTGTTGCACTCCAGCACATCACCTTTGTTCTTGAAGATGGGCACCAACGAACTGTTGCACTTTTCATCAGGTATGGCTTCTTCCAGCAACAACTTATTGAAGAACAAAGTTAACTACGTCCATCCATATAGCCGTAATGACTTCCACACTTCAATTGGTATTCCGTCTGGACCAATTGCCTTATCATTTTTCATTCCATTCACTGCTATTCTCACTTCATCCACACTGACGATTCTCACTAACCCCTCATTCATTGGTTTATTCTCTACAACACCACTCCAGATATTTTCCTCATTCATCAATCTTTCAAAATAGCCCTTCCATCTATCCTTAATCATTTCATCCTCTGATAGAAGCATTCCAGCTTCATCCCTTACACATCTTATCAGACTAACATCCCTCGCCTTCCCCTCTCTGGCTCTAGCAAGCCGGTACAGATTTTTTTGGCCAGCTGGACTGTCCAGTGTATCGTACAGTTTGTCCTGAGCTTTTGCTCTCGCTATTGCCACGGCTTTCTTAGCTTTTTTCTTTAACGCATCATACTCGCTCTTTTTTTCAGCTTTCAAACTAACGCTTCCCAGTTCTACACTCTGCCATTCCTTCAATTTCTTCTTTTTTTCCTTCAACACTTCCTGTGTTTCTGTAGACCACCACCATGTATCCCTCTCTATTGTGCCTCTTCCTTTTGTCTCTCCAAAATATCCTTCGCTGCATCCCTAATACAGCTATCTCATTCCAGCTTTGATTTACACTTCGATCATTCATGTCTCCCATTTCTATCATTTTGTCTACTACTCGCTGTCTAAATTCCTTCGCACAATCATTCTTCTCTAGCATAATATGCCATTTTATTTTAGGAGGAGGCCGCTCTTTGCTTTTTGTACAATGTGTTTTTAGCGCTAATACCATAACCAGGAGCCTGTGCTGTGAGACTAAGTCTTCTCCTGGCAGCACTTTGCAGTCTTTGACGTACCTAATATGGTTGCGCCTAACTAGAAAATAGTCAATTTGGGTCTTGTACTTGTACCACTTTTGTATGTGAGGTGTTCATTTGTCTTCTGGAACCAAGTGTTGGCTACTGCCAGATCAAATGCAGTAGCAGATTGCAACAGCGTCTCCCCCTCGTTATTGGGACTTCTAAAACCCCATCCTCCGTGTACTCTTTCATAACAATTTCTCGTTCTTCCTACATGCCCATTAAAATCACCTCCAACTATCAATTCCTCATGCACGGGGATGGTCATTACCGTTGTATCAAAATCCTCCCAAAACTTCTCTTTCACCCTTTCGTCACATCCTACCTGTGGGGCATACACAAACTGACTATATTCAGCATAACATTGTCCATCATAACTTTCACAACTATCAATATATCATTAATCCTTTTAACCTCCATCACGCTTTCTTTTCTTTTCTTACTACTAAGCAATCCTTGGTGTGATTGGTAATTTATTATTGAAAGAAAGTAGGCAATATGTCAGTCTTCGCTTATTTGAAAATAAACCACAGATAAATGAACATAGAGTCGTTTATTGTCTACTCTTTTTAAGTATTTATTAACTTTTCCGTATAATGAGCACACGAAATAGATAATGAGCAAGTTACGATACCCGTCGCTAGATGTCACTATACATATTAAATGCATTCAATTTAAAGCTATTGTGCTAAGATAATAAGATTGATATTTCCGTAACGAGGTTATTAGTACTGTATTATAGTAGCTGACTTTGACATGTGCATAGTAGGAATCTTCGCGAATAATATGTTTGAGTCTAAAAGAAAGTAACCTACGAGTATCTTGTAAAACAAAGTCAACTTTTACTTGTCTTGTATATATTATAATATTGTTTTTCAAATTTTAATCGAAATGAAATAAATTAGGACTAGTCGACGGTATGATATTCCACCATTAGATAAATTTTTGGTTCTGCTATCGTGTTTTACATTCTAAAACAGCACATTAGGCATTTTTTTTTCAAGTTTACGTCATTATGACGGTTGTAACAAGAGTGATGCGCGAGGTTTTCTCGAGTGCAGTTTAGTTGCTGTTTTAATTATTCGTTTATTGTTTCCTATAAGTGGATATTGTGGTGTAGTTTTGTGTCTCAAGTGTCTACGCAACTAGACAATTTGTGGAATCATTGAAACAGGCGCAATCTCGGTAAAATGGAGCTGAGAATTTTATTGTAGTATTGACTAACTCAGTAAAGTTTGCCGAGAAGGCTAACTCGACACATTTGTTGCCAATTACGGCAAAAAACATTAGAATGTGTTACATCTGCATTGTAATGGAAAAAAAAGTAAAAATACAGTACTAAAGACGAGGCGGTATGGTTTATGACCTTAGCCTGGCCGAGAAAGGGCGAAAAAGAAAAAAAAAGAAAAGTTGTTTGCGCGGAGCAGACATATGCGGAACTCCGCAAAACTCAGGGTAGGTGGGCCCCGCCTACTTGCGACTTCTGCTGTTTTTTCTGTTCTGTGGTCCACACATACACCGACGGCTTCGCGGTCCGTACTGTGACCGGCCAGATCAGGGGGGTTACATTTTGCACGAAGCGTTATTATAGAAGTTATTTGGCTAAGGGGGCAGAGCGGTCGGGAGCCACACACCGATACTGCAGGTTCGCTATAAGCCGGTAGCCAAGTCGCTGGTCGTCATCCGCTGGGCCTCCCTCAGGTAACTGGGGTTCTCGCCTGGCGGTGACTGACCGCCCCTGCAGTAATACTATAGAAATTTCAGCAGGCGTTATTTCCATTCGCTTGTCTGGTAGGTTCTGTCAGTCGAACTTTACCAAGTCCATGTCAGGCACCCAAGTGAAGCGCCAGTTGTTGCGGGCGCCCTGAAGAGTCAATTACCCCTTCAAAATCAGATGCTTCGACATCAACTGAAAAAACTCCTCGCAAGTCTTTTGAAGATCTAACTTTCAGAAAAGAAGACGCACCGAAGATACTCTTACATTGTTTAGTTCCGATGAAATATTATTTTCAGCAGTGGATGTTCTTAAGAATTCAGGGACAAGCTGCTATTATGAAGTACATCCCGCCTAGCCATATTACTTTTCTTATATCGTTTACGTTAACGCTTAGTACAGTGTCACGTGACTTATCGGAGGTAATGTCAAAGGGATTTCTTGACACGGAATTGGAGAGCGCGCTAAGGGATCCCGCAGCACACTGCGGTAAGCAACGTAAGGTGAGGCAGTGCAAACTACCCTCTTTACACATATTTATTTTGAGGCATATTTCGGCGTGACGCGGCATGCCGCGACACGTCGTGGGGTGTCTTGGTAGGCCGCCGGAATGCTTAATGCATGCCGGAATGGAGTATCTAAGCGGCTAGTGTGCGCTGACCGGTGGCAAAATCCTCTGCCATTCCGTCCCGGTGTGCGTAGGCCTTAAAGAGAACAATGGGCGGTCTTACAGCACAGGTTTTGTCACACATCATGTGCAACGCAGGATGTGTTTTGCGTGAAAAGTTCAGTCAGTATTCTTTCACATCACGGTGAAGGAAAAAACAGGCCTCAAGGTCTTCCAATTTGTGGCCGCTGAATATTTTTTGTGGGGTTTTCTTAAGATTGTCGTCTATATCAACAAAACTGCAATGTTGGAGCACTTGAAAGTAACATCCGCCAGTTATTGCCAAGATAACCCCCCGTAACCAACGAAAGTCCTCGAAAATTCCCTCGAACGGATCAACTGCTGCTGTATGACCAGAGGCTGCCAATTCGCTGACATCATTTCCTATATTTATTGAAAAATATCATCGCCATCGTTGGGAGGTCGCCATATAGGATTTATAATGACGTCACCATTGTCATTCAAACCAAACGTGTATACAAAGTAACAGTTCAATAGGTTGCAGATAGGTAACTTTTAAAATTCATTTGAGATTTAAACCATAAATAAACTGACTAGCGAAGCAAGTAAAAGAGCTTGTATAAAATAACAAAACAATTAATTGAATCACTCTACATTTAATACCACTTATTACAACAATGTTTATTAATACACGGGTTTGAACATATTTAAATTAAGTCTACAATTAAAATACCTACGAATACATAGAGCCTTCTCAATATTTTATGAGGGCAGATTTCTCACTATATTGTACAAATTGAGAAGTCTCTTCGTGGCATCGACTTCCTCTGGGTTTTGCATCTTGAAGCGCTGTACTTCAGGCATATGATACCTCAAACGATTGTCCCAAGTAGTTCTATGATCCTGGTGGTCGGAACGCTCCAGGTGGTATTTCATTTCGGTCCAACCAGAGACTACGAGGTGGCAAAACCCGCAGTGATACACCCCGGGACGAACCTGTAGCAATGTTAAAGGCAGATTATTTAAAAAAATATTTAGAAAAACACAAAATAAAAACATAAAAAATCAAACATTTCAGAACTTCCTAGATATCAAATTAATGGTTCATTTACCTCTCTAATAAATTCGTTTCTCTCCGATGTAATGACGGAAGTTTCTAACCATTTCTCAGTGTGCAGTTCAGTTATAATATGGTCATCAATATCAGAGTATGGCAAGTTGACCTCGCATAAAAAACACCTCATTCTTGAATTATTCTCTGATACCAAAGTTAAATGAAAACTATTTTGATGAATGCAATATTTCTCGTTAATCATAATATTGATATAAGAGGTATCTTGTATTTCGTAAAACGAATCAAGAAATTCTATTATTATCTGCTTTGACAGCTTTTCCGGAGGTTGCGGCTGAAAAAAAAAAGAGGGTTTAGAAGAGGCTACAAATCTTTTGTGGTTCGTTCCTTCCACATGCTCCTTCATTGCCTTAAAAGTAGTAGACATATTAACTTCACAAATGCGGCAAAAATATTGGTTATTGTTGCCAATTAAAGAAATTTGCTTTTGCAAAGCCTATTGCTTCCTCTTCTTGGCTACATTTTTTTAAGTTTTCTCTCGAGAAATTGTCCAAGTCATCAACTGAGCCTGTTGAATTGGTTTCATTTTCTTCATTATTCGAGGAATCTTTTTGGACATTTTCTCGTAAAGCTTGTAAGGTGTCATTTACCTCATCATGTTGATCGTCAGACGATCGTGTCGTTTTGTCATTAATATCGAGACGATTTAATTGTTGATCCACGTTTGACGGATATCGCAAGTCGAAATCAACCGCTGTAGCTGATGAATGATTCTCAATGTGATTTTCTATCTCCGTGATATCAAATGCTACAATTTCTGAACATTTTTTACAGAAAGCTATTTCAGTTTCAAAATTAATGTTGATTCCTTTAGTTTGGTACTTGGCAATGGCTTCGAGAATTTTAGATTTGTCTGTAGTGGATGATTTTTCGTAGTTATTCTTATCTTCTCCCATAATCTTGTTATTGTCTGTCTTCGGATTTTTCATTTCGTCGTCATTTTCTGTTACTGAAGTTATGTTGGTCGCTTTGTCTTGACAGTTTTCTTTAGCTTCGGTTCCTTGACGGGTTCTATCAGTTTCGATGCGTCGTTTCGCGTAAAGTTCGAGATGTTCTGTGTCGTCAAAATGTGTGCTCATCCTGCCGGTCGCTAGCAATTTGTTGCAGGACAGACATTGAACAGCTGTGTCGTCTAACTGGAATCACACAAATAAAAAAATCACTTAATTTTATTTTAAATGGGCTTGATCATATTTGTTTAATATCATTGTTTTGATTTGATATTCTCAAGAGTTATGACAGGCAATACCAAGAATATTCGAATATTAATTAAATTATTAAACACATTAAAATAGCATTAGAAAAAAAAGGAAGAAGAAGAAGGGGTGCAAACATTTTATTTGAAAGTTCGTTTGTTCACAATTTTATTAATCCATTAATTTTAAAACAGTAACACATAATAACTATATCACAAAAATAAAAATTAAAAAAACTTTTTTACAAAAAAAAAACAACCGACTTCAAAAAAAAAATACACTAAAAATTAATAAATAACTTTAATTTCGGAAGTCGGTGTTTGTATTACTTCTTCGTTATTTGACACCGACTTCCGAAATTAAAGTTATTTATAAATTTTTAGTGTATTTTTTTTTGGAAGTCGGTTGTTTTTTTTTTGTAAAAAAGTTTTTTATTTTTCACTTTTTAGTTGTTATACCCCAGAACTAAAAAACCCAATATAATGGAACGTGTAATTTAAACATTTGGAGAACACCAAAACGTCATCGAGGTACACGTATTTTCCGTTTTTGTTCAGTTTCTCAAAAAGCGCTGAAGCAATTTCGATAAAATTTATATGGGACCTCGGGAGTATATTCTTTCAGATGAAAAAAGAATTTTGAAAATTGGTTCACAACTGACGGAGAAATCGGGTAACATACATAAGTACAAAAAAAAAAAAAACATACCTACAGACGAATTGAGAACCTCCTCTTTTTGGAAGTCGGTTAAAAAGGCGTCGCATTCACAAGTACAGAAAAAAAAGAAAAGCGGCCTTAGACATCTAGGTGCCCCGGGCGAGTCGTGCATTTGGCGCACTTTTATATCATGATCTTACATAAACGTGAATGTTTCTGAGGTGAACGTTGCCCCAGCCAGATAATGTCGAAATTTGTCATTTAAATGATGTAGATAATTAGTTGCCTAGCTTCTGTAATTGTTGCACACATTTTCAAATTTGTTGCACTTATAGTTTTTTAGTTATTTCACAAAAACATTTCCTGCTGGGGTAACGTTACCGCAGCCAGACATTTTCTTTTTTAATGGGAATATCGAAATATGTATTGCTATATAATTAGTTGTCTAGACGAGGTAAATGTTGGAACTTATTTTGTATTTATACGTTCTTCGACTGCGAAGTTATTCGAGATCCTGCTGGAGTAACGTTTGTGGTTTTGCTGGATCTCTGAAACGGATAGGCAGATTCTTATCATCTTTTGTACATGACTACTTAAGAATTAGTTTCGATATTCCCATTAAAAAAGAAAATGTCTGGCTGCGGTAACGTTACCCCAGCAGGAAATGTTTTTGTGAAATAACTAAAAAACTATAAGTGCAACAAATTTGAAAATGTGTGCAACAATTACAGAAGCTAGGCAACTAATTATCTATATAATTTAAATGACTAATTTCGACATTATCTGGCTGGGGTAACGTTCACGTTTCTGAGGATGTGTGGATGGATGTTTGTTACTCTTCCACGTAAAACTAGGTACTGAACCGACTTTCATGAAAGACATAGACTGAAACCGCAGGCGAGTCGCTAGTTTGATTATGATTAAATAGTAGATTATTAACCAAGGGGATAAAGCAGTGTCTTCTGTCGCGGGAGACGATTTAAATCGCGAGCGTAACGAAGGACTCGAGGTTTACTCCCGAGCGTTGCGAGCGTGTTTTTTTTTTTTTTTTTTGAGGGGTGGGAAATCATCCTATGACTTCTGCCGCTCTAGGGTGGAGCGGAAGGGCGTGTCAGACTCTTACTGACTACAACCCACCCCTGTTCCTCCCTGCCTCGAGTGCCCAGGGGCGAGGTAACTCTTTCGAATTTATCCTCCACCCCCGGGCAGGCATCGGCCGTGGCAGGCCCCGTCCCTTGCTGACAACTCTTTGAGGCGCGCGTGGAATACTACGCGCCGTCGACTCTCGGGCCTGGTGCTGATCGGACGGCGAGTTACCCACTACTCGCCGTCCGCAGGCCCGGGTGCGTAGCGAGGGTGTTAAAAAAAAAACTTAAATCACGAGCGAAGCGAGGGATTTAAGACGAGTCCTGAGTGTAGCGAGGGATTTAAGTTCACCCAAGACTAAGAGCTTTATCACCGAGGAAAATACTTTCGTACCATTTGCGAAAAAATTAACACAATAATAATATGAGTTAAGCATTTATTAAAAATAATGACAGTTAAAAGTAAAAGAACAATCGTCCAAAATGCATCAAAACATTGGTCGAATTATTGATAGTGAATTTCAATGCTGTGTTTGATGCTTATTGTAGCTTTCAGTTTTGAGTATATGCACCAAAGTGTATTCGGATTCTTTGTTTTGGATAAATAATCAAAATAGACAAGAAGTACTGATTCTGAAATTGATAGGCCTTTCGCACTTCTCCACGCGGAAAATTCTTCATAAGTTTTTAAATAATTTTCTTTGGATTTTGTTGGAAGCAAATTATTTATAATTGCGGCAGCATTTGCACTGATGGAATCCGACAATTCACTGTCACTGTCGCTTTGATTTAACATCGTAACGTATTTTTAGAACATTAACTTATTTATAAAAATAAATTAAAATAAACTTAACGTGTATGTACCTATTTGAAGAAAACAAAAACGCGCCAAATTCCTAGACTAATATTTTTTTGTCGGAAAAGCAAAGGCATCAAGCTCATACGGCCTCGTCGGTTTTCGTAATTTTATTTAATAATCATATCTGCATAATAAATGCGCATTCCTTTTTCAAAAAGATGTATATAATGCTTTATATACAAACTCAATGGTGTAAACACAGATGTAGTTCAGTTTATATTTCGGTAAGTATTCCAAATTTAAATCACATTTTCCCCCTAGAGGATGAATGAAATTCAGTACAATTTTCTTTCCCTGTTTTTAACAGATTAAAAATGACTATTGTTATGTTCGCTTTTTGTGGCATAGAATGTCACTTTTTTGAGTAAGTGGTACGAAAAACTTATTTTAATTTTGCAGATACCTATAAATTCAAATAATTTTAAATTACTTACATGTATAATTATATAATTTCCCGGGACCCCGAGTTCCCGGACCTTTGGAAGGTGCAGAGGCCCCCTATGGCGTATTATAGCCGCCAAGTGGCGCCTCCATTGAATAAAAAATCGTAGCAAAGCGTAGAAAATAAAGATGAAAGAATCCTGGGTTGCGTTTGTTACAAAGGGGATAAGGTATTTTCACGTTGTTAAAACAGGACTCAAAATGTTACGTATCTAAAGTAGTACCAAAAACGGCCGTTTTTGACACTTGCTTACTACTTTGGATACGAAACATTTTGAGTAGTAGACTTGTTAGAAAGAACGTGGGCGGCACTTCCGTGATTTTAATGTATATTTTTCAAGGAAGGTTCTAGAATAATATAGGTAAGATCTGATGAAGATCTTCAGAGAGTGGAGTGGAGGCAGCGGAACTCTTCAATAACTAACCGCAAATGTCTCGCGGTTACTGCAATCGTTTGTATATGTATAAAAAAGTATAAACTTTTTTTACAAAAAATATTTTTAATTTTTTTTACAAAGAATATTTTTATTTTTTTTTACAAAATATAGGCATAAGTTGTTAACTTAAACTTAGGAATTAAAGTACGCAGGAGAGGTACTGGGCGTACTGGGCGTAGGACGTCGCGAGACGATTTCCGGCCACCGTAGACCCGGGCCCGCGGACGGCGAGCAGTGGGTAGCTCGCCGTCCGATCAGCACCAGGCCCGTGAGTCGACGGCGCGTAGTGTTCCACGCGCCTCAAAGAGATGTAGTCCAGCACCACTGACGGGGCCCATCGTGGCCGGTGCCTGCATGCCTAGGGGTAGCGGATAAATTCTGAAAATGAGTTACCGCACCCCTGGGCACTCAGGCAGGGAAGGAACAGGGGTGGGTTTTAGTCAGTAAGAGTCTGACACGCCCTCCCACTCCGCCCAGAGCGGGAGAAGTCATTGGATGATTTCCCAGCCCACAAAAAAAAAAAAAAAAAAAAAAAAAGGAAAGTAAGAAGGCAGTCTGGAAAACAACATTTGGTAAATATTAATTGGGTAATTTTTTATAGTTAAAAATGTATAGTCAGTTGGGGCAAGTGCGGTATAGTTTTTTAAACATTACTTTTGGTTGTAGCTTTGTTTCTTTAGTTGTAAATTATCATTCCGTCAAGCAATATAAACTAGGTTTTGTTAAGATTTTACGTGTTTGAATAAAACTGGTCACATAGACGCACTTCCCCTTGGAACAGGGGTAAGTGCGGCTAGGCTTAATAAATAGTTTTTATTTAGTTATTATAAGAATAGGGTCTATTTTTCGAACAAAAGCGTATTCGAGCAGAAATAGTTTATGCAATCAGATATATAGTACTCTTAAAATACGGACTATTATCGCTCAAAAACAAACTTTGGAGTAAGTGCGACATACGTTTGTTGTCAGGGATACTGAACATTTTTTAAAAGGAAAATGGTATTCAATATTATGATTTTCACAAGACGATAGTGAGTGCAAAATAATAAAAAAACGTTTTATGGGGCTAATGCTTTATTAAGTGCCTGGTGCACTCGTTGCTTAGAAAGTTTACAAAATCAGACAAATAAAGCAAACTAGTCTCAAAAATATTTCAATCAGTCTCAAGAACATTTTTGTCCTCTTCGACCAGTGACACGGTCCATTATTGTCATTCTTGATACTTGGCTTTGCTGCTTCATATCCCGACATCCTATTGCTTTTAACTGCTTTAACAGCCTCTTCTATCTTTTGTTTACTCCAATTAGGCCCATCTTTTTTTCTTACAAATTACCGCATTTTGGTGACTTAAAACGAAATATTACATTTATTTTCATGAAGTTAATTTTATCGAACGACCTAACTGCACCAGGATAATAAACGGAGATTACTTTAAAAAATATGTCCATAGACGCAACTAACCGGTTCGCACGACTTTGTATGCGGGATTTAAGAACTTTTTAATTGATTTTACTTCAAAAATAACAAGTTTTCATACGCACTTTCATAACATTAATTGCCTCCTGATAGAAATTCCCAAAAAAAAATCTTAGTGGATGCCTACGCCCTTTATGGGAACTACATGTCAAATTTCAAGTTTGTAGCCCTTTATAGTTCCTGAGATTTCGTGATTAGGCAGTGAGTGGTATTTCGTTTTCTTAAAAGATGTAACGAATGGGTGGTAGAAAATGCCGAAGGCATTAAGTCCGCCCACGTAATAACTTACGTTGCATAAAGTTTAATATATAAATAAAGTACCTACCTACCTACATTCTAACCACCAATTACCTACTTTCTTAAAATGTTGTCAACTTCTGGTTCGGGGTAAGTGCGTTATAGTGCCGCACTTACCCATTACTAGTAGGCGCACTTGCCTCACTTCGTTTGTTTTAGGTTATAAAAATGTAAATATCGCTAAAATTAATCACTTGTGAGATAGAAACAAAATATATACAGGTTTATGAAGAATAATGTTTAGGGAAGGTAATTAGACTGGTTCAAATCACTCGGTAGTCGTTTTTTCTTCAGATTCGTACGGATATGCACAGCACTTGTCAAAGTGGACTCCACGAGAAAAAAATGGTCAAAACAAAATGGCGACTCACATCGTACTAGGCCCAGAAGCGATATCTTTAATTTTACTTCGGAACTAAAGTTTGATAAGGAAGGACAGGTTATGGCGCGTTTTTCAAATACTGTATTGGTTTATGAGATATTGATGTTCGTCGCACTTCCCCCGTAGAGGCACTTGCCCCAACTGACCTACTTGATACATAGACACTTTTGGTGTGTTTAGTTGAAATTCCATTACAAAGTTTGTACTTACATGACGAAAGATGGCATTATCAACTCCAAACTGAATAGGTTTCAGAACCAAATTCAAAGAGTGGCTTACGTCAGCCTTATGGTCATTCTCATCTTCGAACTCTGCGTTACAGAGAGAGCAGACTCCATCAATTAGACCATGCCAAGCTTTTTCTTCAATAACAACGTTGTTGAAAGCCACAACATCAAAACCCATCGGTGTCAGCAGAAGAATTCCTTTGTTGTGCTTGTGTTTCTCTTCAGTAATATGTATATTAACTTTGGAAGCAATTGGCATCAGAGCATTGCAGAACTCGCAGTAGTAGCCCCCTCTGAACTGGAAAACAAGTGAATCGAATCATCTAAACTTGTATGGGAGGTGAAGTGTTTATATAAAGTTATCTCTTGTAGTACTGATCTAAATTGGAAATTTCTTTCGCTATTCTATCATTGAAAAAAAATTGCTGAACTCCTAAGCTACTTAGTTAGGCCACGAGAGCAAAGCCCAGGGAAAACGGGGAAAAATCAGAACGAAAATCCATTCCATTCAAAACTGATAAAAATGCCTTTATACATACATCACATCGTGTGCATTGTAAGACGTATTTAGCCCCTCTGGCTTAAATACTTTTCTGTTAACGTTAACTAGCTCCATGGTAGCCCGCGAAATTCAAATTAGATCATGACATTTGGCATCAGTTAGAATTGATGCCAAATGTCATGATTTCATGAAATACTTACATTTGACATCAATTCTAACTGAAAGTCTTGTATTGATGATTTTAATGATTATAATTATAAAAATACATACTTGCTAAGGCCGCGAATCAAACTTTGACCAAGATACAATCTGACACTAACCTGCAAATTGCAAAAAATGTAAAGAAATTTGAATTTCGCGGACTACCCTGGCGGCTGCAAACGACCTTGAGTAGCTTGCGTGTTCTGCGCAGAGCTCACGTAACGCGTCGTATGTCCACCCAGTAATAGGACTCGCCCATCAAGGAGCGCTGTCCGAAATTAGACGCATTATTAATTTATTACACATAAAACAACAAGTATTTAACTAAAACACTGAGACTAAATTATAAATAATTAAATGATCTTTAGAATGGTAAAAATTTCATAAAAATACACTTTATAGTTTTTGCGTGATTAAAATATTTGAAATTATATTTTTATAACATATGTTATAAAAATATAACTTCAAATATTCTCAGATCAAATTACGACGGAAATTGTCTAGAGTAACATATATTTTTTTCAAAGAAATAAGTTTAGTCGTTTAGACGTGATGTTCAATTAAAAACCATTAAATAGTCGTTTAACTGCGCCTTAAGGGGATACATTGATAAAAAGGCTGTTTGACTTTTTAGTGTATCTTGCCAAGTACTTGGAATAGGGATATAACATTTCTTTATATGCTTTTTTACTTTATGCTACGATATGATTTTTTGCGGAGGTAGGCCCTTAAGATCTTCAATTTGATTGAAGGAATACACGATACAAAGAAATTTTCTCGATAGAAAAAAAATGCAAATTTCGATCCATATTTTTACACTTTTTAGCTACAAGGCGTAAACGCGTCAGTGGTATTTTATTAAATTTCCTCTAAAACAGAAAATAAAATTATCAAACGTTTGATTGAACAGATTTTGATTTAATTATACTTGTATGTCATAAAATACGTAGATTTATTTTGGCGATACGTTATTTATTCCGAGCGGCACTCATATTATCGCCATCTCTTCTATAACCTATTTTATTTGCATCACGCTTATCTCAGTCAGTCAGTGTCGGTGGGTCTCATTGACGCAGGACAATAAATGCCACTTTTTTTCAGATCGGAGCTGTCAGATTTTCGTAATTTAAATTATTGTTTTACAGTAAATGTAAGTAAATCAGCAGCAAAAAAAATATTATTCATTACAATTAGTATTTTACACTGTGTGAGTGGGCGTCCTTGTGACCTTGATCAATATATAACGTATAGTTTTTACAAACGTACGTTTTTTTTTTGTTAAATATAAAAATTTAAAAAATATTAATGTTTTATTTACGCCAAACCTTTCTGAGTGCTAAAAATTCTCTAGTGATATCTTTAGCGCACATTTTGGCAATGTTCATAATTAATCTACTTTTAGTAGAATTCTTATTAATTTGAGGACCTAAAAAATACGATATAATTTACCGACAACTGTCAAGGATAATATTTAAACGAATAATTATTTGTCTACTTTGAATATTTATTTTATTCTATATTTAATTAAAAAGGTTGTTTACATGAGTACCGATGTAAGTCAATATTCTGACACAAGAAATAAATTAAGTTTGCGTGCGGGCCACACTGAATCAATTGGCGCCAAAGACATTGGCGGTTTGAATTATTTTTACGTGGTGGCGCTATATTCGATTTTTTTAATTTTCGCGAATAAGCTTGCGGGGAGATTGCGGTAAGTGCGGGGATTTCGGTGCATACGCTAACGCTTCGTGCAAAATGTATGGCAACGACATTACTGGGCGTGAGTCACGTGACAGATCTCTCCGTAGGTAATGTCCTTGCCATACATTTTGCACGAAGCGTTAGCGTTAGCGCTATTATAAAAGTTATTTGGCTATGGGGGCAGGCATACCGCGCTCCGCTAACCTCCGCTTCTTTGAAAACTATCCCAAATGCTACTCTAACCAACTAATAACCTTTTTAATACGCTCATCTGGAAATTTGTCGGAGAACTGCACAGCGTCTGCGTTCTTCTGATGCTCTGATGTTCGGATATGATGAGTGGCGTCGTGTGGAGACTGCAAGAATACTTCGCATGCCAGGCAGAAGCAGTTCAAGGAGCCGGTGAGGACCCCGTTCATATGCAGATTGTATGTCATGGTGGCCTGAACAAAAAAACAAAACTATTTTCACACCACATCCTCGCAAACGCCATATGCTTCATGCTATGATGCAGCTGAACACCAGTATTTTACATGGAGTGACTGCCTATCTGACCTCCACAACTCAGTTACTAGGTAATGTGATACCCCTTGGTAAAACTCTTTGTCAAACTTTTGGGGTAGAAATATTGTACTTTCTGGATAAATTTTAACCCACTGGTTAGTAATTAATGGAAATTGAATATTGATCCTGAACTTAACATTCGTATGATAAATGATTTTATCTTTGTAAATAGGTTCTATCAACACTTTTAGACAACAACATTTTTTTTTTGTCAGTTTAAGCTAGACGAAGCCGGTGTTTCTTAGCTGACAACCCTGAGAAGAAACACCGATACAAATTCAGAGGTCAGAGTCACTTTTAAGGTCTATACAATCTGTACTGGTCAAATCATATGAGAATCATGTACGTTAATGTCTGGGATGAGCTCTTGAGGAAAGCAACATGCAGATTTGAGTGGACCTGTCCAAAAAAAGTGCAAGCATTTGTCAGTTATTGTGAAGCTCAACTCAGAACTTTGAGAAGCTCAAAGAACCGACAAACAATACCAAAGTAAGGAAATTTGGATAGGCCGCAAAAGTGCTCAAACTGCCAGACAAGCATAAAATCTATGTGAATGTGAATATCGACCTACATAGTATTTTCATTCCCACTGTGCTATATGAGGACCATGCAGCTTAGTGTCTGTAATGGTCTTTTGAAGAAAGAACCACACATTTGAGTGGACCTGTATTTTTATTCCAACTTTGTCGGATTTTAGTGGGCCATAATAGGTACCCTAACAGAGCTAACTTTACGGTGATAGTTTCCTGCCCAGGAGTTGTGGATAAATTCGGAACAGTTACTGTGCCCCTGGGCATTTAGGGCAGGGAAGGAACAGGGGTGAGTTTTAGTCAGCAAGAGTCTGACACGCCCTCCCGCTCCACCCTAGAGATGTCATTGGATAATTTAACATCCAACAAAAAAAAAAACGGTGATATGTTTTCTTTCAAAGTTCCACTTTACATGAAGGTAGGTACCTACCTACCTTCACGGAAAGTGGGTATATTTTTTTTTGTGTTTTTGTGTCTGCATAAATAAATAAATAAGGTACCAAAAACTCTTTTTCAAAATTAAGCGCCTGCTACACGGTTGCCAACTTTTTTTAAAAGAAATAAAGTTTATTTGATTTCAGACAGGATAAATAAAGAGTAAATACATTTATTTTTATTTTTGAAAAGGTTTTTTTGTGCTTTTTACGGCACATAACAATTTTTCATCATTTTTTAAAGCTTCTTCTTAATCTATCTTTGTAGCTTATTTTTTATTAATTTTAATGGACATATTAACAGTAAACATTACATTTTTGGGTTATGCTTGACAATGGGTCTATATAACTGGTATTAGTAAGTACATTAAACATTGTGAAAAAAAGTGTATTTCAGCATACTCTATTAGTATTACAGATTATAGAGTACACCTAAATGGAATATGAGTACAATACTCTATTTTAGAGTATGGTTGGCTACCCTAGTCCAGACAGAGGTGATTTTGTTGTGTAGCCAGGCACTCTATATTGTTTCCTGCCCGGGGGTTGAGGATGAATTCGAAACAGAGTTACCTCGCCCCTGGGCACTCAGGGCAGGAAGGAACAGGGGTGGGTTTTAGACAGAGTCTGACACGCCCTCCCGCTCCACCAAGAGCGGGAGAAGTCATTGGATGATTTCCCACCCCATAAAAAAAAAAAACTAATATTTCATTTTCATGGCGTGATTCATATACCCCTGCAATATTGCAGCAAAAACTATGCTTCGGACGGACTTTTCTATTCCGTGGGACGGACAGACCGAAACTATAAGGTTCCTTGTCCTGGTAATGAGTTGTTTTGATTTTGAAATTTCTTTATTTTCACAAATAAAACAAATAAATGACAATAATTGTATCATAGTCCTTAAGCAATTTATATACTAAATAATGTGGGTACTTACAGCGAGAAGATAAGACACAAACACACTAAGACTCAGACTGGTTCTAGATACCCTTTAAATTATTGTAGTCTTTGGTTCTAGATATATTTTATTGTAGTTGTGTTGTAGTCTTTGTCTGCGACTATCCTAAATATTATTTTAGTCTTAGTCTGCGACCTAGATTCAACCGATTTACGAACGCAACGAACCAACAACGAACTTTTAATTTATGAATTGAAAAAATTAAAAAGTCCGGCTATCGGGTAGTCCGTCTTTTTTTTTTAATTTTTACTTCGCACGGTTTGTGCATTTAGCCAGTGTCAGGTTAAGGTAAAACTGAAAGCGGCAGGGTAGCCCGCGAAATTCAAATGACATGGCCGGATCCTCACCCCTGGGCACCAGACTGGAGTAGGTTTAGTCAGTAAGAGTCTGACACGCCCTCCCATTCCACCCACAGCGGAAGATGTCATTGAATGATTTTCCACCACGCCAAAAAAAAAGAAAATAAATGGTCGGATCCTGCTCTCCGAATCCACATTAAAATAATTATTTATATGCGAAAATTACTTATTATATAAACGAAAATTAATCGCTACAATTACATTTCTCTAGTACAAGCGAAAAAAAAATGCAAAAAAAATTATGTGCGTTGTTTTTGTGTGGTTTGTTCGTTGTTTTTGACATAATTCTATGCAATGCAATACAATCACATGTCACGGTTGCGTTAACACTCTCCCTCTCATATGCCTCGCGTGTAATATATATATAATTATTATCTGTTTATACTGAATCGTTAAGATTAATTAATGAATTTTATAAATGATTTTTGTAACAAACTTTTTTCCTAGAAGTCAAAGACTGATATGATTCAACTGTCACTTGTGAATCATACTTGTTTGTTAAAGGCTCAATTACACCTTCCGATTTCAAGGGACCCAATTTAGGAATAAACAAACTAGGAAGCAGGAAGCGAGCGATTACACTATCCTAAATTGAACTCCTAACTCGGGCTCCTAAGTCGGCAGTGTTGCCAACTCATACAAATTCGAGTCCCTAAACAGAATATCAAAAGTCGCTCTAAAGTCTCTTGAAAACTGATTCTACCAGGAGCGGACTTAACCCCTGAACGGCCACGGGCATACCAGTATGCCGATCCCGATTACGCGGCTTAAACCTCTATTATTAAATAACTAAAGATCTTATATCCTGTGGCATGGTGCACATGCATTCTTAGATAGTTATTACATAGTGTTAGAAAAAAAACGCAACACAAAACGCAACGCAAACGCAGAAACGCAATTTTAAAAAGCCGTTATGTTGTTTTGATTTCGTAATTTGAAGTTTTGAGTGTGAATAATAGGAAAATATGATATCGGACTCTACAACTCCAACACAACAACTCTATTACTTGTCTATTCATAGTGCAACATGCAAAATTTCATGTAAATTGATACAGTGGTTTTGACAACTACCCACACACACACACACACACACTATTCCCGAAAAATCGTTGATAACAGAATTTGAATAAAATTCAACTCTTGAATTACAAGTATTGTTTACATGTTATTCTAAGGTCTGTTTATTCAACAACCCAAAAAAGTTTACTTTAAGTGCCTCGCTCCAATAGAAACCTCAGCAAGTTGTTTTTTATGAGCCCGGTCGTAAATATGTCAAACTGCGATAAGAGGCCGCGGCCGTTGAGGGGTTAAAAATAAACAAAGCGGACTCAGATTTTTTTTCTGGGAAAGGGACTTTGTGAAATTTAATTTAATTTTAAACACAAACAAAAATACTACTAGCCCATTTGTAGCGACTAAGTCTCTAAATTGGCAAAACTTAGCTCTAAATCGGGGTGATGCGATTACACTATCCTAAATCGTACACAATTTAGGAAGTCAAATCGGGACCTTTCAATCTCACTAAATCGGACACTAACTGCTCTAACTGCTATTACACCTTCCTGTTTCCTAAATTGGGTCCCTTGAAATCGGAAGGTGTAATTGAGCCATAACGGGTATAAAAGAGCGGGGCCTCAGTGGAGCGGCTCAAAACACGATTACGGTTTCGATCGTGGTTGGAGACGGACGCGGTAACGCTCTGTGCCAAATTATTAGATCGAAATTCGTGAGCCCGCTCGCTACGTACTGCGTTGTAAATAACGCAGTCGTTGCTATTGGTTGCTTGCACAACCAGTCAATTAAATTCGAAGCAGCCTTTTACAAGGTAGCCGACGATTAAACTATTTCTTTTAAGAAATAACGTCAAAAACGTGTGTGCCCCCTCAGGGAAAATCCACTGTTTATCAGTGGTACTTAGCGAGATACCTCACGGTGACAACAATGCTAAGTGGGTGTTGACCCAAGACACCCGCCGAGCCTCTTCAGGGTAAGGCAGTTACTTGGATTCAGGCGCCGGGGCTTGGCCTTGGGGGCTCCCCTAGCCAACCGGTAGACGCTACATTTTTTTCAGCATTACACACCTCGTGTGGTTGGGTGTTTCTACCCCTTCACGCCAGACCCGGTAGGACCCGGTTGCACATTAAGATTGGCAACCGGCAAACAACAAGCTTAGGTAACACAATAGGCACTCACCTCCCAGCTGATCCCGGCTGAGAGGGTTACTCAACCCCAGGCCTGTCCACCTGGGGACTTAGTTAGTAGGACTTAATTAAATTAAAGTAAAGTAATACATAATAATTGTAATTCTGTTTGTTTTTGTTGTTGAATTTCTTTTTACTCGCGTACTTATTGGAGTTTTTAACTCCCGCTCTTAAATAGACAGTGACCCCTGAGTTTGTTCCGGCAAATTCTTCTCAGGGTGAGTCTATAAGAATTGCCGATTCCCCTTAATAAATTAGGCCCTTTCATTGCCTGTTCGACATGACGGACTCGCTTATCGCGAGATTTGTCAAGGAGGTCCTACTTAAGGACCCCGAGTTCTCGGCCAAGTATGGCCCAGCTTTTGAAGCGCTACAAACGGCCCCCGCTCCCGCTGAAGTAGCTGACTTCAGCGATGCCTTGTGCAGCCCCCGACTCGCCCCCCTCAGCCCCCTCTCCCCGCCCGATGTAGAGCCAAGTTCGGGTTCAAGCTCGGGCTCGGAGGAGGAGGATCACACACACCCGCGCGCGTGTGGGGGGGACACATCCGCCCCTCAACCGAGCCCAGCCCCCCAACCTCGCTCTGCCCCCCAATCGGAAGAGTCCTCCTCCAGTGACGCTTCGTCATCGGAGGACGATGACTTCCAGCTAGCCCCCGGTAGAAAGAGGAAGAAGGGTAAGCCCTCCAACTCCTCGCAGGCCAGAAAGGTGAAGAAGGCCGCAGCCCCCTCACCCCCTCCAGTCCCGACTTCGGACCAATCCGCGTCCACGACCGCTGCGTCGCAGACCAGCGGTATCCCCACCCCCAAGACAACTACTTCCCTCCCAAGGAAGCAGGCTCCCCCACCTCCCCTGTATATACAGGATAAGACCAAGTGGACGGAGGTGTCACGTATGTGTGTGGAGAGGAAAATCCTCTACACCAATGGTCAAATCGTCCAACGATTACCGTGACCTCACCCGGTCCCTTAAGGAGAGGAAGGTGGCGTTTCATTCATACACCCTCCCCGAAGATACGCCCACCAGAGTGGTGATAAGGCGTATCCCGAAGGAAATCTCCACTACGGAGATCAAAGAGGACTTGCTGGCTCAGCAAGTCCCTGTCATGGCCATCCACCGCTTACACAAGGCTCGTAGCGGGGAAATATACGACATGGTGTTGGTCGTATGCGAGCCAACATCGGGGCATCACCCCATTTTTAAAATAAAATCCGTTTGCGCCCTCTCTGGCATTTCTATTGAAAAGCCATTCAAGGCTACAGTAGTTGGCCAATGTCACCGTTGCCAACTCTATGGGCATGCGCAAAGCAACTGCTTTGCCCCCGCCAGATGTGTTAAGTGTCTGGGGGCCCACGGGACGGCTGATTGCCCCCGCCCCAAAGACTTATCCCTCTGCACAGAGCCGCCTAGCTGCGTTCTGTGCGGTCAGTCTGGACACCCGGCTAACTACCGAGGTTGTCCCAAAGCCCCAAAGCTGGCCCCCAAGCTGGCAAAACGGGGCAACGCCCGTCTACAAAGGGAGAGCCCCTCAGTTAAGGCGCCCTCCTCCCAAAACCCCAACCGTCTTGCGCCGCAAAGACCCTCCCCCTGGAATAGGCTCAACCACCTAAAAGCCTTTCCAGCCCTAGCGGCCCCCAATTCCTCCCCCAAACCACAAATACCAGCGCTTATGGCCTCGACCTTAACAGCGCCCTCCCCCGCGCCAGCCCCCGCGCCATCAGTTCCATCAGCCCCCCCAACTGGAGCACGCCGCATTGCGGCCCCGGCTGCGATGCCAGTGAGCCAGCCCCCCGCTATGGAAGAGGAAAAAAGCGTAGTCCTCTCAATCCTCGAGGCCTACCAAATTTTCAGGACCCCTGAAGCCCGTGCCTTGGCTGCTATTATTAGGCAGACCAAAAAGGCCGGTAACTACACTCCGGAGGCGGCCCAACAGATATGGGCCAATTTCAATGGTATCGCAAAGATACTAGACAATTTGGATTAGTTTTAAAACCCAGTAATGGATACAAAAACTAATTTAAATTGCCACAAACCACGATCCCTTAGAATTGGTTTTTTCAATGCTAACGGAATCGCAGGCCAACGTGATGAGATCGCTAAATTCCTACGCTACCATCACTTAGACATTTTCCTCTTGCAAGAGACATTCCTTAAGCCTCACCGCAGCGATCATAGAATTGCCAACTATAGAATGGTTCGCAATGATAGGACACGCTGTCATAAAGGAGGCACCCTTATTTACTACAGGAAAGACCTGTATTGTACCCCTCTAGATCCTCCTACTTCCCTTTCCGAGCTTGAGTTCTCTGCCGGTCGGCTGGGCATGACTGGTCATCAATCGATTACCATCATCTCCGCCTACTTCCCACCGGTACAATCAACATCGCTGATCACGGATGATCCCGTCGCTATCACCAGTGACTTCAATAACCTATTCGGCCTGAGTGACTCCGTTATTATAACGGGTGATCTCCATTGAAAACAAACATCCAGCATTGAACAGCAGCCTAACAAATTCTAGGGGCAGGCTCATTTTTAATCTGAGCTCTTCCCTAAACTTTGACGTCATCGCTCCGATGGGTCTAACTCACTTTCCCCATGACCCCACTCACACGCCCGATATTCTCGATGTGGCACTTCTGAAGAATGTAAACCTTCGTTTGCAGTCTATAGAAGCAATACACGAACTCACCTCTGATCACCGCCCTGTGATCATGCACCTGGGCTCCCGCTCGGGTCACCCGACCCTGGTCAACCTCCCCTGACCCAGGTGATTACCGAATGGAAGAAAGTAAGCGAAAGGCTGAAATCTACCACGTCGGTCCACCTGGATGCCATTCCTGAGTTCCTGACCACATAGACTCAGTCGCTGACACGACGGCGGCGATCGACTCGCTTACGGAGCACGTACAGTCTATCTTGAACGATTGTTCAAAGGTGGTACCGGTGACAGAAGATCGTCGCTGGGTGCTGCCGGCCGACGTGCGGGCTCTGATAACCGAGAAGAACGCAGCCATCCGTGCGTACAGCGCTTTCCCCTGCGACGCAAACAAGGCTCACATGCGCAAATTACAGCGTGCTGTAAAGAGTCGCATTAGTGAGCATCGTTCTGCGAGCTGGGGCAAGATGCTGAGTGAACTCGAGCCCACCCACCAGGCCTTCTGGAGTCTCCAGAAGAAGATGCGTTCCAAGACTGAGGCTACCATGCCTCCTCTCATACGTCCAGACAAAAGTGTCGCCTTTGACAACTCTGAGAAGGCGGAGTGCCTGGCTGACAGTCTAGAGTCCCAATGTTCTCCTAGCCTTCAGCCAGCTGACCAGGCCCACCTCGACAGGGTGGACGCTGAAGTTGAAAGGAGAGCTTCCCTCCCTCCCGTCGAAGATCCAGATGACCCTCTACCCCCTGTCATTCCAGACGAGGTGGAGGACATCATCAAAAAGCTTCAGCCCCGAAAAGCCCCAGGCTCTGATGGTATCACCAACAGAGTCATCAAGCTCTTCCCTGCCCAACTCATTTTGCTTATGACCGCCATCTTCAATGGCGCCTTAAGTAATAATATTTTCCCCCAAGCATGGAAGCAGGCCACTGTCATTGGTATTCCTAAACCAGGCAAGCCCAAATCCAACCCTTCCAGCTACCGTCCTATTAGTCTCCTAAATAGTTTCGGCAAGATCTATGAAAGGCTTATTCATAAGCGGCTCAGGGATTATGCCGAAGCTAATAATCTCATTCCCAACGAGCAGTTCGGCTTCCGTACCGAACACTCGTGCGTCCAACAAGTACATCGGATCGTAGAACATATGAGCGCTGGGTTCCGGCGCGGTATGACGACCGGTTTCTTGTACTTCGACATAGCGAAAGCGTTCGACAAAGTTTGGCACAATGGCTTAATTTATAAGCTGTATCAACTAGGAGTGCCAGACCGTCTCGAGGTGGGGTGAGGGGAGGATAGACGGAGCACTATCCTCCCCTCACCCCATAAGAGCAGGAGTACCCCAAGGCTCCGTAGTATCCCCCCTAGCGTTCACGCTGTTCACCAGCGATATCCCAAAAAATAAAATGTCACATCAAGCATTATTTGCTGATGACACGGCCATCTATTATACTGGCCGTATACCCACCCGAATAGCTCGCAATCTCCAATCCTCCGCAACCACCCTGGGCGAGTGGTTCCGGAGATGGAGAATCGAGGTTAATCCCGACAAGAGTCAGGCTGTTCTTTACTCGAGACCCCGACTCAAAATATCCCCACCCCCTCCGATCACCATGTACGATAAGCCTATTCCTTGGGAGAAGAAGGCTAAGTACTTGGGTGTGATTCTTGATCAACACCTAACCTTCGCGGAGCACATAAGACAGGCCCGCTCGCGGGCCGCTTTTGCTCAAGGTAGGCTCCATCACATTCTCAATAAACGCAGCACTATGTCATTCAAGTGCAAATTGCGTACATTCACCACGGTCATTCGACCAATCATGACGTACGCTGGCCCTGTCTTCGCACACGCCAAGCCCCGTTCCATACATAAAATGCAGACTCTTCAAAACCGCTTTCTCCGCAATGCAGCGGGAGCTCCCTACTTTGTTCGTAACGAAGAGCTGCATGTAGACTTCAGACTCCCCACCATCCAGCAGTTCTTGAAACGTCTCACCAAGCGTTTCTTGGATACTGCTGAGAAACATCGAAACCCCCTAATCGCATCGGCCGCCCGATACGTACCCTCCCGCATCTCCAAGGTGCGACGTCCCAGACATACCCTCCTCATACCTGACGACCCTACCACTCTGCTCCAAGAGAGCCGTAGGTAAACCAGTACAATTCACAAACGCAGACCGCCGTCGTTCCGCCCTCGCCGTCGAGGCCCGTCGCGAAGACTCAGTCAATGCCCTCCCCGTCCCTTGCCAGCACGCGCCGCTGAGCCAGCTAATCCCCCAATTAATGGAAACTCGATCCAGCCTTCCCTTGCTGCCCCTCCCCCAGTGACGCCCTAAGCCGAGGCCCGTACTCCGCAGGGGGTGCCCTTAGCGTAGTCACTTAGTATGAAAGAAAAATAATAAGTCCTGGCTGGAGGCTTTAATAAATTAGAGCCTTCACAGGCAAGTCCGGTTAAGCAGACGACAGCCTCATAGGCTGACCTGCAAGACATCACTCAAAAAAAAAAAAAATGGAGCGGCTCAGTTACTGTTCGGTGGTTCGGCTTTCAAGGCGTTAACATCTAAGGTATGATATTATTCTGACTATTGTTGATTTATTGTTGATGATGAGGTATATTTATATCATATTTATGAGCCATATGTAATGTAATGTTATTATGATGATTGGTGTACCTATTTAAAACATAGGTCATAATAACTTGTTTATTAACGTAACGTTGTGTTATTTATACTATTACGATAGTGGTTGTTATACCACAAGATATTTATCGATGTAAAAATGGCTTATGTGATAGATCCTATAATTAGATTTATTATGATAAACGATTATTTATGATGTGTCGATACAATAATAAAAGAGAGCTATCGTGGAGTTTCTTGCCGTTCTTCTCCACGAAGACCTAGTTTTGCGAACAGACAATTAGATTTCGATTGATTACAAGCCTATTGGAAATAAATACATAGTCTTGTCTTTGTGCTTTTTCTTAATAAATCCCTTCCTTAAAACACCAATGTGGTGTTTTAAGGAAGGGATTTATTTATACACAATAAGTAAATAAGCAAATAGATAAATAAATAGGTTAATAAAAGATCAATAAATAGGTAAATAGATAGATAGATAGATAAGTAACGAATATTAAATATTTACATACATCTGGTTACAAATATCTATATATACACATATAAAAATTCTAACACGTGCATAGTCAGCGAGAGTGAAGTGCGTGGACAAGGATTAATAATATAATTAACCGATCTCGTGGCCAAGACGCACAAGCACTAAACTGGCCAGACTACTATAATATACAAAGACTAAATATAGTATACTGGGAGACTGGCAAACCAAACGTCCCAGGATCGAACCTCACCGCCGGCGTCAACTTTTATCATCTTTAAAACATTTTTTTTTTCATTTTATTGAATTTTTATTTTTATAATTTATGGATGTACGTGAAGATGTCGCGCCGGTTCGTACCCATATCCGCAGCAGGACTCCAAGGTGAAGAGCCTCTAGTCTATATAATAATATGTAGGTAAGGGAAGTCGGCAAATTGGATCTGTAATTTCGGAATAAGGATTGACACCGGGGCGTGTCGGGTTTCGACGAGAAGCGGATGCGGCCGCTGCCGGGCCTGGTCGATGATCTAGCGTCTCTCGGGGCGCGAGGGTGGAATCCGGACCCACGTTCCGGCCTTCCACAGATCTTTTTAGTTGCAAGGCCGTGTCGGTTGTGTCTCGTGCGCGATCGGTGCGGTTCTATACGACCGCCGTTCAACGGTCAGTTCAGAACTGGCACAGACAAGGGGAATCCGGCCCAGGGGTCAAAGCTCCCACATTAAGGCTACACCATGTTTATTTTTTGGACCATCCTTAGACCTCGCCTACGATACTGCCGAAATCATTCCGGTAGTATGGTGATGTTATGGGACGTGGGAGTCCTGACAACAATCTATTGATTACAGTAGTTATCACTAACAGTAATAGTAGTAATATATCACTAGAACAATATTTCAAATAAGAACCAATCACGGTCGAGAGATTGTCGTTTTGTGCCTCGAGGTGTCGCTAGCAGTAGGTATCCGATGTTCGTCCATGCAGCAGAAGTTCACAACAATTATTATTAATCAGTTTATTTCAGATAAAATAAATCCATACAATTACCAATTATCAAAATACAGACAAATGAATAAAAAATAAATAAAAACTTTTTTACAAAAAAAACAACCGACTTTCAAAAAATATAGGTACATTTACAGGAGGGAGGGGGGGGGGGGTAGGTATATTTTTTGAAAGTCGGTTGTTTTTTTTTGTATTTTTTTTTTATTTTACACTTTTTAGTTGTTATACCCCAGAACTAAAAACCCCAATAACATGGAACGTGGAATTTAAACATTTGGAGTACACCAAAACGTCATCGAGGTAAACGTATTGTTCGTTTCTCAAAAAGCACTTAAGCAATTTCGATAAAATTTATATGGGACCACCTCGGGAGGATATTCTTTCGGATAAAAAAAGAATTTTGAAAATCGGTCCACAACTGACGGACATACATAAAAAAAAAAAAAAAATCATACATACAGACGAACATAGAACCTCCTCCTTTTTCGAAAGTCGGTTAAAAATACAGAGTCAATCAGTAAAAATCAATTCTTTCAATTCTAGGTGTTAATAAAATCTTATGCACTACGTTAGTCAACACTCATCACAATATGCATCCATTTGTTCTGGATAGGGTAATCCGTACGAGATACAACCATCTGCAGAATACTGTTGCTACTACCTCACACGCGCTGCAATAAGGAGGCCATCCGTATAACGGCATGGAAGCCATCCGTTCGCGCCTTTGCAAACATTCCGGACGCACTACAATAGCGAGGCAGCCGCATCAGCACTCTGAAGACGTTGTATTGTACACGCAGAGCACTAGCAGCCCGGCGAGTAAAGGTCACCCACAGACTGCTCGAGTAGGTATAACGACTGGCAGTATGCCTTGAAAAGAATAATTTTCACTGCCCTCGAGCAGCGAGCAAACCTGCATGCAACCATACTCCTCCTGACTGCCAATGCTCTGCGCTCCTTAGGTCTGCATCATCTTGCAACTCTACTGTCACAATGTGCCCCAGATACTTGAAGCTGCTCACCACCCGCAGAGCCGCACCACTAAGCATAATAGGCGGAACATGCACTGGACCACGCTTTCCACTCTTATAAACGAGCACTACACTCTTCTTCGAGTTATACCTCAGTCCATGTTCCGCCGCGTACGCCTCACAGATTGACACAAGCTTACGCACCGCCCCCACCGACGATCCCAGCAGTACCATGTCGTTCGCTTAACTGATGTTATTTACGCTCACTCCGTCTACAAAACAACCCACATGACTGTACTATACTGCTGAGCTCGCCGATGAGGTCATTAACATACAGATTGAATAACAGAGGAGAGGTTATCCTCCCTGCCGCACGCCACTCTCCATGCCATATGCGTCAGATAGCGCACCAGCCCATCTCACCTGCTTCCTCTGACATGTGTACCATTGGCGGTGGCGCAACACGGAGCCATACAAGGAAAAAAACTTAAATGTTTTAAATTGAACAGTCGGTCTCAAGTCGTGATAAATCAAAATCATGGCTGGTATTACCAGGTACAGTAGAGGTTCACATCGGCGTCGAGGGGACGATGAAGTACCTGGGACTCGTCCTCGACAGCCGGTGGAATTTCGTCGAGCATTTCCGACGTTTGGCTCCCATACTGGACAGGGCCGGGGCTGCTTTGAGGCGGCTCCTGCCCAATCTGAGGGGGCCAAACGTCTCCTGCCGGAGGCTCTACGCGGGGATCGTGCGATCCAAGGCCTTTTACGGGGCACCGGTGTGGGCGTGTTCTCTAAGGCAGCGATCGACTCGCCGTGTGAACGCATCCCAAAGGGTCATGGCGATCAGAATGATCCGAGGATACCGTACGATCTCCTGCGAGGCGGCAAGCCTCCTTGCCGGATTATCGCCATGGGATCTGGAGGCAAAAATCCTCGCGAACATCTATGAGGAACGCGAGGAGGCGAAACGCCGGGGCGAAACTCCGCTGCCGCGACAACTCGCGGCTCGGCGGACAGAGCTCCGGCAAGATCTCATGGCGACAGCGATTGTCGCAACCCAGCGCTGGGCACGCCACCATTGCGACAGTAGTGCCCCTCTTTGAGGAGTGGCTGGAGAAGCCCCACGGCGCCCTCACCTTCCGCATGACGCAGGTCCTCACCGGACACGGTTGTTTCGGGAGGTTCCTGTGTCGGATAAGGCGGGAGGAGACGCCCGGGTGTTTCCATTGCGCGAATCGTCCCGAGGACACGGTGGAGGTCTGCCCCGCTTGGGCGAAGCCCCGCCGTGTTCTCGTGGATGCGATAGGCGGCAGCGACCTCTCGCGCCCTGCCCTGGTTCAGGCCATGGTACGGAGCGAGAGGGAATGGGAAGCCGTCTCCTCCTTCTGCGAAGGCGGAGGCGGGACGCGTGATCAGACTCAACAACGGAGTCGCCCTCACGCTCTCAGCAGCAGCCGCCTCAGGAGACGCTTGGGACTTCCGGCGCCGCGAGACGATATCCGGCCACCGTAGACCCGGGCCTGCGGACGGCGAGTAATGGGTAGCTCGCCATCCGATCAGCACCAGGCCCGAGAGTAGACAGCGTGTAGTGTTCCACGCGCGCCTCAAAGAGTTGTCAGCAAAAGAGACGGGGCCCGTCATGGCCGATGCCTGCCCGGGGATTTGAGGATAAATCAATCAGAGTCGAAATCGAAACAGAGTTACCTCGCCCCTGTGCACTCAGGGCAGGAAGGAACAGGGGTGGGTTTTAGTCAGTAAGAGTCTGACACGCCCTCCCGCTACACCCAGAGCAGGAGAAGTCATTGGGTGATTTCCCACCCCACAAAAAAAAAAACCACCCTGTTATTAGGAATGATAAACAAACCACTAAAGTTCGCATCGCTCTTGACGCGAGCGCCAAGTCTTATAATGGCATTTGGTCATTGAATGACTTGTTACACACAGGGCCGAATTTACAGGCTGACAATATTTTTATTACTTTTAAATTTCCGCTTGTTCCCTATTGCTGATATAAAACAGATGTATCTTCGAATTGCTGTTATTGATGAGCATCGAAAATACCAAAAAATATTGTTTCGCTTTAATACAGCTGAACCTATTCGCGAGTTTCAATTTAATCGAGTTGCATTTGGTCTCAAGCCCAGTCCCTTTCTAGCCATGCGCACTGTGCGCCAGCTATCAAAAGATGAGAAACATCGCTTCCAGCGCGCATCTATTGTTGCTTCTCATGAGCTATACATGGATGACCTGGCTAATTCCACCCCTTCTCTGGAAGAAGCCAAGGTTCTTTCCGCTGAACTTATCGCCTGATTAAAGGCGATAAGTTCAGCGAGGCTTTGACCTTACTAAGTGGGCAAGTAATTCCTCGGAACTACTAGAGGTCATTCCACATTCCAACCGCTCTCCTATTAATTTCTCTGATGGGGACAATTAAAAGATTCTTGGACTCAAATGGATTCCTTCTGAAGACTGTTTCACTTTTACCACATATAATTTGGATAAAAGTTTTACTAAACGTTCCATACTTTCCACTATTGCCCGTTGTGGGATGTTCTCGGTCTCGTGGCTCCGGTAGTTTTATTCGCGAAATTTCTCATAAAAGAATTATGGAAATTAAATACAGATTGGGATGAAACTCCACCAGGTTCGATTGTACTTCTCTTTCAAAATTTTAAAGATCAATTAGGTACCTTTACTTTCTTCTTTAAAATTACCTCGTCATGTAGCCGTTTCTATCATGTTCACGCAACCCGTGACAAATATAGGTAGTAGGTTTTGCTGATGCCAGCATGAATGCATATGGCTGCGTCATATACTTACATGTCACTGATACAAATGGTAACACACACGTAAATTTGGCGTGTGCTAAATCCAAAGTTGCACCTGTTAAGGTCGTATCTCTAGCTCGTCTAGAGCTCTGTGCCGGTCTTCTTTTGTCTAAATTATACCTGTAAAGCCCCGAAACTCACCGGTGAGTCGGACCAAAAAAAAAAAAATTACTGAGAGTAACAAAAAAAAAAAAAACGGCTGTCAACCCGGGTTGTCCTCGGGGTTTAATTTGACAACCCGGATTTTGCCATGGGGCTTCACAGGTTAAGATTAGTTTATGACACTTACCACTCTCGTATTGCTTTAATAATATATTTGCCTTTACCGATTCTACAATTATCATGGATTCATTCCTCACCGCACAAATGGAACATTTTTGTTAGTAACCGCGTGGCTAAATATCAAGAAAATCTTGATTCTAAGCATTTTTATCATATTAACGGAAAAGAAAATCCTAGTGATTGTCTGTCTCGAGGTCTCCTACCTGAACAGTTACTAAACCATGATTTATGGTGGCATGGCCCTGAGTGGCTTCTGCGCCCAACTGTTGAGTGGCCTATCACTAAATCAGATTCGCAAGTCGCCGCGGCATTTGAAAATTTCTTTGCAGAGATTCCCGTATCGACTACAAACTCTCTAAATTCATCACCAACTGCTGCAGAAATATTACTTAAAGACAACGGTCCAGTTTATGAATCCCAATTGAATTTCCAATATGTCACTTGTAGTGATGTAATTAAAACTTTTAATACCTACTTTAAATGTTAAAAATCGGTTCATAAATGACGGAGTGAGGGCTGAACATACACAAAAAAAAAAAAAAAACATATATACGGTCGAATTGAGAACCTCCTCCTTTTTTTTCGTCGGTTAAAAAAGACTGCAGATCTATGGGGTAATTCTGTTGACGTTGCTAGGTCTATTATAAACATTGTAGCACCTACTTTAGCAGTAATTTTTAATAATTGTATAGATTGTGGTGAGTTTCCTGATCTAATTAAATATAGTAAAATTATACCATTGTTTAAATCGGGTAGTACATCAGACCCTACTAATTATAGACCTATATCAGTGCTACCTACTTTTAGTAAAACTTTAGAGAAAATTATTTTAGATCAAATTCAAAGATATTTTAAATAAACACAAATTATTACATAACAAACATTTTGGTTTCACAAAGGGTCGTTCAACAATTGATGCTGGTGTTGAACTTTTGGGACACATTTATAATCCATGGGAAGATAAATGCGATGCGTTGAGCATTTTTTGTGATTTGTCTAAGGCTTTCGATTGCGTTCTCATGATACATTGATCAGGAAGCTGCACTACTACGGAGTCCGGGGCGCCTCTCTGGATCTTCTTACTTCATACTTGAGTAATAGGATTCAGCAGGGAGTTGATGTGAACGGCAAAAGGTCTCCTGGGTCTGTAGTCGGAATGGGGGTTCCTCAAGGGTTAGATCTGGGTCCTTTTTTGTTTTTAATCTATATCAACGACTTGCCTTACCTCATAAAGGATAAACATGATATAGTGCTGTTTGCAGATGACACTTCACTTTAAATTAAACCCAAACGTTAGCAGGTGGATGTTGATGATGTAAATAATGTTCTTTCAACTGTAGTTAACTGGTTCAATATCAATAATCTTCTCCTTAACGAGAAAAAACAAAATGCATAAAGTTCACATTACCCAATGTAATACAAGTGAACACTAGTGTGTCAATAAAGGATGAAGAGTTGAAACTCGAGGATTCCACAGTGTTCTCAGGTTTAACTTTGGATGCGCAGCTTCAGTGGAGCCCCCATATAGATAAACTGTCCAAAAAACTTAGCTCTGCAACATACGCCGTAAGGAAAATTCGTGGTTTAACTGATTTAGAGACAGCTCGTTTAGTATACCTACTTTAGTTATTTTCATAGTGTGATGTCGTACGGCATTCTGTTGTGGCGAAATGCCGCCGATATTCAGCCAGTTTTTGTTTTACAGGAAAGGGCTATTCGTGCAATTTACAAATTAAACCCAGACACTCCCTCAGAGACAAATATAAAGAGATTAATATTATGACTGTTCCCTCTCAATATAGGTATATATTTATGAGAATCTCATGTATGCACATAAAAATATTAATCTTACAGTGATATCCATAGCATAAATACTAGGCACAAACACAAATTTATTGTACCTAAAACCAGGCTCAAGAAAAAAATAGGTGGTTCGTTTAGATGCCAATGTATACGTTTCTATAATAAACTTCCTAGCCAAATTCAAGAACTAAACATAAATAAATTTAAATCATTTATTAAACGTAAGCTATGCCAGAAAGCTTTTTACACAATTAATGACTTTCTTGAGGACAACAAGGCGTGGGATTGAGCTGCTTCAATTATATACATGAGCCATTGTTTTCATATGTACTACTTAGGTACTGATGAAATTTTTTTTTTAAATATTTTTTTTAATATTCTTTTTTGACATGAATATTCGTATAGTATTATATTATATTTTTAATTTTTTTTTATTGACATTTTATAATTATTATTTATTTTTTGATTGACATATTATTACTATTTTTTTAAAGCCGAAAACATTGGTTATTCAGTTCAGACGTTTTAGTAAAATTAGACTTTTATTTACTTTCTAACAATTAACTTTTGTTATTATTTCTTTTTAACTAATTCACAGAGGTATAATATGTAGTCGTTTAGAAGTATTTCTTCAGATAAATTCATGTTTCGCAGATTCCTCAGTAAAGACTTTAATGAATTGAGGGTCCCAGAATATACCGCCGTGTATTTGTAATGTCGTATCTTAAAATATTTAAGAAATTCGTAACTAAATAAAAATCATTAACCCAGAGAAAGTAGGTACTAGCACCTACTTTCTGAGATTTAGGCTATGCCACTTTATGCACGCGTCTGGATTGAGTGCCCAAGTTAATTAACCATAACGGTTTAAATTCACGTTTAAGAAATTCATGGCCTTTTGCTTTAGGTTTTACCTATTTTTAACTAATTTCCCTATACGTCTTATTTCGTTTCGCAATCGTCAATGCAGATGCACATAGCCCAGCCCGCCCCCACTTCAGCCTAGCTGTTTTGTCCACTTGAGATTTGCGCATAGTGATATTTCTAACGCTATCTGTTCCTATTAGGATACTTTAATGCCATTATTATTCCAATGTGAGAAAGAGTCGGATCTATACTTGACTGATAGCACCATCCCATTTTAGCAACGAAATCATAACGACATAATTTATGCTTCATCTAAGGCCCCACTAGAATATGGTAACAAAAAAATAAAACAAGTCCCATTCATGAAATATTTTTATTTATCTTTTTTTTCTGTAATAATAAGAAAAAAATGAAGTATTCAACTAGCTTTTAGTAACTAATTTTGATATAATAATTCACAGTCTTGGAATAAAAATAAAGGCTAATTTTAATAATAGACATTGCCATTTTCATTCAACGTTGTTTTTTTTTTTTTCATTTTGCAACACATTACGTAAACTTTTAATTTAATACTCAATTACTCATACAGGAATAAGCTAAGATGCGTACCGGGATCACACTTACATAAATTTCTTTGGTTATATTTACAAATATTTATGTATGTTCCCTTTAAGAACTTATTTAAATTATCACAACTACATAAATTATATAATAGCGACACTTCTATGAAAGACAAAATAAATATGAATTAAATACAAATAAGACAATATCCAATTAATTATTAATTTTATTAACTCCAGTACGCAAATATTAAATGATTCAGTTTCAAATGAAAAGCAAGTTTTTAGAAATGAAGTAACTAAGTATAAAATGTGATTTTAGACGTAGAAACATACATAAGGTAGTAAAGGTACCCTGTATGAAATGGCCCATTCTGGCCATTCATATTAAATTAACCATTATAAACAGGGTTAGCATCCTCTTCTGATTCACAGTTCGTCAAACAGAAAAAATATTACAATCACATATAAAAAAAAATATCAATCTCACACCATAAACTAAAGATACCGCTTTTCAATTTATGAATTTCGTTGTGAAGCTTATGGTATGACTAAATTAATTATCTTTTTTTTTGGAAACCACATAGCTGAGAAATAAGAATTTATGCTAAAACGCACTTTCTTTGTGAGGAATGCTTACTCTTTATGTACATACGTGAGTTTATAATTCGAGATAATTTGAATGCATCGCCACCAAACCAAGTATCGACTTTTTTGTGTAATTTAAGTTGATTTATATGTGACTATTTGCGTTAAAAAAGGCCCTAAAAAGTATAGGTTGCTCGTTGTGGAACTTTGTCGAGTATTACAGAGATTATCCAAAATTTGATAATTATCTCGAATTCAAATATAGAGACAAAACTAAAATGTACCATGTATCTGCACCCTTATATTCAGATTTCTTTACAGCTCTGCGTTTTCCAAGTGGGTAAGTATATACATATGTAACGGAAATAGGTGTTTATATTTTAAATACTGCTGCTACCCATGAACAACTGTCTTTAAGAAAGTCCCAAAACGGTTTAAGCTCAGCCACGGGTCTCATCACGAACAAAGAAAATTTAGTTCAAATAAATTTCAATAGAGGGCGTAATAAGCATCGATTACCTATTGAAGTTTAAGCAATATTTTAATATTTTGATTAAATTATGGTAAAAACTGTATATTCTTATTTAACAAACTGCCCTAAGCATAAAATTGCGGCATAATTGGCTCCTAATTCAAATTTAGAACGAAGTCTTAGACATCTATATTTCTTGTACCAATAGATGGCGCTGTTTGAAGCTTTAGTTTATCCATTCACCTCGTTAAAATTGGTATGACACATTTTGATACAGTAAAACTGTTGAAGTACCAAAACTACTATAAAATAATTTCTCGATGTGTGAAAAAATATTGGTAAGATTAAGTAAATTCATTCAACTTCCAAGCCATCGCTGCTAACACCATCTAGCGAGGTGTAGAGGACTGGCCCGAACGAAGAACAAAAGTTGCTTGTGCCAGTCGAAAACCCGTAGTTACGGCGGTACTGTTTGTTTGTATGGGATGAGGCATCTGTACGCTAGTATTATATTATCTGTGGCTCAGCTGATGCTAACTTTGTATGGAAAGTTCAATTTCTTTTCGGGTAGTTACTATGACTTTCTTGAAGAAAGTTGTTAATTTTTATTGGCAAAAGCATTATCTAAAATATGACCACCTATTTCGGTACACCCTGTATTTGTAAAGAAGAAAGTCTTTTACCCAGTTAACAACGCAAACAAAACTATTGTTTACTTACATTTATCAACAAACTTGGACAATAATAGACATATTGAGGTTCATTTTGCGACGATCCAGCACCATTTTATTTTGTACCAAGCTGTGGCAGTGATTACGACTATGGACGAAAGTTATTATTTATTATGCATCTATTTATTTATAAATTATTGCATTATTCCAATTAAAGCATATAATTGACAGGGACATGGGCAGAGTTTTATAAAATTAATTTACTTTATGGATTATTTTTAAATAGTCAGATAGTTTAAAACATAACTGAGTATTTAAACCTGAGGAATAAAAATGGCGGTTTGACAGTTTTTGTATAGAAAATATGTGAAACAGACATTTATTCTTCAGTTAAAAATATCAGAGTATCGATAAAATTATATCTTACTCTTTCAAAATAAAGATATCCTATGACTATCAAATATATTTGTCGCACACTTCATCTATCCGAAACTGACAGTAGCATACTATTCGGTTAAGCCGTTTAAGTCGTCAACGCTAACATACAGACAAATAAATCCTTATAATAATAGCTGTCTTCTCAAAACCTGCCCATAACCCTATCACAAATACATCAAAATTATCTGATTTTTAATATTACAAAAATACGTTTACTATCTATTTTCGGTAAGCATGTTCATTCGCTGTAGCACCATTTATATAGTGGAAATAGAACGGTTTATATAAATTATTTTTATTGTAAAGCATCAACACTCAAAACTAACTAGGTGTGTCTTTGATTGCCGCCGTCTGAATTTAGAAATGGAAGATTGGTGGGAGAGATCTGCGTTTCAAGTCCAAGAACCATAAGATAATGAAGAGGGTTGTTAGATACACCAACGTAGGTATATAGAGGTATCTCGCAGAAGGAGGCATCGGGGAGGCAAGCACCTCGTCGCCTAAAACGCTGAAACCTCGCCTGCACTATTAAAGGCAGGCGGAACGCCAGGGTCGAGCACGATCAGAGTGGGAACTTTGTCCGCCGGCCGAATGATCCCAGGAAAGACGAAGGCACAGTGAGCACGTGCTACCGTGCTCAGCAAGTAATTTGAATAGAAGACGTTAAAATATGTCGAATTCAGCACGTTTGGAATTCATTTTTAACCAACGAAAAAAAAGGAGGAGGTTCTCAATTCGACCGTATATATATTTTTTACTATTAAGATATTGTTACAGTGGGATTTGTTATTTTAATTCTATCTTTAAAAAAAAATGTATGTAGAACTGTTTCACAATCCAGACGGCGGCATAAAACATAGCAAAGACACAAATTCTCTATAAATCTCAAACACTATAGTTTTTATAAAAATACGAATTAAGCATTATGTACCATAAGACACTTCTCATTTATCATCACTAACTTTAAGGAATAAAACTAACCTAATAATATTTACAGAGATCTCTTACTTATATTTAATAATAATCAATTGTTTTAAGGAGCACATGTATGAACTTGGCAGCTTGTAGTCCACCCAGTTACTGACTGCCTATCTGACCTACACAGCCCAGTAACTGGCTGTGTAGGTCAGATAGGCAGTCATACATGATTAGTCCTTTAATGTTCCCACTGTTGGGATACAGGCCTTGTCTCTGCGAGAGGAATGGGCCTTAATCAACCACGCGGGCCCAGTACGGGTTGGTGAATGACACATGTCTTCTGAATTTTTGGTTCTAGGTTTTTATTCACCGTTTTGAGAGCAGTGGTGGTGAAATAATTTAGATAGGCAATGGCTTCATGTAAAATACTGGTGCTTAGTTTTAGCCGGTTAGACTGGAAGCCGACCCTAACATAGTGGGAAAAGGCTGGGCTGATGGTTAATAACGTCTACCGATTCGGTTTTTAATGTATTGTAACCGGAGTTTATCTATTGGATAGAGCTACTGGTTCAATTTCAAGTTTATGAATACTCTACTATGTTAAATACATGTATACGTTTGTCTTTTTCTTTTCAATCAGAGATGCTAATTTTGAACAACTTTGTTGAATTAGATACTTATTGAACGTACCTGAGGACCTCTTCTAAAGCAATGCTGCCAACCTCATAAATGTGCTACAATCTTAAATCGTACGATCTTACAGTTTTAAGTAAAATACATACAAATATTTAGAAATATACTCTACATTTATGTACAGATATTTCTTACCGTCAAAATTGCGTTTCATTATTACAAAATATGAACACTTTCGTTTTATGCCTATATTCGTAAGAAGCTGAATAAGTAATAATAAAATATTTTTTTCGCTTTCTTTCTCGTTCTATTTAACCTTATTTAAACTCAATTATTAAATATTTTGAACATTCTTTTTCCTTATCAATTTTCTGCTGCCAGTTATGGCTCAAAACCCTAGAAGCCAAACAAGACATCCTTAGTTAATTACGTATTTGGTATCTAGGGGTTTAAGGTCATATTAAACACTCTTTTGGACAAGCAACTTACAATACTAACCAGCCATTTACCAACCAAGCCAAATGCAATATATCAATCAACATACGATTCATCAATCACATAAAATGCTTCATAAAAATCAGATCCTTACATACTTTGATACAAGTCTTCTGTGCTAATGGCCATTTAAATATATTTACAGACTAGAAAACTCAATTAAATTACACGCCATTTGTAAATCTACTTTCATTTTTTTGTTACGGCAATCTCTTTGCCTAACGACTTTCTGTTTTCGAATTTCTGCTGTAAACTGGCAACATTCGATGGTTTAGCCGTCAGTTTTGTTTGATTAGGCTTATTGTCTGTCTTTTGTGTGACTGTGGAAGGTTTTGGTACTACTTTAGGCTTGTTTTTATTTAGATTGTCCGCTATAGCTTTTACTGAGTCTGCTTTTGAAATAGCACGGTTTGTGGGCGGAGTTTTGTCTGAGACTTTGTTTAAGTTAGAGTTTGAGTTGACTGGTTTAAGTGGAGGTGTGACTTTGTTCGGTTTTTTTGGCTCTGTGGGCGCAGGTCTTAACGGCGGTCGATTATCATTCGGCTTCGCGGTGACCGCTGGCTTAGTTGTCACTTTCGTCGTGTCGTTTGGTAGCTTGTTATTGTTAATAACATCGGGAGGTTTCACATTCTTCGCGTCGGGTACCGTACAGCTTGAAACAACGTCTGGACTGTTCATTATTTTCGGAGTTAAATTCACGTTTTTGACAACTTTTGGTGATTGAGGGACGTTTCTGAACGTGGAAGTATTTTTGAGAGTAGGAGGTGTCACTTGTCTTGAGAACGTTGGGATCTTAGAGTTAGGTCCCGGTAATGGCGGTGGGGCTTTATCTTCTTCTTTTGGCTCTTGTTTTTTCAAAAAGGTGGGTACGTTGACAGCTGAAGGATGTAAGTACCCACTGCTAGTCGTTGACACGTTCGATTTTGCTCCAGAATTGCTATAAACACTCTCAGGTGTTTTATAATGTTCCGAATTCATGTACGTACTATCTCTATTGTTTTCTCTCTTTTCCGCCGCGGCTTTGGCCTTTCTTTCCTTCTCTTTCTTTCTCGACAGCGTCGAAGCTGAATATATGGACTCGAAATTACGATTCTGTATTTCGTTGACGATCTCTCCTAGTAATCCCATACTTTCAGTACTCCCAGAATTTGACGGGACGACTTTTGGAGTGTTATATCCTTCGGGAGGAGGCTGAGGTATCGTTTTGATAGGAGGAGGCACGCCTGGTAATGGCTTCGAGTGCTTTTCCGGACTCTCCTCAATAACCGCATAGATATTGTCCGTAGATTCTTCAGCGATATGCGCTAAAGGAGCCTGTTTTTCTTCAATGCAGTCTACATAATCAACAGACTTAGTTTCAGGCTGTTTTGGCATTGGTGGTGGGATTGGTTCCGAATGGCTAGGTAAAGGCGGTGGTGGGGCAGTAGGTCTGCCAACCACGGATAAGGGCCTAGGCGCGGCTGGTGCTTGCCTCATAGACCCAAAGCTCTGCAAAGCCGGTTTTTGGCTCGCAGGAGCTCTCATACTCTGAGCTCTATTGACAAAGGCTTTAGGATCGTCCCCATCTTCGGAATCAGACACCACAGGCACAGATTTGACTGGTAACTCAATCTCTTTCTGGAGTATCGGGTTAGATATCTGCAAGTTCCTTAGAGCCACTTTGTCGGATTTTGGCACTTTGACCTGGTGGTTTTGGTTCTTAGGTAAAGAATGACTTCTTTCTACTGGATTACGTTCTTTCTCTTTAGGCTTATCATGTTTTAGGAAGGACGCTATACGATTTAGTGAAATCCCTTCTTTGACTTTCTTCGGTTCTTCAGGGAGCGGTTTTTGTGGTACCCCAGCGGAGTGCATGCTTAGCGGTCTTTTGGGGAAATCTGGGGACATAGGGACAGTTGGGGCTGCCCTATTGGGCCCTAAAGTCTTCGATCCCTGTAAGGGTGATATCAGTTCCTTTGCTGTGCATGTAGAAGCTTCTAGAATTGGACTGGATATCACTGGCCTTGGCGGAGGGTTGGCTACAGCTGATGGCGTTACTTCTTCAGTTTTTTCAGCAGTCATTAAAGCTTTAATTTTGTTCTGGACAGTACTGTTCGTCCTTTTTACTGAGGGACTCGTTTTTGGGCTGGTTTTCGCTGTAGTTGGGACAACCGGCAGTGGCGGAGCACTTCTTAAAACCGGCTTTAAGACGCCCTGAGCGACAATATTCTGGCTGTTACTACCACTTCTATGCACAGGCGTAATTTTCGCACTTTTATTCAAACTTTCCGCGATACTTTTCACTGGTTTTTGCGGTATTGGAGCTTCTGCATCATCTTTTTGCTCTGCAGCAGTTTTTTCCATAGGAGTTAGGGAAAAGCCTTTAAAATTACCAAAAAAGTTGACGGAAGGGTTTATATTTCCTGGGGGACTTCGGTCCGAGTCGCTTCGGAGTAAGCTAGAGCTCATATCGTCAGTGTTAGACAGTGTGTGGACGTTGACGGGTTGAGCGTTATTTTGAGCGCTGTTTTGAAAGTTGGCGGCGAATTTGCTTGCGCTGCGAGAGATTCGATGCTGTAGGCTTGCCTTCTTTGGTGATGGGGCCCTGTAAACAGATGGTTTCAGTTGAATAATGAGTTTTGAAATATTTAATTTAGAATTGGTTTAGACTGTAATCATGCTGTCATGCGAAATCTTTTTTTATGCAACATGCATCAATATCATGTGGAAATAATCTGTACTTTAAAATAAGTTAATTCTGCTCTGTTTTCACAGTATAAAACACCACCACCTATAAAACTTGAATCTCGAATAATGTTTATTCCGCCTTTACACCACCTCCGCGCGCTTTCCGCGTTTACATTTGTGTTGCATAAAGTTTGAAGAAATAAATATACGTTTATTTACATTGAATGTCATCAAACACTAGGTGCCTATTTAATCCTATATATAAGTAAATATATCAAGAAATACTTTTGACTCTTAACAAATCAGAAACAGCTTATTAAAAACAGATTAGATAAAGATTATGCCCAAGCCCCAACATGCAGTTAATGCCCAAAACATGCTCTTAATACATAAACTGCCATGCAATGTTAATGAAAAGCAAAACCAGATCAAATCACTCACCAAAAATATGCAGAAACAACACCATGTAAGGAGTATGTAAGTGTTGCCAGCTTTAAAAATATATTTCAAAATATTTTTTATCAATAAAGATGTTTTTTTTTCTTTAATTAAAATTGTACTGAGATTTCGGAACCCAATTTCTGTTTAATGTGGGAAACCGTTTCTTTTTTATACAGGACGGGAAAAATAGAATTAACCCCGTTGAGTGTCTTATAAAACTATGAAGTTCATAAGAGAATTGAAGCCATATTAGACGGAATTTCATCATAATTAGTCCAGAGGAAAGATTATAAGTGATTAGATTCCTTGGAGGCGAGAATCATTAGACGACGGCGAGCCGTCGTCTCATGATTTTAAGAAAATAATTTTACCCGTATTTTTCCAAAAATGTACCAGAAGACTCTCAAGAGGTTAAATAAGCAATTCAATCTAATTTGATTTATTTTAAATAATGTTATTTTTATTATACACTGGTTTAAAGGGTCAGTCTGTGTGTTTAAAAGATCACCATTTTTAAAGCTGACAATACTTCGTGCAATAAAATAAGAAGAAACAAACAAGCAACTAATAGAAAAAAAGTATTTTATTAAACACTGCGTTAAATCTAACTACAGTTAAACTAACGACTAGTTAAATTACGAGTATGTTACAAAGTAAATAATGAGTTTGAGCATTTACAGGACATTTTTTTATTAGAGAGATTAATTTTTGTTTAATAATTATTAAGTATATGAGTTACAGTTTAATTGTAATGGTAGCCCCCGGTTTGAGAAAGTTAAAAAAACCACATAACTTGATTTGTTTTGAAGTCACTAAAGTCTTTTACTTAAAAAAAATGTTTCATATTGACATGAATTTTAAAATAATTTCGTGAAAGATCTTTCAGAAACCGGAGTTAAGTGAAAAAATTAATACATAGAAAGAAAAATGAAACAATAAGACGAATATAAAAAAAAGGAAATGATTTCTCTTCAAGAGTTTATACAGAATGATTTGTGACTTATGTCTTTACGATGACATTGTGCCATTAGGGTGACTTTTGAGCAAAATTTTGAGCAAAACTTTCAATTCATACAAGCACAGAGTACTAAGAAGCCTCGGCGCACACTGAGGCTGGGGCCTGTCCATACAAAGGCATGCCCATAACTTATTTGTCAAAAATCGTATTTTTTTAAATACGATTTTTGACAAATGACACATACACTTCTTCAAATAAGTAGTTATATATCAGAAACCGATTCTAAAACGCGCGGTTTGTCATGTCCTTACTATACCTACAGTTCAATTGCACAGGCACAATAAAAGATTTATTAGGAATAGTGTCTCCAGTGAGCGTACCTTTTGGGGAATCCGTACTGTGTTTCAGTATGATTGAAAACAGTTAAACTTAAGTAAAACCTACCTTTTATCTTTATTAATAGATAATAAGATTAAAATTAGCATTTCAAAATTTCCATTTATTAATTTATATTAATATACACAGGCAAAAAGTATCACAGTAAAGAATAAAATCAAATAAATAAATCCCATTCACAACAACTTTATAAATCAAGTAGCGATCCGCCCCAGCTTAGCTCGGGTACAATAAACCTAAACCTTCCTCATGCATGAATCACTGTCTATTGGTGAAAACCGCATGAACCTTCGTTCAGTAGTTTGGGAGTTTATCGCCTACGGAGCGGCGGGGGACTATTTTATAATATGTAGTGATTAATCTGCCTAATCTTAGCCCCAACAATGTTGAGGTCAACTTCCAATCTAACCGAATACACCCTTTTTGAAGTGAAAACTTCTTTAGGCGCGTTTTGCTGAGGAGTGAAAGTAAGAGTCACGCTTTACCCGGGCCTGCGGACGGCGAGTAATGGGTAGCTCGCCGTCCGATCAGCACCAGGCCCGAGAGTCCATGACGCGTAGTGTTCCACGCGCGCCTCAAAGAGTTGTCAGCAAATAATGACGGGGGCCCGTCATGGCCGATGCCTGCCCAGGGGTTGTGGATAAATTCGAAACAGAGTTACCGCACCCCTGGGCACTCAGGGCAGGGACGGAACAGGGCTGGGTTTTAGTCAGTAAGAGTCTGAAACGCCCTCCCGCTCCACCCTAGAGCGGGAGATGTCATTGGACGATTTACCAACCCAAAAAGAAAAAAAAATGAGTCACGCTTGGGTCGGTGACACTGAATTGGGTCTTTAGTGAATGGGATTTCTTAGTTCTATGCTACACAACAACTAATTAATAATTCTATGAAATCTATAAATAATTATGTAAATCTACGTACTACTTAAAAATAAGGATATTTTAGCCTCAGTCAATTGAAGTTGATAATTACACATACAATGCTACACGAGCCTCTAGTCTATGGACCTTATATAAAAAAAAACATGTGATTAGTTTAAACTATTTTTTATGGAGAATTTAAATTTAGAATCCGCTATGAATATTTAAACTAAGAATAATGTTGGAGGTTAGGAGGAAGGTTGGAGAGTTTTTTAAATACGAGTATAATTCTGAATTCAAATACAGGGTGTAAAAAGACAGATCACAGAGCCGTCAACTACGCATACTGTACGTCTAACAAGTAGTTTTGCGCAAAAATTGTTGATGGGAAACGACTTTTATTTTTAGGTATGAAAAAAAAATACTATTTTTTATTGCGCGCAATGTACGCAAAGCCAGGCAAGTGGAGTTAAACCCTGCCTCTTCGCTCTAAGCCACGTAGGTACTTGTCAGATACGTTTGATATTCATTGCGTTTAAAAAAAACGAAGGTTCAGTTAATGTTCGTTTGGCAAAAAGTTTAGTAATAACATTTGGAATTCATTTTCGTAAGAAAGTAAAAAAAAAATTGCGACTTTGACCTTCAATATCTCCAGAACCAGTGGATTCCCAGGTATGGTCTAGTGGAAAAAAATAATCCAAATAATGGGTAGAATATGTGGCTTTCGGCTTCGGAAACTGTCTTTTTACACCCGATAAAGTACCATGTTCTATTCGGCCAACAAAAACGTGCGATTTTTTTCATGCAAATGCACGTTACTAAGAAGTTCCTTCTTGTTTTTTTAACCTGTGCAAATTAGTGTTCCCGCAAACACGGGCTTGCTTATTGACATTTTTGCCAACTTGACCAGCATTTGCAAACAAACTACTCTTATTACCAACATTCCCAACATTATGCATTCTATGCTGACTGTTCGCTACCATTTCATTCGTCGTAGACGCCAAACCCTGCTTTATTATGACAACATTAGGTTTATTTCCCTGTGGAAAATTCAAATTAGGCTTCGGTTTGACCGGTGGCCTATTGACTTTGATATCAGTTTGACTCGCGATTTGAATATCATCTTTGTTTATTTTTTTGACAGGTTTTTTGAGTGGTAATTTTGCTACATTTTTTTCAGGGATGGCGGGTTTTTGGATAGCTTTAAGTTCTTCTAAATTTGAATAAATCGGGCCTTCAGGCTGTGGTGGGTCTGTGTAAGTATTAGCGATAGAATGCGTGCTTTCATTTCTTTTGAAGCTCAAAAGGTTTCTTAGAGAAGAAGTGCTCTCTTGGAACTTGGCGAATTTGTCAGCGAACAGTCGTTTGGTGTTAGGTTTCGTGCACCCGTTACAGAGGTTGTTTACGTACGATTTCCTTGGCTTCTTCCACCAGAGGAGGACGTTGTGTCTCGAGTAGTAGATCAGGAACAGCACCAGCAGGATCGAAGGTATGATGCCGAGGAATATCACGTACATAGCCACCATGAAGTTGCGTTGGACTGTAACAAAAAATTAAAGTAATATTTATTTATAAAACACATTATGTATGCAAATGACTTGACTGGTAGAAACTGCCCATGTATGTGTACGAACTGACAAGATATCAATTAAATTTAAAATTTAAAAAAAACCCCAACGCGTATAAGAAAAACGAACATTTAAAAAACACAAAAGAGTTGATGACCTTGAAACGGTGGAACCGATTTCGATAAACATGTCTAAGAACATCGGTAGAAAACCTGCTTTCAAATAAATAAAAAAAACCGCGTTCAAATCGGTTCACCCGTTTAAGAGCTTCGGTGACACAGACAAACACACAGACAGACAGATACACACAAATAGCGGTCAAACTTATAACACCCCTCTTTTTGCATCGGGGGTTAAAAATAGACAACATCTATTTTTCTACACCGTGTTGTGATATTTTGGCCATTTCGCATGAAGAGGGGTCAACAATTTGGAAAGACTCATTGTGACGGGAAAGATCGAAGGTAAAAGGCCCAGAGGGGGAAGCCTGCAGAGATGGTTGGACCAGATCTCCGAAGACCTGGAGTTATCTGTCGGCGCCGCCCTCCACCAGGGGACGGAGCGGATCACTTGGAGGCAGACAATTGATGGTCGAAAAAGGAGTCACGATCCTCAGTAATGGGGGAACGAATAAGGAGGTGTACGCTGTAATCCATAGGCATTTTCTACCAGTCCACCTCTAGGTAATGCAAAGAATGCATGTATAACAGGTGGGCACTAAGTTTATCAATCTGCCTAGGATTTTCCCAAATATGTTGGGGTCAGATTCTCGGGGCTTTTGCCTACTCTTATCGACTTTTTTTTTTGGGACAATCCCGCCTCACTATTCCCAAACCACTGTAACTTCTGTAAGCCAGAATCAACAGTGGCGACCACCAGAAAAAACGCCGAGACAATGAAGCTAGACGACTCCCAGAGAAACGATTAAACTGTCTTGAGTCCCGCAACGAAATTAATCAGAAAAGACAGCGGAGGAGTAAGAAAAACATAATTTCCATTTCCCTCCTAATCAAGTGGGAGACAGAACAAAGCTAGGCCATTAGGCACAAAGGGGGTATTAACAACTGGGGTAAGCCCAGTTGCCCTGGTTAAAATCACTAATATTAATGGGTCCTAAAATTGTGAGCTGTTACACTTGATTCCAATAATGGGTTTGGCAAAAACGCTTGAACGCACGGAAATTCGTAAAGACTGTCAAAAATTTACAAAATACAGCCGGGCCCAATTTTTTGTTATTACTTCTCCCCTGTTCTTTTCTGAGTAATTTCGTTGCGGAACCCAAGACAGTTTACTCGTTTCTCCGGGACTCGTCGAGCTTCGTTTTTCTGTTGGTCGCGACTGTTAATTCTGGCTTACAGGAGTTGTAGTGGTTTGAGAATATTGTGGCGGACTTAACCAAACAAAAAGAAAAGCCGGGGTCATTGACTTTACGTGCTTTCTGAAGCACGGAGGAATCTTGGCATGTTAAGTTGGCCACCTATCCAAGATCGACTCGTGCGGCTGTTATTAGCTGCTGGCTATTATTAGTCAGGAGCTTGTTTCATCAGTCCATCATCATCATCATTTCAGCTGAAAGACGTCCATTACTGGACATAGACCGCCTCTAAGTGTCGCCACAATGACCGTTCCTGTGCGTCTCGCATAGGAACGGTCATCGGCTACCCGCAACCCTCACCAGGTCATCGGTCCGCCTTGTAGGAGGCCTTCGAACGATGCGTTTTCAAAACTGTTCGCCCCATCAAATAACATAAAAGTACTTACTAGTAGGATCAGTCGCTGGACCTGAGTCGTAGGAGCCTCCCGGACCGGGCAGGGCGCAGAGTGGAGGGGCAAAGCCAGCCTCACAGTGACAGTGGCCTGGGGAGACAGAAATCACATTTAATTTTCACATGTACACCAGATTAAATTCAATTAAAATCTTAGAAGTTATTGATCCACTTCCCGGTTACCGATTATGCAGAAGTTTCGCGTACATGTTTATTTTTGATGACAATGCATGGTTCGCTAAGTGACGTCATTCTAAATCCAATATGGCGGACATCAAAAGATGGCGAACTAGTTATTTTGTATGCATTCCCAGAATATGGGTATCAAAAGAGAGGGTTTTCTGAGAATAACACGATAAATATAATTTTTTTATAATAAAAATTAATATAATTGAAACCTAAATACAACCTAGCTTTGAGCATTATATTGTTTGCCCTATGGCTGAGCAAAATTGCCCCTCATCAGTAAGAATATAGGACCAGTAAAACTTCAAATATGTAGTGCATAACATCAATATAAAATGTTACTTAGCCTGACCTCTAAATACTGTTAATGTCTACTAACATAATTGTTAAGTTATTATGTTACTAACAGCTGTGTATTTGCATTTATTTACTAACATAGTTTTATATGTTGTAATGATACTAACGATAGTATAATTATGGAATTTATTTTTTAATTAAATGGATTATTACTATTTATATTAATATTTTTTGGATTTCTCGTGACCTTTGCAAGGCGTACAAGGGGCGAAGCCAACCAAGGTAGATTTATAAACTTAGTAATGATTTATATGTGGGTACATGTAAAGAGGTGATGGTGGAGAACCAATAAACCAGTCTTGATCTAAACGTCTTGTTTGATTGTCGAATCCTCTGCGCATCTACTCAACACAGTAGATGCCTCTTTAGACGGTTTTTATGACATGAGGCACCAACCAACGATTGTCCCTGTAGGGTGCACCCAAGGACAACCCCGGTTGGTGTGAAACTATTGCAAGATAATGAAAAATTTATTATTATTACTTATATTATTGTTATTAACCAATTAAGAAAATAAATCATACCTGCAGAATTACAGACGCCATGTCCGGAGCAGTTAGAAGGACATACAGACGTTTCCATCGCAGCGATAGTATCTCTCAACGCTGATACGGCTTTGCATTCTTGTTTGTAACACATCTGTGGGGAAAATAGTTATTATTAGTTAAATAAAAGTCATTAGAGAAACGATGAATAATGCGTGAATAATAAGCAAGACGGGAGTCATTATAATACATCTAAACTTCGGGCTGCTACCGAGAAATTCCAGATGGCAAAACCTGAACACTTTGGCCAACTCGGGAATTGAACCCGAGGATTGCATGCTCAGCAGTAACGTTTACGAACAAGTCCCATCATAGCAGTCTATTAGATTATATTTCACTTGTTAGGCACCGACATGTACAAAATTGTACATGTCGACTCACGCGTTTTAAACCTCTATTATTACCAGAGGTCGGAATTAGGTAGAGTTATTTATGTACTTGCATCGAAATGTTGATATTAATATGGATCTACCCGGGATTTCTAATGGACAATCCCGTGTGGCCAACAATATTACAAATAAATAATAATAAAAACTTCCTATTGTTTTTTTTGTTCTCACAAGCTATGTTGTGTGAACTACAAATGTGGCAAAATCGCGCGTGTGCGCATTGGAATTTTGCTTCTTCGGAGATCCGATGTCGTTGATGTAAATTTGGCAACGTCGCGCGTGCAGTGGTTTAAATTGTGTAAAAGTAAATAGCTTTTTTATTTCATTGATCACGGGATATTTCTGCGCTTTAAAATTAATCTCGGGATTTGAGGCATATCCACTTTATTCTTTCGCTGTATGAAATCAGTGTAAGTACATAAATAACTCTACCTAATTCCGACCTCTGATTATTACTATAACGCAAGGTCTTCTATCTTGTGGCAAGGTTCAATATGTCATGCATGATATAGTCTGTAGTTACCATAGATTTTATACCAAAAATATTCATTGAAAGTATTTTTTTTTAAGTTTTAATACGTAAAAATGTCAAATGCGGGGACCGCCCCTGGAGCTTGACGGGTTTTAACGAATTAATGTTTTTTGCGCCCGGTGCCTCACAGGTTGTCTGAGGCCTTACCACTAGTTTTTATACTTACTCGATCGCATTACCGTAAATGTTTGCTTATGTAAAATCTTATGGGATAATAAGGAAGAACACTTTATTTTTTTATTTGTTTCAAAAAGTTACTTTATTTAAAATTGAAAATAAGAAAGAATTTTTTCAAATCTGGTGGAAGGGGGAAATTGTCAAATAACAGAAAATCAGCGAGATGTCCCCACCACTCTTCCTTATACCAATATCCTAATTGCTGCTTCATTTAATAACCAATTATTTTGATACTATTTTCTGAAAAAAAGATTTATGCTTAGTGACAATTTCTCGTTTTGTATGAAATATTGTACAAAAATAAACAGGCTAATACCCTAATGTGTTTTGTGAAACACAATAGGGTATTATCCAATAGAGTAAACACAATAGAGTAAGTATAAAAATCGTTTCAAGACCTCTGTAAGTTTTTAAGCCAACAGGGTTTCTTTTTTTTTTTGGGGTGGGATGTCATCCCATGACTTCTCTCGCTCTGGGTGGAGCGGGAAGGCGTGTCAGACTCTTACTGACTAAAACCCACCCCTGTTCCTTCCCTGTCTGAGTGCATGCCTAGGGGCATGAAAATTATTTTTCATGTTTGATGACTCGAACCCAAACGTTCGCCGTGCGAGGCACAGTGCTGACCACTTTGGCCACCGTAACTAGCCAACAGGGTACAATATAATTGTATTAGTTGTATAGTACATACCATTTCATCGCCACAGATCGCTCCGTCGGGCACTAAGCCGGGATCTACGTCACTTAGCCCCAAATCTATGATGGCTGTACGGCATGCCATGATTACACCTAAAAATAAAACTAAAGTTATCTTCTTTTTCTAAACTAAGAGGAAATATTTGTTTTTTAATGAGTTACAAATATTGGCTTTTGACACTGATCTCTAAGATACAAGTTAAGAGACCCTAGTTTGGAGATCAGGGTTTCAATGTATTGTGCATAACACAGCCACTTAGTTATAATATAACATTATTTTAGTATGTACCTGCTTAGGCTATTCTTAAGGTGGAAGCGCCAGTTCTTACGTTTTTTGCAATTTGCAGGTAAGTGTCAGGTTGTATCTTGCTCAAAATTTGATTCGCGGCCGTAGCAGAGTAAGAAAACATACCGTTACTGTTGATGAAGGTGGCGGACAGCGTGGCGACCGACTCCATCCCGAACTCCAGTCGTTCGTTGAGGTGTCTACACTGCAGTGTGCCACACTTCGAGTCTTGGTATTTACATTGCTTGTAGCGTTGGTTAAGGCGATCGTAGCCGCAGTTGCCGCTTCTGTGGAATTAGTGACAGTTTAGTTTATTTTTACCCGACTATCCCAGAAGGGAGGGGGGAGCAGTCTGATGCAGTTGGAGGGATCAAATTTTCCTGCCCTGTGGATAAATTCGAAACAGAGTTACCGCATTCCTGGGAACTCAGGGCAGGGAAGGAACAGGGGTGGGTTTTAGTCAGTAAGTCTGAAACGCCCTTTTGCTCTACCCCAGAGCGGGAGATGTGTTTGTATGATTTCCCACCTCACAAAAAAAAAACAGGTATCTTTGTGATTTAACTAAAAATTCCACCAACTGCTTGAAAACTGACTTGTTTGGAACTTTTTAATTGTTTTTCGCAGTCGGGTTTTTTGTTTTTAGTAGATTATCTTCAAATCCTAAACTATAACAAATAATATATTTATAAGGAGAATGCAGATGGGTACCTGTACAGTCTACTTATTGATTGAAAATATTGAAATTATGCAAAATCATCTTAGAAAAAGGCACTTCAACAAAATATTCTTATAAAAAGGTTTTATAGCAAAATAACGCCATTGAATCACACCTTATAATATTTGAGGCGTGCAATATTGATCTTAGTTTCATCAAATTCAATAATATTTGTGTTTGAATTGAAAGGATAAGTAAAAATTGAATTAAAAAGTTATTTGGTGCCGTTAAGAGGGAAACGAATATATTTGAAAACTATTCGATCTATTATTACCATCACTGTACCTATGGCTTTTTAAGACTTTCATACGTGTTGGAAATAACACGATTTTTCTAAATATACGTTATAATTAAAAGATCTTTTATACTAACTTGTTTCCTTTGACGTTGGTGCTGTTATAACATTGGTCGGGCGAGCTTTCGCCGGTGGTCCCCCACAGCAGCCGGCACTGGTCGGTGTGCGAACGACATGAGCCTTTCACGCAGTACGCTTTCTGTGGACACAAGCAAAGAAATGTGAAGTTTCTGTCTAATATTCTTAAGGCACACAATGCGAAAATGTAATAATTATGATAACGAAAATGTGGACTTATTGTAAAAGTTGTAAGGCTTAAGGCTAAGTTGCTTGGCTCGCGAGGTTGTCGACATGTGGGATGTGGACTCAGCGATCATTGTACCGATAGTCGTGTCAGCCAATGGCTTAATAGCCACGAGCCTCAGGAGGCTCTCATTAGGCGGCTGGATCAAGGGCTTGATTCAGAAAGCAGTACTTCTGGACACGGCTCGCATTGTCAGGCGGTTCCTCTCTCTGGAGCCCTGACCGTCGGTAACTTGGACCCTGTTCCCGATACCGGTGGAATACTATTTTTTATATTTTTAAACGTTTTTTTTTATCTTTTTTATTTAAATATTTAAAAATATAATATAATATGTATATCAAATGAATAAACGGTATAATAATAAATTTTTTCACCAAAAATAATACAGTGAATAGACAGTGTTATTGGGTATGGCTTATAATTTAAATATATCTGTAAGTTGAGCTAAAAAGTTAAAGATCTATTAATATGTTTATTTTTGGTTGTCTATGTTTAGCATAGACAAATATACCAAAAAAAATACAGATTAATAGATTTTGAATATAGGGTAGAAGAGAATAGAAGTGGAGGGAATAGGGAGAGGTTTCTGTCTATGAGTAACACAGCTAAAAAAAAAGTTTAAAAAAGTTTCTGACCAGCAAACATGCTATGCAAACGTTAAATGACTTCTACACCTTTTACAATCCTTACATACTCCTTTTGCTTCGTCGACGTTCACACACACGCGGGTCGTGCGCAGCTGACCTTTCTGAGGAACATTTTTACTAAAATGTTATTGGTAGTATATCTACCTCTGTGCCCTTCCCGCACTCTGTGGTGTCCATCTTGAAGAAGTCGTCGGGGCAGTACTCCGAGTGCCCCGTGCAGTACTCGGGCAGGTCACACTCGCGGTCAGCCGACCTACATACTGTGCCCGCTGATTTTGGACGACAAGTCTGAAAATAAAGGTTTACCATTAATAGTTAGCAAAAAGAAAAACACTGATTCACTGTCTGATTCATCAACGCGCAAACAAAAATTTTGTTTGTGCAATAGTTCAGCTTTCTTGGTCCGTTTTCAACAAGGAAAAAAGCGGTTTTTTTCCTAGGGGAAAAAAAATAAAGAGAGAATTTGCCTACATATAGTACACAGGTTTACTAGATGACGCGTTAACATTTTTTTCAATATACCCTTAGTTTTAAGCTACTCGTAACACGCTGTTTTTACGAGGTAACGTTTCATATTTTACCTAGATAAAAAACTTTTTTACAAAAAAATAGAACCGACTTCCAAAAAAAGTGCAAAATATCTTTAGTTTCGGAAGTCGGTGTTTCTGGTTTTGTCTTCGTTTTTTGACACAGACAGAGTGAGAGTAATAGTTGTCACTTTTCAAGGATGATTATCTACTTGTACGAGTACAATTTGAATTTTCGGATAATAATACTAGGTGCTTCTCGTTTTAGCAAGATTCAATTAAGCGGCTGTGAGCGAGACCTATATACGTAGAAGTAATAACAGATAACACGAATAGTTGTTACTTGTTATTGAGTACAGGCTGAGACTGAAGAGTGTAGTGATTGTGATTGAGTATTGTGAATTATGAATGATATTTTTTAACAGGTATATGATATCACAGGAACAACTGTTATCTAGTATCTACGAATACCTGTGATTTCTATCTGTTACGATAAATACTCCTCATTCCTACACCCTTGTTCCTTAATTTGCCCTTTGCGTTCCAGTTTGGCGGTAGCTCTTTCCAACAATCCCGCGACCCATAAAGACATAGCCTATAGGTAGATCAGTAACGGATAATAATACTAGGTGCTTCTCGTTTTAGCAAGATTCAATCAAGCGGGTGTGAGCGAGACATATATACGTAGAAGTAATAACAGATAACACGAACAGTTGTTACTTGTTATTGAGTACCTACTGAGACTGAAGAGTGTAGTGATTGAGTATTGTGAATTATGAATGATATTTTTTAACAGGTACAACTGTTTTCTAGTATCTACGAATACCTGTGATTTCTATCTGTTACGATAAATACGCCTCATTCCTACACCCTTGTTCCTTCATTTGCCCTTTGCGTTCCAGTTCCGCGGTAACTCTTTCGAACAATCCCGCGACCCATATAGACATAGCCTATAGGCCTACCAGTAACATAGGGAATTAGTATTCTGAACAATATTATTATTCACCTGTAAATCACAGCACATGCCAGCCCCGCAGGTCGCGTTAGAGCGCAGCATGCAAGTGTCGGGGTTGCAGCACGCGTGGCACGGGTTGTAAGCTTTAGGGTCTGCCATCTTGCCGCAGTCGCATTGTTCGCCGGGCTCTGTGAAGCCGTTGCCGCAGGTTGGAGACTCGAATAGGAGTTTAGGTTTGTTTCTGAAAGAGACATATTCAAATTTAATAAAAATAGAAAAACTTAGTACACCACATTGTGAGGAAACCTACATGCACGTAGCACAGCAGCAACCATATATCGGCTATCATATTGTTGTGTATGTCGTTAATTTATGGCAAATAAATACTTTTTCTTTCTTTTTCTTTCTAACATACAACACTTACAACACTCACTGCACACCTACACACACCCCCACCACTCACTCACTCTCACTCACCCTCACACTCACTCACCACCCAGACCCTCCACCACCCACCTAGTCCCAGTCACACCCACCACGGGTGTGATCCAGTCACTCTCTGTTTTCACTTTTTTGCTTGCATGGTGTTTGCGCAGCTGTATACTGCATGCACACATGTATGCATGCTGCATGCTGTGCTGCGTGGTACATGTTCGAAGTCATGTGACATCCATCAACCTGTAGCGACATCTATGACGCTACATACGAACTAAACACACAAATCCTGCATCGCGCAAGCAGAGTACAACGCGATTTGAACATGTACAAAAGTCTGAAATCAGACACAACAATCATCAGGTCGGAGGATCCTCCCTTTTCAATGTCGGTTTGGGGGACTTTACACCCTGTTCCGCATGCCTCTAAAAACCCCCACTGGACCCGTATGGTGGATTACCGCACACTTCCTCTTACAGGGAGGAGGCCTGTGCCCCAGCAGTGGGGACATTAAAAGGTATGATGATATGGATAGGATGATGATATACAATACGGTACAGCTAGACTGAACTAAAAACTCGACAAACCCCAACAGAAGCAATTATAGCTTGTATATCTGTCGCAGCCATCTGGTTGAAATAGCCATTTAATTGGACGCCTATTAAGCCATTCATTAAACGTCGGCATTCAATTAAATGCATGATTATAAACACCGTAAGATTATAATTAATCTTGCGAGAGTATAAATTCTCGTTAAATCATAAATTTCAAATACCATAAATATGAGATTTATGGTATTTGAAATTTATGATTTAACCAAATTTGATGATAATTGACAATGTATCAGAGTCTTATTGAAAACAAATAGTTTAAAATTTTACGTAATTTTTCATTAACGTTACAATCCGATGAAAAACCTATCAAAATGTAAATTTCCATTTAACGTGTGGAAATTGAAATCAAAGTCTCTGGTTTTTGAAAAAGCCTTAACCATTAGTATTTTCGATAACATTTTTTTACGCCATTTATAACCCACGAACGTTTGATCTTTGACGGCACGGATGGCGCAGTGGTTGAGCGATTGGTTGCTGTGCTGCGTGTTGCGGGTTTGATTCCCGCACGGCCATACAAATATTTGTATAATTGGCTCTAGGTGTTTGTAAACATCCACTAGTGGATGCCGTAAGATTGTTATATAAATTTGTACTTTAAAGTTTAGTGTTTCGCATACGGATCACATAGACTCACCAATCCCGCATTGTTTTTGATAGACCTATCAAACGATACCCCACGCGATGGGATTAACTAGAAAAAAAAAAACAACCCCACTTTACGTGCAGCCTGATAGCCTAAAAAATAAACTGAGATCGGCAAACGTTAATGGGTAAATATTTTACTGTTTAGTCTGTAAAACACGGAATGTGTTTTAGACACTAAAAAAAGGTTTTATACAAATCCGATAAGTGGACCCGGGTTCCAAGGTATAAGGTGTGAATCTTAGGGCAGTCAACTACACGATACAGGAGAAATTCCTCTTAAACCCCCCCCCTCCCCCTCCTTCCTCTTCTCTTGAGTTAAATATTAAAAAAAAACTGGCACTTCGGGAGTACCGACAGAAGTGAAAACTTGAACAAAATCCGCTAAGCGATCCGCTACAAGTGCTACGACGCTACGGTGTGGGTTTTTCACTTCAAATGAAAACAATCCACTACGAGTGCTACGACGGTCGGTGACGGTGACGCGCGAGTTCAATAGTTTTGTCCCATCTCAAAAATGCCCAACGCGCCTAAATAACTTTCACTTCAAAAACCTATTTTGTGGCTTCATTCCATGAACTTATCAATGTTGATCGTTAGAGATTATTTAAATAACAAGACCACTTGCTGTTCGTTCACAAAAAAATGCCCAACGCGCCTAAAACCTGTTGTCATTCAAAAACCCTGAAATTTTGCATGTTAAGTTTTAACTTAGCTAAACATGTTGGTACCATTATATTTATTTTTAACAACATTGTATACCATGTTTTATGCAAATAAATGATTTATTATTATTATTTAAAGAAGTTTTCACTTCAAAAACTTATTTTGTGGCTTCATTCCATGAACTTATCAATTCTGATCGTTAGAGATTATTTAAATAACAAGACCACTTGCTGTTCGTTCACAATGCAATTGACATTCGCTATTAAATTGGCTGCGACATTTAATGTGGATGCACTTCAGAGTGAGTCACTGACCAACTCATTAAAGTGTTATTGCAATATGATATTTATTACTTGTCAGACGTAGGTTTTAATAGTAACTACTTATTTGTTTCCTGTTACTCACATCTGTTGCGTTATTCTCAGAATATGTTGCATATAATGGAGATTTTGACCACAAACAATAATACAATACTATAATTGATTTTACCCAGCACAGTATTTTACGATAAGCGACTGCTTAACTGATCTTCACAAACCAGTAATTGGGTAACATGATAACCCATTTTTTTTTTTAGGATTTAATTCATCATCGTGTCAGACTCTTACTGACCTGTTGAAGTTTGATTTACAAGCATCGTAAGTTCCAAACATGCGGATTTCATAGTCATAACTTCAGCAACGGTTTTTTTATCGGGTCAAATCATGAAATAACTTCTCCCGCTCTGAAACGCAACTGAAAAGTTGTGTGGAAATAGGTTGTCGTGGGGCATGTGATGCGGAGGAATGAATAAAATGTCGTGAGGAAAGTTTTGTGTATGGATGTGGATGGCTATAAGAGTAGAGGAAGGCCAAAGAAACGATGGTTAGACTGTGTGAAAGAGGATATGGGTAAAAAGGGAGTGACTACAGAGATGACGACTAATGAGGAGTATGGAAGAAAAAGACATGTTGCGCCGACCCCAAATAAATTGAGATAAGGGCAGGAGAATGATGATGCTCTGAGTGGAGCGGGAGGGCGTGTCAGGCTAATACTGACTAAAACCAACCCGTGTTCATTCAGTTGCCGGTGCCAGGGCAAAGTGACTCTTACGATCACTCCCGGGACCCTGACAGGACACGATATCCCATGGCAAGGCAAGTGTCAGATTTCCTAGCTTCTGACTAACCATAAAGACTGTCAAAGATGTACAAATGACAGCCGGGATCAGCAACTTAACGTGCGTTTCGAGGTACTGAACGCAGTCTCGTTATGTAATGGATGGTCACCCATCCAAAGTCCGACCTCGGCAAGCGTTGCTTAATCCTGTAGATCATTCCGTGTGGCAAGTTTTAGTTTTTATTTTGGAAGTCGGTTGTATTTATTTTAATTTTTTTTTTAACCACGAACTCTTTAGTCACAACATATTACATAGCCCTCCGCCGCGTCTGTGTGTCTGTCTGTTCGCAATAAACTCAAAAACTACTGAACGAATTTTCATGCGGTTTTCACCAATAAAATCAATCTGCCTAGCCTTTTCCCAACTATCTTGGGGTCAGCTGCCAGTCTAACCGCATGTAGCTGAATACCAGTATTTTACATGGAGCGACTACCTGTCTGACCTCCACAACTCAGTAACTGGGTTATTACGGGGTATTGATACCCCTTGGTAAGACTCTATCGGGCTTCTGACGACCCGTAACGACTGTCAAAGATCCACTACAATCCGGCAAGCGTAGCTTAACCTGATGGAGGATCGACTCGTGCGGCTGTTATTACTTTAGCCACGAGCAGTTTTCACCAATAGACAGAGTGATTTATGAGGAAGGTTTAGGTGTATAATTAGTACCCATGTAAAGCTGGGGCGGGTCGCTAGTGATAAAAAAAAAACTCAAAATTCCAACTCACCTCAAACAGTAATCCATGCCCCTCTCAAAAGCCAACGCCAACGAATTCAAGCTACACGAGGACCAATGTATAGGAGTGACCGAAGTACTGGAGGGGCTCATGATACACTTTGCGTCCGGACATTCGCACAGCTCGTCGGTATCATGCTCCAACCCGAAGTTATGGCCCATTTCGTGGGCGATAGTGGTGGCCACTAGGCCAATCACTTCCGAATGGTTGGTGGCAACCCCGCCGGAGAACTCGTAAGTACAGATGGGTCCTTTCAACGCTTTGCCCACTACACCGTCGTTGAATTTTTGGCGGCTGTAATGAAGAGTTGTTTTGTTAGTGTCATTCAGACCTTAGAATTGAAATAATTTATTGGAGGTATAGAGGATTTTGCAATCTTGATAGTTCGAAGTTGATAAAGGCTTTGCGACCGGTTAATTCTTATAATGTCCATTAAAAAGTGGTTTAAAAATTCGAAATAGTTATCTTTATGTGGGCAATTTACTTGGCGTATTTGTTAAATGCAAAATGAACTTTATTCCGAGGAACATAGTGCGTTATTTTATTTTACCCATGTTACGCGAATATTTGGAAAAAATACGCCAAGTACGAGCAAAACATATTATGAAACGCAGCACAAACCTGCCTGTTAATATGTTTTATCTTTTGTATATTTTATTTTTTCTGCTACGTTGAGTTCTAATTCAAATACAAATAACCTTTATTTACAAACATATAACTACTTTACAGTAACTATTTTGTACATCAGACATACGTAGAGAGTTTGTTTCACAGGCCTCTCTCAGACCCTTCCATAGTTCACGATCGTGAGCTTTCCTCCTCCATGTCTCGCCTGCTGTCGATCTCAGATCATCCTCCCGCTTACGCACCGGTCGTCCTCTTGTACTCATCCCCTCTCTCGGGTACTATTCAGTGACGGCTTTGGCCCACTTCTCTATTTTACTTCGTTCAGTATATTGTTAAATTAGTAAAAATATAAGCCAACTCACGTAAGCAACTGAGCATTGTCGTTAGGTATGTCCTTCACCAGCACAGACTTCCTGTACCCCAGGAAGTTGTTGAGGGTCCTGTCTCCATTCTCCTCCAGAACTATCTCGTCGGTCTCCGACCAGACCACCACGCCGACTAACGCTATAAAGATGTTGAGAGGGGCGTATACCTGGAACGTGAGGATATTTTTATAAGTTACTAGCGACCCGCCCCAGCTTCGCTCGGGTACAAATTATACATATAAACCTTCCTCTTTAATCACTCTATCTATTAAAAAAAACCGCATCAAAATCCGTTGCGTAGTTTTAAAGATTTAAGCATACATAGGGATATAGGGACAGAGAAAGCGACTTTGTTTTATACTATGTAGTGATTCTACTATTTCTACTTATATTATAAATGCAACCACACGCACAAAACGTTTTGAGAACACATTCATTGTGCGTACAGCTAAAGAGTGGAATTTCCTGCCGGAGTCTGTGTTTTCTGATAGCTACAACCTGGGAGTCTTTAAGTCAAGAATGAATAGGTTTCTTCTAGGCAAGCGTGCTCCATCTTCGACCACATCATCGCTTACCATCAGGTGAGATGATCAAACGTGAGCCTATCAGCAATAAAAAATAAAAAAATGCGAACGTTTGGATAGATGGATGTTTGTTACTCAATCTTGCCAGAACATCTGAACGGATCTGGATGAAATTTGGCACAGAGATAGATTATAGTCTGGAATAGCACATAAGCTATAATATTTTAATTATAGTGGGGGAAGTACTAATTTCTGGCCAAGCTTGCCCCGTAAACATGATCAGATAATCACACCACCTTCGCCACAGTCGACCCCGACGGCAACGTCCTTCCTCTTTTTTTTTTTTTTTGGGGTTGGGAAACCATCCAATGACATAGCCCTCTCTGGGTGGAGCGGAAAGGCGTGTCAGACTCTTACAGACTAAAACCCACCACTGTTCCTTCCCTGCCTGAGTGCCCAATGCGACTCTGTTGTTGAGCCTCCCTCACCCGTTCCGCCTCCTCCTTCGCGAGCATTACTGCTTCGCAGAAGGAGGAGACTGCTTCCCATTCCCTCTCGCTCCGTAACATGGCCTGGACCAGGGCCGGGCGCGAGAGGTCGCTGCCACCATCACGAGGACACGGCGGGGAACGTCCTCCCTCTGGTGTCCAAACATAAAACTTACCGAATTAATAATATTAGCGACATCCTTCAGCTGGCGGTGCACCGTGCGTAGATTCTCGCCGTTCGCCTTGTACTCCCTGTTGTCGGCCACCAGCACCAGCTCCACGTAGCGCGACAGCTTGTTCGCGTTGTATGGGCCCCGGACCTGCGTGTCGTCGGAGGCGTATCTTTTGTACTGGAAAGATAGAGATATCACGTTTAATATAATTATGTGCTGCCTATTTTTTTTTTACTATAATTTTTTTTCCTGGTGATTGGTATGAATCAGACACGATTTATGCAAAAATGAAAAGAAAAAAAATGACGATTATGCGAATTAAATTAATGTACTGAAGAGCAGTTGTTTTGATAAAGACTTCTTATTGGATGGCGAATAGGCAGGACATTTGTATGTCCTTCCTATTCGCCATCTCTGCCTGTAACGCGAATTCGCAAAAGTTACTTTAAATTTAATTGAAATAATCGTATTAAATTGATTAATTATTTATTGTATTGTATTGTTTTTGTATTATTATTAATGTTAATTGATTTGAATTGTATCTATGAACTGAAATGTATTTGTTATTGTAATTACTTGACATATGAAACAGAAACGTGGTCGCTCACAATGGGCCTCATCAGAAGGCCTAAAGTCACCCAAAGGGCAATGGAGAAGGCTGGTTTAATGTCAATAATCTTCTCCTTAACGAGAAAAAAACAAAATGCATAAAGTTCACATTACCCAATGTAATACAAGTGAACACTAGTGTGTCAATAAAGGGTGAAGAGTTGAAACCCGAGGATTCCACAGTGTTCTTAGGATTAACTTTGGATGCGCAGCTTCAGTGGAGCCCCCATATAGATAAACTGTCCAAAAAACTTAGCTCTGCAGCATACGCCGTAAGGAAAATTCGTGGTTTAACTGATTTAGAGACAGCTCGTTTAGTATACTTTAGTTATTTTCATAGTGTGATGTCGTACGGCATTCTGTTGTGGGGAAATGCCGCCGATATTCAGACAATTTTTGTTTTACAGAAAAGGGCTATTCGTGCAATTTATAAATTAAGTCCCAGACACTCCCTCAGAGACAAATTTAAAGAGATTAATATTATGACTGTTCCCTCTCAATATATTTATGAGAATCTCATGTATGCACATAAAAATATTAATCTGTTTAAAAGATACAGTGATATCCATAGCATAAATACTAGGAACAAACACAAATTTATTGTACCAAAAACCAGGCTCAAGAAAAAAATAGGTGGTTCGTTTAGATGTCAATGTATACGTTTCTATAATAAACTTCCTAGCCAAATTCAAGAACTAAGCATAAATAAATTTAAATCATTTATTAAACGTAAGCTATGCCAGAAAGCTTTTTACACAATTAATGACTTTCTTGATGACAAAAAGGCGTGGGATTGAGCTGCTTCAATGATATACATGAGCCATTGTTTTCATATGTACTACTTACTGATAAAAAAAAAATTATATATATAGATTTTTTTTTAATATTCGTTTTTGACATGAATACTTGTATAGTATTGTATTATATTTTTTATTTTATTTTTTTATTGACATTTTATAATTATTATTTTTTTTTTTTTGACTTGAATACTTTGTTAAGTATTATATTTATTTTTATTTTTTGATTGACATATTATGATTACTATTTTGTTTGATACAAATATTTACTTTGTAAAGTATTATATTTTTATTTTTTTTTGATTACTTAATTATTGTAAATGTGAGGACTATGTGGGTTATTATTATTATTTTCTCCTCCTTTTTACAGTAATTTTCAACGTTGTCTGACAGTTTGAGTACTTTTGCGGCCTACCCAAATGTCTTTTCTTTGGTATTGTTCGTCATGTCATTGAGCTCCTTAGTGGTTTTTAAGTTGAGCTTTTCGACTATTGACAAATGCTTGCACTGACTGGACAGGTCCACTCAAATATGTTTGGTTCTTTCTTCAAAAGACCACTACAGACATTAAGCTGCATGGTCCTCATATAGAATAATGTGAATGCGAGAACTATATATGTCGTTATATTCATGTAGATTTTATGATTGTCTGGCAGTTTGAGTATTTTTTGCGGCCTACTCAAATGTCCTTACTTTGGTATTGTTCGTCGGTTCGTTGAGCACCTCAGAGTTCTGAGTTGAGCTTCGCGATGACTGACAAATGCTTGCACTGTCTGGACAGGTCCACTCGAATTCGTGTGTTGCTTTCTTCACAAAGCTCATCCCAGACATAAACGTACATGGTTCTCATAGGATCTAACCAGTCCACATTGTATGGATTTGAACACTAAAAGAGACTTTGACCTCTGAGTTTGTTTCGGTGTTTCTTCTCAGGGTAGTCAGCTAGGAAACACCGGCCTCATCTAGCTTAAACTGACAAAAAAACATTGACGTGTAAAAGTGTTCCTTGTAACCTATTTACTGAATAAACATCATTTATCATTTATGCTCGGAGTCTCCTTGCGTGATCGAATCAGAAATCATAAAATCTGCAAGAGAACCAAGGTTATCGACATATCCCGAAGAAACGCAAAACTGAAGTGGCAGTGGGCAGGGCACATCACTCGCAGAACAGATGGTCGATGGGGCCGAAAAGTTCTGGAGTGGCGACCGCCTACCGGAAGACGCAGCGTTGGAAAGCCTCCAACAAGATGAACCAATGACCTGGGGAGAGTCGCAGGTAGCCGATGGATGCGAGACGCACAGGACCGGTCATAGTGGCGACACTTGGGGGAGGCCTATGTCCAGCAGTGGACGTCTTTCAGCTCAAACGATGATGATGATTGCCCACCGACATGAACGACTTTCTTCAAGAAAACATGAGGAAATTCTCAAAAAGTTTTTTACCTCATACAAACATTGATCAGCTGATAATAACTTTGTATGGAAAGTCCAATTTTTTTTTGGGAATTTTCTATTTTTTCTTAGAGAAAGTTGTTTATTTTCATGGGCAGAACCGGCTCTTAAAATATGACCACACCTTTCCGTTACAACCTGTATAGATATAGATAGATATGATATGTCTGTCCGTCTATTTGTTACCTTTTCACGTATTGAACATGGCATACGGGTGGACCATGAACTGGATTAGAACATAGGATATTTTTTATCCTTTTAGTATGTTCCTTTTTTTTTGTGGCGGGGTGGGAAATCATCCAATGACATCTCCCGCTATGAGTGGAGCGGGAGGGTGCGTCAGACTCTTACTGACTAAGACCCACCCCTGTTCCTTCCCTGCCTGAGTGCCCAGGGGAGCGGTAACTCAGTTAAGAATTTATCTGCTACCCCTAGGCATTAGTATATTCCCTTGGAATACAAAACACTTTCCACTACCAACAATAACTTGTTGGTTGGTTTAGCATTCTTGATAATTCTCAAACACCGTTGAAGTGCATACAATTCGAAACGGCCTTTGACCTACTTCAAACCCTTTAACCGAATGAATTCTCAGAAGATGCAACTCCTACATGATCTAATTAAACTCAAAGATGACACCTTGCAACACACTTAATTACTTCGTTAAATCTAATTGAATCTTAGCTTCGTAGGGAGTGATTCAACCAGGAACCATTTAACTACTACGACTAGCTTTTATTAGCGGCTTCGTCCGTGTGTGAGTTAAATTAACCCACTGGTTACTAAACGACTTGAAAAAATGGAACGTGGAATTTAAACATACTCGTAATTGGAGAAAACCAAAACGTCATCTATGTATAGGTACGTATTTTTCGTTTTTGTCCAGTTTTTCAAAAAGCGGGGAAGCAATTTTGATAAAATTTATATGGGACCACCTCAGGAATATATTCTTTCGGATAAAAATAAATCTTCCACAAAATCGGTCCACAACTGACAGAGAAATCGGTGGACATACATAAAAAAAAACATACATACAGTCGAACATAGAACCTCCTCCTTTTTCGAATTCGGTTCAGCCATTTCGCATTTTTTTTTCTTTTTGTAATTTTTTTTTAATTTTTCGCTTTTTTTCAGGCCAGATGTACGTTGGCAAGACGATCTAACAGAATTGTTAGAAAAAAGTATTTCGGGGAGTCTTTAATTGAACAATGTACTCAATAGAAAAAAAAAAACGTTTTAGGAACACATTCATTGTGCGTACAGCTAGGGAGTGGCATTCCATGCCGGAGTCTGTGTTTCCTGATAGCTACAACCTGGGAGTCTTTAAGTCAAGTCAAGAGTGAATAGATTACTTCTAGGCAAGCGTGCTCCATCTTCGACCACATCATCGCTTACCATCAGGTGAGACCTAGTCAAACGCGTGCCTATCAACAATAAAAAAAAAAGTAATAATTTGAGTTGCTTGATATTTTACAACTAAGCAATTTTTTTTCTAAACGTTCGTTGTCCCACTGCTTCCACTCTTCCCTGTGTTCCGTCTTCTCCGGTCAATCTTCTGCAAGGGTCTCCGCGTCACCACGCGCCATCGTTTCTGGGCCTACCTCGGCGACGACGCCCATTAAGGAACACTAAAGATTTCTTAATCCACTTACTCGACTTATCCTACTCCTCTGCCCATCCTGTTCGCTATGGTACTTCTGGAAGAGTAGTGGATCGTAGCTCGCGTTCTTGGTGACTCCACCGACGTAACCGCAATGGTATTCGTTGTTCAGGTCCGAATGATCGTAGACGTAGTGGTTCGACTGAATGTCGGATCCTGGGAAAAGAGGAAACAGTTAGAAAATGTCGACACAACCTCCCTACGAAGAAGCAAAATTAATCAATTAATCTGCCAAGCCTTTTCCCAACTACGTAAGGGTCGGCTAATCAGCTTCCAGTCTAACAGTTTCTGTTTAACATGGAGCGACTACCTATCTGATCTCCTCGACCCAGTAACTGGGTAACACTATAAACCTTGGCAAGACTGGTATCAGATTTTGAGGCTATACAAAGAATAAAACAATAAATAAGTTTTAACAGCGTACCTTCAGCAGGCTCGATGTATTTCATACTCTCTCCATCGTAGACAATCCCTCGGACGCCGTGACAGGTGGACACCGCCACCCTCGAGCCAGGCTTACCTCTCACCGTCCCTGAGTATTGACATAAGTCTATATCCTGAAACACAACAGATAAAGGTTACAAATGACGTACCATAAAAAACTGCCTAGCCCAGTATTTATGATGGAATTGATGGCGTTTCTTGGTTATGTTTATTTCATCATATAGAAAGGACGTATGCCAGAATCTGAGCATCAGCACCGGCCCTGTGCGCCAAAAACAAAATCCAGCGCATAATAAAATGGTAATGGCGCCTTTTGAGTGGTGCGGGAGCAGTGTTGTCATATCAGATTTCTAAACATCCGTAGGGTGGATAAATCTGTAGATCTACAGACTTTTTAAAAGCTAAATCTGACTGTTTTGAGAAATCCCGAAATAGCATTTACTTAAACTGAAAGCGTCAAACCAAAGGGCGCCGAAAAACAATCTCGTTCTACCGTATAGTCTTAATCTTCATCAGCATATAACAGTATATTGCTGGACTTGGCTAGGCCTCTCCATTCACATGCCATGTGGAACAATACTCTAGCTATGCCATGCGAAGATCATCCTAAAAAACTGAAATGGCAGTGAACATGTCACATTGCTCGCAGAACAGACGGTAGATGAGGCCGAAAAGTTCTTAAGTGGTGACCGCGTACCGAAAGAAGCAGCGTTGCGTTGGAAGGCCTCCCACAAAGTGAACCGGACACCTGGTGAGAGCACACGCACAGGACTGATCGTTGTGGCGACACTTGGGGGAGGCCTATGTCCAGCAGTGGACGTCTTTCGGCTGAAATGACAATGATGATGATGTGAAGATCCTCAATATGGGCCTACTTTTCTACGTTTGCCTCATAAAAACATCCGCCACAGATTAGATGGCTGGCTAGCACACCACGCACAACTGGTATAAATTGTTTCTCATAGCCTCAAAAGCTGCCTTTGAAGGAGAAATAAAAAAATAAGGGACACTATCAAACTCATAATCAACCAACCTTGGTGGGTCACAAATTGATGTCGCAAGTTCACAGGTGAACGATTCTTACGACAACCATGGAAAATGATTATCCACGGGGAAACCATCAAAATAATTACGGTACTAAGCGTTCGTCCGGCATCCGGGCACTTAGACGCTCTACCAACTTGTTTATTGAATAATGAACCTTTTTAGCACAGCGTAGGCTTTATTCTCGTACCGAGAGAAGGTACTAAAGAAGATTCTCTTGACTAGATACGTAAACAATCTCCTTCGTTACTATACAGAAGGTTTCAGAGACCAACAACCGAATTTTCCAACACTGAAATCCAACTTTAATAGCTGCTATGTCTCATACTGACCCTTTAAGCTGTATTGCAGTGACAGAAATAAATTCAGGACTGTTTTGTATATTCAGGGGCTAGTACAATGTGAGATCACTTTTCAGAGGGCAGGAAAGTAGGTCGGACATATGGTGCGATGCAGTTCCATATCCACATTTAGCCCAGTCAGTTAGTTCTGTTCAGTCGTTACGTCGTGGCATGACGGTCAAGCAACTATGCGATGCCATACAAATGGCGAAGTATTTCAATAAAATTTAGGTGTACAATCGACAAGAAGAAGGTATGGTGGTGGTGGCAGGTATGTAGGTTTATATTCTACACTGGATCCTACCCTCGACTGTGTGATCTCCCTCTCTCTATCACTCAAAGGTTTGCTGGGAGAAAACTCAAAGTTGAGTTAAGCTCGTCTTTGTACATGAATTGTGTAATCACTGTATACTATTTTGTTTTGGTGTGTTTCCTTCTCGATTAAGCTAGAATAAAAACAGCAGTAGCATCAAACTTACCTCTTTCTTAGGTTTATGTACAACAGTCTTGCCGTTCTTCTGGTACCTAAGTACATGGTTCTCTGTGACTAGGTCTTGGTTCAGTCTCAAGTCCAGGACGTACTCCTGTCCGTCTATAGGGACCGTTATTGTCACCTCTGAATGATGTGCACCGCTCTGTAACAGACATGTTAAGGTTGAGATTTTGATGTGAATGAAAATGTGAGAAGTCATTGCAATTTGTACCTTGTGTTCACGACACAGAGACATGTTTTATTACATATGAAACAGCATTTGTGGCAAGGGGGGTCTATTAATTATACGTGAGGTGATTTTGGCGATTTTTAGATTCCGGATTTTAGATCTTGTCTACTTTTTAGGGTTCCGTATCCAAAGGGTAACCAACGTGACCCTATTACTAAGACTCCGCCTCCTGTCCGTCTGTCTGTCAGCGGGCTGTATCTCACGGTCCGTAATAGCTACAATGTTGAAATTAAAGGGGGTCCCTAGGGAGCCCCCTTCAATTTTTAATTATTTGTTGTTACAGCGGCAACAGAAATACACGCTGTGTGAAAATTTCAACTGGCTACATATTACGGATCATGAAATACAGCCCAAAAAAAAAAAAAAAACGTCGTTTCTAGAAAAGTGTTTTTGTTGGTTTTTATTTACAGTTTATGGTACGGAACCTTTCGTGTGCGAGTCCAACTCGCACTTGGCCGGTTTTTTAATAACTCCGATTTTACAATTCCGTATACTGAAGTCCGTGTTTTATATAAAAACTATTCCATTCATTCATTCATCCTTTGATTTTGGAGGCTTTTGCTTGAGTCAAGTTAAACAACCTCTCAATCACGGTAAAATCTTTTGTTTTTTTTTACTCCCTGATCGGAAGCTCATTCCGAAGCGTACCAACAATAACCACATCTCATCAAACAGCCATAAAACTATTAGTCACCACAAAATAATGGCCAACAATCAAAGTAATTCCAATGAATCCGTTAGAAAACAACAATTTTGAGCCGATGGACGCAGAACAGCTACTAGGCTGCTAGAGGTCGGTAGCATGTCTGACTTCCGTTCTAAATGGTGTTCCGTAGTTTTATTATAAAGTTACTTTTTACGCTGTTAGGTACACGCGATGTATGGGTGAAGGTAATTTAAGCCTTCCACTTATGGTAATGCATTTAGCATTGGGTTTATAGGCCTCCTATACTTGATGGTTCAGTTATGAAGAGGTTTCTTATTCGGGCTAGCTTTATATAATTAATTAATTATGTTTATGGTAGGGTCTCTATTCTCAAGTAGTTCTTGAAGCAGTAATACTCGCGAAGGAGGAGGCAACACGGGGAAACTCAACGGAGACCCGTCACGCCCCTAGCAGTCGCCGCAGGAGAAGCCACGGGCGTCGGGAGACGCAAGACGGTTCCGGGCCTCCGTAGCCGCGGGCTTGCGGACGGCGAGTAATGGTGCCGATAAGGACCAGACCCGAATCGACGACGCGTAGTGTTCCACACGCGCCTCAAAGAGACGTCAGCAGCATCTGACGAGGTCCGCTAGGGCTGGTGCCTGCCTGAGGTCGCAGGTAAATTTGAAATAGAGTTACCGGGGCCTTTGACACAGGCAACTGAAGGAACAGGGGTAGGTTTTAGTCAGCAAAAGTCTCCTCCGCTCCGCACAGAGCGGGAGAAGTCATTGGATGATTTCCAAACCCCAAAAAAAAAATGCGTCTCGCATCCATCGGATTCCCGCGACCTTCAACATGTCATCGATCCACCTTGTGGGAAGCCTTCCAACGTTACGTCTTCCGGATAAAATAAAAATAGACGATCAATCTGCCTAGCCTTTTCTCGATTTGTTCCGTTTTCGCCTCGTTTTTAGGACAATTTTGAAAACAAAAACTTTCTTTTTCGCGTATTTATCAAGTCCGTTTTCGCCCGCTTTTCATTTGTTTTGCAAACATATGTCAGGTTGGCTTCTAACATATATCATTGCATCATGCCTGTAAGTCCCATTTAATAGGGGCTGAGCCTATTGCCATCAACCGGGTACGAATCCAGACTCCGGGCTGCTACTGAAAAATTTCAGATGTAAAATCCCAATAACACTTCAACTATAGATTCGGTTGATACATGTCACCAAAACATTGTACCTACCTTTCTGACCAGCATTTTTTTTTAAACTTCGGCTCACACTAGGAGTTATTCCTGTGTTGTGGGTGCGTTCACAAACATTTAAACTCACAATAGGTACATAAGACACCCAGACCCGGAAAAGCTATCTGTAGGCCATACAAATATTTGTTCTGTGCGGGAATCGAACTCGCGACACGCAGCGCAGCAGCCCATCGATCAGCCACTGCGCCAACCGAGCCGTTAAAATTAGATAAAAGTGATGAAGATTACAATGGCACGTTTCCAAATCAATTTGCTAATAACCGCATCAATCTACCAGCGATTAAAATCAAATATACATACATTTTCACGTTCGGAGACCATGAGTCATGATTTTTAGTGGTCAGAACAATATTTATGGTTAAAAAACAAACAACAATATTTCTTTGCTAATGAAGCTGGCACGTTTTCCCCAAATCCCACTTATATTATAAATGCGAGAGTTTGGATGGAAGGATAGTTGTTTGTTAGATCGTTACTCAATCACGCCAGAACGCTGAACGGTGCTGGATGAAATTTGGCACAGAGATAGATTATTGTCTGGAATAGTACATACGCTATAATTTATGGGGGACATACTAATTCCACGCGGGCAAAGGCGCTAGCAGAAGCCAGTTCCCAATACAGCAGGTTATCAAATCAATTACTTTAGGAATGTGGACCTTGCTCATTCCTTCTTCACTGGCTTTAAGAGGTGGCAGATCATGCTCAATAGATTTGGGGCTAAAAACAACATTGTCAATTATGTTTTTGGTCATCAAAGCTTTTTCTCTATGTAATGTAAGACCACTCAACCTAACCTAGAGCAATAGAGCCATAGTCTACCGAGGTCTATGGCATAGACTCTATGCTATAAATTCTTGGAGATCTGTTGTAATGTTCTTTTAGTGGTGGCTCACGTTTCTCATTCTCATTCTACTTCCAAAAGGAGGAGGTTCTCAATTCGTCTGTTTTTTTTGTATTTTTGTTACACGATTTCTCCGCCATTTGTGAATAGATTTTGATGATTCTTTTTTTTGTGTGGTAAGTCGTACATTCAGAGGTCCCATATAAATTTTATTGAAATTGATTCAGCAGTTTTTGAAAAAATCAACATAAACAAAAAAATTGCAATACACAGATGACGTTTTGGTTGTCTCCAAATTATGTTCAATTTCCATGTTATTGAGATTATCCATTCGGGCATAACTTTATTATTTAGTTTTAGTTCTGGTATACCTACACAAGTAAAATGTGAAAAATAAAAACTTTTTACAAAAAATACAACCGACTTCTAAAAATTGCAAAATAATTTTAATTTCGGAAGTCGGTGTCAAATAACGAAGAAACAAAATACAAACATCAACTTCCGAAATTAAGTTATTTTGAATTTTTTAGAAGTCGGTTGTATTTTTTTTTTTTAAGTTTTTTCTTATAAAGGGATCGTTTTTTTTTTTTTTTTTAAAAACGGTTCGTTGTCCTTTCTGGGATAGGATTTGTGTGTATGTTCTTATTACAGTGATTTTTGTGTCTCTTACCGTATCTCTCGTCGTCGAGATCTCTCTTTTCGTTCTGCCATGATGGACTATAGGCTGAACTAGTCTGTGCTTGTTGAAGTCTAAGGCTGGTGATCCTGAAACAATGAGAACATTATGTTAGAAGTGGTGGTCAATTTGGGATATACGTAGCTGGGCAATTTTGCTGAACACAAGTTTTAACTGGCATAGCCATGGTCAAAATTGTCACGGGCCGTCAATGTTGACTTGACGATGACTCTCACTGACACGCTTAGTTTCTGTGCAATGCCGTCTTTAGCAGTCGCTTGTGAGATGTCCCGATGCTGTGTCCCTGTTTTAGTATTTATGTGGCCCAAATGAGCTTACTTTGGTATTGTTCGCCGGATCGTTCCGAGTTGAGCTACACGATAAGTGACAAGTCCTTGCACTGTCTGGACAGGTCCACTCAACAATATGTGTGGTGCTTTCCACAAAAGCTCATTAGTTCTCATATGTCCTCCAGCACGAATTGTATGGACTTTAAAAGAGACTTTGACCTGAGTTTGTTTCGGTGTTTCTTCTTAGGGTAGTCAGCTAGGAAACACCGGCCTCATCTAGCTTAAACTGACAAAACATGTTGACGTGTTAGTTATTTGTAACCTATTTACAAATTAAAAATGAGTTGTGTGCTGACATGATCACACCATGTTTGCCAAAGGAAGTGGCAGGAACCAATTCTTAACCGGAAAGTGCACGTTAGATAATAATTATAAATTGTTAAGTATATAATTATTCATATTTCCCGTTTCCCCGTTAAAGAACACGAAGGCGAGATTACAGATAGGAGTTAAAGGCACAGGAAAGACATTCACTTTGCCAATAAAGTGATTCGTTAGAAGAATTTTAATTTGCACATACACCATTGTACCGTTACCGCGAAGTCTTTGTTTTAAAACCGTGAAGGAATGGTAGATAATGTTGATATGCAGTTTTTCTTGCTAATTTATGCCGTAGGTACTGAATTAAAATCGTTATGGTAATCTCTCCAACCAAATGCATCGTTTGATATGTGTTTTGAATGGGTAGTATATATTTTCTCCGACATGTTTAGCAGTTTCTATCTTTTGTTATATTGACTTAATGCCCAGAAATCCACGGGAGTTATCACTACATACTTATTATAAAACAAAGTCCCCCACCGTGTCTGTCTGTTCGCGATAAACCTCAAAAACTACTGAACGGATTTTCATGCGGTTTTCACCAACAGACAGTGATTCATGAGGAAGGTTTAGGTGTATTATATTTATATATATTATGCCGGGGCGGGTCGCTAGTAATTAATAACAATTAACTTATTAAGTAATTGTTAACGTGTTTTGGGTATATTTTACCTGTATAATAAAAACAAGCGGGTAAAATATGCTGAAAATGGTTTCCGTTCTATATTTACTGTTTTGATTTATGGAATTCACGTGTAGTATTGTGTTGATACAAGTTTCCTCTAACACTACAGAACATACGAATATTATTTTGTCTAAGTATGGATAAACTTACATTTCAAGCGTTTAAAGCGAGCGTAAAAATATTTTATTTTATTTTTTATGAATGTGAAGAGAGCCGGTGTCGACTATTCTGCCAATGTCTTAACTCAATTGGAAAAGCAAGCTCGTACATTTTACAAAAAAAAACCGTACCTACAGCAATTACTGTGCACATAAACTGATTTCCTACAAAACCTGACAACAATTCTCAGTAAAATATCACAGGTTGTCTACCTACAACCATGTCGCTTTATGATATAGGTACAAGTGACATTAAACGTAAAGTTAAAGCAATTCATATCCTTGACTGTACGTAGATTACGGCAGGGCGAAGGAAATCGTCCCGGGATTGTTCGAAAGTCACCGCGGCCCTGCAGCTTGAGACAAATTACTTTTCTGTTGGCGTTAACGTTAACGCTTAGTACAAAATGTATGGCAATGACATTACAGGACGTGAGTCACGTGACAGTTCGCTTCGCAGGTAATGTCATTGCCATACATTTTTACTAAGCGTTAGCGTGACCGATAACAGAAAAGTATTTTGTCTAACCCCACTGGACCGCTAAGGAACACGAGTGGGTTTTAGTCAGTAAGAGTCTGACATGACCTCCCGCTCCACCTTAGAGCGAAAGAAGTCATCTGATGATTTTCAACCCTGAAAAAATCAGGGAGAAGGAAATTAAATTGAAGTAGGACGTCAATAACACAAAAATCACTAACAACCAATCATTAAAGCCAATAGGTGTTCTATTATAAGATCGCGACAGGTTTCCTCATAAAGTGCACAATGATGCGCGTGCGCTGTTCGCGTTGACCAGTCACGTGGAAGTCAAATTATGGCTAGGTTAGATCAACGACCGGCTTTTATTGCTTTATGTAGCATACAATGCTAGTGACCCGTCCCTGCTTCGCACGGTTTTTACGACTTGACAAAACACCGAGATTTCTTTGCTTTAAGAAAGTTACTTAATAATGTATTATACATAAACCTTCCGGAATAAACTCTCTAAATCATGGTGAAAACCGCATCTAAATACGTTCAGCAGTTTAAAAGAACATCGCGAACACACAGACCGACACCAACGACTTTAGTTTACAATATTGATAGATATATTATATAGACTAGTCAGATACGTATGAATGAACATGTGTTCAGAACATTAATTTGGTGCAAAAAAATTAGTAATTAAGTAGTGAAATTAATTATACGGACATGCGTTATGTTTTCGGAGCTGTCATAATGCAAAATGGCGGCGGAATTTAGGCATTAGTTTTTTGTCGGTCTGGGGCTGTAACATGTATTACAAATGAAACCGTTTTCATCCGGTTTTTTGCAGCACTGTCATCACTCTCACTTTAGACCTATTTGGACTTCAATCGTACTCGAATGAGGGCAAGATGTAAAGCCGGAATCACGGTTCTAATAAAACGATTTTATCTAAACCACTCTGTCGTGGTAATCGAGGGAGCACTAACTCAGAAAAGGCGGTTTCGCTGGATTCGTTTTTAGATGGATGTTTGTTACTCAATCACCCCAGAACGGCTGAACGGATCTGGATAAATATAGGCGCAGAGATAGATTATAGTCTGGCAGAACACCTATGCTATAATTTATAATTGGGGAACTAAATCTACACAGGAGAAACCGCTGCGCTGGCAGAAGCTAGTAGGAGAAAAAGTTATGTCCCAATCCCAAAATTTAATGTTTGTAAAATAAAACATTAAATATTCTTTGGGCAAAATTGTAAATTTATAAAAAAAAAATGTCACTGGGAGTGCCGACAGAAGTGAAAAAGAACAAAAATGCCTAACGCGCCTCGCGATCCGCTATGACTGCTACGACGCGTAGCGGTGTCGGTGGCAGTGGCGCGCGAGTTCAATTGTTTTCTCCCATCTCAAAACTGCCCAACGCGCCTAAAAAAGTTTTCACTTCAAAAATCTTTAAAAAAAAAAAAAGTAAACCACGCGCATCTTTCTCGAAACCGCTCCTCAGACTTGCTCTCTCTAGACAGCTGTACAACTCAATCTCTCATGATATCCATTATGTAGAGCTACAAAATAAAGTACCTAAGGAAGTAGTGACAAAAAACGCCGCCAGCGCACCTCGCCTTCCAAAACACAAAGGCACATTGTTGTCGACTAAAATGGTGTCAGTAACATTGTTTGGGCACTTCTTTGTGGATTTTATCGTGTTTCTAAGAACATTTTGAAGTTAAGAAGCTGGTAGATAACAGTGGAAGACAGAGATGGTGATGTGATTTACCTTTGACCTTGGTCTTTTGATGATCGAAGTCAACGTCGGTGTCACCAGTGTAAGTTAGACCCTACGCCCTTACAGCTGGTGGAAGTAATTAACACAACAGTTTATGCACAGAACACGTTAATATAAAGATATCTTGGTACGAGGTGAGAGGCTAACTGCTCGAGTCCCCGAGCCCCGCGTCGAACCATTAGAATAATTTGTGGCGTCAGCCCCTTACAGTCTAAAATGAGGTGGTGTTTTTGTTAGTCAGATGCCATGTTCCAAAATCGTTAACCAGTTGTTAACCAGCAATGAAGAATAAAATTTGAATTTGACGACACGGTTGGCGCAGTAGCTGAGCGATTGGCTGTCACGGCCTCACGGGTTCGATTCCCGCAGGAACAAATATTTGTATGGCCTACAGATGGTTGTTCTAGGTCTAGGTGTTTGTAAATTCCTACTGTATCCAATGTTTAAAAAAAATAAAGAAGATTAAGCGTGTGATTCATAATCATAGTAGAAGTTTTCAAGCATGGTATGAAATGTCAACTTCCTGCAACGAATCACGAAGTTAATAAGAATTAAGCTTAAAATCTACCTACAGATAATATTCCCAAGCCTAACCAATTTTATTAAGTTTAGAATTCATCATTATCATTTCACCCAAAAGACGTCCACTGATGGACATAGGCCTCCCCCAAATATCGCCACAACGACCGATCCTGCACGTCTTGCATCCATCGGCTACCCGCGACCCTCACCAGGTCATCGATCCACTTTGTGGAAGGCCTTCCAACGCTGCGTCCGTACTTTTCGGCACCATCAACGCAATGTGCATCAGTGCAAAGTGCTCTGCCCACTGCCACTTCATGAGTTTAGAATTACTGGATAGTAAAATTAATTCAGTTTCGTTAAGATCAAGAGCGCAGTAATTGGACCGGATATAACACCGTCAGAATAAAATTAAATCGACTCGGACACATTAATTACACATTACTTAGGGCTGAGTAACAAGACTCGCAACTCTAACACATAAATGGACGCTATAGTGCATGGTAACCTTGAAACAATTTGGCATTGAGATCTTAATTGATATCACAATTACAGATGGCATACAAACTATAGGATGTCCTGCATTTAGAACAAAGACACTATTTGTCACGTTAAAGTAATTTTGTCGCTGGTCGAAGATGCTATGTGCGAAACAGAAGAAGAAATGAACGGAGTAAAGACTAAAATACATGCACATGAATGAAATTAGTTGTAGAATAACCATCATCGTTCTGCTGCCTTTATCCTAATGCATTTGGTGTCTGTGCAACACGTTTTCTTCTTCCATACTTCTCTATTAGACGTCATCTCTGCAGTCTTTCCTTTCTAGACATAGGTGCTTTTCCACACTTTACACACAGTCCATCCATTGGATTTTTGATCTTCCCCTACTCTTATCTAGTCAGCCACATTCAGGAAGATATTGTTCATATTTGGAACCTGACATAACTTCATACAATTTATAGTTAGGGGGCGTCCATTAATTACGTGAGGTGATTTTGGCAATTCTTTGACCCCATCCTGCCTAGTTTCGTGAGATTTGGCTCGGCTCGTAATTAATGGACGCCCCCTTATTCGGAATAGCGGCTGAGACCAAGGGTTTTCGACACTGCGTCTAGTAGGTACATAAATATACATTGTAAAGGACATATTAGTCACATTTAATTAAGACTTAGCCGCCTAAGTCCTAAATGGGCAAATAACTAAATACCACACGCATTGCGCTCCCGCAAATTTTGGGCTGGCCCAGTTAGACTGAGCTATTAATAACCTTCCACAAAATATCGTGATGTGGAAACAATTTTTTTCACAGGTTGGCATGAAAATGAGATTGCTAACTTAAAATTGTTGAGAGAAAAATTTTAGCTGTCGGAACTGACCGTTTTGGTTGTCACCAAAATTGTTATGGTTACGACCATAACATTCTTGGAAAAATACTAATGTAATAAATTACTTTAGGTTACTTCTAGGCAAGTGTGCTCCAACGTCGACCACAGCATCGCTTACCATCAGGTGAGATAGTGGTCAAGCGCGAGAGCGCGAGAATAACAATGCTTAAAAAAAAACGTGGCGAAAAAGGTCTTTGACGTTGAAATTGCTCAAAATGAGGTGCAAATTGTTCAATTGTGCCAAAAAAGTATTATACCTTTATTACATTAGCATCTTTTTAGTTAGTCAGAGATTTTAGCACTACGTATTGGGCACTATCAAATATAAAAATTATCACCGATGTTACCATACCTGTCATGTTTTTGGGGAAGCCCAAGAAGCGTAAATAAGATGCTTTGTAAAACAATCACAGCGAGGAATAATCACTGAAAAAGCTCAGTGACCCTGATCAAAGCTTTTAAGCTTTCACTGATTTACAAGAACAGAAGAAATCGCCGAGGTAGTCTTCGCCGAGGCTTATTTCCCATAAACGCACATTTTACTGGGTAATGTAAGTTGTCCGCTTCTTTGAATTTTGGCTAGTAAGTTTTTTTGAGGAATTTCACATGATGACGAGGGTCTAAGGCAAGTTTTTGTTTTTTATGTCTTTCATTTTTTTAAATAAATCAGTGACATAACTTTTCTGAAACAGATACCTCTTTATGGAGACTAGTTTCAGAGATAACAAGAAGTAAAACATATGTCTAAACAATGAATTTTACCTATAGTATAAGTTTAGATTAATTTTATTAAAATAAACAAGTACCTACGACGTCAACAAACGTTATCATGACTGGGAAACAAATATCAGGAAGCGTATGTCATTGTAATTACGTTGCAATGTTGCAAATCAATCACTTTGTCTATATTTACAAGCTTTTGATAATGTGCCATTGAAACACTTATTTATACTCGGAAGATAACTTTAAGTTATCAGTTGTAAGGACATACCTAACTAATTACCTACTACAGTTCTATCTCGGTAGATGGATGTGTAATTTTTTTCTGTGTTTAAAGTGCTCGGTGTCATAGAAAATACTATGAACTATCGTGGGATGTGCCAAATAATTAAGGCAAAAATAAATTTATTTTTATAATAGTAGTGTATTGACACGCAGATTTTGACCACTCAGCATTACAAGACTGATGATGGCGTTACCAGTCTTCATACTAATCTGTTTCGCTTACAGTACCTTTTCTCTATTTTATGTTCGAATAGCTTTTGGCAACGGTTTCGCCCATGTCGATTTAGTATTTCCCCCGCAGCCTATGTGCTATTCCAGACTATAATCTATCACTGTGTCAAATTTTATCATCAAATAACAAACAACAAACCAACCAAATCCATCCAAACTTTCGCATTTATAATATTATTATTAGGAAGTAGGATTCTCAGATAACGCTGTTTTCCATAATTTCGCCACGCACGTAGTATCTACAAAACGTCGCTTAAAGGAAGATAAGGAGTGTGTTCCACATCCTGTTCAACATAAATCACATGTTATCGCCTTAAAAGATTTGAAGAGATTAATTCATACCGAGGTAAACGTGTGAAAATGAGCTTTAAGGCTCAGCGCAGACGGAACGGAACGCAGCGGAGAGGATTTTACTAGCGCACTTGAAAATAAACTTTAAAATTATTACAATAAAGTGCATAAATGCTTGAACCTGACAAAAAATGCTCGCGCGGCCTCGAAGATATGGGGGGAACATACGCGATCCGTAAAGAAAATATCCGAGACCGCGCGGGGATTATTCCTCTCTGTCTGCGAGCATTTTTTGTCAGGTTCAAGCATTTATGCACTTTATTTTAATAATTTTAAAGTTTATTTTCAAGTGCGTTAATAAAATCCTCTCCGCTGCGCTCCGTTTCGTCTGCGCTGAGCCTAATGCGTTATTAAGCATAGCTTATAAATCTTGGTATATCGTGAAGGCGTTTATGTCAGCTGCGTTGATAGTTGACAGATTCAGTATGTTGGTTCTATATTGCAAACACCTAATTTTACTTTTTCTTCTTCCACGCTGTTTCTGATTTTGTGGGTCGGGCAGTTCTTCCTCTAATAGTAGAAGAGATGTTTCGTCATGCGGGTACACCACGTAGCAGGAGGTCGTCCTCTACCTCTGTTTTGTTCAGGTAGTTGAAACGATTTTTCACTACACGATCCCTCTACCTCTATTTTGTTCAGGCAGTAGCAACGCTTTGTCACTACATGATCCCTCTACTTCTATTTTGTTCAGGCAGTTGCAACGATTTTTCACTACACGATCCCTCTACCTATATTTTGTTCAGGTAGTTGCAACGCTTTTTCACTACATGATCCTCGTCACTAAGCACCGCGCCTAATACCCAATTTTAATAAGAAAAAAAAAAATTACGGTTCGTGCCGTTTTCGCCTCATTTTTCGGTTAACATTGAAGAAAAAAAGTTCTGTTTTCTCCTAATTCCAAATTAAGTTCCGTTTTCGCCCACATTTCATTTGATAAGCTAAGTACAGTCATTTGAATATGTGTTCACCCGGTACGATTGAGATACTTTATTTCTCTCCTTTAAGTTTAGGTACCTATAAGTTTAAAATAAACTACATACGTTAACGGTTAATGCTCCTTACAAAATTTCAAAAGCTTAAGCTGATGATGTTATAAAAACGGCATAAAAATATTTTAAACCAAAAATATGCGCTCTCAAATATATTCCATAACGAGTATTGGCAATCCAAAAGATACGGCCCAGTATCTGCAATGTGCGATGACCCTCCACTGCACTTGCAACCTTAAAATTTATCAAATAAAGTTCAAAATTATTGAGCTTTCGTTCCAAACTATGCAAATCACAGTCATATTCGATAGTCCTTTGGCTTCATAATCTAATTTACCGATCCTTGCACTTTTGTATGGTAAAGATATCTCTACTGCGTTGAAAACCATAGCAGTTTCTGCTAAATGTATTTTCTATGGACAAATGAAAATGCGAACGATATTTTCCACCTTGTGAAATCGGAAATGAAGAGGGCCTTTGCCAGTTTGGCAAACAGACGAAATTGTCTACGTCACAGACTCATCGATATTTTAAAATTAGAATTATAATAAAACTTTTGTATAAAGACTTATATTAAAATATATATACGGTCGAATTGAGAACCTCCTCCTTTATTTATTTATTTATTGTTGATAGGCACGCGTTTGATCACCGTCTCACCTGATGGTAAGCGATGATTTTCGTCGGTTAAAAATGTCATAACCTAGATTGTGATAGTTCATACTTGTGAAGATTTATCATCATGTACCTGACGTTATTATTCTGCATTCCTTTTCAAATAATTTTAAACTTCATAAATTAAAACAGGCAATGTACTGTCTTGAACTGAACAACATAATTATCACATTCTTATGCAAAATACTAAGGGCCTACATGAGACTATAATAAACTTAAAATGCAAATCTATTTAAAGCTTTATTTTTTGTATATTATATTGTTAAGCCCGCACCATCGTCACATCTTATCAAACAACCCCTATTTCTTATATTATACATACAGTGTTAACAATATATCAACTCTTAAATCCTAACACAAAAGCTCTTTTAAAACAACAATGCTTAGGAATAATATGACATCCTTTGTCGACTGATGAATGCAAAACGTTCTAACAGTACCTCAGGATAACAAAAATTGTGAAGTGACCCAGAAGTCTCAATTTTAACTCCGGGCATAATCTTTCATCTAGTCTATTCTCTTTTGGAAGTTTAGCAGTTTGACACTGAACATTTTCATCTACAACATGCCGCGTGAAATCAAAGACTTCGTGCTGAAGGCACGCGGGAAAGACGCTAAATCTGTCAAGATAAAGAACAACCCTTTGAATATGAAGTTCAAAGTACGATGCTCGCGGTTTTAGGACCTTGACTTTTTCTGTACATCTTCTGGTCATCCTCATCACCGACAAGGAGAAGGCAGTGAAGCTGAAGCAAAGCTTACCGCCAGGTCTCCAGGTTAACGAAGTTAAGTGATTTGACTTGATTTAAATTAATTATTAACTAAAATGCCCCAGTTTCCGGAAATAAATTATCAAGGCGTGAAAATTCATCCAACCAATGCAGCAATTAACGCGTCTGACAATGTTTCACATAACTTTTACTTTAATATTGCGTTTCTGAAACTGTGTTTATGTATTTTCTATGAGTAATGATGATGATGAAGATTCTCTTTCAACAGAGCACCGAGCATTCGCCGCTTTTAGGTGTTACGACCAATCTGCAATCTCATTACAGCTGTTGTGTTTACGGAAAACCGTCTCGCAAGTTGGTCATACCATAACAGGGCGAGTAGTATACACAAAGACAGAAATAGCTGCTCTCCTAGTCACCTTCTATGTACAAACGCAATCAACATTCTGCGCAAGATTGCCATAATATTACACTGATTTACGTTTAAAGTGTTTAAACTGGTTGATTATTATATTGCCTTTAATGTTTGGTTTTAATCATAAATCTTTTGTTGGCAGGACACAATCAGCTAGAAGACGCATTTGTGTTTGTCTTCCGAGGGGTGTTGTCAGGAAATTATCAGCGTGGAAAAAATGGTAAGAAATATCTTAATATGGTACTGCAACTACTGCAAGGAATTGTATGGAATGAAATAATTCATCAATATTTGAACTATGCCAGTTTTGTTTCACTAACAGATATAAAATATTATTGATTAAAATACTAAAAAACACGCTTTTTCGGATGCAGCAATGACCAGTCCAGTCCACCATATTGGATTTAAAATGGCGTCACTTACTAACCATGCAATAAGGTCTAATAACTTATCGTACGCAATAATTCGTTAAAATAAAAACTTATCGACCTAGTTTTTCATTATATCTACAAAATTACCAAAAATTATGAAAATTGGATTATGTTTACTGGGGGAAAACATTATCGCTTTTTGTATGAAAATTTACAGCTTCACAATCCTCATATGTTAAGATACACATGAATTCAATTTTTGTTGCTCCACAAACTGCTAAGTAAAGCATGCCTTTTATTTCTTAACTGGCAATATTTATGTCTCATTTTTATTGGCCTGGCACTGATCGCATGCGAAGGGCAATAATATTGCAACAACCGTCAATAAAATATTAATGTCAAAGACAAATCACTTGGTTTTATTGCACAAATTAAAGTGTGTTCCACAGTTTTCAATGGCTTGACAAGTTAACAAGCAAATACAGTTCAAAAATTCAGTTCAGTTTGAAATGTACCATGTTCATAACTCATTTAGTCAACCGTTCATAGACATGGCAAAGAACTCTTGAATGATGCTGTTTCTGTCTCTAGAGAAAAAGAATAGATAGTCATAACGTCCGGTCCTAAAATCAGACTTTAACAATTAGTTTAGTTCTTGCCGAGAAGATTAAAAAGATACATTTGCTGCCAAGTACTGCAAAAAGAAAGTGTTACATCACTTACATCCACATATCAATGGTAAATAAAGTGGCTGTATTCTGTATCAAAAAACTAAATACTTACTGAACTTGATGCTAGGCTAAATGCACAAAGCGAGCGAAGCCAAAAGATTTTTTTTTAATTTGTTTGTGTTTTCGGGCAAAAATTACAAGCCGATTATGCTTATGTTAAGATGGTTGCTTACAACCCAAGTTGAATCGAATGTACATTCGCTACTAAACCTTGCTATTGGTGCGGATTCTGTTTTGTACGAACTAAACTTAATTTAAGCTATTCTTATATTTTTCTCTCTAATAAAACAAGAAAAGGACAGACGTAAATTAGAGCTGTCAAATTTAGTTGAACTAATATTCCCATATAAATTTAGGGTACACGTAAAAACATGTCGATTAAAAACACGGTGATGCGCAAGGCGTAAACTAGTTTGACATCTCTAACTTAATTCATAGCTGTAGCCGTCCTTTTCTCGCACTACCTTTTAGTAAAAGATAACGATTCTCTAATTTTAGTTTAGTTATTGAATAAGAGAATCGACACCATTGAAAGGATCATTTTGAAGCTGTATGTCTCTTAAATAAAGCCCTAATCCATTTAAATAACATCTATAAACACGCGGGAAGGGATCTATCTATTCTTGGTCAGAAACTACACGACCCTCCACACTAAATCTATATTTATTCACAAAATGACAGCTCGTTCCCCGAATACGCAAAACTAATGACACATGTTCCGCTACATTTCGGTTTCATGTACTAAATCAAAACAAACATGGCTGATCTTAGTTTCGAAGTACTCGTAGTTTAGATCTATAGATTGTGAGATTAGTAATCCAACTTGCTATTCTGAATATTGGTGTCGGGCGGATTAGTATTGTTTTCACAAGTGGTGCTATTTTAAATTAAATACAGTTTTCCCCTAGGGAAGCCAAGTACTCAGAACACAGGTGGTGTTTGTGCTACGATCCTTACACCTTTCGATTCGTTGACGTTCATACATCAGCAGGCGTAGCATGACCAATTCTATATCTATTCGACCAAGAATAGACAAAGTTCTTTTTAATAATAATAAATAATAATAATAATTTATTTAGCCAATAAAATTACAATGTTATCATAAAATAAAATAGTTTGATTACATTACATTTAAATTAACGAAATCAGGTAGGTGTTGCAACCAGTACCCTGGATAAGTTATTAATTAACTTGTAATAAGGGTTTTATCTAACTTGACATCTTTTCTGCCCGAGCATCATGTTTTACATTGTAGACTTTTGTCGACTGAAGAATAGAAACATTTCTTCTCTTCAGTTTTAACGTCGCATGCTTAGAACGGTAGAAATCTTTCTACAATCTGTCATTTTGTTTATTCTTCCGTCGACAAAACCCGTTTCTATGGTGGTCATGCTTCGCGTGCTGGTCATTCACGCACATCAACAAGAAATTTAATCAGCTTTTCTAGGTCCAGCGCAGCCTAGAAAGCCAGCCCTGCCGGTCACCAACGTGCTTATCATCTGCCAAGCTTTTTCCAACTATGTGTGGGTCTACGTCCAGGCTAACGGGACACAGCTCTGCCCGGGGGTGGAGGATAAATTCGAAAGAGTCACCTCGCCCCTGGGCACTCAAGGCAGGGAGGAACAGGGGTGGGTTTTAGTCAGTAAGAGTCTGACACGCCCTTCCGCTCCACCCTAGAGCGGAAGAAGTCATAGGATGATTTCCCACCCCCCCAAAAAAAAAAAAAAAAAACGGGACACAGCTAAATACCAGCATGGAACGACTGGTTGACAGACTTCCGAGCCTCTGACTACCCGCAACCGAGCTGACTCTTATATTTCAATCACGGTAAGCAGTGGTAGCCCCGACATATAAATTTACAAAAAAAAAACTTCAAAATCTGGTCTCTGTGAGTACATAAATTTTAGATTTGAGACACTCACAAAGTGTCCTTTACTCCTTTCACTTATATAATTATGTCACACGGTCCAGTTTGAAAAAAACTTTATTTTTTAATTTTCCGATTTGCCACCAAAAAAAAACCCCAAAAGCCCCCCAATTTTCAAATTATTTACGTCACATGTCCGTGTTTGGGTTACAGATATTCATGTGTCCCAAATTACAATCAATCGTTCCAGTAGGTTCACAGCAAATTGATTGTGACAGACGGACAGACAGAAAAACGAGTGATCCTATAAGGGTTACGCTTTTTCGTTCGGACTTTCGAAACCCTAAAAATTTATTACCCTAATAATTCTTCTAGGTAATTTTTTGATACCAGGGGATCGAAAATCACGCAAGCATATGACTCCATTCAGGAAAAAAAATGCTGTAGTAATTGCAACGAGTCTAAAAGTTCCCACCTCCATGGAATACAGGCGCGAATTCATGAATGCGTAAAGTAATAATTAGCATGTTCCGAACTGGCTATCGTAACAAAGATTAACATCAACGCACTTCCGTTCAGATGAGTCATGATACCGGAAACCACGGAGGACTAATGTTTGGAGTAGCTATTGTGAATACTAAGCTAATATTACACCTTGCTTATCCTGCCACCCCCATCACTCACACAAGACATGTGACACGGAGGTTGTCGAATTTTGTACAAGATGATTTGATAAAAACATTGTCTTATTGCGCTTTTGGATAGGAGGTGGCCTAAGAAAATATTTTTTTTTTTAAACTTTGCCCCCACTAGGAATTACTCCTGTATCGTGGGTGGGTTCAAAAACATGTGAACACACATACACAAGATACCCAGACCCGGAACAACTATCTGTAGGCCATAGAAACATGTGTTCCGTGCAACATGAATGGATTGCGCTTGCGCAGCAGTAATATTAAAGATACACGTATGTAATTTTGAAATTAGAATCCGCTAATCGATGTTTAAACTAAGCGTTAGTTTAAACATCGATTAGCGGATTCTAAATTATATAAGGTTAGCGAGTTTTATAAATATGGCTGTAATACACTAACTGCTATATTACTAAGCATAGTGATTTCAGTATAAGACCGTTCGGTTTAGCAGTAAAGTGCAGTCTTATGAATTCTAAGAAACGAAGTATAACTTATGAGTAATACGAAATCTGCATGACCGGATGCTTTGCATTATGCAAGTATGACTATTAGTTCATTTTAGCTAAACAGTTACTAATACATTCGATATAGTATGAAGAAAATATCTGTAAGTATGCCTATGGCCCGCTTTCCTAACTGTCAGCCGATTTCTTCAAATGCAGATTATCTGACGCGGGAAAAGATAGCCATGACAGTTCCACAGATAACAAATTCCCGCCAGATAGACCATAGATATCTTTAATCCCTTCTCTCTGGTAGAAAGAAACGATCAATCCTGAACTATCGGCGTTGAATATGAACTGCGGTCCATAAAATTTCTACGACCCATTAGTTCCGTGAAATAGCTTCTAACTTCCTTTGCAGTTTGCACGTATATCTTAGAATTCAATAGCCATTTCTTATTTTATGCGAGAACTTTAGTTGAAGGGACGTAAAATACATCAGCAGGTAAACGCCCACTCCTGAAACTTGCAGTCAGCTGCTGCTATGAACGGTTAAAAAGAAAGTTTGTGTAGGTACTCGCCACACTCTGACTGACTTCAAAATTAAGCATTTACCTAGGCGATGAAAATACTTACGAACATTTTTTATTGAGGTTCCTACTTTAACTAAAATAGCGAAATAGCCATAGGTATTGCATTAATTTTTTACGAAACAGCACATTATATTTTACGATATTTCAGTGTTAGTCCTTTGTCCTCCATCCTAAAAAAGACGAAATTGATCATAATTATGATCAATAAATTCTGAAGAAAAAAAAAAAACATATCCTAAAATCCGTTTTTAAAATGCCACGGTGGAAATACCGTTCCTCCCAAACGCATTCGAGGGTTATTTTACATACTAATGCCATGCACCGATCCGTAACCCTTCAATGCAGTTGTGTGACGCGAATCGCCATTGTCCGGGACTTTTGACAGCCAGCCAACCTTAACAGCCTTCATTTATTTCACCTGGTTTAAACGATTATGAACTTTGCACCGTTGTACTAAAGATTAAGGTGCGTGAAGATGTAACGTTGTTAAGGTGTCGTCCGATAGGTCAGTGACATGCGACTTTTAGAACTCTATTCATACGCGATGCTCTGTTAACAGACTGACATAGAAACTGATATACAGATAAAGACACGATATTTAAAATGGAGTAATGAATTTGAATTTTAATGAATGAGTAGTGTTAGTCCATTACGATTATTTTATGAAACAGGAACTTAGTTAAATATTTTTGTTTGGTTAGTTTCCGAAGAAACGAAACTGAATAGAAAAAGATTTTTATTCAGTTATGTTTCAACCGAATTGCAACTTACTTCTAATATGCCAGAATATGCTAATATATTCAAACGTAATCATTAATTACTGCAGTAGCATAACATTATTCATCGAACAACGCCCATAACCAAAATATTACGACGATGCAGCTATTCAAACGCAAATAAAACACATCTTTAAAAACAAACAATATCTATGTTTGGACTATTCGAATTTCGAATGCAACACATGATACCTTTTATGAATAACCAGCCCCGGCCAGTGCCTTTAAAAAAAAATTTATCAAATGCGTTCGCGCCTTTTTTAACTTTTTTACCACAGAGTATAATCACTACGTTCTTTTTTTACGCGCGATGACGCACGGTCTGTGAACTTCCTTCCATTGTGAGAATATCTCAGGAGCCAGTTCGGGCTTGGCCTAATACGGTAGTTAAAAAAATAAGTGACAGCCTATTTATGTCCTGTGCAACTGTAAGATACATTTAAACTTGAATCCTTGAGGAAAATACTAGTTTAAGTACGAAAAAGAGTTTAATAACTGCTAATACGAGTATCTTGTTATTAGTTTTCAAAGTAGATAAGCGTCATAAAAATTAAAAATCAAGAAGCTACAATAGGAACAGCCATAAACTCAAATTGATATTTGAGAAAATAAACGGTTATCGAATGTATTTTTAAATATTATGGGAGGTTATAATAATGTAATCGATTTACAGTCATACTCACGATTACATTTCCTATACCCGTGTTCACGATAAGGCAATCTTACATCAACTCGTCACCATTCTCATGGCGTTGCTAATTGCGGGATTGTTCGTGAACGCAAAGGGGCAAGTAAAAGGAACGCGGGTGGGTTTTAGTCAGTAAGAGTCTGACACACCCTCCTGCTCCACTCAGAGTGAGAAAGAAGGCATTGGATGATTTCCAAACTTCAAAAAGTTGTTGTTACTATTAGTTTTTTAACCGACTTCGAAAAAGGAGGAGGTTATCAATTCGGATGTTTGTATTTTTTTTTTTTTTTTATGTATGTTCGGGCATAACTCCGTCATATATTGACGGATTTGCAAAATTCTTTTTTGTTCGAAAGGGGTTTATTCCGAAATGGTCCCATTTAAATTTAAAAAAGATCTGATTATGGGTTTCGGAGACAGACAACGGAACTCTTCAAAAATTAACAGCAAATCAACCGCGATTGCTGCTATCGTATGTCTATGAATTGTTAACACAGTTTAATGGGAAACCACAACTAAAAAGTGAAAAATAAAAAACTTTTTTACAAAAAAATAGAACCGACTTCCAAAAAAAGTGCAAAATAACTTTTATTTCGGAAGTCGGTGTCAAAAAACACAGACACAAAACAGGAACACCGACTTCCGAAATAAAAGTTATTTTGCACTTTTTTTGGAAGTCGGTTCTATTTTTTTGTAAAAAAGTTTTTATTTAATGACTTCCTCCTACCAGAGGCTTAGCCCACGTGAACCTGTTGCACCTGCCAGGGGCGCGGGAGTGTTTGAAAGAGTCACCGCGGCACAGGCAACTGAAGGAACACGGGTGGGTTTTAGTCAGTAAGAGTCCGACACGCCCTCCCCGCTCCACCCAGAGCGGGAGATGTTATTTAATGATTTCCCATCCCGAAAAAAAAGCCCCTCGAAATTCATAAATTATCCACAAAAAAAATAATACCGTCTGCGGACAGCGAGCAGCGGGGTAGCTCACTGTCCGATCAGCACGCGCGCCTTAAATAGTAGTTTGTCAGCCACCACTGACGGGACCCATCATGGCCGGTGCCTGTATGCCAAGGGGTAGCGGATAAATTCGTAACAGAGTTACCGCTCCCCTTAGCACTCAGGCAAGGAAGGAACAGGGGTTAGCCAGTAAGAGTCTGACACGCCCTCCCGCTCCACCCAGAGCGGGAGATGTCACTGGATAATTACCCACCCCCAAAAAAAAAAGCATAAAAAAGTATGCTATGTCTCGTATTTCAGGACATGGTCTCCCCGTGTGTGAAGTTTCATCCAAATCCCTTCAGTTGATAAGACGTGAAGAGTTATCAAACAAGCAGACAGACAGTTACTTTCGGATTCATAATTTTAGTATGGACTAGCGACCCGCCCCGGCTCCGCATGGGTACAAATTGTACACACAAACCTTCCTCGTTTATCGCTCTTTCTATTTGTGGAAACCGCATCAAAATCCGTTGCCTGGTTTAGGAGGAGTTAGCGGAGACACATACAGTTGTGGAAAGCGCCTTTGATTTATACTATGTATGTATGTGTGTGTGAGAGTAACCTAGCCTTTTCCTGTTCTATTGTTCTCAAATTAGTTGTAATGATGTGTTGTAATTAAAAACTTTTGTCAAAAAACGAAGACAAAACCAGAAACACCGACTTCCGAAGTTAAAGTTATTTTGCACTTTTTGTTTTTTTTGGAAGTCGGTTCTATTTTTTTGTACATTTTTTTATTTTTTACTTTTTAGCTGTGTTTCTCCATTATATTGTGTTAACAATAGATTTCTAGGCGATAGCAGCAATCGCGGTTGATTTGCTGTCATTTTTTGAAGAGTTCCGTTGTCTGTCTCCGAAACGCATCATCAGATCTTTATGAAATTTAAATGGGATCATTTCGGAACAAAATCCGTTCATAATAGACGGAGTTATGCCCGAACATATATATAAAAAAAAATTGATAACCTCCTCCTTTTGGAAGTCGGTTAAAAACCGACGTCATGACTGCGGTCAACGCACGGTAAATTCAATAATTTCATTTTTGGGGGATAAACCTTTTCTTTATTCTTAATTATGGACAGAAATTATTAGTGACTGTCAAAGTGCCTACAAGAAAATAGCCAAACCAAAGAAACTGATCACAAAGGCCAGAAAAGGGTTAAATAGACGAGCTGAAAGGTTATTTTGGGCAAGAAGAAAACATGCTGTAACGATTCAAATATAGGTACAAAATGGGATAAGTATAAAACACATTTATACAAAAAAAATAGAACCGACTTCCAAAAAATATGTTTTTGGAAGTCGGTTCAATTTTTTTTTTGTAAAAAAGTTTTTTATTTTTCTCTTTTTAGTTGTGGTTCCCCACTAAACTGTGTTAACAATTCAAAGACATACGATCGCAGCAATCGCGGTTGATTTGCTGTCAATTTTTTTAAGAGTTCCGTTGTCTGTCTCCGAAACCGATTATCAGATCTATATGAAATTTAAATGGGACCATTTCGGAACAAACGCTTTTCGAACAAAAAAATAATTTTGCAAATTCGTCAAAAAATGACGGCTTATACGCTTATGCGTATAAGCCGTAATTTTTTACATAAATAAATAAAAAATATATAAACATCTGAATTGATAACCTCCTTTTTGAAGTCGGTTAAAAAGAGAGACCAAGATGCTTACCCCATTGGCTAATTCGTGGTGGGACAGGTAAAGGATAAATCAAAGATTTTTTATGACGCATTTGCTCAGCAGAGCGACAGCGTAGTCAAAGTAAATAAACAGCAGCAGGGGCAGGAGGGTGATGACGATCCCTATCCACCTCTGCAATTGTACAAATCAAGCATTTTATTCTTCGGTACTTTACCCGCCAGCCAGCCTCAATATTTTGTATCCTTTACCTTATAAAGTGAGACAATCCTGTTATTATAGCAGTACAAGTCCAGTGCTACAGGTCGTAATTTACGTAATACAAGAGAAAGCAAACTGACCAACTGGTCGACCTTGCCTTAATTACTGAGTAGCGAAAAAAATATAAATGTGGTAATAACGTTCTATAATCGAGTTCAATTGTAAATATAAATGTAGTCATTAAAATGTAGACTAAAATATTATTTATTTCAGTGTTGTAAAAATTTACGGCGCGGCAATTAGGACCAATTATATAACTTAATTATTTAAATGCAAGTTGGTATTTGCTGTTCTGTAAGTTTCACTAATTGAATATTCAAATATTTTTATTTATAGAGTGAGCCCAAAAGACCCGAAAATCCTTGGTTGAAGGTTTGAAAAGCTTACACAAGGACCAAATCTAATCCCCACAAAAAGCTTTATAAACTGTTGTAGATGAAGAAAACCTCAAACTACGCCTAAATTGCTAAACAACGCAGTTTTATGACGAAATATTCCCAAAACAATCCCGGTCAATGACAAAATTTTGCGGCTTATACTTGAATAAACCATTAACAATAACTTTACTTTTTTTTTTGTTTCAGAAATACGAAACAAGAACGAGGCCAACAATGGTCAAAAGAGACCATAGACAAAATCCGTTTCAGACATAGACGTTTGTTTCTGAACGCACAGTGCACCTGTCAAATGAAGAAATGCAATTTGCGTTCGGATATCACGAGGAGTGTGTGACAACTGGGCGTATTTAATCGATTCAACATGCTAACTCCACGCGTACGCTTCACGATTTCGCCTGGTCGTGTGCTAGCCAGTGTTGTTTTAAAAACGAGGCTGTATAATTCAATGTCTTGGTCACGTTTCATAATCGATGAAGGTATGTTTACTGCTAGTCATTATTTTAATTTATATTAAATGTTGCTGTTACGAATAATTTAATTTTGGAAGCAATCGAACAGTTTCTGGTCTTACAAGAAAGTTTTTGTATTAATTTCAAGCAAAAAATAAAAACGTTGTTTTAACTAACACGTTACGCTGACGGAAAAAATGTCTTGAATAGAAATTACATTAGTAAAGCACTTTCTCCAGTTCTCGTATCGCGAACGAATCTGGTACAATTGCCAGTGTTGCCACCTGCTGGGATTTATTAGCGTTTTTGGTTTTATTTATCGTAACACGAACCTTGGGAGTGTCATGACCATTTTTCATGCTTATCGTATTTATTGCTACGATCCAAGTTTCATTCATATAAATAGAGCACTAAGATTTTCGATCGTAATAATAATCAAAAGTTTTGTGTCTCATTTCATCGAAAAATTCTCACAGGCCCTGCCTTCTGCGAGTTGGCTTCGGTCCCTTGTACGCATTCTCAATGGTCCGGGAAAATTTTTTTCTTGTTCCCAAAATCCTAAAAAATGTGAAAGTACTGTTCATATTTTCCCAAAACCTAATTAGACAATAGATAGGAATCATAGTTTATTTTGCTAAATATTCTTCTGATACTGCTTTGCTCATTTCTTGACACTAACGGCGGTAACCTACTTCAAGTCTTACCAAGACATTACATTCGTTATGCCTGAATAAAAAATGAAGGTGATATATTGGTCATCGGATCCATTAGTTCCGTTTCTCGATATCCACAACATAACATACATGACTCATGCTAGACATTAAATCTGTTGTAGTCACACCGATTAACCTATTTCAGAGGATTTGGAGTGTCGGCCATCTTCCCCCATACAACCAAAAGCCCATGAATAAAGGCTACACAAAAAGAGGTGTGACTCCTACTTTCTCAGCTATTAACCCACTTCCTTTAACCAGAGACAACACATTACTAACTTGGATTTAATTTGGCGCCAAATTACACGTCAACGTAAACTTCTAAGTAAATTGTAAAGTTATTAAAAGATGACTATCACCAAACAAATTAACACCTGTTGTGATAAAACACGTTGAGCAATATTTTATGAATGAATGACTCACAGATTTGCCCGCCATTTAGTGACGTTCTTTTTTTTTCTAACGTATCTGTGGCGATGTGACAAAGGCGTCAGTTTCTAGTCATTATTCTCATTATGTAAGCGAATAGGCTTTGTTATTTAGACGACCTTATTTGTTTTGTTTAGATTAACGAGGTGCCATTTAACATAAAAAGCTTTAAAATATGCAGCTGATGTCTTTATTACTTATCAAAGTTTGTATTTTTCACATCTTTCATAGTTTTCAAGTTTAGTTATATAAATGATCTCATTTGTTTTACATATATCTGAATAGGTACCTACATTCTAGCAGGCAAATTTTCATTGACTACTAAAATATTTCTGACCTCATGAAACCCATGAAGGTATACATCAGCGTGTATTATTGGATATAATTAATGTTACAATAATTCAATTCAATAGTTACTTGTAATTTGATAAGCATTGACGCGTAGTGTTTTCCCTACAAAAGAAAATATTAGTAGGTCTAAATATTAGTTGTGTGGTTGTCCTGTTTTATTGCAACAGGTAAATTACTACCATGCTAGCAGAGGAAGCAGTGGTTCAGTTTTATAACGTTAAATTAGAGTTGACATTAATTATTAATTAAGCACTTACCTACAGTGTTACACACACACAGATGTTATGAATACCTGATGGGTTATGAGAGCCTGGTACCTGCGCCAGGGTATTTAAGGCATACATAACTGATGAATTCCTAGTCAAGGCAATAATTTAATGCATGTATTTACAACTAGCTTCTGCTTCAGTTTCGCCCGCATGAAATCAGTACTTCGCCCACTATAAATTATAGCCTATATGCTATTCCAGACTAACATTGTATGGATGGATGTTTGTTGCTCAATCACGCCAGAACGGCTGAACTAATCTGGATGAAATATGGCACAGAGTTATATTATAGTCTGGAATAGCACTTAAGATACATTTTTATCCCAGGATTATGTTCCCCTGGTATGATTTTCGATTTGCACGCGGGCGATGCCGCTGAAAGAAGCTAGTCTACAGCTACATTAATATTACAAAGGGGAAAAATTTGTATTTTCGTATGTAACGAATAAATTTAAAAACTACTGGACCGATTTTAATCATTTTTTCACCAATAGAAAGCTAGATTATCAGCGCGTAACATGGCTACTTTTTATCCCGGGAAAAGTAACAGTTCCCGCGGGATAGGTCACGGGAGAGAAGCCACGAATAAAGTGCTAGTATATGATATTTTGCTTTCCACTTTGCATCATTTTCGACTTCAAAAAAAGGAGGAGGTTCTCAATATTTTTTTTTTATGTGTGTTACCGAACAGAAACTTTTTTCTAGGTGAACCGATTTTGATGAGTTTTTTTTTTCTTTGAAAGTTGGTGCTTCTCGTGTGGTCCCATTAAAATTGGTGAAGATCTGATGTATAACTTCGGAGATACACAATGGAACTCTTCAATAAAATGATAGCAAACCTTTCGGAATTGCTGCAAGCGCATGACTGTTTATTGTTTACACCACTTCATAACATAATATCACACGGTTACGCTCTGAAGGGGTACCCAATTAATTCGGGCAGTGGTGGCCCAGTGGCGGCCAGTGGTAACAGCCGCGACTTACAAGTTGCAGGTTGTGAGTTCAAACCCAGGCAGGCGCTTTACTTTGTGTAAGTTCTTTCATCACCACTGCTCTCAAAACGGTGAAGGAAAACATCGCGAGGAAACCGGCATGTCCTAGAACCAAAAATTCAAAGACATCCATCAATCCGCATTGGGCCCGCGTGGTGAATTACGGCCCACACCCTCTCACAGAGAGGAGGCCTGTGCCCCAGCAGTGGGTATATCAAGGCCCTACTACCGGCCAAGTGGCGCCCTCATTGAATAAAAAATCTTTTGCTTACTACTTTGGATAGACCCTTAAAAGGCTGATGATGATGATGAATTCGGGCATAAATTTACTATTTAATTAGTTTTAGTTATGGGGTACAATACAACTCACGCAACGCATGAGCTACGAGAGCGAATCCCGTAGCGGTGTCGGTGGCACGCGAGTTCAATTGTATTTTCCCATCTCAAAACTGCCCAACGCACCTAAAGAAGTTTTCACTTCAAAAACATTTTTACAAAAAAAATAGGTACATTTGTAAAAGTTTTTTTTTTTTCAAATGTTTTTGATCCTTAACTTCAGTAGGTATGAGTATGACTCATTAATACAACATACATATAACAAGTAAATAAGAACAACAATGTGTCCCGATTTATCACCAAACGATACAGTAGCATTGTTCTCGTGTTATCACGGGTTATCAAGCAGTGTTGTGTATTATTTTATACATTTAATTAACATAAAGAAACTCATTATTTTTTATAAACTTACTAATTTCCTTGTAATTAGTTTTATCGCATTTTTTTAGGCAGCTATTTAATTGTGACGTTTGTTTATGCTTAATGGCTTATTAAAATATTTTTTGTTTAAAAAAATATGTATTCACGAATGCAACCTACATTGTAAATTAGAGTGAATATCCTTTCTAGGCAAGCGTGCTCCATCGTCGTCCAAATCATCGCTTACCATCAGGTGAGATAGTGGTCAAGGGCAGCCAATCATAGTTGAAAAAAAATCTTCTAGTTACTAGAGATACTTATTTAATAAGTTCCTACATTCGTTGGTTTTTCGTGTAAATTAAAACCGGTAAGTACCTACATAAGTGGGTAAAAACCTAAACCTACACCCACCGGATTCTGACTGAGCAGTCAATACGACTTACCTAACCTTGTTGACTAACTAATATCGTTACCACGACATGAGCTATTATTTTATAATAAACCGGTCAAGTGCGTGTCGGGCCACGCGCAAAGTTCCGTAGCCCGTACTTCACCTAAGTAATTTTTTCCAAAGATTTTGTATTTTGTACGAAATTTAACAAATAGAAACATTTTAAAAGTTGAGCGATTATTACTCTAAAAGGAAAACTACGTGATAGTTTTCCTATTAATTTCGTTATATATACTACTACCTGGTTTTTTTTTTATATATCCATAAGCAACCATTTAGCTGGCAGGGACGACGACAACACTTCGGTGGAGCGGAAGCCGTGTGCAGACTTTTACTGAATAAAACCCACCCCTGTTCCTTCCCTGCCCTGAGTGCCCCAGGGCGTGGTAACTCTGTTTCGAATTTGTCCACAACCCCTGGGCAGTCCTTGTGGATGCGATAGGCGGCAGCGACCTCTCGCGCCGTGCCCTGGTTCAGGCCATGGTACGGAGCGAGAGGGAATGGGAAGCCGTCTCCTCCTTCTGCGAAGCAGTAATGCTCGCGAAGGCGGAGGCGGGACGCGTGAGGGAGGCTCAGCAACAGCCGAGTCGCCCTAGCGCCCCCAGCCGCGACCGCCGCAGGAGACGCCAGGGGGTTCGGACGCCGCGAGACGATCTCCGGCCACCGTAGACCCGGGCCTGCGGACGGCGAGTAGTGGGTAACTCGCCGTCCGATCAGCACCAGGCCCGAGAGTCGACGGCGCGTAGTGTTCCACGCGCGCCTCAAAGAGTTGTCAGCCAAGGGAAGGGGCCTGCCACGGCCGGTGCCTGCCCGGGGGTGGAGGATAAATTCGAAAGAGTTACCTCGCCCCCGGGCACTCGAGGCAGGGAGGAACAGGGGTGGGTTTTAGTCAGTAAGAGTCTGACACACCCTTCCGCTCCACCCTAGAGCGGAAGAAGTCATAGGATGATTTCCCACCCCCCAAAAAAAAAAAAAACCCCTGGGCTGACGACGACGACACTTGACTCTAACAAAAATTTGTTATTTAAAGTTATTTTTTTTTTTATATAAAATAATATATATTTAGAATGCGCTAATCACTACACATTATAAAACAAAGTCCCGCCTGCGTTTGTCTGTCTGGTTGCGATAAACTCAAAAACTGCTAAACAGAATTCCATGCTGTTTTCACCAATAGACACAGCGATTCATGAGAAAGGTTTAGGTGTATAATATGTACCCGTGCGAAGCTGGGGAGGGTCGCTAGTCAGCATTTAAACTAAGCCTTTAGTTAGCGAGTATTATAAATAAGGCTGCTTGTGTCTCAGTTTAATCTCAGCCTGAATCGAAAGCAGGCCAACATAACTGATAACCTAGTTAAACAAATGAATTTCCTCGGCCTCGTTAAACAAAGCCACCTGTCAACATTCGGTGCACGTCTTCAACAAACGCAGGATGAATCAACGAGTTTGTGCAGCGGTATTCAACATTTTGTGACCTTTATGTAAACTTGTATATTGTTTACTCATATCCTGGTCTTTTGGTACTAAAGTTTAGGACCAAAGCATATTCGGAAGATGGTTCCTTTCAGTAGTCGACTCCTGCTTAGAGGGAATTGGGTTTTATAATGAAGACCAGATCGTCAAGAACGCAAACATCTGGGGGAAACATTCCTAGAGACTGTGTTTTTCCTGCCCAGCATGCACAACCTACAGTGTGGACCAGTAGTAAGAGTAACGTATCCGAATTAAGACTCGTAGGTCGTGGATCCCAGGACCCAGGCAGGCGCTATGTGTATTTTTCTATCACTGCTCTAGAAACGGTGAAGGAAAACATCGTGAACCAAAAGATCGAAAACATTGTGACATCCACCAATCAGCACAAGGCCCGTGTCACAGATAAGGCCCATACCCTTACACAGGTCGAATAAAATTTAAGTTTAATCAACACGAAAGAGGAACAAGAAGGATACACTAACAAATCCATCCACACGCACAAAACGTTTCGGGAACACCTTAATTGTGCGTACAGCTAAGGAGTGAAATCCCTGCCGGAGTCTGTGTTTCCTGATAGCTACAACCTGGGGGTCTTTAAGTCAAGAGTTAATAGGTTACTTCTAGGCAAGCGTGCTCCATTGTCGACCACATTACTGCTTACCATCAGGTAGAGATAATGGTCAAATGCGAGTCTATCAATAGCAAAAAAAAAAGCATGACAATGCAGCAAAAGACATGCGGCAGGTTGAGTATCACTGAGTTAATGAATCAATGGAGATCACAGGATGTGCGTAGGCGGCGCTTACAATCAACGCGGTGGCGTTTCGAAAGACACGTTCCATTGAGGTCTAGCTTTTGCGAAATTAGCTTCTAGATACTTATCTTCACGCTCTGGTTATTAACGGAAATGCTGTGTTTTAGAGCAATGTTAAGCTGTTCTTGTGGTTTGCATTCAGGGCTGATTAGAATGTTCAGTTAACCGCAGGAAAAAATATAAAATTCAAATATTATCGTGATAGCACAACACATTCATTGTTTATTACAGGCTTCGTCGCCTACAAATCGAAATCATCCAAAGGGATCTTGCTCCTGGGATAAAAAGTATGCTATGTGCTATTCCAGACTAATTTATCTCTGTGCCTTTCATCCAGATCTTTTCAGATGATTGAGTAGGTAACAAACACCCATCTATCCAAACCTTCACATTTATAATATAAATGGGAAGATGCCTAATACCTATAACCTTCACTCCTGTGTAACTCAGAAAGGAGTAGGCAGAAGATTTCTGTAATTAAGCCCACATGTCGCCTATGACATCACTCCTACATCGTCAACGGCTATATTAATCTCTATTAAATCTTCCTTTAATCCTTCGTCTCTAAAGACCAACCTATCTACTTTGTTTAAACAAGCATGTGCTACTGTTTATTCATTACTAACGACCCACCCGGCTCCGCACGGGTGGAAATTATATACACAAATCTTCCTCGTATATCGCTCTTTCTATTAGTGAAAACAACATCAAAATCTGTGGCGTGGTTTAGGAGAAGTTAGCGAAAAAACAGACAGACGTGGAAAGCGACTTTGTTTTATATTATGTGGAGAATCAACGGTCTCAGAACAAGGTTTGAATATAGTCTGGACTTGAAACTTGCGAAATTCGTACTATCAGTATCAACTCACAAAAGGGAAAGCTGGTCGCGAAAACAGTTATTACCTTCGAAGTCAACGTAAAAGCCTTTGTGTCGAATTGATTCAATAGTACGCTATCGGAGACAAAAAACTAGGTAATGGAAGTAGGTGACTGATAGTAGACGTGACCAGCTTTATTTTCTTTAGGAAAGAATTTGATCGTATCTTCTTCGCAGTAAGACCAGCAACAGTATGTTAAGGCGCAGTTATACGACTTCTAATGGTTTTTAATTGAACATCACGTCTAAACGACAGTGTTATTTCTTTGAAAAAAATATATGTTACTCAGACAGACAATTTCCGTCGTACTTTGATATGTGAATATTTGAAATTATATTTTTTAACATGGTGTAATTAATTTGTAAAATTATCTCTAACTATAAAGCGTATTTTTATGAAACCTTCACCATTTTAAAAATCATTAATTTATTTGTATTTTAGTATACGTGTTTTAGTATAATAACTGTTGTTTTATGTATAATAAATTAATAATGCGTCTAATTTCGAACTGTGCTCCTCGATAGGCGAGTCCTATTACTGGGTGGACGTACGACGCGTTACGCGAGCTCAGCACAGCACGAAAACTAACCACTCAAGGTCATTGGCAGTTAATAACGCCTTAAGAAACATCTTCTTTTATCGAAGTTTGCTTACAAATGATATACATATACATGCTTGATTATATCTTATGTGGAGAAATGCCGGCAGAGCAAAAATATGAACCCATAGTATGAGTTGATTATATGAATGCTCCTAATAGCTTGGAGAAAAGTTGTTTAGAAAACTGTCTGCCATGAAGAAGCTAATCAGGATAATGAATAATAATGATACAGCTACATCTTACTGATATAGTCTGTGTTTCCGAATGAAAACAACCCTTATCTCTTTAGAGTTAGAGTGAACAAGCTTCATCTGGGTAGGCTCGCTCCATCGTCGAATTTGCCCACCCAGAGGTGACAGAGACAAATTCGACGATGGCCGCCACTGCTCCTAGGTCAGAACCTAGTAGCAGTGGTGGCCCAGTGGTAACGGCCGCGACTTACAAGTTTTAGGTCGTGAGTTCAAACCCAGGAGGCGCTTTACTTTGTGTAAATTATTTCATCACCACTGCTCTCAAAACGGTGAAGGAAAACATCGTGAGGAAACCGGCATGTCCTAGAACCAAAAATTCGAAGACATGTGACAGCCACCAATCCGCATTGGGCCCACATGGTGGATTACGGCCCACACCCTCTCACAGGCCTGTGCCCCAGCAGTGGGGACATTAAAAGGCTGATGATGACCTCTGACCTAGACTAGAGTCAAGAGCAAACCCATCTATACTTCTATATCTATACTAATAAATAAAATAAGAAAGATTTGTATTTTTGTATGTAACGAATAAGCTCCGAAACTTCTGGACCGATTCTAACCATTTTTTCACCAATAGAAAGCTAAATTATCAGGAAGTAGCATAGGCTACTTTTTATCCCGGGAAAAATAACAGTTCCCGCGGAATAGGTCACGGGAGCGAAGCCGCAGTCAAAATGCTGTCCACAAGAAAAAAAATATATAAATGTCAAAGAATTGATGGATGAATAACTCCAATCACACCAGATCGGCTGAACGGATCTGGACGAAATTTAGCACAGAGATAGATTATAGTCTGGAATAGCACATAGGCTATAATTTAAAGTGGGGGAAGTACTAATTCCACACGGGCGAAGCCGCTGCAGCCGCTGCTGCGGTTTTTTTGCCAGCGCGCTGGCAGAAGCCAGTATTTTATAAGTGAAACCCGAACTAATCAATGCCTCTCAGATTTATACACTAAACATACTCAACTCGAATGACAGTTACAAACCACTTCTCTCGCTCAGCCGGTCTACACACTTATTTCCCATGCACCGTGTCATCGCACCGTGACAAGTGTGTGTAATCAGCTTTATCGAGAAAACAAGCCCATCCAACGATACTCGAGAACTCCAGACAGTTTGATTCAACGCCAGTTTTAACTGTAACTACATCGCGAATGCAACTAATTGTGGACAAGCATTAAGCTCCGTATGACTGTACACCACATGACTTAACAAAACCACTTCTCTGTTTTCACGATAAGGTTGGTATTCTATTGTGTTCGAGAGTAGATATGACGTTATGTCAATTACAAGCCAGTCGTGAGTCAGCGTTCAATACGACTAGACGTAAGTTCTTGACCTCTCGTTATTATTTGTGGTTTCGCTTACAAACAGCTGTTAGAGACAAATTCTCTTTAATTGTTTAAGATTGGTGTTGATAATGATCAAGTTGCAAAATCGAGCACTAAGCGCTCATCCTGACAGGCACTTGCAACAGACGGTAAAGGGGTGCCCATTAATTACGTGAGGTGATTTTTGCGATTATTTGATATATGAGATGTTGTGAGATTTGGCTCTAGGTTCCTATTCTCACTTGAGGTTGTTAAAAATGAATATTATTTGTGTCAATACGTTAAATCTACATAATATCCTTACTTGATTGCGTTGGACTTATAAAAAAAAAAACATGTTTCAAATTATTTATTTTTAGGACTTGTTTTACTCAATTTAACCCAGTTTTCTCAAATTTTACACTGTTTCCTGGGGAACAAAAATTAAACGTGATACTTGCCGAGGCCCTCCCTAAACACCTTACGTAATTAGTGGACGCCCCCCAAGCAGTTGCAGCAGACGGTGCTTAAGATTGTCGCAGGATAAAGTCAGTTCGCATTACAGATATAAAGGACACCATTGGCTAGACGTTTTATGAACTACGAATTGTAATGGCTGGTTGGACCGGTCAACACGAGTTGTGGATTTTCAAACTTTAAAAGGTCCCTGGTACGTACTAGTTGCAGAGAGCACAGAATCACATATCTGATATCTGTACTATTACTAATATTATAAAGAGGTAAAAGTTTGTATGTGAAGGGTAATCTTCGGAACTAATGAACCAATTCTAAAAAAAATTGGTAGAAAACTACATTATTTCTGGGTGTTGCAGGCTATAAATTATATTTATTATGGCCTTTATTTTCGAAATCCACGTGGCCGAAGTCGCGGCCGAAATGCTAGTGTGATTTACCTATGATCTCTTTCTGTCTACAGTCCAACTTCTCCGAAGATCCCTTCAGAGAAGTTGGACTAAATCTAAAGTTGAAGTCTTTTAACTATTCAGGATTTCAATGCAATAATATCTGAGTTGATCTTGTTATAAAAGTCGCCTAACAGAACGGTCCCTGAGAATGTAGAGCTATAAACTTATTTAACTGCTGGTCTATAATCTTTTGAACCGGTATCCTTTTCTACTAAAGTAGTATTTTTATGGTTGTTATAACTTGGAACTGGCCATGTAAAATGTGGAGAGGATAATACAATAAGAAATGAAAACAGAGCCAATACTCATCATGACCAACGTTAAAATCACGAGAAAAAATAGCTGCTCCATACATTTGAGTTTGCGTAACTCGACAAAATGTACTGAACAGCCAAGGGCGGATACAGGATTTTTTTTTGGGTGAGGCACAATGGGCAGACGGGAAGAAATAACTGTTAAAAATATACTTGTAGTATTTATATAGGCTGTAACGGAAAGGTGTGGTTATATTTTAAGAACTGCATTGTGAGGAAATTCTCAATTTTTTTTTTTACCTCCTATGCAAATATTGATCAGCTGATGATAACTTTGTATAGAAAATCCATTTTTTTTTTTTTTTTCTATTTTTTCTTAGAGAAAGTTGTTCATATCCATGGGCAGAACCGGGTAGGTTTACGAAAGGTTGTACGAAAACAATAGAAAAATTACATGTTTAATAAAGATTGTTTTCTTTTATGTTTGCTTCCGCCCGCGCCCCGACCCGCGCTCTCCCACCGCGCCGCTATTCCAGTCAGAAACGGACAAGAATTTCACTCATGTTCTTTCTGTTATTTTACTCATCATATTTTTACAACTCTGATAATTTGATTTGCCAATAAGTATGTATTGTGATGGAAACTCCGCAACCGTTTGGGACACAGGGGCACGTGCCCCGCCCCTGTGCCCCCTCCCTAAATCCGCCCTTGTGAACAACTGTTTTTTTTTTTTCGAGATTTCAGGGTTGTCCCCATAGCAAAAGTTGTTCATAATGATGAGTATTGCCAGTGTTTTCATTTCTTGTTGTATTGTTGTCTCTACCTTATACAGGGTGTAACAGAAAGGTGTGGTCATATTTTAAGAGCCGGTTCTGCCCATGGAAATTAACAACTTTCTCTAAGATAAAATAGAAAATTCCAAAAAAAAATAGGACTCCATACAAAGCTATCATCTTTTTATCATTTATATGGATGGTAAAATTATTTTTTAGAATTTCCTCGGATTTTCTTGAAGAAAGTTGTTCATATCGATGGGCAAATGCAGTTCTTAAAATATGACCACACCTTTCCGTTACACCCTGTATAAGCTTTATATTGCACTATGAATTTACGATAGACATTCGAATTCAGTTGACCCAAAATCCAGTAAGGTACTTACTAGCTTGACAACAGTTACTATAGAGTATAGACACAACTGCTTTGATAAGATTATTGTCTACGTTTGGAATATTTATAGCGACCCGCCCCGGTCCCGCAAGGGTACAAATTATACACACAAACCTTCCTCGTTTATCGCTCTTTCTAATTATGAAAACCGCATTAAGATCCGTTGCATGGTTTAGGAGGAGTCAGTAGAGAAACAGACAGACGCGGAGATTCAGTTTGATTTATACTATGTAGAGATAGAGATGACCAAGATAGAAACTGATTTTATATTGCGGAACTTAGGACCACTGACGAACGGTGTGCGGTCACTGATAGTAAGTAGTAACTTCTTAAGGCGCGGTTATACGACTTTTAATGGTTTTTAATTGAACATCACGTCTAAACGACTAGTCTTATTTCTTTGAAATAAATATATATGTTATCATCTAGACAATTTTCGTCGTAATTAAATCTGAGAATATTTGAAATTATATTTTTATAACATAGTGTAATTAAATTGTAAAGTTATGTCTAACGTGGATAAAAAATTGAGAATCACGTAAAAACTATAAAGCGTATTTTTATGAAACTTTTTCACAATTTTAAAGATCATTTAATTATTTATAATTCAGTCTAAGTGTTTTAGTTTAATATCTGTTGTTTTATGTGTAATAAATTAATAATGCGTATAATTTCGGACAAAGCTCCTTGATGGGCGAGTCCTATTACTGGGTGGGCGTACGACGCGTTACGTGAGCTCAGCACAGAACACTCAAGCTAACCACTCAAGGTCATTGGCAGTTAATAGCGCCTTAAACCGCTCTTGAGTATGGTACCCTCACGAAATCTAGTCCATCTTTTGAGCAGAATTCTTAGCTGCTTTTCTCACACTAAAGTTTTTAAAGTATTCGTGTAAGTGACTTATAAATGCCAGTCTACATTACTGCACAAAAAATTAGTATTCTAAGTGCATTCGAAGAAAACTAGATCTCGAGACTTGAGTGAAACGTTAGTGTAAAGCTATGTCCTTGTGTTACTAACATAAGATTTGCATTTAAGTACACCTAGAAAAAAAATACTGCAGTAAACTAACCTAGTTCTGGTTAAACTTAGAAAAGTTTCTTTTTTTGCAGACGCATTTAAATCCAACGACGGCGTTTGATCAGGTGTAAGTCAGCAGGAGCAGTGGTGGCCCAGTGGTAACGGCTGCGACTTACGAGTTGTACGTCGAGAGGTCAAACCCAGATAGGCGCCTTACATTATGTAATTTATGTCATCACCACTGCTCTTAACACGGTGAAGGAAAACATCGTGAAAAAACCGTCATGTCCTAGAACAAAAAATCCATCACCCCGCACTGAGCCCGCGTGGTGGATTACGACCCTTTCTATCCAACAGAGGAGGAGCGAGTCCTAGGAGTGGGAACATTATAAGGCTGATTTTGTTTATGTAAGTCACCAAGACCTTCGGGAATAAATACTGTGACGATTGTAGACACAGCCTAAACTCAGCGGGTCTGTACCGGCCTTCAGCTGGCTGTTAAGATTATTGAAGAGCCGTTTGAATATTGAATGTGTAGGCATCACATTTGTTTTAGGGGGCAGTTCTCTGGCCCTAACCAAACTGGGCACATTTATAATTTCTTCTATATATAATATAAGAGTTCTGAGTGCTTCATCCTCTTTTTTTTATAACACTGCACAAGTTAACCAGTCACTCTCATACACCACACTCTCGCGTTGCCAGCGAGAGTGTGGTGTATGAGACTTCTACCCTGAAACTACTAGAACGTCTTAGGATCCCTGCAGGCCGTACTGGTGCCTTGGGGTCCTACAATACTGTCTAGAACAGTACTAAATAAATCACAAGCACAGGCTAAAAGAGGTTTGAGCAATAAGAACCTTATTTCATGAGTAACTTTCTTCTAAGAGCAAAAAAAGAAGAAGCATCGAGATAATTCTGGCATTAACTAACAGTCTATTGAAATCTACATATCATCTTCCAAGTTCTAGTCCTTTCTTTCATACTCAAAAGCATATTAAGTTAAAAGTAACTAGTGATCCGATACAAATTATACACACAAACCTTCCTCGTATCGCTCTTTCTTTTAATGAAACCGCATTAAAATGCGTTGCGTGGTTTAGGAGTTAGAGGAAGACAGACAGACAGACAGACAGACAGGGAAAGCGACTTTGATTTACACTAAGTAGAGATCAGATAAATTTAACATTGTATTAAATTTTTGATTAACTCGTATTTCCGAACAAAGCGGACATTAAAACTAAAACTTATAATTATATCCAATTTAAATAGCCACGGCCCGCTGCTTCAGGCGGGTCTACTTGGCTTTCGCTGATAATTAGATAAGTACAATACCGTACACACTTTCCTACAATTTTCTATAATGTCTGGCGCACACGATGTTTGTTACTTCAAAGAAAACTGCATGAATGGCGATTTTGCGAGTTATCATATGTTAGGCAGGGCAATATGCTCCCAATTTCGCTGACAAAATAGGTTCCTGTTTACCAATTTTTTTATAGGATGGGAAATCATCAAATAACATCAAATCTGAAGAGCGGGAGGGCGTGTCAGACTCTTAGTAAGAGTGGGTCTTAGTCACTAAGTCTCTTACTGACTAAAACCTAGTGTTCCTTGAGTTGCCTGTGCCAGGGTCGCGGTGACTCGTTTAATTACTCCCGCGACTCTGGAGTCAACCTATAATGTTTAATTTAATTCAATTTACCCTGGTGTCAACACAATATTTTTAATTTAATTCAATTTACCCTGGAGTCAACCTATTATGTTTCGGAATGAAAAAAGAAAACGTGCTGCGCTAACCTCCAATAATATAGGACAGGAAGATCACGATGATCGCTGACAAAATGTAAAACAGGGTCATACTAGAGTATGGTCCATCTCTGTGTCCTGCTTCTCAAAAGCGTTAAGCAGAAGTCACAACGCACATACCAGCGATTTAAAACACGATCAATCTCGTGGAAGCGCACGTATGCTTCATGTTATCAGGTTTTATTAGACGTGTTCACATCAAAGTGCGCTTTCAGAGACAACACCAGATAATCGATCAACGTAAGTGCGACTTTAACGCGTGTTGGCCGTCTTAACAGCCCTTAGAACCCAAACAAGCGGTATGCAAAGCCTTTCTTATTTCTACAACGACTTTCAACGGGATTAACATAAGAATTTTGATAAGTTATGTGATCTTAGGTGGAGTAAGACGATGATCGAGTGGTGTCCAAGGACTGGAACAAGAAGTGTTGGTAGCGATGATGAGATGGGCTGCAGACATTGTTGCCATCGCGGGTAGAAGCTAAATGAGGTTGGCACAGGAACGTGGCCATAGACACAAGTAAAGAGAACCATTTACTTATGCGAAGTCGTGCTATCAATGATGATGGACTGACCTCATCATAATATGATGATGCTGACTGATATAATTATTATATTAGTACCATACATTATTGAAATTTCTATCAACGTTGATAGAATGTTGCTTTGTCTAGCCCTCTTATTTGCCTGTCTTTAATCGTTGATCGTGATCGTGACGGGAAAGGTTGAAGGTAAAAAACCCAGAGTGCAAAGCTCGAAGAGATAGTTGGACCAGATCTCCGAACAACTGGAAACTGGAGTTACATGTCGGCGCCGCCCTCCACCGGGCGACGGAGCGGATCACTTGGAGGCAGACAACTGATGGTCGAAAAAGGAGTCACGGTCCGGGGAATCGAATGGGGGAATGATTGAGAAGAGAATCGTTGAACGCCATGGGATTGTCGTCCGTCTGCACCCAAAGAGAATTATATTCATTGTCTGCACCAGCCGTTATAACACACTTTCGCAGTTAAAATTACTCATGCTTGAATCTAAATGACCGGATAACGTGTCGGAAACGTCCATATAATTAGCACTCTATGTCTAACGATTGTTCCGGGGAATAATAATGACTGATTAACCATTGATTAGTAATTGAAGCACGTTCCTTTCTTTTAATTATTGATGGGGTCACGTGATGTGGTCAAAGATGGAGCTTGCCAAGAAGTAACCTGTTCACTCTTGACTTAAAAACCCCAGGTTGGAGCTATCAGGAAATACAGACTCCGGCAAGGAATTCCACTCCTTAGCTGTACGCATAATGAATGTGTTACCAAAACGTTTTGTGCGTGTGGGTGGGATGATTAAGATTGATTAAAACGGTTCTCGAGATACCTCTTTAATACTTCGACCGAAGTATATTTTGGCCGTTGACTCAATATACCTCAGTTACCTTAAATTTATACCTGTTTACAATCATTTATAAAATTATACAGTGATTTTCTAGACTCGTGTTTTATTTTCCTCAGACTAATAATACATGTTAATAACCAAGTTTACAGTGTCAATGATGTAACCTTTTTTTTGACTGTGCATAACTAACGTCTTCATACTTAAATGGAAATGGGCAGGAAATATGCTGAGAGAGAAAAATGAGAAATGGACTAGAATAATATAGGGATAGCAAAATAAGTAAAGATCGACAAATAAAACGCTAGGAAGACGACCTCAAAAAGAGTCGCCGGTCCAGAGCCTTTAGACAAAATACTTTTCTGTAAACGTTAACGCAAACGCTTCGTGCAAAATGTATGGCAAAGACGTTACTGGGCGTGAGTCACGTGACAGTTCTCTGTCTAACGCTTCGTGTAAAATACTTTTCTGTTAACGCTAACGCTTCGTGCAAAATGTATGGCAAAGACGTTACTGGGCGTGAGTCACGTGACAGTTCTCTGTCTAACGCTTCGTGCAAAACGTCGTTGCCATACATTTTGCACGAAGCGTTAGCGTTAACGTTTACAGAAATGTATTTTAGCTAAGGGGGCAGGCCTTTGTCGAAGGACAAGTTGTTGGAAAAACCAGTTGTTATTTTTGTAAAACAGCAATAAAGGATTATTTTATTTTTAAGTGACGATTTCAGTAATTTCCCCATGACAAAGTTCTCTACGCTTATCTCAACGGTCATCTTTAGCATAATAATATGAGGATGATTCATATACCTACCATCTTGTTTATCATTGGCATAGACAAATACCTAATATTCACACGACAGAGCAAAGAAATATATAAATAAAGATTTTATAGAGAGACATTGATAAAAACACCTTGGCCTTTCAATTCTCTTTGTTTATTTTCCTTTATATTATTTTGCTTGTCGCGTTGGTTCGACGATATCACCAAAATCGCGGGTCACCTGGATGACAGACGCACAGAATCCAGAAGTATGGCAGAGAGGAAACGAGGCCAATACCCAGCAGTCAGTCACTCCAGGTTGATAGCATGATGATAGTCGCAGAAGTACAAATATAACTCCATCTATTTAGACAGTCTCCACTACAAACGACCAATTCAATCATAATCATTCTCAACAAGCAACTCAAGCGCCGCCAATCATCGTCGGACGGCGCCTAAATTTCGGTGCCCCAACAATCAAAGCATAGTCCATATAATAAAATCTAATCACGCGACCAAATGATCAACAATACGTACGAATAGTATGACATCCGTATATGGAAGCTTGTTATTGAATCTTTAAGTTGATTAGAATTCGTTCTACATCGAAAGATATGAACTGGTATGAAAGATGCTGATGTAAACCAAACAAGCAATGGAAAATCATGCTTTGTTAGAACCTGATACTGCTCCGAAAAAATCTGTATGCATTGAGAGGTTTGATCTAAATAATGACATTCTTAAACATTTTAAAGAAGCAATGGATGTAGTATTATAGTTAGCATAGACCATTGAGTCTTAGAATGCAAAGACGTGACGCCTAATACTATTGTAGTTGTACAATAGATGATATTAAACACCTGTCAATAGTTTGACAATGAACCGGCTGGTAACTGGCGACATTGTGTGGAGAAGATTATGTTTGTATTAAGAGAAGCTAGTTATAAAAGTGGGTTACATTGTTTACAAGTAAATGTAATAGTTGTGTAGTTTTGGCTTTAAACCGAGAAATAAATAAAACAGTGGCGAAAATGCTCCCAGAACGTTAAAAGACAAGAAAATTCACAAAAATAAACTTAAATGTCGATGAAAATAAGCCACATTATCGTGTTGTTCATAAACAAAATTGACAAGAATAATGAATGGACAGTGATTTCCCTAAATCAGGAGCTCCCCTATTCGACCTACTGAGTCATCACATCAGCAGGCAGCTAATCAATGTGATTTGTTTAAACATTCCCGTTCGTTATGGTAATTTGTGATGGTAATAAAACCTTGGGTTGACTTCGAATGTAACGTACATAAAGTCAAATATTTTACTGAAGGTATCGTGGTCTTTACATTATTTTGTGTGCTTAACAGACCGAGAATATTATTTTTGTGTCCTGAAATATCTTTGTTTCTTGTTTTATTCTTTCAAAGAGATATAGAACCAATGTAATGGTGGTTCTATATCTCTCTAAATAAGATTTTGTACGTCGCAACGCAAAGGACTGTATCAATAAGTCGGCAGCGAATAGTGTACTTTATCTGTTTTAGATTCTCGAAAAAACGTTAAGGTATGTACGACGAAGGATAATATAATTACTGGGTCTTATTAAAAACGAACCAGAAAATCCAGAAGTAAAAGTAGCTTCAGAAAAACTAAATGTGGCAATTGTCGTGAAGAAACTTAAGATACAGTTCCACGTCTTGCAACCGTTTACTGAAAAGGCGGTGAAAACTGATGAAACTATGTCGGTCAGAAATAGTTAGAAGAAGAAGTTTATTTACAAAAGAATGCGAAGAATATAATCTCATAACAGACGGTGACGATATCTTGAAACATGGCAGAACAAGATTGACTTTCTCCACAATTTGCAGCATTACCATCTAGAGTGCATTTCGTTGCAACACCCAGACGACCTTTAAGTTCTGTTTAAGCAACAATATATGACTTGGTCCAAAAAGTCAAAGTAATTACGCGATTGGTATCTTGAAGTTATTTTGCAGTCTGTCTGAAAAGATGGACAAAGATTGTTGCTAAAGACAGGAAACGTTATTGAAATTTATATAGCTTTAAAGTACTCGTTATATACGAGTACTTTAAAGCTATATAAATTGAGCACATACATAGTTGTAATATAGGTCATTTGATCCGAAATTAATCTTGTTTCCAAGTAGCCATTTCCGACGAAACCGGAGTCTTGAAATCTCAAGTAAATAGGTTATTTCTAGGTAACCTCCGACTGCAGTATCGTTTAGCATCAGGTGAGGAGATAATGTTCAAACGTGAACATCTCTCAATGATTTTTTTTTATGTAATGAGTGATGGTAGCTTTAGTCAGCGACTTCACCCGCGTGCAAGTCGAAAATTAACACACGTATTAAAGATATAAGAACTCCTATGTCCTCATCCAGATCATGGTCTACCCGCGTGCCAACTGTTGAGGTTTAATTAACAAGCATCGTAAGTTCCAAACATGCAGGTTCTATAGTCATAACTTCAGCAGGTCGATTTTTTTTATAGGGTGGGAAATAATCAAATAACTTCTCACGCTCTGGGTGACGCGGGAGGGCTAGTCAGACCCTTAATGACTAAAACCCAACCACCCATGTTCCATCAGATGCCTGTGCCAGTGCCGCAGTGTCTCCTTCGATCACCGCGACCCTGGCAGGAGCAGGGGGATACCATCGTGTCTGAATACACCAAAAGCATTTACCTCAGACCTATCTAACCAGATTCCTTCCAAACCGTCAATTTGCAAAGCTAGTAAAACTGCAAGTGAACAGAACTTGATTCCACATTACTTAACAGTTACGTGTGCAGTGCATTCTTACCTAACATCCATTGAGGCCGCGAGAATCAATTCACATTGTATGCAGTGATATATTATTAGTGTCCGACTGAAGGTTCGGTTGCAGTTTCGGCCAAAAAATATGGTTTCGGCTGGAGATTCGGTTTCGACCAAAAAGCTGACGCTAGATTCGGCTCCACCGAAACTAGCGTCAGCGGTGAAGGTTGTGATATTGACCTAGAAACTGACTGTCTCGTTCGTCTATGCGTGTAATTATCGTTTCACTAATTTCGTTTTTTTATGTAATCTGGGGCTGATAACTTTCTAAGGCATTTTTTTTAATTTTGAGCCGTTTTGCCCCACCAAGTGTAATTTCGGTTTCGGCCGAAACTGGAAGGCGAGCCGAATATTCCGTTACGGTTAAAAATCGTGTTTTGGTCGGACACTATATGTATATTATACCTACTTTAAGATGGTCGCTTTTTCACGGTAAGTTAGATGCGAAAGTTATTGATGCAAAGCGGTGTAGCTGATTTAATGGCTTTGGTCCGCGGTTTGGGTAAACTGTGAGTCTGTGATCTAGTAATGGAAATATGATTTTGATTTTCCCTTCCGATACAGACACATCTAGTGATGCACGATTTCATTGTAAAGGCGCAGTTATACGACAATGGTTTTTAATTTAACATCACGTCTAAACGACTAGTATTATTTCTTTGAATTTTTTTTTTCCCGTAGTAATTTGATCTGAATTTTTTTTTTTTATTGAAATAATATTTTTATAACATATTGTAATTAATTTGTAAAGTTATGTTTAACGCGGATAATAAAATGAAAATCACGCAAAAACTATAAAGCGCATTTTCATGAAACCTTCACCATTTTAAAGATCATTTAATTATTTATAATTTAGTCTAAGTGTTTTAGTTTAATACCTGTTGTTTTATGTGTAATACTCGTAAATTAATAATCCGTCTAATTTCGGACAGCGCCCCTTGATGGGCGAGTCCTATTACTGGGTGGACGTACGACGCGTTACGTGAGCTCAGAGCCTTTGGACAAAATACTTTTCTGTTAACGTTAACGCTAACGCTTGGTGCAAAATGTATGGCTACGACCTTACTGGGCGTGAGTCACGTGACAGTTCTCTCCGCTGGTAATGTCCTTGCCATACATTTTGCACGAAGCGTTAGCGTTAACGTTAACAGAAAAGTATTTTGTCCAAAGGCTCTGAGCTCACGTAACGCGTCGTACGTCGAAAGTTATTGGCTAAGGGGGCAGCACAGAACGCGCAAGCTAACCACTCAAGGTCATTGGCAGTTAATAGCGCCTTAAGTAATTATAAAACAACTAGCGACCCACCCCGGCTCCGCTCGGGTGCAAAGTATACAAACCCTTAAAAGCCCCAGCGGACAAACCCGGGTTGTCAAATTGAACCCCGACGTTGTCATACACAGAAACCTTCCTCGTTTATCGCCCTTTCTATTAGTGAAAACCGTATCAAAATCCATTGCGTGGTTTAACAAGCGAAGAAACAGACAGACAGAGACAGCGACTTTGTTGTATCACACTAATATTATAAAGGCGAAATTTTGTGAGTGTGTATGTTTGTTACTTCTTCACGCTCAAATGGCTGGACTGATTTGGATGAATTTTGGTATGTAGATAGCTTATACCCTGGATTAACACATAGGCTACATTTTATCTTGGTGTACGCGGGTGAAACCGCGGGGCGCAGCTAGTATTACATATTTAGAGATAACAGCAATCATTTATCCGATATCCATAAATAGATGGCTGAATTGGCTGAACATCACAATCTAGATCAACTCTTTAGATTCTCAGACGACACTCGATAAGAATTCAATCTCAATAAGAAATTCTGCAGAGTTCATCTAGTTCGGAATAGGTACTCATACATTCCTTCAGCAATTTTCTGGTATCGCTTTAACTTGCATCGGAATTTCATTTCGCGAGCTTTAACTTCTGGAAGCATAATCTGGCTATCAAAACCTTGGGAGTAACAGTAATGAGATTTCTAATCAAAGGAGGAATGTAAGCAAACAGCATAGCTACATTAGTTTTGAAAACAAACACATACGAAATTACTGTGATTCATGAAGCGTGGCGATCTACAATGGTCCAAAGTGGGCTAGATGAGAACAATAGATAAAATCTATGCCATTGACTTGTCTAGTCAACTCTAGCAAAGAATACGGGCCCAGAACGCGTCGGTTTGCGTTAAATTGAGACTTCCTCTGTCCTAGTCTCGGTAAAACAAGAGACTGGCAAGGGCCGAAGTCTACTGCAAAGGGAAATGCTCAATTTAGAATTAAGGAACGGTCTTACCTTTGTCCTTAAGAGTACTTATACTAATTAATTGGTCCTCTTTGTTGAGTTGTAAACAAAAAGATAATGACTAGCAGTATGACAAAGAATACAATATTTAATCTTAGCTCTGGAGTCGCATTCTTTGCTCTCCTGAGTATTATGTATTAGGTCGGAGTTTTTATGGCGTTTTTTTGGTTCTTTCCTCTCGCTTTCCTGCAATCTGTGGGAGTGATTTCGTGAAATGGGATGGAAGTTTGTAACAGGAAGCCGAAGAATTTGACCAATGAGCGCGCGCGGTGGTAGAGTTGGCCGCCAGATGGTAAAGCGCGCGCACGAAGAGTGTGCGCGCGGTCGAAATCGGAACTAAACGTTTTAATTTTATTTTTCAGGATAGAATGTTAATGTTGCTTATTACCAAGGTGAGATGTCAAATTTTACACATCATATGCGACTACTGTAAGGAGCACTCGATTTTTTTAAATAATCAGGTAAAATGTAATCCTTGACCCATCCCAAACTCAGTGTCAGTGTGGAGCCCCTTCATAGGACATGCGTCACCTCCTTGCCTGCCCAGCATGCACAACCACCTCCACCTTGAACGATTTAAAAGAAGTCAATGACTAAGCTATCCAGGTGGCTCCACATACTGGTCGGACAAAATTTGAGTCAAAATCAACACGAAAAATAGGTGGATTCTTTGCAAATTTAGCAAAATCACGGAGTATAAAAATGTAAAAATCGGGGCTAAGTATAGCCGGGTTATGCAGTGCAGCAATGGCAGGTTGCCTGATGCTCTATTTTTAGTTGCCGATATCACAATTCACAATTGAAAATAGTTCACGGTCGGTCGTAGGCCTGATGAAATGAGAAAACTTTTTTACAAAAAATAGAACCGACTTCTAAAAAACGTGCAAAATAACTTTAATTTCGGAAGTCGGTGTTTCTGGTTTTGTTTCTTCGTTTTTTTTTTTGACACCGACTTCCGAAATTTAAAGTTATTTTGCACGTTTTTTTTTTTTTTTGGAAGTCGGTTTTATTTATTTTTAGAAAGTTTTTATTTTTAACTTTTTAGTTGTGATTCCCCATTAAATTGTGTTTACAATGCATATTTATACCATGACAGAAATCCCTGTTGATTTGCTGTCATTTTTTGAAGAGTTCCGTTGTCTGCCTCCGAAACTCATCATAAGATCTATATGAAATTTAAATGGGACCATTTCGAAATAAACCCCTTTCGAACAAGAAAAGAATTTTGCAAATCCAAATATAATAATATGACGGAGTTATGCCTGAACAGACAAAAAAAAATATAAACATCTTTTTGAAGTCGTTTAAAAATGGCTTTTGTCTGGACTCTTGGTGGTCACAAAAAGTGACGCTAGTTCTTGCCTAGACAAACAGAAAATTGTCAGAGAATGCAAATCTTCGGAAAAAATTAATCAAACAAAAAAAAATAAGGAAACAAAGAAATCTTCGGGATCTAATAGCAGATTTGTAAGTTATTTGAAATAGTTAATGTGGTTTTAACGATCCGATCGATACCGATTATCCAATTTAAACCCGAAACCGTATCAAATGCGGGCAGCAAAATTCAATTACTATCCCGTCCCAATCACAGGATGGTAAAACTACATTCAATGACGCTAAAACTTTTACAGCTCCACCCGTACCAAAGAAGCAAAAAACGAAAATCAGGTTTAGGGCGTACTAAAAACAGGTATTCTGTTGATTAACATACCAGGATGAAAGTACACCTTTGCTAGTAAAATGATCGTAAATGAAAAGGAAAATGAACATTTCTAAGGTATTCCAAGTGAATCACGGGATGTCAATTTTCTTTAAACAATAATTATAGACCGTACAGACAATGAATTAGAGTTTATAATGCTCCTTGTTTAGTGTAAAGGAGTCACTGACCGGGGCAGTTAGGGTTTTCAAGAAGTCTGTGTCATGTCAGGTTTGTGATTGCGTTTTGAGCAGTGAAGCCAAGTTTTTGCCTGAATACGTGTCGAACAACAAAGTATTTAATATAGGTACCTACTTTTTGCTTTGATGATTCAAACTCAAAGTCAGTCAAAAATATTTCAATTCTTTAAAAAAATCACTACATATTATAAAATAACTTTTTTACAAAAAAAATAGAACTGACTTAAAGTTATTTTGAATTTTTATGGAAGTCGGTTCTATTTTTTTTGTAAAAAGTTTTTATTTTTCACTTTTTGGTTGTAGTTCCCCATTATTTGTGTTAACACTACATAGACATACGATCGCAGCAATCGCAGTTGATTTGCTGTCATTTTTTGAAGCGTACCGTTGTCTGTCTCCGAAACTCATCATCAGATCTATATGAAATTTAAATAGGACCATTTCGGAATAAAGGCCTTTCGAACAAAAAAAGAATTTTGAAAATCCGTCTATACTATGACGGAGTTATGCCCTTAGTGAGTTATCCTTTTTTTTCGTCGGTTAAAAAAATACAAACATCTGAATTGATAACCTCCTTCTTTTTGAAGTCGGTTAAAAACAAAGTCCCCGCTGCGTCTGTCTGTCTGTTCACGATAAACTCAAAAACTACTGAACGTATTTTATATATGCGGTTTTCACCAATAGACAGAGTGATTAATGAGGAAGGTTTAGGAGTATAATTGGTACCCCTGCGAAGGTGGAGCGGCTCGCTAGTAACTAATTATGGGCTAGTTTAATTTTGGGTTAGTTTCCTTTGAATCAACTCAGCCTATCCTAGTAGGTACAGTAGACACAAATCGTATATCGATTGATACACAGAACTTGTCAACAAGAAATCGATAAAAAGTCCAACGGAATAACTAGGTACCTACTAGTTCTTTTAGCAAATCCTGTGAGAAACCGGTCAAGTGCGAATCAACTTGCGTGACCAGTGCCTATACATAATTTTAAAACAGTTTCTACTTGACAGCTTACTGTCCCGAGAAAATGGCTAACGAACCGTGTAAACGTTTGAAAGTAATGTTTCGTAAAATGACGAGATAATTACTCACTATAGTGTTACTTGTGTTGGAACTTATGAACCTAAAGTACTGGAAACACTAGTAATCCGCCAAGGTCTACAGCTCAGGAACAATTCCCAAATTTTTAACTAGCGAGCCGACCTGGCTCCGCTAAAAAATTTTTTACAAAAAAATGGAACCGACTTCCAAAAAAAGTGCAAATAACTTTAATTTCGGAAGACGGTGTCAAAAAACGAAGACACAAAACCAGAAACACCGACTTCCGAAATTAAAGTAATTTTGCACATTTTTTGGCAGTCGGTTTTATAACTAAAAAGTGAAAAATAAAAGTTTTTTATTTTTCTACGTTCAAAGTTTTTTATACCATGTACAGAAGAACGTTCGTTTCCTAATCTGGTTGCAATCAGTCAAAAACACCTTTTGAATGTCACCGGATACTTGAATTTGTACGAGTTTTCGGCTTCTGATTTATAGCTTAGCAGACTTTCTACTTGGCAATGGCAAGCAGCTCGTTTCCCCCGGGCCTGCGGATGGCGAGCAGTGGGTAGCTCGCCGTTTGATCAGCATCAGGCCCGTGAGTCGACGGCGCGTAGTGTTCCACACGCGCCTCAAAGAGATGATTGTCAGCCACCACTGACGGAGCCCACAGTGGCCGGTGCCTAAGTGTCCAGGGGTACGGTAACCCCTGGACACTTAGGCAGGGAAGGAACAAGGGTGGGTTTTAGTCAGAAAGAGTCTGACACGTCCTCCCGCTCCACCCAGAGCGGGCGGTGTCATTGGATGATTTCCCACCCCACAAAAAAAAGGCAGCTCGTTTCTAAGCACAAGTTCAAACACAGAAGCTACTGACAGCCCTGTTTATGAGGAATGTTGAGGAACTGTTAAACAATAAAAACGTTTTAACTACAAAGTAAATGAAGTTGTAAAAGCCAAAGTCTATTACCGGACATTATCTCGATCTCCTCGATCTCCATACAAAGACGCTACTCAGAAGGTGCAAGCTAGTTAGCAATGGTAGGTGTATTTCTTGATAGGGTCGCGGGAGCCTTTGAAAGAGTTACCGCGGCCCTTAAACGCACAAGCAACTGAAGGAACACGGGTGGATCTTACTTACATCTGTAAGTCGAACACGCCCTCCCGCTTCACCAAGAGCTGGAGAGTCACTGATTTTTCACCCTCGCAACTCGCAAGGAACTTGATTGCAGTTGAAAAAGCGGCCTTAATAACAATGAGACTCTTCCTATTATGAGTTTGTCACCATCACAAACATGACCGTTTGTAGTAGGTTTAGATAAGAGACATGAAACTGCATGCAACCTTCATGAACTGTAAACAAAGTCAGCCATCAATCCGGGAAACACTGATACAGATTACAGACTAGCCTTTGTGGATATCCCAGAATAACATTGCATGCAGGATAAATTTTATCGAAGGATGCACACCAGGAAAAACAAAAAAAAAGAGATAATGTACTCGTATTATTGAATGTGATGAATTGATGATGTGATTAATTCATTTAAGAAGTAAGTTGGGTACAAATTTCGTTTGATTTGTTTTTAGTAAAATACATAAAAAATAACGTTTGCCGCTTCCCGCCAAAACGACAAAGATGGCGTCAACTGTCACTTCCAAGTTCAAATTAGCCGTTAATTCCGTCATGGCCGCCAGTTTTTGTCGCTACAGAAATTCCGCGAAGAACGCGCGCCTAACCGGTATCTGTTTATCTGATAATAAATTATTATAAATGCTTAAATTTTATCGATGAGGACAGAGAACCGTACCTTCTTTACTCATAAATGTCGTAACGTAATCAGGTCAATCCACGTTTTTCGTTTAGTTTATTCGATTCGAGTGTAAGCTTAGAGCAAAAATTAAAAATACTTAACTAAAATTCCTGAATTAAGAATTTGATGTTGAGTATTTGCCAAACTCTACTTTAACCTGAAAACTTAAATTAGTGCTTGACACATTCTTAACTCCAAATACCAAATACTTACCGGCCTAGAAAAACTTATTAAATACAGCAGTAATCGTAATAGATTTGTTCCGGTTTTAATTTACCTCCAGCAAAAAATGTCCAACCAAGCAAAAAAAAGGTGACTGAAATTTAAGAATGAGTGTCTTAGGAAGTACCGTATCTAGTTGCAAATACTACTCAACCGTGTAAACACTTCTATGTTGACATGCGATATCTGCCGCAAATGCGCATCAAAATGACGCTATCTATAAAACAAATAATAATATGCGTGTTTAGGCTCAGGTAAAGATTTATTTCTGACCAAAATCGTCGTTTAGCACCTCAAATTTACGTCTTTATAAGCTTTAATTTAACTTACAATGTTCGTATGTAAGTTGTCCGCAAAACCGCGTTGTAAAAATTTGCAAACCATTTTTCAACCATTTGTTAGTTACCGATAGAGCTGAAATTTGTCATACTACATAAGTATGACAAATTTCAGCTCTATCAGTCCGGTGACAATGCAATATTATGATACCATCGAGCTGATCTGATGATAGTGCCGGGATGTAGGGACTGGAACTCCCTGATGGCAAATGGTAGGACAGCTGAATTTGGGCTAGTATGTTTTATTATAATGAGTAGTTTCCATTACACATGATCATCATCATCATCATGATGATGAGGGTAAAAAGTTTGTTTAAAAAAATTCTTTCAATTTATCTTAATACGACAGTTCTTGCGCAATGCGCAATCCAAAGGATGGATGAAAGACTTCGATCGAACAGAGGCTTTCAAAAGGCAGCTGCTTCAAAATCATGCACCAATTTCGACAGTCCATTTAGAAAGATAACGGGTCGGTAGTGTTGCAACACGCATCTGCTCATCTTCTGTCCCTTTCACATCCACGAGCTTCGCCGAATGCCTTGCTTTGCCCGCAAAGTTTGTTTGCTTATTTTTTTAGGATACCCATGTCATTTGAGAACCTTCGCACCTTTGAATATTTAGGTTGTGGAGCATCTGCGGGTATGTTTTTTGTACGAAAAGTTTTTTTTTTAATTTGAACTTATTTTAAGGACGTTTGATAATGTGTCGATAAAATGAAAATAATTCGAAAACTAGCATTTGACAACTTCTATTATAACTACATAGTACAATCAGCATATTAAGACATTTATGACCGATATAAAACCATATAAAAGGAAGGAAAACAAACAGCCTTACATAAACAAAGTGATACAAAATAATAATAAACAACCAATATCAACATTACCGCGGCACACGGAAGTTTCAAGTTAAATATAATTATAAACAAACAATAAATTTAATTCCGTCATTCAGCAGAATCAGACTCTAATAACTGTAACAAAGTTGAACGCATTTTAAGTGGGTCTTGTTTAATTTCGATACACACCTGCGCTAACACAATTAACAAAGGCAGGTGTGTCTGTATACAGAAATTCAAGGCACCAATTAATTTATATTTTAGGGTAAATTATAACAAGCTTCGCAAACTCCAGAGTGAATGCACTTCTTGAACATGGCAACACAGCATGCTCAGACGCGCTACGCGGTTTTAAATTTAGAAATGCTTTCCATCTGACATCTCGGTGTTTCAAAATTAGAATAGTGTTTGACGGTTCCTTTTCTTGCCTGCCAGTACCTACGCAACCTGGGCAAGAATTTTGAAAGTTAAACAAAAATTAATGTAAATTATCTGGTTCCAATAAATTTTAATGACCATTCCATATGTGATCCTAGTATTACATATCCACATGACAACCACTTAAAACGTTTCGTGCCGACTATATTTATTGGCGGTTACAGAACATTGAGAACATGTTAAAGTGAACTAAATCACACTTGTTTTAAACTGCTCCTATTTACCATACGTTCGGACAAGGCCAGTTGATAGATTATGATCTACATCGTTACTAGAACTTTACCATTCGCTTAAGCTGAAAGCTAAGTAATTAAAGGCAAGGATTAGTTTTTTTTTTTTTACTGTTATCGCAAATCTTAAGCCGGACTTCAAAGTCAGTAACTCAAGATACAGAGAGAAGTGAAAAAGTAGAGGCCTCTGGCAAAAGAACGTCAAAGGGGATATTTGTAGAAGCCGGGTGCCGTTTAGGATTTCCCACCGACAAAAATCACGACCCTCCATAAAAACTTTCATCCCCATTTAAAACATTTTTAAATTTTAAGGGATGAATTATCAAAATTTCTTTTACTTCTTTACTTTCCTCGTCGTAACAAAGAGTGAGCACTTGAGCAGTTACGATGTATTTTTGTGTGCAAAATTTCATGCTATTAGACGCAGCGGTTTATGATTAAATTGTACGTTGTCAGTCAGTGAATGAATGATTTTTTAAGAATTTTATTAAATAATAAAACATCCTAAATGAATGAAAGACATAAGTTGCGTCTCAGTACACTATCTGAGTAAACGGCTAGACCGCATTACGGCCGTACCGCGGAAGAGTACCGCTGTACCAGTTTATCTCCTTTATGTATCACAACATGCGCAGGATCATAGTGTTAGTACATTAAGTACTCGTCTCAACGCGCTATCAAAGTATCAACACGAACATGAGTATTTTTAAAGCTACATCTAGTAGAAACTACACAGTGAAATGTGGCTAAAAGAGTGATGGATATAATAGTCGATGGATGGAGTGCAGAAGATCATTATTATTTAAAAAAAAAATACGTCGCCCCACACTACGAATTACTCCTGTACCGTGGGTGCGTTCACAATCATTCAAACTCGCATTCACAAGGAAAAACTATCTGTAGGCCATACAAATCTAATCTAGTGGTTGAGCGATTGGCTGCTGCGCTGCGTGTCGCGGGTTCAATTCCTGCACGGAACAAATATTTGTATGGCCTACAGATAGTTTTTCTGGGTCTGGATGTCTTGTGTATCAGACTTATTTGCGAACACACCCACGAAACAGGAGTAATTGGGGCAACTTTTTTTTTTAAAGAATTACTTGAGCTGTAGTATCTCATCGAATTTAAAATACATTGTAATCGCAGGCGCAAGACAAAAATCCATTACACAAAGCCAATTTGCCTTTAATGAAAACTACGGAGTACAACTTCCATAGCGGGCCGATAACTTCCTTACAGGTTCTAATAACTAACAGTTCTAATCATTGCAAGAACAAACACGGCGATTTGCTAAAATCCACGTAACTTCGCATAGTCGTAATTACGTACGTACTAATTCGTTTCACCTTTAATGTTTTTGAAGTGTAAACAGACGTCCACATTTAAGCTAGAGTAATGGACTAATGCCAGGTTTGTATGTTTTATACAAATATAAATTTATTCAACATTAGTGTTTCCCGTAGTTTCGCCTCCCGTAGTTTATTCCACAGGAAACATGCAAATTTTCGGAATAAGAGTAGTCGAGTCACGAGTCAGATTGAATTCACTTTGTTATCAAAACAGTAACAATAACAACCAAACAAAAACACAGTCCCTGAAAATGCCCGCCCGTCACCATTTCCAAGTGTATTAGCGTAGTATTTGCGTGGTCCTTCGGTACAAGTAAAATTCTCATAGGAACAACAGCTTATCCACCGTAAATATCTACAAGAATCAGTATTTTGTACAAATATCAATAACATAATATGACTCAAACGATCTGTAATTTTCATAATACGATGAATCGCGCTCTTAGCACTTCTCGTTAAAACATTCGTTTAACATTTCTTTTCTGGTTTCTGACCTTACGTTAATCGATTGACCTTTCATGAACTGGATTTAAAGCAGATTTACGAAGCAAAATAATTAAAAGTAAGTCACGCTAATTGCTCAATTCATAATTAGCTACAAGATACGATCTTGGAAGATACTTACAAGTTCGTATACGTACGGGCTGGAGTTTGCGAAGCTTGTTATAATTTACCCTAAAATATAAATTAATTGGTGCCTTGAATTTCTGTATACAGACACACCTGCCTTTGTTAAGCACCTGCACCTGCCTTTGTTATGACTTCTCCCGCTCTGGGTGGAGCTAGGGCGTGTCAGACTCTTACTGACTAAAACCCACCCCTGTTCCTTCCCTGTCCTGAATGCGGCGCGGTAACTCTGTTTCGAATTTATCCACAACCCCTGGGCAGGCATCGGCCATGACGGGCCCCGTCATGGTTTGCTGACAACTCTTCGAGGCGCGCGTGGAACACTACTCTCCGTCCGCAGGCCCGGATTTTTCTGTACCCCTGACAACCTATATCTATACTAATATTATAAAGAGGTTAAGTTAGTGAGTTTCGGAGGTTGTAGGGGGTAATCTCAGGATCTACTGAACCGATTTTCGAAAATTCTTTTACCAATAGAAAGCCACGTTATTTGTGAGTGTCATAGGCATAAATTTTTGAAATCCACGCGGATGAAGTCGCGGACGAAGTGCTAGTATACAATATATATACATTATGTATGCAAAATTTCAAAATTCTGTGGTTTAGACGTGAAAAGGTAACAAACAAACAAACTTACTTTTGCATTTATAATATTAGTTAGGAAGTTTAGTTTTATTTTAGTTTTGCTTGGATACTAGGCTTTTCTTTCAAAAAAAGTTAGGATTTACATCGAACACTAAAGAAATCTAAGAGAAAATACACACAAGTTATTCAAAGTGTTGATTTGAAAGCAAATTATCCTGTTTGACTTATTTAGGTCTGTAATGAATACACTAACTCTTTAATGACTAACATGAACGCAGTTGAAATACCCATTGATAGTAGCAGTAAGCGCATTGAACTTGAGCATGACAAACAGGAAAACAAATCAAAGCTTAGTAAAAATGCTAAAGCCATTCCAGCAGGGAAAAAAACAGATGATTAATATTAATTAATCAATTTGTAGTTCGAGCCTCGCGGCGGCGGCGCCTAGGCAGGCCTAGACACAGTTTCCATAATTCATCATAGCTCACCATTTCTGTTTTTCTACTCTGTGGTAACAAAAACCGAACATTCCGGTTGCCCAGATTCTGCACGGCTTGAAAGGAAAAATAGTCAACCGCAAAAAAACCGTTAAAAGAGCACGGCTTTACAACGCGGACCAATTTTAAAATGGCTGACCTTTAAATGTTCTTTTGCGAAGCTGAAATACTAAAACACACAGTTTATTTGAGTTTTACGAATACGCTTTTTTGGCTTTTAAAAAGGTGAGATATTTTAAGTCTTTCAAGCTATTCTGGGAAAATATCAGTATCCGGCTCGAAGGACCAGCTAACATGTAGGTAACATACGACCCGACTCCTTGCAAGTTTATGTTTCCGCAATATGAATGCTCACTACGGAAACCATTTTGATGTTATAGTATAGTAGTATACTATAGGGAGTCTGTTGTCCGCTCTTCGTCCGTCTCATTTGATCCGTTGTGCGTGGGGGTCCTGGCTAACATAGACAGTAACTCCGCCCAGAAACACAGAAGCTTCCCCCAGGAAGCTTCTGTGGGTTGCTCCGAGGATTGGTTCACGTTGAGTAGCCACGCCTCACATTCCAGGATGACGTGGGCGGCTGATTCCTCGGCGTCAAAGCAGCCTCTGCAGAGAGGGCGGTCCGTGGCGCCTATGTTGTTCTGATATTGCAGAATAATATTGTTAGCAGATTCATTTTACTGTCTGAGACGTCTTAGTCACCTTCCTCCGACTCCCACGGGAATAATCCAGTGAATCAGAATAATCTCAGCTGAATAAAAACAACACTAAAAATATGTATCTAGTTCAGCGAACTCGGGACTCCTACAGCTCCATACTTAAGCCCAGGCATACATTAAATCATGCTAAATAATAGTGCAGTCTAGGAGATCAATGAACGCTGTTTATTTCAGTAACTATGTAATGGATCTTTGTTTACCCATTAAACATGGGTTGTCTAAGTTTGGCAGAATGCCAAGGAGTAGCAGCGTTTTGCAAGTCTTACAAACTTCCGGATTTTTTCGTCTTTTACTACCGCTATCCTAGTTACTTACTACACTAGTATTTTAACTACCTCTTTGGTCTAATGAAAAGTGCTATAGGATTTTCGATTAGGAATTACTCTGTGGCAGCCCGTAGTCTGGAAGTTGGTGGTGTGACACCCCCGTTCCTCGAAAAGCACGTAAAGCTGTTGGTCATGCGCCTGATCTCTCCGCAGTGAGACAGAGAGTGCATCTGTTTTTGCGCACACGCTTGTGCTCTACACCGGGTGTAAAAAGACACGTTTCCGAAGCCGAAAGCCACAGATTCTACCCATTATTTGGATCATTTTTTTCCACTAGAGCATACCTGGGGATCCACTGGTTCTGGAGATATTGAAGGTGTCACAATTTTTTTTTTTTTTTACTTTTCGAAAATTAATTCCACGTGTTATTACCAAACTTTTTTCCAAACAAACATTACCTGAATTTTCGTTTTTTTTTTTTCGAAATTTTGAAATTACGCTTTGGCAGTTACAAAAACGCAATGAATATCAAAAGTATCCGACAAGTACCTACGTGGCTTAGAGTTCGCGTTACATTGCACGCAATAAAAATAGTTTTTATTTTCATACCTAAAAATGAAAGTCGTTTCCCAGCAATAATTTTTGCGCAAAGCTACTCTGTTAGACACACAGTATGCGTAGTTAACGGCTTTGTGATGTGTCTTTTTACACCCTGTATACTAGTGCTCCTACGTACTCGGTTAATCTCCGTTGAGATGTGCCAGAGATCAGATTGGCCACCATGATCAAAATTCGGTCGGAAGGTTTATACTAACTACTATTACCTACTAACTGCCAAAGTTTGTTCAGAAAATCTATTTGGTTAAAAGGTGAGAAGGCTTGTTTTTATTCAATACAAATTGTTAATAGAAGGAAATAACATCTCAATTGCGAGTAAGTGCTTTGTTATCGATGTCTGACGTGGTCTAAGTTTTAAGTACTTATTTAGAAATAAATCAAGTGTTTGCAATGCCAAGATAAAATGTTTATTTTTATTTATTTAATTAATGAAATTACAATAAAGAGGTGTAACTTACTTTTAAACTCGCCAAACTTTTACGTTTGATGGCGAGAGGCGCTCTTTTACATAAAAAAATAACTACCTTATGTACTTAACTACTACTTATAATAATATATTATACTGTTATGGTTTCACAATGTATTTAATTCTGCTTGCAATCCTATAGACACGCGACACGCTGTATGTATATTGAAGGTAAATAAATTGGATCATTGAGCATAAACATGGCAGAGAAATGCAAAATACCCGCACAAAACGTTATTATGAAATCTATGTACAATATAGGTAATCGGTTTAACAGCTCAAAAAATGACCACTAGGCCGGAACGGACATTATTCTCACTGGCGAAACTTTCACTTCAATTACATCCCTCGAAACTACTCCATAGTCGCTTCGAAAAGGGTAGTTTCCCAAAAACAAATCTAACTAGTCAGTCAGTCACTTCGTCGCTCCACGATTGTACAACAAAATCGGTAAAGTTACGGGGATGAAACAGCTTAAACTACTAAACAACTTCCAATTCAAAAAAACGATAACGCAATGGTTGGACAGTTTTAATTATGAGGATACCGAAAACCTCTTCGACACCGTTGGTGGATTTTGATACACAGACACCTCCTACACTATACACTACTCACCCACTCTCCCCTCACACCCACACCCCCACATGCACTCGGGGTGAGTGGCACACTGTCTCACTTAGTTCTCTAGTTGTTATATTGCATGCTATAACATTTGTATTTCTTTTCTTTTTTTTTCTTTTCTTTTGTTAATTATGTTTTTGTCTTTCATGATTTTACTGTATTTGTGTCCCTGTATACTGAGAGGTCTGGCTCTTGTGATACAGGATGACCTAGTACAAGAGCCAGAGCAACATTGTTTTTGTATATCTTTGAAGTGTTTTTTTTAATAAATTATTATTATTATTATTTTCCCAAAATTTGTTTTTCTCAGGGTAAAACCTGGTATTTGCTAGAATCTCACGGGTGTGAACCAAGGTGAGATCCTAGTTATTTCCTTCAGATGATAAATTGGTTTGTACTGTAGTGAAATTGTTATCTAAATCTAATTGTAAAAATTTTCGAACTATTCGGCAAGTGTTTAAAATGGCAGCTTTTTGTAGTGTTATGTATGTGTATTTGGATAAATTGAGTGCATTGAAACTGTTGAATATCTGTTTCGGAATAACACCTGTTGTTGATATGACTATTGGAACTATTGTAACTCTACTCATTTTCCAAACTCTAGTGATTTCTTCTTGTAGTTCTGTGTACTTTCTAATTTTTTCTGTGATAGTTTTCTGGATGTTGTTAGTGTTTGGGACTGCTATATCTATTATAAATGTGTGTTTGTTTTCTTTATCAACAAGTGTTATATCGGGTCTGTTGTTATATATAGTGTGATCTGTAATTATAGTGCGGTCATAATATATTTTGTAAAATTTATTTTCTAATACAGCTCTTGGTGTATATTTGTAATAAGGTGTGTAAGGATCCTGCATAAGTTTAAGTTTAGTTGTAAGTTTTTGATGTATGATGTTAACAAGTTGATTATGCCGGTGAGTATAGTCGTTTTGAGTCAATGTCATACAAGCTCCTGTGATATGTTGTATTGTTTCAGGTTTGCTGTGACATTTTCGGCATAAATCATTTCTTACTGTTCTATCCTTTATTATATATTTTCTATAATTTAGGGTATTAATGACCTGATCTTGAATGGCCAACATAAAACCTTCTGTTTCAGGAAACAGCCCACTTAACTCCAGCCATTTGTTAGAAGCCTCTTTATCAATGTATGTTTGGTGTAAATCATTAGGATGTCTTCCGTGTAGTTCTTTTTGCCTCCATTTTCTGTTTATCTCTTCTATATGTTTCGTTTTATCTATTGTCTCAATATTACTATCATCGCTAAGGTTCAGTGGTGTATATTGTTTATCTATCTCCATAATAGTTTTATGTAATTTACTGGTATTTTTCTTACGACTGAAAAATTGTTTTAAGTTTACGACTTGTCTTTTGTGAAGATGTGATATTTCGATTAATCCTCTTCCTCCTTCTTTTCTTGGCATTATCACTCTTTCTACTGCAGATTTTGGGTGGTGAAATCTATGTTGTGTCAACATAGTTCTTGTTTTAACTTCTAGATCATGTAATTCAGTGTTAGACCATTTTATTACACCGAAAGAATAAGTAAGTATTGGTACCGCGTATGTATTTATGGATTTGAATAAATTTTTGCTAGAAAGACGCATTTTGCATAATGAGTGTATTCTACTGTTGTATTCTTTTTTGAGTTTATCTTTAATGGCCCTATGTTCTAAAAGTCGAGCTTGATTGTACCCTAAGTATTTATATAATTCTTCGTCTTTAATGGCTTCTATTATTTCATTGGTATCTAACGAGTAATTTCCTCCTACAATTTTACCTTTCTCTATGTTTAGCTTCCGGCATTTATCTAGTCCAAAATCCATTCCTATGTCTTTCGAAAATGTTGCTGTTATATTTAATAAACCGTGCAAATCTGGATTTTTATTAGCATACAATTTTAAGTCATCCATATATAGTAGATGCGTAATTTGGTGCAATGTTGACCTACCACTCTTAATACCAAAACCTAACTTAGAGTCTATTAATGATCGGGAGAGTGGATTTAGGGCTAGACAGAACCATAGAGGACTCAATGAGTCTCCCTGGAAAATACCTTTTTTAATCGCTATTTCGTCTACTGTTATGTTTGTGGTTTCAGATTTTAATTTAAGTGTAGTTCTCCAGGATCCCATAGTATTCTTCAGAAAATTTATAATTAATGGATTTATTTTATAAATACTTAACACTTCGATCAACCATGAGTGCGGAACACTGTCGAATGCTTTTTTATAATCTATATATGCTACGTATAGGTTTTTTCTGGATCTCTGAACATATTTTAAAATAGTGGAATCAATTATTAACTGCTCTTTACATCCCATATGTCCGCGCCTACATCCTTTCTGTTCTTCTGTTAGGATATTATACTTTTCAGTATGTTTAATAATTTTATTTGTAATGCATGACGTAATAATTTTATATAAGGTTGGTAAGCAAGTAATAGGTCTGTATTGTGAAGGATCCTGGGTTCTACTAGATTTTGGAAGCATGTATGTGATGCCTTTAGTCAAAAATACCGGCATATTTTGATTGCCTTTCAAAATATCATTTATTTGTTCTGCTAACGTTCTATGAAGTGAATGAAGTTTTTTTATCCAAAAATTGTGTATACCATCTATTCCTGCTGCTTTCCAGTTATGTGTTTTATTTATAATTGCATTTATTTCAAGCGCATCTATATCTTCAAAGGGCATTTCTTCGATTGTTTCTGATCTACCTACTTCTTCTTGTATCCATCTAGCGTTTCTATTATGTTCTGTACTGTCTGACCAGATTCCTTGCCAGAATTCTTTTAAAACCTCTTGAGATGGTGGGCTTAGTATTGTTGTATTGTTGCCTTTAAGTTTTCTATAGAATTGTTTCTCATTTGTTTTAAATAATATATTGTTATCCTTTCTTACTTTCGCTTTTTTATACCGTGCTAGCCTATGACTCTTAACTAGAAGTTTTTGTTTCAGTGTGTCTAAATGATCGTCTATTTTCTTATTAAAGTTTTCATGTGAACTGTGTTGTTTCGTATTTTTAATAATTTGTTTTACCTTTTTTTCAAGTTTACGTGATGTATTACCGTTTTTGTATTGTGTTAGTCTATTTATATCTTTTCTTAGTTGTTCTACATCCGTTTCTAATCTTTGTTGCCAAGGTGGATTGTTTTTTACTCTATTACTTTTGCTAGTTCGATCTATATTTATTTTTAATTTAAAGTAATTTACAGCTGAAATAGCTACGCAATAAATTAAAGAGTGTGTGTCGCTTAGGTTTTCTAGAAATGAAAGTTTGGCAGGGATAATTTTTTGATTAAAAATATTAATTACATCTGACAATTTGCGAGATGTTCTCATTTTTGGTAGTAATGGTCTACATGCAGGATCCATTCCATTGTATTTTAGTATATTTGTTTCTAACTCGCTGCTTAATGTGTCTATTAAAGAGGGGTCAAAATTTATATTATTTTGTGTTTGAATTAATGTGGAATCAACTGTAGTGGATTGGATGATGTTTTGTGTGGGTACAGTTAAATCTGTATCAAAATAATCAGTCCCGGGACTCGTGTCGTGTTCTAGGGAGGTGTTATTATATGTTATAATAGATTGATTTAACTGTGAGTTGTTTGTTTGTTGTGTAATATTTGTACTTTCTTCTTCTTCTTTCTTGAGTTGTTCTGCTATTTCAAATCTAATTCTACTTAAAGTATCGTCTGTTAACAACTTGTTTCTGATAATGACCCTTCTTTGGTCTGCTATTCTTTGTTCAGTTACATTCATTTCTGGATATTGTAATTTAAATTTTTCGAATAATTGTGTGCAGTACATAGTTCTGTCCTCTTCAAGTTTCGTAACATGAAAGTAAGTGCGCATGATAAATATGTTCATATCTTCAGTCCATTTCATGCGCACTCTAGGTTTTCCCGCTTTGGTGGTCACAGGCTGAGTAGCTGACGCTGCCTGCGAAACATTCAAGGCGGATGTAACTGCTCTACTGTCCTCTCTAATGTCAAGTCTGTCTGTCGGTTCGGCTGTAGTATTTTTGTCGGGGAGAACCCGCCTGCTCAGTCCCCCACCGCCGATGGGTCGTATGCTGTGACACCCAGCATCGGCCCCAGGTGCGCCCCGGCGATCGCCCCCGGGCAGCGGTCCTATACGTTTATTTTTTGAACGTGTCTCCATTTTGAATGGGTTTCCAGAGCCACGTTAGCCACGCCAGTAATTTCTCATTCGTGTGTCCGCCCCCCACGTGATTAGATGTTCAATCAGGACGTGTGGTTGTTTAGGGGGCTTATTATTATTATTATTATATTATTATTATTATTATTAGTCAGTTAGATTACCAAAAAATACTGGACACGTATTTTTTCTTTTGTCAAGTAAATAAAAAAACCGGCCAAGTGCGAGTCGGACTCGCGCACGAAGGGTTCCGTACCATTATCTATAAAAACGGCAAAATAATCACGTTTGTTGTATGGGAGCCCCCTTAAATATTTATTTTATTCTGTTTTTTAGTATTTGTTGTTATAGCGGCAACAGAAATACATCATCTGTGAAAATTTCAACTGTCTAACTATCACGGTTCATGAGATACAGCCTGGTGACAGATGAACAGACAGACGGACGGACAGCGGAGTCTTAGTAATAGAGTCCCGGGTTCACCCTTTGGGTACGGAATCCTAAAAATGAGAAAGATACAGTTCGTTGAAATTTCGTGTGACGTCACGCCGTGCTACACTTTTTTTCCACGAGGTGACGTAACATGCCTCCACTCCTGAACTTTGATGCGTTTTATCTTTGTAATTTTTTATTGGTTTGATAAAGCAAAATATACGTGTCGTTAATATTTTAATAACCTAACTTACGGACTAAATTGGAATTATTATTTCCACACTCAGGAAACATCCATATTACAGATTAAGACCCCGTTAGTGCGAGCTATGCCTAAAATAGACCAATCTACTGAAAACAATGTAGAACATAAATTACGGCGAACTATCGCGTGCAGATCCTCTTCGATCTAAATTAGCCCATCCTGGTTTAAGTCCTCACTTTCCAGGTGTAATTTACAGCCCGAGGCAAAAACATTTTTACTTAGCACCATTAGCTATCAATTTGCCTAATTGGCCACCTTTTACAGCCATATTTTTCGCCTAAATATGTAACTAAGTAATGGAATCTATCCGTGGGCTTGGTCTTTTGTTTTGAAGTAAAAATACTAATTATGGTAACACAATCCAAATTGGTTCTCGAACATTTGAGTCATAGAACTGTAAATTGGTTTTTACCAAGGTTGAAGCGGATTGGAGTAAATAAAAAATGTAAGAGCAAGCGTAAAGTGGAACCAAAAAAACGGCGAAGTGTAATTACTTTTTGCAAAACCCTATATTAGAGGAGTTTCTAAAGCTGCTCGTTTTTAATCTAAAGCCCATCAGAGGCAGTGATTATTTCGTCATTAGATGAAGAATAAAGACTCTTAGAGCATGTCTTCAATGTCTAACGAAGGCACAAAAGTATACCCGGGCCTGCGGACAGCGAGCAGTGGGTAGCTCGCCGTGCGATCAGCAGCCAGCCCCTGAGTCGACGGCGCGTAGTGTTCCACGCGTGCCTCAAAGAGATGATTGTCAGCCACCACTGACGGGGCCCATATTCTGCCGCGACAACTCGCGGCTCGGCGGACGGAGCTCCGGCAGGATCTCATGGTGACATGGAGAGAGCGACTGTCGCAACCCAGCGCTGGGCACGCCACCATTGCGGCGGTAGTACCCCTCTTTGAGGAGTGGCTGGAGAGGCGTCACGGCGCCCTCACCTTCCGCCTGACGCCGGTCCTCACCGGACATGGCTGTTTCGGTAGGTACCTGTATCGGATCAAGGCGGAGGTGCCCCCGGGTGTTTCCACTGCCAGGATCGCCCAGAGGACACGGTGGAGCATACGGTGGAGGTTTGCCCCGCTTGGGCAGAGCACCGCCATGTCCTCGTGGATGCGATAGGCGGCAGCGACCTCTCGCGCCGTGCCCGTGGTTCAGGCCATGGTACGGAGCGAGAGGGAATGGGAGGCCGTCTCCTCCTTCTGCGAAGCAGTAATGCTAGCGAAGAGGGAGGCGGCATACGTTAGGGAGACTCAACAACAGCAGAGTCGCCCTAGCGCCCTTAGCCGCAGCCGCCGCAGGAGACGCCAGGGGCCGCGAGACGATCTCCGACCACCGTAGACCCGGGCCTGCGGACGGCGAGTAGTGGGTAACTCGCCGTCCGATCAGCACCAGGCCCGAGAGTCGACGGCGCGTAGTGTTCCACGCGCGCCTCAAAGAGTTGTCAGCAAAAGGACGGGGCCTGCCACGGCCAATGCCTGCCCGGGGGTTGAGGATAAATTCGAAAGAGTTACCTCGCCCCTGGGCATGTAGGGCAGGGGGAACAGGGGTGGGTTTTAGTCAGTAAGAGCCTGACACGCCCTCCCGCTCCACCCAGAGCGGGAGAAGTCATTGGATGCATTCCCAACCCCCAAAAAAAAAAAGCACAAAAGTATTGGTCATGCATGACATCCTACTATAATATTATAAACGGATCTGGATGAAATTTGGCACATAGATAGATTGTAGGCTGGAATAGCACATAGGCTAAAATTTATAGTGGTACTAATTCCACGCGCGAAGCCGCTAGCAAAAGCTAGTAACTTATAATATCGTGATCCAATATTACAGTTATATTAACAGTCCGTTTTCTCATTGTTGAAAGTTCTTGAGCAATGGCAACATTCACGAATGCTGTTTGCACGTGCGTTGAAGTTACTATCTTAAAACAAAGGCGAATTGGTTTTGCATGCTACCTCCTTAAACAGAGTTGAACCAATTTTATAATTAATTCTTTTGCTACTGTTTTTGTAATGTTTCAACTGTTGCTTACGTCTATTAATAAGGCAAAAAATGAATAAGTTGGAACAAGGCAGTGTTAAAGCCTTGTTTATTTTATGACCTCTATTCCAAATTATGTTCTTTCATACCATTTTTAATTTCAAATTCAAATATATCTTGCCTTCTCTGTCTAGCCTCTCATTTTCTTACTCTTCAATAACTGACAGTTACCAGTTTCCAAGATTTGTGCAGTTTCTATAACTAGATAGATTCAGGCATCCTGGCAATATTACAATTTAAATATGTACCTAGTCACAGTTTATGGTGTACGTACGTTTAATGAGTGCTACGAATAATCTAGCCTTCTGTGAATATTAAAATATACGTCTTAACTCGTCGTGTTTATTATCTTCATCCAACTCCTCATCTACGGTCGTCCTCTACGACCCTCCTCTACGTGTCACCACACCTCCTCGCCTCCTCCGCTACGTGACAAAGTATTAGAATATATGCATATAAACAAAAACATGAGTTAATTGTGTTAGGTTTAGCACAAGGAAACCGAGAAACAAAAGGTAAAGTATTTTATATATGAATAAATAAGTGTATAAAACCAATATGACTAATTAATGTAGCTGTAATTTCCTAGTAGAATTAATAACCGGGATTCCAAGCTCTAAAGAAATTATTCCATTACAAATACCTATTGGCTATTCAACCTCAAATTATGGTTACTGAACGTTTGTAGTAGTTATATGTTTAATAAATGCGATATGTGAGTTTGTTTCTTTGTTACGCTTTCACGCCTAAAAAAATATCGGCCAAGTGCGAGTCGGACTCGCGCACCGAGGGTTCCGTACAGACTCGGGAATCGAATCTCGAACAAACTTAACTTTACCGTTGGAAAACTATTGTTCCCATACATCTACATAGATCGCGGTCAGTTTACCAACAGGAAATAGGTAAGTTTGTAACCACATGTTTTGAAGTGAAAACTTCTTTAGGCACGTTGGGCAGTTTTGAGATGGGAAAAACAATTGAACTCGCGCGCCACCGACACCGACACCGCTACGCGATTCACTACGAGAGTGCTACGACGCGTAGAGTCGTAGCACTCGTAGCGGATCGCGAGGCGCGTTGGACATTTTTGTTCAAGTTTTCACTTCTGTCGGTACTCCCAGAGTGCCACTGTTTTCTTTTTGTGATTTATCTACATATTTACGATTTTCGGATTTTTTCCTTTACTATATTGCTCTATGCCAATGCTTCTTGCCAAATTTAATGATTCTAGGTCAATGGGACAACAAAATTTTGATGCGTTAACTTAGAGGTTTGATTTTTTCACTACTCCAAGGGATTGCAAACCTGAGTATTTGATATTCATTTCAGCTTGATACCTCTACGCGTTCCTGAGTAAAAGGGTCTTGTCCGACGGACTACAAAGTAATCCTATAAGTTCCTTTTGAGGTACGGAACCCTAAAAATTAAGAAACCCGCATTGTAAATACAACACAGAAATTTAAATTGACATCAATTACCTTTTCAATATTGTTATGGGTAATGAATTACCAAATTAATTAATATGTGTTTCCTGAAGCACTGATTCAGGAAAAATCTGAGAAAATTAAATGCCTGATTTAGCTTTCCTTATTGCCAAAATAGCTCTATTAATTGATACTTCTACTGGGAAAAGTTTTGGCCTTGCACACACTAGAATCTAATCCTCCTACTGTAACATTAAAATGCGATAGTTCAGTTGGATGGATAGACGATTGTTACTCAGTCACACCAGAAAGGCTTAACGGATCTGGATGAAATTTGGCACAGATATAGACTACATTCTGGAATAGCACATAGGCTATAATTTTAAGGCCGAGACATCACCTAAAACGCGGTCACTCTCGGACTGCATAGAAAAGAAAAAGATACGCTATGACAAATACTCGCAATTTATTGCAAAATATGAAGTATTTTATCGATTTACTTAGGATTTACTAATAAATTTATAAAAAAATAATCCATCACTGGATGCAGTTTAGCATTTGAAATTGTATGGTATATTTTTTATTATGATTAAAATTTTATTGTTAATGAAGGGATAAATTGCTTTTAAAGATAATTAAGAGGTATGTTAGAAGATTTTTTTGATGCATTAAAGTATGTTAAATTATGTTTTGAGTTCCATCACTGTATGCAAATTGGACTTGAAAATATCGTATTTTTTAAAGTTATACTTCTTTAGGCGCGTTATGAAAAAATGATGAGAGTGAAATTTTAAGATGCGCGCGCATCACTGTCACACAAAATTCACAGGTTGAAGTTAGCTAGAACCGACACACCTTGAAGTTAGCTATGGTCTGTGGTTCATGAAGAATAATTGTTTTCCTTTTGTAAACTTTGTGACAGTTTGGGTTTTTATCTTGTTACGCCAAAGAAGTATAACTTCTGACGTGCGTACATAAGTACACACACACTTTTTATTTTTAAAATGATTTACGGCTTTAAAAAAACAACTTTTTGACCGTTTTTGGGAATCGCCGCCTTAATGGCGGAAGTACTAATTCCACGCGGGCGAAGCTTCTAGCACTAGTATGCAAAATTTACAAAGCTTAAAATTATTTACAGTTTTTATAAAAATTGCATTCGTGTTAATATGTTAAGCTAATACGAACTTTATAACAAAACGCAAAAGGACCAAAAAGCAGTGAAGGTATTCCTAAATGACATCACTCGGTAGCTAATTGAAAGAAGCTTGGCGCCAGTTTTCTGTTTGATCGAATTGGTTTGCCTTGCCGTCCTTTGGTATTTTACTTACTTTATTAATTCATCTCAATTGTTTCTAAGTTCGTATCGTTTTTCCAAGAAACACGTACATACAAGTTATTTTAACCTTTGTTTTATGGACTGACACATTTATTAACATGGCGTATTCCTGATGAGATTTTCCATCGGCAGAAATTACGAACTTTGACATACACTTTTTTTTGGTGGGTAATGAGCGGGAGGAGCGGGAGGGCGTGCCAGACTCTTACTTACTGACTAAAGGCCGATTTTACCAATTCTAAACGCCCAGTTTTCGACGTTTAAGCTCGCTTAAACGCGTTTAGCCGCTGTCATAAAGCTGAAGAGTTTGTTTGGTTGAACGCGCTAATCTCAGGCACTACTGGATCAAATTGAAAAAATATTTTTGTGTTGAATTAACCATTTATCGAGGAAGGCTATAATATAACATCACGCTGCGACCAACAGGAGCGGAGCGTCAAAGAAAAATGTGGCAAAAATGGAATAAAAAAAATCTTTTTGAGAACTTCAGTTGCGTGCGCTGCGTAAACGGTTGAATTTACGCAAAAATCATGTATGACGGAATTGTTCTCCTTTTAAAGTTCAAAAACAAAATTCCGCGACAGCATATGTCTATCTTTTAAGCTTAACTCACTATAATCTTTTTTATGATAATTGTATGGTAAAATAAGATTACGCTAAGCTTAGTTCAGTAAAACTTAGTTTTTATAGGGAATGGTAAAATCGGCCCTAAATCCCACCCGTGCTCCTTCAGTGGCCCTTTGCGTTCCAGGGCTGCGGTGACTCTTTCGAACATTCCCGCGACCCTGGTTTAATACATACTTTAGAGGAGAATTATCAGAAATCCTTTTTTTTTTTTTTTTTTTTTTGTGGGGCGTCTTGCAGGTCAGCCTCTGAGGCTGTCGTCTGCTTAACCGGGCTTGCCTGTGTAGGCTTTAATATATTAAAGCCTCCAGCCAGGACTTATTAAACTTACAAAACTAAGTGACCACGCTAAGGGCACTCCCTGCGGAGTACGGGCCTCGGCTTAGGGCGTCACTGAGGGGCAGCAAGGGAAGGCTGGATCTGGTTACCATTAATTGGGGAGTTTACTGGCTCAGCGGCACGTGCTGGCGAGAGACGGGGAGGGCAATGACTTAGATTTCGCGACGGGCCTCGCCGGCGAGGTCGGAAAATCGGCGGTCTGTAGTGTTTTTTGATAGTGCTGGTTTCCCTACGGCTCTCTTGGCGCAGGGTTGTGGCGTCATCAGGGACTTGGAGGGTATGCCGGGGGCGGCGAATCCTAGAAATTTGGGAGGGAACGTATCGAGTAGCCGATGCGATAAGGGGGTTACGATGTTTAGCAGCAGTTTCTAGGAAGCGCTTGGTGGAGCGCTTCATGAACTGCTGCAGGGTGGGGATTTTGAGGTCAACATGCAGCTCCTCGTTCCTCACAAAGTAGGGGGCATCCACCACCTTGCGGAGAAAGCGGTGCTGCAGTGTCGACATCTTGTGGAGGTGACGGGGCTTGGCATGTGCGAACACTGGGCAAGCATAGGTCATGATTGGTCGGATGACCGCGGTGTAGGTACGCAATTTGCACTTGAGTGACAATTTGCTTTTACCATTTAGAAGAAATCCTTTTCCATGCTCAAACCTATTTTATAGAAACATACTTCATGCTTCTAGACTCAACAGGGTAGGCTGTGCGATGTGTCAGTGAATTCAAGATTTTTATTATGTAAATTTTCGAGAATATTATGTTTTATTGAAGATCTAAACTGACTAGTCATAATTTAATGGTATAAATTAATAATCGATTTCATAGACAGAACGGCCAACTTAACACAGATTTGTTCTAACCTCAGATAAGGCAGACATTGACATATTTAGGACTTCAATAACTTACTACACTAATAATTTATTTAGTACACTACTAGTACGCATGTCTTATGTACGAATACGACCTCTCGCCTAATCTAGGTGTCCTCCATAGTAAGAAACTAAATTGTAAACCGGATTAGGCCGTTGTAACCGAATCAAGCCGCATAACTATGACCTTAACAGTTTATGTTTAGGTTTTTTTCCCTATTAAAGTATCCAGAATCTGGCATCCGGCTCGAAGGACCAGATTTTTCAAAACTCAAATGTTTAGTCTTTGTGCACCATAACGATTAAAGACTAAACAGGGTGTAACAATGGGAGCGTTCTTATCTAGAATCGATATTTTACAACCAACCTTCGCATTACCGTTGCTTTAAATCCAGATTTTTTTTTTTTTGGTAAGACCGATAATAGCACATAACAGCAACATACTTTATCCATCGCAGTATCGCCAACTACAACCTGGGAGTCTTTAAGTCAAGAGGGAATAGGTTACTTCTAGGCAAGCGTGCTCCATCTTCGACTAGGTGAGAGTGGTCAAACGCAAGCCTATCAATGACCAAAAAAAAACTGTCAAGACCGGTCAATTCAGATATTTTCACGTACTTAAGTCTTAAGTGCATTCTTGGTCCTTTCTCGTCGAGGTCACACAAGAATGCATGTGTATGCAAATGTCACGCCATATGTTTTCGCGCACGTATGACGTAGTTTGTGGGGCAATGTCAGCAGTACGTGTGAATCGGGAATTATATCGGCAGTCATTGTGTGTGGTGTCTCGTGACTTTCTCTGTTCAAAGACACACACAAGTCGTAGTTTGGGTAATTTTAGGGTTCCGTACCCGAAGGGTAACCAACGTGAAGCCTTCGCTGTCCAGCCGTCCGTCCGTCTGTCTGTCAGCGGGCGTATCTCACGATCCGTAATAGCTACACAGTTGAAATTTCAAACTGTCTCCCTTTTACGGATTATGAGATACATACAGCAGGTACGGAACCCTTCCTGTGCGAGGCCGGTTTTTTTTGTTTTCAGGGCTAAAGGCTTTTAAGTCAATAAGATTAGGGCTCTGTAATGTATTATGTATAGTTTGGGACCCGTAGTTAAACATCCAATAACTTACAAAGAACATGGAAAGAAAGTTTCCATTATTAATTATGTCTGAGAACTGTGTAAGTTAGATTCATGAATTTGGATGCTACCAAAAGTCTTTTCACAATATTATGCCGAAACGGATCTTATTTCCTGCTGGAAACGAACAGGGCCCTGGGGTAGAACTCGAAACGCTTACCCATAACATTATGACGGTTACGCCATTTCATTGTCACGAAGCAAATAAAATGACTCCCCAGCGACATTCCACCGTTTTTATTCAAAGCAGCTATACATAGGATACTTAGGTACTTCCCGACAACCGACATAATATTTTAGGGTATACCAGTCGGGTATAATGACGTCACATCAAACGAATTACGGAAACAATGTAATTTTTCATGCATTTCACAGTTCTTATTGACACAGCTGTTCGACGTTCTACGAGTATTTAACTGGAATTACGCATTTGTTTCTAAAGCAACGAAGCATAGTCATCGATTACAATTACAGCCATAAAACATACTTTCAGATCGTTTTCTCTAACACTTCTGGAATTTCAACTCTCGGCTATGAGCGGAGCGTTGAAAATCGAACGGCGTGCTTTATTTGGGCCTTAAGGGTCTACTACCGACCAAGTGGCGCCTTCATTAAATAAAAAATCGTATCATAGCCTAGAAAATAAATATTAAAGAATCCAACGTCACGATTGTTACAAATAGGATAAAGTATTTTTAACCGACGAAAAAAAGGAGGAGGTTCTCAATTCGACCGTATATATGTTTTTTTTTTTACGTTGTTCAAACAGGTCTCAGAATGTTTCGTATCCAAAGTACCTAGTAGGCAAAAGTGTCACAAACGGCCGTTTTTGGTAATTTTGCCTACTACTTTGGATGTTATGCTATGCTACGATTTTTTATTCAATGACGTCTAGCGCGTGTGACGAGTGGCGCCCGCCACTTGGCCGGTAGCACGGCCTTAAATTTAGGTGTCGCCTAATGTTAGTGAAACTAGGCATGAGTTTTTTGTTTTATGATTAAAGCTTAGTAAGCTCCAGGAGTTACCTTAACAAAGGAAGTGAACTTTAAGCGATCAAACCTCACAGATTTCTTAGTTAATGTAGGTTGAGCTCGTTGGCAAGAAAATAATTAGCACAATAACTAAGAAGAACACAGAATATTACTACTAGGTAAGATATACGTAGGTACATAAACCGGGGTTTTCCCCCAGTTTTTCTTTGTTTTTGTGTTTCTCTGTTTTTTGCGTCATGTTTACCGTAAATAAACGTATTTTCTTTCTTTTCTTTTCTTTCATAATATGTAACTATACATCTCACAAAATCTGTAATTCGTCATGAAGTGAGAGTCAAAAATTTACTAATTAAACATTTCCTGAGGGAGAGGCATTCTTTATGAGATATTTAAAACATTTCCCAAGATATATCCGCTATTCCACTAGCTTCCTTTCTAACTGGACTCTTTAGTGACGTCAACTTGCCAGAGAACCACTTATTCAACAAACTGCCTCTTCCCCGTGGTTTTGCTCCCGTGACCTATTCCACAGAAACTGCATTTTTCCAAGATACAAATAAGCCATGACACTCAACAATAATGTACAGTCACGAGCAAAAATGTACAGTCACGAGCAAAAATATGTACACAAGCAAACTTTACTGAGGGCTCTTCCCGGTCCGTCTATCGTCAACGCGAGTGGTCGAAAAGCTTGTCGTTTCCCTTGATATAGGAACTTACCTACCTATCTACAATAATACGCGGTAACAAGAATTTGTTAGGTAATTGGCAGGTACTTATCTAGGTGCCTACCTATCTACATAATAACAAAATCAGTGAAAAAAAAATTGATATCAGAGCCGCACTTTCAGCGATTAATTTTTACAAAATAATTTTTCTTGTTTTAAATTTTTCATTCAGATAGATGTCATGGTAAAAAGAAATGCCGTCGAAACTGTTTCAGCTCTTCCAAAGATTCCTCTTGCAAACAATTTGACAGCTATAATATTAGTTTAGATTTTCTTTTTGCTCCTACCCGATAAGTTCATCTTGAGGAAGTCTGTTAGATTAATCCTAGTAATTACTAGTAACAAGACTAAGTCGACAGACATTATCACGCATTTAATTACTAATAAATGCCGCTACTACCCACACAAACACAACTAGACTATGTAATTAGAATTTTACTAGCAGTAGTACGAGACGTGTCTACAAAGTGCCGAGTTTGCCAACGATCATCACATGTAAATGAGTCATATGTGATCTGATATGTAAACAGTTTTATTATGAATCACTTTTTATTTTATTATTGCATAAAGGAGGAGGTTCACATTTTTTTTACCAAACGTTTCTGATCTTTAGACGGTTAAACATTTTTTTTTATTAAAAAAATTTAACGATACGTCACCGGATTATTATTATCATCTTATTTATCATAAGCACCGTTAGTTTATGATAAATCACGTAAAATTATACGCCGTTTATTTTATAAAGACTCGGATACATCACAAAATCAAAAGATGACGATTTATTGTATTAGAAATTATCTATCATGAAATGTATTTTGAGTTTACACTGTCGCAAGATTTATTACAATCTCACGGTGTTTGCAAGTAAACGGTGGCACTGTGGCGATTGTAGACACAGCCTAAACTCAGCTGGTCTGCACCGGGTTTTAGCTGGCAGTTGAGAATGGAGAGTCGACGGAATATAAAAGAATAGGCGTCACATTTGTTTTATGTCAGACTTGAGTTGACCTGTTTGAAGTGGGCAGATTTATCTATTTTCCAATTAATATAATAATTCTCAGTCTATCCCTCTTTCTTTCATCACACTCCTCATATTAGCCAGTCACTCTCATACATCACACTCTCGCGTAGCCAGCGAGTGAGACATTCCCCCAAATTATAGAGCACCCTAGAGCCCTGCAGGCCTTACTGGATCTTGGGGTGCCACAATACTTACAAGGATAAAAGAAGGAAATAATATTTTACAAGACGCTTGAAGCGAAACTGGTTGTATCATTAGCAGCGGTTATAAATTATCAGAAAGTTTTTTTACGTAGTTTATCAAGCAGGTTTTCTAGGTCTATTGCTTTGAGCTTTTACTAAAAGACAACATAAGTATCGGAATGCACAAGTCGATATTCCGAGACCGGGTCGGAATTTGACTTATGGATTCCGATTCCCAAGTACCGTGTCAAAGGATCAAAATTTTTTCCAATTTAAGACTCGCTTTGAAAATTCTCAAGAGCCCCAAATTCAGCAGTCGATTTTTACATGACAGACGATATATGGAAGTTAAATTAGGTTATTCATTACCCATTGTTTATTCATACTTGTCGGGTTTGTCGGTTATTAAAAGGCTGAGTGGGTCATGCGAAGTGCGAACGACCGGCGGAATTTATTATGATTGTTTTCGCCCAAGCTCGTTTATTGCCACTATCCTAGTTTGTGTTATTCGGGTCGAGCTAGAGAGTTCAACTTTTATCGGTGCCTGTATTGTTTAGAATATTTTACACTATGGGACTTTGGCATGCGGGGAATGATTTAATGATGGAAGCAATTAATGTACTCGTAAAGAACTCAGAGAATTAATAAGGTACTAACTGGGGCAAGTTCAGAGCTAAAATTGAAATGAGAACCGATGTAGTGCAAAGTGGCGTAAATCTATCCACTTCCTGATTAATCTAACGTTTTTAAAGGAAACAGAGGTAATAACTACCTCTGTGTAAAGCGAAATTAATACATTCTAACCCTTGTGGCTTAAAGAAAGCATAGTTCCACTGACGGCATCCATAAAAAAAATATTTACGTACCCACATCCACAAACATTCGGTAGCCGCATTACGAAACCAATGTTGACAATAAAGACACAGTAATTTCATAAAACTCATGTTCTATCGGACGTGACGTCACCGAAAGGAAACGCACCGTGTCCTGGCGGGGAAGTCATCATTCCCATATCGTCTCTAACACAGTTACATCCAGAAATACACACCACCAACAGAAATCGATCCTTTGATTCCACAAGAAACAACGGATGGAGAGATCAACGAAAATCGGTCGGTTCTAAAAACAGCTGTTGACGAAGAGCGTCTCCTTTTAAGTATTTTTATTTGTCAGAGCGGTCTGTTGGATTTTAATTAAATGAGTTTTGGAATAGATGAATGTCGAGAATAATTAAATAATGTGTGTGGAGAAGAAACAAAGACAAGAGTTCTGATCTACACCCCACTTTTATGTTTGAATAATTTCTGCTAGCGGCAACAGCTTCGCCCGCCTGGAATTAGTACTTCCCCCGTTATTAATTATAGCCTATGTGCTATCGCAGATTATAATCTATCTCTGTGTCAAATTTCATCGAGATCCGTTGAGCCGTTCTGGCGTGATTGAGTAACAAACATCCATCCATCCAAACTTTCGCATTTATAATATTAGTGGGATGTACGTTTTAAAACTTTTACTTGAAGATCTAAAATAACTAAGGGCCGATTTCACCATTTCCTCGATAAATGGACTATTCAACACAAAAATATTTTTTCAATTTGATCCAGTAGTTCCTGAGATTAGCGCGATCAACTAAATAAACAAACAAACTCTTTCTGTGCATAGAAAAGTCGTATTCACATCATTAAATTATCTTACCTAGATACATAAAGTAGTTACATTTCCGCAACGATAATTATCTGTTAGCACAGGCTACCGAACTGGTCCTTCGAGCCGGATTCTAACCATCGGGGAAACTCAAGAAATTGCGTGTAGAAAATTTAAAGTAGAATCAAGTATAAATTAATGTGTATGAAGCCTTCTAAAACTGCGGTATAGAAAATCAATTCCTCTTAACTCATTGGATACGAAGTTTTTCTTTTTGAACACATCGGTTCATCATCTTCATCATTTCAGCCGAAAGACGTCTACTACTGGACATATGCCTCCCCCAAGCATCGCCACAATGACCTTTTCTGGGCGTCTCGTACCCATAACCTATAGCTAGGTTGCTTCTAACTATTTGGGTATCTTCCCCATGAACAGATGATAACATTACAATTTTATTGTTTCCATGCGTCCCTTCATAGCAGGAACATTAGCCGAAACGACATAAGTGCATCAGTCACCGGGGCATGCTCATAAAAGTCTACGACGAGCAATAACTATAAAAAAGTTAGTTAAAAAACAAACAGGGGATCGCATCAATGTGTACACGACTCACGCGCATATGCTCTGACGTAAACTAACGCTTGATTGGTGCATGGCGTTCCAAATTCAATTTTCGTTTTAGGTAATTTCTTTTTTTAAACGTTTGATGTATTAGGGATATTGAACGGATATTGTATGAGACATGTCATTCTTAATTTGAATTTGAAATTTCCTTTCAAAGGACGACAAAAACATACTGACAATGAACTTCTAATAGCAGACATGAGACAGTCAAGAAACTCAAAATAATGAGTTACAAGAAGAAATTATGGCTAGTATTGAATAGTAAGTGGCATCATACAACAGTAGACAAATTAGCATATGTATTGCCAATGAATCAGTGGACAGTCAGTCGGAAACTGTCCATGATTCACGTTGATGCGCAGTGGTTGTGCAGAATAAAAAATAAAATGTCTATTAAACACATCCGAAGGACTTACAAGGAGGGTACTTATAAATGCTAAGCATAGACTGTGTTTTCGTCCTTCAAACTTACATTATTATAGCTATAGCTTAGCAGTCTTGGATGAGTCTATTGCTGAAAAAAATTACTTGATTGCGAAAGTTATTGTTCCTGTTAAACAGAAACAAAACCCGACCAGAGACCGAAAGAGTCATCGCGGCCTTGGCACAGGCAACTGACGGAATACGGGTGGGTTTTAGTCAGTAAGAGTCTGACACGCCCACCCGCTCCAGAGCGATTAAATAAATAAAATAAATAAATAATAAATAAAAAGCCCTCTATTTCCTGTAAATTTACATTTCTTACAATCTATGTATGCATTCGTTCTTGATTATTCTATGTTACTATTACCTTTTATATTTTTATTTAATATAAATGTCTTATATACATTTACATTAAATAAAAATGGTAATGTAAACTATTTATTAACCTTCATTTAGTTCTTACTAAGTAATTATAATCTTACATAAATTTATATTTATTTATAACTATTTTTGATATACTTTTTTGTCTAATCTATTTATTTATTTAATCTACCGGAACCCCAGAAAGGGTAAAGGCGTCCTCCAGTGATGCCAATTTGACTCTGTTTTGTGCTACTTGTCTCCAGTTTGGACCAGCTATTGTTTTAATATCGTCTTCCCAAGTTCCCATCTTGTAATAGGTCTCCCTCTTGTTCTTTTGCCTAGTGAACCTAAGCAATTACACACCGTATAAAAAAGCCCAGAATCACACACTGCTGAGTTATAAGTCTCCCCTTTCTACTTTACAGGATTAAATTTGATTATGTGCGTTTCCGAAAGTGCAGCCAACACTTTATTAGTCTGTGGCTGGCGTTGCGCCGGCGACCCTTATGGCCAATGTCAGATGGTCAGATATGAGCTTCCCCTTGTAACAGGCAGTATGCAAACGAATGCCATGGCGGGCGCGAATAATTTACGAGTTTGGCAAGCAGACTTTTAAGGGTTAATAAACCTTATGGCGGATATAATGTGCTTTCCGGTTTGTTCCTTCGTTACTGCGGAAGGCACATAGGTAAGGTTGCCAACCGTAATCTAAAATAGTGTATTGTACTTTATTTCATCTAGGTGTACTCTATAATCTGTAATACTAATAGAGTACGCTAAAATTCTCTTTTTTAGCAATGTTTACTATATTAATACCAGTCATGTATAGCTATTGACATAACCCAAACATGTTACGTTTGTGTTAAATATGTTCAATGAAATTAATAAAAATAAGATTTAAAAAAATAGACTGAGAATGTTTGGAGGCATAAAATTCTTATAAATATTATGAAAAATTGTTATGGCACATAACAATTTTATTATATTTTTTTTGCAAAAGGCACAAAAATATCTTTTCAAAAATTTAAAATTTTTGCTCTTTTTTTGTAAGGTGGTACTCTTTATTTACCCCGTCTGAAATCAGATATACTCTATTTCTTTTAAAAAAGTTGGCAACCCTACACATAGGTGTCAATTATTTTAGCGGTAGGACAGTTATATACCTTTGTTTTTTGGGAGGGAAATCATCAAATAACATCTCCCGCTCTGGATGGAGCTCAGGGCGTGTCAGACTCTTACTGACTAAAACCCACCCTTGTTCCTTCAGCTGCCTGTGCCAGGGTCGCGGTGACTCTTTCCAAACCCGCCACCCATGAAGAAGTTATATGGCTGCCAGGGTCCCGGGATTGGGAAGCAGTAGAATCGCGAAGGAGGAGGCGGAACGGGTGAGGGAGACTCAACGGAGTGGCCCTCACGCCCCCAGCCGCAGCCGCCGCAGGAGACGCCCTGGGCGTCGGGGGTCGCGAGCCGATCGGCCTGCGGACGACGAGTAAGAGCGGTTGCGCACTACGTCCGATACTTATCCGTTAACGTGACGGTCCGACGTGGCCGTTGAACAATTTGTATGGTAGGTTACGCACTACCGATCCGAGTTTTCTATAGATCTGTATTTTGACGGATAAATATCGGACGTAGTGCGCAAACGCTCTAATGGGTATCAGCACCAGGCCCGAGAGTCGACGGCGCGTAGTGTTCCACGCGCGCCTGAAAGAGATGTCAGCCACCACTGACGGGGCCCATCATGGCCGATGCCGGATAAATTCGTAACAGAGTTACCACGCCCCTGGGCACTCGGGCAAGGAAGGAACAGAGGTGGGTTTTAGACATTAAAAGTCTGACACGCCCTCCCGCTCCACCCAGAGCGGGAGAAGTCATGATGATTTCCCACCCAAAAAAAATAAAAAAGGGTCCCGGCCTCCCGGGATTGTTCGAAGGAGTCACCACGACCCTGAAACGCAAAGGGCAACTGAAGGAACACAGGTTGGTTTTAGTCAGTAAATCTGACAGCCGGAGCGGGACTGAGGGAGAGCGTGTCAGACCTAGGGCGGGAGAATTCATTTGACAATCTACCTCTCAAAAAAAATTTAAGTTATATGGCTAGGATAGAAGGCAAAATTCAGAAAGTTCTCATCATGTTAATTGGTTTCAAACCGAAATGCTTTAAAAGATCGATCTACTATTTCGACGTGAACGGAAAAATCTCGTCGCTTTTCTAGCTACAGGGCCTTTAGTTGACCTGATTCGAAATGCGGCCAAGATCTACTAAGTCGCCGATCAGAAGTTAGGTCAATGCGACTAGTTATTAGGTTTATATATTTCGGCTTACGACGCGATTATTTAAAGAAGGAAGATTATGTATATGTAGCTTTGGCACACTGTAGCCTTAGCTGCTTTACTTGCGTCTTGACTTGACACGCAGGCTGTAGGGATTTAAAAAAAACTGGCCAAGTGCGTGTCGGAATTGGCACATTAAGGGTTCCGTACTATAATTGGTATTTGTTAGTAAAGTATACGTAATAATAAACATTATCACCAAACAAGTTTATAGGTCAATGGGAGGTTAAAATTTCTTCGTAACAAAATTTTGTGACAGACGACGGACGGACGGACACGTGAATGACAACAATAGGGCGTTTGGACCCTTCGGGTGCGGAAACCTTAAAAACATGAAGTCTCTCGCCAACAGGTAGAAGTAGTACCTAGGATTTTTTGTGTTATGGTGATGTGGGAAGTGATGTTTCCGAAAATGTTATTTACTAAAACTAGGTATGTTATTGACTATGACTGACATTAATGACAAAAGTAATAAAGCCATAATATGGAGAGCAGTGCTGGCCCAGCGGTAACGGGTCGCAGCTTACAAGTTGTAGGTCGTGGGTACTAACCCAGGCAGGCACTTTATTTGTGTGAGTTTTTCATCACCACTACTCCCAAAACGGTGAAGGATAACATCGTGAGGTAACCGGCATGTCCTAGAACCATAACTTAGAAGACAAGTGACATCCATCAACCTGCATTGGGCCCGGTTGGTGGATTACGGCCCACACCCTTTCACAGAGAGGACGGCTGCGTTGCAGCACTGGAGACATTAAAAGGGGGATTATTCTATATTTTATTTTATGTCCAATGTGTGACCATTGCGTAAACGCTTAGTGTGGCGTAATTTTTTATTTTATCGTACCCTAATTAAGTTTAGCAGAACTTCGCAACGACGGAACCGGGCGGCGGAAGTTCATGATACTGCTTTTACTACCATCTCACTTGTTTTTATGCATTTCATTCAACTTTTAACCTACTTTTAATAATCGTATGATATTGTCAATAGTATAATAGATACTTAGCTACCAACTATTAAGTATTGAATTATTTTATTCTATTTACTAGCTTCCGCCAGCGACTTTGCCTGCATGGATTTAGTACTTCCCCACCATTATAAATTATAGCCTATGTTTGTCTATGTTCTGATGTATAAGCTATATTACTGTAAAGTTTCATTGTAATCCGTTCAGTTTTTTTTGCATGAAAGAGTAACAAACATACATGCATCTTCATAAAATTTTACATTCATCATAATATTAGTAGGATTTGTAGATATCTAACCTCAAACAACCGACTGTGCCAGACATTAGGGTTACCAGATGTTTATGAAGTCTCAGGAGTGTCAATGGTATATAAAGTGTCAATAAACGGTAGAACTAAATGACACTTGTGATTTAACCACTATGTGTGTGAACTTTCAAGCAGCTATCTGCAATATGCCTGAAGCATGACCTCAGCTTTTTTGGGCATATTATGCGCTGAACTGGCATAGTCTGTAAGGACTCTAAAAATACACTCAATGCAAAGTACCGACAGGATAGTTGGATGCAACGCAATGAAGAAGACTGTAAGGCAGCATGTACCATTCCACACTGCAGAAGATGGAACAACTTGGAAACGTGGCTTGCATTAGTGTAGTGATTCTGGTAGTTTTCATACTTTTTAGTTTAGTTTGTGGTTTGCACACAAGTATAGAACTATTTCAGCTATATGAGATAAGCTTTAAAATAACTAAAAACTTAGCTTGTGGTCTGCAATCAGGGTTGAGGTCCAAAAAATACGAAATATTACGACATTATGGCCCAAATATTTTGTTATTTGAAATCCACACGTAACCAGGGAACATAATTTTGAAAAATTATTAGCTATTTTTATTTAATTAAATAAGTATTTGGAAAGACAGACTAATAACAGTTCAACCACAAAGTATAGAAAACTTTAAAACAGTAAAATAACTAATACTAAAAACTAGTGGTGATCGAAATTCAATAACTGACCCTGTTCCCGATGCCGGTAGGCAACTATTTTTATATATATATATTTTTTAATTTATTTAATTTTAATATTTAAAAATGTAACAAATAAGAAAAATGATTAACTACTTAATAATAAACACAAGATGGACAAAAATTGTTTAAAGTTATTTTGACAGTAAAATTTAAGCAGGTCAACAGTTGGAGAATGTGAAATGGTATTTGTAAAAATGGTTTGGTTGTCTTTACACTGATTTGCCCTATCCCCGAATATCCTTCTAGTATAAAACTGTATCACAAGCGGATAGTCTTCCTCAACCTTAGAAACAATGGATTCCCACAAGGTTCCAGTTACAAGTCACATAATTAAGCAGATTGATTACATACTGTATAGGTAATAAATTATAGTTAGTATTAAGGTTTGTTTTATTGTCAAAGACCATAAACAAGACATGACTGTGAATGATAAACAAAAGAGTACCTATATACAAATACATGTCAAATGCATGGTAGTTGTGTGTAATGCTTTTTTTATTAATTTAATTTAATCCTATTTACTTCACATTTTGGAAGTGTTTTTTCACAGAAAACACAACATTCCCAAAATGTCATCAGCAAAACTACTTTGTATCTTGTTGGCAAGATAACCGGCAGCAGAGAACGCGCGCTCAGCTTCTACACTTGTAGGCACTACAGACTGTAGAGCATTGTGTGCTAACGTTAAGTAACTACCCATGGACCCTCCTGATTCAGAACGAGTTAGATAGTCCCATGCCGGTAATAATTTTCAATCCAGCCAATCCTGTGGGATCCCGCCGTGAGCAGGATTGATGAAATCATGCGGGATCTCGGTATTTCTGGATCTTGGTATACCGAGATTGGAAGCCCTAGTGCCAAACATACTCCTCCGTCCGCATAATTTTCGTAAAAAAGAGTTTGAAAGTTTTTCCTTCACTTATTAATATATAAGAGTAGCTCTTTTGAGCTTCTTTTTGTAACTTTTGGACATAAAATAAAATCTGAAATTATCTTCATTGAATGAATCAGGAAGGGGTTACCTTAAGGTTGGTTTTGTAAGTTATTTTTAATTTTACCATAGAGCATTTTTTATGTTTAAAAAAACATATGTTTAAAAAAACATAAATTGAAATTCTTAAATGGAAGACTATACATTTTTACAATATAATAAATTTCAAGACAATGTCTCAACATCTAATCTATTATTGGCCACATGATAACAGTTTAAATTAGTAGTAATATCTAGTACAATTGCATTCTAAAGTGCTGCAAGAAGGTGTATACCTATCTAATTTGTATTTTACTACAATGGAAACATTTGTTCTGAATTGATAATTTGCTGTTGTGTTACTGTAATTTATTTTTTATTTAACAATCTTACAACTTATTTCATTTTAGAGCTCTGTTGTTAAAAGTTGAACGGAGTCTTAGACATTTTCATTACTTTATCTTTGAAATAATCTAGCCAATAAAATTTTATCTTGAGTATGAGTTGTTGTCATGTTTACAAATTAGGTGCCGAGATAAAAAAGGGATACTTTTTCAAAAGTAAAAGAAAATTAAACCTTTTTAGTGGGTGCAAACTCCTACTGAATTATTTTTATAGATTGTAAATAGAGCAATGCGTTAGTTTTTAGAGAACTTATTCAACCTTTACAGTGCCAACTCGAACAAAGTTCCTTAATCTATAGTACTACAAACATTTAGGGTGGTAATCAATATTTAGAAGGTAAACTTTATCTATCTTACATACGATTTCTTAGACGCATTAGCTAATAATAAAATCTTAAGACTTACTTAGATCCTGAGCTTCCGCAGTGCCCTTTGTCAGCGCTAATAGTAATAAATGCACCAAGCACAATACACAAATATTATCACTTAACATTTTCACACTAAAAGTTTTTTGTGACATTGTTAAAACGAGACTAGCAAGGTGAGCTAGAAAATAAACATGTTACTTAAAAATAAGTTGCATTATGTCCAAGCAACAAGGCACTGCACATCATTCAATAAACACTTGACCACATCCAACACAAGCACGGCTTGCTTTGAATTTGAGTCTTGAGAAACGAAAAAAACACAAATTATAATGAATGACAGACAGGCACAGGCTATATATTATTGTAGTCTTTGGGCACAGCAGGAGACAGACGTCACTGCACCACACAGACTATAAATGAATTTAAACTATGGTATGAAGTTTTGGCGGGATTTTCTCGAGTGAAGTTCAATGGCTGTTTTAATTATTCGTTTATTGATTCCTAGTGGATATTGCGATGTGAAATTTGTGTAGTTTTGTGTCTCAAGTGTCTACGCAACTAGACAATATGTGGAATCATTCAGTCAATCACAAACGGGCGCGATCTCGGTAAAATAGGGCTGAGAATTCAATTGTACTGTTGACTACCTCAGCGAAGTTTGGCGAGAAGGCTGACTCGAGTACTCGACCGACACATTTGTTGCCAAATACTGCAAAAAACATTAGAATGTGTTACATCTGCATTCTAATGGCAAAAAAGTAAAAATACACTACGTAGGACTAGGCAACATTCTCAAAAGACCCTTACCCTCGGGCGTTACCTTCGGGTTGACTCCGGGCGAGAGTGGCGCAGAAGTGAAAAGTTGAACATTAACGTTGTGCATTTTTGACTATTTTGGAATCGTCTTACGAATTTTCGATCAGGTCACGTGTCCTGACGCGAGTTTAATATTTTATACCCATCCCAAGAAAAGTGCTCAACGCCACTTTTTTTTAAGTTTTCACTTAAAAAAAAAAATAAACTGTGGTAGGCGAGAGCTCAATCTAAAACTGCTTATTCACATTCACTGTCCTGAATGATAAACTGAAAATGCGCTCCACACTGATGCAGAACACATCGTCACTTTTAGTTAATTTAATAGGTCTCTTGTAATCTACATAGGCAGGAATTATGAGAATTTAAAATGCGAGAGCAAGCAAAGCGAGTTATACAAACTTCGAGCATCCCGTCCCGCATAGATTTCATTTTCTTTTGACTGACAAGAAGTTATAACACCGAGACGATCATGTGCATTTGACAAGTCTTACGTGATTGATGGTTTCACTTGATGGGAGAATTGACGCCCATTGAAGGTGCCAGGGTTCCCAACCTTAGGTTTTTTCATTAGATCATTTCATGGCCCTTATGCATGAGAATGCATTGCATTGCATGGCATGAGAATTTAAAATGCGAGAGCGAGCAAAGCGAGTTATACAAACTTCTAGCATCCCGTCCCGCATAGATTTCATTTTCTTTTGACTGACAAGAAGTTATAACCCCGAGACGATCATGTGCATTTGACAAGTCTTACGTGATTGATGGTTTCACTTGATGGGAGAATTGACGCCCATTGAAGGTGCCATGGTTCCCAACCTTAGATTTTTTCATTAGATCATTTCATGGCCCCGGCCCCTCAAGGTTTCCACCAGCGTGCGGTGTAGGGTATCTGGGAGGCCGTCCAAGGTGACGAAGGACCGCAGGCTCCTCGCAGTGGGGTCCCGGGTCTCGCGCTCGGGGTCTTCGAGCGGAGAGCTGGGCGCCACAGTCAGCTACAACTCGGAGCGAGCGGCCAGGCTTGCGGGGGTCGTGGAAACCGCTATCAAGGATGTTGTCCAGAAGAGGCTGGCTTCGTCCAGGAGCAGTGCCACATCCGCAGTCACGGCCTACATTGTGGCGGTGGCGGAGGCGATGAGTTTCGGCGGGCCTCCGTCTGCATTGGACGAGACATCCAAATTGCGGGCGGAGGTCGCCCGCCTGACCGCCACCATGGAGCTTCTTGTGAAGGAGAACAAGAAGCTCCGGGCAGACCTGGCCGAGCTCCGAGGAACGTGCACCCGGGGTGGGAGCGTGGGAGCAGCGCCAGCACGGGCCAAGTGAGCCCCTGCCTGCGGAGAACCAGATTCTCGACCTGGTGCGGCAGGAGCTGGCTGCCTTTAACAGGCGGTTCTCCGTGCTGGAGGGCATTGTCCTGCACTCTCCACTAGCGGTGAGCCAGCTGGTCTTGAGCCAGTGGCAACCCACCTAAGTTTTCACGGTGAGCTGTTAACAGAATCGACCAGCTGTACACGAAACACGCACGGTACATAGAAATAACAGTGAAGAAAAAAGCAGCAAAGCAGCGAAGTTTGCCGAGAAGGCTGACTCGACACATTTATTGCCAAATACTGCAAAAAACATCAGAATGTGTTACATACATAAATGTAACACATTCTGATGTTTTTTTGCATTCTAATGTAAATTTACATTCTAATGGAAAAAAATACTAGTCTTACGTAGTGTAAGACTAGGCAATATTATCAAAAGACTATAGCCTTCCCTTCGGGAAAAGTAAAAAAAAAAATATTAAAAAATTGTTTAATTTGTGGTGTGAGGCGGGATTTTGGCGGGATTTGGCGCGATTTTGGCGCGTGAAGTTCAGTGGCTGTTTTAATTATTCGCTTATTAATTCATAATGGATATTCTGATGTAAAATTGTTGTAGTTTTGTGTCTCAAGTGTCAACGCAAATGGACAATATGTGGAATCATTGAAACAGGCGCGATCTCGGGAAAATGGAACTGTAAATTTTATTGTAGTAAAGACTACCTCAGCGAAGTTTTCCGAGGAGGCTGACTCGACACATTTGTTGCCAAATACTGCAAACAATATTAGAATGTGTTACATCTGCATTATAATGGAAAAAAAGTAAAAATACACTATGTAAGACTAGGCAATATGGTCAAAAGACTTTAGACTTCCCTTCGGGGTAAATAAAAAAAAAAAAATTGTGGTGTGGTTCAGTCCTGTTACACTGCGAACAAAATTGTTTTGTATGGAATTAGATACTTTTTTAGCCAACATTCAGAAAACGTCAGCTGACGTCAGCATGACCAACATTATACTACGAATTTTCTAAGGTTTTGTAATTTTAATCTGGGGTTACAAAAATGGCTGCCTTCTCTTTGCGCATAGTTATGTTCGTTTTGTGATTTTTCTGTTTGTTTTTTCCTTTTTCTATATGATTTCGGAATATAGCTTATCAGAATAATTTCTGTGATTGTATTTAGATACGTTGAGTCGTGCATCTGCTTCTCTGTTTCATCCTCACATAGTTTTAATCGAGATATTGATTCTTTTATTCTAAGTGACTTGCGAGATATTGTTGCTAATACTATTTAAAAACGATACAAGACAGTGACTCTAAGTTTGTGAACCATCATGAGCAAGGGTCACAGATGTGAAGTTTGCAGTATCAAGGAGGCCTGGCGTACTGGAAACAAGTTGCTTTTTTCCAAGTTTCCACTGGATCCAAACCGGTGAGTAAAGATCAGATTATATAGGCTTATAGTACAAACCGCACAGCACCGATTGTAGCAACACTTGGGGTAGGCCTATGTCCAGCAGTGGACGTCTTTCGGCTGAAATGGTGATGATGATATCCTAATAATTAAATTGTCTAATTTGAATTGTAATCTAATTTAGTCTAAGTAGATTGATGGTTTAATACATGGTTCAGAGAGTCTATGAACGTGATCATTATATTATCGACTTAGGAGATCATTATGTAAATATGAAATAAATTCACAGTCAAAAATAGTCAGTAAGTAACCTTTTCTTTTGTATCTTTCAGCTGTCGAGAGTGGCTAAAACAAGTGCATCTACCAATAGAAAAACTGCATTAGCAGTGAAATTTATGTGCTAACCACTGGAAAAAAGGATTTCAACAAAAAAGGCAATCGTCTGAAAAGACATGCAATACCAACTTTGAATTTGATGGCCTTACTTCTCACTGACGCACAATTCAAAAGTCAAAAGGTAACTTTAATAAACACCATAATTTATCTCTATTATAATAATATAATTCAGTAAAGTCCTTTTAGCAAGACACCAACTGTTTTATTTTTGTTCTAGAATCTTGTCCACCAGCTACTGAACAGAATGATAATATCCAGGAAGTGCAAACAGGTATGTGGAATAAATACATATCTTTGATTGCCATCAACCAAACACAAATCCAGATTCCAGGCTTGTGTTTGTTGTAGAAACAACAAACACATTATTTTATGTTAGAACACTTACTTAGCTGACTGTTCTAGAAATTCCAATTCATTCAGTTCCAATTCACGTTCCAAAAACACAAGGGACTCTGCATTTAAAGGGAATAATAATTATACATTTATACAGTCATAATTATTATAAAATATAGGGTGAACTGTTGAGATGATCTGAGGAGGGAAAATTAAACTGGGAATGAAATGTGGGATAATTTCCATTCTCCACACGGGTGAAGTCTGTCATTTAAAATGTTTATCTTTTATTTTAATTAATAAAACATTAAGAGACTGAAACAATTAATGAACCTTGAATATTTGGTGGTTACAAACTAATTTCAAATCATAATGTATCTTTCAGATCATTTGCCTGAAGCAGTGCCGTCCACAAGCCAACATTCGAGACATGTCCTTAAGGAGCTGTCTCAAAATGGTAATTATGTTACTATATCCTACTAATATTATGACGGCACGGTTGGCGCAGTGGTTGAGCGTTCGGCTGCTGCACTGCGTGTCGCGGGTTCGATCCCCGCTTGGAACAAATATTTGTATGACCAGCAGATAGTTGTTCCGGGTCTGGGTTGTCTTGTCTATGTAAATTTACACGTTTGTGAGCGCACCACAAACATGTAAATTCACATACACAACCACAGGAATAATTCCTAATGTGGGGCAACGATTAAATAATAAATAAATTATAAATAATTTGAAAGTCTGTAGGTATGTTGGTCAGTATGTGATTTTGGATGTTTGTTAATCACCTTGGCTGAACTGATATTTGTCACATTTAGACCATGCAAGACATAATTATGTTAGGACAAATGATTTTTTTTATCTGGGTAGTACATATCCGTAGGATTATTTTCGAACTAAACGCATGTGAAGACTGTTTTTTTAAATAATATTATCAAATTTTATTCTTAATAATCAAGAAATAAGCTGGATGAGAGTTGCCGGAACCAAGCAATCTAATCTAAAACTAGTTTCAAATCATAACATAATATCATTTCAGATCTTTTGTCTGAAGCAGTGCCATCCGCGAGCCAGCAATCGAGACATATCCTCATGGAGCTGTCTCAAAATGGTTAGTATCTTTTTAAATAAAAATCAATTGCCAAAAATGTTTTATCCGTGCATCACTTCAAAGTGGCTGCACCTATAATTCCTTTTTTGTTGTATTCGTAATAGTCATGACAAGGTTTTTAAAATATTTTTTGGGAACATCCACCTGTAGAGTAGGTAGGTATATGTAGATATGTAGGTAGGTAAGTAGGGTAGGTATACCTTAGATAAGTACTTAGTGCTACCCGTGAGAAGCTGGGCCGGGTAAAGCTAGTTTTAAATATGATTACCAAATTCTTTGAATAACATATTGTCAGTATCAATCTAAAAATTATATGGGTTTATAACAGAGAAATATTGAGAATGAGAGTATTTGTCACTAAGGCACAGGTTCAATTTTTATACTGCCACTGTTGTAGTAATTCATGACACAGGAAAATTAGCTATTCTTTTACTAATTTCTCTTTGCATTTACTTTTCAGAAGGAATGCATACCCAAAGTGAGAGAGAGAAATTTAAAGAAATAAAGCAACATTTAGAAAACTATCTGAGGAAAAACTAAGTAAGTACTTTATCATTATGATTATACTATACATAGTTAGACGCCCACGCCCTCCTACGTGAAGATTTTACCATACTTACAACTAAGGTTCGGTTCCTATAAACAAAAACGAATAGTTTTGCTTACCAGCGGTACCTTTTTTTTTTTGCCAAACGGCATAAATAGATTCGTAAGCATACCTGTGATATAAGGATACAAGTCTTAATTTTTACCAATAACGGTCCGTACATTATAGGAATCGGTCATTAGTATTATTATCTTCCAGTCATCATTCCACTTCCAAAAAATTGGAATTCACATAAATGAATGCAACTGATATGCTACAGAGCTAAATCTAATTTTTAAGTTGGTATAATACCTACACAAATTCGTGTTCATTATAATCCATAAAGCTTTTCTCACGTGATGATGTTAAAAACAAATATACAGCCAGATTGAAAGATATTCTCAAAATTGTTTCGAGTTCATTTGTGCTCTACTGCTCATTTCAAATAGAAAATATCCCTGCGTTTTATATGCAGGGAAATGTTTACAAGTCTCATAGAATATTTTGCTTATATTTAATTATCTTTACAGATTTAACACCAAGGAAAAAGCATTTAATGGAGCAATTACAAAAACTAAATGCATCGTGCATCACTTAGATGCAGCGCCAGTCTCTTGGAAAAATTGGAGTCAGGCGTTCTGAAAGAAATTGTGACAACAAAAACAAAAAAGAAAGCTCGGCGGTCGACGTTGGTTGGACAACGAAAAATAAAATATCAGCCTTGACTATATTTGAGAGGCCACCAAAAGCCTATAGATACTTGCAGCATCTCATGCCATTGCCAAGCGTAAAAACAGTGTACAATGTTTTAAAAAAAAATCCAGTGACCACTGGTGTTAACAAGGCGGTGATTGAACATTTAAAAAAAAATGTTGTCAAAAAAGATGTCAAAGACATACTGCGGCTTAGTATTTGACGAAATTGCCTTAAGGTGGATGCTCCAGGGTAGCCCGCGAAATTCGAATTTTCTTACGTTTTTTGCAATTTGCAGGTCAGTGTCAGGTTGTATCTTGGTCATAATTTGATTCGCAGCCGTAGCAAGTATGTATTTAAAGAACTGTAATCATTAAAATCATCAATACAACTCTTTCAGTTAGTATTAGTACCAAATGTCATGATTTCATGAAATACTACATTTAGCACTAATACTAACTGAGAGAGTTATATTGATGATTTTAATGATTATAATTGTAGAAATACGTACTTGCTACGGCTGCGAATCAAATTTTGACCAAGATACAATCTGACACTGACCTGCAAATTGCAAAAAACTTAAGAAAATTTTAATTTCGCGGGCTAGGGTGGAGCTTTCACCTTAAGACCCTACTAACGGCTAAGTGGCGCCCTCATTGAATAAAAAGTCGTAGCATAGCACAGAAAATAAATATTAAAGAATCCAACGTCACGTTTATTACAAAGAGGATAAAGTATTTTTATGTTGTTAAAACAGGTCTCGGAATGTTTAGTATCCAAAGTAGTAGGCACAAGTGTCAGAAACGGCCGTTTGTACCGGCGCCACTTAGCCGGTAGTAGACCCTTAAAACGACGTCTTTTCTTAGATATTAATACCGATAAAGTTAAGGGATATGAAGACTTTGGCTTAGAAGCAGGACGTAGCTCTCAACTGAACGACCATGCATTGTTATTTATGTTGCAAGGTGTTAGAGCAAAGTTTAAGCAACCAGCTTTTTAATTTGTCAAGGGAACACTTTCCTCCCCAAAACTTGCATCCATAATTAAAGAAATCATAAGTATTGTTAAAGATACCGGTTTTAATATTAGAACCACAATTTGTGATCGGGGCCCTACAAACACGGGAGCCCTGAAATGATTAAAATCATTGTCCTCTCTACAATACGAGTGAAAATTATTTTACAAACTGTTATGACAAAAAAAGTTTATATTATCTATGATGTACCCCACATATTCAAGTCAATAAGAAATAATTTCCACAACTATATATTATTTAGAATAGATATTATTATGGATCATAAAAGTGAATGCGTAGTAGTAGCCCGCAATTTTTTTTTTGCAATTTTATGTCAGGTTGTATCTTGATCAAAATAATAATATGATTCGCGACAATAACAAATAATTTCAATTCTTATAATTAAAAGTATATAAACTCATAATAATATTTGTTACTGTCGCAAATCATATTTTGTTTAAGATACAACCTGCAAATTGCAAAAAAACGCAAGAAGAAATGAATTTTGCAAGTTACCTCTACGCACGTTTAATGTAAAAGTTGAGCTTTTTTTTTCCAAGATTTATTTATAATCTTTAGTGTTTATGCTTGAGTTCGTTTTTAATGGCATAATTGAGTGTGCTAGCTAACAAGTGGCGGATTATTTAATTTTATGATTATATTTTAGACATCTATTTATTTTTCTGTTTTACTTATGTTAAGATTGTTGCATATAATTATATAGATTCAAGTTCTTCAAACTTAACAGACAGATGTGTTGCTGGGGAGTTTGTTGGCCACTTCTTCTTCACAGCTAAAACACTAGGAAGGTGACGGGCGGGCGTTTTTGGGGGACTGTCTTTATGTAAAACTTTGACGTTCAAAAAGTGCTGGTTCTCAGCCTAGTTTGAATAAATGACTTTTGATTTTGATTGATATTTGATTTCTATTTTTTTCATCTAAACCGCTCTGAACAAGTATTTTTTACCCTTTTTTTTCAAAATAAATTGGGAATTTAGTAACCCCGTATAGCTGCATAGAATGCATTTTATCGATATCGATGAATTCCAAATATCGATAAGTTTTTGATTTCTATACGTTGGGCATCCCTAGCTATGACAGTTCTATCCTTTCAAGGTCATGATTGTCATTGTTAGTGCTATTTAGAATTTTTATGTTGGTACTCATGCTTTTTTTTCATGTGGTTGGATAAAAACCGGTAACAATTCTCGAAAACCGAATGTTCTAAATTCCGCCTCTGAAATTATATTCTCTTTGGTGTGGTTTTGTAATTTGTTTGTTTATTTGGTAGTATTTTGAAATTATATTCTCTTTGGTATTTTGGAAACGATTTGTATTGTAATATTACTTTATAGCCCAATGGTTTGACTTACTCCAACTCCAAACCAATAACTTGATCCATGCAGGTATGATATAGCGGTACTATACATAGATCCAAACACGTTTTAAAGGTGTGCGTACGTGCAGCGGAATGTTGTTGAATTTAAAGATTTTAATTATGCAGATATTTAGTGTATGACGTCGTATAATTGTGTATGGTAAAAAAAAATTTGTGCACGCAACCATTGTGGAGAAATTCACCAAAAACTGATTCCGCTGGGCGAACGTTGTCCTGGCGGAACTTTTTTTAATCCATAGACTTTAGAAGAAAAGAGATGTGTCCAAAAATTAGTGTGTATTTGTGTGTAATTGTGTATGTATGAATAAAACTAGTGCATGCATAAACTTCGGAGAAATTCAAGTTTCCGCTACGCGAACGTTTGGCCATTAGCTAGTTTTCATATAAAGCGCTTACATAGAGAACTGTAGATTTTTACATACGTTGTTTTGAATTTGTTTATATTTGTTTAAAAAACAGATTTAGAAAAAATCGTAGGGCTTAAAAGATAAAAATATAAACGTAAAATACGCTTATTAGGTCTTAGTTCTTAAAGTAAGCACTTTGGGGTCTAGATTTTCACGTTTATACAAACCTTGTAAGTGTCTGCAACATGTTGCCAAGTATCAATGATGTTCCGTTAGTAACTAAAGAGTTATAGGACAAATTTACCATGAACAGATCACTGTTTACAAAGCAGTCAAATATCACGACGTTCTGAAGGAATTTCATGGTAATATGTATGTCAATAATTAGTGTATTCATTTAACTATTCTTATGCAAAATTTCATGTCATTAAATTCAGTAATTAAAGAAAAACAATTATAATACTGACGAAGCATCGAAAACCTACATAACCCGACCAAGTTCGGATGGCTACCAAAAAGCGGCCGTGCCATATATCTAAGAAACGTTCTTAACCTTCCAATATAGTATTTATTAATATGGTACAGTTGCGTACACAAGCGTTAGGAAAAAGTAAAACAATTGCATTTCTTGAATGAAAAATATTTTTTTAATAATAACCATAAGACATTATTATATCGACGCCATGTGTCAAGTTAATGTGACCGAGTTGTACTAACACACACAAAATTTCAATTCAAAAACCGATTAGGTACCTACACAAATTAAACTCTATATCAATAGACCTAAGGTCTAATTTACAACAAAATTGCAACTAAATGAGCAAGTTCCTGTTACTCGGTTTATCCTTACCCAGGAAGGTGGTGATCTTGTTCTGGAAGTTGTTCCAGGTTGCCAAGGAGTTGACGATCTGTGAGAGGCCCACATACGTATATCATTACATGTAGGTAATAAACATAAGGTGATTATTTAATAACAATATTTCTTTTCAACATTTCGTTATAATCTGGTCGGTCGTTTAGTAGTTTAGATCTATTCACTAGTTTGTCTTTAACCAGGAAAAACATCTACTTTGTTACGATTATATTAATATAATATATGTCTAGTATAATTTATTATTATAAATTTAAGTAAATAGATATAGAATTAGATCAATCAGTAGATATTAACTTGGGTTTATGGTGTCTGTCCAATGTTAACATAACACAATTATTATAATTTATCTGCCTAATAAACTACCTACGTAAATGAATAAGTCTATAGCTATTAATTTATTATAAAATCTTACCTTATATCTGTTATCAGCTTCTCACTATCATTCACTCAATATTCCTACTACATAATTATGTTATGCTTCACTGTTACACTATAACATTAATAACACACTTTGTCAATATTATTATTACAGAGAATTGGCAATGCATAGCAAAACAACAGCGCATACGCACATTGTCCTTAACTGCACATTTATTTGTTTGTGACTGGGGATGAAACAAAATCAGGTTCAAGTTCAACAGCAAACGAATACGCGCGAAAACATATTGCCCTCTCTTTTCTTCAAGGATGACAGTACCGTTTCAAGCGGGAAGCCGCCTATCGCTCGTTGCGCGCAGCGCGTTGTCTATTTTTTCACACAAGAATATTTTTGATCAATTCATAACTACAATACTTAGACTATTTACGAGTAACTAAAGGATTAAGCGTACCGAACTTCGAACAAAATAATTCTGCATATTTTGGTGGGGTGCGGGGGCGGGGAACACGCTCACATACTTATGAAAAAAAAATCGATTCAAGAAGTAGTTTTTTTTAAGTTATTAGATTGTTTGATCCACTAAAGTTGCAAAGGGGAACGCTCGTGCATGCCTAGTCTATTGGTTAAATAGTATAATAAGCTACAATATGATAAATATTTACCTAAACAGAGTACATACTTACATGTGGTAAATATTTAATTTCCCTAAGGGGTCTATAGTTAGAATCCTGATCCGTGAAATCTTCAATAGAAATTAGCTGTATGAATTTTATTTGTCTTAGATAATATATTTAGATTATATCTCAAGTCTCAAGCGCATACTTAAATAAAGTACCTACGTAAATAGTACCTACTTTCTGTCATAGTCAAATACATTTAAAAAAGTAGGTGTACAAAAATAAATGACCTATAAATTATATCGAAACAACAATTGTGTTATCACCTATACCAATTAAATACCGGTATTATACTGTAAATTTTGGGATGTTACCTAAATATATTGCACGGCCGCTTTTTTGTAGCCATCCGAACTTGGTCGGGTTATGTAGGTTTTCGATGCTTCGTCAGTATTATAATTGTTTTTCTTTAATTACTGAATTTAATGACATGAAATTTTGCATAAGAATAGTTGAATGAATACACTAATTATTGACATACATATTACCATGCAATTCCTTTAGAACGTCGTGATATTTGACTGCTTTGTAAACAGTGATCTGTTCATGGTAAATTTGTCCTATAACTCTTTAGTTACTAACGGAACATCATTGATACTTGGCAACATGTTGTAGACACTTACAAGGTTTGTATAAACGTGAAAATCTAGACCCCAAAGTGCATACTTTAAGAACTAAGACCTAATAAGCGTATTTTACGTTTATATTTTTATCTTTTAAGCCCTACGATTTTTTCTAAATCTGTTTTTTAAACAAATATAAACAAATTCAAAACAACGTATGTAAAAATCTACAGTTCTCTATGTAAGCGCTTTATATGAAAACTAGCTAATGGCCAAACGTTCGCGTAGCGGAAACTTGAATTTCTCCGAAGTTTATGCATGCACTAGTTTTATTCATACATACACAATTACACACAAATACACACTAATTTTTGGACACATCTCTTTTCTTCTAAAGTCTATGGATTAAAAAAAGTTCCGCCAGGACAACGTTCGCCCAGCGGAATCAGTTTTTGGTGAATTTCTCCACAATGGTTGCGTGCACAAATTTTTTTTTACCATACACAATTATACGACGTCATACACTAAATATCTGCATAATTAAAATCTTTAAATTCAACAACATTCCGCTGCACGTACGCACACGTTTTAAAGGCACATGTAGTTCAAAATGCATTGAATTTTTTCAGCCTGAATCAAGCTCAAGCAGTGATTATAGAACGACACATTAATAAGACGAAAATTAATATGCTCAGACTTAGGACATTATTAATTATCCTCAACTTAGTTGGACTAGTCTGAACAATCCAACTTCAAATAGGAAGAAGTCATAAGATTTATTAGTTAATGGTTTAATTTCAGAACACTACAAAATAAGGTCAGAATAGAGTGTGAAACAGATTCAGAAGGTTGAACTCAAAATGAACTCTTGGCTGCAAGAAAAAATGGACGACAGTTAAGCTATGTTATTCAGTCTGATATGGTGTATATAAAAGCCACATAGCTTTCTTAGTGGTGGCTGCAAAACTATGCTAAACTAAGGTTCTTTACCTTACAGTAAAAAAATCTCTGAAATCTTTTTCAGAAGAGAACCAACAATTTCTTTTGAAAGAATTGGCATTTAAGAAAAAAATGAACATTGCAGACACCTACTTTCTAACAACTGGCAAAATTTAATGGGACCACTGGAAACCATGGGTAACTTTTTCAAGCCCTCTTTTGTAAGCATGACGTTCAAAAAGTATTAATTATGCTTTGTAAATACAATCTAACACCTGGCAAAATTATATGGTACCACTGGAAACCATGGGTAACTTTTTTAAGCCCTCTTTTGTAAGCATGACGTTCAAAAAGTATTAATAAATAGGCTTTGTAAATTTATTTATTACGTTATCGTTTGATTTAATTTCCCATTCAAGTACCTATATTAGTGAAGGTATGTACATTAGTGAAATTAAAAGTTTTAGGTACACATACTATCAACCTTTTTGTCTTGTGGAGGTAGGAAATCATCCTATGACTTCACCCACTCTGGGTTTTCTGGATTTTCTGGGTTTTGGGTTACTGACTAAAACCCACCCCTGTTCCTTCCCCGCCTGAGTGCCCAGGGGTGCGGTACCTAACTTTGTTTCGAATTTATCCAAAACCCCTGGGCAGACATGCTAGCAACCTGCCCCGGCTTTGCACAAGAGAAAGACAGCGCTATCTAGCATCCTGATTGTCAAAAGTTATTGTTCTGTCTCTCAAGAACAGTACTTTTTCTCTGGATGAAATGCCTTTCATCTAGTGAAAAAGTACATAGGGTACTCGGTATGTCCTTTTCTGTACCCTTTTGATAGTGTGTATGCAAAAATGCAAAATTTCATGATAATCGGTTCAGTGGTTTAGGCTTGAAAAGGTAACAAACACAAACTTACTTTAGCATTTATAATATAAGTTAGGGTTAGGAATATTTATATGATAACAATACTTGTTCCTACTGCATAGCATGAGGGTCTGAGTTCTCAGGTTGGGCAGTGTTAGTTTTTACATCTGGACTTTCTCAGTAAGTACCTAGCTAATCAGCTCACCCCGTATATCATGCGAGTTAAAAAGCACACCTCTGCTTAAGAAAAAATTCTTAGGAAAATATAAGGGGTCTTGTTAAGAATTTTAATGTACTGTGTAGTTGCGAAAAAACGGAACCCTTATACTCGTGTGTCTGTCTTGTTTGTCTGTCACAGCCATTTTGCTCCGAATGACCCAAACACGAACGTGTTCCTTAGGAAACTTGGGGTGACTTTTGGGATAAAAATCGAAAAATTAAAAAAACAAAGTTTTTCAAACTGTGCCGTGCGACATATCAAATGAAAGGGCACATTGTGAGGATGTTGCTTGAATGTATTTTTTCACAATTTTAAAATACATGGTTTTAAAGTTAAGAAAATAGAGGAAAAATTACCATCCCTAAAAAAAATACTGGACATTGAAGCCTTCCATGGTGTTAACGCAGCGTCCGAAGGACTGAACCACTCACTTGGGATTGGGATCATATCCCCAAAAATAACAAGTATCAAAGTCATCAGTATCAAATCAGTAACAAGCTGCCTGCTGAAAATCACTTTATATAATATGGGAAATTATATTCTCTTTGTAATATGGCGGCGGTCTATACGCTAGTATTTTAGTGTCTGTACTATAGCACAGTGCGCAGCTAGAGAGCGCGCGGCTGGTGGTGCTGCTTCAAATTGCAGGCCTAACTAAAACGATATAGTAAATCGAATTGTAATATTGAAAGAATTGATTAGTTAGAGCTGAGAAGTGGTTGGAATTATGCTAATATGTATAAAATTAAAACGTTTAGTTCCAGTTTCAACCGCGCGCAGACTTATCGTGCGCGCGCTCTACTCCCTGAATGTACCGAGTCGCCGGCGCCCTCTCCGGCGCGATTTTGACAATCGTGACAAATCCTGGATAGAATGTGATAGTCTAAAATCTCCAATCAATACTAAACTAACATGTTTTGATTGATTGATATATTTTAGGACAAACAGGTAGACGCCATTACCTACTACTATATCTATGAAACATGAATACTGTCAAATCCCTTAGAGACTCGGCTGCGCCTGAAACCCTGAAGATTATGATGCATAGTACACCATCTTCAGGGTTTCAGGCGCAGATGTCAATTCATCATTATACATTGTATCACAGTAAGTATGGGGTGGTGCAAATAAAACCAGTCTTCTGAGGATTGAAAGAGCGCAGAGATCCGTACACTGATACGCTGATTCCAAAATACTATCAGTGCGCCAGCTTTTTGTACTGCAGTCTACTGTTAGAAAACACGCTAGCGTTTCCCTATCTGACCCTAAAAAAAAACTTTTTTACAAAAAAAACAAAAGACTTCCAAAAAAAATAGGTACACTAAAAATTTAAAAATAACTTTAATTTCGGAAGTCGGTGTTTGTATTTTATTTCTTCGATGTTTGACACCACTTTTTCGCTTTTTAGTTGTTATACCCCAGAACTAAACACCCCAATAACATGGAACGTGGAATTTAAACATTTGGAGAACACAAAATCGTCATCAAGATATGCGTATTTTTCGTTTTTGTACAGTTTCTCAAAAAGCGCTAAAGCAATTTCGATAAAATTTATATGGGACCATCTCGGGAGTATATTCTTTCGGATAAAAAAGGAGAATTTTGAAAATCGGTCCACAACTGACGGAGAAATGCGCGGACATACATAAAAAAAAAATCATACATACAGTCGAACATAGAAGGTTCTATGTTCGACTGTATGTATAATTTTTTGAAAGTCGGTTAAAAAAGGAAGTACCCTTCAAAAAAAACTACCTTCGCTCAACACCAATGCACAAACATCTACAAACAGATTCACAAAAACTTAAACATTCATGTCGATCTAAATAAAAGGGTCACGTCTTCCTCATGGAGACGCGAGGGGCTTGACGGATTCAAAGAAAAAGTGCCACTAGTAGTAGGCACAAATGATTCGAGGCTTACGAAAAGATGTCTGATGCATTGCCGCGAAGTGTGGGCCCATTTCGGGCCACCTAAAATGATTTTCAAATTGATTTCTGCGGCTTCCATTTCATTCATTCAGACACCGCCGCTTATTAAACCGACTTTCAAACGATTTTGCACTCAAATCTTGATTTAAAGTCGAATCCTCGAGCCCATCATTAACGCCAGCTTTAACTTTATTCTTCATAGCCCAACTTTTTTTTTTTTTAAAAACCAAGGCTGAATATCAGGTTTCTTTCTGAAGGCTATAAATAGATCTAAGCGGGCGACTTGTTGGTCAAACTCGACCCAAGGCTATCATGAGATGCGAATTTCACAAAAATACCTACGTTTTCTTCGCATAAGCTACGAAGGTCGGCTGCTTCTTGATATAAGTGTTGCACTCCATTGTGAATATTCCATTTGGTCTTGCCCCGACGCCAAAAGTCATGAACTGGACCGCCGAGGTGTTACGCAGTACATTTTTTGCGTAATGAATGCCTCTACACCATGCATCGAATGGTCTTTGCCTGGTTCTATTTCTAGACGAATACTTGTTAATTCCAAAAGTAGTGAGACGTTAAAAGCTGTTGTCCAGTTAGCAACATAATTCCTTACACCCCTAGGTTGGAATATCTTTATGAAAGAATCTAGGTACGAGTATGTCAATCTATAGATTTATCTTGGACACACACTCCAACTCCAAGAGTTTTCCTTCAGACAACGTTTTTGTTTTTTAAAAACCCGTCAGTACTTATTCACTTGCGTAGCAGCCGGCAGTTAGCCCATCACTGGCAGTTGGCTTATCACCGGCAGTTGGTCCCTCAAACACGCACAATGCCTCGTAGGGTATCTCAACTTTGTGACCTTCATCACCCCCTGGGAAAGGTCACATTATCATGCCTTTTATTGAATTCCTAGAAAGTGAGACACGTCAGTGCTTATTCATTCATTTAGCAGCTGGCAGTTGGTCCCAAAAGCAGGCACAATGCCTCTTAGGGTATCACAACTTGTGACCTTCATCACCCCCTGGAGAAGGTTGCTTTGCCGTACTGTGTTTTGAATTCCTGGAAATTGGAACATGCAATCCAGGTCTAAGAGTTTGCCTCCAGATAAAGTTGCAGTTTCTGTGAGTGTCTATTGATTCGCTAAGCAACCGGCAGTGGGTCCCTCAAACAGGGGTAACGCCCCAAGGTATCTCAACTTGGCAATCTTCATCACCCCCGGGGAAGGTTGCTTGCCGTACGTTGCCGCAGCTATCATCTTTAGAGGCGTTCAAAACATAAGATCCAATTCGGTGACGAGGAACGCTGAGTGGTGAGACAGAAAGTGCCTATTGATTCGCTAAGCAGCCGGCAGTTTTTTTTTTTTTTTTTTTTTTTTTTTTAAAAAACGTTGCCCCACACTAGGAATTACTCCTGTATCGTGGGTGCGTTTACAAACATTTAAATTCACATACACAAGACACCCAGACCCGGAACAACCATCTGTAGGTCATACAAATATTTGTTCCGTGCGGGGATCGAACCCGCGACACGCAGCGCAGCAGCCGAACGCTTAACCACTGCGCCAACCGTGCCGTCAGTTGGCCCCTCAAATGGGCGCAACGCTTCAGGACATCTCAACTATACGACCCGCATCATCCGCCGAGGAAGTTTGCTTGCCGGACGTTTCCACAGCTATAAACTTTCAAACGTTCATGACATCCGATCCAGTTCGCTGACGAGGTACGATGAGTGAGTGGTGAGACAGAAGGTGCCTATTGATTCGCTAAGCAGCCGGCAGTTGGTCCCTCAAGCAGGCCAATGCCTCTTAGGGTATCTCAACTTTACGCCTTCATCACCCTCCGGGGAAGGGTCCGCCTTTGTACATTTGTGTTGCATGAAGTTTTAATAAATAAATAAATAAGGTTGCTTGCCGTATGTTGCTCAGCAATCGTCTTTAGAGATGTTCAAGATACGCCGTTTTCAGCAGATACTAAAGTTATAACCTCGCATGGTTTTTTCCTCCACCAGCTATGCTCCTACGTGTGTTACGTCACCACCGGGCGTTCCTTCATGTCAATTTCACAACAAACAGCTGGAAACCTTACCCATTTCGGCTTGGACTCTAACACGAAATTTGTCAAATGAGGTAAAGCAACTTTGGTTAACGTGTGGGATACCTGCAACGCTTACACGCCAATGCATTAAATGGGTGTGATGCAGTCAAAGTACCCTAAATTATCACCGTTCGCCACCTGCCCATTTTCTTAAGGATCGATTAGCTGAGTGTCTATGCATGTTGACAAATCAGCTACAGTGTCAGTTTGTTTTAATGCTATCTGATGTTAAGCTTTCGTTAACTTATTTTGTTACACATATTTTGAAAGCTGTTATTAGCGAAATCAACTCCACCAACAATTGCTAATGTGGGACGCAAGTACGCAGCGGCTTAGATCAGTATTTTTCCCTAAAGGTATTCATAGACGATCGAACTTGGTGCGGATCGGACCACGAACATGGTGCGCTTCGAACCAAATTCAATCGTGTGGCGCACGGTCCGCTGGACATTATTATTATTAATATCGGTACGGCTGGTTCGGAGCGCTCGCACATCGAACGCGGTGCGTTCCGAACCGAACCGATCGTGTGGACGGCGCACCGCACCAAATGTCGGTCCAGTCGCTCGCTATTGTGCCACCGTATGCGCAACACGTCGCAGCGTGTTCACAGACATGGGATTCGGAGCGACGACACCAAGAAGACATCGTTAATACCGAGAAAATAGCTGTTATAGAGCTGTTGGAGTTGTATAAAGACTTCCCATGTTTGTGGAATACCGCGAATAGCCTTTATTGTAATAAAGATGCACGCAATCAAGCATTTCAAATACTTTTAGAAAAAGGTCATATTACCCCCTTGCGACTATTACCGCAATTAAGAAAAAAATGGAACATCTCAGAGCTGCCTATAGACGAGAATGGAATAAGGTGAGAAATAAAATAAAACAGATGACATTTTTATTATTATTATTTATTGTGTAGGTAGTTATGTTCCAAACCTAACGCTGTGGTAGCGCCTTAATGTCTAGACGTTGATCTAGCACTTTTGCTATCAGTCGTACGTGACGGTATGCGCGGGGCCACCTGGAAGCGTGCGACCACCAGCTTCTAGATAAGTTTAGAATGGTAAGGCAATAGAAATTAAGATAGGCTAAGTAGTCTTACATGAACTTCTGTAAGCTCGGGACGTAATCGTTTAAATAAAATCTTATATCGATTGCAACTCAAAAACTCAGTTTCATTTCGCATTCGCTCCCAAAATCTAACTGGCGCAGCCGGTAGGATTGCCGCAGATTGTTTCCGCCGCGAAAAGTCAAGTGTGAAAAACTGTAAAAAGCATTAAAAAACGTGGACTGTGCTTCGCGAGTGGTTACTGACTATATATAGTGTCGTCGTGCTTAAAATCAGTGAGGCGTTCTATATTGGGCAATCTTCGAACCAAATAAATAAGTTTAGATAACGCGTATAAAATAAATTACGTGGGTGAGCAGAGATGGCGATAATATATCAGACGGTTGGCATGTGAGTAACCTTCTACATCCTTCCTACCTTATTCCCTATACTATTTTTGTGATAGAAGTAATTAGTAATTTAAATAAGTAATCTATTGACTTAGTTTTTAAAGAGTAACATTAATGTTTCTATGTGTATCTTTTTATTCTATTGTGTGATTTTACATATAAATTGTGGTTTATCTTTTGTTTTTACAATTTTATTGCATCGTAAGTTTTGATTTTATTTAAAATGGATCAAGGTCAAATTCCTTTAACCGCGACGGCCGGGGCAGCCGCTTCAGTTCATTCTGAAACGCAGTTTTCGACGAAATCACCAGACTGCTTGATACCTCAAGATGTTATAAGATTAATTCCCGAATTTAATGGTGAAACTAACATACTTAGTTTATTTTTACGGAAGTGCGAATACGTTATCAGAAAATATCAAGGGACCCCAGATCGAAATGAATTTTTAATGCAGAATATTACAAGTAAATTAAAGGGTAAAGCAGCGGCTCTATTAAGTGAAAGAGGTGACCTTGAAACTTATTCTGAATTAAAATCTTTATTGATCCAACATTTTGGTGATCCCAGAAGTGAGGAATGCGTGGCAATTGAACTCGAAACCCTAAAAATTAAATCAAATGAGTCATATTTAGAATTTTGCAGCCGTATACAAGACATTCGTGCTATATTAATATCTAAAGTTAATCAGAACAGCTCCGCTGCGTTACGAGAATCTAAGCAAGTGATTTATAATAATACTTCACTTAACGTCTTTATGTACAATTTACCAGAACATATGGTACGGATTGTTCGAATTAAAAATCCTAGTACACTGGAAGAAGCCTTAAAAATTGTCCTCGAAGAAGTTAACTTTCAGGAACAATATAATTTACGCAGCAAAATGCTGCAACATCGGCCGCAAGGTCATCAGATATTATCATCACGCGACAAAGGGATTATTTTTAATTCAAATGATCTGAAACCTACAATTACAGCACCTCAATTGCAACATAATGGTTACAGGCCTAGCGCAAATCAAACTCAATTTAAATTCGGTATACCTAATCAAGTTTTTGCGCGTCCGATTATGCCTAATCAGCAAATAGGTTTCCGACCGCAATTGCCGCAATTTGGAAATAAACCACCAGTTAACTTTTATAATAAACAACCTCAATTATTCGGTTATAGACCCCAAACAGGACAATTTCGCTATAGACCCCCTCAACCTTCGGGCTACCGTCATCCCAACAATGTATCGAACGACCGTGATGTGACAATGAGAACTGCTCCAGCACCTGCTAAGCAGCCACAAGGTTTTCCTCTAAATGAGCTTTATATTGGTGATGAACAGTACTATTACGACCCAACTTACAATGATTACGGCACATGTTTCATGATACCCTGTAATTATGACTATACAAATATGTACATTAATGACGCTTGCGTGGATCAGAACACAAATGCTGAAATTCCGAAAACTGCTGAAAAGGTTGATGATTCGCATTCAACTGAAAATAAAGGTAGTTCGAAAGACGTCCCAAATTTTCAAATAAATTTGATTCATGTCCGCCCGAAATGATAGAACTTAATTTTGACGCTAATCTTAAACATCCTTATATATACATTCCTGATATAGACGGTAAATTTATGTTAGATACAGGAAGCACTAGATCTTTCATAAGCCCTAGAAAAGTTGATGAATATTTCCCTCAATTAAAATTCTATGAACCATTCACAGTTACAAGTACACATGCTACTAGCGAACATAGTGAAGTAGCTAACATTCCCCTTTTTTCAATTTTTAATGTAAACGGTTATCATAAGTTTTATATTTATGATGTGGACAATAGATATGACGGGTTGATTGGAATGGACCTTATGTCTCAACTTAGTGCTAATATATGTTTCAAGGACAGGACTCTAAAGATAAACGACGTCAATATTCCTATAAATTATAATACTGACCTTGAACTTAAACTTGAACCGCGCACCGAACATCGAGTGAGGCTGCCCGTAAATCAGAAAGAAGGCTTTGCCGTATTAGATTACACACAGTTTCATGAAAGTGTTCGAATGCCAGCTGCAATTGTCAAGTGTGAAAATTATTTAGCTTCAACTGTAATTCAGAACGCAACTGAATTTGAAATAAAGTTAACTATAACTTCTCCTTTCAAGGTTATCCACTTCTCTGAAGAATGTATATTAAATAACACAACTGGTTTAACTGACGTTGACATTGACTCGTTACGTACAGAGAACTTACAGAAATTGAGACTTGACCATCTTAACGAAGAAGAAAGTGACCTGATTAATAAATTATGCCACGAGTGCAAGGACATATTTTACTGCGAAGATTTGCCCTTGACTTTTACAAATCAAGTTAAACATCACATACGGACTACTAATGAAGATCCAATTTATATTAAACCTTACAGGCAAGCGCCAGCACAGGCTGAAGAAATCAAACGACAGGTCGAAAAACTTCTCAGGGATAATGTGATCCGAGAATCACATTCACCCTGGAGTGCACCTGTTCATTTGGTACCAAAAAAGGCAGATGCTTCCGGTCAGGTGAAATATAGAATGGTTATAGACTATCGCCGACTGAATGACATAACGATTGATGATAAGTACCCACTTCCCAATATATGCGACTTATTTGACAAACTTGGCAAAAGCAATTACTTCACCACATTAGATTTAGCGTCCGGTTATCATCAAATTGAAATTTCTGACAGTGAAAAAACCGCTTTTTCTACGCAAAATGGACATTACGAATTCCTCCGTATGCCATTTGGCCTCAAAACGGCTCCGGCAACTTTTCAAAGGACACTCGACAATGTTTTAAGAGGTCTACAGGGTATACATTGCCTGGTTTATTTGGACGATATTCTTATATATTCGAATGGCATAGTAGAGCATATTCAAAAATTACGTTCTGTCTTCGATAGACTGCGTCAAACTAACCTTAAGGTTCAGTTAGACAAATCTAAATTTTTACGCAGGGAAGTGCAGTACTTGGGACACACGTTGACAAAAAACGGACTACGACCGAACAACGACAAAATACAAGCAGTTCTTAAATACCCCTTACCACGAACACAGACCGAAATCAAGCGATTCTTAGGTTTTGTGGGCTATTACAGACGGTTTATTAAAGATTTCTCCAAAATTACACAACCACTGACAGCTTGTTTAAAAAAGGGTAAGAGAGTAGTAATAGATCAAAAGTTTACTGAAGCCTTTGAAAAATGTAAGGAGCTCCTGATTAACGCACCAATATTGCAATATCCGGACATGAATAAACCGTTTGTATTAACGACCGACGCCTCTGAAGTCGCAATTGGCGCGGTTTTGTCACAAGGCCCTATAGGTAGTGACAAACCGATCGCATATGCCAGCCGGACCTTGACAGATACAGAAAAAAGGTACAGTACGATTGAACGCGAGTTATTGTCAATTGTATGGGCCGTAAAACACTTCAGACCCTATTTGTACGGACATAAATTCGACATTTATACCGATCATAGACCACTAGTCTGGTTGTATCAACTTAAAGAACCCAATAGCAAGCTGACTCGTTGGCGATTGCGGTTACAAGAATACGATTTTAATGTCATATATAAAAATGGTAAACAAAACGTCACCGCAGACGCGCTATCTCGAATTCAACTTAATGCACTAGGTGAAGCCAACGATCCCGATGACATTTCAATGATTGTTAATATAGACGAAAAAGAAAGGAGAATTAAAAATTATTTAGAAGACGTGACCAGACTAAATTCTGACGACTCCAGAACAATTTCTATTTCCGACTCTGAAAGAACCGCGACAGCTAGCCCAATTACTATTAATCTAGACACTGATACTGACTCGGAACAATCACCCAATAATTATCCTGTACCATCTGAATCTTCTACCATACAAACAGTTCATTCAGCCAAAGATCTCGAATGCCATGGAATACCGATACTAAATGAAGCAATAGATACCAAGCCTAACCAAATACTAGTTTTTGGCTGGTTCCGTAATGAGCTCCAAGTAAAAAACTTGTCGAGGGACAAACAAAAAGTGTTAGAAGTATTTTTGCCTCTTCACAGTCACGAACACATTAAACAGTTTTTGAAAGACTACATAAAACCAAAAATGAAGTATTTTATTTATTTTGAGTATCCGGAACATAGAAAAGATTTTAGTAATATTATAGTTACCCTATTTAAGAAAGATATGGTTAATTTCTATGAATGTACCGAGCGCGTTATTTACGTCGAAGATGAGCAGGAACAAAAAGCTATTGTGATTAAGTTACACGAAGGCAAGACCTGTCATCGCGGTATTACAGAAACAGTTAAAAGAATCCGTCGTAATTATCATTGGCCAAATTTATCCGAAACCGTTTCCGCCATTATTAATTCATGCGATCTCTGTAAAACCTCTAAGTATGATAGAAAACCAATTAAACCTGTATTGCAGCTCACACAAACCCAGAACACACCCTTTCAGGAAATATTTATCGATCTGTTTAGTATAGAATCAAAATACTATTTAACATTAATCGATGCTTTTAGCAAATTAGGGCAAGCCATAGAAATTGCATCTCGCTCTACACCTGAAGTGGTTAGAGCATTAATGAAATACTTCTCTTTTTACGGCATACCACAGAAAATAAGTTCCGATCCGGGAACAGAATTTAATAATGAATTATTAAAAGAACTGACGGACTTGCACAAAATTAAACTACACATAGGTACACCCAATAATCCAAATTCTATGGGATTGATAGAGCGTTTTCACTCTACAATAATAGAAATATACCGATTAGCAAAATATGAAAAGAAATTTACTGACGCGGCATCAGTCATGACCTATGCTGTTATGGCTTACAATAACACTATCCATAGTACCATTGATTTAACGCCGTTCGAAGCTGCGTTTGGTCATACTGAATTAAACTCCACCTTTAACTCCGAATTTGATAAAGCATACAATCAGCAACTAATTAGGGATCATAAGAAAAGAACACAGGCAATTTATAAATATATATCCGAAAAAGTAAATAATCACAAGACAAAAATTATAGCCAAGCGGGGAGGCGAATCAGGACCAGCCTTAGAAATAGGACAACCGGTCTTCGCTAAAGCCGTAAATAAAAGACAAGCTAAAGATAAACCTAGGTTTCAAAAAGCCATGGTTACAGGTCAGATAGAACGTAACATTGTACCGATTAAAGCTAAAAATAGAGATACTAAAGTTCCCGTTAAAAACATAAAACGTCCTCCGCAGACGGTGTTTGATCCTGGTGGTATGGACAACGACCACTTGGACTCTCCCAAGCCAGGCCCTTCAAGCAGTAAAGATTAACCAAAACCCTGGTATTCTCCCGGTGAAGTTGGGTACAGCGTTTATACAATATGATAAATGGGCCATTATTAAAATAATCAACCTTCAAGGCATAAGTACTGATCTTTCTTTTAATATTCAAAAATACTCAGAATTTAACAAAATGTTCATTGAATTAATTGAAAGCCTTGTAGCTAATCTCACTACAAAAGATAATCACTCAATTTATATGACCTATATATTTAGATTACTTAATCAGTTTATTGTAAACTTTAGGACACTCTATTTAAAACTTAGTGAACTTGAAACGGCCATTGGATTCAGCAAATCATCTGTTTTACATAAGGCCGTAGTTAATCCCAATGAAATGTTGAATGTGTTATAATATATAAGCAAATATGATAATTTGATGTACCCTGTAAATGAAAAAAAATTAATTAATATAGAAGAATCATTGTCTGTAAAAGCTTATCTTAAAAATGAAGAAATAACATTTGTTATCGAAGTTCCACTAATTTATAATGCTACTTATAGTTACTACAAACTGTATTCCCTTCCTATGTCTGACGATTCCTTAAACCTTACTTTTGTTGTTATCCCTGAATTTCCTTTACTACTAGTAGAAGGGTCAAAGTATCATCCAATTGAACAACCATGCCGAGAGATAACAGCTAAAGAATACCTCTGCTCTGAAGACAAACTAGTCCAGTATATGGAAGAAACATGTATCGAACAGCTAATGGAATACCACCATAATCCGTCACGCTGTTTCCCACGTAAGATACAATCTGAGTTCCTAAAACTTCAAAGAATTAGTCCCAATAGTTGGATAGTGTATTCAAAACACAACCAAGTCATCTCGCAGACTTGTCACAATGATGAAACGAAGGAACGCATACGAGGAACATACCTAATAACTATAGAAGAGCAATGTGATGTCTTTATAGATAACATCCACATTCATGGACGACGCCCTTACTCACTACAAGCGGATTATATGCCTGTTCCCCTATTAAACTTACCTGACTTACGAGAACTAACTCTTGACGCAGCAAAGATCGAACCTCTAAACCTAAACGGGGTTAATTTGGATGACATACGCCAATTAAATTATATCATGAAGAATAGTGCTAATAACGTAAAAAGTGAAATCAAAAGTGATAGTGTTAGTGCCGCTCTTTATGTATTGTACGCGGTCGTCATTTTATTGTCAGTAGCTATAATTATCTATAAGTATTTAGATGTTAAAAAAAAAAATGTGTAAAAAGCAGGATCATCGTCCGAGAGGTATAGAAGACGATCCCGCTCAACCGGAGGAAGGTAGAGTTAATCAAAGACCTATACTATTAGTGTAATTGACTCTATTATTTTCGGGTTACGATTATTATGATCATTTTAATATTTTACAGTATAATTATGCCAAGTTCTCGGAAAATCCCTGTTTTTCCGATAACTTCGGTCCAAGAGGGGAGGAGTTATGTTCCAAACCTAACGCTGTGGTAGCGCCTTAATGTCTAGACGTTGATCTAGCACTTTTGCTATCAGTCGTACGTGACGGTATGCGCGGGGCCACCTGGAAGCGTGCGACCACCAGCTTCTAGATAAGTTTAGAATGGTAAGGCAATAGAAATTAAGATAGGCTAAGTAGTCTTACATGAACTTCTGTAAGCTCGGGACGTAATCGTTTAAATAAAATCTTATATCGATTGCAACTCAAAAACTCAGTTTCATTTCGCATTCGCTCCCAAAATCTAACTAGGTTATTATTATTTGTTCGGCATGTTATTTGTTTTTAGGTGGAAACCGCTTTTGATGAAAAATCTGCTTAATTAGATTTTTTCGGATTTAATTAATTAGTTCGGATTTGGCCATCCAAGCACACTTAAAAATTCACCCTGCAAAGCTAAGTTTGCAAAACTAGTTCAAGGAAAAAAAATCTATAAAAATTACAAGATTGATTTTATTTTTGGGGTTTCGTAAGAGTAATATTATTTACATGTAAAGTATTTTTCTTGACGATCATATTCGCAAAACATTCGCATGAATTTTGCGAATGCGAACGCGAATATTCGCGAAGGCGAATATTCGCTACATCACTAATGCTTACTGCGGCTTCGCTGTTATTCAATATGTAATTAATGAATAAATAAAAAATATGATTGAAGTTATGTTAGTGTTATTTGATACCTATAAATTATACATACCTTCATATAGTTTTTGAGCACTTTATAGATTGCTTCACATGTCTCTGGTATTATCTCTGATAGTAACTGTGACGATATACTAGTGCTGAATTTAAGTTCTCTGAATTCTCTTCCTGATGCTAGAAATTTTAAAGTCGCCACCAATCTCTCTTCAGCACTCACAGCTTGTCTCATAACTGTATCGGATTTAGTTATAATAATATGTGGTTTCACAAGATCCAACAATTCAATAAATGCTTCGGAACTCATTCGAAGATACGAGTTTATACGAAAATCTTTATCATCGAGATCTTTAATGAGATTCGTATGACTGTATTGTTGTTTGTTTCTGAGATAAAATTTTGCCCATTTTTTTCTTCTTTTTCGTTCGTTATGTAATGGCGATGTAGCAACGATAGTTGCCGCAACTAATGCAATTTTGGCCTGTTTTGATAGAATAGGCGGCATGTCGAGGAGACGTGTTCACGCAATGCTACTAATGCTAGCACAATACCGACTGAACGGTTCGGAGTCTGGTGCGCTTGTCTGTTGTGTAGACCGCACCGTACGGCGGACGGCGAGTAGCGGGTAACTCGCCGTCCGATCAGCACCAGGCCCGAGAGTCGACGGCGCGTAGTGTTCCACGCGCGCCTCAAAGAGTTGTCAGCAAAGGACGGGGCCTGCCACGGCCAGTGCCTGCCCGGGGGTGGAGGATAAATTCGAAAGAGTTACCTCGCCCCCGGGCACTCGAGGCAGGGAGGAACAGGGGTGGGTTTTAGTCAGTAAGAGTCTGACACACCCTTCCGCTCCACCCTAGAGCGGAAGAAGTCATAGGATGATTTCCCACCCCCAAAAAAAAAAAAAAAAAACGGTTTGTGGTCCGGTCCGCACCAAGTTCGATCGTCTATGAATACCTTAATTAAGACGACCCACTGACCAAATATTGATCTAAATTTAAGTTGTTATAAGATGTTTGAAGGAGTACTGGAAACATATTATTGCCAGCATTGGGTCTCAGATCGTGTGTAGTCAGTGTCTCTTTGGTTTTGACTCAAAACATTTCAAGGACAATCAGGATTCAATAACTTTGCATGAGTCTTAATCGGCGTCATACCAATAATCGAATTGGATGTTGCTAGCTTTCCAGACGGAAATATATGTACGTTATTTTTGTTGAGGACAATATTACAAAAAATATCAGAGATAATCTTAGATACAATTTACTTATAATCACAACTGAGCTCGTGAAGGAACTGGTAACTAACTGTAGTTATGGGTAGATGAATAAAACGTTTTCTGAGGTCAGAATAGGCACTACCATGCACTACCTGTTTACAAAAGTAGCCAGTTAACAGTATACAAATATTCATACTCTAGCTAAAGATAACTGGTACCATGAACAATCTTTATGAAATATTAACTTTTATAGGTGATAAACTCTGGTTATATTAAGAGCTGAATCCGAGAAGTCTATTTCTCAATTCTTTACAGTTGTGTATTAAAACTCTCTGTGGTTTACATTCACAAAGCCTACGATAGTTAAATTAGCAATGTTGATCGTTTATACTGGAATTTAATTACACACTTACGAGTTTGATTTCCTTACTTTCGTATCCGACTACACTATCTTTTAAACAATTATAATATTAATTGATCATATTGTTGCGTTTTACTAAGCAAGCCACCAGGAGATAACAAACAGATTTCTCATAAATGGACTTCGGACGTCAAACGGAACACATAATATAAAAAATTGACTTTAAAATAAAATTTGTATTATGTTTCCTAAGACGTCCGAAATCAAATAATTTCTTCCTGGTGTACCTATACCATCATCATCATTACTATTAAGAGCCGAACAATGACATAGGAATGGTGGCTTGCCCTGTGCTGTAAGTTAGTTCCAGATGCAGCCACAGGCGGCGCTGAGGTCGAGTTTTGTAACGGAAGTAGCATCATCTAGCGAGTAAACACGGGAAAAAGACGATGTTCTCGCTCTCATAAATGTCATAAATGGACTTCGGACGTCTTAGGAAACATAATTACAAATTTTATTTTAAGGTAAAATTTTTATGTTCTATGCATTACGGAACACAACATGACTATTGGTGACGCGAAACTATTTAAGCTGTTCAATTATACAGGGTGTAACGGAAAGGTGTGGTCATATTTTAAGAACAGGTTCTGCCCATGGACATAAACAACTTTCTCTAAGAAAAAATAGAAAATTCCCAAAAAAAAATTGGACTTTTCAAACAAAATTATCATCACCGGTCAATATTTGTATGGGAGGTAAAATTTTTTTTTGAGAATTTCCTCAGATTTTCTTGACGAAAGTTGTTCATGCCGATGGGCAGTGCAGTTCTTAAAATATGACCACACCTTTCCGTTACACCCTGTATAATGGGCAATAATTTCGCACGAAATAATAGAAATGGGGATCACGCATATTGGTTAAAGCTTGACTTAAATTTAAAATTGTAACAGAGGCCAAAACCTTGTGCATTAGTAACATATTAGAGTGTAGTGGCATTGAACTAATTCATCGTAAAATTATTATATTATGCGTTTATCGACCACCTAAATGTAGGCATGAACAAATCGAGTTATTTTTTGAGAGACTGAAGGAATTATTAAGCAAAATATTTTTCACAAACAAAAAAGTTATAGTATGTGGCGCCTTCAACATAAACAGGGTAGAAAGTAATAAAGCATCTCAAAAATTTGAACAATTATTAGGTAGTTATAATTTGAATTTATCTATAAGTCAACCGACCAGGTTAAGTAGCATGACATGCATTGACAATATAGCCCATAATGTTAGGGGAGCAAAATCTACAGTTTTAGAACTTTCGCTTTCTGATCATACAGCACAATTGTTGACATGCCCCGTAAAGAAAAGTTACACCGTAACACACTGGTTTAAATCTAAACGAGATTACTGTGAGGATAATATTTGTAAATTTATAAGTTGCATCAAGAGCCTTAGTTTTACGGAATGTTTTACAAATAATGATCCTGAAATAGCTTACAATACTTTTTATGATCTATTCAAATTATTTTATGATTTGTGTTTTCCACGTACGCGTTGAAATACCGATTGCTAAGAAACCTAAATGGCTAAGTAAAGGAATAAGGTTATACTCAAAAAGGAAACGTCAATTACTTTGAAAGTATCGACTGTCATCAAATCCAAAAGACAAATTAAACTTTAAGGAATATACGGCAAGACTAAGAAATATTATTAAAAGACTCAAAAATCTCAAAACAACTATTATATTAATTCAGCTACCAACAAAAGTAAAGCAGTATGGAAAATTATAAATGATAGCAAGACAGTAACGCCTAAAGAAGAAATAAACCAAATAAAAGTAAAAGAAAAATTAGTCACCAAACCGACAGATATAGCTCAAGCTTTTAACAACTATTTTGTTGACGATATAAAACCAACATCCAATGACAATGGTACAGCTCGTAACACTGACATGTAATAATCCAAATTCTATTTTCATGAAACCAACTAATCCACAAGATGTTGACCAAATTATAAAAATGCTTAAAAATACAAACAGTACAGGTTATGATGACATAAACGTAAAAATAATCAAAAGAGTATCGCATCTAGTTGCTCCAGTGCTCAGCCACATAATAAACCTGTCCCTTGAGCATGGGGTGTTTCCTTCATAATTAAAATTAACACTCATAACCCCCGTCTTCAAAAAAGAAGACAGAAAAGAGATGAAATTTTACAGGCCAATTGCGTTAATATCAATTATTGCAAAAATTTTTGAAAAGGTAATTTAAAATAACTTGTATAATTACTTTGAAGATAATAAACTATTTGCAAATGAACAATTCGGGTTTCGTAAGGGGAGATCTACAAGTGGCGCTCTCTTTAATTTTTTGAAACAAGTAATGACAGGACTAGATAAAAAACATCAAATAAATGCAATTTTATGTACATTTTATGAACAAAGGCATTTGATAATATGGATCATCAAATACTTATTAATAAATTAGAAAAATATGGGGTAAGAGGAATTGAACTAAATATTTTTAAATCATATTTAGAAAATAGATTACAAGTAACACAAATAACTAGAATAACAAACGGCATAAAGTATGAACAAACGTATAAGTCAAATCCCAGAATTATTCAATATGGAGTGCCCCAGGGAAGTATACTAGGACCACTTTTGTTCATAATTTACATAAACAGTTGACCCAAATCCATAAAACAGGAACTAATTCTGTTTGCAGATGATAGCACAGCTATTTTTTCGAAGGACCAACAAGATGATTATTATGAGACAAATGTTAACAACGCTCTTAAAGATATCATAAACTGGTTAAATGTAAACAAACTAAAAATAAATATTGAAAAGACAAGCTACATGACTTTCATAAATAAAAACTCAAAACCAACTAAAACTCACATTAACTATAAAAACGAAACATTGAAAGAAGTCAATAACACAAAATTTCTAGGCATTCACATTGATTCTGGGCTGAACTGGAAAATGCAAGTACATCATGTCTGCAAAAAATTGAATCAGTCTTCTTAAGCACTTTACATGCTAAGAAAAGTTGTAAACGAAAGTGCATTACTAAGCGCTTACGACGCATATGTGGGTTCTATCCTACTAATATTATAAATGTGAAAGTTTGTGAGTGTGTATGTTTGTTACTTCTTCACGCTCAAACGGCTGGACCGATTTGAAAGAAATTCGGTATGTAGATAGCTTATAGCCTATATTAACATATAGGATACCTTTTATTCCGGTCTAGGCGGGTAAAACCATGTGGCGCAGCTAGTATTAAAATATAGTGTTCTTTTTAGGGGTAATTCTCTCAACAGAGAATTTGCGTTTAAAGCCCAAAAAAAATGTATTAGAAGTATATGTCGACTCAAACAAACTGATACAGGTAGATCGGTGTTTTCTAAGTTAAAAATCTTAACTCTCCCTTCTATGTATTTTTATGAGGCTGTAGTGATGATAAAACGCGATATTAGTAATTATAAAACATTAAAAACTGCACGACATAAAAATAAATTTAGTGCTAAAGTTAAATTTTAGAGTATATTTGGGATAGGGATAAAAATTTATAACCGACTACCAAATTGCATAAAAACCATTGAAAAACTGAATATTTTAAAAAATAAACATAAAGAATTCTTAATAGGAAAATAATACTATTCGATCAATGACTTTTTAAATGCTACTGCATACGCACGCGCGCATACGACGCGCGCGTGTACGCGCGTGCGTATTGTATGCTACTTTTTTTTTTTTTTTTTTAAACATTGTTGTAAAATCATTGATTCGATCATTGATTACGCTGATGCCTGCTATCTGGATGCCACTGAGGAGCTCTTAAACAAGCTTGAGCGTTTGCAAAACCTGTGCATTCGTTTTGTTTTTGGTCTACGGAAATTCGACCATGTTTCTCAGTTTCGCAAGGATCTCAAGTGGCTCCCTATCCGTCTTCGCAGGAACACTCGGATATTATGTCTCCTGTATAACATCCTTTGTAATCCTAAATATCCTGGCTACCTGCGTGATCGTTTTTCGTTCACTCGCCCTGCCGACGCCCCTTGTAGATCCCGCCTTAAGCATCATCTCAATTTCCCATCCCATAAAACCCATTTCTATTCCCACTCCTTTTCTGTTCATGCGGTACGATTGTGGAACTCACTTCCGCCTAATATCCGTGATTCTAAAACTGTCTACCAATTCAAGAAACTAGTCAAAGAGCATTACCTCTCCACCATTCCGTGATTATATTTATTATTGATATTTATTTTATATTTAATTATGTACTTTGGTTTATTGTAAAGTTAGGTATATTTTATGTATGAATTATTTATGTATTCTAGTGTATTTTATATTTCTATATCTATTTATACACACTGTGTCTACATTTCTCAACCAACTTTCCAGTCGCAGGTCTGCTGGAAGAAATTTCTTTTGAAATAAGCAGCACCTTTGTGCTCTTCTATCTGTATATGTTCATTTTTCTCTTGTAATTGTTTTTGTGTGTGCATAAATAAATAAATAAATAAATAAATAAAAAACAAAAAATATGACTATTTTTTAATTTAAATAGATACCTACAGCTGATTTTAATGAATGATAATGATTTTTGACATGAGGTTTGACATATTAATTAGTGATAATGTTTCTTGACATGAGTTTTTGACATACGAGTATTAAATTAGGATAATGTATTCTTGACTTGAGTTTTTGACATATTTTAAACATATTAATGAATGATAATATATTTAGGCATGAATTATAATTGTAGGAGAATCTATTGTGGCATGAGTGATAATAGTAACTATAATATATTTTGGCTTGAATAATGATATTAATGATGGAATAGTTTCTAAAATGATTATTAAATATTGTACGCCCTATGGGTATTTTACAGCGATCTAGTATATTATTATGATAAGATATTTACTGCTTTTCCACCTGTGGCAAACAATAAATAAATTTGAATTTTGTCGAGTGCGAAGTAAAGCAAAATAGGCAAATAGCAACAAGTGAGAGCCACGATAGCATTTGCTTTAAGATATTTTAAAAAAGTAAGTTGCTTTATTATGCTTTATGATATATTAACCACCACTACCCTGGATCACTTTTAGATCCAGATTTATCTATAGGAGTAACTTTTGCGATTTTGAGCATGTTTTGGAACCATCCTTTGCAAAAGCATTCGTATAATAGACACTCTATTGTTATAATACGAAATAAAATCAAAATTAACGGAATGGCAACTGGAACAAGACTATCTGCAAACAGAATCATTACTTATCGCTTAACTACCAACATATTTCTAATCACACACAACACACACACTCACCCACACACCATCACACACACACACACATCACCAATGTCGTATCTAGGGTTATTTTCCAGAGGGGGCCCGGTCCCTGAGATGCGATGACTGATGAAGCTGAATCGACGCCCTAATGCACTCAGTGAACACGATTAGCATCATTATTCATAAATAGCTTGACACTTCTACTATGAGGTTACAGCTTCCCATGCCCTCTCGCTCCGCACCATGGCCTGGACCATGGCCAGACGCGAGAGGTAGCCACCGCTGATCACCTCCACGAGGACAAGGCGGTGCTCCGCCCAAGCGGAGCAGACCTCCACCGTATGCTCGGTTCTGTCCTCCGGGCGATCTAAACAATGGTGACACCCGGGCGTATCCTCCCGCTTAATCAGGAACAACCGTATCCGGTGAGGTCCTGCGTAAGGCGGAAGGTGAAGACGCCATGGCACCTCTCCAGCCACTTCTCAAAGTGGGGACTTATCACCGCAATCGTGTCGTGCCCAGCGCTGGGTTGCGGCAGTCATTCACTCCATGCCGCCATGAGATCCCGCCGGAGCTCTGTCAGCCGTGCCACGCATTCAGCGGAGTTCACCTCCTCGCGCCACTCCCAAATGTGCGCGAGGACTTTTGCTTCCAGATCCCATGGCGGCAATCTGGCAAGGCTCGCCGCCTTACCGAAGATCGTGCGATGTCCCCGGGTCAGCCAGATGGCCATGACCCTTTGGAACGCGTTCAGCGGCGCGCTGGTCGCCGCCTCAGGGAACGTGCACCAGTACCCCGTAATGGGCCATGGACCTCACGACCCCCGCGTAGAGCCTCCGAGAGGAGGCGTTTGGATGAATCTAGGGCAGGAGCAGCTTGAAGGCAGCCTCGGCCTGCTTCAGTCGAGGACGAGTACCAGGTACTTCATCATCGATCTAACGCGGATGTGAACCCTTCCTACCTACAAAACACTTATGCAGGCCCACCTCGAGTTACAATTTCCGGATCCCCGCGCATCACTAGCTCAGCCGCCACCAGGTGCGACCCCCCCTGCGCCAGGACCAGCGTGTCGTCAGCGTAGCATACCACACTGACGCTGCTATGGGAGGTCGACGCGCAGCCAGTCGTACCCGATGTCCCACAGAAGCAGCCTCAGAACCGATCCCTGTGGGATACCACACAACATCTCTCACCGGTTCCATTCTCCCCGGTGCTGGGGACCACGCGACAGAGGTAGGTCGGCAAATGGTGATACCGGAGTACCTCCCTGATGTAACTCTAGGACAAGGTATTGAAGGCATTTCGTGTTGGCCGCGAATCAAATGTTGATCAAGATACAACCTAGCACTGACCTGCAAATTGCAAAAAACGTAAGAAAATTTGAATTTCGCGGGCTACCCTGGAGCATTCACCTTAAATTAGCTTTTTATCTTCAGTTGCTCAGGTAGATCGACACAGTCTACTATTATATCCTAATTTCAAAGAAACAATTCGGTTTTAGAAAAGGTAAATCGACAGAAGGTGCAGCCTCCTTATTGGCTAACTCCATATCAGCAACCATAGAAAAGGGTGAACGTTGCATGGCAGTCTTCTTAGACCTAGCTAAAGCGTTCGACACCATTTCAACAAATCTTCTTTTAAAAAAGCTAGACGCGGTTGGCGTAAAGAGTAAACCACTTGAGTTTCAAAGGTTTCAAAGCTACCTCACCAATCGCCGACAATACGTAAAATCTGGCGAGCACTCAAGTGATCAACTTCCTATAAACTTTGGAGTTCCGCAGGGTAGTTTACTGGGCCCAACCTTATTTATAATATACATGAATGACATACTGAACCTCAATCCACAAAACGCTGAAATCATATCTTACGCAGACGATACGGTTATCACGTTTCATGGTCGGACCTGGGAACAGGTCTACGGCCTTGCGGAAGAAGGATTATCAACAGTAGCGCAAACACTCAACCAAAACCTACTCACACTCAACATAAAGAAAACCAAACATGTTACCTTTTTCAAAACTCACTCATCTAGCCCTCCACCAGACCTTACATTAAAGTTCCACACCATGTCTAAACTATTCATACACCCCACGGGAAGACTGCTCATGCGACTGTATTAACCGAACACAGTCTATTCGTTATTTAGGTCTCCTAATTGATGAACGTATCGTTTAAAGCCCATATTCAATATCTTTCGGGCCGAGTAAGGAAACTTGCGGCACTCGCTAAGCCTGGTAGTCAGGCTGGCCGGCAGGTAGGTAGGTAGGGGGTCCAAATAAAGTACACGATTTGGTAGAAAATATACTCTATTTAAGCCAACTTCTGTTGCCCTAATCACGTCCAGGTTTTGAGGTAGTAGGTACGCTGGGAACACTGGCCTGAACCGTAGTGCAGCTCTGCCGGCGGCCCTGCTCCTTCCCAGGTTGCACTTCTAGGACCTAGGTAGTTCCAGACCAGCACCAGGTCTGATTTTCCACTCGCTGCCAGGTAGAAGGTTGCGAAGCGAGGGTCTAAGGTGGAACATAAATCCTGGAAGCGCAGACACAAGGCAAGCGTTAGCAGAGCTCGGACCACGTAGCCGGGCCCAAAGGTCACAGTGTCCCAGCAGACAAAGAAAACAATAACACAGCTGCTTCTAGACAGAAATTTGGAAAGAAGAAACACCTTACAATAGAAACACTTAAGCAATGCATGGAAACTTACCCCAGCGGGATTTCCGATTAGGATTTGTTTTTAGAACAAAATATAAGTAATAATATTAGGCAAGTACGTTATTGCTATGTAGATCGGGAGACCGTGTGACACAGCCGTCACGTTTGATGCCTTTAAGTGGGCTGCCCGTTGAATGTTACGAATGCACCCGAGGTGAGCCGAACGATCGCGCGCGGCACGACCAGTTTTTAACTCGTTTAGAGATGCGTAGGCGCAATAGATACGAGGACCTTTGTGTAAACAATTAATATTGGGTTCCGTAGTATGTTTTATGTAAAATTAATTATATTATAATGTAGTTTAAATTGTTAAGTAGTAAGTTGTGTTTCTTTTAGTTTAATTACGGTTTTTTATTAATAGTTTTAGAATAAATCTATTGTAATAATTTGTAGTTTTATAATTTCGAACCTATTCTTAGAGCTAGCAAGGTACAACGTTACAAACTCATTCACTTGATAAAGAAATTGAGAGAACGCACTCCACAAAACATCATGCGAACGGTTTATTTCGCTATATGCCAGTCGAATATTCAATATGGCATATCCATTTGGGGTGGAGTTGGTAAATCAATTATGATAGAGCTAGAAAGAGCCCAGAGAGCCATCATAAAAGTCATATTAAAAAAAAACCATTCCTCTACCCTACTGATTCCGTGTACAAAGAGTTTCAAGTTTTACGTGTTCGTCAACTTTATATTTTGAATGCATACCTCCGTACTCACAAAACCATAAAGCTTGGGCCTGACTATCAATCCTTAAGGGCCTTCTCGCGGTCCAGTGGCGCCCTCATTGAATAAAAAATCGTAGCTTAACACAGAAAATAAATATTAAAAAATCCAACTTGACGTTTGTTACAAAGAGGATAAAGAATTTTTACGTTGTTAAAACAGGTCTCAAAATGTTTCATGTCCAAAGTAGTAGGCAAATCTTTATCCTCTTTGTAACAAACGTCAAGTTGGATTTTTTAATATTTATTTTCTGTGCTATGCTACGATTTTTTATTCAATGAGGGCGCCACTGGACCGCGAGAAGGGCCTTAACTTCTAAACGTATATTTAACATTCCGCTGCAACAAACCACCTCACTCCTAGCAAGACGCTGTCCCGCCTATCTTCACACCTACCACCAGTCGCTTAACTTGTAACCCAAAAGAACTCTCCCTGTCTTCGTGTAAAAAGGCTTTAACAAAACGGCTAGTAGGTCTGTCATACGATGAAACGGAAAATATACTCACATCATTTTACTCCACCACAGACATTAACACTTACACACGCACTCACACCATCACACACACCTACACACCTTATCTTTATTTTTCTTGTTTTCTCAACTTACTTATTATATTCTTTGTTTTATATTTTGTGTAATTTACACAATTGTAAGTTTAGCTTTAACTCAATTTTGATCTCATTTGTTTTAATATTTCTATAACTTTACTTTTTATTTTAACTTCATACAAAGTTCATAAAATGAACGAAAAATAGATATACGTTTATGTTTTCACAACTCCGGTCCCCAAGATACAGGCGCCGCCTAGTTTGGGGACCACTGGAAGAATAATTAATGTCATTATTAAAAGTTACAGACCGACACTAAGCTAAGATAATTTTAAGGTAATAATTATAACAATGGATCAATAAATTTATTATTTCGTTTATTCATTTGTTTCATATTACATTATATTTTTAAATATTTCAATTAAAAAAAAAGTAAAAAAAAACATTTAAAAATATAAAAAATAGTATCCCACCGGTATCGGGAACAGATTCCACAAGATTGTATTTAAGAGCAAGTTGCTGATGGATAATCCTGGCTACAAGGTTGTGCCTATGCAAGTACTCACCGTTAGCCAGACGAGAACAACCAGAGATTATGTGGCGGATTGATTCTCCCGGACGATGACATGCCCGACATATGTCAACCGTGCCGTCCTTCACAATAAATCTCCGGTAGTTTTTCGTCATGATAACTTCGTCCATAATTGCACAGACAAAACCTTCGGTTTCCCCAAAGAGCTCACCGACACGCAGCCAGGCTACGGACGCTAGTTGGTCTACTAATTTATTATTATTATTATAATTGATTCCATTTATTAAACTTTATGTACATACTATTTACATTTTTAAATATTCAAATATAAAAACATTTAAAAATATGAAAAATAGTAGCCCACCGGCATCGGGATAGGGTCCAAGCTACCGGTGGTCAGGGCTCCTGAGAAAGGAATCTCCTAACAATACGCGCCATGTCCAGGAGTACCGCTTTCTGTATCAAGCCCTTGATCCACCCGCCTAACGAGAGCCTCCTTAGGTGTTCGTCGAGGCTCTTGGCTATTAAACCATTGGCCGTCACGACTATCGGCACAATGACTGCTGTATCTACCTCCCACATGTCGACAACCTAGCGAGCCAGATCAAGATACTTTGTTTGTTTATCTTTTTCAGGTTTCACGAGGTTCTCGTCATGAGGGACAGCTATATCAACAATCATTGTGCGACGCTCTAATCGATCTATCACCACTATGTCAGGCTTATTGGCAACAATAGTCCTGTCAGTGATGAAATATAACATGATATAACCTGTAGTACGGTACTTCGGATTCCACAAGATTGTATTTAAGACCAAGTTGCTGGTGGATAATCCTGGCTACAAGGTTGTGTCTATGCAAATAGTCTCCGTTAGCTAGACGAGAACAACCAGAAATAATGTGTCAGATTGATTCCCCGGGCCGGTGTTATTATTATTATTATATAATCATATAGCATCACATACACATCTGCTGAATCACTGTCTCTCAAGACACAGGTTACCTAGTTTGAGAGGCAGGGTTTCTCATATTGAGTACTTACAGATTTTAGTTCTTACATTTGTATTGCAATGTGTTCGACTTTGTTTATTTATGATATCTGTTTTTAAAGAAATAAAGTTTTATTATTATTATTTTATTAATCATTGATTGAGCCTTCACTTTGTGAGAAAAGACGCACCTGATAGGTTTGGAACTATGGAAAATAATAATTTGTTTTTTTAAAGATAAGTTAAAAGTAGATATCCGTTTTCACTGTTTATTTTATTTATTAAGATCCTATGCTGTCTCACTGCAGGGCAAAGGCCTCCTTTTCCTCCTCTCACTTTCCCCGAGTTTCTGCAATTATGGGTCAGTCCTTTGAGAAGGAATTACTGGCAACATTACTTAAATATAGAGAGAGGTTTATTTTCCCTTTGGCCTATGAGTTACCTACTAGAATAGCTATTATATACTACTTTTATGAATAGTACTTTTATCTAAAACGTGTGTTGCACGTGGTGCTTAATAAATATCTGGGGAATAGTGTTATTAGTTTAAATAGTTAATCACTATCTCTTAATAATAATCAAGTACCTACTATTAAATTATTTGTAATGGGAATCTGCATTGCTGTTGGGTGGCAGCAAGTGGCAGTATACTCTGTTGATTCTTGAAGTATTTTTGATGAAACTGAACAAAATAAGTTACATGATATCTCGCCGTCTTCCCGGAATCCCAGAAGGACGTGATAATAGGAGCTATTTACCAGCAACCTTATGTTACAAAGATGGTGCGTAGCAACATATGATTACAGAAACTTTTTGTGAACGCATCCATAACTTAAATACCTAGTGCAGAATCACTGACTTCTATATCAAATGGACTGGGCATACCTACAAGAAAAACGTGCCATACCTACACTTCACTGAGAGGATAAAATGGCGGATAATAGGGTAGCCCATATCGATATCTCTTTATTAAAAACATCGATAAAAGATTGTGAGAATGTTTTCATTTTGTTACGGTACAATATCAACGGCTATTTTTACCAGTGACATTGAGGTAATATGTTAGTACGTAATAGAGAGGCTATCATAAAAGCACAGGAATTGCTACATTTTGACAAGAGTAACTAATGTTTGCGCTGAAACAATAATTAGTCGTCTTAACAAAACAGTATAGACACGCAGCGCTAGAACGCTTCTAAGGTGTAGTTTTCTCGCGACCAGAAGGTCAGTAGCGCCGTGATTTTCCAGAACCCCGCAATACGTAGTTTCCTTTTTACCCGACTGCGCGACGCAAGGGAGGGTAATGTGTTTATCAGCCTATGTATGTAGTTATGATTAAATGTATGTATATTTGTTCCTTTGAGGTGTTTTAGAGACTGAAAGCGTGAGCCGATTTTGATCATTCTTACTTCAATTGATTTATTTTAATCTTGTGAGTGCTACTAATGACATGACAGTAATCAAAATAAAATATGGCGACCACCAGACGCCATAAATTGTGAAAAAAAAAATGAAAGTCGACTAACTATATTAGGTGGGGTATCAAAATAAAGGGTTCGAGGAGGCGATTCCAAAAATCCAACTCACTGAAGTGTATAAAACAAAAATAAAAAACATTTTCAAAAACCCGACTTAAAAAATCAAATGAAAAGTTCCAAACAAGTCACTTTTCAAGCAGTCTAATGTAGTTGGTTGCATGAAATTAATAATTGAACTAAAATTACTCCCACCAACTTGTTTTTTTAGCAAGGATTTTTGAAAAAAAAATTTTTATTTTATTGAAGTTAGTTTTTTTTAGTGTCTTGGAATTTATGCTTTTAGCATTACAAGAAACGAAATGCAGTAAGTATATCCGATATATCGAACATTTTGTGTCAATTAAAATGAAATGTAAAAGTAACAATGTTAGTGTCATTCTAGAGCCTTGCGTTAAGTAGACCTTCGAGACGGAGGCAACAATTTCAAAGAAAACAAATGACGCTGAATCCGCAGTGGGCTCCCGGCACGGACTTCTCCAACACCAACCAATTTTCTAACATGCTGATGATTTTTGGGTTTTAATTAAAAGTCAACAATAATTATAATAAAGTCTTTATATTAACCAAATCAATCTCATTCATTTCTGCACAATACAATTTTGTTCAGGTATTTTCTGTGTGATATACTTTCAGTAGAGTAGTAGTAGTTCTTTCCAAAATATTTGTATCTCAAATTCATGTATACCTATATATATATCTATTACACTTTTAATTAATAAACAAAGCTTGGGGTTTTGAATTTAATAAATTTCTTATCCTTTTAAATTTATCAAAGATTTAAAAGGGAAAGAAATTATTACTGAAGAGATTTTTTTTTTCGTTTGTTTTCTAACTTTCTCATTAAGTCCTCATTTTGGACTTTTCTTCTTGGACTGTTTTTGACATTTGTTCTTTAATTTCTTAATCATTTTAGATGTGTACCTGAAATCAAATAAAATAAAAAAGTAAGCTTTAATAGATATTGAAGACAAGCGAGAGATATCTCCCACACAGTCTTAATTCATTCGATGACATATTATCATTGAGATCAAATTCGCAAATAATGATGACAAGAAAAACTGAAGCTAGTCATACCGATAAATCTGGCGCAGCAGTGGTGCTAGCGGCTAAAGCTAGTGCAGTGAAGGTGCTAACAGCCAAATCTGGTGCAGCGGAGACGTTAGCGGCTAAACCTGGCGCAGCGGACGTGCTGGTGACTAAATACCATATTCAGAGCACCATATCCAGATGTTGAGAGTTCGTCTTGATTTTGATCACTTTCAATTAAAATGTCAGACATATTTGATGGAATTGCAGGCTGTAAACAAGCAATAAAATTATTAATATGTTGGATGTTTTTCAATTTTATTATTAGGATTGTTATTTATAATTTTAAATGGCCTCATTTAATTTGCAATTTGTAGGTTGAGAAGAGTTCTCGTTCGGTCGTTGAGTGCACTTCTCACTCACTCGCTCAATAGCTCACTAGTTCAGTAGGTCTCGAGTGGATAATGAGCTGAATAATCGTACATAAGCTCACTTAATGTTCACCTCACCCAAGTTTTCACAGGGAGATTTTTACAGAATAACACTGCTAATATACTTAAAAGTCCTCATAATATAATTTAAAAGTCCATTGACACAAAAAGCAGACTACTGGTGACTTTAAAAACTCCTTTAAAAGGAGTATGTACTTAGTGCAACCAAATAAACAAGTTGGTCTTATTTTGGCAATTAATCTTAGGACTACACTCAAACACACTCTTTGTGCCCGTTAGGCAAGTGTTGCACTTGAAGTCATCACCATCATTTATCACCCACTACGCAATCATTTTATAACAAACAATGTTACTTACCATTATGGTTCGTGAACGTAAAGCATCGTCACGCCGTGTTACTTTATTCAGTTTCCGGTTGAAACATGACTCTCGTCAAAGTGAAGGAAACAGAATATGAATTGTTTTTTTTGACATCTTTTTTACAAAACTGATTGTTTCCATCAAAATTTTCTTTTTTCGTTTATTAGCAAGCAGCCTTGAAAGTAAAACGTAAAACCAATAAAGAACCATAATAATATAGCATTATCGATAAACAAAAATGTCATGCATGCACTACTCTACCCCTACAAAAACAAGAAAATGATTTCATGAAATACAACTGTTAAAAAGAAAGGCAAACGGGAAATTATGAATGCTTTTTACATAAACTCTTCAACGAATACAGAATCTTTTGTTTAATAACTAAATCTAAAGATATATCAGCTAAAATTAAGTATACGTACTGGTGCAAATTTATGTTCGGGTTATTTCCGCTTATTTTGATGCCAAATCCGATTATATTGCAATTGGGCATCTTGCTATTGACGACTTCCACTAAACAACCGAGTTCAAACGCATTAATACAGCAAAATGACTCCAAAATTCACAAAATATATTCATTGTTTACGAGCATTTGACAGTTTTTTTTTTTTTTTTGGGGGGGTGGGAAATCATCTTATGACTTCTTCCGCTCTAGGGTGGAGCGGAAGGGCGTGTCAGACTCTTACTGACTAAAACCCACCCCTGTTCCTCCCTGCCCTACGCGCCCGGGGGCGAGGTAACTCTTTCGAATTTATCCTCCACCCCCGGGCAGGCACTGGCCGTGGCAGGCCCCAGCATTTGACAGTTGACGTACCCAACTTTGGTACCAAACACCGAGAGGATAAAATGGCCGCAAATAGGTATTTCAATGACGATAGGAATGAAGGGTTGACATTATAGTAACTGTCAAAAATATTACTAGCCTTTTTCACTTATGCAAAATTAAGAAAGTTAAAAAGAGATAGCAGTATTTTTAGTATTTTGGCGTCGATATGCCACATATTTGTATAACTGTTTTTTCTATAGTCAAACATGTTCAGTCCATATAATTTATATGTCAATGGATAGAGCATACATAGAGCACAGCAGCATTATTCTGCACATTGACATATAAACGTCAACTGTCAAATGCTCGTAAACAATGGATGTATTTTGTGAATTTTGGAGTAATTTTGCTGTATTAATGCGTTTGAACTCGGTTGTTTAGTGGAAGTCGTCAATAGCAAGATGACCAATTGCAATATAATCGGATTTGGCATCAAAATAAGCGGAAATCACCGGAACATAACTTTGCACCAGTACGTATACTTAATTTTAGCTGATATATATTTAGATTGAGTTATTAAACAAAAGATTCTGTATTCGTTGAAGAGTTTATGTAAAAAGCATTCATAATTTCCCGTTTGCCTTTCTTTTTAACAGTTGTATTTCATGAAATCATTTTTTTGTTTTTGTAGGGATAGAGTAGTGCATGCATGACATTTTTGTTTATCGATAATGCTATATTATTATGGTTCTTTATTGGTTTTACGTTTTACTTTCAAGGCTGCCTGCTAATAAACGAAAAAAAAAATTGCTGGAAACAATCAGTGTTGTAAAAAAGATGTCAACAAAAACAATTCATATTCTGTTCCCTTCACTTTGAAGAGAATCATGTTTCAACCGGACACTGAATAAAGTAACACTACGTGACGATGCTTTACGTTCGCGAACCATAATGGTAAGTAACATTGTTTGTTATAAAATGATTGCGTAGTGGGTGACAAATGATGGTGATGACTTCAAGTGCAACACTTGCCTAACGGGCACAAATAGTGTGTTTGAGTGTAGTCTAAGATTAATTGCCAAAATAAGACAAACTTGTTTATTTGGTTGCACTAAGTACATACGTTACATACTCCTATTAAAGGAGTTTTTTAATGTCACCAGTAGTCTGGTTTTTCGTTAATGGACTTTTAAATTATATTATGAGGACTTTTAAGTATATTAGCAGTGTTATTCTGTAAAAGTCTCCCTGTGAAAACTTGGGTGAGGTGAACATTAAGTGAGCTTATGTACGATTATTTAGCTTATTATCCACTCGAGACCTACTGAACTAGTCAGCTATAGAGCGAGTGAGTGAGAACTACACTCAACGACCGAACGAGAACTCTTCTCAACCTACAAATTGCAAATTAAATGAGGCCATTTCAAATAATAAGTAACAATCCTAATAATAAAATTGAAAAATATCAAACATATTAATAATTTTATTGCTTGTTTATAGCCTGTATTTCCATCAAATATGGCTGGCATTTTAATTGAAAGTGATCAAAATCAAGACGAACTCTCAACATCTGGATATGGTGCTCTGAATATGGTATTTAGTCACCAGCACGTCCGCTGCGCCATGTTTAGCTGCTAACGTCTCCGCTGCACCAGATTTGGCTGTTAGCACCTCCACTGCACTAGGTTTAGCCGCTAACACCTCTGCTGCGCCAGATTTATCGGTATTAGCGGTACTAGCTTCAGTTTTTTTTGTCATCATTATTTGCGAATTTGATCTCAATGATAATATGTCATCGACTGAATTCTGCCATCGACTGTGTGGGAGATATCTCTCGCTTGTCTTCAATATCTATTAAAGCTTACTTTTATTTTATTTGATTTCAGGTACACATTTAAAATGATTAAGAAATTAAAGGACAAATGTAAAAGCAGTCCAAGAAGAAAAGTCCAAAAAGAGACTTAATGAGAAAGTTAGAAAACAAACGGATAAAAAAAAATTCTCTTCAGTAATAATTTCTGTCCCTTTTAAATCTTTGATAGATTTAAAAGGAAAAGAAATTTAATAAATTCAAAACCCCAAGCTTTGTTTATTAATTAAAAGTGTAATAGATATATATATAGGTACATACGAGTATGCATAAATTTGAGATACAAATATTGTGGGAAGAACTACTACTACGCTACTGAAAGTATATCACTCAGAAATTACCTGAACAAAATTGTATTGTGCAGAAATGAATGAGATTGATTTGTTTAATACTCGTATAAAGGCTTTATTATAATTATTGTTGACTTTTAGTTAAAACCCAAAAATCATCTGCATGTTAGAAAATTGGTTGGTGTTGGAGAAGTCCGTGCCGAGAGCCCACTGCGAATTCAGCGTCATTTGGTTTCTTTGAACTTGTTGCCTCCGTCTCGAAGGTCTACTTAACGCAAGGCTCTAGAATAACACTAACATTGTTACTTTTACATTTCATTTTAATTGACACAAAATGTTCGATTTATCGGATATACCTACTGCATTTCGTTTCTTGTAATGCTAAAAGCATAAATTCCAAGACACTAAAAAAACTAACTTCAAATAAAATATTTTTTCTAAAATCCTGGCTGAAAAACAAGTTGGTGGGAGTTATTTTAGTACAATTATTGATTTCATGCAACCAACTACATCAGACTGCTTGAAAAGTGACTTGTTTGGAACTTTTCATTTGTTTTTTTAAATGTTTTTCATTTTTGTTTTATACACTTCAGTGAGTTAGATTTTTGGAATCGCCTCCTCCCCTTTATTTTGATACCCCACCTAATATAGTTAATCGACTTTCATTGTTGTCTTTTTCACAATTTATGGCATCTGGTGGTCGCCATATTTTATTTTGATTACTGTCATGTCATAAATAGCACTCGCAAGATTAAAATAAATCAATTGAAGTAAGAATGATCAAAATCGGCTCACGCTTTCAGTCTCTAAAACAACTCAAAGGAACAAATATACATACATTTAATCATAACTACATACATAGGCTGATAAACACATTACCCTCCCTTGCGTCGCGCAGTCGGGTAAAAAGGAAACTACGTATTGCGGGGTTCTGGAAAATCACGGCGCTTCTGACCTTCTGGTTGCGAGAAAACTACACCTTAGAAGCGTTCTAGCACTGCGTGTATATACTGTTTTGTTAAGACGACTAATTATTGTTTCAGCGCGAACATTAGTTACTCTTGTCAAAATGTAGCATTTCCTTTGCTTTTATGATAGTCTCTCTATTACGTAGTAACATATTACCTACCTCAATGCCACTGGTAAAAATAGCCGTTGATATTGTACCATAACAATATGAAAACATTCTCATAATCTTTTATCGATGTTTTTAATAAAGAGATATCGATATGGGCTACCCTATTATCCGCCATTTTATCCTCTCAGTGAAGTGTAGGTATGGCACGTTTTTCTTGTAGGTATGCCATTGACATATAAAAATGGACTGGGCACACCTACAAGAAAAACGTTTAGTTTTCTCGCGAGCAGAAGGTCAGAAGCGCCGTGATTTTCCCGCAATACGTAGTTTCCTTTTTACCCGACTGCGCGACGCAAGGGAGGGTAATGTGTTTATCAGCCTATGTATGTATTTATGATTAAATGTATGTATATTTGTTCCTTTGAGGTGTTTTAGAGACCGAAAGCGTGGGCCGATTTTGATAATTCTTACGTCAATTGATTTATTTTAATCTTGCGAGTGCTACTAATGACATGACAGTAATCAAAATAAAATATGGCGACCACCAGATGCCATAAATTGTGAAAAAGAAAAAATGAAAGTCGACTAACTGTATTAAGTGGGGTATCAAAATAAAGGGTTCGAAGAGGCTATTCCAAAAATATAACTTACCTACTGAAGTGTATAAAATAAAAATAAAAAACATTTTCAAAAACCCGACTTAAAAAATCAAATGAAAAGTTCCAAACAAGTCACTTTTCAAGCAGTCTGATGTAGTTGGTTGCATGAAATCAATAATTGAACTAAAATAACTCCCACCTACTTGTTTTTCAGCCAGGTTTTTTAAAAAAAAAAATTTTTTTTTATTTGAAGTCAGTTTTGTTTTAGTGTCTTGGAATTTATGCATTTAACTATTACAAGAAACGAAATGCAGTTAGTAGGTAGAGCCCATTTAAAATAATAAGTAACAATCCTAATAATAAAATTGAGAAACATCAAACATATTAATAATTATATTGCTTGTTTACAGCCTGCAATTCCATCAAATATGTCTGGAATTTTAATTGAAAGTGATCAAAATCAAGACGAACTCTCAACATCTGGATATGGTGCTCTGAATATAGTATTTAGTCTCCAGCACGTCCGCTGCGCCAGGTTTAGCCGCTAACGTCTCCGCTGCACCAGATTTGGCTGTTAGCACCTCCACTGCACTAGGTTTAGCCGCTAGCACCTCTGCTGCGCCAGATTTATCGGTATGACTAGCGTCAGTTTTTCTTGCCATCATTATTTGCGAATTTGATCTCAATGATAATATGTAATCGACTGAATTAAGACTGTGTGGGAGATATCTCTCGCTTGTCTTTAATATCTATTAAAGCTTACTTTTATTTTATTTTATTTCAGGTGCACATTTAAAATGATTAAGAAATTAAAGGACAAATGTCAAATACAGCCCAAGAAGAAAAGTCTAAAAAGAGACTTAATGAAAAAGTTAGAAAACAAACGATTAAAAAAATCTTCAGTAATAATTTCTTTCCCTTTTAAATCTTTGATAGATTTAAAAAGTAAAGAAATTTATTAAATTCGAAACCCCAAGCTTTGTTTACTAATTAAAAGTGTAATAGACGTATACATGAATTTGAGATACAAATACTGTGGGAAGAACTACTACTACTCTACTGAAAGAATATCACACAGAAATTACCAGAACAAAATTGTATTGTTCAGAAATGAATGAGATTGATTTGTTTAATATAAAGACTATTACAATTATTGTTGACTTTTAATTAAAACCCAAAAATCATCTGCATGTTAGAAAAGATATATGTTGGAGATGTCCGTGCCTGGGAGCCCACTGCGGATTCAGCGTCATTTGCTTTCTTTGAACTTGTTGCCTCCGTCTCGAAGGTCTACTTAACGCAAGGCTCTAGAATAACACTAACACTGTTACTTTTACATTTCATTTTAATTGACGCAAAATATTCGATGTACCTACTTACTGCATTTCGTTTCTTGTAATAGCTAAAAGCGTATATTCCAAGACACTTAAACAAAACTGACTTCAAATAATTTTTTTTTTTTAAAAAAAACCTGGCTGAAAAATAAGTTGGTGGGAGTTATTTTAGTTCAATTATTGATTTCATGCAACCAACTACATCATACTGCTTGAAAAGTGACTTGTATGGAACTTTTCATTTGATTTTTTAAGTCGGGTTTTTGAAAATGTTTTTTATTTTTATTTTATACACTTCAGTAAGTTAGATTTTTGGGATACCCTCCTCGAAACCTTTATTTTGATACCCCACTTAATATAGTTAGTCGACTTTCATTTTTTTCTTTTTCACATTTTATGGCATCTGGTGGTCGCCATATTTTATTTTGATTACTGTCATGTCATTAGTAGCACTCGCAAGATTGAAATAAATCGATTGACGTAAGAATTATCAAAATCGGCCCACGCTTTCGGTCTCTAAAACACCTCAAAGGAACAAATATACATACATTTAATCATAAATACATATATAGGCTGATAAACACATTACCCTCCCTTGCGTCGCGCAGTCGGGTAAAAAGGAAACTATGTATTGGGGGGTTCTGGAAAATCATGGCGCTTCTGACCTTCTGGTCGCGAGAAAACTACACCTTAGTAGCGTTCTAGCGCTGCGTGTCTATACTGTTTTGTTAAGAAGACTAATTATTGTTTCAGCGCGAACATTAGTTACTTTTGTCAAAATGTAGCATTTCCTTTGCTTTTATGATAGCCTCTCTATTACGTAGTAACATATTACCTACCTCAATGCCACTGGTAAAAATACCCGTTGATATTGTACCGTAACAATATGAAAACATTCTCACAATCTTTTATCGATATTTTTAATATAGAGATATCGATATGGGCTACTCTATTATCCGCCATTTTATCCTCTCAGTGAAGTGTAGGTATGGCACGTTTTTCTTGTAGGTTTGCCCAGTCCATATAATTTATATGTCAATGCCCAGTTTATATGATTTATAAGTCAATGGCTCTATCACTCTATGGTCAGGGAGTGAATTGAGTCTATGGTGAGGAAGTTCAGTGGAATTATTTGCTTATTGATTCCTAGTGGATATTGTGATGTAAATTTGGTGTAGTTTAGTGTCTCAAGTGTGAATCATTGAAACTGGCGCGATCTTGGTAAAATGGAGCTGAGAATTTTATTGTAGTATTGACTACCTCAGCAAAGTTGGCCGAGAAAACTCACTCCACAGACTGACTCGAAAAATTTGTTGCCAAATACTTACTGCCAAAAACATTACAATGTGTTACATCTATATTCTAATGGAAAAATAAATAAAAATACACTACTGATGACTAGGCAGCATGGTCTCTGACCTTAGCCTATTCTAAAAGGAACAAAAAAGAAAGCTCTATGGTCAGGGTTTTCCAGTAATTTCCAGAATCATCGAAATATCGAATACCTATTCTGCGTGGAGGACAGTGGAGGCTGCTTGACTGCTTCATATTCTCTTTGGCTGCTTCATTCTTGTGGAACTGTTAGTAATGAGCAGTACTCAGTAGTCTGTTACAAACAAGATCAGCTCTAAAGCGGCAAAATACGACTGTAAGTGTAAGTACATCACATTAAGTAAATAGTTAAACACTTGTATGCTAGGCATAGTCGCATATTTTATAGTTAGAATAATGCAAGTTTGTTGATGGATTATGTAACTTTAGAGGTGATTATCATCTTTGTCGTACCATGCCATTAATTTTCAGGCGTTTTTGATAGGTAGGTACTTTTTCGAAGTGTCTATTTTTATTTGTGCTAATTCAACACAGTTGCTTGTAAGAATTATTGACGCGGCTCAAAAAACTCTAGCGATGCGAGTGAGTATTCCAAAATACAGTTTTCATAAACGCGTTTGACTTGATTTTGCGAAAATTTTGGAACCACTAGGTACTTTTGCGTCAGTCGCATTTTTATGGTGCGTATTTTTTTGGGTAGAAAATACCCTTTTTAGTCTTAAGGGTATATTTGAAAACGCCAAAGTGCGGATAACCATAGTTGGTTTTTTATGAATTTAAAAAATCTCGTTTTGAGGTTATGTTTTGTTAACTTTTTGGGTTCACTAAAAATTGCTCAAAACAAAAGGTCTCCGGCGCTGCGCGAAGTGCAACCCCTTCGCCCTTGCGTAATAAAAGATAGGCACCCACGCTTACCTCCGCAGCTTCGGCTTACTGGTCGTGGTCGCCGCCGGCCTCAGCCTCTATCTCTTTTATAATATATACACTCTAGGGGTAGCAGCCAAAGGACTACGTGCAGTCGGGGTGTCCCGATTCGGTTTAGGCAAAAATTCGACCTATTTTAACCACATAGTAACCTAAACACAGGTCATAGATTATAATATATCTTTAGGCCTGCATGCCTAGGGGTAGCGGATAAATTCTGAAAACGAGTTACTGCACCCCTGGGCACTCAGGTAGGGAAGGAACAGGGGTGGGTTTTAGTCAGTAAGAGTCTGACACGCCCTCCCGCTTCACCCAAAGTGGGAGTCATTGAATGATTTCCAAACCCCCAAAAAAAAAAGTGTCGAGTTTATGCCTAGGGATAGCGGATAAATTCTGAACATGAGTTTTCGCACCCCTGGGCACTCGGGCAGGGAAGGAACAGGGGTGCTCTTTAGTCAGTAAGAGTCTGACACGCCCTCCCGCTCCACCCAGAGCGGGAGAAGTCATTGGATGATTTCCCACCCCATTAAAAAAAAAAAGTGTCGAGTTTCGTTTATTAAATCAGTCCAACACTCGGCTGATGACGTAAACCTAATCCAAAACTTGAGTACATGAATAATCTCGTTTATTAATCCGATCAGGACCCCAAGCTTGGTATCAAGTGCGAGAGCTTGGGCTGAGTAACGTTTATTAATACAGACCTAGGAGCGGTGTGTGCGTACGCGCAGCGGAATGTTGTTGAATTTAAAGATTTTAATTATGCAGATATTTAGTGTGTGACGTCGTATAATTGTGTATGGTAAAAAAAAATTTGTGCACGCAACCATTGTGGAGAAATTCACCAAAAACTGATTCCGCTGGGCGAACGTTGTCCTGGCGGAACTTTATTTAATCCATAGACTTTAGAAGAAAAGAGATGTGTCCAAAAATTAGTGTGTATTTGTGTGTAATTGTGTATGTATGAATAAAACTAGTGCATGCATAAACTTCGGAGAAATTCAAGTTTCCGCTACGCGAACGTTTGGCCATTAGCTAGTTTTCATATAAAGCGCTTACATAGAGAACTGTAGATTTTTACATACGTTGTTTTGAATTTGTTTATATTTGTTTAAAAAACAGATTTAGAAAAAATCGTAGGGCTTAAAAGATAAAAATATAAACGTAAAATACGCTTATTAGGTCTTAGTTCTTAAAGTATGCACTTTGGGGTCTAGATTTTCACGTTTATACAAACCTTGTAAGTGTCTGCAACATGTTGCCAAGTATCAATGATGTTCCGTTAGTAACTAAAGAGTTATAGGACAAATTTACCATGAACAGATCACTGTTTACAAAGCAGTCAAATATCACGACGTTCTGAAGGAATTGCATGGTAATATGTATGTCAATAATTAGTGTATTCATTCAACTATTCTTATGCAAAATTTCATGTCATTAAATTCAGTAATTAAAGAAAAACAATTATAATACTGACGAAGCATCGAAAACCTACATAACCCGACCAAGTTCGGATGGCTACCAAAAAGCGGCCGTGCCATATATCTAAGAAACGTTCTTAACCTTCCAATATAGTATTTATTAATATGGTACAGTTGCGTACACAAGCGTTAGGAAAAAATAAAACAATTGCATTTCTTGTTGCGCACTACGTCCGCTCAGAATCCGATCCGAATCCTTGAAAATACAGATATAGAAAACTCGGATCGAATTCGGATATTGCTTCGCACTACTACCTCCAATCCCAATCCGTGATTCAGACGCCATTCAGATGTAATTTTTTTTACGCAGAGCCACCTTCTTTTTTTTTTTAGGGGGTGGGCCATCATCCAATGACTTCTGCCGCTCTGGGTGGAGCGGGAGGGCGTGTCAGACTCTTACTGACTAAAACCCACCCCTGTTCCTCCCTGCCCTGAATGCCCAGGGGCGAGGTAACTCTTTCGAATTTATCCTCAACCCCCGGGCAGGCATCGGCCATGACGGGCCCCGTCATTATTGCTGACAACTCTTTGAGGCGCGCGTGGAACACTACGCGCCGTCGACTCTCGGGCCTGGTGCCTGATCGGACAGCGAGCTACCCATTACTCGCTATCCGCAGGCCACAGCAGAGCGTTCACGCCGTTTATCATGAGTCCTTTCAATCGACGATGTTATTAAAGTTAGTCAAAAAAAAAAACACTAGGTTTTATAATATTCTTAGTTATTTAAAATTTCGTTTTCTTCTGGTTGTCTTTTTAACCGACTTCAAAAAGGAGGAGGTTATCAATTCGGATGTTTGTATTTTCTTTTTTTTTTTTATGTATGTTCGGGCATAACTTCGTCATTTATGCGGATTTCCAAAATTCTTTTTTTGTTCGAAATTTCATGTAGATCTGACGGTGATTTTCGGAGACAGACAACGGAACTCTTCAAAAAATTACAGCAAATCAACCACGATTGCTGCTATCGCATATATAATATGCATTGTTAACACAATTTCATGAGGAAACAACTAAAAAGTGAAAAATAAAAACTTTTTTACAAAAAAAATAAAACAGACTTCCAAAAAATTTAATTTCGGAAGTCGTTGTCAAAAAACGAAGAAATAAAACCAGAAACACCGACTTCCGAAATTAAAGTTATTTTGCACTTTTTGTTTTTTTTTTTGGAAGTCGGTTTTATTTTTATTGTAAAAAGTAAAAAAGTTTTTTAAAATCATACATTTGTATAAACTTAACATTTTAATGGGATAACCTACATGTTATGCAAGTACATACCTAAGTATTCTTACTAACGAGGAATAGGGTAGTTAAAAAATCTAAATGGCGGGCGTCAGTTAGATTACCAAAAAATACTGGACACGTATTTTTTTTTTCTTTTGTCTCGTAAACAATAAAGAAACAGGGACAAGTGCGTGTCGGATTTCGCACATACCTAACAAATATTGGTCTTTGTTAGTAAAATTCACTCGTAAGATCATAGTCTTAGCCTCACCCATGATCCAACTTTGTTTTACATAAATTATGATATAAATTGATTTCATTATTTTTTTTGTTCTTTTTTTTCTAAAATCAGCAATATTACCTGTTTTAAAATAGGAGATGACGAGGCGTGAATATGTAACGGTTTCAAGTTCGCTTACGGAACCCTAAATAGTCGACGAATCATGTTACTTTGTTACGTTACATTGAGAACACATGCTGTGGTCAGATTGATAAGGAATAAGGATGTTCATGATAAACTAGCTGGTGACGCTGTGTTCCTACTCATAAATTAAAATTGCAAATCTAAATGAGTTCATTCATATAATTATGTACACAGTATAGTTATAGTACAATTAGGTACCTATGTAGGTACATAAATAATGGATTGCTTTGTTTGGAAGTGGGCGTATTATGTGTGGACTCGATACAAAGAACATTAGTTAACTGTTATGTAGTAGGTACCTCCACATTTCACCATTATTCGCGTGGGGTGCACACATTTTTTTTTGAGGTGGGAAACCATCCTATGACTTCTCCCGCTTAACTGACTAAAACCTACCCCTGTTCCTTCCTTGCCGAAGTGCCCAGAGGCGCGGTAACTCTGTTACGAAATTATCCGCACCCCTTGGCATGCAGGCATCGACCATGATGTGCCCCGTCAGTGGTGGCTGACATCTCTTTGAGGCGCGCGTGGAACACTACACGCCGTCGACTCTCGGGCCTGGTGCTGATCAGAAGGCGAGCTACCCATTACAAGTCAGCCGCAGGCCCGCGCCTACGGTGGCCGGAGATCGTACCGCGACCCCCGACGCCCAGGGTGTCTCCTGCGGTGGCTGCTGCTGGGGGCGTGAGGGCAACTCTGTTGAGTCTCCCTCATCCAGTCCGTTAAGGAGGGGTCCTTCGCGAGCATTACTGCGTCGCAGAAGGAGGCCACTGCTTCCCATTCCCTCTCGCTCCCTACCATGGCCTAACTCAGGGCCGGGCGCGAGAGGTCGCTGCCGCCGATCACCTCCACGAGGACACGGCGGATGCCGTATTCTCCACCATGTCCGACCTTAAGGATCTACTACCGGCCAAGTGGCGCCTTCAATGAATAAAAAATCGTAGCATAGCATAGAAAATAAATATTAAAGAATCCAACGTCACGTTTGTTACAAAGAGGGTAAAGTATTTTTACGTTGTTAAAACAGGTCTCAGAATGTTTCGTATTCAAAGTTGTAGGCAAAAGTGTCAGACACGGCCGTTTTTGGTACTTTAATATTTATTTTCTATGCTATGCTACGATTTTTTATTCAATGAGGGCGCCACTTGGCCGGTAGTAGGGCCTTAAAACAATTACCTACGACCGCGCGGTACGTAAGCACGCGATAGGGCTCTCCGCCTCCAGTATTTTAATTTCGCCTAAAAACAAAATTAAATTCGTTGTGAATGAAATAGGAGGGGTTGAGGTTTTTAATTCGACCGTATATATGTTATAGGCAATGTGTATAATGCAGGCATTCTATTCATTTCCTAGGTATTGTATAGAATGCCGGGGTCGTCCAGGCAATGTGTGAAATAATATTGAATGTTCAAACTATTATACACTTTACCTAGGTAATGTATGGAATACCTAGGCATTGTGTAGAATGCCGGTTGACGCATAGGTAATGTATGTAACGTGTTTTTTTGCGTAGACAGCGTTTCTCACATAGCAGTTCCCTTCAGATAAACATTTACGTTTATAACGTACAGTCAAGTGCACGTAGAGCTTTACATTTTGACATTTCCACCTCTCTTATCTTCTGCGATATTAGGACAAAATCGAATGGCAAGTGTAAAGGTCTAAGTGCACTTGACCATACCAAAAAATTGCTGCAGAAAGTCGCCCTGTTCATTTCTTACCACTTGATTATGGAAATTTGATCATGATACAAAAAAAAACAGTTTTCATTTAAAATAAGCTTTTATTATACTTTTAATAAACTGTGGGTAACATGATTGTAATTTGAAAGGAAATAAAATCTTAGGTAACATCTTTGAACAAACTAAAATAGAGTAATATATTAAAATTGCAATATAGTTACTACCTACTTGTAGGTACTTAATAACAATAAGAGAGTCTTCATACTCGTATGTACAGTAATCGACACAAATCCTATGCGCTACGCTATGAAAGTAATAACATATTATTATAATATAAAACTGAATAATATAAAACTCTTATAAAGAGGTTTCATTTGTAGATACTAAAAATGTGTAGTGAAGTGTGAGAAATATTAGGTATTTACCATTTATTATTAAGAGTAATTAGAAATGAGGTACAGTCAAGTGCGCGTAGAGCTTTACATTTTGACATTTCCACCTCTCTTATGTTCTACGCCATTAGGACAAAATCGAATGGCAAGTGTAAAGGTCTACTTGCACTTGACTGTACCTCAATAGAATCAAAACTTAAGGTTGGTATTTCAAACAACCAAAATAGCCACATATCAATTCTAAAATTTCAAATTGTACATTGCCATTGTCTTATGCACCTAACTCTACTTTTAAGATACAGTTATAATGATCAAGTTCTTGTATTTAATAATAAAAAATCTTCCTGTAAGTAAGTATATTAAAAGCAGTTACTTATTCTTACAAGAAGAACTATTGTGACACTTTGAAGTACACAGCAACTTATTCTTAAAGCATGAACATTTTTTGGTTTCACAGTTTACTTTGCAAGTACATTTGAAAAATCCCTGACCGGTTCCAGTCGATTGCAAAGTAGCAACTGAACGAACCGTTGTATCCTGATTAGCGACATCTTCCACGCTTATTAATTTCTGTTGACAAACAGTGAATTGTTGTCTAGAAAACAGTGTTTTCATGATACCTTGCTTTGTGCCAAGTTGATAAAGTTCATCTTCTGTTTTTTTCAAGACAATTGCAAGTATATTACGAGCGTCACCACGACCTCTGTCGACTTCTGGAACAGGAATCCTAACCGTGGTACCGGGTATTACAGGAGGATTTTTTTTTCCTGAAGTTTTGAGCATTTTCTTGGCTTGTTCTTCTAAATTATCTTTTGAACTGTTGCGGTTCTCTAAAGTTAATGCGGTTTTCATGCATAAAGGGCAAATCACTTTAGACCCATAACCTTCTGGTGCGTTTGTTTCTGGGGCAGCACAAATAGTATGTATAGGACTTTTGCATGCTCTACACGAATGAGCACCCGTGGTCTCTCCTGAGCAAACACAGCATTTGAGTACGGACGAAGGTGATTCAGCATCGACGTTTTCAAGATTCGCATGTTTGTTCTCGGCACTCAAAGTTTCTGTGGGGACTTCGGGATTTTCTTGTATAGCGTCATGTTTTTCCAAAGGATGGTTTTCAATCTGTTCATTTCTTTCATTTTCGGATCCAACAGGGTTACTTTGAGCTAAATTAATTACTTTTTCAAGTTGCTCTTCGGTCTCTACATTAGCATCATCAAACGGCAAACAAATACCAACCTTGATTTTTGAGCCGAATAGAGCTTCGTATGGTGTTCTTTTTATACCTTGGTGAAAAACCCTATTTTTCATAAGCTGAACAAATCGCAGGCCATTACTCCAGCGATCAGTATTATTATCTTGAAGCCAAGTTGTTAACATGTTTTCAATATCCTGGTTGGCTCTTTCTACACTACCCTGGCTCTGGGAGTGTCTAGGCTTACCATGGACTATTTTTAAAGTTGGCCAGTATGTTTTTAGGTTACTAACGATTTGGTTTGAAAACTCTCTTCCATTGTCGGATTGCAAAATTGCTGGTGCACCAATCACTTACCTACTTCATCTGCACGTTTTGTTTTGAGTGCTCTGAGGATGACAAATTTGGTCAGGTGATCTTGGTAAACCATTATAAACTTATATTCTCGATCGGGGTGTGACTGAAAGTCTATTAAATCTACTTGACACCGGGAATTGAACTCAGATGACAGTATGGGCTTGACAACAATTCCCTTTTTTATACCTTTTTGTTTTTGCTGGCACGGTTCACAAAGCTGCAAGTATAGCTCAATATCATGTCGGGTTATATTCTTGTACCGCTGGCTAAGTTCTTTTAACATCCGGTCTCGTCCTCCATGACCAATATCCTTGTGTGCATCGTGAATCACTTGAAAAAATTATCATCAGAGACGTAGTATTTGATAACAGCGTTCGGAGCATTTACAGGGAAGATCAACTTACGGGTTTGTCCAACAGTGATTACGTCGTAATGTTTCAGCAACCAATAATCACGCGGAGTTTTCTTGTCTAACGTTTTCGCTGTAATTATTTCCTCCAACAATTGTGTGTAACGTAAATTATCAATAAACACTCGATTCTTTGTAGATGCCGATTCTCTTTTAGTACGCAATTCTAAGTAAAACCTTTCTTTCATTAGTAAGTACCGCTGATCAGTAGCCATTTTTCATTAAATAATCACACAAACAATGAATGATCACACTCTCAGTTTAGAACCAATGCGTAAACTAAAAAAATACGTCTGCATAAAATAAAGGAGTGCTGCGTACTAACACAACGAACGAGTTGCAACTTGTTTACGGGGTAGTCCCGCCGCGCGCTCGCCTCCTTCCCGTGGTCGTTCATTATACACATTGCCTGATATGCTTCGGGCATTTTATACAATACCTAGGCAATGTATGAAATGAATCGTATTATACACATTGCCTGAACGTTTTAGACAATGTATACAATGCCTAGGCATTCTATACAATGCCGGATTATACACATTGCCTATAACATATATATTTTTTATTAGTAGATTTCATTTTTATCTTGGGTAGGGTTACAAAAGTTCGCTTACGGAAACCCTAAGTAGTCGACGTATCACATTACTTTCTTAGAACACATTCTATGGTCACATCGACAAGGAACAAGGATGTTTATGATTAACTAGCTGGTGCATACGGAGTTCATTTATAGTCCAAGTAAAATATAAATAAAGGTACCTACTTATATAGAATTGCTTGGTTTTGAAGTGGGCATATTACGTGGGGTGATTGATAAGTAACTGTAAACCTGTAAGGCAGGAAAAAAAACTTGAGAGGTGTCAAGGGACACCCGGATGGAACGAAGTTCCTTTCGATTAACTAATGAAGGATGAGGATGGTGGATGAGGGGTTGTTGCTCAGCTCAGCTCAGCTCAGCGTTCCAAGCTCCGCTAGATTTAACACACGAAATTGGTTAGATAATGCTTGATCTGCTTGCAAACTTTGTACCTACCCACCAAAAATACAAGTTTTTATTAGATTGTTTTTCCAACACAATCTTTTTGGATGGACAGCCTCATTAGTGTCGTCTCGACTTTTCGTAAGAATTTTTTCCGTCTAACCCCCTTTCACAACGCGCGATAAGGAACTTCGTTCCAAAAAATTTTATGAGACAATTTTAATTTGATTTTCCGACATAGTCTCCTTTTACATCGACTCTTTAGCCCAACGATATTCTGGCAACTTTTTTAAACCCTCCGAAAAATAGGTTTTGTCCAACCAAAATATGACTCAGTTTCAGCCATGACCTCCTCGTTTGCTTGCATTCGGCGCGATTGGTCCAATTCGCGATTAGTCCAATGTTTTAAAAAAAAACCACTTCACGGTTGGTCAATTTGCAGTTCCATTCGCAGTTGGTCCAAAATGGACAATGTTTCCGAAATTAAACAATGTATGTACTTATGTCTATACAAGTTATAAGATTCTATCAATAATAATATTATAATAAATTTGTTTTATTCAATCGGGCGCAAATCAAAATTCTGGGCTGAATGACAAATTCCAAATCGTAAAACCTAGTAACACTTTGCCGACCCGGGAGCCGAACCCAGAACCTCATGATCAGTAGGAGCGCTTGCGGCCACTAGACCAACGGTACTTGGTCGCGGATAAATTTGAAGCTACATAATAAAAAACTTTTTTACAAAAAAAAAAAACAACCGACTTCCAAAAAATAAATACACTAAAAAAATAACTTTAATTTCGGAAGTCGGTGTTTGTATTTTACTTCTTCGTTAATTGACACCGACTTCCGAAATTAAAGTTATTTTTAAATTTTTAGAGTATTTTTTTTTGGAAGTCGGTTGTTTTTTTTGTTAAAACTTTTTATATTTTTCACTTTACAGTTGTTATACCCCAGAACTAAAAACCCCAATAATATGGAACGTGAAATTTAAACATTTGGAGAACACCAAAACGTCATCGATATACGTATTTTTCGTTTCTGTTCAGTTTCTCAAAAAGCGCTGAAGCAATTTCGATAAAATTTATATGGTGGTCCCATATAAATTTCCTCGGGAGTATATTCTTTTGGATAAAAAAAGAATTTTGGAAATCGGTCCACAACTGACGGAGAAATCGGCGGACATACGTACAGTCCAACATAGAACCTCCTCCTTTATCGAAAGTCGGTTAAAAAGTACCGAACTACTTTTCACGTTAATTTTTTCTTTTCTTAGTTTTAAGGGAAGGCGTATGCTGCTTTTCTTTCTAAACCCAGAGTTAGGGCTGTGCTTTGATGTGGTTTTTACCCGAGTACCCCAGGGGTTTTTTTTTTTGGGGGGTGGGAAATCATCTTATGACTCTTTCCGCTCTGGGGTGGAGCGGAAGGGCGTGTCAGACTCTTACTGACTAAAACCCACCCCTGTTCCTCCCTGCCCTACGCGCCCGGGGGCGAGGTAACTCTTTCGAATTTATCCTTTTCGAATGTGGCAACACCAACTGTATAATCTACAGTTGCCACCAGCTGCATCAGACTGCTTGAGAAGTGATCCAGTTCAGAACTTCAGCGTTGGAACTATCATCAAATTTTAAAGGGTTCGCTACACGTTTTGTTTGTGGTTGGGCTCGTGTGGTTGAGTCGAGCCAGCGAAGTCGACACATTCACACACCCAACAAGGGCTTTTGAATATGCCCACTTCGCTAGCTCTACTTGTGAGGGGCTTTGGCTTCGCTCGCTTAGCTCGCAAGTAGACTCACAATAAGTTGCTCTAGTTGAGAATGGGACTGCAGCGGTCGCTTTGTATGCAAATGAGCTCGCTTCGGGTACATAAACTAACGCTCGCTCACGACCATCGCAAAATTAAAGTTATTCATTATTTGAAGAACCACCTACTTCAATATTATGTATTTACGTAAATGTAGATTTACACTCTCAACAGCAAGCCAAATTTTCTGTACAGAAATCGAATAGAAAGGAAATTTGTTACTGTTTTACGAAACCCTGCGGGACGAGCTTGAACTGCACTAACTTTTTTTTCATATCTACAAATCGCTATTTTCCAGGCCACCATGACCTTCAAGCTGCATATGAGCGGGGTCATCACTGGCTCCTTGAACTGCTTCTGCCTAGCATGTGACGTCTTCTTGAAGACCCCGCACGACGCCTTTCACCATATTCGAATATCAGAGCATCAGAAAAACGCAGACGCTGTCCAGTTCTCCGACAAATTTCCAGATGATCATATTAAAAAGGTGAGTTGATTAGATTAGCCTTCAAAAGCGGAGGTTAGCGGAGTGGAGGTAGGGTTGCTAACCGTACTCTAACATAGAGTATTGTACCTACTCTATTTCATGTAGGTTACTACTCTCTGTAATACTAATAGAATACGCTAAAATACACTTTTTTCACAATGTTTACTAAACTAATACCAGTCATGTATACCCATTGTCATAACCAAAAACGTAAGGTTTACTGTTACTGTTAATGTCCATGTCCATTGAAATTGAAGCTAAAATAAAAAAACTTTTTTACAAATAAAAACAACCGACTTCCAAAAAAGAAAATAAGTACACTAAAAATTCAAAAATAACTTATTTCGGAAGTCGGTGTTTGTATTTTTATTCTTCGTTATTTGACCCCGATTTCCGAAATAAAAGTTATTTTTTAATTTTTAGTGAATTTTTTTTTTTTGGAAATCGGTTTTTTTTTTGTAAAAAAGTTTTTTTTTTTCACTTTTTAGTTGTTAGAACTAAAAACCCCAATAACATCGAACGTGGGATTTAAACATACTCGTAATCGGAGAAAACAAAAAAGTCATCGTATTTTTCGTTTTTGTTCAGTTTCTCAAAAAGTGCTGAAGCAATTTCGATTAAATTTATATGGGACCATCTTGGGAGTATATTCTTTCGGATAAAAAAGAATTTTGAAAATCGGTCCACAACTGACGGAGAAATCGGCGGACATTCATAAAAAAAAAACATTCATACAGTCGAATGTTCGACTGTAGGAATGTTTTTTTTTTAAATAGATTAAGAAGAGTTCTTTTAAAAATTATAGAAAAATTGTCATGTGCCGAAAAAGCCACAAAAATATCTTTTAAAAATAAATTAGTCTTTTTTTTAAGGTGGTAGGTACTCTTTATTTACCCTGTCTGAAATCAGATAATACTCTATTTCTTTAAAAACTTTTTAACAAAAAAATTAACCGACGAAAAAGAACTAAAAAGCAAAAAATATATAAACCTTTTAAAGTCTTGAGTAATGAGCATATTTACCTACATAAAATATCAAATTTTATATAAACTAATTTTGAGTCGGCGCCAAACAACAATCTGATTATTAAACATCTAAATTTTATAAGTACTTACAAATGAAGAAGGCTGTAAGTAGGTAATTAATCATTTTATTAATTGGCGCCGACTCAAAATTAGTTTACAAAAATTTTATATTTTATGTAGGTAAATATGCTCATTACTCAAAACTTTAAAAGGTTTATTTATTTTTTGCTTTTTAGTTCTTTTTCGTCGGTTAATTTTTTTGAAAAGTTTTTTATTTTATGATTTTTTGTGGCTCGCATCATCTTTTAACACTCTGAGGCTAATTTCTAATTCTTCATCATTCCTCTTGCCACTGAGCTGATGATATAACCATCCCTCCATGAAGTTCCCATTATATTTACCAGTTGAGGTTACCTCCAATATTGTAAAGACGTCTTTTCTTCAAACCATATTAAGTGGTATTTGTCACTAAAACCAGTTTTTTTATCTAACTTCTATTGTTTAGGAAAGGTGTGGTTTCCATCATCAGCTCAGTTTCATGATGTGATGGTTCCTAAATGCAAATACCTGATTAAGTTATGAAAAGTAAACAGAAACAATATTCGTGCCCAATTTTCGAGGTTTTCTCTCAATTTTTTCAGGATCCCATGATCAGATCCTGATGTCCTTGATATGGAACCACCCTTGAGGTATACCCTATCTAAAAAAAGTAGAATCATCAACATCGGTTCATAAATAACGTAGTCAGGGCCGAACATACATACAGAAACGCTAAACGTATCCACAATTTTCGAGGTTTTCTCTCATTTTATCAGGATTTCACTGTCACATCCTAACTTCCTTGACATGGGACCACCCTTGAGGTATACCCTATCTAACAAAAAAAGAAAAATCTAAATCGGTTCATAAATAACAGAGTGAGGGCCGAACATACATACAGAAACGCTAAACGTGCCCACAATTTTCGAGGTTTTCTCTCAATTTTATCAGGTTTCCACTGTCAGATCCTGACTTCCTTGACATGGGACCACCCTTGAGGTATACCCTATCTAACAAAAAAACAATAATCAAAATCGGATCATAAATGACGGAATGAGGGCTGAACATACACAAAAAAAAAAAAAAAAAAAAACATATACGGTCGAATTGAGAACCTCCTCCTTTTTTTCGTCGGTTAAAAAAAGGTTGGCAACTCTAAGCGGAGCGGACCTGCGGTTGCTGCGGGGGTATATTATTTTAAGTCCGGGGTTTACCCGATATGTATTACAATCATTAACTACTAACCTACACTAAGCACCATGGATGACAGTATAATGGCTTATCGATTAACTTGTTTTTCCAGTTCAAAGGAGGCTACTACTGCGAGTTCTGCAATGTTCTGATGCCAATTGCTGCCAAAGTTAATGTACATATTACTGAAGATGAACACAAGCACAACAAGGGAATTCTTCTGCTGAAACCGATGGGTCTTGGTGTGTTGGCTTTCAACAGCGTTCTTATTGAAGAAAAGGCTTGGCACGGCTTGATTGATGGAGTCTGCTCTCTCTGTAACGCAGAGTTCGAAGATGAGAATGATCATAAGGCTGACGCAGGCCACTCTTTGAATTTGGTTCTGAAACCAATTCAGTTTGGAGTTGATAACGCCGTCTTTCGTCATGTAAGTACTAACTGTGTTATCGAATTAGGTACAACTTACACTACATAGTTTATTGAAATATCCGCCCCTAAGGCGATCGACTGACCTTATGTTGAAATTAAAATACTTAAATTGTACGTAGGTACAAAGTGCATGTAGCATGCACTTTAAAATGAGGGACATATGCACAATGTGTTCGATCATGGACTAGCGATATTCTAGGTACACAGATGCGGGCCTGCGGACGGCGAGTAGTGGGTAGCTCGCCGTCCGATCAGCACTAGGCCCGAGAGTCGACGGCGCTTAGTGAACCACGCGCGCCTCAAAGAGTTGTCAGCAATTAGGACGGGGCCCGTCATGGCCGATGCCTGCCCGGGGGTTGAGGATAAATTCTAAACACAGTTACCTCGCCCCCGGGCACTAAGGGCAGGAAGGAACAGGGGTGGGTTTTAGTCAGTAAGAGTCTGACACGCCCTCCCACTCCATTCAGAGCGGGAGAAGTCATTGGATGATTTCCCACCCCACAAAAAAAAAAGACAGCTCGTCGCTTTGTACCCGTAGGATCTCTTGTCCCGGTGATGTCTTTTGGCACGAGTAGGTCTCCCAAAACTGTCCACTGTGAATAAAAACCGATACAATGCCAAAAACCGAGCCGGACATTCACTTTTCATTTACGTGGGGAATGCACACATAACGTCACCTAAAAACGTTTATTATAGATTTTTTTTTAAATACATCGAAAATAATATAATTAAGGATGTACTTAAATAATAAAATGATGATAATATAAATGATGATAAGTAATATAAATTGGTTGTTTTATCAGTTATGCTAGATTGCTAGCAGGAGGCAAAAACTGGCCGAGAAATTTAGGTTAAAACAAACAGGAAAAAGAAAAACGCACCTAAAATCTATAATAATAATATTGTGCAGTCCGTCCGTTGCCTAACTGAAAATCTCCAGGGCCGGACGGTCTGCACAATTTTTGGATAAAATGGTTTCAAAGATCGCACGCTCGCTTGGCAGCTCAGTTCCAGTCTGCCCTAGAGTCAGGGTCGCTGTCACAGTTCCTTACGACAGGAGTAACCCACCTGCTCCATAAATCAGGTAGTACTGCGGAACCCAAAAATTATAGGCCGATCACGTGTTTACCGACGGTCTATAAAGTTTAAAAATCCATCCTGAGAGCCAAAATTAACAATCATATTGACACAAATTTTATCATGTCTGCCTCTCAGAATGGATGTAGGAACGGGTCCCGTGGTACTAAGGAGCTGCTCCTCATTGATGTTGCCATTAGCCAACAGGTTCGTCGTTCTCGAAAAGATCTGTCGACATGTTGGATAGATTATAAGAAGGCCTATGACTCGGTGCCACATACATGGCTCATGAGGGTGCTGGAGCTGTACAAAGTGGATGCAACTTTGCGCACCTTCCTGATGTCGTGTATGGGGCAGTGGAGGACGGTTCTTCACTATCCAGGATGTCGACAAATCCGGGAGAACAGCGAACCGATAAGGATCGAGCGTGGCATATTTCAGGGCGACAGTCTGAGTCCACTGTGGTTTTGTCTGGCCCTAAACCCTCTCAGTACTCTACTGGAGGGTTCGGGCCAAGGCTACCGGTTGAGAAGAGGTGGTCAGGTCATATCACACCTCCTTTACATGGATGATCTGAAACTCTTTGCCCCCAACAACTTGCAACTGATGAAGCTACTGAAGGTAACAGAAACCTTCAGTAGCGCCATCAGGATGGAATTTGGTGTGGACAAATGTGCAGTCATGCATGTAAAGCGAGGGGAGATTATGGAATCCGTGGGAACTCAACTCTCGGATTCCGTACACCTTAGATCCCTCTGCTCAACCGAAACCTACAAGTATTTGGGTATGTCGGAAGCGTTAGGCATCAGTACTGCTGAAGTGAAACAGTCGTTGAGGGAGCGCTTCTTTGGCCGCCTGAATAAAGTACTGAATAGTCTTTTATCAGGCGGGAACAAGGTGCGCGCCTTCAACGGTTGGGTCATGCCGGTATTGATGTACTCTTTCGGGATACTCAAATGGACTCAGACGGAACTTGACGCCCTGGATAGGAGGGTCCGCACACTGCTGACCGCAAATCGGATGCATCACCCACGATCATCAGTGATGAGGCTGTATATCCCGCGGAAGTGTGGGGGTCGTGGGTTCTTAAATGCTAAGACCCTACACAACCGCGAGGTATGCAGCCTTAGGGAGTACTTCCTCAAAGCTGACGTGGGTATGCATCGAGATGTGGTCGCTGTGGACAAGGGCCTCACCCCGCTCTCCTTGGCAAAAGAGAACTGGCGCAAACCTACAGTACTGGACACTAATGACCGCAGGGAAGTATGGCAGAGCAAGGAGCTTCACGGGCGCTTTTACCGGGTCCTACATGGGCCCGATGTAGATCTCTTAGCGTCCGTATCCTGGCTGCGCTTTGGTGACCTCTTCGGGGAAACCGAAGGTTTTGTCTGTGCGATTATGGACGAAGTTATTATGACGAATAACTACCGGAAATATATTGTGAAGGACGGTACGGTTGACATCTGTCGGGCATGCCACCGGCCCGGAGAATCAATACGACACATTATTTCTGGTTGTTCTCGTCTAGCTAACGGAGACTATTTGCATAGACACAACCTTGTAGCCAGGATTATCCACCAGCAACTTGCTCTTAAATACAATCTTGTGGAATCTGAAGTACCGTACTATAGGTATGAGCCCGACCCAGTTCTCGAAAATGGCAATATCACGTTATATTGGGATCGATCTATCATCACTGACAGGACTATTGTTGCCAATAAGCCTGACATAGTGGTGATAGATCGACAAGAGCGTCGCACAATGATTGTTGATATAGCTGTCCCTCATGACGAGAACCTCGTGAAGGCTGAGAGAGATAAAAAAACAAAGTATCTTGATCTGGCTCGCGAGGTTGTCGACATGTGGGAGGTGGATACAGCAGTCATTGTGCCGATAGTCGTGACGGCCAATGGCTTAATTGCCAAGAGCCTCGACCAACATCTCAGGAGGCTCTCGTTAGGCAGTTGGATCAAGGGCTTGATCCAGAAAGCAGTACTCCTGGACACGGCTCGTATTGTTAGGAGATTCCTTTCTCAGGAGCCCTGACCACCGGTAGCTTGGACCCTATTCCCGATACCGGTGGGCTACTACTTTTTATATTTTTAAATGTTTTTGTATTTATTTATGTTTTTATATGTAAGTACCTAAATATTTGAAAATGTAAAGTGTATGTATATAAGATTAAATAAATGGAATAATAATAATTTATTTCATAACCATAAATCGATACATTTTGTTTGTAATGGCGCCTCCTTTTAAGCAGATAATGCTTGTGTTAGAAGACGCCGCACTCTCTTAATTACTTACATTTTGGTTTATTTAAAATCTAGTCCGTTGCAACATATAGATTCTAGCTAGTAAGACCGTGTGAGACTAAACGCTATGATCAGAGCCTGGTTTTAAATTTCTCGAGGTTCTAAACATACGAACTGCATATAGGATGATAGCTTAAATTACACAGTTAAAGCGTAAAATAGCAGCAAATAAAATACGTCCGTCACACGTAGGCGATCAGCGCCTGGCGATAGAGTCCGTCGATGGCACTATTGTACCCTGGTTTACGGGCAAGCAGGAAAAATATAGGTGTCCTGTTCATGTAAAACTTGGAGAACTGGCACTTTAATATTCAGTGTCTAATATCGACTTGAACTCGACTGAAAGACTCGGTACAACGAATGGTCTCAGAAATCCAACCTGAAGCTAGGAGCCGGAATTGAGTTGGCCGGAGTAATCGGCTTACACTCGACTGATCACGGCACGGCAGCAAATTATTCATAGAATGAAACACCAAAATATGTCCGTCGGCACAGATGCGTCGGTGAGGCGACGCTAGTCAAACGGTATTCATAAAAAACTTTTTTACAAAAAAAACAACCGACTTCCAAAATTTTTATATATAAATCTTTGGAAGTCGGTTGTTTTTTTTGTAAAAAAGTTTTTATTTTTCGCTTTTTAGTTGTTATACCCCAGAACTAAATACCCCAATAACATGGAACGTGGAATTTAAACATTTGGAGAACACAAAAACGTCATCAAGATATGCGTATTTTTCGCTTTTGTTCAGTTTCTCAAAAAGCACTAAAGCAATTTCGATAAAATTTACATGGGACCACCTCGGGAGTATATTCTTTCGGATAAAAAAAGAATTTTGAAAATCGGTCCACAACTGACGGAGAAATGCGCGGACATACATAAAAAAAAAAAAAAAAAGACATACCGTCGTAAACATACATAGAACCTCCTCCTTTTTCGAAAGTCGGTTAAAAACAACGTTATCACCTACGAATAATTAGTATTACTTATTCGTAGGTAGGTAGGTATCACTGGTCAATATTTAGAATAAATAATCAAATAATTCCATAATAATATATCATGTTATTCGTGTCACTGAATTTTCTCAAGTCCATTTAAACAGTCATAATAAAGTAGTCTATGCTCCAGTCTGTTTCATGCCAAACTTTCCTTTTCGTATATTTTTTAGAGCTTTCGAGGTTTAAATAATATGAATTAACTTGTAACCGGTCAGCTTGTCCGAAAAGGCGAGATGTAATGAGGCTTTTTGTAGCGTTGCGCTGCAACACGTATGGAATAACTCAACTAGAAAAATAAAATGGCTTTCAAATAGCGGGGAAGTGGATCGGACCGAAGTGTGTGGTGTATATTTGTATATTAAAATAGTTGTTATATAAATACTTAGAATATCGCTACCCCGTACCTACATCTAGTGTTCCATCATTATCACTGATTATTTAATTTTGTGTTTTGATAAAGTAGGCACTGTAGAACCCCACGGCTCCAGTAAGGCCTGCAGGGCTCCAGAGGTTCTCTAGTAGCTTCAGGATAGTAGTCTCACTCGCTGATTGCACGAGTGCGGTGTGCGAGAGTGACTGGCTTATATGATTATATGTGCAGTGTAAGAAAGGAAAGAGGGATAGGGCACTCTAACGGGTGTTAGTCACGGCAAAATACAAGTGCCCATTTCGGCGAGGCAAGCAGAACTGAATCCTAAAACAAATGTGATGCCTACTCATTCAATATTCAAACGGCTCTTTAATAATCTCAACAACCAGCTAAAGGCTGGTACAGACGCGCTGAGTTTAGGCTGTGTCTACAATCGCCACAGTACCTACCTCTTCAAGTAGAATGTTCATGCTATTGTCGGTCTTAACTCATCAAATCCGTACAATATGAATTTCAAACAAAAGTCTTTATTTGTAAAATCCAATTTACTATAAAATTAAGTGATTTATTGTTACTGTAATTGCAGTTAGACGACACAGCTGTCCAATGCCTGACCTGCAACAAGTTGCTAGCACCCGGCAGGATGAGCAAACATTTTGACGACACAGAGCATCTCGAGCTTTACGTGAAACGACGCGTCGAAACTAATGAAGCCTCTCAAGGAATCGAAGCAAAAGAAAACTGTCAAGAAAAGGCAACCAACATGACTTCAGTTACAGAAAATGATGACGAAATGAAGAAACTCAATATAGATAACGATGTCAATAAGAAGAATAAGAGAGGGGATAAGAATAACAAAGAAAAATCACCGACTAAAGACAAGTCTAAAATTATGGAATCCATCGCCAAGTACCAAACCAAAGGAATCAACATTAATTTAGAAACAGAAATAGCTTTCTGTAAAAAATGTTCAGAAATCGTAACATTTGATTTCATGGAGATAGAAAACCACATTGAAAGTCATTCATCAGCTACAGCGGTTGATTCCGACTTGCTATATCCGTCAAACGTAGATCAAAACTTGAATCGAGTCGATATTAATGACAAAACAACACAATCTTTTAATGACACCAATGTCGAAAATTGTTCCTCAAAAATAGCAGATAGTGATACCGATTCGTCATCGTCAGGGGGCAACCTCCAGACAGAGGATTTTGTAAAAGGTAGCCAAGAAGAAAAGGCAAGCGACTTAGCAAAAGCAAATCAAATAACTTATAACGGGAATAATAACCAATCTTTTTGCCGTATTTGTAAAGTACATCTGCCGGCTAATTTGAAGTCAATGAGAGAGCATGTGGAAGGAACGAATCACAAAAAAAGAGTTATCTCCTCTGTGGACCGAACAAAATCTCCAGGCAAGCTGGTGAAACAGTCAACCGAAGAATTTGTCAATACGGCTTACTTCGCAGGAGGACATTATGCCACACGCGTTGTCATCAACGAGGAATATTGCATTCTTTTGAGTAGTTTTCAGCTCATATTAGAGAATACTTCAAAAATGAGGTGCATGATATGTGTAGTCAACTTGGCGCCATATTTAGATGTTGAAGAACATTGTAAGACTACACGGCACTCCATGAAATGGAATAGAGTGCCTGTCATTACATCGGAGAGAAACGAATTTATTAGAGAGGTAAATGAACCATTAATTTGATGTCTAGCTTTATATGGGGACAAAAAAGTCTTGGTTTTTTGTGTCTTTTTGCTTAATAATGTGTCTTTAACGTTACAGGTTCATCCCGGGGTGTATCACTGCGGGTTTTGTCATCTCGTAGTCTCGGGTTGGACCGACATGAAACGCCATCTGGAGTGTTCCGACCACCGGGAACAAAGAACAGTTTGGGAAAATCGATTAAGGTATCATATGCCTAACGTACTGCAACACAAGATGCGAGAACAATTGGGTGCCATGGCCATGATGAGGTTTTTCAATATGTTTCATTGATGTTTCTATCTATATAGGTAACTAAGTGCGGACTTGATTTAAATTCGTAATTAGGGTAGTTGTAGGGTGCTCCAATTCGAGTTTCCTGACTTGTAAGAAAATAAATCGAATCAATGTTTTAATAATATATATATTTTTTTTTTTACGTGTTTTTCGTGTTTGTTTAGTTTACTTACGATTGTTCATTTCAAATAAGAAATTATGTTAGTGAATTGGCTGGTCATATACATGGGCAGCATTTGTTCCGTTCGAGGACTTTCTTTAGTTACGGGGGCTATGGTAACAACTTGCCAGATGTTATTTTTTAAGTGCTCCAACATTGCAGTTTTGTTGATATCCCCCAATTTTTTTATTTTATTAATATTTTGCGGCCACAAACCGAAAGATCTTGGAGGGCCTGTTGTTTCCGTCACCGTGATGTGAAAGAATGCCACCACTCAACTTTTCACAGTAATACAAATTACGTGAAAAGTTGTGGTCAGCGGTCGCCTGCGTTGCACATGATGGGTGACAAAACCTGTGCTGTAAAACCGCCCATTGTATACTTACTTTTATTGTAGTTCTTAATATCTAAATAGTATTAAAACAGTCGTCTGTTTCTCCCCGTTCTTGTTTTAAACTAAGCAACGGATTTTTATACTGTTTTCACTACTAAAAAGAGCGATAAACTCGGAAGGTACTTATACAAATCGCACCCGTGCGAAGCTGGCGTGGGTCACTTCAAATCGTAAATGTGTTCATTCCATCAAACTTTTGAAACACTCACCATTTATTATGTAGGATGACTGGTAATTAGTGACCGATACTTATACACGTGATTGTACTCTGATATAACTTAGTGTGTATAAAATAATCTTTCTTTGGGAAAGTTGTTTGTTATCATGAGTACAATCACGTGTTTAAGTATCGGTCACTTATTACCAGTCACCGTATAAATAGCTGACTTATTTACAGTGTTGTTAATATAGGACTCAAATTGGATCAAGCTGTATTATTATTTATTATTGTTACAAAATAGTAGCCATTGTTGAAACTGTTGTTCTATGCAGAATTAAACTATAGCTATAAGATTTAAGTTGTAGGTACTAAGTGTTAAGACCATCCTCAAATTGAATACATTTTTAAGTTTTAAGATTTGTAGACACATCTAGATTACATTATTAACATTCGAAAATTATATAATTGGTTTTTTATTTAGTTCCCGGTCAAGTTGAGTGCATGAGGCTAAATAATAACAGCCGCATGGCTCGATCGTCGAGGTTAAGCAACACTGGCCGAGGTCGGGTCGCGGATGGGTGACTATGTATTACACACCGAGAATCCTTCGTACCTCAGACACTTGATGGTTCCGGTTTTCATTTGTAGAACTTTGACAGTCATCATACATACACCACCTCTCCTTCCTGTTCGGCAACTGTGCGGACGTGTGCTCCTCAATTTATATTCCGAAATTTTATTTATGACCGTGTTGTTTCAGGTTGTTCATTATTGAGTCAAGTGCTGGTATCGTAAGTTTTATAAGTGTTAACATCTGTTTTTTACTGTTATTAGTTAATTTCTGTAAGTACATTTATTTTTCTTTAGTGTGGGTATCGAAAATATTTTTTAATTGTTCGTTAATTTTCTTATGTGTTCTGGTTTTTTTTACTTATAATTTAATTAGTTTGTGTTCCTTACATTTAATTTATTTGCCCTAAATATGTTGTCAAACAGCTATGACCCGCCTGATCGAGATGGAGATATATCTCGCAGGAACACCAAAACTTTCCGGTCGCCGCCGACGATGGCTTACCCCGCTAGCTCTCAACGTTTGTTCAGCGAATTGTCGTCGTCATGCATTTCGCCAGATGTCAGGTCAAAGCGGCCCCAAATATCTAAATCCGCGGATAAGTCCTCTCCAATTTTAAGTGTCAGTAGTGCGAGCAATTCCGATTATTGCGATTTGGTCATGGAGGCATCCATATTTTTAAGTAATATTAACGATTTAGTCAATGACCAAGGATCTCGCATTAACGTTGCAAATAAATTGGCAATTATGGACATGACTCAGCGAATAACAGCCATCGTCTCTTTACTAGAAATCAAATCGTCAGTTAACGAAACGAAGTTAGCCAATACGGAACGCGAATTGGATAATATTAAATTGCAATAATAATAACAAATTTCGTATGCGGACTCGTTAAATCTCCGTTTGCCAAAAGTAACTCCTGCCATCTGTGAGTCCCGAGAATTGTTATTTTTGTGGTGTTGCTAAAATTTTTTTCCCGAGTCCACTAGCGGCGCTTGTTCATACCACCAGAATTAAATTAGATTAGTCACATTTTTAATTTTATTTATTTTCATAGTACCGATGTTCAGTTGCTGTTTACGAGGTCCATAGTAATTTAAAAAACCCAGGTTTAGTGGAAATCCTACTAAGTTGACAACACTAGTATTCAATTCCGAGTAGGAGTGAGGCGTATTTATCGGAATAGTTTAAAAAAACAGGTTTTTAAAAGTAACAACTTAGAACAGGTATCGCAAAACCAAAAATACAGTTCCAGTTCCTGCCTGTTCCACAACCTACAACAGACCAACCAAATTAAAACTATGCCGTAACTGGTGTGTGTACGCTCTTCTCTATCTAGCTTACGGATGTTTACGTTATTAGAAAGAGAGCCGAGATACAAACGAAACTGACCTGGAACAGTTTGGAACAAGCTCTTTTCTCTTGACTTATTGTAATAGACAGAGATAGCATCTGTTCTCTGGAACAAGCTCTCCTCTCTTCTGACTTATTTTAATAGAAAGAGATAACATCTGTTCCTGTCTCACTGAATGAAACTAGGTACTATATTATAAATCTGTTGCAATCAAAGAGTCTTTGGTTGCAACGTAACAGGCTGTTAATTTGGAGCAAGTTTTTGGAACTGTTTTTTCCCTGGAACTGGAACAGGTGAAACAGGTTTCTAATTTTACCTGTTACAGACCACCTCTATTTCCGAGTCGCGTTGCTCAAAATAGGCAAAGGAATCGTCATTCAGCCTAAAAATTTAGTAATAAAAAATATGAAATAAACAATTTTTAATATGAAATTTGTTTATAGTTTTACTCTATTCCTTAAAATACATAAAGATAGACCTTTAATATATATTTTGAACCCTTAAAACGCTCAGTCGAGATCGATCGATTATGATTATAAGAATTTCATCAGCCCTTAATCGTCTACGAATCGGCGACGGGAGGTTACAGCTTAGGGTTAAGACGTCGATGACCACAATCACGTTAGGGAATACCGTTTGAATCAGCGCTATACGCTCGGTCGATCTCAAGGCGACGACGAGCTCGTCGTCAGCTTACAGCCATGAATTTGTCTTTTAGAGAATAGCACTGCAGAATACTATGGCCCATAAAACAATACAATATGAGTATAAAACAATAATTACTATAAACTAATACATATTTTATACAGTAAACAATAACTGCTGTACACGAAGTGACGGTGTCGTGTTACGCTGCGAGGTGTCGCGTAGCCGGCCGCGGAAACGCCGATACAGCACTCCTTTCGGCCAAAACTCTTCCTTGAGGAAGGTCATCAAATGGTGAGTCGGAACGCGCACCACGAACGACTTGAAATTGAGTTTGTTTCGGTGTTTCTTCTCAGGCAGGGTAGTCAGCTAGATAACACCGGCATCATCTAGCTTAAACTGACAAAAAACATTGACGTGTAAAAGTGTTCCTTGTAACCTATTTACTGAATAAACATCGTTTATCATTATCATTTATCATTGGTGTTATGGCGCGCCTCCAACTTTTCCACCCTCAAGGTCTAGTTGGTCTTCACCCGAATGTACTCTACGCTGTCCTCAGTCTTCGTAGAGTGGGACACGTACAGCTGCGTCGTCGGTGCTGCACACTTTCTCACAGAGATGCCGTGGTCACCTTCCATATTCATCATCAGATCCTGGATGTAGTCTAGGCGTAAAGTGCTCCTCAAGATGAATCAATCGAGTTCAGAAATTCCTAAGGCCATCTTCCGTCTCAATCATCAGACCAGCTCCATGGTACCATATCATTGTATTGTCACCGAAGATACATAAGTACACCAAATTTGAGTCCAATCGGACATCGGGAAGTGGGTCTAATTCAGCTTGCAAGATTTGCTACAACAATGGGACAGGTGAAACTAAATAAATGCTTGTAAAAAAAACAGCTATCAATGAACTGTAACTCAAACATTAATGTAATAGGAATAATAATAATAATGAGATAGTGGTCAAACGCGTGCCTATCAACAATTAAAATAAAATCTAAATTGCCGCTTTATCTGCCGCACGTACTGGACAAGGTTTTTGGACGACATACTCACTTAATTCATAAGTATCATAATAATAAAAGTTCATTAGAAAATCAGCCTATCCCTCAGTTGACTGTTTTCTTTTAATCGTAAAAAATCTATCTTGGCTTGCCCTTAATTTGACCCCTAGAGGCAGGTCACTGAGAAAGCTCGAGAATGCTGAAGACAGTATATTTATTTGGTAAGTACCTACCTAATTAATTTTGGTTTAAAAAAAAAACCACCGTGTAGATGGTCTAAGTACTCGTATTTTTCGATCAAGGTAGCTTCCAAAAACATCATTCAACTAATAAAAACATTGTTGATAGGTACCTAGACTGGGTATTATTATTCTTGTTTTATGGTACCTACTTAACTATGATATGATAGATCTTAATAAAGGTACACATGTATTAACAACTTGTGTTATTTTTCCACATTCTAGAACTAAGCAATGAGATGTTTTATCTTCGTTTAGGTTGAAAATATCTGTAAACCTTATTTTGTTTTTTACGTCCCATCTTGTAAGCGTGTATTCAATTTAACAAACAAAGCATCTCAAATTTTCTTGCGTGTTTTTGCATTTATCAGGACAGTGTCAGGTTGTATCTTGATCAAAATAATGATTCAAGACAATAAAAAAATATGTAAGTACATACTCGTAATTATAACCATAATTACATTTTCTTTTTTCTCTTAGCTAGATTTCTTCAATCTAGTTAATATACACATCAAATCTAAGTTCACGATGATGAGTATATGATTCTTATGGTTGTAACTAAGTAAATACATATTTGTTATTGTCGCGCATCACATTTTGATTAAGTTATAACCTGACACTGACTTTTAAATTGCAAAAAAACAATAAAATTCGTGGGCTAGGTAACACTAATAATTTTACCGCTAAAACGATAATTCTCGTATTTACGTTAAATGTTAATTAACGTTTTAGCACTGAAAAGTATTTTGTCTAAAGGCTCTGAGCCTTTAGACAAAATACTTTTCTAAGTAAGCGTTAGACAGAGAACTGTCACGTGACTCACGCCCAGTAATGTATTTGCCATACATTTTGCACGAAGCGCTAGCGTTAACGTTAACAGAAATGTATTTTGTCTAAAGGCTCTGAACGCAGATCAGAAAAGAATTGTTAAAATCCATCAAACCGTTTAGGCTACAGCGCGTGCCAAAGAAATAGACATAGAAACATACACACTTATACACATACATACTCTCGAAAAAAACTTTTTAACAAAAAAATTAACCGACGAAAAAGAACTAAAAAGCAAAAAATAAATAAACCTTTTAAAGTCTTGAGTAATGAGCATATTTACCTACATAAAATATCAAATTTTATATAAACTAATTTTGAGTCGGCGCCAAACAACAATCTGATTATTATATATCTAAATTTTATAAGTACCTACTTACAAATGAAGAAGGCTGTAAGTAGGTAATTAATTAATCATTTTAATAATTGGCGCCGACTCAAAATTAGTTTATATAAAATTTGATATTTTATGTAGGTAAATATGCTCATTACTCAAGACTTTAAAAGGTTTATTTATTTTTTGCTTTTTAGTTCTTTTTCGTCGGTTAATTTTTTTGTTAAAAAGTTTTTTATTTTATGATTTTTTGTGGCTCGCATCATCTTTTAACACTATGAGGCTAATTTCTAATCCTCCATAATTCCTCTTGCCACTGAGCTGATGATGTAACCATTCTTCCATGAAGTTACCAGGATATTGACCAGTTGAGGTTACCTCCAATATTGTAAAGACGTCTTTTCTTCAAAGCATATTATGTGGTATTTGTCACTAAAACCAGTTTTATATCTAACTTATATTGTGTAGGAATGGTATGGTTTCCATCATCAGCTCAGTTTCAGGATGTGATGATTCCTAAATGCAAATACCTGTTTTTTTTTTTTTTTTTGGGGTTGGGAAATCATCTTATGACTTCTTCCGCTCTAGGGTGGAGCGGAAGGGCGTGTCAGACTCTTACTGACTAAAACCCACCCCTGTTCCTCCCTGCCCTACGTGCCCAGGGGCGAGGTAACTCTTTCGAATTTATCCTCAACCCCCGGGCAGGCATTGGCCGTGGCAGGCCCCGTCCTTTGCTGACAACTCTTTGAGACGCGCGTGGAACACTACGCGCCGTCGACTCTCGGGCCTGGTGCTGATCGGGCGGCGAGTTACCCACTACTCGCCGTCCGCAGGCCCGGGTCTACGATGGCCGGAGATCGTCTCGCGGCCTGGCGTCTCCTGCGGCGGCTGCGGCTGAGGGCGCTAGGGCGACTCGGCTGTTGTTGAGTCTCCCTAACGTATACCGCTTCCCTCTTCGCGAGCATTACTGCTTCGCAGAAGGAGGAGACGGCTTCCCATTCCCTCTCGCTCCGTACCATGGCCTGAACCAGGGCACGGCGCGAGAGGTCGCTGCCGCCTATCGCATCCACGAGGACACGGCGGTGCTCTGCCCAAGCGGGGCAAACCTCCACCGTATGCTCCACCGTGTCCTCTGGGCGATCCTCGCAGTGGAAACACCTAGGGGTCACCTCCGCCTTGATCCGACACAGGTACCTCCCGAAACAGCCATGTCTGGTCCAGGACCTGCGTCAGGCGGAAGGTGAGGGCGCCATGGCGCCTCTCCAGCCACTCCTCAAAGAGGGGCACTACCGCCGCGATGGTGGCGTGCCCAGCGCTGGGTTGCGACAGTCGCTCTCTCCATGTCACCATGAGATCCTGTCGGAGCTCTGTCTGCCAAGCCGCGAGGTGTCGCGGCAGATACCTGATTAAGTTATGAAAAGTAAACAGAAACAATATTCGTGCCCAATTTTTGAGGTTCTCTCTCAATTTTTTCAGGATCCCATGATCAGATCCTGATGTCCTTGACATGGGACCACCCTTGAGGTATACCCTATCTAAGAAAAGTAGAATCATCAAAATCGGTTCATAAATAACGGAGTGAGGGCCGAACATACATATAGAAACGCTAAACGTATCCACAATTTTCGAGGTTTTCTCTCAATTTTATCAGGATTCCAGTGTCACATCCTGACTTCCTTGACATGGGACCACCCTTGAGATATACCCTATCTAACAGAAAAAGAATAATCAAAATCGGTTCATAAATAACGGAGTGAGGGCCGAACATACATACAGAAACGCTAAACGTGCCCACAATTTTCGAGGTTTTCTCTCAATTTTATCAGGTTTCCACTGTCAGAGCCTGACTTCCTTGACATGGGACCACCCTTGAGGTATACCCTATCTAACAAAAAAAGAATAATCAAAATCGGTTCATAAATGACGGAGTGAGGGCTGAACATACACAAAAAAAAAAAAAAATAATATATATACGGTCGAATTGAGAACCTCCTCCTTTTTTTCGTCGGTTAAAAAACATTACTCTCCTTCTAGGGTAGCCGGGTACAGGAGATGTTCTCAGGCGCACAACTGCAGGCGTACTGACTGAGGCAAAATTCTGGGTTCTGGTTCTGGGTAGAAAAGAAAAGAAACGGTAGGTGTGTGGCGACGCTTAGTGTGTTTTTTTTTTTTTTTTTTTTTTTTGGGGTGTGGGCAATCATCTTATGACTTCTTCCGCTCTAGGGTGGAGCGGAAGGGCGTGTCAGACTCTTACTGACTAAAACCCACCCCTGTTCCTCCCTGCCCTACGCGCCCGGGGGCAAGGTAACTCTTTCGAATTTATCCTCCACCACGCTTAGTGTGTCAACTGGACAATATGTGGAAACATTGAAACAGGCGCGATCTCGGTAAAATGGAGCTGATAATTTTATTGTAGTATTGACTACCTCAGTGAAGTTGGCCGAGAAGACTGACTCGACAAATTTGTTGCCAAATACTTACTGCAAAAAACATAACAATGTGTTAATTGTGTTACATTTGCATTCTAATTGTAATCATATTTTTTTTTTTTTTTTTTTTTTTTTTTTTTTTTTTTTTTTTTTTTTTTTTTTTTTTTTTTTTTTTTTTTTTGATGGACATCTTGCAGGTCAGCCTAGGAGGCTGTCGTCTGCTTAACCGAGCTTGCCTCTGAAGGCTCTAATTTATTAAAGCCTCCAGCCAGGACTTATAATTTCTTATAAACTAAGTGACTACGCTAAGGGCACTCCCTGCGGAGTACGGGCCTCGGCTTAGGGCGTCACTGGGGGAGGGACAGCAAGGGAAGGCTGTATCAAATTTCCATTATTTGGGGATTCTAATCATACTCGTAGATGTAGTATATCTAATCCGTAGATTGGGCTTAAGAGTGAAAGAGAGCTCCCGCTCTTAACGGAACTTTGCTGTGTTAGAAAGAGAAAAAGCAACACGCTGTCAACAGGACCAAACACGTATTGCTAAGGCCCTGTAGGGCCCTTGGTAAATTTATGTGCATACAAGTGTTTCGACAATTATTTCAGTGAATATAGTGAAAACATCTGATTTAAGAACTGTATTGCGATGGTTTCTTGTGCAGTACTAGGATGTGAATCTTGCAAAAATAAAAATCCTCAGGATTACTCGTTTCACAAGTAAGTTTATTGTTTGTTTACATCGTTATTTCTGCAATCAGAATTCACAAAGGAGCCGGCTGTAAGCAAAATAAGGTGAAAAAATTATGTTATTTAATACTTAGATTAATTAGCATGTCTAAAACCGACTAATTTCAGAAATAACAAACAGAGAAATACGAGGGCATTATAACCTCACTTTTGAGTGATGTGATGCCTTGGTTTTTTGTTGTTATCGACATTTCAACATTGTTATCATTATGTACATTAATTATGTGATTAATAAAGCTATTTTCTTTTTAAGTGTTTTTTATTCCACTATTTTCCTGTAGATGTTACTTTTATGGCCGCTAACTTAGTGGCACGGCGTGCCACGCTCAAAATACTCATGTAAATTTTAGAATCTTTCTAATAGAAATTGCGTTTCACACTCAGACAGAGAAACATTGCTAACATATATTAACGGCATCAGTTTCAATCGCAGAAGTTATTTTTCTTTTTTATTAACCGACGAAAAAAAAGGAGGAGGTTCTCAATTCGACCGTATATGTTTTTTTTTTTTTTTTTTTTTTTTTTTTTTTTTTTTTTTTTTTTTTTTTTTTTTTTTTGTGTATGTTCAGCCCTCACTCCGTCATTTATGAACCGATTTTGATTATTCTTTTTTTGTTAGATAGGGTACACCTCAAGAGTGGTCCCATGTCAAGGAAGTCAGGATCTGACAGTGGAATCCTGATAAAATTGGGAGAAAACCTCGAAAATTGTGGGCACGTTTAGCGTTTCTGTATGTATGTTCAGCCCTCACTCCGTCATTTATGAACCGATTTTGTTTATTCTTTTTTTGTTAGATAGGGTATACCTCAAGGGTGGTCCCATGTCAAGGAAATCAGGATCTGACAATGGAATCCTGATAAAATTGAGAGAAAACCTCGAAAATTGTGGGCACGTTTAGCGTTTCTGTATGTACGAGTATGTTCGGCCCTCACTCCGTTATTTATGAACCGATTTTGATGATTCTTTTTTTCTTAGATAGGGTATACCTCAAGGATGGTCCCATGTCAAGAAATTCAGGATCTGATCATGGGATCCTGAAAAAATTGAGAGAGAACCTCGAAAATTGGGCACGAATATTGTTTCTGTTTACTTTTCATAACTGAATCAGGTATTGGCATTTAGGAACCATCACATCATGAAACTGAGCTGATGATAGAAACCATACCTTTCCTAAACAATAGAAGTCAGATATAAAAACTGGTTTTAGTGACACGTACCACTTAATATGCTTTGACGAAAAGACGTCTTTACAATATTGGAGGTAACCTCAACTGGTCAATATCCTGGGAACTTCATGGAAGGATTGTTATATCATCAGCTCAGTGTCAAGAGGAATGATGAAGAATTAGAAATTAGCCTCAGAGTGTTGAAAGATGATGCGAGCCACAAAAAATCGTAAAATAAAAAACTTTTTAACAAAAAAATTAACCGACGAAAAAGAACTAAAAAGCAAAAAATAAATAAACCTTTTAAGTCTTGACTAATGAGCTTATTTACCTACATAAAATATCAAATTTTATATAAACTAATTTTGAGTCGGCGCCAATTAATAAAATGATTAATTAAGTACCTACTTACAGCCTTCTTCATTTGTAAGTACTTATAAAATTTAGATATTTAATAATCAGATTGTTGTTTGGCGCCGACTCAAAATTAGTTTATATAAAATTTGATATTTTATGTAGGTAAATAAGCTCATTAGTCAAGACTTAAAAGGTTTATTTATTTTTTGCTTTTTAGTTCTTTTTCGTCGGTTAATTTTTTTGTTAAAAAGTTTTTTATAAATACTTTGCTGTGTGATCTCACTCAAATCTGCCTGCTAAATGAGGGTTAGTGGCATGCCAGCAGCATTATTGCGTAGGAAACCATCGGTGCTCCATGGACCAATTGAAATTTGACCATTATGGTAGTTTACTAAAAAAATCTAATGAGACTATCAGTTTAATAACCAATAAATATTAAATACCAACCGGGCCATGAAGAATTGTACCGCTGCTCAGCTTAATAGGTAAAGCAGCTACATTTATTATTCTAAATTTATATACTGTATTACACAGAAGAAATGCACTTCTTAGCCATAACATAATATTAGAAAGATGTAATTATCGATATCGTTAGAACAAGTCGTACAACACTATCTATGCACACATTCACAATTTACGCACACTTTGGTTTTTGGTCTCGTTCGATTGATGACATTGCTAATCTATAGAATTATACATCTATGATTCTAATGGAAAAATAAATAAAAATACACGACTGATGACTAGGCAGCATGGTCTCTGACCTTAGCCTGTTTCAAAAGGAACAAAAAAAAAAGCTCTATGGTCGGGGTTTTCCAGAATCATCGAATACCTATCCTGCGTGGATGGAGGCTTCGATTAAAATGTTCATTCTTCTTGTGGAACGCATAGTGATAAGCAGTGCTCAGTAGTCTGTTATCACATCAGTTCTCAAGCGGCAAAATACCACTGTAAGTGTAAGTACATTTCTAAGTAAATAGTTAAACACTTATAAGCTACTCATAGTCGCAAATTTTCTAATTAGAATAATGTAAGTTTGTTGATGGTGTACCTAGGTAATTTAGCGGTGATTATCATCTTTGTCGTACCATGCCATTAATTTTCAGGCGTTTTTGATAGGTAGGTACTTAGTTGAAGTGTCTAAATTTATTTGTGCCTATTCAACACAGTTGCTAGTAAGAATTATTGACGCGGCTCAACAAAGTCTAACGATGCGAGTGAGTATTCCAAAATACTGTCAACCCTTCATAAAACGCGTTTGACTTGATTTTGCGAAAATTTTTGTTCCATACACTGGGCCTGGTCTTTATCATAACATAAAATGGTTTCTTACCTAAGTCCATATATACATATTTACCAACCTGTAATGATGCTGTTGCGTAAAATCTTAAAAGTTAATAGGACAGCTATTTCTGGAGAAATTGGAAGACCTCTGTCAGGTACTGTATTTCACCAATGAGTCATTTATTAATGAGACTATATACAACACTGACTCCTGAACAAATCTGTATCGTTTTTTTAAATGTTCAGTTGGTAACTCGAAAGGATTTGAGGCATCCCTTAGATGTATAATTTTTTGGTAAACGATACCGCAAAGACCATAAAATATCATCATATTACTCTATTTCATCGTAATAATTAATTTGCCTCAAAATATTTTCAAACTCCATTTTCCGCGCCATAGAGTATATACATATAAACTTTTCTTTCGCGCTAAGCTAATCACGACCTCAACTCTCAAGTCCCGGACTGTCTACACTCATGATCTAGCATCTCAAGTACACACACCTGTTGTAAGCTTAAGGCGCTATTAGCTGCCAATGACCTTTAGTGGTTAGCTTGCGTGTTTTGTGCTGAGCTCATGTAACGCGTCGTACGTCCACCCAGTAATAGGACTCGCCCATCAAGGAGCGCTGTCTGAAATTAGCCGCATTATTAATTTATTACACATAAAAGAATAGGTATTGAAATAAAAACTGAGACGTAATTATAAATAATTATATGATCTTTAAAATGGTGAAAGTTTCATAAAAATACGTTTACGTACGTTTTTGAGTGTTTCTCAATTTTTTATCCGCGTTAGACGTAACTTTACAAATTAATTACACTAAAAATATAATTTCAAATATTCTCAGATCAAATTACGACGGAAATTGTATAGATTAACATTTTTTTTTTTCAAAGAATTATGGCTAGTCGTTTAGACGTGATGATCAATAATAAACCATTAAAAGTCGTATAACTGCGCCTTAAGTGTCGAGTTTATGCCTAGGGGTAGCGCATAAACTCTGAACATGAGTTACCGCACCCCTTTTTTTTGTGGGGTGGGAAATCATCCAATGACTTCTCAGTGTCAGACTCTTACTGACTAAAACCCACCCCTGTTCCTCCCTGCCCTGAATGCCCAGGGGCGAGGTAACTCTTTCGGAAGGAACGGGGGTGGGTTTTAGTCAGTGGAGCGGGAGTCATACGATGATTTCACACCTCAACAAAAAAAAAAGCAATCCATTATTTATGTACCTACTTATGTACCCATATTGTACTATAACTATACTGTGTACATAATTATATGAATGAACTCATTCAAATTTGCAATTTTATTTTATGAGTAGGAACACAGCGTCACCAGCTAGTTCATGAACATCCTTATTCCTTATCAATGTGACCACAGAATGTGTTCTGAATGTCGTAATAAAGTAACGTGATTCGTCGACTATTTAGGGTTCCGTAAGCGAACTTGGAACCGTAACATATTCACGCCTCGTCATCTCCTATTTTAAAACAGGTAATATTGCTGATTTTAGAAAAAAAAAAGAACAAAAAATATAATGAAATCAATTTATATCATAATTTATGTAAAACAAAGTTGGATCATGGGTGAGGCTAAGACTCTTCGTCCTTTGCCCTTCACCCCTTGGCATGCAGGCATCGGCCATGACGGGCCCCGTCAGTGGTGGCTGACATCTCTTTGAGGCGCGCGTGGAACACTACGCGCCGTCGACTCTCGGGCCTGGTGCTGATCGGACGGCGAGCTACCCATACTCGCCGTCCGCAGGCTCGCGTCTGCGGTGGCCGGAGACATCTCGTTAAGGGGGTGCTCGTGGAAAAAACTTCGCGCCGTCGACTCTCGGGCCTGGTTGCTGATCGGACGGCGAGCTACCCATTACTCGTCATCCGCCTGTTAAGTCTCTCTCACCTGTTCCGCCTCCTTCTGCGAAGCAGTAGTGCTCGCGAAGGAGGGGTCCATCGCGAGCATTACTGCTTCGCAGAAGGAGGCGACCTGCTTCCCATTTCCTCTCGCTCCGTACCATGGCCTGAACCAGGGCCGGGCGCGAGGGGTCGCTGCCGTCGATCGCCTCTACGAGGACACGGCGGATGCCGTATGCTCCACCATATCCGACCTTAAGGGTCTACTACCGGCCAAGTGGCGCCCTCATTGAATAAAAAATCGTGGCATAGCATAGAAAATACATGTCATGTTATAGCACTTTTAAGCTTAACTATTTAACTAGCTGGTGCATACGGAGTTCAATTATAGTCACAGAAGATATTACGTGGGGTGATTGATAAGTAACTGTAAACCTGTAAGGCAGGAAAAAAATTGCTATGAGACAATTTTAATTTGATTTTCCGACATAGTCTCCTTTTACATCGACACTTTAGCCCAACGATATTCTTGCAACTTTTTTTTTACTTTTTTTTTTTTTTTTTTTTTTTGTTGTGACTCGGTTTCAGCCATGACCTCCTCGTTTGCTTCCATTAGGCGCGCTTGGTCCAATTTGCGATAAGTCCAATGTTTAAAAAAAATCCACTTCACGGTTGGTCCAATTCGCAGTTCCATTCGCAGTTGGTCCAAAATGGGCAATGTTTCCGAAAGTAAACATGTCTATACAAGTTATAAGATTCTATCAATAAAAATATTATAATAAATTTGTTTTATACCATGAACCGGCCGCAAATCAAAATTCTGGGCTACAATGACAAATTCCAAATCTTAAAACCTAGTAACACTTTGCCGACCCGAGAATCGAACCCAGAACCTCATGATCAGTAGGAGCGCTTGCGGCCACTAGACCAACGGTACTTGGTCGCGGATAAATTTGAAGCTACATAATAAAAAGTACCGAACTACTTTTCTTCTTAAGTTTTTATTTTCTTAGTTTTAAGGGAAGGCGTATGCTGCTTTTCTTTCTAAACCCAAATTAGGGCTGTGCTTTGATCTGGTTTTTACCAGAGTACCCCAGGGGTAATGTTTTTCGAATGTGGCGACACCAACTGTAGATTATAGTCAATCTCAGATTCGATGCCACCAGCTGCATCAGACTGCTTGATAAGTGATCCAGTTCAGAACTTCAGCGTTGGAACTATCATCAAATTTTAAAGGGTTCGCTACACGTTTTGTTTGTGGTTGGGCTCGTGTGGTTGAGTCGAGCCAGCGAAGTCGACACGCTCACACACCCAGCAAGGGCTTTTGAATATGCCCACTTCGCTAGCTCGACTTGTGAGGGGCTTTATCTTCGCTCGCTTAGCTCGTAAGTAGACTCGCAATAAGTTGCTCTAGTTGAGAATGGGACTGCAGCGGTCTTTTTGTATGCAAATGAGCTTGCTTCGGGTACATAAACCAACGCTCGCTCACGACCATCGCAAAATTAAAGTTATTCACTATTTGTAGTACCACCTACTTCAATATTATGTATTTACGTAAATGTAGATTTACACTCTCAACAGCAAGCCAAATTTTCTGTACAGAAATCGAAAAGAAAGGAAACTTGTTACTGTTTTACAGCACGTTTTACGAAACCCTGCGGGAAGAGCTTGAACTGCACTTACTTTTTTTTTTCATATCTACAATTCCAGGTCACCATGACCTTCAAGCTGCATATGAGCGGGGTCATCACCGGCTCCTTGAACTGCTTCTGCCTGGCATGCGACGTCTTCTTGAAGTCCCCGCACGACGCCTTTCACCATATCCGAACATCAGAGCATCAGAAGAATGCAGACGCTGTCCAGTTCTCCGAAAAATTTCCAGATGATCATATTAAAAAGGTGAGTTGGTTAGATTAGCCTTCAAAAACGGAGGCTAGCGGAGTGGAGCTAGGGTTGCTAACCGTACTCTAAAATAGAGTATTGTACCTACTCTATTTCATGTAGTTTACTACTCTCTGTAATACTAATAGAGTACGCTAAAATACACATTTTTCACAATGTTTACTATAGGTACTAATACCAGTCATGTATACCCATTGTCATAACCAAAAACGTTACATTTACTGTTACTGTTAATGTCCATTGAAATTGAAGCTAAAATATTTAAAAAAAAAAAAAACAACCGAATTCCAAAAAACGTGTTTGTATTTTATTTCTTCGTTATTAGACACCGACTTCCGAAATTAAAGTTATTTTTTAATTTGTGTATTTTCATTTTTGGAAGTCGGTTGTTTTTTTTGTAAATAAGTTTTTTTTTTCACTTTTTAGTTGTACCCCAGAACTAAAAACCCCAATAACATGGAACGTGGAATTTAAACATACTGTTACGTCGACCGTATTACACTGGAACGTTCGAGAATGTGGTCGAAGTTTCCAGAAGTTTCCACTAGGTTCGAGAACATTCCATTGTGGTACTGTGTAGAAGTTCATAGATGTTTCTAGAATATTCCACTATAAGATAGTTCGACAATGTTCTGGAAACTTCCATGACCGTATAAATAGGCCGGACGGCGGGCGAGTGAGTCAGTCTGATTTCGACTACGAATGCGAACGGATGCGAATACAAGCGATTACGAAGAGAATAGTGATTATTAGCGAATTAGTGTTTGTGTTTATAAGTTGTTGAGTTAATAAAGAATATTTGGTTAATTAATTGGTGTAAAATACATGAAAAGAAAAAGACATGTTGCGCCGACCCCAAATAAATTGGGATAAGGGCAGGAGAATGAAATGAAATGAATTGGTGTAAAATAATTTATCCTATACCCAGCTCGTAACAATACTCGTAATCGGAGAAAACAAAAACGTCATCTAGGTATACGTATTTTTCGTTTTTGTCAAAAAGCGCTGAAGCAATATCGATAAAATTTATATGGGAACACCTCGGGAGTATATTCTTTCGGATAAAAGAAGAATTTTGAAAATCGGTCCACAACTGACTGAGAAATCGGCGGACGTACATTCGACTGTATGAATGTTTTTTTTTAAAGATAGATTAAGAAGAGTCCTATAATTCTTTTAAAAATTATGAAAAAATTGTCATGTGCCGAAAAAGCCACAAAAATATCATTTAAAAAAAAAAAGTCTTTTTTTTTAAGGTCTGAAATCAGATAATACTCTATTTCTTTAAAAAAAGGTTGGCAACTCTAAGCGGAGCGGACCTGCGGTTGCTGCGGGGGTATATTATTTTAAGTCCGGGGTTTACCCGATATGTATTACAATCATTAACTACTAACCTACACTAAGCACCATGGATGACAGTATAATGGCTTATCGATTAACTTGTTTTTCCAGTTCAAAGGAGGCTACTACTGCGAGTTCTGCAATGTTCTGATGCCAATTGCTTCCAAAGTTAATGTACATATTACTGAAGATGAACACAAGCACAACAAGGGAATTCTTCTGCTGAAACCGATGGGTCTTGGTGTGTTGGCTTTCAATAGCGTTCTTATTGAAGAAAAGGCTTGGCACGGCTTGATTGATGGAGTCTGCTCTCTCTGTAACGCAGAGTTCGAAGATGAGAATGATCATAAGGCTGATGCTGGCCACTCTTTGAATTTGGTTCTGAAACCAATTCAGTTTGGAGTTGATAACGCCATCTTTCGTCACGTAAGTACTAACTGTGTTATCGAATTAGGTACAACTAAACTACATAGTTTATTGAAATATCCGCCTCTAAGGCGATTGAGACTGACCTTATGTTGAAATTGAAATACTTAAATTGTACCTACATACACTTTAAAATTAGGGAGATATGCTCAATGTGTTCGATCATGGACTAGCGATATTCTAGGTACACAGTTATCAACTTTTTTAATAGGTACACAAATACACCACACACTTGAGATATTCCACTCAAACGTTCACGCAACCGCGGGGCGCGGAGGCAATTTTTTCTGTATTCGACCCGTGTTTGTGTAGGTATGCTTGTTTGTCCGCGATTTTCTCGAAAACTACTGATCTGATTTGGATGGGGTTTTCGTTATTCAATTGCATATTTTTCAAGGAAGGTTTTAATATATATGTATAATACCTGCATTAGGATCTGATGAAGCTCTTCGGAGACAGACAGTGGAACTCATTATAAATGAATAAATAAAATAAAATAAAATAGCCTTTATTTTCTCTGACCTTTGCACAATTTGTAATATAATAAAACATACACTAATATCTATACTTAACTATCTTATACTAACTATACTCATTTCTATTTCTTTTTTCCTATATGTATATAACTTAACATTTAAAATCAGTTACCAGGTCAGGCTGTCTTGCGACATAGGCCTCCTCAAGTTCCCTCCACCTTCGCCTGTCCATTGCTGTCCTTCTGCAACCTTTTGGTAGATCGTCTTCCCATCTTTTTTTCTGCCTTCCTCTACGTCTTTTCCCATCCCGCGGGTACCATTCTGTTACGTTTTTAGTCCACTTTCCTGTTGTGGAACTCATTAACTGACAGCAAATAACTCGCGACTATAATTTTTTTTTTTGCAAAAAATAGAACAGTTTTTATTTTAATTTCGGAAGTCAGTGTCAAAAAACGAAGAATCGAAACCAGAAACATCGACTTCCGAAATTAATTATATTGCACTTTTTTGTTTTTATTTAGTGGCCGACCGTTTCGGTTTCGGCCAAAAATTGGCCACAATTCACGAAACTGAGTTGCGGCCGCACCGAAACTTAGTGTTCGTGAACTGCCTAAGTTCGGCGCCCTCCATCGTTGATTGTATTAAGTTGAGGTTGTGTTTACAAATATTTGTATGTTTTCACTTGTTTATCTATGAGAAAACGCGTTGGCATAGTTCATGCGAACTACCTCGCTTCATCCTTTCCTGTTTACCGCACGAGGTGCCTAGCCAGTTTGGACAGATTCTAAGTACCTACGTGTTTTTTTTTCTATTTATTTACTTACCTGAATATATTTTTACCTAATTTAGACTGAATGCCGTGTGCCTACCTCATTAGCTATTACAGTGATTTTATTTTAAATGTGATCTATGAGAATATTTATCATACAACATTTTTTTTCCGGTACAAAATGTCATAAAAAGAAAAAAAAAAAACGATTTGGCAGTGTTTTGATTATTATTAAGTTAAGTCAGGATTTGGTATGTAGAATAGTCAATTGATATATGGATAAAAAGACATTAAAAAATTGACACATTATTTTGAAATTGAAACTCTGAAAAAGTTGGATTTAAGAAAAGGCATAAAAAAGTAATTTAAGCAAAAAATAAATTTCTGGTACTAAGTTATCATCGGACCACAAGACGTGCGCCACCGGTACATGGTGGAGATCCCACCCAGACGCATAAAACGTTTTGGGAATACATTCATTGGTGAGTTCCTTGCCAGAGTCTATGTTTCCTGATAGCACAACCTGATGAGTGAATAGGTTACTTCTAGGCAAACGTGCGCCATCTTCGACCAAATCTGCGTTAACCATCTGGTGAGCATATTATAAAAAAAAAAATAAACTGTAAATTTTGTCAATATGTTCAAGTAAGGATTCGGTTTCGGCCGAAACTGAGAACAAGGCCGAAAGTTCGGTTTCGGCTGAAAATTGAATGCTATTATATTACAAATTGAACCTTAATTCTTTAGCGATAATGTTGAAAATCTGTTAAAGAAATTTGACAGATTGTAGTAGCTTGATGTGCTGGCGACTGTACCATAACATTGGCTGCCGTAGAAACTGTTACTAGACCTACTCGACTCGCTGTTAGTTTTAAATATTGCTGAATAGAAGAATAATATAAACTTTGAAACATAAGTAGGTACCTACATAATCCTACTAATATTATAAATGCGAAAGTTTGTATGTTTGTATGTTTGTATGTTTGGCTGAAGGTATCGCAAAAACGGCTGAAGGGATTACAATTAAATTTTGCACACACGTAGGTCATAACCTGGATTAACACATAGGCTACTTTTTATCCTGGTAGACTTACAAGACTTAGCGAAGGCTGAGGTGGAAGTAGAAATAGAGTAGATTCACAAACTACCAGGAGATCAGAATCACAAAACATATTCCGAGACTGGTATTAGGAGAGGTAGAGATTTACAAATTACCAGGAGACCAGAAAAATGAGAAGTATTTCCAGTGCTGAAAACATGACCGGTAAAGACTCACAAAGTACCAGGAGACCAGAATCATGAATACGTATTTTCGGGGCTACAATCCTAAGCTGTATAGCTTCACACACCCCACCAGGAGCCCAGAATCAAGAAGAAGAAGTGTTTCCGGGGCTTGAATCCTGAGCGGTATAGATTTACAACCTACCAGGAGATCAGAATCACAAAATATATTCTGAGGCTTAAAGAATTTTTTTTTTTTAATTATTTGGTTATAAATAGGGTAGAGATTCATAAATTACAAGTAGTGGCACGTAAGTCTAGCGCTGAACGATAATTGCTGCGCATTTGGCGCGCGGGGAACAGAATGCGACTGTAGAGCCAATTGGCGCTACGCACGCTCGCCCTTCATCCCTCTAGCCCCCCTCAGGTACCTTAATTTTTACTTCTGCGCAATAACGGTCAGCGCTAAAGTTTCGTGCCGCTACTTGTACCAGGAGACCAGAGTCATGAATAAGTCCACCTCAGCCTTCGCTAAGTCTTGTCATTTACCGGGATAAAAAGTAGCCTATGTGTTAATCCAGGCTATGACCTACCTGTGTGCAAAATTTCATTCAAATCTCTTCAGCCATTTTGGCGTTACCTTCAGCCAAACATACAAACAAACAAACATACAAACTTTCGCATTTATAATATTAGTAGGATGCGAAAGTTTGTATGTTTGTTTGTTTGTATGTTTGTATGTTTGGCTGAAGGTAACGCAAAAATGGCTGAAGAGATTTGAATGAAATTTTGCACACAGGTAGGTCATAGCCTGGATTAACACATAGGCTACTTTTTATCCCGGTAAATGACAAGACTTAGCGAAGGCTGAGGTGGAAGTAGAAAATCAGAGACGGGCTGAACGAGTGAACACGCTCACGAAGTACCAGGAGACCAGAAACATGAGAAGTATTTCCAGGGCTGAAATCATGACCGGTAAAGACTAACAAAGTACCAGGAGACCAGAATCATGAAGAGGTATTTTTACTGTATAGCTTCACAAACCACCAGGAGACCAAAATCAAGAAGAAATGTTTCCGGGGTTTAAATCCTGAGCGGTATAGATTAACAACCTACCAGGAGATCAGAATCACAAAATATATTCTGAGGCTGGTATTACGAGAGATACAGATTCACAAATGACCAGGAGACCAGAAACTTGAGAAGTATTCTAGGACTGAAATCATGAGCCATAAAGACTCATAAACTACCGGGAGATCAGGATTAACGAAAAAGTGTTTCCGGGGCTGGAATCATGAGAGGTATAGATTCTAAAACTACGGGGAGACCAGAGTCGTGAATCAGTATTTTTGGGGCTAGAATCAAGCGGTATAGATTCTCAAACTACCAAGGAAGGGGCTGGAATCCAGAGCGGTATACATTCATAACCTACCAGGAGATCAGAAGCACAAAACATATTCCGAAGCTGGTATTAGAAGATGTAGATATTTACAAATTACCAGGAGACCAGAAACGTGAAGTAATAAAATTTCCGAGCAGTATAGATTCACGCACTACCAGGAGACATCGACATCACAAAAAATATTACAAAAAAAAAAAATAGGATAGGATCAAAAGAGGTAAAAAAAAAGCAACTTGAATAAGTATTTTCGGGGTTGGAATCCTGAGCGGTATAGATTCTTAAACTACCTTTCAAAAAGATCTGACTCACAACCTAATTTGAATAAATGACTTTGGATTTTGATTTCTACAGTGTTTTTTTAACGTGCTGCTCTCAGGAAATAGCACTCAAATTTATAATCATACTTTTCACGCGGGCGAAGCCGCGGGCATAAGCTAGTGGGTAAATAAATGGATAGATAGATAGATTTTCAAAAGCTTTTCATATGATTTTCAATAGACTTTCAATAGACTTTCAATAGACTTTCAATAGACTTTCAATGGACTTTCGATGGACTTTCAATGGACTTTCAATGGACTTTCAATGGACTTTCAATGGACTTTCAATAGACTTTCAATAGACTTTCAATAGACTTTCAATAGACTTTCAATAGACGTTCAATAGACTTTCAATAGACTTTCAATAGACTTTCAATAGTAGTTCAATAGTAGTACAATAGTAGTTCAATAGTAGTTCAATAGTAGTTCAATAGTAGTTCAATAGTAGTTCAATAGTAGTTCAATAGTAGTTCAATAGATGTTCAATAGTAGTTCAATAGACGTTCAATAGACGTTCAATAGACGTTCAATAGACGTTCAATAGACGTTCAATAGATGTTCAATAGACTTTCAATAGACGTTCAATAGACGTTCAATAGACTTTCAATAGACTTTCAATAGACTTTCAATAGTAGTTCAATAGTAGTACAATAGTAGTTCAATAGTAGTTCAATAGTAGTTCAATAGTAGTTCAATAGTAGTTCAATTTATGTTCAATAGTAGTTCAATAGACGTTCAATAGACGTTCAATAGACGTTCAATAGACGTTCAATAGACGTTCAATAGACGTTCAATAGACTTTCAATAGACGTTCAATAGACGTTCAATAGACTTTCAATAGACTTTCAATAGACTTTCAATAGTAGTTCAATAGTAGTACAATAGTAGTTCAATAGTAGTTCAATAGTAGTTCAATAGTAGTTCAATAGTAGTTCAATAGATGTTCAATAGTAGTTCAATAGACGTTCAATAGACGTTCAATAGACGTTCAATAGACGTTCAATAGACGTTCAATAGACGTTCAATAGACTTTCAATAGACGTTCAATAGACGTTCAATAGACGTTCAATAGACGTTCAATGGACGTTCAATGGACGTTCAATAGACGTGGGTAAATAAATGGATAGATAGATAGATTTTCAAAAGCTTTTCATATGATTTTCAATAGACTTTCAATAGACTTTCAATAGATTTTCAATAGACTTTCAATGGACTTTCGATGGACTTTCAATGGACTTTCAATGGACTTTCAATGGACTTTCAATAGACTTTCAATAGACTTTCAATAGACTTTCAATAGTAGTTCAATAGTAGTACAATAGTAGTTCAATAGTAGTTCAATAGTAGTTCAATAGATGTTCAATAGTAGTTCAATAGACGTTCAATAGACGTTCAATAGACGTTCAATAGACGTTCAATAGACTTTCAATAGACGTTCAATAGACGTTCAATAGACTTTCAATAGACTTTCAATAGTAGTTCAATAGTAGTTCAATAGTAGTTCAATAGATGTTCAATAGTAGTTCAATAGACGTTCAATAGACGTTCAATAGACGTTCAATAGACGTTCAATAGACGTTCAATAGACTTTCAATAGACGTTCAATAGACGTTCAATAGACGTTCAATAGACGTTCAATGGACGTTCAATGGACGTTCAATAGACGTTCAATGGACGTTCAATGGACGTTCAATAGACGTTCAATAGTAGCTCAATAGACGTTCAATAGATGCAATAGCACCAATTTAGGTTATATGTTCGGCACCCAATAAATGAAAGAGTCTCAATATGGTAAACTATTATATTTAACACGGTAAGAGTAACAAGATAGGCGACACTGAGCGAGTGTGTGTGGCCCCTACAGTCTTTATGTGGAACTAGATGACGTTCAAAAAAATTTGGCTTTCAGCCTAATTTAAATAACTTTTGATTTTGATTTCTACAGGGTTTATTTTACGTGCTACTTACTCTATGGAAATACCACTCAAACTTATAATTACACTTTTTACGCGGGCGAAGCCGCGGGCGGAAGCTAGTGTTTATATAATTTTGTTGGCTATAATTTTAAGCACATACCAACCTACGAGTACTAACGTTAGATCTGCACATTAGACATAAACAAGCATAATATATTATTATAGGTAGATACCTACAAGGTATGAACTTTGCTAGAAAGTTATTCTAGGTACATTATCACATGGGATGTTGGGAACAGATTTGTGAGTATTAACATGCTACCTACTTAATAAATAGTTGAAATATAATAAGTACTTACCTACCTAATCAATACAATACCTTTTAGGGTTCTTTCAGACGAGCGGCACGATGCCAACTGCAGATACAACTGCAGCCCTTAGTTTAGTGTTATGACGATACCTACGGTTTTGATACTGGGGAACGTCTCTCAAAATCAGGATTGAAACCAAATACCTACTTAATAACGCCCAAATCTCAGTTTGTCTTAACTGCAAGACGCAAGAGTCTTGCAGGCTTAAGTCTTGTCTTGCTCAAGTCTTGCAGGGTTCAGTCTTGGTCTTGGTCTTGCTACAATAAGGCGGTCTTGGTCTTGGTCTTGCGAAAATGCAAGAACAAGACCAAGACTGCAAGACCAAGACCGATTTTGGGCAACACTACTCGAAAGCTCTAAAAAATAGACGAAAAATAAAGTTTAGCATGTGACAGACTTGATCATAGACTACTGTATGTATAAATGGACTTGAGAAAATTCGGTGACACGTATAACATGATTTATGGAATTATTTGATTATTTATTTTAAATATTAACCAGCCACCACCAGCAACCTATGAATAAGTAATACTTATTCGTAGGTGATAACGTTGTTTTTATCATACTTCGAAAAAGGAGAAGGTTCTATGTTCGACTGTATGTTTTTTTTTTTAATGTTTTTATCCAAAAGAATATACTCCCGAGGTGGTCCCATACAAATTTTATCGAAATAGTACACGTATACATTGATGACGTTTTAGTTTTCTCCAATTACCACAGCCAAAAAAATAGCCTCACTGATGCAGCGCCTCCGGAACAGCGGCAACAGCATTCTTAAAGTAATTTCTGAACGTTATGACTGCCCTTTCCAGAATCATTGGATAAAGGTAGTATTAAGTAGTTTTAAGTAAATTGTTTAATTTTTTTCTCACTATGGACTTGGTCTAAAAATAAAGATTATTATTGGGGTTTTTAGTTCTGGGGTATAACAACAAAAAAGTGAAAAGTATAAAAAAATAACAAAAAAAAATACATACAGTGGAACATAGAACCGCCTCCTTTTTCGAAGTCGGTTAAAAAAAACAACTGACTTCCAAAAAGAAAATACTTACACAAAAAATTCAAAAATAACTTTAATTTCGGAAGTCGGTGTCAAATAACGAAGAAATAAAATACAAACACCGGCTTCCGAAATTTCAGTTCACATCATTTCTCTCAAATTATTACTGAGATAAAATTTCTTCATAAAACCCGACTGCAAAGTTCCAAACAAGTTACTTCTCAACCATTTTTTTTTCTGATGTAGTTATTTTAGTTCAATTATGGATTTCATGCCGCCAACTGCATCAGATTGCTTGAAAAGTGACTTGTTTGGAACTCTTAATCTTAAGTAGTATTTTAGACGGGATTTTTGAACATTTTAATTTTTTTTTATTTTCAACATTTTAGTCAGTTATATTTTTGGAATCGCCTTCTCGAACCCTTTATATTGATACCCCACTTAATATAGTTAGCAGATTTTCATTTTTTTCTCCTTCACAATATAGCGTCTGGTTGTCGCCTATTGTGTTTTAATTACTGTCATGTCTTTATTATCACTCGCAAGATGATGAATCAATTGACGTAAGAATTATAAAAATCGGCCCACGCGTTTGGTTTCTAAAGCACCACAAAGGAACAAACTTACATACATACATAGGCTGATAAACACAATACCCCCCCTTGCGTCGCGCAGTCGGGTAAAAATAGGCTTATTTGAAGGGCAACAATACTGTCTATCGTTTACATAACGAAACAATGGGTTCACATTTTTTTAACTTATTTTTTTTATTAAACCCCATAAAAAAAATATCAAAAAATTATGCAAATCATCAAATTATTGTAAATTACTGCAAAAACAACCCCGGGGTCGCGGGATTGTTCAAAAGAGTCACCAAAGCCCTGGAACATAAAGGAAAGCTCAAGGAACAAGGGCGGGTTTCAGTCAATAAGAGTTGATACGCCCTCCCGCTCCACCCAGAGCTCTGACGATTTTCCACCCTAAAAAAAAAGGTTTCAAATCGGGTAAGAACCGCACAGGCTAGGCTACTATACTACTCGTACCACGACCGACTTAAACAAATGGTTGTTTAAATTGAATACTCTCTCAGTGTTTGAGAGAAGTGCGCGGGTGCTTCATCATAACTCTGATGAAATCTAGAGCCACATACGTCGTCGGTACGACAAAGTAAGCTTCATGAGGCTATCAGCAAACTGAGTCTCTAGGAACTTCTGAGTTCTACGCGCTCATAAACCCAGGTGGCACAGAGACACTGTGAGGATCGCCCGGAGGACACGGTGGAGCATACTGTGAAGATCGGTCCCGCTTGGGCGGAGCCCCACCGTGTCCTCGTGGAGGCGATCGGCGGCAGCGACCCTTCGCGCCCAGCCCTGGTTCAGGCTATGGTACGGAGCGAGAGGGAATGGGAAGCAGTCGCCTCTGTCTCCGAAGCAGTAATGCTCGCGAAGGAGGCAGAACGGGTGAAGGAGGCTCAACAGAGTCGTCCACACGCCTCCAGCAGCAGCCGCCGCAGGAGACGCCCTGGGCGTCGAAAGTCGCGAGACGAGAGACGATCTCCGGCCACCGAAGATGCGGGCCTGCGGACGGCGAGTAGTGGGTAGCTCGCCGTCCGATCAGGATCAGGCCCGAGAGTTGACGGCGCGTAGTGTCCCACGCGCGCCTCAAAGAGTGGTCAGCAATGCATGACGGAGCTCGTCATGACCGATGCCTGCCCAGGGGTCGTGGATAAATTCGAAACAGAGTTACCGCGCCCCTGGGCACTCAGGGCAGGGAAGGAACAGGGGTGGGTTTTCGTCAGTAAGAGTCTGACACGCCCTCCCGCTCCACCGAGCGGGAGAAATCATAGGATGACTCCCAACCGAAAAAAAAAGGTGGCACAGAGAGCTTCAGCTTGCCTACAAGCTGGAGGAGGTCACTTTGAGCAACTCCTTTAGATATTTTAACTGTGGTTTAATATTGTAACTCAAATAAATAGTAAGAATGTTAAGTGTCTTTATTGTTTGCCTGTTTGGGGTCCTGACAAAGGATTGCGCATACGCCATGTTCAAAAAACAATCATTCCTAAAGTACCTAATAGACAGACAGTTATAAATTGTACACTGTATTGTCATTTTTAACCGACTTCACAGAAAGGAGGAGGTTCTATGTTCGACTGTATGTATGTTTTTTTATGTATGTATACCTATTTCTCTGTCAGTTGTGGACCGATTTTCAAAATTCTTTTTTTATCCGAAAGAGTATACTCCAGAGGTCGTCCCATACCAATTTTCTCGAAATTGCTTTAGCGCTTTTTGAAAAAATCAACAAAAAACTAAAAATGTGTATACATAGATGACTATCAATGAGGGTTATCAATTCGTAAGTAACTTTAATATTCAGTTTTAGTTCTGGGGTATAACAACTAAAATCTGCCCGGGTCGGCTTCTAGTCTAACCGGATGCAGCTGAATACCAGTGTTTTACATGGAGCGCCTACATATCTGACCTCCACAACTCAGTTACTGGGTAACACACAACTAATAAGTGAAAAATAAAATACTTTTTTACAAAAAATACAACCGACTTCCGAAAAATAAAATACACTTAAAATTTTAAAATAACTTTATATTCGGAAATCGGTGTCAATTAACGAAGACGTAAAATACAAACACCGACTTCCGAAATTGAAGTTATTTTTCAATTTTAAGTGTATTTTCTTTTTTGGAAGTCGGTTGTATTTTTTAACTTTTACTTTAATTTTTAACAAAACACAGATGACGTTTTGGTTTTCTTCAATTATGTTCAAATTCCATGTTATTGGGGTTATCCATTCGGGCATAACTTTAATATTTAGTTTTACTTCTGGGGTATAACAACTAAAAAGTGAAAAATAAAAAAGTTCTTTACAAAAAATACTACCGACCTCTGAAAATTACAAAATAACTTTATTTTTGGAAGTCGGTGTCAAATAACGAAACAAAATATAAACACCGACTTCCGAAAATAAAGTTATTTTGTAATTTTTAGAAGTGGGTAGTATTTTTTGTAAAAAAGTTTTCGTACTGTAGTTTAGCTCAAAATCTGTCGATCTAGTAAAAGAAGTGTCCGACCGAAACTGGTTTTTCAGCCGAAACCGAACTTTCGGCCTTGTTCTCAGTTTCGGCCGAAACCGAATCCTTACTTGAACATATTGACAAAATTTACAGTTTATTTTTTTTTATAATATGCTCACCAGATGGTTAACGCAGATTTGGTCGAAGATGGCGCACGTTTGCCTAGAAGTAACCTATTCACTCATCAGGTTGTGCTATCAGGAAACATACTCTGGCAAGGAACTCACCAATGAATGTATTCCCAAAACGTTTTATGCGTCTGGGTGGGATCTCCACCATGTACCGGTGGCGCACGTCTTGTGGTCCGATGATAACTTAGTACCAGAAATTTATTTTTTGCTTAAATTACTTTTTTATGCCTTTTCTTAAATCCAACTTTTTCAGAGTTTCAATTTCAAAATAATGTGTCAATTTTTTAATGTTTTTTTATCCATATATCAATTGACTATTCTACATACCAAATCCTGACTTAACTTAATAATAATCAAAACACTGCCAAATCGTTTTTTTTTTTCTTTTTATGACATTTTGTACCGGAAAAAAAATGTTGTATGATAAATATTCTCATAGATCACATTTAAAATAAAATCACTGTAATAGCTAATGAGGTAGGCACACGGCATTCAGTCTAAATTAGGTAAAAATATATTCAGGTAAGTAAATAAATAGAAAAAAAAACACGTACTTAGAATCTGTCCAAACTGGCTAGGCACCTCGTGCGGTAAACAGGAAAGGATGAAGCGAGGTAGTTCGCATGAACTATGCCAACGCGTTTTCTCATAGATAAACAAGTGAAAACATACAAATATTTGTAAACACAACCTCAACTTAATACAATCAACGATGGAGGGCGCCGAACTTAGGCAGTTCACGAACACTAAGTTTCGGTGCGGCCGCAACTCAGTTTCGTGAATTGTGGCCAATTTTTGGCCGAAACCGAAACGGTCGGCCACTAAATAAAAACAAAAAAGTGCAATATAATTAATTTCGGAAGTCGATGTTTCTGGTTTCGATTCTTCGTTTTTTGACACTGACTTCCGAAATTAAAATAAAAACTGTTCTATTTTTTGCGAAAAAAAAAAATTATAGTCGCGAGTTATTTGCTGTCAGTTAATGAGTTCCACAACAGGAAAGTGGACTAAAAACGTAACAGAATGGTACCCGCGGGATGGGAAAAGACGTAGAGGAAGGCAGAAAAAAAGATGGGAAGACGATCTACCAAAAGGTTGCAGAAGGACAGCAATGGACAGGCTAAGGTGGAGGGAACTTGAGGAGGCCTATGTCGCAAGACAGCCTGACCTGGTAACTGATTTTAAATGTTAAGTTATATACATATAGGAAAAGAAATAGAAATGAGTATAGTTAGTATAAGATAGTTAAGTATAGATATTAGTGTATGTTTTATTATATTACAAATTGTGCAAAGGTCAGAGAAAATAAAGGCTATTTTATTTTATTTATTCATTTATAATGAGTTCCACTGTCTGTCTCCGAAGAGCTTCATCAGATCCTAATGCAGGTATTATACATATATATTAAAACCTTCCTTGAAAAATATGCAATTGAATAACGAAAACCCCATCCAAATCAGATCAGTAGTTTTCGAGAAAATCGCGGACAAACAAGCATACCTACACAAACACGGGTCGAATACAGAAAAAATGGCCTCCGCGCCCCGCGGTTGCGTGAACGTTTGAGTGGAATATCTCAAGTGTGTGGTGTATTTGTGTACCTATTAAAAAAGTTGATAACTGTGTACCTAGAATATCGCTAGTCCATGATCGAACACATTGAGCATATCTCCCTAATTTTAAAGTGTATGTAGGTACAATTTAAGTATTTCAATTTCAACATATTAAGGTCAGTCTCAATCGCCTTAGAGGCAGATATTTCAATAAACTATGTAGTTTAGTTGTACCTTGCCCGGGGGTGGAGGATAAATTCGAAAGAGTTACCTCGCCCCCGGGCACTCGAGGCAGGGAGGAACAGGGGTGGGTTTTAGTCAGTAAGAGTCTGACACACCCTTCCGCTCCACCCTAGAGCGGAAGAAGTCATTGGATGATTTCCCACCCCCCAAAAAAAAAAAAAAAAAAAAGTTGTACCTAATTCGATAACACAGTAGTCACACACGTGACGAAAGATGGCGTTATCAACTCCAAACTGAATTGGTTTCAGAACCAAATTCAAAGAGTGGCCAGCATCAGCCTTATGATCATTCTCATCTTCGAACTCTGCGTTACAGAGAGAGCAGACTCCATCAATCAAGCCGTGCCAAGCCTTTTCTTCAATAAGAACGCTATTGAAAGCCAACACACCAAGACCCATCGGTTTCAGCAGAAGAATTCCCTTGTTGTGCTTGTGTTCATCTTCAGTAATATGTACATTAACTTTGGAAGCAATTGGCATCAGAACATTGCAGAACTCGCAGTAGTAGCCTCCTTTGAACTGGAAAAACAAGTTAATCGATAAGCCATTATACTGTCATCCATGGTGCTTAGTGTAGGTTAGTAGTTAATGATTGTAATACATATCGGGTAAACCCCGGACTTAAAATAATATACCCCCGCAGCAACCGCAGGTCCGCTCCGCTTAGAGTTGCCAACCTTTTTTTAAAGAAATAGAGTATTATCTGATTTCAGACCTTAAAAAAAAGACTATTTTTATTTAAATGATATTTTTGTGGCTTTTTCGGCACATGACAATTTTTTCATAATTTTTAAAAGAATTATAGGACTCTTCTTAATCTATCTTTAAAAAAAAACATTCATACAGTCGAATGTACGTCCGCCGATTTCTCAGTCAGTTGTGGACCGATTTTCAAAATTCTTCTTTTATCCGAAAGAATATACTCCCGAGGTGTTCCCATATAAATTTTATCGAAATTGCTTCAGCGCTTTTTGACAAAAACGAAAAATACGTATACCTAGATGACGTTTTTGTTTTCTCCGATTACGAGTATGTTTAAATTCCACGTTCCATGTTATTGGGGTTTTTACTTCTGGGGTACAACTAAAAAGTAAAAAAAAAAACTTATTTACAAAAAAAACAACCGACTTCCAAAAATGAAAATACACAAATTAAAAAATAACTTTAATTTCGGAAGTCGGTGTCTAATAACGAAGAAATAAAATACAAACACGTTTTTTGGAATTCGGTTGTTTTTTTTAAAGAAAAAAAAAAATATTTTAGCTTCAATTTCAATGGACATTAACAGTAACAGTAAACGTAACGTTTTTGGTTATGACAATGGGTATACATGACTGGTATTAGTACCTATAGTAAACATTGTGAAAAATGTGTATTTTAGCGTACTCTATTAGTATTACAGAGAGTAGTAAACTACATGAAATAGAGTAGGTACAATACTCTATTTTAGAGTACGGTTAGCAACCCTAGCTCCACTCCGCTAACCTCCGTTTTTGAAGGCTAATCTAACCAACTCACCTTTTTAATATGATCATCTGGAAATTTTTCGGAGAACTGGACAGCGTCTGCATTCTTCTGATGCTCTGATGTTCGGATATGGTGAAAGGCGTCGTGCGGGGACTTCAAGAAGACGTCGCATGCCAGGCAGAAGCAGTTCAAGGAGCCGGTGATGACCCCGCTCATATGCAGCTTGAAGGTCATGGTGACCTGGAAAATAGCAATTTGTAGATATGAAAAAAAAAAAGTAAGTGCAGTTCAAGCTCGTCCCGCAGGGTTTCGTAAAACGTGCTGTAAAACAGTAACAAGTTTCCTTTCTTTTCGATTTCTGTACAGAAAATTTGGCTTGCTGTTGAGAGTGTAAATCTACATTTACGTAAATACATAATATTGAAGTAGGTGGTACTACAAATAGTGAATAACTTTAATTTTGCGATGGTCGTGAGCGAGCGTTGGTTTATGTACCCGAAGCAAGCTCATTTGCATACAAAGCGACCGCTGCAGTCCCATTCTCAACTAGAGCAACTTATTGCGAGTCTACTTACGAGCTAAGCGAGCGAAGCCAAAGCCCCTCACAAGTCGAGCTAGCGAAGTGGGCATATTCAAAAGCCCTTGCTGGGTGTGTGAGTGTGTCGACTTCGCTGGCTCGACTCAACCACACGAGCCCAACCACAAACAAAACGTGTAGCGAACCCTTTAAAATTTGATGATAGTTCCAACGCTGAAGTTCTGAACTGGATCACTTATCAAGCAGTCTGATGCAGCTGGTGGCATCGAATCTGAGATTGACTATAATCTACAGTTGGTGTCGCCACATTCGAAAAACATTACCCCTGGGGTACTCTGGTAAAAACCAGATCAAAGCACAGCCCTAATTTTGGGTTTAGAAAGAAAAGCAGCATACGCCTTCCCTTAAAACTAAGAAAATAAAAACTTAAGAAGAAAAGTAGTTCGGTACTTTTTATTATGTAGCTTCAAATTTATCCGCGACCAAGTACCGTTGGTCTAGTGGCCGCAAGCGCTCCTACTGATCATGAGGTTCTGGGTTCGATTCTCGGGTCGGCAAAGTGTTACTAGGTTTTAAGATTTGGAATTTGTCATTGTAGCCCAGAATTTTGATTTGCGGCCGGTTCATGGTATAAAACAAATTTATTATAATATTTTTATTGATTTATTATAATATGTTTACTTTCGGAAACATGTCCATATGCCCATTTTGGACCAACTGCGAATGGAACTGCGAATTGGACCAACCGTGAAGTGGATTTTTTTTTAAACATTGGACTTATCGCAAATTGGCCCAAGCGCGCCTAATGGAAGCAAACGAGGAGGTCATGGCTGAAACCGAGTCATACCCTCCGAAAAATAGATTTTGTCGAACCAAAAGTTCGACAAAATCTATTTTTCGGAGGGTTTAAAAAAGTTGCAAGAATATCGTTGGGCTAAAGTGTCGATGTAAAAGGAGACTATGTCGGAAAATCAAATTAAAATTGTCTCATAACAATTTTTTTCCTGCCTTACAGGTTTACAGTTACTTATCAATCACCCCACGTAATATCTTCTGTGACTATAATTGAACTCCGTATGCACCAGCTAGTTAAATGGTTAAGCTTAAAAGTGCTATAACATGTATTTTCTATGCTATGCCACGATTTTTTATTCAATGAGGGCGCCACTTGGCCGGTAGTAGACCCTTAAGGTCGGACATGGTGGAGCATACGGCATCCGCCGTGTCCTCGTAGAGGCGATCGACGGCAGCGACCCCTCGCGCCCGGCCCTGGTTCAGGCCATGGTACGGAGCGAGAGGAAATGGGAAGCAGTCGCCTCCTTCTGCGAAGCAGTAATGCTCGCGAAGGACCCCTCCTTCGCGAGCATTACTGCTTCGCAGAAGGAGGCGGAACAGGTGAGAGAGACTTAACAGGCGGATGACGAGTAATGGGTAGCTCGCCGTCCGATCAGCAACCAGGCCCGAGAGTCGACGGCGCGAAGTTTTTTCCACGAGCACCCCCTTAACGAGATGTCTCCGGCCACCGTAGACGCGAGCCTGCGGACGGCGAGTATGGGTAGCTCGCCGTCCGATCAGCACCAGGCCCGAGAGTCGACGGCGCGTAGTGTTCCACGCGCGCCTCAAAGAGATGTCAGCCACCACTGACGGGGCCCGTCATGACCGATGCCTGCATGCCAGGGGGTGAAGGGCAAAGGACGAAGAGTCTTAGCCTCACCCATGATCCAACTTTGTTTTACATAAATTATGATATAAATTGATTTCATTATATTTTTTGTTCTTTTTTTTCTAAAATCAGCAATATTACCTGTTTTAAAATAGGAGATGACGAGGCGTGAATATGTTACGGTTCCAAGTTCGCTTACGGAACCCTAAATAGTCGACGAATCACGTTACTTTATTACGACATTGAGAACACATTCTGTGGTCACATTGATAAGGAATAAGGATGTTCATGAACTAGCTGGTGACGCTGTGTTCCTACTCATAAAATAAAATTGCAAATTTGAATGAGTTCATTCATATAATTATGTACACAGTATAGTTATAGTACAATATAGGTACATAAGTAGGTACATAAATAATGGATTGCTTTTTTTTTTGTTGAGGTGTGAAATCATCGTATGACTCCCGCTCCACTGACTAAAACCCACCCCTGTTCCTTCCGAAGGAGTTATCTCGCCCCTGGGCATTCAGGGCAGGGAGGAACAGGGGTGGGTTTTAGTCAGTAAGAGTCTGACACTGAGAAGTCATTGGATGATTTCCCACCCCACAAAAAAAAAGGGGTGCGGTAACTCATGTTCAGAGTTTATGCGCTACCCCTAGGCATAAACTCGACACTTAAGGCGCAGTTATACGACTTTTAATGGTTTATTATTGATCATCACGTCTAAACGACTAGCCATAATTCTTTGAAAAAAAAAATATGTTAATCTATACAATTTCCGTCGTAATTTGATCTGAGAATATTTGAAATTATATTTTTAGTGTAATTAATTTGTAAAGTTACGTCTAACGCGGATAAAAAATTGAGAAACACTCAAAAACGTACGTAAACGTATTTTTATGAAACTTTCACCATTTTAAAGATCATATAATTATTTATAATTATGTCTCAGTTTTTATTTCAATACCTATTCTTTTATGTGTAATAAATTAATAATGCGGCTAATTTCAGACAGCGCTCCTTGATGGGCGAGTCCTATTACTGGGTGGACGTACGACGCGTTACATGAGCTCAGCACAAAACACGCAAGCTAACCACTAAAGGTCATTGGCAGCTAATAGCGCCTTAAGCTTACAACAGGTGTGTGTACTTGAGATGCTAGATCATGAGTGTAGACAGTCCGGGACTTGAGAGTTGAGGTCGTGATTAGCTTAGCGCGAAAGAAAAGTTTATATGTATATACTCTATGGCGCGGAAAATGGAGTTTGAAAATATTTTGAGGGAAATTAATTATTACGATGAAATAGAGTAATATGATATTATAGGGTCTTTGCGGTATCGTTTACCAAAAAATTATACATCTAAGGGATGCCTCAAATCCTTTCGAGTTACCAACTGAACATTTAAAAAAACGATACAGATTTGTTCAGAAGTCAGTGTTGTAATTATAGTCTCATTAATAAATGACTCATTGGTGAAATACAGTACCTGACAGAGGTCTTCCAATTTCTCCAGAAATAGCTGTCCTATTAACTTTTAAGATTTTACGCAACAGCATCATTACAGGTTGGTAAATATGTACCTATATATGGACTTAGGTAAGTGTACTGTTCGTTTAACACTTTCAATACTTTCCTTTTGTATCGGCTCTCTGCTCCGTCCACTGCACGCACAAGTATATTCCCGCCCGCAGCTACTCGACTCACCTGTCAGTTCGGGGGAATACCACTCGCTCCCCGTGCCTGGATATTAGGACTTTGAGACGACAGAGTGTTATTTTACTATTCACATACACTACAGTAAGAAACCATTTTATGTTATGATAAAGACCAGGCCCAGTGTATGGAACAAAAATTTTCGCAAAATCAAGTCAAACGCGTTTTATGAAGGGTTGACTATATTTTGGAATACTCACTCGCATCGTTAGACTTTGTTGAGCCGCGTCAATAATTCTTACTAGCAACTGTGTTGAATAGGCACAAATAAATTTAGACACTTCAACTAAGTACCTAAAGTCCATTTCACGAAAGAAGTCCCGCGGACAATAATTGTGGAACTAAATTTGAAGATGGGGAGATCGGCCATGTTGTCGTTTGTCGATGTTATCAAGGTGCGTTTGTTGTGGTAGATATTTTGTGAGTTTATTATTGGATTAGTGCGTTATAAGGTTTATTTACGATGCCAAAAGTTGTTATTATGTCGCGCGAATACAGCGCTGCGTCTGCGGGACTTCTTTCGTGAAATGGACTCTACCTATCAAAAACGCCTGAAAATTAATGGCATGGTACGACAATGATGATAATCACCGCTAAATTACCTAGGTACTCCATCAACAAACAACATTATTCTAATTAGAAAATTTGCGACTATGAACATACAAGTGTTTAACTATTTACTTAGAAATGTACTTACACTTACAGTGGTATTTTGCCGCTTGAGAACTGATGTGATAACAGACTACTGAGCACTGCTTATCACTATGCGTTCCACAAGAAGAATGAACATTTTAATCGAAGCCTCCATCCACGCAGGATAGGTATTCGATGATTCTGGAAAACCCCGACCATAGAACTTTTTTTTTTGTTCCTTTTGAAACAGGCTAAGGTCAGAGACCATGCTGCCTAGTCATCAGTGGTGTATTTTTATTTATTTTTTCATTAGAATCATAGATGTATAATTCTATAGATTTGCAATGTCATCAATCGAACGAGACCAAAAACCATTAATCTAAGTGTGCGTAAATTGTGAATGTGTGCATAGATAGTGTTGTACGACTTGTTCTAACGATATCGATAATTACATCTTTCTAATATTATGTTATGGCTAAGAAGTGCATTTCTTCTGTGTAATACAGTATTTAAATTTAGAATAATAAATGTAGCTGCTTTACCTATTAAGCTGAGCAGCGGTACAATTCTTCATGGCCCGGTTGGTATTTAATATTTATTGGTTATTTAACTGATAGTCTCATTAGATTTTTTTAGTAAACTACCATAATGGTCAAATTTCAATTGGTCCATGGAGCACCGATGGTTTCCTACGCAATAATGCTGCTGGCATGCCACTAACCCTCATTTAGCAGGCAGATTTGAGTGAGATCACACAGCAAAGTATTTATAAAAAACTTTTTAACAAAAAAATTAACCGACGAAAAAGAACTAAAAAGCAAAAAATAAATAAACCTTTTAAGTCTTGACTAATGAGCTTATTTACCTACATAAAATATCAAATTTTATATAAACTAATTTTGAGTCGGCGCCAAACAACAATCTGATTATTAAATATCTAAATTTTATAAGTACTTACAAATGAAGAAGGCTGTAAGTAGGTACTTAATTAATCATTTTATTAATTGGCGCCGACTCAAAATTAGTTTATATAAAATTTGATATTTTATGTAGGTAAATAAGCTCATTAGTCAAGACTTAAAAGGTTTATTTATTTTTTGCTTTTTAGTTCTTTTTCGTCGGTTAATTTTTTTGTTAAAAAGTTTTTTATTTTACGATTTTTTGTTGCTCGCATCATCTTTCAACACTCTGAGGCTAATTTCTAATTCTCCATCATTCCTCTTGACACTGAGCTGATGATATAACAATCCTTCCATGAAGTAACCAGGATATTGACCAGTTGAGGTTACCTCCAATATTGTAAAGACGTCTTTTCGTCAAAGCATATTAAGTGGTATGTGTCACTAAAACCAGTTTTTATATCTGACTTCTATTGTTTAGGAAAGGTATGGTTTCTATCATCAGCTCAGTTTCATGATGTGATGGTTCCTAAATGCCAATACCTGATTCAGTTATGAAAAGTAAACAGAAACAATATTCGTGCCCAATTTTCGAGGTTCTCTCTCAATTTTTTCAGGATCCCATGATCAGATCCTGAATTTCTTGACATGGGATCATCCTTGAGGTATACCCTATCTAAGTAAAAAAGAATCATCAAAATCGGTTCATAAATAACGGAGTGAGGGCCGAACATACTCGTACATACAGAAACGCTAAACGTGCCCACAATTTTCGAGGTTTTCTCTCAATTTTATCAGGATTCCATTGTCAGATCCTGATTTCCTTGACATGGGACCACCCTTGAGGTATACCCTATCTAACAAAAAAAGAATAATCAAAATCGGTTCATAAATGACGGAGTGAGGACTGAACATACATACAGAAACGCTAAACGTGCCCACAATTTTCGAGGTTTTCTCCCAATTTTATCAGGATTCCACTGTCAGATCCTGACTTCCTTGACATGGGACCACTCTTGAGGTGTACCCTATCTAACAAAAAAAGAATAATCAAAATCGGTTCATAAATGACGGAGTGAGGGCTGAACATACACAAAAAAAAAAAAAAAAACATGTATTCGGTCGAATTGAGAACCTCCTCCTTTTTTTTCGTCGGTTAATAAAAAAGAAAAATAACTTCTGCGAATGAAACTGATGCCGTTAATATATGTTAGCAATGTTTCTCTGTCTGAGTGAAACGCAATTTCTATTAGAAAGATTCTAAAATTTACATGAGTATTTTGAGCGTGGCACGCCGTGCCACTAAGTTAGCGGCCATAAAAGTAACATCTACAGGAAAATAGTGGAATAAAAAACACTTAAAAAGAAAATAGCTTTATTAATCACATAATTAATGTACATAATGATAACAATGTTGAAATGTCGATAACAACAAAAAACCAAGGCATCACATCACTCAAAAGTGAGGTTATAATGCCCTCGTATTTCTCTGTTTGTTATTTCTGAAATTAGTCGGTTTTAGACATGATAATTAATCTAAGTAATAAATAACATAATTTTTTCACCTTATTTTGCTTACAGCCGGCTCCTTTGTGAATTCTGATTGCAGAAATAACGATGTAAACAAACAATAAACTTACTTGTGAAACGAGTAATCCTGAGGATTTTTATTTTTGCAAGATTCACATCCTAGTACTGCACAAGAAACCATCGCAATACAGTTCTTAAATCAGATGTTTTCACTATATTCACTGAAATAATTGTCGAAACACTTGTATGCACATAAATTTACCAAGGGCCCTACAGGGCCTTAGCAATACGTGTTTGGTCCTGTTGACAGCGTGTTGCTTTTTCTCTTTCTAACACAGCAAAGTTCCGTTAAGAGCGGGAGCTCTCTTTCACTCTTAAGCCCAATCTACGGAGTATATATACTACATCTACGAGTATGATTAGAATCCCCAAATAATGGAAATTTGATCCAGCCTTCCCTTGCTGTCCCTCCCCCAGTGACGCCCTAAGCCGAGGCCCGTACTCCGCAGGGAGTGCCCTTAGCGTAGTCACTTAGTTTATAAGAAATTATAAGTCCTGGCTGGAGGCTTTAATAAATTAGAGCCTTCAGAGGCAAGCTCGGTTAAGCAGACGACAGCCTCCTAGGCTGACCTGCAAGATGTCCATCAAAAAAAAAAAAAAAAAAAAAAAAAAAAAAAAAAAAAAAAAAAAAAAAAAAAAAAATATGATTAGAATTAGAATGCAAATGTAACACAATTAACACATTGTTATGTTTTTTGCAGTAAGTATTTGGCATCAAATTTGTCGAGTCAGTCTTCTCGGCCACCTTCGCTGAGGTAGTCAATACTACAATAAAATTATCAGCTCCATTTTACCGAGATCGCGCCGAAGCGGAAGAAGTCATAAGATGATTGCCCACCCCCCAAAAAAAAAAAAAAAAAAACACTAAGCGTCGCCACACACCTACCGTTTCTTTTCTTTTCTACCCAGAACCAGAACCCAGAATTTTGCCTCAGTACGCCTGCAGTCACCTGCAGTTGTGCGCCTGAGAACATCTCCTATACCCGGCTACCCTAGAAGGAGAGTAATGTTTTTTAACCGACGAAAAAAAGGAGGAGGTTCTCAATTCGACCGTATATATATTATTTTTTTTTTTTTTTGTGTATGTTCAGCCCTCACTCCGTCATTTATGAACCGATTTTGATTATTCTTTTTTTGTTAGATAGGGTATACCTCAAGGGTGGTCCCATGTCAAGGAAGTCAGGCTCTGACAGTGGAAACCTGATAAAATTGAGAGAAAACCTCGAAAATTGTGGGCACGTTTAGCGTTTCTGTATGTATGTTCGGCCCTCACTCCGTTATTTATGAACCGATTTTGATTATTCTTTATCTGTTAGATAGGGTATATCTCAAGGGTGGTCCCATGTCAAGGAAGTCAGGATGTGACACTGGAATCCTGATAAAATTGAGAGAAAACCTCGAAAATTGTGGATACGTTTAGCGTTTCTATATGTATGTTCGGCCCTCACTCCGTTATTTATGAACTGATTTTGATGATTCTACTTTTCTTAGATAGGGTATACCTCAAGGGTGGTCCCATGTCAAGGACATCAGGATCTGATCATGGGATCCTGAAAAAATTGAGAGAGAACCTCAAAAATTGGGCACGAATATTGTTTCTGTTTACTTTTCATAACTTAATCAGGTATCTGCCGCGACACCTCGCGGCTTGCAAGACAGAGCTCCGACAGGATCTCATGGTGACATGGAGAGAGCGACTGTCGCAACCCAGCGCTGGGCACGCCACCATCGCGGCGGTAGTGCCCCTCTTTGAGGAGTGGCTGGAGAGGCGCCATGGCGCCCTCACCTTCCGCCTGACGCAGGTCCTGGACCAGACATGGCTGTTTCGGGAGGTACCTGTGTCGGATCAAGGCGGAGGTGACCCCTAGGTGTTTCCACTGCGAGGATCGCCCAGAGGACACGGTGGAGCATACGGTGGAGGTTTGCCCCGCTTGGGCAGAGCACCGCCGTGTCCTCGTGGATGCGATAGGCGGCAGCGATCTCTCGCGCCGTGCCCTGGTTCAGGCCATGGTACGGAGCGAGAGGGAATGGGAAGCCGTCTCCTCCTTCTGCGAAGCAGTAATGCTCGCGAAGAGGGAAGCGGTATACGTTAGGGAGACTCAACAACAGCCGAGTCGCCCTAGCGCCCTCAGCCGCAGCCGCCGCAGGAGACGCCAGGCCGCGAGACGATCTCCGGCCATCGTAGACCCGGGCCTGCGGACGGCGAGTAGTGGGTAACTCGCCGCCCGATCAGCACCAGGCCCGAGAGTCGACGGCGCGTAGTGTTCCACGCGCGTCTCAAAGAGTTGTCAGCAAAGGACGGGGCCTGCCACGGCCAATGCCTGCACGGGGGTTGAGGATAAATTCGAAAGAGTTACCTCGCCCCTGGGCACGTAGGGCAGGGAGGAACAGGGGTGGGTTTTAGTCAGTAAGAGTCTGACACGCCCTTCCGCTCCACCCTAGAGCGGAAGAAGTCATAAGATGATTTCCCAACCCCAAAAAAAAAAAAAAAAACAGGTATTTGCATTTAGGAATCATCACATCCTGAAACTGAGCTGATGATGGAAACCATACCATTCCTACACAATATAAGTTAGATATAAAACTGGTTTTAGTGACAAATACCACATAATATGCTTTGAAGAAAAGACGTCTTTACAATATTGGAGGTAACCTCAACTGGTCAATATCCTGGAAACTTCATGGAAGAATGGTTACATCATCAGCTCAGTGGCAAGAGGAATTATGGAGGATTAGAAATTAGCCTCATAGTGTTAAAAGATGATGCGAGCCACAAAAAATCATAAAATAAAAAACTTTTTAACAAAAAAATTAACCGACGAAAAAGAACTAAAAAGCAAAAAATAAATAAACCTTTTAAAGTCTTGAGTAATGAGCATATTTACCTACATAAAATATCAAATTTTATATAAACTAATTTTGAGTCGGCGCCAATTATTAAAATGATTAATTAATTACCTACTTACAGCCTTCTTCATTTGTAAGTAGGTACTTATAAAATTTAGATATATAATAATCAGATTGTTGTTTGGCGCCGACTCAAAATTAGTTTATATAAAATTTGATATTTTATGTAGGTAAATATGCTCATTACTCAAGACTTTAAAAGGTTTATTTATTTTTTGCTTTTTAGTTCTTTTTCGTCGGTTAATTTTTTTGTTAAAAAGTTTTTTTCGAGAGTATGTATGTGTATAAGTGTGTATGTTTCTATGTCTATTTCTTTGGCACGCGCTGTAGCCTAAACGGTTTGATGGATTTTAACAATTCTTTTCTGATCTGCGTTCAGAGCCTTTAGACAAAATACATTTCTGTTAACGTTAACGCTAGCGCTTCGTGCAAAATGTATGGCAAATACATTACTGGGCGTGAGTCACGTGACAGTTCTCTGTCTAACGCTTACTTAGAAAAGTATTTTGTCTAAAGGCTCAGAGCCTTTAGACAAAATACTTTTCAGTACTAAAACGTTAATTAACATTTAACGTAAATACGAGAATTATCGTTTTAGCGGTAAAATTATTAGTGTTACCTATCCCACGAATTTTATTGTTTTTTTGCAATTTAAAAGTCAGTGTCAGGTTATAACTTAATCAAAATGTGATGCGCGACAATAACAAATATCATTTTATTTACTTAGTTATAACCATAAGAATCATATACTCATCATCGTGAACTTAGATTTGATGTGTATATTAACTAGATTGAAGAAATCTAGCTAAGAGAAAAAAGAAAATGTAATTATGGTTATAATTACGAGTATGTACTTACATATTTTTTTATTGTCTTGAATCATTATTTTGATCAAGATACAACCTGACACTGTCCTGATAAATGCAAAAACACGCAAGAAAATTTGAGATGCTTTGTTTGTTAAATTGAATACACGCTTACAAGATGGGACGTAAAAAACAAAATAAGGTTTACAGATATTTTCAACCTAAACGAAGATAAAACATCTCATTGCTTAGTTCTAGAATGTGGAAAAATAACACAAGTTGTTAATACATGTGTACCTTTATTAAGATCTATCATATCATAGTTAAGTAGGTACCATAAAACAAGAATAATAATACCCAGTCTAGGTACCTATCAACAATGTTTTTATTAGTTGAATGATGTTTTTGGAAGCTACCTTGATCGAAAAATACGAGTACTTAGACCATCTACACGGTGGTTTTTTTTTAAACCAAAATTAATTAGGTAGGTACTTACCAAATAAATATACTGTCTTCAGCATTCTCGAGCTTTCTCAGTGACCTGCCTCTAGGGGTCAAATTAAGGGCAAGCCAAGATAGATTTTTTACGATTAAAAGAAAACAGTCAACTGAGGGATAGGCTGATTTTCTTATGAACTTTTATTATTATGATACCTATGAATTAAGTATGTCGTCCAAAAACCTTGTCCAGTACGTGCGGCAGATAAAGCGGCAATTTAGATTTTATTTTAATTGTTGATAGGCACGCGTTTGACCAGTATCTCATTATTATTATTCCTATTACATTAATGTTTGAGTTACAGTTCATTGACTGCTGTTTTTTTACAAGCATTTATTTAGTTTCACCTGTCCCGTTGTTGTAGCAAATCTTGCAAGCTGAATTAGACCCACTTCCCGATGTCCGATTGGAATCAAATTTGGTGTACAATATGTATCTTCGGTGACAATACAATGATATGGTACCATGGAGCTGGTCTGATGATTGAGACGGAAGATGGCCTTAGGAATTTCTGAACTCGATTGATTCGTCTTGAGGAGCACTTTACGCCTAGACTATATCCAGGATCTGATGATGAATATGGAAGGTGACCACGGCATCTCTGTGATAAAGTGCAGTACCGACGACGCAGCTGTTCGTGTTCCGTTTGCACCACTCTACGAAGACTGAGGACAGCGTAGAGTACATTCGGGTGAAGACCAACTGGACCTTGAGGGTGGAAAAGTTGGAGGCGCGCCATAACACCAATGATAAATGATAATGATAAATGTTGTTTATTCAGTAAATAGGTTACAAGGAACACTTTTACACGTCAATGTTTTTTGTCAGTTTAAGCTAGATGATGCCGGTGTTATCTAGCTGACTACCCTGCCTGAGAAGAAACACCGAAACAAACTCAATTTCAAGTCGTTCGTGGTGCGCGTTCCGACTCACCATTTGATGACCTTCCTCAAGGAAGAGTTTTGGCCGAAAGGAGTGCTGTATCGGCGTTTCCGCGGCCGGCTACGCGACACCTCGCAGCGTAACACGACACCGTCACTTCGTGTACAGCAGTTATTGTTTACTGTATAAAATATGTATTAGTTTATAGTAATTATTGTTTTATACTCATATATGTATTGTTTTATGGGCCATAGTATTCTGCAGTGCTATTCTCTAAAAGACAAATTCATGGCTGTAAGCTGACGACGAGCTCGTCGTCGCCTTGAGATCGACCGAGCGTGTAGCGCTGATTCAAACGGTATTCCCTAACGTGATTGTGGTCATCGACGTCTTAACCCTAAGCTGTAACCTCCCGTCGCCGATTCGTAGACGATTAAGGGCTGATGAAATTCTTATAATCATAATCGATCAATCTCGACTGAGCGTTTTAAGGGTTCAAAATATATATTAAAGGTCTATCTTTATGTATTTTAAGGAATAGAGTAAAACTATAAACAAATTTCATATTAAAAATTGTTTATTTCATATTTTTTATTACTAAATTTTTAGGCTGAATGACGATTCCTTTGCCTATTTTGAGCAACGCGACTCGGAAATAGAGGTGGTCTGTAACAGGTAAAATTAGAAACCTGTTTCACCTGTTCCAGTTCCAGGGAAAAAACAGTTCCAAAAACTTGCTCCAAATTAACAGCCTGTTACGTTGCAACCAAAGACTCTTTGATTGCAACAGATTTATAATATAGTACCTAGTTTCATTCAGTGAGACAGGAACAGATGTTATCTCTTTCTATTAAAATAAGTCAGAAGAGAGGAGAGCTTGTTCCAGAGAATAGATGCTATCTCTGTCTATTACAATAAGTCAGAAGAGAAAAGAGCTTGTTCCAAACTGTTCCAGGTCAGTTTCGTTTGTATCTCGGCTCTCTTTCTAATAACGTAAACATCCGTAAGCTAGATAGAGAAGAGCGTACACACACCAGTTACGGCATAGTTTTAATTTGGTTGGTCTGTTGTAGGTTGTGGAACAGGCAGGAACTGGAACTGTATTTTCGGTTTTGCGATACCTGTTCTAAGTTGTTACTTTTAAAAACCTGTTTTTTTAAACTATTCCGATAAATACGCCTCACTCCTACTCGGAATTGAATGTGTTGTCAACTTAGTAGGATTTCCACTAAACCTGGGTTTTTTTAAATTACTATGGACCTCGTAAACAGCAACTGAACATCGGTACTATGAAAATAAATAAAATTAAAAATGTGACTAATCTAGTTTAATTCTGGTGGTATGAACAAGCGCCGCTAGTGGACTCGGAAAAAAAAATTTTAGCAACACCACAAAAATAACAATTCTCGGGACTCACAGATGGCAGGAGTTACTTTTGGCAAACGGAGATTTAACGAGTCCGCATACGAAATTTGTTATTATTATTGCAATTTAATATTATCCAATTCGCGTTCCGTATTGGCTAACTTCGTTTCGTTAACTGACGATTTGATTTCTAGTAAAGAGACGATGGCTGTTATTCGCTGAGTCATGTCCATAATTGCCAATTTATTTGCAACGTTAATGCGAGATCCTTGGTCATTGACTAAATCGTTAATATTACTTAAAAATATGGATGCCTCCATGACCAAATCGCAATAATCGGAATTGCTCGCACTACTGACACTTAAAATTGGAGAGGACTTATCCGCGGATTTAGATATTTGGGGCCGCTTTGACCTGACATCTGGCGAAATGCATGACGACGACAATTCGCTGAACAAACGTTGAGAGCTAGCGGGGTAAGCCATCGTCGGCGGCGACCGGAAAGTTTTGGTGTTCCTGCGAGATATATCTCCATCTCGATCAGGCGGGTCATAGCTGTTTGACAACATATTTAGGGCAAATAAATTAAATGTAAGGAACACAAACTAATTAAATTATAAGTACAAAAAACCAGAACACGTAAGAAAATTAACGAACAATAAAAAAATATTTTACGATACCCACACTAAAGAAAAATAAATGTACTTACAGAAATTAACTAATAACAGTAAAAACAGATGTTAACACTTATAAAAACTTACGATACCAGCACTTGACTCAATAATGAACAACCTGAAACAACACGGTCATAAATAAAATTTCGGAATATAAATTGAGGAGCACACGTCCGCACAGTTGCCGAACAGGAAGGAGAGGTGGTGTATGTATGATGACTGTCAAAGTTCTACAAATGACAACCGGAACCATCAAGTGTCTGAGGTACGAAGGATTCTCGGTGTGTAATACATAGTCACCCATCCGCGACCCGACCTCGGCCAGTGTTGCTTAACCTCGACGATCGAGCCATGCGGCTGTTATTATTTAGCCTCATGCACTCAACTTGACCGGGAACTAAATAAAAAACCAATTATATAATTTTCGAATGTTAATAATGTAATCTAGATGTGTCTACAAATCTTAAAACTTAAAAATGTATTCAATTTGAGGATGGTCTTAACACTTAGTACCTACAACTTAAATCTTATAGCTATAGTTTAATTCTGCATAGAACAACAGTTTCAACAATGGCTACTATTTTGTAACAATAATAAATAATAATACAGCTTGATCCAATTTGAGTCCTATATTAACAACACTGTAAATAAGTCAGCTATTTATACGGTGACTGGTAATAAGTGACCGATACTTAAACACGTGATTGTACTCATGATAACAAACAACTTTCCCAAAGAAAGATTATTTTATACACACTAAGTTATATCAGAGTACAATCACGTGTATAAGTATCGGTCACTAATTACCAGTCATCCTACATAATAAATGGTGAGTGTTTCAAAAGTTTGATGGAATGAACACATTTACGATTTGAAGTGACCCACGCCGGCTTCGCACGGGTGCGATTTGTATAAGTACCTTCCGAGTTTATCGCTCTTTTTAGTAGTGAAAACAGTATAAAAATCCGTTGCTTAGTTTAAAACAAGAACGGGGAGAAACAGACGACTGTTTTAATACTATTTAGATATTAAGAACTACAATAAAAGTAAGTATACAATGGGCGGTTTTACAGCACAGGTTTTGTCACCCATCATGTGCAACGCAGGCGACCGCTGACCACAACTTTTCACGTAATTTGTATTACTGTGAAAAGTTGAGTGGTGGCATTCTTTCACATCACGGTGACGGAAACAACAGGCCCTCCAAGATCTTTCGGTTTGTGGCCGCAAAATATTAATAAAATAAAAAAATTGGGGGATATCAACAAAACTGCAATGTTGGAGCACTTAAAAAATAACATCTGGCAAGTTGTTACCATAGCCCCCGTAACTAAAGAAAGTCCTCGAACGGAACAAATGCTGCCCATGTATATGACCAGCCAATTCACTAACATAATTTCTTATTTGAAATGAACAATCGTAAGTAAACTAAACAAACACGAAAAACACGTAAAAAAAAAAATATATATATTATTAAAACATTGATTCGATTTATTTTCTTACAAGTCAGGAAACTCGAATTGGAGCACCCTACAACTACCCTAATTACGAATTTAAATCAAGTCCGCACTTAGTTACCTATATAGATAGAAACATCAATGAAACATATTGAAAAACCTCATCATGGCCATGGCACCCAATTGTTCTCGCATCTTGTGTTGCAGTACGTTAGGCATATGATACCTTAATCGATTTTCCCAAACTGTTCTTTGTTCCCGGTGGTCGGAACACTCCAGATGGCGTTTCATGTCGGTCCAACCCGAGACTACGAGGTGACAAAACCCGCAGTGATACACCCCGGGACGAACCTGTAACGTTAAAGACACATTATTAAGCAAAAAGACACAAAAAACCAAGACTTTTTTGTCCCCATATAAAGCTAGACATCAAATTAATGGTTCATTTACCTCTCTAATAAATTCGTTTCTCTCCGATGTAATGACAGGCACTCCATTCCATTTCATGGAGTGCCATGCAGTCTTACAATGTTCTTCAACATCTAAATATGGCGCCAAGTTGACTTCACATATCATGCACCTCATTTTTGAAGTATTCTCTAATATGAGCTGAAAACTACTCAAAAGAATGCAATATTCCTCGTTGATGACAATGCGTGTGGCATAAGGTCCTCCTGCGAAGTAAGCCGTATTGACAAATTCTTCGGTTGACTGTTTCACCAGCTTGCCTGGAGATTTTGTTCGGTCCACAGAGGAGATAACTCTTTTTTTGTGATTCGTTCCTTCCACATGTTCTCTCATTGACTTCAAATTAGATGGCAGATGTACTTTACAAATACGGCAAAAAGATTGGTTATTATTCCCGTTATATGTTATTTGATTTGCTTTTGCTAAGTCGCTTGCCTTTTCTTCTTGGCTACCTTTTACAAAATCCTCTATCTGGAGGTTGCCCCCTGACGATGACGAATCGGTATCACTATCTGCTATTTTTGAGGAACAATTTTCGACATTGGTGTCATTAAAAGATTGTGTTGTTTTGTCATTAATATCGACTCGATTCAAGTTTTGATCTACGTTTGACGGATATAGCAAGTCGGAATCAACCGCTGTAGCTGATGAATGACTTTCAATGTGGTTTTCTATCTCCATGAAATCAAATGTTACGACTTCTGAACATTTTTTACAGAAAGCTATTTCTGTTAACAAATTAATGTTGATTCCTTTGGTTTGGTACTTGGCGATGGATTCCATAATTTTAGACTTGTCTTTAGTCGGTGATTTTTCTTTGTTATTCTTATCTCCTCTCTTATTCTTCTTATTGACATCGTTATCTATATTGAGTTTCTTCATTTCGTCATTATTTTCTGTAACTGAAGTCATGTTGGTTGCCTTTTCTTGACAGTTTTCTTTTGCTTCGATTCCTTGAGAGGCTTCATTAGTTTCGACGCGTCGTTTCACGTAAAGCTCGAGATGCTCTGTGTCGTCAAAATGTTTGCTCATCCTGCTGAGTGCTAGCAACTTGTTGCAGGTCAGGCATTGGACAGCTGTGTCGTCTAACTGCAATTACAGTAATAATAAATCACTTAATTTTATAGTAAATTGGATTTTACAAATAAAGACTTTTGTTTGAAATTCATATTGTACGGATTTGATGAGTTAAGACCGACAATAGCATGAACATTCTGCTTGAAGAGGTAGGTACTGTGGCGATTGTAGACACAGCCTAAACTCAGCGCGTCTGTACCAGCCTTCAGCTGGTTGTTGATATTATTAAAGAGCCGTTTGAATATTGAATGAGTAGGCATCACATTTGTTTTAGGATTCAGTTCTGCTTGCCTCGCCGAAATGGGCTCTTGTATTTTGCCGTGACTAACACCCGTTAAAGTGCCCTATCCCTCTTGCCTTTCTTACACTGCACATATAATCATATAAGCCAGACACTCTCGTACAATCAGCGAGTGAGACTACTATCCTGAAGCTACTAGAGAACCTCTGGAGCCCTGCAGGCCTTACTGGAGCCGTGGGGTTCTACAGTGCCTACTTAATCAAAACACAAAATTAAATAATCAGTGATAATGAGGAAACACTAGATGTAGGTACGGTAGCGATATTCTAGGTATTTTGTATAACAACTATTTTAATATACAAATACACCACACACTTGGGTCCGATCCACTTCCCCGCTATTTGAAAGCCATTTTATTTTTCTAGTTGAGTTATTCCATACGTGTTGCAGCGCAACGCTACAAAAAGCCTCATTGCATCTCGCCTTTCCGGACAAGCTGACCGGTTACAAGTTAATTCATATTATTTAAACCTCGAAAGCTCTAAAAAATATACGAAAAGGAAAGTTTGGCATGAAACAGACTGGAGCATAGACTACTTTACTATGACTGTTTAAATGGACTTGAGAAAATTCAGTGACACGAATAACATGATATATTATTATGGAATTATTTGATTATTTATTCTAAATATTGACCAGTGATACCTACCTACCTACGAATAAGTAATACTAATTATTCGTAGGTGATAACGTTGTTTTTAACCGACTTTCGAAAAAGGAGGAGGTTCTATGTTGGACTGTACGTATGTCCGCCGATTTCTCCGTCAGTCGTGGACCGATTTTCAAAATTCTTTTTTTATCCGAAAGAATATACTCCCGAGGTGTTCCCATACAAATTTTATCGAAATTGCTTTAGTGCTTTTTGAGAAACTGAACAAAAACGAAAAATACGCATATCTTGATGACGTTTTTGTGTTCTCCAAATGTTTAAATTCCACGTTCCATGTTATTGGGGTTTTTATTTCTGGGGTATAACAACTAAAAAGCGAAAAATAAAAACTTTTTTACAAAAAAAACAACCGACTTCCAAAAAAAAATACACTAAAAATTTTAAAATAACTTTAATTTCGGAAATCGGTGTCAAATATCGAAGAAATAAAAACGAAAAATACCTACGCAAAATACAAACACCGACTTCCGAAATTAAAGTTATTTTTAAATTTTTAGTGTATTTTTTTTTTGGAAGTCGGTTGTTTTTTTTGTAAAAAAGTTTTTTATGAATACCGTTTGACTAGCGTCGCCTCACCGACGCATCTGTGCTGACGGACATATTTTGGTGTTTCTTTCTATGAATAATTTGCTGCCGTGCCGTGATCAGTCGAGTGTAAACCGATTACTCCGGCCAACTCAATTCCGGCTCCTAGCTTCAGGTTGGATTTCTGAGACCATTCGTTGTACCGAGTCTTTCAGTCGAGTTCAAGTCGATATTAGACACTGAATATTAAAGTGCCAGTTCTCCAAGTTTTACATGAACAGGACACCTATATTTTTCCTGCTTGCCCGTAAACCAGGGCACAATAGTGCCGTCGACGGACTCTATCGCCAGGCGCTGATCGCCTACGTGTGACGGACGTATTTTATTTGCTGCTATTTTACGCTTTAACTGTTTAATTTAAGCTATCATCCTATATGCAGTTCGTATGTTTAGAACCTCGAGAAATTTAAAACCAGGCTCTGATCATAGCGTTTAGTCTCACACGGTCTTACTAGCTAGAATCTATATGTTGCAACGGACTAGATTTTAGGTGCGTTTTTCTTTTTCCTGTTTGTTTTAACCTAAATTTCTCAGCCAGTTTTTGCCTCCTGCTAGCAATCTAGCATAACTGATAAAACAACCAATTTATATTACTTATCATCATTTATATTATCATCATTTTATTATTTAAGTACATCCTTAATTATATTATTATCGATGTATTTAAAAAAAAATCTATAATAAACGTTTTTAGGTGACGTTATGTGTGCATTCCCCACGTAAATGAAAAGTGAATGTCCGGCTCGGTTTTTGGCATTGTATCGGTTTTTATTCACAGTGAACAGTTTTGGGAGACCTACTCGTGCCAAAAGACATCACCGGGACGAGAGATCCTACGGGTACAAAGCGACGAGCTGTCTTTTTTTTTTTGTGGGGTGGGAAATCATCCAATGACTTCTCCCGCTCTGGGTGGAGTGGGAGGGCGTGTCAGACTCTTACTGACTAAAACCCACCCCTGTTCCTTCCTGCCCTTAGTGCCCGGGGGCCAGGTAACTGTGTTTCGAATTTATCCTCAACCCCCGGGCAGGCATCGGCCATGACGGGCCCCGTCCTAATTGCTGACAACTCTTTGAGGCGCGCGTGGTTCACTACTCGCCGTCAGCAGGCCCGCATCTGTGTATCTAGAATATCACTAGTCCATGATCGAACACATTGTGCATATGTCCCTCATTTTAAAGTGCATGTAGGTACAATTTAAGGATTTTAATTTCAACATAAGGTCAGTCGATCGCCTTAGGGGCGGATATTTCAATAAACTATGTAGTGTAAGTTGTACCTAATTCGATAACAAAGTTAGTACTTACATGACGAAAGACGGCGTTATCAACTCCAAACTGAATTGGTTTCAGAACCAAATTCAAAGAGTGGCCTGCGTCAGCCTTATGATCATTCTCATCTTCGAACTCTGCGTTACAGAGAGAGCAGACTCCATCAATCAAGCCGTGCCAAGCCTTTTCTTCAATAAGAACGCTGTTGAAAGCCAACACACCAAGACCCATCGGTTTCAGCAGAAGAATTCCCTTGTTGTGCTTGTGTTCATCTTCAGTAATATGTACATTAACTTTGGAAGCAATTGGCATCAGAACATTGCAGAACTCGCAGTAGTAGCCTCCTTTGAACTGGAAAAACAAGGTAATCGATAAGACATTAGACTCATCTATCGTGCCTAGTGTAGGTTAGTAGGTAATGACTGTAATACATATCGGGTAAACCCCGGACTTAAAATAATATACCCCCGCAGCAACCGCAGGTCCGCTCCGCTTAGAGTTGCCAACCTTTTTTTAAAGAAATAGAGTATTATCTGATTTCAGACAGGGTAAATAAAGAGTACCTACCACCTTAAAAAAAAGACTAATTTATTTTTAAAAGATATTTTTGTGGCTTTTTCGGCACATGACAATTTTTCTATGATTTTTAAAAGAATTGTATGACTCTTCTTAATCTATTTAAAAAAAAAACATTCCTACAGTCGAACATTCGAATGTATGAATGTTTTTTTTTTTATGAATGTCCGCCGATTTCTCCGTCAGTTGTGGACCGATTTTCAAAATTCTTTTTTTATCCGAAGGAATATACTCCCAAGATGGTCCCATATAAATTTAATCGAAATTGCTTCAGCACTTTTTGAGAAACTGAACAAAACCGAAAAATACGTATACCTAGATGACTTTTTTGTTTTCCCCGATTACGAGTATGTTTAAATCCCACGTTCGATGTTATTGGGGTTTTTTAGTTCTAACAACTAAAAAGTGAAAAAAAAACTTTTTTACAAAAAAAAAAAACCGATTTCCAAAAAAGAAAATACACTAAAAATTAAAAAATAACTTTAATTTCGGAAATCGGGGTCAAATAACGAAGAAAGAAAATACAAACACCGACTTCCGAAATAAGTTATTTTTGAATTTTTAGTGTACTTATTTTCTTTTTTGGAAGTCGGTTGTTTTTATTTGTAAAAAAGTTTTTTTATTTTAGCTTCAATTTCAATGGACATGGACATTAACAGTAACAGTAAACCTTACGTTTTGGTTATGACAATGGGTATACATGACTGGTATTAGTTTAGTAAACATTGTGAAAAAAGTGTATTTTAGCGTATTCTATTAGTATTACAGAGAGTAGTAACCTACATGAAATAGAGTAGGTACAATACTCTATGTTAGAGTACGGTTAGCAACCCTACCTCCACTCCGCTAACCTCCGCTTTTGAAGGCTAATCTAATCAACTCACCTTTTTAATATGATCATCTGGAAATTTGTCGGAGAACTGGACAGCGTCTGCGTTTTTCTGATGCTCTGATATTCGAATATGGTGAAAGGCGTCGTGCGGGGTCTTCAAGAAGACGTCACATGCTAGGCAGAAGCAGTTCAAGGAGCCGGTGATGACCCCGCTCATATGCAGCTTGAAGGTCATGGTGGCCTGGAAAATAGCGATTTGTAGATATGAAAAAAAAAGTAAGTGCAGTTCAAGCTCGTCCCGCAGGGTTTCGGAAAACAGTAACAAATTTCCTTTCTATTCGATTTCTGTACAGAAAATTTGGCTTGCTGTTGAGTGTAAATCTACATTTACGTAAATACATAATATTGAAGTAGGTGGTTCTTCAAATAGTGAATAACTTTAATTTTGCGATGGTCGTGAGCGAGCGTTAGTTTATGTACCCGAAGCGAGCTCATTTGCATACAAAGCGACCGCTGCAGTCCCATTCTCAACTAGAGCAACTTATTGCGAGTCTACTTACGAGCTAAGCGAGCGAAGATAAAGCCCCTCACAAGTCGAGCTAGCGAAGTGGGCATATTCAAAAGCCCTTGCTGGGTGTGTGAGTGTGTCGACTTCGCTGGCTCGACTCAACCACACGAGCCCAACCACAAACAAAACGTGTAGCGAACCCTTTAAAATTTGATGATAGTTCCAACGCTGAAGTTCTGAACTGGATCACTTCTCAAGCAGTCTGATGCAGCTGGTGGCAACTGTAGATTAAACAGTTGGTGTTGCCACATTCGAAAAACATTACCCCTGGGGTACTCGGGTAAAAACCAGATCAAAGCACAGCCCTAACTCTGGGTTTAGAAAGAAAAGCAGCATACTCCTTCCCTTAAAACTACGAAAAGAAAAAATTAACGAGAAAAGTAGTTCGGTACTTTTTAACCGACTTTCGAAAAAGGAGAAGGTTCTATGTTGGACTGTACGTATGTCCGCCGATTTCTCCGTCAGTTATGGACCGATTTCCAAAATTCTTTTTTTATCCAAAAGAATATACTCCCGAGGAAATTTATATGGGACCACCATATAAATTTTATCGAAATTGCTTCAGCGCTTTTTGAGAAACTGAACAGAAACGAAAAATACGTATATCGATGACGTTTTGGTGTTCTCCAAATGTTTAAATTTCACGTTCCATGTTATTGGGGTTTTTAGTTCTGGGGTATAACAACTGTAAAGTGAAAAATTTAAAAAGTTTTAACAAAAAAACAACCGACTTCCAAAAAAAATACTCTAAAAATTTAAAAATACCTTTAATTTCGGAAGTCGGTGTCAAATAACGAAGAAGTAAAATACAAACACCGACTTCCGAAATTAAAGTTATTTTTTTAGTGTATTTATTTTTTGGAAGTCGGTTGTTTTTTTTTTTTGTAAAAAAGTTTTTTATTATGTAGCTTCAAATTTATCCGCGACCAAGTACCGTTGGTCTAGTGGCCGCAAGCGCTCCTACTGATCATGAGGTTCTGGGTTCGATTCCCGGGTCGGCAAAGTGTTACTAGGTTTTACGATTTGGAATTTGTCATTCAGCCCAGAATTTTGATTTGCGCCCGATTCATGGTATAAAACAAATTTATTATAATATTATTATTGATAGAAACTTGTAACTTGTATAGACATAAGTACATACATTGTTTAATTTCGGAAATATTGTCCATTTTGGACCAACTGCGACTGGAACTGCGAATTGGACCAACCGTGAAGTGGATTTTTTTTTAAACATTGTACTAATCGCGAATTGGACCAATCGCGCCGAATGCAAGCAAACGAGGAGGTCATGGCTGAAACTGAGTCATATTTTGTTTCGACAAAAACTATTTTTCGGAGGGCTTAAAAAAGTTGCCAGAATATCGTTGGGCTAAAGAGTCGATGTAAAAGGAGACTATGTCGGAAAATCAAATTAAAATTGTCTCATAACAATTTTTTTTCCTGCCTTACAGGTTTACAGTTACTTACCATTCACCCCACGTAATATGCCCACTTCAAAACCAAGCAATTCTATATAAGTAGGTACCTTTATTTATATTTAACTTGGACTATAAATGAACTCCGTATGCACCAGCTAGTTAATCATAAACATCCTTGTTCCTTGTCGATGTGACCATAGAATGTGTTCTAAGAAAGTAATGTGATACGTCGACTACTTAGGGTTTCCGTAAGCGAACTTTTGTAACCCTACCCAAGATAAAAATGAAACCTACTAATAAAAAATATATATATACGGTCGAATTAAAAACCTCAACCCCTCCTATTTCATTCACAACGAATTTATATATATATATTTTTTTTTTTTTTGTTTTTAGGCGAAATTAAAATACTGGAGGCGGAGAGCCCTATCGCGTGCTTACGTACCGCGCGGTCGTAGGTAATTGTTTTAAGGCCCTACTACCGGCCAAGTGGCGCCCTCATTGAATAAAAAATCGTAGCATAGCATAGAAAATAAATATTAAAGTACCAAAAACGGCCGTGTCTGACACTTTTGCCTACAACTTTGAATACGAAACATTCTGAGACCTGTTTTAACAACGTAAAAATACTTTACCCTCTTTGTAACAAACGTGACGTTGGATTCTTTAATATTTATTTTCTATGCTATGCTACGATTTTTTATTCATTGAAGGCGCCACTTGGCCGGTAGTAGATCCTTAAGGTCGGACATGGTGGAGAATACGGCATCCGCCGTGTCCTCGTGGAGGTGATCGGCGGCAGCGACCTCTCGCGCCCGGCCCTGAGTTAGGCCATGGTAGGGAGCGAGAGGGAATGGGAAGCAGTGGCCTCCTTCTGCGACGCAGTAATGCTCGCGAAGGACCCCTCCTTAACGGACTGGGTGAGGGAGACTCAACAGAGTTGCCCTCACGCCCCCAGCAGCAGCCACCGCAGGAGACACCCTGGGCGTCGGGGGTCGCGGTACGATCTCCGGCCACCGTAGGCGCGGGCCTGCGGCTGACTTGTAATGGGTAGCTCGCCTTCTGATCAGCACCAGGCCCGAGAGTCGACGGCGTGTAGTGTTCCACGCGCGCCTCAAAGAGATGTCAGCCACCACTGACGGGGCACATCATGGTCGATGCCTGCATGCCAAGGGGTGCGGATAATTTCGTAACAGAGTTACCGCGCCCCTGGGCACTTCGGCAAGGAAGGAACAGGGGTAGGTTTTAGTCAGTTAAGCGGGAGAAGTCATAGGATGGTTTCCCACCTCAAAAAAAAATGTGTGCACCCCACGCGAATAATGGTGAAATGTGGAGGTACCTACTACATAACAGTTAACTAATTTAAATAAGTGTTCTTTGTATCGAGTCCACACATAATACGCCCACTTCCAAACAAAGCAATCCATTATTTATGTACCTGCATAGGTACCTAATTGTACTATAACTATACTGTGTACATAATTATATGAATGAACTCATTTAGATTTGCAATTTTAATTTATGAGTAGGAACACAGCGTCACCAGCTAGTTTATCATGAACATCCTTATTCCTTATCAATGTAACCACAGCATGTGTTCTCAATGTAACGTAACAAAGTAACGTGATTCGTCGACTATTTAGGGTTCCGTAAGCGAACTTGAAACCGTAACATATTCACGCCTCGTCATCTCCTATTTTAAAACAGGTAATATTGCTGATTTTAGGACCTATAGAAAAAAAAACAATAAAATATTAATTGAAACCAATTGTATATCATAATTTATGTAAAACAAAGTTGGATCATTGGTGAGGCTAAGACTATGATCTTACGTGTGAATTTTACTAACAAAGACCAATATTTGTTAGGTATGTGCGAAATCCGACACGCACTTGCCCCTGTTTCTTTATTGTTTACGAGACAAAAAAAAAATACGTGTCCAGTATTTTTTGGTAATCTAACTGACGCCCGCCATTTAGATTTTTTAACTACCCTATTCCTCGTTAGTAAGAATACTTAGGTATGTACTTGCATAACATGTAGGTTATCCCATTAAAATGTTAAGTTTATACAAATGTATGATTTTAAAAAACTTTTTTACTTTTTACAATAAAAATAAAACCGACTTCCAAAAAAAAAACGTGTTTTTTTTTTGGAAGTCAATTTTATTTTTTTTTGTAAAAAAGTTTTTATTTTGCACTAACTTGCTGCTATCGCATATATAATATGCGATAGCAGCAATCGTGGTTGATTTGCTGTAATTTTTTGAAGAGTTCCGTTGTCTGTCTCCGAAAATCACCGTCAGATCTACATGAAATTTAAATGGGACCATTATGAAACAAACCCCTTTCGAACCAAAAAAGAATTTTGGGAATCCGCATAAATGACGTTCCGCTCCACCCAGAGCGGCAGAAGTCATTGGATGATGGCCCACCCCCTAAAAAAAAAAAAGAAGGTGGCTCTGCGTAAAAACAATTACGTCTGAATGGCGTCTGAATCACGGATTGGGATTGGAGGTAGTAGTGCGAAGCAATATCCGAATTCGATCCGAGTTTTCTATATTTGTATTTTCAAGGATTCGGATCGGATTCTGAGCGGACGTAGTGCGCAACCGCTCCTAGGTCCGTATTAATAAACGTTACTCAGCCCAAGCTCTCGCACTTGATACCAAGCTTGGGGTCCTGATCGGATTAATAAATGAGATTATTCATGTACTCAAGTTTTGGATTAGGTTTACGTCATCAGCCGAGTGTTGGACTGATTTAATAAACGAAACTCGACACTTTTTTTTTTTAATGGGGTGGGAAATCATCCAATGACTTCTCCCGCTCTGGGTGGAGCGGGAGGGCGTGTCAGACTCTTACTGACTAAAGAGCACCCCTGTTCCTTCCCTGCCCGAGTGCCCAGGGGTGCGAAAACTCATGTTCAGAATTTATCCGCTATCCCTAGGCATAAACTCGACACTTTTTTATTTGGGGGTTTGGAAATCATTCAATGACTCCCACTTTGGGTGAAGCGGGAGGGCGTGTCAGACTCTAACTGACTAAAACCCACCCCTGTTCCTTCCCTACCTGAGTGCCCAGGGGTGCAGTAACTCGTTTTCAGAATTTATCCGCTACCCCTAGGCATGCAGGCCTAAAGATATATTATAATCTATGACCTGTGTTAAGGTTACTATGTGGTTAAAATAGGTCGAATTTTTGCCAAAACCGAATCGGGACACCCCGACTGCACGTAGTCCTTTGGCTGCTACCCCTAGAGTGTATATAAAAGAGATAGAGGCTGAGGCCGGCGGCGACCAGTAAGCCGAAGCTGCGGAGGTAAGCGTGGGTGCCTATCTTTTATTACGCAAGGGCGAAGGGGTTGCACTTCGCGCAGCGCCGGAGACGTTGCAGAAGCAACTTTTGTTTTGAGCAATTTTTAGTGAACTTTAACCCAAAAAGTTAACAAAACAGAACCTCAAAACGAGATTTTTTTAAATTCATAAAAAACAAACTATGGTGTTCCGCACTTTGGCGTTTTTAAATATACCCTTTAGACCAAAAAGGGTATTTTCTACCCAAAAAAATACGCACTATAAAAATGCGACTGACGCTAAAGTAGTGGTTCCAAAATATTCGCAAAATCAAGTCAAACGCGTTTATGAAAACTGTATTTTGGAATACTCACTCGCATCGCTAGAGTTTTTAAAGCCGCATCAATAATTCTTACAAGCAACTGTGTTGAATTATCACAAATAAAAATAGACACTTCGAAAAAGTACCTACCTATCAAAAACGCCTGAAAATTAATGGCATGGTACGACAAAGATGATAATCACCTCTAAAATTACCTACTCCATCAACAAACTTGCATTATTCTAACTATAAAATTTGCGACTATGAGTAGCATACAAGTTTAGTGTTTAACTATTTACTTAATGTGATGTACTTACACTTATAGTCGTATTTTGCCGCTTTAGAGCTGTTCTTGTTTGTAACAGACAGACTACTGAGTACTGCTTATTACTAACAGTTCCACAAGAATGAAGCAGCCAAAGAGAATATGAAGCAGCCAAGCAGCCTCCACTGGCCTGGCCTCCACGCAGAATTGAGAATAGGTATTCATTCGATATTTCGATGATTCTGGAAGACCCTGACCATAGAGCTTACTTTTTTGTTCCTTTTAGAATAGGCTAGGGTCAGAGACCATGCTGCCTAGTCATCAGTAGTGTATTTTTATTTATTTTTCCATTAGAATATAGATGTAACACATTGTAATGTTTTTTGGCAGTAAGTATTTGGCAACAAATTTTTCGAGTCAGTCTGTGGAGTGAGTCTTCTCGGCCAACTTTGCTGAGGTAGTCAATACTACAATAAAATTCTCAGCTCCATTTTACCAAGATCGCGCCAGTTTCAATGATTCCACATATTATCCAGTAGACACTTGAGACACTAAACTACACCAAATTTACATCAAAATATCCACTAGGAATCAATAAGCAAATAATTCCACTAAACTCCCTCACCATAGACTCAATTCACTCCCTGACCATAGAGTGATAGAACATACATAGAGCACAGCAGCACCTCAGCCGGTCGATTCTGTAAAAATCTCCCCGTGAAAATTTGAGCGAAGTGAGTGTCGAAGTGAGCTGTCAGTGTAACTAGGGATGGACGAAACATTAAATTTTCAATTTATCGATAATCGAGTTACCAAATTATTATTTAAATGCTGAATTTAATTAAATTTTTTCAAATTTATTAAAGAACTATGTGCATGCGTGTGTGTATGTGTCTAAACATTACCTATAACTATTAAAACATGAAAATAAACCATTTTACTTATTTGATTTTTTATTTATATTACTGGACTAGTGGTGGCCGTGGAAGGTCGTTGTCGCATTTTAGGTGGACGAAACGCAACCGTTTTTCCGACGACGAAAATGGTTGCAGAAAACGGTAGTCGTCGCAACTGGTTTGAAGACGGCTTAAAAGGCGAAACTATCGTCGGTCGAGTTAAATAGTTGCAGTTTCTTATAACTACTCACACTATCTCAGTTATAATAGATGCCGAATGTAAGTATTTCATCATGAAATCATGACATTTGGCATCAATTCTAACTGAGAGAGATGTTTTGATGATATAAATGAATATAATAAAATTGTATAAATACATACTTGCTACGGCCGCGAATCAAATTCTGACCAAGATACAAACTGACAGTGACCTGCATATTGCAAAAAAAGTTAGAAAATTGGAGCCTGGAGCTTCCTTCTTAACGCGAATGCTCCGCTTATACCTACTGTATAGTACATTATGTGGTCAACTCACAAAGAAAGCAAAGAGAATTCGGAACAAGAAAATATAAAAATACATTGTTTGTTATTAGATGGATTATTGCCAACTGATGATTTTTACTTTATACGATATTATAGGGCAAAAACATGTAGGTACTTATGCCATTTTACTAAACATCTTGTAGAACAAACATCAATTTGTACATAATGCACTCGTAATTTAAAAATAAAATATTTTTAATTTAAACCGAAATGCAATCAATCCGTGACGCACGCAGCAATGTTTCTTGAAAAATCAATTGTCGTAAGTGCAACGTGCAACAGGTTCCAGAGTTGTTCATTCGCTACAATTTAAATATTGTAAACATTTTATCAATTCAATATGCTAGGGAGACTTAAGCGAGTGTGATCAACCTGATCGAGAGCGTCTGGCACACACAGATTAAAACTGAACCTCCCTACTTACTACATATTTTACGTCGTTAACCTAAAACCTAAAACCTGCGTAGTAACTTACGTAGTAGTTGCCAATAATCAATTAGTAGGTAGGTACCTACTCATCCTCACGATCATACTTATTTAGAACAAAAATCTTGTTGACACAGACCACAATACCACACCACTGCATATTCGGTTATAGAACATTTCGCGCAGCACGGGTGAGCGCTCGTCCAATGACTCGTAATGGCGTCATGGTGACAGGACAGCGGGATCTATCACCGCGGTGATCGTTCACCCGATTCTGGTGAAAGCAAAGCGCCGGTGAGCCTTCACCAGCGCGCCGGTATGCGGCTGACATCGGGATCTATCACGAGAATCGGGTGATAGGTGATAACTCACGCGAATTTGAGAGCAAAAGCGCGGGAAAACCGAATTTTTTTTTTAGTCTTGGAATCTTCCTTGTACCTACCTACATTCATAGATCATTTTCGTGTCTAAAAAAATAATGACATAACACATAACTCTAGCCCCCATTATTGTGTTGAAAAACACAAAAAGGTAGATTTTTGAAATATTTCAATATTTTAAAATTATTCTATTTTGTGCAATTTTAATAATACACTAAAATATAGGAATTTATGGACAAACATTTCTATGTCAATTGTTTTGTTAGGGTAGCTATCATTTAGTTTTGTTGTGTTTTCCTACAAATAATAAATCAACAGACCATAGCATAAAAACCCAGACGTCTGGTAACTTTAGATATACATAAGACAGCTGGACTGCACCTTTTGGGGTGTCGCCATGGAAACGAGTGCCGTGTGGTAACTTTATATAAGTACATAAGACAGCTGAACTGCACCTTCGGCGAGCAATCGCTTAAAGTGTAGGTATTTAGTGTCATTTTTGACAGTAAATACCTACACGAGTACACGGTGTTCTATCACGCGATTCAGGTCAGGGTTCCCAACTTAGGGATTTAGTCCCTAAATTTAGGGGCTAGAAGTGTTAAAAGAGACATTTTTAGAGACTGAAATTTTTTGGGGATCTTTTTATGGATTTCCAACAAAACTTGCAAAATCAAAAACAAAGCGTGTGTTTTCAGTTTTGTGCGGAACGCACGATATGAAACGAGTGAACTGCGCGGCGCATTCATTAATTCATGTCACTCAATCAGTGAGTTAAATTGGATAAATCAAAGAATGACGTCGAATCGGAATGGCATCAATTGCAAAATAAAACATGGACACATGTGTCAAATTCATCAGCTGCATTCTATGCAGAAGTTTAGAACGATTGCGATGCTGGTAACTGCAAACTATTTGAAAATATTTCTAAATTTGCTTTAGCATTAGGTATTGACGCAGAAAAAGAAAAGGCACGCTCGACAGAGGCATAATTGGAAACAGGCAGTTTCCAATTATGCCTCTGTCGAGCGTGCTTTTTCTTTATATGGGACAATCAAAAATAAACTGAGGAACAGATTATCCCATAAAATGGTACAGAGTATCATGACGATACGATTTTCCCTAAATCGGATTTATGGATCATGTGTAAAATTTGATCCCGCAGTGGTCATGATCAAGAACTTCAATGTACGTATGTTTGACTTCAAAAATAAGACGTCAAACAAAAACGAGGAACAGGATGATGATGCGGTTCTGGAAATAATTACCAACTTTGTATGATTGTATTTACCAATAAAATATTTTACTAACTTACTTGGTAACGTTTTATTTTATGAGCAGTAGGTAGGTACTTATAAAATTCTATTTTGGGATTTTTAGGGAAATTCAGAAAACAACTTGGGGAAAATATTTAGTAAAGGTTGGTAACACTGGTTCAGGTGAACGCAGCGCGGAAAAAGCTGGGAGCTTTTTTTTTGGTCAGCATTCAGAATTTGTTTATTTTTAGATAATTTCGTGTCTAAATCCTAAAGATAATGACATAACACCTAGCCCCAAACTCCCAACTATTAATACTAGTACGAGTACCTGGATGACCGATTTTTTTTGGTAAATCGTTTTTTTGGAAATGAAACCTAGCTACATCGGTTTATCGCCTTATGTATTAGATTATTATTATTATATACATAAAATTGGTGCAATTTTAATTAAATTTTTTGTTAGCTTATTGTAGGTTCTTATCTACATGTGTTTAGGTACTAACACGTGTAAGTAATAATAGTCGGCAATAATAGAATGATTGTAAAGAGTTTACTGACTGAGCTTGGAAATTTTTATTGTATTATGTAGATAATAATATTATGTGCCATTGATGTTCACTTTTTTTGTGTAGCTTCATAAAATAAGAAATTAGATAGCCTAAGTACAAACCTTATTAGTTATTACATACATATAGGCCTATCATCACCTTATCTACATATATCTAGGTAGTTTGGTGGAGCTTGTGTCCAAATAATAACTACCTATCGCAAAAGTTGATTTTCGAGGTTAAGCAACACTTGCCAAGGTCGGTATGTGGATGCATGACCATTTTCAAAGATTTACAACAATCTTTGAAAATGGTCATGGGTAATCAGAAGCCAGAAACCTAGTGGAAGTCGACCTCAATTTATAGTTGGGAAAAGGTTTGGCAGATTGATTGAACACTGATCTAGTTTGGTTTGGAAATATTCAGCTTGGTGAGGACAGAAATAATATCTCATAATATTAAAATTTTAATAATTTGTATCACATGATCAGAAAAGACTAAAGGTGTCTGCCGGGTTCCAACATCTTGGGACTTGCACTGGGACATCATGAACAAATGTCGAATAGATGCCTGGCTGGCAGATGATCAGCTGCTTCTAGCTGAAAACATTATGTAAATATTAATAAAATTAGCATTCATAATACTTATTTGATATATTTTTTCCTAGACTAACAGGTACTTAATAGGTAATAAATACAGCAAATCATTACATATTATAACTGTCTGAACTGAATACATCAATTACAACATTATTCCTATATTCACAGTACAATCTTTCAGCAGCTCAGAAAGCACATTAAAGCCGTTGGTCGTGGCTGTTATTCGCAGATCAGTCTTACCAAGGGGTAACATAGTTGGACACGGCTAGGTTGATTGTAGAAGCAAGCAAGAGCACAGTCATGCACCATGCTTAAGGTTGGTTATATAGGTTTCAAAAATATTTAGCTTAACTTTGAGAACCATTAGGATTTATGTGATCAAATCACGGTGACTTTACTTGATAATAATTTTTTACAGTTTCTTCAACTATTGCTGGGCATTATTGAGCAGTGTTGTCTCATCTGTTGAGAGATAGAACACACAAGATTACTTATCAAAATAATACAATTAGATTAGATGTAAAATGTTATGCAGCTTGCGTGCGTACGTACGTACCTCCTAGGTATGTTATGCACTGATCGATAGTTACAATATTATTTCACTCAGTTTTCACAGGTTACATTACGAATTTAGGACAAAATCATCATCGCCAGCTTTAACAAAAAGATGTTTTAGTAATTACTGTCGACCCGACTAGGTTGGAATCACATTTACGATCGTTACACTTTTTATAATTATTACTTGTGTTCGTAATTCAGAAGACATTCAAAACTTTCATTTGTTTTTCAAAAGGTAAACGCAATACTAGAGCATTTGAAAATTGAAACATTCGAATTATTAGCGCAGCAAGCCAAAGAGAATATAATTTCCATCGAGCGACGCCCAAGGAGCCGAAGCATATTATTATTATACTCTGTCTCTTTGAGCCGAGGCGTGGCTGACTGCACAGATTACTAATATCAAAGAAAGAGTAATGTATGACTAATAATATGTACTGGTTAGTGGTTGGCGAGGGCGACGCCATAACGTCAGCGCGACACAGCACACACAGCACTGACAGTGACAGCACACACCCACACTTGCAATTTTTGAAATAAGTGACATTGGTACTGAGGCCTTTAAGTCACTAAAATTTCTAAATGAATAAAAAATAGAAGAGATTTAGATTAAGAATTAAAATTTCTTTATTGCTGCAAAACATTAACGCATTTTAATTTTTTTCTCGGCCTAGAACATTAATTAAATTGTAAATAATAATTATCCTTTTAGAACTAATACAAAATGTGCCCAGTAACTATGGTGAAAATTAGTTTTTTATCAAAATTAGCTAGTTAATAAAAAAAAACACTTTTATTGTACCTTATGATCAAAATTTCACCAACTTTTTTATTCAGCGTATTTTAAAAATGTCTCGATCATTCATCAAGTTAGCGGCAATGGTGGAGGCGCATAATGCCGATATCGAATCGAGCCGTCAACAAGCTCGATTCTTAAGAAACAATATTTCTGTAACGAGAGCCGACGAATTTATTTTATCCTATCGCCTATCAGAAGACCTCATAGGCCAACTGGAGGCTGACGTGAGTCCATTCATGAAAGACTCAGAAAGAGGTATTACAAGACTGGTTAAGGTAGGTAAATTAACCATAAGAACCGGGTTTATAAATATACTAATTATATGAAAATAATGTCGTACATATTACTTACCTACATTTTTTTTTAGATATTATGCTCACTTTCGTTTTTGGCACACGGCACATACCAGAGGGCCGTGGGACAACAATCACACACGTGCCTCTCACAGGCGTCAGTGTCGCGTGCCTTAAGGCTCAATTACACCTTCCGATTTCAAGGGACCCAATTTAGGAACGATCTAACTAGGAAGTATGAAGCGAGCAATTCTAACTGCTATTACACCTTCCTGTTTCCTAAATTGGGTCCCTTGAAATCGGAAGGTGTAATTGAGCCTTTACACGATTTTTTAAACGCGATAACGCAGCCGTGCATAGTCCAGAAATACATTCGATTCCCTCAAAATCGACATGAGAGGAATGTTCTGAAAATCCGGTGAGTACCTACCTGAGTTCGTCATATTTTTACCCAATTGCGCGACGCAAGGGAGGGCAATGTGTTTATCAAACTATGTATGTACCTATGTATGTTTGTTCCTTTGTGGCACTATAGAGACCAAACGCGTGGGCCGATTTTGATCATTCTTACGTCAATTGATTCGCCTTAATCTTGCCAGTTCTGCCAAAGACATGATACTTAGTAATCCAAATACAATATTGAGACAACCAGACGCCATATTGTGAAAAAGTCGTATAAAAAGAAAAAAATTAAAGTTGACGAACTTTAGGTGGGGTATCAAAATAAAGGCTTCAAAAAGGCAATTTCAAAAATATAACTCACTAACATGAAAATAAAAACATGAAAGAAAATAAAAATAAAAAATATTTTCAAAAAACCCACAAAATATTTTTTTTTTGTGTTTACATTTACAGTTCCCAGATTATTCAACTTCAACACGAATATAAATAAGCGGTCTTGACGCTGGCTTCTATAATTAACTAATAATGCTAAAAAAAAAATTGCAGATTTGAGATGGTACCTTCGTGGCCATGATTCGGCCCAATGACCACGAGGAAAGGTATTTTTGCCGCAAGGGATACCACGCGCGAAACGTGCAGATAGTAAGTCTCATTTAATTCATATAGGTACACATCTATGGACCTACGAGAGCAGTGGTGGCCCATTGCAAAACGGTGAAAGTAGGGGCGTAGCGGACTAGGGGCAAGGGGGGCGGCAAAATACATAATATGTTATTAATAATAATTTAATTGTAATTATTATTAATATTATTTATAACTTGTGAAAATGTGTACCATTTCATTTCAGTGGGCAAGCACGAGCCAACAAAAGTAAAAAAAAAAAACCGCACCTGCGATTAGGATTTACAACAACACGACTTTAAAATTCCGACCGGTATGACTCGGCGCCCCTCCTAATAGGCAATTAGACATAGGTATATAAAATTGTAGAAATATTTAGTACATACATATGTTTTTCGATTACTAAAGATATGTCTAGGATAAGCTTTGGTATGTCAATATCCAGGGTAGTGTGCTACAATTTCTGAGATTGCTTCAGTCAGTACCACTCGTTGACGTTTTTACGGTCGACGAAACTATATAACAATAGATGGCGTTAATATGCATCGATTTCATAGTGAAGTCTATGTAACATGAATATTTTGAAAAAAAAGTATGGTAAAAACTGTATTTTCTTATTTAATAAACTACATAAAATTGTGGAATAATTGGCTCCTAATTAAAATTCAGATGTTTATTGAAATAAATCTTTAGGCAATTATATTTCTTGTACCAATAGATGGCGCTGTTTGAAGTTTTAGAGTTTATCCATTCGCCTCTTTAAAATTTGTATAGTGAAACATTTTGAAACAAAAAAAAAATCCTCAATGTGTGAGAAAATATTGGTAAGACTAAGTAAATTCATTCGGCTTGCAAGCCGTCGCTGCTAACACCATCTAGCGAGGTGTAGAGGACGGGCCCGAACAAAGAACAAAAGTTGCATGAATGAATTTACTTAGTCTTACCAATATTTTCTCACACTTTGAGAAATTATTTTAAAGTACTTTTGACACTTCCTAGTAGTTTTACTATATCAAAATGTGTCATATACAAATTTGAAAGAAGCGAACGGATGAACTCTAAAACTTCAAACAGCGCCATCTATTGGTACTAGAAATATAGATGTCTACAAATTCGTTCCAATAATCGTCTAAATTTGAATTACAAGCCTATTATTTCACAATTTTAGGCTTAGGGCAGTTTATTAAATAAGAAAATACAGTTTTTACAATAATATGTAGTTTCAAAATATTAATATTACTTAGACTTCAATAAGAAATCGATGCATATTACGCCATCTATTGAGATTTATTGAACTAAATTTTCTTTGTTCGAGATGAGATCCCGTGGCCCGTGGATAACTGGCTATAGCAAAGACTACTATAGGGCTATAGTGTAGTCTAGTTTATTGTGCGTTTCCCTTTTGAAAAACAAGTGAAAGTTTTCAATATCCTCTGAATTACGGACACAATTAATAAAAGTGTAACGATCGTAAATGTGATTCCAATCCAACCGAGTCAAGTCGACAGTAATTAAGACCGAAGATGTCATGTTTTTTTGTGTTAGGTTAAATGATGATTTTGTCCTAAGTTCGTAATCTAACCTCTAACCTGTGAAAACTGTGTGAAATAATATTGTTACTATCGATCAGTGCATAACTAAAACTTATACATACGTAGGTACGTACGTACGCACGCAAGGTGCATAACATTTTACATCTAATCTTACTGTATAATTTTGATAGGTAATCTTGTGTGTTCTATTTCTCAGCTGATGAGACAACACTGGTAATGGTCAATCAATAATGCTTATAATGCAATAGTTGAAGAAACTGTAAACAATTATTATCAAGCAAAGTTACCTTGATTTGATCACATAAATCCTAATAATGGTTCTCAGAGTTGAGCTAAGTATTTTTGAAACATAAATAACCAACCAAAAGCATGGTGCACATTTTGTGCTCTCTAAAATCCTTCTGACAGTTTCCAACTATGTTACCCCTTGGCAAGACTGATCTAAATGAGCAACATTGCATCTAATGTTTCTGGCGTTGTCGTTAGGGCTACTTAATCTACGTTCCTGTAACCTTGCTACAAGATTGCACCTTTGCATTTGTAACTCACACCCACCCAATTTATAGTTTCAGCAATGTTTATGTAACATATTCGTGCTCAGTGGGACGGTTAATGTGCTTTCTGTGGCGCTGAAAGATAGTACTGTAAAAATAGGAATAATGTTGTTACATGTGATTGATGTAATCAGTTGAGACAGTTATAATATGTAATGAATTGCTGTATTTATTGCCTACTAAAACACATGTAACCCCATAGCAATATTTTTTTTTTTAATGTTTACCAATTATTGTTTCCAGCTTGAAACAGCCGATCATCTTCCAGCCAGGCATCTATTCAACATATTTTGTCCATGACGTCCCAGTGCAAGTCCCAAGACATTGAACTCCTGAAGATACCTTTAGTTTTACCTTAGTCTTTTTGAAATGAGTAAAATTTTTATTTTGTGTAATATTAATTTATTTCTGTCCTCAGCTCACCAAGCTGAATATGTCCAAACCAAACTAGATCAGTGTTCAATCAATCTGCCTTACCTTTTTCCAACTATACATATATTGGGTTCGGCTTCCAGTTGGTGTCTGGTTTCTGACTACCCATAATCACTTTCAATGAGATTTACAACAAGCATCCACGGACTGAACTTGGCAAGTGTTTTCTTGTGTGTTGTGTCGAAAATCAACTTCGATAGGTAGTTATTATTTGGACACAAGCTCCTCCAAACTACATAATTATGTAGTTATGTGATGATAGGCCTTTTTTTTTTTGTGGGGTGGGAAATCATCCAATGACTTCTCGTGTCAGACTCTTACTGACTAAAACTCACCCCCTGTTCCTTCCTGCCCTTAAAAATGATGTAATTATTAAAGTTTGTATGTTAACTATTTTCTAATTTTATGAAGCTACACAAAAAAATTGAACACTTGGAACATTGTACACTATGTAACGGAAAATCTCGCGCAAAAGCGCAAAATCTCAGATACCCTAATTAGAATATTAAATTATATGTCTAAAAGAATCACTCTAATTACTTTAATATTAATAAACCTAACCTAGTAATTTTATATTTAATATATGTAGGTAACCACAAAACGTTTCAGCGACAGACGAGTTCTACGCACACACAGCTGATGTCAGTTCAATGACCTACTGCTAACTTTTGCTAATGCGTTTTTTAAGATTCTAAGTTTCAATCATGCCATCACACTTGCAAAAGCTTTTTACTTGCGGTTTTGAATAATTTTGTTTACTTTTACGCGGTCACCGGCGCGGCGGCGCCTCGCGCCGGCGCCAAATTATTTACCTACCTACTAATTAGGTATCTGAGGCAAGTTAATTTTTGAACTAAAAGGGCGGATTTAAAAGATTTGGATCTAAGTAATTAATAATAAAACCTTAGTAATGGATAGGCACTTACGAAACTCAACTATTTTCAACTATTTAACAAATAAATAAACGCTGTACTTATTCGTTCACTTTGTCTGAATCATGTTCCAAGGCAATAAAAATTTACAGGCCCAGTCAGTGAGCCCTTATTAGCATTCTATTAAACCACTTGACCGTTATTCGAAGCATAATTAAACAATTGAGATAGGCTGAACCTTGTTTCCTGTGCCTTTTTTCCTTACGTTTCTAGCGATATACCTCTGTCTCGCTCTCATGACGTCACCAGGTCAAGAGAGGGGAGCGCATTTTTGCGCGCAGGCTCTCGGTCTTGTTCATTGGCGTTCTTTTCCTTGCCGGTGACGGTTACTGCTTAGCAGGTGAGTTATCTAAACTTATTTTCCACAACCGTCTATATTTTTCCTTTCGATCGAAAGTTAGCATATCAATTTTCAATTTTTATTAAAACAGTTTCTAGTGAATGACATTTGATAATACAGTGAATCAACGTTGAAATTTTCAAGAATTAACGGTTTTCCGTTCGTGTGTTGTTTATTCTTTTCTTTTCCAGTGTGTAAGTGTTTAATTGTTTTAAGTTTAATACCAAATACCTACGTAATGGATAAAGAAATAACGTTGATTTCGCAACATGAACCGGTCGCAGGACCTTCGAATACTACTAATAATAAAGAATCTAGTGCCAAACGGATGCGTTCACGTACCAGCAGCAGTAGTAGTAGTAGCGATTCCAGTTCCAGTTCATCTAGTTCTTCTAACCATAAGTCTAAACATGCGCGTCGCCGCCGTCAGAAAAGAAAAAGGGGGGGCAAGTATAAGCATCGCCGCTCGGAGCATAAAGTGATAAATAATAGTATACCGCTGGCCGACGACGCCCTTTCCCTCTTCGCGGAGGATGATGTTGAATTTGAGGGTAGTAATTTTTTAAATCATTTAGATGTTGAAACTAAGCTTAAGGAGCCGGCTGTTCCAAAAACCGACGAGCGTTACTTGAACATTTTAAAAGAAATTCAGTTTTTTAATAAACCGGATTGGAATGAAGTACGTTACGCGGAAACTCAAAAATTATATAGCCATAGCCCGGGTTTCGTGGAACTCGAGGCAAACGAGGAAATTAGACCCTATGACTTGTGCCTTTTTGACATGGGTCCGAGACCAGAAACAAGAAGTTAGCTTCGAGGCTATAAACCAAAAGCTGAATGACATCTTCACTTCTGGTGAGTTCAGCAAGGTTTCGGCAGACCTATTGCAAATGATTTGTGGCCATAGGGCTGAAACTATACAGATGCGCCGAGATAGCATAACTAATGCAGTTCGCGATCCCTTAATAAAAACGGCAATAAAGAAAATACCTCCATCTGAGGTTAGCCTATTTAATTCTGAGCAGTTAGTTGTTGCACTAGAAAAAGCTGGCGGTATCAAAAAAGCCTTCTGGCCTGCTTCTAGATCGGCTGGTACATCTACAAAATCGGCTTATGGTAATACCTCAACTTCGCAAGTTGGAAAATGGCTCATACGTCCCTTGCACGGGCAATATTCAGTTCCACCCTCGCAGGGTAAGAACTATAACTCAAGCATGCCTTCACAAGGCTGTCAGAACTGCAACGTCCCCTCGCAGGGTGGCTTCTTGCAGCATAATATACAGTGTCCTTCGCAAGGACCGGTACATGCTTATTACAACTATCCTCAACAGGGTAGTGGCGCAGTGAATAGAGGTTCCTTTCGCTCCCGCGGGACGAAACAAAACCAAAGATACCACGATCATAAACGTGGTGGAAATAAGCGAAGGTCATCACCTTCAGGCTTCAATGCCAAGAGAAGTAAATATTGACATGAAAATATTTCAAGCCGGTCAGTTATTGAATTTCGTCGATCATTGGAAGGAAATGCAAGCACCAGATTTCCTTATTCAAATAATTCAAGGGTACCGTATACCTTTTCAACAAAAACCTCCCTTAATCATGCCCAGATTAGACAGCAAGGCATTTCACACACCTGTGTCACCAGAAATGACCTTAATTATTCAAAAAATGTTGAATCAAGGAATTCTGGAAAATGCAAGTCTAACACCAAGTTTCTTATCTACCCTCTTTCTAGTGCCAAAGAGCGACGGGTCAGCCCGACCGATTTTCAATTTAAAGGCTTTAAACGAATTCGTACTGACCACCCCTTTCAGTCTGATAAATGTGTTCAGAGTCCCAGATTTCATTCAACCCCAAGATTGGATGTGCAAGCTGGACATCTCACAGGCTTACTTTCATCTAAACATAGCAAAGCCTCACAGGCGCTTCTTACGTCTTATTTACAAAAAACAGCTTCTTCAAATGACCTGCCTACCTTTCGGTCTCAGTACGGCTCCAAAAACTTTTGCCAGTTTGACAAATTGGATTGCCCAAGTTATGAGAAGCCAAGGTGTGAGAATATTGGTCTTTCTCGACGATTTTCTTCTGGCTCACCAAGACCCAGTAGTTCTCGCAGGCCACGTGAGTCTTCTCGTAAAAACATTAAAATATCTGGGTTGGCAAATAAATTCCGAAAAATCTATCTTAACACCAAAGAAATCCCTGGTCTACCTAGGAGTACTGTGGGATCCTTGGCTAAACCTAAAACGTCTGCCAGGGGAAAAAGTACCCTCATTACTAGCGAAGATACGCGAAATCGTAGATTTGGGGAAGACAGACCTAAAGAGGTTGCAAAGTGTAATAGGAGCACTAAACTTTGCGAGTTTTGTTGTCCAAAGAGGCAGATTGCACTATCGAGCTCTATTGAAATTTCTAAACACACTTCAATTGAACAATTCTGTCAAGGTATACACTGTACCTGCAGATGCAATAGGCGACCTACAGTGGTGGAGCCAGAATTTGCAACATCCGTCAATTCTACACCACGCACCAGCGACGCATTTTGTCACAACAGACGCCTCCGACTTAGGCTGGGGTGCCCAGATGGACAACCAGTCTCTATGGGGAACTTGGTCCCAGAACGAGAAGAATTGTCACTGCAACATAAAAGAAATGTTGGCAATATTGAAGGTTTTTCAAAGTCATCCCGTGTATCTGAGCCAATCTACGGTCACGATACAATGCGACAATCGCACGGTAGTGGCGTATCTCCGTCACGAAGGGGGAACCAAATCCTCGCGATTGATGGACATCACATACGACCTGTTTTGTTTGATAGATCAGTACCAAATTCATATCAACGTATATTACATTCCGGGGAGGTACAACAACCATGCCGACCACCTATCGCGGTTTCGTCAGGTTCCCGAATGGCATCTGATACCCGAGATTACCAAGATAATATTCTTAAAATGGGGAATTCCCCAAGTGGACCTGTTTGCCTCCAGCAACGCTCACGTAGTCCCTCATTACGTGTCAAAAGATCAGAACGACAAACAAGCTGTAGCCCACGATGCATTCTCGATTGCTTGGAAATTCGATCTGGCATGGGTGTTCCCGCCCCCGTTTCTGATACCCAGAGTTTTGAGCTACCTCAATCAGGCATCGGGCATTTACTTGATAGTAGCACCGAGATGGGAGAGAGTCTTTTGGCGCGGAGATCTCAAAGCCCGGGCTCTGGCCCCACCGTTCACAATACAGAACCTGAACAAAGTATTGATCGATGTGACAACGGGACTGCCACCTCCTCGCGTCCAGGATCTAGTGTTGGAAGTATGGAAATGTGGGGGTGGACACATCATTTAGGTAATTGGAATAATTCTCAGATAGATCTTTTGAAAAGTTCTTGGCGCGCTTCCACCCTAAGAACTTACAAACCTGCATGGAGGCGCTGGGTTTCGTGGTGTACAACTAATCATATTAGCCCTAAGAATCCCTCAGGATCTGACCTAGCTCGTTTTCTGGCTGATCTGCATATAAAACATAAACTATCTTATAATACAATATTGTTACATAAGTCGGTGGTCTCCACCCTTTGTGATGTAAATGATTCAGGGGTTCTAAGTAATCATGTTTTGGTGAAACATATTTTGAAATCGATTTCAATCAAAAAACCAATTGTTTCTAAGTCACCCGTATGGAACATTGATGATTTTGTATGTTTTCTTGGCGATAGAACGATAAATCATGACAATATTTTTGATGTATCGAGTCAAGCCGCTGCCCTCTTAGTACTCTGTTCTGGTAGGCGTATTCATGACCTGACACTCCTTATGACCAATAACGATAATTATATTAAATCACCAGACAATAATTTTATAACTTTGTGGCCAGCCTTTGGGTCTAAGACTGATTCATCTGACTATAGGCAATCAGGATGGAGATTATTTAAAAATAATGATAGTAGGAACTTGGACCCCGTATACTGGGTTGAACAAACCGTATCACTGCTTTCCACTAGACGCCAGGAAGCTAAATGCCCTAACTTGTTTGTCACTACGAGAGGTACAGCTCGTGCGGCCTCACGAACTGTTATTGCAGGCTGGATTCAAACTCTGATGCGTCAGGCAGGCATTGTTGCTACTCCTGGAAGTGTCCGGTCCGCTGTTGCTTCCAAGAATTGGATGGACAACTTTCCCATGGAAGATATTATGGCTCGGGGAAATTGGAGATCCTCAAACACTTTTAATCGATTTTATAAACGACAGGTTTTGGGCTCTTCTAGGAGTAACAGCATTACTGCTCTCTTTAACCCTGTCCTATAGTGAATTATGATGATTTATTTATGTTTTCTGAAATAATAAATAACACTTGAGATTATAATAGAACGTGGTTAATAATTTTATTTTATATTTTCTGCAATAAAAACAGATTGCAATTACTATCTTTTCCGTTTTTTTTCTTGATCTTTCCCTACACATTGGCGTTCGTCATGAGCGTCACCAGGCGATAACAGACATATCTCAATTGTTTAATTATGCTTCGAATAACGGTCAAGTGGTTTAATATCGGCGTTTTACCTGAAATAAAACGCTTATTAAACTACTTACCTTATTCGAAGCATAATAGTAATTTCTGCCTGGTGACATAGTCAATCATCCAATGAACAAGACCGAGAGCCTGCGCGCAAAAATGCGCTCCCCTCTCTTGACCTGGTGACGTCATGAGAGCGAGACAGAGGTATATCGCTAGAAACGTAAGGAAAAAAGGCACAGGAAACAAGGTTCAGCCTATCTCAATTGTTTAATTATGCTTCGAATAAGGTAAGTAGTTTAATAAGCGTTTTATTTCAGGTAAAACGCCGATAATATTGCCGAATATAGTACCTACACCTGTTAGTAGGTACCTAAACTTATGTAGCTAAGAACATATGTTACGCTAACAAAAAATTAAAATTGCACCAAATATATATCTAATATTAAAATAATATGTACGCCGATAGACCGATCTATGTTTCATTTCCAAAAAAGTGATAAAATTTACCAAAAAATATCGGTCATCCAGGTACTAGTATATTAGTTGGGGGTTTGGGGCTAGGTGCTATGTCATTATTTTTAGGATTTAGACACGAAAATATCTAAAAAAAATTAACTATACAAATTCTGAATGCTGACCAAAAAAAAAAGCTCATAACTTTCCCGCGTTTTGCGCTCACGCGTGATAGATCCCTGTAGGTATTTACTGTCAAAAATGACAGTAAATACCTACTATTTTAAGCGATTGATCGCCGAAGGTGCAGTCCAGCTGTCTTATGTACTTATCTAAAGTTACCACACGGCACTCGTTTCCATGGCGACACCCCAAAAGGTGCAGTCCAGCTGTCTTATGTATATCTAAAGTTACCAGACGTCTGGGTTTTTATGCTATGGTCTGTTGATTAATTATTTGTAGGAAAACACAACAAAACTAAATGATAGCTACCCTAACAAAACAATTGACATAGAAATGTTTGTCCCTAAATTCATATATTTTAGTGTATTAGAATTGCACAAAATAGATTAATTTTAAAATATTGAAATATTTCAAAAAATCTACCTTTTTGTGTTTTTCAACACAATAATGGGGGCTAGAGTTATGTGCTAAGTCATTATTTTTTTAGACACGAAAATGGTTTATGAATGTAGGTAGGTACAAGGAAGATTCCAAGACTAAAAAAAAAAAACTCGGTTTTCCCGCGCTTTTGCTCTCAAATTCGCGTGAGTTATCACCTATCACCCGATTCTCGTGATAGATCCCGATGTCAGCCGCATACCGGCGCGCTGGTGAAGGCTCACCGGCGCTTCGCTTTCACCAGAATCGGGTGAACGATCACCGCGGTGATAGATCCCGCTGTCCTGTCACCATGACGCCATTACGAGTCATTGGACGAGCGCTCACCCGTGCTGCGCGAAATGTTCTATAACGGAATATGCGGTGGTGTGGTATTGTGGTCTGTGTCAACAAGATTTGTTCTAAATAAGTATGATCGTGAGGATGAGTAGGTACCTACCTACTAATTGATTATTGGCAATTACTACGTAAGTTTTTACGCAGGTTTTAGGTTTTAGGTTAACGACGTAAAATATGTAGTAAGTAGGGAGGTTCAGTTTTAATCTGTGTGTGCCAGACGCTCTCGATCAGGTTGATCACACTCGCTTAAGTCTCCCTAGCATATTGAATTGATAAAATGTTTACAATATTTAAATTGTAGCGAATGAACAACTCTGGAACCTGTTGCACGTTGCACTTACGACAATTGATTTTTCAAGAAACATTGCTGCGTGCGTCACGGATTGATTGCATTTCGGTCTAAATTAAAAATATTTTATTTTTAAATCACGAGTGCATTAGGTACAAATTGATGTCTGTTCTACAAGATGTTTAGTAAAATGGCATAAGTAGGTACCTACATGATTTGCCCTATAATATCGTATAAAGTAAAAATCATCAGTTGGCAATAATCCATCTAACAACAAACAATGTATTTTTATATTTTCTTGTTCCGAATTCTCTTTGCTTTCTTTGTGAGTTGACCACATAATGTACTATACAGTAGGTATAAGCGGAGCATTCGCGTTAAGAAGGAAGCTCCAGGCTCCAATTTTCTAACCTTTTTTGCAATTTGCAGGTCAGTGTCAGGTTGTATCTTGGTCAGAATTTGATTCGCGGCCGTAGCAAGTATGTATTTATACAATTATATTCATTTATATCATCAAAACATCTCTCTCAGTTAGAATTGATGCCAAATGTCATGATTTCATGATGAAATACTTACATTCGGCATCTATTATAACTGAGATAGTGTGAGTAGTTATAAGAAACTGCAACTATTTAACTCGACCGACGATAGTTTCGCCTTTTAAGCCGTCTTCAAACCAGTTGCGACGACTACCGTTTTCTGCAACCATTTTCGTCGTCGGAAAAACGGTTGCGTTTCGTCCACCTAAAATGCGACAACGACCTTCCACGGCCACCACTAGTCCAGTAATATAAATAAAAAATCAATTAAGTAAAATGGTTTATTTTCATGTTTTAATAGTTATAGGTAATGTTTAGACACATACACACACGCATACACATAGTTCTTTTATAAATTTGAAAATTTCTTTAAATTCAGCATTTAAATAATAATTTGGTAACTCGATTGTCGATAAATAGAAAATTTAATGTTTCGTCCATCCCTAGTAGCACTGACAGCTCACTTCACTTCAAGCTCACTCCACCTAAGTTTTCACGGTGAGATTTTACTGAATAGCACTGCTAAAGCATGCTTTAGTTATTATTCTGAGAGCAGCACTATTCTGCACATTGACATATAAATTATATGGACTGGACATGTTTGATTATAGAAAAAACAGTTATACAAATATGTGGCATATCGACGCCAAAATCATAAAAATACTGCTATCTCTTTTTAACTTTCAATTCTGCATAAGCGAAAAAGGGTAGTAGTATTTTTGACAGTTACTATAATGTCAACCCTTCATTCCTGTCGTCATTGAAATACCTATTTGCGGCCAGTTCGCCATTTTATCCTCTCGGTGTTTGGTACCAAAGTTGGGTACATAGACTAATATAATTATGGTTGGGTACGTCAACTGTCAAATGCTCGTAAACAATGGATATATTTTGTGAATTTTGGAGTAATTTTGCTGTATTAATGCGTTTGAACTCGGTTGTTTAGTGGAAGTCGTCAATAGCAAGATGCCCAATTGCAATATAATCGGATTTGGCATCAAAAGAAGCGGAAATCACCCGAACATAATTTTGCACCAGTACGTATACTTAATTTTAGCTGATATATCTTTAGATTTAGTTATTAAACAAAAGATTCTGTATTCGTTGAAGAGTTTATGTAAAAAGCATTCCTAGTTTCCCGTTTGCCTTTCTTTTTAACAGTTGTATTTCATGAAATCATTTTCTTGTTTTTGTAGGGATAGAGTAGTGCATGCATGACATTTTTGTTAATCGATAATGCTATATTATTATGGTTCTTTATTGGTTTTACGTTTTACTTTCAAGGCTGCTTACTAATAAACGAAAAAAGAAAATTTTGATGGAAACAGTCAGTGTTGTAAAAAAGATGTCAACAAAAACAATTCATATTCTGTACCCTTCACTTTGAAGAGAATCATGTTTCAACCGTACACTGAATAAAGTAACACGGCGTGACGATGCTTTACGATCACGAACCATAATGGTAAGTAACATTGTTTGTTATAAAATGATTGCGAGTGGGTGATAAATGATGGTGATGACTTCAAGTGCAACACTTGCCTAACGGGCACAAAGAGTGTGTTTGAGTGTAGTCCTAAGATTAATTGCCAAAATAAGACCAACTTGTTTATTTGGTTGCACTAAGTACTAATGAAGACAGACCTGCATGGAGAATTCCAAACCAAAATCGTTTGCACAGGGTTTCATCGCCTTAATAATACGGCATGAACGACATAGATGGCGCTAGTATAGTAGTTGGATTGGAAAATATACATCTCTCGTTAAAGAACATTATCTTGTTTTTTGCTAGTTACAATATTACTTAATTTTAACACAAATTCTCCTACGACATTATAAACCTTATAAAGCAAAGCTCGTAATAACTAGGATTCGAACTCGGTGGCATAAAATTTACCGATACCATAGCCACTGGACTATTGCGTCATTACGCAATGAGTTGAAATTATCCTACTCTTTATTATATCGAAGTTGTTTAGCGACTTTAACCTGTATCATAAATCTCAAAAGAATTGAGGGTAGTTTAATATCGACTGTATAAAAATTAAATCTTTTTGTTCAATCATAACGTTCTTTACTATCTTTGAGTGAGTTCAGTTACGATTGCATTTAACAATTTTTTAATATTTATCTTTACCATGAGTTCGCGTTCTAATATTGATATGGCTACGAGGGCCCAAATAATAGCATTGCATAATCAAGGCCTAAATTATTCTGAAATTTCGAGAGAAACTGGCTTAAACGTAAGTAATGTTTTAAAATCACTGTTCGTTATTTATTTTATTATCCATGGTTATCGATACACGAAAATAATAAATAATATATTTCCCTTATAGGTAAAGACTGTTACTTTATGGATAAAGCGGTTTCAAGAAGAGGGTTCCTTGGAACACCGCAGTAGATCTGGCAGAAGACGCCATATTGACTCAGACCAGCGTCAACTTATGGTGCAAGGTTATGAGGAAAATGGCTTTACACCAACAAGATATTACGCAGAGTTGTTTGATACATCTTTGCGGGCCCAGTGAAAAAAAGACGTGAAATTTAATACAGTGCCATTTTTTTTTTACTTCTCAAAGCTCAATCAACGCAACCACAGCAAAAAAATCATTTAAAGTGAACAAACCAAGCTGGCAACCGCGTTTGCCATAACGCTCAAGAGCATTGTTTTTCTGGCAAATAGGGTTGCCGGGAAACATAATTATGCAAAACGTAAAATTTTTATAATTTATGAGTAGGTAAAATATTTACAGAACTAAGGTTGCATATATAGTGAAAGTTATTATAACATAATGTAAATAAAACCAAATAATAGAAGAATAGCACAACACAGTTTTGATTTACAATACTTATAAAATCTATTATACAGTTTTACTTTGTTAAGGTCTTCTATTTTGTAATAGAGTTATTCAGTTATAAATTTTACTTGTATTTCTCCTTAACAAGTGAATTAAATCATTGTTAATTGGATGTAAAACTGCTAGGTTAGGTTATACATTCTATAAGAAAGAAAGACATAAATTGTATTCTTCTTTGAGAATTAAATGTCTTAAACTATAATCAATAAAATAGTTTCATTTCTTATCCTTTACGAGAATTAAACTTAGTAAATCTTAAGCTGTAAGAAAAATATATCTAAATCTTCTTACATAAATGTTTTTTACTAATAATACTAATACTTACCACCAATTATGAAAGTAATTTATATAATATATATTTATATAATGTTATATATAGTAGTATATGTATACTTGTATATTATCCCTATATTCATTTATACATCTTATACCTCATATTTTTTATATTATTTATAACAAAAAATAAAATAAAAACGTTTAAAAATACAAAAAATAGAATATAAATTATATTTATTATAATAATTAAATTTAAAAAAAGTCGACAGAGAGCTGGGTTGCGAATCGGTGCCCTGTTGAACGATCTATGTTATTCTGCCATGCTTATCCACCTGAGCTACTGACTATTTATTCTGGAACGTGAAAATAAGAGCTACTTTGTGAATGTAGGGATTTTTATTATTTGTGATCGACGCCATCTGTAGTCGAATTAACCGATATAGTACCAATTGGCTTATTTAGTTTGGTTTAGATGGCGCTGTATTAAGTACTCGGAAATAAGAAAATATAGTAATTTTTGTTTATTTGAATATAAATATATTATTATTACTTAGTAATTTTTATATTTTAGGTATTAAAAACCTTATTATCTGCCTCTGCATAATAAGGTTTATAAGCTTTGCAGTGTTATTTTCATGATTGAACAGCGCCATCTAGTCGTCTCATGAAAGTCATGATACGTAATGCAAAACCTCACAGTCAAAAGTCGACCTTAGGCTCTCCATGCACCTTTGTCATCAATAGTACGTTTTAAAATAAAATGAAGGAAATAGATTTAATAATTAGAGCTGCCATTTGAACAGCGCCACCATCCGCGTGCAGACTTATTGTGCGCACACTCTATTAGTAAAAACTCATGGAGGCGTAAATAAAGAAAAAAAAATGACGATGACATTAGTCACGGGTTCCGGGTGTGTGCTTCTGCAGTTCTAGGCTCAGGTATGTGTGAAAAGAAACACTGGACCGCAATATATTATATTGTTAATTGGAAGATGGTAGGAAGCTTTTTAACAATATTTTTTTCGTTTTCGCTTCAATCTTACAATATTTTTTTACTGTTTTTTGCTTTGGTAACCATCGAATAACTTCTCCCGCTCTGGGTAGAGCGAAAGGGCGTTTCAGACTCTTACTGACTAAAACCCACCCTTGTTCCCTCAGTTGCCCGTGCCAGGGCCGCGGTGACTCCTTAGATCGCTTCCACGACCCTGACAGCCACCAGCTTTAGCTGCCCCGTCAATTAGTGCTGACATCTCTTTAAGGTGCGCCAAGGTAGCCCGCGAAATTCAAATTTTCTTACGTTTTTTGCAATTTGCAGGTCAGTGTCTGGTTGTATCTTGGTAAAAATTTGATTCGCGGCCGTAGCAAGTGTATATATAGAATTATAATCAATAAAATCATCAATAAAACTCTTTCACTTAGAATTGATGTCAAATGTAAGTATTTCATGAAATCGTGTTCGCACGCGCATGATGGCGTCCACCGTCGAGCGCTCCCTGCAGAAACCAAGCTGGCTCTCCACCAGATTCAGTCTGCAATGCATCTTTAGAAGAGCTTTCCCACCTCGTTAAGCAGCACGATGGGCCGGTAAGCGGACGGAGAGTCCGCAGGGTGATCCGGCTTCCTAATGAGGACCAGTTTCCCGTCTGTCACACAGGTTTTAAAGCCAAATGGTTGGAGCAACAGTCTTCAAATTTTCTCACTAAAAACATCTTGTTGACCCAAAGCCATAGAAATAAGTCAAAAACACATTTGGTACGGAACCCTAGTTGTGGGAAGTCCGACACGCACATGGCCGATTTTTTTTGTAGGTATATTTGTTACGCGATTACTCCTCCACTAGTGAATAGACTTTTAAGATTTTGTTTGGTAGGTTGTCTCAAAGGCGGTCTCCTAAAAATTTTATCGAAATAGATTCAAACAAAAACAAAAAATATGTATACATAGATGACGTTTTGGTTCAAATTCCATGTTATTGGGGTTATCAATTCGGGCGTATTTTAATATTTAGTTTTAGTTCTGGGGTACAACTAAAAAGTGAAAAATAAAAAACTTTTAACAAGAAATACAACAGACTGTTTCCAAAAAAAAAAAATACACTAAAAATTGCAAAATAAGTTTTATTTATTTTCATAATAATACATAATAATTTGCGATTCGATGGAAAGTAAAATACTTTTGGAAGCAATCTAAATAGGTATTTTCTATGGATTCAATCAATCATTAATTCTCCAGAACTCCACAACCCAGTAAATTGGCAACCTCAAAGCTAGATTTTCTTACTGCCCGAAACGACTGTCATACCGCTTACAAATACCGAAAAGTCGTTCTGTAGGGCCCGTTAGTACTGCAACAGACAGACTTAGCAATGTGCCTTGTCTAAATGATAAATGATATTTATTCAGTAAATAGGTTACCTACAAGGAACACTTTTACACGTCAATGTTTTTAGTCAGTTTAAGCTAGATGAGGCCGGTGTTTCCTAACTGACTACCCTGAGAAGAAACACCGAAACAAACTCAGAGGTCAAAGTCTCTTTTAAAGTGTTTAAATCCATACAATATGTACCTACTGTTTAAATCATATGAGAACCATGTACGTTTATATCTGAGATGAGCTTTTTGAAGAAAGCAACACACAAATTCGAGTGGACCAGTCCAGGCAGTGCAAGCATTTGTCAGTCATCGTGAAGCTCAACTCAAAACTTTGAGGAGCTCAACGAATCGACGAACAATACCAAAGTAAGGACATTTGTGTAGGCCGCAAAAATACTCAAACTGCCAGACAATCATAAAATCTACATGAATATAACGACATACATAGTTCTCGCATTCACATTATTCTATATGAGGACCATGCAGCTTAGTGTCTGTAATGGTCTTTTGAAGAAAGAACCACACATATTTGAGTGGACCTGTCCAGTCAGTGGAAGCATTTGTCAATAGTCGAATAGCTCAACTTAAAAACCACTAAGGAGCTCAATGACTTGACGAACAATACCAAAGAAAGGACATTTGAGTAGGCCGCAAACGTATTCATACTGTCAGACAACGTTAAAAATTACTGTAAAAAGTAGGAGAAAATAATAATAATAACCCACATAGTCCTCACATTTACAATAATTAAGTAATCAAAAAAATAAAAACATAATACTTTACATAGTAAATATTCATGTCAAACAAAATAGTATTAATAAAATGTCAAAAAAAATAATAATAAAATGCCAATAAAAAAAATTAAAAATATAATATAGGTAAGTACAAAAGTATTCATGTCAATAACGAATATAAAAAAAAAAAGTGAACATACATTTATCTAAATGTATATTAGTATGATATTAGTTACCTACCATCTTCTCATAGCTTTCATTCTACTGATTATGTCGTTGAAATAAGTGCAGTGTAAACGTGCCGCAAGACGCTGCGGATTTGCAAACGCATGCGCCTGCGTATATTATAATTAAAAAAAAACTGGTTTTAATTGTTTGTCGATAACTCGTAATAAATTATTTGTTATCCGCGTTACAGGTGGTTGGCAGTAGACTCTGTTGATCATTGAAATATTTTAGGTGAGAGTGAAACAAATAAGATAAGATTCATTAAAAATATTTATACAGGGTTATTGGCAACTTGACATATTCCCGGTAGGATGTGATAGTGTGACCTATTTACTAACATCCCTAAGTATATTATGTACAAAAATGATAAGTACGTAAATCAAAATATTAGTCACCAAATGACCACAGAAACTTATTGTGAACGCAACCATAACTTAAAATTCAATAGACAAACAACCATAATGCAGAATAGTGGTCTATGGTTAGGGTTTCCCAGAATCATCGACGTACCTTTACTGCATTAGGCCCCGTACGCACCGTGATGTTTCCCTACGCGATTTTTTTCTCGCAATTCTGTAACACGTTGAATCTTGAATTAAAATTCGTTCGTTGCATCAAATCACAGATTTTTTTCCGCGCGAATTTTTAACCGCCAGTGCGGCTACTCCTATACAGGGTGTAACGGAAAGGTGTGGTCATATTTTAAGAACTGCATCTGCCCATCGCTAAGAACAACTGTCTTCAAGAAAATCCAAGGAAATTCTAAAAAAAAATTTTTACCTCCCATATAAATATTGATCAGCTGATGATAACTTTGTATGAAAAGTCCAATTTTTATTTGGGAATTTTCAATTTTTTCTTAGAGAAAGTTGTTCATTTCCATGGGCAGAACCGGCTCCTAAAATATGACCACACCATTCCGTTACACCCAGTATAATTCAATGTGTTAAAGAATTGCGAGAAAAAATCGCGCGGTGAAATATCACGTTGCGGACTGGGCCTTAGGCGATGATATCATGCGTGGAGGGAGGCTGCCATAAAAATATTCATTCAAGTTGTCATTTATTCATTGTTGTGGAACGCGTAGTGCTCAGCAGTAGTCTCTAGCAAGAACAGCTCTCAAGCGAGAAAATACTACTGTAAGTACATTTTTAATTAAACAACAGGAATTTTAGTGTGGAAATAATAGGAAAAAATGCACAAACTAATTTATTCCCACGATAATAAGCTAAGGGTCTAATGGTGTCATAATATTCTTATAATTTCTAATTCTAGTAATTGGTCTTTATTATAAAGCGCGCTTAATTTGCGTGTCATATCGCTTAGTATTTTTGTACCTAACATGGAATGATGAGTATGTAATTGACCGGAAAGCGCTATCGCGTTGTCTAACCTACGCGCATGTCATAAGCCAGATTGAGCGGGGAAGGTCCGCTGGGCACGACGCACTCAGCTTAATAAATATCTATGTTATTGCTAATTATTTTTAGTATTTGCGAAAACTTTGTAAAGGGGAATGCCAATCTGCCATACAAAAAAATGCCTGGAATGGACAGAAATATTAATAGTCCTTAATTCTATTTAGAATAAAACATGTATAATGAAATTATTCTTGAGTTTGTTTAACTAGGGTAAAAATATAACGATCACTAAATATATTTAACTTGATATTCGCTTATATTTTTACGGAAGTCGTGTTTATTTGACATGAGTAAGTAACATTCCGCCAAAGAGGAATCATGAAATAATTCATATGGCATTATTTTAAACATTTAATGCACAGTTATCATTAATTTAGTATTATACGATCTATATGTACCATAAATCAATTATTTTTTAAATGTAAAACGTATCTAGGCTGTATGAACCACCTGTCCTTTGCTTTAGTGACAGTTTGACATTACTGCTCATGTCAAATAAACACGACCACCATATAAATAAAAGCGGATATCAAGTTTAATATATTTAGTGATCGTTATATTTTTACTCTAGTTAAACAAACTTAAGAATTATTTCATTATACCTATTTTATTCTAAATACAGGGTGTAACGGAAAGGTGTGGTCATATTTTAGGAGCCGGTTCTGCCCATGGAAATGAACAACTTTTTCTAAGAAAATATAGAAAATTCCCAAAAAAAAAAATGGACTTTCTATACAAAGTTATCATCAGCTGATCAATATTTGCATGGGAAGTAAAAATTTTTTTTTAGAATTTCCTCGGATTTTCTTGAAGAAAGTTGTTCATATCGATGGACAGATGCAGTTCTTAAAATATATTAAGGACTATTAGTAGTTTCTGTCCGTTTCAGGCATTTTTTGGGCATTCCGCTTTATGAGGTTGTGTTGTTTATAATCAGCGTCAAGTAAAATATGCAGACTGTCATTTTATTGTACTTGGTTCTCTATTAGTTTTTTACAAATTTTTGTATGTTCGTTCATCAAATCTTTACTAAGACTTATATGATGATTTTGCTCAATAACTATCTGCTGCTGGTTATCATTGAGAGCTAGCGATATCATATTTAATGGCATCTGTGTGGTCCAGGTTTCCTGTAATGCTCTTAATTACGGATCCGAGACTATCTACTAAACCTCTCTTGAATCGATTGGACTTAAGGCTTTGTAGATGAGATTAGGCTTTATTTAATTTTGCGTTCAAACTATCTATTTGAAGCTCATATAAAGTGCAAGTGTAATTGTCTAATCTGTCCGTGGCTTTAGTAAGTTGAATTCGTATCTCGTTTATATTATTATCTATGACAGTTAGCTCTATGTTCTGGAGGAATGTATGATAATGAGTGATGAGTTTCATGGGCCCTAGCTTGAAAGGCAGTAGTCCAGGTCCATTCTCAAGTCGTTCTAGATTAATCTTCTGCGCCCATGTTAGGTCAAGCATCAGCATCAGGGGTATTATGGACATTCTGGTCTTCGTTGAGCGGTATCGATATCTGGGTCTCCGACGGAGTCTCGTTGTTCAGGATCTCCCGGTGCGACGTTGAAAGCCTATCGTAGCGAACACGGTGCGGTATACCGGTAACCGCAAGAACGACCCGGGAATCCTACCGACTGCGCCAATTACGTAGGCTACTGCCGGGGGACTCAAAAACAAAAACCGAAATTATTACAAACTAATTTATTTTAATAAAAAATTACAATTATTAGGAAATCAAATTAACTCGATCGATGGTGGATGCGAAGTGCGCGGGCTCGTTCCCGTGGCCGGTGTTCTTTGTGTTCTGTGTCAGCAGTTTCCCCTCGCAGCAACAGGGTCGACGATGCGCACGCGGCGTGCCTCATACCTTCGTGTCAGCGCTTTTCTTAGTAGTTATGCGCGTAACACCTGTCACTTATCTTAGTAAACAGATAAAGATTTTGCCGAACATACATAATGTTTTTGTATAGTATGTAATTGACAAGGTATCGTCATGATGTTTATATCCTTAAACCTCTCCCTAAGAGAATCGCGCCTGCGAAGATTATATATGGTTCTGATAGCTCTTTTCCGCAGAATAAAAATAGACTCTATGTCTACAGCCCGTCCCCATAGCAAAATACCGTAAGACATGATACTATGAAAGTAACTAAAATAGACCATCCTTACGGTATCTACATTGATGGATTTTTCTGACAGCATATATGCTGCTGAACTTGACCGTCCAGCAAGAGATGTGAAATGAGGACCCCATTGTAGCCTTGGGCCGAGAGTCGCCTTGATGGGCGAGTCCTATTACTGGGTGGACTTACGACGCGTTACGTGAGCTCAGCACAGAACACGCAAGCTAACCATTCAAGGTCGTTGGCAGTTAATAGCGCCTTAAGGCTCCACTACCCGCCAAGTGACGCACTGATTGAATAAAATATCGTAGCATATCATAGAAAATAAATATTAAAGAATCCAACGTCACGTTTGTTACAAAGAGGATAAAGTATTATGGGGTGTACGGCACCCCTCGCGAGTAATTTAGGGTTAACTGGCGATTAATGTACCTACTAAAGTTACACCTCTGCCTAATCTTTCAGGGAATACATGCGTGATGTAGATAATGTTCTTTGTATCGTCCACACATAACGATTACCACGTTATTTTTAACCGACTTCGAAAAAGGAGGAGATTCTATGTTCGACTGTATGCTTGTTTTTTTTTATGTATATCCACCGATTTCTCTGTCAATTGAGGACCGATTTTCAAAATTCTTACTTTATTCGAAAGAATATACTCCCGAGGTGGTCCCATATAAATTTAATCGAAATTGCTTCAGCGCTTTTTGAAAAACTAAACTAAAACGAAAAATACGTCGTAGTACGTAGATGACGTTTTGGTGTTCTCCAATTACGACTATGTTTAAATTCCACGTTCCATGTTATTGGGGTTTTTAGTTCTGGGATATACCAAACAACTAAAAAGTGAAAAATAAAAAACAACACAAAAAATAAAACAAGACTTCAAAAAAAAAAATACACTAAAATTTAAAAAAACTTTTTAACAAAAAATTCAACCGACGAAAAAGAACTAAAAAGCAAAAAATAAATGAACTAATTTTGAGTCGCCGCCAAACAACAATCTGATGATTAAATATCTAAATTTTATATGTACGTAGAAATGAAGAAGGCTAGATGTAGGTAATTAATCATTTTATTATTTGGCGCCGACTCAAAATTAGTTTATATAAAATTTGATATTTTATGTAGGTAAATAAGCTCAATACTCAAGACGGTTTATTTATTAAAAGGTTTATTACGGTAAAAGGTTTATTTATTTTTTGCTTTTTAGTTCTTTTTCGTTGGTTGAATTTTTTGTTAAAAAGTTTTTTATTTTATGATTTTTTGTGACTCGCATCATCTTTTAATACTCTGAGGCTAATTTCTAATCCTTCATCATTCCTCTTGGCACTGAGTTGATTATGTAACCATCCTTCCATGAGGTTCCCAGGATATTGACCAGTTGAGGTTACCTCCAATATTCTAAAGACGTCTTTTCTTCAAAACATATTAAGTCGTATCTGTCAATAAAACCAGTTTTTTTGTATCTAACTTCTATGGCCTAGGAAAGGTATGGTTTCTATCATCAGCTCAGTTTCATGATGTTATGATTCCTAACCATTTGGACGTCTCGGCCAGAAAACAATGCTCTTGAGCGTTATGGCAAACGCGGTTGAAATTCTTTTTTTTGTTCGAAAGGGATTTGTTCCGAAATGGTCCCATTTAAATTTCATATAGATCTGATGATGAGTTTCGGAGACAGACAACAGAACTCTTTGAATAATGACAGCAAATCAACCGCGATTGCTGCTATCGCATAGATATGCATTGTTGACACAATTTAATGGGGAATCACCAGTATAAAGTGAAAAATAAAAACTTTTTTACAACAAAATAGAACCGACTTCCCAAAAAAAAAAGTGCAATATAACTTTTATTTTGGAAGTCGGTGTCAAACAACGAAGAAACAAAACCAGAAACACCGACTTCCGACATTAAAGTTATTTTGCACTTTTTGTATTTTTTGGAAGTCGGTTCTATGTTTTTATTTGCAAGTCGTATGTATTTATTGTAAAAAAAGTTTGTAGTTTTACATAGGGCGGAACAGCGACTTCCGAAATTAAAGTTATTTTGCATTTTTTTGTGTTTTTTAAAGAAGTCAGTTTTTATTTTATTTCTATTCACTGTGTTAAAAAAAAATACAAAAAAACAACCGACTTCCAAAAAAAAAAAAAGCAGCTACACTAAAAATTAATTAATTTAGGAAGTCGGTGTTTGTATTTTATTTCTTCGTTATTTGACACCGACTTCCGAAATTAAAGTTATTTTTAACCGACGAAAAAGAAAGGAGGAAGTTCTTAATTCGACCGTATATATGTATATATATATATTTTTTTTTTTTGGGTATTTTCAGCCCTCACACCGTCATTTATGAACCGATCTTGATGATTATTTTTTGTTAAATAGGGTATACCTAAAGGGTGGTCCCATTTCAAGGAAATCAGGGTCCGATAATGGAATCCTGATAAAATTGAGAGAAAACCTCGAAAATTGTAGGCACGTTTAGCGTTTCTGTACGTATGTTCGGCCCTCACTCCATTGTTGATGAACCGATTATGATGATTCTTTTTTCCGTAGATATACCTAGAGGGTGGTCCCACGTCAAGGACATCAGGATCTGATCATGGAATCCTGATATTGAGAGAAAACCTCGAAAATTGGGCACGAATATTGTTTGTTTACTTTTCATAACTTAATCAGGTATTTGCATTTAGGTTAGTCATTGTACCAGATAAAAATAAGCAAACCATCATCCCGTCCTACCCATTGCTAGTAATCACGGAAAACATTCATGCGTACATAAAGGCAGAATACCCGAAGGTAGTTTCAGAGTATCTCTGCGAAGAAATACTCAACCACCAAATGAGAACCCATCCAGACTGCATTTGCGATATCATTGGAGGCCAAACACCGTACAAATCACGCAACACGATTACTATAGCCTGACGAAGCCCGCAATGGAGAAATCGGACGACCGCCGCTACGCCGTCGTGTTCCCGAAACCAACATAAGTCCAGTTAATCTGCGAACAGGAAGAATCTATAACCCTAGCCGGAAGCTTCCTAGCCACTATTCGACATAATTGTAAGCTACGAACAGACGAATTCACCATCGTCAACATTAATGACCACATTGGAGGACAAGCCATGAAGATAAGCAACGTGCCAGACGACATTGAGGGATCAACCATCGGGGACACCTCGCCAAATCAATTAACAAATTTGAATAAATAAAAAATAGCTTTAATTTCGGAAGTCGGTGTTTGTATTTTATTTCTTCGGTTTTTGACACTGACTTCCGAAATTAAAGTTATTTTTTAATTTTAGTAAAAAACTGTCTGTGTCTGTTGTTTTTTTGTAAGAAAGTTTTTTATTTTTCACTTTTTAGTTGTTATACCCCAGAACTAAAAACCCCAATAAAATGGAACGTGGAATTTAAACATACTCGTAATTGGAGAAAACCGAAAAGTCATCTATGTATACGTATTTTTCGTTTTGGTTCAGTTTTTCAAAAAGCGCTGAAGCCATTTCGATAAAATTTATATGGGACCACCTCGGAAGTATATTCTTTCGTATAAAAAAGGATTTTGGAAATCGGTCCACAACTGACAGAGAAATCAGTGGACATACATTTTAAAAAAAACATACAGTCGAACATAGAACCTCCTCCTTTTTCGTAGTCGGTTAAAAATACCACTACACATTCTCCAACTAAATGAGACAAAAATTAAAACATGCATATAACGCACACTATGTCGACAAGCATATTATAAATTGGAGGATTATAATCCTCCAATTATATATATATATATATATCACTCACACTCACACACACTCACGCAACACCCACCCATACCACATATACTCATGGCATGGCATGTTATGTACTCATGGCGCAATAACTTCAGATACTAATCTTAACACAGTAAAATACGCCTGTTATCGATTAAGGCGCTATTAACTGCCAATGACCTTGAGTTGTTAGCTTGCGTGTTCTGTACTGAGCTCAACCGCGTCGTACGTCCACCCAGTAATAGGACTCGCGCATCAAGGAGCGCTGTCCGAAATAAGACGCATTATTAATTTATTACACATAAAACAACAATTATTAAACTAAAACCTTTAAACTAAATTATAAATAATTAAATGATCTTTAATATGGTGAAGATTTCACAAAAATACGTTTTATCGTTTTTGCGTGATTCTCAATTCTTTATCCGCGTTAGACATAACTTTACAAATTAAGTACACTAAGGGCTGATTTTTCAATAGTCAACAACAACTTTTAACTGAGGAATAAAAATTGCGGTTTGACATAATTTCTATACAAAAACTGTCAAAATGCCATTTTTATTCCTCAGTTAAAAGTTATCTGACTATTGAAAAATCAGCCCTAAGTTATAAAAATATAATTTCAAATATTCTCAGATCAAATTACGACGGAAATTGTCTAGAGTAACATATTTTTTTCAAAGAAATGAAACTAATCATTTAGACGTGAACTTCAATTAAAAATCATTAAAAGTCGTATAACTGCGCCTTAACACCCCACGCAACCGTTTATGTAGTTTACGTAAAACAAAAAGAAAATAAAATAGTTACCAAAATACATCATGATCATGAGCCAAGCGAGTCCTCACCCTAACTAACCGAACAAACGAATCCAGTATTCGAACGAGCCAAGGGAGCTCTCTATTACCGAATAAGTCAACTTAGTCTTCTTACGAGTGAAGCGACCCTCTGGAGTCGAACGAGCAAACCAAGCCATCTAACGAAGCGAGCGATTAAAGCGAGCCTTCTCTCTAGCCGAACTAGGAAATCCAAAAGGAGAGTTGTAGAGATTTATTTTTAGTCAATTTCACGTTCAATGCCACCAGCTGCATCAGACTGCTTGAGAAGTGACCTGGTTTAGAACTTCAGCGATGCAAGTATCAACCAATTTTCAACAGAGGGCTCGCTACAGTTTTTCTCGTGGTAGGGCTCATGTGGTTGAGTCGAGCTAGCGAAGTCAGCACATTATCACACCCAGCAAGGGTTTGTGAATAAATTAAAGGTTTTACTGTTTTATTAAGTTTTAGGAAACCCTGCGGCGCGGGCATGAACAGCACTTACTTATTTTTATATTTTTTTCTTAGCTACAAATCGCTATTTTCCAGGCCACCATGACGTTCAAGCTCCATGTGAACGGGATCATCACCGGCTCCTTAAACTGCTTCTGCCTGGCATGCGACGTCTTCTTGAAGTCCCTGCAGGACGCCACTCACCATATCCAAACGTCAGAGCATCAGAAGAACGCAGACGCTGTGCAGTTTTCCGTCAAATTTCCAAATGAGCATATTAAAAAGGTTCGTTGGTTTGAGTAGCATTCGGGAGCGTTTTCACAGAAGCGGAGCGAGGTATTCCTGCACCGCTACGCTAAGCTTTGCTTCACTGTTAACGTTCTTGGTCGGACAACATATTTATAGAAATCCTCTTGCTGTCCTTTGGCTCGGTGTTTCCCAAACGTAAGAAATAGAAAGACCGTATGAAATCGCCAAGAATGTTATTCTAATTACGTACCACGCATGCAATCTTATTTCCGCAATGTAAGTGACCTTCGGTTGCTGCGGGGATTTATTTAAGTCCGGGGACTACCCGATAATCACTTTATGTTAAGCGAAAATGTGGACGACGATGGAGCACGCTTGCGAAGAAGTAAACTATTCACTTTTGTTAGCTTTTACGAACATTAACATACAACTAGCTTCTGCCAGCGGCTTCGCCCATGTTCCTAGTCAGCTACCTGCCAGTAAAATCTTATCAGAATCGGTTACTCGGAACAAACAGACAGTCAAAAAATGTAAAAATTGATTTTTAGGCATAGGTATCGTGCAAATAACTGTATGAGCTTATAAAACTTTTTTACAAACAAAACAACCGACTTCCAAAAAAAAATACACTCAAAATTAAAAAATAACTTTAATTTCGGCAGTCGGTGTTTGTATTTTACTTCTTCGTTATTTGACACCGACTTCCGAAATTAAAGTTATTTTTTTATTTTTAGTGTATTTTTTTTTGGAAGTCGGTTGTTTTTTTTTGTAAAAAAGTTTTTTATTTTTCACTTTTTAGTTGTTATATCCCAGAACTAAAAACTAAAATAACATGGAACGTGGAATTTAAACATTTGAAGAACACCAAAACGTCATCGAGGTATACGTATTTTTCGTTTTTGTTCAGTTTCTCAAAAAGCGCTGAAGCAATTTCGACAAAATTTATATGGAACCATCTCGGGAGTAAAAAAAACTCGGGAGTATATTCTTTCGGATAAAAAAAGAATTTTGAAAATCGGTTCACAACTGACAGAGAAATCGGCGGACATACATAAAAAAAAAAACATACATACAGCCGAACATAGAACCACCTCCTTTTTCGATTTTCGAAAGTCGGTTAACAAAAAGAACTTTAATTTTGATATTAAAAACAAACAGACACTTAAATATTTATATGTTTTGATTTACCTCTTTGGTTTTGGTGGTATTAGTTTATATATTTGATTCACCTGTTTTTTTTGCAGTTCAAATGGGGCTACTACTGCGAGTTCTGCAATGTTCTGATGCCAATTGCTGCCAAAGTTAATGTACATATTACTGAAGACGAACACAAGCACAACAAGGGAATTCTTCTGCTGAAACCGATGGGTGTTGATGTTGTGGCTTTCAATAACGTTCTTATTGAAGAAAAGGCTTGGCACGGCCTGATTGATGGAGTCTGCTCTCTCTGTAACGCAGAGTTCGAAGATGAGAATGATCATAAGGCTGACGCAGGCCACTCTTTGAATTTGGTTCTGAAACCTATTCAGTTTGGAGTTGATAATGCCATCTTTCGTCATGTAAGTGGAATTACAACTAGTTTATTGAAATGTTATGTCGGAACCGAGATACCTACTTATATAGTACCCAAAAATACTTAAAAATTTGCGAGATATTTATATTAACCCCCCATTATCACTTTTAATAATACATTTTTGTGTTTTGATTAAGTACCTCTATCTACCACTTCAAGCAGAACTCATCAAATCCAAACAATGTAGATTTTAAACAATTAAATCTTTATTCATAAAATTAAATGATTTATTATTTGTGTAATTTCAGTTAGACGACACAGCTGTGCAATGCCTGACCTGCAATAAGTTGCTAGCGCCTGGCAGGATGAGCAAACATTTTGACGACACTGAGCATCTCGAGCTTTACGCAAAACGACGCATCGAAACTAATGGAGCCTGTCAAGGAACCGAAGCTGAAACAAACTGTCAAGAAAAAGCAACCAACATTACTTCAGTTACAGAAAATTGTGACGAAATGAAGAAATTGAGTATAGATAACGACGGCAATAAGAAGAATAAGAAAGAAAAGAATAACAACGAAAAACCATCGACTAAAGACAAATCTAAAATTCTGGAATCCATTGCGAAGTACCAAACTAAAGGAATCAACATTAATTTGGAAACAGAAACAGCTTTCTGTAAAAAATGTTCACAAGTTGTAACATTTGATATCATGGTGATAGAAAACCACATTGAAAATCATTTATCAGGTACAGCGGTTAATTCCAACTTGCGATATCCATCAAACGTGGATCAAAACTTGAATCGAATCGATGTTAATGACAGAACAACACAATCTTCTAACAATCAACATACTGATGAGGTTGTAAATGACACGACCCGAGAAAATGCCCAAAATGATTCCTTAAATGCAGAAGATAGTGATACCGATTCGTCATCGTCAGATGACTGCAATCTCCTGGCAGAGAATTTTGAAAAAGGTAGCCAAGAAGAAGGTGTAAGCGACTTTGCAAAAGCAAATAAAATAACTTATAACGGGAACAATAAACAATCTTTTTGCCGCATTTGTGAAGTACATCTGCCGGCTTCTTTAAAGTCTCTGAATGAGCATGTGCAAGGAACGAATCACAAAAAACGGGTAATCTCTTCTATGATCCGAACGGTATCTCCAGGCAAGCTGGTGAAACAGTCAACCAGAGAATTTGTCAATTCTGCTTACAATGCAGAAGGACCCTCATATACCGGCAGCATCATCAACGAGGAATATTGCATTCTTCGGAATAGTTTTTACCTCGTAACAGAGAATAGTTCAAGAGTAAGGTGCATGGTATGCGAGGTCAACTTGCCGCCATATTCCGATGTTGAGGACCATTGTAAGACCCCACAGCACCTCATGAAATGGGTAGGAGTGCCTGTCATTGTATCGGAGAGAAACGAATTTATTAGAGAGGTAAATGAACTATTAATTTTCTGTCTAGCTTTATGTAAGGATAAAGGAAGATCTGAGATTTTTAATTTTAAATGGTTGTTTCCTTTTTTTTCTTTTTGTTTATTTTTGTTTGATACGTTGCAGGTTCGTCCCGGGCTGTATCACTGCGGGTTTTGTCACCTCGTAGTCTCTTGTTGGACTGACATGAAACTTCACCTGGACTGTTCCGACCATCGGCTACATAGAACTGTTTGGGAAAACCGAATGGGATGTCATATGCCTGGCTTAATACAATTCAAGATGCGAGAACAACTCGGTGCCATGGCCATGATGAGGTTTTTCAATATGTTTAATTGATGCTTTTATATATTCTGTAGGTAATAAAGTGCGGACGTGTTGTTGTACCTTCTTGCAATCATAAAATCTCATTAGGGTAGTACTAGGAAGATCCAATTCGAGTTTCCTGACGTTAAAAAAAATCAAATCAATGTATTAATCATATTATTTTAGTTTTTTTTTAGTTAGCCTATAGTTTACATTGTTAATTTATTATAACTTTATAAGTAATGATGTCGGTAAATTGGCAGCCTTTGGTCTCATCCGGTATCAGTTGATCTGTTTGAGGTAATATTCCATGACTTTTGTTGGGTTACGGGTGTTCTCTTGACAGTAACATGGGGAATGTTGCTCCAACATTGCAGTTTTGTTGATACAGATGCTAATATAAGAAAACCCCACAAAATATTCAGCAGCCACAAATCGAAAGACCCTGGGGTCCTGTTGTTTCCGTCACCGTGATGTGAAAGACCTTGGGGTCCTGTTGTTTCCGTCACCGTGATGTGAAAGATCTTAGGGTCCTGTTGTTTCCGTCACCGTGTTGTGAAAGACCTTGGGGTCCTGTTGTTTCCGTCACCGAAATGTGAAAGACCTTGGGTTCCTGTTGTTTCCGACTGCGCGACGCAAGGGAGGGTAATGTGTTTATCAGTCTATGTATGTAGGTATGTATGTTTGTTCCTTTGGAGACCAAACGCGTGGGCCGATTTTGATAATTCTCACGTCAATTGATTCGTCTTAATCTTGCGAGTGCTACTAAAGACATGACAGTAATCAAAATACAATATGGCGACAATCTGACGCCATATTGTGATAAAGAAAAAAAAAAAAGTTCGAGGAGGCGATTCCAAAAATATGACTCACTATAATAATAATAATAAATAAACGAGATGATAGTAATAAAAAAATATTTTCAAAAAACCCGACTGTAAAAAACAACTAAAAAGTTCCAAATAAGTCACTTTTCAAACAGTCTGATACAGTTGGAGGCATGAAATCAATAATTGAACTAAAATAATAGCGTTCATGAAAAAAAAAAATTTTGACGCCATACATACAAAGCCTGCGTTGCACAAAACCTGTGCTGTAAGACCACCCATTACAACTCTACAGTACAACTTTTATTGTAGTTCTTTCTAATTCTAAATAAAATGCCTCTGTCTGTTTCTCTGCTTACTTGTTCTTTACGCAACGGTTTTTGATACGGTTTTTAGTAATAGAAAGATCGATAAACTATGAAGGTATATAAATTTTACCCGTGTGAAGCCCGCCCCGGCTTCACGCGGGTGCAATTTCACACATCAAATCGTAAATATATTCATTGCAACTTTGAAGCGTTTGATCACGCACCATTATGTCTTATTTACAGAGTTGTTAATATAAGACTGTATAATCATTATTGTTAACAAAACAGTTTATGCCATTGTTGAAACTGTTGAATTCTGTGCAGAATCTGTCTAGGTATAAGTTGTACTATTAAGGCCATTCTCAAATCGAATACCTACAATTTCAAGCTTTGTAAACACAAATCTAGATTATATTTTTAACATTCGAAGATTATTTTATTGTATTTTTTATTTTGTTCCCCGTTAAGTTGAGTGCATGAGGGGGCGACCGTGGCTAAATTATGACGGTCGCATCGCATGGCTCGATCTTTGAGGTCAAGCAACCTAAGCGTGCTGAGGTCGGTTCGCTGTTGGCGACTGTCTATTATTACATAACTGACTGACAGGGTGACTGACACGTTAAACTGTAGGTCCCGGCTGTCATTTGTCAAGTAGAACAACAGACACACTGAGACTGACAGTCACCAGGCACATCTGACACCAGTGTTACCAAGGGGTACCGTCTTACCCAGTAAGTAACTGTGTTGTGGACGTGGAGGTCCGATAGGGAACGTGCACGACGAAGACTCTGCCACCTGGTGGCACAAATCCGAATCATATAAGGCAACAACTAGAAAATAATTACAATGAAGTTAAAAATAACATTTTAAGGTGAAGATAAATATTGCTGCTTTTTGGGATGCTCACACATACTTCTAAAAGAAATAGAAATAAGTCAAATTGTGTAAAATTCTATTACTTTCCTACGAATAGTACGTTCCATGTTTAAGTGATAAACGACAAAAGTGCAATACAAAGCATGTAAGTATGAGTCAAAAACTTATTTGAGTTAGGTACCTACTATAATAATGTCGTTTGTAAAAAAGCTAAGTTTTGTATTTAGTGGACAGTGATAGGTACCATGAAATACAAATAAATCTGTAAGTAAACATAACCTTCTACTTCTAAGACATGCCAGGATTCGAACACTTTTTGGCCTTTTGACATATTATTCTGACCACGCGGACGATCATTATTAATCGGCCGGTACCCATATTTATCATTTTAATCATAATAAAAAACAATATAATGTAAACAACTAGACGGCAACACGAATACAACACGATAATAGCTCTGGAATAGTTAATTTTCTTACCACCTAACGACACTGTGGCTCTCGTGTCCATTTGTGCTGCCACCTATAGTTCGTACACGTTCCCTATTATCCCTATTTATAAGCAGTCGCCATGTTTAAAACTGGTTCCCCACCGTCCAGCAGTTCATGAAACGCCTCACCAAGCGTTTCTTCGAAAAGGCTGCTAAACATAGAAACCCCCTAATCGTATCGGCCGGCCGATACATTCCCTCCCTTATTAATAACGTTCGCCGACCCCGGCACACATTAATCACACCCGACGACGCTACGACCCTGCTCCAAGAGAGCCGTAGGGAAACTAGCACGTTAAAAAAACGCAGACCACCGTCCTTCCGTCCTCGCCGCCGAGGACCGTCGCGAGACCCCACGCAGAGTCAAGCAACCAGTCCCTTGATAGAGCCAGCCCGCGCCGCTGTGCCGATAGTTTCAAGCCCGCCCGCATGACATATTCACACGACACCGACTCACACCGTGACGCGGCGTGTCCTAAGTTAATATAGGCACGTCGCGAAGCAACCTGACATACACACACCCCCTGTCGTGCGCGGCATGTCCGAACACAGCAGGGGACTTAAGACACAGAAATCCCCCCAGTCCCTTTGCTCAAGCCAGCACGCACCGCTGAGCTGTAGTTTTAAAAATTCGTCCTCAAATAATCACATCATGATTCAGCTGTCCCTTGAGGCCCTCCCCCAGCGACCGACGCCCTGAGCCGAGGCCCGTACCCCAAAGGGGGTGCCCTTAGCGTAGTCGCTTGTAGTTTAAGTATAAGTCCTGGCTGGAGGCTTTAATAATAATTAAAACCACCACGGGCACGTCCGCTTAAGCAGTCGACAACCACTATGGTTGAACTGCGAGTCTCATACACAAAAAAAAAAAAATTAAACTGGTACGCAGCTGCATCGGAAAGATTGATTGAAGTTGAGAGTACATTAATGAAGATAGTACCTACAGTTGTGAAATCTAAAGTTCGTTTAACATCTTGCTCTCTCTCTGCCACCACAGTTATTAAAATAGTTCTGAAAACGCGTAGAGCCGTAAATAAAAAAATAAAAAAATGACTGTAATTTTAGGTATCTCGTAAAAAAAGCTGATCTTGGCAAATCTGTATTGAAATAGAATGAGGAAGTGAAAATGTCTTTGTCTAAGTAAAGTATGATAATATATCAGTAGGATGTGCACAAAAGACATACTAGTACAAGTAGGGCTGTGCACAACAGAACAATTGCAACACTTTTTTTTTTTTTTTTGGGGTGGGAAATCATCTTATGACTTCTTCCGCTCTAGGGTGGAGCGGAGGGCGTGTCGGACTCTTACTGACTAAAACCCACCCCTGTTCCTCCCTGCCCTACACGCCCAGGGGCGAGGTAACTCTTTCGAATTTATCCTCAACCCCCGGGCAGGCATTGGCCGTGGCAGGCCCCGTCCTTTTGCTGACAACTCTTTGAGGCGCGCGTGGAACACTACGCGCCGTCGACTCTCGGGCCTGGTGCTGATCGGACGGCGAGGCCACTACTCGCCGTCCGCAGGCCCGGGATTGCGGCCTGGATCCCGGGCCGCAATGGCCTAATGGCTGGAATCCTATCCAAGGATTTTTTTTTATACTTTATTTCATGAACTTAAACACAAATTGTTACAAACATAATTATGTCTTCTGCCAAACTGCAGTACAGTTTGTCGGCAGTAGTAGGAGTGGGAAAAGGCTAGGCAGATTGATTTTATCCAAGGATATCCCACACTATGGGATAGGCGAGAAAAAAAATCTTTTTCATAATTTTATTGTTTCGTTATCTTGGCGTGATTTACCCATATACCCATGTAAAAATTGCAACTTCTTGTACTAACAATATCTTAGCTATGCCTCGGACGGACAGACGGACAGACCGAAACTATGAGGGTTCCTTGTCCTTGTTAGGACTATGAAACGCTAAAAAAGGCTAACTCCTGGGCTAGATTTTACAACTTCCCGAAATGACTGTACGATCGTAAACTCGGTCAGTAGGGCCCTTTAGAACTGCAACAGACTAAGCTACGTGCTATAGTGAACGTGCACGGCGTAGTCTGTGCCATCTAGTGGAGTAAATACGTAAGTTTTACCCTATAAAAACTTGTCATTAGCATTTTCGTGTCATATCGACGACACGGTTGGCGCAGTGGTTGAGCGTTCGGCTGCTGCGCTGTGTGTCGCGGGTTCGATTCCCGCACGGAACAAATATTTGTATGACCTGTAAATAGTGGTTCCGGGTCTGGGTGTCTTGTGTATGTGAGTATACATGTTTGTGAACGCACCCACGATACAGGAGTAATTCCTAGTGTGGGGCAACGTTTTTTTTAAAAAAAAAAAAAAAAAAAAAAATATACGTATACACACACGCGTCATGCACACATGCAGCACGCGTAACGTAGACTGCCATCTATTACATGAAATCCGAAACTTGTACTGCAGAAATACTTGACATTTACGTGGCGCCCTCTATAGTTCCTGCACGCTCGCTATATTCAATGTACTCTGTGGCTGTGTCTTTTTAAAAAAGTTACCTTTTTTACTTATTTATTTATAAAGTATTTCACTTATTTATTTACTTATAAAGTAGATGTAAAGTATTTTACTTATTTATTTACTTATAAAGTAGATGTAAAGTATTTTACTTATTTATTTACTTATAAAGTAGATGTATATTATCTTTGGTTCTTATGATTATTTCACGATGTCGTTGAAACAAGTGCAGTGTAAACGTGCCGCAACGCAAGACGCTAACGCATGCGCCTGCTAATGTTATTTAGTTAATAAAAAAAAAACTAGTCGTTAGTAATAATTGTTTGTCGATAACTCGTAATTTCGTATTAAATTGAATGAACCAATTACTATTAAATACTAGTATTGGGAATATGCGTTGCAGTTGGTTGGCAGTAGGTCTTGATTCTTGAAGTATTTTAGGTGAAACTGAAACAATTAAGTTACGATTCAATATTTTAACAGGGTTATTGGTAACTCAACTTATTCTCAGCAGGTCGAGTTACCCTGGCGCGACTCTGCCACCTGGTGGCGCAAATCTGAATCATCTAAGGAAACAATTAGAAAATAATCACATTAGAGAATTGAAAATAATATTTAACTTTGTGAAAATGTATTGTGGCATTTCGGGAAGCTTGAAAACTTCAAAGAATAAAAACCTCTCGGTGTTTCTGGTTTTGTTTTTTCCTTTTTTTTGATACCGACTTCCGAAATTAAAGTTATTTTGCACATTTTGTTTTTTTTTTTGGATGTCGGTTCTATTTTCTTGTAAAAATGATTTTATTTTTCACTTTGTAGTGGTGATTCCCTATTAAATTGTGTTAAAAATGCATATTTATGCGATAGCATCAATCGCGGTTGATATGCTGTCATTATTTGAAGAGTTCCGTTATCTGTCTCCGGAACTCATCATCAGATCTGTATGAAATTTAAATGGTACCATTTCGGAACAAAGCCCTTTCAAACAAAAAAAAAGAGTTTTGGAATTTTTTCTATAAATGACAAAGTTATGCCGAAACATACATTTAAAAAAAATACAAGCATCCGTATTTTTAACCTGGAGGAGGCGAATTTTTAACCTCCTCCATTTTGAAGTCGTTTAAAAAATAAAAATAAGTTAAATGGCAAAATTCTATTCCGTTTCTACGAATAGTACTCACTTTCCATGGTTATGTGATGTACAACAAAAGTGGATAAATGCAATAAAAAAACTCTTTTACAAAAAAAAAAAATAACCGACTTCCAAAAAAGAAAATACACTGAAACTTGAAAAATAACTTTAATTTCGGAAGTCCGTGTTTGTATTTTATTTCTTCGTTTTTGACACCGACTTTCAAAATTAAAGTTATTTTTTAATTTTTAGTGTATTTTCTTTCTAAGAAGTCGTTTCTTTTTTTTTGTAATTTTTATTTTTCACTTGTTAGTTGTTATACCCCAGAACTAAAAACCCAATTAAAATAGAACGTGGAATTTAAACATACTCGTAATTGGAGAAAACCAAAACGTTATCTATGTATACGTATTTTTCGTCTTTGTTCAGTTTTTCAAAAAGCGCTGAATCAATTTTGATAAAATTTGTATGGGACCACCTCGAGAGTATATTCTTTGGGATAAAAAAAAATTGAAAATCGGTCCACAAATCACAGAGAAATCGGTAGACATTCATAAAAAAAAACAACGGATTGCACTCTGGGAGTGCCGGCAGAGAAAACTAGAACATTAACGTTGTGGATTTTTGAATAATTTGGAATCGTCTTACGAATTTTCGATCAGGTCACGTGTCCTGACGCGAGTTTAACATTTTATACCCATCCCAAGAAAAGTGTTCAAAGACGCTAAAGAAGTTTTGACTTCAAAAAATCATACATACAGTCGAACATAGAACCTCCTCCTTTTTCGAAGTCGGTTAAAAAACATGTAAGCGTTAGTTTCAATAACATTAAAATTTAGGAATTATGTACTACTAAAGTTATTTGTAAAAATAGCTAAGTTTTTAGTGTGGTACTATTCAATACAAATAAATCTGTAAGTAAACATTATCTTCTACTTCTATGACATGCTCGGATTTGACTTGATTGATGAATGATTGACACTGTTTCGCTCGTGTCGATTTGTGCTGCCACCTATAGTTTGTGCACGTTCCCTATAGGTCACACGACATATTAAAGTGAAAGCACCAAGGTAGCCCGCGAAATTGGTGATTTAGCGACTTATATTATGATTTAAAAAATTATGTACGTACCATTCCTTATAGGGAACGTGCACGAACTATAGGCAGCACAAATCGACACGAGTGCCAGCGTGTGGTAAGAAAATTAACCGTTCAGAGCTGTTATCGTGTTGCCGTCTATTTGTTTATATTATATTATATCGTTTTTGTTATGATTAAAATTTTATAATATGGGTACCGGCCGATTCGATCTTCCGAGTGGTCAGAACATGTCAAAAGGCCAAAAAGTGTTCGAAACCGGGCATGACTTAAAAGTAGAAGGTTATGTTTACATAAATAATGTATTGAATAGTACCACTACATAAAAAACTTAGCTGTTTTTACAAACAAAATTATTAGTACCTAATTCCTAAATGTTCTTGAAACTCATACTTACATGTTATAAAATGCATTTATCCACTTTTGTCGTTTATCACATAACCATGGAACTTTCCATATGAAAGTAATTGAATTTTACACCATTTGACATAGTTTTTTTTAACTCTGTAGTGTTCAAGCATCCCGAAATGCAACAATACATTTTCACTTAGTTATATAGTTATATGTTATTTTTCCTTTCTTTAATGTGATTTTTTTCTAATTGTTTCCTTATATGATTCGGATTTGCGCCACCAGAGGGCAGAGTCTTCGTCGTGCACGTTCCCTATAGGGTTATTGGTGTGTGTGTGAGTGGAAGCGCCAGGGCAGCCCGCGAAATTCAAATTTTCTTACGTTGATTCAAAGAGTAATATAATATAGAGGGAACGTTGATTGCAATTTGCAGATTAGTATCAGGTTGTATGTTGGTCGTATTTACAAAACTGTAATCATTAAAATCATCAATACAACTCTCTCAGTTAGAATTGATGCCAAATGTCATGACTTCACGAAATACTACATTTGATATCAAATCTACCTGAATGAGTTGTATTGACGATTTTAATGATTCTAATTCTATAAATACATACTTGCTACGGCCGCGAATCATATTTTGACCAAGATACAACCTGACTCTGACCTGCAAATTGCGAAAAACGTAAGAAAATTTGAATTTCGCGGGCTGCCGTGGCGCTTCCATTCACACACACACACCAATAACCCTATACGGAATGGTACGTACGTAATTTTATTATCATTAGATGTCACTAAATGAATATAAACTTTCTGTGAACGCATAACTTAAAAATCAAAAGATAAACTTCACCATAAAATGAATAATAGTGATATATCTATGGCTCTGAATAAGGAATAGTATTCTTACCTCCATGATCTATGGTCAGGATTTTCCAGAATATTATCGAATACGTAGATTAACCCAAAAACAAACTTCACCATAAAGCAGAATAGTTCTCTATGGTCAGGATTTTCCAGACTCATCATCGAATATCTTTATTATTATTATTAGACTGCATCACAGAATACATATACTCCTAACGGAGAAGAATGCCAACTCCATACAATATTTTGTAGAACGGTTGCCGCAAGCGCCATCTATACTTAGCCCCAAAATACTTTCGTATGGCGGTAAATTCAAAAGTATAGCATCCCCAGAAAATTTAAAAAAAAATGTTTTTTGGTAGGTACATTCTCTTGTAAGAAACTCAAATTGAGTTTCTTACAAGAGAATGTACCTACCAAAAAACCTACAGTGAATATGGCGAAATAAAACAATAAATAATGTAAATAGTTTCATATTTATTCCAACAGTTTCTATGTTCATGTAGATTCAAAATAATAAAATGTTTATTGGTACGCATAGAAAAACATACATAAGTACACAAAGATTGGGAAGTATTGTATACTAGCTGGCCCTAAATTGTCGTAATGTTATCTGAAATTTTCTAACTTTCCGCGCAACTTTCTTAATTTTTTCTATCATAAGAACCATCATGACAATAACAAATACAACAAACAAAGAATTAGCGAAATCTGTCCAACCGTTCACGCGTGATGCCGTGACCAAGGAAATAGGGATTCATTTATATATATATATAGATTAGAGTCACATTAAAGGGCGAACTGATGGCTCCTAAAACTAAGCCAGAAGCCTGTGTTTTAGGAGCCAAAGTTCCTCCAGGTATAATGGCATACAACTGTTATTAATTGACGTGCAAGTACTTATAGTTACAAAGACTTATGTTAAACAAACATGACTAAATTTAAATACAGTATTAGTTTTACTAATTTAATTTTAGACAATTGTTGTTTTTTGGTTTGATAGGCAGTACCACATCTTTTTATTTATGTGGTATTAATTTTGCGTTTCAGTACTGCAGCTGACGCTTCGTCAGCGAACAATCTATTTTTTAAAACACAATCTTTTATAATAAAAACATTTTCTATTATATTAATGTTTTGTTCTTTGTGAATAACAAAATTGTGAAGAAAATTAAAATTAACAATGTTTTTAACATTTTCTAAAATATCTCTCTTGAGATCAGTGACATGACTTTTTTCGTTCAAGCGTTGATTGATTACAGAAGCGCACAATTCAATGCATGTAACCATTTCTTTAGTGACATAGTTCAATGATTTTTTATACTTCAGATATCTGAATCTCTGAAGATCTGACACAAACATTTTTGAAAGATATTTTTAAATCGGTTCAGTAAAAACCCACACACATACGCACATGCCTGTATCTCTGCACTGTCTTCATTTACAAACTCTTCAATTTTATGTGGTAATTGAATGGTTTCCGATGCAGTTTCATTGCCAGGCTCTGTGCCTATGCATATGGGTTGTGACAAAGACAAAAATGTATTGAAGCTATTAATAATAATTTAATTTTGATCTTCTTCACAATTCCCCCCTGTTCCAATAATATTGAAAAGATAATCAAATTTAGCCCTTATTATGGCCTAACTTTGATATAATTGCAGTTTTAATACCTGCCACAAATTACCCACATATTGGTTTAATATTTGAAGCAGTTACCACTAATGCACCCAAAAAGATTTTCTGAAGGTTCTTGCTGCAGCTTTTGTGTAGAGAGCCTTTTTATATTGTATGTTGACAATTTTCTCCACAACTGAACTATCCCATTAATTGTCCATATCCACCCTTCTGTTAATGGTGGCGTACATGCACTTCAGACATAATCATAACTCTTAAAAAATATATCATTTCCTTGTAAAGTTGTTCCTTGTAAACTGAGGGCTGGTTGACTGTTGATTGTGTCTATTCGTAAATACAACATGAACAATGACTGTTGACACTGTCGAATAATTTATCCATTGTGTTAATTATGTCTGCAGTCACAATGGCATCTGCAGAAAGCTCTCCTGAAAATAAATAAATTTTACTGTGTTTAACATATTATATACACTGCCTATTTCATAAAGACCCAGTTCTTTTTTTATGGAAATGTTCTACTCAATAATATTTGGCCTTAATTTATTTCTGGGAATTAAATAATAATTATGTATAAGCATCATTCCATTCACCTGCTGATATTTTGGTGTACATTCCTCTTGCAACAGAGTGGCTTAAAACTTGTGCAGCAGTTTTACTCTCATTTTTTGTTTTGAGTTGGGTTTTAAATGTTCTTTTTTCAGAGAAGTAGCATACACAAAATTTGGGTTTCCATTGTCCATCTCATAAAACTCCTTTATGTAGGACCAATTAGCAAAACCTGTAACCACACACATTAAAAATGTTAGTAACTTAAGTAAACCTTTTAACTTAAGTAAACCATTTTTTTAATAATACAATTATGAAACTTAAGCTTACCTCTGTCTTGCCATCAGATGAAATATTTGTTGGATACTCAATGTCATATTTCATAAAATTGTTTCTAAAACATTGTAACAAATGAGGTGTATTCAAGATAGACAGTACTTCATTATTATGAACCGTGATGAACGTATGCTGACTACTAGCTCCTAAGGTTGTTAGAGTTCTACGATTCACTCCATCCATGTTGCAGATAATGGCAGCTATATTTATTTCAGCAATGAAGCACTGATTTAACACCTGAAATAAAAATGATAAAGTATTTTAATAATATGATTAAGTTAATGCATACAATTAGATTAGACCATTAACTAAATTTTGGTATAAGAACAACTTTTACTATGGGACCAAACCTGAAATCGCGAAAAAGATTCAGCTATTCCCAACACTTTGACGAGTTACAAGAACATAATTATAATTACGTAGGGGACATCTGATTTTTTATATCAACACAATTTTAGTGCCAATTGTATCAGTTATTAAAATATTCACTTACATCACATGGAATAGCAATTCGAAGTAAGTTTGCCTTTGTGATGTCTGCCTTTATGCTTTTCACACAGCATTCTGTGATCATTGTATAATTTTGTCTAATTTTGCAAAGAATACTGCCCTTCTGGAAAAATGTACTTTGGCCACAGCATGCAACTGAAAGTGAAAATAATAACATGTTCATCAATAGTTCTGGCAAACTGCTGAAATAATTATATGCAATAATATCAAGATGAGTAGGTACATACATACAAAACTAATGAAAAAGGATGGCCTATTGTCATAACACTTGAGCACTCAATCAAAATTAACCGTAGATGAAGAAAGTACCTAGCGTAATGTAAAATTGCACGCTAAAACCACAATTGCCTTTTAAAATGATTGGGTATCATTTTGCTCAAAATAGTGACTTGGAATTACAATAGCAACATTGTAAGTAGTGACGGCTTGTGCCATGATGAAAAAAAAGGGATACACAGCCATGTGTATCCCTTTTTTTGGAGGGTGGTAAATGACTTTTCCTGGTCTTTATGTCAGACTAAAACCGACCCTTGTTCATTCAGTTGCTTGTGTGCCAAGGACCGCGGTAACTCTATTTCAACCAGAGAAACAGACAGAATATAAAATCTATTGTTTTGTTATCGAGACACCGGTATCACGTAAGAAGCTAATTACAGTTTTAGAGTGCAACGTTACAGTATCACTGCCACTAGGCAATCACTGCTGTTAAGTTATTTATGAGAACTAATCTACTGTTTATAATTTACGTTGCATTTACGTGTATTACTTACCGAATAATGTTTCAAACTCCGGGTTTAGGTTACAGCGGAACTATTTTACGTTATGTTCGGTTGATGAACAACCATACTTATAAGATTTCCTTTTATTTTCATCTATTTCACAGTTTCGTTATAGGCCGTAGGTACGAGGGCAGAAATACAGAAAAAAAACGAATTATTCTGCAGTAAGTCATATTTTCACGCGAAACTTGAAAAGAAAACAATTATTATTATACTCTTTGAAAACAATTTTTTGTTTTTTTTTTTTATTTACCCCGAAGGGAAGGCTATAGTCTTTTGACCATATTGCCTAGTTTTACGTCCTCAAGGTTAAAGCTCCACCTGAGCCCGCGAAATTCAAATTTTCTTCCGTTTTTTGCAATTTGCAGGTCAGTGTCAGGTTGTATCTTGGTAAAAATTTGATTCGCGAACGTAGCAAGTGTTTATTTATAGAATCATAATCACTAAAATCATCAATACAACTCTTTCAGTTAGAATTAATGCCAAATGTCATGATTTCATGAAATTGTTACATTTGGCATCAATTCTAACTGAACTTCAATAAAACTGAGTTTTAGACAACACTTAGCTATTATATATAAATTAAAAAATCCGCGTAACTTCAATCAAACACAAAAAATTTAATTATCTAATAAATACGTTGGAATTAATTCAAGCAGTATTATATTAGTGCTCTGTGATTCTAGCAAAAACTACCATTCAGAAAGAAAAATTTTAAACAGTCACACAATATACAATGAGCCTGTGTTACAACTTGAAAATAAGTACATAGTATTATGAAAGACCTAATTTTTTGGGTCCTTCATAATATTTTTAAGGTTGGCAATGTGATATTTCTGCCCCGGGTACCTCTTCTACATCGGCCCATACAAAGTTGACACCCCCTGACTGGACTGCATTGAGTTTTGTTTGTTGATGTGGTGATAATATCCTGCGTGGTGGGGTGGAGGCTGCCAAAAACAATATTTATTCTTGTGGAACGCTAAGTAAGAGCGTATACTGTATAACTTTAAAGATTATATAATTTGTATAATTATAGTCTTTAACAAGAACAGTTCTCAAGCGACTAAATATTAGTGCTCCGTCTGTGATACTACTGTAAGTACCTACATTTTTCTAATTAGAATAATGTAAGTTTCTTCATTGAGTAATTTTAGAGGTGATTACCATCTTTTTGTCGTAGGTACCATGCCATTAATTTACAAGCGTTATAGTCATAGACTACCTACTATGGTTTTTGCTAATTCAACCCAGTTGCTGGATAGAATTATTGAAACGGCACAATAAAGATTAGCGATGCGAGTGACTATTCCAAACTATAGTCAACCCTTTTAGAACGCGTTTGACTTGATTTTGTGATAATTTTTGTTCCATAAATTATACTGGGCCGTGGTCTTTATAGGGCTCCGTAACCGAAGGGTAACCAACTAAATCAACAGGACGGACCCTGTTACTAAACCTCCGCTGTCCGTGACCGTCCGTCCTTCCTTCCTTCCTTCCGTCTGTCTGTCTGTCAGCGGGCTGTATCTCATGATCCGTAATAGAAAGACAGTTGACATTTTTGAAGAATGTGTATTTCTGTTGCCGCTATTATATTAGAACAAATAATAAAATCTAAATACTTAAATGGCTCCCCTAATAGAAACATGTATTTTTTTGGCTTTTTTTTGCTCGATCTTAATAATGGCACAGATAATATAATACTAGCGTACAGATGCCTCATCCCATACAAAGAAACGGTACCGCCGTAACTATTGGTTTTCGACTGGCACAAGTAACTTTTGTTCTTCGTTCGGGCCCGTCCTCTATACCTCGCTAGATGGTGTTAGCAGCCACGGCTTGCAAGCTGAATGAATTTACTTAAAGTCTTACCAATGTTTTCTCACACATTAAGGAATTATTTTATAGTATTTTTGGCACTTCATAGCAGTTTTATTGTATCAAAATGTGTCACTATTCAAATTTTAAAGAGGCGAATGGATAAACTCTAAAACTTCAAACAGCGCCATCTATTGGTACAAAAAATATAGATGTCTAAGGATTCGTTCCAATAATCGTCTTAATTTGAGTTACAAGCCAATTATTCCACAATTTTATGCTTAGGGCAGTTTATTATATCAGAGAATACAGTTTTTACCATATTTATTTTCAAAATATTAATATTACTTAAACTACAATAAGAAATCGATGTATATTACGCCATCTATTGAGATTTATTTGAACTAAATTTTCTTTGTTCGAGATGAGACCCCGTGATAATGGCAACAATTAGTAGACTACGCGTAATCCGTACGATGGTACGGAACCCTTCATGCGTGAGGCTGACTCGCACTTGGCCGGTTTTTTTTAAGTTGTAGGTATTTATCACTATGTATTTCGCCACGTTCGTTTTACATTGCACCGAATGTATAAGATAGAAATGTGTATTTACATTTACACTGCTCGCCAAACTTCTTGGCCGCTCTGAAGTTCGCTACAATGGCTGCGCAGTAATAAATCTCATACAAAAACAGCATCGCGCGCATCGGAAATTCAACTTCAGTATGCTTAGTGCGAGTTTTTTTAACTTCACCATCGCGTTAGAGTAAACTCAGATTTGTATGTCGCTGAGTCAGCGCCATCTGGCGCCATACGCGAGAACTAAAAAGTGTGAGTGTAAGTATTTTATTTTACTTCGTCGATGGTGACGATCGACTACCACTCGAAAGAGAGCTCGTAAATTACCGTAAACCCGTGTTATCGCGAGTGTGAGTTGAAATTTTGACAGTTTTGACAGCTCATTTGTGAAACTTGTTCACTTTCGATTACGTTAAGTGTTCACTAAAGGATTTATTGTCGTGAGAGCGTCTTATACGTGGTTAACTAACAAAGTTATTTTCGGGCGGCCAAGAAGTTTGGCGAGAACTGTATAACAACATATTTGATTACAAAATGGTTAAAAATGAAAACATAATTCATCCAACATAGATTTTAATTATTTGTTATTTGAATATAAGTCAAAATTTGATTCCCGGGCGTAGCAAGTATGTATTTAAAGAATTATAATAATTAAAATCATCAATACAACTCTTTCAGTTAGAATTGATGCCAAATGTGAGTATTTCATGAAATCATGACATTTGGCATCAATTCTAAGTAAGACAGTTGTATTGATGATTTTAATGATTATATTTCTATAAATACATACTTGCTACGCCCGCGAATCAAATTTTGACCTAGATTCAACCTGACACTGACCTGCAAATTGCAAAAACCTTAAGAAAATTTGAATTTCGCGGGTTACACTGGCGCTTCCACCGAAATAGAGTAAATCTGATTTCAGAGAAGATAAATAAAAAGTACATTAATTTTTAATAGAAAAAATAATACTAAAAAATGCAAAATAACTTTAATTTCGGAAGTCGGTGTTTCTAGTTTGGTTTCTTCGTTATTTGACACCGACTTCCGAAATTAAAGTTATTTTGCATTTTTTAGTATTATCTATGGAAGTCGGTTGTATTTTTTTTGTAAAAAGTTTTTTATTTTTCACTTTTTAGTTGTTTTACCCCATTCTAAAACTAAATTAATAATAAAGTTATGCCCGAATTGATAGCCCCAAAAATAGGGAATTTGAACGTAGTTGGTGAAATTAGGGTGTATCAGGGTGAACTGTACAAATCTGTATACCCCTTCAGAGCGCATCAGCGTGATGTAATGTTGTGAAGTGGTGAAAACAATATACAGACATGCGATTGCAGCAATTCTGGAAGGTTTGCTATCATTTATTGAAGAGTTCCATTGTGTATCTCCGAAGTCCTTCATCAGATCTTCACCAAATTAAAATGGGACCACATGTGAAGCAACAGCTTTCAAATAAAAAAAAAACTTCAAAATCGGTTCACGTAGTAAGAAGATATGAGGTAACCCATCCTTTTTTTGAAGTCGGTTAAAAAGTAAATAGGTACACTAAAAATTTAAAAATAACTTTAATTTCGGATTTTTCGGGATTTTTTTTTTACTTTTTAGTTGTTATACCCCAGAACTAAAAACCCCAATAACATGGAACGTGGAATTTAAACATACTTGTAATTGGAGAAAACCAAATATTTTTGGAGTTTGTTCAGTTTTTCAAAAACCGCTGAAGCAATTTCGATAAAAATTGTATGGGACTACCTCGGGAGTATGTACTCGTATATTCTTTCGGATAAAAAAATTATTTTGAAAACCGGTCCACAACTGACAGAGAAATCGGTGGACTTGCATAAAAAAAAAAAACTTAGAACGTCCTCCTTTTTCGAAGTCGGTTAGAATAGTTATTTATGATACTAGTGCGGTAAGTTGGTTTTTACAAACGAGTAGACGAATGTAAGCCCGAGACGAAGTCGAGGGCTTACCATAGTCACGAGTTTGTAAATACCAATCCGCACGTGTGTCATACAACGTTTTTCAACACTTTTGCGAGAAAACAGTACCTACAATAAATAGGTGATGAAAAAAAAAACTTTTGTTTTTGATTTGAAACATCTATTGGCGCGGCTTGGCAGTAAAACCGACTCGAATGTCGTGACGGCATGACGCCGTCGTGCCACGAAGCTCCCACTACGCTACCGCTCTCGACTCCCTTCTCCCTAGAAACATCTATGCGAAAAAAGTAACACAACAACAACTAACAACCAACATCAACAAACAACGACAACAATTAATAACAACCACAACCAACAACAACAAACAACAACAAATAACAACCAACATCAACAAACAACAACAAAAACCAACAACCAACAACAACAACAACCAACAACAACCAACAACAAACAACAACCAACAACAACAACCAACAACAACAACAACAAACAACCAACAAAAACAACCAACAACAACCAACAACAACCAACAATACCCAACAACACCAAACAACAACAACCAACAACAACAATAACAACAACCAGCAACAACAACCACAACCACCGACAACAACAACAACAACAACACTACCAACAACAACAACAACCACCACCACCAACAACAATATTTACAACAACCAACAACAACAACCAACAAAAAAAAACAGAACTATCAACAACAACAACCACCACAACCAATAACAACACAAAAAAAAAACAAAATAGAAATTCTTATATTATGTTTTTTTATGGAATTAAAAAAAAACATAAAGGATACGCACGGTTTTACCGCACGCTATACAATGGAGCGTACGGTAAAATAGGTACTTATGTGTGAGTACCTATTTTACCGCCCGTTCTATTATAGGGTGCGTAATTTTTAACTTTCGAACAATGTATACAGGCTTCGTAAATGCATTTTTTGAGCAAATGTGTTGAAAAGGTATTTTTTGTGCCATTTTTTTATCGTTTTTTAAAAAAAATTATGACTCCAGAAGTTCTAAATCTCTTAGATATTTTGGACCTAGGACATATACATTACAGTAAACAGTTTATTAAAGTTAAATTTTTGGGTTATGACAATGGGTATAATGTATGACTAGTAATTGTGTAAAAAACCATCCAAGTGCGTGTCAGACTTCGCTCATTTAGGGTTTCGTACCAAATGAAGGAATTATCAAAGAAAAAAATCTGATTTATCGATATATTGATAAGTGTTAGTAAAATATACGTAATAATAAACATTATCACCTCTGTCAAAAGGAAAACGGTAGGAGGGGTTCACATCGGCGTCGAGGGGACGATGAACTATCTGGGACTCGTCCTCGACAGCCGGTGGAACTTCGTCGAGCATTTTCGACGTTTGGCTCCCAGACTGGACAGGGCCGGGGCTGCTTTGAGGCGGCTCATGCCCAACCTGAGGGGGCCAAACGCCTCCTGCCGCAGGCTCTACGCGGCGATCGTGCGGTCTATGGCCCTTTACGGAGCACCGGTGTGGGCGCGTTCGCTAAGGCAGCGGACTACTCGCTGTCTGAACGCGTCCCAAAGGGTCATGGCGATCAAAATGATCCGAGGATACCGTACGATCTCCTGCGAGGCGGCGAGCCTCCTTGCCGGATTATCGCCATGGGATCTGGAGGCAAAAATCCTCGCGAACCTCTATGAGGAGCGCGAGGAGGCGAAACGCCGGGGCGAAACTCCGCTGCCGCGACAACTCGCGGCTCGGCGGACAGAGCTCCGGCAGGATCTCATGGCGACATAGAGACAGCGATTGTCACAACCCCGCGCTGGGCACGCCACCATTGCGGCAGTAGTGCCCCGCTTTGAGGCTTGGCTGGAGAGACCTCACGGCGCCCTCACCTTCCGCCTGACGCAGGTCCTCACCGGACACGGCTGTTTCGGGAGGTTCCTGTTCCGGATCAAGCGGGAGGTGACGCCCGGGTGTTTCCATTGCACGGATCGCCCAGAGGACACGGTGGAGCATACGGTGGAGGTTTGCCCCGCTTGGGCAGAGCACCGCCGTGTCCTCGTGGATGCGATAGGCGGCAGCGACCTCTCGCGCCCTGCCCTGGTTCAGGCCATGGTACGGAGCGAGAGGGAATGGGAAGCCGTCTCCTCCTTCTGCGAAGCAGTAATGCTCGCGAAGGCGGAGGCGGGACGCGTGAGGGAGCATCAACAACGGAGTCGCCCTCACGCCCTCAGCAGCAGCCGCCTCAGGAGACGCCGGGGACTGCCGGCGCCGCGAGACGATCTCCGGCCACCGTAGACCCGGGCCTGCGGACGGCGAGTAATGGGTAGCTCGCCGTCCGATCAGCACCAGGCCCGAGAGTCGACGGCGCGTAGTGTTCCACGCGCGCCTCAAAGAGTTTTCAGCAAGAGACGGGGCCCGTCATGGCCGATGCCTGCCCGGGGGTTGAGGATAAATTCGAAACAGAGTTACCTCGCCCCTGGGCACTCAAAGGCAGGAAGGAACAGGGGTGGGTTTTAGTCAGTAAGAGTCTGACACGCCCTCCCGCTCCGCCCAGAGCGAGAGAAGTCATAGGATGATTTCCCACCCCACAAAAAAAAAAAAAAAAAATGTCAAAAGGAAGTTAAAAAATTCATCGGAACAAAATTTTGTAACAGACGATGGACAGATAGACGGACTGACGGACACGTCAGTGACAGCAATAGGATTCCGTTTGGATCCTTTGGGTACGGAACCCTAAAAAGAGAATTTTAGCTTACTCTATTAGTATTACAGATTATAAAGTAAACCTAGATGAAATAGAGTACAATGGTCTATTTTAGAGTACGGTTGGCAACGCATTACCCTAATTCAGAAGTCGGTCGCCTGAATTTGAGGATTCTGTCCCCTTGGGAAGGGGGGGGGGGCAGGGGACTACTTGTCTCAAGCGCCCCCCCCCAAGCAATTTTTGCTGCCGGAACTGTGTCGAAATATTTTAAATGATGTTTTATTAAATTGATAAATCACTAACTATATTACGTGAAATGGAAAGTAAACCAGAGGCAGCAGAGGGGCGGAGACATCGAATAAATCAACGATCAATAATCGGTCCACACGTTCTTGAGATAAAAACGGTGTAACTAACCCAACTTTGTTTTATACATATACACTGGACAGCAAATAAACCGAGCCACCCGCTACCTAGGCACTCTAATTCGATTTTCCCAAAAAAAATAAAAAAAACTTCAATTATCAAAGTGGTACCTACAGAAAGTGCGTTTCATGGTGATTAAAATGAAAGGAAACTCATTGGGTTTAATCAATATTTCAGTGTTTATTAAGGATTTTACAAAGAAGAGTCGTTTTCCAGTCGTGACAATCGTTAGTAATGATAAAGTGAAAAAAAAAAATTAAAGCCAAAAACAAAGATAAAATCAAAAAAAAGTTTTTGATCAATATTCCGTATTCCCTCCCCTTGCTCGGATAACTGCCAGCATCCTTGTATTCATCGACCTTACGAGCCTGACGATAAAATCTTGAGGAATTGTATTCCACTCCTCTTCAATTGCGATTCGCAGCTCTGGAAGCCTTGTTGGAGCAGGTACCCGGGCTCGAACCCGATGTTTCAGCTCATCCCATAAGTGTTTTATCGGATTCAAGTCCGGGCTTCGAGCTGGCCAGTCCATCGTACGAATGCTGACGTCGCGTAGATACTGGGTCACCACATGAGCAACATGAGGCCGTGCATTATCATGCATCAATTGCATATCCTGTCCGATATATCCTGCGTAAGGTACCACATGGTCTGCGAGGATTTCAGTAATGTAGCGATGAAAAGTCAGTCCACGTGTACGGCCCGTCGGTTCGATGAAAACTAACGCTGTATGTGCTGTTAACGAGATGCCGCCCCAGACCATTACAGATCCTCCTCCATAAGCAACAGTTTCCTCGATGCAACACTGAGAATAACGTTCTCCAGGGCGACGATATACTCTCTGACGTCGATCACTTCCATGTAGACTCACCCTGATCTCATCAGTGAAGAGTACATTACTCCACTGCTCTAATGTCCAATCCCTATGCTCTCGAGCAAATTCAAGTCGTGCTCGACGGCGTGCTACTGTTAATGCTGGGCCTGTTGCAGCTCTTTTTGGGGTCAGGTTCCGTTCAGCAAGTCTCCTTCTGACGGTATCTGAACTTATGACCACTTGGCGTTCGTCACGCAGACTTTGTTGGACTTGAACTGCGTTGAGGTGGCGATTTCGCAGAACAGTAAGGTGGATATAACGATCATCTGCTGCTGATGTAGCCCTAGGTCTGCCCGTACCTGGACGGCGATCGAATGCTCCAGTCTGTAGGTATCGTCTGTAAACTCGTTGCACCGAAGATCTGCTGATTCGAAGCCTTCGAGCGACTTCACGTTGCGCAATGCCTGCTTGAAGTAATACTACAGCTTGAGCTGCTTCCTGAGGTGTTGTATCCATTATTAATCGAAAAAAGTAGCAAAAACACACGCGTCTGAGCAAACGATGGACAAAAACTAAAGAAATGATAAGAAATATCCGACTACCCTCATTGTAGAGAAAAAGAACGCTAATTTCAAACTCTGGTGAAAACAGAGCAAATCGTTAGCATTGTGTTTGTTGCTTGATTACAATGTGAGTTGACGGTACTTTCGAATTAATTTGTAGTCATTTTAATCACCATGAAACGCACTTTTTGTAGGTATAACTTTGATAGTTGTAAGTTTTATACTTTTTGAGAAAATCGAATCAGAGTTCCTAGGTAGCGGGTGGCTCGGTTTATTTGCTGACCAGTGTAGATTATAATAATTAATTGGTTTCAATTATGTTTGGCAATATGACCTGTTGTTGATCAGTAATATTACCTGTTCCTGTGCGCTCCCGATTTATAAACCGGTTTACCAGAACAATAGATTTTCTATTGTGTCTAGTAACTGACACATTAAAATAGCTGTAGATGACGAGTGCATATGTTAGGGTTTCAAGTTCGCTTACGGAACTCTAAATAGTCGACGAATTACGTTACTTTGTTAGAACACATTCTATGGTCACATTGATAAGGAATACGGATGTATAGGATAAACTAGCTGATATTGTACTGATAAAATTGCAAATCAGAATGAGTTCATTCATATAATTATTATGTCGGTACATATAATATAGTTAGAGTACAGTATGTTTGTACTATATAATGAATTGCTTTGTTTTGAAGTGGGCATATTATGTGTGGACTCGATACAAAGACATTGTCTACATCACGCATGTATCCCCCAAAGGATTAGGCAGAGCAGTTTTTTTATTGTTTATAGGCACGCGTTTGACCACTATCTCACCTGATGCACGTTTGCCTAGAAGTAACCTATTCACTCTTATCTTAAAGACTCCCAGGTTTTAGCTATCAGGAAACACAGACTCCGGCCGGCAATTCCACGCACAATGAATTTAATTGTAAACCAATTATTTGACACAATAAATTTAATTTTAATTTTTTTTAATTTAATGAATGTGTTTTCAAAACGTTGTGTGCGTGTGGATGGGATGTTCACCATGTACAGATGTAACTGTAGTACCCCCACCTTTCACCAGTTATCCCTTAATTATTACTCACGAAGGCCACATACCCCAGACCGTGTTTAAATTTCCACAACTCCTTAAAACTTGAATCTGCCACGCCAGTTATCTTAATAGCTTCGTAAAATCGCATGTCCTTCAACCTTCATGGTATGCAATTGTATATGGTTCTGCTTTTAGAGCGGGGTGATTAACACTCCACACAACCGTTAACGTTCTTAGTTAAAATTTCAAGAAAATTATGCACCTACATATATATTGCCTACAAAAAAAAAAACAACAGACTTCCAAAAAAAAGACACTAAAAATTAAAAAATTACTTTAATTTCGGAAATCGGTGTTTGTATTTTATTTCTTCGTTATTTGACACCGAATTTTAATTTTTAGTGTATTTTTTTTGGAAGTCGGTTGTTTTTTTTTGTAAAAAAGTTTTTTATTTTTCACTTTTTAGTTGTTATAAGTATACCAGAACTAAAAACCACAATAACATGGAACGTAGAATTTAAACATAGTCGTAATTGGAGAACTAAACCGTCATCTAGGTAAACGTATATTTCGTTTTTGTCCAGTTTTTCAAAAAGCGCTAAAGCGATTTCGATAAAATTTATATGGGACCACCTCGGGAGTATATTCTATCGGATACAAAAAAAATCGGTCCTCAATTGACAGAGAAATCGGTGGACATATGTACATAAAAATACTTTAGTCGAACCTAAAACCTCCTCCTTTTCCGAAGTCTGTTAAAAATGTGGGGTCAGCCGATATTCTTCATACTTACATAATACATCATATGTGCCAAAACATAATATTATGTGTGCAATAAACATCCGATTCTGGTCCTCCAAAACATGTGGTACTTACCTACCAAAAATTAGTGTTTTTAAAGGAACCATTTATAAATTTTAATTGTGACTTCGTTAATCATTCAAATGAGCTTAAGAGTCATCTTAACTTTTAGAGATATTCATTAATTATATTAGGTACCTACCTACTTTGTTTCTTTATTGTGTTTTGTCCCTTTAAAGTCCCAAAATTAAACACTCCAACTCTCTCACTAATTGTAAAACCAACTTAAATTTACTTCAATATAAACAGCAAGCCTTTCTGTACAGAAATCGATGATAAAAGAAACTTATTAACACTGTTTTACAGTAGGTACCTACGTTTCCACGACACCCTACGGCGCGGGCTTGAACTGCACCTACTTTTTTTCATAACTACAAATCGCTATTTTCCAGGCCAACATGACATACAAGTTGCATATGAATGGGGTCATCACCGGCTCCTTGAACTGCTTCTGCCTGGCATGCGACGTCTTCTTGAAGTCACCGTACAACGCCACTCACCATATCCGAACATCAGAGCATCAGAAGAACGCAAACGCTGTGCAGTTCTCCGACTTATTTCCAGATGAGCATATTAAAAAGGTGAGTTGGTTAGAGTAGCATTCGGGAGCGTTTTAACATAAGCGGAGGTTAGCGGTGCGGAGCGGAGCGCGGTATTCCTGCACCGCAACGCACGGCTCTGCTTTACCACTAAAGGCTCAATTACACCTTCCGATTTCAAGGTACCCAATTTAGGAAACAGGAAGGTGTTAGAGCAGTTAGTGTCCGATTTAGTGAGATTGAAAAGTCCCGATTTGACTGACTTCCTAAATTGTGTACGATTTATGATAGTGTAGTCGCATCATTCCGATTTAGAGCTAAGTGTTTCCAATTTAGCAATTTTTTCGCTACAAATGGGCTATTAGTATTTTTAAATATGTTTAAAATTAAATTAAATTTTCCAAGGTCCCTTTCCCAGAAAAAAAATCTGAGTCCGCTCTTTTTCTTTTTTGGTCCGCTCCTGGTAGAATCGGTTCGCTAGCGATTTTTGATATTCTGTCTAGGGACTTGAATGTGTAAGAGTTGGCAACACTGCCGATTTAGGATTCTGATTTAGGAGTTCAATTTAGGATAGTGTAATCGCTAGCTTCCTACTTCCTAGTTAGCTTGTTCCTAAATTGGGTCCGTTGAAATCGGAAGGTGTAATTGAGCCTTAACTAACATAAAAGTGCTTGGTCGTACAAGATATTATATATGTAGATATCCTCTTGCTGTCCTGTGGCTCGGTACCTACCTACTTATGTACTATTTATGCAATTGCATTTCCGCAATATGTGACCTTCGAGCTTCGGTTGCTGTGGGAATTTATCCAATATGCATTACATTAGTGGCACTTTAGAGACCAAACACGTGGGCAGATTTCGATAATTCTTACCTCAAATTTGTTCATCTTCATCTTGCGAGTGCTACTAAAGATATCATAAAACATAAAAAAAATATCGTCATGTTCAACATATTAGTTAAACAGTCATTATATTAAACATTTTAAAAACCATCATCATCATCTTTGAAAAACACCAACGCAAAATATAAAACCAAACATATATAAAACACAAAAGAGCTGATGACCTTGGACCGGCTGACCGATTTTGATATATGTTTAACGCGTCAAGCTCCTCATTAGCAGACACAATTAAACCTATTGTTGCGTTACCTTATACCACGCGAGGGACCTGACGCGTTAAGACCATCGCTAGAAAACCTGCTTTAAAATAAAAAAACCCACTCAAATCGGTTCACCTGTTTAAGAGCTACAGTGCCATGCCACAGTCAGACAGACACACACACATAGCGGTCAAACTTATAACACCTCTCTTTTTGCGTTGGGGGTTAAAAATTACTCTACGGCGATAACCCGACGCCATAATGTGAAAATAAAAAAAAATAAAGTAGCTACCTTTTATAAATAAATAAATAATAAGTCGACGAACTACATTAAGTGGGGTGTCAAAATAAAGGGCCCGAGGCGGCGGCGATTCAAAAATAAATAAAAATAATGTTTTCGAAAAACACGACTGTAAAAATCAACTAAAAAGTTTCAAACCAGTCATTTTTCAAGCTGTCGGATGCAATTGGTGGCATGAAATCAATAATTGAACTAAAATACCTGCCACCAATGCATCTAACTTGAGAAGTCACTTATTTGTAACTTTAATTAGTTGTTTTTACAGTCGGGTTTTTTGAAATTATTTAATTTTTTTTACAGCCCACACAAACCGAATTACGCCGGAATAAAAAATAGCCCGTAAAATACGAGTATGTATACCTAATAATATACATTATCACAAAATTTCCAGTTCGTAAGTCAATGAAAAGTTAAGAAATTCTTCGGAACAAAATTTTGTGACAGACGATGGACAGACGGACACGTGAGTGATAGTAATAGGGCTTCGCTTGGACCCTTCGAGTACGGAACCCTAAAAATGAGGACGATTCAGTGCGTTGAAATTTCACGTGACGTCTCACCTGAGTTAAATAAAATTGTACCACTTTTATATACTTAATTGCCCTAGAAGGAGGATAGTGTTTTTACTCAAAAGTGACGTAAGAAGTCCTCACTCCTGAACTTTGATGCGTTTTATATCTTTGTCATTTATAATTGATTTGAAAAAGCAGAAAATACATGTCCAATATTTTTTTATAATCTAAATTCAATCTGCCTAGCGTTGTCCCAACTATCTTGGGGTCGGCTTCCAGTCTAACCGGATGCAGCTGAATACCAGTATTTTACATGGAACGAGTGCTTGTCTGACCTCCACGACCAAGTTACTCGGTAATACGGTAGTACAGTACCCCTTAGTAAGACTGGTTGTCAGACTTTCGGGCTTCAACGACCCGTAACGACTGTCAAAGATCCACGATTGACAGCTGGGACCAACGGCTTAACGTGCTTTCCGAGGCACGGAGGAGTCTCGGTATGTAAAGATGGTCACCCATTCATGGACCAACCCCGGCAATCGTAGCTTAACCTGATGGATCGACCCGTGCGGCTGTTATTACTTTAAAAAAAAAAGCCACGAGATGGACCAAAATATATACATATATATCCCTTATAGTCCCGATGACAACCCGGGTTGTCATCGGGCTTCTTCGACAACCTGTAATCATCCCTATTATACTCACAATTTATCTCATTGGTACCTTTATTAGTTTGGATGTTTCGATTCACTTGTTTTTCCAGTTTAAAGGAGGCTACTACTGCGAGTTCTGCAATGTTCTGATGCCAATTGCTGCCAAAGTTAATGTACATATTACTGAAGAGGACCACAAGCACAACAAGGGAATTCTTCTGCTGAAACCGATGGGTCTTGATGTTGTGGCTTTCAATAACGTTCTTATTGAAGAAAAGGCTTGGCACGGCTTGATTGATGGAGTCTGCTCTCTCTGTAACGCAGAGTTCGAAGATGAGAATGACCATAAGGCTGATGCAGGCCACTCTTTGAATTTGGTTCTGAAACCTATTCAGTTTGGAGTTGATAATGCCATCTTTCGTCACGTAAGTAAAACTTTGTAGAATTACCTACAACTATTCTATTGATTGTTATTGAAATTCTTAAATTGTATATCTTCATATTTAGAGGGACCTTAAAATTAGGGAGTTATCGTGCTTAGTGTCCGGTCATGGACTAGCGATATTCTAGGTACTTCAACTTTTTTAATACTGTTAGGAATCAGAAGTGAGATAAAATAAAAATAAAATAAACAATCTTTAATTGCTCTATATTACTCTTAACAAAAGTATAAAAATACCAAAACACAATAAATATTATTCGAATATAAATTGGTGTTGCCGTTGTCGCACCGCGTGCCTTCTTATATGGTCTGCCATCGGTTGACAGTTGGTCACCTGACATCTCAAGATGTCACCTCGCTTTCCGTTACCAACAATACCTAAACAAATACACCACACACTGGGTTTAATCCACATTCCCTATATTTGGCAGCCATTGTTTTTACCCGACTACCCCAAAAGGAGAGTAATGTTTTTAGTGTGTATATACTCGTATGTCTATTTCTTTGGCACGCGCTGTAGCCTAAGCGGCTTGATGGGTTTTAACAAATGAGGTATGTTTATGTGTGAGGTATATGTGACATAGACTATAAATATGAATTTTTGAAAAAAAAAAAAACTAAATGGCGACCGTCATTAGGTAAGTGGAGTCGTATTTTTACTCGACTGCGCGACGCAAGGGAGGGTAAGGGTGTACACCAATCGGTCGATCATCGATCGATTGGTGTGATAGCTTTGGCTGATCGACGGATACCGGTCGATAAACAATCGAGTAATCCATTCTACCATCGATCGACTCTCGATCGATTGTGTGTACCTGATAGAAGGTTCATCATCATCAGCCTTTTATTGTCCCCACTGCTGGGGCACAGGCCTCCTCTCTATGAGAGGGTGGCGGCCGTAATAAGTAAGTAAATTTAGTAAATTTTATTTCACAAAGAACAACCAAAATCTATTCACAAATGGCGGAGATATCGCGTAGATTTCTGAAGTTCCTAGAGACAGTTTGCTGGTAGCCTCATGAAGCTAACTTTGTCGTACCGTTGACCTATGTGGGTCCAGATCTCATCGGTCTTGATGCTGATTGATTGATTCTCAAATAGTGAGAGAGGGAGAGTATTTAAACAACAACCATTTGCCGTTGGTGGGTCGTTGTAGTTAATATGTGGTGGTAGTACACATACATAGCGGCATAACTTAACAAAAAAAAAAAATTGCTGTCAAAAAGCGGGGAAGTGCCAAAGTGTGTGATGTATTTGTGTAAATAGTTCTTATACAATACCTAAGTAACTAGAATATCGCTACATTACCTACATCTAGTGTTCCCTCATTATCAGTTATTTATTAATTTTGTGTTTTGATATACCTACTTGTCCAAGCAGAATATTCTGGTACTGTCAGTATCTGAGACTCATGAGAATAATCAAATCCAAACAATATGGATTTTAAACAAGTGTTTATTCATAAAATCCAACTATGGTAAGTTGGATTTTATAAAAAAATAAGTGATTTTATTTGTGTAATTTCAGTTAGACGATACAGCTGTCCAGTGCCTGACATGCAACAAGTTGGTAGCGCCCGGTAGGATGAGCAAACATTTTGACGACACAGAGCATCTCGAGCTTCACGTGAAGCGACGCATCGAAACTAATGGAGTCTCTCAAGGAACCGATGCTGAAACAAACTGTCAAGAAAAAGCAACCGACATTACTTCAGTTACAGAAAATGATGACGAAATGAGGAAACCGAATATACACCATGATAACAAAGGAGAAGATTTAAATGATAACGAAAATTCACCGACTAAAGACAAATCTAAAATTCTGGAATCTATTGCCAAGTACCAAACTAAAGGAATCAACATTAATTTGGAAACAGAAACAGCTTTCTGTAAAAAATGTTCAGAAGTTGTAACATTTGATTTCATGGAGATAGAAAATCACATTGAAAATCATCCATCAACTGCATCGGTCGATTCCGGCTTGCTATATCCATCAAACGTGGATCAAAACTTGAATCGTGTCGATATTAATGACAAAACAACACAATCTTCTAACAATCAACAAAATGATGAGGTTGTAAATGGCACCTTAAAAGCTTTACGAGAAAATGTCGAAAATTATTCCTTACATGCAGAAGATAGTGATATCGATTCGACGTCGTCAGATAACTGCATTCTCCAGACAGAGAATTTTGAAAAAGGTAGCGAAGAAGAAGAGCCAAGTGACTTTGCAAAAGCAAATAAAATAACTTACAATAAGAACAATAGCCAATCTTTTTGTCGCATTTGTGAAGTACATCTGCCGGCTAATTTGAAGTCAATGAAGGAGCATGTGCAAGGAGCGAATCACAAAAAACGGGTAATCTCCTATATGAGCCGGCAGAAATCTCCAGGCAAGCTGGTGAAACAGTCGTCCAAAGAATTTGTCAACTCTGCTTACAATTTAGAAGAACCCGCGTATACCGCATGCGTCATCAACGAGAAATATTGCATTCTTCGGAATAGTTTTCACTTCATATCAGAGAATAGTTCAAGAGTAAGGTGCATGGTATGCGAGGTCAACTTGCCGCCATATTCCGATGTTGAGGACCATTGTAAGACTACACGGCACTCCATGAAGTGGCGTGGAGTGCCTGTCATTATATCGGAGAAGAACGAATTCATTAGAGAGGTAAATGAACATTGCTGTCTAGGTTTTTACTAGACAAAGGAATATCTGAGATTTATTTTTTATTTTTGTCTTTGGTTAATAATATGTCATTAACGTTACAGATTCGTCCCGGGCTGTATCACTGCGGGTTTTGCCACCTCGTAGTCTCGGGTTGGACCGACATGAAACGCCACCTGGAGTGTTCCGACCACCGGCTACATAGAATTGTTTGGGAAAATCGATTGAGAAGTAATTTGCCTGATTTACAGCGATTCAAGATGCAAGAACATCTGCGTGCCATGGTCACGATGAGACTTTTCAATATGTTTTATTGATGCTTCTATGTAGGTAACTAAGTGCGGACTTGATTTAAATTAGTTGTACCTGTTTATAATTAAGATATTAAATATTATTAGGGTAGTAATCGGGTGACCCAATTCGAGATTTCTGATATTAAAATATCAAATCAATATAAGTAAGTGCCAACTTATTAATAATGATAGTACCTAATACTTACTTATAATTTTCTAATATATATTTTTTTATTAATCTTATTCTTCTTGATCCGGTCGAGATAAGTTACAAGGACTTTCATTGGTTACGGAGGCTCCAACATTGCAGTTTTGTTGATATACAAATCCAAAGATCTTGGGGGCCTGTTGTTTCTTTCATGATGTGTGACAAAACCTGTGCTGTAAGACCACCAATTGTACACTTACTTTTATTGTAGTTCGTAATATATAAATAATATTAAACAAAGTCGCTGTCGGCTGGTTCTCACTAATAGAAGGTATCTAAATTTCACCCGTGTGAAGCCCACCCCGGCTTCACACGGGCGCAATTTCACACTTGAAATCGTAAATAATTATTATGTTCATGCCAACGTGTGAAGCGCACCATTATGTCTTATTTACAGTGTTGTTAATATACATAACTTGTACTACTCAAATCGGGTCAGCCTGTATAATTATTATTGTTATAAAACAGTTTGTTGAAACTATTGAATTTTGTACAGATTAAACTATAGCTGTACTTCTAAGGCCATTCTCAAATTTAATACAATTTTAAGCTTTGTAAACACAAATCTAGATTGTTTTATTTAGTTCCCGGTCAAGTTGTGTGATTGAGGGCGAGATCGTGGCTAAATAATGACAGTCGCATGGCGCGATCTTCGAGGTTAACCAACGCTTGCGGAGGTTGGTCCGTGGATGGGAGACTATCTTTATGTACAGGATGTAACGGAAATGTGTGGTCATATTTAAAAAAAAATTAAAACTTTCTCTAAGAAAAAATTGAAATTTCCCAAAAAAAACATGAACTTTCCATACAAAGTTATCACCAGCTGATCAAAGGTAAAAATTATTTGGGAGGTAAAAATTATTTTTGAAAATTTCCTCAGGTTTTCTTGAAGAAAGTTGTTCATTTCGATGGGCAGATGCACTTCTTAAAAATGACCACACTTTTCCGTTACAGCCTGTGTATGAAGTTTAAAGTCCTGACTTGACTGATATATCAACGCACAGCCTAAACCGCTGGTCCTAGAGACATTTTTTCAACGGTGTTTCCCAGGAGCAACAAAGATGAGGTAGGTATTTACCTTTAATTACATTGTATAGCAGGCCGTGGGTGGCCGCATATCTTTCACAGACGCTCAGCATCTCCCTGATTGAGCCAGCCGTTGGACCCAACAGCACCATGTCATCAGAGTAGCTTAAATTATTGACGCTAGCACCATCTAGTTTGCTCCTAACTGGTCTGCGGCTGAGTTCAACGATCAACTCCTTTATTTTCAAATGTTTCAGTTATGATTTATTTTAGTTCCAAAGTCAATTTTCTCGAAAACTATTATGGTACTCATTTAAGTACCCATTATGTACTTAGTAATTATTTACCATTACCAACTAAGAAAGCGATTGGCGAACCATCGAAAATCGCTTCCATATTTGGTAACCGGTAGCACAATATAAATATGGACAGTAGGGAAACTACGAAGAAATTGAATGGTCGAAACGGCACACTCACACAGACGCGCGCATCTACGCTAGCCCTAAGTCCTAAGCGATAGTCGCGGTGCTCGCAGTTGCGGCTGCCGTGTCGAGACGAATGGTCGTGTTACGTTTATTTCCTGAGCCACGGACCGTTTAAAAATGCCACGAGCGTATTGTTCAGTGTACGGTTGTATGAACTCGGCTTGTTCAAATTCGGGGCTTTCGTTTTTTAAACTCCCTGCTGATCTTGAAAGGTAAGAATGATTTTATTGTTAGTATTTATAAATTGCGTCGGTGTGTTAAACTAAGAATAAAGAAACAATCCTGTGAAGATCTATATAAAATGGATATCGAATTACGGTCCGTGTGTTAATAGGAATTTCGTAAATGTGTTTGTAAGTCCAAGATGGCGGCTGCAAACATTTTCAAATTCTCGTCATTGGTATTGTTTTCATAGTTTTTGAGAATGAGTGATGTCAAAATGTAAATCCAAGATGGCGACTGCGAAAATTTTAATTTTTTGAAGTTATACTTCTTTATGCGTGTTATGAGAAAATGATGAGAGTGAAATTTTAAGATGCGCGCGCATCACTGTCACACAAAATTCACAGGTTGAAGTTAGCTAGAAGTCTAGAACCGATCCACCCTGAAGTTAGCTATGTGCATGCAAAACTGACAGTCATTTTAAAATCAAAGATGGCGGATGCCACTTTTTGTCAAACATTCGCTAAGGGTATCGTGTAATAGGTTTTTGGGGATACCGATAGCTAATCTAACATTCATTTTAGAATCCACGATGGTGAATCATTGTTTTTCTTAAAATTGTGAATTTATTGTAGTTATACTTCTTTAGGCGCGTTATGAAAAAATTATGAGAGTGAAATTTTAAGATGCGCGCGCATCTTTGTCACACAAAATTCACAGGTTGAAGTTAGCTAGAACCGACACCCTGAAGTTGGCTATGGTCTGTGGTTCATGAAGAATAATTGTTTTCCTTTTGTAAACTTTGTGACAGTTTGGTTTTTCATCTTGTTACGCCAAAGAAGTATAACTTCTGATGTGCGTACAAAAGTACACACACACTTTTTTTTTTCGTCATCGGTATCATTTTCATAGTTTCGGAGGGTGCTAAAGCCGATAGTGAGGTCAAAATGTAAATCCAAGATGGCGACTGCGGAATTTTTTTTTTCGTTTTAAATCATTCGTGAGAAAGACCTCCTGAGTTGTAAAAAGTGGCTGCCATCTTAAACTTTCTGGTTATTGAAGTTTCATAATATATCTAGGGATCTGCATCAGATCATCTCAGCGCATTTTGACTTCACTTTAACACCCTCGAAAACCATGAAAACGATAAACATGATGAAAATTTTCGCAGCCGCCATCTTTGATTTATATTTTGACCTCACCAACGGCTTTAACACCCTCGTTAACTATGAAAACGACACCCATGCCAAATAATTTGAAATTTTTCACAGGAGCCATCTTTTAGAAAAAGAAAGTGGCATGGAATAACATGCACTAACGCATTTTTGCGTGACTATTTCTCCCAGTCAACTACCGCAAGCTGTGTTATAGAACTTCGTTCCAAAAAAAAAAATTTTTTTTCAAACATGAAGCCATTCAAGAGCCCGCGCGGGCCCCCCCGCGTCGGCAGGAGCGCCCGAACATTCGCGCCGCGCGAGCGCCCGGCTCGTTGCTAAATTAAAGCTTAATATCTCAGAAACTACTGGAGCTATATGTAAACAAAAAATACGTGTGTATTGCTGATAATATAGAGAATCGACATACGTGAAAACTAAAGAATGATAAAGTGTATAAAGTACTTCAAATGAAATGTAAACGTAAAAAAACGATTGAAAGATGGAATGTTGACCTACTTTATCGTTGTATTTTACTGTTTTATGTGTTTGTAAATACTAATTATTAACTACTTTCGACATTACGAGCGATGTTTTAAGAGATTATGAAGTAAATAATACTAAAAAATAAATAAACATAATTTATACAATTACGTAAACATTCCACCGTTTCCATGTTCCGTTTCTCAATTTTAGTATTTTCAACACAGACGGGACCTCTGAGAAGTTTATGTATTCGTAATCCTCGAAATTTTGCCGATTTTATGGATAGATAACATAGGTAGGTTGGATTTTACGAAAATTCCAATTAAATCACAAAGTTGACATAAGTTGTCTGTTGACACTGACTGTTGACGGACGACATTTCAAAAATTTAAAAAAAAAAAAATCTCTATGTCATAGTGCGGGGTGCCCAAGAACAAAAAGACGCGGAATTTAGTCGAGTACCATAAACAATAAAGTAAGAACACACTAATAATAATAATAATAATAATAATAATAATAAATTTATTCACAAACTTTTTTACAAGATTCTTATGAAAACCCTGACTTCTGAGCTAGGTAAAAAAAAAAAAACCTGTATTACAGAAGTCAGTGCCCTCTCCCACTTTCTACCTGATACAAATTGTGAATAAAAAAAATAAAAAAAAACAATAATAATAATAATAAGATGAAATAAATCAAATAAGTGATGGGTTAGGTTTACTCATGATGTGTTTATGCATGTAGATGAAACGTCTTTGTATGTACGTGTGTGTGTGAGGGTGTGTGTGTGTGAGGGTGAGTGTGAGTGAGGGTGTGTGTGTGTGAGGGTGTGTGTGTGTGATGGATGCTAGATGAAGGTGAGGTATGTGGTAGTAGGGAATATTAATCTGTGAGCAATAACGTTTCAGTTTGGTCGTAGTTTAATTGAAGTAGCCAGTTCTTAATTTTCATTTTTGTTTCTCGAACAGTAAGAGGATGAATGTTTATTATTTTATTTATCTTATTGTATAAGTAGGAAGACCTATAAGATTGCTGTCGTCTAGCCGTAGCTGTCCGACATCTGACAGGTAAGCATACGTTAGTAATAACACGTTTACTCTTATACACATTTACATCACAGGGAGTTTGCTTGTGTTTTTTTAATATAATTTGGGATATGTATAATTGTCTAATTGTTAACAGTTCGCAATTTTCATACAATTGTTTAGTCGGATATCTGAAGGGCTTAAAAGTCATTACTTTCAATAATGACCTCTGAGCCCTTTCTAATAGCATCATGTGGGTTTTACAGGCACCACCCCAGACCCCTACACAATATCCAAGTATGGATTGAGCTAAAGCATAATATATATTACGTAGTAGAGGAAATTCCGCGGCGTGCCTAAGTTTTTTGAAAACCCAGATTAGCTTCCTAGTGCGACCCGTAACAAGACTTATATGGGGTTCCCAACTTAGCCTCTCATCTAAGATAACACCCAAGTATTTGACCTGTGTTACTTTATTAATAGAAAGACAAGAACAGCTATTACTATTAGGATAGTTACAAGAATGAACTCTAATACTAACGTTTTTAAGGTTAGTTTTGGAAAATGAAAATTGTATGAATGAAGATTTAGAAATGTTGAGAGTAAGGAGATTTGCTTCAAGCCATTGGCCAAGACGATGGAGGCCGTTCTCGGCAATGCGACGTACCTCCTCCCAAGTCCCTCCATGGAATATTACGGCTGTATCGTCAGCATACGCAAATATTTTACCGTTGCAGAGTGGTTGAAGACATAGGTCATTGATATACACCAGGAAGAGGCTTGGGCCGAGTATACTACCCTGAGGAACGCCATAGACAACATTTGCATCAGAGCTAACATAGTTTCCAATCTTTACCTGCTGTCTACGGTTACACAAAAAGTCCTCAAACATTTTTAGGGCCGTTCCTCTTACGCCAATGACATCAAGCTTGCTCACAAGTGCTGAAATCGAGACCGTGTCGAATGCTTTGGCTAAATCAAGGAAAACTCCTATACACTTTTGATTTTTGTCAACTTTAGACTAGCATCGCCCCCACAGCAAAAAAAAGGTTTAAAGCAAAAAAACGGGGTGGATCGCTCTGGTCATCGTGGCGTTCCTGCGGACTTTTTTTTGGATGACCATGGCATTCCGGACGTGTGAGTGGCTCTACTGTGCCGGTAGTCCCGTAGGTTTTTGAAAGGCTTATCCAAAGATATACCCACACGATGGGATAAACGAAAAAAAATATCATCCCCACTTTACGTGTCCCGTATTAATATGCAAAATAACAGCTTTCTACTACCAGCGAAAGGCGAAACTATAAAGGGTTACTTGTTACGACTACGAAACTCTAAAAATCGATACACAAACTTCACTATAAAGCAGAATAGTGCTCTATGTTGTCTATGGTCAGGGCTTTCCAGAGACGACAACTTTAGTTTTTGATAATCTGTGTTAAGGAAGGCATTACTATACTCTTTGCAAATCAATTAATTTTATTTTATTGGAACTAAAAGTGCTGCATTTAAGTAATCTTCCGTTGCTTGATAGAACTGCCAAGCACCAAAATAGTACATTTACTGTAAGTACAATTGGTCGTTTTTAATAACACTGGTCAACAAATATACATTATTGTGGGTAACATGAAAAATTCACAATCATAGAATTCATTTTGGAACTACTTAACCGTGTCATATTATGATTTTTTGAAGTGTCATGTTATCACTGTGAAGGATTTACTTTTTAGCGTTTTTTTTTATTTACGTCAGAATACTTAAACTATTTACCGGACTGCTGCAGAAGGTAGGTAATATTTTAAAAGTATACTCATATTTTTGTGTAAAATGACCGTTAACTTACAACAAAACTGTTTTTTAAAAACAAAACAACTTGAATAAACCATTAAAAGTTAAATAATACACATCATCATTCATTCTCCTGCCCTTATCCCAATTTATTTGGGGTCGGCGCAACATGTCTTTTTCTTCCATACTCCTCTATTAGTCGTCATCTCTGTAGTCACCCCCTTTTTACCCATATTCTCTTTCAAAAATAATATATATTTTAAATAATACACATCTAAGGTAACAAAACAATTTTGTAATGAGGGTAGATAGATATGTATTTAAAAATAACGCACGATCCTTGTTACAGAATTTAGTTGATTAGTAAATTCTAATGTACTGTTTCCTAGTGTGTTAGTATATTTTCTTGGTGTTGAGATGGATAAGGATAAGTTTGTTGATTAAGTGATGTCAGAGAAGCTGTATATATAAAAAACTTTTTTACAAAAAAACAGAACCGACTTCCAAAAAAAGTGGAAAATAACTTTCATTTCGGAAGTCGGTGTTTCTGGTTTTGTGTCTTCGTTTTTTGACACCGACTTCCTAAATTAAAGTTATTTTCCACTTTTTTTAGAAGTCGGTTCTATTTTTTTGTAAAAACGTTTTTTATTTTTCACTTTTTAGTTGTGATTCCCCTTTAAACTGTGTTAACAATTCATAGACATACGATCGCAGCAATCGCGGTTGATTTGCTGTCAATTTTTGAAGAGTTCCGTTGTTTGTCTCCGAAAGCCATCATCAGATCTATAATATGAAATTTAAATGGAACCATTTCGGAACAAACCCCTTTCGAACAAAAAAAATAATTTTGAAAATCCGTCTGTAAATGACGGAGTTATGCCCGATACAAACATCCGAATTGATAACCTCCTTCTTTTTAAAGTCGGTTAAAAATTCAAAGTCCTGGCTGACTGACTGATGTATCGACGCACAGACTAAACTGCTGGTCCTAGACACATGAAAGGAGGGTGTGTTCTTTGTGAAGAGTAAGTATCCACTTTTTTTGGCCTCGCACAGGTCTTTTCTATATTCACTTGTAAAAATGCTTTGTAAAAGTTTTGTTTTTCTGTGCGAGGCACGAAATAATTTTTTTTCTTTTTTTTTTTCACTAAGAAAGGGTTTTTCGAAATTCAACTCTTAATTTAAGGGGGTGAAAAAGGGGTTGAAAGTTTATAACGCGGGAAGTACTAATACCACGCGGGCGAAGCTAGTATTCTATAATTTTTGACGTACAATACCATTATTTTATTAAGGCGTTCGCCAGGGTAGCCCGCGAAATTCAAATTTTCTTATGTTTTTTGCAATTTGCAGGTCAGTGTCAGGTTGTATGTTGGTCAAAATATGATTTGCGACAACGCAAGTACGTATTTTACTAATACCACGCGGGCAAAGCTTGTATTCTATAATTTTTGACGTACAATACGTACAATTTGCAGGTCAGTGTCAGGTTGTATGTTGGTCAAAATATGATTTGCGACCGAAGCAAGTACGTATTTACAGTTCCGTAATCATCAAAATCATCAATACAACTCTCTCAGTTAGAATTGATGCCAAATGTTATGATTTCATTAAATAAGTAGGTACCTACTACATTTGACATCAATCATAACTGAAAGAGTTGTATTGATGATTTTAATGATTATAATTCTGTAAATCCATAGTTGCTACGGCCGCGAATCATATTTTGACCAAGATACAACCTGACACTGACCTGCAAATTGCAAAAAACGTAAGAAAACTAGAATTCCGCGGGCTACCCTGGCGCTTTCACCTTAAGTATTTGAGGTATTGTTTTTTTTTAGTAACTATTGACCACCTTTGCTTGGCTTGTGAAAAGAAAACTTGGAAGGATTTTGGAGAGGCCTATGCCCAGCAGTGGGACTGTATAACTATGATTAAATATAAACAAAATATTTGACTAGCTTTCACAAGGTTTCTGTAAAAAAAAATTTTGCGGCGTTGCAAATTAGACGCAAGGCAGGTGATGTAAAATCTGCCTGCACTACACTACTCGCGAAGTTACTTCACGAAGTACTCTTCGAAGTTGACCGAAGTATGTAAGTATGCGAGCCGAGGTGGCACGAAGCGAACCGAAGTGCCCTTCTACACTATCGTGTTCGCTCAACTTCGATCAGCAGGTTTTAGTCAATCGACTTCTTATTATTATAAATGCGAAAGTTTGGTTGGATGGATGTTTGTTACTCGATCACTCCAGAACGGCTGAACGAATCTGGATGAAGTTTGGCACAGAAATAGATTATGGTCTGGAATCCTACTTCATACTATAAATAAATTCTATTTATAAATTCTAATTTTAATTTTCCACCATGTTTTGTTTTAATGGTAATTTTGTTTTATTTATTTTTTTTCCATTTATAAATTTCTCTTTCGTTATTTTTAATTTTCTGAAATTGTACTAATTTATGGGGAATGCACTGGCTCCTGTAATACAGTTTGAAGCTAGCTCGGGAGCCAGGGAATTTCATGTAAAATGTAATGAAAACTGCTTCAATAAACAATTTATTATTATTTTTATTATTAAATGCGAAAGGTAGTCCATAAAAGATCCATTATCACTTCGAAAAGTACAAAATAAAACAGTTGATTCGCGGCGAAGCAAGTATGTATTTATAGAGTTACTTATAATCATTTAAATCATCAATACAACTCGCTCAGTTAGAATTGATGTCAAATGTCATGATTTCATGAAATACCTACATTTGACATCATATCTGCCATGTTTTTTTTTTTTTTTTGGGGGTGGTGGGAAATCATCTTATGACTTCTTCCGCTCTAGGGTGGAGCGGAAGGACGTGTCAGACTTTTACTGACTAAAACCCACCCCTGTTCCTCCCTGCCCTACATGCTCAGGGGCGAGGTAACTCTTTCGAATTTATCCTCCACCCCCGGGCAGGCATTGGCCGTGGCAGGCCCCATCCTTTGCTGACAACTCTTTGAGGCGCGCGTGGAACACTACGCGCCGTCGACTCTCGGACCTGGTGCTGATCGGGCGGCGAGTTACCCACTACTCGCCGTCCGCAGGCCCGGGTCTACGGTGGCCGGAGATCGTCTCGCGGGGTCCGAACCCCCTGGCGTCTCCTGCGGCGGCAGCTGCTGAGGGCGTTAGGGCGACTCGGCTGTTGTTGAGTCTCCCTAACGTATGCCGCCTCCCTCTTCGCGAGCATCACTGCTTCGCAGAAGGAGGAGACTGCTTTCCATTCCCTCTCGCTCCGTACCATGGCCTGAATCAGGGCACGGCGCGAGAGATCTCTGCCGCCTATCGCATCCACGAGGACACGGCGGTGTTCTGCCCAAGCGGGGCAAACCTCCACCGTATGCTCCACCGTGTCCTCTGGGCGATCCTCGCAGTGGAAACACCCGGGGGTCACCTCCGCCTTGATCCGACACAGGTACCTCCCGAAACAGCCATGTCCGGTGAGTACCTGCGTCAGGCGGAAGGTGAGGGCGCCGTGGCGCCTCTCCAGCCACTCCTCAAAGAGGGGCACTACCGCCGCGATGGTGGCGTGCCCAGCGCTGGGTTGCGACAGTCGCTCTCTCCATGTCACCATGAGATCCTGCCGGAGCTCTGTCCGCCGAGCCGCGAGGTGTCGCGGCAGCGGAGTTTCGCCCCGGCGTTTGGCCTCCTCGCGCCACTCATACAGGTGCGCGAGGATTTTTGCCTCCAGATCCCACGGTGACAGTCCGGCAAGGAGGCTCGCAGCCTCACGCACGGGAGACCGTGCGGTATCCTCGGATATCATATCTGCCATGTTTAGGTACACCTTATTTTTTGTCCTTATATCAATAATTTTACTATTTGTATGTGCTTTAGTCAAGCAGAAATTGCAATTTCAATATTGTAATAAATTTTAGTGAAAATAGCACTTTTTATGAATTAAGTGTTACTTTGACACATGTATTTTTTCGTCACTACCGGCCATTGACATATAAATTATATGGACTGGACATGTTTGACCATAGAAAAAGCAGTTATACAAATATGTGGCATATCGACGCCAAAATCATAAAAATACGACTCTCTTTTTAACTTTCTTAATTTTGCTTAAGAAATTAAAGGACAAATGTCAAAAACAGTCCAAGAAGAAAAGTCCAAAAAGAGACTTAATGAGAAAGTTAGAAAACAAACGAAAAAAAAATATCTTCAGTAATAATTTGTTTCCCTTTTAAATCTTTGATAGATTTAAAAGGAAAAGAAATTTAATAAATTCAAAACCTCAAGCTTTGTTTATTAAATAAAAGAGTAATAGATATATATATAGGTATACATGAATTTGAGATACAAATATTGTGGGAAGAACTACTACTACTCTACTGAAAGTATATCACACAGAAATTACCTGAAAAAAATTGTCTTGTGCAGAAATTAATGAGATTGATTTGTTCAATATATTTAAAGACTTTACTATAATTATTGTTGACTTTTAATTAAAACCCAAAAATCATCTGCATGTTAGAAAAGATATGTGTTGGAGAAGTCCGTCCCGGGAGCCCACTGCGGATTCAGCGTCATTTGTTTTCTTTGAACTTGTTGCCTCCGTCTCGAAGGTCTACTTAACGCAAGGCTCTAGAATAACACTAACAGTGTTTTTTGTTTTTTTTTTTTTTGGGGGTTGGGAAATCATCCTATGACTTCTTCCGCTCTAGGATGGAGCGGAAGGGCGTGTCAGACTCTTACTGACTAAAACCCACCCCTGTTCCCCCCTGCCTCGAGTGCCCAGGGGCGAGGTAACTCTTTCGAATTTATCCTCCACCCCCGGGCAACACTAACAGTGTTACTTTTGCCTTTTTTTTTAATGTCAAAATTTGATGCCAAGACATTGGCAGAATTATGAGAAATGTCATTGCATTGCTCAATAGAAGCAATTAGTTTTGCCAAATTCTTGGCTGTTATACAAAATAAATATGATAGCGACACTACAGGCTATTTGTCTCCTACAATAATTTGAAAGATAGTATCTATCTATATGATTCTTATCTTTTGTCAAATAAAAACGATTACCAATGTAATTGTTAAGGTCAATTAGATGGAATAAGTTATTATTAAATAACAAATTGTGCAATTTTATATTAATATGATATCTAATTTGATTTTCTTCCTGTGGCAAACTTTGGCTATAAGGGAAAGTGAACATCACAATTTTTCTTAAATTAAGGTCAGACAAGGTTCTATAATATTGGAGCAATTCTCCTTTGTTCACAGTACCCCTATCACCAACTAAAATTATGAGTAGGTATAGTATCCTGGTTAAAATTACATTTTATAATCTCTTTCATTATTTCCAACAAAGTACAACCAGGCATGCAGTTATTCATTATTGAGTGTCCCGGATATTCATTTATCAAAAAGTGGCCTAAATCCTTTCCAATCTCATGACAATAGATAACTATTTCTTTATTTACAATTTGTTGCGATAAACAATTAGTTTTTTCTACTGGCTGGTTAATAATTTTGCGTTAATAATTTTGACAGAGCTTTTAGTTTTGATAGACCCCCATAGTTTTAACGTGGTTTAAAATGCCTGCCTGCCAAACAAATCACAGGAAATGAGCTATCTCCATTATTTCAGATGTGAAAAAAAATACAAACATCCGAATTGATAACCTCCTTCTTTTTGAAGTCGGTTAAAAACTGAAATAAAACTTAGTCTAATTATACTGCCTGCCTTAATGATAATCAGTTCATAAACAAATTAATGTAACAGCGAGCGAAGCGAGCTCCAAAACTTAACTTCCCCACTTCGTGACGGATAAGAAACCGTACCAAAGTGTACTTCGAAGTTACCTACAAATCGCTTTTTTCCAGGCCACCATGACATTCAAGCTGCATATGAACGGGGTCATCACCGGCTCCTTGAACTGTTTCTGCCTGGCATGCGACGTGTTTTTGAAATCCCAGCACGACGCCACTCACCATATCCGAACATCAGAGCATCAGAAGAACGCAGACGCTGTGCAGTTCTCCGACAAATTTCCAGATGAGCATATTAAAAAGGTGAGTTGGTTAGAGTAGCATTCGGGCGCGTTTTCACAAAAGCGGAGGTTAGCAGAGCGTAGCGGAACACTGTATTTCTGCACTGCGCAGCTCAGCTCTCATTCACTGTTATAATAACTAACATAAAGTGCTAGGTCGGGCCACATAACAATATAGTCATACATCCTCTTGCTGTCCTGTGACGTAGTGTTGCCAAAACGTAAGAACTAGAAAGATCGTATGAAATCGCTAAGAATTATGTTATTTTAATTACCCGTGCAATCGCATTTCTGCATAATAAGTGACCTTCGGTTGCTGCGAGGATTTATTTAAGTCCGGGGAGTACCCGATATGTGTAACAATCATTACCGTACACTTAGCACGATGACTCAACAGCATATTGTTTTTTTATCAGTATGATGATCATACACCTATTTAAATTCAAATTTTTCCTCGGCTTTGCTCGCTCTGCCCACACAAACCGATTTACGCCGGGATAATAGAAAACTTTTTTGCAATAAAATAAAACTGACTTCCAAAAAAAGTGCAAAATAACTTCAATTTCGGAAGTCGATGTTTTTGGTTTTGTGTCTTATTTTTTTGCAAAAAAAGTTTTTTTTTAGTTCTGTTGTCTGTCTCCGAAAGCCATCATCAGATCTATATGAAATTTAAATGGGACCATTTCGAAACAAACCCCTTTCGAACAAAAAAAGAATTTTGCAAATCCGTCAATATATGACAGAGTTATGTCCAAACATACATTAAAAACAAAAAAAACGAACATCCGAATTGATAACCTCCTTCTTTTTGAAGTCGGTTAAAAAGTAGCCTGTGGCACTCGCGACGGTGAAGCTCTCTAACAGTAATAGATTATTTTTTTATCTTTGATAGGTTTGCGCTAGACCACTATCACACGACGATGGAGCACGCTTCCCCAGCAGCAACCTATTCACTCTAATCTTAAAGACCCCAGATTTACCTTTAAACATTCAATTTACTTCTTTAGTTGTTTGGTACCTATATACAAGTTCAGATGATTCGATTCACTTGTTTTCCAGTTCAAAGGGGGCTACTACTGCAAATTCTGCAATGTTCTGATGCCAATTGCTTCCAAAGTTAATATACATATTGCTGAAGATGAACACAAGCACAACAAGGGAATTCTTCTGCTGACACCGATGGGTCTTGATGTTGTGGCTTTCAATAACGTTCTTATTGAAGAAAAGGCTTGGCACGGCTTGATTGATGGAGTCTGCTCTCTCTGTAACGCAGAGTTCGAAGATGAGAATGACCATAAGGCTGATGCAGGCCACTCTTTGAATTTGGTACTGAAGCCTATTCAGTTTGGAGTTGATAATGCCATCGTTCGTCACGTAAGTACAAACTTTGTAATGGAATTTCAATTAGTATATTAAAATATTACGTTGTAATTGAAACAGTTAAATTTTACCTATATTATCCTTTTAAATAAGGGACATGTGTATATTAAAGTAAATCTAGTGTTACCTTATACCACTTATTAATTAATTTTGTGTTTTGATTAAGTACCTACCTCTTCAAGCAGAATATTGATGGTATTGTCAGTCAGAACGGAATAATCGAATCAAAAGAAAATGAAACAAAAGTCCTCATAAAAAAAATCTACTCACAATAGAATTTATTATTTATGTAATTTCAGTTAGACGACACAGCTGTCCAATGCCTGACTTGCAACAAGTTGCTAGCTCCCGGCAGAATGGGCAAACATTTTGACGACCCAGGGCATCTCGAGCTTTACGTGAAACGACGCATCAAAACTAATGGAGCCTGTCAAGGAACCGAAGCTAAAGAAAACTGCCAAGAAAAAGCAACAAAAATGACTTTAGAAACAAAAAATGATGACAAAATGAAGAAACCGAATATAGATAACGATGTCAATAAGAAGAATAAGAGAGAAGATACGAATAACAACGAAAAATCACCGACTAAAGACAAATCTAAAATTCTGGAATGCATTGCGAAGTACCAAACTAAAGGAATCAACATTAATTTGGAAACAGAAACAGCTTTCTGTAAAAAATGTTCAGAAGTTGTAACATTTGACATCATGGAGATAGAAAACCACATTGAAAATCATTCATCAGCTACAACGGTTGATTCCGACTTGCGATATCCATCAAACGTGGATCAAAACTTGAATCGAGTCGATGTTAATGACAGAACAACACAATCTTCTAACAATCAACATAATGATGACGTTGTAGATGACACGACCCGAGAAAATGCCCAAAATGATTCCTTACATGCAGAAGATAGTGATACCGATTCGTCATCGTCAGATGACTGCATTCTCCATACAGAGAATTTTGAAAAAGTTAGCCAAGAAGAAGGTGTAAGCGACTTTGCAAAAGCAAATAAAATAACTTATAACGGGAACAATAAACAATCTTTTTGCCGCATTTGTGAAGTACATCTGCCGGCTTCTTTAAAGTCTCTGAATGAGCATGTGCAAGGAACGAATCACAAAAAACGGGTAATCTCTTCTATGATCCGAACGGTATCTCCAAGCAAGCTGGTGAAACAGTCAACCAGAGAATTTGTCAATTCTGCTTACTTTGCAGAAGGACCCTCATATACCGGCACCATCATAAACGACAAATATTGCATTCTTCGAAATAGTTTTCACCTCATAACAGGGAATAGTTCAAGAGTGAGGTGCATGGTATGCGAGGTCAACTTGCCGCCGAATTCCGATGTTGATGACCATTGTAATACTCCACGGCACCTCATAAAATGGGTAGGAGTGCCTGTCATTGTGTCAGAGAGAAACGAATTTATTAGAGAGGTAAATGAACTATTTATTAATTTGCTGTCTAGCTCTAAATAAGGTTATAGGAAGATCTGAGATTTTAAATATTTTTTTTTTTGTTTCATTTTTGTTTGGTAAGTTGCAGGTTCGTCCCGGGCTGTATCACTGCGGTTATTGTCACCTCGTAGTCTCTTGTTGGACTGACATGAAACTTCACCTGGAGTGTTCCGACCACCGGGAACATAAAACTGTTTGGGAAAATCGAATGATGTGTCATATGCCTGGCTTAATGGAATTCAAGATGCTAGAACAACTGGCCGGGATGAGGTTTTTCAATATGACTAATTGATGCTTTTATACATGTAGGTATTTAAGTGCGGACTTGTTGTTGTCCCTTCTTACAACGATTCAGTACATGATTCTGGACCCCCTAGCGTTGAAATTTTTCGTCGGCTTTTTCCTAATTTTTGAAAAAAAAAAATTTTTTTTTTCATTTTAAACTGTATAAAATCGTTATACTTATCTACCCAAAGACATTTTAAATGAAAAAATTTAATTAATTATGTTTACATTAAAAAAAAAAATTTTTTTCACTTTAAACTGTATAAAATCGTTATATCTATCTACCCCAAAGACATTTTAAATGAAAAAATTTGTTAATTATTTTTTCATTTAAAATGTCTTAGAAAAGAATCTCGAAAAGGCCGACGAAAAATTCCAACACTAGGGGGTCCAGAATCATGTACTGAATCACTAGTACGCGTATGTGTGTTCATGTACCTTACACCCTGTATATTATTAGGGTTACAGTAAGGTGATCCAATTCGACTTCCCTGACATTAAAAAAAATCAAATCATTGTATTAATAATATTGTTTTAGTTTTTTTTGACTTAGCTTAAAACTCTACTTTGTTAATTTATTATAAATTTATAAGTAATGATGTCAGTAAATTGGCAGCCTCATCCGGCACCAGTTGATCTGTTCGAGGTAAGTTGCTATCTCTCTTTCTTTCTTTCTTTCTTTAACTTTTGTTGGTTACGGGTTTTCTCTTGACAATAACATGGGGAATGTTGCTCCAACATTTCCGTTATGTTGATACAGATGCTAATTTTAAGAATACCCCACAAAATGTTCAGCAACCACAAATTGAAAGACTTTGGGGTCCTGTTGTTTTCGTCACCGCGATGTGAAAGACCTTGGGGTCGTTACTTTTATTATAGTTCGTTTCGCCATCTGCCTCTGTCTGTTTCTCTGCTTAGTTGTTCTAAATTACGCAAGGGTTTTCGATACGATTTTCACTACGGTTAACGGATATCTATGGTTTTTACTAATAGAAAGATCGATAAACTTCCTAGTTTATAAATTTCACACGTGTGAAGCCCGCCCCGGCTTCACGCTGGTGCAATTTCATACTTCATATCGTAAATATGTTCATTGCAACGTTTAAAGCTTATTTCAGACAATGTTATACTATTCTGCTCAATCCTTGTCCAGTGCTTTTAAAACAGTGGTCAAACATCACTATTTTTTTCTTTAATCGCTTAAATTACTAGGGTTCTATACTTTTTTCTATAATTATTAATGTATATGTTTATTTATTATGTATTTATTGTAGCTATATAAAAATAGCACACCTAAGACTACCTACAGTACTGTCTTTCCTATTTCTCTTTAAAATCCATCCAAAGATTGTCTTGAAGAGATCGCTTTTTGCGATAAGACCGCTCATTGTGTCACCCTTTTTTTACCCTATGTAAAGTATTCTGTAATCTAAATGGTGTACATAATAAAAAGTATTATGTACACCATTTATCTTAGCTGTAGCTTAGGTACAGGGCGTGCGGGGAGGAGAGCGCTGCGCGATCATAGCAAGCAAATAATATATTATAGCAAAGTATGAACGCGTTCTAAATAAATGTATGGTGAGCGATATTCTTGTGCTATGAACTTTATTCTATATAATATTATATTATAGCGTAGTCTGAAATGAGCGTGAAGCGTTTGAACACGCACCATTATATCTTATTTACAGTGCCCTGCATAATTTTTATTGTTACATAACAATTTGTGCCATTGTTGAAACTGTTGAATTCTGTGCAGAATCAAATTGTAGGTGTAAATTGTACTATTAAGGCTATTCTCAAATCGAATACAATTTTAAGCTTTGTAAACACAAATCTAGATTATAGTTTTAACATTCGAAGATTACTTTATTGTTTTTTTATTTAGTTCCCCGTCAAGTTGAGTGCATGAGCGGGAGACCGTAGATAAATAATGACGGTCGCATCGCATGGCTTGATCTTCGAGGTTAAGCAAGGCGTGCCGAGGTTGGTCCGCGGATGGCGACTGTCTATTATTACATAACTGACTGACAGGGTGTTTCTGACTATCTATTCTTAGAATATCTTTTATTTAGAGGTGAAACATGGAAAGAGGCTAATGATATGGCTAATGAAGGTTTTAGAATAGTCTCGGACTGGCTACAGTCAAATCTCACCCCCCTCCCCTCTCTCTCTCTCCTCTCTCTTATCTCTAAATACTGAAAACGAAATACATACCATTTAGCACAATAAAGAGAAGTCAACCACCTCCAAACAGTATACAAATAAAGGCTCACATATGTAATATCACAGGTAGCTCTTGTGACGAACTCTCGAAAACCTTTTCAATTAAATACCTAGGCGTGATCATTAACCAGCATTTAAACTGGAAAGAGCACATTTCAACCCTTACCTCCAGAGTCAGGCAACTTATATATATCTTTAAAAATATACGTAGCTTTTGTCCAAAAAACTTATCCATGTTAATTTATATTTCGTTATGCCAGTCCATTACTACTTATGCAATTACGGCATGGGGGGGGGGGTGCTTCCAACACTGTTCTTATGGGCTTGGAACGAGCACAACGTGCTGTGCTTAAAGTAATGAGTTACTAAAAATTTTGACATCCCACCCATTCACTATACTCAGAATTGTCAGTTCTTACAGTGAGGCAACTATGTATTAAAAATGCAATATTAATTCAGCATTTAAATAAATTAGACTCCCCTACAAGCAGAAGGCTAGATATTGTTTACCTCGTTCCTCGCTGTAAAACTTCTTTTGCGAAATGATTTATAAAATTCTTAGGACCGTTCATGTACGAGTATAACAAAATATCAAAAAAAATCGGGATACGCCACCTTACTGGTCATGATTGTAAAATCGAAGTCTTTGAACTTTTTAAGTCACTGAATTATGATTTTACTGAATTAATTTTAAAAGTAAATACTTAATTAAATTACCCAAAAATACGTAAAATGTAAGCACTTCACTTATTTTAAGTAAATTCACACACACAAACACAATCACACACACACCAACACAATCACACACACACACAATTTCAGTTTAAATACTCTGACAAGCGTTATAATTATGACCTAAACCACCTTTTAATTTTACTTTAACATTACTTTTAAATTGCAAATTATGTATGAAGTTCAACCAACCATATCGTAAGCAAAGTAAGCATCGAAATATTTAAAGTAGGTATACTATGTCAATTTTTAGAACTACCTACAAATACAGAAAATGAATTGTACTATTTTATATTTTACTTACTCTAAGTATGCTTCTGCTGTACTTTGTTTTGTTAAGAACGTAGTATTATTATTGTTGCTAAATAATTATATTGTCACAAGTGTAATACTGATAGACCTGTGCGGAGTTTTGGGGAAAACTGTTCCACCGTAATACAGTTGATACGAGTACTAGTACGGGGAACAGAGTGAATCAGGTCCGTGCAGGCAATCTTCTCAAGTTATGTATACCTTAAATGAAGTTTGAAGTGTAATAGAATTGTGTAAGGTTGCTTTATTATTATTTTGCGAATAAAGATATGTTTTTTATTTTTATTTTATTACCTACATAGTGGAGAGTTGGAGACTAATGTGCCTCGGAAGACACGTTAAGCTGTTGGTCTCGGCTGTCATTTGTAAAAGTTTGACAGTCATCAGGCACATCTGACACCAGTGTTACCAAGGGCACGGGGTCTTATCTTGGACAAAGAAAATTTAGTTCAAACAAACAAAGAATAGATGGCGCAATATGCATCGATTTCTTATTGAAGTTTGTAACATTGAAAAAAAATTGATAAAAACTGTATTTTCTTCATAAAATTGTGGAATAATTGGCTCCTTATTCAAATTTAGATGTTTATTGGAACGAATCCTTAGGCAATATTCTGCCCAGGGGTTGTGGATAAATTCGAAACAGAGTTACCGCGCCCCTGGGCACTCAGGGCAAGGAAGGAACAGGGGTGGGTTTTAGTCAGTAATAGTCTGACACGCCCTCCCGCTCCACCCTAGAGCGGGCGATGTCATTGGATGATTTCTCACCCCACAAAAAAAAAGCATTTATAGTTCTTGTACCAATAGATAGCCCTGTTTGAAGTTTTAGAGTTTATCCATTCGCCGCTTTAAAATTTGTATAGTGAAACATTTTGAAACAGTAAAACTGTTATGAAGTGCCAAAAATACTATTATACTTAGTATTCCTCAATGTGTGAGAAAATATTGGTAAGACTTTATGTAAATTCATTCAACTTGCAAGCCGTCGCAACACCATCTAGCGAGGTGTAGAGGACGAGCCCGAACGAAGACCAAAGTTGCTTGTGCAAGTTGAAAACCCGTCGTTACGGCGGTACCCTTTCTATGTATGGGATGAGGCATCGGTACGCTAGTATTATATTATCAGTGACAAGGGGTACCGTCTTACTCAGTAACTGTGTTGTGGAGGTCCGATAAGCAGTTGCCATGTTTAATACAGGGTACGTCGACGCAGCTGCATCGGGTAGATTGATTAAAGTTGAGTGCATACGTACAAGTGCAGTTATGGAATCTAAAGTTCGGTTTATCATTTTGCTTTCTCTCTGCCACCAACAGAGTTACTAAAATAGTTCTGATAACGCGTAGAGCCGTAAATAAATAAAGAAAATAATGACGGTGATATTATCTCGTAAAAAAGCTGACTTGGGAAAACTGTATTGAAATATAATGAGGAAGTGAAAATGTCTAATCACTAAGCAAAGTATGATAATTATCATTTCTTGGGCTTCCTCTGTATAAAATAAGTGCTTATACAGCATGTGACAAACACCCTGTTTCCTTTGGGTATGCAGATGACAGCACTGTTGCCGAGAGATACGAGCCTGACGCATGAGCTAGTGGGTCTCAGGTCCGGTCTCTCCGAGAGGCTATGGCTGGGCGCTTGAACTTGTCCTTACAGGCAGTGGGGCGATGCCAATCTGGTCAAGTTCAATGCTGCTAAGACCCAGGCGTATCTTTTTTTCGCTAAGAGGAGCCAATTTTACCCGGCTCCATCTTTCCGAGGTGTGACCGTGCCGATAACCGACCAACTTGATCTTCTTGGTGTTACTTTAACATCTACCCTCAATTTTGGTCCCTTCATAGAGGCAAAGGCTCAAGTGGCTGCCAAAAAGTTGGGGATCTTCGCAAAGGTGAGACGGTACTTTACGCCGAAACAACTGCTCCAACTGTATCAAGCACAAGTTCGATCGTGTATGGAGTACTGTTCTCATCTTTGGGACGGCTCTGCCAGATACCAGCTTGATGCCCTTGAGTCAATTGAGAAAAGAGCCAAGAGGATCATCGGCAATGATAGGCTCGTTGAGTCGAAACTCTAAAGTCTAGAACACAGACGCCGAGTTGCTAGCCTGTCGGTTTTCTATCGGTTACATTTTGGGGAGTGTGCGACGGAATTGCATAATTTGATTCCGCCAAGCCCGTTTCATCAACGGACCACAAGACATACGGCGAAGTGCCACCGGTTCATGGTGGACATCCCATCCATACGCACAAAACGTTTTGAGAAAACATTCATTGTGCGTACAGCTAGGGAGTGGAATTCCCTACCGAGGTCTGTGTTTCCTGATAGCTACAACCTGGGAGTCTTTAAGTCAAGAGTGAATAGGTTACTTCTAGGCAAGCGTGTTCCATCTTTGACCACATCATCGCTTACCATCAGGTGAGATGGTGGTCCAACGCGTGCCTATCAATAATAATAAAAAAAAACATACGTACTAGAAAAATTTGTAAAAAAAAAGTGTGTGTGTACTTTTGTACGCACGTAAGAAGTTATACTTCTTTGGCGTTACAAGATAAATATTATTAATTATATTATATTTTTTTAAATTTAATAATAATTAATTAATAATTATAAATAATAATAATGACTTGGGTCGCGAGGTTTTCGACATGTGGGATGTGGACTCAGCGATCATTGTACCGATAGTCGTGTCAGCCAATGGCTTAATAGCCACGAGCCTCGACCAACACCTCAGGAGGCTCTCGTTAGGCGGCTGGATCAAGGCCTTGATTCAGAAAGCAGTACTTCTGGACACGGCTCGCATTTTCAGTCGGTTCCTCTCTCTGGAGCCCTGACCGCCGCGCCGGTAGCATGGACCCTGTTCCCGATACCGGTGGGATACTATTTTTTATATTTTTAAATGTTTTTTATATCTTGTCTATTGAAATATTTAAAAATATAATTTATATGTTTACAGAAAAATAAACGGAATAATAATAATTGTTATTATTTTGTTACGCCAAAGAAGTATAACTTCTTACGTGCGTACAAAAGTATACACACACTTTATTTTTCTATTCTTTCTACTACGTATGTTTAAACAGGAATACGCCTTTTCGACCTTACCTGCGAAGAGAACTGTCACCTGACTCACGTCCAATAATGTAATTGCCATACATTTTGTACTAAGCGTTAGCGTGAAAGCTAACAGAAAAGTAATTTGTCTCAAGCAACTGAACGATTCTCTTCTGGCACTCGATCTAATTCAAAACCGACGAGTCTTGCTTCTTTTGCTTCTTTATACGCCTGCACATTCATAATGCCGTTACAATTATTACCACCTATCATAACATAAAACATCACTAGCAGTCTCCCGTAGCGGTTTTTTTTTTTTTTTTTTTTTTTTTTTAAAAACGTTGCCCCACACTAGGAATTACTCCTGTATCGTGGGTGCGTTCACAAACATGTATAATTCACATACACAAGACACCCAGACCCGGAACGACTATCTGTAGGTCATACAAATATTTGTTCCGTGCGGGAATCGAATCCGCGACACGCAGCGCAGCAGCCGAACGCTCAACCACTGCGCCAACCGTGCCGTCAAATTATTCCCTTGACATCGAGTCCCACCACGTCGAGTCGCCGCCACGTCGAGTCCCGTTACGTCGAGTCGCCTCGATGTCGAGTAGCCGCCACGTTGAGTCGCCGCCGCCACGTCTACTTGTTCTGTTGTATGATGTTTTTAAAAATTGGGTTAATATTGCTGAAATTGTTAAGTTGCTTGAAAATTTTTTTTGGATAAATTCGAAAAATTCAAAATTCAAAGCATTTATTTCAAATAAACCATTTACAGGCACTTTTGAATTGTCAATAAGTCGGTCAGTCAGAAAGATGAAGCTAATTGCATATTCCAAGGCGTAGATCTCTATGGATAAGAACGTGTAAGAAACTGCATGGACACTCTTTTAATGTGTTATGTATTACAAAATCCTGGTTACATAAATGTCTTGTTGCTTCTATTATATGAGAACAATGTTAAATAAACCATTCATAAAAAAGAAAGATTAAAATAAGCCAGTGGCAGTTGAGAGATGACAAGTCTCAACTGACGGTGCCCGTTCACGTACATGACGCGTGGATCAGCACCACTCAGCTGACCTGAAGGGAACCGAATGACCCAACACACGCGCCACCATCAGCGAGACATTTCAGTGAGCATGACAAACTCTCAACTGCCATGCTCGTTCATATAAAAAAAGCAGTTACATTATATGCCCCATGGTACTCATATTAACAAAATTAAAAAATGCTTCGAAATTATACATTTTTAAAAAGTCACAAAAAAATACATTAAACATTAAAAAATATATGATAAAAAACCATGTCTATAAAAAAAAATATATAAAAGGGAGAGCATCTCTTCCAAATTTATAAATACAAAAAAGAACTAACTAGTGGACGGTACCCAAGTGGCTGTGACTGTGGAGCAGGACCGGCATTAAGCTAAGCATTTTTATTAAGGATATAATCCTCCAATTTATAACATACTTGTCAACATAGTGTGCGTTTCATGCATGTTTTAAATTTTGTCTCATTCAGTTGGAGAATCTGTAGTGGTATTTTGTTAGAAACTTTTACACAGATTCCCATAAAAGAATTGCGTACCTACTTTAGCCAATCTGTATCGAGATTGATATAATTTATTCCTATTTCTCGTATTAAAATTATGCCTGTCACTTATCTTAGGAAAGAGATGCAGATTTTTCCGAACATACATAATGTTTTCATATATGTATTGACAAGGTACCGTCGTGATGTTTATATCCTTAAACAGCTCCCTAAGAGAATCGCGCCTGCGAAGATTATAGATGGCTCTGATAGCTCTTTTCTGGAGAATAAAAATAGACTCAATGTCTGCAGGACGGCCTGCAGACATTGAGAGAGATTGAGATCCCCTATAGCAGAATACCGTAAGACATGATACGACGACGAAGGGGTGTTGTAGTATCTTCAGGGTAGTGGTCTAACTCGCTGCTTGCGAGAGTGTGGTGTACGAGAGTGACTGGTTTATATGTGCAGTGTAACAAAGGAAAGACGGATAGGGCACTCTATCAACTATATTGAATCACGTTAAGTAATACATCTGCCCTCTTGCCACGGGCGTGCTCAAGTCTGACCTAAAACAAATGTCATGCCTACTCATTCAATATTCAAACGGCTCTTCAATAATCTTAACAGCCAGCTGAAGGCTGGTACAGACCCGCTGAGTTTAGGATGTGTCTACAATCGCCACAATACTATGAAAGTAACTAAAATAGACCAGCCTCACGGTATCTACGTCTGTAAATTGACGAATTTTCCTGACAGCATATGCCGCTGAACTTAACCGTCCTGCAAGAAATGTTAAATGAGGACCCCATTGTAGCCTTGAATCGAGCGTAATTCCCAGGAAAACAGTGTTTTCGACGAATTCTAGTTTCTCTTTGTTCAATACTATGTCACAACTATTACTTTTAACTGTCGGTGAAGCAAATCTTATGCACTTCGTTTTTTTTTATTATTTAATATTAAATTATTAGCGGTGAACCAGTTTTGGACCTGCTGAAGGGCGTTACTTACGTCGTCAAGATTTGTGGAACGTCTGTTAATAAAAAATAAGGAAGTATCATCAGCAAACAATACTATTTGTGGTTGATTTTTTAATAGATGGTAGATCATTTATATATACTAAAAAGAGGAAAGGACCCAATATTGAGCCTTGTGGTAACCCCATTTTGACTTTTAAACCCCGTGAATCAACACCATTTATTTGAATTTGTGTATAACCTTACTGTATTTCATAATGTCTGGAAAGACTCCTTGATCCACACACAAATTAAATATTAAAGCCAAGTAAGGTGCTATGGTCTCAATTATAGATGTGCATACTTTGATAGACATTCCCCATAGGTCTTCGGTTAATTTGATTTTGATTTGCCGCAAAACCTTTCTGACTGTTATAGGGTTTATATGTTTGAATTGAAATTCAACCGGACAACCTGGAACGTTTGCTCTTAATAAAGCAACTGAGGCATCGGGTGATGAATTTAAAGCTTCAGTTGTTTTATGAGGTATATTGGTGAAAAAATTCACAAACTCTTGAGCTACTTCTAAGTTAGAGCTTATGGCACCCTGTGAAGTCTCCAATAAAAAATTCGTCTTCCGTACTTTATTAACCGACTTTCGAAAAGAATATACTCCCGAGGTGGTCCCATATTAATTTTATCGAAATTGCTTAAGCGCTTTTCGAGAAACTGAACAAAAACGAGAAATATGTTTACCTCGATGACGTTTTGGTGTACTCCAAATGATTAAATTCCACGTTCCATGTTATTGGGGTTTTTAGTTGTGAGGTATAACAACTAAAAAGTGAAAAATAAAAACTTTTTTACAAAAAAAAAACAACCGACTTTCAAAAAAAATACACTGAAAATTAAAAAATAACTTTTATTTCGGAAGTCGGTGTCAAATAACGAAGAAGTAAATTACAAACACCGACTTCCGAAATAAAAGTTATTTTTTAATTTTCAGTGTATTTTTTTAGAAAGAAGGTTGTTTTTTTTTTTTAAAGTTTTTATTCCTACCCGTTTCATTATTGATAACTTTCCAAACTGTCTTTATTTTATTTTCTGCCGATTTGATCTTATTGCTAATTTACAGGGCTTTGGCTACCTTGCACGTATTTCTTAAAAGTTTAGAATATTTATTTACATATTTGTTAATGGTTACTGTGTTAATTAATGGCCTAAGGGCATATAGCTCGAATAGTCTCTCCCTACTTATCCGAATACCTTTAGTTACCCAGTCACTAAATATAAACTTAGGGAAAATATTTTTCGACTTCTTTTTAAATGATGTGTTGAATTCATTCAGTACCACGGAAAAGAAATTATCATAAAATGTATTAGCATCATCAATATTATGGCCCAAGACATTTAACTTATTTTGTAAGTTACTATTGATTTTTTTTATTTTCCGGTTGTAATTGGTCTAAACTGTATTTGAGTTTTTTCCAAAGCAGATTCAACCATTTGTCCACTATGATCCGACGGAAGATGATTTACTATGGCTATAGATAAATAATCGCAATTGCAGAAAATATTATCAATACAAGTAGCAGAGGTTGGAGTTACTCTAGTTGGTTCTGTAAAAACATTCGACAAATTGAATGATTTAAAAAGGCTTAAAAATCTGCTGCTATTTGCATAACTTTTAACAATTACGGATTTGTTACTGACTGCAAGTTTCGCTAGAATATCTTCCATTGTTGATTCAAATATACTAAAGTTTTCAGGGTTCGGGTGTCTGTACACGCACACTATAACATGCTTATCTAGCTCAACACAGGACAGTTCAATGCAATGTTCAATTGACAAGCTAACTTTGTCATTACGTTGCTTAAATTTTAAGCAATTTTTTACTAAGATTAGGGAACCACCACGCTGTATAGATTTACGGCTATAACAACTACCCACACTATAATTTTCATAACTAAATAGTGGCACGGATTCTCTTGTTCAATATCTAAACTAAAATTAGAGAATTGCTATCTTTTACTAAAAGGCAGTGCGAGAAAAGGACGGCTATAGCTATGCACTAAGTTAGAGATGTCAAACTAGTTTACGCCTTGCGCTTCGCCGTGTTTTTAGTCGACATGTTTTTACGTGTACCCTTAATTTGTATGGAAATATTAGTTCAAACTAAATTTGACAGCTCTAATTTACGTCCGTCTCTTTCTTGTTTTATTAGAGAGAAAAAGATAGCAATAGCCTAAATTAAGTTTAGTTTGTGCATAACAGAATCAACACCAGTATCTGGTAATCCTTCAACCAATGTTTTTAGAAAAAACAAGTCGAAGTCGAAACAAGCGAGCACAAGTCGAATGAAAATTTTATTTATTTAGATGTGGTTTCGGCTGATGTCGTCGTTATGGAAAGCTGTGAGGTGGAAGTTCCGTCGGAAACACATGGTTTTTGTGACGATAATTTTGTTCAGGTTGAGTGTGTTTCTACTGATATTTGCGAGCAGGAGAGCTTCGAGATGAAGGTGGAGTCGGAACAGCGATGCGTACCAGTAGAAGTGATGCATAATCCTTCTATTATTGTTCCAATAGGTGATAGTCCAGCGGATATCTAGCGGATATCTATCGGGATGTTAGATAATCATCATTATACTAACGCTTCGTCCTCGAGATTAGAATATAATACACATGTAGTAACACATAAGTGACACCACTCATACACTGTAGTTGAGAGTTTTTTTTTTTTTTCTTTATTGTGGGTATCTCGGATCTCCTGATTACTTGTCTTGGAATATCTCGTCATTCACATTTTAGTGTTCAGCTGCTCAACACGTTTAACATTTTATTGTACAGTACTGTAAATATCATGTCAAAAAGAAAGAGTGTCGTTGATTACGAACATCTAACGAAGAAAATACAAAAATATGAACGCAGATTACGGCGTCTTTATCCGCCTTCGCAGGACTCAACGCCTCCGATCGCGAGTACTTCGTATGACCAAACAGGTTAGTAACAGTGCGCACCTGTTCCTACCGAGTATTAAAATAACGTATTTACGTTAAAATTTAAGTTTTGCACTCCGGGCTACCTATGGGTTTTCCGACGCACAAACTTTACTACCGATACTCATGATCAGTATTGCTAAACGTATTTACGTTTAAGTAAGACTTGCACTCCGGGCTGTCCGTGGGCTGACCCGACGCAAGGACTAATTATACAACACCCAATACTATAATGTTCACGGTATCCTATAACTACTCTTTAAACGTTCGCAACTTTCGACCGTTGTAAACAATCCGATTGGGCCTTTATTGCTGTTCGGAAAACTTTCCAAACAAAAATTAGGAAATAAAATCTTACTGTTAATATGCAAATATTCATCAATTTGCCTTCTACCTACGAGCAAATTAAAAAATATATTATGCTTCTACTTCTACCAACTTCGTATTTCTTTTTAGAATACACTGGTATTGAACCTGAAGATTGGCTACAAGACTCTCCGGAGATCAGTTATCCACCTGATAAGACTACCGCGGTTACTGATAACCCAACTGATTCTGCAATTTCGGTTGATCCTATCGTATCACTGGATCCCGTCATATCAATCGACCTTGCAAATCTGCAGGACAAACCTAGTACTTCGCCAGAAGCGTCAGAGGACATCATTAACGCGGACCTAGACCAGGACACGATGGTCATCCTGGGGGAGGAGTCGGGAGGACCCATCGACATCTGTGAAGTTCGGACCAGATTTACATAAAGAAATAAGTAAACGCTTCCAGCACATCGCTTCCGAGGGTTTCGAGAAGGATTGTAGGAAAGCATTAATAGCTAAATATTTGGTTCCATCGAATTGTCGTTATATCGCTGCCCCGGCGTTGAACGCCGAGTTGAAAGCAGCGATACCCGAAACTGCAGCAAAACGTGACAAGGCCATAGTCGTCAAACAGGAGCAAATGGTGAGTGCCATCTCCTGCTTGGGCCAGGTAATTACCAGCCAACTCATTGCGAAGAAGAATGAATTACTACCCAAAATAATGGACGCTGCGCGTATCCTTTGCGACATCCAGCATTATGACTCAGTTACCCGCAGAAACTTTATTTTATCTGCCTTAAAAAGAGGCATGAAGGACGCATTAAGTAGCACCAAGATTGATGAATTTTTATTCGGCGACAACCTGTCAGAAACAATAAAATCGGCTAAAGCCGTAACAAAATCGGGTACTGAACTGAAGCCCGATACTGCCAATAAAAATCCACCAAAACGACCAAACAACCCAATACCTCAGAGGTATTTAAACTGAAGAGCTCCTGCTCCAGCGCGCAGGCCGCTGGGAGCCGCGCCGAGGAGCCGCGAGCCTGCAGTGCCGCGGCCGCCGCCGCTGCCCGCCAGCTCATCGAGGAGGTTGCCGCCACAGCGCCAGCCGCAGCGCCGCTACTAGACCCAGTTAAGTATGCGGGTCGCTTGACATACTTTTATAAACAATGGTCGCTTATAACTAGTGATCAATCGATACTGTCGTGGATTGACGGATACAAACTTACATTTTCCTCTCAGGTAATCCAGAAGGTAGTACCTGTCGAGCAAGGTTATTCCACTTCTGAGTTTATTCATTTTTCCGAAGCCATTAATAGCCTATTAGATATAGGAGCCATATCGAAATGTAACCCGTGCCCTGATCAATTTGTATCTAGCGTGTTCCTCACTCCTAAACCAAATGGAAAAATGAGGTTTATATTAAACCTCAAAAATTTAAATAAGTTCATTAATACCCACCATTTTAAATTAGGACCTAAGAACCGCTATGAAACTTGTTACTAAGGACTGCTATATGACGACCTTAGACTTAAAAGATGCTTATTTTTCTATTAAAATTCATAAAAGTTCTCGGAAATATCTTAGATTTTCATTTAATGGCCAGTTATTCGAATTCAATGCGTTGCCATTCGGTTTGAATACAGCTCCATACTTGTTTACAAAAATAATGAAACCGGTTGTAAAATTATTGCGTTCGGCGGGTTTTTTATCTACCCTCTACTTAGATGATTGGTTATTATTAGCAGACACATGCGATAATTGCAAAACAAATGTTGCAATTACAAAGAAACTCCTTTGCTCCTTAGGTTTTATTATTAATGATGATAAAAGCAGTCTGTATCCTTCTACCATGTGTAAATACTTAGGAGTATTTATAAATTCGGCCAACTTAGAAATTAGTTTACCCACAGATAAAAAAGCGCGTATTAAAAACGAGATCCGTAAATTTATTAACACGAAAAGTTGCAAAATTAGAACCTTCGCACAATTAGTAGGTATTTTAGTGTCAGCCTGCCCAGCTGTGGAATACGGCTGGGTTCACACTAAACAATTCGAGCGCTGCAAATCTTATGGGTCATGAAGATTATAACAAGCAAATGATTCTCCCTGATGCATTAGTGCCTGATTTTCATTGGTGGTTAAAGGTTATTGATGATTCGAAGCACCGTATTAGAGATGACAACTATAGCATCGAAATATTTTCTGACGCCTCAACAACGGGATGGGGCGCCTCCTGTGATGGTGAAAAAGCAAGTGGTCAATGGTCGAATAGTGAACGCGAAAAGCACATCAATTATTTAGAGCTATTAGCCGCTTTTATCGCTCTAAAACTTTTTGCCAAGGATTTATACGACTGTCAAGTACTACTTCGTATAGACAATTCGACTGCTATATCATACATCAATCGCATGGGTGGGGTTCAATTTCCCCACTTAACTGGTATGTCAAGGGAGATCTGGAAGTAGTGCGAAGAACGCAAACATTACATATTTGCCTCATATATACGATCATGTGATAACACCATTGCTGACGCCGAGTCGCGTCGTAATCACCCAGACATAGAATGGGAGTTGTCAGAGGGGGCCTTCAATACCCTTAAGTCTAGGTTTGGGCTACCCGATATAGATTTGTTTGCCAGCCGTATCAACAAAAAATGTGCGCAATACGTTTCCTGGCATAGAGATCCGGACGCATATGCTATAAACTCATTTACAATCGATTGGGGTTCATATTATTTCTATGCTTTCCCCCCCTTCTCAGTTATCTTAAAAAGTCTTAGGAAAATTAGTAACGATAACGCTCAGGGAATTTTTATTGCGCCTTTATGGCCCCTGCAACCGTGGTATCCTTTATATAGGTCTCTCTTTATATCAGACCCAATTATATTCGAACCTAATGAAAACGTTTTGATATCTCATTCCAGCAACCGTCGTCAGGTGCACTCGACGCTTACCCTGGTTGCCGGGGTGTTATCCGGGAGGCATTTTCACGACGATGCCTGCCGCCTTCATCGATAGATAGCATGATGGCTTCTTTATCAAGTAACTCGATGAAACAATATGACGTATGTCTAAAAAAGTGGTGGGCCTTCTGCAAAGAATCAGATGTTAATGAATACGAGGCCTCGGTTCCATCAGTAATTTATTTTCTTACGCAAATTTTTAGTAATGGTAGTCAATATGGAACTTTAAATTCATATCGATCAGCTTTATCACTGATTTTGGGCCCAAATATTTCTAAAGACGATCGAATTCTTAGATTTTTTAAAGGTGTTTTTCGCCTACGACCATCTAGACCGAAATATAATATAACGTGGGATACTAACTGTGTGCTAAATTTTTTACGCTCTAAATATCCCAATGACCAACTGTCACTCGAAGAAATTAAAAAAAAAAAAAATGCTTAACATTACTGGCCCTTACCACGGCTCATAGGGTTCAAACATTATCAAAAATTAATATAGAAAATATCATTATAATGCCATCCAAAATTGTAATAAAAATTCCCGATTTGATAAAAACTTCTCGAGTGGGGTCTAAGCAACCCCTATTAACTTTGCCCTTTTTTAATGAGAGTGTAGAAATATGCCCCGCTAACACATTACTTTCTTACATAAATAAAACTAAAGATCTTCGCAAATCTGGCATCCTTTTTATAAGTCCCAAAAAGCCACACAGCTCTGTAAGTACGCAAACACTTAGCCGCTGGATTAAGCGCACATTAAGCGATAGTGGGTTAGATGTGTCTATGTTCTCGGCGCATAGCACGCGTCACGCGGCTACGTCGCGTGCGCATGCCCTTGGGGTTAATATTGATGAAATTCGTAGAACTGCCGGCTGGAGCGGTAGTTCTGCAACGTTCGCTAGATTTTATAATCGCACCATCACTGATTATGATGAAAGTTCTCTAGCTAGGTCAATAATTAATCAATAAAAATAAAAAAAGAATAGTATTAATTTCTCAATAATTGTCGCTGTTGCAACTTATTCAATCAGAATAAATTGTACTCATGCACAAAAATTACAATTAAGTAACTAAATAATTTTTTGTGATTGCTTACGAATGAAACATTAATTAAAGAAAGCCTCATATTCAAAGATTTGATTAACTTTTGTTACTTGAAAATTTTGTTTGCATAATAAATAATTCTAAAATTATATCAGTGCGTTCTTAATATTTCCAGAAATAACTCTCAAAATCTACATGTGTATTATATTCTAATCTCGAGGACGAAGCGTTAGTATAATTAGTGATTAAACGAACTTACCTGTAAGCGAAGTTCGATCATAATTATACGAAGCGCTTCGTCCGAAGAGATTAGCTCTCCCTCCCTCCCACGCTTCCGCTACGCCCTTAATTTGTTTTCAGAAAATATTAAGCAACGCTTATTCCTCTAAACTAAATGACGAGAGATTCCAAGACAAGTACCTAATCAGGAGAACCGAGATACCCACAATAAAGAAAAAAAAAAAAGCTCTCAACTACAGTGTATGAGTGGTGTCACTTATGTGTATTATATTCTAATCTCTTCGGACGAAGCGCTTCGTATAATTATGATCGAACTTCGCTTACAGGTAAGTTCGTTTAATCACTAATTGTTTTTTCTAAAAACATTTCAATTTCTAGCAATTTGAAAAAGACACTTTGAATATTTTGATGAAATAATTTCTAGGCCTGCTGCTGATCTTTTTGAAAAGTAACTATTTGAGAGCAAGAAGATACGAGTACCTTGTTGTTAGTTGGTATAGCTATACAATTACTAGTATCTTCTGTTGTCTTATAAATTAGTTTAAATCATTATCCAAAGTTCGCCCCGAGACTACAATGCCATCACTTGGCAGTGAGTTGCAACTACTTGTGCCCGCCATGTTAAGTATAGAATTTCTCATAGTAATACATGGAGCCTCCTTCGTACAATTTATAAAACTATTTATAGCAATTGTGCTACAGTTACTTAGGCTCACCACCTGATCATTAGTACTATTACTAAACATTGTGGCTTTAATAACACAAGAAAGCTAATAGTCTGGCTATTGTATGTCTTAAACTAAATAGCAGATGAGAGTTCCACAAAAATGTTGGTGTCAAAAAACACAAACTTGTCACTATAGTGACTAACTAAGAAGTGTATATGCATAAGCATATGAATATAATTATTTTGTCTATTTGACAACTATTCAAAATATGGAAAAGCACACAATCAAAATCAAAATCAAAAGTCATTTATTCAAACTAGGCTGAGAACCAGCACTTTTTGAACGTCAAAGTTCTACATAAAGACAGTCCCCCAAAAAACGCCCGCCCGTCACCAATATAATTTTTCTACAATTTAAGTTCAACATCTCAGTTACTTAATCAGTGATGTCTACTTTTCTGACATTTAAACTATTACCTACAAATACAGTAATGTTGGTATTAGTATTATATTTATTTCTTGTTACCGATGCCGTAATATGCTTGTAGGATGACCCAGGCATACAATAATTTTGAGTTCAATAACTCAGGTTTTTATTTATTAATTTACCTAAACCTCTTCCCATACTATCTGAGAACATAACCGAATGATTACAATCCAAACTAGTATGAGATGGAAAACTACTAATCTCAGGTTAAAAACTAACAAAACTACTAACCTCAGATAAATCCTGGCCAAAATCAGTTTTAACTTGTTCAGTCAAACAGTCCTGAAACAAAATCTCCGCCTGGAGAGGGTCTTCTGTTGCCTCAGGCTGGACAGCATCAAGGTTTGACACTGTCTGGCAGGTACACTGACACGTAACTATTTTATTAGCAGCAATAATGTGTTCCTTTTTTCAATCAAATCTTTTATTATTATTTTTTATTTATATGTAATAGCAATTTATTTTCAACAGACTCTATCTACAATACATATTATACTAAACTAATAAATAAAATATGTACAAGAGGCATAAAAGGTCCGGTAGGAGTACAGCTCATTGGGTATCAAAAAATTCGTCAACATCGCTGTCAATGGGAAAAGTGCCCAGAACGCTGGCAGCATTGCCACGTTGAATGGCAATGCTGATTCTTTGGCCGAAAAAAAGGCCAGCCTTCTGGTCACGTGAAGAGTCGACTAAATATTTGCTGATGTCACGGAAAACTCGATGAGCACTCGGACCCCATGATCCTAGTGTTTAAACTCCAAACGGCTCAAACATATAACTCCCAATAAGGTTGTTATATTTGCGCCGTTTGAGGTTTTCTGCACCTGTAACAGCCGCCCCAGCACAGCCCGCCGTGCTAAGAAGATGAGATGGCGCAAGGGTGTCGACACATGTTGCATCCCACACCAAAGGCCTACCCATCTTCCAAGGCATTATAGTCATCCCGTCGGGCCTCTTTCCATCGTCACGTGCCAGGCCATGAGGTTCTAAAACGGCTGACACACCGGCACCGGTGACAAGAGCCCGACGGATGATGTCGTTAATGTTGGCGTGCCGTGCCATACGACCCGCGCTCCTACTGCAGGATATGTGATATGTATTCCTTAATTTGATTCTGAGATTGTACATATTTACTGTATGTGTATCAATCTCATAAATATTTCTAGTGTCTTCCAATTTAATCTGATATTTTCTTAAATTTATTGATCAATTCAACACGTTCTTTCCTGAGTGGAATATATTTGGAAAAGTGTTTAAGTTGTTTTATGTACCTACTTATTAATTTTTTTAATTATTCTGTTTAGTTTTGCATATTTTTTACTGTCTTATGACTAACTTTAAAACTATTAATAGTATATTTTTTATTAATCTTATTCTTGAAAATGTTTATTTATTATGAGAAAATATGTCAGTGCCTTGGCAGCCTCTGGTCATCCAACAGTAGTTCATCCGTTCAAGATAAGTTACAAGGATTTTCATTCGTTACGGGGGTAATCTTGGCTCCAACATTGCAGTTTTGTTGATATACAAATCCAAAGATCTTGGGGGCCTGTTGTTTCTGCCATGATGTGTGACAAAACCTGTGCTGTAAGACCACAAATTGTACACTTACTTTTATTGTAGTTCGTAATATCTAAATAGTATTAAGCAAAGTCGCTGTCTGCTGACTCTTACTAATAGAAAGAGCGTTAAGGGTCTACTACTGGCCAGGTGGCGCCCTCATTAAATAAAAAATCGTAGCATAGCATACAAAATAAATATTAAAGAATCCAACGTCACGTTTGTTAAAAAGAGTATAAAGTAGTTTTACGTTGTTAAAACAGGTTTCAGAATGTTTCGTATCCAAAGTAGTAGGCAAAAGTACCAAAAACGGCCGTTTCTGACGCTATGACGTTTCTGACGGCCGATTCTATGCTATGCTACGATTTTTATTCAATGAGGGCGCCACTTGGCCAGTAGTAGGGCCTTAAACTAGGAAGGTATCTAAATTTCACCCGTGTGAAGCCTGCCTCGGCTTCACGCGGGTGAAATTTAACACTTCAAATCGTAAATAATAATTATGTTCATGACAACGTGTGAAGCGTTTGAACACGCACCTTTATCTCTTATTTACTGTGTTGTTAAATACCTACTTATATTACTCAAATCGGGTCAGCCTGCATAATGTTATGAAACAGTTTGTTAAAACTATTGAATTCTGTGCAGAATTAAACTATAGTTGTACTTCTAAGGCCATTTCTCAAATTGAATACAATTTTAAGCTTTGTAAACACAAATCTAGATAGTATTAACATTCGAAATTATTTTATTGTTTGTTTTTATTTAGTTCCCGGTCAAGTTGTGTGAATGAGGGCGAGATTGTGGATAAATAATGACAGGGTGCGAGGTTAACCATTAACCAACGCTTGCGAAGGATGGTCCGCGGATGGCAGACTATGTAAATATATAAAATACAAAGTTCTGACTGACTGACTGATTTAACAACGCACAGCCTAAACCGCTGGTCCTAGAGACATGAAATGTGGAGGATGTGTTCTTTGTGAAGAGTAGGTGTCCACTAAGAAAGGGTTTTTCGAAATTCAACCCTAAATGGGGTGAAAAAGTGGTTGAAAGTTTATAACGGGGTTCTAATTCCAAGACACGTTAAGCTGTGGGTCCCGGCTATCATTTGTAGAACTTGGACAGTCATCAGGCACATCTGACACCAGTCTTACCAAGGGGTACCGTTTTACCCAGTAACTGGGTTTTGGTGGTCCGATAGTCAGTAGCTCCAATCAAAATACTGGTACTCAGCTGCATCGGACAGATATATTGGTTAGAGTATGTGCAATTGTGGAAACAATAGTAATTATGCTGCACAACATTAACACCGAATTATTATAATATACATATAGGCCGCAAATAATCCGACCAAATTAAATTGTCAATGGTATTAAACTGTCTAGTAGATGTACATACATTCGTGCACTTAAGGCCCTGTCTGTACCGCGACATTTCACAGCGCGATTTTTTTCACGCAATTCTGTAACACATCTTCTCTTCGGGAATCTTGAATTGAAATTGAACCCTGAATCGCACCGCATCGCGTTCAATTTGCATCAAATCACAGATTTTTTTTCCACACGAATTTTAACCGCTAGTGCCGCTACTCCTATATGATTCAATGTGTTACAGAATTGCGAGAATAAAATCGCGCAGTGAAATATCGCGATGCGGACAGGACCTAAATGTTGAATTTTTTTTTAAACGTTTCCCCACACTAGGAATTATTTCTGCATCGTGGGTGCGTTCACAAGCATGTAAACTCACATACACAAGACACTCAGACCCGGAACAACTATCTGTAGGCCATACAAATATTTGTTCCGTGCGGGGATCGAACCCGCGACACGCAGCGCAGCAGCCGAACGCTCAACCACTGCGCCAACCGTGCCGTCTACTAAATTGTAGTGACAACAGTTCAATATTTGTGTGTCACTGGTATTCCACTGACAACTTAATTTGAAAGGGTTATCCACGAAGATTTAGTAAGTATAGGAAGTAATCAAAATCAAAAGTAATTTATTCAAACGGCTGTGAGCCAGCACTTTTTGAACGTCAAAGTTCTACATAAAGACAGTCCCCCAAAAACGCCCGCCCGTCACCACTTCCTAGTGTTTTAGCTGTGAAGAAGAAGTGGCCAACAAACTCCCCAGCAACACATCTATCTGTTAAGTTTGAAGAACTTGAATCTATATAATTATATGCAACAATCTTAACATATGTGTATGTAACGTAATGAAAGCTAACTTCTCTTAAAATACACACAGGATTCTGAAATTGGTCACTGTAACTTTTTTAGGACTGGAGTACTCATTTTGAGTTTTGGGTACTAATTTACAAGCTTTTATTTAGTTTCACCTGTTCCGTTGTCTGTCTGTCGGTCTGTAAATTCTGTAAACAAAGGGTTTTGAACTGTGTAGTAGAATTAGTAGATGATTGTACACTCGTGCTGTCGTGCACATATCTACATTTATAGATGTTGGAATAGTAATATAGATATTGAACTGTTTGTTACTATTCCGACATCCATAAGTTATTTATGTGCACGAGTGTCCATCTACTTAAAAGTTCAATATCATTGACAACTTAATTTGGTCGGGTTACACGCTGAGATTTAATATGGAAAAGTAATGAAAGCTAATTTTTCTTAAAATACAACACTTAGGAATCTGAATTTTCGGTCACTATAACTTCTTTATGAGTACAAATTTTTGTATAAATTTGGGAAAAATCACGAAATTTTTAATAGGGAAATATTGAAATGGAAATTTTAAACCGTGACTACCGCCACCCCACCAATGGCATGATATATCTCGTAAACTACTGGAGTACTAATTTTGAGTTTTGGTTACTAATTTTATCTTGCAGGGTACTAATTTTCTATGTATGTTTGAGGAAAGCGACAAGCTCCTCAAACTTGGAATCAGCATTGAAAGTCGTGGTCCTGCTGAACGAGCGCGCGAAAGTAATCATCGTTGATGTCTCGGTAAATACAAATTTTTGAGTTCTGATTTTTTTACGAAAAGAATCACATGTAAAAGTACTAATTATTTGTATACTTAGAATAGCTGTAGCATGCCCCAATTTTCGGCGCTCATGGTTGTCCTGCTGAACGGAGCGTGACGACCACCTTCAAAGACGATTTTCTCGAAAACTGCCAAGGTACCAATTCTGTTGTTCGAGTACTAATTAGTACCAATTGAGTACTAATTATTTACCAAATATGGAACCGATTGGCGTTGGTGGTCCGGTGGTAGTCACGGACATCTAAGGTACCAATTCTGTTGTTCAATTACTAACTAGTACCAATTGAGTACTAATTATTTCCCAAATATGGAAGCGATTGGCGTTGGTGGTCCGGCGATAGTCACCGACATTTGAGGAGAACTTTACGTCTAGACGATAGCCAGGGTCTGATGATGAAGTTGGAAGGTTGTCATGTCAAAAGTAAAACAATCTGTTAAAAAACAAGCTTTTAACTGTGACAATGAACTAAAAAGTTAAAAATAAATTCTAGCATTTGGCTTGTAGGTACCTAATTACCTTTTTTTGTACCTATATTCTTAAAAGAGGCACTACCCGTTACAGGTTACAGTTTAGGTATCTACTTACTGTTTGATGCCACCAACTGCATCATACTGCTTGAAAAGTTACTTGTTTCGAACTTTTTAGTGGTTTTTTGTACCTATATTCTTAAAAGAGGCACTACCCGTTACAGGTTACAGTTTAGGTACCTACTTACTGTTTGATGCCATCAACTGCATCATACTGCTTGAAAAGTTACTTGTTTCGAACTTTTTAGTGGTTTTTATCTGTCGGGTTTTTTTGATACTGTCAATTAAGCAAGCCTCAAGCTTTTAAGAATATAGTTACCTAAGTATCTACCTACACTCCAAATACTTACTAGAATGTATGTTTAACTTTTTGTTTCATTTTCCGAGATTAATAATAAAATAATAAAAAATACTTTTAGTTTTTTTTTATCTTACAGTCTAGTAATTTTCTGTGTGTGTTTCTGTTGTGTGTTTTTTGTGTGTTTACTCTTTGCTTACACAGAAAATTCTATATAAATAGAGGTGTAGTTTTGGAGGAAGGCGACAAGCAGCTCAAACTTGGAATGAAAGACTACTATAGTATACTGGCTTGGAATCGACATCCAATTTCGTGGTCCTGCGGACCGAGCGCGCGAAAGTAGGTAATCATGGTTGATTTCTCGGTAAATACAAATGTTTTAGTTGCGATTTTTTTAGTTTCAAAGTCGATTTTCTCAAAAACTAAGGTACTCATTTTTTTTTGTTGGAATACCAATTACTATCCATTATGTCTTAATTATTTAGGTATACCTAACCATAATTTTAGTACAACCATCGACAATCGCTTCCATATTTGGTAACCACCAGAGGGCCTAGTGTGAGTTTTCTAACGCACTCGAACGCGTTTGCGTAAACTTCAATTTGTACTAAAACTATATGAGCGCCGCGTGGTGACAATAGCGGGTAACCTCTTTTTTTCTATACGATTTGACATAAGCGAACGTTTACGCAAACGCGTTCGAGCGCGTTAAAAACTCACACTAGGCCCACAGGTCAGGCGGCAGTCACGCACGTTTTCGAAAGTTTTATCCAAAGAACCCCACGGGGAGGGGGTAGACGAAAAAAAATAAAATCCTCACTTTACGTGTCCCGTAATGATATGCAAAAAATAACAGCTTTCTACTACCAGCGAAAGGCGAAACTATAAGGGTTACGTGTTAGGACTACGGAACACTAAAAATCGATACACAAAGTTGACCATAAAGCAGAATAGTGCTCTATATTTAGAGCTTTCCAGAGACGACACCTTTAGTTTTTGATAATCTGTGCTATGGAAGCCATAAAAAAAATTAAATTAGTCGAACTAGCAGTGCTTATGCATTTAAAGTAATCTTCCGTTGCAAGAACAGTTACCAAGCACGAAAATACATTTACTGTAAGTACAATTGGTCGTTTTTAATAACAGTGGTCAACAAATACACACTTTTTGTGGGTAACATGAAAAATTCACAATCATCTAATTCATTTTAGAACTACTTACAACTGTTAACGTCCTAGGATTTTGAAGTGTCATGTTTATTTATTTATTTATGCACACACAAAAACAGTGTGTATAAATAGATATAGAAACATAAAATAGACTAGAATACATAAATAATTCATACATAAAATATACCTAATTTTACAAAAAAACAAAGTACATAATTAAATATAAAATAAATATCAAAAATAAATATAATCACGGAATGGTGGAGAGGTAATAAATACTCTTTGACTTTTTTTTTTTTTTTTAATCTTTATTTATTAACGAGGGTTTGATCACATAGTGAACATGCCACCCTCATAGGAAACCCTTGTTACATGCAAAACTTAACATCTACGTTTAATTCCTAAATTAACTAATTTATATATTATTCTAGCGGCTTTGGATGCTGGAAAAGCTAGGATGGTATTACATTCTCCAAATTGACAAATATTTATATTAAATTGGTCTCGAATCAAATATCTTTCCGCCCCGTTCCGGTTACACTCCACCATAATGTGAAAAACGTCTTCGACCACATTGCATTCCGTGCAGTTTGGAGACGCAACTTTGCCCATCAATGCAGCAAAACTATTCAATGGGATGTGTCCGGCACGAAGTCTCAAACTTGTCACAATTTCTTGTCTACTCATATCGGCGTTATCAAACCAGGGATACTTCTGGATGGTTGGCTGCATCGTCCGATACCATATACCCTTTGTCAATGACTTCTCGTCGAAATATTCTTTCCAAATTTCATAACATTTCAATCTAACTACACTTAAAATATCTGTCCAATAAGGTTTATATGTCACCGGAACACCCTCTAAACACGCTTCTTTGGCTAAATGATCCACTTCTTCGTTTTCTTCAATGCCGATATGGGAAGGCACCCATTGTAAAACAATATTTTTATTTTTATCTCTTAATCTACTCATAGAATCTATTATTTTGTAAGCTACCGGATAACCACGAAAATTGCCTATACACCTGTTCAAATGTTGGAGTGCGCTTTTACAGTCAGAATATATTACAGAATCTTGAAAATCTATTGATTCAAGGTATGAAATGGCTTCGAATATAGCGATTAACTCGGAATATATGACAGAAATGCTTGAATTTAACTTGAACTTACAGGAGGTATTATTTTGAGGGTCAAAAAACGCAGCTCCAACATTACCTCGAACTTTAGATCCATCCGTATAGATCCTGTAATATCCCGAATAGCTCCTTCTAAAATTCCTACTACATATAATTCGAAGTTCATAATGATCATACGATTTCTTAGATTCGGTCACTTCTTTAATTTGTGGCTTAATCGTAAAAGACAAGTTCACACCGCTTACCCACGTATCAAGCGAAAACAATCCTAATTCATCACTGGAATACACGCTTAAGTTATTCCATGTTTCAGAAATATGAGCTAAAAGTGGTTTCTTTTTACGTCTCCAATAAGTACCTTGGCAGCAAATATTAAGTTTGGTAACAATTTCACACGTGTCCCCATTTACAAAAGCTTTGAGTTTCAAAAAGAATTTACCTGCCAAATAATATCTGCGAATATATAACGGCTGCAGATGGAGTTCGCATTCCATCACATGAATGGCTGTACTTTTAATAAAACCACCAATGACCCTCAAACATTGATTTTGAATTTTAGTTAATTTATATAAATGAGTTTGACAGCTATTATCATATAAAAAACTGGCATAGTCTATTCTGCTGCGTATGATAGCAATGTATAGACGTCGTAAATAAGTGGGGTGTATGCCCCAGCCTGGACCGGTTAGTATTTTAAACACATTCAGAAATTTGGAAGATTTTTCTTTTAACTCATTAATATGTTTAGACCATCTAAGAGATTTGTCTAACCACAACCCTAAATATTTATAGTTTTCAACTACTTGGAGGGATCTTTTGTTTATTTTAATATCAATAGTAACTTTCTTATAACCACTTTTAAATATACAAATCTTACTTTTACTAGTTGATATATTTAAACCAATATCCTGAACTAACTTCTTAAATAAATCTACGGCTGTTTGCAATTTATGTCTCGCCTCCAAAATTTTGTTGGTAATAAAATATAATACAAAGTCATCTGCAAACTGCGAAATATACACATTATTTATCTTTTTACAGATATTGATAGTAGCTATATTAAACAACAATGGGGATAGTGGATCACCCTGTGCTAAGCCACGGCAAGTCGTTCTACATAGTGAATCATTATCAAGATGAATTTTTAAATTTCTTGCTTGTAAAAAGTTCCACAGATAGGTGCAAAGCTTTTGTCCCACACCTAAGCCATCCATTATTCTCAATAAACTATGTATATCCACATTGTTATAAGCATTATCCAGATCAATAAAACAACATATGGTCATTTGTTTTTTAGAAAATCCTGTTTGTATTCTAGAGACTAAACTAGTAAGATTATTTAATGTTGATCGACACTTTCTAAAACCTGTGGTATTCTGGTTTAGCATACGGTTCTTTTCTATAAACCACTCTAGTCTGTTGAGTAGAATGTTATGGAAAGTTTTGCATATACATGAGATCATAGATATGGGGCGAAGGGAAGAGGTTAAACAAGGATCACGTCCTGGTTTAGGGATCGGCACCACTACAATATCGCGCCATTGTTTAGGTACAAACGAGTGACTGAAAAATTTATTAAATAAATTGAGTAGGATTTGTTTCCCGTTCTCAGGTAAGTATCTTATCATAGAATATGTTATCTTGTCACTACCAGGGGCCGTATCTTTAATTTTTAAGCATTTATTTAACTCTTGGATTGTAATAGGTACTTCAAGTTTTGGGTTATTCGATGTAAGTATAGGGTAGTCACATGATACGAAATCGGGGGCTAAACAACACAATAATTCGTTTGCTTTAGTGCTGTCAACATGGGATTTTGCTGTATTATATCCCTTAATCCATCTCATTTTTCTCCACAACTCACCATGGGTCGTAGTTTGGTCAAGACTAGAACATAAGTCCTGCCATGACTTGCTTCTAGCGCCGCGTATATATCTTTGAGCATCACTGATTTTACTTTGAAGTATTGTGAAGTTATGTGGTGATGGATTACGTCGAAAAGTTGAAAGTGCTAGACGTCGCTCTGCTACAACTTTAGAGAGATTAGGACACCAATAAGGTTTTGGAATAAAATTTCGTTCCGGGTTCGTATTAATTTTAACAAATGGTATAAAAAATTCTGCAGCCATGTCTAAATAGTCTATAAATATGTCATATCCTTTTTGTAAATCATTTGGAAACACGAATTCATCGAAAAGGTCCTTTAAAAATGTTTGGTACCCTACCCAGTCAGCCTTTTTATAGTTTCGACGAGACATATAGACATTACTAGCTTTAAAGTATGTTGTAATTTTAATAACACAATGATCGCTTCCCAGTGTTTCATTTAACACTTGCCAGTTTAAACATAAGCTTATATCGGATGTCGCCAACGAAACATCGGGGGACGACTGTTGTAGTACATTATTGACTAACTTAATACGTGTGTGACCACCACTGTTTAGTGAAATAAGGCTACTACCAATAAGTGCGTCAAAAATTTGATTGCCTCGCCTGTCTACTTTATTGGACCAATTGGGATGGTGTCCATTAAAGTCACCTAGAACTAAGGTTTTATTATTAACCTGTGAAAATAGTTGATCCCAGTCTGACCGGCTAGTATTTGCAGAAGGTGGACAGTAAACCGATATTATATTTTCAATTTGATTACAATTATATACTTTAACTTGTATAATTTCTAAGCTCGAGTTAAAGTTTTTTAAATCATGGCAAATCTGAGATTTAATTGACTTATGCGTGAGTATGGCTACACCTCCGTATGAATCGTCTCTGTCTTTACGAAATACATTGTAATCCTTAACTTTAAAATGACTTTCTGGTTGTAACCAGGTTTCGCTTAATACGGCAATGTGAATCTTGTCTTGTATTAACAAATTCTCAAAGTCACTTAACTTTGGCCTAATGCTATAAGCGTTCCATTGGATAATATTTAATTTAACATTAGTTTCATACTTATCTGACATTTTTTGAGAAATAATCAAGTATTAATTTGAGTATAGGCCAATCCGCTACATTGTCAACTACTGATAAAATTATCCACTCAATGCAAGTTTTAAGTACTTCTTTATAGATCATTTGTATAGTGCTTCCTTTCATGAATATTATCTCTTGTAATCTCTTTAACAATTCCCTGAAAATTACATCTTTGTGTTTTTCTTCTGTTTCACGCGGGTTTTTTGTCTCAACTTCATTATATTCTTCTATTTCCGTTTTACTCCATTCCATAAAATCTAGATCGGACGTGTTCTCCTGATTCTTTTGTTTTTGTTTAGAGTTTGGCTTTTGTTTATGTACCTGCGCCTTAGTTGTCACTTCAGCATAAGCTAGACTACCAGTAGTTTGAGTAGGAGCTGAGTTCACGGCTTGAACGGGTGAAAATGTTATATCACTATCCTTTATTTCTATGTTCGTTTCCTTGTGCGTTGGTTTGTTTTTAGGGACATAGATAGTTAGGGCCTTTCTGTAGGTGCAATTAAACTCGGACATGAGTTCCCTCAATCTTTTTTCCTTTAAAAAGATTGGGCATGTTTTTGACAGGGATATATGTCTACCATTGCAGTTAACACATATCATGTTAGTGGTTTCGCAATTGTCATGATTTTTTCCGCATTTGGGACACACCACTTTAGCACTAGGACATCTCTTAAGTACATGACCGAATTTCCAGCAGCGTGAACATTGCGACACTGAAAATACATATGGTTCTACCTTTATCCTTAAACCATGTGTATAAACATAAGGTGGTAAGAACGACCCTTTAAAACAAAGACGAACTGCTTCACTGGGTGACCACCCATCTGCCTCAAAGTTCTTGCGATTCAAGCGGTTTAAGGATAATAGTTTGGCTGGTTCAGGGCAAAATATACTCTCCAAAATGTTTTCTTCTGACATTTCCAGGTCAACATCTCGTATTACACCATAAGACAAATTCCTTTCCATCGCTCTCTGAATATGCCATCCCTTATCGATAAAACATTGACATGTCTCCAAATTCTCAGCGCTGATTTCACTAATCAATTCTATACGGACTCGATACGGATTGATATATTTCACCCTACTGATATCTTTTATATTCTGGTCTCTAAATAACTTAGCAAGGCTAAATTGTTTAGGTAGTTTTTCTTTGCTAGATATATATATTTCTATCTTTTCTGTCTCCTTCAATTTTTTCTCTTTGCGCTTAACTTCCGTCCATTCTTCGTCGCTGCTTTCTCTCATTCTTTTATTGGTCTGGTCGCCACCATCTTCAATATCTAACTCTTCATTTAAAGTAGAAATCTCATTCATATAAACCAAATTTATTTCATCACTCGCCTCATAATTATCGCTCATTTTATTTGTAAACAAATCACATCTGTGGCAAGCGGCAGGTAGCTAGCCGCCGGCCACGTGCCGCACCTTTCTAATTACGTATTTAACGGAATGCGCTCTGCTCAATCGACGATAACAACTGTGACACAACCCGCTCGCACGAGTGCCGCGACGAGACTCCACTCTTTGACTTGTTTCTTGAATTGGTAGACAGTTTTAGAATCGCGGATATTAGGTGGAAGTCAGTTCCACAATCGTACCGCATGAACAGAGAAGGAGTGGGAATAGAAATGGGTTTTATGGGTTCACTGTGAAGGATTTATTTTTTAGCAAAGGCACGTCAGGTCAGGATACTTAAACTATTATCGGACTGCTCAGGAAGGTAGGTAATGTTATAAAAACTTTTTTACGTACGACTTCTAAAAAAGAAAATACACTAAAAATCAAAAAATAACTTTAATTTCGGCAGTCGGTGTTTGTATTTTATTTCTTCGTTATTTGACACCGACTTCCGAAATTAAAGTTATTTTTTAATTTTTAGTGTATTTTCTTTTTTAGAAGTCGGTTGTTTTTTTTTTAAAAAAAGTTTTTTATTTTTCACTTTTTAGTTGTTGTATAACAACTAGAAACCCCATTAACATGGAACGTGGAATTTAAACATAAGTACTCATAATTGGAGAAAACCAAAACATCATATAGGTATACCTATTTTTCGTTTTAGTTCAGTTTTTCAAAAAGGGATGAAGCAATTTCGATGAAATTAATATGGTACCGCCTCGGGAGTATATTCTTTCGGATCAAAAAAGAATTTTGAAAATCGGTCGACAAATGACAGAAAAATCGGTGGACACACATAAAAAAAAATACATACATACAGTCGAACATAGAACCTCCTTCTTTTTCGAAGTCGGTTAAAAAGTACTTATATTTTTGTGTAAAAATTATTTTTTGAGTTTCAAAAGTAAGTTCTCCGCCCTTAGGACGACCCACTGGTTTTTAAAACAAAAAAACTTGAATAAACATATAAAAGTTAAATAATACACATGAATAAACATATAAAAGTAGAATAAAACACATAAATGGTAACAAAAAACCTGATCACAACAAAAAAATATTTTGTAATGAGGATAAATAGGTATGTATTTTTATTTTAAAGATAACGCACGATCCTTGTTAAAGAATTTTGTTGATCAGTAAATTCTAATGTACTGTTTCCTAGTGTGTTAGTATATTTTCTTGGTGTTGAGAGGGATAAGGATAAGTTTGTTGATTAACTGATGTCAGAGAAGCTGTATATATAAAATTCAAAGTCCTGGCTGACTGACTGACGTATCAACACACAGCCTAAACCGCTGGTCCTAGACACATGAAAGGAGGGTGTGTTCTTTGGGAAGAGTAGGTATCACAACTCTTCAGTTAGAATTGATGTCAAATGTAGTAGCTATCTTCTTATTTAATGAAATCGTAACATTTGGCATAAATTCTAACTGAGAGAGTTGTATTGATGATTTTAATGATTACGATTCTGTAAATACGTACTTGCTTCGGCCGCGAATCATATTTTGACCAACATACAACCTGATACTGACCTGCAAATTGCAAAAAACGTAAGAAAATTTAAATATCGCGCCCTATTTGTGGTATTGTTTTTTTTTCAGTAACTATTGTCGACCTAGACGCCAACTGCAAAGGCTGGTTCGACGTGGCTCGTGAAAAGAAAACCTGGAAGGATTTTGGGGAGGCCTATGCCCAGCAGTGGGACTGTATAATTATGGTTAAATAAAAATAAACTATTTGACTAGCTTACACACGGTTGCTGTAAAAAAAAATATCGCGGCGTTGCAAATTGGACGCAAGTCAGGTGATGCAAAATCGTCGTGACCGTTTCAAAATCGTAAAGTACTGCACTACTCTACTCGCGAAGTTACTTTTTTTTCCGCTCTAGGGTGGAGCGGAAGGGCGTGTCAGACTCTTACTGACTAAAACCCACCCCTGTTCCTCCCTGCCCTGAATGCCCAGGGGCGAGGTAACTCTTTCGAATTTATCCTCAACCCCCGGGCAGGCATCGGCCATGACGGGCGCCATCCTGTTTGCTGACAACTCTTTAAGGTGTGCGTGGAAAACTACGCGCCGTCGACTCTCGGGCCTGGTGCTGATCGGACGGCGAGTTACCCACTACTTTTTCAAAACCAGCTTCAGCCGTAAATTCTTTTGCTTTCTGGGTGATAACCTCTACAACAAAATCCATAAGGCCATTTCTATCTATTCTTTAACTAAATTATAATGTAAAACAAAAGTCCAAGATTGGCTTCAGTCGCTCGATTATGAAGCAACTGAGAGACTCTTGGAAGTTGTCTCGTAGCAGTTCATTATTACCTGCTCACACAAACACACACACATAGCTACTCACATTCTTTACTCGGACTAACACGCACTTATTATTAGTTATAATTAGTTCTATGTCATTGCTTTATTAAATTGTTTATGTATTTTCCATCAAATCATGATATTATCGCTCCTCGTTTGAACAACTGTAACTTATCCGGGTAGTTGGAGGCCTGGAGCCATGTAACACAGGTATTCCTAGTACAGGCTCCAGTCTCCACAGCATAAATGTGAATATTATATTACCTATTCTAACAAAGTATATTCTATGAATTTGTCATTTTTTGCATTATGTGGTGGAGAAAAATAAACGCTATATTATTATATTATATTATTATTACTCGCCGTCCGCAGGCCCGGGTTCGCGAAGTTACTTCACGAAGTACTCTTCGAAGTTGACCGAAGTATGTAAGTATGCTAGCCGAGGTTGCACGAAGCCAACCGAAGTGCCCTTCGGTTGGCTTAGCTTCGGTTGGCTTGGCTAAAGTACGGCCAACGAGAAGCGATACCAAATGTAAACAAAACCCATGCGAAAATGGGCGATAAAATGGCCGCCCGAATGTTGGCGAACCCGTCTTAACGTTGTCATGTTTTTGCCGGAAGAACGAGACATTACGACAAAGGCACAAGATGGAAAGAGATAAATATTAGATTGTCAACGCCACAGTTGTTCTTTAGGTTAATGACCTTTCGTATCGCTGCTAGTTGGCCTTACTTTACACTATAGTGTTCGCTCAACTTCGATCAACTTCGCGAGTAGTGTAGTGCAGGTTTTAGTCAATCGAACGCAGCAGCTTCGCGAATTTGTCAATTTTTCCAATTAGTCTTACTAATCCTACTTATTATTATTATAAATGCAAAAGTTTGGTTGGAAGGATGTTTGTTACTCAATCACTTCAGAACGGCTGAACGGATCTGGATGAAGTTTGGCCAAACTTCTCTACTTCATATTATAAATTTGCTAGGCAGACCATAAAAGATCCATCATCACATAAAAAAAGTACAAAATAAAAAATTCAATTCAATCAATACAAATAAATAAAATTGAGTGTCTGTTTTAAATGTCAAAATAATAGTATTTTTAAAACTCATACAGTTATTTGCACGATATCTATGCCTAAAAATCAGTTTTTAATATTTTTGTCTCTTTGTTTGTTCCGGCTAATCTTCGAAACGACTGGACCGATTCTGATAAGATTTTACTGGCAAGTAGCTGAATATTTAGTAGGAGTAAGTTAGGCTAACTGCACGCAAAAAGCTCCACGCGGGCGAAGCCGCTGGCAGAAGCTAGTTTCAAACAATGAGCGATAATCCCGCCCACTCATCACCCAATATTTGAATATTGGAGGGTAGTTTGAAAATTTATCGTAATTAGATTATCTTTACCTTACCCTAAAAATATTTTCTTAGATATTTTCAACGCGCGTCAGTTGGTTTAGTACAATAGGGAATACGCATGACACACATGTCACAGACTACATGACTCTCGGGCCTGGTGCTAATCAGACGGCGAGCTACCCATTACTCGCCGTCCGCAGGCCCGGGTCTACGGTGGCCGGAGATCGTCTCGCGGCGCCGGAAGCTCAGGCGTCTCCTGCGGCGGCTGTTGCTGAGGGCGTGAGGGCAACTCTGTTGTTGAGTCTCCCTCACCCATGCCGCCTCCCTCTTCGCTAGCATTACTGCTTCGCAAAAGGAGGAGACTGCTTCCCATTCCCTTTCGCTCTGTACCATGGCCTGAACCAGGGCCGGGCGCGAGAGGTCGTAGCCGCCTATCGCATCCACGAGGAAACGGCGGTGCTCCGCCCAAGCGGGGCAGACCTCCACCGTATGCTCCACCGTGTCCTCTGGGCGATCAGCGCAGTGGAAACACCCGGGCGTTTCCTCCCGCCTTATGCGAAACAGGAACCTCCCGAAACAACCGTGTCCGGTGAGGACCTACGTCAGGCGGAAGGTGGCGTGCCCAGCGCTGGGTTGCGAACTTGCGACAGTCGCTCTCTCCATGTCGCCATGATATCCTGCCGGAGCTCTGACCACCGAGCGGCGTGGTGACACGGCAGCGGAGTTTCGCCCCGGCGTTTCCTTTGGACCTTCGCCACCAGATCCCATGGCGACAGTCCGGCAGGAGACCGTGCAGTCTCCTCGGATCATGCGAATGGTCATGACCCTTTGGGACGCGTTCAACCGACGAGCAGGTCGCCGCCTCAAGGAACGCGCCCACACCGGTGTCCCGTAAAGTGACATGGACCGCACGATCCCCGCGTATATGTGTCAAAGTAACACTTAATCCGTAAAAAGTGATAGAGATATTTCACTAAAATTTATTGAAATTGCAATTTCTGCTTCACATATAAATTATTCATGAAATCATGACATTTGGCAGCAATTCTACTAGTTGTATTGATCTCCTACGGCGAAGCAGTAATGCTCGCGAAGGAGGAGGCGGAACGGGTGAAGGAGGCTCACCAGAGTCGCCCTCACGCTCCCAGCAGCAGCCGCCGCAGGAGACGTCCTGGGCTTCAGACGTCGCGAGTCGATCTCCGGCGACCGTAGACACGGGGCTGCGGATGGCGAGTAGTGGGTAGCTCGCCGTCCGATCAGGATCAGGCCCGAAAGAGTCGACGGCGCGTAGTGTTCCGCGCTCGCCTTAAGGTGGATGCGCAACATGCATTGCTGATAACTCTGGTGGAAGCTCCAGGGTAACCCGCGAAATTCAAATTTTCTTACGTTTTTTGCAATTTGCAGGTCAGTGTAAAGTTGGGGTAGCAAGTACGTATTAACAGAACTGTAATCATTAAAATCATCAATACAACTCTTTCAGTTAGAATTGATTCCAAATGTCATGATTTCATGAAATTCTTACATTTGGCATGAACTGAGAAAGTTGTATTGATGGTTTTATTGAATTTCGTGGGTTACCCTGGAGCTTTCACCAGAGTTATCAGCAATGCATGTCAGGGCCCGTCATGGCCGATGCCTGCCCAGGGGTCGTGGATAAATTCGAAACAGAGTTACCGAGCCACTAGGCACTCAGGACAGGGAAGGAATAGGGGTGGGTTTTAGTCAGTAAAAGTCTGACACGCCACCCAGAGCGGGAGAATTTATAGGATGATTTCCCACTTCAAAAAAAAAAGGCTCGACGTTTGGAATAAGAATGCCCGTCTGACAGCTGTGTCTAATAATTTATATCCATGTTGTTAGTCAATTGAGATACTTTAACCATCGCAAATAATTCCAGCAAACATCCGTTTGGCAAGCTGTAGTTGAACAAGCTATAATGTCACTAAATAGAGTAATTAATTGATTTTGGTTACAAAAATATAAGTAAAAAGACGTTAGCGGAGTGTTAGACTGAACAAAACGAAATGTACGAGAATATCATCCATTTCCCTGTAACGGTAGTCTAGTTCAGAGGTTCCTTAACTTTTGTGTCCCGTGGGTCCTTGGCAGAGCTTTTAGTTTTGATAGACCCCCACAGTTTTAACGTGGTTTAAAATGCCTGCCTGCCAAACAAATCACAGGAAATGAGCTCTCCATGGTTTCAGATGAGAAAACTGAAATAAAACAAATTAATGTAAGAGCGAGCGAAGCAAGCTCCAAAACTTTACTCCCCGCTTCGTGACGGATAAAAAACCGTACCAAGGTGTACTTCGGAGTTACAATAACGTAACTATTCTTTGAAATAAATAATTAATGTTCATACCTACAAATAACTATTTTCTAGGCCACCATGACCTTCGAGCTGCATATGAACGGGGTCATCACCGGCTCCTTGAACTGCTTCTGCCTGGCATGCGACGTCTTCTTAAAGTTCACACACGACGCCACTCACCATATCCGAACATCAGAGCATCAGAAGAACGCAGACGCTGTGCAGTTCTCCGACAAATTTCCAGATGAGCATATTAAAAAGGTGAATTGGTTAGAGTAGCATTCGAGAGCGTTTTCACAAAAGCGGAGGTTAGCAGAGCGGAGCGAAGCGCGGTAATTCTGCACTGCTCAGCTCAACTCTGCTTCATTGATAGCAGTGATAACTAACATAAAGTGCTAAGTCGGGCCACATTCACATAACATTGTGACGCGGTGTTGTCCAAATGTAAGAACTAGAAAGATCGTATGAATTCGCCAAGAATTACACTAATGTTACAGTAGGTAGTACATCTGTTGCCGAAGAAATTTTAGCTGTTGCTGACTCCATATGATATGCTATTTTCAAAAATATAACTAGAAGATTTTTATCAGCTCTAGTTTCTGAGTTTCAGCTATGTAGGTATAAAACAAAAAAAACAAGTATTTTCTAAGAAAAACTTTACTAAAAAAAAATCATCGAGTTCTAAAAAACTTCGTTTTAAAGCTCTTCTCTGATGTATAGACTTTAGAAAATGACGTATCAGAGACCAACAATAGACAGGCATCATATTCGTATCCCAGAAACCCTGGTAGCGCTCTTCCATGACTCGTAGGTCCTGATGTATACGCTCTCCCTGCTCTTCGCTCATATCTCCTAAATTTTCCGGAAACCTTTTCTGGTGACTATGGAGGAAGTGGCGTTTTATGCTCATATTTTTTAATTGCACCCCATATTTTTTAATTGTAGCAGAAGGTCTTCTACAAGTTCAATAGAATTTTCAGATTTTTTTATTACCGAGAAAATTCTGCACCACAGAGACGAAAGCTGTCCAAGCCTTTAGTTTTAACTATTAAAGATATAAACCTCTTACAAGATCATCTCATTTTGGGAAAAGCATTTTGACATACCTTCAAAATCAGCATCATTTTGTGATGAGATTGGTCCTTCAATGTCTTGTTCTAAGGGTTCAGATATTTAGGCACTGAAAAGTCAAGTGTACGCTGCACTGGACGTCGAACACAACTAGTACTTGGGTACTGCCATTTAGCTCAATTTTTAGCGTTTTAACCGTTTACTTTCACGCTACAAAAATAACAGTCTTCGAGATGGTTTCGTGGTTCTCGCCAATTAGTTGGTGTTCCAAATTTAAAGGCCCTTCTTTTACCACTTTTCCATAATCTTAAATATTCCACACACGATTTACCTACAAACACAAATTGGGAAACCAAGACTTCTCATTTTTATCCAAGAGCATCCCATAATACTAAAAAAGGTACTTTTCACCAACTCTGATATAACTTTTCTACAATCGATAAACACACAGGTATTCTACGCATATATAGCAAAAATTATCTGGATTGTTTAAACAACGTCTCCTTGAACTTACTCATGACGCAAAAACTTCAGATACATACTAATCTTAACACAGTAAAATACGCCTGTTATCGATTAAGGCGCTAATAACTGCCAATAACCTTGAGTGGGTTAGCTTGAGTGTTCTGTGCTGAGCTCACGTGACGTAACGCGTCGTACGTCCACCCAATAATAGGACTCGCCCATCAAGGAGCGCTGTCCGAAATTAGACACATTATTAATTTATTACACATAAAAATAACAAGTATTAAAATAAAACAGACTAAATTAAAAATAATAAATGGTCTTTATATAATGGTGAAGGTTTCATAAAAATACGCTCTATAGTTTTTGCGTGATTCTCAATTTTTATCCGCGTTAGACATAACTTTACAAATTAATTACACTATGTTATAAAAATATAATTTCAAAGATTAAATTACAACGGCAATTTTCTAGAGTAACATATATTTTTTTCAAAGAAATAAAACTAGTCGTTTAGACGTGACGTTCAATTAAAAACCATTAAAAGTCGTTTATCTGTGCCTATTATAAAAAACAAAAACAAAGTAACTCGAGCTGCTAAAAAATATTTGAGGGTAGATTTACAAACACACACACAACACAACACACAACCACAAAAACACACAACACAACAAAAAAGTAGCCTGTGCCACTCGCGACGGTGAAGCTCTCTAACAGTGATAGATTTTTTTTATCTTTCATAGGCTTGCGCCTGACCACTATCACACGACGATGGAGCACGCTTGCCCAGCGGCAACCTATTCACTCTAATCATAAAGACCCCAGATTGTAACCTTTAAGAACATAAAAATTCAATGATAAATGATTTTATTTTTAACCAACTTCGAAAAAGGAGGAGGTTCTATGTTCGACTGTATGTATTTTATCATTTTTTTTTATCTATGTCCACACATAGTTTATTTTCTTTTTTGGAAGTCGGTTGTTTTTTTTGAAAAAAAGTTTTTTTAATTTTTAGTGTATTTTTTTTTGGAAGTCAATTGTTTTATTTTGAAAAAAAGTTTTTTATTTTACAATTTTTATTTATTATTATTATACCGCACTAAAAACCCCAATAACATGGTACGTGGAATTTAAACGTACTCGTAATTGGAGAAAACCAAAACGTCATCTAAGTACACGTATTTTTCGTTTTGGTTCAGTTTCTCAAAAAGCGCTCAAGCAATTTCGATAAACTTTATATGGGACCACCTCGGGAGTATATTCTTTCGGATAAAAAAAAAATTGAAAATCGGTCCACAACTGACGGAGAAATCGGCGGACATACATAAAAAAAACATACATACATACAGTCGAACATAGAACCTCCTCTTTTTTCGAAATTCGGTTAAAAATAACTTTAATTTCGGAAGTCGGTGTCAAAAAACGAAGAAATAAAATTCAAACACCGACTTCCGAAAATAAAGTTATTTTTTAATTTTTAGTGTATTTTCTTTTTAAGACTTCGGTTGTTTTTTTTGTAAGAAGGTTTTAACAACACTTTTACACGTCAACATTTTTTTTTGTCAGTTTTAGCTAGATGAGGCCGGCGTTTCCTAGCTTACTACCCTGAGAAGAAACACCGAAACAAACTCTGAGGTCAAAGCCTCTTTTAAAGTGTTCAAATTCATACAATATGTACTGGTCAAATCATATGAGAACCATGTACGTTTATGTCTGGGATGAGCTGAGGAAAGCAACACGCAAATTCGAGTGGACCTGTCCAGACAGTGCAAGCATTTGTCAGTTATCGTGAAGCTTACTTCTTTAGTTGTTTGGTACCTATATACAAGTTTAGATGATTCGATTCACTTGTTTTCCAGTTTAAAGGGGGCTACTACTGCAAATTCTGCAATGTTCTGATGCCAATTGCTTCCAAAGTTAATATACATATTGCTGAAGATGAACACAAGCACAACAAGGGAATTCTTCTGCTGAAACCGATGGGTCTTGATGTTGTGGCTTTCAATAACGTTCTTATTGAAGAAAAGGCTTGGCACGGCTTGATTGATGGAGTCTGCTCTCTCTGTAACGCAGAGTTCGAAGATGAGAATGACCATAAGGCTGATGCAGGCCACTCTTTGAATTTGGTACTGAAGCCTATTCAGTTTGGAGTTGATAATGCCATCGTTCGTCACGTAAGTACAAACTTTGTAATGGAATTCCAATTAGTTTATTGAAATATTACGTTGTAATTGAAACACTTAAATTTTACCTACATATCCTTTTAAATAAGGTATATGTGTATATTAAAGTAAATCTAGTGTTACCTCTTATCACTTATTAATTAACTTTGTGTTTTGATTAAGTATCTACCTCTTCAAGCAGAATATTGATGGTAAGGAACAGGGGTGGGTTTTAGTCAGTAAGAGTCTGACACGCCCCTCCCGCTCACCCAGAGCGTAAGATGTCATTGGATAATTTCACACCCCCAAAAAAAAAATTGTCAGTCTGAACTCTTCGGAATAATCGAATCAAAACAAAATGAAACAAAAGTCCTCATTAAAAAAATCTACTCAAAATAGAATTTATTTATTTATTATTTGTGTAATTTCAGTTAGACGACACTGCTGTCCAATGCCTGACTTGCAACAAGTTGCTAGCTCCCGGCAGGATGAGCAAACATTTTGTCGACAGAGGGCATCTCGAGCTTTACGTGAAACGACGCATCAAAACTAATGGAGCCTGTCAAGGAACCGAAGCTAAAGAAAACTGCCATAAAAAAGCAAACAACATGACTTCACAAACAGAAACTGATGACAAAATGAAGAAACCGATTGTAGATAACGATGTCAATAAGAAGAATAAGAGAGAAAATAAGAATAACAATGATAAATCACCGACTAATGACAAATCTAAAATTCTGGAATCCATTGACAAGTACCAAACTAAAGGAATCAACATTAATTTGGAAACAGAAACAGCCTTATGTAAAAAATGTTCAGAAGTCGTAACATTTGATTTCATGGAGATAGAAAACCACATTGAAAATCATCCAACAGCTACAACGATTGATTCCGACTTGCGATATCCGTCAAACGTGGATCAACATTTAAATCGACTCGATATTAATGACAAAACGACACAATCTTCTAATGATCAACTTAATGAGAAGGTAAATTTTCGAGAAAATGTCCAAAATGATTCCTTAAATCTAGAAGATAGTCATACCGATTCGTCATCGTCAGATGACTGCATTCTTCAGAAAAAAAAATTTGGAAAAGACAGCCAAGAAGAAGAGTCAAGCGAATTTGCAAAAGCAAATAAAATAACTTATAACGGAAAAAATAACCAATCTTTTTGCCGCGTTTGTGCAGTACATCTGCCGGCTTCTTTGAAGTCAATAAAGGAGCATGTGAAAGGAGCGAATCACAAAAGACGAGTAACCTCCTCTATGGACCGAACGAAATCTCCAGGCACGCTGGTGAAACAGTCAACCAAGGAATTTGTCGATACCGTCTACGAGCTACAAGGCCCTGCATCTCACACCAGTATCATCAACGAGAAATATCTCATTATTTTTAATAGTTTTCACTTAATATCAGAGAATAGTTTAAGAGTAAGGTGCATGGTATGCCAGGTCAACTTGCCGCCATCCTCTGATGCTACGGACCATTGTGACACTACACGGCACTCCATGAAATGGAATGAAGTGCCTGTCATTACATCGGAGAAAAACGAATTTATTAGAGAGGTAAATGAACCATTAATTTGCTGACTAGCTTTATATGACAAAGGAAGATCTGAGTTTTTTTTTTTTGTCCTTGCAATGTCTCTTCAACGTTACAGGTTCGTCCCGGGGTGTATCACTGCGGGTTTTGCGACATCGTAGTCTCTGGTTGGACCGACATGAAACGCCATCTGGAGTGTTCCGACCACCGGGAACTTAGAACGTTTGGGACAATCAATTGAGGTATCATTTGCCTAACGTACTGAAATTACGAGTTTTTCGAGAACAATGCCGTGCCGCGGTCATGGCGTGGTCTTTCAATTAAATTTCATTGATGCTTTAACTAAGTGCGGACTTGATTTAAATTAGTTGTACCTGTTTATGAAGATAATATTTTTAAATTATGATTTATTAAGACATTAAATATTGTTAGGCTAGTAGTAGGGTGATCCAATTCGAAATGCTAACATAAAAAAAAATCAAATCAATGTCATCATCATTCTCCTGCCCTTATCCCAATTTATTTGGGGTCAAAGCAATATGTCTTTTTCTTCCATAATAATAGTCGTCATCTCTGTAGTCACCCCCTTTTTACTCATATCCTCTTTCACATAGTCCATCCATCGTTTCTTTGGCCTTCCCTTACTCTTATAGCCATCCACATCCATAGACAAGACTTTCCTTAAGACATTTTCTTCATTCCTCAACAACACATGCCCATACCACGACAATCGATTTCCACACAACTTTTCAGTCAGCGGTGCCACTTTCAGACTTTCTCTTATACAGGCAGTAACGAAAAGGTGTGATCATATTTTAAGAACCGGTTCTGCCCATGGAAATGAACGACTTTCTCTAAGAAAATATAGATATTACCAAAAAAAAAATACGTTCACACAAAGTTATCACCAGGCTGATCAATATTAGTGTGGGAGAAAAAAAAATTGAGAATTTCTTCAGGTTTTCTTGAAGAAAGGGGTGTACTATGCAAATCGAATGCCAAATAATCGAATATCAATCGAATATCAAATATTAAGAAAATCCCACAAAATATTCAGCGGCTACAAATATAGAGATCTTGGGGTCCTGTTGTTTCCGTCTCCGTGATGTGAAAGAATGTGACCACTGAACTTTTCACGTAATACAAAGCCGTTTTTTGTATTGTATCTTACTTTTATTGTAGTTCGTTATATTAGGTTCCCACCTATGAAATCAGCGTTTTGTATGGAGAATTTTAAACAAGTTGCATTTTTCATACTAACATTTTCTTAATTTATTTAACAATTACTATGAACACTAATGTTTCAAAACTTTTATGCAATAATGTTTAAAAACTAAGATAACGTATGCCACTTAGATTAAGCAACAAAAATAAGTTTTGGCTAAGTTAAAACAAATATAGTGGTAATTTGTGCTAACAAAAAGAGGAGTCATTTTTAAGGTATATGTATGTATATAAAAAAAACCTTATTACTTATAGTTTTATAAACAAAAAAATAAAACTATAAGTAATAAGGTTTTTTTACTATTGGCTGTTGTCACTTTTATTTATATATGTATGTTTTTTTTTTTCTTCTTTTTTTGTGTATTGGCACTTTGCCAATTGTGCTGTGTCTTTTGTATGCACTGAATAAATGTTTTATCTATCTGTAAAGATAGATATCTTTAGGACGGTCATTATTCGACATAATATCAAGCAATTGATGAGTATTGTAATTCATAGAAGTGACAAGTTTCTTTATTTGTGAGGACACCAATTTCATATGTAAGAGCCCAATATATCTAAATAGTATTAAACATAGTCGCTGTCTGCCTCTGTCTGTTTCTCCGCTTACATAATATTCTAAACCACGCAACGGTTTCTGGTACGGTTTTCACTAATAGAAAGAGCGATAAATGAGGAAGGTATACAAATTGCACCTGTGTGAAGCCGGGGCGGGTGGGTCACTTCAAATGGTAAATATGTTCATTTGAACTAACTTTGGCATTTCAAACACACACCGTTAGCTGTATTATTTACAGTGTAGTAGGTATAGGACTCAAATCGGATCACCCTGTTTAATTATTATTGTTATACAAAACAGTTTTAAATGCCATTGTTGAAATTGTTAAATTCTGTGCAGAATTAAACTATAGGTATACATATAAGTTATACAGTACTATTATGACTATCCTCAAATTAATATAATGATAAGCTTTGTAAACACAAATCTAGATTATATTATTAACATTTATTGGTTTTTTATTTAGTTCCCGATCAAGTTGTGTGAAAGAACCAGCTTGTGGCTAAATAATAACAGTCACATGCGGCGATCTTCGAGGTTAACCTCGAACCTCGCTTCCCTAGGTCGGTCCGCGGATGGGTGACTGACTATCTATTACATAAGTACTGAGACTCCTCCGTGCCGCAGACACGTTAAGCTGTTTTGTCTTGGTTGGTCGTTAGGCTGTCATTTGTCAAGTAGAACTTTGACAGTCATCAGGCACATCTGACACCAGTGTTACCAAGGGGTACCGTATTACCTACTAACTGTGTTGTGGAGGTCCGAAACGCAGTCGCCATGTAAAATACTGGTACTCTTAGCTGCATCGGATAGATTGATAGAAGTTGAGTAGGTACATTGGTGAAGGTATATGAAGTTGTGGAATCTAAAGTTAATTTAACATGGTGCATGACACTAAACCACAGAATTATTATAATACTTAGTTCTGAAAACGCATAGAGGCGTAAATAAAGAAAGTTATGACTATGACAATCTTGCTAAAACCTTTAGAGAAATAGAATGAGCAAATGAAAATCTCTAATCAGTAAGCAAAGTATGAAAATTATCATTACTTGAGCATTTTTTTCCGAAAGTCCGAATAGAAAAACGGCACCCTTATAGGATCACTCGTGTGTCTGTCTGTCTGTCCAACTGTCCGTCTGTCACAGTCAATTTGCTCCGAATCTGATGAACCAACGATAGAGTTGAAAGAAGGATGGCCAAATCGTACCCGACAACGAAACGATGGCCTCCCAATACGCCATATTTATGAAAAATACCCTTATTTTTTATGGTCATAGAAAACACAAGAAATATCTCAATAAGTAGCCACAAAAAAAAGTTATCCAATTTTTTTGTTTTTGTAACTTTTTCTAAATTATTTAGAATAATAGTTTCAGAACGCACCGATTCATTTCGCGTTTGAAATGACTTGGTAGTCAAAGACTCTAGTTATTCACGTTTTTCTGAAAAGTTTTAACTGTTATTCTATTCAATTAGTTTAAAGGCATCAAATCAACGAATAATAATAATAATAATTAACGCTTTTAATACATTTCTGGATTTCTCAAGTATGGCCAATATACTACGACGATATCAGAGCCACCAGCATTCCTCGATGGTGTAGTGATAAGAGAGGATGATGAATAAAAAGTATTTTTGTCAAGCCTATTTCTTTCATTTAAGTAGGTACTCTACCAATTATACTTCATTTACTCCTGTTAACAACCATTACTCAATTTGTCAATATCTATGCAACTTGAGCATTGAAGACTGAAAGGCAGTAGGTATCTAGTGACTAACTCTTCAGCCTGAATTGAAGTGGTCAAACCACAAAAAAGGCTTTGAAGTCTTTCAAGAACCACTTCACGTGTAATGTTATACCAGCTTTGTTGTCTACACTATACGTTGTGCAAGTTAGAGCAATATAGGTGTAGTTTTCTTTGAATGATCGATGGACAAACAAAGAGTTGGTGCGCTTTGCTACAAGTCCTATTTTTTGGGTAATTCTCTGAGAGAAATCGAAATAAATAGAAACGAGATCGCTAATTACCCTTCTCGCTAATCGCTAACTAGACTCATAAGCTACGCCGCAGTCGGGTAGTTTGGTAGTTGTAGATTCTAACCTCAAAAGTATTGTTGACGTTATTATAAAAAATCGTGGCTATTTAGAAATAATTTTCAAACGGGATAGTGTTTACGACATAAAAACAAACCAATCTAGCTATAGTTTATTTTGGGACATGAAAAATAAAAGTCGAGTCCAGCTCCTATAGAAATTTGGCCATTCTTCTTTGGTACACACATGGATTTTGATTATTCTTACGTCAAAAGACATGAAAGTAATCAATTTTAATACAATATGGCGACCACCAGACGCCATAAATTGTGAAAAAGAAAAAAAAAATTAGTCGACTAACTATATTAAGTGGGGTATCAAAATAAAGGATTCGAGGAGGCGATTCCAAAAATCTAACTCACTGAAGTGTATAAAATAAAAAACATTTCAAAAACCCGACTTACAAAATCAAATGAAAAGTTCTAAACAAGTCACTTTTCAAGCAGACTGATGTAGTTGGTTGCATGAAATCAATAATTGAACTAAAATAACTCCCACCAACTTGTTTGTCAGCCAGGTTTTTTGAAAAAAATATTTTTTTTTTAATTGAAGTCAGTTTTTTCTTAGTGTCTTGGAATTTATGCTTTTAGCTATTACAAGAAACGAAATGCAGTAAGTAGGTACATCGAATATTTTGTGTCAATTAAAATGAAATGGCATAGAATTAAAGCGGCAGTTCAATATTTGAGTTATGGTAGGTAAAAAAATAAAAAACGCATGTTTGCAAACTAGTTTAGCAGTAAAAACTGAGCAGTAAACTAAATAAAAATGAGTCATAAAATAATTTAAACGGGCAGTTCAATAAATACTGAGCAGTGGAATAGTTGAACTGGGCGGTTAGGCCGTACAGTTAACAAATCATAATTGGTTAGTAATAAATTTTATTTTAAGCAGTTCTATAAACGATGACGATTTTATTTTTTTTATTTTATTTTTATTATTATAAACGATGAGGCGGTAAAATGTATTCCTTGTGTATTTCAGCATTTAATGTCAAGAAGGGAAAAAATATGAAGCATAACCATATTAACCATGCATCATATTTTTTTCCTTCTTCACATTAAATGCCGAACATGAACACATTACCTTATGTTTTACATGGTCGGAGTGTAAAAATAAAGAACATTACGACAACCTGCTTACAGGTTGTCGTAATGTTCTTTATTTTTACACTTTGTTTTTTTTTTTTTTTTCACTTTGTTTTTTTTTTTTTTTTTGTAAAATTATAAATACTTATATTTATAATTTTGCATTAGGATACAAAAACTAAGATACATGTTAATAGTCAAATGAATCAGCGACAGAAACTTATTGTATAATAAGAGCAGGTTTGGCTTTCGAAGGCCTGCCCCTCTTCCTCTTTTGTCCAAGAGGAATGTTTTTGGCTTCAACAGGAGGAACAGCGTATTTCAGTCGTATGGCCAGGCCAATTATATGTTTACACATATACATTTTATGAAATGTTGGGCAAGTGCATGTTCTTTGAGTCCATTCTTCTCTATTATTGGGTAATATTATTTCCCATTTACTGAAAGCTGCTCTATAAACTCATCGAATTTTTCGGGTGGGTTCTCAAATACTGCGCACTCCTTAGCTTCTGCAGCTGGTGAAATACCTAAAATATAATTAAACTCCGCCCCTTTTAACGAAAGTTTACCTCTCTTTTCAATCAAAGTGACGTTCGGATGCTACCGCTCACTGTGAATTGGCAAACTTATTTTCAAACTGCCCATTCCAACCGTTTTACTGCTCATTAATTTATTAAACTACTTGAGTATTTTTTGCACTGACATTGAATGATGAAATAACAGACCAATATTTTTATTACTTACTGCTTATGTTTTACTGACTCACTAATTTACTAACCACCGAAAAATTAAATGACTGCCCATTAAATTTTTCAACTGATCATGATAACTTCTGTATTGTTTAAATAACAGTTGTAAAAATTAATTCCCAAATGAAATGTAAAAGTAACAGTGTTAGTGTTATTCTAGAGCCTTTGCGTTAAGTAGACCTTCGAGACGGAGGCAACAAGTTCAAAGAAAACAAATGACGCTGAATCCGCAGTGGGCTCCCGGCACGGACTTCTCCAACACATATCTTTTCTAACATGCAGATGATTTTTGGGTTTTAATTAAAAGTCAACAATAACTATAATAAATTCTATTAAACAAATCAATCTCATTCATTTCTGAATAATACAATTTTGTTCAGGTAATTTCTGTGTGATATTCTTTCAGTAGAGTAGTAGTAGTTCTTCCCACAATATTTGTGTCTCAAATTCATGTATACCTGTATTACACTTTTAATTAATAAACAAAGCTTGGGGTCTTGAATTTAATAAATTTCTTTCCCTTTTAAATTTATCAAAGATTTAAAAGGGAAAGAAATTATTTCTGAAGAGATTTTTTTTTCGTTTGTTTTCTAACTTTTTCATTAAGTCTCTTTTTGGACTTTTCTTCTTGGACTGTTTTTGACATTTGTCCTTTAATTTCTTAATCATTTTAAATGTGTACCTGAAATCAAATAAAATAAAAATAAGTTTTAATAGATATTGAAGACAAGCGAGAGATATCTCCCACACAGTCCTGTGAAGCCCCGCGACTCACTGGTGAGTCGGACAAAAAAAAAATTAAAGAGAAAAAAAAAAAAAATCGGCTGTCAACCCGGGTTGTCGTCGGGGTTCAATTTGACAACCCGGATTTGGCCGCGGGGGGTAGGGTAGGGTAATGATGACAAGAAAAACTGAAGCTAGTCATACCGGTTAAATCTGGCGCAGCAGAGATGCTAGCGGCTAAACCTGGTGCAGCGGAGGTGTTAAGGCCCTTCTCGCGGTCCAGTGGCGCCCTCATTGAATAAAAAATCGTAGCATAGCACAGAAAATAAATATTAAAAAATCCAACTTCACGTTTGTTACAAAGAGGATAAAGAATTTTTATGTTGTTAAAACAAGTCTCAAAATGTTTCGTATCCAAAGTAGTAGGCAAAAGTGTCAGAAACGGCCGTACGATTTTTTATTCAATGAGGGCGCCACTGGACCGCGAGAAGGCCCTTAACAGCCAAATCTGGTGCAGCGGAGACGTTAGCGGCTAAACCTGGCGCAGCGGACGTGCTGGTGACTAAATACCATATTCAGAGCACCATATCCAGATGTTGAGAGGTCGTCTGATTTTGATCACTTTCAGTTAAAATGCCAGACATATTTGATGGAATTGCAGGCCGTAAACAAGCAATAAAATTATTAATATTTTTGATGTTTCTCAATTTTATTATTAGGATTGTTACTTATTATTTTAAATGACCTCATTTAATTTGTAGGTTGAGAAGAGTTCTCGTTCGGTCGTTGAGTGCACTTCTCACTCACTCGCTCAATAGCTCACTAGTTCAGTAGCTCTCGAGTGGATAATGAGCTAAATAATCGTACATAAACTCACTTAATCTTCACCTCACCCAAGTTTTCACAGGGAGAATTTTAACAGAATAACACTGCTAATATGCTTAAAAGTCCTCATAATATAATTTAAAAGTCCATTGACACAAAAAGCAGACTACTGGTGACATTAATAAACTCCTTTAAAAGGAGTATGTACTTATGTACTTAGTGCAACCAAATGAACAAGTTTGTCTTATTTTGGCTATTAATCTTAGGACTACACTCAAACTCATTCTTTGCATCACTCTTTGTGCCCGTTAGGCAAGTGTTGCACTTGAAGTCATCACCATCATTTATCACCCACTACGCAATTATGTTGGACAATTTTATAACAAACAATGTTACTTACCATTATGGTTCGTGAACGTAAAGCATCGTCACGCAGTGTTACTTTATTCAGTGTCCGGTTTATACATGATTCTCTTCAAAGTGAAGGGAACAGAATATGAATTGTTTTTGTTGACATCTTTTTTATAACACTGATTGTTTCCAGCAAAATTTTCTTTTTTCGTTTATTAGCAGGCAGCCTTGAAAGTAAAACGTAAAACCAATAAAGAACCATAATAATATAGCATTATCGATAAACAAAAATGTCATGCATGCACTACTCTATCCCTACAAAAAAAAAGAAAATGATTTTTTTAATAACTAAATCTAAATAAAGATTTTGGCGTCGATATGACACATATTTGTATAACTGTTTTTTCTATAGTCAAACATTTCAATTCCATATAATTTATATGTCAATGGGTAAGACTGACTGACTTGTTTTCTTGACTTGGTATTGGATAGATGAAAAATGACCATTTCCTCCCCTTATCTCCGAAACCACTGGGTCTAAAATTTAAAAAAAAATACAGAAAGTAGTTTTACTTATAGATGACAGGAAAACCTATAAGGTTTGTTCAGAACCCTTTGCGCGCGAGTCCAACTTGCTCTTGGCCGGTTTTTTATCATGGATAGGCCCGCGTACGTTTTACCACTATCTTACCTGATGGTAAGCGATGATGTGATCGAATTTACGTGACGTGATATACAGGGCGTAAAAAGACACAACACATAGCCGTCAACTACGCATACTGTACATCTAAGAAAATAGCTATGCGCAAAAATTATTGTAACTTTTTTTTTTAATAACTTTTAACTTTATTGACATAAAAATATTACAATCTTACATGTGAAGCCCCTGACACCCGTGCTAGGTGAACCTGTGTTACAGGAATCAGTGTACTCCGCCTTATATCAATACACATTTAGATTTTTATGTAATAAAAAATAAGGAATAAGTAACAATTAGGTATTGAAACATTAAAAATAAAACAATAAAAAGAAGTGAAGCGAACGTGTGTACGTGTGAGAGCGTGAGTGTGAGTGAACTAGAGATCGTGTCACAGGCAGAGTTAAGAATGTATATTTATTGTCATACTAATTTTAAAATTTATAAGGTCACCCAAATTAACAGCGTAGTGTAAATGTGAGGATTTAAATTTTTTGATTGTGTAGTCAAAATCAAAATCAAAATCAAAATCAGGATTGGGATTTAGGTATTTTGTTTTATATGTTTTTAAGTACGCCAATTCAACTATGTGTGAACTAAGAAGGATGTGTCTACGGTAGAATGAAAGGTAAAACAAAATGAAGTGTGGGTGAGTATTGGACAAATGCATTATGAGTGTGTTATGAGTGATTGATTGTGATATTGTGAAAAAGTATTGATTAAATGGTAGTGTTATTATTATGGCTAAAAAACTAGGTATTTTAAAAGATGAAAACAAGTGAAAGTCATTGCTCGACGGTTTCAGATGGTTGCAATTTGTTGAGATAGAAACGCGAACCCAAGCAATTGATGTTCAGGCCAGAACTCTCAGAGTCGACCTATTTTTGGTTCAGCATTAAACAATCAAACATTCTCTGTTCATATCTGATAAAAATATATGTTGTAATATAATAAACATTCATGGTTATTCTACGGTTCAAAACACGATATTTACAACTTCACTCGATCATAAAAAATCGGGAAAACAGGGAAATTATTAATCGTTTTTCAAGACTTACTTGAAGTAGACTCAACTTTTAATCCCAAAAAACATGTCAAAAAATAGGCCACAAGGTTCAGAATGATATTCTACGGTTACTTTTTCTAAAAACAGTTTACTATTTGAACAAAATATTACTATATTTATTATAAAACAAAGCGGCTTGCGCGCTTCGCTTCAGTAGCCCGCCGGGCGTCACCGAGGTACTTGTGTCGCTTTTGCTGGCTCGCTACGTTCCCCCGCTAATCGATCGAAATATACATATTTATTATAGCGTGGCCGAGCTCTCCGAAACTATTGGTACCTAAGTATCTACCCTACATTATTTTTCAAAGTTGTTTATTTGTTATAGTTTTGAACTCTCTCTTGAGAATTTTGTTTGACGGAGTATGGAGACCTAGGTGACTGATGATGTCATCTACCTGATGGTGGACTCCGAAGGTCTCATTCTCATCACGACAATCATGTCATTGACGACAGGATCTCATTTTGCACTCATTTGAAAGAGCTCATAGATAACTTTATGACTGATGATGTTGCCGACTTGATGGTGGACTCCGAAGGTAGGTATGTTCTACGTAGTGCCGTCAGTGAGAATCTTCACCTACCTTCAGAGTCCACTATCAGGTCAGTCACATCATCAGTCACCAAGGTCTCCATGAACTCTTGTCTCAGAACCATCGTGGTTCTACATAGTGCCGTCAATGAGAACCTATACCCACCTTCGGAGTCTACCATCAGGTCGATCACATCATCAGTCACAAAGTTCTCTATGAGGTCTTTCAAATGAGTCCAAACATGATAGTTCTACGTAGTGCTGTTAATGAGATCCTATACCTACCTTCTAAGTCCACCATCAGGTCGGTCACATCGTCAGTCACAAAGTTCTCCATGAGTTCTTTCAAATGAGTCCAAACACGATGGTTCCACGTAGTGCCGTCAATGAAATCCTATACCCGCCTTCGGAGTCCACCATCAGGTCGGTCACATCATCAGTCACCAAGGTCCCCATGAACTCTTTCAAATGAGTCCAAACACGGTGGTTCTACGTAGTGCCATCATTGAGATCCTATACCCACCTTCGGAGTCCACCATCAGGTAGGTCACATCATCAGTCACAAAGTTCTCCATGAGCTCTTTCAAATGAGTCCAAACACGATGGTGTCACGTAGTGCCGTCAATGAAATCCTATACCCACCTTCAGAGTCCACCATCAGGTAGGTCACATCATCAGTCACAAAGTTCTCCATGAGCACTTTCAAATGAGTCCAAACACGATGGTTCCACGTAGTGCTGTCAATGAGATCCTATACTTACCCTCGGAGTCCACCATCAGGTAAGTCACATCATGAGTCACAAAGTTCTCTATGAGCTCTTTCAAATGAGTCCAAACACGATAGTTCTACGTAGTGCCGTTAATGAGATCCTATACCTACCTTCTAAGTCCACCATCAGGTCGGTCACATCATCAGTCACTAAGGTCTCCATGAACACTTTCAAATGAGTCCAAACACGATGTTTCTACGTAGTGCCGTCATTGAGATCCTATACCTACCTTTTAAAATGATTTTGTATCGGTACGAAGGGTTTTTTGTTTTTTTTTTTTTGTGAGGTTGGAAATCATCCAATGACATCTCCCGCTCTGGGTGGAGCGGGAGGACATGTCAGACTCTTACTGGCTAAAACCCACCCTTGTTCCTTCCCTGGCTGAGTGCCCCAGGGGTGCGGTAACTCATATTAATAATTTATCCGCTACCCCTAGGCATGCAGGCACCGGCCACGATGGGCCCCGTCAGTGTTGGCTGACAGACATCTCTTTGAGGCGCGCGTGGAACATTACGCGCCGTCGACTCACGGGCCTGGTGCAGATCGGACAGCGAGCTACCCACTGCTCGCCGTCCGCAGGCCCGGGTAACAGTTACAATGTGGCTTTACGGCAAATAATTTTTTTAATGGGGAACCACAACTAAAAAGTGTAAATAAAAAACTTTTTTACAAAAAAATAGAACCGACTTCCAAAAAAAGTGCAAGATAACTTTAATTTCGGAAGTCGGTGTCAAAAACGAAGATACAAAACTAGAAACACCGACTTCCTCTCTCTGTTGTACTTTTTAGTTGTGGTTCCCCATTAAAACTGTGTTAACAATTCATAGACATACGATCGCAGCAATCGTGGTTGATTTGCTATCAATTTTTGAAGAGTTCAGTTGTCTGTCTCCGTAAACCATCATCAGATCAATATGAAATTTAAATGGGGCCATTTCGGAACAAAGCCTTTTCGAACAAAAAAAGAATTTTGCAAATCCGTCAATATATGACGGAGTTATGCCCGAATACAAACATCCAAATTGATAATCTCCTTCTTTTTGAGGTCGGTTAAAAACGGGCCCACACAGGACGATGGTATGGTAACCGAAGAACCAGTTTTAGAAAATCCGACTTAAATGCATTGAAACTTTCAATGTTTGAAACACCCAAACGCTTATGTTTGGGACGTCTCTTACACCCCGTCTATGATATAGGTCGTGTCATGAACATGTTAAGATTTCAAAATTTAAACAAGAAACGACATCATTTTAATTATTTTTTTCTGTGCATTTTTTTTGTATCAAATTTTCCAAGTATGTAGGTACATTTTATAAGTTAGGCGACTATTACTCTAAACTAACAGAAATAACTTAGCCTTGATATTTTTCCTTCTATAAGTGTGTTACTACACCAGTCGATCGATCGTCGACGTTGATCGATTGGTTAACTTTGGCTGATCGACGCATACCGGTCAATAATTATCTATTCTACCATCGATCGACGTTCGATAGATTGGTGTAATAACACCCTAAGCCATCATACATATATACTACCATTATAATTCCAAAAGTTTAGTTTGAAAGGGGGGAAATTAGCACTTTAAAATTTAGTATGGTATCTATGGTCAGGGCCATTTCCAGAGACAATCAAAATCGACATCTTTAGTTTTTGTTAATCTGTGCTATGATCGAAGCCATAACAATTTTAAATTTAGTGGAACTCACAGTGCTACTTTAAATACTTATTTAAAGTCAACGTCCGTTGCAAAAAATAATAGTTACCAAGCACCAAAATACTTTTACTGTAAGTACAAATGGTAATTTTTAATAACACTGGTCAACAAATACACACTTTTTGTGGGTAACATGAAAATTCACAATCATAGAATTAATTTTGTTTAGGAGTTACTTACAACCGTTTTAACGTCATATGATTTTGAAGTGTCATCTTATCATTGTGAAGGATTTATTTTTTAGCAAAGGAACTTCAGGATAATTGACTTAATTACCGGACTACTCCAGAAGGTGGGTAATTTTTGTTTTTAAGTACATATATTTTTGTGAAAAATTTCTTTTTTAAGTTTTTAAAAGCAATTTCACAACACATGTAAATGACACTTTTTAACTGACTTCAAAAAAAGGAGGAGGTTCTATGTTCGACTGTGTGCGTGTTTTTTTATGTATGTCCACCGATTTCTCTGTCAATTGTGGACCGATTTTCAAAATTCTTTTTTTATCTGAAAAAGGTTACCTACTCTAGAGGTGATCCCATATAAATTTTATCGAAATAGCTTCAGCGCTTTTTGAAAAATCAACAAAAACAAAAAATATGTATACATAGATGACGGTTTGGTTTCCTTTAGGTACATAATTACGAGTATGCTTAAATTCCTTGTTCTATGTTATTGGGGTTATCAATTCGGGCATGACTTTAATATTTAGTTTTAGTTCTGGGGTACAACTAAAAAGTGAAAATTAAAAAACATTTTTACAAAAAATATCACAAAAAAGAAAATATACTAAAAATTTTAAAATAACTTTAATTTCGGAAGTTGGTGTCAAATAACGTAGAAATAATATACAAACGCCGACTTCCGAATTTAAAGAGATTTTTCAATTTTCTTTTTTGGAAGTCGCTTGTATTTTTTGTAAAAAAAGTCTTTTTTTAAACTAAACCTGATCACAAAAAAATATAATTTTGTAATGAGGGTAGATTTTAAAATTACGCACGGTCCTTGTTACAGAGTTTTGTTGATCAGTGTGATTCAAACCATAAATTGTAATCTATTGTTTCGTAGTGTGTTAGTAACTTAGTATATATATATGTTCTTGCTGTTGAGATGAAATTTGTTGATTAAGTAAGTGATGCGAGAGAATTACTTATAATTTTTGACGTACGGCGTTTTTTTTTTTGATAAACCTTCTGACTTCCTAGACGCCTACCGCAAGCGCTGGTTCGACGTGGCTCATGAAACGAATACTTGGAACGATTTGGGGGAAGCCTTTGCCTAGCAGTGGGACTGTATATAGGTTAAATAAAAATAAACTATTTGACTAACTAACACCCGGTTTCTGTTAATAAAATATCGCCACGTTACAATTTAAACGCACGTCAAGTGATGCACTTGTATCGAAGTAAGTACACGAAAAATAAAAATAAAGTGTGTTTTTAGTTTTTTTAAACTACACAAAATTATTTCCAAAGCATCTTAATAATCATATGCGAATGTTTGGATGGATGTCCATCCATCCAAACATTCGCATAGGATTATTTGGTTACTCAATCACGACAGATCGGCTCAACGAATGGAGGTACAGAGATAAATTATAGTCTGAAATCCTACCTAATATAATAAATGCGAAAGTTTGGATGGATGTTAATCAATCACCCTTTTTTCTTTTTCCTAGTGTTTTACCAGCGTTTTTCACAGAGGATAGACTAATAGTCTGGAATAGCACATTGGATTATTGGATAACTCCCAGGAGCATGTTCCCTTGGGATGATGTCTATCCGTCTGTCACAAAATTTTGTTCCGAAGAATTTTTTAACTTCCCTTTGACCTATGTATGAACTTGAAATGTGGTGATAACGTTTATTTTTAACCGACTTTCGAAAAAAGAGGAGGTTCTATGTTCGACTGTATGTATTTTTTTGTTTTTTTATGTACGTCCGCCGATTTCTCTGTCAGTTGTGGACCGATTTTCAAAATTCTTCTTTTATCCGAAAGAATATACTCCCGAGGTGGTCCCATATAAATTTTATCGAAATTGCTTTAGCGCTTTTTGAGAAACTGAACAAAAACGAAAAATAAGTGTACCTCGATGACGTTTTGGTGTTCTCCAAATGTTTAAATTCCACGTTCCATGTTATTGGGATTTTTAGTTCTGGGGTATAACAACTAAAAAGTGAAAAATAAAAAACTTTTTTACAAAAAAAAAAACAACCGACTTCCAAAAAAAAAAACTTTAAAAATTAAAAAAAAACTTTAATTTCGGAAGTCGGTGTCAAATAACGAAGAAGTAAAATACAAACACCGACTTCCGAAATTAAAGTTATTTTTTAATTTTTAAAGTATTTTTTTTTTTTGGAAGTCGGTTGTTTTTTTTGTTACCTATCGATTTAACATCTTCATCAAATGATTTTTTCTTTGATAATGCCCTCATTTGGTACGGAACTTTAAATGTGTGAAGTCCGACACGCACTTGGCCGGTTTTTTATGTGGGGGAGCCGAAGGGCTAGGTAGGCAGATTTGTAAGTACCAATTACAATTGTGCAATGTATGTTAAGTCCGACATAGTTGCGATAAGTTTAGTTTGTTAGTATAATTCTAACTATGATATTATTTATTTGTTGTTTTTGAATACCTACCTACCACAGTGTAGTATTTTTAACCGACTTCGAAAACGGAGGAGGTTCTATGTTCGACTATGTTCTTTTTATTTTTTGATGTAAGTATGTCCTGATTTTCAAAATTCTTTTATTATCCGAAAGAACATACTCCCGAGGTGGTCCCATATAAATTTTATCGAAATTGCTTTAGCGCTTTTTAAAAATCGAACAAAAACGAAAAATATGTATACATAGATCACGTTTCTGTTTCCTCCAATTACGAGTATGTTTGAATTCCACTTTATTGGGTTTTGAGTTCTGGGGTATAACAACTAAAAAGTGAAAAATAAAAAACTTTTTTCAAAAAAGAAAATACACTAAAAATTAATAAATAACTTTAATTTCGGCAGTCCGTGTCAAATAACGAAGAAATAAAGTACAAACACCGATTTCCGAAATTAAAGTTATTTTTAATGTAGGTATCTATTTTCTTTTCTGGAAGTCGGTTATTTTTTTTTGTAAAAAAAGTTTATTTTGCAATTTAAGATTAACTGGTACTTAGAGAATTTTTTAAACTCGCACACAAAGGGTTCCGTACCACCGTAATTTGATTTTAATTTCATTGTTTGGTTCTTTACACACAAAATTTAACCTATTACAGTTAATGAGATACAACTCGTTGATAGGCAGACGGACGGACAGCGGAGGCTTAGTTTTATTATATTTTTTGGGTTCCATTGGTATCCCTTTGGGTACAAAACCCAAAAAATATAAGGCTGATAGCGAAGATACATAATTATCTACAAATAGTTCCTTTTTAGTTCAGGTCACCATGTTACACAAGCTGCATATGAGCGGGGTCATCACCGGCTCCTTGGACTGCTTCTGCCTGGTATGCGACGTCTTCTTGAAGTCCTCGCCTAAAGCCGTAAACCATATCAGAACATCAGAGCATAAGAAGAACGCAGACGCTGTAAAGTTCTCCGACAAATTTCCAGATGAGCATATTAAAAAAGTGAGTTGGTTACTGACACAATAGTATTTGGGAGCGTTTTTGCTCAAACGTAAGAAATACAAAGATCGTATGAAACAACATGCTGTTTGCATTTCTGCACTAAAGATCAATGACCTTGGTTACTGCGGGAATATATTTAAGCCCATGTCCATGGATTAAATAAGTCCCCACTGTAACCCTATTTGCCTAACAACCATTATCAGTAATAATTTTCTTTTTACCCGACTGCGCGACGCAAGGGAAGGTAATGTGTTTATCAGCCTATGTATGTATGTTCCTTTGTGGCAATAGAGAGACTTTAAATAAGTCACTTTCCAAGCAGTCTGATGCAGTTGGTGGCATGGCAAAATAACTGCCACCTACTGCATCAGACTGCTTCAAAAGTAACTTGTTTGGAACTTTTTAGTTGTTGTTTTGAAGTCGTGTTTTTTGAAAATATATTTTTTTTTATTTTCTACATTTTAGTGAGTTTCCTCGAACCCTTTATTTTGATACCCCACTTAATACAGTTCGTCGACTTTAATTTTTTTTCTTTTTCACAATAAGGCGTCTGGTTGTCGCCATATTGTATTTTGATTAATGTCATGTCTTTAATAGCACTCGATTAACGTAAGAATTATTAAACGCACGCGTTTGGTCTCTATAGTGCCACAAAGGAAGAAACATACATACATATTATACATACATACCTACCTACCTACCGTCGCGCAGACGGGTAAAAAGAAGGCGATCTTATATGACCCTGTGGAACCCCAGACTTACGACAACAGGTTCAGACTCATGACCATTAACTACAGTTCTTTGGGTCTTATAAAAAAAAAAACTCTGTAAATTATCACGAATACCAAGGTAGGATAAATTTGAAATAGAGTTACCGCGGTCCTTGGCACAGGCTACTAAAGCAACAAGGGTGGGTTTAGTCAGTAAAAGTCACAATCAAAAAAAAAAATCACTTCACAACCGCTTGGTTGTAAGGTGATGGTATTTTTTTATTTTTTCAATATATTTTATATTTTTTCAATATCCGTCAACACACACACACAATACAGTACTACTGTTTATAAGCGGCGGCTACTTGAACCAGTCGATCCAATTTTTCGAAAAGATAGTTTGTAAATGCTTATTTGTCGTGGTTAGAGACGTTCGACAAAACCGTATTATCCGGGGTACAAGGCACTGTAGAAAAGACTCTCACAAATATTAGACATGGTGGAGAGAATAGAAATGAATTCTCTACATTATTCTTACCACCAGCATCATTAATAGGAGTAATAAACGCATGTTTCCGAACTGTGCGAAAAACACCCTCACGCAAACATTTATTTATAATGGTTTACAAAGCAGTACACAAGCTCTCACATGTTTTTATGTAGAAAATTAAGATAACCTTTTACAAACAATTTACTTCCAATATGAGATTAGATGATTCAATTCACTTGTTTTTCCAGTTCAAAAGGGGCTACTTCTGTGAGCTCTGCAATGTTCTGATGCCAATTGCTACCAAAGTTAATGTACATATTACTGAAGATGAACACAAGCACAACAAGGGAATTTTTCTGCTGAAACCGATAGGTCTTGATGTTGTGGCTTTCAATAACGTTATTATTGAAGAAAAGGCTTGGCACGGCTTGAATGAAGGAGTCTGCTCTCTCTGTAACGCAGAGCTCGAAGATGAGAATGATCATAAGGCTGACGCAGGCCACTCTTTGAATTTGGTTCTGAAACCTATTCAGTTTGGAGATAATAATGCCATCTTCCGTCATGTAAGTACAATTCCAACTAGTTTATTGAAATGTTATGTCAGAATTTGAATACTAAAAATGAGTCTTACTAATTACTACGTACATAGACCGTTAAGGAAGGTAGATATATTAAAGTACCAATTCTAGTAGTCTCTCATTATCACTAACTAGTAATTTAATTATTAAGTACCGTCGTCTACGTCTTCAAGCAGAATATTCTTCGTATTGCCTGTCTTAGCTCTTGAGATCTTCGATGAACTAATAACTACGTCGACTTAAAAATTTACATACGCAAAACTCTTTTAAAAATACAGCACACAAATGTTGTAATATGCGCACCTACATTCAAATTGAACGACACTCAACGATGTTAAACGGAAGAATAGATACATTTAAGAGCCTGCACTCCTAGATGCATGTACTCATAATTTTGCATAGGTACCTGTTCGATTCAAACTATTGTCTTTCTTACGATTTCCAAATGTTTTGGAAAAAAAGTGAATCTGTTAACAATCAATGTGTATAACTCCAGCTTCCTCCTATGTGATAGAATAACACAACAACAGAACAAGAACAACAACAAGAACAACACACTGTGTGTAAAATATTGGCATATATAGATATGCCAATATTTTACACACAGAGCTGGACTTTAACCTTATTTTTATTTTTTTTATTTTCTTATTTTAAATTTAATAATTTCTATAATTTCTAATTAAATTTAATGATTACTATGTATAAATTAATTTATTTATCAATATTTAAATTAAAATTGTTTAATTATTTATTTTAGGTTAGTTTAAAATTGTAATAATTGTTTAATTGATATTGCTTAACAAACTCTACTTTTAATTTTAGGTTAAGTCTAAATATTTTGTTTATTATTATTACAAATGTTGGAACGTCGACGTCTGTCTCGGAGGTAAGCGCTAATGGCTAAAACACAGTTTTATAGTTATGTAGCTGTTAACGAACACAAACAATTTTGTAAACCAGTTTATTGTTCTATTAAAAATATTAAAAAAATATTGTTATTATTAATCGCGCGGAGAACTCTGCTTGCGCGATGTAGGACTTTGCTGTTTTTAGTTCGTTTGTAGCGTCATAGATGTCGCTACACGTGGAAACTAAAAGGCCTAGAGATTTGAAAATATTGCTGCCTTTGGCAGCTATTATGCATTAACTTTTGAGCTGATTATGTATTACACATAATCATGTCTTCTTTCGTTCGGAAGATATGACATGAACACCTGGAGTGTCGTCACTCCAGTTCACACATGTTTATCGGTACTATAAACGGTGTTAATCGGAACTATATTATAGAGTATTTTGACCAGAGATTTGAAAATTTTGCTGCCTTTGGCAGCTATTATGCCTTATTTTTGAGCTAAAATACGTAATCATATCTTCTTGCGTTTGGAAGATATGATTAAGCAGCTGGGATGACGTCACTTCAGCTTCCACAAACGTTTTTGATCGTAGTTTCAACAGTTTTTAAGGATTATCGTTAAGGTTCTTTTCTTCCTTGTGCAGCTATTCTGCCTTATTTTTCTGACTTTTGTCCAAAACCCTTACATCACTGGTTTATCTGTATTGAATGAGGAAGTTGGGGTTTTTTATTTTTGGGGTGGGTAATCACCCAATGACATCACCCGCTCTTCGTGTCAGAATTTTACTGACTAAAACCCACCCCTGTTCCTTCCCTGCCTGAGTGCCCAGGGGAGCGGTGACTCTGGTAAGAAAGCTGGGGGAACGTTAATCCAGCTAACACACACTACTAACGAAGTTTATGTGGCAGCTAAATTAACACAGGGAACTTTGATTGCTGCTATTATGCCTTAAATAGGCATAGGTAGGATTATTCTATCACATATAACAGCTGGAGTTATACACATTAACAATCATGGCATGTCAAATACTAATATTTATAAATCTTAGTTACTTAGGTAAACGAATTTTTATATTGTGATAAAGGAAATATAAGCTATATAGGTTACTTCTAGGCAAGCGTGCTCCATCTTCGACCACATCATCGCTTACCATCAGGTGAGATAGTGGTCAAACGCGAGCCTATCAATCATAAAAAAAAGCCACTCAATTGACGCAGAACTTGGAGTGTCTTCTCTCAATTGCACTACCGTTCAAGCGAATGATGTTTTTCTTTTATATTCACATACATCTTTTGCATCAAAACATACACTGGTCAGCAAATAAACCGAGCCACCCGCTACCTAGGAACTCTGATTCGATTTTCTCAAAAAGTATAAAACTTACAACTATCGGTTTCTATCAAAGTTATACCTACAAAAAGTGCGTTTCATGGTGATTAAAATGACTACAAATTAATTCGAAAGTACCGTCAACTCACATTGTAATCAAGCAACAAACACAATGCTAACGATTTGCTCTGTTTTCACCAGAGTTTGAAATTAGCGTTCTTTTTCTCTACAATGAGGGTAGTCGGATATTTCTTATCATTTCTTTAGTTTTTGTCCATCGTTTGCTCAGACGCGTGTGTTTTTGCTACTTTTTTCGATTAATAATGGATACAACACCTCAGGAAGCAGCTCAAACTGTAGCATTACTTCAAGCAGGCATTGCGCAACGTGAAGTCGCTCGAAGGCATCGAATTAACAGATCTTCGGTGCAACGAGTTTACAGACGATACCTAGAGACTGGAGCATTCGATCGCCGTCCAGGTACGGGCAGACCTAGGGCTACATCAGCAGCAGATGATCGTTATATTCACCTTACTGTTCTGCGAAATCGCAACCTCAACGCAGTTCAAGTCCAACAAAGTCTGCGTGACGAACGCCAAGTGGTCATAAGTTCAGATACCGTCAGAAGGAGACTTGCTGAACGGAACCTGACCCCAAAAAGAGCTGCAACAGGCCCAGCATTAACGGTAGCACACCGTCGAGCACGACTTGAATTTGCTCGAGAGCATAGGGATTGGACATTAGAGCAGTGGAGTAATGTACTTCACTGATGAGACCAGGGTGAGTCTACATGGAAGTGATCGACGTCAGAGAGTATATCGTCGCCCTGGAGAACGTTATTCTCAGTGTTGCATCGAGGAAACTGTTGCTTATGGAGGAGGATCTGTAATGGTCTGGGGCGGCATCTCGTTAACAGCACATACAGCGTTTGTTTTCATCGAACCGACGGGCCGTACACGTGGACTGACTTCTCATCGCTACATTACTGAAATCCTCGCAGACCATGTGGTACCTTACGCAGGATATATCGGACAGGATATGCAATTGATGCATGATAATGCACGGCCTCATGTTGCTCATGTGGTGATCCAGTATCTACGCGACGTCAGCATTCGTACGATGGACTGGCCAGCTCGAAGCCCGGACTTGAATCCGATAGAAAACTTATGGGATGAGCTGATACGTCGGGTTCGAGCCCGGGTACCTGCTCCAACAAGGCTTCCAGAGCTGCGAATCGCAATTGAAGAGGAGTGGAATACAATTCCTCAAGATTTTATCGTCAGGCTCGTAAGGTCGATGAATACAAGGATGCTGGCAGTTATCCGAGCAAGGGGAGGGAATACGGAATATTGATCAAAAACTTTTTTTTGATTTTATCTTTGTTTTTGCCTTTAATTTTTTTTTTTCACTTTATCATTACTAACGATTGTCACGACTGGAAAACGACTCTTCTTTGTAAAATCCTTAATAAACACTGAAATATTAATTAAACCCAATGAGTTTCCTTTCATTTTAATCACCATGAAACGCACTTGCACTTACTTATATGTATGTTTTCCTTTTTTGTTTATTGGCACTTTGTTTTTATATACGTAAGTTTAAATAATTTTATTGTGATTTTTTGTGTCTTTTGTGTGCACTGAATAAATGTTTTATCTATCTATCTATCACTTTCTGTAGGTACAACTTTGATAATTGTAGGTTTTTTAGTTTTTGAGAAAATCGAATTAGAGTGCCTAGGTAGCGGGTGGCTCGGTTTATTTGCTGTCCAGTGTAGTTGGGCTTCTCAATAAATCTGATTTATTAACTACCTACATATCCAAGAATTGTTACTAAGGAAAATTATCTTTTTACTTCTTTTCTACTTCAGTATACCTACTCAAGCACAACACGTTTCAACCGGTTCACAAATAAAGTTACGAAGTTCATCGATATGCGCGAATCCGTCGCTTTTTTGTAGTCATTCAATTTTGGTCGGATAACCAGCCGAAACTGAATATTTTCACTATATATTTTTGGCTAAACGCACAAATTTTTGGTTTACTCATTTTGGGTTGAGCCAGTTTCTTATATTTAGCCGTCAAAGTTATGACACTGTCGTTTTAACCGTACGCTTTTGATACTTTTTATGGTTATTATAACCGTCAAAAAGGACCGAGTACAGTTTTTAGCGAGCTTATACGTTTTCTCATTTAGGCGCTGCGATATTTTTTGGGGTTTTCAGAAAAAAGCGACTTGAAAATTATAAACATTTTCTTAAATCTAATTCCGTCACAAATACGCACAAATTAAGAGCTATTCGTGTACCTATGTTTATTCCACAGGCGCACATACAATGGTTTTAGAGATACTTGAATCTACTGCAAAACGTTACTCCAGCAGGAAATGCAATAGGTATCTGGAAAACCTGAAGACGCACAAATTATGTTTTCGGCGCATATTTTTGCACAAATATAAGCTCTGCCTATGCACAATATTTCATCTTCGATCATTCGTATAAGATTTTCCTGCTGCAACAGCGTTAATCCAGCAGGAATATTTTTTTTGGTTTTTTTTTCAAAACGACAACACGCAAAAATTTATTATATGGCGTACATTTACAACAGATTACACACTAATTACTTAAACGTTCCACTCATATCACTCTACAAGCTACTTTCCAGTTGGAGTAATGCACATCTATCAAAGGGGTCATCTATAATAAAATACCTCATGCCTATAAGAAGAATCATTATGTATATTTAAAAATAGGCTAACTCCATTATAATAAATAAATGTTACTATTCTTTAAAAACAGTTTTTTTGAATGATTTAATTCATATTAATATCTTATTTCCAATTTTATTATGTACAAGGTTTTTTTTATGTTTAGGTAGTTTATGTAGGAAGGCTGTAGATCCACATTACTGTATTTATTTGTTTATTTGGTTGTATAATTGAGTAGTTAGAAATATTGTTTACTTTTGCATGGCGTAAGGTAGAGTGTGTTGGAACTGCTTTTACAATGTTTACATCTTATTTTGCACCGACTTTCATTGCAAAATAAATGAATATTTCTGAGAATAATCAAATCAAAATAATGATAATAGACAAATATGGTCAAATCCAATTTATAATAAAATTGAGTACATAGTCTATTATTTGTGTGATTTCAGTTAGACGACACAGCTGTCCAATGCCTGACCTGCAATAAGTTGCTAGCGCCCGGCAGGATGAGCAAACATTTTGACGACACTGAGCATCTCGAGCTTTACGAAAAACGACGCATCGAAAATGATAAATCCTGTCAAGAAACCGAAGCTAAAGAAAACTGTCAAGAAAAAGCAATCAACGTGACTTCAGAAATAGAAAATGATGACGAAGTGAGGAAACCGAATATAGACAATGATAACAAAGGAGAAGATTTAAATGACAACGAAAATTCACCGACTAAAGACAAATCTAAAATTCTGCAATCTATTGCCAAGTACCAAACTAAAGGAATCAACATTAATTTGGAAACAGAAACAGCTTTTTGTAAAAACTGTTCAGAAGTTGTAACATTTGATTTCATGGAGATAGAAAACCACATTGAAAATCATCCATCAGCTGCAGCGGTTGATTCCGACTTGCGATGCCCGACAAACGTGGATCAACATTTAAATCGACTCGATATTAATGACAAAACGACACAATCCTCTGACGATCAACATAATGAGAAGGTAAATAACACCCAAAATGAATCCTCGAATAATGAAGGTACAGAAAACATGGTAGTTAGCGAAGAAAAGAAAAATATCGACTTTGCAAAAGCAAATAATATAACTTATAATAAGAATACTAGACAAAATTATTGCCGCATTTGTAATGTATATTTGCCGTCGTCTTATAAGTCAGTAAAACAGCATGTGGATGGAATGAATCACAAAAGAATCGTAGCCTCTTTTAAGGCATCTTTAACACAACCGAAAACTACGGAGAAGCTGTCAAAGCAGAAAACAGTAGAATTCGTTGTTACGGTTTACGATGTAAGAACATTATTTTATTCTGCCAGAGTGATTAACGAGAAATATTGCATTCATCAGAATAGTCTGTATTTGCTATTAGAGAATGATTCAAGAATGAGGTGTTTTGTATGCAATGTCATCTTGCCGCCATACATGGACATTGCGGACCATGTGAAGTCACGTCAGCACCTCATCAGGTGGCAAAAAGTGCCGGTCATTACATCGGAGGAAAACGAATTCATCAGAGAGGTAAAGTGAACCAGTAATTTATTGTCCAAGTACCTACCCTATTTCATACATAAGTTTTAAAAAAATCTAAATAGGGACTTTTTAAAACCGCAATGCATATGACAGCCCCATCCTACCCTAAACACATACCTATTGCTACGGACGGATTACGTTTGGGCCATGAACCTGAACAGACTCTTCGCAACATTACTATATGGTTGAGACAGAATTCTATGGAATGTGACTAAGCCAAGTCAGTTCAACCTCAAGACCCCAAAGAGATTATTTCTATCAGAGTTTTATCGAACACTGGTGCGGATTCTGTTTTGCACGAACTAAACTTAATTTAAGCTATTCCTGTCTTTTTCTCTCTAATGTAACAAGAAAGAGACTTACGTAAATTAGAGCTGTCAAATTTAATTGAACCAATATTTCCGTACAAATTAAGGGTACACGTAAAAACGTGTCGATTAAAAACACGGTGAAGCGCAAGGCGTAAACTAGTTTGACATCTCTAACTTAGTTCATAGCTATAGCCGTCCTTTTCTCGCACTGCTTTTTAGTAAAAGACAGCTATTCTCTAATTTTAGTTTAGTAATTGAATAAGAGAATCGGCACCATTGTCATTAATAAGTTATTTAGTTCTGCCACAACTCCATAGTCCTACATAATCTAGTTTCCACCTTTTAAGTTATGTTTTTTTTATTATTATTATTATAGTATTATTTGTAACATTACAGCTTCGCCTCGGGCTGTATCACTGCGGCTTTTGCCACCTTTTTGTATCGGGTTGGACCGAATTGAAACGTCACCTGGAGTGTTCCGACCACCGGGAACAAAGAACTACTTGGGAGCTGCGACTTATGGAGCATTTGCCTGGTTTACAGCAGCATAAGACACGAGAACAACCGGAGTCCGTAGCCGTGCCGAGCCTTTTCAATTTATTTTAATTGATGCCTTTAGGTGCGAACTTGATTGAAAGTAGTTGATACCATTAATTTGTATTCTTTGATTTCTCACCATTGTTTGTTAAAACATGGTAATTTATGTGAAAAAACCCGTCTTATCCTGGTTTAAACAAACTGATACTAAGTTTTTTTAAATTGTTTGTACGGTGGGCTGTGCACCTGGCGCTGTGACGTTTCCTTCCAACGAGGTGCACAATTAATTCGTACGGGTTGTAGGTACATTAGACAGTAGTAGTACCTACTCTATACTCTCTACGTACGACTTTCACCGAGCGGTGCGGCACCAGAGCGTATTTTCCAATGTGTAGACGGATATTGAAGCAGTTGTGAAGTGATGTTATTTTTTTTTGTGGGTGGCAAATCTCTCGCTCTGGGTGGAGCGGGAGGAGTGTCATACTCTTACTGACTAAAACCCACCTGTGTCCCATGAGTTGCCTGTGCCAGGGCCGCGGTGACTCTTTCCATGGTAACAAATGAATCCGTTAGGTCGGCTACCATGTAAATATGACTTATATGTGCTTCGTGGTTGCTTCAATTTCCTATGACAAATTGCAAAATCCGATTTCCTGATCGGTCGATGGATATACATAATTCGAACTATTAGACTGACTGTCCACTGGAGCGGAGAGGAAAGGAGCGGAGCTGAGCCAATGTTAACCAATGGAATTGCATAAAATCTCCGCTCCGCTTCAGTGGTCAGTCAGCATTTCGCTATAATTGAATTCTTTTGAGTGCATTTAAGTTTGAAATTCTGGCACACTGTAGTGAGTTCAGTCTATACTCTATCGTTGTAATGAATAGGAAGTCACGCGACTATACGCGCCAGTTTGAACACACCTCTACAGGATTTAAACGGAAATCGATGGTCATATTTTAAATAGGTACTGCTTCTGCATATAGAAATGAACAACTTTCTTCAAGAAAATCTAGCAAGTTCCGAAAAAAAAATTGGACCTCCCGTACTAATTTTGATCAGCTGATGATAACTTAGAGCAGTGGTGGCCCAGCGGTATTGGCCGCGACTTACAAGTTGTAGGTCGTGAGTTCAAACCCAGGCAGGCGCTTTACTTTGTGTAAATTATTTCATCACCACTGTTCTCAAAACGGTGAAGGAAAGCATCGTGAGGAAACCGACATGTCCTAGAACCAAAAATTCGAAGACATGTGACATCCACCAATCCGCATTGGGCCCGCGTGGTGGATTACGGCCCACACCCTCTCACAGAGAGGAGGCCTGTGCCCCAGCAGTGGGGACATTAAAAAGGCTAATAATGTGATGATAACTTTGTACGGAAAATCCATTTTTTTTTTATTTATCTCTTATTTCCTAGAAAGTTATTACGGGGGAAGCGCCAGGGTAACCCGCGAAATTCAAATTTTCTTACGTTTTTTGCAATTCGCAAGTCCGTATCAGGTTGTATGTTGCTCAAAATATGATTTGCGGCCGTAGCAAGTACGTATTTGCAGAACAGTACCTAAACATTAAAATCATCAATACAACCTTCTAAGTTCATATTATGACTGTTTCATGAAATCGTGACATTCGACAACAATTCTGACTTAGACAGTTGTATTGATGATTCTAATGATTATAATTATATGCCTACTAATAATATAAATGCGAAAGTAACTTTGTCTGTCTGTTACGCTTTCACACCTAAACCACTGAACCGATTTTAATGAAATTTGACTTGATTTTGTTTTGAAATGCTTTTAATTTTTTTTTCAATTATATTTTAATTCATTTTCTCTCATTCAATCTTACATTATATTAAATATTGATTACACGTTGTTTTATTTTATTTTGTGACTGCTATTTTGTGTCTGAACCCCTACATATATAAGATAGACATTAGCGTCAGATGTAGCTGAATTGGGATACTGGTAAACTAGAAAAATATATCCACGCTGATAATCTAGAGCCAGATTACATGGGTAATACTAACACTCATTTTCTTTAGTTGAAAAGAAATATAAAACGCTTATTTTTTATTTTTCGTGTTCTCCTCAGAAAACCCTTTCATTTGATAAGCATATCATGGGAATGCCTACAAAGTATCTAGTCCGCCATCTTTGAGAGTACGCCATATTGGATTTAGAATGACGTCACTTACCATGCATTGTCATCCAAACGGGAAGTGGGTCCTTAAGTTTTTTACAGTAAATAAAGCTAAGAAAAGTGTGTTAAAAAGAAAACACTGAGCAGTTCCCAGGTCAGTATGTGTCGCGACCACGCCCGAACGAACACTTCACTTGATATATATTTGCACCATACTCCTACATCCATATTACCACCCAGTACAATGCTAAAGCGCTTTATTCACGATCACGATCCATCTTGTTGTACGTCCCGCCAAGGCCATGCACGATGCACGATGCAAAAGTACCGTGATTAGGCTTGACGTACGTCGATAATTATTATTAATTGTTTGCTGGATTTGCACGACCAATTTTGCGTCCAGCGAGCGCCCCACCACCGCGAACGACGTGTAGACAGATAGTGAATAACACGGACGTACGTCAGAGCGGTCGCGTCGTCGTGCATGCTTGGTCGTGAATAAACTTGCTGTACAGCAGATTTGGCATTTAGAGCTTGTGTGTGTCGCTTGTGTTGTGTGTAGATAAGTATGAAAATCTATCACATTCAAATCATTCAAGATTTTGTTCATTTGATTATACTCTGCACGTTTAGGATAAATTTTTTCATCCAATATCTTTTCCAATTTTTTCCCCTCTCTTCTGCTGCTGCTGACAACATCAGAAGAACTCCCATTTTTTTACGTTTTGATGAAACAGGTGAAATTTTAAATAAATAAAACACGTCCTCTCATTTAATTCGTTTGATTACTTACATCTAGCACGCTAGATGCGCGCCCGATAGTGTATGCTACATCCAGCGCCGCGGCCTTGAGCGGACGTAGAACCGAAGGGTACTGCGTAACCTGGACGTGAACAAGGCTGGTGGCCCCGACGGGACACCGGCAATTGTACTGAGGACTTGTGCGCCTGAATTGTCTCCGATCTTGACACGCCTATTTCGCCTTTCGTTTGAGACTGGAAAAGTGCCGATGGCTTGGAAGCAAGCTAACGTGCAACTCGTGCCCAAGAAGGGTAGTCGAGCTGACCCAGCAAATTATAGGCCCATCTCGTTAACTTCCGTACTCTGTAAGAGTATGGAACGTTTACCTACTAAATGGCAAGCTCCTGGCATACCTAGAAGCTAACGATATCCTCAGTGAGCGAAAATACGGCTTCCGCCGAAATCGGTCAACTGAGCATTTACATCTGGAGTGAGGCTATCGAGAAACAAGGGGAAGCCCTTGCGGTCTCCCTTGACATATCGAAGGCCTTCGACCGGGTCTGGCACGACAGCCTAATTGGCAAGCTTTCCCTCCTTCGGTCTGCCCGCTGGTTTGTGTGATTGGATTGCAGATTTCCTGAGGGATCGGTCTATCCGAGTAGTCTTTTTTTTTTTTTTTCTTTTTTAAAAAAACGTTGCCCCACACTAGGAATTACTCCTGTATCGTGGGTGCGTTCACAAACATGTATACTCACATACACAAGACACCCAGACCCGGAACAACTATCTGTAGGTCATACAAATATTTGTTCCGTGCGGGGATCGAACCCGCGACACACAGCGCAGCAGCCGAACGCTCAACCACTGCGCCAACCGTGTCAAGATGGCTCAGTCAGTCATAGATGGCTGCTCGGCCGGACTGCTGGCTATTAATGCCGGTGTTCCTCAGGGGTCGGTGCTTTCGGCAACATTGCTTTTGCTGCATATTAACGATCTGCTAAAACCCGGTACCTTTGGGTATGCAGACGACAGCACTGTTGCCGAGAGATACGTGCCCGACGCACGAGCTAGTGGGTCTCAGGTCCGGTCTCTCCGAGAGGCTATGGTTGGGCGCTTGAACTTGTCCTTACAGGCTGTCTCAGAATGGGGCGATGCCAATCTGGTCAAGTTCAATGCTGCTAAGACCCAGGCGTGTCTTTTTTCCGCTAAGAGGAGCCAATTTCACCCGGCTCCATCTCTCCGAGATGTGACCTCGCCGATAACCGACCAACTTGATCTTCTTGGTGTTACTTTAACATGTACCCTCAATTTTGGTCCCTTCATATAGGCAAATGCTCAAGTGGCTGCCAAAAAGTTGGGGAGCCTCGCAAAGGTGAGACGGTACTTCACGCCGGAACAGCTGCTCCAACTCTATCAAGCGCAAGTTCGATCGTGTATGGAGTACTGCTCTCATCTTTGGGACGGATCTGCCAGATACCAGCTTGATGCCCTTGAGTAAATTGAGAAACGAGCCAAGAGGATCATCGGCAATGATAGGCTCGTTGAGTCAAAACTCCAGTCTTGAACATAGACGCCGAGTTGCTAGCCTGTCGGTTTTCTATCGGTTACATTTTGGGGAGTGTGCGACGGAATTGCATAATTAATTTAATTCCGCCAAGCCTGTTTCATCAACGGACCACAAGACGTACGGCGAAGTGCCACCGGTTCATGGTGGACATCCCATCCATACGCACAAAGCGTTTTGAGAAAACATTAATTGTGCGTACAGCTAGGGAGTGGAATTCCCTACTCCAGTCTGTGTTTCCTGATAGCTACAACCTGGGAGTCTTTAAGTCAAGAGTGAATAGGTTACTTCTGGGCAAGCGTGCTCCATCTTCGACCACATCATCGCTTACCATCAGGTGAGATAGTGGTCAAACGCGTGCCTACCAACAATAAAAAAAAAAAACGTACTCGCGAAGTTGATCGAAGTTGAGCGACTACGATAGTGAAGAGGGGCACTTCGCTTCGCTTCGTGCAACCTTGCCTCGCATCGGGCGACTTCCAGTCGTTGTCGGTTTTTGCGCCCGAGTCAAAGGACTCGAAGTGTCCCGAAGTTCGAACACGAAGCGTCTTACCACACTACTCGGCTCACCTTAGTTCGCATAGATGATATACACTTTATCGTGTCGAGACGTCATCAGCGCATGTTGCATTTAAGGCAGAAACACACTATTAAAACGCGACGCGACCCGACGTGATGACACGCGACGTGGACCGTGCACATATCCAACACGCGATGCCACGACACACTAGCAAAATTTCTGAAGACAACGCTGATAGCAGTGGAAGTGTACGGTCATTTGCTATGGATTGTATTAATGGATTATGGTAACGAGTCAGATGAATATTTTGAAGAAAATTTGATGCATATTTTGGGTGCATATGTGATATTCTCGAATGACTGACGCGTGGCGTCGGGTTTTGCCTAGAAACACATTGTGTGGGCCGCGTCAGGTAGCGTGTTTATCCTCACCATCGATAACACGCCAATCTAGATCTATGGGATCGGGTCGCTTCAGCGAGCGGCGCGTCGCTTCGAGTGTTTCTAGTGTGATTCTGGTCTGAAAAAATATATGAAAAATGTACGATTTGATTTGACTCCGCACACGTCGCGTCACGTCGGGTCGCGTCGCGTTTTAATAGTGTGTTTCCGCCTTTATCGTTCCGTCGCTTGTGTATTGTGTATCGCGTTCTGTGACAACTGATACGATGAGTGGTATACAATGGACACTAGATCAAATTCTCTTGTTCCTCGAAACACTGATCAGGGCCAGTTATTAGGCCCAAATGAGAGGTCATGGACAAAAAAACAAGAGCGAGTCAGACTCGCGCGCAAAGGGTTCCGAACAAATCATATTTTTTCAGGTATTTTTTTACACTGCCTCCTCCTTTCCTGTGATCTGTAAAGAACAAATTTCTGTATGTTTTTTCAAAATTTTAGGCCCAGTGGTTTCGGAGATAAGGGGGTTATTTCATCTATTTTCCTAAGTAACTTTAAAACTATATATTTTAAAGTTATGAAAAAAAATACTTTCGAGACCCTCACAGTGTCCCCTTTCATTTGATATGTCGCACGGCACAGTTTGAAAATCTTTGTTTTTTAATTTTCCGATTTTCACCGCAAAAGTGACCCTCACATTCCAAATTAATTTCCCCCCAATTAAGCCCCTCATTAGCAGACACAATTAAAAACATATTGTCGCGCCTCCATAAGAAGACGCGAGGGGCCTGACGGATTAATCATATTTTTAGGAATATACCGGGATATTATTTCCGTCTTTGTAATTTCGTTGGTTTCTCCAAATAAAAAGAGCGAAACAAAAATAATAAGACGCGTCTTAGAAGAATGGATAGGTACGTCCATTTTAACAATTATCGTCATAATAAGTAAAAAAATTTCGTCAAACGAATATCTGATTTAAATGCACTATTTGTTTATAGATTAAAACAGATAACTATAGTAACGTTTTATTTGTATGATGCCTACTTTAAATATTTAAAGTTAAATCATTTTCGACTTGACTGTACCTGCGCGGAGTTGCACTCGCAGCTAACTTCACACAAGCCAGAACGTTTGAGGATACCTGTAAGCGCTGTGTAACCTTCTTTCACTTCAATAAAGCAAAGTATGATCATAATAAGCCTATTAAGTTCCCATTGCTGGGACACAGGCCACTATGAATAGGAAAGATTTTTTTAATAAAACAAAATATATTTCAAGATTGTTTTAATCAATCTTAGCTTTGCCCCCTTTTATCATTATATGGGTGACAAAGTAAATAAAGTCTACATACTATTTGTCAACTTAAGTTTAACGCAGTACAAAAAGGAATAACTTTTAGGCCGAGATAAATACGCTTTAGTATAAGGCTTGGTTGAGCGTGATACCTGTCACTGTCGCACAACCGTCAAATAACAAGTGCAAGACTGAGACGGTAACATATCTGAGCCCATAGACATGGCGAACCGGACTGAGCATCACCGTCACGAAACCTGCCTGTCTATTCTGTTAACATCTCACAGTGAAAATTTAAGTGAAGTGAACTGTCATTCCTCCTAAAGTTCAGCTCACTTGACCTTAGGTTTTACGGTGAGATTTTTCCAGAATCGACCGACTGATTCTTCTCTATAGGTCGTAATGACGACCCTGACAGGCACATCAGAATTCTAGAAAATGATGGCTGCACTATTGCTTTGTCTCCCCTCCCACTTTTCTGACTGTATTCCCGTGACAGCCAGACAGGGAACGCTTAGTCAAGTTCTCCATGTCCTGTCCATATCGCACAACTGTCAAACTACAAGCGCAAAACAAAGAATGGTATATACGGTATATACTGTAGTCAAAGCTTGTGCTAAATTTATATTCATCTCGGCCTTAGACTCGGCAGAGTCAGGTGATGGCCAGCCACACTTATTTTCAATTCAGATACAAATGCTATGTAGTGAACTTCTTGTATGCGCATTTTTTACGTCTAAATTCTCTATAACCAAATATACCCTAATAAAAGATAAAGTTTTGTATTAACGAAATAATTCGTTTATTCTAGCAAACACGCTCGTGTTCTATGCAGGTAAGTAATAAAAATATGGTCATTCTAAACCTGGCAGTTTAATGATTAAGCATGAGGTATTTTTTTTTTTAAAGTTCTGTTCTATGGGCAATATGGCCCTGCCCACTGCCACTTCAGTTTGGCGCCAATAACTTCCATAAAACACAAAACTATTGGAACTTGATGTAAAAAGTGCGCACAATAACATTCATATTGCTATCTAGAGATCACGCACACCTCACACACAACCTCGAAAATATATGATAATTTAAAGTCACAATATATACAAAAAACACTCGTTTTTCGCTGTCACATCACAGATCAATTAGTAAGGTATTGATGAATTATTTAATGATGGCACACCTGATAATTTTTTTTTTCAAAACATTTTTTAAGTTTCGTTACTTTCAACCTTCGGGGCTGCTGCTCACCCTACAAATGATTTAGTACATAATTATGCCTGTTTTTATTGGCACTAGCGAAGGATTAAATGATAGGCAAACTATCATTACGTAGTTGGATTTTCAACTCTCAGCACTGACTTGAGTAATGAAAATCCAATGGTATGCTCTTATTGAGACATTCATTTAGTTATAATCACCTAGTGTTAATGAAAACAGGTGTGACTGGTGTCCCATCCCTAAATAATACATCAAAATACAAAAATACGAGTTATTAGGTTCTAATTTTTGAGCAGCGTACATTACCATACAAAACGAATTAGATACCTACTAAATCACAATTTGTGTTGAAAACTCGTGAAATTGCAACAACAACCAAATGATAAATAACAATATTACGTTGGAATAACGTATGTCGTTGTTACCCTGGCAACAGTAAACCTTAAACTATTTGGTACATTCACTCGCCCCCATTCACAAGTCAACCAAGTTACATAACATTGTTGCAAACATGAATTTGCTGCTGGAAACATGTTTCAAACCCGTCCTACTTATATCTTACTAATATTATAAAAATATGAAAGTCTGTATGTTTATTAATGAATCACTCCTCAACAACTAAACAGATTTAGATGAAACTTGGCACACAGGTGCTGTCAAAAGCTACTGTATACAATGTTACCAGAACAAGTTGCTGCAACAATGTTTTACACCTTGTTCACATTTTGATAGGAAACAAGTGACACCACCAACTATACCCGAGCACTACACACCCAGGGCATCATCTACAACATTTTATTACAATGAAATCATACTCCAATAAATATTGTACTCCCTTCAAATTGAAACATTTTGAGTGAATTGTTTGATTCAAACCAGACCATGAGGGCTTACACTATGTAGTATATCTTTGGTCAGGTATAAAAAGTTTTTGTTAAGCATGTTTGTAAAACACTCACAAAGAAGCCTCGTTTATATCAGGAGAGTTACTAAGAGCCGAAAATGTCCAAAGTTCCAGGACAAGTATTGAAGGGAAACTAAATGAACTGGCGATTTTCGCGTATGTAGCACGTCGAGTAACTGTCCTTATGTAAACGGAGCTTAACATGTTCTTTTTAATAAACCAACAATATCCATTTTGCTGTTTAAATACATAGATACACATTTGAGAGCATTCTACTATCATTTTTATGAGTGAACAACCTTTTGCCAAGAACATCTATAACTAGAAACAGAATGCCGTCATCATTCTTTATTGAAACTAAAACTTGTCATATGAAAATGCGATCATAGACCCGACTGGCAGCCGAAAGCCGTATTTACAAGTTGCTTCTTCAAAATGCTGCCTCCTTCACTTCACACACAAAAAGTAGTGTATTTAATTTAATTCGAATCGCGCACTCGATTCACTGGCTTTTCAGTTCACTTGGCACTGAATCACTTGGTGTGTAGTAAGGGTGTGTCCATGTTGAACTTGTAGACGTTCTGGCAGACGTCTTGCAGCGCTTGCGGCTCGTCGTAGGGCGCGGGCAGGCGCAGGCGGCGCGTGCGGCCCTCGCTGTACACGTGCAGCACGCCCCACTGGCGCAGCAGCCGCAAGCAGTTATTGATCGCGTCCATTGATACGGCTTCGCCTGAAAATTTAAAACAATGTTTGTGTTTATCTTTGGATTGAAAATTTTCGGTTAAGGTGGAAACGCCAGGGTAGCCCGCGAAATTCAAATTTTCTTACGTTTTTTGCAATTTGCAGGTCAGTATCAGGTTGTATGTTGGTCAAAATACGATTCGCGACCGTAGCAAATACGTATTTACAGAACTGTAATAATTAAAATCATCACACACGTCTCACTAAGAATTGATGGCAAAATTAAATGTCATGATTGCATGAAATTATGACATTTGGCATCAATGCTAATTGAGAGAGATGTATTGATGATTTTAATGATTATAATTCTATAAATACATACTAAAAACAGGGGGCGGGGTTTAACTCCACTTGCCTGAGTTCGCGTTACATTGCGCGTAATAAAAAATATTTTTTTTTATACCTAAAAATAAAAGTCGATTCCCAGGAATCATATTTGCGCAAAGCTACTTTGTTACACGTACAGTATGCGTAGTTAACGGCTTTGTGATATATCTTTTTACACCCTGTATAATTAATTTACTTGTTGTAGCACTAGTTTGTACCGTCATATGGTCTCGTTATCTGTTTATGCCCATAAACAGATAACTCTTTTTTTTTTTTAGACTGGGTAATCATCAAATGGAAGCTCCCACTCTGGGTGGAGCGGGAGGGCGTGTCACACTCTACTGACTAAAAACCCACCAGTGTTCCTTCAGTTTCTCTTTACGTTCCAGGATCGCGACCCTGGCAGAGGCAGAACCCTGCTGTTTTGAAAGCTGTTCTCTTTTACATAAATGGATGAATTGAAAACTAATGGCTCGTACCGTAAACCATCTTGTTGTGCGTGAAGTCTTCTGTCAGTGAGTCGAGTGTGTTCTTTGCGACGTCCTTCATGGAGCCCGGTGCCACGTGCCGGCAGGTGGCCGCGTAGGCCTCCAGCACGGGCCGCAGAGTCAGCAGGAGTCTTCGTCTGGAAAATGACATGATATTATATTAAGATTGGACTGTCAAACTCTTGTAGTTTTTAACAGACTTAAAAAAAAGGAGGTTCTCAATTCGCCTCACATACTGCCCGGCCAAACATTTTGAAGGTCAAACCTCCGCTAGCATACCAGACTAGGCATATGATGAGAGTCAGTAAGGTTGGGAAGCCACAATGGAAAACGCTTGCCCAGATGCGACCTTTTCACTCTTTATTCAAAGTCTGTTCCTTTATTATCATCGATAGGCACGCGTTTGACCACAATCTCACGTGATGGTAAACGATGATGTGGTCGAAGATAGAGCATATACATGCTACATACACCTAGAAGTAACCTATTCACTCTCGCAGGTTATAGCTAACAGGAAACACACTCTAGCAGGGAATTCGACTCCTTAGTTGTACGCACAATAATAATAATATTCCACAACTATCACACAACGCCATCTAGGTCCAAGCTAAGCAGAGCTTGTGTTATGGGTACTAGACAACTGATAAACATACTTATATATTTCTAAATACATAAATATTATAGATAAATTACACCCAGACACAGAACAAATGATCGTGCTCATTACACAAACATTTGTCATGGGTGGGAATCGAACCCACGACCTCCGGCATAGCAGTCAGGGTCACTAACCACTAGACCAACAGGCCTGTCGAACAGTCACAATGAATGTGTTCTCAAAACGTTTTGTGCGTGTGGGTGGGATCTCCACCATGTACCGGTGTATTTTTGGGTTTGTGCGTATGGTTGGTGAAATAAACATAATAGCGAACCTTTCGGCGACGGCTTCCGGCTTGTCGGATACGGTGTAGGTGATGCGCTGCCCGGGGTCGGGCCGCTCGTACTCATCCTCGTCTTCAAGACGTCTCGCCATGCGACGGCTCCATTTCTCTTCTTCTAGTTCAGTCTTTGGCTGTAAACAAGAATTTATAACGTTAATAACAAAAAACAAGAGAGAGATCATTTTGCGAATTTATTCCGTGTTAAATTAACATTAGTACTATTCTGTAAAATATCACCGTGAAAATGATCACGAATCTTGATGATGATGAATCACGGTGGAATGACAGTTCACTTCACGCCCACTCCACCTAAGTTTTCACGGTGAGATTTAACAGAATCGACCGGCAGATCAGGGGGTTAGACAAAATACTTTTCTGTTAACGTTAACGCTAACGTTACTGGGCGTGAGTCACGTGAAAGTTTTCTCCGCAGGTAATGTCGTTGCCATACATTTTGCACGAAGCGTTAGCGTGAACGATAACAGAATAGTATTTTGTCTAACCCCACAGGTTCGAAACACTTCACTGTGCTCCAAAGCCTAAATCGTTGATGTAATTCAAAAGGCTGCCCAACTTAAATGTGACTGGGCAGGACATGTCTACCGCATGCCTGACGAGCTGTGGGCCCGTAAAACACAGGATTGGTGTCCTGACACAGCAACGAGGGGCCGTGGCAGACCACGAAAGAGATGGCGCGACGACCTGGACGTCTTCCTTAAGAATTAGAAAGAAGAAGCGAAAAATCGTTACCGTTAGTAGGAACGGAGGGAGGCCTTTACCTAGCCGTGGGACAGTACAGGGTAGTAAAGATAATGATGATTTCGGAATGTGTTTGTGCATATTAAACTTAGTTATAGTATAAAAATCTCAATATTTTGTTTGAAAATATGTTGCCACATTATTAAACTGTACCCGTATTAAGTACCCCTACTTAATACGAGTACAGTTTACTGATGTAAACTAATTTTGTAAAGATTTACACCGCCATCTTTGGGAGTCTGCCATATTGGATTTAGAATGATGTCACTCAACTAACCATGCATTGTCATCCGAATTAAACATGTATGCAAAATTACAGCTTAATCGGAAGCCGGGAAGTGAGTTAAATTTAACTTCTAAAGCGGCCCCGAAACGATCAATCGGGATTGTCGATGTGCTACGTTATTGACAATTGTTTGCGCTAACTCTGGACGATCGCGATATAAATAAGGCTCCTAAAACACAGGCTTTTTGCCCAGTTTAGGAGGCAGCAGTTCGTGTTTTTGATTGTCACCATGTACAACATTATGTTATTGTAGCTGTATTCTAAAATTTCCAAGTGTAATGTACAAATAAAGATTATTATTTATTATTATTAAATTCCCGATCCTCCATATTACGTGGGGTATCCGCCATGTTTGTTTTCACTGCTGATGACGGAAACGATTGTCAATGACTCAGTTAAACGATCAATTAGCAGCTTCAATGGCTCGTCAATGAGCATCAATCAAATTTTTTTTTTTTTATACGTTGCCCCACACTAGGAATTACTCCTGTATCGTGGGTGCGTTCACAAACATTTAAACTCACATACACAAGACACCCACCCAGATACGGAACAACTATCTGTAGGCCATACAAATATTTGTTCCGTGCGGGGATCGAACCCGCGACACGCAGCGCAGCAGTCGAACGCTCAACCACTACGCCAACCGTGCCGTCAAAAAATTGTTCATCAATTGCTTTCAATCACATAACTGCGATTGACAATCCCTTCAATTGTACTCGTAAACGATCAATCGCAACTGACAGTGACGTAAACTTGACAATCGCAATTGAACGTTTCAGGGCCGCTTAAGATTTGTGTACATAGGGAACGTGCATGGCGTAGTCTGTGGCATCTATTTTAGTGGAGTAAATTGGAAACTTTTACCCTATAAAAACTTGTCATTGACATTTCCGAGTCATATATGTATACACACACACATCATGCACACATGCAGCAAACTTAACGTAGACTGCCATCTATTGAGTGAAATCCGCAACTTGTACTGTAGAAATACTTGACATTGACATTTTTGTGGCGCCCTCTATAGTTCCTGCACGTTTCCTATAGTGACAAGTGAAGCCAATATAAAGTGATAGTATTAACCTGTTCTTTAAGTATGAGCTGGCTGGCCTCCAGCGCGTCGATGGCGTCCAGCATGCGGTCCTGGATGCGCTGGCACGGCGCGCACACGATGAACTCGTGGCTCAGCACCTCGCACAGCTGCAGCGACGTCGCCAGAAGCTCGGACTCGCGGACTTCTGTCGACTGTGTCGAGCATACCAGGCTTTCTAGGGCGGTTGCTGAAATAAGCGAAAAAAACTTGCTTAGTTATTTGGCGGTTTCGATGCAGTTTTGTCAATCCAATCCGCACTGGATGGGCAATCAGTAGCTCGCCGTCCGATACGGACCAGGCCCGAGTCGACGGTGCGTTGTTCCACGCGCGCCTCACAGAAATGTCAACAAGCAGTGATGGGGTACGCTAGGGCCGATGCCTGCCAGGTAACCCCAGGCACAGGCAATGAAACGAACACGGAGTAAGAGTCTGACACGCCCTTCCGGTCCCCCCAGAGCGGGAGAAGTTATTTGATGAAATCCCGCACTGGGCTCGTGGGATGAATTTCGGCACAATTCCTCTCACTGAGAGGAGGCGTGTGTTCCGTCAGTGGACACATTATGCTTATGTGAACCAAATTGTGTGACAGTTGACGGAGGAACGGACAGACAAACAGACGGACACGTGAGTGACAACATTAGGGCTCCGTTTGGACCAATGTACGAGTACTGAACATCATTTGTTGTTGTTTGTATTTTAATTTTAAGTTGTTGTTTCTAGTGGACCTGACTTTATTATTATATAAATTAAAATAAATAAATAGTGCTTACCGACGATGGCAGCCGGCGCGTAATGTGCTACAACAGCGTTAGCGTAGTAGGCAAGCTCCAGCGACGCCGCGATGGACGTGTGCGGCCGCACCGACAGGCGCTCGCCGCTGCCTTCACGACGGACCAGGCCGCGGCCCAGCATGTCCAGCTACCGAACAACACACACGCACTTCAATAATCAACTCTGGATGGGGATCATCATCATTACAGCTGAAAGAAGTCCACATCTAGACGTAGGCAGCTGGCAGAAGCTAGAGTAGAAATAAATTGGAAATTAGCATCCCCATTCTGGATTTGAGGACTGGCCTATGTGGCGACAGTTGGAGGAGAGTGTCGCCACATCGCCCGGTATTTGCGTTTGGCAACCAGACTGTGGATGCCCGCCCTGCCAATTTATTTCTACTCTAGTTTCTGTCAGCGGTTACGCCCGCGTGAAAGACGAAAACTATCCAAGGGAACATACTCCCGGGATAAAGAGTCCTATGTCCTATTGCAGGATAATGGTCTATCCTTTGTGACAAGTTTCATCCGCTAAGTAGTTAAGACGTGAAGAGGTAACAGACAGACACTTTCGCATTTTATAATATTACTAGCTTCTGCCAGCGGCTTCGCCCGCATGGTAAAAAGTAGCCTATGTTTTAATCCAGGTTATAATCTATCTGTGTGCGAATTTCGTTCAAATCCCTTTAGCCGTTTTTGCGTGATTGATACACAAACATACAAACTTGCAAACATACAAACTTTCGCATTTATAACATTAGTTTTAAGGTATATTATAGTATGGATGGATAGATAGCTATATAAGCTTGTTTGATTTGAGGTTCGTCGAAGCTTGAATATAAGATCTCGCTTTCGGTCGTGGTCCAGTCCACAGTCGGAAGTGAGAGCGCGTAGGACATCGCCTACTTCTGCTTGATGCTCGCAAAGGAGGCAGCGGAATAAACCTTCCTCCCTATAGGGAACGTGCATGGCGTAGTCTGTGCCATCTAGTGGAGTAAATTCGAAACTTTTACCGTTTAAAAACTTGTCATTGACATTTCCGTGCCATATACGTATACACACACGCATCATGCACACATGCAGACCGCGTAACGTAGACTGCCATCTATTGAGTAAAATCCGCAACTTGTATTGTAGAAATACTTGACATTGCCATTTATGTGGCGCCATCTATAGTTCCTGCACGCTCCCTATCCGAAGGAGACGCACCGCCTTAGGGTGTAACCTTCCGGTAACATACTTGGGGAGTCTGTGCCTAATTAGTGAAACGCCATGCGCCATGGCCATGTGGCCAGTGAGGATGACAGAGGGTGACGGCGTCCGCATGAATCCACGCGCACCAACACCTGGCGGGCAGCGGACTAATGCGCACTGCAGCGCCCCGGGCACAGGTAGCTGCAGGACACCGTGTGGTTCGGGAAAGGACCACACGGTGTCCTGCAGCTACCGGGGAAGAAGGGCGAAGGGGACTGTCAGACACTAATGTCTGACAGTCCCGTTCACCATTCTTTTACTCCTCCGCTGTTCTTTTCTGATTCATGTCGTTGCGGGACCCAAGACAGTTTAATCGTTTCTCCGGGACTCGTCGAGCTTCATTGCCTCGGTGTTTTTTCTGGTGGTCGCCACTGTTGATTCTGGCTTACAGGAATAACAGTGGTCCAGAACGTGTGGCGGGGTTGTCCCAAAAAAAAAGCCCTAGGGCGGAGGACATCTATAAAGATTTTGCTTACTACCCCATATCATATTAAAAGTGATTACTCACAGCTTGTTTAACAGCCTGCCTCGCTTCTCCAGTGTATCCTAGGTCCCTCCCTTCATCTGTTAAAGCAGTCTGTCTGGCGGCCACTCTGGCCGTTAGTGTGGCCAGGCTGGCGCCACCTCGCGCCTCCGTCAGTATCACGTATGAGATCACGTTTGTACACATAAGGGCCGTGGCTTGTGCTGCGTCTGTGAACGAAAATAAGTTGTGGTTAAGGCAGAAAAGAAAACCATTTTTTATGATTTTTTATTTATTTCAGTACATGGAGGACTGACAGCTAATAAAAACAAACAAAAAAACTTTTTTACAAAAAAAAACAACCGACAATCAAAAAAGAAAATACACTAAAAATTAAAAAATAACTGTAAATTCGGAGTTTGTATTTAATTTATTCGCTATTTGACACCGACTTCCGAAATTAAAGTTATTTTTTAATTTTTAGTGTATTTTCTTTTTTGGAAATCGGTTGTTTTTTTATAAAAAAGTTTTTTATTTTTCACTTTTTATTTGTTATACCCCAGAACTAAAAATGCCAATAACATGGAACGTGCAATTTAAACATACTCGTAATTGGAGAAAACCAAAACGTCATCTATGTACACGTATTTTTCGTTTTTGTTCAGTCTTTTAAAAAGCGCGGCAGCAATTTCGATAAAATTTATATGGGACCCCACCTCGGGAGTATATTCTTTCGGATAAAAAAAGATTGAAAATCGGTCCACAACTGACTGAGAAGTCGGTGGACATATATATAAAAAAAATACATACAATCGAACATAGAACCTACTCCTTTTTCGCAGTCAGTTAAAAAAGGAAACCATATTCATGTTCTTAGAAGAAATCAGAAGAAGACATCGACCATGTTTCTACGCAGTTTAGTTAGTCCAAAATCAAACTAATACCCCATTATTCTTTCCATCCGCGTAATAAGAGTTTCTAGTTTCAGATTATTTTACTATTTGGGGTAAAACGGTTTCTTCTTTGTGTCACACGCAGAAATAATTTAGTATAAAAGAAAAGACTGCTATTAAAAGAAAACGTCTGTCGTAAGACTGCATGTCAGAAGAAAACTTCTTAGCTTCACGTGAAATCACGCCTTCGCTTCTTCAGTCCTTTTTTCCCATCCTAAAAGAGCCCAACGTGCCTAAAGAAGTTTTCACTTCAAAGGGGTAAAACGAATGCCAAACTCCACAGTTAGGGTCAGCTGACACCGAGACGCATAGCGACGATGCTTAAAGAAGCCAATCGTTTCGCAGTGCGCACCGCATCATGAAGTCGCGCGGCGTATTGGAATTCGCTCGGCTCTTGCTCGCCACGGCTAACAAAGCTAAGCATCGCTACGTCACGCTACGCCCCGATGTGAGCTGACCCTAAGAGTAGTTTCTGTCTCCTTAGTTATAATTAGGATTATTTCGAGTGCAGTTCAGTGGCTGTTTTAATTATTCGCAAATTTATTCCTAGTGGAGATTGTGATGTAAAATAAGTGTAGTTTTTTGTTTACTCAAGGGCCTAAGCAACTGGACAATATGTGGAATCATTGAAACAGGTGCGATCTCCGGTAAAATGAAGCAGAGAATCGAGATCGTAATATTGACTGCCTCAGCGAAGCCTGCCGAGAAAGCTAACTCGACACATTTGCTGTCAAATACTGCAAAAACATTAGAATGTGTTACATCCGCATTCAAATGGAAAACAAAGTGACAGTATTCTGTATCTAAATACTTTCTGAACTTGCCATTGGCTAAAGGCACAAACCGTACTAAGCTAAAATAAAAAAAATAAACCTCTGGTAAGTGCTGTTTTTCAGGCTTATGTATTAATTTTGTAGAGTTCTGTCTGCCTTGTTACTCACCATACACCAGGTGTCTGCCGATAGCCTCGACCATCATCTTGTGATCAGTGCTAACATCAGCGCCGTACAGCGAGGAGTGACTGTGGTTGTACAGGATCTGCCTATCCAAGTTCACAGCTAGGTTGTTGTTCGGTGGGCTTAGGGGAGTCTCTACGGGTGACTTGTAGTGTTGGTAGCTCTCGAATGATGTTACTAGTTCCTGTGGAAGAGTAAAAATAATTAGTATCATAGAAGAAGAATAAAAAGTGTGGTGTTTAACAAGATAGTCTCCATTGACTCAAATTTAGGGAAAGGATTTAACACAATCATTGAACTAGTACTTTTTTCTTATACATTTCCCCACACTATGAATTACTCCTGTATCGTGGGTATCAAATTTCAAATACATAGGTCAATGGGAGGTTAAAAAATATCTTCTGAACAAAATTTTGTGACAGACGAAGGGCACACTGACAAACGGACACGTGAGTGACAGCAATAGGGCTCCGTTTGAACCCTTCGGGTACGGAACCCTAAAAACAAACACAAAAACGTTAGGTACATTTTCATTTTGTAATGTGATGTTTTTATTCACTTTCTTTTGCTCTGATTTAGCATCACAGTGATCTTCATTTTCGTTGCTGTATGGCTGCTTTGCTATCATCGGTAAAAAAAAATTGGTTGTCAAGTATATATATTATAAAGTTGGTTTACGGACGATAGTTTAACGTGACAACGTCATAACAAAACATTGATGAAATATAGATGCGGCGCATGCGTACAATGAGCGTAACGGGACACTTTTTCGTGCATGCAGCCGGCGTTCATCGATTTATTAGACGTTGTAACTTCAATAAGTGAAAATAATTAAATATATTTAAAATAATACTTAGGCAAGCGTGCTCTATCTTCGACCACATTATCGCTTACGATCAGGTGAGATACTGGTCAAACGCGAGCCTTTTCTACAATGATTTGATCACACCCTTTTCCACAAGTCCACAACGAAATTATGACGGCATAGTCGCGTCATAGTATGACGGTACGGCTGGCGTAGTGGTTCAACGTTCGGCTGCTGCGTGTCGCGGGTTCGATCCCCGCACGAAAAAATATTTGTATCGCCATTAGATAGTTGTTCCGGGTCTGAGTGTCTTGTGTGTGTGAGTTTAAATGTTTGTGAACGCACTCACGATACAGGAGTAATTCCTATTGTGGGGCAACGTTTTATTTATATTTTTTTTTAAAATAGTTCGGTCCCAGTTATGCGTCCATTACGCTAAAGACCAAATATCAGAATCACACACCTTGAGTGAGATGGGCTGGTTGAAGTCCACCCTGATGCTGCCGTGATTGGTGTTGAGCGTCCTCCAGATGCCTCGCAGCGCGGACCAGAAGGTCTCCATCTGCTTGGGCATGCCGAGCTGTTCCCGCACGAAGTTGCCGTCCACCAGCTTGTCGTAGTTCAGCGTCGCGGGCACTAGGAGGGCGTCGTCGATGGTGCCGTCTAGGTATGCGTCCATTATGACTGAGAGTATGCCCGCTGGATGGAGAAAAAATAACTTTATGTTAGATTGTATAAGATTTAAATTGGTGTAATAGGTGCATGATGCTTCGGTGGCCGCTGCTAGAGAGCGTCGTCAACACTTTTCATACAGTCCGTTAATAGTAATTTTACTTCAGATTTTGTATTGCAACGTCAAAATCACACTGATCTTTATTCAAATTCCAATAAGGTTGCTGCTTGGTTTGTTGTAAGAAGTAAAATAACTGTGAACGTGCTGTAGAGGCGGCTATGTCGCCATGTGACGGTATACTTGGAATTCGACAAAAATTACTTCTAGAAACTAACAACTTTGACTCATAACACTTTTGGCGCCATGAATTTTAATAGTACTGCCTTCTCTAGACGAATCCTTTCTCTATGGTATGAACTAGTAAACAGTAGTGCTATTCCGTAAAATCTCACCGTGAAAACTTAGGTGAAGTGACCGTGAAGTGGGCTGTCAATCCATACAATTAAGGTGGAATGAGAGTTCACTTCACGCTCACTCCACTTAAGTTTTCACGGTGAGCTGTGAACAGAATCGTCCGGCAGGTTGTCTACACTTACAGTAGCCAAGCGTAAAATGTCATATGATCGAGATATTAAAAGAGATCGTATGTTTGAGTTACACAAGGATGTTTAAAACAATAAAGCACCTGTTTCTAAAATTCGTTATGCCATTTACTGTTGGTTACTGCAATATTTGCATAGAAATAGCTGGAAAAACGTCCTGTAAATAAAATCCACTAACACTTCAATATTATGAGAATCAGATCACACCATCACACTAAAATTGTGTTCATGTAGAAACATACCCATTACATCTGCATATAAGTGATCCAAGTACGCAAGAACATTCAAATACATCCATTAAAATTAGTTTAATAATTCATATCGCAAGAAAAATGGCTTAACATAGAAGAAAAACACTTTCAAATAGTTTATCCAGACAATGGCTTGTGACATTTACCCTTTCTTTAAGGGTGGGATCAATAACTTCTCCCGCTCTGGGTAAAGCGGGAGAGCGTGTAAGACTCTTACTGACTAAAACCCACTCGTGTTCCTTCAGTTGCCTATACCAGGGTCGCGGTTACTATTTCAAACATTCTCGCGACCCTGGGTGGCATTAACCCCTGGTTTTTAAATAATGAATTGAACATTTCAACCATGCAACATAATAAACCCGGCGTTTGTCCGCCTGTGTACTACCACAGTACATAAAATATCAGTTTACAAGGCAATGAAAGATCTTCTAAGATCACAAAGTGTTGTTGCTAAGTTTGTTGCGCCACTTCATCTTCCCAGCTAAAACACTAAGGGCCGTTTTCACCAATTAAACTAATCGCGATTAGTTAAACTAAACTCAGTTTATGCGTTTAATCGAGATTAGAGCTTCATTTTGCGTTTCACCACTACAAACTAAACTAGTTTAAGTTTAACTTAGTTTAAATTCTAAACGCCCAGTTTTCGGTGAAACGCAAAATGAAGCTCTAGTCTCGATTAAACGCATGAACTGAGTATAGTTTAAACTAATCGCGATTAGTTTCATTGGTGAAATCGGCCCTAAGAAGTAATGAAGGGCCGGCTTTTTGGGGGACTGTCTTTTGTAAATTTGACGTTAAATAACTGATGATTGTCAGCGTAATTAGAATCCATGATTTTTTATTTATAAAATCGCTTCATCATAGTCTTAAACAGAAGATTATTTACCTTTGGGTGTCTGTGGTTTTCCGGTCCTGGTTCGTCCTCCTTCGATGAAGAACTCCAAATTGTTACCGGCCGATAAACTGTTTAGGATGTATGCCCTGAAATGTAAAAAGTATACTTTGAAATACACATGTATAAAAAGGGGTGGGTCGTGAGAAAAGTTTAATGTATGAATGTGAGGGATCCAGTGGATGGAGGACCACAGGAGTGTTCGATGTGGCGACGCTTACAGGAGGCCTATGTCCAGCTGTGGACGTCTTTAGGATGTGACGATGATGATTAAGGATGGATAAGAGTAGGGCTTCCCTAATCTTCTATCTTTATGAATTAGGTCTCGACGTCGCGTGCCTTCATTTCTCTCTCTCAGTGAATTAAACGATGAATGATCTGTGTGTAAAATGATATAACTAGAAATTAGTTGACTATTGAGTTGACGTGTAATTGAAATATCGTCGGTCCAGATGTGAAACCTCGTTTAAGCAAACTATTAAACTTTTCGGGAGAGACATAAAACAGCATTTCAAGGAAGGTGGAAGGTACTTACACATCTTTTATTTTTTTTATTGATATTAAGTAAGGCATTTTTTGCTCTCAAATTGTAATCAAGGTGTTTATGATTTAACACCAGAATTGCTTCAAATCCAAAAATGTAGTAACGAGTTGCGTCACATCTAGATTTAGAATATGGAAGTAGAGATAAGGGCGGGAAGGCGATTGTTTCACTCTATTCCAAAAAGTGTTATTGATTTACGAGCGGGCGTCATGTGGCCGTTATATTGAAGTACTAGAGTTATTAAAACGATTGACATTGAAAACAGCTGCAGCATACTCTTCTTACCTAAGAGCTGACTTGTAGGTAGGATCGCCATGATATTCTGAGCCTTCCACTCTTCGCCTGATGTAGAACGCACCGCAGCCTCGCAAGAACCAACTGAAACAATGTTATAAAACTATTAGACTAAGATAATGTCATAATGTGGGCAAAGGTTGTTACTCAGAGGACGCCTGAGGGAGGACGTCGCCGTTGAGATGGACCGCGGAGGTGTGACGATCTGATCATGTTTGCGGGGCTATCTTGGCCAGAGTTTTCCCAAGACAGAGAGGTTTGAAAGTAGAAAAGTGAGGCCTTTGCCCAGCAGTGGGACTCAATGTAGGCTAACAAAAAAAGAAAATGTCATAAAGTGTCGTAATATTCTGAGATTATCGGTGTATCGTATATTCGTAATAGACTGAAGTGCTTTTTTATAGAATTGGATGCAGCCTTGTTATTTGTGGTCACCATCGCCTCATGTACAAAAGACTTTGCCATTATATCTACTAAAGTTTGGATTTCCTCAGAAAGTGGCGGTCGCAAAAAAAAACTGTTTTCTTGTGAAAATCATCAGATGTCATGAAACGCTCTTTAGAATTATCAACGGTTGACTGTCATTATGACGGCACCGACTTCTTATAATATCCCAAGCTTTTGGTATTTTTTCTTCTGCGTCTGTTATTACACCGGCGCCAGAACACTTTTCAAACCGAAATAGAGTAACGCTGCTTAGCGGCAGATTATAATTTCGGTAATAATATAAATATGAAACTCTTTAGAAAAACCTCCAACAAAATGGACCGATCAAGTGAAAGACTCGTCGTCCTCCATTTTCTATACGGTTGTAACAAAATGCGCTGAACAGAAACCGGTGGAGGCAAATCATCCACTCCAGATGCAACCCTAATGCTGACCACGATCCTCAGACATGTGGGACCTATCACAGACAAGAGAGAGATTAAAAAAACAGTCACCCGAAGAAAGGTATCCTCATATTATCACCGGCGGCCACCAGCGGCGGCCTGATGCCCGTGAGGTACAGCGTGAAGGTCATGAGGATGTAGTCGAAGTGCGAGCGGTGGAGCGGCACGAACACCAGCGGCAGGCCGGCCGCGTTGGCCTTGCGCAGGCGCTCCACGCCCGCCACGCGCGTTCCGCAGCCTCCACCCGCGACTCTGCGCACTGCTTTGTGACACACCCAGGCTACGAATCTGGAATGGAGATAGAATCATGATTAGAACTGAACTTTTAATAACCGGTTTATTTATTTATTTATTTAAACTTCATGTACAATAGTGGTACATAGGCGGACTTAATGCAACAAGGCATTCTCTACCAGTAAACCTTTGGGTTAAATAGACCCTGATAGCTACAACCTGGGAGTCTTTAAGTCAAGAGTGAAAAGGTTACTTTGAGGCAAGTGGGTTGCATCTTCGACCACAGCATGGCTTACCATCAGGTGAGATAGTGGTCATACGCGAGCCTATCAATTAATAAAAAAAAGAATAGGCTCTTTGAAAAGTTTTCTTATTAATTATATTGGCGCAGTGGTTCAGTAATCGGCTGCTCCACTGCGTGTCGCGGGTTTGTTTCCCGCACGGAAAAAATATTTATATGTCCGACAGATAGTCGTTACGGGTCTGGGTGTCTTGTTTAAGTAAGATTACATGTTTGTCAATGCAGCCACGATACAGAAGTAATTCCTAGTGTGGAATAACGTTTTCTAAAAGAAGCAGACACTTGGTTTTAAAATAAAGTCACAACTGATTCAACTAGAAGTAATGAAAATACTTTTTGACAAGTTCTCTTTTTATAAGGTAAGGTTAAGGTGTAGTCATATTTTAAGCGCCGGTTCTGCCCACGGAATTGAACAACTTTCTGTAATAAAAAATAGAAAATTCCCAAAAAAAATTTGAACTTTCCATACAAAGTTATCATCAGCTGATCAATATTTGTATGGGAGGTAAAATTTTTTTAGAATTTCCTCCTTCCTGAAAAAAATTGTTCATATCGATGGGAAGATGCAGTTCTTAAAATATGACCACACCTTTCCGTTACACCCTTTAAAATATGGCTAAAATGAGTACCGAGGTATTTATTCACTTACAAGCTTTATCATAATAATTATAATCAGTGTTGTACAGTCATCCGCAATTCAATGATAAATTTTATATTTTGCACTATGAAATTATACTTACTGCTTGGACATGAAGACGCTTTTACTGTCAAATTATATATTCAATTCAATTTTTTGGAACGAAGTTCCTTATCGCGCGTTGTGAAAGGGGGCTAGACGGAAAAAATTCTTACGAAAAGTTGTCACGACACTAATGAGGCTGTCCATCCAAAAAGATTGTGTTGGAAAAACAATCTAATAAAAACTTCTTGTATTTTTGGTGGGTAGGTACAAAGTTTGCAAGCAGATCAAGCATTATCAAACATTATTTGTTATAGTTGTTGTTATTGCTAAAGAGTTGAGTTGAGCTGAGCTAAGCTGAGCTGAGTTGAGCTGAGCAGAGCTGAGCTGAGCTGAGCTGCGATGAGATGAGATGATGAAGTATAACTTCTTACGTGCGTGCGTGTGTGCGTAGTTAATAATAAAAAAAATATTCTAAATTAAAAAAAATAAAATTATATTACAATTCCTTCACTAATTAATCGAAAGGAACTTCGTTCCATCCGGGTGTCCCTTGACACCTCTCAAGTTTTTTTTATTTATTTCAGATGGAAGGAAATCCATATAATGTTAGTAATAGTATGACTTAACCTAACACACCATCCGTTGACATTACCACGGAACTGCGGTTTGCTGTACAAGTGTTGTTACTAATTAACGCTAAAATGTGGTTCTAAACCTACTTGAGCACGCTATTAGACATGGCCGAGCTGATGTCCTGCACCACCTTCACGGCGCGCGCCTCCACACGCTGCCGTATGCTCTCGAACTGCGCGCCCGCTTGCCCGTTCTCTCTGGCTTTCGTCAGCTCGTCTTGTGTGGCTTCTTCAATGGCGCTTTGGACGCTGTCGTCTTTTACCACCTGGAATGATTTGAAGTTGAATTAATTAGTTGTTTGTGACTTACAGTTTTACCACGATTTGAAATACTCTCATTTAGTTCAGCAACCTTCGTAACCCTCCTAATACACTCGAGAGCAATGGCTCAACTAAAATAATCCTTCCAGGTCTTGCCTCACGACTGCAAAAAGGAATTAGTTGTTAAACAATAAAAAATAGTAGTTAAACTCTTTGAGAACGAGATAGTCCGAGGAAGTAATACCATCATACCTATTTTCGCCTCAAGCAGCGTTGTTATGATCCATTTCGAAGAGTATAATGGGTGCCAGTGTTAATATAGGCGTTGAGGCATTCAAGGTTTGTGCCTCGGAAATTGGTTATGGTGGCGGTGACCTCTTATTTGACGCAGTGGTTGAGCTAACTGCTAGCTGCTGCGCTGCGTATTCGAGGTTCATATCCCGCACGGAAAAAATATTTATATGGCCTACAGATAGTTGTTCCGAGTCTGGGTGTGTTGTGTATGTTATACATGTTTGTCCGCACCCACGATACAGGAATCATTCCTAGCATGGGGCAACGTTCTAAAAAACTGGTCAAGTGCGTGTCGGATTTCGCACAAGGGTTCCGTACCAAATATTGGTATTTGTTAGTAAAGTCACGGGGTCTCATCACGAACAAAGAAAATTCAATCGATTTCTTAATGCAGTTTAAGTAATATTTTTAAAAAAATATTGGAAAACTGTATTTTCTTATTTAATAAACCACCGTAAGCATAAAATTGTGGAATAATTGGCTCCTAATTCAAATTTACATGTTTATTGGAACGAATCCTTAGGCATTTATATTTCTTGTACCAATAGATGGCGCTGTTTACAGTTTTAGAGTTCATCCATTCGCCTCTTTAAAATTTGTATAGTGACATATTTTGAAACAGTAAAACTGTTATGTAGTGCCAAAAATACTATAAATTATTCCTCAATGTGTGAGAAAGTATTGGTAAGACTATGTAAATTCATTCAACTTGCAAGCCGTCGTTGCTAACACCATCTAGCGAGGCGCAGAGGGCGGGCCCGAACGAAGAACAAAAGTTGCTTGTGCAAGTCGAAAACCCGTAGTTACGGCGGTACCGTTTCTTTGTATGGGATGAGGCATCTGTACGCTAGTATTATATTATCTGTGGTAAAGTATACCACCTTTCAAGTTCATAGGTCCCTTAATGTGCGAAATCCGACACGCACTTGCCCAGTGTTTTTTTTTTAAAGGGTGGGATATCATCAAATACCTTTGCCCGCACTGGGTGGAGCGGGAGGGTGTGTCAGACTCTTACTGACTAAAATCCACTCGTGTTCGTGTGACTATCACTCCCGCAACCCTAACGGCAGGTGTATTCGCTAACTCAATTGACATCAGTTTGATAGGCACTATGCAGTACATTGCTGCTTTGACGTATATGAAAACAAAAATGTACTACGTAGTGCCTATTATAATCGATGTCCACCAAACAATGTACTGCAAAGTGCCTATCAAATTGATATCAACTGAGTTAGCGAATACGCCTGCAGCAAGAAGTGAGGCTGCCCTATCTAATAATATAATTACAAAGTAACTCACATTAGGAACAACATCCTTGTAGTCATAACTGAACAAGTTGCAGCACTGTGCCAGGTCGCAGAGGTAGCGGGACACCACGCCGCCGTTCGCGAAGTTCTGGCGGCCGATATCCAGGATATTGATCACTGCGCCCGTGTCCTTGGCTTTGGGTTCCTGCCATGATACCTGTGAACAAAGGAGATGATACGTTAGTTTATTTGGTATAAAATCATGACTGTATTGTAGCGGGGGACCGTTCAAAGGTACACAAAATTTTGATGGGAAAACGCTGCCGATTTCTGAATTTTGAGTTCTATTCTATTTTTTATTAATGGCACGCAGAGTCAATGTCAACTAATTTGTCACTTTTAATAGTAAATTGGAAAATAAAGTACTTAAATTTCGACAGGATTTCAGGCTGAAGTAGGGTTTGACAAATGTTCTTCAAATTCTAACTCTGGAGGTAAGTCCCGTGAATAAGTACAGATCCTCTTACAACTCATCTCCTCGACATAGATTAAAACAAACTAGTTGAAAGATAAGCGAAAAAAAAAAACGCGAAATAATTAGTTTCCGTGAGATTTTTTCATAAACTTGGTATTTTTATGGTCTTTGTACTGGCAACATAGAAATGTGTGTGGCAACACTCTAGCTGTCACGTTATTTATATTATGTTGGCATGTCATTTTATTATGTTGGCACAATTCTTATGAGTTTGCGCGCCAACTTAGATTCAGATTAGAATTATAATAATCAAATAGAATATCTCGGTAAATTATCTAATATCGTTTTGGTCTTGTGTTGACCTATACTTTTTCTGAGAACTCATAGAAATATAAGTCGAATAGTTTTCTGCGATATTTCTAAAAGGATCAAAGTGGATAATTGTTCAAAAATTTTAAAGCCAAATTTGTATGAGTAGAGGCCTTTACTCCGTAGTGGGACAATACAACGGGCAAACTGGTATCATTGATAATGTTACAGTCTTGAAAATCAGCTGTAAAACCCCACGTTCTTCCACTTGACTAAGCACTTCTATTACCTAAGTTGATTGTTGGCGTTACACAAATTCAACATTGCCAATAGCATTGCAGTTTAGATGCCAAATGTGCCTATACAATACCTGATTTATGAGAAAACACGTTTGTTATGTTATGAACTGTTTACTTGTGTCTACAATGGAATTCGTAAATATTTTTTTTTTGGGGTGGGTAATCATAAAATAACTTCTGGAGCTGGCGTCAGACTGTTACTGACTAAAACCCACATCCTTCAGTTGCCTGTGCCAGAGCCGTGGTGAATCTTTTAAACACAATCGCGACCTTGGCAGGAATTCGTGGGTCTTGCTATTTCGAATGTCAGCAATAAGATAATTTGATGGCCAATCGATTAGATAAAGTAATAACAGCCGCACGCGTCGATCTATCAGGTAAAGCTACGTTTGCCGGGGTTGGTCCATGGTGGTGTGGATCTATAATAGCGAGACTCCTTCGTGCCTCGGAAAGCACGTTAAGCCGTTGGTCCCGGCTGTCAATCGTGGATCTTTGACAGTCGTTACGGGTCTTCAGAAGCCCGAAAGTCTGACACCAATTACTGGGTTGCATCGTATTACCCAGTTACTGGGTTGTGGAGGTCAGATAGGTATTCAGTTGCATCTAGTTAGACTGGCAGCCGATCCCACGATAGTTGCGAAAAGGCTAGGCAGATGATGACATTTTACGTTGTTTGTTAGTGTTGTAAAGAGGCATATCAATGTCTCAAATCGCCCATAGCTAAATATTTGGCCAATGGCGAGTAGACGCTATATTGAGGCGCCAAAAACCATGATCAGAAAAATGTCGTGTTTTTCCAATTTTAATAAGAGAAAAATTTGCCATGCTCGAGATTGGAAATAAATCACAGGAAGCAGACTGTATACATTTTTGACTTTGCAGAGTTATGTCTTATCGATTAAGGTGGCGATTCCCAAAAACAGTTAAAATGTGTTTTTTTAAAGCAGTGTCTCTCTTAAAAAATATTATATTTTCAAGACCATTTGCAAACAGTGATAGAACTCAAAACATAATTTAACATACTTTAAAGCATCAAAAAAATCTACTAACATACCTCTTAATCTTAAAAAGTAAAATATCTTTAAAAGCAGTTCATCCCTTCATTAACAATAATAATCATAATAAAAAATATAAGTACCATAAAATTTCAAATCTAGTGATGGTTTATAAATTTATTAGTAAATCGATAAAATACTTCATATTTTGCAATAAATTGAGAGCTTTGTCGTAGAGCATTTCTTTCTTTTCTATGCAGTCCTAGAGTGACCGCGCTTTAGGTGATGTCTCGGCCTTAAGTATTTAAAATAATTCACAGCCCAAATATCGTAACAATGCAGTACGACGTACCCATTCAGTGTGCCAGTAACTAAATAATATATGCTAAGCAGCTGAACAAGCAGTGTGAATTGTTACGGACAACTTTCAAAGGTCGACTCGTCACATATTACCATAGTTTTCGCGTATGGCATGTTTTGATAAAAAAAGTATTTTTTTCTGACAATTTATTATCTTGCGATATCGCTCAAGATTTAGTAAAAAAAAAAAACAAAATCACACCACACGGTATCGTTCGAGCATAAGATATTAACTTGAGATAAGATTTTTATCTTCCATTGTAAAACTAATCGTATATGGATTTACGTTGATTTGCCATAAAAAAGGGACATACGATTGTAAGTAAGTTATTAAGCCAAGTGAGGACTAAAAATAACGAGGAGAAACGTGTCACTATAGCCATACGCTATGGGTTATTGACCTGTCCTTGACTTTATATGTAGAGAAGCAGAAGCAGTAACAGTTGCAAATTATCGAATCAACACGTATTTATGCGGCTTTGGAAAAATGTGTGAGGTATGCAAAGTTAGGAGAGATATTTATAAACGTCTAAGTACATGCTTTTATTAATAAAAATACAACAATAATAGTGATGAAATAATTTAGAAAAAAATAGTCTATATTACATCATACGTACTATTTTTAATGTCAAGAAAAAAATAACACTAGGTATGTGAAAAACAAAATGTCGTAACTGCAAACATTGGTTTAGCAAAAACGTCATATATGTACGGCGACACACGCAGGAAATAGGGAAAATTTATATTTATAATGAAAGATCAGGTGGTCGGGCAACAAAATTGTTTATCGCGTATATAAATAAACTGAGTGGAAGACAAGTTAAACGCACACGTGTGGGACAGATAAGGACGCATGTGTAGTATGAGTTGTGTACATAGACGAAGTGGTTTTGAACAATAAATACAATTTACTTAACAATAGGCATTGTTATGAAGAGTGCACCTAGTGTAAATGACGAAATTACTGTCGTTTCATAAGGGCTTAATTAATGTCAAGCATCTGACTTTTGGTCATTTTTAATTAAATTGTGGGGCGTCCTAGCCCCATATCTTAGGGGCTCAATTAGGTACTTACATACAGTTCAAAAACTATAGTACCTATGAGTAGTTTAAATTAAAATGAGCTTGTTTAGAGTAATAAAAGCAGCTGTATTCATCAAGTGTATCTGCACTAAGCGGAAAAATATTGCATTGTAAACGCCAAGAGGCAAATATGTCATTTATGTTAACAGATAAGGTGTTCAAAGGCGCAGAATTTCGAATAATAATCGAATACAAGGAGGATTCATAGAGTATTGATAATGGATCGATTGTTTAATCGACGGCGGGGAAAGGTCGACGCACTAGCCGCGCGGGCGCCGCGCGCCGGTTGGTCGGCGAGGAGTCACGCCACTGCGTCCGCCCCGCTTTGTGTTTAAATTTAAAATATAAAGCAGCCATTTTCAAGAGGCACTCCATCCACGATGAATGAATGAACATTGTCAACATTGATGCTACTTGTTGCCATACTTTTGTTATCTACTTCTTTTATATAAGGTATTCGGTCATCTGTTAGTAGAAGAATATTAAAGGTTATCAGCTGGTATCTTGTATCTCGCCTAGCTATGAGTCAGCTGTCTTTTATTAAGGCTATTTATAAAGAAGTCAATAGCTGTTATGCACTGCGGAATTCAATTTCAAATGTAAATTGAAATCATTTGGAATCCTATAACTCCACGTTTTAAAGCACGTGTTTCTTCAGACGTTGTTTGGTTTAAAATGGTGAGAAAAATGATGTCACCTCGTATGAATATTCAAAAATCTGACATGGTAGAGAAAGAGTGATAAAAAAAATATTTTGAGCAGACAAGTTGATTCAGTCTGCGATTTTCAGGTAACAAGGTCAAAAATCGCATAAACCCAAAAATAAGATGTGCTTAAAATAAACGAAAGGGACAAGAAACTCTTTCTAGCACTCTTCCGGATGTTTTAGTGTAGATCTGGCAAGGTTAAAAATAAAAGTTTGCGAGAAATCTCTACACACAAGTATTGATTGATTTACAGATTCGATGGGTACCTACTTACTCTTTATAATAAAACCCGTGATTTTTTTTTCATGATCACACTAGGTAAATAGGTACGTAACATGTTAAGGCGCTATTAACTGCCAATGACCTTGAGTGGTTAGCTTGTTTTCTGTGCTGAGCTTACGTAACGCATCGTACGCCCACCCAGTAATAGGACTCGCCCATCAAGGAGCGCTGTCCGAAATTAGAGGCATTATTAATTTATTACACATAAAACAACAGGTATTAAAATAAAACACTGAGACTAAATTACAATTAAATAAATGATCTTTAAAATGGTGAAGGTTTTATAACAATATGCTTTATAGTTTTTGCGTGATTCTCAATTTTGTATCTGCGTTAGACATAACTTTACAAATTAACTACACTGTTATAAGAATATAATATCAAATATTCTCAGATTAAATTACGACGGAAATTGTCTAAAGTAACATATATTTTTTTCAAAGTAATAAGACTAGTCGTTTAGACGTGATGTTCAATTAAAAACCATTAAAAGTCGTATAACTGCGCCTTATATTTAATGCTCGATTGATTGGATAAAATACTACTTTTATTATTAATGCGAAAGTTTAGATGGATGGATGTTTGTTAATCACGCCAGAACTGCTGAACGGATCCAGGGATGTTTGACACAGATATAGATCATAGTCTGGAATAGCACATAGGCTATAATTTATAATAGGAGAAGTACTAAATTCACGCGGGCAAAGCCGCTGACAGAAGTTATTTATAAAAAGTATGTATGTTACTATTTCCTTTACAATGTAAGACAAGATACCTATAAGAAGGTCAATTAAGTCACGTTAAGGCCCCGGCCGTAAGGCATTTTGAGATATTCATGATGAGCAATACGAGTTATGATAGGAAAGATCTTTTAGAAAAGCGATCGCTATATAATAAAAGCTAAACGCATACTTAAAAAAATCTCTAACTTTTAATTCAGTGGCGATCATATTGAGGCCCTACTAACGGTCCAGTGGCGCCCTCATTGAATAAAAAATCTTAGCATAGCACAGAAAATAAATATTAAAAAATCCAACTTCACGTTTGTTACAAAGAGGATAAAGCATTTTTACGTTGTTAAAACAGGTCTCAAAATGTTTCGTATCCAAAGTAGTAGGCAAAAGTACCAAAAACGGCCGTTTCTGACACTTTTGCCTACTACTTTGGATATGAAACATTTTTGGAAGTCGGTTGTTTTTTTTTTTTGTAAAAAAGTTTTTTTTTGTTGCCTTTGCCAGGACCGCGGTTACTTTTCCGAACACTCCCGTGATCCTGACAAAAACAACTTAATCATTCCGGGTCAATTTAGCATTTCCTCATTGACCTTCCGATCCTCAGAAACCTTCTCAAAACATCATCCGTTAGTCGACACCAATTGAAAACAAAGTCATTAATTTAATTCATTATCCATGCCTAACCTCGAAGTAAATGATAGACAGAGGAAACGCATAGAGGAAAAATTAAGAACAATAGTTCCCAGTTTTCAGGCCTTGATGTGAGGTTTGTTCTGCATATTGACTAGTTAAACGACCTCCGAGGAAAAACTAGCATAGAGGGAGTGATACAGTGATACATCGATAAGAACTAGAAGATGTATTTATTATTCCAAAGAAAACATCCTTTTATTTGGAAAGCTGTACCTTTTTCCCGTCTTGCTTGCCAATTCTATGGAAATTCAATGCCTGTTCTACTTTATAGTAGATTTTGAGAAAATTACAGTTTTCTCTGAATAGAACAGCGTTTTAAGAGCTTAATCGCGTCTTTATTAGTCTGTTTTTGTGACCACGAATTAAATAGAGATTTTATCACTTTCTCACATTCAAGAAAAAAATCTTGTCCAGTATACAGGGTGTAATGGAAAAGCGATGTCATATTTTTATACTTCTCCTGCCCATGGAAAACAAGTTTCTTCAAGAATGTCACAAAAATCAGAAAAAAAATATATATTTTGATACAAAGTTTTCATCGGTTGATCAATATTAAAATTCTGTTGCATGCCCCGTATACGATTAACAAGAAATTATGTCTTTCACTGACAAACGTTACAAGACGTTTAGCTGGTTTAGCACCCTCCCAAACCATAGCTGACTTGCATTTTAAATACCTCCCACACATTTCTTTAATAAAAAATAAATAATGTCTGGCGACCCTGGAATCTTAGACTATAAGCTTAGACGTTCTGTCTTTCTCTGAAAAACGTTATAAGACGTTTAACACCCTCCCAAACCATCGCTGACTTGCATTTTAAATACCTCCCACACATTTCTATAATAAATTATGTCTGGCGACTCTGGGATCTTAGACTATAAGCTTAGACGTTGTCTTTCTCTGACAAACGTTATAAGACGTTTAGCACACTCCCAAACCATCGCTGACTTGCATTTTAAACACATCCCACACATTTTTTTAATAAAAAAAGTAATATCTGGCGACTCTGGGATCTTAGACGTTCTGTCTCTATGTAAGTTGTTCCTCAGTATGAGGCTACGACCGTGACCCGACCTTGTCCGCAGTTATGTGCCCTGACGTCGATAACTTATGAACTGACACCTGTTAATACTAGATAGAGAAATGTATTATTATTATGCGTTTATTTCCACTCTAAACTGGATAAGAAACGTGTGATTTATGAAAACGTGATCATCGGTTTTAATTTATTATTATATTATGTTGTAAAGTAATGTTATTGACTTAAACCTGTCTGAAAGATAAGGCTTTTAAAATGTTTTTTATAAGATTGTATAATGACAAGTTGCAGATGCAATTTTTAGAGTTCCGAACTTTCGAATGAAAAACGGTGTGTCTGTCTGTCCGTCTGTCAAAGCCAATTTGATCTGACTCTACTGGACTGAATGAGTTAAAATTTAGTATAAACATGAATATCTGTGACCTAAACAAGGACATTTAACATAAATAAAAAAAAAATAGAAAAAAGGGGATGTTACTTTTGGGGTAAAACCGGAAAATTTAAAAGTTTTTTTAAATTTTATTAATTACTTTACAACATCAAATGATATTATGAGGGTCTCGCATGTATTTTTTATTTTTCATTATTTTAAGCATAAGTTTAAAAGTCATATAAGAAAATTGACCATTCTCGACTCTCTGAAACTACAGAGTGTAAAATTTGAGAAAAAAAAACAAATATGAATATAGTTCTTTATTCATAGATTACAGGAAAACCTATACATATATGAAGTGAAAATTTAAAAAAAATAATTAAATAACCTTATCTTGTTAAAAAAATGAGATAAGGGCAAGAGAATGATGACTCGTCCACATTGTTTTGCTTTACAATCGCCTCGGTATGCTTACGCTTTCGTCAGTTAATCCGAATAGCTAACCGAATCCTTTAATCCGAGATGTTAATAAAATCGTAATCAATAACATAATCCTAGCTTACTGCGATGGCTGCCGATATTCTGATAAGTTTGTTTTCATCACATATGTGTTAGTTATCTTAACAACGTCATTTAGAAACGTGAGTGAGGTCTTTGGAGGCGGGAAAATAACTTGACAGGTCATGACCGGGATATCTGAGGCTTAATTAATAATATTATTCCGATATTCATATTTGTTTTCTAGTTAAGTATACACAAACTTTACATGCTACGTCTACAGATTCTGTCAAAAGCTCGTATCTCCACGACTTAAGAATTTTTTTTTTTTTGTTTGAAAGGGTATAGGCGGTCCCATATAAATTTTATTAAAATTGATTCAGCACTTTTTGAAAAAATCAACATAACCAAAAAATATGTATATACACAGATGACGTTTTGGTTGTCTCCAAATATTCAAATTCTATGTTATTGGGGTTATCCATTCGGGCATAACTTTAATATTTAGTTTTACTTCTGGGGTACAACAACTAAAAAGTGAAGTCGGTGTCAAATAACGAAGAAAAAAAATACACATACAAACACCGACTTTCGAAATTAAAGTTATTTTGCAATTTTTAAAAGTCGGTTGTATTTTTTGTAAAAAGTTTTTTTATGCCAAACATCCATCCAACTATCTCCAATTTTTATGTGGCGAAATCATTCTTTGCAAATAAAAATGAAACCTCAATGCGTATTACTGCACTTGCTACTGTACACTAAACAACTGGTGCATTATGCAATCGGTACACTTATGTACAGTTTTTGTAACTTTTACATAACATAGGTACGCTGTGTTTGATGAGTAATATGTCTGCCGGCGATCTTTGAATGGTGGGTTTATAACCTAAATATTGTTTATTAGCTTTTTCTCACGGCTTAGTTCCAGTGGCCTATCTTACAGGCACCCTGCATTTTCCGGGAAACAAACAATAATACCTTCTCCTACTAATCCTACTTCCTATTCTACAACATTATAAATGCTAAAGTTTGGGGGGATGGATGGATGTTTGTTACTCAATCACGCCAGAACGTCTGAATGGATCTGGATAAAATTTGGCACAGAGATAGATTATTGTCTGGAATAGCACGAAGGCTATACTATATGTACATCATCATCATCATCAGCCTTTTAATATCCCCACTGTGGGGGCACAGGCCTCCTCTCTGTGAGAGGGTGTGGGCCGTAATCCACCACGCGGGCCCAGTGCGGGTTGGTGGATGTCACATGTCTTCGAATTTTTGGTTCTAGGACATGCCGGTCTCTCACGATGTTTTCCTTCACCGTTTTGAGAGCAGTGGCGATGAAATAATTTACACAAAGTAAAGCGCCTGCCTGGGTTTGAATTCACGACCTACAACTTGTAAGTCGCGGACCACTGGACCACCACTTACACTATATGTACAGTGGGGAAGAACTAATTAGTTCTTAGTGTAATTACACGCGGGCGAATCTGGATGAAATTTGGCACGGAGATAGATTATAGTGGAATAGCACATAGGCTATATATAAATTATAATGGGGGAAGCTAGGTTATAGTAAAACATCTCGGGAGTTATTATTATTTTAGCATGTGTCGAAGCTACAGCTTAATATCTAAGCACTGAATTATACAAATACATTTTATAGATTGTCGACGGACTTCGGCCTTTTAATTAATATTATTTGCAGTTAATTACACTGTCGTTTACATAACTCCTTATCGCAAGCTTGATAAAAATGTGGCAGACTTCGGACCCGTCAGTTTGCGTACCCTTGAATATATCATCTGCGATTGCTAAATACGTAGGTACTAATTTGAGGTACCTAGTACCTAGCTGATATCATGTGGGTATATTAGAAATACTAACTTTTACTTATGCATTTATGTCATGCATATTTCTTGGGATGGTTTTGTAGCTATGCACAGCTTTGACGGTATCCGTCCGACAGACATGACCTGCCCGGTCGCACTTTTTGCGTTCTGGAGCGCAGTGTGGTGTTTCATATAGGGTCAGACAGTATAACATTAAGTATGCTGCGCTCCAAAGCCCGTTGGCAAACCTTGAGCTTGGACTTCTGGATGTTAGTCAAAGACCAAACTTGTGGACCAAGACACATGTCAGATTGCATTTTAAGGGAATGGGCCGATCACCCTTGGAAAAGTTACTTCATGGACCAGTAGCACTGCCAGGTATTTTCCGTGCGACTTGCAACTTATTTTCTTCTTTAAATAATTAAAATATATATTGATTTTTAAAGAGTACCTAGTGTAGGTACTCGTATTTATATCGTATCGTGTATCGTCGGAGTATTTCGTAAGATATCATTTCAACTGTGACATATAAATTTTATTGCCATTTCAGAGGCATATCACATCTTTTCACTTTTTTCGCAGCCAAGGACCAACTAAGACGACTAAAGGAATGTCCACATACAGACTTACGTAGATTTCTGAAGAATTTTGTTTGTGCAACATAGCAGTGCAGACAAATGTCAGTTTTTTGGAAAAGTCGGAGGAATTATTTCTATAGAAATCTACGTAAGTCTGTTCTAAGTCTGTATCGTGTGGTATCTTAAAAGCATAAACATTTTTTAAGTTATTCTTATCATTCAAAGCTACGTGTCAGTGACTAAAAGAGCAACGTAAACAAATGTACGTAACAAAGGAAATATATTGTTTAATTTACATCTTTGTTTTACACGGAAACACATCCTTTGTGATTCACACGCTCTTTTTAGTTTTAAACACTGTGTCAATATTACAAAATTTTATTTGTGTGAAGAGGTTCCTAACGCCTGATGAGATTTTTCGTCGGCAAAAAAATAACGAACCTATTTGATCCTCTTCATCATCTTCCTGCCCTTAGTGATGTTACTTGGGGTCGGCCCAAAACGTTTTTTTCATCCATTCTGTCCTGTCAGCCGTCACACTATCACTAACTCCCTTTTCTTTCATATCACTCCTCACACAATCGTCCATCTAATCTTTGGCCAACCTCTCCCACTCCATCGATCCACATTTATATTCATAACTCTTTTAGTTACATGTTTCATTCCTCCTCTTTACATGACCATACCAAGATAAGCCCCTTTCAACTTTTCTGTCACTGGCGACATTTGATCCTCTTATGGGATGATTTTTCAAAAATCCTTCCTTAGTGCTCGTATTTGTTTTTTCAGGAAGTCCTCTGCAAATTTCATGCTTCTAGCTAGATAGACCCGGCGGTTAAGGATGCGCGCTTTCATGGGATAAATTAAGATTTTTATTAACTCCATCTGCTGCCGGATCGGGCTGTCGGGTAAATAGGTACCTGATTCTGTTATTAAGTACAAGTAAATAACGTCAAAAATCTTGGTTTGAAATGTTGCTTTTCAGAAATGAGGACAAGAATCATTTAATTTCTAAATTACTGCAACCATTTTGAGTTTCCAATTTTTTTTAAATATATTTCTATTAATTGAAAATCATGAGGACAACATAAAACACTTCTAGTCAACCAGCCACACACATACACATTAAGTCCTCTCGTATATTATTCAACATTGATACGATTGCAATGAGAAATAATTTTATAGTTCAGCATTGAAGAGTTCCTTTATGTGGAGCTAATCCTGGATGTCGATTCAGGTCATGCTATCATAAAAATGCATTGTGACCAGAACTAAAGGTGTATGTAAAATTTCAACTCAATCGGATACCAACAAATGGTCGAAAAATGGTTTGCAAATTTTGACAGACAACTTACAAACATACGAACAGTGTAAGTTAAATAAAAGCTCGTAACTACGTTAATGCCATTTTGCTATATGGGCCGACCAAAGTTTATAAATATGGCGATAAGCGGGAATGTTTTCATTTTCGATTTTTAAAACCGTTTAACCGTAAAGTAACTCAATTGTTGTGTTGCAACAAACGTCAAGTTCACAGAAACTGAACTCAAACGAGGCATTTACCCGATTGTCCGAAGTCTCTCGTGTATTCTGAGGACATTCATTATAACCTTGTCAACACGGGTGGTGTGTGGTTACAACATACATCTTTGGGTCATGGGATGTGCCTATTAAGGACGGCGAGAATAATCCAAAATGTCCATAAATGGGGACAAGAATTGACAGGTGTTATAAAATACTGTGCAAGTTTCATTTAATGATTTTTTTTTTTTTAAGTAATTATTTTTATTGACTGCGTAGACGTCTTGAGAACTGAGATCATAATAAGAGTCACGTCGGTAGTTATTTTCCAGTACAATGTACATAATTTCGGTGGTTAACTCAATGTTCGAAGGTCGTAGAAGAGGAATAATTTTCTACGCGTGTGTGTATCTGTGAGCTTCCGGACGTCCCCTCATAGTTCATAAACTGCTTGACTGATTTTGACACATCTGTTTTGTCATTTGATCCGTTCAATCATTCTGATATCCCGAGTGTCAAGGGCGTCATTTTCCGTACCATAGAATATATGATAAATTATGTATGTATACGAAAATATATTCTATATGACTCTATATGAGTTATTAGACTTCTACAGCGAAAACTAGATTGTTGAACTATATGGAACTATACTACGCCTTCAAAGAGTTCAAAAACCTATCTAAACGCCTTGTTAACACTTCGCGTGACCCAAGTGCTGGCCTACACCTTGGACAGAGGATAAGCATTGCCATACAACGTGACAATGCCGCCAGTCTTTTGGGCACATTACCAGTCGACAGCGATGCGGAGGAATTTTTGACGCCATATTTTATACTATTTTTAGTTAATTTAAATTTTTTATTTTTGTTTAAGTGTATATATAGGTAGTTATTAGTTAAGTATTTTTTTGTTGCATGCAGATAAATGTAAATAATTTAATAAAGTCTTCAAACATTCTTGGCGCGTTTTCTAAAGCACATACAAAGTCTTTGTACTCCTCAATAACTAAATTGTGTAAATATCCCTTCTTCATAGCATGTGCCCGAGTGAGGTCAATGTACGAAATCGCGGCAAAGTGGGCGTGTCTGTGCGTAACGGTTTAAGAATTATTCATAGACGCTCTATAGATCTTTCTAATAAATATAAATAAGCATTATCTTGTGAGGTGTGCATTTATGGAAACCTGATGAGACGGAAACATGACTTTGTGAGACTATTAGTAAAATTACTGATGGGAGATATAAAGTACAAGAACACATGCCGGAGGATAAGGTCGTGGAAAAAGACGGCTCAGATATAACAGTGAATTAAGATCTAGAATTACAAAGGAAGAAAGAAGAAAAGGATCATCCACTGAGGAAAAACTGCATCAAGCAGATGATGCAGCAGAGAAGAACCTAATTAGACAACATATTATAACACGTAATTAAAGAAGATTCGAAACAAAACCACTGTGGTTTTCTAATCATTCAACAAAATTACAATGGCAAGATCTTTCACAATGAAATAGCATGACTCATAATCGTGTTAAGTTTTGGAACAGATGCTAGTGTGATTAAGACCGATCCACGCTCTAAAATTAGATGACATAACATTGTGTGAAATGTACTTGAACACGATATTATATTATATGCGGTTGCAAGAGCTGCAGAGAAAAAGAAGGTCAAAGACACGATGGATGAACTGTGTGAAAGATGATATGTCAAGAATGGAGATGACTATTTAATCTGTTCCTATACTATTATAAACTAAACCATAGTGAAACAATTGTCAGGTTCAGCAAGTCGCCAAGACTTAGATAGATAAGCAGGTCACCTGGAAAGGATGAGTGACGCCAGAGCTATTAAAATCATGTCCGTGTGGACTCCGTAACAGAAACGACCCAGAAGAAGAATCAGGAGGCGTTTGAAGGATTTTGTTGAGGACGATCTAAGGAAGATAGGCAGGAAAAAACTTTTTTACAAAAAAAATAAAACCGTCTTCCAAAAAAAGTGCAAATTAACTTTAATTTCGGAAGTCGGTGTTTCTGGTTTTTTGTCATCGTTTTTTGACACCGACTTCCGAAATTAAAGTTATTTTGTACTTTTTTTTGAAGTCAGTTCTATTATTTTTGTTAAAAAAAATATATTTTTCACTTTTTAGTTGCGGTTTTCCATTAAATTGTGTTAACACTACATAGACATACGATCGCAGCAATCGCAGTTGATTTTGCTGTCATTTTTTGAAGAGTTCCGTTGTCTGTCTTCAAAACTCATCATCAGATCTATAAGAAATTTAATTTCGAAATAAATCCCTTTCGACAAAAAAAAATAATTTTGCAAATTCGTCTATACATATATGACGGAGTTAAGCACGAACCTATAAAAAAACATCTGAATTGATAACCTCCTTCTTTTTGAAGTCGGTTAAGAACATCATAGCGCGAAGGGAGGCCAGTGACAGAGGGAAATGGAAGAAGATCGTTGATGAGGCCAAGACCCACAAAGGGTTGTAGCGCCGAAGTAAGTAAGTAAGTAAGGAGATGAATAACAGAGAAGTATCGAAGAAGAAGACATCCATTCTCCAAGTTTGGATGGATATTTATTACTCAATCACGCCAGAACGACTAAACGAATCTGGATGAAATTTCACATACATAGATTATAGTCTGAAATAATAGGGGGAGTAGTAATTCCACGCGGGCCAAGCCGCTGGCAGACGTTAGTGTTGTTTTTTTCTAAAAATGGGATACGGATAACAATAATGAAGAGCTACAGATAACAAAAGAAATATTAGACCTATACACGGTTTATTTTTTTGTAATAATCTTACCTAGGAGCTTATGTTATACCACAATTATTTAATTACACATGATAAGCGATAATGAGGTCAGATGATAATCAAATTAGACAGTCAGTTAGCTGCAATTAAGACACAATTTTAAATATTACTTTATGTAGTATTATTAGAATTTGGATGATATCAGCTGGTGTTATATTAAAAAAAAAAAAAATGTTTTTTTTAATCACTTTAGTCATTTCCAGATTGTGAAGATAGCATTTTCATGATCAAAAGACCAAAAATTTCATTGCTGAGATACAGACATTTTCAGAACTGAATAAATTTTCCAAACACCTTGTTCAAATCTTTAACTGTAATCCTACTAATATTTATAAATACGAAAGTTTGGATGCATTGATGGATTTGTTACTCAATCACGCCAGAACGGCTGGATGGATCTGGATTAAATTTGACACAGAGATAGATATGTCTGGAATAACACCTAAGCTATAATTTGTAGTGGGGAAAGCACTGATTCCACGCGGGCGAAGCCGTTGGCAGAAGCTAGTGTTATTAATATCATCAAATTCCTGCCCAAGGCCTTATCTTACTTGTGAGAACTACTTCGAAGAAACCATTTTTCTTCAATTCTCCGCTAATAACCGTGTGGGCCGTAATCCGCTACGCTACGCAGGCCCAATGCGGGTTGGTGGATGTCACATGTCTTCGAATTTTTGGTTCTCGGACATGCCGGTTTCCTCGCGATGTTTTCCTTATTTAATTAAGTATAAGATATTGGATAGGAGCTCGTGGCTAAAGTAACAACAGCCGCACATTTTCAACCATCAGGTTAAGCTACGCTTGCCGGAGTTGGTCCATGGATGGGTGACTATCTTTACAAACCGAGACTCCTCCATGCCTCGGAAAGCACGTTTAAGCCGTTGGTCCCGGTTGTCAATCGTGGATCTTTGACAGTCGTTACGGGTCATCAGAAGCCCGAGAGTCTGACAACCAGTCATACTAAGGGGTATCTTATTACCCAGTAACTGGGTTGTGGAGGTCAGATAGGCAGTCGCTCCATGTAAAATACGTGTATTCAGCTGCATCCGGTTAGAGTGAAAGCCGACGCCAAGATAGTTGGGCAGGTTAATAAGATATTAGATCTCTAAAGCTATAGGGAAATTCCTCAAGGAAGTAGTCTTTAAAGCAATCCCAGCCTAACTGAGTTGTAACAGTATGGAGAAGGCTGTCGCGGAACTGAAGGCTGTTGTGGAACTCCAAGGGCAACTGAAGAAACACGGGTGGATTTGTCTGTAAGAGTCTGACACTCCCTCCCGCTCCACCCAGAGTGGGAGAAGACAATAAATGGTTGCAAAAACTAAAAAAAAATGGAGTAGGCTCCCAGAAAGTGGTTTTGATAGCTCCCACACGGATCTGTTTCAAGAACCTAGTGGACAAATTAGATATTATAGGGACCTGGAGCAGCTTCTATTAGTGCTAGGTCCCTGGAGATTCCTTTCACGTTCCTGGGGGTTTGTCTTACTCGCTGGCGGTGCGAGAGTGTGGTGTACAAGAGGGGCTTATGTGTATTGTGTTATAAAGAAAAGAGAGATGGCGCACTATTACGTTATATTAAATAATAAAAATAATACAAGTGCTCTCTTCGGACGAGCTACTAGAAGTGAACCCAAAAACAAAAGTCTTTTGACCATATGGCCGAATTTTCTAGCTATTTAAAACACGCAACTGCAAATTAGCAGCTAGTGCCTTACCAAATAAATAACAATAACCATCCTCAAAGGCTAGAAAGATAAGTCAATAGTAGAGCTGTACCTTGACGCGTTGTCTTTGGAATGAAGACCAAGCAGGTCGGGTCTCTAGCATTCATGCCACGCACGGCCACAGGGAGTACCGTAAGGTCGGTATTACATTTGTAAATTACATCGTCATACAGAAAAATCGAATGGAAGGTTCACTTTGTACAAGAATATGTGGACATGAAAAACATACTAAAAATTCTAGAGATTATTAATTCGTTAAACTACTACATGTTACGACAACCCTAAAAAAGTGGGATAAGGGAAGAGAAAGATGATGATTCATTGAACGAACAGACACCGTACGGCTTTCACTGCAGGATCTTGAAGCATAACGTTTTGCACAATAGTTCCTTCATTAAGGCCCTACTACCGGCCAAGTGGCGCACTCATCGAATAAAAAATCGTAGCATAGCATAGAAATAAAATATTAAAGAATCCAACGTCACATTTCGTCACCATAAACGGCCGTTTCTGACACTTTGGCCTACTACTTTTTTTTACTATTATCAGTTATTCGGGTTTTTTGAAAATATTCAATGTTTTGATAATCGAATCAACCAACTAACGGACCAAATATTTTTTTTAGTCATCTACCTACCCTATCTCACAGGGGATCGAATTTCATCATTTTTGCCGATGAGAAAACCCATATATTTGAAGAAACTATTGCCTTCGTGCTGCCTCAAGCCTTCACCAGCCCGGCCACAGCCTGCCCGGGGGTGGAGGAACTCTGCCCGGGGGTGGAGGATAAATTCGAAAGAGTTACCTCGCCCCCGGGCACTCGAGGCAGGGAGGAACAGGGGTGGGTTTTAGTCAGTAAGAGTCTGACACACCCTTCCGCTGCACCCTAGAGCGGAAGAAGTCATAGGATGATTTCCCACCCCCCAAAAAAAAAAAAAAAAAAAAGCCTTCACCAGTAGAGTGCGACAGGGACAGCTGCAGCTCAGACCGATTTTATTACAAAATTTTTGACGAGATCGACTTTTCCTATTCCCCTTTTTCTCTTCGAAAACTGAGCCGATTCAATTACTTACTTTCGACACAATTTTTTTTTAAAAAGAGTTTGTTTATGTTCATATTAATTGTATTATGTTAAAAACTTATTCAGGAAGAAAAAATCTTTTTTACAAAAAAAAAACAACTGACTTCCAAAAAAAAATACACTAAAAATTAAAAAATAACTTTAATTTCGGAAGTCGGTGTTTGTATTTTACTTCTTCGTTATTTGACACCGACTTCCGAAATTAAAGTTATTTTTTAATTTTAACCGTATTTTTTTTGGAAGTCGGTTGTTTTTTTTTTGAAAAAAGATTTTTATTTTTCACTTTATAGTTGTTGTACCCCAGAACTAAAAACGTAACGTGGAATTTAAACATTTGGAGAACACCAATACGTCATCGAGGTATACGTATTTTTCGTTTTTGTTCAGTTTCTCAAAAAAGCGCTGAAGCAATTTCGATAAAATTTATATGGGACCACCTCGGGAGTATTAATTATTATTATTTTTCGGAAAAAGAATTTTGAAAATCGGTCCAAAACTGACGGAGAAACCGGCGGAAAAAAACATACATACAGTCGAACATTGAACCTCCTCCTTTTTCGAAAGTCGGTTAAAAAGGGGAATACATTTGTATGGAGAATCGCAGCCACTGTTCCTTCTAATACATAATAAAAAGTTTAAAAACAAACTATGAAACAAAACCACTGCCTGCTGTTATGAGAACTGTGGTGGTTTGATTACTTTGTACTGCGATACATATTTTGATTGTATCGTTATAAACATGGCTGAGACTCAATTTGCTCAGTGTATCTTTATTCTCTTGCCCTACTCCGAATTTATATTTGGGGTCAGCGAAATATATCTTTCTACAGGCTTTTATTTAACTTGCAATGTTCGTATGTATGTAGTCCGCTTCAAAATTTGGAAACCATTTTTCGGCCACTTGTTCGTTTCCGATAGAGATTTTTTTTTTTGGTTGTGGGAAATCATCCTATGACTTCTCCCGCTCTGGGTGGAGCGGGAGGGCGTGTCAGACTTTTACTGACTAAAACCCATCCCTGTTCCTTCCTCGCCTGAGTCTGAGTCAGAATCACAAAAAATCACGTTTGTTGTATGGGAGTCCCATTAAATATTTATTTTATTCTGATTTTTTAGTATATTTTACATCATCTGTGAAAATTTCAGCTGTTCACGTTCATGAGACACAGCCCGGTGACAGACAAACGGACAGTGGAGTCTTAGTAATAGAGTCCCGTTTTACCCTTTGGATACGGAACCCTAAAAAAAATACTTTTAATTATTCTTCCACACTTCTAGCACTCTCCTCAGTAATAACCCGCTTTCTAGCCTTTCTTTTTTCCGTCACATAGTCCATTCATCGTTTCTTTGGTCTTCCTCTGCTGCTATAGCAAAACTTTCATCACAAAATTCCTTCATTCCTCTAATCATGACTGTAAAGGTTATTCGGTGTGTAAATGATAGACAAGCACAAGCTCCGAGCATAGACTAATTTATTTTTTCTCCAGTGTTGTCAACCCCATACACATAGACAATTCCCTTTTTAATCGATTTCCACCAATTTTTCAGTCACAGCCAGTGCCATATTTTTTATCGTGAAGCTTCTGATAATTTTTATTTCGTGCGATACATTGCGAAGTTAATGCCGTCCTCAGCGAATAAGGCCCTTGAATTCAGAGTCATATAAAGCATCTAAGCAACAAATCCGTTTTGAACCTATAATTATATCGGTCGGTTTACCTTCCTCCTCATTAACGTTATTATGTGCCATATTATCTATTGTTTTAATCTTAGTTGGGAAAGAGGCTCATTTGCATGATATCTCAATGAGAATTGTTATTATGCTATAGCGTTTGTTATTAGATACTAGGTTATGCCCGCGTGGAATTAGAGCTTCCTCCACTATAAATTATAGTCTATGTGCTATTCCAGACATTGGAAGCTCCAGGAGCTCGTGGCTAAAGTAATAACAGCCGCACGGGTCGATCCATCAGGTTAAGCTACGCTTGCCGGGGTTGGTACATGGATGGATGACCATCTTTACATACCGAGACTCCTCTGTGCCTCGGAAAGCACGTTAAGCCGTTGGTCCCGGCTGTCAATCGTGGATCTTTGACAGTCGTTACGAGTCGTCAGAAGCCCGTAAGTCTGACAACCAGTCTTACCAAGGGGTATCGTATTACCCAGTAACTGGGTTGTGGAGGACAGGTAGGCAGTCGCTCTATGTAAAATACTGGTATTTAGCTGCATCCGGTTAAACTGGAAGCCAACCCAAAGATAGTTGGGAAAAGGCTAGGCAGATTTTGCTATTCCAGACATATCTATCTCTGAGCCCAATAAATATCATCCAGACCCGTACAGACGTTCTGGCGTGATTGAGTAACATACAGCCATCCATTCAAACTTGCATTATAATATTAGTACTAGATTTGAGATGGGTTTGCTCTTGACTCTAGTCTAGATCAGAGATGAGAGAGGAGGAGCGAGATTAGGGTTGTATTATGTAGTTAGCACTTGGTGGATTCCGGCCCACACACTCTCACAGACAGAAGGCCTATGTCCACACTAAAAGGCTGATTTTGCTATGCATATGCTATATAACGATTGCATTTACAAGCTCAGTCGGCGTTAGAAGCTGGTTGGTTACGCGAATTAATTCGGGCTATGATTAATTTACGTACAAAAGGACGTTAGACAGACAGTAGAATATTAGGAACGGTAAAAACATATGACTTGTTTATAATGAATACGCATTAATACGCATAAAGCGTTTTGAGAAAAACTTTTTAACAAAAAAATTAACCGACGAAAAAGAACTAAAAAGCAAAAAATAAATAAACCTTTTAAAGTCTTGAGTAATGAGCATATTTACCTACATAAAATATCAAATTTTATATAAACTAATTTTGAGTCGGCGCCAAACAACAATCTGATTATTAAATATCTAAATTTTATAAGTACTTACAAATGAAGAAGGCTGTAAGTAGGTAATTAATCATTTTAATAATTGGCGCCGACTCAAAATTAGTTTTTATTATATTTGATATTTTATGTTGGTAAATATGCTCATTACTCAAGACTTTAAAAGGTTTATTTATTTTTTGCTTTTTAGTTCTTTTTCGTCGGTTAATTTTTTTGTTAAAAAGTTTTTTATTTTATGATTTTTTGTGGCTCGCATCATCTTTTAACACTCTGAGGCTAATTTCTAATCCTCCATAATTCCTCTGGCCACTAAGCTGATGATGTAACCATTCTTCCATGAAGTTTCCAGTATATTGACCAGTTGAGGTTACCTCCAATATTGTAAAGACGTATTTTCTTCAAAGCATATTATGTGGTATTTGTCACTAAAACCAGTTTTATATCTAACTTATATTGTGTAGGAATGGTATGGTTTCCATCATCAGCTCAGTTTCAGTATGTGATGATTCCAAAATGCAAATACCTGATTAAGTTATGAAAAGTAAACAGAAACAATATTCGTGCCCAATTTTTGAGGTTCTCTCTCAATTTATTCAGGATCCCATGATCAGATCCTGATGTCCTTGACATGGGACCACCCTTGAAATATACCCTATCTAATAAAAATAGAATCATCAAAATCGGTTCATAAATAACGGAGTGAGGGCCGAACATACATATAGAAACGCTAAACGTATCCACAATTTTCGAGGTTTTCTCTCAATTTTATCAAGATTCCACTGTCACATCCTGACTTCCTTGACATGGAACCACCCTTGAGATATACCCTATCTAACAAAAAGAGAATAATCAAAATCCGTTCATAAATAACGGAGTGAGGGCCGAACATACATACAGAAACGCTAAACGTGCCCACAATTTTCGAGGTGTTCTCTCAATTTTATCAGGTTTCCACTGTCAGAGCCTGACTTCTTTGACATGGGACCACCCTTGAGGTATACCCTATCTAACAAAAAAGAATAATCAAAATCGGTTCATAAATGACGGAGTGAGGGCTGAACATACACAAAAAAAAAAAAAAAAAATATATATACGGTCGAATTGAGAACCTCCTCCTTTTTTTCGTCGGTTAAAAACATTCATTGTGCGTACAGCTAGGGAGTGGAATTCCCTACCGGAGTCTGTGTTTACTGATAGCTACAACCTGGGAGTCTTTAAGTCAAGAGTGAATAGGTTACTTCTTTCTAGGCAAGCGTGCTCCATCTTCGACCACATCATCGCTTACCATCAGGTGATATAGTGGTCAAACGCATGCCTATCAACAATAAAAAAAAAAAACAAAATAATGTGATTGGGTTTTGCAAATATCTAGGTGATTTTTACCAAGCTTTTAGTCAATTTATAATGTTCGTATGTAAGTTGTTCGCTTCCGATAGAGCTGAAATTTGGCATACCTACTTATGAAAGTCCGGTGACGAAGACGACTGAACTGATGAAGGCGCTGGGATGTAGGCATATCCCGTACTAGGTAGGATTTCTGAATTTTGGCTAGTATGTTTTGTTATTATAAGTAATGTCTATTACACTTGATGACGAGGGTCTAAAGCTTGTTTAAAAAAAAAATCTTCATTTTTTATTTTGTAGTTTTCGCCAGACTTTTGGTGTTCGATTGTTTAGAAAGGGTAATATTTGTGCACCATAGCTTCATTAAGGTATTCAGCATACAGCGTGTTTATTGTTTAATGTAAGTAATAATTTTAGAAAACTAGTGACCCGCCCAGCTTCACACGGGTACAAATTATACCAACTTATAAAATCTTCGTGTCTATTGGTGAAAACCGCATGAAAATATGTTCAGTAGTTTTTGAATTTACCGCGAACAAACACAGACAGACGCGGCAGGGCCTTTGTTTTATAATGTGTCGTTATATGACATTTATTTGTTTATAAATGTGAAAATGTATGTTTGTCTGGTTGTCTGACTAACCTTACGAGAGAATAGGCGCGATGTTGTAAAAAAAATAAAAGAAAAAATATATACAAATACGGTCGAATTGAGAACCTCCTCCTTTTTTTTCGTCGATTAAAAATGAGTACGCAACACCACGTCGAACTATAAGACATTTGAAATAGTATGATGTCAATGACCGTTTACAACAACATTATCTCCGATAAGATAAATATTATGACTAGGTACTGTAAACTAAAAGATATTTCAATAAACAAATATGAAAAACAAAGACGGATCAAATAGAAAACAGGTCACAATCTCTACATAGTATAAATCAAAGTCACTTTCCGCGTCTGTCTGTTTCTCCGCTAAATCCTCCTAAAACACGCAACGGCTTTTGATGCGGTTTTCACTAATAATAAGAGCGATAAACGAGGAAGGTTTTTGTGTATAACTTGTACCCGTGCGGTGCTGGGGCGGGTCGCTAGTATGTTTTATAAAAAAAAAAAACTTTTTACAAAAAAAATACAACCGACTTCCATAAATAATACTAAAAAATGCAAAATAACTTTTAATTTCGGCAGTCGGTGTTTCTAGTTTGGTTTCTTCGTTATTTGACACCGACTTCCGAAACGAAATTTTTATTTTTCACTTTTTAGTGGTTGTACCCCATTCTAAAACTAAATTAATAGTAAAGCTATGCCCGAATTGATAGCCCCAAAAATAGGGAATTTGAACATAGTGAAATTAGGGTGTATCAGGGTGAACTGTACAAATCTGTATACCCCTTCAGAGCGTATCAGCGTGATGTAATGTTGTGAAGTGGTGAACACAATATACAGACATGCGATTGCAGCAATTCTGGAAGGTTTGCTATCATTTATTGAAGAGTTCCATTGTGTATCTCCAAAGGTCTTCATCAGATCTTCACCAAATTAAAATGGGACCACATGTAAAGCAACAGTTTTCAAATAAAAAAAAATCTTCAAAATCGGTTTACGCAGTAAAGAGTTATGAGGTAACAGTCAAATTGACAACCTCCTCCTTTTCGTCGGTTAAAAACACAACAAAGAACATTCTGCCATATAATTTTATTTCACTCAAAGTAAAGCAATCAATAAACGCAATTATTATTGGTAAAGTAACATACTTCAGACGACAAAGCAAGTCTTTGCCCAGAACTCTTAAAGAATTATACAAAAAATTCTGTTATATTATCAGAAAAATTTTGGTGTTTATAATATTCCATCAAAAGAAATACTTGTCTACTCGTATATAAATTGCAAAAAATAAATAAAACAGATTTGCATGTTAGGGCTACATAGAATAAACAACCCACATAGCTATACCTAGGGGTAGCGGATAAATTCTCAACATGAGTTACCGCACCCCTGGGCACTCAGGCAGGGAAGGAACAGGGGTGGGTTTTAGTCAGTAAGAGTCTGACACGCCCTCCCGCTCCACCCTAGAGCGGGAGAAGTCATTGGGTGATTTCCAATACACCAAAAAAAAAAAAGGCTTGGCATCGTTTATCAGATATTAATTATATCATGAAATATAGCCTGATCGTATAGGATTTTAGGTAATTACAAACTAAAGAATATGTTGTATTTTTTTTTTTTTACTGTTACCAGGCTCTCATTTGACCACTATCTCACCTGATGGTAAGCGATGATGTGGTCAAAGATGGAGCAAGCTTGCCTAGAAGTAACCTATTCACTCTTAACTTGAAGTCGGAGGTTGTAGCTGTCAGGACACACAGACTTCGGCAGAGAATTCAACTCATTCAATTGTTACTTCTCTCTGCTAGAGAGGAGGCTTGAATCCCAGCAGTGAGAACATTATAAGGTTGATAATGCTCTGCCATTTAAGTAATTAATATATCTAATATTTTGAGATTCACTGATCAGTCACTGTCTTAAAAATACGCACGTCGTCGGAAAAGATTTCTCGCAGTACCTTGCTTAAGCGTGTACGTACTTAAATTATAATCTAATCATTTACCCACTTTCAATGAACGTTCTATTTTATTATTACCACCACCTATCAATCTAGATTGAAAACATTAATCCCCAAGATAACATGATTTTTACATCCTATTGGGTTGCCAACGAGGCAAAGGTACTGTACCTAGTAACTATCTGCCGAGTCCCTTTGTATCGAAAGTCATTGTTTATCTTGAGGTTATCCCTAGGAGAAATGTATTAAGTAATGTAGGTATTAATTATATTATAATGCCTGATATGAATAGGAATTAAGATTAGGGCCGGAATTTTAGGACGAAACTGTCAAGCGTGACTCTCATTTCCATAATCTTGATTAAAATTGATTTATGATTAAGCATCATTCTAGAATAAAGACCTCCTACCAATCCAAGAAAGAAAGAAAGATCCAAGAAAGTATTTCTTTTACGCATTTAATCTTGTTTTTAATTAAAAGTTGTTATCGTGTTTCAAAAACTCGTCGTTACTTTATTAGGAAACATCCTTATGGACAAAATAAGTTCTACACGTACAAAATATGTATTGCGATTTCTTATTTATTGAAGTTATACTTATTGAGGCGCGTTATGAAAAAATGATGAATTGATGAGTGTAATTTCAAGATGCGCGCGCATCACTGTCACACAAAATTCACAGGTTGAAGTTAGCTAGAACCGATCCACCCCGAAGTTAGCTATGGTCTGTCACGAAGAATGATTGTTTTCCTTTTGTAAACTTTGTGACAGTTTGGTTTTTTATCTTGTTACGCCAAATAAGTATAACTTCTTACGTGCGTAGGTACATAAGTACACACACATTTTTTTTATTACTTATCATCAGACAGAAGTATAGTACGTTACCCTGAAAAAGAGAAACTTAGGAAAAAAGCTATTGTACAGCACAGACAAAATAAAGGTGTTTTTCTGACCTACTACCCAATTTTATTTCATACTCACACCACACAATTAAGAAATCATTTTATTTCTTCTTGACTCCTAATGAAAGTAATTTGATCAAACAGTCATTCCAATGTAATTATGTCACGTATATGTATATTTAAAAGAAACTAGCCGGCACTCTATGGCCATAAACTGAAGTCACTGACCTACGGACTACGCCGCAGCCAATCATTTGGCGAATCGTAGACAAGCATGCGAAAGAAGAATTCGGCAAACATTGGTGAGAACGTAGATTGTTTTTGGAATTTTTGTGTGGTAATAATAATATTTGTGTTTTGTGAGAGCCAGAAAATGGGCGTCGTCGCAGAGGGTAACGCTGGTAAGTTAGACGGGAGATTGGCTGGATAAGGCAACACACCGGGAAGAGTGGCAGACTATCATAAGGGGAGGCTAATTCCCATCAATGGAACAGTATAGATAAACAAATCTTTCATCTATTATGAACTAACATAGCCAGAACAGAGCAGCTCGTAGTCTTCAATTCCAGAAAATTGATTTTATAAATTCAATTTTCATCATATCAAGTAATAAGTATTGTTACTAACCCTATGAGTCTCATTGTAACTCGAAATAAATGTTTAAATAAAAATATAGTAAAACAATTTCACCGAAATAAAAAACTTTTTTACAAAAAAATAGAACCAACTTCCAAAAAAGTGCAAAATAACTTTAATTTCGGAAGTCGGTGTTCCTAGTTTTGGGTCTTCGTTTTTTGACACCGACTTCCGAAATTAAAGTTATTTTGCACATTTTTGGAAGTCGATTCGATTTTTTTGTACTTAAAAAAGTTTTTTATTTTTTACTTTTTAGTTGTGGTTCCCCATTAAACTGCGTTAACAATTCAGAGACATACGATAGCAGCAATCGCGGTTGATTTGCTGTAAATTTTTGAAGAGTTCCGTTGTCTGTCTCCGAAATCCATCATCAGATGCATATGAAATTTAAATGGGACCATTTAGGAACAAACCTCTTTTGAAAAAAAAAAAGAATTTTGCAAATCTGTCAATAATGACGGAGTTATGCCCGAAAATACATTTAAAAAAAAAACAATCATTCGAATTGATAACCTCCTTCTTTTTGAAGTCGGTTAAAAAACAATAAGCTATTCTCTCCGTGGATACAGGACTTTCATAAGACGAGAGTTAGCAAATCCTACTAGTCCTAACTATCCTACTAATATTATTAAATAACGCGAAAGTTTGGATGGATGGATGTTTGTTACTCAATCACGCCAGAACGGCTGAACAGATCTGGATGAAATTTGGCACAGAGATAGCACATTGGCTATAATAGGGATGACGACAGGGTAAAAAAGTAATAATTCTATTTAGTCCGTAAGTTAGATTATCAAAACAAATATTGGACGCGTATTTTTTGTAATGAAAAATTACAAAGATATAACGCATCAAAGTTTAGGAGTGGGGGGCTTGTTACGTCACTATTGAGTAAATAGTGGTATAATATTAATTTAAGTGTGACGTCATCCGAAATTTCAACCCACTGTATCGTCTTCATTTTATGTTAAAGTGACATAAGAAATAATACGTGTCCTATATTTTTTGGTAATCTAAATGACGGACTAATTAGATTTTATTTATTTTATTTTTTATATGATGGATGATTTTAAATATTGTTTTTTTCATCACAGCTAGTACATGAATTATTTTATTAAATTGTATAGACTATAACTACAATACATAACTAAACTAATAAATAACTTAATAAATAAAATATGTACAAGAGGCATAAAAATCCGGTAGGAGTAAAGCTCATTGGGCATCAAAAAATTCGTCCACCTCGCTGTCAATGGGAAAGGTGCCCAGAACGCTGGCAGCATTGCCACGTTGAATGGCAATGCTGATTCGTTGGCCGAAAAAAAGATTACTAATTAGATTGTTTTTAGTCGTCAACCCCATTATATTGGGAAAAGTAGGTACTAATCCCACGCGGGCGAAGGTGCTGGCAGAAGCAAGTTCTTTTATAACTTTCTATCAGGTAAAATGGTAGATATCTCCAATCAGTTCATAATGTCAAAGACACAGATACAGTACAATAACAAAACATGTGCAAAATTGGGAACAAAACACTACTATCGGTTGTTCAAAGTTCGATAGATAAATATCTGATACATCCGTTTTCACTAGAGCCTAGAGATACTTCACAAACGATTCTCAAAACAATCGATACTGCTTCTATAACAAAGATACCATCACATAGAAAAATCTTTACAGCTGTGAAACGATTTGATTGATAAATATTTACTGTACGATATCAGTTACATTGTAGACTCTACTGACGAAAGAACTCCGAAGATGCTTTCTTCGGAGTTCTTTCGACAGTAGAGGAAAGACAGATTGAGAATGTCAGAAACATATAAAACACAGCCGACAGCAATGTCAAGGTAAATAAAAACCTGGTAATCTGGCTTAGAACTCATCTTTCTCCTACTAGATAAAATCACACACGATATAAAGACAGGCGGATGACACTGTCAATAAAGATTCAATGTGAGCTGGATGGCCGGGAAAGAAGACCCAGAAACCGTTGGAAGGATTGTGCCGAGGAAGATCTCAAGGAGAATAGGCAGGAAAACATCTTGGCATAGGGAGGCCAGAGACACCGAAATTGAGGAAGATCGTTGAGGAGGTCAAGACGCAAAAAGGGTTGTAGCGCCGAAGGAAGTAAGTAAGAAGTAAGCTAGCTGGATGGATCATGGTTATAATGAATTGACGTCAAACAATAAAATCTTTTCGTGGTACAACAGAATTAATAGCGACAAAAAAAGGCGCGATACACCTACTAATTAGTTTTTTTATTGTTACCATGAAGACTTGAGAACTAATTAGACATTCATATTTTTTGTCAATACATACAGTCTCCGTGATAATTAATCTGCAGTAAGTCATACGTTTTCGTTTATTTTGGGACAGCACTTGCTAGTTCTGATGGCAGGCCACAAGAAAAAAAGTTGGAAGTATTGCTTTAATATTTACGCAGGGCAATAAAATTAGATTTAATATATTCCATTATTAAATAATAGGAATACAAAGAATTTCAATAAAGTCGCTCTTTGAAAAACGTTCAAGAGTTAAGAAATACGACTGTTCTAAAGACACGTCATTCCTAACACTTCTTTCCCAAAGGGAGTTAAGGACCAAAAGAGCGTCAGCTGATATCATCAGTTACCGAATTTGGGCACTGAGCAGTAATCGAAATTCATTTAGCTCGTCATCAAATGAATCCTTTTATGAAGTGACGTAACCTTTCAGCAATTTATAGCCCACGACAATCTCTTTCGACTACAACAAAAAGAATACTAATGACAACACTTTAAAACTTAAACAGATCTGGAGTTCAGGTGTAGTATCTTCATAATTTCAGCCAAAAGTTGTCCATTGCTGGAAATAGACTTCTCCCAAACGTCACCACAGCTATCGGTTGGGCTTCTCACATTCAACGGACTCCTACGGCCGACACTAGGGAATTGGTTAGCACCCATCCGATGGGTCCGAAAGGTTCAGGTATCGTTATCATCCTCCTGTTCTAAACCCAGTTTATACATATATTTAGGGTTGATGCAGCAAGCTTTTATCTTCCACATATCTCTACTTGCCGTGATCTTATTAGTCACCTCTCCAGCCATATTATGTCTCACAAAATCATACATCCATCGTGTCTATAGTTTTCTTTCTTTGGAAAGTTTTGGTGCTCATAGCGATAATATTTCATATACCCAATAGTGTCATTTAAATTCAGCGTCAAACGGCACACATAAAACAAATTCTAGGTCAAGAAGACGGATAACCTTTAACTAAAATAGATTCACACTGAGTATTTGTTCCGGCCGCTCACAGGGACGATAGAGTTCCCTTTATTAACCTCGAGTAATTACAAGGCAATTGGCTTCTTGATGATCATCAATGTATACAATTGTCAGGTTAGAGTGACTAGAAATAAGTCGTGCAATTTGAATGAGAGATTCATCAAAATCTGTGACATATGTCACCATCATACGTGCTTGGACGTCTGATGGATTAGAAGGCTATTAATTTGCATATGCGTCACATCCTAGCCTTATCCAAGTCTATGACTTGAATACAGTTGGTATATGCCTTGGCGAAGATGATCATACTAAGAAATTCTAGTGGGAATCAGATATGCAGGTGAATTTTAATTCATATATTCAATTTGACAGACAGAAGTCTTTTGCCAAGGTCACCGACATAGCCCGAAGAATTGCCAAATTTAAGTGGCAGTGGGCAGGGCAGCATCTCGCAGAACAAATGGTCGACGGAGCCGAAAAGTACTGGAGTGGTGACCGCGTACAGGAAGACGCAGCGTTGAAAGGCCTCCCACAAGGTGGACCGATGATCTGGTGAGGGCCGCAGGAACCCGATGGATGCGAGACGCTCAGGACCAGTCGCTTGGGCGACACTATGGGGAGGCCTATGTCGAGCAGTATTTCGGCTGAAATGATGATGATGTCTTTTGCAAAATATCAGAGGGATCCTATGGCAATATATCACTAGATGTATCTTCCAGTAGGTACCCGGAAAGATTCTGTCACCGTCTTATATTTGTTTATAAGATCGTCTACGATTATATCACAATCTTGTTTTGTGCTAATGGAATGCATATTGTGTACTGTTCCGACCATGTTATTGAGATAAATACCATCAACGATAAGACCATGAGTAGTGATAGATACCTACTGACCGACACGGACTAAGGTCTTAAAGTGACTCGTCAAAGGAGAAGCCCTTCGCAACGTATGATATGTGTCAATGCGTCCTTCCTCGGACATGCATACGATTACATTGTAAGTTCGATTCATTGATACCGCTCTTTATGGTGTTTTGATGCAGGAGAACAGTTGATTAGCATTTTCAGGTTTGATGAGACAACATGTTGCTGGAACTCAGTAAGGTGGTGTGAGTTGGTGCAGGTAGGTGAAGTTTTAAATCTTTTTGGTTAAAGGTCACAGAGGTTGCACCTTCATATTTTTATTTTAATATTGAAAAAGAACCTTAAAATATTCAGATGCTGACGTGATATCACACACAGTGTTGTTGTTGTTTGTTTTCACAAAAGCATTCAGACGTTCACAGCCAGATGAAATATGAATCAGCTGGCGAAGATCTTGGTCAAAACCTTTGACCTCATTAGCGTCAGTTAAAATTATGACTCTTTGCCATAATTTAAGCCTCTAAACGGTGAAGGAAACCGGCATGTCCTAGAACTAGAACCAAAAATTCGAAGACATGTAACATCCACCAACCCGCACTGCCTGCGTGGTGGATTACGGCCCATTCTCTCACCTAGAGAGGAGACCTGAGTCCCAGCAGTGGGAATATTATAATTTTATAAAGACTCATTATGATAATTATTTATAAGTTTAACTTGCGAACAAATCTCATTCATCCATCTACACATAATGTGTTTAGTAGCACACAAGATACCAGTATCAAGTCAACCTACAAATAATGCGCAGTTCGTGTGTAAAAAAAAAGATGGCCGATTGAACAAAAAACTACCGCGGAAGACATTGCTCTTTGCGTCGCGTGATAGTGATAATGAACTTTATACTTTGTACTGCGTATAAATTAATCACCCCACATGTCTTTGTTTAAAATGGTGCAATAAAGTATTGTTTAATTTTATAAAATATAAAATACGGTCTTAAACAAAACCCATGAATTAACAAAGGCTTTTGAAATAAGTGCATAAAGATGATTCGTGAAACAAAGCATTGCAGACCAATATTAAGTCCTATAATAATTATAATAACCAACAATATCTGTACTTATCTCAACTCTATTCGGAAAAGCATAAAAAAAGTTAGTAAAGATCCGGCTCGAAGGGACCAGAGTTTTATGTCTTGTGAAAAATCTGTCTGTTCACGATAAACTCAAAAATACTGAACGGATTTTCATGCGGTTTTCACCAATAGACAGAGTGATTCATGAGGAAGGTTTAGGTGTATAATCTGTACCCGTGTGGAGCCGGAGCGTGTCGCTAGTAATAGAATATAAAAACATTTACTCACATGCGAAACTAACCTTCATTTAATTGTTGTTAGCACGCATATTTGTAATAATGTGATAATGTTAACAATGCCAAATTGCACTCTTCCAGTCCCCGATATTATCATTTAGTGTTAAACACGCGAAATATGTACTTAAAATATAATAAAACTAACAATGTTTCAACTTGATCTGACAAGTGAAATAATAAATAAAAGTTTAGGTACCTACATAAGTTTAATTAAATTTGTCTGACGAATTCGTTAGAGTTGGAAGCAGTTTCTAGATTTTTCAGGGTTACAAAATATACAGTTGCGATTCAAAGTACTCAGGTCATGGCTTGCGAAAAAGGTAAATGGATGGTCAGAAAGAGTAGATGATAAGTATACTCTATATGTCTTTTTAATATGTTTAAAGAACTTTAAGTAGTGTTTGCTCAGACGATATAAAAAATGCTTAAATTAAAATAAATATTTGTGGAGTATTTCGCTCAGCATTGAAAGGCTCTTTAGGTTTCAAAGTGTTGGATTATTTAACTATTCAGGTGGCTTCATACTGGTCAGACAAAATTTGAGTTAAATCGACAAGGCCGTCATACGAAAAGAAAAACCGGGGAAAGGGTTCCGTACAAATCATATTTTTTCAGGTTTAAACTACATATAGGTAGGTACTTCTTATACGTTTTCCTGTAATCTATAAGTAAAGAACTACATTCTTGCCCAGGGGTTGAGGATAAATTCGAAAGAGTTACCTCGCCTCTGGGCATTCAGGGCAGGGAAGGAACAGGGGTGGGTTTTAGTCAGTAAGAGTCTGACACGCCCTCCCGCTCCACCCTAGAGCGGGAGAAGTCATTGGATGATGATGAACCCACCCCACAAGAAAAAAAAATCTGTATTTTTTTTCTCAAATAACTAAACAAATAAACATTTTGGAATTATGAAAAAAATATATTTGAAATCCGTACAATAAGCCCTTTCATTTGATATGTAGCACATTAAGTTATGTCTAATGCGGATAAAAAATTGAGAATCACGCAAAAACTACAAAGCGTATTTTTATGAAACCTTCACTTTTTAAAGATCATGTAATTATTTATATTTTAGTATACGTGTTTTAGTATAATACCTGTTGTTTTATGTATAATAAATTAATAATGCGTCTAATTTCGGATAGCTCTTCTTGATGGGCGAGTCCTATTACTGGGTGGACGTTTTTTTTTTTTTTTTTTTGGGGGGTGGGAAATCATCTTATGACTCTTTCCGCTCTGGGGTGGAGCGGAAGGGCGTGTCAGACTCTTACTGACTAAAACCCACCCCTGTTCCTCCCTGCCCTACGCGCCCGGGGGCGAGGTAACTCTTTCGAATTTATCCTCCACCCCCGGGCACCCCCCCCCCCCGGGACCTTCACTTTTAAAAAACCATGTAATTATTTATATTTTAGTATACGTGTTTTAGTATAATACCTGTTGTTTTATGTATAATAAATTAATAATGCGTCTAATTTCGGATAGCTCTTCTTGATGGGCGAGTCCTATTACTGGGTGGACGTACGACGCGTTACGTGAGCTCAGAACAGAACACGCAAGCTAACCATTCAAGGTCGTTGGCAGTTAATAGCGCCTTAAACTGTGTTAACAATACATAGATAAACGATCGCAGTAGTCGCGAGTCACTTGCTGTTAGTTATTGCAGAGTTCCACTGCCTATCTTCGAAGATCCTCATCAGATCCTAATGTATTAAAACCTTCCTTGAAAAATATGCATTTAAATAACGAAAAGCCCATCCAAATCGAATCAGTAGTTTTCGAGAAAATCGCGGACAAACATAATTATGCATACATACATATGGGTCGAATACAGAACCTCCTTTTTTGAAGTTGGTTAATAAAGCCAGAAAATGGCATAGTCAGTCAATAAGGTTAACAAACTTACCTTTGAAACTGGTGCGCATCTTCCGCAAGCCAGTCCTGCTGGCGGTCTTATTTGTGGTTCAGGAACTGGCACGATTTGTACTTCCTTTATTCTGAACAGCGAGGATCTGCGGCACTGTTGAAATAATAATTGTTTAATTTATTTATTTAGGTATTTATAAAATTTCACGCACAGTTAAAAAATCACTGTACAAAAGCGGATTTTATAATGCCTTAGGCATTTTTTACCAGTCGACCTTAGGGTGGTGCAGACGAATGAAGACGGAATGTGGCAGGTGCAACTTAAGGGAAACAATAAAACGGGGAAAAAAAACAATACATACTTAGAATCACTGAGATACATACATACCTACATCAAAATTAACAATGTCGTTGAGTATTAACGAATCCTTCCGATTCTGTCTCCATTGTTACTTGGGGGTAATACTTCTTCCATTTCAAAATTTATTCCATTCTGTCCTGTCAACCGTCACGCTATCACCGATTCCTTTTTTAAATCATTCTTCACTAAATCCATCCATCATTCTGTCTATCTAAACTAGGAAGCGTGAGATCGTGGTCAGGAATTCATCATCATCATTTCAGCCGATGATCTCCACTACTGGACATAGGCTTCCCCCAAAGGGGGGTTTGCCATAATCGCCATGCTTGGCAGACGGGCTAGCGATCGCAGTTTAGCTGCTGCACAATGCACAGAGATTGCTGCTGCCCATTCTCTGGTGAGACCCTTAGTCGCCTCATACGACACCCACGGGAAGTGACGGGATGGTGCTATTCTTTTACGAACTACACCATACGGGTCAAGAATTCATAATTTCAAAATGACTGTACCATAATTATCTCATTATTTAATAACTATTTACTGATTTAATTGAGTGTCATTGAATTTTCTTGCACGTTTTTCTGCATAGGATGTACGCTTTGGAACGTGCACCTACCTTCATCTTTTTGACTTACCGACCTTTACAATTAATTAGAAAGTGCCTGTAAATGGTACATTTGAAATTAATCTTTATGATTCGATTTATTTCAATGGGACAACGTAACATTAAAAAGTACTTGTTGGCCCAAGAAACAGTTATCCAGTACCTATAATAAATTTATCAGTAGTTACTTAACAAGGAAGCGCCATTTAATCGGAATAATTAAATTGCATCAATTACAGGACACAAATATTTTCCTGAGATGAAATTAACTGATCGTAGGTAGAGTAGGTACAAGAGTTATTTATCTTCTTTAAAAGGGACAACCACTCCGTACCAATAATGGAACGTATCAACAAGCATATTTTCTTATTTGCCAACAGCCCAACTTAAACAAACATCATGACGGAATCTGAGTCATTTCTGTATTTTTACCAATATACAACATACAAACGAAAACTTTCAAAGAATCAGTGAGAAAAACGTGACTTCTGAAAACCTAATAAACGATATGACTAAGATACATGCAAATTAGCCTACTCATAATTTGTTTATCATCAAACTGATTCTGTCTGAAGAAATCACAGCTATTATTGCAGAAACTGAACACGAGAACGTCACAAATGAAATGTTTTCCGACTCAGATTAAGATGCCAAAAATAAACTAAACACCACGTGTAAGAAAGTAGGTTGAAAATATAAGTGTGATTTAGAGATTATTGCAAAAATACTTCGCAATAATGCCGAAACAGTTGGTGTTAAAACTGTTGAACCGTTTCGTGACGAACAGGCGTCGGTTATAATAATAATAATGAATATTATGATGTTACTTCATTCGTAACTAGCGGTTAACGTAACAGATATGCACACTCAATGACAAGTCGTTTGAGTTTACTGATGACTGTTGCCACACTTAATGTGGCAGAAACTGGGACTGAAGATGCAAAAGCATTACAAGATATTCTTGATCGAGATTTAAGCTGTGACAAAATTTAGATATTGCATCAGATTGAAGAAACTGCAAATGATGATACTGAAAAATATGTCGTGGAAGGGAATTGACAAACAGTTGAAGCAAAGCATAAGACAAATATAGTAAGAATAGGGAATATGCATGATATTTTTTTTATTTGCAAAATATCATCATCAGCGACGAAGTTATAAAGCTTTAAAGTTGATAATTAGAAAGAGAAGTTCGACGTGTTCTTTGACGTCAAAGGACATGACGCCCATACAACTGCCATAGAAAACAGCGTTTTCGAGAGAGGGACAGATATATTTGTTTAAAATTGTTATATCTCGTTTAATTTTCGATCAATTTTGATTCTGCTTTCACTGTTCGTACTCTATTTTAGTATATTCATCGATAAATCGGTTAGATAAAAAATATTTTTTCCATGCATATTCCCTATTGGAGAAGAGTTGTTCGATTGCAGTGGGTATATATCAGCTGTAAATGAAAACGAAACCAAACTTGTTGGAATAAAATCTGTAAAGAGAATAAGAAAGTAACTAGTCCAACATAGTAGGAAAATATGTTTACTTGAGCTGTAACTTGACACGACGCAGTTCTACCTTAGAGGATTAATACAATTTTGTAGCTTGCGAAGATTTAGCTACTATTTGTACAAATATACGAAAACAAGTTTTGATAAGCAACGAGTTTTCAGTATATAATTACAACAAAGGAAAGTGGAAATTATGGAATGAATACTAATACTATAACAGCTCGTATGCTTGCTTCAACGGAAGTAGTTAATCAAACATTTTTAATGGAATCTTTATTTAATATGTTATGAACATTCTAATTTTTGTGACGAATTAAATCAGGTGCAAAATTTTCATCTCTTTAAATGATGTCTAGTAAGTCGCAGCGATTAGGGGTTTGCTACTGAGATCAGCAAATAATATGAATAATTATCAATTTACATTATAACACACACCGATTTTCGTCACCATAAGAAAAAAACCCTATCGGGATTATTTCAAGTCATTGCGTCAAACACTCATACTTACTTACTTTAGTATCCTTGACATCTTGGATGATATCTTTCTTTTACGCCATTATTCTCTCTTGTGCACACAAGAGAGAATAATGGCGTAAAAGAAAGACAGCAGAACATGGTTATGATGACGATCATCATCATGTGACCAATTCTATCTCTATTCTACCAAGAATAGACAAAGTTCTTTTTATCTAACTTGACATCTTTTCTGCCCGAGCATCATGTTTTGCATTATAGACTTTTGTCGACTGAAGAATAGAAACATTATTTCTCTTCAGTTTTAACATCGCTTGCTTAGAACGGTAGAAATCTTTCTACAATCTGTCATTTGGTCTATTCTTCCGTCGACAAAACCCGTTTCTATGGCGGTCATGCTACGCGTGCTGATAGCTACAACCTGGGGGTATTTAAGTCAAGAGTGAATAGATTACTTCTAAGCAAGCGTGCTCCATCTTCGCCCATATCATATCATCACTTACCAACAGGTGAGATAGTGGTCAAACACGAGCCTATCAATAATAAAAAACAAAAAACTTGAGAGGTGTCAAGGGACACTCGGATGGAACGAAGTTCCTTTCGATTAATTAGTGAAGGAATTGTAATATAATTTTATTTTTTTTAATTTATAATATTTTTTTTATTATTAACTACGCACACACGCACGCACGTAAGAAGTTATACTTCATCATCTCATCTCATCTCATCTCATCGCCGCTCAGCTCAGCTCAGCTAAGCTCAGCTCAGCTCAGCTAAGCTCAGCTCAGCTCAGCTCTGCTCAGCTCAGCTCAGCTCAGCTGAGTTTAACACACGAAATTGGTTAGATAATGCTTGATCTGCTTGCAAACTTTGTACCTACCCACCAAAAATACAAGAAATTTTTATTAGATTGTTTTTCCAACACAATCTTTTTGGATGGACAGCCTCATTAGTGTCGTGACAACTTTTCGTAAGAATTTTTTCCGTCTAGCCCCCTTTCACAACGCGCAATAAGGAACTTCGTTCCAAAAAAAACTATGTTGGGGTCGGCTTCCTAGTCCAAACGACTTCTCGGAAAATATAAGTGCACAACAGGCATAAAAAGAAGGGCAGTAGATGATGATTATGAAGGCTAATGAAGATAAAAACAACTCACAATGATTTCACTTTCAAACTTGGCGTAGTGTTCGGATTGTCGTTTGCGCGCCCGCACGGCCTGTCGCAGTGAACTGCTTGTGTCTCGTCCACACCATCCCCCAACGCGTTCGCCAACCACCTCCAGCATGTCGGCAACGCGGCTGTGGACAAAGCCAAAGGAAATTAAGAATAGTTTTATATAGTTAACACACTTTATTTTTTATTTTTCGTGTTGTTCCCGTATATTGGGAATTAATAAAAATAACTAGTCCGCTATATTTGATTTTGAATGACGTCACTTAGTTAACCATGCATTTTCATCCAAACTAAACTACGCAAAATTTTAGCTTAAACGAAAACTGGGAAGTGCGTCAAAAACTTTTATGATTTTTTTACATAGTTACAGGTGAAGCTAATAAGTGTGTTAAAAATGGCCCAGTGGCCATTGGTAGTAAGAGGCTATTCTCACAATATGTGGTACTAAAACGTGATTGCCATTATGTATACACAGTAAAAACCTCAGCCCAAACATTTAAGGAAACAGGCGTGATAATCCTAACTAATATTGTAAATGCGAAAGTAAGTTTGTTTGTTACATTTTCCGGCTAAAACACTGAACCGATCATCATGAAATTTTGCATATGATACACGTTGTCAGGGGTAGAGAAAAGGACATAGGCACATTTCATCCTGAAAAAAAGTTCTGTTCCCGAGGGAAAGAACAATAACTTTCGACGGTCACAATTGGTATATAGTGCTCTGTAAACGATCAAATTGTTTGTCAAAATTTACGTGTTTGTCAAATTATTTGATAGTGTGCAGCTTTGTTTGATGCGTTTGTCAAACTACGATGAAAACGTGAAGTTTGACCAACAAATTTGTCAAACAAATTTGATCGTTTACAGGGCACTTTAGACGTTAGATGGTGCTACGTGTCTTTCGAATGATTTTGCTAGTGCGAAGCCGGGGCGCGTCACTAGTATTACTATCGGGTAACGGTACAACACATTAGGTTTTTGGCTTCTTAGTTGAGTCATTGGACTCCACAAGTTTTGCTACGCCCACTACGGTCGAGCCTTCAATGAATAAAATATATTACGGTGCTCAAAATTGAATTGAATGAGAACGTTGGTAATAATAGTATCATGGTCATATATAACGATCAGTTTAATTTGATTGTTTAATTTTCTTGCATCTTTTCATCTACTATCCGTACGAATAATAGTGTGTCTGTGCTGTTGACCATTGAAGAGTTCTTTCATCTGGAGCTAATCCTGGATGTCCATTCAAAGCCTTTAGACAAAATATTTTTCTGTTAACGTTAACGCTAACGCTTCGTGCAAAAAGTATGGCAAAGACATTACTGGGCGTGAGTCACGTGACAGTTCTCTGTCTAACGCTTCGTGCAAAACGTTGTTGCCATACAATTTGCACGAAGCGTTAGCGTTAACGTTAACAGAAAAGTATTTTGTCTAACCGCCCTGATCATGCTCACCATAAAAACCGGCTAAGTGCGAGTCAGACTCGCACACGAAGGGTTCCGTACCTTAAACTGATCATCATCATCTTCCTGCCCTTATCCCATGTTACTTGGGGTCGACGCAACACGTTTTTTTCGTCCATTCGGTCCTGTCAGCCGTAACGCTATCACTAACTCCCTTTTCTTTCATATCACTCCTCACACAATCCATCCATCTTTTCTTTGGCCTCCCATCTCCATAGCATAAACTGATAATAAACCCAAAAACACACGCCTCTAGAAACGTGTTTTTTCTTAGGCTGTATCTCATGATCCGTAATAGATAGAGAGTTGAAACAGAAATACATATTCTGTGAAAATTTCAACTGTCTACCTATCATGAGATACAGCCCGCTGACAGACGGACGGACAGCGGAGTCTTAGTAATAGGGTCCCGTTGGTTACCCTTTGGTTACGGAACGCTAAAAATGTATTGTCATCGGAACTGAACTAACACGTAAAAGTTCAACCCCATAGGAAAAGAAAAAGTTAAGTTATAATTCAGCTTCCAAACAAATATTGTAAATTAAATAAAAGCTTGTAGGTACTAATATTATTTACTTCATTTCTAGATTTAGTAAGACGTGGCTACCAGTTGGCCTGGGTCAACCGGTCCACATTTCTAAACTTGAAAAGTCAATAACCCTTATCTTTAATGACGTAACTGCTAGGTTAACTTATCATTTTGCGAATACATACATATTTAAAATGAATTTGTTAACACGTGCTGATTAGTAATCGCTTCCGAATGTTTATCAGCTCAATTTTAAATCTATAATCGGAATGCAACACGTGATTTTTGATGATAACACTTTTTTTTTTAAATTATATTTGTACTGAAGTTAGCAGGAGGTATGTATGTGCGTAGGCTTACAACCTGTATTTCCATATACGTTTCGTTTAGTCATTCATTCGTTTATTATTTTGGACCATTGTTCAGGTATGCTTGCTTCTGAATCGAAAGCTTAAAAGAACAAAGGACCTTATGATACAATGAAAAGATAGTTGAACATTACCATAAGATAGAGTAACTTGTAATGCATGAACTATAGAAAAAGAGAGTAAAATGTAAGAAAAAAAAAAAAAAAGGCATACAAAGTGTATCTGATTACCAATCGAAATACAACCGTGCAAATACAAAAGTACGTAAGTTTTCAAGCATACATCCAACCAGTATGTTAACGAGAGGTATAAAGAAAAACTTGATCCGGATTGATCCGGACATCCTCTATCAAATTGATAGTTTTCCATGGATTTTTTAGGAAGACACCATCACCTTTACGGATATCACAGACACCCTAATGAACGTTTACAACCACAGGTCATAAACGACACAGAGGAAAATAACCACAGGTCATATACAATGGCTATATTTCTTTCAGATCGTAAAATTTCATATAGTTAAATAGCGTACAACATAAAAAAAACTATAGAGGCTATACATACGTAGAAATGAAAACCGCTTTATAGATAACATTACATGGGATTTTACTATTTGTCTGTAGCGCAGCAGATATACGCCAGGATCCAGGGGTCGTGGATAAACTCGAAACAGAGTTACCGCGCCCCTGGGCACTCAGGCAACTGAAGGAACAGCAAGTGTATTCGCTAACTCGGTTAACATCAATTTGATAGGCACTTTGCAGCACATTGCTGCTTTGCTCGGTGGATATCGATTATAATAGGCACTACGTAGTACATTTTTGTTTTTCTATACGTCAAAGCAGCAATGTACTGCATAGCGGCTATCAAATTGATGTCAACTGAGCTAGCGAATGCACCTGCAGGGGTGGGTTTTAGTCAGTAATAGTCTGACACGCCCTCCCATTCCACCCAGAGCGAGAGAAGTCATTGGATGATTTCACACCCACACAAAAAAAAACAAGTGGCACTCCGGAAGTGCCGACAGAAGTGAAAACTTGAACAAAAATGGCCAACGGGCCTAAAGAAATTTTCACTTAAAAAAAAGATATACGCCAGGATATTTTCAAGAAAGAAAGAAAGAAACAATTATTTCCAAGACTAAACAAACAATCATAACAAAAAAACAAACACATGAAAGCTCATTACAATTTATCTGATTATTTCAGCGTGGCAAAAGGAGCTGGCTCAGCAAATTTTAAGCAGTGTGCGGCATAGCCACAGCGCTGCCGGGTCAACGCTGATTTACAGCCCGCCCCCTTTCCCATTACAAATAGTCAAAACAAAAAATACAAAGAGATTGAATAGGGAATGGTATCTAAGAGAAGCCAAAGAAGTCGCATGAACTCACCTTTTAGAAATAACAATAAAAACAAATATCTTAAAGAAGCACCTGCCAGAAACTCCATGGTGACTCTTTTGAAATGTTTATGAGATGATGTTACACAGTCAGACTAAATCAATCCATCAGTGTATAAACCCATCTAGTGACAGCATAGCCCCTAGCAAAAGCACCGTTTGTGAAATATACATCGATGTATCTAATATTTTTTGAGTATAAGTAGTTTGGCCCTAAGGACCGCCGAGTAGTTTCATTCCATACTATTAAAGCAGGGACACAAACAAGAAAGTTTATCATTCGAACTGACACTGCAAATAATGCATAGTCCACCATATTTACATTCTTCTTTATCTTTTCGTGTCGATTTTTATTCTAATTTTGTCCGACCCTGGACAGCTAGCCTTCGGTAACGCAGTCTAGCTGAGTAATTCTTTCACCACGATGACTCCAACTCATTTTTACATTTAGAACCTTTATTCTTTCTTTCAGTAAATAAATTAAAACTAACGAACCATAACCTCCCTCAAGATACAATAGGTATACATATACTGTGGTAGGTAAACAGTTGTTATATACGAGTATGACACGATCAATAATACGGAACATTCCACCAACTCTTGAACTGTAATAGCTTATGATAATAGTACATTTATTGATGCTTAACGAATACATTACAGTACAGTGTTCGCACATTATCTGTATAGGCATCCAAATTGAGAGGAAACAGACTAAGAATTTATTCATTCAAGATATAAATGAGTTGAAAAGCCCAAAATTTGAAAATTCTTATAGAGACTTATTCTCTGTTTGAAATTGGAGGAAAATTAAATAAAACAGAAGACGGACGTTGAGAAGACCACCAATTTGAGTTTTTTGAAAGACTTAACACCAGCGAAATTCGATGACTATTTTAAACGAATTCTTATGACAGACTTTAACGGTTTATAAATAAAATATTCCCAAAAAGTTCATAAGAACAGCTATTTGTGGAAGTTTGTTAGTTTTCTTAAAACAGCCGCTTTACTTAGACAACCGTCACTACTTCAAATATATCTGTAAGCATGATAAATCGTTTCTGTAATCTGTGCCTAATATGCAATTTTTTTCGACACATTGAGTAGTTATTTTGTTTTCCGATTTTATTTACACAATGAATAATAATATGATAACAACCATATTGCATATTAAATCAATAACTTTGCAAATCTTTATCTAGTGGACGACTACGCATTTCCACTACGTCACAAATGTTTTTTTTGCTTTACGCAGTGTTTCGTAAAACATGCGTGTCTTTGTTTTTATATCACAAAGCACAGTATGTTTATAAATAAAGTTTCAGACAGAATTGAGGTCATTAACATCAACCAACTCTTTATATATTTTTCTTGTTTTTATCATATACGAATGAGTGTTGCTTATACAGGGTGTAACTTAGAAAAAGAAAAAACAGAAAATTCCCAAAAAAAAAATGGACTTTCCATACAAAGTTATCATCAGCTGATCAATATTTGTATGAGACAAAACTTTTTTTGAAAATTTCCTTAGATTTTCTTGAAAAAAGTTTTTCATATCGATGGGCAGATGCAGTCCTTAAAATATGACCACACCTTTCCGTTACATCCTGTATAATATCATTTTCATTTTATAGACATTTTTTTTAAACAAAGTTCATATTCTGTTATAAAGATATTATTACCTAGCAAAAGTTAAAAATGTTTTTTACACCTCAACGCATGGTAGGTAATCTAGAGATGACATAGTGTGCTAAAAGAACATAATGTTAGATATGGACGATGGCACCAAGAAAAACAAAGAAGAAAAGAAAGATAGTTTGAAGCCCAAAACGAAAGAATTTATCGTGGAATTTACTTCCCATCCAGGAAAGCTAAGAAATGCTTTATACGCGAGCACTATCAACGACATGAATTTCCGCGAAATTATAACTATTTGACCACGATCGACCTTTAGATAAACCAATTAGAGCAACCGCAGCAAAACTATCAGTTTGCAGGCAATTATCTAGTTTTTAATTAAATAAATTGTGTAGCAGTAAAGAAGGCAATCGCTTTGAACGATCGTGGGTAGGCTACGAGAGAGAGCAGACCAACTTTCGATTTAATCTCAATTATTAGAAGTCTGGAGACCTAAGTATATAGAAAGACATGTATTACATTGTGTCTATGTGGTTGGCAAAAGAAAAAGAAAGTAGACTGGTTAAAAGATAGACAGATGACATCAAGACTACTGGAGGGACAATCTGGTCAAGAAAAGCAAAAAAAAAAGAAAATACACTAAAAATTATAAAACTTTAATTTCGGAAGTCGGTGTTTGTATTTTATTTCTTCGTTATTTGACACCGACTTCCGAAATTAAAGTTATTTTATAATTTTTAGTGTATTTTCTTTTTTAGAAGTCAGTTGTTGTTTTTGTATACACATAAGTTTTAATTTTTCACTTTTTAGTTGTTTATACTCCAGAACTAAAAACCCCAATGACATGGAACGTGGAATTTAAACATACTCGTAATTGGAGAAAACCAAAACTTTTCTTGATTTTTGATTTTTCGATTTTGTTCAGTTTTTTAAAAAGAGCCTCGGGAAAATAAAGAATTCTGAAAATCTGTCCACAACTGACAGATAAATCGGTGGATATAAAAAAAAAAAACATATATCCAGTCAAACATAGAATCTCCTCCTTTTTCGAAAAAAAAGAGAAGAATGAAAACAGTTGGAACATGCCCAGTGTCACGGGACATGCTGACCACTATTCTTTTTTTTTTAAACCGGGAAATGTGAAGTTAAAGCTAAGTTAAAAATATAACGTTTAGTATCAGCAATAGAGGCTTAGTTATAATGTAGTAGCTTAACTAGTTACTGTACACAGTGTACACAATTAACGAGAGAAGTAGGTTAAAAAGATTGCATAGTTGCAAAATCTGAAATTAAGTGTAATTAAAATACGGTTTTCGTTGGCACTTTACTTTATAACTGCAACTTCTTTTGATTTAGCCGGTGGAGCGACCAACTGACCAAATTCCATTCTTTTCATAAGAACACCGGCATTCATTTTCTTTGGAAGTTTGGTTCCTACAATACAGAACGTTTTTTTTTTTAAAAAGATCAATTCTCTTTTTTAACAGACTTTCGAAAAAGTAGGGGGTTCTATGTTCGACTGTATGTATGTTTTTTTTTTATGTATGTCCGCCGATTTCTCCGTCAGTTGTGGACCAATTTTCAAAATTCTTTTTTTATCCGAAAGAATATACTCCAGAGGTGGTCCCATATAAATTTTATCAAAATTGCTTCAGCGCTTTTTGAGAAACTGAACAAAAACGAAAAATACGTGTACCTCGATGACGTTTTGGTGTTCTCCAAATGTTTAAATTCCACGTTCCATGTTATTGGGGTTTTTAGTTTTGGGATATAACAACTAAAAAGTGAAAAATAAAAAACTTTTTTACAAAAAAAAACAACAGACTTCCAAAAAAGAAAATACACTAAAAATTAAAAAATAACTCTCATTTCGGCAGTCGATGTCAAATAACGAAGAAAATACAAACACCGACTTCCGAAAAGAAAGTTATTTTTAAATTTTTAGTGTATATTCTTTTTTGGAAGTCGGTTGTTTTTTTTTTTGTAAAAAAGTTTTTTTTTATTCCTTTATTACGGAAATTATTAAGTTCTTTTTATTTTTTGCACCCCTGGTTTCGCATAGCGTAATGAATGACGTCTATGGTTTTCAGCTGTATACATATGTTTTAAATTTTTCTTTGACTACTTCATAACTTTATTTAAAGTTTACAACTTCAATAACCCATAATTATATTATAAATCCAAAATTAAAGGTTCCGCTTGCGTGCGGAAAAACAACACACACATTATATTACATTTATGTCCTTTTGTTTCACACAGGTAATACTACTAAAGTACAAAATACTTTAGTATTTAATTACAGCTTCTAAAATTACAGAATTTTGGCAAGCTAGTCTCATTGGATGAATTGTATTTATATAAAACTTTAAAATTATAATAGCTAAAAAACGCAAAAACAGTTTATTGTATTCAGAAATGTTAAACCGTCTAAACAAAAGTCAAAGTTATGAAGTATTAATTTAAATGATTTCCTGAATTGTCTGAACTTCCCGAGTGATTATTTCACTCGGGAAGTTCAGACAATTCAGGAAATCATTTCCATAAATGAGAATCTATTGATGTACACACCTGGATGTGAAGAACCAGTAGAGGATAGCCGTGAAGATGGCGAGCTCGGCGGCTCCGCTGGCCACCCGCACATGCTCCACCATCGTCCACACGCTTATCATCGTATCCATCTCGCTGCTGTTGTGCACCGACACTACATCACCAGCCGTCCAGTTCCACAACGCACTTACTTCCACAATCTTGGACGAAATCTTCACTAATTATATTTCTCAATTTATAGATTTCACTAAAAACCTCAGAGATTAACGTAACTAATCTTTATCGAGTTCTAAAAAGATATCAAATTATCGATTTCAATTTCTTTGCGAACGGTGGTAATACGTGTTACCTCCTCGAAAGTCGGAGTTGTATTGACAGTGTCACTGTGCAGATGTCACAATGTGCACTCACTGACCTATGTCCGTTGATTCGCCCGAAGTGTTTGCACTAACGTGATAGATATCGTCTGCAATAGCTTCCATGCAATACCGATATGAAAACAGTAATTAATAACGACCTAATTGCTTGGTGATAAACTAATGAACTGTGGACGGGCAAAGTAAGCGCGTGAAGGAGATCACGATTGATATGGATGGCAAATTTCGCGCTGGCAACCAGTAGGGAGCGAGTACTTAAAGGACAATGAAGGGGGACAAATGGTGTGGGGGATTGACCAAATAAATCTGTGATACAGCACTTTGGTGCCAGATTAATATAACGTGTGGTAATGTTAGATTGGATGTTATCAAAAAGATGATTCCAGAACAACATGCTAATACTATCGACAGAAACGATAAAGAATAAAATGAAAGTAATCAAGAGTCAAGTACTTCCAATGGTTCGTTTTTGCACAAAGATACGAGGTGTGTCCCGAGCGAGCCTGAGATAACAAACCGGTCGGTGAGATGGAAGGTCGAGATTACGAGCAAAAAGTTCAGGTGTCAGTTCTTTATAAGAAAAATGTGGATTCGGGCGTGGAAGATAACGTCCTTCGAATGGTCATCTTGTGATGCGTGATAATGTTTAATCAAGTGTCAAATAATTACCACATATTAAACAAAGCCCCCCGCCGCCGTCTGTACGCGATAAACTCAAAAACTACTGAACGGATTTTCATGCGGTTTTTACCAATAGACAGAGCGGTTCATGAGGAAGGTTTATGTGTTTTTTTTTTTGAGGAGTGGGAAATCATCTTATGACTTCTTCCGCTCTAGGGTGGAGCGGAAGGGCGTGTCAGACTCTTACTGACTAAAACCCACCCCTGGTCCTCCCTGCCCTACGTGCCCGGGGGCGAGGTAACTCTTTCGAATTTATCCTCAACCCCCGGGCAAGGTTTATGTGTGTAATTTGTACCTAGTAGTCAATGTGTGCTAGCTAACAAGTGGCGGATTATTTAATTTTATGATTATATTTTAGACGATATATCTTTATTTTTCTGTTTTACATATTATGTGTATGTACACATATGTTAAGATTGATTACATATAATTATATAAATTGAAGTTCTCCAAACTTAACAGACAGATGTGTTGCTGGGGAGTTTGTTGACCACTTCTTCTTCACAGCTAAAACACTAGGAAATGGTGATGGGCGGGCGTTTTGGGGGACTGTCTTTATGTAGAACTTTGACGTTCAAAAAGTGCTGGCTCTCAGCCCAGTTTGAATAAATGACTTTTGATTTTGATTTCAATAATTAAAAAAAATAACTTTTATAATGAGCAACAATGGAATCATCTTAAGTGAACTCTTTTCATTTGAAAGATACATTCCAATTGCAAGAGAATTATTTTATATAGTTGAAGATATTTTTATGGATCCAAATATAAGGTTCAGCTAGAATCCATACTAGAATTTAGTCAACCATTTAATGAATTCGTCTTCTAGCTATATTTAAACATAATGTAAGCACTGAATATTTTAGTACTTGACTATTATGTGCTGTCACTTGAGCAATAATTGTATGTACTGCTGCTTTAACTAGCTCTATTTATAATTAATGGAATTTCGAAATAGTTATTTCAATATGTAACATGTGATGAATTTTCTTGTCATGCGTTTGTTTGTCATCAATTCATCATAATTTGGTACTAATCTGGCATGATAACTGGGGTTTTATCTACCAATTTTGGTCGTTAAAGTGGTATATAGGAGTCCTCATAAAAATTGCTTTTGTATTCGTTATTCTTTAGGAAATCAGCATCAAGAGCAAGCAAGTCCATAGAAACGATGGATGAACTATTTGATATTCAAATGTCATTTATTCTCTCTTTACAATAGGGAATATGCATGAAAAAAATATTTGTTATCTAATCGGTTTATCGATGAATATACTAAAATAGAGTAGGAACAGTGAAAGCTGAATCAAAATTGATGGAAAATTAAACGAGATATAACAATTTAAACCAAGTCCCTCTCTCGAAAACACTGTTTTCTATGGCAGTTGTATGGGCGTCATGTCCTCTGACGTCAAAGAACACGTCGGACTTCTCTTTCTACTTATCAACTATAAAGCTTTATAACTTCGTCGCTGATGATGATATTTTGAAAATTCCTTAATATTTGTTCACTGTAGTTAATAAGTCTTCAAAAAAATATCACGCATATTCCCTATTGGTTACCTTAAAAATGGCATTGTTTGTAACTAACGTAAATTTATCATTTTAAGAGACTGGTGCCTGAAGTAGGTTTATGAATAAAATTGTGTTAACAGGTCACAAAGGCTATAAAAATGTTAACAATTTTTAACTTCGGTGAATAATAACATGAAAGGTAAAAAGAATATTAACAAAGATTAAAAGAAACTTAAAAAATTAAAAAAAAAAAACAAAAATGAAAGATAATAATATGGCTGGCCGGGGGGTAACTACTGAGATGATTAGAAGAACGAAAGAAGAAGACACTGCGCAGATCACAAAATAATAATGATATTTAGGAAATCAGCATCTGACCATATTTTGCACATTGTTAGAAGTAGTCTAACTCTTTAGCGATAAACTCCTCTACTGTGATGAACTTTTATCTAACCTTACCTTACACGTGATTGTTGCATGTAACTTTGTATGAGACACGCCCTTTGCTCTTTTGGCTTTTACCCTTTTCGATCATCAGCGTTGACGTACTTTTATACAGGGTGTAAGGTACATGAACGCACATACGTGTACTAGTGATTCAGTACATGATTCTGGACCCCCTAGCGTTGGAATTTTTCGTCGGGCTTTTCCCAATACATGAAAAAAAAATTTTTTTTTTCACTTTAAACTGTATAAAATCGTTATTCCTATCTACCCCAAAGACATTCTAATGAAAAAATAATTAATTAAATTTTTTCATTTAAAATGTCTGGGGTAGATAGGTATAACGATTTTATACAGTTTGAAGTGAAAAAAATTTTTGTTTTTCTTTTTTCAAAAATTAGGAAAAAGCCGACAAAAAATTCCAACGCTAGGGGGTCCAGAATCATGTACTGAATCACTAGTACACGTATGTGCGTTCATGTACCTTACACCCTGTATACGAGAGGAAGTCATTTCATCATCATCAGTCTCCTGCTCTTATCTCAATTTATTTTGGATCGATGCAACCTATCTTTTTCTTTCATACTTCTCTTAGTCAAGTCAATTATTTTAATATAAATAGTTAAAATAGAAGTAAGGAAGAAGTTTATATTCTAAATATCATGAATTTGAAGTTTCTGGTATAACGAATCTATATTTTTGCTCGTTCTTTATTTAAGGTCCTCAATGGCGCATTGAATATACGCTGAAACATGACTGTTTACCGACTATCGTAGGTGTTAATTGAAATAGTAAACGAAAGCATTACATTAGCTGCTCACTTAGAGCAACCACAATAGAATGAATCAGTCATTGTACGCAAATTACAATTTGTACAGATAGAACGTCTGATTTGATGCAATCATGTTTTACGGGTCAAATTGAATTTCCTCTATAGATATCCATCAACGAATCATCTGATTATTTAGTAACTGCAAAGAGAATCACTGAGATTTTGTTTTCGCATTTTGCGTAACATAGCAATTGCCAAAAAGAATTATCGAGTTGAAACAGCATCGTTACTACGAGTTATGACAGGTCTAAAATACTTGACCGTATCTAACAAGGTTGAGAGAGTTTTATTTGTTATCAACCATGGTATCACATTAATATTAATGAATAAAAAATGTAATAGATAAGATATAGCTAACAATCGAAAGAAAGGCTCACATAGCGTTATTTGCGGTTCCAAGTTCCAATGTTAGGTTAGAGGCAAAGAATTCATGCTTATATGTATATGACTTGAATGAGGATGATCACCGCAAGGGCAAATGAGGTATAATCTTGAAAACGCAGATAAATACGCCATGTGTTTGTCAAGTAAATTCTGTTTTAAGATCACTAGAGCCCGAAATTGCACAAGCATGCAGAATGGCATCGCAACCATTTAAAGACATCGTATCTGTTTTATTGACTACAAAAAGGTCTTAACTTGATTCAACAATCCGGTTTATATTTTTCTGTCTGCTGGCACATTAGTAAGCCATTATCCTTTGAAGACATTCGCACAACCTGTTCAGAATTATAAACAGTTGACACAGTAGCATCACTTAATAATGTTGCTATTTCTTTTCTAGTACCCTCGTGTAAGTACATAAATTTTTCTATTTTTAGGATTTCATGCCCGAAGGGTCCAAACGGAGCCCTATTTCTGTCACTCACGTGTCTGTCTGTCCGTCGTCTGTCACGACGGGTTTCACGTCACACGGGTTTTACAGCCAAACGGTTGGAGCTTACAGTCTTCAAATTTGATTGACAGTATAAGCATCTTGTTGACCCAAAGCTATACAAATTGTCAAAAATACATTTGGTAAGGAGCCCTAAGTGTGTGTGTGAAGTCCGACACGCACTTGGCCCGTTTTTCTTTACATCATTATTCAACATTAGAAGTTTGATGAAATTTTTTATCATGCCGTACTGTATTAGTCTGTAGTATCGTTAAAATTTCACACAGCGAACCGACGCTGCGGTCATGTAATGAATGCATAAATAATTGTTGATCAAGAAAGCGAAAATTCTACGGAAGCGGTCACAGTAATTGAAATGAAAAGAATACATAGTGTCATGAGGTTTTCGCGGAAATGGAATAGTTTTCTTTAACCTACTGATATTGATACCAGCATTTGGTCAACTAAGGATCGGATTACTAAGGTGTATATGTGATAGGTATGTGAGAGTTGGTTACTTTACTACAATCTTTAAAAGTAAAGACAGCACAGTATTCGCTACTTAGAGTATACTCTTTTTTTTATTGAGAATATGGGTCCAGCTTCCCCCTTATTAGAGAAAGGTGCGTAAGTACGTTGATGATAGAAGAAATTGTAACCATTTAACACTTCAGTAAACAAGTATATAGACGATATAACCGCTCGAATCCTATGCATCTTTTATGAATGAGGTAAAACGATGCAATCAGGTCGAAACTAATGTATGAGTACCATGCGGTCTGCTTACTATTATCATTCAGTTCTCAAATAACCATTTCTAGCGAGCATTGGACAGGTAGCCTGGTAACAATATCGTTTCAATACCAACTAGCTGACTGTAGGGGTGTCATTTAACAATTCCAAATAACAGCTCTGACGTTGGCACAGAAAGTGAAATCGACATGCAAGCATGAATGCTTGCGAATATTGGTGTTGTGAAAAACTGCAATAGGTTGTTTTCTATGCAAAAATTACTTTTTGATACTTTACCGAATATTTTTCCTCAAAAAATATAACGTTACGCTTCGGAATGTAAGAAGATTTGGGTTACAATTTAATAATTTTGGAGCACTGATGTGAATTGTAACAAAAGGCGAAAGAATGCGAATTTTTATATAACACAATCGTGATCGAACATAAAAGGGTTCGCGGACGCGGTACGTGTGGTCACGCGCGCGGACGACGCAATACTGAGGCCGAGCCGAGCAAGACGCCGCGTGCGCACGTCACAGACGAGCAACCGTTCTATTACAGTAGTAACAGTGTTTGAATTAACGCGTAAAATAAATGGGTGCCCAAATGTTGGCTTGACCCTCTGTGCTTTTCATGGTGGAGGCCATGGTATGTCATTGAAACTAAAAATCTCATCACCTTTTTGAATTAATCCTAACCTATTTAGGTCCCGCGCAGTGCTTTTTCTCCCAATTATAGCCGCTTTTTCAGCCGTCATCTCAGTTTTCACTTTCATCTAGCAATGTTAACACCTTTTTGCACCATCCATAAACTCTTTGGTCTGCCTTGTTTCGAATCCACACACCTCTTTTTAACCGACTTTCGAAAAAGGAGGAGGTTCTATGTTCGACTGTATGTATGTCCGCCGATTTCTCCGTCAGTTGTGGACCGATTTTCAAAATTCTTTTTTTATCCGAAAGAATATACTCCCGAGGTGGTCCCATATAAATTTTATCGAAATTGCTTAAGCGCTTTTTGAGAAACTGAACAAAAACGAAAAATACGTTTACCTCGATGACGTTTTGGTGTACTCCAAATGTTTAAATTCCTCGTTCGATGTTATTGGGGTTTTTAGCTGTGGGGTAAGAGGTAGTAAAAGTGGGGCAAAGTTTTTTATTTTTCACTTTTTAGTTGTTAACTAAAAAGTGAAAAATAAAAAACTTTTTTACAAAAAAAAACAACCGACTTTCAAAAAAAATACACTAAAAATTAAAAAATAACTTTAATTTCGGAAGTCGGTGTTTGTAATTTACTTCTTCGTTATTTGACACCGACTTCCGAAATAAAAGTTATTTTTTAATTTTTAGTGTATTTTTTTTGAAAGTCGGTTGTTTTTTTTTGTAAAAAAGTTTTTTATTTTTCACTTTTTAGTTAACAACTAAAAAGTGAAAAATAAAAAACTTTTACCCCACTTTTACTACCTCTTACCCCACAGCTAAAAACCCCAATAACATCGAACGTTTTTTTTTTGTAAAAAACAAAGGTAAGCTCCTAAATCATTTTACATGCTAGAACAATGTTGAAAGAAGAAAATGAAAATTACGAAAACGGTATTCAGACCGTCAGTGCTTCAGGTTTCCTTCAGGAAGAGGTCAATTTCTTCCGAACCTAACCGTGGCTAATTGTATCGATAAAATAACATCAATTATGACGATGTATCACATACACGACCAATTGTGAAAACATAGGCAGAAAAACCAGACGGCGAGTTATATTTAGCGTTAGTCAAGAAAAAAAACTACTACAATGTGAACTTTGACTGTTTATCTCTTGACATAGTCAAAACAGAACATCGTATGTTTCGCGAATTTTGCCGAATTATCTTGTGACTGATGATAAGTAACTAATCGAATGATGATGTTAGCCGTATCATTATTACAATAATGGAGGTGTTCAAGGATTTTTATCACGTGCATTTGTCACAGAATTCACTAGGAAACGACTACATGAATGCAGAAATCAACTTAATAGATACAGTTCGGTATAGTGCTAATGTTAAAGCATTTGAATTGACAACCCAATTTCTGGAGACATTTGCTTTAAAATTTGGGTTCCAGTTATCCCTATCCTAAATTCAAGAGTATTTAGTATGGAAGATTCAAGTACAGAATTAAGATAACCTAGTCTGATGTATCCAGGGTCAGCAATCCCGTAACAACCTTTCTTACTCCTCTTTCTTCTTTATGGGTATCCCGTCCCGGGGTCGGCTTTCCTTATAATGCAGCGCCATGTGGTTCGTAGACGGGTGTCCTCAACGTTGAGATTCGGTTATTAATGTCCATTTGGGCATTTGTCATCCAGTTGGTTTGAGGTCTTAGAAAGGCGCTTATTCACAACACACTCATCGGGCCTTCGCATTACGTGGAGCCTTGATTCGGCTATTTTGTCAGTGATGGGTGCAACTTTATTACTTTCTCTAAGGTGTTCAGTGTTCCTGTCTTTGAGTGCTACCACCAACTTTCTTACTGTCGAATATTTTATTGCTATTCTCAAGCGATCGTACCTTGAGAAGCTACTGCAGATAAAGGAATAGAATTCAACTGAATAGTCTAATAAAATCACTATATTATTAGTAACTATTCCCATTCATCTAGTTTTAAATACAAGGTGTATGTAATACTGCATGAAAGTCGAGCGAAATATGTGAAGAGTTGAATGTTTATAGTAGGTTTAGAAAACATCTGCGTGGATAATAATGGGAACACTAGCACCGGTCTGGTTATTCAAACGGAAACATTTCAGTGTGCTGCGGTTTTCTTGAAAGTGATTGCTTTGTTGTAACCAACAAGCAACCAGATCGGGAATAATAGAAACTTTATGGTATATGATGTCTCCTTGGCAAAGATTGCCACTTCAACGAAGTGGCAATTTATGCCACTGGCGGTTGGTGGCTATGGTGTTTTGGGTAGACTCAGCAAAAAGTAATACTATTAATGAATGATATTTCTTTTTTTGACATGAATAATTATATTAATAAATAAATAAAATTCATTTATTTCATGCATAGCCCATATTGAATGGAGTTAATGGATGATATTTTTTTTTGACATGAGTACGTAATAATTTTAATGAATGATATTGTTTTTTGACATGAGTAATAAATGACAATAATATTAGTAAATGACGAAATTTTTTTGACATGAATATTAATACTATTGATTAAAAATTTAAATGACCATTAAATTTGTACGCCTCATGGGTATGTTATAGCGATCTTTATGTAATTATGATACGAAATGCTTTTCCGCCTGTGACAAACAATAAATGAATTTTAATAAAACACTAGGAAGTGGTAACGGACTGGCGTTTTTGGGGGACTGTATTTATGTAAAACTTTGGAAGTTCCAAACGTGCTGGCTCTCGGCCAGTTTGAATAAATGACTTTTGATTTTGATTTGCAAGACTATTTTTAAACGGACCAGAATCTTAAGGCGCAGTTATACGACTTCTAAAGGTTTTTAATTGAACATCACGTCTAAACGACTAGTTTTATTTCTTTGAAAAAATTTATGTTACTCTAGACAATTTTCATCGTGATTTGATTTGAGAATATTTGAAATAATATTTTTATAACATAGTGTGATTAATTTGTAAAGTTATGTCTAACGCGGATAAAAAATTGAGAATCACGCAAAAACTATTAAGCGGATTTTTATGAAACCTTCACCATTTTAAAGATCATTTAATTATCTACAATTTAGTCTCAGTGTTTTAGTTTAATACTTGTTGTTTAATGTGTAATAAATAAATAATGCGTCTAATTTCGGACAGCGCTCCTTGATGGGCGAGTCCTATTACTGGGTGGACATACGACGCGTTACGTGAGTTCAGCGCAGAACACGCAAGCTAACCACTCAAGGTCGTTGGCAGCTAATAGCGCCTTAAGTACTCTCTTACCCTTATCTGTCTTTTTTGTCGTTAGGTCAATATTAACTTCCTTTCCAGTCATATCATCCTTCACACACTTCACGAATGTTTTTGGTCTTTATCTCTCTCTCATTCATACTCAAAACTTTCCTCACGGGATGTTCAAGAGCCAGAATCTTCAGATTAAAATCAACACGTCGACTGTAATACGTATTCGTAAATACTATTCAGCTGCATTCGGTTAGACTGGTAGCCGACCCCAAGATAGGCTAGGCAGATGATGATCGACTGTAATATGTTAGAGTATCACTAATCTGACAGTAAGCAAGACCTTTAGATTTTTAAGATCATTATTGATGGCATCGATAGCCCAGTAAGCTCTTCAGGTTTAAAGTGGCGATATAGCTGCAAGTCGTCTGCATAGAGATGGTAATGTGAAGATAAGACCTTAGTGATAGCGTCAATAAATATAGAGAAAAGAAGAGGAGAAAGGACGCCACACTGAGGAACACCGGCACCGAGGTTGCACCAGTCAGAGGAAGCCTCTTCCGAGCGAACCGACTGCGAGCGACCCCGAAGATAAGAATTAAACCACCCAATCACAGGAGGATATATGTTAAGAGAGGATAGGATACCTAAGAGTATGTCAAAATGCACTGCTAAAGTCTAGTAAAATCAACACTGTAAGAAGCCTTTTTTCCATGACCAGTCGGATGTCGTCAGTTATTTTAACTAGTGTCGATACTGTGCTATGGCCAGGGTGGAAACCAGATTGATAAGGACTTAGCAGGCTGTTAAAGGAAAGGAAATGAGACAATTGATTATTAACAACACTCTCAAGGACTTTGGAAACTGACGAGGGATTAGGGACTTTGGGTAGAGGCAGAACATGTGCTTTCTTCTACGCAGAAGGAAAGCAGCCAGTAAAGAGAGAGTAGTTGATAGTGTGGAGGATGACAGGGGGTGTCGGATTATTGGAATGTTCGGATAACTGGATTGTGTAGAAAAATCTAGATAATTAAAATAAAGCATTTTAGAATGACCTAATTTAATAAGGGACCATGTAGGAAGCTGTGGGGCGGGCCCGGGCGGAGGGTGCCGGACTAATGGATGTGCCGAAGTACTGAAGTCCCGGATTAGTGACTACTGTATTACAGTCGATGTGTTGATTTTAATCAGAAGATTCTGGCTACATTTAAATTCAGTAACATGAAATAACGATTTCAGACAGTGTGAGGGGTAATTTGAAGATATCAAAATTATCGGTCGTTAACGTTAATGTAATCTTAGACGCAATAAAAATAGAAAAGCTATTTACTAATATTATTATCTGTTCTAATAGAAAATACTGCGCAGTTGGATATTGCCTATTATAAACTTGTAGTCACTGTGAAATGTGTATTTGTTACTTTTTTACATGACATTCCCGTCATTGAAAGCTATCAGTATAAAGTATTTTATACATAAGATTAGCTGCATAACAAGTAAATCCATAATTATTTAAAGTTGGTAAGTACTATTATAAAATGATTTATCACTGATTAATCTATAAAGCTGCAAAAATTCGAAGACATGTGACATCCACTAATCCGCATTGGGCCTGCGTGGTGGATTATGGCCCACACCCTCTCACAGAGAAGAGGACTGTGCCTCAGCAGTGAGGACATTAAAAGGCTGATGATGATGATGATGAATACAATAATTTTTTTTTTACAAAAAATACAACATGTGTTTGTATGTGTATTTTCTTCTGCGTTATTTGAAACTGACTTCCGAAATTAAAGTTATTTTGAAATTTTTAGAAGTCGGTGGTATTTTTTGTAAAAAAGTTTTTTATTTTTCACTTTTTGTTGCTGTACCCCAGAAGTAAAACTAAATATTAAAGTTATACCTGAATGGATAACCCCAATAACATGGAATTTGAACATTTGGAGACAACCAAAACGTCATCTGTGTATACATATTTTTTGTTTATGTTAATTTTTTCAAAAAATTCTGAATCAATTTTGATAAAATTTATATGGGACCCACCTGGGAAGTATACCCTATCAAACAAAAAAAAACCAAATCGGTCCAGCCATCTTTGAGTAGGTAATCGGGGAACATACATAAAAATAAAAAAAGGTTCTGACGAATTGAGAACCTGCTCCTTTTTGAAGTCGGTTAAAAAGTAGGCAATTTTGACACAAAAGCAATAAACATTTCTTATCCTTCGTCGACAATATGTATAATAATCAAAATTAAAATACAGAGGACGTCTGTTGAGGAGTTTTAAACTATGCTGCACTTGCAGTCCTGCCCCCTGTGTCCCAAAACATGCAGCACAAGTGACCTCTGCGCTGGCAGCAACGACGCCGAGGAGGTGTTTTTGGGTCAAGAAAATATAAAACACTGTCGTACCAGCGACACGAAGACGAAGAAGATGTGGATTAAGTTCAACCATAAATATCAAAAAATCGAAGACATGTGACATCCACCAATCCGCATTGCCCGCGTGGTAGATTATGGCCGACACCCTCTCACAGAGAGGAAGCCTGTGCCCCAGCAGTGGGGACATTAAAGGGCTGATGATGATGATGATGAAGTAGCTTGGCTACGAGTGTGACGGACTTCAAAAGAAGTGTAAGAAGACTGAAAAGAAAGAGAAATTGGGCGGCACTGGGTTTCAGATTCGCACTTGACCCGTCATCCTGGCCAGATTATTTAGATTTTTTTAGAACAGATGTATAGCCCAAGTATATTGTTTAACCATCCCAAGATGTCTTGGACTGGCAAATATACTTGGACGAAATGAAAAACCTTTAACGCAAAATAGGTGTTTAAATACATACCAATGTGTTATTAATTTTCAATAATGCAAACACAATAAAGCATTTTACCTTCATTTTTTTGCCGCCTGCGCCATTTCAAAATAGATAGAGACATACTTGCTACTGTTGAGATTATGAATGGTATTAGTTACAAGTTAATAACCTCTTAGTTAGGTTCAGACGGGAGTCATTTCATATAGATGCATTCAGAAACAGAACAGAAAAGAAAGAAAGAATGCCATCGATATGCTAAGAAGAAACCCTCTATGTCTATCCCATCATATATGCAAAATGAGATGATGAGTACCATGTGCGAGTCAATGGAGGATTAATATGTATTCGAATTAGCTTTAGTCAATTCAGAGCATTCAGAAGAATGTTATCTTGTCAATGACGAAGACCGTGCAAACATAAAATTTTCAGAAGACATACTTGGTAAAGTATGTCTTCTGATAATTTTAAGGAAAGACTTGACATTGTCGATGACCAATACAAGAAAGAATCTACGATGAAGAAGTCCATAATATTAATTTATCAGTCCGTGTAGTTTTATGGTATAAACTTTATGAAACGAGTATGCACTATAAATGAGAGCAAGCGTTAAAAGTGAATGTATAACATAACCAAGAGGAGTTAGCTTGAAATAAATTTGCTCTTTATAACAGATAAGGATACTTATATCTAGAAATTAACACCACGTTTCTATAGTGCTGGTCAAGGCTCTGATAAGGAAAACTGCTGGCAAATGATGGATATCAAAATTGATTGACCAAAAAGACCAGAAAAAGGATGTATTTTCAACTCAAGTGCACACTGGCGTATGGTATATTCTCTTTTAAGAACGAGGCCATGTCAAGTTCTGACACACCCTAATATTAGAAATGCGAAATTTTGGACGGATGGATGGATGTTTGTTACTCAGTCACGCCAGAAAGGTGGAACGGATCTGAATAAAATTTGGCAAATAGATAGATTATAGTCTGAAATACATAGGCTATAATTCGAAGAGAGATAAGAAGTACTAATTATACCAGAAGAAAAAAAACGACGCATTTTTTTGCATTGGATTTTGCACAAGCTGTAGTAGGTATACCACGTGCTATTTGCATCCTTTAGCTTCGTCAACGTACAAACATATTGTCATACCAGTTGATTGATTGATTGTAACCACACGTAGCACACTACTACTCAATCAACGAAATAATACCCTTGTTGCTAGTCACGGAACGACCACAATGGGTCAAAGAGATTGAATTACGAACTTCAACTGCCGCCGTCTCTTCCGGTTGATCTAGGTCGGTGTTGTCCATTATAAATTATGGTGAGTTTATTTTGGGACTGGGTGAAAGACTACCAATTGACTTTCAGTGTCTTATGTCCCATCTTTTTGTTCGAGCTTGATATTTCGCCGTCTGGTTCACTACATCCGTGTTTTGGTAATATCGACGGTTTTAGAACGCGGTTCAATAAAGACAAATAAATCACGATTTATTATATGCATTTCCAAATTCGTTTTCTATTGAGATTCTAAGATGCCTCATTTGAACTATGCCATTCTCCTTGAAGCAGGGCCCAGTGGTAAAGGCCCCGACTTACGAGTTGTACGTCGTGATTGCCAAGGTTCCAACTCAGGCAGGCGTTTTATTTTGTGTAATTTATACTATCACCACTGCTCTCAAAACGGTGAAGAAAAACATCGTGAGGAAACCGGCTTGTCTTAGAACCAAAAATTCGAAGACATGCACTGGGCCCGCGTGGTGGATTGCGGCCCATTCCATCTCCTAGAGAGAAGGCCTGAGTCCCAGGAGTGGGAACATTATAAAGCTGATTATGTTATTCTCTTTGATCCTGAGACATAAGATTTCAAACCTGCGATTTTAACGATATCATCTGCATAAAGTACGCACCGCTCGACTAGATACCGGAAAGCTGTAGTAGTATATCTACAGAGTGTAACGAAAAGGTGTGGTCATATTTTAAGTACCGGTTCTGCCCATGGCAATTAATAACTTTCTCTGAGAAAAAATAGAAATTTCCCAAATATAAAATTGGACTTTGCATACAAACTTATCATCATCAAAGTTTTCATATAGATGGGCAGATGCAGTTCTTAAAATATGAACACACCTTTCCGTTACACCCTGTATAGTTGCTTGTACATGGTAATTCAAGTTATTTGAACTTGTAGTTATGTAAGGTATTTACTTACAATTTTAACCTGTTGCGGCATCAGCTATACAGTTCGTGTTCTCATGGTTCTTTACAAGGTTAACATATATTTAAACAATCTGATTGCACTTTTTTTTTAAGTATCGATTGTTTTATTGCATTTTATACAGTCACCTTTATAGGTGTTGTCCACGACTTTAATTATAATTAAAAAAACTAATCTCAAAGAGTTGTTTTAATATGTGTCTCTGTGAAAAACAAATTATCGAAATTATCGAAATTTTTTAAATTATTTTTTTAGTTTTCATCTCCAGTGGCTGTACCAGTCGTTCTACCAATCAGCAACGGAACTGTTCTTTATATTTATTAATTTAAAAAATCTCTACATTGTATGTATAAATCAAAGTCGCTTTCCGCGTTCGTTTGTTTCTCTGCTAACTCATAAACCACGCAACGGATTTTAATGCAGTTTTTAACCGACTTTCGAAAAAGGAGGAGGTTCTATGTTCGACTGTATGTATGTTTTTTTTTTATGTATTTCCGCCGATTTCTCCGTCAGTTGTGGACCGATTTTCAAAATTCTTTTTTTATCCGAAAGAATATACTGCCGAGGTCCCATATAAATTTTATTGAAACTGCTTAAGCGCTTTTTGAGAAACTGAACAAAAACGAAAAATACGTTTACCTCGATGACGTTTTGGTGTACTCCAAATGTTTAAATTCCACGTTCCATGTTATTGGGGTTTTTAGTTGTGGGGTATAACAACTAAAAAGTGAAAAATAAAAAACTTTTTTACGAAAAAAAAACAACCGACTTTAAAAAGAAATACACTAAAAATTTTAAAATAACTTTAATTTCGGAAGTCGATGTCAAATAACGAAGAAGTAAATTACAAACACCGACTTCCGAAATTAGTTATTTTTGAATTTTTAGTGTATTTTTTTTTTAAAGTCGGTTGTTTTTTTTTTGTAAAAAAGTTTTTTATCACTAATAGAAAAACGACAAACGAGGAAGGTTTGAGTGTATAAATTATACCTACCCGTGCGGAGCCGGGTCGGGTGGCTAGTCAATTATAAAGGATAAGCAGCCTTTCAAGATCTAATCCGGGCCACTCAGAAACTCTTCACCAAAACTTCAATATTGACATTAATTAATCAGTACAGTGTCTGGGTGCTAATAAAGATACAATATAACAGAGAACACTAAACACAAATGAACTCAATCGTGCACCTTTATCAGTGGACTTTGTGTCTGTCTGACAACCAGTCCACCTGACGGATAAGTGATATATTTCCGAGCATTGAGTTGTAAAACACTAAGGGCTGATTTCACCATTCGCTCTATAAACTAAGTTTTAATTAACTAAGCTTAGCGTAAAAAATAAAAACCATAAAAAAAGATTATAGTGAGTTAACCTTAAAAGATAGACATATGCTGTCTTTTTTTTTGGACTTCCTAAGATTAGCGCGTTCAACCAAACAAACAAACTCTTCAGCTTTATGACAGCGGCTAAACGCGTTTAAGCGAGCTTAAACGTCGATAACTGGGCGTTTAGAATTGGTGAAATCGGCCCTTATGTTGAAGTCGCGTAGTTTACATTCTGGTACAGAAAGATAAAAAGTTTATTCGTGACTCGCATAGAAATGCACAAAAAAATGTAACATATTGACAAGGCATCACCATCATCAGCCTTTTAATGTTCCCACTGCTGGGGTACAGGCCTCCTCTCTGTAAGGGTGTGGACCGTAATCCACCACGCGGACCTAATGCGGGTTGGTGAAGAGAAAGGACCTGTGGGAGGTCCAAAAAGGCTCTTATCTCAGCAAATGCTACGATATTTTAAAAAAAAATCGCTGGTAGATATTCGAATAGGCTTCCCAAAACGGGTCGCTTAACAATAGAGCATTTAAGGTACTAATAGCAATGGGAGAGCATCTAGAACACCTTAACAGGATTCGCCAACCGACCCGATCGACAATGGTGTTGATTCTGTTGTGCACAAACTAAACTTAATTTAGACTATTGCTATCTTTTTCTCTCTAATAAAACCAGAAAGAGACGGACGTAAATTAGAGCTGTCACATTTAGTTTGAACTAATATTTCCATACAAATTAAGGGTACACGTAAAAACATGTCGTCTAAAAACACGGCGAAGCGCAAGGCGTAAACTAGTTTGACATCTCTAACTTAGTGCATAGCTATAGCCGTCCTTTTCTCGCACTGCCTTTTAGTAAAAGACAGCAATTCTCTAATTTTAGTTTACTTATTGAACAAGAGAATTCGCACCATTAGCCACAAATTACTTAGCCTACTTCTCTAAAACGACCAATTTCCACAGGCACAATTAAATCGTCTCACTTCGTATGGGGTCATTCGGTTTATGTAAGTATATATGGGGGTGAGGGGATCTTTGCTTTGCTTATTTTTGATGATATGGGGGACGGGGGGTCTGGATAGTGATTATGTCAGCATTATTTATACATTTAATTTTCTACTTTTTCTGCAGAAGGCTCATTAAATTCCTTGATAGTCTATAAATTCCTTTTTAACCGACTTCCAAAAGGAGGAGGTTCTCAATTCGTCTGTATGTTTTTTTTCTTTTTTTTTTGTATGTATGTTACGCGATTTCTCCGTCAGTTGTGAACCAATTTTCAAAATTCTTTTTTTATCTGAAAGAATATACTCCCGAGGTGGTCCCATATAAATTTTATCGGAATTGCTTCAGCGCTTTTTGAGAAACTGAACAAAAACGGAAAATACGTGTACTTCGATGATGTTTTGGTGTTCTCCAAATGTTTAAATTCCACGTTCCATTATATTGGGGTTTTTAATTATGGGGTATAACAACTAAAAAGTGAAAAATAAAAAACTTTTTTACAAATAAAACAACCGACTTCCAATAAAAAAATACACTAAAAATTCATAAATAACTTTAATTTCGGAAGTCGGTGTCAAATAACGAAGAAGTAAAATACAAACACCGACTCACTCAACTCGGTTGTTTTTTTTTGTAAAAAAGTTTTTTAGGGTCACTAGGCCATATAGGTCTCATGAACCGTGATAGTTAGACAGTTGAAATTTTCACAGATGATGTATTTCTGTTGCCGCTTTAACAATAAATACTGAAAAACAGATTAAAAAAATATTTAAGTGGAGCTCCTATACAACAGACATGATTTTTTTGCCGTTTTTATAGATAATGGTACGGAACCCTTCGTGCGCGAGTCCGACTCGCACTTGGCCGGTTTTTTTTTCTATCCTTTGAAGAACAATACAACAAAGAAACCCGAACAGATTAAAAAATATACCAATGTCTACCGGAGGGATTAAAAATTACTAAAATTCTGCCTACGTAATATAAGAATGGCCCCCATACATAGACATTAAACTTATAAGTTGGCTATAGCCAAAGATTAGCCTACTTCGCCAAAATGACCAATTTCCAGAAGCACAATATTAGCAGCATCGTAAAGCATCCTTTTAACTTCCAGGGATGCCGTGCAAGTGGCCGTAAATGGCGTACAATTGTCATCTCGACTTCCAATAGACTGGCAATTGCCTCACACTGGTGTAATTGGTGCTCTCGAACGTTCAAGTCATGCAACATCGAGGGCTGACCGATATTAAACACATTATACATTGTGGGATAATGCTGGATGATTGGTATGGATTATAGGAGCGAGAGGATAGTTTGATTCACGAGAGCTTTGGCTACCATATTATAAATAATTTAACGACAATTATCAATCAACAACAATAAAGAACTTACTTCTGATCATATTCTGACTTGGCGTCGATAACATACTATGCTGTGCAATAAGAATGATTTTAGGGTTCAAAAATAATAATTCTATTTAGCACGTAACTTACGACTATCAACAAAAAATATTAGACACTATTTTTCCCTTCAACAAATCAATAAAAGATTAAAGATTAAACGCATCAAAGTTCAAGAGTGGGACTTGTTATTCCACTTTTAGGTAAAAAGTGTCCTCATTGTTTCTTTACGTGACAAAAGAAAAAAATACTTGTCGAATACTTTTTGGTAATCAAACAGAAGAACTAAATAGATTTTTTAGTATCTCTACCCGCTCTTGAGATATTAGAGAAGAAAACAAAACCGAAGACAAAAATAATAATTTAGATATGGATTAACAAGAATGGCCTAGAAGGTATATGCAGGTTATATCAATCAGGCTTACCAATAATATAATTAACACATTAATCAAATGAGTGTCATACCATCTAAGATAAAGAAATGCAGTGTGACGCAAAAGCGCAAATTAAGTAGATACTTATCCACTATAATAAAAATACTTAATGAAACGGAAACTGTCGCTAAGCCAACCGATCAATAGGAAAAGATGAGATAATAAGTTTTATTTGCGCAGCCTGTACTAACTGATAGGAGGAGGAGAAGTGATGGCCCAGCTGTATTGGCCGCGACTTACAAGTTGTAGGTCGTGAGTTCAAACACAGGCAGGCGCTTTACTTTGTGTAAATTATTTCATCACCACTGCTCTCAAAACGGTGAAGGAAAACATCGTGAGGAAACCGACATGTCCCAGAACCAAAAATTCGAAGACATGTGACATCCACCAATCCGCATTGGGCCCGCGTGGTAGATTATGGCCCCCTCCCTCTCACAGAGAGGAGGCCTGTGCCCCAACATTAAAAGGCTGATGATGATGTACTAACTGAACCACCAGAACAAAAAATTCGAAATCGTGTTACAATCCGCACTGGGCCCTTGTAGTGGATTACAGCCCTCTTCCTGTCAAAAGAGGAGGCCTGTGTCCCAGGAGTGACAAAATTATAAGCTGATTATTTTATGCTGTCTGTGTAGAAAAAAAAATCGTAGACATGACGTATCATCCACCACTCGAATTTGGCACGCGTGGTGGATTACGGCCCACACCCTCTCACAGAGAGGAGGGCTGTGCCAGCAGTGGGGACATTAAAAGGCTGATGATTATGTCCATGTAGACATACCTACCTATAGACCGACAAAGATATCAATCCCCTATTTGACTTGCACCTTATCCATTTTCCCACGTGTTACTAAAAGAAAATAAACGGTTAATCAGACTGTAATTACTTCACTACCGGCGTTACGGTAGTTTCGCGGAGTCGTGGTCTTTAATGGTGGTTTAAGGACTAGAATGGTGTGTGCGGTTTTGCGAAACTGAATAATTGCCAGCATGTGGTGTAACAGAGCCACTGTGTCTAATGATGTTAAATTGGCACCTTCAGGCTTTTTAGCGTTCCTCGGTAAAGGAATAAAACTTTGTCTTTTAATTTTTTTTAGTACGCTCCAAGAAATTAAGACTATCTCCCTATGAATTTTGCTCGATTTTCGTTTCTCGTCTTAGATTGTCGGATTTTACGCGATTCGCGCCAAGTGGAATAGATCTTAGCGTATTACCCGTTGTAGTCTACTCATATCACAACCCGTTATCATTAAATTAAATAACTTATTCTCACAGTATCACGTATTGTAAACACGAGTAAAATATAAGAGGACAAAGCAGCCCAAGAAATTCCAGGAGCACAAAATAGAAACTCCAAGAGTATGCCGTAGATAGATGAGGAATAGATCATAATCATACTAATCCTAGATGTCGGATTCAGGCCATGCTTACCATAAAAATGCATAAGTGCATTGTCATCGGTACTGAACCAACTCTGTAGGATTTTTTTTTTTTTTTTTTTTGGGGGGTGGGAAATCATCCTATGACTTCTTCCGCTCTAGGGTGGAGCGGAAGGGTGTGTCAGACTCTTACTGACTAAAACCCACCCCTGTTCCTCCCTGCCTCGAGTGCCCGGGGGCGAGGTAACTCTTTCGAATTTATCCTCCACCCCCGGAACTCTGTAGGATAAGGGCAAATGGTTCAAATTCAGCTTGCAAGATTACCCGGGCCTGCGGACGGCGAATAGTGGGTAACTAAGCTTATTTCTTGCCTGCCCGGAGGTTGAGGATAAATTCGAAAGAGTTACCTCGCCCCTGGGCATTCAGGGCAGGGAAGGAACAGTTGTGGGTTTTAGTCAGTAAGAGTCTGACACGCCCTTCCGCTCCACCCTAGAGCGGAAGATGTCATTGAATGACTTCCCACCCCACAAAAAAAAAAGTTTGCAAGATTTGACCCGAACAAACAAACATTGCAAGTTATATAGAAGCTTGTAACATATAACCTCCAGAACCATAGGAAAGGAAGTACAAAATTATCTTTGTTAATACAAAACGTGCGAACAAAAACCAGGTGGATCTTAAATAAAACATGTAAATCTAAAGAGGACAGGTTTATACGGTACGCTATTATTGCGGCCATTACTCCTGGGAGGCGAGATGGCATGACGCATAATTATGCCCTTGGAAACTGAAGATATGAACCCTCTATGATATAATGATCATGGTGGACTATTTGAGTATATTTAAAACCAATCTTGTTCCAATAATTGAGGTGCTCTCAAAAATATGTATTTTTTAACATGGAAAAAAATATAAAAATCTTTACCCCTGGTGGACATCCTACCCACACGCACAAAACGTTTTAGGAACACATTTCATTGTGCGTACAGCTAAAGAGTGGAATTCCCTGTGAGAGTCGGTGTTTCCTGATAACCGCAACCTGAGGGTCGTTAATACATTGACCGCCATATATATATATTAATAGATTTTTAATTGTGTCTGTTTTTCTGGCAGTCAACGTGTTAAGGCGCTATTAGCTGCCAATGACCTTGAGTGATTAGCTTGCGGGTTCTGCGCTGAGCTCACGTAACGCGTCGTATGTCCACCCAGTAATAGGACTCGCCCATCAAGGAGCGCTGTCCGAAATTGCATGCATTTTTAATTTATTACACATAAAACCACAGGTATTAAACTAAAACTCTGAGACTAAATTATAAATAATTAAATGATCTTTAAAATGGTGAAGGTTTCATAAAAATACGCTTTATAGTTTTTGCGTGATTCTCAATTTTTTATCCGCGTTAGACATAACTTTACAAAGTAATTACACTATGTTATAAAAATATAATTTCAAATATTCTGAGATCAAATAACGACGGCAATTATTGTCTAGAGTAACATATATTTTTTTCAAAGAAATAAGACTAGTCGTTTAGACGTGATGTCCGATTAAAAACCATTAAAAGTCGTATAATTGCGACTTAAGTCAAAAGTGAATAAGTTACTTCTATGCAAGCGTGCTCATCTTCGAACTCATCATCGATAAATAAAAAAGAGTGGGACTTAATAAGTGCGCACTATTACTTCTTGAGGGGGGGAATCGTCCAATGACTTCTCCCGCTCTGGGTGGAGCGGGAGGGCGTGTCAGACTCTTACTGACTAAAACCCACCCCTGTTCCTTCACTGCCTGAGTGCCCAGAGGTGCGGTAACTCATTTTTAGAATTTATCCGCTACCCCTAGGCATATAATTTATATAATTAGTAACAGTTGGAATAGGTATAACATTATACTATCTATCTTCCTCATCATAATAAGTTAATAGCAAAAAAAATATTGTTTTAAACAGGCCATTATATTATACCAGCTATCATAATAATTCAATGCGTACTTACACAAAATTTCGTATCCGTACGTTGAGCATTGAAGAGTTTCTACATCTAGAGTTAATCCTGGATTTCGATTCAGGTCATGCTTACCAAAAAAATGCATTGTCATCGGAACTGTACATCATCATCATCATTTCAGCCGAAGCCTCCCCCAAGTGTCGCCACAATGATCGGTCCTGTGCGTCTCGCATCCATCGACTACCCGCGACCCTCACCAGGTCATCGGTCCACCTTGTGGGAGGCCGTCCAACGCTGCGTCTTCCAGTACGCGGTCGCCATTCCAGAACATTTCGGCCCCATCGGCCATCTGTTCTGCGAGCAATGCGCCCTGCCCACTGCCACTTGAGTTTGGCGATTCTTCGGGCTATGTCAGTAACCTTAGTTCTCTTGCGGATATCATCATTTCTGATTCTATCACGCAAGGAAACTCCGAGCATTGCCCTCTCCATTGCCCTTTGGGTGACTGTAAGCCTGATGAAGCCCATTGTGAGCGACTACGTTTCAGTTTTATAAGTCATCACTGGCAACACGCACTGGCCATAGACTACCCAGATGCAAAATTTCAGCTCAATCGGATGCCAACAAATGGTTAAAAAATGATTTGCAAATTTTGACGGACAACTTCAAACATACATACGAACAGTGCAAGTTAAAAAACAAAAAAAAAAAAACAACCGACTTCCAAAAAAGAAAAAATAACTTTTATTTCGGCAGTCGGTGTTTGTATTTTATTTCTTCGTTATTTGACACCGACTTCCGATATAAAAGTTATTTTTTAATTTTTAGTGTATTTTATTTTTTGGAAGTCGGTTGTTTTTTTTTTTTTTGTTTTTTATTTTTCACTTTTTAGTTGTTATACCCCAGAACTAAAAACCCCATTATCATGGAACGTGGAATTTACACATACTCGTAATTGGAGAAAACCAAAACGTCAACTAGGTATGCAATTTCGATAAAATTTATATGGGACCACCTCGGGAGTAAGTATATTCTTTCTGATAACAAAAGAATTTTGAAAATCGGTCCACAACTGACGGCGAAATAGGCGGACATACATCGTACACACAGTCGAACATAGATCTTCTTCCTTTTTTGAAAGTCGGTTAAAAAGAGCAAATTGCCTTATAGTACATGTATTTATTTTCAAACTAGTCCAGGTATTGAAAGCAGGTGCTATGCAAACGAGTCTAGACCATAAAGATTGCATCTCGAGAAAAATTGATGACAAATGATGAGGATGAAACTAATTAACGTCACTTTAACTTGGAAGAAATTTTGCCGCCAATCGAACTACTTTTACAGTCAATTTTGTCTTTTTTGTACACTTCTCAGCAATCCCTTTCTTTTGACACCCATATCATGGGAATGCATAAAAAATAACTAGTCCGCCATATTGGATTTAGAATGACGTCACTTAGCTAACCATGCCATCATTTACTTAGTTACAGGTGAAGCTAACAATGGCGTGTTAACATTTAGGTAGTGCATGTCACTTTATCTAGGTCCTCTGGTCTTCCTAATAGCACTGAAACAAAGGGTCCCTCGAAATCAGCGTTACTGCCTGGGTACGGCTGCATCGACTCGATATAAACCTTTTGACTTTAAAATGTCCATTTGAAGTCCAATGCCCTGCGACTTCAAATACAACAATGATCAATTTCTTTCTATCTTGATCCCACTGGGCTATAAACCTGTCGCTAGTGGATCAAGTGTGATTAAAGGAATTATCAGAAACTGACATGTGACAAATAGGAATAATTTTATTAATAATATAAACAATTACTAGATAAACATAGATTAGTTGACGTCAATAGGTTGTTTGGTCGCCACGGTCAACGTGTCCGTTGCACGAGACTTAGCTTTCATTGTAAGTACCTACCCTGGGTTTAAAGGGGTAAAAGTTTTGATAAGATTATAAGATATTAAGATAGGGAAAGTGATAATATCGGTCATTGTATTTATATTATGATGGGTTATTCCCGGTTGCACGAAAGGTTAATAAAAGGTAAACATGCCTCTCGATGTCGATGTAGTGGATCTTACGATAAGAATTGATCACTTCAGGATGTGACCGATCATTTCATGAAATAGTTGCATTTCATGATGTAGCCGGCTAACACTGGCCAAATCGTTTAACATATCATAAATGTAGGGTGTCTGTCGCAGTCAACTAGCTTAATTCACCATTCAGTTAACAACATAACCTTTTAACTAAACGGCGCCATTCAACGAGCAGCCTGAATGATAATATTCAGACGGTGCGTCGAATACAACATTTCAGGCTGGCTGATACTTAGGCTCCGTCGGCTTACCTTACTTACGACCGCAGTCAGCACATTGTCGGCTGAATGCAAATCAAAACTAATTTTCCGACAAAAACAAAGTAACATCAGCACCTCTGTCGGTGAACAACATACATACCTAACTAGTTTACGATATGACCCTATAATGAAATAGACGTAGTTAAATAAGATTATTTCATGGTATGGTCAAACATTAGGATCATATCGTTAAACGCTAGTGTTCGGTCATTTGGCTAGCTCATATCATGATGTGACCAACGGGCACTGATCTGTATCATGAAATATGACCATTTCATGAAATGGTAAAACACATTATGAAATGTTCAATTCTGTGATCCGGCCACGACAATGATATATCGGAACGACATACTACTCTGTCAAGAAAGTACCGGGAAAAAGTCAATAGTACACAAAATGTCAGTTATTCTTCCAAATTATTTTATCGCCTTCAAAGTATGCTCCTTCCGAAATGATACACTTATGCCAACGAATAATTCCAATCTTCGAAACATTTTTGAAACGCTTTTTCCGGAATTGAGTTCACTTCTCGCCGATAATTCTCTTTTATGTTTTCTACCCAATGAAAACTGGTGCCGAGAATTGGTAATTTCAGTTTAGGAAAAAGAAAGAAGTCGGCTGGAGCCATATCTGGTGAATAAGGTGGTTGCTCGATGGTATTTGTTAATTTTTTGGTCAAAAATTCGTTCGCAATGATGGCCTTGTGCGAAGGCGCTTTATCGTGGTGCAAAATCCAAGAATTTTCTTTCCACAAATCTGGGCTTTTTCGTTGAATTTGCTCTCTTAAACGCCGCATAATCCCCAAATAATATTCTTAATTTACCGTTTGACCTTCCGGCAAGAATTCCGAGTGCACAACACCACGATAGTCAAAGAAAACAGTCAACATGACTGACTTTGGCGTGGTTTTTTCGGTTCAGTTGGAAGGCGCCACTCCGAAGCTTGTTGACTGGTTTGCATGTAAAACTCGTAAACCTACGTCTCGTCACCAGTTTTTTTTTTGTGGTTGTGGGAAATCATCCGATGACTTCTCGAGGGCGTGTCAGACTTTTACTGCCTAAAAGGGATGGGCCCCTGTTCCTTCCCTGCCTGAGTGCCCAGGGGCGCGGCAACTCTGTTTCGAATTTATCCACGACCCCTGGGCAGGATAACAATGCGTTTCATGAATGTTGGGTAGGAATTGACTCATTCTAGCTAGTCCTCAGCGAATCTTATGCGATTGAGTTTTTGGAGAAAATTCGGGTTTTTTGGACTAGTCGAGCGGCAATATATTTCATACCTAAGTGAATGTTTAAAATGGTACGGATCGACTCGTGAGACACAGAAAGTTCAGCGGCTATCTCTCTCAACTTGAATGAGGATTTTCAGTCACTATTTCCTTCACTTTTGCAATGTTAACTTCAGTTGATGACGTTGATGGCCTACCAGAGTGAGGTAAATCCTTCATCACTTCTCGACCGCTTTTGAACGAATTGTACCATTCATAAGCACGTGTTTTGATAAAGTCGATTCACCGTTAGCCTTCTGTAAAATTTTCAGCAACTCCGAACACGAAATTACATTTGTGATGCAAAATTTGAGACAAACTCTTTGTTCGATGTTTTTGTCCATTATTAAATTCGCAACACACTAGAGATGATTCAACAAAGATTAATGGTAAAAAAATGTTTAAAAAAAACGCTTTTATCAGGGACAATGAACTAAAAAGTTGGAAATAAATTCTAGTAAGTATTTGGCGTGTAGGTACTTAAGTATATTCTTAAAAGCTTGAGGTACTACCCGTTACAGGTTAGATACTATACTTATGTGCCTTAACCCAATTTATTTAGATACTTTTTTGACAGAATGTATTAGCATCGGGAAACCAAGAGAAATGAAAGATATAAAAGAATAAGTTTTTCTCAGTTTCATACACTTTTATACCTATATATTATTGATACCCTGTTTTTCTTACAGATCTGTATAAAATTATTCTAACGAAACTCTTTTGTGACCAAACAATATTTTTGTCAGTATATTGCGCATTTCGAAGCAACTGAGAATAACCCCACTAACAATTAATAAAATTATTATTTCGATTCGATAATTTGCCGGACTTTGGACCCGATTGGTACGACATTGAGTTGACCGAAGTCCGTTCGAATGGCCGGACTTTGGACCCGATTGGTACGACATTGAGTTGACCGAAGTCCTTTCGAACATTCCTAACTTCCAAAATAGTATGAGTGTTCGCACTCTGCGTACTAATTAACTGTTCCTACTTATACTAGTATGAACCGTCTAAGAAGGTAGCTAAGTACGTAAATATCACTACGAGTATTATAAAACAGTTCACAACAAACTCAAAAACTACGGATTTTCATGCGGTTTTCAGCAATAGACATAGTGATTCATGAGAAAGGTTTGGCGGTATAATTTGTACCCATTCGAAGCTGGGACGGGTCGCTAGTCTTGAATAAAATAAACATCTGGATAACAGAATCTAGGTTAAATTCTGCCGGTCTCCAGTAAAGGAATAACAACTGGCCGGAAGAATTGAGTATGAATGTGGATGGCTATAGCGAAGAGGATGAAATAACTATTGGATTTGTCAGGGAATAACTAACTTACAAAAATAGCAAAACACAGCTGGCAACAGAGGAAGAGATGCGTACTAACCCGAAATGGATTAGAATAAAGACAGGAAACTTGTGGTTATCACAACAGACGGAGAAATATTGCCAAGTTGAGCAGAAGAATTAAATGCTAGAAGTAATAGTGCTGTTTCCTGATACCTATAACCTGGAGGTCGTTAAGTCAAGAGTGAATAGGTTACTTCTAGACAAGCGTGCTCCAACATCGACCACATCATCACTTATCATCAGGAAAGAAAGGTAGCCAGTATACAAATGACACATATACTCGTACGTACATCTTTTAAATTACGCGCAACTTCGAAATATAACGGTTTGTAACACTTTGCCTTTCCAATATCCAGCTATCGTTTCTAAATAGGTAAAAGTAACAGAAGAGCTATCGGTTTTGACCAGATACCTATACAATTAGAACGGAGGATATCGGACAACCGCGCAATCCCACGCACCTACATGGGGTCATAAATACTACGTGCAATATTAGTTCTAATCTAAAGTGCTACAAGATTAACATTACTTTTTGATAACCGCCATTTGGCTACGCAGTTATTGGAGAACTTTGTGGTATTCTTATTAGCAACATTTTTGCTGAAAATTCTTAATTCCTTTCTGCTTTATCAATGAGCCTCTTGTCTTGATCTGATTTCGGTGGTGCAGTCGTCTTTATCTTTCACTAGCTTTTTTCGTTTATCTGAGGTTCTTGTTCTTATCTGGGTTTGATTTCGGTGGTGCAGTCGTCTGTATCTTTCGCTATCTTTTTCCATTTTCATTGAGCCTCTCTTCCTTTTCCCAGTTAATTTTCAGTGTAGCAGTCGTCTTTATCTTTCACTAGCTTTTTTTTCTTTTCCTTGAGGCTCTTGTCCTTATCTGGGTTTGATTTCGGTGGTGCAGTCGTCTTTATCTTTCACTAGCTTTTTTCGTTTATCTGAGGCTCTTGCTCTTATTTGGGTTTGATTTCGGTGGTGCAGTCGTTTTTATCTTTCACTATCTTTTTCCATTTTCATTGAGCCTCTCTTCCTTTTCCTAGTTAATTTTCAGTGTAGCAGTCGTCTTTATCTTTCACTAGCTTTTTTCTTTTCCTTGAACTTTTGCTGAAAATTCTTTATCCCTTTCTGCTTTATCAATGAGCCTATTGTCCTTATCTGATTTCGGTGGTGCAGTCGTCTTTATCTTTCACTAGCTTTTTTCGTTTATCTGAGGCTCTTGTCCTTATCTGGGTTTGATTTCGGTGGTGCAGTTGTCTTTATCTTTCACTATAGCTTTTTGCTTTCTCACTGAGCCTCTTGTCCGTATCGTACTAATTTGTTATTTCTATTTTAGTTTTTGTTTTGTGTTGTTTTTATTATTTCATATCCATTCCGAATTAACCTTAACGGTGCTACAGAAATACTTGAATAACAAACAAACCAAAGGCAAATAAATATGCACACCGAAAGATAATTTACCATCTGATCGTATCTGTTTAGATATTATAAGATAAACTGCTTTATTTATCTACTTAATACATTGGCGATAATATTTCATCATTCCCATTGACTTAGTGTTTACAGGGTACTGGGTTTATCTTGGAAGTTCATGGATGCAACTGCACTGCTTGGAATAGCCAGTTTTGATATCAACAATGTTTCAAGTCCGATAAAGATTAATTATTTAGTGTCGTGTTTACTGAATTGAAATTAAGAAGAAGGTCAAATAGGCAGTCTCTCTATGTAAAATACTGGTATGGAAACCAACCTCAATAAAGTTGGCCAAAAAAAAAAAAAACATACATAAATAAACGTCCGGCGCACCCTGGGCAGTCAGCACTCACCAGATAGGCAAATATTTTTTAACTGACATAGCTAGAGCTATTCCGTAAAGTACCAATACCAGAGAAGAACTGTGGTGTTCATTTGCCTGGAAAAATATATTAGAAGAATATTATGGAGCTTGATTGGATGACCAATTTTCTACTAGGTCAAATACATTTCGCCAAAACATTTGAAAATGAATCATCAGGTGTCACCAAGACATTCTTATAGATTGTTAGCACGATAATCGTGACGAACAGTGAGTTTAATTTTTACATAAATTTTATATTACGAGACTATTATAAAAGTCATAAGCAAAACATGTTTTTTTTATATTTTCCCATTTACAAAGGTTGAGTTCAAAAGCCGCGTGCAATAACGTAGTTAAGCAGAATTTAAATATGACATTGTATTATTTACCGTTCATAATAAAATTGAATATGAATGGCAAAAAAAAAAAAACTTTTTTACAAAAATAACAACAGACTTCCAAGAATACACTCCATATTCTATCGGATAAAAAAAGTATTTTGAAAATCGGTCCTCAATTGACAGAGAAATGGGCGGACATACATAAAAAAAAACATACAGCCGAACATAGAACCTCCTCCTTTTTCGAAGTCGGTTAAAAAGAGGTAGACCAAAGAAAAAATGGAATTAGTGTGTATAAGATGATAATTATGAAGAATGAAAGGAATGAAAAGATGTAAGCAGGGAAGATGGGGAGTGAAGACCCCAAATAAATTGTGTAAAGAAAGTTGTTTTTATTTTTGATAGGTTCGTGCTTGAACACTATCTCACCTGATGGTAACCGATGGTGTGGTTGCGTTGGGGCACGCTTGCCTAGGAGTGACCTGTTCACTCTTGACTTAAAGACCTCCAAGACTTAAGGCCCTAGCTATCAGGAACGACAGACGTGCGTATGGGTGGGATGATTTTCAAACGAAGGAATAAACAGAAAAGTCTCAGCAGTTAATATCTAGTCTGAAAACAATTTAAAAATAAGTTGTCTACAACAGATATTTCGTAATGTCTATGCGCAATGACGTCTGACTGAATGATATTTTTAACTTTTTCCGCGGAATTCTGTCAGAACATAATATTTTTAGTGTAAATATATAAATATGTATACTGCGTATATTATGTGATCTTTATGAGCACGCAACTGATGAGACGCATCATCAATTATGGAACATTTTTAGAAAAAGTTCTTTGTCATCGCAACTGGTTTTGTAAGTAGTTAATTAACTATACTAATCTAAAGTAGTCCAGCATTCTATTCAAATCTCCAGCATTGGTTTTGCCTACCCGGGCCTGCGGATGGCGAGTAATGGGTAGCTCGCCGTCCGATCAGCACCAGGCCCGAGAGTCGACGGCGCGTAGTGTTCCACGCGCGCCTCAAAGAGTTGTCAGCAAATAATGACGGATGATAACACACCCCAAAAAAAATACGAATTGGTTGTTTATAGTCGCGTTTGAACACTATCTTCACGCAATGATGTGGTCGAAGATGGAGCACCCTTGCCTATAAGCCACTGTTGACTTAAAGACTCCCCTATTGAAAGTATCAGGAAACACATTTTTACTAGTTTTTATTCTTTCCTGTCAGAGGCTCTACTTAAGTTTTTTCAAGGTCAGATTTTCCTTTGCAGCAGGTATCCTATCATAGTGAACAAGGCAAGTACTTCTAGCAGTCATATAATGTCCAATACCAATTCTATGTCCTCTTGAAACGCTTTCGTTCTGTTCGGCAAAACGAACACAATATACCGACGAGCTAAACTGGTCACCATAGAAAAAGCGTAAAACAAATAAAAATCGGTAAATAACTATAAAATCTAAGCATCAACGTAAAATCACCTGATATCGCACCTACTCACACTAGTGTAACACATAACAACAATTCAACAAATCTATTGATGTGTGTGCACACAAAACTATTTACCACAGAAGTAAACAGCTGTGTGTTTACATCTAGTGCGCGTGTACTTAACGCGCTCATGAATTTTTAAAGCTCACGATTCTTTTGGAGACGTCTAAAAGACGAAAAAAGGCATTCAACTTATGCTAAAGATAGTTCTAAAAGCATAAGCAAAAATAAAGCGACTAAGAACTCTGCTTTCGTTGCCGTATGTGCTATTTCAAGAAACAATGCAGACAGTAGAAGCTGCGTCTCGCAAAGAATGAAAATATAATGAAAATGCTACGTGGATGATGCTTGAATAAAAAATAATTATTATTCTATGCAGTCCGCCAATTAGATTATCAAAAAAAAATTGACGTATTTTTTGCTTTAAAAACTGACCAGATAAAGCTCATCAAAGTTCGGGAGTGAGGGCTTGTAACGTCACTTCTAGGTAATAAGTAGTACATTTTATGTTTTACGTCACGCGAAATTTCAACACACCGTACCGTCTTCATTTTTGGTTCCCGGAGAAAATAAAAAATACGTGTCTAAAATTTTTTGCTAATTTAACTGATGGATCAAATAGATTATTTTTAATCATCTACCTTAATGGCTGATCTGTCAGACAACAGACACGAAAGAAAATCTATTGTTCGTGGTCACATATGACCTACGTGACAGATGAGGTTTTATTATAACATGCCGATTTTAGAACAAGTGCAATAACAGCACAAAAAACCGCGGTTTTGGTAAGGTTTCAATTGTTTCTTTCCACATTTTCACGTCTTCTGCGTTCCCAGTTTCCCATAGATAGCTGTTTCAGAGAATTTCGCCACAATATGAATGGTATTTCAGACACTTGATATGGTAAAGTAAATTGTTTCATTATTCTTATTCAAATTGGGTATTACATCAGAAATTAAGTCTTAATCTTCATACATAGTCAATAGCCCATTGTTTCGAAATTGTGTAGACGAATGAACTACACAAAGTAGATACTATTTATTTAGGTGACATAGATACTGATTCTACTACGCCTTTGATTCGTGAAGTATTGTTTTTAGAATCCAAATAAGGAGGAAAAGTAAACAACCAAACATTTTTACGCTGAGTAACGCGAAGGTCTACGGAAAACGAGGAGGATGTTTACAATGATGGTCAGCAGAGGTCCAAAAAGTTGGTATAACCCAAGAACCTTGCAAGACAATGCCATTGATCGAATTCGATTAGGTTGCAAACTGCGTATTCATGATCCTCATTCAGAGGAATCTGTTGATAAATGCCACAAGTCTTGTACATAACGTCAAGAGTGGAATGCATTTCTACGTTGGGCTTGGTAGTGTGATAAATAACTACATTTCGTCAATTGTTTAAGGATATGTAGTAGGGAGCGGGCCATACCGGTGGACTTAATGAGACTACAGGATACTACTGAAAATATCGAAATATAGTAGTTTGTCGATGGCAGCTTGGGAACCTGGCATACGTTCTGACATTAATTCAGCAGTTGTGCCTGCAATCAAGACTGGGAACTGGGAAAACGACTCTGAATTACTATTTTTACCAACTAGAGATTTACACGGGTTGGCTTGCACAGATCAAGCAGCAGTCAAAGATTCCAAATCAGCTGTTCCGATATAGCTAGAAGGCCCTTTACAAAAAAGGAAGGAAGACACAAATGACTCACGATGATGGTAACAAAACGATGGTGTCATGCAAGACACATTACGGTGCAACATTAGCGGGTATTTCGCAAATGATCGCGGTGCGCGTACGCCGCAATCTTCCGCCCTGCGCCGGCGCATTGCGAAACGTGCTGCTCACATGTCGCGCGATTTGTATGCCGTAGTGCGTTAGGGATGCCTGCTGGTTAGCCAGAACAATAGAGGAGAGTAGTAAACATAACGACACGGTTTTTTTTAGGGTGGGTAATCATCAAATAACTTCTTGGGAGGAGCGGAAGGCGTGTCAGACTCTTACTGACTAAAACCCAACAGTGTTCTTTCATGTGCCAGGGGCCGCGGTCTCTTTCAAACAGAACATACCATATAGTAGAATACTAAACATAACATCACTCCTGGAATCACAAAAGGATTTGGCACATGACTCTATAGAGATCGTAGACGCTATAGACCACACATATTCGCCAGTAATGTTTAAGTCTCATGTCATAGGGGGCGAGTCTAGAAGTAAATAATAATACTAGTTACTTTCAAGGTAGGAAACCAAAGAGTTAAGAGCACCAAAATATATCAACATTTAGATATGAAACTGCATATGATTACGATTACAAGTTATTACAACCAAGAAAGAATATTCAAGAAAGAAAGTTTTCATAATCAGAGTAACACAATAGCTACTGTTATGAAAACCAGACTTTATTAAAAGCAACAAATATTACATTTTATACAGATGCGCGGCTGCAATCTGATCGTGACGACACGGTTGGCGCAGTGGTTGAGCGTTCGGCTGCTGCCCTGAGTGTCGCGGGTTCCATTCCCGCACGGAACAAATATTTGTATGACCTGCAAATAGTTGTTCCGGGTCAGGGTGTCTTGTATGTGAGTATACATGTTTGTGAACGTACCCACGATACAGGAGTAATTCCCAGTGTGGGGCAAAGTTTAAAAAAGTAAAAAAAATCTGATGCAAAAAAATCTTTTTTACAAAAACCACAAACGGCTTCTAAAAATTGCAAAATAACATTAATTTCGGAAGTCGGTGTTTGTATTTTTTAGTTTCTTCGTTATTTGACACCGACTGCCGAAATTAAAGTTATGTATTTTGCAATTTTTAGAAGTCGGTTGTATTTTTTGTAAAAAAGTTTTTTTTAATTTTTCACTTTTATGTTGTATACCCCAGATGTTAAAACTAAACATTAAAGTTATGCCCGAATGGATAACCCTAATAACATTGAATTTGAACATGGAGAGAACCAAAACGTCATCGATAAAATTTATATGGGACCACCTCTGAAGTAAGAGGTACCAAACAAAATTTCGGCCATTACCCAATTAATCAACGTGCTAATGAAGTGTATGTCTTAATGCACTTTGATAAAGAACTTGAAAAAGAAAAAAAAAGACAAAAATAAAAAACTTTTTACAAAAAAAATACAACCGACTTCCATAAATAATACTAAAAAATGCAAAATAACTTTAATTTCGGAAGTCGGTGTTTCTAGTTTGGTTTCTTCGTTATTTGACACCGACTTCCGAAATTAAAGTTATTTTGCATTTTTTAGTATTATTTATGGAAGTCGGTTGTATCTTTTTTGTAAAAAGTTTTTTATTTTTCACTTTTTAGTTGTTGTACCCCATTCTAAAACTAAATTAATAGTAAAGTTATGCCCGAATTGATAGCCCCAAAAATAGGGAATTTGAACATAGTTGGTGAAATTAGGGTGTATCTGGGTGAACTGTACAAATCTGTATACCCCTTCAGAGCGTCTCAGCGTGATGTAATGTTGTGAAGTGGTGAAAACAATATACAGACATGCGATTGCAGCAATTCTGGAAGGTTTGCTATCATTTATTGAAGAGTTCCATTGTGTATCTCTGAAGTTCTTTATCAGATCTTCACCAAATTAAAATGGGACCATGTGAAGGAACAGCTTTCAAATAAAAAAAAAATCTTCAAAATCGGTTCACGTAGTAAAAAGTCATGAACACTTAAAAAAAATAATACATTGGAATGGAGAACCTCCTCCTTTTTTGAAGTCGGTTAAAAAAAGAAAAAAGAAGAAACAAGAGTCTTTTAAGGGCGATAAAGTTAATCCAAATGATAAAAGGACTGTCATTGATTGACTAAAATTGTCCCATATTACTTGGGGTCTGTGCTATAGGTTTCCTTTTCTGTCATATCATACCTCCCTACATTTACCCAAATTTATATAATCATCAACGAAATATAAGTATCATCATCACGTTTTTACATCTTGGTACAAACAATACAAACTTGACGCACGGCAAATTAGCAAATAATGGCATAGTTTGCAACTGTACTTTTTGTGCGGACTTATTTAGTATGCATTTACATAACTTCAACTACTGTTAAAAGTATGATTAATGGCTCTCAGCTTAGCACATCAGAATTCATGATTAATTTGGCTGAAGTAAATAGTTTTTAGTGATTTTTTATGGAGAACATCAAAGCTATTTTCCACAAGATAGATACTACGATTGAGGATAAAAAACCTAGAAGAGATTGACATAGACCGGGGTTGTAAGACACAGAAGGGACGAGTAATATGTATACTTTGCAGTGGATGAAACGCTGTAAATGTTGATGATAGAAAGGACCTAAACTCTAAAGACGAGATCCGTAGGTCTATCGAGATCCGTGACGAGCTCTGAGATCAATAAAACTACCAGAGAATTTGCGCAAGTTTACGAATAGAATAAACTGCTGAAGAAGAAGTCACCAGATTGCAGAATAATCTTTACAAACATTGTTATCAGACAACGCTTAAAAATGCTTAAAATAGGCCAAATAAACATTGCTATAATTAAAACAGAAATATGTAGGACTACACAATACCGTCATAATTTCTGCAGATCTCCAGTTAGATAATATTTGCGTCATATTGCGGAGGAATACTGACACGAACAGTGAGCATGCTTGACCCTAGATAAAGGACTTATATACGCACAGAACGTGTCGTAAAAACAAATAAGTACCTAAGGGTTCAATGGTCAGCAAATATTGTAACAATTTATGATTGTATTGTTTTGATTCAATTACTCTTACTACAGTATTTGATTGGACTTGCCTTTACTAATCAAGCATGCTTCATAACAGTGATCGCGAGAACTATCGCAAGACGAACGGTGTCAGTATGACTGGCTTTTCGTTTTTAGGGTTCCGTACTCGAAGGGTAACCAACGGGACCCTATTACTATGCCTCCGCTGTCCGTCTGTCAGCGGGTTGTATCTCACGATCCGTAATAGCCAAACAGTTGAAGTTTTCACAGAATGTGAAAACTACAACCGCCGCCGCTATAACATATAAAAATTAAGTGGGCTCAAAAAAAAAACCCTAATTTTAACTGTCTACCTATTACGGATAATGAGATACAGCCCAAAAAAAACGCCGCTGTCTGTCTGTATGTCAGCGGGCTGTATCTCACGATCCGTAATACTCGTAGCTACACAGTTGAAATTTTCCCAATGTGTATTTCTGTTGCCGCTACAACAAATAATAAAAATTAAAAAGGGGGCTCTATTATTTAAAATTTTAATTTACACGCTGTGTGAAAAATTCAACTAAGTACCTATTTACGGGTCATGAGATACAACCCAAAAAAAACACGTTTCTAGAAAGGTTTTTTTTTGTTTTATTTTAGTTTATTGTACGGAACCCTTCGTGTGCGAGTTCGACTCACACTTGGCCGGTTCTTTTTTACACGTTTTTATAAGCTTCGCCTGTCTGTAACTAACTAAGCATGTAAAAAAAATCTTAGAAGTTAAATTTGACCCACTTCGCGGTTTACGATTGAGCTGAAATTTTGCATACAAATTGAGTTTGGATGATAATACAAAACATGTTAAGCTAAGTGACGTCATTCTAAATCCAATATGGCGGACTCCCAAAGATGGCGGACTAGTTATTTTTTATGCATTCCCATGATTGGAGTATCGAATGAAAGGGTTTGCTGAGAATACGAAAAATAAAATGACGTCATTCTAAGCGTGTTTTAGTCAGTAAAAGTCTGATACGGCCTCCCGCTCCATCCAAAGCGGGAGAAGTCATTATAATTACGGTTTCACAACCCCACAAAAAAAAGGGCCCGTGGATCTGGCGATGCTGCGGTAGTGCGGTTGCCTTACCAGGATGCGCCCGAAGTTCAAAATTTTACGCAAATCTATTGTTCGTCTTTCCATCACACATTTTACTATGTCATAACAATAATTGTTGGTTTTTGTACATAAACCCTGCTAAGGCTGTTCGTTAGCTGTTGAGTCTGTAGGTATACATTACAATTAAATATCACTGGTTTTACAATCCTATGGTTATCTATAGTAGTATATCTTTATCCTATCCTAGTTCGGATGGATGGATGTTTGTTTGTTACTCAATCACGCCATAACGGCTGAACGGATCAGGATGAAATTTGTCACAAAGATAGATTATAGTCTGCTGGCTACTGCTGGCGAGCAAAACCAGTCAAAGAGTCGTCATTTTATCCCTATCAAACTAGCCGACTATCATCCTTAATATTGAAAACATCTTTACTACTTTACTATAATAATATATATAATACTAGCACTCGCCCACGACTTCGTCCGCGTGAATTTCAAAAATATTTATAGTCTATGACACTCACAAATAACGGTCGAATTTTCAAAATCGGTTCAGTAGATCCAGAGATTACCCTATTACAACCTCACAAACTTTATAATATTAGTATAAATAGATAATAAAGCTGAGGAGTTTGTTTATTTGTTTGAACGCGCTAATCTCTGGAACAACCAGTCGGATTTGAAACATTATTTTTGTATATGATAGCCACATTCATGAGGAAGGCTAAGCTATCTAGCATTACGCTGTGACCCACGGAAGAGTAACCAAACACGCGGGTAAAACCGCGGGGGACAGACAGTTTTTAATAAACGAGTCAATAGGAACTATCCACCTCCTAAAGAAGTTCGTCAAAGGCACGACCTCGAGTCCTAAGTACGAGTACATCTCATCAAAATTACCGACGACTAAACCAGTCCCAATGAGATGACTGATGACTTGATGACTGACAATCGAGATCGCGTGATCTTCAATTACTGTCGCCATTGCCACTTATACCAAATACTTCCTGCGCTCATCTTAATGTAATTAAAGTTGTTTCGCGGAATTTTCAAAGGGAATGAAGTGGCATACTGAAATGTTGGGGTTTTTTAACCGACTTCGAAAAAGAAGGGGGTTCTATGTTCGGCTGTATGTTCGTTTTTTTTTTATGTATGTCCCGATTTCTATGTCAGTTGTGGACCGATTTTCAAAATTCCTTTTTTATCCGAAAGAATATACTCCCGAGGTGGTCCCATATAAATTTTATCGAAATTACTTCAGCGCTTTTTGAAAAACTGAACAAAAACGAAAAATACGTATACGTAGATGACGTTTTGGTATTCTCCAATTACGAGTATGTTCAAATTCCACGTTCCATGTTATTGGGATTTTTAGTTCTGCGGCATAACAAATAAAAAGTGAAAAATAAAAAACTTTTATACAAAAGTTTTGACGGCACGGTTGGCGTAGTGGTTGAGCGTTCGACTGCTGCGCTGCGTGTCGCGGGTTCGATTCCCGCACGGAACAAATATTTGTATGGCCTACAGATAGTTGTTCCGGGTCTGGGTGTCTTGTGTATGTGAGTTTAAATGCTTGTGAACGCACCCACGAGACAGGAGTAATTCCTAGTGTGTGCAACGTTTTTTTTTAAAAAAAAAAAACCAACTGACTTCCAAAAAAGAAAATACACTAAAAATTCAAAAATAACTTTAATTTCGGAAGTCGGTGTCAAATAACGAAGAAATAAAATACAAACACCGACTTCCGAAATTAAATTAAATTTTTAGTGTATTTTCTTTTTTGGAAGTCGGTTGTTTTCTTGTAAAAAAGTTTTTATTTACAAGCTTTTATTTGCACAGGTCAATCATCTTGTAAGGTGAAATTATAACCACTTCCTCTCATCATCTTCCTGCTCTTATCCCATGTTACTTGGGGTCGGCGCAACACGTGTTTTTCTTGCATTCTGTCCTGTCAGCCGTCACGCTATCACTAACTCCCTTTTCTTTCATATCACTCCTCACACAATCCATCCATCTTTTCTTTGGCTTCCTCTACGAAGTTGAATTTACACAAGTTGTTTCTGTTCTGATGACAATTCATTTTTATGGTCAGCATGACCTGAATCGACATTCAAGATTAGCTCCACATAGGCACTCTTCAACGGTTAACATCATAGACACGAAATGGTGCAAAAATTTAAAAGCTTGTTTAAAGTATTAATTATTTTCAGGCTTAAATACTGAAGATGACGGAATTTTTGACAGTCAGAAAATATTAATTTGTATCAATGATACTTTCATTATATTGGGAGTGGCTTTTACTTTTGGTGTTGAAGTGTAGAAATGAATATGAGAAATATTTAAAAAAACAATATCTTATATCCATTGACAGACAACGAGTTGAAATGAGAGAAATGAGTTCAGAAACTTGAAATTCTGTATTTTCACCAGTGAGACTTGCCACACATTGCTTGTAAAAAATAAAGGCGTTCCATTAGTAATGGTGGTGTGGTCCCGTTTGTCTCACTTTATGAACAAATGACCTGCAACGGTCATGGATAGCTATTGTGTCAACTTTATATCGTAATGCTGCCCCTTTGATTACAAGCTAAATTCTAGCATCACATCAGAGCTTTTAGTCAAAACACATTACTGGGCGTGAGTCACGTGACATTTCTCTCCGCAGGTAATGTCCTTGCCATACATTTTGCACGAAGCGTTAGAGTTAACGTTAACAGAAATGTATTTTGGCTAAGGGGGCAGGTGAGACTGGGGAGAGAATGTGGTCAAGAGCAGCACAATTATTAAAAAAAAATATATATAATTTTAGATACAGGCACTTTAATTATTGGGTATTGTACTGTTGCATAATGAATTATATTTAATTAGAAAGCAGGTGCCTTCTGAGATGATGCCTAATAAAGAAGTATGGAAGATGTGTAGAGCTAACCCTAAATAAATTGGGCTTGGCACAACCACGGGGTCTCATCTCGAACAAAGAAAATTTAGTTCAAATAAATCTCAATAGATGGCGTAATATGCATCGATTTCATAATGAAGTTTAATTAATATTAATATTTTTATTTTGAAAATAAATATGGTCAAAACTTAATTGTGGAATAATTGGCTTATAATTCAAATTTAGACGATTATTGGAACGAATCCCTAGACATATATATTTCTTGTACCAATAGATGGCGCTGTTTGAAATTTTAGAGCTTATCCATTCGCCTCTTTAAAATTTGAATAGTGACACATTTCCATACAATAAAACTGCTATGAAGTGCCAAAAATACTATAAAATAAATTCTTAATGTGTGAGAAAATATTGGCTTACCAATATTTACGCGACGGCTTGCAAGCTGAATGAATTTACTTAAAGTCTTCACTTTAAGTAAATTCATTCAGCTTTCTCTCTTGACCCCGCCATCCCCTAAGTCCCGAGCTCGCTTCGCTCGTTCTTGCATCCTAAATTGTCATTGTTTTTTACTTAGTGAAGATTAAGTGAGTGTTAAGTTTAGTGTGTAGTGTAATAGGTAACGCTCACCCGTATACTTATAGTACTCTTTGCTTCAGATGGCAAATGCTCTCAAATGTGAGTACAGACATTGAATAACATGACACTAACAAATCATATAACGGCGCCAACTAAATTTTGCGTTTCATTTCACCTGTAGCAGATACCATCAGAATAAAAAATAATAACTTTAGATTGTCAATAAATCAAAATTTTCATAGTTGGTCACCAAAAAAACAGAAATCACTGACAAATTATTAAACTCAAATAAAATAACTAAATCTAAAGCAAATTTAAACAAAAAAAACAAATTACGTGTCAACTTATAATTTGCAAAATCAAAACGCATTATTATAACTCCCTAAATTAGCAACCCTACCTGTCAAAGTTACGTCAAAAGTGATAAAATGAAGAGTCTACTCGGGATCCCTTATTGTAAAGTTGAGCCAAATGCAATGTTTACAGTTAATAACCGTAAACATAACATTTTCGGGTTATGTCGTTTTGGGGTATGTAGAGTACACCGACATGAAGAGTACTATACTCTATTTTAGAGTATGGTTGGCAACCCTAATTACACAGCAGGTGTGCAAAACATTAAAAATCTATTGTCTGTTAATTGGGCATGTGACAAGTTAACAGCAGACTATGTCGCATCTTCGGTGCAACAAAGTCACAAATAGCCAAAACTTCAAAATCGAGCTAAGTATGCCAAATTGATTCTGAACCATGCCTATACTTGGGGCAACAAAGACATCCGCAAAAGCATCTCGAAATTATACTAGATGGCGCAGGTGCCTTTGTGGTTATTGGCGGTTATTCCATGCGTTTTGGGCCGACAATGTTTCATTGGTCAGTAGTGCCCCCGCGCCCGCCAAATGTTTGACGTACGTTGGACCTACAGCCACACAAAAGTATTTATGACCATTGTTATTCTCACTTGTTGGAGCAACAAAAACGTATCTGTTTTTAACAAAAACGTATCTGGTGCAACAAAGTCACAATTCAGGACCCTTTTTTATGTTATGTCTTTTATTAGGATTTTTTTGGTAATGAAATACAAGATTACTACTACTAATACTATAGCCAACTAAATAAACAATTAATTATGTAAAGATTTCAAACCTATAAATAGTTATCTAGAAAGGAATAACATGCGAAAAAAAATTAAAGTCTTCTCCTGTAAAATTTTAAAATGAGCTGTTGTGACTTTGTTGCACCGAAGGTGCGATGTATTCTTCTGTTTCGTGCAGAAAACTTTTTCTAAGTTTTTTTGAGTTTTTTTTGCCCTTAGAACCTTGTCCTGTATTGTTAAACTAAATGAATACTGTTTCAACTACGTATTATGTATACTACAACAAAATGTTGAAAGGTTGCATCAGGAAATTGTGACAGTACCTAGTTATTAATTTTATTTTATGTAGGTAACTCGACAAATTGTCAAGCAACACTTAACGACATCGTTTGCGCTAGATTGGATGCCAATGTTGTTCTTTCGCTTTCGAGCTAAAACAACACGATCGAAGATCACAGAAAAATAAAGAAAAAACACATTACCGACTCTTTAAGAGTCATATTACGGTATATTGACTGTAAAAACAATGCCGGAGTCAAGGATATCACCATGCTTTGATTGTCACGGACTCGCGTCTGCGAATTTACATTATACAAGTAACCTCAAAATTAACAATAACGCTATTTGCTATCGATTTCTAACGTAAGAATGTAATAGAAATAGAAATTGAAACATACTGGCTAAGGTCAGCATTCGTTGCATACGAAAGATAATCACAAATATAGAACTTCTATAAAAAGACATGCAAACTGCCGGCGGTTGTTTGTGAAAGAAAATAAACTTACCTTGTCTTTTAGGATGCCAACAAATACACTTCACCTCTTGCTTTGTTGCAAAATCACTAACATGAAGTCAGTCAGTCACCTACGGTTTATTGTGTGTGAACAAAGAAATTTGTTTCAAATTTCGCACCGACAACAAAATATTTGTGTGTAACTAAACTAAAAGTGAAAATATTCAGTGTTGCAAGTTTTATTGAAAACTCCACTAACACTGAGTTACATAAAAATATTAAATAATAAAAATAAAAAAAACGTAAACGCTTACATTTTCTTTCTCAATTAGAAGCTCTTTATGAAAGATAGTGATTTTTATTTAGAAAATTTAAACATAACAAGTTTAGTTTTCTAGACTTTCAGAATTCTCCACTTAAAAGAACTTTTATTGCTTTTGGCAACATTACTTTTCTGTCATAAATGACAAAAAGCAGTTCCATTTGACGAAGATTTTCTAAACTGGAGAAAAAGTATTTTTTTATTTATATCTATGAAAATTATTACTTAGTTTTTTTTAATTGATACACTAGGTATTCTAATAATTGAAGCTTTAGCTCCAAATAATATACACAACAAACAAATTTAACAGATTTTCTACTTAAATACGAAAATGCTCGTATTTAGTTCCATTTTAAGCAGACCGGTTATTTAATAAATTTATTTATTTTCAAAGAAAGCGCAAACAATTTAGCTATTTGTTGCGATTGGTCTTTAGATAAAAACAATAATTACATAATTATGATTAGAAAAATCATTTTCAGTCGCAAAATAGTTTTTGAACATTTGTAACGGTAATACGCAACTGTAACGGAACGTTTTAGTGATGAAGTCATCGCCTATCAAAATTTGTCACAGTTTATGTCAAAACAAATAAATTTCATTTCTGAAATATAAAATAGAATCTGAATTATCTATACAAACAAAATGGGTCTTTTTGGGAAATCTCCAGAGAGAAATCCGAAGGAAATGGTACATCTAACATCCAATATATGGTGAACGATATCTACCAATAATAATTTACTAAATAATTAACGCAATGTTTTAGGTAAACGAGTGGTCCCATAAAATACGGAAAGAAGGATATAACTTAGATAGACAAATAAGAGGTATGTCATACATCTTCTGTATACAATCTAAATGTAATAACAAGTTTAAAAAGTGTAACAACAGAGACTAACCTAGATTCATGTCTTGATAGGAATGCCAAAAACTTGGGAGTCAAGTGAGCCAAGGTCAAGTGTCTGTGTCATGAGCTTCATTTATATGAGTACATCTATAAAATTCTTGATCAGTTGACAAAATTTTTGTTAAATAATATTTTTTTTTTAACATTGTTTTTCCTATCAAACTACATAACTAAATCTTTCAAATTTATTGAGGAAAGGTTTACTGAATACTTTTTATGAGCATTGTTTTATTATTGTCTCATTCTGTCAAAGTAAGACAGCCTAACCAGCAAGCGACAACATTATAACATGGAGATACTGTTATTATTTTGTGAACACAGTTCTTAATCATACAATTTAAATAATTGTTATTCAGCGATACAAAGAGAAGAGGACAAAATAAAGCGTTCCCTAAAAGAAGCTGCAGCTAAGAGTGACAAACAAGTGTGCACAATACTGGCGAAGGAAATCATCCGTTCTCGGAAAGCAATCAGTAAAATATACACAAGCAAAGCACACCTCAACTCTGTACAGATGCAGATGAAGAATCAATTAGGTAAGCTATACTGACTGTCATCTCAATAGTCACCTCCTTTCTAGACATAATTTTGTTCACAATCTATCCATTGTTTTTTTTGGTTTTCCTCTAGCCTTACAAGCATTCACATTATATTTACTCAAATATTGCCTCAAAGATAAAGATATATTTATTGCATAACTGTGTACATTAGGCTCTTATTGACAAACATTACATTTTCAGTTTCAACAGTCTACCCAAGTCGGATATGCAATAGTATTTTAAGAAATTAGGTTCTTACAAATATTTTTTTTTTTCAAAAAACTCATGCAGATTATAAAATACATTATCAATTAACATTTTTTTCAATTTATTTTTGAACTTATTTCCATTTAATTGCTTAATTGCTGGCGGTAACTGATTATACACACGAATAGCAGTAACATAGGTACTTTTATAATACATCATATTGTTAATAACCGGTAAATTAATGTCATATTTATATTGTTTCCGAATGTTTTTTTTAAATTTGATTTGAAATTAAAATATTGCATATTGTTTTTAACAAATAAACATAATTCGAGTATATAAATACCAGTCAGTGTCAAAACATGAAATGAAATTGGTTTATTTTTAAATTATGTCAGTTATGATATGGAAGTAACTCTTCTGCTGTCAAAATTGAGATGAATAACATTATGAAATAACAGGTATGTTCTACATCCAACAATTTGCTTCCACTAACTTGCACTAGGCCTGTGTGGTGGATCACAAGTAATCACAATTATCTCCCTCTTACAGCGAGGAAGCCTGTGTCCCAGCTGTGGGAATATTAAAGGCTGGCTAGTTTTAAAATGTTTTTTTATTTTGTCTGTTCACAGCTACATTAAGAGTTGCTGGATCATTGCAGAAGTCAACTGAAGTAAGTAATCTATATATATAAATGAATCTCTATTTCCCTTGGTAACGCGTGAATGGTTGGACCAATTTCGCTAATTCTTTTTTTTTGGGTATGCTATTGTCAGGAGAAGGTTCTTTTATAAGAAAAATTAAGAAAGTTGCGTGGTTGATTATTTAAACTTCGCGCGTTTGACAATACATATCTAAGACAGGACAACGTCTGTCAGGTCAGCTAGTAATTAATATAGAGTTAGGGCAACTCCAAAAATCGGAAACCATGGAAGATAGAAAGTTGAAAACCTTTCTATCTCCCATGATTAATGCTATGCCTTATCAAAGCTGTTTGACGTCAGCCTGAGCTGATGTAGTCCTGCTTGTTGGGTGATAATAGTTTTCATTCAATCTATTTAAATAAAAATGAATGGCTGAATGTCTTGCTAAGTGCAAAACTTCTGAACGCCTGGACGAATTTGGATCAACTGTATTTAAACTATTTAATAAAGTCCCAGGAAGTTTCTTATGAAGAGAAAAATTGGAAAAGTGCATGGAAAACCGTAAAAAACACATTTTTCTTATTACGTTCAAACTGTTCCTAGCTGTCAATATTAGGGTTAACTCCATCATATGGATGCCGATCTGAGATCCTTTTGATAGAAGGGCGTCTGTTGGGTCAGTTACCTAGTCATGAATACAGTTACCAATTTAGAGTTTGAATATAGATAGCCTATCCCATTGTTAGATGGCTTAAAAATTATCCTAAATGAATCAAATCAAGTATTGGGCACATGAGTTTTGTCGCAGCGAACGGAGACGCCTCGGCAGCCTCTGTATCAATGCTGGTGGTCCACAAACGGTGACAAAACACAAAGTTCAATTCTCGATGCACTTTTGCGCCACGAATGGCTTTGACTGGCGGCCTGTGACAAAACACGAAGTTCAACTCTCGATGCACTTTTGCGCCACGAATGGCTTTGACTGGCGGCCTGTGACAAAACACGAAGTTCAACTCTCGATGCACTTTTGCACCACGAATTTGGTTAATCCTTTGTAGACGTTGATGGTCTTACCAATAGATATTTTGTAACCCTAGAACTGGACTGTAGAGAGAGGGCAAACGCTCCATGTATAAAAAAGTATTGTTTTTTTTTCTTTACTATTTATAGGCACGCATTTTACCGCTATCTCACCTGATGGTAAGCGATGATGTGGTCGAAGATGGAGCATGCTTGCCTAGAAGTAACCTATTCACTCTTGACTTAAAGACTTCCAGGTTGTAGTGTAGCTATAGGAAACAGACCGGCAGCGAATTCCACTCCCTAGCTGTACGCACAATGAATGTGTTCTCAAAACGTGCGTGTGGGTGGGATGTCCACCATGTACCGGTTAGACTGGAAACCAACCCAAACTTAGTTGGGAAAAGGCAAAGCTGATTGGTTGATTGAGTCACTGCCGAGGCGACGATTTTGGTGCTCTGTGGCTCTGAGCTTGCTTGTGCTGGAGGTCAGAGGAAAGTCGTCGGAATTGCAAAGTTTAATTCCGCCAAGCCCGTTCCACTATCGGACCACTAGATGTACGGCGATGTACCACCAATGGACATCCCACCCACACACATAAAACGTATTGGGAACACATTCACTGTGCGTACAGCTAAGGAGTGGAATTCCTTTCCGGAGTCTGTGTTTCCTGATTACTAAAACCTGGCAGTCTTTAAGTCAACAGTGAAAAGGTTTATTCTAGGCAGACGTGCTACATCGTCGACCACATCATCGCTTACCATCAGGTGAGTTAGTGGTCAAACACAAGCCAATTAACTAAAAAAAAAGTCTCTCGGTTTCCAGACTGGAAGGCGACCCCATTATACATGTGAAAAGTCTAGGCAGATTTTTTCGCGTAGACTGTATTACTTTTCTTATGAATCCCTAATTTGCCAGGTGATGCAAGCGATGCAGGCGCTGGTCCGTCTTCCAGAGGTAGCAGCAACGATGCAGGAGCTCAGCAAGGAGATGATGAGAGCAGGCATCATCGAGGAGATGCTCGACGAGACCATGTCCAGCATGGAGGATGAGGAGGAAATGGAGGAGGCGGCGCAGAGTGAGGTCGATAAGGTAAGCTATTTTTAACCGACTTAAAAAAGGAGGAGGTTATCAATTCAGATGTTTGTTTTTTTTGTTCTGAATGTTCGGGCATTACTCCGTCGTACATAGACGAACGATTATGAGTTTCGGAGACAGACAACGGAACTCTTCAAAAAATGACAGCAAATCAACCGCGATTGATGCTATTACATAAATATGCATTGTTAACACAATTTAATGGGGAATCACAACTAAAAAGTGAAAAATAAAAACTTTTTTACAAAAAAGGTGTTTCTGGTTTGGTTTCTTCGTTTTTTTTTGACACCGACTTCCAAAATTAAAGTTATTTTGCACTTTTTTGTTTTTGTGGAAGTTAGTTCTAATTTTTTTTTTGTTAACTAACTTAGGAATTACATATTTTAAAATTACGAAATTAAAAATATTGAGACCCTTACAATAGGCCCTTTCATTAAATATGTAGCACGGTACAGTTTGGAAAACTTTTTTTTAGTTTTCCAATTTTCACCTCAAAAGTGACCCCCATATTCCAAATCTATTTATTTACACTTCCATGTTCGGGTCACAGATATTCATGTGTGTACCAAATTTAATTTTAATCGGTCCAGTAGATTCGGAGAAAATTAACTGTGACAGACAGACAGACACACAAGTGATCCTACAAGTTTTTCATTTTTCATTCGGACTTTCGGAACCCTAAAATTGGAAACATTCAACATTCTTTTTTATTACATACTGTTCCTAGCTGTCAGTATTAGGGTTAACTGTCAATCCTAGGGATAGTCTAGAATAGAGCAAGAGCAAAACCGCGGGAAAAAGCTAGTTTCAAATGGTTTTTACGTCTTTCCATTCCAAACTGTTCTGCAAACCAATATCTTCTTGTTACTCACCCAGGTTTTATGGGAGCTAACGCAAGGCAAGCTGGGCGAAGCGCCGGCGCCTCCCACAGCAGTGGCAGCAGCGCCCTCGACCAGCAAGGAAGAAGACAACGTCCCGGAGCCCACCGAGAGTGAACTAGATGAGATGGCGTCCAGGCTAGAGGCGCTTAGGTCTTAAGTGTACCCGGGATTATACTAACAGGTATGTCCATCGGTCTACCTACTTGACTTAAGATCTTATGTCCCCTAGCTGGGACAGAAGGCGTCCGTAGCATGTCTCTGTCGCGAGCGGTCTTGAGCTCCACGCTTCATCTCGCTTCACATGATGATGATGATGCTCGTCGCTTCTGCCAATAAGGTGTGTCGTCAAATTTGACGGGTACAGCCACGCTTACTTTTCCCTTGAGGATTTCAACCCATGGCCTGTCGTCGTAAATTTATTACAGTTATACTATTTGGGCCCAGTAAGTAGTCACGTTTATAACGGCGTCTGAGCATTTGTTCATCGAGGGTACAGGTGAAAACACATTTGGGACACTCCAATAGATGAGATAGATGGTTTGTTCAGGAGCACCGCACTCGCATTGTGTAAATTCCGAAAATGCTAATCTCCCAAGCCTTTGCCCAACTATGTTGGGGTCGACTTTCAATCTAACCAGATGCAGCTGAGTAGGTAACAGTGTATTACATGGAGCGACTGCCTATCTGACCTCAACACGGTACCCCTTGGCAAGACTGGTGTCAGATTGCCTGGCTTCCAGCTGTATCGACTGTCAAAGATCTACAAATGACAGCCAGGGCCTGCAGTCTCGACATTGATAGCGAAACTTTCGTTAGCTACCGATCGCTATATTAGTAGACGTTAAAAAGCTCCCTCATTTATGGGGACAACTTTTAGATCATGACCTGAAAAAAATAATTGATTTTCTTGAAATATGTACAGAGACGGCGTAAATTTTAACTTGCAAGCACTATTTTTCATAAAAACTTATAATTTTAATGAATAACTTTTACCGCTTGTAACAATTAAATTAACTTGTCAAAATATTATAGGACATAAAAGTTTGCCTCCTTGCAACATTAATTTCTTAGCGAACGAATTCAGTCGTTACGCGATCGTTAACTATGTCGAGACTGCAGGCCCAGGATCAGTGGCTTAACGTTCTTTCCGAGGCTCGGAAGAGTCTCTGCATGAAGGTAATGAACGGTCTCAGAGTTACCTAGATGAAGTGACGTCCAGGAGCGTCCAGACTTGAAGCGTTTCGGTTTTAGTGTAGTGCAGGTTTTACCTACCGGTATTTTTATACTTTCTCCATAAGTTCAAAGAGTATTTAGCAAAGAAATATGGTGTAGGTGTGTAGATGAAGAGGGTGACTGCGATGTTTGGAAGAGAAAGACATGTTGCGCTGACTTTAATAGGCAGTAACACTAGATTGGTAATGTGGCATAATATTTTTCTATTTGCTAAACGACCGGGGCTTTAAATATACAGTTTTCGAATAGTTCATCGTCACTCATGCCTGTGTGTGTAGATCATTGTATAAACGAAAACATTGGCCTATGTATATCATTGTGAATTTTAACATGTGACAGACCTGGCTAAGTTTGTTGTCTCTGGATATTAATCAGCTTTTTCCATTCAGTAACTTACCTTACGCAATAAAAAAGCATGATAAAATAAAAAAAATAAAAATAATAACTGTCAACAAGAATGTTATCAAAATGTCGTCGTATAATGTAATACTATGTACTTTTTACATAAGCTGTACTTTGAGATAACTTAACCTAATAATATTAATTACTAAGAACGCTATTTCTGAACAAAGCACTAATTAAGAAATTCTCGATCCAATTAAAAGATCATAAGGTTAATGAATCCATTATGTCGTATGAGAAATAATAATAATTGATGAGTCATTTGTCGGTAGAATGCAATTATTTTGATAGTATTTTATCGCGTGATCCGCACGTGGTTTGGGAACAGACAAACATAGAAAATAGATTGAGCGTATTCAGGCATGACATGATAGAGCAAGAGCCCACGACGGCCAGACCTTCATTATTTTATAAAAGTTGAAATTTTCTCTGTACATGTCTCCTATACAGGTAAGAACGACCAGCGACTATAGAGTTTTGTAAAAACCACGAAAACTGTCCGGCTATTGAGGTAACATCTTTTTATAGGTCCCCAAGTAACATATATAAAATTTAGCTTTTATACTATAACGAAAGTATAATTGTAATTTATCAAAGTTTAGGGGTGTCTGGCAGGGGGTAGCAACTGTCATAAGTGTCCGGCAATGGATGATGAGATTTCTAAAGTTATCTCGAAGAAAATATACAAAAAATTGAGCTTTATACAAACTTTAAGTACTTTTTTATACACCTTTACTACCTGTTACCTGCCCAGGTAACCACAACCCAAACTCTATAGTCGCTGGTCGTTCTTACCTGTGTAGGAGACATGTACAGAGAAACTTTCAACTTTTATAAAATAATGAAGGTCTGGACGTCGTGAGCTCTTGGGCTATGAGTCAATTTGCCTAACCTTTCCCAACTTTGTAGGGGCCGTCTTTCAGTCCAACCTGATGTAGCTGAGTACCAATGCTTTACATGAAACTACTGCCTATCTGGCCTCCACACTCCTTAACTGGATAACACGGTACTCAGATGTTATGGCTTTTTAATACCATAACGACTGTCAAAGATCTTAAAATGACAAACGGGACCAACGGTTTAACGTGCTTTCGAGGCACGGAGGAGTCCCGTTATGTAATTAATGGTCACCCATCCACAGACCGACCCTATTACAGGTTGCTTAACTTTGAAGATCGACCCATTATTTTTTTTAATGGGGTGGGAAATCATCCAATGACTTCTCCCGCTCTGGGTGGAGCGGGAGGGTGTGTCAGACTCTTACTGACTAAAACCTACCCCTGTTCCTTCCCTGCCTGAGTGCCCACGGGTGCGGTAACTCATTTTCAAAATTTATCCGCTACCCCTAGGCATGCAGGCACCGGCCACGATGGGCCCCGTGACTGACACTTATCTCTTTGAGGCGCGCGTGGAACACTACGCGCCGCCGACTCACGGGCCGTCACGTAGTATCATCTTTGTTAGTACGACCTATAGAAAAGAGACAGGTATTGTTCGCACAAACGCTTGGTCTCTTATTGTCTTTGTCGATTTCATGAGAGGATTGCTCCGTACATTCTCTATGTTTATGTGGGGACATAACATACTATTATTTTGTTTAAGTTTCAATTTATCTATAACTAGCGAGCAGCCCCGGCAAATTATACACACAAACCTTCTTCGTTTATCGCCCTTAAATAAAATAAACCACATTAAAATTCGTTGCGTGGTGTAGGAGGATGGAGGAGTTAGCGGGGAAAGAGACGCGGACAGCGACTTCGATTTATACTATGTACCTAGAGATAAAGACTATTACTTGGCAGAATTATTGACTGGCACAATATGAGCAGTTTGTACTTTATAATATCTCTCTCTGCCTAGTCTTTTCCCAACTATCTTGGGGTCGGCTTCCAGTCCGAATGCAGTTGTATACCAGTATTTTATATGGAGCCTATTTGACCTCCACAATCCAGTAACTGGGTAATACGATACCCCTTGGTAAGACTGGTTGTCAGACTTTCGGGCTTTATAATATTAGGTCCCCACCTATGACTTCTTTAAAATTCTCCATACAAAACGCTGATTGCGTTTTGTGTGGAGAATTTTAAAGAAGTTGCATTTTTCATACTAACATTTTCTTAATTTATTTAACAACTATGAACACTAATATTTTATAACTTTTATGCATTCATGTTTAAAAACTAAGATAACGTATGCCACTTAGATTAAGCAACAAAAATAAGTTTTGGCTAAGTTATAACAAATAGTGGTCATTTCTGCTAACAAAAAGAGGAGTAATTTTTAAGGTTTTTTTTTGTGTTTATAAAACTATAAGTAATAAGATTTTTTTTACTATTGGCAGTTGTCTATGACGGTAATTATTCGATAGAATATCAAGCAATTGATAAATATTTTAATTCATAGAAGTGACGAGGTTCTCTATTTATGAGAAAAAAAACGCCAATTTCATAGGGAACCCAATATAATTCCTAAAATCCTCTCAGTTCCCACTTACGTGGTATACGGTCTGCAAAGAAATTCTACAACAATGTTTTAATAATTCTTTTTTTTTTCAGATACGCACCCATGTGTCGGAGACAAGAATCGAGAAGGCTGTTCCAAGCCATCAGGTCGACAAATGCCTTAAGAACAATGTAAATAATTGTTGTATTTATGTAATTAAGTTTGTACGGCCGTACGAGAGATTTACACTATTGATAATAATTTTGTTATAATGTTTTACTGTAACTATAAATAAACGCAGTGCCCGGATTAAGCCAGTGTCTGTAGCAAGTTCTACCTAGAGGCCCCTAAATATTTTTAAAATAAAAATTTTTGACTTATATTTTGTAGGCCGCGGGGCCCGTACGTAGCGATAGGCCCATAGGCCTACATTGTCTTTATGGATTATTCGAAATTGGTTAGATTTCATATGGTATAGATCTTGACTTGTTTTTGTACGTTCAAGCGGGGGCCCCCAATGTGCCAATGGGCCCGTAGCATTTGTTACTCTTGCTACGGGATTAATCCGGCACTGAATAAACGTCGAAACTCGTGAAAGTTGCGGCCATCAAATGTGCGAGTAAGATGGAGAATATTTATAACGGAATTTCTCACTGTAATACTGTCATCTCGCTCTCGCATTTGATGATCGCTGTTAACACAAACATTTTTGTTAAGCATAGAGCTGATGTGTAAAGTTTTTTTTTAAATACTTTTGTTTTAAAGAATTTTTGAGTTTATTGTAAAATATAATTATAGTTGAACGCAATAGGGGCCTTCCTAATCTTATTAAAATACATTCCCCCAAACTACTTATTTAAATATTTTTTCAGGCATTAATCCACTCCAGCAAACCTGCAGTCAATCTGGAATTGAGAATAGGTTAAACTAGGATGTTTTTTTTTTACTTTGACAAGCTTTATTGTCTGCATTATCCCATCAAAATTTTGTGTACTAAGCAGTGAATTATCTGTATAGGTGTGCCATCCACGAAGACACGCCCTACCACTAGGTTATTGCAGGGTTACTAAGCAATAAAGAGGAATGGGGCGCGCTTCGTAGATGGCACTATCTCTACTTGGCATTTAAATCTTAAAACGACTACTTTCTAGGGTTCCGTACCCGAACGGTCCAAACAGAGCCCTATTGCTGTCACTCACGTGTTATCTGTCACAAAATTTTGATCCGAAGAATTTTTTAACTTCCCGTTGACCTATGAACTTGAAATTTGGTGTAATATATAAGAATATTTTTTCTTAAATAATTCCCTCATTTGGTACGGAACCCTAAATGTGCGAAGTCTGACACGCACTTGGCCGGTTTTTCTACTTTAATAATTTTTCTTTTAGAGGATTTTAAAAATATTTGATTGTTCTTTCATTACGTAGGCAAATTTTTATTTACGCCTCGTGTTGAGAAGTTGTTTAGAAATGTTGCTGTTGTATTATGTGATTAAGGAAGCGCATTGCTTATACCTATACATATGTTGCATAGTTAGGGCCTTATTCATAAAGAAAATAACCATATGATTAGTTTAAACACTGATTAGCATGTTGTTGTTTCATAATTTCCTACCCGAAAGAAGGGTAGATGTGGCTGGTAAAGTTCTGTCTAATCATCAGTGATCGGAGTAGGTACATTGATTTGGGGTCAATGAACTGGCACGTATATATTAATATGGATATGCCTCCGGGATTCCGGGATTTTGTAGTAATTAAGATTTTTTAGGAATTTCAAATATTGTAATGTGTAATATGAAGAATATATCAATATGAATAAGGAATGTTTAACCCTTTTGCTGTCTTTTTTTTATTATAGAAGGCCGATCACATATTATATTAAAATATAATATGTGATCGGCCTTCTATAATAAAAAAAAACTATGGCATGGCTAAACTTGAGTAAAAACGTTGCAAACGTAAAGTGGGATTCTACTAATAATAGTTACATGTGCATATAATAATTACAAGCAGCAGATAATAAAGTTGCAAGAAATAAATACTAAATTAGTCATTTGTAAGTTTCGAATGGACGCACAAAAGTAAGATTCAGTTTACTTGATTAATAAGAAAAAAACAATTTTAAACGTTTAACTATCGCATTCTATAAATTTCAAATGTAGTAGTTTAAAAATCTTTACATTCACAATATTTGATTCAATCCCGTGAGTACCAAAATGAAATCCCGGCAAAAAGGCTTATCCATGTTATGATTTCTATGACTATTCATGATGCAAGTACTTACGTAAAATCAATCTACCTACTCCGATCACTGCTAATCATTTAAATGAGATTTTGTCCTATATTCAACTGACTATAACTACAATACAACTAAGCTAAATAACTTAAAGTATATATACAAACTTATTATAATAACTAATATGTACAAATGCGTATGAAAATAACTCATCTAAAAATTCATCCATATCGCTGTCAATGGTAAAAGTATCCAGAGCGCTGGCAGCATTGCCACGTTGAATAGCAATACTGATCCGTTGGCCAAAGAAAAGCTTGCTGATATGCCGAAAAACTTGATGGGCACTCGGACTCGGCCCTAGTGTTTCAACCCCAAACGGCTCAAACTTATAACTCCTAGTAAGGTTGTTATATTTGCGTCGTTTTTTTTTTTTTGGGGGGGGTGGGAAATCATCTTATGACTTCTTCCGCTCTAGGGTGGAGCGGAAAGGCGTGTCAGACTCTTACTGACTAAAACCCACCCCTGTTCCTCTCTGCCCTACGTGCCCAGGGGCGAGGTAACTCTTTCAAATTTATCCTCAACCCCCGGGCAGGCATTGGCCGTGGCAGGCCCCGTCCTTTGCTGACAACTCTTTGAGGCGCGCGTGGAACACTACGCGCCGTCGACTCTCGGGCCTGGTGCTGATCGGACGGCGAGTTACCCACTACTCGCCGTCCGCAGGCCCGGGATATTTGCGCCGTTTGAGGTTTTCTGCACCTGCAGCAGCCGCCCAAGCACAGCCCGCCGTGCTAAGAAGATGGGATGGCGTAAGGATGTCGACACCTACCCAACTTCCAAGGCATTATGGTCATTCCGTCTGGCCTCTTCCCATCGTCACGTGCCAAGCGTGGTTTTAAAAAAGCTGGCACCCCCTGGTGACAAGAGCTCGAAGGATGATGTCATTAATGCTGGCGTGCCGTGCTATCCGACCAGCGCTCCTACCGCAGGATAGGCCATGGTGTCCGAGGCGGTCGACTGCTTCACCGCATTGACAACGATGTGGAGCTCCACTCGGAGCACCCAGACGCAAATATGTAGCGATCCGGAAAGTGGCGTCACTCAGCATAGTACCTATTGTCTAATATACAGTTGAACTTGATGGGTGAGACTTATGCGTATGCTATCTTGAATTTAGAATCCGTTAATCAGTATTTAAATATAAGCTTATGGTTAACGAGTTTTATAAATAAGTCTGATTATTTGCAATATTTTAAACCGACTTTGAAAAGAATTCTCTGTATAACCCCGTCTGTTTTGTATTTATTGTAATAAATGTACATTTTACATTAGCTCTGTACAATATTTTACGAATAAACTTGAGATCTTAACATATGCTAGCTGACCAAGTAATAAGGTAAATATCAGTCATCCACAATAGTAGTTTATGATACTGACACATAACAAAGGTTATTGAAATATGAGTGTGGGTATATAATAATATCCACACAAGACACCCAGACCCGAAACAAGACAAATGTAGGTATAGGCCAAACAAATATTTGTATCTTGCGAGAACCGAACCCGAGTCACACAGCGCAGCAGCCATTCACTCAACCACTACGCTAACCGTGCCGTGCTTTGGCTGGTCACTGTTCCTGTGTCAACACACGCACAACTGTCAAACTACTGGTAAAAGATAGGAACGGCACCATAACTGAGCCAAAACACGTGTCAAGTTAATGTTCATCAATCTCAGTCTTATGGTTGTTTTTAACCGACTTTCGAAAAAGGAGGAGGTTCTATGTTCGACAGTATGTATGTTTTTTTTTTTTTTATGTATGTCCGCTGATTTCTCCGTCAGTTGTGGACCGATTTTCAAAATTTTTTATCCGAAAGAATATACTCCCGAGGTGGTCCCATATAAATTTTATCGAAATTGCTTAAGCGCTTTTTGAGAAACTGAACAAAAACGAAAAATACGTTTACCTCGATGACGTTTTGGTGTACTCCAAATGTTTAAATGTCACGTTCCATGTTATTGGGGTTTTTAGTTGTGGGGTATAACAACTAAAAAGTGAAAAATAGAATCTTTTTTACAAAAAAAACAATCGACTTTCAATAAAAACACACTAAAAATTAAAAAATAACTAAAATTTTTAGTGTGTTTTTATTGAAAGTCGGTTGTTTTTTTTGTAAAAAAGTTTTTCTACACGCTTTCATAAGACTATATCTGAATGAATGCGTAAATATTATTGCACTGTTAGATTCTCACCTTTCGGAGCTGAATCGAGAGTTGAAAATCCAATAGCTCGTTTTTATAAACATCCATTTATGATGCAAATATTGTTATTGAGTAATAATAGTTATCTACAAAAAAAAACTTTTTAGTTTTTTTTTGTACACACATTTGGTTTTTCATATTCTTCTTAGCAAACCAATTACATTTGATACCGCAAAATAACTAGTCCACCATATTTGGAAGTCCGCCATATTGGATTTAGAATAATGTCTCTTAGCCTAATCATGTATTTTCATCCTAACTAAACATGGAAAATTTCATCTCAATGGGAGGGGGTCAAATTTGACTTCTAAGATTTTTTTGGATAGTTAGTTACAGGTGAAATTAATAAAATCGTGTTTTTTTTGCCTATAGTGTCCCAGTGGGCAAAGGCCACCCCATAACCTTCCACACAGTCTTTTCTTGCGCCCCCTCAAACCAGCTTTCGTGTCCAAATCATCTCGGCACCGCTTTCTGGGCCGGCCTCGGCGACGCTGTCCTTCCTCTGGCACCAATTGCGTGGACAGTTTTGCCCAGTGGTCGTCATGCATGCGAACGACGTATTAAAAAGGGATAATTATCTTGGTCGGCTAGTAAATAAATATAGAATTAACATTCAACGCGTGCGTTATTATTTTTTTATTAACGTTCTAAGTTGAGTTGTGATATATTATTATTTAATAGCTTTTTTATCGCTAGAGTATGATTCAGTGAACGCTGAGCTTCTATCGTGATGTTTATAAATATGTCTACTTCGGTTATTAATATTAAAATGCACTAACTATTATTAATATTGTGTTTTATTTTTAACCGACTTCCAAAAGGAGCAGGTTATCAATTCGGATGTTAGTTTTTTTTTATGTATGTTCGGGCATAACAATATTAATTTGTTTCATTGACTGTACCTTTCGTCACATTCGACGTGGCGGCTACGCGAAGTGGTGGCGACTCGACGTGGCGGTTACTCGACATATTGGCGACTCGACGTGATGGCGACTCGACGTGGCGGTGACTCGACGTGGTGGCGACTCGACGTGGTGGCGACTCGAGATGGCAGGACTCTACGTCAAGGCGATAAATCGATTAAAGTCATACACATGCTACTTAGTAGTACTGCACGCTAGTTTCGAGCAAATGCTATGTAGTAGCATACAATAAACACGTGTATACGGGCTAATTGTATGCTAATAAGTAGCATTTGCGGCTCTTTTAGTAGCAAGTGTGTTCCGGAATTTAAGGCTGGAATACACATGCTACTTATTAACACATAAGCATGCTAGTTTCGAGCAAATGCTACGTAGTAATGCATACAAATAGCACGTGTATACGAAAAGAGCATGCTTGTGAACTCTGCTTATGAATGAGCGCGCTACTTAATCGCAGGCTGGTCTATTTTTTCGAGCTTACTAACACACTGAGGCGCGGGTGAGAGGTCGGGGGTGGGTGGGTTCAAAGCAAGCCAGAACGCGTTATATGCGAGCATGCTACTTGATTTGTTTGCGTAGTCACGATGGCTCGATGGGGCTTGTCATCGCCCCATCGAGCCATCGTGACTACATATATTTCTAAAAAAAGAAGAAATTAAGAATGTATATTAATTAAGTATGCTACTGCTGAGATCTGTGCTTCTATGCGCAAATGTACGAGTACACACTCGGGGAGCATGATAGAAATGAGCATACTACCTAGTAGCAAACAAACGTGCTTCTTTAGTAGCATGTGTATTCCAGGCTTTAAGCCAGTTCGCGGGCCAAATAAATGAAGCCAGAGAAACGAAGAAAAAGTATGGTGCTAGAGTGAGAGACGCTACTCATAACCTCAGTTTCTTTTCCTATGAGATGATGTGTTGGTCATCGGTGCAATTTAGCAATCCGTCTCGGATATGTGAGGCTGTTTAGGCCATTTTTCCGAAATTGAAGTACTTTTTCAACCTAAGCGAAAGTCTCAGATTTATTTGTACACGTTTTCCCAACTGTAAACTGCGTCTTGAAATATATGTTTATTATTCATTATACACAATATTTCGGCTTTGTTTGGGATTTCATTAAAAGCTTTTCAAGATTTGGGAGATCCTATTTTATCCCGGACTGCCTCCGGGATAAAATAGGCCCCGGTAGGCTAAGCAGGAACCCACCCTGCTGAGCCGACTGGGGCCTATTTTATATGCAACTATGCGTAACCCTGACATGCGAAGGTCTCCGATCTCCGATATAGCTAGCTACGGAACTCAAATGTAGTTAGACTGAACACCTGGCAATGCGCGTTGATGACAGCTGGAGGAAGGCAGTGTTTTGTAAAAATCGGGGATAGTGCTAGTCGCCGATATTTTTTTTTGCCATAGCGTTTAGTTCGCTTGGCGCCTAAAAAGAGGTCTGCCAATTAGTGGCTGTAGTTGCGCTTTGAATAATGATGCATTTATTTATTTATTTATTTATGCACACACAAAAACAATTACAAGAGAAAAATGAACAAATACAGATAGAAGAGCACAAAGGTGCTGCTTATTTCAAAAGAAATTTCTTCCAGCAGACCTGCGACTGGAAAGTTGGTTGAGAAATGTAGACACAGTGTGTATAAATAGATATAGAAATATAAAATACACTAGAGTACATAAATAATTCATACATAAAATATACCTAACTTTACAATAAACCAAAGTACATAATTAAATATAAAATAAATATCAATAATAAATATAATCACGGAATGGTGGAGAGGTAATGCTCTTTGAATAATTTCTTGAATTGGTAGACAGTTTTAGAATCACGGATATTAGGCGGAAGTGAGTTCCACAATCGTACCGCATGAACAGAAAAGGAGTGGGAATAGAAATGGGTTTTATGGGATGGGAAATTGAGATGATGCTTAAGGCGGGATCTACAAGGGGCGTCGGCAGGGCGAGTGAACGAAAAACGATCACGCAGGTAGCCAGGATATTTAGGATTACAAAGGATGTTATACAGGAGACATAATATCCGAGTGTTCCTGCGAAGACGGATAGGGAGCCACTTAAGATCCTTGCGAAACTGAGAAACATGGTCGAATTTCCGTAGACCAAAAACAAAACGAATGCACAGGTTTTGCAAACGCTCAAGCTTGTTTAAGAGCTCCTCAGTGGCATCCAGATAGCAGGCATCAGCGTAATCAATGATCGGCTGAATTTAGGTTTGAGCTAAAGTAATTTTAGTTTTAAAGGGCAAGAAACTTTGCAGGGATTTTATGAGTGGAAGGTAAAGTGCACTTTACGACTAACCTCGTATTTATAACCTATCTGGAAATACAGGCCTTCTTCCTTTCCTTCATGTACTACTTCGTTTGTTAATTCAGGTTCAATTAGTCCATCAGCGTTCAGCGTTCATTTCTTTTTAAATATTTTTATTCTCTGTAACACTGCCTAAAATGTTTCAGAAGGTTTTTGGCGGGATTTCTTCGAGTGAAGTTCGAGTGGCTGTTTTAATTATTCGTTTATTGATTCCTAGTGGATATTGTGATGTAAAATTGGTGTAATTTTGTGTCTCAAGTGTCTATGCAACTGGACAATAAGTGGAATCATTGAAACAGGTGCGAGCTCGGTAAATTTGAGCTGAGAATTTTATTGTAGTATTGAGTAGCTCAGCGATGAGCGAAGTTTGCCGAGAGAGAGAAAAGCATTTGTTGTCAAATACTTCAAAAATATTAGAATGTGTTACATCTGCATTATATTGAAAAAAATAAAATAAAAATACACTACTGATGACTACGAAAGACTAGGCAATATGGGCTAAAGACTATAGTCTTCCCTTCGGGGTAAATAAAAAAAAAACAATCAAATTGTCAACCACAAACTGGGTTTATGCCGGGATTTTCCCGAGTGCAGTTCAGTGGCTGTTTTAATTATTCGTTTATTGATTCCTAGTGGATATTGTGATGTAAAATTGGTGTAGTTTTGTGTTTCAAGTGGCTTCGCAACTGGACAATATGTGGAATCACAGGCGCGATCTCGGTAAAATAAAGCTGAGGATTATAATTCCTTCATTTATGAACGGATTTCCAAAATTATTTTTTTATTCGAAAGGAGTTTATTCCGAAATGCCCCCATTTCGATTTCATATAGATCTGATGATGAGTTTCGGAGACAGACAACGGAACTTTCAAAAAATGACAGCAAATCAACCGCGATTGCTGCTATCGCCTAGATATCTATTGTTAACACAATTTAATGTAGAAACACAACTAAAAAGTGAAAAATAAAAACTTTTTTACAAAAAAATAGAACCGACTTCCAAAAATTGAAAATTGAATAGTAATTATGTTAACAATTTAATTTCAAGTTCCGACATTCGTTATTGATTTTTATGTGTTTTAATGTTTATTGTTTATTTTCAAAACTCGTAGTATATTGTATTAATTAATTAGACCTATTCTGTGAATGTTGTGCACGCCTATAATTGACTTTTTTTACACGGGATCCCTCTTAATTGTTTTAAAATATTGTTGATATTATTTGTAAAGAAGTCGTTGGTGTACCTCTACATAAATAAATAAAAAAAAAATAAAAAGTGCAAAATAACTTTAATTTCGGAAGTCGGTGTCAAAAAACGAAGAACCAAAACCAGAAACACCGACTTCCGTAATTAAAGTTATTTTGCACTTTTTGTTTTTTTTTTGGAAGTCGGTTCTATTTTTTTGTAAAAAAGTTTTACATCGATAGTCGTAAAAGCATGACAGGGGTGAATAACATTTTCACTGCCTAGTACCAAATAATACATTTTTACTGGTATGCCATAAATTGTTTGGCAAATTCACAAAGAAGTCGAACATTCGAGTCCATCGTCCATCGGCGCGATGATTCTATGCCCAAGCACGCCCAGATCTGAGTTCACTTAATTGACACGCCAGCCGAGCTCAGGGTTGGAGTAAGTAAGAATTTTATTCTGATACTTTTAATGACATTCCCAGTACTGAACAGAGTTCTTCGCTACTAACAGATTAGTTGTGTTTGGGATATTTAGCAAATTTTGGGGTACGCCAAGTGAAAGTTATTAACTACAAAACTTCTAAAGCAATATTTTCTAATCATTTTGAAGTAGCGCGATCATTTTTATTTTTAGCGTGAATATATTGATAGGCTTTCGAGAAGGCCATGCATTTTACTGTCCCTAATTCCCTGTTGTATGTTATTTTATTATTACAATCTTTTATTTAACTTGCAATACTTGTTTCTTCTTGTCAAATCTTGCAAGCTGAATTAAAACCACTTCTTTTTATCCTACGGGGTTGAATTTTTACATGTTGGTTCAGTTCCGATGACAATGCACTTTTATGGTAAGAATGACCTGAATCGACACTCAGGATTAGCTCTAGATAGAGGAACTCTTCAGCAGTCAACAGCACAGACACGAAATTTTGCGTAGGTAGGTATCTATGAATTTTAAAGCTTCCTTATAAAATGTTTTTATCTATTAACTTTTTTGAACTTATTTTTCGCAGTTCAGACAGCCTTCACGAGTTCATGGGTTCCTTGTTTGGCATTGATGTCAATAATGATCTCCAAAGTCAAGTACCTACCGACTTAGGTAGGTACATAATGATAGCGTCTTCAAGTGCAGGTGATAAGCCTGTGGCACGATCACTGTCAGCACTTATCTGATAAGAACTCGATTCCTCACTGGATTATATATCATTGATTTTTTATCTTCTATCTTGTTGTAAGGCCGCGTTTCCACCTGTAAAGAAATTGCACGCAAGTTGAATTACATTGGGGTACGAACGACCGACCGATCAGAATATATCTCTCAATTTCCTTTAAAGTGGAAACGCGGCCTAAGAGTACCTATAGTTCGACCCCACCCATAGTGAATAGTAAAATATTACGAGTAGGTAAAACGCATGTATACAACACGTCTGCATTTCACATAAGGCACAGATAATATGTATATTACTAGCGTCCAGATGCTTCATCTCAATGCAAAGAAACGTGACTGCTCTAACCATAACCACTGATTTTCGGCAGGCAGAAGGCAACTTTTTTTTCGCGGTCGGGCCCGTCCCGCACACCACTTGATGGTATGGTACTATGCTTGATGGTGTTAGCAGCGACGTCTTGCAAGTTGAATGAATTTACTTATGGCCCCACCAGTATTATTGAAGTTATGCTTCTTTTGGCGCGTTAGGGAAAAATGATGAGAGTATACGATGCGCGCGCACACCATCACAAAAAACCTACAGCCTGAAGTTAGCTAGAACCGACACCCTGAAGTTAGCTATGGTCTATGGTTCATGAAGACTGATTGTTTTCCTTTTGTAAACTTTGTAACAGTTTGGTTTTTTATCTTGTTACGCCAAAGAAGTATAACTACTTACGTGCGTACATAAGTACACACACTTTTTTATTTTCTCACACATTTGAACATTTGACGAATTGTTTTTTTAGTATTTTTTGCACCAAATAACAGTTTCATTGTATCAATTGTCTTCTTAATGAGGCGAATGAAACGCTCCTAAATTTCTAAAAGCGCCATGTATTTGAACTTTTAAATTTTAATTAGAAGCCCACTATTCCACAATTTTGTGTTTAAAAAAAACTTGATTTATTTATATAATAATGAATCCCTATTTTCCTTGGTCACGGCATCACGCGTGCGTAAACGGTTGGACCGATTTCGCTAATTCTTTTTTTGTTGTGTTTGTTATTGTCAGGAGAAGGTTCATAAGAAAGAAAAAAATAAAAAAGTTGCGCGGAAAATTAGAAAATTTCAGAAAACTTAACGACTATTTAAACTTCGCGCGTTTGACAGTTCATAGCTAAGACAGGACGTCTGTCGGGTCAGCTATATTATTGTAGTCTTTGGGGTCAGCTAGTTTTAAATAAACTATTATCTTCTTGTCTTTGCTTCATTATGAAGTCGATACATATCATCATGGGGCCGACCAACACGTTTATTTTTCTTCCATTCTGTCCTGTCAGCCGTCACGCTATCACTAACTCCCTTTTCTTCCATATCACTCCTCACACAATCCATCCATCTTTTCTTTGGCCTCCCTCTCCCTCTCCATCCATCCACATTTATATTCATAACTCTTTTAGTTACATGTGTTTCATCCCTCCTCTTCACATGACCATAACAAGATAAGCGGTTCCGTTTCAACTTTTCTGTCACTGGCGCCACTTTTAAACTACAGTTGTTAAATATCACGCCATCTATTTAAAATTTGAACTAAATTTTTTTTCGAGATGTGACCCCGTGGCAGAGGTACCCAATAGTGAACCACAAAATTTATAATATTACTTCTTAGTCGTATATTAGGTTAGGTTATCCTGTTGCTGTGTATGTAATATTTCACAAAGGGTGGAGAAGGTGGCATTGACGAAGAAAGATACTTTAAAGTTGAATGTTGCCCGAAGCTAAAAAATATCTGAATTTCTCTCAGCTAGACAAAGATCTCTCATAAACAACCAGTGTTGCCATATCCAGCCAAAATCTCCTCAAGGTTTACTAAAATAAAAAAAAAAAAACTTTCTTTTTTTTCTTTATAAGAATTGGCTATAAATATATTTCGTATAATACTATAACAATAATTATCTAAAGTATAAGTACAGGTATCACAGTTAGTTACAGCATCTTGGAGGACAGGTCTAGTTCCAGTTGCATGTCTTGAATCGATTCCTTCTTTAGTAAAGGCTTGCGATCACTTTCTTTTGTCTTTTTTGTGTTTTTCTTGTTTTTCGTTAGTCTGGAACAAGAAATAAAATTATGAATACTTAAAGTCGCGCCGTTTTCCTTTTGGGGGTAGGTAGAAACAATATAGGATGTAACGGAATGCATGGCACAAAAAAATACGTGTCACAATTTTTTTTGGTAATTTAGCAGATGGAGTAATTAGATTTTTTAGGACACTAGCCTATTCCTAAAAAAACATTGACCTCCCATACTAATTTTGATCAGCTGATGATAACTTTACGGAAAGTCCAATTTTTTTTTTGAGAATTGTCTAATTGCTTCCTTGAAGAAAGTTGTTAATTTCTATGAGTAGAAGCAATGTTTAAAATTTGACCACAAATTTCGGTTACAGCCTGTAGAACGCGACCTGCTATGCTCCTTACATATTCTTTTTCCTTAGATGTATAAACGTCAACGAGTAAAATCTCGACTGTACTATCCTAAAGGTTAGGCAGAGTTTTGTAAATTATACATTTTGGGCCGAGTAGTTGACAGGGGTAGAAAATGATGCAAGTAATTTTAATTGCGTCTGTGTCTAAAAACATAACCGGTAATATTGGGTCCTTAAATATGAAATTGGCATTTTTTTCTCAGAAATAGAGAACCTCGTCACTTCTATGAATTAAAATATTCATCAATTGCTTGATATTATATCGAATAATGACCGTCATAGACAACTGCAAATAGTAAAATACCTTATTACTTATAGTTTTATAAACAAAACAAAAAATACATTAAATATGACTCCTCTTTTTGTTAGCAGAAATGACCACTATATTCGTTTTAACTTAGCCAAAACTTATTTTTGTTGCTTAATTTAAGTGGCATACGTTATCTTGGTTTTAAAACATTATTGCATAAAAGTTTTAAAATATTAGTGTTCATAGTTGATAAATAAATTAAGAAAATGTTAGTATGAAAAATGCAACTTCTTTAAAATTCTCCATACAAAACGCTGATTTCATAGGTGGGAACCTAATATAACATCGAATTTTGTAGTCAGATGTGTTGTCAGAGGTCCATTGCCTTTTTACGTAACTGCCCCAGAAGGTGGGTGGTGTTTTTCGAGAGTATGTATGTATGTCTATTTCTTTGGCACGCGCTGTAGCCTAAATGGCTGAATGGACTTGAATAAATGAGGTATCACTAGATTCGTCTTGATTGCTGAAGTGAATTAAAAAAAACTATATAAATTTCGAAAAAAAAAAACCCCAATTGGCGGCCGCCGCCGCCGTTACGTAAGTGACGTCGTATTTTTTTGTGAGTAGGTACGTCATGTGGGGTATCAAAATAAAGGGCTCGAGGAGACGATTCCAAAAACGTAACTCAAAAAAATTAGAGGATGAGGAACTTCCTACCCTATTCCTCATGCCTCCATAATGATGATGACTACTGGTACTACATTTATGTTATAACGAATATTTAAACGGGAATTTATATTCATTATGTTTAGTAGTTTACGTGTAAAGTAATGAGAAAAGGGCTCGGGCTGTAAATCAGCGTTGTGGCTATGCCGCATACTGCTCAACATTTGCTGAGCCCGTTCCTTTTTATTACCACACTGAAATCATCTTATACGTTGTAATGAGTCTTTTGTGTTGTTTTTGAAGTTATGATTGTCAATATATGTATGTTTTTTTCTCTACTGACCTATTGATGACGCCATCGGGGTGGTCCATCATGCGGATGATGTCTGCCTGGTCCGAGGAGTCCAGCGGTGCGACGGATATGTCTCTCACGGCTCTGAACTTGCCGCAATTGTTTAGATGTTCGTTCTCCAGGCGGAAGAAGTTCCAGATGAATCGTCTGGAATAAAGAAAAATATATGAAACTGATTAATCCTACTTATATTATAAATGCGAAAATTTGGATGGATGGATAAGATGTCTGTAACTCAATCACACCAGCGCGCGGCCTGAGACAGTATACTTTTCTGTTAGCGTTCATGCTAACGGTTAGTACAAAATGGATGGCAATGACATTACCTGCGCAGAGAATTGTCACATTGTTGTGACTCACGTCCAGTAATTTCATTGCCTTACATTTTGAACTAAGCGAAAAGTATTTTGTCCCAGGCCGCAGAACGGCTGATCAGATCTGGTTGAAATTTGGCACTGAGATAGATTATATATATAGTCTGGAATAGAATAAGTGTAGCATATCGCTACAAGGGTTATTGACAAGCTGGCTGGTAACAATCTGCCTAGCCTTTGCCCAACTATCTTGGGGTCGGCTTCCAGTTTAACCGGATGCAGCTGAATACCAGTATTTTACATGGAGCGACTGCCTATCTGACCTTCACAACCCAGTTACTGGGTAATACGATACCCCTTGGTAAGACTGGTTGTCAGACTTTCGGGCTTCTGACGACCCGTAATGACTGTCAAAGATCCACGATTGACAGTCGGGACCAACGGCTTAACGTGCTTTCCGAGGCACGGAGGAGTCTTGGTATGTAAAGATGGTCACCCATCCACGGACCAACCCCGGCAAGCGTAGCTTAACCTGATGGATCGACTCGTGCGGCTGTTATTACTTTAGCCACGAGCTCCTTTAACATTATACAAATATTCAAATTTCGGCCGACTAGAAAAAATATGAAAAAAGGACTTCAAATCTCCATAAATTTGTTTAGTTTTAATTTTTTTTAGGGTGGGAAATCATCAAATAACTTCTCCGTCTCTGTGTGGAGCGGAAGGGCGTGTCAGACTCTTACTGACAAAAACCCACCCATAATCCTTCAGTTGCCTGTGCCAGGGCTGCGGTAAGATGATGAACTGTAATATTGTTGTATACCTGAACACTTCGAGCGGCGCCAGTATGGAGGTCATGGTCTCTGCGCTCACGAAGTTGTGCTCTGTGACGACGAACGATATCGTCCATATGAAGCGCAGCACGAAGTCTTCTACTATCGCGAAGTAGTAGAACTGGAAACAAGAGAGCTTTGTGTTATTATGGGTGCATAAATATACAGGGTGTAAGGTAAACGCTCCCGAAAACGGAGACAGGTGATAAGGCGTATAAAGTGATTCTTGATACGATACCATCAAAAAATCTGAAAAATTTAAAAAAAAAACAATTTTTTTTAGCATTTTGCGTACACTATGCTGTGAGAACAGTTATATGAAACCGTTATATGCAGTTAAATACACTTTTTTTCTTTACAACTTTATCATACATGCATCTAATATTCGTAAAATATCAGCTGACGCCCACGCATTCCTCGAGTTTCAAAGTGCGCGCCCTCTCGCCGACAGCCGTGCGGCCAACGACCCTACGTCCACGCGACGCCGAAATAAAGCGAAAGATCACTGGTATCTGTTTGTATTTAGGTTGTATATAATCTACGTTCTGGCTTCGGAAGCGTTCCCCTTACACCCTATATATTTGGACGTAAAAGCAGGATTATTAGTTAATACAGCGCTTGTGTGGATGTGTGTAAGAGGAGTAGTGGCCCAGAGGTAATAGGCGTCTGCCTTAATGATGAAATAATTTACACAAAGCAGGTGCTTTGTGTAAATTATTTCATCATCACTGCTCTAACTCGCCAGCGTCGCGGGAGTGATCGAAGGAGTCACCGTGGTCCTATCACAGACATTAGTATTTTGTTTCTTCGTTATTTAACACCAACTTCCGAAATTAAAGTTATTTTTAAGTTTTTTGTGTATTTTCTTTTTTGGAATTCCGTTGTTTTTTTGGTATAAAATGTTTTTTATTTTTCACTTTTTCGTTGTACCACAGGACTAAAGCAAAATATTAAAGTTATGCCCGAATTAATAACCCCAATAACATGAATTTAAACATAATTGGAGAAAACCAAAACATCATCTGTGTATGCATTTTTATTTTGTTTTTGTTGATGATTTTTTCAAAAAGCGCTGAATCAATTTAAAAAATATTTATATGGGACCACCTCAAGAGAGAGAAAAATCGGAGAACATACATAAAAAAAAAAAGATTCCATTAAAAATAAAGGAGGCCAAATGGTTCGTGTAATATTACACACGGTGCTGCTCGCCAGTTCTGTTAGCTTGAACTTGGCTTGAAATTAAATGACAAGGAGCCTCTCTTTAGTGTGGATGCAGGTATGTAAAAGTATGTGTATGTCTTGTGTGTGGTGTATAGTCTGAAGAGTCAAAAAAGCTTTCCTATGAGCTTCTCAAACTCCTGATAACTAAGAGTTGTGAGCCATTGACTCATTCTCTTTTTTACATGCGTATTTGCAGCCAGTTTGATTCTACAGGCATATTTACAGGCAGGACAGACATATTTAGATCTTCTATCAGCCAGATGACCGGCAAAATCCAGTGAACCATGTTTGCGCAAGGTGGTGTTGACCACATAGAGCTGTCTGACGGTCACAAATTTCAGTCATAACGGAAATCCTTAATAGTAATAACTTTAAGAACAGCTCGTTGTGCCTTTTCCAATACTATCATGTAGGTTTTTGGAGGGCCACCCCAAACCGTTATCCTAAATGAAAGTAACGACCGACAGAGCGAGAAGTAGACCATCCGAAGCGTAGTCCAAGTCAGCACTATGTCGTGGATTTTTGAAAATTGCTATAAGTTTCCTCACTAGACGAACCATCAATTTGCGACTTCCAAGACATGAGGTTATCTATCACAATGCCGAGGTACCTTACTTGACTTACCCTGACTAGGGGAGGGCAGAGGCACTAGTCTTTCTGGTTACTACAAGAATGAGCCCTGATAACATAACACACAACACGAGTCATCCGGCTACATAGAAGATCTAATTGAAAACGGGATGTATTTCGTTTTGCCTACGTTCAGTGTAAGAATTTTGTATCACAACCAAGACATTACAATGCTGAGCGCAAACTCCGCCCGCTCATGGACCTCTCCCCAATCTGGACCACGCACAAGCAAAGCCGTATCGTCCGCATATGTAAATATGCTGCAGTGAGGGATGGACAAGTTACATAACCCGTTGACATAAACCAAGAATAGGGTAGGACCTAAAATCAAACCTGGCGGGACTCCAAATGACAATGAGTGTTCGTCACTGATGATTGAGTCAATTTCGACGCATTGTGTTCGCTCAGAAAGGTAATTCTTAATGATTGCCGGACCAGGACGATAAACTCCTATTTTTTCTAATTTAGTAAGAAGTATGGGGACAGAGACAGTACCAAATGCTTAGTCGAAAAGATTAGTCTAGGAAAACCTATTTATTTAACATAAAACCGAAAGAGAATATACGTGAAGTGAAAGCGTCAACCAAAGGGCGCCAAAAGACAATCTCGCTCTACCCTGATCAAGGGCTAGGGTTGTTTGTTAGACCACCTAACTGGCGAACATTCCACGCCAGACATATTCACTCTAGGATTCGTCTCCTTCAAGAGTCCTGGCTACTTCAGCAAGCCAAATTATCACTCACCCCAGGACTGTACACGATCTCCTCTCGTAGGAACTTGTTCTCAGCGTTGGGGCCGCAGCTGAAGAGCCCCCAGTCCATCTTGACGTCCCACGTGTACGTATAGAGGGAGGACACCAGCTGGCATGCAAACCAGGCATAGAGGAATGGGTTGTCGTACGAGTCGGGGTAGCTACCTGGAAGATAGAGATGAAATTGGTTTAAAAAACACGTTAGATAAACATCACTAAATTAGGTAATTTCGGTATGTATAAAGAATTAGAGGCAAACCTATAAGTGTAACTAACATTGCTAACATCAAAATACCTATGGCACAATACCATTAGGAACGACTTGTAGTGCAGGGAAAAGTTGAAGCCACAAGAGCGCGCGGCAGGTCACCAACAAGTCAAAATTGTACTCAATGGTCACTCCACGATTGTACAAAAGCTTACAATACGGGAGGAATGGCGATGGATTGTGAAGCTTGCCACCGCCCGTGATGACGACCACGAACACTCTGCCAAGAGTGTAACGACGAAGAAGAGATCATGGCTTTACCGTTTTTTTTTTCAATGTCCTCCCTGGATTAGGGGGTAGACAGATGAACAAATATCGAAATATCTATTTTATGTTGTCACTTGTAAAAAAAGGCCTCTATGGTAAATCAGAGGCAACAACATTCTGTTGCCTCTGATTTACCACTTTACAACCTTTTATTTGCACGGGTCAAATCTTGTAAGCTGAATTAGAACCACTTCCTCTTATCCCATGGAGTTCAATTTTTACAAGTTGGTTCAGTTCCGATGGCAACGCATATTTATGGTAAGCAAGACCTGAATCGACATTCAGGATTAGCTCCAGATAGAGGAACTCTTCGACGATCAACAGCACAGACACGAAATTTTACATATGAATTTAAAAGCTTGTTTAAAAACAATGATTTTTTACTATTTAATTATTTAGGAACCTTGGCTGAAGGAGGACGTCGACGCCAAGGTGGACCGCAACGAAAGTGGTGTGACGATCAGATCACGTTTGCGGGTCAAACTTGGGCAAAAATCGCGCAAGGCAGCGAGGTTTGGAAGGAGTAAGGCCTTTGCTCAGGAGTGTGACATAAAACTAGGCAACAAAAAATACTTACTACTATAAATCGTCCTGAGCGTCGCAAACAGTACCACAAAGAAGGTGGTGGAATATTTCCCCGCGTTCACAAGATGTGGGAAGGCTTCGCGACTGTCTCGGTAACGGCGCAGACACTGGAAGAAACGCGTCCACGCCGGGACTATGTTCACGAGCGCGCGGGTTATTATGAACCATTGTGCTGCTTCGAATGTTACTGGAAAGAGAGAAAGGTAGTTTTTTAAGGTGTTCATTACCAGCCTCTTACTAACTAAAATCCACCCGTTTTCCTTCAGTTGCCTGTACCAGGGCCGCGGTGAATCTTTCGACACGGTAAGTCTTGTTGTCAGTTTTACCACAGTCAACGTTGTGACTGACGGATAACTGATCGTCTATTACGCTGATTGATGGTTGAATGATGAAATCTCGACACTTTAATTTTTTGCATCAATCAACCGTCAGTCATGACTTTTGGAATTGACTGACGCTTGCATGAGCGTGTAATGGACGCCTAACAAAAATTATATCTCGCCTCTAATCATCTCCTTTGGGCAGTTGTTATTTTTTGCCAGTTTAATTGCTTTCAAACTCTCAGAGATAATTTACGGCTCAGGTTACTTAATTAATTTTAATTACACTGGTCAACATAATCTTGTAACATGGATGTGCGTAGTAATATTGAAATACTTATCCTACCCTCATGTCGAAACCGTATTTGTTTTGTTTTGACTTCCCCCACTCTGCATGGAGCGGGAGAGTGTCAGACTCTTACTGACTAAAACCCACCCGCGTTTCTTCAGTTGCCCTTTGCTTTTCAGGGTCGCGGTGACTCTTTCGAACACTCCAGCGAAGAGCTTTTTTTTTTTAATTGTTGGTAGGGACGCGTTTGACCACTATCTCACCTGATAGTAAGCGATGATGTGGTCGAAGATGGAGCACGCTTGCCTAGAAGTAACCTATTCACTCTTGACTTAAAGACTGTGGGGGTGGGAAATCATCCAATGACTTCTCCCGCTCTGGGTGGAGCGGGGGGGCGTGTCAAACACTTACTGACGAAAACCCAGCTTTGTTCCTTCTTTGCATAAATGCCTATGGGCAAGCTGTATGGCCTAAGTTTGATTTTCTTTATCAATCGAGTGGCTTTTTTGTTTACTGATGAATGACAAATACCGGACTTAATCTTTGACAATCTTTTATTTTCCTCAAAACCTAAGTCCATTATGTCCACAATAACAACTATTATATGAAAACAAGATAATACCAGATAAAGATAAACAACTGCTAAGTAGGTGAGTTTTTAGTTTACCGAGTTAATGAATTCTTAAATCGGAAAAGTGTTAACATGATTTTGACAAGTTCTGTTTTTGTTTTTTGGTGGATTACTTTTGTTTTTCTTTACTTTTACTTAAATATTAATATTTATTACGCTGTCTAATATTTAGTATTTTTACTCATTGTTTGCTGCACCGGTAGATGTCATGACGTCGGCGCCGGCTGTCGCTGAAAACCAGCGCTGGGGCTCTGTCTTGTATAGGGGCACTTAAGCTGAGCGATGGCCGTTTTGCGTGGATGTGACGCATATTTTACCCCAGCTTTTCTTTTTTTGTTGTTTCTCAGTTTTTTGCGTCAAGTTTACCGTAAATAAACGTATTTTCTTTCTTTTTTTTCTTTCTTAAACACCATCAGTTAAACGAGATTTATGAAATTAATTTCGGTACGAGTATCTTTTAATTAAAAACCAATTCTATTATGTGAACCTCGTTCAGTTGGATGTTTTTTGTTGGCCAGTGTAATTAATACTTCTTCGAACTACTACTTTACCGAACCTGGAAATCGAACGAAACTGGATGATCACTGACACTCTAAAATAATGATCAGTTAAGTAATCTGCATCGACAAAAGGGAACTCACCATTAACATTAAACCAGTCGCTGCCCGTGGTATAGAAGGCTATAAGATAGTGAAAGTCTAAGAAGGCCGTAACGAATGAGTTCCACTGGTCAGCCAGCCAGAAGTCAGCGAACAGCACCGGCATGAATGGAGCCGCTAGGATACGACTCTGAAACAAGATTTATAATGGTTGAAGAAAAGTTTGTGGTTTACATTTTCAAAATTAATTATATATATTACACTTAAAAAAAACACGCTTTTGTATTTTTCTCAGCAAATTTGATACCCATATCATGGAAATGCATAAAAAATAATTAGTCCGCCATCTTTGAGAGTCCGCCATATTGAATTTAGAATGACGTCACTTAACTAAACATGTATTGGTGCCGATTCTCTTGTTCAATAACTAAACTAAAATTAGAGAATCGCTATCTTTTACTAAAAGGCAGTGCGAGAAAAGGACGGCTATAGCTATGAATTAAGTTACAAGTTGTATGGAAATATTAGTTCAACTAAATTTGACAGCTCAAATTTATTTCCGTCTCTTTCTTGTTTTATTAGAGAGAAGAAGATAGCAATAGCCTAAACAGTGTTTCACAGGTTAAGTTTAGTTTGTGCACAACAGAATCGGCACCATTGTCATCCAAACTAAACATGTATGCAAAATTGCAGCTCAATCGGAAACCGGAAAACAAAGTTTTTTTTTACATAGTAACAGGTGAAGCTAATAATAGCGTGTTAAAAATTGCCTGACTTCGCCTAGAGTACTTACAAGACTTAATAAAAATGTTAAATATGTTCAATCATTTACATAAACCGCACGGCCTAAATAGGGTATTTTACTAAAAAAAACTAATTAGTCTATCAGCTAAATAACCGAAACATATTAGATACGTATATTTTCTTTTGTCACGTACACAATAAAAAACTTAAACAAAAAAACAACTTCCAAAAAAGAAAATACACTAAAAATTTAAAAATTACTTTAATTTCGGAAGTCGGTGTTTGTATTTTATTTTTTCGTTATTTGACACCGACTTCCGAAATTAAAGTTATTTTTCAATTTTTAGTGTATTTTCTTTTTAACCGACGAAAAAAAGGAGGAGGTTCTCAATTCGACCGTATATATATATATATTTTTTTTTTTTTTTTTTTGTGTATGTTCAGCCCTCACTCCGTCATTTATGAACCGATTTTGATTATTCTTTTTTTGTTAGATAGGGTATACCTCAAGGGTGGTCCCATGTCAAGGAAGTCAGGCTCTGACAGTGGAAACCTGATAAAATTGAGAGAAAACCTCGAAAATTGTGGGCACGTTTAGCGTTTCTGTATGTATGTTCGGCCCTCACTCCGTTATTTATGAACCGATTTTGATTATTCTTTTTTTGTTAGATAGGGTATATCTCAAGGGTGGTCCCATGTCAAGGAAGTCAGGATGTGATACTGGAATCCTGATAAAATTGAGAGAAAACCACGAAAATTGTGGATACGTTTAGCGTTTCTATATGTATGTTCGGCCCTCACTCCGTTATTTATGAACCGATTTTGATGATTCTACTTTTCTTAGATAGGGTATACCTCAAGGGTGGTCCCATGTCAAGGACATCAGGATCTGATCATGGGATCCTGAAAAAATTGAGAGAGAACCTCAAAAATTGGGCACGAATATTGTTTCTGTTTACTTTTCATAACTTAATCAGGTATCTGCCGCGACACCTCGCGGCTCGGCAGACAGAGCTCCGACAGGATCTCATGGTGACATGGAGAGAGCGACTGTCACAACCCAGCGCTGGGCACGCCACCATCGCGGCGGTAGTGCTCCTCTTTGAGGAGTGGCTGGAGAGGCACCAAGGCGCCCTCACCTTCCGCCTGACGCAGCTCCTCACCGGACATGGCTGTTTCGGGAGGTACCTGTGTCGGATCAAGGCGGAGGTGACCCCTAGGTGTTTCCACTGCGAGGATCGCCCAGAGGACACGGTGGAGCATACGGTGGAGGTTTGCCCCGCTTGGGCAGAGCACCGCCGTGTCCTTGTGGATGCGATAGGCGGCAGCGACCTCTCGCGCCGTGCCCTGGTTCAGGCCATGGTACGGAGCGAGAGGGAATGGGAAGCCGTCTCCTCCGTCTGCGAAGCAGTAATGCTCGCGAAGAGGGAGGCGGCATACGTTAGGGAGACTCAACAACAGCCGACTCGCCCTAGCGCCCTCAGCCGCAGCCGCCGCAGGAGACGCCAGGGGCCGCGAGACGATCTCCGGCCATCGTAGACCCGGGCCTGCGGACGGCGAGTAGTGGATAACTCGCCGCCCGATCAGCACCAGGCCCGAGAGTCGACGGCGCGTAGTGTTCCACGCGCGCCTCAAAGAGTTGTCAGCAAAGGACGGGGCCTGCCACGGCCAATGCCTGCCCGGGGGTTGAGGATAAATTCGAAAGAGTTACCTCGCCCCTGGGCACGTAGGGCAGGGAGGAACAGGGGTGGGTTTTAGTCAGTAAGAGTCTGACACGCTTTCCGCTCCACCCTAGAGCGGAAGAAGTCATAAGATGATTTCCCACCCCCAAAAAAAAAAAATCAGGTATTTGCATTTAGGAATCATCACATCCTGAAACTGAGCTGATGATGGAAACCATACCATTCCTACACAATAATTATAAGTTAGATATCAAACTGGTTTTAGTGACAAATACCACATAATATGCTTTGAAAAAAGACGTCTTTACAATATTGGAGGTAACCTCAACTGGTCAATATCCTGGAAACTTCATGGAAGAATGGTTACATCATCAGCTCAGTGGCAAGAGGAATTATGGAGGATTAGAAATTAGCCTCAGAGTGTTAAAAGATGATGCGAGCCACAAAAAATCATAAAATAAAAAACTTTTTAACAAAAAAATTAACCGACGAAAAAGAACTAAAAAGCAAAAAATAAATAAACCTTTTATCAAAACTAGTTTATATAAAATTTGATATTTTATGTAGGTAAATATGCTCATTACTCAAGACTTTAAAAGGTTTATTTATTTTTTGCTTTTTAGTTCTTTTTCGTCGGTTAATTTTTTTGTTAAAAAGTTTTTTTTGAAAGTCGGTTGTTTTTATTGTAAAAGTTTTAAATTTTTCACTTTGTAGTTGAGAACTAAAAACCCCAATAACATGGAACGTGGAATTTAAACATACTCGTAATTGGAGAAAAACAAAACGTCATCTGTATACACGCGGGCGAAGCCGCTGGCAGAAGTTAGTTTAAAATATGACCACACGTTTCCGTTACACCCTGTATACTAAACGATGGTTTAGTCGCGGTTATAAGACATGTCTCGTGCCATGTCTCACATCTTCTGACCGCAGCTTTATTGGTCACAAAAGTAATGTCAATAAAAAATTTATTTACAAAAATAAACAACCTACTTCCAAAAAAGAAAATACACTAAAAATTTAAAAATAACTTTAACTTCGGAAGTCGGTGTTTGTATTTAATTTCTTCGTTATTTGACACCGACTTCCAAAATTAGTTCATTGATGCCAAATGTCATGATTTCATGAAATTCTTACATTTGACATCAATTCTAACTGAAAGAGTTGTATTGATGATTTTAATGTAAAAACTTACTTACTTTTCTGTACCCCTGACCACTTATATGCAAAAATTTTTGCAAATAAGTTGTCAGGGTTACAAAAAAGGACATAGGACAATACTTTTTTTCTGGATTATAGGTATAATCCAGAAAAAAAAGTATTGTTTACGAGGGAAATAACAATAACTTTCGACGGTAACAACACTAGATGACGCTACATGTCTTTCAAATAATTTTGTTCCCTTGCGAAGCCAGGGCGGGTCGCTAGTTAAAAATAATTTGAAATCAATTTAAACCTTAAGACAATGCCATAAGAGTCAAGTAAAATCATAAAGACAAATTCCTTACGTTAGCTGTCATAGCGCATTAGGTACAGTAAAGCGAAACAAATGAGCAATTAGGAACTATTAAGAAGTCAATCGTGATGTTTTTGTCGGCTTTACTGACCGATTAGTGCAATGAGAGTGAAACGAATTTAGTGCATCACTGTTTATTTCAAATGCTTGGCTATAGTAGGTAGTAAGATTAAAGAAATAATTTTCTACAGTTTAAAAAAAAAAATAAAAACACGCTTTATTGAAGTGAAAACTTCTTTAGGCGCGTTGGGCATTTTAGAATTGGGAAAAAACTATTGAACTCTCGCGACACCGACGTCGACACTACCGACACCGACGCTACGCGTCGTAGCACTCGTAGCGGATCGCGAAGCGGATTGAAGTGAAAACTTCTTTAGACGCGTCGGGCATTTTTGTTCAAATTTTCACTTCTGTCGGCACTCCCGGAGTGCCACTCTTTTTTTTCGTATTTTTCTCAGCAATCCCTTTCATTTGATTCCCATATCATGGAAATGCATAAAAAATAACGAATCCGCCATAATTGATTTAGAATGACGTCACTTAGCTAACCATGCATTGTCATCAGTCTTTGATAAGTGTGCGAAGTTTCAATTCAATCCGACGTTTTGAAGTAGGTGAAAATCACGTTCGAAGATTCCGTTAGTCCGTTACAAAGATACGAGTACATACCAAGCAAATAAATGCGTGTTAAAAACAAATTCAGCTTTTCAGTACATTTTGGTCCGTCAAACTGGACTAATAGGGAACAGTTGATTTTTTTCTCCGTTTGTATGTAAGTTGTTCGCTTCAAAATTTGATAGAGCTGAAATTTAGCACACTTATGTCCATATTATAAGTCCAGTGACAATGCAATATTGTGATATCATCGTGCTGACTGATGATGGCACCGGAATGTAGGGACTGGAATTCCCTGATGGGAAATGGTAGGACAGTTGAATTTGGGCTAGTATTTTTTGTTAACATGAGTACTTTCTATTACACATGATGACGAGGGTCTAAAAAAGACGAACGAAACGAAAGTGTGTTTTTTTTAATGTTTTCTTTTATTATTGATCTATTAGTTGATTTTGCGGACGATGCCAGGAATTACATGGTGATGAAAAGTCCGTTCGTTTAGTCTCAAGATTGGCATTTCTATTTTCAAAAAGGCTAATAAGATCTATGTGTAATTGTGTAGTGATTCGTTGAACGAAATGGTTGACCGAATATGTTAAAAACGGTAAAGGAAAAATTATGTAAGTAGTGATAAAAATGTCGAAGTAGGTAGGTATGTTCAAAAATTCAACCTTATGATCTGCTTCATAAAATCTAATGCTGAATATAAATAGGTTATTATACCCATAATGACCCAGATGTATGGGTTCACAACCTTTTTTTTTTTAAATATACCTACTTAGAAGTTTTTTTTTTCTAATTAAAGGTACATTTTTTTGTAATCTATTTTTTTTAAATATTTTAAACTCAGTTGTTTCATATATTTATAATGGAGGGGATGGTAATTTTTCATCCATTTCCTAAAACAATATAGCATTAAAAACTATTTCTTCAAGATTATAAAAAAAAATACATTTGAGAACCTCACAATACGCACTTAGACAGAACGGGAGCGAAGAGGCAGGGAAAAAGTTTGCTAAGTATACATAATATTATGTATATTATTATATATATTATACTAGCCGGATTAAATTTCACAGGACTTCTACATATATACGTACTTATAATATCGTAAAATTATATTTATAATACTTATTTATTTTTATCTATGCTGTAATCAGTAGTTTCAGAGAACATTGTCAGAAAGTCAAGTTTGGCAAGCAGAATGATCATTACAGACCATAGAATGACATTATTACATGAAGAATGAGAATATTAGTGTCCATTCTATTTTAAACAAGATTTATGAACTCGACCTTTAACTACGTATGTAAGCAAATCTCGAGACTGGATTTTCACCTATTTCCAGATGTCACATTAATGTAGTTTAGTGTTTACGTCGCGAGAACCAGCGACAATATGATTTGTATTACGTGACTGATGCCAATTGCCAGGGCCACCATTCACTAACTAAACTATGAACCAACTCTCGTAAAAGTCTCTACTGGTCTCTGGATATCATCATCATCTGGCTAGCCCTTTCCCAACCATGTTGGGATCAACTTCCAGACTAACCTGAAGCAGCTGGGCACCATTATTTACAGCTAACGCCGTCCTGACCTCCACAACTCAGTAACTGAGTATCACGATAACCCTTAGTAAGATGGCTGTCGTCCTTTCAGGGTTCTGACTGTCCGTTACGACTGTGAACCATCTACAAATCTTGGTAAGGTAGTACCAAACGTGGCCTATGTTTATCTATACAGGGTGGAAACTTTCAGCGGGGCAGTAAGTAAAAGTCAAAAAGTTACAAAAATCTATTCTCTTTTATCTTTTAAACGAAGCCTGACTTTTAGATTTCCGACTTTTTCAGTACTCCAACGATAGTTGGTCCGATAGAAGTATTTGATCAGTATTAGGAACAGTATCGATTGACATCCAAAAAAATTATATGTAATATATTCATACAAAATGTATTGGAAGTTTCTTGCATTTTCTGATGTTTTTAGTACTCCAACCTGGGTTGGCCCCATAGAAGTTTTTAATCAGTATTAGAAACAGCATCGATTGGCATACAAAAATGTTTTGAGTAAAATCGACATTTTCTTACTAACTGTTAATTAATTTGAAAATCTGTGGATTTGGATCAAAATTTCACGAAAAAATATGGATAGTCTCTTAAGACCCTTTTCGTGTAGCTGCAACGGTTAAGATAGTTCCGCTTAATGCCCCGCTGAAAGTTTCCACTCTGTATACTAAAACAAGCTATAAAATAGAATTAAAAAAAAAAACGAAAATATAGAACAAACAATACAATTGAAGAAAAAATAAGTTACTCACACATATCCTCAAAAACCAAAACCGCGCTTCGTGTCGAAAAACCTTCAGCGGATTCATAAGAAAGGCCAGCATTATTATCACCAAAGCGAGCGGATTCACAAACGGCGGTATACTCAAACTCGCACTATATATAAAACTTAAGATGCTTAAAGCCCATATAACTCCAAAAATGGCCGCCAACTCCATCAGATGTTGCTCGGAAAGGTGATTCCGGGGGTCTAACTCGAAGATCAGTACATGGTTGACCCCAGAAGACCGCCATCCATATACATTTATGCCGATTAGGAATATGAACTCGACCAATAGGAATGGGCCTCTGTACAGTCTGAAGGCAGTCTTGAAATTTTCTGTGCCACCCTCGTGGAATAGTGCTGGAACAAATAAGCATACATTTTTTTAGGCTCACGTTTGACCACTATCTCATCCGATGGTAAGCGATGATGTGGTCGATGTTGGAGCACGCTTGCCTAAAAGTAACCTATTTAGGAAACAAACTTCAGCAAGTCCGCAGGGAATTCGATTCCTTAAGGCTCAATTACACTATCTACTCGTAATTTTGGAACACTCTAACTAGGAAGTTGGAAGCTAGCGATCACACTACACCAAATTGGACTCCTAACTGCTATTACAAATTCCGATTTCCTAAATTGGCTCGTTTGAAATTGGATAGTGTAATTGAGCCTTTAGCTGTATGCACAATAAATGTGTTCCCAAAACGTTTTGTGCATATCTTTCGGTCTGATGATGGATCGGGCTTGGCTTGTAGCCATAGTAGGTGCATAAAATAAATTGAGTCATGTAAGGTTAACATCTACAGCCGGACTTCACCCATTAGTGGGCATAGGCCTCTCTTTACTCGTGCCATTCCCAGTTTAACGCGTCAGGCCCCGCGCGTCGACATAACAATAGGTTTTTAATTGTGTCTGCTAATGAGGGACTTGACGTGTTAAGTTCTGCTACACTCATAATAGCAGTTTGTATTTTTATGGGCAGGTGTGCGTTGATCACGATTTCAGATCAGATAAAGCCCACGTTTGTACTTACGTACAAATTACTCTTACGAGAAGATAATATTTGTACACTTTATTATTTTGTTTGGAATATCATCAAATAACTTTTCACGCTCTGGCTGGAGCGGTCGGGCATGCCAGACTCTTACTGACTAAAACCTACCCGTGTTCCGCCAGTCGCCTGTGCCAGGGGACGCGGTGATGCTCTTTCAAACACACCCGCAACCCTGGCAGAATATTTGTACACTTTAGGCCTACGCAGACCGTGACCGAATGGCAAAGGATTTAAATGTTTGCCAAAGGACATTCAAACTTATCTAGTAGGAATACGATATAAATTCCAATGTTTTAAATTGATTCCGTGGCATCGAGAAATCTCTCTCGATGCCGTTGGTGATCCCTTTAGATAAGTTTGAATGTCCTTTGGCAAAAATTTAAATCCTTTGCCATTCCGTCCCGGTCTGCGTAAGCCATAGTTTGCAATTGACGACTTTGACTTAGAATTTTAACTCAAATAAACATTATTTAATACCATCCACAAAATACAATGATCTACGTACTAACTTGGGAAATCACTCATACTAAAGTGTTCATTGTCCTTTTAAGTTTTTTTTTTTATATTTAGTAACTAAACATAAGTCTATGCGTCATTTACTACTAGCAACCCGCCCCAACTTCGCACGGGTACAAATTATACAACTCACACTTCCTCATGAATCACTCTGTCTATTAGTGAAAACCGTATAAAAATCCGTTCAGTAGTTTTTGAGTTTATCACGAACAAACAAACAGACAGACGCGGGGACTTTGTTTTATAATATGTAAGGATGTTAAAAAGAAATGTTTTATTATATGCGTGTTAATGATACATAGACCTTATTTATTTATGATAGTAACTGGTAGCTTTTTTGGCGGAATGGTCAATGACCGCGCAGCCTATAATTAATACCAAACATGAAATGTGGGCTTCCCCTAATCAACGATATTTAATGGAGATACAGTATTCGAGATGACTAATATGTTTTCATTGATCATATTTAAAAACATCTCGTATTACTATACAACGGATTACTGGTTATATTTAGTTTAAAAAAGTATAACCATTTTTTTTTGTTGTAAAAACTATAATTTAAAAAAACACTTTTTACAAAAAAAAATACAACCGACTTCCTTAAATAAAACTAAAAAATGCTAAATAAATTTAATTTCGGAAGTCGGTGTCAAATAACGAAGAAACCAAACTAGAAACACCGACTTTTTTATTTATGGAAGTCGGTTGTATTTTTTTTGTAAACAGTTTTTTATTTTTCACTTTTTAGTTGTGGTTCCTCATTAAACTGTGTTAACAATTCATAGACATACGAAAGCAGCAATCGTTGTTGATTTGCTATGAATTTTTGAAGAGTTCAGTTGTCTGTCTCCGAAACCCATCATCAGATCTATAGGAAATTTAAATGGTACCATTTCGGATCAAACCCCTTTCGAACAAAAAAGAATTTTGCAAACATCCGAATTGATAACCTCCTTCTTTTTGAAGTCGGTTAAAAATAATGTACAGGGAGCAACTGATGATAAATTTGTACAGAAGATCCTGTTTTTTTTTGGGAATTGACTATCTTCATTGAAGACACATTTATAACTACGCATTTCCTTTCCACCCTGTATAAAGCTATTTTTGCACTGTCCTAGTCCTAGTAGTGGGACTGTGCATGTGCAGATTAATTTAAAAAAAAACTTTATCAGAAAATTATTAACTAAGGTCAACTATCAATTAGGATTACTTTCTAAAAATAGAATCTAGTTAATTTTTGAGTCTTATGATATTTGATTAAGTAATTCTATTCTATATTAATGAACCTTGCCATTTTAATAACGACGTAAACCGCAGACTGCGAAAAATTATGGTTCATTGTAGTTGTTATTGGAAGGCCCATCTTCAGCATGGGTCGCCTACGAGCTGTCATGATGATGAATATCACGCTTATATCGTATTTTAAAGTTTTTAGTGTTACGGTTCCGAACGTCCAAATGAAAAACCAAACCCTTTTAAGATCACTCGTGTATCTGTCTGTCGCAGTCGATTTGCTCCGAATCTACTGGACTGATCGACTTGAAAATTGATACACACATGAATATCTGTGCCCCAAACACGGTTGTGTAACGTAAATAAATGAGTCCCTTTTAGGTTGCAATTCCAAAAAATAAAAAATAAAGTTTTGCAAAGTGTACCCTGCAAAATGTCAAATGAAATATTGTGAGAGTCTCAATTATATATTTTTTTCACGATTGTAAAATAAATAGTTGTAGAAAACAGAAGATAAGAACAGACGATAAGGAACTTCGTTCCAAAAATAAAAATAACAACAACTATAGCAAAAAGTGTCGTTACAACTTTTGGTTTTAATCAAAAAGTGTCGTTACAACTTTTGGTCTTAATAAAAAGTGTCGTTACAACTTTTGGTCCTAATTTTTTCCGTCTAGCCCCCTTTCGTAACGCGCGATAAGGAACTTCGTTCCAAAAAAAAACAAATAACAAAATATGATTCGTTCGGAACCCATTGCACGCGAGTCGAACTCGCAATAAAGTTCAAAAGTGGATTTACCGATTCGCAAACATTTTGGGCTAGGCTATTTCATCATTCAACATTCTCCTGCCCTTATCCCAATTTATTTGGGGTCGGCGCAACATGTCTTTTTCTTCCATACTCCTCTATCAGTCGTCATCTCTGTAGTCACACCCTTTTTACCCATATCATCTTTGATATGGGTAAAATATGGAAAAAACAAACCGGCCAAACTACTTTGCCTTACGAAGAAACATTCGGGTTCATCTAGCTATGACAAAAAGGCGTAAGAGAGAATTGGTAAAATCTATTCGCCCAAAGCGAAGCCCGAAGAGATAGTTGGACCAGATCTCCGAACAGCTGGAGTTATATGTCGGCGGACGACGGACCGGATCAGTTGGAGACAGACAAGTGATATTCAATAATATTATGGTTAAAAAATACAAGAAATACGTTTAGAGTGACGTCATTTTATTTGTGGTATTCTTCTCAGAAAACTTTTTCATTTGATAGGTACCCATATTATAGGAATACATAAAAAATAACTAGTCCACCATCTTTGCGAGTCCCCAAGGATGAGGAGTTGGATTTAGAATGACGTCACTTAATTAAGTAACCATGCATTCTCATCCAAACCTAAAATGTATGCAAAATTTCAAATTTCAAATGTGGTTCAAATTTAAATTATAACATTTGTTTACATAGTTAGCTAGTGATAAAGTTAGTTAGTTACAGATGATGCTAATAAATGGCATATCCTAAAACCAAAAATTCGAAGACATGAAACATCCACCAATCCGCATTGAGCCCGCGCGGTGGATAAATGGCCCACTCCCTCTCACAGAGAGGAGGCCTGTGCCCCAGCAGTGGGGACATTAAAATGCTGATGATGATGATGATGATGATGATAATGATGATGATGATGACAAATGTTTGTGTAATGAGCACGATCATTTGTTCTGTGTCTGGGTGTAATTTATCTATAATATTTATGTATTTAGAAATATATAAGTATGTTTATCAGTTGTCTAGTACCCATAACACAAGCTCTGCTTAGCTTGGGACTAGACGGCGTTGTGTGATAGTTGTGGAATATTATATTATATTATGATGATGATGCTGATGATGATGATACTAATAAAAGCGTGTTAAAAAGGAGTCACGATCTTCAGCAATAGGAGAACGATTGAGAAGAAGAAAAAGAGAATTACTTATCGTTTAGTGTCCGATTGAATTAAGCATGTGCACACAATTTATATTACCCACCAATTATTATCTTTTATAGTCTGCTTACTTTACTCTCTAGCCGAGTGTACCTATCAAACAGTGTAATTACCCTCATAAAATAAAAAGAGCTTCCAAAATTTTTATAATATTACTAAAAACCGTCGTAAAATTCCCATTTTAGAATTTAATCCCCAAATGATATCATTTATTTAATCCTTGAATAGACAATCACTAAACATTTATTAGTGAAGGTTGTTGGGACACGATAAGGTTTAATCTTTTATCTTTACATTTGCATAAGATGCTGTGGTCAGTAAAAGATAAGTTTGTTTTACACAATGTTTGTAGGGATTTCTGCATATCGGTTGGGAAAATATTACAGTATCTTGTGATAACAGAGATTAGGCAAGGATATTGTGTAATATATTGTATGCAAGACAGAGATTTTATAGATTGATTATTGTTATAATAAAAATAAACATAAAAATCGGATCAGTAGATTTGATAAAATCGCGGACGTGCAAACATACATTATAATTATGTATACCGGTCGAATACAGAACCTCCTTTTTAGGGTTCCGTACCAAAAGGGTAAAACGGGACCCTATTACTAAGACTCCGCTGTCCGTCCGTCTGTCTGTCTGTCTGTCCAGTTAGACAGTTGAAATTTTCACAGATGATGTATTTCTGTTGCCGATTTATCAACAAATACAAAAAAAAAAACAGAATAAAATAAATATTTCAGGGATACAACCCATACAACAGATATGATATTTTTGCCTTTTTTATAGATAATGGTACGGAACCCTTCGTGCGCGAGTCCGACTCACACTTGGCTGGTTTTTTGAAGTCGGCTGTAAAGGGTTTTGCTTGCCCTTTGATGTACCTATAAAGTGACACTTTAGAACGCTTAAAAAACACAACCTTTCTTCTGACATAGCCGGGTTGAAAGAGATCAATTGATTGGATTAATCGGTGCTTTAAATAATCACCACGAGCGCCGATGCTCAACGGAGATTGAGAGAGACAGACAGACAAGTAGGGTCGCGGATAAATTCGAAATAGAGTTACCGCGGCCCTTGGCACAGAGGTAACTGAAGGAACAAGTGTGGGTTTAGTCAGTAGAAGTCTGACACGCCCTCCCGCTCCACCCAGAGGGGGAGAAGTCAGTGGGTGATTTCCCACACCACAAAAAAGGTACACAGGAGACATTATAGTGCAAGCGTATGCGCAAACACAGGTGCACTCTCTGTTCCTTCACTCTCATAGTCCGATGGGACGGCGATCCGACACGACCGGGGAGAGATCAGGCGCAGGAACATCGGCTTTTCATGCTTTCCGAGGCACGGGGGTGTCACACCACCAACTTCCAAACTCCGGGCTGCTCAGAGTAATTCCTAATGGAAAAATCCAATAGCACTTTTTGCCCGACCCAGGAATCGAACCCAAATCATATCAATTTATTCGCCATAAGTGTTGGTAACAATTTCGTTCTTAAAATAGATAACTATAGGTACAGATCCATAACACTTAGTCATAACAATGTGACATGCAAACTGGATTTATATTTAATGAATATTCCGTTTATTACATATTATATTTTTAAATATTTAAATAAAAAAGATAAAAAAAACATTTAAAAATATAAAAAATAGTATCCCACCGGTATCGGGAACAGGGTCCAAGCTACCGGCGGTCAGGGCTCCAGAGAAAGGAACCGCCTGACTATGCGAGCCGTGTTCAGAAGTACTGCTTTCTGAATCAAGCCCTTGATCCAGCCGCCTAACGAGAACCTCCTGAGGTGTTGGTCGAGGCTCGTGGCTATTAAGCCATTGGCTGACACGACTATCGGTACAATGATCGCTGAGTCCACATCCCACATGTCGACAACCTCGCGAGCCAAGTCAATATACTTGATTAGTTTATCTTTCTCGGCTTTCACGAGGTTCTCGTCATGTGGGACGGTAATGTCAACAATCATTGCCCGCCTCTCGATTCGGTCCACCACCACTATATCAGGCTTATTGGCTACAATAGTCCTGTTAGTGATGATGGACCGATCCCAGTACAATGAGATATGAACATTATCGAGAACTGGGTCGGGCGCATATCTGTAGTACACAGCACTTCCGATTCCACAAGAGAGTATTTCAGAGCAAGTTGCTGATGGATAATCCTGGCTACAAGGTTGTGCCTATGCAAGTACTCACCGTTAGCCAGACGAGAACAACCAGAGATTATGTGGCGGATTGATTCTCCCTGACGATGACATGCCCGACATTATGTCAACCGTGCCGTCCTTAATTCTTTATTGTACACCAAATCTTAACATAAAATAAAGTCATTACACAGTTCATGTACAAAGGCGAGCTTAACTCAAAGTTGAGTTATCTCCCAGCAAACCTTTGAGTGATAGAGTGAGGTCACATTCGAGGGTAAGATTGTGTACAATATAAACTTATATAAATAAGCCCTATATATAAAATGCATACAAAATACTATATACTAATATATACACCAATATATACCCTAATCCAATACGTCCTTCACAATAAATCTCCGGTAATTTTAATGAATATTATTATTATAACTCCAATAAAAATTAAATTGAGTAGCAATGTTGTTACATTATTAGTAGGTACATTTTAATACTACTGTTAATGTTGTTATTTAATTTCTAACCTCTTATTAAATATATCGCTTACCGAGTAGAAATTCTGTTCCAGTAACCATGCTTTCAGACACCTTGCAAATATATGAGCTGTTAAGGTTTTAACATTTTCAGGTATAGCGATAAATATGCGACCACACATAGCATAGCTATTCTTACTATATTATTATAGTGCTGTCCTAGGAATCATAGGCCCAGGGGTTGAGGATAAATTCGAAACAGAGTTACATCGCCCCTGGGCACTCAGGGCAGGGAAGAAACAGGGGTGGGTTTTAGTCAGTAAGACTCTGACACACCCTCCCGCTCCACCCAGAGCGGGAGATGTCATTGGATGATTTCCCACCCCACAAAAAAAAAAAGGAATCATGGGAAAAACTATTCTATTCCTGTGCCTAATACTTTTTGGAAATATTTCTTCAGCTTTTTTAAACAACTCCGGGTGCATTTTAACATATTTAGCGCATTCAAAGATATAAAGATTAGGAAGAGTTAGAATATTGAGCCAGGAGCTTAAGACTCAGCAATCGCGTTTCCGGCCACGAGACCAACCAGTCTCAATACCACGTATATGACTGGCTATCATTTTTTCAACGGCATAGGCCAATATTATAGGCCCGTGAATCGTGATTAAGAGAGATGATTTTTGAAATTTCAAATTTCAAATGTGGTTCAAATTTAAATTATAACATTTGTTTACATAGTTAGCTAGTGATAAAGTTAGTTAGTTACAGATGATGCTAATAAATGGCATATCCTAAAACCAAAAATTCGAAGACATGAAACATCCACCAATCCGCATTGAGCCCGCGCGGTGGATAAATGGCCCACTCCCTCTCACAGAGAGGAGGCCTGTGCCCCAGCAGTGGGGACATTAAAATGCTGATGATGATGATGATGATGATGATAATGATGATGATGATGACAAATGTTTGTGTAATGAGCACGATCATTTGTTCTGTGTCTGGGTGTAATTTATCTATAATATTTATGTATTTAGAAATATATAAGTATGTTTATCAGTTGTCTAGTACCCATAACACAAGCTCTGCTTAGCTTGGGACTAGACGGCGTTGTGTGATAGTTGTGGAATATTATATTATATTATGATGATGATGCTGATGATGATGATACTAATAAAAGCGTGTTAAAAAGGAGTCACGATCTTCAGCAATAGGAGAACGATTGAGAAGAAGAAAAAGAGAATTACTTATCGTTTAGTGTCCGATTGAATTAAGCATGTGCACACAATTTATATTACCCACCAATTATTATCTTTTATAGTCTGCTTACTTTACTCTCTAGCCGAGTGTACCTATCAAACAGTGTAATTACCCTCATAAAATAAAAAGAGCTTCCAAAATTTTTATAATATTACTAAAAACCGTCGTAAAATTCCCATTTTAGAATTTAATCCCCAAATGATATCATTTATTTAATCCTTGAATAGACAATCACTAAACATTTATTAGTGAGGTCACATTCGAGGGTAAGATTGTGTACAATATAAACTTATATAAATAAGCCCTATATATAAAATGCATACAAAATACTATATACTAATATATACACCAATATATACCCTAATCCAATACGTCCTTCACAATAAATCTCCGGTAATTTTAATGAATATTATTATTATAACTCCAATAAAAATTAAATTGAGTAGCAATGTTGTTACATTATTAGTAGGTACATTTTAATACTACTGTTAATGTTGTTATTTAATTTCTAACCTCTTATTAAATATATCGCTTACCGAGTAGAAATTCTGTTCCAGTAACCATGCTTTCAGACACCTTGCAAATATATGAGCTGTTAAGGTTTTAACATTTTCAGGTATAGCGATAAATATGCGACCACACATAGCATAGCTATTCTTACTATATTATTATAGTGCTGTCCTAGGAATCATAGGCCCAGGGGTTGAGGATAAATTCGAAACAGAGTTACATCGCCCCTGGGCACTCAGGGCAGGGAAGAAACAGGGGTGGGTTTTAGTCAGTAAGACTCTGACACACCCTCCCGCTCCACCCAGAGCGGGAGATGTCATTGGATGATTTCCCACCCCACAAAAAAAAAAAGGAATCATGGGAAAAACTATTCTATTCCTGTGCCTAATACTTTTTGGAAATATTTCTTCAGCTTTTTTAAACAACTCCGGGTGCATTTTAACATATTTAGCGCATTCAAAGATATAAAGATTAGGAAGAGTTAGAATATTGAGCCAGGAGCTTAAGACTCAGCAATCGCGTTTCCGGCCACGAGACCAACCAGTCTCAATACCACGTATATGACTGGCTATCATTTTTTCAACGGCATAGGCCAATATTATAGGCCCGTGAATCGTGATTAAGAGAGATGATTTTTGCAATTACTACAATACTGCCGTGCTTAAGCTAAAGTGCCGTTATCTGACATTTGGTGGGTTTTAGTTTTTTGATGCCACGGTAATCAGCCAAAAAATTGTCTATCGATCCGTCTAAGCAGTATTTTTCTACTATCAATCGATTCCGAGATCACACTATGATTCTAAAGGCGAATGTTTGTGAGTGTGTGTGTTTGTTTGTTACTTCTTCACGCTCATACGGCTGGTACGATTTGGACGAAATTTGGTATGTAGATAGCTTATACCCTGGTTTAACATATAGGCTACTTTTTATCCCGGTCTAGGAGGGTGAAACCGCAGGGCGCAGCTAGTAAATTAATAAAATCACCGTAAAGACCCTTTGATGTCTGTGTAATTGAAAGCTGGTTTTTGAAGTTATACTTCTTTTGGCGCGTTAGGGAAAATTGATGAGAGTAAATTTTTACGATGCGCGCGCACACCGTTGCAAAAAACCGACACCCTGAAGTTAGTGACAGTTTAGTTTTTTATCTTGTTACGCCAAAGTATAACTTCTTACATGCGTACATAAGTACACACACACTTTATAACACGATATTATTAGCTTCACCTGTAACTGACTATGTAAAAAAAAATTATCAATTCCCGGTTTTCGATTGAAATTTTGCATACATGCATGATTAAGTATGTGACTTCATTCTACATCCAATATGGCTGACTCCCAAAGATAAGGTATCAAATACAAAGCATTACTGAGAAAATTACCAAAAAAAAAAACTTTTTAACAAGCGTGTTTTTTTAACTATAATATTTTTTGTGCGTAACTCAAAATTAGATTTTGTCAGATATCAGCATTATAGCTTGTGGACGGCAAAATACTTATCTGACCTTATCATTCAATCAATCATGCACGCGGTCAATCAATCAGCAATATACTTCAATTAATAGCACTTTACTGTCTGTCTTATTATTTTTATGATCACTAACGAGTTATTATATCCAAAATGATGATTAATTTTATAATCTGTTTTTTAATTTATATTTGTTATTTTGTGGCTGAAATATGGAAACGCTTAAAGGAAAACATTTGTGAAACTAAAGTAGTTTTGGTGTGAATCACTGTTTTAAATTAACTATTGCACCAGACCTAGTTGATACGCATTAGATTTTACTGATTAGATTAGAATTTCGTAATAAAATCTGCAATTTAAAGATAAAGGGAGTGCGGAGGTACTTATTCAAGAAATCTGAATAGTTGTAAGTTGCTTTATCTTGAAGATAATAATAAATAAACATTATTCCGTGTATACTTTACGGATATGGATAAAATTGTTTACAATCTTGTCCCTACGAGTAGATCTGGGAGCCTTTTTATCAGGCTATGTAAAAAATCGTAGATGTTGAATTTGACCCACTTTCCCGATTTCCCATTGAGCTAAAATTTTGCGTACATGTTTAGTTTGAATGACGATGTATGGTGAGCTAAATGACGTCATTCTGAATCCAATATGGCGGACTCCCAAAGATGGCGGACTAGTTATGTTTTATGGATTTCCATGATATGGATATCAAATGAACTAAGAAGAATACGAAAAATAAAATGACGTCACTCGAGAGTTTTTAGTTTTTTCAAAACTATGTAGGTATAATATTTTTAATAATATTATGTCTGTTTTATCAAGTATGATGTCATTGACAATCATATGATTGGTGCTTGTTGTTGGTTAACAGTGTTGACGAACGCGACATTTTTTCCCAATAGTTAATACCCTCATCTCGCGAATAGTTCAAGAGTCAGGTTAAAGAGTAAAAAAAAAAAAATATATATATATATATAACGGTTCTTGAAAGTGCTTTTATTAAGACTTGAGGCACCAAATTAATAATGATTTCGTTAAACGAACGCGACATTTTTTCCCAATAGTTTCCTCCCCTCGTCCCGCATCTATTTCAAGAATTAGACAGGTTAAAGAAGAAGTACTTTTACTAATATCTCCACCATGGAGATTGGTCACCGTGTGCGAAATTCGGTCGGGAGGATTATTATCACACTAATATTATAAAGGTGAAAGTTTGTGAGTGTGTATGTTTGTTACTTCTTCACGCTCAAATGTCTGGACTGATTTGGATGAATTTTGGTATGTAGATAGCTTATACCCTGGATTAACACATAGGCTACTTTTTATCCTGGTCTTCGCGGGTGAAACCGCGGGGTGCAGCTAGTCATTAATAATACTTAGTTTATTAATAAGTATAACCTTTGAGCAATTTTTGAGTTTATGCGTAACACGTTTAGAAAAAACTTTGAACTTTGCCAAAAATATCAGATACCTACCTATCTTGACATTTCTAACACTTAAGCCACCTTTTAAAGTCTCGGATTATGTTTAAATGGCAAGAAATACTTAAATCGATTTTAATTTGCATGAATCGATGACTAAAGCAATTTCCCAGCAGGACACTTTGTGGTTGCGGTCGAGAAATTTTATATCTCATTACTTAGAAACGTTTAGAATTTACAACAGATTCACGAGAATAATGCTGTTGTTAACGATCAACTTTTTTATGGTGGGGAATCATCAAATAACTTTTCCCTCTCTGAGTGGAGCGGGAGGGCGTGTCAGACTCTTAATTTTTTTTTATTGTTGATAGGCACGCGTTTGACCAATATCTCACCTAATGGTAAGCGATAACTTATTCACTCTTGACTTAAAGACTGCCAGGTTGTAGCTATCAGGAAACACAGACTCCGGCAGGGAATTCCACATCCTAGCTGTACGCACAATGAATGTGTTCTCAACTTCCAAACTTCAACTTATTACTGAATAAAACACATCCGTGTTACGTTAGTAGGTACTATTATTTATTAACCGACTTTCGAAAAAGGAGGAGGTTCTATATTCGACTGTATGTATGTCTTTTTTTTTATGTATGTCCGCCGATTTCTCCGTCAGTTGTGGACCGATTTTCAAATTTCATTTTTTATCCGAAAGAATATACTCCCGAGGTGGTCCCATATAAATTTTATCGAAATTGCTTCAGCGCTTTTTGAGAAACTGAACAAAAACGAAAAATACATATACCTGATGACGTTTTGATGTTCTCCAAATGTTTAAATTAATGTTTAGTTAAATGGACCCCGACCCACCTAACAAAAACTACCAAATATGGGACCTACCTCTTGGCCGCCCATTGTTGCACCCTGTTAATTCTTAAGGGCCTACCTCCCCATAAGTGGCCCTCATTGAATAAAAATTCGTATCATAGCATAGAAAATAAAGATTAAAGAATCCTATGTTGGGTTTGTTACAAAAAGGATATGGATTATGATATGGATATGTATTTTTACATTGTTAAAACAGGACTCACAAGTGTTTCGTATCCAAAGTAAGCAAAAGTGTCAAAAACGGCCGTTTCACTTTTTAGTTGTACCCCAGAACTAAAAACCCCAATAACATGGAACGTGGAATTTAAACATTTGGAGAACACCAAAACGTCATCAGGTATACGTATTTTTCGTTTTTGTTCAGTTTCTCAAAAAGCGCTGAAGCAATTTCGATAAAATTTATATGGGACCACCTCGGGAGTATATTCTTTCGGATAAAAAATGAAATTTGAAAATCGGTCCACAACTGACGGAGAAATCGGTTTTAACCACGTAAAAATACCTTATCCTCTTTGTAACAAACGCAACATAGGATTCTATAATCTTTATTTTCCACGCTTTGTTACGATTTTTATTCAAGGAGGGCGCCACTTGGCGGATATATACGCCTTAAGGCTCCTACACACAGTGCCGCCGGCTTTTCCCGGGCGACACGCGGCGGCACCCGGGCGGCCATGTCGGCGACTCTTTAGTGCGGCAAAGCGGGTTCATAAGCCGCCGGATGCACCGCGGCTTGCCCGGCAAAGAGTATATCTATCTATCTATCATGAATAAAAGAAGGGGCATACTTAACTATTCTATGAATGAAGGACTATTTTGATAAGAAAAATAAAGTTACTCGTACAATCGATTTATCTTACAAGCACTCCTTGGCAGTACTATTTAATTAAATACAAGAGTGGTATTTCAAAGAAAATTAATACACATTTTGTTTTTTGATTTTAGCTTTAGCATCGGATTTTCTAGGGCCCATCCAATTTTCGCTCGCCCGTAGTTTAGAAATACTGAGCTACGAGAATCATGAATGATATATATCGTTATGGTTGATAGGGGAAGCTGAAGAAGACAACGTATTGCCCCGACCCCTAATAACATGGGACAAAGGCAGGCAAATGATGCATACTCAGCCTTTCAATGTTCCCACTGTTGGGACACAAACCTCCTCTCTGCGAGATGGAGTGGGCAATAATGCACCACGCGGGTCTAGTGTGGATTGCTAGACGTCAGATGTCTTCCAATTTTTGGTTCAAGGGCATGCCAGTCTCCTCATGATGTTTTCCTTCAGCGTTTTAAAACCAATGATGATGAAATAAGTTATACAACGTAAAGCGCCTGGCTGGTTTCGAACTAGGGTTGCCAACCGTTCTGTAAATTAGAGTGTTCAGGTAGGTGTACTTTATAATCTGTAATACCAATAGAGTACGCTAAAATACTCTTTTTTACACAGTGCTTACTATTATAATACCAGTCATGCTTAATTGTCATAACCGAAAAATTTAACTTGTTTAAATTTTTTCATTGAAATAAATAGCAAATGAGCACTTGATCTACATTAACTTACATTTAGAATGTTTGGAGTCATACAATTCTTTTAAAAATGATGAAAAATTGTAATGAGTCGGAAAAGGAACAAAAAAAAAACCCTTTTTAAAATTAAAATAAATGTACTCTTTTTTATGAGATGGTACTCTTTATTTATCCTCTCTGAAATCAGATATACTTTATATCTTTAAAAAAAGTTGGCAACCCTATTTCCAACCCACGATCTACAACTCGTAAGTCGTGGCGATTACCACTGGGCCATCACTACTTTCGTTCTCGCGGGAAAATGACGACGGAGACACTTATTTTTTAATCTAGCCTACGCTGTCCCAATGCTGGGAAAAGGCTTACCCCAAGTCCTTCCAAGAACTCTTCTCCAGTGCTTCCTCAAACCAGCCCTCGCAGTACGCGTCTAGGTCGTCTCGCCTATTGTCTATTTTCTGGCACCCATTTCGTGGAGACTTGCTCAGAGAAGAAGAAAGAACTTTTGCGGACGACATAAATATTGGAAAAAAAAACTCACCAGACAAAACGACAGTGATGAACAACACAATGAAAGATCCAGAGAACAGCCCCACTTTAAAAGTGGTCCACGGACTCTGTTGTTCTCCTAGTGGCGGGACCCTCAGCTTCTTCATAGCCTTCTGTCTGTCACCTCCCTCCAGGTCGTTGGTGACTGTAGCCTCTGTATCGCTTATTAGTCTGTCGATATCTTTGTTGGTGTAGAAGTGTGATGTTTCTACGTGCTCTGCTCGCCATTGTGCCCCGTTGCTTAGGTTTAATAACTGCGGAAGACTGATTGTTAGTTGGGTATTTGTTTTTGGTAGATTTTTAAAGGAATTGGGCAGCAATGGCAGCTGTCTATGTAGGTAATGGTAGGGGGTAATAGCCGCCAATGGAAATCTGCAACACCGAAGGTATTACAAACAGGGTGTTACGGAAATACAATCCGCCATCTGCCTAGCCTTTTCCCAAATATCTTGGGGTCGGCTTTCAGTCTAACCTGATGCAGCTGAATACCAGTATTGTACATGGAGCGGCTGCCTATCTGATCTCCACAAGCCAGTTACTGGATAATACGATACCCCTTGGTAAGACTGGTTGTCAGACTTTCGGGCTTCTAACGACCCGTAACAACTGTCAAAAATCCAAGATTGATAGCCGAGACTAACGGCTTAACGTGCTTGCCGAGGCACGGAGGAATCTCGGTATGAAAAGATTGTTGTGGCTGGCCCATGGATGGGTGACCACCCATCCATGGGCCAGCCACAACAAGCGTTGCTTAACCTGATGGATCGACCCGTGCGGCTGTTATTACTTTAGTCACGAGCTCCTCCTGTTACGGAAATACGTGGTCATAATTTTAATACTGCTTCTTCCCTTCTTTCAGGTATTTGCTATGACTTTTTTTGATGAAAGTTGTTCATTTCCATAGGCCCCGGAATAACAAACACAATTAAAAACCTATTGTCGTATCTCCGATCGGGGACGCGCGGGGTCCGACGGGTTAAAATATAACTACGCTACTATATATATATACAGGTATTTATGTAACTTTAATTTATCTCCGTTATATGTTTTAAAGAAAACATCTTTATTGTTCTCTACGCGCGTTTATCAAACATCGAACGGTACTTAGTTGTTGACGGAACAAGGAAAACACACTACATAAAATTGTCTAACACATGTGGTCAGATATTTATAGTTTTAAATAAAAATGAAATGATTAAATAGGTACGTCTTCTCTACTATAAAAATACACGTTACGTCTGTTTTCCCCAAAAGGTTACCTCACTTTGATCAACTCTTCGACGGTTATAGCACGGTAAAAATATGTTATAGTATTCCTCAATTTCATGAAATAACGATCAAGTCCAGCAAGGCCCACAATAGGCCTTTTTTAGGGTTCCGTACCCGAAGGGTCCAAACGGAACCCTGTTGTTGTCACTCACGTGTCCGTCTGTCTGTCTGTCCGTCCGTCGTCTGTCACAAATTTTTTTTACGAAGAATTTTTTAACTTCCCATTGGCCTAAGTATGAACTTTGTTCCGTCTCCGTTTTATTGACACACATCATATTTTAAGTAGTTTATTATTATCTCACTGTATTTGTTTTACCTCAGTTTTTTTCTCTTATTTTTAAAATTTTTCCTGTATCTAAAGCTTTTGGTTTCCGTACGTCACGTCTTAGGCGACCACTGAAAATCAGCGCCGTGCTGTGGGTCGCATTAGCGCACGGCATAGCATTATGCTGAGTGGAAGCCTTCTTGCCACAACTACGGCATGCATCTACTTTTTATTTATTTATACCTACCTACTTACAATTTTATGTAAACTAATTTTGATTCGGCGCCATAATAAAATGATTAATTACCTACATCTAGCCTTCTTCATTTCTACGTACATATAAAATTTAGATATTTAATAATCAGATTGTTGTTTGGCGCCGACTCAAAATTAGTTTACATAAAATTTGATATTTTATGTAGGTAAATAAGCTCAATACTCAAGACTTAAAAGGTTTATTTATTTTTTGCTTTTTAGTTCTTTTTCGTCGGTTGAATTTTTTGTCAAAAAGTTTTTTATGTTTGAATCACCTACTCGCAAAAAAGGCGACGGTATCCTACTCATTCTCGCTTCCGACCATGGACCGAACCACAGATGGAAGCGAGTGAAGCCCACAATACGTTTAAAGTTTCCCATAACAGGACAAAGGCCTCTCTTCTCTCCTTGCTCACGTGAAGAAGTCTTCAATCCAAGGAAGACTATTGAGGATTTTCAAAGAGAAGAACTTAATATTCTTCTCTTCTTTTCTAAACCTACGGATCATACTTTTTTTTTTTGAGGGTGGGAAATCATCAGTGTCTTCTCCTGCTCTGGTTGGAGCGGGAGGGCGTGTCAGACTCTTACTGACTAAAACCCACCCGTGTTTCTTCAGTTGCCTGTGCCAGGGGCGCGTTGATTCTTTCAAACACTCCCACGATCCTGACAGGACGGATCATAGGTGCCTACTCTGGAGTGCATTAGTGACGGCTTGATGAGGCCGATATTTTTAGGGTTCCGTACCTCAAAAGGAAAAACGGAACCCTTATAGGATCACTTTGTTGTCCGTCTGTCTGTCTGTCAAGACCCTTTTTCTCAGGAACGCGAGAAGGTATCAATCAGAAAATTAAAACAAATACTCAGGTCTACTGTCCCTTGGAGCTGTGAAGAAATCAAACTTCTTCAACGCAATCAAAAGCTACAGCCGTTTATGCTGCAAATATTCGACACTCGCAAGGGAATCAAAACCTACAGGGTACTTCCCGTGAACTCAGAATCTTGAAATTTGGTACGAAGCAACGTCCTAAAGCACAGATAAAGGAAAAATTTCGATATGCATAAATTTTTAGTCACACCATTTAATAAAAATATTTTTTACTTATATACATATATAGGTTTGTAGAGAACCCTCGGTGCGCGAGCCGGACTCGCACTTGGCCGGTTTTTTATCTTCTTTTTTTAAACAACTATGGCATTTTTTGCTATAAATAATACTTATGACTACGGTTATTATTACATTTACATTATAGAGTCTGAAGTTCAAATCATAAAGTAAACGTGCCTATACTGTTTATGGTTTAATATTAGTGAAGGAAAATAATGGGGAAACCCATCTAGTAACTAAATGACGCATTACAACGATGCAAGGTTTATATCTGTCACTGGCGACCCGCCTCGACTGCGCGCGGGTACAAATTATACACACAAACATTCCTTGTTTATCGCTCTTTCTAATAGTGAAAACTGCATTAAGAGGGACAGGGCCTGCGAGGAATTTACCAAATAGGTATTTGAAGAAACTATTGCTATCGTGCTCCCTCAAGCCTGCCCCCGTAGAGTGCGACAGGGACAGCTGCAGCTCAGACCGATTTTATCACAAAATTTTTGACGAGATCGACGTTTCGTATTCCCCTTTTTTCTCCTCAAAATTTGGTGCCAAAAATAATTGAATCGGCTCAGTTTTCGAGGAGAAAAATGGAGAATACGAAACGTCGATCTCGTCAAAAATTTTGTGATAAAATCGGTCTGAGTTGCAGCTGTCCCTATCGCACTCTACGGGGGCAGGCTTGAGTGAGCACGATGGCAATAATTTCTTCAAATACCTATTTTGTAAATTCCTCGCAGGCCTTGTTCCCTCTTAATGCCTTGTGGAGTTCATTAAAATATTTAATAACAACAAACCATACTTATCATAAAAAAGTAAACATTAGGAAGTTAACCGATATTATCTGACCACTGTATATTTAGGATTATGCATTATAAATAAACTGATAAGAAAACTTATCAAACCTTACCTTATCGTGTTTCTTCAATATTTTTCTGAAGCCAGTGTAGTTTAGATTCTGGTAGTTTTGTAAGAGGATGAGACTGAGATAGAATTCACTGAAGGCTAGTTTTAAGTCCTGTACTTTTCGCCGTGGTATCGCCTTCTTGCCATCACCGCTTGATTTAGGCTTAATTGTATCGAAATGTGATTTTAATTCGCTTTGCAGTGTGGCGAACTTACGTGTCGCTTCGGCAAGCTTTTCTGAAATGTTGGAATGAGATATAGGCATTTGTTTAAACTGTAGCGACATTTAGGACGCCACATACGAACTGAAACACACAAATTCTGCATCGCGCAGGAATAATTCTCAACGCGACTTGAATATTTCAACCTTTTTTTTTTGTGGGGTGGGAAATCATCCAATGACATCTCCCGCTCTAGAGTGGAGCAGGAGGGCGTGTCAGACTCTTACTGACTAAAACCCACCCCTGTTCCTTCCCTGCCCTGAGTACCCAGGGGCGCGGTAACTCTGTTTCGAATTTTAACGCTACCCCTGGGCAGGCATCGGCCATGACGGGCCCCGTCATTATTGCTGACAACTCTTTGAGGCGCGCGTGGAACACTACGCGCCGTCGACTCTCGGGCCTGGTGGTGATCGGACGGGGAGCTACCCATTACTCGCCGTCCGCATGCCCGAGTACATTTCAACCGTCCGAAATCAAACATCGGGCAGTTGCCCGGACCAGACACAACAGTACACCCGTCTGTTTGGAGGATCCTCCCTTTTCAATGGAGGTTTGCGGGACTTTCCACCCTGTTCCAACCTTCAACTCTATAGTTTTTTGAGGTATGGTATGCAGAACCTCTAAAAAACAATAGAGTTGAAGGTTTTTCCCTTTATAACTAAACTAGCGACCCGCCCCAGCTTCGTACGGGTACAATTTATACACACAAACCTTCCTCGTTTATCGTTCTTTTAAAATCCGTTGCGTGGTTTAGGAGGAGTTAGCGGAGAAACAGACAGACAGGAAAGCGACTTTGATGTATACTATGTAGGGATAGTGACAAGATGAATAATTTTAAATAATAATGATTATAATAATTTGATGTATACTCTGTAGTGACAGTGACAAGATGAATTTTAAATAATAATTTCAGGGCCAGAAGCGGTCATTGCGCGAATGCGGCAATGAGGCGGATGTCATTGGACGATTTCCCACACAACACAAAAAAAAAAATGTGCCAAAAGCGGTGTAATAATGCCGGCCATACACGCTATGGTTAACCGGAGAGGTCTGCCTTAGACGGCACTGTTGGTGCAGTGGTTGAGCGTTCAGCTGCCGCGCTGCGTGTCGCGGATTCGATCAGCGCACGGAACAAATATTTGTATGTCCTACGGATAGTTGGTGTATGTGAGTTTACATGTTTGTGAACGCACCCACGATACAGGAATAATTCCTAGTGTGGGGCACGTTTTAAAAAATAAACCCGTTGCGCGTATGACCGGCATTAGTACCAGTTTTTTAAATTATTTATTTATTGTTTGTAACCGTGACACGACATATTATACCAAGATAAGTCCCGCTTATGTGTAGGTTTTCATATCCGTAGTGAGGTTAGTGTGGTTTAAATAATTGCAACCCAAAACCTATCATGTAAACACAGCAAAATGGACAATAATAATAATTCTTTATTGAGAGTAACTATGAGACTCATAAAGTATTTGTAACATTAGGTTAAGTACCTTGTAACATTGACACAATAATAACAACAATACCGTTTTTTTATTAAATTACTTTAAGACTACAATCAGTTTAATATCTTAATAATAATTATCATCATCTGTGTACTTACCTGAATAAAAAGTGTTAATTTTTTTGAGTTCCTGATCACAGTAATGGAAGAATGTTTCGTCGAAGTTTGCGAAGTGGCGGGAAAGTACCTCTGGCTCTACATTCTCAGCTGATGGGGCTTCCTCCACTGCTGTGTATAACATAGCCTTCATTTCCTGGTGACGAAAGAGATATTTACTGTACCAGTGTGCCTATACTGAATTAAAATATTCAAGACTAGCTTCTACCAGGGGCTTTGCCATCTTTTCTTTTTTTAACTTTGATAGGCTCGCGCTTGACCACTATCTCACCTGATGGTAAGTGATGATATGGTCGAAGCCGGAGCACGTTTGCCTTTTTTTTTGACTGACATCTCCCGCTCTGAGTGGACAGTGGAGCAGGAGGGCGTGTCACTCTTACTGACTAAAACAACAGGGGTGCCTGTTCCTTTCCTGCCTGAGTGCCCAGGGGAGCGGTAACTCTGTAAAGAATTTATCCGCTACCCCTAAGCATGCAGGCACCGGTCATGATGGGCCCCCTCAGTGGTGGCTGACAATTCACTTAGAGGCGCGCGTGGAACACTACGCGCCGTCGACTCACGGGCCTGGTGCTGATCGGACGGCGAGATACCCATTACTCGCCGTCCGTAGGCCCGGGTCTACGGTGGCCGGAGATCGTCTCGCGGCGCCGGAAGCCCCAGGCGTCTCCTGCGGCGGCTGCTGCTGATGGCGTGAGGGTGACTCTGTTGTTGAGCCTCCCTCACCCGTTCGGCCTCCTCCTTCGCGAGCATTACTGCTTCGCAGAAGGAGGAGACTGCTTCCCATTCCCTCTCGCTCCGTACCATGGCCTGGGCCAGGGCCGGGCGCGAGAGGCAAAGATATGCAATGTGAAATTAAAAATTTATGTCATGGAAAAAGTCTACTGCGATAAAAATTATTTTATGTCCTACTAGCTGCGCCCCGCGGTTTCACCCGCGTAGAACAGGATAAAAAGTAGCCTATGTGTTAATCTAGGGTATAACTATCTACATACCAAAATTCATCCAAATCAGTCTAGCCATTTGAGCGTGAAGAAGTAACAAACATACACACTCACAAACTTTCGCCTTTATAATATTAGTGTGATTCAGAGCCATGTTCTACTCATATTCCAAATTGCATCTTTATCCGGTCAGATGTTGAAGAGTGATTGATAAAGAAATATCCAATCTTTTGTTCTAAGGCTTTATTTTTTGTTTTTATCACATTTTCCTGCTGCGGAGGCACTCCCTAAATATTAATATGTAATATCGTTCACATTTGCAATATGTGACGCCACAACCCTTTTCATTAAACACTCTGGTACATGCTTGCGCAATCCTTGATGACAAAATTTGTGAAAAATGTTTGTTACTCATCCAAAACATGGATAGGCTTGCATTTGACCACAATTTCACGTGATGCCCGTCAAGCCCCTCATTAGCAGACACAATTAAGTGATGATGTGGTCGAGGTTTACAAAAAATGTGACACGGGGATGTAGCCACCAGCTATTTTATGGCATGACTTACAGAGAAAACTTTCATCATTAACGCATCAGGCCCCTGCGTCGCCACCAACAATAGGTTTTTAATTGTGTCTGCTAATGAGGGACTTGACACGTTAAAGGTAATTTCAACAACATGAATTTATAGAATTTCTTCTAAGAACTGCAGATTCAGTTTAGTCATTACATTGTACACCAACCATAAATTAATGAATAATTCTGTGCACAAATATTGATTTAAACCACACTTTATAATACTAACTTACTCATACTACGTCAGCATATTTTTGTGACAATGAAGAGCATGCTCCCGTAACATGATTTATATTTAAACATTTTGGTTAGCATGTGGGTGACATTAGACAACAAATGACTATAAACGTGACCTTCTTAAAATATTAGTGCTATACAAATTGAAGGACACTGGGCAAATTTGTCAGGAAGTGATCCAGGAACCAACAATTATATTTCTAATATTTTTGTTGTCTTTAAAATCTGAAGCATCAGTTCAGTTCATCAGTCAAAAAGTTTGGATGGATGTTTGTTACTCAATCACACCAGAACGGCTGAAAAGATCTGGATGAAATTTGACACAGAGATAGATTTTAGTCTGGAATAGCACACAAGCTATAAGTTATAGTAGGGGAAGTAGTAATTCCATTTAACTGAAGCCACTGGCAGGAGTTAGTTGTCAATATTCTCCTTTGGAATAACAGCTACTGTAGTTAAAGAGATTAACTTTAGTGCATGTTTGACTTTAACCTTGAGTGTCTGGTGGACAGTGCATGGGCAGTAAGCAATTAAAAATCTATTGTGTCTGCTAAATAGATGGGCGATGGGTTAAATAATTATAATGATGATATGAGATCTAGAAATTGCCAATTTATAAAATGGGTCACTTTTATATGTGATAACTTTGGATTGACTTAGAATTATTAGTTCAAATAAAGCTTTATAATTATTCATTTGTTTCTTTGGGTTTTCAATTTTCGTAATAATTATTGCTATTACACAGAAATCAAGAAAACTTGAAATTCTCTACAATTCCATAATGTATTATTATTAGTTTTAACCATTGTATTTGATTGAAACAAAGCAGTTGTCTAGTTTTAATATTAGTCAAGGACAGCATACCATTTATTTTTATGTCCCTCCTTGACCTTTTTTATGAGACTGGCAATGAATTTAATTTCTAGTCAGTCACAAAATTATTAACTTTACACTGCACTTATATAAGCAATTAAAGAAACAAAAACTCCGCCCTTAAGACGACCCACTGACCAAAATTTCAGTTATGATAAATATTTTGATTGTAATATTATTAGTTGTATTAAAGATATATAAACTTTTATCTGTAATTTTCCTTTACTACATACAGAAGTCATTGAAAAATACACATATAAATAAAAGTGGGTAGATAGTACACAAGCAAAGCGTCAATTATAATGCTCTTATCTACAATTTTATAGAGTTCAATAATACTTGCCTCATAGTTTATGTATTGTTTACGCCACTCAGGCGTAATATGTGCACTTAAGTGCTCCGCGAACTTCATCTTAGGACCTTACTACACAACTTAGTTGCTACAACAACTCTTAAACACTAACTATAGTTTACAATATTCAACATATATTGTTTGTCACGGACGAACCGAGTTTACTTTTTGATAACTGGAAATGGTGACCTCATTGCACTGAGTATATATATTTGAGTAAACACTGGAATGATACGGTATTACTTATGAGCAAATTTTTATCTTTTTGTGTTTTAATTTTTCCATAAAAAACGATGGACTGTTTCTTCGGATCACCTGAATGAATGATTATGATTGACAATCACAAATGACACAAGCACGTCAAGCACCAAGTACTAGTTGAATAATGATGTGCCTGCTCGAGATGTTGCTTTCGTAGACGATTGATTGCCTTTATTTGTCGATTTGGGTGTGCTGTTAATTTATATCAAATTTCTAGCAGGAAGCCATATTTTTATCAATTTTGGTCCATATATCCAGGAAAAGGCTCAACTAGTTGCTAAAAAGTTGAGAAACCTGGCAAAGGTAAGACGGTACTTCGCGCCATAACAGACCGCTGTTCAAACTTTATCAAGCGTAAGTTCGATTGTATATGGACTACTGCTTTCATCTTTGGAATAGATCTACCAGTGGCACAACCATCCCAATCCCAAAGCAGCTGGTATCTGGCCATCTGGCTGTCTGCCAGATGCCAGCTGGACGTACTTGAGTCAATTGAGAGACGAGCCAAGTTGCACTCGTCGAGTCAAAGCTCTAAAGTCTAGAGCATCGATGCCGAGTTACTAGCATGTCAACTATTTCCTATCGGTTACATTTTGAAGAGTGTGTGTGACAGTGTGTGTCGGAATTACATAGTTTAATTCCGCCAAGCCCGTTCCATCATCAGACCACTAGAGATACGGCGATGCGCCACTGGTACATGTTGGACAATTATTGCACTTCCCATCCATACGTACAAAACTAAACGTTTTGGAAACACATTCACTGTGCGTACTGCTAAGGGGTGGAATTCCCTGCCGGAGTTTGTTTCCTGATAGCAACAGCCTGGAGGTCTTAAAGTCAAGAGTGAATAGGTTACTTCTAGGCAAGCATGCTCCATCGTCGATCACATCATTGCACAGATCAGGCAGGTGAGATACTGGTCAAGTGCGAGCCTAACTGTGATATAAAAAAGTAGTAAGATTACGACAGTAAAGTATTAATATGTTTTATTTTTTAATTGAATCAATACGATGTAGTCGATTAGAAAAATTAATAAATTAATAATCAATACTACAGCACTATTGACAGCTGTTCATTTTTTTTTACTTTTTTTCCTTGTGTTGTAGAACAGGCTAAGGTCAGAGATCATGCTGCCTAGTCATCAGTTACTTCGTATTTTTTTTCCTCATTAGAATGCAGATGTAACACATTCTGATGTTTTTGCAGTACGGTATTTGGCAGCAAATGTATCGAGTCAGCCATCTCGGCAAGTTACGCAGAGGTAATCAATACTATAATAAAATTCTCAGCTTCATTTTACCGTGATCGCGCCTGTTTCAATGATTCCACATATTGTCCAGTTGCCTAGACACTTGAGATACAAAAGTACACCAATTTCACATCACAATATCCACCAGGAATCAATTTGCGAATAATTAAAACAGCCACTGAACTTTACTCGAAAAAATCCCGCCAAAAACACTCAGCTGATCTTATCATTCAATTCAATAGTACTAAACACCTCTAAACACAGATAACGAATTATAGTACTAAATCAGAGATGTCAACGTGAAGCAAAGCAATATTATTCGTTCAGAAATTAGATGTCCATGGATGAAGTAAAAACTTTTTGAACGCGTAAACGAGAGTGATAAATGATAAAAAATTAAATCCTGAAAAGATAAAAAAAAAGCGAACACAATGTTAAAGATTTATTTCTCTGCATCAATTTCTAATTCACTAGTAGAGTTATCTCTGACTGGGAATAGAGCATGGTTGATGTTCTCTGGAATGACTCTGGCCACTTTCCTCGGTTCCTTTGCTAATGTCTTGGGGCACTGCATTTCAGACCAGCTTATAGGAACCATACTGATGCCCTGAGGGGAGCCTTCCGCGGTAGCTATCACCACTCCTAGCTCATTCTCAGCTGTTGAAAGGTGGTACCAGTGGATTTCTGTCATTGGGAGCTGAATTTGGTGTTAAGGACAATATTTCATAGAAACAAAAATAATATTAACAAGAAAAAATACTTAAAAATAATTACACAGCTTATTCTGGTCTGATCTGGACACAAATACTGACTGACAAATAGTGGCTATAATAGATTAAATAACAATAATTTGTGAAACTTTGTATGAAAAGGATACAACTCTGGCCAAAATCACATCACCAGGCCTGTAACATTTGTAAGGGTCCACTCTATCTTTCTCTGTAGCTTTAATGTCTTCTTTCTTCAGAATTCCTCTATAAGGCCTTACTAGGACTGATGAACCAACACACAGTATAACACATTGGACCATTCTCGGGTTTACTACTGTCACCTTTGCTGTCACTATATCTCCAGTCTTAGGCAGAATACTGGGTGTCCTTGGGCTTTCTATTGATACTATTGTTACCTGAAAAAAGCAGGATTTTCATGAAGTAGATTTAATGACAAACACATTACATTAAAAAAAACTTGATGCTCTGACCTAGCTTGGCTATGTTTTGTATCGCAAAATGCTGCAAGAGATTCAGAAACGTTAATTCAACCAGGATTTGGTGACACACTGTTTACCTACCTCATTTTCATCCTGTTCCATTTTCAGTGTACCACACAAAGTGGCATAAATATAACCTCTAAGCTCATAGGTCCCGGGTCCTGCGACATTTTCTTTATTCGATATACTTAATCGCATACCAGGAATACATAGTTTTCCCTTTTCTCTAAACTTTTCTATATCCATTGCTGCCATGATGTTTTGAAATTTGGAGGTTATGTCGAAATCTAATACTTTCTCAATGTATACAGCACCGGTGTGAATTTTTAAAAAGTTCCCTTTTGTAAGGGATACGAAATTCAGTTACATTCAACTGTACTGATTAATTACGACAAAATTATACATTAATTAAAACTTTGTTGACAAACAAGCTTTGACCACAGAATATATATGCCACAGATTAGATAGCTATATATGGTTATGCTTTGACATTTCCATTTTGGCGTAATTATTTTTTTGTTCCTTTTGGAACAGGCTAAGGTCAGGGAACATGCTGCCTAGTCATAAGTAGTGTATTTTTTTTCCATTAGAATGCAGATGTAACACATTCTAATGTTTCTTGCAGTATTTGGCAATAAATATGTCGAGTCAGCTTTCCCGGCAAACTTCGCTGAGGTAGTCAACACTACAGTAAAATTCTCAGCTCCATTTTACCGAGATCGCGCCTGTTTCAATGATTCCACATATTGTCCAGTTGCTTAGACACTTGAGACACAAAATTACACCAATTTTCACATAACAATATCCACTAAGAATAAATTCGCGAATAATTAAAACAGCCACTGAACTACACGAGAAAATCCCGCCAAATACTCACAACTTCTCCATTTTGGCGTAAAATAAAATATGGTATAGACAAGAAACAACATAGATATCAAGCATAGAGCTTTCGAATGCTGCCGCAAATCTTGCTTCGTTGGACTAGAGTTGGGATTAAATAAAGCATAAAAGGAAAGAGCGAGCGAAGCGACTCGAAAATTTAATGACTCCGCCTCGTATAGGTTGAATTTTCTTTTGAAAGACAAGAAGTAAGTTAGTCCCTGAGTTAGAGAGGCAAGGACTAACTTATTTCTTGTAGGTAGGCTGGCAGGGGCGGCCTCTCTCCCTTCGCAGTATATCGCTTAAGCCATAGCCAGTCATATTATTTTAAAAGAAACTTATTATATTTTTAACCGAATTCCAAAAGGTGGAGGTTATCAATTCGGATGTTTATATTTTTTTTTTAATGTAGGAACGTGCACGAAGACTGTGCCACCTGGTGGCGCAAATCCGATTCATCTAAGGAAACAATTAGAAAATAATCACATTACAAAAGTGAAAAATAACGTTTGACTAAGTGAAAATGTATTGTTGCATTTCGGGATGCTTGAATACATTGAACACACATATTCAAGAAAAATAAAAATAAGTCAAATGGTGTAAAATTTTATTACTTTCCTACGAATAGTACTCACTTTCCATGGTTATGTGATAAACGACAAAAGTGGATAAATGCAATAAAATACATGTAATTATGAGTCAAAAACATTTAGGAATTAGGTACTATTAATGTCATTTGTAAAAGTAGCTAAGTTTTGTATGTAGTGGTACTGTTCATTAAATAAAAATAAATCTAACGTCGTATCGTAAGTAAACATAACCTTCTACTTCGATCGTGATTTATTTTCCGTTTTTATATAGATAATGTTACGGAACCCTTCGTACGCGAATACGACTCGCACTTGGGTAGTTTTTTACTATGGGGACGTTGCCCAAATGCATTGGGTTCTCATAGTATGTGTAACGTTTATATAAATATTTCGTTTAACGTATTATTGACGAGAAATTGTAAAATACCTACTCATTTATCCATTCAATGTGCATAGCGGTGGCGCTTGCAGTGATGCACATAAAGATAAGTGGTTACAAAATAATCGCACAACACTCACGATGGGGATGTAGTGGCCCGGGGTGAGGTCGTCTTGGTGGTGTCTCTAGACATCGCCAATGCCTTCAACAGCCAGCTCTGGGTGCAGCGTGAGGGCGTGTCAGACTTCAACACTCTGCCCTGGAGTTGCATCGGGGAGGCATTCCGGTATCACCGCATGCCGCCCTACCTTTGTCGCGTGGTCGAGGCTTATTTGACGGATAGGGCCGTCATCCACCCCAGTCACCAGGGAGAGTGAAACCAGCGGGAGATGTCGTGCGGTGTCCCACAGGGATCGGTCCTGGGGCCGCCTCTGTGGAAAATCGGGTAAGACTGAGTGCTGCGCGCCAACCTCCATAGCGGCGTCAGCGTAGTTTACCTACTACGCTGATGACACGCTGGTCCTGGCGCAGGGGAGGTCGCACCAGGCAGCGGCCAAACTAGCGACACGCGGGGTTGCGACAGTCGTTGAGAGGATCCGGCAATTGGGACTCGAGGTGGTACTGCATAAGTCTAAGGCCATGTGCTTTCATGGTTCTCGGAACGCGCCAACGTCGGGTTCCCAAATAACAGTAGGAGGGGTTCACATCGGCGTCGAGTCAACGATAACCCACCTGGAATTCGTCCTCGACAGACGATGGAATTTCGTAAGTTTGGCTCCCAGACTGGAGCGGGTCGGGGCTTTCAAACCGCTCTTGCCCAATCTAGTCTAGTCCAAACGCCTCCTACAAGAGGTTTAACGCGAGGGTCATGCGGACCATGGTCCTTTACGGGGAACCGTTGTGGCGGCATTCCCTGAGGCGGTTAACAGCCCGCCGGTTGAGCGCGTGCCATAGGGTCATGGTGATCCGGCGGGTCTGGGGATACCGCACGGTCTCTGTTGAGGTGGCAGTGTTGGAGTGGTCTCCTTGCCGGACTGTCGCCTTGCCGCTTGATGGGAGTGGCGCGAGGAGGCGAAACGCCGGGGCATAATTTCACTGCCACAACACATCACTGCTCAGCAGACAGAGGTCTGGCAGGAGCTCGTGGATCTCATCTTCACCATTGTGTGGATCGCCCGGAGGACATGGTGGAGTATATGGTGGAGGTCTGCCTCGCTTTGGCGGAGCACCGCCGTGTCCTCATGGAGGTGATCGGTAGTAGCGACCTCTTGCGTCCAGCCCTGCTCCAGGCCATGGTACGGAGCGAGAGGGAATGGGAAGTTGTTATTTCCTTCTTCAAAGCAGTAATGCTCGCCAAGGAGGACGCGGAACACGTGAAGGATACGAACCGGAGTCGCCCTCACACCTCTAGCAGCTACCGCAGGAGATGCCCTGAGCATCGGGAGTCGCAAGCCTATTCCCGGCCGTCGTAGGTGTGGACCTGCGGACGGCGAGTAATGGGTAGCTCACCGTCCGATAAGGACCAGACCCGAGTTGATGGCGCATAGTGTTCACTGTGTGAACTGACGGAGTCCATTAGGGCCAATGCCTGCCTGAGGTTGCGAATAAATTCGAAAGAGAATTGCCACGGCCTTTGGCACAGGCAACCAAAGGATTTTAACCAGCAAGTGTCTGACACGCCCTCCTGCTCCACCCAGAGCTGGAGAAGTCATTAGATGATTTCCTACCATTCGAAAACAAAATATTCATGTAATCGCCTGAACCTTGGTCACAGTCATATAATTTGTGCTGTAATGGTAACTTGCAAGTGTAAAATGAAAATAGGTTGTAGTAGTTTTTTTTTTTTGATACAATCCCACTGATTTATATGTAAAAAAATTTTGATAATTTCGGAACACATTGGCATCAGTTCCATGTGTGTTGGTAGGTAGGTGGAGACGGAGCTTTGCCCATAATCCTTTGCAAACCATTTTTCGACCACTTGTTGGTATCCGATTGAGCTGAAATTTTGCATGTGGGTTCAGTTGCGATAACAATGATTTTTTTTGGTAAGCATGACCTGAATCGACATCCAGGACTAGCCCCAGTTAAAGGCACTCTTCAATGCTCAACAGCATGGACACGAAGTTTTGTGTACGCATTTAATTATGATAGCCGGTATAAAAGCTTGTTTAAAAAAAAAGTTTTTTGTTACTATTAACTTAATCAGTCGTTTTTAAATAAATAGATTGATATAATAGCATTGTCATTTTATAAAGCGTTTAATACGCACATTACGCACATCTCTAATTTTGCTGGTCGACTCGTTGACGAGTTGACGTGTCACGTCAGCCGGTCGGAGTGACATTTAATTGTGTGGAGTGATTCTGTTTTATGGAATTTTGCGTGAATATCTCTGAAATATACAAGAGATATGCTTACAAAGTTTGAAACTAAGTCGGCGCGAGTGAAAGGTATATCCTTTCATGCGAAGCGACCATGGGTTTTGGCTAGTTTACACAATGGCGTGATACAGCTATGGGATTATCGTATGTGTACATTGTTGGAAAAATTCGATGAACATGACGGTCCTGTGCGTGGCATTTGCTTCCATATTCAACAGCCGCTCTTTGTGTCCGGTGGCGACGATTATAAGATCAAGGTTTGTGCTCAGGACGTTCAGTTTAGATATAACTACAACATGTATGTTTCGTCATGTTTATGACACGTATATCGAAGCTGTCGTATCAATTATAATCTCCTCTTGTAATTACACCATACAGAAGTGTTTGCACGCCAAATAATGTAATTTTGAACATTTTGGTTTTATTCAACTTTCTTCTAAACTCTATGTCCACTAGGCAGTAATACCCAAAAACAATAATCAGTAATACTGGAGAAGTCTTATTCTTATAAACATGAGACATTATTTACTCTTGTAATTCCCATTCTTATAAGCCCAAGAATCTAATTGGGAACATTTTAGTTTGATTCAAGTTTCTTAGACTCTGTCCAGAAATCAGTAATATGCAAAAACTATCCAGTAATACTGAAAAGATCTTGCTTGTATAGTTACGATTCAGATTAATTATTCATTCTCCATAATCATGCCGTATGAATAACTTGCAATATAGGCTAAACTATGATTTAAATGTGAAAATAAAATCAACTAATTGGATAATTTGGTAAGTACCTACAGTTAGGGTTGCCATCTTTTTTAAACCAATTTCAAAAAAGGAGGTTCTGTTTAAAAGAAAAAGAGTATATCTCGTTTCAGAGAGGGTAAATAATGAGTACCAACTTAGACAAAAGAGTACATTTATTATATTTTAATTTATAAAAAGTATTTTTTGTGCCTTTTGCGGCACATAAAAATATTTCATCATCTTTAAAAGATTTGTGTGACACCAAACATTCTAAATCTAAGTTATAGTAGACCAGGAGCTTATTTTTTATTAACTTCAATTAACAGTAAACAGTAAAAATTTTGGGATATGACAATGGGCTGGTGTGTGTAGTGTACTCTATTAGTATTACAGATTATTAAGTACTCCTACAGGAAAAAGAGTACAATACTCTATTTTAGAGTATGGCTGGCAACCCTACCTACAGTTGCCACCACCACCTATAATTTGTTTTGTCTTATCATATTTTAGGACAAAACTGCCAGAACATTGTAGCTTTGTGTAAATTTCAGGTTTGGAACTACAAGCAGAGGCGGTGTCTGTTCACCCTGCTGGGCCATTTGGACTACATCCGCACAACATTCTTCCACCATGAGTACCCCTGGATATTGAGTGCTTCAGATGATCAGGTTTGTTTGACTTTGTTTACCCTGGTAAGATTTTTTTAGATAAAAACATTTCACTTAAAAAAAAAACAATATAATATTATACACAATATAACTATGCACAATTTAACTTAGGTAATTATTAGGTTTACTCCTTTTTCATCTTGTTCGTATTTTGTCTTACCAGTACCCTTTATTTGACAAAAAAGTTTGGTTTTTCAAAAATAGCAGTACCTTCATATTTGCATAAATAAATAATTGATATTATGTTAACAATAGAGTCTCACTAATCTGGCACTTCAGCGCTCTATGTCCATCTGTCCGGCATCCTCCACCCAGGCCTACCCCATCACATCCTTATTTAATCTATCCAATAAAATGCTTTATTTTATTTATCTGAGATGACCACTAATAGAGAAGTATTTTTTATTAATCTAGATTTTTTCTTTGCAATCCAGTAATCCAAACATTCCAATAATCCAGCACCCCTAGTTTTTAATACTGACAGATTAGTGAGACTCTACTGTAATTCTGGCGACACGGTTGGTGCAGTGGTTGAGCATTCGGCTGCATGTCGCGGGTTCGATTCCCGCACGGATCAAATATTTGTATGGTCTACTGGAAACAATCCTGTAGCAGAATGCATATCTAAGCCATTAAGTCAGTCTTTGTACCTTTATGATGAAGTTCAAATATTATATTTATAAATATTTCTTTTCAGACAATAAGAATATGGAACTGGCAGTCGAGACAATGCATCAGCGTACTTACTGGTCACAATCATTACGTAATGTGTGCACAATTCCACCCAACGGAGGACCTCCTCGTTTCTGCTTCCTTAGACCAGTCCGTACGCGTATGGGACTTCTCTGGACTAAGGAAGAAGAGCGTCGCTCCCGGACCTACAGGTCTGGCTGAGCATTTGAGGAACCCACAGGCAACGGACCTGTTTGGACAGGTATAATAAACATTTTTTAGGTGTTGTGTGTGTTTTTATGTGTGGCTATGCAGCTTGTACATTTGAAATTGATGATGAAATAGTGTCCAATATCAGTTTAATTTGATTATTAATCTATATTTGATTTTTATCATTCCTTTGATGTGTATGCTCATGAAATCATAATGCAAAAATTTAAGAATGCCTGAGATATGACTGCTTTCAGCAAAATTTGTTCTAAGATTACTTGCTAAGCTATACTTGATGTTGAATATTAAGTTCTTGGTTTAAACCAGAAGCAAAGTCGGAACAAGGTTATGCAATAAAGTTGAACAGATAATAAATATTTTAGTAGCTAGTTTGCATGTTTTGCACGCACTGCTACTTAAAAATTGTGTTTATTGCAAATGTATGTTTAACATTAAATTTTATGTTTTTAGTTAAAAAAGTTTAAAAAGGTACTTTTATATAAGATTTTAAAAGTAGATTAGTGTAGCTGTAGAATAAAAACTATCCTAAATTGTGTTACTGTCGTTTTTTGTAGTACCCAAATCAAACTATGCTGTACTCTGAAGTGTTGCCAATTATCAAAAAGGGATGGTATTATACATCCTTGGTCTCTCTTCTCTACATTAACATTGTAACAATAAAAATTAGTCTCCGACCGAAGTTCGGTTTCGGTTTCGGCCGAGTTTCGGCCAAAAATCAAGTTCAAATCAAGAAGTTGTCGTACACTCTTGCCTAACTTCGTTTCTCGCGGCAACGCTTTGGCGGACGCTGGCGGCCCTGTTCGGGAATTGTCGTGCGCAAAAAAAAAAATATACTGTCTTTCCATTTCATGTCCTAATTAATGCAGAATAATGGGTAAAATGCACCAAATTTCAGTATTTTAAGGAATTTTATACTTGACCACGTGAGTTTCGGTTTCGGCCGAAACTGGAGCCACGGCTGAATATTCGGTTACGGTTTCGGCCGCAAAACCAGTTTCGGTCGGTCTCTAATAAAAATCCTTGCGCTTCACAGCATGGCCATTGGTTGTAGTTGTAATATTTTTTATTAGATACTTAATTGTTTTTTTCTATTTGCTTTTCATATTTCATGACTTTATTATGATATCTATCGTATAGAATATACATTAGTAACATATAAAACTTTAATTCTATATAACTGACAAGAAACTCAAAGAAAATATATAATACACACACAAACTTAAAAATAAAATCAACAAAACAAGTTATAAAATATGTATGTATAATATATTGATGTTATAACACATCACCAATGTTGCTGAAAGCAACTGATCTTGCAGGCTGATGCAGTTGTCAAGCATGTCTTGGAGGGCCACGACCGCGGAGTCAACTGGGCAGCATTCCACCCCAACCTACCACTCATAGTGTCAGCTGCTGATGATCGCCAGGTCAAACTGTGGAGGATGAACGATGCTAAGGTACCTGGAAGATGCTAATAAGGGATGATGGATCATTCACTTGTTTCAGGGTCTCATCTTTAGTCATAAGAGTAACTTTTTCTGGTCTACTTTTTGGTTTTCAACGTCATATGGTCTTGGCCTTGATTGATTGTATCATGTGTAGTTAAGTTTGTTTAGCAAATTGATTAAAACTAACGTTTTTGTTCTAAACTAGCGACCCGCCCCGGTTTTGCGCGGGAGTAAAAGGATTAAGGCGCAGCCACCCACCTCCAGCCGCCCTGCCTCTACCGCCCGCCTTTCTTTTTCTTCGACGACTAGATGTCTAACGCGGATAAAAAATTGAGAATCACGCAAATTAAGCGTATTTTTATGAAACCTTCACCATTTTAGAGATAATTTAATTATTTATCTTTTAGTATACGTGTTTTAGTATAATACCTGTTGTTTTATGTATAAAAAAATAATAATGCGTCTCATTTGGGACAGGCCTCCTTGATGGGCGAGTCCTATTACTGGATGAACGTATACGACGAGTTGTGTGAGCTCAGCACAGAACACGTAAGCTAACCTCTCAAGGTCAGTTGCATATAAAGCAATCTTTATATGTATATAAAACAAAGTTGAGTTGGTTACACCATTTATAACGCAAGAACCGACCGATTTTAATGATCTAAAACATCGGAAAAATTCACGAAAAAAAATTATGAAGCAAATTCATTTTCTCATACATTTTGTATGGAACGGCTTGATATTGATTCTAAGGCGATACGAAGTTCACCGGGTCAGCTAGCATAATATACAAGCAGAACAATTTCTTTAAAAAAAAAAACGGATAAGTGCGTGTCGAACTTTGCACATTAAGGGTTCCGTACCAAATGAAGGAATTATCGCAGAAAAATGTGATTTATCAATTTAATGGTATTTGTTAGTAAAATATACGTAATAATAAACATTATCACCAAATTTCAAGTTCATAGGTCAATGGGAAGTTAAAAAATTCTTCGGAACAAAATTTTGTGACAGACGACGGACTGACGGACACGTGAGTGACAGCAATAGGGCTCCGTTTGGACCCTTCGGGTACATAACCCTAAACAGAGAATTACTAACACGGCAACACCTACGTTTCAATTTGCTAAACAATACGATTACGACTGTATATGTTGGTGGTTGAGCATTCTTCTAACTCATGGATTGGTTGTGGGTTGGTTTTTAACCCTCTCTTCAAAGGTTGGTTCCCTTCCTGTCTAACCTGTTTATCCAAACTTAAGGCCTTATTTATAAAAAAAAAACCGGCCAAGTGCGTATCGGACATCGCACATTTAGGGTTCCGTACGAAATTTTTTGACAATTTGTATGGCTTTGTGTTAACAAGATGCTTATACTGTGAAAACTTGAAGACTGTAGCTCCAACCATTTGGCTGTAAAACCTGTGTGACGACAGACAGACGGACACGAGTGACAGCAATAGGGCTCCGTTTGGACCTTTCGAGTACGGAACCCTAAAAATAAACATGTGATTAGTTCAAACATTGATTCCCAGGTTCTAATTTCAACATTTTCTACCCGGAAAAAGGGAAGATGCGGGTGGTAAAGTGTTGTCTAAACATTTAAAGGAGGGCTTTTTACCTTTAGACAGTTGAATTTGATGGATGTATGTTATCTTGAGTATAGAATCCGCTAATCAGTGTTTTAACCAAGTATAATTATGGTTAGTGAGTTTTATTAACGCTGTTAATATTGAACAAGATTTTTTCAACAAGACCCATTTCCAGCAAGAGATGCATAGAGTTCAGTTAATTTCTTCAGGTTTTCGATCTTAACATGTGTGATTTTTGCTTTCTTCTAAGTAGGTTATGAACCACCTCTTGCATACTAAAAAATAAATTTAGGTGAACTGCATCAGACTGCTTAAAAAAACTTTTTTACAAAAATATAGAACCGACTTCCAAATAAAGTTCAAAATAACTTTAAATTCGAAAGTCGGTGTTTCTGGTTTTGTTTCTTCGTTTTTTTTTGTAAAAAAGTTTTTATTTTTCACTTTTTGGTTGTAGTTCCTCATTAAATTGTGTGAACGCTACATAGACATACGATCGCAGCAATCGCAGTTGATTTGCTGTAATTTTTTGAAGAGTTCCGTTGTCTGTCACCGAAACTCCTCATCAGATCTATATGAAATTTAAATGGGACCATTTCGGCATAAACCCCTTTCGAACAAAAAAAGAATTTTTCAAATCCGTCTATATATGACGGGCGTTATGCCCGAACATACATAAAAAAAAAAAAAAATATCCGTATTGGTAACCTCCTCTTTTTAGAAGTCGGTTAAAAATGGTTTGTTTTATTTAATTAGGTGGGACAAAATGAGGTAAGATTTTTTTTAATAATATTCATTTATCATAAGGTCTAATACTATTATTGAACGGTCCGATGTTCTTTGAGAAAGGCGTTTGCTTGCAACCGGCGGCGTGCGTTTCTGACTAGATGTGTGAATGTAAACGAAGCAAGCAGAGGGAAGCAGTGTTGGTCCAGTGGTAACGGTCCCGACATCCCTAATAGCATTTAGTGTTGGACCAACAATAAATGCTACCATTTTTGAAGTGAAAACGTTGAGCATTTTTCTTGGGATGGGTATAAAATGTTATACTCGCGTCAGGACACGTGACCTGATCGAAAATTCGTAAGACGATTCCAAAATATTCAAAAATGCACAACGTTAATGTTCAAGTTTTCACTTTACTCCTGGAGCAACCCGTTGTTTTTTTTGTTGGCCCAACAATAAATGCTATTAGGGTTACGAGTTGTATGTAGGTCCTGATTTCAAACCCAGGCAGGCGCCTTACTTTGTGTAATTTATTTTATCACCACTGCTCTAAAAATGGTGAAGGAAAAAGCATGTTCTAGGACAATTACGACGATTACGGCCCATTCCCTCTCCTAGAGAGGAGGCGGAGTCCCAGCTGTGGGATCATTTTAAGGCTGATTATGTTATCACTACATAGTATAAAACAAAGTCGCTTTCTCTGTCCCTATATCCCTATGTATGCTTAAATCTTTAAAACTACGCAACGGATTTTGATGCGGTTTTTTTTAATAGATAGAGTGATTGAAGAGGAAGGTTTATATGTATAATTTGTACCCGAGCAAAGCTGGGGCGGGTCGCTAGTATTATATAAACAAAGTAAAACGAGTAAGGGTCGTAGCAGATGGTGTTCTGTAGTTTCTGCCTACCCCCATGAGAACACCACACTAGGAATTACTCCTGTATCGTGGGTGCGTTCACAAACATTCAAACTCACATACTATACGGCTGGTACCAGTGGCTGCGCTGCGTGTCGCGACTTCGATTCCCGCACGTAACAATTGTTTGTACGTCCTACAGATTGTTGTTCCGGGTCTGGGTGTCTCGTGTATGTGAGTTAACATGTTTGTGAACGCACCCACGATGCAGGACTAATTCCTAGAGTGGGGCAAAGTTATAAAAAAATTCGATTGCTCATCTTTTTTTTTGGGGTGTGAAATCATCAAATAACTTCTCCCGCTCTGGGTGGAGAGGGAGGGCATGTCGACTCTTACTGACTATAACGCAGCCGTGTTCCTGCAGGTGCCTCTGCCAAAGCCGCAGAGACTTTCGATCTCTCATGCGATTCTGACAGACCAACCATGTCTAAATCACTAAGAAAGTTACCTCCTCAGGCTTGGGAAGTGGACACATGCCGTGGCCACTACAACAACGTATCCTGCGTTCTGTTCCACGCGAGACACGAGCTCATCCTATCCAACAGCGAGGACAAGTTCATCCGCGTGTGGGACATGACCAAGAGGACTTGTCTGCACTCCTTCCGGAGGGAACATGAGAGGTAAGGAGACGATATCTGTCTGAATCATCATTCATCATTCTCCTGTCCCTTATCCCAATTTATTTGGGGGTCGGCGCAACATGTCTTTTTCTCCCATACTCCTCTATTAGTTATCATCTCTGTAGTCACCCCCTTTTTACCCATATCCTCTTTCACACAGTCTAACCATCGTTTCTTTGGGCTTCCTCTACTCTTAGCTATCCACATCCATACACAAGACTTTTCTCGCGATATCTGTCTGAATAACAACAAAAAAGGATCTAGAATAAATGTTTTTTTTTAACTTAGCATAAGGTCCTGGTGGATTCGATTCGTAATTCGAACAATAGGGTAGATGCTTTTTTTTTAAATATAATTACTTAGTCCGTCAGTTAGATTATCAAAAACTATTGGAAACGTATTTCTTCTTTTTAACAAAAAATAAGGACGAAAGTGTGTTGAAACACCTACGTAAAAAATGTTCCAATTTCTTTTCCTAAAAGTGACGTACCTGCACTACAAAAAATCAGTCGTTATTATAAAGCGAGCCCATAGATTCATATAGTGTGAAATTAATTTTTGATAATGCTATTTTATCCACAGATACTGGGTGTTAGCCGCCCACCCAACATTAAACCTATTCGCAGCCGGCCACGACGCTGGTATGATCCTCTTCAAGCTGCAGCGCGAGAGGCCTGCTTATGCCGTACATAATAACTTGCTCTTCTATATTAAGGATAAGTGAGTAAATAAATTGATTAAACTGGTAGTGATTTCTATGATTTCCTTTCAAGAGACAAAAACTTAGACCTGGAATAGTTGGTAGTTTTCTTTGACATATTAAACAAGTTATAATTTGAATTTTTGGAGGTACGCAGAACAGGCTGTGAAATTCCACAAACCTTCATTGAAAAGAGAGGATTCTCCGACCAGACGGGTGTTGAGTCTGGTCCGGGCAACTGCGCGATGGTTGATTTCGGACTGTTGTATTATGTTCAAATCGTGTGGAGAACTTTGCTTGCGCGATTCAGGATTTGTGTGTTTAGTTTGGGTTTGGCGTCATAGATGTCGCTAAAAATGATGCATGAGAATGAATTATGTGCTTCCTTTTTCTGTTATATGACAGTTTCTCCTTCCACCAGATTTGAAAGGCTTCTAATTTACTAAAAATGCTTTCTATTTTTGATTTTGGATACTGTACTGTTACTTTTTGATATAAATACTTAATAAAAAAAAATCGAGTCAACTAGCCTATACTAAAAGTTTTTAAAAAAGAAAAGAGGATGGTGTTTCTATACTTTTGTCTCCTTTTTCTGACCAAAAGTTTTCCTACCATATTTATACTTAGTCTTCTTTTTTAGGGTTCCGTACCTGAAGGGTCTCGGGGCCCTATTATAAGGGGGCGGAGCCCTATTGCTGTCACTCACGTTCGTCGTCAGTCACACAGGTTTTACAGCCAAACGGTTGGAGCTACAGTCTTCAAACTTTGACAGTATAAGCATCTTGTTGACCCAAAGCCATACAAATAATCAAAAAACATTTGGTACGGAACCCTAAATGTCCGAAGTCCGACACGCACTTGGCAGGGTTATGAATGAATAAAAAAAAAATACGTTATGAATGAAACCAAGTAATAAAATAATTGTATTTTTTCCTTTTACAGACAATTGCGCAAGTTGGACATGGCGACCAATCGTGACGCGCCTGTCATGCAGATCAAGGGAGGCGGCAGGAATCAACCTTACAGGTACAAAATTGTTTTGTCAGAATTCAAATAAACACTGTTACTTATTTTATTTATTTATTTAAACTTCATGTACAATATAGTGGTACATAGGCGGACTTAATGCAACAAGGCATTCTCTACCAGTCAACCTTTCGGTTAAAGAGACTACTCAGTGGTAGGTGCACAATAACAAAAAACAACCGACTTTCAAAAAAATACACTAAAAATTAAAAAATAACTTTTATTTCGGAAGTCAGTGTTTGTAATTTACTTCTTCGATAGTGACACCGACTTCCGAAATAAAAGTTATTTTTAGTGTATTTTTTTGAAAGTTTTTTTTGTAAAAAGGTTTTTTATTTTTCTCTTTTTAGTTGTTATACAACTAAAAAGAGAAAAATAAAAAACCTCACACAACTAAAAACCCCAATAACATGGAACATGGAATTTAAACATTTGGAGTACACCAAAACGTCATCGAGGTAAACGTATTTTTCGTTTTTGTTCAGTTTCTCAAAAAGCGCTTAAGCAATTTCGATAAAATTTATATGGGACCACCTCGGGAGTATATTCTTTCGGATAAAAAAAGAATTTGGAAAATCGGTCCACAACTGACGGAGAAATCGGCGGACATACATAAAAAAAAAGAAACATACATACAGTGGAACATAGAACCTCCTCCTTTTTCGAAAGTCGGTTAAAAATAAAATAAAATGTTAAAAATCGAAATTGCTATAGTTACTAAAATACCTAAATATGCAAGAATAATACACTAATAACTATTATGATAAATACCAAACTATACAATAATGAGATTTCAAAATACAATCATTACGATGAAGACCAAACTAACTATTTTGTGCACATTAAGGGCCTAATTTAAAAAAAAAAAAACGTGATTAGTTTAAAACACTGGTCAGCAGGTTCCTAAATCAAGATTTTCTACTAACTAATCATTTGAAGGGTGATTTATCCTATCTTAAACTAATTTTGATGGATGAGACATGTTATGCTATCTTGAATTTAGGGTGCGTTTCCACTGAAGTGTAGCTGGGCGGAGCGATGTGGAGACGTGCTGGAATCGACCAATCACAATGGTTGAAATCCTTATCGCGTCAGTCGTCTCGTCTGTGATTGGACGATTCCAGCGTCTCCGCTCCGCTCAGCCCAGCTTCCTTAGTATCCGCTAATCAATATTTAAACTAAATGAATAGTTAGCGAGTTTTATGAATGGCTGTTAGAATAAAACATATCTATGGTTTTAGTTCTTCCGTATTTCCCTCATTTTTACACTGGTCTGCGTTGTTTATTGTTTTGCCTCTTTTTTGACTAATCAATATGTGTATTGCTTCATTTATATAGCAAAACTAAGTAATTATATTGACATTATTCTTATTTGTTTGTCTGTTCAATTATTCAAATAATAACTACCTGCAGTTTTGTGTAAAAATTAAACGTTTATGTATCTTTCGTATTTTTTTTTTTCATGAAAAGTATCCTATGTTACTTCTAATACCTCCAAGAATATGTGTAAAAAGTTTCATGATGATCGGTTAAGTAGTTTTCGCGTGAAAGCGTAACAAACAAACTTACATTCACATTTATAATATTAGTATGATTAATATTAGTATGATAAGTAGTTTCTTCTAATTTTGTAACTTATTTCTTCGATAGACAATCTAAAGTTGCAAACTATTTTGTATCTTCTAACTTCAAACACATACATTATACTTCCCTACTTTACTTCTAAACGTGTCATCTTTTCTTCCAGCATGTCCCTCAACCACGCGGAATGGTGCGTGCTCGTCAACTGGCGGGTGGGAGACAACAGCTCGTACGAGCTGTACGCAGCCCCGCGCGACGGCGCCGAAGCGTCCAGCGCCGAGCCCGCGCGCGGACAGGCCACCACCGCCGTGTGGGTCGCCAGGAACAGGTTCGCGGCGCTCGAGAAGAACAACCAGGTTGGTAACAGGAAAGAAAGTATAATATTGTTACGACATGGGTATGGGATAAATTATTTTACACCAATTAATTAACCAAATATCCTTTATTAACTCAACAACTTATTTACACAAACACTAATTCACTAATAATCACTATTCTCTTCTTAATCGCTTGTATTCGCATCCGTAGTCGAAAACAGACTGACTCCTTCGCCGCTCGCTCGGCCTATTTATACAGTCATAGAAGTTTCCAGAACATTGTCGAACTATCCTATAGTGGAATATTCTAGAAACATCTATGAACTCCTACACAGTACCACAATGGAATGTTCTCGAACGTAGTAGAAACTTCTGGAAATTTCGACCAAACTCTCGAACGTTCCAGTGTAACAATATGACAATATGACCACGCTTAACGGTTACATCGGTTATCTTCGGCAAACCGAAATTTGACATTGAACAATTGTAGCTTTTAATTCTACCTGTAACGTTGATTTAAACTCGCACACTTGTGAACATCAGAACGAGGATAAGACTTATTTGTTGATCTATTTTATTGAATAAAAAAAACCTAAGTATACCCATTCATTTTATCTCTTTATAGCTGGTCATCAAAAACCTGAAAAACGAAGTATCAAAGAAGATATCCACACCGACTTGTGAAGAGATAATGTACGCGGGCACCGGCATGCTGTTGCTGAGAGAACCCGACGCAGTGCAATTGCTGGACGTTCAGCAGAAGAGGACTATTGCTTCAGTGAGTGTATTAAAATAAAATGATTGCACTATAAAAACAATTTTATGGTCGCAGTTCATAGCTGGTAGGCCTCTTCGAAGTTGCGCCACAGCACACGGTCCTCTGCCTTCCGTATATAGTCTGTCCAGGCTTGCTTTTCAGGGTCGGCGGACAATCATTAGGTGGGTGTTCCACGCTACCACGGGGTCTCATCTCGAACAAAGAAAATTTAGTTCAAACAAACAAACAATAGATGGCGTAATATGCACCGATTTCTTAATGAAATATAATATCTAACATTAATATTTTGAAAAAAAAAAATGTGGTAAAAACTGTATTTTCTTATTTATTATTCCACAATTTTATGCTTAGGGTAGTAAGCATAAAATTGTGGAATAATAATCCTCTCCTAATTCAAATTTAGATGTTTATTGGAACAAATCCTCAGGCATTTATATTTCTTGTACCAATAGATGGCGCTGTTTGAAGTTTTAGAGTTTATCCATTCACCTCTTTGTGTGAGAAAATATTGGTAAGACTTTATGTAAATTCATTCAGCTTGAAGAAAATGTCGTGAGGAAAGTCTTGTGTATGGATGTGGATGGCTATAAGAGTAGGGGAAGGCCAAAGAAACGATGGTTGGACTGTGTGAAAAAGGATATGGGTAAAATGAGGGTGACTATAGAGATGACGACTAATAGAGGAGTATGGAAGAAAAAGACATGTTGCGCCGATCCCAAATATATTGGGATAAGGGCAGGAGAATGATGATTCAGCTTGCAAGCCGTCGCTGCTAACACCATCTAGCGAGGTGTAGAGGACGGAGCCGACCGATGAACAAAAGTTGCTTTTGCAAGTCGAAAACCCGTAGTTACGGTCGTACCGTTTCTTTGTATGGGATGAGGCATCTGTACGCTAGTATTATATTATCTGTGACGCTACGGACAACGGACTCGTCTATTCCACCGGCTATCGGTAAACTCGACTATGTCGATGACTCCGGTTTTCCTCATAATCACATTTCTAATCTTATCCTCAAAAAAGCATTTTACATTATTTCATAAAGTTGAGAGTAATAATAACTAATCATCATTTTATTTTAATAGTGTACTTAATCTTATAATATTTTAAATAAAAACGTCTTATATTTTTCTAGGCCTCTGCTTTGCCCTTCGGGGTCAAATATACAGGAATGATTTTAGGTTTATGCTATTTTCCCAATTTTTTTTCGCAAGGAATCACTTTTTAACCCATTTTAACCCACCGTTTCCCTCCAGGTCAAAATCTCAAAATGCCGCTACGCGATCTGGAACGCGGACATGTCGCTAGTGGCGCTGCTGGGCAAGCACAGCGTGACGCTCTGCAGCAAGAAGCTGGAGCAGCTGTGCACCGTCACCGAGGGCGCGCGGGTCAAGTCCGGCGCCTTCGACGACTCCACGCCGCAGCCCGTGTTCATCTACACCACGGCGAACCATATCAAGTACTGCTGTAAAGACGGGTCAGTATTCAATATCCAATCTCACCTGCCTCCCTAGCCAAATAACTTTTATAATAGCTCTAACGCTAACGCTTCATGCAAAATTTATGACAACGACATTACCTGCGGAGAGAACTGTCACGTGACTCACGCCCAGTAATGTCGTTGCCATACATTTTGCACGAAGCATTAGCGATAACGTTAACAGAAAAGTATTTTGTCTAACCCCTCTGATGGTTAAGTGATGGTGGTGTGACGCTTGCTTAGAAGTAACCTATTCACTCTCGACTTAAAGATCCCCAGGTTGTAACCATTAGGAAACACTCCGATTCCGCCAGGGAATTACACTCATAATCGTATTCGTATCCTATTCTTTCTATGAGATAGGGAAGATATAGGGTAAAATAGAAATTAGCCGGCGATAGTCTGCGCATTAACGTGCCTACATTTTTACATTGTAAGAGAATATGCAGAGCTGCATTTATACTTGAGCAGTTTTTATTGACGAAAGTAAAACTAAAATAGAGTTGAAAATGGCGTGCATGAAACTATTATCGATGGAGTTTTCTGACGTTTTGCTGAGCAAAGTTAAACTTAATCGACTTTCTTGTATAATGTATAGGAACTCCGTGGTCTGCACTTAGATTCCCATTTGGTCTGTTGTGCGTGGGGGTCTCCACCCAGAAGCACAGAAGCTTCCTCACTGTTCCGAATCGACTTTCTTTATTAAGCCTTTTTGCACATAGAGGGCATAAAGGGGGCCTGCATTCTCTACCAGTCAACCAAGGGTGATGGAGATGTCACATGGCAGGTGCATTGTTAAAATGTGACAGAAAATAGTATACACCGTGTAAGCCACATAAACGCACATACGTGTACCAGTGATTCAGTACATGATTCTGGACGAGACGTTAGAATTTTTCGTCGGCTTTTTCCTCAATTTTTAATTAATTTTTTTCTGCAGTTTTTTTACTTTAGACTATATAGATCGTTATTCCTATCCAACCCAATGAGTTTTAATTAAAAAGTAATTAAATCGCTAATAATACTAAAAACAGCAATGTACTCGTAAATAAAATACGTGCAGTTGTTTCGCTAGAGTTCATTCACGTCGCCGGCCTAATACCTACGAGCGGCGCGGCGCGGCGCGCTCGGTCGGCGCGAGTGTAGGTAAGTTAGTGCGGAGCGTTGAGATCGCATTATTTACAATACATTGCGCACTCAAAAATGACAATTTCTGTAACCGATCATTACCGATATTAATGACTATCATAATTTTGTTAGTGGCGTTTAATCTTTTCGCGAAGTTTGCGGTATGTTGTTCCTTACAGCCTGTATAATAGTATAATTGGCAATTGATATGACTTTTTTTTTGAGGGTGGAAATTCATCAAATAACTTCGCCCGCTCCCGGTTATTCCGCTCTGGGTGGAGCGGGAAGGCGTGTCAGACTCGCACGGATGACTGTCACAGATGACTGCTTTGACATTGTAGTGTAATACTTTTTTGTTGACTAAACTATTCCGTCTCTCCCACAGCGATTACGGCATCATTCGCACACTAGACGTCCCGGTGTACGCAGTCAAGGTGCTGGCGACTGAGGCGGGAGCGCGCGTGGTGTGCCTGGACCGCGAGTGTCGCCCCAAGGTGCTCAACATAGACCCTACGGAGTACAGGTGGGTTCATTGTTTGTCAAGGTCATCGTCTCTGGAGTTCGTCATCCCCTCTTTTGAATGGTGAAAATGACAGTAGTTGTGATCTCAACGCACTTTCAGCGTTACGTATTTTATTATAGCTAACTAGCACTTCTCGCGACTTCGTCCGCGTGGATTTCAAAAATTTATAGCCTATGACACTCACAAATAACGTGGTTTTCTATTGGTAAAAGAATTTTCAAAATCGGTTCAGTAGATCTAACGATTACCCCCTACAACCTCACAAATTCACAAACTGTACCTCTTTATAAAGTTAATAATAATAAAACTCTTTATTTTCAGGCTACTTTAGCCCATAGATATATACCTTACAGAATAAAATTTATAATATAATACAGTTTGTGTTACTATATAGAAACTTAATAATCACTTCACTTAGCACTACTTTATTGTGCGTTCTGATGGCACTTGTCCACGGAAGCGACGGAACACCACGTCCTGCGGCCAAAACTCCTCTTCAATGACGAGGTGCAGAAAACATGTTGGTGCACGCATCACGATCGCCTTGAAGTTGACGTTGCAGCGCGATGCCAGCAGCTGCACTCTCGACTTGTAACTTATCTTTTGGCGCACGTACTCCACGATGTCCACCGCCTTAGTGGTGTAGTGTAGGCGAGAGATGTATACCGGAGTGTTCGGCTTCGCGGCTCATATAAATATTTACTTTGGGCTCCGTGGGATCAGTGCCGCAGCGGTTCCTGTTGGTTCGCTGATGGCGCTTCCTCCTTTGCACCACCACGAAACCATCGTCAGTTCCTTTTGTAGCTTGTATGTTCGGGTCAAATCTTGCAAGCTGAATTAGAACTACTTCCTCTTATCTTACGGAGTTGAATTTTTATGTGGTGGTTCAGTTCCGATGACAATTCATTTTCATGGTTGGCATGACCAGAATCAACACCCAGGATTAGCTCCAGATAAAGGAACTCTTCAATGCTCAACAGCACGGACACGAAATTTTGTACACATCTAATTGTGATAGTCAATATAAAAGCTTGTTTAATTTTTTTTTTTATACTATTAACTTGTAATGTTTGTTTGTTCGGGTCAAATCTTGCAAGCCGTATTAGACCCACTTCCTCCTATCCAACAGGGTTCGATGACAATGTATTTATACCAGACTGCTGTCCCTGTGGCGAATTAAATTTTAGGGAATTAACTATGTCTTCCTCGAAGAAAGTTGTTCTCATCCATGGCCAAAAGCCGTATCTAAAATAAAAAACGAGTGTGCTTTAGACCACACGACTGAAGTGAAACTTCTTTAGCTCTATATCTTCCGTTCGCCTCGTCCGATCACACTTTTCGTAACGCTCTCGTCACGCATTCACCAGCTTACTCTCCAAGTCAAGCTTGCGTAAAGAAGTTTTACTTCAGTAACCACTGATTTCCATTACACTTTGTATGTGCGGGGAAAAAGCTGTGTTTTTGAACAATCACCACAGAAAAGATAAGAAAATCATGAAAAATGTAATAACTATGTTTTTTCCTACAGGTTCAAGTTGGCGCTGGTGACTCGTCAGTACGACCAGGTGTTGCACATGGTGCGCACCGCTAAACTGGTGGGACAGAGCATAATCGCTTATTTGCAGGAGAAAGGTAAGTTCACGACTTTCATCATACTGAGTGCCTTAGAGATAACAGTCTCCAGGGTCGTGGGAGTGTTTGAAAGAGACACCGCGACACTGGTACAGGCAATTGAAGGAACACGTGTGGGTTTTAGTCAGTAAGAGTCTGAAACGCCCTCTCGCTCAAACCCAAAAAAAAAGAATAGTAATCTGCTTAGCCTGGTCCCAACTAGGTTCGGGTGGACTTCCAGTCTAGCTGAATGCAGCTAACGACTGCCTATCTGACATTCACAACCCAGTAACTGAATAACTCCTTGTCAAGAATACTGTCAGATTGGCTGGCTTTTGGCTTCATAATGACTGTCAAAGTTTTACAAATGCCAGTCGGGATCAACAGCAAGAGAATTAATAAATTTTTTTTTTAGCCAATTTTTACTAGACCGGTATGAAGTTTGTCAATTTCGCCCGAAGTAAAAGTTGATCTCGTATTAGGTACCTCTCAGGTACCTAAATCATACCGGTGTGATTTGGACAATAGATTTTCAATTGTTTGTTGACTTCAGAGATTAACCAATGTCAATGACAAGTTCTAATTATAATTAAAATGGCATTTCCGTACAACAGGTTACCCAGAAGTAGCCCTCCACTTCGTGAAGGACGCTCGTACGCGCCTCTCCTTGGCGCTACAATGTGGCAACATTGACGTGGCGCTGGAAGCCGCCAAGAGTCTGGACGAACCAGCCGCCTGGGACAAGCTGGCTAATGCGGCCCTGACCACTGGCAACCATCAGGTAGGCATAATAACTTAATATTTAACAAATTGAAAAAAAAAAATAACATTCATTGTGGGTACAGCTAAGGAGTGGAATTCCCTGCCGGAGTCTGTGTTTCCTAATAGCTACAACCTAGAGTGAATAGGTTACTTCTAGGCAAGCGTGCTCCATCGTCGACCACATCATTGCTTACTATCAGGTGAGATAGTGGTCAAGCACGAGCCTGTCAAAGTAAATATGAAAACTTATATAGTCATTTAACATTGAATAACTCGGTAGTACGCTACGGGCCGTTAGCCCCGCAATCAGCTGTAATAAGTTAGTTTCCTGGTTATGAAAATAATAATTCTATTTCTATTTAGTCCGTAATATAGATTATCAAAAAATAGTAGTCACGTATTTTTTGCTTTACCAAACCAAAAAAAAAAATGACAAGGATAAAACGCATCAAAGTTCAGGAGTGGGCGCTCGTTACGTCACTTTGTGGTTAAAAGTGTCGCACACCGTGACGTCACGCGTCCAATATTTTTTGGTAATCTAACTGACGGACTAATTAGATTTTTTAGGAAACTACCCTTAAGTTGGTTCAAATTTAACAGCGGCTTGGGATACGAGGCTCGTTACTGCGTAATAGCAAATTGGTGTGTCAGCAGGGTGAAATATGGGTCACAGCCCTTTTTCTACCTATTCCCAATGGACCAGCATTTCCATATCGTCCCCTCCGTTCTATCTATTTATACAATTTAGTAAGAACACCCTAGCATAGTCCCCACAGCAAAAAAATGGTTTAAAGCGAACAAACCGCGCGGGCCGCGTAGGTCATCGTGGCGTTCCTGAGGACAATTTTTTGGGCCGCGTAGGTCATCTGGACGTTTGAGTGGGTACTAGAAATGATAAGTTAAGTTTTTTTTTTCGTCATTATTTAGATATAAATAAAATCATACCATACTATATCCATCCAAAAGGTCATGAAGTTTCGCTAGAGAATTGAGTATTCTCCGTTTATTTTTGTACAATATTTTATATGAAACAACAAACAATACTAAAAATATATCTGTTTCTGAAAGCATCAAAATTGGTTATTAAATGAAGCACCAATTAGCATTTCAAATATTGGTTTAAAGAAGAGTTGGGGCGTGGTATGGGACATCGCGCTGTCTCTTTTGTACGCGCGTAACCGAATGTCGGTGACGTCATACGTCACTGTGTGCATCCTTTTTCTGTTACTTGACAGTTTCCTGATCCACCAGATTTGAAACGTTTCTAACTTACTTAATTTTGAACGGATTTGAAAAATTCTATTTTAGATTTTGGATTAAGTAACTTTTTTTATAAAAATAATAATAAAAATTGAGTCAACTACTCTATTTATTCTGAAAATTTATTCTTATAGGAAAACAAAAAAAACTCATGAGTAAATTGTCTTCCGCAGATCGTAGAGATGTGCTACCAACGCACAAAGAACTTCGACAAGCTCTCGTTCCTGTACCTCATCACCGGCAACCTGGACAAGCTGCGCAAGATGATGAAGATCGCGGAGATCCGCAAGGACGTGTCCGCGCAGTTCCAGGGAGCTTTGTTGTTAGGCGACACGCGGGAGTCCATACGGCTGCTAAAGAATGCTGGACAGGTGAGGGGATTCTAACCTGTGGTTGCTGTAAAACATTGATTCATTTTCGTCTCGTCATCTTCTTGATCATTTTCTGCCGCGACGCCACATGGCTGTCAGGGCTATAGTTACTTAGTCCACATACTCTAATATATTATTTTCAGTTGTTATGAAATTATCTTTAACACTAGTCTAATGCTGTCACTCTACGTGGCGCATTTGTCAAAATATTTGCGTTTCTAATGTATTAGAAAATATACCCTATTTTCTTTGAAAGAAAGTCCATTTTTATCTAAGATATAAGGCGAATATTTGCGCAAATATACCAAACGTAGTGCCAGCATGATGTTGAAAATGTCAATACGTATACACCGTGTACTGCACATAAATGCACATACGTGTACCAGTGATTCAGTACATGATTCTGGACCCCCTAGCGTTGGAATTTTTCGTTGGTGTTTTCCTCATTTTTTAATTTTTTTTCTGTAGTTTTTTTACTTTAGACTTCAAAATCGTTATTCCTATCCAACCCAATGAGAGTTTTAATTAAAAGTAATTAAATCGCTAATAACACTAAAAACAGCAATGTAAATAAAATACGTAAGTACAGCTGTTTCACTAGAGTTCATTCACGTTGCCGGCCTAATACCTACAACAGTACGGCGCGCGGCGCGCTCGGCCGGTGCGAGTGTCGGTACTTAGTAGTGCGGAGAGTTGAATCGCATTGTTTACAATACATTGCACGTTTAAAAATGACAATTTCTGTAACCGATCACTACCGAGATTATTGACTATCATAATTTTGTTAGTGGCATTGGGTGTAAACTTTTCGCGAAGTTTGCGTAATCTTGTTCCTTACGGCCTGTATGTAAACACGAATTTTAATACACTTTTGAGGAAAACTTTATTTAAAACCTCGTTATCAACTTTAGGGACTACTAACTTCTGTCGGAGGCACCCCCGACTGAAGTTAGTAGTCCGCGTATATTTAATTGTATCCCGGGCCCGCGACTCATGGTAACGGTAGGTTAGTCGGTAGGAGTCAGACATAACTCTCCGTTCTTCCCAGACGGAGGGTAGGGATGGGGATTTACCCACTACAAAAAAGTAAAAAAATAAAGAGACTACTAACTCACTGTCATACTATAAGACTGCGGCTCACATTCTATTGCGACGGAAAATAATAGGACCTTATATTTGTTAAAACAAAAATGATTACTGACGAATCAACCTTAAAGGGTTAACAGGGTCAGGGTAACTTGACGTGTTCTCATGATAATTAATTCAATATTATAATTAATTTTGCAATAGGGAATATGCATGAAAAAAATATTTGTTGTCTACCCGGTGTGTCGATTAATATACTAAAATAGAGTACGAACAGTGAAAGCAGAATCAAAATTGATCGAAAATTAAACGAGATATAACTATTTTAAATAAATATATCCGTCCCTCTCTCGACAACGCTGTTTTCTATGGCAGTATGGGCGTCATGTCCTTTGACGTCAAATAACACGTCGGACTTCTCTTTCTAATTACCAACTCTATAGCTTTATAAGTTCGTCGCTGATAATGATATTTCGAAAATTCCTTCATATTTGTTCACTATAGTTTATAAGTCTTCAATTGAACAAATAAAAAAATATCATGCATATTCCCTATTGTATTTGTTTCTACATGTGACAAATCTAATATTTTTATGTAATTTTCAACACAATTTAAATTGTTATGAATAAATGAAATGATAGTTTGACCTATTTGCAATAATTCAGCAAACCAGTTTTTTTTTGAGTATTCGTCATTCATCTTTTTTTGAAACTGCTAATTGATCATTGATTTTCTCTTAATTGTTGCGAATAGGTCACACTATCACGTCCTGCCAGAAATACGTCGAGTTATCAATAACCCTAAAATATAAACTTTCTCATAGTTATGATGTATTAAGGTTGATCTAATAAATCGATAAATGTAGGAATCGGCTGATTTTTGCTTTGAGATTTCAGAGTTTATCCCATAGTAAAGGTTGTTTAAGATGATAAGTTTAACGACTTCGTTTCGGATTTTAAAACCCTTGTACTTTTATTATACTCCAATAGTTGTGATTTTGTGCCTTGAAACTTCTAAAATTGTTTTTCTCCCCCCAGATATCCCTAGCCTACCTGACAGCTATAAACCACAAACAATACGAGGAGGCTGAACAACTGAAGGCCATGCTCGAGGCAGCCAGCCTGCCCATCCCGGAGCCCAACCCTGAGGCACAGCTCCTGCGTCCTCCGCTACCCGTGCACAACCAGCAACCCAACTGGCCTCTACTGGCTGTTTCTAAGTAAGTCATCTTCATCATCATCATCTCAACCGAAAGACATCCACTGCTGGACATAGCTTCCCCCAATAGTCGACACATCAACCGGTCTTGTACGTCTCGCTTCCAGCAGATTTCAGCACCAGTTAATCGGTCCACCTTGTGGGAGGCCTTCCACTGCCACTTAGGTTTGCTGATTCTTCAAGCTATGCTAGTAACATTGGTTGTACTGCGGATCACGTTTCAGTGCCACGTGTCAACAAAAAGTGCTGTTGAGTTTTTCCATTAGGAATTACTCTGAGCAGCCCGGAGTTTGGAAGTTGGTAGTGTGACCCCCACGGGGGTGTCACACTCTCGGAAACCGTGTAAAGCAGTTGTTCCTGCGCCTGATCTCTCTAGTCCGAGGGGACGGCAATCCGACATGACCCCCGGTCATGTCGGATTGCCGTCCCCTCGGACTATGAGAGTGAAGGACCAGAGAGTGTACCTGTGTTTGCGCACACGCGTGGACTATAATATCATCTGCGTACTTGGCTAATCTCCGTTGAGATTTGCCACCGTGATCGAAATTCAGTCGGGAGGATTATTTATTTACTAGCGACCCGCCCCGGCTTCACACGGGAGCAAAATTATTTGAAAGGTACGCAGCGCCATCTAGCGTCCTAAATCACGATTTATTATAGCCTATAGCGCCCACAAATAATGTAGCTTTCTACTGTTGAAAGATTTATATATATTATGTCCCCACTATGAAATCAGCGTTTTGTCTTTTATGCAATAATGTTTAAAAACTAAGATAACGTATGGCACTTATTAAGCAACAAAAATAATTCTTGGCTAAGTTAAAACAAATATAGTCGTCATTTCTGCTAACAAAAAGAGGAGTAATTTTTTGTTTATAAAACTAAGTAGTAAGGTTTTTTTTTACTATTGGCAGTTGTCTATGACGGTCATTATTCGATATAATATCAAGCAATTGATGAATACTTTAATTCATAGAAGTAACGAGGTTCTCTGTAAACGCCAATTTCATATGTAAGGACCTAATATTTTCAAAATCGGTTTCTTCATATTCATATCTTTATTTGCGTACCATAATGTCATTAAAGATATTACAATAATGGCTGAAAGCTAAGTCATTTGCATGAAAAAAATATTTGTTATCTAACCGGTTTACCGATGAATATACTAAAATAGAGTAGGAACAGTGAAAGCAGAATCAAAATTGATTGAAAATTAAACGAGATATAACAATTTTAAATAAATATATCTGTTCCTCTCTCAAAAACGCTGTTTTCTATGGCAGTTGTATGGGCGTCATGTCCTTTGACGTCAAGGAACACGTCGGACTTCTGTTTCTAATTATCAACATTAAAGCTTTATAACTTCCTTGCTGATGATGATATTTTGAAAATTCCTTCATATTTGTTCACTATATAGTTAATAAGGCTTCAATTGAACAAATAAAAAAATATCATCCGTATTCCCTATTATTCCAGAGATTACTTCCTACAAAGAAACTTCCAAACTTTATCTCTCTAAAATATTAGTATAGATTTATTGTAACGTGAATGTATTTGGCAGGAGTTTCTTCGAGGTAGCGGGTGGGGCTCGCGCGGGTGCTGAGGCGACCGGCGTCACCGCCGCGGCGCCCATCGACGAGCCGCTGGAGGCTGGCGGCGCCTGGGGAGACGACGACGATGTGCTCAATGAGAACCAGGTCAGTACGGACCAAGCTTTTCGTTGCTGACACTTCCATGCTTCCGTCCTTTTTTGAAGTAAACTTTACGCGCTTGGCTTGGGAAGTAAGCTGGTGAATGCGTGACGAGAGCGTTACGAAAAGTGTGATCGGAGCGTTACGAAAAGTGTGATCGGGCGAGGCGAACGGAAGAAATGGAGCTAAAGAAGTTTTGCTTCAGACGTGTGGTGTAAAGCACACTCGTTTTTTTTTTTTTTAAGTGAGTGAAATCATTAAATAACTTCTCCCGCTTTAGGTGGAGCGAGAGGGCGTGCAGACTCTTGACTTAAACGCACCCGTGTTCTATCAGTTGCCTATGCCAGGGCCACGCTGTCTCTTTCGATTATTCCTGCGACTCTGCTTTTCTTACTCCTCCGCTGTTCTTTTCTGATTAATTTTGTTCCGGGACCCAAGACAGTTTAGTCGTTTCTCTGGGACTCGTCGAGCTTCATTGCCTCGGCGTTTTTTCTGGTGGTCGCCACTCTTGCTTCTGGCTTACAGAAGTTACAGTGGTTAGTGAATAGTGCGGCGGGCTTGTCCCGCGACCCTGGCGGAATGCTTCCGTCCTTAGGCTATAATGCCATTATAAGACAAAATCACATTTTGAGTTACGCACAATAAAACAGCGTTGAATTACATAGAAATCAAGGGAACATAACAGTGATTTTTGAAATGTAAATTTCTTTAGGCGCGTTGGGCATTTTTGAGACGGGAAAAAACTATTGAACTCACGCGTCACCGTCACCGACCGTCGTAGCACTCGTAGGGGATCTCATAGCGGGTTTTGGTTAAGTTTTCACTTCTGACAGTACTCCCGGAGTGCCAGTTTTTTTTATCTCGGAGTTTGCTGAGAGGTACTGCTTAGACAGATTGATAGAAATTTTTTGGCTGATTACCGCGGCACCAAGAAACGCACCAAATGTCAGATAACAGCACTTAAGCTGAAGGATGGCAGCAAATCCTTTACTATATTTTTTTTAATGGCAGAGCAACGCAGAGCCAATGTCGATTATTCTGCCAATGTCTAAAGTAACTTGGAAAAGCAAGTGCGCGTATAGTTAATTAAAAAATATTTAATTACTGTAGACACATTAAAAAAAAATCGGGTGAAAGAAAACGCGGGTAAAAACAAATGATGCGGTTTGACTGCAGAAGTTGTTGCGTTATCACCAGTGATAGTAAAAAGGTGAGCTAATTTACCTAAACTTCAAAGAACAGAGACAAAAAGTGAAGACGGCCTTCCTTACGTAAGGAAGTCTCCACTTTTTAACCGACTTCGAAAAAGGAGGAGGTTCTATGTTCGACTGTATGTATATTTTTTTATTATTTATGTCCACCGATTTCTCTGTCAGTTGTGGACCGTTTTTTAAATTTTTTATCCGAAAGAATATACTCCCGAGGGGTGGTCCCATATAAATTTTATCGAAATTTCTTCAGCGCTTTTTGAAAAACGCTTAGATGACGTTTTAGTTTTCTCCAAAATACGAGTATTTTTAAATTCCATGTTCCATTTTATTGGGATTTTTAGTTCTGGGGTATAACAACTAAAAAGTGAAAAATAAAAAACTTTGTTACAAAAAAAAACAACCGACTTCCAAAAAGAAAATACACTAAAAATTAAAAAAAATTACTTTAATTTCGAAAGTCGGTGTCAAAAAAGGAAGAAATATAATACAAACACCGACTTCCGAAATTAAAGTTATTTTTTAATTTTTAGTGTATTTTCTTTTTTGGAAGTCGGTTGTTTTTTTTTGTCTCTGTTGTTTGAAGTTTAGATAAATTAGCTCACTTTTCTCCGATCACTGGTTATCACAGACGAATCTACAGATTTATCTAAGAGACATTTTGTAGATTGCTTCAACAACAAAAACGTGGTTGACGGGAACCTTTCGCGATTGTATCACTTCGATAGGTGAATAACTAATCCTTTGTTTGCAGGATAACGGCGAGGAGGGCGGAGAAGTGATGGAAGACGCTTGCGACGATGGCGGCTGGGACGTCGGAGACGAGGACTTGGAGCTGCCTGAGGAACTCGCACCTGTCTCTGGTAAGGTTTTTTATTTTTTTGTCTTTGATAGACTCTCGTTTGACCACTATTTCACCTGATGGTAAGCGATGATGTGGTCGAAGATGGAGCACGCTTGCCTAGAAGCAATCTATTGACTTAAGTATTGTTTTATTTGCTGCACAAAGGTTGAAGGGGTCGTTAAGTCTTTCGGAATGGAATGCTTTTGCTCTTAGGCTACTAGAAACGTGTTTTTTTTTTACTTTTGTTGCTCGATCTTAGTAATGGCAACAAGTAGACGCGTATAATCTTGTACGATGGTACGTAATCGTTCATGCACGAGTCCAACTCGCACTTTGTTTCAAACTACATAATTCGTCCATGTACTGATATAATATAATATTTATAATTGTAAAGTAGCATAAGAATAATCAGCCTATAATGTTCGCACTACTGGGGCACAGGCCTCATCTCTGTGAGAAGGTGTCGGCCTTAATTCACCATGCTGTCCCAATGCGGTTTGGTGGATGTTAAAAGTTTTGGTTCTATGACATGCCGGTTTCCTCACGATGTTTTCCTTCACCGTTTTGAGAGCTGTGGTGATGAAATAATTTACACAAAGTAAAGCGCTTGCCTGGGTTCGAACCTACCTGTCGATACCACTGGGCCACCACTGCTCTTTATTTGTGTTATTGTAAAGTATTGAATATTAAATCATTGAATATCACTAAACTTTTGTTTGATTTCCAGCGGACATCGACGGCGGCGACGAGCACACAGACTACTTCGTGGCGCCGACGCGTGGCGCTAGCGTCGCTCACTCCGGCAAGCTGAAGACTGCGCACGACCATGTCGCCACCGGACAGTTCGAGATAGCGCTCAGGTAAATATTATCTACCCAGGCCTGCGGACGGCGAGTAATGGGTAGCTCGCCGTCCGATCAGCACCAGGCCCGAGAGTCGATGGCGCGTAGTGTTCCACGCGCGCCTCAAAGAGTTGTCAGCAAACAGGACGGGGCCCGTCATGGCCGATGCCTGTAGATAAATTCGAAACAGAGTTACCGCGCCTCTGGGTACTCAGGGCAGGGAAGGAACAGGGGTGGGTTTTAGTCAGTAAGAGTCTGACACGCCCTCGCGCTCCACCCTAGAGCGGGAGATGTCATTGGATGATTGCAAAAAAAAGGTAAACATTATCTAGTCCTTTTATATATAAAAAAAAACTAGCGACCCGCCCCAGCTTCGCACGGGTTACAAATTATATACCTAAACCTTCCTCATGAATCACTCATCTTTATTGGTGAAAACCGCATGAAAATCCGTTTAGTAGTTTTTGAGTTTATTGCGAACAGATAGACAGACGCGGCGGGGGACTTTGTTTTATAATAATATGTTGTGATAGGTACATAAGAGGTATTGTGGCGCATGTACACATAGCCTACAGACGGCATGTGGGAACCGGGCTTTGATGGCAGCTTATAACTTTTGAGAGTCGTTCGAATATTATGATTAGAATAGTTTTAGTAGAAAGTTTCGATTATTTTAAGAGTTAGTTTAGGTCGCCCGGTTGAAGAGGGCATATGTATAATTTTGAATCAATATGTAAGTCTAGTGCGCCATCCCTCCGTGTTTACCTCCTCACACTACCCAGTTAAATCAGTCACTCTTTTACACGACACTCTCGCAGCCAGCGAGTGAGACAGCTCCCCAAGCTATAAAAACGCCCCTGGAGCCCTGCAGGCTCTACAGCATTTTTGACAGATTAAGGGCCTGTGAGGAATTTACCAAATAGGTATTTGAAGAAACTATTGCCATCGTGCTCCCTCAAGCCTGTCTCTGTAGAGTGCGATAGGGACAGCTGCAACTCAGACAGATTTTATCATAACATTTTTGACGAGATTTGTATTCCTCTTTTTTCGCCTCGAAAACTGAGCCGATTCAATTATTTTTGGTACATTTTTTTTTAAGAAAGAGTATGTCTAGGTCTCTATTAAATGTTCTATGTTAAAACTTTTCTAATTTGTCTGGTAGTCTTCTAAGAACGGCGGTAAAAATAGGGCCATTTTTTGTCATTTTTGAAGGGTTATATTTTCTTTACTTATTAGTTGCTGTAAAAAAAAGGAAATGACAGGGATGTGTCAACAGCAAACCTTGACTTCATGAAAAAAAAAATGATTGCTCTAGAGGCATTATTCAGGAGGAAAAACGGGGAATACGTTTGTATGGAGAATCGCAGCCCCTGTTCCCTCTTAAGACTGAGAACGAGAATTATACCGGAATTGCCCTTCACAAGGTCAATTTGCCCAGTCTTCTTCCAACTATCTTGGGGTCGGCTTCCAGTCTAACCGGCTCCAGCTGAATACCAGTATTTACATGGAACATCTGCCTATCTAACATCCACTATCCAGTTACTGGAAAAAGAGTATTGCGTACTTACCAAGGCACTGAAGGGTCTCTATATGTAATGAATTGTCCCATCCACAGACCGACCTCGATAAGCGTTGCTTATCCTTGAGGTTTGACCCTTTTTTTTGAGGTTGGGAAATTATCAGATGACGTCTCCCACTCTGGGTGGAGCGGGAGGGCGTGTCAGACTCTTACCGACTGAAACTCACCCGTGTACCTTCAGACGACATCCTCATCAAAAACAGTAAGAAATAACCTTTATATCTTTCTTCACAGGCTACTAAACGAGCAAGTCGGCATCGTGAACTTTGAGCCGTACCTGGAGTCGTTCGTGAGCATGTTCGGGCGCGCTCGGCTCACGTTCGGCGCGCTGTCGGCTCTACCGCCACTCAACGCGCACTTACATCGCAACTGGAAGGAGGCCAGCGGCGCGGACTTGCTCCCTGTTGTCAGTGAGTATAGAACTGTTTTTGGGACAACCCTGTCACACTGATCCCAACCACTGCAAGTCCTAAAGGACAGAATCTACCACTGAGCAATGCCGAGAGTCCCGGGTTTCCCCAGAATCTCGGAGCAAGGCTTCAATTTTCTTGGATTCCGTAATGATATTAATCAGAAATCTAGAATCGGCAAGTGTTACTGAAAATGAGCCTATAACATTATTTAGGTTTATAATAGTGTTAGGCCAAGCATTATTTCTGTCAATGTCGTAAAACTGTCAAACTACAAGTGCAAGGAAGAGACGGGAACATATCTATCATAAGCAAAACATGTGTTTTGCTTATGAAGTGTTTTGTGAAAACAGAAGTTGCGAAACAGTTTCTCTCGCAACTTCAAATGAATCTTGGCACGTTTTTTCTATAAGCGCGTATTCGCGTTACACACGTGAAAAAAAACGTGTTGCGCCGACCCCAAGTAACATGGGATAAGGGCAGAGAGATGATGATGATGATTCGCGTTATACACGTAGCTAGCGCATCAAACACACCATCAATGCGTGTTGCATGTAACACGCGAATAAAACACGCTTCTTGCTGTTCTTCAAAACTATTCCTGCATGCTACATGCACTTGTCCAATTTCGTAGCTTAAAAACCGAAAATTAACATGATCATTCTCCTTTTTCCAGCCACAAAACTAAACGACCTAGTAACCCAGCTACAACAATGCTACCAGCTAACCACCGCCGGCAAGTTCACTGAAGCCGTGGAGCGTCTACAACGCATCGCGCAGTGTGTGCCTCTCCTACACGTTGACACCAAGCCAGAGCTCACCGAAGCTCAACAGTTGCTCAACATCGCCAGGGAATACCTGCTGGGACTGCAGATGGAGACCGCTAGGAAAGGTGAGAATTATGTTAGCTATAAGCTGTGAATCTCTGTTACATGACACCAAGCCAGAGCTAACCAATCGGAGTAGATTTTTGACATTCGTTAAGGTGATCAGGAGCCCGAGAGACTGGAAACCAATGTTACCAAGGGACATCGTGTTACCCTTACTAGTTTTTGCAGGCTAGATGAGCAGTCACTCCATGTAAAATAGTGGTAGTCAGCTTTTTTTTACACTCCCGCTTGATCACTGACCTTACCACTGAAGTTTATCTCACCTGATGGATGATCTAGTCGAATATGAAGTACGCTTACCTAGAAGTAACCTATTCACTCTTGACTTAAAGACTCCCAGGTAGTAGCTATGAGGAAACACAGACGGGCGGGAAATTCCACTCCTTAACTGCATCTGGTTAGACTGAAAGTCGACTTGGTGTCGTATTGTTGGTCGCAGTTGGAAAAAACTTGCAAATTTTAAATCTTCGACTTTTAGTTACCAACCTCTTCATAAAAGATATCAATATCACCTTTGTTCGGTCAGGAATATCCCTCAATATTAACTCATATTCATTACCTCCACAGCCATGCCGAAAAACACACTAGACGAGCAGAAACGCACATGCGAGATGGCGGCCTACTTCACCCACTGCAAGCTGCAGCCCGTCCACCAGATCCTGACTCTCAGAACAGCTCTCAACATGTTCTTCAAGCTCAAGAACTACCGAACAGCCGCCTCCTTCGCCAGACGACTCCTAGAGTTAGGGCCGAGACCTGAAGTCGCTCAGCAAGCGAGAAAGATCTTGCAGGCTTGCGAGAAATCTCTTACAGATGAACATCAGTTACTATACGATGAGCATAATCCTTTCAATATTTGTGGTATAAGCTACAAGCCTATTTACAGAGGAAAACCCGAAGAAAAGTGCTCTCTCTGTGGAGCAAGCTTCCTCCCCGAACATAAAGGGAAACTTTGCCCCGTTTGTGGAGTCGCAGAAATCGGAAAAGACGTTCTTGGACTAAGAATCTGCCCCTTACAGTTCCAGAGATAGACTTTAACTTTATCCTAATATTAGTAATGAAATTATTGTGTAAGATTATAGAATAAAGTATTGTATCACGTTTTTTTGTAATAATTTATTTCGAATAACAGAAAAGAATAATTAAAACTATTTACAAATTATTTACTTTCTTAATCTTCTTCAGATTCTTCTATACGTCTACCGGCTTGACTTCCTTAGTTCTGGAAAAGAGGAAAGCTTTTTATTATTTATTATTCAGCTATTAAACATAAACGTGTACATATAATTATAATATATTCTGTTACTCAAACAAATGAAACAATAAATTCTTACAAAGCTTTATTTTTTCTTCGCATTTACCAAATACCCACTTTTTAGGATAAAAGTCAATATGTCAAAGCAGCTCGCCCAATGCGAGGTGCGCATTGGAGAGCCTGGTTTCAGAGCGGCAAACTACACTGACACAATCGAAGCGCAAAGCGTCAATTCAAACATTTACAGTTCATTTTGAACTCTATTTCCACTATGTAAAGCATACATTTGTATCGAGATAAATAAAAGACGACGTCTGCGAGTAGACAGCTCTGATTGCTGCGCGCGCCGTCACACAAACTCAATCGCATATATACGCGAATCAAAGCATCAGTTGGTCTGTGAGTTCCTCACTATTTAAATATGCGTGAAGACGAGCATACATGTTCATAGCTTTGGCAAATCAAGAATATCTTGTATGTATGTACTTAGTTAAAGCAAAGATACGTAGTTTACCAGTAAAATTCATGAGGGGCAATAAGGGCTGGTGGCATTCATTCTAGGTACTACTAGGTAGCTTCTCCAAATTAATTACGTAACCTAGCCATCCTAAACGAGGTGCTCAAACCTGGGCCACTTACTGATCTGCAATATTTCCACCTTGGGTTTTGCCAGGGCGCTAAGGAATGCAGCAATCTAGGTGTAAAATAAACAGACCGAATACGGAAAATTGCGCTGCATGCGCTCCAAAACGGGAATGAGAGACGTAGATAAAAAGGCTGCCAGGCTCAGATGGAATTGGGAGGGTCACATCAGCCGCATGTACAGGTGCCAAGGCCGACCCAGGACGAGGTGGCGACATGACTGACGCCTACCATGAGGGCTGGTTCGAGATGGCGCGTCAGTAGGCAATCTGGAAAGATTTGAGGGAGGCCTTTGTGCAGCAGTGGGACAACAATACCTAGATAAAAAAAAAGTTGGCTGTCACTGGACGCCCGGCAGATGTGAAACATCTAATTAATATTAGAATTCAAAATTGTTGTTGTTGTTGTTGTTGTGGTTGTTGGTGGTGTTTGTATTGTTGTTGTTGTAGTTGTGTATTGTGTTACTTTTTTTCGTTTAGATGTTTCTAGGGAAAAGGTCGGCGGCGTGGTGGAGGCATCGTGGCACGACAACAGCGTCATGCCGTTTTCCGTCACGGCATTCGAATCGATTTTACTGCAAAGCCGCGCCAGTAAATGATTCACATCAAAAAAATTAGGTAGGGTACTATTCTTCTACCTATTATTAAGCATATCCTGTATCTCGTCGAAGGTCTTGCCCTTGGTCTCAGGCAGCAGCGTGGCGGAGAAGATGAACCCGATGCCACAGCACACCGCGAGGATCCAGAACGCGGTGTAGATGCCGTACGAGGCTGACACGTCGCGGAAGAATCTGGGGTTAAAAAGAAAAAATGTTATTATACAAGGCGATTTTAAATCTACCGTACCGCCTGCTATCAGATAACGTTTAAAAAGTTGAATACGGTTTACATGGCGTTGTGGTAACATGGACAAAATTACAATTCTGTTACAACAATACTTAGCAAAGTAAAGTAAAAGTGTGGTCTAATCTTGCCTTTGCAAAGTAAAGTAAAAGTTTGGTCTAATCTTACCCTTGCAAAGTAAAGTAAAAGTTTGGTCTAACCTTACCCTCGGCAAGTAAAGTAAAACTATAGTCTAATCTTACCCTTGAAAAGTAAAGTGAAAGTTTGGTCTAATCTTACCCTTAGAAAGAATCATCAGTTATTCTAAAAAACTTATTACAACGATCAGTTTCTACAGTTGTAAAAAGAGCATATAAGAATCTGGTACATACCTGGTCCACACGAATCCAGCGAGCCAGCACATGAAGGAACAAATCCCGCCGGCGAGACACTTGGTCTTCACCGGGAACATCTCTGCCACCAGGATCCAGGGAACTGGACCCACGCCTTCAATGATAAGGAGGAGTTAGTCAATCTCGTATTGCATATATCTACAAAAGATTAATGCCCAGATGCATGGACCGGATTTTTTATTGTTTTTTACACCAGCTTTTATTAATTAAATGAACCCCTTCAAGGTCGGCCTTCAGACTCGAAGTCATAGACTACTATTCGCAGTCATCGACCTGCCAAAGATCCTTTTTTCAATGTTGGTAGCCCTTAAAATATTAACTTACCCAAAGTGAAGAGTATCATGTAGACGATGAGACAGAGCAGCGGCAGGAACGCGACCGACGTGACGTCATACTTGTAGTAAGAGTCCATCAGGGCGTACACGCCTATCAAAGTCTGGCAGTAAACATTCAAGGATTTAATACTATTCATTTTTAACCGACTTCAAAAAATGAGGTTCATAAAAAAATATTGATTAATATTATTCGGATGTTTGTTTTTTTGAAGTTATACTTCTTTAGGCGCGTTATGAAAAAATTATGAGAGTGAAATTTTAAGAGGCGCGCGCATTACTATCACACAAAATTCACAGGTTGAAGTTAGCTAGAACCGACATCCTGAAGTTAGCTATGGTCTGTGGTTCATGAAGAATGATTGTTTTCCTTTTGTAAACTTTGTGACACATGTTTGGTTTTTTATCTTGTTACGCCAAAGAATTATAGCTTCTTACGTGCGTACATAAGTACACACACACTTTTTTTTTATGTATGTTCGGGCATAACTCCGTCATTTATAGACGGGATTACAAAATTCTTTTTTTGTTCGTAAGGGTTTTATTCCGAAATGGTGTCATTTAAATTTTATATAGATCTGATGATGAGTTTCGGAGACAGACAACGGAACTCTTCAAAAAATGAGAGCAAATCAACTGCGATTGCTGCGATCGTATGTCTATGTAGTATTAACACAATTTATTGGGGAATCACAACTAAAAAGTGAAAAATAAAAACTTTTTTACAGAAAATAGAACCGACTTCCAAAAAAAGTGCAAAATAACTTTAATTTCGGAAGTCGTTGTCAAAAAACGAAGACACAAAACCAAAAACACTGACTTCCGAAACTAAAGTTATTTTGCACTTTATTTGGAAGTCGGTTCTATTTTTTGTAAAAAAAAATGATTTATCTACTGATATAACTACTAACTACTAAAAATACTCACTAAGAATATAGTAAGTCCCAGTGAAGTGGTCCACATAAGCAGCTTCCTGCCAAGTCGGTCTACCACCAGCGGAGTGATGCAGCTGGTCACCACCTGAACATAAGTAGGTTAGACAAACTCAATGTAAAATGCCCTAGTTAAGCCTCATCCAGATTCTACAGATTTTTTGTGACTTGTCATAATAATAGATGGCCAAGTGCAATGGTTGTGAAACATACGGATGGACACACAGGTGTAAGGGTCCTGTTTTTGCTATTTGGGGTCTCAAATAATAGGTTGTATGCGTGGATCCAATCCACCACCTTACCCACACTGGACCATGTGGGACAGAATGACGGGTGTATTGTTGCAGAAAAAAAATATGTTCAAATTCAATGTGTCTCCATGAAACAGGAACAATTATAAAATAATAAAGTGAGCCGCAGTCCAGAGTCAGAATGACGGGTGAGTACTGATAATGAATGTAATAGATCTCTTATGGTTACCTAATATTTACAGAGGAATGTACCTTCAACGTACCTACTTCATAAAAATATAATCAGAAAATAAGATGCGACGAGAAAATCAAGAAAACAAATTTGACGCCTACCATTTTTTTCATAGCAATACGAATATAGTTTTATTTGCTCGTATTGAGTGTAGGAGGAAAATGATGAACTGGTATAGCTTACTTGCACGACTCCCATGATGATGGTGCCGTCCGAGGGCGACAAGTTGGTGCCCACCTTGGCCAGCAGCTCCTCCATGTAGAACAGGAGAACATCGATGCCCGACAGCTGCAGTAACATCGCCAGGAATACGCAAATACCTGGGGTTTGTAAAAATATATCAAACACTCGTTTTGCTTCCATATCCGAAGGCTCTTTACCGAGCCCTATTGCTGTCACTAACGTGTCCGTCTGTCTGTCTGTCCGTCGTCTGTCACGCAAGTGTTACAGCCAAACGGTTGGAGCTACAGTCTTCAAATTTTCACAGTATAAGCATCTTGTTCACCCAAAGCCATACAAATAGGTAAAAATACATTTGGTACGGAACCCTAAATGTGCGAAGTCAAACACGCACTTAGCCGGTTTTTTTTCTTGGCTTTGCTCCCGTGACTGATCCCACAGGATCATGCACTTTTCGAAAAGTACCTACACTCAGCGTAGTCTAGCTATGTATGAAAGAGTATCCGTAACGGATCAAATCTATCTAGAACCTACGATGAAAGTGATTCATGGTCTTGTTGTTATAATAATATAGTCTAAAAAACTTAAAAACACGCTTTTGAGTGACGTCATTTTATTTTTCTTTTTAACCGACGAAAAAAAGGAGGAGGTTCTCAATTCGACCGTATATATATATATATTTTTTTTTTGTGTATGTTAAGCCCTCACTCCGTCATTTATGAACCGATTTTGATTATTCTTTTTTGTTATTCTGTTCAGCAAACCGTTTGATTTGAGACCCATATCATGGGAATGCATATGTCATCCAAACATAACATGTACTTATGCAAAATTTCAGCTCAGTACCTACATATTCAGTTACAAGTAAAATTAATAAAAGCGTGTTAAAAATAAACCGTTGAAGTGATCACAGAATAATTACTTTTTAGGGCCGATTTCACCAATGAACTAAACTCAGTTATGCGTTTAACCGAGATTAGAGCTTCATTTTGCGTTTCACCACTACAAACTAATAAGCTTAACTTAGTTTAAATTCTAAACGCCCAATTTTCGGTGAAATGCAAAATGAAGCTCTAATCTCGATTGAACGCATGCAATGAGTTTAGTTTAAACTAATCGCGATTAGTTTCAGTGGTGAAATCGGCCCTTAGGCCCTTAACTGTAACAACTGAAGGAACGCGGGTGGGTTTTAGTCAGTCAGAGTCTGACACGCTCCACCCAGAGAGTGAGAAGTTATTTTATGGTTTCTCACACAATAAAAAAAAAATACTTGTTCCTTACCCAGAGCCTTGACATTTCCCCTGGTGGCCCAGAGGTCCTGTATCTTGGGCGGCTCCTTGTACTCTCGCGCCACGATGGCCTGCAATCCCTCCAGCTCTGCCTGAACACCCTCCTTGGATGTGCCGCGCAGGGATTGGAGGATCTTTGATGCTTCTTCCATTTTTCCTGGGGAAATGGTTTTATGATTTATTGGTTTAAAGTAGGTACTGCGTACTGGAAAATATTATTTTATCCAATTTTTTTAATAGAATTTTTATATCATCATCCCTGTTATGCTAACGATTTAAAAAAAAAAGTGTGTGTGTACTTATGTACGCACGTAAGAAGTTATACTTCTTTGGCGTAACAAGATAAAAAACCAAACTGTCACAAAGTTTACAAAAGGAAAACAATCATTCTTCGTGAACCACAGACCATAGCTAACTTCAGGGTGTCGGTTCTAGCTAACTTCAACCTGTGAATTTTGTGTGACAGTGATGCGCGCGCATCTTAAAAGTTTTTGGAATCATTGATACGACGAATAAGAAGAAGACTCATCCCCTATTTCCTCTATTTCATAGGAAAAACAAACTAACCCTCAGTTTTTAACCGACTTCAAAAAAGAGGAGGTTCTCAATTCGTCTGTATGTTTTTTTTTGTATTAAGAATTTGGAATTGACAACTTGTCAAACTAAGTTAAGGTGAGTATGACACGATCTAAACTTCAATTTTAGAAACGGGGGGGTAAGGTTTTAGGAGCTAATATGATACATCGAGCTTTAGAACAACAGTCAGGCACTGTACTTACGAGTGACAGAGAGGATACTCTACAGAAGCCTTAAATCAACTGGACCGGACCAGTTATTAAGTCCATCCGGGCACTACATTTTCCCTTGATATCACCGTCTTTTTGGACAAGCCCGCCACACTATTCCCAAATCATTGCAACACCTATAAGCCAGAGTCAACAGTGGCGACCACCAAAAAGAACGCCGAGGCAATGAAGCTCGACGAGTCCCGAAGAAACGATTAAACGTCTTGGGTCTTGCAACGAAATTAATCAGAAAATAACAGCGGAAGCGTACCTAAAGAAAAAAAACATAAAATTTCCACTTCCCTCCTTAATATGTAGGAGACAGAACAAAGCTAGGCCATAGGCACAACGGGACATGTACAACTGAGTTGAGCCCAGTTGCCAAGCACCACAGATTAACACACTGATATTAATGTCTTACCTTTATAAACCAAGTAGAAAGGCGTCTCCGGTATGAACCAGGTGCAGGGCAGGTACAGCAGCGACAGGATACCACCAGTGGCCGTCAGGCCCCAGTACGAGGTGAACGGACCGATAGCATAGGCCAGCAGGAAGCCGACGTTGATGAACAGGAGAAAGAACGCGCTTAGAGCGCCGCGGATTTTGTCCTGGGGGAGATGGGTTACATTTTTTGGAAAGAAGATTTAACGTTCCAACGTAAGTACTACAGTATAGTAGTACATGTAAAAAAAATCAATTAATTAATAAGTAGTTAGAAATTTAAGCGTTCTTCATGAACATTTTTTTTTTTGTCGGAAATCATCCAATGACTTCTCCCGCTCTGGGCGGAGCGGGAGGGCGTGTCAGACTCTTACTGACTAAAACCCACCCCTGTTCCTCCCTGTCCTGAATGCCCAGGGGCGAGGTAACTCTTTCGAATTTATCCTCAACCTCAACGGGCAGGCATCGGCCATGACTGGCCCCGTCCTGTTTGCTGACAACTCTTTGAGGCGCGCGTGGAACACTACGCGCCGTCGACTCTCGGACCTGGTGCTGATCGGACGGCGAGCTACCCATTACTCGCCGTCCGCAGGCCCGGGTCTACGGTGGCCGGAGATCGTCTCGTGGCGCTGGAAGCCTCTGGCGTCTCCTGCGGCGGCTGCTGCTGAGGGCGTTAGGGCGAGGCTGTCGTTGCAGCCTCTCCGTAACCCGTTCCGCCTCCTCCTTCGCAAGCATTACTGCTTCGCAGAAGGAGGAGACTGCTTCCCATTCCCTCTCGCTCCGTACCATGGCCATTCATGAACATTTGAATTAAATTCAAGTTGCTCATTTCATTAGAATGTCACTTTCCAAAACTCTCTAATTGTGTTGCACATTGCTTGTAATCCTATAAGTATAGTCTAAAACCATTTCATGTCTTGAAGTTTGAGTAGAATAAAATTTGAGACCCTTTCTAAAGACCAAACTATTAACCGGCCTCTGACTTTAGCGCAAAGCTCATTTAAAAGAAAAAAAGTAACTTCTCAGTGAAAAAATAAGCATATTTTATGCCATGCAAGCGGGATAGTTTTTGTCAAAGATCACGCACTAACGAATTGATTCTATGTGCTCGAAATAGAAGTATAGCAGGCTTCGCGAGATAAAACATCTGTACATAATTTCTTACCTCAGCAATCTCCCCAATATAAATCGGCACGGTGGCAAACATCATGCCCGTGGCGCATCCCCACATGACCCTGGCCACGTACAACGTGGTCAGGTTAGCGGTAACGCCAGCCAATAGCCATCCCAGCAGGAGTGGGATGTTGGCCCCCATGATTATCCACCGCCGCCCCACGTGGCGGGACAGCGGGACGGTTATTAGAGGACCTGCGAGTTAACGAACGAAACATGTAGTTAATGAACTAATTATTTTTGCTGGCGAGTTTGTTGTGCCACTTCTTTTTGGGGTTCCGAAGTTCGAATGAAAAAACACAATGGAGTGGTTGTGTTGCAGAAAAGCGGTACGGTTATTAAAGGATTGTGAATTAAAATCAAATCTTACGAATAAAAATCAGTTTGGGTTTTAGAAATTTTATTTCTATTGTATTTAACTTAAAAATTTATTCAAAGAGCATCCTGCATCATTTAAAGATCGTCTATGAGTTTGCTCCTGTAAGTCCTTAAGTTGGTCATGTCTACGGCCAGCACCTCAGTAAAAAAAAAATGAATATTTTCAAAAAACCTGACTGTAAAAACAACTAAAAAGTTCCAAACAAGTAACTTTTCAAGCAGTCTGATGCAGTTGGTGGCTTGACATCAATAATTAAACGAAATGTTCGTTTACAACATACAACCTGACACTGACCTGCAAATTGCAAAAAACGTAAGAAAATTTGAATTTCGCGGGCTAGGGTGGAGCTTTCACCTTAAGACGAATCAATTGACCTAAGAATTATCAAAAGCGGCCCACGCCTTTGGTCTCTAAAGCGCCAAAAAGGAACCAACATACATACTGTATACATACATACATAGGCTGATAAACACATTACCCTTAGTTGCGTATTCGGGTAAAAACAACTACGCAGTGGGTTAAATTAATATTAAACGGTTTTCTGTCAGGCCCGGCCGGAAGAGGTATCCAGACTGGCCTAGACAGCGGTAAGCGTAAAGAGGGAAGTTAAGGCAATTACTCTAATGTTATTACAGCTGGAAGACGTCCAATGCTGGAAATAAGCCTCCCCCTATATTTTTTGTGTCTTTTGGTCTTAATAAATGTATTTTCTTTCTCCTTTTTGTTACTCCTTGTCCATACCCAAGAGTCCTCCGAGCACTAGAAGCGAGGCTACCCAGGACTCCTGCTGCAGTGTCGGCACTTGGGGCAGCGGCGAACTTTCGAGCCGCTGCAGCTGTGGAAGCACGGGGGACGTCCATCCCATTGCCATTCCCGTACACAGACTCCCGTAGCTTGCTGGTGGGGGAAAAGCAAAAATGGTAAAAATCATGTAAAATTTTTTATGGTTCCGTAGTCAACAAGGAACCCTTATAGTTTCGCGATGTCCGTCTGTCCGTCCGTCCACAGCTTTGCTAAGATACTCTTAGTACTAGAAAGCTATAATTTGGCATTGATATACACACATCAACACCGTCTAGGGATATTTTGTATAAAGTTCTTAAACTCAAAAAATACTGGCCACTTTTAAATTCTTTTGAAGAAAGTTTATTTTGTAAGCCTTTTTGAACGATTCTAAATTTGAATTTGAAAAAATACATTAAAAACAAAAGATTTACGCGGCATAATGGTAGCGAAGTCCGAAGGTTTCATTTACCTGATTGATATGTATATTGACGATCGTAGTTAACGGACGTATCGAACAATATTATTATAATTTAAACAAATAATCACTTGCGAAATCGTGACCTAGTTTTTATAAATAGCCGGTTGTAACGCAAACTGAGTCATAATATTGATTTATGTAAGGTGGATTTATGAAGATGATCAGTGATTAACAAGTAAATAACCTGTTACACTATGGAGGACAGTCCCTTCAGCCCGAGAAGTAGGTGTGCTCGCTCTCCGCCGCCTACACCCGCGCGCGCAGCCGTACCAGCTCCTGCCCCTCAAGCGCCGAGCCAAAGGCACGATGAGTTCGTAGGAATACCGACATCAGAAATTCAAAACTGGATGACGACCATTGACCAGAGCCTTCAGGAGGTGTGTGCTATTGCAGCAGAAGGCAAGCTGAACTCGGACCAGAAACAGCGCATCAGTGCCTTATGCCGGAAGGTTGGACATGGAACATCGCAGTTGGCCGTTCAGTACCAGTCCATTAAATCTAGAGCTTTACAATCTCACAATGCTGTGAAAGCACTCGAAAGCCAACTCGACCTTTCGCAGCAACTAAAGGAGCTCAAAATGAAAGTCGGAGAGACATTCAAGCCTGCCCTGGGAACTTCCTTTTCTGACATGGTGAAGAAAGGTGCCAACAATTATATCCAGCCGTCAAACGTAAGTTCTGTGGTCATTTATCCGCAAGATAAATTGAGGACCAGTGATGAGACAAAATCTCTCGTCCAAAAAATTATCTGCCCCGAACAGATGAAGCTACATGTTAGAGGCCTACGCAAGACCAAAAATGGCGGTGTTATCATCAGCACCGAGACGAAAGACGATATAGAAAAGCTTAGAAAATCGGAGCAGCTAACAAAGTCAGGTCTAACTGTCGACGAGCCTTACAAAAGGAAGCCTAGGGTTGTAATCATAGGAGTGCCGTCATCCATGTCAGAAAATGAGGTTTTCGCGTGTTTGTACCATCAAAATCTTGCCGAGATACTACAGGACTGCAGCCTTGAGACGTTCTTGACCTCAATTAGGTTAAGCCACAAATCAGGTAAGAAAGACGCTGAGTACTGCAACTACGTAGTAGAAGTATCTGCAGTCATACGCAAAGCCCTGATGTCAAAGGAAAGAGTATTTGTGAACTGGTCATCATGCCCTGTGAGAGACTTTACATTGGTCACACGATGCTATAAGTGTCAGCAGTACGGTCATGCTGCCAAGTCTTGTCGGCAGACGACCTACACCTGCGGTCACTGTGGCGATCAAGGGCACTCAATCAAAGAATGTCCAAAGAAGACAGATGAGCCGAAATGCGCTACTTGCTTTCATTTCAAAAAGCCAGACAAGCACAACACAGGCGCTGCTGACTGCCCGGCGAAAATAATGGCCGAAAAAAGATACATAAATTCCATTGATTATGCAGGCGCCTAAGAGCGCCGTTAATAAGTTATTTATTTAGACCTTTTCAGTTTTTGTTTTTTTGTTTTTATTTTTCTATTTATCACCATATTATGATGATAAACAATATAATTAACGAATTAGATAATTTCTCTGTATCTGAGTCAAAAGTTTGTGAAGCTGAAAATTGCAAACAATATCTTTCCGGCTACAAAACTCCATTTACCGTACTAACACAAAATATTCGCAGTATTTTTAAGAATTTTGATAGCTTTTGCACCTTTCAACAACGGTTAAACATAAATAGTGACGTTATTGTTTTAACCGAATGCTGGCTTGCCAAGCAATATAACATTCCACTAATACCGGGTTATAATATGTACAAAAGTAATAGAAATTACAATCAAAATGATGGGGTGATAGTTTATGTAAGGAATCATTTGAAGGTCTCTGTTGAGGAACCTAATATGCACGACTGCAACAGTTTGGTGGTTAAGATTGGATCAAACTTTGCAATATTAGCATTATATCGACCTCCCTCCTTCAAAAATATTAGCAATTTTACTGACTCGCTGAATGACAGCTTGCAGAACCTGTCATCCATCAAAAACACGATTGTAATTGGAGATATTAATATCAATATTCTACCAGGAAGTACTGATGCATCTGCTCAGGACTACCTCAACCTATGCGCATATCACGGCCTGCTCCCCGCACACACTTTACCTACACATCATAGTGGCTCCTGCTTGGACCATGTCATGCTTAAAACAAATTACCCCTCACTTGCACTCGTTGTTAACTCGACAATAACCGATCATAATGCTGCCCTACTAACTCTAGATTGTAACTTACCTAAGCAAAACACTCGCACAATTTCGAAATTGAATATAAATAAACTTGAAGAAGATTTGCGCGTCATCAAGTTTGATCCAGTCTATAATTCCGCTGACCCGCAGTTTGGTATGTTGTATGTAATAGAAAATTTACGACATGCAATTCAGAAAAATACGGTTATAGCGCAATTGAGCAACAAAAATTGCAACATAAAACCCTGGATCACGACAGGTCTTATCCGCTGTATGAAACATAGAGATAAACTGCACATGAAAGCTAAATCTCACCCAGATAATGCTATGTTGCAATTGTCATACAAAAGATATCGTAATTTTTGTAATGATCTACTCAAAAAAGTTAAGAGCAACTACGATAAAACTGCATTACAAAAGGCTGGAACAAATAGTAAAAAGATCTGGAAATGTATTAAAAATATAACATATTCCTCGAAACAAAATGAGTCATCTTCAGGTTTATTACAAGTGCACTCGTCACAGCTGGCATCTGCTAACATAGCAAATAATTTCTTTGTTAATGTTGGAAAGTGTCTTGCAGAAAAAAATCGGGGTCAATTGCCTTATCTAACGAGCAGTCCTATTACGGGCAGCTCCACCTTAACATCCTTTGCACTGCTAGATACTGACGAGACTGAGGTAGAAAGTATCATCATGACTTTGAAAGACGACTGTGCAGTTGGTTGGGATAACATATCAAATAAAATTATTAAACAGTTCAGGAATATTTTAATACCACCACTGGTTTATATTTTTCGCATGTGTTTATCTCTGGGTATTTTTCCAGAGTGCCTCAAAAAAGCAGTTGTTGTCCCTATATATAAATCAGGCAACAAAGAGCAAGTAACAAATTATAGACCTATTTCTCTACTGCCTTCTATCTCTAAAATATTAGAAAAAATTATAAACAAAAGGTTATTCAAATATCTGGAGGACAAATCAATTTTGTCGGATCGACAATTTGGATTTAGACCTAAACTTTCAACTGCCGATGCCGTTCACCATCTAACTGACTATCTCGCTCAAGAACTTGACAAGGGTAACCATACAGTAGGAATTTTTCTGGACCTCGCCAAAGCTTTTGACACAGTTTCTATTCCTATTCTATTGCGCAAGCTTGAGACATTGGGCATAAGAGGCATTCAGCTGAAACTCTTTAAAAGCTACTTAGAAAACCGTACCCAGTGCGTGAAGATTGGCAGTGTTCTCAGCGCAGACCAAAAAAACACGTCTTTTGGTGTTCCTCAAGGAAGTATTTTAGGGCCCACTTTATTTCTAATATACATAAATGACCTTTGTAATGTAAAGCTAAAGCATGGCACAATAATATCTTACGCTGATGACACTGTTCTTCTTTTTTCGGCTGTATCGGAACATGAAGTCTACAAGCTCGCGCAAGACGGCTTCAATAGTGTAAATAAATGGCTTCAGCATAACTCACTAACTCTAAATGCGGATAAGACAAATTATATAAAGTTTTCGATGCGCAAACAAGCTTCTCATATTCCTGTAACGTTGTTTGCTCATTGTTGTACAGTACCTGCAGATTGCCCGTTTGTGTGTACCAATATTAGTAAGACTAATCAAATAAAATATTTGGGTGTTTTAATTGATGAAACTCTAACCTTCAAACAGCATATGGAAGCATTAAATAGCAGAATTCGTAAGCTGATATTCGTATTCAAAAAGCTACGATATATTGCAGACCCAATAATAATTAGGCAAGTTTACTTTGCTCTATGTCAGTCAATATTGACATACTGCATTACCTCGTGGGGTGGAGCATGTAAAACTTTATTACTGCCCATCGAAAGAGCTCAAAGAGCGATTCTCAAGGTGTCTACTTGCCGCCCTTTTCTCTTTCCCACTAACCTACTCTATAAATCTTGTGAAGTACTAACAGTTCGACAATTATTCATAATGAGCATTTTACTAAAACAACACGCAGCTCTTCGCTACAGCACTGAATTTACTAACAAGAGACGAAAAGACATAGTTTGCCCCACAAAAAGTACAAAACATGCTTTCACAGCCAAATTTTATGTTTTCCTTGGACCACTACTCTATAACAGACTAAATGCAAAAGCAAATATTTATTCCCTAAATTATAGAAATTGTAAGAAAAGTCTCAAGGTAGCTCTTCAAAGTTTGTCTTATGAAGATACAGAGAAGTTGCTAGCTGTAATGAAATAAAGAATGTATTGTTCTATTCATTTTGTTTTTAATTAGTTAGCTAAGTTAGTATACTAAGGTTTTTTTATACTATTTACTCCTTTTTACATACCTCTAAAATGACTATTTTACTTTATTTTATATAATTACCGTGATTATTTCATAATTTTTTTACCTCATATCGCCTGAAACACAGGATGTCCTAGTTCAGGCACATAACACTTGTGAACTTGACATAGATTTAAGCAAAAATGTATTTACTGTTTTACCAGACAACATGAATAAAAATTTTATTTATTTATTTATTTATTATTACCTACAGTAGTTTGTGGCTATTTTTTTGTGTCCAATTTAAGTTTTATAACAAGTTATCGGTTAATTCCGAATTAATGTTATTGTGTGCATCATGCAGCGGCGCCATTTAACTAGAGAAGAAATGTTAAGGGCAGTAGGCATGCTCCAAGCTGGGGCTACTCAACGGAGTATTGCTGAGGAGTTTGGAACAAGACAAAACGTGATAATTATCAAGGTTATGGTTACGTTATCGTGCTACTGGTGAAGTGGCTGAAAGACACCCAGGCGGGAAGCGCATAACCACTCAACGACAAGACCGATTTTTGCAAGTTGCCGCAAGAAGACAACCAAATGTTACGGCCATGCAGTTGGTTCAGAGGCTCCAGTCAGAGCACCAGTTGCTTGTGAGTGACCAAACTGTGAGGAGAAGGCTGCATGAAGCTAACCTTCATGCTCGCAGACCGCTTCGTACTCCAGCACTACGCCGTGGAAATCGTGGACGACGACTAGAGTGGGCTCGTGAACATTTGCTCTGGGAAGAAAACCAGTGGTCTGTAGTGCTGTTTACCGATGAGTCCCGGTTCGGTTTCCATCCCATACACGTAGAGTGCGAGTTTGGCGAGTTCCTGGTCGTGAGAGCCGTCTGCAACATCCTCAGGAAGTCCATTCATACCACGGCGGGACAATTATGGTTTGGGCGGGAATTCGTGTTGGTGGAAGAACAGACCTCGTTTGGATCAGAAACACCATGACGGCTGAAAAATACCGTAACGAGGTGCTAGTACCAATAATCTACCCCCATCGACTACAAATGGGCCAAGAATTCACGCTCATGCACGATAACGCCCGTCCGCACACAGCGAGAGTGGTGACGAGCTGGTTGCAGGAGCACGACGTATCGGTCTTAGGCTGGCCCGCTCAATCGCCTGACCTAAACCCCATAGAACACGCGTGGGACATGCTCCAAAGAAGGGCTTTGAGGAATTTCCCTGCAAACGTTGCGACGGAAGAGCAACTTTTTTTGCATCTTAGCCGGACCTGGGACAAAATATCGCAGCAAGACTTGGATAACTTAATCCAAAGCATGAAAAACCGTTGCAGGACCGTTATTAACGTCGTGGGTGGTTTTACTGGCTACTGATTTTTCACAGAACTGTTAAAAACAAATTATTTTTTCCTTATTTGTAAATTTTTCTTGAGAAACACATTCGTTGTTAGTTTTACCATTATTTCATGTTTTTTAGAGTAGGTAATAGTCGCCCAACTTATAAAATGTGTCAAAATACAAAAACCTTAGATAAAAATTACTAAGGTGAAGTACGGTCTACGGAACTCTACCTTGCGGGTGGCCCGACACACACTTGGCAGGTTTTTTAAATTAGACTTTGCGGAACAGGGTGTGACAGGGATTCCGCAAACCTCCATTGAAAAGGGAGGATCCTCCGACCAGACAGGTGTTGTGTCTGGTCCAGGCAACTGCCCGATGGTAGGTTACGGACTGTTGTATAAATGTTCAAATTGCGCGGAGAACTTTGATTGTGCGATGCAGGATTTGTGTGTTTCGGTCATATGTGGCGACATAGATGTCGCTACAAGACCATTAAAATTCACTTTTGAATACACAGGTTTACTTTATGGTAATGTTGAACTGTTGGCCGTCGGCCCAAGCTAGCAGGTATTAATTACGATAAAGTTATTGAGTTCTTTAAAATAAATGTGCTGCCAGTTAGCTACTTAATATTTATAGTTTCCATAATCTTAAAAGCTTAGATCGCAGTGCAGTTAGCGACTAAAGTTAGTACTACCTTTTTCCTAATTTGCATTGTCACGAAGGCAGAGATTGTCAACCTTTTTGGGTATCAAATTTAATGTGCTGAATGGTGCACTACAAAATTAGTGTGCAAAATTGTCGTAGATAGAAAACCTCTGCCTAGGATGAGTCGTGTCTTACCAAGGTATTTACTAATAGTGTTTAAAAAAAAACACACACGCTCTTAACTTCACCTGTAACTAACCAAGAAAAAAATCTTAGAAGTTCAATTTGACCCATTTTTTGTTTCCGATTGAGCTGAAATTTTGCAGTTTGGATGACAATGGATGGTTAGCTGAGTGACGTCATTCATAAATCCAGTATGGCGGACTCCCAATGATGGGGAACTCTTTATTTTTTAACCGACTTCGAAAAAGGAGGAGGTTCTGTGTTCGACTGTATGTTTGTTTTTTTTTATGTATGTCCACCGATTTCTCTGCCAATTGAGGACCGATTTTCAATTTTTTTATTATCCGATAGAATATACTTCCGAGGCAGAAGCGCTAAAGCAATTTCGATAAAGTGGTCCCATATAAATATATGGGACCACCCATATAAATTTGATTGAAATTGCTTCATCACTTTTTGAAAAACTGAACAAAAACGAAAAATACGTATACCTAGATGACGTTTTGGTGTTCTCTAATTACGACTATGTTTAAATTCCACGTTCCATGTTATTGGGGTTTTTAGTTCTGGGGTTCTACAACTAAAAAGTGAAAAACATAAACTTTTTACAAAAAGAACAACCGACTTCCAAAAAAAAAAAACTAAAAATTAAATTCCGAAGTCGGTGTCAAATAACGAAGAAATAAAATACAAACACCGATTTCCGAAATAAAGTTATTTTTTAATTTTTAGTGTATTTGTTTTTGGAAGTCGGTTGTTTTTATTTGTAAAAAGTTTTTTATGCATTCCCTTGATATGGGTATCAAAAAATTACGAAAAATAAATTGACGTCACTCAAAAGCGTAAAGAGACGCGACAATAGGTTTTTAATTGTGTCCGCTAATGAGGGGTTTTTTTTTTTTTTTTTTTTGCGGGGTGGGAAATCATCCTATGACTTCTTCCGCTCTAGGGTGGAGCGGAAGGGTGTGTCAGACTCTTACTGACTAAAACCCACCCCTGTTCCTCCCTGCCTCGAGTGCCCGGGGGCGAGGTAACTCTTTCGAATTTATCCTCCACCCCCGGGCAGGCACCGGCCGTGGCAGGCCCCTTCCCTTGGCTGACAACTCTTTGAGGCGCGCGTGGAACACTACGCGCCGTCGACTCTCGGGCCTGGTGCTGATCGGACGGCGAGTTACCCACTACTCGCCGTCCGCAGGCCCGGGTCTACGGTGGCCGGAGATCGTCTCGCGGCGTCCGAACCCCCTGGCGTCTCAGGCGGCGGTCGCGGCTGGGAGCGCTAGGGCGACTCGGCTGTGTTCGAGTCTCCCTAGCGTATGCCGCCTCCCTCTTCGCGAGCATTACTGCTTCGCAGAAGGTGGAGACGGCTTCCCATTCCCTCTCGCTCCGTACCATGGCCTGAACCAGGGCACGGCGCGAGAGGTCGCTGCCGCCTATCGCATCCACGAGGACACGGCGGTGCTCTGCCCAAGCGGGGCAAACCTCCACCGTATGCTCCACCGTGTCCTCTGGGCGATCCTCGCAGTGGAAACACTCAGGGGTCACCTCCGCCTTGACACGACACAGGTACCTCCCGAAACAGCCGTGTCCGGTGACTAATGAGGGGGGGGGGGCTTGACGCGGATTTTATAAACTATAATATTGTTTACCATTTACCAACATAGCCTGAGATTATAGGTAGGCACACAGGCGTACAGGAAAGCCTGTACGCCTGTGCCTGCCATATGTATTGGAAAGAAAAGTCTTTCGAATACATATCATGGTTTAGATTAAGTTAATCATCATTTAAAGCTTTTGCGAGTCTTGAGCCTTAGCCCTAAGGTTGAGACCCGTTGTTTAATTCTAATACAGGTAGCTATTAACTTTATAATAATTATTCACAAGGTCGCAGTGTGCATGTACTTACTTCTATTATTATACGTACAAAGATACTTATTACGTTTTGTCAAACGTATTGTGAACATTATTACCTATAAAAAATCGTTTTTTAGAATTCCGTACCCGAACGGTTCAATTCAAAATTCAAATCTCATTTATTTCCTCTTCACAATTGGTTACCTTAATAGTAACATTGCTTGTAACTAATGCAAATTATATTTTACAATTGTAAGAGAGAAACAGGTCACCAGAGCTCCCCACCAACAGAGTAACCAACGGAACTCTATTATTATTATTATTAAGCCTCCGCTGTCCGCCCGTCCGTCTGTCTGTCAGCGGGATGTATGTATATCATGAGATATACAGCCAGATTACGTTTCATGAACCATAATACTCGTATGTAGTCGTTGAAATTTTGATAGTGTGTCGCTATATTAACTAATCTTAATCCTAATATCATCATCAGTCTTTTAATGTCCCCACTGCTGAGCTACAGGCCTCCTCTCTGTGACAGGTGGGCCGTAATCCACCACGCGGGCCCAATGCGGGTCACATGTTTTCGAATTTTTGGTTCTAGGACATGCAGGTTTCCTCGCGATGTTTTTCTTCACCGTTTTGGGATTAGTGGTGATGAAATAATTAATTTACTCGTACACAAAATAAAGCGCCTGCCTGGGTTTGAACTCACAAACTACAACTAAACTTGTAAGTCGCGGCCGATACCACTGGGCCACCACTGCTCAATCCTATACAGGGTGTAATGGAAAGGTGTGGTCATATTTTAAGAACCGGTTCTGCCCATGGAAATGAACAAGTTTTTCTAAGAAAAAATTGAATATTCCCAAAAAAAAAAATGGACTTCCCATATAAAGTTATCATCAGCTGATCAATATTTGTATGGGGGGTAAAATTATTTTAATTTTTTTTTGAGAATATCCTCATAATTTTTTGAATAAAGTTGTTCATATCAATGGGAAGATACTCGTACAGTTCTTAAAATATGACCACACCTTTCCGTTACACCCTGTATATCTTACTTAATATTATAAAAGCGAAAGTTTGGATGGATTGATAAGATGGATGGATGTTTGTTACTAAACCACGCCAGAACGGCTGAACGTATCTGGATGAAACTGCATGGCACTGAGATAGATTATAGTCTGGAATAGCACTTGATACTTTTTATTCCAGGAGCATGTTCCTTCGGGATGCTTCTCGATTTACACGCGGGCGAAGCCGCTGGCAGAAGCTAGTACTTAATAAAAACAAAATTAAGATGGTACAGAACCAGATGGTACGTGTACGAGTCGCACTTGGCCGGCTTTTTGTAGTCTGCTACGACGTAGCATGATTTTAATTAAATAGTACAAGACTGTTACTGTATCTACTTGGTAGATAGGTATGTAAGCACCTAACTACTTTTTTGGTACATAACCATTTTAATTCAGAACCCGGAATACTTAGTGCCTAACTAATAAAATAAAATAAATTTAGCTTAATTACTTTTTCATTTATAAATAGGTTTTTAAGCTATTGCATAGCTTCTATCGCGGGCCTTGAGCGCCTTGAGCGTGGAGACCGATTCCAGAAATTCCGTAACGAAAAAAAAATCCGTAACGAAAATAACCTAACACCTCCCACTCCGACCGGCACAGCGGTGATACTTTTTAGTTTTGCCATCTATCGATGAATAGCAGAACTTTTGACTTTTGACGACTTTTGATGATATTGTGTTGTTGATATTGATGATGATGATGATGATGATGATGATGACGATGATGGTGATGATGATGATGATGATGATGATGATGATGATGATGATGATATTTATCTTGTTACGCCAAAGAAGTGTAACTTCTTACGTGCGTACATAAGTACACACACACATACTCGTAAATAAAATAAATAAATAATTATAATTGCATAAGTTGATAAAAAATGCTATGCAATAGCTTTACCGCGACAGTCTCCGAGTGCCACACGACTTTTTTTTTTTAAATCTCTTGAGACGGATTTTAACTTTTTCTGAAATAGAAATTTTCCGATTTTATCTAGGGACTTGAAATCACAGGGGAATAATTTAAAGTTTATAATATTACTTTATGTTTATGATATAATGCATAGATATTGTAGGTAGGGTTGCCACCCGTATCAACTACATATATTATAGAAAAGTACTACACGAGTAGGCAGTACGCCAAATTCTATATTTCCATTGTCAATTCAAATGTTGAGAAGTCTTTTTAATAAAATCCCGTAGAAGGCCAAAATACGCTAGTTAATCGCAGTTCGGAAGGGTCCCAAAATTTTAACACTCCTATATTCCTCAAACCCATTTCTTTAAAATAAATATGTCAATTTTTTTTTCTTAAATTTTCTATATGTAGGCACTATACTTTTTGCAAAAATATTTCACCCATAAAAAGGTGGCAGCCCTAGATATTGTAGTGTCTACGTAAAAGGGATCGAATCATGGAATCTTTTGTCCGCATTCCGCAGCCGGTTTGCAGACTTGTTATATGGCTTTAAACGTAATAAATTGTTAGCTCAAGTAGGTATAAATAAAAATCAGGTTGGCACCTCTAAGTATATGTATATCTCGTATTGTTTTGAACTACAATTTTATTATTATACCTAAACAGGGCCCGATCTAGCTATCTAGCTACTTAGCTGCTCCGGGCAAACACAAAATTTGCCACCCTTCACAATGATACCTACATTTTAAGGGAGCAAATATTTAGGGGTGTACGGGCTGATTGATTTTTTTTGTAAACCGGACCGGAGAGCTAAACATTTTCACAATATCTTAGATGCTTTAGATTTAGAGGTACCAAAACAACCAATAACATACGTGAGCCAGGGCAGCGAGCTCGAAAATTTGAACACTCCGCCTCGGATAAGTTACATAATCTGACGAAACGAAGGGACTGCAAGTTCTGAAGTAAAATCGATCAATAATTCAAGAAAATCTCCGTGTCTTCTCACTTTTTTTATTTATGCGTCCATTCATTACAAAATTCATAAAAGTATTTTCTGGTAGCCGCCAACCACCCTCAATTTTGCTGCTCTGGGCAATTGCCCGTTTCGCCCCTCTCTAGATCGGGCCTATGCCAATACCAATAGGTATATACCAATATCAAAGTATGCCTGATTGCTAGTTTCCTATTGGTTGGTTTTGGTAAATATGCATTCAAGATTACCAATATGCATTATAAACCGTTATAGGTATAATTAAAATAATAGGTAAACCTATATACCTACACATATGCATGTGCAACTAGGTATGATACTGAAGATATTAAGTACTAATTTAAATAAAAGAATACTCACCTAACGATGCTGCTAAGTATTGGCGCCATTTTATTTTCAAATGCTCTTTCAAATTATCGTACATACTACACCACAATTTTCAAATAAAGAACAACCTCCACACTATCCCTCTCCGGGATAGCAAAGAAAATAATCACTTTTTTAAATCGCGATCAAAGACAATTTTATTTGTTTAATAGGCAAAGACGTCTTAACAGTCAGCCATATCGATTAATTGTGATATACCGATTACTCAACGCGCGAATTCCCTTCACATTTTTTCTAAGTTAAAAAAGAATATCCGCGTAGCTAATTGTCTTTTAATTCAGCGAAAGTGAGATAGTGATTGTTTTGTAAGGTCAAGATGAAGGCTGGTCCTCATGAAAAGTTTCAGAATGGTTTAGAAAGTGTTTTAACCTTTGACTTTCATTTAATTGTGATTTGAGAACGTCTATTAAATAATTATAAAAAAAAAATATAGTTCCCCGCTTCTGCTTCTTGTAACTCTTAACTCAATATAGATACTGCCACTTTATTTGTAACTAGCGACCCTCAGAAATAATGTAACATTCTACTGATGAGAGAATTTTCAAAATCGGTTCAGTAGTTCCAGAGATTACTTCCTACAAACAAACTTACAAACTTTACCTCTTTATAATATTAGTGTAGATTGTATAATAGAAAAACTTTAGTTAAAAACCCTTTCTTTTCATTGTTCTAAAAAAAAATTGTGTGTGCACATAAGTACCTACGCACGTAAGAAGTTACACCTATTTCTTTGGCGTAACAAGATAAAAAACCAAACTGTCACAAAGTTTACAAAAGGAAAACAATCATTCTTCATGAACCACAGACTATGGTGCGGATTCTGTTTTGTACGAACTAAACTTAATTTAAGCTATTCCTATCTTTTTCTCTCTAATAAAACAAGAAAGAGACGGACGTAAATTAGAGCTGTCATATTTAGTTGAACTAATATTTCCATACAAATTAAGTGTACACGTAAAAACATGTCGATTAAAAACACGGTGATGAGCAAGGCGTAAACTAGTTTGACATCTCTAACTTAGTTCATAGCTATAGCCGTCCTTTTCTCGCACTACCTTTTAGAAAAAGACAGCGATTCTCTAATTTTAGTTTAGTTATTATTAAGAGAATCGGCACCAGCTAACTTCAGGGTGTCGGTTCTAGCTAACTTCAAGATGTCGGTTTTTTGTGACGGTGTGCTGTGCGCGCGCATCTTAAAAATTTACTCTCAACATTTTTCCCTAACGCGCCAAAAGAAGTATAGGTACCTAACTTCAAAAATATAATTAAAATTATGTTACCTGTTTACTACGATGATGTAATTTTACTTACCTAAACTAAAATGTATATGTACTAAAAGTTGTTGCTGTTAACCGTCGAAGAGTTCCTCTATCTGGAGCTAATCCTGGACGTCGATTCAGATCTTGCTTACCATACAAATGCATTGTAATCGGAACTGAACCAACTTGTAAAAATTCAACTCCGTAGGTTAGCAGGAAATGGTTCTAATTATGTTTGTAAGATTTGACCCGACCAAACAAACATATACCCGGGTCTGCGGACGGTCAGTAATGGGTAGCTCGCCGTCCGATCAGCACCAGGCCCGAGAGTCGACGGCGCGTAGTATTCCACGCGCGCCTCAAAGAGTTGTCAGCATTATTATTCATGACGGGACCCGTCATGGCCGATGCCTGCCCAGGGGTTGAGGATAAATTCGAAACAGAGTTACCTCGCCCCTGGGCACTCAGGGCAGGGAAGGAACAGGGGTGGGAACAGTCAGTAAGAGTCTGACACGCCCTTCCGCTCCACCCTAGAGCGGGCGATGTCATTGTATAATTTCCCACACAACAAAAAAAAAACATTGCAAGTAAATTAAAAGCTTGTAAAAAGGATCTCTTATTAGTAATATACGAGTAGTTCCTACACTTAAACCCAAATTAAGTACCAACCTTTTTCTCTCCGACATCGTAAGATGGTATTTAACTGAATTAGCTGTAAGTGGCTGAAATGGCGATCACTTACAGGAGTATTATGTGATCCACGTATTCCCATAGAAACTAAGGGCAAAGTCTATAAAACTGCAGTACGGGGCGTTATTGTATGGCTCCGAATGTTGGACAACAAATAAGACGCATGAGCAAAAAGTCCATACCAATGAAATGAAGATGCTAAGATGGACGGGAGGTGTGACCCGGCTTGACAAAATCCGTAATGAACATATACGTGGCAGCTTCAAAGTCGCAACTAGCACAGACAAAATGACAGATTATGGACACGTTAAAAGACGCAGTGAGGATCATGCAGTTCAAATAGCTCTAAATTTACCGGAAACAAAAAGAGGTAGAGGCTGCCCGCCAATGACTTGGTGGTCCAACATCGCGAGAGACCTCAAGAAAGCCCAATTGCCTGATGCGACAACATCTTCCAGGGATGGAAGAAGAAGAAGAGCTGTAAGTGGCTATAACAGAAATAGCCCAAACATTAGCTAAGTAATCTCAAGATTGCCTATAAACAGCGCAAATCGTCTCAATGCTCTAATACGCATAACAAAAGGAAACTTAATCAACTCGAACAAAAAACAAACAAAAACAATTACAGGAATCACCAGACCTTATCTATTTGATCATTACTATCACGAAACAATGCCGTTGGAAATACAATTTTAAAACTAAGTACTTAAAGTTTGATTTCGATTTAAACGATTTTAAAGGATTTGAGTAGGTACCTACATACTCAAGATCAAGGAAAATTATTTGACTAACTTAAAGCAATTGATGAATTAAAATCTATTTTCAGAGTGGAAAGGTTTGGCTAGCTTTATTAACCAAGCAAAAACTAAAAACCCGACTGTAAAACTAAAAAGTTCCAAACTCTTTTCAAGCAGTCTGGTGCGGTTGGTGGAAGTTATTTATCATCCAAATAATGATTTAATGCCACCAACTGCATCAGACTGCTTGAAAAGTGACTTGTTTGGAACTTTTTTTTTTTTTACGGTCGGGTTTTTTGAAAATATAATTTTTTTTATTTTCTACATTTTAGTGAGTTATATTTTTTTGGAATCGTCACCTCGAAGTCTTTATTTTAAACCGACTTTCGAAAAATGAGGTTTTTTTTTGTATGTCCGCCGATTTCTCCGTCAGTTGTGGACCGATTTTCAAAAAATACCTCGATGACGTTTTGGTGTTCTCCAAATGTTTAAATTCCACGTTCCATGTTATTGGGGTTTTTTTTCTGGGGTATAGCAACCGACTTCCAAAAAAAAAAAATACACTAAAAAGAGAAAAATAACTTTAATTTCGGCAGTATTTGAAACCTCAAATAATTAAGAAGTAAAATACAAACACCGACTTCCGAAATTATAGTTATTTTTTAATTTTTAGTGTATTTTTTTTGGAAGTCGGTTGTTTTTTTTTTGTAAAAAAGTTTTTTGATACTCCACTTTGGAGCATTAGTGTAGTCCTACCGTCTTCGCACTCAAAGCAGCTGATAACGCGCGTACGCATAATATAGCTTGTACGCACACAATGTACCACAATTGAGCTGACGGGACCGGCCGCTAATTACACCGTAATGAACACGGCTTGTGGTACGAAAGTAACAAAAACAACATTTTTACAAAAAAAACAACCGACTTCCAAAAAAAAAATACACTAAAAATTAAAAAATACAAACACCGACTTCCGAAATTAAAGTTATTTTTTAATTTTTAGTGTATTTTTTTTTTGGAAGTCTGTTGTTTTTTTTTGTAAAAAAGTTTTTATTTTTCAATTTTTTAGTTTTTTTTTTTTAGTTGTGATACCCCAGAACTAAAAACCCCAATAACATGAACGTGGAATTTAAACATTTGGACAACACCAAAACGTCATCGAGGTATACGTATTTTTGGTTTTTGTTAAGTTTCTCAAAAAACGCTGAAGCAATTTCGATAAAATTTATATGGGACCACCTCGGGAGTATATTCTTACGGATAAAAAAAGAATTTTGAAAATCGGTCCACAACTGACGGAGAAATCGGCGGACATACATACAGTCGAACATAGAACCTCCTCCTTTTTCGAAAGTCGGTTAACAATGATAAGTCAATGGCAGAAATAGAGTCGAAAGGTGATTCGCAACCAAAACCTTCTACATTAATAAGTAATGAGTGGTCGTTGGTACAGAAAAGAAGACATAGAAATAGGACGGAGGGCATCAGAGGGAAAGCTTTAATTAAACCTGATGATAGATTCAGACCAGTAGATCTTAAAATCACATTGTTCCTGTCTAATGTGCATATACAGTTTTTATCATTACCTCGTAAATTGTGATAAAAACCAATATTGTGATCTAATAACTGACTTCATCTGTTACTGTAAATGCAATTAATGCAAAAACTAGTTCTACGAATTATGTTTATTAAATCTGAATAATTGAGTCACGATAGTGATTACCTTAGCAGTGGGTATAGTGTAGTTGTGGTCTAGTGCTGCTGATTTAGAGCTTGGCCTATAGATATAGATACAATCTAGACTAGAACTGTGTTTGCGAAGTGTTTCCAATCACTGTCGCGGGTCGGGGGATTGTTCGAAGGAGTCACCCTGGCGCAGGCAACTGCAGATACACGGGTGGGTAAGAGTGTGACACGACCTCCCGTCCCACCCAGAGCGGGAGAAGTTATTTGATAATTTCCCACCCAAAAAAATGTGTGACCAATTTAAGAGCATTGAATCTACCTTTGAGTGCATTAAAAAGGCTGAAGGAACATAAACTTACAAATAAAACCCGACTACGGATAAAACACGATAGTATTCATAAACGCAATAAAAATATAGTACTTAGGTAAAATGGTTTTCTGTCGCTTGGTATATTTTAAACTTTTAACTTAAACTGGTTACTGTTCTATTTTAAATCTCTATGTGCATTGTACAATCATGTATTTTCTCCAATTCGTATCTATCTACCACATATGTACCTACATAGAAAACTGTAAGAATACTTACTTATTAATGATATCGATAAAATACTACTCAATTCTCAGTGTCGCTTCGCTAAACGCAATTTATAACCAACTGAGATAAACTATAATTTGCACCTGGACATGATTTATGTAAATTAAACCGCATTGTTATCGTCCATTTAATTAAATACAACCTTAAAGGCAGTGTTAACAATCTAGCGAGTCAATTGGAATAAATCCTGCAACGAGGTTCAAACCATGACCTAAGAATATAAGGAAGATGCCTCTTGACGATATTATAATTAAATACGAGTATGACATACAGTTCTCGCCAAACTTCTTGGCTGCTCTGAAGTTCGCTACAATGGCTGCGCAGTAGTAAATCTCATACTCGCGCTGCGCCTTGCGCATCGGAAATTCAACTTCAGGGCGGCCAAGATGTTTGGCGAGAACTGTACTAGCGACCCGCCCCGGCTTCGCACGGAAGCAAAATGATTCGAAAGACACGTAGCGCCATCTAGCGTGCTAAAGGAGTTGTGACCGTCGAAAGTTATTGTTCTTTCCCTTGGGAACAAAACTTTTTTTCTGAATGAAAGGTACCCTATGTCCTTTTGTGTACCCTGTCAACGTATAGGCTAAATTTAATCCTCCGTTCATTCCATCCGTTCAGTCTTTCTGCCGTGATTGAGTAACAAACATTCATCCATCCACCCAAACTTTTGCATTTATAATATTAGTAAGATTATGGTACACAGGATCCTAATCAGACCTATTAACCATACATAGTGTGAGAAATAGAAATAGGCGTGCGCGCAGAATATACGGGTCAGTCAATCTGCATAACCCTTTTCCAACTACATAAATGTTGAGGTCGCCATCAAGTCTAATCAGACGCAGCTGAATACCAGTATTTTACTAGGAGCGACTGCCTATCTGACCTCCACAACCCAGTAACTGAGTAATACCCCTTTTTTTTTTGGGGTTGGAAATCATTCAATGATTTCTCTCGCTCTGGGTGGAGCGGGAGGGCGTGTCAGACTCTTACTGACTAAAACCCACCCCTGCCTGAGTGCCCAGGCCGGAGATCGTCTCGCGACGTCCTACGCCCAGTACCTCTCCTGCGGTGGTAGCGGCGGGGGCCGTAAGGGCCACTCCGTTGAGCTTCCCTCACGCGTCCCGCCTCCGCCTTCGCGCCACGGGAAAGTTAGGTAATGAATGGTTATTCATCCTCTGATCGACTTGGGAAAGCGTTATTTACTTGTGCGGCTGATACTACTTAGCCACGAGCTCATATAAGGTACGGGTAAACATAGTTTATCTCAGTAGGTATTAGTTCAATAGTCAATCACACACTAACTGAACACTATACGCCTTTTATTTTTTTTTCGGGGGTGGGAAATCATCCTATGATTCCGCCTATCCTATGATAGCCCTCCCGCTCTGGGTGGAGCGGGAGGGCGTGTCAGACTTTTACTGACTAAAACCCACCCCTGTTCCTTCATTGCCTGAGTGCCCAGGGGTGCGGTAACTCTGTTACGGTTTATCAGCGACCCCTTGGCATGCAGGCATCGGCCATGATGGGCCCCGTCAGTGGTGACTGACATCTCTTTGAGGCGCGCCGTTGACTCTAGGGCCTGGTGCTGATCGGACGACGAGCTACCCATTACTCGCCATCCGTAGGCCCACGTCTACGGAGGCCGGAGATCGTCCTGCGACCTCCGATGCGCCGGGCGTTTTCTGCGATGGCTGCGGCTGGGGGCGTGAGAGCCACTCCGTTGAGCCTTCCTAATGCTTCGCAGAAGGAGGAGACTGCTTCCCAATTCCCTCTCGCCCCGTACCATGGCCTGAACCAAGGCCGGGCGCGAGAGGTCGCTGCCGCCTATCGCATCCACGAGGACACGGTGGTGCTCGGCCCAAGCAGGGTAGATCTCCACCGTATCCTCTGGGCGATCCTCACAATGGTGACACCCGGGCGTTTCCTCCGGTCTTATCCGACACAGGAACCTCCCGAAACAATCGTGTCCGGTGAGGACCTGCGTCAGGCGGAAAATGAGGACGCCGTGGCGTCTCTCCTGCCACTCCTCAAAAAGGGGCACTACCACCGCAATGGTGGCGTGCCCAGCGCTGGGTTGCGACAGTCGCTCTCTCCATGTCGCTATGAGATCCTGCCGGAGCTCCGTCCGCCGGCAGCCGCGAGGTGTCGCGGTAGCGGAGTGTCGCCCCGGCGCCGGGGTTTCATATAAATATTCTAATTTACGAGTATACTACACTACTACTAATTTATGTTCTGAACTTGAAAGGAACCATAGAGCACTGCCTATAGGCTAGTCAGTTTTTTTAATGTTGTCCCACACTAGGATTTCCTCCTGTATCATGGGTGCGTTTACAAACATGTAAGCTCACATACAAAAGTTACCCAGACCAGGAACAACTATCTGTAGGCCATACAAATGTTTGCTCCGTGCGGGAATCGAACTCGCAATACGTAGCGCAGCAGCCAATTATTATTATTATTCTTTTTTTTTTTTTTTTTTTTTTTTTTTTGAAAAAACGTTGCCCCACTCTAGGAATTACTCCTGTATCGTGGGTGCGTTCACAAACATGTATACTCACATACACAAGACACCCAGACCCGGAACAACTACATATCTGTAGGTCATACAAATATTTGTTCCGTGCGGGGATCGAACCCGCGACACGCAGCGCAGCAGCCGAACGCTCAACCACTGCGCCAACCGTGTCGCCAAATTGTTCAACCATTACGACAACCGTGCCGTCAAATAAAATTATCACGTGTCTTAACAATCACTGTCACTCCAGCCATGGTTATCGAGACCAAAACTTAACCTAAACACAGGCACTTGTGTATCATTCCACTCATGAACGATCCGAAATAGCCGAGTATGTAGGTAAGTACATAGTTTCCAACAGTTGTTCATGACTTCATCAGTCAGATAAAGTTTTAGCAATATTAAAATCTATAAAAAAGAGGTGAATTACTAAGCAGATTTTCTGGCCAGAGAAATCTATATAATAAAAAACCGGCCATAACTGAAAAAAAGACCCAAAAAAAAACACGTTTCTAGGAACGTGTTTTTATGGGTCTTTTTTTTGGGCTGTATCCGTAATAGGTAGACAGTTGAAATTCACACACCGTGTATTTCTATAGCCGCTATAACAACAAATAATAAAAATATAAATAAATTAAAAATTAAAGGGGGCTCCCCTACTAGAATCGTGTTTTTTATTGGACAGCGCAGTTTTTTTTGATGATCTGTATAATATTATAATAAATAAATAAGAACAAATTAAAAATTAAAATTCCCTTCAATTTTTAATTTTTATTAAAAGTTTTTGTTATTTGTTGTTATAGCGGCTATTAAATACACATTCTGTGAAAATTTCAACAGTGTAGCTATTACGGATCGTGAAATACAGCTGACAGACAGACGGACAGCGGATTGTTAGTAATAGGGTCCCGTTGGTTACAGAACCCTAAAAAACAATTGCCGTATGTGTAAGTGCATCGTTTCAGAACGGCTGCACCTGTTTGTCTATTTATTTTTGCTATGTGCTCTATTGTCAGGACCAAGATTTGTATGAAAGAAAATTGTGGAAAACCGAAAAAAATATATATTGCCCCGGCAACCCTGCGAAGCCGGAGCGGGTCGCAAGTAAATTGATAAAATCCAGACTGCCTGGCCAGTGGCGTAGCTACCTTGGGTGACACCTGGTGCGGAAGTTGGTGGTGTCACCCCTTCGAAAGTTAAAAGCAATAAATTTTATATGATAAAGTTCATGGATAATTTAATATTTATGTTTAAAATGTTGTACAAATAACAAAACACAATAAAAACTAAGACGGAAAAAAAAAATACAATTAAAATCTCTTTATAGGTTTGTTTGACAGCTGCAAACTCGGAAATCTTCATGTTTTATGGTCTATATACCAAGATTGTTAAGCCGCGATTGGTTCATTATTGCCCGCAAGTAGATTTTTACTAATTTTAGTTTACTGAAACTCCTCTCACAAGAAGCTACGGATACGCAAACCGTCATAAACAATTCTAGTGCAATCATAAGATTTGGAAGAGATTCTGTAAAAGCCCATTCTACAATAAGCTTCAAAAAGTCTAGAGATACCTACCCAATTAGAAATTGTAACATTAGCGGCCTTTAACTGTCTTCGCAGTCTTGATATATTATAGTAATTCTGTTCCTGAGACCTCATCATAAATAAATGAAACGTAAAAACATATTTTTAAAAACAAGCTTTTATCTGGGACAATGAGCTAAAAAGTTAAAAATATATGTAGTAATATAAGTATTTGGCGCGTAGGTACTTACCTATTTACTTAAAATCTAGAGGCACAAAAGTATAGTACTTACTATACCTTTGTGCCTCAAGCTTTTTTAGTTCATTGTACCTGATAAAAGCTTGTTTTTAAAAACATTTTTTACTATTAATTTGTTTTCAAGTTTTTGGTAGGTAAGTATTTTAGATATTAGTAGGCGTGATGTCTTAAAATATTCTACGTATATTATGATTTGATGTTAAGTGCTCCTCAAGACGAATCAATCGAGCTCAAACTCGGTGGGGTTATGTTGTTTTATTACAGAGATGCCTTGGCCACCTTTCAGCTTCATCGTCAGACCCTGGATATCATCTAGGTGTAAAGTGCTCCTCAAGACGAATCAATCGACCCCAAACTCGGTGGGGTTATATTTTTTTTTATCACAGAGATACCGTGGCTACCTTCCAGCTTCATCATCAGATACTGGATATCATTTAGGTGTAAAGAGCACCTCAAAACAAATCAATTGAGCCCAGACTCGATGTGTTTATCTTATTTACTTCAGAAGTTCCTATGGCCATCTGCCGTCTCCATCATCAGACTAGCTCCATGGTACCATATCATTGTATTGTCACGAAAGATACATAAGTACATCAAATTGGAGTCCAATCGAACATCGGAAAGTGGGTCTAAATATAGTTGCAAGATTCCACCCGAGTTCCATTGCAAGTTAAATAAAAGCCTGTAAAATCAGTAAATTTTGATGTAGCTAATTTTAGTTCTTCAGTATTCGCCAAACGATCGCAACTATGGTATGGGGAATCCCACACGACAGCGTCGTGCGCTTTTGGGGGAATTCCCGAATTATACATATACATATAGAGCTGAGCTAGTACTTGTGAGGGAATCCCCGAAAAAGACAGCTGTGCTAGCGATTTAATTTTTTTTCTTAAGAGTGCATACTACTCCAGCTCAAATTTGTATGCCGCCGGGCGGCAAGCGGCAGGCATTTCTTACAACGAAAACAAAGATTTAATAAAATTATATGTCATATAGTACACGTATTCTATTAAGATCAGTTTGCTATGCTTGCAACAATTCATTTGAATGTTTGAAGTATCCACTCAATAAAACGTTCTAATTTTTTTGAGGTGGGTTTGGGCTTTTTTTCTATCGAGAATAGAATTATGTGTTCCTTTAATATTAGTTTTCACATCATCGTACTTAGTACATATTCTCAATTTTACTATATATTTTATTTAAAGTGATTGATTCAATACTTTCATTGATAAGCAGTTTAAAACAAAGTCATTTGAGGTACTCGTAGTATCTACTTTTAATGTTTGTTAATCGACGAAAAAAAGGAGGAGGTTCTCAATTCGACCGTATATATATATATATATTTTGTGTATGTTCAGCCCTCACTCCAACATTTATGAACCGATTTTGATTATTATTTTTTTGTTAGATAGGGTATACCTCAAGGGTGGTCCCATGTCAAGGAAGTTAGGATCTGCTAATAGAATCCTGATAAAATTGAGAGAAAACCTCGAAAATTGTGGGCACGTTTAGCGTTTTTGTATGTATGTTCGGCCCTCACTCCGTTATTTATGAACCGATTTTGATTATTCCTCAAAATTAGTTTATATAAAATTTGATATTTTATGTAGGTAAATAAGCTCAATACTCAAGACTTAAAAGGTTTATTTATTTTTTGCTTTTTAGTTCTTTTTCGTCGGTTAATTTTTTTGTTAAAAAGTTTTTTTGTTCTTGAAGTTGTCACCGGGTATCACCCCAAAAAGGGTGACACCCGGGGCGGCCCGCCCCGCCGCCTCCACCTAGCTACGCCACTGCGTCTAGCGGTTTCAGCTGGGTCATTATTTCGTGGCATAGTCAATCATTCCTCTAATAAATGTTTCGTAATCAGTGACCTAGATATGAAAAAATCCAGCCTTAGAACTTGATCAGCTGCTCCGATATCCTCAAATTCAGCTGAAGGCCGATAAAGCCGGGTGACGATGTAAGCTGAGCCCAATTAGCCGCTGTCGTTAGTCGAGCCTGTTGCGCGCGAAAATCTTGCGGATATTGGATGCTTGCATCATTCTTTTTTATTTTTAACGTTCCTTTTACTGTCTTTGTTTTGACCTACTTACCTACTTTTTAACCGACTTCAAAAAAGGAGGAGGTTCTATGTTCGACTGTATGGAAGGTTTTATCCGAAAGAATATACTCCCGAGGTGGTCCCATATAAATTTTATCGAAATTGCTTCAGCGCTTTTTGAAAAACTGTACAAAAACGAAAAATACGTATACCTAGATGACGTTTTGGTGTTCTCCAATTACGACTTACTTGCTTTAAATTCCACGTTCCATGTTATTGGGTTTTTTAGTTTTGGGGTATGACAACTAAAAAGAGAAAAATAAAAAACTTTTTTACAAAAAAAAAACAACCGACTTCCAAAAAAAAATACTTACACTAAAAATTAAAAAATAACTTTAATTTCCGAAGTCGGTGTCAAATAACGAAGAAATAAAATACAAACACCGACTTCCGATATTAAAGTTATTTTTTAATTTTTAGTGTATTTTTTTAAATTTTTTTTTGCAAATTATTATAATTTTTCAACACACTAGAAACCCGCTCCTGCCCGCTTTTAGGCTCGCAATGTACTTCTCACTAGTGCATAAAAGTGAATAGTCAGTAGCAGACCGAGTAATTGTTTGTCAATTACAATTTTGTGTTCTGTTAAACAAGTATGGGCAACAATGCTAAAAGTTTCAGGTCGTTTAGTGATCTTAGTAATGGTAAATGTAACATAGGTAGTTTCTTTTCTCCAGGCTAAGTGTCAGCAGGTAGGACTTGAGCCATTTTATAACTTCCCCAAAACCATCCTCGTCCCAGGTAGGAGCGTTTATCACAATAGCTGTGCCATCACTGCATGTGTTTGCCAGTAAGAGTCTGTCAAGCCCTCCCGCTTCACCCAGAGCGGGACAACTGAGGTCCCACCCTCAAAAAAAAAAAGGCTGCTGTAGGTATCACGCGTAAGTACAAAATAAAACAAAACTTGAAGCACCAGTCTTGACAATAGTGCCATCTATTCAGTTCTAGTCGAATGAATAACTTCGCAATCTATTCGAAGGCCACTCGGTACGCGATAGTCGTCAGTCCCGGCGGTCTCTACATTGATCTCTAAGTCCTTTCATGTTTGCTACCGATCGTACGCAGATGTCGCTCAAAACGCTTATAAGTGATAAAACAATAGACAAAGCGCCCGTTTCTGAATTGAGTAAGAACGTGTGTGAACCCTACTTTGACGCGTCAGGCCCCTGCGCCGCCACCAACAATAGGTTTTTAATTATGTCTGCTAATGAGGGACTTGACGCGTTAATGCCATTTTTTTTCTGGCTAAAGAGCTGGACAAATGCTTAATTTCAAATTCTTAATTCAGGAATACAACTATTACTCATGTAGGTATATAAAAACCGGTTGATGAACAATAATCAAAAGAAACAATAAATATACTCAACTAACTATAATATATTTATTTACACTTAAACATAAAAATAAAAACTTTTAACTAAAAGTAACAATAAAATCTAAAATATGACGCCGAAAAATTCTACTGCTTTGCAGTCGAATGGTAATGTGCCCAAAAGACTGGCGGCATTGCCCCGTTATATGGCAATTCTTATCCTCCGTCCAAGGTAAAATCCAGCCCTTGGGTAGTGCGAAGTGTTTAAATAACAAGGCGTTTAGATAGCTCTTTAATCATTTGTGAGCACTGGCACCCCATAATCCGAGAGTTTCAACCCCAAAACGGTTCAGTAAATTAAAATTAGTTATTAAAATAATATAATTACCAACAATATTATTATATTTCCGCCGCTTGAGGTTTTCCAGCGCCAGGGCCTGCAGTCTCGACATTGATAGCGATCGCTACGTCGGAAAAATAATTGATTTTCTTGAAATATGTACACAGACGGCGTAATTTTTAACTTGCAAGCACTATTTTTCATGAAAACTGATCAACTGATCTGCTGGTCTCTGTACATATTTCAAGAAAATCAAATATTTTTCCGACGTAGCGACCGATCGTTAGGACGTAGCGATCGCTATCAATGTCGAGACTGCAGGGCCAGCACAGCACGATGAGCTGCGAAGATGGGATGGCGCAAGAGTATCGACACAAGTAGCATGCCACACTAAAGGCCTCCCCAATTCAGAACTTGGAGGTAACTTTCATATGCCTCAGTTTAAAACATTGAACACATTTTAAAGCAGTCAATACTATGTAATGCCTATTTCTGTTTAAGTTTTGGTTCTAAGCTAGATTTTCCAAATTAGCTATAATTATAGTGCGTAGCAGTAGGGGTGTAGGAAACACCTTGATAAATAGGCAGGTACAGATCCTTGGTAGGCAATAAATACCCAAGCGCTCTACATAAATGATTCTACTAAATACACTTATTTTTATATGTAGTGTTACTGAGAAGCTCCCGGAAGTCTTACGTCGATTTGTTTATGTTATGGCAATTAAATAATTAAATCGTTAAAATTAAAAATAACAAAGAAAACTCACGCAAAATTAGAGCATAAAAGATTAATTTACGCCCCTACCAAAAGCATAGACAAAACGGATATCTTTTCAATCAAATCGAACGGATCAGAAACGTTTGCAATCAAAACGCTGTAACGATTTCCGGAGTGTCTATGGTAGGCTATTTTTACTTTTTTTCGCCACCTCCAGCAAGCGACCTCGCTTCTTCCTAGTCTTGTTTTGTATCGGTACCAAAGCCGTATGTTTTTGAAAAAACTGAACGCGGTGTTGTGAGAGCATTCACTAATTGATGGCCCGGAGTTCGGATTCGTTGCGGTGTGTCCGTGTAAAGGCAGCGGATTAAAAAATACGGGCTAGGGGTGCGCCGAATGCAATTTGTACGATGGTGAAATATTTTTGTGCTTGTTTTTCAGATTTGATAACTTAATGTAGTTTTTAGGTCTACGGTTGTTTGCAGGTAGATTTTGGCAGTTTTCCGCGCTTTGAATTGGTTTTATTGGAAAAGTCATATATGCTACTACTTTCATTTAAAAACTATAATGATCGGCCATAATAATATGACATTATAATAAATATAGTTACCTACCTCATGACCACTATCAACTGCTTAAAATGAAGATCTATTAAGAAAAAAACCGGCCGAATGTGAGTCGCACTCGCGGATAAAGGGTTCCATACCATCGTATAAGATTATACGCGTCTACTTTTTACCATTATTAAGATCGAGCAAAAAAAGAAAAAAAAAACACGTCTCTAGTAGGGAGCCAGCCCCCTTTGATTTTTAATGAATTTTTATTATTTGATGTAATAGCGGAAACAGAAATACACATTCTGTGAAAATTTCAACTGTCTACCTATTACGGATCATGAGATACAGCCCGCTGACAGACAGACGGATGGACAGAGAGCGGGGGCTTAGTAATAGGGTGGCCGTTGGTTACCCTTTGGGTACGGAACCGTAAAAAGGAAGATTTATTAATAGTCAGGCGGTTAGAATCTAGTAGGTACTCGTACCTATTATAATTTATTTCATATTAAGTATAATTATTTTCGTCGGGTGTGGATGTAGAGCCGAGTTGCAAACTATGCTGCACTTGCTGTTCTGCCCTTGGTGCCCCAAAACAAGCAGCACAAGGGAACTCTGCGCTGCCACCGACGACGCTGTAGAAGTAGTAACTTATAAGTCGGAGAAATAATCTGCATCCCGATTTTTATAAGAAACGTAAACTGACTTAAAGCGGTTCATTGTAATTTAATCCAAATACACAGGAATTTACCGAAAAAAAGTTACCGAATGAAAAATCGAATACTTCGTTCCATCCTGAACACAAATTAATCGATTCGTTTTCACAACAATCGCGCATCTCTAGAAAAAGTCGATGTTTCAAATCGATTGTCACGGCTGTCACCGGTCGATCTCTCGCCTGTCAACAGATGGCACTGCTTGGGAAACCAGAATCGAGTGGAATCGATCAATGACGCTCCCTGATTAGTTGGCTGATGATTTAAACATGTAGGATTGAGTCAATTTAAATGTATTATTGTGTTTTAATTAGTTTTGGATGGCTGTAACATGTGTAAACATGGAGTTATTTGGGAAGGGATGACGTGACGTGATGTAGATGTTGACGGTTTTGTAAAGTGGTTTATGAGGCAGCAGGGCACAGTTTTGTTAAAGATACCAGTCACCACACTTTTTCGATATCTTCACAACATTTATTGTTAGCTATGAAAGTGACCTAAGAAGATATATATAGCTACGAGTACTTAGCATGTAAAAAATACCGTGGTGATTAGTCTAGGAAAACTGTTTTCTTTTTTAAACTTTGCCCCTCAATAGGTATTATTTCCGTATCGTGGGTGCGTTCAAAAACATAAAATAAACTCACTTAGACAAGGCACCCAGACCCGTAACAACTATCTATAGACCATACAAATATGTATTTATTCCGTGCGGGAATCGAACCCGCGACAATCGCCAAATGCTCAACCACTGCACCCACCGTTCCGCCATTTTTACTATAGGTACGTACCCTAGTGTAAAATAAGCCGATTTAATGTTGCAAGGCATGCTCAACCTGTTGGGTTAAAAAGTGTGAAAATATTTTCTTAGTTTTCTAGATTTTCTTGGAAAATCTGTACGTCTAGCATTTATTATCTAGAGCTTTCAGCTTTTCAGTTGATTATAATTTTACAAAAGTCGGTTAAAAATTATAGAGTAAACGTAAAGGTACATAACTTTCAGCCTTATTTATAAAATTCGCTAACTACTTATTCGCTTAGGTTAAATACTGATCAGCGGATTCTAAACTGTTGATGACATACATTTCATTAAACAAATTCAACTGTTTAAAGGACAAAAGCTCCTTTAAATGAAAAAAAAAAAAACCCTTCACCCAGGTAGAAAATTTTGAAATAAGAACCTGTTATTCAGTGTTTAAACTAATCACATGGTTATTTTTTATAGATAAGACCCGTTTGAATGAGGAATCATCTTGGTATTACAAAACCCAAAAATCAATTTTATTATTTAATCAAGTTGCATATAAACCAATCATGCTACACTACAACATTCATTTTTTTTTCATTTACCCCGAAGGGAAGGCTAAAGTCTTTTGACTATATTGCCTAGTCTTACGTACTGTATTTTTACTTTTTTCCATTAGAATACAGATGTAACACATTCTAATGTTTTTTGCAGTATTTGGCAACAAATGTGTCTAGTCAGCCTTCTCGGAAAACTTCGCTGAGGTAGTCAATACCAGCCAGCAGGCAGCTCCATTTTACCGAGATCGCGCCTGTTTCAATGATTCCACATTATTATCCATTTGCGTAGACACTTGAGACACAAAACTACACCAATTTTACATCACAATATCCACTAGGAATTAATAAACGAATAATTAAAACAGCCACAGAACTTCACTTGAAGAAATCCCGCCAAAAAACTCACTACAACATTCAGCTTTTCTGTTGACTTCCTACGTTTTTACGAAATTATAGAGTAAGTAGGTAAACATGTAATATAAATTTGTTTGAAAGAGCAATTATCTATTTCAAAACATAACAGTAAATTCCTTAATCCATGCTCCTTTTAAAAGATAGCTTTTTGATGTCCGGAAAACGAGACTGTCGTCGCGTCGACACAGAAATTTTTCAATGTCCCGATGAAACACCAAAACAAATCATAGGTTTGTAATCAGTCAGCCATGACACCTAATTTGTGTTCAATTTGAAATCTTAATAAGCCGTCAAAGCGTTCCAGAAATAGTTGACTAACTAATTATGTTCCGTTATAAGGGAGGCGGGCGACAATTGACAAATGTGTTTTGTGCGGTGCGATACATACAATTAGTCGAGGAATGTATCCGAACGCATCCGTACTCGTTGACAGTTGGCTTACGTCAAACTTTTTGGCGGGAAAATATACTTTTTGCACGTACAATTTAGAGGTTATTTTCCTTTAGTAATTACCTTCAAATTGAGTGTTTGCGTTTCGAGGGGGGCCTATTTGGAGAAGTCTTTGTCTGGTCGGGTGACGATAAATCATTTGGGCCCGTGACGCGTCTCGTTGGGTGTAGGTATGTGACAAATTACCTTCGCGATCTAGTGGGGAGCTGTGTGATAACTATTTTGGAATAATATGAATAGATTAATTACATCGATTGTAATCGTTCAAGCTTTTGTAACGATCAGAGTGTTTAAGAGTCAGTTATTCATTCATAAACCCACGAAGGTACGAGTACCTAAAGCCTTGCTTCATTTCGGAAATATTTCAGAAAGAACACAAAACAATTATCAACCTGAAGTAACTCTTCTGCATGGGTATTTACATTTCTGGTGGGTGAAGCCGTTACCACTAAACGCTAATAAAATATTAAGATTTTTCTAAAAAAAATTTGTTCCTGTCTTTTTTCTGAACGACTAACATCGTATCGACATAACGTCTATCGGAAAGTAATGCGTACTAGTGCGTAGGTACTCTATATTTTGATTTTATACCATAGCCTAAATTAATAAAACTAAAAAATGAATACAAACCCAAACGCCAATTAATTAATTTAACAACCGATAGTAAAAAAAGACAATCTACAATCTACCTGGTATTTTTATCTGTGCACTCAAAAAAAAAAAGAAAAGAAAAGCGCGGCAATCGCTATGGTCGCGACATACGAGCGCGCGTGCGTTCCATTACTCAAACGCATCAAAGCCGAGCTAACAGAGCAATAACAATCCAATCCGGTTTCGGAACGCGCATATTAATTCTGATTTATCCAAGGAACATTCAATTAGCTGAGGAAGACGCCGTTTGTAATTTAGTCCCCGGCTCTTGAGTAAAAGTTTGATGATGTGAAATTATTTGCGTATGTGGTTCCGTAGGGGTTAGTTTTTACAAGCTTGCAATGTTTGTTTGTTCGGGTCAAACTTTTGAAGCTGAATTAAAACCACTTTTTTGGCATGTTGGTACAGTTCCGATTACAATGCATTTGTATGATAAGCATGACCTGAATTGACATTAAGGATTAGCTCCAGATAGAGGAACTCGTCAATGGTCAACAGCACAGATAAGAAATTGTGTATGAATTTAAAAGGTTGTTTAAAAAATGTTTTTTGATTATTAACTTATTTATAAAGCAAAAAACATACCTACTTAGGTCTCTGTTGTAAGCTGTACTGGACAGCCAAATGCCAATTAATTATATGTATAGTAATTTCAAGACCTTCCACGTAGCAGACGAAGACTCAAAGCAAGAGTAGAAACAAGAGATTAATTTAGAATATTAAATTACCTAAATCATAATATAGATCATACTTGTAGTCTGGTGATATTAACTACTGACATAAATTGTCAATGAGATAGGCCATTACACATATAAACATAATAGGACATAGGACATTTATCATTTTCAGCTATTTCACTAACTCGACGATCTTTTTTCCATTGTTCTGCAATTCTTTGCAAGACTTAAAATATAAGGTGTTAAAAAATTAACTCTGGAAACTTTAAGGAGTGCTTTGGACCATCGAACTGAATAACTTTTACTATGGGACCAACTTTGAAATCGCGAAAAAAAAAATCAGCTGTTCCGTACATTTTGACGAGTTTTGCGAACATAAATGTAGGCAACAGCTGTTTTTTTTTGCGATTTCAAAGTTGGTCCCATAGTAAACGTTATTCCGTTTGATGGTCCAAAGCAGTCCTTAAAGTTTTACAGTTTTTGAACCATTTCTACGGAACTCCAAAACACAGCGTTGTCTTGAAACAGATTTGTTAAATACAAATTGGTTATTAAAATTCTTGGCGCACGTTACGCGTGACATGACGATCGGTGGCAGTATGGCGGAGATGCTGCACCTCGTTTACTTATATTTATTACTTTTTATTTCGCTACATTTATATTGTCATATTCCACGGCAGTTATTGCTGCTATTATGACGCCATATTGTTTTTTGATGATGGCCTTATTAAATTGAGATATTTTTACTTTTGTTGTGGCTGAGACTTTCTTTTTTTATGGTACAGCAGAAGGGAAGGAACCACGAGTACCTACTAGGTATGGGAATTTCCGTAGATAAAAACCAACTACGGAAATTTACGTTACTGAAAAAAAAATGTTGATTAAAAGAAAAATAAAACAGCACAGGTTTTCTGTAACATATGAATCTGCCAGTAAAGAGGAAATCCCTTTAATCTAAACGTCAAATCACATTAAAATTTCAAGGTAAAAGAAAAAAAATCAGACGCGTGGTTTCAGTTTTTACAAAATAAAAAATACTTTCACGCTTTCCTCTCAAACATTGTCAAAGCCGATCATGTTGATTCACATAATTTACATTAAAACATGTCGTCTTCACGTATATTTTGTTAGATCATTCAGTTGAATCAAGTCGCATTGATATATCGTTGAAAAGCTTTGAACACAAACAGAAGGATCAAAGCGTCAAAATAGAATGTAATTCACGACAAAATTATTGAGTTTTAAAAGTTCTGTTCAACATCCCACACTTTGAAAGTCACATTTTTCTATTTCTATCCAGTAATTGTGAAGATTTTTAATGTTACGAGTAGTTTACGCTTCTTTTTGTTTTCTGTAAAATTGATAATGAACGCATGCTTTAAGAAAAGAAAAATAACTTTGTGATGTGGTTACGGTAATGAAACAAATCATTAGTTAAATTTTAGATAATGTATTCAACAGTTTAATTAATTTGCAATTTTACTACTCTACTTACGTTGAGTATTTCTTGCCAAGATATGAGCGGCTAATTTTCTTTTTTTTTTTGCGAATTCTTCATGAACATTGAGTTGACATTATAATGCAACACAATAAAGCTAACAGATAATACGTTTGCCTTCTACATTCTTTTCTAAAATACTTGACATCAAAGATATTCTGATAAAATATACAAATTAATTCCCGTTTGTTTGACAGAATTCGTTAACGAACACTTAAAAATAAAGTATCGTAATGAATCCTGCTAGTATTTTAATTGGAGCGGAGGCGGGGCTCGTCGTCCATTTTTTTTCGCGTAAAAAACTTTTTAATTAATATCTCCAGTGAAACGGACAGCTGTTTTACGGCGTCACTTGTTTATGGTACTAATGACGAACATTTTTAAATTCAGAATTTTCGCCTTCTCTGTAAATTGAAGACGGTAGACTATAGTATACTGATTGATGCTTATAATTTGATTTTTCGGGCTCAGAGTCAGTATAGTCAGTGGTGAATTTGTTTATAATTTGAAAAATAGGAGTAATTAGACTACATTATGTAAAAGTTATATGATTTCTTTACTATCTGCTGTTTTTTGTGGCTATCACCTTCATTTCAAGTTGCCTTTGGTCTAGAGTTGATCCTTTTAGAAATCCTGTGCCTATCTGTTCTGATTTTGACCACTGGCGTTGCTCGCTAAAAAGATAATCTTTCACTCCTGCACTTTTAAGATTTTTGGGAAATATGTTTTGCTACTTAGACCAGCAATAAGCGTTGTTATAAACTTGAGAAATACTGAATTAATGTGAGTAGGTACATGGCTTGTAGATAAGTTATGTTGTAAAACATTAATTAGATGTATTATTCAAAAATAATCCAGTCTTCTTCGTACATTCCTTGTTGTTTATCCACCTCCCAGACCAATCCATTTTTCCCCAAGACTCCCTAACTGGACTTCATTACGATTTTATCCATTCGATAAGGAGATTACAATCACACAACACTTTTCGTCAACAAATGAATACAATTAGTGATTTTAACCTCCATTAGTAGCATAGAATACTCCCGCGGCGCTGTAAACTGTTCCCAGCATGATCTGGCACAGTGTCTCGACACAATGCTCTCCAGCTGCGCGCAAATCAAATAGGTACGAGTGTTGTTTGTTGGTGCAGTCGAGTGTTTGAACGTTTTCCAACTGCTGACACAGTGTTTTATTAGGTGGGTGACTGGAAATATGTGTTGAAAGTGCGAAGTGGACAGGGGAACTTATGTAGTCTGGTTATGACTGATTCAGGTTCTGTATAACTCCAACCTAAATTAAAAAATGCTGAGAACTGAAAGAACTTATGGACGCTATTGGTACTCGTATCTAATATTTTATTCGTACAAGTAGTTTAGTTCTGGGCTAAAATCATAGACTCTAGAGTTAGACAAAGTGTTATTCTATCAGTGATAGATAACGTTTGTCGACATGCCAAAATGTAAGGATTGATCACTAGGCATTTCAATCATCATTATCACCATCATTTCAGCCAAAAGACGTCCACTGCTGGACATAGGCCTCTCCCTAGTGTAGCCACAACGACCGGTCCTGTGCGTCTCGCATCCATCGATCTTCACCACCTGGTGGGGCATCGGTCCACCTTGTTAAAGGCCTTCCAACGCTGCGTCTTCCGGTACGCTGTCGCCGCCTCCAGAATCATTCGACCCCCATCGAAAATCTGTTCTGCCAGCAATGTGCCCTACCCACTGTATAACTTAAGTTTGGCGATTTGTCAGGCTATGTCGGTAACCTTGGTTCTGCGAATATTTTCATTTCTGATTCGCAAGGAAATTCGAGCATAGCCCTTTCTATTGCCCTTTGGGTGACTTTAAGCCTTGGCCCATTGTGACCGACCACGTTTTAGTGCCCTAAGTCATCACTGGCAGCACGCACTGGTCATAGACTTTTGTCTTGACACACTGGTGTAACTTTCGATAGCTCTTGTCAATCCATTGTAATTCTGACGTTTCGACGATCGCTATCGCCATGCTTTCTTTAACAGAATGTCACTTGTCTAGAGCCTCAACTGAAACAATTTAGTTAAATTGACAGCGACACGCTAAGACCAAGATCTAATATCCGTTTCAAATGGCCAAGAAGATTTAACTTGTCTTCAGATATGTAGGAATTGAATTAATAAATGATAGGTAAGACTTTCCTTTAAGTAAACCAACTTATGACTTACGAGGAATAGCTATTTGTAAAAATGTTACCACCAATACCTTAACATACCAACAATCATTAACTTCCCCAAGCACATCGTCGCGGCGTGCTGACCACAGACCATCTCAACTTGGCCACAGAGTGAAGAGTTTTGCTCCATTTTGTATTTACACGGCTAATCGCAGCAAAAGATCTACCATTTAGAGCCACCAATGACATGCACGATCCGGACCTTTCGACACGCTACTCCAATCAAACGAGATAACGATACAGGGTGTCTTCTCATCTACGTAGATTTTAGTTTTTTTTTTTATTCAACGAGCCTTTTCGCTACGAATACGACAGTTTGTAGGAACAAACAAATATTTCAGCTTAAATTTCACATAGTATAAAACTACATATTATGGCCTTATTTATAAAAAAAAAAAACTTATGATTATTTTATACACTGATTAGTAGGTTCTTCAGTCTTAACTAATCAGTAACTGGGTTGTAATAATAACCAGTAACTGTGTTGTGGAGGTCAGATAGGCAGTCGTTCCATGTAAAATACTGTTATTCAGCTGCATCCGGTTAGACTGGAAGTCGACCCCAAGATAGTTGGGAAAAGGTTAGGCAGATGATGAGTTATACTTACACCATTTTGATAATGTGAGAAAAATATGCTTGAAGTGACCACCATTGACCATTTTCCGAAATAGTTTCAGGACCAGAATGCAGATAAGTAATTGGGTATTAGGTATGTATATAAAATAAAGAGTATAGGTGCACATTATATCCTAATAAGTCAGATTTGACGGCTATCAAAATATGTTGTGTACTAATGGGAAAAAAATCGGTTGCTTTAAAAACTAATCAATCAATAATTTATTTTGTAAAACATAGGTTAGGTTACATATAGTATACTAATGACTGAAAAATATGAAGGGAGGCACTGCACACCGATCTTTTCATCCTGCAATATGATTATCTACGTCAATTTGTGCTCATAAAATTGCCCGCAATAAAAACTTCATTATAGAATTAAATTCACAGTGTCAATAATATATTTTGTCTCAAAAGACCAGCGGAAATGGGTACCCACATTTTAGATACTCTTCTGCCCATGACAATGAACTACTTAAAAAAAAAAAAAAATATGTTATAATATGCCGATCAAAATTAATATGGGAGGTATAATATTTTTTTTTTCGGAATTCACTATAATAATAATAATAATTCATTTATTTCAGGTAATTTCACCCATAACATTGCACATCACAAATAAAATTCAAACTCATTCACATTAGTACAATCAATACAATAAAATAAATTAATAAATAAAAAAAATCAAATAAAATTTGTCATCAAAATATTAAAATAACTAACTAACTAAAACTAACTATAACTTTCTTGGAGAAAGTTGTTCATTTCTATGGGCAGAAGCTGTATTTAAAATATGACTACTAATTCCCGTCACACCCTGTATAAATGTCGAAATCTCAACAAAAAAGTGTCAAATTCCATCTCGTAGCGTTTTATCTGTGAATGATTGGTGGGTCGACGGGGCCCATTGTGTGGACAATTGACCCACGCTGGCCTCCCACTATTACAGCCTCTTTAAAAAGCACTTTTTGAATATTTTCTGCTTCGATACTTAACACACGTTTCGTGTAACGCGGAGTTTCTTAATTTTGACAGCTATTTGTTAATGGATTAAATTTCGATAAGGGGGTTTTTAGCGGGATTTTCTCGAGTGAAGTTCAGCGGCTGTTTTAATTATTCGCTTATTGATTCCTAGTGGATATTGTGATGTAAAATTGGTGTAGTTTTGTGTCTCAAGCGTCAACGCAAATGGACAATATGTCGAATTATTGAAACAGGAGCGATCTCGGTAAAATGGAGCTGATAATTTTATTGTAGTATTGACTACCTCAGCGAAGTTTGCCGAGAAGGCTGACTCGACACATTTGTTGCCAAATACTGCAAAAAACATTAGAATGAGAACAGAGACATTAGAATTAGAAACATCTACATTTTAATGGGAAAACGCAAGAAATTAAGAAAACGTAAGACTAGGCAATATGGTCAAAAGACTATAGCCTTCCTTCGGGGTAAATAAAAAGAAAAAAAAAACAATTTCGATAATTTTGTTAAGAGGAGATTTTCTATTTGACAGAAATTATCTCTACAAAATTTTAATACTAAACTTTACCAAAACCCATGCACGTGAATCTTACACCCACATTGTGTTAATTATTAATTTATGAAAAAAGAAATACGCAGTTTGGGACTGCCGACTGACTTTAAAATATTGATTATTTAAAACACGTCTAAAATAAAATTAAAAAAATGCACAGTATACACAAATTAAACTTTTCACGTGGTCAATTTAACATGCACCATGCTACTACTACAGCATGCCGGTGACGCGAACTCTCAAGATTTTACCCATTACCCAGAGTCCAACACGTATATGATACATGCAAACAGACCTCTGCACGTCGCCAGTCTAGCGCAACACGTCACTAGCATAAATAGCAAAAATGCATTGTCATTGGAACCGAACCAATATGTAAAAATTAAGCTTACAAGATTTGACCCGAACAAACAAACATTGCAAGTTAAATACAGGCTTGTCATCATCATCATTTCAGCCGAAAGACGTCCACTGCTGGACATAGGTCTCCTCCAAGTGTCACCATAACAACCGGTCCAGTGTGTCTCGCATCCATCGGCTACCTTCACCAGGTCATCGGTCCACCTTGTGGGAGGCCTTCCAACGCTGCGTCTTCCGGAATGCGGTCACCACTCCAGAACTTTTCGACCCCATCGACCATCTGTTCTGCGAGCACTGTGCCCTGCCCACTGTTACTTTAAAATAAAGAAATTGCCTAATAATTAATAGCAAGAGTCATGGAGTGTGTCAGATTATAATTGCGGTACACTACATCAATCAACCGGGCGGGACAGGGAGAGGGTGAAGTTAGGGTTGTCAGTTTGTCGATCTGTGAAAAAATGGTCTAAAGTGAAAAGCCATAGACTCTGTAGGTACTGCTGCTGGTTTTCAAGATGAATTTGTATTCAGAAATTTTTGAAATGAAAACTTCTTTAGGCGCGTTGGGCATTTTTGAGATGGAAAAAACAATTGAACTCGCCACCGACACCAACGCCGACGCCGAAGACAACTTCGTTCAAGTTTACACTTCTGTCGGCACTCTCTTTGGTAATATAAATCATCGTCATCATCATCAGCCTTTTAATGTCCCCTCTGCTGGGGTACAGGCCTCCTCCCTGTGAGAGGGTGTGGGCCGTAATGCACCGCGCGGGCTCAATGCGGATTGGTGGATTTCACATATCTTCGAATTTTTGGTTCTAGGACATGCCGGTTTCCTCACGATCTTTTCCTTCACCGTTTTGAGAGCAGTGATGGTGTTGAAATAATTTACACAAAGTAAAGCGCCTGCCTGGGTTTGAACTCACAAGTTCACAACCTACAACTTGTAAGTAGCGGCCGTTACCACTGGGCCACCACTGCTCTGTAATATAAATGATAAGTTAAAAATCTTCGGCTCGACCAATGCAATATTTAAATAAATAATTTAATGTTTTCTAATAATTTCATTTATGTTGTTATTTTAATTTTATTTCAGGACCATGTATGAATATTTTACTATCAAATCTAATTAGTCTATTTTAATGTATTAATTTAAAAAACATAACTTTAGAGCACATAATGTATCGACTATAGTTAATATGCGTTGAGTTATCAGTGTTTTTTTTTAATGGAAAATAACTGTGTATTCGTAAGTCTTTACTCCCCGTTGACATTAGTGGAGTAGATGAATGGCAGAATGCATGCAATCACTGTAAGGGTATGCCACGTACCACGTAGTCTATGCTAGGATATGCTACGTGACTCGCATAGCGCGTAGCACAGCGACTACGCAGGCTGCTACGCCACGCTACGCAACTCTAAGTAAAATAAATCTACACGACATACCTACTTAGTCTCCACTTAATTATTAATTTATGACGATGGCGCCTACACGCCCACTGTACGGGCCTTATTTATAAAAAAAAAAATAAGCATTTGGTTGGTTTACACTGATTCAAAAATTTCTATGGAGAATTTAAATTTAGAATCCACTAAACAATATTCACCCGGGCCTGCGGACGGCGAGTAATGGGTAGCTCGCCGTCCGATCAGCACCAGGCCCGAAAGTCGACGGAGCGTAGTGTTCCACGCGCGCCTCAAAGAGTTTTCAACATTCGTGACGGGGCCCGTCATAGCCGATGCCTGCCTAGGGGTTGAGGATAAATTCGAAAGAGTTACCTCGCCCCTGGGCATGCAGGGCAGGGAGGAACAGGGGTGGATTTTAGTCAGTAAGAGTCTGACAAGCCCTTCCGCTCCACCCTAGAGCGGGAGAAGTCATTGGATGATTTCCACACCAACAAAAAAAAAAAACTGAACAAAATTTAAAATAAACATAACATGGTTCGCGAGTTTTATAAATAAGTCTGTATTATGCTTAAGTTTTCTTTTGTATGTTTGTAATGGTGTACCATAAAGCACCTATTAAATAAATAACTGCTTTTCATGGCCCTGGCCTTTTGATTATACAGTAAAATTTCATCGATTTGGCATGACTGACAATAAAAATTTTACAAGACTTACTATTTCAATATTAACTGCTTAGTTATCACAGAAATGACAAGACAGATAGGAAATTAGGACCAAAATAACAAAGGTAGGAATGAGATAAAACAATATTCGTAACATTCTCACTGAGATATTATTTTAATGACTGTCACACCTGGCGCCGTAGCCATTAATAGGACCAAGTTAAAGCTCTATATTTTGTGTTCATTTGGCACAATAATTAGTCAGGGTAATTGTTTCAATTTAATAAGAATACATAACAATAATTTTGTCTCTAGTAACACTTGCACATAAAAGTACTTCATAGTTGAAAGACATCCATAATTAAGTAAGTTCATTTTCAAGTATTATTTGAATAGAAACATGTTTTAATGTTTGTAAAGGCGTTAGGTTAGGTTACAGCGAAATAAATTGTGATTTGTGTTCAAATAGAACAAGATCGTTTGTAAACAGTATTATTAAACTTATGTACCTATTTACAAAAACCTTGAAAAAAAATCAAATCAATAATTCATAACAGCTAGCAATAATAGAGAATTTACGTTTTAAGATACTACTTCTGTTATAAATTATTACAAGGTTTAGTGGTACCAAGGAATTCAATTCACAGTTAGGTTTGTATCCTCAAAAATTTCAGTCATCAATTTACTGCCACCATATTTATTTAGGCCGCAGATTATTTGCAATTATATTTTCCATCAAAACAAAAGCTGAAACTGAAACGTAATACGCTGAAACGGTTTCCACGAAAAGTCGTTACGTTGTCGACTAAACAAACTGGGCTAATGGCGCAAATGGCCCGCGGCTCGCGCCCAAACCCATTAAGTTCAAAACTCAATAAACATCATTGTTTCAGCGCTTAACTAGGAAAATAACCGCGCGATCCGCCCGGGGCCGCTTTAGCCCGATCTTCAGCTCGCCGCGACCTCTAATATTCATAAGTCAATTTCCTGGCCCATTAATACGTAACGAAGTAGCGCAAATGGCCTTATCGCTTGTGCGCGATTACTTGCCCGCCGCTCTCTTACATAATTCAACGTATTAAACGAAATTGTTTAAACCTTATTGCTCCATTACGTTTCTCCACCCCGGGCACGCCTCGTTTGTCGCCGCCAATCGGGTGACGAGATTCCACTTTGGCCCCCACTTTGGGCCGGTCCCCTCCTTTGACGTGCCCGCCCGTTTCTGTGCAGGGTTCAGTTGATGTCGGGTTGTGATCATCGGATGTTGGACTGGGACGAACGTGTCCGTCGTCGCACGCGCGCGCTCATCCGTGCAAACTGAACTGATATATCGTGCTAATTTACCTATTAGAACTACACAACTAGGACATCTTTTTTTCAAACTTTATAACACTCAAGTGCAGTGAAAGTGTTAACAAACCAACTGAGATGTCTAATTGAACATTCAAATGTTTCGAGTCAAGCATTTGACAAAATAGGCCTTGCTATGACGATGCTTGCCATGGCGCGAGGATCGGAGGAGCGTCGGGACAAGACGGAAGATGAGGCCGAAGGGGAGACCGAGGCGAATGGAGAGGTCGATGTGGTTGGGGTGGAAGAGGCAGCGCCGGTGGACTTGACAAGGCGGCTGGGGTTAACCAGGCCCCCCGATAGACCCGCTATTGCGTTCTCCGTGGAGAACATCCTGGACCCCACCAAGTTCACAGGCCGCTCGGAAGTGCCTCTGCGGTATGATGAGCAGTACTGGAGGCCGCATTATGATAGGGATGACAGTGATTCCGGTGAGTAGGTGGTTTGTTGTTCTTTATTAGTATTCTACACATCGACTGCCATCCTTTGGGATAATAAATGCGGGTTGTGTAATTTTTTTTTCGATTATTCTGCATTAATGCAGACGACTATATTTTTTATAGAGTTCTTCTAGACATTTTGTTTATATTTAATTCTTATTGGCTTTAGTTGTGGATAATGGATTCTGCTAAGAAACCTTTAAAGTAAATTGAGTTAACAGAACCGCTGTGGTTAACAAAATTTATTATTAACTTGATTACAAAGGCTTAAGATGTATTAAAAAAAAATGATATATATTTTCAATAACATAACCGGTAAAGCAATTAAACGAAAAAGTATTCTAAATAATTTGTGTGAATTAGGTAGAATTTAAAGTGTACTAAACTAGCCATAACTATTCGTTTTTTAAAGGTTATTGTTATTGTAGTGGAAGCACTATATTATTATTAGGTACTGTAGTTCAATTACAATAATTTGAAAAAATAAAAAAAAATTTATGAAAACAAAAACATAATTTGCGAGGCCAGCAAATCACAATGTTCTCAATAAAATGTTATAATATTTTTAAAGATTTCAAGTGCATCAGTTGTTCATAACTGACATTCCTGTAGTAGGTATATATTTAGTTTTCAGTCTAAAAATATCCTTTAAATACTAAAATATAAAAATGTTGTTTATATTAAATATTAAAAGAATTAATTGATTATAATAAATTAAAAGCAAAGTTGGACGCCATAGATTGGAATATAGTTGATAATACGCAACGCCCTTTAGAGATATATAACTATATTAAAAATAGCTTTGAGTGTTGCTATGAGCAATCCAAGTATTCTAAAACAAATTAATACCAACAGCGAAAGGAATAAAGAGTTGTGGATAACCAGTAAAATTAATAATATGTGCCATAAAAGAGACTTACTTTTCAGTCAGTGGAAACAGGATATAAATAATAAAATACTTAGATTGCAATTCAATAAACATAGAAATAAGGCTAAAAAATTAATAGAAAAATCTAAAAACCAACATTACTTTAACCTAATCAATGAAAATAAAATGAATAAAAAGAAAATGTGGGACATTTTAAACACACTAAGTATCTGGTCAAAATTGTAAAACAGTAGATGAAGCAGTAATCAAAGCATTCGAATAAAAAAATAAATATAAGTACAATACTCAACAATTTCAGTAAAAATATTACCTAAATGCAACATCAAACTAATACCTGAATCAGAATACATATTTCCAGTTAACAAGTCCATGTTATTTAAAAAACCTACTGTTAGTAACATATCCACTATTATAGAAAATCTTAATATAAATAAATCTGCTGGTATAGATGGAATTCGATGTATAGATGTGAAAGTTTTAAGTGATAAGATAGCTAAAGTCACAGTTAAGTTAATAAGCACTAGTATACGAGCTGGGGAATATCCCCAAGACTATCAGGTATCGTGCGACTAATATACGAGTATAAAAATGGATGTTATAATAACTATGACTGCTACAGGCCCATTACAATATTGTCAGTCATAGATAAGGTAGTAGAAAAATACGTGTGTCAACAAATTCAGAATAATTACATTAAAAACGACATCTTGTCGGGTTCTCAGTTTGGCTTTCAACCTAATAAATTAACTTCGATTCTCCTATCTAAATTCACAGATGAAATAAACCAACACCTCAATGATAAAAAAACATGTCATCTTGTTGTTTATTGATTTTAGCAAAGCCTTTGACACCCTCAGGCATGATACACTTATAAACAAACTTGACAATACAGGGGTTCGAGGCCCAATATTAAACTGGTGCAAAGATTATTTAAAAAACAGAACATGCCGTGTAAAAATCAGCAATGTACTCAGTGACAAAATTGTTGTAACTACGGGAACAGCACAAAGCTCAGTTATAGGACCCTTGCATTATATAGCCTACGTCAATGACATGGAGAATGTTATAAACAATTGCTCAGTCTATCAATACGCGGATGACACTTGTCTCGTAGCAGCTGATAAAGACTTATCTAAAGCTGAACAATCGATTCAAAATGATTTTGATAACTTGTGTAAGTGATCTCATGATGACATGAGACTGGTGATTAATGCTGGTAAAACTAAGACTATCCACGTTCGTTCTAATCAATTACTCAACTCTGACTAGCCAGTCAAAATAATTGCGCACACTCACAAATGTTTGCATGAAGTGCAACTTGGTTGCAAATGTGAACCATTGGAGCAGGTTACACACTACAAATATTTGGGTTTAGTCGTTGATGACAGATTTAACTGGGGCAGTCACATTGACTCCATATGCGACCAACTACGTGCAATGCTAGCCAAATTTGCAATAATTAAATACAAAGTCCCTTTTTAGAATATTACTTAACATTTATAATGCACTTGCAGAGTCAATAAATTCATATGGGATTCCTAGCTATGGCAGAACATTTAAAACTTACATAGACAAAATATACAACCTACAACTTCGTTTATTAAAAATAATAATACCGAATAAAATAAAAAAAACAATTTATGATGATGATGACGTAACAGGCTTCTTTAAGTATTGTAACATCTTGCCAATACACACTAAAATACGAAAGTGGTTATTACTAGAACAGTTCACTAACAAAGAACTACAAATTAACGTCAATTATAGCATAGCAACAAGAATGGCAGCCCAATCAAAACTAGTAGTACCGAGATACAAAAATTATTACGGGAAACGAACATGCGCGTATTTAATACCTAATTAATGATGTTCCTACAAAAATTTAATAAAAAATATCAAATAATAATTATAAAAATAAATACAAAAAATTCTTTGATTCTCTTTGGAAATGCATCATTCTGTTTAAACTTCATCCAATTTGTAATTTGCATCGACGGTCCGCCTGACCCGCGCTGGCGTCGATTTGTAGTATCTTAGCTATTATTTACTAACTACCTCCTATTCTTTTATTTTAACCAGAATAATTGATATTTCGTTAGTATTAAGATTGCCTTTAAGTGTTTCAACATTCGGACAAACCTTTTGAGGTTATTGTGATGTTTCTGTTCATATTTTGTTTCATATTTAATGAACAATAAAAAACAACATATGGTTAACTAGTTTTTTTTTAGATAAGGCTGATAGAACCATCGAAACCAATTATTACAACCTTGCTTCTAGAATACTAAAGCAAACCAACTTTCAGTTTTATACCTGCTTTGAAGCACCTAACCCTGTAGCAGAGGTAGGTATAGGGTAGCACCCGAGGGGTTGGGCAACATAGCTCAGTTAAGCCCCAACAGCCCGACGGCTTAGGGTTGGCTGCATCCTGCCAGCTATAGGTACCTTGATTATTGAATGTTTATTGTTTGCTACAAGTGGGTGAGGAAGAATTCTACCGTGCAATGATAACAGTTTCTGTAAAGGGCATTTTACCTGTAGAACTACATTTCCTATTTAATATTATAAATGCGAAAGTTTGGATGGATTTTTGTTACTCAATCACGCCAGAAAGGCTGAATGGATCTGGATGAAATTTGGCACAGAGATAGATTGTAGTTTAAAATGGCAAATAGGCTATAATTTATAGTGGGTGGAGTATTTATTCTACGCGGGTGATCAGATTTTCTGTTTTTAATACCATTGTTTTTTCAGTACATTGAACTTTCATATTTTGATATTTTGATTTGCCATCTTAAGTAACCATGCCTAATTTATAAGTGTTACTATAAAACACTGTATCTTAGGATACAGTGTATTGTCATTTAATGACAGAATATTGTAACTTTTGTTTACAATTTGTTATGGATATCTAGTAGATTTTAGGTCAAATATCATTGTTTGGTTGGGGACTATTGTACATGAAGTATAAATAAAATATTTTTGTGTCTACATGTTACTTCTGGGCAAGCATGCTGCATGCTCCATCGTCGACTACATCATCACTTAACATCAGGTGAGAGAGTGGTTAAGCGCGGTCAATGTTAAAAAAATATACCTACCTATATAACATGTCAAGTTGTGGTGGAGGGCTTTCTTTTATGGGTTCATGTCTTAACATAGCAATTACTTACTTATTACCTAGTCAAGGTTAACTTTGTAGCAATATAGGGTCTAATTCGAGGGGTTGTGCTTCATAGCTCAGTTAAGCTTCAACAGCCCGACGGCTTAGGTTTGGTTGAATCCTGCCAGCTATACGTACCTTGATCATTGAATGTTTGTTGTTTACTGTAATTGGGTAAGGAAGAATTGTACCTATTTGAGTTTATGGGATTGGGAAGCTGGGAGAAAATGTGTGGGGAGCAAGAAAATGCTGATTTTCGAAAGAAAAGAAAGAATAAATGTTTATTTTGTGACTCGCACAGAAAGCACAAAATAAGATGACATTTTTACATCGCTAAGTAATTATAATAAAAATATAAAAAAGCTGGGGAGTTTATTGCCCCACTTCTTCTTCCCAGCTAAAACACTGGGAAGTGGTGACGGGCGGACGTTTTTGGTGGCCTGTCTTTATGTAGAACTTTGACGTTAAAAAAGTGCTGGCTATGCCTTGTTTGAATGAATGACTTTTGATTTGTTTTGAATAGGAAGCGTTGGAAATTATTGTAAAGATAATGAGACAAATTGTCGAACGTGCGTTAGCTTTTTTGACTGTTTTATTAAAGCATTGACTTTTTGATTTGTGACATATTGATAATTGCCTTCTAGAAACCAGGTGGTTGTAGATATTATATCAATTATTATTTTCTGGGGTTAGAAAAAGCGTTAAGTGTATGGAAACGGTTTATTTCTTTTATGGTTTGCTGTCTTAGCATGACAATCAGGTACGTACATACCTATGATTTTTTGCACACATTCGACCCACTGACGGGGCCCATCATGGCCGGTGCCTGCATGCCAAGGGGTAGCGGATAAATTCGTAACAGAGTTAACGCTCCTCTGGGCACTCAGGCAAGGAAGGAACAGGGGTGGGTTTTAGTCAGTAAGAGTCTGACACATCCTGCGGTTTTTCGTATTCTTACAATGTTTCTTGACAAAGTCTATGTCATTTATTTGTATTAAATGCGGTTTCTGTTATGAGACGTTGCTATCTTGAACTTAGAAGAGTTTTAGAGATTTGTCGAGTTTTATAAATATTTACTGCTGAAAGTGATTAAAATTTGAAAATGGGTATTCAAACTATCGTTCTTGATGTTAGAAGAACGGTTTTGTTAAGACCGCCGCCGCCACCGCCGCCACCGCCGTCCGTCGTAGTTAATAAGTACTTGAGGTTACTTAACTTTGAATTAGTAAACACCTTGTCAGAAATCTGATCATAGAGTTACTTACAAATACGGAAATTTGTTTTGATGTTATCTCTTTTAATTTAATAATACTCAAACAACTGCTTTTTGTAAAAAAAAAAAAATTGATGCAAGGACACCATTGTTTGTTTTGTTGCCGTCAAATCCGTTCCAAGTATCTATGCAATTACTTGATAATGATGCCTCGGTCAGTAGATAATTTTAATAAATTTATTTTTTAATATTCATCCTTAAGATTTTTTTAAAAATATTTTTCTCTTTCTTTTTTAAGTAACAATAGCAGTAATATAAAACTTATATTTATACGAATACAAAAGAACTTCTAAACTTCTAATGACATTTCTTCCAGCCGACCTGCGAAAGAAGTGAAAAAGAAATGTAGATAATAGTGGGTGTGAAAGAAAAAGAGTAGGTGAAGTCTTACACAAAAGTAACAAATAAACCTATAAATAAGTTGAACTTTCCGTTCAATGTTATTTTCATCAGATCTGAATTAGTATCGCATGACCAAGTTAGTATCGGAGGACCAAATTAGTATCGGAGGACCAAATTAGTATCGGAGGACCAAATTCTTTTTTTTCAAACTGTCTATGACTTTCTTGAAGAAAGTTGTTTTCATTTCTATAGGCAGAAACAGTATTTAAAATATGACCACTCATTGCCGTTACACCCTGTGTATATCTATTTACAGTTGAGAGGAAAGGTAGTGCTCTTTTACTCGATATTGAAAAGAGAAATAGATTTCAAGTCTAAATTTATTTGAGTATATTCATTTTTAGTGAAGTCAAGGGTTTATCTGTTATTCTAAATAGTGTAGATTAAGAGATAAACCCTTGACTTCTTCTCTTCTTCTTCTCATAACCGTTTTATAATTGTTTTTGGAACCAAGTCCAATCACAGCCATATAGGAAGTTACTTAGCATACTAAGCGTCAAATAGGAAAAGAATTACGTCTTGTTAGAAAGTGTTAAATTGTTAAAAGACGATAAAAACACAATACATTAAATGTGCAAAATTTAATGACCAAATGAATGTGTTCCACGGCTATTAAGTTCTTCACTGAAACTCTTTTATACATTTTTTAAAACACAATTTTATGCTCTTCGACTTCTTTATATTTTTTCTTTTACTGAATATCTAATTATCCTCTACACTCAGTTTATCATTATAATAATATTCTTAAAAGAAACATAAAAAAGGACCACAAAGTTTTTTATTTGAATACATAGGTACCTATCTACAAAGCATAGTGACAAAGGCGGGAAAAAAATCAAAATGGCCGATTTTATCACGGTTTCACGGGATTGAAGTAATCAGCGAATAATTGTGAGTGGACTATTGCAAAATGAGGTGTTTTTGTTAGCACCTAATGTTAGACGACCACAATTTATTTAAAAACACTCAGTCCGTGTAAAAAGCGTCATCTTGTTGATAGTTTTTGTCGCTAAATGTTTTATCCCCAGTTCCTATAGTAGGTACTTTGCGTCGGACATTTTAACTAGGATTACGAATTCCGTTCATTGGCACGTGGTGTGACAAATTGGCGGGAATTAAACCTGTGAAATAATTGTACCTACGCAATACGCAGTACTAAATTGGAGTAACTGAAATTGTAACTGCTTATTGGTGTAATTGTTGAGCTCCTGGTATTTAGTTGTGAGGTTCTTTTTGTTATAGAGGAGTCTGATTTTTTATTTTTAACACATATTATTTACATTTTTATAGGATTAAACAAAAATAATATATGCTTAACTGTATCTTTAAATAGCAAAAAAAAAACACAAAAACTTTGAAATAACTAAAACAATATTTGTAATACGAGTATATTACAGAATATTACAAAGGGATAAAATACCTGCAATTCCAAAGAATGTCTAAGAACTTAGGGACTTAAAGCTTATCAAATTTGTTCAGTTTCTGAAAAGATACCTATGAAATCTCACTCTTTTAAAAATGTCACGGAAATAGGTACAGATCCTATTGAAGAATTTAGATGTACTTAACATTGATGTAAATACTTATAATTTTTTTTATGTGTTTTTTTAACACGTCACCGCTCAACGCCGCACTAGGCAGAGCGAAAATTATTATTATTAAAAATTATAATTATTAATATTAATTATTATTATTAAAAACGCAAAAAAATGTTAAATATTAAACGCCGCGGTACCTGAGAGGTACGACGCTTTTCCGCGGCATATAAATTTTATCTTTTGTTTTACAGACCCTATAAGTGGGATAAAGAATTTTTGGACCATAGCACCAGATTTTTGCGACATAGTTATAACACAATATCACAATCAAAAAATTCGACATCCATTTACATCAAAACAGGACGACCATTAGTACTAGCAGTTTTATTTTATGTTTTATTTTATGACAAGAGGTTCATTTTGTGTGGTTCTGACACTGACACAGACCGTGCTTCCTGTTAAGAATGATGGTTCCTAAACTAGGATCCATCATTCTTATTTTTATTTCACATTACAATGTCACATTCACGTAAACTTATCGTTTTGTTTTCATTAATCTTTTGATGAACTTTACAGTCTTGCGTTTTACCTGACGGAATCCCGTATCCGCCTCCGCAAATGCGGAACATCTATTTTTAACCAACTTCAAAAAAAGATGGAGGTTCTCAAATCGTTTTTTTTATATGTACCTTAAAACTCCGACATTTATGAACAGATCTTGAAAATTGCATACATATAGCGATTTTGGTATTTTCATGAACTAGTCAAGCATTTCAATTCAGAAAGTACCATTTTGTGAAGAAGACTATAGACGGCCATCGGAAGTCCTCAATGATAAATATTATCTCATCTTAACTAATGTTAAGAATATAAATAAATAAAAATAATCGTTCCCGAAACGGGGCCTAATCATTCTTTTTTTAATTCGTGTAAATGTTGATGATTTGTGTTTGAACATGAAGAATGCTAAAAACTTGGCCTGTATGCAGCAAAAAGTGAACTGTGGTTACGGAACTTATATGCGACGTGACCAAGAAGATGCCTATTTTTATCAATTCTAGGTTTTTTATTTTTTCAATCTTTGACTCTATCAAAAAATCGCGAGCTGTAGCATCTCTATGTAGAGCAAAAAGTTATTTGTGTAGTTGTTTGTTGTATGAGTAGGTAGGTAGAGTAATCTCGATTTTAATTACTATTTTTTATTGTACACAGAGTAGTCTCTTTAACCCAAAGGTTGACTGGTAGAGAATGGCTTGTTGCATTAAGTCCACCTAAGTAATGCCTAGGGGTAGCGGATAAATTCTGAAAATGAGTTACCGTACCCCTGGGCACTCAGCCAGGGATTTTAGTCACTAAGAGTCTGACTGCCCTCCCGCTCCACCTAGAGCGGGAGAAGTCATTGGGTGATTTCCCACAACACAAAAAAAAGTCCACCCAAGTAGCACTATCAACCACTAATGTTAAAAAAAAAATGTTTTCATATGATTGCAAATATCTCTACATTATAAAAAATCACGTAAAATTATATACTCGTACATTTAATTTTCAAAGACACTCCAATAACTCCAAACATTGAAAATTTTCTAATTTGTATAAGATTTCTTGTATTTAAAATGATCTTTTCAAAATATATCGAGAGTTTACTTTCCCACAAGATTTATTACAATTTTACGGCGTTCGCGATTATCCGGTGACTATACAAATGTATCGACTATAAACTAAAAAATAAGGCGGTGTTAGATCAATTTGTCTGTAAACGGACATCCGTCTACGTTAATAAAGACATTATAGAATGACAAGTGACCTCAAAATAAACAAACCAATTACAGCAAGTTTTGAAATAAACTTTTTATTTATTATAATCATTAAAAAGTCTAATAACTTCATTACCAGTTCGCACCTAATTATCTCTTGTGTCACGAATGCCCATAAACTAATTATAAACAACAATACACCGGATTTAACATATCAATTTAGTTTTCAATCAGAACAAACGGATCTATAAAATGATAAAACATGACTACACGTGACTCACTAAATTTAGACATCAAACGTCAAAGAAACAAACATAAAAATTGCACTTCACATACCAAAAAACATACTATTATAAGTTTTATTGTAACGGTACAAGGTGTATAATGAGGTTTATCGACGGAAAATATTGTTTGTCAAAGCTGGAGTCACGTAGTTCAATCTAAAAGATAATAAGTGAGAAAATGGATAAAAATGGTTGTTAAGGTGAATGTGTCTGTTCTGGGTATTTCTCTATTATTCTATGACGAAAAAATGTTTACTGCTAGGTCTCAGGTCACGACGCTTTATATTTGCTATTGAAATGATACAATGAAAGATTTTTTCTAAGATAAAGCTTTTGGTCTGTGTAACAAATTAATTTTATGAGAACCACTTTGTGACACCCATTTTGAAGTTTGAACAATTCACTACGATCGATCAGCAGAATATGTAAATATGTAATAGCTTGTGCCAGTGGCTGCGCTCTCGTGGAATTAGTACTTCTCCTATTATAAATTGCCTATGTGCCATACCAGACTATAATCTATCTATATGCCAAAATTTCATCGAGTTCCATTCAGCCGTTCTGGCGTGATTGAGTAACAAACGTCCTTCCATTCATCCAAATTTTCGCATGTATAATGTAAATATTAGATTCTACCAGCGGCTTTCCCCGCATCAAATTAGTACCTACTTCTTCTATTCCAAACCATAATCTATCTCTGAGCCAAATTTCATCCAGATCCGTTGAGCCGTTCTGGCGTGATTGAGTAACAAACATTCATCCATGAGTGAACCATGCGCGCCCCGCGGTTTCACCCGCGTTTCCGGGATAAAAAGTAAAAGTAGTCTATGTGTTAATCCAGGGTATAAGTTATCCACATACCAAATTTCATCCAAATCGTTCCAGCCGTTTGAGCGTGAAGAAGTAACAAACATACAAACACACACTCACATACTTTCGCCTTTATAATATTAAAATAAGTGTGAAGTAGGTGTATCAGTTTATTAGTACATATTATAATACTGCGATTAATTTGTGACGTGTCGATAATATCTTTCCAGAAACTTGGGTTTAGTGAGTTTATCAAAAACTAAGTTTGTTTTTAATTTTATACAATTTCAGTATGTCTTATTAAAACGGAATGGGTCCAATTGAACGAGGAGTGTAATCAATCAGACTTTGAAATCGATTACAATTCGTCATTTGAGGAATGAAAAGTGGAATCGGTTCGATCGATTCCAAGAAAGTTACGTGATACGAATGTTGGTCATTTGAATAACAAAAACTTTAACAAAATAGCTATTGTGGGAGCTACTGTGTTGGTACTTGCATTCCTTACCTACTTTTTTGGTGCTGCAACTTATAAAGAATCTTAGACACCAAAATCATTGACGACCTCTGACGATTTCTCGTTATAAATATGTCTTTAGTGAGCAGCATTAAAAACTTGTACAGGCCATTCTGGGCTTTTTTTTTGTGGATTGGTAAATCATCCCGGCTCCATGTTTCCGAGGTGTAACCGTGCCGATAACCGACCGACTTGATCTTCTTGGTGTTACTTTAACATCTACCCTCAATTTTGGTCCCTTCATAGAGGCTAAGGCTCAAGTGGCTGCCAAAAAGTTGGGGGTCCTCGCAAAGGTGAGACGATACTTCACGCCGGAACAGCTGCTCCAACTATATCAAGTGCAAGTCCGATCGTGTATGGAGTACTGCTCTCATCTTTGGGACGGATCTGCAAGATACCAGCTTGATGCCCTTGAGTCAATTGAGAAACGAGCCAAGAGGATCATCGGCAATGATAGACTCGTTGAGTCAAAACTCCAAAGTCTTGGACATAGACGCCGAGTTGCTGGCCTGTCGGTTTTCTATCGATTACATTTTGGGGAGTGTGCGACGGAATTGCATGATTTGATTCCGCCAAGCCCGTTTCATCTAAGGACCACAAGACGTACGGCGAAGTGCCACCGGTTCATGGTGGACATCCCATCCATACGCACAAAGCGTTTTGAGAAAACATTCATTGCACGTACAGCTAGAGAGTGGAATTCTCTACCGGAGTCTGTGTTTCCTGTAAGATACAACCTGGGAGTCTTTAAGTCAAGAGTGAATAGGTTACTTCTAGGCAAGCGTGCTCCATCTTCGACCACATCATCGCTTACCATCAGGTGAGATAGTGGTCAAACGCGAGCCTATCAAACATAAAAAAAAAAAAAATCGTCCAATTACATCTCCCGCTCTGGGTGGAGCGGGAGGGCGTGTCAGACTCTTACTGACTAAAACCCACCCCTGTTACTTCCTTGCCTGAGTGCCCAGGGGAGCGGTAACTCTGTTACGAATTTATCCGCTACCCCTGGGATGCTGCTATCAGTCACGTACAGCTCCGTCTCTCTCGCATTAGAATCATAATAGCATAAAAATGTCAATTATACGGCATCTATCATAGCGTCTTGGATGTGGGTGTGAACAACCCCAATCTTTTAAACAAATATGAGGAAAAAACAAGAAATACAGTAACTACCTAGGTATGGCAACACTTTTTTAACATTGATATTATCTCAGCTGATGGTAAGCGATGATGTGGTCGACGAGCACCCTTTCCTAGAAGTAACCTTGACTTAAAGTCCCCCTTTTTTTTGGCTTGGGAAGTCATCCGATGACGTCTCCCACTCTGGATGGAGCGGGGTGTCAGACTTTTACTGACTAAACCCTCCCCTGTTCCTTCCTTGCCTGAGTGCCCAGGGGCGCGGTAACTCTGTTACGAATTTATCCGGGGCCCATCATGGCCGATGTCTGCATGAGGCATCGGCCATGATGGGCTCCGTCAGTGGTGGCTGACATCTTTTCGAGGCGCGTGTGGAACACTAGTTGTTGCTATCAGGAAACAGACTCCGCCAGGGAATTTCACTCCATAGCTAACATGCATCATATATAGGCTTAGTCTTTTCTTTGGAACCTAATACGAGTAATCTACTAAATAAGTACCTACTGTCTGTACCTAGCTACTTGCTTATTGTTAAAAATAGTCATTTGGAACGTTTACACAAAATCAAGCACCTTTTAACAGCCAAAACATTGAACTAAAAATACCATCCATTTAAAAATATCTAATTCATTAAATACAAACATATCTATTAATTTTACAAAGTAAAGGAAGTTATATTTTTCTGGCTGGCAGAATGAAGAGGGACTTGGGACGAAGTTGACGTGAGAAAGCTGTAAATCATGGTGCAAATAAATCAGTTTGTCCGGCAGAGGTCGCCACAGCTGTGCAGTGATGACAGTTTGATGGTTTCCCGACTGACCGGGGTTGAGAGGAGATTTTATTGGGAACTATATTTTCTATCACCAAAATTTATATTTGTCATCAAGTTGTATCACCTAATAAATAGATCTATCGCCACGAAATATTTTCGTTCTCAGATAAACAAAAATTGTTCCCAGGTATGAATTATCAAATTAATGTTAATATATGTGTAAAATAAGAGATCGATAACCAATAAAATTATATTGCATTATATGAATATAAACTTCGTTCTTATAATAACAGTTTTGTTACTTAAATATTAGCTCTGTGCTCAGAATGGTAGATCTGTCACCAAATAAATCGATTATCGATCCCTGACTGCGACTCCTTTTTATTTGATATTTTGTCACCAATACAGTAGTAACATTTTATTTCGTTCAGATATTAAATTAATAGTATTCGTTACCAATTTAATACATCAATTTATAATTTTAATGAAAAAATGATCAAAGGGGCGGAGACAAAATATATGTGCAAACATATTATCGGATTAGCCATACGCTTAAAGCTGGCCAACCCCCCACCAGAAGCAAAAAATGTGCTTATCGGCCAGAAAAGAAAAAGCCTTCGCCCTTCGAAATCCAAACCAGCGCTGATTATTCAGTGATTATTGTTTTTTAAGAATAAATATTGGTTATTTTAACTTTAATTAAGTGTTTTATCTATTATTCTGCTAGCCATAAGCCAGCTATTTTAAACCAGCGCTGATTGTTCAGTGGTAATTATTTTAAACAATAAATATTGATTATTTTGACTTTAATTGTTTTATTTACTACTCTGCTAAAAATTTTATTTAAATATAATTTATACTACCAGTGGAAATTTAAAACCTTGGGAGTCTAGTTAAGTAGCAGAATCTTTTGGTTGAAACGATGATGACAACCCTAATTTTTTATTTGAACTTAATGCAATTTTCTAGTAACATAATATGATTTATTGGTGATCTCTTTAAATTAGTTTGCTTAAATACTTATTAGGACACACCTATTATAATACATACAAAAACATTTATTTGGTACTAGACCTTATATCTCAGGATTTTAGGTGATTTATTGTGGAACTGATTTTGCATTGTTTGGTGACTACATTTTGGTGACAGATCTACTATTTGGAGGACAAACCCTATTATTTAAGAAACACAAAACTAATTAAATTGGTGATAGCTTAAATGATACCCGATTTTATTACGTTTTTAGTGATTAAAGCAATATTTGGGTTTATACAAAAACTGTTTTTGAAAAGATATTATCGAAGCGGCACAAGTTTAAACCAAGGCAAGTGATGTGGTTGGCTGTTAAAAAATAATTAATTAATAGCTACAACCTTTCAGTAAAGAGTGAAAAGTGAGAGTGAGTGAGTGTGAGTGAGTGAAAGTGAGGTTGCGTCAAGGCAAGCGTGCTCCATCGTCGACCACATCACCGCTTACCATCAGGTGAGATAGTGGTCAAACGGTAGCAAAACATGGGATTCCAATGTTTTATGTCGCGGGCCGAAGCTAGTACATAATATGATTCGTTGTCAACCCCATAATCTCGCGTCAAGCGTAAAATTTGCGCGCACAGACTTTAGGACCGATTTCATAGCCGTCCTATTAAGATGAGATGGCGATAACCATTGATCTATTACGTACTTTGACCGGCTCTTACGCGATTTGCGCAGGCAATGTGAATAACGGGAAGTTACCATTTTGTGCAATCGGATGGAAGATCGCTTGGCATCGGAAGGGTTGATACGTCATATTCTTTTAAGATATTGAAAGATGATTTTTATGATGAGTTGTGTTGAAAAATATGTAAACAAATCTTAGAAATAAAATTTGACCCACTTCCAGGTTTCCGATTAAGCTGAAATTTTGCGTACAAGTTTAGTTTGGATGACAATGGTGCGGATTCTCTTGTTAAATGACTAAACTAAAATTAGAGAATTGCTATCTTTTACTAAAAGGCAGTGCGAGAAAAGGACGGCTATAGCTATGCACTAAGTTAGAGATGTCAAACTAGTTTACGCCTTGCGCTTCGCCGTGTTTTTAGACGACAGGTTTTTACGTGTACCCTTAATTTGTAAGATGGCGGACTAGTTATTTTGTATACATTCCCATGATATGGGTATCAAATGAAAAGGTTTACCGAGAAAAACATAAAAAAATGAAGTGTGTTTTTAAACTAGGTACAGGTAAATTATTGGAAATAAAATAATGACGTATCACATATTAAACGCCAGTGGTCCCGGTTGGCTGTTTAAATGTATGCAAGTAATCAAGACAGCTAACACGACCACGCTGCGCTGTGAAAAAATGCCATTCCATGACAACACCAAAGAGAGGGAGAGGTAGACTGCTAACACCTTGGATGACGAGAGTCCAGAGAGACATAAAAAAGTGCGGTCTATCTACTGACGATGTTAACCAGCGGAACAAGTGGCGCCTTAAAACTGAGACAGCCGACCTCGAGTAACGGGAAGTGGCGAGGTGGAAGAAGAAGCAGAATCATGACAGCTAACAATAATGTTGCGAAAATGTTCCTTATTTCGAACCCTTTTTTTGTACACAAGAATTAGCTCCGACTAAAGCCACATAAACATTTCCAAAAACAAATTCCTACTTCCAATAGAAATTCAAAAGACGCAAAAACTCTAGCAAACTCCAAAAGCAAAATATTCGACATCGACCGAACTTGTTAAAATAAACTCCGATATCCACGAAAACATTTCCACCGCGGAAAAAACTTCCTATACAAACCCGCAAACAAGGAAAAATAAGAGGAGTCTGCAACTTGCAACTCACTCCCAGCGATTGGACGGCGCGAGACAGAGACGGGAATACCACCCCTCACGCGTTAGAGCGAGACAGACTCAACCCTACATTGCGAGCGTCCCTTTGCGCAGCAATCCGTGAAATTAGAGTCGTCTAAACGAATCTAACGATTATTTTATTATCCCTTTTACGCTAAGATTTGTTCCTTGCTCACTCAAATAAAAATAAAAGGTGAATAAGGCGTTGCGAGGGTCAAGAGGCGGACATAAATTTTGAAAGCGTTTAGGGTTAGGATTGGCTTATTTTTCGGGCCTTTAAGTCCGGGTGGACGCTTCGGAAGTCCGGCTTCCGACACAGATGAACGCGCCCGTGTTATTATACGGTGTCATTTATTTTGTAGATTTACTTGATTATAAATACGCGGACGATGAACGGGAGTGTTTTGGTAGGATTATTACGAGTATTGTTAGTAGTCATGCGATTATTAGTTGGAAGGCTAGGAATCTAGAACATACGCCTAGTCTATGCCTCGGTTTATGGCGAGAAATTGTCGACGTGTCACAAATTAAACGCAATTCAACCAATTAGAGCAGATTTTTTTTTGTGCTAGGGCTTCAACATAATTAACTTCTCCCGCTCTCTGCCGCCCGTGTTCCTTCAGTTGCCGGTGCCAGGTTACAGTGACTCTTTTTATCACTTCCGTGACCCTGGCAGGAATCAGAGCAAATAACGCGCGTTTGACAATTAATTTTGCGATAATGTTCGTTCAGAAAATTGGGTCTATGTTTTTTGGTTCGGCTAAGCTACCAGCTTTTAGAGCAAACGAAGAGTAGGTAATACTGTGGGGTTATGGATAAAATTATGGGGAATTTATACTGCAAATTCGGTTACAATCTCGTCAGTGTATCGGCAAACCTCGTTATTATTAGTATTGACAATAAAGAGTTTACAATTTTACGGAATTTTTCATAAACTAACAATGTTAACAATTGGAAATTCAGAGGTGAGATGATAATGGAATTGAGAATTCTTAATCTAAGAATAATAAAGATTGTTAAGCTATGAAATTGCTGCATGCAAGGAACTTCCTTGGCAAAGAAAACCCTGGGCTAAAAACTAAGAGAAGGTTTTTTTTTGAAGGACAGGGAATCATCAGACGGCTGCCCCAGCTCGGGTGAGCGGGATTGGATTTCGGGACTATTACTCAGTAAAACCCACCAGTGTTTGTTTAGTTGCCCATTGCGTTCTCGCGACCCCTTTTTCGAAAAAGGAGGAGGTTCTATGTTCGACTGTATGTATGTTTTTTTTTATTTATGTCCACGGATTTCTCCGTCAGTTGTAGACCGATTTTTAAAATTCTTTTTTCGTCCGTAAGAATATACTCCCGAGGTGGTCCCATATAATTTTTATCGAAATTGCTTCAGCCCTTTTTGAGAAACTGAACAAAAACGAAAAATACGCGTACCTCGATGATGGTTTGGTGTTCTCCAAATGTTTAAATTCCACGTTCCATGTTATTGGGGTTTTTAGTTCTGGGGTATAACAACTAAAAAGTGAAAAATATAAAACTTTTTACAAAAAAAAACCGACTTCCAAAAAAAAAATTACTTTAAAAATTAAAAAATAACTTTAATTTCGGAAGTCGGTGTCAAATAACGAAGAAGTAAAATACAAACACCGACTTCCGAAATTAAAGTTATTTTTTAATTTTTAGAGTAATTATTTTTTTGGAAGTCGGTTTTTTTTTTGTAAAAAGTTTTTTAATTTTTTTTTGACCCTGGCAAGCAAGAGACACTATTACAAAACTGTTTGTCCAGTCTAGTCTGTTCTGGTTATTAAAAGCATCGTCTTATCAAATTTTTTGCCCGTTTCATCGTCAATTCTTCCAAGATAAAAACGCTTGTACCCATCAAGTTTTTTCACAACGTTAAACAGTAGCAAAACGAAAATGATTGTCTTTTAGCGTCAGTTAGTATTTTATAGAGCTACGTGCAATTTGCACGAAAGTTAATTGGGCGGAGAAAAATCTTATTATGGTAAGTTTTTTATTAATAGGTACTTACCTATAAAACAACTAAATACTTAATTGGTATGAAATGAAGGTCGTTGACCCAAAAAACAATTCTTGGAATGTGTTCTTGAGTTAGGTAAGCTGGTTGGTTCTTTATTAAGGCGCAGTTATACGTTAACGACCTTGAGTGGTTAGCTTGTTGTAGCGTTTTGTGGTGAGCTCACGCAATGCGTCGTAAGTACGTCCATCCAGTAGTAGGACTCGCCTATCAAGGAGCGCTGTCCCATAATGGACGCATTATTAATTTATTATACATAAAACAGAAAGCTAACTGAGAGCAGTGGTGTCCCAGTGGAATTGGCCACGACTTACAAGTTGTAGGTCGTGAGTTCAAAACCAGGCAGGCGCTTTACTTTGTGTAGATTATTTCATCACCACTGCTCTCAAAACGGTGAAGGAAAACATCGTGAGGAAACCGGCATGTCCTTGAAACAATTCGAAGACATGTGACATCCAAAAATCCGCATTGGGCCCGCGTGGTGGATTACGGCCCACACCCTCTCACAGAGAGGAGGCCTGTGCCCCAGCAGTGGGGACATTAAAAGGCTGATGATGATGATGATACATAAAACAACAGGTATTATAGGTATAACTTCAAATTCCATATAACTTCAAATATTCCAATTGCAAAACTTTAGAAAATTACTTTTTCTTTAGATGTTACTTTAGATAATTTTATTGGTAAAATTCCAAACATTACCAATAAAATTATCTAAAGTAACATACTTTTTTTTTTAAAGAAATAAGACTAATCGTTTAGACGTGACGTACAATTTTATAATCATTAGAAGACGTATATTACGACGACCTTTAATCTAATTCCTGTTCAAGTCCCATTGCTGGGAAAAGGCCTCCCTATTCGCCTTCCAACCTCTTTGTCTTGGGTGATTTCTGGCAAAACTTGCCCTGCTAATATGATCAGATCGTCACGCCACCTTTGCCGCGGTCGACTTCGACGGCGGCGTTCACCTTCTCTTTTTTTTTTCGAAAATCGAAATCCTCGAGTTTTATTTTATTGACTACAATCCTCCTCCGCTGTTCTTTTCTGATTAATTTCGTTACGGGACCCAAGACAGTTTAATCGTTTCTCCGGGACTCGTTGAGCTTAATGCTTTGTTTTTTATGTTTTTCTTGTGGTCGCCACTGTTGCTTCTGGCTTTCAAGAGTTGCAGTGGTTAGGAACAGTGTGGTGGAAATCATTCAGATTATAGAGGTTAGTCCTACATTTCTTTGCCTTTGGAATTGCTTTTAGGAGGTACCGTACTGTCAGAATGAAATCTTCTCTTTAAGTGATTACAAGAACAAAAAAACACCGGTCAAGTGCGAGTCTGACTCGCACATGAAGGGTTCCGTACCAGAAACTGAAACAAAAACAAAAAAAAACACGTTTCTGGAAACGATTTTTTTTTTGGGCTCTATCTCATGATCCGTAATAGGTAGACGGTTGAAATTTTCACACACCGTGTATTTCTATAGCCGCTATAACAACAAATATTAAAAATAAATTAAAAATTAAAGGGGGCTCCCTAGGGAGATTTTTTAAACATTCTGTGAAAATTTCAACTGTGTGGCTATTACAGATCGTGAGATACAGCCCGCTGACAGACAGACGGACAGCGGAGTCTTAGTAATAGGGTCCCGTTGGTTACCCTTTGGGTACGGAATCCTATAAATAGGTAGGACAGACGACAGAAGTGAAAACGTTAAACTTTGGAATAACTGTTTATTTTTTTATTTTTACAGTCTGGCGTAACACGTCACTAGAATGTCGGTGACGCGAACCCATAAGTTTTGCCCCTGTCGAAAATCGCTCAACGCGGTTATAGAAGTTTTCACTTCAATATAAATGAGTGGATACCTCTTAATTATGATTGTAATACTGAAATTCACAACAGTTACGCCACCATTCTTCAAATTAAATTAAGTATTAAATCTTCATCGTCACAACATTTTCTAAATCCGTTCAGTCATTTATTAGAACCAACACTCTACACTACATTGTTTGTAATCTTTCAAAAACACAGAATTTCACAAAAATCAATTACTTTTCCGTGCGGAAACATTGAAAATTATTACAGCAGCCGCCATGTTTCCGCTGTAACCGGAAGTGTCGCGAGTGTTAACGAGGGGCTTAATGTTGGCAGCACTGCTCGTTGACTTTTTAATTACGCCTCTGGAATTACGTGAAAATGCCGCGAGCTTGTTGTGAATATAAAATCAGGGGTTGTTTTATTATTTTAGTAAATGGTGGTGCTAAGGTATGAACAGCTTCAGTGAAGTTATTTAGGTGTCCAAAAACTAAATAATTCGATTGAAAATAAATAGTTTTACAAAGAGTGTCAAGAAGTATCTTTCAAAAAAAATCAAAGAATTTGTATCTAGACTAGAGGTGTGTAGGTAGGTAGGTACGGTGGTATCTTCATAAAGAGGTCACACACAGAATAACCCCCCTAATCAAATTAAATGAATCCTGTTCTAAATTCCTTCTCTTTCGATCCTCGATTTAAAAAAAAAAAAACTTTTTATCGTGTATCGTCGGTGCGTTCACAAACATGTACAAGTAAACCCACACAAGACAGCGATACCCGGAACAACTATTTGTAGGCCATACAAATATACCTTACTTATTTGGTTCCGTGCGAATCGAACCCGCGACACGCGGAACGCGCAGCAGCCAATCGCTCAACCACTGTGCCGACCGTGCCGTAATACATATTTGACCGACCATTCTGTCTGCTGACAAGGTTCGTTATCCGTGCGACCTCTTTAGATATGAAATGAAGATATTACAGTACCTACAGCATGCGATACTTAGAGGTGACCTTGGATGTCCAGCAGTGGACATTTTCCCACTGAGATTATGACGGTAAGTTTTTCCAATTGATTTTCATTAAAATCGTTATGTTTTTCTGGAAAAGCGTCTCAGTGTCAGTATCCACCATCGTGAGCACATATAAATACCTTTTTTTTTAACTGACTTCCAAAAGAAGGAGGTTCTCAATTCGTCTGTATGTTTTTTTTTTATGTTTGTTACGCGCGATTTCGCCGCCACTTGTGAATAGATTTTGATGATTCTGTTTTTGTTTGGTAGGCCACTCTTCATAGGTGTTCTTATATAAATTTTATAGAATTTGATTCAGCACTTTTTGAAAAAATCAACATAAAAAGAAAATATGTATACACAGATGACGTTTTCTCTGTCTCCAATTATGCTCAAATTCCATATTTTCCATTTGGGCCTTAACTTTATTATTTAGTTTTAGTTATGGGGTACAACCACAAAAAATTAAAAATAAATAATTATTTTCCAAAAAATACGACCGACTTCTAAAATTGCAAAATTTCTTCTAAAATTGCAAGTTTGTATTTTGTTTCTTTGTTATTTGAAAAATGTTTTTTATTTGTTATCTGGGGAAATCTTCAAAAGGCGTCTAGACTTTTGAGGAAAGAAGACCAGAGATAGTGGAATTGTTACCTCACTAAAACCACTCCGGTGAACACTATCAGCACATGGAAGGGGTACCGTTACCTCTTAAACATTACCTCGTAACCCCCACTGTACACATAGATACCTACTTACAATCAAATGTGTAATTTCAAGACTCTTTTTGCTAAATTAGTTACACTTAAATTACCGTGTCTTATAGCTTTTTAAATGGCTTCTTCATAAACGTTTATTGTTACTTTTCTTGTGATAAAAACGCCTCAAATTTATTTCCTGCGATAGTTAGCTGATTTCACGCCATATTATGTTCCAGCTGGTTTGATAAAATGGAAGGAGTCTTGATACCGTGTGCTGAATTCCGAAGCATTTATCAGAAACTAGCTGTGCCCCGCGGTTTCTCCCGCGTAGATTGGGATAAAAAACCTATGTGTCGTCAGTGAGAGCAGTGGTGATGACGACTGGCCTGTTGGTCTAGGGGTTAGTGACCCTGACTCCTATGCCGGAGGTCGTGGGTTCGATTCCCACCCAGGACAAATGTTTGTGTAATGAGCATGATCATTTGTTCTGTGTCTGGGTGTAAATTATCTATAATATGTATGTATTTAGAAATATATAAGTATGTTTATCAGTTGTCTAGTACCCATAACACAAGCTCTGCTTAGCTTGGGACTAGATGGCGTTGTGTGATAGTTGTGAAATATTATTATTATTATTATTATGTGTTAATCCAGGCTATCAACATACAAAATTTCATCCAAATCGGTCCTGCTGTTTGAGTGTGAAGAAGTAACAAACTTACAAACACACACTCACAAACTTTCGTCTTTATAATATTACTAGCTTCTGCGTGGAATTAGTACTTCCCCTCATTATAAATTATAGCCTATATGTTATTCTGATGTACAAGATATATTATTATAAAGTTTCGTCTAAATCCGTTCAGTAGTTTTTCCGTGAAAGAGTAACAAACATACATCCTCATAAACTTTCACATTTATAATATTAGTAGGAAGTAGGATATACTATTAAAAGTAGCCTATGTTTTAACCCAGGTTATAATCTATCTGTGTGCAAAATTCATTCAAATCTCTTCAGCCGTTTTTGCGTGATTGAAACACAAACATACTAACTTACAAACTTTCGCATTTATAATATTAGCAGGATTGTTCGATAGAAAAATATAATTACTTCTTGTTGTTACCGCATGTTCGTCGACGTCTTTTTCTTTAATTTAAACTTTAAGGTGAAAGCGCCAAGGTAGCCCGCGAAATTCAAATTTTCTTACGTTTTTTCCAATCAAAATATGATTCGCGGCCGTAGCAAGTACGCACAGAACTGTAATCATTGAAATCATAAATACAACTCTTTCAGTCAGAACTGATGCCAAATTGTAGTATTTCATTAAATCATGACATTTGGCATCAATTCTGGCTACCTAAAAACGTACGAAAATTTGAATTTTGCGGGCTACCCTGGCGCTTTCACCTTAATATTGGAAGTCGACGTCAATTAACGAAGAAATAAAATACAAACACCGACTTCCGAAATTAAAGTAATTTTTCAATTTTATGTGTATTTTATTGTTTGGAAGTCGTTTGTATTATTTGTAAATAAAGTTTTTTATTGTAAGCATGAACAATCGGAATTAGCTTCAAATAGAGGAGCTCTTCGACAGTCAACAGTACAGACACGAAATCTTGTGTACGATTTAAAAGCTTATTTAAAAATACGTTTATAGCCTATTAACTTATTTATAAATAAATTCCACTATCATCATTTTACACGGTAGGAACATTAAAAGTTCCTACCTATCATCCGTGGTCAACGTCAGGCATTGATGACGTGTTCCATCTGTTTAATGCATCTCACTTTTTTTCTTTTTTTTTTTTTGGAGTGACGTATCGCAGGTCACCCTCTGAGGCTGTCGTCTGCTCAACCGGACTTGCCTATGAAGGCTTTAATTTATTAAAGCCTCCAGCCAGGACATGCATCTCATCATCATCATCAGCCTTTTAAGGTCCCTACTGCTGGAGCACAGGCCTCCTCTCTGTGAGAGGGTGTGGGCCGTAATCCACCACGCGGGCCCAATGCGGATTGGTGAATGTCACATGTCTTCGAAGTTTTGGTTCTAGGACATGCCGGTTTCTTCACGATGTTTTTCTTCACCATTTTGAGAGCAGTGGTGATGAAATAATTTACACAAATTAAAGCGCTTGCCTGGGTTTGAACTCACGACCTACAACTTGTAAGTCGCGGCCAATACCGCTGGGCCACCACTACTCCCAAGTTAAATGTATCTCCTTTCTTTCAATCTCCACCTGTAATATGTTTCTGTGACTCATGGCGTAATCCATTCAAATCTGCAATATAATAAGCCTCCGCAGACGTCGGCACATCGACCGGTCCGTGCTTCCACAATCTGCAATATGCTAGACTCCATTTGGAATCCGTTTAAAATCCTCGTGAGACGTTCTAAGTCGAAGCTAGTTAACTACAAGTGTTCAACGTTGCCAACATAACTGCGAACTCGGCACACATTACCGACGCACCCAACCAAGATCCTTCCTAAATTACACATCTCCATTTTCTTCATTTAACAAATTGATCAGCTATGTTTGAAAACCTACACTGACCGAAAAACGGTTTTCTCTCTCACAGAATTAAGTTCAAAATCCTCCGAATTAAATCCACCTCACTGTTGACGCTTACGCCCAAGAGATAAGATTGGGTTGGGTTAATGGGGATCTGTTATGGGATTTTTAACCTTAGTAAACAGGTATTAAGGATGATAATGCGTTGGTTGGTGGGTGGTAGGGGTGTGTTGGGGTGGTTGCGGTCCAAGTTTGTAATTAATAAAGCCCTCTCGATTACAAGTGCCTTTCCTCGGCGGGATTTAGGGGGTTTGGGGGAATATGGCACCCTTGTTCGAGCCCTCGCTAGAGTGGGTAACGATTGATATTGTTACATCGAGAATAATGATTATTTAATTAGAGGTTTTTCCTATTTTCCTTGTCCTTTCTGATTAGGGGAAATCGTATAATTATGCACTTATGTATTTCCACTGGTAGTAGCAGTCAGAAGATTTGTGATTGTACTCCTAACCTGTGGGTACAAACATAGAAACATATCCTGTCCACTTAAAATGATTTTAGGTTAAAAGGATCACATTCGAACTTAACCTGTCGGAAGTCGGTGTCAAAAGAAACAAAGCCAGAAACACCGACTTCCGAAATTAAAGTTATTTTGCGTTTTTTATTATTATTTGGAAGTTAGTTCTATTTTTCTGTAAAAAAGTTTTTATTTCTTACATACATATATCACACCGAGTGCTCCGAGCTTACGCACATAGGTATAAAGTGTACGTGAACTTAGTCACACATATAAGAACAACCCGCCTTGGTAACATAGAAGCACCATCTATAGCTCTTAGACAATAAGCCCAAGAGATCATTTCGGACTTACTCACTGAAGTACCTAGCCGGGTTCACATTTTGTATTATCTTGTCCACCGATTTCTGTGTCAGTTGTGGACCGATTTTCAATATTTTTTTATCCGAAAGAATATACTCCCGAGGTGGTCCCATATAAATTTTATCGAAATTGCTTCAGCGCTTTTTGGAAAACTGAACAAAAACGAAAAAATACGTATACATAGATGACGTTTTGGTTTTCTCAAATTACGAGTAGGTATGTTTAAATTCCACGTTCCATGTTTTTGGGGATTTTAGTTCTGGAGTATAACTACTAAAAAGTGAAAAATAAAAAACGTTTTTACAAAAAAAAAAACAACCGACTTCCAAAAAAGAAAATACACTAAAAATTAAAAAAATAACTTTAATTTCGGAAGTCGGTGTCAAATAACGAAGAAATAAAATACAAACACCGACTTCCGAAATTATAGTTATTATTTAATTTTTAGTGTATTTTCTTTTTTGAAAGTCGGTTGTTTTTTGTAAAAAAAGTTTTTTATATGTTACTAGCTTCTGCCAGCGGCTTCGCCCGCATGATAAAAGGTAGCCTATGTTTTAATCCCGGTTATCTATCTGTGTGAATAAAATCATTCAAATCCCTTCAGCCGTTTTTGAGTGATTGAAACACCAACATACAAACTGACAAACTTTCGCAATTATAATAGTACTATGATTCTTGGTTTAACAAACGAGATAGTAGGTACAACGGAAGTGGTCCTATTAATGAGCATTCATACATAATAGACGAGATATTTTTAGATCATAAGTTAACGTGGGCACGTTAGCTTATGATGATCTAAAAATATCTCGTCTAGACGAGGGTAAAGTCATTAACACTTCCTAATTATACTAGATATATTATTATATTAGATACATTTATGTGATATTTCAACGTAACAAAAAGCGCCTCGTGGTTCTGTCTCTTCTTAAAATAAACACTTTCGAACCTTACGGTAATATTGTGGAGATATATAAAGTAATTGAGAAAATATGTTGGTATCTCATTATCTACTTAATAAAAAATTTAAGAAAAGACAAAAACCAGCCAAGTGCGTGTTTGCAACTAAATGAGGGGATTATCAATGAAAAAATCTGATACATAAATAGGTATATTGGTATTTGTTAGTAAAAAAAAACTTTTTTAGAAAAAAAAACAACCAACTTCCAAAAAAAAAGCACACTAAAAATTAAAAAATAACTTTAATTTCGGCAGTCGTTTGTATTTTATTTCTTCGTTATTTGACACCGATTGCCGAAATTAAAGTCATTTTTTTAATTTTTAGTGTACATTTTTTTTTGGAAGTCGGTTGTTTTTTTGTAAAAAAGTTTTTTATTTTTCACTTTTTAGTTGTTATACCCCAGAACTAAAAAACCCAAAAACATGGAACGTGGTATTTAAACATACTCGTAATTGGAGAAAACCAAAACGTCATCTAGGTATACATATTTTTCGTTTTTGTTCAGTTTTTCAAAAACCGCTGAAGCAATTTTTATAAAATTTATATGGTGCTACCTCGGGAATACATTCTTTCGGATAAAAAAGAATTTTTAAAATCGGTCCACAAATGACAGAAGAAGTCGGTTGTTTTTGATAGTAAAATATACATAATAAGTATAACAAACATTATCACCTTTCAAGTTCATAGGTCAATGGAAAGTTAATAAATTCTTCGGAACAAAATTTTGTGACCGACTACGGACAGACAGACGGACAGACGGACACGTGAGTGACAGAAATACACCTTAAAAAAGGCAATGCACATTCAAAATAGCTTCGGACTGATAGTCCATCCAAGGCGTCGTGCAACGGAGGCGGCATCTACAAAACCACCAAAATTCTAATCTTCAAAGGGGGTAATTTTGCAAAAGTATACCTACCTATATGTATAATCATCATTCTCATGTTCCTATCCCATTTATTTGAGATTGACATTACATGTCCCCTTCTTCCAAATGTTCCTGTGGTACCTACTCGTAGGGGTAAATAAAACAATCGTCTCAATGTCAGGGTGGAAACTTATCGTCTTATTGAGAACAGTTACAATCTTGGGAGAGGGATATTATACTACCCTCTATTTGATAGTGCTGGAAGAGTGCTTAAGATATTAGTAACGGAGATACGCACTGTACAGATTTAGAGAAGGCTTTTCCTAATTACTAATATAATAATTATGGTCTAATTCTAATAGACGTTTTATTTAGTATATCTACTCTTAAAGATAATTTTCACGTATTTATTTTATTACAATTACTCTCTGCACTTACAGTTTAAACCAACACGTGCAGAGAGTTGACAATTTTATTGTATTACTATCTGTTGCCCGCGGCTCTGCCCGCGAAAAAATTGATATTTTTCATACAAACTTCCACCCCATATTTTAATCCTTTACGGGGGGAGATGCCTAAAATCCTTCTTAGCTGACGTCTCCTACTCATCTCTGTGCCAAAATTCATCTTCGTAGGTCTAGTAGTTTTTGAGAGGTCGTGATTAGTCAGTGAGTGAATGAGTGACCTTTCGCGTTTATATATATCTTATCTATATAGAAAACGTGTATTGCAAAATTTTTTTTTATGAAAACATGTGTAGCTAACATGCTATTTTATGAAAACATGTGTAGCTAACATGCTATTTCTTCATCCATTTTTAATGCACGAGGTAAAAGACGTTTGAAAATAGATACTTTAATGCTCCTCGATTGAATGAAGAACATCCTGAACATCACCTAAAGTGCATATCGTACTTCCCATTCGACATTTGCCGTTGAATCTTCAATTTCACCATCCTTGTGTCCGGATCCCAATTTATTAGACGCAGCATAAGTCATAGTAGTCTTCTTCATTTCTAATAGTCACTCCGTTTACTGCCAGGTTTCCACCAACATGCACCAACATGTCAGCACATTACACACAACCAGCGTGTTTAGCTATATAAATAGCGTGTTTATCTGTGTTATGACGTCACATACCTACTTGCCGATGTCACCCAAACGTGACATTTCGGTAGCGCATTTCAATTTCAAACACATATTTTGGACTTTCTGAAAATCGTTATCGTTGTAAGAATATCACTTTGTCGAAGCACTTTAGTCCCATCCGACATTTTCCGTAGATTTTCACCTTTTGTGTTTAGCTATAATAGCGTGTTTAGGTGCCATGTGACATCACAACACGACGTGTCGCTAGCATCCCCGTTGCGGCGGGACTAAAGCCCAGCTTTACCCTGCCCGCTAGTAGGAACACGCTTGTAAATCCACTCGCAGTAACACGACGTGCTTACATGTTGCGTGTTGGGGAACGTGTGGTTGTAGTTGTTGAAATAAAATAAAGTCGGTGCGGAAAATTCTGCAGTAGTGGAGTAGAGTAGACTAGACACCACGTCACGCGTAAGTGGTAGCAGTTTGAATGAAATGGAGCTGCTCTCGCGTAGAACGGAGTTTCAATACGATATAATAAAGCCTTTATTCCGAATTAACATTTAGTCTTAAGCTCTACTATAAAAAGTCTCTTAATTCAGTGTGCCTATTGGCAAAGGCCTCCTCCAAAGACTTCCACTGTTGCCTGTCATGAGTTAGCCCTTCTGCAGTTTTGTCCTGCTGTCGGTTTAATTTCATCTTCTCACCTTGTGTGTAATGTTGTCTACCTTGTCTTCGTTTTCCATCCCTTGGGTTCAATAGGATACATGAGGCCAAACTTACCTAATGATTATCTTATTATCTGGCTGAAGACGCAGCGTTGGAAGGCCTCCCATAAGTAGAACCGATGACCTGGTGAGGGTCGTGAGTAGCCGATGGATGTGAGATGCACAGGACCGATCGTTGTGACGACACTTGGGGGAGGCCTACGTCCAGCAATGGACGTCTTTAGGCTGAGATGATGATGATTGTGATAATGATGATGACATGAGGCCATGCAGATTTTTTGCTGGTTTGGTTAGCACTGATATGCAACCCACCGCCTACTATAAACATCATAGTGGACATGGACACAAAACTTTTTGGTAACACTTTCGTTGTGCTCAAAGTTAAGGAGTGGAATTCACTGCCGGAGTCTGTGTTTCCATATAGCTACAACTCTTCATTCAAGAGTTAATAGGTTACTTCTAGACAAGTGTGCTCTATCGTCGACCACATCTTCACTTACCATCAGATGAGATAGTGGTCAAGCGCGAACTTATCAATTATATTAATAAAATATACCTTTCTACTTATTGTTTTAACGCGTCAGGCCCCTCGCGTTACCATAAGGTAACGCAACAATAGGTTTTTAATTGTGTCTGCTAATGAGGGGCTTGACGCGTTTATTAAGTAAATACCTATACCCTGTCATACCAGAGCCGGACAAAATTTTATTGGGAGTTTCCATGTGGAAGTCGAAGTCTGGATTTGTGGCCGGTTTCCATGGGACTTAAACATAACTGGCGAAATTTGGGTGTACTTAGGTACATAAAACTCGAATTATCCTTCGAATACAGGCGTGTAAATACCTTACATGTATGTCTGTAAATACTTATACATATTTACTGTGTGTAAAAACTGGCTGGATATTGATGATGTCTGTAATTCGTGGTCCTAAGCTATTTACTCACAAAGCGTGAAGAAAATGGGTGGTTATAAATACTGCTTCTGCTCACAAAATTGAACAACTTGCTTTAAGAAAGTCATAGAAAATTTGAATCTCCCATACTTATTTTGATCAGCTGATGACAAATTTGTACGGAAAGTACAATTTTTTTTGAGACTGAACTGTGATTTCTTGAAGAAAGTTGGTAATTTCTATGGGCAGATGCTGTATATAAAATGTGACCACTCATTTCAGTTACACCCTGTATAAATAGCAGCAACAGCATTATGTCAATCTGGGTCACGGGAGTGTTCAAAAGATTAACCGCGACTCTCTAATGCAAAGGGCAACTGAAAGAACACAGGTGGATTTTAGTCAGCAAGAGTCTGACACGAAGCTCCACCCAGAACGGGAGAAATCATCTCTAGTGCATGACAGAAAGTCAGAAAACACGCTTGTAAATCACACTCGTTGGTAATCGCACGTCGTGTTTACATATTTCTTTTCAAAATTTGTAGACTTAAAAGTAAACGAATATTTTTCATGATTTATAGCTACGTCTTTGCGTTTACTGACAAATTGCCAAAGCAATTTTCAACTTACAGTTACAGGACATTAAAAAAAAAATACTGTGCCGCCGAGGTCAGCCACGAAAGAGGTAGCGAGACGACCTCGATGATGAAAGAAAGAAAGAAAGAAAAAATGCGTTTATTGGCATTACAGCAAAAAATGTTAATAATTGCATCTTAAAACAATAATTAAAAAACAAAGATTAATAATGCCAGCATAATGTCAGATGACAACACAGGATGCCATCTGACGCTGATTTTCAGCTGCAACCCACGAGTGCCATACGCTAGATATCAAACACAGAAATGTGTCCGTTTTAATAACTACTGCGAGGGCTGGTTTGAAGAAGCACGGGAGAAGTGTTCCTGGAACGACTAGGAGGACGCCTTCCCCTCTTTCCGCTTCTTCTTCTTCTTTTCGAGTCAATCGTTAAAATATTTCAGCCCGGTAGTTTGCTACACTAATCACTGCGTCCTTTAAATTTTCCCAGTCTAACATGATTGCGGGCCAATCCTGAAGGATTCCAGCTCATACCACATCCCTTCCTGGGGCCTGCTGCGTAGTCGTTTCCAGTTATTTGGGACGAGCTATTTGGGAACCACTCGGTGGATTAAACCGTTGCTCCTCCGACATTCTACAGATGTGGCCAGCCCAGTTCCATTTTAACCCAGTAGCTATGCAACAAAAGTCCGCAATTTTTTTTTCAGTTTTCATTGTTTACTCGTTTCTACTAGCGGCTTCGTCCGCGTGGAATTAGTTCTTCCCCCACTGTAAATTAAAGCATATGCGCTATTCTAAACTATAATCTATCTCTGTGTCAAATTTCATCCGGATCCGTTCAGCCATTCTGGCGTGATTGAGTAACAAATATCCATCCAAACTTTAGCATTTATAATATTAGTAGGAGGTAGGACTATTGAAAGGCTCGCTCGTTCTCAATCTGCCTAGCCTTTTCCCAGCTATCTTGGGGTTGGCTTCCAGTCTAACCGGATGCAGCTGAATATCAGTATTTTACATTTAGCGACTGCCTATCTGACCTCCACAACCCAGTTACTGGGTAATACGATACCCCTTGGTAAGACTGGATGTCATGTCGTGTATGTTGTTGACTGTCTAAGATCCACGATAGACAGCCGGGACCAAAGGCTTAATGTGGTTTCCGAGGCACGGAGGAGTCTCGGTATGTAAAGATGGGTACCCATCCATGGACCGACCCTGGCAAGCTTAGCTTACCCTGATGGATCGACCCGTGCGGCTGTTATTACTTTAGCCACAAGCTCCTCAGGCTCGCTCGGTCTATTATATTTTATTACTAGCTTCTGAAAGCGACTTCGCCCGCGTGCTATTAGTACTTCCCCCCATTATAAATTATAGCCTATGTGCTGTTCTTATGTATAAGCAATATTACTGTAAAGTTTCATCACAATCCGTTCAGAAGTTTTTGCGTGAAAGCGTAACAAACATCTTCACAATTTTCACATTTATAATATTACTAGCACTTCGCACGCGGCTTTGCCCGCGTGGATTTAAAAAAAAATTATGGCCTATGACGTGTCATAGGCCATAATTTTTTGAGTTGTAGAGGGTAATCTCTGGATCTACTAAACCGATTTTCAAAATTCTTTTACCAATACCACGTTATTTGTGCACTCACAAATAACGTGGTATTGGTAAAAGAATTTTGAAAATTGGTTTAGTAGATCCAGAGATTACCCTCTACAAACTCACAAACTTTACCTCTTCATAATATTAGTATAGATTAGTATGATAATACGTATCGTAATTTTCAAGCAACAATGTTTCACGATTAGCTCATGAACTCATCCAAACGCCCACTCCTCACACCTCGTAAATCAGCAGCCATTTTAAAAATGGCCGTTCAATTAATTAAGCCGTATCTGTCTATTAGTGCCAGCGGTACTTTTTGTGCCGGCAGTCAATTAACAAGGTATGCGGCGCAGGCGCAGCCAAGCGCTCTACTAGTCATGGACAGACAAATGAGCTCCTTAAAGTATGCGCTTTATTTGTTCAAGAATTTTAAGGCCGGTGGGGCAGTGAGAGAAGTGAGCGATGTTAAGCCATAACGATGGTGTATTTGATATTTCATGGTTTAGTAATAGTGGGAAAGTGTATCTAATAAAAAAAAGTTTTTCCGAAAACTGAAACACGAATTACTAGTACTTCGGTTACTTTAGCAAAAAAAAAACTTGTAAAATTATAAAATGTCCTTTAAAACAGAAATTTTTCAAGGCCCTTGACAGTTTTCCTTGACCTCTCATTTCTTCAAAACTTAAAACACAAGTAAGTACCCAATCTGCAAAGTTTTGTAAGATCCCTTAGCTAATCATTAAATTTCTGTACAATATGAAATGTAAATCCTGAAAGTATATAGAACTTCGATCACGGTGTCAAATCTTAGATTAGCCCAGTATGTAGGATATACTATAGTGCACAAGCGTGTGCGCAAATATAGGTGCACTCTCTATGTCTTTTCTCTCATCAATCCGACACGACCGGGGAGAGATTAGGCGTTGGACCAACGGCTTTACGTGCTTTCCGAAGCACAGGGGTGACACACCATCAACTTCTAAACTCCGAGCTGCTACAAAGTAATTACTAATTGAAAAATCCAATAGAACTTTTTGCCCTATCCGGGTATCGAAGCCAGGACCCCACACTCAGCAGTCGCGCTTGCGACCACGAGACCAACGAGGCACTCTTCCAAAGAAAGCACTAAAAATATAAACAAAAAAAGTGTGTGTGTACTTATGTACCCACGTAAGAAGTTATACTTCTTTGGCGTAACAAGATAAAAAACCAAACTGTCACAAAGTTTACAAAAGGAAAACAATCATTCTTCATGAACCACAGACCATAGCTAACTTCAGGGTGTCGGTTCTAGCTAACTTCAACCTGTGAATTTTGTGTGACAGTGATGCGCGCGCATCTTAAAATTTCACTCTCATCATTTTTTCATAACGCGCCTAAAGAAACTTCAAAAAATGAATCCACAGCCATAATTTAAATCCTCATCTATCTTGTGCTACTATCCACCCTAACAATACGTATTAAATTCGAACATCGCGCGTCGCTTGCACCAATAATATATCCGTCGTCACGACATCTGCTCCTTATTTTATAGCACTAATTCGTACTGCGTGTCATGGAACACCGGCCTTAACAAAAACATCTTTAACGACTCTCCCATACATTGTAATTTAAACTTTGTCGCCTTCGTTTTATTGATCATTATCGTGTGACTTATTGTGGTGGTTAAGTCTTGTCTGATTGAAGGTTTTCGTAAAAGTATATTTTCCAATAGAGCGCTTTATTTGTTTGTTGTTTGTGACCAGTATTTTCAGTCGATGTTAAAGGATGAGCTGAAATAACAGTGATGAGAAATTATGAGTTTTGTCTTCATTCAAAAGATTTATGCCTTGAAACATCTCTCTTCTTCTAGTCAAGAGGTATTTAGTCAAAATAGACAAGGCTAGGAAAGCGTGCTTCATTGTCAACCACATCATCGCTTACACCAGTAGGTGAGATAGTGGTCAAGCGCGAAAGTATGAAAGTTAAAAAAAATTTGGAGATTCATTATACTTTCAAGATTATCAATACTAAAAAATTTTTGAAAATATTTGAAGTCTGTTGAAAATATTTTTAAAGTAATACTTCGAGCACAGAAAAAACAATTTTTAGTTACAGTATATGTCAGGTCCACAAAAATAAACTTATCAACTACAATTTAATATGTTGTAAATATGAAACACCCAAGTCGCGGTTTATGTTCGATATATTATACTCGCTTTTATTCATATCCTGTTGTAGATTGTCAATTACGCTTTCTGCAGTTCTCGTAATGTCGTCAGCAAAGCAGTCTAAAAATATTTACAGATTGTTAACTGTTTTACGCATATTTACAGAATATCTTTCTGTCTGTCTGTAAATCGACCGTATCACCGCTGTTTAGCACCAATCAAGCCGCCATTTTTAACTTCCGAAACTCGAAACTAAACGATATAAAACACACAGCCAATTTCGCTAATATTTATACATCCTGGCCACCATTAAAATTCGCATTTTAGTCATTTTACTAAACACAAAACTGTCCCACCATAAATTATTTTTTAATGTTTCCGGACTTCGAATTTCTTACCAATGTTGCCACATTAAAAATTAATAGCCGTTTTAAAACTATTTCGCATTGGCAACACTAGCCACACGCGCCGACGGAGAAGGAAACGGAAATGTCCATTATATCATCTGAAAAACATGAATATTTTTTAAAAATGGCGTTATGAGGAAGCGATAAAAGTGTTTTATTTATATCATCTGTTAAGAGTTTAGAGTTCATAAATGAGTTTTAAAATGAGTATTTAAAAGAGGGAAATTAAATATGAGGAAATCTACATTTTCTTTAATGAAGATTTTCCTTTTCTCGTTTATCTACATATTTCATTTCAAACACCTACTTTCCGAACTATAAAATAACAAGTCCTTTATAACGTATCTTGAGCTTATTAGGCCACACCTTTAGTTAGGATTTGTCTAGTAAGAATTATATGGCAAAAAATCATTTCAACTACATAACAATTAAATGTTTTGTATTAACTCTGAGTGTAAATTTAATTTTAAAATAATACGCCACGTGAAAAGTCGTAGAAGACCTACCAATATTTTATCATCATAAGTCACTAGAAACAGCCCAGCTAGAACACGGACCACCTTTACAGGATGTAATGGAAATAGGTGGTCAAATTTTAAATACAGTTTTAGCCCATAGAAATGAACAACTTTCTTCATGAAAGTCATAAATAAATTCCGAAAAAAAAAATGTAGACCTCCCATACTATCTTTGATCAACTGATGATAACTTTCTACGGAAAGTTCAATTTATTTTTTTGGGAAATTTATACTCTTTCTATGAGTGTCCTAAGCTATTATGCGACTAATATAAAAAAAAAAAACACTTGAACTAAGAACAACCTATTAGGTACCTTAATATCCTTATACCAAGCACATCTAACATCTCCCCATCTTTGTTACAGTCAAAGACCACCTCCAGCACTCCGACATCGAAGCAGACGAAGTTGAAACCGACGACCAGACCTCGAACCTCGACGACGACATTCTCACGCAGTCAGACCTGGACGAGAACGGTGACCCTAAGAGCCCCACCAGTTCAAGTTCAAAGAAAGGGAAGGGGAGTTCTTCTAGGGACTCTAAAGGGGGGACTAAGCCTAGAAGAGCTAGAACGGCCTTCACATATGAACAGCTGGTGTCTCTAGAGAATAAGTTTAAGACTACGAGGTATCTGTCGGTATGTGAGAGGCTGAATCTGGCGTTGAGCTTGAGTTTGACGGAGACACAGGTGAGGGAGCTATTAATATCAGACCTTTTTAAAATATTCACTTCTGTCTTTTTGAAAATAAAGGAGAAAGTAACTAACAAAACTTTTTTACAAAAAAAAAAACAACTGACTTCCAAAAAAGAAAATACCTGAAATAAAAAAAATAACTTAAATTTTGGAAGTCGGTGTTTGTATTTTATTTCTTCTGTATTTTCTTTTTTTGGAAGTCGGTTGTTTTTTTTTGTAAAAAAGTTTTTTATTTTTCACTTTTTAGTTGTTATACCGCAGAACTAAAAACCTCAATAAAATGGAACGTGGAATTTAAACATACTCGTAATTGGAGAAAACCAAAACGTCATCTATGTATTCGAATTTTTCGTTTTTGTTCAGTTTTTAACCGACTTCAAAAAAAGGAGGAGGTTCTCAATTCGACTGTATTATTGTTTTTTTTTTTTATGTGTGTTACCTCATAACTTCTTACTACGTGAACCGATTTTGAAGATTTTTTTTTAATTTGAAAGCTGTTGCTTCACATTTGGTCCCATTTTAATTTGGTGAGGATCTGATGAAGAACTTCGGAGATATACAATGGAACTCTTCAATAAATGATAGCAAACCTTCCAGAATTGCTGCAATCGCATGTCTGTATATTACCACTTCATAACATTACATCAGGCTGATGCGCTCTGAAGGGGTATACAGATTTGTACAGTTCACCCTGATACACCCTAATTTCACCAACTATGTTCAAATTCCCTATTTTTGGGGCTATCAATTCGGGCATAACTTTACTATTAATTTAGTTTTAGAATGGGGTAAAACAACTAAAAGTGAAAAATAAAAAACTTTTTACAAAAAAAATACAACCGACTTCCACAAATAATACTAAAAAATGCAAAATAACTTTAATTTCGGAAGTCGGTGTCAAATAACGAAGAAACCAAATTAGAAACACCGACTTCCGAAATTAAAGTTATTTTGCATTTTTTAGTATTATTTGTGGAAGTCGGTTGTATTTTTTTGTAAAAAGTTTTTTCAAAAAGCGCTAAAGCAATTTCGATAAAATTTATATGGGACCACCTCGGGAGTACATTCTTTTGGATAAAAAAAGAATTTTCAAAATCTGTCCACAACTGACAGAGAAATCAGTGGACATACATAAAAAAATAAAAATACATAAAGTCAGAGATAGAACCACCTCCTTTTTCGAAGTCGGTTAAAAATGGGAGGCGGGATTCATGGGGATCGCCTACTGAGGATGCTTCCCCTTTCTTTTGACATACTTCTGGGTGTGTGTCCCTCATCCAGGCTTTACCCGCGAAATTGGCCACATTCAATCTAAAGTGTTTTATAAGAAAGGCCAAGTGCAAAAATAGCGCCATTAATTTACAAATTAAAAAGAAAAATTAAAAGACGGTCACAAAGTTCACAAAACCTTTTAAATGTGAAGCTCAACACTATTCTAACAACTTTATTCTCCACAGGTCAAAATTTGGTTCCAAAATCGTCGCACGAAATGGAAAAAGCAGAATCCAGGGATGGATGTCAACAGCCCAACGGTTCCACCACCTTCAGCCGGGGGCTTTCCATCCGGGCCTTACCCTGGGGGTCTGCTCTACTCCCACGGTGTTCCGTACCCGTTCACGGGGCCTGGTCCTTATGCCCCATACTTCCACCACCTCGCAGCCAATCACCATCACTCGCATGGCAGCCTGGGTCACTCCCACACGTGATTGTGGCAGCGACCAGGGTCCCAGGACCCTCGGGTCGAAAAAGAAAACGAGAACAGTTGTGGACTTCCAAATTAGTGACGTTTGTGGACTTCTTAGTGTTCTGTACGGACATTTTGAACCCTAAAGTCTGTTCACTATAGTGTGAAACGGTTGACAATTTAGAAATAAAAAGCTTTTGTAAATCGACAAAGAAAATGAGTTCGTGGTCCTTTTTTGCAAACAAAAATGAAATGTTGAAAAACACAATTAGGCTTCCTGAATCTAATTTCGTTTTTTGCATCCTATTTAAATGACATGTGTCCCAAGTTCTCAACAATAATGGAAGTTAAATAACATGCATAGCAATTTAAATTTCGTCTTTCAAAGAAACTTAATTTAAATGTCACAATGACCATTTAAAGTGAACAGACTATAGTTTGAAAGTGACGGAACTGTATAATAATAGTGCAATTTATTTAAGGTAACATTATGAATCGATTGTGATACGTATTTAATAAGATAAATAAGGACTTTATGGTAATTGTAAGTATAAGAAAAACAGTTTCTTTGTTAGCTGCCGACCGTGTATAATAGGTTAGACTACTAAAAAAAATATATTTAGGCCGTCAGTTCGATTACCAAAAAATATTGGGCATGTATTTTATCTTTTGCCACGTCACCAAAAAATGAACACGATACAGTGCGTTCAAATTAAGCGTGACGTCAATCCTATTTAGAAAATGTATTACGTATTATCCACAAGTGACGCAACAAGCCCCCCCACTCCCGAACTTTGATGCTTTTTATCTTTGTATTTTTGTTGTTGATTTGATAAAGTAAAAAATACGTGTCGAATATTTTTTGATAATCTAGTTAGTGGACTACAAACAGTTTTTTTTTTACCCAGGAGTCATCTCAACTTTTACAAAGCTGAGTATTAAGGCGTATATAGCCGCCAAGTGGCGCCCTCATTGAATAAAAAATCGTAGCAAAGCGTAGAAAATAAAGACTAAAGAATCCTATGTTTCGTTTGTTACAAACAACTACAACTACTTTGGATACGAAACACTTTGAGTCCTGTTTTAACAACGTAAAAATAACATACCTTATGTGTAACAAACGCAACATAGGGTTCTTTAATCTTTATTTTCTATGCTAAGATACGAATTTTTATTCAATGAGGGCGCCACTTATGGGGAGGTACGCCCTTAATAATATTGCGACTCCTAGCCACAATTTCTTATTTATGTATAAGATCTTGAGCAAAGACGATGCTTTTTTTATTGACTCAATCAGTTTAATAAATAGGTACTAAATAGAATGCGGCATTACAACTTTTGAAATATTTCTTTGCATTTTAGTAATTTTGCGCATACGGCATAGTGATCTCAAATTATTTAATTGCTTGTGTATTTGTTGGCAGAGTTCAATTGATGTAACAATTGTATGAGGAAAAATAGCCGAAGACTGGAATGATCCATTACAAAGCAAAGTTAGCTTACCTAATTTTAGTAAACTGACACTTGGTCCTTTGGTCCTAGCGTTTGTAACATTATTTAAAAAAAAAGCAATTGAACACCAAACGATATTGATAACAAATGTAAATAAATAGTATTAAGTCATGTATAAACCTTTTGTAAATATTGCAGTACCCTTAAGAAAATGCTATGTCCCAAGAAACTGCTTTTACGGTAAGCAGCTGTAATTTATTTATGTAATTTATCATATATTTGTATTTTATTTAATTTTATAAAATTTTCATTGATAAACGTCTGATTTTTTCTGTTTTATGGCTTCAGGCTATTTAAAATATAACTTTTTCTAGAGCAGTCTAGCTGTCTTTTGTATCCAATTGACCATTATGTTCCTTTTAAATGTCCAATTCAAAAAACATTTTTTTTAATATTGAATTTACTAAAACTGCAAGGAATGTTCAAGGTTTGCATTTAAGACCAGAAACCTTTCTTGTAACTAGAGATTGGCAAAGACTACTCGGTTTGAACCTGAATATTAGGTTTAAACCTTTTTCTACGCCATCTCTATCTGTACATCAATCAGAAAATAGTTTTTTTATTACCTAGAATCAGAAAGCATGTTCAGACAAAAATTTATAGATAGGATTGAAATTGAAATCAACGCAATTTTATAAAAACTTCTTTACTTCGTTTATTAAAATAAATCATCCTTAAGTAATGATGATTTATTTTAATAAACGAAGTGCGTTACGTCATAACTAGTAGACTGTATGTATAGTGTAGACTACTACTATGCGAAGAAAACTGCTGATGCAAATGCTTAATACTATAAACCCATTTATTTGAGCTCATACTTAATCTCTCCCCTTGTCTGAGCATGCTTTACAATATACCTAAATAGTTAAGTATTTGCTAATACGATGCTCAACGCTGTACATATTGTAACTAGTTCGGCCACTACATTAACTCGATGTTGACATAAAATAGTTTCAAGTTATATACAACTGGTTTTATTTAACTACATAACCTTCCACACATACCTATATTTACAACGAGCTAACCCGACAGACGTCGTTCTATCAAAAGATGTGTTTTTACGGTTTTCTGTGCAATTTTCAATTCCCACTTCATAAGAACCTTTTTATCAAATTGGTCCAACCGTTCTCGTGTTTTGCGCTTAGCAACACATTTAGCTATTCATTTTTATTTAAATAGATAGATAGAAGATAGATCACCAATCTGTGAAGACCAAAGTGGCCACTAGTCCAGTCGAATAAGGGCAGTACCGGCGGAAAATCATCATCATCGGGACATGACTCCAACATAGTTTTCAAAAGACTAGGGACAGCCTATTCCAAACTATTTGGGAGTCGGCTGCCAGTCTTAGATCCGTCATAGATGGATTGCTTGGAGCTGTCAGTGCAGACTGCCTAAAGCGGTCGCTGTTGGGTGATCTGCAGTTTCAATACAAAATTAATGATTGCCATACAAAAACCGCTCAAGCAGTTCATTTATTTTCGTAGCTAAAAATTTACTGACTGTTCCAAGCAGTACGTCTATGGAGGTCCCGACCGCAACACGACTGCTCTCGTGCACTTTGTCTCGACTGCTCTAAGCACGCCGACTGTGGCGGGCCTAACTCGACTATCTGACTTCTACAACCCAGTTACAAGGTAACTGGTATCCATTGACAAGACTAATTGTCGGAGTTTGTGGCGGATTTGTTTTTGAGTGAAATTCAGTGCCGGTTTTAATTATTCGCAAATTGATTCCTAGTGGATATTGTGATGTAAAATTGGTGTAGTTTTGTGACTCAAGTGTCTACGTAACTGGACAATATGTGGAATCACTAAAACGTAGCTGAATGCGTAGTAAAATGTAGCTGAGAATTATAATTATTACTCTTTTATTATTTATTGTAGTATTGACTACCTTAGCGAAGCTTGCCGAGAAGGCTGACTCGACACATTTGCTGCCAAAATACTGCAAAACTATTAGAACGTGTTATATCTGCATTGTAATAAAAAAAGTAACACTATTCTGTAATTAAAAAATTAATACTTTCTAAACTTGACACTGGCTAAATGCACAAACAATGCGAAACCAAAATTAAAAAAAAAGACATCTATAAATGACAGCCGTCATCGATGGCTTAAAATACAGTGTGAGAGTCTCAATGTCAAACAGCTAATTAGGCCAAAAGTCCAGCCCAGCTCCCCAGTGGGCAGGGCACATTGCTCGCAGAACAGATGGTCGATGGGGCCGAATAGTTCTGGAATGGCGACCGTGTACCGAAAGTCGCAGAGTTGGAAGACCTCCCACAAGGTGGACTGGTGACTTTGTGAGGGTCACGGGAATCTGATGGGTGCGAGACGCATAGGACCGGTCGTTGTGGCGACACTTGGTGGAGGTCTACGTCCAGTAGTGGATGTCTTGCGGCTAAAATAATGATGATGATGATGACGAATCTATTCACCAACAGGTACTTTTAAATACCTGTATAGGATTCGGTCAGTTAGTTAGAAAGAAGAAGCAATTTGCACATTCCAAAACATAGATCTCTATCGTTCATCTTCGTTACGAGCCCAAATCCAAATAAATGTTTTTTCTTTCTTCTTTCTTTCTTTCTTTCTTTCAAATCCGTCAGTTCCTAAATAGAGATCTTTCTATATTTATGACACTTTTCCTGGTCCTTATTTACACGATATCATACATTTATTATTTATTAGATTCATGGGCGGGGGAAACAGGGGAAGTCTTATCGCCTCGAGCCATCTTAAGGGGTAAAACTACCCTTGTACGGCATCCTTAAATATTTAAGATGAAAAATAGTGTAATATGAAAATAAAATTACATAGTACATAAATAATAAGTTTTGAAGTATGCGGTCGGAAGGACCAATTTCTTGAAAGAGTCATTATGAGCTTTTGCTCATAATGAATTGATGATGATGAATTGATTTGTTGATTTGATGATGATGACTTGGGTACGTAACTCGTCAACTCATCGGCGACAGCGCTTAATAAATTGTGGTTTCAATTTCTGTGTCTGGGTGTAATTTATCTATAATATGTATGTATTTAGAAATATATAAGTATGTTTATCAGTTGTCTAGTACTCATAACACAAGCTCTGCTTAGCTTGGGACTAGATGGCGTTGTGTGATAGTTGTGGAATATTATTATTATTTTGTCGTTTATTAATTTTCTATACATATACCTATAAATTATAATTTTAAATATTTCTTACAAATCATATAAGAAAGAAAAAAAAACATTTAAAATTATAAAAAATAGTAGTCCGCCGGTGTCGGGAGCAGGGTCCAAGCTACCGGTGGTTAGGGCTCCAGAGACAGGAACCTCCTCACAATGCGAGCCGTATCGAGGAGTACTGCCTTCTGTATCAGGCCCTTGATCCAACCGTGCAACGACAGCTTCGACAGGTGGTCGTCGAGGCTTTTGGCTATCAGGCCGTTGGCGGTAACGATTATCGGCACAATGACAGCCGAGTCCACATTCCACATATCGACAACCTCGTGTGCTAAATCAAGATATTTCATTTGTTTCTCTTTCTCAGCTTTCACGAGGTTCTCGTCATGTGGGATGGTGACATCGATTATCATTGTGCTGCGCGCTAATCGGTCTATCACCACTATATCAGGCTTATTTGCAACAATAGTCCTGTCAGTGATGATAGACCGATCCCAGTACAACGTGACATGGTCATTTTCGAGAACTGGGTCGGGCACATATTTGTAATACGGCACCTCAGAATCCACAAGTTTGTATTTCAAAGCAAGTTGCTGGTGAATAATCCTGGCCACTTGGTTATGCCTGTGCAAATACTCGCTGTTAGCAAGACGAGAACAACCAGAGATAATATGTCTGATGGACTCACCCGGACGATGGCATGCCCGACACACGTCAACCGTCCCATCCTTCATAATATGTCTCCGGTAGTTATTCGTCAAGATAACTTCGTCCATAATCGCACAGACAAAACCTTCAGTTTCCCCGAAGAGGTCGCTGAAACGTAGCCAGGCCACGGACGCCAAGAAATCTACATCAGGCCCATGAAGAGCCCGATAAAAGCGCCCGTGAAGCTCCTTGCCTTTCCATATCTCCTTGCGGTCATCAGTAGTGAGTACTACAGGTTTGCGCCAGTTCTCTTTTGCCATGGACAACGGGGTGAGTCCCTTGTCCACTGAGACCACATCTCGGTGCATACCCACGTCGGTTTCTAGAAAATATTCTCTTAGACTGCACACCTCGCGGTTGTGGAGAGTCTTAGCGTTTAAAAAGCCTCGACCTCCACACTTCCGCGGGATGTACAGTCTCATCACCGATGAACGTGGGTGATGCATCCGGTTTGCGGTCAGCAGCGTACGGACCCTCCTATCCAGGGCGTCGAGTTCGGTCTGAGTCCATTTGAGTATGCCGAAAGAGTACATCAAAACCGGCATGACCCAACCGTTGAAGGCGCGCACCTTATTCCCGCCCGACAAAAGGCTGTTCAATACCTTTTTCAGGCGGCCAAAGAAGCGCTCCTTCAGCGATTGTTTCATGTCAGTAACATTAATGCTTAACGCTTCCGACATACCCAAATATTTGTATGTTTCGGTCGAGGAGAGGGATCTAAGGTGTATGAAATCCGAGAGTTGGATCCCTTCGGATTCCATAATCTCCCCTCGCTTTACATGCATGACTGCACATTTGTCCACACCAAATTCCATCCTGATCGCGCTACTGAAAGTTTCAGTTACCTTCAGTAACTCCATCAGTCGCAAATTGTTGGGGGCAAAGAGTTTCAGGTCATCCATGTAAAGAAGGTGAGATATGGCTTGACCACCTCTTCTCAACCGATAGCCCAGCCCCGAGTCCTCCAGCAATGTGCTTAGAGGATTCAGGGCCAAGCAGAACCAAAGAGGACTCAAACTGTCGCCCTGAAATATTCCCCGTTTAATCCATATAGGTTCATCACTCCCCTGGATTGGTCGACATCCTGGATAGCGAAGGACTGTCTTCCATTGCCCCATACATGACCCAAGGAAGGTGCGCAGAGTTGCATCTATTTTGTACAACTCCAACACCCTCATGAGCCATGTATGTGGAACAGAGTCGTAGGCCTTCTTATAATCTATCCAGCATGTCGACAAATCCTTGTGGGATCGACGAACCTGCTGGCTTATGGCCATGTCTATGAGGAGTAGCTCCTTAGTACCGCGGGACCTGTTCCTATATCCATTCTGAGAGGCAGACATAATTGAATTACTGTCAATGTGCCGATTAATTTTCGCTCTCAGGATGGATGTAAGAAGTTTATAGACCGTCGACAAACACGTTATCGGTCTATAATTCTTAGGTTCCGCGGGACTACCTGTTTTATGGAGCAGGTGGGTAACACCAGTTGTTAGGAACTCAGGCAGCGACCCAGACTCTAAGGATGACTGGAACTGAGATGCTAGAAGCGCGTGTGAGCTGCTATACCACTTTAGCCAGAAGTTATGCAGCCCGTCCGGTCCTGGAGACTTCCAATTCGGTAACGGACGGACTGCTCTGGCTACATCTAATGGGCTGATGTCTATTTTCTCCATTTCTGGTATAGCTTCGCACACACGCTCGAGATCACGCATCCAGCCACCCTCAGTGTGACAGACGGGCACCGACCAAATGCTGCGCCAGAATGTACTCGTGGCAACATCATCCGGGCGGCACCCATCCGTCACATTTTGTTCAGGTCGCTCCCAAGCTCTATAAACCCACCTCTCATCGCTATGGAACATGCGATTCTGCGAGTACCGGTCAACTCGCCGCTTATACCGCCGAATACGGTTTGCCCATGCACAAACTTTCTGCTTCAGGAAGTCGATGCGCTCTGTGACTCGGGACATGTATTCTCGAGGGTTGATTTCAGTCCCCGAGAACGCCCGCCTCACAAAGCGCATCACACGTGGACGTGTATTGCCCTCCCTGAAGCAGATTAGTTTGCCGATGAGTACCCTGGCCCCATCGATACGCCTCTCGATCCTGCATTGCCAGGCTGGTACAGCAGGCTTTGGCCGAATATCTCCGTCGCTAATCGGAAACTTCACGTTGGCCAAACGACATGCCGCAACAGCCCCGCAATACAAGATTGAGTGCGTATCAACGAGGTTCTCGCTGCTTTCAAAGATGTTTTTAAGCAGCGAGTCCAAAGCACACACCAACGCCCTATTTTTTTTGTGCATGGGTAAACGTGGTAAACGGGGTCTAAGTTCGGTCGGAGTGAACCTATACTCGCGAAGCGCATCCTCCAGTGCGCTCCTCAGTCGATCGATTATTATTATTAATGAACTATTTACAATTATTTTCTACAAGTAAATTGCTAGATTATAATTAGGCAAGTATGGTTGGCTTAACTCAGTTCCGAACCTACGTCTCAATCCTCCAAGAACTCGGTAGCAAACAGCGTCTTTCTTCCATTATCCAATGTCGTATTATCACTTTCTTTAGACATATCACACGTCGAGAAGACACATCTGTGGAACGATTTGTAGTGCAGGCAAAAGTTGAACAACAAGAGCGCGCGGCCGGTCACCAATGCGTTGGAATACGACTGGATCACCAATGCGTTTTGGATATAATGATGACCCATAATTTACAAACCATATTTGTACGCCGGAAACGGAAAAATATTATGATCGGATATATAATGCACTGTATAACAGCCTTGTACAATATTCTGACAAACAAATGCATTCTATTCTATTCTATTCTACCGACAAAGTCAAAACTATAATCAAGAGTCCACGTATATACAAGAAGAGCTACAGTACGGGCGAAATGGCGACGGATTGTGAAGCTTGCCGTCATCCCTTTTTTTTAGAGTGGGAAATCATCAAATGACTTCTCCTGCTCTGGGTGGGAGGAGTGTCATACTCTTACTAACTAAATTCCACCTGTGTTCCTTTAGTTGCCCTTTGTGTTCCAATTCCGCGGCGAGTCTTTCGAATAATCCCGCGACCCTGGTTGCCACCACCCCTGATGTGACGACCACGATCACTCTGCCAAGAGTGTAACAGTAGTGTATGGGTATAAGAGTTGGGGAAGACAACCGAAATGATGAAAAAACTATATGCAAGTGCAACATGGCAAATATAGGTATGAACACCGTGTGGTTTTAGACAGTAAGAGTCTGATAGACCCCTGCGCCCGCCTCAGGGCGGAGGGCATCCATCAAGATTTCCACACATTAAAAAAAAGGTATGGGTATGCTAGAAAGGGGGCGACTACTGAAATGATGACAAATATACATAGAGTCTGACCAACGAAAGCTGTCCAAGAAAAAGGCGGCAATTAAAAAAAAAACAATAGCTGTTAACCCTGTTTATGCACTGCTTAAACGGAGTTGATATTTTTTATTATTCAAGAAGTATTTACTACTTACATCAGTATTATATATTATGTACGAGTAATAATTAGACATGTAATAAATTGCACTTATAAATAAAATATATTTTAAAATTTTCGCCTTTTTTCTTGATAGCTTTCGTTGGTCAGACTCTAGATGTGTAGAAGACATGTTGAGCCGAGCCCAAATTAATTGCATGAAAGGACACAAGAGAATGCTGATCATGATATTAAGTTAAAATGTGTACCTAAGTCTAGGATAAAGCAGCTGAAACTCTTGCAAAGGTAGTTTTACAAATTACGAGTGAGGGACTTCATTCGTCGCGGGTGTGTTTGGAAAGAGTCACCGCGCCCCTGGCACAGGTAACTGAAAGAACACGGGTCGGTTTTAGTCAGTAAGGAGGAGTCTGACACGCCCTCCCGCTCCTTAATTTCCCACCCAAAAAAAGGGACTTTATTCAATCATACAAAGAAATCAAAGAGACATTTATAAACAAATTGGAGACTACTTAAAGTTCGTAGTTTAATGACACGAATGTTGCCTTCAATATTATACTGTTAAAAGAAACTTAAGGATTGTACATACTGCGTAATAATATTACATAAACGCAACAAACATTTATGCTTGCAACTTTACAGCTAAAGCAAGATTTAAGACGATAATGGTGATAGTGATAAACGAGGACTATAGGCAAGAAAAACATGAAAACATCCTAAGTATCGCCACATTTGCTACTAGCTCTTCGTTATACCAACAATATCCAAAAGAACCGCTGACAAAATTGGCAAATACATCAAAGAATAAATAATTGACACGAATGACGACTAGAAACTTTCACGCGGTCTAAAACCACATGATTGACATCTTTACATCCATCCATCGAGATTAACTAGCTAAAAATGTGTTGAACGGTTTTTTTTTTAAACGCGGCCTTCTTTGAGCGTATTCAAAATGGCGGCGAGTCATCTGTCATTTTTAATTGTATGTCAAACGGCGCGTACAGGACGGCTTGCCGACGAGGACGCATTAAGTATATTTAGTTTATTGCGTTATAAACGAAGCTATTATTGGGAACCCTAATTTGAATTTGGCTACTGTTTCGTTGGAAGAATGTGGAGGATAATTTATTATGGTTTACTCATTCTTCTATTACCTACCTCTAGGAATTTCCTGGAGTACCAAGCTAGAATAGAGGCTAAATCACTCACTGCTTTTGACATTTGGGATTTTGTCATAGGTATGAGTAACTTGGTAAGTACCTAATGTACCTAGCGTTATAAAGAGGTAAAACAGTTTATTGGAGGTAATCTCTGCAAGCTCTCATTTGATACCTATAATTAATTACTGATAGTTACACCATAACTAAGACTCATAGGCTACTTTTTTGTCCCGGAATATTATGTTATGATAGGCCCCGAAAGCAAAGCCGCCGGAAATAGCTAGTCATACCTAAATATAGTTAAAAACAGAAGCAAAACCAACATAACCCACAAAAGCTCTAACTTCAGACTCAATTTTCCCAGACAGAACCAATAACCCCATGCTGCATCCATATTACGTTAAATTCAAAACTGAAACCGTTTAGAATCAATATAATCGTTCTGACTGACCGGAATAGGATGTCGTTTAGGTGTTTACAGTCCAATGCTGGCTGTTAACGACCCAATGGGAGGACATCAAAGTAAAACCAGCCATCGACGTACTAATGACCGCTTTGAACGCAATAATTGCTTCAGGATTTAATGTCTTAATTTCTTTAAGGACTGCAGTATTGTGAGCTTGTTGGAAAAGGTGTGAGGGAAAGAGATAGAGCTAGTGGTCCGCTTAAGAAAGGAGAGGAATCAAAGATCTGATTGTGTCTGGTATTTGCGAATCGAATGTTTATAGCTTTCAGCATCAAGTACGACTTTTAACAGTAACTAGAATCGCTTAACTTATGAAACAAAAGATCGTCTGTTTTATTTTCGCTGGTGACCTCAGGCTGTCGCAGTCCACTTCTGCACATAACCAGTCAGAGCTGCACCACATCACCTGGTCCTCCTCTTTCCGCATACAGTTTGCCTCAGCTCAATTTTAAGATCATCGGCAAGCTGGTGGAAAGACGTTATTTAGGCTACGTTTACCCAAAAAGCTTCCAACTGTAGCTACATAATGTTTGCAATCTGCGACCAGTATAGACCAGTTCCCAACCGTCCTTCGATCAATAATACTAGATCACTTACCACGTCCTCATTATCATCATCATTTCAGCCGATAGACGTCCACTGCTGGACATAGGCCTCCCCCAAGTGTCGCCACAATGACCGGTCCTGCGCATTCATGTTGTGGTTGACTGTAAGAGATGCAGCACTTGAATATTTAAAAAATATTTTTTTGTTAATTTTGTAATGTTGACGATCATACCAATAAATAAATAAATGCCATAAATAAACCTTTAACTCTCTCCCTCAACCCAAGCGCCACAGAATCCATCTCCAACTCACTCACAGCCACTGTACCGCATTTATTTCACAATAAACTATTTATATAACGTTTCTTCAGACGTTCGACAAGAACAACTGGCAATTAAAAGTGACAAATGGTATGAGATATAAGTCCTCTCATGTCATGTTGTAACGGTGTGTTCGCTTCAAAGACTCCACGCCGGCTTCTGATCTTTTCACTGGCCACTTCACACTTGTTGACAGCAGTGTGATAGTTTGAAAAGAAAAAAATGTTTATTTTTTTCTTTATGGTCCTTCGATACGCGACTTGTAATTCTGATTTTACGTGTGGTTTAGAATGGTTATTTTAATAAGTTAATACTATAATAAGGTACCTGGCCAATTAAACTTTATCTTTGTTTAGGTTCTAAAGAGATCTCTTTTGTTTTACAACAGGTTTAACTACTTACATAAGTTTTATTTTATTTGCTTCAAAAGATCAAGGTAAAGAAAGCAGAAGAATTTTAAATTTTAGTAGGACGATAAAACCGCGCTCAATTAAAAATCGTTGGACCAAAATCCTATATCTGGTCCTGTTCTTTAATCCGGAATCAGCCAGTTTTTCAGACTTAGTATTAATGAATATAGGTCTTTTGCCGGATTAGACTCAATCAAGTCAAATACACTCTGTTATCTGACACCACAGAATCGCTGAAACGAAGACACATTTTAATTTTTAAAAGCTGTAGATAGTTAACTATCAAATAAAGACATCATTAGAGATATTCTTAATAGATTTAAAAGGAACATTAAAAGATTATCCGAAATTAGCGCGACATTAGTAGCATTTAGATCTGAAATGTCACGATTAATATTGGACCAATAGACCTTCCATCATAAACAAGACCGTATATCTAGGCTGTTTGCGTTTGCTACTGTTGCCTGCCAGTCGTTAGCTTTTGACAGATGATGATAAAAAAAAGATTAAAGCAAAATGTCCGGTAGTGTTATGACGCGTGACCGTTGGCTGTATACTGTATCGCCTTGTCGTCTAGTACATTAAAAAGCAATAAATGTTATAAAGAAAAGTGTACGAAGACAATTTTGTGAATTATTAACGGTCGTTTGTGGACGAAAATACATTCCCATTTCGACATGCATTAAATGATATTTTTTAGATATTTTTTCTTATCGTTGTTTCCGATGTTTGTCTGTAAGTACGTCATTTGTGAAATATGGTTTAGTGGTTTTTAACTAGTAGTTAAAAAACACTAAACTTTATTTTATGCAGTTCCGTGTTTTCCTAAACTGCCGGTTTAATTTATGATGTCACACTTTTATTCAGTCGGAGTTTGACACCCGGTTTCTGGAAAGAAATTATTATTGCGTCACAAATTAAACGCAAGTGATGTTGCAGACGGCGAGCAATGGGTAGCTCCTCGTCCGACAGGACTAGGCCCGGGTAGACGGCGGTTTGTGTTCCACGCGCGCTTCAAAGAGATGTCAGCAAGAATTGACCGGGCCCGCTAGAGCCGATGCTTTCCAGCAGGCGTATTCGCCAACACTCACACGGCACTTTGCCGTACATTACTGCTTTGACGTATAGGAAATCCGTAGTGCCTATTATAATCGATGTTCACCGAGCAATGTACTGCATAGTGCCTATCAAATTGATGTCAACTGAGTTAGCGAATACACCTGCAGGGTCGCGGGAGTGTTCGAAAGAGTCACCGCGCCCCTGGTACAGGCAATTGAAGGAACACGGGTGGGTTTTAGTCAGTAAGAGTCTGACACGGAGAGCAAGAGAAGTTATTTGTTGATTGCCCAACCTGACAAAAAAAAATTAAGTGATGAGATCGGCTGCTCAAAATTCATTCAACCATTCACAGTTTCAAATACGTGTTTGACAATTTGTCACATTAATTTAACAATCCTTTTCTTCCCAGGAACTTGACCTTAATCTTTGTGGTTTCATTAAAGTGAATCAAAAATAGACACTGAATAAGAAAATCCACGGTTTTTCACTAGTCAAAAAACAATTACGAAAACGTTTCGTGTCCACAAAACCACTTAAACGTTCTCTTATAATATTTAAATAAAAGTTTATTTTTAATATTAATTACGACCCTTTTAACAAACGATAGTGGTTGTCAGAACGCGCCAAACGTCTCTTGTTTTATTTTTTAATGTTCTTTTTCTAAATTATTGTCTTTTGACGCATAAACGTGCTGGCTGATTATTTTTGTATGTGTTATGATTATGAATTATATTTCTGCGTTCCGTTTAAAAAGTATTTATCATGCGTGGAACATACTTTTTGGTGTAATTTCTTTTGTTTATTATTAAATGCTGCAACTTCAGACGTTTTATTATATTTCAGAACCTGTCTGTGTGTTTAGGTATGCCAATTTTCGTATAAATCTAGAGATGTTAATCCATGTAAACAAACAGTCACATGGCACACTAGAAAAGTACGTATTGCAATAAAATGTTCTGTGCTGCTTCTTGCACAAGCGCCAGAATGAATGTGAGTGGAACAAGGACTATGGTTGAATGATCGGTTCTAGTGTAAACATAAATATATCAAATTAAAAAAAAAAAAAATAATTAAAGGGTCACTAACTGGCTGAACCAGTAACTCGGTCAAAATGATTCGCAGTTTAAAACCTAATAAGTACCTACCTACATCTGCCTACAAACTTGCTAGGTACTTAAAGTAAAGAAAGTATTATTATTTCAGTCCTCCCCCCTCCCGATTTGGGTCAAGGCCTCCCTAAACTTATTCCTGCACATGCAGGGTTTACCTCGGCTTCGCTGCCATTCGGCAACCTTAGTTATCTAAGTAGGGTTGCCGACTAACAGAAAACAATAGAGTTAAAACCAATGTCGACAGAAGTCTAATTTTGATCCTAAAAGCATAATGAGCCATCATAACATTAAGAGCATGTAAAATTGGCGCTCTGCATAAACGTTATGTTTAATTAAATATATTTACAGCCATTACGATCGTCAACGCCTGGGCTTTTGATCCGGTCACACCGAGTCAAGTCGGGCAGTAGAGTGGTAAGACAAGTGCTGTCATGCTCAATATTTCGTATTAGTGGATGTAAAATTAGATAGTTGCGATTTAGTTTGTGGCTTGTGCTATATATAAGAAAATAGTCTTATGAAATGTTTTTTTAAATTTATCTATTATTCATCGCAGATGATCGATGGGGCCGAAAGGTTCGGAGTGGCGACCGCGTACCGGAAGTCTTCCCACAAGGTAGACCGATGACCTGGTGATGAACGCGGGAATCCCTATTTCCTGCAGTTTTGGCCTATGTCCTGCAGTGGACGTCTTTCAGCTTAAATTATTTCTTGAATTTTTTTTGTTGAGGTTGGGAAATCTGCATATTACTCTCAACTCTTACCGTTTAAAACCCACTCGTGTTGTTCTTTGCATTCCAGGTCCGCCGTGACTTTTACGAGCACTCCCACGACCCTGGCAATTTCTTGACTTTAAGGGGGCAAGCGCTAGGGTTACCCGCGAAATTCAATTTTAATGATTATAATTCTATTAATATATGTAATCAACACAGTCTGTCTGTGACCACCATAAGGGTGCATTTGGTGTGCAGTGACCAACGGCTACCTGCGGCTAGCTTGGTTTCGTCCACCAATAGTATTGCAGTAACACATTGGTAAAGATTTTTTATTTGTTCAAAAATATAATAATAAGACCAACCATGGCATAACCATGTATCTCGCAAAGAAACAATTTTTTTGCGTAAAACATGGTTAAAGTTAAAGAAATACTGACCGGCAACAGATTCGGTGCTTATGATTATGACGTTCACTTATAGAATTTAGTAAAAGGCCAACCCGGAAAATTAAACACGAAGACGTTTATTCATAAAAATATAATTAATATAGTATAACGTTGTTGCGCAATGAGACGAACACAATTTGAGACAAAGCCCAATTTTGTAAAGCTATTCGACATCAACGTAATAGGCGGGGCGGATATGCTTCACAACTTGCAAGCAAAAATTTTTCGAAACTGTTCACAGACAGACTGTGTTGATTACTGATACGTATTCAATATAATAACTGCTTCAGGATGCTGTTGGGACTGCCGCGCTTTTGTAGTGCGTCCGGTATGTTCGCATTTGCGCATACCGATGATTTTTACGCCATAATGCGCAAAAAAACAAATTCCGTCTTATCAAGTGCGCGGTCTAGTACTAACGGCATCCTAAGTATGTTGATGGATAAGTGCGACGCACCTTGGTTGTCGCACGCTGTGGTTTCTTTTATTTGTTTCTGTGTTTTTTCACTAACAATAGTTTTTTAAGGACTATGTTACTAACAATTGGGCCTAGTTGCCATAAATAAACAAAATATTATTACTATTAATATCTAATATATACTTTCTACGACGAGAATCATATTTTGACCAACGTACAACCTGACACTGACCTGCAAATTGCAAAGCGTGAGAAAATTTTAATTTCGCGGGTTACCCTGTACATTTCACTTAAGATTTAAATATATAATTGTATATAATATATATAATTGTTTCCTGATAGCTACAACCTGGGAGTCTTTAAGTCAAGAGTGAATAGGTTACTTCTAGGCAAGCGTGCTCCATCTTCGACCACATCATCGCTTACCATCAGGTGAGATGGTGGTCAAACGCGTGACTATCAATAATAATAATAAAAAAAAATTCAATGATAAATAAATGATGAAAGGCTGATCTGCAGGTGTAATCGCTAACTCAGTTGACATCAATTTGATAGGCACTATGCAGTACATTGCTCGGTGGACATCGATTATAATAGGCACTAAGGTTTTCCTATAAGTACGTCAAAGCAACAATGTACGGCAAAGTGCCTATCAAATTGATGTCAACTGAGTTAGCGAATACGCCTGCTGATGTCCTTCCTTGCTTTAGTGACAGTCTCACAAGTACACCTTTTCCAATTGTGACTCGGAGTTGAGCCAAAAATATCAGTTTCTTTGTCGTAAATGTTTTTCAACTATCTAATAATTTCATAATACGTGTAACACCATAACATTAGACACATACCACCTGTTCGGTCATTAGGTGTAATTAGAGCAGTAATAATCGCTTAGCCACACCCGATGGATAAAACTAATTGAGGAGGCGCGGGCAAACGCTAAGTCAATTATAATTTTATTATTTTAAGTCTGTAAAACAGTGATAATACAAAAACACGACGATGTTTGTAATGAAAGACCAAAAAAATTTGGTCCTTCGGTACTAGGAAATCAAAATTTAGGTACAAGTATTGGGTACGACAAAGTTAAGTAAATGTTAGAAATGGACCGACTGGTTGGGAATCCGATTATCCTGATCCAAACAAGAGATAATTATAGTTTTCTATTAGATATCTTCGAGTATTACTTTATAGAGTAAGATCCCAGAGCCGCCAGATTTTACTAGTTTTCTGATTTAAAAAAATGTGGGATTGAGTAGTGTTAGTATTTAGTTTGTAGTAGTTATTTTTTTTTCGTACGTGAACCTGCTAGCTTTTTTATACATAGAGTGGGAAACCATTAATTGTCCGACTCACCAGTGAGTTGCGGGGCTTCACAGGTTAAATAACTTCTCCCGCTCTGTGTGGAGCGGGAAGGTGTGTCAGACTCTTACTGACTAAAACCCACCCGTGTTCGTTCAGTTGCTTGTGCCAGGGCTGCGGTAGAACCTGTATAGCACCCTCCCAAATCATCAAATCAGATTTTCATTTAATTACTCCTGCGAACGCTGAAAGTACCTACATACTAATACTACTCAAATCTACACATTTTGTTAATCAGAACATCATCATCATTATTTTCTTAGATTTTGTCTTTTAATAATTTATTATTTATTTATTATATTCTTTATTGTACACCATGCATGATACATAACTAAAGAAACTTAAAAACTAAAGCAAATACAATCGGCGGCCTTATCGCTTTCCGCGATCTCTTCCAGGCAACCTAGAATGGAGAGTAATTGCCTGGACAAGATATGGGGCTGTCATTGGTGTGACAATACAATATTCAATACAATACAACAGATACACATACATATGCTGTATAATATATACACAAATATAATATATATACACATATAAAGTAAAAATAAATGACTACCAACGATAATCACAGTGACAGGTAGTGTTCCTTTACCAGCCTTTTAAACACAGGCAACGATTGAGCGCGTTTTATTGCGTCAGGCAATGCATTCCACAGACGAGCAGCTTGGACAGCAAAGGATCTATCCAAGAAAGTCGTGGAATGCATTGGCATTTTCAGTCGTAAGTTATCTGATGACCTGAGACATTTCGTGTGGGAATCACAAAGAAACTGAAAACGATTTTTGAGGTAAAGAGGGGTGAAAGGGGAAAAGAGTATATTTATTTATTGTTTTATAATAATTGTATTCTTAGTATTTATTTCTATTGTATGCTTTGTTAAATTTTAATTGATTTATATTCTAGTTTTTGTATCACTCAGCCAACAAATTGCAAATGCCATGTACGCCGTTATTGTCATGAACATCAGACCACCTGTGGAACAATTGTTTTGTTTTTAATGTTAAATGTATGTGGTGTGACAGTACTCTACTCTAAATAAATCAGAAAATAAGGAATGTCTGGCGGCTTTGGGATCTGTGATAGTTTCCTTCCATATTTTACTCTAATCTGATCACTATCTTACTCCAAATGGTTATCTTTCCATCCAAGATCACTGTAACGTATCTCACTACTACCAGCATCCTTCGCAATGCAAACTGCATGCTCAATGTTACGAACAGCCATATAAAACCTCTTTTATTTACAACTTTGTTTAAGAGCAAATTACCTTTACTAACTCCCAAATGAAAATAAACTTTATCCTTTTGAAGCAAGGTTGGTTTTTAGATTCTGTTTTCCGGGTTGTAAAATATTTCGTTGATTTCGCTTTATTGGATAGTTTTAACGCTATTGAAGTGAAAATGTTTTCATTTCGATATTTTTGATACAACTTAAGTTATTGTTGACACAATGTATCTTTACATAACTGTACTGTACCTACAGGGTGTAACGGAAATGCGTGGTCATATTTAAAAACTGCTTCTCTTTCAATGTCAATTTTGAAAAAAGAAAACAATGTGTACTTCCAAACTTCCAATATTAATTTTGACCAGCTGATGATAACTTTGTACGGAAACTCCAATTTTTGAAGTTATACTTCTTTTGGCGTGTTAGGAAAAAAATTAAATGATGAGAGTAAATTTTTACACAAAAAACCTACAGCCTGAAGTTAGCTAGAACCGACACCCTGAAGTTAGCTATGGTCTGTGGTTCATGAAAAATTATTGTTTTCCTTTTGTAAACTTTGTGACAGTTTGGTTGTTTATCTTGTTACGCCAAAGAAGTATAACTTCTTATGTGCGTACATAAGGACACACACAATTTCCTTTTTTTTTTGGGAATTTACTATGACTTCATTGAAGAAAGTTGTTTATTTCCATTGGCAGAAGCAGTATCTGACTACTCATAATTTTGTAAAGCAGAATCCACTTTAGGCATAAATTTGATATCTATTATAATTAAAAAGTAGAACCATCATATCACAGAAAGTTCGCAGTCATAATCGTCTTTTGGCATATATAATTCCTATCTAATAGTCATTAAAAGGCAGAATTATCATATCTCAGAAAGTTTGTAGTTAGAATCATCTTTTGGCATACATTTCATATCCCTAGTAATTACAAGGCTCATCTATCACATCAGAATAATTTTGTATTTCTTACCACACTAACAAAATTGATTTAAGATTAATTTTACGTAAATTGCGTAATTTTGTTTAATCAATTAGGTATTTAATTATTTTTCTGCATATATTACGAGTATTATCACTAAATAAAACAGTTGATTGTGAACATGTGGTTTTTAATTCCCTATAAGAAGCATGCAAACAAGCATACACAATGCATGCAGCAATCATGTAATATGCAAACAAGCATATACCGTGCATGCAGTAGGCATGCAGCAAGCATGCAGCAAGCACGCAGCAAGCATGCAGCAAGTATGCAGCAAGCACGCAGCAAGCATGCAGTAAGTATGCAGCAAGCAGGGAGCAAGCAAGCAGCATACGTGCAGCAATTATGCATCAAGCATGCAACATGCATGGTTTCTGTCACGGCTCCGACGCTGCGGGGCTCTGGCGGTCCCAAGCGAGCTTATCGTCGCAGATGGTTTTAACGTTCACCACCGCAGCTTCGGCTTGCGCCGGCCGGCCGCCGCGGTTCTCTGCCTGCGGCTCTCTGCCTATCTCTCTCTGGTACGCTCGCGGCGGCGAGCGTACCAGAACCACCTGCTCCTCAGCTCGCAGGCCGCCTCGCCCCTACGCGGGCTTAAATTACACTCTAAGGGTAGGGCAGACAAGACTACGTGGAGTCGGTTTTGCAGCGATTCGTTTCTGTAACTACTCGTAACTTTTGTATCACAACATATTGACTTTTTGAGACAATATTTTAATTTTGTTAAAAATGCTATTTTATAGAAATGGCAATATGCCTAATAAAATTATTCTAAATGAAGTTCTGCCATCTTCATAGTATGCCAAGTGAAATTATGCCAAATAATTGTCGCTTTAAATAAACGTTATGCTTAACAAAATTATGCGGCACGTTAACTTTGCCAAAGGTTGTTATGCCAAATAAAATTCTGCCATCTTAAAAGAACACCATTGTAAATTCGGCCATATACACATTCGGCCAGACAATAATTATATTTAATCATTTTTATGCCTCAAAAATATTCGTTTAAAGAAGATTATGCCAAGTGTGTTAGGCCAAACAAATTTCGGAGCAACAAGATTCTGCCAGATAGAGGGAACCCGTATCTGACTACTCATTTACTATGAATTCATTGAAGAAAGTTGTTTAATGTCACTTCTGACCTAGACTAGAGTCAAGAGTAAACCAATATAATAAATAAAAAATAATAAAAAAAAAACTGGACTGTTTCTGTATCTGTCAAGCCAATTCTTAATTCAAATTCTATAGAGAGAATTTTGCTCATCAATTGCTAAACTGTTCAGAATTTTTTTTTGTGATATGACTGAGATTTTTTGGGTAGTTTTTTATAATAGCCTATACTGTCCCTGTGGAGGCCTTTGCCCAGCAAAGGCCTCCCACAAATGTAGAAAAAAAAGAAATAAAGAAAAAATATTTATTTGATGTATGGTAACTTCAAATTTATTAGCGGCGTACACTAAATATATGGAAACTTCAAATTTAAGGCGCTTTAAATGCCAATGACCTTGAGTGGTTAGCTTGCGTGTTCTGTGCTGAGCTCACGAAACGCCTCTTACATCCACCTAGTAATATAGGAATCGCCCATCAAGGAGCGCTGTCCGAAATTAGACGCATTATTAATTTATTATACATACAACGTTGATGTGACAGAGGGGCATTAAATTAAACTACGTATACTATACGTGTTTAGTATTAATTCGATACGGTATAAAAATAAAAATAATAATAAATGAGGTTTTTTTTTTTCAAACAAACTAAATAGCTTACAATTCAGAGTAAAACGCAACCACCCTTTATACCATACTTTATACCCATTATCCTTGTTTGCATTGCCATCTTATAGCGAAAATGTACTTGTGACTTGCGTGAGAACGGCAACAACGCGTCGTATCGTAGGTTATACTCAGATTTATCGTTTTAAGGTGCATGACCTGTGCGTATAGACATAATCAGCTATTAGGAAAGATACATCGTGTTCAAACGAGGCCAAAACTTAAAAAATCGTTTGTGACTAAACTACTGCTCCGATTTAATTGATTTTTGGTACAGAGCTTGAAAATAGTACCTAGTATAGGCAGTTTAAAGGAAAGCCCCTCTGTCGTATCAACTTTGTATAACAACAAGTATTATACTGAAACACATATACTAAAATATAAATAATTAAATGATCTTTGAAATGGTGCAAGTTTCATAAAAACGCTTCAGAGTTTTTGCGTGATTCTCGATTTTTTCCGCGTTAGACATAACTTTACAAATTAATTACACTAGGTTATAAAAATATAATTTCAAATATTCACATATCAAATTACGACGGAAATCGTTTATAGTAACATACATTTTTTAAATATATAAGACTAGCCGTTTAGACATGATTTTCAATTAAAAATTATTAGAAGTCGTTTAATTAACGGTGTTTATTAGATGTATTGGAACTTCAATTAATAGCGGGGTTCATTAAATGTTTGAAACTTACAAATTTAATAGCAGCGTTCATTAGATATTGAGAAGTTAAAATTTAATAGCGGCGTTCATTAGATCTAAGGAAACTTTAACTTTATCACAGAGCTCCAAACTCGAGGTCTAAAAAATCCGTTCACTTCTAAAAAATATGTCAGTTCAAGAAAATCGTGTTCGAATCCATTGTGTTCCAGTAAGAAGCTTGGCTTGGAGTGAATTTATCGTCTCACAATCGGCACTTAAACGTCACAAATCGTCAGTAATTGAGTATTCAATTCTTTAATAAATTGCCTCCTCATCCGCTTTCGACTTACACTGGGGTGTGTTTCCATTGTGCGAGTGTTTGGAGATTTTTCACTGTCAATGTGGACGAATGCTGCATATTGTTCAGCCATGTATATTTAGTATATTATTATCTATCATCTGTATAGGGAGACGGGCAAATTGTTTGTTATCACGAGTACAATCAGGTGTTTAAGTCATCATCTGCCTAGCCTTTTCCCAACTATCTTGGGGTCGGCTTCCAATCTAACCGGATGCAGCTGAATACCAGTATTTTACATGGAGCGACTGCCTATCTGACCTCCACAACTCAGTTACTGGGTAATACGATACCCCTTGGAAAGACGTGATGTCAGACTTTCGTGCTTCTGACGACCCGTAACGACTGTCAAAGATCCGCGATTGACAGCCAAGACCAACGGCTTAACGTGCTTTCCGAGGCACGGAGGAGTCTCGATATGTAAAGATGGTCACCCATCCACGGATCAACCCCGGCAAGCGTAGCTTAACCTGATGGATCGACCCATGCGGCTGTTATTACTTAAGGCCACGAGCTCCTTACGTACAATCACGTATTTAAGTATCGGTCACTAATTATCAGTCACCTTATATATAATATATATAAAGTAAGAACTGACTGGCTGAATCATTCACTGACTGACTGATCGATCAACGCACAGCTGAAACCAGAGTCTGTGTTTCCTGATAGCTACAACCTGGGAGTCTTTAAGTCAAGAGTGAATAGGTTACTTCTAGGTAAGCGTGCTCAATCTTCGGTCACATCATCGCTTACCATCAGGTGAGATAGCGGTCAAACGTGTGCCTATAAATAATAAAAATAATAAAATTAAGAAAAAACCGCTGGGTCTAGACTCTAGAAGCATGAAATTTTTCACAAATGTTCCTTAAATGACGTCAGTGTGCTCTAAGAAGGGATTTTTGGTAATTCAACCCTTAAGGGGGTGAAAAGGGGTTGAAATTTTATAACGGGGAAAGTACTAATTCCACACGGGCGAAGCCACTGGCATTAGCTAGTCATATTTTAAATGCGAATGTTTGGATCTGCACGAAAGACTACGAACCCAGACTTTTTACCTCAACGTGATCGTGCCAAGATGTCTAGATTACTTAAACCTCAAACTGACGTGTGGGAAGATCTTTTATCCGAATGACAATGTAGGTGGGAAGGTTCCATCAAAGGCAAACACCTCCATCAGTTCTTTCCATCGGTTCGCGAACGGCTGGATAGGACATGGCTGTGATCACTGTGTTGCCCAATTTCTCACAGGTCATGGCAAGTTTAAGAGTAAATTATTTTCCTTCAAGCTTGTTGCCTCACCTTTATGTCAATGTTCTACACCTGATTGCGAATACGAACAATCCGCACATCATATCCTGTGGGAGTGTACTCTTTGGCAAACTGAGCGCAATATTATGTTAGATAGTATTCAGCCTACGTCTGGAGTTGTCTATTAGACGGACCTTGTGGAAACTAGAACGAATTTCCGTGCGTTCAAGCGTTTTTGCCATACCTATTATTGGAATCAAGTTTCAACAGCTCACAATTTTAGGACCCATTAATATTAGTGTTTTCAACCAGTGGTGCTTGGCAACTGGGCTTACCCCAGTTGTAAAAACCCCCTTTATGCCTAATGGCCTAGCTCTGTTCTGTCTGCCGCTTGATTAGGAGGGAAGTGGAAATTATGTTTTTCTTACTCCTCCGCTATCTTTTCTGATTAATTTCGTTGCGGGACCCAAGACAGTTTAATCGTTTCTCTGGGACTCGTCGAGCTTCATTGCCTCGACGTTTTTTCTGGTGGTCGCCACTGTTGATTCTGGCTTACAGAAGTTACAGTGGTTTGGGAATAGTGTGGCGGGCTTGTCATCAAATTCATGCGAATGTTTGGATGGATGGATGTTTGTTACTCACTCACGGCTGATCGGATCTGGATGAAATTTGTCACAGAGGTAGGTTATATTCTAGAATAGCACATAGGCTATAATTTATAATGGGGGAAGTTCTAATACCACGCGGGCGAAGCCGCTAGCAGAAGCTAGTCTCCCATTCTTCTTTATTAGTCGTCATCTCATTATTCGCAGACAGTTTAATCGTTTCGCTGGGATTCGTTGAGCTTCATTTACCTCGGCGTTTTTTCTGGTGGTCGCCACTGTTGATTCTGGCTTACAGGAGTTACAGTGGTTTGGAAATTGTGTGGCAAGCTTTTACCAAGAAAAAAAAAACAGTGAGTTCATCGGAGTCTTTGAGATCAAACCAGTGGAAACGCTCCGTATCTAAGACTTCATTTAAAAGCTGCATATTTAGGCGAATCCTGAATGAGCTTTAAGCTTTTAAAAAGAATCATAGCGACGTCGGAGTACACCTGAAGGCGAAACTGTCTCCTGGTTTACAATATGTTGTATATTCATTAATATTATAACTGTTTTAATCCGTAGTGCTTGGCAACTGGGCTTATCATCATCATCATCATCATCAGCCTTTTAATGTCCCCACTGCTGGGGCACAGGCCTCCTCTCTGCGAGAGGGTGTGGGCCGTAATCCATCACGCGGGCCCAGTGCGGGTTGGTGGATATCACATGCCATCGAATTTTTTGTTCTAGAACATGCCGGTTTCCTCACAATGTTTTTGTTACGTCACTTTTGAGTAAAAAGTGGTACAATTTTAACTCAAGTGTGACGTTTTGCGAAATTTCATAGCACTGTATCGTCTTCATTTTTTGTTAACGTGACAAAAGAAAAAATATGTATCCAATATTTTTTTGTAATCTAGTGACGGACTAATAAGATTTCTTTTTTATAATCGGAGCAGTACTAATACCAAGAAAAGCGGCTGCCAGAAACTAGTGACTTCATAAACCTTAACTAAAAAACAAACGAAGACGCGCTAGTCTCGCCTGCACCTGTACACTGCTCGAGCACAGTAAGATCCCGCGCTAAATCCCTACGAGAAAATTGCTTCCGACGATTTGTTCAGACAAAACTTCCCATTTCTGTACGCCCAATATACATTTACATAATTCACTAATGTATTTTTAAAAGAACACTACGCTTTTTTATATTAACAGTTGCAGATTCTGTCAGTTATTTTTTTAGATGATTATTTTAATACCTATAGAAAAATATATATCGGTTATTTTTTTTATTTTTTTTTTATTGTTGATAGGCACGCGTTTGACCACCATCTCACCTGATGGTAAGCGATGATGTGTTCGAAGATAGAGCACGCTTGCCTAGAAGTAACAAATTAACTCTTGCCTTCAAAATCAAAAATCAGAAATCATTTATTTGCATAAATAAGGTACAGAAGGTTGACAAAATGGACAAAATTGATCTCTTATTCTGCCTTTAATTTCGGCGTGCAAATAGAAGTAAATTAAAGTACTTAATATATTGTATTAAACCTGCTACTAACATATTTTATTAAAACTATTTACTGATCATAATCATGCAGTCATTACACAGATAATTCCATTAAAATTGAAAATGTATTAGTGAATTAAATTAATGTCAATATCATAATGAAAAATAATAATTATAAATGTCAATAATAATCATGAGAGATTCGACCTAATAATAATAATTAAAAATGGCCGTGCAATTTGAAGACTTAAAGATTCCCACGTTGTAGCTATCAGGAAACACAGACTCCGGTAGGGAATTCCACTCCCTAGCTGTACGGACAATAAATGTGTTCTTAAATTGCTTTGTGCGTATGGATGGGATGTCCACCATGAACCGGTGGCACTTCGCCGTACGTCTTGTGGTTGATGAAACGGGCTTGGCGGAATCATTGTGCAATTCCGTCACACACTCCCCAAAATATAACCGATAGAAAACCGACAGGCTAGCAACTCGGCGTCTATGCTCAAGACTTTAGCATCTAGTTTATTTTTACTATTGATAGACTCCGCTTGACCCCCATCTCACCTAATGGTAAGCAATGATGTAGTCGAGGTTGGAGCACACTTGCCTCGAAGTAACCTAGTAACTCTTCATTTAAAGACCCCTAGATTGTAGCTATCAGAAAACACAGACTCCGGTTGACAATTCCAGTCCTTAGCTGTACGCACAATGGATATGTTCCCAACTCGTTTTGTGCGTGTGGGTGGGATGTCCACCATGTACCGTCGGCGCATTGCCGTATGTCTAGTGTTGTGATGATGGAACACACATGGAGGTAAAAACAAAAGAAAAGAAAAAAATGTGTGTGTACTTATGTACGCACGTAAGAAGTTATACTTTTTTGGCGCAACAAGAAAAAAAACCAAACTGTCACAAAGTTTACAAAAGGAAAACAATCATTCTTCATGAACCATAGACTATGGCTAACTTCAGGGTGTCGGTTCTAGCTAACTTCAGGTTGTCGGTTTTTTGCGACGGTGTGCGCGCGTCGTAAAAATTTACTCTCATCATTTTTCCCTAACGCGCCAAAAGAAGTATAACTTCAAAAATAACTTTATTCCACAAAAAGCGACAATCGCTTAAAATTGTTAAAATTGGTCCTTCCGTCGGTACGCTATCGGTATCTGTTTAAAACTGGATATCTTTTTTTATTAGTGCATTACTAGGATAAGATATTATCCTAGTAATACACTAATAAATAAAAGATATATATATATATATAGATTAGAGATTATTTTATTTGTATTATATATATATACATATAGATTGGGTAGATTTGGTTCTATCGAACCAAATAATTTTACTAGTATTACCTACTACCTTATTTTAGATCAATAGCGACCGGCACGGCCCCGCGCAGGTACAAAATATTATACAGGGTGCAACGGAAAGGTGTAGTCATATTTTAAGAACTGCATCTGCCCATCAATATGATCAACTTTCTTCAAGAAAACCTGAGGAAATTCTAAAAAAAATTGTTTACTTCCCATACAAATATTGATCAGCTGATGATAACTTTGTATAGAAAGTCCAATATTTTTTTTGGAATTTTCTATTTTTTCATAGAGAAAGTTGTTCATTTCCTTGGGCAGAACCGGTTCTTAAAATATGACCACACCTTTTTGTTACACGCTGTATACCCAAACGTTCCTCGTTTGTTGCTCTTTAGTTAAAACTATATTAAAATCTGTTGCGTGGTTAAGGAGCAGTTGGCGGAGAAACACACAGACGCGGAAAGCGACTTTGATTTATACAATGTGGAGATTGACATGAGATAAAAGTAGTTTTAGTTACCGCACCCCTGGGCACTCAGGCAACTGAAGGAACAGGGGTAGGTTTTAGTCACTTAAAAAAAAACCACCCAAAAGCGAGTCGGACTTGCGCGCAAAAGGTTCCGAACAAATCATATTTTTTTAAGGTTTTTTTTTTAAACTATCGGTCCAACAGATTTGGAGCAAATTTTCTGTGACAGACGGACAGACACACGACTGATCATTTAAGGGTTCCGTTTTTTCATTCGGACTTTCAGAACCCTAAAAAACAGGTTTCATGGTAATGATTCCTGTTTAATTATTTAATGTATTAATCAACTCATCTTTTCGTTAGGATTTACATTTTTTGTCAGGCATTTCCATGCGTCATAAATAAATAAAAAACACAACAAATGAAAATAATGATATAAATACGATTAAAACGAACATGCCTAGGGGACCATTCGATGTCATCCCTAACATAATTCTCGCCCTTATTAGCCGACCATCGAGGCGTGTTATTAAAATATAGATCAGAGCCTGCTTACCATGACAATGGCGGATTAATGGATGGGTCGGCACTGTTGCCATAGTTTACAGTGACATTTTAATTTAGTCAAGTGTGAAGGTAAATGGGGTATGTGTTTGATACACATGTCGTTGCTTTTCTTGACTTATTAAACTTAATATACGCCCAAAATTTCACTCAGTGTTAGCTAACCCAAGGTTAAATTAAAAATGGGTATAATTTACATAATATGCTTCATAATGTATCATGGGATACATTATGAAGCACAGTATGTTAGCAAATAATTCGGAGTTAATACCTAAGATAACCCTGGCGTTATATAAGAAAACTCAGAATTCCCAAAAAAAATAAGGAAAGTACCTACAAGTAAATAAATAAGAATGAGTCGAGGTACAAGTAAATTGGAATTTCAGTTTTCTTTCTTTTTCATGGTTTTGTCATCTATGAAGTCGAATATTAAACGTTGTATCCGGTTACATGGAACTAACGTTCAAGAAGTTTTGTTTTAACCCACCCATGTTCCTTCAGTTGCCTGTGCCAGGGCCACGGTGACTCCTACAATTAGACAGGTAGGTAACAAGTGTATACCACGGCACCACAGTTCTCACTAACCCGCCCAAACATATTAAAAAAAAACAATTAAAAAACCGCGACTACCAAACGCTCAGAAAATAAAGAAAATCCGTTCCGCTCGCGATGACAAAAGCCAATTCCGCTTTGCCGCCAGTTAAGCTATAACTACCCTCAATATCTCGTTCTACCGTATTAGCTGCTTACTCGGTCGTGTGATTAAAAATTATGCAATCGCGTGCGGCCCGCCACGGAGGACGGACGCGTCGCCCGCGTGCTCCTATTGTTGCTTTTAAAAGCTATTTAAAACGATATTAATGGGCCAGGACCTGAGGTTTTAAATTGTTTTTTAGAGGAAATTAGTCGGATTTAAGGATTTGGATTTGACTTTGGAAATCCCTGAATAGCTGAATTGTCGCATTATTAAGAAGACGTAGATTCTTAGTTCCAGTTTACAATTAAACAGTTGTTGACGTTATATCAATTTGTAAAAGTTTTCTTCTATTGTTTGGCCTTTAGATTCACAACATACAGCAAGCCTTTAAGTAACCCTGAAAAACTGAAAATATGAATTAAGTTAATTATTACAGAAACCTAAAAATATTAAATTGGTGTATCAACAGCTTCCTACACAAATTAGACGTCTACTACTCTTCTAAAAACGCCACCAAACTCTTCAAAGGTCACAGCCACATATTTTAAAGGCAGAGAATTTACGTCCACTTACCATATCACGTCGGGTTTCCATCCAAGTTGGTCGTGCGCGTGTTCAGCCGTGAAATGGCTCCCTCTTAGCGTATATCGATTTAGGGGTTTGTACCCTCTCTTCAATGGAATTAATAGACTTGCCACAGCCATCCGTAGCGTTGGATGACAACGCATTCAGATTCCGTGTTCAGAAAGCGGTTTTGATACTTTTGAAGCTGTGCTTTGATAGACGTTTGGTTGGTAATGATGTTGCAGTAAGAGAGTGTTTTAAGGACGAATGAGAGATAAGAATTTGTTAGTTGCCATACGGAGTCTGGATTATCTGGTTTGTGCCAATAGGCATGCCTCTGTTATATATGGTAGGTACTTCCACATAAGTGGTGAAAATATATGGACTTATGTGGATTTACTATGCACTTCTGCTTTTTCGGGCTTTCAGTTGAGTCGTTATGCTCCATACGGGAAATAGAAATTATGTTAATTTAATAATTTGATATCCGATGAGGATTAAGCGATAAAACCTAACTGTTGCAGAGCTACCACCAACATTGAATACACTATGTTGAAAGGTGTAGTCACGTCTTCCAACCATCCATCCTTGAAACCATATTAAACACAATTAATGTAACACGCAAAAAAAAGATGAGGTGACACATTTGGCGCCCAGCACGGGACAGTTGATTTCGTGCTGGGCGCCATTTGCATCCAGAATAAATATCTAGGTATTCAATCATTAAAACGTTATGTATATGTTATTATGTACCTAAGGCTATAAGCCGTTATTTACCCTCGTACACAAATGTAAATTAAGTTTATCTTCAGTTTTTTTTTCTACGTGTTCTGAAACTTTTTAAATAAGTATTTGTATTTAATACGAACAAGTAATACTTCAATAACTTTAAGTCGAAAGCTAACATTGTGAGTGCCAACCTATATCGACCCTGTATCCCTGTCTGTTAGGTTCGGCGATATTTACTATGGTGTGGTATGCTATAAGAAGGAATTACCTATCTACTAGCTTTTGCCAGCGGCCTCGCCCGCGTGGTAATTATAGGATTTGTGCTATTGCAGACTATATTCTATCTCTGTGTCAAACATCCTGATCCGTTCAGTCATTCTGGCGCGATTGAGCTACAAACATCCATCCATTCATCCAAACTTTCACATTTATACAAATTATACACTTAAATTTTTCTCATGAATCACTCTGTCTATTGGTGAAAACCGCATGAAAATTCGTTTCGTAGTTTTTGACTTTATCGCGAACAAAAACACATACTGACGCGGCGGGGGACTTCGTTTTATAATATGTAGTGATATACTAGAATAATGCAATGACTGTAAAATATCCGATCGAACTCCTCCTACACTATCCACGGATCGATGCCCAGTATCGTGCAGCTCCCTAACTATTGAACTCTGAAGATTGAAGAAACAATCCAATTAAGACAAACTTGTTAACAAGCTGCGCAGAACAATATGACTTGGCGTGCTTCGATTTTGGATGCAAACTCCCAATTAATACTGTGTATTATAACTTGTTTAATCACCTTTTTGAGATTGAGATTGAGTGTTTTAAATATTTTGGGAATAAAAAGGATTGCTATTTGATTCGAGTTATTTAGAAAAACGTTATTTATTTAGGCTTCGGATTTTGGGAAACTCTTATTTCTACTACTTGCAGCCTTATTTATATATGCTTAGTTTAAATACTGTCTAGTGGATTCTAAATTCCAGATAATAACGTCTGCTCCATCACATTCAGCTGTCTATAGCACAAAACCTCCTTCAAATGATAAGTCAGCACTTTACCACCCACATCTATCCTTCTGCCGGATAGGAAATTTTTAATTAAGAACCTATTAACAAGTTTTTAAACCAATCATATAGTTACCTTTTTTAAAAGACTTCCAAAAGGAGGTTATCAATTCGGTCGATTCGATTTTTGTTTTTTTTTTTTTTAATGTTCGGGCATAACTTCGTCATATATTGACGGATTTGCAAAGTTATTTTTTTGTTCAAAAGGGGTTTGTTTCGAAATAGTCCCATTTAAATTTCATATAGATCTGATGATCGATTTTGGAGACAGACAACGGAACTCTTCAAAAATTGACAGCAAATCAACCGTAATTGCTGCGATCTAATGTCTATGAGTTGTTAACACAATTTAATGGAGAACCACAAATAAAAATTAAAAAATAAAAATCTTTTTTACAAACAAATGAAACCGACTTCCAAAAAAATTTTACTTTAATTTAATAAGTCGGTGTCAAAAACGAAGACACAAATCCAGAAACACCGACTTCCGAAATTAAAGTTATTTGCACTTTTTTTGGAAGTCGGTTTCATTTTTTTGTAAAAAACTTTTTTTTATAAATAAAGCTATTGATGTTTGTCTCTTGTGTCAAGAGACGTAGAATAAGTTTATAGTTTAAAAAATGTTTTTTAAACAAGCTTTTATACCGGCCGGCTATCTCAATTAATGTGTACACAAAATTTCGTGTCCGTGCTGTTGAGCATTGAAGACTTTCTTTATCTGGAGCTAATCCTGAATGTCGATTCAGGTCATGTTTATCATAAAAATGTATTGTCACCAGAACTAATAGTGTATGCAAAATTTCAGCTCAATCGAATACCAAGAAATGGTCGAAAACTGGTTTGCAAATTTTGACGGACAACTTACAAACATACGAACACTGTATTATTAATAAAAGCTTGTAAAAAGAGTGACTTTAAAGCATGATAAAAATGGCTTTAGTTTGCATCAAAAGTAAAGTAGATAAACGTTTTTATAAAAACCTCTATGTACTAAGAAAATCATTTAATTTATTTTGAATTTAATTAACTCAGAAAATTAAGACAAGTTGTGAGAAAAGCACTATATTGAGTACACACATAAATGAGTTAGTAGTTACTAGATAAAGTGATTCTTAATTCGTCGAAAAAACCAAAAGTATTGAACTTTTAAAATTAACATAAACCACTCAATCTTAAAATGGAACTTCAAAAATCTGAATACTTCACTTTTTCGTCAAAAGTTTGCCGAAAAATCGTGGAAAGTCCAAAAAACGAGCGGTATCGCCGGCAGGGTGGGTAGTCTCACAATCGGCGCAATTCCACGATTCCACGGTGCAGGCTTTGTGATGCAGATAACCTTAATCCCTGTCTGTCGGCTGCGTGTCAACACCAACCGCAGGCGAGCGATGGGAACGAGGGGATGGGACTGTGAAGAACATCAGGCTTTGGCCAATAAAAGAGGTGAGGTGCGAGATAACTGTTGGAGTGAAGATATAGGTTGGAGTAATGCTATTGTTAAGTAATTAGTTACTTTTATGGGTTTTCATAGCCTGAAATCAGTTATTTATAACCCGGTCCGTCTTCGCAAGGGTGCAATATTTTATTTTTCAATTTCTTAAAATTTTCTCACATACAAACCCTGTCCTGACAATTCTGAACGCAACAATAAAAAAATAGCCAAATGGTCCAGCCGTTTTCGAGTTTTGCGCTTAGCAACACATTTTACCACGTATTTTTAAGAGAAGATTACTGTTTTATTCATAATAAGCACAGTAGAATAATGGTTAAATTTTTTCTACATGTCTAATCAATATTTCTGAAGACTTGTGCTTCTTAAATGTACTTAGGGGTACAGTAGGCTACATGACATTAAAAATACTAGTAATAGCTGCAATTGCAATCTACTCAAACTAGGTACTAAGCTAGGCCAGCTCAAACACCTACATTAATACCTTTATTTTCTACTGAATAAATACCAATATTTTCCCATTTATACCTCTATATTATGTCTCTTCCTACTTACTTTTACAAAATCCTTCATTTAATCTCGTATTTTCTCTTTTCTCTACAATTTATTTTATAGTTACTATTGAGTGCAGTGCGATAAATGATACTGAAAAGTTTCTTTTACCCGTCTTTGTAGAACCTCGTTTCCCAAAACACAAAAAAAAACAAAACTCAGAGAGCATTTAATTCAATTGAACCATTAACTGGCACTTGAATTGTCAAGATCGATCATTTACACGTTCCAAAGCGTAGATATCTCTATGGAGAAGAACGTGCAAGAAACTCCACTGACACCCAAACGAAGCACTTCTAATTCCGAGCGCATCCACATTAACATCATCGTTCGGCGCTTGCCAAGCAACAGTGCGAAAGGATTATGAAGGGCTGAGATAGCAATTTGCGGCGTACTTAATTACAAGATAAATTACTATGTAAATTAATGGCCTGTTCCGCACCACGGTAGGTAAATATCGCGCCGGTTTGAATATTCCCACTCTGAGCATCCCCGACTATATTTCTATGACGGATTCTAGTGGTTCTGGTTCTCGTTTAGGAGACTTTCATGTATGTAAGTACAATAAGTTCTGTTCAAACTAGATAGGATTGCGTTGAGTGAGTTTACCACGGTACCTATAGACTGCGTTTTTAATTATGAAAAAGTGTTGTTTTAAAAAAAGGGCAAAGCAATAACATATTAGTGGGCTCCAGACAAAGCTACATTTTAAGAGCAACTATAGAGACCCACCCCGGCTACGCACGAAAAGGATACCAAGTAATACGTAAAAATCTCGTTTATCGTTCTTTCTATTAGTGGAAACCGAATTAAAATTCGTTGCGTGGTTTAGGAGTTAGCAGATAAACAGTCAGACGCGGAAAGCGACTTTGATTTTTACTATGTAGAGAATCTCTACATAGTAAAAATCAAAGTCGCTTTCCGACTTAAAAGACAAATTAAATTGATTGATCACATGACACTTTGATAGCGCTTTCCTATCCTACAACAACAGCAATCACTACCGCTACGCTTTCGCTGGTAGAATTTCACTTGTCTTGTGCCTCTTGTCAATCATTTCGGTGTTTTTGACAATCGCTATCGCTTATTGAATTACACTTTGTCTAAGGCTTCTTGATATCCAGATTTCAAACCTAGGTTAATTTGGGCATGACGTTGATGACTCAAAAGTAAAGAGACTAAGAATAAGAACAGCTTGCTGCAATAAATTAAAGCTGCATGTAATCCCTGGAGATCAAATGCTAAATTAAATACAACATTTAATTCCCAATCCATCACTAATGGTAATTAATCAAACCATTATTTGCAAAAGACATCATTTCCACCGGTCGACCCTTACATTAAATAACTACTAGGGGAGGAAACAAGACCAATTACAAAAATTATATTTGCACTATACCCCGCATAAAGAACAATGTGTTTGTTCATCTAATATTAATAAAGATTTGATTCTGATTCCGCTATCGGCCGCCATGTTGGTTTAGCTGTCAAAATTCGCGTGCACGGCGCATGCGAGTCACGTGTCGTTCAAATAGAGTAACGTTTTAATCTAATAGGCCTAAGATTGCATGTTATAATGCCAGGGGGCGAAAAAACAGGATTTTGTTGATTTTAAGAGGATTCATCTTTATTAAAAATAACTTTTCTGTTATGATTTTGATGAGTTCTCACGTTTTGTAGTGACCGTATAGTGATCGTGGAAGCTTTGACTAATGTTAGATATTGTTTGATTTTTAAGTATTGTTTGAGCAGTGGTGGCCTAGTGGTATTAGCTGCGACTTACAAGTTGTAGGTCGTGAGTTTAAACCCAGGCAGGCGCTTTACTTTGTGTCAATTATTTCATAACCACTGCTCTCAAAATGGTGAAGGAAAACATCGTGAGGAAACCCGCATGTCCTAGACTCAAAAATTCGAAGATATGTGCGATCCATCAACCCGCACTGGGCCCACGTGGTGGATTACGGCCGACACCCTCTCTCAGAGAGGAGGCCTGTGCCCCAGCAGTGGCGACATTAAAAGGCTGATGATGATAAGATATTTTTCTTTTTTAATAAAAGAACTATATTTTTTCGTAAAATGTTACATATTATGTAGAACACCACAAAAACCTTAATGATATTGGTACAGAGTTTAATAACACTTTGCATTTCATGTAAAGCCGTAAATGGACAATCACTTCAAAACGCGTGATGCTTCTACTTCTTTTCGTGTCGATTTTGACTCAAGTTCTGTCCGACCAGTAAGTAGCACCGGTCTGAAGCTTTGTCATTGACTTCGTTTAGATTATCCAAGGTGCAGGTGGTTGTGCATGCTAGGCAGGTAAGGAGGTGACGCATGTCCTATGAAGGGGCTCCACATTGGCACTGAGTTTGGGATGGGTCAAGGATACTCCATTCTCTATTAGTTACTATGAAGATTGCAGATCGGTACAATCAGCGCACATAGGTTACCTAGAACTTTTGACAATGTGATAGATAAAAACTTTTTTACAAAAAAAATAGAACCGACTTCCAAAAAAAGTGCAAAATAACTTTAATTTCGGCAGTCGGTGTCAAAATACGAAGACAAAAAACTTTTTTACAAAAAAATAGAACCGACTTCCAAAAAAAGTGCAAGTCGGTGTCTGGTTTTGTCTTCATTTTTTTTTTGACACCGACTTACGAAATTAAAGTTATTTTGCACTTTTTTTGGAAGTCGGTTCTATTTTTTTGTAAAAAAGTTTTTTATTTTCCACTTTTTAGTTGTGGTTCCCCTTCAAAATTAAATTGTGTTAAAAATACATGGACTTTAGATCGCAGCAATCGCGGTTGATTTGCTGTCAATTTTTGAAGAGTTCCGTTGTCTGTCTCCGAAACTCATCATCAGATCTATATGACATTTCAAATAAAAAACCAAATAAACTCCTTTCGAACCAAAAAAGAATTTTGCAAATCGATCAATATATGACGGAGTTTTGCCCAAACATACATAGAGAAAAAAAAATACAAACATCCGAATTGATAACCTCCTTCTTTTTGAAAGTCGGTTAAAAATAGACATCATTTTGCAACCACTATTTGTGAGTGTCAAGAATATTAAACCCACCTCTTTAATCCCAAAAAACTACCCAAGCACCATAGGTCTACGAAAGCCAATTACATGAACAATGGTTGTAAAATAATACCCACAAACTGACACCACAGATGAAAATGTTATAACAGATTATTATCATGGTAACACTGTGGGGTGATGCGTCGATATAAGATATCAAATCACAATTTTGGCACCGAAACAGAAAGGGGCGCATCTGCGCTTTTGGCAAAATTGAGTTATTTACATTTTCGGGATCAGGAAATCTAGACGAATCGAATAATATCTATACTTACTAACTATAATATAATATACTAGCGACCCGCCGGGTAAAAATTTTAAACTTAAACCTTCCTCATCAATCACTCTGTCTATTGGTAAAAACTTTGTTTATCGCGAACAAACAGACAGACAGACACGGCCCCTTTGTTTTTAAATAAGTAATGATAGTGATAATCTACATATATAAAAATAAATCCCTATTCCCTTGGTCACGGCATCACGCGTGAATGGTTGGACCGATTTCGCTAGTTCTTTTTTGTTATTGTCAGGAGAAGGTACGTATGAAAGAAAAAATTAGGAAAGTTGCGCGGAAAATTATCAAATTTCAGAAAACTTAAACTTTTCTTCTTTCTTTGCTTTGTTAATAGCTAAGACATGACAACATTTGTCGGGTCAGCTAGTCTTAAATAAAAGTACTATAAAGAGAGCTTGCGAATTGTGTGACTTTAAGTATATTGTGTAATCTCTGGAACCACTGCTTCTATTTGAAAAATTCTTTCACCATAAGGTAGGTAGCTACATTATTCAAGATTGACATTGGTCAACCCGGCTAAGCCGGGGCGGGCTACTAGTTTTTCAAATATTTTTCAACAAGCTTCCATACTCGAGTTACAAACTAAAAAGTTTAGTTTCGCCAAACAAAAAAATGTTAATAAAGTCTTTTTTTTCGCCTTTTTGTCATTTGGTCAGATGCGCTCTTATATCTAAAGGCGGCAGAATTCTGGTGGGAGATTGCGTCGACAGATCGACCTCGCTTGTTTATTTGATTAGGACGATTTTTATCGATGCATCTCCCCTAAACAATTTCTGTTTTGTTTGTTTGCTTGCGGGAGAAATTATTATTGCGGCCGCGAGATATCAATGTGATGACACTGTGCCGTGAGATCATATTATTTTCGTATATTTTAGTCTTGAGGTTTTGGCGACTTTGATATACAATGTGGAGACGACAATATAACAACAAATTAAAAAAAACACTGACAATACTCATTATTATTTACAACTTTACTAGGACACCAACCATGAAATTACGAAAACAAAATTAGCTGTTCAATGGCTGTTCAGTATATTTTGAGAGTTTGGGGTTTCTAAACGTTGGATGAAATACTAAATTTATACTTACTTTGTGCGACGGAATTGCATAATTTGATTCCGCCAAGCCCGTTTCATCAACGGACCACAAGACGTACGGCGAAGTGCCACCGGTTCATGGTGGACATTCCATCCATACGCACTTTGAAGCGTTTTGAGAACACGTTCATTGTGCGTACAGCTAGGGAGTGGAATTCCCTACCGGAGTCTGTGTTTCCTGATAGCTACAGTCTGGGAGTCTTTAAGTCAAGAGTGAATAGGTTACTTCTAGGCAAGCGTGCTTCATCTTTGACCATATCATCGCTTACCATCAGGTGAGATAGTCAAACGCATGCCTATCAACAATAAAAAAAAACATACTAAATAACTAAATAATATATTACTAAATTTATTATTAAATTGTTATTATTCATCCATGTAATTAAAGATTTAATGGCGTCATCTATATCGTTTTTACATGTATCTTATTATTAGATTCTATGATCACAGTGCTGTCACCAGCAAATAGGGTCATGGGGCATGTGGTTACTTTCGGTAGGTCATTTATATAAGTTATAAAGAGCAAAGATCCTTAGACGATACCTTGTGGTACTCCGTATTTGATTGTAAGTATGTTTTGTATTTGGAACAAGCCCGCCACACTATTCACAAACCACTGTAACTTCTGTAAGCCAGAATCAAGAGTGGCGACCACCAGAAAAAACGGCGAGGCAATGAAGCTGGACGAGTCCCAGAAAAACTATTAAACTGTCTTGAGTCCTGCAACGAAATTAATCAGAAAAGACAGCGGAGGAGTAAGAAAAACATAATATCCACTTCCCTCCTAATCAAGCGGGACACAGAACAAAGCTAGGCCATTAGGCACAAAGGGGGTTTCTACAACTGGGGTAAGCCCAGTTGCCAAGCACCACTGGTTGAAAACACTAATATTAATGGGTCCTAAAATTGTGAGTTGTTACACTTGTTTCCAATAATAGGTATGGCAAAAACGCTTAAACGCACGGAAATTAGTTCTAGTTTCCACAAGGTTCGTGTAATAGACAACTCCAGACGTAGGCTGAATACTATCCAATACTATATTGCGTTCAGTTTGCCAAAGAATACACTCCCGTAGGATATGATGTGCGGATTATTCGTATTCGCAATCAGGTATAGAACATTGACATAAAGGCGAGGCAACAAGCTTGAAGGAAAATACTGTTGATGTCCTATCTAGCCGTTCGCGAACCGATGGGAAGAACTGGTGGAGGTGTTTGCCTTTGATGGAACTTTCCCACCTACATTGCCATTCGGATAAAAGGTCCTCCCAAACGTCAGTTTGAGGTTTAAGTAATCTAGAAATCTTGGCACGATCGCGTTGAGGTAAAAAGTCTTTGATGCAGAAATAGTACATTGCAGCACGTCGCTGCACCTCAAAATCGACTGTAAGTACACCTGCAGGCACTGGTAATGCTTCAATGCTAACCGTCCTATACGTTTTACATAGGAAAATCAAAGCTAAACGTTGGCTTTGTAGCAATTTACGTCGTACCGCCCCAATGGTGGCCCTATCAGCCCAAACAGGTGCCCCGTAGCACATACAACCCAGGTAAGTAGCCACATAGATCGTTTTTAACGTTAGGAATGATAGGCCCCCAGTAGCCTTGGATGGATATTCTCGTCAAGGCATAGAAGTTGCTCAACGGAGTGGCCCTCACACCCGTGGCTGCTATCGCCGCAGGAGAAGCACTGGGCGTAGGACGTCGAGAGACGATCTACGGCCACCGTAGACCCAGGCCTGCGGACGGCGAGCAGTTGGTAGCTCGTCGTCCAATCAGCAGCAGGCCCGTGAGTTGACGATGTTTGTTAGCCACCACTGACGTGGCCCATCGTGGCCGGTGACTGCACGCCTAGGGGTAGCGGATAAATTGTTAACTGAGTTACCGCACCCCTGGGCACTCAGGCAGGGAAGGAACAGGGGTGGGTTTTAGTCAGTAAGAGTCTGACACGCCCTCCCGCTCCGCCCAGAGCGGGCGATTTCATTGGATGATTTCCCACCAAACAAAAAAAAAACACATAGAAGTTCTTTTTAGCTTTTTCACCTACTGTTTTTACATGCTCTATAAATAGAATGTTATTACGGAAACGTTAACCCGTTAAACTTAATACTAGGCCAAGACTTAAGGTTACCTTTCAACATAAGTTGCTAGGTTTTATGCAGTGCGAAGGTAAGACGCTTCCAATCAGTCACTGAGATATTAAACGAAGGGAAGCGTCAGCCAAGCTCTCAAGGCCAGCCTGAGTACTTTGATTGTATGTTGGATTTAAACTTTTCTTCTATTTTTTTATCAATATTTATTCTATTTTTAGATAAGTTTCCATCAGTTGAAGTAAGTTTCATCTAATACCGTAGGCCTCTAATTTGCTAAGTAAAATATCGTGATCGACATAGTCAAACGCTTGAGTCATGTCGCAATATACAGCGCATACTAGTACTTTCTTATTTACGTTTGATATAATGTGTTTAATAAAATCAAAAATGATTAGTTATATGCATGGGACAGTTCTTTTTTTGTTGTTTCTGTCTTCGTCCGTTGTTAATAATGAAGAGTATTCCCAGTGTTTTAATTATTCTCATATACTACTACTTTGTATAGGTAGGTACTTTTTTCAGGGTTCTGTAGTCTTTTAACAAGGACAAGCCCTTATAGTTTCGGTCTGTCCGTCCGAGGCATAGCATAGAGACTGTCAGTACTAGAAAACTGCAATTTTGCATGAGTATATAATTATATTATTCACGCCAAAAAACGAAACAATAAAATTTTGAAAAACATTCTTTTTTATGGCAGGCTTGTGACGACTATTTTTCGATTCAGAGATTTGTTTGCGAAATATTAAACTTTAAAGTGATAATTTTTGTTCGAGCCGAGCGTTTAAAAGCTAAACTGTTGGCTTGAAAAATCTGTAAAATATCGAGAATAACGAACTTGGAAGGTAATTTATCACGGACAAATTAGCTCTGTTAGTTTAAGAGTGATGTGTGTGTGAAAAAATTCGTTCAAAACACAAAATCCTTAAGAACTAACCACAATTCGTGTTGTAACGGGCGTCTACGGAATCACTGTGCGTGGCCCGACACGGACTTGGACGGTTTTTATTTTTTATATTTATTCCCACTGCTGGGTAAAGGCCTCCCCCCATATCCTTCCAGATACTCTTTTCTTGCGCCACCTCAAACTAAAAAAAAAAGCCTTCGTGGTGCGTGTCCAAGTTATCTCGTCAGATAGGTACTATAAAAGCTATTACATAAAACAATGCGACAGTCTTATTAAGTGCATTGTGCTTTATTGTGTTAGTGAGTACCCATACGTAGGTTATAACTATTTAGACAAACAGTGTTAGTCTGTATAACTTCCTCTTGCAGGTGTGCATACTACAGCACTATCATAATGTTCTATGCAAATTTGCGTTAAATTCAATAATAAATCACGTCAAACTCACCAATTAAATGTTAATTTGTCACATGGAACTGCAGAATTAATTAATTGATACAATATAATACCTCGGAATATAGCAGAAAACTTTGCGAGCGAGTTTTAAATATGAATACGTTCATTGGCGCGTGACTGATATGTCATTATTGAAAATTTGAATACAGACACAACCGACTGTCAAAACCGCGATGTCAGTGAAGTTAAAATTTAAATACAAACGTGCATTAGTGCTAAATCGTTTATTTAAATTTTACACGCAGTTGACTCTGAATGCAAAGATATGGCGTCCGAAGTGAAATTATAAAATTATTCCTGTTTGTCTAGTTCGGAATACAAAGGAGCTGGCGCATGTTTACACGCTATTTAACAATTATTTAACAATTGATTTGTACACGGACATGTGATTTGAATCCAACTTATTTGCATAGTCCCCTATATTAGTCACAATTACGATTTGACATAGCTATTCGATTATTAGTTTTGTGACGTTTAATTTATAACTTTATCTGTATTTGTATTTATATAAATGAAATTTTTAATCAATCTGTTGTTGATATTTATTTTTGAAAAAAAATGTCCCTGCTTTTCTCGTGTGAATAAACGTCGTGTAAAAAAATTAGTAGTGTGTAATGAGAAATAAATGTTATAAGCACGCGTCTTCACGCGTCATCCTTCGCAATTAACTGATCAATCATTCGTGAACGCATCCAAACGAAATCGCGCCAAAAGCTGTGTTGCCTATCAAAATATTGTTCAAAGAATTTTGAACCTAACGGCCATTGCCAATAAAAGAATTAACTTATAAAATTGCTTACACGATTTTCTGCTGAAATATGTATTTTATTTCACGCCAAAAAGTGTCGTTCGCAACATGGCGGCCCCGAGGGACTTTATTAGCGTCGGCGACCCAGCCATTATACATTTTTAAACCGTATCCATATAAATTAATGTCGATATCACCCCAGCGTAATATCAATCTCGTGCCGTAGTTGTTCGCGGATTATGTTACAAATAATATCATTTTGTACGGTGATTCGTTATGAATGGTGCTACCTATGGGTTTTAGTGTATAGTTTGGTGGTACAGTCTTGGTTATGTCGACTATTTGTAATTTTTTATTACAAAGTTAAAGTTCAGAGTATTATTTTAAGTTCTGATTTAACATATCTACAGAAAGTTAGGGATTTCTTAGCGTTTAATTAATGCTAGTCTGATTATTTTATTTTACACTAGTGCTTGCATTAGGTAACATTATGCTTCTAAAGGCAACTCACTGAATTTATTTAATCAGCTAACTCATCGATCAACAATTTTCTTGATAATTTTTCTGCTTAGACAGTTTAAGAAAAAATTAAATCCAGCGGAAGTCCCCACTTTCGTTCTTAGTCTTCATTGCCATAAAAATCACTAAACTGCCAGTATCAATACCATTCAATCCAACTATCTGTCGGATAACGAAGTGTTCCCCCATCAAGGGAGGCCAGTTTACTGTTTCTTTATTCCATTATGTTTTAAAGAGAATGTCATAGCTATCGGGCAAGTGCAGCGCGGAACGCAGCCAAACTGTCGAATTAGCGGAGGGCGCGAACAATAGCGCCGGATTTAAATTGGTAACGCAGCCTTTAATTGCGCGCTAATAGGCAACCGATTTTTGTTTTAAATTGGCTGTCAAGTTGACAGATAGTTTTTTTTGTGTCATTGGTTTTGTCAGGTGCAATACGCATGCCTTTTATTATTTAAAAAATATGCCTTTTAATTCTTTGTATTAGTTCGTCAAAACAAGAACTTATGATGATCGCCTCTTGGCTGGTGCTGCTCTAGATTCCTACCAGACCCACAAAATTACAGGACTACCTACGCGTTCTATCTTCAACTTTAGACGGCCTCTTTGCCACAAGCAACCTTCAGAAATACTCGGAATACTGCCGTGAAATATGACAATTTGCTGGCATGGAAAAATATTTTAATTTTATGTGAAAAGTTATTACTTGTCTTGAAAGTGACTATATTCGTGACACCACTCCGTATCGCATTCGTTTCCAAATCCATATAAACCGGTCACAACTTGACGAGTGTCGGTCTGCTTTTGCGGGCATATTTCTTAAGTATTCGTGGATTAAGTAGAAGACCAGAAACTCCTTGGTTCACTCCTTTATCCCATAGAGGTATACAGAAAATCCACCTCATTTTGCATCGTTTACGTTCATACGTCTGGTCATATACACCGATAGTAAGTTTTTTTTTTGGCGAGATGGGAAATCGTCCAATGACATCTCCCACTATGGGTGGAGCGGGAGGGTGTGTCAGACTTTTACTGACTAAAACCCACCCCTGTTCCTTCCATGCCTGAGTGCCCAGGGCTGCGACGCACCTGACAGATCATCACCAATAAGATCTGTGTATGTCCTTTTAGGCCGCCTGCTCCCGGTATTTCCATTCTATCTGCCTTGTAAATACCATGTTTAGTAGCCTTTTATTCAGTAGCAAAGTAGCTTTAATGACCTTTCTTCTTTTCAGTTTGAACCTTTTGTGGTTCGCGAGCAAGTATTGCCATTAAACAAATATGCTACTATAAACCATACCAGCATCAAATGATCACAAAACCCCCAAAATATCGTCTAATTACCCCACACAGGAGGCAAAAACACAACACCTAGCGTCCCAAACTGGCAATAAATCAAATGAAGTAAAATATCTGTCCTATGGGACCGCTCGAAGCTGTCAGATGACATAATAGGGTCCTTTATCGCGATAACGAGTGCGAGTAGTGACGATCAGTGTATGCTATTATGTTTTTTGAAAAATAAATTGGTGTCGGTTGGTGATTTGGGTTAGGAACGCTAGTATTATATTATCTGTGGTTAGGATAAAGTGTGGACGATGTTGTTCTATGGTTAAAGAAATGGTGTTGCGTTCTACAATTCTATTATTAACGACATACGCTGACGACTTTCGCTTTTTTTTGTGGTTTTGCTGCCGTGGCCTTTTCTATGCTTTTTCATGCATTACCGGGAAAATGACATTGTCCATAGCCCTCAGCGTTAATTAGTATTGATAGCGGTCCTACCATGATTCAGCGCTTGAAGGCTATAGGTACGAGTAGTTAGGTTAGGATAGATAGGACCGCTCGAAGCTCTATAGAAAATTTTGGATTAAGAACCCGCAAATCTGTGTACGTAATCATACTTTATGCATATTTTTTTATTTATAAATAAGGCCCAAAGTATGAACGATGTTGTCTATGGGTTAACAAATGGTGTTGTTTTCCACAATGTTATTATTAACGACATACTTATGTTGTCGGTTTATTTTTTTTTTTTTTCTGACACGCCCTCCCGCTCCTGCCAGAGCGGGAGAAGTCATAGGATGGTTTCCCACCCCCCCAAAAAAAAAAAAAAATGCTGTCGGTTGTCGTTTTTGTCCGTGGTTTTGCTGCCGTTCCTATTCCATACGAACCGTGCATTTTCCGGGAAAATGGTATAGCCCAAAGCATGTAACATTGATAGCGGTTTAGTGCTAGAAAGCTATACGATAGAACCGCTCAAAGTTTTCATACACAATTAAAAATTTATTGAACACTGATTGCAATTTTGATATACTTAGAGAAAAATAAAAATGTATTTATTTTTTATTTTATTTTATTTGAGATGGGTTTGCTCGTGACTCTAGTCTAGGTCAGAGGTGATAGTATGATAGTTTTGCAATGCGTTTTAGTATAAAATTTTTTGCGGCTGAATTACTGTCAAGTTTTCTTGGCATATTAATCTTCCAGAAAAAGTCTTTGGGGGGTCTAAAAAATAAACCGCAAAAATGTAAACACTTCCAACAATGCAACTTAAGACAGCCAAAAAATCTTCTCCAAAAAAAAAGAAAACCATCAAATTAAAGAGATCTCGTTACAGCCGAGTCGACACGTGTCCATCTAATTTAGCCCCCCTCCCCGCCACTCGCCAGTCGCCATTAAGACTCCCACAGGATTAGCGGAATCAATGAGCTGCCTGTCATGGCTACATCCCCTAGTGGAGTGGGACTCGCGGTTAGGATAGGAGATTTGAACCTTAATGATGGGAAATGCTTTTGGGATAGTTAAAGAGCAAGAAAATCTAAATATAAAATCATCGTAGTGCGATGGCAGACTTAAAATTTTAGTGAAGAATAATTAGTGTTAGTCTAAATTGTCAGAAGACTGAAAAGAAAGAGCACTAGAGTTTGCGGACACTCTTGTACACTATTATAACCTATGTGTTAACCCAGGATTTTTTTTTGTGGGTTTGGTATTCATCCAATGACTTCTCCTGCTCTGGGAGGAGCGGGAAGGCGTGTCAGACTTTTACTGACTAAAACCCACCCCTGTTCCTTCCCTGCCTGAATGCCCAGGGGTGCGGTAACTCTGTTTCGAATTTATCCACAACCCCTGGACAGGTGATCCAAGATATTAATTTAATCCGGGTACCAACTACAAACTTTTGCCTTTATGATGTTCTTCGTTATTAAATAGGAAGGTATCTATTCTAGGTCTAAGATGGTCTTGGTCCAAAGCGTTTCCAAAGATGTCAACTGAGTTAAAAAAAAACACTATTGAAATAGCCATTACAAATAAGAATCCGGTAGTAGGCCCGCAGCATAAAAAAAATGCCAGTTTTCCCCATCCACACATCACAGTGTTCAATATTAAACAATACCCCATAACTTCTCCATCAAATTAGAGTCGAATCACGCAACATTAACAATAGTGCCAACATGAGGGGCCCAGCACACCGAATGCACAATGGTGACAACATTGATTTATAGTGGGCCCACCTGTTTGAGCTGATTATTTCTTCTGATGTCACATTGACATCGTGTTTCTCTTATAATTGGCTATCAAATGAATCCAACTTTCATAAGTTAATAGTAAAAATATTGACACACCGTGTCACAGGTCTAAAGACCTTGGGTAATAGTGATAATAGCGGTTTAAAATGCGTGAATCGGGTTTTTGACAATTTCTAGCGGCACACATGTGCGCCACCGGGGTTATAAGATTTACCTTGCCAAAAACCCGATTCACGCGTTTTAAACCGCTATTACACTATTACCCAAGGTCTTTAGTCCTGTGACAAAGTTCATACACCCGGAACCTGACAAAGTCTGTTGTTACACGATGGCCGACTGTCAACGGGGACTGACAGATGACACAACAGGACACGTGACGCGCGCTGGGCCTGAGGGGTCTTTTAAATTATAACCAAAATTCCGTGTCTGTGCTGTTGACTGATGAGGAGTTCCTATATTTAGAGCTAATCTCGAATTTCGATTCAGGTAATGCTTAACATGTAAAAATTCAACTCCTTAGGATAAGAGAAAGTGGTTCTAATTCCGATTGCAAGATTTGACCCGAACAAACAAACATGCAAGTTAAATAAAAGCTTGTAATATCTACGCTGACACTGGCTGACTGCCTAGTTGGTGTTGTGGTCTCAAGAGCGGCTTACTGAACATGAGATCCTGGTATTCATTCCCGGATCGAAAAAAAGTGTCATTGGTTTTTAACCGACTTCAAAAAGGAGGAGGTTATCAATTCGCATGTTTATATAATATATGTATATGTACGAGTATATTTTATGTATGTTTGGGCATAACTTCGTCTTACATAGACGGATTTGCAAAATTCTTTTATTATTCGAAAGGTCTGTTCTATTTTTTTTTGTTAAAAGGTTTTTTCCTTCCGGCGTTTTTCAGTAGCAACATGCAGTCGCCAAATAGACTCGGTCCATATCTGTATCTATCGGAACATTGTGCGTGGGCCGCAACGGTCTTTACTCAGACCAGTCCACCTCTCTCTAGAAGCAGATTAGACCTCCCAGTTTATTCAGGGCGTCTTTGAGGGTTCGGTGATCCTAAGGTTCGTATGCGTACCTATATCGGCAACGCCCGTGCACTCAAGGAGCACGTGTGCGACCGTAGCCTCCGTCTCCATGCATGTTCTGCACCAGGGACTATCTGCCACGCCTATTGTGTGGAAATGTTTATTTAGTGAGCAGTGTCTGGTGTTTTTTTTTATAGTGTGGTAAGTCATCAAATAACTTCTCCCGTTTTGGGTGGAGCAGGAGAGCGTGTCAGACTCTTACTGACTAAAACCCACGTGTTCCTTCAGTTACCTGTGCCAGGGGCGCGGTGACTTCCGATCACTCTCGCGACTCTGGCAGTGTGCGGTGATGGTCCCCGCCAGGCGCAGTCTGTCTCTGTCTAGTCGCAGAAGACTTCTGGTCTAATCGCCCTACATCCTTGGGACCATAACATATCTAGCGAATTGAGGGTGTACTAAAGGAACTCTTCTGCCTTACCTTTCGGGGATTAGAGGTGTAATGTTATTTTATATTATTTCAGTTTACAAATACCTTTAAGGTATGAACACTGAAATTTAAATTGCCTCACGACTCGGAAGTTTTTCTTTCCGTTATTCAAGACAGTAACTTGTTTAGTTACACTGTAGGTAACTAACTCTGCCGTCCTTAAGTTAGTGCTGTTATCTGACTTTTGGCGGATTTTCGTTTATTGATGAATCAGCGGCAATTAGCCTAAAATTCTCTATAGATTTGCTTAAACAGTGTTTTTCTACCATAAATAGATGCGGAGAATACTAAACTTTAATAAAATATATATTTATCGTAGGTATACCATTTTTTTTTGGGTTGGGAAATCATCCAATGACATTTTCCGCTTTGGGTGGAGCAGGAGGGCGTGTCAGACTCTTACTGACTAAAACCCACCCCTGTTCCTTCCCTGCCTGAGTGCCCAGGGGAGCGGTAACTCTGTTACGAATTTATCTGCTACCCCTAGGCATACCCCTTGGCTGGCCTGTTGGTCTAGTGGTTAGTGACCCTGACTGCTATGCCGGAGGTCGTGGGTTCGATTCCCACCCAGGACAAATGTTTGTGTAATGAGCACGATCATTTGTTCTGTGTCTGGGTGTAATTTATCTATAATATTTATGTATTTAGAAATATATAAGTATGTTTATCAGTTGTCTAGTACCCATAACACAAGCTCTGCTTAGCTTGGGACTAGATGGCGTTGTGTGATAGTTGTGGAATATTATTATTATTATTATTCCATTTATTTTATAATATATACATACAATTTACATTTTTAAATATTAGAATATCAAAATATAAAAACATTTAAAAATATAAAAAATAGTAGCCCACCGGTATCGGGATAGGGTCCAAGCTACCGGTGGTCAGGGCTCCTGAGAAAGGAATCTCCTAACAATACGCGCCGTGTCCAGGAGTACCGCTTTCTGTATCAAGCCCTTGATCCAGCCGCCTAACGAGAGCCTCCTTAGGTGTTCGTCGAGGCTCTTGGCTATTAAGCCATTGGCCGTCACGACTATCGGCACAATGACAGCTGTATCCACCTCCCACATGTCGACAACCTCGATTATTATTATTTATTATTATTATAACGTCGGGAGAACCTACATTTAAATAAAACCTCGGCACAGATGTTATACCTAATACACTAGTATTCTAGCCGACGGATGCAAATTAAAAACGTACGTCTAGACGTACGTTTGTAATTTCCGTCCGTGTCGCCTAAGTAACTATTAACTACATTCACTTGCAAAAAAGAGGGAATAACAATCAAAAATATTACTCAAACGTCCTCATATTCCCAATCGGTGAAAACCTCATTTGACACTGATACTCGTAATAATAGAATCACATTATGCGGCTAGGGTGGGGCCCCTAGGGACGCGCCAACATCGATTGCACGATAGTCGAGTCGAATAGACGAATTACTATTCGGTTCTCGCAACGATCCGTATCGAGTGTTTGTCCAGGGCATGGTAAAGGAGTGTAATTGAAGATGTCGACTTTTATTTGGTTTGTTGTTAGTTGTTTGTTAAGGGAAATTGGTTTTTAAACAGGCTCGGATGACCGTGTCAATAGTGCGGTGAAGAGTCTGGTGGGATGGGTTTTAGGAGTTGTGATGATAAGTTTTATAGGACTTTTTTCTATCATTGATAGGCTCGCGTTTGACCACTATCTCACCTGATGGTAAGCGATGATGTGGTCGACGATGGAGCAAGCTTGCCTGGAAGTAACCTATTCACTCTTGACTTAAAGACTCCCAGGTTTTTAGAAAACACTTAGAACATAGTGTAAGGCAGATGGCGCTTGAGATCCGTCATGAAGTTGACAACTGCGAAGGTAGCAACGAGCGGGCGGCGCGCCTTGCTGGCACATTGCACCGAGGTGATCGCTCTCTTGTCTGGCGGACACCGACGGCTTAGCACCTACCTAACTTCTTGCACTACCCTATTACGAGTATTTTTTAAAATAAATATTTTATTAATCTTTTACCTTGTTTTTCTGAGCTCTTACAATAGGTATTACATAGCATCTCATATCGCATATCCGCAAAAAAAGCTTGCAAACTACCGTTGGAAAAAACAACTGAAAGACTACGCTTAGCTTACTAGCGGAAGAAGGATAAACACTTAGATTTAAAATAAAATGTGCGTAAGTAACCAAAATTCATAAAAGAGAATCGATTTTAAAACAGCTGCAGTTATGGACTAGGATTGCTAACTCGAAACAATAACCACTTTGTCATACCATATCTAATCCATTCCACGCTCATGCAAACGTCACTCACTTCCAAAAGTCATGACCATGATTAAAAAATCAAAGTATCCAGATTATTTCATGTGACCATTAGTTAATGTATTAGACGATAGGTTATCGTTTTTAACCGACTTCAAAAATGAGGAGGTTATCAATTCGGACGTTTGTATATCTTTTGTTTTTACGTATAGTAGTAGTCCGGGCATAACTTCGTCATCTAAAGACGGATTTCCAAAATTCTTTTTTTGTTCGAAAGGAGTTTGTTTCGAAATGATCCCATTTAAATTTCAAATAGATCTGATGATGAGTTTCGGAGACAGACAACGGAACTCTTCAAATAATGACAGCAAATCAACCGCGATTGCTGCCATCGCATAGATATGCATTGCTAACACAATTTAATGGGGGATCACCACCACAAAGTGAAAAATAAAAACTTTTTTACAAGAAAATAGAACCAACAAAAAAAATATAAAGTGCAAAATAACGTTAAATAAATTTATATAAAACAGGTTCGAAATTGTATGTATTTGAGAATATAAGACCGACTCGCCAGCACACAGATAAACCCTGAGAGGTTTGCGTGTATGGCAATACCATTGTAAATTAGAATTAAGTGTTTCGGAAATAAATAAATTAAAAAATTAAAAAAAAAACTTTAATTTCGGAAGTCGGTGTCAAAAAACGAAGAAACAGAACCAGAAACACCGACTTCCGAAATTAAAGTTATTTTGCACTTTTTGTTTTTTTTTTGCAAGTCGGTTGTATTTTTTTGTAAAAAAGTTTTATTAAGTATTTATGTCTGTGGTTAAACTGACAGCAAAATCTACGATGAACGCATAAGGAGAATTCAAATAATTTTTATAACACTTCAGATCCAATTCTTATTAATTCCATTCACTACACAAATTAAAAATTCATCCCACTTAACACGCATAAATAAAAACACTACTTCAACCCAATAAATCGATAAACTACACACAATTACATACAATCCATACCTACTTTGCTGGACAGATTTAAGCAAAAGATGCAAGGGGTCATCCAAGGGGGTCATCAAAGGGGGTCTGTCGAAGGGGTCCCGGTAAAACGTTAATCGAATCTGGACGTAATGGGATTTCTTTCTTGAGGGGCACATTGCTAAAGGATTAATTTATATCAATTTAAATGGGAGCTGTTTATACAGGGTGGTCTTATTGTTGAGAGGGTTATTTTACGAGTATTTGGATTTTGGTTTTTGTTTTTTTTTTTGGTAAATACCTAGTTCTAGTCTTTTATGCTAACTAGTTGATTGTTGTTACATATCTCGAATTTTGTTAAGCAATACCATTGTTTGCAACGAAATAAATTATTTGTTTTATAAGGAAGACAATCTATGAGCATAAAAGTAGGTCTAAAATAATTGGAGACGAACAGTATCTCTTTGGTGTGGTTCCTTTTTCTCATGTCATATACAAGTTGGCTTTACAACATTCAACGTATAATAAATTGACATTATTTTTTAAACCAGAGTAGCTAACAGGCCATACATGTGATGGATGGATCAGGTGAGGAATTAAATGGTACGTTCATAACCTAACCTAACCTAATGACGGTGACGTCATTCGTCAGTGTGTGCATTCATCTTGCTATCTCTTTCATACGCGCTTAAGTAACGTTAAGCGCGTACGAAAGAGATAGCAAGATGTCCCCACCATGTCCCTAACTTTTCTTATCACCAATTTCGATGCTGTTATCAGAAAAAGATTTATTTTAATGTTATTTGTTGTTTCATATAAAATTTTGCAAAATAAACAAAAAAAAAATGGAAAATTATTTCTCCCTCAACATAAAACCGAGCACCCTGTACAGGCACTCGGGTAAGGTCTAATCCTCCGGGTTTGTTTGTGTCGGGTAATGTATGTGAGAGCGCGCGCACGCCGACTAATTATAGAGACGATATTGTTGGAAAATGTTGGATATTATGGATGGGAAGAGTGACTACAGGTTTATTGATAGTTTTTATTCTTAGATTGGTAGACACCTACCATAAGTTTTCAGTAAGTTATCCTTAATAGCTAAAATAATGAAATTAAAGTTGGTTCTAGTTACTATCGACATTTAGATTTTTCACTTTTGATTATCCTTGGATAAATTTTACCTTTTTTTTTGTTATCGGGGAAACTTTAAAAAGACGCCTGGATTTTGGCAAAAACAAGGCAATGTGGGATTTTTACCTCACCTAAACCACCCCGGTAATCACTTATCCATCGCAGTTCAATTTAGGCAGCTACGAAGGGTCCAAACAGAGCCCTATTGCTGTCACTCACGTGTCCGTCTGTCCGTCCTCTGTCACACAGGTTTTACAGCCAACCGGTTGGAGCTACACCGTCTTCAAATTTTCACAGTATAAGCATCTTGTTGACCTAAAGCCATACAAATAGTCAAAAATACATTTGGTACGGAACCCTAAATGTGCGAAATCCGACACGCACGTAGCCGCTTTCTGTTATCTAATTGTTCTTTGTCATAGAACAAAAAATTCGAAGACATGTGACGTCTACCAACCCGCACTGGGCCCGCGTGGTGAATTAAAGCTTATTCCCACTCACAGAGAGGAGGCCTATGTGACAGCAGTGCGGAATAAGCAAGTAAACAAAGATCCAACGAACAAAAAAAAAAAAAAGGGTCGTGGATAAATTCGAAACAGAGTTACCGCGCCCCTGGACATTCAGGCAGGGAAGGAACAGGGGTGGGTTTTAGTCAGTAAAAGTCTGACATACCCAGAGCGGCAGAAGTCATAGGATGATTTTCCAAACCCACAAAAAAGGGGGTTAAATAGAAATCACAGCAATACCAAGACAAAGCAAGTTAATAGAAAGCTTGTAAAAATAACTATAAAAATCGCAAATCTCTCGTCTATCAGGATAGCCCCAACATCTGCAAAGGCTGTCGGCTTCGTTTTTTCTGCCACTATTCGCTTACAAAGAATCCAATCTATGTCGCCTGCTTAGCGCCGAGTGGTACATACCACAGACTTCGATTATATGCATAGTAGTTGCATTTATACTGTTTTACGGACTTTTATTAACAAAATAGGACTTTTATATATTTTTATTTTGTTAGCTTGCGCTATGAAAAATAATCTTAGAAGTTTAATTGACCCACTTCCCGGTTTCCGGTTGAGCTGAAATTTTGCATACATGACAATGCATGGCGAACTAGTTATTTTTTATGCATTTTTATGGGTATCAATTAATGAAAGATTATCATGTATAATTGGTGTAGTTTTGTGTCTCGATTGTTTATGCAACTGGACAATATATGAATTCATTGAAACAGACGCGATCATTGTAAAATGAAGCTGAAATGAAGAAAATTTATTATATTATTAACTACCTACCTCAGCGAAGCTTTTTTTTGTTTGCCGAGAAAATTAACCCGATACATTTGCTACCAAATACTTCAGAAACATTAAAACGTGTTACATACACCTTTTAATGGAAACACAGTAACTGTATTTTGTATAAAAAAATAACCTTCTAAAAAAAAAATACGAAATATGCGAAGCCAAAAGAAAAAAAAACATAAATATATTGAACAATCTTTATAACTGATGGAATGTCAGTGTGTCAGAGCCCAGAAGTAACATGGGGGTTTTCCCAAGTTACTTCTAGGCTACGTCGATGATGGAATATAATAAAATTGTCCTCAGAACGCTTACCTAAAACACAAGCATTTAAAACATTTTAAAAAACATTTATTTTTGCTACGGTCCGCTACGGATTCGTAGCAGCGTAAGTAAGCGTAGGCTACGTACGAAATTATACAACCCACGAAAAGTATATCTTAAGAACTTACTCATATATCACAAACTAGGTCTTTATCTATAAACTAACTAAATCTTATTTTTTATCTATGAAAAATCTATCAACATGTTAGGATTTCAGGGTTATAAATATGGCGATATTACAGAAATTGCAAAATCCAAAGAAGCAAATGAATAACTATTTTTTTTAATGATAACATCCTTAAAATATAAAGTTTATTTGAGCTGACAATTGCCAGTCAATCCGAAGTTATTACAGCTCAAAGTAACCCATTTCATAAAAATGTAACTTCATTGGTATTACACCTAATATTAATTATCTTTCGTAGCAAGTCTACGAAACGTCTTTGTAACTAGCAAAACTATTGCTTCGGCTGTAATAACCATGTTTGCATTGTGCACTTGATATATCTATTACGTATATTACATTAAATTAATTTTAAACAAGAAGAAACACATTCAAAACTAAAAGAAGTTGAACTTATTCCGTAGCGATTTTGCTACGAGTTCGTAGCCGTAGAGGTCTTGCTACGCTACGGTCTTTAGATCAACACAATTTTTTTGTTACTACAAGTATGAGAAAACCGTATTGATCATCTGAAAAATGAAATACATAATGTACTAAGTATTGTTGCGATAAAAAGTTGAGTTGTATTGGGAAACACATTGAAGCGAAAAATATTGTATTTCTAAGTGGACTGCGACCCAATTAACATTCGTTTTTTTGCTTTTTAACCATTTATTTTTCTCTGTGCAGCTTCGTCTTATTGCAAATGTGTGCACCTCATCAATCACTAAGAACATATTTTCCAAAACAAACACCTTTCTACCTTCAGTAGTTTGACTGTGCGTTTTCTGTCAGTTAAAAAGCTGCTTTGAAATATTAGCAAGGATCTATAGAGTACATACTAATTCCATGGATTTGTGCTAACAAAAACCATGCTACTTATCGTGGGATCACGCACATCCCACGATAAACATAACGTAACCCGTAACTAGCTGCCCATACGCAAAGGCAGTCAACTGAACAGCCTACCTAGTAAAATATGCGCGTGTAGTTATTCACAATGTTATAGTGCACCTCTACAATCTATAAAGAGCATTTTAGTATAGTTAGAATTGATGTCAAATGTAGTATTTCATTAAATCATGACATTTGGCATCAATTGTAACTGAGAGAGTTGTATTGATGATTTTAATGATTACAGTTCTATAAATACGAACTTGCTACGGCCGCGAATCGTATTTTGACCAACATACACCAAAAAATATAACATACAAATATATTATATATTTTGAACCTGCAAATTGCAAAGAACGTAAGAAAATTTGAATTTCACGGGCTACCCTTGAGCTTTCACCTTAAGGCCCAGACACCACCTAAAACGCGGTCACTCTCAGACTGCATAGAAAAGAAAGAGATGCGCGACGACAAATACTTGCAATTTATTGCAAAATATGAAGTAGTTTATCGATTTACAAGATTAACTAATAATTAAAAAAAAACCATCACTGGGATGCATTAGCATTTGGAATTTTATGGTATATTTTTTTATTATTATAATTGTTAGTGAAGGGATAAACTGCTTTTAAAGATAAATAAGAGGTATGTTTGAAGATGTTTTTGATGCATTTAAGTATGTTAAGTTATGTTTTGAGTACCATCACTGTATGCAAATAGGACTTGAAAATATCATTTTTTTTTATTTGTCAAAATTATTTACGGTTTAAGAGATACACTGCTTCAAAAAACCACCTTTTTGACCGTTTTTGGGCACCTCCGCCTTAAGTGGGCAAAAACTCCTCTCACAGTATGACTGAGCGAGGTACCAACACCACCAATTTTCAAAAATGATTCTCAATCACACAACGAAAAACATAACGCAACTCGCCGCCCAGCACATGCTCAGTTATCTAAACAGCCTAATAAAATATTTACGTGTAGTTATTCGCAATATTATATTGCACCACTGCAGCCTATATGGAACTTAATATCTTCCAAAACGAATACCACTCTATATACATTCAGCAGTTTGACTGTGATTTTTTTCCACTACTGCTTTAAAACCTAGATCGTAGTTGATAGTTCCATGGAAAAAGCTCACTGTGAGATTGACTAAGTCAACAACATCACCAATTTAAAAAAAAACGAATCAAGTAATAAACGAGGCAATACCATAGGAAAAACATAACACAACTCGCGGCCCACAGGCAAAGGCAGTTAACTGAACAGCCTAGTAAAATATTCACGTGTAGTTATTCCATGCGGCTGCCCGCGGATCACCGCTGCAGATTAAACTATTAACAAAATGGTCGCTGCACGGATTCCATTTTCGAATAACGTTTTGCATAGTTAAACGGCGGTTAGCGTGCCATGATCTGCGCGCGAAAGGTTTTATGAACAAAAACTTTTTTGTTGGACCTACGAAGGGATTGGCTGGGTGAATGAGTGACGGATCATATCTGGGAGTTGGTTTAGCTGTTCAATAAAGGCAGTCAGGAGTTGAAAGTGGACATAACTTTGGTTATTTTGGTTGTGCACTATTTACATAACCAATGTAAAATTTATAGGTATTGAAACATACTTACATGACAAAGAACCGTCGGTTGATTCTATTAAAGCACTGCACTTATTCTTATGTGACATTAAAAATAAAACGCACCAAATTCTGATAACAATTTTCTTAATCTATGGTTTGCCTCTGGTCTGCCTTTACTTAAGTTAACCTATTCAAATATTAACCTAGCACTGTACTTTTAATATCATGAACTATACAATCAGCAGTAACATTTTTTTAAATGCCTCACTGCACTTATTCCATTCAAAAAGTAAATCTCCAATTTTAGCCTTATAAACGTTCCGCCATCCCGCCAAAACTATGAGCATCCACCATGACAGTTTTGCGCGGTTGCCTAGCAACGTACGTAATTGGCGGCAAATCGTCGAATGGATTACGTGACACCCTGGTAGCGTGAAATTGTATAATTTGTAGATATTATGCCGTCGACTACGTTCGGATATCAACTATTATGTTATTTAGTGAAAATATTATGCCAATAAGTTAGTGAGTACCTATTTAATAGGCAGTTATTAGGAATATTGAGCTCATTATTTTGTTAAATTAATGATGGACTTTGGTTGTGAGTGTATTTGCGAAAGGAGGGCCGTATTTAACCTTTTGATTTTTAGCTATCTTTCTCTTACCGGTTTCTAGAAAGTTATTATCGATGCATCACAAATGTTATGTGATTAGTTGTTGAAAATTCATTCAACCAATCATAACAGTTAATGCGTGTTTGACAATTTGTCACATTTATTTTGCGATGATTATCGTGTCAGAAACGAAATTTTAGCTTCTCTTGAGAGTAACCCAACCAACTAACATGGTCTGCATTTTCTGTAGACCGTTTCAATGGTCTTTTTTTTTTGAAGTTGGTATACCAGTCATCAGATGACTTCTCCCACTCTTGGTGGAATGGGAGGGAGTGTCAGACTCTTACTGACTAAAAGCCACCCGTGTCCCTTCATTTGCCCCTTGCGTTTTCGTCCCGCGACCCTGGCGGTGGTCTAGAGATTTCATTTTGTTTTAGGTATAAAATAAAACAGAAAATGAAGAAACTACTTGACAGCTTACACCTCCCTGCTTTTTAACTAAAGTCGACACTAGCACAATGAAACGACACGTGTGTAATCCCTGCACACGTGCCGTGTAAAGTCTGAACAGGTACAATCGACATACTCAATACATCACTATAAATACACGCAGTAGGGGTGGATCAAGAACTATTGTGTTTTACACCTGTCTTATATTACTGAGTCAGTGGTTTAGAATATTTAAATTGGTATTAAGTGATGCGCTTTTTAAAAGTGATGAAAATTTGATCAAGCGAGATTAATATTGTGACTAGCTATTTTGCGTGACATTTTTTTGAGGGAAGAAAATACTGTTTTGTATTTAAAACATGATATGAATCATAACATTTAGTTCTCTAATCTAAAACCAAATTTTCGTTTCTATATTTTACACTGGTAGATTGTAATCATCAAAATATTAGCAAAAAAGTGTAATTTAAGTTTGAAATGATAATGTGATAACACAATAATAAAACCGGCCAAGTGCGTGTCAGACTTCGCACATTTAGGGTTCCGTACCAAATAAGGGAATTATCAAAGAAATAAATTGATTTATCAATATATTGGCATTTGTTAGTATAATGAACGATTCCACTGCTGTATTTATTCAATAGAAATAACTTAAAAGATATATATACAAACTAACAATAATACCTAACATGTACAAATGCGTATGAAAAAACAACTCACTGGGCATCAAAAAATTCATCCACATCGCTGTCAATGGAAAAAGTGCCCAGAACGCTAACAGCATTGCCACGTTGAATAGCAATGCTGATTCGTTGGCCAAAGAAAAGCCCAGCCCTCTGTTCTGTTAGTTAAATATAATAATAATAAACATTATCACCAAAATTCTAGTTCATAGGTCAATAGGAAGTTAAAAAATTCTTCGAAACAAAATTTTGTGGCAGACGATGGACAGACGGATAGACGGACACGTGAGTGACAGCATTAGGGCTCCGTTTGGACCCTTTAGGTAAGGAACCCTAAAAAACGTTTTTACAAAAAACAGAACCGACTTTCAAAAACAAAAACAAAAAATTGTAAAATAAGTTGTTTTTTTTTTTATCTATAAGGTTGTATTTTTTTGTAAAAAAGTTTTTCCCCATCCTGTGCTTTTCCAAACCAATTTTTCTCGCCACCGATATTATATCGTCCACCCATGGTTTTTGTGATCTGCCCACGTTTCTCTTTCCTCGTGGGCCGGTCCGTTTAGTACTCTTAAGAGTCCATCGCATCATAAACATATTTAGCCAAAAAAGCATTAATTAAGCCGCTAATTACAGCCGGTTATCACGCTCATTGTCCGCGCTGCGATTACGCGCGACATAAATTGAGCTGCGAATATTTAATAATAATTGGCTTGCCTTTGTTTAACGGGGCTGGGGGGGCTGGGGGTGGCTGCCCACTTCAGCCACCCTGCTGTACCGACAGCATGATAGGGATTACGGTGTAAGGGAAATGGGTGATCTTATTTTAAATACTACTTCTGCTCAAAGAAATGAACAACTTTCTTCAAGTAAGACATAATTTATTCCAAAATATTCGACCTCCCATACTAATTTTGATCACCTGATGATAACTTTGCATGGAAAATTCAATTTATTTAAAGGAATTTTTAATGACTGGAATAAAAAAAGTATACGGTGCGGGGGTGCGGGGTACGGTGTAGGTGTAGTAGTTGTTTGGAACTTTAGAAAGTTCCAAACAATTCACATTTAAAGCAGTCTGATGTGCCTGGAAAGGAACTACAGTGGAAAATCTGAAAATCTCTTAATCGATCGAGAACCCAGGTTGGTCGCTGTAGAAATAATCTGGCCAATAATTGATCAATCCCAAACCCAGTGCCAGTGTGGAGCCCCTTCACAGGACATGCGTCACCTCCTTGCCTGCCCAGCATCCACAACCACCTGCAATTTGAGGGATTTAAATGAGGCTAATGATAAAGCTATCAAGGTTGCTACATACTGGTCGGACAAAATTTGAGTCAATATTGACACCAAATGAAAAGAAGCAGTCGGATGCAGTTGGTGGCATCAAATCTGTGATTGAACTAAAATAAATTCCACAAACTGTATTAGACTGCTTGAAAAGTGACTTGTTTGGAACTTTTTAGTTATTTGTTATTTATCAGTCAGGTTTTTTGATATTTTTTTATTTCTTCTTTTATTTTATTTTTTCAAAATTCATAGAGTTTATGCGACTTCGGTGGTTAAGACCAACCTAATAATACCTAAATTGTTAAAATCAATCCAGCCGTTTAGGCTACAGTCAAAGAAATAGACATACAAATATAATATACATACATAAGTACTCTCGAAAAACATTATAGATTTGCTTTTCATTGCTTTTCATTCATTAAGGGATGAATGAAAAGCAATTGCATGTAGCTGAGATGAGAATGCTAAGAGCGATGTGTGGTGTTACGCGCATGGATAGAATTAGGAATTAGTGTATAAGGAAGTCTGAAAGTGGCACCTCTGACTGAAAAGTTGTGTGGAAATCGATTGTCGTTGTATAGGCATGTGATGCGGAGGAATGAAAAAAATGTCGTGAGGAATGTCTTGTGTATGGATGTGGATGGCTATAAGAGTAGAGGAAGGCCAAAGAAGCGATGGTTAGACTGTGTGAAAGAGGATATGGGTAAAAAGGGGGTGACTACAGAGATGACGACTCATAGAGGAGTATGGAAGAAAAAGACATGTTGCGCCGACCCCAAATAAATTGGGATAAGGGCAGGAGAATGATGAATGACTCTCGAAAAACATTACCCTCCTTCTAGGGCAGTCAGGTGAAAAGAGAAAGTATTATCCAGATTCTTAGACTTCCTCCAGTTTATTTATGACGCTATAGTCAAGAATTCATGATAAAAATCAATCTGCCTAACGTATTCCCAACTATCTTGGGGTCTGCTGCCAGTCTAACCGGATGCAGCTGAATACTAGTATTTTACATGGAGCGACTGCCTATCTGACCTTCACAATCCAGTAACTGGGTAATACGATACCCCTTGGTAAGACTGCTTGTCAAACTTTCGGGCTTCTGACGACCCGTAACGGCTGTCAAAGATCCACGATTGACAGCCGGGACCAACGACTTAACGTGCTTTCCGAGGCACGGAGCAGTCTCGGTATGTAAAGATGGTCACCCATCCATAGACAAACCCCGGCAAGCGTAGCAAAACCTGATGGATCGACCCGTGCGGCGGTTATTACTTTAGCCACGAGCTCCTCAAGTCAAGAGTGCCATTGCGGTGCCACTGCGGTGCCACTGCGGTGCCATTGCGGTTCCACTGCTGTGCCATTGCTATGCCATTGAGGTGCCATTGCGGCGCCATTGCGGCGCCATTGCGGCGCCATTGCGTTGCCATTGCGGTGCCATAGCGTTGCCATTGCGGTGACATTGCGGTGCCATTGCGGTGCCATAGCGGTGCCATTGCGTTGCCATTGCGGTGCCATTGCGGCGCAATTGCGTTGCCATTGCGGCGCAATTGCGTTGCCATTGCGGCGCCATTGCGGCGCCATTGCGGCGCCATTGTGGCGCCATTGCGGTTCCATTGCGCTGTCATTGCGGTGACATTGCGGTGCCACTGCGGTGCCATTGCGGCGCCACTGCGGTGCCATTGCGGCTTCATTGCGGCGCCATTGCGTTGCCACTGCGTTGCCACTGCGGTGCCATTGCGGGGCCATTGCGGTTCCCTTGCGCTGTCATTGCGGTGCCACTGCGGTGTTATTGCGGTGACATTGCGGTGCCACTGCGTTGCCATTGCGGTGCCACTGCAGTGCCATTGCGTTGCCATTGCGGTGCCTTTGCGGTGCCATTGCCGTGACAATGCCGAGCCACTGCGGTGCCACTGCGGTGCCATTGCGGTGCATTTGCGGTGCCATTGCGGTTCCATTGCGGTGCCACTGCGGCGCCATTGCGTTGCCATTGCGGTGCCATTGCGTTGCCATTGCGGTGCCATTGCTGTGCCATTGCGGCGCCATTGCGGCGCCACTGCGGTGCCATTGCGGCGCCATTGCGGCGCCATTGCGTTGCCATTGCGGTGACATTGTGGTGCCACTGCGGTGCCATTGCGGTGCCATTGCGTTGCCATTGCGGTGCCATTGCGGCGCAATTTCGTTGCCATTGCGGCTTCATTGCGGCGCCATTGCGTTGCCATTGCGCCAACTACGTTGGGGTCGGCTGCCAGTCTAACCGGGTGCTGCTGAATACCAGTATTTATTTGATCGACTGCCTATCTGACGTCCACAACTCAGTTACTGGGTAATACGATACCCCGGTAAGACCTGGTAAGACTGGTTGGCGGCTGGTGGTGGCTGTCTGGCCGGCAGTAGACCCTTAATTCAATGTCGTGTCGGCTAGTGAAGAAACGGCTCTTAGATCAATTGATTTCTCGTAATCTACATTTGAAACTCGTAATTTTTCAACATTGCTATTCAAAATGTTTAGGCGTATTTTCTTTTTCCAATTTATAATGTCTCTCGCTTCTTCTATGATCATGTAACTTAAACTATTATAAATACATAGCTGTAAGCTATAATACGACATACTGTTCGTCAATGTACATGAATATTTTTTGTTAGGGCACGGCTCCTTACAAATTACTGCCATGTCCTTTATGATTTTCCAAATTTTTTGAAAACTCATTTGAAAGACTATGACGCACTGTATCAGGCCAAAATATAACAAACGAAGTGGGTATATTTCTACGTTCAGCTGTGGGCAAACTACTTAAGAGGAAACTTTTATGAAATAGTTCATTTTAGGGTTTCGTACCCAAAGGATAACCAACGGGACCCTATTACTAAGACTTTGCTGTCCGTCTGTCTGTCAGCAGACTGTATCTCACGATCCGTTACAGCTACTCAGTTGAAATGGTCTCAGAATGTGTATTTCTGTTGACAAATAATAAAAATAAAAATAACCAAAAAAATATATATATATATTTGTATATTATATATATTTTTTAAAATAACAAAAAAAATCGTTTCTAATTAAGTAATTCATTTTTTTTTAAGCTGCTTCAGAAACACACGCTGTGTGAAAATTTCAACTGTCTACCTATTACGGATCATGAGAAGAGCCAAAAAATAACACACAAAAAAAACTCGTTTCTAAAAACTCATTTCTAAAAACGTGTTTTTTGGGTTATTTTTTGAGTTTATGGTAGTCCAACTCGGACTTAGCCGGTTTTTTTCTTATTGTTACCAAGTTTAAAAAATCTTATTTCTTCTATTATTCGTACTGTTACTTCTACATCAATCAATTACTTTCTAATTTAGCTTACACCTTTTCGTTAAATGATTTATATTATGTTGTAGTGAGTGTTGCAGCACTAGAATAGTTTTAGGTAACGTATAGTTAATGGTTTAGTGTTGTAATTTTGACGATAAATAAATAAAATTAGCCTAAAATACACCGCATATTTTGCTGTCCCTACCCCGGCATCCGGCTACACAGTTAAGCCGGTTATGAACGGCCAGTAATGACGGTGTCATTTGCGCGGTGAATTATAATTGGCCCGATAACGCCGTCCGCCCGACATTAATAGACAACTTAATTTAAACGCCCTGTATATAGCGCCCGCTGTACATAAGGGGTATGTAATATGCTGACGCGTAAAGTGTGGGTGGTAGAGTTTTTTAGGAGTAAAAGTGGTAGGTTTGTGTGTGGTTATTTTGTTGATTGGAGTTTTTTATGTGACGATGGTCAGTTAAGGCGCAGTTATACGACTTTTAATGGTTTTTAATTAAACATCACGTCTAAACGACAAGGCTTATTTCTTTGAAAAAAAAAATACATTTTACTCTAGACTATTTCCGTCGTAATTTGATCTCAGAATATTTCAATAATTAATTTGTAAAGTTATGTCTAACGCGGATAAAAAATTGAGAATCACGCAAAAACTGTAAAGCGTATTTTTATGAAACCTTCACTATTTTAAAGATTATTTAATTATTTATAATTCAGTGTCAGTGTTTTAGTTTAAAACTTGTTGTTTTATGTGTAATAAATTAATAATGCGTCTAATTTCAGACAGCGCTCCTTGATGGGCGAGTTCTATTACTGGGTGGACATACGACGCGTTACGTGAGCTCAGCACAGAACACGCAAGCTAACCACTCAAGGTCGTTGGCAGCTAATAGCACCTTAAGGGCGTTCATCACGCGTTTTTTTGTGATTATTTTAATAAATATAAATGAAAGTTTTTATTATTATATTAGTTTATTAAAGTACAATTTTTCTCAACCAATTAACTAGATCGTACTACCACCAAATACCTCAGAAGGTGGTATTTAGAAGAAAGCACCACACAAATCGTTCTTTATCCATTATTTATTTAATTCTTCATGCACAAAAATACAGAGTTTTCTACCAGTCAACTCTTGGGTGACGCAGAGACAAAATAGTGGTAGATGCAATGTAGAAAAATTAAAGGCGATGAATATTTATACAAATACTTACATAGATGTACACATAAACTAAAAATTAATATATACTCATATGTAATATACCTCAAAACATTAATTAAAATAATAACGCCAAGAGGTTCTCAATTCGTCTGTTTTTTTTTTGTATGTTTGTTACGCGATGTCTCCGCCATTTGTGTATAGATATTGATGATTCTTATTTTGTATGATAGGTCATACTTCAGAGGTGGTCTCATATAAATTTTATTGAAATTGATTCAGCATTTTTTGAAAAAATCAACATAAACAAAGAATATATATACACAGATGACGTTTTGGTTGTCTCCAAATGTTCAAATTTATAACTTTAATATTTAGTTTTACTTCTGGTGTACAACAACAATAAAAAAAAAACTAAAAAGTGAAAAATAAAAAGTTTTTTCAAAAAATACAACCGACTTCTAAAAATTGCAAAATAACTTTAATTTCGGAACACGGTGTCAACCAACGAAGAAAAATAAATATACACCGACTTCCGAAATTAAAGATCTACTTATGCAATTTTTAGAAATCGGTTGTATTTTATTTTAAAAGTTTTTTATTAGAATACTGGCTTCCGCCAGCGCGTCGTCCGCGTGGAATTAGTACCTACATCCTCCCATTATAAATTATAGCCTATGTGTTATTCTGATGTATGAGCAATATCACTGTAAAGTTTCATCAATTTCCGTTTAGTAGTTTTTACGTGAAAGAGTAACAAACATCCATATTATTATGTCCTCACAAACTTTCACATTTATAATATTAGTAGGATACACAATAACATATAATAACAAACACCCTACCGCCATATGCGAGCCTAGTAAACGGTATCATTAACGCTAACTACCATTAGGGTGCATACAGACTGCAGGTCTCCCCGGACATGAGGGTGCATTCAGACTGCAGGTCTCAGCGGACGCGTTGTTTTTATGGCTTGTCCTTTATATTAATGCCACTAAATAATTCCGAACAATGCCACTAAGTTGTGATTTTGATGATTGTAATCTGTTTGCACATGTGACGGTTTTAATTGGTTTTGTTTTGTGGTGGTGCTTATTTCTTATAGAGATTTTATTACATGAAAATGAGATCTGTTAAAACTTTATAAAATGACTTCTTCGATGGCTTCTAAAGTGTTAGAACTCAGGTTTTTACTAGAGTCCGACCGAAACACGATTTTCAGTCGTAACCGGGTGAAAACCACGTGAAAACAGAAAAACAAGCAAAAATATTTAAAAAATGTCTTGGTAAAGTTATAAGACCATGGAAAAACCGCCCTAACTTTCGTAAAATTACACTAATATTATAAAATTTGTGAGCGTGTGTTTTTATGGTTTTTACTTCTTCATGCTCAAACAGCTGGACCGGATTGCATGAAATTTGGTATGTAGATAGCTTATCTTAATTACCTTTACCCTGGATTAACACATAGGCTACTTTTTATCCCAGTCTACGCGGCTGAAACCGGGGTTCACAGCTAATTCTAAATAAATTAATAAAACGATGATTACACACTTATACGATAGAGACAGTCAGTTTATATATTTTTATCACAACGTTCAGCTCAAAGACGCAAGTTTCGATCCAGCCACTTTTCCTTGGCCGACTATCCAGCTCAAATTCCAGCCAAAATCAGTTTATTTGGCCGAAACTTAAACCGAAACCGAACCTTCGTCCGTTCGGACACTAGTTTTTACCGCAGCTTTGGTTCCATGGCCTATTCCTGAACTGGGGAGTTTTCCGGGATAAAAATAGCGTGGGAAGAGTTGGTTTCTATCGGTGATTTCATTTTAGTAGTGGGATCTGCCGGTCGATTCTGTTTACAGCTCACCGTGAAAACTTAGGTGAAGTGAGCGTGAAGTGAACTGTCATTCCACCTTGATTGTATGGAATGACAGCCCACTTCACGTTCCCTTTACCTAAGTTTTCACGGCGAGATTTTACAAAATGGCACTACAGTACTCTCAGAGAACGATTAAGTGAGAGATATGAATCCTTTTAGCGCAATGCCCAACAAATCAACTTCCACAAACTGTTTAAGTTTTACAAAAAAAAGTTTTTAAAAAAAAAACTTTTTACAAAAAATACAACCGACTTCCAAAAAGAAGACACTAAAAATTTAAAAGTAATTTTAATTTCGCCACTCAGTGTCAAATAACGAAGAAATAAAATACAAACACCGACTTCCGACACTAAAATTACTTTTAAATTTTTAGTGTCTTCTTTTTTGGAAGTCGGTTATATTTTTTGTAAAAAGATTTTTATTTTTTTACTTTTTAGTTGTTATACCCAAGAACTAAACCGGCCAAATTGATAACCCCAATAACATGGAATAATTAATGTGATTCGAGGCAAGCAATGACGTTTTGCTTGCCTATACATATTTTTTGTATTTATTTTTTTCTAAAAGCGCTGAAGCAAATTTAAAATTTATATGGGACCACCTCTGGAGTATACTCTTTTGGATAAAAAAATAATTTTGAAAACCGGTCCACAACTGACAGAGAAATCGGTGGACATACATAAAAAAAAGAAACATACAGTCTAACTTAGAACCTTTTTTTTTTATTATTATTGATAGGCACGCGTTCGACCATCATTTCACCTGATGGTAAGCGATGATGTGGTCGAAGATAGAGCACGCTTGCCCAGAAGCAACCTATTCACTCTTGACTTGAAGACTCCCAGGTTGTAGCTACCAGGAAACACAGACTCCGGTAGGGTATTCCACTCCCTAGCTGTACGCACAATGAATATTTTCTCAAAACGCTTTGTGCGTATGGATGGGATGTCCACCATGAACCGGTGGCACTTCGCCGTACGTCTTTTGGTCCGTTGATGAAACGGGCTTGGCGGAATCAAATTGTGCAATTCCGTCGCACACTCCCCAAAATGTAACCGATAGAAAACCGACAGGCTAGCAACTCGGCGTCTATGTTCTAGACTTTGGAGTTTCGACTCAACGAGCCTATCATTGTCGATGATCCTCTTGGCTCTTTTCTCAATTGACTCAAGGGCATCAATCTGGTATCTGGTACCTCCTCCTTTTTCTTGCCATCTGAAGATAGAACTTTTTTTTTTTTATTTATTCAAGTTTGATAGGCTTGTGATTGACCACTACCTCACCTGATGGTAAGCGATGATATGGTCGACGATGGAGCACGCTTGCCTAGAAGTACCTACCTAATCTATTCACTCTTGACTTAAAGATCCCAAGGTTGACTTGGGAACTTGTATTATTTGAACAGATGAATGATTAAATCTTTCAAAAAATATATTATGTGATACACTGTTGGTTTTTGTCCTCCCCACCAGTTATACTTATTACCTATTTCCAATATTTTTTTTAAATTCAATAAAAATATCCGTACTTTTACACTAAGCTTTTACTATAAATAAAATCCATTACATTCAATTTATAAAATAAATATATGTTTGTAATGTATACTACATAATAGTTATTAATGATAGCGGATTAAGTACCTATTCATGAACAAAACGTGATCTCTTGCGATCTTGATTAATCGCTTAGATTCATAGAGCTAAAAGCACGTGTACCTTTTGGATTGTTATTTAATCTTATTATAATAATAATATTTTATTTCACCACAAAAATAAAATAACATATTAGATGACTTGATAGGCTTATTATACAAGTTTTTAATATGGAGTTCTCTGTTGCCGAATTAAAACGAATCCTGTATCTCGGCAAACAGCGCCATCCCCTAACAGATTTAGACATTCAAGTTGCATCGATTTAGGATAATTATTTCAAAAGTTAACTTCTACTACAGCTCATAATTACATTCAATAAAACCAATAATAATGTAATCTATACAAATAAATAAAATTAGAATTAATTTATAACCTAATGAAAGATATAAGTACAGCATATGTATAATGGGTGTGTTTGTGTATCTGTGTGTGTGTGTGTGTGGATTTGTGTTGTGATTATGGAAGTGCACAGTGAGTTACCTACAGACTCTTATTATAATTTTACCCGACTGCCTCAGAAGAAGAGCTATATTTTATGAAAATGTTCACTATTTATAAATAGGTATGTGTGTAGCATTACTTTAATTTAGGGTCTTTTGTACAAGGGACATAAAATACAAACCCCACCTTTTATTTAATTCTAAATCTAAATAAACTACATCAATTAAGCGAGTAATATCGAGCAAAAGATTACGTAACAAATCAAAGACCCGAATATTCCCCTACCTGCGCAGCGTCGACAACACAAGCTTAGAACTACCCTCTTCAAACCACGATATAAATGCCAACTGGAAACTAAAATACAACCCTTATGTCAAAAGCAGAAGGTCCAATTTTCAAAATTTTAGATTATGTAACCGCCATCTTAGTTTGGTAAGGTATTCCCGCCACTTCATTTGCGAAAATGTTGGTACGCCTGGCTTAAGTGTTGCACGCTGTTAAATTAATGAGCCAATCTCAGTCGGCCGGGGTTGCCACCTCTATATTTTACAAGGTGGTAATGTGCCGTAGTGCGGTGCTTTAATATAGCCTTGTTTTAACAACAGTGAAGTACATAAAGGTAAAATATGTTTGGAACTTTCGCTATTAAGGTGTAGGTAAGCATTTTTGTTTTGATTTATTTGATTTGTGTTTGTGGCTTTAGTATGTGAATTTCAGAGCCCCTAAAAGATTGTTTATATTTCAAACTCTTGCAAATCGGAATAGACGAATCTAAGCCGATTTGCCTGTCTGGATGCCTGCACACCTATAGACTGGTATCCTACTAATATAATATTAGTCATTGGCAGTTGTATTCGCATTTATATGCGAAAGTTTGGATGAATGGATGTCTGTTACTCAATCACGCCAGAACGTCTGAAGGGATCTTGATGAAATTTGGCACAGAGATAGATTATAGTCTCGAATAGCACATAGGATATATTTAATAATGTGGGGAGGTACTAACTTCACGAGGCCGAAACCGCTGGCAGATGCTAGTTCTTCATAAAATATGAAGAACTAGCATCTGCAACCGGTTTCCATACTGTGTACCTACTGCGAGTGCTTTGTTCTGTCTCCTGCTTGATAAGGAGAGAAGTGGTTTTTTTTTTTCTTACTCCTCCTGTTTTTTTTTCAGATTAATTTCGTTGCTGACCTAAGACAGTTTAATCACTTTTCCGGGACTCGTCGAACTTCATTACCTCAGCGTTTTTCTAGATGTCACCATTATTGATTCTGGCTATAAGAAGTTTCAGTACTATGTACCTATCAATTACCTAGTTCAAACGATTTACTTATGGTAATCTCCATCAGCGGACCACAAGACGTACGGCGATGTGCCACCGGTACATGGTGAACATCGCATCCATACGCACAAAACGTTTTGAGAACACATTCATTGTGCGTACAACTAGGGAGTGGAGTTCCCTGCCGGAGTCTTTCCTGATAGCTACAACCTCGGAGTCTTTAAGTCAAGAGTCAATGGCTTACTTTTAGGCAAGCGTGCTATATCTTCGACCACATCATCGCTTACCATCAGGTGAGATGGTGGTCAAACGCGTGCCTATCAACAATATTTAAAAAAAAACCTCCTAAAACTGAGATAACTAACGAAAAAACCACTAATCAAATCGAATTAAGTTCAATCAATAAATTTACCTAGCTTTTTCCCACTTATATTGGGATCAGCTTTCAATCTAACCGGATGCCGCTCAGCACCAGCATATTACATGGAGGAACTGCGTATCTGATCTCCACAACTCAGTAACTGGATAACACAATAGCCCTCGGCAAGACCAGTGTCACATTTTCTGGTTTCTCTTCTAAATAATGAGCATAATAACCAGCCTTGTACTGCTGGGACACAGGCCTCCTCGCTGTGAGCGGGTGTGGGCCGTAATCCACCACACGCCGGACAAAATGCGGGTTGGTAGATGTCACATTTCTTAGAAATTTTGGTTCTAGGACATGCCGGTTTCCTCACGATGTTTTCCTTCTGCGTTTTTAGAGCAGTGGTGATGAAATAATTTACACAAAATAATTCGGATCCATCTTGGGCGATTTCTGGTCAAGTTTGCCCCCAGATAGAGGTTTAGAGGGAGAAAGGGAAGGCCTTTCCCCAGCAGTGGGAAACTACGAAAGCTAGCAAAAAATAAATAAATCTAATTATCGATAAGTAACTTAACCTCCTTGAAGATAGCCCCTTTGTAAAGTAATCACGGTTGACTGATTTAACAATCTTCTACTTTTCTGTTTTTACTTTCTATCTACTTACTTTGGTGGTCGCCATTTTGCCCGGTGTATCTATTGTTGAATAAAACTGTGAAACAACAGTTTTACGTAAGCTATTGTTATCTTAAATGGTTCACTGTTAAATGATCGGATGACTAACTAGATTTTATTGTAGTCATCGGCGACGGCTTACGTGAAATAATTTAGTTTTGTTTGCCATAAATGAGATGACTGGACCTTGTTCATGTCTTCTTCATGGTTCGCACGTAAAAGATTTTTTGTTTATTGTTTTATTGCGAATTTTAACATGTTTGAAATAAAGGAAAGGCTTACCCAGCGCCGACCCTACCCGGGCCTGCGGACGGCGAGTAGTGGGTAACTCGCCGTCCGATCAGCACCAGGCCCGAGAGTCGACGGCGCGTAGTGTTCCACGAAAAAAAAAAAAAAAAAAACCCAGCGCCGACCCTGGGGTAGAGCGAGAGGAGCGGTTGCTCTAAGTGCCAGATAAGAAGGGACGCGAATGCTAAAAACAACAAATCATGATTGATTGATGGTGGTGGTATTTGTTATTATTTATTTAACACAAAACCAAAGTAGAATTTACGTAATTTTAAAGCGATGACTAAAATACACCGAAAGACAATATCGATCTAGCCATATCAAGGACACGCAGTAAGAAGTCTAGCTTTCTATGAATAAAAGAATTTTGGAAAAATAAGTTACCAATAATATCCAGTTCAGGTAAAGGCATCACAAAATTTCGTGACGACTTACAATAACCTTACATCATACCAACTGAATAATATTTAGCACAAGCAAAGAACCACGTCACCTCACTACAGCTCCACATTCGCTGGTGTTGTCAATACATAATTTACTAGCCACAGCGGGGCTAACAATGGACCAGATTACGAGGAACCGAGTCTAATGAGACCTCTCGCGCCCGGGTTAGATAGACGTGTTGGCATGAACGGGTCGGAAAGCGGGTAGAACATTCATAAGCTGATGTGTGGAACACAACAAAGATAAAGGCTAGTTATCCAACAACCCGCATTTGGCCCGCGTGGTGGATTACTGCATACATCCTCTCACAGAGAGAAGGTCTGTGCCCCAGCAGTGGGGGAACATTAAAAAGAAAGGCTGATTATGATGATGATGAAAGGCTAGTTCACCGCGGCTCTGGAAGGCAAGGGTAGCTGGAGGAACACGATTGTGTTTTAGTCAGTAAGAGTGACACGCCCTCCCGCTCCCAAAATGGGAGAAGTCGTCTGAAGATTTCCAACCCTTTTTTTTTTTTTTTTTTTTGTGGGGTGGGAAATCATCCTATGACTTCTCCCGCTCTGGGTGGAGCGGGAGGGCGTGCCAGACTCTTACTGACTAAAACCCACCCCTGTTCCTTCCTGCCTTTGAGTGCCCAGGGGCGAGGTAACTCTGTTTCGAATTTATCCTCAACCCCCGGGCAGGCATCGGCCATGACGGGTCCCGTCTCTTGCTGACAACTCTTTGAGGCGCGCGTGGAACACTACGCGCCTTCGAAAGATTTCCAACCCTAAAGGCATTTGTTAGTTCCAGGCAGAATCTAACGAGATTTATACCAGAAAACAGTGTAAAACTGGAAAAAAATCTTAGATGAAACCCAATTTAAGAATTAATCTTACAAGATTAATTCTTAAATTGGGTAAAAACAAGGCAGCTTAAGTCTTGTTGGTTTTCTAACCTCCATTCCAAATTACGTTCTTTCGTATCTAGTTGCCTTCTCTGTCTAGACTCTTGTTTTTCATGTTACAATCAGTTCGGATTCAGCTGTCGAGCTGGTAGCTCCTCTCTATCATTGCCATTTTCCCACTCTTCAGTAATTGACAGATACCAGATTGTAAGACTTTCTAAAAACAGTGAAGTGAAGTTTTTATAACCAGGCAGATTCAGGCATGTGTCCTGAAAATAATATAATTTAATAATGTAATACCAAATAAACAGAATTAACCAACGATATATGTACCTAGTCACAGTGTATGGTGTACGTACGATTAATGAGTGCTTCATATGATCTAGCCTTCTGTATATATTAAAATATACGTCTTAATTCGTCGTGTTTATTATCTTCATCCAACTCTTCCCTCATCATATCACTCCTCCGTCCCTCCGCAACGTAACAATCTTATTAAAAACGAGAGCTCTCTCGATTTTGAGGAGCTCGTGGCTAAAGTAATTAACGGGTCGATCCATCAGGCTAAGCTACGCTTCGGCTTGGTCCATGGATGGGCCATCATGGATGGCCATCTTTACATACCGAGACTCCTCCGTGCCTCGGAAAGCACATTAAGCCGTTGGTCCCGGCTGTCAATCGTGAATCTTTAACAGTCGTTACGGGTCATCAGAAGCCCGAAAGTCTGACAACCAGTCTTACCAAGGGGTATCGTATTACCCAGTAACTGGGTTATGGAGGTCAGATAGGCCGTCGCTCCAAGTAAAATACTGGTATTCAGCTGCATTCGGTTAGACTGGAAGCCGACCCCAAGATAGTTGGGAAAAGTCTAGGAAGATGAGCTCCCTCGATTTTAAAAAGATAAGAGATTTTCCGCAGGCAATTGCAAGCCGACAGGCATCGATGTGGCGACGCTTGGGGCTATGCCCAGCAGTGAATGTCATTTGGCTGAAATGATGATGATGATGAATTGCAAGCACCCATTCTAAAAAACTAATATGTTCGTAACCAGTCGCACCGATGCACGTCAGGTGACTGGTAAATGCGCCAAGCGCACTCTAGGCGCTCAGCAAATAAAGACTTTTTTTTTAAATCAGAAGTCATAGGACGAATTCCCAAACCTAAAAAAAAAAAATAGCAAACCAAGCCTGTCAACGCGTTTTAGCCCGACTGCGCCTTCTGACTCAAAAAAGCAAGTAAAAAACCAGTATCTTTCGTCTCAACTGTGACAATTATATTTACTGGCAGACCCGGCCAATATTGTTCTGCTATTAAAAAATGGGGGTGGGGGTGGAAAAATACTTTGCGACCTAGTCTCATACTTACCAAACACATAAAAAAAACATTAAAATCGGTCGAGCCGCTTCGGAGGAGCAACCACAAACACAGTGACACGAGATTTTTAAATATTAGATACTAGCTGCGCCCCGCGGTTTTACCCGCCTAGACCGGAATAAAAGGTAGCCTATATGTTAATCCAGGCTATAAACTATCTACATACAAAATTTCATACAAATCGGTCCAGCCGTTTGAGCGTGAAGAAGTAACAAACATACACACTCACAAACTTTCACATTTATAATATTAGTAGGATTATGTAGGTATCTGTACATAGTACTTATTAGGTATATATTCATATATTTATTTACATTATATGTGCAGGTTTATTTGATATTTTAGTCAAGACTTCACATCACACTCTTCTTCTCCTGTTCTTACACACTACATTTCTTTCTCACTTCTCCTTTCACAGGTTATAAGCACAGTCAGCCTTTTAATTGTCCTACTACTGGGACACAGGCCTCTTCTCTGTGAGATGGGCCTTAATCCACCACGCGAGCCCAGTGCGGGTTGGTGGATGTCACATGTCTTCCAAGTTTTAGTTCTAAGCACAGATAATATAATACTAGCGTACAGATGCCTCATCCCATACAAAGAAACGGTACCACCGTAACTACGAGTTTTCGTCAAGCACAAGTAACTTTTGATCTTCATTCGGGCCCGTCCTCTACACCTCGCTAGATGGTGTTAGCAGCGACGGCTTGCAAGCTGAATGAATTTACTTAAAGTCTTACCTATATTTTCTCACACATTGAGGAATTATTTTATAGTATTTTTGACACTTCATATCAGTTTTACTGTATCAAAATGTGTCACTATTAAATTTTAAAGAGGCGGATGGATAAATTCTAAAACTTCAAACAGCGCCATCTATTGGTTCAAGAAATATATATGTCTAAGGATTCGTTCCAATAATCGTCTAAATTTGAATTATAATAATAATAATAATAATAATAATAATAATAATAGCCTTTATTAACAAACATTTACATACAATTACAAAAATATATATGTTTTAAGACATCGGTACAGATTGTTTTGCTTGCGCATAGGCCTCCCCCAGGCTCTTCCAGTGATCACGGTCTTCACACAATCTACTCCACAGTACCCCTGCGGTGTCTTTTATATCATCGCTCCATCTTCGACATGGCCTCCCTCTCCGTCTTTTCCCTTCTCTAGGATACCATTCTGTTACTATTTTTGCCCATTTTTCTTGTTTGCTTCGTATCATATGGCCAGCCCACTGCCATTTGAGTTTTCTAATGGTATGTGACACGTCTGCGATATTTGTTCTCTTTCTTATTTCTTTAAGCTTTATTCTATCTCTTCTCTTGATACTTAGTAAGCTTCTCTCCATGTCATGTTGGCATGTCTTTAATTTGTTGATGTCTTCATTGGTTAGTGCCCATGTTTGGCATCCATACGTCATGGTTGGAAGGACGCACGAATTGTAGATACTACTTTTGAGTTTTAGTGGTATTGACGGGTTTTTCATAATTTCCTTTAAAGACCAGTATCGTTTCCATGCTACATTAGTTCTATTTTGTATTTCCTTGGACGTTAGGTTTTTGGGAGAGATTATCTGGCCTAGGTAAGTATACTCATCAACGTAGTCTATTGTGACGTTGTTAACCTCAATCGATGGTTTTGAACGGTTAGTCATCAACTTGGTTTTTGTTATGTTCATTTGTAGGCCTACCTTTTCACTTTCCGCTACAAGTTCCTTGAGCATGACCTGCAGTTGATTTGGGTTGTCTGCGATTATGATTAGGTCATCAGCGAATCGTAGATGGTTGAACATTACCCCGTTTACATTTATCCCATATGTTGTCCAGTCCAAGTTGCGAAAAACTTGTTCCAGCGTCGCAGAAAACATTTTGGGGGATAGAGGATCTCCCTGTCTCACACCTTTTCTAATTTGAAATTGTTCCCCTAACCTTTCTGTTTTTATTTTCGCTGTCATATTCTTATAGATGTTTGAAATTATTCTAATATACTTTTTGGGCACTCCTTGGTTAGCTAATGCCTCCCAGATCTTTCCGTGTTTAAGAGAATCGAATGCTTTGTTGTAGTCGACGAACGCTAGGTAGTAGGATAGACCATATTCGTTGTATTTTTCCGTGATCTGTTTTATAGTGTGTATATGGTCTATTGTTGAAAAGCCGCTGCGAAAGCCAGCTTGTTCCTTCGGTTGGTTTTCGTCTAAAACGTTCGTGATTCTATTTAGTACAATCTTTGAAAAAATCTTGTATAGATTGGACATTAGACTAATAGGCCTGTAATTACTGATATCGTCTCTTTTGCCTTTTTTGTGGAGTAGAATAATTGTTGATGTTGCCCACTGAACGGGTATTTGTTCATTGTTTAGAATGTCATTAAACAAATCAACTAAGGTATCCAATATAGCATTCGTTGATCCTTTCAGAAGTTCATTCGAAATTCCATCTTCACCAGGTGCTTTCCTACTTTTTTGTGTTTCAATCGCTTTTAATATTTCAGTTTCCATAATTAGCGGGATTTCTTCTTCATGATCTGGGTAGAAAAGACATTCTATGGGTAGTATTGTTTCGTCATTGTACAACTTCTGATAAAACTGTGTTGCTACATCTAGGATATCCAGTCTTTTTGTATCATTCTTTTTATTTTTGTTGTTCTTCATTTTTGGAATCCAATTCGTACATTCTTGTAATTCTTTCCATGCTTTTTTCACTCCTCCGGTCGATTCTATGTGATACATAATGGTTTCGGTTCTTATCTTTTCTTTATGTTTTCTGATGGATTCATTGATTTTTTTACTTATTTTTGCTATTTCTTGTCTATTTGTTGGTTTTTGAAGTCTCATGTCTCGTCTTAACTGAATTAAATTTTGCGCTTCCTTGCCAATTTTATCTTTTATAATTTTGCTTGTTTGGAATTTTCTTTCAGTTTCATTAAGTTCGTTTACTAAAATATCGTATTTTTTTTGTATGCTCTGTATTGCGTTTACTTTTTGCTCTAATGTTATTTTCAAAAAGTCTAAGGCATGGTCCGGCAAAGGTATATGTCGTTGCTGTCTGTCTGTTTCTATATGTTTTCTTGAATGTTTTGTGTGAGAAGACTTGATTTTTGCGCGGACCATACGATGGTCTGTGTTGAAGTCGAGTTGCTTTATAATATTGACATCCGAAAATAAATTAGGCTTATTTGTGAGTATAAAATCAATTTCATTTTTAGTAGAACCATTAGGTGAAATCCATGTCCATTTATGGTTACGCTTTCTGTTATAATAACTATTCATAACATACAAGTTATATTGTTGAGCAAAATCAATTAGCCTTTCTCCATTAGCATTACGATTTCCAAAAGTATACGGTCCCAAATATCTGTTTTCATTTTGATTGCGTTTGCCAATGCGACCATTCAGGTCTCCCATTATTATCACTGTCTTGTGCGTACTCTCCATAGTTATTTTTAGATTGTGATAAAATTCGTCTTTAATTTCTTCTTTTGCATTATCTGTTGGAGCATATACTTGAACTATAGATATGGGTTGTTTATAGCCAGGTAGGTCGATATTAAGGACTGCTATCCTGTCTGAGATTCCGTTAAACTCTTGTATTTTGTTTTTGAGATATTTTTTTACCAAAAAGCCAACTCCATACAGACCAGGCGTTTCATTTTTGTAAAATAATATGTACTCATTGTATTCTTCAATTTGTTCGTCAGATCTTCGGATCTCGCTTAGACCAATTATGTCCCACTTTATGTTTTCTAATGCATGTTCTAGTTCGTATAATCTTTCTTGTGTTTTTAATGTTCTAGTATTTAGTGTTCCTATGTATAAGCTTGTCTTATTAACCTTCATTTTTTTATTTTTACTTTGTAAGTTTCGATTTTTCAAGAGCAAAACTGGGGGGATTTGGTCTCTAACCCCACGGTGACCAGCCGGATTGGGGCGACTTTCGTTTGAATTTTGTTGTCTGCTTTCTATTTGCGTTTTTATTCTGTTGCCGATGTCCGCTATTTCCTATGCCGATTTTTGTGCTGTTGGTTTTTCAGTAACAGAATAGGATTTAGATCTCATGTATGCAAATGCGTCGACTTTGTGTAATTTTGCTGGAGCTAATAAAGTTTTCCCAGCATCTTGTTGGGAGAGTGAATGTGGTGATGTCGAGCTGTCTCTTTTCCTTTTCTCTGTTTCCTTGGGTTTTGTAATAATTTTGTTGTTTCTAATAAATGCTACGTTTCCCTTGTCTCTTTCTTGTTTGAGTAGTTGTTGTAATTCTTTGCGTTTTTGCAATGTTTCTTTACAGAAATCTTCAGTAATGTATGTATTTTCGGGCATTTTCTTTTTGTTCTTGAGTATTTCGATTTTTTTGTTATAAGCAGTAAGAGAAATCAGTATTGGTCTTATTTTTCCTGGAATCAGTGTTCCAATTCTTTGTATTTTGTTGATTTCAAATTCTTCAATTTTCACATTTAAATCTCGAATTATTTGTACTGTAATTTCATAGAGCTCTGTATAGTTTTTTTCAGTTTCATGAAAGCCATGTATTATAATATTATTCTTCCTATTCATATTTTCTAACTTATTTATTTTCATATTTAGAGTTTCGATCTCTAATTTGAGATATTTCGTTTCTTCTAAAATTGGTTTTATTTTATCATCAATTTTTACCATTATTCTTTCTGTTATAGCTTCAGTTATTTTAATAGTTTGTTTCTCCATTTCTTGTTTCACCATATTAAATAACATTGTCATTTCTTCTGACATTTTTGTAGTCATTGTTACAGTGCAATAACAAAACGTTTCGGAACGTAGTTTAATATAGTGCTCCTTGTCTCTGGTTGTTAAGTTTTGTTAGGTTGTCGACACTGTCAGGTGTGATTGACGTGAGCAGCGTAAACAAATAATGACAGATGAATGATTGAGGTTTAAATGAGTGATAATTATTTAGCGTTAACTTCGTGTTGTTAAATACCCTCAAAATCAAGTTGTGACTTACAATTAGATCTTCTGTATCTTCCTCAAAGTGACTGTTTTGGTGGAAAACCTTATGGAATTTTCTTAATCTTCGTTTTTGATTTGTTTAAGACCTTGACCAAGGTAATAACTTCACGTTTTACTATTTATTTTTAATAAAACTCAAGAGCGTTTGATAATACGTGTTAGTGACCAGTACACCGGAAACGGACTTAAATTTGAATTACAAGCCAATTATTTCACAATTTTATATTTAGGGCAGTTTATTAAATAAGAAAGTACAGTTTTAACCATATTTATTTTCAAAATATTAATATTACTTTACTGCAATAAGAAATCGATGCATATTACGACATCTATTGAGATTTATTTGAACTAAATTTTCTTTGTTCGAGATGAGACCCCGTGGTTCTAAGACATACCGGTTTTCTCACTGCTCTCAAAACGGTGAATGAAAACGTCCTGTGTACATAAATAATAAAATTACGAGTGGTTTCTCGCACGGCCAGCTGTATGTTGCTTGCTCACGGGTCACTAGATTACTAGTATATAATGGCTCTTAAGGGTAGAATGTTATAGTTTCTGTTATATTTTTATGTTTTTTTTTCACAGAAATATAAAAACTGTTTATCTACCCGTTCCAAGTCTATTTTATTGGTATTTCATTCTCAACTATCACTGCATCGCGAGGAGGCAAAACGCCGGGGCGAAACTCCGCTGCCGCGACCACTCGCGGCTCGGCGGACAGAGCTCCGGCAGGATCTCATGGTGACATGGAGAGAGCGACTGTCGCAACCCAGCGCTGGGCACGCCATCACCATCGCGGCGGTAGTGCCCCTCTTTGAGGAGTGGCTGGAGAGGCCGGTCACCGGACATGGCTGTTTCGGGAGGTACCTGTGTCGGATCAAGGCGGAGGTGACCCCTAGGTGTTTCCACTGCGAGGATTGCCCAGAGGACACGGTGGAGCATACGGTGGAGGTTTGCCCCGCTTGGGCAGAGTACCGCCGTGTCCTCGTGGATGCGATAGGCGGCAGCGACCTCTCGCGCCGTGCCCTGGTTCAGGCCATGGTACGGAGCGAGAGGGAATGGGGAGCCGTCTCCTCCTTCTGCGAAGCAGTAATGCTCGCGAAGAGGGAGGCGGCACACGTTAGGGAGACTCAACAACGGCAGAGTCGCCCTAGCGCCCTCAGCCGCAGCCGCCGCAGGAGACGCCAGGGGCTGCGAGACGATCTCCGGCCACCGTAGACCCGGGCCTGCGGACGGCGAGTAGTGGGTAACTCGCCGTCCGATCAGCACCAGGCCCGAGAGTCGACGGCGCGTAGTGTTTCACGCGCGCCTCAAAGAGTTGTCAGCAAAGGACGGGGCCTGCCACGGCCAATGCCTGCCCGGGGGTTGAGGATAAATTCGAAAGAGTTACCTCGCCCCTGGGCATGTAGGGTAGGGAGGAACAGGGGTGGGTTTTAGTCAGTAAGAGTCTGACACGCCCTTCCGCTCCACCCTAGAGCGGAAGAAGTCAAAAGATGATTTCCAACCCCCCAAAAAAAAAAAATATCACTGCATAAATAAAATATAGATACTAGATTCTAAGTACCACGCGTACAGACTCGCGGGCAAAAGCTAGTAAATAATAAAATTATTGTCAAAAAAATCATCAACTCTTATCAAAGTCGCAAACTTCATCACAGTGCCCCCTCCCTCACACAACAAAGGTATCTATTGTGGGTAGCGGTAGTTTGAAGGTACAAATGTGGCAATTAGCCCCGCTGCTGACTGATGGTCGCCCGACCGTGATTAAGACGGACCCGAAGATAACGAATACACTGGGACCCTGATACATGTAACAATGGGGATGGAAAGTAGTAAGTGGTTGCTAGGGACCCAAAAATTGCTGAAATCTGCCTGAGATTTAAAAAAATTTAATCTTAATTTTTTCAGCCGTTCTCTAGTTTTTTCATTTGGCCATTCATTTTTATTTATATAAACTAGATTTTATAATTTAGTTGCTCCACGTAAAATACTCTTTATTAAGCTGCATCCCGTTAAACTGCAAACTGACTTACTGCAACATAGTTGGGAAAACGGACATAAATTGATTTGACACACTAAGCAAATATACAATGTTTTTTCTCTTATTATTTCCTGTACAAACACAAATTACTTAACACAGAGTTACATGCTAATCATATTGTGGTAGGTATATTCCTTTTTACACCATCATAATCGGTTTTAAAATCATTAAAATATGACACACACACCATGTATGATTTGTATGCCATTAACCCAATTTTCAAGAAGCAAATCTTCACAGAAATTATCACAGATTTACGTAATTATTTATTTATGAGTGCATTGTAGGTTAGAAACCTAAGGAGTTATACAGAACAATTTTAAAAACTAATTCTTATCATACAATTTAAAAATGTAACTTTAGGTACATCTTCAAAATTAGATTCGTCGGATCAAAAAGAAAATCGCCATCCCTCTTCTCATTAGCAATAGCCATTAGACTCCATACCAACACGTAACGAGCACCCCAAGGTAAAGCTTTTGGGGCCCCCTCCTCCCACTACGGTTGATAAGTAGTGCCGTACGCTCTTATTTGTTCACTTTAGACAACACTCTGTCTCTGAACCAGTGCTATTAATATTGGCTACCGATAGCTGATACTACCCTGCAGGTAATTTGTGGGGAAATTAGGCTATCAAACATTTACAAGGTAAGAGTCGGTCGTTAATAGGTCTACTTAATATTATAAATGCGAAAGTTTGGTTGGAGGTTTGTTACTCAATCACTCCAGAACGGGTGAACACCCGTCTGGAGTAAAAATTTCATCAAATTATTTTTTTTTTTTTTCGAATTTTTGGCACAGATTATACAAGTTAAAAAGCTTGGGTGAGCTCAGTCCCCCCTGCCTCACCCTGCATTCCAACCTGTAAGCACCCGACAGGACACACCCACCCACTTAATATAATTGTATTGGTTATTATGGTAGTTTCCTAAAAAAATCTAATTCATCCGTCAGATATATTACCAAAAAATTTTGGACACGTATTTTTACTTTTGTCACGTAAACAAAAAATGAGGACGATACAGTGCGTTAAAATTTTCGCGTGACGTCACGGTGTGCGACACTTTTTACCACAAAGTGACGTAACGAGCCCACACTCCTAAACTTTGATGCGTTTTATCTTTGTCATTTTTTATTGGTTTGATAAAGCACATAATACGTGTCCAATACTTTTTGTTAACCTAACTTTTTTTTTTGGGGGGAGTGGGCAATCATCCAATGACTTCTCCCGCTCCCAGAGCGGAGCGGGAGGGCGTGTCAGACTCTTACTGACTAAAACCCACCCCTGTTCCTTCCCCCTGAGTGCCCAGGGGTGCGGTAACCCATGTTGAGAATTTATCCGCTACCCCTACGCATGCTGGCACCGGCCACGATGGGCCCCGTCAGTGGTGGCCGACAACATCTCTTTGAGGCGCGCGTGGAACACTACGCGCCGTCGACTCACGGGCCTGGTGCTGATTGGACGGCAGTGGGCAGCTCCCGCTGCTCGCCGTCCGCAGGCCCGGGAAAAAAGCCAAAATAAAAAGCGTCTAAAAGAGCACTACCTTTCCCCTCTACTGTAATTAAATAATTATATATGTGTATGTTGTGTATATATTTTATTAGGTACATATTTATGTGAATATATATTAATATTAACATTATATGTGTAGGTTTATTTAATACCTTAGTTTAAGACTTCTCGGTCTTCTCGTACTCTTTTTTCTATTTTTTACACACTATTGTTTACATTTCTTTTTCACTTCTCCTTTCGCAGGTCTGCCGGTAGAAATTTCTTTATAAATAAGCAGTACCTTTGTACTCATATTTATTATGTTGTCTATTAATAGCTTCTCTCTGTGTGTACATAAATTTGTTGAATAAATAAATAAGATATTGTTTTCCCTAATTCGTTGTATTGATTTCAAATACTTAGCTGTAAACGAAACAATAGGAGTATGGAAGGATCGTAGCAGGTAATCGGGTTTTAACTATATAGGTACGTTTATGTAACAAACTTTTTGTGTAACTAATTCAATGTAAGTATAAATCTGGGACTAACTAAACAAGATTGGATACTTTTATATACATTACCCAATTTGTAATTCGTTTCGATTGTATTTTTCAGAACAAGAGATTATGAAAGAAAACAGCACATTCACTCACTAAATAGGAGCCGAATTAAATAGATTGAGATTGATATGTAGAGCGAGAGAAAAAAATGTGTATGTAGGTAAAGAATACGGGCAAGTCCATCTTTTTTTCTATAGGAGCGGAGGACCAGAGCTGGAGAATATATTTGTTGATTTCTCACAATTATCACATAACTTCTCCCGCTCTGTGTGGAAAGAGAGCGTGTCAGACTCTTTCTGACTAAAATCCACCTGTGTTCCTTCAGTTGCCTGTGCGGGAGAGATCGAAAGACACCCTCTTTCGATCTCTTACAACCCTGGCAAGTCAATTTTGATAATAGGGAATATGCATGATGTTCAATTGAAGTATAGTGAACAAATATGAAGGAATTTTCGAAATATAATCATCAGCGACGAACTTATAAAGCTTTAAATTTGATAATTAGAAAGAGAATACCGACATGTTTTTTGACGTCAAAGGACATGACGCCCATACAACTGCCACAGAAAACAGCGTTTTCGAGAGAGGGACAGATATATTTGTTTAAAATTGTTATGTCTCGTTTAATTTTCGATCGATTTTGATTCTGCTTTATCTGTTCGTATTCTATTTTAGTATATTGATCGATAAACCGGTTAGATAGCAAATATTTTTTCACGCATATTCCCTATTCCCGGCTCTCCTAGGATATACAAGCAAATCCCATTGAGGTCGTTAAAAGACATCTCGAATAGAACTTGTGTATATCGAGATTTCTTCTAAGCTTTAGCTTATTCATCACCATGCTCTCGCCCTCCTATCTCAATTTATTTGGAGCGGCGAAACACGTTTCCTTCTTCCATGCTTCTCTAGTTATAGTCGCCATATTAGTAGTGACTCCTCTTTTACACACATCATCCTTCACACCGCGAGGGCTTTACTCCTATTCAGACCATGACCCATTTGCTGGGTGTACCGACTTTAGTGGGGGCGACCTGGGTGACCGCCCGGGGCGTCAGGGTCTACAGGGCGCCACACGCGCCAGCTAAAGAAAAAATAAATTCAGCGCAGGTATTAACTTTTACGAACTTATCTCGTCAGAGTGAGAGTATGAGTACCTATTCACATTCAGCATATCATTTTGTCACTTGTCGTATCTCTCACTTACTAATGTAGAACGAAAGAGACGCACTGAGCGACTGGAGTGGATTCGAAGACATGTGACAACCACCAACCCGCATTGGGACCGCGTGGTGGATTACGGCTCACACCCCCTCCTGTCTGTGCGCCAGCAGTGGGGACATTTCATCAAAATCCTATCAGTAGTTTTTGCGTGGCTGAGTAAAAAACATCCATCGAGACATACTAACATACCTTACATACTTTCACATACTCGTATATAATAATAGCAGAATATAAAAGGGCGCCAAATGAATCCTCCATCATTCGCCCGGGGTGCCTAGATTATTGAGGCCGGCCAGGGATCGGAGGCGTTGCTAAGGCCCTCCAGGATCAGGATCCTAGAGGGCCTGAGCAACGCCTCCGATGAAACAGTAAACCTACAACCTACTGGGCCCAAACAGTATCCTACTTATACAGGGTGTAAGGTACATGAACGCACATACTTGTACTAGTGATTCAGTACATGATTCTGGACCCCCTAGCGTAGGAATTTTTCGTCGGCCTTTTCTTAATTCTTAATTTTTGAAAAATGTTTTTTTTTTTTAACCGACGAAAAAAAAGGAGGAGGTTCTCAATTCGACCGTATATATATTTTTTTTTTTTTTTTGTGTATGTTCAGCCCTCACTGCGTCATTTATGAACTGATTTTTATTATTCTTTTTTTATTAGATAGGGTATACCTCAAGGGTGGTCCCATGTCAAGGAAGTCAGGATCTGACAGTGGAAACCTGATAAAATTAAGAGAAAACCTTGAAAATTGTGGGCACGTTTAGCGTTTCTGTATGTATGTTCGGCCTTCACTACGTTATTTATGAACCGATTTTGATTATTCTTTTTTTGTTAGATAGGGTATACCTCAAGAATGGTCCCATAATAAGGAAGTCAGGATGTGGCAATGAAATCCTGATAAAATTGAGAGAAAACCTCGAAAATTGTGGATACGTTTAGCGTTTCTGTATGTATGTTCGGCCCTCACTCCGTTATTTATGAACCGATTTTGATGATTCTACTTTTCTTGGATAGGGTATACCTTAAGGGTAGTCCCATGTCAAGGGCATCAGGATCTGATCATAGGATCCTCAAAAAATTGAGAGAGAACCTCGAAAATTGGGCACGAATATTGTTTCTGTTTACTTTTCATAACTTAATCAGGTATTTGCATTTAGGAACCATTACATCATGAAACTGAGCTGATAATGGAAACCATAGCTTTCCTAAACAATAGTAGTTAGATACAAAAACTAGTTTTAGTGACAAATACCACTTAATATGGTTTGAAGAAAAGACGTCTTTACAGTATTGGAGGTAACCTCAACTGGTCAATATCCTGGGAACTTCATGGAAGGATGGTTATTTCATCAGCTCAGTGGCAAGAGGAATGATGAAGAATTATAAATTAGCCTCAGAGTGTTACAAGATGATGCGAGCCACAAAAAATCATAAAATAAAAAACTTTGTAACAAAAAAATTAACCGACGAAAAAGAACTAAAAAGCAAAAAATAAATAAAACTTTTAAGTCTTGAGTAATGAGCATATTTACCTACATAAAATATCAAATTTTATATAGACTAATTTTGAGTCGGCGCCAATTAATAAAAATGATTAATTACCTACTTACAGCCTTCTTCATTTGTAAGTACTTATAAAATTTAGATATTTAATAATCAGATTGTTGTTTGGCGCCAACTCAAAATGAGTTTATATAAAATTTGATATTTTATGTAGGTAAATATGCTCATTACTCAAAACTTAAAAGTTTTATTTATTTTTTGCTTTTTAGTTCTTTTTCGTCGGTTAATTTTTTTGTTAAAAAGTTTTTTTTTCACTTTAAACTGTATAAAATCGTTATACCTATCTACCCCAAAGACATTTTAAATGAAAAAATAATTAATTAATTTTTTTCATTTAAAATGTCTTAGGGGTAACGATTTTACACATACTTAGGTATAACGATTTTACACAGTTTAAAGTGATTTTTTTTTTAAATGAAAAAATAATGAATTTATTTTTTTAATTTAAAATGTCTTAGGGATAGATAGGTATTACGATTTTATACAGCTTAAAGTGAAAAAATAAAATTATATTCAATAAATTTGGAAAAAGCCGACGAAAAATTCCAACGCTAGGGGGTCCAGAATCATGTACTGAATCACTAGTACACGTATGTGCGTTCATGTACCTTACACCCTGTATATTATAAATCTGAAAGTTTATGAGGATGGATGTTTGTTACTCTTTCACGCAAAAACTGCTAAACGGATTTTGATGAAACTTTACAGTAATATTGCTTATACATCAAAATAGCACATAGGCTATAATTTATAATGGGGGGAAGTACTAATAGCACGCGGGCGAAGCAGCTGGCAGAAGCTAGTGATTAATATATTGTACCGTCGAAACGAAAAGAAAGATCGTCTATCGTTTCTTTGGTCTTCCCCTACTCTAATAGCCATCAGTATTCAAACTCAATACTTCACTTCCACATACGTTTCAGCTCATACCTTATAAAAAACAACCATAATAGTCCAGATTGTTAACCCATACCAATAACAATTAAGTACCTACTCACCAAATAAAAGAACCAAAACCTTTTCTAAACCCTACGCTCTTAAAAAGCCAAGCAAACATTCTCGTTCAATTTCAATGCACAGCGATATCCAAGGGGTCTCGCAAATTGGTTCGACAAGTCGTTGCAACCACCGTCAAAACTGAAATAACCTCACATTCGTATTTCTATGGTATTAAGGTTTATAATGGAGTGAGAGGGAGGTATTTCAGTGGTTGTTGGAAATTGGTGTATGCAGTAGAACTCACTCAATTCGCTAGTCGTGTTTGATCATACAAGAACCCTTGCGCCTCAATCGTAGCGTTCTTTTTAGTTTACATATCAGTTTTGTGAAGATCAGTAATATTAGTTTATAAATGGGAATTTGACTACTCACAATTTTCTTTAAGTTTGCCAAGTGTTCATAGTCTATGGTAGGGAGAAAAGTGGAAAAAACGACAAATTACTTTTTTTATTTTGGCTTTGCACGGTTGGTGCATGCATTTAGCCAGTGTCAAGTTAAGAAAGTATTTAGTTTTAGTTACAGAATACTGTCACTTTTTTCCCATTAGAATTCAGATGTAACACATTGTAAAGTTTTTGCAGTATTTGGCAACAAATGAGTTGAGTCAGCCTTCTCGGTAAGCATCGCTGAGATAGTCAATACTACGAAAAAATAATCCGCTTTATTTTACCGAGATCGCGCCTGTTTCAATGATTCCACATATAGTCCAGTTACGCAGACACTTGAAACATACGTACACTTTTTTTTAATGAAAATACAATTGCGGTACATTGGCGGACTTAATGCAATAACCTAAAAGAGTATAGTAAAAAGCATTAACAAAATGTTACTTTTGAAACTACTCACGTTTGATAGATTACAAACAGACTGCTGAAACAATAATATAGGAGTAAGAAAAGTAGAACAGATGAGGTGTGTTAAATAAAAGAGTCTCTACTCCCATAAACCTACATAGCCCCACACATCTTCAGAGTTCAGACGGTACATAAAACATGAAAACGAAAATGCCGAATCTCACAGAGTTATCAAAACGTTGCGCTAAAGGGAGGCTCACGACGAGCGAAGCCGCGGGGCGGGTTCGCGAAATAATTGATGAGTGCATTAGAGACATGTGTCCGCCATCTTTTATTCAAGCGCGCGAACTCGGTTCCTGAACGAATGGCGCGAAATGTGGAGCATAATCTGTATGAATTTGGAATTTGTTGCCACAGATAAGGAAGGCTTAGTGTTGGGGTGTGTCTAGACGTGTAGTTTAAGGTGTTGATGGATACTGGTCGGTTGGAGATTCTATCGCTTAGGTACTCGTACTAACAACGTTATTATGGAAATGATTATAGGAAGAGAAAAGTTTATAGGAAGGTGGGGAGGCAATTTGATTTTGTAGCTCTAATAAAATGCTTACTTGTAAAAGCTGGACACTATTCAAAATATTTCAAATCTCCGTCTGAAATTAAAACGAATAAATAATATTATTGCCAAAAATATTATAGAGCTTTAACATAGGCCCCAAATCAGGCAAACGAAGAGAACGAGAAAGATATTTAAGAACTTAATCTTATTTTATATATCAATAAAACTCCTTCACCCAATCGATGCAAAATCACATCCTATAAAATTGACCGAAATCCCAAACAAGTTGTCGGCAAAGCTTTTTAATTCGCACATCCAGTAGGTGGACGTGAGCCAAACGGGGCACCCTCTTATCTGAAGCACTTAGTAATTTTGTCTAATCCGATATACAAGTTTTAATACCGGCGCCCGCTCGCCCGCGGCTACAAAAAAGGGACTGTGTTAAGTCTCGAAAAACTGCACGTTTTCACACGCCCATACTTTTATTGGGTCCAGATGGTTCGGCGTGTTTGAGATAGTCCTGGTTCAACGTTGAATTATTTTGATTTTAGAATAAAGTTCCTTATCGTAGGTACTCCAGATACTTAGCCAATCAGAGCTTGGTCTGAAAAAGTGTAAAACTTCGACTCTTTTCACAGCACTCCTGCCTTAGTAGCCACGCTACAGCCATACCTTTAATGTAGTACAGTTATATTCATTAATATGCGTGTTTACTTTTGGTTCGGTAGGGATGTCTACCTTATCAAATACAGGGAAGGCAGAATATTGTTAGAATCAATCTAAGATTAATCAAATGACTGTTAAAATAATAATATATAATATGACTCGAAGTATTCTAGGACTAAGTACAGTCAAGTATAATAGGAACGTAGCGTGCCTAAGTTCTCAAAAGTTTCATGTGACCACTTATACGTACTAGGTTGCTATTTAACATCCATTTCATCAATTTTCTTTTAGCAACTAGAGTTTCAGTGTAAATAATCCCTTCACTAACTCTTGCAGTGTAGTCATCCTACTCCTGAATTACGAATGGAGATTCGAAACATTCATTCCGTGTCTCCGTCTCTTTCTGTTCCATGCATTATTAAGAGACGACGCATAATATAATTGGAGTTATTTTCAGCTGGACCTTCCATATCAGGCACGCTTTTAAACGATTCAGCATTTTGGAATCCTTTTCTATTCCGTCCTAATTGACTTCAGAATTTTGCATTATCAGATTATTTTGGTCAAAAAGCCGAATAAGTGTATGTCTGAAAGACTTCAGACCATGGAATTACTATGCACCTAACGCAGTAGGCACTTCAGGAATCAGGCATAACATAGACTTGCCGACATATACCAATGATCTCGACGTAACTAACCTTATGAAAAGATATACTTGTATATCTTTTCCCGCCAAGGTGCTGTGTATCCGGGTCAATCTAAAGCATCCGAATTCGAACATGAAAAATGTAGCACACTGCATAACAAAATCTGTCTACTAATTCCAGACTCTAAATAACAAAACGCAAATGCAATTAAAACAGCTCGTAAACTCAGAACGCGACTCAACTTCGGCACCCACACCAACGAAAGTATAACAATGTTGTTTTTCGCGTCGCATAAACCACGACCGCAATCTACAAAAGAAACAAGTACAAACTTGGAGTCAGACTCGATACAAAGGGGGAACGGCTGCCGAGCTCGTTACCATTCATAATTCACGGGGCAAACTCTTCGTACGTTTTCCCATTAGAAATTTTATAAGGTTTTTATTGCTTCGCTCTCTCCTCTCCCACCAAAAGTTCGCGCGCACCCGTTTGACAGTCGGGCGCGCCAACCGTTAGCTGCGTTCACAAATTCATTCTACTTTTTTAAATTTTAAAAAAGGTTTAGCAATGAAATTGTTCCTCTGAGACGCGGGTTTAGATTATGTTACTGTTTCGGAGAGTAAATATTGTAGGTATTTCTTTTATCTGTGGATATAACTAAGTATTATTTTGACTCCAACTCCTCTTACGCAATTTTAAACATTTGTGAAAGTTTTCGTGAAATTCAGTCGTCGCACACGGTTTTTGAGAAATAATCTGGCGGAAAATTAATCGCGCTGTCTGCGACCAAAAGTTAATTTTGGCTTTATATCGTGACGTAACAGACTAATTACCTGGGTAACATTTATCTACCTATTACACGTGTGTATGAATGAGTTTGTGAATATTTGGAAGAATTAAAATGACAGATATCGTCGACTATCTCATTTACGAGAACTTTTTCGTGGGAGTTCATGGCATGACAGTAAATTTTAGATTGGGGCTGAAATCGAAGGTCTTTAAATGTCAGCCCAATCTAAATTACAAGAAGCGACGTCTCTAATAATGCTCTATATGTCATTAAACTATCCAATTTTAAGAGTAGTGTATATTTTTGTAGATAGAAACAGGCATTTATAATAATAGTGTCAGTCGCACCTGTCCCACAGACACACACACATAGCGGTCAAACTTATAACACCCCTTTTTTGCGTCAGGGGTTATAAATAGACAAACTTAAAAAAAACAGCCAAGTGCGAATCGGACTCACTTGCAAAGGGCTCCGAACGAATTATACTTCTAATAGGGTTCCACTTGGTGTTTTTAATTTAAAATTATAAGCTCAGTAGTTTCGGAGGGCCGTAGTGGGCCCTCCGAAACTACTGAGCTTATAATGTACTAAGATTTTTGCATCTGTTTTCTTAAATAACAACAACTATACAATAATAACTATATTTAAAATGATAAAAATATATTTGAGACACTTACAGTAAACCCTTTCATTTATATGTCACAAAAAAAAAATGGTAGAGTCTGAAAAAGGTGTTTTTTTTTCTTGTGTTTCCACAAAAAGAGACTCCATAACTGAACATTAATTTACGAGTACGTTACACTTCCGTGTTTGGGTTATAGAAATTCATAGTTGAACCAAATTTCAACTGAATCGGTCAGTAGATGAGGAGAAAATTGGCTGTGACAGACAGACATACAGAAAGACAGATAGACAGAAGACAGACCGACAGACCGACAGAGCGACAGACAGACAAACTCACGGGTGATCCTATAAGGGTACCGTTTTAACATCATATGTTCGGAACCCTAAAACGTAGGTATTCGAAAACTTACAAACTAAATAGTTCAGAGGACCACTTACTCCTAGTTGACAGCGTCATCAGCCAGCCTTACCGAGCTGCCGTCGGCAACAACTTTGATATGAACTTGCGAACTTTGCGAAGCCGAAAGGTTCCGAGACATTTTGCTAACTTCCACAATGATCCGGGTAACATGACTTTAATTTTATGACAGCAGACGGTGACGGGTCCCCGAAATATAGGCTCTAGTTTTAAGTTAGAAACTTGGAACTAAATTCTTTGTAGCCATTGTTTAGAACTACATAGGCATGGCTTTTCTGGACTAGGTAGACATAATAATTATCGGGTGTAAAAAGACAGTTTCCGAAGCCGAAAGCCACTTATTCTTGCCAGTTGGTCTGTTTGGTTGGTCTGGTTGGTCGATCTGGTTGGTTGGTCTGGCTGGATGGCCTGCTTGGTTGGACTGGTTGGTTGGACTGGTTGGTTGGACTGGTTGGTTGGACTGGTTGGTTGGTCTGGTCTATTGGTCTGATTAGTTGCTCTGGTTGGATGGTCTGGTTGATTGGTCTATTTGGTTAGTCTGGTTGGTGGGACTGGTTGCTTGGTCTGGTCGGTTCGTCTTGTTAGTGGTTCTGGTTGGATGGTCTGGTTGGCTGGTCTGTTTGGTTAGTCTGGTTGGTTTGACTGATTCGTTGGTCTCGTTGGTTGGTCTGGTTAGTTTCTCTGGTTGGATTGTCTGGTTGGTTGGTCTGTTTGGTTAGTCTGGTTGGTTAGTCTGGTTGGTTGGTTTGGGTTTTGTTTGGTTTTGGTTAGTTTCGTTGTCTGGTTTGCACTCCGAGCAATAATTATATAAATTTTCAAATAGTTACACAGACCGCTGCCCGTCGCTAGTCTGGCGCTATACGTGACTAGCATGTCGGTGACGCGAACCCATAAGTTTTGCCCCCACCAAAAATCGGTCAACGAGGCCAAAGAATTTTTCACATCAATATTTGCTGGAAATATATGTGGCTAGTAAACCGAATATATAGATAGAATACACTTTATTGTACACCAAAAGTGCATCATTTCAGCCGAGAGACGTCCACAGCTGGACATAGGCCTCCCCCAAGTGTCGCCACAACGATCGGCCCTGTTCGTCTCGCATCCATCGGCTACCCGCGACCCTCACCAGGACTCGACCACTCCAGAACTTTTAGGCACCATCAACCATCTGTTCTGCGAGCAATGTGCCCACTGTCACTTTAGTTTGTCGATTCTTCGGGTTATGTCAGTAACCTTGGTTCTCTTACGGATATCATCCGAAACCCTATACCAAAACAGTTACACAACTCTTATACAATGAAATAAATAAATACATTAACATAAATCTACATATGGGTACAATGGCGGTCTTATCGCTGACAGCGATATCTACCAGACAACCTTTCGATGGACTGAAAAAACTTAAAATAAACAGGGAAAAATGAAAGGAAAGGGTAAAATCATGAGGAAAAGCTGAAACTGTAAGCTGTGTTAGGTAAACTTGATCAGAGTTGTAAATATATTTTTTTACATTTGATAGGCGCGGGTTCGACCACTATCTCACCTGATGGTAAGCGATGATGTGGTCGAAGATGGAGCACGCTTGCCTAGAAGTAATCTATTCACTCTAGACTTAAAGACTCCCAGGTTGTAGCTATCGGGAGACACAGACTCCGGAAGGGAATTCCACTCCCTAGCTGTACGCACAACCACCATGAACCGGTGGCGCATCGCCGTACGTCTTGTGGTCCGATGATGGAATGGGCTTGGCGGAATTAAATTATGCAATTCCGTCACACACTCTCTAAAATGCAACCGACAGAAAACCGACACGCAAGCAACTCGGCGTCGATGCTCAAGACTTTGGAGCTTTGACTCGACTAGCTTATCATTGCCGATGATCCTCTAGACGCGCCTCTCAATTGCCTCAAGTGCATCAAGCTAGTAAATAACTTAAAAGCCAATTCTATTATTGAACAGAAAAGTCAAACCTCTCTGCAAACGTCCACTACTAACCAAATTCCTGCCCAAATTAATTTCTACTTCATAACAACTAACTAACTACCAATTTATATCCAAAATAGTTCCAGGTAGATTCCGTTTTCATTGGGAAAGTGTTGGTAGTTAGTTTACCTAGGCAGCTAGGGTACGTGTAGTCAAAGAGCTCTAATCTGTCGCTCGGCAAGATAACTAAATTCTGACCTGATTTATATTTCTGCGCAGATTTAGTTTGGTAACACTTATCGTATTTTGGACGTTAGCTACAGATTAGGGGTGTACGGATTCTACGGATTAATATTTTGACTCTGGCTTTAATTTAGTTAGGTATTACTGGCAATCAGTATTATCTAGTCCTAATGATAGGAAACTTGAAGTAGAGATAAGAAGGGTCTTTCCCTGTCAAAGTCTTCTATAAACGAACTGCGAACAAATTCCATTTTGGTTTATTTTAGTTTGCAATGCCACTTTTTGATAAATCTCTTTCATTACTCTAATGTTATGTGTGCAAAACCTAACATAATCAGCGTATACCTAATGTTCCCACTGCTGGGACACAGGCGTCCTCTCTGTGAGAGGTGCTGGGTCATAATCCATCACGCGGGGCCAATGCGTGTTGATGACAGTATAAATAAATATGACTTATGCCAATATATATGCCTAATCATCAATAAAAGACCCAGTTATAAATTCTGATTTAGAATAGTCGTAATCGCAAAGATAAAAAATAAAAGGCTTTTAAAGTGCACACTCACACCTTTCCAAAAATTAATTTTCCACCGCCACAAAAACCGGGCAACCCTACGCTTCCCGGCGACCTCTATTAATTAAAACGCTGTGTAAACCGGGCTTTATCGGAGCGCCGGCCACGCCACCCAATTAGGAGAACCGGCGAGTTCGCGCCAAAAATTATGCGGCTTATCAACTGCCGCGTAATTTTGACAAACGACCATTCGTTTGGAAACACGCTTCGGTGGGCAGTGATCGATTTATTTGTTGTATTGTGTTAATGTTGTGCATGACTTTGTGTTCTAATAGGTATTGATAGTGAATGGATAGGTCAAACTATTTTCAGATGATGGTGAGTGAGTTTCATTTACTTTGTTTTATATAGTGCGTTATCTTGAAGATAGCAGTTATGGAGGAAGAGGAATACTGGTAGAAAGTTGTGTGGGTCTCTATACTGTACGAAACTATGAATACGATACCCAAGAAAAAGTGTTATTGTTGCTTAAGGTGCTATTAGCTGCCAATGAACTTGAGTGGTTAGCTTGCTTGTTCTGCGCTGTGCTCACGTAACGCGTCGTATGTCCTCCCAGTAGTAGGACTCGCCATCAAGGAGCGCTGTCCGAAATTAGACGCATTATTAATTTATTACACATAAAACAACAAATATTAAACTAAAACACTGAGATTAAATTATAAAAAATTAAATGATCTTTAAAATGGTGAAGGTTTCATAAAAATACGCTTTATAGTTTTTGCGTGATTCTCAATTTTTTATCCGCGTTAGACATAAATTTACAAATTAACTACACTATGTTATAAAAAATTGATTTCAAATATTCTGAGATCGAATTACGATGAAAATTGTCTGGAGTAACATATATTTTTTTCAAAGAAATAAGACAAGTCGTTTAGACGTGATGTTCAATTAAAAACCATTAAAAGTCGTATAATTGCGCCTTAAGTACTACACACAAAAAATATTGAGAACCAACATAGAGTGAATCAAAAATACATATTTTCAGTTACATACAACTAAAAATATGTAATGTGTTCTACGTAACAATAATAATCTATCAAATCAGATTTCTGACTACATAAATAAACCTACCCACAACAAACTCTCAGATGATTTTACTCAATCTGTGCTACGAAAGCTGTAGCGGCCTAGCGTAGCGGCGTAGACCTTTCGTAGGCGTGTATTTTGTCACACGAAGTATCAGTACATTACTTACTTATATAAGTTTAATGATACGAAAAATTAACAAAAAAAAAATCAAGCAATCAAATAGAAACGGGTCTATTTCTCTGATAGTAGTATCATTGCATTAGATCTTGAACTTCTATTAGCATTATCTTATCCAAACTTTACATTACATTATCCACTTCACTAAAATTACTTCGGAACAACATTCTACGTAACCCTTACATCAATTCACCCCTTACTAGGTTTGCAAATTTCGCCGGCATCTATAACATTATACCAATATGCCATTCATCAGGCGAGGCGTCGCTAAACACCGTCGGCCGAGCGAGATAACCGCGCCGTAAACCGACAACAATGCCCCGACTCGCACTCAATAAAAGATGATAACACATGAAATATGAACTGACGACACCCCTCTACGAACAACCAAAACAAAAGCTATTGTCGACTCTATATTAAACAAACAAAGTTCCAATTTCGTTAAAGCTATCTCCAAGTTATGATATTTCACAACCGAAGACAGCGTTAGCATAATAAACGCGCTCCAATGAAAACAAACCGCATCCAGCTCACGAATACAGCCAAATTTCCCAAAGAAAACATACCAAGTTACAACGTTTCGGAACGAAGCGGTGACGGCGCGAAACAAAAGCGCGGGAATCGCCACCATTGGTGGAGGAGGTGGGCGGACTCCGGATAATATGGCGGAAATATTACGAGCCGAGGAGGTATTCAAGGTGCACCGGGAGGAGGGAGGCCCGGGGGAGAGGGAGGACTCCCCCCCGAGAGGTTAATTACCCGCCGGCCGATAAGGCAGCGGCTCGCTAATTACGTACTTATGGCGGACTGAAATTAAGTTATCGTCGGCGGGAAAACGACGCTCACTTTGTTTGCGTTCCGTTTTACGGATAATATGTATTCTGCGGCGCTCGAGAGTAATGGAACAAAATTGGCGGCTATTCAGTTTTATCTTTTATGTCTGAGTAGAGGAAGCGTAGCGTCGTTCTCAGATAATGGAATCATTGTTCAAACAGTGAGCGCTCCGGGGACTCTTTTTTAATCGTTTAACTTAATTTTTGCTTTGTTTTATATTCAAACAAGCTACGCCGATTTGCGTTTCATTAAAATATTAATCTGCCTTTTGATATAACAGCAAAAGAGAATAAGAAAGTCGGGATAACGCGTGTGTTTGCGAAGAATTTTATTTCGCAGGAGTCGTTCATATTTTAAGTAGATATTAGATAGATAGCGAAATATACTCGAGTGCGGCAAACAACACGACTGGCAGCTGAGCTCCCAAATAAAATGCGATAAAATAAAAAGATGCCGGCGACAAAACGTAGATACTTATACATGAGCCAAGTTACTTGCACCACGAGGAAGAAACTGTATGTTTCTTGGTGATTTGCAAATAAGAGCTGAAATTGGCAAGCAGAGACGTTGATAAAACGCAGATTTAAATTGGTAAGTTTATACATATTTACCACAAAAGCGGCTCAGCGAGAGATCGCGGGATCTGTTCCCCAGTTTTATTTTTCCAAGCTCTAAATGGAGTCGGTGGAGCATTTAAATAAGCTTCGCCGCCTGAAGTATGGTAATGTTAGTAATACGCGGAAAGAAACCGCGCCGTTGCTTTCAGTGTCGGCCATTTTGAATTTCCTTTTATTTTAGTCTTCTGAGACATGATCTCTTGCTATGTGATTATTTGATAATGTAGAAGAAAATTTTGTTTGTCTTGAAACAAATTATGCTGCTCAAATCGAATTATTCAGGAATGCGAGTGTCTATGTTATGTTTAGTAGTTTTTTTCTCCAATTTCGTGCTCTTAAACGGAGTCTAGTTATGTTATTTGATATAGGTTTACCAAACATCTCGACCCGACTAACGCCACTGAAGTGCCTCGTTAAAGTTCTATCATCAAGAAAATAATTAAAACACATTCTATTTCCGTCATTCTCTATTTCTTTTCCCCATTATACCAAAATCTTGTCAAACAAAGCATACAATCTCCCCATTAGACAAATACCCAATAAATTAAACCCATAACTGAACATTCCAACAAAGATTCCTTTTCATTCCTAATTATTCTCGAACGATTAATTAATATAACATGTAAACGACATGTTCTAAAAAGGGCGGCCATATGTCGAGACTGTTCAAAGGGACCGTTCGTTTTTTGGCTCATAATTAGTTACAAATTATGTAAGAAAAACTGCTTGGCATTGGCATCTCCTCCACGTCCCTTGGCTGTGAGAATGGCGTGAACTTAGTTATGGATCGTCTCCCGGAACGCGTTGGAATATTTAAACATAGAGTTCGTAATGGATGCAGTCTAAACTTGCATTCATCACTCATCTTTCTAGTGCCTGGCAGTCTCGAATGGATAGTAAAGAAATGGCGCAGATATATGCTTGTGAGTTATTTTATCGTTTTCACGTTTTTAATATTGTTATTTGGTTTATCAAGCAGTAAGTATTGTCTTAAGTTCAACGAAAACTGCACATAAAGTAGTCCTAATCAGGGAATAGAAAAAACAAGTGGAAGTGCCCACACAGCTATCCGGTGCGTGTCACAATTATGCGGAAAAAATTTAAAATAAGAACAACCTTCGTTAGTAATAAGTCTTAATTTTGTATAAACAATAAATTCAATTTTGACGAAAAGTTTTGTTGTTATTTATACAAAATTAAGACTTATTACAACTGACGAAGGTTTTCCGCATAATTGTGACACGCACTGGATAGCCGTGTGGGCCTTTCCACTTGTTTTTTCTATTCCGTGGTCCTAACATTGTCCTAGCAAAAGTGTAACTTTTATAGCTATTGAGTTTTGGGCTACCAAGAATTCTTATTAGAGTAGAATAAACTATATACCTAAAGTTATTCCAATATGAATCACAATAGTTTCTATTTCAAAGTTTCTCACATGACATCTAACATCCATCTTTTTACAAACTCACTCATCTGCCCGCCTGCACCATCTAATCGTTCTCAGTCCTGAAAGCGTCACGTTCGGATGCACGCGCGGCGCGCACAACCGGCCATACGGGCCCTCCTCCCAACTAATTCAAACTAATTAGCTTCCGTAAGCTGTAAATCTAACGAATACTGCGCCGACGTCATCGCGCGCGCTTTGATCACGCGCGAAGTGAAACGGAACGCGACACGTGAATGAATGAACTGAACGATTTTTGAACGGAGCGTTTAATGACAAATGTGGCGGGAATTCCGCCGGCCCTTAAGTTATATGACTTCATTCCGCCGGTGATACATGGTTTACTAGTAATGGGTGTTATATGGAGAGTCGTAAATGCGTCTATTAAGCTTGCAAAGTTTACGGCGTCAGTTTTGGCTGATTTAGAAACCTTCTTGACAATGTGGATGTACTTATTGGAATTTTTTTTAATGTCTTGGTTATAGATATCTTGGTAGTGACATGCCTTTAAGATCCGACTGTGGCGATTTATTTTCAAGTGCAGTAAAACTGATTATTCCACCGAAGTAATGATTTATCTAAAGGTACATAATACAATTCCGTATAACAATATTTGTACCATATCCTGGGCTTATGAGACTTGTCTTGAAACACTTTCCCCAATTACATTGGGTCTGTCTTTAAAACAAAATGCAAAAACATAAACGAAAAACATTTCCTCTGGCATTAGTAGGTACATACATAAATATGCACATAAGCAGAAATAGCGTAGCTACGGCAGAATATAATTTACCCACTGCTGGGACTCAGACCTCCTCCTAGGAGAGGGAAAGAGCCGTAATCCCAAGGCCTACGCAGGCCCAGCGTGGGTTGATTTTGGTTCTAGGACAAGCCGGTTTCCTCCCGATGTTTTCCTTAACCGTTTTGAGAGCAGTGGTAATGAAATAAATTACTTAAACAAAATAAAGCACCTGCCCAGGTTCAAAACCACGACGTACATGTAACTCATAAGTCACGGCCGTTACCACTGGGCCATCACTAGATATGCTAGATATGTGCCTACTCTAATTAAATTACCATCCACTTACCAACTTACACATCGCCCAATCCACACGCACAAATCACACGGCCACGCAGCCGTTAATCGTTCTATCATATCAATCATTCGTCCAGAAACAATCAATTAGAATGCTATCCCCTTTCAATTATCCCCTGCATCGGTAGGTAATTGCCTTCCAGCTCCACCTAGGGGCGGATCGGGGAACCGATTATGTGTGAACCGTGATGGACATTCTATTGCCATGATCGCGGTTTGATGGCAAAGATGTTGCCAGTAATAAAAATAGTACAGCTTTGTTTTTTGATGGATTAGGTTGTTATGGAATAATTGAAGCGAGAATGTCGAGACTTTTTTTAGGGGAATGTGGAATGTTAAGAAATTACTGTTTTGTATCGAAGGTACCTTGGGCTATACAGGGTGTATGGGGAACGCTTCCGAAGCCAGAACGTTGATTGCAAACAGATACCAGTTATCTTTCGCTTTATTTCGGCGTCGCGTAAAAGTTTGCCGCACGACTGTCGGCGAGAGCGCACGCACTTTGAACTCGAGGAATGCGCGGGCGTCAGCTGATATTTTACCAATATTAATGCATGATAAAGTTGTAAAGAAAAAAAGTGTCTTTAACTGCGAATAACGGTTTCATTTAACTGTTCTAACAGCAAAGTGTACGCAAAATGCTAAAAAAAATAGTTTAATTTTTTCAGATTTTTTGAAGGCATCGTATCAAGAAACACTAGCCGTATCACCTGTCGCCGTTTTCGGGAGCGTTTACCTTACACTCTGTATAATCCATTATCTTTTTATCTTATGAAAATAATAAGAAGGTAGCGTGGTATATGTAAATTACAAGACCAGAATCCAGCAACTTAGAAATTTTGCAAAACTGATATTTGCAATATTTCTAAGTGCTCGGGTATTAATTCATGTTTGCATCGATCACCCATGACACCCAGCTACATGAATGATAGATGATATATATTTTCTAAAAAGATTATAAATAACACTTTTACACGTCAACATGTTTTGTCAGTTTAAGCTAGATGAGGCCGGTGTTTCCTAGCTGACTACCCTGAGAAGAAACACCGAAATAAACGTCAAATCATATGAGAATCATATACGTTAATGTCTAAGATGAGCTTTTAAGGAAAGCACCACTCAGATTTGAGTGGAGCTGTCCAGACAGTGCAAGCATTTGTCGGTTATCGTGTAGCTCAACTCAGATCTACGATCCGACGAACAATTAACCTCATATTTCCTTCTCTCACTATACTGCTGCAAATCGTTTTTTCAAGTCCATCTTGACAAAAGGATGTTAAGATGGACTTGAAAAAACTGTAATTAAAATGAAGTCGAAGTTGTTAGGAAGTCGGTTGTATCTTTTTTCACTTTTTAGTTGTTGGGGTACTAAAACTAAATAGTAAAGTTATGCCCGAATTGATAGCCCCAAAAACATGGAATTTTATCATAATTGGTGAAATTAGTGAGTATCTGGCTGAACTGTACAAGTCTGTGTACCCCTTCAGAGCGTATCAGACGTGATATATGATAAGAAGTGGAGTAAACAATAAACAGACTGCGATTGCAGCAACTCCGGAAGGTTTGCTATCATTTATTGAAGAGTTCCATTGCGTACCTTGAAGAGTTTCATTGTGTACTTTACTACAACTTGTTTCACTATTACACTTAGTTCGTACCTGTTACCTTCAAATGATTCGTCACAGTCTTTTGAAAAGTTCATTTGAAAACCAGCGTCAGGCGGCTCCAGCCCGTCTGACATTATCGCTGAAATGGACCTTTTTAGCGCAGTCGTGAGGCACACACTTTGTACCGTGTACCGTGCGTGTTTCGTATACTGTTGCTGAATAAATTTTATTCTATTCTATCTCCGAAGTAGTTCATCAGATCTTTACCAAGTTTAAATGGGACCATTTAAACAGACGTGATGTTATGTTATGAAGTGGTGTAAATAATAAACAGACTGCGATTGCAGCAACTCCGGAAGGTTTGCTATGATTTATTGAAGAGTTCCATTGTGTATCTCCGAAGTTGTTCATCAGATCTTCACCAAGTTTAAATGGGACAACATGAGAAGCGCCAGCTTCGGTTATTGAAAAAAGCAACAAAAACAAACAATTTGATGTTTTGGTTTAAATTTAAATAGGAAGTACCAGCTTTAGCCAGTAGGAGCTCGTGGCTAAAGTAATAAAAGCCGCACGGGTAGGGTCGGGGTTGCCGGGGTTGGTCCGTGGATGGGTGACCATCTTTACATACCGAGACTTCTCCGTGCCTCGGAAAGCACGTTAAGCCGTTGGTCCCGGCTGTCAATCGTGGATCTTTGACAGTCGTTACGGGTCGTCAGAAGCCCGGAAGTCTGACATCCAGTCTTACCAAAGGGTATCGTATTACCCAGTAACTGGGTTGTGGAGGTCAGATAGGCAGTCGCTCCATGTAAAATACTAGTATTCAGCTGCATCCGGTTAGACTGGAAGCCGACCCCAAGATAGTTGGGAAAAGGCTAGGCAGATGATGAAGTACCTACCAGCTTTCAAATAAAAAAGGAATCATCAAAATCGATTCACCCAGTAAAAGTTCTGAGGTAACACACCAAGAAGCAAAAACAATATAGTTGAATTGAGAACCTCCTCCTTTTTTTGAAGTCGGTTAAAAATAGCTTTTACCACCCATGTGTATTTTTTTTGTGTTCAATTTCTATATCTTCTCTATCTCTACATAGTTTAACTTTTATATCTTCTCTATCTCTACTTAGTTTAATTTCTATATCTTGTCTATCTTTAGATAGTTTAATTTCTATATCTTCTCAATCTCTACTTAGTTTAATTTCTATATCTTCTCTATCTCTACATAGTTTAATTTCTATCTGTTCTCTATCTCTACATAGTATTAATCAAAGTCGCTTTAAACGTCTGTCTGTTTCTCCGCTAACTCCTCCTAAACTACGCAACGGATTTTAATGCGATTTTCAGTAATAGAAGTAGCGCTAAACGGGAAAGGTTTGTGTATATTTGTTGAGACGGTTCACTAGTAAAGAATATTCTATCTATTTTGCTTCAATTGAGAAATCTTATTTCTTAAATCCACTATTGTATCCATTCAAAAATCATTAGTTTCTTTTAATCTCCCCATTTATCTAACCTTACCAATTAATGACCTAATCACGGTTGACTTACACCCTGTTCTAATGGAACAGCTCCATCGCCATAGCGACACGTACCGGGCCCGTCTCGCCACCTGAGTCGTCGACAGCCGTGATGGATGACGCTCGCCGTCAGTCCCCTGGCTATCAGTCTCCTGATTCGAACCACATCCGAGCCCTGTTAAACGCACTGCCCCGAGTTATCCTCGTAATTAAATTTATATTAGCAACGCTTGTAATATTGGTGACACCTTTTTTTCGGGTGTGGGAAATCTTCAGATGTCTTCTCCCGCTTTGGCTGTAGCGGATGGGCGTCAGACTCTTGCTGACTAAAACCCACCCAGGTTACTTCAGTTGCCTTTTGCGTTCCAGGGCTTTATTTTGCGGTGAGTCTTTCAAACATTATCGCGACCCAATAATTGTGGGGCTCTGATAAGTTCAATATGATAACTTTCATGTTTTCGTTTTTAACTATGTTCCTCGAAAGTTTTCGGTAAGTAGAGCCAAGCATTTCTGATTATAGTTGAAACTCTAGTTTAGTCTGAAAACCTGTCAGATTCTGGCATAATATTTGGGTTTGGGTTTCACGTTCGCGTTCTTACTACAAATTCTCACTTCAAAAACCGATCCATAATTTCTAACATTTTGCTGCCGAGCGAATTTAGTTACTATGTAATGTGGCCATTCGTTAATTTTTGAAGTGAAAACTTCTTTAGGCGCGTTGGACATTTTTGAGATATGAAAAAACTATTGAACTCAGGCGTCACCGTCACCGACCGTCGTAGCACTCGTAGCGGATTGTTTTCATTTGAAGTTAAAACCGACACCGACACCGCTACGCAACACACACACGCACAAGCACTTGTAGCGATAGAAGTTTTCACTTCAGTCGGTACTCCCAGAGTGCTAGTTTTTTTTTAACTCACTTTGGATATAATTCTGTATCGTGGGTGCGTTCACAAACATGTAATCTCACGTACACAATACACCCAGACAACAACCATCTGTAGGTCATTTAAATATTAGTTCCGTGCGGGAATCGCACCCGCGACACGCAGCGCAGCAGTCAATCGCTCAACCGTGCCGTCATTCATTAATTTTATTTGTATTTTAATTTTAGTCCCAAGGCAGTGGACATGACTAGTATCTTTCTTCACAACCATAATTTAAAACCTCTTTAAAAACCGTTCATTTTTAATTAAAACAATAAAAACGTCATTCGAAATCCAAAACATGACAGATGTTAATTGAAGGTGTCAAAAATCAAAAGCAAGCAAAATGGCTATGTCGGTTGTTATCAATATAAATCTATAGTTGTGACCCTCGTTATATAATGAAACCTGTCCTATACGATGAATGCTGTCACCGCCGCTGCTGTGGGTTTAGTAATAGTTTTACTATTGCTATACGCTAGGTGGAAATGGATAACTTTTGAGACCATTACTAAGGTAGGCTTGGCTGGGTTGGGCTTGGTTTGGTTTGGCTTGGCTTGGCTTTTAGCAATAAGATTTCTAAGCTCCTATTGATAAAGGTTACATCTATCTATTTACATATCTTTGGGCCTGTGCCCTATACCTATCATACGACGTGAATTTATATGAAAAGTATTGAAAGGGATCCGTTGTGATCCTACCAAGTTTTGGGTAAAGAAAGTTATGTCTTCTACCTTCTTCAGTTACCTATTGTATAACGGGCGTTCTTTGTAAGATATTAGATATGGCAGTGGGATGTATCATAAGTTTAAGAGTCTGGTATCTATGGATTTATATGAAAAGCATTGAAAGGGATCCATTGTGATCCTACCAAGTTTAGAAACTTTTTTACAAAAAAAAACAACCGACTTCCAAAAAAGAAAATACACCAAAAATTAAAACTAGTTTTAATTTAAAAAATTGGTGACTTCCGAAATTAAAGTTATTTTTTTTAATTTTTAGTGTACAAGTATTTTTTATTTTTGGAAGACGGTTGTTTTTTTTGTAGAAAAGTTTTTTATTTTTCACTTTTTAATTGTTATACCCCAGAACTAAAAACCTCAATAACATGGAACGTGGAATTTAAACATACTCGTAATTGGAGAAATTCGTATTTGGCAATCGTCATCCATGTATACGTATTTTTAGTTTTCTTTCAGTTTTTCAAAAAGCGCTGAAGCAATTTCGATTAAATTTATATGGGGCCACCTCGGGAGTATATATGAAATTTTGAAAATCGGTCCACAACTGACAGAGAAATCGGTGGACATACATTAAAAAAAAGTCGAACATAGAACCTCCTCCTTTTTCGAAGTCGGTTAAAATTATGATTGCGTTGCCGTTTGGCGTGGATCAGAGGATATCAAACACGTGTTCGCAATAAAATTGTAATTTTAGGGTTTCGTACCCAAAGGGACAGGGACAGACAGACAGATGAACGGACAGCGGAGTCTTAGTAAAACGGGACCCTATTACTAAGACTCCGCTGTCCGTCCATCTGTCTGTCTGTCCGTTTGCCACCAGGCTGTATCTCATGAACCGAGACAGTTGAAATTTTCACAGATGATGTATTTTTGTTGCCGGTAGAACAACAAATACTAAAAAACAGAATAAAATAAGTAATAAAATATTTAAGGGGGCTTTTTTTGCCATTTTTATAGATCGACACATGGACGGTTTTCAGTTTTAGTATTTTATCTATGATTTATGCGTACTTGGTGCAAATTATCTTGAGGTATGGTTTGCAGAACAGGGTGTAAAGTCACGCAACCTCCATTGAAAAGGGAGATTCCTCCAGCCGAACGGGTGTTGTCTGGTGGGCAACTAACCCAAATGGTTGTTGTCAGCAGTTTGTGTTCAAAACGCGCGAAGAACTTTGATTCCGTGATGTAGGATTTGAGTGACTTCAGGTATTCTCAATTCGACAGTATTTTTAGGGTTCCGTACCCGAAGGATAACCAACGGGACCCTATTACTAAGCCTCCGCTGTCCGTACGTCTGTCTGTCAGTGGGCTAAATCTCATGATCCGTAATAGATAGACAGTTGAAATTTTCACAGAATGTGTATTTCTGTGAAAAATACTAAAAATAAAAATAAATTTAAAATTAAAAGGGGCTCCCCTGATACAAACATGTTTTTTTTTTTGCTTTTATTGCTCGATCTTAATAATGGCAACAAGTAGAAGCGTATAATGTTGTACGATGGTACGGAACCCATCATGCGCGAGTCAGACTCGCCCTTGGCCGGTTTTTTTTTTATGTGTGTTACCTCTGAACTTTTTTTCTTGGTCAACCGATTTTGATAATTCTTTTTTATTTGAAAGCTAGTGCTTCTCAAGTCCCATTTAAATTTGGTAAAGATAAACAATACAGCTTCAATAAACAAAAGCAAAACTTCCAGAATTGCTGTAACCGTATGTCTGTTTATTGTTTACACAACTTCATAACGTAACATCATGCTGATACGGTCTGAAGGGGTACACAGATTTGTACAGTTCACGCTGGTACACCCTAATTTCACCAATTACGTTCAAATTTCATATTTTTCGGGCTATCAATCCGGGCATAACTTTACTATTTAGTTTCAGTTATGGGATGCAACAACTAAAAAGTGTAAAATAAAAAACTTTTTACACAAAAATACAACCGACTACCTACCATAAAAAAAAAACATAAAAAAATACAAAGTAACTTTAATTTTGGAAGTCGGTGTCAAATAACGAAGAAACACCACTTACAATGTTTGTCTGTTCGGGTCAAATCTTGCAAGCTGGATTACATTCACTTCCCCTTATCCTACGGAGTTGAATTTTTACAAGTTGGTTCAGTTCCGATTACAATGCATTTTTATGGTAAGCAAGACCTGAATCGACATCCAGGATTAGCTCCAGCTAGAGGAACTCTTCAACGGTCACCAGCACAGACACAAAATTTTGTTTATTTTTTTTTTTTACTTATAATTGTTTATTTCTTCTTAGGTCCAAGAAGCTGTAGAGTTCGTCGCTCCCCAGACCCAGCAGGTGTTTCACCGCCTCTGTCCTCACCACAATGTAGTGCAACGGTATGAACTCGAGGAGAAGGACTCTCTTGACGAACACCTTGATCTCCTCACCAAGAAACTAGCCGATAAGGTAACAGAATGCTTATAAATGGTCAATTACTTTATTTGGCTACTTGGTTGACTGTAGAAATCCTAACGAAGGTGTAACAACAACCTCGCAAATTCGAGCTGGTTGACGGCATCAGGCTGTGATCTGCCAGTGTTTGAAAGACTTACTGTGGCCGGGTGGGTTTTCAGTAAGAGTATCACGCACTCCCGCTCCACCCAGAGCGGGAGAAGTTATTTCATGATTTCCCACCAAAAATAAAAAAAAAACTGGCCAAGTGCATGTCAGATCTCGCACATTAAGGGTTCCGTACCATATATTGGTATTTGTTAGTAAAGTATACGTAATAATAAACATTATCACCAAATTTCAAGTTCATAGGTTAAGGAAGTTAAAAAATTCTTCGTAATAAAATTTTGTGACAGACGACGGACAGACAGACAGACGGACACATGAGTGACAACAATAGGACAGGGCTCCATTTAGACCCTTCGGGTATGGAACCCTAAAAAAGGATGTGATTGTGCAGCTGAGTTGCAGATTATGCTCCATCTCCTATGCTGCTCTCTGTGCCCTAAAACATGTAGCCAAAGTGACTTTTACGTTGCCACCGAAGATGGCATGGAAGTGGCGATGTTTTGGGCCAACAATGTTTGATCTATTCGGTTCCAGCGACACAAAAAAGACTATTTAAAATACCTACGTATACAAAACTAAACCACAACTCTCAATCGAGGAACTCTTTCTCTGTCTGAATTGAGTTGAGTTGACTTAGCTACTTTGAGAACAAAGTAGGTAACCCTACTTCGTTCTCAAAGTAGCTAAGTGGTGCGACAAGTTTTATAGGCGGCTCTAGTTCTTAAAGGAATAAAGCTCCGTTCATTATTTCTCCTTTCCTTCTCTCTTAATTATTTCCTTGTTTTCTTTCTTGTTTCTCAAATTATGCTAACAGGAGGGTCGCCTCCGTCTATCCAAGTCCAAGATCCGAGAGACACAGAACGAAATCGAGAACCTCCATGCAATAGACTTCGACGTCAAGAACAGGTACCGGGAGATCATGGAATCTCTGCGGTCGGACCTGTTGAACAATGAAAAGGAGTGCATAAAATTGCAGGAGCAGATCGAGTGGGTATCCCAGAGAAGGGCTGAACTGAAAGACGAGGTAAGGGCCTTGGGGCTGGTTGTTACGGTTTTTGTGTTTTTTCTTTCAATTCCGTTTCACGCGGACCAAAGTGAAGGTGACGGGTTAAGTTCGACTCCTACCTAAGGGACTGGCCCGTACTAGCAAAAGTACAGAGTTGTGTTGAAGGGGGAGAGGGAGGCCTTTGCCCAGCTATAGGAATAAATGGGCTAGTTAGTGTGTTTCTTTATGACGGTCAAACGTGAGACCACCAATATTTTTTTTAGTCCCAATCTCAACAAAGAAGACGCGAATGTAAAATACCACACCTCTTAAATTTATCATTAATCAAATTATTCTACAGACATAAATATTAAAGTGTTGGCCAAGAAAAAAAAAGGTTTTATTCTGGTAGAATGCGTTATTCTCTTTATTTTTCACTATGGGACCAAATCTGTAGGCCATTCCCTGTGCTGTTATACTAGTTTAGATCATTTTCTAAAGTTTAAAAAACTATTCTCTTTGGTTTGCACTATGGGACCAAATCTGTGGGCCAATCCCTGTGCTTTTATACGAGTTTAGATAATTTTATATAGTTTAAAAAACTATTCTCTTTGTTTTTCACTATGGTACCAAATCTGTAGGCCCTTCCCTGTGCTGTTATACGAGTTTAGATCATTTTCTATAGTTTAAAAAAACTATTCTCTTTTTTTTCACCATGGGACCAAATCTGTAGGCCATTCCCTGTGCTGTTATACGAGTTTAGATCATTTTCTATAAAAAAAAAAACTATTCTGTTTATTTTTCACTAGGGGACCAAATCTGTAGGCCATTCCCTGTGCTGCCTGTGTTATACTAGTTAATATCATTTTTTATAGTTTAAAAAAACTATTCTCTTTATTTTTTTGGACCAAATCCGTAGGCCATTCCCTGTGCTGTGTTATATACGAGTTTAGATCATTTTCTACAAAAAAACTATTCTCTTTATTTTTCACTATGGGACCAAATCTATAGGCTATACCCTGTGCTGTTATACGAGTTTAGATCATTTTCTATGGTTTAAAAAAACTAAAAAAACACACTTTATTTTTGTTTTTAAACCGTTTTATTTGATTACCTTACGATGCAGCATTTCCATTGCATGCAAAATAATTTGCCATCATTTGGAGTCCGCCATATTGGGTTAAGAATGACGTCACTTAGCTAACCATGCATTGTCATTCAAACTGAACTTATACATAAAATTTCAGCTTTATCGAAAACCGGGAATTGAGTCAAATTTAACTTTTAAGATTTTTTTACATGGTTAGAGGTAAAGCTAATAAAAGTGTTAAAAATACTATCTGTAGCATGTTTTAGCTAAAAGAATTTATAATACTTATATACAGCATGTAACAAAAACCCTGTCCGATCCAATAAAGGCGTATTCCTGGTTTAACATACGTAGGTACTAGAAAAAAATGTAAAAAAATGTAACTCATAAAAACAAAGATTTTTATTTTTTATAAAATATGCGCAATATATAAATATGGCAATTTTTACCTATTTTTATTTCAAACGATACCACTCTGCACTAGCCGCGCTGTAGGCCCTCTACCAAAGGATCAAAAAGACCGTCTCGCTCAGGCGGCTTCTTTGACACAAAGGTGTAGGCTCAGTGTTGCCTTTGATAAGTTTTTCTTTTTTTTTAATCAATTATTTTCTTTGGGGAAAAATAATGATCTCGTATTCATTAAATGATTACGTATATGTGTACGCAGTACGATACCAAATAATACCCTTCAGGATCGGAGAGGGTTTTTGTTACATGCTCTATAATATTCTTGCGATTTTTTTTTTTTTTGTTTGGTACGGCACTTTCATTATTAAACCCAAATATGTATACGGACGCTGAGTGATCTCCTTCCCACTAATAATTATAACTAAATTCAAGGGAGGAATCCTTCGGTCCATCCTTCGGTTCGCGAAAGACCTAATGGAGATACTCAACGAGGAACTAGACCTTATCATGCAAGATTGCCAAAGTAATTGATTTTCTTTTAATAGTGAGATTATGGTCCTCATGAACTGACCATTAACATTTGTCCGTTAACAGGTCAACAGAGGCCAGCTGATTTACGGCGAGGCAGCGACGGAGTTAGCAAACAATCTAGCGGAGTTGCAAAGGGGGAGAGAGGAACAGAGGATCACGGACAAACCACGAATCCAGTACACCCCATCCCTAAGATGCCGCAAGGAACAGTATATACCTAGGGCAACACCAGTCTCCTATTCTCCTAAAAAACCTAATAATATGTGTACCCCCATGACCACGAATACCTTAAACTCTAACCAAGAAGGCATGCTCCTGGAATGAACGCTTCTTTCCAAGTGTTACTATAATGCTTTGTCGAAATCGTGTTTATTTATGCAGTTTATTTATTTATTCTTTAAATTTTGGTAGTACATATTTTTAAATCTTATTATTTCTCTACGATTATTATACAAACAAACAAAATAATTCTGCAGTTTTATTTTTGCTCTTGTAAACGGCCAGAAGAATCGTCTAGCTAGTATTTTCCCCTCGTTGTCGTTTATGAGATGGGATGAGATAGTTCGACATCGTTAGACACGATTTCGCGCTAATTGTCGAACTATCTCATATTTTTTCATTTTTTTTACTTTTTTTTTCTCCATACATTATTACACCATCGCCATACTACGTTTGTGTGAAAGAATGACCAATTAGGGCACCCTTAATCCACAAGTGCAACCTTATTTATAAAACTCGCGAACTATATTATGCTTAGTACTGATTAGCAGCGGATTCTCAATTCTAATTCTCCATAGATTTTCTGAATTAGGAACTTATAAACCAGCTTCTGCTAGCGGCTTCGCCCGCGTGGAATTAGTACTTCACCCATTAAAAATATAACCTATAGGTTATTATTTTCAGACTATAATCTATCTCTGTGTCAAACATCCAGATCCGTGCAGCCGTGATTGAGAGACAAACATCCAAACTTTCACACTTTCACATTTATAATATTAGTAGGCAAGTAGGATAGGATGCTCTCAAAAGCTACATCACTTTCTTATTCATTATTTGGGTTCATATTAGATACCCAACATCGGGTGCCAATTAAGACGAAAAAACGAAACGCGATAAAAATTGACATCAACACACGCATCCAAAACAATGACAAACCACCGCAGCGCACTCGCAAACGAGAGCCCCCGTTTTATTTTATATCTCGTTAATTCCGAGGGTTAAAATCCCCGAAAAAGTGAGCACTTGCCTTGTTTACAAGGTTTTAGATTTTAATTTAGATTGGGGTTGCGTTCACTTTGCGCGCGAAAGGACGTAAACGTCAAACGGAATGGCGGGGAAATTGGGGCTCTTTTTAGTTGCGCGTTAAGGTAGCTGGGTTGTTTATGAGGGGCGCTCTCGGCGTATCCATTAAAATCGCATTCGTATGTGATCACCTAATACAATATCATCAAGTCCGTGCCCGGGGTGCTTTGTGAATAATTTCGCGGCAATCTGCTCCCGTTTGTATCGGATTTGTATAATTTCATAACTGGTACGGTTCAAGTAACTTTTTGTTGAGTCAATCTCTGTGAACCCTTGTTGTAGGAATTGAACAGAGTAACTTAGAAGTCACTAAATAGTATCATATTTATTGCTAACCATTTTTTTAACACTTTTAACAATGCCTATCTACCTCATTTGAATCTGACTAATATCCTGTTGAATTTACACCCATACCTAATTAAAATCAAATAATACCAGTGATAAAAAAAAAACAATTTAAGGAAGAGGCAACACCACATCTGTCGCGTTGTAAACGCATGAGCATCGCATTTGGCTGTCTGTTTGTTTTCCTTGCCTCACATTTGTTCCGCCGGGGGCGGTCCACAAACAAAACTACTCGAACTTGGAATAATGTGTCAATCAACTTGGTTATTTAATTGGGGCTTAGTTTTTTTTATATCTACCAGCGTTTGGATTTGTGCCCGGTTGATACAAATACAAATACGTTTATTGGTTCATAACATAATAAAAGTACAACAACAAAACTCTGTCACTTAAAATAGGATTGCCTGTGCTATAAGTGACAGTAGACATCGCAGTTGGCCTAATTTACAATTATAGTTTATCAGTCCGTATATATTTGATTATAATTCTATTGTAGATAATAAAAAAGAAGAAAAGTAAAAAAATAGTTTTGGTGTAAACAATTTGAAGTTACCAGTTTAACATGTTTGATTAAATATGTATGTGTGAGTGAGTGTATGAGTGCAAGTGTGAGAGAGAGTGTAGAATTGTGAGGTTGGATGAATGGGGCATGACTGATTCATAATTGGTAGGATGATGGCTATAGACTTGGCTACTGCATGGAACTGAAACATAACCGACTAAATGTGGGTTTTCTTACTATTAGACACCTCTGCGAATTTTTTATAATAGAAGCGCGGTCTAGGTATTTGATGATAGAATCGATTTTTTAAAGCCTACCTAGATATAACTAATAGAGTTATACTTGAATACATTTTGAATTCGAGATATTTTGATTACATATCGCTTCAAAAAAGTATCGACTTTATCTTGTGTATTCTAGTTAGTTTATTTATAAGTGACTATATAACAACAAGGTTGTAAAAACTAGGTCATTCGGTTCCCTTCAATATGGTTGAGATGAGTGGTGCTGATCCACGCGTCATGTTCGTGAGCGGGCACCGTCAGTTGAGACTGATCATCACTCAACTGCCACTGGCTTATTTTAATCTTTTTTTATTTTTTCTTTAGCATTGTTCTCATATAATAGAAGCAACAAGACATACGTAACCAGTATTTTGTAATACATAACATTGTTTAAAACAGTGTCCATGGAGTGTCTTGCACGTTCTTCTCCATAGAGATCTACGCCTTTTTTTTACGCCTTGGAATGTGCAACGACCGACCGACTTAATGACAATTCAAAAGTGTATTTGAAATAACAAGCATAAGCATTTCATTCAACCCGGGCCTGCGGACGGCGAGTAATGGGTAGCTCGCCGTCCGATCAGCACCAGGCCCGAGAGTCGACGGCGTGTAGTGTTCCACGCGCGCCTCAAAGAGTTGTCAGCAATAGAGACGGGGCCCGTCATGGCCGATGCCTGCCCGGGGGTTGAGGATAAATTCGAAACAGAGTTACAGGGGCGAGGCTCCTGGGCACTCAGGGCAGGAAGGAACAGGGGTGGGTTTTAGTCAGTAAGAGTCTGACACGCCCTCCCGCTCCACCCAGAGCGGGAGGTCATTGAATGATTTACCACCCCACAAAAAAGAAAAAGCATTTCATTCAAAGGTTTATTTGAAATAAATTCTTTAAATTTTAAATGTTTGTTTTGTTTTTTTTTTTATTTATTTGTTGTAATGGAATTTAAAATTGGAAAATGGTTTAGTATGACATAGTGTTGCTCCAAATAAATGCTTTGACGGCACGGTTTGCGTAGTGGTTTAGCGATTGGCTGCTGCGCTGCGTGTCGCGGGTTTGATTCCCGCAAGGTAAAAATATTTGAATGGCCTACAGATTGTTGTTCCGGGTATGGGTTTTTTTTTTTTTTTTGGGGGGGTGGGAAATCATCCAATGACTTCTTCCGCTCTAGGGTGGAGCGGAAGGGTGTGTCAGACTCTTACTGACTAAAACCCACCCCTGTTCCTCCCTGCCTCGAGTGCCCGGGGGCGAGGTAACTCTTTCGAATTTATCCTCCACCCCCGGGCAGGCACCGGCCGTGGCAGGCCCCTTCCTTTGGCTGACAACTCTTTGAGGCGCGCGTGGAACACTACGCGCCGTCGACTCTCGGGCCTGGTGCTGATCGGACGGCGAGTTACCCACTACTCGCCGTCCGCAGGCCCGGGTCTACGGTGGCCGGAGATCGTCTCGCGGCCCCTGGCGTCTCCTGCGGCGGTCGCGGCTGGGGGCGCTAGGGCGACTCGGCCGTTGCTGAGCCTCCCTAACGTGTGCCGCCTCCGTCTTCGCGAGCATTACTGCTTCGCAGAAGGAGGAGACGGCCTCCCATTCCCTCTCGCTCCGTACCATGGCCTGAACCAGGGCACGGCGCGAGAGGTCGCTGTCGCCTATCGCATCCACGAGGACACGGCGGTGCTCTGCCCAAGCGGGGCAAACCTCCACCGTATGCTCCACCGTGTCCTCTGGGCGATCCTCGCAGTGGAAACACCCCGGGGTCACCTCCGCCCTGATCCGACACAGGTACCTCCCGAAACAGCCGTGTCCGGTGAGCACCTGCGTCAGGCGGAAGGTGAGGGCGCCGTGACGCCTCTCCAGCCACTCCTCAAAGAGGGGCACTACCGCCTCGATGGTGGCGTGCCCAGCGCTGGGTTGCGACAGTCGCTCTCTCCATGTCACCATGAGATCCTGCCGGAGCTCGGTCCGCCGAGCCGCGAGTTGTCGCGGCAGCGGAGTTTCGCCCCGGCGTTTGGCCTCCTCGCGCCACTCGTACAGGTGCGCGAGGATTTTTGCCTCCAGATCCCACGGTGATCCGGGTATGGGTGGTGTCTTATGTATGTGAGTTTAAATGTTTGTGAACGCACCCAAGATACAGGATTAATTCGTAGTTTGGGGCAAAGTTTAAAAAAAAAAGAAGATTATACCTACCTATTAAAAACCTAGGAAGTACCAGGGAACTACAAGAATGTAGGTAATACCTACTCCTCGTCTGTATACCGAGTACCAATGCAATGCAACGTGTCTTTTATCGCTGGCTCGTCCTAGCTTCTCATTTGCCGGCCCACTTGCTCGCAACACTGCGGCCCTAGTACAATGCAGGACTTTACCTTTATGTTTCTTGCATTGTCATCGGATTTGTGGAGATAACTAAACGACTTTTTTATCGAAGAAAGACGTTTTCTATTCGTTGAGATTAGAGCAATTAATAACGTATGTACCTAGTTTTAACTTTTCAGCCTTATTTATAAAACTCCCTAAACATATGTTTAGTTTAAATACTAAGTACCTGGATGATCAAGCTTTGCTCGGTTTTTTTTTGGTAAATCGTGTTCTTTTGGAAATGAAACCTAGCTAAATCGATTTATCGCCCCCGAAACCCCCTGCATACTAAATTTCATAAAAATCGTTGGAGCCGTTTCCGAGATTATATATATATACAGGAATTGCTCGTATATATGTATTAGATTAGATTAGATAGATTAGCGGATTCGGAATTCAAATTCTCCATAGAAAATTTTGAATGAAGAACCTGCTAATTAGTTTTTAACCGACTTCGAAAAAGGAGGAAGTTCTATGTTTGACTGTATGTATGTTTTTTTTTAAATTATTTATTTATGTCCACCGATGTCTCTGTCAGTTGTGGACCGATTTTCAAAATAATTTTTTTATCCGTAAGAATATTCCCGAGGTGGTCCCACATAAATTTTCTCTAAATTGCTTCAGCGCTTTTTGAAAAACTAAACAAAAACGTTAAATACTTATACATAGATGACGTTTTGGTTTTCTCCTTTTACGAGTATTTGTAAATTCTACGTTCCATTTTATTGGGGTTTTTAGTTCTAGAGTATATCAACTAAAAAGTAAAAAACAAAAACAACCGACTTCCAAAAAAGAAAAGACACTAAAAATTAAAAAATAACTTTAATTCCGGCAGTCGGTGTCAAAAAACGAAGAAATAAACTACAAACACCGACTTCCGAAATTAAAGTTATTTTTTAATTTTTAGTGTATCTTCTTTTTTGGAAGTCGGTTGTTTTTTTTTTAAAGTAACCATAAGCTTTTTTAAAAGAAATAAGGCGCTATAACATTACCTTCTTTTTTTCTGATGTTCATTAAAGATGAAATTGGCCAGAGATTGTCATAACAAAGTTCGGATTTTGGAACCTCGTCAAGATTCACAAACTTTATCAGGTATCTAATCTCATTGGCTAGGCACGTAACACAACATTACGCCTGCATACCTCGTATATTTCTTCGAGGTATGCAGGCCTTTACTGGTCTGCCAGGGTCGTTGGAGGGTGTAAAGAGTCACCGCGCCCCTGGCACAGGCAACTGAAGGAACACGGGTGGGTTTTAGTTAGTAAGAGTCTGACACGCCCCCCCGCTCCAGCCAGAGCGGGAGAAGTTATTTGATGATTTCCCCTTACTGGTGCAATGGAAAAAACCACATTACTAAGACTCCGCTGTCCGCCCGTCTGTCTGTCTGTCTGTCCGTCTGTTACCAGACTGTATCTCATGAACCGTGATAGTTAGACAGTTTAAATTTTCACAGATGATGTATTTCTGTTGCCGCTATAACAACAAATACTAAAAAACAGAATAAAATAAATATTTAAGGGTACACACTCCCATACAGCAAACGTGATTTTTTTTTGCCGTTTTTATAGATAGTACGGAACCCTTCGTGCGCGAGGCCGACTCGCACTTGTCCGGTTTTTTCTAATTGACCTGGGAGTCGAACCCGAGGCCCCAAGTCCCATGCTCAGCATTCACGCTTAGACCAACAAGGCGTTGGGTATTAAAGATATTTCAAGAAAATGATGACTCATTGAAAAACACCCAAAAATTATGTAAATCAAATTCAAAAGCACTTTTAATCCCAGTTAACAAGCAAAGGGTTGAATGTAACAAGCCATAAAAATTCAGCCAGCAATCTTAGAAAATTAAACAATCCCCTAATTGTAAAACGCTTTACCGGCGAAATTATCAATTTGTGAGAACGCTGGGCTCATAACGAATAATTAATTAAATGGAGATTAAAGGCATCTGCCCACTACACCGTACCATATCGTGATCATAATAAGACCATACTAAAAATGTGTCAGGTAAAAAATATTCCTTGTACTGAGACGTATTGAGACTATAGGGAGCGTGCAGGAACTATAGATGGCGCCACATAAATGTCAATGTCTAGTATTTATACAATACAAGTTGCGGATTTGACTCACTAGATGGCAGTCTACGTTACGCACGCTGCATGTGTGCAGAGACGTGTGTGTATACATATATGGCAAGGAAATGTGGAGTCTGTGTTTCCTGATAGCTACAACCTTACCGGAGTCTTTAAGTCAAGAGTGAATAGGTTACTTCTAGGCAAGCGTGCTCCACCTTTGACCACATCATCGCTTACCATCAGGTGAGATGGTGGTCAAACGCGTGCTTATCAATAATAAAAATAATAAAAACAAAATGTCAATGACAAATTTTTAAAGGGTATAAGTTTCGAATTTACTCCACTAGATGGCACAGACTACGTCGTGCACGTTCCCTCTAGACCGTTCCGTCACCGACCAACACCGTAGCCTTATGTTTTTCCAGTGCCGACACGTTCCGTGTGTGCAGTGGTTGAGCGTTCAGTTACTTCGCTGCTTGTCGAGTGTTCGATCCCCGCACGGATGAAATATTTGGATACATACAGTTGTTAATAAAAGTATAGTGATATGTGGAGATTTTAATGTTAATATTTTAGATGATACTTCATTAAGTGTCAGGTTAATCAATCTGTTTAGGTCTTATAATTTAAACAACTTGTTTTATGAACCTACTAGGATTACGGCATCCTCATCGACTTGCCTTGATAACTTTTTTAGTAATTGTAATTCAGAAAAAAATTTAGTGTTAAGTGACTTAACGTCTGACCACTGTGGACTATTAGTTAGCTTTCCTATGCCACAAAATAAAAAGCCGCTTAAAATAGAATGCAGGCCTTATACGGTAAGCCGTTGTAATAAGTTAAAAATAATATAGCAAATAAACTTACACCATCTTTAGTAGACAACGATAATCCTAATGAAATCTATAGAGCCCTTTTTGATGTTGTGCAAAAAGAGTACCAAGCCATTTTTAAGTCTAAAACTATAGACGTTACGGGTACCTCCATTGGCTTCAACCAATGGGCCACTGCTGGTATATATAAAAGTAGAGCGAGACTATACGAGTTATACGGTTTAAAAAGATATAGGTTCGATACTCCTTTTCTAGAGTATGTTAAAAAATATTCTAAATTGTTTAAGAAGATTTGTGTTGCTGCTAAATCAAAATTCTTAAGCGAGACAATTAAAAATTCTGATAATAAAGTAAAAGCCACTTGGAAAATAATAAATAATGAAACGGGAAAGTCGGTTAAAAAAGTAAATCAGCTAGAGATTCTATTCGAAAACAAATTAGTTAGTAAACCAGCTGACGTAGCTCAGGCATTTAATGAGTTTTTTGCCCACATACCTATAACTACAACTCGCTTCTTAAATTCATCCCCGTCTAAAGCTGAAAGTCTTTTGAACGGTAGTGTACCTAAGTGCAATCAATCATTTAGTTTTGAGCATGTAACACCACTTGACGTAGTTAACGTTTTTAACTCTCTAAAATCAAAAAACACAGGTGATTACTGGGGCATCTCAATTAAACTTTTGAGTGATATAATAGGCATCGTAGCGCCTTATCTTGCTGTAACTTTTAATAAATGCGTGGACTCAGGCACTTTTCCTGATCTCATGAAGTGTAGCAAAGTCATACCTCTATTTAAATCAGGCAATAAAAATGATATAGGCAACTTTAGGCCTATTTCCATCCTGCCTGCATTTAGCAAAATTTTTGAAAAGTTAATACTGAAGCAGTTGCTAACATATTTTAATGTAAATAGCCTCCTTCATAATGATCAATATGGCTTTACAAAAGGTCGATCGACTACAGATGCGGGTGTTGCTCTCCTAAAACACATATTCAACGCATGGGAGAACTCGCAAAATGCAATCGGAGTTTTCTGTGACCTCTCCAAAGCTTTTGATTGCGTACACCATGACACGCTTTTGCGTAAGCTGCGTCATTATGGTCTCCAAAACGAAGCTCTAAATGTAATTGATTCATATTTATGTAATAGGTTCCAATGTGTAGATATCAATGGTGTTAAGTCTTCCGGGCTACCAGTTCATTTAGGTGTGCCTCAAGGCTCGATATTGGGACCATTCTTGTTTTTGGTGTATATTAATGATTTACCTTATTTTTTAAAGGGTATCTGTGACGTAGTACTGTTTGCAGATGATACCTCTCTTATCTTTAAAGTAGATAGGAATAGAAATGATTTTGATAACGTAGATAGCGCTCTCTCAATGGTTACGGATTGGTTTACGACAAATAACTTAGTTCTTAATGCTAAGAAAACTAAATGTATAAAGTTTGCCTTACCTAATGTTATAAATCTAGGACCTAATGTCATCTTAAATAAAGAAGTGCTTGAAACAGTGGACTCGGCAGTTTTTTTGGGTATAACTGTTGATTCCAAACTTCAATGGGGCGCACATATATCAGGCCTATCAGGAAGGCTCAGCTCTGCCGCCTACGCCGTCAGAAAAGTTAGACAATATACTGACGTTGACACAGCACGGTTAGTCTATTTTAGTTATTTCCATAGTGTTATGTCCTATGGTATTCTTTTGTGGGATAAAGCTGCGGACATACAAAATATATTTGTTTTACAAAAACGTGCTGTACGAGCAATCTATAGGTTAGGGTCAAGAGTTTCTTTACGAGAAATTTTCAAAGAGATTGGAATTCTCACGGTGGCATCTCAATTCATTTTTGCAAACATATTATACATTAGACAAAATATACATTTGTACAAAAAGACCAGTGATATCCACAATTTTAACACCAGAAATAAGTATAAACTTCATGTTCCTTCCCACCGTGTTCGTAGGGTTTTTGGAGGTATGCGGAACAGGGTGTAAGTCCCGCAAACCTCCGTTGAAAAGGGAGGATCCTCCGACCAGACGGGTGTTGTGTCTGGTCCGGGCGACTGCCCAATGGTTGATTTCGGACTGTTTATATGTTCAAATCGCGTGGAGAACTCTGCTTGCGCGATGTAGAATTCTTGCTATTTTTAGTTCGTGTGCAGCGTCATAGATGTCGCTACATCACTCCCCTCCGGAGATCGGAGAACGATGGTTCTTGATGAGTCGTCCATATGTGTTGCTTGCCGGGCCAGTGGAAGGTTGGTTCCAGTGAGTCGGAACCGGAAGAGCCGCATAGTTCACGGTGAGTCCGAACTGTCTGCGGTGATGCCCCAGTGAGTCGGGGTGTTGCTATCCCAGTGAGTCGGGATGATGCCCCAGTGAGTCGGGGTGATGATGTCCCAGTGAGTCGGGATGAAACCCCAGTGAGTCGGGGTGATGATGTCCCAGTGAGTCGGGATGATGCAGCAGGCTCCAGTGGGTCGGAGCGGTGCTGTGCGACGTAGTGGCTTGACTGCTGGCGTCAACCAGGAGAGGTTCTTCGACCGGCCGAAGGTGCTGTTCGCTGTGCCAAGATCGCTGATGAGGTTGATGGTGAAGAAAGAGGCTGAGGATGCTGACCAGGAATGCGCATCCGCTGCATGCTGGTGGTCAGGATACCCGTAGAAGCCGTTGGTACTGGCTGGCTGTATGACTCGTTGCTCAAGAGCTTGAAGGAAGCGATGATGATGACGTCACGCTGAAGTAGCTGCACGAAGGCTGCGCTGACGTTCATGCTCGAGGGTCACCAGTTTGGAGGTGATGACATCATGACGAAGGCTGCGCTCACGTTCATAGTCGAGGGTCACCAGTTTGGAGGTACGTGGAACAGGGTGTAAAGTTCCACAACCTCCATTGAAAAGGGAGGATCCTCCGACCAGACGGGTGTTGTGTCTGGTCCGGGCAACTGCCCAATAGTTGATTTCGGACTGTTGTATATGTTCAAATCGCGCGGAGAACTCTGCTTGCGCGATGTAGAATTCTTGCTATTTTTAGTTCGTGTGCGGCGTCATAGATGTCGCTACAGGTTCATGGTTCGTTTGAGGGTCTCGGTATCGAATTTTACAATAAGCTACCCCGTTCTTTCTTGACTTGCCTTTTAATGCATTTAAAACTAAAGTTAAATCTAGTCTCTGTTCGAAAGCATACTATTCCATCAACGACTACTTAGAAGATAATAATAGTTGGTCGCTGTGTTGAACGCAAGACAATGTTACACTTGATGTTCTTTCTCCATATTTAGCTTATGGTTATAACAGATTATATGAGTTCATATAATAATTGTCTACCAAATTTAGTGTGATGGCCCTAGTTCATCACTTGTGGCTTCGAATCACAGCCCTTTGATAGTTTCAATCTTTGTTCTTGTAAGCAGGCACACCAGTTATGTATGGAGGCTTCTTTAATTTGGTTTAGTGTTTATGCTTGAGTTTGTTTTTAATGGCATGAGTGAGTGTGCCAGCTGGCAAGTGGCGGATTATTTAATTTTATGATTATATTTTAAACGACATATATTTATTTTTCTGTTTTACATAATGTTAAGATTGTTGCTTAGAATTATATAGATTCAAGTTCTTAAAACTTAACAGACAGATGTGTTGCTGGGGAGTTTGTTGGCCACTTCTTCTTCACAGCTAAAACACTAGGAAGTGGTGACGGGCGGGCGTTTTGTGGGGGACTGTCTTTATGTAGAACTTTGACGTTCAAAAAGTGCTGGTTCTCAGCCTAGTTTGAATAAATGACTTTTGATTTTGATTTTGATTTTGTTCCGGGTCAGGATACAGGAGTAATTCCTAGTGTGGTGCAACGTTATTTAATTCTAAAAAACCGTACAACTGACTACTGCCCTACAAAAGTACAATACACTTTTGCTAACATATACCTAGGTATATATTACAAAATAATTTTCCTTAAAAATATTCACTTGCTCTTCCTAACGCATATTCATCATCATTGTCATCATCATCATCCGCCTTTTAATGTCCCCACTGCTGTGGCACAGGCCTCCTCTCCGTGAGAGGGTGTGGGCCGTAATCCACGTGGGCTCAATGGGGGTTGGTGAATGTCACATGTCTTCGAAGTTTTGGGTCTAGAACATGTTTTCCTTCACCGTTTTGAGAGCAGTGGTGATGAAATAATGTACACAAAACAAAGCACCTGCCTGGGTTTGAACGTACAACCTACAACTTGTAAGTAGCGGCCGTTACCACTACGCCACTACTGCTCTATCGCGTATTAGTCTGGGGAAATAATTATTATTAATTCTTGTTTTAACTATTATTATTTGCCTTGAACGTGTCTACCCTACACGTGCTGCAAGGGAGTTTGTTAAAATATTGCCCGCAAAAATTAACCCCCGCGAATACGTTTATTTTTAAGAAAACATCGATTGTAATTTAACACGAAGGAAAAATATATTAACGGGCATGTGTTTGCTTTGGAGCACTTGTAGAAGATATTACGTTTTAGAAGTAGGTCAGTAAATTAAACATTTTAGTCCGCGCAACTATCCTTTGCTTAAAGAATGTTATTTTTTAACTTTGTACTTCAAGCAACACCCCTTTGTCATTACTTTGTGCAGTTAAGATTTACTGCACAAAATAATGCCAGGGTTTTTAATCAACATATCTATTTATATTATGAAAATTAAACAAATACTACTTTGCACTGCCAAAATATTTTAAAAAATCAAATAATTTTAAGGCAAATCAGTAACTCTCCTGTAAGGTGTTGTAAAAATTTGAAGACTGTAGCTCCAACCGTTTGGCTGTAAAACCTGTGTGACAGACGACGGACAGACAGATAGATGGACTCGTGAGTGACAGCAATAGGGCTCCGTTTGGACCCTTTGGGTACGGAACCCTAAAAAAAAGTGATTGTGACAAAACAAGTTATCCATGGCCTATAAATTAAAGTTTAACTATTTGAGTTAAGTACTTTTTTGCCTGAATCGCTATTCTGATAGGTACGCGGATGCTACGGTCACTAAAACCAGTAAGTAAGCACAGGTTTAATACGCTGTTCAACGTTCATACGTTCTAGTTGGCATAGTAGACTGTCGCGTTTCTTTCCATGCTTAACGCTCCTAACACGGCTATGGATGATACGGCGTAGTGGACAGAATCCTTAAATGAGATCACTAGCGCCATCTATGCTTTTGTAGAGTAAGTTTTGAGGAGTAGGTAATCCCCTCATATCGGTGTAACGGAAAGGGGACGGCATCTCTCCTTCGCGACCCCGGCTTACTGTCCCAGGGCACCAGTTCTGCATCATAAAGAATGTGGAGACAACAATAAATTAAAATACTGGCGATACTCATTTTTAAGAACAACTTTTACAATGAGCAAAAAAAAAACAGCTTTTTGGTACATTTTCCAAGTTATTTAGGGTTCCCACCTTTGAAATTGGCGTTCTCACGAATAGAGAACCTTGTCACTTCTATGAATTAAAATATTCATCAATTGCTTGATATTCTATCGAATAATGACCGTCATAGACAACTGCCAATAGTAAAAAAACGTTATTACCTACTTATAGTTTTATACAAAACTAAAAAAATACCTTAAAAATTATATTACTTTACTTATTTTTGTTGCTTAATCTAAGTGGCATACGTTATCTTAGTTTTTAAACATTATTGTCTATAAGTTTTAAAACATTAGTGTTCATAGTAGTTGTTAAATAAATTAAGAAAAGGTTAGTATGAAAAATGTAACTTCTTTAAAATTCTCCATACAAAACGCTGATTTCAGAGGTCCCCAACCTAATACAAACCTTTGGGGCAGCTGATTTTTTTTGCTGACAGTTGTTACTACCAGTGTTTGATTTATTGTTGTATTGGCGTCTCCATCTTGCATAAAACTTTAAACACACCTTACCTATACTTTTATACACACAGGGTATTTGCAGTGTCTGCATGCAAATGTGTTTTGTGGACTTCTTGATAATCTTCAGCGCCATAAGGATTGGATCGGAGAGAAATAAAACAACCTGGATCAGTTGAAAGCTGCACGGATGTAGAGATGTTGCGTGTTGTAAGGCTGCTTGTAGAGTGAACGATGTTTTTTTTTTTTTGTGCGACATCTTGCAGGTCAGCCTGTGGCAGCTTTAATTTATTAAAGCCTCCAGCCAGGGGTGAACGATGTTAAATGTAGCGGCACCTGTCATAAGATTGCACAGTAGCGTAAGTAGTGGGTGGGGTGTAAATGTGTGTTTTTGTAACGTAGACTGCCATCTAGTGAGTGAAATCTGCAACTTTTACTGTATAAATAATTGACATTGACATTTATGTGCCGCCATCTATAGTTCCTGCACACTCCCTATACAAAGCCCATCAAGCACAAAACACTCCCCCGCGAGTTAGTCCCATCAGTTTTTAAATTCGCTAAGCGCCACACACCGATACTGTGTTTATATTATAAACAAACCAACATCTTTTTACTATTCATATAACCACCAGCCACACGAAAATGAACTTTATTGCAAAAGTTTTAAGGGTGTTAGGGTAAATTTTATAGAAGCTTAGTTTGTCCTCTTATATCTGCAGGATATTAAAAGTTGTGCCACCCTTCTAAGTAGAGCTTTTTTCTTTTTTCTTTTTGTCCCTTAATGTAAAAAGAAAACGCGAAAAGTTTCGGGACGCAGCGAGTTTAAATTTTTCCGCCCCTAATGCGCTTATTACGAGTGGGGGAAAATTTGATGGTTCCCAAACTTTTCAAATATGGACGGGATTTTATTGTGTCTACAGAAAGGAAGTTTTTTTTTATGCTCATTGTCAGCCAAATGAAGTAAGGAATAATATTGTGGGCTACTTTATCGTGTGTTAAAATGAAATAAGCTAGTACATGAAATACATCAAAATCCCTAATTGTTTGTATCCTATTCAGAAGTCAATCTATCTGCCTAACCTTTTCCCAACTATCTTGGGGTCGGCTTCCAGTCTAACCGAATACAGCTGAATACTAGTATTTTACATGGAGCGACTGCCTATCTGATCTCCACAACCCAGTTACTGGATAATACGATACCCCTTGGTAAGACTGGTTGTCAGACTTTCGGGCCCCGTAATGACTTTCAAAGATCCACGATTGACAGCCGGGACCAACGGTTAAACATGCTTTCCGAGTCACTATTTCTAACTAAGACTACGCTGACCGTCCGTCTATCTGCCCGTCTGTCACCAGGCTGTATCTCATGAACCGTGATAGTTAGGCAGTTGAAATTTTCACAGATGATGTATTTTTGTTGCCGCTATTACAACAAATACTAAAAAACAATATAAAATAAATATTTAAGGGGGCTCCCATACAACAAACGTGATTTCATTGCCGTTTTTTTAGATAATGGTACGGAACCCTTCGTGCGCGAGTCCGGCTCGCACTGGGCCGGTTTTTTTCTGTTACACTAAGTTTCCTAAGTAATTTATTTAAATTAACTATTTATTTTTTTATTACCTGCTTATTAGTCTCATGGTCAGAAGTGGGACTGCTGCGCGTGTGGTTCGATTCCCGGGTCGGGCAAAAAGTACTATTGGGTTTTTCTATTAGTAATTACTCTGTAGCAGTCCAGAGTCTGGAAGTTGGTGGTGCGACACCCTCGAGCCTCGGAAAGCACGAAAAGCCGTTGGTTCTGTGCCTGATCTCTCCCAGCAGATGTATTCGCTAACTCAGTTGACATCAATTCGATAGGTACTTTGCAGTACATTGCTCGGTGAACATCGATTATAATAGGCACTACGTGGTACATTTTTGTATTCCTATACGTCAAAGTAGCAATGCACTGCAAAGTGCCAAACAAATTGATGTCAACTGAGTTAGCGAATACACTTGCTGGATTGCCGTCCCATCGGACTACGAGAGTAAAGGAACAGAGTGCACCTGTGTCTGCGCACGCGCTTGAACACTATAATATCTCCTGCGTACTTGGCTAATCTTCATTAAGATTGGCCACCGTGATCGAAATTCGTTCGGGAGGATTATTATTATTTAAATTGGACTATCATCATCATTTCAATCGAAAGTCTTCCACTATGTACTGAAAATAGGCGATTTCCAAGTGAAATCGATCAACGAACTATGTACGTTGGGTTCCGCTTCCAGACTGACCGGATGCAGCTGCATACTAGTGTTTTACATGGCGCGACTGACTTTGCAAAGTTAAATCAATCTTAGAAAATCTAGAAATAAGACTTGGCTCTTAGCTTCGATGATCTTGTAATAGTTATCTTAACAACGATCATCGCCCATTAAGCCAAATTATGTCAAAAACTTCAAAGTCTAAAAATACTTCCAATAATGGTCCTGTAAATCTGAGTGCTTCAAGAAACAATCAATTTAAAATTGTTCTCAATATTTCTAGCTAACAGTTGAGATCCGACGTCCGGGTAGAAGAATCATCCACACTGCACGCCAGCTCCTCTCGTCATTTACATTTTTATTTTATTTACAGCTGGCATTACCGACGCACAGATAATTTCGTTCCTCTAACGCGGATAGAATAAATTGGAAAGTTACAATAAGGCTTTGCCTACAACCGGAGTTAAGTAGACAATCAGGAAGGATTTTAAATTCATTATTACGTATCCGCGCTAAGGAAGCCTCGATTTACGTGAAAAATATATGAAGGGACAAGATAACGTGAGACAATCAGAGTTTATCTGTGCAGTGTGTATTTTCTGGAAATTTAAAAAATAATGTTTTATTTAGGGAATGCAATCTCGTAAGAAAATATCAATCACGTTATTTTCGGGACTGGAAATTCGGAATTCCGCGCATAGTCAGTAAAATAAGACAAATAAATTATCAACTACTTCAACATTTGATGGGACTAAAATGAACCACCTGTAAACTGAAAAAATAATATAAGAGTATCCACATAAAATGGCACGTAGGTATGAATTTTACTTCTCATCAACCCCGCCAATTGTAGGGGTCAACATAGAATTTTGCTTCTCGTCAATCCCGCCAATTGTAGGGGTCAACATAGAATTTTGCTTCCCGTCCATCCCGCCAATTGTAGGGGTCAACATAGAATTTTGCTTCCCGTCAATCCCGCCAATTGTAGGGGTCAACATAGAATTTGGAACGCAGCAGGACTACTTAGCCTAGGTACAGTTAGTGAGCCAAGATAAGGAGATATCCACCCTTCTTGGCAAAGTTATCATCGGCTGATCAAAATTAGTATTGGAGAAAGAGGGCGATGCTCGGAGTTTCCTTGTGTGATAGAATCAGGAATGATGATATCCGCAAGAGAACTAAGGTTATGGACATAGCCCGCAGAATCGCCAAACTGAAGTGGCAGGGGCAGTGGGCAGGGCACATTGCTCGCAGAACAGATTGTCGATAGGGCTGAAAAATTCTGAAGTGGCAACCGCGTTTCGCGGACGCAGCGTTGGAAGGCCTCCCACAAGGTGGACCGATGACCTGGTGAGGGTCGCGGGTAGCCGATGGATGCGAGACGCACAGGGCCGGTTGTTGTGGCGAACTTGGAGGAGGCCTATGTCCCGCAGTGGACGTCTTTCGACTGAGGTGATGAGTGATAGTGATTAAGTTCTAGAGGGTGCAGGTTCTCGGACACGACAGGCAGAAGATCTGCAGATGCTACAGTATGTGAAAGTGCTTATCTCTGGTCACCGACTGGACTGATGTAATCCTACTAACATTTGGTATTGAATACTCAATTTAACAACTTAATAATTCATTCCCATCACTCACCATTCATTTACCTACACATCTCGCCGATACTGTAGACTCTTTCATCAGACCTTTTTTAGAGGGTAGGTACTCATGGCACATCTTACCAATATTATAACTAGCTTTCCCCCGCGATTATACCTACGTGTTTGGTTACTTTTCTGCTCCCATGGGTCGCAGCGTAATGTTAGAGCTAGCCTATAGCCTTCCTCATGAATGTGGCTATCATATATAGAAAGAATTTTTCAAATCCGACTGGCCAGTTCCAGAGACTAGCGCGTTCAAACAAACAAAAAAACTCTTCAGCTTTATAATATTAGTATAGACATAAATATATAAGGTGTTAAAAAATTGATTCTAGAAACTTTAAGGAGTGCTTTGGACCATCGAATAACTTTTACTATGGGACCAACTTTGAAATCGCGAAAAAAAAATCAGCTGTTCCGGACATTTTGACGAGTTTTGCGAACATAAATGTAGGCAACTGCTGATTTTTTGTGACGGCTGACGGCCTGACGGCCGATGGATGCGAGTGAATTTTTTAATTATGTAAAATTAATCGAATAGCATTGGTGGCCCAGTGGTAACGGCCGCGACTTACAAGTTGTAGGTCGTGAGTTCAAACCCAGGAAGGCGCTTTACTTTGTGTAAATTATTTCATCATCACTGCTCTCAAAACGGTGAAGGAAAACATCGTGAAGAAACTTTTAAAAATGTTCTAGAAAAAATGTTCTAGAACCAAAATTCGAAGACTTGTGTCATCCACCAACCCGTACTGGGCCTGTGTGGTGGATTACGGGCCACACCTTCTCACAGAGAGGAGGCCTGTGCCCCAGCAGTGAATTGAATAGCAATTAAATTTTCTTGCAAATAGTCTATCATTCAAGTACCTCGCCCCAGTCTTTATAGTAGGTACCTATTTATATAGTTTTTTTTTAAAACGTTTCCACATAATAGGAATTACTCCTGTAACGTGGGTGCGTTCACAAATACAATAACTCACATACACAAGATACCCAGACCCGGAACAACTATCTGGAGGCTATAAAAATATTTGTTCCGTGCGGGAATCGAACCCACGACACACAGCACTACAGCCAATCGCTCAACCACTGCATCAACCGTGCTGTCAAGTGTCAAATATACTATTATTTATTGTAGACCATTAAATAACTACAGAAGGAGCTTATAATTAACATGGTGTAACAGTGGGGTCTTCGTTTTTTATTACAATACTTACTCATTGAAATTTACTTATAAACAAGAGCATGTAAAGAGCCCCAAGTTGATATAGCCCACAAACACGAGGCAGATAAAAACGTCCCCTCTTGAGTGCCGTGTCGTTTTCATTAGTGCTTTATTTTTCCACGTTTCCCGCGCTAGCACTCGCCACCACCACATTTTTTTTTATCGGAGCAATTTTTTTGTTTTTTTAATACAAAGCTTTTTAGCAAGGATTGGACTGCATTTTCTGATGCTGCTCCGATTTCAATTTACTTACATTTAAGTCGCAGTTTTATGAATTTTAATGGTTTTTAATTGAACATCACGTCTAAACGACTAGTTTTATTTCTTTGAAAAAAATATGTGTTTTTCTAGTCCATATTCGTCGTAATTTGATCTGAGAATATTTCAAATTATATTTTTATAACATAGTGCAATTAATTTGTAAAGTTATGTCTAACGCGGATAAAAAATTGAGAATCACGCAAAAACTCTATAGCGTATTTTTATGAAACCATCACGATTTTAAAGATCATTTAATTATCTATAATTTAGTCTCAGTGTATTTGTATTTTAATACTTGTTGTTTTATGTGTAATAAATTAATAATTCGTCTAATTTCGGACAGCGCTCCTTGGGCGAGTCCTATTACTGGGTGGACGTCAGACGCGTTTACGTGAGTTCAGCACAGAACACGCAAGCTGAGCACTCAAGGTCATTGGCAGTTAATAGCGCCTTAAATCGTGGCGTATCGTAAAAATTAATGAACTTAAATGAAAATAAGTCTTTTTATTCATTTACAACACGACAAGGAATAGTTTAATATTTTGCTTAGCTATTAGGATTGGCATATAACAGTACCTAAGTACTTACCCTGTGTATAGAGATTTACTTTGTTTGACGGATGTACGAACTAAACGTTTGGTTTATCATTTCAGGCGAAAGATATCCACTGCTGGACAAAGGCCCAGCCTACTCATAACGTTATAACATCGAGTGATCCTGTGTTTCTCACATCCAGCAGTACCTGCGACCTTCACCAGGCCATCGGTCCATCTTGTGGGAGGCACAGGTTTGATTGCATATCATTACCAGCCTATAATATTCCCAGTGATCCAACACAGCCCTCTCTATGGGAGAGAGTGGGCTGTAATCCACCACGCGGGCCCAATGCGAGTTGGTGGATGTCACACGTCTTCGAAGCTTTGGTTCTAGGACATATTTTCCTTCACCGTTTCGAGAGCAGTGGTGATGAAGTAAATTACAGAAAGTTAAGCGCCTGTGTGCGGAGAGCAGTGGTGGCCCGGAGAGCAGTGGTGGCCCGGAGAGCAGTGGTGGCCCAGTAATAACGGCCGCGACTTACAAGTTGTAGGTTAGGTATGTAATGTATTTTTTCAAAATTTTAGACACTCTAATTCTAAACAAGTTTCGGAGATAAAGGGGAAATGGTCAATTTTCTTAAATAACTTTAAAATTGTTTACTAATTTTATAATTATGGATAAAACTTTTATTTGATGTGTCCCATAGTAAAGTTTAAATTTTTTTTAAAGTGTATAACAATAATTAAAAAAAAACAACCGTTATGCACCTCAAAAGTAACCCTCATAATCCAAAACTTATTTAAGTTACACGTTCGTGTTTGAGTCACAGATCAGATATTTCTGTGTGAACCAATTTTCAGCTCAATCGGTCCGGTAGATTCGGATCAAATTAGCTGTGACAGACGGACAGACAGCCCCTACCTAGTTAAAATTGCCAAAAAGATTTACGTCTGAAAGTGTTATTTTTAACCAACGTACCTACAAAATAAATATAGTTTATCAGTAGACTAACGAGTGATCCTATTAGGGCTCCGTTTCTTCATTCGGACGTTCGGAGCCCTAAAAAACCTGTCAATTGTAGGCCACGTGCAATGTTGGGTTCTGCAGTTGCCCAACCCGAAAACCATGAAAATGACACCCATTATGAAATCTGCAAATTTTCTATGGATATTGATTTCTAGCCCATTTTCGGTCTCTTGGCGATCTATCCTATCTGCCTCAGCTTTAGTAAGTAATAATAATAATAATAATAATTAAGCCTTTTAATTTGCTTAATAAAAAATAAAAATATTTTTACAAAGACATTATGATTAAAGATCATGCAATTAACGTATTAATTAATTTTTTAGAATATTCAATTCAATTTTATTTCATAATTACGAGTATATATACTTATATTTTACTTATTTATTAAGGACCTCTCTATAGAGTAAAGGCCTCTTCCATTTTTCTCCACATATTTCTATCAATCTTTGCCCGCTGTTTTCAAAATTTCATCGAGCCATCGCTCCGCCGCCTGCCTCTAGTTCTCTTGCCTGCAGGTCCCTTCTATAAAGATATCTTTTTGGCCCACCTGTCTTCGTTCATACGTGCAATATGGCCGCCCCACTTCCATTTCAGTCTTTTGCAGTGTTCTAGAGCATCAATCAGCTTTGTTGCCTTTCTTATCTCTGTGCTTCTCTTTTTGTGTCTCAATTTTAGATTTAGGATGCTCCGTTCCATGGATCGTTGGGTTGTTATTATTTTGTTTCTGGTTTGTTTGTTGAAAATCTTTGTTTGGGATGCATAGGTGAGAGAAGGTAAGATACAAGAGTCCAACACAATTTTCTTCAGCTTCATTGAAATATTTGACTTTAGAACTTCTTTCAGGCTCCAAAATCGACCGGCCTTGACAATTTGTGCATGCCAAAGAACAAAACAGTCCGACTTTTTTGCAACCACATTTAGCACTGCATCCCTTTTTGCAGTTGCAAAAAATTGTGTTCCTCAGTTTTTCCGGCGCAGGTGGAAGTAAAGTTTGAACTGGCTCTAATATATTGTTGACCAACTTCCAACCCCAGTCTGTAGGGTCTAGCTGATAACCAAGCCACACTAGAACTTGGTAATATACCTGAAAAAGATGTTGATGAGCAGCAACTGAGGTTGGAGGAAGACAAGCTAATTGAACTTGTTTTTTTTATTTTTAGTATTTTTAACAAAACATGCATATCGATGCTTATCGAAACAGGTAGTTTTTTTAGGAGCTCCATACATGTTTTGTTCTTTGGGATGCACAAATTGTCAAGGCCGGTCGTGCTCTAATATTGAATCACAAACAATGGAGGATTCGTTTGATTCCGACGAAGTGTCATGCGATACATCGCTATTGACGCAATTTACTTGCATCCAAAATGAAGATGAAGAAGAAGCAGGAGAAGAACAAGAAGAAGATCAAGAAGAAGAACAAGAAGAAGATCAAGAAGAAGAACAAGAAGAATTTGAAACTTACGAATCAGGCGAATGAACTTCACCACTTTTTTTTAATTTACATCGCTTTTATCTTTTCCAATCTTTGAAATTTTCCGTTATTTTGCATTAGTTTTTACATTAAACAGAATTACAACTGACCCGTGGAGTAGGCCTACTGGGGAAATCACGTTAAAAAAAAACGCGCTAAGTACACTACCTCATAGGTGGCGTGGAAACGTGTGCATATTAATATGACGATAACAACTTTTATAACTTTTCGAATCTTTTTATATCTCAGAAAAAGTGGCTCGTAAGAAAAAAGTATTGATACATTTTTATAGATAATTTTATGATCTACAATTTTTGTCTGAGGTACTTTTATGATAGAAGTTACCGTTTTGCTGAAAATCGCGAAAAACTCATTTTTTACCTTTGACCTTGAATAAAACTTTTTCCATACACGGGAATGATGGGGAACTTTTAAACATTGTTTATAATTATGTTTTGAACAATTTTACTGATTTTCAGCTTGTTGGGACTTTAAGTACCTTCGAATGTCTAAATTGACCGGACTAGATGCCTCATCCCATACAAAGAAACGGTACCGCCGTAACTACGGGTTTCCGTCTGGCACAAGTAACTTTGGTTTTTCATTCTGGCCCTTGCTTGCTTGCAAACCGAATGAATTTACTTGAAGTCTTACCAATATTTTCTTACACATTGAGGAAATATTCTATAGTATTTTTGGCACTTCATAGTAGTTTTACTGTATCAAAATGTGTCACTGTTCAAATTTTAAAGAGGCGAATGGATAAACTAAAACTTCAAACAGCGCCAGCTATTGGTACAAGAAATATAGATATCTAAGGATTCGTTCCAATAATCGTCTAAATTTGGATTGCAAGCCAGTTATCCCACAATTTTATGCCTAGGGAAGTTTATTAAATAAGAAAATACAGGTTTTAACAAATTTATTTTCAATATATTAATATTACTTAACATCATTATGAAATCGATGCATATTACGCTATCTAGTGAGATTTATTTGAACTAAATTTTCTTTGATCGAGATGAGACCCCGTGACCAAGTGAAATTGTACCAAATAATCGTCGTTCTAAATAGAGGTTATGCTAAACGAAATTATGCGGCATTTTAACTTTGCCAAAGGCATTACGCCAAATAAAATTCTGCAATCTAAAAAGTATGCCATTGTAAATTCGGACATTAAACATTCGGCTAAACAATCATTATATTTAATAATTTTTATGCCTTAAAAATATTTGTGTAGAGAAGATTATGCCAAATAAATTTCGGAGCATCAAGATTCTGCCAGATAGAGAGGGAACCCCTATATTTCTATGTAGGTTTGAGAAAAGCGACAAGCTCCTCAAACTTTTAATCAACATTGAAAGTCGCGGTCCTGCTAAACAAGCGCGCGTAAGTAATCATCGTCGATTTCTCGGTAAATACAAATGTTTCAGTTCTAATTTTTTTACGAAATGAATCACATAAAAGGGTACTAATTATTTGTATACTTAGAATAGCTGTAGCATGCCTCCTTTTTCGGCGCTCATGGTGGTCCTGCTGAACGGACGGAGCGCGACTACCGCCGGACCACCTTCAAAGTAGATTTTCTCGAAAACTACTAAGGTACCAATTCTGTTGTTCGAGTACTAATTAGTACCAATTGAGTACTAATTATTTACCAAATATGGAAGCGATTGGCGTTGGTGGTCCGGCGGTAGTCACGGCTTTCTTTTTCTTTCTTTGATGAAAACTCATCGATCACTGAAAATCGCATGAATCCGTTGTTGTATTTGAGTTCATCGCGAATCGCGAACACACAGTCAGACAGACTCGACGGGAGACTGTTGTATAATATGTAGTGATTGTACAAAAATAAACACAAGAGAAGGACTGCAGGCCAAAGAATAATAACAAAATGTATTTATGTTCCATGATCTTTATTCATATTCTAAATAACATCCTCTTCGAACGAATCAGTTAAAACATCAACATAATTATAAATAATATTATGTTTTGAACATATTTTTATTTAATCAGTTAGAACGGAATAACCATATCGCATTGCGTAGCTTCTGGAGCCGATTTAATACTTAATGTTAAAAACTATATACTAATATTACATATCGTCGTTAAGATCGAAGTAAGTTCATATAACCTCAAAATGTGCAGAAAGAGGCTGTCTAACCATGAGAGAGAGCGATTTTTTTAGAGCTAGAAAGATATGACTTCAGCGAATATTTATTTATTTTTATCCAAATCGAGTGGCGGTCCGGAACATTGAGTCGCTGCGCAGCAGCAAATTTATGTGACAGAGGATTCGTGTGACAGGGGTGAAGTAGGAACCCAGAGGACACGGTGGAGTTCGGCCCATTTAGGCGATCGGCGGCAGCGACCTCTCGCGTCCGACCCTGGTCCAGCTCATGGTACGGAGCGAGAGGGAATGGGGAGCAGTCGCCTCCTTCTACGAAGCAGTAATGCTCGCGAAGGAGGAGGCGGAACGCGTGAGGGAGACTCAACAGATACGCCCTCACTCACTCAGCGGCCGCCGTAGGAGACGCCCTGGGCGTCGGGGGTCGCAAGCGGATCTCCGGCTACTGTAGGCGCGGGCTTGCGGACGGCGAGTAGCGGGTAGCTCGCCGTCCGATAAGGACCAGGCCCTGCAGTCTCGACATTGATAGCGATCGCTACGTCCTAACGATCGGTCGCTACGTCAGAAAAATAATTGATTTTCTTGAAATATGTACAGAGACGTCGTAATTTTTAACTTGCAAGCACTATTTTTCATGAAAACTGATCAACTGATCTGCTGGTCTCTGTCCATATTTCAAGAAAATCAATTATTTTTCCGACGTAGCGACCGATCGTTAGGACATAGCGATCGCTATCTATGTCGAGACTGCAGGGCCAGGCCCGAGAGACGACGACGCGTAGTGTTCCACGCGCGCCTCAGAGATGTCAGCAATACTTGACGGGGCCTGTTAGGGCCGATGCCTGCCTGGGGTCGAGGAAAAATTCGAAATAGAATTACAGCGGCCCTTGGCACAGAGGCATCTGAAAGAACAGAGACGACTTTTAGTCACTAAAAGTCTGACACGCCCTCCCGCTCCACCCAGAGCGGGCGAAGAAATTGGATGATTTAAGGGGTGAAGTAGAAATCAATGCAACTTACTGGCGATTTTATTTATTTATAAATAAAATAAAATTGTTAATTTAGTTGAAAAATACTGGTTGGACAGATCGATAGAGATTATTTGGCTGATTACTGTGGCATCAAAAAACAAAACCCAACAAATGTCAGAGAGACTTGAGCATAAGGACAGCAGTGGTGACATTTATCATAATATCAGAATGTATGTAGGTACTTACATATCAACACATTATTATACTCTTTTTCGCTCGTCTACTCGTTTTACTCAAATGGTCAGGCAGCCAAATAGTGTAACAATTTATGTTACATGGTGCGTTAACTTCTCAATATTAACGATGACATTAAAAGGCCAGTGTTTCTAACAATAATACCCAAAAGTAATATGTCAAAGGCAGGAAATATACCGCGTTGATCACTAAAACTACCTATTTACACTTTACTATCCTAAAAATATTAAAATAATATTACATGTGTAGAGATAATGCCCGGTCCCTGAATGAAGAAATTTGAAGTTGAGTACCTATTTGTCAGTCTACTTTAGAGTGATAAAACTGTGAAGCATTGGCACTAAAGTGGGGGTTGACACGATGAACTTCAATTCAGAAAAGAGCCATATATGTGGTATTTTAACATGAGTACATTTATTATAAAAGTTTGAAAAGCAAGGCTCATGAGATTTTTACATTCATCGCTACATCAAGTCATTTCATTATTACAGTAAACAACAAAAATCCACTCATTATTAGGCAGCAATTTTTTTTTTTTTTTTAATAAATCCAACGTAATCAAGCATAAATTAACGTATTGACACAAAAAATAGGAGGTAGAGCCAAATCTCACTGGAGGGAAGAGAGAGGTGTTAAAAATATTTACCAAAATCAACTCATGTAGCTAATAGACTTTTTTCAGTTGTTTTAAAAAGAAGAAAATGAGTTAAATTTCCAAAAACATAAATACACGCAACGGAAGTCCATCCATTAACATAATTGATTTGAGAATGTGTGCTTTAACAACATTAATTACTAATAACGGTACACAATTATACAAAGAGCCAGAATATTTAGATACTTTTACAATTTATTTATTACATTAATAACAATACCTAAAATCAAACAGTCTAGATATCAATAGTGTTTTATTTTTATTCTATACCTCTCTTAAGAATCATCTTTTGACAATAAATTAGTAGTCTGACAATATTCCAACAAAAAAAAATGTTGAAATATAAATCTCCAGATTTGGTTATTTTTTTTTTAGATTATGAGAGGCTAAAATAAAAAAATTATAACTAAAAAATATTTAAATATAATAATATTAGATAAGTATTACTATAAAACCAGTCTATACATTATTAAACTATACATTCTTATTGCCATGTATCTCAGGTGTTTAAGTCGTGCAATTATAATTTTACTTTAACTAAACATTGTTTTCTATCCTATACTCATTTTTGTGTAATAGTATTATAGGTTTCCAATATAATATTTGTCATGTATATGACTTTATTCACAGTGCATTTAATAAATGAGGCTAAAATGAGTGAGTCACATGACTCACTCTGTTTTAACATCGTCGTCCATACAAAACTCGGCATCTAGTACAACCTGGAACAAAATAATAACATGGTAAAATAGTAATAATTATTATACAACCTTATTTGTAAAAATCACTAACCATATACTTAAATTAAACACTGATTAGCGCATTCTAATCTCAAGAAAACATAATATGTCCCATTCATAAAATTCAACTGTGTATAGGACTAAACTTCCTTTAAATGATTAGTCAGCACTTTAACACCCATATCTACCCTTCTTCCGGGTAGAACATTTTTAATTAATAACCCGCTAATCAGTGTTTAATAAGGCCCATTATTTGCAAATAGCTCTAAAAAGGGAAAGGGAATGAACTTATTGGAAGCGTCAATGGAAAAAGTACCCAAAATGCTGCCAGCATTGCCAGAATCACAGAACAGAAAAAAACAGAAAAACAATAGAAGTTTTGCGGAGTTCCGCACATTATGTCTGCTCCGCGCACACACCACGCACATCAGTCTTGTTACAACCGTCACGGTGACGAAAACTTGAAAAAAAAAAATAAAGATGCCCATTGTGCTGTTTTAGAATGTAAACATGATAGCAGAACCAAAAATGCATGAAATGGTGGAATATCATACCATCGATAAGTCCCAATTTATTTTATTTCGATTAAAAATTAAAAAAAACAATATTTTATACATTAATAAACAAGACAATTATAAGTTGACTTTATATTATACAAATTAAGGTCTACTTCCTTTTAACCTCAAACATTATTCGCGAGGATTCCTACTATGCACATGTCATAGTCAGCTACTCTAATACAGAATAGTAATGACCTCGTTACGAATAAATCAATCTTATCGTTAACACAACACAGCTTTAAATTGAATATATTTAATATGTATAGTGACATCTAGCGGCGGGTAGAGTAAATTGCTCATTAAACTATTTCGTGTGCGCATTGAACGAAAAAGGTAATAAATACTTTAAAAGAGTAGACAATAAACGACTCTATGCTCATAAAACGGAGGTTTATTTTCAAATAAGCGACGGCTGACATATTTCCTACTTTCTTTCAATAATACATTACCAATCACACCAAGGATTTCTTAGTGTTACGAAATATAATTAACCTGTGTATGTGTGTTTGGGTATGCTGGTTCCGATGATGAAGCGCTATGTGATTTCTACGGTTTTTCTGTTCTGTGGCCACATTAAATGGCAATGCTGATTCTTTGGTAAAAAATGAACATGCTTGGCGATTTCTGGCAACACTCGATGAACAATAAACCCCAAGCCCAAATAATATAATACTAACGCACAGATGCCTCATCCCATACAAAGAAACGGTACCGCCGTAACTACAGGTTTTCGACTGGCACAAGTAACTTTTGTTCTTCGTTCGGGTCCGTCCTCTACACCTCGCTAGATGGTGTTAGCAGCGACGGCTTGCAACACTTGCAAGTTGAATGAATTTACTTGAAAGTCTTACCAATAATTTCTCACACATTGTGGAATTAATTTATAGAATTTTTGGCACTTCATAACAGTTTTACTGTATCAAAATGTGTAACTATACAAATTTTAAAGACGCAAATGGATAAACTCTAAAACTTCAAACAGCGCCATCTATTGGTACAAGAAATATAGATGTCTGAGGATTCATACCAATAATCATCTAAATTCGAAATAAGAGTTATTCCACAATTTTATGCTTAGGGCAGTTTATTAAATAAAAGAAAAACAGTTTTTACCATATTTTTTTTCAAAATAAAAATATTACTAAGAAACTTCAATAAGAAATCGATGCATATTACGCCATCTATTGCAATTTATTTGAACTAAATTTTCTTTGTTCGAGATGAGACCCCGTGCCCCAAGTGTTTCAACTCCAATGGGGTCAAACATAATATTATAATTAGCAAAGTAATTTTGACTAAAAGTTATCAATGTCAATGTGTGTGTGTGTGTGTGTCAATTTTTTTTTTTTTTGGTTTTGTTCGGACGTCCCCCATCAACAATAAGACTAATTGTTTAGTTCAAACTTACCCCTTGCATGTTAGCGACGGCGCGATCGGTCTCCTTCTCAGAATCATCGCCGCCGTCTTCTTCAGTTTCCTCGATAACTTGCATCTGTGTTTCTTCACCTCCATCTAACGACAAGAACCACATATTTATTGTTAAAAAGTTGCATCATTTGAATGGAAGTGTGGTATTGTTATTTTTATGTGCTACAAAAAAGAGGGTATTTTCAAAAAAAAACAATTGGCTAAATAATGTTACTTAACATCATTATAGATTATAGTCACATCCCAGAGCCGACAGGCATTACCTATTTTCTACAAAATACATAGGACTACTCTAGTGTTAGTATTTACTGTGAAAGTACAAATACCTGCTAGCTTGGGCAGACTGACATATTTTTTTTTTTGCCTGCTACAATTTAGACTATTCAGACTATAATTCATGTATTGAAGAGGCTCTTGTAAGATCGTAATAAGTATGAGATTGATTGCAACTTGACAGCCAAAATAACTTGTCGATGGCTCTCGCTCCGCTATCAAAAACCATGCGTAATACGAAATAATTGCAATCACCATGCGACATCTACGATTTTTCCATTAAGGCAGCACTGTCGCAAAATTGCTATTTTATATTTGATAGCAATTATTGCGCAAAATCGCCATCGTTTTGCTCTTGCATAGATGTTCTTGTCTTCTTATGTTGTAAATACGAGACTAGTTTATCAAGGTTGACGAGCCTCGTTAGGATCGATGCCTACCAGGGTCGCGAGATTGTTCGAAAGAGTCGTATTCGCTAACTCAGTTGACATCAATTTGATAGGCACTTTGTCGTACATTGCTGCTTTGACGTATAGGAAAACCGTAGTGCCTATTATAATCGATGTCCACCGAGCTATGTACTACAAAGTGCCTATCAAATTGATGTCAACTGAGTCAGCGAATACACCTGCTGGAACGCAGAGGGCCACTAAATGAACACGAGTGGGTTTTGGTCAGTAAAAGTCTGACACTACCTCTCGCTCTACCCAGAGTGGGAAAAGTTATATGATGATTTCCAACCGTCAAAAAAAAAAGAAAAATTGTTGCGTCTTACCGTAAGTCAAAGGCTCACCTTCAGAGGCGGCATGTATGAGCTGCAGCGTGCCGTCCACGATCTGCCCGGAGATGACGCCGGACAGGCCGGACACGTTGATCTGCTGCCTCATCTTCTTGGCTTCCAGTTCCAGCTGCTGTTTGATGTACACCTCTTTGTGGTGCACCTTGTTATGGTACTTGAGGTGGTGGGCTTTGGTGAATTTCTTGTTGCAGGGGGTGCAACTGTGGGAGAGAAATTGATTATAAGATGTTTGAAAGGACTGAATTCTCATTGATCAAGCTCAAGCTTCCTTGTATTTTGGTAATGCCAATACAATTTTTGACAGGTATTTACTTTTTATGCCGTCGTAATATATGTCTGAATTGGCAAGTAAAAACATTTTTTTTAAAGCTGTTTTCTAAAAAGAAAGGTAAGTAATATTAGATTTTCTCTTAGTATTTTAATACTTACGAGTACTTCTTCTCCCCAGTATGAGTCAGCATGTGATTGGCCAGCACATAGGAGTATGTGAACGACTTCCCGCAAAGCGAGCACTGATACGGGCGGACTCCCATGTGTAATCTGTACAGAACATAGAGTTATTAGAATGGGTTTTGTTTGGAGATCATATATAGGACTCATGAGAGGTTCATCGTGGGGGCTTTGGACAAACCCACCACACTGCTCCTGTAAGCCAGAATCAACATTATCGACCGCCGGAAAAGCGCCGAGGCAATGAAGCTCGGTGAGTTCCGGAGAAACGATTTAACTGTCTTGGGAGTAGGATGTGAGTTTGGAGGCTTTTTAAAGAAGATGTTTGAAGATTGTTGTTTGTTTAATTGAAAGTTGGCATTTTTTTGGGCTATTTAGTTCCACTGCTGAGCAAAGGCGGGACAAGTCCGTCTAGGAATAGGGTAGTTTCCTAAAAAAATCTAATTAGTCCGTCGCGTCAGTTATTACCGAAAATTACCGAAAAATACTGGACACGTATTTTTTCTTTTGCCACGTTAACAAAAACTGAGGACGATAATACAGTGCGTTGAAATTCCGCATGAAGTCACAATGTGCGACACTTTTTACCACAAAGTGACGTAACGAACCCCCACTCCTATGCCTAGGGGTAGCGGATAAATTCTGAAAATGAGTTACCGCACCCCTGGGCACTCAGGCAGGGGTGGGTTTTAGTCAGTAAGAGTCTGACACGCCCTCCCGCTCCACCCAGAGCGGGAGAAGTCATTGGATGATTTCCCACCCCCCCCAAAAAAAAAAAAACATGTCCAATATTTTTTGATTATCTAACTGACGAACGTAATAGAATTATTATTTTCATATCCAGGAAACTACCCTATTCTCATCGAATTAGCTGTCACCGTACACGTCCAGGTCTTCTCGACACCTCTTTCTGGCTGGCTTAGCTAGCTTAGACATAAAATAATCTAAAATTATATTAACATTTACATTTCGTTTAATATAGCATAATCATAACAGCTAAATAACAGAAAAACTCGATATCCTACCTTTAACGAAGAAATATGATTTTTCCTCATCAAAACAGCACAGTCCAGTAACAGCTTAACAACTCCTACGACACCTTTCAAACCCTGCACCTTACACCTTAACAAATAAAACCCAAAGAAGGAACAAGGGTGGGTTTTAGTCAGTAAGAGTCTGACACGCCCTCCCGCTCCACCCAGAGCGGGAGAACTTATTTGATGATTACCCACCCTAACAAAAAAAAATACCTTTCATGCTTCTGCCGAGTCCCGTAATCGCCGAACTGTCGGTCACAGATCCGGCACTTGTACGGCCGCTCCCCGGTATGACGCTGCATGTGACGTTTCAACGCCTCCCGCATCACACAGGCGAAACCGCAGACACTAAGTTAGGATAATAGGACTTGTACCTTTGTTTTAAGGTAGACAATTGTGTTTCTACTTTGTTGTTCACCTGTCACGTATTTGTCGGTCGTTTCGGTTGAAGAGCTGCATACGCTGTTTCAAGTTCTGATTTTATGTTTTTGATGGGTTGAGTGTTTGGGACTGTTAGGATGGTTTTGTGGTGATCAGCATGTATGTAACCTCCTATTTTTGCCAAGTCTACTAAAGATCGAGCATATTATGGATTTCTTAACGTCTAAAGAAAAAAATACCAGGACAAGAGCTTTTCGAAACCCCAAGTCTTGAAAAATTAACAGCCACATTTTGTTTGCACTTTAAGTAGACATTAGCTGAATAGTCGAAGAGTTGCACTCGATTTGATTTAATACTCAAAACACAGACTAGGAAAAATCTGGTGAAAAAAAGATAGAAGGCAAACTGGCCATGAAATTTACTAATGATTCATCCTACTAATATTATAAATGGGAAAGTTTGGATGATGGCTGAACGGATCTTGAGGAAATTTGACACAGGTAGATTATAACACAAGCTATAATTTATAGCGATGGAAGTACTAATTCCAAGCGGGTGAAGCCCCTGGCTGAAGCTAGTACATACTAAAAACTCACGCCTTTTTCCTGAGGATAGGCAGAACTACATCTACAAAAGGTGCTCTGGATTAAATTCTATAATTATTAGTAAAGTATCATTTACTAATAATTATAGACTCTATCTGTATCAGAACTAACACAAAAGACGCTAAAACTCTACTAAACCCTCCAACAGCCCGGCCCACTCCGCGACTCAGTAACCCTTTGCCTGTCCAAATTAGCAGACTCGACACGGACTGAACAGGTCTACTACTAGTTTAGCAGTCCGGCAGTCACCTCGTGAACGAGACACAATTAAAATCTATAGTAGTTCAGCTCAGCAACTCGCCTCTCGTGTTTCTGCCGACTGCCGAAGTCCCCGAAGCGGCGGTCGCACACGCGGCACTTGTAGGGCCGCACGCCCGTGTGCCGCATCATGTGGCGACGCAACTCCATGTTCAGAACGCACGCGTACCCGCAAACGCTGCGTACAAAATGCAGCGGGTCAGTGATCACTCCGATTGTATACTGGTCTAAGATACGATAGTAGAAATATATTCCCTCATCTGTTATTTGAAGATGACGAAGCTTATATGTTAGAGTATATGTACAGTAATAAATTGCAAATGGGTTGCCTAGCTAAATCCGGGGTCTATATTGTTAAATAATATACACTTCCCTGATTTGTTTTCATGAAAATCAAGTCAGGCAACCTATATTTTTTTATATTCTTTTCATAATATTCATTCGACTCTGCTAGGTTTACATGAATAACAAAGAAAGGAAGTTTATATTATTTAAAACCTCATCTGTCACATAGGTCATATGTGACCACAAACAATAGATTTTTTTTTGTGTCTGTTGTCTGACAGATCAGCCATTAACAATATAGGCCCCGGATTTAGCTAGGCAACCCATTTGCAATTTATTACTGTACATATTCTCTTACATATAAGCTTTGTCATCTTCAAATCACAGATGAGGGAATATATTTCTATAACCGTATTTCCTACTATACGTTACAGAATTTTAATTTAACTTTTAAAGTAATAAGGTTGTGGTTCGTTTGAATATTTATGGCAAAAACACACCACGTCACCGAATCTTTGGTGATGTGTCGTGTCCTTAAAATGAATCATCATAATTTGAATTATTGCTTTAGGAAATAGTTGACATTTAGGATGTACACACTTCGAATTTGTGCTTGCAAGAATGATCTTTTGTATTTAATTAACAATAACTTTTTATGTGTAGTGTGTACGAGCCGAAGTCGGGAAGATATAGCGTTTTATTGCATTCAGTTTAGTGACTCGAGTATGTTTTACTTTTTAAACTGCAAATGTATGAAAACCGTAAATATCGATATTCATACATTCGCAGCTTGATGCAAACATAACAAAGAAAATTACTATGCATTGCCTATTTGTGAGATCAAGAAATTCAACAATCTATTCAGTTTCGAATCTACAACAAGATTCCAGGGATAAACAATAAATTTTATCATATTAACAAAAAAAAAACAAAGATAGCATAATAAAAAATCGAGAGCGGGTGCGGGTGCGTTCTTCCATGTGTCAATTTATTTTTGACGTTTAAGGTTTGTGTTAATATTAATTTTATTGTTACTTGAAACAGCGTGTGCTGAAACGACCGATAAAACATGGGCGCAGGTGTGATATTTAGGTATAAATATATTATTTAAAAAATATAATAATCAACTTAATTTTTTTTTTAAAAGAGCCCACCCGCACCCATATCTCGTTAAATACATAAAAGTGAACAAAGTAAAACAAAACAATATAAACATTAATGTAAAGATAATGGAAAAAATAAATTACAGACTTAGATTACACAGAAACTATTTCAGAAAAATTTATTTTGTCATTCTTTATCTTTAGTTTTTGTCTCCAAAATTATGGTCAAATGTCACAGATACAAGATTCGCTTTCTCGATAAATTACTGTTTGAAGTTACATGAAATTGAATGCAAGAGTTGTACATACCTGCAAACAAACGGCTTGATTCCTAAATGCCGTCGAATATGCGCTTGTAGCGAAGCATTGGACGTGAACGAAGCGCCGCAAGTTTCACACGTGTGTCTGCAAGATTATATTAAAATATGATTTACATAACATCTTCAACAACTGGCCACGGATCTTTTAATAATCACCTCTCTCTGTCATAGGAGTTACAGCTCACTCTGCAGAACCTGCATGGAGGAGGACGAGACAAAAGCCTAATCTGCTAATAAGCTACCCAGTGGTCACTAGATACAGGGCAATATGCTTTGGAAACCCAAGTAACCTCCGTGAGATTGTCAGTAACACAAGGGCGCAGCGGGCCTTCTTTGAGGAGCTGGGGTGGATCGAATAAAAAACCTGTCCCACCTGTACACAAAATACGCGCTTCGGACGTGGAATTGTGGACACCAGCCCGACATACAATACAAAACAACATCTTCGACAGTGTTAGAAGCCCAAATATCTGATAGCAGCAGCATGTCGCGGATAAATTTTAAGTCACCGCGTCCCTGGCACAGGTAACTGAAGGAACAAGGGTGGGTTTTAGTCAGTAAGAGTCTGACATGCCCTCCTGCTCCCAGAGCGGGAGAAGTTATTTAATGATTTCCGACACAAAACGCCCAGCAGCATTGCCTTTGGTATAGTGTTACCCAGTAACTGGCTTGTGGAGGTCAGATAGGCAGTTGTTCCATGTAAAAAGTTATAACAGCCATTGTTTTGGTCGGAGGTAAAAAATACTGGTACTCATCTGCGTCCGATTAGACTGGAAGGCAGAATATGACATTATGCCTTAACTCCCTGATGGGTTAAGAAGAGGAGCACTTATAGTACAGTAAGTAACTGACGGACCAATTACATTTGTTTTAGGAAACTACCTTATTTGATCCAGGACCTAATGCTCGGTAGTAATACAAGCGGTCACTGGACCAACGCTAGTAAAGGTGCTGTTTTATACTGTTGATACTTTTAGACTAAAAAAAGGTCTACGGAGGACGCAGTACTGGCGCTTGCGTCTGCTGTAACCAGTCAAGTGGACAGCGGAGGTAAGTGCCTTGCTGTCTTCCTGGATCTCCAAAAGGCTTTCGACACAGTTTCTGTCACCACTCTGCTGGATAGGCTGGAATCAATTGGAGTAAGAGGTCTTCCCCACGCCTTGCTCAAAAACTATCTAAGCGAGCGTAAACAAAAGGTTAAGATCGGCAATACCATTAGCTCTGAAGAAACCGTCTTGTTCGGAGTAGGACAAGGTAGTGTGCTCGCACCGACATTGTTCCTCATATATATAAATACCCTATGCAGCATGAAGATCACAGACGGACACATTCTTTCATACGCAGATGACACCGCTATAGTGTTTAGTGCTGATACCTGGAACAATCTCCGGATAACTGCCGAGCGTGGATTGGCAAGGATAGCAGCTTGGCTTGATCTTAACCTTTTAACCTTAAATACTGCCAAAACCAACTTCATCTGCTTCACAAAGTACAACACCTCTCAACCCCCCCCACAGTTCAAAATCAAGATTCATAAATGCCATTATCCTACCCACATTGTTCTTGCACAGAAATTACTAGAGTTGAATCCACCAAATATTTGGGTATTATGGTTGATCAACGATTATCCTGGCACAATCACACGGAACTAATAATGAAGCGAATACGGAAATTAATCTGGACTTTCAAGACATTGCGTCATGTAGCCTCGAGAAAACTCCTGCTACAGATTTACATCTCGCTTGCTCAGTCCGTCCTAGCATATTGCCTACCTGTCTGGGGAGGTGCCACGAGAATTAAATTCCTAGACCTCGAGAGGGCTCAAAGGTCGCTACTAAAAGTAATGTTCTTTAAACCCTTCAGATTTTCAACTGAGAACCTTTACCGTACGTCAGATCTTCTTACAGTTAGAAAGCTTTACGTGCTTCATATAATACTAACTAAGCATAAAACTCTATCATTTAAACCACAGAAAACAAAAGGCAGAAGAAAAAACACGGCTGCTCCCACTATCTCAGTAAAGTCTACATTCGCAAAAAGACAATATCCTAGGCAATCATCCTATTTATATAATCTCCTTAATAAGGAACTTGAAATATACCCACTAACATACCGCGAATGCAAAAACGTCTTGACAAAATGGCTAAAGTCTAAGACCTATGACGAAATAGAAAATATAGTACAAGTGATGAGAACATAGTATGCATTTAATACATGTACCACAATACGCTATGATACTTCATCCGCTAATGGAACAACCCTCACTCCCACACTCACACTCACTACTCAACACACAGTCACCCCCACACATAACACACACAACCCAGCGCGTTTTCTTTTTTTCATTCCATTTTATTATATTTAATTTTCTTTTTATTTTCATTTTGCTTTCATTTGTGTTTTCATGTAGTTTAATTCTTATAATTGTATAAATTTACATTAATCCTGAGCGAGCTTGAGACAACCTTGTAGTCATCTATACATATAATAAATCTGTAGAAAAGTCATTTTTGTACATTGAAGAAATTGAAACAAAAAATAGCCAGCGTGTGAAAAGATAAGTAACAGAACCCATTTCCATCATTTTTGAAATTTTTGTCTGTTTGTCTGTTTGTTTGTGCGCACATCACGTAAAATCTACGAATTCAATGCTGACAATGTTTATATACAAAAATTATACGCAACTTGAGGATTAACTTAGTTTTTGTTTCATCGAAATCGGTTCACTCTATCAAAAGATATGATTAATTTAGTGAGTTCAAGAAGTAAAATATTACGTTACGCAATTAAGTATAGTACTTGCAACGACATCTTAAGACTAAAAATAGAACTAATGTTGATAGTTGAAATCTAAATCCGATAGATGGCGTTGTGCAAATGACGTCATTTTCTGAATCGCGGTGTTAAGATTTTCCGCGCGAGGATGACGTCCACCGTGTTTACTAGGCAAATTGGGTTTCGTTAGGTGTCTTAAAAGTTCTTGCGTGTGTCGTAAAAGTTCTTTGGTTGCTTGGTTTATCGATTTTCTAAATTGGTCGAAAAAAAAGTATTTGCTTATCTTATTGGTTTCGTTTGGTCAACTTTGGTCATTGGTTTGAAGTACGAAGTAAAGATTGTATTTGATTTACTTCGTAGTTTGAATCCAATAGTGCCAATCGTTATACAGTAAGTTAGTGTTGCCAATTCGTTGAGTCACGACCACGAACAGACGATACGTTGTCACACTAGACTGTTCGACGCACCGATCTTTTAAGTTTGTAGGCTATTCAGTCATAAGTGTTGTTAGTTTTGTTTATTGCTTTAATTTTCCTTGAAAATGCCTCAAAGAAAAAAAACTAACCTTTCGCTGCGTAGCCGAAATGCGAAAAGGATGAGACTTTGTAGGTCTCAGGAATCGGAAGAAGATCGTGAAGCACGGTTATCTGCTAACCGAGAGCACATCGCTCTTTCACGTGAATCGGAAACGTTCACCGAAAGGGAGTCACGTTTAAGTTCACAAAGAACACGGACCGCGACTTTGCGGTCTCAAGAGAGTATCCAGGAACGCGAAGACCGGCTGTCTGCTGATCGGGAGCGCCACTCTCTCTCACGTGAGTCAGAGACATTCACAGAAAGGGAGTCGCGCTTAAGTTCGCAAAGAACTCGGACCGCGACTTTGCGTTCTCAAGAGAATATCCAGGAACGCGAAGTTCGGCTGTCTGCTGATCGGGAGCGCCAGTCTCTCTCACGCGAGTCAGAGACTTTCACAGAAAGGGAGTCGCGCTTAAGTTCGCAAAGAACTCGGACCGCGACTTTGCGTTCTCAAGAGAATATCCAGGAACGCGAAGTTCGGCTGTCTGCTGATCGGGAGCGCCAGTCTCTCTCACGCGAGTCAGAGACTTTCACAGAAAGGGAGTCGCGCTTAAGTTCGCAAAGAACTCGGACCGCGACTTTGCGTTCTCAAGAGAGTATCGAGGAACGCCAAGCACGTCTGTCATCTGACCGAGAGCGACACGCTCTCTCGCGCGAGTCTGAATCTCTCTCCCAAAGAGAAGAACGATTACAAATAGCTAGACATAACTATGTAGGTGTACAAAGAAACAATGAAAGTTATCTTGCATCTGAAAGGGAAAGAATAGATGAACTAAGACGAGCAGAAACAGCAGAACAACGTCAATCTCGCCTAGAAATAGAACGAGCTCGATACCATATGAATAGAGAAACAAATAGCGGAGCTGATGAGTCCATGGAAAATGACGATGCAAATATTTTATTACCTTGGGACAATAGGGAAAAATCAGGGTTCACATATTCGTCTAGAATTAATTATGCTGGCTTTACTTTCGTGGGTGACATGAGAGAAATTTGTAATTTTTGTCATGCTTTGAAATGGAGGAAAGAGACAGATGGAATGTGCTGCTCAAATGGAAAAATTGTTCTTCCAAATTTCCAAGATCCACCACACTTACTTAAAAGTCTCCTGAATGGCGATCATCCCCAGTCGAACCGTTTTTTGGATAATATTCGTTTATATAACAGTGCTTTCCAAATGACTTCCTTTGGGGCAAAACAAATAACGGAAGGACCGTTCATGCCAACCTTCAAAGTACAAGGTCAAGTTTATCACCTTATTGGATCTTTGCTGCCAGAAAATGAACCCAAATTTCTCCAAATTTATTTTGTATCCGATTACACGCAACAGCTCAATGTTAGAAATCACAATTTTCCCCAGCTCAATGCTGAGCTTTTGGGTCAACTTCAAGAATTGCTGCATCACGTTAACCAGTACGTTCGTGAATTCAAAGCTGCATTGGAGTCAATTCCACAAGGCAGCAATGATTTCAAAATTGTTATAAGTGCCGATAGACGTCCTGTGGGTGAACACCGTGGAAGACACAATGCACCCGTCGCAGATGAAGTTGCAGTTGTTTTAGTCGACCAGGAGTGTGAGAGACGTGATATCGTGTTGCGTACACGCGACGATCGCCTTCAACGCATTTTGGAAACCCACCGAGCTTACGACGCCCTGCAATATCCACTAATTTATTGTCATGGTGAAGATGGGTACAATTTTGGGCTGTACCAAGTGAACCCTACTACGAGAGTCACTAATTATCAAAAAAAAATATCTGCTCAACAATACTATTCCTACCTTTTACAAATAAGGCAAAACAGTTTCGTATATTTGCAACGATTTCGTGGTTTGTTCAGCCAATTTATTGTGGACATGTACGCAAAAATAGAAACTGAACGTTTAGTGTATATTCGCACTAACCAGCGACGGTTACGCGCTGAAGAATACGTGCACTTGCGGGACGCCATGCAATCAGATAATAACGTCGAAAACTTGGGTCGATTGGTTATTTTGCCATCCAGTTTCACAGGCGGTCCGCGGTATATGCACGAACGAACGCAAGATGCTTTTTGTTACGTCCGTAAATACGGCCGGCCGGACCTTTTTATAACATTTACAACAAATCCAAAGTGGACGGAGATTTGCCAGGCACTTCTCACAGGACAGGCGTCATACGACAGACATGACATTATTGCTAGGATTTTTCATTTAAAACTCAAAGTCTTGATTAATCTACTTACAAAGGAGAAAGTTTTCGGTTCAACTCTTTGTTTTATGTATAGCGTCGAGTGGCAAAAGCGTGGTTTACCCCACGCGCACATTCTTCTGTGGCTGGAAGAAAAAATTCGTCCCGATGCTATAGACAGTGTCATAAGTGCAGAATTTCCGGACTATAATGCAGATCCGATTTTGCATGACATAGTAAAAACACATATGGTTCACGGGCTATGTGGCCTCTTAAACAGGGAATCACCGTGCATGAAAGATGGTCAATGCTCAAAAAAATACCCCAGAGCACTGAAAGAACTAACTATGGCTGGGGAAAATGGGTATCCGCAATACCGGCGAAGATCACCGTCACAAGGTGGTTTCACAGCTACTGTCAGATTCCGTGGACAAGAAATAATTCTAAATAATAGTTGGGTGGTACCGTATTCTCCAGTTTTGTCAAACGCTTTTCAAGCACACATTAATGTTGAAATTTGTAATAGCGTCGAATCTATAAAATATATATGTAAATATGTTAATAAAGGTAGTGATCAAGCCATGATAGCACTAAGAAATAACAACCAATTTGATGAAGTGACAAGGTATCAATCTGGCCGATACATAAGCTCTTCGGAGGCAGTTTGGCGCATTTTGAGTTTCCCTATTCATGAAAGGTATCCGCCAGTCATCCATCTTGACGTGCACCTGGAAGGCGGGCAGCGAGTTTACTTTCAGCCAGAAAATGTGGCAGAAAGAATGAACAACCCAAGACAAACCACCTTGCTCGCATTCTTTCGCCTTTGCGAAAGAGACAATTTCGCTAAGTCTCTGTTGTACAATGAAGTGCCACATTATTATACTTATAACAAGCAGCAAGGTGTTTTTAATCGCAGGAGACGTGGAACTGCTGTAGAAGGCGAGTCCGGCATTTTTAAAGAACACGTGATTGGAAGAGTATACACGGTGCACCCAAATAATGCAGAGTGTTATTATTTACGCCTTCTTCTTCACACAGTGCGAGGACCTACTTCTTTTGCTGAGCTCCGCAAAGTGGACGATATAGAATATCCCACATTTCAAGCTGCTTGCCGCGCACGGCATTTATTAGATGGCGATCAGCATTGGGATGATGCTTTAGCCGAAGCATGCGTCAGTGATAGTCCACATCGTTTGCGCCATTTATTTGCCATTTTGTTGACATTTTGTGGCCTATCGGACGCTGGGCAGTTGTGGCAAAAATATAAAGACGCGTTTGCCGAAGATTTTTTGAGACAGCAAAATATAAATAGTGAAACTTCTGACCAAGTACGTGAAAGCTGCCATAATAGGGCTTTGCTGGCTATACAAGATATAGTTACAAGTATAGGAGGGAACCCCCTCAGTCAATACGGCTTGCCGACACCGACAGTTGGTGGGGAACGAATTAATAGGGAGTATACATCTGAAATAAATTACAACCCCGAAGAGTTAGCAGAAATATTGCGAAATGGCTGTTCAAATTTGACGACAGAACAACGTCAAATCTTTGATAGAGTATGCTGTAGTGTAGAACATTCATTAGGAGAAATGCTGTTTTTAGATGCACCTGGTGGAACAGGTAAAACTTTCCTCACTAAAGTTATCTTGGCTCAAATAAGGAGCCAAAACAAAATTGCCCTTGCCGTCGCTTCCTCAGGAATAGCTGCCACTTTATTACCAGGAGGAAAAACTGCACATACAACATTTAAAATACCAATCGACTTGGACCGCACAGAAAACCCTGTTTGCAACGTGTCTCGCAATAGTGATAAAGCAAGGGTTTTACGCGATTGCGCCCTTATCGTTTGGGACGAGTGTACGATGGCAAATCGTAAAGCTGTGGAAGCTGTAGATAGAACGTTGCGAGATATAAGACAAAATGACCGACCGATGGGAGGCTTAACGGTGCTATTCTGTGGAGACTTCAGGCAGACACTCCCTATAATACCCAGAGGAACGAGGGCCGATGAAATAGGTGCCTGTTTAAAGAGCTCTATTTTATGGCGTAGTGTCATATTAACTAATTTGAGCTTTAATATGCGAGCATATTTGGGAGGTGACGCAAACGCGCAGGTTTTCTCAAATTTACTACTTCAAATTGGTAACGGCACATACCCGACTCAAGAAGGAGGTAAAGTAACTTTAGTCGAAAGCCTGTGTTCTTCTGTTGCCTCACAGCAGGAACTCATTTCCTCTGTATACGGAGATCCATCAGAGATCTCGAACCATGACGCTGCTTGGCTATGCCAACGAGCTATTTTGGCACCTCGCAACGACCAAGCAGCAGCAATAAATTCTCAAATATTGGTACATGTTTCTGGAGAAAGTAGGGAATATTTATCTATTAACACGGTTTTAGAAGAAGGAGATGCCACCCACTATCCAGTAGAGTTTTTAGACTCTCTAAATACACCAGGTCTTCCAGCACACAAAATTTATTTAAAAGTCGGAGTACCAATCATTCTACTCAGAAATTTAAGCCCACCAAAACTATGCAATGGAACTCGGTTGAGAGTAACAAATCTCCAACGAAATGTCATCGAAGCCGAAATCTTAACAGGTTGCGGCTCCGGTGATGTTGTTTTCATTCCCAGGATACCCATTATCCCCAATAATTTTCCGTTTACTTTCAAACGTGTGCAATTTCCTGTAAGCCTCTGTTACGCTATGACTATTAATAAAGCCCAAGGCCAGACGTTATCCGTTGCGGGTGTAGACCTTACTTTTGATTGTTTTTCACACGGCCAACTCTATGTTTCTCTATCACGTGTTAGCAACCCAAACAACCTTTTTGTATATGCTCCGGGTAATTCCACCGCTAACATAGTATATAGAGAAGCATTAACGTAATCAACTATACCAAAGTCAGGACTCTTATCTAAATCATCAAAAAGGTGATATACTCTTATCTAAACGACGTTGTTTTGTTCTCGACAACCACGCGAACGAAGTCGCGGGCACAGCTAGTTATTATAATAAAACTAAGAGAATGGCAGAGCTTCCTAACACAAGCAAACTATTTGCTTAAAAGGATGCTCCATATTGTAAATAGAAATAAGAATTTTAGTTGATGCAATAAACATTTTTATTTTTTTATTTTTATTATTTATAGACTACAAATGAGCAAAAAAATCAGAAGTATATTTTTTGTGCTGATTTGGTGTGTGGTGTCAGAGGAATTATCTTCGTCATACTCACGTCTTCTCATAAGAATACTTCTTCTTCTTGGATGTATACTTCTTCTTAGGCTTGGGGTTCAGGATGTGGTCTGGGATCGGCTCCGAGAAGGCCATGATCGTCTCCTTCAGAAGAACATCTTCTCCGTGTTCTGTTTTGAGCTTGGACTTCGGCTCTTGTGGCGCCTTGCGTGGTCTGCCGCGCTTGCGGGGTGTTGGCTCCTAAAATGTATAGATAAGCTTAAGAAATCTTTGAACCACAGCAGTAATACAAACTAATAGAGGTAATTATTTTTAAGTTTTTTTTTTAAGCTTTGTAAAAGGTAATATGTGGAAATGCAGATCGAATTACGAATTATTTTTACGGGTAACAAGCTGTACTATTGCAGAGTGCTTTGTTTTAGCCCGAAAATGCACCGCCGACCATAGAGGCCCACTCCATAAATGAACATTTTGAATGGTTTTTAGAAAAACATTACTGTGGAGGTTCTTATTTTAAACGGTCAGCATTGACAACAGACCATTCACTGTTATAGTATTTGAATAAGAAAGCAACCTATCTTATGAAAGTGGTACTATCAGTGAAAAAAAAAATGAGAAACCTAGGTGGGCATCGATTATAATAAGCACTAAGTAGTACATTTTTGTTTTCCTATACGTCAAAGCAGTAATCTTCTTCTTAGCATGTCGGTGGCAAATTTAATTAAATATTATGTTTGGCCCAGTATTCAGCGACAGGAATTACATTTGCTGATGCAGCCATAAGGTCCTCACATAGAGCTTCAAAACAAAAACGAGTTGGCGAGCGGCGAGTAGCGAGTGGTAGTTCCGATAGTTTTGTCGCTGGGCTTTAAGAGTGTTCGAGACCGGCGGTTACTCGCACCACTCGCTGGAGTTGGTCTCTCAGCTTGAGTTTTTGGCCGCCGAGCGAGTGAGCTTTGATAGTTCTTGTTGCTCAGCGACAAAATTGTGGAGAGAGTCCTCGCCGCTCGTTTACTCGGCTATTTTGACGCTCAAGAAACGTACAATAGATATAAAATCCGTGTAAACAAAAGAGATGCATATATTAATAGTTGATTGCTGACTGTTCACACCACCAGCGAGGTTGGGCATCACAAGTTTGTCGCTGAGCACAACAGCAGAGCAACAGCGATGTTCGTTCGGCGGTCTAAACTCACGCCGCGAGACCAGCCCGAGCGAGTGGTGCGAGTAATCGCCCGTCGCACTCGATCACTCGCTTAAAGCCCGGCGACAAAACTAACCACTCGCTACTCGCCGACTCGTTTTGTTTTGAAGATCTACTCGCTACTCGCTCATCGCCGGCGGTGGGACAAGTTCCTTACGCAGTTTTGTAAAATAGGGTGAAAAATTGTATTTCGCGATTTTAATTGATTATTAATTAACGCTCAATTATCTACAAGTTCATAAAGTAAATTACTTATGTGATTTTTCTAAGTACTAGAAATTTTATGAGAAAAGTTAATTGAATGAAACTTGATTTGAGAAAACTCGATTTTTAACCGACTTCAAAAAGAAGGATGTTGGTTATCAATTGGGATCTTTGTATTTTTTATGTATGTACGAGCATAACTCCGTCATTTATTGACGGGGTTATATTTGCAAAATTTTTTTTTGTTCGAAAGGGGTTTGTTCCAAAATGGTCCCATTTAAATTTCATATAGATCTGATGATGGGTTTCGGACACAGACAACGAAACTCTTCAAAAATTGACAGCAAATCAACCGCAATTGCTGCTATAGTATGTCTATGAATTGTTAGCACAGTTTAATGGGGAACCACAACTAAAAAGTGAAAAATAAAAAACTTTTTTACAATAAAATAGAACCAACTTCAAAAAAAGTGCAAAATTTTTATTGTTGATAGGCACTCGTTTGACCACTATCTCACATGATGGTAAGCGATGATGTGGTCGAAGATGGAACATGCTTGCCTAGAAGTAACCTATTCACTCTAGATTTAAAGACTCCCAACTTCAAATGTCTGACAAAAAAAAGTGCCAGTTTTTGATTATTTTTTTAATCCTTATTAACAACTATTCTAGATACCGAATCTAGTCTTAGCTCAATACCTCACTACTGGACCCTTTTTGCTTGGACGCCCACTTAATACAAGGTGACATGATAAATAAAAAAAAAGATAAATACCATCTCCTTGGTTTCAGGCTCTGATTCATGTTCTTCCTCTGCAGGCTCAAAGTCAGGATCATCTTCAGCACTGAACTCTGAAAACGTAACAAATAACATTTTTTATAAACTGTATTCTATCAGTTAATATGCTATCAGTCATTAATTTGTTTTAATAAAAATAATAATATGAATGTTAGAACAGAAAAAGTATCGAAATATTAATTAACAAAAGTAAAAATAAAATATAGGGTTATACAAGATAACATGAAGTTCAAAAGAAAAAATAAAGGACTCCTACTACCTGACTAGGCTGTTTTTAAGATGTCTTAAAAGCAGCATAACCAAATAATAGTGAGTTATATAAAGTAGGCATTTCTACATTAGGCGTATTTACGACAGCGGGAATCTTAATTCTTTATTGTACACCAAAATTTATAGTTCACAGTGATTACACCATTAAGTACAAAGGTGAGCTTAACTCACTGTTGAGGGAGAGCCAATGCTTCAAGCAAGTATTTATAAGGTATTTCTATTTCAAAACCCATACCTAACTATTTTAATACCCAACTGCAAGGAAAAGGATCAAATCTGTAAATGAAAAGTGACTTTAAACAAACTTTTTAGTTGTTTTTTGTCAGTCAGGCTTTGAAAATTTTATTTTTACAGGCTTTTATTTGATTTTTTACATGGTGCTTCAGAGCCTTTAGACAAAATACTTTTCTGTAAAGGTTAACGCTAACGCTTCGTGCAAAATGTATGGCAAAGACATTATTGGGCGTGAGTCACGTGACAGTTCTCTGTCTAACGCTTTGTGCAAAACGTCATTGCCATACATTTTGCACGAAGCGTTAGCATTAACGTTTACAACCAGGATTAGCTCCAGATAAAGGAACTCTTCAATGCTCAACAGCACCAACATGAAATTTTGTGTACGCATTTGTGATAGCCGATATAAAAGCTTGTTTAAAAAAGTTTTACATATTAACTTAACGTATCAACCAGCAATCTGCATATATTTGATTATGGGGTCCCTGTATTTGCAGTAGGAGCCACTTGCGGGTGTCAATCAATAACTCCCATGAAATGTAACAACAGTCACCATATGCATAATAATCCTATCATACAATACATCCAATGTAAAAATGCCATAAAACAAAACAGAAAAGACATTACCAATGCTGTACTGGTGACCCTCACCGTGACCAAAGGCATCATCCTCGTCATGGTCAATGGGTTCTTCCTTCAGATCCAGTGAACCGCTTGCGAGGAGCGTGGTCAGTGCTTCCGGCTCTTTTTCCTGGCTCTTGGGCTTCTTGCGTTGGTATGGTGAGAGCTCTGAAAGATAGATTTGTGTGTTAGTAATAAATTGCAGCCCCGTGTGAATATGTAATTTGTTTCCAAAGGACTACTATTTTTGATAAGTTGAGGGTCAGGCCCATGGTAGAAGTTGTTAATAATTATGAGTATTGACAGTGTTTTAATTTATTCTTGTATTGTCATCTCCATCTTGCATAATAATTACCATGCCTGTTGAACTTCATCACATTCAATAAATTGTTTATAAAACAAACAGTCATGTATCTTTTCAGTTGTACACAAGCAAAATGTTTTACATACCAATCTGTCCCTGCTCATTTGGATATTTCCGTGGCCGTCCTCTCTTTCTTGGTCCTGGAGCTTTAGTAACAACCGCACTGCTAGGAGTCTTAACCAGTGTGCGGGTCCATTGTCCCTGAGGGTCATGTTCCACTGGCAACTCATACTGCAGCAGCAGACCGTTCTCTTGTTTGATGGTGATGGTTTCTGTATCTGCTCCTGATAATAAGTTTGAGGTTATGTTGTGATAAAGATTGTAGATTCAATTTTTGAGTGGTCTTTGAAGTAATTATCGCGGTCTCTTTTATTTTCTGATTTTACAAAGTAATTATTAACACAAAGAGGAGAGCTTGTCACATGCTGGACAAATATTTTGGCGGGAAAATTATGGCTTGCGAGAACACATTTTTAATATGCGTAGGAATAAAAATATTAACACTAACCTTTAGACGTACTGCCTCCTGATACAGCTTCCGTACTCTTCTTGAATTCCTCCAAACATTCTTTCAATGTATCATTGGAAGTAATACACTGTTGCTTGAATTGATATGCGTAAGTTAGACGATCTACGCAATTTAAGCATATTAGCGTAGGCAAACTATCATTTTTCGACACCTAAAATATAAAACACCATTCGAATATTTTATTTACTTTCGCGGAAATTAATCACATCAATATTTTTAACTTCTGGGATGTCAGGAAAAAATCCAAAATCTGCTACAAATAAACCAATATAGCAACATTATTGTAGTAAAAAATCAAATAGGGTGGCCATCGCAACCATTTTGATGTGGTAATTTTTACATACCTCCACGCCGCAGCAGAAGGTGTACTTGTCGCCAAGTTGTTCATTGTTTTCGTCCCAATCAAAGAGGGAAACCATGTCCCCGGTTTCTAGACACACTCGACACGTTAATTGCCAATCCATTTTGTAACGTTAAGGTCGAAATAGCTTCCAGTTTAGCTAAAAACTCGACAAAATGCAGCGTTTTCTCAAACAGGAAGTTTGACCATTTGACAGCAATACCAACATGACGTAGTAGTGTTTCTGTCAAAGCGCGGCAAAGGTTCGCTCTCCTCTGCCTCTATGATCATTGTTCCAGTAATTAATTTTCAGTATTATTTGAAATCCCCATCCAATTTAATTTTTTACTTATTACTAGTAACACAGTATAAAGCAATAAAAACATATTTTATGACAAATTATAAAAATATGTGATTGATGTAAGTGGACCACACCAATAAGAGATAATGCCAACTTTCAGAAATTAATTGAGATTCTGATTCTGCCCCTTCCCCTTTCGATAAACGTCAAATCAGTGCAAAATACAACAATAATAAACACGATGAAATTAAATCAAAACCTATTGAACGTGTAATAAATCAAGCCAAAATGGAATTATTTAGATCAGAGTCGTTTTACATATTCGTTAGAAATGAATCAAGTTTATGGTGGAACAGGATAACGGGGGCATTTTCAGTCCGATCAGGTGAATATTATAAATCTTTAAATTTTTGGCAACTGCAGTGATATTTGACCTAGTTTTTCTTAAAAACATGATGCAGATAATTATCTTAATGTTATAAAGTTTTAATACTTACCTAACAAGTGCTGTTCCAGTTAAATAACCGATTTAATGCTATTCATAAATTCTGATAGTAATCCTTTGTTTTAGCATGGGATCTGTCAGATATTGAAGATATAGAGTGCCTAGGCATCACTGATGGGATAATAGGCAAGGTAGAGCACACCAACATATTCGAACCACGTCTGATGATAATAAAAGAGAGTGCTCCTGTGGGTACAATTTATTTCCACCATTCAATTTATAAAATCAAATCAGTATGCTTTTTGAATATGGGACCTGTGAATCAAGAAATAGATCTGTCTGCTTGTACAAAACATGGATCTATGAGTGCTGTGGCAAGTTCAAACAAGTCTTTGAATAAAAAGATGGGGGCAAGATTGTTTGAGAACTCAGCATTTCTGAACAAAACTGTTGGTGCTGTGAAGAACGTCAGTAATACCATCAAGACAACCACACAGCAAGCTGCCACTCAGGTATGCTCAGATCAGTAGTATTATGTAACATAGATGTGCTGTATATTTTTTTTGTAAGTTATTAGGTACATACAAATCAATCTGGACAGTGGACACCAAGTGGTTTGAATCATCATCATAATTATTTTGCCTCATCCCAAATTATTTGCATTTGTGGAACATTTCTTCCTCTTTCAACCCTATATAAAATTACCCATTGGTTTGAATAATATGGAAAAATTAATTAGAACTGAATAGTACATTAAAACTCAGTAAAACAGTGTCTTCCACAAAGTAACTAGATAAAATTAAACCATCAATGTATTTAAAATCCAATATTGAGTTGCTAAGGCGCTATTACCTGCCAATGAACTTGAGTGGTTAGCTTGCGTGTTCTGTGCTGAGCTCACGTAACGCATCATATGTCCACCCAGTATAGGACTTGTCCATCAAGGAGCATTGTCTGAAATTAGACACATTATTAATTTTTTATACATAAAACAACAGGTATTATACTAAAACACGTATACTAAAATATAAATAATTAAATGACCTTTAAAATGGTGAAGGTTTATAATTTTTGCGTGATTCTTGACTTTACAAATTAATTACAGTATGTTATAAAAATATAATTTCAAATATTCATTTAGCAAATTACGAAGGAAATTATGTAGAGTAACATATATTTTTTTCAAAGAAATAAGACGTGACGTGACGTGATTTAGACGTGATGTTCAATGAAAAATCATTAGAAGTTATATAACTGCGTCGTCATAAGGGAAAGTTTAAATTATCATATTGATTCCCTAAACGACTGTATTAGGTATTTTAAAACAATAAAAGCTGACCACAGTATCACTATACATATATTATAAAACAAAGTAGAGGACTTGTCTATTCGTAATAAACTCAAAAACTACTGAACAGATTTTCATGTGGTTTACACCAATAGACAGAGTGATTCTTAAGGAAGGTTTTGTCCACGTGCGAAGCTGGAGCGGGTTGCTGGTAAGTAATACACTCATCTCTCTCTGCCTAGTCTCATGTTACTTGGGATCGGGACATCACATTTTTCTCTTCCATTCCATCCTGTTAACCCTCAAGCTATGATTTTGTTTTATTGCACACTCGTGACCCGCCCCACCTTAAATTAATTAAGTCTTCACCTAAAATTAACCTAAATCTTTCTCATGAATCACTAAGTCTATTATTGAAAACAGCATGAAAATCTGTTCAGTTGTTTTTGAGTGTATCACGAACAGACAGATTTTTTTTTTTTAAATATGTAGTGATCACTCCTCACAATCCACTCATCTTATCTTTGGCCTCCATCTCCTCTCCCTTTCCATCCGTCCACATTTTTATTCATAAATATTTAGTCACATGCATTTAATAATAAGTAACAGATTAGAAATTGAGGTGGTCATCAGGTGAGTTAGTGGTCAAAAGCTAGCCTATCATTTATATAAAAATTTAAAAAAATAAAGCCAAAGAAATTTGTATGCAAGTAAATATTATTGTTTTGCACAATTTTAGGAAAATATGCATGAATAAATCGGCTTATAGTTATTACAATTACTCACTCATTTATGTATTGTGATAAAATACATGAGGAAAACTCTAATATTTTTACCAATCATTCTCAGTGATTTATTGAAGTAGTCAGAAATGACTATCTTTTCATAATTTTTAAATGTAATGTGCATATTTGGATGATTGTTAGTGCATTACATCCCAAAGGCTCTGTATGAATGTTAGGACCCAAGATACTTGAAGATACTTTTCATCTATGTTTTAAGATCCCATGGTATAACACTAGTGTGCATGAAGGAAAAGCCACTGGCAAAAGGTAATTATATAGGAAAGACTAGCCACCCGCCCCAGCTTCGCATGGGTGCAAATTATATACACACAAACCTGTCTCATTTATCATTATTATTGAAAACCATATCAAAATCCGTTGCATGGTTTAGAAAAAGTAAGCAGAAAAACAATCTGAGGCAGACAGTGGTACGGATTCTGTTAATTTAAGCTATTCCTATCTTTTTCTCTCTAATAAAACTAGAAAGAGACGGACGGAAACTAGAGCTGTCAAATTTAGTTGAACTAATATTTCCGTACAAATTAAGGGTACACGTAAACATGTCGATTAAAAACACGGTAAAGCGCAAGGCGTAAACTAGTTTGGCATCTCTAACTTAGTTCATAACTATAGCCGTCCTTTTCTCGCATTGCCTTTTAGTAAAAGACAGCGATTCTCTAATTTTAGTATAGTTATTGAATAAGAGAATCGGCACCATTGACTTAGTTTAGTGCTGTTTAGAGATTTTAGTAAAAAAAAATAATTGTGTGTGTGTGTACTCGTACTTATGTACGCACGTAAGAAGTTATACTTCTTTGGCGTAACAAGATAAAAACCAAACTGTCACAAAGTTTACAAAAGGAAAACAAGCATTCTTCATGAACCACAGACTATAGCTAACTTCAGGGTGTCGGTTCTAGCTAACTTCAGGATGTCGTTTTTTTGTGACGGTGTGCGCGCGCATCGTAAAAATTTACTCTCATCATTTTTCCTTAACGCACCAAAAGAAGTATAACTTCAAAAAATTCTCATGACAGCATTATAGTTATCAGTCATTACACAAGTCAACAACACATACGCCTAATATAGTTACACAATTTTTACAGCAGCTTGGTTACTTGCCAATTTCAATTGCCTTGAACTGTAACAAAAACAGCTCAGTTCCATAAAACGTGACACTGTACTTATGCATTCTTCTCTTGTCATGAACCGGCATTAGAATTAAGCCATAATTTGGCATTAATCCAGCCTGCAAAACAATAAAAGTTTTTATTATTTTCACTGAATAAGAAACACCACGCTGCGCACCAAAACGGGCGTAATAGACATGGCTAAAGATGCTGCCGGGTACGAATGGCATTTGGCAGTCACGTCAGCTGCATGCACAAATAACGCTGGGCAAGTCTCCACAAAAGTTCTTGCAAATGGAATCCGTCGAGGCTGGCCCAGAAAGAGGTAGCGAGATGATTTGGAAGCATACGATGTGGGCTGGTTCGAAACAGCACGGGGCAAGAATATCTGGAATTCTGGGAAGGACTTGGAGAGGCCTTTACTCAGCAGTGAGACAGCTCTAATATTTTAAAAATAATCACTGCTGCCTAAACCTTCGAGGAACACAGGCGTAGATACTGCTAAGTAATACCATCATCATCATCATTTCATTCGAAAAACGTCCACTGCCGGACATAGACCCCCTCCAAGTATCGCCACAACGACCGGTCTTGTAATATGATGTTTACTTATTAGTTAACTTGTGTAATTAGCGGCTACGCCCGCGTGAAAGTCAGAAATCATCCCAAAGAAACGTACTACCAGGATAAAAAAACAACCGACTTCAAAAAAACAAAATACACTAAAATTAAAAAATAACTTTAATTTCGGAAGTCGGTGTTTGTATTTTATTTCTTCGTTATTTGACACCGACTTCCGAAATTAAAGTTATTTTTTAATTTTTAGTGTATTTTCTTTTTTGGAAGTCGGTTGTTTTTTTTTTTGTAAAAAAGTTTTTTATTTAATTTTTAGTTGTTATAACCCAGAACTAAAAACTCCAATAACATGGAACGTGGAATTTAAACATACTCGTAATTGGAGAAAACAAAAGCGTCATCTAGGTATACGTAGGTATTTGTTCATTTTCTCAAAAAGCGCTGAAGCATTTTCCATAAAATTTATATGGGACCTCGGGAGTATATGCTATCGGATAAAAAAAGATTTTTGAAAATACCCTAAACCCAGGCCATGAACTACCCGTGTCCCAAGTTTCGTCCAAATCCGTTCAGTTCAGGCGTGATTTTGAAATTGTTTAGATGCTTTGCTGTTTAGAGGCGTGCAAACATCAAAGCACCTAACCAATTTCCACATTTGCAATTTTTAACCGACTTCCAGAAGGAGGGGGTTCTAAATTTTATTCGTCTATGTTTTTGAAGTTATACTTCTTTAGGCGCGTTATGAAAAAATGATTTTTTTTTTGTGGGGTGGGCAATCATCCAATGACTTCTCCCGCTCTGGGTGGAGCTGGGGGTGGGCTCTCAACGACTGTCCCAACACCGCGTGACATCAAGTTGGCCGCCGCCTGGTACGAGCCTCCCCTGCGCCAGGACCAGCGTGTCGTCAGCGTAGCAAACTACGCTGACGCCGCTAGGGAGGTCGGCGCGCAGCACCCAGTCGTACCCGATGTTCCACAGAGGTCGCCTCAGGACCGATCCCTGCGGAACACCGCACGACATCTCTCGCCGGTTCCATTCTCCCTGGTGACCGAGGTAGATGACGGCTCTGTCCGTCAAGTAAGCCTCGACTACGCGACGGAGGTAGGGCGGCACCCGATGATACCGGAGTGTCTCCACTATGCAACTCCAGGGCAGGGTGTTGAAGGCATTGGCGATGTCCAGAGACACCGCCAAGACGACCCTAACCCGGGCCACTGCATCCCCCGTCGTGAGGGCTCGTACCCGCATGATTGCGTCCACCGTGGAGCGCCCCCTGCGGAAGCCATACTGGCTCTCCGCCAGATCCGGCCCCACCCGCACCAGCTGCCCGAGGAGGCGGTCTGCAATTACTCTTTCAAAGAGCTTGCCCACCTCGTCGAGCAGCACAATGGGCCGGTAAGCGGACGGAGAGTCCGCGGGGCGCCCCGGCTTCTTGATCAGGACCAGTTTCCCCGTCTTCCAACGAAGCGGAAACTGGCCCCTCTCCATACATGCGCTTAGGAGCCTCTCAGTCGAGGCCCGAGAGCCTCTTGCAAGGCCAGGACCCAGACTTTCCCATGAAAGCCATCGGGTCCTAAGGCGGTGCTTTTGGCATTCAGCCTACGCACCGCCGCTCATGAAAAAATGATGAGAATGAAATTTTAAGATGCCCGCGCATCACTGTCACACAAAATTCATAGGTTGAAGTTAGCTAGAACCGATCCACCCTGAAGTTAGCTATGGTCTGTGGTTCATGAAGAATGATTGTTTTTCTTTTGTAAACTTTGTGACAGTTTGGTTTTTGCGATTTCTCTGCCACTTGTGAATAGATTTTGATGATGATTCTTTTTTGTTTGGTAGGCCATACTTCAGAGGTGGTCCCATATAACTTTATCGAGATTGATTCGGTAGTTTTTGAAAAAATCAACAAATACAAAAAATATGTATACACAGATGATGTTTTGGCTGTCTCCAATTATCCTCAAACTCCATGAGGTTATCCATTTGGGCATGACTTTATTGTTTAGTGTTAGTTCGGGGGTACAACAACTAAAAAGTGAAAAAACAACCGACTTCCAAAAAAGGTACATAGAGTACACTAAAAATTAAAAAATAACTTTAATTTGGGAAGTCGGTGTTTGTATTTTATTTCTTAGGGAGTTTCTCAAATTCCATGAGATTATTCTTTCGGATAAAAACAGAATTTTGAAAATCGGTCCACAACTGACGGAGAAATCGGCGGACATACATACACACAGTCGAACATCTAACCTCCTCCTTTTTCGAAAGTCGGTTAAAAATAAAAATAAACTTTTTTACAAAAAATACAACTGACCAACTAGGTAAGTACTAAAATTGTATTTGTTCCAACAAGTCGGTGTTTTGTATTTTGTTTCTTCGTTATTTGACACCGACTACCGCAATTAAAGTTATTTTGCAATTTTAGAAGTCGGTTGTATTTTTGGTAAAAAAGTTTTTTAGTTAGCTATGATCTAGCTTATTCAATATAATATTCATATAGATTAAATTTTAAATATTTATAATAAAAAACTTTTTTAAGATAAATACAATGACTTCCAAAAATTAAAAACACTAGAAACTGAAAAATAACTTTAATTTCGGAAGTCAGTGTTTGTATTTTATTTCTTCGTTAATTGACACCGACCTAAAATTACGAAATTAAAGTAATTTTTCAGTTTCTAGTGTTTTTAATTTTTGGAAGTCGGTTGTATTTTTTGTACCCCAACCCCAATAAGATGGAACATGGAATTTGAACATACTCGTAATATTGAAACAGACCAAAACGTCATCTATGTATACGTATTTTTTGTTTTTGTTGATTTTTTTAAAAAGCACTGAATCAATTTCGATAAAATTTATATGGGACCACCTCTGGAGTATTACTCTTTAGGATAAAAAAGAAATTTGATAGTCGGTCCACAACTGACAGAAATCGGTGGACATACATAAAACATACATCATCGATAGTAGCCCACCGGTATCATTAAAAAGGGGTCCAAGCTACCGGCGGGATCCCTGACTCCAAAGAGAGGAACCGCCTAACAATGCGAGCCGTGTCCAGAAGTACCGCTTTCTGAATGAAGCCCTCACCCAACCGCCTAACGAGAGCCTCCTGAGGTTTTAGTCGATACTTCTGGCTATTAAACTATTGGCTGACACAACCATCGGAACAATGATCTCCAAGTCCACATCCCACATGTCGACAACCTCGCGATCCAAGTCAAGATACTTGATTTGCTTATTACGAGTATATAGGATTTTTATTATTAGGTGCATTTTTTTAAAATTATTATTTATTGTTTTTATGCCATCATCATCAATCATAAAGTGTAACTATGTTAGGAAGTATGCCGCATAGATTACGATTTAAAATCATCTAACTAAATAATGAATCTATGATAGATGCCGGGAACAAGCTGGCGTTTTTGTGAACCACATCCAAGTACGAAACTGGTATGATTGTTTTGTTTCAAGTAATACTATATTTGAATTCAGAATTCGAGATAATTATCACATTTTGGAACAACGAGCTCTATTTACATGACAAAGTTCAAATTCCATTGCAACCCACCTCCTATTTAATTAATACAAAGGTCACTTAAAAATCAACTTAAAATATACAGAGCTAGAGTCGATACTTGAGTTGGTGGCAATGGAATTTAAATTATCTCGAAGTAGCGTGGAATTAGTACTTCCCCCGTTATACACTTTCAACCCCTTTTTCACCCCCTTAAGGGTTTAATTTCGAAACCCTTTCTTAGTGGATATCCACTCTTCACAAAGAACACACCCTCCAAATTTCATGTGTCTAGGACCAGCGGTTGAGGCTGTGCGTTGATATATCAGTCAGTCAGGACTTTGAATTTTGAATTTTTACCTACGGGTAGAGCATAAAAATCTAAGATGCAAATAGGTGTATTTATCCTAATGATTTGATTGCACCCCAATTAGAGTAAGATCCTGCCAGCTGCCATGTGGGATTTAATAGTGCTAGTACGCAAACCTACCTAATAGCTTGGGCCGACGGCAAATTTTTTTTGCGTACGTTCAAGGTACAGACTAACACTACTCAATCACACACATTTTGTTAAGGGCCTACCTCCCCGTAAGTGGCGCCCTCATTGAATAAAATTTCGTATCTTAGCATAGAAAATAAAGATAAAGATTCCTGTTTTTTTCTTTTTTTTTTGGTGGTTTGGGAAATCATCCAATGACTTTAAAGAGGGGTGCGGTAACTCATTTTCAGAATTTATCCGCTACCCCTAGGCATAAGAATCCTATGTTGCGTTTGTTACAAATAGGATAAGGTATTTTTACGTTATTAATTCTATTATTGTTCTAGTTATTGTTTCTATTTTATTTCTTCGATATTTTACACCGACTTCCGAAATTAAAGTTATTTTTAAATTTTTAGTGTTTTTTTTTTTTGGAAGTCGGTTGTTTTTTTTTAAAAAAAGTTTTTTAATAACGTAAAAATACCTTATCCTATTTGTAACAAACGCAACATAGGATTCTTATGCCTAGGGGTAGCGGATAAATTGTAAAAAAGTTTTTTATTTTTCGCTTTTTAGTTGTTAAACCCCAAGACTAAAAACCCCAATAACATGGAACATGGAATTTAAACATTTGGAGAACACAAAAACGTCTTACAGATATGCGTATTTTTCGTTTTTGTTCAGTTTCTCAAAAAGCGGTAAAGCAATTTCGATAACATTTATATGGGACCACCTCGGGAGTATATTCTTTCGGATAAAAAAAGAATTTTGAAAATCGGTCCACAACTGACGGAGAAAACATACATACAGTCGAACATAGAACCTCCTCCTTTTTCGAAAGTCGGTTAAAAACAGGACTCAAAGTGTTTCGTATCCAAAGTAGTAAGCAAACGCAACATAGGATTTTTTAAATCTTTATTTTCTACGCTTTGCTACGCTTTTTTATTCAATAAGGGCGCCACTTGGAGGCTATATACGCCTTAATCAGAATGTTTGTGATAATTATCTGGCGGCTCTGGGATTTTAGTAAAACCTTTTCTATTTCCAGTTGTGTGAACATCAACGAAGCAAAGGGAGTATTAAATATAAAGATCGTAGTAGTTTCATGGAGGCGTTCTATAATTTCCGCCTACCCCAATGCAGTCCGGTCAAATTAGAGCAAAAAAGTAGGGGTGAGGTTACAATAATTCACACTTGGCTGAAAATTGGTACGATTGTTCAAAACACTATTATGAATAAAATGTGAAAAGTCCTCATCGATCCGACACCTGGGAAAAAAATACTCGGGGTCAAAGGTCACAAAAACGGGTTTTTCGCGATTTTCAAAACGGTAAGTTCTATCATAAAATTAGTCCAGAAAAAATTGTAGATCAGATAATTATAAATAGATAGATCTATAAAAATGTGTACATACTTTTTTCCTAAGGGCCACCGTTTTTGAGATATAACGATTTAAAAAGTTGCTACCAATTTTTAGCCAAGTGTGAATTATTGTAATCTTGGATGTCTAAATTGACCGGACTAATGGGATAAAAGCGTGAGTTTATGTACATATGTGTTCGGGTATGTATACTAACTAAAAACAATAATTTCATCCCCACACAGGTAAAACAATCTGTAAAGAAACAGCGCGATCCGAAGGTCGCGGAGCGTTTCGAGAAACGTTTAACAGATGAGCTCCTCAAGATATTCGATGACTCGGAGAGTTTCTACTACTCCCGTACCCTGGACTTGACGAACACTCTCCAGAGGCAGTATGAGATCGAGAAGATCCTGGAGTCAGAAGCCGGGACTGGAAAGCCGGTGGTGGACATAACGAAGTGGTGGAAGCATGTCGATGATCGGTTCTTTTGGAATAAGTACATGTTGAAAGATATTATTGCGCTTGGGGTAAGTTGAAAATATTCGTTTGCAGAGTAATTAAAGCCTCGCTCGTGTAACGGTTAAGCGAGACTGCTGAGAATGAGGATCTGGGTTGGAGGCCCAGCCCCCTTAGCCAAAATACATTTCTGTTAACGTTAACGCTAACGCTTCGTGCAAAATGTATGGCAAGGACATTACCTGCGGAGAGAACTGTCACGTGACTCACGTCCAGTAATGTCCTTGCCATACATTTTGCACGAAGCGTTAACGTTAACAGAATAGTATTTTGTCTAAAGGCTCAGTTCAGTCGAAAGTGCCAGTGAGTTTTTTCCGCTAGATGTTTTTCCCAGTAGCAGCACGGAGTCCACACTTGTGATCGATTGATGGCAATAGGCTCACCCCGCATTACATGGGACTTATACATAACTAGCAAAAAGTAGGTGTTACTAAACACCTTTGCCCTACCGAGAATATCGGCATTGTTATTACATAAAGCCTCGTATTCATCAGGAGCAAAATGACTGGAGACTCATGTCGTCTGCAAAATAGTGCGACGAGGTCCAATATCGTGCGATGTCGCGTAAAGCTTTTTCGACCATTTTAAACAATGTTATATCTTGGGACGTATACTTAGGTTGTGTAGTTCTAGGTTCTGGTGTGTAAGAAAAGAAACACTGGTCCGCAATACTTGATATACCAATATTCTTCTATTATAAAATTAACTGTTACTGACGACCTCAGCATCAGCCGCCGCGGGAGACGCCCTGGGCGGGAGACGTAGCGAGACGATCTCCGGCCACCGTAGACCCGGGCATGCGAACGGAGAGTAGTGGGTAGCTCGCCGTCCGATCAGCACCAGGCCCGAGAGTCAACGGCCCGTAGTGTTCCACGCGCGCCTCAAAGAGTTGTCAGCAATAATGACGGAGCCCGTCATGGCCGATGCCTGCCCAGGGGTTGAGGATGAATTAGAAACAGAGTTACCTCGCCCCTGGGCATGAACAGGGGTGGGTTTTAGTCAGTAATAGTCTGACAGGCCCTCCCGCTCCACCCAGAGCGGGAGATGTCATTGGATGATTTCCCACCCCACAAAAAAAAAACGGTTCGTGACAGACTACTATAAAAAAAAAGACTTTTTTTATATTTTAAATCCTACTCGTAGTACACATCACCCTTAAAAGTAAACATATTTGACCGACCAGCCTGTCTGCTGACAAGGTTCGTTTTTCAAGCGACCATCATAGTTATCACAGATACACCAAGCTAGGTTCTGCTAAGTGCAACTAAATGTCGAAATATTGCAGAATACACAAATCAAAGGCAATATTTACGAGAGTAACATTTAATTCGAGCGTAAGTAATGTGGCTTACTAAACTACTAACGCAAAATTACTTTGACCATGAATTAATCACTTGAAAACGCAGCAATCGCAAAGCAAATAATTTATTATGTAGTTTATCTATTCATATACCTACTGCGTTTAGACAAGTTAATTAGACTGAGATTTTGTAATAATATATTGCGTAAGCCTTGTTTAAACTTTTTGTGCAGTAAATAAAAGTAATCTTATATTTCGGTGTAAGAGTGTTTTTTTTAATGGTGATGCCATAAATAACATAATCAGCCATTTAATGTTCCCACTGCTGGGACTCAGGTCTCCTCTCTGTGAGAGGGTGTGGGACGTAACGGGACGGGCCCAATACGGGTTAGTGGATGCCACATGTCTTCAAAGTTTTGGTTCTGGGACATGCCGGTTTCCTCACTATGCTTTCCTTCACCGTTTTAAGACGCATGGTATACATCCCACTAAAATCTTTGGGCTGTTTCCATTTTTTATGTGGTAACACTAAGCGTAGTGCAATGGGTCTTGAACATTACTAGGTAGGTAGTACACCTGCCTAACCCTCCGGGGAAAAGAGGCGTGATGAGCTCCTGAAATATACTGCCGACGCACCAAAGCATAGAGATCCGAAACTCAAATATCCAAAAGAAGTAAATCGTAAAGCACCCTCAGACGACACTTCAAGACTCCTCAAAAGTCCTTATGTCGCTCTAATACAAGGTGTAGAGCGACATGAGGACTTTGAAAGAGACAGCAAGTGGCGTAACGACAAAAATTCGGTTGCTAGTCATTGAATAATGCCACTACCCTGTTCATCCTATGCTACGTCTAGCTATTGGTAAAAGTGTTAACACTGGCATGCGGCCTACTGTACTTTTGAACTAGAAAGCTCAGTACCTACATTCATATAAAGTGTAACAATTTATCGATAGCGCAGTTGCGTTGTATATAGTTTTTTTATTGAATAAAACATAATTATTTATATACAAACTTATAAAATACTTAACTAACTGTAATCAAAACAAAAACTCCTAACTAAATTAAACTTAAAATGAAGAAGTGTGCCCAAAAGACTGGCAGCATTGCCACGTTGTATGGCAATGCTTAATCTCTAGGACCAGCGGCTTAGGCTGTGCGTTGATATGTCAGTCAGTCAGGACGAATTGAGTCGGCGGCGGCGGCAAACAACAAACTAATTAATTATCTATATTTTATATGTATGTACGTAGAAATGGAGAAGGCTCTACGTAGGTAACCAACATACCGTTGGTTACTCTTCGGGTGCAGAACCCTGAAAATAATTTATTTTCAACAGAGTCCATGCTGCGACCAATGGGTGCTCCCCATCATCCAAGGCTACGTCCACCTCTCTCAGATAGCGGTGGAGCCTGCGGACGCCAACCCTCTGAATACGGAGTCCCTGAGCAGCGCGAACTCGTGTGATGAGACCTTCACGCTGGGTCTCATTTCGAGGAGGTCGAGATACCAGGCTGGGACGAGGTGAGTAATTTTTTTACCCGACTGCCCCAGAAGGAGGGTAATGTTTTTCTAGAATATGTTTGTATGTATGCATATGTAAATGTGTGCATATCTATTTCTTTGGCACGCGCTGTAGCCTGGATGGATTTTACTAAATGAGGTATAATTAGATTGGTCTTGACCGCCGAAGTGACATAGGTTATAGGGAGCGTTCAGGAACTATAGATGGCGGCACATAAATGTCAATGTCTAGTATTTATGCAGTAAAAGTTGCGGATTTCACTCACTAGATGCCAGTCTACGTTATGCGTGCTGCATGTGAGCATGGTGCGTATGTTTATACATATAAGGCATGGAAATGTCAATGACAAGTTTTTAAAGTGTAAAAGTTTCGGATTTACTCCACTAGATGGCACAGACTACGCCGTGCACGTTTTTTTTTTCTTTCAAAATTTATATAGGGAACTATATAAATTTTGAAAGAAAAAAAAAATGGCGACTGTCATTAGGTAAGTGTAGTCGTATTTTTTTGTGACCTGGTCATGTGGGGTATCAAAATAAAGAGCTCGAGGAGACGATTCCAAAAATATAACTAGCTAAAATTTAGGTAATTAAAATATTAATATTATATCTAAAATAACTGCCACCAACTGCCTCAGATTGCTTTAAAAGTGACTCGTTTGGAACTTTTTAGATGTTTTTATCAGTCGGGTTTATGTTTTTTTTTTTTAATATTATCAATTTAGATGATTCAGATATTACCGGCGTCGTTTAAATTTGTCTTAGCACCTGCGCAGGTAGCTCTATTTCATCATGAGTTGATGACCATTGGTACGAGAAAACGCCCGCTAAAATGATCTGGCAGATTTTATACAAATTCATTGTTTAACTATAACATATTTATTTGCTCGATGGAGACTATCCACAGGTCACCAGACGCCTTTTGTAAAACTAGGCCTAAGTGTGTCTGTTCGAAATTACTAACACCAACAGCCCATAATATTCCCACTCCTGAGAATTTTACCTACTCTCTGTAAGTGGGACTGGGCCTTAATCCACAACGCGGAGCTTCGTTCCTTGTTTTAAAATTGTTGGTTCTAGGAAACCAAGTTTGTATAACGAAGACTTTCTTTAATTCTCAATGCTTTACTTTCTTTTTACGACTCAATTTTGTTTTTCTTCATTGAAATGGTTTTCCTATTACGTTTTCATTCATCATCACGCAATGATTCAGTGATAAATTCACAGAATTGTTATCACATATCTATCAGGTTGTCAACACTGAAGTACAAAATAAACAAAGTTGAATGTACTCCAGATAAAAATAAATGGATTCTATACATTAAAATACTATCAGTAACAGTCAACATGTGGCCTTGATGTTTGATAAAATTATTTGAACTAAACTTATTAGAATCTTTTTAAACTTTGCCCTGCTTTAGGAATTTCACCGATTTTTTTACATACGACTTAAATCTCACATAAAAACAGCAACAGTTTTATTTCGTTTCAAACCCCCTAAAAAATCAGAACATATATTATTACGGTATTCCTTACTCAAAACGGATCCCAGAAAAAGCTCATCCATACAATATTTTAATCAAAAGAAATACAATAACTCTTCGGTATATTATTTACAATGGTTACATCACCACCAAAAAAAATCTATCATCAGCATTGCCAAGAGGTATCGCTCGCCGTCCGATCAGCACCAGGCCCGTGAGTCGACGGCGCGTAGTGTTCCACGCACGCCTCAAAGAGATGATTGTCAGCCACCACTGACGTGGCCCATCGTGCCCGATGCCTGCATGCCTAGGGGTAGCGGATAAATTCTCAAAATGAGTTACCGCACCCCTGGACAGTCAGGCAGGGAAGGAACAGGGGTGGGTTTTAGTCAGTAAGAGTGACACGCCCTCCCGCTCCACGCAGAGCGGGAGATGTCATTGGATGATTTCCTACCCCACAAAAAAGAAAAAGGGGTATCGTGTTACCCAGTTACTGAGTTGTGGAGGTCAGATATGCCGTCGCTCCTATAATGTACCTAATAGATATGCTGGTACTTAGCTGCATCCGGTTGTTGTCAAAGCCGACCCTCACATAGGTAGGAAAAGGCGAGGCAGATTTATTGTATGTGTGATTGTTCATGACATTGGTCACATTACATCAATAGATACATATGCATAGTGAAACCTGGTTAAGTGAACCTTGGATCTGTGAGAAACCTCTACAACTTATAATCAACTTTACTTAGTGAAACAATTTGGATCATGAACAAAAAACATAATATTCTCACAAATTACTACTTTCTCGCACAAAAGTTATAGTTAAAGACTCCCCTAATATTAGACCGTCGAAACGCCGGTCTTGTTTGTGCCCATGCCACTTGAGTCTTGGTTCTTCAGCTTCTCTGATGTTTACGTCTGGGCTCGGGATACTCCGGCGCCAGCACTCCAATCTCCATCGACCATGGTGGCCGATTCAGTGATGTCACTCTTTAAGTTATTTTGAGAGAGCACAGCGATCGCCAACAAACTTATAAATATAATGAGGCCCCGACACTTATGCATTGAAATACCTGTTTCTGAAAATGATGAACCTTATTGAGTGAGTTTTTTTTTCATGTTTAACTGTTTAATTGGGACGTTTTACTTAAAGCGCCTCTCCTTTATAACTAGCTTCTGCCAGCGGCTTCGCCCGAGGGAAAATGGAAAATCTTCCGAGATAAAAAGTAGCATATGTGCTATTTCAGACTATAATCTATATCTGTGCTAAATTTCCTCCAGATTCGTTCAGCTGTTCTGGTGTGATTGAGTTACAAACATCCATCCATCCAAACTTACTCATTTGTAATATTAGTAGGATAGTAGAATTTTAAATATTGGTCTGCACAACACGTTCGTCTACAAAAATATTCTAATTTATTTGCGGTACCCTCTGTAAATGTGTTAACGACATTTGAAACCTGGCTATTTGGGAGACTGGGTAAATGAAAAGTGTCCATAAGTGATAAAAAAATCCTAGGTCCATAAATATTTGTTTTACACATAATCCATTTGTTTTTATAGGATGGGTAATCTTCAAATAACTTCTCCCGTTCTGGGTGGAGCAGGAGGGTGTGTCTTACTGTGACTACAACCCACCCGTTTTCCTTCAGTTCCTGCAATGCGGTGCCTCCATCAATCACTCACGCGACCCTGGGAGGATCCTAGGTCCCTTGAGCTGCCAGTTATCCAGGTTACACTGTACTTAATCAACTGTATTGAAATCTTTTCTTCTCAGATACAATCGTCGAGGCATCGAGCCGGGCGGCAAGGTTGCCAACTACGTGGAAACTGAACAGATCGTCTCCATCATATGCTCTGATAGCATACACCGAGCTTCTTTCGTTCAGGTAAGATTTTTTTATGAGTAGCCTCTCACAGGTCAATCTATTAACCCCACCGAGTGTGTCTCCATGTTTTCGTTGTCAGAGGGAGTTCTGGAGTGGTATTAAAATTTTAAGAGGTAACGGGGTGTTTCCATGTGCTTATAGTAACCACTGGGGTGGTTTTAGTGCAGTAAGAGACCCACACTCCTTGTACTTTACCCCAAAAGTTCAGGCGCCTTTTGAAGGTTTACCCTCGAAAGCGAGATCAACCTGAGATTTTCGTCTTCTTAAACGGTCACGCCTGTAGCGACCTTAATAAAAATTAGAGCCTCAGGCCAGGGTAACAAAAACTAAGCATACACGCTAAGAGCACCTCCAATGGGGTACGGATATCGGCTTCTCTCGGCGATCTTCGGCATCGCAGAGGAGGACAGCAAGGAAATGGCTGGATTTGATTGACATTTTAGGTGAATAGTAAGACCTGGTGGACTGGCTCGAGCAAGGTTCGGGGCGGAGGTATGTTTGCTTACCTATTCTTAATATACAGAATCACCATATCAGCCGATATAGAATCTAATAGGTTCTCCTGTGTTCTTTCTATTTTCGGTTTTGGATAAAGTTACTTTTTGCTAAAAATAATAAAAAAGAATGAGTCAACTACGCTATTTTGTACTATGGCTTCCCAAAATTAACCTTTAATGTAGACATCAATACGTGAGTTGAATCGTGGCCAAGTTATTACTTTCCCAATGTCGACCCGTCAAGTGGTGAACAAAGTGTATAAGTACTTTAAGCCGGTGGTTCTGGCACATATTTCCATTCTGTACAAGTCCAGAACGCAAGGGTTTGAAACTATTCGGGAACATATAGACGTAGTGATTTTGTCTTCTTAGTGTAGTACCTCTGCCGGGGTACCACAGGGTGGCGTTTTATCCCCTTCAATTTTCGCCGTTTTTATTAACGCAATCTCCAATGATCTAATTTAATCCTACCATAATTATGCAGACGATTTTCAAATTTAATCGCGATCTCCGCTTGGAAATCTGTCTGAGGCAATCGTCACTATCAATCGTGATCTGGCCTCATATGCGATTGGAGCAAAATATTTGGACTTATGGTCAACCTCACCTCTCGAGATCGGCTAGACGACTGTCTCCCACATTTTTTTCGATAACTCAATGTTAAAAACTTCTCCCTTCTCCGAAAAAGTTAAAAACTTGGGGATATTCATTGACAAGACCTTTTCTCTTTTACGTTTGTATGATCTTTAGAGCAATGGTTATTCTTATTGTACACAAGATATGTTACGTTCATAGTAACCGACGTTTGAAATCTGTTCGCGTTGGCATATAGTGCACCCATATAGACAAGTTGTGCTAATAAATAGTACTTACAAAATATAGAAAAAAAAAGGATGATTCACGTTACACCGTGTCGCCACCGGGCCGTGCCCCGGAAAGGGGCCGGGTCAAAGATTATAAGTATACATTTTGTATGAAGTGATTCATGCTAGACCGTGCCCCGGCCGGGGCACTGCCCGGTGGCGACACGGTGTAACATGAACGTGTGCACCGGGCCCGGACGTGCCCCGGCAGGGACACGGTCTAACTTCGGTATACTTTTTGTATAGTATACTTTTTGTATGAAGTGATCCATGCTTAGCCGTGCCCCAGCCGTGCCCCGGCCAGGACACAATTGCCTCTGACATTTCGACGCCCGGTGGCGACACGGTGACAGCCCATAGTAGCATGAATGACTAGTCCGGCCGGCGCACGGGGGACGTGCCCCGGCCGGGGCACGGCCCGGTGGCGACACGGTGTAACGTGAATCATCCTTAAGCATGTGAGTGAAAGAGATAGCTATCATTTGAACGATTTCGTTTCAATTATTTTGTCGAGGCATAGTTTATGACAAAACGTCCCAAGTAGGACGTTTTCAAGTCTTCACGATGCGCGCGCTAGAAACATATCTGCCTCTTTTTTATTATATAATATCATTGTCTTAGAGTAAATGTATTTCATAATCATTACACATTATAATCACTTCTCATTACTCAAAACTATAATTTATCTTACCTACCCAGTGTGGTAATCATAGTAAAACGCGAATAATTTTAGTTTAACAAATGGCTACATTTCACTTGGTTGTGTAAAACCGTTACATCGGACGTTCACGTAGTAGGTAAACTGTTATGCGCCGATGGGTTTAAGTCGGCATGATGAGGTTTTTTGTAGAAAACTGTACTTTTATACCTTTTTTAATGTTACAAATTTATGGTGGCTTTGCAGCGTACATCGGGTTTTAAAAGGTTTTAGCAATCAAATAGTAAAAATAATTATGATTTACACGAGACTTGTTAAGAAGCGTCCAGCTTTCTAAATAAATAAATAAAAAAATGTTCCGAAGGCGAAACCTACATCAAACCAGGTAAGGTTTGATGTAGGTTTACGGGTTGGGTTGGGTTGGTACGGGTACGTACATAGAATAATCAGTATCATTTCTAAGCTTCGATTTAGCTTTTACCCCGCTCCAGGCAAACATACAACTTGCAGCCATTTACAATGAAACCTTTTAAGGGGGCAAATGTTTTTCGGGGGAGGGGGGACTAATTTAATTAACCCCCGACGCAATAAGAGGGGTGTTATACGTTTGATCGCTATGTGTGTGTCTGTCTGTGGCACCGTAGCTCTTAAACGGGTGAACTGGTTTTAATGCGGTTTTTTTATTTACAAATACAAATAGTTTTATTTTACTTTAACAATTTTTGTGCTACATTACATAGAAGTTATTTGAAAGCAGTTTTTCCAGCGATGATTCTTAGACATGTTTTATCAAAATCGTTTCAGCCGTTTCAAGGTCATCAGCTCTTTTGTGTTTTTAAAATTTTTGCTTTTCTTTTAAGTGTTGGGGGGTTTTTACCTATGTTTCGTTCCAGATTAAAGGTTGATTATACATTAGATCTAGTTTTTGTCGCTCAGATTGGATAAAACCGTTTTTCAAACTACTATCGAACGAAGTGAAAGTGAGCTCGAAAATTTTAGTAAACATGACCGAAGTGCTAAAAATTTTCACACCATCTCAGATGCTTTAGATTAAGGTGAAAGCTCCACCCTAGCCCGCGAAATTCAAATTTTCTTACGTTTTTTGCAATTTGCAGGTCAGTGTCAGGTTGTCTCTCAAGTACTCTCAACTCTCGCAGTTAGTATTAGTGCTACATGTAGTATTTCATGAAATCATAACATTTGGTACTAATACTAACTGAAAGAGTTGTATTGATGATTTTAATGATTACAGTTCTACATATAAATACATACTTGCTACGGCCGCGAATCAAATTTTGACCAAGATACAACCTGACACTGACCTACAAATTGCAAAAAAACATAAGAAAATTTGAATTTCGCGGGCTACCCTGGAGCATCCACCTTAAGAGGTATCAAAAGAGCTCCCGCCTCGGATATGAAAACGAAAGGGACTGCAAGTTCCGAAATAAAATCGATCAAGAATTTAAGATTCACATTTTATATTTATGTGTTTAATTATAATTATTTACAAAATTACCATTAATTACAAAATTCATAAAATTACTTTTCTGATAGCCGCCAACCGCCCTCAATTTTGTTGCCGCTCTGGGCGATTGCCCGGCTCGCCCTCCTCTAGATCGTGCCCTGTGTTATTTACACTTTGTGAAAATTAACAAACAATGTAGGTAACCATAGATTTAAATAGTAAAGATAATATTTCACAACTATCACACAACGCCATCTAGTCCCAAGCTAAGCAGAGCTTGTGTTATGGGTACTAGACAACTGATAAACATACTTATATATTTCTAAATACATAAATATTATAGATAAATTACACCCAGACACAGAACAAATGATCGTGCTCATTACACAAATATTTGTCCTGGGTGGGAATCGAACCCACGACCTCCGGCATAGCAGTCAGGGTCACTAACCACTAGACCAACAACAGGCCTGACTGAAAGATAGGGTCACCCGAACTTCTTTTATACGCCTTCACCATACAAGAAACACGGTATTTTTAATACCTCGCGCACACAACTTCTCGCGAAGATAGCCGACCGCGTGCCTAGTTCGCTTAGGTTATTACTATACCAATCGATCGATCATTGACGTTAATTGATTGTTGTTATAGCTGTGGCTGAATGACGGATACCGGTCGATTAACAATCGAACGGTCGGCGTCGACTAATCCATGGTACCATCGATCGACGCTCGATCGATTGGTGTACCTAGTAGAAACTATCGATCGACATCGACTAATGCAAAATGTCAAAATGCGATGGCATCGATCGACACTCGATCGATTGGTGTACCTAGTGGAAACTATCGATCGAGATCGACTAATGCAAAATGTCAAAATGTGATGGCATCTATCGACATCGACTAATGCAAAATGTCAAAATGCGATGGCATCGATCGACACTCGATCGATTGGTGTACCTAGTAGAAACTATCGATCGAGATCTACTAATGCAAAATGTCAAAATGCGATGACATCGATCGACATCGACTAATCCAAAATATCAAAATGCGATGACATCGATCGACATCGACTAATGCAAAATGTCAAAATGCGATGGTATCGATCGACACTCGATCGATTGGTGTACCTAGTAGAAACTATCGATCGAGATCGACTAATACAAAATGTCAAAATGCGATGGCATCGATAGACATCGACTAATGCAAAATGTCAAAATGCGATGGCATCGATCGACACTCGATCGATTGGTGTACCTAGTAGAAACTATCGATCGCCGTCGACTAATCCATTCATGGTGAATATTGCCTGTGTTTTCATTTATTATCGCATTGTCATACTGCATACACCTTGTACAAGATACCCTAATAGATTAATTATTCCTAAAATGAAAACGGATAGGCGGAGTTGCTATCCTATGTGTATTCAGATTTATAACAAGATTCCTAACCAAATTAAATAACTCCCAATGGTCCGCTTCAGAAGGGCTGTACGCAGGTGATTAACTGAGAATACTATAAAATAATTCCTTCAGTTTAAATTTAAATGATATTCATCTACTTAGCCTTTGCCCAACTATCTTGGGGTCGGCTTCCAGTCTAACCGGATGCAGCTGAATACCAGTATTTTATAATATAATAGTTTATAATAGTTTATTTATTTCACTCTTCATAATTTAAATTTCTCTTAAAATCTATATACAAAATCATGGCAATGAATACATTTTTATAAGAGATTACGTTGACGACTATACTAGTATAAACTGTGTCACAGTCGTCAGCGTCTTCCACACTTATTTATTAAAAACACAATTCATTGTTCTAAGCACAACATCTCCACTAATGGCGAAATTATCGTTAGATAAGCTAATAAAATTAAATAAAATTTATAGGAAAAACAAAATTATAAAACTACGTTACCACAAAGATGAGTAAAGTATGTGTGTGTGTAGTGTGATAAGGGGTGAGGATGTGTAAAGTGTGTGGGAAGGTAAATGTAGAAGGGGGGTGGTGTGTATCTTTCTTTATATACATGTTTAACTGTTGATAATTTCTTCAGTTTCACTATAGTTTAATCGTAGAAGCCAGTCTCGTATTAAATCCTTGCAATTCTTAGTTGGAAGTGCATAAATGTTATTCACACGGTTTGCGATGTTATATAAATTATTGCCTGCAACATAATATTGTTGTGTGCTAAACACCGTTCTATGCGGTGTCCCCGAGCAAACTCTTGCTTTGTCACGCTTAGAAATCCTTATATATCGGGTGTTTTTATGCTTACGGAGTACTGTCGATAAAATAAAAAGCTGTCTAACAGTTAAAACGGAACACTCACGATATAAAAGATCAGTGCTGTACCTTCGTGGTCGTCCAAGCATGACCTTCAGTACAGCTCTTTGTGCACGCTCTAGGGGAAGCAAAATGGTCTTGCCAATCCCTCCCCACACAAGGACACAGTACTTCAGTAAACTTTCAGCAAGGGCATAGTAAACACATAGCATGGTTTCAAGATCAGCAGAATTCCTAAGCTTTCTAAAGATTGGCATCAATTTTCTTACGCGGGCAATTACTGAAGTAATGTGTGCGGTCCATGTTAGGGAGCTGTCTATAAGGAGACCCAGATATTTTATATTGGTAGTGCGAGTTAGTTTAGGGTAACCACAATTTTCTTGTAGGTCACAAGTATGTGCACTAATTTCAAATTCAGGTCCCGGTTGGGTGTTACCACGAAGAGCAAAAGTGATATACTTAGTCTTATCAACATTCAGTGTCAAAAGGTTATAATTAAGCCAAGTCATTATTTCTCTAATAGCATGTTCTGTGTACCGCTGAGCCTCCTTCCAATCATTTCCTTGCACAACCAGCGCAGTGTCATCGGCGTAGGTAATAATATTACAATTTGGAAGTACTTTTAAACACAGGTCGTTAATGTACAAGAGAAAGAGAGTGGGTCCAAGAACGCTGCCTTGCGGAACGCCGAAAGAGAGAGATACTTCTGAGCTTACGAGTATGTAACTGCCTATTTTAACGCACTGGGTTCGGTTGGAGAGATATGATCTAAAAATCTCTAGTGCAATCCCACGAATACCAATCGATTCCATCTTCGAAAGTAAGAAGGGGACAGAGACAGTGTCAAAGGCTTTTGACATGTCAAGAAACACACCCATAACCCTCTTCTTGGAATCAAGGTTTCGAGCAATAACCTCAGATAGAAGTAAAGTTGCATCTTCAGTAGATCGACCCTTCATAAAGCCAAATTGGTTCTCAGCAATAATATTATTGTGTGTTAAAAAGTTTGTTAATCTAGAGTTTAAGAGTTTCTCTAGGATTTTAGAGATAACTGTCAGCACGGATATGGGTCTGTAGTTTCCGACAATATCTCTGTCCCCACTCTTATAGATTGGATGTACCAACGCCCTCTTCAATATGTTCGGAAAAATACCAGTGGTTAGGCACAGGTTACACATGTATGTAAGGGGGGAAATAAGACTGCACTTTGCTCTCTTTATTACTTGTGTTGGAATATTGTCAATACCAGTTGCTGAGTCACTTTTCAAGTCAAGAATAATGGATCCAATTTCTACAGAGTCTGTATCAAGTAGCACCATAGAATCTTTAGGTGACTGCGATGAACAAGAATCTGTCGGCCGATTTGCGCTCCGTTTATTTAATATTACATTTGCAAGTGTTTCTCCGATGCCTGCAAAATAGTTATTAACTACTTTAACTGACTCGGATGGTTCTTGAGCGAGAGTAAGTAACTCACTGGGAGGAGGAGAATTTTTCTTAAGGTTAGCAATTTTATTAATGGAATTCCACATGCCCTTTGGATTATTTTTATTCTTGTGAAACTCGTTTTTTTCGTAAGTAATTTTTAGCTTTTTTAAAAGGTTGTTGCAAAAATTTCGATACCTTGTATACGTGACTCGAGTAATTGCATTATCTGGATCAAGAGTTGCTTTTTTGTGCAATGTGTCCCTATGCCTGATGCACCGTACTAAACCCGGAGTTAACCATGGCTTAATGGTTCGCTTACGATGAGCGATTGTTACAGGTTTTGAGTGAGCAGTAATAGCTTGCGAAATTAAGTTTGTTAAGTAGGTAGCGGAAACATTCGCATCGGCGGTATCATAAACAGGGCTAAAGTCTGTATCTGAAAGTTTCTGGATTAAAGATGGATAATCAATTTTAAGAAAAGTGGTCTTAGAGGTGTGTCTCTTTATTTTACAATCAAGACAAAAAACCAGTGGCGCATGGTCAGTTATAAACGAGTCAAGTACATATGTAGCTGTGTATTTATTGGATCTCAGCATCACATGATCTATACAACTACTTTTACGAGTAGGAAAGACATGGGCAGGTAGAAAACCATGATATGCCATTTGGTCCAAGTAATTACTACAGTTCGGATCATTACCATTTGGGGAAATATTTACGTTGATATCACCAATCAGTACCACCGATTTCACTGACTTTAATGATGCAAGACACAAATCAAGGCTGTCGCAGAAATTATTAATATTTCGGTTAGATGGTGAGCGGTACACAGCTACGATAGCATACTCGTTCTCAGATTGTAAAATAAGGCAGTTGGCATCTATCACGGATGGTTTTGTTAAGCGGTGTTTTATTTCAGATTTAATATATATAATGACACCGTCATTCTGATTAAGGTAGTCTGAGGAGTATGACGTGTAGCCGACAATTTCGGGCACAGTTGAACATTTACTCAGCCAACATTCTGTGAGTACGAGAATATCACATTGTATACAAATTCTTTCCAGGAGAATGATAAGGTTATCATAATTGCAAGTTACACTACGGATGTTAGTGTGCATCAAACATAAGGCTGTCCGGGACAAATCAATATTACTTACAAGGCTTTCAGGAGAGCAGATCATAGACTCAGACACCTGAGCAGAATCAATATGGCTTGAAATGTTATCCAAAAAAAGCATTTTTACGTAAGAATTTTAAAACGCGCATCTGATATTTATGAAAAAGATAATTTCCAATAATTAGGCTAATTATAGCAACAATTAGTACATTTTTACCGATAGAGAAAGATTTGCGATGTTTTGTTTGTAGATATGTTTGTATTAGTTTTTCTATAACTTGCGTGTGTGTAAGTAAATTATGTGAAGTGTAAACAATTGAGAGACCTTGAATGGGCTAATTGAAAATGTGGCACACCAGAAATATTATATTCTATCCTAAATATAATGCAAATGTAATTGAAACTTAGTTTAACTAGCAACATGCAGTAAATATATAAAAATAAAATAAGTCACGGTTTAGCTTGAGGGCGCAGTATGTGGAAATCACTCTCCTTATCTATTCGATGTGACGGGGCACCCACTCGTTGACGGAGAAAAATCTTACTACCAAACAGAACTCGTAACTGTATTTCTTACCAAACTCACGAGCTTGATAGAACAATTTTCGCGCTTTTTGAGTAAGGCATTCGGCAATGTAAATCGGTTGAGGTTTACCGTCGAGTTCTAAATCAGCCGTATTTAATTTATTGTTTTGATTTGTCCGATTGTGATTTTTCACCGAAGTTAGAATTTTCTCCTTCAATATAACCGAGGAAAAATCTACAATGATAGGTCCATTCGCTGTTTTATCGGAATTCAGGCGAAAAACATCTCTTATTTGGGTTTCATTAACACCAACTTTGGTTGCTAGCCCCACTTTAGTCACTATCTTCAGTAGATCGTCTTTAGTCTCACTTTTTTGGATAGGAATGTTCCTTATCTCAATAGTGGCTTGTTTTTGAGATTTCTCGAGGTTCTCCACTTTTGCTTCTAGTCCTTGTATATAGGCTAAGTGTGTTCGTCTTTCAGTCTCCATTGAAACTAACTTATCTTTCATTTCTTCATAGTGTTTTTCCATGAACTCCACAGATTGTTTAATTTCACAATTCTGCTTCAGAATGCCATTTATAGATTCCTGTATTGTGTTCTGTTGCAATTTGAAAGTTTCAAGGGAACGCTTCATTTCTGACATGACAACAGACACTTCATCATCATACTGGCGCTTACGGGCGCGGGGTCTGCTAGTGACATTACTCTCATTGTCGGTGTCCGTGACGGGTGCTGAACTTTGGTTTGTATCTGACTTTGCCTTCTCCTGCGGTGTGGATGGGGGAGTTCTTTTCAGTGACATCGTAACGCACACCTAAGTGCAGGTTACAGTAAGTAAATACGATAATGCACACCTGTTATTTAAAGCAGCGCTAATTGTTGTTGCACCGCACTGCCGGATGGTGCTGCACTGCACCGATGGATGTTGCTGCACTGCACTGCCGGATGCTGCTGTACTGCACCGCTGGATGTTGTTGGACTGTACCGCTGGTTTATGCTGCACTGCACCGCCAAGGCCGCCGCGAGCGAGCCACGCACGCCGCTATAGCACTTGTATCTTGCGTTTAGCGACGACAATCCGCTGCACTCGTGGTTCAGTTACTGTGATTAAGCACTTTTTGCGATGTAAATTTCTTAGTTGTTTTTTGTTTGATACAAACTTCCTTAGGGCAAAACAACAACAGTAGATGATAGCACCGAGTTTATATTGGCTTTGTCTGAATTTTCGTGACCGCGACACGCGTAAAAGTGAATAAGAAAATAAAACAAAAACGGACAAGACAGCTGTGAGTGTTGTGCTCAGAACGTCGGTCTACCCACGATTTTACATGGAGCGACTGCCTATCTGACCTCCACAACCCAGTTACTGGGTAATACGATACCCCTTGGTAAGACTGGTTGTCAGACTTTCGTGCTTCTGACGACCCGTAACGACTGTCAAAGATCCACGATTGACAGCCGGGACAAAAGGCTTAACGTGCTTTCCAAGGCACGCTCATTACATTATGATTAAATATGTTAAGCTACTAATATACCTACTACTATTGCATTGTAGCAACCTACCATGTGTCAAGCTTTAGAGCAGAGCTCAAATGGATGCCCATTCGCCAGAGAAGAAGTTTGCGCGCTCTGACTACACTTTTCTCTCTCCTCAACTCTCCCACCCCTCCCTCTTATCTTATATCTCACTTTCAGTATCTTTGCTCTACTCACGCCAGGAATTTGCGTTCTGCTAACAATCTCTTACTGCTTTGTCCTTCTCATACTTCTAATTTTATTCATTCTTCCTTTCATATACAGTCCATCCTTCTGTGGAATGCGCTTCCAAAAAAAAAATCTACTATTTCATACATTTTGGTTGAGTAGATATTGAAATTTAGTATGAAATAGCCGTTTTTTTTTTCGTAATTTCTGAGTTGGTCCCATACTGAAAGTTGTTCATAATCATGGTTAGAATATACCCTGTGAATTTGATGCCGATAAAAAAGTAACCCAGTATATATACTTTCGTAACTATTTTCGTCTTAGTATTTTTTTTTTTTTTAGTTTATGCACCTGCCATGTTATCTCTCCACCACCCTTGGTTGACTGGTAGAGAATGCCTATTATAAAGTATGTATTTCTGAACAGGTTCGTGGTTCGGTGCCTATCTTTTGGAGTCAACCGGAGTATAAGTTTAGACCACCACCGCGTCTCGATCGAAGTAAGTTTCTCTTTGCATAAATCACCTATCTAAAGTCTTATTGAAATCCTTGTTTCCAATTCATTAATTAATTCAACTTTATGTCAGTGTGAATTAAGTTGATATTAGAATGACGAATGCTATTGAAAAAAAAACCGGCCAAGAGCGGGTCGGGCTCGTGCGCAAAGGGTTCCGAACAAATCATATTTTTTCAGATTTAAACTACTTTAGGCACTTGCTATAGGATTTTCTGTAATCTATAAGTAAAGAACTACATTTTGTATTTTTTTTTTTTTAATTTTGGGCCTAGTGGTTTCGGAGATAAGGGGAATGGCCATTTTTCATCTATTTTCTCAAATAACTTAAAAACTGTAGATTTTAGAATTGTGAAAAAAATATATTTAAATGCTTACAATAAGCCCGTTCACTGAATATGTAGCACATTACAGTTCAAAAACCTTTTTTATAATTTTCTGATTTGCACCCCCAAAGTGCACCCCTATATTCTAAATTCATTTATTTACGTTACACGTTCGTATTTCAGTCACAGATATTATTCATATGTGTCAAAATTTTAACTCAATCGGTCGAGAAGATTCGGAGTAAATTGCTGTGACAGACGGATGGACAGCCAGACAGACGCACGAGTGATCCTATAAAGGTTCCGTTTTTACATTCGAATGTTCGGAACCCTAATTATGAAATATGTACATGAAGTTGCAGCGTTATCTAAACCATTATGGCTTTTTTCCAAATAGACATAATTTTTTGTTTTGCATTTTGAAAACTAAATTGCGAACGCACTTCCTTTAAACAATAATAATACCAGCCTGTTAATGTACCACCAGGGTAGAGGCCTCTTCTCACACAGAGAAGGCTCCAGCGTGGATCCCACGCTTGCTCAAGACTGAAAAGGACACTGGACACTTTTGTATAGACTCCGTACCCAGTGTTATATCAAGTTCCGTGCCATTTGAAAAGTCGTTTAAATTTCAAAAGGGTGTATGGAATAGAAACATCATCTCCTACATTGATGATATCCTACTAAAACAAAATGAGCCATAATTCTATCCCTGCGCATGTTTAACTATTGATGCCTACAATAAAATGAAGCTATTACTGTGACCTTTCAAATGACAACACTTGATACAGCTCTGGGTCCAAAACGCCCATTCTTCTTTACATTATTTCGCAATTAAAAGTATCCCTTTTACAAGTTCACCCTTATTTCACCAGCCGAAGAAGAATCCCACGCAGCCTTCAAGAAGCATTTCGAAGAAGAACTGAAGATCTACAAGAACTTGTGCATAGTGAACTTGGTAGACCAGCAGGGTAGGGAGCGGATCATATGGGACGCGTATGGGGAGCATGTGCTGAAGTACAACAGTCCGGACGTGATCTATGCTACCTTCGACTTTCACGAGTATTGGTGAGAGATTTTGTTGATAGATGAATACTAAAAATGCACCTTCCCGTTGAGACTGCTCTTTTGTAGCAGATGATGAAGCAGCTTTTCGTCGGCACTTACAAAGAAATTACATCTGAAAAAAATAGTAAATAATCTACATGATATGATACGTAATTTGGTTAAGCCATAATTTTTCTATCGATATTACATAATAAGAAAAAAAACCGGGCACGAAGGGTTCCGTACCATAAAAAACACGTTTCTAGAAACGTGTTTTTTTTTTGGGTTGTATCTCATGATCCGTAACAGGTAGACAGTTGAAATTATGATACAGCCCGCTGACAGACGAACGGACTGCGGAGTCATAGTAATAAAAGGGTAACCAACGGGACCGTTGGTGACCCTTTGGGTACAGAACCCTAAAAAGCACCAAATCACCTCCAAATCGTTGAGATAAAACCATTTTACTCCTTAATTTTTTATCAAAAGAGTGTAAAAAATATCTACTGCTTTACTAAGGAAAATGATTTGGTTTTGTTACTTTTTATAATAATATGTATTATTGGAACGAAGTTCTTTATCGCGCGTTGCGAAAGGGGGCTAGACACTTTTTGTGTCGTTACAACTTTTGGTCTTAATTTTTTGAGTGGAAGGGCGGGTATAATATTATAACCTAAAAAAAAAATACAATTTCTTCACTAATTAATCGAAAGGAACTTCGTTCTATCCGGGTGTCCCTTGACACCTCTCAAGTTTTTTTTTATTATTGTAAATTAGAAATGCGTCTAATTTGGTTCAGCGCTCTTTGATGGGTGAGTCCTATTACTGGGAGGACGAACGACGCGTTGCGTGAGCTCAGCACATAACACGCAAGCTAACCACTCAAGGCCGTTGGCATTAAGTTGCGCCTTAAACCATGTATGACGACGAAAAAACCTTTATGAACAATAGAGTTATAGCTACGGTCTCTTGGTCAAAACGCACAACGCATCGGTATGCGATACCAAATACATAATCCTCGTCACCGCTGACTAATACTACGACGGAAAAATACTATTGTAGTCGTTTTTTATACGATTATAGTAATAATGTCCGGCACCGCATACAGCAGCGTTGTGCGTTCCGAAGAAGACACCAAAACTTTAGGGTACTTTCTACCCTAATAACCTAGTCTTAAGCGTGCCCTCGGCTTTTTCAGACATATTATGCGTTCACCTAGGCATAATCTGGAAAAGCTCATAATACTGGGGCAGGTGAAAGGAAAAAGCCGAGCTAAAGCCTGACCACCGGCAAGATGGTCTGACGAAATAAAGAATGCTATTGCAGGTAGGATGTACCGAGCGGTCCACATTGCAAAAGACCGCATAACATGGATAAACGTCGTATTACAACACGTAGTACAACTTGCATTATCTTTTTTTTATCTCGTAAAAGTGTAAGACTTTTACTTAACCCTCTTTTTCTTCTCCTCAGCCGCGGCATGCATTACGAGAATGTGAGCATCCTAATCAACGCGCTAGCCGACGTCATTGGAGAGATGCGGTTCTGTTGGCGCGACGACCGGGGCCTCATATGTACGCAGAACGGCGTGTTCCGCGTCAACTGCATCGACTGCCTCGACAGGACCAATGTGGTGCAGGTGGGTGACATCATAGAAGAGATGCGGTTCTGTTAGCGGGACGACTACGGCCTCATATGTACGCATAACGGCGTGTTCCACGTCGACTGCCTCGACAGGACCAATGTGGTGCAGGTGGGCAACGTCATAGAAGAGATGCGGTTCTGTTGGCGCGACGACCGCGGCCTCATATGTATGGAGAACGGCGTGTTCCGCTTCAACTGCACCTACTGCCTCGATAGGACCAATGTAGTGCAGGTGGGTGACATCATAGAAGAGATGCGGCTCTGCTGGCGCGACGACCGTGGCCTCATATGTACGCAGAACGGCGTGTTCCGCGTCAACTGCGTCGACTGCCTCGACAGGACCAATGTGGTGCAGGTGGGTGACGTCATCAAAGAGATGCGGTTCTGTTAGCGCCAAAAATGTGGTGCAGGTGCGTGACGTAAGTAAGCGATGATGTGGTCGAAGATGGAGCACGCTTGCCTAGAAGTAACCTATTCACTCTTGACTTAAAGACTCCCAGGTTGTAGCTAACAGGAAGCACAGACTCCGGTAGGGAATTCCACTCCTTAGCCAATGTGGTGGTGGTGCGTGTCATCATTGAGAGCAATGTGGTGTAGGTGTGTGACGTCATAGATACCAATCTGGTGCAGGTATGTGACTTCATAGGGGAGACGCGGGTCTTTTGTCACTGTATCAACTGTCTCGACAGACCAGTGGTGCTTGGCAACTGGCTTACCCCATTTGTAAAAATCCCCTTTGTACCTAATGGCCTAGTTTTGTTCTGTCTCCCGCTTGATTAGGAGGGAAGTGGAAATTATGTTTTTCTTACTCCTCTGCTGTCTTTTCTGATTAATTTCGTCGCGGGACCCAAGACAGTTTAATCGTTTCTCTGGGACTCGTCGAGCTTCATTGCCTCGGCGTTTTTTTCTGGTGGTCGCCACTGTTGATTCATGCTTACAGAAGTTACAGTGGTTTGGGAATAGTGTGGCGGGCTTGTCCCAAATACAAAATAAAAATGTCTCGACAGTATTTGTTTGTTAACAAACTCATTTTTTCATTATTTTTTTTTTATTTTTTTTTAAACGTTGCCCCGCACTAGGAATTACTCCTGTATCGTGGGTGCGTTCACAAACATGTAGTAAACAAATATTTGTTCTGTGCGGGAATCGAACCCGCGACACGCAGCGCAGCAAGCGAATGCTCAACCACTGCGCCAACCGTGTCGTCATTTCTCACTTACTCATTGTTAACAAACGCTACTTACATAATTCTCACAGGATCTTGAGCTGACAAGCTAGCCTATTGCCTAGCAAGGTAGACTATGCAGCATTTTTAATTTTTAAATAGAATTGAAATGTAGGCCTTTTTCTTCCAAGTAAGCCTAATACACACTCTTACACAATTTGCCCTTGTTTCAGGCCTAAGTCTTTGCAGAGACATAATTTCTCATTTTTATTTTATAGACAGCAATAGCCAAATACGTGCTGGAGCTACAACTTTGCCGGCTGGGGTTGGGCACCCCTGGCTGCGGCCTGCCTACCTCACTGCGACAAGCCTTCCTCACCATGTGGGCGGACAATGGAGACGTCGTATCCCGTCAGTACTCCGGGACCAAGGCTCTGAAGGTAACCATCACTACATATTATAAAACAAAGTCCCCCGCCGTGTCTGTCTGTCTGTTCGCAATAAACTCAAAAACTTCTGAACGGATATTCATGCGGTTTTCACCAATAGACAGAGTAATTCATGAGAAAGGTTTATGTGTATAATTTGTAAACCGTGTGAAGCTGGGGCGGGTCGCTAGTTATACTGTAATGAAGTCACTAGATGGAGCGATGACCTGGTGAAGGCCGCAGTAAGCTGTTAGATGCGAGAAGCACATGGCTGGTCGACGCTTAGGGTGCTCTAACATATCCAGCAGTGGACATATTCTTTCGGCATAAGTGATGCGTAGACTTTTCTTATGTTTTGTATATTCTATTATATCTAATACCAAAAGGAAATTCCTTTTAAACATTTAATTAGTACGTCTCATAAATAGCTCTTTAGCGTTTTAGTTTACTATCATAACTGTTCCTCTTTTTTTTTTCGGGGGTGGGAAATCATCCAATGACATCTGCCGCTCTGGGTAGAGCGAGAGGGCTTTTCAGACTCTTACTGACTAAAACCCACTCCTGTTCCTTCCTTGCCTGAGTGCCCAGGGGAGCAGTAACTCTGTTACGAATTTATGCGCTACCCCTGGGCATATGATATCTGATCCTGAAATCATGTTTTTGTCTTCAGGGCGACTACACAAGAACCGGCGAGAGGAAATTCACAGGACTAATGAAAGATGGCGTTGCATCCGCTAACAGGTAACCCCAACTTCCTTAAACATACCCACCCATTATATTTAGGGTTCAGGGTACAAACCATAAACAATTTTTCAGATTCATCATCCGCCATTTTAACGACGAAATCACTCAATGTGCCATAGACATTTTGCTCGGACAGGAAGTCAATATGGCGACCGTTGAGACGTTTGACAGTTTTTGGCGCGATATTAAAACTGCTTCGCTGATGTTGGTTGAGAATATGGACACTGAAAGACCTAAGTTAGAAATGATGCCGAGTTACTTTGGACATGGTTTGACTAGCGAACTGTTGGGGGCGGAGATAGCGTACGGGATGGGGAGGTCAGTCTATTGGAATACTATTATGACTAATAAAATTTAGTTTGGCTTCTCTTGACCTCCTCTCCGTTGTCTGTAAGCTTTGGCACTCTTAAAACAGGCTTCCAACTTCAAAAAGCTGTTGACGCTTTTAATTTTATTGATAACTTTCTGTAGTTTTAGGCTAGCCGCTGACTTGTGATTTTTGTCACCGTGACTTTTTGTTACCCAGTCGAGTGCTATGATGATACATAGGAGTGCGCTGATCATGGTGACGTGACAATACGGTGACAAATAGTTCCTAGGTGACTGAATTTTGAAGGATACTGACGTAGTTTAGAATATAGGGTGTAAAATTTTCCTTGAAACAATCTTTCACTATATATGGGATGCACCCAGTAGCGTTTTTTTTTTTTCGTTCAATTTTTCTTCTTCTTATTTCAAGTGCACTTATTACAGCAATCTGTACGAAATCCATTTCAAGATTGAGCGCGTTTTGTTGCCCAGTGACTTTTCAAGTGGGCGCATCGTGGGTGACAGTAGGTGACAGTGACAAAAAATCACAAGTCAGCGGCTAGCCTTAGGGTGAATCACATTTACAAGCAAGAATTAAATTTTTGTATTTCTATCTTTTTCTCTCGCTCGAGTCGCTCGTAAGCGTAATTTCTAGCGCATTTGCACGTATTATAACACTTTCTTGAGACTTGTCACAAACGAATGCTCTTTGTGGCGAGAACAGATAGGGACACAGAATCCTGCTGATAGGTGCATGTAAATGGGATTTAATTTTTTCTAAAACTTTGACGTATGAATAATAACCATGCAGTGTGTGAACTTTTGTCAACTTACTTACTTTCAATAATAAAACTACAGTCAAATACAATATTGAGTGTTGCAAGTCTGATGTAATAGGGATGATTCTGGGTACAAAAATAATAATAATTCTATTTAGTCTACGGAGTCAAGTAAGTCAGATTATCAAAAAATATCGGACTGGTATTTATTGCTTTACTAAACCAATAAAAAATGAGAACGATAAAAATGCACCAAAGTTGACATTTTTTTTGTGTGGGGTGGGTAATCATCCAATGACTTCTCCCCCTCTGGGTGGAGCGGGAGGGCGTGTCAGACTCTTACTGACTAAAACCCACCCCTGTTCCTTCCTGCCCTGAGTGCCCAGGGGCGAGGTAACTCTGTTTCGAATTTATCCTCAACCCCCGGGCAGGCATCGGCCATGACGGGCCCCGTCTCTATTGCTGACAACTCTTTGAGGCGCGCGTGGAACACTACGCGCCGTCGACTCTCGGGCCTGGTGCTGATCGGACGGCGAGCTACCCATTACTCACCGTCCGCAGGCCCGGGTCTACGGTGGCCGGAGATCGTCTCGCGGCGCCGGAAGTCCCAGGCGTCTCCTGAGGCGGCTGCTGCTGAGAGCGTGAGGGCCACTCCGTTGTTGAGCCTATCACGCGTCCCGCCTCCGCCTTCGCGAGCATTACTGCTTCGCAGAAGGAGGAGACTGCTTCCCATTCGCTCTCGCTCCGTACCATGGCCTGATCCAGGGCAGGGCGCGAGAGGTCGCTGCCGCCTATCGCATCCACGAGGACACGGCGGGGCTCCGCCCAAGCGGGGCAGACCTCCACCGTGTCCTCGGGACCAAAGTTGACTGGAGGCTTGTTACGTCACTTCATGGTATAAAGTGTACCAATAATTTGATAAATCAGTTTTTTTCTTTGATAATTCCCTCATTTGGTACGGAATCCTAAATGTACGAAGTCCGACACGCACTAGGCCGGTTTTTTTGTTTTCGTGACAAAGAAAATAAACTGGCCAAGTTCGTGTCGGATTTCGCACAATAAGGGTTCCGTACCATTTATTGGTATTTGTTAGTTAAGTATACGTAATAATAAACATTATCACCAAATTCCAAGTTCATAGGTCAATGGGAAGTTAAAAAATTCTTCGTAACAAAATTTTGTGACAGACGGACGGACACGTGAGTGACAACAATACCATTTGGACCCTTTGGTTACGGAACCCTAACAACGTATCCAATATTTTTTGGTAATCAACTGACGGAACAAAGACATTTTTTTAGTCATGTACCATATTCTGGAGTAGTATCTTCCGCTGTTTAACACCTCAATTAATTTTAGATTTACGTACCCAATTTGGTGTGTATATGTGTGTATCTTGCTATAACAACTAAATCTGTCTGTGCCTTACTTTGAGGATCGAAACCGCCTTGTCACTCCTATACTCAAAATTTCTTGCTTGAGTTGTTTGTGTGTAAAGCAGCACGTTTATAACACAATGAATTTTCAGTGTGAAAGTTACCATTACCACGGGGTCTCATCTCGAACAAAGTAAATTTAGTTCAAAATAATTTCAGTAGATGGCGTATTATGCATCGATTTCTTATTGAAGTTTAAGTAACATTAATATTTTGATAAAAAATATGGTAATAACTGTATTTTCTTATTTAATAAACTACACTAATCATAAAATTGTGGAATAATTAGCCCCTAATTACAATTTAGATGTTTATTGGAACGGAACCTTAGGCATTTATATTTCTTATACCAATAGATGGCGCTATTTTGAGTTTTAGAGTTTATCCATTCGCCTCTTTAAAATTTGTATTGTGACACATTTTGAAACAGTAAAACTGTTATGAAGTGCCAAAAATACTATGAAGTAATTCCTCAATGTGTGAGAAAATATTGGTAAGACTATAAGTAAATTCATTCAACTTGCAAGCGGTCGCTGCTAACACCATCTAGCCAGGTGGAGGACGGGCCCGAACGAGGAATAAAAGATGCTTGTGCATGTCGAAAACCCGTAGTTACAGCGGTACCGTTTCTTTGTATGGGATGAGGCATCTGTACGCTAGTATTATATTATCTGTGCCATTACCTTCTGATCTTCCACTGATGTTGTCGTAGTTGGTACCGGAATAGAAATCACTGAGGGATATTTAAAAATAATACCTCACTATAATTCTGGTTACACTTTCATCATCACCATCATCATCATCATCAGCCTTTTAATGTCCACACTGCTGCGGCACCGGCCTCCTCTCTGTGAGAGGGTGGGGGCGGTAATCCACCACGCGGGCGCAATGCGTGTTGGTGGATGTCACATGTCTTCGATTTTTTGGTTCTAGGACATGCCGGTTTCCTCACGATGTTTTCCATCACCGTTTTGAGAGCAGTGGTGATGAAATAATTTAACACTTGAACTGTAGAAGTATTTCAACTAAACCATATACATACAGACAGACATTTTTTTGACCGGTCAGAAAGCTTTAAATAAGCCAGTTCAAAAACGTAGATCTCTTATAGTTATTCAGAATGCTAGGTGATCATTCAAAACCTATATATACCTCTAAATGATATTTATTTTGTAAATAGGTTAAAAATAACACTTTTAATCATCAAACTATTTTATCAGTTTAAACTAGATGAAGCCGATATTTCCTGGCTGACTCTGAGCAGAAACACTGAAACAAAGTCAGAGAGACTATAATACTATCCTTAACTAACCAAACGTTGTTCCAGATACTACCTCTCAACATTCAAAGATGCTCTCCGGCAAGTCGCCATAGACGTGATGACGGGAGAGTCTCGGACCATCCCCGACCAGCTCATCGTGCCGGAGTGCGGCCGGTGCACCTCCGTCAAGGTTCTCATGTTCAACGTGCGTGCATGTGACGCTTGTCTTAGATATAACGTACATTAGTGATGAGGGAGACTCTCGGACCATCCCCGACCAGCTCATCATAAATTGTTTATTGTGAACCATTGTAGATTGCAACTTGCCTTTGTTTGCATAGAAATGAGATCATATATAGGGTGTAAAAAGACACATCACAGAGCCGTTAACTACGCAGACTGTACGTCTTACAAAGTAGTTTATTTCTGGGAAACTACTTATATTTTTAGGTATGAAAAAAATACTATGTTTTATTGCGCGCAATGTAACGCAAACTCCAGGCAAGTGGAGTTAAACCCTGGCCCTTCGCTCTAAGCCACAAAAAAATTCGAAAATTCAGGTAATGTTTGTTAGGAAAAAAGTTTAATAATAATACTTGGCATTTTTTTTTTCGTAAAAAATTTAAAAAAAAATTGCGGCTATGACCTTCAATATCTCCAGAACCAGTGGATTCCTAGTGATCTAATGGAAAAAAAAATATCTAAATAATGCGTAGAATATGTGGCTTTCGGCTTCGGAAACTGTCTTTTACACCCGTTTTAGTTATAATTAAGCTAAAAACTTGATGTAGCAAGTAGATCGAAAGTAGTCACCTGTTTAGAAATCTTTGTTGACATGTGTGATGTCAAAAAAGATTTCTGTACAGGGAGTAACGAAAATGCGTAGTCCAATGGGAGGTCCATTTTTATTTCGGATTCAACTATGATTTCTTGAAGAAAGTTTTCTAATTCTTTGGGCAGAAACAGTATTTAAAATATGACCACGTATTTCCGTTACACCTTGTATAAAGTCTGCTTTAAAATTGCGTGCCTTTCGACTGTATGTGGCAAACGGCACCTCATTGTCAAATAGGGTCTCTGATGGCTCGATAAAATAGTCTGGACTGAACTCTCGCCAAAGATCGCATCTTTCCGAGGCGGTGCTGAACTGGAAAACTTGAAATAGACTGTAACATATGGCATCATGCCAGTAATGGAACGCGCTTAGCATAAGTGAAAGATGTGATATTTGTAACGCGGGAACGCACCGTAGGTGGAAGCCACTTTTAAGCATAGCTTGAACTTCGTGCTCAGGTCGGCCACAGTTAACGAATAAAAGGAACAACGTATAATTATTTATTATCAGGCTACTAAGGTCCATAGAAAAGAAATAGGCAAATTACAACATTAAAAAAAATCACCTACTCTATCACTCAAAGGTTTGCTGGGTGAAAACTCAACTTCGAGTTAAGCTCGCCTTTGTACATGAACTGTGTAATGACTGTATTTTATGTTAAGATGTGGTGTACAATAAAGAATTAAGAATACATAATTGAAAAAACCTAAAAACTATTCAATAGCGCTGAGCCATGATGATGTCATTAGCCTTCGGCGAAAACGCCGATACACGACATCCGTCGGCCAAAGTTCCTCCTTCACAAAAGTCTCTAGATAGTGAGTCGCACGACAAAGATTTGAAGTTAACCTTGTGGCACGACTCCAACATTTCGACTCAGACTGAACAGGGCCTGCTGTCTCGACATCGATAGCGATCGCTATGTCCTAACGATCTGTCACTACGTCGGAAAAATAATTGATTTTCTTGAAATATGTACAGAGACCAGCAGATCAGTTGATCAGTTGTCATGAAAAATAGTGTTTGCAAGTTAAAAATTACGCCGTCTCCCGTCGCCGTCACCCAATGGTGGATCTTGGATTCATGCAATTATTTGACATAGGTAGTTTTCGTCAACGCGACGAATTGTTTATTTTTTACCAGCGAATACCCAGGTTTCGTTACTGGAGAGTGGTAAACAGAAGCGCCTCACAGCGCCCCAATTTAATCTCGACGGCGCGCTAGGACGTCGCGGCGCACACTTTGGGAACCCCTGAACTAATCGATTAAGGCAGTTCTTGTTCTATATACAGTTGCATTTGATGAATGAGACGTATAATAATAATATCAGGCTTTATTATCAGGCAACTAATCAGTGTTTAAACTAAGCAAATGGTTAGGTTAGTTTTAAAAAGAAGGCTGATCATTTTTAATTTATAAAAAAAAAGTCACTCCGGGAGAGCCGACAGAAGTGAAAACTTGAACAAAAATGCTCAACGCGCCTAAAGAAGTTTTCACTTCAATCCACTAGCATACGTAGCACTCGTAGCTAATCGCGTAGTGGTGTCGCGCAAGTTCAATAGTTTTTTCCCATCTCAAAAATGCCCAACGCGCCAAAAGAAGTTTTCACTTCAAAAACTAAATTTGCCATCGACACGCTAAGAAGGAGTTTGGCGGAACAGGGTGTAAAGTCCCGCAAGCCTACAATGAAAAGGGAGGCCAGACGGGTGTTGTGTCTGGTGCCCCAACTGCCTAATGGTTGGTTTCGGACTGTTGTATAATTATGTTCAAATCGAGCGGACAAGTCTGCTTGCGCGATGCAAGATTTGTGTGTTTAGTTCGTATGTGGCATAATAGATGTCGCTACATGGAATTTGCAAATATTTGTGCAGTAATAACAGGCCGGCCTTCTTGGTTTGTCTATTTGTTTTATCTTCTTTGTTATTACAGGACCAATCAGAGCCCGACACGGTCGCGATGGCGCAGCACGTCAAGTCGCTGATAGATGACTGCAAGAAGCTGCTCGTGGACACGGAACCCGTGCTCGGCTCCTGGGGGCTTATCGATGCGGATCCCAAGTAAGTTGGAGCTAAAGAATTTACTTTAGGGAGATGTTATACAGGGTTTAACAGAAATTGGAGGTCATATTTTAGATACGGCTTCTGGCCATGGAAATGATCCGAGGTGTAACCGTGCCGATAACCGACCAACTTGATCTTCTTGGTGTTACGTTAACATCTACCCTCAATTTTGTTCCCTTCATAGAGGCAAAGGCTCAAGTGGCTGCCAAAAAGTTAGGGATCCTCGCTAAGGTGAGACGGTACTTAACGCCGGAACAACTGCTCAAACTTTATCAAGCGCAAGTTCGATCGTGTATGGAGTACTGCTCTCATCTTTGGGACGGATCTGCCAGATACCAGCTTGATGCCCTTGAGACAATTGAGAAACGAGCCAAGAGGATCATCGGCAATGATAGGCTCGTCGAGTCGAAGCTTCAAAGTCTTGAGCATAAACGCCGAGTTGCTAGACTGTCGGTTTTCTATCGGTTAAATTTGATTCCGCCTAGCCCGTTTCATCTTCGGACCGCAAGACGTACGGCGATGCATGGTGAAAATCCTATCCAAACGCACAAAACGTTTTGAGAACACATTCATTGAGCGTACAGCTAGGGATTGGAATTCCCTGCCGGAGTCTGTGTTTCCTGATAGCTACAACCTGGGAGTCTTTAAGTCAAGAGTGAACAGGTTAGTTCTAGGCAAGCGTGCTCCATCTTCGACCACATTATCGCTTACCATCAAGTAAGATAGTGGTCAAACGCGTGCCTATCAAGAATAAAAAAATTAACAACTTTATTCAAGGAAGACATAGTCAAGTCTCAAAACAATAAAAAGAAATACAACCGACTTCTAAAAAAGAAAATCTCAATATTTAAAAATAACTTTAATTTCGGAAGTCGATGTTTTATTTTATTTCTTCGTTATTTGGCACGTCTTTTAATATCACTTTGATTATTTTATTTTTAACAGGTAGATTTTTTTAAATTATCGTTGCGACAGACAAAATTTTCTGGATGCGAGCAGTTCTGAAAACTTTTATCAAAATAGGAAAACTGGGCATTAATGCCTAAGGCAAAGGGTTTCATCTCGAACAAAGAAAATTTAGTTGAAATATATTTCAATAGATGGCGTAATGTGCATCGATTTCTGGTTGAAGTTTATGTAATATTAATATTTTGAATAAAATTATGGTAAAAACTGTATTTTTTTATAAAGAAACTGCCCTAAGCATAAAATTGTGGAATAATTGGTTCTTAATTCAAATTTAGATAATTATTGGAACGAATTTTTAGACATCCGTATTACTTACACCAATAGATGGCGCTGTTTGAAGTTTTACAGTTTATCCATTCGCCTCTTTAAAATTTGTATAGTGACACATTTTGATACAGTAAAACTGTTAAGATGGACCAAAAATACTTTAAAATAATTCCTCAATGTGTGAGAAAATATTGGTAAGACTAAGTAAATTCATTCAACTTGCAAGCCGTCGCTGCTAACACCAGGACGAGCCCGAACGAAGAACAAAAGTTGCTTGTGCCAGCCGAAAACCCGTAGTTACGGCGGTACCGTTTCTTTGTATGGGATAAGGCATCTGTACGCTAGTATTATATTATCTGTGCCTAAGGCATTAAGTTCGCCATTGGACTTTTGAACATGAAGTTAGGAAAATAACTGAAAAAGATATCCAGTAATGTTTCGAAAAGGCTGATACAGGAGACGATGGGCTGCCAGGGTCGCGAGCGTTTTCGTAAGAGTCACCGCGGCCCTGGAACACAAAGGACAACTGAAGGAACACGGGTTGCCCGGGGGTGGAGGATAAATTCGAAAGAGTTACCTCGCCCCCGGGCACTCGAGGCAGGGAGGAACAGGGGTGGGTTTTAGTCAGTAAGAGTCTGACACACCCTTCCGCTCCACCCTAGAGCGGAAGAAGTCATAGGATGATTTCCCACCCCCAAAAAAAAAAAAAAAGGAACACGGGTGGGTATTAGTCAGTGAGTCTGACACGCCCTCCCGCTCCACCCAGAGCTGGAGAAGTTATTTGATAATTACCCACACTAAAAAAAAGAGACGATGGGGCCGTTGCGATTACATTGCAGGATTTTATTAATTCGGTTACTAGGCCTGCAACTTCATATCTCAATCTAACTCCTGTTTATCACTCGTATTCTCTTTTCAGTACCGGCGACCCACAAGAGACAGAAATGGACACCGTCCTAGTTCTAACAAGCGATGCGTACTACGTAGCAGACTATGACGAAACGTCGGACCGTTTGTTGGGTGTACAGCGCGTACCGCTAGCTGACGTCACACTCATAGAACTGGGGCCTTTCGATGCTAACTGTACTACGGTGAGTACAAGTATACTATGACGAAACGTCTGATAGACTACGAGGCATACAACGTGTGCCGCTAGCTGACGCCACACTTATAAGAACTGGGGCCCTTCGACGCTAACTGCACTACGGTGAATACAAGTACAAGTGTACTACGACAAAACCTCTGATAGACTACTAGGCGCACAACGTGTACCGCTAGCTGACGTCACACTTATAGAACTGGGGCCCTTCGACGCTAACTGCACTACGGTGAATACAAGTGTACTACGACGAAACGTCTGATAGACTACGAGGCGTACAGCGCGTACCGCTAGCTGACGTCACACTCATAAAACCGGGGCCTTTCGACGCTAACTGCACTACGGTGACTACAAGTGTACTACGACGAAACGTCTGATAGACTACTAGGCGTACAGCGCGTACCCCTAGCTGATGTCACACTCATAGAACTGGGGCCTTTCGATGCTAACTGTACTACGATGAGTATAAGTATTACATGACGAAACGTCTGATAGACTACTAAAAAATCATTAACACGGTGACTGTCGTTGTGTGTGTATCAACACCATCATCATTCTCCTGCCCTTATCCCAATTTATTTGGGGTCGGCGCAACATGTCTTTTTCTTCCATACTCCTCTATTAGTCGTCATCTCTGTAGTCACCCCTTTTTTACCCATATCCTCTTTCACACAGTCCATTGTTAATTGAAACAAATAATAATAATATGATTATTTTGTGTCCAGCTCTTCAGCGTCAGCCGCAAGAGTGGTACGGAACCGATCTACTGCATCCGCATCAACTACACGAGCGGAGGTGAAGCCGGATACTTCCACATGTTCCGCTCCACATCGCTGCGCTTCTTCAACAACATGGCCGTCGTCATCAACACGCGCGACGAGATGATAGGTTTAGTTCGATTCAAAGTTAATGACATGTGTGAAGTTCGCGTTTCTCTGCGCAGTACCCCACCCCTCAACCCGGCTGTCACATGAATTTGCTACTGCGCAGCGACCCGCGGAGTGTTCCGATCCTCTGTAAGCTTTAATTCTGAGATTTAAATATTAAAGATAGAGCCGTCCGAACTTTTGCATAGGCAACGCGTTCACCATACAAGAAACATGACATTTTGAATGTCTCACACACGCGACTGCTCCCGAAGATTACCGAGCGCTCCCGAAGATGGTGAACCAATTTATAGTGCCGGAAAAAAAACGACTCCGTCCTTACTATCTTTGTCAATGCTAGTAGCGCAGTCAACAACTACAAAGTAACCAAAGCCTTTCATCGCCTATACTTTTTGGTACCCCTTGGTATACCTTTTGGTTACCCCCGTGCCTCGGAAAGCACGTAAGCCTGATCTTTCCCCGATCGTGTCGCATTGCCGTCCCATCGGACTTTGAGAGTAAAGGAAAGGAACAGAGTGAACCTTTGCTTGCGCACATGCTTTTTCACTATTACAGAACAGAAAAAAACATTAGACATCGTATTGCGCTTCATTAGTATCGGAACCAGCGTACCCTAACCCACACATATACAGGTTAATTGTATTTCGGAACACTAAGAAATCCTTGGTGTGTGATTGGTGATTTATTACTGAAAGAAAGTAGGAAATATGTCAGACGTCGCTTATTTGAAAATAAACCACAGTTATATGAACATAGAGTCGTTTATTGTCTACTCATTAAGTATTTATTACCTTTTCCGTTTAATGAGCACACGAAATAGTTTAAGGAGCAAGTTACGCTACCTGCCGCTAGATGTCACTATACATATTAAATACATTCAATTTAAAACGGTATTGTGTTAATGATAAGATTGATATTTCCGTAACGAGGTCATTAGTACTTTAATAGAGTAGCTGACTTTGACATAATATGCATAGTAGGAATCTTCACGAATAATATGTTTTAGTTTAAAAGAAAGTAGACCTTAATTTGTAAAATATAAAGTCAACTTTGACTTGTCTTGTTTAATAAAATATTGTTTTTCAAATTTTAATTGAAATAAAATAAATTAGGGCTAATCGACGGTACAAACTTCATTTAATGGTCTATTCGAGACTGAGAAGTCATAATTTAAAGCCAAGAAAAAAAATGGTACTAACTATGATATAAAAAGTTGGGAGTGCCTCCGCAGCCGGTGGCGGCACCCAAAAATAATACCATCGGGAACCGGCAGCACTTTTTTCTTTAGTATTTAGTCCAAGACCGTTGGTTCCGTAGCCGGCGAAGCGAGTTCGGGAACTTATGGCACCGACACGGATACGTTAGGATCGAAGTATTGAAGGTTTTTTTGCAAACCCCATTTCCCGCTTTTTTTATCAAAGGCAGCGCCGGCTGCGGAGGCACTCCCTAAAAAGTTATTTGTTACTTGTTCCATATTTGCATATCTATATTGGACTGTAATGGTCACTACACAGACTTTCCTGATATAATTTTGTTTTATTCAGAATCGTTACATTCGATCTGTGAGTCGTTGATGGTGGCGCGTGACGTTGCTAAGCTGACGCCGATACCATTCCATGATGGAGGCAAATTGGAGAAGAAGAAATCAAAGGTAAGCTCACCCTTATTTTACAAACAAGTTATTACTTGTCCAATTGAACATAAATGAGTAAGCTGAACTTGTCAAGAGCGCGCCCATTAATTACGTGACTCGTTTAGGGAAAAGGGGGGGAGGGGTCGAGCTGAATCTCACCCAATCTCACGTAGGGGAGAGGAGGGGTCTCGGCAAGTATCACGTAATTATTTTTTTCACAAATAACTGTAAAATCCTAGAAAACTGGGTTAAATCGAGTAAAACTTAACTTTTTTTTTTAATTGTTGATAGGCACGCATTTGACCACTATCTCACCTGATGGTAAACGATGATGTGGTCGAAGATGAAGCACGCTTGCCGAGAAGTAACCTATTCACTCTTGACTTAAAGACTCCCAGGTTGTAGCTATCAGGAAACAATTTTTTTTTTTTGGGGACTGACTAAAACCCACCCCTGTTCCTTCCCTGCCTGAGTGCGTATGGATTAATTAATTAATTCCAAATAAAAATAATGAAATTAAGCAAATTATGTTTATTATTTTTCAAATAAATCTGACCCAATCAAGAATAGATTAACGTATTGACACAAAAAAATGCATTTTTAACAATCTCACGTGAGATTAAGGGGGGTGAGTGTGGTGCTCTCAGCCTAGTTTGAATAAATGACTTGATTTTTGAGTGTCGAGCCAAAACTCACGATATCTCACTGGGAGGATGAAGAGGCCAAAAATCGCCAAAATCACGTCACGTAATTAATTGACACTCCCCAACTTATGCATTTCATAAAGTCGTATATCGTGTTCTTGACCTTGCTTCGTTTTATTTTATTCTTCAAAATCATTGTAAAGAATAAGCCTTTTAAAGTTGTAGCAGTCCGCACAGAAAAAGTATACTGTAAATTACAGTATACTTTTTCTGTGCGCACAGAAGATGTAGCAGTCCTCGACAGGATTACAGTCTGTAATCCTGTCGAGAAACGCTACATCTTCTAAGAAATAACATTACTGCATGCCTGTATACCGCAGAGGAATATACACACAGGACTAAAATCATTTTTCTTCTCCTTCCACATGAGCAGATACACCCCGGTCAGTCGGGCAGTGCCCGGTCGTCCCTCTACTTAGACCTGTCGCGCCTCCCCACCCTCACGCGAAACGTCAGCGAAACGCAACTAGTTGCCGATATCCGGAGTGTTGGTGAGTTATTTTCGTAATAATAATCGTCACTGGAGGCACTAAATATCGTGAGGAAACCGGCCTAGAACAAAATATTCGAAGACATGTGATTTCTTCCAGTCAACTGGGCCCGCAGATTGTATCAAGGCCCACACACTCGCCGAAAAGGAGGCCTATGTCCCAGCAGTGATAACGCCCTTTAGCTGAAAACCCTTCCGAAGCCTTTGAAAATACATTTTTTTTTCATTGAGAGTGAGTAGGGGCACGCGGGTACCACGCGAGCCGATTCATAGGTGTCACATGTCTTCGAATTGGTTTTAGGTAGTGTCTGACCAAAGCTTCAGCTTCGGCCACCTCCGGCCAAACCTTCAACTTCTACTCTTCTAAAAAAGAGGAAAAAATAATCAGTGACGATTAGCAAGCATAATCAGCCTTATAATCGTTAACTTTTACTGTAGTAGTGAAGGTAACATCCCATAAGGAAGCAATATTTTTGATTTCTGGCTCACACTGTTTGGGAACAAAATATTTGGCACCTAAATGATGTCCTTTGCAAAGCGTATGACAAGATAGACCATAGATTGTTGCTGAATTGAATAGCCCTAATTGGTATTTGATAACTTATTGCGATGGCTCCATCTGTACATAACTAACCATTGTCAATAGGTTGTAATTTATGGATACCACTCTCATGTTACTAGGGTTACCTCTGGTGTCCCACAAGGCTGTATTCTCGGTCCTATTCTGTTCATTATTTTTATAGCGGTAATTCCATAACAACTACGCTCTCTTTCTAACCTATCCTTACCATATCCTATCTCCTTCTATCCTAACAGAAGACAGTGCTCCAGTACCGACGAAGAAAGCTCTAAAGCTGTTAAGAATAGTGTCCCAGCCAACGATACTGCATCGCAATGTGGTTGCCACTACAAGTGAACGAAGGCCCGGTTGTTCCCAGACCGTTAGTTTATCTCTTTGGAATAGGGTATTTGACTAGATTTTTTATTAGATTTCTTAACCAGAGAAAAGAGATGACAGAAAAAATAATCAAAAAATCTGAAAAGTCATTCGTAGATCTTTAATAGTAGTTACGTGTAGTCAAACTCTCGAAAATCTGACAACCAATCTCACTAAGGGCTATGGTATTACCTAGTTACTGGGCTGTGGATATCAGATAGGAAGTTGCTCCATATATCACTGGTATTCCAGTTAGACTGGAAGCTGACCCCAACATAGTTGGGCAAAGGCTAGGAAAATGATGACCGTATACCGTTACCACGGGGTCTCACCTCGAACAAAGAAAATTTAATTCAAATAAATCTCAATAGATGGCAAAATATGCATCGATTTCTTATTGAAGTTTAAAGTAATATTAATATTTTGAAAATAAATATGGTAAAAACTATATTTTCTTGTTTAATAAATTGCCGTATGCATAAAATTGTGGCATAATTAGCTTGTAATTCAAATTTAGACTATTATTGGAACGAATCCTTAGACATCTATATTTCTTGTACCAATAGATGGCGCTGTTTGAAGTTTTACAGTTTATCCGTTCGCCTCTTTAAAATTTGAATAGTGACACATTTTGATACAGTAAAACTGCTATGAAGTGCCAAAAATACTATAAAATAATTCCTTAATGTGTGAGAAAATATTGGTAAGATTTTAAGTAAATTCATTCAACTTGCAAGCCGTCGCTGCTAACACCATCTAGCGAGGTGTAGAGGACGGGCCTGAACGAAGAACAAAAGTTACATGTGCCAGACGAAAACCCGTAGTTACGGCAGTACCGTTTTTTTGTATGGGATGAGGCATCTGTACGCTGGTATTATATTATCTGTGCCGTTACCAACTGTAGTAAAATGTATGCCGTGAGAGTAATTTACATGTAGTTAGTATACCTACGGGGTCTAATTAAATTGAGTGGTGAAACTCCTTAAACATTGTTGTTATCGATTTCCAATAATCTTATAATGTCATGTAACTACCAGCGGCTATTGACCTCGTAGTTATCCATATGTTGTTGTTTTTTTTTTGTTTAATTTCCTATCACGTCTGTGAAGTTTCGCCAACTAATTTAATTTGACCTTGTATGTGTCGTAGGATAAACGAAAAAATCTGCTCTTTGCGAAAATCCTACGACGATTGCAAAATACCGGGTGTTTTTTATCTAAGAAAGATTTTCGAAATCATCCGAGTTATCTTCAGAATTGTTGCAAAAATCCAAATTATCGTAGGTAAGTCGCGAATAACCGCCCATATTCACAAGATATTCAGCCTGAAGTCCCTTATTCTATAGAATTCCTTTATTCGGACTAAACGATGATTTTATTTAAATCTAACTAAAGCTTGTGTTAAGTTAAAAATATCTCATTCTAGGATCAAAAGCCCTGACCAACATGACGGAACAATTCAGTAAGCTGAACAAACTGAGTCACACTTTAAATGCGCGCGCTCGACCTAGTCTACAGCTAAAATTTGACCAGAGCGCCTCTCGCACCAAGAAGATCTTTACCCTCGGACAAAATAAGGACAACAAGAAGAAAGGCAGCCTCTCCGACGGCATGAGCTCTGACTACTCATCAGATGACGAAAATAGAACTAACATCTTCGAGCCAACCTTAGACAACTTCGAAAACACCCAACATTACTTAGGCAAACCCGGACAGAAAAGCGAAACTGAAAACGGCTGCGAACTTATACAGAATCCTTTGTATTCCTCCAAAATTGAACCAAATGAAACGCAGGTTTTCATTCCGTCTGAAATTGTGACTAGTGTTGACAAGCAAGCTTCTAAAACGCCTAGTAACGTCAACAAAATCAATCCATTTAACATAGATGCCTCGAGGACTCCAGAAATTCAAGTGGATGGTGCGTTTGCGAAGCCAGCGCCTCCTAATTCGTTGTTGTTGGCTCAGAAACTGTCGCATAGTTCAAACGAGTTGAATTTCGATGATAGCCAATCAGAGGGCGGGAACTTTCACGTACGTTCGAACTCTCAGCATGAAATCACGCTGAATATTGCGCAGTCGCACAGTGAGTCTGCTATACGGCAGTTCAAGAACATCGCTAGTCCTGTTGGAAATGCTACTAAAGATATGGTGCTCTCACCGTTGACTAAACTGGCAAAGGGAGTCCAGAATCTTGGAGCTAATTTGGATCCAAGGAAGATAAAGGTGAGATAACATTTTGATTTGAAATTCTATCTAGATGTGTAAAGAAAAAAATCACAATGAAATTGCCCGGCAGTTCCACAATACTTCGCTGTGTCATTTAACTTTTGCAGCATAGTGTTGTTCGATACAAATACTATCTCGATTTTTATTTCTAACTAACTGACCCGGCAGACGATGTCTTGTCTAAGTTTCTGATTTTATACAAAAATCCTATAGAAAAAAGCGCTTTAAAATTTTCCCGAATCTTCAAATTTTTAGGAACTTTGCAATATTTTTACAAAAAATCTTATTAGAACTATTATGAACGTTTTTACCAGGCCGCACCCGCTGTAAAGCAAGTAACAGAACAACAATACGAAGAACACAGAAAATTGCAAGAAAAATGGCGCGGCTGCAACACAAGGCTCGTCGCGCTCTAATGACAGTGTTGCCAACCCAAGTCTAGTATTGCCAAGTGAAAAAGTATTCAGTTGTTTTGTCCAAGGAAGTCGCATACCCAGTGATATATTTTCCTTTTTAATTAATTTATTCATTTAAATTTTGTGTGCACAATTTCATATTTTATATGGCGTAGACTTAGTCTGCATTGTACATTTGGATTTGTAGTATCGTATTATGTATATTATTCAAACCATACAGTATTTATCAAACTGATTGAGAGTAGTTTACGATGTTTAATGATACGAATAGTTTGCAGGGTTGAAACGTACGGTCCTTTAGTGTTAGGAGGTGATGTAAGAGAATTTATTGTTAATCCATCTTGGTACAATCTAGAGGGGACGGTCAATTGGGAACGTATCTATTCACGGTCACAGTTAATGCTTAGAGCATTGAAATGCTCATGTAAATGCATTTTAAGGCATGTGCCTAAAAAGGTGTATGTATATTATTGAGATGTCGACTAATAGAGAAGTATGGAAGAAATGGGCATGTTGCGCTGACTCCAAATAAATTGAGATTATAGCAATAAAATGTGATGAGGTGCAGCTCAATACATGCAAAGACGCGGTATTTATTTTACGTGATATTTATTTTTATAACGTGTTTTTATACCGTATCAACATAACACGTTATTTTGTTGTGTTTCATAATAACGCGTTATTTGATATGCTATTAAAATAATGCGTTATTTTATACGCTATCGTTATAAAATCGTTTTTGCGTTATACGTTACAATAACCACCACAAAAAAATGCTTGCGCTGTTAACAAGCATCATTGGGCTAGCTGTTCCCTCTAAATTGTGCTTCTTAATTTTGCCCTTCACTAAAAATAAATCTTCCTAAAATTTTATTCAAACTCGTGCAAGTATGCTTTGATTACCTCAATATTGATGTATTTCCTCGTTGTTTTTCCATGACTTTTTATACGTATTAATCTAGTACAGGCTTCGTAAAGATGCTGAATTTTTGAGCAATTATTACTATTAACTATCAGCTACAATTGTATAAAACACTTTCATATAGATGTTTTGCTCCTGTATCGCCTTTACCTGAAAAAGTTAAGCATTTTCTCGTATATTATATTTTGCTGGAACATATCTTCACACATCACGACATTCTGAAAATCGCAGATACATAATATGTGTTATAATATTTAGTGTGAAACTTTTTTAGGAAAATGCGAAAATGGGTTAAGTAAATGCTTCAATGTTGTCATAGGGCATTAGAAAGTTAAATATAGCTCAAAAATATATAAATATTAGCGCAAACGTCTATTATAAAGCTGTACTGATTAGAGATTTTGATAATTTTTATAGCTGATAGTTTTTAGAGAAACATTAAAAAGTTTGAATTAAAAAAATATATTAAATGCGAATATTAATACAAAAAAAAATAACTGCGCTGTTTCTCTACTTTTATAAAATTGACATTCCTTTATATTTAATTATAGTATTACATTTAAGGCCTCATTTAGGTAAAAAGGTAGCATGTGTAAAAGTTGACTTTAAACTTAAACGTAATTAAATGTTCAGTTTAAATTATCTTAAAATATAGTATTGAATTAATATATTAATGATAAAGATTCACGTAATTACTAAATTCATGTACTTGTTAAATTTCTCTACGTACAAGTGTTTTTGTGTGTAATTTATTATTTGTGATTTTATGTTGATCCTTGAGATTACCAGCCGGTATTATTGTTAAAAACACATCTTTGCAGTACATGTTTTTGAATAAAAGTTTGTTTTAATTTATACTTGGACTGTTGCCAACTTATGACTAAGGCTATAAGGCAAGATTGTTTGTAAAAGGTAATCGCTGGTATACTGATTTACTTTCGAAAAGTCTTTTACTAATTTAAACCTACACTATAGAATCTCATAACGTAATTTAAGTGCTAGAAACAAAACACACGGTTCTTGTGTGAGCCAAGCCGTTAAAACTAGCTAGTCAATAACATACCACGAATAGCAAACATATTGTTTACTAATGTATTTCAAAGTATTAAGTTAGTTTTTGTGATCTTGAAATTGTGAACTTAATATTTTTTACAAAAGTAGTACTGCCCCAGTTATAGGTTGGGAACACCTCGGAATATGTTGAAAATTTGTACCAAATACTTTAAACATAGTTAATGTAGTCGTATTAATAACCACTGAGATGCAGTATTAAGTATTTTAACCATTTAGTGCGTAATGTCATTGAATAGTTGTTAAAAAGCTGATAGATTGCCAAGTTATGTCAAATATAAGCGTGTTTTCGTGGATCCTCTTTGAAAGCATGCTTCGAGTACATTTAAAAAAAAACCATGTGTAAACTGCCAGTTTAGTTCGTATTGAAAGTCCAATATAGAAACTTGTATTATATACATTATATAGACTTCACAAAACTTCTGTTATTACAATATAGTTATTATTGCACCGATTTATTAGACAAATGTTAATAGGTAATAATATATTTCTAATAGCCAATGTAACGTTAAATTAAGACCTGCATAGATTTAGTTGATTTTTGAGGAATTGTTAAATACAATAATTTATTAATATAACCAATCTATATGAAAAAACAAAAAATAATTTAAATTTATATCAAATATCAACGCTATTTTTCACTTGCACAATAAAGTTCAAATTATTCAAAGATATATTTTCACATGCCAATAATATTTTTCTATCTTAGGAAAATTGTTTGCACTACGAACTAAGTCCTTTAGTTAGCGGTTAATAAGGTTTTTAATACGTCAGGTGACTATTAATTTGGAATTGCATAATGCATATGAAAATGTTGTCTTCACATCTGATCTTAAAAAACGCTTAGTTTTTCAATACAAAAAGGTATATTTATTCAAAAAATATTTCACTCAATTCCTTGTTAGTAAAAAATGGAAAAGTGAGAATTAAATAGTATTTTAGTAATTCCATTTAGTATTTAAAGTTTTAGCGAATATAGTTAATTTTAGTATACGTCACAATATAAAGTTATTTTGAATGTAAATCGTACGTGTTGCATTATAAATATAGATGAAGAAAGCATAAAATTACCAAAATGTATAAGATCATCGAATTTATTCGCTTTAAATTCGATTAGCGGATGTTCTCGAGTTAATCTTGAAACTATTTCCAAACTAAAAAGTGCTGGTCTTCCTTAAAAATGTGCGTGCGAGAGATAATAAAAGACTCATATCAATACATTGCGCGCAAGTACAAGCTGCTGTACAATAGACATGTAGCCGGGCCTTAAATGCGCATGTGAATAAATGACATCAATCACCCAACATCTGCTCATATACATCACATATTTTACCTGGCAAACCACAGCATACGGAAGAACCGCGCCGGCAAAATCTAGAGTGACGACAGAAATGAACGTTCGTGGCGACGACACTGCTTTGAGCGCATAACTGCTCACACGGTCCGTCAGTCAGAACTTGTAATTGTATTGTAGTAATAACCGGTAAATCGCTTAGTTTGCGTGGAAAGTGTTGTCAGCGCCGTCTCTAGCAGCGGCCGCCGAGGTCAAAACTAAGGCGCGACGACGAGCCAGTGTCTCGCAGCGATATTATCGTCATGCCACTTCATTCAATAATAACTCTATGAACGTGTCTCCACATGGCGATATCTTAGAAGTGATTTGACGAGTGAAACGTCAACTCGCAGCGATTAATTCGTTCGTTGAGGTTGCGCCTGAGAAATGCTTCTGGTCGTAACACTGTTGGTGAGTGTAGGATCTACCACGTAGTGTCGTGAGCTCTATGGTAATGTGTCAAGTGTTAGCAGCGTAGCGCTTAGGATTTTATATTAGTATTGAAATCTTACTTTTACAACAAAAAAAAAACTTCATATTACTCTGCTCCTTTTTTTTCAACGTAACGTTTGTGTCACACGCCTACATCTCGCTGTTGATTATATTTTATTAAAATAACAATACTAAAAATATGCAGTCAAACTTTATGACAGCTACGTACTCGGAGGCTTAGACTATGAAAGGTTATAGACGCATCGTCATTGGACATTAAATGAAGCAGGATCGTTAAAATGTGTGAGTGACCTCGACGAACATAACGATGACGTTTCGGCTTCTCATTTTGTCTGTGTGAGCTTATTTCGCGTGTACAGATACAAGCCGGCTTCTCATTCTGGTACTTCAGATTACTGGCTTTTGACACTCTGTCTATAACTTTTCATAGTCTAAGCTCGGAGGTTAGAACTTTCAAATAATAATTATTTCAATATAAACGTTTAAACTGTGGAATAAATCATAATATATTCTAATAGCACTGTATACAGCTAGTTTTAATGTAACTGATAAATGAACTACCAATTATTTTCGCTTCATTCAAACGAAAAAATCTACAAAACTATTTTCCGGTTTTTTCACTTTTGTGACCGAATAAGCTTAATGACTGATACCTAGTGAAAAATAAATATATAATAATGTATGTAGATGGCTACTAGTGAAAGGAAGTATCTAGATTGTTGTTGGCTTAGTATAGTGTCTGGCCTTATTGTAACCTCATTTTCATGGCTTGCATATGCCGTTATAAACACGTTATCTTCCATAGCAAAATAACCGATAAAAATACTATAGAATAACATTTGAAAAATATCGTTATTTTCATGCCAACTTATAGGGTGTTAAAAAATTAACTCTAGAAACTTTAAGAGGTGCTTTGTACCATCGAACTGAATAACTTTTACTATGGGACCAACTCTGAAATCGCGAAAAAAAAATCATCTGTTGCCTACATTTAAGTTCGCAAGACTCGTCAAAATGTACGGAACAGCAGATTTATTTTCGCGATTTCAAAGTTGGTCCTATTGTAAAAGTTATTCAGTTCGATGGTCCAAAGTACTCCTTAATATTTCGAGAGTTAATTTTTAACATCTTATATAATAGTGTCAGTTACTTCACGATAGCAAAGCAATGTATTCTGATAAATATATCCATAACAGTTATAACAAAATAACGGGCTGAATAACTATTGATATGTGGCCGTTATTTTTCTCATAAATGGAGTATAGGCAGTTACTAAACGCGCTACATAATAATAACGTAACAATATCTGCTATATAAAATGTAAACCTATCTAGAAGTTTAATCGTTAGGCTTGTTGAAAAAATTATTTAATGTTTCCTCTATTTGTTAGTTAAATACTGTTCTAATTTAAATATTTTGAACCGAAATGGAAGAGCCAACATTTTTGTGCGTTTAGCCAATGCGGCAACATCTTTAAATTAAGAAAGAGATAGAAAATCATGTTACTTAATAAAGCACTAACAGACTCGGTATACAGGGTGTAACGGAAAGGTGTGGTCATATTTTAAGAACCGGTTCTGCCCATGCAAATGACCAACTTTCTCTAAGAAAAATAGAAAATTCCCAAAAAAAATTAGTCTTTTCATACAAAGTTCTCCAGAAGTGGTCCAGGCCATGGTACGGAGCGAGTGGGAATGGGAAGCAGTCTCCTCCTTCTGAAAAGCAGTAATGCTCGCGTCGGAGGAGGCGGAACGGGTGAGGGAGACTCAGCGGAGTGGCCCTCATGCCCCCAGCCGCAGCCGCCGCAGGAGACACCCTGGGCGTCGGAGGTCGCAGGACGATCTCCGGCCACCGTAGACGCGGGCCTGCGGGCGGCAAGTAATGGGTAGTTCGCCGTCCGATCAGTACCAGACCCGAGAGTCGACGGCGCGTAGTTTCCCACGCGCGCCTCAAAGAGATATCAGCCACCACTGACGGGGCGCAGATAAATACGTAACAGAGTTACCGCGTCCCTGGGCACGCAAGGAACTCTGGCAAGAAAGGAACAGGGGTGATGAGTTTTAGTCAGTAAAAGTCTGACACGCCCTCCCGCTCCACCCAGAGCGGGAGAAGTCATAGGATGATTTCCCACCCCCAAAAAAAAGGGTTCCATAACATAAAGGAAAATCAATATATTGATATTTGTTAGTAAAATACGTAACCATTAATCATTATCACCAAATTTCAAGTTCTTATGTCAATGGGAAGTTAAAAAATTCTTCGGAACATTTTGTGACAGACGACGGACACGTGAGTGAGAGCAATAGGTCCGTACGGAACCCTAAAAAATTGACCTTACCATACAAAATTATCATCAGCTGATCAAAATTAGTATGGGAGATCCGATTTTTTTTCGGCACCTAATTACTATTACTTTCTTGAAGAATATCTTCATTTCTATGGGCAGAAGCAATATTTAAAATAACACCACACATTTCCGTTTCGCTCTTTAGTAGTGGGTAAATAATAGATCTATAGTTACAGTAGGTCGCACGTAGGTATACTTCGACCTCTTGGGCTGGCCTAGCGTTGAACGGAGTTTCACTAGAATGCGAGGTCAGCTAAAACTGGTTTTGTACCAATAACGAGCAGCCTCCAGTACTAAATGGGATGATATTCCCTAATTCCATTCCAATTGTCGCTTTTATAAAATCCTACCAAAACGCGTAAAAAGCTGTTGTAGTTATTATATTTAATTTTAACTTTATTAAAAAAATACGTAAGTAGGTCACTTTGTGTAGGTAACATCTAAATTTTTAGTTTTAACTATCTTAGATAATGGTACGGATTCTGTTGTGCATAAACTACAGTTAATTTGGCTCTTCCTATCTTTTTCTTCTCTCTAATAAAACAAGAAAGAAACATTTTACGATTCTAAACCAACGAATACTGAATTTCAAGTTCAGTATTTTGTAAAATTTTAAAAACCAACATTTAAATACTCCCAAATCAGTAACCGGCCCTTAGTATTCTAACAACAGACAGCAAATAAATTAAAAAGAGAAGTTCGTCACAACAAGGCGATCATCCGTGTATTCGCTAACTCAGTTTTTTTTTTTTTGTTGACATCAATTTGATAGGCACTATCCACTATGCAGTACATTGCTCGGTGGACATCGATTATAATAGGCACTACGGTTTTCCTATAAGTCAAAGCAGCAATGTACGGCAAAGTGCCTATCAAATTGATGTCAACTGAGTTAGCGAATACGCCTGCTGTTTCTATTTAATAGGGTTTTCTATAATGACGTCCATCAGATGGCATTACTAAAGCGTCAGGTCCAGACACCTGTCAAAACGCTTCAAGTAAGGGTGGTATTACATCTATCCTAGATCTTTGTCCAATATCTATGTCCTTATTTGATCAAATTTCTTTGACGGATTTACTGGGCATACATCCGTCAAAGAAACTTGATCAAATTTCTTTGACCTAGGATAGATGTAATATACCACCCTATCAAAAACTGACCTATGTCAAGTTGACGTTAAAGTCATGTTCACGTCATTATGTTTCGTAATAGACTTTACGCCAAAGTGGCTCCAACTGATGGCGTAAATTTGCCTGAAACTCTTCATTCCGAGTGTACGTACGCGCAGCGGAATGTTGTTGAATTTAAAGATTTTAATTATGCAGATATTTAGTGTATGACGTCGTATAATTGTGTATGGTAAAAAAAAAATTGTGCACGCAACCATTGTGGAGAAATTCACCAAAAACTGATTCCGCTGGGCGAACGTTGTCCTGGCGGAACTTTTTTTAATCCATAGACTTTAGAAGAAAAGAGATGTGTACAAAAATTAGTGTGTATTTGTGTGTAATTGTGTATGTATGAATAAAACTAGTGCATGCATAAACTGCGGAGAAATTCAAGTTTCCGCTACGCGAACGTTTGGCCATTAGCTAGTTTTCATATAAAGCGCTTACATAGAGAACTGTAGATTTTTACATACGTTGTTTTGAATTTGTTTATATTTGTTTAAAAAACAGATTTAGAAAAAATCGTATCTTTTAAGATAAAAATATAAACGTAAAATACGCTTAATAGGTCTTAGTTCTTAAAGTATGCACTTTGGGGTCTAGATTTTCACGTTAATACAAACCTTGTAAGTGTCTGCAACATGTTGCCAAGTATCAATGATGTTCCGTTAGTAACTAAAGAGTTATAGGACAAATTTACCATGAACAGATCACTGTTTACAAAGCAGTCAAATATCACGACGTTCTGAAGGAATTGCATGGTAATATGTATGTCAATAATTAATGTATTCATTCAACTATTCTTATGCAAAATTTCATGTCATTAAATTCAGTAATTAAAGAAAAACAATTATAATACTGACGAAGCATCGAAAACCTACATAACCCGACCAAGTTCGGATGGCTACAAAAAAGCGGCCGTGCAATATATTTAGGTAACATCCCAAAATTTACAGTATAATACCGGTATTTAATTGGTATAGGTGATAACACAATTGTTGTTTCGATATAATTTATAGGGCATTTATTTTTGTACACCTACTTTTTTAAATGTATTTGACTATGACAGAAAGTAGGTACTATTTACGTAGGTACTTTATTTAAGTATGCGCTTGAGACTTGAGATATAATCTAAATATATTATTTAAGACAAATAAAATTCATCCTTAAATTCATTCCTGAGGCATTAAGTCCGCCTCTGTACTTGTATGTGTGTGAAGTGTTAAATAAATAAATAAATTCATACAGCTAATTTCTATTGAAGATTTCACGGATCAGGATTCTAACTATAGACCCCTTAGGGAAATTAAATATTTACCACATGTAAGTATGTACTACTGTTTAGGTAAATATTTATCATATTGTAGCTTATTACACTATTTAACCAATAGACTAGGCATGCACGAGCGTTCCCCTTTGCAACTTTAGTGGATCAAACAATCTAATAACTTAAAAAAAACTACTTCTTGAATCGTTTTTTTTTTCTTATGTATGTAAGCGTGTTCCCCCGCACCCCACCAAAATATGCAGAATTATTTTGTTCGAAGTTCGGTACGCTTAATCCTTTAGTTAAATAGTCTAAGTATTGTAGTTATGAATTGATCAAAAATATTCTTGTGTGAAAAAATAGACAACGCGCTGCGCGCAACGAGCAATAGGCGGCTTCCCGCTTGAAACGGTACTGTCATCCTTGAAGAAAAGAGAGGGCAATATGTTTTCGCGCGTATTCGTTTACTGTTGAACTTGAACCTGATTTTGTTTCATCCCCAGTCACAAACAAATAAATGTGCAGTCAAGGACAATGTGCGTATGCGCTGTTGTTTTGCTATGCATCGCCAATTCTCTGTAATAATAATATTACCTACATGTAATGATATACGTATGTGGGCCTCTCACAGATCGTCAACTTCTCGGCAACCTGGAACAACTTCCAGAACAAGATCACCACCTTCCTGGGTAAGGATAAACCGAGTAACAGGAACTTGCTCATTTAGTTGCAATTTTGTTGTAAATTAGACCTTGGGTCTATTGATATAGAGTTTAATTTGTGTACCTAATCGGTTTTTGAATTGAAATTTTGTGTGTGTTAGTACAACTCGGTCACATTAACTTGACGCATGGCGTCGATATAATAATGTCTTATGGTTATTATTAAAAAAATATTTTTCATTCAAGAAATGCAATTGTTTTACTTTTTCCTAACGCTTGTGTACGCAACTGTACCATATTAATAAATACTATATTGGAAGGTTAAGAACGTTTCTTAGATATATGGCACGGCCGCTTTTTGGTAGCCATCCGAACTTGGTCGGGTTATGTAGGTTTTCGATGCTTCGTCAGTATTATAATTGTTTTTCTTTAATTACTGAATTTAATGACATGAAATTTTGCATAAGAATAGTTGAATGAATACACTAATTATTGACATACATATTACCATGCAATTCCTTCAGAACGTCGTGATATTTGACTGCTTTGTAAACAGTGATCTGTTCATGGTAAATTTATCCTATAACTCTTTAGTTACTAACGGAACATCATTGATACTTGGCAACATGTTGCAGACACTTACAAGGTTTGTATTAACGTGAAAATCTAGACCCCAAAGTGCATACTTTAAGAACTAAGACCTAATAAGCGTATTTTACGTTTATATTTTTATCTTTTAAGCCCTACGATTTTTTCTAAATCTGTTTTTTAAACAAATATAAACAAATTCAAAACAACGTATGTAAAAATCTACAGTTCTCTATGTAAGCGCTTTATATGAAAACTAGCTAATGGCCAAACGTTCGCGTAGCGGAAACTTGAATTTCTCCGAAGTTTATGCATGCACTAGTTTTATTCATACATACACAATTACACACAAATACACACTAATTTTTGGACACATCTCTTTTCTTCTAAAGTCAATGGATTAAAAAAAGTTCCGCCAGGACAACGTTCGCCCAGCGGAATCAGTTTTTGGTGAATTTCTCCACAATGGTTGCGTGCACAAATTTTTTTTTACCATACACAATTATACGACGTCATACACTAAATATCTGCATAATTAAAATCTTTAAATTCAACAACATTCCGCTGCGCGTACGTACACCATTCCGACGTTTGTCCCCCTGTTAGGTTGTTTAGCGCATCCCCATAGGTAGACCGCAATTTTTTTTTCTTGCATATTTATTATTTGCAGCTCAGTATGGTAATAAAAAAAAATTACACTACTGAAACAAACATACGTAAGTACCTACCTATTTTATATGAAACATTTAGGACCGATGTTTCAAAAAACATCAGTTCTATTCTGTAAAATCTCACCGTGAAAACTTAGGTGAAGTGAACTTGAAGTGAGCTGTCTATCCATACAAAAAAGAGGAAAGACGGTTCACTTCACGCTCACTACACGGTGAGATGTTAACAGAATCGACCGGCTGATAACTTTTACCTCGGAAATAAAAATGTTAGTTTGACAGCTTTTGTATAGAAAATATGTTTAACAACAGAACAGTTTAGTTTATTTATTCTTCAAGTAAAAATCATCGGACTAGTGTAATGGATTGTTCAGAAGGGGAAAACAGAAACAAGCACTGAAGACTAATAGTTTTTTAATCGTCACAGACTCACAGAGCAACACAATCAAATTGCCACAAATTCTCTCTAGTCTTTTCCAGCCCAAAAACAACAAATACCCTCGCCGGAAATCAAAACCATCCCTCTCATAATAATATAAATTAATATTCCAAACACATTATTAAATTGACATACTTTTATCAGAAATCATAAGAATGGAAGCTATAAGTTTATAAACTATAATCTCTTAATTGAATAAGATTTACAGAGCTATTTTCAAGATAATTAATGAGTGCTCAGAGAGTTGGATCAATGATTATTAATTAATAAGGAATGATTACAGTACATTAGTGTTTATAAGAGTTGATAGATGGCGCTAGTAAGTTCTGTTAAGAAGAATACATCAGTAGATCCTGACGGCTACTGTTACACTAGTTGCTGTCAATGCCATTAGATGGCGTTGGTTGCTTGTTATTGGTGTGACGGCCGTACAGCTGGTGAGTACGAAGGATGAGGGATTGAAACTATTACATTCGGCCATCCTGCTATTGTCGTGGTCCCCCGCGGCGTTGGGCTCCAGCTCCTTCAGCCGCAGCGGCGACACTAAAATTCATGTTTGGCAGTACCTGGGAACAAAAAAAAAAAACCCACAGTATATTTCCTCTTTTTTTTTTAAATAGGTACCTATTCAATTTAGGTTACATTTTTATGTTGATTCATCACATAGATCATTCTTTCCACAATAGACTGAATTATATTCTCTTTGACCAGACATAATTTATTGTTACATCATGTTAGTTAGTTACCCCGTGGCCTCATATTTATAATTATATGAACAGCTTAATATGTATCAAATTAGCGATATTATGAGAATTTCTGTAACTTATGTATTAATCGATTCATATTCACACAGATTTATTTGCCTCATATGACATAGAAAAGTGCACTCCGATCTGTCTTGGAGTTTCATAAAGCGTAACTGGAATGACATTCACTCAGATCTATAGTTAGATAGATTATCACACAGATTTATTTGCTGTATCACACAGTATATCAGGATAGATATTCACATAGATCTTTCTGCCTTAACACACAGTTATTCACACAGATCTATCTGCTGTATCACACAGTTTAGCAAGACAGATATACACACAGATGTATCAGTATCACACAGATCAGCGATTACACAACCATTATTTTGTTTGGGTATTAGGTATTAGTTAAATTCTGTTCTGTAGGTACACTATTATGTGTTTATCTAATTTTAAATTGATGTGTTGTTGTTTATGCTACAGTTTTTGATACTTAATGAATTCTTGGATCCTAGTGTGGGTTAAGTGGAATAATACAATAATAAATAATATTAAGTAGGTTCATTTACTTTGAAATTATCAGATTATTACAGTACCTATTCATTTTTATTTGAACAAGTTATAATAACAATAGTTAGCAAAAGTAAGGGTTTACAGTACTTACAAGATTATCTAGTGCAGCCAAATGTTAGGATAAACTTAACTCTCTAATAAATCTATTAAATCATCTCTATCTATCTCGTGATCAGAATCTGTAGAACTGTCAGGCACTGATGACTGATATGGGCGAAGTGAATCACCAGGAACTACTGCACTAAACTTTTTATATCCCTTGACCCCTTGAATACTATTTATTGTGTATCGGTCAATAGTATGGTCTATTTTAGTGACCTTGTATGGTCCAGTAAACACACTCCCTAACTTTTTAGTGACTCCAACTGTTTTGTCACGAGATAAGCCTCCCTTCCACAAAACCAATTCACCTACGTTGTATTTCCTACATTTCTTATGTCGCTTATCGTACCGACCTTTCATAATTGCCATATTATTATCTATGCGCAATTTCGCATTGTGTCTACGTTCAAGTAGGTTTTGAGGATCAATGTTCTTAGCGACCCGGTTTGCAGGGTAAGCAGGAAATAAAGAGTTGTCATGCGAAAACATAAGACTAAACGGAGAGAATCCTGTAACAGCATGAGGACTGTTATTTATACCCCAGACTACATCCGAAAGTTTTTCATCCCATGTGCATTCGCTATCGGCGGTAGTGTTTAGGCCATTTATAATAGTTCTGTTTACTCGTTCTACCTGACCGTTCGAACGTGGACAGGCAATGGCATTCAATACATGTTTGAACTGTTTATCTAAGGAGAACTCTTTAAAATACCGACTTGTGAAAGCAACACCTCTATCTGTAACTATTCTATGAGGATTGCCAAAAATAGATATTATTTCTTTCAAGTTTTTAATAGTTTCTATAGAACTAGTGCCTTTAACAGCTCGAGCAAATACAAATTTTGTAAAAGAATCAATAACTACGAGTATGTATGAGAAACCACGGCGTGTTTTCAAAAATGGGCCCAAGTGATCTACATGTAAAGTATGCATTGGTATTGCTACTTTCTCAATGGGATGTAGCTCGCCCTCTGCTTTCCCATAATTACCTTTAGCATACGCACAGTGTAAGCAGGAATTTACATATTTCCGTATAAACCGAGTCATACCACAGAACCAAAACTGTGATTTTATTGATTTTTCGCACTTTTCAAAACCTATGTGCCCTACTTGGTCATGATACTTTTGTAACAGTGACCACTTTGAGAGTTTAGGTATTACAAACCGATCTCCGTGTAAAGTTTTTCGAAACAGACATCCGTTAATAATGGTATAATTTTTATTGATGTCCGGATTATCCGTACCCGCATTAATCTGTCGAATAATACTCTGTACCGTATCGTCTTGCAACTGCAGCGTGAGGCGCCAGTCTGCTTCGTCAATGTGAAGTATAGCAACGCCTTCAACCGGGTTGCGACTGAGTGCATCAACGTGTTTCATACGGTGGCCAGGGCGATATTCGATTTCAATATCAAAATCCTGGATTGTTAACCACCATCGGGCTATACGCGGTATCAAATCTTTTTTAGTCAGTGTGGTTCTTAATGCCGCACAATCAGTAATTACTTTAACTGGGATACCTGTTACATAAATACGGAAACGTTTAAGGGACTCAACCACGGCGAGAGTTTCTAGCTCATAGCTATGATAGTGCATTTCTTCTCTACTAGTAACGCGACTAAAGTAAGCAACAGGTTTTAAATCACCATCATTTTGGTATTGGAGTAAAATACCACCTAACCCTAAACTACTAGCATCAGTATGAATTTCTGTTTTAGCATGCGCGTCATAAATTGCTAAAACAGGGCGTTCAGTCAACGTAACTTTTAAAAGATTAAAAGAATGTTCTTGCTCCGGACCCCATACCCAGGCTAAGTCCTTTTTTGTTAAGCTGGTTAAAGGTCGAGCAATTTCAGCGAACCCTCTTACAAATTTCCGGAAATACGATGCTAAACCGATGAATTGTCGCAGTTCGTGCACGTTTCTCGGTTGTCTAAAATTAATAACACTGTTAATCTTTGCTTGCCCCGGGCGAACAGACCCTTCAGTAACCTCATGACCCAAATAATTGACGCTGGTTTTCAAAAAAGAGCACTTTTTTAAGTTTAGTTTTAAATTAGCTCGAGAAAGAAGTTTCAAAACATTCTCCAATAATTCTATACCTTCTTCTATTGTAACGGTGGGTAATGTGACGTCATCAAGGTATGTTGCAATTTTATTATCAAGGGACCCTAATGCCTTCCGAATTAACCGTGAGAAAACCGCCGGAGCGTTTGCCAAACCAAACGGCATTTTTAAAAATTCATACTGTCCAGTCGACGTAATGAAGGCAGTTCTATGAATTGAATTTCCCGCCATTTTAACTTGGTAATAACTTTGCGCCATATCTAGAACCGTGAAGTATACTTTTCCCGATAGTCGATTGATCTGATCATCAATGTGTGGTAGAGGGAATCGATCTTTTACAGTACGTGCGTTAAGAGCGCGATAGTCGATACATAATCGATAGTCACCTCCCTTTTTCTTTACTAAAATTACAGGACTCGCGTATTCAGAGTTCGATTCTCGCACTATTCCAGCAGATAGAAGGTCATTCACCTTTGCCTGTACAATTTCATTTTCTTTGTAGGATAATCGATATGGCTTACAAAACACAGGTGTTTCTGATGTAGTAGAAATATGCATCTCAATTAAATCCGTACAACCCAGTTCGCTGCTACATTCAGCAAAACAACCGGGATATTTATTAAGTAACTTTAATAATGACAAAGAATGTTTTTCTTCTATTACACCAATATCAAGATCTGCCAACTCAAGTATCTTGTTTGACTGATTATAATTATGTTGTGTACTATTTTCGGCACAACTTTGAGCAACGAAAGCTACGTCGCTTTGCATAAACATAGTTGCGCGCGCAATTAGTCGACCCGCAGACCATTGTAAACAAGAATCACCTAAATTAATTACGCGTAATTGTAAAATCGGTGTATTTTTTAAGATTAACTCTGGGATAAAGTACGATTCATTACCCATCGAATACAATCGTGAGTGGGTAACAAGTATTTCACTTGGCGCTAAATCATATGATGTGTAGACACATACCTCTGCGGTCGAACCAGGCGTGATTTCTACATCGTCGAACAAGAATAGGGAGACTTTTGTTACAAAGTCTTGGCTAGACAAACGCACGCTTGATAAAGGACAACCATAATCACTGTTTGTTATTAATGTCACGGATTTAGAGGTTATAATTAAATTTACGTTAGGCTGATTAATAATAGGTTGCCCCACAATTAAATCTATATCGTTGAGGTTTGTATTTGTTATCTCGGCACATGTTTGTAAGCTTATGTTATCTATACCTAGATTTAAGAACGCTTTCCCTAAGGAGTTTACAAGTAAGCCTCCAAAGCCTCTCATTACAACATTTGATGGTAACATACATAATTGCGATTTTTCGATCGCTTTTATTGATAATATATTTACTTTACTGCCAGTATCAATATATCCAACTGCATCAACCCCATTAATAAAGATTGGTTTTCGGTATAAATCTGAAATAATTTCAGTGGTGACATGATAAACATGCTGTACCTGTTGATTTTTTTGCGGGGGCGCCGTCGCCGGCGTATCCCGCGAGCTATTTCCGGCCGCATACCAGCAGGTGTTAGCAGAGTGTCCCGCACGCTGGCAGACCTGACAGCGTGTGGCGGGTGGAGCTCGACAGTCCCGCGCTTCGTGTCCCGGTCGCCGACAATTGTAGCACACCTTCGGAGCAGAGCTCCCCGCAGCAGAGCCCCGTTGCCAAGTCGACCTGCTCGGCTTCTGGTCGGGGGGCCGTCTGGTTCTTTCAGCTTTCGCTTCCCCGTAATTTTCCAGCGAAGAAAGGAATCCATAGTATAATTCTTCCGGCGTCATGTAGCCGCATGCCTTCGCGTTCGCACGCAGCTCCGCCGGTAATCCCCGGATGAGACACGACGTCGCATTCTCCCCGTCCAGGCCACACTTTTTCATTAGAGATATTTTATCGTGGTAGTACCGCGTCATGGTCTCGTTTCCCTTTTGGCGTGCAAGCATTTCTTCTAGACGGTCGACGAAATCGGTGGTGCGTGGAAAGGCTTTGGACAGCCATTCCTTCCAAGTGGCCCACGTGGCGCTATAATCCTCAAGGTCGTCGTACCAGTCGCGCGCTGCGCCGCGTAGCCGGGTTTGCATCACAAAAACCCTGTCTTTCTCTTCCCAGTTGTAGATATCACCAAGTTGGTCTATCTTGTGAAGCCAACCTTTCACATTTGTATTTTTCTTCGCAGGATCGAATTTGGGAATGATCTCCGTGTCCAGGTATGTTATCCTTGGTCTTTTGTTGGCAGGTAGCTGACTAAAGGAGGATTGCGAAGAAAAAAAATCGGGACTTTTTCCCTCATGGCGTTCGCCATTTTCTAGAGATTCGACGCTTGGCGACCGTCTCCCTAAGCCGCGGATATAAGGGCCGTGGAATCCTTCCATCCCACTTCTGAACTGTAATGGATTGTTCAGAAGGGGAAAACAGAAACAAGCACTGAAGACTAATAGTTTTTTAATCGTCACAGACTCACAGAGCAACACAATCAAATTGCCACAAATTCTCTCTAGTCTTTTCCAGCCCAAAAACAACAAATACCCTCGCCGGAAATCAAAACCATCCCTCTCATAATAATATAAATTAATATTCCAAACACATTATTAAATTGACATACTTTTATCAGAAATCATAAGAATGGAAGCTATAAGTTTATAAACTATAATCTCTTAATTGAATAAGATTTACAGAGCTATTTTCAAGATAATTAATGAGTGCTCAGAGAGTTGGATCAATGATTATTAATTAATAAGGAATGATTACAGTACATTAGTGTTTATAAGAGTTGATAGATGGCGCTAGTAAGTTCTGTTAAGAAGAATACATCAGTAGATCCTGACGGCTACTGTTACACTAGTTGCTGTCAATGCCATTAGATGGCGTTGGTTGCTTGTTATTGGTGTGACGGCCGTACAGCTGGTGAGTACGAAGGATGAGGGATTGAAACTATTACACTAGTAGCTTCTGTCAACGGCTTCACCCGCGTGGAATGACAAAGTTTCATACAAACAAAATCTCCTTTTTCACCCCCTCAAAGGTCGAATTTCGAAAAACCTCTTAGTGCTCCCCTACATTATTATAAAAGGAAGCCGTGTGCAAAATTTCTGGTTCCTAGTCTCAGTAGTTTCGGCTGTGCGTTGATATGTCAGTCAGTCACTCAATTTCTCCTTTTAAATATATCGATTGACAAATCAGCCCTAAAACAATTATTTTATTTGAAGAATAATTTTATGACATACTAGCGGACGTCACGCGGTTTCACCCGCGTAGTTCCCGTTCCCGTGGGAGCACGCGGAGAAAATATAGCCTATATTACTCGCTGATAGTGTAGCTTCCCAACAGTGAAAGAATTTTTCAAATCGGTCCAGTCGTTTCGGAGCCTATTCAATGCAAACAAACAAACAATCAAATCTTTCCTCTTTGTAATATTAGTATAGATTTTCCTTACAAAAGTTGTCAAAACGCCATTTTTATTCCTCAAAATAAATGTCTGACTATTGAAATATCAATCCTAAAGAAAAAAAAAAAAAGCGGCCAATTTGAACTTAGAATGTTGCATTGATCATTTTAAAACGAAAGTAAAAACATTATTTTGTGGACTACCCCCTGGTTGATTCGCCATCTCTTGACATTGTAAATTGTAAAATACATGCCTGGATCGGATAATTTTAAAACGAAATTCCAGCAAGAAATGTATCATGGTGTTCTAATGAAAGAAATAATGTTTTCTTCCTATTAAATGATTTTACTTTGAATAAATTCTACGACATTAAACAAAAAATCTGTAATATTTAATTTGTCTGTGATTTATATAAGTACAGAATGATTTGGTTATTATTTATTATTATTATTTATACATAAATATAATGCTTTTGACGAACTTGTTGTTTCATTATTTTCCGTTGAAGGTGGGCCTGTAATAGGGGTGATTATTGGGTTAATAAAAAAAAACTATTAAAAAAATTCTATTTGGTATTATCAGTATTAGGGGACCTATGAAATCAGCGTTTTGTATGGAGAATTTTAAAGAAGTTGCATTTTTCGTACTAACATTTTCTTAATGTATTTAACAACTGTAGTGGACTGTATGATACAGGGTGTACGTACGCGCAGCGGAATGTTGTTAAATTTAAAGATTTTAATTATGCAGATATTTAGTGTATGACGTCGTATAATTGTGTATGGTAAAAAAAAATTTGTGCACGCAACCATTGTGGAGAAATTCACCAAAAACTGATTCCGCTGGGCGAACGTTGTCCTGGCGGAACTTTTTTTAATCCATAGACTTTAGAAGAAAAGAGATGTGTCCAAAAATTAGTGTGTATTTGTGTGTAATTGTGTATGTATGAATAAAACTAGTGCATGCATAAACTTCGGAGAAATTCAAGTTTCCGCTACGCGAACGTTTGGCCATTAGCTAGTTTTCATATAAAGCGCTTACATAGAGAACTGTAGATTTTTACATACGTTGTTTTGAATTTGTTTATATTTGTTTAAAAAACAGATTTAGAAAAAATCGTAGGGCTTAAAAGATAAAAATATAAACGTAAAATACGCTTATTAGGTCTTAGTTCTTAAAGAATGCACTTTGGGGTCTAGATTTTCACGTTAATACAAAGCTTGTAAGTGTCTGCAACATGTTGCCAAGTATCAATGAAGTTCCGTTAGTAACTAAAGAGTTATAGGACAAATTTACCATGAACAGATCACTGTTTACAAAGCAGTCAAATATCACGACGTTCTGAAGGAATTGCATGGTAATATGTATGTCAATAATTAGTGTATTCATTCAACTATTCTTATGCAAAATTTCATGTCATTAAATTCAGTAATTAAAGAAAAACAATTATAATACCGACGAAGCATCGAAAACCTACATAACCCGACCAAGTTTGGATGGCTACAAAAAAGCGGCCGTGCAATATATTTAGGTAACATCCCAAAATTTACAGTATAATACCGGTATTTAATTGGTATAGGTGATAACACAATTGTTGTTTCGATATAATTTATAGGTCATTTATTATTGTACACCTACTTTTTTAAATGTATTTGACTATGACAGAAAGTAGGTACTATTTACGTAGGTACTTTATTTAAGTATGCGCTTGAGACTTGAGATATAATCTAAATATATTATTTAAGACAAATAAAATTCATCCTTAAATTCATTCCTGAGGCATTAAGTCCGCCTCTGTACTTGTATGTGCGTGAAGTGATAAAAAAAAAAAAAAAACCATACAGCTAATTTCTATTGAAGATATCACGGATCAGGATTCTAACTATAGACCCCTTAGGGAAATTAAATATTTACCACATGTAAGTATGTACTACTGTTTAGGTAAATATTTATCATATTGTAGCTTATTACACTATTTAACCAATAGACTAGGCATGCACGAGCGTTCCCCTTTGCAACTTTAGTGGATCAAACAATCTAATAACTTAAAAAAAACTACTTCTTGAATCGTTTTTTTTTTATGTATGTGAGCGTGTTCCCCCGCACCTCACCAAAATATGCAGAATTATTTTGTTCGAAGTTCGGTACGCTTAATCCTTTAGTTAAATAGTCTAAGTATTGTAGTTATGAATTGATCAAAAATATTCTTGTGTGAAAAAATAGACAACGCGCTGCGCGCAACGAGCGATAGGCGGCTTCCCGCTTGAAACGGTACTGTCATCCTTGAAGAAAAGAGAGGGCAATATGTTTTCGCGCGTATTCGTTTGCTGTTGAACTTGAACCTGATTTTGTTTCATCCCCAGTCACAAATAGGCGTGGGCAAAGTGTATCATTTTTGCGATTGGAACATTTGCATCTGGATCACTGAAATGATCCGAATCACTGATATGTTTCATTTGGATCATTTGGATCATCGGCTCAAATGATATAAAATACAGAACGAAACAAATGATATGAAATACAGAGCGTTTACTACTGAGTCAGAATTATATGTAAACAACGCCGAATGTTGCATTGTATTTTTTTTTAAGTGTACAAAATATAGTACATTTTAAAATGTAAGAATTAAGATTATAAATAAAATCGATCTTCCTTCATACTTTAACCAGGCTTAGGAATGGCGGCTATTCGATAATTTATGGCCAGCTGGCTAAAACGCTTGTTAATGCAAAAATTAAAAATAAGGAAATAACAATCATATAGTATTTGATATGTAAGCGCCATAATGTAATCTCTGTAATAATAATATTGACAAAGTGTGTTATTAATGTTATAGTGTAACAGTGAAGCATAACATAATTATGTAGTAGGAATATTGAGTGAATGATAGTGAGAAGCTGATAACAGATATAAGGTAAGATTTTATAATAAATTAATAGCTATAGACTTATTCATTTACGTAGGTAATTTATTAGGCAGATAAATTATAATAATTGTGTTATGTTAACATTGGACAGACACCATAAACCCAAGTTAATATCTACTGATTGATCTTATTCTATATCTATTTACTTAAATCTATAATAATAAATTATACAAGATATATATTATAATATAATCGTAACAAAGTAGATGTTTTTCCTGGTTAAAGACAAACTACTGAATAGATCTAAACTACTAAACGACCGAACAGATTATAACGAAATGTTGAAAAGAAATATTGTTATTAAATAATCACCTTATGTTTATTACCTACATGTAATGATATACGTATGTGGGCCTCTCACAGATCGTCAACTCCTCGGCAACCTGGAACAACTTCCAGAACAAGATCACCACCTTCCTGGGTAAGGATAAACCGAGTAACAGGAACTTGCTCATTTAGTTGTAATTTTGTTGTAAATTAGACCTTAGGTCTATTGATATAGAGTTTAATTTGTGTACCTAATCGGTTTTTGAATTGAAATTTTGTGTGTGTTAGTAAGACTCGGTCACATTAACTTGACGCATGGCGTCGATATAATAATGTCTTATGGTTATTATTAAAAAAATATTTTTCATTCAAGAAATGCAATTGTTTCACTTTTTCCTAACGCTTGTGTACGCAACTGTACCATATTAATAAATACTATATTGGAAGGTTAAGAACGTTTCTTAGATATATGGCACGGCCGCTTTTTGGTAGCCATCCGAACTTGGTCGGGTTATGTAGGTTTTCGATGCTTCGTCAGTATTATAATTGTTTTTCTTTAATTACTGAATTTAATGACATGAAATTTTGCATAAGAATAGTTGAATGAATACACTAATTATTGACATACATATTACCATGCAATTCCTTCAGAACGTCGTGATATTTGACTGCTTTGTAAACAGTGATCTGTTCATGGTAAATTTGTCCTATAACTCTTTAGTTACTAACGGAACATCATTGATACTTGGCAACATGTTGCAGACACTTACAAGGTTTGTATTAACGTGAAAATCTAGACCCCAAAGTGCATACTTTAAGAACTAAGACCTAATAAGCGTATTTTACGTTTATATTTTTATCTTTTAAGCCCTACGATTTTTTCTAAATCTGTTTTTTAAACAAATATAAACAAATTCAAAACAACGTATGTAAAAATCTACAGTTCTCTATGTAAGCGCTTTATATGAAAACTAGCTAATGGCCAAACGTTCGCGTAGCGGAAACTTGAATTTCTCCGAAGTTTATGCAAGCACTAGTTTTATTCATACATACACAATTACACACAAATACACACTAATTTTTGGACACATCTCTTTTCTTCTAAAGTCTATGAATTAAAAAAAGTTCCGCCAGGACAACGTTCGCCCAGCGGAATCAGTTTTTGGTGAATTTCTCCACAATGGTTGCGTGCACAAATTTTTTTTTACCATACACAATTATACGACGTCATACACTAAATATCTGCATAATTAAAATCTTTAAATTCAACAACATTCCGCTGCGCGTACGTACACTGATACAGGAGTAATTCCTAGTGTGGGGCAACGTTTTTTTAAAAAAACAAACAAAACATACAATGCGTGAGTACACAATGTGTGTAGAGTCATTTATTTATTTATTATTTATTTATTTAACCAGAACGACAAAATGCCAATTACACATTACAAATTAAAACCAAAATACAAATTGTATAAAACACATGAAGAATAAAATAAAAAATATTACAATTGCACAAAATTATGCATACTTAATTCAGTGCCTTTCACTCAGTCTTCTCGCAAATCGTCAGACATTCAGACAATATCTTTTTCCATTCATCAGCGAACAGATCTAATCCAGGACTGGACTATAGGAGAGCATTGAGTGCATTTAGCATTCGCGGAATGGGTGACATACTTCGTGCATCCGTGCGGCAACGTGGCACCATAAATAATTTATGCCGTCTCGCTCGGCAATAGTTGTCAGGAACAAAAATGTTACACAGCGCCGCATGTAGACAAGGAGAGTCGATGCTACCGTTTATTATTTTGCAAGCAGTTACAAGCTGGTCAAAAGCTCGTCTCACCTGAAGTGAGGTAAAGCCCAAGCAACCCAGCAGAAATTTGGTTGGATACATATATGGGTAGTACCCAAACCTACGTTTGTAGAAATACCTTAAAAATGTTTTATGAACTTTTTACACCATAAGGGTATAAGATTTCTCGTAAGGGTTCCAAACACAAGAGCTAGAATCAAGTTTACTTCTAACAAGTGTGTTATAAAGAAGTCGGATCACTTGATGGTTTGTAAACTCACGACAATTTCTCAGGACAAACCCTAACCTCCGAAACGACTCTTTGGCTAGAGCAATAATGTGGTCATGAAAGGTAAACTTAGTATCAAAAATAACACCAAGATCTTTGACCGTCATGACTCTTGCTATTTCTTCGTTATTTAAACTGTAATGGTATTGAATTGGATTTCGTGAACGACTAAAACTCATAACGCAACATTTAGATGGATTGAAATGCATTTGTTAATCATTGACCAGCACTCACTTATAGCGTCAATGTCTTTTTGAAGGGCTACAAAATCAGCTGGAGTTTGAACCTCAGAATATAGCTTTAAATCGTCAGCGTATAATAAACATTTGGAGTGATTCAAAACTTGTGGAATGTCGTTTATCATTATTAGAAACAGTAAAGGTCCTAATATTGAACCCTGGCTGACTCCTGAACGTGTGTCATACGGCTGAGAATTGTACAGGCCCAGTCGCACATACTGTTTACGATCTCGAAGATAGTCAGCGATCAATAAAAGAAGTTTGGGAGCAAAACCTATGGCACTTAATTTATCTAATAGAATGTCATTATTAATTCTGTCAAAGGCTTTTTGAAAGTCAAAATATAAGACATCCACCTGCTGGCCTTGGTCCATACTGTTTGTGATGTAGTCAGCTAGAGTTACGAGATTAGTGTTAACTGATCTTTTGAAGCGAAAACCGTGTTGTTCATTACACAAGTATCTATTGACTGTGTGTCTGGCTTATGTTACGCGACGTGCCTATATTAACTTAGCACACGCCGCGTACAGTGTATGTACTGTTGTGTAGTGTTCCTGTTTGATTAGGTCGCGTGTAAGTGAAGGCGAATTACTCGGCGTCAGTTGGTGGCAGGCTGCTGGCGGCGGTCTCACCCTGGTAGAGCTGTTATTGCGTTTATCTGTACCTCGTTGACTGCTGGACTTGTTGCTGGAGGGTTTGCTGTGGATACTGCGGCGACTGTAGCGGGTTCAAAATGCTCCATCATTTTGTCTGCCATCGCGGCTAGCACTTCAAGCGACGACTCGGTGTTTACGGAAAGTACTGCGCGCACCTGTGCGGGCAGCTGGTTGAGCCACATGACCTTCAGTGCCTCATCTGACAGTAACTTGCCGCTGAGGTCTCGCATTTTACGCAGCAGCTGGCTTGGCTTGAGATCGCCGAGCTCGAGGCCGCTGAGAAGCTTCTGTAACTGCCGGTGGTCTGACTCCTGGTACGTTGAGATGAGTCTTTCTTTGAGCGCACTGTACTTGCCGGTGCTCGGTGGGTGCAGGATGATGTCTCCAATTTGTTCAAGGTCGCTGTTGCCGAGTAGCGGAACGACAAGGTTGAATTTTTGTTCCTCACTTATCTTGCTGGCAGCGACGGCGGCTTCAAATAGCGCAAACCATAGTCGTGGGTTTTGGCGCCAAAAAGGTGGTAGTCGTGCAGGTAGTGAGACTGATGCCACGTCGTTTGTCGCTGCTGTACTGCCCTGAGCATCGCTGAAGTTTTCCATCTTGTTCGGAATGTTGTTCAGTTCAAGAGTTCACTGTGTTCAGGTTTCACGGGGTCACCACTTTAGTGTTGTTGGTACTAAATAACTTCTGGGGTTCTCGTCGTAAATGAAAACTCAGGGCGACTGTATAGAATGATGATCTGCTGATATATCTTTTATTGACAAAAACCACTTCTTATAAATACATTGTTCATGTTACATTTAGACATAGTTCTAGCTAGTGTTTACATCATTTCCACCAATAGCGACGCGCGTAGGGCAAGAAACGCGCGGGGCGCGGGGCGCTGTTTTGCACACGGCACTAATCCGTCTGCGCTTGATTGCGAATCTATAAATATGAGTCGCGCGCAGAGTGCGGTCCTTTTCCCCCAGCGCCGTCGACGAGTGGACACCTATACTGCTGCAGCTCTTGCTTGCTCTGCTTGCGCTAACCATCTGCTTCCGGAGCGAAACTCATTCTATCCTGTTTCTTGGCTGGTCAAAACGTGTTGCTCACTGCTTCTTACAGAGACTGTCAAAACGTGGTATTTGGTTCTGAGGTATTGGTAACTGTTATGGTGGTAAGGTAGTAAGGTGGTATATGGTTCTATGGTAACTGCGACAGGTACTGTGTCGCTACAACCTCATTTTTAAATATCTGCTAGCACCATGAACTCAATTATGAAATTAAATTTAAAAAAAAATGTATTGTTTTTTATTTACTATACAAATCGTGAGTACCGAAACGTAATCGAATGAAATTAGCGCGAAAAAAACGTTTGATAGTTGTCACTCGTCGTATGTTCTCACAGTCAAGAGCGTCTATCGTACGCCTATTTGTAACTAAGATTGATTAAGACCACTGCATCCCCGAAGTCCCATTCTTCGTGTTCTGCTGCTCATCTCCCGAACCTGAAGTGCTAAGTGTCGTGCAAGTGTTGGACTCTAGTGAGCTAGTGGCAATGACAACTTAGGGTGCAAGAGCGAGCGAAGCGAGCTCGGGACTTAGGGCACCCCGACTCGGACAGGTTAGGTTAGAAGGGGATGGCGGGGTCAAGAGAGCGAGCGAAGCGAGCGAACAGACCCCGCCATCCATTCGTGGCACTCAGAAGTAGGAGCCCCGCGAGGCGGGGCTCCGTCGACCCGAGGCTCCATCGACATGCAAACCTAAAACATTATAATAAAATAAAAAGTGCCTTTGCCCTTCGACGAATGACCTTGACCTTCGGCTTTTAGGGTGTTAATCTTGACCTTGAAGATGCCATTGCTCGTATTATTGCTTGGAAGTAGTCTTTACACTCATCACGTGATCTTCGTAACCCTTAATTTTTCACCAATTTTGAAAAATTTTGACAATTTTTTCTCGGCCCGGTTTTGCGCGTTTTAGGGTTTTCATACTTACACTAAAAAGGGTATCTTCTACCCAAAAAAAAATACCTACTATAAATTCGCGATTGGCGCTAAATGAAAGTGCTTCCATATACTCTTCAACGAATACAGAATCTTTTGTTTAATAACTAAATCTAAAGATATTTTAGCTAAAATTAAGTATACGTACTGGTGCAAAGTTATGTTCGGGTGATTTCCGCTTCTTTTGATGCGAAATCCGATTATATTGCAATCGGGCATCTTGCTATTCATGTATGTATTGCTATTCATGTATGTATGCAGAGCTCGCTTCGCTCGCTCTTGTATCCTAAGTTGTCATTGCTTTTTCACCTAGTGAAGATTATGTGAGTGTTAAGTTTAGTGTGTAATGTAATATATAACTTAATAAAAAAATAAAACATACGACGAGTGAACGACGTAAGACTAGGTAATATGGTCAAAAGACTATAGCCTTCCCTTCGGGTTAAAAAAAAAATACTACGAGTGACAACTGTCAAACGTTTTTTTCGCGCTAATCTTACATTCGATTACGTTTCGTTACTTACGATCTTTAGAGTAACTATAAATAGTACAACTTTTTTAAATGTAATTTTATTATATTTTCTTATTGAGTTCATGGCGGTAGCAGATATTTAAAAATGAATTAAAGGTAAAAACTCGCAATATTTACACTAAAAACCTTTAAATTCCACTGTCGCTTTGTCTAAACGTAAAACGAAACGACCTAGGAATGAAATTTGTACAACATCTGTGGCATAATGTCAATTTTATTAAGTAATTAAGTAGAATTTTCTGAAACTTTAGGATTTTTTTTCTCAAAAAGTAGACGTTTGAGCGTTAAAATGTTAATTTCCCGTTTGCCTTTCTTTTTAACAGTTTATTTATTTTGTTTTTTTCTTATTAGGAAGGCGAAAGTCTTTTGACCATATTGCCTAGTCTTACGTAGTGTATTTATACTTTTTTCCATTATAATGCAATTGTAACACATTTTAATGTTTTTTGTAGTATTTGGCAACAAATGTGTCGAGTCAGCCTTCTCGGCAAACTTCGCTGAGGTAGTCAGTACTACAATAAATTTTCAGCTCCATTTTCCCGAGATCGCGCCTGTTTTAATGATTCCACATATTGACCATTTGCGTTGACACTTGAGACACAAAACTACACCAATTTTACATCACAATATCCACTAGGAATCAATAAACGAAAAATTAAAACAGCCACTGAATTTCACTGGACAAAATCCCGCCAGAAACTCTTCTTTTTAACAGTTGTATTTCATGAAATCATTTTCTTGTTTTTGCAGGGATAGAGTAGTCCATGCATGACATATATATTATTATGGTTCTTTATTGGTTTTACGTTTTACTTTCAAGGCTATAAACGAAAAAAGAAAATTTTGCTGGAAACAATCAGTGTTGTAAAAAAGATGTCAACAAAAACAATTCATATTCTGTTCCCTTCACTTTGAAGAGAATCATGTTTCAGCCGGACACTGAATAAAGTAACACAAGGTGACGATGCTTTACCAATGCTTTACGTTTACGAGCCATAATGGTAAGTAACACTGTTTATTATAAAATTGTCCAACATGATTGCGTAGTGGGTGATAAATGATGGTGATGACTTCAAGTGCAACACTTGCCTAACGGGCACAAAGAGTGATGCAAAGAATGTGTTTGAGTGTAGTCCTAAGATTAATTGCCAAAATAAGACAAACTTGTTTATTTGGTTGCACTAAGTACATACGTACATACTCCTTTTAAAGGAGTTTTTTAATGTCACCAGTAGTCTGCTTTTTGTGTCAATGTACTTTTCAAATATATTATGAGGACTTGTAAGTATATTAGCAGTGTTATTCTGTAAAAATCTCCCTGTGAAAACTTGGGTGAGGTGAACATTAAGTGAGCTTATGTACGATTATTTAGCTCATTATCCACTCGAGAGCTACTGAACTGGTGAGCTATTGAGCGAGTGAGTGAGAAGTGCACTCAACGACCGAACGAGAACTCTTCTCAACCTACAAATTGCAAATGAAATGAGGCCATTTAAAATAATAAGTAACAATCCTAATAATAAAATTGAGAAACATCAAACATATTAATAATTTTATTGCTTGGTTACAGCCTGCAATTCCATCAAATATGTCTGGCATTTTAATTGAAAGTGATCAAAATCAAGACGAACTCTCAACATCTGGATATGGTGCTCTGAATATGGTATTTAGTCACCAGCACGTCCGCTGCGCCAGGTTTAGCCGCTAACGTCTCCGCTGCACCAGATTTGGCTGTTAGTATCTTCACTGCACCAGGTTTAGCCGCTAGCACCTCTGCTGCGCCAGATTTATCGGTATGACTAGCTTCAGTTTTTCTTGTCATCATTATTTGCGAATTTGATCTCAATGATAATATGTCATCGACTGAATTAAGACTGTGTGGGAGATATCTCTCGCTTGTCTTCAATATCTATTAAAGCTTACTTTTATTTTATTTGATTTCAGGTACACATCTAAAATGATTAAAAAATTACAGGACAAATGTCAAAAACAGCCCAAGAAGAAAAGTCCAAAAAGAGACTTAATGAGAAAGTTAAAAAACAAACGAAAAAAAAATCTCTTTAGTAATTTCTTTCCTTTTTAAATCTTTGATAGATTTAAAAGGGAAAGAAATTTATTAAATTCAAAACCCCAAGCTTTGTTTATAAAGTGTAATAGAGGTACACATGAATTTGAGATACAAATATTGTGGGAAGAACTACTACTACTCTACTGAAAGAATATCACACAGAAATTACCTGAACAAAATTGTATTGTTCAGAAATGAATGAGATTGATTTGTTTAATATAAAGACTTTACTATAATTATTGTTGACTTCTTATTAAAACCCAAAAATCATCTGCATGTTAGAAAAGATATGTGTTGGAGATGTCCGTGCTGGGAGCCCACTGCGGATTCAGCGTCATTTGTTTTCTTTGAACTTGTTGCCTCCGTCTCGAAGGTCTACGAGTACTTAACGCAAGGCTCTAGAATAGCACTAACACTGTTACTTTTACATTTCATTTTAATTGACACAAAATATTGATATAAGTACCTACTTACTGCATTTCGTTTCTTGTAATAGCTAAAAGCACAAATTCCAAGACACTTAAAAAAAGTGACTTCAAATAAAAAAAAAAAAATTCAAAAAAACCTGGCTGAAAAACAAGTTGGTGGGAGTTATTTTAGTTCAATTTATTGATTTCATGCAACCAACTACATCAGACTGCTTGAAAAGTGACTTGTTTGGAACTTTTTATTTGATTTTTTAAGTCGGGTTTTTGAAAATGTTTTTTATTTTTGTTTTATACACTTCAGTGAGTTAGATTTTTGGAATCGCCTCCTCGAACCCTTTATTTTGATACCCCACTTAATATAGTTAGTCGACTTTCATTTTTTACTTTTTCACAATTTATGGCGTCTCGTGGTCGCCATATTTTATTTTGATTACTTTCATGTCATTAGTAGCACTCGCAAGATTAAAATAAATCAATTGACGTAAGAATTATCAAAATCGGCCCACGCTTTCGGTCTCTATAACGCCTCAATGGAACAAATATACTTAAATACATTTAATCCTAAATACATACCTACATAGGCTGATAAACATTACCCTCCCTTGCGTCGCGCAGTAAATAGGAAACTACGTATTGTGGGGTTCTGGAAAATCACGGCGCTTCTGACCTTCTGGTCGCGGGAAAACTACACCTTAGAAGCGTTCTAGCGCTGCGTGTCTATACTGTTTTGTTAAAGACGACTAATTATTGTTTCAGCGCGAACATTACATAATCTTGTCAAAATGTAGCATTTCCTTTGCTTTTATGATAGCGTCTCTATTACGTAGTAACATATTAACTCAATGCCACTGGTAAAAGTAGCCGTTGATATTGTACCGTAACAATATGAAAACATTCTCACAATCTTTTATCGATGTTTTTAATAAAGAGATATCGATATGGGCTACCCTATTATCCGCCATTTTATCCTCTCAGACTCTCAGTTACCAAAGAGAATACCTATGTCAGTTACTTGTAGGTATGGCACGTTTTTCTTGTAAGGAAATTATATTCTCTTTGCTTGTAGGTATGCCCAAGCCCAGTCCATAGGATTTAAAAGTCAGTTGTCTGAAACCTCTGAATAAGGAATTCTTACCTCAATGGTCTGAAACTGAATGTTTGATTTGATGTATTCTCTATAATTGTATTACTCTTTGGATGTATTATATTAGTGCTCTGTGGTCTGAATCGTGATTTTTGCCTATTAAAATTAATGTTTTACATTTTTCTGTTTTAAGTAATCTATAGTTTATATAACTATTATGAATGAAGAAAAGTGATTGGGTAGCTATCCAATAAACACAAACAATGCTCACTCGTTTAAAATCCCATGTTGGCGGTTCATTTAATAAAACAAATAATGAGCAAAAATATTTGCCGGAAAAGTGCAGAATATGCTTAGACGACGACGGTGAAATACCTATATTTGGCGCTAACGATATTTCCGATAACGTGGCGGAGTTTGGAAATATCAAAGTTGGTAAAGATGATAACCTACCGCAGTATTTATGTGAACCTTGCTCTGCTTTGCTGGAATCCGCAATGTTGTTCCGCAAAACTGCTAAACAATCTGATGACGTGCTCAGGCAGTCCTTTGACACAGAAGAGTCAGGTTGTAAACAAGAAGATGAAACTTACATTAAAAGAGAGTATCTTGAGTTCAATTGTACTGAAGATGAAACTAACAGTAAAAGAGATTATCTTGAGTTAAATTCTACTAACGATGAAACTAGCATTAAAAGAGATTACCTTGAGTTAAATTGTACTGAAGATGAAACTTACATTAAAAGAGAGTATCTTGAGTTAAATTCTACTTCTGATTCAGAATCGGACCTAGATGACTTTGATAGGCTGAAGCGCAATATCAAATCTGAGGACGAGACTACCAGTTATAATCCTACTATTTCTGAAGTTGATACTCAAGATAGTAATGATAATAAGGACTTCCAATCACATTTACTTCACGTTAAACGAGAGGAGGATGGATCTATCAATGAGGTGGACAGCGAAACAATCATGATTATTGTTTCTGACAAAGGTAAACAAAATCTGGAACATGATGAAGATGAAAGTAGTTACATAGATTCTGATAATGATGACATAACAACAAAGCATAGTGAAAAATCTCTTATGAAAATACTTCCTTATCAAAGAGAATGTGAAGTCTGCCATAGTGTAATTTTAAAAAGTGCTTATAAAGTACATTTGAAAGAACACAGAAAAAAATACAAAGACAAATACAACAAAAAGTATGGTAAAATAAAATGTGAATTTTGCGGAAAGCATATAAGCAAATCATATCTTAAAATTCACATGAAAACACGTCATGGTACTCCTGAGGAACAGGCTGGAACTCTCGTCAAATGTACAATTTGTAGTAAAATGTTCAAGATGCGTTATTACAACGATCATGTTAGAAGAATGCATCCAACAAAAAGTGAAAAGAACCAAACAATTAATGTTAAGGGGAAAGAACTGCAACTGCCAGCACCCAAATATAATCAATGTCCTGTTTGTGACAGAAAAATTAGAGAAATTGATTATAAATTACACCTAGAGAAGCACAATGGGCCACTCCCACGATATGTTTGTGAAAAATGTGGAAAGGTGTTCAAACATCCATCTGCCTTTAAAACTCACTGCCTTACCCACGGCAGTGAATTAAAATATAAATGCCAGTTCTGTCCATATAGAGGGTTACATCAAGGACTACTCAAAATTCATGTGAGAACACACACCGGCGATTACAACTACAAATGTACTGAATGTCCCGCTAAGTTTATAACAAAGAGTAACTTGACCAAACACCTCAACAGACACAAAGGTCTCTGTACCTACAAATGTGAGCAGTGCAATAAAGGTTTTTATGGCAAACGGGATCTTGAAAAGCACAACAGAAATGTTCACATGTTTGTTAGACAGCATATTTGTGAGTATTGTGGTAAAGCATTTGGACACCGGGACAACATACTGAGCCATCAGCTGAAAGTACACAAAAGAGAAAAGATAATGCCCATGGGTCGTATGCCCTCCTACCTAAAAGCAGAATTAATGCAGTTTGATTGAAAATAATTAATTGTAGTTCTTAATATTGTAGTTTGACCACAAATATATTTTGTATTATAAAAGTGATGTTTGATTTACTATGCCATCATCACATAGTATAATACTAGCATACCATCATTATCTATTAAATATGCAGGTGAAAGGCAGTTTCTATTCACACATTCACTATCAGCTAAACTTGTCCACTTCTGGTCATAATCGCAAAAATAGTCTCTCGTCCAGCAACTAGCTGACAGCTTACCTTGAAGATCTTCACTCCACCTGCTCTCCTTCCCTATGCTTAGTTTGTTTGGTCACCCCAGTGACACTAAGCCGGTTTACAATAATTGCATCAAGGATTTGCTGTAATATGGTTTTCTGAGAGGCCACGGCAAATTACCACAATTGTGGGTGAACTTTACCCCAGCCAGATAATGTTGACATTAGTCATTTAAATGATGTAGATAATTAGTTGCCTAGCTTCTGTAATTGTTGCACACATTTTCAAATTTGTTGCACTTATAGTTTTTTAGTTATTTCACAAAAACATTTCCTGCTGGGGTAACGTTACCGCAGCCAGACATTTTCTTTTTTAATGGTATTATCGAAATAAGTATTAGCTATATAATTAGTGTGCGTAGTCGCAGCGGAAAAATGTCGAATTTCTTAACTTCAGTTTAGCAGATATTTAGTGTATGACGTCGTGTATGGTAAGTACAAATTTGTGCATCCAACCATTGGGGAGTTATTCAACAAAAACTGTTTCCGCTGGAACTACGTCATCCTAGCGGCACTTTTTTTTCTTAGGGACGCACAAGAAAAATAATACTGTCAATAATTAGTGTGTAACGAGAGGTAAATGTGTATGTTTAAATGAAATTTGTGTGTCATAAAACAACGAAGGTATTCAAGTTTCCGCTGCGCTGACGTTTGGCTATTTGATGAAAATCATATAAAACTGCTTATTGCAGAGTTGTAATTTTTTTCGCTCGTTGCTTTGAATTTGTGTGTAACGTTTGTGAAAACAGGTTTTGAAAAAAACATACCGTTCAAAAGATATACACATAAAAGTAAAATAAGGTTATTAGGTCCTAGAACTTAAAAAAGGAACTCTAGAGCCTAACTTATCACATTTATTTGTGTCTTTTAAGGGTCTACAATGTCTTGCACATAAAGAAGAAAAAAAAAATTCCCAGTGTAGTATCGTTATTGTGTTTAATAGTTTCGTACAGGTGCGTAAGTACACAATACTTTATTTATTAGTAAATGACTAATTAAATAAAAAACAACAATACATTGATTTATAATCAGATTTTTTTATTAAACGTATATAACAAATATATTGCCTACTGTAAAAGCCCATATAGGTATACGTAAATCTTAGGCGTCCGTCCTCCTAATAGAACGCGACCATCGCGCGGATACGCGATCATCGTGTTTATTTCGTCGCGTCAACAGAGGGCGCTTTTCGCTTTTTCCGTACTGCAACGATCGCATAATTGCATCCAATCCAATAATGGTACAACACTGGAGATTTTAGAACGTTAGCTCCATATACTGCACGGCCGCTTTTTTGTAGCCATTCAAACTTGGTCGGTTTATCCATCTATTGAGGTTGTTTTGGTATTTTTATTATATCTCTTTAATTATTAAGTGTAATGAGCTGAAATTTTACATGTGAATAGTTGCATTAACACACTAAATATCTGAATATGTTTTATTATGATTTTCCTTTAAAAACTCTTTCAATCGGATGTCATAAATATAGTGGTCCACTCGTAGAAAAATATGCCATTGCTCATTAATTACTATGAGACATTGTAGACCCTTAAAAGACACAAATAAATGTGATAAGTTAGGCTCTAGAGTTCCTTTTTTAAGTTCTAGGACCTAATAACCTTATTTTACTTTTATGTGTATATCTTTTGAACGGTATGGTTTTTTCAAAACCTGTTTTCACAAACATTACACACAAATTCAAAGCAACGAGCGAAAAAAATTACAACTCTGCACTAAGCAGTTTTATATGATTTTCATCAAATAGCCAAACGTCAGCGCAGCGGAAACTTGAATACCTTCGTTGTTTTATGACACACAAATTTCATTTAAACATACACATTTACCTCTCGTTACACACTAATTATTGACAGTATTTTTTTTCTTGTGCGTCCCTAAGAAAAAAAAGTGCCGCTAGGATGACGTAGTTCCAGCGGAAATAAACTGAAATTAAGAGATTCAACATTTTTCCGCTGCGACTACGCACACATATAATTAGTTGTCTAGACGATGTAAACGTTGCAACTTATTTTGTATTTGTACGTTCTTCGGCTGCGAAGTTATTCGAGATTCTGCTGGAGTAACGTTTGGGGTTTTGCTGGATCTCTGAAACGGATAGGCGGATTCTTATCATCTTTTGTACATGATTTCTTAAGAATTAGTTTTAATAGTTGTGCAATAAAAAAACAAAAATAATGTACCGTTCAAAGGTTATTTAATTAAATTTAAAAACACTTCAATATGTCCTAACACTTTGAATAAGAGCTCTAGAGACTTACTTTAAACGTTATTATGTAGCTTGTAACTGTTTTCAAATGTATGTGAAGTTTCATTTGCATCCTGTTAGGAATTAACAAATTATGATGAAATTCAGTTCTCCACGTTCATGGTCATAATGCGCGCGGAGTTATTTGGCCACCGATTAACCTGTATGTGGATATATAAACTTAATGATAGATCAATAATTAGTTGCTTAGTTCAGTTTAATACCTGTAAAATTTCAGCGTAGTACTTTACTGACTTTTATTTATCTCGTTAATTACTGTATGTACATACATACATGTTGGCCAGGAAATAAAACTCGTAAAGTAATCACAACTGAACTTTTATTTGATTCACAAGAATACAATATCACTTGTTACTTCGCACAGTGCTGTACAACGACTGGCCTCCCATTTTTTTTTTTTTTTTTGTGTGACGTCTTGCAGGTCAGCCTAGGAGGCTGTCGTCTGCTTAACCGAGCTTGCCTGTGAAGGCTCTAAGTTATTAAAGCCTCCAGCCAGGACTGGCCTCCCATGGCCGATGAGGTGTTTTATATCCTCTATCCTCCCCACTCATAGTGGGGGTAGCGTTAATAAAATGAGCAACCAATCAAATAATTCAGTGATACTTTGATAAATTAATAAATTATAAATAAATTCATATTTACATGATTAATAAACACAAATTAATTATAAGTCCTTAAAAATATTTCAACGAAATAAACTTTTAAATGCATGAATTGTTGTTTAATCAATTTAGTAACATTTAAGCGACATTGTGACAAATAGTCAATACAACATTTCTTTAATACTGTGTGAACTAACAATAAATACTTTACGATACAAATAATATTACAAATAAATTCATATTACACTATTGATACAGATTAATAATATTGAGTCCTTGAAACATTTTAAATAATCAATAGCTCTTGTGTGTATGACATCCTGTCTAAAATGAGTGGCATTTGCATGATTTCGTAATTGGGTGCTCCAAATCGATAAATGGCTAAGTCCACTTTTTCAATTTTTGGTAATAAAAAAAATAAACATATTAAATTTTTTTGAAAACAAACCACAGGATATGTTGAAATTAAAATACCATTCAGTTATAGTACACAATATACTCTTTATTTTAGTATATAAAACAAAACATAAAAAGCATTTATAATAACTTTAATTACAAAAAAATAGTTTTGGACTTATCATAAATCAACAGGACTTAGGGTTATCTTTCCCTCTTTTTAAGGACTAAGGAATTTAACAAAACAAAACTGGCATCTATAACAGTATTCTATTAATCAAAAATGAGTAATAACTATTTGCCTTTAAAAATAACTAGGCTAGTTACTCTATTTCGTCATCCAATTCCTCAACAATTTGACTTTCATTTAATTTAGCCTATTCCATAATCAAAGTTTCATAGAATTTTCTTTTTTCTTGTGGTACAAATCGAATAAGTTTTTTAATGTCATTAATTTTAGCTTCTTCAATTTTAATAGCATCTTGATAACAATCAGCAGGAACATCTCGAAGATACCTAGATATACCTACTCTATATAAAAAAAAATCTTTAAAGTTATCGCCAGTCATTGAATCAGAAAAGGCTGGCTTTGCATGTCTTTTAAATAAAACTCGACGACAACCTGAAATTCCCGGTATTGTTTGTTTAATATTATCATTATAGTAAGTTTTATAATCTTTAACTTTTAATACTCTTTCGTTACCTCGTTGTTCTTCTCGCTCTCCTCCTCTCCTATCTATTTGCCCTTGTTCTATCAGGTACTTTTCTAAAAATACCACTTCAAATTTTTTGGCATTTCTACTGTTCACTACAAAATTGACATAACTTTCAGGTTCATATATTTTTTCATGTTTTAATTTTTGTCTTTCTATGAGAGCAAAATCTCTATCAATGGGCATCATTGAATGCCCAGGAATTGGATAATGTACAGAAATTGTTTCAAACAAGCCTTTCGCACACAACTGATCAAAATACGTAAAACATTTGTTTTTATTTTGACTGAAACAATTATCACAAAATATTTCTAAATGAGGTTTTTTTTGAGGTTTGGTACCAATAACTTTGCAACACGGAAAGAGGGTAATAATTCAAAAGATTTCACTTAACACCTCAGAGAGAAAAAAAACGATCAACAAGTTTAAACCTGCGATTTTGAAATATTCATTTTGATTTTAATTTAGTCCTTTTTCGGTAAAAACTTACGGACTAAGGGATTTATAGGACTTAGGGATTTTTGGAACTGAAAGTATCGTCAATTTTAATTTTTATAGTTTTCGAAAACCCACTTAGGGATATCATAACAAAAAAATTGTTGGACGTATCGATAGAGAAAAAACGGCCGATCAACCTGTGTTACTAGTTTAAAAAATCCCTAAGTAGGACTTGGGGATTTTTCGAATTGGGGCACCCAAAAAAAACTTTTTTACAAAAAAATAGAACCGACTTCCAAAAAAAGTGCAAAATAACTTTAATTTCGGAAGTCGGTGTTCCTGTTTTGTGTCTTCGTTTTTTGACACCGACTTCCGAAATTAAAGTTATTTTGCACTTTTTTTGGAAGTCGGTTCTATTTTTTTGTAAAAAAGTTTTTTATTTTTCACTTTTTAGTTGTGGTTCCCCATTAAACAGTGTTAACAATTCATAGACATACGATAGCAGCAATCGCGATTGATTTGCTGTCAATTTTTGAAGAGTTCCGTTGTCTGTCTCCGAAACCCATCATCAGATCTTTTTGAAATTTAAATGGGACCATTTCGGAATAAACCCCTTTCGAATAAAAAAAGAATTTTGCAAATCCGTCAATATATGACGGAGTTATGCCCGAACATACATAAAAAAAAAAAAAAAAAAAAAAAAAAAATACAAACATCCGAATTGATAACCTCCTCCTTTTTCGAAGTCGGTTAATTAATAGTCAGTACAATACTTCCTAAATACTATATGACCTAACAGCTCGGCCATCCTGTTCCAAGCGAGTCCCATCGCTTTGTTTTACAATAAATGTAATGATTTATTTAAGTCTTCCTAAATTTAGAACTATTAATTAAACTACAAAATAACATAGAACTATTCCTAAAAATAAAACATTCAAAATCATAGCATTTTATAATCATGAAAATAATTGAATAAGTTAATGATGTAGAAATGTTTTGCCTACTCCTAGTCTTGGACACATCTCTGTTCGTCCTCACTAGCGAACGAATCAATATCTGATGACTCAGATTCTAAATCCCTGTTAAAATTCATCCAGGGTTGAATTTTATCCACTGCTACAATCCCTTCATATTTACGTCCGTGCTTACGAGTTAAAGGTGTGTCCTCGACCAGAAACCTATCATTAGGGAGTATTTTTAACACGCGGTATGGACCCTGATACTTTACAGTAAGTTTTTGTGACTTACCATCGTGCGGCACCTGTCTCTCTACTCGTACCAAGTCTCCTTCTTTATACTGGGTTGCAGTCTTTCTGCGTTTATTATAATTAATTGCATCTTTTACCTGTTGCTCTCTTATCTTTTCGCCCACATTTTGTCTTAATTCATCCAATTCTGCCACAGGAGTTCTATTGAGAGTTTCTTTGATGATTTCGTTTAACTTACCTTCTGTTCTGCTGGTCACATTAAATCCGAATAGTAATTCAGACGGGCTCTTTTGAGTCGTTTTATGTTTTGTTGTATTAATACCTACCTGTATATCGGAAACATGGTCATCCCATGACTTGTCATCTCCACCATGGCTGGAAGTTGATAAAGCATCCAAAATCGTTCTATTGTGTCTTTCTACCTGCCCATTTGCCCTGGGTGTAGCAACGGCATTTTGGACGTGCTTTATACCATAGGTTTTAATAAAGTCCTGAAAATGTTGGCTGGTAAAGGTCGTGCCTTTATCAGTGATAAGACGAGTTGGAACTCCAAAGTAACTTAAAAATTGCCTCATTACCCTTACTGAAGTTACAGATTTGGTATTTCTAACTGGATTTATGCTGACATATTTTGTAAAACCGTCTACAATTACCAGTAAGTAACAATTGCCTGCCTTGCTCTTTACAAATGGTCCTAGGTGATCTGCGTGAATGGTATGAAAAGGGGTACTGACCTTCTCAATAGGGTGTAATTCACCTTCCCTTTTACCACCTGGAGCTTTGTGGTGAGCACACTCCAAACAAGAAGAGACATATTTTTTTATGAACCGGCGCATTTTCCTGAACCAGTAATGTTCCTTAATGCGATGTAGTGTTTTCTCAAATCCGCAATGACCAACATCATCGTGATTCATCTTCAAGATTTGCCAGCGCACACCCCGTGGCACCAGCCATTTTAGGTCATCTCCTACAACACGAAAAACTCTGTCGTTCTTTAGTTTATAGTTTTTACGTACCTCAATAGTTTCCTCGGCAGAGGGATCCAAAAGGATTTCTCTGATTTTTTTCACTTCATCATCAGCGGATTGCACAGTTGAGATCCAGTTTTGGTCAGATTGTTGTATCGGTAAGATGTCTAAAATATGTGGTTCACTCACCGGATTATCCACTGGATTTCTACTAAGTGCGTCTGCGTGCGCCATTCGGGTACCGGGGCGATACTCTATATTGCAGTCGTACTCCTGAAGTAAAACCCACCAACGTGCAATTCGGGGTATAATGTCCCTTTTTACGAGCGTTGACCTGAGCGCATTGCAATCAGTCAGGATCTTAAACGGTATGCCCACTAAATAAACTCTGAAACGATTTAATGAGGCGATCACCGCCAGGGTTTCAAGTTCGTAGGAATGCATCTTACGTTCGTCAATACTTGTTTTACGGCTGAAGTATGATACCGGTTGCAGTGTACCGTTCACGTTACGTTGAAGTAATATACCTGCTAAGCCATCTTTACAGGCGTCTGTGTGCAACTCTGTCTCAGCCTTTGGATCATATAAAGCAAGTATTGGTCGACTTACTAGCAATTCTTTTACCTTAGTGAACGCATGTTCTTGTTCGTTACTCCAAGTCCACTTTGTATTTTTTCTATGTAAATCTGTCAAAGATGCAGTAATCATAGCATATCCTTTGATAAATCGTCTGAAAAACCCAGATAGGCCAAGAAACTGCCGAACATCGTGCTGATTTTTAGGTGTTGGGAAATTAGAGACGGCATCAGTTTTTCTGCTACCCGGCCTGATACCACTAGCGCTGACATGAAAACCGAGAAAATCTATAGAGGTTAGAAAGAAATGGCATTTACTGAGTTTTAAAGTTAACCCACCCTTTTTAAGTAGCTGCAGAACCTCTTCCAGCCGTTGTAGTCCCTCTTTGAAATCCTTGGATGGAATAAGAATGTCATCCATATATATAATTGCATATTTAATTTTGGCCTCCATTAATATTTTGTTGATGGTGCGCTGAAAAACTGATGGCGCATTGACTAGTCCAAAAGGCATGCGATTATATTCATATTGCCCGTCGGGAGTCACAAAGGCGGTTTTAGGACGGGATTCTTCAGATACTGGGATTTGATAATACCCAGACGCTAAATCTAAGGACGTAAAAAGAGCATTACCTGCAAGAAGGTCCAGTTGGTCTTCCACCCTGGGTAACGGGTAGTGATCCTTTTTGGTCTTTCTGTTGAGTGCCCTGTAATCGACGCACAATCGCTTGTCACCTGTTTTTTTTTGAACCATGACAATCGGGCTCGCGTAGGGCGACGATGATTCTCGGATTATTTCACAGTCTAGCATCTCTTGTACCATGTCTCTTACCAATGACCTTTCAGAAAACGACATGTGATACGGCCGGTAAACTACCGGATCGGCATCATTGAGTTCGATGGTCATTTCAGTGACAGGTGTGTAACCCAAGTCATGTAGTCCACTAGAGAAACAAGTACTATATTTGATAAGCAAACCTTTTAGTTGCTGGCTTTGGTCTTTATCTAAACTAGGGTTGCAGTTCACCGAATTCTCCATTTCAGCGTCACCAAACGTTACGCTGAACGCATTTAGTGTATTACTCAATGAAACAGAGTTTCTTTGTAAAGATCGGGTTAACAAAGTACCTTTAGCAATATGCATAGGAGTTGCTGATATATTATAAATCAAGACTGCTCCACTTCCGTTCTTAATTTCATACTGTCCGGGAAGCAAATAATATTCGTAGCCTACAGTACCTCGTAAAGTACCATTTATATAAATATCACAATCCAACTGCGCATGCGTACAGATTTTTATTGCTCGTAACACATGGCCAGGAATTTCAGTATCAGTTGACACCATAATCTCTAACTTATTTGGTGGCAGTCTCTGGAATTTGATTTCATCTGGCGTTTTAATAATTAATATATCAGGTCTTTCAGTGAACGAATGACCTAGCAAAACAGGATGAACCAGTACGTAATCCTCTACTACATATAAATCTATTATTTCACGCAGGCCTTGAACTTCGATGGAAGTCACGGCGACTCCTAAAGGACGTATTAGGTTACCACCTATGCCTCTGAGTACCGGCAAGTTGGAGCGAATAGTAATTTGAAGATTTAACAATTTAGCATAACTCTCTTTGATAAGAGAACATTGACTGCCAAGATCAATGTGACATAAGATACTTAAATCATTTACCTTAATATCCAACATGTACTTGTTTAAACCAGTATCCTCAGCTGTGACTTCTGAAATCTGTTTTTGTGTCTGGTCATTACCCGGTGTTTTGTTTTTATCAGCTTCGTTTGTGGTCTTCTTATTCCGAAGACAGTTGACGGTCTGGTGGCCAAGTCTGTCACAATTGGTGCATTTCACTGGAGCTTTTTCACATTTAAAACTTGGATGACCAATCTCGTTGCAATTAAAGCATTTTATATTAGAATTGATAGTCGTACCTGGCTTTGATGAGCCCGGTCTATTCAAGTTGTTTCCAAATCTTCGGTCATTTGGTTTCCTCGTAATGTCGTTAGTGTCTTTATGTAGACCACTTTTAACAGTCCTAAAATATTTCAGTACCTGTTCCGGTTCGTTGAACTGAGCTGCCTGAGCGCCAACTTTTACTGCGCGATCATCTATTCCATATTAAAGACAGTCTACTGCTTGCCTGCCATATATTTTACATCTATTTAAAAGGTTTACCTTTGCATAATAGTATTGTTCCAACGATTCTCCATATTTTGCTTTTTTGGCTAGCATTTCGGTTAGAAGTTCTGCGTAATCTTCTCTATATGGAAAAGATTCAATCAGTTTCCTTTTCCATTCCGACCATGAATGCAATATTGATGATAGACCCTGATACCATGTCTTTGCCACACCGGTTAGCTTAGGTAGAGAGTGATGTATAATTTCTCTTTCCTCCCAGCCATAAATTTCAGCACATTCTTCAACTTTTGTTAACCAAGTCAATATTGTTTGTTCTTTAGACAAAGGGTCAAACTCCGGTATTACGTTTGTGTTAAAAGTCATTTTAGGTTTATCAGAACCTTTAATTTTTTCCAAAATAGTCAGAAATTTGTCCATTAACTCATTAGTAGAGTTGTTACCTTTTTGTCTCCTTGTTCTTTTTGGTGGCGGCGCTTCACCTTCAGACTCTGATGACGTAGAGTAACAGACCTTCCTCCTTCGCTGTGATGATTTTTTTGTACCCTTCGTTCTGCGCTCGTCTCTTCTACCGTCCCAGTCCTCATATTCCGTTTGATATGTTCCTAATATGATGCTTTGATTTTCATCTGAATTTGTGTGCACAGGCTCTTGCCTTGAGCCTTGCCCACGCCTGTCCAAGTTCAGAGCGTCCATTTTATCTTGACCCGTTACCTCGGGTTCTCCTACCTGTGCATATGCCAGACGTTCCCCTCGTCTGGTCATATCAGAGGTACTCCTTAACCTTGTACCATGGGTTGGTTTTTCAGCAGGGCCCTTGCCTCGGGTTGCCCGTTTATCAGACCTTTTACCCCGGGTTGGAAGTTCATCACACCCTTTACATCGGGTTTCATCACACCCTTTACATCGGGTTTCATCACACCCTTTACCTCGGGTTTCATCACACCCTTTACCTCGGGTTTCATCACACCCTTTACCTCGGGTTTCATCACACCCTTTACCTCGGGTATATCCTTCATGTCCGTTCATATCAGAAAATCTGAAACTTTAAACATAAGCTTAATACCCATCGTAAGATACCTGTACTAGTAGGTACATAATCATAACATATCACGGATATACATCCTAGTCGAGTCTGTTACGTGAAAACCAGAAATCAATTATGGAGATTTAAGATTAAAGTTAAAATCAAATCCAAATGAAAAGTGAATTCTAAATTACAAAATTAAAACCGAAGTCGAAGTCAATATTATGATCAATTTAGATATCGATTCTATATTTATTTAATCACAACTAAATTGAAACCAAACATTATCAAACGTCCTCAACAAAATAAATTCAGTATTAAAACCATGATGTCTCAGTTTGAAACCATGTCCAGTAATAAACAATCAATCTGCCTATCTTTTTTCCAACTATCGTGGGGTCGGCCTCCAGTCTAACAGGATGCAGCTGAATACCAGTATCTTACATGGAGCGACTGCCCATTCGACCTCCACAACCCAGCTACTGGGTAATACGATACCCCTGGTAATCAGTCTTTAAAGCCTCTGACGACCCGTAACGACTGTCAAAGATCCATGATTGACTGCCGGGACCAACGACTTAACGTGCTTTCCGAGGCACGGAGAAGTCTTGGTATGTAAAGATGGTCACCCATCCATGGACCAACCCCGGCAATCGTAGCTTAACCTGATGGATCGACCCGTGCGGCTGTTATTACTTTAGCCATGATCTCCTCAGTCCAGTAGTAAACAAAAAAAAAAAAAAAAAATATAATAATTAATGCAACACTCACCTTTTGCAAAAATAAACGTTAAGAAAATTTCCTAAAACCCACCAAGTGTGTGATATTTTAAGACAATTTCTAGTAAATCAATTTAAATTCAATCACACAAAGTAATAAGAAAATTTAAACATGCTTACGTTATTTAAACTGAAATATCAGTTAAAGTGCGTTACTTACGTTTTTGCCGAACCGTGGACGTGTTAAGAAAATATGAAATTTCCTTGATTATCCCACTTCTGACTTGTTGGCCAGGAAATAAAACTCGTAAAGTAATCACAACTGAACTTTTATTTGATTCACAAGAATACAATATCACTTGTTACTTCGCACAGTGCTGTACAACGACTGGCCTCCCATGGCCGATGAGGTGTTTTATATCCTCTATCCTCCCCACTCATAGTGGGGGTAGCGTTAATAAAATGAGCAACATATCAAATAATTCAGTGATACTTTGATAAATTAATGAATTATAAATAAATTCATATTTACATGATTAATAAACACAAATTAATTATAAGTCCTTAAAAATATTTCAACGAAATAAACTTTTAAATGCATGAATTGTTGTTTAATCAATTTAGTAACATTTAAGCGACATTGTGACAAATAGTCAATACAACATTTCTTTAATACTGTGTGAACTAACAATAAATACTTTACGATACAAATAATATTACAAATAAATTCATATTACACTATTGATACAGATTAATAATATTGAGTCCTTGAAACATTTTAAATAATCAATAGCTCTTGTGTGTATGACATCCTGTCTAAAATGAGTGGCATTTGCATGATTTCGTAATTAATAGTCAGTACAATACTTCCTAAATACTATATGACCTAACATACAGTAATTAACGAGATAAATAAAAGTCATTAGGGATAGCAAGACCGTGGTAACCCGACCATTGTTAAGTGGTTACAAAAAAGCGACCGCGTAGTAAGCACAATAAGCTATATTCTAAAATTTTTAGTATTTGTTCGGTCTAAGCAACCGAACACTTGCTAACGCAGCAGTTTACTACAATTGTACTTTAACATCAGTGCATTACGAGACACCAAACGGACCGGGTGCATTCATCTAACATTAACTTTTTAACATAACATTTTAACGTAACATTTAACATTTGAAGAACTTTTAATAAACTATCCAAAACCAATCAGTGCTTTTATATCATATACGACCTCGCACCCCGCACAAGACGTATAATATACCTTACAAGTTCGGTACAGACGCGTACACTGTTAAAAATACATATCAATATTATAATATCTGTTACAAAATAAAAAATATTTGTTAACATTATTAATACTTTTAAAATATTCACAATCACTGATAATATTTTTTAAATGAATGATTTCAACGGATTTTTTTAGATTAAATTAGGTATACACTGGTGCCGATTCTGCTGTGCACAAACTAAACTTAATTTAGGCCATTGCTAACTTTTGCTCTCTAATAAAACAAGAAAGAGACGGACGTAAATTAGAGCTGTCAAATTTAGTTAAATTAATATTTCCATACAAATTTAGGGTACACGTTAAAACATGTCGACTAAAAACACGGTAAAGCGCAAGGAACTAATTTGACATCTCTAACTTAGTTCATAGTTATAGCCGTCCTTTTCTCCCACTGCCTTTTAGTAAAAGATAGCGATTCTCTCATTTTAGTTTATTTATTGAACAAGAGAATCGGCACCACTGATTAACTCTTAAGCACTCGGTTAATATTTTCAAAAATAGAAAGCGGAAGAGCACGCGCACTCTACAAAACGAATTATCTGACTAAGGGTCAAGTTTATTGCGCAATGTAAACAATGAAGTACCTCTTCACCCACTCTTCTGCGCTCGCCCGCCCGCGTCGTGCACATCGACCTTATCGACGATTTTTGGTAAGTATGTACCATTGTGCACATAATAGATACCTATCTAATAAGTAGCCGAAATGTAATAATACTATTGAAATTATTATTTTACCTGTAAATAGAAAATAATTAAAAACATGTAGTTTTGTTTTAACACTTGTGTACACATATGTACTAAACTTGTAACAATATCCTACATATTTTAGAAGATAGCATAATGTACTACGCGGTCGCTTTTTTGTAACCTCTTAAACATAGTCGGGTTACCACGGTCTTGCTATTTCTAATGACTTTTATTTTATTATCTCATTAATTACTGTATGTACTACGCTGAAATTTTACAGGTATAAAACTGAACTAAGCAACTAATTATTGATATATAAATCAGTTTATACGAGTATATCCACATACAGGTTAATCGGTGGCCAAATAACTCCGCGCGCATTGTGACCGTGAACGTGGAGAACTGAATTTCATCATAATTTGTTAATTCTTAGCAGGATGCAAATGAAACTTCAAAATAACGTTTAAAGTAAGTCTCTAGAGCTCTTATTCAAAGTGTTAGGACATATTGAAGTGTTTTTATATTTAATTAAATAACCTTTGAACGGTACATTATTTTTGTTTTTTTATTGCACAACTAATTAAAACTAATTCTTAAGAAGTCATGTACAAAAGATGATAAGAATCCGCCTATCCGTTTCAGAGATACAGCAAAACCACAAACGTTACTCCAGCAGGATCTCGAATAGCTTCGCAGTCGAAGAACGTACAAATACAAAATATATTGCAACATTTACCTCGTCTAGACAACTAATTATATAGCTAATACTTCATTCGATATTCCCATTAAAAAAGAAAATGTCTGGCTGCGGTAACGTTACCCCAGCAGGAAATGTTTTTGTGAAATAACTAAAAAACTATAAGTGCAACAAATTTGAAAATGTGTGCAACAATTACAGAAGCTAGGCAACTAATTATCTACATCATTTAAATGACTAATTTCGACATTATCTGGCTGGGGTAACGTTCACCAATTGCGGAGGTAGGGGCATCGTAAGAGGGCTGCTCGGAGAAGGAAGCGTAGAGGATGGAAGCGCCTCAACACCTAAAACACTGAAATTCTGCCTAAACCATTTAAGATAGGTGGGACTCCGTCAGTTTATCTCTGAAAGCCTCTGTCCGACCACTAAGTAACCCCAGAAAAGACGGTGGCACAATGATCACATCATGATGCCATGCACAGTGTCCAGCAAGCTCACGGTCGCACAGCGTCCGTCGCTGAATCTCTGGATGGTTTTTTGATAATATTTCGGTTCGTTAGCGGATTTAGGAATGTGTAAAATAAAAGATCATAATTATCACGTCCTATCGACTCCGCCTTTTTTAATCAACCTTTTTTAATAGAAAAGTCAACTTTAACAACTACTGACGTTGACGTTTTGCCACAGATCTTCAACACACAGTGAGGCTCAGGGGAAACCCCTTTACAGTCTCCCCAGGGATTAATTGTTCTAACAGGCATTGTATAGCGGGGTTTCTGGGGTAGTCTCACAGGAGTTCCATAATTATGCTGTTAGTGACCACTGTTTTAGGGAAGTAAAAATTCCACACTTATATTCAAAAACTAACAAGTTTCCCCCCAATAACTTAAAAAAGTTCGAGTTCGTTTTTCTCTGAGAGTGTTTTTGTGTGTGCAATAAATAAATAATAGTTTGTATAGTGTTAAAGTTTGTAAGTTTGTATAGGATTCTTAATTTACAGGGTTCCGTACCCGAAGGGTCTATACGGGGGTTCCGTTTAGACCGGTTCGGATAGGTACGAAACTATAAAAAGTAAGAATCCACTATAAAAACTTTTTTTTTGACATATTGGGGAGTATTCCCGTTCGTCCCATCAACTTAGTCACGGGAACTCATTATTTTTTCCCCTATCGTCCCACTGATTATAATGATGGGACGAACGGGAATAATTTTTTCATTTTATTTTGTGTTCTATTGGTCCCAATATATAATTTCCTACTGGTTGGTTATTTGATGGCAAAAAAATACAAATGTTTAAATAAAAATCAGTAATTTATTAATACCATAGAGCAACACGGGACACCAGCGGACCGGAGTTTTGCCTCCGGTTCGCCCATAAGTCTATTAGTTCGCAGGTGGCCTGTGTTGCTCTATGACAAAAAAGTCATAGCGCCGGGGTCGTATTATTATTATACTCTTTGGCCGGGGTAGCCCGCGAATTTATTTATTTATTTTTTTTTTTTTTTTAAACTTTGCCCCACACTATGAATTACTCCTGCAGTGCTATTCAGTAAAATCTCACCGTGAAAACTTAGAACTTAGGTGGAGTGAGCTTGAAGTGAAGTGAGCTGTCAGTGCTACTAGGGATGGACGAAACATTAAATTTTCAATTTATCGACAATCGAGTTACCAAATTATTATTTAAATGCTGAATTTAAAGAAATTTTCAAATTTATAAAAGAACTATGTGTATGCGTGTGTGTATGTGTCTAAACATTACCTATAACTATTAAAACATGAAAATAAACCATTTTACTTATTTGTTTTTTTATTTATCTTACTGGACTAGTGGTGGCCGTGGAAGGTCGTTGTCGAATTTTAGGTGGACGAAACGCAACCGTTTTTCCGACGACGAAAATGGTTGCAGAAAACGGTCGCCATCGCAACTGGTTTGAAGACGGCTTAAAAGGCGAAACTATTGTCGGTCGAGTTAAGTAGTTGCAGTTTCTTATAACTACTCACACTATCTTAGTTAGAATGAGAGAGATGTATTGATGATATAAATGATTATAATTGTATAAATACATACTTGCTACGGCCGCGAATCAAGTTTTGACCAAGATACAACCTGACACTGACCTGTAAATTACAAAAAACGTAAGAAAATTGGAGCCTGGATCTTCCTTCTCTACGCGAATGCTCCGCTTATACCTACTGTATAGTACATTATGTGCAATATGTGCTCAACTCACAAAGAAAGCAAAGAGAATTCGGAACAAGAAAATATAAAAATACATTGTTATTAGATGGATTCACCCATTGCCAACTGATGATTTTTACTTTATACTATATTCTAGTTCTTAGATTCTACTTTAGTCTATTGAAAATCTATCGAAAGTCTATTGAAAATCTATCGAAAGTCTATCGAAAGTCTATCGAAAGTCTATCGAAAGTCTATCGAAAGTCTATCGAAAGTCTATCGAAAGTCTATCGAAAGTCTATCGAAAGTCTATCGAAAGTCTATCGAAAGTCTATCGAAAGTATATCGAAAGTCTATCGAAAGCCTATCGAAAGTATATCGAAAGTCTATCGAAAGTCTATCGAAAGTCTATCGAAAGTCTATCGAAAGTCTATCGAAAGTCTATCGAAAGTCTATCGAAAGTCTATCGAAAGTCTATCGAAAGTCTATCGAAAGTCTATTGAAAGTCTATTGAAAGTCTATTGAAAGTCTATTGTAAATCTATTAAAAGTCTATTGAAAATCTGTTGAAAGTCTATCGAAAGTCTATCGATAATCTATTGAAAATGTATTGAAAATCTTTCTATCTATTTACCCATTTATTTACCCATTTATTAACCCATTTATTAACCCATTTATTTACCCATTAATTTACCTATTTATTTACTTATTTATTTACTTAAAATTCGATTCAAATTCAATTCAAATTCAATTCAATTTCGATTCAAATTCGATTCAAATTCCATTCAATTTCGATTCAAATTCCATTCAAATTCGATTCAAATTCGATTCAAATTCGATTCAAATTCGATTCAAATTCGATTCAAATTCGATTCAAATTCGATTCAAATTCGATTGAAATTCGATTCAAGTTCGATTCAATTTCTATTCAAATTCGATTCAAATTCGATTCAAATTCGATTCAAATTCGATTCAAATTCGATTCAAATTCGATTGAAAATCGATTCAAATTCGATTCAAATTCGATTCAAGTTCGATTCAAATTCGATTCAATTTCGATTCAAATTCAATTCAAATTCGATTCAAATTCATTTCAAATTGGATTCAAATTCGATTCAATTTCGATTCATTCTCGATTCAAATTCGATACAAATTCGATTCAAAATCGATTCAAATTCGATTCAAATTTGATTCAAATTCGATTCTAATTCGATTCAAATTCAATTCAATTCAAGTTCAATTCAAATCATTTATCCTACTAATATTATAAATGCGAAAGTTTGTATGTTTGTTTGTTTGTTTGTATGTTTGTATGTTTGTATGTTAATTACGAAGGCTGTAGCCGGAGGATTTAAAAAAATACAAAATTTATTAATTAAATTTATTTCATAAAGAATTACATTAATTACTTACGAGTATTAGCTAAAATCGTTGACGGTTGACCGATGCTGTGTCAAAAGTGACGATTCCTCGCGGGTCGCGATGTCCGGTGTCGAACTGCACCGCGTTGTGCTGCGTCGGCACTCGTGTTCATAGCTTATGCGCCACGTGATAATGAGGTAAACGCTTGTCAGCGATTTAGGTGCTAAGCGAGTATGTAACACCTCCCCCCGAAGTTAAGCAACTATTTCATAATCGTGTGTGAGCGAGATGATGAAATATTGCTGTGCTCAATTCTTATTCTGCTGGGACTGGTTCTGTTGGAACCTTGAATTTCAGCATAGTTTCCTGAAGGTGTAGCGTCGTCCAATTCTTTAGGTAGTTTTACGTTGAGTCGTTTTGCTCGTCGTCGACGGTACATTACGGCGATAGCGAGTGCACTTGCACCGAATAGCGTTAGGTAGATTGGAATTGTGGTGTGGTAGATACTTGTATCAATCGCTTGCTCAAGTTTGACTGGAGTCTGTAACATGATCTCCGTATTTGCAGCGTGCAGGCTTTTCAGGTCAGCAGAATTTAGAATGATGGGTGTTTCATTTGATACCTCTAAATCTTCGAAGTTCGTAGGCAATTGCATGATTTCCAAAGCGAATCCTTTGATGTGATTGTTAGAGTTCGCTATAGTAAATTCGGGTGTCTTAATGTAGCAGTTGTACGGGATGATAGCCAGATAACTTCCTTCAAGGGTTTTGTATGTTTCTTGTCTGCATGATATTATCTTCACTTTAGTTGGGTATGGAAAGCTTATGGTATAATGTTTCTCGTCGAGTTGTTCTACAGCTTCTTTCTTCAAGGCGACTGATGATAGCTTGCAAGATGAAAGAAGTTCTTGCTTGGAGATCAGATGCTGGATACATTCGGAGTCATCTCGCGTTTTATAACTTGGTTTTGCTTCGCAGAGGTACAGGGAATCTACCTTCGGGCATTCAGCCTCCATGTACATAGAATCTTGGCCAGAAATCGCAATAAAAGGTGAGCTAGTTAAAAGGATTTTGTTATACTTGTTAGGGACTAAGGACAGTCTATACAGGTCATAGATTGGAGGGAAGGCAATCGGTACCTTAAAAACTAAAACTATTTGATTATCTATGTAAAAGTAACCTAGCTTAATTACGTCATAATAGTTTCTTAATTCTAAGTTAAGGATTTCACCGTTTGAATATAAAATCCTGAGTTTATCTAGCATATGTCTAATCTCTCCTAAACTAGCTACCGTATGCGGTTTGCTCGATGTACGTATAAAAGCTAAGGTGTATTCTAAATTATGGAGTTCCTTGAATAGGTCCTCTATATTATCACTTAGGATAACTAAGTACTGGGCCATAATGGGCGTAGTGAATGAAATCAAAGTCTGCCGTACTGTTAATTATGCGATTTAAGACATTGCCTATTCGTTCCTGATTTTTAGTTATATTAGATAATAAGTTGGCATTACGTGAGACCCAAGTTTCAGATAAACTGACATGTTGGTTAATCTGGGACTCTATCCTGTGTTCGTTTTCCTGAAGGATTTTTATGGCATTATTATACTTGACTGCATCAGTTTGATCTAAATTACCGGATATGCTCTTAATAACGGAACCGAGTCCATCAATAAGTCCTCTTTTATGACGAGTGTGTTCGAGTGACTGTAGCTGCGTGGATATTTTAGTTAACTTAGATGTTAGATAATTCATATGCGGTTCGAATAGTAGGGACGTCTTATTGTTTAGTTTAGGCCTAAGATCGGACAATTGCTTATTAACTATATCTATTTGAGATTGTATGCTATCGAGATTAACATAGTTAAGGAAGGAATGATAATGAGAGACGATACGTGTCGTTCCTAAATTGAATGGGAGTATACCAGGGCCGTTTTGTAATGGATCAATCGTTACTTCTTGTCCTTGCGTCATTCGGAGTAGTATCAGCAGTAGCATCCTGTAACAATGTAGGATCTTTAGGGCTTCGCTTTAGACGCGACTTTGCAACAGGGCCACGTTTCTTTCTAGTGTAAATGTGAATGGGAAGATCGGCTAGGACTGTGTCTTGGGTAAAACGCGGAGCTAATTTTTGTCTGTTAGCAAGAGGATTGCGGACAAAGACTTGTTGGTCAGGGCTATATTCTTTCTCGGGCTCGCGATCTTTATTTCTATTTTCAGTTATCTCAGACCTATGGTGGAGGGAAGTTTCGTTTATTATTTCATAGACCTGAGTTAATCGTTTTTTATGGTCTTGTAAGTATTGTTGTAGTAAGTGTTCAGATAGGTTTAAGTCTAAAGAATCACAAGGGTCGAAGTGTCCTGTGATCAAGTCTATAGGTCTGCATTTGGTAAAGCTGTGTATGGAGCTGTTATAGCCTAAAACTGCGTAAGGCATGAGATTTATAGCAGGTTCGTTATGTTTTTCTAATTTCAGGATTCTTAGATGTTCAAGAATGGTAGAGTGGAAGCGCTCTACTATGCCGTTATCGTTAGGGGTGTGTGTAAGTATCTTATGATGCTGTATTTTATGTAAACGAGTAAATTCTGAAAATAGTGCGTTAGTAAATTCAGGTCCTTGGTCCGTTACTATAGTATAGGGAACGCCATGATGGGTGCAAAACGTTAGAAGAGCTTGAACGACACTTAACGCTGTACCATATCTGAGATGATATAGGTCAACTAGGGTGAGGAATTTCTCATTTTGAGCCGTGAAAAGATCCAGATGTACAGTTTCAAAGGGTTTAGTTGGAGGTGGAACTATAGAAAATTTTTGTTTAATCGGGTTCCGATCGTATTTTGCTTGTCCGCAAATACTACATTCGTTAATGTATTTTGAAATGCTTTCTTTCATTTTAGGCCATTAGTAACGGTGCGATAAAGCAAGGAAACATTCAGTTATACCACGATGATTGGTTTTTCTTTCGTGGTAATTACGAATGATTTCTTGTTGTCTTAAGTAGTCTTTAACGTTCTCTGGTTCTTTTTTCGTTAAGACCATATTCAAGGCGGAGCTTTTGAATTTATCCTGAATTATTGGGATTATTTTATACATCGCGATGGGTGGCTGAATAATAATTCCTGTTTTTACTTTGGGATTTACATATTCCTTTATAGCATTAATTACATCCTCTTCAAGGTTGGATTCCGATAGTTGTATTGTTGTTTTAGTATGGGTTTGGAACGGTTTAGATACGGTTGGGCGTTTTTTGATATCTCCTACGACTACAAAAGATATCTGGCGGTGGAACTTGTTTAAGGGTTCGTCAGTTATCGGTACCTCTAATATGGGACTCTCAGCGCTAGTGTGAGCCGTTGCTGTTGTGGAGCCTGCCACTGAAGAGGGTTTTTCAGATACGTTAACTGCTATGGAATCTGCCTCTTCGTTATTGATTTCAATGCGGGATAGAGCGTCTGCGTTGGTGTTCATTTTATCTGGCTTATAAACTGTAGTGAAGTTATACTCGCTTAGCTTTAATCTCCAGCGGGTAAGACGTGAATTGGGTTCCTTTAGATTCATGACCCATTGTAAGGGCCTATGATCCGTAACAATTTTGAATTTTCTACCGAAGAAATAAGGGCGGAAGTATTTGGTAGCCCACACGATTGCTAATAGCTCCTTTTCAATTGTGCTGTAGTTAATTTCACTAGTGTTTAATGTTCGGGAGGCATACGCTATAGGTTTGTCGCTACCTATCTGTCCTTGTGAGAGAACGGCACCAATGGCAAGATTAGATGCGTCGGTGGTCAGTATAAAATCTTTAGTAAAGTCTGGGTATTGTAAAATTGGGTCATTAATTAAGAGGGTTTTGCACTTCTCAAAACAGCTGATGTAACTAGGATCGGTTATGGAAATTTTCGAACCTTTCTTGAGACATTGCGTCATAGGTTTTGTTATACGAGCGAAATCTGGGATGAATTTTCTGTAGTAACCTAGCAAACCTAGGAAGCGTTTTATTTCCGTTGGTGTCTTGGGCAGTGGAAACTTCTGGATGGCCGTTATTTTATCCGGGTTAGGTTTAATACCGTCTTTACTAATTATGTGTCCTAAATATGCTGTTTCTAATTTTAAAAATTCTGATTTGTCCATCTGGATTTTAAAATTAGATTCTCTGAGTCTCTGGAATACCTTTTCTAGATTTATTATATGTTCCTGAAGGGATACTGAGAAGACAATAATATCGTCAAGATATACTAAGCACACAACGTTTTGGAGGTCCCGTAAGACATTGTCCATCACCCGTTGAAAGGTTGAAGGAGAATTCTTTAAACCCATCGGCATGCGAAGAAATTCAAAGTGCCCATGCTCGACCGTAAATGCAGTTTTATGAATATCATCTGGGTTCATTTCCACCTGGTAAAATCCACTGGCAAGGTCCAGGGTGGTGAAATAATGGCAGTTACCTAACTTGTCAAGGACGTCCGAAATGTTAGGTATAGGGTAGCGGTCGTCGATAGTTTTCTCGTTTAATTTTCTGAAGTCTATAACCATTCGCCATTTAGTTTTTCCACTAGCGTCGGCTTTCTTGGGAACTACCCAGATGGGAGAGCTCCACGCAGATTGTGAGGGCCGTATAATATTTTGTTCTAACATTTTAGAGATCTGATCTTGAACTTCTTGTTTATGTATGAATGGATATCGATAATTTTTTGTATATACTGGTAACTCATCTGTGGTTCGAATACAGTGTTTTACTTGATTTGTGAAAGACAATGGCTCCTCATCAATATAAAATACGTCGGCATATTGAGAGCATAGTGCTTCTAAATTAGCCTTTTCTTCAGGGTTCAAATGACTTGTACGTAGGCGAGACAAAACCTTTCTTACGCGATCGGACTGCTGTTCGGTGCGCGTGCACTGAACATTGAACAGCTCTGCACTAACGGGGCGATCCATAGAAAATACTACGTCATGACATGACGTATTCGTTACTTCTATTATACCTCTGCTATTACTAACGGTTGTAACACAATCGCCTATTAAACAATTTGAAAGGTACTGTTTAGGAATTAAAACGTCACCGTCCTTAGAATTTATAGGGACTTTAATTATTTTAGATGAATTAGCCGTTATTATATCTTCATATAAATTATTATTACGGGAGTCGTACATTAATAAAGGATTACTTGAATTCCGAGTGACCAACAGTCTATTTTTTAAGTCTATTTTAGATTCTAATTTTTCTAACAAGTCATAGCCAATCAATCCGTCGAAAAAGTTATGAAACGCATAGACGTAGAGGGTTATATCACCTGGTTCATTAAATTCCTGAAAGCACGGTAAGGTGATAGAGTAATCACTCCTAGTTACCACTAGGAGTGAATGCATGCATGAATGTTTGTTACTTCAAAAGGATCATAATTACATGGTATGTGAGATAAGAACTTTTGAACAACTGCGGGGCTGTATCAATTAATAATTTATGTGGAGGGTTTGAAATCTGAATATATGGTAGTTGCCTTTGTGTTTGCAAATTAATCTCTATTTTGACTTGTCTGATTTGGGTGCCTTCTGAAAATCCTCCTTTTCAGTCGCCGGGATGTCTTTTACTTCCTCTATGACAAAAGAGTCCGCACTTTGCGGTTGCTCATACGCGTATTCATTCGGATATATATAGTTGTAATATTCAAGATATTCTTGGGGGTAATAATCATTACTGTTAAAATAGTCGCTAAAATAATCGAACTGCAACTGGTCGTTAAGATCATTATAGTTAAATTCCCGTACTCTAAAATAGCTTGAAGGTGGTGGATTACCAGCATTAGACCAGTCATGAGGTGCACGTGGGGCAAATGGTTTTGCCACGTAGTGACTTACGCCACTCATAGGTTGCGGAGCGCTATTAGTAGTTGGTCTGGGATTAGGCATTCTAAAAGCTTGACCTTGTGGTCTATAATCCGGCGGAGGTGCACTAAACATTTGCTGCGTACGTGTCGGTCCGCGATATTGAGGAGGCTGATTTCTCCAAACTGGAGCAGACTGCTGTGCCTGAGGCATAAATGGTCGCGATGGTCCTGGCATATTAAAAGGCCTAGGAGGCGGTAAATTAAACGAACGCGGTGCGGCTGGTGCCACGAAACCAGGTTTAAAACTATAAGGAAGTCTAGGACTAACCTGAGGCTGATGCTGAGGCTGCGGCTTCTTGTCCGGACCATGATCGTTGCGCTGCTGTAAATACAATGTATTCATCTCCTCATGCACAAACTCTAAAGCTTTCTCGATAGTATCAGGTCGCATGCACCGAATGCGAGAACCCAACGGGTCACGTAAACCACGTAAGTACGACTGTAAAGTGAGTTTCTTGTATAAAGTGCGTTTTGATTCAATGGTACTCGCTATCGTTTCATGTAAGCTGATATAGGTCATAATAGTGCTAAATAAATTTTGACACCGTTCATAAAATTCCTGTGGGGTAGCAGACCCCTGAGTTAGAAGCGCTAAATCATTATACAATGACGTCTCATCACGTTGGTCGGCGAAATTATTAACTAAAGCACTCCTAATTCCGTCCCAAGTTTCTGGGATACCATTCGAATTAATAGTACGCGATGCGGGTCCTACAATCATATTTAAAATGCCGTTCAATAATGCTAAATTACTTAACTGATACTCCGGTCCATTTCTTATAAACTGTTGTACTAGTTGATCGCATAGTTTTATGAATCGAGTTAACACGTTCGAGTTTCCATCGAATTCCGGAACCAATCGTAGGGCCTTGTCAACCTGATCCACTGAGTCAGCCATATTCGATATGAATAAACTACTACTATCCTCCTGGTTTGCTTCTAAATTTCTATTAGCTGGATACTCCTCTGGACTGCAGCTCTTGTAGATTCTGGATACTCGTATGGTGCTCGAAGGCCACCCGGGTGACTCGCGAATCGCGTTTTTGAAGATTATTTCGAGATATCGCGCTCGCGAACCGGCCCGCGAGTATCCTACCGACTGCGCCAATTACGAAGGCTGTAGCCGGAGGATTTAAAAAAATACAAAATTTATTAATTAAATTTATTTCATAAAGAATTACATTAATTACTTATTAGCTAAAATCGTTGACGGTTGACCGATGCTGTGTCAAAAGTGACGATTCCACGCGGGTCGCGATGTCCGGTGTCGAACTGCACCGCGTTGTGCTGCGTCGGCACTCGTGTTCATAGCTTATGCGCCACGTGATAATGAGGTAAACGCTTGTCAGCGATTTAGGTGCTAAGCGAGTATGTAACATGTTTGTATGTTTGGCTGAAGGTATCGCAAAAACGGCTGAAGGGATTTGAATGAAATTTCGCACACAGGTAGGTGGTACGCCTGGATTAACACATAGGCTACTTTTTATGCCGGTAAATGACAAAAGTTAGCGAAGGCTGAGGTGGAAGTAGAAATCCAAAGTCAGGCTGAACGAGCGGTTTACGCTCAAAAAGTACCAGGAGACCAGAAAGAAACATGAAAAGTATTTCCGGGGTTGGAATCATGAGCGGTAAAGTCTCGCAAAGTACCAGGGGACCAGAATCATGAAGATTTATTTTCGGGGCTACAACCCTAGCGGTATAGCTTCGAAAACCACCAGGAGACCAGAATCAAGAAGAAGTATTGCCGGGGCTTGAATCCTGAGCGGTATAGATTCACAAGCTACCAGGATATCAGAATCACAAAGTATATTCCGAGGCAGGTATTATGAGATGTAGAGATTCACAAATTACCAGGAGACCAGAAACATGAAAAGTATTTCAAGGACTGAAATTATGAGCGATAAAGACTCACAAAACTACGAAAAGATCAGGATTCACGAAAAAGTAGTTCCGGAACTGGAATCATGATAGGTGTAGATTCCAAAACTACCAGGAGACCATAGTCATGAACCAGTATTTTTGGGGCTTAAATCCTAAGCGGTATTCCTACGACCTACTAGGAGATCAGAATCACAAAATATATTCTGTGGCTGGTATTATGAGAGGTACAGATTCACAAATTACCAGGAGAACAGAATCATGAATAAGTTTTCCGAGCAGTACAGATTCACGAACAACCAAGACATAGAAGAATATTACAAATGTTACCAAAAGGCTGGGATTATGAGCGGTAGAGATTCATAAATTACCAGGAGACCAGAATTATGACGAAGTGATTTTGGGGTTGGAATCATGAGAGGTATAGATTTTAAAATTACCAGGAGACCAGAGTCGTGAATCAGTATTTTTGGGGCTAGAATTTTAAGCGGTATAGATTCACAAAATACTAGGATACCAGAAACACAAAGAGTGTTCCGGGGCTGAAATCCTGAGTGGAATAGATTCTCAAACTACCAGGGAGGGGGCTGGAATCCTGAGCGGTATAGATTCATAATCTATCAGGAGATCAGAAGTACAAAACATATTCCGAAGCTGGTATTGGGAGAGGTAGAGATTTACAAATTACCAGGAGACCAAAAATGTGAAGAAGTAAAATTTCCGAGCGGTATAGATTCACTCACTACCAGGAGATCAGAATCACAAAAAAAAAAAACAAAAAAAAAGGGTGGGATCAAAACAGGTAAAAAAAAAGCATCTTGAATAAGTATTTTCGGGGTTGGAATCCTGAGCGGTATAGATTCTTAAACTACCAGGAAAACAGAATCATGGAGAAAAGAAATTTCAGACCTGCACGCGGATGAAGCCGAAGGTAAATTACCAGGGTGACAAAATCATGACAAAGTTAATTTAACATAAACAACAAAACTTCGACGTCAATCGTTGATACAAACGCAAAAAAAAAAAGAATAGGTGATGTTCGGCGTAGCTCAAAACATCGTCGTCCAACTTTGGTAAGCCCTACCTACTAATGTAGGAATTTCTAAATTATCATGATCCTAGCCCGTACTAACTTTTAATCTTTCACAAATGTTTGATTTTTCTCTGGACTCAATCCGGATGTCTACGCAGATGGAGTCACGAGCAAGAAGCTAAAAAGTGGTGAAGGGTCTGTTTTTATGTAGAACGACGTTCAAATAGTTTTGGTTCGCAACCTAATTTGAATAACTGACTTTGCATTTTGATTTCTTCAGTGTTTTTTTAACGTGCTACTCTCTGGAAATACCACTCAAATTTATAATCATACTTTTCACGCGCGCGAAGCCGCGGGCGGAAGCTAGTAATTTTATAATATTGAAATATTTCAAAAAATCTACCTTTTTGTGTTTTTCAACACAATAATGGGGGCTAGAGTTATGTGCTAAGTCATTATTTTTTTAGACACGAAAATGATTTATGAATGTAGGTAGGTACAAGGAAGATTCCAAGACTAAAAAAAAAACTCGGTTTTCAGGCGCTTTTGCTCTCAAATTCGCGTGAGTTATCACCTATCACCCGATTCTCGTGATAGATCCCGCTGTCAGCCGCATACCGGCGCGCTGGTGAAGGCTCACCGGCGCTTTGCTTTCACCAGAATCGGGTGAACGATCACCGCTGTGATAGATCCCACTGTCCTGTCACCATGACGCCATTACGAGTCATTGGACGAGCGCTCACCCGTGCTGCGTGAAATGTTCTATAACCGAATCTGCGGTATTGTGGTCTGTGTCAACAAGATTTGTTCTAAATAAGTATGATGGTGAGGATGAGTAGGTACCTACCTACTAATTAATTATTGGCAATTACTACGTAAGTTACTACGCAGGTTTTAGGTTAACGACGTAAAATATGTAGTTAGTAGGGAGTTTCAGTTTTAATCTGTGTGTGCCAGACGCTCTCGATCAGGTTGATCACACTCGCTTAAGTCTCCCTAGCATATTGAATTGATAAGATGTTTACAATATTTAAATTGTAGCGAATGAACAACTCTGCACGTTGCACTTACAACAGTTGATTTTTCAAGAAACATTGCTGCGTGCGTCACGGATTGATTGCATTTCGGTCTAAATTAAAAATATTTTATTTTTAAATCACGAGTGCATTAGGTACAAATTGATGTTTGTTCTACAAGATGTTTAGTAAAATGGCATAAGTAGGTACCTACATGTTTTTGCCCTTTAATGTCGTATAAAGTAAAAATCATCAGTTGGCAATGGGTGAATCCATCTAATAACAAACAATGTATTTTTATATTTTCTTGTTCCGAATTCTCTTTGCTTTCTTTGTGAGTTGAGCACATAATGTACTATACAGTAGGTATAAGCGGAGCATCGCGTTAAGAAGGAAGCTCCAGGCTCCAATTTTCTTACGTTTTTTGCAATTTGCCAGGTCAGTGTCAGGTTGTATCTTGGTCAAAATTTGATTCGCGGCCGTAGCAAGTAGGTATGTATTGTTACGTCGGCCGTATTACACTGGAACGTTCGAGAATGTGGTCGAAGTTTCCAGAAGTTTCCACCAGGTTCGAGAACATTCCATTGTGGTACTGTGTAGAAGTTCATAGATGTTTCTAGAATATTCCACTATAAGATAGTTCGACAATGTTCTGGAAACTTCCATGACCGTATAAATAGGCCGGACGGCGGGCGAGTGAGTCAGTCTGATTTCGACTACGGATGCGAACGGATGCGAATACAAGCGATTGCGAAGAGAATAGTGATTATTAGCGAATTAGTGTTTGTGTTTATAAGTTGTTGAGTTAATAAAGGATATTTGGTTAATTAATTGGTGTAAAATAATTTATCCCATACCCAGCTCGTAACAAATTGGTGTCAGAAGTGAGGGATAAATTATGCCAATTTTACCAAAGGACGACACGGACGGTATTCGTACAAGGAGTCAACGGCAGCAAGACATGGATCAGAGGCGGTTTGGAGATTCTCCGATACAGACGTCGGGTGGTGTTCAGCCTACGACAGAGCCAGTCGCTGGCCCATGTGAAGTTTCTTCAGCACCAGCGGTGCCAGACTTGTCTGCGCTAATGGCGCTGTTGCAGGAACAGGCTCACCGTCAAGAAGAGCAGGCCCGCCGCCAAGAAGAGCAGGCCCGCCGCCAAGAAGAGCAGGCCCGCCGCCAAGAAGAACAGGCCCGTCGAATGGAAGAGAAGCTTCGACAAGATAAAGAGGAGCAGGCCCGCCGCCAAGAAGAACAGGCCCGCCGCCAAGAAGAGCATGCCCGCCGCCAAGAAGAGCAGGCCCGCCGCCAAGAAGAGTTACAGGCCCGCCGCCAAGAAGAGCAGATGCTCCTCATTAAAGACCTTCACTCAACACTTGGCAAAGAGTTCAAGGTGATGAAGGAGCAGGTTCATCAGCATGAGAATCGCATCTCAGAAGCTGAAGTTCAGATTGCCGGGGTGAAAAAGGCTTTAGGTGAACTTAGGGCTGGAGACGGGGTTGTGCCTTCAGTGGTTCCTGCACCTTCGGCACGTGGATTTAAGGTGCCGCCATTCGACGGAACATCTTCATGGTCGGCCTACAAAATTCAATTTGAGGCCGTTATGAAAGCGAATGGGTGGACCAAAGACCAAGCTATGACCGCGCTCACCTTAGGCCTCCGAGACCAGGCCCTAACCATACTTGAGGCTCTTGGCAAGGATGTGACCTACGAACAACTGCTGGAAGCGTTAGAGTCCAGATACGGCGACGCTCACTTGGAGCACGTATTTCGCGCTAAGTTAAGGGATCGCGTTCAACGTAGTGCCGAGAACCTACAGCAGTGGGCCTTGGAAGTTGAAAAGTTGGTTCGGAAAGCATACCAGTCCGCCCCTGCACTCATCAATGGCAATCTGGTACAAGCGTTCATCGACGGAATACGTGACTTGGAAGTTAGAGCCGCTGTAAGACTTGGGCATCATGAGACACTGAAGGACGCCTTGGCCCATGCCTTGGAAGTAGAGGCAGTGAGGCAAGACCATCGAACACACCGTATCAGGGAGGTTGTGGCATCACCTGTACGCAATCGTCCGCAAGGATATAGCCCTAGATGTTACACTTGTGGAGAAAGGGGTCATCTTCGGTTAAGCTGTCCAAAGCGAGGCATACTAAGAGAAGATCAATCCCAGCAAGGAAGGGCGGCTCGGCCAGTTCGGTGGAGGTGCGCAAGTGGCGCGACATGGCGCACGACCGTGGCGGAGGCCCCTGAAAGCATTAGTTCAAGTGATGTCGTCAAGGTTGGTGCGGCACCCGACAAGTGCATAAAACAGAAGCAAGTGAAGAGTAAAGTGAGTGCAGGTGCGAATGGTGTTGCCAGCGCCGTGGCCCCCAAGAAGGACAACTGTGTGATAGTGTGCGCACGCGATGCGGACGATAGGTCCGACCCGGCGATGAGCGGAGTGAGGATGCTAAGAATGGATGTCAACAATGAATGGAAGGAAATCCTACAGCTTGCTCAGCAAAATGACACGGACCTTAAACCGATCTTCGACTGGATTAAAGCTGGTGCTCCTAAACCCAAGTGGAGTGATGTTGCGGCGTTAAGTTCCATCACAAAGAGCTATTGGGCACAATGGAACAGCTTGGTTATCCAGGATGAAGTCTTGTGCCGTAAATGGGAAAACGCCCGAGGAGACAACTGTCATCTACAAATTGTTGTCCCCAAAGCCAAAGTACCGGATGTTTTACGGCTCTACCATGATGGATGTTCAGGAGGACATATGGGGGTAAAAAGAACTCTCCTGAAAATACGAGAGCGATTTTACTGGATCCATTGTCGAGAGGATGTTGAGGACTGGTGTCGCAAATGTACCAGTTGTGCGGCTGTGAAAGGACCCCAGACACGCAGCAGAGGTGCTTTACAATTATACAACGTGGGAGCCCCCTGGGAACGGATAGCACTAGACGTTGCAGGACCATTTCCGGAAAGTGAAAACGGAAACAAGTACTTCATGGTTGTCATGGATTACTTCACAAAGTGGCCAGAAGTCTTCGCCATTCCCAACCAAGAAGCAACAACAGTCGCAGATAAATTGGTTCAGGAAGTCTTCTGTCGTTTTGGAGTACCCTTGGAAATTCACAGCGACCAAGGGAGGAATTTCGAATCACAAGTTTTCCAGGAGACTTGTCGACTGATGGGTACTCACAAGACCAGAACCACTTCTTACCATCCGCAATCTGATGGAATGGTAGAACGTTTCAACCAAACGTTGGAGAGATATCTGGCAAAAGTTGTGGAAAGCAGGCAAAGGGATTGGGACAAGCATATACAGCCATTTCTTTTGTCCTACCGTAGTGCAGTTCACGAAAGTACGACTGTGACACCAGCCTTCGCGAACTTTGGAAGGGAATTACGGTTGCCTGCAGATTTAATCACCGGAACCCCCCCTGATGCCCCACGCAGTGTAACCGATTATGCGAATGACTTGCGTAACAAGTTGAATGATGTATATGAGCATATCAGACAATCCGGCCAACAAATGTCTGATAAGATGAAGACCCGATACGACCGGAAGGCAAACCATAGAGGTTTTGACGAGGGTTCACTGGTGTGGTTGCATAACCCAGTGCGCAGCAAAGGGAAGTCTCCCAAATTGCAAGCAAAATCGGATGGACCATACCGAATCGTGACCAGGATCAACGATGTTACCTACCGAATACAGAAGGGTCCACGAGGTGCGCCTAAGATAGTCCATGTAGACCGATTGGCGCGATACTACGGGACTAATGATGCTCGGGACGAGCATGTCTAAGGAGGGGGCAGTGTTACGTCGGCCGTATTACACTGGAACGTTCGAGAATGTGGTCGAAGTTTCCAGAAGTTTCCACCAGGTTCGAGAACATTCCATTGTGGTACTGTGTAGAAGTTCATAGATGTTTCTAGAATATTCCACTATAAGATAGTTCGACAATGTTCTGGAAACTTCCATGACCGTATAAATAGGCCGGACGGCGGGCGAGTGAGTCAGTCTGATTTCGACTACGGATGCGAACGGATGCGAATACAAGCGATTGCGAAGAGAATAGTGATTATTAGCGAATTAGTGTTTGTGTTTATAAGTTGTTGAGTTAATAAAGGATATTTGGTTAATTAATTGGTGTAAAATAATTTATCCCATACCCAGCTCGTAACAGTATTTATACAATTATAATCATTTATATCATCAATACATCTCTCTCAGTTAGATTTGATGCCAAATGTCATGATTTCATGATGAAATACTTACATTCGGCATCTATTATAACTGAGATAGTGTGAGTAGTTATAAGAAACTGCAACTACTTAACTCGACCGACGATAGTTTCGCCTTTTAAGCCGTCTTCAAACCAGTTGCGACGACTACCGTTTTCTGCAACCATTTTCGTCGCCGGAAAAACGGTTGCGTTTCGTCCACCTAAAATGCGACAACGACCTTCCACGGCAACCACTAGTCCAGTAAGATAAATAAAAATCAAATTAGTAAAATGGTTTATTTTCATGTTTTAATAGTTATAGGTAATGTTTAGACACATACACACACGCATGCACATAGTTCTTTAATAAATTTGAAAATTTCTTTAAATTCAGCATTTAAATAATAATTTGGTAACTCGATTATCGATAAATTGAAAATTTAATGTTTCGTCCATCCCTAGTTACACTGACAGCTCACTTCGACACTCACTTCGTTCAAATTTTCACGGGGAGATTTTTACAGAATCGACCGGCTGTATCGTGGGTGCGTTCACAAACATGTAAACTCTCATACACAAGACACCCAGACCCGGAACAACTATCTGTAGGCCATACAAATATTTGTTCCGTGCGGGGATCGAACCCGCGACACGCAGCGCAGCAGCCGAACGCTCAACCACTACGCCAACCGTGTCGTCAGTCAATTAAAATTTTCTTACGTTTTTTGCAATTTTCAGGTTAGAGTCAGGTTATATCTTGTTCAAAATAAGATTCTCGGCCGTAGCACGTATGTATTTAGGTATACAATTATAATTATAATCATTATACACATCTTTCAGTTCGAATTGATGTCAAATGTAGTATTTCATGAAATCATGACATTTGGCATCAATTCTAACTAAGAGAGTTGTATTGATGAATTGATGCCACATGTCATGATTTCATGAAATACTTACATTTGACATCACTTACTGACACTGACCTGCAAATTGCAAAAAAACGTAAGAAAATTAGAATTTCGCGGGCTACCTTGGCGCTTCCACCCCAAAATCACAGAATCAACTTACGTACTTAGGTATCAAAACAAAACACACTCCTCGCGCACATCTGGGAGTGGCGGGAGGAGGCGAAATGCCGGGGCGTAACTCCGCTGCCGCGATACCTCGCGGCTCGGCGGACAGATTTCCGGCAGGATTTTATGGCGACATGGAGAGAACGACTGTCGCAAACTCGCAACCCTGGCCGCTCGAGCACGCCTCATTTGCGGCGGTAAGGCCCCCATATTATACGATAAAGGCAACACAAGGACAGAAATACTAAAAAAAAAAACTGGCCAAGTGCGAGTCGGACTCGCGCGCAAAGGGTTCCGGACGAATCACATATTTTTTAAATGACATAGAAAAAAGTAAAAATCTTGTATGACAAACTTTTACATGAACTTAAAAATACTTATTAAAACTTAAATAGATAAGCGTCCACTAAAATACTTTAAGCTTATCCTTGAAACAGTAAGAGCGGTTGCGCGCTACGTCCGATCCGAATCCGATACATAACCGTGAAAATACGGTCCGGCGTGAACGTAGAACAATTTGTATGGTAGGGCACTACATCCGATTTCCGTCATCAGATTTCTCTTCGTCATTCGTGAATTTCCACTTCGGACAAGATTATTGACGGACCGCAATAGCCCTAGTATTATTATTTTGTATGAACAGTTGCGCGCTACGTGCGAACCGAATCCGAGCTGCATACGAGCAGAGAGGGGACGGGGGGGGGGAAGGGGTATGTATCCGTGGAGTGACGTGACTCGGCGGACAGGGTTCCCAACTTGTCAACTTAGGGGTTGAGGTGATAATGTTTATTATTACGTATAGTTTACTAACAAATACCAATATTTGGTACGGAACCCTTAATGTGCGAAATTCGATACGTACTTGGCCAGCTTTTTTGTTTACGGCACAAAAGAAAAAATAGGTGTCCAATATTTTTTGGTAATCTAACTGGATTTTTTTAGGAAACTACCCTATTCCTTGTTAGTAAGAATACTTAGGTACTTGCATAGCATGTAGGTTATCCCATCCAATAAAATGTTAAGTTTATACAAATAAATGTATGATTTTAAAAAAACAAAACCGGTAGAAAACCAAATTTTAAATACCTAACAATATTACAAAACAAGTGTTTTTTTTGGAGGATTCCAAATAAATGTGGTGATTTTAGGGGTTGTTGACTTTAACTTCAGGTGTAAATATTTTTAGGTCTTTGTACGTACAATAGCATTGCCAGAAGTTGACGTCGTTTGAAAGGACTCATGATTAACGACGTGAACGCTCTGATGTGGCTCTGCGTAAAATGACGTCTGAATCACGGATTGGGATCGGAGGTAGTGCGTAAAGCAATATCCGAGTTTTCTAGATCTGTATTTTCATGGATAAGTATCGGATTCGGATCGGACGTAGTGCACAACCGCTCTAAGCGACGTTCACGCCTGAAGCTTTAAAGAATTACTTATGTACTAAGCATTAGCCTAACCAATAATATAAAAGTTATTTGGCTAGGGGGGCAGGGTCTGATGTTGGATCTGGAAGGTCATCATTGGAAACCCTCAACTTAACAATGTAGCCCGATGAGGTAAGGCTAATTAGATTTTTCTTTACAAGTTATAGGACAGTGACCGTTGAGATTCGATTTCTTTTGATTGACAAAAAGTTACAGGACAGCTGGCTAGAAGAATAACGTCAGATTGCTGCTGCCCCAGGTACTGACTCTTTCGGCCTTAGAGTTGATACGCTCCTGGTGTCTGGAAAAGTATTTCACTAAATTCTTAAGTTAAAAAGTATAAAATAAAGTACAAATACATTAAAATCTTGTTAAGGCAAGTCATCTGGGCTTAGCTGGACTATACCTGGAACTATAGTTTTAGTCAAGCCAAATCGACGAGACCAAACAATACGGCACTTCATCAAACCTTAATCACAACTTAGTTTCAGCATAAACTATTGTCATGATTTTGTAGCTACCGCTGATCACACAGCACTGTTAACAGAATCGACCGGCTGCACTCGACGGTGACCGCCCTGACACTGACACTGGCGCGCGAACAATCGGGTCATCGCTACGTCCCCGCAAGTAGGCGCGGCGGACGGTGTAGGCATGACCTTTTACCGTAGTGTCTATGTTTTACCCATAACTATAGCTATTTCTTTGGGGTGGTCGATATAGACCTAGGTTGTTTGGTAGGCGCGCGCACGCGCCTACCTATGTGTAGCTAATATAAGTGTAAGTGAGAACGCAGCGGCACTGTACGTACAATGCCGCTACTTCATGACATCTCGGCGGTCCGACCCCGCCAGGTTACCTCCAGGAAACCGGAGACCCCCGGTTTCCTGGAGGAAGCCCAGCGAGAGACGACCAGCGACGAGATGCCAGCTTTGGTGGCGCTCCCCACTGAGTATGTTTGACCCTCGTCAGTAACTTTTACAGCAGGTGTATTCGCTAACTCAGTTGACATCAATTTGATAGACACTATACAGCACCTATGTCTACCGAGCAAAGCAGCAATTGCTTTGCTCGGTAGACATCAATTATAATAGGAACTACCTAATACATTTTTTTTTCCTATAAGTCAAAGCAGCAATGTACTGCATAGTGCCTATGAAATTGATGTCAACTGAGTTAGCGAATACACCTGCAGGTCAAGCCGGTTGCGCCACAGACTGGGGAACGTATGTGTGTGGGAGCGGCATTGATTGTGTAACACCGCTCCTGTTTACAATCGAAGCGCGCGTCCGACCGCGCACCCATTGCGTGAGTACATAGTTATCTATGTGGAGTCATGTATACAGGGTGTAAGGTACATGAACGCACATACGTGTACTAGTGATTCAGTACATTATTCTGGACCCACTAGCGTTGAAATTTTTCGTCGGCTTTTTTCTAATTTTTGAAAAAAAAAATTTTTTTCATACCTTACACCCTGTATATGTTATTCAGTACGCGTTATGCCTACATTAACTTAGAACACAATACGCACCGGGTGAGAGTACCTGTTCTATAGTATTCTTGTGTGTGAAAGCCGCGTGTAGGTGAATGCGACTCACACAGGCGTCATGTCCGGTAGTGAAATTCCTTGAGGAGGAGGTGAAAGAGGCCGACCTTGCTCAGGCCGATGGTGTCAGTTTTGGGCGCCTAGTACGGGATGATTCGCTGTAACGAGGTCACTGCGTCCAGGAGCATCTGGATCATGTTCCAATCATGACCCAGATGGAGAGTTTGTAGGGTTTTAATGAGAATCCTGGAGAACTGCTCTTTGAGAGCACGGGTTTCCTCCTCGCTCAACTGACGCTGGCACTGCTGATCGGACGCAGCGCTTGCGTCTTGGGTAAACGGGGCCCCCATGGGGGCGTCACGTCGTGCTTCTATGCGCTACGCCGGTTGCTTGGCGCCAGCTGCTGCAGGAGTGGGCATCGTCTTCCTTTGCTGAGCAAAGTCGGTTTCGGTGGAGGAGGGTGGGGGCTTCTTCCCCCTCTTCCCCCTCGTTTGGACTTCCTCCGCCTTCCGGAGGGGACGGAAATTCGGTCCGTGGGCCCGTTAGCCGCCGCCATTAGTGAAGCGCTAGGCGCCTCAGCCGCGTCGGCGGTCACCGGCCTCTTAGTGGCCTTTTCGGGCTGGCGCCGTCACTACGTGATGGCGACAGTGCCCGCTCGCTTGTTCTGCATCTCCCGCTAGTAGATGGGGCATCTGGTGGTGCACGCCGGGTGATCCCCCGCGCAATTGGCGCAGGTGGCCGGCTCCTCACGTGGGCGTGGGCAATCCTTCGCGGTGTGGTTTTGTCCACATCGAACACTTGCGAGCCGGTGACATTGGTGCGAGCTGTGTCGAAACTGCTGGCACCGGTGGCACGGGGCCCATGCTTCGCCCTCCACGAGTCGATCCTGACACGACGCATCAATAAGAATGTCGTGATCTCATAAATCGTCCTGATTTCTGGCGTCCTCTTCAGCACTGCATGGAATATGCAGCCGGGCTCCCTCCGCGCGCCTTGACGTTGCGCACGTAGTCCGGCTGATACCCATGCAGGCGCTGCTCCTCATCTATCTCGGCAATGGGTGTGTCCGCGGCGACCGACAAGGCCTCTCCGCCGGGGTCGAGTATGCGAACCAGGAAAGTCCGCTGTCCCTCTCCAAACTGATGAGGTACCTCTGGACCACCCTAAACCCACCCTCTGATTCGGGCAAGAACCGAATGCCGCCCTGTAAGGGCGGGCATTAGGCGGGTGGCCCAGTTGGGCACTCAACGCTCTGAAGTGAGCGGCCCAATCCTGGAGCCTCACCACTACCAGCGGAGGGTAACACTTCTTCTTGGCGGCCGCAAGCGCTGCCGCGGACGGGGTCGTGTCCGGTATGTTCCCAGACGTAAGTGTAGGTGCGGACGAGAGGCGCACCGATTGCGCAAGGGTAGGCGATGTCAACCCGCCGTGCGCGCGCGGTGTGCAAAGCGGCAACGGCGAGTCGAGGCAGTATCGTTTTGCATCCTCGGCGGCCTCATCGTCCGAGCTTCGTGGGCGTCGCTGGGGTCTGGTCTCGGTGACGTCGTAGGTGGAGATTGGGTTCGCGGTCTCCATGTCACGCGCGGACGTGTCGAACGACACGTCTCGGGGACCGGCGTAGGAGCCCCCGGATACGTCCGACACGTACGACCCTTGTCGGAAGAAACATGGGGACATGACGGCGGGGGAATCCTCAGCAGAGCCCCTCGGTGGTGGTGGCGAAAAATCTGGTTCGACTGACCTCTGACTTGGAGCAGGCGGTTCCGCCAGCAAGCGGAGGGTAGCGGATGTTGCAGTGCGGGGCTGTGCGGCGCCGCTCGCCGTGGGAGGTACGATGGCGGCAGCTGCACTCGAAGCGGCGGCGTAGCTGAGTCTCGCATCTTCAGCTAGTGTAGCAGGGCTCGAGATGGGTCGCGGAGGAACCCATTGTTCCTGCGGGCGGACGCACGGGGCGGAACGCTGGTGTGTGGGCGAATCGATGCGGCCAGCCGCCGGCTCGACGACGGCGTCGGCGAAACGCGTGCAGTCATCGGTTTCGTCGGGGGGCCGGTGGCGGCCGCTCTTGATATTGATCGGGCAATCCGGTAGTGAAGGCAAAGTCCCGGTTCCGTGCTCCAGGGAGCGATGGGCCTCATGCCGCCAAAGAAGGGGGGATCGGGTATCTCCCCTTCTTTGGCGGCATGATGGGGCGTTGATGCGCGAAGTTTTTAAAATATTCTTTCGGTTGCCACCGCGACCGCAACAGTGACTGAGCAGCTACGGGGCGGCTACTCCTGCGTGATCCCGCAAGTGCCAGTCGAGACTAGCACTACGACAGCCCACAGGAACAGCCAGCGAGGTTGAACGGTCCGAGCGGAGAAGCAGTTGCGCGGCGCGACTGCTCGGATTGGCAACGGGCTAATCCACTGGCGCGCGACGTCGTGGGGTCGTCGCTGCGTTCCCGCAAGGGAACGCGGCGGGCGGCCTCAGGGCTGTGCCCTCTTGCCGCGGTTTCTGTGGGCGCCCGCAAAAACGGGCGCTTCACTGGGGCGCCTACTTGTAGGCTGAAGACTGTGGGCGACTGACTACGAGAACCTCCTAGGCTAGCGCTGTGTTGTAACGCCTGCCGAGATTCCCATGGCAATCGCCCTGTGTTTTGCTAAGTGTAATGCCGCAGGCTCGCGGGGGTAATCGCGGCAGCTAGGCGGTCTACCACCACCGGGTGAGACCCACAGTTCCCTGTGGGAGGCCCAGCGGATGGCGCCAGCGACTGAACTGCCGGCTTACAGCAAGCCCACGGCATGGTGTGTGACCCCGGCCCGTCCCGCTTGGTCGCGGTCCGGGCCAAGGGCCGTCGGCGTATGTGTGGACGGTATTGTGTGAGTAACACCGTCCATGTAAGCACTATTGTACACGGACTGGCCGCGCCCAATAGTGCGAGAGTTCATGTGCGTGTGGAGTCATGCGTGTCTGCATGCGTTCCGCGGCGTGCCTATATTAACTTAGCACACGCTGCGTCACAGTGTATGTGCTGTGGTGAGTGTCACTGTGTGAGTAGGCCGCGTGTAGGTGTGTGCGACCTACTCGGGTGTCAAAAGCAGGAGAAGCGCCTGGACGACGCTTTGTATGACCTCTTGCAGGTTGAGAGGCTCACCTCCCTGCCCTAGGGCTCTTACAGCCCCCATCAGCAGATCGGCAGCTCTGGTCTTGGTGGTGGTGGCGTCTTCGTTTCGCCCTCCGCGCTGCGCCGTGGCGTCGGCGGCAGCCGCGGCCTGGGCTGTGGTCCTCTTTATTGCCCACGCGCGGCATTGGCGCGCGAACTACACGACACCAATATTTATTCCTTCGGCCCACGCGCTCGGCGAGCCGCCGGCGGCGCATCGAGCGCCGGCGTCGCTGTGAACACAAGCGACCCCTCGTGGAAATAACGCGTCAACAGTGCTGTGATGTGATTGGTTGAAATCCACTTAATTTTATTGGATTTTATTTTGTAATTGTTAATTAGAATTTAATGCACATGTTTTTATTGGCTAATCTTAATTTTTCAAATACTATTTAAGGCAACCTTTTTGTAAAATAAATTATTCATTTTATTTATCACATGCATCGAACAACGGAGTTTATCTTAAACCTATAAATTTGGGGTTTCAGACCCCATCATAATTTTGGGTTCATAAATTAAAAAAAAAAAATAAAAAAAAAATAAAAAATAAATTAAAAAAATTAAATATTTTGGATCATAAATTTGGGTTTCAGACCCCAAATTTATGATCCTGCCTGAACACAGTGAACAATCAACACCACCGAAGCTCTGCCAGTCTGCGAATTCCTCTCAAGAATGTCGAATCCCTGCCAAACCGAAGACCAATCAAGCTCAACATCGCACCCAGTCCCGAAGCCCGAAGCTGCTGGAATTTCACTCACCATGCGCATTCCACCATTCTGGTGCGATCGACCACGGCTCTGATTCATAAGCTTCGAAGCAGCAACCAACGACCTCAAGAAAGGCCAAGCCCAACTCGCCCAGATGGTTATCGCACAGCTCGAGCGACAAGATATCGAGCAGATTATGGATCTACTGTACAACCCAACATAGACTGATCAGTACCGAGCCATCAAAGACAGGCTCATATCTGCATACGAGGAGTCAGACAACCGCCAGTTCCAAAAACTACTGTCCGACATGGAACTCGGAGATCAGAAGCCGACGCAACTACTCCGCCGCATGCGAAACCTCGCCAGAGACAAGGTTCCCGACTCCACCCTGCGACGTATGTGGACCAATCACCTTCCATCACGCGTCCGTTCAGTCCTCGCAGTCAGCGAAACATTCAGCACCAAGACAGCACTCGACGAACTCGCGCTACTCGCCGTCAAGATAAGGGGGCAGACAGCAACACCCGAAGTTGCAGCCGTGCATGCAGATACGCAGTACGTCATCAACGAGATAAGAAAACTTTCGCTAGAAATAGCGGAGTTAAAGTCAAATCAACATCACAACAACTATCGCCGCAGTTGTCAATCATCTCGTCACCGCAGCACATCACGTCAACGCAGCCACGATGTTTCTCCATCACCATTCTGCTACTATCACCGCCGTTTTAAGGAGCATGCTAGACGCTGTACATCGCCTTGCTCATTCAAGAAACAACAGAAACAAAACACGGAAAACTAGACGAAACGTTGGCAGTGGCGGACACCGGCGTTCAAGAAAAAGCCCACCGCCTATACATCACTGACAGAAACTCCAAATTATCATTCTTAGTCGATACTGGAGCCAACATATCCGTGCTACCGAGAAGTAAGGGACAAGTACCAACGCCGTTACCATTCCAGGTATACGCAGCGAACAACACAACTATAGCTACGTATGGCGAGAAAACTACTTAAGTTACTAAGTACTTGTGGCAATTCATCGTCGTTTCAAAACCCATACTTGGAGCCGACTTCCTCAAGCATCATCAACTCATCGTCGACCTGAAAACCGAAGATTAATCGACGGTATTACAAGCTTAAAGGTCAATGCCCCGGTACGAGTATCGAACGTGCTATTATTATACTTAATATTATAAATGTGAATGTAAGTCTGTTTGTTACGCTTTCACGTGAAAACTACTTAACCGATCATTATGAAATTTCGTACTCATATTCTTGGAGGGGTATACCGCCGTTTGCCCGAATTTTATTTACCCTAATATCATTTGCCATAATAGTCAACAGCCATAATATTATACGACGTAATATTCATTTGCCCTACTCTTATTTGCTATATTAGTCAAGTGCTAGAAGCTTTGTTTCCCATAAAGTCACTTACCATAACATCATTTGTCATAATCATTGTAAGCCCTAATTATCACATGCCATAATTATCATATGCCATAACATCATTTGCCATCGACATTGGGTATGTAACGGTTGTTATATCAGGAGAAACTGGATGCAATCGGGACTTTAGGGCACTCCGACTCGGATAGGTTAGGTTAGAAGGGGATGGCGGGGTCGTGTAAGCGAGCGAAGCGAGGGAATAGACCCCGCCATCCCCTTCGTGGTTATTTTTTTATAAACCAACGGAAGTAGGCGCTTAAATATCATGTGTAATGATTATTACGGCGTTTAAATATTTGTCTAATAATTACTATGGTATTTAAATGTTATGTCTACTAATCATTATGGCGATTAAATATTATGTTTGATAATTACTAAGGCACTTAAAAATATGAATAAAAAACTTTTTACAAAAAAAATACAACCGACTTCCTTATAAATAATACTAAAAAATGCAAAATAACTTTAATTTCGGAAGTCGGTGTTTCTAGTTTGGTTTCTTCGTTATTTGACACCGACTTCCGAAATTAAAGTTATTTTGCATTTTTTAGTATTATTTATAAGGAAGTCGGTTGTATTTTTTTTGTAAAAAGTTTTTTATTTTTCACTTTTTAGTTGTTTTACCCCATTCTAAAACTAAATTAATAGTAAAGTTATGCCCGAATTGATAGCCTCAAAAATAGGGAATTTGAACGTAGTTGGTGAAATTAGGGTGTATCAGGGTGAACTGTACAAATCTGTATACCCCTTCAGAGCGCATCAGCGTGATGTAATGTTGTGAAGTGGTGAAAACAATGTACAGACATGCGATTGCAGCAATTCTGGAAGGTTTGCTATCATTTATTGAAGAGTTCCATTGTGTATCTTCGAAGTCCTTCATCAGATCTTCACCAAATTAAAATGGGACCAAATGTGAAGCAACAGCTTTCAAATAAAAAAAAAAATTTCAAAATCGGTTCACGTTGTCAGAAGTTATGAGGTAACACACATAAAAAAAAAAAAAAAAAAAAAAAAAAAAAAAAAAAAAAAAATACAGTCGAATTGAGAACCTCCTCCTTTTTTTGAAGTCGGTTAAAAACAATACGTATGGCACTCGTATCTTACGGTATCTAAGTTTCGGGCAATTAACAATATGTCATATGTCTTTTAGGGCAAACAAAACATTCGGGCAAATGAAATTCGGTTAAATGAAATTCGAGAATATGGTGATTATGGTATATAATCTTCGGGTAAACAATAGACAACCTCTTGGAGGTATTAGAAGTAACTTAAGATACTTTGGAAAAAAAAATAAAAAAAAATTACGAAAAATGCATAAACGTGGATGAAACCGCGAGCACAGCTACTAATTCTATAAATACATACGTGCTACGGCCGCGAATCTTTGACCAAGATACAACCTGATACTGATCTGCAAATTGCAAAAAACGTAAGAAAATTTGAATTTCGCGGGCTACACCGACCCTTGATGCTAGCAAGCCTACAGCCACACTGAACTCATCGTCATCGGTGTTGCCAGCAGCCGACCGGACGTTGGTAGGTACTAGATGAATGATAATAGCAGCACATAAAGTTGCTTCACGTTCCTCCATTTTCTCAAACTACGTAAAATCTTGGACAAAGATATTGGACAAGTGTAAACGGCATCAGTCGAAGTTTGATCAAATATAGGACATACCTAGATATTGGACAAAGATACATAACAGCCTAATGAGCCTAAGTAATAATATATATAGCCCACGGCGTTCCAAGACACGTCTATTCTATTCTATTTTTCTCTTTGGCAATCGTGCCGATGTCGACAATAAAAATCGCTATGACTAATGAATGACATTGTCATTATTTGTCATTGTCAATTGACATAAACTTCATGACGTAAGACCAAAGAAACAACAAACACAAACAAAACCGAGGGCGCGTCTTTGTGACCAATCCTCTCTCTATGTTATATAGATTATGTGGTTATTAATAAAGAGGACAAAATAATGGTATCAACATATCACATAGTAAAGTTGTTCCAAAAGGCGACGTACGAAAGATATCACAGTAGCCTAAAAGACGACAGTGAAGGGTCCGCCACTAACACTAAGTCTCAACAAGATACAACCGAGGACAAAATATGCCGAATTTGTCTCAAAAAAGGTACACTGCCCATTTTTAAAGACCAGGGACCTGATATTTCCGAAGATATTTGCACTTTCGGCGATATCATAATAAGTGAAGACGATGAACATCCTAAGTTCTTATGTGATTGTTGTCTCAAATTACTAGATGCTGCAATATTGTTCAGAAAAACGGCGAAAATATCTGATCAGGTTCTTAGAAGTGCTTCAGCTAAAAGCAATAAACATTCTAGCAAGCCTCGAGACCTAGACAATGAAGAAACTATAAAAGAAAATGCAGAAAATACTTCAGCATCAGTGTTAGAAAACTTCTTCTCGGCCGTGGAAAGCGACAATGACGTGTGTTGTGATAAATCTAAGCCAGTGAGATGCAGGAAGAAGATACCAAAAGTGCAGTGTAGGATATGCTTCAAAATCATCACCAAAGCCTACTACAAGGAGCATTTTGCTCTCCACGACGAAACTGTGGCTAAGTATGTTTGTGATATTTGTGGCAAATCATTTCGCCAAAGATGTTCTTACAGAAACCATTACTTTACACACAGTTCAGAATTTCCTTATAAGTGCACAATATGCCCATACAGAGGACGCCATTCGGGCCTCCTGAAAATTCATATGCGTACTCATACAGGAGATTATAGATACATGTGTACAGAATGTCCTGGCAGGTTTTTAACTAAGAGTAATTTGAACAAGCATGCACTAAAACACAAGGAACCAATGTTCAAATGTGATGCTTGCCATAGAGGATTCCATTCTAAACTTGTTTTAGAAAGACATTTTGAAGCAGATCATTTAGGAATAAAGAATCATATTTGTAATGTTTGTGGAAAAGCATTTGGATACAGAAAGGCAATGATGAGGCATCAACTTGATGTTCATAAAAGAGAAAAGAAATTAAATGGAAGAACACCGGCTTACATAGAGGCTGAAATAAACCAATTGGAAGATAATTTATAACAGCTAATGTTTTCCATCTCTGCCAAGCCTATTCCCAACTATGTTGGGGTCAGCTCCCAGTCTAACGGGATGCCTCTTAACCCGTCACGCATGTAGCGAAGTATTGTCCCTGCTAACTAGACACGCATCGGGTTAACGACAGGCAGCTGGTTAACAACCGACTTAGACAATCCATCTAACAGACAGCAATGAATGGTAACACTTCTGAAATCCCTTAAGAACTTTTTTTATGTTACGAAAGCTACGGTTTTGAAAGACACATGTTTCCTAGTTGACTACTCTGAGAAGCAACACGTCAACAACCATTATGGATTGTATATAACGAATATAGAATAAGGCATTAAGCATTAGCCGTCCGCCTCTACTTGTGTGCATAAAGTATTGAAAAAATAAATAAACATTATATTGTTAGTGCATAGTGTTTCAATGCAAGTGGCTAGGAACATAGTCTTAACACTCCTATCACACTACTTACCTGACATTAGAATGGTCATAATAAAAGCTTAATTTCATTATAATGTTATAGAAAGCAGAAGGTCAGATCCCGCAATAGCTTGCTCCATCTCCTCGTTTCTACAAACTAGGGTGCACCACCCGATGTTCTCCGCACAACTGGCATGTCTCTATGCCTCTCTGCTGGTGAATTTGCGTGTCCAGCGTGGCACTGATCCGCTCACGTCAAACATGTAGACACTGCCTTAAATGAGACTTGTCGGATCATATCGGGCTGCTTAAAAACCGACTACTCAATAAAAAGAACCAGGAACGTGATTCCCGGCATTCCCTCTACGGCCACTCTACAACTCCGGGTAGATTAAAGTCGCAAGAACTTCATGAGAACGACACAAGCAATAAAGTATAGGATAGCCCACCTAGGAAGAGGATTAAGCGGTGGGAGGAGCGGTGCCCACCACCACGTGACTTTCTTGGGCCCAAGGAGCACCTGCCTCCCGGTCGTGATTTGCAATAGCCTATTTGGAAAGCACTGAATCGATTGCGTACCCAAGTAGGCCACTGCAAGTATAATTTGGCGAGGTGGGGAATCATCAATTCATCGCCTACACAGTGCGAGAGTGGTGCTCCTGAACAAATTATGTCTCATCTACTGGAGTGTCCCAAATGTGTTTTCACCTGCGCCCTCGATGATCTGAACAAAGCCTCAGACGTCGCTATAAACGTGGCTACTAACTGGGCCCAAACAGTATTATATCCCTAATAAATGTACCACGACACGAAAAGAAGAAGGAGAAGTCCAAAATATTTTCCTCCTATGATTTGCCAGCAAAACATTTTTTCTTTATTTAGTTTATGTAAATTTACCAATAGAATGGGCTCCTCCATGATGCTAAACGGGGTTTATTTACTCGAGCGTCGTGGGGACTGGGGACCTATTGGATTATGTAGATTAGATGAGAGGAAGAATAAAAGGTTATTTATCAAGTTTCCTCTTTCAGTGGTGGGGAAAGCATCAACAGATTTTCAAAAATGTAAAAAAAGAACAATTACTTGGAAGTACTTAAGCGTGTCAGATATTGATAGTTTAGATGCCCCAATGTATTTCTGATATCGAAGGTATGTTCTGCAGACTTCCTCGGTGGTCATCCGGAAAGGAAGAAAATAAAAGAAATAAAAATTTTCGAGCGCTTCAGATATTCAGAGGCCATGATAAGTGAACCCTGAAAATGCTCCTATTCAAAAGTCTGACGATTCAGAAGTGACGCAAGCTCGTAGCGAATTTTTAAAAATATGCAAAAAATATCGCCGTAGTGAAATACTCGAGCGTGTCAGATCTTTACACAGAAGGTTCAGCAACTGCCTCCACCTTATAGGTTTTCCTTTCTGTATTTTTTTTTTTTCAAAATTTTAGGCCCATTGGTTTCGGAGATAAGGGGCGGAATGAACTACCATTCCCCCCCTTATCTCCGGAACCAATGGGCTTTCATCTATTTTCTTAAATAAGTTCAAAATTATATATTTTAAAATTAAGAAAAAAATATACTTATTCGAGATCCTCACAATGTGTTCTTTTATTTGGTATGTGAAATTTGTAATAAAATTATTTAAACAATTACAATATCTTTGATTACACTATTCACATTTAAAAACTTTGATTATTAATTTTCCGATTTTCACCCCAAAAGTGACCCCCATATTCCAAATTAATTTATTTAGGGTAGGTACACGTCCGTGTTTGGGTCTCAGATATTCATGTGTAGGTATACCAAATTTTAATTCTATCGGTCCATCAGATTCGGAGCAAATTGGCTGTGACAGACGGACAGACAGACAGACAGACACACGAGTGATCCTATAAGGGTACCGTTTTTTCATTCGGACTTTCGGAACCCTAAAAAGACACGCCCAGGTCTGAGTAGCATTGAACTTGACCAGATTGGCATCGCCCCATTCAGAGACAGGCTGTAAGGACAAGTTCAAGCGCTCAACCATGGCTTCACGGAGACCGGATCTGAGCCCCACCAGCTCGTGCGTTGGACACGTATCTCTCGGCAACAGTGCCGTTGTCTGCATTTAGGTATGCAGACAACGACACGGTATGCAGGTACCGGGTTTTAACAGATCGTTAAAATATGCAGCAAAAACAATGTTGCTTAGAGCACCGACCCCTGAGGAACCCCGGCATTAATATCCAGTAGTCCGGATGAGCAGCCATCTATGACCACTAGGATAGACAGATCCCTCAGGAAATCTGCAATCCAATCACTCAATCTGGCGGGTAGACCGAAGGAAGAGATATCGTGCCAGACCCTGTCGAAGGTCTTCGAGATGTCAAGGGAGTATTTCGTGATGTACTCACTCCAGATGTGAATGGCATACGCTAGAAAATCCCCAGTTGACCGATTACGGCGGAAGCCGGTTTTGTCGGTCACTAAGGATATCATTAGTTTCTAGGTATGCCAGGAGCTTACTATTCAGTACGCGTACTGAGATGGGTCTATAATTCGCTGGGTCAGCTCGACTACACTTCTTGCTTCCAAGCCATCGGCACTTTTCAAGACTCTAACGAAAGGCGAAATAGGCGTGTCAAGATCGGAGACAACTCAGGATCAAATCCTCAGTAGGTACAATAAATTGCCGGTATCAAAAAAATTTCAAAATCGGTTCACGTTGTCAGAAGTTATGAGGTAACACACATAAAAAAAAAAAAAAAAAAAAAAAAAAAAAAAAAAAAAAAAAAATACAGTCGAATTGAGAACCTCCTCCTTTTTTTGAAGTCGGTTAAAAACAATACGTATGGCACTCGTATCTTACGGTATCTAAGTTTCGGGCAATTAACAATATGTCATATGTCTTTTAGGGCAAACAAAACATTCGGGCAAATGAAATTCGGTTAAATGAAATTCGAGAATATGGTGATTATGGTATATAATCTTCGGGTAAACAATAGACAACCTCTTGGAGGTATTAGAAGTAACTTAAGATACTTTGGAAAAAAAAATTACGAAAAATGCATAAACGTGGATGAAACCGCGAGCACAGCTACTAATTCTATAAATACATACGTGCTACGGCCGCGAATCTTTGACCAAGATACAACCTGATACTGATCTGCAAATTGCAAAAAACGTAAGAAAATTTGAATTTCGCGGGCTACACCGACCCTTGATGCTAGCAAGCCTACAGCCACACTGAACTCATCGTCATCGGTGTTGCCAGCAGCCGACCGGACGTTGGTAGGTACTAGATGAATGATAATAGCAGCACATAAAGTTGCTTCACGTTCCTCCATTTTCTCAAACTACGTAAAATCTTGGACAAAGATATTGGACAAGTGTAAACGGCATCAGTCGAAGTTTGATCAAATATAGGACATACCTAGATATTGGACAAAGATACATAACAGCCTAATGAGCCTAAGTAATAATATATATAGCCCACGGCGTTCCAAGACACGTCTATTCTATTCTATTTTTCTCTTTGGCAATCGTGCCGATGTCGACAATAAAAATCGCTATGACTAATGAATGACATTGTCATTATTTGTCATTGTCAATTGACATAAACTTCATGACGTAAGACCAAAGAAACAACAAACACAAACAAAACCGAGGGCGCGTCTTTGTGACCAATCCTCTCTCTATGTTATATAGATTATGTGGTTATTAATAAAGAGGACAAAATAATGGTATCAACATATCACATAGTAAAGTTGTTCCAAAAGGCGACGTACGAAAGATATCACAGTAGCCTAAAAGACGACAGTGAAGGGTCCGCCACTAACACTAAGTCTCAACAAGATACAACCGAGGACAAAATATGCCGAATTTGTCTCAAAAAAGGTACACTGCCCATTTTTAAAGACCAGGGACCTGATATTTCCGAAGATATTTGCACTTTCGGCGATATCATAATAAGTGAAGACGATGAACATCCTAAGTTCTTATGTGATTGTTGTCTCAAATTACTAGATGCTGCAATATTGTTCAGAAAAACGGCGAAAATATCTGATCAGGTTCTTAGAAGTGCTTCAGCTAAAAGCAATAAACATTCTAGCAAGCCTCGAGACCTAGACAATGAAGAAACTATAAAAGAAAATGCAGAAAATACTTCAGCATCAGTGTTAGAAAACTTCTTCTCGGCCGTGGAAAGCGACAATGACGTGTGTTGTGATAAATCTAAGCCAGTGAGATGCAGGAAGAAGATACCAAAAGTGCAGTGTAGGATATGCTTCAAAATCATCACCAAAGCCTACTACAAGGAGCATTTTGCTCTCCACGACGAAACTGTGGCTAAGTATGTTTGTGATATTTGTGGCAAATCATTTCGCCAAAGATGTTCTTACAGAAACCATTACTTTACACACAGTTCAGAATTTCCTTATAAGTGCACAATATGCCCATACAGAGGACGCCATTCGGGCCTCCTGAAAATTCATATGCGTACTCATACAGGAGATTATAGATACATGTGTACAGAATGTCCTGGCAGGTTTTTAACTAAGAGTAATTTGAACAAGCATGCACTAAAACACAAGGAACCAATGTTCAAATGTGATGCTTGCCATAGAGGATTCCATTCTAAACTTGTTTTAGAAAGACATTTTGAAGCAGATCATTTAGGAATAAAGAATCATATTTGTAATGTTTGTGGAAAAGCATTTGGATACAGAAAGGCAATGATGAGGCATCAACTTGATGTTCATAAAAGAGAAAAGAAATTAAATGGAAGAACACCGGCTTACATAGAGGCTGAAATAAACCAATTGGAAGATAATTTATAACAGCTAATGTTTTCCATCTCTGCCAAGCCTATTCCCAACTATGTTGGGGTCAGCTCCCAGTCTAACGGGATGCCTCTTAACCCGTCACGCATGTAGCGAAGTATTGTCCCTGCTAACTAGACACGCATCGGGTTAACGACAGGCAGCTGGTTAACAACCGACTTAGACAATCCATCTAACAGACAGCAATGAATGGTAACACTTCTGAAATCCCTTAAGAACTTTTTTTATGTTACGAAAGCTACGGTTTTGAAAGACACATGTTTCCTAGTTGACTACTCTGAGAAGCAACACGTCAACAACCATTATGGATTGTATATAACGAATATAGAATAAGGCATTAAGCATTAGCCGTCCGCCTCTACTTGTGTGCATAAAGTATTGAAAAAATAAATAAACATTATATTGTTAGTGCATAGTGTTTCAATGCAAGTGGCTAGGAACATAGTCTTAACACTCCTATCACACTACTTACCTGACATTAGAATGGTCATAATAAAAGCTTAATTTCATTATAATGTTATAGAAAGCAGAAGGTCAGATCCCGCAATAGCTTGCTCCATCTCCTCGTTTCTACAAACTAGGGTGCACCACCCGATGTTCTCCGCACAACTGGCATGTCTCTATGCCTCTCTGCTGGTGAATTTGCGTGTCCAGCGTGGCACTGATCCGCTCACGTCAAACATGTAGACACTGCCTTAAATGAGACTTGTCGGATCATATCGGGCTGCTTAAAAACCGACTACTCAATAAAAAGAACCAGGAACGTGATTCCCGGCATTCCCTCTACGGCCACTCTACAACTCCGGGTAGATTAAAGTCGCAAGAACTTCATGAGAACGACACAAGCAATAAAGTATAGGATAGCCCACCTAGGAAGAGGATTAAGCGGTGGGAGGAGCGGTGCCCACCACCACGTGACTTTCTTGGGCCCAAGGAGCACCTGCCTCCCGGTCGTGATTTGCAATAGCCTATTTGGAAAGCACTGAATCGATTGCGTACCCAAGTAGGCCACTGCAAGTATAATTTGGCGAGGTGGGGAATCATCAATTCATCGCCTACACAGTGCGAGAGTGGTGCTCCTGAACAAATTATGTCTCATCTACTGGAGTGTCCCAAATGTGTTTTCACCTGCGCCCTCGATGATCTGAACAAAGCCTCAGACGTCGCTATAAACGTGGCTACTAACTGGGCCCAAACAGTATTATATCCCTAATAAATGTACCACGACACGAAAAGAAGAAGGAGAAGTCCAAAATATTTTCCTCCTATGATTTGCCAGCAAAACATTTTTTCTTTATTTAGTTTATGTAAATTTACCAATAGAATGGGCTCCTCCATGATGCTAAACGGGGTTTATTTACTCGAGCGTCGTGGGGACTGGGGACCTATTGGATTATGTAGATTAGATGAGAGGAAGAATAAAAGGTTATTTATCAAGTTTCCTCTTTCAGTGGTGGGGAAAGCATCAACAGATTTTCAAAAATGTAAAAAAAGAACAATTACTTGGAAGTACTTAAGCGTGTCAGATATTGATAGTTTAGATGCCCCAATGTATTTCTGATATCGAAGGTATGTTCTGCAGACTTCCTCGGTGGTCATCCGGAAAGGAAGAAAATAAAAGAAATAAAAATTTTCGAGCGCTTCAGATATTCAGAGGCCATGATAAGTGAACCCTGAAAATGCTCCTATTCAAAAGTCTGACGATTCAGAAGTGACGCAAGCTCGTAGCGAATTTTTAAAAATATGCAAAAAATATCGCCGTAGTGAAATACTCGAGCGTGTCAGATCTTTACACAGAAGGTTCAGCAACTGCCTCCACCTTATAGGTTTTCCTTTCTGTATTTTTTTTTTTTCAAAATTTTAGGCCCATTGGTTTCGGAGATAAGGGGCGGAATGAACTACCATTCCCCCCCTTATCTCCGGAACCAATGGGCTTTCATCTATTTTCTTAAATAAGTTCAAAATTATATATTTTAAAATTAAGAAAAAAATATACTTATTCGAGATCCTCACAATGTGTTCTTTTATTTGGTATGTGAAATTTGTAATAAAATTATTTAAACAATTACAATATCTTTGATTACACTATTCACATTTAAAAACTTTGATTATTAATTTTCCGATTTTCACCCCAAAAGTGACCCCCATATTCCAAATTAATTTATTTAGGGTAGGTACACGTCCGTGTTTGGGTCTCAGATATTCATGTGTAGGTATACCAAATTTTAATTCTATCGGTCCATCAGATTCGGAGCAAATTGGCTGTGACAGACGGACAGACAGACAGACAGACACACGAGTGATCCTATAAGGGTACCGTTTTTTCATTCGGACTTTCGGAACCCTAAAAAGACACGCCCAGGTCTGAGTAGCATTGAACTTGACCAGATTGGCATCGCCCCATTCAGAGACAGGCTGTAAGGACAAGTTCAAGCGCTCAACCATGGCTTCACGGAGACCGGATCTGAGCCCCACCAGCTCGTGCGTTGGACACGTATCTCTCGGCAACAGTGCCGTTGTCTGCATTTAGGTATGCAGACAACGACACGGTATGCAGGTACCGGGTTTTAACAGATCGTTAAAATATGCAGCAAAAACAATGTTGCTTAGAGCACCGACCCCTGAGGAACCCCGGCATTAATATCCAGTAGTCCGGATGAGCAGCCATCTATGACCACTAGGATAGACAGATCCCTCAGGAAATCTGCAATCCAATCACTCAATCTGGCGGGTAGACCGAAGGAAGAGATATCGTGCCAGACCCTGTCGAAGGTCTTCGAGATGTCAAGGGAGTATTTCGTGATGTACTCACTCCAGATGTGAATGGCATACGCTAGAAAATCCCCAGTTGACCGATTACGGCGGAAGCCGGTTTTGTCGGTCACTAAGGATATCATTAGTTTCTAGGTATGCCAGGAGCTTACTATTCAGTACGCGTACTGAGATGGGTCTATAATTCGCTGGGTCAGCTCGACTACACTTCTTGCTTCCAAGCCATCGGCACTTTTCAAGACTCTAACGAAAGGCGAAATAGGCGTGTCAAGATCGGAGACAACTCAGGATCAAATCCTCAGTAGGTACAATAAATTGCCGGTATCCCGTCGGGGCCACTAGCCTTGTTTACGACGGACTTCATTCTGATGAATACGAAGCGGAGTGGGCCTGCGACCTGACGGGGTTCAGCAGTGGAGGTAGTGAGGGGTGGCTGAAATTCGATTCAACCAACTTAGTCAGGGACCAAAACTCCTTATGAAGCAAGTTTGCTCCCAATTCGGCTAATGTGGTCAAATCGAGCCCTCCGCAACACCTTCTTGCAGGACTTGGCAGCCCTGTTGAAGGCTCTCTTTTTCTGACTCACGTCATTTGCTTTGGGCGTACGAGCGTCGACCCATGCTAGTTACGCCGCGTGTTAAGCGCATCAGCGCGATTGCACTCGGCACCAAACCATGGACCAGCTTCGCCAGACATTGTTACGTCAATCAATCAAATCAAAGCATGTATATAAATATACCAAAACCGGGTGCCTCTACGGCTAGGATCGAGCGGGGAGTAGATGGCGATACAGACTTCACCAGACCGTGGTCGGAACTACCTAATGGTGAAGAAATCGACACGGAGTAGCAGTCTGGATCTGTTGTTAGCAGAAAGTCCAAGCAATTTGTGTGCGAACACCATCAACATCTTTGAATTTCCAGTATAGTCTGAGCACTGGTATGGGAACTTTGTCATTTACTTATTGCCTATGTAACTGATCTGTGATTTACTGTGTTCAAATTAAAATAATTTAATGTTTTAATTCGTTTTATTTAAGTTATATTGTCAAAATAAATAAAAATATTAGGATTTGAATAATTTGTTTCATTGACTGTACCTTTCCGTCATATTCGCGGCCCAGCCAGATAAACATCATACAAAAGACCAAGTAGACGTAGTGGCGAATCGACGTGGGGGCTACTCGACGTTGAGGCGAGTCAACGTGGCGGCTACTCGACGTTGAGGCGAGTCAACGTGGCGGCTACTCGACGTGGAGGCGACTCGACAAAGCGGCATTCCACCTGCCGGCGACTCGACGTGGCGGGACTCAACGTAAAGGGAATAAATCTGATGTTTCCAAATTAATAATAACTGCTTATTATTATATTTTTAAATTCAAAACTCATTATAAAATTTTGGAACAAACTCTTTATCAAGACAAATTTTGTTTCGTCAAACAAAGAACATTTTTATTAAAAATCGCTACTTAAAAAACAACTTGGAATACACACAATTGTACTTATAGCATAGCCAAATTAGGTTGCAGTTTTTTTTTTATTAGAGATCGGTTTGCTCTTCGACTTTAGTCTAGGTCAGAGGTGACAGAGACGAGAGTTGACGTTGATCGTCATTATTAAGTGATGCACTTACATTCTGCAATTGATTTTTATTTCTACAGATAGATGTAAGTGTTACAGTTCAGCTGGCATCCTCATTGCTATGTTGAGCTTCTAAATAAGCAGGCATACGGCCAAACAAAAGCTTTTCTCTCTTATGAACATGCCTCTGATGTTTCATCATAGCGTTTCTGTATCCAAAAGCTTTCCCACAAACATTGCAGACATGGTTTTTAATACCCAAGTGATCAGCTTCATAATGCCTCTGCAACATCAGTTTAGTGTGAAAAGCCCTTTTACAAGCGTCACAGTGCAATTGTGGTTCTTTATGCTTTAATGCATGGCTGTTCAAATTACTCTTAAACAGAAACCTGGCAGGACATTCTGTACACATGTACCTATAGTCCCCTGTATGAATCTTCATATGGGTTTTAAGTAACTCAGAATATCTTCCTTTGTATGGACAAAATTGACATTTATACGGGAACTCATTGCCGTGTCTGAGACTGTGGTTGTGGTATGCACATCTCAGTCTAAACGATTTCCCGCACACATCACAAACATACTTCTTGTGGTCAGGGTCGTGCATGGTCATATGCTCTTTATAGTAGGACCTATTTATGACTTTATTGCATATGTTACAAGTCACTTTTGATGGATACTTAATTTTTACTTTGGTTTCATTTTTCACCTGTTGGTCAGGTGATATTTTGTCATCGTCGTTTTGTATCACCCACTTTTCTGGTTGTTTCGTATCATAGACGCTACTGTCGCTAAAATCTTGATCGTATGGCTCATGGTCATCAACAGTTTCTTCTTTTACTGGCTGTTTAAGAATTTCCTCTGACTGTTTAGCTATTTTTCTGAATAATATTGCACCTTTGATAAATTCGTGACATGTGCCGCATAGGAGCTTTGGACACTCTTCATTTTCATGCACCTCTATATTGGCGAGTGAAAATATTGCTTCTACAAAATAAACAGTGTCTTCAGTCCCGAAAATCGGAAAACGACCTTCTTGTAAACATACTCGGCATTTAGACGGTGAGCCTTCCTTTGTTTTCAAACGTTTCTCATTATTTTCAAGGATATTTTTATAATATTTGATAGCACTTAGCTTATTTTTTTCTTTATTCGTTTTTTTCATTAGGTAGTACAAAGTCAACATAGTGATGATTTTAAACTGAGGCGTTTAGTTTTAGTTTAGCGTTGTACTTGTATATAAATAAATATAGATTTTTTTTTATTAACCCCGACGGGAAGGCTATAGTCTTTTGACCATATTGCCTAGTCTTACGTAGTGTATTTTTACTTTTTTCCATTAGAATGCAATGTAACACATTCTAATGTTTTTTGCAGTATTTAGCAACAAATGTGACGAGTCAGCATTTTCGGCAAACTTTGCTGAGGTAGTCATTACTAAAATAAAATTCTCAGCTCAATTTTACCGAGATCGCGCCTGTTTCAATAATTCCACATATTGTCCATTTGCATAGACACTTGAGACACAAAACTACACCAATTTTACATCACAATATTCACGAATCAATATGCGAATTGAAACAGCCACTGAACTTCACTCGAGAAAATCCCGTCCCGCCAAAAATCCTTTTTTTGATACTTTGGGAACAGGCTAAGGTAAGAGACCATGCTGCCTAGTCATCAGTAGAGTATTTTTATTTATTTTTATTCCATTAGAATGCAGATGTAACACATTCTAATGTTTTTGCAGTATTTGGCAACAAATGCGTCGAGTCAGACATCTCGCTAAACTTCGCTGAGGTAGTCAATACTACAATAAAATTCTTAGCTCCATTTTACCAAGATCGCGCCTGTTTCATTGATTACACATATTGTCCAGTTGCATAGACACTCGAGACACAAAACTACACCAATTTTACATCACAATATTCACGAATCAATATGCGAATTAAAACAGCCACTGAACTTCACTCGATAAAAACCCCCAAAAAAAAATCCGTAAACAAAATATTTTTTTTTCTTTACCCTACGGGAAGGCTATAGGGAGCGTGCAGGAACTATAGATGGCGGCACTTAAATGTCTGTCAAATATTTATACTGTAAAAGTTGCGGCTTTCACTCACTAGATGCCAGTCTACGTTATGCGTGCTGCATGTGTGCATGATGCGTGTGTGTATAAATATATGGCACGGAAATGTCATTGGCAAGTTTTTAAAGGGTAAAAGTTTCGAATTTACTCTACTAGCTGGCACAGACTACGCTGTGCACGTTCCCTATAGTCTTTTGACCATATTGCCAAGTCTTACGTCCTTAATTTCTTGCGTTTTCCCCATTAGAATGCAGATGTAACACATTCTAATGTTTTTTGCAGTATTTAGCAACAAATGTGTCGAGTCAGCCTTCTCGGCAAACTTCGCTGAGGTAGTCAATACTACAATAAAATTCTTAGCTCCATTTTACCGAGATCGCGCCTGTTTCAATGATTCCACAAAAGTCCAGTTGCTTAGACACTTGAGACACAATAAACTACACCTATTTTACATCACAATATCCATTAGGAATCAATAAGCGAATAATTAAAACAGCCACTGAACTTCACTCGAGAAAATCCCGCCAAAAAACCCATAAACAAAATAAATACAAAAAAAGACGTGTGGCACTCGGAGACTGCCGCGGTAAAGCTATTGCATAGCATTTTTTATGAACTTATGCAATTATAATTATTTATTTATTTTATTTATGTGTGTGTACTTATGTACGCACGTAAGAAGTTACACTTCTTTGGCGTAACAAGATAAATATCATCTTCATCATCATCATCATCATCACCACCGTCACCGTCACCGTCACTGTCACCGTCGCCGTCGCCGTCGCCGTCGCCGTCGCCGTCACCGTCACCGTCACCGTCATCGTCATCGTCATCGTCATCGTCACCGTCATCGTCACCGTCACCGTCATCGTCACCGTCACCGTCACCGTCACCGTCATCATCATCATCATTATCATCATCATCACCATCATCGGAGCGGGGGGTGTTAGGTTATTTTTCGTTACGGAATTTCTGGATTCGGTCTCCGCGCTCAAGGCCCGCGATAGAAGCTATGCAATAGCTTAATAAGACTTTTTTTAAAGTATGCCACTGACTTGGTTACAAGACCTTTAAGCCAAGTCTTAATTTGATCACTATCACTTTTTCCCCATTATAATGCAGATGTAACACATTCTTATGTGTTTGCAGTATTTGGCGGCAAATGTCAGCCATCTCGGCAAGTTTCACAGAGGTATTCCATACTACAATAAAATTCTCAGCTTCATTTTACCGAGATTGCAACTGTTTCAATGATTTCACATATTGTCCAGTTGCGTAGACACTTGAGACACAAAATAACACCAATTTTACAGCACAATATTCAACAGGAATAAATTTGCGAATAATAAAAACAGCCACTGGACTCCACTCGAAGAAATCCCGCCAAAAACTCAACTTTACATTATTATTATTATTTCAGACTAACCACTCACGGACTGAATACTGAGTTTTTTTTTTATAGTTTTGCCTTTTTTTTTGGGTTGGGTAATCATCCAATGACATCTCCCGCTCTGGGTGGAGTGGGAGGGCGTGTCAGACTCTTACTCACTAAAACCCACCCCTGTTCCTTCCCTACCCTGAGTGCCCAGGGGCGCGGTAACTCTGTTTCGAATTTCTCCACGACCCCTTGGCAGGCATCGGCCATGACGGGCCCCGTCATGACTGCTGACAACTCTTTATACAATAATAACGTGTGTGTTGTGAATTAATTTATTGTTTAAGTGTAATTTTAGCATCCTAGTGACATTATAAATAATTTGAGACAATGATTGATACTGGTTTTGTAAAATCGGATAATCTGCCGAGAATAGATGCAATAATTCAGTCGTCTTATTTACGCTCAAATCCAGATTTAACGTCCACTGAATTATAAGGAGTGAAATATGCAAGGTAATTATTATATAATAACACCTAGTGTACGTTATTTTATACATAGGTAAATACAATCCTAAAAATGAGGAGTAGTAAACATAGCCTAAAATTTATGATTATTGTAAAACGAACAAAAACTATTCATACACTGTATTTTATTGCTAAAACTAGTCACATTTAATGTTATTCACGGTCTGTCAAGTTTATTATAATAATTTCTATGTATTTCGGTATCTTGTCTCTATATGTATGTTAAAATAAATTCAGCATTTAGTCAAACCATGGAGGAATGGCGATAAAAATAAGTAGTTTTTTTAAATGAATGTTTTGCTTTTTGTAATTTAGGACAGACAGGAATAAACGGAGTTACGAGTATATTCCACATAATATTTAACCACCAACAACAGCATTCCCAAGGAGGGTTGGCGTCAGGCAGGCGGCCGGCTATAAAACTTCTGCCAAAACCTTTTTGCAACATGGTCTGGAAAAATATGATGTGCGATAGGGCTAGGGCGTACCCCACAGGCGACGCGCAGGGGCAGCACCCGGCTCCTGTGGGAAATGGACAAGGGTTGTCGCACCAGAACGGGCGGGTGCGACGTAAGACGCAAGCTGGGAGAGTGAGAGAATTAAGATTGAGGTGTGCGAGCTGGAATTTAGGTACTATGACTGGAAAAGGAAGAGAGTTAGCAGATGTTTTAAAAAGGCGACGGATAAATATAGCGTGTTTGCAAGAAACGAAATGGAAGGGTGCAAAAGCAAGAGAATTAGGAGAAGGATATAAGTTTTATTACTGTGGAAGTGATGGCAAACGGAATGGTGTGGGCATAGTTTTGGATAGTGAGTTAAAAGAATGTGTGGTGGATGTTAAAAGAGTAAGTGATAGAGTGATAGCTATTAAAGTGGTTGTGGAGAGTATGATAGTAAATGTTATTAGTGCGTATGCACCCCAATCAGGATGTGAGGATAGTGTAAAAGAAAAGTTTTGGAAGGACTTCGATTGTGTGATGATGAATGTACAGGAGAGTGAAGAGGTGTTTGTGGGGGGTGATTTTAATGGGCATGTAGGAAGTCTGAAGTACGGTTATGAGAGAGTGCATGGTGGTTGGGGGTACGGAGACCGTAATACTGATGGCGAGACATTGCTGCAAGCTGCTTCGGCTTTTGACCTGGCAATAACTAACACCTGGTTCAAAAAGAAAGACGAACACCTGATCACTTACAAAAGTGGCCAGCACGCGACCCAAATTGACTTTTTCTTGGTGAAACGAAACAGTCTCAAAACAGTCAAAAACTGTAAAGTGTTGCCAGGCGAAGGCTTAGTCTCTCAACACAGGCTCATAATGATGGACGTAACAGTCAGTGTCTCGTCCAGTAGGAACAAAGAACGGCCCCCACCCAAAATCAGATGGCGTATGATAGAAAATGAGGAGTGTGCAAGTATGTTTAAGAGTCAAGTGGTAGATAAAATGATAGACATGAAGGATATGGAAGGAAAATCTGTGGATGAATGTTGGAAAGAGATGGCGGATTGTATAAGGCGAGTAGCAAAAGATGTGTTTGGAGAATCGCAAGGTAAAGGCATGATAGAAAAGGATACATGGTGGTGGAATGAAGATGTGCAAAAGATGCTAAAAGAAAAGAAAATTTCGTTTAAAGTATGGCAGAATGTAGAAACCGGAAATGATAATTTGAAAGAAGAGAAAAAGAAAATTTATAAAGAATGGAAGAGGAAGGCAAAAAAGGCGGTTGCAGTTTCCAGGGCTAAGGCGCAGGAAAAGTTATATGATTTACTGGACAGCCCTAGAGGCCAGAAGGAGCTCTACCGGATTACAAAATTAAGAGAAAGGAGAACGAGGGATATAATGCACATAAAATGTATGAAAGATGAACTCGGTAAAGTCTTGTCGAAAGATGACGAAATAAAAGAGCGATGGAAGGTTTATTTTGAAAAGTTGATGAACGAAGAGAATGAATGGAATGGTGTGCTCAAAGAGGTACAAGTAAATATGGGTTTGGTGAGAGAAATTAGCATGGATGAGGTAAGAAAGGCAGTTCAATGTATGAAAAATGGAAAGGCCATGAGCCCTGATGACATACCAGTAGAAGTATGGAAATGTTTAAAAGAGGATGGATGTATGTGGCTGACTTTATTCTTCAATAAGTTGTTGTATGAAGAAGTGATCCCACAAGAATGGTGCAATAGTTCGCTAGTGCCCATCTTCAAGAATAAAGGGGATGTACAGGACTGCAACAGCTATCGAGGGATAAAGCTCATGTCACATACTATGAAAGTATGGGAGAAAGTGATAGAGAAAAGATTGCGAGAGGAGAGTGAGATTACCCCGAACCAGTTTGGGTTTATGCCAGGTCGAGGGACAATGGACGCCACCTTCGCTCTCCGTCAATTGTGCGAGAAGTACAGACGTGTGCACAAGAACTTGCACATGGTGTTCATTGATCTTGAGAAAGCGTATGATAGGGTACCTCGGGATGTGTTGTGGTGGGCCTTGAAAGAGAAAGGTTTGCCTGGGAAGTATGTTGAGTTGATTCGTGCTATGTACAGACAATCTAGTACCTACGTCCGGTCGGCTGCTGGCAACACCGATGAGTTCAGTGTGGCTGTAGGCTTGCATCAAGGGTCGGCTTTAAGTCCTTACCTCTTCCTGTTGATTATGGACGCTCTTACGTCGGAAATACAGGAAGAGGCACCCTGGTGCATGCTGTTTGCCGACGACATTGTTCTGGTCGGTGAAGATGGACCTGAAATCCAGAGCAGATTGGAGAAGTGGCAACAGAAGCTGGAGAAAGTTGGCTTGAAAATCAGCAGAACCAAAACTGAATACATGTTCTGCGATTTCGGCGGTCTCTCCAGTTCTGAAGCTGTAGTGCTAGATGGCGCGCTTCTCCCAGTCTGCTCCGATTTTCGGTATCTCGGTTCACTCGTGCAAAGCGATGGCGAAATAGATCGGACTGTTAAGCACAGAATTAACACTGGATGGATGAAATGGCGGCAGGTCACCGGGACTATCTGTGACTCCCGCATTCCCCTAAAACTTAAGGGGAAGATTTATAAAACAATGGTCAGACCTGCTGTCTTGTATGGTTCAGAATGTTGGGCCACAAAAGGGATGAATGAAAAGCAATTGCATGTAGCTGAGATGAGAATGCTAAGAGCGATGTGTGGAGTTACGCGCATGGATAAAATTAGGAATGAGTATATAAGAGGAAGTCTGAAAGTGGCACCGCTGACTGAAAAATTGTGTGGAAATCGGTTGTCGTGGTATGGGCATGTGATGCGGAGGAATGAAGAAAATGTCGTGAGGAAAGTCTTGTGTATGAATGTGGATGGCTATAAGAGTAGGGGAAGGCCAAAGAAGAGATGGTTGGACTGTGTGAAAGAGGATATGGGTAAAAAGGGGGTGACTACAGAGATGACGACTAATAGAGGAGTATGGAAGAAAAAGACATGTTGCGCCGACCCCAAATAAATTGGGATAAGGGCAGGAGAGTGATGATTAAATTCACACCATTAGTAACTATCGAAACTTACATTAAAGTGATCTTCACAACAATATATAGGCGATGTTGGAGAGACTTCGTATCTTCTCATAACCTTACACCATTGTTTTCGTATTTTCGCATCTTGTGAAACAGAAAAAAACACTATAGCTGGTGTCTTTCTATTAGTGTTTTGGCATTCCGGTACAAGACAATATCTTCAAAATGGTTTTTAGCATTTGCCATGATCGAAATAGCGATTAAAACTGCAAATCCTTAATTACTAACTGTCTGCGTATAGTAAACAACACTGAACGTATTGTTACGAGCTGGGTATGGGATAAATTATTTTACAACAATTAATTAACTAAATATCCTTTATTAACTCAACAACTTATAAACACAAACACTAATTCGCTAATAATCACTATTCTCTTCGTAATCGCTTGTATTCGCATCCGTTCGCATCCGTAGTCGAAATCAGACTGACTCACTCGCCCGCCGTCCGGCCTATTTATACGGTCATGGAAGTTCCCAGAACATTGTCGAACTATCATGTAGTGGAATATTCTAGAAACATCTATGAACTTCTATACAGTACCACAATGGAATGTTCTCGAACCTAGTGGAAACTTCTGGAAACTTCGACCACATTCTCGAACGTTCCAGAGTAATACGGTCGACGTAACACTGCCCCCTCCTTAGACATGCTCGTCCCGAGCATCATTAGTCCCGTAGTATCGCGCCAAACGGTCTACATGGACAATCTTAGGCGCACCTCGTGGACCCTTCTGTATTCGGTAGGTGACATCGTTGATCCTGGTCACGATTCGGTATGGTCCATCCCATTTTGCTTGCAATTTGGGAGACTTCCCTTTGCTGCGCACTGGGTTATGCAACCACACCAGTGAACCCTCGTCAAAACCTCTATGGTTTGCCTTCCGGTCGTATCGGGTCTTCATCTTATCAGACATTTGTTGCCCGGATTGTCTGATATGCTCATATACATCATTCAACTTGTTACGCAAGTCATTCGCATAATCGGTTACACTGTGTGGGGCATCAGGGGGGGTTCCGGTGATTAAATCTGCAGGCAACCGTAATTCCCTTCCAAAGTTCGCGAAGGCTAGTGTCACAGTCGTACTTTCGTGAACTGCACTACGGTAGGACAGAAGAAATGGCTGTATGTGCTTGTCCCAATCCCTTTGCCTGCTTTCCACAACTTTTGCCAGATATCTCTCCAACGTTTGGTTGAAACGTTCTACCATTCCATCAGATTGCGGATGGTAAGAAGTGGTTCTGGTCTTGTGAGTACCCATCAGTCGACAAGTCTCCTGGAAAACTTGTGATTCAAAATTCCTCCCTTGGTCGCTGTGAATTTCCAAGGGTACTCCAAAACGACAGAAGACTTCCTGAACCAATTTATCTGCGACTGTTATTGCTTCCTGGTTGGGAATAGCGAAGACTTCTGGCCACTTTGTGAAGTAATCCATGACAACCATAAAGTACTTGTTTCCGTTTTCACTTTCCGGAAATGGTCCTGCAACGTCTAGTGCTATCCGTTCCCAGGGGGCTCCCACGTTGTATACTTTTAAAGCACCTCTGCTGCGTGTTTGAGGTCCTTTCACAGCCGCACAACTGGTACATTTGCGACACCAGTCCTCAACATCCTCTCGACAATGGATCCAGTAAAATCGCTCTCGTATTTTCAGTAGAGTTCTTTTTATCCCCATATGTCCTCCTGAACATCCATCATGGTATAGCCGTAAAACATCCGGTACTTTGGCTTTGGGGACTACAATTTGTAGATGACAGTTGTCTCCTCTAGCGTTTTCCCATTTACGGCACAAGACTTCATCCTGGATAACCAAGTTGTTCCATTGTGCCCAATAACTTTTCGTGGTTGAACTCAACGCCGCAACATCACTCCACTTGGGTTTAGGAGCACCAGCTTTAATCCAGTCGAAGATCGGTTTGAGGTCCGTGTCATTTTGCTGAGCAAGCTGTAGGGTTTCCTTCCATTCATTACTAAGATCCACTCTTAGCATCCTCACGGGCACTACCTCCTTAGTCTCTTGCCTGGTACAGTGCTTACAATCTTCTGGGCAAAGTCTTCTGACAGTGCATCTGCGTTACCGTGAGTTCTCCCACTACGATGTTCAGTAACGAAGTCAAACTCTTGTAGTAGTTCGATCCATCTTGCCACTTGTCCTTCTGGATTCTTGAATTGTAATAACCACTTTAATGCAGCATGGTCAGTTCGCAATTGGAATTTCCGTCCAAGCAAATATTTACTGAAGTGCTGCAATGTCCTTACTACGGCGAGTAGCTCCCGTCTCGTAACGCAGTAATTTCTTTCCGGTTTGGATAAAGATTTGCTGTAGTAAGCTATAACAACTTCTTGGTTTCCTTTCCGTTGAGACAACACGCCTCCAATTCCAGTATTACTTGCGTCTGTGTCAACTATGAAGTCATTTTCAGTGTCAGGATATCCCAGAATAGGTGTATTGCACAGACGTTTCTTTAATTCCTGAAATGCAATGTTACAGTTCTCGTCCCAACAGAATTGCTGCTTCTCAGTGAGTTTGTGTGGAGGTTTTGCAATGTCGGCAAAATTTTTGACAAACCGTCGATAGTAGGAGCACAAACCCAGAAATGCTCTGACCTGCGTCTTGTCTTTCGGAACTGGCCAATCCTTGACGGCGACGATTTTCTCCGGATCTGTCTGAACACCTTCCTCCGAAACTAGGTGTCCTAAAAAGTTTACTTGTCGTCTAAAAAATGAGCACTTTTTCGGACTTAACTTAAGATTTTCCGTCCGGATTTTTGACAACACTCGATTGAGGTTTTGAAGATGATCTTCAAATGTACGGCCCACGATAATGATGTCGTCTAAATAGACAAGACATGCGTCTCCGATCAATCCAGCAAGTACTTGCTCCATTAGCCTTTCAAATGTCGCAGGAGCATTGCACAATCCGAATGGCATAACTTTAAACTGCCATAGCCCCTTTCCTGTTGAAAATGCAGTTTTCTCCTTATCCTTAGGGTCTATTTCCACTTGCCAGTAGCCACTTTTCAGGTCTAGCGTGGTAAACCACCTCATTCCAGTCAGTGTATCCAATGTGTCGTCGATCCTAGGCAGTGGCTAACTGTCCTTTTTCGTGACGTCGTTCAATCGTCGATAGTCCACACAAAAGCGTGTGTTGCCGTCCTTTTTCTTCACCAGGACCACAGGAGAACACCATGGACTCGATGAAGGCTCTATAACACCATCCTTCACCATACCCTCAATCATCATTTCCACTTCCTTTTCACGTGCAACCGGCAATCTTCTTGGTCGTTGACGGATTGGTAACTCGATGCCAGTATTAATTTTGTGCTGAACCAGTCCTGTTCTTCCTATGTCAGCATCATTTGTAGAGAAAGAGTCGGCGTACTGAAGTAACATCTTCTTAGCCTTATCCATTTCTACTTCCGTTAAATCGCAGTTTTCCAAAATTATTGACACGTCAAATGTCAAGCGGAACACTTTTCCTGATGGTACACCTTCCATGAAGATTTCCTCTGTACCACACTTCAATACTCCTTGGTCAACGTCGATCTCACAACGATGTTTCCGCATGAAGTCTAATCCTAGGATACAATCGTCCACTATGTCGGCCACGATGACATTATGTCGATAGATTTTGTTACCTAATTTTAACTCCATCTCCTTCCTACCTCGGACGATTATGTGCTGACCGGTAGCTGTCAGTAATTGTATACGGTCGTGGTTATTGAAGAAGTCCCCAAGGAACCGACTTGCTAGGTGAGAATTGACAACCGTGTGAGAAGCTCCAGTATCCAACGTCAGTTTGCATGGTTTTCCGTTGACTTCGCCTTTGATGATCAGGCTGTTTCCGTCATGGGCCTGTGAGATCGAGATCCTCGGGGCTCTTTCAATACCAGCCAGCACCCGCCCCTCAGTCCTGGCGTTTACTCGTTTCCCTGCTGTTGCTGGGCAGTCGTATCAGTTGCCCTTTCTTGCTGGGATTGATCTTCTCTCAGTGAGCTGCGTTTTGGACATCTTGACCGAAAATGACCCCTTTCTCCACAAGTGTAACATCTAGGGCTATATCCTTGCGGACGATCGCGTACAGGTGATGCTACAACCTCCCTGATACGGTGTGTTCGATGGTCTTGCCTCACTGCCTCTACTTCCAAGGCATGGGCCAAGGCGTCCTTCAGTGTCTCATGATGCCCAAGTCTTACAGCGGCTCTAACTTCCAAATCACGTATTCCGTCGATTAACGCTTGTACCAGATTGCCATTGATGAGTGCAGGGGTGGACTGGTATGCTTTCCGAACCAACTTTTCAACTTCCAAGGCCCACTGCTGTAGGTTCTCGGCACTACGTTGAACGCGATCCCTTAACTTAGCGCGAAATACGTGCTCCAAGTGAGCGTCGCCGTATCTGGACTCTAACGCTTCCAGCAGTTGTTCGTAGGTCACATCCTTGCCAAGAGCCTCAAGTATGGTTAGGGCCTGGTCTCGGAGGCCTAAGGTTAGCGCGGTCATAGCTTGCTCTTTGGTCCACCCATTCGCCTTCATAACGGCTTCAAATTGAATTTTGTAGGCCGACCATGAAGATGTTCCGTCGAATGGCGGCACCTTAAATCCACGTGCCGAAGGTGCAGCAACCACTGAAGGCACAACCCCGTCTCCAGCCCTAAGTTCACCTAAAGCCTTCTTCACCCCAGCAATCTGAACTTCAGCTTCTGAGATACGATTCTCATGCTGGTGAACCTGCTCCTTCATCACCTGGAGCTCCTTGCCAAGTGTTGAATGAAGGTCTTTTATGAGGAGCATCTGCTCTTCTTGGCGGCGAGCCTGCTCCTCTTTATCTTGTTGAAGCTTCTCTTCCATCCGACGGGCCTGTTCTTCTTGGCGGCGGGCCTGCTCTTCTTGGCGGCGGGCCTGCTCTTCTTGGCGGTGGGCCTGCTCTTCTTGGCGGCGGGCCAGCTCTTCTTGGCGGCGGGCATGCTCCTCTTTATCTTGTTGAAGCTTCTCTTCCAACCGACGGGCCTGCTCTTGCAACAGCACCATTAGCGCAGACAAGTCTGGCACCGCTGGTGCTGAAGAAACTCCACATGGGCCAGCGACTGACTCTGTCGCAGGCTGAGCACCACCCGGCGTCTGTATCGGGGAATCTCCAAACCGCCTCTGATCCATGTCTTGCTGCCGTTGACTCCTTGTACGAATACCCTCCGTGTCGTCCTTTGGTAAAATTGGCATAATTTATCCCTCACTTCTGACACCAATTTGTTACTAGCTGGGTATGGGATAAATTATTTTACAACAATTAATTAACTAAATATCCTTTATTAACTCAACAACTTATAAACACAAACACTAATTCGCTAATAATCACTATTCTCTTCGTAATCGCTTGTATTCGCATCCGTTCGCATCCGTAGTCGAAATCAGACTGACTCACTCGCCCGCCGTCCGGCCTATTTATACGGTCATGGAAGTTTCCAGAACATTGTCGAACTATCCTATAGTGGAATATTCTAGAAACATCTATGAACTTCTATACAGTACCACAATGGAATGTTCTCGAACCTAGTGGAAACTTCTGGAAACTTCGACCACATTCTCGAACGTTCCAGAGTAATACGGTCGACGTAACAGTATCCTGTGACGTCATCCAAAGCGCGCGAAAAATGAAGGCGTTCAAACAGGTCAAATTTTGTCGGTTTCTTATATATTAAAAAAAAAACTTTTGAAGACTCAACAGTATTTATATTTTTTACTCTGTTTTATCGAAGTAATAAGTGAACTAAACAAATAAAAAAAAATTATGCATATACCTTATTGTGCTTATAATCTCTCGTTATGTCCATTCCGAGACGTTTCGTAGCTACACCTAAATTCTTCATGTCTAGTTTGTTTGTTTTTATTGTCACTGAATATCTACAAATCAACTAAACAACATCGCTTTATTTATTCCACACACAAAAAGAAATGACAATATTTCAATACTTCCTCTGGAACGCCCGGCTGGAAGCCGCAAAGTACGCTCCGACGCCCGCTGCCCGCTCGCTCGCTCGCGCCGCTCAAGCGCCCGTCCCTTTGCCAAAATATCTCGTAAACTACTGGAGCTATAAGCAAATAAATAAAAATACGTGTGTATTGCTGATAATATAGAGAATCGACATATATGTGAAAACTAAAGTGCAGTGAGGCCGCAAAAGTCCATAAGAACGCTAAAGATTACATTGCTACGAACCGAGCGAGCACGATACTTCCGTGCGTATGTGTGCGCGTGTATCCACATTTACACAGTATCCACATTCCACAGATAACACACGCTAAGGAACTGTCGTCGCACTGAGCTTAAAAACATCATTATTATTTTTCTATGCCATTGAATACGCATCACACAGTCACAGAGGCGACTTGTACTTACCATTGCATTAATAAAATTCGCGCAAATATGTCATGTGCTGGTAGCCGTATGAACTAAGTGTTGGATTAGCAAATAACGTAGCCCGAGTTCAAATCATGGTCCGTTGCGGTTATTTCTTGCTTTGAAAATTCCCAGTCTATATATAGTTGTTTTTTATATTTCTATGAAAAATACCTACTATTGCATTTATGGCACTAAATAGTTGCAAATTACGAATATGATCTATTAACCACAAGAAGAATCACATTCGTAATTTGCAATTATTTAGTTGTTACATCTTTTCGATGTTGTAAGGTGGAAATAAAAAGACGTGTTTAATAAAAATGTTTATTCTTTATATTTACAAATTAAACATTTATGAGAATTGTGACGTCGAATTGTTACTTAGACAAAATAGGTATATTGTAACCGTTATCTATGTTACGTGTAAGATTGTTTGTTGGAAGTATACCCACTTATACCATTCATAATATGAATAACTTAACAATGAAAGGATATTAAAATTTTAATAAAATAAAATATAATTGTTTATAACCAGTTATTTATTGAAAAGTGATATTTAGACTTTGTAAACATTTTATTTTTATGTAACGTCACAATGAATGTATTGAGGTCATAGCTTAATTTTAGTTCTCACAAGATAATCGTCAATTAGATGAGAAAAATAAATTGAACTATTGTGTTAGAACAGTGCGTGTAGAAGAATAAAAAACAAAATAGAATCATGATTATTGTCAACAAAATTGATAGCGAGTTCACTGCATTCTTAAGATAAGGCGATGGCACAAGTTAAAAGATATAGCTGTTTTAAACGAAAGTAAACAAAATATAATACAGTGTTTGTTAACGAATAATTACGGATATGTTAAAATAAAATGGCCTACTAAACATTTAGTTACCGACTGATTTTACTAAAACTTAATATTTTGTATAACCCCCATTATTTTCGATACAGTCAAGTAGACGTTTGCGCATGGACCCAACAATATTACCGCATATTTCGCTCCCTCTAAAACTTTCCCACACCTCCACGCAATGGGTTTTTAATTGTTCCGTAGACCTCTCATTCCGCGAGTCCCACCTTTGCACCATCAAACCCCATAGATTTTCTATGGGGTTGAGGTCGGGTGATCGCGCTGGCCATGGAATAACAATTACTTCCGGGTGATTGTGAAACCACTCACGCATAGTACTCGCTCGGTGAATAGGACAATTGTCCTGGACAAACGGAAATTCTGCTAACTCATCAGCTGGGTAAATGTTGCGTACAGTAGGTAGCATAATTTGCGCGTGGTGGAATGAAAGCCAGTTCTTCTGGTCCTGCTGCACTCATCCATCCCCACATATTAATTGTGATTCGACCTGATTCGGTGTTAGGAATAACGTTTTTATCACACCAGCGAGTGCTATTCTTGCGCCATAAGTGAAGCCTACCCTTTTAATAATAATAATAATAAGGTCATAGTGGTCAAATCTGCTGTCAAGTAACGGTCAAACTGAAACACGAGTTGTGAGAAAGAAAAACCAGAGCGACGCTTTTTTTGCGTTTTTGTGAAGTTTAGTTTGAAGCTTGATCAAAACTATGCCTTGTGTTTGGGACAAGTCATAACAGGCGCCCAAGGAGCTCACTATTACGCTGCGTTAGGAGAGCTCAATAAAATTTCATGAAATTCTATGTAACGGATGCCATCAAGCGCTCCTCTCGGACACCCCTCTCGATGCTCTTTGTTCAAGCTTTATGTACATCATTAATATACTAAAAAAAACACACAAAAAGTGTCGTGACAACAATAATAAGCTGACAACACCAACAACATCAGACGTGTCAGAAAATTGTCCAATATATTTTTCAATTTCAGTAATATTTTACCAACTATTTTGCCCTCAACCAAAAGCAAAATTTAATATCAATAAAGCAAGAACCTATTGTGCATGTTGTCGGTACTTGTAAATATATTTATAAGGTTCTACCTACCTGTGGTTATTAAAGCAGTCTTGTTGAAATCTGCGTATCATTCACATCATGGTGACAGCGGTGCTAAATAATTATTAGGATTACACGTGAGATCATAGTAAAACGGTTATTCAAAGTTTTGATAAGGCAAAAGAACAGAATAAAAACACGAGTAAACATGGAACATGCGCGTCCGCCGTCGGAATTAGTTTTGGAAGGAGGACCGGCCAGCCGGGCGGACACGTGGCGTAAATGGTTACAGCAGTTCATGGTGTTTTTAAAGGCATCGGGTGTTCACAAAGAAACATCGGACGTGCAAGCAAGTTTGCTGATAAATCTGATTGGCTCGGAAGGTTATGATGTCTATACGACATTCAAATTCACAAATGGCGAGAACAAAGAAGATTTTGATACGCTCGTGAGCAAGTTCAATGAGCATTTCAAAGCCAAGCATAATACAACTATGGCACGATTCAAGTTTTTCACGAGAAATCAGGAGCGAGGTGAATCAATAGATGAATATGTCACAGGCCTCAAACTGCTCACTCAACACTGTGAGTTTGAGCATCTCGAAGAGGGGCTGATTAGAGACCGGATTGTTTGTGGTGTCATTGATGGCACGCTGCGAGACCGTCTTCTCAGATCCGAAGATCTCACTTTGGCAAGGGCGGTCAAAATGTGTCAGGCGAATGAGATGTCGCATGAAGAAAAACGGCAGATTGAAGATACCAAGGCTGGGTGTAGCGAAGGGACAACGACCATCGACGTGGTGCAGGGGTCGCGCAGCGGTCGCGGCGGCAGGGGTCGCCGAGCACAGCGCTGGCGCGGCGGCGGCGGCGGCGGCACGCGCCAGCATTGCGCGGGCGCAGCGAGGTCGTCATGTACTTCGTGTGCTAGTGATTCTTGTGATGGTTACCGGTGTCCGGCTACAAATGTGTTGTGTTATTTATGTAATAAGCGCGGTCATTATAAAAAAGTGTGTCCAAATTTGAAAAAACGTGTTTACCAATTAGAGGAGGATGATGTAAGTGAAGAGGAAATGTATCATATCTCTGTTATCAAAGGGCTCAACAACTCTAAGGACGCTAAGTGGTATGAAACTTTAATATTATCTGTGAATGGTAGGAAAGAGAAATTTAAGTTAGACACAGGGTCTGACTTAAATGTGCTGTCTTTGAATACTTATAACAGACTAGGAATTCGAGTGGAAACATTACATTGTGATAATATAAGGGCTCAATCGTTTTGTGGCAATTACATACCAATAGTTGGATCATGTGTTATTGAATGGGTATATAAAGGAGAAATGTATAGCCTTCATTTTGTAATTTCAAAGCAAGAATGTTGCAGTTTACTAGGCAAGTATGCGTGTGAACAATTAGGTATAATTAAGCGGATATTTTCAATAAATATGCAGAGATATGATGATCTTTTCCGAGGATTAGGTAAATTGCCAGGTAAATACAGGATCGTTACTAGTTGTGATGCGCAGCCGTCGATCTGTCCAGTTCGTAAGATACCCTTAGGGGTGCGTGACAAACTATTGGTAGAATTAAATAGGATGGAACGGATAGGAGTGGTTAGGAAAGTAACACACCCAACACCGTGGGTTAATGCGATCGTAGTAGCAGCTAAGAAAGACGGTACTATTCGAGTGTGTCTCGATCCCCGTCCGCTAAACCGCGTCGTACAGCGTGCGCATTATCCGTTGCCGACGCTCACGGAAATAGCTACCAAACTACAAGGAGCACGTTACTTTAGCAAATTAGACGCTAGGTCGGGATTTTGGATGGTACAAATAGATGGCGAGAGTGCGGATTTGTGCACGTTCGGAACGCCATTTGGCAGATACCAATTCTTGCGTTTGCCATATGGCATTAATTGCGCGTCAGAGGTATTTCATTCAAAAATACGGCAGATTCTGGAGGACCTAGAGGGTGTAGACTCTTTCGTCGACGATGTCATTGTATGGGCATCGAGCAAGTCGGAGCATGACGCGAGACTTAAGCTGTTGCTCGATCGAGCACGACAGGTAGGCATGAGATTCAATAAGGAGAAATGTGAATTTTGTGTTGAAGAGGTAACCTACTTAGGACACACGTTTAGCGCAGCAGGCATGCGTATAGACAAGAATAAATTAAAGGCAATACAAATGATGCCAAGTCCTCATGATAGGCAGTCATTAGAACGTTTTTTAGGCATGATTAACTATCTGTCAAAGTTCATACCTAACTATTCAGATATAGCTTCACCGCTACGTACATTGTTAAAAAAAGATTCAGAGTGGTTGTGGGATGAGGTGCATGAGTCAGCTGTAAAGCGGTTGAAAGACTCGGTGTGCGGTGCGCCTGTATTAGCACTGTATTCGGCGCGCAAACCGGTTCTCTTATCAGTAGATGCGAGTTCACGTGCATTGGGTGCGGTGTTATTGCAGGGTGGCCGGCCAGTTGAGTTTGCCTCGGCGACATTAACTGACACGCAGTGTCGCTATGCGCAGATTGAAAAAGAGTTATTGGCAATTGTGTATGCTCTGGAAAGATTCCATCAATACGTATTTGGGCGAAGTAATGTCACTGTGGAAACAGACCATAAGCCGCTCGAAGCTTTGTTTAAAAAATCATTAGATTGTATTCCAGCGCGTTTGCAACGTATGATGCTGCGCACACAGGGATATGATTTCACAGTGGTGTATAAGCCGGGTAAATACATGTTTGTGGCAGACACATTGTCGCGGGCAGCTTTAACTGATAACATAAAGGAAAGTATTTCGGAAGAAATCACCGAGCAATCATGTTTCTTATTACAGAATGTTAGATTTAGTGATAGTAAAATGCGCCTGATTAGAGATGAAACAGCCAAAGATAACGAATGCCAGACAATAATAAAATATATTAGGAGCGGATGGCCAGCAAACAAATACGAAGTAGTTGAGTGCGTGCGAACACATTGGTCGTATAACCAGAGTTTTGAGTATGTGGATGGTGTAATATTTAAAGATAACCTAGTGTACATACCGCGAACGTTAAGAACAGAAATGTTAAAGCGATTACATGACAGGCACATGGGGGTCGACAGGTGTAAGCGTAATGGTCGTGAAGTGATGTTTTGGCCGGGAATGTCACGAGATATAGAAAACACTGTAAGACGATGTACTGCATGTTCTGAACGGAAGCCACGACCCTCACGCGAACCAATGCAACCACATCACATACCAAATATGCCTTGGGCAAAAGTAGGTTCGGATATATTCCAGTGCGGAAAGAAATATTTTCTTATTACAGTAGATTATTTTTCAAATTTTATTGAGGTTAATCCGTTGAAGAGTATCGGAAGTAAGGCAGTAATCGCGGCTATGAAGGATCAATTTGCACGACACGGTATTCCAAGCGAGCTTGTGTCCGACAACGGGCCAGCATACGCTTCAAAGGAATTTGTAGATTTTAAAAACAAGTGGGGTTTTAATCACATTACTTCCTCGCCAAACTATCCACAATCGAATGGTCGCAGCGAGCGAAGTGTGCAAACGATTAAAAATATTTTAATTAAATCAATAGAAGCAAAATCAGATTTTTATTTAGGGCTACTTAATTTTAGGAATTCACCGCGTGACGGTATCAGTTCGCCTGCGCAGTTACTGATGGGGCGTAGACTAAATAGTACACTGCCATCTCATATTACAAAATTAAAACCAAGTCGCGACAACACTGAAGACTATAAGAGCATTATTCGTAAACAGGAGGAGAGCAAACAGTACTATGACAGACATGCACGAGCATTATCCACATTGAAACCAGGTGACGCGGTAATAATGATTGATGGTGATAAACGAAAAAATGCAAACGTGCAAACACGAGCAGCACAACCAAGATCTTATTTTATTACCGACCGCACAGGAAAGCGATACAGACGCAACAGGCGTCACTTAATAAAAGTGGAAAACTCCACACAGGACACAGACATCAGCGGGGGAGAAAAAAGCAAATGCGAGCCTATACCAGATGATGAAAAGTGGTCCAGTGCCGAGAGCGACGACAATGATATAAACATAAGTAGGGATAAAATAGCGGCAAGTACAGAACGCGCGCACAGAACGGCGGCTGTCATAGCACGTAAAAAACTAGGGCAAATATTTAAACACTAATACCAATTAAAAAAAAAAAAAAAAAAAAAAGAAAAAAAAAAGATAAAGAAAAGGAGAAAAATAGTACATAATTATGTATAAGTGTACCAATAGAGTAAGGTTTAAAAAACAATGAAAATGTACATAACTTTATTTACGAGTATGTCCTAGATGTATACATGCGATTATATAGTTACATATTTATTTACGGATTAGAAGGATAGAAATAAAAAGGAATAAAATATTGTTAAAGTAATTTAGAAAATTGTTTATCTATTGTAAAATGCTTAAAAATATTTGGGGAAAGATATTGTGCATGTTGTCGGTACTTGTAAATATATTTATAAGGTTCTACCTACCTGTGGTTATTAAAGCAGTCTTGTTGAAATCTGCGTATCATTCACATCAGAACCCATATAGAAAAATAATATGAAAAACTACCAACTCTACACCAAACAACTAAAAAACATAGAAATGACAGCTAAGCTGTCATGAACAAAGCTACAAATGAACAAAAAACCGAAATATTGGACAACACACCCTAGATGTTGACGAGATCAGCAGCTCGCCGTGCACGCCCACCACCTCCGGCCTCGCTCAGCTCCGCCTCGCCGCCGCCGGAACCCAGCCCCACCGTGAGTGCTGTGACACCGGCCGTGGCAGTTGCGTCGAGCTCCAGCGACGAGTTCTTCTCGCCGCCGACGACACCACCACCTGCGCATCGACGGGGAGGATGCCGGCCGCCGAGCGGCTTAGGACCTCGAGGCCCACCGGCCTCTGATAGGGTCCCAGCTCCCGGCGGAAGTGTGCAGCGCATGCGATGGACGCAATCCATCAATGAAAACGTCATGCGCTCATACTATGGGGCTACAGAGGGAGGTAACAACCTGACCGCGTACCGTGTTCGGATGCTATCTTTGTTCCAGGTGCTTGAGCCAGCCGTCAACGTTTCGGCCCAACGACTGTCGGATCAGGTGCGGGTCATCCTGCGTAATCATATGTTGGATGATACTGTCCTTGATCGCCTCCGAACTGAAATGGGTAGCCATGTTATTGCCCCTCCGTCGCAGACTGTGTTACCAGTTGTGGTACCACCGTCCAACTATGCTCCCAGCCACGCCGACGAGGAGTGTAATGACATGGTTACAAACGTAAGTACCCACTGCAATGATGAATTGAGGAGTGCTTTGGAGTGTGCTATTCGGGAGTATCGCAACATGCCGCTCGAACTTAGGCCACGTTTACCTCGTTTGCCCATGCATAACAAGAATAGGGCGCTGGTGGCTGCTCTGGATTCGCAGTTGTCAAATTATTTAGATGACTGCGAAGACCTCACCGATACACACTCGATACTGTACTGCGCGGCTGTAGTGGCATGTCGTGTAGCTCACGTCAAATTTCCTAATGACCGAGCTACACGACCGAAGCCAACCGTGCCGGCTTGGCAGTGCAGAATCGAGCGTCGTATTGGTGGGGCCAGAGCACTCATAGGCAAACTAATCTGCTTCAGAGAGGGCAACACTCGCCCAAGAGTGATGCGCTTTGTGAGACGGGCGTTTTCGGGGACTGATGTCAGCTCCCGAGACTATATGTCCCGTGTCACAGAGCGCATCGACTTCCTGAAGCAGAAAGTATATGCATGGGCAAACCGTATTCGCAGGTATAAGCGGCGAGTGGAACGATACACCCAGAATCGCACATTCCGAAGTAATGAAAGGTGGGTGTATAGGGATTGGGAGCGACCGGACCAAGGTGTGACTAATACGCACCTGCCGGATGATGACGCCATATACTCGTTCTGGCGCAGCATCTGGTCGGTGCCTGTCTGTCATACCGAGGGCGATTGGATTCGGGATGTTGAGCGCGTATGCGATCCAATACCAGAAATGGGGGCAATTATCATCAGCCCCCAAGATGTAGCTCGTGCAGTCCGTCCGTTAGCTAACTGGAAATCTCCAGGGCCAGACGGGCTGCACAACTTCTGGATAAAATGGTTTATAAGGTCGCATACCCACTTGGCATCTCAGATCCAGTCTGCCTTAGAGTCAGGGTCGCTGCCCCAATTTCTAACTACAGGAATAACCCACCTGCTCCATAAATCAGGTAGTACTGCGGAACCTAAAAATTATAGACCGATCACGTGCTTACCGACGGTCTATAAGGTTCTTACATCCATTTTGAGAGCTAAGATTAACACACATATAGATAGTAACTGTATCATGTCTGCCTCTCAAAATGGATGTAGGAATGGGTCCCGCGGTACTAAGGAGCTTCTCCTCATAGATATGACCATTAGCCAACAGGTTCGGCGTTTCCGAAAGGATCTGTCGACATGTTGGATAGACTATAAGAAGGCCTATGACTCAGTTCCTCATACATGGCTCATGAGGGTGCTAGAATTGTATAAAGTTGATGCAACGCTACGCACCTTCCTGATGTCATGTATGGGGCAATGGAGGACGGTCCTTCGCTATCCAGGATGTCGACAAATCCAGAGGAATAGCGAACCGATAAGGATCGAGCGGGGTATATTCCAGGGTGACAGTTTGAGTCCGCTTTGGTTTTGCCTAGCTTTGAATCCTCTAAGCACACTGCTAGAGAATTCAGGGCTCGGCTATCGGTTGAAGAGAGGTGGTCAGGTTATATCTCACCTCCTTTACATGGATGACTTGAAACTTTTTGCCCCCAACAATCTGCAACTGATGGAGCTACTGAAGGTAACTGAAACCTTCAGTAGTGCCATCAGGATGGAGTTTGGTGTGGATAAATGTGCGGTCATGCATGTAAAGCGAGGGGAGATTGTGGAATCCGTGGGCACACAACTCTCGGATTCCATAAACCTGAGATCCCTCTCTCCAACCGAAACCTATAAGTATTTGGGTATGTCGGAAGCGTTAGGTATCAATGTTACTGACATGAAGCAATCGTTGAAGGAGCGCTTCTTTGGCCGCCTGAAGAAGGTATTTAATAGCTTTCTTTCGGGCGGAAACAAGGTGCGCGCCTTCAACGGTTGGGTCATGCCGGTATTGATGTACTCTTTCGGCGTACTCAAATGGACTCAAACAGAACTTGACGCCCTGGATAGGCGAGTCCGTACGCTGCTGACTGCATTTCGAATGCATCACCCACGTTCGTCGGTGATGAGACTGTATATCCCGCGGAAGTGTGGAGGCCGAGGCTTTTTAAATGCTAAGACCCTCCACAACCGCGAGGTATGCCGTCTAAGGGAATATTTCCTAGCTGCTGACGTGGGTATGCATCGAGATGTAGTGGCGGTGGACAAGGGCCTTGCTCCACTCTCCTTGGCTAACGAGAACTGGCGCAAACCTCTAGTGCTTGACACTAACGATCGCAGAGAAGTATGGCAGAGTAAGGAACTTCACGGACGCTTTTTCCGGGCCCTACATGGGCCCGATGTAGACCAACTAGCGTCCGTAGCCTGGCTGCGTGTCGGTGACCTCTTTGGGGAAACCGAAGGTTTTGTCTGTGCAATTATGGACGAAGTTATCATGACGAAAAATTACCGGAGATTTATTGTGAAGGACGGCACGGTTGACATATGTCGGGCATGTCATCGTCCGGGAGAATCAATCCGCCACATAATCTCTGGTTGTTCTCGTCTAGCTAACGGTGAGTACTTGCACAGGCACAACCTCGTAGCCAGGATTATCCATCAGCAACTTGCTCTGAAATACTCTCTTGTGGAATCGGAAGTGCCGTACTACAGATATGCGCCCGACCCAGTTCTTGATAATGGTCATATCTCATTGTACTGGGATCGGTCCATCATCACTGACAGGACTATTATAGCCAATAAGCCTGATATAGTGGTGGTGGACCGAATCGAGAGGCGTGCAATGATTGTTGACATTACCGTCCCACATGACGAGAACCTCGTGAAAGCCGAGAAAGATAAACAAATCAAGTATATTGACTTGGCTCGCGAGGTTGTCGACATGTGGGATGTGGACTCAGCGATCATTGTACCGATAGTCGTGTCAGCCAATGGCTTAATAGCCACGAGCCTGGACCAACACCTCAGGAGGCTCTCGTTAGGCGGCTGGATCAAGGGCTTGATTCAGAAAGCAGTACTTCTGGACACGGCTCGCATTGTCAGGCGGTTCCTCTCTCTGGAGCCCTGACCGCCGGTAGCTTGGACCCTGTTCCCGATACCGGTGGGATACTATTTTTTATATTTTTAAATGTTTTTTTTATTTTTTCATTGAAATATTTAAAAATATAATTTACATGTATTTACAAATGAATAAACGAAATAATAATAATAATTAAATTATTTATTCGAGCAACACAACTCTTATTATTAGTAACATTTTGACTTATATCTATGTTAGTAAACTAAATTATATACAATCAATGAAATTAACCTAATACAAATATGGCACATCGTTACTATGCTGCAAGTCCAGCAGAAATTTTGCAGCACCGGTTAACGATCGCGCAATCCAGTCGGCCAGAGATAATTTTTAGGATGCTGTTGGTGCCACCCCGCACCCTGCGTACCAGGGATGCGCATCTCTTACGCATTACTGTATAAAAGCAATCTACGCGGGCTTCAGCAAACATCCCTGAAGCACTACAGTAACGCGGCAACCCCATCAGCACCCTAAATGCATTATTATATTGGACTCGGAGGGCGCTGTATGCCTTTAGTGTAAAATGAGCCCACAGGCTACACGCGTAGAATGAAGTACAATATGCACGGAATAATGCGATTTTGACTTCACTCGAACAGCGTGCAAACCTGCGAGCTATCATGTTAGCACGTACAGACAGCGCCCTTCGCTCCCGTTCAATGCCATTATCATCCCTGAGGTCGGCAGTCAGATTGTGCCCTAGATACTTAAACTTACTTACTTTTGACTGGATTTAAATGTTTTTTCATCTGAAAATACCGCAGTATTCCAGTCAAAATCTAAATAATCACGTGCGATACGTAATCGATCTTGTTTGTGCCACTCTGTCAAGTACGGCTTTTTAGCAGGTTTTCTGTGAAGTGCACGGCGAACAGTATCCATCGAGGTGTCATATAATTCCGCAAAATGTCTCGTTGGTGCGAAACCATTCGTTTCGTATACATCCACCATATGTCATCGCTGCGCCTCGTTAATAAGCTTCGGTATCCCACTTCTCTTTCGACTAGCAAGGCTACCTTCTTCCTCATATCTTTTTATCCAAAGACTTACTGTATTTTTCTAAAAGAAAAAAAAAATATTATACCTACTTGACTTCATTTTCATTATATAAAATGTTAATAATCATAATTATTGAATATAATTTTAAAATAAAACTGCTGATGTATTACTCTTTTAAGCCTCATAAAGATACGATGGATGGATTCATAAATGGCATACGAGTACATTTTAATTAGAAGATTAATTTATAATAAAGTTAAAATTCATTAAACCAAGAAAAATGTTCAAGCAACAAAAAAAAAAACCAGGAAAAAATAATCACATTATATCAACACAACAATACGGAAACAAAATTGAAATAAAATGGTAATGAAAATGTAATGGACCGAAAATGCTCACAAGATGCCGCGCACGTTTACTAAATGCACAAGCAACATCTTCGGGTTCGTCGTTCAGCTCCGCCTCGCAGCCGCCGGGACCTACGACAACCGTGAGTCTAGTGATTCCGGCCGCTGCAGTTGCGTCGAGCTCGAGCGACGAATACACCACTCCGCCGACGACACCACCACCTGCGCGTCGACGGGGAAGAGGCCGACCACCAGCCAGCTTGGAACCTCGAGGCCCACCGGCCTCTGATAGGGTTCCCGCTGCCGGTGGAAGTGTGCAGCGCATGCGATGGACGCAAACCATTACGAAAACGTCATGCGCTTATACTTTGGGGCTACAGAGGGGTGAAGTAACCTGACTGCGTACCGTGGTCGGATGCTCTCTCTGTTTCAGGTGCTTGAGCCAGCTGTCAATGTTTCGGCCCAACGACTGTCGGATCAGGTGCGGGTCATCCAGCGTAACCGTATGCTGGATGACGCCGTACTTGATAGACTACGCCTCGAATCACGGAGTAGCCGTGTCTCACCTGTTTCGCCACCGGCCGCGGTGCAACTGCAACCCAGTGCTTCACCGCGACCCGACCACGTATGTGAGGATGATGATGACGCGGCTATATCCGTGAGTACTCAATGCAATGAACGATTGAGGAGCGCTTTAGAGGATGCATTCCGGGAGTACAGCTCTAAACCGCCTTTGCTTAGACCTCGTCTACCTCGTTTGCCCATGCATAAGAAAAATAAGGCGCTGGTGTGTGCTCTAGATTCGCAGCTTTCAAATTGTTTTGATAGCAGCAAAGACCTTGCTGATACCCACTCAATCTTATACTGCGCAGCTGCAGCGGCATGTCGTGTAGCTCACGTCAAGTTCACCAATTGTGACAGAGCTACACGACCTGCTGTACCAGCTTGGCAGTGTAGAATTGAGCGTCGTATCGGTGAGGCTAGAGCACTCATCGGCAAGCTTATCTGCTTCAGGGAGGGCAAATTAGGCAATTAAAATCAATTTTTCAATATTCCATCTTGCCGCAACTTGACTCGATTTTGGCGGAAAAAAAATGATGTTTTGTTTGGCTTTAATGTGCAATGTGGTACTTAGAACATTTCAACTAGTGACTTAGGGGTATCAAAAAAGGCTTAAATAGTCTAATGATAAATAGGTTTCAAAAATAAAATACAAAATTATTGGTAAAAACATAGGTTTATATTTTTACATTTTTTTTTTTGAAATACAAACGTTTACCGCTTTTTTTTTTTTGGGGGGATGAGTTTTAACTTGACCGAAATGAACTGTCGTTTGGTTTTATTTGTTGGTTGTTGGTACGTGTAATATTCGCAAAATGCAGGCTAATATTAGTATTGAAGTGAGAGGGCGACTATAATTGGGCTGCATAAAAGGGGCGTAGTCTTCTAATGCACAATATAATCGCGTGCGGCCAGTCCACGCACCGAGCGTTTGTACTCGGACTCCCCGCAGTCCCCGCATTCATCCTACCAAGCGTAGTATTTTATTTAACAATTTTGACACGGTCGGAAAGTTGCTCTACTAAGTATTATTCAATATTAGTAATTTATGAAACTGTGTTATAATGAGGGGTATTAATACGGCTCGGTTTTTAATAGTATATACACAAGTGTTTTAATACCTAGTTTCATACAATAGTTTATCTACTCTCATACATTAGGTGTAAACTTATTGAACCTAAATAAAAAAAATCCCACGAAATTTAATAGAACAGAATAGAAGAATAGAATAATAATTTATTCGACACAGACACAACACAACAGCAACAAACAAAAGGTTAAGAAAATAACAGTAGGTACAATAACAAAGATACAATAAAATTGTGCTGAGCGTGCCCATACCGAAAGGGTTACCATCTCAGCATTTGCTGGGCGTTGGACACCCAGCGCTGGTTTTCAGTTGGCACCCCGCAGTGACGCACGGACGAGGGTAAATAAAATAATAACTGAATTAAATATCAAAGTTTATGTATTAGGTAATATTGTAATTAAAATACGTAAATAAATAGTGTAAAGTAATAAGAAAATATTAAATAATACATATGTGCCATGCTGGTTACAAATTATAATTTTCTACTCTATCCACAATAATAAAATAAAATAACGCGAAAACATTGCTCATCAGTCAACTCGACGTTCGACGCAATTGACGCATAATCGCGTCAGATACCGGCTTTGCAATCAGCCATCAGCCGTCATTAGAAGAAATAAGTAAATACAACAATACACAATAAAGCCAGTGTATAAAAAGAAAAAGCTGCCTTCCAGAAAATATTTCCAAGTGCCAAACTATCTAAATTCCCACAGCTATTGCTTTAAATCGAAGTATTGTAAATTGCAATTAGAAAAGAAAAGGTGAAAGTGAACTATATTGGTTCACAGTATAATGGTACGTTTTTTATTAGGTATATGTCATTTAAATAAGTGGTAAAATTGCATGATTAAAATGAATTAGGTGTATGATTACATTAAATTTAAAAATAGATAAATATATTATTGAATTATATAAACGATTTGTCTTCGTCCACATCGTTAAGTTCGATTTGTGAACTCAAAATAAATTTCTTAAGTCTAGCCTTAAAACTACTAATATTTTTTAGGTCCCTAATCGGTGGGGGAATATTATTCCAACATTTGGAGGCCGCGTACCGAAAACTTCCTCGGAAGGCTGCACCATGGTGATGCTGCGTAGCCAGCTGCTGAGCACAACGCCTGGCCCTACGTTGCCGGTGACTATTTATCCACGCAAGCTTCGAGTACAAGTATGACGGACATTTATTCTTGATGATGCCAAAAAGAAGACAGGCCAAGTGCAATTTCCGTCGTGACTTCATTTTTAAAATGTTATGCTTGTTTAGAAATGGTGTAATGTGGCTCCTTGGTGGTACGTTAAAGCAAAAACGAGCGCAAGCATTTTGAACCCTTTGAATTAGTCTCGTGGTACGTGCTAAAAGTCGAGGTCCTACAACGGTGTCGGCATAATTTAACTTAGATAGAACCAGACTTTCAACTAGCTGAACACGCAGGTCTTCGCTCAGATACGGGCGCATCTTGTACAAAACTTTTAGACGGTAGAAACAGTTTTTTACACAGTTTGCAATATGAGCCTCAAAACGCAGTTCTTGGTCCATGATTAAACCCAGATTTCTCGCCTCGTAAACACGATCAATATATTGTCCCATTACGATCACGTTTGCACGATTAGAGTTAATTTTATGCAGTTGACTTTTAGAACCGAAAAGCATAAATTTTGTTTTGGACGGGTTAAGTAGTAGGGAGTTTTGCTTTGACCAGTCCACGATCCTGTCCAGATCTTCGTTTAACAATTTAACTGCGGTATTATAGTCTTCAGGTTTAAAAGAAATGTATAATTGAATGTCATCAGCATAAATATGAAATTTCGAATTTTTTATAACATTAACAATATCTGCACTATATAAAATAAACAAAGGCGGACCCAGTATAGATCCCTGTGGAACACCCTTTACCACTGGAGTCATTTTAGATTTAAGAGTAGATCCATTGGCATCTGGAATTTCAACCAGCTGTTTACGATTGCTTAGGTAACTCCTGAACCAAGCAACCGTAGGAGCGTCAAAACCGTAATACGTCATCTTAGAGAGTAAAAGAGACAAATTAATAGCATCAAATGCTCGGGAAAAGTCCAGTAAAACTAATAGGGTACAACACCCTTCATCTTGAGCCGATAATATGTTGTCTGTAACATCCAACAAAGCTGTTGCCGTGCTACGACTCTTCCTAAAACCAGATTGTGCCTCCGGGAGAATGTTATTTTGCTCAAGGTATGTCGTTAGTTGGGCATTTACCACTTTCTCCAGCACTTTTGACAAGAAAGGTAAAATGCTTATAGGCCTTAAGTCCTTTAAAGTACTTGGGTTCGCGACTTTAGGAATAGGACGCACAATTGCAATTTTCCATAGGTCAGGAAAGGTCGACGTAGAAATGGAAGAGTTAATAATAGAAGTCAGCACATCCAAGGTTTGTGGGAGAGTCAGAAAGAACATGTCAAGCGTAATGTGGTCAAAACCCTCTGCATTAGATTTAAATTTTGATAAAATTTTGATTATGTCAGATTGGTCTACAGCATTAATAGAAAATACACCCTGATTAAATCTTTGAGACTCATAGAAAGCCAGACATGATGCTGGTGCCATACCATCACCTGGAACATTCAAGAAGTGGGAATTAATCTTATCAGGATCTTTGAGATGAGACGGCAATTCCGACACACTTTTAAATGGTAATAAGGTTGATTTCAGATTTTTCCATAGAATTTTGGGACGATGTATCTCACTATTAATGTTGTGTTTGAAATAGACCACTTTTTCGTAATATAAAGACTTGTTAACTAGACCTTTGAGCTCCTTGTAATATAATATTTTACTCTCTGAAACTGAATTTCTACATCGTAAGTGGGCTTGATTGCGCAGGCGCATCATAAGCTTAATGTTATCTGTTATCCATGGGTACGACCTCTCCTTAATAATCTGAGTCCTACGAGGAGCATGTTTGTCAAAAAGCGTGGCAATATCACAGCTAAATTTAGCCACCATAGCGTCTACGTCACTTGACACAGCTGTCGCAAGCCAATCCACTGATGACATGTCCTCGTTAAACTTTTCTAACGGCATATTTCTTAGATTTCGTCGAGTTATAGTGACAGGCGGTATTTTCTCCTTTTTCAAATAAAAAACAGCAGTAATAAAAGCATGCGCACTAAGCGCACTAATCCGGTCCACCTCAATGCAACGTACCCTTGCATCTGCGCACACTAGGTCTATTAAAGTCTCACTAGTGGAAGTAAAATGAGTGGGAGATGTCACTAGTTGACTTAAGTCAAGAGTTTGAAGAAATTTTTTTAATTTATTCGTTTTGGAGTCTGTTTGATTTAAGCAATTGATGTTAAAGTCACCCAAAATAATGGTGTGTTTGCAAGACGCACAATTTTAATACAATAAAACGTATGAATGGCGCCAAAACCCAGCACTTCACTGCGCATGCGCTAAAGCAACTACTACAGACAATTATAAAGTGCAGATGAAACTCGTGAGCAACTTACTCACTAGACACTCTGCTGATTTACGATCTCGCCAACGGCTCGGGCTGCGACCCACAGCCTCGTGAGCAACTTTGCTCACTTGTATCATAATATACTATTAGAAGTTTACAACATTATTTTGTTAGGAAAAAAGTGATATAATATTATTCTATTTTTAAATTTCGGTACCAATTGTGTTCATAAATTATGTCACTATAAACTCGTTTTGAAGTTCACAATTCGCATTTTACGGTATGAGAGTAGATAATATTTATTTATATTTGGTTTGAATGGTAGGAGCTTGAGTCTGTGTTAGTTGTCCGTGTTTTTGTGTGTTCTGTAGTATCCCCGACTTGGAAAACTATAGTGGGAGGAGCCTATGAGTGTGAGTACGAAGCGTTATTTTTAAGGTCAAAAGAATACATACGCCATATTTTTATGTAAAACAAGTTTATTATAATGCTCTAAGAAGTAGTTATTAAACACAAAATTATTGTTTCTTTTTTCCTTTCATTGTTTCGCAAAATTTACATAAGTCTGTGTAACGACTATTCTTTGCAGGAATTACTTTTCCTGAATGGCAGCGTCTGCGGCAGAAGACGTGGACGCGTTCTTATTTCTTCTTACTTTTTTCTCAATACCTTGAATGATATATGGCGGGTCTTTTATTGGCATGGAGCGTTCAAGGCGGGAATCAATTAGCTCAGGAAGCAGACAATGCAAATAAAATTTAGACAATGGGCCTACCATTTTATCGTGCCAGAACGTAGGGTCTCTTTTTATATATTCGACTTTCATCAAGTACTCATCTCCAGTCCATACAGCAAATAAGCACATATCCATCTCCGTAATGTTTAATTGGCCCTGAATTTGGAAATAATAATCGTGGTTTTTGTCAATTACAAACGTATTTTTCCTAGTGTTATACTTCCAAAATTTTATTTTTTTTGCTTTTATAGCTACTTCAGCTTGCATACTTTTTGCAGAAAATGGGCATTTCACTTCTACCAGTCCTGTTTTTCCATCTTTGTCTTTATAAATACCATCGGGACTGGCTCCTAAATATTGGAGTGTCTTATGAATATAAAGACCACAGCGGGCAATTGTGACGTTTTCCTGCAGAGATAACTGGGTTAATGCTGTTTGTTCATTATCTCTACCATAAGTGATCGATGGGACATTTGAAAGGTTTTGCGGTTTCACAATAGCTTTCACTAAAGGAGCGCAGCTAATGTTTTCTTTCCGTTTACATATTTTTCCAAAGATAGACGCGGTTAACCTATTTTTTCTGTTCTCTAACCATTCTTGACTAGAACTTTGGTCTATCGTCTGTCTCTGTAGTTCCTCTCTTTGTTGGTCAGAAAGTTCCATTTGTTTAAAAAATTCATTTCTTGTCATCTGAAAATCTTCATCGGTCATATCTGGTCTTTGAGCTTTCTGTCCATAATCAGGATCATTCATATATCTACGGTTTTTTTTTCGAAATGCTCTTTTGTAAACTTTTCTTTTGGCTTTTTGTGCCTCATATACATTTGTGTATTTGCCAGTAGGTTTGTTAAATACGCATTTGTGGATAGCGTTTATTGGCTGCTTGGTATTAAAGGAAATAAGTGAAGCGGAACACCTTTCCTGGTATGAATTTTTAAGTGTGTAATTTATTCGTTTCCCCCCCACATATTTGGCAATCACTGAATTAAATGTCTCAGCAAGATTGCTATCAACGTCATAAATAAGACTTTTAGCGTTTCCAGCTAAAAACAAGACAATTTGACTCATTTTCCTCCACAAAATTGTGTTAGCTACATCAAGTGCCGTATTTCGGTCGGTTTTGTCAGTTGCTGGGCATAAAGCATCATCACAATCAGAGTGACTACCAAAAGAATGGTTTAATGCATTCAAAATATCTGCACGAAGTTTAACCATTTTTTGAGTGTCAGTGAAGGTCTTCGTGTTTCCTTAGCTTTATAGCCCGCACTGTGTATCTGCGTAACTTCATGATTTTGAAGTCAGTTAAAAGTTTCCTTAATTGGATAGGAATATGAGTATCTTTAGTAAGTGCTCTCAGTTTGTTACACAGATTTCTCAGCAGGTGGTTTCTGCACTCAATTTTCTGAACCTTGCAGGTTTTATATGGATTGCTTTCTAATATTTTTTTATGAGTACTTGAATCACCATCTGATATCAGTCTAGCATATATTAGACCGTGAGTTTCAAGAGAGCTACTAAAACCTTCAACAAGCGACGTTGACTCCATACTGGAAGAGCTACCAGAATAGTTATTATAGCACATGTGATTTGCAGGTTCAATTTTTTTATTTTCTGCTTTTGCACAAACTATACAGTATTTATTTTTTACACCAAGGTATAAAATTTTACCTGTGTATGCGCCGATTATTGCTGCTGCACCTGATGATGCTGAATAGTTATTTCGGAAAGATCGTTTGGACCAACACCCGTCAGCTATTACATCAATCATTGGTGTACCTTCACAGTCGACACTGCCAATTTCTTTAGCATGTTCCGCCTCTTCGATGCCTGCCTTGGCCATTTCTTCTACTGCCGTCTTATGGAACCATTCGTAAACTTTTTTACTTGTTTGAGCATATACATTTTTTGACATACCAGGTATATCAGTATTACCTGCTAATTCATTTAAATTTCCCAACCCACAGCCAATACTAATAATACCTGCAACGATACCGTGATTTACATCACAAGTGTTAGACGGATCTTCAGTATTTATTTCAAATTCGGAATTACAGAGTTCACACTTGAAACGCAGTTTTGAAATGAAACCTTTACGTCGCTCACTGATACATTTCAGATTTGAATACCTGCATCCGAATGATTTTTCGTTATGATCAGCAATCTTCCCCAAATTTTCTAAAAAATATCTTATCGATACGATTCTGCGTCCTTCTAGGCAAAACAGTTCGTCATCATTGGTAGTTTCTGTTACATTTTCAATTTGTAGCGGTTGGTCATCGCTAGTAATTACAGGATGTTGACGTTTTCTTACGAAAATTCGGCGAAATGGAAAAGCCTCCTCAAATGTTCGTTTCCGGTTAATTTTTTTATTTAACTTTATTACGTTTTTATTTCTGTCAATATTATCATTCATCACTGGTACTTCCGTAGTAGAAGAGGTAGGCTTAAAATTTTGATCTTCTGACAGATTGCTAACATCTGCCAACGGTTGACGAGAGCCAGCAGCGGTCCTGTGAAATAAATTAAATAAGTCATATTTTGAACATTTTTCAGAAGTATTGATAAAAAAATCGTCATAATACTAATATTATTAGCAGCACCCTGCGATTTCATCCGCTGCGAAAAGTAGCCAATGTGTAATACAAGTTTTAGGGTATCTTCATACAAAATTTTATCCATATTAATTCAGCCGTAACGGAGTTTAGAGGAAACAAACATACACACGCGCAAATCGCATTTAGAACATAAACACTAAACACACACACACCGTCACCCAACACTCCCCCACACACTCTCCCACACCCACCCCACATACACACGCACACGCACCCCCATTCACATACACCTCACAGCATACATAAACACACTAGAACACATAATATCGATAGCAAGTGAGGAGCTGAGGACCAATAACTCACATATCCACTTTTGACTTTCGTTTTTAGGGTTCCGTATGAATACTGTAAACAATTCTACTTACCTTTGGATTCTATTTCTTTTCATCACTTCTACGTTTGAACCCAATTTTCTTTTTCTCGTACAAGCATATTTTTTATTACGTTTACGATCCATATTGAAATCAAATCTTCACAAAACTATTAGGTACTGTTACACAAATATTTACAAAAACTATAACTAAAACACAAATATTTACAAAACACTCGAAAAATTATATGTATCAAATAATAAAGTAGAGCAACTTTACAGTAATAACGGTGCGCAACCTACGTTAGAGCGAGAGGGAACAGTCTAAATTCGTCGTGGACCACACGTCTGATCGCTCCGGCCGTGCACTGGCCACTAAGGAATTTCTCTTGCAATTATTGTTTATAAACTCTTTTTTTTGGAGGTCTCTTGAGATTATTATTATTGTTAGAGTAAGGTGATTTAGGTGCATTTTATTTTTGTATTTGCTTTATTGAACTCTTGGCATCAAAATAATCTTATTATTACATACTTACGATGCATAGTTTTTATGAAAAAACCCGTTTATTAAGAGATTAAAACAGAGAATTTTGATGAAATTAAGACCTCTGTATTAAGAAAATGAAAGATAATTAGAAAAAACTAATCAGCGCATTTTGGAGATCAGCATGTTGAGCTCATTATGCGCTGAACAGATTTGTAAATTAATTCTTTATTGCCTTATAGTAAGCGCACAAACACAACTCGAAATGATGTTGGGCACGAAAGAGCTGCATTTAACGCTTGATTTACCTAACATAATCCACCTAAATGAACTTAAAAAAAATAACTAGCTATTAATTATATTATGGTTATTTATGTGCAATAATAATATTTCGTGTTATTACACTAGTTTGTCTAAAAAAAATTTACAAATTTGCGCAAATAATTCGCAGCGAGTGAATTTTGCAAGACTGCAGCCTTAATAAAACACAAATATCTGAAGAAACCGGACTGAATGTGAGTATTAGCTATTAATATTAATAAATTAAATAAAACTATCAGTGAGAAAATTTTCTTTGTCAGTCAATTTGACAGCCGGGCTACAGATTCTTATTGTTATTCCATTTATTTACTTTATGTACATATTATTTTCATTTTTAAATATTCAAATATAAAATAATAATAATAATTTTATACCGGTGGGCTACTACTTTTATATTTTTAAATGTTTTTGTATTTATTTATGTTTTTAAAGTACCTAAATATTTTAAAATGTACAAAAAATCGAAAAAGTTGAGTTGAAAAAAAAAGAAAAAGAGAAAAGAGAGAGAGAGAGGGTGGAAAAGTTGGTTGACTTGTGTTCAATTGTGTAATGTACATAAAAAAAAAAAAATAACAATAACGTGTGTGTAGTGAGTGTGGGTGAGTTTGTGTGGGTGAGTTTGTGTGGGTGAGTGGGTGAGTGAGTGTGGGTCAGTTTGTGTGGGTGAGTGTGTGTGGGTGTTTGTGTGGGTGAGTGACTGTGGGTGAGTTTGTGTGGTTGAGTGAGTGTGGGTGAGTTTGTGTAGTTGAGTTTGTGGGTGAGTTTGTGTGGGTGAGTTTGTGTGGGTGAGTGAGTGTGGATGAGTGAGTGTGGGTGAGTTTGTGTGGGTGAGTTTGTGTGGGTGAGTGAGTGTGGATGAGTGAGTGTGGGTGAGTGAGTGTGGGTGAGTGAGTGTGGGTGAGTGAGTGTGGGTGAGTGAGTGTGGGTGAGTGAGTGTGGGTGAGTGAGTGTGGGTGAGTGAGTGTGGGTGAGTGAGTGTGGGTGAGTGTGGGTGAGAGAGTGTGGGTGAGTGAGTGTGGGTGAGTGAGTGTGGGTGAGTGAGTGTGGGTGAGTGAGTGTGGGTGAGTTTGTGTGGGTGAGTGAGTGTGGGTGAGTGAGTGTGGGTGAGTTTGTGTGGGTGAGTGAGAGTGGGTGAGTTTGTGTGGGTGAGTGAGTGTGGGTGAGTGAGTGTGGGTGAGTGAGTGTGGGTGAGTGAGTGTGGGTGAGTTTGTGTGGGTGAGTGTGCGTGGGTGAGTGAGTGTGGGTGAGTGAGTGTGGGTGAGTGAGTGTGTGTGGGTGAGTTTGTGTGGGTGAGTTTGTGTGGGTGAGTTTGTGTGGGTGAGTTTGTGTGGGTGAGTGAGTGAGTGTGGGTGAGTTTGTGTGGGTGAGTTTGTGTGGGTGAGTGAGTGTGGGTGAGTTTGTGTGGGTGAGTTTGTGTGGGTGAGTGAGTGAGTGTGGGTGAGTGTTGGTGAGTGAGTTTGGGTGAGTGTGGGTGAGTTTGTGTGGGTGAGTTTGTGTGGGTGAGTTTGTGTGGGTGAGTTTGTGTGTGTTAGTTTAGTGAGTGAGTGTGGGTGAGTTTGTGTGGGTGAGTTTGTGTGGGTGAGTGAGTGAGTGTGGGTAAGTTTGTGTTGATGAGTTTGTGTGGGTGAGTGAGTGTGAGTTTGTGTGGGTGAGTTTGTGTGGGTGAGTTTGTGTGGGTGAGTTTGTGTGGGTGAGTGAGTGAGTGTGGGTGAGTTTGTGTGGGTGAGTTTGTGTGGGTGAGTGAGTGTGGGTGAGTTTGTGTGGGTGAGTTTGTGTGGGTGAGTGAGTGAGTGTGGGTGAGTGTTGGTGAGTGAGTTTGGGTGAGTGTGGGTGAGTTTGTGTGGGTGAGTTTGTGTGGGTGAGTTTGTGTGGGTGAGTTTGTGTGTGTTAGTTTAGTGAGTGAGTGTGGGTGAGTTTGTGTGGGTGAGTTTGTGTGGGTGAGTGAGTGAGTGTGGGTAAGTTTGTGTTGATGAGTTTGTGTGGGTGAGTGAGTGTGAGTTTGTGTGGGTGAGTTTGTGTGGGTGAGTGAGTGAGTGTGGGTGAGTTTGTGTGGGTGAGTTTGTGTGGGTGAGTTTGTGTGGGTGAGTTTGTGTGGGTGAGTGAGTGAGTGTGGGTAAGTTTGTGTTGATGTGTTTGTGTGGGTGAGTGAGTGTGGGTGAGTTTGTGTGGGTGAGTTTGTGTGGGTGAGTGAGTGAGTGTGGGTGAGTGTTGGTGAGTGAGTTTGGGTGAGTGTGGGTGAGTTTGTGTGGGTGAGTTTGTGTGGGTGAGTTTGTGTGGGTGAGTTTGTGTGGGTGAGTTTGTGTGGGTTAGTTTAGTGAGTGAGTGTGGGTGAGTTTGTGTGGGTGAGTTTGTGTGGGTGAGTGAGTGAGTGTAGGTAAGTTTGTGTTGATGAGTTTGTGTGGGTGAGTGAGTGTGGTGAGTTTGTGTGGGTGAGTTTGTGTGGGTGAGTTTGTGTGGGTGAGTGAGTGAGTGTGGGTGAGTGTTGGTGAGTGAGTTTGGGTGTGTGTGGGTGAGTTTGTGTGGGTGAGTTTGTGTGGGTGAGTTTGTGTGGGTGAGTTTGTGTGGGTTAGTTTAGTGAGTGAGTGTGGGTGAGTTTGTGTGGGTGATGTTTGTGTGGGTGAGTGAGTGAGTGTGGGTAGTTTGTGTTGATGAGTTTGTGTGGGTGAGTGAGTGTGAGTTTGTGTGGGTGAGTTTGTGTGGGTGAGTGAGTGTGTGTGTGTGTGTGGTGGTGTGTGAGTGAGGGTGAGTGTGGGTGAGTTTGTGTGGGTGAGTTTGTGTGGGTGAGTTTGGTGTGTGTGGGTGAGTTTGTGTGGGGTGAGTGTGCGTGGGTGAGTTTGTGTGGGTGAGTGAGTGTGTGTGAGTTTGTGTGGGTGAGTGAGTGTGGGTGAGTGAGTGTGGGTGAGTGAGTGTGGGTGAGTTTGTGTGGGTGAGTTTGTGTGGGTGAGTGAGTGAGTGTAGGTAAGTTTGTGTTGATGAGTTTGTGTGGGTGAGTTTGGTTTGTGTGGGTGAGTTTGTGTGGGTGAGTGTGCGTGGGTGAGTTTGTGTGGGTGAGTGTGCGTGGGTGAGTTTGTGTGAGAGAGTGAGTGTGGGGTGAGTATCTGTGGGTGAGTGTGGGTGAGTTTGTGTGAGTGAGTGAGTGTGGGTGAGTGAGTGTGGGTGAGTTTGTGTGGGTGATTTTGTGTGGGTTTGTGTGGGTGAGTGAGTGTGGGTGAGTGAGTGTGGGTGAGTGTGAATGAGTGAGTGTGGGTGAGTGAGTGTGGGTGAGTTTGTGTGGGTGAGTTTGTGTGGGTGAGTGAGTGTGGGTGAGTGAGTGTGGGTGAGTGAGTGTGGGTGAGTGAGTGTGGGTGAGTGAGTGTGGGTGGTGTGGGTGAGAGAGTGTGGGTGAGTGAGTGTGGGGTGAGTGTGGGTGAGTGAGTGTGGGTGAGTGAGTGTGGGTGAGTTTGTGTGGGTGAGTGTGTGGTGAGTGTGGGTGAGTGAGTGTGGGTGAGTTTGTGTGGGTGAGTGAGAGTGGGTGAGTTGTGTGGGTGAGTGAGTGTGGGTGAGTGAGTGTGGGTGAGTGAGTGTGGGTGAGTGAGTGTGGGGTGAGTGAGTGTGGGTGAGTGAGTGTGGGTGAGTGAGTGTGGGTGAGTGAGTGTGGGTGAGTGAGTGTGGGTGAGTGAGTGTGGGTGAGTGAGTGTGGGTGAGTTTGTGTGCGTGGGTGAGTTTGTGTGAGTGAGTGAGTGTGGGTGAGTGTGCGTGGGTGAGTTTGTGTGGGTGAGTGAGTGTGGGTGAGTGAGTGTGGGTGGGTGAGTGTGGGTGAGTGAGTGTGGGTGAGTGAGTGTGGGTGAGTGAGTGTGAGTGAGTGTGGGTGAGTGAGTGTGGGTGAGTGAGTGTGGGTGAGTGAGTGTGGGTGAGTGAGTGTGGGTGGGTGAGTGTGGGTGAGTGAGTGTGGGTGAGTTTGTGTGGGTGAGTGAGTGTGTGTGAGTTTGTGTGGGTGAGTGAGTGTGGGTGAGTGAGTGTGGGTGAGTTTGTGTGGGTGAGTGAGTGTGGGTGAGTTTGTGTGGGTGAGTTTGTGTTGTGTGGGTGAGTTTGTGTGGGTGAGTGAGTGTGGGTGAGTGAGTGTGGGTGAGTTAGTGTGGGTGAGTGTTGGTGAGTGAGTGTGGGTGAGTGAGTTTGGGTGAGTGTGGGTGAGTTTGTCTGGGTGAGTTTGTCTGGGTGAGTTTGTGTGTGTGAGTGAGTGTGGGGTGTGTGGGTGAGTTTGTTTGGGTGAGTTTGTGTGGGTGAGTGTGGGTGAGTGTGGGTGAGTGAGTGTGGGTGAGTGAGTGTGGGTGAGTGTAGGTGAGTGAGTGTGGGTGAGTTTGTGTGGGTGAGTTTGTGTGGGTGAGTGTGCGTGGGTGAGTGTGCGTGGGTGAGTGAGTGTGGGTGAGTGAGTGTGGGTGAGTGTAGGTGAGTGAGTGTGGGTGAGTTTGTGTGGGTGAGTGAGAGTGTGTGAGTTTGTGTGGGTGAGTTTGTGTGGGTGAGTGAGTGTGGGTGAGTGAGTGTGGGTGAGTGAGTGTGGGTGAGTGAGTGTGGGTGAGTTTGTGTGCGTGGGTGAGTTTGTGTGGGTGAGTGTGCGTGGGTGAGTTTGTGTGGGTGAGTGAGTGTGGGTGAGTGTGCGTGGGTGAGTTTGTGTGGGTGTTGAGTTTGTGTGGGTGAGTTTGTGTGGGTGAGTTTGTGTAGGTGAGTTTGTGTGGGTGAGTGTAAATGGGTGTTTGTGTGAGTGCGTGTGCGGGTGAGTTTGTTTGGGTGAGTTTGTGTGGATGAGTGTGGGTTAGTGAGTGTGGGTGAGGGAGTGTGGGTGAGTTTGAGTGGGTGAGTGTGTGTGAGTTTGTGTGTTTGTGTGGGTCATTTTGTGTGGTTGAGTGAAGGTGAGGTGAGTTTATGTGGGTGAGTGAGTGTGGGTGAGTGTCTGTTAGTGAGTGGAGGGTGGGTGTGTGTAAATGGGTGAGTTTGTGTGGGTGAGTTTGTCTGAGTGAGTTAGTGTTGGTTTGTGTGTGGGGGTGTGTGTGTGGGTGAGTGTGTGTGGGTGAGTGAGTGTGGGTGAGTGAGTGTGGGTGAGTGAGTGTGGGTGAGTTTGTGTGGGTCAGTTTGTACGGGTGAGTGAGGGTGAGGTGAGTGAGGGTGAGGTGAGTTTGTGTGGGTGAGTTTGAGTGAGTGTGGGTGAGTGTAAATGGGTGATTTTTGTGGGTTAGCAAGTGTGGATGAGTGTGTGTGGGTGAGTGAGTGTGGGTGAGTTTGTGTGGGTGAGTGTGCGTGGGTGAGTTTGTGTGGGTGAGTGTAAATGGGTGTGGGTGAGTGAGTGTGGGTGAGTTTGTGGGGGAGTTTGTGTGGGTGAGTTTGGTTGGGTGAGTTTTGTGGGTGAGTTTGTGTGGGTGATTTTCGTTGGTGAGTTTGTGTGGGTGAGTGGGTGTGGGTGAGTTTGTGGGTGAGTGTGTGGTTGGGTGTTTGTTTGTGTGTGTGGGTGATGTTTTGTGAATGAGTGAGTGTGGGTGAGTATGTGTGGGTGAGTATGTGTGGGTGAGTGTGTATGTGTGGGTGAGTGAGTGTGGGTGAGTTTGTGTGAGTGAGTTAGTGTCGGTGAGTAAGCGTGAGTGAGTGTGCGGGTGAGTTAGTGTTGGTGAGTGTGGGTGAGTTGGTGTCGGTGAGTGTGTGTATGAGTTTGTGCGGGTGAGTTTGTGTGTGTGAGAGAGTGTGGGTGAGTGTTGTTGAGTGAGTGTGGGTGAGCGTGTGTGGGTGAGTGTGTGTGAGTGGTTGAGTGTGTGGGGGTGAGTTTGGTCAGTGGGTCTTCTTAGGGAAAAATACTGATATAAGCCGCTGCGTACTTGCGTCCCACATTAGCAATTTTTGGTGGAGTTGATTTCGCTCATAACAGCTTTCAAAATATGTGTAACAAAATAAGTTAACGAAAACTTAACATCAGATAGCATTAAACCAAACTGACGCTGTAGCTAATTTGTCAACATGCATAGACACTCAGTTAATAGATCCTTAAGAAAATGGGCAGGTGTGGAACGGTGATAATTTAGGGTACTTTGACTACATAACACCCATTTAATGCATTGGCGTGTAAGCGTTGAAGGTATCCCACACGTCAACCAAAGTTGCTTTACCTCATTTGACCAATTTCGTGTTAGAGTCCAAGCCGAAATGGGTAAGTGATATGTTTCTAACTGAGGGTGCGCAGATAATGAAACGAGTGTCTTCATTGAACGCTGGTTTATTACTAAGGCCGACATGGGTTTACTCACACATTCACAATATGATGATGGACCATGTGTGAGTAGCAAGCGCATACACATCATTCCTCCACACTAATTTTGAAACCTGTTGACAATAAATATAATAACAATAATAAACATAACTTAATACCTATATCTATCTACTTATTTGTAAAATACAGAATAGTCTATATCCTTCCTGGCGCGCTTTGAACGTGCACGATTGTCTTGCATGACTATTGAATCCTGCGCGGCGGCCGAGGCTTGAGGAGCCTGGGTCTCTGATGAGTCACCTGTAGACTGCCGTGCATTTTCTCGGCTCACAATATCTGTTATTACAGTCCGATTTCTGTTAGCTGCAACGCTAGTTTCAGCCACAGTGACCGGTGCTATACTCGCTTCCACCTCCACCGGTTTATTTGAAACAGCACTCATTCCAGTGCATACTGAATTTGTATCACCGGCCGACCCGGGAATTAATGGTAAAATGATCGGTACCGGTAAAGTTGAAAGACTAGGAACAAGCTGAGCATCCGAGAGTATTGATTCGGCACAATCAGTTGTCTTCTGCGTATTAATACCTTTTTCACTCTTAAAATTTAATAGTTGATCAATATGTCTAATACATAATAAGCCTTGATCTACAACCAACACTTTATACATTCTTTTCCCTATTATATCCTTTATTACTCCTAACTTCCATGTCTCCTTTTTACCACTGTACCACCGGACCCATACCCTGTCACCTGCTTTGAAAACTCTTTTGCAACTCTCATTCTCCCTTGATGATGTTTTGCGAGATTTATTTCTTTTAGGTAATATTAAGTCTAGGCGTGATTTTAAATCTCTGCCAAACATTAACTTAGCGGGCGAATGCCCCGTAGAACAATGTACTGTGTTTCTATATTCAAACAAATATCCTAGTAATTTATCGTTTTGTGCTGTATTTTCACTTAAAATACTCTTTAGCGTCTTTTTACATGTCCTCACTGAGTTTTCAGCTTGTCCGTTGCTACATGGGTGGTAAATCGGTGACGTCATGTAGTTAATGCCATTATTGGAACAGAACAATTTAAACTCCTTAGAATTTATCTTAACGTCATTATCAGAGACTAACGTGGCAGGTAAACCAAATACTGAAAAAATTTGCTTCAACTTTTTGATTAAGGATTGTGTGGTTACATCATTCCGCATATAAATACACTCTAACCATTTAGAGTACGCATCAATCACTACTAAGTAAGTTTGTTGCCGTATAGATAAATAATCGATATGAATTCGTTCCCACGGTGCCGCTGGACTGGGCCACGGCGACGGTGCGACCCGTGGTGGAGCGGGCCTCAAACTCGCGCATACATCGCATGCTCCGATCCACCTCTCAATATCCTCATCTATACCGGGCCACCACATTCTACTACGCGCATTACATTTCATTTTGACGATGCCTAAATGCGTGCTATGTAGTTCCCGCAACATTCGTTCACGCAATGTCATCGGAATTACCACCTTAGGACCTCGCATTAATATTCCATTTTCATATTGCAAATCCGTACGACATAAAAAATACGGGCGAATAGACTCGCAAAGAATTTTTCGCGGCCAACCTACATTTGTATACTCGTATTTAACAACAGTTTGTATAGTCTTATCACTACAAGTAGCATTCTACACATCTGTGAACAAAACAGCTGGCGCAGTCGTATCTAAAAATTTAAGTGAGCAATATGCGTCATATCCCCCATCTCCTTCACACACAGTATCAGGTACAGGTGCACGGGAAAAATAATCGGCTACCAAGTTATTCTCACTAGATATATACTGAACTATATAATTATATGCAGATAATATAATGGCGTATCTTTGCAAACGTAATGCTGTGGTTATCGATATGCCCGTTTTGTTATTAAATATTGACACTAATGGACGGTGATCTGTTTTAAGAACAAATGGTTCACTTCTGCCGTATAGATATTGATGGAAATGTTTGACCCCAAAAATTATTGCCGTTGCCTCCTTCTGAATTTGACTGTAGTTGCGTTCAATCGCCGAGAGCGAGCGTGAGGCATATGCCAGCGGCCGTTCGCGGCTATCGCAACCCTTTTGGGACAAAACTGCTCCGAGACCGTGCGGCCCCGCGTCCACCGACAGCACTAGCTGTGCACTGGGCTCAAAATGTGCCAGCACACGCTCGGAGGCGAGCTCGGCGCATACCAGACGTACTGCGCGACGTTGTCGCGGGCCCCACTCCCACCGTGTGCCGCCACGCAGCAGCTCGTGGAGCGGGCTCATAATGCTTGACGCATTTGGAATAAAATTTCTGTAGTAGTTGACAACCCCAAGGAACCTTTTTACTTCTGTTATGTTTGTTGGTTCCGGAGCGTTTAATATGGCCTTAACTTTATCGCGGCTAGTACGTAATCCGTTCTTATCGATAACATAACCCAAGTAAGTTACGTTCTCCTTAAAAAACTCACATTTTTCCTTTTGAAGGCGCAAACCTGCTTCACTCAACCTGCTTAAAACCTGAGCTAACCTCGTCATATGAAGCGTTTTTGTTGGCGCAGTTAAACAAATATCGTCTAACCATATACTAACACCTTCAATACCAGACAGTAGTACTTCCATCGCTTTTTGGAACAAAGCTGGAGCATTCGCGAGACCGTAAACTAGGCGTGTATATTTAAATAAACCCTTCGGTGTGTTAATGGTAGTCAGTTCTTGGGAGTCCTTAGAGAGAACAAACTGATTATACGCATTTTTTAAATCTATTTTCGAGTAATGTTCACCGCCGCCTAGTTTTGCAAACACTTCTTCAATTCTTGGTAACGGATACTTGTCTATAACCAAATCCTTATTAAGTGTGACTGAAAAATCACCGGCAATCTTAACCGTACCATTATCTTTCAATACCGGTACTATGGGTGTTGCGTAACGAGAATTACTAACAGGAATTAGTATACCCAAACTGACTAATCTATTTAATTCTGATTCTACTTTGTCTTTCATAGCAAACGGTATTGGTCGAGCTTTAAAAAATTTTGGGACTGCATTTTCCTTTAATTGCAAATGTACTTCAAATTTATTGAAACAACCAAGTTCGTCCTTCCATAAATTCGGATACTGTTCCAATAATGCATTAATGTCATCGTCTTGACTTATTCTATAAATGTTGGTTAAAATCAAACCGAAGGCAGACATAAAATCGCGACCGAGAAGAGGTGGGCCATGTGAATCTACTACAAAAATTTTAATGTTCTTCTTAACGTCATTAAATTCGACGGTAGGCTGGAAATACCCCAACGGTGAAATTTTATGTCCGTCATACAAACACATTTTAATTTCGCAATATTTTAACTTGTAATGTGCAAATAGTTCTGAGTACAATCTTTTCGACATAACCGAAACACCCGACCCTGAATCTAATTCCATAGTTACCGACACATCGCCCACTTTAATTATTAAGTTCAACGGTTTATCGGTTACGTACCTTATGTTGAAATTATTACATTCATCACAGCTGCCATCCGTGTCCTCACTATTATCGCTACCGATGTTATTAACTTGAACACGGCTATTTTTATTATTTTTTTCACACACTTTCTTCAAATGTCCTACCTTCCCACATTTTTGGCACTTATAATTTTTGTAGCGACACTTGTCCTTATCGTGACTTTTTAAACCGCACACCGAACAACGGAAATCTTCGTAACGCTGATCACGATAGTATTTCGACGTTGATTCGCGCCCATCTCGCGAGCCCGTACGAGCGCCGCCAGCACCACCGCCGCCGCCATTGCCTCCACGTTTACCGCTTCCATTGTTCGACCGCTTGCATCCACCTTTGTATGATATATGGTTGACTGCTTCCTCTTTGATCACAGTCATTTCAGTGGATGTTACGTTCCTGGCTTCTCTAGCACTTTCCGCTCGTTCCGCTATTTCCTGTGCTCTTGACAAACTTAAGGTAGAAGCATTCTGCTCAAACAACTTGTCACGCTCGGGCCCTGCTCCCAGGCCAAGGACGAAACGATCTGTAAGGTTCGTGTCTAAGGCGGCGCCAAAGTCACAGTAGCTCGCCAAACCTCGTAGTCGTGCAGCCCAATCGCTCAACGATTCGCCTGAGTTCCTTTTCGCCCCATAAAATTTTGCCTTGTCCGAAAATGAGCATTGCTTCTGTTTAAAATGAGTATCAAGCAACTCCACTAGCTTCTTATAGTCCTCCAAATCAACTGGATAAGCTAAATTACGCACCAACCGATACGAATCATCTGATAGATGTGTTATTAATATTGCACTTATATTCTCTTCTTTTACATCGTTGACTTTGAAGAATTGAGTCAACCGGCCTTTATAAATTGACCACTCACATGATTTGTAATCAAATACAGTTAAATTTCCTATAAACGACTTTGCCATTTTTTTTTTTCTTTTCGCGGGTATGATCGTCCTCGTCGCCAATGATATGTTTCTAACTGAGGGTGCGGAGATAATGAAACGAGTGTCTTCATTGAACGCTGGTTTATTACTAAGGCCGACATGGGTTTACTCACACATTCACAATATGATGATGGACCATGTGTGAGTAGCAAGCGCATACACATCAGTAAGGTTTCCAGCTGTTTGTTGTGAAATTGACAGAAAGGAACGCCCGGTGGTGGCGTAACACACGTAGGAGCATAGCTGGTGGAGTAAAAAACCATGCGAGGTTATAACTTTAGTATCCGCTGAAAACGGCGTATCTTGAACGTCTCTAAAGACGATTGCTGAGCAACATACGGCAAGCAATCTTCCCCGGAGGGTGATGAAGGCGCAAAGTTGAGATACCCTAAGAGGCATTCGCCTGCTTGAGGGACCAACTGCCGGCTGCTTAGCGAATCAATAGGCACCTTCTGTCTCACCACCCACTCATCGTACCTCGTCAGTGAACTGGATCGGATGTCATGAACGTTTGAAAGTTAATAGCTGTGGAAACGTACGGCAAGCAAACTTCCTCGCCGGATGATGCGGGTCGTATAGTTGAGATATCCTGAAGCGTTGCGCCCATTTGATGGGCCAACTGCCGGCTGCTTAGCGAATTAATAGGCACTTTCTGTCTCACCATTCAGCGTTCCTCGTCACCGAATTGGATCTTATGTTTTGAACGCCTCTAAAGATGATAGCTGCGGCAACGTACGGCAAGCAACATTCCCCGGGGGTGATGAAGATTGCCAAGTTGAGATACCTTGGGGCGTTGCCCCTGTTTGAGGGACCCACTGCCGGTTGCTTAGCGAATCAATAGACACTCACAGAAACTGCAACTTTATCTGGAGGCAAACTCTTAGACCTCTTAGACCGTTGTCTGAAGGAAAACTCTTGGAGTTGAAGTGTGTGTCCAAGACAAATCTATAGATTGACATAGATTCTTTCATAAAGATATTTCAACCTAGGGGTGTAAGGAATTATGTTGCTAACTGGACATCAGCTTAAAAACGTCTCACTACTTTTGGAAGTATTCGTCACAAGTATTCGTCTAGAAATAGAACCAGGCAAAGACCATTCGATGCAAGGTGTAGAGGCATTCATTACGCAAAAAATGTACTGCGTAACACCTCAGCGGTCCAGTTCATGACTTTTGGCGTCGGGGCAAGACCAAATGGAGTGTAACACTTATATCAAGTAGCAGCCGACCTTCGTAGCTTATGCGAAGAAAACGTCGGTATTTTTGTGAAATTCGCATCTCATGATAGGCTTGGGTCGACTTTGACCAACCAGTCGCCCGCTTAAATCTATTTATAGCCTTCAGATTGAAAGTAACCTGATATTCAGCACTGGTTTTTGTTAAAAAATTATTGGGCTATGAAGAATAAAGTTAAAGCTGGCGTTAATGATGGGCTCGAGGATTTGACTTTAAATCAAGATTTGAGTGCAAAATCGTTTGAAAGTCGGTTTAATAAGCGGCGATGTCTGAATGAATGGAAACCGCAGAAATCAATTTGAAAATCATTTTAGGTGGCCCGAATTGGGCCCACACTTCGCGGCAATGCATCAGACATCTGTCCGTAAACCTCGAGTCATTTGTGTCTACTACTAGTGGCACCTTTTCGCCCCTCCTTTTTCTGATCATCAAAATTTCGTAATTTTGTAATTCCCGTGCCTCGATTTATTTTATTGCAAAACGGAGCTGTTTTCAGAAAATTTAGAAGCAGGTAGTGGCACTGCAATAGTAATCTATCAATCCCAGCTATTTTTAGTACGTAAGCCGATAGATAGATGAATTCATTGTAGTGAAGGTACTCGTATATCCAAAAAGTTACACAACCGAATCTCGAGGGGTAAATTTATTTCTATCCATCTTGTTTAAAACTATGAATACACAAAACAATTACAACACAAACCTGTTTACGAACACAAGGACAACACAATTATACTCGTATAAAAACGGTCACAAAAGTTCCAACAATCAAAAACAATTAAAACTCTCAAAACACACGTGCTAACCAAGAAACCCGTGGCGAGAATCCTCTCTCTACTTTGTTACTTGCACTTTGACTTGACACAAGGCAACACAATGTTGCCAACCCATAAACGAACGAATTTGCGATAAGAATTAAAAAAATGCTTCAAAAATAAAAATCTGTAGACGTGTTTTCATTGAAATATTATATATTATGTGTTCCGTTTGACGTCCGAAGTCCATTTATGAGAGAGAGTACATCGTCTTTTTCCCGTGTTTACTCGCTAGATGATGTTACTTCCGTTACAAAACTCGACCTCAGCGCTGCCTGTGGCTGAATCTGGAACTAACTTACAGAACAGGGCAAGCCACCATTTCCAAAGAGAATATAATTTCACCATTTCTATGTCATTGTTGCGTCGTTCTTCGTACCGTGCGAAAGTCGTTAGATTTTAAAAATTAGAAAACTTAGCAAACCTCCATTTTGTTTAAGTTTCAGTAAAATTTTATTTCAATTTAACTTTCGAGAATAAAGTAGAAAGTTAATAGATTTAATTTGTGTTTTTCCGTTACATAAAAGTGCGTTTGTTTTTTTTTTTTTAAATGGTCAAGAAACGTTTAAATTACCGAGTCGATTGACAACTTCGTGAGCGTTTTTACTGATCGCGAATCCACTCGGTTACGAAAAAATGCACGTGGGTCGTCTAGCTACGGAGTCAAGCAAGATCACATGCACTATTATTATTATACTCTCTTTTATTATTATTATAATCTTCACTCGCACTTGAACTACATGCTGATGACCTTGACTCAAAGAGTATAATAATAATAGTGCATGTGATCTTGCTTGACTCCGTACAATGACATAGAAATGGTGAAATTATATTCTCTTTGGAAATGGTGGCTTGCCCTGTTCTGTAAGTTAGTTCCAGATTCAGCCACAGGCAGCGCTGAGGTCGAGTTTTGTAACGGAAGTAACATCATCTAGCGAGTAAACACGGGAAAAAGACGATGTACTCTCTCTCATAAATGGACTTTGGACGTCAAACGGAACACATAATAAATAATATTTCAATGAAAACACGTTTATAGATTTTTATTTTTGAAGCATTTTTTTAATTCTTATCGCAAATTCGTTCGTTTATGGGTTGGCAACATTGTGTTGCCTTGTGTCAAGTCAAAGTGCAAGTAACAAAGTAGAGAGAGGATTCTCGCCACGGGTTTCTTGGTTAGCACGTGTGTTTTGAGAGTTTTAATTGTTTTTGATTGTTGGAACTTTTGTGACCGTTTTTATACGAGTATAATTGTGTTGTCCTTGTGTTCGTAAACAGGTTTGTGTTGTAATTGTTTTGTGTATTCATAGTTTTAAACAAGATGGATAGAAATAAACCTCCCGATCCTGATCCTCCTGACTTCCGAATTTCCCCTAATCTATTGTCCCCTAACCCATTATCACAATTTGCAGATGTTGTTTGTAGCATCACAGATATGGAAACGACCCAGACACATCAAACCTCACGTAAACGTCCCGGTAACGACGAAGTTATGTCACCCACTCCTCCAAACAAGCAACCGAAAAGCCAAATAGGTCGCACTAGATATTCTGTAATGGATAAGGGCCCCTATATCGTTCACGTCTCTCGCATTGAAACCCAACCAAACGCAGGCACCACGCTACATCCCGTGAACTTTGGCAAATTTCTTATGCTCAACAATGTTGCGAATGTAGTCCTTGATAGAGTAAACAGCTGTTCAAGTTGGTCGAAATCGTGTGTCGGTAGAGTTTACTTCCCCTCAGGATGCTAACTCTTTTTTGGTGAATGGCTTGTTATTAAAGTTTAGTTATTCTGCCTCAATTCGAACGTTCAATATTACAAGGACGGGCGTTGTTACTGGCGTCCCAACCGATATAACAGAAGAAGAGGCTATAACATACTTGTCTGTGCCCTCTGGATGTGGGCAAATCCTCAAAGTCCAACGCATTAATAGGAAAATACAAAAAGACGGTGCCAATGAGTGAAAACCCACGGAAACTTGTGTCATCACTTTTGATGGCCAAGTGTTACCAAAACGTATTTATTGCTGCTATACTTCTCTCCCAGTCGCACAGTACATATATCCCACAGTTCAATGTCGCAAGTGTTGCAGATTTGGACATGTTGCGAACCTGTGCAGGCCTAAATCACGCTGCAGTAAATGTGGCCACGATCACCCTGGTGGTTGCAACATTGCTGAAGGCGAGGCTTTTTGTGTGCTTTGTTCTGGTAATAACTTTGCCAATAGCAGGTCATGCCCCGAGCATGGTAGACAGAAGGCCATTAAGGCAGTTATGGCTGAAAAAGCTATTTCCTATGTCGAGGCTAGCAAGATCATCCCAGTTCCTTCCCGTAATTATGCCAATGCTGCACATACCCCACTTTCCCCTTCATATGACAAGACTGTTCACCATCAATTAGTTGGTACTCCCCAATCATCACAGCCTAATGGCTGCAATCTTAATAACAATTATGTTTCTTCCAGTAATACTGTTTCCATTATTGAACTCCTATTAAAACTACTGCCCACTATTATCTCCTCTCCTTCTCAATCACCGTCCAACGTTGCCGAACAACTTATTAAACTTCTTTCCAACTTCAGAAATGGCGTCTCGCCAAGTATTCCTTCAGTGGAATGTGAGGAGCGTGTGGCATTAAAAACACGACCCCATATTTCTTTTGAACAAGTTCAAGCCTCTGGCTTGTTCCATAGCTGAGACCTGGCTCTTACCTGGGTCTTAGCTTTCGTATGCCACACTTCAACATTCTACGATGTGATAAAGCCGACGGCTACGGAGGTTCAGCCCTGTTTGTCAACAATCGGGTCCCACTTTCTCCCTTATCTTTGCCTTCCCTTACAGGCGACATCAGTATTGTAGCTGAAAAAGTGGAAGGTATTACCATGTTCTCAGTATACATTGCTCATCCTAATCATAACTTCCTAACGATTTTGGGAAATGTTCTTGCCAATGTTCAGGGTCCTATTCTGGTTATGGGTGACTTTAACTGTCACCATTACAGATGGGGATCTGAGCGTTGTGATTCGTTTGGGATAGCTCTGGTTGAGATCCTGGACGATTTGGATCTCTGCATTTTAAATAATGGTTGCCCAACACGCAGGTCTCCTCCTGGTCAACGGAAGAGTTGTGTGAACTTATCATTTTGCTCCAATGAGCTAGCAGCTTCGACCCATTGGGAATGTACAACCTTGTCGCATGGCAGTGATCATTATCCCATTATCATTTCTTTGATTAACAAGACTTATTTAGAAAAAAGTTGTCCTCCACTTTTGAAATACAACCTGTCCGAACCAGACTGGTCAAAGTTTGCTTCACTACTGGAACAGAATATTGATGATCTCCCAAATTTAAATGCAAGTTTACCTGTATCTTTTGGTCACCACCATGCCAAGAGTTGTTATGAAGGTTTTGTTGAGGCTGTAACCTCCAGTGCAGACTCTTGTTTCCCTTTAAAAACAGTGCCCATAATAAAATCCCGTCACCTCCATGGTGGGACCAAGAGTGTACTCTGGTGGTCAGGTCGAGGAACGAAGCCGAAGCGCATTACAATCGGGAGATGAATACACAAAATTTGTTGGCCTATTTACAAGTGAATGCCAGATCCAAACGACTCCTCCGTAGGAAGAAGCGTGCGGGTTGGGTTAAATTCTGCACATCCTTAACTCCCTCCACCCCAATTTCAGCTGTGTGAAAGAACAGTAATAGGTTTAGACGTGGCTGTTCTTCATCTATCTCCTCACCAATCACTAGGGAAACAGCTGAACTTTTTTTTGATAAAATAGCTCCACCATATGTCCCACTTTCTTCTGAATGTCTTAATGTACCCCATCATATTGTTTCTGATGACCCTTTCGATGTGCCATTTACTTTGAAGGAATTGAATATGGTACTCAGTCACGTCCGGGACTCCGCACCTGGTTTTGATGGTATGCCATACTCTTTCATTAGTCATTCTGGGGACAAAGCTAAATTATATTTCTTAGATTTAATTAACTTTTGTTATGATCATGGTTGGGTTCCAGACCAGTGGAAACTACAAATCATCATTCCACTGTTGAAACCAGGCAAACATGTAGATGATCCGAATGGGCTTAGACCTATTGCTTTGTTTTCAGCCTTAGCCAAATTACTGGAACACCTCATCAAAAATCGACTTGAGTGGATAGTCGAATCTAGGGGTTTGCTGCCGAACTACTCGTACCAATTTGGATTTATGAAAGGGCTCAGCACTATGGACAGTGTTGGCGTTTTAGTTGCAGATATTCGGTTAGCGTTTTCTAAAAACGATTCTGTTATTGCAGCCTTTTTAGATATCTCCTCTGCATACGACAGTGTTCTTCTTCCAGTTCTCAGGCAAAAATTGCACCAGCTGAGTATTCCCGGTAAGATGATCGAATGCATATGTGGACTAATTTTGTCTCGCTCCTTGGTTCTGAGAGTCCAGGGTGAGGCCTTCGGAGGGAGCCAGACTTGGAGGGGACTTCCGTAGGCCTTCGTCCTCAGCCCCCTACTCTATAACTTATATACAGTTGACATTGGTGGCTGCCTAATTAATAACTGTCATATCCTGCAGTATGCTGATGACTTAGCCCTGTATGTGTCAGACTCTTCCATCGTTGACGCTGCGTCGTCTCTATGCCTCTCCCTGGACTCTTTGAACCATTGGCTTTTAAACCATGGGCTGTCACTATCCGCTCCCAAAAGTTCGGCAGTAACCTTCTCTCCGAAAAGATCAATCCCTCACGTCACAGTGGCTATTTCCGAAAAAAATATCCCATTGCCAAATAAAGTTAAGTTTTTAGGAGTTTTCCTTGATTCGAAATTGACAGGTAAGTATCATATTAATCATCTAATCAAAAAATGTGAACGAGTTATCTAAATATTAAAAGTTCTTGCAGGTGTCTGGTGGGGTGCTCACCCCTACACTATAAAATTAGTCTATAATGCTCTTATCCGTAGTGTATTAGATTATGGTTCGTTCCACTTGATTCCGTGTAACAAGGGTGCCTTGGCTAGACAAGATAGGGTTCAGTCTAAGTGCCTTCGGATCATCTCTGGGTGTATGAACTCCTCTCCTATTAACGCGTTGCAGGTCGAATGTGCTGAACCTCCCTTAGCTTTAAGGCGGCAGTATCTGACTGCCCGTTTTTTGTCCAGACTACTATGTAGATCCTCCCATCCTCTTATTGCAAAATTAAACGAGTTAAATGCCTTATGCAGAAGCTCAAATTATTGGAAAAATAAGGAAATCCCCTTAATCTTAAAAAATTTTCGTATGATCCAAAGTTTAGAAAGTCCAATCGTCCAATATCCCAAAATTCCCCTTTTTAACTTCGATTATGAAGTCTTATGGTTCACTCCCAAAATTTTCTATAATATTGGTATATCCAAAAAGTCTCTTTTAGCGAATTCGGCCTTCAATGCGGTGGTAGGAGAGAGGTGGAATGAATTCCAAAAATTTTTCACTGATGCTTCCAAATTTACTGATTCCAGCTACACTGGAGCTGCGGTGTATTACCAAAGCTCCAGGATTGTTTTACAATATAAATGTCCTAAGGAATCCTCTGTGTTCACAGGCGAGTGTGTGGCTATATTAGAAGCATGTCTTTTTATAGAGTCACACCCCAATATTGATAAAGCCGTAATCTTCACAGACTCCCTTAGCTGTCTACAAGCTTTAGTTCAAAACCCCTTCAAAAGTAAACTGCACAGTTCCATAATTTAAAAAATTAAAAAAGCATTACTATCATGTGCTGATAGTCAAAGGGAAGTTCAGCTAGTTTGGATACCTGGTCATTGTCGCATTAAGAGCAATGAGTGCGCTGACGCCCTGGCCAAAGATGCATGCTCATCAGCGTCTGCTGACCTCTTCCACAACTCTCATCAGGGGTATGACTTGCTGAACCTGCCAAAAGCAAATCTTCAATGTGCATGGCAGGAACAGTGGAATACTACTGGTAATTGTATTCTCGGTCAAATCACTACCCCTCACAACTACCACGCATACATTTGTGCAGTTTATAGACCACCACGCGAAAGTAAACATCTATTCGTAAAGGAAATAAGTAGTATCTTATCGAATTCCACTCTTACATCATACGACACTTATCTGTTAGGAGACGTTAATATAGACCTAAAAACATACGACAACATTCGAGAATACTACGTTAGTAGTATGTCCGAGTGTGGTCTAACGAGCGCGATATCTGACTTCACAAGAATTGAAAAACGCGGAAATATCACTACGCGTAGCTGTATAGATCACATTTTTACAAGAACGCGCTCGTTAGATTTGTACTCGGCCGCACTCGGTACTGTAATGGCAGATCACCGCATGGTAATACTGTCGTGTGTGGGACTTGACCCAACACGAATACAGGTTGTTCCAAAAATCACTCAACAAATTGATAATGCTAAAGTTAAATCATTACTTAACAACATAGACTGGAGCGAAATAGATACTACAGAATGTCCAAATACAATTTACGAGTGCATTAAAAATCTATTTCATAAATGTTACGAGGATTCAAAATATATGAGAAAAATAAATAAAAACAGTAAAAGAAACAAACAACCCTGGATAAACAATACAATTGATAATATGTGTAAAAAAAAGGATCAGTCATTTATAAAATGGAAAAACGATTCAACTAATAAAATACTCAGATTAGAATATAATAAAATAAGAAACAGGACACATAAAACAATCGAAAAATGTCGGAATAAATATTATATGGAACAGATAAATAATAATAAAAAGAACCCTAGATGGCAAATTTTAAATAATTTATCTGGTCGCAACAAAAATTCGGTTGACGAAACCATTTTAAGAGCCTTCAAAAAGAATAATATAAAAATAAAATCAATAGCTGACAACTTTGCCATAGAATTCAGAAACAGTGTTATAAAGATTTTACCCAAATGTAACCAACGTCTATTAAACGAGTCAGAATATGTATTTCCTAATAACATATCAATGTACTTCAAGAAAGCGACAAAAACCAGTGTGAATAAATTAATTAAAAACCTTAATACTAATAAAGCTCCAGGGGTAGATACTCGTAATATTAGGTGCGTTGAAATAAAATCCATATGCGACCAGATGACAGGCGTCATTGTTAAATTAATCAATACAAGTATAAAACAAGGCAAATACCCGGCAGTACTCAAGACAGCAGTGTGATTCTGTAAGAGCACATTCGAAACTTCGAGTCTGAATCCGCTGTGAGTTTCTTGATTGGCATTCTAAAAACTCGGTTGATAACTCGACTCTACACTAGCGCTGCCCTTGCGAGTGTGTCAGCGAGTTGAACTAAATTCACAGGGAGATTTTGACAGATCAAGTATGGGATGACGTAAGAAGTGGTATTCAGTAAGGTAATTCCGCCGTCACTTCGACGCTCCCTTCGATCTCGATCCCGATTCAAAGTGTCAATTTATAAGTACCTATTTTACGAGTGAAAATATAAGAAATCCTGTAAAAATAGTGTTAAAATAATATTTATATGTCACAGTGTTAATATTTAGTACAATAACTATTTAATTTTGTAAAGTGAATACGAATGGCAAGAATGTTTTTGTTTAAATATTTATTAGAAGAGGCTCATACTTTGGATAAACTAGAAAAGCGTCGCCAATCTATCCAAATTCGAAGTTTATCTTTATTAACCCGAGATGACGACTATGTGAGCGTGTATAGATTGTCAAAGGAACTAATTAACCAACTAGAGTATGAGTTACTGCCTCTGATAAAGCCCACAAAACGTCGAGGCAAAGGACTTTCAACTCGTATAAAAGTAAGTGCCTTTTGTTAGTATTTACACAGTTTATAGCTGATAGATTTGTAACCAAGCACACCAACATAATTTATCGCATAACTCATGAAAACAGTTCATAATAAGGAGTATTCCCTTTATGTTGTTTCCCTATTTTGTTTTGACTAGATCTAGATTACTTAATTTTTTTATTGTTTCACAGATATTATGCACCTTGTCATTCTTGGCTGTTATCAGAAAATAATAAAAGAAAATATAAGGACATATTTATCACAACCATCAGCATCTCGTTGCATAAATGAAGTAGTGGAAGCTCTTAGTAATCCGGCAATAGTAAAAAAATATATAAGGTTCCCTAAAAATATACAAGAAAGACAAATATTAAAAGAAAGGTTAGTAGGTACCTATAATTAAAGAACTGTTCTTTGATTTTTATATTTTTGTGATAGTTAATAATGTTAGTGGTTACTTTAAATTGAAGGTTCTACAAAAAGTTTGGCTTTCCAGCAGCTCATGGATGTGTCGATGGCACTCTGGTGGCATTGAAAAAACCGGTTACCATGCAAGAAATGTGCAATTGGTAAAATGGATTTCAATGTTGTAATCTATTACTATTAGGTATTCAATTAGTCTACTTATTATTTCTTTTTGCTATTCACTTAATATGTTTTTTAAGATAACAGATGCAAATCTAAATATTTTAAATGTGGATTCAACATATGGTGGAGCTACTCATGATAGCTTCATTTTTAACTATGGTGGTATAAAAGCCCACGAGGCATTAACAAATGCTGGTGAAGAAGTAGTTACTTTGTTATTTATAAAAACTACATAATTATTTGATACTTATTAATTTTTTTCAGGTGATTCAGGATATGGCTACCTTATGACGCCAATTAGTGGTGCTGAAGATAATTCCCCAGAAGCTTTCTACAATGACCGTCACTTAACTGCTCGCAATTCAGTAGAGAAAACATTGGTCTCCTAAAAGGACGATTTAGGTGCTTGTTAGTACACAGAGTGCTCAATTATCATCCAGACATAGTTGCAAAAATAGTTATTGCATGTTGTGTTTAGCACAACATGTGCAATCGCGCAGGCATTCACAATTTCAGAAGAAGAGAGACTAGAAGAGCTCCAAACAATTGTTGAAGTTCAAAGGAGACAATTGTATTCCTGGAAACTAAAAATTGCATAACTTTTTGTTTATTTACGTTTTTTATTTTTGCAACAATTAGAACAACAAATTAAGACCGATATTTTGATGTATCATTCGCCTATCTGCATTATTTAGTTTCTGTGTAATTAATTACAGGCGATGACTAGGTAGGTACGGCAAGTGGCGGTTCTAGCGGCCAACTATTAATGATCATAGTGTCTTAGTTTTTTTTTTGCAACAAATTCAGGAATGGAGGTATATATAGTAACAAATTACCACTAATTCCTGGCAAACTTTCATCAAATTTTATGAGTTGGCCTCGCGGTTGAAATTGACATTGCGTACTGTGCACCGTTTTTAAGTCTTATTTCGCCATTTCTCTCTTGGAGAGCCCTCCCAATATGAGAAATGGTTGTAGATTCAATGAATTTCTATTTTTGGCACATCGGGAAATGTATAAAATCAAAACTAATAATCAATGGACAAAATAATACATTCAATAAAACTGCTTTGATATCCGTTTTAGTGTTTTATTTATTATATACTAGCTGTACCCGGGATGTGTTGCAATGCCACGTAAAGTAAGTATACAGAAACTACCAGTACCACAACAGCTACCTTTTAAAAGTGATTCTGCTATTCGGGGCGGAGACAAATCCAACAAATCAAAAACCATGAAAATCGGTCCAGCAGTTCTTGAGTTATATGTGTTGTAACAAATCCGACTTTGTTTTATATACAGGGTGTAATGGAATGGTGTGGTCATATTTTAGGATCTGCATCTGCCCATCGATATGAACAACTTTATTCAAGAAAAACTGAGGAAAGTCTAAAAAAATTTTTTTACTTCCTATACAAATATTGATCAGCTGATGATAAATTTGTATGGAAATTCCAATTTTTTTTTTGGGAATTTTCTATTTTTTCTCAGAGAAAGTTGTTCATTTCCATGGGCAGAACCGGCTCCTAAAATATGACCACACCTTTCTGTTACACCCTGTATTATATACATTAAGTATATTAACTTAAATTACTACACCCTATCTCTATTCTTAGCCTCTGACAATGCTTGCATCCCTTTCCCCACTGCAGCCACAGCTTCAGCTAAAATACTATCTCTCTCTGCACTCCTTTCCAGAAAGGACTGCAGGATTTGTGCATTTAGTCGTTGTATCTCCAGCTGGTGTTCTTCCACCCTCAGGAATCTCTCAGGAGTGGTGGAGAATTCCGTTCGCCGTTGAGTTGGTGGAGGAGCAGCAACTGTCCTAGACGTGTGACGTGATGCTGAAAAAAGAACACCGATGACTATGATGCGTAAATAAAAAAATCTTAAATAGCGGCTTTTCGTTATCATTCGTTTGAAAAATTATGTTTTGATAGTTATTTTTATTTTGTATTTACACACGCAACCAGCACCTCGACTAGCACGAGCCATATTTGTCCTGGGGCGGTGAGAGAGGGAAGCAATTGGCGTTGCTAAAAAGATAAATATTTACATAAAATTACATGAAGGTTCTTTAATCTCAATTTTTTTTCTAAATCAAATACTTATATAAAAGTACAAATGAACTCAGATATATATATTTATGAACTGAGTTCATCATACCCGGGCCTGCGGACGGCGGGTAATGGGTAGCTCGCCGTCCGATCAGCACCAGGCCCGAGAGTCGACGGCGCGTAGTGTTCCACGAGCGCCTCAAAAAGTTGTCAGCAATAATGACGGGGCTCGTCATGGCCGATGCTTGCCCAGGGGTTGTGGATAAATTCGAAACAGAGTTACCGCGCCCCTGGGTATTCATGGCAGGGAAGCAACAGGGGTGGGTTTTAGTCAGTAAGAGTCTGACACGCCCTCCTGCTCCACCCTAGAGCGAGAGATGTTATTGGATGATTTCCCAACCACAAAAAAAAAACAGTTCATCATCGAGCATGAGCAAAACCACATAATATTGGGTTCCCACCTATGAAATTGGCTTTTTTATCTAACAAATAGAGAACCTCGTCACTTCTAAGAATTAAAATATTCATCAATTGCTTGATATTATATATCGAATAATGACCGTCATAGGCGCAGTGGTTGAGCGTTCGGCTGCTGCGCTGCGTGTCGCGGGTTCGATTCCCGCACGGAACAAATATTTGTATGACCTGCTGATATTTGTTCCGGGTCTAGGTGTCTTGTGTATGTGAGTATATATGTTTGTGAACGCACCCACGATACAGGAGTAATACCTAGTGTTAGCAAAGTTTAAAAAAAAAAAAGAACTGCCAATAGCAAAAACAACCTTAATACTTATAGTTATAAAAACAAAAAAATAATACCTTAAAAATTACTCTTCTTTTTGTTAGCAAATTTGTTTTAAGTTAGCCAAAACTTTTTTTTTTTGCTTAATCTAAGTGGCATACATTATCATAGTTTTTAAACATTATTGCATAAAAGTTTTAAAACATTAGTGTTCATAATTGTTAAAAAATATAGAAAATGTTAGTATGAAAAATGCAACCTCTTTAAAATTCTCCGTGCAAACGCTGGTTTCATAGATGGGGAACCTAATAGTAGTTAAAGTTGTTTAACATTATTGGTCACTTCCATGACGAAGCAGCAGTTCGACGACAAATCACTGGGGAGGCTACTTGGGTGGCACCGCGGAGCGAAGGAGAAGGTGTGGGTGTGTGTGAAAGTGTTATTGGTGAAGAGGACAGGCTAGGATGATATATATGGGGATCTGGAGGAGTGTGTTCTATGATAGAACACATTTATCTGTTTATATTTACTTAGATAGAACTTCTATCTAAGTAAATATAAACAGATAAATGCTAGATATCATTCATTAATCACATAAAATTATGAATTAAATTTAAATATCATACATTGTCACTATCAGCATCTTGTATTTGTTGCACTTCATGTGATGGAGATGGAGTATCATTTTCCTGAAACAGGTAATAATAATAATTAATGAATTTGCCAAATAATTCAAATAAAAATACACTTTATATTATACTAGCTGCGCCCCGCGGTTTTACCCGCCTAGACCGGAATAAAAGGTAGCCTATATGTTAATCTGGGCTATAAGCTATCTACATACCAAATTTCATCCAAATCGGTCCAGCCGTTTGAGCGTGAAGAAGTAACAAACATACGTACTCACAAACTTTCACATTTATAATATTAGTAGGATGTATTTTCAACAGACAGATTGCACAATTCTTGGCCACTACCAGCCAGGCAGGATTGATGCAAAAAAGCTAGTACCTATTGCATTTCTAAATTTCTTACCGGATATGCCTGTATGCCTAAATGTGCATCTCCTGATGAAAAACTTTCACCACCACACAAAGCAACAACACTTTCTTCCAAGCTCTGATAGCTCCACCACATCCTCCACCCCACCACCAGTCTTACGCCTAGCAGCAGAACTCACTGCTACTTTTCTTTTTATGGCACTTTTTTGTCAGTCCAATACTACAATCAGACAATTTATAATTAAATAAATTATAATACAATTCTGTTCTAAACATGTATTTTTGAAAGTATATTAAAAAAAACTCCATTTTCTTATTATTAATAGTCATTGATTGAGTAAAATTAACAATAAGATAAAATTTATGAAACCCAGGAACACTATTTAAACCAAGATTCGTCACACATTTTAAGTGGTTTGCTTTGAGGAATGTTAAGTGGTTCTAACTAACATGCAGTAAAAATAAGCGATGCTTACCTTGGTCCACTGTTTTGTGCCACCTATACTATTTAGGCGCACGGCTAGTTCCTCCCACTGGCGTCGACTTCGCTCTCTGGCATTTTGAGTTCTCAAGAAACCTTTCGCCATGCCAGGGTGTCTTTCCATAAACTCTACCAGAGTTTCAACCTGAGCCGACGATGGGTGAGAGGAACGTGTCTCATTTAGACTGGAACGTTATTGTTGGATTAGAAAACAAAACTAACTTTTTTAACTTAAATCATTTTTAAACTACACAACCACAAATATAAACTTACTTCATTCACAATTATTTTCGGCACTGAACGATCAAATCAAACAAACAACGCAAGCGCAACGCATTATCAAAACAAAATATCGTCTGTCTGACACTCTGACACTGACATTTCTTTTTTTTTTTCGTAATGGAAGCTTAGATATTCATGAGACGAATTTAAAGTTTTCTGTTTTTTTACTTATTAGCTACCTCAAATTCCTTAAACAAAGAAATTTTAATTTAAACATCATATTAGCTAAAATTCTGTGCCAAAAACTCAACAATTGTGTCAAAAAAATAAAACCGATAAAAGTAGATTAACATTTTGTTGAGTGTGGCAATCACTAGTATAATATTGGTCGCTTCAGAGCTCACTTCACTTCGCTTTCGACTAGGTGATGCTTACAGAATGCAAACTCAAGGTCATTTTGAATCGTAAGCGAAGTGAGAGTGAATATCGAAGTGAGACGCGAGTTGTTGTTTGAATTTTACAGAATCGACATACAGGTATAGTGCGGCCAATACATAAAAAAGGCAGTTTCTGCGATTATGCTAACTACAGGCATTGGCCTGTAGTTAGCATAATCGCTGAAACTGCCTTTTTAGAATAGTGATTGCACTATTCTACCAGTTATTGATAAAATAATAGAAAAATTTGTTTGTAACCAAATTCAAGACTTTTATTTGAAAAATGAGGTGTTGTCGAGCACACAATACGGTTTTCAACCCAGTAAATCAACCTCACAGCTGTTGTCGAAATTCACGGATGAGGACAATGAATCTCATAATGATAAACATCATGTAATTTTGCTTTTCATTGACTTCAGCAAGGCTTTCGACACGCTTAGACATGACACGTTGTTGACAAAATTAGATAACTCTGGAGTTCGAGGACCTATACTTGAATGGTGCAAGGACTATCTCCACAACCGTAAATACAATGTTAGAATCAATAATGAAACCAGTGATGCCATTGAAGTCACTGAAGGAACGGCCCAAGGTTCAGTACTTGGACCGTTACACTACCAAACATATGTCAACGACATGGAACATGTGGTCAATCACTGTTCTATTTATCAATATGCAGATGACACATGCCTGGTGGCCACCCATAAAGATGTAAATGTAGCTGCTAAATGGATGCAGGATGATTTCACTCAAGTTTCCAAATGGGCGCACGATGTTGGACTGGTTCTTAATGCAAGTAAAACCAAAATCATTCATGTTCACTCTAGCCATCTAAAACAATTTACTCCTGTTAAGATAATCGCCCCTAGTCATAGCTGTCTCCACTCCTCTCCCTCAGGTACATGTCAATGTGAGGCAATCGAGCAAGTAACGCACCACACCTACCTGGGTTTAGTCGTAGACAACCGATTCAACTGGGGTTTTCACGTAGACTCAGTCTGTGAAAAGATGCGAGCCATACTGGCAAAATTCTACATTCTAAAACCTAAAGTTCCATTCAAAGTCCTTCTTAACATGTACATTGCTTTAGCGGAGTCAATTATTGCTGACTGGCCTGTTGGTCTAGTGGTTAGTGACCCTGACTGCTATGCCGGAGGTCGTGGGTTCGATTCCCACCCAGGACAAATGTTTGAGTAATGAGCACGATCATTTGTTCTGTGTCTGGGTGTAATTTATCTATAATATGTATGTATTTAGAAATATATAAGTATGTTTATCAGTTGTCTAGTACCCATAACACAAGCTCTGCTTAGCTTGGGACTAGATGGCGTTGTGTGATAGTTGTGGAATATTATTATTATTGTGGGAAAACGTGTAGTTTTTCTTAGCTCTAGGCTAGTTTTAAGCTACATTAACGGGCCAAGCCAAGTCAATGTAGCGTGAGTTGAGTACAATCTAAGGTGTAGGATTGATGTTATGAGGAAAAATTTCATTTTCTTCTATCTGCATGAACTTCCTCACTATTCTGCAGGTGTTTAGAATTGCTGCTTTCTGAAGTGTAACGTAAATTGAGTCTTTAAGGTCTATTTGTTTGAGGCTACTGTGGAGATGATTGGGTATAACACCTGTAGTGGAGACAACAATAGGTACTACGAACACTTTTTCTTGTCTCCAAATTCTAGTTACCTCTTCTTTAAGTTCAGCGTATTTACTGATTTTCTCACTTATTGTTTTTTGTAAGTTATGTGTGTTAGGAACTGCTATATCTATCAGGTAAGTGACTTTATTGACTTTATCTTGAAGAGTGATATCGGGTCTATTGTAGTGAACGGTCCTGACGGTTAGTATGGCGCGGTCGTAAAAAAGTTTGTGGGTGTTATTTTCTAGAACCGATTGTGGTACATACTTATAATAGGGGGTGTTTGAATCTTGTATGAGTTTATATTTAAGGGCTAAGGTCTGATGAATAACATTTGCTACTTGATTATGTCTGTGAGTGTAATCTGTTTGTGTGAGTGTTGTGCATGCCCCTGTGATGTGTTGAATGGTCTCTGGCTGACTGTGACATTTGCGGCATTTGTCATTTGTCATAGTGGGGTCTTTTATAATGAATTTCCTGTAGTTTTTGGTGTTTATGATCTGATCCTGTATTGCAATAATAAATCCCTCGGTTTCTGGGAATAGATTTCCTATCTTAAGCCATTTATTAGAAGCTATCGTATCTATGTGAGACTGTTCTAGATCATGAGGGTGCCGTCCATGCAGCACTTTCTTTTTCCAATTTTCTAGCATTTGTTTTTGAGAGTCATTATAAATATCGTAGGTTGTATTAAGTTCATGTAGGTCAAGGGGGGTGTAGTTAGTATCGTTCAATACTACGGCTTTATGGATGTTACTTGTTTTTAATTTAGAGTGAAAGAACGTTCTTAGTTTGATTAATTGTTTCTGCCAAAGATGGTGGACGTCTATTAGTCCTCTCCCTCCGTTTTGTCTTTTAATAGTGAGTCTTTCTATTGCAGATTTAGGGTGTAAGTTATTGTGTTTAGTGAGTGTGGTGCGTGTTGTCCTCTCTATCTGCTGGATGTCAGTTTTAGACCATTTAATCACTCCAAAAGAGTATGTCAATATTGGAATCGCGTAGGTGTTCAGTGCCTTTATTAAATGTTTTCCGGAGAGTTGAGTTTTACATACTGCGATCACACTGCGAGCACTCTCCTCTTATATTCTGTATTTAATGTGTTTTTAATTGCTGAATGATCTATTCCTTTAAGTTGCCTGTACCCTAAATATTTATATAAGTCTGTTGGTTCCATAGCTGTGATTGTATCTGTATTGTTAATAGGATAGTCGCCCGGTTTTATTTTGCCTTTTATTATATGAAGTGTTTTGCATTTATCTAAACCAAATTGCATGTTGATATCTTTACTAAATTCTGTCGTGGTGTTTATTAACTTTTTCATATCTTTTTTAGACTTTGCGTACAGTTTAATGTCGTCCATATAAATAAGATGAGAGATGATAGTTTCTTCTGTGGTATGTTTAAGTGAATAACCAGCTTGACAGCTGTGTAGTAGGTGGGATAGAGGGTTTAGGGCGAGACAAAACCATAAAGGACTCAGAGAATCTCCCTGATAAATACCCTTCTTTATGGATATCTGCCGAGTTGTGATAACGTTGTGTCGGCAATTTAATTGAAGAGTAGTTTTCCAACGAGACATAATATGCTGTAAAAAGTCTATAATTTTTGAATTTATTTTATAAATTTGTAATATTTTAATCAACCAGGAGTGTGGTATACTATCGAATGCTTTTTTATAATCTATGTATGTGCAATGTTAGTTTCTATTTTTTGTGGCGGCATGTTTGTGTATTATTGAATCTATGACTAGTTGCTCCTTACATCCCATGTGGCCCCTTCTACATCCTTTTTGTTCCTCAGCTATAATATTGTGATGTTCTATGTGTTTATTAATTTTAGTTGTAATTGCTGATGTTAGGATCTTGTATATCGTGGGTAGGCATGTAATTGGTCTGTATTGAGAAGGTTGTGGTGAGTATTGAGTTTTCGGTAACATGTAGGTTATTCCTGTAGCAATAAATTCAGGAATGTTTTGTTTCCCTAAGATAATTTCTGTTAGATTTTTAGCTAAAATTTTGTGTAATGACTCTAACTTTTTATACCAAAAATTATGTACTTTATCAATCCCCGGGGATTTCCAATTGTGTAGTCTTGCTGTAATACTACTTATTATTATTATTATTATTGCATATGGAATCACGAGTTACGGGCGAACATTTAAATCGTTTAGGGAAAGAATTTCCGAACTCCAAGTTAGACTTTTAAAGCTCATAGTACCCGGAAAAATAAAACACCAATGTAAAGAAAACGTTATTAAACTCTTTAAATATTGCAAAATTTTGCCAGTACAAACTAGACTTAACTTGGCTATAGTTATTGAACAATTTAATGATAAAAGCACTCAAAGACCCATAGCTCATAAAATAACCACCAGAAGTATCACCAACAATAAATTAATTGTACCTCGGACTAGAAACTATTACGGTAGGCGAATGATGAAATATTTGATTCCCACCTTAATGAATGAAATACCAGCAAACATAAAAACGAAATTAATAATAATAATTATAAACAAAAATACAAAAAATACTATTACGAATCCATAGATAACCTACCATAATTAGATATTATTACATTATATACAAGAAACGAAATGCAGTAAGTAGGTACATCGAATATTTTGCGTCAATTAAAATGAAATGTAAAAGTAACAGTGTTAGTGTTATTCTAGAGCCTTGCGTTAAGTAGACCTTCGAGACGGAGGCAACAAGTTCAAAGAAAACAAATGACGCTGAATCCGCAGTGGGCTCCCAGGCACGGACATCTCCAACTGATAAATGATAAATGATAAATGATGTTTATTCAGTAAATAGGTTACAAGGAACACTTTTACACGTCAATGTTTTTTTGTCAGTTTAAGCTAGATGAGGCCGGTGTTTCCTAGCTGACTACCCTGAGAAGAAACACCGAAACAAACTCAGAGGTCAAAGTCTCTTTTAGTGTTCAAATCCATACAATGTGGACTGGTTAGATCCTATGAGAACCATGTACGTTTATGTCTGGGATGAGCTTTATGAAGAAAGCAACACACGAATTCGAGTGGACCTGTCCAGACAGTGCAAGCATTTGTCAGTCATCGCGAAGCTCAACTCAGAACTCTGAGGTGCTCAACGAACCGACGAACAATACCAAAGTAAGGACATTTGAGTAGGCCGCAAAAAATACTCAAACTGCCAGACAATCATAAAATCTACATGAATATAACGACATACATAGTTCTCGCATTCACATTATTCTATATGAGGACCATGCAGCTTAGTGTCTGTAGTGGTCTTTTGAAGAAAGAACCAAACATATTTGAGTGGACCTGTCCAGTCAGTGCAAGCATTTGTCAATAGTCGAATAGCTCAACTTAAAAACCACTAAGGAGCTCAATGACATGACGAACAATACCAAAGAAAAGACATTTGGGTAGGCCGCAAAAGTACTCAAACTGTCAGACAACGTTGAAAATTACTGTAAAAAGGAGGAGAAAATAATAATAATAACCCACATAGTCCTCACATTTACAATAATTAAGTAATCAAAAAAAAATAAAAATATAATACTTTACAAAGTAAATATTTGTGTCAAACAAAATAGTAATCATAATATGTCAATCAAAAAATAAAAATAAATATAATACTTGTTACGATGCCATGATGCTGGCTCAGCACACTTGCAAACAAGCGCGAAGCATCAAATTCCATGAGTAGCGCTTCCCACGGTAACGACGATTCCCTGGGCTTTTTTCCATCCTAACATCGGTGGGAACGGACACTCGCGCTAATCGCGTACCTATAGTTTTATCTACTTTTATTTTACATTTTGATAATTTTTAAGAACCTTTTTTTGAGAACTTTTGTGAACATTAATTAAACTTTTTACTATATGAAACAGACTTTATTCTAAAAGTTTCCCGACACGCCCCTACACACGTATTTGGCGCAGTCGGAAGTCGTCAAGGACTTTAAAAGTGTTGTCGTTGTGTGAATCACCCAAAAATCGGGCATCGCCGCGTCGACCGTCCAGGCGAAGAACCTTTGGAGGCCAGTCGGGAAAGCTGCTGTTGCGGACATCGAGACTTCCAAAAATCGATGGATCGACGCTCGCCAGCAATAGTACAAATGTAAGTGAATTACATATATTCTTAATAATTGTATGCTATATTTTTTACGCAGTGTACTATAATTTTTCAAGATTTTTCACCCACGTAGTAATAGGGACCTTAGTCCTAGTAGGCGAGCTCAACTTCGGATAACCCGAAGTGACGCCAATCGTAACCTTGAACTTTTAAGCGACTTAGATTTAGAAACTATGACTGAACAAAACCATAGTTCACAACCATCTTTGAGTCAGACGAGTCAGATGGCTTCGTCAGACTTAACTGATAAGATTTATAAATCTCTTAGATTAGTTCCAGAGTTTAATGGTAACCCTAATGTTTTGACCAGATTTTTAAATTTATGCGACGAGTTAGTACTCACTTATGTCAGTACGGAACCAGGAAGTAGACTCTCGAATTTGGCTCTGATTAATGGAATTTTAAACAAGATAACTGGTACTGCTGCACGTACTTTGTCAACTAATGGAATTCCTAGTGATTGGCAGGGCATAAGAACCACGTTAATTAATAGCTTTTCAGATCACAGGGACGAAACTTCGTTATATACCGATCTATCTCTTTTAGTTCAAGGCAATTATACTATACAAGTATACTACGAAAAAGTTCAACATTTGTTGTGTACTATAATAACGTATGTCGAGTTGCATGAATCTGTAGGAACCACTGTGGAAGCAAAAAGAACTCTTTATAAAAACTTAGCTTTGCAGACATTCTTGAGAGGTTTAGATGAACCGCTAGGTTCTAGGGTAAGGTGCATGCGACCTTCATCTCTCGAAAGTGCCCTTGAATTTGCCCAAGAGGAATTAAATGTTCTCTATTTACAAAAAAGAAATAAATCACTACCCGCGAAGAAAAATCTATATAATTTTTACGAACAAGCACCTAATACTTCTAACGCACAGCAAAATTTCCGTTCATCTGCTCCCAATTCATCTCATCAACAGCAAAATTTTCGTTCATACATGCCACCAAATTATTACCCTACATTCCAAGCATACCCGAGACCTCAAATTCGATCCTTTGGTCCTCAATATCCTTCACAGCTATGCCCACTACCGTTACCACTAGAACAGCACAGGCAACCCTATCCCAAACCTCAAAACCCCACAAAGACCCTACAAATGTTTAGGACTCTCCCTACCAATATGTCTACGGGATTCCGAATCCCACCTCGAGCTCCCCAAGTACCCCAAATAAATCAAGCACCCCAATATAGTACCCCAACACCTGTGAGTGGTATTAGTCATCCAGTCGCGCGTACTCTCCCGCCCACGAACTACAACGGTAAACGTAACCTTGAACCAAACCTTCCACAAATTGGAGAAACTCATTTCAATGAATTTTTAGACGAGAATACAGTTTTAAATTTTCACGAATACGATCCCAATGTCCAAAATTTTGATCCTACTCCCAATATGATCGATACAAATCATCTTCATAATTTTATGATTGGCCTTGAACTTGATCCAAATCAGAACCCCGTTGAAGGCACTGCAGAGCAAAATTTTTTGCCCGGCTATAGAGAAGAATGCCCCCGTATAGAATTGAACGTGCAAAGTAAACGTCATTTGCCTTATATCCAAATTAAAAATCCCCCAATTAAACTTTTGATTGACACCGGGGCAAACGAGTCTTTCATTAGCCCAGAAGCCTATGAAAAATTTTACTCCCAAATTCCACTTGACTATGAACCATTTCTAGTTACAAATACGCACGTGACCACTCAAAATTACTACTCGCTAACTGTCCCTTGCTTTGACGAATTGAATGATAATATTCCCATAAAATTGTTTCTCTATAAATTTCATAATTTCTTTGATGGTTTAATAGGTTGCGAACAGTTAAAAAAGTGGAATGCAAAAATCGACCTTGCTGCTCATGTTTTAGAGACACAATTCACAAAAATTCCTATAATTTTATATTACAATCCTCAATGCCTAAACTCTCACGAAATTACTATACCGGCCCAAACTACTCAATTAATTAGGGTACCTACTAACATCGCACAGGGAGATATTTATATTGAGGAGCAAGCAATTTCCGGTTGTTACATTACCGAATGCATATCTTTCGCGGAAAATAATCATACCATGATACAAATTTCAAACCCATGGGATACAGACGTTGTAATACCTATAGAAAATCCAATATGCGCCCAAATTTTTAACGAAGAAACGTTTCCCATAAGTCACGTAATTGACACCACCCCACGTACCTATAACGCCGAGCGAACACGAGAGGTCTTATCGCAGTTGCGCATAGAACATTTAAATGCAGAAGAGACAGTAAATTTAACTAATCTTTGCAAAGAATATGCCGATGTTTTCTACCTAGACGGGGAACCACTCACCTTCACTAACGAAATCAAACATCATATTAAAACCGTAGACGATAAGCCAGTTTATAGTAAAACCTATAGATATCCTTACGTACATAGAGAAGAAGTACAAAATCAAATAGAATCTATGTTACAGCAAGGTATTATTCGTCCATCTTCATCGCCTTGGAATGCTCCGATATGGATTGTGCCTAAGAAAAGTGACGCATCTGGTAAAGTTAAGTGGCGATTAGTCATTGACTTTCGGCAACTAAATGCAAAAACAATAAATGATAAGTATCCGATTCCAAACATTAACGACATATTAGACAAGTTAGGCAGGTGTTTGTACTTTTCTACATTAGATTTAAAATCAGGATTTTTACAAATTCAGCTAAATTCATCCGACATACCGAAAACAGTATTTAGTGTAGAGCAAGGCCATTTTGAGTATATTAGAATGCCAATGGGCTTGAAAAATTCTCCGGCAACATTTCAACGAGTTATGGACAATGTCCTTCGCGGACTCCCAAATTGTACTACATATATGGATGATATTTTGGTATTTTCGACATCCTTACAAGAACATATAGTTAACTTGCGCGCCATTTTCGACCGTCTTAGAAATTCAAATTTAAAAATTCAGATGGATAAATCTGAATTTCTCAAACACGAAACGCCTTATCTCGGTCATATTATCACCACCGATGGTGTCAAACCAAACCCGGATAAAATTTCAGCCATCCTAAATTATCCAGTCCCGAAAACTCCCAGGCAAATTAAGGCATTTTTGGGTTTACTTGGTTATTACAGACGTTTTATACCGGATTTTGCACGCATTACTAAACCTTTTACATCGTGTCTTAAAAAAGGTGCCAAAATAAATTTAACCCCAGAATACTTAAGCTGTTTTGAGCATTGCAAAACTCTTCTTACAAATGACCCCATTTTAATATACCCGGATTTCAGTAAAGAGTTTATCTTAACTACAGACGCGTCTAATGTGGCCTTAGGAGCAGTCCTTTCTCAAGGTCCTGTCGGCTCGGACAAACCTATTGCCTATGCGTCTAGAACTCTTAACAATAGCGAAATTAATTACTCTACCATCGAAAAGGAGTTGTTCGCAATCGTTTGGGCTACAAAATACTTCCGGCCTTACCTTTTTGGTAGAGAATTTAAAATAGTAACTGACCACAAACCTTTAATTTGGCTTATGAATCTAAAAGAGCCTGGTTCACGTCTTACAAGGTGGAGGCTCAAGTTAGCAGAATATAATTACACTATTGTTCATAAAAAGGGAGAAATCAATACTAACGCAGATGCTCTCTCACGTATTCAGATCAATCATAATGAATCTCAGTCTTTGTTCGTGAATCACTCCGATACGTCTTCCACATTATCGGCCGAGGAAAATAGTCCAAAACTTTCCTACTCTACTCTCACCGCTGCAGGCAACAGTCCAATACACTCGTCATCTACTCTTACTGCACATTCACCCGCGAACAAACAAACACGGCATTCAACACAACATTCATCGTCCACCCTATCTGCTTATTCAGCCCCACAAAATATCATACATCATGCACAAGTACATCCAGCCTCACCACGTACTGAAACCATACACACTAGCGCAGAAAATCCCGTTCTAGATATTCCGATATCAGATGAACCTTTAAATAAATTTAAGAGACAACTGGTAATCAAAATAATAAGCGGTAATTCTAAAACTAGACCATTAATAACCGAACCTTTTCAGTCTATGCAAAGAACTTCAGTAGAAATTAGCGAACATAATTTGCAAACTAATATTATAAACATCATAAAATCTCACATTGATCCAAAAATCCGTACTGCTATTCTAGTAAGCCCCATCGAAAAAATGCTCGATATAATACCAATCTTGCAACAAACTTTTGAAAGTTCATCTGTGAACTTAGTTCTAGTTAAACATGAGGTAACCAATATTAATGACCTTTCGAACCAATTAGATATAATAAAGAAATATCATGAAGGCCAGACTAATCATCGTGGAATTACGGAAACCTATCTTTCATTATCAGAACGTTATTTTTGGCCTAAAATGAAAACCGAAATTACAAAATTTATTAACGAATGTAGCATATGCAGATGCGCAAAATATGACCGCAACCCAATACGCCCACAGTTCAGAATTGTTCCCCCACCAACTAAACCGTTTGAATTAGCACACGCGGATCTTCTAACTGTTGACCATGACAAATATTTAACTATTATAGACTCATTTTCCAAGTACGCGTGTAGAGGATCCACCATCACCCCGGTGTTGAAAATGGCGCCATCACTCTGACCATAGCAAATTACAGCTAGCATAGTTCGTTTTTGTTATGTCCTAAAGTATGCTTTATTATGTCCTAAGTATGTCTTTTCATGTCCTAAGTATACCTTATTATGTCTAAAGTATGCCTTATTATGTCCTAAGTATGTTTTCTTATGTTTTAACTACGTATTATTATGTTTTAAGTATCATAAGAATAAAGGGAAAAATATGTTCAATGTCAAGGTTTATGAGGTAACTTTTTTGTATAGCGCAAGTAGTGCATGCCACAGCGCTATAAATTAACCAATTGTGTTAAAGTCCGTAGTAAGAAATTTCGGCTAGTCAGCGATTGGTTGATCATATTCATGCTTCTCATGATTGGCTACAGACAGTGGAAAGTTTTCGGAGTCCACCATGTTGTTTTATGTACATATTGAAATACATATATGTAAAGTTCCTTTGTTTTTATTGTAGTTTATAGATTTGTGAGAATGTGAATTTAGAATCTAATAGTAAAATATAACGTAGATTCAGTTTGTCCTTCGAATACATACTTTGTATTATGTACAAATGTCAGTTTTGTCGTTAGAAAGACAAGTAAATATGTAAAGTAAATATGCAGGTGTTCATTACATAAGAGATAAGAAAAGTCTTCTCTGATTGGTTGTCGTCAAAATGTCAGAACGCCTGTGATTGGTCGATAGTTAATGTTCAAGTTAATTTGTAAAATTAACAAAATGTATTGGCTGTCCGGGTCGGCATTAGTTTCACTACGTGCCCCATAGAATTTGGGTGATATATATAGGCGCCCCTGGCAGTCAAAATTAGTCTCTCAGCGTTAGTGACTCAAGTGAGCTCGTAGGCCTCTGGCTTCGCTCCTATCGCCTAGTACCACACCTTGTACGGCGGTTTAAAGTGTCTTGTACCACTCCTTGTACAGACTGTTGTTACTGTCCACTATTGGGGCAGTAATTCATATTGTGTTTCAACCGTAATTCTGTGTAAACCTGTGCTTCATTTGACTTTTTACCATTTACCTTTATTTTATGTACCATTATACCATTTTATATTTCAATCTGTGTATCAATTGAATGACCCACTTGCTCAGTTCATCACACGTGAGTGTCGCGAGACAACAATACGCCAGTCACACACAAATCCTTCAACCCTCGCGCCTATCGCGAAAAGCATCGTGTACAATTTGGTCCTTCGAGCCGGATTGTGTGTTGTGACTGGGTATTATGAGTGAGCATAGTGCGGTCACGACAAGAAGCAAGTCAAGAAGAATGGCCAGTACAAGACACCTAGAGTCGGACTCGGGCGTGCCCAGTGAGAGGGCGCCCGCCTCACCATCGATGGCACCAACGACGTCGTCATTCCCCACGCCGGCAATACCTCTGGTGGGTGGTCGAGTTATAGATCACCGTAATGTGCAAGCACCAGAGGTAACGCCACGAAGAGGCCGTGGAAGGGGAGAGTCGAAAGAGCCCAGTGTCGCCGCCTCATCCAGGAGCGGGCAGAGCCACTCCACGTACCTGAGGAAGAAAGCGGAGTACGAGGCACAACGGGAGTTGGTGCGCCTCAGAGAGGGGCTGGTGAGGAAGAAGCTGGAGGTCGACTTAGCGGAAATTGACGCTGAGAACTCATCGGGTACGGATGAGGAGGGGACTACAACCCGACGTGTCGAACAGTGGATGGACACGACTCCACAAATAGATGAACGTCAAGAGTCATCGGAGTGCCGTGTACCGTCCACACTCGCCGTACCTACACCTAGTGACGCGCATGTGCAAGTGACCGCGTCGGCGCCCGCTTCGTACAGCGGAGCGCCCGCGACCGCGTCGGCGCCCGCTTCGTACAGCGGAGCGCCCGCGACCGCGCCCGTTACGTATACCGGTGCGCCCGCGACATATGTTACACGCGCCGCGACGCCAAGTGCCGCGGTGGCGACGAAAGTTAGTTCCTGCGCTACGACAGCGCCCGTGCTACGGTTTGTGCCCAGTGAACAAAGACGACCACCCACAGTGTCAGTGCAGTTTGCGGATCCAGTGTTGGCGGCGCCAACTCGTGAGGTTGCTGGTCCGCAGACATCAGCAGCAAGGGAGGGAGTAAGTTGGGGGCACGAGCCCGAGGACGCGGAGCGCAAGCCGAGGGACAACCGTTTCGACCAGTTGGCCGACGCTATTGCAAGCATAGCTCGGCCACGCCCGGTGCCAAGGCAGGCTTACGAGCTGCCCATGTTTGGTGGCAACCCGGCAGACTGGCTCGCATACAAAAATATGTTTTGGGAGACGACGGCCCAGTACAACTTTAAATCGTACGAGAACCTAGCTCGGCTGCGAACGTCGTTGCAAGGCGACGCAAGGCGGGCAGTGGAAGACCTGCTGCGCACATGTTTGAATCCAGCCGACATAATGAGGGCGCTCGACGAGGAGTTCGGCCATCCGAACCTATTATTGGAATGTGCCATCAGGAAAGTGCGTGCATTACCGAAGATCACCGAAAGTGGACGTGAGTTGCGTACGTTCTCCACCACGGTACGTAATTGTGTGTCGTTATTAAGGAACATAAATGCGAATGGATATCTCAACAACCCACAGCTGGTAAGTGAATTATTGTCTAAACTTACACCTATTCAACGTGCTCAGTACGGGGATTTTGCGATGGGGGTGGCATCGTCACAGGGCATTGATGTCAGAGTGTCACCTAGTTTAGAATTATTGTCAGAATTTCTAGTGCACCTAGCCAGGGCTACTTCATATTATGTTCAGCTAGACTTGCCTAGCCCTGGCCCAGCTGTTAATTTAAAATCAAGATCGGTTGTACCTAATAAGGGTCAGCAAAATTATAATAAACAAAAGTTGTTCGTACAAGCTGAAGCTGACACTGGAAAAACAGCTGATGCTGACAAACAAACAGCTGATGTTAAAATTGAGTATAAATGTTCCTTATGTCAGAAAACGCACACTTTACTGCATTGTGAGAAATTTGCTAAATTAAATAGTGAAGAGAGGTGGAGACACGTCAAAAGTACGCGGGTATGTTTTAAATGTCTAGTTAAAGATCACCCACGTATCCACTGTCGAGGTAAAAGGTGTGAAAAATGCAACGCGGCACACCATGTAATGTTACATCAGGAGAAGAAGCACGAATCGGTAACCAACATGCGAAGTAATGTAGGTAGTGCTCTCTTGAAAGTTATACCAGTGACGGTAAAAGTTGGCAACAACATTAAGAAATGTTACGCCCTATTGGACGACGGGGCCACTGTGTCTTTGGTGGACAAGAGTCTAATTGGAAATGTTAAAGGTGTCCAAAAACCAATTAGAATCCAAAGCGCACGTGGTATCGAACTGTATGATGCTAGTTCGAAAGTTATTAAACTGTCAGTACGCGGAGCTACAAACAAAACGTTTAATATTATGTGTCGCACGTTACAGGACCTGGACCTGCCGGCGCAGTCGGTGCCTGCTGGCATCATGGAGGAGCATCGCCACCTCCGTGACTTGGGCTGCGAGGAAATGTTGGGAGCCAAGCCGCTGCTGCTGATCGGGCAGGACAACTGGGAGCTGCTCGCCAGTGAGGAGACACGCCACGGAAAGTCTGGTAAGCCAGTTGCCTCTCTCACTAAGCTAGGGTGGGTAGTTCACGGGCCTATTAGAAAATTGTTTTCCGCTGACAGTTCATGTAAAGTAAATTGTATGTCTAGTCTACCCATGTTGCATGACATGGTCAAGCAACAGTTTGACCTGGAGGCCATCGGTGTTAGGGAGGCCCCACGCAAACATTGGGAAGATGAGCGAGCCACTGCCATCTTAGAATCTACCAGTAAGATGACGGCAGATGGCAAGCAATGGGAAGTAGGTCTGCTATGGAAGCATGACAATGTTCAACTTCCTGATAACAGAAGGCAAGCGTTGCAAAGGTTAGGTGGCGTGGAGCGTAAGCTACACCGTAATGTCGAGTATGCAGCAGCATACTGTAATCAAGTGGACAGGTTGCTAGAGGAGGGGTATGCCTCCAGGGTCCAGGGTGGCATAAGTAGTCACCCTATCTGGTACCTGCCTCACTTTGGGGTGGTCAATCCCAATAAACCAGGTAAGTTGAGACTGGTTTATGATGCTGCTGCTGCATATGGGGGCACGTCACTTAACGACAACTTGTTAACTGGCCCAGATATGTTAAATTCACTACTAGGTATTTTAATTAGGTTTAGACTGGGACCAGTAGCCTTCAGCGGGGACATAGCTGATATGTTCATGAGGATCCGTATCAGGAAGGAGGATCAGGGTGCCCAGCTGTTTTTGTGGAGAGGCCAAGACAAGGTTAATGAACCACAAACATATGTCATGAACTCGATGATATTTGGTGCGGTGTCATCCCCGGCGACTGCTATCTTTATTCTAAATAAGAATGCAGATAGATTTTCAGGAAAGTACCCCCAGGCTGTGGAGGCCATACACAGTCGTCATTATATGGACGACTATCTAGACAGTGTATGGTCTGTAGAGCAAGCTAGTGAGCTGGTTGAGCAAGTCACTCACATACATGCTCAGGGGGGCTTCATGATACGGGGGTGGATTACAAATTCATCGGAGTTACGGGAGCGCCTACAGCTGGAAATGCCTGAAAGAGTATCGCTGGACAAGGGTGAGTCCGCGACAGAGAGAACGCTAGGAATGATATGGTCGCCTAGCAACGATCATCTAGCGTTCGATCTCTCATTTAAGCGATTGCCTGACGAAATAAAATCGGGTAAGTCTATCCCTACAAAGAGGGAATTCTTACGTTTTATTATGTCAATATTTGATCCGTTGGGCTTGTTATATCCGTGTGTGATTCAATCGCGGGTATTGATGCAACGTGTGTGGAAGTATGGGATAGACTGGGACGAGCCGCTGCCTGCAAATGAGGTGGACGCATGGTTCACATGGCTCAATAATTTGCAGTGCCTAGGTAACCTAGAAATACCTAGGTGGTATGGGCTAAGTTTAGGTACAGTAGAGCTGCATGTTTTCGGTGACGCTAGCGAGTTAGCGTATGCAGCAGTCGCTTACCTAGTAGGTACCACCGAGGATGGCAAGAGACATGTTGCCATGGTACTAGGCAAGGCAAGAGTGGCACCCCAAAAGGTTGTATCGATACCGCGACTAGAGTTACAGGCGGCTGTGCTTGCATGTCGAGTGGCAGACACAGTCGTCAAGGAAGTAGGTATAGATATTACACGTAAGTACTTGTGGACCGACAGCAAAACAGTTTTGAATTGGATTAACTCTGATGCCAAAGATTTTCAAAAGTTTGTGTCTCATAGATTAGGTGAAATAGACTCGCGTTCTGAGAGATGTGACTGGCGCTGGGTTCCATCGGCGGAGAACCCAGCTGACGTGGCGACCAGGTTGTCGTGGCCGATAAACAGTGGTGCGTGGCTGTCGGGTCCCGCTTTTCTTCTGAGTTCACAGGAGCGGTGGCCGGTGTGTTCCGACTTGAGGTCAGAAGGTACTGACGCCGAGAGGATCCAGCGCACCTACAACCTGGTGGTAGTGGAGGAGCCAGTAGTTGATCACACCAGAGCGTCAACATGGAGACGCACACAGCGAGTACTAGCACGCGTGCTGGCATTTATTAGTAGATGCCGCAAGCAGAGACCGACTGCCACACTCTCCATAGAAGACCTGCACGACGCCGAGATACGTCTCCTGCGCCACATGCAGAAGGAAAGTTACCCAGCCGAGGTGACAGCACTCTCAGATGGAAAGCAGCTGCCACAGACAAGCAGGTTAAAATCTCTTGACCCTATGTTATATGAAAGTCTCATTAGAGTGAGGGGTAGGCTGGGGGCTTGTGAAGCGCTCTCTTTTGACGAGCGCCATCCTATTATTTTAGACGGGCGCCATCCGCTAACCCGTAAATTAGTTCTGCAATATCATGTGTCTGCCTTACATGCCAATCAAGAGGCAATAGTGAACCTAATAAGGGAAAGGTTTTGGGTCACTAACATACGGTCCACAGTAAAGGCCGTAATATCAACATGTCAAGTGTGCCGGCTGTCTCGAGCTAAGACAGCGGCACCCAAGATGGGTAACTTGCCGGCCGCGAGGCTGGAGGTGACGCGTCGTGCGTTCATGCACTGCGGGGTCGATTATTTCGGCCCAATGGAGGTCACCATCGGGAGGCGCCGGGAGAAGAGGTGGGGGGCGCTGTTTACGTGCCTCACCACACGCGCTGTCCACGTGGAGTTGGCGGCCTCGCTGAGCGCCGACTCAGCCATCCTCGCCCTGCGGCGCCTAGTGGCGCGCCGGGGCCGGCCCGCCCACATGTACTCCGACAAGGGTACAAACTTTGTCGGGGCCAACACCGAGCTTCGTGCTGCGCTGCGGGACCTGGACCACACCCGGGTCCAAGAAGAAGCCGTCAGCCGGGGTATCGCCTGGCACTTCAACCCTCCCGCGGCCCCACACATGGGTGGCTGCTGGGAGCGTTTAGTGCGTTCAATAAAGAACGCCCTCAAGGCGACGCTGCGAGAGCGCGCGCCACGTGAGGAGGTCCTTTACACCCTCCTCACCGAGGCCGAGCTGGTCGTCAACAGCCGGCCTTTATGTTACGTCTCTAACGACGTGAGCCATCCCGTCGTTTTGACACCCAATCATCTCCTGCTGGGCTCAGCCGCGGGGGATGCTCCATACGTGCGCCCTGATCCGGGCGACATCGACTCGCGACGCATGTGGCGTCGTGTCAACGCGTTGGCAGACCTCTTCTGGCGCCGGTGGCTGCGTGAGTTTCTTCCGGCTCTGCAGCGGCGACAGAAGTGGACGAGCGACGTGCCCAACGTCAAGATCGGCGACGTCGTGCTGGTGACCGACGAGAATAGGCCACGTAACCAGTGGGTAAAAGGAATAGTTAAGAATGTAAGTCCCGGGATGGACTCTGTTGTTAGAGTAGTCGACGTGGAGACGACTTCGGGGGTCTTACGTAGACCTGCGGTCAGGGTGATTGTGCTTCCTACCGACGGTAGCGTGATCGGTTGAAGCCTCTCACGGGGGGTGGTATGTAGAGGATCCACCATCACCCCGGTGTTGAAAATGGCGCCATCACTCTGACCATAGCAAATTACAGCTAGCATAGTTCGTTTTTGTTATGTCCTAAAGTATGCTTTATTATGTCCTAAGTATGTCTTTTCATGTCCTAAGTATACCTTATTATGTCTAAAGTATGCCTTATTATGTCCTAAGTATGTTTTCTTATGTTTTAACTACGTATTATTATGTTTTAAGTATCATAAGAATAAAGGGAAAAATATGTTCAATGTCAAGGTTTATGAGGTAACTTTTTTGTATAGCGCAAGTAGTGCATGCCACAGCGCTATAAATTAACCAATTGTGTTAAAGTCCGTAGTAAGAAATTTCGGCTAGTCAGCGATTGGTTGATCATATTCATGCTTCTCATGATTGGCTACAGACAGTGGAAAGTTTTCGGAGTCCACCATGTTGTTTTATGTACATATTGAAATACATATGTAAAGTTCCTTTGTTTTTATTGTAGTTTATAGATTTGTGAGAATGTGAATTTAGAATCTAATAGTAAAATATAACGTAGATTCAGTTTGTCCTTCGAATACATACTTTGTATTATGTATAAATGTCAGTTTTGTCGTTAGAAAGACAAGTAAATATGTAAAGTAAATATGCAGGTGTTCATTACATAAGAGATAAGAAAAGTCTTCTCTGATTGGTTGTCGTCAAAATGTCAGAACGCCTGTGATTGGTCGATAGTTAATGTTCAAGTTAATTTGTAAAATTAACAAAATGTATTGGCTGTCCGGGTCGGCATTAGTTTCACTACGTGCCCCATAGAATTTGGGTGATATATATAGGCGCCCCTGGCAGTCAAAATTAGTCTCTCAGCGTTAGTGACTCAAGTGAGCTCGTAGGCCTCTGGCTTCGCTCCTATCGCCTAGTACCACACCTTGTACGGCGGTTTAAAGTGTCTTGTACCACTCCTTGTACAGACTGTTGTTACTGTCCACTATTGGGGCAGTAATTCATATTGTGTTTCAACCGTAATTCTGTGTAAACCTGTGCTTCATTTGACTTTTTACCATTTACCTTTATTTTATGTACCATTATACCATTTTATATTTCAATCTGTGTATCAATTGAATGACCCACTTGCTCAGTTCATCACACGTGAGTGTCGCGAGACAACAATACGCCAGTCACACACAAATCCTTCAACCCTCGCGCCTATCGCGAAAAGCATCGTGTACAACGCGCAAGCCTATCTTTTACCCGATTGTACCTCACCCAATATATTAAAAGCACTTTTACACTTTAGTACTCATCACGGTTTCCCTTTAAATCTAACAACCGATCAAGGCACCGAATTTAGCAATCAAGTCATATCAGAATTTCTCCGTTTGCATAATATAAAACATCATATGACTAGTGCATATGCATCTAATGAGAATGGTTTAATTGAACGTTTCCATAATACGCTTTTAGAACACTTACGGTTACTAAAAATGCAGCACAAAAATGAACCCAGTCGAAATCTTATACCGTACGCATTAATTGCTTATAATAATTCCATCCATAGTCTAACCAAGTGTAGGCCATTTGATGTTATTTCTGGTCACTTCGACCCTCGAAATCCTATCAGTTTAAATATGACGGACCGATATCTTCAAACTTACATTCAAGAACATCGTGGTCAAATGGAAACAGTTTATAAAATTATTCATGATTCTGCAATATCCAGTCGGGAAGACATAATGACTCGACGTAATGTCGATAGGGAACCAGTTTTAGATTGTGAACAAAATCAAATAGTTCACGTACGTAATCCAATGGCAAGTAGGCAAAAATTGGCACCTCGTTTTACTCAGGACAAGGTCGTTAAAAATTTACCTATACATATTTACACCGCAAAAAGTCGTGGCCCGGTAGCAAAATCTAGGTTGAAAAGACCACCGAAAAAATGATAGTTTTCGTATCATCAAAAATATTTCTGGTAATTTGGACAATGAAGACGCCTTGAAATTTGAAAATGCATTACGAACCTTGAATAAAAATGATAAAATTTTGTCGCAATCATTGAACAAGCATATTACCTTATATAAAGAGATGACGATACAGCAGAATCAAATTATCCGGAATATTTCATTAAATCAAGTTAAATTGGAAAGAGCTCTTACTTTTGTCATGAATATGACTAATGATAATGAGCGAATCATTCGATACGTTCATCTTGTACAACTTTTTTCAATATTAAGCGAAAATGTTCAAGAACTTTTGAGCGAAATTGACAGAATAGAAAATATATTGGCATTTAGTAGAAATAAATCAGTTCATCATTCAATACTTTCTGTTAAAGATGTAAGAAATATCATAAACCAATTAAAACGCACTTATAGATCTGATCAAATAATTGACGTCGACATCAGAGATTATTACGAAATTCTTAGCCTAGCTTCATACTTTACAGAGTCGACAGTTGTAATAGTCCTAAAGTTTCCTATTACGTTTAGCATAGAATATCAGTTGTATGAATTATGTCCCGTTCCAAATAAGGACAGCCTAATTATAGTACCAACTGCACCTTATATAGCATCCAATTCTCAGGAATATGTGTATATGGAGGCTGAATGCCCGAAGGTCAGTTCCTGGCACATATGCGAGCAGAAAATCGTCCACCGGATCTCGTCAAGGTCAGACTGTATTCAAAAACTTATACAATCTCAGGAGATAGATGGAACGTGCAAACCCACGCCTATCTCTCTGACTAAGGAGGCTCTGATTGAGTTGGATAGCTATCACTACATCATTACGTTCCCCAATAGTACGAAAGTTCAACTATCCTGCGGTAAAGAGCGATTTGAAATGTTACAAGGCAGTTTTATGGTCAACGTCCCTCAAGGCTGCAAGATTAAAACCCCCGAACTTAGTATAATAAACCTAGACAATAAATTAGTCGGAAAACCATTAGAACTCATGGCTCTACCACATTATGAAACACCAGTAAAGACACGGAGTTTCACTCTAAAGACTACAGATTTAACCAGCCTTCGGAAAATACAGAACCAAATCACTTCACAAGATGAAATTAAAGTCGAAACACTGGACACTATCGGAATCTACCATACGACAATTCCATTCTACATACTTGTATTGTTTGGTACATGTGCACTGAGCATCATCTATGTCATTCGTCGCCGTCGAGCTGGGAGAATTAACATTACCACACAAACTAACACCGAATTAACGGAAGATGAAAGAAGTGCCGCAACTTTTGGCGTCAAGGTCACCAAATAGTTGCTTGTCTGGCAGGGGAGGTGTTACGATGCCATGATGCTGGCTCAGCACACTTGCAAACAAGCGCGAAGCATCAAATTCCATGAGTAGCGCTTCCCACGGTAACGACGATTCCCTGGGCTTTTTTCCATCCTAACATCGGTGGGAACGGACACTCGCGCTAATCGCGTACCTATAGTTTTATCTACTTTTATTTTACATTTTGATAATTTTTAAGAACCTTGTTTTGAGAACTTTTGTGAACATTAATTAAACTTTTTACTATATGAAACAGACTTTATTCTATATATACAAGTATTCATGTCAAAAACGAATATTAAAAAAAATATATATATAAAAAATTTTTCATCAGTAAGTAGTACATATGAAAACAATGGCTCATGTATATCATTGAAGCAGCTCAATCCCACGCCTTTTTGTCCTCAAGAAAGTCATTAATTGTGTAAAAAGCTTTCTGGCATAGCTTACGTTTAATAAATGATTTAAATTTATTTATGCTTAGTTCTTGAATTTGGCTAGGAAGTTTATTATAGAAACGTATACATTGACATCTAAACGAACCACCTATTTTTTTCTTGAGCCTGGTTTTTGGTACAATAAATTTGTGTTTGTTCCTAGTATTTATGCTATGGATATCACTGTATCTTTTAAACAGATTAATATTTTTATGTGCATACATGAGATTCTCATAAATATATTGAGAGGGAACAGTCATAATATTAATCTCTTTAAATTTGTCTCTGAGGGAGTGTCTGGGACTTAATTTATAAATTGCACGAATAGTCCTTTTCTGTAAAACAAAAATTGTCTGAATATCGGCGGCATTTCCCCACAACAGAATGCCGTACGACATCACACTATGAAAATAACTAAAGTATACTAAACGAGCTGTCTCTAAATCAGTTAAACCACGAATTTTCCTTACGGCGTATGCTGCAGAGCTAAGTTTTTTGGACAGTTTATCTATATGGGGGCTCCACTGAAGCTGCGCATCCAAAGTTAAACCTAAGAACACTGTGGAATCCTCGGGTTTCAACTCTTCACCCTTTATTGACACACTAGTGTTCACTTGTATTACATTGGGTAATGTGAACTTTATGCATTTTGTTTTTTTCTCGTTAAGGAGAAGATTATTGACATTAAACCAGTTAACTACAGTTGAAAGAGCATTATTTACATTATCAACAACCACCTGCTGACGTTTGAGTTTAAATAAAAGTGAAGTGTCATCTGCAAACAGCACTATATCATGTTTATCCTTTATGAGGTAAGGCAAGTCGTTGATATAGATTAGAAACAAAAAAGGACCCAGAATTGAGCCTTGAGGAACCCCCATTCTGACTACAGACCCGGAAGACCTTTTGCCGTTCACATCAACTCTCTGAATCCTATTACCCAAGTATGAAGTAAGAAGATCCAGAGAGGCGCCCCGGACTCCGTAGTAGTGCAGCTTCCTGATCAATGTATCATGGAGAACGCAATCGAAAGCCTTAGACAAATCGCAAAAAATGCCCAACGCATCGCATTTATCTTCCCATGCATTATAAATGTGTCCCAAAAGTTCAACACCAGCATCAGTTGTTGAACGACCCTTTGTGAAACCAAACTGTTTGTTGTGTAATAATTTGTGTTTATTAAAATATCTTTGAATTTGATCTAAAATAATTTTCTCAAAAATTTTACTAAAAGTAGGTAGCACTGATATAGGTCTATAATTAGTAGGGTCTGATGTACTACCCGATTTAAACAATGGTATAATTTTACTATATTTCATTAGATCAGGAAACTCACCACAATCTATACAATTATTAAAGATTACTGCTAAAGTAGGTGCTACAATGTCTATAATAGACCTAGCAACGTCAACAGAATTACCCCATAGATCTGCAGTCTTTTTAACATTTAAAGTATTAAAAGTTTTGATTACATCATTACAAGTGACATATTGGAAATAAAATTGGGATTCACAAACTGGAACGTTTTCTTTAAGGAAAATTTCTGCAGCAGTTGGTGATGAATTTAGAGATTTTGTAGTCGATACGGGAATCTCTGCAAAGAAATTTTCAAATGCCGCGGCGACTTGCGAATCTGATTTAATGATACTGTCATCAATAGCAAGGCTGTAATCACTACTTCGGTTGCAAGACCTTCCCGTTTCGCTATTAATAATATCCCAAGTCATTTTAATTACATTACTACTATTTTTAATTTTTGAACTTAAGTAGCGAGATTTCGCCAAATAACATACTTTTTTAAATAATTTAGAATAATTCTTAACATATAAATTAAATTCTACAGTGTTAATATAAGTCCGTTCTTCATACAGCTCATACAGCCGTTTTCTACTTTTATTAATACCAATGGTGGCCCAGTCACTGAAGGAAGTATTGCCATTTACCGAAATCGTCTTAGGAATAAAAGTGGTATCAAATTGCGTGCAATACATTTTGAAAAAATCATTATAATGTTGATTAGGGTCATCATTAGTTGACAAAAGTGGGATTTTATTTGAGAGTTTAGTTTTAAATGTTTCCAAGCGACCTTTAGATTTTGGGTTAACAGTGATATCTTTTTTTCGTTTATATTTGTTTATATTTGGTATAGTGATCAATAGTCCACTATGATCAGAGTCTAATAAATTAATAATTTTTTTGTGGGTAGGTAAAATATCTGCATAAATATTATCTAGGCAAGATGCAGTAGTGGGGGTTATTCTAGTAGGCTCCATAAATAGATTTACAAGATTGTATGACTGAAACAAACTTATAATTTTAGTGCTTAGGCTAGAAGTTTCTAACAAATTAACGTTGAAGTCGCCACAAACGATGACAGACTTACTAGAGTTACAAATTTTTTGCAACACTTCATCCATTACTTTTTCAAAACAATCATACAATCCTTTAGGTGGTCTGTACACACTTAATATAACAAACTGCTCCAATTCAATACAGGCAATTTCAACTGTCTGTTCAACAGAGAGGCTCACAATATCCTTGCGGTCTTTAAACTTAAGTATATTATTTATGAAAATTAATGAGCCACCATGTATAGCGTTTACTCTGCTGAACGAACTACCAACCTGGTGATTACTATAATTAAACATAATCTGATGGCTTTTAAGCCAATGTTCAGTTATACAAAGAATATCTACATTGTTAAATTTAAGGAATAATTCTATTTCTAAATCCTTGCCCATACAACCATAAATATTTTGGTGCACCAGGTTGATACTATTTGTTGATTTTAAAACATTGTTTTCACCATTCTTTAAATAATTGCTAGAGATTGTCTCTGTTGTCTTAATTTCTAATTTAAATTATTACTAATGTCAAAATTTGATGCCAAGACATTGGCAGAATTATGAAAAATGTCATTGCATTGCTCAATAGAAGCAATTTGTTTAGCCAAATTCTTGGCTGTTATACAAAATAAATATGATAGCGACACAGCTATCTGTCTCCTACAATAATTTGAAAGATAGTATCTATCTATATGGTTCCTATCTTTTGTCAAATAAAAACGATTACCAATATAATTGTTAAGGTCAATTAGATGGAATAAGTTATTATTAAATAACAAATTGTGCAATTTTATATTCATATGATATCTAATTTGATTTTCTTCCTGTGGCAAACTTTGGCTATAAGGGAAAGTGAACATCACAATTTTTCTTAAATTAAGGTCAGACAAGGTTCTATAATATTGGAGCAATTCTCCTTTGTTCACGGTACCCCTATCACCAACTAAAATTATGAGTATAGTATCCTGGTTAAAATTACATTTTATAATCTCTTTCATTATTTGCAACAAAGTACAACCAGGCATGCAGTTATTCATTATAGAGTGTCCCGGATATTCATTTATCAAAAAGTGGCCTAAATCCTTTCCAATCTCATCACAATAGATAACTATTTCTTTATTTACACTTTGTTGCGATAAACAATTAGTCATTTCTACTGGCAAACTGGCACAAGACTGCGGTAAGGTGGTATTATATATTGGCAATGAATGGTCCGGAGTAGATGCCATTGATTGATTTTTGTAAGCTAACCAGCTCATTCATTGCCAACACATATTCCTTCATTTGTTTCTCTGAGGCTCTATATTTAGTGGTCATTGAGCTTAGTTGCTGTTGTAACCGGTCAAGTTCACACTGCAAGTCTTCCGTGTCAGTTTGGTATTTCCTAGTACTTTTCTCTAAGTTCAAAGCATACATATCTAATTGTTTTAATAAATTTAACCTTTCCCTATTAAGTTTTACATTTTTAATGAAGAACTTTTGTTTTTTAACCATTTTTTTAGTTTTAACAATGTATTTGTTTATTTTAATATATTTTTTAAGTTTATTTTTTTAACATGCAGCATATATCTTTTCTAACATGCAGATGATTTTTTGGGTTTTAATTAAAAGTCAACAATAATTATAATAGTCTTTATATTAAACAAATCAATCTCATTCATTTCTGAACAATACAATTCTGTTCAGGTAATTTCTGTGTGATATTCTTTCAGTAGAGTAGTAGTAGTTTTTCCCACAGTATTTGTATCTCAAATTCATGTATACGTCTATTACACGTAATAAACAAAGCTTGGGGTTTTGAATTTAATAAATTTCTTTCCTTTTTAAATCTATCAAAGATTTAAAAGGGAAAGGAATTATTACTGCAGATTTTTTTATTCGTTTGTTTTCTAGCTTTTCATTAAGTCTCTTTTTGGACTTTTCTTCTTGGACTGTTTTTGACATTTGTCCTTTAATTTCTTAATCATTTTAAATGTGTACCTGAAGTCAAATAAAATAAAAGTAAGCTTTAATAGATATTGAAGACAAGCGAGAGATATCTCCCACACAGTCTTAATTCAGTCGATTACATATTATCACTGAGATCAAATTCGCAAATAATGATGGCAAGAAAAACTGAAGCTAGTCATACCGATAAATCTGGCGCAGCAGAGGTGCTAGCGGCTAAACCTAGTGCAGTGGAGGTGCTAACAGCCAAATCTGGTGCAGCGGAGACGTTAGCGGCTAAACCTGGCGCAGCGGACGTGCTGGAGACTAAATACCATATTCAGAGCACCATATCCAGATGTCGAGAGTTCGTCTTGATTTTGATCACTTTCAATTAAAATGCCAGACATATTTGATGGAATTGCAGGCTGTAAACAAGCAATAAAATTATTAATATGTTTGATGTTTCTCAATTTTATTATTAGGATTGTTACTTATTATTTTAAATGGCCTCATTTAATTTGTAGGTTGAGAAGAGTTCTCTTTCAGTCGTTGAGTGCACTTCTCACTCACCCGCTCAATAGCTCACTAGTTCAGTAGCTCTCGAGTGGATAATGAGCTAAATAATCGTACATAAGCTCACTTAATGTTCACCTCACCCAAGTTTTCACAGGGAGATTTTTACAGAATAACACTGCTAATATACTTAAAAGTCCGTTGACACAAAAAGCAGACTACTGGTGACATTAAAAAACTTCTTTAAAAGGAGTATGTACGTATGTACTTAGTGCAACCAAATAAACAAGTTTGTCTTATTTTGGCAATTAATCTTAGGACTACACTCAAACACACTCTTTGTGCCCGTTAGGCAAGTGTTGCACTTGAAGTCATCACCATCATTTATCACCCACTACGCAATCATTTTATAACAATGTTACTTACCATTATGGTTCGTGAACGTAAAGTGTGCAGGACGCTCAAACGAGTGTAAATAGGAAGCGTCATCGCTTTAGTTCATACTAAACCTATAGTTAATTTAGTTTATTTGTCATGTTTTCATTATATCTTATTATGTTTAGTAATGTCTTGAAATAAGGATAAAAGTATGTTTTAATATCAAAGTTCACTGAGGTAACTTTTTTGTATAGCGCAGGTAGTGCATGCCACAGCGCTAAAATTGACCAATGGTAATAAAGCTCATAGTTAGGAATTTTGGCTAGTCAGTGATTGGTTGTCCCAATTCATGCTTCTCATGGATTGGATACAGACAGTGGAAAGTTTTCGAAGTCCACCATGTAAAATTATGTACATGTCGAGATACATATGTAAAATTGCTTTGTTTTTATTGTAGTTTATAGATTTGTGATAATGTAAAAATAGAATATAAAAGTAAAATATAACGTAGAATCAGTTTGTCCATAGAATACATACTTTGTAGTATGTATATATATCAGTTTTGTTGTTATTAAGATCAGTAAATATGTAATAGTAAATATGCAGGTGTTCATTACCTAATAGATTTGTAAAACCCTTCTGATTGGTTATCGTCAGAATGTCGAAATGTTTGTGATTGGTCAAATGTTAATGTCCAAGTTAATTTGTGAAATGCTCAAATTGTATTGGCTGTCCGGGTCTGCATTTGCTACACTACGTGTCCCATGGAATTTGGGTAATAAATATAGGCATCCCTGGCAGTCAAAGTCAGTCACTCAGCGGCAGTTGACTCAGTGAGCTCGAAAGTCCTCTGGCTTTCGCTCTATTGTCTAGTACCACACCTTGTACAGACTCTTGTCTTGTTCCACACCTTGAACAGACTAAGTCTCGTTGTGTTCCACACCTTGAACCGACTGAGCATTGTCGTGTACCACACCTTGTACCGACTGTATATTGTTTATGTAACATATTCTTTTATGAACCATATTGTGAACTGTAAAATAAATAGTCTTCAAGATTTAAGAAGAGTTTAATTGAACCAAGTGACTCCTCCAACCCAGCAACATTATAGTTTGGGTTCCATCCCAAATATAAAGCATCGTCCCGCAGTGTTACTTTATTCAGTGTCCGGTTGAAACATGATTCTCTTCAAAGTGAAGGGAACAGAATATTAAGAATTGTTTTTGCTAACAGCTTTTTTACAACACTGATTGTTTCCAGCAAAATTTTCTTTTTTCGCTTATTAGCAGGCAGCCTTGAAAGTAAAACGTAAAACCAATAAAGAACCATAATAATATAGCATTATCGATAAACAAAAATGTCATGCATGCACTACTCTATCCCTACAAAAACAAGAAAATGATTTCATGAAATACAACTGTTAAAAAGAAAGGCAAACGGAAAATTATGAATGCTTTTTACATAAACTCTTCAACGAATACAGAATCTTTTGATTAATAACTAAATATAAAGATATTTTAGCTAAAATTAAGTATACGTACTGGTGCAAAGTTATGTTCGGGTGATTTCCGCTTCTTTTGATGCCAAATCCGATTATATTGCAATTAGGCATCTTGGTATTGACGACTTCCACTAAACAACTGAGTTCAAACGCAATAACACAGCAAAATTACTCCAAAATTCACAAAATATATCCATTGTTTACGAGCATTTGACAGTTGACGTACCCAACTTTGGTACCAAACACCGAGAGGATAAAATGGCGAACTGGCCGCAAATAGGTATTTCAATGACGATAGGAATGAAGGGTTGCCATTATAGTAACTGTCAAAAATACTACTAGCCTTTTTCACTTATGCAAAATTAAGAAAGTTAAAAAGAGATAGCAGTATTTTTATGACTTTGGCGTCGATATGCCACATATTTGTATAACTGTTTTTTCTATAGTCAAACATGTCCAGTCCATATAATTTATATGTCAATGGTCATAGCCCGAAATCTATCTGTCTTTGTAGTTGTGGTATATGTATGTTTAATGTTTTAACCATTATTATATTTATGTACTTTTATTTTTTGTTTGTTTCAGTCCAGTACTAACCCGCCAAGTTCAACTGTATCAATCGAAGATTTTTATCATATTCCTGACCAGTTTAAAAAAAAAAATCTTTAGTCTAATGCACCATTGACATATAAATTATATGGACTGGACATGTTTGACTATAGAAAAAACAGTTATACAAATATGTGGCATAACGACGCCAAAATCATAAAAATACTGCTATCTCTTTTTAACTTTCTTAATTTTGCATAAGTGAAAAAGGCTAGTAGTATTTTTGACAGTTGCTATAATGTCAACCCTTCATTCCTATCGTCATTGAAATACCTATTTGCGGCCAGTTCGCCATTTTATCCTCTCGGTGTTTGGTACCAAAGTTGGGTACGTCAACTGTCAAATGGTCGTAAACAATGGATATATTTTGTGAATTTTGGAGTAATTTTGCTGTGTTATTGCGTTTGAACTCGGTTGTTTAGTGGAAGTCGTCAATAGCAAGATGCCTAATTGCAATATAATCGGATTTGGCATCAAAAGAAGCGGAAATCACCCGAACATAACTGCACCAGTACGTATACTTAATTTTAGCTAAAATATCTTTATATTTAGTTATTAAACAAAAGATTCTGTATTCGTTGAAGAGTTTATGTAAAAAGCATTCATAATTTTCCGTTTGCCTTTCTTTTTAACAGTTGTATTTCATGAAATCATTTTTTGTTTTTGTAGGGATAGAGTAGTGCATGCATGACATTTTTGTTTATCGATAATGCTATATTATTATGGTTCTTTATTGGTTTTACGTTTTACTTTCAAGGCTGCCTGCTAATAAACGAAAAAAGAAAATTTTGCTGGAAACAATCAGTGTTGTAAAAAAGCTGTCAACAAAAACAATTCTTAATATTCTTCCCTTCACTTTGAAGAGAATCATGTTTCAACCGGACACTGAATAAAGTAACACTGCGTGACGATGCTTTACGTTCACGAACCATAATGGTAAGTAACATTGTTTGTTACAAAATGATTGCGTAGTGGGTGATAAATGATGGTGATGACTTCAAGTGCAACACTTGCCTAACGGGCACAAAGAGTGTCTTTGAGTGTAGTCCTAAGATTAATTGCCAAAATAAGACAAACTTGTTTATTTGGTTGCACTAAGTACATACGTACATACTACGTTTAAAGGAGTTTTTTAATGTCACCAGTAGTCTGCTTTTTGTGTCAACGGACTTTTAAGTATATTAGCAGTGTTATTCTGTAAAAATCTCCCTGTGAAAACTTGGGTGAGGTGAACATTCCTGTGAACGGCCGAGTCTCTTATCGCAGTTTGACATATTTACGACCGGGCTCATAAAAAACAACTTGCTGAGGTTTCTATTGGAGCGAGGCACTTTAAAGTAAACTTTTTTGGGTTGTTGAATAAACAGACCTTAGAATAACATGTAAACAATACTTGTAATTCGAGAGTTGAATTTTAATCAAATTCTGTTATCAACGATTTGTCAGGAATAGTGTGTGTGTGTGTGTGTGGGTAGTTGTTAAAACCACTGTATCAATTTACATGAAATTTTGCATGTTGCACTATGAATAGACAAGTAATCTAAGAACAGTGTTTTTATTGTAGAGTCCGTTACCATATTTTCCTATTATTCACACTCAAACTTCAAATTACGAATTTTTTTAAATTGAGTTTCTGTGTTTGCGTTGCGTTTTGTGTTGCGTTTTTTTCTAACACTATGTATTAACTACCTAAGAATGCATGTGAACCATGCCACAGGATATAAGATCTTTAGTTATTTAATAAAGCCGCGTAATCTGGTCGGCATGCGAGTATGCCGTCGGGCGTTCAGGGGGTGAGCTTATGTACGATTATTTAGCTCATTATCCACTCGAGAGCTACTGAACTAGTGAGCTATTGAGCGAGTGAGTGAGAAGTGCACTCAACGACCGAACGAGAACTCTTCTCAACCTACAAATTGCAAATTTATTGCTTGGTTACAGCCTGCAATTCCATCAAATATGTCTGGCATTTTAATTGAAAGTGATCAAAATCAAGACGAACTCTCAACATCTGGATATGGTGCTCTGAATATGGTATTTAGTCTCCAGCACGTCCGCTGCGCCAGGTTTAGCCGCTAACGTCTCCGCTGCACCAGATTTGGCTGTTAGCACCTCCACTGCACTAGGTTTAGCCGCTAGCACTTCTGCTGCGCCAGATTATCGGTATGACTAGCTTCAGTTTTTCTTGCCATCATTATTTGCGAATTTGATCTCAATGATAAAATGTAATCTACTGAATTAAGACTGTGTGGGAGATATCTCTCGCTTGTCTTCAATATCTATTAAAGCTTACTTTTATTTTATTTGATTTCAGGTACACATTTAATATAAAGACTATTATAATTATTGTTGACTTTTAATTAAAATCCAAAAATCATCTGCATGTTAGAAAAGATATATGTTGGAGATGTCCGTGCCTGGGAGCCCACTGCGGATTCAGCGTCATTTGTTTTCTTTGAACTTGTTGCCTCCGTCTCGAAGGTCTACTTAACGCAAGGCTCTAGAATAACACTAACACTGTTACTTTTACATTTCATTTTAATTGACGCAAAATATTCGATGTACCTACTTACTGCATTTCGTTTCTTGTAATAGCTAAAAGCGTATATTCCAAGACAAACAAAACTGACTTTAAATATTTTTTTTTTTTTTTTAAAAAAACCTGGTTGAAAAACTAGTTGGTGGGAGTTATTTTAGTTCAATTATTAATTTCATGCGACCAACTACATCATACTGCTTGAAAAGTGACTTGTATGGAACTTTTGATTTGATTTTTTAAGTCGGGTTTTTGAAAATGTTTTTTATTTTTATTTTATACACTTCAGTAAGTTAGATTTTTGGGATAGCCTCCTCGAAGCCTTTATTTTGATACCCCACTTAATATAGTTAGTCGACTTTCATTTTTTTCTTTTTCACATTTTATGGCGTCTGGTGGTCGCCATATTTTATTTTGATTACTGTCATGTCATTAGTAGCACTCGCAAGATTGAAATAAATCGATTGACGTAAGAATTATCAAAATCGGCCCACGCTTTCGGTCTCTAAAACACCTCAAAGGAACAAATATACATACATTTAATCATAAATACATACATAGGCTGATAAACACATTACCCTCCCTTGCGTCGCGCAGTCGGGTAAAAAGGAAACTACGTATTGCGGGGTTCTGGAAAATCATGGCGCTTCTGACCTTCTGGTCGCGAGAAAACTAAACCTTAGTAGCCGTTCTAGCGCTGCGTGTCTATACTGTTTTGTTAAGAAGACTAATTATTGTTTCAGCGCGAACATTTATAGTTACTCTTGTCAAAATGTAGCATTTCCTTTGCTTTTATGATAGCCTCTCTATTACGTAGTAACATATTAAGGTCAATGGAGGCTATTGCAACTAAAAAGAAATATGTTGAAACTTGAACCTGCACCAAAAATTACCACTTGACTTTATGGGGTAATCTATTATATCTATACATTTAAGCATATATCTGAGATTACTTTCGACCTAATATAATGTCAAAATGTCGTAGGATTTGGTTAAAATCTTATTAAAAAATCCATGCGGACAGAAAAAGTTACATTAGCCCCATGTTGAGGTAAATGCAACTATCTAAACTAACTCATTGGTTTTTGTAGCAAATATGCTCACAATCGAAGCACTTTGTTACCCAGTGTGTAATTTACGCAGGCATATTCTCTGATTTGAACCAGTAGAGCCCCGATCCAACTAAAAGTATGTTTCGTAATTTTTGGGGCTAATGTGACTATTTTCTATAGAGTTAGTGTTGTGTTGACGTAAAAAATATCGATAAATTGTAAAATGTGTAGGCTATCGATACTGATAGGTACCTAAGAAATATAAAACCATGCTTCGTTTTCATTTTTTATTCCCTAATCATCACAACCAAAAAACAAAAGTTTCAGATACTTCTCAAAACATAATACAAAAATTTCTAAGAACATAACAAAAAATAATCTAAAGTAATTCAAAATCTGTAAGGTTTTTTTTTTCTAAATTGCAATATTAAGTTTGAAATAGACTTTAGAGATCCTAAAATAAGTAGTGTAATTAATTCCAAAGAAAAATACAAAAATAATAGGAACCTTTAGTTTGGCTTAACTTCACTTTGTATTTAAACAATGGCACATATTTATCACATTTTCAAGAGATATTAAAAAAATGACTTTTGCTTAATTCTAAATACAGATAGATACACAACAAAAATTACACTTCATACACATCAATATTACAAAATACAAAAAGTCTTAGCGTCTTCATCTGATATTATCATCATCTGATTTATAGGAACAACTGCTGTTGCTGTCAGTTTCACAATGGTTCTTTTTTATTTTAATATTTCTTTTAATACTCCTGTTTCTTTTTTTATTTTGCTTTTCATTTTTGTATCTTTATCCTTTATTGGTTTACTATCTTTTTTTGGTTTCTTCGTTCTTTTTTCTTCTTGTTCTTTTTCTATTCTCTCAATAACTTCCTTATAAGTTAGTATCTCCGCTACTCTCGTCACGCTTTTTTTTTTATATAGTTCACGACTTCGCGCGTACTTATAGTACGCGCGAAGTCGTGAACTCAATGCATTCGGTCGGAACCCATATTTAACCATAGTATTTCCATCTTGAAAGGAAAATAGATTTGAATCTGTAATAAAACAAATTATAACATTTATTTGCGGAATTTATCCCAGGCCCCGAATGGATTCAGTTAGAGGTAGAGAATTTTCTAAACTATGCTGTAAGTATATCGATTTACAATTATCGATATTCGACATCACTGGTTTTTTTATTTTGATACAAACACGAAGGGGCTATTGTAACTAAAAAATCTAGTCGCAATAGCCCCGCAACGACATAAGTTGAGGCTAATGTAACTATTACGTTATCTTAAGAAATATAAGGTATAACGTTAAAAACATAAGTCTATAGAGTACTTACCTTTATCTTTTCTTCGTTTCTGCATAAAAACTTGTTTGAAATGCACGAAAAGTATTTTTTTTTAATAAAAGTTTATGACACGCTCGTCACCAAACACGTGGTCAAAATGGCGACTAACGAAAAAGCTCTGTAAGTCAAACAGTATTCATCTCTCTGACGCCATCTGTTTATTATATGTTAATCTACGACTTTTCTCCAGGCCCATAGATGGCAATGAATTTAAAAAACACGAGAATGGAAGATATCGCTATTGGTTGCTTTAGCCCCATAGTTGCAATAGCCTCCATTGACCTTACCTCAATGCTACTGGTAAAAATACACGTTGATATTGTACCGTAACAATATGAAAACATTCTCACAATCTTTTATCGATGTTTTTAATAAAGAGATATCGATATGGGCTACTCTATTATCCGCCATTTTATCCTCTCAGTGAAGTGTAGGTATGGCACGTTTTTCTTGTAGGTATGCCCAGTCCATATAATTTATATGTCAATGTAATGCACACTTGCTTTTCCAATTTACTTTTGACATTGGCAGAATAGTCGACATCGGCTCTGCTTGTCATTAATAAAAATAGAATAGAAAGTAGAGGTTTTTGGCAGGATTTTCTCGAGTGAAGTTCAGTGGCTGTTTTAAATTATTAGTTTATTGATTCCTAGAGGATATTGTGATGTAATATTGGTGTAGTTTTGTGTCTCAAGTGTCTACGCAACTGGACAATATGTGGAATCATTGAAACAGGCGCGATCTCGGTAAAATGGAGATGAGAATTTTATTGTAGTATTGACTACCTCAGCGAAGTTTGCCGAGAAGGCTGACTCGACACATTTGTTGCCAAATACTGCGAAAAACATTAGAATGTGTTACATCTGCATTCTAATGGAAAAAAGTAAAAATACACTACGTAAGACTAGGCAACAATAGTCAAAAGACTATAGCCTTCCCTTCGGGGTAAATAATAAAAAAGTTAGAAAGTAGAGTGCGCGCACGGTAAGTCTACGTGCCGATGGTGGCGCTACTTTAAATTGCCATCGTAATACTATCTTTCAATTTTAAAAACAATTTATTTATTTAACAACTAGCTTCCGCCTGCGGCTTCGCCTGCGTGAAAAGTATGATTATAAATTTGAGTGGTATTTCTAGAGAGCAGCAAGTTAAAAAAACACTGTAGGAATCAAATCCAAAGTCAGTTATTCAAATTAGGCTGCGAGCCAGAACTTTTTGAACGTCTAAGTTCTACATAAAGACAGTCCCAAAACTCCTGCCCTTCACTTTACCTTTTTAGTATCTTGCCCGTGACTCCGTCTGCGTAGACATCTGGATTGGGTCCAAACATTTGTGTAAGATTAAATGTTAGTCGGGCTAGGATCATGATAAATTAGAATTTCATACATTCGCAGGACTTACCAAAGTTGGACAGCGATTTTTTGCGTTAGGCCGAACATATCTCTCTCTCATCTCTTTTCTATGGACTGCCTGCGTTAGTATCTACGTTTGACGATGAAGTTTTGTTGTTTATGTTAAATTAACTTTTTTATGATTTTGGCACCCTGGTAGTTTCCTTGCGGCTTCATTCGCGTGCAAGTCTGAAATTTCTCTTCTTCATGATTCTGTTTTCCTGGTAGTGCGAGAATTTATACCGCTCGGAAATTTCACTTCTTCACGATTCTGTTCTCCTGGTAATTTGTAAATCTTTCTCTGCCTCTTACGATTCCTGCCCCGGAATACTTTTTGTGTTTCTGGTCTCCTGGTAGTTTGTGAGTAGTCTTTATCGCTCATGATTTCAGTCCTCGAAATTTTTCTCCTCATGTTTCTGGTCTCCTGGTAATTTGTAAATCTCTACCTCTCCTAATACCAGCTTTGGAATATGTTTTGTGATTCTGATCTCCTGGTAGGTTATGAATCTTTACTGCTCAGGATTCCAGCACCCCCTCGTAGTTTGAGAATCTATACCGCTCATGATTTCAGCCCCGACACTCTTTGTGTTTCTGGTCTCCTGATATTTTGTGAATTTAGACCGCTTAAAGATTCTAGCCCCAAAAATACTGATTCACGACTCTGGTCTCCTGGTAGTTTTAGAATCTATACCTCTCATAATTCCAGCCTCGAAATCACTTCTTCATCATTCTGGTCTCCTGGTAATTTATGAATCTCTACCTCTCATAATCCCAAAAAAAAAAAGCCTTGGTTATACATTTGTAATTCTGTAGTCCTGGTTGTTCGTGAATCTGTACTGCTCGGAAAACTTGTTCATGATTATGTTCTCCTGGTAATTTGTGAATCTGTACCTCTCATAATACCAGCCTCAGAACATATTTTGTGATTCTGATCTCCTGGTAGGTTGTGAATCTATACCGTTTTGGATTTAAGCCCCAAAAATATTGGTTCATGACTATGGTCTCCTGGTAGTTTTGGAATCTATACTCGTACCTCTCATGATTCAAGCTCCGGAACTACTTTTTCATGAATCCTGATCTTCTGGTAGTTTGCGAGTCTTTATCGCTCATAATTTCAGTCCTTGAAATACTTCTCATGTTTCTATTCTCCTGGTAATTTGTGAATCTCTCCTCTCATAATACGTGCCTCGGAATTTATTTTGTGATTCTGATCTCCTGGTAGGTAGCTTGTGAATCTATACTGCTCAGGATTGAAGCCCCGGAAATACTTCTTCTTGATTCTGGTCTCCTGGTGGTTTCCGAAGCTATACCGCTAAGGAAGGCAGCCCCGAAAATACCTCTTCATGATTCTTATCCCCTGGTACTTTGCGAGTCTTTACCGCTCATGATTCCAGCCCTGGAAATACTTCTCATGTTTCTGGTCTCCTGGTACTCTTGAGCGTATACCGCTCGGTCAGCCTGACTTTGGATTTCTACTTCCACTACTTCTTTGGATTCAGCCTTCGCTAAATAACAAGATATTTACCGGAATAAAAAGTAGCATATGTGTTAATCCAGGCTATGACCTACCTGTGTGCAAAATTTCATTGAAATCCCTTCAGCCGTTTTTGCGATACCTTCAGCCAAACATACAAACTTTCGCATTTATAATATAAGTAGGATTAATGTACACACATACAAAAAAAAAACAGACAAGAAGAAGGAAACAGAGAAATATGTACAAAGGTTATGCTTATTTCTAATGGCTCAATTACACGTTCCGATTTCAAGGGACCCAATTTAGGAAACAGGAAGGTGTAATAGCAGTTAGAGCAGTTAGTGTCCGATTTAGTGAGATTGGGACGTCCCGATTTGACTTCCTAAATTGTGTACGATTTAGGATAGTGTAATCGCATCACCCCGATTTAGAGCTAAGTGTTGCCAATTTAGAGACTTTGTCGCTACAAATGGGGTAGTAGTATTTTGGTTTGTGTTTAAAATTAAATTAAATTTCACAAAGTCCTTTTCCCAGAAAAAAAATCTGAGTCCGCTCTTTTTATTTTTAAGTCTGCTCCTGGTAGAATCAGTTTTTAAGAGACTTTAGAGCGACTTTTGATATTCTGTTTAGGGACTCGAATTTGGAAGAGTTGGCAACACTGCCGACTTAGGAGTTCAATTTAGGATAGTGTAATTGCTCGCTTCCTGCTTCCTAGTTAGTTAGTTCCTAAATTGGGTCCCTTGAAATCGGAAGGTGTAATTGAGCCTTAAAGAAATCTCTTACAGCATACCTGCGAAAGGAGAGATGGAAAAAAAAAGAAGTAAACACCGTGTGTAATAGTGCTAGGACACATATAATGTAAATATATAAAACTAACTAAATAATATTTTTTATATTTATGTATATATATAGATATGTACTACTACTTAGAAACTTAAAATAATACATACTTATATGCAACTATGATGAAATGGAAAGATAGTGTTCCTTTACTCTCCTTTTAAAAACTGCAAGAGTTTGGCATTCCCTAATATCAGGCGGCAGAGAGTTCCACAACCGTACTCCGTGCACAGTGAAGAAGTGGGAGTAGAAGTCGGTTGTGTGGGGAGGGGATTTTAGGAGATTCCTAAGATGCAACCTACAAGACGCATCAAAAGGGCGGGAGTAGGAAAAGCGTTCCCGCAGGTAGGCGTTTTAGGGGCGTTTTTTTAACAATATTACGTAACGTAACTCAAATTGTGATTGTAAGAGTAAACTAGCTGGGTATAATTAAGAACTAGGTTATTTAAAATTAAAACGCTTAGTTCCGATTTCGACCGCGCGCTGACTTCTTGTGCGCGCACTTTTCTTTGTTACCTACTGTAACTTGCACTTTGACTTTTGAAGTTTTAACTTGACATTTGATGATTTGACATTGACACTCAGCTGGTTTTGTTATCAGGTTTTTGATCAACTTTGAGTGACTTTGATCAAGAAAACAAAAATATCAATTTGCACTATAAATAACAATGCATTAGTGCTCTGTGGAACAATGTCTGGTTCCTACTTTATGTTGCAATTCCTGAAAAAAATACGCCATAAAGAGCAGCAGAGAATGTTGTCAAATGAAAGTATTACTCACCATGATAGCGATGTGGAACCAGTAACGACACCTAACAATAAGTGTAGGCTTTGTCTAAAAGAAGGTGACAAACTTATTTATAAATCAGAAGGTACTTTTAACATTGCAGAAGCGATACGTACTTTTACGGATGTACAATTAAATGAAAATGATGAGTATCCGAAGCACTTGTGTACGAAATGCTACACTTTCCTTCAGAATGCTGTGTTATTTCGAAAATCAGCCCAGGACACTGATAAACAACTTCGGCAGAGCCCAGCTCAAGATTCTGGAGGAGAACCAGATGCAGTGAATGAACCTGCTGATGATCATGATGTTGAAGAACTTCCCCAAAAATCTAAATACAGTTGTAAACTGTGCAATCTCAATTTCAAAATATCTAAAGACTTAATTGCACACAATAGATCTAAATCTCACAAGAAAGTTCGTATTCAATGTCCTGTGTGCTACAGATTGTTAACAGCTCAATTGTATCAGAAGCATGTAGCCAGGCACCAGTCGGCGTCTCACCTTGTTTGTGATATATGTGGGAAGCTATACCGCAAAGATAACTTGGTCAGGCACCTACAGCTTCACAGCTTCGATTTGCCATTCCAATGTCAGATCTGTCCATACCGAGGACGCTTTATGGAATCACTAAAAATCCACATGAGAACACACACTGGGGACAAACCATTTTCCTGTGATAAATGTGAGTTACGGTTTCTGACAAGAAGCAATCTGAATAGGCATCTGTTAACTCATAGAAAGGAAAGACCATTCAAATGTTTTGAATGTGGTAGAGGTTTTTATACTAAGAGGGATAAGGATGTACATTTTAAAGCAGATCATGCTGGTCTGAAGGAGTTTGGTTGCAAAATGTGTGGCAACAAGTATGGTACCCGGAAGGCATTAATGAGACATGAACTCAGGGTTCATAAGAGAGATAAGATGGCGAAAGGGCGAATGCCACTGTACCTTCAAGCTGGCTATCAGAAACAAAATGAAGTCATGTCTACCGTGTTGGTTGCTGTCAAACTTTTGTCAGATACGGCTACACTGAGTTAATTACGCAATTTGGGAAAAATAATAGGAGTTTGTTCCAAAATTATCCAATGGGAATGTATGACCAGGATCATTTGGCTCTCGCCTTGAGCGTGAAATTGCGGAAACCAGCCCGACATACATATGTCGTAGCCAGATCTTAGAATTTATCACTTCATGATGTGGCCAACCATATCATGAAAGGGTTCCCTCTATCTGGCAGAATCTTGTTGCTCCGAAATTTGTTTGGCATAACACACTTGGCATAATCTTCTTTAAACGAATATTTTTGAGGCATAAAAATTATAAAATATAATTATTGTCGGGCCGAATGTGTATATGGCCGAATTTACAATGGCATACTTTTAAGATAGCAGAATTTTATTTGGCATAATTACCTTTGACAAAGTTAAAGTTCCGCATAATTTCGTTAAGCATAACGTTTATTTAGAGCGAAAATGATTTGGCACAATTTCACTTGGCATACTATGAAGATAGCAGAATTTCATTTAAAATAATTTTATTAGGCATGTTGCCATTTCTATAAAATAGCATATAGAACCTTAAATTAAAATTAAAATATTTTCTTAGAAAATCAATATGTTGTGATACAAAAGTTAGTAACAGAAACGAATCGCTGCAAAACCGACTCCACGTAGTCTTGTCTGCCCTACCCCTAGAGTGTAATTTAAGCCCACGTAGGTGCGGAGGGGCGAGGCGGCCTGCGAGCTGAGAAGCAGATGGTTTTGGCACGCTCATCATCACCATCACGGTGGTGAACGTTAAAACCATCTGCGACGATAAGCTTGCTTGGGACTGCCAGAGCCCTGCAGCGCCGAAGCCGTCACAGAAACCATGCCTGCTTCATGTTGGATGCTTGATTGCTGCATGTATGCTGCTTGCTTACTGTATGAAAGCTGCATGCATGGTGTATGCTTGTTTGCATGCTGCAGCAGCATGCTGGATGTTTGATTGCTGCATGTATGCTGCTTGCTTGCTTACTGTATGAAAGCTGCATGCATGGTGTATGCTTGTTTGCATGCTGCATGCTTGCTGCATGGATGGTGTATGCTTTTTTGCATGCTTACAGGCAATTAAAAATCACATGTTCCTAATCAACTGTTTTATTTAGTGATACATGCAGAAAAATAATTTATTAACTAAATACATAGACAATTTACGTTAAACTAAATTTTAATCAATTTTGTTAGTGTAACAAGAAATACAAAATTATTCTAATGTGATAGATGTCTTGCAATTATTATGGATATGAAAAGTATGCCAAAAGATGATTCTAGCTATAAACTTTCTGAGATATGATAGTTCTGCCTTCTAATGACTATAGATAGGAAATGTATGCAAAAAGACGATTCTGACTGTGAACTTTCTGTGATATGATGGTTCTACTTTTTAATTATAATGGATATGAAATTTATCCCTAAAGAAGATTCTGCCTTACAAAATTATGAGTTTTGAATGTATGCTAAATGAGTGTCTGTCAAACTATTTTCTGCGAAATGAAGTTTATGCTATCCGCTGTTATGCAAATAATAATTATGACATAAAAAGTTCTGCCCTATAAGGTGGACCCATCATGAAATGGTTGCATTTCATGCTAAAGATCAGTGCCTGCTGGCGACACCATGCATGATATAATTATGAGCTAGCCAAATCAACAAACATTCTGGCCTTTATCGATAAACTAACGTTTGACCATATCATAAAATAATCCTACAGCTACTTCATGATATTATGATCTCAAACATTAGTGATCACAATTTATCGTATTATAGTTACACTATCTGAGGCAAACTAGCGAAATTTGTTAGGAGTTCAGCTACTCAACTCTAGAGGGCGCTGAAACCAAATTATTCTATTTAGAACGCTACTTTGAAGTAATGTCATATTCGCAGTACATGATTGTTATCTCTTGCCACTCGGCTAGAAATGTAGACATATATCAATATCGATGTATATTTTATTCGGGTGTGCAATGCAATAATTTTATTAGGGAGTGCTTCCGCAGCCGGTGCAGGCGGCACCCAATAATAACGGCGTTGGGAACCGGCAATAGTTGCAAATCCGTCAATATATGACGGAGTTAAGCCAAAAAAATAATTCAAACGTCCGAATTGATAACCTCCTTCTTTTTGAAGTCGGTTAAAAAACAGATTTTGCTGAAGTAACTTTTGAAACGTTATCCAGGCCACGGGGTATCATCTCGAACAAAGAAAATTTAGTTCAAATAAATGTTAATCGATTTCTTATTGAAGTTGTGTGCGTACGTGCAGCGGAATGTTGTTGAATTTAAAGATTTTAATTATGCAGATATTTAGTGTATGACGTCGTATAATTGTGTATGGTAAAAAAAAATTTGTGCACGCAACCATTGTGGAGAAATTCACCAAAAACTGATTCCGCTGGGCGAACGTTGTCCTGGCGGAACTTTTTTTAATCCATAGACTTTAGAAGAAAAGAGATGTGTCCAAAAATTAGTGTGTATTTGTGTGTAATTGTGTATGTATGAATAAAACTAGTGCATGCATAAACTTCGGAGAAATTCAAGTTTCCGCTACGCGAACGTTTGGCCATTAGCTAGTTTTCATATAAAGCGCTTACATAGAGAACTGTAGATTTTTACATACTTTGTTTTGAATTTGTTTATATTTGTTTAAAAAACAGATTTAGAAAAAATCGTAGGGCTTAAAAGATAAAAATATAAACGTAAAATACGCTTATTAGGTCTTAGTTCTTAAAGTATGCACTTTGGGGTCTAGATTTTCACGTTTATACAAACCTTGTAAGTGTCTGCAACATGTTGCCAAGTATCAATGATGTTCCGTTAGTAACTAAAGAGTTATAGGACAAATTTACCATGAACAGATCACTGTTTACAAAGCAGTCAAATATCACGACGTTCTGAAGGAATTGCATGGTAATATGTATGTCAATAATTAGTGTATTCATTCAACTATTCTTATGCAAAATTTCATGTCATTAAATTCAGTAATTAAAGAAAAACAATTATAATACTGACGAAGCATCGAAAACCTACATAACCCGACCAAGTTCGGATGGCTACAAAAAAGCGGCCGTGCAATATATTTAGGTAACATCCCAAAATTTACAGTATAATACCGGTATTTAATTGGTATAGGTGATAACACAATTGTTGTTTCAATATAATTTATAGGTCATTTATTTTTGTACACCTACTTTTTTAAATGTATTTGACTATGACAGAAAGTAGGTAAGTACTATTTACGTAGGTACTTTATTTAAGTATGCGCTTGAGACTTGAGATATAATCTAAATATATTATTTAGGACAAATAAAATTCATACAGCTAATTTCTATTGAAGATTTCACGGATCAGGATTCTAACTATAGACCCCTTAGGGAAATTAAATATTTACCACATGTAAGTATGTACTACTGTTTAGGTAAATATTTATCATATTGTAGCTTATTATACTATTTAACCAATAGACTAGGCATGCACGAGCGTTCCCCTTTGCAACTTTAGTGGATCAAACAATCTAATAACTTAAAAAAAACTACTTCTTGAATCGATTTTTTTTTCTTATGTATGTGAGCGTGTTCCCCCGCACCCCACCAAAATATGCAGAATTATTTTGTTCGAAGTTCGGTACGCTTAATCCTTTAGTTACTCGTAAATAGTCTAAGTATTGTAGTTATGAATTGATCAAAAATATTCTTGTGTGAAAAAATAGACAACGTGCTGCGCGCAACGAGCGATAGGCGGCTTCCCGCTTGAAACGGTACTGTCATCCTTGAAGAAAAGAGAGGGCAATATGTTTTCGCGCGTATTCGTTTGCTGTTGAACTTGAACCTGATTTTGTTTCATCCCCAGTCACAAACAAATAAATGTGCAGTCAAGGACAATGTGCGTATGCGCTGTTGTTTTGCTATGCATCGCCAATTCTCTGTAATAATAATATTGACAAAGTGTGTTATTAATGTTATAAGTGTAACAGTGAAGCATAACATAATTATGTATTAGGAATATTGAGTGAATGATAGTGAGAAGCTGATAACAGATATAAGGTAAGATTTTATAATAAATTAATAGATATAGACTTATTCATTTACGTAGCTAGTTTATTAGGCAGATAAATTATAATAATTGTGTTATGTTAACATTGGACAGACACCATAAACCCAAGTTAATATCTACTGATTGATCTAATTCTATATCTATTTACTTAAATTTATAATAATAAATTATACTAGACATATATTATAATATAATCGTAACAAAGTAGATGTTTTTCCTGGTTAAAGACAAACTACTGAATAGATCTAAACTACTAAACGACCGACCAGATTATAACGAAATGTTGAAAAGAAATATTGTTATTAAATAATCACCTTATGTTTATTACCTACATGTAATGATATACGTATGTGGGCCTCTCACAGATCGTCAACTCCTCGGCAACCTGGAACAACTTCCAGAACAAGATCACCACCTTCCTGGGTAAGGATAAACCGAGTAACAGGAACTTGCTCATTTAGTTGCAATTTTGTTGTAAATTAGACCTTAGGTCTATTGATATAGAGTTTAATTTGTGTACCTAATCGGTTTTTGAATTGAAATTTTGTGTGTGTTAGTACAACTCGGTCACATTAACTTGACGCATGGCGTCGATATAATAATGTCTTATGGTTATTATTAAAAAAATATTTTTCATTCAAGAAATGCAATTGTTTTACTTTTTCCTAACGCTTGTGTACGCAACTGTACCATATTAATAAATACTATATTGGAAGGTTAAGAACGTTTCTTAGATATATGGCACGGCCGCTTTTTGGTAGCCATCCGAACTTGGTCGGGTTATGTAGGTTTTCGATGCTTCGTCAGTATTATAATTGTTTTTCTTTAATTACTGAATTTAATGACATGAAATTTTGCATAAGAATAGTTGAATGAATACACTAATTATTGACATACATATTACCATGCAATTCCTTCAGAACGTCGTGATATTTGACTGCTTTGTAAACAGTGATCTGTTCATGGTAAATTTGTCCTATAACTCTTTAGTTACTAACGGAACATCATTGATACTTGGCAACATGTTGCAGACACTTACAAGGTTTGTATAAACGTGAAAATCTAGACCCCAAAGTGCATACTTTAAGAACTAAGACCTAAAAAGCGTATTTTACGTTTATATTTTTATCTTTTAAGCCCTACGATTTTTTCTAAATCTGTTTTTTAAACAAATATAAACAAATTCAAAACAACGTATGTAAAAATCTACAGTTCTCTATGTAAGCGCTTTATATGAAAACTAGCTAATGGCCAAACGTTCGCGTAGCGGAAACTTGAATTTCTCCGAAGTTTATGCATGCACTAGTTTTATTCATACATACACAATTACACACAAATACACACTAATTTTTGGACACATCTCTTTTCTTCTAAAGTCTATGGATTAAAAAAAGTTCCGCCAGGACAACGTTCGCCCAGCGGAATCAGTTTTTGGTGAATTTCTCCACAATGGTTGCGTGCACAAATTTTTTTTTACCATACACAATTATACGACGTCATACACTAAATATCTGCATAATTAAAATCTTTAAATTCAACAAAATTCCGCTGCGCGTACGCACACTTGAAGTTTATGTAATATTAATATTTTGAAAATAAATATGGTAAAAACTATATTTTCTTATTTATTATACTGCCCTAAGCATAAAATTGTGAAATAATTTACTTGTAATTCAAGTTTAGACGATTATTGGAACGAATCCTTAGAAATCCATATCCCTTGTACCAATAGATGGCGCTGTTTGACGTTTTAGAGTTTATTCATTCACCTTTTTGAAATTTGAATAGTGCCAAAAATAATATAGAATAATTCCTCAATTGTGTGAGAAAATATTGGTAAGACTTTAAGTAAATTCATTCAGCTTGCAAGCCGTCGCTGTTAACACCATCTATTGAGGTGTAGAGGACGGGCCCGAACGAAGAACAAAAGTTACTTGTGCCAGACGAAAACCCGTAGTTACGGCGGCACCGTTTCTTTGTATGGGATGAGGCATCTGTACGCTAGTATTATATTAGTGTCTTGTTTTTGATATAACTTTCATTATAACCGTAATTGAATGCTGTAATTTACAGGAATGAATGTTCATGAATAATTTTAAAATTTGTTTAATGTATGCCATGTTTCATAATGTTTTGGGAACTGCGTATTTCATGGCTAAAGTACGACTAGACTAAAATTAATCAAATTTGTTTTTTTCTTCTTATTGTGTAAAGTTACAAAATCTAAAATTTTTGACGTTATAAGCGTCTACCACGGGTATTTTTTGCAGCCGTTTATTTGGTTGTAAGTGTATTGGTTTAAGTCAACCACATCAAAAACCAATGTTTAAACAAATTAAGGTCTCTTATTGGTATTTTTTTTTTCAAACTTCTGCGTTGAGCCGTTTTAGAGATCTGGGCAATCCCAAAACGTTACCGCAGCAATATCTTAAATAACTTGAGAACAATAGCACACACAAATTTTGCTATTTACAAACATTTATTTTAAGCAACAAAAGCTATCTATTCATGTATTTGGTGCCGGGCTAAAAACGAATTTTTGAAAAACGATTTTGCCTGGGTAACGTTTTAAACGTTACTCCAGCAAAATCTGTTTTTCTAAAATAACTTTGTAAACAAATTGCTCATCATGACACACTAATTATTTGTTATAGTCTCACCTCTCTAAAGCACAACATTTTGCCAAGATGGTCCGGCGGTAGTCACGCTCCTTTCAGCAGGACCACCATGAGCGCCGGAAAAGGGGGCATGCTACAGCTATTCTGTCTTAGGCGTGGGCAAAGTGTATCATTTTTGCGATTGGAACATTTGCGTAAGGATCACTGAAATGATTCAAATCACTGATGTTTCATTTGGATCATCGGCTCAAATGATATAAAATACAAAATGTTACGTAGGTATACATTTACGATGCGTCGCGGGCGTTTACTACTGAGTCAGAATTATAAGTAAACAATGCCGAATGTTATATTGTATTTTTTTATTTAAAGTGTACAAAATGTAATGTAAGAATTAAGATTATAAATAAAATCGATCTTCCTTCATACTTTATCCAGGCTTAAGACTGGCGGCTATTCGATAAATATGGAAGCGACTGGCGTTGGTAGTCCTGCGGTAGTCAGGGACATGATGAAGGGGGCTAGATTGATCGAGTAAAGCGAGCGAACGAAGCCTTCCTTCATCACCTTCGTGTTCCGCGCTGCGCGGGGCTCCCATCAGCTTTCCTTACTTTCGCGCGTTGTTAGCACATTACACCTCCATATTTCAACTGTTTCGTTAGATTGTGACCACCCCAGGATGTTGGCTTACCAGTTCGAAATTCAAGGCCGGACACTAAAGAGAAATGTGGAAATTCATGTGGCAGTTCACAGTTCATTGTTCAAACATGTAAAACACCCTGAGTAGCGGTATGTAGGCTGACTGCCAAGAATACTGCCCAAAATCCGACGGCTTACCTGAAAATGTCTAGGCCTCGGAGGCTCGACTAAGAGGGTTCTTAAGCGCATGCTTTGAGAGGGGACAATTCCCACTTCGTTGGAAGACAGGGAAACTGGTCCTCATTAGGAAGCGGGGTGGACTGCGGACTCGTCCGCTTATCAGCCCATCATGCTGCTCGACGAGGTGGACAAGCTTTTTAAAAATCAGTGCAGACCGCCTCGTCGAGTGGCTGGTGCGGGCCGAAAGTGACCGTAGGCTACATAAATTATGAAAAAAAAAAAAAAACAAACAAAATAGCGGCCGCCATTAGGTAAGTGTGGTCGTTTTTTTCCCACATTATTATGACAATAACGGGCTTGTGAAGACGGTTTTTAAAATATAAGTCACTGAAATGTAGGAAATGAAAACAATTTAAATTTTCAAAAAACTACATCAATTAATACAAAAAAAAAGTGCTAGAACACAAAATTTTGATTAATGAAGTATCGGAGGGTAGTATTGGTTTTCATGAAAGAAAACCAAGAGATCATTGCATAAATATTTATTCTGTTAAATAGACAAGTGTTTATAAAAACAGTTTATTAAGATCTGTAATGTTATGATAATAAACTATTTCAAGTTAAGTAATGTTATATTAGTTTTACAATTTTATTTGGACTTGATTTTTGTATAACTAGTTTACTAAATAATACATTTTATTAATAAATATTGGTCTATATTTTTAAGTTAACACATAGGAACAACATTAAGTACATTTGTAAATAAAAATCACACGCATTAATAATAAATCTTTGGGTGTAATATTACTACTGAACAATGGAAGATTTGATAGTAACTATTCAGTATAATAAATATCTAAATAAAGGCCACATTATCACTTATGTTACACTTAACGGATGGATACACGCACCAATAGGGATGGCTTTTAAGGTCTCCTAAAATTACATTGTTTCTTTTGTTACAACACTGGCTAGTTACAGCACACCCCTACTCCTACTGAAACTCGTGGTGTATGTGGGAAAAGGGCCTAGTGCATTTTTTAACGTACTTCGCGATCGTAAACGTTTGCTTGTCAAATATAAAAAAAAAAGTTTCTCCTTTTTTGTCACCAGTCAGCTCTTATTCAGTTTAAGCATAAGTCGATTCAAAGTTAGTTATGGCCTACATGGCTCCCCCAACGCACCCGCGGAACTTATGCCTAATAGTATTAATGACGTCTGTGAAGTTCGCGTTTCGCTGCGCAGCACCCCACCTCTCATCCTTGCTGGCACATGAATTTGCTGCTGCGCAGCGACTCGCGGAGTGTTCCGAGCCGCCATAAGATTTGATTCTTCCTGTATGAATTGACGTTTACTTTAATGCGGTCGAGTACGTTAAAAAAACTCACACGAAAGCCACTGGTAATCATTGTGTGGGTTGAGATAGTCTGTCTCACGTAAAAAGTTCAGACACGACACTAGCAGTTAAGCGGTTGAATGCGAACCTCTATCAAATCTAGCAAGTTTCATTTCTTTCCGCGGAACTTCTTACGTGAGACCGACTCAAAGGCCGTCAATAGACGGACTGCTTAGAGCAGTCGAGACCAACTGCACGAGAGCAGTCGTGTTGCGGTCGGGGCCTCCATAGACGGACTGCTTGGAACAGTCAGTACATTTTTACTACGAAAAGAAATGAACTGCTTGAGCGGTCCGTGTATGGCGATCGTCAATTTTGTAGGTATGAAACTGAAGATCGCCCAACAGCGACCGCTTGAAGTTATCGGCACTGACTGCTGCAAGTAGTCCGTCTATGGCGGCACTAAGCCAAAGACTGTGACAGTAAATACTTTTTCTTTCTTTATGGTGAAATGTACAGGCTAGCCCGCGAAATTCAAATTTTCTCTCGTTTTTGAAGTTATACTTCTTTTGGTGCGTTAGGGAAAAATGATGAGAGTAAATTTTTACGATGCGCGCGCACACCGTCAAAAAAAACCGACACTGAAGTTAGCTAGAACCGACACCCTGAAGTTAGCTATAGTCTGTTGTTCATGAAGAATGATTGTTTACTTTTTGTAAACTTTGTGACAGTTTGGTTTTATATCTTGTTACGCCAAAGAAGTATAAATTCTTACATGCGCACTTATGTACACACAGACTTTTTTTTTGTAATTTGCAGCCGGTCGATTCCGCTAACAGCTCATCGTGAAAACTTAGGTGGAGTGAGCGTGAAGTGAACTGCCATTCCATCTTGATTGTATGGATTGACAGCCCACTTCACGTTCACTTCACTTAAGTTTTCACGGTGAGATTTTACAGAATAGCAGCACAGGTCAGTGTCAGGTTGCATGTTGGTCAAAATATGATTCGCGGCCGTAGCAAGTAGGTACGTATTTACAGAACTGTAATCATCAATACTGAAATACTAATACTGCGGGTTACCCTGGCGCTTCCCGCCTTAACAGAACGGTTAAAGGGGCGGGGAACCTGTTAGAATTGCTTTTTCACTTAATAGATAACTTATTATTTAAAAGGTCGATAGCAATGTATGAGAGGTACACATTGCATACACTTTTTAACAATTGAAATGAAGTAAGTACCTAGATATAAAAATTTATCTGCTCGACAGCGTAATAAATAACGCAAACTTTAATACTGTTGAATTATCAAATTGAGATATTCCATTAAGGGCAAGGCATACTAACGCAAAGTCGAAACGTCAACTCTAAAATTTACATAGTTATTGACCGCTATCTTAACAACGTAATGCATAGATTTGTGTCGAGGTACATAAATAAAAGACGCACGGATTCGGTCGAACGCTCACGTCAGCTCCAATTGGGGCACGCACAGTCGCGCGAACTCCAGCGCATCCCCACGAATCAAATCCACAAAAAGTCAATTGGTAACTGAAAATCTCATACTACTATGGCTCTTCAAGTATTACGTAAGCACGAAATGGGAGGGGAAGGGGAGAGGGGGGAGGGGGGCAGAGGGGTCTTTTCTTTTGCTTATTTTTGATGACATTATTTTTGACGACATTATTTTTGACCAACGTTAAAAATTAAAGTATACATTAGATCAGCCAGAATGTGTGTTCTTTATCATGTTCTGTTAAATCGTTACATCGATACGACACAAGAGTGCTAACGAATTGATGTGCATAATACAAAATGTAGACGAGCCGAGATGTGGAATGGCTCGAAGAGAACGATGTCGATATCCTGAAAACATGAACAGCAAACATCCAATGGCGTCGAAGACAGGGGATTTAAGTGTCATGGACTGAGCATGCTAATTGACTATAAATATAAAAAGTTTTGTTTGTTATTTTGTTCTACTAAAATATTGGTATAGTTTATATACTTACCAAAACGTGCTAATCGTTTATGTTTCAAGATTATAATAATTCAATACCATGTCATTAATTTGCTTAAATAAATATTAATGTGCATTAAATTCATAAAAAGCATAAGTCTTTATTCTTTATTTGTAGACTCGATATCTGCTGCTCATGAATCAATAAAGAAAACACAACAGATTGAAAAATACATATACAGATGTTTACGTAAGTATGGGAGGGGGGTTAATAATTACAAAAGTTCTGCATATGTAATACTTGACGGCCCCCTACTTAAAAAGGTGCAAATACGCGCAAGTCAGAGAATTTGACACTTCGTTCTACTCGACTCCGTGTCAGTGCGCCTTGACCCACTTGCGCAGTTACCCCGCAGATTAGACGATTTTTAGGCGACATTAAATTATAAATCTTGCAAATGAATATTGACAGCAATAAATTATCTACAAACAAACCTTAGAATGTTCAATTGAAAACCTTAAATTTTTGTAGAAAAATTTCCTACTATTTATGTATATTTAATAATGATAGTATAAGTTCATGATGCAAAAATATGTGATTGTTACTGACTAGAAGTTCAAATCTTTAAATAGTTAACAGTTTAAAAATACATGATTTTTGTTTTATTTTTATTCTACACCACTGTGTTCTAGTGGAACAAGGTTGTAAATATTTTTAGTCTTGCAATATAAGTAAAAAAATACTTATTGTATATTTAACTTGTAAAGTACAATATTTGAAAAGAATAGTAACTCTTTGTCCTGAATGTTTGTGCATGACACTGATTTTTTTATATGAGTTTTTTCACACACATTTTTTTTTCAAACCTGTCACAAATAATGATGTTTTTTTATCAGAATCTTCTCTCCCTATTTTTTTAACATCTTAGGGTTGGCTGGCCTCCAAACTTACCTTGAATTAAAATACTTTGAAGTTTGAACTATGTGGATCACCTATTAGATTATTATACAATATGTAGGGTAAAAGTAATTTAACTTTTAAAACATTTCTATTGTAAATTCAGTATCTTAATTTCCTTAATCAAATAGTTTAAATATGAATAAAATGACTAGTCAAATAGGACAAGCTTATATGGCTAAAATACAACACAAAAGCATTATAAACATGATAAAAATTGAAAGTTTTAGCCAGTCATTGTTTGTTATGTTAAGATATTAAAAACTATATTATTTAATAATATATTGCATGGCACTATTAATATTGCCTTTACACATCGGCCTGCTTTAGCACTTACAAAAACCACACCTACCCTTTTTTTAAACAAGTTTAGCAATCAATATTATTTCTGGTTGTCGATGAAGGTATTTACTAGTTTGGCTTCATAAATCTTGCAGACAAAATTAAATGAGTGGCAGCATATTGCATCTAGAATTTATGGATGAAAACTATGAATCATAGATTTCAACTGAACTGCTATAATTAAATTCTAATGAAGTGATGTCACATGACCTTATTCTTATTATGTCATGTCTTTGGTCTTATCTCACAAGATAAGAAGATCTAACAAAGTTATCACTATGATGAGATTATGGCAAAAGACCCACTTAATTATTATTTGTCACTGAAAGGCAGTATAGTTAGGTTACCAGTATGTAGATAAACAGGGAGTTTTCCCTTACACATTTCAATTTCGAATTTCTTATAAATACTCTTTCATATAAAACTTTTTCCGAATAACACTGGCCTAAAAAATAGTGCGAAAAGGCACTAGGTCCCTAGTAAAAGGTATGGTACAATATAAAATATCGTAGTTTTTAGTCATAGGAGGGTCCTCTGCAAAGAGAGACAATGAACATGGACGCAAAGACAAACTCAAGCGTTTGAATGCATAGCATGAGGGTACACCAGATATACTCTATTCTCAGGACGACTACTTGGTACCTGAGGAGGTATATTACACCCATGATGGATGGCAGCGTTAGCAGCACTGAGAATATTACTGGTAAATCTGCAAAAGATAAATATTCTTTAAATACTTTATGTATGAACAGAAAGCTGAAATTCTTGTTCTTAAAAAAAAATCAGATTCATATCCCAATATCTCAGCGGCAATCAATGTCAAAATATTGGGCAATTCTTGGCTATGAAAAGTAAAGGGGTCAATAGGTGTTGTACATTCATTTGAAGGTAGAGTGAGTTTTGATTCTAGGACACGAATGTATATTTTTCTGACTTTTAAATTATAAGGAATAGATACATACCATATTGCCGCCCTTTAAAATGAAACCTTTTAATGGGACATGGTTTTCAGGGCATTAATTGATTTTTTTGGACTGATTTTATTGAAAATATTAGTTGATTTTGTCAATGAAAAAAGCTGTCAGTTCTGAACTAAAATCGATCGAAAATTCAGGAAAATTTTCATATTTATTTTCTATGCGACCATTCTTTACAAAATTCTTTTCTAGTAGCCGCCAACCAACATCAATATTGCCCCTCTGGGCAGTTGCCCGGCTCGCCCTCTCCCTAGATCGGGCCCTGATGCCCTATGAAAAGCGGGTAAAATGTAATAAATCTCTTACCTTTTTCACTCAGACTTCCTTTTCGCCCCAATATAAGGCGGGCCGCCTCAATAATGAACAAGCTAACAAGTACTCCATAATCTCGGCCTATATTTGTTGGATCCTTTTCTACTTCGTACTTCTCAATGATTAAAACGGACTTCAGGATAAGAGTGCCCAATTCACATGTCGCAAATAGACCGAAATAAAATGAATTTATGTAAAGCAGAATTTCATATGCTAAACTTGAATTCACCATTTTATCGTCGTATTTAAATTAATTAGAAGAAAATTATTTAGCAATTTAATTAAACAAAGGAACTTTCTTAGGCACATGTAAAATACACGAGATTTTAAGTTTTAATTCATTCTAAATCCTGAATTATTTAAAAATAGAACACTCGGCACGGGATGGAAGATAAAATTTATAAGTCAAAGACGTCAAAGTCAATGAAACAATGACACTTTTTTTTTCTTTGTTGAACAGGCTATGGTCAGAGACCATGGAACCTAGTCATCAGTTAGTTCGTATTTTTTTCCTCATTAAAATACAGATGTAACACATCGTAATGTTATTGCAGTATTTGGCACCAAATGTATCGAGTCAGCCATTTCGGCAAGTTTCGCCGAGGTAGTCAATACCACAATAAAATTCTCAACTACATTTTACCGAGATCGCACCTGTTTCAAACTTTCAATAATTCCACATATTGTCCAGTTGCGTATACACTTGAGACACAAAACTACACAAACTTTACAACTTTACAACAACAATATCCACAAGGAATCAATTTGCGAATGATTAAAACAACCACTGAACTTCACTCGAAAAAAATCCCGCCAAAAATTCCGAATGACATTCTTGTTTGTCGATTGACCTTGAACGAACCTGACAGTTTAAAGATAATGTTGCTAGGAAACTAAATCTATCACAACATTTTTATCAGGTGGTTTAAGTAATCCCTACATTTAATTAATAGCTTGATTGTCGTAATACGTAGCAATAATACAATAGTTGGATTTGTTAAAATTATCATAATTTTATGATGGGGGTTTAATAAAGAAAATTAAGCATTGATTAAAATTCATTGAGGAGATGAGGTTCACTTCAGTCAGATTAAGTCAGATAGTTATTATTTTGCACTGGTAATACAGAATTAAGTGCAACGAACGACGCCAGCGGGGGTGGTTGTGTTGCACGTGTTTTTAAGTTCTACTCCAATGCAGTTATTATGAATAAAAAAGTTTAATTTAGCTTTTTAAAGTGTCAGATTTAGAATAACAATTTAAAGCTGTAGTCCCCGCGATTTATGTTTTGGTAAGTGTTGAAGATTGAATGTTATGACGACCACGCGTTCAGTGGGGCACATTTTAAATTTCTTTTTGGTGTCTAACGGGATGATATCTCTTCTATTTAATTTGGAAGTTTATTGTCAGTGTAGTAGCGATGAGACTGCGTCTTATTCTGTATTATGTGTGATGATAAGTGAACGTTCGATAGCGGTAGAATCAGATACAGTTGTATCGTATCAGGAATGTGGCCCTAGAAGTCAGAATGTTTTTAGAAGAGAACGTTGTGACTATTTTCTCCGTGTGGGTCAATGTACAGTGATAAAACATTAGAATGTTCGATTCCCACTTCTGGGAATATTATTTATTTTTAAGTAATACCGGCCACTGTAAGGTTAGCTTTAGTTTTAAATTGAATAATAAAAACGTTAATAAATGCATAAATACCCTGGACTGACTTGTTTTTAAGAAGTAACAATGTAAGTACCTACCTAAAATAATAAACAGCAGATAAAAAAATTACTAAATCCAACTAGACTACCTTTTGAAAGAAAAATCCCTTATAATATATCCTGGTTTTTCTTCAAATAAATTGTGCTTTCATGTCAATAATATATTTTTTTCAACTGAATTTATAAACCTAGGAAAGACAGATTTTTAAACTGTTATAATTTCAATAACTTACTAACTTTAAAAGATTTACCTAGTCAAACTATTGTGATTAAGTAAGTACACATTTATGGTTTATTGCAATAACATTCAAATAATATTTTATGTTTTTATTAATTTTATGTGTAAAATTCTATTTTTATAAGCCAATGAAAAATAATATTTGAATTTCTCACCATGACATTTGGAATTCATACCTTTAATAAAATAAGTTATTTACATGTATGGGCTTTAAGTTGTCATAAAGCAGGAAATATCAATATTTTAATGCAGTGGCACAGGCGGTTGCACATCCTGCCTATTATATTTTACACAAAGAGTGACAGTACACAAGAAGTGACTCACATTCATTATTATAATGACTTTCTTTGTAAATGCGACATTCAAAGTATTGTTGAAAGAACACTTCATTTGTTTTAGCAGTGTAGAATGTTGATGCCTATCTCTGATTGGGAAGAAAAAGTTTCAAACAAGATCAGTTTTCAAGCAGCCTAATGCAGTTAGCGATAGACAAAATAATATTTAATCCAACAACCTTTTGCATTTAAAAGTTTTCCTCCCCACAACTTGCTTTGTATGCTTACCTAAATTGTGCCGAAGAAACTAACTATAATTAACCAAACCATTTTCATTGTTTTTATGTACATGCTAACGTAATGAAAGAATTATACACAAGTAATAATGGCAACATGAAGTTATAATAATAGCTTCTGAAACATAATAATTAATATTGCATTTATAATAATAATATTATAGTATTGTATACCAGTTTGTAATGGATAGCAACAAAAGTTCTTGTTTGATTAAACATGTGACTAGAATTGCCTTGAATATATCAGACAAAACAGGGCTATCATAGTAACTTATCAAGATTTAAATCATTACTAAAGTTAATAATAATGCTTAAGCCTTTAGATCAAATCCAAACACTTGATAAGATATTTGTATTGTCTTTTAATTAGTTACCTACCTATAAAAGAAAAAAGTTGGCCATCACGGGACGCCCAGTAGATGTGAAACATCTATTTTAATATTAAAATTCAAAATTATTGTTGTTGTAGTTGTTGTTGTTGGTGGTGGTGCTGTGTTGTTGTTGTTTGGTTGTTGTTGTAGTTGTATTACTTTGTTTTGCATAGATGTTTCTAGACAAAACGACATGATGCTGTCTTGCCACGATACCCCCACTACGCCGCCCGCTTTCGACTCCCTTCTCAGTCGAGAGCGGCGGCGAGGCGTAGTGGGAGTATCGCCGTTTTCCGTCATGGCATTCGATACGATTTTACTGCCAAACCGCGCCAACAGATGTTTCACATCACAAAAAAAACAGTAGAATTAAATTACTCCAATAGTTAGGACTTGATCTTTGCTTTGCAATCTCATTTAAAAAACGACTGCCAGACAACAGACACAATAGAAAATCTATTGTGCACAGTCACCGGTGATCTACGTGGCGGTCAGTGTGTTAAGTCATTTTGCAAAAAAAATATGCCTAAAGCAGCAATTTTTATGAGTTTATCCACATATCAAGTACATCATTGTTATTCAAAATGTATTAAATCACTATTTTCTAACATACCATAACTTATACAATAAAAACAATTTGTCATGGCTTCGGCATCATAGGGTCCATGAACTACATGAGGTGATTTTTGTAGTAGTGAGATGTTGTTTGATTTGGCTTGATCCCTCCACCCCTAATCTCATGAGTGGTTTTTAAAAATGCATAATTTTGGGATAATACGTTAATCTATGCTTGATTACGTAGGATATTTTAAAAAAAAAATTAATTTGCTTATTTTTGTTAAGGCTTAGTTAAGTTTTACTTTTAACCCAGTTTTCTCAGCTTTTTTTTCTGGTGGAAAAAAAACCTGTTACTTGCCGAGACCCTCCCTCTCCCCAACGTGTGATTCGATGAGATTCGGCTTGAGTCTTGACACCCTCCACCCCTTAACACTTCACGCCCCCAAAGTCAAGGTCAGGCCCATCTCCGAGAGCATACCTAAATAACAGTAAACAATGTACTGAGCTTGAGTGACTATGTATGTATGTTTGTTTGTTCATCTGTTCCCTCATAACTTCTAAACTCCTTATCGTAATTTGACAAATGAGTTATCGTTGGAAGCGTCTTGATCGTCCGCTGGTTATAGGCTATGTGATGTCACACGAAATTCAATATTTCGCCCTCTTGGGTAATTATTATGGTCACGGAATATTATTATTATTTTTTTAGGGTCTGGTGACAATATTTAAAAAAAAACATACGACCACGTCTATCGTCTAAATATAGTTTGTTTTTAAATACTTTAGTTATATCTAAAAATATTTTCTTGTTTCATACTTTTCAGAGCGCGATTTATCTCTAGTAGGGTTTTAGTTTTTTTTTTTTTATTTTGTTTTAAGAGGGAACTGGGGCTGCGATTCTCCATACAAATGTATTCCCCTTTTTTCTTCCTGAATAATGCCTCTAGAGCAATATTTTTTTTTTCATAAAGTCAAGGTCTGCTGCTGACATGTTCCTCTCATTTTCTTTTTTTCAGCAACTAATAAGTAAAGAAAATATGACCCTCCAAAAATTACAAAAAATGGCCCTATTTTTACCGCCGTTCTTTGAGGACTACCAGGCAAAATCAAAAAATTAATAACATAAAACCTTTAATAGGGACCTTGACATACTCTTTCTTAAAAATTTGATGCCAAAAATAATTGAATCGGCTCAGTTTTCGAGCAGAAAAAAGGGGGAATACGAAACGTCGATTTCGTCAAAAAAATTGTGATAAAATCGGTCTGAGTTGCAGCTGTCCCTATCGCACTCTACGAAGAAGCACGATGGCAATAGTTTCTTCTAATACCTATTTTGTAAATTCCTCGCAGGCCCTGTTCCCTCTTAAGTACTAGAATTTAATTGACCTTAACAATTTATGTCCCGTCTAAAACTCCACTCTGTAGGTAGGTATATTATGTAATGATCTAGCTAAAAACTTAATTTGTTATTTACTTGTTTTTGTATAATACGAGCTCAAAGCGTCAAAAAGAGTAGCCCCTGCTGTTTCAAACCCGACACGATACGAACCGTCTGCGTCAAAATACTCGGGCAACGACCAACTGAAGATGACTCAAGCAACAAATTACTTGGACCGTATTCAATTCAATAAGCTGACTGATAAATAAATATCCTACAATTGTATTATAAAGCCTAAGACTGCTGCCAGTCGTTTAGGGTTCTGAACATTCGAATGGAAAACGGAACCTATAAAGGATCAATCTTGCGTCTTTCTGTCCATCTGTCACAGCCGATTTGCTCCTAATCCACTGTGCCCATTGAGTTGATATTTGGTGTACAAATGAATATCTGTGACTCGATCACGGACGTGAAACTTAAACAAATAAATTTTCAACATGGGGTCTCTTTTATGGGAAAATCTAGAAAATAATACCTAACCTAACCTGACCTAACTGAACAAAATTACAGGAAAACCTATGTCTATAGTTACAAAAAATAAATATGTTCGGAACCCTTTGCGCGCGTGTCTGACTTGCACTTAGCCGGTCTTTATTCGTTTGATACTTACAATAAAAACGCTTGTTTATATGTAAAAGTGTACTGTAGTGACGACAATTTGTTTTCATAATGCGGACGGTAATATCCAATCATGTGTCATCAGGAAAAGTTTATAACATCGTCAGTGAAAAGCGAATAGTGTAGGTAAAGTACAAAAGAGCCAACAAACAAGAGTGAAGTGTATTCGCCTTAATAGAGACAACAAAAAAGTGCTATTGGACACATTCTTAGTAAAGACAGTTTAATAGTTGAGGTTATGATTTAATTACTTATAGATTGTAACAAGATTAGGGTCCATACTATTGATGAATCTTAGGACAAGGAAAAAAAAGAAACCTCATTGAAATATTTGGGATAGATGCAGTGGCGTGCTAGCATGGGCGTCACCCGGTGCGGTCTTCACCCGGTGCGGTCGTCACGGTGTCACCCCAACACAGAAAGCTGTCTTTTTTTTGGGACAAGCCCGCCACACTAATCCCAAACCACTGTAACTTCTGTAAGCCAGAATCAACAGTGGCGACCACCAGAAAAAACGCCGAGGCAATGAAGCTGGACGAGTCCCAGAGAAACGATTAAACTGTCTTGGGTCCCGCAACGAAATTAATCAGAAAAGACAGCGGAGGAGTAAGAAAAACATAATTTCCACTTCCCTCTTAATCAAGCGGGCGACAGAACAAAACTAGGCCATTAGGCACAAAAGGGGGTATTTACAACTGGGGTAAGCCCAGTTGCCAAGCACCACTGGTTAAAAACACTAATATTAATGGGTCCTAAAATTGTGAGCTTGAACTTGATTCAAATAATAGGTATGGCAAAAACGCTTGAACGCACGGAAATTCGTTCTAGTTTCTACAAGGTCCGTGTAATAGACAACTCCAGACGTAGGCTGAATACTATCGAACAGAAAGCTGTCTATGAACGTAAGACGTGTTGAAGAAGCGGCGGTGGCCGAGTGGTAAGCTCGTCCAACTTCCGTGCTGGAGGTTGACGGTTCGATCCCCAAACCAGTGGCACCCTTGTTTTTTTTTATTGGGAAATCAAATCGTATTTATGTAGTGTACCCAGCTATTTTGCCATACATGTTATATTTAAAACACCGTGTCCTACACTTCTATAGTGTTAATCGATATAAATAAGCACTGTTATATAAAAACAAAGCGATAAACTGGATAGATTAGACAGTATTACGTAACACACTTGAATAATTTGTTAGTGCAGCTTATCTAGTAACCAGCTCCTTGTTAAATTGATAAAACTAAGCCGTGGTGGTAGCACTCAAATGTTTATCTTTTTAATTGTTCTACAGAATTTTTAAAACAATGAAGATAAGACGTATAATTGAGGCCGAAAAATCAACTGAATATCTTATGTCTAAAGGTGGTTTTACACCTTCTTTCCTTCTTTCTTCGTGTTTTAACACCGGCGAGGCGAGGCGTGGATGGGATGGGCGAAATGGGGGATGAGCGAATTGAAATATTTATGGCAAAATTTCTATCCACGCTCTGCCCGTCTTAGGTTTAAAAGTTCTAGACTTCCAAAAAAAAATCAAAAAACGGTGCAAAATAACTTGAATTTATGAAGTCGGTGTTTTTGGTTTTGTTTCTTCGTGTTTCAACACCGACTTCCGAAATTAAAGTAATTTTTCACTTTTTAGCTGTCGATCGCACGATCGCAGTAATCGCGAGTCATTTGCTGTTAGTTATTGAAGAGTTCTACAGATCTTCATCAGATCCTAATCTACAGGGTGTAACGGAAAGGTGTGGTCATATTTTTAGAACCGGTTCTGCCCATGGAAATGAACAACTTTTTCTAAGCAGAAATAAAAAATAAAAAAATTGGACTTTGCATACAAAGTGATCAGCTGATCAATATTTGTATGGGGAGTAAAATTTTTTTTTGAGAATTTTCTCACTTTTTCTTGACACAAACCACCACACCACACGACACAAACCATAACCGCGGGTGAAACCGCGGGCACAGTTAGTGTATTATATTATACTAAAACCTTCCTTGAAAATTATGCAATTGAATAACGAAAACCCCATCTAAATCGTCGAATACAGAACCTCCTTTTTTGAAGTCAGTTAAAAAGTAATTTTCCAACTCCTTCAATGATTTCTTTACTTGCAACTTTAATTGATACGTTTCACAATTTTATTAGAAAGCTCTCAGCTTATTACATTACCTACAACTCCGCAGAATATTTTAATGAAATTATACTTACCTGCAAGAGAAGATTCGCAGCCATCTCTGTTTAATCAAATCGAATTCTGACGTCGAACTTATCCATGTGTGCCGAAGTATCGTGAAAACTTACCTACTTAAAATGGATATTTTTTTTTTTAATAATTCGATATTATTTGAATTCGTCGGCATCAATTCAACTTTAGCGTCGTGTACATATTATGTTTTTTAAGTTGACTTTTAGGTAACCATTCGTATTGAAAAAGCCCTAAAAAGGAATGGGTTGCAATGGAATTTGAAATTAGTTTGCTACGACAGCGAGTTTATTGTTCAAAAATTTGAAAATTATCTCATTCAAATTCCATATAAAGTTGAAGTATGATATTATCTGCGATAAGCATGACTTCATCGCAGGAAGATTGATCGATGCATCTTTATCTGATTTACACTAAAGCCATCAAGTATCCATATTTAAACTCCCACCAATAATAAACACATCAACTTCCCTTGCGTCGCACAGTCGGGTAAAAACAACTCTTTACGACTATAAAATCAATTACATAATGCGCATGCGCAATTTAAATGCAAAAGCACTTGAGTACCCCAATCCAGCTCTTCAACGATCTAATTTTGTCTGCAGACACCGTCGTCCATCGTGCCGACGAAAACCACAGATGCCCGTATCAGTTTTATGATATTGGTAGTGCACCCTGTAAGCTGAGCCATGGAGATGTCACATCAAGGAGGGGCGGAGGGCGAGAGCCTCCTCAGACAGGACAGGGGCCCCGTCGTCATGCCTGGACAGAGAGGACGTGAGTACATAGAATAATTCATAATTTGAAGGCGAATGAGCGGCGGTTATTTTTTGTTTTATTTTTCAGCTATGATATCGGAAATAAAAGTACTATAAAGCCATAAGTGCTTCGTTTTCTTTTTAAATAAAATTATACTGAAGAAATATTTTGTTTTTAAGAAGCATCTCTATCAAAATAGAGACAAATGTGGCAATCAAAACCTCTTTGGTCATATTTCGTTTTCGTTTAGTTTTCGATTGTCCATAGGTAGTCTGACACAGCCTAATTTTTGAAAAAATTAGGACTGACCACTATCTTAACGGAAGCATTTCCACTCTGATAAGCCATTCCGTTTGGCCATGACCTTATCATGGGAATGAAGGAACTTCTTTATGCCAACGAAGTACAGTCAACACAAAGGGTGACTCATGTTGTAATCATAACATTACACTCACTACATTCATATAAAATGAACGAGTATACGCTGTATACGTCTCGTGATGTTTGCCAAAAATTTCTCCGACACACAGAAGTGTCCAATTTTTTTTCTCCGAAATGAAATCACGCAGGCACGAGTCATCGTTTTAAAAGCAGTTTAAGGTTATAAAAACCATGATGCAGTGCTAAATGCGTATCAAATTGACCTTGACGATATGTTTTGTTTATCCGAATCTGAATATAAAGTTTTAGAAGATTTTGAGTCATCGGTGACTGTCTGAAAATTTATGCACTTATCCATATCGTGTATTCGTGTACATATAATCAGATAACGTTCCCACTGCTGGGCTACAGGCCTCTGCTATGCATATGAGAGGCACTGGCCCTATCTAATCCACCACGAGCGCCTATTTGGATTGGTGGATGTCACAATGTATATTTTGAAGTTTCAGATTCTAGGATAAATGCTAATTTCGTCACGATGTTTTCCTTTGTACTTTTCTTTATTTAATCCATCTACGACTTTTTCTTGACTTTTAGTTTCTTCTTGGTTTAAAGCGCTCTTATCTATGTCACAACCTGACGTCATTCTGACAGCAAAGCGATCCCAAGCGTTTAATAGGGTCGCCCGCGCCGTCCGATCAGCACCAGGCCCGTGAGTCGACGGCGCGTAGTGTTCCACGCGCGCCTCAAAGAGATGATTGTCAGCCACCACTGACGAGGCCCATCGTGGCCGGTGCCTGCATGCCTAGGGGTAGCGGATAAATTCTCAACATGAGTTACCGCACCCCTGGGCACTCAGGCAGGTAAGGAACAGGGGTGGGTTTTAGTCAGTAAGAGTCTGAGACGCCCTCTCGCTCCACCTAGAGCGGGAGAAGTCATTGGATGATTTCACACCCCACATAAAAAAAAAGCGTGTAATGGGGTAGATGACTAAAGAAATCTATTTGGTCCGTCAGTCAGTTGGACTGTGTGAAAGAGGATATGGGTAAAAAGGGGGTAACTACAGAGATGACGACTAATAGAGGAGTATGGACGAAAAAGACATGTTGCGCCGACCCCAAATAAATTGGGATAAGGGCAGGAGAATGATGATGATGATGTCTCGTAACAAAAATTTCGCGTGACATTACACCTACGTATAAAATGTACTACTGATTACCTAGAAGTGACGTAAAATGCCATAACTCCCGAACTTTGATACGTTTTGTCTTTGTCATTTATTAATGATTTGAAAAAGCAAACAAAACGGTGCAATATTTTTTGATACCTAAGTAATCTAACTTGTGGACTAAAATAATTTTTTGTTTTCATAGGAATCGTCCTTATTGTAATAATTATTTCACAAAGAGTATATCGACATGCGACAGATAAGACTTGTGCCATTTAGTAGCACAAACTTAATATTTTTACAACTGCATTGAAGTAAGAGCGTTTACTTTGGTAGTTGAAAGTCGCGGCCAAAGGTAGCTTGATAAAAAATATGTTTTTTGTTGACAAAGAAATTGTATCGGATCTAAATTGGAAAGTTACCAGAAACGAACATGCACCGTCGAACAAAAAATTGGGTTTTCTAACAATGGTTTTAAATTGCCCAACTGTGTTGTCAGCTTTCTGTCTAACAAACAAAAATATTTGACTGCATATTGTCGCCTGTCTGTCCAAAATGCTGAGTTGAATAACAAGTACTTACAGATAAAAGTTTTGTTCTTCCCAGCAAGAACATCAGGAAGTGATGGCGGGGGGCCATTTTGGAGAACGGTCTTGTCATTTTTGACGTTTCGAAAGTGCTTGATTCATTTAATTCGGCAAAATATCAGCTTTTTCTTAACCATGCTATCATAAAATTGAAAAATACTATTAGTTGATTCGTGTTTGGTAAGTTTTTGCAGAATGCTTGTGCTTATTCATCCTATTTATCCCAGTTTAACCCCATTAACGGCAGTTTTATTCTCATTTTGAACTTTTTAGGGCCTGACTAGTATAAATCGTCTTATTGACGGCCGAGAATAGTTTTCAAAGTTAAAATTACTACAAACAGACTGCAGCAAAATGCAAATCCAATATAAGTTTTCTCATAAAACTACAATAGAGAAACTTTGATTTTATTTATGCTGCTGTTACTTTCTTCGCTGTATAAAGTCTGTTTTATGACTATAAGATATAGAGTTTTAGAAATATACTGAAATAATGTTATGAGGAATAGAAAAACTCTACAAAGCTTTTGTATCATGTACCAGCTATTTAATATTTACCCCACTACTGGGGCACAGGTTTCCTCTCTGTGAGATGGTGTGCGGCATAATCCACCACGCGCGCCCAATGCGGATTGGTGGATGTCATATGTCTTCGAATGTTTGGTTCTAGGACATGCCGGTTTCCTCACGATGTTTTCCTTCACCGTTTTGAGAGCAGTGGTAATGAAATAATTTACACAAAGTAAACCGCCTTCCTGGATTTTTGAACTTACGATCTACAACTTGTAAGTCGCGGCCGTTATCACTGGGCCACCACAAAGCTATTTATTCAAGAAATGTTACTTTTTGGGTAATAAACAAATCAAAGAGGATCATCGTCAATGATGCACTCTTGGAGTCGAAGCTCCAAAATCTGGAACATCGACGCCGAGTTGCGAGCTGGTTTTCTATTGGTTACATTTCGGGGAGGTTTGCTTCAGAATTGCAGTTTTATTCCGCGAAGATCGTTCCATTATTGGACCAATAGACGTACAGCTATGCGCCATCGGTACATGGTGGACATCCCAACCCATACGCACAAAACGTTTTGGAAACACATCCATTGGTGCCTATTCTGTTGGGCACAAACTAAACTTAATTTAGGCTATTGCCATCTTTCTCTCTCTAATAAAACAAGAAAGAGACGAACGTAAATTAGAGCTGTCAAATTTAGTCGAACTAATATTTCTATACAAATTTAGGGTACACCTAAAAACATGTCGACTAAAAACACGGTAAAGCGCAAGGCGTAAACTAGTTTGACATCTCTAACTTAGTTCGTAGCTATATCCGTCCTTTTCTGCCACTAACTTTTAGTAAAAGATAGCGATTCTCTAATTTTGGTTAAGTTATTGAATAAGAGAATCGGCACCATTGTATATCTAAGGAGTAGTATTCCCTGCTGGAATCTGTGTTTCCTGATGGCTAGGGGTCTTTATGTCAAGAGTGAATGGGTGACTTAGGTGAGATTGTGGTCAAGCACGAGCATAATTATCAATGATAAAATACGAGTAATTACAAAGTTTACACTTTAGATCAACTCTACAAAGCTTTTTCCGCCGTTGTGCCATATACTTTTACAGTTTTTTAACCGACTTCGAAAAAAGGAGGAGGTTCTATGTTCGACTGTATGTATCTTTTTTTTTATGTATGTCCACCGATTTCTCTGTCAGTTGTGCACCGATTTTCAAAATTCTTTTTGTATCCAAAATAGTATAGTCTAGAGGTGTTCCCATATAAATTTTATCGAAATTGCGCTTTTCGAAAAAATTAACAAAACCAAAAATAATGTATACATAGATTTTTTTTTGACGTTTTGTATGCCTCGAATCACATTAATTATTCCATGTTAATGGGGTTATCAATTTGGGCGGTTTAGTTCTGGGGTATAACAACTAAAAAGTGAAAAATAAAAAACTTTTTCACTTTTTTTGGAAGTCGGTTGTATTTTATGTGATAAGTTTTTTATTTATGAAATGTTACTTTATTGGGTAATACACAAATCTGCCAAACTGCGGTACAGTGTGTCGGCAGTGTTCTCGTGGGTAAAGTCTTCTTGATTAAGATACCTACCTAGATCCATAGATCATAAATGAATATTGTCTGTGAAGATGCTGAGTAGATGATACTACGGTAGTTTTATCGATCATTCATCCGTGCCCTGGTTCAGGCCATGGTACGGAGCGAGAGGGAATGGGGAGCCGTCTCCTCCTGCGAAGCAGTAATGCTCGCGAAGAGGGAGGCGGCACACGTTAGGGAGACTCAACAACGGCAGAGTTGCCCTAACGCCCTCAGCAGCAGCCGCCGCAGGAGACGCCAGGGGCTTCGGGCGCCGCGAGACGATCTCCGGCCACCGTAGACCCGGGCCTGCGGACGGCGAGTAGTGGGTAACTCGCCGCCCGATCAGCACCAGGCCCGAGAGTCGACGGCGCGTAGTGTTCCACGCGCGCCTCAAAGAGTTGTCAGCAAACACGACGGGGCCCATCGTGGCTGATGCCTGCCCGGGGGTGGAGGATAAATTCGAAAGAGTTACCTCGTAGTTGAGGGCGCCACTGTGCCACGGTAAACATCGGCTCCGCAATAAATAATAAAGAAAACTCAAAAAAGTGCATTTCGAACAATAAAAAACAAATGTGTAAAGTGACAAAGTGCTTAGTGTACCCGTGATAATATAAACATTGGAACAAATTTATCAAAACTTGCAAAAAACTTTGAATATACAAAGTGCAAATCACCAACGAACTTTGTACTGCTGTTGACTTTTTTTTTTTCCCAACTCAAGCTGGACTCTTTTCATGTGTGCAAAAGTGAAAATAAAGCAGGCAGAGTGCAGATACTAAAATCATTTCGACAGTGGATAATAAACATAACCTAAATTGATGACTTGCAAACAGTTATTCACATTGAGCAACGTCATACGAAGTTCCACCTGACACCGCCATCGATTTCAGTATCAACACCAAGGTAAAAATGGTGCAAATTGGCAGCAGTGATGCAAATTGATACGTTTCAAGATATTTATTTAAAAATATAATATAAATAACATAAAAACCCACCAATTCAGGACTGTCAGCGCCATCTGTTATATTAAAAGTGAACTACAACACCAAATAGCGACGATTGATCCAAATCAATAACACCTCAAGAAGCTAACTAGACTGATACCAAGGCGAGCCACTAGAGGGCATCACCTATACCAAAACAATCTATACATCATGGAAGAAATTCTGAACGCACTTAAAACAATAAAACAAGAACTAGACGAGCAAAGATTAGAAATCCGGTCCGCTGGAAAAGATGTTACGGAACAAGTCACGCAAAACATAAACAAAATGTTAGAAGAAAAATTTTTAGCATGGGAAGAAAAACATAAAAATTTGAAAGAAACTGTGGAAAATCAGGAAAAAAGGATATGCTTTTTGGAGAAACAGGCAAGGAAAAGAAACATGGTATTTTTCGGTATTGAAGAGACTGAAACATCTTATGAGACTTTGGAAAGGAACATTATCAAATGGGTGGAACAATATTTCTCCATCAATTTAACATACAGCGATATACAGGAAGTTAAAAGAGTAGGAAAGAAAGAGGAAAGACCACGACCAATAGTAGTCACTTTCTCAACTTTAGGAATAAAAATTAAAATGTTGAAACAAAAAGGTTCGCTGAAAGGTACCCACTACTATGTGAAAGAAGATTACCCAAAATACGTACTAGAAAAAAGGAAACAACTTCAAGAACAGCTGCAATTGGAGAGAGAGAAGGGAAACACAGCCTTTATTAGATATGATAAACTCATTATATCAAAAAACAATACTAAACGAAAATTACCTATTTCACCAGAAAATATCACAACACCAAATGTAGAGAGAAACACACAAATTATTAAAAAGAACAAAAAACATCAACCTGAGACATCAGTAAAAAGGTCAAACAGCATGTCAGAGGGAGTTGTTAAGCCGAGCATGCTAAACTTCGTAGTTAATAAATATACAACTAATCCAAACAGTAACCAAAGCAAGAAAACATAGCAACCAGGCCCCTCCTCCTATACTTATCCTATAAACAAGAAAATTAAATCAAAAAATATACAACATCTTCCAACCCGGCTGGTCACCGTGGAAGAGTATGACCAAAACCCTCCACTCCAGCCACTCTACGTGTGTACTTACAACACAAGGTCTCTTCTATCAGATGAAAGGCTACTTGATTTTAAACAGGTAATTTCAAAAATTAAGTATTACCACGGGGTCTCATCTCGAACAAAGAAAATTTAGTTCAAATAAATCTCAATAGATGGCGTGATATGCATCGACTTCTTATTGAAGTCTAAGTAATATTAATATTTTGAAACTACGTATTGTAAAAACTGTATTTTCTTATTTAATAAACTGCTCTAAGCATAAAATTGTGGAATAATTGGCTTGTAATTCAAATTTAGACGATTATTGGAACGAATCTTTAGACATCTATATTTCTTGTACCAATAGATAGCGCTGTTTGAAGTTTTAGAGTTTATCCATTCGCTTCTTTCAAGTTTGTATAGTGACACATTTTGATATAGTAAAACTACTATGAAGTGTCAAAAATACTATAAAATAATTCCTCAACGTGTGAGAAAATATTGGTAAGACTTTAAGTAAATTCATTCGGCTTGCAAGACGTCGCTGCTAACACCATCTAGCGAGGTGTAGAGGACGGGCCTGAACGATGAACAAAAGTTGCTTGTGCCAGTTGAAAACCCGTACTTACGGCGGTACCGTTTCTTTGTATGGGATGAGGCATCTGTACGCTAGTATTATATTATCTGTGGTATTACGTTATTGGCCTCGCAGAGATAAGAAGGACTGGCTACAATATTATAGAAGATGAAGACCACATATTCTGCTATATTGGTGAAACTAAAGGTCAATATGGTGTAGGCTTTCTTGTGAAAAAGAAATATAAGATAAATATTGAGAGTTTTATTGGAATATCCGAGCGTATATGCATTTTAAATCTAAAATTCAAAAACACAACACTAACAATTGTCCAGGTTCACGCACCTACCATTGCAGCAAACGATCAAGAAATTAATAACTTTTACAATCAGCTCCGACAAGCTCAAACACACTACAACAAACATCTGATTGTAATGGGTGACTTTAACGCTCGAATTGGACAACGGTTAGCAGGTGAAGAAAGATTACTGGGCAACTACTGTTTTGGAAAGAGAGATAAAAGAGGCGACACCCTGCTCCAGTTTTGTAGCGAAAATAACCTAGTAATAACCAATAGCCTATTCAAAAAGAACACAAAAAATTTTTGGACATGGCTCTCACCAAAGAAAAAGAAAAGCCAAATAGATTACATATTAACCAATAATAAAGGAATTATTACAAATATAGAAATATTAAACAGACTACCGTACCCGAGCGATCATCGACTAATACGAAGCACCATAAAAATATCAAATCTGAAGAAAAGCAGAGCCAATTATAGCAATAATAAAACTGAACTAAAGACAACAGGTGAAAAACAACAGTTTATAAAATCATTAAGTAGTAAAATCAATACAATAAAACTTGAACAAAATGAAGATGTAGAAAGTTTCTATAACAAAATTAAGGTGTCGCTATCTCAAAGTTTGAACTCCATTATAAAAGAACCAGTCACAAAACGGGTCACTCCAGACGGTATTAAAAGGCTCATTATAAGAAGAAATGAATTGACAAGCAAGAAAAATTTAACAGATGAAGAAAAGAAAGAGCGCAGCTATCTATATAAAAATATCTACAAACAAATTAAGAAAGAACGAAATGAACACAGAATTAAAACAATAGAAAACCATCTGATATTATCAGGAAGCCTGAAAAAAGGTTTCAAAGTGCTAAACTCTACCAAAAAATGGATTCCCTGCCTGAAAGAAGACTCTACCAACAACAAAACGTTTTCTAGATCAAAAATTATAGAAATAGCCACAACATTTTATAAAAACCTGTACTCAACTCAAGAAACAGACCATGAAAACTTGTTCCTCACTCAAAATTCTACCACTCTTGAAAGATTTTCTACCTTCGAGGTTATTAAGAAAATGGAACGTTTAAAGTCGGAAAAAAGCAATGGACCGGATGGCATCCCAAATGAGGCATTAAAAACTGGTAAATATCTGCTAGCATCGCCTCTAACTACCCTATTTAATAGAGTTCTGGATGATAAGGAAATACCAACATCATGGGCAAAATCTGATATAATTCTGTTATATAAAAAAGGAGACCCTGCCGATATCGGAAATTACCGACCCATCAGCCTTCAACCAAACATATATAAATTGTTTGCTTCATGTCTAGAAGAGCGCCTCGCTATGTACACCGAGAAGCACCAACCACCGGAACAGGCAGGCTTTAGAAAAAACTTCTCTACTACAGATCACGTACACACATTAAACTTGATTATAGAGAAGTATACTGAACACAACAGGCCACTCTATCTGGCTTTTATTGATTACGCAAAAGCCTTCGACTCTATATCCCATAGTAGCATGTGGAAAGCCTTATACGAGTGCGAGGTACCACTGGAAACTATTGAGCTTATTAAAGATATTTATAGCAAATCTAAAAGTCGAGTAAAATTAGAGAAACGAGGCCCTGAAATAAAAATATGTAGAGGTGTTAGACAAGGCGATCCTCTCTCGCCGAGAATCTTTATAACAGTTCTGCAAAACATTATGAAAAATCTAAACTGGGATAGAGAAGGGATCAACATACAAGGCAAATTTCTAAGCAACCTCCGGTTTGCAGATGATATAATCCTTTTCTCTGAAACATCAACTCAACTGGAAAAAATGGTAAATGAACTAAATACTGCGAGCAGAAAAATTGGCTTAGAACTAAATACCACAAAAACAAAGGTCATGACCAACCACCAAAAAATACCCATAAAAGTCAACAATAGCTCTTTAGAGTACGTACAGGATTATATTTACTTGGGTAAACAGATATCATTTGCTACAACTAGACACAATGATGAACTACACAGACGAATAAATGCTACGTGGAACAAATTTTGGAGCAACAAGGAAGTACTCAAATCAAACCTTCCTTTAAAACTGAAGAGAAAAGTACTAGATTCCTGTATACTACCGTGTCTAACATATGCCTGTCAAACTTGGATTTTCAATAAGCACACAAGAAACAAACTACAAGTATGTCAAAGAGCAATGGAACGTAGTATATTACACCTTAAAAGAAATGACAAAATAAGAAATAAAGATATAAGGAAAGCAACGAAAGTTTTAGACGCTTTAGAACATTGCATGAAATTGAAATGGAAGTGGGCTGGTCATATTGCTCGTATGAACAAAGATAGGTGGGCTCAAAAAATAACTACTTGGCCGGGACCACCCAGTAAACGAAAGAAGGGAAGGCCAAAAGAGAGATGGATAGACGAGATAAATGAAGTAGCTGGGAAAAACTGGATTACAAAGGCAAAAAACAGAGATAGTTGGAAAAAAATGGAGGAGGCCTTTACTCGTTAAGAGGTCCTTAATAATTATATACTTAAATAAGAATAAATAAATAATGATATTTGATGAATTAATTAATTGTATAATAATGGTAAATAAATTTAATGTATGTTTTATTGTAAATTTTAGTAATTTTAATTATTTATTTGAATGAATTGCAATGACATGTTAAGTAATAGTTTTAAATAATAATGAATAATTATTGCATGAATCTGTTAATGTATCTGTTATTAATATTTTATGTTGTAAAATTGAATTGTTATGCGATTGTTTACATAATGTTGAAATTGAAAAAATTAATTAATGAATTAAACAATTATTACTGGAATGTTAAGACAATGAAATGTAAATATGCATGAATATTAAGGAAATAAAAAGGCTATTATTATATATATATTGAATAAGAGAATCGGCACCATTGTATATCTAAGGAGTAGTATTCCCTGCTGGAATCTGTGTTTCCTGATGGCTAGGGGTCTTTATGTCAAGAGTGAATGGGTGACTTAGGTGAGATTGTGGTCAAGCACGAGCATAATTATCAATGATAAAATACGAGTAATTACAAAGTTTACACTTTAGATCAACTCTACAAAGCTTTTTCCGCCGTTGTGCCATATACTTTTACAGTTTTTTAACCGACTTCGAAAAAAGGAGGAGGTTCTATGTTCGACTGTATGTATCTTTTTTTTTATGTATGTCCACCGATTTCTCTGTCAGTTGTGCACCGATTTTCAAAATTCTTTTTGTATCCAAAATAGTATAGTCTAGAGGTGTTCCCATATAAATTTTATCGAAATTGCGCTTTTCGAAAAAATTAACAAAACCAAAAATAATGTATACATAGATTTTTTTTTGACGTTTTGTATGCCTCGAATCACATTAATTATTCCATGTTAATGGGGTTATCAATTTGGGCGGTTTAGTTCTGGGGTATAACAACTAAAAAGTGAAAAATAAAAAACTTTTTCACTTTTTTTGGAAGTCGGTTGTATTTTATGTGATAAGTTTTTTATTTATGAAATGTTACTTTATTGGGTAATACACAAATCTGCCAAACTGCGGTACAGTGTGTCGGCAGTGTTCTCGTGGGTAAAGTCTTCTTGATTAAGATACCTACCTAGATCCATAGATCATAAATGAATATTGTCTGTGAAGATGCTGAGTAGATGATACTACGGTAGTTTTATCGATCATTCATCCGTGCCCTGGTTCAGGCCATGGTACGGAGCGAGAGGGAATGGGGAGCCGTCTCCTCCTGCGAAGCAGTAATGCTCGCGAAGAGGGAGGCGGCACACGTTAGGGAGACTCAACAACGGCAGAGTTGCCCTAACGCCCTCAGCAGCAGCCGCCGCAGGAGACGCCAGGGGCTTCGGGCGCCGCGAGACGATCTCCGGCCACCGTAGACCCGGGCCTGCGGACGGCGAGTAGTGGGTAACTCGCCGCCCGATCAGCACCAGGCCCGAGAGTCGACGGCGCGTAGTGTTCCACGCGCGCCTCAAAGAGTTGTCAGCAAACACGACGGGGCCCATCGTGGCTGATGCCTGCCCGGGGGTGGAGGATAAATTCGAAAGAGTTACCTCGCCCGTGGGCATTCAGGGCAGGGAGGAACAGGGGTGGGTTTTAGTCAGTAAGAGTCTGACACGCCCTTTCGCTCCACCCTAGAGCGAAAGAAGTCATAGGATGATTTCCCACCCCCAAAAAAAAAAAAATCGATCATTCATATTATACAGGGTGTAACGGAAAGGTGTGGTCATATTTTAAGAGCCGGTTCTGCCCATGGAAATGAACAACTTTCTCCAAGAAAAAATAGAAAATTACCAAAAAAAAAAAATTGGACTTTCCATACAAAGTTATCATCAGCTGATCAATATTTGTAAGGGAGGTAAAATTTTTTTTTAGAATTTCCTCGGATTTTCTTGAAGAAAGTTGTTCATATCGATGGGCAGATGCAGTTCTTAAAATATGACCACACCTTTCCGTTACACCCTGTATACATGTATATCACATGTGTCATGTGTGGTCTGAACAATAGCTCAGCGTACATTATTTATGAATGTCTCGAATGACGTGCTTCATAAGTTTTCCTTGCTTTGCAAAATATTATAATTCTATACCACTAGGTTTGCTTGATATACTGTGTATAGGCCACGTATGCACTTTGCAGAAATTATCGGTGTGCTCACTCGTGTCAGCCGAAACCTTGCTTGGAAATGCACTGTGTTGCAAAATTATAATGTGTAGCGATTTTGCTAAGTAGTTTATTGGGTTACTTGGTTTCTCGTTGAATTTATGCACTGATATCGGCATGTAAAGTTCCGACGTTCCAGCTTTTGTCAGGTGCTTTCAGGATCTTTTTCTTCTTTAATCAAGTTTTATTCACCCTCTTCCTGGTTGTGGGCCTCCTTGTTGGTTAAAGAGTTAGTCTTTTTATGTCTTTTTATGGTTTTGGTGAGGTCGTCTATCCATTATCCTGGTGGTCGACCTTTTTTTGGAGGGTGGGGAAATCATCCAATGATTTCTTCCACTCTGGGTGGAGCAGGCGGGCTGGTCAGACTTTTACTGACTAAAACCCACCCTCGTTCCTTCAGTTGCCTGTGCCAAGGGCCGCGGTAACTCTCTTTCGAAATTATCCGCAACCCCAGATAATCCTATATTGGAATCGTCTTGTTCGGCCCAAATAAATACTTTTTCTGTCTTTCTTTTCTTTGGTCTTCGGTCTGCAATTGAACCCTTATTTGCATAACCTTATTATTATTAATATTCTTTATTGTTGTTTATACCTACTGTTACTAGTGTTTGCCAGCGGCTTCACCCGCGTAAACTATTTCAAGGAAACGTACACTCGTGATAAAAATGTTATGGCATTCTCCAAGATATTATAATCCATCTCTACACCTAAGTTCATCAAAATGGGTTTAGCGATTTAGGCATGAAAACGTACCAAACAGATAGATAGACACAGTAACTTTCGAATTTATAATATTCTTTCTAAGTAGCCTAATTTATCCCAACACTGGGCAGTTATGTGGAAAAGGGAGGGCCTTCCTCTCCCTTTTACACATAATTTTCCTTTGTTAGTACGGGCCAGATATAGTATAATGATATTTATGTAGTTTGATACTGTTAATAAACAACTGCTAACTATGGATATTCGATTTCAATGGTAAATAATAATGCTGTTTTGTAATTTTTGGCGGTCTAGAAACTATTCAGTATACAGTCTGATAAGAATAGGTTTAAATTGAAACTTTTTTCATTAATTAGCGTTGCGAGGTATGTCATTGTTATAAATTTAGGTAATGGCACTATCAGTTTCTTTGTGGCGTGTCTGTATATATAAAATTCAAACTCCTGACTGAGACTGACTGACTGACTGACATATCAACGCACAGCCTAAACCTCTTGACCTAGAGACATGAAATTTGGAGGGTGTGTTCTTTGTGAAGTTGTAGGTATCTACTAAGAAAGGGTTTGTCGAAATTCAACCTTTAAGGGGGTGAAAAAGGGATTGAAAGTTTATAACGGAGGAAGTACTAATTCCACACGGGCGAAGCCGCTAATAATTAATTGTCTAAGCGATCTACTTTTTTTGAGCTTATAGGTAAAATATTAGTACGCATATGTCAACGTATACGTTAGTTTATGAAAAAACACGTAAAATTGTAACCTTTTATTTTTAAAACGTTGCATAGGTAACAAACAATATCAATTCTTCTAAAGTAATAAGCACACAGAAAGACACGGTTCCTTTATAGCAAGCAGTGAAAAATGCTAACAAGCTGCCAACAGAAATAATAGCGATAAAGATACTAATAATTTTAGGCTCTAAAGTATTAAATATATGGGACACCTCTGTTTACGATGTGACAGAACGGTGTTTGCGCGGTGAGTAACGTACACAGGTATATTTGAATTCAGAATCTCTAAATATTATAAATAACAAAGTCGCTGTCAGCGTGTCTGTTTCTCCGCTTATTTCTTCTAAACCACATAACGCATTTTGAAAAAGGAGGAGGTTCTATGTTCGATTGCATGTTTTTATTATTTTTACATGTCCATCGATTTCTCTGTCAGTTGTGGACCGATTTTCAAAATTCTTTTTTTAATCGAAAGAATATATTCCCGACGTGGTCCCATATAATTTTTTTCGAAATTGCTTCAGCGCTTTTTGAAAAACAGAACAAAAACGAAAAATACGTATACATAGACGACGTTTTGGTTTTCTCCAATTACGAGTATGTTTAAATTACAAGGCTTTTAGTTCTGGGACCCGTATAACAACAAAAAACTTTTTTTTCAAAAAAAAAACAACCGACTTCCAAAAAAGAAAATTAAAAAATAACTTTAATTTCGGAAGTCGGTGTTTGTATTTTATTTCTTCGTTATTTGACACCGAATGCCGAAATTAAAGTTGTTTTTTAATTTTTAGTGTATTTTATTTTTTGGAAGTCGGATGTTTTTTTTGTAAAAATGTTTTATTTCACTAAATGAAATAGCGTTAAACGAGGAAGGTTTGTGTATATAATTTGCACTCGTGCGGAGCCGGAGCGGGGTGTCTAGTTCTAGATAAATCATTTTAGCCATTGGTAGTCGTCCCGTCGATGTAATGTAAGTCAGTGTTAAATAAAGCAACTATTAGCTTTTCGACCTAACACTGCTGAGTGCTGTGACATCGTCATAAAACGCCTTTATTCGCACATCCGACACAAACCGTTCATTATGTTTCCTTGTTACTTGGAAAACGTCAATTGCACGAGATACGAACCAAGAGAGAATAAGACAGACTGAATGAATTAGTGTCAACACATTAAAGCTGTTTTAACAATAATCAGTTTCCTGTGTCACAGCAAACGTATTATTCAGGGTATGAGAAAACCGACACCTATCGTGATATAAACTTGGTGATACATACATGATGATGATGTTATGATTCTTCTTTTGTTTGTTGTAACTTGGAAATGTATCATCAACTTTTTGCAATTAATGCGAATTGAGAAAAGAGTGTGCAGGGTAGGATTGCTATTTGCATAAAATTGTTTGTTCAGTATCAAACATTATATAAAATCAATTTATTAAATTATCAATTCCGCCGCAATCCCATCGCTTTCCGCTGACTTTTCTTCTCTACAAAGAATAAAATAAAGTAATTTTGCGCGTCTGTCTGTTTCTCCGCAAACTTCCTAAACGTCCATCTGATTTCGATGCGGTTTTCACTAATAGATTCGATAAACGAGGAAGGTTTGTGTATATTTTGCACCCGTCTGGAGCCGAGCCGGTCGCTAGTATTAAATATATTCTATTTCCATCTCGAATTAGCACCTGTTTGCGAAAATGTCGGTTACGTCTTCAACAAGTTAGCATGTCCATCTTGTGATTTTCAATCTTGTGTCAGTTAATCACAGAACATTCGTGGTCGAACCAGTTCTATCTGTAAGTAAAAAAAAAACTGAGATGTTTTTATTGCTTGCTGAAACATTATTCGCGATCTCTCTAAACTTAAGTGATTTCCACAACAATTAATGCAACAAATCATACTAATTCTCATGATTATGACGAATGTTACTGTAACCGGATAATTGCAAACACCGTAAGATTGTAAACTCTCGATAAATTATGAATAGATCATTTCAAATACTATTTTTTATATTTTTAAATGTTTTTTTTACTTTTTTTTTAATTGAAATATTTAAAAATATAATGTAATATGAAACAAATGAATAAACGAAATAATGTATTTGAACACCATTGAAAATAAAGAGTTAACAATTTTACGGGACTTTTCATAAACTGTTTGCAAATTACCCGGTGACATTACTACTCGTATCTCTTTTTATTCAGATTAACTAGTATTTCAGACACCTTCCAAGAAAGTGTTACTCTGACTGACAAAACAAACTTCTAAACAATTTTTATTACAGAGATCAAAATTCATTATGCGAGCGACATTTTAATTAAGCTAAGTGCTGTTCGTTTAAATACCTAAATAAAGGGTGTTACGGAAATGGGTGGTCGTATTGTAGCACGCTTTTATTAGTTTCCCTTGTAACTATGTAAAAAAATTTGAAGTTAAACTTGACCCACTTCCCGCTGTTCGATTGAGCTTAAATTTTGTCATACAAGTTTAGTTTGGATGACAATGCATGCTTAGCTAGGTGACGTCATTCTAAATCCAATACAAACAAATGAAAACAAACAAAAAAAAAATCAAACAAACCAAACAAACAAACAATATGGCGGACTCCCAAAGATGGCGGACTAGTTATTTTTTTATGCATTCCTATGTTAGGGGTATCAAATAAATGAAAGGGTTTGCTGTGATGATAAATATAAAAAATAAAATGACGTAACTCTAAGCGTGTTTTCTTTTACCTGTAATATTATTAAATACTGCTTCTGCTCGTAGAAATAAAACTTTCTTCAATAAAGTACTTAATAGTAAAATCAATCTACCTAGCCTTATCTTGGGGTCGGCTGCCAGTCTAACCGGATGCAGCTGAATACCAGTGTTTTACATGGAGCGACTGCCTATCTGACCTCCATAACCCAGTTACTGGTTAATAACCCCTTGGTAAGACTGGATGTCAGACTTTCGGGTTTCTGACGACCCGTAACGACTGTCAAAGATCCACGAATGAGAGCCGGGACCAACGCGGCAACGGCTTAACGTGCTTTACGAGGCACGGAGGAGTCTCGGTATGTAAAGATGGTGACCCATCCACGGACCAACCCCGGCAAGCGTAGCTCAACCTGATGAATCGACCCGTGCGCTGTTATTACTTTAGCCACTAGTAAAAACCGAAAAAAAAAATTAATCTCCCATACTAATTTTTTTTTTTTTTTTGTGTACGAGTACTATGCCATCCTTGACGAAAGTTGTTCATTTCCATGGACTTTAGGAAGTATCTAAAATATGATCACCCATTTTCGTTACGCCCTGTATAAAGGTGTACATGTTCTTTAGACTGACAATGCAGACCTGACCTTCGCAGGTCGATGTTCCGCGTGGGTAGAAGCCAGTCCAGGCTAAGTGGCTTTTGTTCGAGCTATCATACACATACGCGATGTATACTTACTTTCCTTTATGCTCAAGGAATGTGAAGAACTTTGAGTGCCTGTAGGCGTAGTTATAATGGTTGATAAGTTCTGTGTGGTAAGAAAAGGGAAATTAATCATCTTGGCAATGTTAGTTAATTTAGTAGTTCAACATCCTATTATAATATAATCTATACATATAATAAAGTAAAGTAATAACAGCCGCACGGGTCGATCCATGAGGTTAAGCTACGCTTGCCGGGGTTGGTCCATGAATGGGGACCATCTTTACATACCGAGACTCCTCCGTGCCTCGGAAAGCACGTTAGGCCGTTGGTCCCGGCTGTCAATCGTGGATCTTTGATAGTCGTTACAGGTCGTCAGAAGCCCGAAAGTCTGACATCCAGTCTTACCAAGGGGTATCGTATTACTCAGTAACTGGGTTGTGGAGGTCAGATAGGCAGTCGCTCCATTTAAAATACTGTTATTTAGCTGCATCCGGTTAGACTGGAAGCCGGCCTCAAGATAGTTGGGAATAGGCTAGGCAGATTGATATTCAAATTAAATTGTAAAATGCCAATATCTGTACAGAAAAATGACTAGGGGGGTTCTTTGTTAGAGCAACAGAAACCAAAAATCTATTTTTAGAATTTGTCTGTGTGTCGGTATGTTTGTACGCGCATCACGCAAAAACTACTGCATGGAATTGAATGCAGTTTGCACCGATGTTTTGCTAGAGGTCTTAATTAAAATATAGGCTCCATTCTATCGCAAGAAAATATCTTATAGAGTATTTTAAATGCGAAAGTTTGGATGGATGGATAGATGGATGTTAGTTATTCAATCATGCCAGAATGACTGGATCTGGATGAAATTTGGTACAGAGATAGATTATAGTCTGGAATAGCACTACTCTTTATTTGTTATTGGTGAAGTACTAATTCCACGCGGATGCGCGGGCTTGCAGATGGGAACGGTACAAAATGACGTTTTAGTTGCGCAAATTCCATTTACGTGGCTAATTCTGGATACTCGCGACCACGACCTTTTGGCTGCTAACCGCTTCCGCAAAAAAACTGATTGCGATAATTATACAGCACAACAATAATTCTTAATAATATTTAACACAATGAAATGTGTTGTTTATCCTGCCTGGTGAAACCGCTGAAGCGATAACAGTAATAGGGTACTAAATTGAATTGTAGGTAATGACGTGTAACTTGTGGTAACTTGAAAATAATGTTCACTATTATGAGAAACTAGCTTCTGCCTGCGGCATCGCCCGTGTGGAATAAGTACTTCCCCCGCCCCGTTATAAACTTTCAACCCCTTTTTCCACCCCCTTAAGGGTTGAATTTCGAAAAACTCTTTCTTAGGGGTTGTCTCCACGAGCGAGAGAATCGCGACGATATTATCGTCGTGCCACATATTTCTATACAATCTCTCGCCGCGATAACATCGCCGTGTGTAGACACGTTCTAAGAGAGTGTATAGAAATACGTGCCACGACGATAATATCGCCGGATTATCTCGCTCGTGGAGACGGCCCCTTAATGGATACCTACTCTTCACAAAGAACACATCCTCCAAATTTCTAGTCTCTAGGTGCAGTGGGTTAGGATGTGCGTTGATATATCAGTCAGTCAGTCAGGAATTTTATAAATACAGATGGAGTTGCCCCCACTGCAGGAAAGGTCAGTAAAGCGAACGAACTAATATAATATCACCAGGCTTGCCTACTGCGTGTTTCCTAAAAAATATTTCCAACATCGAATGTCTGTGGATAGGTATCTCATTTGTTACAGGCCTGCTTCCCATTTCTGGGCTAAGCTTTATTCCATTCATGGGAAAAGGTTGTCCCCATCGTTCCACTTCTTTCCGTCTTGTGATTCTCGCCAATTTCTGAGGCTGCGAGATGGCGAGACAACGTTGTCTCGCCATCTTCTGTTCGGTCTTCCGAAAATCCGTCTAGTTATGTGAGGGCTCCAGTCTTCCCGAGGCGGCGGCGCGTAGTGTTACACGCGCGCCCCTATTGAACGTCACGGGGAGAGTCTTACCCTCACGTGCTTGAGGTGACCCGCAAAGGCCGGACTAGCCGGGGATCGTGGAAGGCGCACTAGTTCTCATGATCCCCGGTCCAAGTGAAGGAAGGGAACACCGGCGTGGTTTTTAGTCAGTAAGAGTCTGAAAGACCCGGGATGTCCTTCGCCAGAGGCAGGCGAAAGACATCCATGACGATTTTCCAACCCGGAAAAAAAAAATGGTTCCAGTCTTACGATAGACATATGCGAGCGTTAAAAAGGATATAAACAGAAAAACAACACCAGGCAATTACTTTGTAGCGAAAATGATTCCACAATTGATAAGGTCATAGGTTGATCACATCAGTTGAACAATGCAATCAAAGAATGCAAAGAGCAACGAGGAGGCTAGGCAATAAATCAAATAATATGAACGCAGGGACGCTATCAATGAGCCGACGTGAGTTATGAACTCCAGAGTACTGAGACGACGAGGTGGTCACTACAAGAGATGGCATTGTCAAAATCTCTATACAGGATGTAAAGGAAAGGTATGGTCATATTTTGAGAATCTGCATCTGCCCATCGAAATGAACAACTTTCTCTAAGAAAAAAAAGAAAATTCCTAAAAAAAAAATAGAACTTTTCATACAAAGTATATCCCATCCAAGCGTTTTGAGAAAACATTCATTGTGCGTACAGCTAGGGAGTGGAATTCCCTACCGGAGTCTGTGTTTCCTGATAGCTACAACCTGGGAGTCTTTAAGTCAAGAGTGAATAGGTTACTTCTAGGCAAGCGTGCTCCATCTTCGACCACTTCATCGCTTACCATCAGGTGAGATAGTGGTCAAACGCGTACCTATCAACAATAAAAATAAATATATTTGTATGGGAGGCAAAAAAAAATTTTGTGTATTTCCTCAGGTTTTCTTGAATAAAGTTGTTCATTTCGATGGGCAATGCAGTTCTTAAAATATGACCACGCCTTTCCGTTACACGCTGTATTGTATAAATCAAAGTCGCTTTCCGTGTCTGTCTGTTTCTCCACTAACTCCTCCTAAACCACACGACGGATTTTGATAAGGCTTTCACTAATAGAAAGAGCGATAAACGAGGAAGGTTTCTGTTTATAATTTGTACCCGTGCGGAGCCGGCGCGGCGGCCCTAGTTTTCCGTACAAACCAAGCGTGTCAGTAAATGTCACTGTATATACTCATAAAAATTGTCGGCTCGTGACAATGAGGGCTACCGTTTTTCTGCTCATCAGTTGGCCTCACTGGCGAGGAAGGTCCTTAAGGCCCTACTAACGGCCAAGTGGCGCCCTCATTGAATAAAAAATCGTAAGTAGTAGGCAAAAGTATCAGAAACGGTCGTACTATGTTTACGAAACATTTTGAGACATGTTTTAACAACGTAAAAATACTTTATCCCCTTTGTAACAAACGTGACGTTGGATTCTTTAATATTTATTTTATGTGCTATACTACGATTTTTTATTCAATGAGGGCGCCACTTGGCCGGTAGTAGACTCTTATGTATAGCTGTTTCATTTAAAAATAGAGAACCGCTCCGGCTTTGCAGGGGTACAAACACCTAAATCTTCTTCATGAATAATCCTCTGTCTTTTCATTAACCGCACGAAAATCCGTTCAGTAGTTTTTGAGTTTATCGCGAACAGAGAGTCAGACGCGGCGGGGGCTTTGTTTTATATGTTATGATCATTTCTAATGATGTAAATGTGCGATGAAATATAACATCAGTTATGCCACATTATTGCGCAGTCCCGTTTTGTTCGATAAAAAAGAAAGACAAAAGTTTCCGAAAAACAAAACTCCCTAAAGCAGTGGTTGGTAGAACCGTATCTTACTCTGCCATAAATGAATCGGTTATTGCAAAAAATCTATATAATTTCGACTTTTAATTGTATTCAGTAACTTGACAGTTCTAAGAAAAATAATGTTAAGTGTACGTGTTTTCGTGATTTTAAGACAAGTTATTAAATTTAAAATAAAAAGTTTGCTTACAAGTACATTTTTGATGTTCATTCCTACACCAACTCAATACCTGTTTTTTGGTCAAAATCTGGTCCCTTCAACTGATAAAACTAAAAGTCGAACTATAAGAGAATAATAAATTATGTAGTTGAAAGCCCACAACCAGTGACATTTGACATTTCGAAGACCGCACTCTAGTGGCGAATTCAAACGCGATAACCCTCATTTTTACTATGGCCATTAAACATAGAGCATGCGCGGTGCAAATACTATTATGAACAGACAAGCTCGTGGCTAAAGTAATAACAGCCGCACGGGTCAATCCATCAGGTTAAGCTACGCTTGCCGGGGCTGGTCCGTGGATGGGTGACCATTTTAACATACAGAGACTCCTCCGTACCTCGAAAAGCACGTTAAGCTGTTGATCCCGGTTGTCAATCGAGGATCTTTGACAGCCGTTTCGGGTCGTCAGAAGCCCGAAAGTCTGACATCCAGTCTTACCAAGGGGTATCGTATTACCCAGTAACTGGGTTGTGGAGGTCAGATAGGCAGTCGCTCCATGTAAAATACTGGTATTCAGCTGCATCGGTTAGACTGGAAGCCGATCCCAAGATAGTTGGGTAAAAGCTAGGCAGATTGAAGTGACAGTTTCTTATTCTAGACCTCTGTAAGCGAGACTATCCTACTTCCAACTAATTTATAAATGTGAAAATTTGTGAGGATGTATGTTGCTCTTTCACGCAAAAAGTACTGAACGGATTTTGATAAAACTTTACAGTAATATTGCTTACTCATCAGAAAAACACATAGGCTATAATTTATAATGCAGGGAAGTACTAATACCACGCGAGTGAAGCCGCGGCCAGAAGCTAGTTTACAATAATATTTCAATGGAAATCTCAATACTAGCAAATCAACTGAAAGTCAAACCTTGTCCTTGTTTGTAAGCAAAGAAATCTAATGCGAAGTAGGAACAAGCGCATATTTGCGCTGCAGATAAATATGCACTTGTTCTTACCTGTTCATCCTCATCATTTGGTTTTCAACCTCTATACACGAAACAAGCTAATCCCAAACCTTCGTAAGTGACCAACTGTTTTTGTGAGAAACCTCCAATGTGTGAGAATAACATTAGGGTTCCTTGAATTCTCGCTTTCCCATGTTCGACTTTAGTAATGGCGTCCTAAGTAATCGTTGCCCCACACGCAAAAACTTGTAAACTCACATACACAAGACGTCGGCCATACAAATATTTGTTCCGTGCGGGAATCGAACCCGCAACAAGCAGCACAGCAGCCGAACGCTTAACCACTCCACCAACCGTGTCGTCATTGCCGGTACGTAGATTCCTTGCTCTGTAAACAAACCGATGTACTACACTACATGTGGCCGAGCTGTTAGATAAACATTTACTTGCACTGCCTGTCCGTTGACAGGTTTTATGATGCGCGCATGTGTGGGTTTGTACGACCTATATTAACGGTTCGTTACGTCCAGCAGTAGTCAATTTATTGGTAGTTTTGCCGGAATCACAGGATATGGGTCCGTGAATGCAGTGTGTTCTTTTGCCTTCGTTTTAAAAGGAGTTTTAATGTATGACTAACTAGCTGCGCCCCGCGTTTTACCTGCGTAGACCGGGATAAAAAATAGCCTATGCGTTAATCCAGGGTATAAGCTATCTAAATACCAAATTTCATCCAAATTAGTCCAGCAGTTTCAGCGTAAAGAAGTAACAAACATTCAAACACAAACTTTTGCCTTTATAATTTTAGTGTACTAGTTTCTGCCAGCGGCTTCACCCGCGTAAAGTAAAGTAGCCTATGTTTTAATCCAGATTATAATCTATCCAAGTAAAAATTTTCATTCAAATCCCTTCAGCCGTACAAATATACAAACTTCGCATTTATAATATAGCTGTGCCCGCGGTTTCACCCGCGTTTATGTATCTTTAGTAAATTTTTTTTTTTTTTTTTCATAGAAAGTATCTTATGTTACTTCTAATACCTCCAAGAATATGTTTACAAAGTTTCATGATGATCGGTTAAGTAGTTTTCGCGTGAAAGCGTAACAAACAAACTTACATTCACATTTATAATATTAATATGATTGTTGTAGGATAGTAGGATTAGTGTGATAGCAGGATATCTTGTCTGACTAGCACTTCCAAGGTTAGTACCAAAGTTTTACTGCCCAGGGTCCGTCAAAGCTCACTTTAGCATTGACCGTAGTGTTGTGGAAGTTCTTTTGTCCGTACCAGAATGTTGTTGTTAGACTTCTCATACATCTGCCTGGGGTCGCAGGTCACAAGGGTGGGTTTTAGTCAGTAAAAGTCTGACACTCCCGCCCCACCCAGAGCGGGAGAAAACATTGGATGATTTACCACCCTCCAAATAAAAAAAAACCTGGCACTCCGGGAGTACCGTCAGAAGTTAAAAAAAAAAGTGTGTGTGTACTTATGTACGCACGTAAGAAGTTATACTTCTTGGGCGTAACAAGATAGAAAACCAAACTGTCACAAAGTTTACAAAAGGACAAACAATCATTCTTCATGAACCACAGACCATAGCTTCAAGGTGGTGGTCGGTTCTAGCTAACTTCAACCTGTGAATTTTGTGTGACAGTGATGCGCGCGCATCTTAAAATTTCACTCTCATCATTTTTTCATTACGCCAAGTATAACTTTAAAAACTTGAACAAAAATGCCCAACGCGCCTTGCGATCTACAAGGGCTACTACGCTGCGCGTCGTAGCACTCGTAGAGAATCGCGTAGCGGTGTCGGTGTCGCGCGAGTTCAATTTTATTGTTTTCCCATCTCAAAACTGCCCAACGCGCCTAAAGAAGTTTTCACTTCAAAAAAGACCTGTCGTAGGTATATAAAGCAGCCTACCTTCTTGCGTGAGGCATTCGAGGTTATTTCTACACTGGAACTGAGTCGAATAGTAAAACAGAACCTTTGTGTTAAGGTCGAAAGTCGTAAACACACGCGTATTTCAGAAAATGTTGAATATTTCCATTTAGCCTTTGAGTCAAACTTTAAGAGGATTACGCAGCCTCCACATTTCTAATTTCGGATCTTACACCTCACTGTTTCCGACATCCATCGTCATGTCATATACCGTTGTCTATCTCTTCGTTAAGGACGTGCCCACTCATATTACTTTAATTGAATACTAGCTCTTACCCGCGGCTTTGTTCCCAGGGCCTGTATCACGGCAACCGTGCATTTTTTTGGATAAACTATAAAATTAAACGATATCGTTATCGTTTAGCGGATAAGTAAAGATTTTTTGTAATCGTACTTTCTGAGACTACTATTCACACATTAAACGAAAACACATGTTATATTACTGAAAAAAGTAAAACTACTACTAGGTAAATCGCAATATTTGACGACAAAACCTAAAATTTACTAAGTTTTACCGGTAAAAGTCCTAATTAATGACTGATTGTTTCGCTTACCAAAAACTGACTTTTACCAGTAAGTATTGGAACATTGTAATTATTATTTTTTGCATTTTACAGTTACATATACACTAACAAACATATCAACACAATTTTATCTCTTTATTATGGTATGAATAAAGTCAAGTTCCAATCACTTACATTACAAGTGTCTTACGTACTTGTAACGTTAATTAATTAAGCACTTATTGCTCACGAGTAGTCTTACTCTCAAGTTTCATGTTATCAGTTGAAATTATCGGTCAAAAGTAGTGAGTTCACTTGTCTGAATAAACCAGTTTAATAGCCTGTTAGTTTAATCAGCCCTTTACCGTTCTCATTGCTGGGATATGGGCCTCCTCTCTATCAGAGGGAATGGGACTCAATCCACCACGCGGGTTCCATGCGGGTTGGTGGATGTCACATGTCTTCGAATTTTTGGTTCTGGGACATGCCGGTTTCATAACGAATGTTTTCATTTACCGTTTTGGGAGCAGTGGTGATGAAATTATTTACAAAAAGCGCCTGCCTGGGTGCGTTACCACTGGGCCACTACTACTCCTATACCTGTTAGCATTATAAAAATCATCACTGAAAACCGCAGGGAGTCAAAGTTCAAACTATTATTTATGAAAGTACATAGGACGTTTTCAGTCCCAAGATTTCGCCTACAACAAATCTTATAGCAACACTTGTAGCAAGCCGTTATTTCAGGGATTAAAGTCAGTCAAAACCAGAGTAGCGAAATAAATCTTAAGGTTTTACTCAAGTAGGTCAGAGACTCATTAAAAATACTTTTTGATATTTTTGCGCGCAACTCTTGCCCGTGGTCTCTGGTATCTTAATGTCATATTTTAATGTCGTTTGCCGAGTCCCGTTCCCTCAATATTTGTTTTAGTTTTGTGTTTCGTATAGAATGGGTTTGGTTTTATATTTTAAAGTGCTTTTTGAAGACTTAGAGATTCCTTGAAAGTCACTTGCTCAGTAAGTTGGTAAAATTGTATAAGTTACACATGAATTTTCCAGTCAAGCATCGTATTGCAACGTATGATGGAACTAAATGGGGACTAGGGTCACGGGAGTGATCGAAAGTCACCGCGGCCCTGGCACGGGTAACTGAAGGAACACAAGTCTTAGTGGGTTTTAGTCAGTAATACTGTGACACGCCCTCCCGCTCCACCCAGAGCGGGAGAAGTTATTAGATGATTTCCCACTAAAAAAAAAACCGGCCAAGTGCGTGTCGGACATCACAAATTTAGGGTTCCATAACAAATGAGAAAATTTCAAAGAAAAAATTTGAATTATTAATATTTTGGTATAAATTGTTAGTAAACTATAAGTACGTAATAATAAACATTATTACCAAATTTCAAGTTCATAGGTCAAAAGGGATGTAAAAAAATCTTCGGAATAAATTTTTGTGGACAGACGGACACGTGAGTGAACCTTCGGGAACCCTTAAAAAAGCTAAATGGGGAGGAGAAGAAAAGGATTCTCTTTGTTGTTTATAAACGTTAAAGAGTACCATTCAATTATCTAAATGGACCGCACAAACAATGAACATTATTAAGTTGGTGCCAGGCCGTCTTGCTAAATTGGCGTCTGCGGTTACTAGACGTGAAACTTGACTGTGTGGTCTATTTCAGTCCCGCGTTTACGTTTATGATTATGCATAATGACTAATACATATTCAAGGCATATTCCATAGATTGAGACATTTTGTTCTAATTGCGTTTGTAATAAATAATAATTTATGTGTTTGTCGCTTTCCGACAAGACTTTTAAGTCATCGTGAAAATGTGTAACTATACAACTTTCACTATGGGCCCACTTTTGCCAAAAAACTAGTTGAAATAAACACATTTTGTCGCGTTATGGGAATATCAATGTGAGTATAAATCAAGATGGGAGTATCAATCCTACTGAACAGCAATTTTTTTTCATACTTCATTGTCTTTCCATAGTAAAAGTTGTTTATAATTATTAAGTCACTTTGTAGAACTATTCTATAGGCCCTCTAAATTATAGATGTATTACGGCTATAAAGACCCGACAGCTAGAGTTGTCTCAGAATTGATGTTAGAATTGATGCCAAATGTCATGATTTCATGAATTACCACATTTGACATCAATTCTATTCTAACTGAAAGAGTTGTATTGATGAATTTAATTATTATAATTCTATAAATACATACTTGCTACGGCCGCGAATCATATTTTGACCTAGATACAACTTGATAGTGATACTGACCTGCAAAATAATTGCAAAAAACGTAAGAAAATTTGAATTTCGTGGGCTACATTCCAAATGTAAGTATTTCATGAAATCATGACATTTGACATCAATTCTAACTGAGAGATATGTATTGATGATTTCAATGATTATAATTCTATAAATACATACTTGCTACGCCCACGAATCAAATGTTGCCCAAGATACAACCTAACACTGACCTGCAAATTGCAAAAAACGTAAGAAAATTTGAATTTCGCGGGCTACCCTGAAGCTTCCACCTTAAGCACATAATCTCTAGTTGGATTTATTTATTTAGGTCTAATGTTTTAGTTTTATTCTTAAAAGAGTTTCCCCACACTAAGAATTTACTATCTTGGATACGTTCACAAACATGTAAACTCACATACGAAAGACACCCATATCCGGAACAACTATCTGTAGGCCATACAAATATTTGTTTCGTGCGGGAGTCGAACCCGCGACACGCAGCGGCGCAGCCAATCGTTCAACCACTACGCCAATCGTGTGTTGTGATTCTTATAACTTCGTGCATGGTTCATAATGCTGAAGGGTTGCAGAGTTTTATTAAAGCCATTTTTTATGAAGAAGTCATTTAAAGGTGACATTTTTTCCAGTTCAAAGCCAGTTATTTAATATTTCGCCCCCACCACCGGCGCCATAAATATGGCAATACATTTTTATTGGTCGTAACTTAGTTTCTAGGATTTACCGCGTGTACGCTCGCACGCAATATTCTTAATAAATTATCATCACAATATTAAAATTGTCGCTTTTGGACTTTAGTAATGTTATTTCATGGTAGTTTATTATGCTATTTTGTTTCAAGTTGGTGGGTATGTATTCCGGTAAAAACGCTGATTCTTTCTGATACAATTTTCCTCATTGACCCAATTTTCTTTACGCATATCAGTAGCGGTGTACCTAAATAATTGAGATCAAGGTTGGATGACAGAGTTATCGAATGCCAGATTGTTGAGACTGCATTTTATTACTACGTAAATTAACTTCTATTTTAGACAAATTCGTTCACCCGTTCTGGCATGATTGAGTTACAAACATCCATCCATCCAAACTTTCTCATTTATAATATAAGTAGGATAGTATTTGTAGGATTATCGGTTGTTATAAATATTTACAATGTATTTAAATAAGACATGTGCGACGTGTTGAATGGTAGCACGTGTCAATGACTCAGTGTGTTGTACTTTGTGTGAGTGTGAGTGTCAATGACCTTTGCATCTTGTATTGTTCGTATTCAACATATTAATGGTAGGTACTATTGCTTCTGCCAACAACAATAATTTGGATACTTACTAATTTTGATCAGCTGATGATAACTTAGTACGGAAAAGCCATTTTTATTGGGACTTCTCTTAGGCCTTCCTAAGAGAAAGCGGTTCATTTCCATAGGCAGAAGAAGTATTTAAAATAATATGACCACCCGTTTTCGTTATACCCAGTAGGTACCTACCTATTTTCATTCTTTGGCATAGCGCTAAGTACGCGCCAATACTTGGCGATTTTGAAAACTACCAAATATGGGATTTTGTGTCTTTTCATCGCTACGACCTTCATGTATACTTTTACTAGTCAATCAGATTTACTTGTTAATCAGATTTCTTTCCATAATCCACTATCTATTTCCATAATCTGATTAGCGAGTGGGACTGGTCTGTAACTTTGATATACATAAAGTCGCATAGTAAAATATCAATTTCCTGGGCATTTTTAACACGCTGTTTTAGATTCACCTGTAATGTAAATATGTAAAAAAATCTTATAAATTAAAGGAGGCTGGCGAGAATGTATGTAGAATTGTACCCACTGTTAGGAGTAACGTGCAGTATGGAAACTTATAACTAGTGATAGAACTTTATAAAACTAGCAAAAAAGCCAATGGGCAGTAAGTTGTAGAAGATGGGAGAAAAAAGATACGCAAGCTAAAGCGTTATAACCTAAAACTAATCAAATAACGCTTATTAGTATCAAAAAGGTGTTCAATCGGAATAGAAATACACTATAGTGGTTACTGCATCTGACTGGAGAATATATAGGTAGGAGGTACCTATCTAGACTTGCCTACTTAAAATAAAAAATACGTCTGGGAGCTAGGAACTAAAGTTAGAATATAGCATAGGTTGACTAATTTGAAGAACGAATGAAACTATAATAATTATTGGCTAAAAACTAAGCTGAGACATAGTCTCTAGATGAGACGATGTCTCAGCTTAGTTAGAATTTATGTACATTTAAGTTTAATTGACTCAACGTGTCTAGTTGCGACCAAGATCCCTTCTAAAGACTGGTTCCTCGTGGTTTCACCTGCGTTATGTTTTGAAATTGGTTATTGCTTTGCTCTCGTAGGACATAGCGCGATGTTATATAACCTATACTAGCTGTCCCTCGGGGTTTCACCCGCATCTTTAGTTACTACTCCGCTCCCGTAGATCGCAGCATGATGATATATTAACTAATACCTTCCTCGATAAATGGGCTATCCAACACAATAATGTTTTATCAATTCGAACAGTAGTTTCTGAGATTAGCGCGTACAACAATGAAACTCTTCAGCTTTATAATATTAGCATAGAATATGATTACTCTATGATAACGTAGCTTTATATGGGTAAAAGAATTTTGAAATCGGTTGGATAGTTTTAGAGTTTATCCATTAAAAACAAACAAATTTTTCCTCTTTATAATATTACTTTTTTTTTTAATTAGTATAGATTAAGCACTTGGATTTTTAAACAAAAGGTTTGTTGAATAAAACAATATTTACATACAAAAATCTTTTATTCTGCTTGAGATTTTAAAATACAGGTTGTGGATAAAAAATAGGATAAGGGCAGGAGGATGATGATTGTAATAAATACTGATACAGTAATAGTACATTTGTTTTATCTTGTTACTGTTTGTTCCTAGATAATCTTTAATATATTATTTATCTAATTAAAAGATTATCCAAGAACGAAGCTGGTGCAGCAACATAGCTTTGGTGTCTGGCATAACCCATGTACCACAATATGCTCATTATATGCGAGCAACAACCTACTGTCCGTGTCCCTACGGGACAGTGACAATAATATCCTAATATGGCACCTCGCCCCTCCAGCCTTCTATCTATTGCAATGTAAGTAAAATAGGACTTACTTCCTACATGCCTCGACTTAATTCTGCCACGTATGTAAAATGGTTGGCTGTCATGAAATATCCCTTCTAGAGGTGTGTTGTCACGGCAAACTTCTAAGGCATATATTCCGTGAGCTCTAAGGTGCTCCCCAACATATGATTTTGCCTGTTTTATTTGATATGTACCCAGTGCGATTAGTTCCAGATCATCTGTTGTCAATTCAGGGAATTCTATATTTGAATGGGTAATATTTTGGAACATTGTGTGTCTCATATTTAAATTATTTTGTTGAACAATTTCAGCGAGTTCATTATTTTCAAATATTTTATCTTGTATTATTTGTATTACTTCATGGACATTGGTTCGTTCCCTGAATTGAACAGCAAAATGATTTATTAAAGCAGCAGCAATCGAAAAATCTTGCATAATATGAGGGCACCTTTTATTTAAATAATCTGCACGGAATATTTTGAAATCCCTACTGAATCTTCCATTGACAGCTTCAACCACCCATCTATTCATGGTCACACATCTCGAGATATTGGCTTGGAGAGTCGAGAGTTGTCTTTCTCCTGTCGAAATAGTTTCAGGCATATGTACCAAGAAACCTTTATCTGCCATATTGTCTGCACAGTCTCTAAATCCACGGTCCAAAATAAAAACATCATCTTCCTTAAACAAATCCGTAAAAGCACCTCGCTCTGACATAAGGTCATTCATAATTGAAGCGTCATTTTTGGTGGCTGGATATGGACCCACTGCCTCAATGATGTAACCATCGCAGCAAACAATTAGAAAAGGTTTCACTAAATTATAGTATTTATGAAGAGAATACGTTTCTTTTTGATATAAATAATTACTACTCTTTTGAGTGCTTAAATAAGTACCATCAGCTATGGCAATCAAACGTCTTTCTTCAATGGGCGCTTCAGGATTTCCAAAAAGATGATTAGCCAGCAATGTATTTCTGGCAACAAATTCTTCCCTTGGCTTGTGTGCCCATCCCAAATGTCTAGGCACATAGTCCTGACAAAGAATTTCTCGCGCCTGATGCATATATTCTTCCAATGTTCTTCTAGGTATTTAAAATAATGCTGCAATTCTTTCATCACTATCTCCAGTCCGCATTTTACAAAGAAATGCACTAAAACCGCATTTTATTTTAGGGGTGTTTAGCCGTGGCACTTCTGTCAAAATCTCATTATATTCATTTTTTGTCCGTCCAAACCAGTACTTAAAAAGATGGTCATCAATATTTTCAGGATTCAGAAAATCCAATTTTGAATCCTCGGAAAGTAAATAAACAAATTCTTCGATGTGTGAAGCACTAAATGTTGAAATAGAATTTTCATCAGCATATAATTCATGAAAAAGGTTGGCATCTAAGTGATAATTGCAAATTCGTGCATTTCTGGGAATATAAAAATTGAATTCCTTCATAATCTGTTTTCTAAGTCCATCAGGCACACGTCGTTTTTCACTGTCATTGCACTCTAAAAACAAGCAACGACGTGCTGTATCAGCTGCTCTTCTTATTGTAGGCAATGTAATTTGTTCAGCAGATGTTTCCTGTATTGGAGATCTTGTGATAGACGCACCAGCCTCTTCAAATTCTGCAGTGTCAGCTGCTTGTGTTGTGGGCAATACTTGCTCAGGAGATGTTTCATTCAAAAGATGATCTCCAGATGTCGATGGAATGACCTCTACAACTTGCTCCATGTGTTGTGAAGATGTAGGCTGTACACTACCTCCTACACTAGATATAGAAGGTGCAACAGGGGCAGAACTTCTGTGAGAGCTGTCAATCACTCTTTGTGCACGTAAATAGCAAGGCACACATACTTCATCATTATCAGTTAACTGAAACAATAAAAGTAAAAAGCTTTAAAATCACTATACTATAAAAAAAGTTTATTGAGTATGCACATCATTAACAGTCACTTGGTGTGTTCTAGCTAAGTCATTGCTACTCATCAATTGGTGAATATTATCTCATTGAGCCTCGTGGCGGTCACCGGTGACCGCACGCATTGTCTTTCTATTGTGTCTGTAATTACGGGGCTTAATGAGTTAATCGTGCTCCATCTTCGACCACATCATCGCTTACCATCAGGTGAGATAGTGGTCAAACGCGAGCCTATCAAACATAAAAAAAAAAAAAAAAAAATTGGCATTGGTAATCAAAAATGGCATCTTGAACACAATTAGCTGCAAGAATTGCAATTGATTTCTGAGGTCTTTTGTTTACCACAGAAAACATAATATTTTTAATGCAATTGTGGATGCTAAGGTATTGTCATTTAGGTATCTGTGGAAACCTATAAGAGGTGACACCCATCATCTCAGAGGGAATATCTGCAGCAATTGCATGCAATGGCACTTTTTCTACTGAGTAGCGATGATTTAGTTCAAACACATTTATCTTTTTTTATTTAATTACAAACCTGGCGGGGTCTTATCCATTCAGACACAACGTTTCCTATTAGCACTTCTCTTTCAGACATTTCTGGTCTGAGGACCAGTCTACTCCTGATTCTCAAAATAGATCTGCCACACCCAGCACACACATTACGATGTTAATGTTATAATAATGTCAGTGAATCAAAAGCAAGAATGTGATCATTTCTTATCATTTGTGGGTGTGGAGTGGATCATAACAATCAAACGGATACAAAACCACACCACGGGTTGCTACTGAGGTAGGTAATGAGCTTATTTGGAAGCGGGCCGCGTAACAGTCATAGCACATATTTATAATATAAGATTTTGAGCTTAAGTATTATATATTAAAATACTTACATCACACGTATAAACCCATCTTTGAACTCTCTCAACTACCTGAGCACTTTCGTCGGGACAGACGATGTCTCCGTAGTCGAGCAATGCGCAATTGACAATTCACACAACGCATTTTAACGGGTAACTAAGGCCAAACGATGTAAAAATCGGAATCCAAAGGTAAAAGCTGTTGTCTAAGTCGGTATGTAGAATAATAATCAGTCCAAAAGTAAAGCCAAGTCGTCAATAATCCACAAAATCGCATAGAACAGTAGATATCCCACGTTAGCCGTTGAAAACAAACAATGGAATAACAATCATTTGTTTTGTTTTGACAAATTGACACAGATTATACCACCAGCTTTTAGCATAACGTTCCATCCTACGTTATCAAAAATGATCGTTTATAATTATTATTTTTAGTATTGCATATTTCTATTCAAAAATATAAATGTGTTTTTTAACTTTTATATTTAATACTAACTTATGTGTTTTATTTATTATATTATACATGTATTATATTTAAAAAAAAGACAAGCGTAAACGTTGACAATAGTAACAACATAAATCGGTTGGAATGTAATTCGAAACATGGTGCGTTTAGTAACTGCCACACAATAACATGGTGCGTTACCGTGCGTTTAGTGACTCATTTTTAAGTAAATAAAAATCTTTTCTAACTTTTGATTCCCATCTTCTAGTGACTCAATACTTTTTATATAATCCTCTTATAAACACTCATTTATAATAAATATACACTTACAAGTGAATGGCTCTTTGTTAATTTATAAATAATGTGGGGCCAAACACGCCATCCTTCTTTGACCCACTCCCGGTTTCCAATTGAGCTGAAATTTTGCATGTTTTAGGATGACAACATGGTTATTAGCTAAGTGACGTCATTCTAAATCTAATAAGCCGGACTCCCAAAGCTAGCGAACTGAAAGCTTGTTAATAGTTTTTTAAACTATAATATTTTATTAGCTCTAAGTACACAAATCAATGATAAGTGAAAAGTTCAGTGTTGGTAGTTACAAAATGGGTACAAAATGATAAGGAATCTTTGTTATCGGGTATGCTAATAGTGGGTTTTGGCTTGGTTTTCATATGGAAGGGTGTAATGTATGTCAACAATTATTTATCATACACGTGATCAAACTTGTAAGCTTTGGCCTGATTTGGCTTATCATTATGACAAAAATATATTTAATATTAAAAAAAAAACCGACTAAAAGACTAGGTACTTGAAAAGTGACTTGTTTGGAACTCTTTAGTTGTTTTTTTGTCTACATTTTAGTGAGTTATATTTTTGGAATCGCATCCTCGAACCCTTTATTTTGATACTTAATATAGTTCGTCGACTTTATTTTTTTTCTTTTTCACAATATGGCGTCTGGTCGTCGCCATATTGTATTTTTATTACTGTTATGTGATGTTATGCACTCGCAAGATTAAGGCGAATCGATTGACGTAATAATTATCAAAATCGGCCCACGCGTTTGGTTTCTACAGTGCCACAAATGAAGAAACATACATACCTACATAGGCTGATAAACACATAACCTTCCCTTGCCTCGCGCATTCGGGGAAAAACGGTAGAATCTTGAATATGCTTATAATAATAATAATAATAATAAAGCCCTTTAATCAGACCAACTTAGCATCTATTTACAAAGTATTAAAAATTATGAGTATGGATATACCAATATTTCTTTTTTTTTTTTTTTTGTAGCTTAACTAATCTTGTTCTATTCTAATATTTTATTATTTTCTGCAGGTCTGTTTGCCAGTCGGCAAAGGCCTCCTCCAACCTTTTCCATTCCTGTCTATCTTGGGCCACTCTATTCCACGTTACTCCTGCTACTTGCCGTATATCATCGTCCCACCTTTTCTGTGGTCTGCCTCTTTTCCTTTTCCCTTCTCTAGGGTACCATCGCGTTACAATTTTGCTCCATTTCTCTTGGCCTCTTATCATGTGCCCTGCCCATTGCCATTTGAGTCTTCTGATTTTGGATGTTATGTCTATGACCTTCGTCTTTTTCCTGATGACATGGTTTTTTATTCGGTCCGACCTTTTCAAATTCAGCATACTTCTTTCCATTGCATATTGGCAGGTTTCCAGTTTTCTCGTCGTATTGTGTGTTAAAGCCCATGTTTGGCTGCCATACATTAAAACAGGTAGTACACAGGTGTTGAAAAGTTTTTTCTTTACATTAATGTGAAGAGTTTTGTCTTTCATGACCTCTCTCAGACTCCAGTATCTCTTCCAGCCATTTGTAATTCTTCTCTCAACTTCTTTGCGTATAGGATCCTCTTGTGTTATTAGCTGTCCCAGATAGATGTATTCGTCGGTGTAATCGATTTGATTATTTCCTAGATGTATGGTGGTTTTCTTCCCGTTTGTCATAACCTTTGTTTTCTCTGGGTTCAACTTTAAACCTATCTTCTCACTTTCATCCGCTAGTTCATGTATCATTTGTTGTATGTTTTCCGGTGTTTCAGCAAATAAAACTATATCGTCTGCGAACCTCAAGTGTGTTAGGGAGGTCCCGTCGACATTGATTCCGAGGTTTTCCCAGTTAAGACCCCTAAAAATTGTTTCGAGAACCGCTGAGAATAGTTTTGGAGATAGAGGGTCTCCTTGTCTAACACCCCTTTCTACTCTAAATGGTTTACCTTTCTTTTCTAGTTGGATTCTCGCGGTACTATGACTATATACATTTTTTATTAAGCGGTACAGACGCGGTGGGGGACTTTGTTTTTCTATCACTACATTTATAAATAGAAAAACAAAGTCCCCCACCGCGTCTGTACGCGATTAACTCAAAAACTACTGAACGGGTTTTCATGCGGTCTTCACCAATAGATAGAGTGATTCATGAAATCATGAGAAAGGTTAATGTTTATAATATATAATTTGTACCCGTGCACAGCTGAGGCGGGTCGCTAGTGTTGTATACTATCTGTATTTTAAAACAATCAGTCTTAAACAAATTATTAAATATTTTCGCCTAAAGTAAATAGACTTCTATAAACATTTAAAGTAGCTTACCCAATGATTTGGAAACAATATATAACACTCACGCCCTTATCTTTAAGGCCCAACGGAATATGAAATGTAATCTAACACACAGCCTGTATCACAAAACACCGCAAAACTTACTTAGACTTTCAAAACAGAACAAGATCCTTCAGATGAGGAAACTAAAAACAAAAACAAAACAACATACTCCTTCCACAGAGCAACGAAACGTCTCTGTGTCGGTAGAGACGGCGTTGTCTATTCTATTTTTAACCGACTGGAGGGTAATGTGTTTATCAGCCTATGTATGTATGTTTGTTCCTTTGTCGTTACGTCAATTGATTCGTCTTAACTTTTAAAAGACAAGACTGTAAACAAAATGCAATAATTATGGCGACAACCAAACGCCATATTGTGAAAAAGAAAAAAAAAATAAAGTCGACAAACTATATTAAGTGGGGTATCAAAATAAAAGGTTCGAGAAGGCGATTCCAATAATATAACTCATTAAAATGTAAAAAAATAAAAATAAAAATGAATAAGTAGATATTAAAAAAAAACCGACTGTACGCAACTAAAAAGTTCCAAACAAATCACTTTTCAAGCAGTCTGAAGCAGTCTTGGTTTTTTAGTAGGGGTTTTTTTTTCTGAAAAATATTCAATTTTTTTAAGTAATGGCGAGCAGAGGTATTTAAAATATAAGGTCGCGTTACCACCTGCAAGCAACCCGCATGCAAGTTTAATTACATAGCCGGCCCCAATCGAGCGATTGCTCACATCATACCTCGGTAGCCTGCAATGTGATACAACTTGTTTACGAGCTGTTGCAGGTTCCTTAGTATGGATGTCGTCCAGCGTCGCGGGAGCGTTCGAAAGAGTCACCGCGGCCCTGGAACGCAAAGGGTAACTGAAGGAACACGGGTGGGTTTTAGTCAGTAAGAGTCTGACACGCCCTCCACCTCCACCCAGAGCGGGAGGATTCATCTGATGAATTCCCAAACTAAAAAAAAAAGGCTCATGCCGTCTTGAGTCACTGCCAGCGCGACTATTCCGAGCTCTATGGTGTTCCCTTTAGTGAGTAAGCATGAATATCTTTCACAAAGTGTAGTCTCCCGCAGCTATACAATCTCGGTAATGTCGTATGAACTCGTTTCCGCCTTCCCACTGACCTATAATATACGATAAGTAGGGTAACCATGTTTACTTGGCCATTGAGGATAAATGGATTGAATATTCGTTGTTATTGACGCCAGAAATGGTAAAAATAAAAACTATCGAGTCAAATGTAGCTTTTTGATTAATTGACTTCAAAACGCCGGGGTTATTTAATTATTTTGTTTTGTTTTATATTTTTTGTAAACAAACAAATTACGTATTGTAAAACATAAACCTCCGTTTTTTTTTTTGGTGGGTTGGTAAATCATCCAATGACATCTCCCGCTCTGGGTGGAGCGGGAGGGTATGTCAAGCTCTTACTGACTAAATAAAAACCACTCCTGTTCCTTCCCTACCTGAGTGCCCAGGGGAGCGGTAACTCTGAACCTCCGTTAAAACATAATCCGTCTGTTTGTCTGTCTGTCTGTTCGCGATAAACTCAAAAACTACTGAACGGATTTTCATGCGGTTTTCTCCACTAAACAAAGTGATTCATGAAATCATGAGGAAGGTTTATGTGTTTAATTTGTACTCGTGCGAAGCTTGAGCGGGTCACTAGTTAATTATAAATTATGGTAGGTACCGAAGTCCTTAATTAAGTAGCTGTGCCTACTTACGGTTTATAATAAATCGAATTATCTAACTTTTTATATAGTTCATTTAGGTATAGGCTTATTATCTAAAAACTATTATACACAGGTGGTGTGCCTGAAAAATGTATGTTTATGATAACTTTAATCCTAAAATTTCACACAAATAATGCTAAATCCCATCTCCATTTATTCACCGCTACTCATGTTGTTAAAAACGTGAATAAATAATTAATTAATCGATAGGTAGTTGAAGCGTGATAGTAATTGCGTTATTTGGAACGTGACACTGTCATGTGGGCATTATCGGGTCAACGCCAAGGCACCTGTGCCTATAGCGTTTGAATTAAGGCGTATATATCCGCCAAGTAGCGCCCTCATTGAATAAAAAATCGTAGCAAAGCGTAGAAAATAAAGATAAAAGAATCCGATGTTGCGTTTGTTACAAAGAGGATAAGGTATTTTTACGTGGTTAAAACAATGTTCAAAATGTTTCCTATCCAAAGTAGTAAGCAAAAGTACCAAAAACGGCCGTTTTTGACACTTTTACTTACTACTTTGGATACGAAACACTTTGAGTCCTGTTTTAACAACGTAAAAATACCTTATCCTATTTGTAACAAACGCAACATCGGATTCTTTAATCTTTATTTTATATGCTAAGATACGAATTTTTATTCAATGAGGGCGCCACTTATGGGGAGGTAGGCCCTTAAGTACCTTGCAACTCATAGGCTCAGCGCAGACGGAACGGAGCGCAGCGGAGAGGATTTTATTAACGCACTTGAAAATAAACTTTAAATTTATTAAAATAAAGTGCATAAATGCTTGAACCTGACAAAAAATGCTCGCGCGTCCTCGAAGATATGCGGGAAGCAAACGCGATCCGTAAAGAAAATGCCCGACACCGCGCGGGGGTTATTCCTCTGTCTGCGCTGACCCATAGGCGTCCATTACACGGTAGGTTTTGCTGTCAGTTTAACCACAATCTGGCACAGGCAATGAAGAAACACGGGCAGGTTTTAGTCAGTAAGAGTCTGACACGCCCTCCCGCTCCACCAAGAGCACGAGAAGTTATTTGATGATCTACCACCACAAAAAAAAATGTTGTCACTGACGATACTGTGACTGTTGGTTGAGTGAAGAAATCTCCATACTTTGATTTTGGCATTCAACCCTCAGTCATGACTTTTGGAATTGACTGACGCTTGCATGAACGTGTGTAATTTAAGTTTAAAGAACGTGAAAAAAAAAGAACTGTTTAATCGGGGTGATATTAGTGATGGGGCTAAGTTACCGTAGGAACTTGATGAAGAGCTTAATTTTGGAGAAAACTTTCTGCGTTTTTGCACTCAGTAAAATGTGATTATTAAAGTTTTCCTTTTTATCTGACTGCTACAGAAGAAGGGTAATGTTTTTAAATAATCAATAAACTTCCATTTATTTACTAATTGCTTTTTCGCGCGGTTTCATCTGTTCCCTGTGGCATATCCTACTGGAGCCGTGCTGTTGTCCAGGATATAAAGTAGCGTATGAGACTCGGCGCTAGTGCAGTTTTCTATCCGTGATAAAAATACAGAACCTCCTTTTTTTGAAGTTGGTTAGAAACTTAAATGGATCAGTAGGTACTTCTTCCAGACTTCCAGAGACCCACTTTTAGGGCCGATTTCACCATTCGCTTTATAAACTAAGTTTTTGCCACATTTTCATTGATGCTTCGCTCCTGTTGGTCGCAGCGTGATGTTATATAGCCTATAAGCCTTCCTCGATAAATGGACTATTCAACACAAAAATATTTTTTCTATTCAATCCAGTAGTACCTGAGATTAACGCGTTCAACCAACCAAACAAACAAACTCTTCAGCTTTATGACAGTGGCTAAACGCGTTTAAGCGAGCTTAAACGTCGAAAACTGGGCGTTTAGAATTGGTGAATACGGCTCTATAATAACGAATCGTCTATTCTAAAGTAATATAATATGTAGCTGATTCAAAATTATAAAGAGTTGATTCATAATTATAAAGAATTGATTTGAAATTTTCCCTTCTAAATAATTACCCAACTTCCAATTATTTTCTATTAAGAACATAGCTACTGTCACACATCCACACATAGATACGTGAATTTTTCAAATTATTAGCTTAACTTCCTAAATACCGAAACTTGAGAATATTTAACAACATATTGAAAACTCGCCTCCTAAAACTCAAGAGCGGAATAATTTGATGGAATTTCATGCGGCTCCCAAACTCGGTCAAGCATGGTGCCTCTAACGATAACGTAGCTAACCTACTCACTACTTCAGGGTTTCCCAACCTGAGGTCCGCGGACTGCTGGGGGTCCACATTTCTACAATCATGTTCAAAGGTGTACGCGAAAGAACCCATTTGCATAAAAACCTACCGTAAATGTATCTGTTTTCTGTTTCCTTCTTCTTGTCTGTTTTTTTTAGTGTACATTAATAACTGCAAAACAACTTTTATTTCGGAAGTCGGTGTTTGTATTTTGTTTCTTTCGTTATTTGACACCGACTTCCTAAATTAAAGTTATTTTGCAATTAATAGTGTATTTTTTGGAAGTCAGTTGTATATTTTGTAAAATAGTCTTTTTTCACTTTTTAATTGTTTTACCCCAGAACTAAAACTAAATTATTAAAAGTTATGCCCAAATTGATAACCCCAATAACATGAAAATACCAAACAAAAAAAGAATCATAAAAATCTATTCACAAGTGGCGGAGTAATTGCGTAACAAATATACAAAAAGAAAACATACAGACGAATTGAGAACCTCCTCCTTTTTGAAGTCGGTTAAAAACAAAAAATAACTTTAAAAATACGAGTACATGTCGTCCTTTCTATAAAACTCTTATATCTCTCTCGATTTTTTTTCATGGGGTCCATGACTGTGGTCGCTAGTCTACCTAAGGGTCCACATTTCTGCAGTTAAAAAAGTTTGGGAAAGGCCTACTTGAACCCACGTGCATTGATTGCTTACTGCATTTACCCAAGATAAAGGCGCGACTAACTCGAGTAATCAGTAGCTAACGATAATAGAGAAGGGACGGCTTATGTTAATTAACCTGGTACTTAGTTAAAAATTAACTGACGATTTGGGAGCAAAATAATTACGTAGTTAGCTTGTAAGCTTTGTTAGAAAAGGTTTAAGAGAAGTTTTAGTTGAAAAAAAAAATAAAAAAAATAAAGTGGGTTTTTAAATTCATACACCAATTTTCGTGTTTGCTGTTGACGGTTGATGAGTTCCTCTATCTGGAGCTAATTCTATGTGGATTCGAGTCATGTTTACCAAAATAATGCATTGTCATCAGAACTTAACCAACATGTAACAATTCAACTCTGTTACGGCACGGCGTCTCATCTCGAACAAAGAAAATTTAGTTCAAATAAATCTCAATAGATGTCGTAATATGCATTGATTTCTTATTGAAGTTTAAGTAATATTAATATTTTGAAAATAAATATGGTAAAAACTGTATTTTCTTATTTAATAAACTGCCCTAAGCATAATATTGTGGAATAATGGGCTTGTAATACAAATTTAGACGATTATTGTAACGAATCCTTAGACATCTTTATTTATTGTACCAATAGATGGCGCTGTTTGAAGTTTTAGAGTTTATCCTTTTACCTCTTTGAAATTGTAATAGTGACACATTTTGATATAGTAAAACTATAAAGTGCCAAAAACACTATAAAATAATTCCTCAATGTGTGAAAATATTGGTAAAACTTTACGTAAATTCATTCAGCTTGCAAGCCGTCGCTGCTAACACCATCTAGCGAGGTGTAGAGGACGGGCCCGAACGAAGAACAAAAGTTACTTGTGCCAGAAAAAAATCCCGTAGTTACGGAAGAAACGGTACCGCCGTTTCTTTGTATGGGATGAGGCATCTGTACGCTAGTATTATATTATCTGTGGTTACGGTAAGAGGAAGTGGTTCTAATTTAGCTTGCAAGAGTTGGCCCGAACAAACAAAAATTCCTAGTTTAATAAAAGTTTGATAAAATAAAAGGTTTTGGCACATGTCTACCCAGGGACGACTTTCATATTTGCCTACAGGTACTTATTAACAAGTTATTTAACATTAATCGGAATGTTGAACTGTACAGTTTTCTATTGTTTCGTTGCTATTCTGTTACTGATTAGTTTAGTTTCCGTGAAGATAATAGTTGATTAAGTACTTGCATACGTCATCATTGCCTATGGGTTGCAACTTGCAATCATAGAGATGTAGCATGAAAAACTTTTTAACAAAAAAATTAACCGACGAAAAAGAACTAAAAAGCAAAAAATAAATAAACCTTTTAAGTCTTGAGTATTGAGTTTATTTACCTACAAAAATATCAAATTTTATATAAACTAATTTTGAGTCGGCGCCAAACAACAATCTGATTATTGTATGTCATCATCATTCTCCTGCCCTTTTCCCAATTTATTTGGGGTCGGCGCAACATGTCTTTTTCTTCCATACTCCTCTATTAGTCGTCATCTCTGTAGTCACCCCTTTTTTACCCATATCCTCTTTCACACAGTCCAACCATCGTTTCTTTGGCCTTCCCCTACTCTTATAGCCATCCACATCCATACACAAGACTTTCCTCATGACATTTTCTTCATTCCTCCGCATCACATGCCCATACCACGACAACCGATTTCCACACAACTTTTCAGTCAGCGGTGCCACTTTCAGACTTCCTCTTATATACTCATTCCTAATTCTATCCATGCGCGTAACACCACACATCGCTCTTAGCATTCTCATCTCAGCTACATGCAATTGCTTTTCATTTATCCTTTTTCTTTTTTTTTTAATCTGATTATTGTATGTATTATATCTAAATTGTATAAGTACTTACAAATGAAGAAGGAGGTAAGTAGGTCAATCATTTTATTAATTGGCGCCGACTCAAAATTAGTTTATATAAAATTTGATATTTTATGTAGGTAAATAAGCTCAATACTCAAGACTTAAAAGGTTTATTTATTTTTTGCTTCTTAGTTCTTTTTCGTCGGTTGAATATTTTGTTAAAAAGTTTTTTTTTTTATATCTAACTTCTATTGTTTAGGAAAGGTATGGTTTCCATCATCGGCTCAGTTTCATGATGTGATGATTCCTAAATGCAAATACCTGATTAAGTTATGAAAAGTAAAGAGAAACAATATTCGTGCCCAATTTTCGAGGTTCTCTCTCAAATTTATCAGGATCCCATGATCAGATCCTGATGTCCTTGACATGGGACCACCCTTGAGGTATAACCTAACAAAAAAAGAATCATCAAAATCGGTTCATAAATAACGGAGTGAGGGCCGAATATACACAAAAAAAAAATATATATATACATATACGGTCGAATTGAGAACCTCCACCTTTTTTTTCGTCGGTTAAAACCCGCCAAATGCGAATCGGAGTGTTCCGAAATACGGTTTGTTTAATTTTCTCGCTCGGGTACAAATTATACATATAAACCTTCCTCTTCAATCACTCTATCTATTAAAAAAAACCGCATCAAAATCCGTTGCGTAATTTTAAAGATTTAAGCATACATAGGGATATAGGGACAGAGAAAGCGACTTTGTTTTATACTATGTAGTGATACTTGCTACGGCCGCGAATCAAATTTTGACCAAGATACAACCTGACACTGACCCGAAAATTGCAAAAAACGTAAGAACATTTGAATTTCGCGGGCTAACCTGCAGCTTCCACCTTAAGAATATTTTGAAGTATGCACTGAGATGCAACCTGTGAAGCCCCGCGGCCAAATCCGGGTTGTCAAATTGAACCCCGACGACAACCCGGGTTGACAGCCGATTTTTTTTTTTTTTCTCTTTAATTTTTTTTTTTTTGTCCGACTCACCGGTGAGTTGCGGGGCTTCACAGGTCTTGTTAATGCAATAAATATCTTGATCTGTGTTTCTTAACCTCGGTCAATACAAACACAATAACGATAGGTCTTCAAATGTTGTTATCTTGTAATTGGTATTGTTTATCGCCTTGTCTAGTCGATAGCACTATTAGTATGTTGATTGTGATGATATCAATCCATCATCAAGCGTTGAAATAAAAAATCGTCACTCCAACTGACGTCTTTCACAACTAGATTTTGTTTTTAATTTATGGTAAGCTGGCGTTTGATCACTATCTCACCTGCAGGTTTATTCGCTATCTCAGTTGACATCGATGTGATAGGCACTATGCAGTACATTGCTGCTTTGACGTATAGAAGAACAGAAATGCACTACGTAGTGCTTATTATAATAGGCACTACGTAGTACATTTCTGTTTTTCTCGATGTCCACCGAGCAAAGCAGCAATGTACTGCAAATTGATGTCAACTGAGTTACTGCTGATGGTAAGCGACGATGTGGTTGACGATGGATGAAGCATGTTTGCCTAGACGTAACCTTTTCACTCTTGACTTTCTCGTGATCTGATCAGTGCCTAATTCCGAAGATTGCTTCTTCATCATTATCATTTCAGTCGAAAGACGACCACTGCTGGACATAGTCCCCCAAGTGTCGCCACATCGGATTCCAGCGACCCACACCATTGCCTTTTAAAACCAAATAAACAGTTTTATGTCTTCTAAATTATGAAGAGATAAAATTGTAGATTTCAACACAGGTTTTATGCACATGATGAATCGTCTTATCTGCTCTAAACCGCATAATTATAATATCTTTGTTTCCTGCATAATAATATCTAAGCATCATATTACAAAATACTCATACAATGTAAATTTTTTACATAATTATAATTTACTAGAGACCCGCCCAAGCGTCGTTCGGGTACAATTAATCCCAAACCTTTCTCATGAATCACGTTGGTGAAAACTGCATAAAAATTCTTTCAGTAGTTTTTGAGTTTATCGTGAAATACAGACAAACGCGGCGGGGACTTTGTTTCTTGTAATATGTATGGATAAATAAATTTATTCGGAGGCGTTAGTTCGCTACACAATATTATATTACTTTAAAAAAACAGGTTTTTCATCTTTATGAATATTATGTGCACTATTGCCAACCGGTAATAGATTGGGCATGGGCAACGCCACCAGGAGATTGAATTATTCTAGTTTGCGATCTTATATTTGTGAGACGTGACCTCGCCCGCCTTACAAGTTCTATAAATCGATATATATACTGAAGATTTCTTAAGTATTGAAAGTTATAAACCATCAAGATAATGCTTAAGCTATGGAAATCAGGCAATAAAAGTAATAATGGTAGCGTGTGACTATCTTTAGCCAAGGCAAAAAACTTCGTGAAGTCTTCAAAACGCACTTTAAGATCAATATCGCTAGATGGGAACGCTGAATGGATGAATGTACTCAATCACGCCACACAGAGATAGATTATAGTCTGGATAGATTGGGCGAAGCACTAATTGCACACGGGCGAAGTCGCTTCCAGAAACTAGTTCACATAATATAACTAATGCTATCAATATCAAACACATCGTTATGCATTTGTGTAGAGTAGTTAGTCTTGCGGTTCGTAACGAGAACTCGTCCAAATGCGCGACAGTGATGTGAATACTTAGTGAGAATCTTCAACAAATCTTGTGGCAAACATGGGCGATAACTATGGAACTTTTGGCAGAAATGCTGACCGAAGTAAGTGAAATTTTACTTTTTTTCTTTTGGTGATAAATTGTAACTATGTCATTGGCAAAAGTTGGAAACAATACGTAAAATAAATCTCCACGAATAATTTCAATTTATTACGCAATAAAAATAAACGGTTCGAATGAATTATTGTTTTCTGTAAGTTATGTGGTAAAATGCTAGGAAAGTTTTGACTAAGTATTAAAATTGGGACAAAAGTAAGGTACACTCGGGCATAAAATACTAAATTCAATATCAAAACTATGTTTGTTTATGATTTGAATTTTAATGTGCCGTTCTGTGACCCGTATTTATATTTACGCCCGTTGCAGCGGTATTATGTTATGTTCCATTATCATTGATAGTGCATTTCATAGTCATATTATTTTTAAAGTGATAGTCATATTATTTTTAAACCTTTAATGTTTGTTTCTTCCTTCAATTCTATTACTTTCATTCGTCGGTCATCTTCAAAACTGACAATCCTACTAAAATTATAAATGCGAAAGTTAGTATGTTTGTGTTTCAATCACGCTAAAACGGCTGAAGGGATTTGAGTGAAATTTTGCATACAGATAGATTATATCCTGGATTCAAACATAGGATACTTTTACCATGCGGGCGAAGCCGCTGACAGATGCTAGTAAATATATGTTTTATTAAAGTTTAGATTTTCTATATATCCAATTGTCGTTCCCGTTTCTGATCATTATAATTCATTATAATAATGTCAGTTCGTTTTATTTTCAAACAAACCTGTGGTCTACGTCCTTGAAGCAACCTGTTTAACCGGACAAGTAATATGGCACCTTTAGAACGTTCTTACTCGTGCTTCTAGATTTTTTTCGTAAACAGATTTAAAACTCGCTAACTTAATTTAGGGTTCCGTACCTGAAGGGTCCTAACGGTGGCCTATTGCTGTCACTCACCTGTCCGTCTGTCTGTCAGTCGTCTGTCACAAAATTTTCGTTCCGATTTTTTTTTAACTTTTCATTGACTTTAAATTTGTTGATAATGTTTACGTATTACGTAGGTATATTTTACTAAGAAATACCAATATATTGTTTTTTTTTTTTTTTTAATGAAATTTCCTCATTTTGTACGGAACCTTAAATGTGCGAAGTCCGACACGCGCTATACCAGTTTTTTTTATAGGGTGTGAATTCATCAAATAACTTCTCCTGCTCTGGGTGGAGCAGGAGGGCGAAGACTCTTACTGACTAAAACCCACCTGTGTTCCTTCAGTTGCCTGTGCCAGGGGCGCGGTGACTCCTTCGATCACTCCCGCGGCCCCATTTTTTTTTTCGACCCTGGCAAGATATGCTTGGCTTACACTGTGTATAGGACAAAACCTCTTTTAAATGATTAGTAATTACTTTACCACCTACATCTATCCTTTTTCCGGTTAGAAAATGTTGAATTAAAAACCTGCTAATCAATGTGAAAGAAAGAAAGAAAAAGTATTTATTTGCCACAAATTAACGACATACACAACAATATGATTTTGCTAACTTAACTTAAATACATGGTTACATTTTTTATAAATAAGGCCTAAAATTTCAAGTAATCAGTATCCAAAGCTTCAATGCGACTCTTATAATATTTGAGAACTAATTTCCTGTTCAATATTCCGCCAATTTTGGCACTAACTTGATTTGAACTTGAACTTATTTGAGAAAGGTCAAGCTCAAGATTAGCTACTGAAGTTAAGTCTATAAATAAAATTATTACAACCATAGTGACCTTTAGTAGACCATTTGTGGTAGATAAGCATTCGGAAATGATAATGGGAATCTTTTTGTTCAACGAAACCAAAAGCACAGTATAAATATGGACAGTATGGAAACTAAGCCTATTTGTTGAGATAATTACCTACGCTCCATTAGAGAGCTAGGGGTGTCACTCTTAATGTTTGGAAAAAAATTCTATCGAAGATGCTTCAAAGTTGCCGCGCAATTTGAAAAACATTAAGATACCCCACAAAGACCCGTACCCTTTTGTTTTTCACGTCACGCAAAAATGTTCATGGTTTTCGAGGGTGTTAAAGTGAAGTTAAAATGCGTGGCGCTCGGCCGATAGCTAGTTAACCCTGCGGCACCGCACCTTACCGCGTTTCAACCTGAAAATGCGTGTGATGTAAATGAAAAACCATTAACATTTTAAAAAAGTCTTTATTTTTCATAATTAAATCATTTTCACCTTTCAAGATCAGCAGGGAGTATAAAAAAACGAAAGCTCCGGATTTGAAGAAGCCGAGTTCATACAACAGACTGCGCAATACGCTCGTGGCATTTTAAAACGGTCCGTGGCTCAGGAGATAACACGACCACTCGTCCCGACACGGAAGCCGCAACTGCGCGCAGGCGCATCGCGACTGTTGCTTAGGGCTAGCGTAGATGAGCGCGTCTGTGTAGTGTGCCGTTTCGAGCGTTTGTACGTAGTTTCCGTACTGTCCATATTTATACTGAGCCGAAAGTACGATCGTTATGGGTCTATAGATGACATGATGTCAAAATAACGTAAACAATCGATATCAGGCGTCTAAAAACGCGTCGGGCTGACGATAACGTCAAAGCGACAGGAAACACGGACGAGGGACCACCAAGGAACGCACAAAAGCGCGTGGAGACGGACAGAGAAGAAAGGAGGCCTATAACTAGTAGTAAAGAACTGAAATGCTAGTGTAGAAATGACGCCTGGGTACAAAAATAATAATGCTATGTAGTACGGACTATCAAAAAATATTATTTAAAAATATTGGATACGTATTTATCTTAAAACATTGGATACATATTTACAGATTATCAAAAAATATTGGATACTTACGTATTTTTTGCTTATCAAATAAATAAAAAATACAAAGATATAAAAAACTATGTAAAAAGAACAACCGACTTCCAAAAAAGAAAGTACATTAAAAATTGCTTCGGCGCTTTTTGAAAAAACTGAACAAAACCGAAAAATATGTATACATAGATGACCTTTTGGTTTCCTCCATTACGAATATGTTTAAATTCCAAGTTCCATGTTATTGGGGTTTTCAGTTCTGGGGTATAACAACTACAAAGTGAAAAATAAAAAACTTTTTTACAAAAAAAAGCAGCCGACTTCCAAAAAATAAAATACACTAAAAATTAAAAAAAAAACTTTAATTTCGGCAGTCGGTGTTTGTATTTTATTTCTTCGTTATTTGACACCGACTTCCAAAATTAATTTTTTTTTTAATTTTTAGTGTATTTCTTTTTTGGAAGTCGGTTGTTTTTTTTGGTAATTTATTTTTTTATTTTTCACTTTTTACTTGTTATATTATACCCCAGAACTGAAATCCCCAATAACATGGAGCGTGGAATTTAAACATATTCGTAATTGGAGGAAACCAAAACGTCCTATATGTATACATATTTTTTTGTTTTTGTTCAGTTTTTCAAAAAGCGCTGAAGCAATTTCGATAAAATTTATATGGGACCATCTGGGAAGTATACCTTCCAAACAAAAAAAATAATAATAATCCAAATCGGTCCAGCCAACTTCGAGTAATCGGGGAACATACACAAAAAAAAAAGGTTCCGACGAATTGAGAACCTCCTCCTTTTTGATGTCGGCTAAACACACATCAAATTTTAGGAATGGGGACTTGTTACGTCACTTCTAGGTAAAAAGTGGTACACTTTTGACGTAGGTGTGACGTTACACGAAATTACAACGCAATGTAACGTCCACATTATTTGTTTATGTTACAACAGAAAAAGTACGTGTACAATATTTAGAGTTAATTTACCTGACCGACCAAATAGTTTTTTTTAGTCATTGTGCCGATCCAAGGCAAGACACATTTATTTCTAGGGCGAAGCGAATCTCTCACTATCGCTAGGACCTATTATTGATTTAATATATTCACTATACATGTCTAGTGAATAACCTTGTATCTATGTACATATTAGACTATTTCAAGCCTATTTGCCTCTTAATGATAAATGATGTTTATTCTGTAAATAGGTTACAAGGAACACTTTTACACGTCAATGGTTTTTGTCAGTTTAAGCTAAATGAGGCCGGTGTTTCCTAGCTGACTACCCTGAGAAGAAACACCGAAACAAACTCAGAGGTCAAAGTCTAGTTATCAAGTTCTTGATAAAGTAATGTCTAGCTTCTATTGTATATATGTATACATCCAATCATCTGTATGAAACATTTCTACGATTTCCAATCACACAGCCTTGTGTCTCATTTGATTATCTAATTTGTTAACCATCGGAATTTCCTTGCTCTTGGTAGAGCCGAAGGTTTCTCACAAGATAAATATTTGTATGGCCTACGAATGTTTGCACCGAGTTCGGATATTTGCGCATATGATTTGTGGAGTAAAGCTAACATCACACAGGAAATTATTGAGTGGGACAGTGAGAATCATCTAAGGAAGTAAATTGTAGGTATTCATCGCGGGTTTCACAATGTGTCCGTTACAAGACGTCCCCTAAAACATAAAAATTGAATAAACTCTTGATTTCTTGACAGAATTTAAGCTTGGTTTGCGAAAAATTTTAAAGTGTCGCGCTGTAATGACTTAGGACAATTTTGAAGTTGTCTAACAAAATTATGTTAATAAGAAAACTTTGCTAACATGGTTTTGTAATTGCTTTTTCACGAGTTTTTCTTTCCTTGTGGCCTTTGTGGCCTTTGCTCGAGAAAGTTTGCTGTCTTTATTAACATCATATAAAAATCCAATCACTGCTGTATGCAACAGTACATAGTAAATCAGCGAGCGATAAAAAATGAGAAAAGTTTAATAAGTGTGCATTATCGCATTCATTGTTTTATCGATGGCTATAAGAACGTGGCTGGGCACCTCTAGTCGGGTTCAGTGGTTTACGTGCATAGGAGTGAGGAAATTAACCTGCCGCAGTGTGTTTAACCGTTTTTTATACCTCACGTTCGGTAAATGGTTTAACATAATAACTAATAATATGTTTTGTGACCTACTTGTTGATTGCTGCCATTGCTGGTGAAAGTTCACGTTTTGGCCGGGTCTTACGCTGTGGGGTATGTGTTTAGTTTGTGTGATTGAACCTGGATTTTAGGTTGGAAGTTCTGATTTTTTGTGCTGTGGTTTTCAGGTAAATTGTGTCCTATCTCAGCTTTGGAAGTTCTTGAGTATGCTTAGCAAAAAAAGAAGGTATTGACTTGACTTAGATTTTTATAAAGCTACTCCATTTTCTAATGATTTATCCAGGCACAGAAGTGGCAAAACAAATAATAAGAGTAGAACAACCGCGTGAATTACATAATTCATTTTTCATCCTGCTCTAAGCTGACAGCCGTGAAATACGCAAAACGTACGAGCTTATGACACACTAATAGTTGGAAATATTTACACCAAATTTCACTTTATCCTCATTTGTAAAACCGACTACAACTGTCGTAATAATATTTATTCTACACACATCAACACCGTCTAGGGATATTTTGTATAAAGTTCTTAAACTCAAAAAATACTGGCCACTTTTAAATTCTTTTGAAGAAAGTTTATTTTGTAAGCCTTTTTGAACGATTCTAAATTTGAATTTGAAAAAATACATTAAAAACAAAAGATTTACGCGGCATAATGGTAGCGAAGTCCGAAGGTTTCATTTACCTACAGTAGTTGGTGGCTATTTTTTTGTGTCAAATTTAAGTTTTATAACAAGTTATCGGTTAATTCCGAATTAATGTTATTGTGTGCATCATGCAGCGGCGCCATTTAACTAGAGAAGAAATGTTAAGGGCAGTAGGCATGCTCCAAGCTGGGGCTACTCAACGGAGTATTGCTGAGGAGTTTGGAACAAGACAAAACGTGATATCAAGGTTATGGTCACGTTATCGTGCTACTGGTGAAGTGGCTGAAAGACACCCAGGCGGGAAGCGCATAACCACTCAACGACAAGACCGATTTTTGCAAGTTGCCGCGAGAAGACAACCAAATGTTACGGCCATGCAGTTGGTTCAGAGGCTCCAGTCAGAGCACCAGTTACTTGTGAGTGACCAAACTGTGAGGAGAAGGCTGCATGAAGCTAACCTTCATGCTCGCAGACCGCTTCGTACTCCAGCACTACGCCGAGGAAATCGTGGACGACGACTAGAGTGGGCTCGTGAACATTTGCTCTGGGAAGAAAACCAGTGGTCTGTAGTGCTGTTTACCGATGAGTCCCGGTTCGGTTTCCATCCCGATTCACGTAGAGTGCGTGTTTGGCGAGTTCCTGGTCGTGAGAGCCGTCTGCAACATCCTCAGGAAGTCCATTCATACCACGGCGGGACAATTATGGTTTGGGCGGGAATTCGTGTTGGTGGAAGAACAGACCTCGTTTGGATCAGAAACACCATGACGGCTGAAAAATACCGTAACGAGGTGCTAGTACCAATAATCTACCCCCATCGACTACAAATGGGCCAAGAATTCACGCTCATGTACGATAACGCCCGTCCGCACACAGCGAGAGTGGTGACGAGCTGGTTGCAGGAGCACGACGTATCGGTCTTAGGCTGGCCCGCTCAATCGCCTGACCTAAACCCCATAGAACACGCGTGGGACATGCTCCAAAGAAGGGCTTTGAGGAATTTCCCTGCAAACATTGCGACGAAAGAGCAACTTTTTTTGCATCTTAGCCGGATCTGGGACAATATACCGCAGCAAGACTTGGATAACTTAACCCAAAGCATGAAAAACCGTTGCAGGACCGTTATTAACGTCATGGGTGGTTTTACTGACTACTGATTTTTCACAGAACTGTTAAACAAATTATTTTTTCCTTATTTGTAAATTTTTCTTGAGAAACACATTCGTTGTTAGTTTTACCATTATTTCATGTTTTTTCTTTATTTGAATAAAAATTTGTTTACGCAAAAAAACATTGTTTTCTTTTATTCTGGAGTGTAGTCTGATAAATGGGCTTTATAAAAATATATACATGTTGTATGCAATTTTTAATACATTTTGAGTAAATTGAGTAAATCCAAAATATCCCTAGACAGTGTTGATGTGTGTAGTTGTACAAAATAAACAAACGCCTTCAATCAACACAAAACAGGACAAATTGCAAAATAACTTGAATATTTGCTCGTTTTTGATAACGATAAGCGACTTAAATTTACTGTAACATATAGGTAAGTACTGAGTTTTAGAATTAAAAAAAAATAGTAATTATTTAAGTGCACATTTAACAGTCCATAACTCAAGACTAACCTATTTTGATGAAACTTTCACTGTTCCCTAAGTTAAAAGAATCCTAATAAAAAAAAAGAATAGTTGCAATCCGATTTCGAACTGTTGAGAAATACGTGAATAAACATACAGACGTGTCTGTCTGTATGTTTATTCATCGTGAATAAACATACAGACAGACACTGCTATCAAAATGTCTTCATAGACAATTTGTAATGGTTCAAAAAGATTTACGCGTAGGTCAAATTCTCCTTTACAGTCTCAACATTTTCTTTAGTAAAACCTCTCATTTTAAATAGGGCGATTTAAAAAACGTTGTTTCGCTAAGCGCCCTCGCGTCAGAGGGTGGAACAAACGACCACACGGCCCCTCTAGTCGAGTGTCCTCGTAAATAGCACGAGCGCCCGTAGTTTTTAAATGTTTGTTATTAACTACATACGGTTTACTTTGTTGTTACGGTCGTGTTTTTAAGCGACGCTGGTTTTAGAGTAGCTCTCAAAACGGTTACGGAAAATTTAGTGAGAACAACACTTTGGTAACTAGGGTCTTATTTATAAAAAAAAACCTGTCAAGTGCGTGTCGGACCTTGCACATTTAGGGTTCCGTACCAAATGTATTTTTTAATATCTGTATGGCTTTGTATCAACAAGATGTTTATACTGTGAAAATTTGAAGACAGTAGCTCCAACCGTTCGGCTGTAAAACCTGTGTGAATTGTGATAGACGGACAGACAGACAGACGGACACGTGAGTGACAGCAATAGGGCCGCCCTAAAATCAACAATGTCTTTAATTGAGCAGGTTCTTTTTTCAACATTTTCTATCCGGAGGGAGGAGATGTGGCTGGTATAGTAGGTACCGACTAATCATTTGAAGGTGTTGTCCTATATACAGCTGAATGTGATGGATGAGACAAATGTTGTTTTGAATTATAATGAGCTAATCAGTAGTTATATTAAGCATGTGGTTAGCGAGTTTTCTAAATAAGGCTGCTAGTTTTTAAATTTTGTCATAGTCATGGATGGATGTTTGTTACTCAATCACGCCAGAACGGCTGAACGGATCTAGATGAAATTTGGCACAGAGATATAATCTGGAATAGCAGGTAGGCTACAATTTATAGTGTGGGAAATACTAATTCCACGCGGTAGAAGCCGCTGGCAGAAGCTAGTGTGTTATAAATGGTGTAACTGACCCAAATTTGTTTTTATTTATAGTGATATTGTTGCCAAAATCGTCGAATCATTCTCTAAAGTCAATATTTCAGGATTTGTCGGTAAACAGATACCTGAGATAGCTCTTGTTTCCACTTTAAACTTGAACAGTCGCTTAAGGGAAGCGGTACTATTTATGTTGTGTTGTTTGTCCCTGGTCTTCCATCCGTAACTTTTAGTGCAAACAAGTTTGTCCCCGAGATGAAGATGGATTCGATTACAAGGGTCAAACTTCTAGGCTTTTGGGATTGAAAACCTCTAAAAGCGAGTGTTTTTTTCGATCTCGGAATTTTTTCGTTGACATGTGATTTTCAAGGTGTATTTTTATCAGTGTTAGACAAATGCCTCGGTGTTCATGAATAATTGCAATACAGAAACTCACGCCCTTTTCACATGCGGGTAGGCAGAAAACACAGGAAGCTTTTTGCTTTGAAGAGAGTTTTGCTTTGAGAAACAGACAGACGGGGAATGCGACTTTATTTTATACTATGTGGAGATATGTGGCCATACACGCATCCCGGTTGTAAGTAGACTTGGGTTATAACAGGTCAAACAAGATACCTGTTATTGTTACGCAATAATAACAGATGTCAATACTTGTTATTAAATAACAGCCTGTTATTTTTCTAAGCACGGTCTGTCGGTAAATAAATCACGTACAGTACACGTATTAATGTTAGCATTATTCTTGCAGTGTTTCCGAACTGAAAGTTAGGAATAGATAAGATTATTATCTACAAATAGTTGACACTTTTCAAGGATGATTATCTTCTTGTAAGACTACAATTTGAATTTTCGGATAATAATACTAGGTGCTTCTCGTTTTAGCAAGATTCAATCAAGAGGGTGTGAGCAAGACATATATACGAAGAAGAAATAACAGATAACACGAATAGTTGTTACTTGTTATTGGGTACAGGCTGAGACTGAAGAGTGTAGTGATTGTGATTGAGTATTGTGAATTATGAATGATATTTTTTAACAGGTGTATGATATCACTGGAACGACTGTTATCTAGTATCTACGAATACCTGTGATTTCTATCTGTTACGATAAATACGCCTCACTCCTAGTTGTAAGTAGGTACTGCGTACCTTAACTTTTTTGAAAATTTGAATACTATCGCCAACAAAAGTACATTGCCCTTAGTGTACTGCTCAACCAAGTAATTGGGTCCTGTTTGTTTTTTATAGGCACCTTTGTTTATTTTAATAACATGAATAACATTCTTCTCCGTCAAAATCCGAAATACTTCTTATGAATAAGAAAATATTCCTCAATCCCGGATAAACACTCAGTTCGTTGCTTTAAAAGCCTATTCAAAACCGTTTAAACCTCATGCCGAAAAAAAAAGCCTATCCTTAAGGCCGTACTACCAGCCAAGTGGCGCCCTCATTGAATAGTATAAGACTAAGAGAGAATAAGTACCAAAAACGGCCGTTTCTGACACTTTTGCCTACTACTTTGGATACGAAACATTCTGAGACCTGTTTTAACAATGTAAAAATACTTTATCCTCTTTGTAACAAACGTGACGTTGGATTCTTTAATATTTGTTTTCTGTGCTATGCTACGATTTTTTATTCAATGAGGGCGCCACTTGGCCGTTAGTAGGGCCTTAAACCTAAACCTCATGTCGCAAATGCAACCATCACAGTTTCTATTAAATATTAGCTGAAACCAAACTTCTATCGATTATAAAAAATGTTAGGTTGCTAAGCAGCGATACAGTCTTGTCTGCTCCTCGAAAGAACTCCCTAGAGATTTGTTGGGGTACACTTTGCTTTTGCATTTTGTTAGCCGCATAAGTTACGTCTTTTCAGTTTTCCCATTTATTGAGATATATTTGTGACTGTAGTTTCCATAGGTTTTACTTCCAAAACTGTCCTTTCAATGCCTTTTAATAATATTCTGAAGACTATCGTATTTGTAAATGCTTGAATATCCTAGAACCAAAACTTCCAAGACATGTGACATCCACCGATCCCCATTGAACCCACGTGGTGGATTACGGGCCACACTCACAGAGAGTAGGCCCAGCAGTTGGAACACTGTCTGAGGGCCGATTTCACCAATTCTAAACGCCCAGTTTTCGACGTTTAAGCTCGCTTAAACGCGTTTAGCCGCGGTCATAAAGCTGAAGAGTTTGTTTCTTTGTTTGTTGGTTTGCTAATCTCAGGAACTATAGGATCGAATTGAAAAAATATTTTTGTGTTAAATGGTCCATTTATCGAGGAAGGCTATAGGAGATATAACATCACGCTGCGACCAACAGGAGTGAAGCATCAAAAAAAAATGTGACAAAAACGGGGAAAAAAATCCTTTTGAGAGCTTTAGTTGCATGCGCTGCGTGAACGGTTAAAGTTACGCAAAAATTATATATGACGGAATTGTTCTCCTTTTAAAGTTCTAAAAAAAGTCCGCGACAGCATATGTCTATCTTATAAATTAACTCACTATAATCTTTTTTATGGTTTTTATTTTTTACGCTAAGGTTAGTTCAGTAAAACTTAGTTTATAGAGCGAATGGTGAAATCGACCCTTAGAGGCAGAAATGTTACGTTCGTTCTATCGTCGACCTCATCCATCGCTTTCCATCGGACGAGATCGGATTCAAGAACTGGCTCATTGAGAAAAAAGAAAACTTGCGATTATGCTAATGAAAAATTATAATAAAATTAAATAATCATCTCGTTGGTTCTGTTGTTGTAAGTGCTACTGCTGAGCATGATGTTCGATTCTCGGGTAAAAATGTAGGTACTGAACAGCTGATTTTGTGTAAATTTATTGTAATATACGAGTATACTGTTATAAAAATTTACCTTTATTTTCATAAACATTCTTATTTGATTACAATATATGTACATATTAAACATAACTAAACTAATAAATAACATAATAAATAAAATATGTACAAGCTGCATAAAAGAGGGAGTAGTACAGTTTATTGGGCATCGAAAAATTCGTCCACATCGCTGTCAATGGGAAAAGCTGGTTTATTTGTTATTTTTTTTTAAGATTTATTTTTTGCATGTATCGGTGTCCTTTATTGATAGCGTTGATACCAAATGGCTGCAGAAATATTAGGTGATAATAAAAAAAAACATCCAGTATATAAAATACGTTTAAATATACCTAGCTTCGTTTCGTTAGTATTGTAGCAACGTAATGCAAGATGGATGTTCCGCGGTACGTGATTCGTGTTCGTAATAATAACAGGGCGTAATGCAGGCATTCAGTATTTATGGTTAGTGTTTATTTATGTGAAATAAATTGACTTCCCTAGTCAGTTGTATGTATGAATGGCTTTATCTTGGCTTGGCTTCAGTTAGTGAGTTGAGTTTACGAAACTAAATTTATGCTGAACTTTAACATCAAAACGAAAATCAAAAGTCATTTATTCAAATTAGGCTGAGAGCCAGCACTTTTTGAACGGCAAAGTTCTACATAAAGACAGTCCCCCAAAATCGCCGCCCGTCACCACTTCCTAGTGGCCACTTCCACGTCACCTTTTATCAACCTTAATTCCGAAGTGTATTCCACAGGACTCGTGAATTTTTGTCCAAGTTTTAAAGTAGTCTTTGGCAATCTGTGATAGTGTTGCTTTCCATCAGTGAACGAATATTTGTTATCGGAACAGTACTTCCAGAGATTACCTGCAACTAATGGAAAAAAAAATACAAATTTAGTTAATAAATATGTTGCTGATGATATGTTGTTGTTGTTGTTGTGTGTGTGTGTGTGTGTGTTATTACTAGCGACTCGAGCCGGCTTCGCACCGGTTCAAATTATATACATAAACCTTCCTCGTTTATTGCTCTTTCTTTTAGTGAAAACCGTTACAAAATACATTGCGTGGTTTAGAAGAAGTAAGCGGAGAAACCGTTACAAAATACATTGCGTGGTTTAGAAGAAGTAAGCGGAGAAACCGTTACAAAATACATTGCGTGGTTTAGAAGAAGTAAGCGGAGAAACCGTTACAAAATACATTGCGTGGTTTAGAAGAAGAAAGCGGAGAAACCGTTACAAAATACATTGCGTGGTTTAGAAGAAGAAAGCGGAGAAACCGACAGGAGCTTTAAGCCTTGGCTTCAGTTAGTCTCGTGAATTTACGAAGCTAAATTTAAGCTGAACTTTGACATCACTCTATATTGAGTTACTAAGATTTTTCCGCGGCATGTTCCACGGGATCTGGGGCCTGCCTCCTCATAAGTGGCGCCCTCATTGAATAAAAACTCTTATCTTAGCATAGAAAATAAAGATTAAATAATCCTATGTTGCGTTTGTTACAAATAGGATAAGATATTTTTACGTTGTTAAAACAGGACTCGAAAGTGTTTCGTATCCAAAGTAGTAAGCAAAAGTGTCAAAAACGGCCGTTTTTGGTACTTTTGCTTACTACTTTGGATGCGAAACGTTTTGAACATTGTTTTAACCCCGTAAAAATACCTTATCCTCTTTGTAACAAACGCAATATAGGATTCTTTAATCTTTATTTTCTACGCTTTGCTACGATTTTTTATTCAATGAGGGCGCCACTTGGCGGATATATACGCCCTATAGCAGCCTTTGACAAACAGTGATATTGAAACTTTCTATCATTTAACAAAAGTTTGGTATCGGATCAGTACTTCCAGAGATTACATGCAACATACACAAAAAATACAAAAATATTAGTTCAGATTATTATTCACTAGCGACCCGCCCCAGCTTCGGGTGCAAATTATACAAGGCGGAGATGACAATACAACAATAAATGAAAACACTGCAATACTCACCATTATAAACAACTTTTATTATGGGCGCAACAATAAAATCGCGACAAAAAAAACAGCTGCCCCATACAATTATAAATTAATTTATAACACTGACAAATACTCATAATTAATTAATTAATTGTTCAGACTAATATAGCAACAACCTTAAAAGTTCGAAACATTGAAGATAGTACTATACGTTACTGACGAAAAAAGAGTCATCTTCCGGCTCTTGTCCCATGTTACTTGGGGTCGGCACAACACGTTTTTTTCTTCCATTCAATCCTGTCAGCCGTCACGCTATCACTAACTCCCTTTTCATTCTTATCACTCCTCACACAAGAAAAAAAGTATTCTTTACCATTATTCTCTTGTCATACTTATCTTCATTTACACAATACATCCATCGTTTCTTTGCCCACATCATGAAAACAATTCTCACTTAGTCGGGTCACCGGACGCTACTTTTGAAATGTTGATGATGACTGTTGTTTGTATTTTTAACCTTGTTACACGCAGCTGCTTGCTATCTACTGCATGCTACCTAAAACTTGACTAGTAAAAAGAATGCCTTGTTGCATTAATTTCGCCTATGTACGAGTACCACTACTCTCCATGCATTTTAAATAAATGTTACTCGAAATCTCGAGCTTACGCCATTCCCTCCATCACGCTATCACTTTCTCCCCTTTCTTTCGTATATTTCCTCACACAATCCATCCAAAAAGATCACGGATCGCGAGAGGTCATAACTCTTCGAGTAGATCCATTGACTAACTGATAGACAAATGTAATTGAACCGTCATACGTGTCAATTGCTCGTGCGTGAATCAAATAGGCAGATACTGCGTCGTTAAACTATTGGACGTCACACAGAGCGTGTATTTAGCAGGATATAGAACTATGTATACAGGTATTCATATCAATCATGTTTTATCATAGTTTTAGATTTGGTAGGGGGAAAATTTACTTGTATTCTTTTACCAGTCCAATTTTGATTGACACTTACGCCTCATGTCGCAAGGAAAGTTTCGAGTTTGAATGAGGGAAGAGGAAGAACAAAGAATTACGGTGGTTGGATTATGTAAATAATGATATGGCAATAATAGAGGTGACTACTGAGATGTTGGCAAATAGAGATACATAGAATAAGACATGCTATGCCGAACTAAAATAAAATGGGAGCAGCCTTCTGCTCCTATACCTCCTGCTCCTGCTATGACGATGACATTCATATATGCCTCCTGCTAAAACAGAGTCGTAGCCCCCGAGTCATCTTGCTTAAACAACAACTTACTAATTTACCACGTATGCACACAACGTGGTGGTTAACGGCAAAATTGCCATTATTTTTAGTTCTATGGAATTTTTATTTGCAATCGATGCCTCCATAAACTCCCCAGCAAGTCTTCGAAGATCTGTAGACTGATGAGTATGTTTGTTTGTCCTTAGGTTGGGATGCGGCGGACGAAAAGGCGCCGTTTCTTCGCAACGAGCCGGTGAAGCTAACGCCAGCTTGGGAAGGCAACAACTTGCCAAATGACACTCTCAACTTGAAAGGTAAGAAGAAGTCTTGCCATCTTTGTTCATGTACACAGTGCCGGAAAGGATGGGCGAATCTTGGCCAGGGCTCGAGAGAATCCTGCTTCTTTGGCTAAGTGTGGCAAATAATATGTGGTTTTATGATATTACGAGTCTGACATATTCTACCGCCTTCAGGTGTAGGTTTAATAGAATAGTATATACGAGTAGTTATACAGAGTGTAACAAAAATGTGAGGTCATATTTAAAATACTGCTTCTGCCATATAAATGAACAACTTTCTTCAAGAAAGCCATAGAAAATTTCCAAGCAAAAAAATTTGGACGTTCCGTACATAGTTTTCATCAGCTGTTAAAAAATTCCATTTTTAGGGTTCTGTACCCGAAGGGTCCAAACGGAGCCCTATTGTTGTCACTCACGTGTCTATCTGTCCACAAAATTTTGTTACGAAGAATTTTTTAACTTCCCATGGACCTATGAACTTGAAATTTGGTGATAATGTTTATTATTACGTATACTTACTTTACTAACAAATACCAATATTTGGTCCGGAACTCTTAATGTACGAAATCCGACATGCACTTTGCCAGTTGCACATTCAGTAAAGATTTTTACCTCCTTAATGGGCTTCGAATTGGAGCCGTCGAGATGAGCTAAGATTATATCAAAACTAATAATCTCGTAATCTATGTCCATGGCACGCAACGAGATGCACAAAAAAGCTGTAATTTGTCCCATCCGATCGGATGAGCCTTTGGGGTTTCATGTACCTTCAGGCTTAGTTAAAACTTACTCGTGTGAGTAAAATACCTCTGATATTATTAGAAGGTTCCACCGAGTATGAAGGACTTGGCAGGGATGTGATTAAATGTCCAATTTTACGCTCAACTTGAAAGGTAATCTGCTGTTAACGCGAACAGATTCGTATTACACAGAATTATGGAAAAAGAAGTTGAGTTATTTACCAATAAACCTATGTGGTACGTGTGTGTAATTGTGTAAGGCTGTGATTGGATGTCAAATTGTCATGCTCGAAGGGTTGTTAACGCAAGAGGAAAATCAGCCTCTCGATGGTTTGAAGCGGAAAACTGCTGTCAACACAACGGATTTAAATACAGCTGTGGCCTGTGCTGTGGGGTAATTGCGTAACACAAATTCATACAGTCGATCGCAATGCTTTTCATTTTGTCAATTCAACAGCTTTCATTGCGTGTTATGATTAACAGGTTCTTAATTTAAAATTTTCTATGGAGTATTTGAATTTAGAATCCACTAATAAAATTATTTAAACTAAGCATAGGGTTCTTGAGTTTTATAAATAAAGCTGAATGAGTCTACAAAAAGTAAAAATAAGCACAAAAAAAAAGCGCACCCACGCATAGCTTTTTGTGTGCTTTATCGACTGTGTCAATAACCGGCTGATGAGAAGCTTGCGTAACTTGTATCTGTCAAAATCTATTTATAGACTGTTAAAACTATAGAAATAATTGATGTCGATAAGTACTTTGGCACTGGTTGACGTGAAAAACTGCGTGCTGTATAAAAATAAATGATTATTAAAATTTAATTAAAACCGATTACAATTGTACTACACCAGTAATAACTTAGTAAAACCTAGTAATTAAATTAAACAATGGTCTAACTTATTCCATTGAATAAATTTTAAAATGAGCAAACGAACAAATCGATTTGAACTTGGACTCAAAACACGCCATCTATCGGGGTCCCAAACAAACTTAACGTTCTACATCGCGCAAGTAAAGTTTTCAACGTTGGTAGCATGGCATACCTTATTTCGATCACATGTTGACTTGTCAGCTTAGCCCACTTCCCAACGCAGTGGTTTCAGTTACATAATAACTGGTTGTCACATTCATATTTCAGTGGGTAAATAAACGCTTCACTAAAACACATGCAATTTCCTATGAAATTGTGTGCACCTAAGTATTGCGACATTCCTTTTTCGTCAAAAGTTGTGAAAAAATAAAAATAAAATATACTGGTCAACGCTACACGCACGAGTATGCGTAAATTGACGTGAATAAGCTTTTAAGTTGCCTCATTGACTTAGATAAAAGAATTTTATAAACACAAAAAGAACTTTAAAAACCTGGATTCGAACTCACGATTTCTGTCCACTCCGATCTATGATTTGGTTGTGAGTTCGATTCTCACGAACGGAAAAACTTTTTGTTCGTTTCCTGTTTGTTTGGTTATTGAATATTTTAGGAGATAGTTATTTCACTAGTTTCGCATCTGGTTATTTTATTGCGGATTAATGTCAAGTTATTTATAACATTTTATTTTTTGTTCACTTATTTTTTTTTTTTTTTTGATCACTTATTTGTGGGTATTTTTTTAGTCAGTTTTTTTACTGTTTGCAATCAACACAACCTTTCATAATTTTCTTAACACAACCACGGGGTCTCATCTCGAACAAAGAAAATTTAGTTCAAACAAACAAACAAACAAACAATAGATGGCGTAATATGCATCGATTTCGTATTGAAGTTTAAGTAAATTTAATATTTTGAAAAAAATATGGTAAAAACTGTATTTTCTTATTTAATACGAGTAAACTATCCTAAGCATAAAATCGTGAAATAATTTGCTCCTAATTCAACTTTAGATGTTTATTGGAACGAATCCTTAGGCATTTATATTTCTTGTATCAATAGATGGCGCTGTTTCAAGTTTTAAAGTTTATTCATTCGCCTCTTTAAAATTTGTATAGTGAAACATTTTGATAAAGTAAACCTGTTATAAAGTGCCAAAAATACTATACATATAGTAATTCCTCAATGTGTGAGAAAATATTGATAAGACTTAATGTAAATTCATTCAACTTGCAAGCCGGCGCTGCTAACACCATTTAGCGAAGTGTAGAGGACGGGCCCGAACAAAGAACAAAAGTTGCCATTGCAAGTTGAAAACCCGTAGTTACGGCGGTACCGTTTCTTTGATGAGGCATCTGTACTCTAGTATTATATTATCTGTGACAAAACTAATTCGTCCCTCCCTCCCCAGGTATAGCGATGGACTTGGCAGCTCCTAGAGACAAATACTACATAATATTCCTGACGATAATGCTCCACGGCTTGGGCACACTGACTGCTTGGAACATGTTCATCACGGCCAAGGATTACTTCGTCGACTACAAGCTGAAGTCCGCCCCGGTGTACTCGAAAAACTACCTGGCGTATGTTGGCTGGGCCAGTCAGATACCCAACCTGCTGTTTAGCTGGTTTAATGTTTTTTTTAAGACAAGGTTTGTACTTTTTTAATTTTTTTATACGTGGTAAATTTATTAGAACTACTTCCTGTTATTCTACGTAGTTGAATTTTTACATGTTGGTTCAGTTCCGATGACAATGGATCTTTATGGTAAGCATGACCTGAATCAAAATTCAGGATTACCTCCAGATAGAGGAACTCTTCTACGGTCGACGGCACAGGGACTGTGCATAAAGCTTTTAAATTCATACACTTAGTTTAAGTTAGGGCTAAAGTGAGGAGCTCGTGGCTAAAGTAATAACAGGTCGACCGCACGGGTCGATCCATCAGGTTAAGCTACGCTTGCCGGGGTTGGTCTATGGATGGGTGACCATCTTTACATACCGAGACTCCTCCGTGCCTCGGAAAGCATGTAAAGCCGTTGTTCCCAGCTGTCAATCGTGGATCTTCGACAGTCGTTACGGGTCGTCAGAAGCCCGTAAGTCTGACAACCAGTCTTACCAATGGGGTTTCTTATTATCCAGTAACTGGGTTGTGGAGCTCAGATAGGCAGTCGCCCATGTAAAATACTGATATTCAGCTGCATCCGGTTAGACTGGAAATCGACCCCTGGATAGTTGCGAAAAGGTTAGGCAGACACCACACACTTAGTTTAGGTGTATGAATTTAAAAGTTTGTTTAAAAAAAGTCTCTTTTACAATTTACTTTTATAGAAATGGTTATTTAAGGCCCTACTACCGGCCAAGTGGCGCCCTCATTGATTAAAAAATCGTAGCATAGCATAGAAAATAAATATTAAAGAATCCAACGTCACGTTGTTACAAATAGGATAAAGTATTTGTACGTTGTAAAAACAGAACTCAAAATGTTTCGTATCCAAAGTAGTAAGCAAAAGTGTCAAAAACATGCTATGCTACGATTTTTTATTCAATGAGGTCGCCACTTCGCCGGTAGTAGACCCTTAAATCTCTGTAGTACGATTTAAGAATAAGTGTCCGCATTATTGCTTCGCGCCTATCTGCACGAGCAACCCTGAAAACTTACCTAATCCGGCCTGTCCAATATTTTCAGAGGACAATATACTTATAACGTTTACCTAGGTTATAATTCAAAACGATCCCCGTTAGTACAGGATTAAAGTTTTTAATTAACTGCTATGAAGTTGTTATGTGTACTTAACCGAGGACCGTCGACGATATTTTAATTGGTTCCGTAAATAACTCGTAGGCTGTTCAATCCCGAATATCGAGAGGCTCTAGTATGTAATTTAAATAAGCACACGTTTATTTACTTCTATACAGGATGTAACTGAATAAGAGGAGCTCGTGGCTAAAGTAATAACAGCCGCACGGGTCGATCCATCAGGTTAAGCTACGCTTGCCGGGGTTAGTCCATGGATGGGTGACCATCTTTACATACCGAGACTCCTCCGTGTCTCGGAAAGCACGTTAAGCCGTTGGTCCCGGCTGTCAATCGTGGATCTTTGACAGACGTTACGGGTCGTTACAAGCACGAAAGTCTGACATCCAGTGTTACTTATCAATGAAACTTTTGATTTTACTTTTCGTATTAGATTAACTTGAAGAAAGTTGTGCATTTCTATGGGCAGAAGCAGTGTCTAATATATTTATGACCACGCATTTCCTTTACACCCTGTGTATTATGCGTGAATGTCAAACAACCTTTCCTATTTTTAACCGACTTTGAAAAGAAGCAGGAGGTTCTATGTTCGACTGTATGTATGTATGACTGATTTTCAAAATTCTTTTTTTATCCGAAAGAGTAGGTATACTCCAGAGATGATCCCATATTAAAATTTTATCGGCATTGCGCTTTTTGAAAAAATTAACAAATACTAAAAATATGTACACATAGATGACGTTTTGGTCTCCTCCAATTACGAGTATGTTTAAATTCCATGTTCCATGATAATGGGGTTATTAATTCGGGCGTAAATTTAATATTTAGTTTTAGTTCTATAACAACCAAAAAGTGAATAATAAAAAACATTTATATGCAAAAAATTAAAATACACAATAAATTAAAAAAGAACTAATTCCGAAAGTCCGTTTTTGCATGTATTCTATTTCTTCGTTATTGGACACCGACTGCCGAAATTAAAGTTATTTAAATTTTTTGTGTATTTTTATTTTTGGAAGTCGTATTTTCGTTTTTTTTAGTAAAAATTTTATTAGTTTTAAATAAAATATTTTACACAGTATTGCTGCCTGATCTGGTTAAAACAAAGTTTAAACTACATCCTGCTGTATGAAATTTCAAAGTTAGTCATACTTCCATCCCAGAGGCTTATAAATCAAAGTTAACGCGAGCTTAAACATAGTTTAAAGTAGCGAGTAGGCAGGCGGCTCGCCAGACTATTTTTCAACATATTTGCACAAGTTTCAAGAGAGAGGAACGAGATACTGCGGGATTAAAATGATTAGTATGCTCGTACAGATTTTTGTTATAAACGTAGCAAAGTTACGAGGATTCAGTTTGAACGTAGTGTAGAAATTTACGCTTTTCACTAAGAGGAAATGTATGAAGAATTTTTGATGCAACTTTGCGGTTTTTAAGTATAGGGAGCGTGCAGGAAGATGACGGCACATAATGTCAATGTCAAGTATTTCTACAGTAAAAGTTGCGAATTTCACTCACTAGATGCCAGTCTAGGTACCTTATGCGTGATGCGTGTGTGTGTGTATACATACATGGCACGAAAATGTGAATGATAAGTTTTTAAAGGGTAATTGTTTCGAATTTACTCCACTAGATGGCACAGACTATGCCGTGCACGTTCCCTATTTTCAGTATTTCGATACGTAATTTTACCAAAGCGTCCGTTGTCATAATATAACAAATGAACGCGACGATCGCAAATTCGTGCGATGATCGCTTTCTACGAGTATAGAAAGAAATAATACATATATTTATTTGGCGAGAGTCACATAGCGTGTGCTCCACACGGCTGCCCCAAAAAGGTTCATTTCAGCAATGTTGCCTGACAGATGCTGTCTGATGCTGGTCTTCCAATAAACCTTGAGAGACGAGTGACAAAGCAAATGATTTCAAACATAATATACTATATTCAATAAACGAATATAAAACACACGCTTTGCTTGTTGTTTTTAAAAGCTCAGAAAAAAGAAATTCGTTAATAATAATAATACTTACTATGACAGTATTTTTAAGTTGTTTTATTATAAGTATTTATATTCGTATACTGAATATAGTTTATTATGTATAGGACGACTCCTAAAAAATTGTGAAAGGAGATATGCCCACTACCCAACGCAGTGATATTCAGGATTAAATCTGATTAATCACATTATAGAAGTGGGTAAATTGAAGCTTTGCTAAAACACACGCAAGTTTCTTTCCATAAACTTGTGTGCACCTAAGTCTAGCAACAAAAACATTACCCTTCTTCTGAGACAGTCGGAGTAAACTGTTAGGTACCAATAGGAATTTTAAGATCGAAGCCTGTCGCAACGTTACGCTTGCTGAGGTCAGTCTGTAGATCGGAGACCATCCATCACATACCGATACCGCTACGTGCCTCGGAAACCACGTTAAACTGTTGGTACCAGCTGTCATTTGTAGATCTTGGACAGCCATTACGGATATTCAGGAGCCCGAAATTCTGACAGCCAGTCTTGCCAAGAGAAATCGTGTGACCCAGAAATGGGTTGTGGAGGTCAGAGCTTCATGTAAAATACTGGTGAATAGCTGCATCCAATTAGACGAGAAGCCGACACTAAGTTGGGAAAGGGCTAGGTAGATAGATGATAAATCATGAAGGCAAATCTAATAATTCCAGACATACGGCGATGTGCCACAGGTACATAGTGGACATCATACGCAAAAAAACGTTTTGGGAATACATTCATTGTGCGTACAGCTAAGGAGTGGAATTCCCTGCCGGAGTCATGTTTCCTGATACCTACATCCTGGGGGGTCTTTAAGTCAAGTGTAGATTACTTCTAGGCAAGCGTGCTCCATCGTCGACCACATCATCGCTTACCATCATGAGATAGTGGTCAAGCGCGAGTCTATCTATGATAAAAAAAAACTTTTTTACAAAAAAAAAACAACCGACTTCAAAAAAAAACATAGGTACACTAAAAATTAAAAATATAACTAATTTCGGAAGTCGGTGTTTGTATTTTATTTCTTAATTATTTAACACTGACTTCCGAAATTAAAGTTATTTTTTAAATTTTTGTGTATGTTCTTTTTTTGAAGTCGGTTGTTTTTTTTTTTTTAAAGTTTTATATTTTTACTTTTTAGTTGTTATACACCAGCACTAAAAACCCCAATAACATGGAACGTGGAATTTAAACATACTCGTAATTGGAGAAAACCAAAACGTCATCTAGGTAGGTACACGTATTTTTCGTTTTTGTTCAGTTTTTCAAAAAGCGTTGCAGCAATTTCTATAAAATTTATATGGGACCAGTTCGGGAGTATATTCTTTCGGATAAAACAAGAATTTTGAAAATCGGTCCACAACTGACAGATAAATCGGTGGACATACATTCGAACATAGAACCTCCTCTTTTTTCGAAGTCGGTTAACAATAGATAAATAAATAAAAGCAGTTCTATGACACAGTAATAAACCATAATTTCATGTTGATGTTATCAGAATATTGTTTTAGTACCACGATGTATCATTGTGTCAATATCCAATCCCTGATGTATGCGGCATACATATAAGTTATCAAATATAATGGCTTATCCGAGCGTGGAGCACTAAGAAAACGAAGTTGTGATTCTTCGGTGTGTTCGTGGGAATTGTGTTTAATTTGTTTATTGAACCATGAAGACGAAGGAGTTGATGGTTGATTTGTTTCGTGAATCCATTATTAGCTAAGTGGCTATTTATCGACTATTAAATTGCATCATCATTTCTTGCTGACAGGAGCTATTTCAAATGTCCAGTTTTTATATTCTGATGAATTGTCTTTTGGATTATAAATAAATTATTTGTATAATACTAGCACTTTACCCGCGTCTTCGTAGGCAGAGATTTCTGAATACTTTACCGTAACGAACCACGTGGGTGAGGGACCAGCGAAACTGCTGACTGGGAATCGGATCCAGACTCCGATTCCCAGTTCAAGGAGTGAAGTATTTTCTCAGTGGTATCTCTGATCGCCAACTCATTGACCTATAACAGTTAACCTGTGTTTGAGCATACACTTGTGTGCTATAACAATATCTCCCACTTCGATGGCTAGTCCACCGAGATTGGCTGCCATGACCGAAATTAGGAAAAGATGGCTATGTGACAACTATTATTGACCCCTGAAGTTTAAAGAGTGGGTTCTAAGTTTGACGGCGATGTCGTTCTCTGTGTATCTGACTGGCATCGTAGCTCCTAAACAGATCTTTTTCACCCAGATACTGGTTGATTAGGGTTTGATTTTCGAAAAATTCAAAAACACTACTTATTTTTTTATTATTATTTCAAGATAGTGATGTGATAGGATAGATACCTGCTCTCACAATAAAAAAAATATTTCTGTATTGTCGACAATTGTTTTTTAAAATAAATATACTTGTTTCAGCGGTAACCTAACAGTCCGAATCGTGTGGTCGCTGATCATAGAGGTCCTCATATTCGTGGTCAACATTATCCTGGCGATGCTTGACACCACGGACTGGCCAGGTGGCTTCTTCTGGCTGACCATGATATCAGTGTTCTTTTTAAACGGTAAGTTTAATTGTTTTTATGGGGTTTTTACTGCTATCGTTTATGTAACCGATCAGTGTGAAGGTTTGGTGCGGGTACGTCGAAATTATTTTAGGGAAATTTCACCTGTTATTTCATACAAACTGTGGCTGGTAGGCCTCTTCTGAGTGTCACCACAACGACCGGTCCTGTGCGTCTCGCATCCATTGGATTCCCGTGACCCTCACCAGGTCATCGGACGGGAGTTTATTCCCACTACGCAACAGAGGAAGCATTACACATATGTTTCTTACTTTTTTAAGTGGGTACAGAAATGCTTTACTTTTGTCTAGCACATTTTTTAAAGTAAATTAGCGTGCACATAAGTTTAGCAACATTGTTTTTATTTTATTAGTACCACACATACATGAAAGTTGTATTTTTTTTTGAGGCAATGAAGCTCGACGAGTCCCAGAGAAACGATTAAACTGTCTTGGGTCCGGCAACGAAATTAAGGCGCTATTAGTTGCCAATGACCTTGAGTAGTTAGCTTGCGTGTTCTGCGCTGAGCTCACGTAAGGCGTCGTATATCCACCCAGTAATAGAACTCGCCCATCAAGGAGCGCTGTCCGAAATTAGACGCATTATTAATTTATTACACATAAAATAACAGGTATTAAACTAAAACACTGAGATTAAATTATGAATAATTAAATGATCTTTAACACTTGAAGGCTTCATAAAAATACGCTTTATAGTTTTTGCGTGACTCTCAATATTTTATCCGCGTTAGACATAACTTTACAAATTAATTACACTATGTTATAAAATATAATTTCAAATATTCTAAGATCAAATTACGACGGAAATTGTCTAGAGTAACATATATTTTTTTCAAAGAAATAAGACGTGATGTTCAATTAAAAACCATTAAAAGTCGTATAATTGCGCAGAAAAGACAGCGGAGGAGTAATAAAAACATAATTTTCACTTCCTTCCTAATCAAGCGGGAGACAGAACAAAGCTAGGTCATTAGGCACAAAGGGGTATTTACAATGAAAGTTGTATGCAGGGATGGACCCGTCACCTTTTATGTTAATCTGTCAGTTACCGAAGAAACAGACACAAAAGAAAATCGATTGTGTCTCGTCTCCCGCATGCCATTGGGCGTTGACGCCCAATTAGAGACCCTTTCTACTAGTGAAAACCGGATCAAAATCCGTTGCGTGGTTTAGGAAAACCGGCCAAGTGCGTGTCAGACTTCGCAAATTTAGAGTTCCGTACCAAATGTATTTTTGACTATTTGTATATCTTTGGGTCTACAAGATGTTTATACCATGAACATTTGAAGACTGTAGCTCCAACCGTTTGGCTGTAAAACCTGTGTGACAGACGACGGACAGACTGACGGACACGTGAGTGACAGCAATAATAGGGCTCTGTTTGGATCCTTCGGGTACAGAACCCTAAAAAGTAAGCGGAGATAAAGACAGAGGCTCTGACATCTTTATATACTATTTAGAGATTTTACGTATTGGGAGGTGTTCATGCACGAATTAATATTCACTTTTTGCCTTTATTATCTCTAGTGTCCGAGTGACGGTTCGGTTTCGGGTAAAAAGTGTTCGAATATTCGACTTGACCGAAACTACTGTCTTTGAGCTGAAGGTTCTAATAAAGACCTAAAAACTGACTGTCTCGTTTGTCTATGTCTGTAATCTTATGTGTGTTATCTTCGAATAATTAACTTATTTAGTGTTTTATGAAAGACTAGCTTCTGTCAGCGGCTTCGCCCGCGTGGAATTAGTACTTCCCCCGTTATAAACTTTCAACCCCTTTATCAACCCCTTTTTTTGTGGGGGTGGGAAGTAATCATATGGCTTCTCCCGCTTTGGGTGGAGCTAGGACGTGTCAGAATTTTACTGACTAAAACCCACCCCTGTTCCTTCCCTGCCTGAGTGCCCAGGGGCGCGGTAACTCTGTTTCGAATTTATCCACGAACATGGGCAGGCATCGGTCATGACGGGCCCCTTTTTAGTGGATACCTACTCTTCACAAAGACAACAACCTCCAAATTTCATGTCTCTAGGAGCAGCGGCTTAGGCTCTGCGTTGATGTATCAGTCAGTCAGTCAGTCAGTCAGGACTTTGAATTTTATATAGGGTGACTGGTAATTAGTGACCGATACTTAAACACGTGATTGTACTTATGATTATAAATAACTTTCCCAAAAAAACCTTTTGCTCTCTCGTCTGCCCTCACGCGCGTGCGAATTTCCAACTGTTGTTATTGTGAAAAAAGTGTATACGTATAAAAAAAAAGTTTCTTTGGGAAAGTTATTTGTAATCATGAGTACAATCACGTGTTTAAGTATCGGTCACTAATTACCAGTCACCCTATATACATTTTGACAATTTTTCTGTTAGATTTTCTGTTAAATCGTGTTTCGGTCGGACACTAACTGTCTCGTTAAAAGATATAAGATAAGTGTCCGAAATCGTTGTACAAATCCCGTCAAGTACCAATAAAATTTCTCAGTCTCTCAAAGGTTTGTATCGCTTCGTGGGGTCATCGACCGATGTTTCATCAATTATACATTACCGTCTCCCGATCGAGAGCTCAGATTTCCATGATTAACTCGGACAAGTGAATTGAAACGACCGACAAGCATTCCTACTGTGTTTCAATTGGGATTGATATTGTACCCATTTTGATTATTGAACTCCGGCACTAATATTTTTTATTGAAGTATTAATAAGCTAATTTCTACATGACTACATATTATAAATCAAAGTCCCCCGCTGCGTCTGTCTGTCTGTCTTTTCGCGATAAACACAAAAACTACTGAACGGATTTCATGCGGTTTTCACCAATAAACAGAGTAATTCATGAGGAAGGTTTAGGTGTAAAATGTTTACCTAATCGAATCTGGGGCGGGTCGCTAGTCAAAAATATTGTAAATTCCATCAAATTCTTGTCTAAATTCTATGCTGAAACCCATTAAGATTGTTACCGAAGTTAAATAAGACATTAAACCGTTGGCTAATTTATATTGTTTGAATATTTCTGCTAAACTATTTACAGATCAATTGACACAGTTTCTCTTGGCTGGTGTTTAGTTTAAAACAGTTTTGCTATTTCAGTTTTAGTTCGAAACCTTCAGAAATTTATTTTCGCAGTTCCATGTAGCTATCGCGGTAATGTTATAAATACCGACTGTTTTAGATTCATTTGTTTTGCATCTTAATGCGAGTTTGGATGGATTGATGTTTGTTACTCAATCACGCCAGAACGGCTGAATGGATTTGGGTGAAATTTGGCACAGAGATAGATTATAGTCTGGAATAGCTCATGGGCTCTAATTTATAGCGGTGAAAGTAATAATTCCACGTAGGCGAAGTCGGTGTCAGAAGCTAGTGAGCAATATGTTGAAAAATTCATTTTGTATGTTTTTCGGTAGTTCTCATCCTCGGCTATCCTGCTTCTATCTTTTGACTCTGTAGCGACATCTATGACGCTACAAACGAACTAAAACAGCAAAATCACAAATTGGTGACCCCGGCGATTGGAGATCGATGGTTCTTGATGAGTCGTCCATACGTGATGCTTGCCGGCGACAGTCTTGACAGCTTAGGCATTTACAGGACCACTCTCTACATTGTTTGCGTCATTTGAACACACAATCTTCTGATCGGAGGATCCTCCCTTTTCAATGGAGGTTGTCGGATTCGACACCATGTACCACCTACCTACCTACCTAAAAATATTATATAGGCCAAATATTTCTTAAGAGTAGTGGTTCATAAAAGCTATTGTTTGTAAACCAACACAAAAAGAAAATTGTAAGGTTAGCTGTGGGTTTTCTGACCAGCAACTCCACATCGGGTGACAACCAAAGTTCAAGGTTCAATAGTATCTTCAATATTATTGTATCCGTAACTTAAATGGGGTTCCTGATAGCTACAACCTGGGGGTCAAGGTCTGTCTGGGTCGCGGATAAATTTCAAGAGTTACCGCAGCCCTGGCACAGGCAGCTGTAGGAACAAGGGTTGGTTTTAGTGAGTAAAAGTCTGACACGCCCTCCCGCACCATCCAGAGCAGGAGAAGTTATATGATGATTTACGAACCCAAAAAAAAAAGAGTGAATAGGTTACGGTTACTCCTAGGCAAGCTTGCTCGTCGTCATCGTCGACCACATCATCGCTTACCAGCAGGTGAGATAGTGGTCAAGCCCGAACCTATCTATGATAAAAAAGCGTATTTAAAGAGTAGATATTCTATCTACCCACCTAGTTAGTTGCTTCTCAAGCGGGTAGGGTATTATCGAGTTTTATGCTCAAGTTCATACTATCATAGAAGACAAAGTGTTATCAAAACTGAATTAAATTATTAAGTTGATTGATATTGCTATCAGTACGTTAAAGATTATGGCCACCCACTGTCTTGTCAGTAATTCACGTTTTGTTTTTCTTTATATTGTCAAATAAGCTTTTTGCCGCGTTTTCGATATACTGTAAAGCTAGCCGCCTTTTTTTACCCAGTCGAGTGCTATAAAGATACATGGGAGTGCGCTGATCATGGTGACGTGACAATACAGTGACAAATAGTTCCTAGGTGACTGAACTTTGAAGGATACTGACGTAGTTTAGAATATAGAGTGTAAAATTTTCCTTGAAACAATCTTTCAGTGTATATGGGACGTACCCAGTAGCGTTTTTTTTTTCGTTTCATTTTTCTTCTTATTTTAAGAGCACCTAGTACAGCAATCTGTACGAAATCCATTTCAAGATTGAGCGCGTTTTGTTGCCCAGTGACTTTTCAAGTGGGCGCATCTTGGGTGACAGTAGGTGACAGTGACAAAAAGTCACGCGACAAAAAATCACAAGTCAGCGGCTAGCCTAACTTTCTAAACGCGTACGATTTTTTGTAATCAAACTATTGCTTCCAAATAATCGTCCTGACCAAATTCCTATCACGGAGGCCAATCTCAATGGAGATTAGCCAAGTATGCAGGAGATATTATAGTGCACAAGCGTGTGCGCAGACACAGGTGCACTCTCTGTTCCTTTACACTCATAGTCCTCAAGTACGCAGGAGATATTATAGAGCACAAGTGTGTGCGCAGACACAGGTGCACTCTCTGTTCCTTTACACTCATAGTCCTCAAGTACGCAGGAGATATTATAGAGCACAAGTGTGTGCGCAGACACAGGTGCACTCTCTGTTCCTTTACACTCATAGTCCTCAAGTACGCAGGAGATATTATAGAGCACAAGCGTGTGCGCAGACAGGTGGACTCTCTGTTCCTTCACTATCATAGTTCGATGGGACGGCAATCCGGCACGACCCCCCGAGAGATCAAGCGTAGGACTATCGGGTTTACTTGCTTTCTGAGGCATGGGGATGTCACACCACCAACTTCCAACCCCGGGCTGCTGCAGAGTAAACCAATAGCACTTTTTGCTCGACCTGGGACTCGTATCCAGGACCCCACGCTCCAGTAGCCGCGCTTGCGACCACGAGACAAAAGAGGCAGTCAAATATCACCTTATTATCGTCATCATCTACAGCCCGACTTGGCTCACTGCTAAGCATAAGCTTCTCGTATCTCGTGCCACTCCCTACGTTTATGTGCCAGTTCTATTACCTGGCCCAGTACCCTTGATGTGAGTTTTTTAACTTACTCGATAAACGTAAATTTTTACTAAAACTATTAGCGCCGCCTGGCCTAACCTCTTTTTTTCTATACGACGCCCTCTGGTTCTACTCGCGATGGCAACAATTTCGCCTGCCGATCTCACCGCCTTACCTTTTAACAACAAACATTTAATCTCTACTATAAGTTTAAAAGACTTTAAAAAAAGTGTTGACTCAAACATTTAAAGCTTATGCTCCGATACGCCCAAATCCATGGAGACTTTTCTATTTATGTACTGTTATCAGTGTGATCGTTTCTGAAAGGTTAAGGCCACTCATTGGTCTTATCAGTCAACAGTTATACACATTTTGTTCTCATTATTGTTATCTTATAATACTTATCAGTGTCTGGTCAAGATCATCATTATGTTTATGTTCTTCAAGTATTAAAATTACCACCATCGTACCCCCGACGCATTTTTTGAAAACCTGAAATGCATATTATTATTATTATTATTTATTTATTTATCAAGTAACAAGACTCATAGCATAGTGTTAGTTACAATTTACTTATAATCTATGTTAGTAAAAGAATAAAACAATGCAGAACAATACGGAATCATAAAAAATCAGGCTTGGCCTTGATTTGTGATAAACATCAATTCGGTAGCAGTAATCAAATAAATCGGTATGCAAATGTCAATAAATTGAGTAAAATAAAATAAAAAATTATGTCAATCAAAACCAAAAAGGAACAGAATGTCAAGAAAAAATAAAAATAAAACATAAATGTTAATAAATTAAATAAATAAATTATATCAAATTACACGTACCAAATGAACAATAATTCTTATCAAAAATAATGTGAGTACAGAATTTAAATTTAACAAATTAAACATTTTACTTTATCGTCCCAACCACGATGCTTACCCAGAGCGAGTGTAACGGACACTGATATTTACTAGAAACTATCCTCAGGATTTCGTTGCTGCTACCGCGTACTCTGCTCAACAGTGACGACACACGCTTGCGTCTTATTGCGTAGAAGTCATCTGTACGCGCTTCTGCAAACATCGCGGACGCACTGCAGAACCGCGGCAACCGAAGCAACGTCCTGAAGACGTTGTTGTATTGTACCCTCAGAGCGCTGTATGCCCTTTGAGTATAATTAACCCACAGGCTGCTCGTGTAGAAAGATTGGCAATATACTTTGAATAGCACTAACTTGACTTCATCTGAGCAACGAGCAAACCTGCGAGCCAACATATTACCCCGGACCGCCAGCGCTCTGCGTTCACGTTCAATGTCCTCGTTGTCCCTTAGATCATCAGTGACAATGTGCCCTAGATATTTAACCTTTTTTACTCTAGTCAGAGGAGAACCGTTCAGAAAAATAGGTGGAGGTTCATGAGGGGTTTTATCACCAAGACCAAAAAACATACACTCGCTCTTGGAAGCATTATACCTTAGACCATGACTCTTAGCATACCGCTCACAAACTCTCAGTAGCTGACGAAGGGCCCCAATTGACGGGCTCAGCAGCACCATGTCGTCGGCATAACTTATGTTATTAACAGCGACTCCATCAATATGACAGCCTACATGCATACTACTGAGCTCGCCAATCAGGCCGTCCATATACACATTGAAAAGAGTAGGTGAGGAGATTCCCCCCTGCCTCACGCCACACTCTAGCCTGTACTCCTCAGACAAGCAATCCGCCCACTTAACGACATTCAATTGATTGTCATACCAAAATTTCAGAATTTCAACTAGTTCTGTAGACACATTTTGACTACGCAGTTTATCCCACAGGACCTCATAACAGACTAGATCAAAGGCCTTGGATAAGTCTAAATAACAAGCATAAACAGGTGTCCTACGATCCAAGTAATACCTTACCGTGTGCTTCATACAGAGAATAGCACTCTCAGTGGAAACGCCAGGTTGGAAACCAAATTGCGCGTGATGTAGGTTAAGGTTCCTTCTTAAATGCCGGTTAAGCAGACCATCCAATACTCTAGCCAGAATTGTTGCCAGTGAGATGGGACGATAGTTACTTTTATCACAAATATCTGCAGTTTTACATTTAACAATTGGTATGACTATTGTTCTCATGAGGTCCTGAGGGAGATACCTATGACTTATGCACAGGGAGAAAAGCATGGCCAATACTCTGGGTAGATGACAACCTGCATACCGTAGATGCTCGACCCCCAGGCTGTCATGTCCAGGCGATTTACCTCGAGTCATGTTGTCAATAATACTCTTAACGTCTTTAGGCCTTATTTGTACGATGGTAGAAGTATCTGGCTGGAGACTACATTGCGTCGATAATGAAGGCACAAGTGGACTTACCTTAAAATGTGATTTAAATATATTAGCAATATTACGAGGATCCCTTTCGGAGTTAATGCATTCAGCCCGATTCTGCTTTATATTTAGTTTATTAGTACATTGCCAGAATTTTTTAAAGTCATTTACAGAACAATGAGATGCCAAAGTGTCCATTTTAATTTGTTCTACGTGGTCTTGACACCACTTAAGTCGTGATTTGAAAATTTTCCTACTGTTACACATAGCGTCGTAAATGCATCCAGATGAGGGTTTCCCATGCCAGACCCAATTGTTGAAATTATTTTTTGCCTCCTCATGTGCCCCCTTCACGTGCTTATTCCAGCCAGGTACCGGTTTTTTATTATGATAACAACGATGTGTAACAATATCATAACTCTCCCTACTCGCCTCACGCAGTGCTTTTATTATACTGTTATACATAAAATCTATACTTCTATGATGTTCTAAATTATTACAATATTTATCAGCGCATAACTGAAATTCTTGCGGAAAGTCAATACATTTAAGACTATTATTACAAACCTCATGATACAGCTGGATTTGTTCAGGGGTCCTATTTCTCCAAGCAATTTTATTAGGTACCCATTTTGAAGTCACTTTCCTATGTCTTAAAATATTATTAAAATTGCACTCTATTTCAACAGGAAAGTGATCAGACCAGAATACATTATAGTGAATTTTTACGTTACATATAATTTTATAACCCATTTCAGTACAAACACAATGGTCCAACCACCGACAAGAAGCCATGAACGTCACTAATAAACGTATAGTCACCTGAGTCAAGGCCTAGGCGTTCCACGTCCGCACATATCCATCTTTGCTCCCCACAAAAATTCAAAAGTTCGTCATAGAAGAGACCGCCTGGGTGGGCATTAAAATCACCGAGAACGAACACTGATTCTACGCTACTACTATCTATTATTGCACATAATTCGCTCAAGCATTCCGTAAACTCGATAAGATTATCTCTGGACTCAACAGGCATATATACACAAACAATTAATACCGAACACTCGCTATTCACCACTACTTTACACGCTGCTAACCGATCACTATTGCAATCCACGGGAGTGACGGACACAAACGATTTTTTTCTCCATAGAATAGCCAATCCGCCATAAGGTCTTCCTTTCAGACATCCACTTGACGTATCAACCGAAGATTTGCCAATATACGTATAATCATCACTTATTGTGCCCAGCAGTGGGATATCATGTGGAAGTAACCACGAATATTGTCTCTTAAGAAGAAATCTGAAATAAAAATTATTATTTTGATGTGGCTTCTATGAATGTCTAACATTTGATTTATTGGATCTGTCTCTCTTTTTAGCTTTATCCCATTATTTGGGGTTTCTGGGATATTCCAGAAAATTTTATCATCGGAATTATAATAGCCCAGAAACATTCACTGCTGCTGCAGCATGCTCTTTATTTTTCTGCCATACTTCCCAGAAAATTCGCGACGGAAAATATACTTAACCTTATAATAAGTTTCGTGCCAATGTTTAGTTAAATGGGTTTGGGCAGGACATATCTGCCGCATGTTAGACGAACTGAGGGCTAAAATAACCATTTATTGGGTCCCATTAAATGGTAGGCGACATCGCGGCAGACCAAGACGAAGGTGAAGAGATGAAATTAAATCTTACCGGAAGGACAGGCCCACAATGGCAGAGGACCGACGAGTGTTGAAAAATGAGAGGGAGGCCTCTGCCCAGCAGTGGGACAGGACTGGTTAGATTAGATAAGAAAGTTTATAAGTTACAAAAGTCATAGTAAAGACTACTAAATCATCAGCTCAACCCATTTATTTCCTTACTTTTCAGGTTTCAATGCTATCTTCCAAAACTCAGTATTCGGTGTAGCAGCCCGGCTACCTCCCAGCTACACAGGCGCGGTGGTCCTAGGCGGCAACATTTGCGGTCTCCTCGTCGTGGGTTTGAACTGGGTCTCCGAGTTCTTTGACAACCAGCGCACGGCCGCCATCTATTACTTCATAGGCGGCATGTTTGTGCTGCTCATCTGTATCGACACCTACTTTGCTTTGCCATTGAATGTGAGTATCAAATCAACCTTATTATTATGAGAATAAAGATCACTATGATGTAAAATAACTGCACCTATCGTTCCTAGCAAATCTTCTGCGTCGTCTATACGAGCTCTTTTGGGAGATCTCGTGCTTGTTTTGAATTGAGAAGAAGATTCGAAACAAAAAGCGATCGTCTCATGTTTTTAGTGTCATTCTAGTATCAACGAGATTAAATATCATTTTGTTTTAAAATAACTGCGAACGGACCGTACTACCATTCTTAGCAAGCCTTCTGCGATATACAAGGTGTAACGGAAATGCGTTGTCATATTTAGATACCGTTTCTGCCCTTCTTCTGCGCTTCTATGGTTTCTTCAAGGAAATCATATACAATGCCCAAAAAAAAATTGGACTTACTGCACAAAATTATCATCAACTGGGAGATTTAAAATTTTTTTCAGTGTTGTCTTTTACATTCTTGAAGAAAGTTGTTCAGTTTTAAGAACAGAAGCAGTATTTAAAATATGACCACACATTGCCGTTACACCCTGTATATACGAACTGTTTTTAAACTATCCGCGCGCGTTTTGAATTAAGAAGGTTCGAAAAATAAACGATCGTCTTTTGTTTTTTTTTGGAACGAAGTTCCTTATCGCGCGTTGTGAAAGGGGGCTAGACGGAAAAAATTCTTACAAAAAGTTGTCACGACACTAATGAGGCTGTCCATCCAAAAAGATTGTGTTGGAAAAACAATCTAATAAAAACTTCTTGTATTTTTGGTGGGTAGGTACAAAGTTTGCAAGCAGATCAAGCATTATCAAACATTATTTGTTATAGTTGTTGTTATTGCTAAAGAGTTGAGCTGAGCTGAGCTGAGCTTAGCTGAGCTGAGCTGAGCTGAGCTGAGCTTAGCTGATATGAGCTGAGCTGAGCTGAGCTGCGATGAGATGAGATGATGAAGTATAACTTCTAACGTGCGTGCGTGTGTGCGTAGTTAATAATAAAAAAAATATTATAAATTAAAAAAAATAAAATTATATTACAATTCCTTCATTAATCGAAAGGAACTTCGTTCCATCCGGGTGTCCCTTGTTTTTGGTAATTTAGAAGATCCGCGTGCGTTTTTATTTACGAAGTATGACTAATTCTAATTCATTAGTACTAGTAAAAATTGCAAATAATAAACAACCAATGTCATTCGTTCGCCTGGAGCATCTTCTTTTTTCAAAACACCTCGATCATCATGTCTAAAGTATATAATTTGCAGCCGTACGAAGCTGGGGCAGGTCATTAGTTCATAATACCCGTGTGTCTCGATAAACCCTATCAAGCCTCGATATCGTCGGAATTAATCTATTTACCTTCTCGGTAAAATATGTAAAACCTTTTCAATAATATTGTAAAATTACAGCTGTTATATTCCCACTACGCAACAGAGGATACATTCACTTTATGTTTCTTACTTTTTTAAGTGGGTACAATAATGCATTACTAACTAACATGCGTATTTTGAAGTAAATATGTGTGCATGATGTTTTGCTACATTCTTTATTGCTACTATTTTTTTATTATATGAAAACAAAAGTTGTTGGTTAGTCTATAGTGGTCAAATGCGACTGCTATGTGACTTCCTGGGTTTGACAAACCCAGAATGTTTAAATATTAACCTGGGAAAAATAAATTCATCATGACCTCTCAGTCTACCATGTCCATAACCATATTTAAAATTAAAATATTGCATCATTCATCAATTGACCCTGTCCTTTGATTGATATAGAAAATGAAGAAAAAAAAATATTTGTACGTCACATAAGAACTAAATAAATAATATAACAAGAATGTTTTCTTAAACCTGTACTTTTTTTGCTCTACAGAAATTCTACCGCTACCACGACCAACTCAACCAGCAGCGCGCTGCCGACAGCGCTAACTCGAAAGCCGTCAACGTTCCTCAAACATCCCGCATCACGGTGGTCAAGCAATCCTTCGTTCAGCTCTACAACGTGTTCATCATCTTCTTCGTCACGCTCGCCGTTTTCCCGGCCGTCATATCAGGTGAACATGACATAGTAGAACATGGATCCCGTGTCACGCTGTTCAAGCAAGCTTTCGTACAGTTCTACAACGTGTTCTGTAGTATACAACACTTAGTAATTCAAATTTAACATGATTCAAACTACAGCAGTATCAAGTGGGTCAATTCACCTCCTAAAGAGATTAAATAAGGAATAGAAGTTTGTTTGAAAGTTCGTCATTATCACCAATGAGAAATGAAATCCCATCGCACACACGGCTTATTTTATGTAATTCTATTTTTAACTGCTGCGTTGTCTTTAAATCCCACTACGCAACAGAGGAAACATTATAATTATGTCTCTTACTTTTTTAAGTGGATACAATAACGCTTTGATTAAATTATTCAAGTTTCAGCCCGTAAACTTGCGTATGACGATTAAAGCTACAAAAAATATGGTTTACAAAGCGTAGTAGATTCACTATTTTTGCTATTATAGTTTCTAACACAAAAAAAATCTATTAATTGATTTTGATTGTTGACTTGTGACTACCATTGATTGACTAATATTATAAAGAGAAAGCGTGAAATTGTGAAAAATGCGAAGAGGTAGTGGTTCTGATTCCACTTGCATTTGACCTAAACATACATACCCAATCATACATTTTAAAAACTTTTATTAAAAAAATGTACAATTGGCCTCTATCTCCACAGTTTAGTGAACACAAGACCTTTATCCCTAAACAATAATATTCGATAACATTTGTTTTAGTATTTCTTAAAAAAATAGTCTTGTTAACTTATCAACTAATTACAAACATTGTTTACTTACAGACGTGCATCCGAACACCGTCGGTTTCTTGGGCAAAGATTTCATGCGGCTCACTTGCTTCCTGACATTCAATGTCATGGCGACGCTCGGCAATATAACCGCCAGCACGTGGCAATTCGTAAGTATCTGTTTGTTTTTAATATTGTACGAAAATCTATATGAATAAAAATTAATGGCTTAATGTGTTTGTTGCTAAGCGCAAGAATCGAGGGCGGCTGGACCAATTTGAATGAACTTTTTTTTTTAAAAATCGTCGAAGTCTCGGGCAAGTTTTTATGAAGAGAAAAAATTGAGAAATTGCACGGAAAACCGTAAACCTAAATTTTTCTTTAAAACAAACTGTTTCTGCTGTCAATTCTAGGAATAGTCTATAAGCAAGAGCGGAGCCGCGGAAAAATAACTAGTTAATAATAAAAATACGGGTGTGTGCATGAGCACGCGATAGAATTGAAAACTTCTAATCTTCTAATTTTAGAATATGTACTACTGAACTACGACCGGAGCCGAAAATACACGATTCAGTGTGCAGTCGTTAACCTGCTGTTCAACCGAAGTGGATGTCACTACCGCTATGGGTAGCGAAACTTACTTGCGAAACTATTTTCACCCACCCGTTTAGTCACTAGATCCTAACACCCCGCAAGGGTGTGGATATATTCGCCGCTTTCCACTTGGCGCCGACATTTCGGAACCTTTTTCGCGAAGCAAGCTAAAAGATACCATATGGCGATGCTGGTTTCTCCCGTTGCGTTCTAGTTGCGAATCTCCTTATAAAATACCCGACGAGGCTCCGCGTTGCACAGAGTGAAATTTATTCCTACGGCTCTGGGTAGCGAATGGCCGAGAACAGAACTTAGTACCGAAAGATCCGATTTGTTCCGTATTCCGTGAAGTCAGCGAAATCAATAATTGTTTACTACTTTTTATAACAATACCCAAAAACTTGAAACTTTTCTTAGGTTGAAACTATCTGTCACATAGACATTACCTTACCTTATCGTATTGTGACCTTAAACCATGGTCATGAACAATTAATTTCCCTGACTATAATTATCATCTTCGAAAGATAAATTGTAACGTAAATAGACTCTTTATTATGTGCACCAGATAAGTTTAAAAAAAAAGGTACTTACATGAAGAAAACATTACTTAAGGAGCACACACAATCTTTGGATTATGGGGCCAGATTAGGGATAAGCATTACAATAAAGCCGATATACTTCTTTATTTTTTAAGGAACTTCAAAGGGTTGATTGTATGAATCTAATTTTTAATTAAAAGAAAATTCCCACTACGCAACAGAGGAAACATGATAGTTGTGTTTCTTACTTTTTTAAGTGGGTACAATAATGCTTTGATTAACTTATTCACGTTTCACTCCGTGAACTTGCGTATGTCTATTAAAGCAACAAATGAATTTAAAACCCTTATATAGCCAACATACACATCAAGAAGCTCGTTTATAATATTAGTGGGAAGTTGGATATGATGTTTACTAAAAACTTTTTTAATTTTTCCAGCCTCGTCCCCGTTGGCTGGTGTTATTCACGACGGTCCGTCTGCTGTTCATCCCGTTCTTCCTGCTATGCAACTACATGCCACTGGAGCGCACCATACCGGTGTACGTGACTAACGACATTGTGTTCTGGATCGCGTCTGCCGTGATGGCCTGGTCCTCAGGACACGGCAGCTCGCTCGCCATGATGTACATCGGAGGGTGAGTACTCTTTACTAGCAACATTATCGTCCATTTCAGCCGAAAGACGCCAACTGCTGAATATAGGCCTCCCCTAAGTACTCTGCCTTCACCATCATCATCATTCCAGTTGAAAGACGTCCACAGCTGGACATAGGCCTCCCCCAATTGTCGCCACATCGACCAGTTGTGTGCGTCACGCATACAGCGGTCTTGTGCTTTATTATTATTTAGCTAACTAGGTGATATACAAACTCGAATGCGATTGATATTCGAGACTCGACAGTGTCAATGTGACTCTAAGAGCCATGGTCGGCTGGCCCTCTTTCCCACTGTGTACTCTAGGCAAGTGCCCAGGGCCTTGGCATCGATGGGGAGGCCCCCCTAGTTTCTGCCAGATCACCAACTGTTAACCAATATGCATTAATAATAACTGTACAAAATAACATATGTGAGAAAATGAAATGGTAAAATTACTGGCTAGAATACTTACATGCTTATTAGCTTTTGCAAGCGGTATGCACCAAACACTGAGTATGCTCTATTCTTGCCCGAAAATCTGGCTTTTTATCAAAATACAGTTATTTGGTACTTATAATTATTATAACCACTGTTTTAAAGAAGAATCATCAGTGAAATAGTGCTATTTTTAAAAACCGGCAAAGTGCGTGTTGGACTCGCGCACGAAGGGTTCCGTACCATTATCTATAAAACGGCAAAAAATCACGTTTTTTGTATGGGAGCCCCTTTAAATATTTATTTTATAATGTTTTTAGTATTTGTTGTTATAGCGGGAACAGAAATACATCATCTGTGAACATTTCAACTGTCTATCACGGTTTATGAGATACAGCCTGATGACAGACGGACAGACAGACGGACAACGAAGTCTTAGTTAGTAATAGGGTCCCGTTTGGTACGGAACTAAATAATGATAATCAACTTTTTATGCCTTCTTTAACAAAATAGTCCTCTGTCAAAGTCATACGGACCTCATTATCCTAATATGCCCGAGGGCCTCCAATAGGTTAAAGACGGCCCTGACGGTTTCTCTGCCAGCTAAATTTATGCAGCTATACATATATGGTCTCACTAAGCGTCTGAGCTGTGGTACAACACCCATGATGCCCCTATAAATAGGTTTCGAACTGTATTTTTGATACGACCGCGATGCTATGATTTCTACCAACAAGAAAATTTGTTGCGACGTTTTGATTGAAGAATTATTATCATGCACTCTTTCAAAAATGGAGTGTCGCAATTTAACTGTTTAGCCTAATATTCGTCTATTCCCACTACGCAACAGAGGAGACATTGAAAATATATGTTTCTTACTTTTTTAAGTGGGTACAGTAATGCTCTATTTGTACAAAACACAATTATTTTCAAGTAAATTTGTGTGCACACAAGTTTTGCTACATTCTATTAATAAACAAGAACTTACTAAGCAATCCAATATTTATTATTTCCCTGTTACTGGGTTGTGGAGATCAGAAAGGCAGTTGCTCCATGTAAAATACTGGTATTCAGACTGCATTTGGTTAGATTGGAGCCGACCCCAACGTAATTAGGAAAAGGCTCAAGCAGATTGATTGATTGTTGTATAAAAAATACACGTTTTTAGGGTTCCGAAAGTTCGAATGAATAAACGGAACCCTTATAGGATCACTCGTGTCTGTCTGTCCGTCTGTCACAGCCAATTTGCTCCGAATCTGCTGGAACCACAGAGTTGAAACTTGGTACACACATAAATATCTGTGACTCAAACACGGACGTGTACCCCCCCTAAATAGATTTATTTGGAATATGGGGGTCACTTTTGGGGTGAAAATCGTAAAATTAAAAATCAAAGTTTTACAAATTGTGTCGTGCGACATATCAAATGAAAGGGCAACATTGTGAGGGTCTCGAATATTTATTTTTTCATAATTTTAAAATACTTATATAATTGTGAAGTTATTCCCTCAAAAAAATATGATTTGTTCGGAACCCTTTGCGCGCGAGTCCGACTCAGCAAACCCTTTAATTTAATACCCATATCATGAGAGTTAAAAAATAAGTAGTCCGTCATCTTTGGGGGTCTGCCACAATGAATTTATAATGACATCACTTAACTAACCATGTATGCAAAATTTCAACTCAATCGGAAACTGGGAAGTGGGTCAAATTTAACTTCTAAGATATATTTACATAGTAACAGGTGCAGCTTACAAAAGCGTGTTTATAATACCATAGTTCAGAAAGATGTTTTTGTTTATGTAGACCATATAGGTTACAGAAAGATAAATGGAGGAAACAGTCATAGGAAGACAATGGGTGGTCTTATCGCTAAAAGCGATCTTATGAAGACAACCTTTGGATGGATTTAAAAGATACTATTGGCTACCATGGCGTTCGCCTGAACATTACTTGATACTAGTGTGCGACCAAAGGTCCATTTCTGGCCGCAGACGATTAATTGGCTATCGCCACAACCTTCGGTAGAAGCAGAAGCCGAAAGCTTAAAAGCTCTGAGAATTTTTGTACAAGATTGGCATTTATACAAGATTTATTTGTCAAAAATAATAACATTTCAAAATAATGTGAATTATAATATTTATTTGTTAAAGTAATCTAACCACCACAATCAGATCTATCAGTCAGTCTTTGTTTTTCTCGACTAGTGTGAAACTAGACTTACAAATAAACAAAAACTCACTTTCTTAATAAATATTGGCCAATTAAATGCACATTTTTGAAAATTAAAAATAAAAGAAAAATAAAATATGATAATTATAAACATTCGGGTAAGAACAAGTTATAACTATTATTTTATCATCAGACAAAACGTTTGACGTTTGCTAGGAACCTTCATGGATTTTATGGCCGAAGCCGAAGGGTCGGACACTAGTTAATACTAACTTGCCCTTATTCTATTTCCAGCACCGTAGCCCCCGAGAACGCGAGCATGGCCGGCATGATAGGCGGAGCCGTGCTGGTGACCGGCCTGGTGTTCGGCATCACGTTCACGCGCCTCTGTCCCGTCATCGTGACCGCCGACTTCTGGCGGAGCGCCTAGCGATCACTTCACTACGTCTCTACGGCGTGGGACGTTTTCACACGACGACTGGGACAATGAAACCCTTCAGTGATGTGTTTTAGATGGGTGACAGTGAAGTGACTTTGTGTAGGAGACCGTAAAGCTTGGGCGCTATTTCCATGAGCGAGATCGATAGAATCGTCGATAATATCGCCGTGTGGAGACACTTTCAAAGACTTGCTAAATAAAGTGGCAGTACCATAATATCGCCGCGACACACTCGCTCTTGGAGGTGGCGGTTAGCGTCTACCGAACGGGCTGCATCACAGCAAAATTCCGCCATTTTGAAACGTCGGCCCTTCCATGGACGCCTAGCTTAAGTGTAAATGAAGTGACAGGATCATCAAAGAAGAGATTATATCGTAAAATGTATGTGACGTTTAAAGTTGGAAGTCGAGTGCGAGTTAGAATAAGGAGCCTGGATTACAGTGATATAAAGATTGTGACATTCGACAAAATGTGTTCTATAGCTATATATATTATATGCAAGTTTTATCATGATTTTTGAGTTGTATATTTGGTTGTTGATCCGATAATTAAGGAGATATGAGATACAGTTTGCCAAAAACTAATAGTTTTATCAGTTTTATTTTTTTGCCTTTTATTTATTTATTTGCTTGCCATTGTGTGGTTTTGCTAAAAGGCAAGATGTCTGTTATTAAGATTATAATGCATTTACTAGTATTCTCAGCTCAGTTTAAGCAAAGTTAGCAACATAAGTTGAAACCAAATATTTTCTTTTTGTCTCGACCATCAATATCTCATTGGAGTTGATTTTAAATTGTCAAATGTTACGAATTACAATATAAGTTGTTTTGGTGCTTGTTAAGAGTAATATTAATTGTTTGGTCTTATTATAACAGTGGACTATTAACAGATGTCATTGACACTAATAGGGGCTAATATGGTATTAGATTAATATCTCATAAAGTAAGACTATTGGTAACCCATCCTTGAGGCTATTTTAATGAATAAATCTAAACAAAACTCAGCCTTAGGACACGTCGTCAAAAAATTAAAACTCAGAGAGACAGACGGAATTATCAAAATACAAGTTGACATAAGAACACATGAAAATTGCAGAATATTTGTATTATAATTGCTAATTATATGTTAATATATTAACATATAAAACGCTATATAAAATTATATATGTAAAGTTAAAGTTTGTAAGTGCATAAAATATATTTAATAGGTAGTACAATGAAGTTGAGATGTATGAAGTTATTATATTTGTTAGCGTTACTATTATATTGTACTATTTTAGTTGCCCTGTTCGTTATTTATGTATTTCTTATAAATATTGACCCAAAACTGTCCTATAAACAGCGATGAACTTGCCCCTATTACATAAGAACTTAGGGTCAGTTTACGCTGAGATGTGAAACGATTTAACTCTGGGAGCACTATTTAAAATAGCCATGCAATATATAACTTTTAACTTAACATAGGTATCCAGTTTTGTAAGAGATTTCAAATAAATCCTTAAAGCTAGTAAATTAACTACAACCTAGGAGTCTTTAAGTCAAGACTTAATAGGTTATTTCTAGGCAAGCATGGGACAATTTCGACCACATCATCGCTTACTATAAGGTGAGATAGTGGTCAAACGCGAGCCTCTTAATGGTAAAAAAAAAACCGAATGGTGTATCCGAACTCTTACAGAAATGTAAACCTTTTTATGTGATACTCGCAGCTACCCGCGACCCGCTCCGGCTTTACAAGGACACTTATCGGTCTTGCTATACATGAGAACCGTTTCTAAAATCTATTGCATGGTTTAGAAGTAAGCGGAAAACAGAGGCAGACAGCAACTTGTTTTATACTTAGAGATTTACAGCCTTATTTATGAAACTCGCTAACCATATGCTTAGTTTAAATACTGATTAGCGGATTCCAAATTAAAATTCTCCGTAGAAAATTTTGATTTAAGAATCTGTTAAATTGCGGCCCAAGGTCTATAATGCATCACTACCTTAAAAAGTGCCCGCGGACTCGCGTCGGTTCTCGGTGTAAATTGACCCTAATAGGTAATCTGTGTGTTAAACATTACTAATTTACCCATATATGGTCAACAAGGGGAAAACAAATTGTGTTATTTTAATTTACGTGACTAAATACTAATCCAAAGTGCTTGTAAAATTTGACTAAAATTAAGTTAAGTAGTGATTTGTACCAACATTGAAGTTATTTTTGTCTTAGCACAAATTCTCTAAAGATGAGACGCCGTGGATGACTTTTGTATTATAATGAAATAGTAGGTTGTTGTTCCTTGTGCCTGTAAATTATAAAAAAAATTAATGATCAAACGACATTTTTATACTTTGTTTTTTATCAGTGTGTTAAGCTATAGTGGATTTTCTGCTAAATGTTCCTCATTTCATAATATTACTGCAGAATGTCATTCCCGTATTTATTCTAGGTAAATTCTAACATTTATTATTATGTATGTTTTACAGACTGAAACACTAACAAACATTTGATTTTAGATTATTATAAGACTCCTAGCTATTTTTTATTGTGGTAAATGTGTGTGGCGTTTGACAAGCTATGTTATTCCTAGGAGTTGTAGTTACTAGGCAACTTTAAAGTCTCGACTCTTGATATTATTTTTATCTTTTTGTGTTCATTATTGCAAGCCAAATAATTAAAAGTAGAACAAAACAACTGTAGTCAAATTTTATGGTCGCTCTAAATTTGTAATGGATCATGCACAATATCCATCGTCTGTGCAGATTCGTCTGTGCAAATTCGTCTGGCAAATTCGTTTGTGCATATAAGTCCGTGCAGAATCGCAGTGGCCACAAATATTTTGCGAGTTAAACTTGGTTTTATGTTTTCAATCCAGCATGACAGTGTTAGTCCTATTTATTTGAGAGTAAAATGTTATTTTTTAAATTTTACGTTTTTTATTTTATTTTCACCTCATCCCTTTTTATATAGTAAATAATATACGTATTCAAAATAATATCTATAAGTAGGAGTAGTACGATTTTGGAGTGTGGCATCTGTCGAGTACTTTATGTAAGCTGTGTATCAAAATCGAATATCTGCTAGCTATAAAAAGTGAAAGTATATGCACATAGGTAAATCAAAATCATATTTTTACATAAACTATTGCATAGAAATGATAAAACAAGAAAAGTTTACTGCATTAGGTCAAAATTTATTATAAAATGCTTCAACTTGGTAGCAATAATTTACGTGCCAATATTATTTGATTTCCATAAATTTCGCCTTTGATACACAGTTTATCCATAGCTACGTATATAAGTACAAAAAAAAAGAAATGTTTTAACAGAGGAAGACGACATTTTTGGTTCAAATACGTTTGCTCTTCTTACATAAGGCGACGCAAGTCTCCGATACTCAGATATAAGTATCTTAGTGATAACTTTGGTACCAAATCAGCTATTGACTGGAAGGATTAAGTATCACGAACCGTATGACGTTTGTCCTGTGCTCATTTATGAGGTGAGGGTGTAACGGAAATGGCTGGTCAAGTACGTTGTTCATTTAAAAGGGCAGAGGCGGTATCTAAAATATGGACACGCGTTTCCGTTAAATTAAACCCAGTAATAAATAATATTCCCAATCAATCTGCCCGCGCCTTTTCCTAACTATCTAGGGGTCGGCCTCCAGTCTAACCGGATGTAGCTGAATACCAGTATTTTACATGGAGCGACTGCCTATCTGACCTCCACAACCCAGTTACTGGGTAATACGATACCCCTTGGTAAGACTGGTTGTCAGACTTTCAGGCTTAACAGAAAAAACCGTTTCGTTTACCTGTTTTTTTTTTTTTTTTTTGTGGGGTGGGAAATCATCCAACGACTTCTCCCGCTCTGGGTGGAGCGGGAGGGCGTGTCAGACTCTTACTGACTAAAACCCACCCCTGTTCCTTCCCTGCCTGAGTGCCCAGGGGTGCGGTAACTCATTTTCAGAATTTATCCGCTACCCCTAGGCATGCAGGCACCGGCCACGATGGGCCCCGTCAGTGGTGGCTGACTAAATCTCTTTGAGGCGCGCGTGGAACACTACGCGCCGTCGACTCACGGGCCTGGTGCTGATCGGACGGCGAGCTGCCCACTGCTCGCCGTCCACAGGCCCGGGTCTACGGTGGCCGGAAATCGTCTCGCGACGTCCTACGCCTAGTACGCCCAGTATCTCTCCTGCGGTGGTAGCGGCCGGGGCCGCGAGGGCCACTCCGTTGAGCTTCCCTCACGCGTCCCGCCTCTGTCTTCACGAGCATTACTGCTTCGCAGAAGGCGGAGACTGCCTCCCATTCCCTCTCGCTCCGTACCATGGCCTGAACCAGGGCCGGGCGCGAGAGGTCGCTGCCACCTATTGCATCCACGAGGACACGGCGGTGCTCCGCCCAAGCGGGGCAGACCTCCACAGTATGCTCCACCGTGTCCTCTGGGCGATCCGCGCAGTGGTAACACCCGGGCGTTTCCTCCCTTCGTTTACCTGATGTGGTTATGTTTCTCTCTGTGAGGCATAGATGAATTCTGCTTGCAGTAACCGCATACGTTAACGCGTATAGTGATTTTGTACTGATATTTATTGCGGTCGGTCGTAAGCCTCTGCGCATAACTAGAGCAGGGGATTTGCTGACGATATTGGAAATTATGTTTTACTAGCCTGCTAGCGCCTTCGCCCGCGTAGAATTAGTATTTCCCAGCATTATAAATTATTAAATAACTGTAAAGTTTTATCAAAATCCGTTCACTAGTTTTTGCATGAAAGAGCAATAGACATCCATCATACATCCATCCTCACAAACTTTCAGTTATATTATTAGTAGGATTATCAGTAGCATAAAGTGCAAAGTTGAACATCAACTGTTCTTTAGGCAAGACTCAAAGATTGTGCTTTGACTTTACTTTGTTAAGTACAGTAATCATTTTATACGAATATGAACGTTATTCTGACAAGCTAGCGGTTCATATTTGTATTAGCGCATGTCAGCAAGCGTGTCACGCATACGAATTGAACATTATTATTATACATGTAAAGTTCATTTTTGTACGAGTTGTCGAGTGAGGGAGAATGCGGGCCTTGTGTTTGAAGGAGTCAAGCTTAGATTGGTGTTGTAAAACCCTGGTGCCTTATACATCTTCCATTGGTTTCAAACACCGCATAGAATAAGTGCAAACTATTATTTTGCTTACAAAAGCAGGAATGTTTATTATGCAATATGGAATTGTATTGTTAATTAGCTAAAGTCCATTTTATCAGAACCTATGTATCGTGAAAACTTTATGGTTAATAATGCTGTTATTAATTTGAAAAAAGCTTTATAACTGTTATATTTTTGTTGGTACAGTAAGCAACAACAATCAATCAATTTTTTTTTTAAGAATTTAATATCCCGATATTCAACGTTGAGCTCATATTTATTTTTTGTCGACTGTACCTACATAAACTAAGTTAATTTGTACAGCATTATTAATGTAAGTACCTATTGTTTCAAAATAATCTGATGACAATAATGGGGTTTATTGAAAATTGCCATAAATATAGTGTTAGGAGAAAGTTACCAGAGAAATATTTAATAGTACTAAAATACATAAAAATATATTATTATTAAATGTTAGAGCTGATTCCATCACTTCTGTATATAGGCAAAAGATATGTTATAGTAAATTAATATCACATGATATATTGAAAAATGGACGTATCTACGTCTTATGCTTATATTAAAATGCAGGGCGGAAAGTTTAAGTGTGCCCTAAAGTGGAAGTACCCTAAATATGGATGTTATCAAATTTTATTGTAAGAAAACAATTAACCGCCAATTTACCGGTTTCAGGTGCAAAATTTACATAAAAATTTTCTCAACAATAAACACTAATCAGAAAATAATCAAAAAACATCAGTAATGCATCAGTATCTAAGGTACTTTCCGTCGTTCAAAGCCCACTTTTAACTCTCAGCCATGTATATCAGAAGTGGTGCATTTATTTTTAAATTGCTACATCTTGCACTTGTAATACTTCCACTCTTACCTCTAAATCCATCTTCAAAAACCTATCATTATACTATTCCCATTAAGAAACTTATATCTGACTTTATATGCAAGATAGCTTATTTCATCTAACTCTACTTTTAAAGTATATTATTATTATTATACATAAATATCACGATATATGTAATAATGTATTATAAAATATTATTTGCCCGACTTCATTTTATTGCATCGATCTAATAGGAACCAACTGGGTCGATCAAAGTGTACATGGGCAAGAATTCCTACACACAATAACCCAGGATGATTAAGGCACGCAGGGCTTCTTCTTCTGCGTACCTTGATCGTCTTGGGCAAGCTATGTAGATGTCACCGGAAAATTGCAAACTCTGCGTATGTTATGAATATATAATTTTTAAATATTTTAAATACGATAAACCTCATCCAAATTCGATAATTTCCAATGTATCGGAGTCTTTATGAAAATAAACTTTACATAAAGTAACGGTGTTTGCATTATACGGCGACATTACACATTGGAGTTTATGTGAGACGTATACAAGGTGTAACGGAAAGGTGTGGTCATATTTTAAGAACCGCATCTGCCCATCGATATGAACAACTTTCTTCAAGAAAACCTGAGGAAATTCTAAAAAAAATTATAACTTTGTCCATACAAAAATTGGACTTTCCATAAAGTCCAATTTTTTTTTGGGAATTTTCTATTTTTACTTAGAGAAAGTTGTTCATTTCCATGGGCAGAACCGGTTCTAATATGAACACACCTTTCCGTTGCAACCTGTATATACAGCAAATCAAGCGCACAATACGTTTATATTTTAAGGTTTTTCACTTCTGGGTAGGTACAGTCAGCGAAATTAATTGAGTAACACCTTTTGGGTCTAAGTCTAAGGACCTTAATTATATAAAATAAATAAACATGTGATTAGTTTAAACACTGTTTAACAGGTTCATAGTTCAACATGTTCTACCTGGAAGAAGGGAAGATGTGGTTAGTAAAAGTACTGTCTCATGATTTAAAAGAGGTTTTGTCCTAAACAGGATGAAAACTTTCAGCGGTGCAGTAACGGCTGACTTTTTTAGTACTCCTACGATGGTTGGGCCTACAGAAGTCTTTGTTCAATATTAGAAACAGGATCGATTAACATAATAATTTTTGTGTAAAATTTACACACAAAAAGTTTTTTGCAATTACTTTTACAGATTTTTCTAGTACTCCAATCTAGGTTGGCCTTACAGAAGTTTTTGATTAGTATAAGAAACCAGATTGATTCGCATAAAAAAAATGTCGTGTAAAATGGCCATTTTCTTGCTAGCTGTACATGTTATTGAAAATCTGTGAATGGGGAGCAAAATTATATGAAAAATTATGGTTAGTCTCCTAAGACCCTTTTCGTGTAGGTAGCAGTAGTTCCCCTTACTGCCCCGCTGAAAGTTTCCACCTATACTTGTAGAGGTACAGTTGAATTTGATGTATGAGACGTATGAGTATGTTATTTCGAAATTAAAATACAATATTCAGTATTTAAACTAGGCATATGATTAGCGAGTTTTATAAATAAGGCTAGTTTTATGAAGTTTTTTTCTATGTGACAGTTAAAACCTTAGTGAAGTTTTATTTTGCTAAGAATTGTTGTGTTGTGGTATATAATTAATTTCTCTGACTATCATACCAACTTTATCCATCTATGCGTAGCCATATATGTACCTATATTATATTTATATACTATTATGTAACTACATATCTATTAGTTTTACCTACTTGTTATTATGTACAAAATTGTGAGATCGTCATCGAAACCTTTTCTATGTATAGGTATTCTGCAAAATGTGAAGTAAAACTAACTATTAATAAATAATAATCGCGTAAATATATAATCACAATACAGGGTCAAATTAATTTTAGGTAGCGAAACTCCGCAGACTTGATGACGCAGAGGTTGTTGACCCCGTAGTCAGCGGTAATAACTTGATGTTAAGGGTTAAGTTTTTTTAAGATAAAGTTATAGATATCTAATAAAAATTAACTGTCAAGAAAAGTTTTCTGGAAGAGAATGCCTTGTGGAGTTGTGGTTAAATGATAAATGATGTTTATTCAGTAAATAGGTTACAAGGAACACTTTTACACGTCAATGTTTTTTGTCAGTTTAAGCTAGATGAGGCCGGAGTTTCCTAGCTAACTACCCTGAGAAGAAACACCGAAACAAACTCAGAGGTCAAAGTCTCTTTTAAAGTGTTAGTGCCACAAGGGTAAATGCCACAACTCCACAACACACTCCACCTTTGAACGTACAAGTAGAATTAAAGTCTAGGGCGGATCGGAACACTCCGCGGGTCGCTGCGCAGTAGCAAATTCATGTGACAGCGGGGTTAAGGGGTGGGGAACTGCGCAGCGAAACGCAAACTTTATACACGTCATTAACTTTGAATCGAGTTATACCTATTTAACTGACCATTTTGTACGTGAATTTTAATTATATAAAAACTAAAAAAATATTCTGAAGTCATTATTTCAAGTGCTGACTATGGGTATAGCAGTCGCTGGTAGTGTACAAATAGTACCATTTTTACTCATGTGATAGCCAGAAGCTATAGAACGCCATCTGCCTGTTACGACCATAGCAGGTGCCGTTACTCGAAAATATTTGTAAGTTTTGTCTATAAGACCTACATATTCATCAAATCTCCGGATTTTCGCTAGTCATACAAGATGGAAACGACAGTACGACAGTAAATTTAATGAAAGCACTGGCAATACTCATTTTTATAAATAACTTTTATTAAGGGACCAAACATTAAATAGCGAAAAAAAAAAAGTTATGCAAACATAAGGTACACTAATGTTTGCATAACTCGACAAAATGATCTGCCCCTCTACCTACGATGATGTCTTAAAAACCATCATGATTCCGATGAGGGAGAGAGACGGAGCTGTACAAGATGTAGATATAGCACTATCCCTTTTACACGACGCGACGGAGTCATGACGGCATTGATACTTCGTAGTACCCTGAACGGTGAATTTTTTTTCGCGATTTCTGTTTTGGTCCCGTAGTAATGAGTATTGCTAGTTTTTTATTTATTGTCGTATTGTCGTTTCCACCTTGTAAAATTTGACCCTGAAACCTATTCAAATCTTCTCTCCTATGTCTGTTCACTATAGAAAGAGTACCTTATGAAGCACTCCTTATTCGAGGCTGTGAAGTAATAGCTTTAACCTTCCCATTGTAGATATCACGAGCACTGACTTCTGTTCAGATGGATGAATCTGTTTTTTGTATATTTTATTTTTAATTATTTGTAAGTACAGTCAACAAAACCTATAGGTACTTAGTCTAACTGAATCGTTTCTTGATTCCATTTACGTAAGTACTATATTTTTTTTTTCTTAGGATTTATCTTCTTGATAGGTACCAACCATGGCTTTGCTAACCAGCTCTGAAAGGATTGTTCTGTGTTGAACTTCTGATGTAACTTTTAGTATGGTTATGGGCAACAGTGTTCTCACAAAAAAATGTGAACTACGGGAGACTGGTGTCCATAACACAAGATCTTTCCTTGGGTACCAGAACTTAATACACATTATGTATAAACTACCGACACTATTGTTACTCTAATTGTCTTTAATTTTTCTGCCTACAGTTGTCCGTAAGTGTTAAATTGTACGAGTACTTACAAAATTTTTGAATTCAATAAACAATTTATTTTACTTATTTATTAATCTGGCAATGTAATATAAATTAGGTTTATTTTAGAACGACTCGGACTCAGCTTACGGACCGAAAATTACGGCAAATTATCAAATTGTCAAGAGCGTGTCAAATATTTGTTGATCGAGTCAACAAACAATTAAATCACTTGACATGTGTTTAATTTAAACACGTCGTTGGTTTTCGTTCCAGTAACTGGGCAGGCTAGTACATATGTATGTATGTACTGGTAGGAAGATGGAGTTAAAATGTAAAATCAAGAACAATATTATTAGGCGTCCATTTCACGTTCATGCAAACGCCAGTCAATTCCAAAAGTGAATAATGACTGATGGTACAAAAATTAAGGTATGGAGATTTTTTCATTCTACCATCAGTCAGCGTACTAGACGATCTGTTATCCGCTAGTCACAACCTTGACTGTGGTAAAACTGACAGCAAGGCTGAAAGTGGTTTTACACCGGCGAGGCAAGGTGTGGATGGGATGGGCGAGAATTGAAATCACGCCGACCCTTTTAAAACCGATGTCTCGCAATGGCCAGCGCTGCCTTGCGGCGGCTCACGATGTTACACTCTGGCTCGCGATGGAACGCGCCGGCCATCGCTATTTCGCGCTGGCTCGTATAATCACGCGGCGCCCGCCCGCCCGATAAGCCGTGTCTCGCGCGCCTACTACGTTTTGTGGAAAAAGAGCACTAGGCGGTGGAGAGTACAGTATGCAGCGATGGCTCGCAATGGTCGGAGCGAGCCGGCGCGTGTCAGCGCGTGCAACCGCGTGCCAGCGCGAGCCATCGCGAGACATCGCGAGTCAGCGCTTGGGGGAGAGAGACTGCAGTGCGGGTCCTCGATGGCCGATGCGAGATTTGTATATCCGTTTTATAAAGTAATTAAATACTATATTCTTAGATTACTAAACACACACACTGAATATAATACTAGCGTATTGTACTAAAAAATATTTAAATTCGCGCCTCGCACATCCTAGCGCGTGCTACCTTTTACACTAAAGATGGGCAGGGTGTGGAGAGAAATTTTGCCATACAAATTTCAATTCTCGGCCATGCCATCCACGCCTCGCCTCGCCGGTGTAAAACCACCTTTACATTGTAATGAAAGCCCACATTTTTTGTTGACTGTACCTACAAGTGACCATTTAAATAAAATGCAACTAAATTCTTATGTAAGTTGGATAGCAAAAATGATAAAAGTAGGACCTGTATAAACCGTAAATCGTATAAATAATGAGTAGAATAGAATAGAATACTCTTTATTATGTACACCATATAAATAATGTGCCATGTAATAATGCGTTCTTAACTTTTATTACTTACATTGTTTCATCTGAACAGTTGATTTTCCTATCGTCATCATTCACCTGTTTTATGAGTACAAAACATTTCGTTTAATTTAGTCGACTAGATAGTAATTTTTACCCTTCAAGTAAGGTAAAGTTCTCATTTACCTAATGCAGGGCTTAATTATATTAACTAGTGAAACCTCGCACAAAGAAAAATCATTTTTTATCTATTATGGCTTCAGGGTCTACTACCGGTCAAGTGGCGCCCTCATTTAATAAAAAATCGTAGCATGGCATAGAAAATAGATATTAAAGAATCCAACGTCACAGTTGTTACAAAGAGGAAAAAGTATTTTTACGTTGTTAAAACAGGTCTCAGAATGTTTCGTATCCAAAGTAGTAGGCAAAAGTGTCAGAAACGGCCGTTTTTGGTACTTTACGTGACGTTGGATTCTTTAATATTTATTTTCTATGCTATGCTCCGATTTTTTACTCAATGAGGGCGCCACTTGGTCAGCCTTTTAATGTTTCCACTGCTGGGACACAAAGGTCTCCTCTTTGCGAGAATGAGTGGGCTGTAATCCACCACGCGGGCCCAATTCGGTTTGGTGGATGTCACATGTCTTGCCGCTGTCAGCCGCCGTTGACCTTACAGTCATAATATGCAGTAACATATTTGAAATAAGAGTTTTTTTTACTTTTATCGTCATCTCGTCTTGGGGGTTTCGCTGGGCAATTTAATTTAGGCCTGCAAGTTAATGTAGCGTCCTTGTATATATGTAGTGCATTTGTACTGTGTTTATATACTCACTGTAGTATATGCAGGACCATTTCTTAAAACTTTCGTACTCGTGAGCGCTAGAGGAATACTAAATTTTTGAAAAAGTTAGAGTGTATGAAATAGTAACTAATAGTTTTTGCAGGAATTGACAACATTTTAATATTTCAAGAGGCTTTTGATCTTATTAAATATGCCATCTAAAAATATAATTTTTCTTCAGAAAAACCTATATTTGCGCCAAAAGGCAAAATTTTGATTTATGAAACCAAAAAGGTAGATCAAAAAAAAGGTACTCGCGGTAGAAAAATTGAGATATATGATACCTAATTTTGTTTTAGGAGCTAAGAAATAAAATGTTGTCAACCCCTTTTCACAGGCTATTAATTCTAGGGTAAATTCTGCATGAAACAATATTATTTACTACACTCTAACTCGACTACTATACTATACTATGTAAATCCATTTTCTATTTAGAATAAATAAATTGTTATAGGTACCTACCTAACATAACAAAAAAATACTATAAAAAAAAATACCTGCTAATTTCAAACTTTAAACTTTTATAACAATTTAATATTTAGATTCCCTAAAGAAAAAATATGAATTTATCTAACTAGTGACGGAAACCATACCTTTGTGACAATAATGATGAACTTATTACACCTCTGTAACCATACCGACCTATTTTTCCACTTTTCCACACATTTGTGTACTAAAATTATATCAAACACTTTTCTCCATTCTTCACCTGATATTGTGCTAATCGAAGTTAAAATGAATAAAGTAAAGAAAAATTATTATTGAAATTGTCTTTTATTTGTGGACCTCTGCAGATCAAGAGCTAAGGTTAAGGATCTTTATGGTTCCGATAATCAGAAGGAAGAAACGGGACCCTTACAGGGTCACTCGTGCGTCTGTCTGTCTGTCTGTCTGTCACAGTCAATTTGCTCCGAATTACCAGTAGATTCGGTTCGACCTATTAAGTTGTGAATGTTGACGATGCTTTTCACGATAGGCGCGAGGGTTGAAGGATTTGTGTGTGACTGGCGTATTGTAGTCTTGCGACACGCACGTGTGATGAATGGAGCAAGTGAGTCAATAACTTTGAGACACAGATTGAATAAAATGGTATATTGGTACATAAAAAACAAGGTAAAATGGTAAAAGTCACAAGTGAAGCACAGGTTTAATACACAGAATTACGGTTGAAAAACAAGTAGAATTACTGCCCCAATAGTGGACAGTAATAACAGTCTGTTCAAGGTATGGAACTAGACACACAGTCTGTAAAAGGTGTGGTACAAGACAATAAACCGCCGTACAAGGTATGGTACAAGGCGATAGGAGCGAAGCCAGAGGGCTTTCGAGCTCACTGAGTCACTGACGCTGAGTAACTGATTTTGACTGCCAGGGGTGCCTATATTTATTACCCAAACTCTATGGGGCACGTAGTGTAGCAAATGCAAACCCGGACAGCCAATATAATTTGATTATTTTACAAATTAACTTGGACATTAACAGTCGACCAATCACAGGCATTACAACATTCTGACGATAACCAATCGGAGGGGTTTCATTAATCTCTTAGGTAATGAACACCTGCATATTTACTTTTACATATTTACTGGTCTTACTAACAACAAAACTGACATATATACATACTACAAAGTATGTATTCCATGGACAAACTGAATCTACGTTATATTTTACATTTAGATTCTAATTTTACATTCTCACAAATCTATAAACTACAATAAAAACAAACCAACTTCACATATGTATTTCAATATGTATTTCAATATTGACGGCACGGTTGGCGTAGTGGTTGAGCGTTCGGCTGCTACGCTGCGTGTCGCGGGTTCGATCCCCGCACGGAACAAATATTTGTATGGCCTACAGATAGTTGTTCCGGGTCTGGGTGTCTTGTGTATGTGAATTTACATGTTTGTGAACGCACCCACGATACAGGAGTAATTCCTAGTGTGGGGCAACGTTTTTTTAAAAAAAAAAAAAAAAAAAAAATATGTACATAATTTTACATGGTGGACTTCGAAAACTTTCCACTGTCTGTAGCCAATCCATGAGAAGCATGAATTTGAACAGCCAATCGCTGTCTAGCCAGAATTCCCGACTACGGGCTTTATTACAATTGGTCAGTTTTAACGCTGTGACATACACTACTTGCGCTATAGAAAAAAGTTACCTCAGTAAACTTTAACATTAAACATACTTTTACCCTTATTTTTAGGATATTACTGAACATAATAAGACATAATTAAAACATAATAAGACATAATGATACATGACAAAACAAACTAAACTAGCTATAGTTTGCTATGGCCCAGAGTGATGGCGCTTTTTCAACACCGGGGTGATGGCGCTTCCTCTACATACCACCCCCCGTGAAAGGCTTCAACCGATCACGCTACCGTCGGTAGGAAGCACAATCACTTGGACCGCAGGTCTACGTAAGACCCCCGACGTCGTCTTTATGTCGACTACTCTCACTATAGAGTCCATCCCGGGACTTACACTTTTTACAATCCCTTTCACCCACTGATTACGTGGCCTATTCTCGTCTGTTACCAGCACGACGTCGCCGACCTTGACGTTGGGCACGTCGCTCGTCCACTTCGGTCGCCGCTGCAGAGCCGGAAGAAACTCACGCAGCCACCGACGCCAGAAGATGTCAGCCAACGCGTTGACACGACGCCACATGCGTCGCGAGTCGACGTCGCCCGGATCAGGGCGCACGTACGGAGCATCTCCCGCGGCTGTGCCCAGCAGGAGATGATTGGGTGTCAATACGACGGGATGGCTCACGTCGTCAGAGACATAACATAAAGGCCGGCTGTTAACGATCAGCTCGGCCTCGGTGAGGAGGGTGTAAAGGACCTCCTCACGTGGGGCGCGCTCTCGCAGCGTCGCCTTGAGGGCGTTCTTTACTGAACGCACTAGACGCTCCCAGCAGCCACCCATGTGTGGGGCCGCGGGAGGGTTGAAGTGCCAGGCTATGCCCCGGCCGACGGCTTCTTCTTGGACCCGGGTGTAGTCCAGGTCCCGCAGCGCAGCACGAAGCTCGGAGTTGGCCCCGACAAAGGTACCCTTGTCGGAGTACATGTGGGCGGGCCGGCCCCGGCGCGCCACTAGGCGCCGCAGGGCGAGGATGGCGGAGTCGGCGCTCAGCGAGGCCGCCAACTCCACGTGGACAGCGTGTGTGGCGAGGCGCGTGCACAACACGCCCCACCTGGTCTCCCGGCGCCTTCCCATGCTGACCTCCATGGGGCCGAAACATTCGACCCCGCAACGCACGAAAGCGCGTCGCGTCACCTGCGGCCTTGCGGCCGGCAGGTCTCACATAATTTGGCGCCGCCGGCTTATCTCGAGCCGGCCGGCACACTTGACATGTTGATACTCGTACTACGTCGTGCACATTCTCTGCGGAGTGTGTGGCGTCCCGACGCCGCTTGCGTCGTCTGCCGAACCAGGCTAGCACTCTCGCTAGCACGCGCTGCTTATGTCTACACGTCGTCGACTTTCTGTCGCGGTCGACTACTGGCTCTCCACATAATGCCAGTCTGTGGGTACACTGTACCCGCTCAGCGTCGGCACCTCCTGACCTCAAGTCGGAACATGCCTGCCGCCGCCCCTGTGAACAACAAAGAAAGGCGGGACCCGATAGCCACGCATTACTGCTTATCGGCCATGACAACTTGGTTGCCACGTCAGCTGGGTTCTCCGCCGAAGAAACCCAGCGCCAGTCCCCTCTCCCACTCCGCGAGTACGTATCACCCAAATGGTGAGACACAAACCTATTGTTTTTGTACATCCAACTCATTACCCCTGCGCTGGATATACTATTAGGTGGAGCAGCAGCACAGCGCGTCAGTACCTTTGGCGACCTACGCGGCCTTACCCCCTCCCTACGAGTGAGGCGCCATACTGACCTGGTCGCCATGCTACCACCCACCAAACATCGACATACATACTTATTTTTAACATACGTACCATTAATAGGTACGGCAGCATGGTGAGACAGGCACCATCCTGGATGGCCTACTTTGCCTCCTACCTTGGAGGCATACCCCTCCTCGAGTGACCTGTCCACTCGCTTACATAATGCAGCTGCACAGTCACCATCACGGTGCAGCTTGCGCTTCACTTTACATAATACACCTGACATACCATCTGTCGACTCACTCGGTGTCGATCCGAAGATGGCAGCGGCTCGCATGATCTTACATTTCATACCATCCTTCGACCTGAAGGTGGCAGCAGCTTGCTCATTATCCCGGTGTTTAACCGGAGCTAACCCTATTGGCTCCAGGTCAAACTGTTGCTCGACCCTATCAGGCAACATGGGTAATGAGCTGGACATACAATTGACATATTGAACATTGTTGGCGGAGCACACCCTCCTAAGAGGGCCATGAACCACCCACCCTAACTTCGTGAGAGAGGCAACCGGCTTACCAGACTTTCCCCGGCGTGTCCTCTCACTGGCGAGTAGCTCCCAGTTGTCCTGCCCGATCAGCAGCAGCGGCTTGGCTCCCAACATCTCTTTGCAGCCCAAGTCACGGAGGTGGCGATGCTCCTCCATGATGCCAGCAGGCACCAACTGCGCCGGCAGGTCCAGGTCCTGTAACGTGCGACACATAATTTGAAAAGTTTTATTCGTAGCTCCGCGTACTGACAGTTCTATCTCCTTGGAACTAGAATCGTATAATTAGATGCCACGTGCGCTTTGGATTCTAATTGGTTTTTGGACACCTTTGACATTTCCAATTAGATTCTTGTCCACCAAAGACACAGTGGCCCCGTCGTCCAATAGGGCGTAACAACTCTTAATCTTATTGCCAACTTTAATTGTTACTGGCATAATTTTTAGAAGACCTACATTAACTCGCATGTTGGTTACCGATTCGTGCTTCTTCTCCTGATGTAACATTACATGGTGTGCCGCGTTGCATTTTTCACACCTTTTACCTCGACAGTGGATACGTGGGTGATCTTTAACGAGACATTTAAAACATACCCGCGTACTTTTGACGTGTCTCCACCTCTCTTCACTATTTAATTTAGCGAATCTCTCGCAATGCAGTAATGTGTGCGTTTTCTGACATAAGGAACATTTATTTTTCTCATCAGCTGTTTGTTTTTCAGTATCAGCTGTTTTTCCAGTATCAGCTTCAGCTTGCACGAACAACTTTTGCTTATTGTAATTTTGATTATTTTTATTAGGCACAGCAGAACTTGATTTTATATTAACAGCTGGGCCAGGGCTAGGCAAGTGGTGATGGGCCCCGTCAGTGGTGGCTGACACTCATCTCTTTGAGGCGCGCGTTAAACACTACGCGCCGTCGACTCACGGGCCTGGTGATCGGACGGCGAGCTACCCACTGCTCGCCGTCCGCAGGCCCGAAGGACTGGGGAGGGGGGGGGGGGGCTTAGCTCCGATTCATGAGTAAGGTGGTCTGGAAAAATATCACTGAGTTATTCCATTAGGAATTTCAGTAGCGGTCTGGGGTGTGGAAGTTGTTAGTGTGTCGTGTCACCAATACAAAAAGCACGTTGTCCCGGTGCGTCTGATAGGCGTACGGCGTACCCCAAGGAACAGACCCAGACCCTCACTGGCACATAACAGAATTACCTAAGAGGAAAAGAGAGGCCTACTTACTAGTTAGATTAGATAGACTATTAAAAAAAACACATGAGTTAGGTTACTTGGGGAATAAAAAAGTTTTTTTACAAAAAAAAAAACAACCGACTTCCAAAAAAGAAAATTATACACTAAAAATTTAAAAATAACTTTAATTTCTGAAGTCGGTGTTTGTATTTTATTTCTTCATTTTTTGACACCGACTTCCAAAAGTTATTTTCCACTTTTTAATTGTTATACCCCAGAACTCAAAACCCCATTAACATGGAACGTGGCATTTAAACATACTCGTAATTGGAGAAAACCAAAACGTCATCGAGGTATACATATTTTTCGTTTTTGTTCAGTTTTTCAAAAACCGCTGAAATAATTTCGATAACATGGGACCACCTCGAGAGTATATTCTTTGAGATAAAAAATAATTTTGAAAATCGGTCGTCAAATGACAGAGAAATCGGTGGACATACATAAAAAAAAATACATAGCGTTGAACATAGAACCTCCTCCTTTTTCGAAGTCGGTTGAAAATATCCTAAGTGGCTAAGTATTTTATAAACATTGTCAGTCGTTGTCAATAGAGATATAGGTATCTAACTATTTATTGACAACATGTTGGTAAAATCCCTAATAGCATATATTGTTGGGCCAACAATAAAATGATAGCATTTATTGTTGGCCCAACCAAATGCCAACACTAAATGCTATTAGGGATACTAGAATAGATCCAATTCGAAGTTCCTATGTTTGAACCACTGTAATTTAGACAGCGATCAATAATGAGGCGTGTTTCATACGTCAAATGTTAGCTTGAAACAATGCATTTACGATATGAATAATGTGCTCAAAGCGTTAATTGTTCAGTTGTTCTATAAAGAAACAACAATTCGTGTCGACTTTTCCAAGAAAATTACGGTCAATTCAATCATTTTCATGCTCTTTATCGTCTGTATTTTTTGTTGTTGCGGGTGGCGTATATAGCCGCCAAGTGGCGCTCATTGAATTAAAAATCGTAGCAAACCGTAGAAGATAAAGATTAAAAAATCCTATGTTGCGTTTATTACAAATAGGATAAGGTATTTTTACGTTGTTAAAACAGGACTTTAAGTGTTTCTTATCCAAAGTAGTAAAAAACGGCCGTTTTTGGTTCTTTAATCTTTATTTTCTAGGCTAAGATACGAATTTTTATTCAATGAGGGCGCCACTTATGGGGAGGTAGGCCCTTAAGAGACACGTCTCTATCAACAAACTTGCAACGTTGGAGCACCTAAAACTCTTCAAATTGCCGAGATAATAAATTTTAGTGTACGTACACCAAAAACGCATAGAGCTGTCACGGTACGGAGGAGTGTCACGCAGAGGAGGACGTAGAGAGGAGTTGAATGAATAATAACACACGACGAGTTAAAGTGGGCTTTATTATAATATTACGAACACATACACTGTGACTAGTTACGTAGGTAATAAAATTGTATTAATGCATAATTCCAGGAAACTGGTAACTGACACTTGAAGAGTCAAAAAATGATAATGAGGAGCTTCTACTAGCTCGGCTGCAGAATTAGAACTGATTTTTAATATAAAAACAGAGACATGACAGAGAAAACTAAGTAATTTTTGAATTTGAAATTAAAAAATACACTGTGACTAGTTACGTAGGTAATAAAATTGTATTAATGCATAATTCCAGGAAACTGGTAACTGACACTTGAAGAGTCAAAAAATGATAATGAGGAGCTTCTACTAGCTCGGCTGCAGAATTAGTACTGATTTTTAATATAAAAACAGAGACATGACAGAGAAAACTAAGTAATTTTTGAATTTGAAATTAAAAAAAGGTAGCAAAGAACGTAATTTTGGAATAGAGGTCAAAAAATAAACAAGGCTTTAACACTGCCTTGTTACAGAGCATTAATACTTACCAACAGATTGAATATCAACAAATCTTTCCGAACACCGATAGGTATCTAATGTTTTACATAAGCGAAAGTTCTAGCTGCTAAGTAGGGAAGCAAGCCATTGACTCGCGATTGATCCGATCATCCTGTTATGAACTCATGCCTACAACAAGTTGCACATAATTACAAAAAAAATAACCATGTGATTAGTTTAAACACCGATTGGCAGGTTCACACAGTTACTGGGTATCGTATTACCCAGTAACTCTGACAAAAAAAAACCCGGAACTTCGGGAGTACCGTCAGAAGTGAAAATAAAAACCTTTAACAAAAATGGCCAACGCGCCTCGTGGTCCGCCACGAGTGCTACGACGCGTTGCGAATCGCGGAGCAGTGTCGGTTGCGCGCGAGTTCAATTGTTTTTACCATCTGAAAACTGCCCAACGCGCCTAAAGAAGTTTTCACTCAAAAAAAAAAGTCTAGTCTGAAAGTCTTTCGGGCTTTTGACGACCCGTAACGACTGTCAAAGATCCACGATTGACAGCCGGAAGCAACGGCTTAACGTGCTTTCCGAGGCATGGAGTAGTCTCGGTATGTAAAGATGGTCACCCATCCATGGACCAACCCCGGCAAGCGTAGCTTAACCTGATAGATCGACCCGTGCGGTTGTTATTACTTTAGACTATACAGTCAAATTTGATGGATGAGACGTATGTTGTCTGTGTGAAGTTTTATTCTATTCTATTTTATTCTATTCTATTCTATTTTATCTTGAGCTTAGATTCCGATAGTCAGTCTGTTTAGACGGTTAATGAGTTTTATAAATAAGGCTGATAAGTGTGAAATATTATTATTAGTGTGTAATACTTACTTTACACATTTAGGTGCACCGATGACCTGGTGAGGGTTGGGAGAGAGAGCGAGACGCACAGGACCACTCCTTGTGGCAAGTCTTGGAGGAACCCTATGTCCAGCAGTCAGACGTCTTTCGGCTGAAATAATGATGATGGCACATTAGTCTCAAGACAAAGAAATATTCAAACAGCGATAACTATTGATATCTAGTCTAATTCCTCTGCGCTACCACAGACGCGGCCGAGAAAATGGCAGTTTTTGGCTAAAAAATTATAAATGACTGTCTTACCAGCGAGATGAAGAAAAGAAGCGATAACTATTGTCTAAGGCATTTGTCCCACTGCCGGCGAGGAAGCGACTAACTCTCGGCTATTTTGATGCTCAAGAAACGTATAATAGATATACATTCCGTGTAAACAAAAGAGATGCATATACGAGTAGTGGATCGCTGACTGTTCACACCGCCTGCGAGGACTCGCTCCACAAGTTTGTCGCTGAGCGACAAGAGCTATCAAAGCTAACTCGCTCAGCGACACTTGCTCAGCGATGCTCGCTCGGCGGTCAGAACTCACGCCGAGAGATCAACCCGAGCGAGTGGTGCGAGTAATCGCCCGTCGCACTCGAACACTCGCTTAAAGGTCAGCGACAAAACTATCGCAACTACCACTCGCTACTGGCCGTTCGCCAACTCGTTTTTGGTTTGAAGCTCTACTCGCTCATCGTCGGCGGTGGTACAAGTGCCTTAAGGTCGAAATGTTTGAGAGAGCCCGAGTGTCATTGCGGTAGCGCATTTCAATCAGCAACATTAGCATTTTGGACATTTTGGCAATCGTTACAGCTGATAGATCTCTTTTCCTAGGACTACTTGTATCAGCCATGTTGTGCAATTCGGTTACATAACTGTGGTTACGTAATCGGCGAATAATTGCCTTTTTCGAATAGATTAGACGACAAACGGAGCTGACAAATTGAATTTTTTTCCAGCAAAAACGTGTGTCAATTCTCCATTTGGGTTTAAACAACTGACATTTAGGTGGCGTTCATCCCTTCAATTGACTATAGGTATCTCTGAAAGAACATCTCTTTGCCTCTCTGAGACGCTAAGCAGACTTGCGAACGTAATTCTACCCAGGGTAACTACTATGACGTCTGAAAGCCATCATGGTTCTAGTGTGAGAGAGAAACGGAGCTCTACAAAACGCATAAAACTATCCTTCTTTCACAACGGAATCATGATAACATTTAAACTTCATAATAAGACCCGAGTTGCTTCATAGTATAGTATATAGGTGTGGTATCTACTCACTGTTAGGTCATTATAGACTCTATAAAACAGATACATATACCTATTTAACCAAGTATGTCGACTGCCCCAATTCGCCTGACCTGCCCATCATATGCATGTCAGGAAAAGCAGGACAACAATATTGTATTGTTTATTATAATGGCTATTGGTGAAAGTTCATAGGAATTCGGTGCACATTCATACCTGGTTTATATGGGGCTAACGCTATTAAAGCCCTAGGGAATTTTTATGGGCCAATATAATGGCTTTCACATGCCTTTTTTGAAAATGTGATACGGAAATCAGGACTTCCTTTAAACGTTTTGAATGTTTTAAGTTTTTTCAAATGTCTGAACTGGGTGGTAATTAAAGGTTTTCAAATAAATGGCAATTACTAAAACGACAGTTTCTTTATTGTTTCTCAATAAATAATAATAAATTAAAATCGTCAATAAATAACTCGTCTAGACCCTAGCCGTTTCATTGGTGCGTGCATCAAAACACTATGTACATTGCGTTTCCCGTGCGTATTTACATGAGGTAGTATTCGTTTAGTTGGTGGCTGAAGACGATGAAGATCCTGCGGAGACTGAAGACACGCTGGAGTAGCTCGGAGACTGGTTCGAGGCCGCTGAAGGGCTTGAGTCACCAGGGTAGTATGAGTTGTAAGCAAGCTGCGAAGGGTCCCAAACTCTGGCGTAAGGACCGCTGCTAGCTGGCTCCCAGGCCGGGCCGTACGAGTCCTGAGGCGCGGACGGTGCAGGAGTTGAAGGAGGTCCGTACTGATTGGCCGGGGGACCGTATTGGGATGCGGGAGCGGCTTCCGTAGGCGGCATCATCATCATTGGCATAGCTGGCAACAAAAAGAAAAAAAGGTTAGTTTAAAAATTCAAATGTTGGAACTAAACCAGAACATATCATCTTCCGATATCTAACCTCCTTTCTTCATGATCAGGTTGTAGATCAGGAATCCAAGGACGAGAGTAATGGCCAGTTTGCTGAGGATCAGGGCCTTAATGGACTTGATACCGATGATGGCTACGAGGATGGGCATCAGAGCCTTCATTTTCAGCTTCAGCAGCAGCAGGACGGGGAGCAGGAGCTTCTTCTTCAAGATGCCTCGGGCTGGAAGAAAAATTGCATTAATTTTGATGTTCAAACTTTTTGGTACCAAAGTTTGTCTCGGTTGATTTCGTTACCTTCACCGTTTTCACTGTCAGTCTCCGGGAACTCCACGTCCAAACCCCTGTCAGCTCTGTAGGAGACCTCAGCACTCTCGAAGAGGAATTCAGGCAGCTCGAACCTGACTTCATGGTTGCTCAGGTACCGGCCAACGCGGTCGAAGATCACTTTATCAATGTTCTTATCGTCGAAAGCTCTCGCAGATTCAGAGCTTACTCCAAGCTTGGTGTCCAGGAACGAGAGAACTTTCACTTTGAGACATGAGATCGGCGCTTCAGCTTCGAAACAATCACTGATCACACTCTTGAGCAACTCATCACTTGATCCTAACCGTGCGGTTTGAATCTCATTGTCCTTGATGCTGTAACCGCGAACGATGGCGAGGGAAGCCAGGAGTAAACACAAACACTTCATTTTGTTTTTTTTTTCACTTTGTCATCAGATTTGATTAATTACACGTTCGGCCCGGCCGGTTAATGGAGCAACAATGATTTAATTTTTCAATGGGCTTGGTTTTTATACCGTGATCCTTTGGGCGGCAAGGCACGCGGTCTCTGCGCGTGCGCTGAATGTCAATCGCTTTCATACTTGGCAAACTATTTATTTTCATTTAAAGAAAGTCCTGGCGGTGAGAGTGATGTATTTTGGCGATGATATGAAAAATATTAATAACTATATTTTTGGGAAGTGCTATTTTGTTTATCAATTGCATAAAAAAATCAGGGGTAGTTTTTTACGTTACGCAAGATATTTTTAGCCAATAATCTGTGCGCTTGAAAACTAAGATCTGCCCTGCATTTTCTGGGGTATGAATACCTAATAAGTTTAGTTGATAAGTTTTTATTTATATTGCTGCAAATTAACCGCACCACAGTTAGGTGTGACTTTAAAGATTTTGACTAGCTTGTAGGTACATAGGTACCTAAAATGTGAGAAATAAATAATAATACTTCGTACTTATGTTTTTGTTAATAAATTTGATGTTGGTGGCATCAAATCTGTGATTGAACTAAAATAAATTACACCAACTGCATCAGACTGCTTGAAAAATGACTTGTTTGGAAGTTTTCAGTTGTTTTTTGGCAGTCAGGTTTTTTGAAAATTTTCAAATAAATTTTGACAGCTTGCGACTGCCGTGTTTATGCGTTTCGTTCGTGTACTGTTGCTGAATAAATTTTATTCTATTCTTCTATTTTATTCTTTCAAATAATTTTATTTATTCAAATCGGTTCACCCATTTAAGAGCTACGGTGCCACAGACAGACACACACGCGTAGCGGTCAAACTTATAACACCCGTCTTTTTGCGTCAGGTGTTAAATACTATCCACTAAAATTTGTTATAAAATATGAATGTGAGTTTTACTAGTTCACAAACTAGTTAATAAACCATGTAGTCCCTAACATTACCTACGTAAAAATCTGTAGTAAAATGAACGTGACTAGAAATATTAACATTTACATAGCCGTTAGTAAAGTAGAGTAAGAAACGTGTTTGTTTGTTACATCTAAAGCATTAAACTTAACACTAGAGATGCCGCGAATAGTTGTTATAACGAATAGTCAAATACCGATTAATCGCTATTCCCTATGACGAATACGTCGAATAACTCGCCTTTATTATTCGACGTAAAAAAAAAGAATGTAAAAATAATTTTTTCGTACCACTTGCTCAAAAAAGTGACATTCTATGCCACAAAAAGCGAACATAACAATAGTCATTTTTAATCTGTTAAAAACAGGGAAGAAAATTGTACTGAATTTCATTCATCCTCTAGGGGGAGAATGTGATTTAAATTTGGAATACTTACCAAAATTTATTCTGAACTACATCTGTGTTTACACCATTGAGTTTGTATATAAAGCATTATACATCTTTTTGAAAAAGGAATACGCATTTATTATGCAGTTACGATTTTAAATAAAATTACGAAAACCGACGAGGCCGTATGAGCTTGATGCCTTTGCTTTTCCGACAAAAAAAATATTAGTCTAGGAATTTGCCGCGTTTTTGTTTTCTTCAAATACATAAACGTTAAGTTTATTTTAATTTATTTTTATAAATAAGTTAATGTTCTAAAAACACGTTACGATGTTGAATCAAAGCGACAGTGACAGTGAATTGTCGGATTCCATCAGTGCAAATGCTGCCGCAATTATAAATAATTTGCTTCCAACAAAATCCAAGGAAAATTATTTCAAAATTATTTCAGACAATATACTAAAATCATTCATAAATACCAAGCATTATGTCCCACCAACATGGAAAACAATAGATTTTTTATAAACTATCGGAATGGGAAATGTACTCGACAAGCCATCGGCAAAAATAAAATTAGCAATATGCCAAAGGAAATTGCTAAATTTTAAAACTTAAAGATGTTGAACTCTACACCGGTCACTGCTTTAGAAGAACTTCGGCGACTTTCTTGGCGGATTCAGGGGCGGATATTACTTCAATAAAAAGACACGGTGGTTGGAGCTCTGATACAGTAGCTGAGGGTTATATCGAAAGCTCAATGGCGAATAAAACCATATTAAGCAGTCAAATTAACAAAAATATAAAACCTAATCCATCAGAGCCGCAACCATCAACTTCTTCATCTTATCTTCGTCCGTAACTCACGATGCACCACCACCACTACCTCCGACGTATACTATCTACAATGAAACGCAAGTTCCTCAGACGCAAGAACAGAGAAATACTCAAATCAACTCATCAACAATAAATGTACCAAACAAAAATGTAACTCTCTCTATCAATAATTGGACCAATGTTTCGAATGTTAACTTTTACTTTTAATTGTCATCACCGACTTCAAAATAAAAAACTTTTTACAAAAAAAATACAACCGACTTCCACAAATAATACCTACTAAAAAATGCAAAATAACTTTAATTTCGGAAGTCGGTGTTTCTAGTATGGTTTCTTCGTTATGTGACACCGACTTCCGAAATTAAAGTTATTTTGCATTTTTTAGTAGGTATTATTTGTGGAAGTCGGTTGTATTTTTTTTGTAAAAAGTTTTTTATTTTTCACTTTTTAGTTGTTTTACCCCATTCTAAAACTAAATTAATAGTAAAGTTATGCCCGAATTGATAGCCCCAAAAATAGGGAATTTGAACGTAGTTGGTGAAATTAGGATGTATCAGGGTGAACTGTACAAATGATGTATACCCTTTCAGAGCGCATCAGCCTGATGTAATGTTGTGAAGTAGTGAAAACAATATACAGACATGCGATTGCAGCAATTCTGGAAGGTTTGCTATCATTTATTGAAGAGTTCCATTGTATATCTCCGAAGTTCTTCGTCAGATCCTCACCAAATTAAAATGGGACCAAATGTGAGGCAACACCTTTCAAATAAAAAAAAAATCTTCAAAATCGGTTCACGTAGTAAGAAGTTATGAGGTAACACACATAAAAAAAAAAAAAAAAAAAAAAAAAAAAAAAAAATACAGTCGAATTGAGAACCTCCTCCTTTTTTTGAAGTCGGTTAAAAAGGAGGAGTTTCTCAATTCGACTGTATTTTTTTTTTTTTTTTTTTTTTATGTGTGTTACCTCATAACTTCTTACTACGTGAACCGATTTTGAAGATTTTTTTTTTATTTGAAAGCTGTTGCTTCACATTTGGTCCCATTTTAATTTGGTGAAGATCTGATGAAGAACTTCGGAGATACACAATGGAACTCTTCAATAAATGATAGCAGACCTTCCAGAATTGCTGCAATCGCATGTCTGTATATTGTTTTCACCACTTCACAACATTACATCACGCTGATGCACTCTGAAGGGGTATACAGATTTGTACAGTTCACCCTGATACACCCTAATTTCACCAACTACGTTCAAATTCCCTATTTTTGGGGCTATCAATTCGGGCATAACTTTACTATTAATTTAGTTTTAGAATGGGGTAAAACAACTAAAAAGTGAAAAATAAAAAACTTTTTACAAAAAAAATACAACCGACTTCCATAAATAATACAAAAAAATGCAAAATAACTTTAATTTCGGAAGTCGGTGTCAAATAACGAAGAAACCAAACTAGAAACACCGACTTCCGAAATTAAAGTTATTTTGCATTTTTTAGTATTATTTATGGAAGTCGGTTGTATTTTTTTTGTAAAAAGTTTTTTATTAAATAAATGCTTATCTCATATTATTATTGTGTTAATTTTTTCGCAAATGGTACGAAAAGTAGAGTATTTTCCTCGGTGATAAAGCTGTCTTAGTCTTTGGTGAACTTAAATCCCTCGCCACACTCAGGACTCGTCTTAAATCCCTCGCTTCGCTCGTGATTTAAGTTTTTAACACCCTCGCTACGCTCGGGAGTAAACCTCGAGTCCTTCGTTACGATCGTCTCCCGCTACAGAAGACACTGCTTTATCCCCTTGGTTAATAATCTACTAATTTGCTATCAAATAATAATATCACGTTTGAAGTAGTCTTGAACTTATTTGTTGTTAGTTTATTTGTTACTGTAATCTAATATTTTCCTAAGGTTATGAGAAAAGAAAAAAATGAAGTTAAATAAAGAAATTAGTCTCATATTATACTGATTAACTTTAACATGACATGACTGATTTTTGAATAAGTTTTTATGTAATGATAATAATTAATACTGTGTTTTTTGTTTTTTAAGAAAAAAATTAAGATTGATTATTTTTAAGTCAATAGTTTTTTGTTCATTAAAAGTTTATTTTAGACAACTATTTGCCGAATTTCGAATAATACTAGCTATTATTCGGTATTCGACGAATGAAAAAAAAAAAAATCGAGATATGCCGAATACCGAATAATAGCGGACTAAACACAAACAACATAGAGCCTTAATTTTTTTACTTCTGACATTTCAGTGAGTTATATTTTTCGAATCGTCTCCTCGAGCCCCTTTATATTGATAGTGATACCCCACTGCTGCACTATTTATAATGTATCTTTTTTAACCGACTTCAAAAAGGAGGAGGTTATCAATTCGGATGTTTGTATTTTTTTTTAAATGAATTATCGGGCATAACTCCGTCATATATAGACGGATTTGCAAAATTCTTTTTTTTCGAAAGGGGTATATTCCGAAATGGTCCCATTTAAATTTCATATAGTTCTGATGATGAGTTTCGGAGACAGACAACGGCATTCTTCAAAAAATAACAGCAAATCAACTGCGGTTGCTGCGATCGTATGTCTATGTAGTCTTAACACAATTTAATGGGGAACCATAATTAAAAAGTGAAAAATATTTTTTTTTACAAAAGAAATAGAACCGACTCCCAAAGATAATGCAAAATAACTTTAATTTCGGAAGATGGTGTCAAAAAACGAAGACACAAAACACCGACTTCCGAAATTAAAGTTATTTCGCATTTTTTAAGAAGTCGGTTCTATTTTTTTTTTAATGTTTTTATTTTAAAATTCAAACTTATAAATCATTTCAGCGGTCACGAACAGTTTATTCATACCTTATTTGTTAAAATCCACCCAGTCGTTTAGGCTAAAGGGCGTGCCAAACAAAAAGATATACATACATAGTCTCGAAAACAATTATTTTGACAAGTTTTTGATATTGATTGAGACTGAGATGATATTGCGACTTGTAGTTTTGACGTTTATGAAGTACGAGGATTGACCTTCAGATCAAAGAGTCTCTTCTTCTGCTTGCCTTTGTCCTATGATATTGGGGCTCAGCATAAAAATAACCTTTCATATCATTCCTCACAATTCGTATTTAAGTGTACTCTCATAAACCGACTGTTGAAATATTGCCGACGACTGTTAACTGAACTATCGAATCTGCAACTAGTGCTGTAATTAAGAGACCCATTTGCTGGAGTGCCCCAAATGTGCGTTTACATGCACCCTAGAAGAAATGATGAAGCAATATCTTTGCCACCTACTGGGCCCAAACACGACCACAAAGAAACAAAAAACTAAAACTGATATTCTGAATTAAAAAACAGAACAAAGTTAAAGCGACCGGTCCTGTGCGTCTCGCATCCATCGGATTTTGGCAACCCTCACCAGGTTGTTGGTCTACCATGTGGGAGGCTTTCCAACGTTACATCTTGTACGCGTTTGCCACTCCAGTACCCTTCGGCCGCAACGACCATCTGCTTTGCGAATTGCTCTTCGTCTTATGTCGGTAACCTTGGTTCTCTTGCCGATATTCTCTTCATCATATTCATTACTGAGACAATATTAGAAGACTCAGATCAGATGGTATAGCTTAGTGCTGTAAACTGATTTGGGGGAACTTTTGTTCTCCAAATAAGAATTTTCTTTTCACACCTTAAGGCGCTATTAACTGCCAACGACCTTGAGTGGTTATCTTGCGTGTTTTGTGCTGAGCTCACGTAATGCGTCGTACGTCCAGCCAGTAATAGGACTCGCCCATCAAGGAGTGCTGTCCGAAATTAGACGCATTATTAATTTATTACACATAAAACAACAGGTTTTAAACTAAAACACTTAGACTAAATTATAAATAATTAAATGATCTTTAAAATGGTGATGGTTTCATAAAAATACGCTTTATTGTTTTTGCGTATTTCTCAATTTTTTTATTCGCGTTAGACATAACTTTACAAATGAATTACACTATGTTATAAAATATAATTTCAAATATTCTCAGATCAAATTACGACGGAAATTGTTAAGAGTAGAAAGAAATAAAACTAGTTGTTCAGACGTGATGTTCAATTAAAAACTATTTAAAGTCGTATAACTGCGCCTTAAGCTCGACAACATCAAACTAATACATCAGCGGCTGGGCACGGTGTACCACTGCTGCTGCCGCCTGTGGCCGGGCAATAATATTGCACTGAATTTCAATTTTGTTACACCGACTTGGTTCGATGTAACGTTACTTCGATCATCATCATCTTCCTGCCCTTATCCCATGTTACTTTTTTTTTTTTTTTTTTTTTGTGGGGTGGGAAATCATCCTATGACTTCTCCCGCTCTGGGTGGAGCGGGAGGGCGTGTCAGACTCTTACTGACTAAAACCCACCCCTGTTCCTTCCTGCCTTTGAGTGCCCAGGGGCGAGGTAACTCTGTTTCGAATTTATCCTCAACCCCCGGGCAGGCATCGGCCATGACGGGCCCCGTCTCTTGCTGACAACTCTTTGAGGCGCGCGTGGAACACTACGCGCCGTCGACTCTCGGGCCTGTTGCTGATCGGACGGCGAGCTACCCATTACTCACCGTCCGCAGGCCCGGATCTACGGTGGCCGGAGATCGTCTCGCGGCGCCGGAAGTCCCAGGCGTCTCCTGAGGCGGCTGCTGCTGAGGGCGTGAGGGCGACTCCGTTGTTGGTGCTCTCTCACGCGTTCCGCCTCCGCCTTCGCGAGCATTACTGCTTCGCAGAAGGAGGAGACGGCTTCCCATTCCCTCTCGCTCCGTACCATGGCCTGAACCAGGGCAGGGTGCGAGAGGTCGCTGCCGCCTATCGCATCCACGAGGACACGGCGTGGCTCCGCCCAAGCGGGGCAGACATCCACCGTATGCTCCACCGTGTCCTCGGGGCGATCCGTGCAATGGAAACAACCGGGCGTCACCTCCCGCTTGATCCGAAACAGGAACCTCCAGAAACAACCGTGTCCGGTGAGGACCTGCGTCAGGCGGAAGGTGAGGGCGCCATGAGGTCTCTCCAGCCAAGCCTCAAAGAGGGGCACTACCGCCGCAATGGTGGCGTGCCCAGCGCGGGGTTGTGACAATCGCTGTCTCCATTTCGCCATGAGATCCTGCCGGAGCTCTGTCCGCCGAGCCGCGAGTTGTCGCGGCAGCGGAGTTTCGCCCCGGCGTTTCGCCTCCTCGCGCTCCTCATAGAGGTTCGCGAGGATTTTTGCCACCAGATCCCATGGCGATAATCCGGCAAGGAGGCTCGCCGCCTCGCAGGAGATCGTACGGTATCCTCGGATCATTCTGATCGCCATGACCCTTTGGGACGCGTTCAGACAGCGAGTAGATCGCTGCCTTAGCGAACGCGCCCACACCGGTGCTCCGTAAAGGGCCATGGACCGCACGATCCCCGCGTAGAGCCTCCGGCAGGAGGCGTTTGGCCCCCTCAGATTGGGCAGGAGCCGCCTCAAAGCAGCCCCGGCCCTGTCCAGTCTGGGAGCCAAACGTCGGAAATGCTCGACGAAGTTCCACCGGCTGTCGAGGACGAGTCCCAAGTACTTCATCGTCCCCTCGACGCCGATGTGAACCCCTCCTACCGTTATCTGGGAACCCGCCGGTGGCGCACTCCGAGGACCATGAAAACACATGGCCTCGGACTTGTGCAATGCCACCTCGAGTCCCAGTTGCCGGATCCTGTCCACGATTATCGCAACCCCGCGTGTCATGATGTTGGCCGCCACCTCGTGCGACCACCCCTGCGCCAGGACCAGGGTGTCGTCAGCGTAGCATACTACGCCGACGGCGCTAGGGAGGTCGGCGCGCAGCACCCAGTCGTACCCGATGTTCCACAGAGGCGGCCCCAGGACCGATCCCTGTGGAACACCGCACGACATCTCTCGCCGGTTCCATTCTCCCTGGTGACCGGGGTAGATGACGGCCCTGTCCGTCAAATATGCCTCGACTACGCGACGAAGGAGGCACTCCGGTATCACCGGGTGCCGCCCTACCGGCACCCGGTGATACCGGAGTGCCTCCACTATGCAACTCCAGGGCAGGGTGTTGAAGGCATTGGCGATGTCCAGAGACACCGCCAAGACGACCCTACCCCGGGCTACGGCAGCCTCCGTCGTGAGGGCTCGTACGCGCATGATGGCGTCCACCGTAGAGCGCCCCCTGCGGAAGCCGTACTGGCTCTCCGCCAGATCCGGCCCCACCCGCGTCAGCTGCCCGACGAGGCGGTCTGCAATTACTCTTTCAAAGAGCTTGCCCACCTCGTCGAGCAGCACGATGGGCCGGTAAGCGGACGGAGAGTCCGCTGGGCGCCCCGGCTTCTTGATGAGGACCAGCTTCCCCGTCTTCCAACGGAGTGGAAACTGACTCCTCTCCAAGCATGCGCTTAAAAGCCCTCTGAGTCGAGGCCCGAGAGCCTCCTGCAGTGCCAGGACCAAGGCTTTGCCCTGCACGCCATCTGGTCCTGGGGCGGTGCTTTTGGCATTCAGCCTACGCACCGCCGCTCTCAGCTCTACCTCGGTCACTTCGGGAGCAACGTCGTCGTCGTCGGGTTGGTCCGCGTCAGGCACCACAATCCCATGTTACTTGGGGTCGGCGCAACACGTTTTTTTCTTCCATTCTGTCCTGTCAGCCGTCACGCTAGCACTAACTCCCTTTTCTTTCATATCACTCTTCACACAACCCATCCATCCTTTCTTTGGCCTCCCTCTCCCTCTCCATCCATTCACATTTATAAACACCGTTATTATTTTATAGTAGAAGCGCCATAATTTTTGTACCTCGGAATCCTTGTCCTCTGAACGGAGTTTTGTAAAGCCTTTTCAAATGTGTTTTTGACACAAAATACCCACTTAAATGTTTACCGATCTCAATTTTAATAACTACGATTATTAAACCAGGTACCGTAGACAAAAATCCATTCATGGAAACGTTTGGCGAGGTTTTTGCATTTTTATGTCTTACGACACTCGACTATAATACCAATGTATATGTCGCTAACCATCTGGTTGATAGCAATAAAACACATGCACTTGAGATTTGACAGTGTGACCGCATTGTGTTGACACATTTTATATTGATGCTTTGCGGAGTAGTCGGGAATGGTTGCCACTTACCACACACCTTCCCCTCCTTTCGAGATAAAACTGCATTTACCTACAGCTGTAAGGACAAATGGAGGGCTCCATTTGGACAGGATATATAATTATACTAGCGCCCGTTCCGGCTTCGCACGGGTACAAATTGTACACACAAACCTTACTCGTTTATCGCTCTTTCTATTAATGAAAACCGCATTAAAATCCATTGTGTTGTGTAAAGCTAGCGGAGAAACAGACAGACACGGAAATCGACTTTAATTTATACTATGTATACGCTCCTTTTTTTTTTAGCATTGATTACTTAAAACAAAGTTGCTATCTACTTCAATTAATTCCACTAATTTCTCTAAACATTGGTTTTACATATACAATTATGCGGAAACGGTCACCGATAAGTGTCCGAACTCCGAAAACAATGGAACATGCAAAACAGAATTCATTCCTCAACACTTCATGAAGACAGACGTAACATCGCGACATGTTCGATGTCTTTAACCTTTTTGTTCGATTGTTGGACATAGTGTCTGTGCAGACTGGCGACAGCACTACGCAGGAGACAAGTTTGTTGTTGCATTAGCTAGAGTGAAATGGTGTCAGTCCAGTTGCTTGAACTTGTGCTGTGACAGTGTCAAGATTCACAGTGATCTGCCCGGGGGTTGAGGATAAATTCGAAACAGAGTTACCTCGCCCCTGGGCACTCAGGGCAGGAAGGAACAGGGGGGTGGGTTTTAGTCAGTAAGAGTCTGACACGCCCTCTCGCTTCACCCAGAGCGGGAGAAGTCATTGGATGATTTCCCACCACACAAAAAAAAAAAAAAAAAGATTCACAGTGATCACGCTGTTTAAGGCGCAGTTATACGACTTTTAATGGTTTTTAATTGAACATCACGTCTAAACGAGTAGTCTTATTTCTTTGAAAAAAATATATGTTACTCTAGACAATTTTCGTCGTAATTTGATCTCAGAATATTTGAAATTATACTTTTAAAACATAGTGTAATTAATTTGTAAAATTATGTCTAACTCGGATAAAAGATTAAGAATCACGCAAAAACTATAAAGCGTATTTTTATGAAACCTTCACCATTTTAAAGATCATTTAATTATTTAAAATTTAGTCTCAGTGTTTTAGTTTAATACTTGTTTTTTTATGTGTAATAAATTAATAATGCGTCTAATTTCGCACAGCGCTCCTTGATGGGCGAGTCTTATTAGGTACTGGGTGGACATACGACGCGGTGAGCTCAGCGCAGAACACGCAAGCTAACCACTCAAGGTCGTTAGCAGCTAATAGCGCCTTAAGTACGAGCACGTGGATGCTGATAGTTACTATACTGCTTGCGGTAAAAACAGAAGGTACAAAACAGGAACTTGATGAGATCCTACACAATGAGATCAACGACTGGAACATTAAATAATGACAGTATCAAAAATTATAAAATCAACTACGTTCGAATTCATGGAAGAGTTATTAAGCAAGCCAAAAAGCAAGCTATATCACGTTATTTAAACAGCGCAACAAATAGTGAAAGAAACATGGAAAATAGTAAACGAATATACTAAAACTTTTTTACAAAAAAAAAACAACCGACTTCCAAAAAAGAAATTAATACACTAAAAATTTAAAAATAACTTTGATTTCGGATTATAAAGGAGAATATAAAATATTAGCTTTCTCCTCTTTCTGATTTCTTCAATAAATGTATTGAAGAGTCAACCTTTCCTGACCAGTTGAAATTGGCCAAGGTATATTGCTTATATATAAAATAATATATAAGCAATATACAAAAAGGGCACTAAGACCGATCCGAAAAATTATCGCCCCAATGCCCCATATCCTTATACCCACCAAACTCTTTTAAAAAATCATTAAAATTAGCGTGATGGTACAGTTAGGTATCAATGTGAGACGATTTGTATATCAGAAAGGCATTGGTACCTCGGATGCTATGAACACTTTAATAAATGACATAGTAAATTAAATGAAAAAATGAAAGTAGCTGGACTGTTTGTTGACCTCAGATCCACTTTTAACATCGTAGATTATGAACTACTACTTCCTAAACTCAAACATTATGTTATAAGAGGCAAGACATTACAACTTATTACATCATACTTACAAAATAGACGAAAGTATGTAGAAATTAAAAGTATAGACGAGAATAATCACGAAGTGATCTATAAGTCAAAAATGACATATGTAAAACGTGGTGTGCCTCAAGGCTCAATTTTAGGATCTATAATTTTAGGATGTATATTATCCATTTTATTTTTACAAATGACTTACTCAAATTCATGTATAGCAGTCGAACGAGAAACTTGTTGTTTTCGCAGGTGCATAGAAAAATTTACATTAAGTACAAATATAATTATAGGTATTTGCGAATGTTTTACAGTCAATAACTTATTGCTAAATACAGGTAAAACTAACCTCATATTATTTAAGACTACGACTCGTCATAACGACAACTTAGATATACAAATAAATGGAGACAGGATTGAATTAATGGACGAAGTTAAATTGCAATCCCATATTTAAATTGGAAACCGGAACTTGCTGTTAGTGAATGATCCATACCGTCAGCTTATTACGCACTCAGTAGCCTTTGGCCTTGTATTATGCGCTGGTCGAGTCTAAGATAAGGTATAGCTTTGTGCTCTGGGGAAATAGTTACAGTTATCTACATTTTTTTTGACACTATAAATAATTTAGAATCATTTAACATTATATTTAAAACTGTTTGACATTATATTGAAAACTGTTTGAAAATATGTTGAAAACTGTTTGACATTTTAATTTAAACCTGTTTGACATTATATTTAAAACTGTTTGACATTATATTCAAAACTGTTTAGTACTATACTTGAATTTCACTTGGAATGTTAATTAATAATTCATAGTTCTCTGTATTTGTATGTAAATTCAACACAATGTAAATTGTTTTATGAATAAATGAAATGAAATGAAAAATGAAATGAAACTGCCAATCAGTGTCTATGCGTTCTGGTTTGAAGAGAAGGATTTGGCTGCCTGCTGTCGGTGTCTTTGGAATAGCAAAGCTCTACGTTGCTTCTAGTATCGCAGATGACCATACGGTACTGCAAAGACCACTCAACATCAGGAAGGAACGTAATCTTTATGAAACATGAACGAAAAACCATGTGCAACTTTTGCGTTCAATCTGGTCCCGGCAACATTTTGCCACTACGGCTGTGTACCGTCTACACAGATCCATAGTCAATCAGCTTGTTTGTCATGCGGTGTCAGACTATGCTCTCACCAGCAGCGTGTACATACCAATCAAGCGATGTGTCGCTTTTGTAATGCCATTCATTTGCTTTATGCAGCGTATTTCGTTAAAGCTGTCAGACTCAACGGCATACGGTTTAGGTTTTTTTTTTTTAATTTATTGATTTTCTTCTGCTTTATTTATAGACGATTCTTTATATACGAAAGAACTATTGGTGCTAGTAAATTGCATTGCTAAGTTATTACTTTATGTTTTCAGTTTTGCGCTCGTTAGATTACCAAAAATATCGGACAAGTGGTTCAAAAAATGAGGACGGCACAGTGCGTTGAAATTTCGCGTGACGTCATACATCGATACACTTTGTACAGTTTAGTGACGGAACAAGCCCCCACTCCTGAAATTTAATGCATTTTATCTTTGTAATTTTTTATTGGTTTGGTATATTAAAAATATTTTTTGATAATCTAATTTACGGACCTGTGAAGCCCTGCGACTCACTGGTGAGTCGGACAAAAAAAAAAATATTAAAGAGAAAAAAAAATAAAAAATAATCGGCTGTCAACCCGGGTTGTCGTCGGGGTTCAATTTGACAACCCGGATTTGGCCGCGGAGGAGAATTATTATTTTTATACCCAAGAAACATCCATAATGTATTACTAAACTTGGCGTCAAAAAACATGTATGTCTTTGTAGGACGAATGTGAATGAGATTAGGTCAGGTGAAGCCATTGAATGCAAAGGTGATATTATAGGCTCTAAGTATCTACTCTATCAGTGAGCAAGGCTTAGTCATGTTTATAATTAATCCTACAAATATTATAAACATGAAAGTTAGTGAGGATGGATGTCACGCAAAAACTACTAAAAGGGTATTGATGAAACTTTACAGTAATATAGATCAGAATAATATGATAGGCTATAAAATTATAACGGAAGGGGGGGGGGGGGGCAGAAGCAAGTATTCCAAAATTTTCAGTAAATACATATTAAGCTATGCATTTGTTTTACTGAAGTTAGTAGAGTAGTTGACAAATTTTGTTAAAATAAACATTGGTTTGCGATTATTTAAAAAAAAAAATATTTCCAATCACAAACTCTATGTATTTACAAAAACTTACACCGTATTACACCAAGTTACATAAAAAGCTCCTGCATAGTTTTACAACAAAAGTGAAACTGCTCTCGTTTAGCAAAATGTCCGCGCACATCTCCATTATGCAATAAGGGTTGGTCATCGTGAATGCAACTCGTGCGCACATTACCATAGACTTGCCATGTCCGGATTGTGAAATGGCTGTTTCACTTCCGTTCTTATAATGTTCGGCTATAAATCTGTGGATTGGGGCCATTTTGTCGACGCTTTAATAAAGCGGTTGTTGCAGTGTGGAATGGGCTACTTTAAGATAATCCTTTTTTGTCATCCCTTTCATCTGCTTTATCCCAATTTATTTCAGGCCGACGTATGAGTACCATCAAAGGTCTTCTTCTCCCATAGTCATAATTTCAGTATTCAACCCCTTTCATCGTAATCACCATATAATATCATCATCTTTCATAGTAATTATAGTCCATCGATAGTATTTTTGGCCTTTTTCCAAAGATTCAAACACTTATAAGTATTAAAAACTGTCGTCATAATTGGACAATGTTAAGCATGTGAATCATCCATAAAAGTAAACAGCCAAATTTAAAAATAATCTGAAATTAATTAACAATTATTTAATTTAGCACTTAAACTTCTTTAATTTGCAATAAGAAAGTAAGTAAACAATTTATGCCATCCGTATTAGGTAACAGTCATCCACATAATACTATCCACTTACAAACATTGTGCTCGTGACAAACATATAAATAGGGCCGAAACCCCATCATCTACTTCTACATACAAATAGACAAATTAACCTTTGCTATGACACAAACAATATACAAACGATTTTGAATCTTATTCCATTGAAACACTGAAATTATTCAACATTTAAAAAGAATATCGATTTGTCAAGAGCGTTCGATAAGGTGTGCATGCTATAAGGACCTAAAAATCGTTGAGTTATGGCTTTGAATCCGTGCTAATGTGTGCCGAGTGGGTCAGCAGGGTAGAGCAGGTATGCCAGGCGACGGCTGGGCGCATCCTGCGTGAGGACGCTGCATTATAATGAGGAGTGCTGCAGGGCTCCCGCCCGGGCCCCCTAATTATGTCGGTGATTTGGTTCAAGTTAGTGATGTCATTTCGTGAATTCGATAGTTTGATTGACCAATTTGGATTGGATTGGCAAAGTGTACAACCAGATTAGCTTGGCTTGAGTTTTTACTTTTATGTTTATTTTTATGGTAGGTGGGAAACTGAGGTTATCTCAGGAATCTTTTCTTGCATAGTAAATCAACATCATTTCGTTCAAGTTATGAGCTAAGTAATAAAGTTCTACTAGTTATCTAAATGAGACTTCTATTATTAAGTGAAAAGAATCCAGGTGGCATTGTCGTCATTAACATAGTCTGTTGTCATAGCCCAGTATAGTTTGTAACGAATCAGTTGGTTTAATTAGGCTCTGTTTTACTCATGTAATGTTGGTAGTAGCCATTCAAATAAGGAACATACTGACCTAGTTTTCTACGATTCCATGTAAATGAACTAAAAATAAAGTTAATGTTGCATAGTCTAATGCTGGATATAGGGTTAGATTTAGATAGCCATTGTGTTATTGGGTTGGGCAAAGTTTTGGTGTGGTTTTCCTTTAGGAATTCTGCATTAGCAGTCTGGCTGGAGTCCGGAGTGCCCGTAGACTCGCCCCTCAAACCAATTTTGTAATATACATAAATCCTTCTCCTCGCGTCGTGTTCCTCTTTACTTAGGGTCGTGATTCCCCCGAATATGAAGCCATTTTCTGTATGATGCTTCGCCATCTGTGCATTGTACAGCGCTTCGTCGAATTTTGTATCCAGGGTTGAGCGAATTTGGTCCGACCATCGAAGTGGATTGCGACCCCTCGGACGCTTGCCATCAACCTTGCCAGTAACCATTAGATGTTCTAGGTTATGCATAAGCATAACCTAGAACAATCAATTCAATCAATCAAATTCAATTCAGTCAATTTTTTTCTTAGATAACTAAGAAAAAAATTTAGTTACGTAACTACTCGGCAGAATATTTCAAAACCAAAATCAGCTCATATACATTTTAAGGCAAACACTGCTTTTTGTAAAATAACTAGAATTATTTAGGTCGCACTTAAGTAAAATAGGAGAGAAAATGTTAATATATAAAAAGATGATACATAGAATAGAATAGAATAGAATAGAATACTCTTTATTATGTACACCACATACAATAAAAATATGAGGAAAACATTACATAGGGTGACAAAATGGGCGACCTTATCGCTAAAAGCGATCTTTTGAAGACAACCTTTGGATGGATTTTAAAGAAAAAAGGACACACAAAATAGGGGATACACAGGATACATAAAATAGTTACTGCTACTCTTAGCGTTACCGTACCATGATACCACTATATATTGCGACAGTAGTTATTCAAGTATTGGTTGGGATAACTACGGATAAAAATAGACCCCTAACTGTTGTCATTGTTTAGAAATATTGAAACTGAAATATTTTACTCATCTTGTTCATTTTCATTTGCAAAATTTGTTCTCATTAAATCAAAAAAAAGTGTTGTAACCCGTAAGATGCTTTAAGTTTATAGATCAAAAAACATTTAAATCAGGTAAGTATCAAAACATGTCAAAGAAAAGAAAGAAAGAAAACATAACATATCGATATATTTAACGTCTTTGATAATGCTTACAAAATCGCACAATGGGTTGATTAGCTAAATTAATTATGATATTAGGTCAGTAGACATAGATGAAATCTTCAAGCTTTTTGCACCAATAGATCAATCAATCTGCCTAACCTTTTCCCAACTGTATTGGGCTCGGTTTCCAGTATAACCGGGTGCAGCTGAGTACCAGTATTTTACATGGAGCGACTGTCTATCTGAACTCCACAACCCAGTAATTGGGTAACACGATACTCCTTGGTCGTAGTATCCTGACTTCTGCCTATCCGAAACGACTGTCAAAGATCTACAAATGAAAGCCGAAACCAACGACCTAAGGTGCTTTTCAAGGCTCGATTGTTCAGTAGTCTCGGTATGTTTAGATTGTCACTCATCCAAAAACCGACTTCGGCAAGCGTTGCTTAACTTTGGAGAATGACCCGTGTGGCTTTGTCGGAGGAGCTCGTCTCCTTGATCAACAAATAATAAAACAAATATACTCGTATATCCCTGAGCCAAACAATAAATAAATACAAATGATCGATCAGCTGGTTTTAAATCCTATCATAGCATCAAAGTAAAACGTACCTCGTGAGTAAGTGACATTGATAGCATCTCGTACGTGATTCTCATGGAAGATGAGCAGAAGTGTCGCTAGAAAGCGATTGGCACTCGAATGGAAACTTAATGTGTTGCAAATGCCACCTCGTATCGAATTTTCCTCCCTTTTAGAGAAAGTATTTTATAACGTCCTGCTTTTGTTCACCTACATAGTTTGAATTTTCTTGCGTTTCATTTTTGTGTGTGTTGTCTTATTTTATGGATATTCGTACTTCTTTTATTCGTCATTGGTATCTGTCAGATTGACCTATAAACATTTGTTTTTTTTTTAATTATATATAGGCTCGCGTTTGACCACTATCTCACCATGGTAAGCGATGATGGAGCACGCTTGCCTAGAAATGACCTATTCACTCTTGACTTAAATACCTCCAGGTTTGTCAATATGATCCATTACTTTATTAGATTTAATATTTTACTATCTGTGTAAGTATTTTTGTACTTCATAGTTTCTGTTGGCTTGTTGAAATAGCCTGAATCTGATATGAATGATAAATTGTTACTAATGATGAAAGTAGTGAATTACTTCCGGGAAAGCTAATTGGTATTTTAATTTTAAACCATTCAGTTGCAGGTATCAAAGTTTTTTTAAGTGCTGGCAATACTACATTAGAAATTTTCATTTCTTTGTTGTTCACTGTTTTAGACTAAAATTGATTGTTTGCTTAAGTTATTTAAATAGGTAATCAATTACTGTTAAATAACTTTTCAATGAAAATTAGTTAAGCATGCATGTTGATGAAAAGGGATCACCAAATAAAATAATGATTTAATTCTTCAAAGATTTATTATTAATATAAATAAATAACATCAGTCATACATCACAATCACACGCTCTCAAGCACAATATTTTAATAAATAAGTTGCATTACATAGTATTTACACGCTCTCGATTTCTTCACGAAATCATTTATTTGGTCTATGTTAACTGTGCCCGTCAACCAGCTGTCAAAAAACGGCGAGAAAAACGGAGTTCGGATACAGGTCGTTGGGTGGGGGTTGCGTTCGGATAGTTTAGTGGTAAGCATTGTAGGCGAGTTCCTGCGCCAGTTCCTGGGGCTCAGCGTCTCTCCTGCGGCGAGTGGCGGCGTATGCGGCGTCCCAGGGCCCGTGCGCGGCGATCTGGGGGTGCGAGTTGTCCGCCGCAATCTGGGTAAACTACAATGTTAGGCTTATGGATAGTAGAGTTGTGAAAGAAGGTTAGTATACAATAACACTCAGTTTATAGGGGGATAAACTTCGTGCCGGATTCAATAATATAAAGTTAATTGTGCAAATCAAGTTCAAACGGTGCCAATAGATCTTAAAAGTTGTGCCAAAGGTGCAAATAGCTTAGGGAAAGTGCTGTGCTTTTCAAAATAAGTCAGTGCCAGTTTAAAGACTTTGCATTGTTTCTAATGAGAGGACTACATTGTTATTGACAAAGTAAAAGTTTAACTCACCTTTTTGCAAAGCTGGAAGATGGCCAGAGCGACGGAAACCACGAAGGAGAAGAAGGACAGCTGCAGCGCGTTCCAGGCCTTCAGACCGAGGACACCGATGGCCAGGGGGATGAGGGTCATAGCCTTGAGGAGCACGAACACCAGGATGGGCACGATGATCTTCTTGAGCTTGGCCTTGCGAGCCTCACCGACGGAGCGGGCACCCTCCTTGTTGAACTTAACATTCAGAGACAGCTCATCGTTGTCAAGGTTCCTAGGGCTGACAGTGATTTTGGTGTCGGCGATGGGCAGCATGAAGGTCACGTCGTGCGACTGGATGAAGCTTTCAATGCTGTCGAAGAAATCGCCAGTAGAGCGAGCACTGACGTCATTGGCAGCACCATTCTTTGTCACTTCAACGGCGTCGGAGATCTGGGGAAAAGCAATTAATTGTAAGACTTTCGATTCGTTCGAAAGTGGAAATTATATTTGGAATGGAAAGTCGGATACCTGGAAGGTGTCCTTCTTGAAAATGGAGTCCAATAACGACATGACCTTGTACTTGATGCAAGCGGTGGGGTCTGATCCTTCGGCGCAGCCTGATCTCATCTCCTCCACCATGCCATCCATGGGGGTTCCCTTCCAGAAAGCTTCCTTCGCAGGCTGAGCAGCTGCGCTCCCGAAAAGGGCCAGAGCCAACAAGCACACTACTTTACTGGACACCATTTTGCTAAGCTCCTCGTGGTGTTCACTGACTGAAGGTTGGATTGTTTGTGGTAGTTTCGATAAGGACCCCGCGGTTTTTATACAGCTATTTCAAATTCAGCACGTCATGTGCAGTTCCGGTACGCATTGCCTTTCAACGTACGAGCCGATACGTGCACATGCGACCTTCTAGCACGGAGGGGACCCAAGCGTAAGGGAAAGCTATCTGATACGAATCCTCGAGGAGATATGGAATACAAAACGTCTTAAGTTCTAACATTGTCAGTCGCTTTTCGTACATTTTAGAATACTTATTCGTTTGTATGAAGCGCCTTTTCTGTTGTTTGTGACACCGTACCCTGAATCGGAGAGCCATGATCCAGTTCAAGTGTTTCTTTTTGTCTTATGGGTTGTAGGGAAGGTGTGAGCGAGAGGTGGGATTGGACAAGTAGTGTGGTGTTTGATATGGAGGAGCAGATGCGCGCACGCGCGTCTTTGCATACGTAATGGTGTTTAAGTTGATATCATTGAACTTGTACGTCTAGGAGATAATGACATTGTTGGTCGAAGGATCATCGTCTTGTCATGAACTTCAGAGGTTTATGACCTAAAACTTGTAGCCTCTTTCCAGGTAGAGTTTCAGCATGAATTTCTACAGAATATGGATCTCCTTTGCATACCGTGAGTTTACAAACTTAGCAAAAACAAATTGAAAGTGAAAATGGATAAAAAGTGAAAAGCTTTCTCGGAAAGTGGTTCAACTTTTACCGTGAGGTTGTTTTTTGTAGTAAAAGGTCCTTTCGTTTCATGGTTTTAGTTAATTTTAGAACTTGCACGAAAATGCCAGCAGTTTAAAAAGTCTAATCCTGGCTTAGTTTAGGTACCTACTTATCTTCTGTCTGATGCAAAGAGTGAGTCAGGTGGATTATAAAGGGCTTTAGCAGACGATGCGAGGCGACGGGCAAATAACTTTACTGGCAATATGATATTCGGGCAGGATAAATTGTATTCTATGCCCTGATTTATTATTTTATTAATAATTCCCTATATTATCCCACTGCAGAGCAAAAAAAATCTCTCCCCTCTCTATGGAATGTAAAAATGAGTCTAGCTTAGTATGACACTCCCCTCTAGACCATCCACGTTCCGTTTGGTGTAGTTTGGGAACCAGGGTGTGCTAATTTCAGCCCATTGTTCATCCAGGATACGAAAATATCCTAATTAGTATAGATAAAACAATAAAGTAAGTACTGATGCAAAATCAGGTATTTATCTTCTTTTTGTAAGTATATTATATAGTTCACGCCGTTGAACCTCGTGGATCTCACAACGAATAGATTTCATTAGGGAATTTGATTGATTGCTTCAAGTGAAGATAGCCGTGTCATGATTTGAATGAGAATGTTGTCTGACAGTCATGCAAAATTAGAGAAAAGTTCTTGGAAAACACAATTTTCTTCCGATTGGTTTTATGTCTTATCTACATAACGTAGTGAAAACGCCAATACGCAATAGGTGGTAATGATGATTGCCCGGGGGTTGAGGATAAATTTGAAAAAGTTACCTCGCCCCTGGGCATTCAGGGCAGGGAGGAACAGGGGTGGGTTTTAGTCAGTAAGAGTCTGACACGCCCTTCCGCTCCACCCAGAGCGGGAGAAGTCATTGGATGATTTCCCACCCCACAAAAAAAAAAAAAAAAATGGCAATGATGATCAATGCTCACTACAATTATCTATACAAATCATAATCTATTTAAATCCTTTAGAGGATGAATGTTTAAAAACATCTTTCTTTTTTGTTTTATAAAAAAAGACTCCTGTGCAATGTTTCATTCTTCTAGATAAGCGGTTTAGACTGCGCGTTGTCTGCACGTTACACCGTGTCTAGTCATTCATGCTACACCGGGCTGTCACCGTGTCGCCACCGGGCGTCGAAATGTCGGTGGCAATTGTTTCCCGGCCGGGGAACGGCCAAGCATGGATCACCTCATACAAAAAGTATACTATAGATGTTTGACCGTGTCCCGGCCGGGGCACGTCCGGGCCCGGTGCACACGTTGTTGTTACACCGTGTCACCACCGGGCCGTGCCTCGGCCGGGAAACAATAGCCACCGACATGCTAGACCGTGCCACGGCCGGGGCACGGTCTAGCATGAATCACTTCATGCAAAATGTATACTATAATCTTTGACCGTGCCCCGGTCAGGGCATGGCCCGGTGGCGACACGGTGTAACGTGAATCATCCTTTAACCACTGGTCAGTGAATGAATGAAAAAAATTTGAGTAAGATGTTGAGAAAATTATTACAGTTTGCATCATAACATCACGCCGATACTCCCAGAAAGGTTAGGCAGAGGTGTACCTATAGTCCACCCTCGTTTCGCCAGTTACGTTTTTAAGTCGCGTGGAATAGGGGGCGAACCTATTGCCATCAATCGGGCACAAGTCCAAACCCCGGGCTGCTACTGATATATTTCAGATGTCCGACCCGAGAATCGAACCCCCCACCTCATGCTCAGCAGTAGCGCTTGCGACCACTAGACCTGTTGGCTGTTATAAATAAAAAAAATATCACATAGAATCAACTCTCATCAACAATAATTTTAAAATGTAATCCTAATAACTGACACAAATACTTGGCTACAAGTTAACGGGTGATATCCAATTATTATTGATCCGGCATAGCGTGGCAACACTGAATACTAATGGGGTGGCCATATGCGTCCCATAGTTCCGCCATGGTGAAAGTGAACGACGAAGTATTAATTATATTAATGAGTTAGTTACGAATTTTCGAAGTTACGATTGCGAAACATTTACGGATAGGTTTAAAAGGTAATGGTTTAAAAGATGGTTGTTAGTTTAGGTACTGATGTGATGGGAACAACTGCTGGTGATGTAGTTTTTAGGGTTCCGTACCCGAAGGATCCAAACGGAGCCCTATTCTGTCACTCACGTGTCCGTCTGTCTGTCTGTCTGTCCGTCGTCTGTTACTCAGGTTTTACAGCCAAATGGTAAAACCAAATAACAGCCAATGGTAATGGTATGGTGGTATGATGGTTGTATGGCTCGGGGTGTTGACCCAAAGCCATACAAATAGTAAAAATGTAGTGGAATTCCCTGCCGGAGTCTGTGTTGCCTGACAGCTACAACCTGGGAGTCTTTAAGTCAAGAGTGAATAGGTTAGTTCTAGGCAAGCGTGCTCCATTGTCGACCACATCATCGCTTACCATCAGGTGAGATAGTGGTCAAACGCGTGCCTATCATGAATAAAAAAAAAACATTTGGTACAGAACCCTTTTTTTTTGGGTTGGGAAATCATTCAATGACATCTCCCACTCTAGGGTGGAGCGAGAGGGCGTGTCAGACTCTTACTGACTAAAACCCACCCCTGTTCCTTCCCTGCCCTGAATGCCCAGCGGCGCGGTAACTCTGTTTCGAATTTATTCACAACCTCTGGGTAGGCATGTGACGGGCTCCATCATGTTTTGCTGACTGACAACTCTTTGAGGCGCGCGTGGAACACTACGCGCCGTCGACGCTCGGGGCTTGTGCTGATCGGACGGCGAGTTACCCACTACTCGCCGTCCGCATGCCCGGGTAGGTACGGAACCCTAAATGCGCGAAGTCCGACACGCACTTGGTCGGGTTTTATTAAATGATGAATTTTTAATGCTGTGGGATAAGGCATAGCATGGCACGCCATGTCAGTATAATTACTTAAAAACACTTTTTCTATTAAAGACTAGCTTCTGCCAGTGGCTTCGCCCGCGTGAAATTTTATTAGCCCAAGTTTTTCCTTTTATAGTCAGCTGCCTGTCAGTAAAATCTTATCAGAATCGGTCCAGTCGTTTCGAAGATCAGCTGAAACAAACAGACAGACAGACACACCAAAATTGGCATAGGTATCGTGCAAATAACTGTATGCAGTCGCTCCATGTAAAATACAGATGATAGATTGTATCGTGCAAATAACTGTCTGCCTGCCTAGCCTTTTTAACCGACTTCGAAAAAGGAGGAGGTTCTATGTTCGGCTGTATGTTTTTTTTTTTTTATGTATCTCCACCGATTTCTCTGTAATTTTTGGACCGATTTTCAAAATTCTTTTTGTATCCGAAAGAATATACTCCCGAGGTGGTCCCATGTAAATTTTATAAAAATTGCTTTAGCGGTTTTTGAAAAACTGAACAAAAACGAAAAATATGTATACCTAGATAAGGTTTGGTTTTCTCCAATTACGAGTATGTTTAAATTCCACGTTCCATGTTATTGGGGTTTTGAATTCTGGGGTATAACAACTAAAAAGTTAAAAATAAAAAACATTTTTACAACAAAAACAACCGACTTCCAAAAAAAAATACACCAAAATTAAAGAATAACTTTAATTTCGGAAGTCAGTGTCAAATAACGAAGAAATACTCGTAAAACACAAACACCGACTTCCGAAATTAAAGTTATTCTTTAATTGTTGTCTCAGTATGTAAAGATGGTCACCCATCCATGGCCCATGGTTTTGTTTTTTTTGTGGGTTGGGAAGTCATCCAATGACATCTCCCGCTCTAGGGTGGAGCGGGAGGGCGTGTCAGACTCTTACTGACTAAAACTCACCTCTGTTCCTTCCCTGTCCTGAATGCCCAGGGGCGCGGTAACTCTGTTTCGAATTTATCCACAAGCCCTAGGCAGATAGATCGACCCGTGCGGGACATTACAAACAGACACTTCAATTTTATTTATTTGCATATGTTTAAGTATACACTCGTATATTGATGATTGAAATGTAATATTTTGAGCCTAATTTTGAACCTCTTCAGAATAAAATAAAGACGGGAGAAAAGGTCGGGGCAGGTAATAAAATAGGTAATCATCGTTTTCTTACTGATAAAATCCTTTAGTTATTTATTTTTTAATTCTTTATGCACACACTAGTACAGGCATTTTCTGCAAGTCAAAATTTAGTTGTATTGAAAATTAAACGAGATTAATATTTATTCAAATACAAAGATATACCTACATACTGCAACGTGGGTTTAGTGGTGGGTACTTAGTAAATAAATAAAAAAATAGATTACGTTACAAAATATGAGTTTAATTATGATTAGGGAATTTACAAAGTCGGTTGAGCCAGGCGTGGATGAATATCTATCGCGCAAAAGTTTTAGACCGCCTCAAGAGGGCACTACTCTCCTGCAGGACCTCAAGACGTAGGTAGCGGGGTCCAGCCAGAGGTATGAGGTTCCAGCTCCGATTGTGTGCACGCAGGCTTGTTCAGCCACTCCCCTACGGCGGCTGCAGCAAAATTAGTATCCGCTGAGTAGGTCCACTGGAGCTTGAGCGAAGACGCAGCGCTTGTAGGTACGCTGGTGTGGGTGTAGGTAGTAACCCAGCAGGTCCAGAAGATGTAGGTAGATACGTAGAAAGATGCCTCTCAGGTATCCCGGCCTTACCGATCGGTAACGCGACAATAGGTTTTTAATAATAATAATGAATATTATTAATTAATATTAAATATTGTCGAGCTAATGGGTTTTTAACTCTAGGCGCTGAGCTGAGCCTGGATTAACCCACAGTGGGCTTTTATTTAGGCATTTCGGAGTCACCAAATAATACGCGTCAGGCCCCTCGCGTTACCATAAGGTAACGCAACAATAGGTTTTTAATTGTGTTGCTGCTAATGAGGGGCTTGACGCGTTAATATGAATTAATAATGAATATTATTAATTTATATTAATATTAATAATTATATTTTTTAATAATAATAAATTTTTTCGCACCGCCTCACTGATGAAGCGTAGAGCGATGACGTGTAGATAGAAGATGCCGCCGGTAGGTAGATAAAACCCCGTCTGGGGATCTGCACTACACAACTTTTAGATCTCAACCAAAAGGTTGTAGCTAGCGATGAGTCTAGACTGCGACAGAGAACTAGATATTTTATAACTATGGCGCCTCAGCTGGTCTGTCCTCGTAAACTGACCTGCAGGCCCTTTTAAAACCCTGTCTCGCACAGTATGGTGACGTCGGGAGACAGCCAATCTTAGCTCAGCTGTCACTGCTTATAATGTTGCCATTATAATTCAATGTTATTATTTTATGCGAAATGTTACCCGATCATTTTAAAAGTTAATTATAGAATTAACGTGCTGAGTTACAATATAAACATATATTCATACTAGCTGACACGACAGACGGATTAAAAATAGTCGTTAAATATCTGAAAATTTCTGCGCAACTTTCGTCTTTCATAAGAACCTTCTCCTGATAATAACAAACACAACAAAAAAAGAATTAGCGAAATCGGTCCAACCGTTCACGCGTGATGCCGTGACCAAGGAAATAGGGATTCAATTTTAGCCGACTTCGCAAAAAGAAAGAGGTTCAATGTTCGACTGAATGTATTTTTTTTTTATTTTTTTTTGATGTATTTCCACCGATTTCTCTGTCAGTTGTAGACCGATTTTCAAAATTCTTTTTTTATCCGAAATAGTAATAATCCAGGGGTATATGTATTTATATATCTGTGGGTGGTCCCATATAAATTTTACCGAAATTGCTTTAGCGCTTTTTGAAAAAATCAACAAAAACAAAAAAAAACTTTACAAAAAAAAACAACCGACTTCAATAAATAATACTAAAAAATGCAAAAAACTTTAATTTCGGAAGTCGGTGTTTCTAGTTTGGTTTCTTCGTTGTTTGACACCATATTGAAGTCGGTTGTGTTATTTAGTTTTAGTTCTGGGGTATAATAACTAAAAAGTGAAAACATTAAAAACTTTTTTACAAACAATACAACCGACTTCCAAAAAAGAAAATATACGTAAAATTTAAAAATAACTTTAATTTCGGAAGTCGGTGTCAATTAACGAAGAAATAAAGTACAAACACCGACTTCAAAATTAAAGTTATTTTTAAATGTTACGTGTATTTTTTTTTTTTGGAAGTCGGTTGTATTTTATATAGGGCAATAGGAATTCATTTTTATATTTATAGAAATAGATAAATAAACTTAAAAACAATAGGCACAAAAGATAATTGGATAATAAATTAGCGCTCTGACGATAATGCTGCAAAATAAGCACATAAAGTTTTAACTGATGCACAGTTTCCTCTCTCTGAGAGGGAATGAGAATAATTTATGAATGACTGGCCGTAGAAGGTTATACACCAGTAGTAAGAGGGGAAGGCTGCGGGAAATTACTTTGCCCAGCCGTGGGATAAGTAGAAAATAAGAAAAGTAATAGTAGTACGTTTAGTTAACGTGGATCAAATTTTGGTCTCTACACGATTTAAACACAATAGTGATGTTAATGTTTCAGCGCACGCGCATAGTTTGATACCCAACTAGGAAATGAGAGATTGTGTTGAACATTGCCAACAATCTTCACTTCTGCCCTCAAAATAATGAATAATGTAAGTTTGTGAACGAGCTGTGTTAAAGAGATAAGCACACTATATACCTATCGGCTGGTGTCTAACTAGATGCAAGTGTTTACCAATTTTCTACTGTTTTTTTTTTATTTGTGATAGGCTCGCGCTTGGCCACCATCTCAGTTATGATGTGGTCGACATTGGAGCATGCTTGCCTAGAAGTAACCTAAAGACTTTCAGGTTGTAGCAGCAGGATAACAGACTCTGGCAGGGAGTTCCAGTCCAGTACGCGCAATTAAGAGGGAACAGGGCCTGCAAGGAATTTACAAAATAGGTATTTGAAGAAACTATTGCCGTCGTGCTGCCTCAAACCTGCCCGCGTAAAGTGTGATAGGGACAGCTGCAGTTCAGATCGATTTTATCACAAAAATTTGACGAAATCGACGTTTCGTATTCCCCTTTTTTCTCCTCGAAAACTGAGCCGATTCAATTATTTTTGACACCAAAATTTTAAGAAAGAGTATGTCTAGGTTCCCACTAAATGTTTTACGTTAAAACTTTTCGAATTTGTCTGGTAGTCCTCTAATAAAAGTGGTTAAAATAGGGCCATTTTTAGTCATTTTTGGAGGGTCATATTTTCTTTATTTATTTTTTGATGAAAAAAAGGAAACTACAGGGACGTGTCTACAGCAGACCTTGACTTTATAAAAAAAAAAAAAATGATTGCTCTAGAGACATTATTCAGGAAGAAAAAAAGGGGAATACATTTGTATGGAGAATCGCAGCCCCTGCTCCCTCTCCCAAAACGTTTTGTGCATGTGGTTGGGATGTCCACCATGTACCGGTGGCGCATCGCCGTTAGTCTAGTGGTCCGATGATGGCACGGGCTTGGCAGGATTTAACTATCCAATTCCGACGCACACTCCCCGAAAAGTAATAAATAGAAAACCGATAGGCTAGCAAAGTAGCAACTCGTTGTCGATGATCAAGACGTTGAAGCTTCGACTATCCAGTTGCTGGTTAGCACGATACCCTTTGTAAAACTGGTGGGCACACTCTCGGGCTTCTAAATACCTGTACGGAATGTTAAAGGATCCGCAATGGGCCCGCGTGGTGGATTACGGCTCACACCCGCTCACAGAGAGGAGGCGCGTCTGGCAGTAGGTACATTATAGGCTGATTAAGCTATGCTAATGTTAAAGGTCTACAAATCATATTTGAGAGGGTCTTATTATGAAATAAGATTCAGCTATAATGATTGCCGAAAACTCCTAAATACTTCATTGACAAGAGCTACCGAAATGTTTAGTGGTCAATCTCTTACATAGTGTTTTTAGGGTTCCAAAAATCAAAATATAAAAACGAAACCCGTATAGGACCACTCATGCGTTTGTCCGTCTGTCATTGGCAATTTGCTCCGAAGCTACTGGACCGATTCAATTGAAATTTGGTACACACATACGAACTTCTGTGACCCAAATACGGACTTCCGGAGAGGGACGAACCAGAAAATTAAAAAAACGTTTTTTTACATAAAATACAACAGACTTCCAAAAATGAAAATTCACTAAAAATTTTAAAATAACTTTAATGTCGGAAGTTGGTGTTTGTATTTTATTTCTTCGTTATTTGACACCGACTTCCGAAATTAAAGTTATTTTAAATTTTTTAGTGTATTTTCGTTTTTGGTAGGTTGTATTATTTGAAAAAACCGTTTTTTATTTTTCACTTTAAAACTAAATATTAAAGTTACGTCCGAATTGATAACCCCAATAACATGGAACATGGAATTTGAACATATTCGTAATTGGAGGAGACCCAAACGTCATTTATACATTTATTTTTGTTTTGTTGAATTTTTCAAAAATCACTGAAGTAATTTCAATAAAATTTATATGGGACCACCTCTGGAGATACTTTTTCGAATAAAAAAAAGAATTTTGAAAATCGGTCCACAACTGACAGAGAAATCGGTGGACATACATAAAAAATATAAATAAAAAAACATACATACAGTCGAACATAGAACCTCTTCTTTTATTCGAAGTTGATTAAAAACAAAGTTATCAAACCCTACGTGTTAATATGTCAAATGAAAGGGCTAGTTAAAAATCGTAATCACTGATAAAATGTCACTTTGCCAATGGCCTCATGTCTTTAGTATAGTAAATTCTCATCACACATTCAGTACTATAGTGCTATAAATACCTACACACTCTTGAAACTTTTAACGCCTATATTCCTCACACGACTCTGATAACATCTAATGTGGGCGATGCATGGCGAATGACGACCGATAGCGTCACACCTGTCGATCATGTGTAAATAGCCTTATGTAGTGCGTGTATGGATGTCCATTGATATGTTAGGGTCAGTTCACACAGAGGCATGACGCTACACGACGATGCTCGAAGCGTCCACTTTTTGCGTAATCCGCAACGCGGCGTCGTGAAACGCAATGCGACGCCAAAAAGCACACATAAAGCAGTCCCGCGTGTTCGAACCCCCGGGCAATGCGTCGCGCAATAGAATTGTTGTATCCCAGAAAGGCGGGTTGGTCTTGCATGTGTGAGAAAGGTCACGTACCTCCACTTTTCTGATTTCGTAAACTTAGTGCGCGGGGTGATAGAAAATAGCTTAGGTACACACACAGAAACAATGTGCACAAGAATCTACACACACATTCAAGAGCAACACATTGCAGTGCGTAGCGACATCTATGATGCCACATCCGAACTAAACAAACAAATCCTGCATCGCGCAAGCAGAGTTGTCCGCGCGATTTGAACATATGATACAACAGTCTAAAATCAACCATCGGGCAGTTACCCGGACCCAGATGTGTCTAGTCCGGACCGTCCGACCCGTCTGGTCAGAGGATCCTCCCTTGTCAATGAAGGTTTGCGGGACTTTAAACCCTGTTCCGCATATATCTATAAGTAGATATTTAAAACAGTGTCGTGGTGCAATGTGAGGCCGCAGGATATGTATTAGGTTTTTTTGTCACTGTAATTTTACCTTTTCTGTCACGTCGCTTCGCATGTCAGTGTGTGCTGACCATTAGTTTTATATGAATCAAACAGAGTAAGCGCAGTTAGTGAGCTTGAAGCCTGTCGCCATTGCTTTTTTGCCAGAGCCAGCAGTACCATAGGGTTTTTGAAAGAAAAATCTGCTCATCACATCATCGTAATATAACTTGAAACTTATTTATTCTGTTAACAACGATCTAAACCCCGTGTATTGAGAATTTAGATCGCTGTTCACAATAAGTCAGCAAGAATATAATATATGTATTTCCTATCGAACTACTGAGAAGCCGAAAAAATCTCCCAGAGTCCTACCAGAGTCTGTGTTTCGTGATAACTACAACCGGGGGGGTCTTTAAGTCAAGAGCGAATAGGTAGCTTCTTGGCAAGCGAGCTCCGTCGTCGACCATATCATCGCTTACCATCAAGTGAGATGTGAGTCTATCAGTAATTTAAAAAGTAGTAATTTGCCTCAAAAACTTGAGTACGTACTACCTACTTAAAAGCAAGTTAATAACCTCCGTTATTATGTTTTGCCTCAACCTAATTAATTCAGTTTACTCGGTTAGATCATACTGTTGACATTGGTAATTACGGCTCACTACAAAATTCAAATATTCCATTATTTGATTTAGGTCTAATCGAGTGTGGGTTTAATAGCTTTATTATTAGGGTTCCGAGTATCCGAATTAAAAACGGAACCCTTATATGGTCACTCGTGCGTCGGTCTGTCTGGTTGTCTTACTATCTGTCACAGCCAATTTGCTCCGAATTTACAGGACTATGAACTTCTCTGACCCAAACACGCATGGTTAAACGTAAATTAATAAACTTTAAAAATGGGTTCACTCTTGGGGGACAAACTAGAAATTAAATAAAAAAGTTCTTCAAAATGTACCGTGCGACATATCAAAGGGCTTATTTGTAACGCTCTCAACTTTTTGAAGTTGTACTTCTCGCGCGTTATGAAAAAATGATGAGAGTGAAATTATATGATGCGCGCGCATCACTGTCACACAAAATTCACAGGTTGAAGTTCAAGTTAGCTAGAACCGACCACCCTGAAGTTAGCAATGGTCTGTGGTTCATGAAGAATGATTATTTTCATTTTGTATTTTATCTTATTACGCCAAAGAAGTATAACTTCTTACGTGATATAAGTACACACACACACACTTATTTTTTATAAATTTAAAATAAATAGTTTTTAAGTTATTTAAGAAAAAAGATGACTAACCCCCCCTTATTTCCGAAAATAGTAAGCCAAAAATTTTGAAATAAATACAGAACATAATTCATTGCTTATAGATTACAGGAAAACGATAAGAATTCTACAGTTTAAAAACCAACATGATAAAACAATGATTATGATTCGTTCGGAACCCTTTCTATCTATGTGTATGTCAAAATTCATCTAGATCCGTTCAGCCGCTCTGGCGTGATTGACTAACAAACAGCTATCCGTACATCCAAACTTTAGTATTTATAATAATAGGGTTTAGGTCCGATGTTATCAGAGGTTTTTATTAGGTGCGTGTTATGTGATTAAAATGCTGGTTTTAATAAGTTTTAAGAGGCCATACAAGTTCTGTTAGCAGCTGTATTTACAAATAATTATAATGAAGAAATATCCCGGGAATGCCTGGGCTATTTCTCTAAAAAGAAAATATTTCAGATATTGTTTGAGTTAATCTTAAGTGCCCAGTAAACGATCAAATTGTTTGTCAAACTTTACGTGTTTGTCAAATTATTTGATAGAGTGCAGCTTAGTTTGTTGGTTTGTCATTCAATGTTCAATTTACGATGAAAACGTGAAGTTTGACCAACAAATTTGTCAAACAAATTTGATCGTTTACAGGGCACTTTACTAAGTTTTATCTGAATATTTTTTTCAAAAAAATGTCAAGATTTTTTCAAATATTAAAAAAAAAATATAATCTAAATCACCTGAGCATTTAAATCATAACCACCGTTAAGTTTTATCTCAAATGTTAGCTAAAACGTAGTAATGTCAACATTACAATGCAAACTGCATTAAGACCCACGCCAGCCAATCAATACTACTTATAATAAATTCATTGCCACGCCTAGGAAGCGCTGGCGAACCAAAAGTAAGGAGCGAAACCCACACTTGGAGCGCTGAGGCCAACCATTCAACATTTCATATGACCGCTCACTTAGTGCCATGATCGTCATCATAGTGGACACAAGCGTCAGTGAAAATCCAGTTCAGTGATACAAATTTTCATCGCCATATTTAACAACACACCTTATATAGACGTACCTAGACATGTCTAAGATGACAGTGACGAATTTCTCCAAGAGAACTGGAAGCCCCTTCCAGAAAGGCAAGGAGACTCCGGAGGATATTAAAATTGTGCACGAAGAAGTCATCGAGAAGAGCATTTCTGAAAAACAGAAGGAGAAGCAAAGTGAATTGATTCAGAAGGTGAATAAAATGGGGGCGGAGTACCAGTCGAATAAACCAAGTTCAGGTGTGTTTACTGAAGTGGTGTCTCATGGAGCTTTTACATCCAAAAAAGGGAATACAAAGATCACAACCAATACTAGTTCTCCAAAAGTAGAAAGTCCCACTCCACCGAAGTATGGATTAAATGGCTCAAAATCGCTGCTAGGGTTCCCATCATCGGCTAACGATCTGGCTCTGGATGCAAAAACCGACTTAGAATCAGATGCAAACATATCAAAAGTGGTAAAAGATAAGGTAATTGAGAAACTATTTGCTCTAGCCTCGATAGTACAACACACGTACGAGTCGAAAGTGAGAATAATGACGGAGTTCGAGAAATATAAAGACATACACATGAAGAATGAGATGAGAAGAGAAAAGGAACATTCAGAACAACTATACAAGCTTAATATGAATTTCCAGAATGAAGTAGTGCAAGCAATACAGAGGTTGAAAAGTGAATTGGATATTTCAAGAAATGTTAGTAAAAATGTTGAAGAAACTAACAGCAGTGCCAGTTTAAAAGACACTTCTGTAGATTTTAATACATTCGGTGAATTTCAAGATTCTGATTTGAATGAAAAAGGATTTGATACCGTAGATGAAACACTAGTACCCACTAAGGAACGACTTGAAGATGAGATTGAGAATTCAAATAGTGATGTAATTAAAGATGAGTAATTTTGTAATGTACGGTTAAGAATTAATTTATAAACCTTAGTCATTAATAAAAATATCTTAGTTCTTTTTTGTGTTTTATTTGATGATGTAACTACAGATTAATGTCAACAATCTACTAGGTAGGTGCGTAATAAATTATACATAATGATTTCTAGTAATTTTCCTTAGGATATTGCCTTTTGGCAGCAAGCCAAATTGCGAGAGCCTAGTTACTTGAAACTTAATCAACACAATATCACAAGATAACAGAACAGCGTAATATTGTATGCAATATATTTAATAGGTCAAGGTCGTATAGTGTTAATGATTATTAGATGAGTAGGCGTGAGTGGGAAGCATACTTAAAGCTTTGGAATTTATACACTACGACGTAGTTACGAGTACATTGATTAATTGATTGAAAGTTGTGAACAACGCCATCTAGCGAGTGTGACAGGAACTTGGTTCTGATACCAATACTAGTTCAATACGTAGTAATTTTATCAAAATCTGATTTCTAGTTTCATTGTTCTTGAAGGTGCAGTAATTGGGTGCATTGGTTTTCTTGCTGACACAATTAAAAAACTAAAGCTACGATTTTATCACGTTTTTACACTCACATACTAACTTACACCTCTGCTAGGGTCGTGAGAGTGTTTGAAAGAGTCCCAACGGCCCTGGCATACAAAGCACAGGCAACTGAAGGAACATGGGCGGGTTTTAGTCCGTAAGGGCCCATTTCACCAATGCAACTAATCGCGATTAGTTAAACTAAACTAAGTTTATGCATTTAATCGACATTAGAGATTTTGCGTTTCACCACTACAAACTAAACTAGTTAAAGTCGCCCTCATTAAATAAAAAATCGTAGCATAACATAGAAAATAAATATTAAAGAATCCAACGTCATATTTGTTACAAAAATTATAAAGTATTTTTACGTTGTTAAAACAGGACTCAAAATGTTTTGTATCCAAAGTAGTAAGCAAAAGTGTCAAACACTAGTGTGTTTTTGGTACCTACTTATGCTGAGGTACTACTTTGGATACAAAACAATTTGAGTCCTGTTCTAACAACTTAAAAATACTTTTTCATTTATATAAAAAACGTGACATTGGATTCTTTAAAATATTTATTGTCTATGCTGTGCTACGATTTTTAATTCAATGGGGGCGCCACTTGGCCGGTAGTAGGGCGTTAAGAGTCTACTACCGGCCAAGTACCAAAAACGGCTGTGTTAGGGCCTTAACTTAGTTTAAATTCTAAAAGCCCAGTTTTCCGTGAAACGCAAAATAATAATAATATAATATTCCACAACTATCACACAACGCCATCTAATCCCAAGCTAAGCAGAGCTTGTATTATGGGTACTAGACAACTGATAAACATACTTATATATTTCTAAATACATACATATTATAGATAAATTACACCCAGACACAGAACAAATGATCGTGCTCATTACACAAACATTTGTCCTGGGTGGGAATCGAACCCACGACCTCCGGCATAGCAGTCAGGGTCACTAACCACTAGACCAACAGGCCAGTCAAAAATGAAGCTATAATCTCAATTAAACGCATGAACTAAGTTTAGTTTAAACTAATCGCGATTAGTTTCATTAGTGAAACCAGCCCTTAGAGTCTGACCGCTCCACTCAGAGCGGGAGAAGTTATTTGACGACTTCCTACACGAAAAAAAAAGTCTAACTTACAGCTCTTTTTTTACCGATTGTGTACCCAAGCAGGGCTCTGTAAACCCTAACCTGTCATAGTACGAATTACTAACCCAACCAAAACCCAGATCAGACAATGGTGTTGATTCTGTTGTGCACAAACTAAACTTAATTTAGACTATTGCTATCTTTTTCTCTCTAATAAAACCAGAAAGAGACGGACGTAAATTAGAGCTGTCAAATTTAGTTTGAACTAATATTTCCATACAAATTAAGGGTACACGTAAAAACATGTCGTCTAAAAACACGGCGAAGCGCAAGGCGTAAACTAGTTTGACATCTCTAACTTAGTGCATAGCTATAGCCGTCCTTTTCTCGCACTGCCTTTTAGTAAAAGACAGCAATATCTATATAGATACATAGATAGTAAATATATAAAATCTCTAATTTTAGTTTAGTTATTGAACAAGAGAATTCACACCAATGCCTCACTGGCAGGACTGTCTGAAGTGCGCGTGCAATTGTTTTGACGGCTAATGGGATGCCACTGATGCCGCTATCGACATAGTCACCTATTGGGCTCAAACAATATAAAATACTAGCCCAGCCAGCGGCTTCGCCCACATTGAATTAGTACTTCCCCACTATAAACTATATTCAATGTGCTATAATTTATCGCTGTGCCAAATCTCATCCAGATCCTGTCCGGTGGAACTAGCTGTTTTCTGGTAGAGGTTTTTTGAAAGATAGGCCTCGTTATAATAAAATAGGCTGCGAACACTATATAACAGGTATTAATAAATGAGGTTGATAAAACGTATAGGCACGTGTTAGTAAAGGTAAAGGATTTACTTAGTCACTTCTCCTGTTTTGGTTTAAGGAGAATCAAGACAAACGTAAATGACATACTCTATTTTTGTAATATCTATAGAACCGTGACGCATTATTTTGTCCGGTTTCGATGAGACCATAATAAGGTACGAGTACCTACGCGCAAAAAGAGGATCTGGTAACTTAAGCACAACTAGATTATATTGTAAAACGTGACAATACTATGTACCACCACCAACCACCACCAACCACTAAGTACTATGTGAAATTTTTGGTGTACAATAAAGAATTATAGAATTATAGAATAAACAGAGGTCAATGAACTCTGCCAACCCTTTTCCAGTCTAACAGGATGCAGCTGAATACCAGTATTTGACATGGAGTTACTGCCTGACTGTCTTCCACAACCCAGTTACTGAGTAACACGAAGGAATACCTTTTCTTTTTGGTAATTGGGGTAACCTTCAAAAGGCGTCTGGACTTTGTAGAAAAGACCAGGAAGTGAGATTTTACCTTACTAAAACCACCCCAGTGATCACGAAGGTCCCATGACCTCTTAAAAAACCACCTATGTGTTAAAGATACGCGACTAACTCCATATGTGTTAGCAAGCAATGATAAATGCCTTTTTGGTAAATAATTAGTTTAAATCATCATTGTCCTGCCCTTATCCCAATTTATTTGGGGTCGGCGCAGCATTTATTTTTCTTCCCTACGTCTTATAATTAGTTAAATATTTATTGGACATCGAAATCAAAAGTCAAGTATTCAAATAAAAAACTTTTTTACAAAAAATACAACCGACTTCTAAAAATTACAAAATAACTTTATTTTCGGAAGTCGGTGTTTATATTTTGTTTCTTCGTTATTTGACACCGACTTCCGAAAATAAAGTTATTTTGTAATTTTTAGAAGTCGGTTGAAGTTTTTTATTTTTCACTTTTCAGTTGTTGTAGGTAACTCAGAAGTAAAACTAAATATTGAAGTTATGCCTGAATGGATAACAACATGGAATTTGAACATTTGGAGAAAACCAAAATGTCATCTGTGTACACATATTTTTCGTTTATGTTGATTTTTTCAAAAAGTGCTGAATCGATTTAGATAAAATTTATATGGGACCACCTCTGAAGTATGACCTGCCAAACAAAAGAAGAATCATCCAAATACTCGTAAATTTACAAATGGTGGAGATATCGCGTAACAAATATACCAAAAAAAAGCAAACAGACGAATTGAGAACATCCTCTTTTTTGAAGTCGGTTAAAAAGGCTGAGAGCCAGCAACTTTTAACGTCAAAGTTCTACATTAAGACATTAGGTACCCAAAATCTCCCGCCCGTCACCACTTGTTTTAGCTGGGGAGGTAATAAGTGGCGCAACCAACTCTTCACCAACACATCTGTCTGTTATGTTTAAGAAACACTTAAACATTAATATTCCATTATTTTGGAAGGTAAGTATTCCATGAAGTTATTCACAAAATGCACGAATGCAGTTCGATCGCTAATTGGCAATTCTTACTAAATGAATGAATGGAAGGAACTGGGAAAACCCAAACCACAAGAAATCAAGAGAGGTACCTACATGACACTAACTTCATTCGAGTAGGTATTACTCGCGTAGACCGGCTTGACTGCACACGAATCTTTTCTAAAGTTATCATCGTCTTGTTTGTGAATTATTTCGACCATTTTATATTTGATACGAATGTTGATATGTTTAAATGTATATTATGTACGATGAGTTGATAACCTCAGTGTCAAGTGAATCGTAAGTGATATTGGTGGTAACAATAGTCACGGAATTTGACTGGTAAATACAATGTTTTATTGTTTTTTGCACTTATTTTTAATTTGAAGTTGTTAGTGACTAATGTAAATAAGGAAAATACTAAGTCCTCAATGTGTGTTGTGTTGTCCAGTTATTGGTAACTTTTTAATTTTGACAGTTCGCCGTCGAACTGTACTAGAACGTTGACTTAGAATAGATGAGCATATACGAATAATATTCAAAACCTATACCGAGTAAATGAAAACAATATTAAAATTAAAATGTTGGGGGACAAACAAATCCCTTCGTAGATTGCGTATGATGTACCTACTTATTCAACTTTTTGACAGCAAAATTGACAAAGATAAAAAAAAAAAATGTAATGTAATAGTGTCAATTTCTGTGATTCCAGATATGGCGCCGTTTAGAAATACCTTAGCTGCCCTACTAACAGTACTAGTCATCGTCGAAGCGAAGCCAAAATGCAATACTTTTGCCGATAATGTCGTCTGCTCTGCAGCAAATTCTGATTATAAACTTGTGAGAGGTCTAATATCTGACAATAACAGGACTACAGGTATAACACTGAGAGCATGCAGAATATCAGACATCGACTTTGAATCATTTAATGATCTTAATTCACTAACGTATCTAGATTTATCCCAAAACAAGATACAAAGCTTAAAACTTGGCGTAATAGATGAACCAAAAAAGCTCACTCATTTGAATCTGTCATACAATCAACTTTCAGACTTTCCTTTAGGTTTATTTGATCAGCTTACTAATCTAGAGCTCTTAGATTTGGAAGGAAACAAACTAAAAAATCTAGAATTGGGCATTCTTGATGAATTGACCAAATTAAACCATGTAGATTTATCAAGCAATGCTATTGTGGGAAAGGATTTTAGTCCTTACATATTTGACCAGAGTCCACACGTGACATTTATGGATTTTTCTAGAAACAATATGGAAGATGCTCCAGACAATTTATTGAGCGCATTTCAATCATTAGAAATCTTACATTTGGAAAGATGTTTCTTAACTGAAGTTCCAGCATTTGCTACTAAACCTAATTTAAGAACTATGAAAACTTTAATATTGGCAGCAAATCAAATATCAACGCTTGACAATTCTGCCACTTTTGTTAATCTAGATAGTTTAGTACTCCTTGATTTAACAGCTAATGTGATTGAGACCATAAATGACAATGTTCTGTCTCCGTTAAAGAATCTTCATAAGGTTGACTTGAAGAATAATAAGATCAAAATGATACCAGATAGCCTGTTTAGAAATATGCCCAAATTGATATCAATTGACCTGTATGGAAATCAAATTGAAGATATACCAGTGAATGCTTTTAGAGGAAGTCCCTTGAAGAATTTGAATCTATCTAATAATAAAATAACATATTTGCCTGATAACTTTTGTCTCGAGCTGAGAAACTCTGGGGGCAAAATAAAGAAGTTGTTGATGGACCCAAATCCTTGGCAGTGTGCATGCCTTAATGACTTGCTAAAAGAACTGAAGAAACTTGGGATTGAATACAACAGTAACAAATATGATGGAAGTCGTCCAGTTTGCGTATCAACGAATGAATTCAATTGCAAGAGACAGAAAAGCTTTAATGAAATGTATATTGCTATGTTCAATGAAGTTAAAAATAGAAAAAGTTAAAAAAAAAACCGAAATGTAGGAGCAGCTTAACGCCATCTGTTGAATACGTTTGGAACTACAATGCAAGATAACCACCGAGATATTTAGTAGCGCCACCTATCGTGATCTTTATGAACATTAGACGTCTAGCTGTCGGTATAAACGTGCGCGCGCGCCGCTTGCGCAGCGTGAAAGAACCTTAGAATTTAATACACAGATGTCTCTGATTAAAGACTGAGTTTTTATGTTTTTTTTTAATGTTAGCTATATGGGTTAGGGCTCCAAACACTACCACGATAATGAATAAAACTACAGCCTATCAAGTCCTGGAATGACGTAATGACCGAGGTTTATCTCTATTTAATGAAGAAATGGCTGTTTTTTATTGTTGAAATTAATCTTTGGTTACTCTTTGAACTTTCCATTTACCAATAATATTATCATTTCAATAAGTATCAATCATTCTTTTTTTTCATCATTCTGAGTGAGACAGACCAAATTGCTCCGCCCGCGTGGAATTAGTATTTTCCCCCCTTATAAATCATATCTATCTATGGGTGTACTATGCCAAATCGAATGCCAAATAATCGAATATCAATTGATCGACCACTATACATCGAACGTCTAAATACTCGAACGTTCATAATAATAATAATAATAATAATAATTAAGCCTTTTTATTTCCTTAATAAAAATAATAAAAATATTTTTACAGAGACAATATGATTAAAGATCATGCAATTACCGTATTAATTAATTTAAATTTAGAATATTCAATTCAATTCAATTTTATTTCATAATTATATTTATTTTATTTATTTACTTATATTTTTTTTTTTTTTTGACTTTTTTATTAAGGACCTCTCTATAGAGTAAAGGCCTCCTCCATTTTTCTCCACATATTTCTATCACTCGCTTTTTCAATCCAATCTTTGCCCGCTGTTTTCAAAATTTCATCGAGCCATCGTTCCGCCGGTCTGCCTCTAGTTCTCTTGCCTGCAGGTCCCTTCCATGAAGATATCTTTTTGGCCCACCTGTCTTCGTTCATACGTGCGATATGGCCGGCCCACTTCCATTTCAGTCTTTTGCAGTGTTCTAGAGCATCAATCAGCTTTGTTGCCTTTCTTATCTCTGTGCTTCTCTTTTTGTGTCTCAATTTTAGATTTAGGATGCTCCGTTCCATGGATCTTTGGGTTGTTATTATTTTGTTTCTGGTTTGTTTGTTGAAAATCCATGTTTGGGATGCATAGGTGAGAGAAGGTAAGATACAAGAGTCCAACACAATTTTCTTCAGCTTCATTGAAATATTTGACTTTAGAATTTCTTTCAGGCTCCAAAATTTATTCCAGGCCATGTTTACACGTCTCATTAGCTCATCTTGGTGTCTAGACTTTTTAAACGATATTTGTTTGCCTAGATATGTGTATTCTTGGACATATTCTAGTAGGACACTGTTAATGTGTATTGGTGCCTTTATGCTGTTTGTCATAATTTTTGTTTTCGTTGTATTTAGTTCTAGACCAATTTCATTGCTAATATAATTTAGTTCATTTATCATTGACTCTAATTGCGATGGATTTTCTGCGAAGAGTATGATGTCATCAGCGAATCTGAGATTACTTAGAAATTGACCTTTTATGTCTATACCTTTGTTTTTCCACTTTAGCTTCTTCATGATGTTTTGCAAAACAGTAACAAAAATTCTGGGAGAGAGGGGGTCCCCTTGACGAACGCCTCTACATATATCAATTTCCGTGCCTGTTTTGTCTAATATTACTCTACTTGTGCTTTTCTTATAGATGTCTTGTATAAGCATTATGGTTTCTGATGGTACATCACATTCCTGTAAGGCTCTCCACATGCTGATATGGGATATAGAGTCGAATGCTTTAGCGTAGTCGATGAACGCTAGGTAGAGCGGGCGTTTCATTTCTTCGTATTTTTCTATAATCAGTTCTAATGAGTGAATGTGGTCTATAGTTGAATACGTACTTCTAAATCCTGCTTGCTCCACTGGCTGGTGCTCTTCGGTGTATATCGCAAGGCGTTTCTCAAGGCATGAAGCAAGTAGCTTGTAGAGATTTGACTGTAGACTAATTGGTCGATAATTACTTATGTCGGTAGGGTTTCCTTTCTTGTAAAGCAGCACTATATCTGATTTTGCCCATTCAGTAGGAATTTTTCTGTCGTCAAGTATTTTATTGAACAGGGTGGTTAAAGGTTGTACTAGGAGAGCTTTTCCTGTTGAAATAGCTTCGTTTGTTATGCCATCTGGACCGCTGCTTTTTTCATTCTTTAAAGACTTTATTTTTGTAAAAATTTCTTGAGCAGAGAATCTTTGCAATATAGTGTCATTTTCCTGTAGAGGTAGTAGAGTCTCTATACTCGATGGTATTTTGCAAGCATAGAGATCTTTATAAAATTCAGTGGCAGCTTTTACTATTCCCGATCTGGAGAATGTTTCCTTGTTACAGGTAGAGTTCTTTTTCAAGCAAGGAATCCATTTTTTCGATGTTGTTAATTCTTTAAAACTTTTTTTCAAACTTCCTGACTTCTTTAGATATTTTTCAATAGTTGTTAATCTGTAGTCTTGATATTCTTTTCTGATAAATTTGTGAATGTTTTTAAACAAGTAACATCTCTCATTTTTCTCTTCTAATGTTAATTGTTTTTTATTTATTAATTCATTTCTTCTTTTTATGAGGCTTTTTGTTCTGTCTGAGATAATGTAGTGTCGTTTTGTATTTGTGTTAATATGATGTATAGACTTTAAGCTTTTATCAATTGCTTGCTTAATTTTCTCGTAGTAAGTCTCTACGTCATCATTTTCTTCTAGTTTTGTGTTTGAAATATTCAACTCTAAAGCTTCAATGTATTTCTCTTGCTCATATTTAGTTTTTAGTGAAGATGTGTTACTTTTATATGTGGCTCTAGATTTTTTGGTGTTGGTTAACAATAGAGTACTTCTCACAAGTCGGTGATCGCTCGGGAACGATAGATTGCTTATCACTTCAACGTTAGTAATTTTATTTTTTAGGTTTGACAGTATATAATCTATCTGGCTTTTATTCTTATACGGGGAAAGCCATGTCCAAATGTTCTTGTGTTTCTTTTTGAATAGGCTATTGATAACGAAAAAATTATTTTCCCAGCAGAACTGAAGTAGGGTTTCACCTCTCTGGTCCCTTTTTCCGAAGCATGAGTTTCCCAATATTTTGTCTTCGCCTTTCATTTTTTGACCAACTCGTGCATTAAAGTCACCCATGATTATAAGGTTTTTACTGCAATGATTAAGAGATTTCTGTATTTGATCATAGAATTCTTTTATTTCCAATTCGGCTGCGTCACAAGTCGGCGCATAAACCTGGACGATGGATAGATTTGTATTCTCAAACTTCAAGTGTAGTATGCAGATTCGTTCGTTGATTGCAGTGAAACTCTCTATGTAGTTTTTTAGGTGTTTTTTTATGAGGAAACCTACCCCATATTGGCCTTTAGTCTTACCAAAGTAGCAGAATATATGGTCTTTGCTTTCTTCTATATTATAACCTGTCCGTCTGATTTCCGATAGACCAATTATGTCATACTTAATGGTTGATATTGATTGTTTGAACTCTAGTAGCCTTTCATCTGATAGTAATGACCGAGCATTGTATGTACATATATACATAGGGTGGAGTGGAGGGTTTTGGTCTGTGACCCCCGCGGTGACCGGCCGTGGTGGGGGGCATAGAGAGGTCGCTTTACTACGTCATTTCTTGGATAATAGCTGATGCGATGGGGACTTAATTTCTGTATTTACGGGTTTATTTTTTACTAGGTATAGATCCATTTTATTTTTCTTAATTGGATTTTTAGAAGTACTTTTCTGTTCTCTCTCAACAACTGTCCCTGCTTCCGGGGACTGCGTTAGACTTCTTTTTTGACGTTCATTTTGAGTGTTTACTTTTTCTGGTAGAATTACTAGTTTGTTATATTTTATATATGCCTTTTTTCCTTGTTCTCTTGCTTGTTGTAGCTGGCTACTTAGCTTTTTTCTCTCTTCAAGAATTTCCGGCGGAAAGTCTTCTTTAATGTAAAGATTACCGGCTTTTTGCAGCATTTTCTTATTTTTGAGTAATTCTATTTTTTTGCCCATAGTAGTGAAAGTAACAATTATGGGTCTTATCTTTTCAGATTTTTTTCCCAAGCGCGAAACACACTCCATATCTCCTTTTTGGCAATCTATTTTCATAATATTATTTATTATATCTAAAATTTTATTTTGTAAGGTAAGGTAGCTATTTTCCGTTTCCTCTACTCCGAAAAAAATCAGATTTTTCTTTCTTAAAATTGTTTCAAATTTCTGAATTTTTTGTGCTTGTTCTTCTGTAGTTTTTTCTAACTGTTGTAGTCTCGTTTCAAGTATGCTAAATTTTTCATCTATATTTTTATTAATACTATCTGGAATACTCTCTTTCATTTCTTTTAACTCTTTTGATTGTTCATCAAACTTTGTTTGTAATACTTTAAACATTTCTGTGATTTGTTCCATTTTTGTCTTCGTATCTATGAAATTTAGTTTATTCTATTTTATAGTACTCTTTGCGCCCTCTATGGTCACTCTCAGGAACTTCGTGTGTGGGTCGATAATCCACAGTGAAGATAGTGCAGTTACTGCCCAGTAGATGGCGTTAGTAGATGTTAATTTCCGAGCAATAAGCTAGTACAGCTACTCTCCGGTGGGTGGCGTTGGTACGCAGTAGATTCCGAGCCTATGACGGTTTGGATGATTCCTTTTTTTTTTTTAAGCTTTTTCACTAAAATGTCAATAACAGAGCTTCCAAAGCAAATGTTTATATATTGTACTGCCACTGTTAGCCCGTCTATGTAAAAAATCGCTCAAAGCCTCCGTAGTTTCTCCGATCACCCACAAAAATCACTGTGTATGTGAATGTTATTTCCACTGTTTTGTTAGTTTATTGTTTTTGGTTTCACTTTGATCGAACGCCTTGACCACTCATACACACCGGTTGGTGCCGTTGGTACGCACACGCAGTAGATTCCGAGCCTATGACGGTTTGGATGATTAACTTCTTTTTTTTTTTTTAGGTTATGATAAAACTTTTTCACTAAAATGTCAAAAACAGAGCTTCCAAAGCAAATGTTTATATATTGCACTGCCACTGTTAGCCCGTCTATGTATAAAATCGCTTAAAGCCTCCCTATTTTCTCCGATCACCCACAAATATCACTGTGTGTGTGAAATGTTATTTCCACTGTTTTTTGCACTGTTTTGTTAGTTTATTGTTTTTGGTTTCACTTTGACCGAACGCCTTGAACACTTATACACATTTTTAAAGATTTGATTCAATATAACTTCACAATTTTAAACTTAATTTAGCAATAAAAGCACGGAGCCGATGTTGACAGTGGCACAGCAGCGCCCTCTCCCGCGATCTATACGCGATGCGTTGAACACTCGATCAATCAAACATTCGATATTTTGAACACTCGATGTATTGAGTGTACGATATATTGAATGTTCGATTTATTAACCATTCGATATTATGAACGTTCGAGTATTTAGACGTTCGATGTATAGTGGTCGATCAATTGATATTCGATTATTTGGCATTCGATTTGGCATAGTACACCCCTATCTATTGAGGATCTATCTGTGTCGAAATTCATCCAGAACCATTCTGGTGTGATACAGTAACAAACATCCATCCATCCACAGAAACGAACCAGCAAACCCAGCAAACGTTGTTCTGTGATTAAAAAATGGGGGGTGGGGGTAGGAGGGTAAACATTAAGGGTTATATGTATCTGCCCGGGGGTGGAGGATAAATTCGAAAGAGTTACCTCGCCCCCGGGCGCGTAGGGCAGGGAGGAACAGGGGTGGGTTTTAGTCAGTAAGAGTCTGACACGCCCTTCCGCTCCACCCTAGAGCGGAAGAAGTCATAAGATGATTTCCCACCCCCCAAAAAAAAAAAAAGGGTTATATGTATTGAATTATTCTAAATCGCAAAACAAAATTTGTCCAGAAAAGAAAAAAAAAATATTTAGGGGTGGGTCACCCTTATCATTTTTTTTTTTCCACAACTATCACACAACGGCATCTAGTCCCAAGCTAAGCAGAGCTTGTGTTATGGGTACTAGACAACTGATAAACATACTTATATATTTCTAAATACTCGTACATAAATATTATAGATAAATTACACCCAGACACAGAACAAATGATCGTGCTCATTACACAAACATTTGTCCTGGGTGGGAATCGAACCCACGACCTCCGGCATAGCAGTCAGGGTCACTAACCACTAGACCAACAGGCATGACAAATTTAGGGGTATGATAAATAGATGTTGGCTGATTCTCAGACCTACCCGATATGCACACAAAATTTCATACAAATCGGCCCAGCCGTTTTGGAGGAGTTTGGTAACAAACACCGCGACACGAGAATTTTATATATTATTAATAGATAGCCACTTAGTCAGTAAGATTACTTCCGAATTGTAGACAGCAGTATAGGTACTAATTGGTGCTGTTTTGATGATGAGGTCTACATGTTTTGGAGCTACTGAATACTGAAAGGTTTTTTTTATTTATTTTTTATTGTTGATAGGCACGCGTTTGACCACTATCTCACCTGATGGTAAGCGATGATGTGGTTGAAGATGGAGCACGCTTGCCTAGAAGTAACCTATTAATTCTTGACTTAAAGACTCCCAGGTATCTGGGAAAAGGTCGTGAAAAGATGCTTTCTAATAAAATGTTAACAACAGACGAAAAATATAGTTACTGGTGGAAGCCACCTTATTAGAAAAGTACTGACATCTTGACTATTTAAAAGAACCTGTAGTTTTAATACTTACTTAATCCCTAATATAAAAAATGGTCCATATTTAATTAAAAAATTATAGTAATATACTGCAAAATTAAATTATAGTTCCTTTAGTTCATCGATAATATTTCACTAATGGGCAAAACTAAAGTTATTAGTTACAGCACTTCAAAAGTTTATCGACTCAGTTAAAATTACGACATTTTAAAACTCAATTTAGCAAATGAAGTTAAACTCGTAAACAATGATTTACCATCATTATTGTAGATCGTTTTCTACCCATTTATAATTAAGTAAGCCTATTTTTATATTTTGAAAAATTTCATAGATTTGGAGACCGCACACTTGAGTTTAAAAAAAAATGTGTGAGACCGTTTGTGTCTTTGGGTTCTGCCGAGTTATGAAGTAACTTGCGATATCGAACTTCTCTAAGAGATATTAAATTTTGTCTATTTGGGAATCGATGCATCGAAAGTAACACCATCACACCTTTTGCCAGAAAGATTAGGCAGAGTTATACCTAAAGTCGAGCAGTGGTGGCCCAGTAGTAGCGGCACCGACTTACCGAGTTGTGTTTGTGTAATTTATTTCATCACCACATTGAGGACACGGCATGTCTTAGAACTAAAAAAATCGGTGACCTGTGACATCCACCAAACCGCACTGGGCCTGCGTGGTGGATTATGGCCCGCACCCTCTCCTAGTAGTAATATGCACTGCTGAGACTTAGGGTCAACTCACACCGAAAGAGCGACGAAGGGCAGCGAAGCGCAGTCGCACGCCTCCGTTTATGGAATTCGCCGGCATTTCCGCGGCGCCGCGGGCATCCGCGCGCCTCGTTCGAGTTTCTCAGGAGATAATAAGTATTATAGTAATGAAAATAAAGCTAAAATTCATGTGACACTGAAACCTCGCTCCGCTTCGCTGCGCTTCGACGCTCTTTTGGTGTGAGTAGAGCCTTAGGCCTCCTGTGCCTAAGTCTCAGCAATGGGCACATTATTATGGCTAAATATGCTTTGTACCTTAGATAAAGCTTAATCAGCCTTAATAGTAAGTATCTAAAAATAACTTTAATTCTTAATTTAATTACTTCCTAAGCCTTTTTTTTGTGGGGTGGTAAATCATCCAATGACATCTCCCGCTCTGGGTGGAGCGGGAGGATGTATCAGACTCTTAGGGCGCTTTCAATTTAGACGGTTGGTACCGGACTGCTGCAGTCCGGGTATCGTACCGACTGCGCACGGGCGGTTATGATTTTTCATACAAAATGTACTCGACGCAAGGTCGTGCGAGAGATGTGCGGAGCACGTCCGTTGGCGGCACGGCAACAATGCATACCCTTTGCCGAGACATTTTGTATGAAAAATCATAACCGCCCGTGCGCAGTACGATACCTGGACTGCAGCAGTCCGGCACCAACCGTCTAAATTGAAAGCGCAATTACTGGCTAAAACCCACCCTTGTTCCTTCCCTGCCTGAGTGCCCAGGGGTGCGGTAACTCTGTTTCGAATTTATCCTCAACCCCTGAAGCCTGGATTTGTTTTGGCATAAGGTACTTGCATATTCGGAAGCAAAATTCAATTTTCTTTTTTAATTTTAATGTAAAATAGGCCTGTTCGCAAATCTATTGCAAAAATAAGGACTAAGTAGGTGATTTATCTTATGTATAGCCGTAGCTGTTCCACCATCATATGACAAAAAAAAATAATTTAATATTTATTAATTTACGAACGCACACGTTACGTTTTAACTTAATAACCAAAGAACCCTGAAATATCAAAACACGTGCAAGAAATTTATAAAACCAACATCTGCGAAATCGTATTTTTTTTTTAGAATTTCTTTCGAAGTTTTGATAAAAAACGCGGGCTCTGCTGTTTTTTAGCGCTTACAACACATATCCGATAGATTCGGTGCACGTATGTGACGGGGCTGGGTATACGGTGTGATGCACTTTTAAAGGAAATATATGCTACTTTGAAAAAAATGCTCGTTTAGCATTCTTATCGGATTCATATTTTTGGTAACATGGTGTGAGTTAATTAGTCAGTTTAATAGTTAGAGTTAAATAGTCAGTGTTAAGGAGAGTTTGTTTCTTGTTTTGAAGTTATACTTATTTAGGCGCGTAATGAAAAAATGATGAGAGTGAAGTTTTATGATGCGCGCGCATCATAAAATTACACAAAATTCACAGGTTGAAGTTAGCTAGAACCGACACGCCTTGAAGTTAGCTATGTTCAAGAAAAATGATTGTTTTCCTTTTGTAAACTTTGTGACAGTTTGGTTTTTTATCTTGTTACGCCGAAGAAGTATAACTTCTTACGTGCGTACATAACTGCACACACTTTTTTTTTAAACTTTGGTGTTGACTTATTTTTTTTATTGTTTAAACCGTAAGTTCGTATACCGAATTAGTAGATTGATAAAGAGATGTAGGTACTGGTTTCTTAATATTAAATTATATGACTTGCGTGTTACACTAAAACTATAAACTGGAAAGGTAAAATGTGAAAAAGAAAAAAAGCAAATAAACGTTGTCATACGTTTAATTGCTTTTTTTTTGAGCCCAGCAATAGCCACTTGACCAAAGCAAAAGAACGACTGACTTTAATAAAACAGTCTATGCTAACATAAAAAACTATTCACCATCTAAAACGTAAACTTTATCAAAATCGTAAAAACATCCACCTGTACACATAGAATTTAGATATCTCAGGTAAAAAACTTTTTTCGTAATAAATACCTCAAAAGCCTTAATTATCTAGCACGAGATCGCACAGTTTTTTTTTCTTAAGTTTTTTTTTACGACTTGGCGCAACGTTCCACGCCATTTGGCTGCACATCACATTATTGCTATCAATTTCATTGGTTGTTTATAATTTTAATCTGTATGAAATTGATGCTGTTTTGATGTTTTTTATAAGCGAAATAGTCTTAGATCCCAGAGCCGCTAGATATTACTTATTTTCTGACTATCAAAATGTGTGCGATGTAGTTAGGTTAGCGTTTATTAGATAGTTTGAATTTACGCATATCTGCTGACTTTGGCCGTCGCGGTCGGCCAATTTTTGTTTTGCAAACATAGGTATTGATCATTTTATTTTTAATCGACTTCAAAAAGGAGGAGGTTATCAATTCGGATGTTTGTATATTTAACCGACGAAAAAAAAAGGAGGAGGTTCTCAATTCGACCGTATATATATTTTTTTTGTGTATGTTCAGCCCTCACTCCGTCATTTTATGAACCGATTTTGATTATTCTTTTTTTGTTAGATAGGGTATACCTCAAGGGTGGTCCCATGTCAAGGAAGTCAGGCTCTGACAGTGGAAACCTGATAAAATTGAGAGAAAACCTCGAAAATTGTGGGCACGAATATTGTTTCTGTTTACTTTTCATAACTTAATCAGGTATTTGCATTTAGGAATCATCACATCCTGAAACTGAGCTGATGATGGAAACCATACCATTCCTACACAATATAAGTTAGATATAAAACTGGTTTTAGTGACAAATACCACTTAATATGCTTTGACGAGAATACGTCTTTACAATATTGGAGGTAACCTCAACTGTGCAATATCCTGGGAACTTCATGGAAGGATTGTTATATCATCAGCTCAGTGGCAAGAGGAATGATGAAGAATTAGAAATTAGCCTCAGAGTGTTAAAAGAAGATGCGAGCCACAAAAAATCATAAAATAAAAAACTTTTTAACAAAAAAATTAACCGACGAAAAAGAACTAAAAAGCAAAAAATAAATAAACCTTTTAAGTCTTGAGTAATGAGCTTATTTACCTACATAAAATATCAAATTTTATATAAACTAATTTTGAGGCGGCGCCAATTAATACTTAATTTAGATATTTAATAATCAGATTGTTGTTTGGCGCCGACTCAAAATTAGTTTATATAAAATTTGATATTTTATGTTGGTAAATATGCTCATTACTCAAGACTTTAAAAGGTTTATTTATTTTTTGATTTTTAGTTCTTTTTCGTCGGTTATTTTTTTGTTAAAAAGTTTTTTTTTATGTATGTTCTATAACTCCATCATATATAGACGGAATTGCAAAATCTTTTTTTGACCGAAATGGTCCCATTTAAATTTCATATAGGTCTGAAGATGAGTTTCGGAGACTGACAACGGAGCTCTTCAAAAAATAACAGCAAATCTACTGCGATTGCTGCGATCGTATGTCTACCTATATCGTATCGTATGTAGTGTTAACACAATTTAATGGAGAACCACAACTAAAAACTTTTTTACAAAACAAAATCAAAATCAAAAGTCATTTATTCCTACTAGGGTGAGAGTCAGCACTTTTTGAACGTCAAAGTTATTAATAAAGACAGTCCCCCAAAAACGCACGCCCGTCACCACTTCCTAGTGTTTAGCTGTGAAAAAGAAGTGGCCAAGAGCAACACATCTGTCTGTTAAGTTTGAAGAACTTGAATCTATATAATTATATGCAAAAATCTTAACATAATTATGTGTATGTAACGTATAATATTATAACAAACAGAACCGACTTACAAAAAAAGTGCAAAATAACTTTAATTTCGGCAGTCGGTGTAAAAAAAACGAAGAAACAAAACCAGAAACACCGACTTCCGAAATTAAAGTTATTTTGCACTTTTTTTGGGAGTCGGTTCTATTTTTTTTGCAAAAAAGTTTTTTGCTGACTGGCTTTTATTTTCATTATTTACTCGTATTTAATAAACTATGTACTTGTGTCCAGAACCTTGTGAATAGAATAGTACTCGAGGTGGCGATCAGCCTTTACACCATTACAATCACTAAATAAGCGTATCAATATTATTTAAGTAATTATGAATTATTTTAACAATATTCTGCAAAACAAACATGAAAATCAGCACTCAAACTTTATGAAAAGTGAAAAATGTGTATTAGTTAAGTTTAGCGCTTGATACCGGTAGATACTCAATCCCACCAATTTTGTTAATTAGAAAATATTTAATTTACGGCGGCCCTGGGATCGTACTCTAAAATGGTTGTTCCGTCTGAGACAATTCGGTGTGATTTGATAGGCTACTAAATGCGGTGAAACCGGACTCATACACTGAGGCCCTTTAGAATAATTAACAAAAAAAAACACATTACACACACACAAACTACTCAAAATATGTTAGAAACCGAAAATTTTGATAGAATTTCAACAAGAGTTCGCTAAATGCAAGAAGCACCGGAGTGACCGGACGCGACGACGGCAGGACCGGTCAATGCGGTGGTGCTGGGAGGAGGGATATGTAGGTACAGCAGCTTCAACGAAAGAAGGTTAAAATGGTGATGTTAACAAAACTATACAGGTTGTAATGGAAATGCGTAGGTACTGAACACAGTAATCAACAACTTTCTTTACGAAAATAAAATTTGCATCTCCCATTCTTTTTAGGGTTCCGTACCCGAAGGGTCCAAACGGAGCCCTATTGCTGTCACTCACGTGTCCGTCTGTCTGTCCGTCCGTCGTCTGTAAAACCTGTGTATAAGCATCTTGTTGACCCAAAGCCATACAAATTGTATTTTTTTTCAAAGCAGGATATTTGTTACTTCGAAACAGGAGCACCGAACTGAAGAAATAAATAAAATAAAAGCCACGATATAAAGATTAAGGAGATGCAGTTATCCTTTCAAAATTGCCATACAATGTATTTTTCACATTTTAGTCGTTAAACCTAAATAATGTGTAAGGAATATTACCATTAAAATCATTTACAGCTGTAATGGATTTCATTCTACTAATCCTACAAACGTTAGACAAAACAGGTTCGAAAAGCCATAAGAACAAATCTAAGCGTTTCTTACACAAAATTTCTCATGAAGTATGAATGTATTAATTAATGTAACTATGAATTATTGTCATAATTCTATTCTATTCTATTTTTCTCTTTGGCAATCGTGCCGATGTCGACAATTCTGCCAATGTCAGATGTGCTATGAGAAAACGTGTGCATGGAGAGGAGAGAAAAAAAGGAATATAAATTAAAAAATGTGATAGAACTCTATTTGCTAAATTACAAATTGGATTTATGTGAAACTTGCTGACGAGTATTAGTAGAAAACTGAAACAAACATATAAAAATATTGTTACTAAAATAATGTACATAAACTTGTCAAAAGCCATACAAAAATCATCACAATTTGATGTCATTGACACGAATAAAAAGCATCAAAGCCTCAAAGAGCTTTGGGGAAGAATGGGTTAGTAGGGAAGGAAAGTTAATGGGGACAGGGATCTTTAATTTTGGGAGATGGCTATACAGATCAAGGGTTGGGTTATTTTTGGAGCAATTAAAGAAGATGTGCTCCAAAGTACCTTCGTCCAACCCACATTCGCAAAGCGATGAATCTCTGACCCGGATTTATTGTCATAATTAAAAAGCATTTATTATAAATGTCATTGTCATTGTAGTATTTTTTTTTGTAAAAGTTTAATGAACGCCTCGCCAGCACACAGATTAACCCTGAAAGGTTTTCGTTGTGTGGCTACAACAAAATTGTAATAGGCTTAAGTGTTTTAGAAGTAAATAAAAAAAAACACAACAAGAATATATTGTTTCATTACGGACTCCCAGGGCTTACCTTCTGGCACATCAGATCAGTTCGATGATACCATTTTCATCAGAATTGTATATTTGTTTCATCATAGTCACTTGAAATCTGTGTGTTTGAGTTGTTCCGCTGGCCATCTGTGGTATTTTTTATTAAAAATGCAGTCGGCTTAAAAATGCACATTTCCTGCTGGACAGACTACGGGGGTGAAGCCGAAGGAAAAGCTAGAACATAATATTCACTAATTGTCTTTTTGATGTGTATATGTTTTTGATAGAGTACCTATGTATTTAGTGTATGTCTTTTTGATAGAGGAGGTCGTGGCTAAAGTAATAACAGCCGCACGGGTCGATCCATCAGGTTAAGTTAATCCATGGATGGGTGACCATCTTTACATACCGAAACTCCTCCGTGCCTCGGAAAGCACGTTAAGCCGTTGGTCCCGGCTGTCAATCGTGGTTCTTTGACAGTAGATACGGGTCGTCAGAAGCCCAAAAGTCTGACATACAGTCTTACCAAGGGGTATTGTCTTACCCAGTAACTGGGTTGTGGAGGTCAGATTACCAGTCGCTCCATGTAAAATACTGGTATTCAGCTGCATCCGGTTAGATTGGAAGCTGACCCCAAGATAGTTGGGAAAAGTCTAGGCAGATTGATTGTCTTTTTGATGTGTCGTAGCAACCAACTAAACAGATAAATGTATAAAGAAGATCATTAATTAAAAAGGCGATTATCGTTAGAAGAACATTTTTTTTATATAAAGATAGTAAATATTCCCTTTTTAATATGAAAAAATTGTGTAAGTATTCTGAAAACTAGAATTTTTAATTCAGAAATGAAATGTTTTTTTTTTACGTAGGTGTCGCAAATGTGTCATTATGTTAAATGTATCAGGGTCACTTTTTCAAGGTCATATGTCTAAGAAACAGTTGACCAAATATAAGATGGCTTGGTACACGGTAGAGATGACTATGCCAAATTAATAAATTGCGGACTGAAATTTGCTTACGGCCTATATTTATTGTATTCATTATGTATACTTTGTAACTGCCTCGTGGTTCTTTTAGTTGTAAGCGCGACTGCAGAGCGTGAGGTGTTTTTTTTTTTTGATGTTGGGAAATCATCCAATTACTTTTCCCGCTCTGGGTGGAGCGGAAGGGCGTTTCAGACTCTTACTGACTAAAACCCAACCCTGTTCCTTCCTTGCCTAATGCCCAGGAGAGCGGTAACTCTGTTACGAATTTATCCGCTGCCCCTTAGCATGCAGGCACCGGCCATATGGGGCCCCGTCAGTGGTGGCTGACATTTTCTCTTTGAGGCGTGCGTGGAACACTACGCGCCATCGACTCACGGGTCTGGTGCTGATCGGACGGCGAGCTGCCCATTACTCGCCGTCCACAGGCCCGCGTCTACGATGGCCGGAGATCGTCCTGCGACATCCGATGCCCAGGGCGTCTCCTGCGGCGGCTGCGGCTGAGTGCGTGAGGGCCACTCCGTAGAGTCTCCCTCAACCGTTCCGCCTCCTCCTTCGCGAGCATTACTGCTTCGCAGAAGGAGGTCCCTCTCACTCCGTACCATGGCCTGGACCAGGGCCGGGCGCGAGAGGTCGCTGCCACCTATCGCATCCACGAGGACACGGCGAGTGTGAGGTCCTGGGTTCGATTCCCGAGTCGGGCAAAAAGTGCTATTGGGTTTTTGTACTAGGAATTACTCTAGCAGCCCGGAGTTGGAAGTTGGTAGTGTGACACTCTCGTGCCTCGGAAAGCATGTAAAGCAGTTGGTCTAGTGCCTGATCTCACCTCGGTAGTGTCGGATTGCCGTCCCATCGATCTATGACAGTGAAGGAACAGAGAGTGCACCTGTGAGCGCACACGCTTGTGAGTAATAACCGTAATATTTATTTATTGAACAACTTAAAACTATCTTTACAGGTTGCCCTAATGCGATAGTCAAGAGTACACATACAAAAAAAAACGTAACTGTATACCTAGTTAGACTAAATTACACCTTATCTACTAAATTAATCCAATAACAAACCAATCCAAACTAAAATTTAATTATACTTCATACATGACACTCTGGAGGTCGTCAGAGTAAAGTCGTTCAGTGAACAAGAGAACAGGTCTAACACAATTTAATAAAAGGTGGTCAGCGGTGCGCGCTGCAGTAAGTTGGTGCGCACGCTCGGCACCACCAGAATCCTGTGTTCCATCCAGAATTTTTCTAAGTATTGCTAAATTAGAAACGTCGCCTAAGAGGCGACGTTTCACACACCTGGAACAAGTAGGTACGTGGCCTGCGCTAGTTCCCTTAGTTATCTCTAATATCTCTTGCGTTCTTGGCTAATCTACGTCGGATTGGCCACCGTAGTCGAAATCAAGTTGAGAGTATTCAAATTAAAATGATTTATTTCAGACATGAGTCCATAGTGTTAGTATAACAAGATTACTTAAAGACTAGTGTTAGTAATTGAAATAAAAAGGATAGGTACACATCATCAACTGGTGTGGATCCTTATCCAGTGACGCAGCAGAGGGGAATCCCACCAATCTCGGAACACACTCAGGAGACTATTAATCTGCCCGGGGGTTGAGGATAAATTCGAAACAGAGCTACCTCGCCCCTGGGCACTCAGGGCAGGAAGGAACAGAGGTGGGTTTTAGTCAGTAAGAGTCTGACACGCCCTCCCGCTCCACCCAGAGCGGGAGAAGTCATTGGATGATTTCCCAACCCACAAAAAAAAAAAAGGAGACTGTTAATGGCGGTGCGCAGCCGGCCGGCCATGGAGGCGGTCCTTTTTCTTATTATGGCGTAAAAATCATCTGTGTGCGCCTCCGCAAACATCCCGGACGCACTACAACACCACGAGGGCCCAACAGTATCCTGAACGCGTTATTGTATTGGACGCGCAGATCGCTGTATGTCCTCTGCGTAAAACTGGACCAAAGACTGCACGCGATTATACGACATTTAATGGTTTTTAATTGAACATCACGTATAAACGACTAGTTTTATTTCTTTGAAAAAAATATATGTTACTCTAGACAATTTCCGTCGTAATTTGATCTCAGAATATTTGAAATTATATTTTTATAACATAGTGTGTCGCGGATAAAAAATAAAGAATCACGCATAAACTATAAAGCGTATTTTTATGAAACCTTCACCACTTTAAAGATCATTTAATTATTTATAATTTAGTCTTAGTGTTTTAGTTGAATACCTGTTTTTTTATGTGTAATAAATTAATAATGCGTCTAATTTCGGACAGCGCTCCTTGATGGGCGAGTCCTATTACTGGGTTGACATACGACGCGTTACGTGAGCTCAGCGCAGAACATGCAAGGTCATTGGCAGCTAATAGCACCTTAACTTGATTTGTACAACGTGCAAATCTTCGAACCAGCATGTTACATCGAACGGGCAGCAACCTGCGCTCCCTCTCTATATCTACTATTGGTACGAGTATTATTATTATGTAGATTTAGAAGTTACGAGTATATCTGAAAAGTTGACTTATTCAAGCTGCTGCCTAGATTTTTGCATCGGTGTTGGTTGGTGGGCGTTTCAGGAGCGGGAATCTAAGAGAATGAACAACCAGGTTATATTGTTCTCACTGCTGGAACACAGGTCTCCTCTGGATGTCACCATCCAGACCAAATCTAGCCAAACCAAGCTGACCTAAGTTTGTTTTAAACCCAGGCAGGCAATTACCTTAATGTATTTCATTTCTTTACTGCTCTCGTAACGAACCTCTTTATAAGAAACCGAAGAAATTCACGTGTCTTTGGTTTTCTTTGGAGCTAGGACATGACGGTTTCCGTTACAGTTTTGAGAGCAGTGGAGATGAAATACATTATAGCGCCTACCTGTGCTTTAATCCTTTTTTTTTTGGGGGTACAAACTTAAAACCCACCCCTGTTCCTTCCCTGCCAGAGTGCCCAGGGGTGCGGTAACTCATTTTCAGAATTTATCCGCAACCCCTAGGCATGTAGGCACCGGCCACGATGGGCCCCGTCAGTGGTTAACTTCATCCCCAACCCTATCACAGTTCATTACATTTTTAAACAACAGAGCCGAACTATTAGAAACATTAGAAGAGAACACTAAGAACAATAAAATAAAATCAGAACCCGTAAAAACGAAAAGTTTAGTAATAAATGATAGCACTAATAGCAAACATAAAATTAAAATTTTCAAACGTAAATCATGCCCATTGTGTGACGATGAGTCACATCAGCTGTTCAATTGCGAATCTTTTAGAAGTCTGCCACTAGAATCTCGTATTTCAAAAGTAAAGGAGTTCAAAGCGTGCTTGAACTGTTTGCGTTTCGGTCATGTAGCAAAAAAATGTTTTTTGTCACACTGCAAATATTGCAAAGAAAAGCACAACACTCTTTTGCACGTAGAAAAATCAGAGCAATCTGCTTCTCATGATACGTCTTCATCGTCTTCAAAAGATATAGTACTGACAACTGATGTTCAAACGGAAACTACTCCGACGCGTGTTTTCCTTTCCACAGCGTTGGTGAGAGTGGTTGACGGCAGGGGCAACAAACACACCGCCAGAGCGATCTTGGACAACGGTAGCGGAATAAATATCGTTTCCGAAGCTTTCTGCAGTAAGCTGGGTTTGCCGAGGCGGAACGTGAGCTCCACGGTATCAGGTTTTAATAATCATGTATCCAATAGTACACAGTCTTGCAATCTCACAATTGAGTCATTGAATTCTAGCTATAGGACTAACACTGATTGTCATGTGTTTACCAACGTCACCACAGCAGTACCAATCACATACATCGACACACAACACATTCAAATCCCAGCAGGCTTATGTCTATCTGATCCCTCTTATAACATTCCTTCAAAGGTCGATCTTCTTATAGGGGCAGATATCTTCTGGGATATTCTAGGTAGCAAAAAGATTAGCCTAGGCAAGCACCTACCTATGTTACGTAGTTCGGAGTTCGGATGGATAGTTACTGGTCACATCTCGAGTCCGAAAAGTACATTCAGTCAATGTCTTTTTACTCAAGGTCAACTTGATATTGATCTCACTTGTTTTTGGGAAGTAGATAGTGTTTCACAGGAACATTCTCAATCCGCAGAGGAACGTGCGTGTGAAAATAATTTCACTGTAAATACGACTCGACATGACGATGGCCGCTTTGTCGTCACCATACCTCTCAAGCAGGATCCCCAGGTGTTAGGCGATTCCTTTGAGATGGCTAAGCGCCGTTTTTTATCGCTTGAGCGAAAATTCGAACGAGAACCAATATTCAAGGAAAAATATTTAGACTTCATGAGAGAGTACGAGCGGTTAGGTCACATGACTGAAAATAAAACCCTTTTTCCATACAGTGACAATGTCAACTACTACCTTCCTCATCATGGCGTACTTCGGGAGTCTAGTACAACGACAAAGTTGCGTACAGTCTTCGACGCTTCAGCCGTCACCACTTCAGGAATTTCTTACAATGAAATTCAGATGGTCGGTCCTACTGTCCAAGACGATCTCTTATCGATTCTCCTCAGATTCCGCCAGCATAAATTTGTAGTATCAGCAGACATTGAAAAAATGTTTAGATCCATTGACATAGTACCCAATCAACGCTCGTTACAGCAAATAATATTTAGATATGATTCCTCTCAACGCTTAAAAACCTACACACTTAACACAGTTTGTCAGGGAACCGCTTCAGCGCCATATCTCGCAACAAAATGTTTGAGTAGTCTGGCATCCACGACCAATGATAATAGCGTCAAATATAGTATATCGCACGACTTTTACTGTGATGATTTATTAAGTGGATCCTGTAATGTAAGCGAAGCTATAAAATTATGTAAGGGAATTACTGTCGCCTTAAATTCAGCAAGATTCAACATTCGCAAATGGAAATCTAATAACGCATTAATTCTTAACGAGCTGTTCTCAGGAAAAATTATAGATTCAAACACAGTTTTAGATCTATCAGATAACAACAAAAATACATCATCAAAAACATTAGGTTTATATTGGCTTTGTCAGCAGGATACGTTATCTTTCTCAATTAACATTGAACTTCATGAGAAGGTTACTAAACGCCACATTCTTTCTGTAATAAGCCAAATATTCGACCCATTAGGGCTAGTAGGTCCATGCGTTGTCGAAGCTAAATTGATTATGCAGAAATTATGGGTCAACAAAAGTTCTTGGGACGAAAAAGTTTCGTCAGAGATTTTACATCTCTGGTCTCCATTTGCAAACACATTACCCTGTCTAAATAAATTACAAATTCCTCGATGGGTTCTTAGTGATCTTTGCGTAAAGATTGAAATCCATGTATTCACAGATGCATCTGAAAGTGCGTATGGGGCATGCGTCTACATTCGGTCTGTGTGTAATTCGGGGCGTGTACGTGTTCAGCTCTTAATCTCGAAAAACAAGGTTGCACCGATCAAACCCACAACTATTCCCCGTCTAGAGTTGTGTGGGGCTTTATTAGGTGCAAGACTGTGTACTAAGGTAAAAAATTCACTGACGTTTAGCATTAACATGTGTCGGTTTTGGTGCGATTTCACGATCGTCTTAGGGTGGTTGTCCACCCCTTCAAATCAACTAAATCAATTCGTACGGAACCGTGTTAATGAGATTAAAGAAAGCACCAGTGGTCACACGTGGAGCTACGTGCCGTCCAAGGAGAACCCGGCGGATCTTGTTTCTCGCGGGGTGAAGGCTGATATTATCAGCGAAGCCTCGTTGTGGTGGTCGGGCCCATCGTATTTGCTCGAGTCAGATCATTGTTGGCCAAAAATGCCTAATGAAAAACATTAGGTTTATATTGGCTTTGTCAGCAGGATACGTTATCTTTCTCAATTAACATTGAACTTCATGAGAAGGTTACTAAACGCCGCATTCTTTCCTCACCTTCTTCCTCCTTCTTGTTTTTTCTTTCATTCTTTTCTCATTCTTTCCTGTCAAGATGACCCATAATAATATGTTTTTTATAGAATTTCTTTGTTTATATTATGTTTGTGTATCACATATTTGTTTAGTTTATTTAAGCAACAATGTAAGATTTTGAGTTTTGTTGTGCACTTATGATAATCCTAAGCAATTTTGTATTTTTCACCTTGTGGTTTGCTGTAAGAAAACCCAAACGCTGGGTTAAGCTCGCCTTTGTAATTAACTGTCCCATTGTGTTTTTCTGTATATGTTTTATGTGTACAATAAAGAATAATAATAATAATAATAATAATTCTTTCTGTAATAAGCCAAATATTCGACCCATTAGGGCTAGTAGGTCCATGCGTTGTCGAAGCTAAATTGATTATGCAGAAATTATGGGTCAACAAAAGTTCTTGGGACGAAGAAGTTTTGTTGACCCATAATTTCTACATAATCAAATGGTCCTTCGAGCCGGATCATCTCTTTGAGGCGCGCGTGGAACACTACGCGCCGTCGACTCACGGGCCTGGTGCTGATCAGACGGCGAGCTACCCACTACTCGCCGTCCGCAGGCCCGGGTCTACGGTGGCCGGAGATCGTCTCGCGACGTCCTACGCCCAGTACGCCCAGTTCCTCTCCTGCGGTGGTAGCGGCCGGGGCCGTGAGGGCCACTCCGTTGAGATTCCCTCACGCGTCCCGCCTCCGCCTTCGCGAGCATTACTGCTTCGCAGAAGGCGGAGACTGCCTCCCATTCCCTGGGCCTTAATCGTGGACCTACAATACGTAAATCGAGGGCGTTACCACTTTTATTTCCATTTCATTAAAAAAAACGAAGCCCCACACTAGGAATTATTCCTGTATCGTGGGTGCGTTCACAAACATTTAAACTCACATACACAAGACACCCAGACCCGGAACCACTATCTGTAGGGCCACAAATATTTGTTCCGTGCGGGGATCGAACCCGCGACAGCAGCCGAACGCTCAACCACTGTGCCAACCGTGCCGTCTAAACTAGTAAGGACATTGTAACTTTTTAATTATTTTCCCCTAATCTATTGGCCAAAGGAGCACAGAGCTGGTGTCCTGGGCAGTGAGAAGGAATCTCGGCACACCACGAAGAAGATGGCGGGACTAACTAGATAGATGTAACCAGAACTGGAAGGAGGAAGTGCGGGCTCGCAAAAAGTGGCAGGAGTTGAGTCAAGCCTTAGCTCAGGAGTGGGACAGAAAAGAGCAGCAAAAAAAAAACAAATATACTGATAAAAGCAGAAAAGGTTTTCATTTATTTTTTATTTTTAAGCAATCCTACTCCTTTAAAAAAATGGTCTCATATAATAGACAAAAAATAGTAGGTGAGCCTTAGTTTAGTATTAACGCAGCTCACCGCAATAGTCCGCAATATCATCCTTGTGTTGTGTGTGTTTTGTGTTCATAATTATATCAACGTTGCTATAAGAATCCTCAACAGACCTCCCAATATCCTAACAGCAGTTGTTGTCACTAACCACAGATGTTTATTAGATCTATAATGAACACTTTCTATGCGAAAACGTGGCGCAAAATCGTAAAGAAAGCAAAAGTATGTCGAGGCAGCTGACGTGGCACGAGCCTCATCCGGCTTTGTTAGCGAGATGATAAAAAAACGCCAAAAAACTTTGATAAAAAGGTACAATTTGGCAAGGAAGTTAAAAAGACAGGAAGAGGCGGCCATACTGTGGCTACTTCCGCGGTTTTGGTGCAGCGATATCTTATTGTGGATAAGACGTTCGCTTAAGTTTTGTATTTATCTAGCTTATTTTGTCCCACTGCTGGGAAAAGCACTTCCTTTGCCTTTTCTACACAACTCTTTTGCTAGTGCGGCCCAGTCCTTTCGCTAGAAGTCGAGTTCGTCCCGTTATGTTAAAAGTTTTCGGTGAATGAAAAATAAAGATGTAGATTAATGTTTTAAGTCACAGAGTATGGAACCCCGCTCTAGTAGCGACTAGAGACGCTATTGCTAATAATTTATGACCGTGCATATGCGCTAAGCACAAGTTTCATCTGTCACAACCATAGTCATTTGTCACGTGACACTCACTGACACGCTTGCTTTGTATGTAAAGTTTCAACAATGACGTGGCCGCGAAGGTGTTTCAGTGCTCTGTAGTTTTAAGTACTGGTTTTCTTAGCCGTTTAAGGGAATTGAAGTATTAGTTGTGTCTACCACCATTTTTTATGCAACAAAAAAAATACTAAGCATTGCAGTACCAGTCTTTGATCAGGACTTTTTTAACGACAAGTCCAATTCATATAAAGTGTTATAAATTTAATGTGTAACACCGATGTTGAATAGCCTGAAGGCGAAACTTCATTCTTGCAGTCTAATATCGTTAACCGCCAGGAGACCGATCTGCTGGCGGTTAACGCAAGAATGAAGTTTTGCCTTCAGGCTATTCATCACTACATTATTGTAAAACAATGTCCCCCGCCACGTCTGTTTGTTCGTGGAAAAAATCTTATGATATTATAAGAATTTTTCCACTATGTGTTCTTATGGATTATAATGAACTAGCGACCAATAATCAAAAAAATAATACAAAAAAAAACAAATGAAAATTTGACAGTTGTGTAAATGTTTTAATACTAATTATCTTATAGAAAATGAGACAACTGTTAATTGTTAAATTCTTATATAATTATTAAACTGAAAGCGTTTGTTAAAAATTGCCTTGTTGTATGCAAATCTGGATATCATGAAGTCCTTCAAAATTAACATACTTTGTAACAGTTGTGTTTTATTAGGTGATTTTACATTTCATTATCGTAATAACACAAATGGTGCTAAATCTTTTTTGAAGCCTTTGTTTCAAAAAAGAAGTCTCTTTAAAAGAAAATGTACACATCGGTTAACAAATAAGTTTAAGATTTTATGTGAAATTCGTTTGAAGGTCGTTTCTGTTTTCATATTTTTTTCTTGATCAAAATATTATTCGCTACACCATTAGTACGTTTATTTGTTTAGTAGCTTCAAGCTAAAATATACCTAATCCAGGATGTGGTCTACCCTCGTGCCAAGTTTTATCCTAATCCGGACAGCCACTATGGTATGAAGAGGTAATAGACATCTTATTTCCTTTTGTTTCTTATGGTACAGGCTAAGGTCAGAGACCATGCGGCCTAGTCATCAGTTAGTTCGTATTTTTTTTCCTCATTAGAATGCAGATGTAACACATTGTAATGTTTTTACAGTACAGTATTTGGCAGCAAATATAACGAGTCAGCCATTTCGGCATATTTCGCTGAGGTAGTCAATACTACAACAAAATTTTCAGCTTCATTTTACGGAGATCGCACCTGTTTCAATGATTCCACATATTATCCAGTTGCGTAGACACTTGAGACACAAAATTACACCAATTTTACATCACAATGTCCACCAGGAGTCAATTTGCGAATAATTAAAACCACTAAGCCACTGAATTTCACTCGAACAAATCCCGCCAAAAACTCCGAGGCAATAGAGAATAAATGCTACAGTAACTCTGTCTTTTGATTAGTATGGATAATAACAATCATTGCTAAATAGCATAAATGGTATGGTGTTTCTATGATGAATCTATCTCTAAAGAATTCAAGAGAGTGGTCACCTTGAGGACTGAAAATCTACGTTGTTACTGAATTTCGCATAGCGATCTTATCCATGTTACGCCTCTCGCACAGTAAGGGACCATAACTTTTTTCTTAATTTGATCAACAATTGTTCAGATCATAATAACACACACTCTACGCAGAGGAGAAATTAAAAAAAAAGCGTGGCTCGTGCCTATGCCAACCTTTTTTTTATTCTGGGCACAGACTAATGCCATTCGCTTTTTTATTTCTTTGTGTTTTCGTGCAATGTAGTGAAATTTATTTTGGAAGCATGTGTTTATGACAAGACGAATAGTTCGACAGATGCAAAGGAAAAATTTTGGTCTGCCTAGTGCAGATAAAAGTAAAAAATTGAGTCTTTTGTTTTTTTAATGATTTATGTTTTCAATTTGGATGATTTTAAATAATACCGAGAATATTCACATGTCGGGTTCTAATGAGAGTAATAAAATTAAATGTTATTAAAACTATACTAATGTTCTATTAAATGTTGGTAACATTTAAACATACTTACAAACTGCGAGCGATTCACATTTTATAAAGTTACGAGACGATAATTAAGAGTTAATTATACTAACAGTAGGGAAAAGAGCAGTATTATTAAAATTATAATGGTTATTTAAATTTACGAAACTGGTTTTAATAAAGACATGCTTAATTGTAAACCGTATTTAAATTACTTATCGACCGAATGCTTTTGCGGTCAAAAACCAAAATAGTACGGTCATTATCTAAACACACTGCAGTTTTTACAAACTATTAGTTTGTTCTTATTTTAAAATATCGATGGTCAAGAGTGTATGAAACAAACAATAAAGCACAAAAAAACTTCGCTGAAGTGTGCATTAGGTATCGATCAATACAAACAAATACCATTAAAAAATTAAGCATTGCGCAGCCAAACAGCGGAAGTTTGGCACATGCCGCGATCAAAAAACGACAGCATTGCCAACATAAAAAACCATAGTCTTATTTAAACTTTTTTTTTTGTAAGCCGCGCGCTTTTTAGCAAGTATTTTTATCTGTGGGCACAAAATGTTTTTATACTGACCAGATGTTGTATGCAGATGACAATTTTTTATTTCTTAGTGCGATTTTTAGTGGTTTGTCGGTAGATCGGACTTTTTTGAAGGCAGATGGTTTGCATATTTATATATTTTTTTGTTTAATAGGCTGTATGGCTGAAAAAAAAACGCGCGTGCGTTATCAGCTGCTCGTTATGGAATTTGCATAGGTAATAATGTTAATGTAGGTGATGAATAGCAAACGTGTAGGCTTTGGATTGAATTATATACCTATTGGTGAGTCATTTTGATATTTTATTTTTTGGTACGCCAAAGTCTAGTTCAAACTGACCTGCATCAACCGCAATGGCAGTCGACTCTCATTTGATACAGTTTTAGTTACTACCTATATTTCTTATTACCTACCTAACTGATGAACAAACACAAGGACAACCACTATAAGATATCTAACATGACATAATCAAAGCTCCAACAACATTGCAGCGAATTGTGCAAGATTGGATTCACGATAAAATTATTAGAAAAATCTAAACAAGATGCAGTCGCGTGCCACAAAGTTGTACAAGCACTAACCGCTTACTTATCATAATCAGGCAATTATCTTATGAGAACGTAGCACGATGAAGCTTTTTGTTGCTAAGTTGCCAACCGAGACGAATTTCGCGGAAATTAGACAGTAAGGGATCATGCGAGATACTTTTATAATAAAATAAAATATAATTGCCATTCAAAAACAAATAAGTCGTGTGCCTGCCTGCGGCTTGGCCGACAATCAAAAGATTCTTGATTTGAATAAATCAATCCCTTATAGAAATGCATCGATATACAGGCGATGTCGGATTGATGTGGCTCAAGGGCAGGGCGATCTTTACAGGCGTTTTTTAGCGCTACAAGAAGTAGGTTTTATTAGATCTTTCTAAAATTGGCGCTCATCGAACTCTGTCGATAGGAAATCACAAGAACACGCCTGTCTTTCAATTATAAATAAGCTGCTTCACGTTTAATAACAATATCATTGTTTATTTAAGAAAGTATTGTGCAATTTTACAATCAGTGTGGACTTAAACTAGAGCTAAACTGGTATACAATAACTAGATCTAACCTGAACTAGGATAAACCTGTACCCCAGGTATCTTAAGAGCTAATAATATTATTATTTAATAATAGTACCTTACGTGTATGTAATTAACACTTGATTTATTGTACCTAATTACACTGGTACAATGTTTGTTCACAAGAAACCTACTACACACATTTTGATTAGTGCAGCAGCGGATTCCTATTTCAAAATTTAAATAAATGGACCGTTGTCGCATAGACAAGATTCTCACATTTTTTTTCTTCCGCTGAGTTTAAATCTGGCATCGCGAAGTGTAAAAAGCCTGAAGTGTGACACCCTGTATCCGAGCACTTTTTCCTAACGTTTAGAGGTCGCTTTTTGAAATGTTTTTTCTCCATTTCGATGCCAATTATGCACATTTTTGCCGACGCGGTTCGTTTGGCGGACGAGCGTTCGCCCTCTTCGAATCTCATACTTGCTTCGACGGAATCCTTCAAATAAAAATCGGGTAGGACCCTTTTTGTGATGGTTTTTGTCCGTATATTGATGAGTCTTCCAGATTTTGAAGGAATTCCTGAGAGGGCGTCGAGGACAGACGCTATTGTGTCGTAGAACCTGATTTCTGTAAGTTCTGGAATCCTGTAATGTATGTAGGTAAGGTAGGTAGCGATAGTGATCATGTGGCCTTTGTGAAGATTTTGGAAGTTAAAGTTTAAAGTGCCTAAGTGATAATAATCCTCCGACAGAATTTCGATCATGGTGGCCAATCTTAACTAAGATTAACCAAGTACGCAGGCGATGATACACACACACACAACTGAACACATGTTCGCAGACACAGGTGTACTTTCTGTTCCCACTCTCATAGTCCGATGGATCGGCGATCCGACACGACCGGTGAGAGATCCGGCACAGGACCAACGACTTCACCTGTTTTCCGAGGCTCCCAAACCCCGGGCTGCTATTGAGTCGTTCCGCATGAAAAAGACCAATATCACTTTTTGCAGCATCTAAGTAGAGAAGTTTTACTATAAATAATTTCTTGCAAGGTGCCGTTAATCCGTCAGGCCTAGGAGTAGCTACAACCTGGGAGTCTTTAAGTCAAGAGTGAATAGGTTACTTCTAGGCAAGCGTGCTCCATCTTCGACTACATCATCGTTATCAGGTGAGACAGTGGTCAAACGCGTGAAGATCAACAATAAAAAAGGCCCTCGCGTCTCCTTAAGGAGACGCTACTATAGGTTTTTAATTGTCTGCTAATGAGGGGCTTTTTTTTTTTTTGGGGGTGGGAAATCATCCTATGACTTTTTTCGCTCTAGGGTGGAGCGGAAGGGCGTGTCAGACTCTTACTGACTAAAACCCACCCCTGTTCCTCCCTGCCCTGAATGCCCAGGGGCGAGGTAACTCTTTCGAATTTATCCTCCACCCCCGGGCAGGCATCGGCCGTGACAGGCCCCGTCCTTTTTGCTGACAACTCTTTGAGGCGCGCGTGGAACACTACGCGCCGTCGACTCTCGGGCCTGGTGCTGATCGGACGGCGAGTTACCCACTACTCGCCGTCCGTAGGCCCGGGTTGGTGCAGCATTACCCCGTCAAGCCCCCTAATGAGGAGCTTGACGGGGTAATGCTGCATAAAAAATCTGAAAGTATACTGGTTTTTTTTTAAACTTATGTTCTTTATAACATTGATAGGCTCGCGCTTGTCCATTATCTCACCTGATGGTGAGCGATGATGTGGTCGACAATGGAGTACGCTGGCCTAGGAGTAACCTTTTCACATAATCTTAGATTGGTCAAATTTAAATGATAAACACTTTTTGAACACTGCTTTGCTGTTGTTTACGCCCCAGAACAAGCTGTTAGCTCAACTCACTTATTTGGGTCTGTAAATCATAGAAATTAAGCAGGTCGTTTAGTAAAGAAGAAGTTACGCAAAAGTTATTTCGGATCTTATTCATCTCTGAGCGGTTTAGCATCTGATAAGTAGATTCTTATCTAATCGTAATAATAAAACTTTTCGTATAGAATAGATACATAGATCTATACAGAATTCTGCCAATCAGTTGCTAACATTGTAGAACTTCTTGCTCATATTAATAATTATTTACTTCCTTTCGAACGTAGAAAAACTAGACCATTTAGGACGTGCTGACAGTCAAACCAATTTCCAGTAACAACTAACACACACTTTGAGCTCCAATAAATTCGCTATTACTACCCATTAATTTACTGTTTTGCATAGAACGTGCTCAGTACTGCTAACGTAAAAAAAAACACCACTTAAAGTGACCATAGACAAAAAACGCCGCAGTTTCGTTGCACAGGTATGCACGCAGTAATCCTATGTGACAATGCCAGTCCACCTGTCAAAACAAGACTGGCCGTACAGGTGGACTCACACCTGACAAGGGATGAAGAAGGGGTGAGAGGGGGATGACCAGGTGACCAATACTGTATAGAAATAACCCATTAATGGACCTTACACGCGGGATGATCTATCATTTATAAGCCCTTATACATTTGTGCTTATTTCTTTAAATAGAATTTTCTCGAGTGACCCAGTGGGAAAATGGGATGGCCTGTATTAGGTCGAAGTGTTGCTACGTAATAAATGAGGTTTTATTTATTCATGTTTAGTTTTTGCTGCCAATATCGGTGTTAAGACTATGTATGGCGGTGTTGAATTGAAATTGAGGAGTATATATTTACTCGTGTTAAGGACTACTGCTTAACTTTGCGCAAAAACGCTTATTATTTAACTTTGGCTTCGTTATGGGCAGTCGTCGCCATTGATATGGCAACACGCGCAGATACTTTTTCCTCCATAGTTGCATGGTCCCTAGACTTCAAAATTTTTTTTCTTTCAAATTCTTAAGTACTTGTAATTACTTTTGCCAAAACGTGAATAGTGGTAGCGGAATTACATTGCAAAAGTGTATTAAAAGAAATACATATACCGAAACGGCTGTCCTTACATATGTGAATAAGAAATATTATCTACTAGCCTCTGCTAGCGGTTTCGCCTGTGTGGAATTATAGTATATACTTCCCCCCCACCATAAATTTTAGCCTATGTGCTACTCCTGACTATAATCTATCTCTGTGCCAAACTTCATACAAATGCATTCAGCCGTTCCGGCGTGATTAAGTAACAAACATCCCACCAAACTTTCGCATTAATAATATTATATAGGTAGGATAGGATGTGAAGTCTGATAGACTAAGAGGCAACGTGCAGTCTAAACTTCTGTTCCTTATAAGTGTTTAGGATTAAGGCTTAGTTTGAAAAACTGAGACCCTCCCTTTTCACTATTTAAAAAACATAGCTGCTGTAGCCACTTTTAATGGGGTACATAATAAAGAGTATTCTATTCTATTCTATTTATCTCAGTTAGTTAAAACAGGTCTCAAAATGTTTCGTATCCAAAGTAGTAGCCAAAAGTGCCAAAAACCGTTTCTGACACTTTTGCCTACTACTTTGGATACGAAACATTTTGAGACCTGTTTTAACAACGTAAAAATTCTTTATCCTCTTTGTAACAAACGTCAAGTTAAATTTTTTAATATTTATTTTCTGTGCTATGCTACGATTTTTTATTCAATGAGGGCGCCACTGGACCGCGAGAAAGGCCTTAAGCCGATCTAACGGAGGCTTGAAATTTGTTTTCGTGACTGGCGTAAGTTATCTTCAATAAAGACATATCACTTAAGTATTTAATCGCTCGTTAAGACACACTCCTACTTTTGGTGATAACATTGGAGAGGCACCTGTTAGGCTATATTTATAGACTTAAGAGTGAACCCTGGAGGGACAGATGTACGGCCCGAGCTAAATGTAAATATTTTAGATAATCATTTTAACAACCTACGAATATTATTATAATATGGTTGTTTTGTAAAACTGGGACCTAACAGGTTTTAAAAAAAAATAATAACTACATTTTTCCTGCGGTATAATTCTCGTAGTCTCACAGGAATCCTGCATTATTCAAGAATTTTCGTCATCAGATCAGAGATAGCCAATCTCTGATCTGATACGAAAATTCTTTCTTTTAGACAAACGAATTATTTTTCTTTTAAACTACAAAACATTGTTTGTAGTATTATACCTAACATGTACAAATACGTATGAAAATAACTCATTGGGCATCAAAAAATTCATCCACATCGCTGTCAATGGAAAAAGTACCCAGAACGCTAGCTGCATTGCCACGTTGAATAGCAATGCTATTCGTTGGCCAAAGAAAAGCCCAGCCCTCTGTTCACGTGAAGAGTCGACTAAATGCTTGCTGATATGCCGAAAATCTCGATGAGCACTCGGACCCTATGGCCCAACGGATTTAACCCCAAACGGTCCAAACATGTAACTCCCAATAAGGAATATTTGCGCCGATTGAGATTTTCTGCTTTTTTTGTAGTATTCAATTCCCAAACAGATGTTTTTCTAACTACGGAAACACACAGTGAAACACATTTAGAGAAACAACAAAATATTATATTTTCCAATTATTGTGACAATAAAAAACTTAATGTAAAATTAAAAGAGGACTAAATAATTGCAAAAATGAAATCATCTCAGCTGTTACACTAAGAACAGTGATTCGCATTTGGCAAAAGGGCTAAAAACAATACAAATATTGCATCGTCAATGTTGTGAGCACATGCCATAATCTTTTTTGCAAACACATTTGATCGGATTGTTACAACCGTTGCAAATCAAATAGAAAATATTGTAACTAAGCTGATTTAAAAAGAGGGATGCTGAAAATTTAATTACAGAGAATAGAGAGCCATCATTCAAATTAAACAAAAATCAATAAATTTTATTTCGGATACTATCTAATTACATTACAAATCCATAGTTTTGTGTTAGAATTACATCTATAATACTATTCATAAAATTAGATAGTTTAGGTTTAGTTATTTAGATAGCCAAAACATTGGCAAAAAAAAGAGAAAAGACACTGATTTCATAGATTTATGTATTACACAATTTATGAATAAAAAATCGTACCGCAAAATTGTTTAGCAAAATAATATACAGTTTAGTTCTGCATGATACATTAAAACGGACAACTTTGATAGTGTAGAAATATTAAAGGTACTTGTATTAATAATTATAAATGTTTTACTAACTCATGAAAAAATATGAAACTATAACACGATCGATTAGAGGACTACATTATTCTAGACTTTATTCCAGTCTGGCCAACATTATAGTCTCATTTTACCACATAGAACTAGTTAGAAGTCCTATGTCTGTAATGGATCAATTGAGCCTAGAGAGCTTTTAGATTAGTCTAATGCGTTACTTCCTTCTTACATAGAGCACTTATAATTTAACCATTTTATACACGATTTAACTTAATCTATAACAAATGTACTCCTTAAAGTTAATTCAAAAGGTTTTTGCTATATAATATGCCAGTATTTTATGTAAAAGAATGTCAATAAGATCTTCATCTTCCCCGTTTTCGTAATCTTCCACCTGGCCGTAAAACTTGCCTTAATACCAATTTTATAAGAATAAAATTATGGAAACTAGTAACTATACTTTATTTTTTTATCATCTGATAGCTTGTCTACGTTTAATAATATATCTACGAAAGGTGTTCGCTGAAATATTAATTGGATTTTTTTAATGATTCAATTCAGGGATAGGGAATTAATAAAAAGTTGTAAAACCCTTTTTATTACATCACAGCATGTGTTGAGAGCAGAATGGGCACGTAAGTGACGCATACAATAGACTCGTGCCGATTTTTTTTTACACGGAAGACGATAGGCGAAAGCAAACATTTGACAGCCACAAAAGACTGGCACACTCCACTCAAGATCGAGTTTCTTGAAAAAAAAAAAAGAGAAAAAAAGATAGCACATGCCGAAATCTGATTACACCACCGTATTTGATCAAAGGGTTGCCGTTTTGCCAAACATTGTTGATCACAAAAACTATCGGAACGTAGGTACCTTTTTGCACCCGTTTGTTTTTTGTGGAAAAAAATGCAAAATCGATTTCGGCAGATGTCCACAAATAGAAAGGGTTTGATAGGTTTTTTTTAGTAAAAAAATGGCGGACGCATCGGCTGTAGACAATGGATGGACCGTTATGGATCGACTGTCAAATTTCGCCATTATTTGAGCTAAAGAGTTATTTTGTTGGATCATTAAACTGATGTGTTAAATAGCTGTTTTCTGTTGCTTATTGGGTAGTTATTTTTTATATTAATCGGAAAAGGATGCATGGTTTTTATTTTTTTCAGGGCGTTCTATAATAATCGTTTAGGAGGTTTCTGTATCGGTAAAAATATATATTCTTCCCTACTTAATGGTTATTTGCGATTTTTTCTTTATTTTGTGGGGATGATTTTGTATCGCTTGATAACTTTTTCGGCGAGCAGTTTTTGTTTAATTTCCGGTTGTTTTTCTTTTCCAAATCTGTCAATAGAAGAAGTTCCTTGAATAGTATATATGTAGGTATATTAGACAATGGAAAAATCTGAATATAATATATATTTTTAGATTTCTGGTTTTAATTTATGGTTTTATAATCGATTATTATTTTTTTCCGACGTTTTATAAGATATAATTATTAAATTAAGCAGATTTATGCAGTTGTTGAGTAATTGTCCGTGTTTATGTCACGATATATTTAATCGAAACCTTCACATTGGCGGAATGTTGTTTTAAATGTGCAAGGATAACTTATTTTATTTTAAAACGTGCATTTTTATATACGCATGACGTTACTAAGCCGATTTTTTTTTCTATATTAGGTGTGGGCTTATTATTGGGAGATTATTTTATTAATTATTATTTTATTTTAAAAGGAATGGTGATTGGTAAGTTATTTTGGTACCTACTTCATGTAAAAATAGGCGTTAATTGCTTCCAGTCTGTTTTATTTTTCGATATTATGATTTTATAACAGCATCTCATAATATTCGTGCTTGTGGGGGGGAGGGAATTTACTATATGTCCATAAATTTTATTAAACGTTAATTTAAAATAAAAAACTTTAGTATCGTAGTTTAATCTGATGTTAAAAACTTGCATTAAACATCACCAGATTCAGAATACGGCCACGGTTTTTCTGAGCCCAGTCTTACACCAAAAATGGTCAGACGCCACACTTCATTGGGATTCATACTAAGTATCCTTAGCTTAGACTTACTTAGTACACACCGTGTTTAAGACTTTCTAACTCTTTATGTACTTACGTGCGATTAATATGTTGTTTGCATGTTTGAGTTATTTTTACTTTATTCTGGAGTTTGGCCTCGTCTGTGTGTAGTGTTTGTCTATACTCATAGACAAACACTACACAGACGTGGCCAAACTGGTGGAATATACACATATTCCACCACGTTACGGATGATTTTGTGAACGTGATTTTCACCAACATCAATACGTTACAGTCATCGTTACGTTTAAGTATCTAGGGCACAATCTGACTGCCGACCTCAGGGATGATAATGACATTGAACGGGAGCGAAGGGCGCTGTCTGTACGTGCTAACATGATAGCTCGCAGGTTTGCACGCTGTTCGAGTGAAGTCAAAATCGCATTATTCCGTGCATATTGTACTTCATTCTACGCGTGTAGCCTGTGGGCTCATTTTACACTAAAGGCATACAGCGCCCTCCGAGTCCAATATAATAATGCGTTTAGGGTGCTGATGGGGTTGCCGCGTTACTGTAGTGCTTCAGGGATGTTTGCTGAAGCCCGCGTAGATTGCTTTTATACAGTAATGCGTAAGAGATGCGCATCCCTGGTACGCAGGGTGCGGGGTGGCACCAACAGCATCCTAAAAATGATCTCTGGCCGACTGGATTGCGCGATCGTTAACCGGTGCTGCAAGATTTCTGCTGGACTTGCAGCATAGTAACGATGTGCCATATTTGTGTTAGGTTAATTTCATTGATTGTATATAATTTAGTTTACTAACATAGATATAAGTCAAAATGTTACTAATACTATGAGTTGTGTTGCTCGAATAAATAATTTAATTATTATTATTAATACGTCGGATTGAATTGAAACTTCGCTCACTTATAAAGGACCAATGACAATGCAAAAAAAAATTGTTACGTAAGTGACGTCATTCTAAATCAAATATGACGGACTCTCAAAGATGGCGGACTAGATATTTTTTTATGCATTTCTATGAGATGGGTTTCAAATAAAAGGGGTTGCTGAGAAAATACGAAAATTAAAAAAAATAAAGCGTGTTTTTAGGTTTTTTTTAACTATAGAAAATGATAAGGATACTTTTTTCTGTAAGAATAAGAACAAGTTTATTGTTACAGAATGACCTTAACATCTCAAGGCCCTGCGTCGACGAGAGGCGACAGCAATCAACACTGTCATCAAACCGCAGTTTATTACTAATAAGGAACGGTTTTACTCCGGCCCCGCCGTCGCCATATGGCGACGGCGGGGCCTGACGACAGTGTTGATTACTGTCGCCTCTCGTCGACGCAGGGCCTTGAGGTGTTAAATCAATAACATAAATTATGTTATCTGTAACTATTTGACAATTCAGTTTGTCTGGACGGTGGTCCTCAAACCAGGTTGAGCCAGGATCTTGGGGACCTGAGTTGCGATAGCATTAAAATAATAAATTCTGACATGTTTCAAACTGGTTCTTGTAAACAATGAAACAAATATAAAAGAAAAGATAAAAATGAAATAAGTAATAAAAACAACTTTAAATTTTCCCATCTCCTCGGTCTTATGGGCTATCTAACAGTAACCGTGCATTTATCCGGCACAAAATTAGTCGTAATCGGATCAGTACTTCCACACCTTTTACGAACAAACAATTTTACCTTTTTAGGGTTCCTTTCCCGAAGAGTCCAAACGGAGCCCTATTGCTGTCACTAACGGGTCCGTCTGTCACAAAATTTTGTTCAGAAGAATTTTTTAATTTCCCATTGACCTATGAACTTGAAATTTGGTGATAATGTTTATTATTACGTATTTTTTTACAAAAAAAAATTCCAATATATTAATAACCCCGATTTTTTCTTTGAAATTCCCTCATTTAGTACGGAACCCTAAATGTGCGAAGTACGACACTCACTTGGTTTTTTTTTTAAATAGGTAAGCTTAGGCTGCGGACGGCGAGCAGTGGGTAGCTCGCCGTCCGATCAGCACCAGGCCCGTGAGTCGACGGCGCGTAGTGTTCCACGCGCGCCTCAAAGAGATGAGTGTCAGCCACCATTGACGGGGCCCATCGAGGCCGGTGCCTGCATGCCTAGGGGTAGCGGATAAATTCTGAAAATGAGTTACCGCACCCCTGGGTACTCAGGCAGGGAAGGAACAGGGATGGGCTTTAGTCAGTAAGAGTCTGACACGCCCTCCCGCTCCACCCAGATCGGGAGAAATCATTGGATCATTTCCCCCCCCCCCCCAAAAAGCTGAGGTTACTCAAATGTTCTCATATATTTGAGAAAATCTAGGATAGGACTAATAATGATGAATATATTGAAATACACAATTTTTATATCAGCAAAGGAATAAGACGCAAGAGTTGATATTGCTAAAGCTAATTGAGATGATAACAATTTAGCTAGACAAAAGAAAGTTGGATAATAAGTCCAGCAATTGAATGCAACAATTTAGCAGAGCTTCCCGTATGCTAAATCGTTGAATGGGGCATTATACATTAATTTGCAGATTTAATCAAACATACAGAGTGTAACGGAATCAATTCGTGTGGAGGCCTGTGCCCCAGCAGTTGGGACATTAAATCAATCCGTGTGGAGACCTGTGCCCTAGCAGTTGGGACATTAAAATGCTTATGATGATGATAATGATGATGAACGGAAATGCATATATTAAATACTACTTCTGCAAATAGAAATGGACAACTTTCTTCAAGAAAATCGTATGCATATCCATTACACCCTGTGTATAACAATTAATCACTTTCGTGTTTCTGCAATTCAGTGCGTTCTTAGACACGAATTACATAATGACAATGCTTTAGACAAAGTGCACAGAAACAAATAATCGCATTTTTTTAAACACAAAATAATTCTCCCGACTGAATTTTAATCACGGTGGCCACAAATCTCAACGTATATTAGCCAAGTACGCAGGAGATATTATAGTGCACAAGCGTGTGCGCAGACACAGGTGCACTCTCTGTTCCTTTACTCTCATAGTTCGATGGGACGGCGATCCGACACGACCGAGGTGAGATCAGTAGTGCTATTCTGTAAAATCTCACCGTGATAACTTAGGTGAAGTGAACGTGAAGTGGGCTGTCAATCCATACAATCAAGGCGGAATGACAGTTCACTTCACGCTCACTCCACCTAAGTTTTCACGGTAAGCTGTTAACAGAATCGACCGGCAGGCGCAGAACCAACAGCTTTACTTGCTTTCCGAGGAACAGGGGTGACACACTACCAACTTCTAAACGCTGGGCTGTTACAGAGTAATTTTTAATGGAAAATCCTAACAGCACTTTTTGATCCCAGGACCTCACACTCAGCAGTCCTCCTTAGACTGTAGAATGATGCAAAATTAAAAGCATAACGCAGTAGTAATTAACTCAGAAGCAAACAACCCTATTATCGAGTTTAAGAAGAAAATATCTTCTCACCACAAAAACTGATCAAATCCTTCGTCCTTTTGATCGGCGATCAAGACCAGAAACTAAAGACCCTTCTATAGACAGCGCATGACAGTTACGAACTTTATTTTTAGGGGAGTAAGGTTCGTAATAAAATAAAGTTCACAGCGAGGTCAGGATGTCTGGTAATTCTTTACTATGGAACGCGACGTAAATTCTATCTCGAGGGTTACCTTGTATGGACATGAAAGGGAAAGCCCTCGGCTTCGGAATAAATGTATTGGTATTTTTGCCTCTGAAAAAAAAGTTTTGTCCATGGTTTTTTACATTTGGAATTCAGTCACGGTGAAAATTGCAGAAATTTTCCAACGTTGGAGGAAGACTTTTATGTGGAATGTTAAAATGAATATATTCGTGAGAAATATAAGCAAAAAAGATGTTAGCACATTCCGTCAATGTTAGTAATCAGAAGGCCAAAATCCAGCCTCAACCCATCCAGAAAACACTAAATCACCAACTAACCATATAGAAATCCGGAATAAAATTGTCAATATACATTTCGAATCCCTATTGTATTTTAAGCGGTTCGTTTCAAAATAAAGGTATGTATCCGTGAGGTTTGCTGTCGCCATGTCGTGCGTTCAAAAATGCATTGGCAGGATGAGTGGAATCTTTGCCTTACCCATATATAGAGGAGGCTTAGAACTTACAAGGCTGGGACCGAACGATGTGCAAAATCGATTAAGCATTCGAATTAATCGGTTAATTCGAATCGTTGCAGTTGGCTGGTTAGAATTATTTGAGTTTAGAACATAATTAAGTTAATTGTCAATAATAGTGAATTGGTTTCGGTGGTTCTAATCATGTTTGTTGGCTTTATCAAACAGTTTTATTGCGTTTGTATGTAAATAAAGTGGCATAGAATTAGGAGTACGAATCTAGTTAAAAATTAAAGAGAAATCACATTGCTGAATGGTGTACTTATTATAGAGTATTCTATCAACTCGTATCTATCTATTTATCCATTGTTACTGGCTACTGTCATCCTTCTAGGCAGAGGGCTTTCTTCATGACTTTCAGTCCACCTGTTTGGGTACAGAGCCAGTGTAAACCATTTGGCTTGCTCAATGCGCTATCTTTTGCGTCGTCTGTCACGACTCACAATAGCTTCTGGCTGTGTCAAGGCTCCAACATCTTTATATATAAAACAAAGTCGGGTCAGTTACACCATTTATTACTCAAGAACGGGTAGACCGGTTTTAATGATTTTTGAATTGTTGGATTTGTCTACGTCCCGAATAGCAGAATATCTATTAAAACTTCGGAAAATTCCACGAAAAAAAGAAAAGAAAAAAAAAATAATTTTCCCATACATTGATATCTCGAGAATAGATTCATTTATTGGATTTTGGGCGGTACAAAGTTTGCCGGGCCAGCTAGTTGTAAATCACTCCATTTATTATAAACCATAGTCCCCCGCCGCATCTGTCAGTCTGTTCGCGATAAATTCAAAAACTACTGAACGGATTTTCATGCGGTTTTCCCCAAACGACAGAGTGATTCATGAGGAAGGTTTTATAATTTGTACCCGTGTGAAGCTGGGGCGGGCTAGTGGCTAGTCGCTGTGGACTGTATCATTGTATATCCAAGCAAATTCCTTGTCATTTTCATTAAATAAAATTAAAAAAAACATTTGAAGTAAATATACAACCAATATGCCAATAAAATAAATGCAAAAAAAAAGAACTCAACATCATTGTACAATACTTTAATTGATTTAGTTATAAGGGCGTTACTTTTGGTTTTACGAAGTTACACAGTGATTGCAAAATGGCTTCATTCGTTAACAAAGTACCTATATCGGGTTTAGCATTGACTTGTCTTGCTTTAAATTCACGTTTCCTAGTACATTCAACGACAATCTGCCTTTTAATACTTATTTTTTTTATGGTATCCCTCAGGGTTCATTGTCTCTTTATTAGGTATTGGTCATTATTACAAGCTAAAATGAGATATATGTATCTAATAATGGACTGTCTATTAATTAAATAAATTACAATAGACTATCTTCTATTTGACGAAAAGAGAAATATGGAAGAGGAAGACAAATTGGGATGGGAAAGAGGCAAGGGTGGTTAATATATAAATCAAACATGTCCATGCCAACTCAACATTTTGAAAACACGACGTAAATCAACTCAAATATACTAAGAAATGCGGCGAAATGTGTAAGCGTTTATACGTGAACTATGTATAATCATCTGTTAATTTTTTTTTAAAACAATCGTATTCTTAATGGGGCCCAGTAGAATCCCTTGGGGAACGCCTACAGTTATTGTCGAGTAAACATGTAATTATTATTAAAACATAGCAAAACACTACTAAGGTCGTAGCTAAAGATATGTATGCTTCTATTTCATTAGTTCCTTCTTAATTTTTATTAGTTTATGAATAACTAGCTGTGCCCGCGACTTCGTTCGCGTGGTTGTCGAGAACAAAACAACGTCGTTTAGATAAGAGTATATCACCTTTTTGATGATTTAGATAAGAGTCCTGACTTTGGTATAGTTGATTACGTTAATGCTTCTCTATATACTATGTTAGCGGTGGAATTACCCGGAGCATATACAAAAAGGTTGTTTGGGTTGCTAACACGTGATAGAGAAACATAGAGTTGGCCGTGTGAAAAACAATCAAAAGTAAGGTCTACACCCGCAACGGATAACGTCTGGCCTTGGGCTTTATTAATAGTCATAGCGTAACAGAGGCTTACAGGAAATTGCACACGTTTGAAAGTAAACGGAAAATTATTGGGGATAATGGGTATCCTGGGAATGAAAACAACATCACCGGAGCCGCAACCTGTTAAGATTTCGGCTTCGATGACATTTCGTTGGAGATTTGTTACTCTCAACCGAGTTCCATTGCATAGTTTTGGTGGGCTTAAATTTCTGAGTAGAATGATTGGTACTCCGACTTTTAAATAAATTTTGTGTGCTGGAAGACCTGGTGTATTTAGAGAGTCTAAAAACTCTACTGGATAGTGGGTGGCATCTCCTTCTTCTAAAACCGTGTTAATAGATAAATATTCCCTACTTTCTCCAGAAACATGTACCAATATTTGAGAATTTATTGCTGCTGCTTGGTCGTTGCGAGGTGCCAAAATAGCTCGTTGGCATAGCCAAGCAGCGTCATGGTTCGAGATCTCTGATGGATCTCCGTATACAGAGGAAATGAGTTCCTGCTGTGAGGCAACAGAAGAACACAGGCTTTCGACTAAAGTTACTTTACCTCCTTCTTGAGTCGGGTATGTGCCGTTACCAATTTGAAGTAGTAAATTTGAGAAAACCTGCGCGTTTGCGTCACCTCCCAAATATGCTCGCATATTAAAGCTCAAATTAGTTAATATGACACTACGCCATAAAATAGAGCTCTTTAAACAGGCACCTATTTCATCGGCCCTCGTTCCTCTGGGTATTATAGGGAGTGTCTGCCTGAAGTCTCCACAGAATAGCACCGTTAAGCCTCCCATCGGTCGGTCATTTTGTCTTATATCTCGCAACGTTCTATCTACAGCTTCCACAGCTTTACGATTTGCCATCGTACACTCGTCCCAAACGATAAGGGCGCAATCGCGTAAAACCCTTGCTTTATCACTATTGCGAGACACGTTGCAAACAGGGTTTTCTGTGCGGTCCAAGTCGATTGGTATTTTAAATGTTGTATGTGCAGTTTTTCCTCCTGGTAATAAAGTGGCAGCTATTCCTGAGGAAGCGACGGCAAGGGCAATTTTGTTTTGGCTCCTTATTTGAGCCAAGATAACTTTAGTGAGGAAAGTTTTACCTGTTCCACCAGGTGCATCTAAAAACAGCATTTCTCCTAATGAATGTTCTACACTACAGCATACTCTATCAAAGATTTGACGTTGTTCTGTCGTCAAATTTGAACAGCCATTTCGCAATATTTCTGCTAACTCTTCGGGGTTGTAATTTATTTCAGATGTATACTCCCTATTAATTCGTTCCCCACCAACTGTCGGTGTCGGCAAGCCGTATTGACTGAGGGGGTTCCCTCCTATACTTGTAACTATATCTTGTATAGCCAGCAAAGCCCTATTATGGCAGCTTTCACGTACTTGGTCAGAAGTTTCACTATTTATATTTTGCTGTCTCAAAAAATCTTCGGCAAACGCGTCTTTATATTTTTGCCACAACTGCCCAGCGTCCGATAGGCCACAAAATGTCAACAAAATGGCAAATAAATGGCGCAAACGATGTGGACTATCACTGACGCATGCTTCGGCTAAAGCATCATCCCAATGCTGATCGCCATCTAATAAATGCCGTGCGCGGCAAGCAGCTTGAAATGTGGGATATTCTATATCGTCCACTTTGCGGAGCTCAGCAAAAGAAGTAGGTCCTCGCACTGTGTGAAGAAGAAGGCGTAAATAATAACACTCTGCATTATTTGGGTGCACCGTGTATACTCTTCCAATCACGTGTTCTTTAAAAATGCCGGACTCGCCTTCTACAGCAGTTCCACGTCTCCTGCGATTAAAAACACCTTGCTGCTTGTTATAAGTATAATAATGTGGCACTTCATTGTACAACAGAGACTTAGCGAAATTGTCTCTTTCGCAAAGGCGAAAGAATGCGAGCAAGGTGGTTTGTCTTGGGTTGTTCATTCTTTCTGCCACATTTTCTGGCTGAAAGTAAACTCGCTGCCCGCCTTCCAGGTGCACGTCAAGATGGATGACTGGCGGATACCTTTCATGAATAGGGAAACTCAAAATGCGCCAAACTGCCTCCGAAGAGCTTATGTATCGGCCAGATTGATACCTTGTCACTTCATCAAATTGGTTGTTATTTCTTAGTGCTATCATGGCTTGATCACTACCTTTATTAACATATTTACATATATATTTTATAGATTCGACGCTATTACAAATTTCAACATTAATGTGTGCTTGAAAAGCGTTTGACAAAACTGGAGAATACGGTACCACCCAACTATTATTTAGAATTATTTCTTGTCCACGGAATCTGACAGTAGCTGTGAAACCACCTTGTGACGGTGATCTTCGCCGGTATTGCGGATACCCATTTTCCCCAGCCATAGTTAGTTCTTTCAGTGCTCTGGGGTATTTTTTTGAGCATTGACCATCTTTCATGCACGGTGATTCCCTGTTTAAGAGGCCACATGGCCCGTGAACCATATGTGTTTTTACTATGTCATGCAAAATCGGATCTGCATTATAGTCCGGAAATTCTGCACTTATGACACTGTCTATAGCATCGGGACGAATTTTTTCTTCCAGCCACAGAAGAATGTGCGCGTGGGGTAAACCACGCTTTTGCCACTCGACGCTATACATAAAACAAAGAGTTGAACCGAAAACTTTCTCCTTTGTAAGTAGATTAATCAAGACTTTGAGTTTTAAATGAAAAATCCTAGCAATAATGTCATGTCTGTCGTATGACGCCTGTCCTGTGAGAAGTGCCTGGCAAATCTCCGTCCACTTTGGATTTGTTGTAAATGTTATAAAAAGGTCCGGCCGGCCGTATTTACGGACGTAACAAAAAGCATCTTGCGTTCGTTCGTGCATATACCGCGGACCGCCTGTGAAACTGGATGGCAAAATAACCAATCGACCCAAGTTTTCGACGTTATTATCTGATTGCATGGCGTCCCGCAAGTGCACGTATTCTTCAGCGCGTAACCGTCGCTGGTTAGTGCGAATATACACTAAACGTTCAGTTTCTATTTTTGCGTACATGTCCACAATAAATTGGCTGAACAAACCACGAAATCGTTGCAAATATACGAAACTGTTTTGCCTTATTTGTAAAAGGTAGGAATAGTATTGTTGAGCAGATATTTTTTTTTGATAATTAGTGACTCTCGTAGTAGGGTTCACTTGGTACAGCCCAAAATTGTACCCATCTTCACCATGACAATAAATTAGTGGATATTGCAGGGCGTCGTAAGCTCGGTGGGTTTCCAAAATGCGTTGAAGGCGATCGTCGCGTGTACGCAACACGATATCACGTCTCTCACACTCCTGGTCGACTAAAACAACTGCAACTTCATCTGCGACGGGTGCATTGTGTCTTCCACGGTGTTCACCCACAGGACGTCTATCGGCACTTATAACAATTTTGAAATCATTGCTGCCTTGTGGAATTGACTCCAATGCAGCTTTGAATTCACGAACGTACTGGTTAACGTGATGCAGCAATTCTTGAAGTTGACCCAAAAGCTCAGCATTGAGCTGGGGAAAATTGTGATTTCTAACATTGAGCTGTTGCGTGTAATCGGATACAAAATAAATTTGGAGAAATTTGGGTTCATTTTCTGGCAGCAAAGATCCAATAAGGTGATAAACTTGACCTTGTACTTTGAAGGTTGGCATGAACGGTCCTTCCGTTATTTGTTTTGCCCCAAAGGAAGTCATTTGGAAAGCACTGTTATATAAACGAATATTATCCAAAAAACGGTTCGACTGGGGATGATCGCCATTCAGGAGACTTTTAAGTAAGTGTGGTGGATCTTGGAAATTTGGAAGAACAATTTTTCCATTTGAGCAGCACATTCCATCTGTCTCTTTCCTCCATTTCAAAGCATGACAAAAATTACAAATTTCTCTCATGTCACCCACGAAAGTAAAGCCAGCATAATTAATTCTAGACGAATATGTGAACCCTGATTTTTCCCTATTGTCCCAAGGTAATAAAATATTTGCATCGTCATTTTCCATGGACTCATCAGCTCCGCTATTTGTTTCTCTATTCATATGGTATCGAGCTCGTTCTATTTCTAGGCGAGATTGACGTTGTTCTGCTGTTTCTGCTCGTCTTAGTTCATCTATTCTTTCCCTTTCAGATGCAAGATAACTTTCATTGTTTCTTTGTACACCTACATAGTTATGTCTAGCTATTTGTAATCGTTCTTCTCTTTGGGAGAGAGATTCAGACTCGCGCGAGAGAGCGTGTCGCTCTCGGTCAGATGACAGACGTGCTTGGCGTTCCTCGATACTCTCTTGAGAACGCAAAGTCGCGGTCCGAGTTCTTTGCGAACTTAAGCGCGACTCCCTTTCTGTGAAAGTCTCTGACTCGCGTGAGAGAGACTGGCGCTCCCGATCAGCAGACAGCCGAACTTCGCGTTCCTGGATATTCTCTTGAGAACGCAAAGTCGCGGTCCGAGTTCTTTGCGAACTTAAGCGCGACTCCCTTTCTGTGAAAGTCTCTGACTCGCGTGAGAGAGACTGGCGCTCCCGATCAGCAGACAGCCGAACTTCGCGTTCCTGGATATTCTCTTGAGAACGCAAAGTCGCGGTCCGAGTTCTTTGCGAACTTAAGCGCGACTCCCTTTCTGTGAATGTCTCTGACTCACGTGAGAGAGAGTGGCGCTCCCGATCAGCAGACAGCCGGTCTTCGCGTTCCTGGATACTCTCTTGAGACCGCAAAGTCGCGGTCCGTGTTCTTTGTGAACTTAAACGTGACTCCCTTTCGGTGAACGTTTCCGATTCACGTGAAAGAGCGATGTGCTCTCGGTTAGCAGATAACCGTGCTTCACGATCTTCTTCCGATTCCTGAGACCTACAAAGTCTCATCCTTTTCGCATTTCGGCTACGCAGCGAAAGGTTAGTTTTTTTTCTTTGAGGCATTTTCAAGGAAAATTAAAGCAATAAACAAAACTAACAACACTTATGACTGAATAGCCTACAAACTTAAAAGATCGGTGCGTCGAACAGTCTAGTGTGACAACGTATCGTCTGTTCGTGGTCGTGACTCAACGAATTGGCAACACTAACTTACTGTATAACGATTGGCACTATTGGATTCAAACTACGAAGTAAATCAAATACAATCTTTACTTCGTACTTCAAACCAATGACCAAAGTTGACCAAACGAAACCAATAAGATAAGCAAATACTTTTTTTTCGACCAATTTAGAAAATCGATAAACCAAGCAACCAAAGAACTTTTACGACACACGCAAGAACTTTTAAGACACCTAACGAAACCCAATTTGCCTAGTAAACACGGTGGACGTCATCCTCGCGCGGAAAATCTTAACACCGCGATTCAGAAAATGACGTCATTTGCACAACGCCATCTATCGGATTTAGATTTCAACTATCAACATTAGTTCTATTTTTAGTCTTAAGATGTCGTTGCAAGTACTATACTTAATTGCGTAACGTAATATTTTACTTCTTGAACTCACTAAATTAATCATATCTTTTGATAGAGTGAACCGATTTCGATGAAACAAAAACTAAGTTAATCCTCAAGTTGCGTATAATTTTTGTATATAAACATTGTCAGCATTGAATTCGTAGATTTTACGTGATGTGCGCACAAACAAACAGACAAACAGACAAAAATTTCAAAAATGATGGAAATGGGTTCTGTTACTTATCTTTTCACACGCTGGCTATTTTTCGTTTCAATTTCTTCTATGTACAAAAATGACTTTTCTACAGATTTATTATATGTATAGATGTAATCAAATGCTTAAGATTGATCTTCATGTGTTATAGAAAACATTATAAAGTATTTCTATTGACTTAATGACATGCTTATTTTTGCACAATGAGTCTTATCACGTCAAGTATTATTTAAACTAATTACACAGTATAATGAGTAGGTACACCACATTGAAAAGTGAAACAGAAAAGCGAAGAAAATTGTGTAAAGACGCGTTTTAAAAAGAATATTGTAATTATTCTTAATGATTGACCCAAAACTCCACTTTCAATTTCTGACGTAATGTTTGATCTGACATTTTAAATATTTTTTAATTAATTATCTTATAAAGTTTTGTTATTTTGAAATGGTTTCTTGTAATTGACTGGTTTAAAATCAGGTTCTTCGTTCAGTGGTCAATGTATTAGTCAAAGCATTCTTTATTTTGATTTTTATTCTAATTTCTTTAATATGGTTAGCTCGTGGGAATTTAAAGTATTTTTATAAAAATGTAAAGCAATGCTAGGTGGCACGTTTGACTCGTTATCTCATGTTCTATGTAGTGTAAAGTTGAATAGCCCGTAATCGGTGAAACCAGCGAATAAATGAAAAAAAAAAAACTATTTTAAATCGGTTCATTGACTTGTTACAATGCGTTGTTAGTACTTGCTAGTTACTTTTTGTTTTCTGATAAGTTTGAAATAATATTTCTTATACTAATGGAGTTATGTAGTTTTTGTAACTACTTCTCCAACGTCTTTGAGAAAATCTGGAATGTTCATTTCTTTATGAGTGTTCAAAATGCAGACTACCTCGCAAGGGAATATGTTTGGTACCCTCTTAAAATTATATTGTTGCTGGTATAGTTAGTTCCTACGTTAAATAATTAAAATTCGATGTTTGCAAATAAACCATAATTATGCCTGAATATGGCTAGAAAGGAGGCTATTATGCTGTCGGTAAATAGAGTACGGAAAAATTACCCAATTTACCCTAAGTTATTTAAGATGGGGGATGGAGAATGATATGCCTTTTTTTTTTGCTGTTTGAAAATCATCCTATGACTTCTCTCCCGCTCTGCGTGGAGCGGGAGCGCGTGTCAGACTCTTACTGACTAAAACCCACCCCTGTTCCTTCCCTGCCCTGAGTACCCGGGGGCGCGGTAACTCTGTTTCGAATTTATCCACGACCCTGGCGTCGGCCAAGACTGGCCCCGCCATAGAATGATCTGCCTGAACGTGAAATTCAACTGTTTTCGCCAAAAAAAAACAGTAAACTGTTGTTCAATCTCAAGAATGTTTGTCATTCCTAACGTTCGTGCTGTAATGAAAACAACCAGTAACTAGACTTATCAAGTTGAACCAAAACGAACTTCCGCCAATTGTGTTTCAGATAGCAATGTTGAATTTCCTTTAAACTCTAGGTTATCTGGTTTTTTAAACAAACTCTAATAAACCTTTACAATGTTTTGAAAAAAGCCACATTTTGACAGCCTTAAAAATGTGGCTGAGCCAAAATAGAGGTGGAAAGCGGTGGACCGAGTGCTGTGATGCAGCTTGGGAGAGGCCTATGTCCAGCTGTAGACTGGAGATTGTTTGGCATATACCAGTAACTTGCACAACAGTATGTTAGTAGCTTGCATAACACCTTGTAACAAGTTATGGGTCCGTACTATGATGTTTCAATACCATCATGACTCCACTGTGAAAAAAAAAATAGTGTTGTTCAGTCTGCATAGCTTGGTCTCTCTCTCAAACTGGAACAATAATGTAAAACCAGCAAACGCTTTTGTAAGGCTCAAGATAGATTAATTGAGATACATACTTATAGTATGAACTGAGAGTTCCTGGGCATGAAGAAAAGAGAATACGGGAGGCAAAAGTTTGAGAGAAATAGAGCGATCATGATGATCACCAGTAGTTGTCTCTTTCTGGCTATCAGGAGCAGATGAGTCCTGCGTAAGGACATTGAGACTGAGAACAGAGACTGATTTGGACGCGCGGTCACTTCATCTCTTTTTACGGTGTGGTCAAATTTTGAAGCTCAATGACAAGCAAGCTACTAGGCTACTTTAGTGCAAGCAACAGGCAAGTGTATTACGAGCTTAAAAGGTGTACAAACGTCATCACTTGCAAGACTTTGTCCATCTTTGTTCCTTTACGACCTCGTATCTTATCATTAATAGCTTCAATTAATAGGTCTTCGTTAATACAATAATTGTATATTTTTATTACCGAACCGCTGCTGTCTTCGAGATTACTATGAATTAAGGTTATGGATACATTTCGTCGCAAGTAGCTGACGCCTGTGTTAACTGCAACGCAAATGTCATGGCCGTCTTTATCACCATATTATGGATATTACGATTACCTACTGAATGTTTTATTCATTATCATGTTCGAGCTATTTAAAGTTGATGTGTAGTGGTGTCGAATGCTTTTGACGGTTCTAAATTTTTGGGGTGAAACATAGTTTTGGTCAGATTTTGAGAACATGCACTCACGTATTTTTCCCAGTGGGTAGGCAGAAACTACAGGACCCCTATCTGCTAGGATTCTCATACATACTCTTATTACTTTGTTTATATTTATACATATCAGATCTCTTCAAACTTTGATAATATTGTCAGTAATTTAGTTTTTAACCGTATGTACTTTTTAACGTATGTTTAGACGTGTACTAGGCTTTTAAACTCATTTTTTTCTGTGTTTTTTAATTCATAAACCATCGAAACAAGCATTTCTAAATGTTTTGTTGCCAAATAAGTAAATAATTAATTCAGGGTATTCAGGGAATCGTTCCTATTACCACAATCGATTAGATATGCAAATGTAGTACCTGTTCCACTCTTAATAACACTAAGGCATCATAAGATCACAATATTCGAACATTAATTTGTACAGGTGATCTAGTATCCGGCTACTTTTAATGGTAACAATGTTACCACTACAAAGAAACACGTGAAAATCAACCTTGCTGTAAAGACCGAAGGATCAAGTCATGTGTAAATAGATGTGTGAATTACAAGCATATGGCTAGTAGTTCTGCAATTATAGATGAACATATGCTCTGAGGCACGTGCCACTCGCAAAACAGGAATGGGCATCAAGGGAGCTATTTTTTTTTGTTCCAAAAAAAGTTTTCTTGTTTCGTCTTATAAGTTTTTTGTAGATGACAAAGAAATAATAATGCCTACAAATGGCCTACAAAGTAAGATGTAGATTTCATTGTAAAGAGGGTTTTTTAAAATGACGCACACCTGATGGCACTTAGGCGCTGGCTCCACGAGCGAGAGAATCGCGACGAGTCCGCCCTTATATCGTCGGACTATCTCCACGAACGAGCGATAATTCCGCCGCGTATCGTCGCGAGTCGTAACGGAATCGCAGCGTTTCCGCGACGACTCGTAACGGTATCGCCGCGTTTCCTTGACGACGCGTTGCAAAAGAAAAAATTCAGTTACGTGCCAGACGAGAGCGAAATAAGTAGTGTCTCAGTCGATAAAATAATTCTTTATTATGGATATAGTGTTGTGGGGTGGTTCTGCAAGTACGCTAGTGAATATGCAGTTATTGTTATTGTTAAGAAGGGAAAAAAAGCGCCGTTGGTGGACACATCCCATGTTGCTACGTCGTGAAAGTCATGGTCATTCACATTTCCATGTGAATTATGAAGAATATCGAAATCATTCAGAATGGTTTGAAGATGAATATTTAATGCAAATTCCATTGTACTATTGTTTAAAAAGCTTCTCGAAACGTCCTTGCTTAACGAGAGGCAACGCTGAAATGACGCTGCGTTTGACAGGGCGCCCGCTGCGCGCTCGTAGCGAGCGCGCGGCGTGCCCGCTGCTAGTCGCGGCGGGCTAGCGACGATGTAATGACGTTTCACGCGCTCATTGCCACTCGTCGCATCGCGGCGATAATATCGCCGTGTGGAGACGGTTCCATAGAGAGTGTATAGAAATACGTGGCACGACGATAATATCGCCGCGATTCTCTCGCTCGTGGAGCCAGCGCCTTAGGCGTTAGGTCCAGACACCAGTCAAAATGGTTCAAATAATGTCAAAAACTGACATTAGTTGAGTTGTTTTTTTTTTGTTCCTCTTGGAACAGGCTAAGGCCTGTTGACTCCTCCTCAACTCAACTCCTGATGACTAGGCTGCCTAGTCATCAGGAGTGAATTTTGTTTTCCTTTAGAATGCAGATGTAACACCTTCTAATGTTTTTTTTTGCAGTATTTAGCAACAAATGTGTCGAGTCAGCCTTCTCGGCAAACTTCGCTGAGGTAGTCAATACTACAATAAAATTCTCAGCTCCATTTTACCGAGATCGCGCCTGTTTCAATGATTCCACATAATGTCCAGTTGCGTAGACACTTAATGCACAAAACTACACCAATTTTACATCACAATAACGACTAGGAATCAATTAGCGAATAATTAAAACGGCCACTGAACTCGAGAAAAACTACAACGTCATGTTTACGTCATTTTGTTTCGTTTTCAGAGAAAAGGGCTTGACGACTAAGCAGCGCCAGCTGATGGTCTAAATTTTCCTGAAAAGCCTTATTCGGAGAGAGGAGAAAACATACTTGGTCTTCGTGTCGATTTTAATGACCATGAGTACTTTTGTTCTAGATAATTGTTTAATGTCACAAAACAAGACTTTTTCTATAGTGTTATTTGTTTTGTCACAGTTAATAGTGTAATTTACGTAGAAATTATTATCTTTAATCTAACTGTAATAATGAATCTAACTGCGTATTAAAAATAAAATTCCTAAGTTTACTCCGATAAAAAGTAATGAGAATTGTAATGAAAAAAGTAATTTGAATTAAGTTTTGCTCCGATAAAATGTATAACATTTTTAATTGCAATTTATACCTAAATGCATTAAATGTAATCATAAAATCTTAGCTGCAGTAAAGTTAATTTAGAAAAAATAAATACTTTCTTGGCAAAAGTCTTCACGCAGTGGATGCCAGAAAAAGGACGGCGCCGCTGAGGTCGGCCCGCCGGGTGGCGGGACGACCTCGACTGGAACCGCGAGGGCACTGGAAGCACGGAAGAAGAGTTCCTGGAAGGACTTGGAGGAGGTCTTAGCCCAGCAGTGGGACAATGTAGGGTCTTAAAAAAAAACTTTCAATAATACTTTAGGGGCATGAATCCTGGGGCCGTATTATGGCGTCATGGTACTCCTGCCAATGTTGTGGGAGTGATTGTAAGAGTCATCACGACCCTGGCACAGGCAACTGAAGGGAAACGGTTGGGTTTTAGCCAGTAAGTCTGACACGCTCGCCGCTCCACCCAGAGTGGGAGAAGTTATTTATTGATTTCCCACACTATATAAAAAGGACGTCATGGTAGGGCGGTTTTTTTTTGTTTTTTCGGGGTGGTGGGAGTCATCCAATGACTTCTCCCGCTATGGGTGGAGCGGGAGGGCGTGTCAGACTCTTACTGACTAAAACCCACCCCTGTTCCTTCCCTGAATGAGTGCCCAGGGGTGCGGTAACTCATTTTTAGAATTTATCCGCTACTCCTAGGCATGCAGGCACCGACCACGATGGGCCTCGTCAGTGGTGGCTGACACTAATCTCTTTGAGGCGCGCGTGGAACACTACGCGCCGTCGACTCACGGGCCTGGTGCTAATCGGACGGCGAGCTACCCACTGCTCGCCGTCCGCAGGCCCGGGTATGGTAGGGAGGCTGAACCTACTTTAATTGAAGTCTGTGCATGGCTTCTTAGTGAGTCACTCCCTTTTCGATCCATGTCGTTCACAAAAATCGATCTTGGTATCATCATCATCATTTCAGCCGAAAGATGTCCACTGCTGGACATATGCCTCCCTCAAGTGACGCCACTACGACCAGTGATGTGCGTCTCGCATCCATCGACTACCCGCGACCCTCACCAGCAGGTGTATTTGCTAACTCAGTTGCTTTGACGTATAAGAAAACAAAAATGTACTACGTAGTGCTATTATAATCGATGTCCACCGAGCAATGTACAGCAAAGTGCCTATCAAATTGATGTACACTAAGTTAGCGAATACACCTGCTGGTTATCGGTTCACCGGTTCCAACGCTGCGTTATCCGGTACACGGTCGCTACGCCAGAGCTTTTCGGCCTCATCGATCTTGGTACAGTTAAAAAAAAATCTTCATAGAGTCCAAAAGTTGTAGAGTGTCTTCTCCATATATTCCTGTTCTCTCAACTTCATAGCTTTTTCAAAATCAGTCTGCAAAGTGCACCTGTGTCCTACACCTGTAACTCCTAGTTTTTATTTGAATTTCTAATCACAAGTACGTATTAATTAGGAAGTAATCGATTGTCAATAGTTATTGTGCGTCTGTTAGTAGTAAAATTGTTAACGTTTTTCTGTATTGACACCTTGCTCATTTTTATTGCCTTTATGGTGTTGGCCATGTTGGCCAAGCTATTGGGTCCATTGCTGGGTTATTTTGTATTAAGATGAAGGTTTTCAATGCAATGGAAAATTATATAGGGCCAATATTGGTCACAGAAGTCAAGACCATGAACAAAATTAGTAAATTGCTATTGAGGCATAGTTCTAGTAATATTATAAATGCGAAAGATTTTATGGATGGATGGATGTATGTTACTCAATCACGCCTGAATGGCTGAACGGATCTGGATGAAATTTAGCACCGAGATAGATTATAGTCTCGAATGGCAAAAAAACAATAATTTATAATGGGGGCAGTATTAAATGATAAATGATAAATGATGTTTATTCAGTAAATAGGTTACAAGGAATACTTTTACACGTCAATGGTTTTTGTCAGTTTAAGCTAGATGAGGCCGGTGTTTCCTAGCTGACTACCCTGAGAAGAAACACCGAAACAAACTCAGAGGTCAAAGTCTCTTCAGTCTGTATTAACTTCACGCAGGCGAAGCCGCTGGTAGAAGCTAGTAAATAATTTTAAAAAAATTACAAAAAAAAAACAACCGACTTCAAAAATAGAAAATACACTAAAAATTTAAAAAATAACTTTAATTTCGGAGGTCAGTGTTTGTATTTTATTTCTTTCTTCGTTATGTGACACCGACTTCCGAAATTAAAGTATTTTTTTAATTTTTAGTGTATTTTCTTGTTTTGAAGTCGGTTGTTTTTTTTTGTAAAAAAGTTTTTGTTCTACCCCAGAAAAAACCCAATAACATGGAACGTGAAATTTAAACATACTCGTAATTGGAGAAAACAAAAACGTCATCGAGGTATATGTATTTTTCGTTTTTGTTCAGTTTCTCGAAAAGCAATTTCGATAAAATTTATATGGGACCACCTCGGGAGTATATTCTTTCGGACAAAAATAATAATTTTAAAAATCGATCCATAACTGACGGAGAAATCGGCGGATATACATAAAAAAAAAAACATACATACAGTCGAACATAGAACCTCCTCCTTTTTTGAAATTCGTTTAAAAATAGTAAAAATACCTAATGGTTTATTAAACAATTGGGTAGATATTTCTACTATTTTTAACAGAATTAAAATAAATGAAAAGTAAGTAATCTATTTGCGCTAACACTAACTTATCTCTAGCTTCATATTCACATTACTGGACTAACATGACATAACAATTAAAGATAGCCACTAATAGCAATAGCCATTACGCTGTGACATAAGAAAACGTTATCGTTTTCCCTAATAGGCCACGTGGTTACGTCACGGACATCTCTTACGCGTTCGTGGAGCCCTGGTACTTCAATCCGTAGTTAAGACGATTTAATCCAGGTTTAACGGTTTAGGACGCACACCAATGAGAATGAATTCGATCAACATAGGTACCTTAATTGCGTTCGAGATCTGTCAGTGTCATTATTGCTATGTAATGACACTTAAAAGCTCTTGAATTGAATACGGTTTAGTGCAGTATTTGCGTTTTGTTTTATTGATGACATTCGCCCTTAATCTAACATCAGTTTTTCTTATATGTTGCTGTTTCCTTCCTATAAAAAACGCGTAATTAGGTACGTTGTTTCATATATTTTGAAACATATGGAGTTAGAAGTAAATGGATGGTTATACAGAGGGTGTAATTTTTAATACCGCTTTTGCCCTTAGAACTGAACAACTCTCTTCAAGGTAATCATAGAAAATCATCAGCTAATCAAATATTTTTTTGGAATTGACTATTATGTTCTCTAAGTTGTTCTTTTAACACATGTAACAAAAATAGTTATGAATATAAATGTAGATGGATGGAGAGGGAGAGGGAGGCCAAAGAAAGTATGGATGGATTGTGTGAGGAGTGATATAAAAGAAAAGGGAGTTAGTGATAGCGTGACGGCTGACAGGACAGAATGGAAGAAAAAAACGTGTTGCGCCGACCCCAAGTAACATGGGATAAGGGCAGGAAGATGATGATGAAGTAAGTTGTCCTTTTCTGTTGGCAGAATGGCAGTGTGTATGTAAAGTATTACCACGCATTTCCGTTACACCCTGTCGTAGCCAGCCCAGTAATCATCAGCTGTCCCCACTGCTGGGGCACAGGCCTCCTCTCTGTGAGAGGGTGTCGGCCGTAATCCACCACGCGGGCCCAATGCGGCTTGATGGATGTCACATGTGTTCCAATTTTTGGTTCAAGGACATGCCGGTTTCCTCGCGATGTTTTCCTTCACCGTTTTTGAGAGCAGTGGTGATGAAATAATTTACACTAAGTTAAGCGTCTGCCTGAAGCAGTGCAGGAGCAGTGGTGGCCCAGTGGTAACGGCCGCGACTTACAAGTTGTAGGTCGTGAGTTCAAACCCAGGCCGATGTTGCCTTGTTAATATTTCCTGTATAAAACGAATAATTGCTTTGTTTTATAAAATGTAATAAATATTTAAAAAAAAAACGGAATTAGATGGAAATGTGGGATGTGAATGGGTATAAAAGTAGAGGAAGACAAAAAAATGATGAATGGACTGTGTGAATGATTGTATGGCTAGAAAGGTGATTATTAAGATGACAGCCAATAGAGAGAAAAGTATGGAAGAAGAAGAAATGAAGTGAGGTACAAGGGGTGGTGATGATCATAGAATGGCGAGTTCACCAGAATCACAATAAAGGGCTCGACCTTTATTTTTATACCATACATGATAAATGTTAAAAAAAAGCGACTGCATAAAGGATGATTCACGTTACACCGGGGCTCGGTGGCGACACGGTGTAACGTGAATCATCCTTAAAACAACTGAAAAGTTCCAAACAAGTTACTTATCTATCAAGCAGTCTCATGCATGGTGGTATTTGTCTTAGTTCAATCAAAGTAATGTCACCAAAATTACCTTCCTCCTGGGGCAGTCAGCTAAAAACACGGATCAGATATTTGAGCTTAAAATTGATTGAATATCTGGTCTGTGTTTTTTAGTGACTATATGAAAGCTAAGTTCGATTATGAAGGACTAGTACTTCGCCCGTGACTTCGTGTACCTGGATTTCGAAAGTATTTATAGCCTATAGCACCCACAAATAATGTAGCCTGCTACCAGTGAAAACATTTTTAGAATTAGATCATTAGTTCCGGAGATTACGTATGTACGGGACATACAAAACTTACAAACAAATAAGATAAGATAGAATAAAGGAAGGAGAGATATGTAGCAATAACAAAAGCTTTGACAAATAATTTTCTGCCAATTGTTAGTTCAAAAATTCTGCGGGTCATCAAAAAGATGACAATCCTAAATGAAGTAAAATTAAATTAATTAAGTTTCCAAATCCTCATCAATTGGTCATGTTAGGTTATAATTTATGATTTTATGACTTTATTTCCTTCCTGTGGACTCTGAACTCTATCAGTGTGGTTTTGCGTCGGTGTATCCAAGTCATGGTTCAAAGTACAAAAGTTTATTTATGTTGAGTAATATTACCTTAGAACCCGTCAAGCCCCACATTAGCAAACACAATTAAAAACTTATTGTCGCGTCTCCTTAAGGAGATGTGAGGGGCCTGCCGAATTAAAAGTAGTTGACCTATTTTGGATTAAAGTCAATTAATTAATTCGGGGTAGTGTTGTCCCAGTGGAAATTTGTATAAATTATGTCATCAGCATTGCTCTCAAAACGGTATAGGAAAATATCTTGAGGCAACCGGTGTGTGCCGTCCATTCCACGCTCATGCAAGCATCACTCATTTCCAAAAGTCATGACTGATGGTTGGTGATAAAAACCGGCCAAGTGCGTGTCGGACTTCGCACATTAAGGGTTCCGTACTAAATGTGGGAATTATCAATGAAAAAATCTGATTAATCAATATATTGAAATTTTTTAGTAAAATGTACGTAATAACAAACAATGACACCAAATTTCAAGTTCATAGTTCAATAGGAAGTTAAAGAAGACAGACGACGAACAGACAGACGGACACGTGAGTGACAGCAATAGGGCTCCGTTTGGACTCTTCGGGTACGGAAGCCTAAAAATCAAAGTATCGAGATATATTCATGCAACCATCAGTCACTGTATTTGAAGATAGGCTATCACGACCTTGGCTGTGGTTAAACTGACAGCAGAACCTACCTTGTAATGGACGCCTTAGAACTTGGAAGACATGCGACATCCACCAACCCGCACTGTGTCTGTATGGTGGACCAGTCTCTCTCCCAGGGAGGAGGCCTGTGTCTATTATAGCCCAGTCTCTCTCCCAGAGAGGAGGCCTACTGTGTCTATTATAGCCCGGCCTCTCGCCCAGAGAGGAGGCCTGTGTCTATTTTAGCCCAGTATTTTTCCCAGAGCGGAGGCCTGTGTCTATCATGGATTGCATGTGTTTATGCAAATTTAATTGACTCGATATGAATTTTAACTCAACATTTCTGAAGAAGCACAGGACCGGTCGATGTGGTGATGCTTTTTGGGTTTCTAGAGTCCGAATGAAAAACGGAACCCTTATTATAGGATTACTCGTGCGTCTGTCTGTCTGTCCGTCTGTCACAGCCAATTTGCACTGAATCTTCTTGACCGATTGATTTGTAATTTTGCATGAATATTTGTAACCCAAACACGGACATGGAAGGCAAATAAATAAATTTGAAATATGGGCGTCACTTTTGTGGGTGCAAATAAGAAAATGAAAAAAAAAGTTTTCAAATTGTAATACGCTACATATCAAATGAAAGGACTTATTGTAAGGATTTTAAATATATTTTTTTCATAACTTCAAAATAAGTTATTTAAGAAAATAGTTGAAAAATTACCAATCGGGACACCTTATCTCCGAAACCACTAAGCCTAAAATTTTGAAATAAAAAGTACTATATTTATTTATTTATTAAAACTTCATGCAACACAAATGTACAAAGGCGGACTTAATGCCTTAGGCATTCTCTACCAGTCAACCAAGGGTGGTGGAGAGATAACATGGCAGGTGTATAAACTGAAAAAAAAAATTAATACTAAGACGAAAATAATTACAAAAGTCTATATATATAGTTAAAATAAACATACATATATATTACTACTACTACACTACCACCGCACCACCACCGTACTATATGTACGAGTAGTTCTTTACTTAGAGATTACAGGAAAACGTACCTTTATATAGTTTAATTAATAATAAATATTAGATAAAAATATGATTAGTTCGGAACCCTTTTGCACGCGAGTCCGACTCGCTGAGCCGGTTTTTTTTTTTATATTTTAGGTTCGCGTTTGACCGCTATCTGACCCGATGGCAAGCGATGATATAGTCGACAATGCAGCACGCTTGCCCAGAAGTAACCTATTCAATTTTGTCCTAAAGAGCTGCAGGTTGAAGGTCTATGTCTAGCAACAGACGTCTTTCAGCTGAAATTATGATGATGATGATTTCTTTCGCTTTATAATATATCTTTTTTTTGCGTTTTTTTTCTAAATTTACGTCATTATTTAGACAAATAAAATAACTTTATGCTGTGTGAATTAAGGGGCTTATTTAAAAAAAAAACCAGCTTCTACCAACGATTTCACCCGCGTGGAATTAGTACTTCCCTCACTATAAATTATAGCCTATGTGCTATTCCAGACTATAAACTATCTCTGTGCCAAATTTCATCCATATCCGTTCAGCCTTTCTGGCGTGATTGAGTAACAAACATCCATCCATTCATCAAAACTTTCGTAAGTAGGAGTTTTTTTAATTATTTTTTTTGCTAAGATATATATTAAAATGACTTTGTGATTAGTTTGAACACTGATTAGCGAATTCTTAATTCAAAGTCTTCTATGAAATATTTAAATTTAGAATCCAGCTGTTTTATAAATAAGGATGCATGTGTTTATTCTTTAAGTGACAGATAAAAATTAATGCATACCATCTCATTACATACTAAAAGAGACAACCCTTGTTAAAATTCTACAAAAACAAACAAAACGTATTAATTACACCTACTTAACCATATTCGTTTCTACTCCTTTCCTAATAAATTACAAAATTATAATTGACGTCCCATTAAAATTTAAACACAGTGTAAATACATGACTTAGGCATCTGCAGCTTGTATGTTACTGTTGATAGTCAGTGCCTATATCTAGATGCGATCTAGATAGCATAGGCATTATATTCTGATACACCTTGGCTTGATAAAGGTATTCAATTCAAAAGAGGCGCGTTTTGGGTTGTCTTATTTTTCTGAACGTGTGTACTGTAATGGCAACCGAGGTGGTAGTTATGCGTCAAATAGGTGATTTTAGATATCTAGGGGCACGGCAGTGTCCCCGCCAAGTCGAGCGCGAAGCAACGCTGCCGTACCATCCTTTTCTGGAACAATTTCGCCGCATTTTCAGGCCCCTATTTGAGAACCTCTGGATGAGACCAGAACGCTGAAACTTTCGTCATCTAGTAAGCTATAATCACACACTTAAAATCCAAAATTTCAATTCAAGTTTCTACCGTTGATCGCATTTTTTTCAATATCTAGAGCGTGAAAAAATGTTCAACTGTCGTACATTTATTACACGTTAGTCGTTACAGGTCAACGGCCAAGTCACATAACATTAAATATAATAATAAAGAAATTGCAGTAGGGACCTTAGACTTGGCTCAACTTTGTCTAGAGATTTCATTACTTTTTAGAGATAAACAAGCAGCTCCATAAAGACTTGGCTATTTTTTTACAAAATGTTTTTGGTGGGTTTATTTTACAAGACATGCATAAGTTGTATAAGAATTATGAGAAGTGGGGTCCCAGTGGTGGTCGAACCTAGACAGGCGCTTTAATATGTGTGTGAATTATTGATTATCATTGCTCGCAAAACGGTGAAGGAAAACATCGTGAGGAAACCGGGCACCAAAAACTCGAAGACATGTGTGTGTGTGTAGAGCATAAGCTTGATCTGGAGCCTAGTTTTTTTTTTTGGGCGTGTGGGAAATTATCCAAAGACTTCGCCCGCTCTGGGTGGAGCGTGAGGGTGTGTCACTCTTACTGACTAAAACCCATCCCTGTTCCTTACCTGCCTGAGTGCCCAGGGGTGCGGTAACTCATTTCCAGAATTTATCCGCTACCCCTAGGCATGCAGGCACCGGCCACGATGGGCCCCGTCAGTGTTGCTGACACTAATCTCTTTGAGGCGCGCGTGGAACACTACGCGCCGTCGACTCACGGGCCTTGTGCTGATCGGACGGCAAGCTACCCACTGCTCGCCGTCCGCAGGCCCGGATGGTGGGTATACTTAGACCCTTTTTTTAAGCTAATAAAAAAAAAAACATGTTTAGGTAACACTGATTAGCACTGACTAAGCAAAGTGAAATGTATTATAGTAGACAGCTGAATTAAATAAATGAGACGTACGAAAATACTGTCTTGAATTTAGAATCCGGTATTCACGAAGCGTAATTGTGATTTGTTTATATTATGGTTGAGAGCAGTGGTGGCCTAGTGGTATCGGCCACGACTTAGTTGTAGGTCGTGAGTTCAAACCCAGGCAGGCGCTTTACTTTGTGTAAATTATTTCATCACCACTGCTGTCAAAACGGTGAAGGAAAACATCGTGAGGAAACCGGCATGTCCTAGAACCAAAAATTCGAAGACATGTGATATCCAACAACCCGCATTGGGCCCGCGTGGTGGATTATGGACCACATCCTCTCACAAAGAGGAGGCCTGTGCCTCAGCAGTGGGGACATTAAAAGGCTGGTGATGATATTATGATTAGTGAGTTTTATAATTAATGTAGGAAAGCTGCAGGTGTTTTAGGGCGTTTGATAAAATTAAAGGATTATTTTTCCAAATTTTTTCCATGTTCAACAAGTTAGATCAAAATTTGGGCGCGTAAGGCTTCATTCAAAGAAGTCCTACGTTTTTATAAATCACACTAATATTATAAAGCCGAAAGTTTGTGAGTGTGTATGTTTGTTACTTCTTCACGCTCAAATGGCTGGACTGATTCGGATGAATTTTGGTATGTAGATAGCTAATACCCTGGATTAACACATAGGCTACTTTTTAAAACCGCAGGTGAAACCGCAGGGCGCAGCAAGTAATACATAAAAATCGTAAAACATACCAACCATTTTAGTACTGCATTACGACTCTCTTATTTCACCTTTTTTTAACAGAACGCATTCAATAAATCATTTCTAACGGACACGCACGATCTTTTTAATTTTTCGCGTGAACCATGGACAAGATGTTTATCTGCGCGGGATGCGTTTAAAAACTCTATGATAAACGATTCACGCGTAGCAGATGATACTTTTTGGTAAAAAATCATTTTACGAACGAAACGTGATGTTCAAAAGTTAAAATATTTTTTTTCTACGTATTTTTGTTTCTGATATTATTATTAGTATTAGTGTGGTAATAAAAAATAGAGTCGGCTAGACTTTACTTACATTTTATAGGTTTATGTACGTAGGTTACGTCTAATCCCAGAGGAGCGGCATTATTGTAAGACTGGATTTCGACATCTATCTCTTAGAGCCCTATTAGGGCACGTGGGCCTGCAGATGGCGAATAATGGGTAGCTCGCAGTCCGATCAAGCCCGAGAGTCGACGGCGCGTAGTGTTTCACGCGCGCCTCAAAGAGATGTCAGCTACCACTGACGGGGCCCGTCAGACTCTTACTGACTAAAACCCACCCCTGTTCCTTTCCTGCACTGAGTGCCCAGGGGCGCAGTAACTCTGTTTCGAATTTATCTACAACCCCCCTGGGCATAACCGAAGTTACGCTTTTTACGTAACTACAAAGTTTCAGAACAATGTTTGACCTCTGAAACCTTCATTACAAAATTCTCTCATGTACGAGTATCAACCCTGGCTCTTATCAACCTGTAAATATTGAAAATGTCGTTAATGTGCTGTTTTGGGTACTTCATAACTTTGCTTGTAAACAATTTTTCAAAGTGGCAACTGTTTTGGACATGCTTTTTTCTCTTTTCCGTGGTTTCCGGTTCCAGAATGGTCTTTTACCACAGATTCAAACAAATATGTTTGCTCTAACTTTTAGAAGAGCTATCGGATCGTACTTCACAGGACTTTCAAAATGGCAAGATGAGGTCATCTAACGATTTCATGCAAGTTTTCCTACGTGATGTACTATCGGGTATCATCCGCACTTGGTCGATATATCAACTAGTCACATTTACACAAAATAAAGTGCTTGCCTGGGTTTGAACCTAAGACACCCAACTCGTAAGCCAGGGCCGTTACTACCGGTCAACCACTACGTTTGACTGTACTTCATTTTATCGTCTTGTCTGATTGGTAGCTGAAAAGTTGTTGGATCTGGAGTCGAACTTCCAAAAATTTCTACAAATGCATTAGGAAAGTCAGACTTAATTGGCTGCTTTGCACTTTCGCTTGAAAAGAATGACTACAGGCACTAGAAATCAGAAAACCTTCTGGCTTTTTTTAATTATAACTTCTCCCGCTCTGGGTGGAGCGGGAGGTCAGACTCTTACTGACTAAAACCCACCCTTGTTCGTTCAGTTTCCTGTGCCAGGGTCGCGGTGACTCTTTCACATTTATCCACGACCCAGGCAGGCGTCGGTCCTAGCGGACCCCGTCAAACCTTTGACTGTCCAATGAAGCGGGGAGGAGAGGAGCAGCGAAATATTAATCAATGGAATTGCATAAAATCGCCGCTCCAGAGAGAAATTCCTAGCTAGCCAGGTAACCTAAACCTTATGTACCACATACTCCGTTACCCACCTAACGTTACATAACGCTGGATCTTCTAGAGGAAGCAACAACCTGCTTAGAATACAAGATGCGTTTCTCACGCGCCCCCGCACACGTGAGAGTGCGCGCAAAAACAGTCGCCATCTTTACACGGAAACGGTTGTGATTACGAAACGAATTTAGGGTTGCGCGTGCGCAGGAGAAAATTTTTTGACGGGATTTAAAGAAGGGAAAGAAGGAAGGGAAGGGGAAGGTGGTAGGATGATAAAATGAGTGAAGCGTTTTTTTTTTTAATAAATTGGGTTATGAAGAAATTCGGAAATTGTCTCGAGTGACATAGAGTTTGTTGTTTTAAAGTTTGAAGTATATCTCGAATTTCAAAGTAGGTAATTTATTGTTTTATGCTTTTTACGAATTTATAAGATGGTATACCTATTTTAATAGGAATGATTCTTGGGTAAAAATTTAATAATTTTATTTAGTCTATAAGTTAGATCATCATAAATATTAGACACGTGTTTTTTTTTTGCTTTGCCAAATCAATAAAAAAAATCAAAGAAAAAACGCATCAAAGTTGAGGAGTGAGGGCTGGTTACGTCATTTCTAGGTAAAAAGTGGTATTTTTTTGACGTAGGTGTGACGTCACGCGAAATTATAACGTCCTCAGTTTTTGATTACGTGACAAAAGAAAAAATACTTGTCCAATAGTTTTTGGTAATCTAACTGACGAACCAAATAGATTTTATTGTCATCATATTGCACCAGTCCAGTCTAGTGTTTTTTTTTTGTCATCACCCTATTGCACTAGTCCAGTCTAGTATTAGGTCGACCCTATATTCGGAAGTGTTTATTTAACAAACATGGGTCTTTGTTTATAGCGTTCGTAGTAACAAGTTGCATAAGGCGATGCATTTCGCTTTCAAGCCCTTGATTGCAGCAAATTCGGTAACACACAGCTATTATATCGATTTGTAATCGTAGATTGCTGTTTAATTAACCGTTCAGAAGCTTTTTAAGCTGAATGTATTAGTATGTTCTTTACAAGGTAAGGCCTCCCAGCAGGTGGACCGATGACCTGGTGAGGGTCGAGGGAATTCAATGGATGCGAGACAGGACCGGTCGTTGTGGCCACACTTGGGGGAGGCCTGTGTCCAGCAGTGGACGTCTTTCGGCTGAAATGATGATGATTTTGATGTTGTAAGGTAATGGTGCTTCCCTTTTCTCCCTTTTTCAGATCATGAACAGCAGGGTAAATGCATTACATACACTAAATCGCAGTGCCTTTCATTTTGACACTGCAAGATTATTCATTCTTGTCTTTTACACTGTCGAGCAGACGAATTCTAAAACATATGAAGCTATGGATCAGGGATTTCATTTGGTTGTAATAGAAAGTGTGATTTAGTGTGTTTATTGTTTTGTGTGTGTGTTGTGTGTATGTGCATTTAAGATGCTCATTACACATTTAAAACGAATCAGAAAACAATTTTTCTAAACCACCAAGAGAAGAAATCAAACGTCTGTCTCTCAAATATGATAATGCTGCGCCTAAAGTCTGAAATAAATATGAAGACTAATAAACGCGTTTAATTTGAAGCGTGCTGTGAACGATCCAATTTGAAAGGTTATGGAAATATATTTTGTTATTCTTCAGTTTAAATAAAACTTCTTGTTTTTGTTCACACACGGAATCCACGTCATGTTTCGGACTTATCCCAATTTATTTTTTTCCATCGCCAAATGCGTTCAAAAACCAAATGGTCCGACCACATTTCACACCCGGAAACACATCTAAACTTTTTTGCCGCAAACCTTCTTTGAGTTTAATTTTAAAAATCGAATGTCGCCATAACTTTAAAGATAAGAAATATAAAGGAGCAGGTATTTTTAAAATGTAAATGACTACTGGCGAGATAGCTTTTGGCGCTAAAATACACATTCATGCAGCATTCATGTTACGTAGGTATCATGTATCTATATTTAGGTTACTTTTGTGGAACTTTGTAAACTGAGAGCTATTAAATTTGATTGCTTATAGCATAACGGGCTATTGAATATAGAATTACGTAATTTATTCAAAGAAGGCCTAATAGTATAAAGAAAAATGTTCAAGTCATAAAATGGTCTCAGAGGATGTTAGGTCAGAAACTCAGGACTTATAACTATTATACAAGCAATTAGCATGTAGCAATTAAAAGATAATAATACGACTTGACAATAGAACATAAACAATTAAAATGGAAAATATTCTGCTTGATGAATAGATCATTATCAACTGTCAAGTTTGACGGGTGTTTGACAGTTCATTTATCAAGATGACGCCGTTAGTTTATGGTCAACGTGTGAGGTGGCGCTACCTGTCGTCGTAGGACGGATTCTGGACTTTTTGAGCACTGTCAATGAATAAGGTGTGATTTAACTTTTTTTTGGAAAACTGATGATCCAACCAATGCTTCTAACAAGCATTGGTTTGTTGTTTTGTATCAGTGTTTAGCAGAGTCGATGATGTGGATAGACCAAACCTTGGGTTATAGTGTTGATGGCAATATTATTATTATGAACTATATCATACTTTGTCATAGGTTTATAGTAGGCACAAGGATTTTTTTTGTGTCCTTAGATAATTATTTTATAAGTTAATTTAAATTAAAAAGCCGGATGAAGACCAATTTAGAGCTAGGCTTGATTTTGCTTTCATCGCATGGCTGGAGTAATTTTACATGCTTATGTGCAGACTGTAATTCTCGCTGAAATAATGTACTTTTGCGATAAGGTTTACATAGGTAATCTCAACACATAGCCCGAAGAATCGCCAAATTGAAGTGGCAGTGGGCAGGGCATATTGTTCGCAGAACAGATGGTAGATGGGGCCGAAAAGTTTTGGAGTGGCGGCGCAGCCTTGAAAGGCCTCCAACAAGGTCGATCGGTGTCCCTGGTGTGGGTCGCGGGTAGCCGATGAATGCGTGACGCACAGGACAGGACCGGTCGTTGTAGCGACATTTGGGGGAGGCCTGTGTCCAGCAGCGGACGTCTTTCGGCTGAAATAATAATGATGATCAATCTCAATACAAATTTTCAAAATGAAAAACAGGATTCCATAAGGCACCAGCTGCAGTTAGTTGGACAAAGATCTTCAACCCGTCCAAATCTAAACATTCTTAAAAATTTAAATTATATTTGAACCACTCCTATTCTCCGTTGTTTTATCGTAATAATATTAAAATGAAGATTTCTAAGCCATAGCTCTATAAACACGTCGCCAAGTTCATTATAAGGATCGGATTCTATAAGTAATGTGTTCCAATCTAACATGGGAATGGAAATAAAAATCTTAGAGGTGGGTTCCGCTATAAATTGTGTAAGTCAACGGAGAGTAATTTTATGCTGTTTATTTAGTGCTGCGTCTATTATGCTGTCTTTGGTAGTGATATCTAAACTTTTATGAGGTTAAAGCACAGTTTTGGAGTTATATCGGGTGTAAAAAGACAGTTTCTGAAGCCGAAAGCCGTATATTCTACCCATTATTTGGATCATTTTTTTCCACTAGACTCTAGACCATACCTGGGAATCCACTGGTTTTGCAGATATTGAAGGTCAAATCGCAATTTTTTTAAACTCTTTTACGAAAATGAATTCCAAGTGTTATTACTAAACTTTTTTCCAAACAAACATTACCTGAATTTTCCATTTTTTTTACGAAATTTCGAAATTACGCATTTGCAGTTACAAAAACGTAATGAATACCAAACGTATCCGAAAAGTACCTACGTGGTTTAGAGCGAAGGGGCCGGGTTTAACTTCACTTGCCTGGGTTCGATTTAAATTGCGCGCAATATTTTTTTTTTTTTCATACCTTAAAATAAAATGTTGTTTCCCAGCAATAATTTTTGGCAAAGCGACTTTGCGACGTACAGTGCAGTACGGCTTTGTGATGTGTTTTTGTACACCCTGTATACCAATATTCAGTTTTATCTAGTTAGTTTGTAGTTGGCTGGGTGAATCCTAGGGTGCAAATTGTGTAATTTTAAGAATCTCAATCTGTCAATACCACTAATTTGCCAACATTTTTGTTAAGTTTTTGAATTCATTGTCGCTGAGACTGTCAGCTGAAACACGTCCACTGCTGGACATTATGCTTCCCCCAAGTATCGCCACAACGACCGCTCCTGTGCGTCTTGCATCCATCGGCTACCCGCGATCCTCACCAGGTCATCGCTCTTGTGGAAGGCATTCCGCTGCTCTGCGTTTTCCAGTACGCGGTACCCCATCGACCGTCTGTTCTGCGAGCAATGTGACCTGCCCACTGCCACTTAAGGTACAGATATACGACTTCTAATAATTTTAAATTGAACATCACATCTAAACGACTAGTCTTATTTCTTTGAAAAAAATATATGTTACTCTAGACAATTTTCTTCGTAATTTGATATGTGAATATTTGAAATTATATTTTTATAACATAGTGTAATTAATTTGTAAAGTTATGTCTATCGCGGATAAAAAATGGTGAATCACGCAAAAAGTAATAAGCGTATTTTTATGAAACCGGTGAAGGTTTTATTTTAAAGATTAATTTAATTTAATTATTTATCTATTACTATACATGTTTTAGTATTATACCTGTTGTTTTATGTATAATAAAATTAATAATGCGTCTAATTTGGGACAGCGCTCCTTGATGGGCGAGTCCAATTACAGGGTGGACGTACGACGCGTTGCGTGAGCTCAGCACAGAACACGCAAGCTAAACCACTCAAGGTCGTTGGCATATAAGTGCACCTTAAATCAAATTATACACCTAAAACTTCCTCATAAATCACTCTGTCTATTGGTGAAAACCGCATGGAAATCCGTTCAGCATTTTTCGCGTTTATCGCGAACAGACAGACAGAAACGGCGGGGGAGTTTGTTTTATAACACGGAGTGATAGCGAATATAAGGTCTTCTTCTCTAAATTAAAGTCCAGAAGCCCATTGACTTAGTACGGAGAAAGGGTGTCTTCCTCAATGCGTTTTTACGACTGGCACTAAAATTATTAGCTAGTAACTATCGCGGGCGCATCGTAAACGTCGCTCATACTTTAGTTTTAGTTGCGAACCGCCGCGAAAGAGTCTTTACGAGTCTTTAAATATGTTTTATTTATCTAGTGCAGACACTCTGCGGAATTTATTAATCTCAGCGCCTCTTTGAAAATAGGAACGAGTAGTAGTCAATACTTCCATACTAATATTAGAAATGCGAAACTGACTCTCTCTGTTTGTTTGTAACGTTTTCATGCCTGAAACGCTAAACCGATCTTTATGAAATTTTACAAAGATATAGCCTTTTTTATGTGGGGAAATCCTCGTGGATACTCTCCGTCTTCTCCCCGAACGGAGAGTTATGTCAGACTCCTACCAACTAAAACCCCACAATTCCTACCACTACCATGAGTCGGGGGCCTGGGATACAATTAAATTGACAGGTATCAACCCGCCATTGCTAGCGAGGTCCATCACCTAGCGAGGCCGAGCCGACGATCTCACATACTCCCATAAAGGCGCGCATGGAACAGCTGCGCGCCGCTTCTTTAGGGCCTGATTGGTCAGGCGACGACTCAGCCTCAAGCCCTCTTGTGCGCGTGGAGTGGGAGATATGCTCCCACTCCACCGCCACCTTTGCGTGCATCACCTCCTTGCAAAAAGAAGCGACGGCATTCCACGCATTCTCGATTCCGACCATAGACGGAACCACGATCGGAAGCGAGAGATCACCTACGCCAAGTGCCGCAACGAGAGCACAGGGCCAAGATGAGCATTCTTGCTATGTGCTGTGCCCGCTGGCACTTCACGCAGTGATGGCAAATGGGCATCCGCTCCCGACATATGCGACGCAAGTACTTCTCGAGTCCAGTTAGCACCTGCGTCAGCCGAAATCTGAGGACACCATACCGCCTCTCCATCTTTATTAAAGTAGAATTATCCGAGATTTACACATATAAGAATCAATATTGTAAGTTTAGTCTCGTCCTAAGCGGGTATTACACTACACTGAATCAGGGTCACTAAACCTTTAAAATAAGAGAGATGTAGTCAGGCAGTATAGGTCCACGTAAGGGACCACGCCCACCCTTAATTCAGGGCCCTGATTCAGTGTACTGTCTTCCAGTATCATCCGGCCCTGATTCAGTGTAAACTTCCAAAAAGTGCAAAACATAAAACAGTTTTTTGTTTTTTAGTTGTGATTCCCCATAAAATTTTGTTGACAATAAATAGACAAACGTTCACAGTAATCGCGTGTCATTTGCTGTTATATTGTTATTGAAGAGTTTTACTGTCTATTTCCGAAGATCTTCATCAGATCCTAATGTATATATACTAATACCTTCCTTGAAAAATACGCATTTGAATAACGAAATCCCATTTAAATCGGATCAGTAGTTTTCGAGAAAATTGCGGCAAAAGAAGCATACATAAATACTTACTAACATACATACAGACGGGTCGAATACAAAACCACCTTTTTTGAAATCGGTTAAAATTTAAGGGATTGACAACAAACAACAAATATTATTTGTGGACTTTTGGACAATCTTTACCACGAATATAAGGTCCCTTTGCCTAGAACCTCCATCATCATGGACCCCATACGCACCAAGCGTTTTGGGAGCACATTCATTGCGTACAGCTAAGGAGTGGAATTCTCTGCTGGAGTCTGGTCTTCCTGATAACTACTACTTGGAGGTATTTAAGTCAAGAGTGAATAGGTTACATCCAGGCAAGCGTGGACTTCATCGCTTATCATCAGGTGAGATAGTAGTCAAGCGCTCGCCTAGCGAAGATAAAAAAAATCTTGTGGTTTGTGGTGAAATGTTTTTTTGGGTTAAGTAAGCGCTAACTGTTAACGCGTTAGATTGAGATGTTGCCTAGTATTACTGACGCCACAATGATGGGACGACACGGTTGGCGCAGTGGTTGAGCAATCGGCTACTGCGTTGCGTGTCGTAGGTTCGATTCCCGCACGGATAAAATATTTTTATAGTTGTTTAGGGTCTAGGTGTTAATGTGAGTTTACACGTTTGTGAACGCATCCATGATTCAGGAGTAATTACTGTTGCGGGCCAACGTTTAAAAAAAAATTCACGTAACAATCCATGTAATTCAAAACGATTACAACTCATTTTTGGCACGTGCGAATGAAAAGCAACATTCTTGGTCACGTGAAGTGCAACGGAAATCTGCGGAAACGGTACATGTAAGAAAATCCAAATATTTATGAGAAAATTACCGCTGTTGGTTCACAGTGTATAACATTATGTGATAACCAACCGTTTAGAAAAAAAAACTCAACTGTTAAATATACATCCTTTACCTGCAGTTTACAGCACTTTTGTTAGTACAAATTATATCATTGTTCTCGTTTATAAATTCGTTGATAATCGTTATAATTGCACAAATGATTATAGTATTATTTAGATTTCATGTTTTCTTATAGTTGTGTAAGACAAATTTTTTAGACCGTCTTCGACTTATAAATAATCATGCAACATTAATATCTAAATAGTCTTCCAAATATAAGTTAATATAGGACTCCTTAGGTCTTACCTCCTGATACTAAGATTATATTATTGATAACTTATAAGATAGGACTTTTAGGTCTTATAACCTGATACTAAGATTTATTGATAACTTATATAGGACTTTTTAGGTCTCACATCCTGATACTAGGATAATTGATAACTTGTATAGGACTTTTTAGGTCTCACATCCTGATACTAAGGTTATTGATATTTTATATAGGACTTTTTAGGTCTCACATCCTGATACTAAGATTATTGATAGACTTTTTAGGTCTCACATCCTGATATTAAGATTATTTCGAGTCACACAACAAAATTTTATCTCCAAAACAGCATCAAAACCGTTGAGTTGACAACAAAGTTCGGATACACACACAAAATATGTCGTGTCGTCATTTAATTCAAAACCTTATCCTTCCTAGAATTATAGTCCTCATTCCTGAGAGGAATGACTCTAAAACAAGATATTATCACTAGGCGAGCAGGATGGTCAGTCGTCGGCCAAGTAAGTAATGTCCAAGCCATCCTGTACCGAGAGTACATACAAGTTGGGCAATTTAAACATGGAAGTACTTATGAACTGCCCTGACTACTCTGCAGGTTTAGGGGAGCAATGACCTATATCCTAGCCGCACAGCGTACGCCATAACGATCCAACTACACGAACAGCCAACAACTATACTAAACTCTATTTTTTGTGCATTAGAATCGAGTTCTAATCATAGATTTCAGGATGTCTATTCAAATTTAAAACGTCATACGTCAGATTTGGCGGGAATTCTAATTTGATTCCTATTGAAATGTCAAATAGTTTGAATTTAAAACATCGTTTGTTTTATTTATACACTGTTTGGACGCTGTATGCGCCTATGAAGTTTATGTTTTTTAAGAATTTATACTGAGACGACCGGTGGTGCTCTTGCGCCGGTTATTTTTAACCAATCCAAAAGTTTATTACATGTGCTTACGCAATTAATAGGAGTTTTTATTGGACCGGTAAAGGACTAAAAGCGTTTGATCGAGCTAGAGATGCGTTCAATGGTATTATTTCGGGAACATTTGAGCGTGTGCACTCGTAAAAGGAATGTTCTTACAACGTTGTATGAGCTTGTATGAGCTTCTCATCAACGTAATTGTTGATTTTGGTCCTGGAAGGTACTTAGAAAGCTTTTCTGATCAATTGTCACATTAGAAAAGGACTTTGTTGATGGGACAAGTTTTAAAGGAAGTTCCATTTCTGATGTCCTTCAAACTTGGAAGGAATCTATCGAATTCCTTCCAGTAATTTCTTGTTATTACTTGTATGGGAACTGAGATGTCCATGGGTAGGTCTATAACAAAGCAAACCGGCATGACCTTGAACAAAAAAATCGGAGTCATGTGATGATAAGACTTCCATCGACATTTTTTTTTTTTTTTTTTATAATAATAATAATCCACAACTATCACACAACGCCATATAGTCCCAAGCTAAGCAGAGCTTGTGTTATGGGTACTAGACAACTGATAAACATACTTATATATTTCTAAATACATACATATTACACCCAGACACAGAACAAATGATCGTGCTCATTACACAAACATTTGTCCTGGGTGGGAATCGAACCCACGACCTCCGGCATAGCAGGCAGGGTCACTAACCACTAGACCAACAGGCCAGTCAAATTGTTGAAAAAGTTCACATTGGGTGACCTGCGTGGTTTTGACGCTCTCAGAGAGGAGTTTCATCGAAATTAGGCTGATGTCGTGTGACGTCATAATTTATCGTGTGTGATTTCATGTCTCTCGACAAGTGGGGCATAAACGCATGGGATCGGTTCGTGGGACAGACGGTGCTTTACCGTTTTTTCTATACGTTCAGAAATACGCACGCTTTAAGCTTAATTCATTTGCTACTTGTGTTAGACACAATCCATGTGATAATAAATAAAACCTAATTGCGATGGTCACAGCCATCTGTCGCTAGTTAATTACCCATCTTACTTCACTAATTAAGCAGTCGGTTTTTTAAAATACTAGATTTTGCACTTACTTATACATTTTTTCCTATTTTTAATTCTAAGATAATGCTGGTCGTAAAACTTGGGAGGTTATGTTAGGGACTGTTTAAAAATATTTTTAGTATTTCTGTTAAAAAAATGTGGAATTCCTGTATTTATACTTTATGATCATACACTGTCCTCGTTGCTTATTTTAGAATCGGTCGAAGTATGTCAGTCGCTGGATGGTCAGAAAAAAAACGGTTTTACGTAAGTGCAAACTTTTAATAGATGGGTAGGTACTATAGTATCTCTGCTCAAAAAAAAAGAGTTACCGCGCCCATGGGCACTCAAGCTGAAACTGAAGGAACAGGGGTGGGTTTTAGTCAGTAAAAGTCTGACACGCCCTCCCGCTCCCGAATTACCACACCCAAAAAAAAAGGTACTAGATAAAAAAGACAAAATTATATTCTGAAGTTTTATCGCCATTTTCAAAACAGTACTTATTTATTTAAGAGCATTAAAAAACTAATTTGCACCTTTACGTACTTACGCGACCCATATTCGAAAAATGTCTGTCGTACTCATTTGTAGCCAAGATAGCTACATCCATTTGCCAAAGTACTAGTAGGTAATTTACAACATTTATTTTGATCAAACCAAAAAGCATTAACATTAAATTTACTTTCCCGCGCATCCTCACTTGAATACGTCACTTGAGTAGGTAGTCTATGGTTCGCTTCTACATTTGTCTTTGCTAATTGCTATGTGCCATCTTTTAATTTTATTCATTTCATTTGTAAGGTTAACGAAATAGGAAAGATAACATCGAAACTAAATAAGTATCACAAAGGAAACCGCACAATCCTGGCCATGTTTTGCCCATCAATGTGGTAAATAAAAAAAAAAAATACCAATTTAGTAACTAAAATATTGCTATTACTTATTTGAAATGAAAACTCCGGAATTAAAAGCCCAAAATTTAATCAAGACTCTCAATCGTTTATTGCCTTTTTTAACACTTCCGGTTCCTAGTCAATGCTGTCATTCAATAGAGATGGCACCTTTTACTGAAAAACTCGATATACCAAAATTCGATTTTTGAAAAATATTTTTTTTATTATTTAATTGTATATATCGATTTTTCGATAAATCGATCTCGTATCGGCGGCATCCATACGTTAATAATAATCGTAATTGAAAACTGATTAACATTGACATTTCAGATTTTGTTTGGTGCTTTGCTCATGTAATTTGTGTTTTTTTTTTCTACTGCGTTTTTATATTTAATTTTCCGACGACTGAATTACGGTTATGGACCCTGTAACCACTCTGGATGACGACCCCGGCTTGCCAATGGATACCGGACAGTAATGTTGTGCCCACGTGATGACTATTGTGTGGTTTTTGGGCTGGGCAAGGTTTCCATCAAATATAAATCCCCCAGTCCAATTCCTAGATAACGTGCTAGTCATTTATTTAAATGAGAACGAATAAAAAATCAGAAAACTTAAACAGATGTTTTATTAGCCTCGAATTTTTATAAATGATTTTTATATGTCCAACGGAGTTCTATATAAGAAATAGTGGTTGTTCCTTTAACTATGATGTCAACCCTAATGCCTATAATTGGTTTCTTTCATGGGCGTCACTTGGCCAAAACCTCTTTATCAAATTGGCATTTCTCTTTTGGAAATAAGTATTTTAGCAGTTTCTTCTTCTTCTTGCTTTCATGTCGACTAGTATGTAGCCACCGAGATAGCTTTGTCATTGTCTTTGTTTAAATCATTCAAGGTGCAGGTGGTTGTGCATGCTGGGCAGGCAGGGAGGTGACGCATGTCCTGGGAAGGGCATCATCCTCTTGGCTTCATGTCTTCTACACATCTCTATTTGCTGACGTCTCCTTAGCTCTATTTGCTGACGTCTCCTTAGCTCTGTTTGCTGACGTATCCTTTGTTCTATTTGCTGACGTCTACTTTGCTCTATTTGCTGACGTCTCCTTTGCTTGAAGCTGATTATGGTTTTAATTTCTATGCATCTTAATGGCTTCCAAGTATCTTACTGATATCAATTAAAACATAGGTAAGTTATAATAGTGTTGTAAAGAAAATGTATGATTAAGTTCAATACAATACATTGCAATGCTACTTCAGCACGTGCAGATAAATCCTAATTTATGTAAAATTTATAAAACTCACTAACCATATGTTTAGTTTAAATACTGATTAGCGGATTCTAAACTAAAAAAAAATATTAAAATGTTATGACAGTTACATTTACAAATGTTAATGAAACAGCCTCAGTAAGTAATTAAATTAATAATACTTGTTTTGGGGTTGTTTCACTCCTTCCCTTACTTAACGTTAACAATATTGAGACTTTAAAATCAACTTAGAATAAGTCTCATCCATCAAGTTCTACTGTACATAGGACAAAACCTTCTTTAAATGATTAAACAGCACTTTACCACTCACATATATCCTTCTTCTTGGTAGAATATGTTGAGACTTGCTAATCAGTGTTTAAACTAATCACATAGTTATTTTTTTAGGGTTCCGTACCCGTAATGGTCCAAACGGAGCCCTATTGCTGTCACTCACGTGTCCGTCTGTCCATCTGTCTATCCGTCTGTCACAAAATTTAGTTTCGAAGAATATTAACTTCTCATTGACCTATGAACTTGAAATTTGGTGATAATGTTTGTTATTACGTATATTTTACTAACAAATACCAATATGTTGATAAATAATATTTTATCATTTATAGTTCCCTCATTTGGTACGGAACCCTAAATGTACGAAGTCCGACACGCACTTGGCCAGTTTTTTTTATAAATGACCTTTGGGTTACGTATTGACTGCAGTAGTTCTGAAGTTCTGAAGTGATACACAGGCAGAAATTAGTAGAGTCAAGACAAAAAGAAACAAAAATATCGTTTAAATATCTTTATCTTACATAACTAGATATTTAAAGGCAGGTGGAGGCTAATTTTAGTAACTATCGTCCTGCCGTGTCCTTACACATTGTACCGAGTCTTATTATTATTCAACGTGAATAAATAATTGCTATCATCCCCGTTGAATTAATAATTATTTGAATTGTTAAGTTTGCACTCGGTTTAGTATGAAAAGTTGTGGTATTTATTTTATTTTATTTTTACAATTTTAAAAAAGCTTACAGACTAATACACGTAAATGGTAACGAAATAATAACAACTGACCATTGCTTATTACAAGCTTCCACGTTTATATTACAATTTTATAAAAAGAACACCATAAAAAGAAACATTCACCCATTAAAGTATTCTTTATATCTGTTTCGGAGACAGACAGCGGTACTCTTCAATAATTGGCAGCAAATCAACCGCGATTGCTGCGATCGTATGTCTATGAATTGTTAACACAATTAAATGGAGAACCACAACTAAATAGTGAAAAATAAAAAACTTTGTTTCAAAAAAATGGAACCCACTTCCGAAAAAAGTGCAAATAACTTTAATTTCGAAAGTCGGTGTTTCTGGTTTTGTGTCTTCGTTTTTTGAAACCGACTGTGGTTCCCCATTAAACTGTGTCGATCGCAGCAATCGCGGTTGATTTGCTGTCAATTTTTGAAGACTTCCGTTTGCAGTCTCCGTAACCCATCACCAGATGAATGTGAAATTTAGATGGGACCATTTCGGAATAAACCTCTTTCGAAGAAAAAAATAATTTTGCAAATCCGTCTATATATGACGGAGTTATGCCCGAACATCAAAAAAATAGAAATATCCGAATTGATAACCTCCTTCTTTTTGAAGTCGGTTAAAAAAGCGTTACGCCTATAATTTGTATTTGTAGATGGTACTTTTAATAATGGTCGTAATCTTAAGTTATTTTGATTAGTGCGAAGAAAATATACTAAGTAAATCGGAACAATCGATTGATCCATTTACAATGTTGACAACAAAGCAGATGTCATTAAAGGCTCAATTACACCTTCCGATTTCAAGGGACCCAATCTAGGTACAATCTAACTAGGAAGTAGGAAGCTAGCGATTACAATATTCTAAATTGGACTCCTAAATCGCAATCCTAAATCGGCAGTGTTGCCAATTCTTACAAATTGAAGCCCCTAGACAGAATATCAAAAGTCGCTAGAAAGTCTCTAAAACCGATTCAATCAGGAGCGGACTAAAAAAGAAAAAGAGCGGACTCGGATTTTTTTCTGGGAAAGGGACGTTGGGAACTTTAATTTAATTTTAAACACATATAAAAATACTAATAGCCTATATGTAGCGACAAAGTCACTAAATTGGCAACACTTAGCTCTAAATCGGAGTGATGCGATTACACTATCCTAAATCGTACACAATTTAGAAAGTCAAATCGGAACCTCCCAATCTCACTAAATCGGACACTAACTGCTCTAATTGCTATTACACCTTCCTGTTTCCTAAATTGGGTCCCTTGAAATCGGAAGGTGTAATTGAGCCTTTCTAATACACCTTAAGGCGTATTTAGCCGCCAAGTGGCGCCCTCATTTAATAAAAAATCGTAGCAAAGCGTAGAAAATAAAGATTAAAAAATTCTATGTTGCGTTTGTTACAAAGAGCTTAAGGTATTTTTAAATACAAAACAATAAACATAGGATTTTTTAATTTTTATTTTCTATGCTAAGATACGAATTTTTATTCAATGAGGGCGCCACTTACGGGGAGGTAGGCCCTTAATTCTATTTAGGGTATATAAGTCAAGAGTGAATAGGTTACTTCTAGGCAAGCGTGCTCCATCTTTGACCGGCCACAATCATCGCTTACTGAGGTGAGACAGTGATCAAGCGCGAGCCTGATCAATGATAAAAAATAAATGTTTGGTTGTTTTAGTGTAGAATAATGTTGTGTAAGTACTAGGGGACAAGGGGCTTTAAACATAGTGATATTTTATTAGAGATAACAGTAGGGATGATTTCTGGTTACGAAAATAATAATAATTGTTAGGGTGCTATTAACTGCCAACGACCTTGAGTGGTTAGCTTGCGTGTTCTGTGCTTAGCTCACGTAACTCGTCGTACGTTCACCCAGTAATAGGACTCGCCCATCAAGGAGCGCTGTCCGAAATTAGACGCATTATTAATTTATTACACATAAAACAACAGGTATTAAAATAAAAAACTGAGACTTAATTATAAATAATTAAATAATCTTTAAAATGATAAAGGTTTCTTAAAATACGCTTTATAGTTTTTGCGTGATTCTCAACTTTTTATCCGCGTTAGACATATATTTGCAAATTAATTACACTATGTTATAAAAATATAATATCAAATATTCTCAGATCACATTACGACGGAAATTGTTTAAAGTAACATATATTTTTTTCAAATAAATAAGACTAGTCGTTTAGACGTGATGTTCAATTATCAACAATTGGCCCTACTAACGGTCCAGTGGCGTCCTCATTGAATAAAAAATCGTAGCATAACACAGAAAATAAATATTAAAAAATCCAACTTCACGTTTGTTACAAAGAGGATAAAGCATTTTTACGATGTTAAAAAAGGTCTCAGAATGTTTCGTATCCAAAGTAGTAGGCAAAAGTACCAACAACGGCCGTTTCTGACAGACTACGTAAAATCTTGGACAAAGATATTGGACAAGTGTTATGGGCATCCGTCAAAGAAATTTGAACAAATATAGGACATAGATATTGGAAAAAGATTTAAGATAAATGTAATACCACCCAAAGACACGACATACTGGACTACAGCGCGGCAAAAGGAGCGGGCTCAGCAAATGTTGAGCAGGGTGCGCCATACCCACAACACTAGTCAACGCTGATTTACAGCCTGCCCCCTTTCTCATGACTATAAGCTGGGTTATCAAGTACGTGACACAAACATATAAACAGTTTAAAATAAATAATATTATAGTTTAGAACAACTAAAACCACGCTTTCCGTATTCTTCTCAGCAAACTCTTTCATTTGATACCCATATAAGCGTGCTCCATCTTCGACCACATCATCGCTTGCCATCAGGTGAGATAGTGGTCAAACGCGAGCCTAACAAACATAGAAAAAAAAATGCATAAAAATAACTAGTCCGACATTCAAAGAGAAGGCTTTGTAGTCATTGAGAGTCCGCCATATTAAATTTAGAATGACGTCATTTAACTAACGTTAGTAAGTAAGTTATCCAAACTTCAGCTCAATCGGAATTCGGGAAATGGGTCAAATTTAACTACTAAGATTTTTATACTTAGTTACAGGTGAAACTAATAAAAAAGCGTGTAAATACGAGTAGGTGCCAACCTTAACAAAAGAAAAGAATTGAATGATGAATTATTTTAAAAAGTAAGATTCAGGTGAACTGTTATCAGTTCTGCCGTTTCAGGACTTAATCAAACTCTCAATAAAATTTTAGATCATACGCTGAGTAACCGATAAGATAGTGGACATCCCACCCACACGCACCAAACGTTTTGGTAACACAATCATTGTGCGTACAGCTAAGGATTAGAATTCCCTGGCGGAGTCTGTGTTTCCTGATAGCTACAACCTAGGGGTATTTAAGACAAGAGTGAATAGGTTACTTTTAGATAGTGGTCAAGCGTGAGCCCTTTTGGCGCAGCATATGCCGTTTTTTTTTTAATAATTGTCACTTTTGATGATATTTCTCTTGTGTGTAAGTAGGTACCTACCTGGTGACTGTCGTCAAATAAATATTTTTACTTTGTTTCTTTTCTTTAGCAATGTTAGAAAAAAAAAATACGTACAAATTCATACAGTTTCACAACAAATTGCCATTATCTTGTCGCATTGTCGCGGCTTTGTCCAAGTCCATAAATAAACGGTTTATTTAATATTTTGATAGTTTAATTAAGATTGTGTTCAATGCATAGTCGTGCCTATCACATTACTACAATAACTGACTTATGAATTCATTATTTCTCCGGTTTACTAGATTTTAATAATACTAACATACCACGAGTTATTTTATTACGTTTTCAACTATAATCACTTTGAAGATAAGACGCGATTGCAATGTGATTTGTAATTATTGTGCCTTTAGTAAGTATTAATTTTTGCCTTTTTGTTTACTGTGATCAACTTTTTGTTTACTGTGATCGACTTTTTGTTTACTGTGATCGACTTTTTTTTGGTGTACCTTTCATTGGGAGGTTTGCCGTAATCGCCACGCTTGGCAGGCTGGTTAGCGATCGCAGTGTAGCTCTTACAATGCACAGAGAATGCTGCTGCCCATTCTCTGGTGAGTCCCTTAGTCTTAAGGCGGTATTAACTGCCAATGTCCTTGAGTGATTAGCTTGCGTATTCTGTGCTGAGCTCACATAACGCGTCGTAAGTACAAGTAGCGGCACGAAACTTTAGCGCTGACCGTTATTGCGCAGAAGTAAAAATTAAGGTACCTGAGGGGACTAGCGGGATGATAGGCGAGCGTGCGTAGCGCCGATTGGCTCTCCAGTCGCATTCTGTTCCCCGCGCCACCCACCCATGCGCAACAATTATCGTTCAGCGCTAGACTTACGTGCCGCTACTTGTACGTTCACCCAGTAATAGGATTCGCCCATCAAGGAGCGCCGTCCGAAATTAGATGCAATATTAATGTATTATACAACAAATATTTTACTTAAACAAGTATACTAAAATATAAATAATTAAATGATCTTTAAAACGGTGAAGGTTTCATAAAATACGCTTTATAATTTTTGCGTAATTCTCAATTTATTATCCGCGTTAGACATAACTTTACGAATTAATTACACTATGCTTAAAAAGTATAATTTCAAATATTCACAATATAAAAACGCCGGAAATTGTCTAAAATAACATTTTTTTTTTTTCAAAGAAATAAAACTAGTGGTTTAGATGTAATGCTCAATTAAAAACCATTAGAAGTCGTATAACTGCGCCTTAAGACACCCACGGAAAGTAATGGGATGGTGCTATTCTTGTACGTCCAACACCATACGGAACATGAGATGAAGTGGGCAATGCTTGCAGTTTCCTTGCGAAATCGAATCAGGAATGATATCTTAATATCCGCAAGAGAACTAAGGTTACCGACATAGCTCGAAGAATCGCCAAACTGAAGTGACAGTGGGCTGGGCACATTGCTCTCAGAACAGATGGTCGACGGGGTCGAAATGTTCTGGAGTGGCGACTGCAACAAGGTAGCCGATGGATGTGAGACGCACAGAACCTGTTGTTGTGGCGACACTTGGGGGAGCCCTATGTCCTGCAGTGGACGTCTTTCAGCTGAAATGATGATAATGATTGACTTTAAGCGTCTACTTTATGTAACTCCTACTAATTTTACAATCCTCCTACTTCCTCTTACTCATATTATGGATGTTTGTTAATCAATCACGGCAGAAAGGCTGTACGGATCTGCATGAAATTTGGCACAGAGATAGATTATATTCTGGAATAGCACATAGACTATAATTTATAGAGTAATAAGTGCTAATTCCACGTGGGCAAAGCCTCTGGCAGAAAGTAGTTTATAAAAGTTATTACCATGTGATTAGTTTAAACGCTGATTAGTAGTTTCTTAATTCAACATTTTTAACCCAGAAGAAGGATAGATGTGGGTGTTAAAGTACTGACTGATCATTTGAAGGAGGAGGAGAGAGAGTTGTCCTATAGACTGCTGAATTGGATGGATGAGATGTGGACCCGTACCCGAAAGGGTAACCAACGGGACTCTATTACTAAGCCTCCGTCCGTCCGTCCGTCTGTCTGCCAGCGGGCTGTATCTCACGATAAATAATAGGTAGACAGTTGAAATTTAAATTAAAAAAAGTAAAAATAAATTAAAGAGGCTTCCCTACTAAAAACGTGTTTTTTTTTTGAATTTTTTTGCTCGTTCGTATAGTAATGGCAACAAGTAGACGCGTATAATCTTGTTCGATGGTACGGAACCCTTTATATGAGTGAGTCCGACTCGCACTTGATTGGCTTTTTTGTTTTGTTTGCTATTTTGAATTCAGAATCTGATAATCAGTAACTCCTGATTTAAAGACCACCAGGTAATATTTATCAGGACACAAACTGCGGCAGGGAATGCCACTCCTTAGCTGAAACCTAAAACAGTTTAAATTAACAAAAAAAAAATCGTAATGAAATTCCTTAATCTAATAACATACCTACGATTCCATACGAAACTTAAAATAAACAAACTTACATATGTAATGTAATTTGTAAATTCATCAAAACGATACTTTACACCACTTTAATAAATGTCTTTTCAAAAAAAAATAATCAAAAATACGTCTCAAAAAAAGGCTGAGCATCCTATAATGAGACCATTCAATCTAAATAGGTCACTCTACCCCATAGGGTCAGTACCCTGGGCTAACAGGACTATCGGTTTTTTGGGCGATAGGGCCGGACAGAACCATTTTTTATCGAGCGTCCTACGAATGATTTTACTTATATAGGTACCGTTAAAGACGGGTGCACGAGGAAGTAGGAGCTCGGGATTTGTTCGAAGATAGATATTGAGCAAGGAGAATGATGTATGAAATGAGTACATGGAGTTTTGAAAGTAAATAGGGCTTTTAACACAGTTATACTAGATAAGGTATTACGGTTAAACTGCACATTTTTAGATTTACTAAAATTTTAAGCAAGAAAAGTTCGCAAGAGTTAGTTAAATAAATAGGCACTATATGTCTTCAAACAACTGTCATACACAACTAAATTACAGCTTTCTATACCAGCTTGTAGCTTAAATTCAGTGTTAATAACTCAGTGAAAACTGATGCCCGATGACTATCTAATCCTGTAACCGATACTTACATGAAATACAATGTCTCGATTTAAAATTTCGAACAACAATTAAAGGTCAAAACACACCTGTCTCGTATTGACAGCGACATTCACCTGTACTGACATTAAATCACATAATTACCATATTTGGCATGTGAACAATTTAAGGAGAATTTATATGAACTTGCTTCAAGATTACTGACGGTCAAAAGTATCGAACTTCACCTTTTGAACCGTTAAGTTGTTCGCTTATTAAAATTTATGATGTGTTCATTTCTTGAGCAGTTTTTGGGGATTTCATTTCAAAAGCTTCCTTATTTTCGTAATTTGTAAATCTGTATTGCTTCCCATTTCTTAATTAATTAAAGACAAGGTTTTTTTCACAAACAATTTTCCCTATAGGTTGATTAACTGAATTATTTCTGTCTTAGCCTAAACTTAAATATTAGGTATCAATTTTCTAATCAGTGTCTTTGACTGCGTATACGTAAATCCAAAATATACATCTAATGCAACCATAACTATCATAAACGTAAGCATATTTCAGTACCATAGACGTGGAAATTGCTACGATAAATACCAAACTACGAAATTCCGTAGCACTTTAATCTTATTAATTTCGCAATCAAAGTACCAGGCTGCCAGAACTCAGAAGAGCATCTAACGATCAGAATCAATAGCACAGTTATCGTGAGATGGACAAATCCTACGGTCGCTCGTGTATAGCTGAGAAGACACCGCCCATGCCCTTCCGCATTCCGAGCGGCCGGCGACCTACTGCGCCAGTGGCCAAGTATCCCTGATCCTGCCGCGGGCTGCGCTAGCGCTATCGATATATCGACTGTCGATGTTTTATGACTTATTTGGGTGTTGCTTGTTGAGATAGTTTTGAGAGAGGAAAATGTAGCTCGAAGGACCAGCAATGCCATTACTTAATTGAGAAAGGGCATTTATTATTTTGGTGTGCTTTTTATTTCTGAATTATGTAGTTGACTTTCCGATAATTTTGAAAATTATGTTTTAAACTTTTAATTTTTTATTCTTTAGAATTTTATTGAAAAGGTGTTGAAGTCACATGTAAGTTTAATATTCAAAATTAAGTAAATATTATTTAACTGTTCACATTGAAAGTTATTAAAATAGCAAATACTGTTGAGGTCGTGCGAATAACTGTTTTTCTAAATTTGCTACTTAATATGTAAGTAAACAAAGTCAGAAACAAATACGTTTTTCTTAAAGCCATTTGCAAAACATACTGTTATGCTAAATAATTCTTGCCTTTGTTCAAAAATTTTCAACCTTCCACTTTTAAACTCAGAATCATCGATACAGCAACAGCAAGCACATTACTAGAGCTCTGTTTAACGGGTCCCAACCCTACATAGTCGGCTAGCTTACATGGATACCGCTAAACGATACATCAAAAGGTTAGTACTTCGGTAATAGCTTATTATGGTCGCTCCTATCTCGTAAGTGGTCGCGATTATACCGTAGCTGGTTTGGAATTTAGGACTAACGGTTGGCCTTTATCGTTCTCCTATGATTAATGCGCTCCTGGTAACGTTACGTATTTATATTTGTTTGGTCTTCCATTGAAGAACCTATCTGTTGTTTGTCTGTGAGTTTTTTTTGGTCCTACGGTACTTATTTTCTGGTATGTGTCTTGGTAATGATTATACAATGTACATTCTCAACGTATGTAAGGGTTATATAATTGAAGGTTTGTCTTGTTGAAGCGTTTTCTTGTTCCTTTGGTGGTCGATGTTATCCGTGCTTGCTAGGAAGCAGTTTTAATTCAATGTGAATAGTGAGCATCAACAATATTGGTTTAATAATGTGACTAGTACTTATTTGTGTTATTTTCATTCTGATTCTTCTTATTGTTTCGATTGTCTCTGAGTCAAATTTATTTAGAATCTGGCTTATTATAATTAATTTTTATGTAATCTACTGTTTTAATTCATTATCTGTCTGCAATGTCTATATCATTTTCATTTACTCCTTCTTTTATTGTTGTCAGATCATATTCGTTTTAATTAAACTTGATATTGTTTTATGATAGTGTATCAAGTGAATTGGGTGCAATTACAAGTACACTTGACATTTTAGCTGTTATTTGTCATCAGGAGGGTCACCATGAACTCTCGTTATGTCAGTTTGTATGCTGTTTACTTACCTGCTCTGCGAGTTCGTAATGTAATACGGTGCCTATATATCTTACCAACAACGAATAGTTGATCCTGCTGTTAGGTTGTTCTTTATATGATTTTATAATTTCTTTTATATTAAAGCCTAGTAGTGGTGCGGGCCGTTTTGTAAAAAGGAAATGACGTTATTTGATTTATTTGTATACACTTCTGGCTAATTGAATGGGAAACTACTAGGATTCAAGTTTTATGCCAACTTCGCCGCTGTAGCCTGGTTGTTCTTATTTTGAGCAGCATCCAATGTTTCATTTCCAAATAAAAAATGTGCAGTAGCAGGTGTTTAGATGGTCATTTACAAAGTTCTTTTAAATGTTTTTAATCGTTTTAATGGCTTAATGGATGAACCTTGGCAGAAAGGTAGATTAGGACATAGGATTCTTTGAATACCTGTTGGATGACCTTTTGTTATAATAAAACACTAATCATACGAGCGAGGTCACTGGCATAAGGTAGTTTACTATAATGTTGATCACAACATCGATACTTCTTTCAAAATAGACGACGGACAACACTCTAGAATTTGACTATCATGAGTCAAATCATACGTCAATTCAACTGACGCAGTACCGTTAGTAATTAGTGCTCGCAGGAAAGCCAGTGAAGACACAACTGATGAACTGTTGTCGTAGGTCACATTCATATCTCTAGCGTTATCATTGAGTATTGTTTTAAGCAAACAGATATGCTCGAGATTCCTTGCTTATTGATGATGTTTTCAATAGTTTCTTGTATGTTGTGATGTTAGTATGATGGTATATTATGTTTGTGCCCATTATTTTGTAGTAACTTTGGTACTTTGCGTTTCTGCGTCTCCAAAAAGTATTCTTAGTATAGTTTTGGAACAAAGATTTAATACGTTAGATTCACCCGACTGTGTCAAAAAATGATCACGTTGCTGTATTGTCAACAATGAAATTTGAATAGTCAGTATCGTTCCGTGCATCTCACATAAAGCTAGCTCACTCTGCCCTGAACGACACTTGTTCGCGTGATCTAAGTACAGTGAAATGTATATAACGATTTAAGTCTTAGGTCTATGGTAACCATACTGCTTCTCATGAATCATTGATCCTTACAACCTTAAAAGACGCTTTAAAAGGGGTCTCTGGCTTTATTGTTTCCAACTTTATCTACTCTGTACTGAAAATAATGTTGCTATATAGATTTCCCCTTAAAGTCTAGAGTAACCGAATTTATTTAAGGAAATAGTCCCGACGGTTAAGCTACAAAATTTTAACAGAAATTCTTTATGTTGCTATCACATTTTTCATTATTGTTGATTCCTTTCGTAGCTGGCCGTCGTCACTTGCGTCTATCGGTTGTGCAATTTTTAAATCTACCTGTACCCCAAGTTTTTGAGGTAATGAAACAATTGAATGTATTTTAAAATGTTTTGTATTTGCTAATGTGTGCCGATTGTTGTTTTTATTCATACATTCTTATGGCATTGTTGCGAAGTTTTTTTAATAGGTGTGGTCATATATATTATTATGGTCAGCGGTTTTTTAGGTGTGGTCATCTTGGTCTGGTGTATCTGGTCTAAAATGTTCCTTTTTGGGGTTATATTGACTATATGCTTGCTTTTTTTGCAGTCGTTTGTGTGATCTTGTACATGGATATAGAAGTAAATAAACACTCAGTTTCAAAATAATATAAACATCTTTATTATCCCCTATATTATGCCTTTATTTTTTCTTACATTGATATAAATTTCAAATATCCTAGGGTGGGACTTTCTGGACCTTTTTACCAAAAGAAGGACGAAAGAGGTTAAATTCATTAATTTTAATAATTCAGTCTTTATTGGCAACACTGAATTTTTAAAAGTAGCCGCTTAAATTTAACGCAGTCTTATCTACTTTATCTACATAATAATAAAATATGCTAATATTTAGACAGAATTATAAGTTAAAATCTAAGGGACCAACGAGAAGCACTGGAGAGCGTTGCAAATTTATTTACATTTTTTGAAGCGGAAGGTATATTATGGTAACTCGAATTGTGTTGGAAGTTACGTATTCAAGGATCCGAAATATTACAAAACTAAGAACTTAGAACTAATAATGTTTTTCTATATATAATTTGCGGTCAATTTTTGAAGGTTTCTCTAAATAATATACAGTCGGGGTGAAGAAAACCTTACAAAATCCCTTTGCCTCTTTTTGCTTGTCATTTCAATTTTCTTAACCTAATTCTTAATGATGTTATTTTATTGACACAAAAAAATACAACTAGAAATGGGAAATACATTTATGTGAACAAAATAACATCGTCTTATTTTAAAGTTATAATAATTTATATAAAAATTAAAAATGCATGAAGGATATGTGCAATTCCTTGAGAAATATATCAGTCGTATAACATCTTATTTACTACTGAGTATTTATCATAATGAAGTAGAAATAACAAACATGGAGTTGGATGATGATGATGAGATTGATGACGTAGGTGATGAAGATGATGTGAAGCTGAAGGCCGATGTAGACGCATTAACATCTGGAAAAGAAGAAAAGATAACATTAATATCAAATAGTAAAATGCACGAGGAATATGGACCAAACACATCACGTACTCTTTTATGTGTAGGGTTGGTCAAAAATTAAACTTGCTTGCTTTGCGATTTTCTTCGTTAGATAAGTTTATATTGTTTTTCTATATTTACGAACTTCAAACTAAGATACAAATTTAGCATAAAAAAGTCAATCCTAGATTAGTACGTGTTATTTTATTGGGATAAAAACCGGAAAAATATATTAGCGTATCCGCGACATAGATAATGTTTTTATCAACACGTAACAAACCTTTTTAGATTCAAATACAGTGATTAAGTATTATAATTATTAGGTGCACAGTAATGGTAGATAGACATACAACGATGCGACTAGTACCGTGTTGCACATTAACTTGTGGTTTCCTGTGGTGAATCTTATATAATACCGGCAATACTTGAGTTCTTTTTTTTCTGCGGATTAGATTATTTTTTTATCTACGTTCAGTTCTAAAGAGACAAATGCTAGAATTGCACTATTCGCTATTGCCTTTCGATTTGGTTGAAGCAATCAAATTGAATCGTGTAAACACAATTAAAGTGACTACTGCAATTTTGACCATATATTGTAGGTTATATTGTTCTGTGTGTTTCAAACCAATGCCGTTTTTTGGTTGAACTGTGTTCTGTCTATCAGTGTTTAAAGTATACGGTTATCGAGTTTTATAAATAAGCCTCCTCGTTTTAAGAGCTGATTGTTTCCCATTGTAGCCACGTAAATGTTGGTCTCATTATTCGTCCCTGTGTTTTTTGAGGGTTTGAAATCATCAGCTGACTTCTCCCGCTCTGCAGGCGTATTCGCTAACTCAGTTGACATCAATTTGATAGGCACTTTTCCGCACATTGCTGCTTTAACGTATAGGAAAACCGTAGTGCCTATTATAATCGATGTCCACCGAGCAATGTACTGCAAAGTGCGTATCAAATTGATGTCAACTGAATTAGTGAATGCACCTGCTGGGTGGGTTTCAGACTCTTACTGACTAAAACCCACCCGTGTTGCAGGGCCACGGTAACTCTTTCGAACTCACACTCAACAACAACTCATAATTCGTTCGTGTGTCTACAAACTGTTATCTAAGTTCTCCTTCTTAATCTGCCTCTATTTACTCTTTTTACGTTATGGTTCAAGTTTGACAAATTGGATGGCCACATCCCGTGCATTGTGCCATAAACAAATACCCGTTGTAAATCAATACTGTATAAACTGGACATGGCCCATATAGGCTAATGTGCTAAACGTCAGGTGGTCAACAGGACACCACTTGCATTTTTTATTTGTATTTTTCTCTAGTTGTTAGTGTTTTGTACTTAGTTAAATTTTTAAAACAGTTATTAAAAAATGAGGTGGTAGATGTGAAGTTGTGGTGGGTAGTTCAGAAGTTCACGTGTAGTTCTTTTTTTGACTGTACATGACACGTGTTTTTAATTTTATATTGATAACTATTTTTTTATATATATATAAAAAAATATATCAAAATTGATAACAAGAAAAAAGTATTTTCAGACGTGCTTAATTTCAACTAGCAAGCACACTAACCGAGTGGAAGTAATTGTCTTAAGTTTCATGAGATTAAAAAACTCAAAGGTGATGTCTGTCACCAATCTTACAAACAAAAAGGACAATAGGCGGTGCGTTCTTTGACCATAGCACAGTTAAACAATAATCATAAAAAGATTTTTTGCGAAACATTTGGGTGATCTGCGACCACCAAGATCACCCCGAGACTATTGCGCATACTTCATTTATTTCAAGGTCGTTCTGAGCATTTTTGATTTTTTTTTTTGCAAAGGCAAACACATTTTTTAACAATCCACATTGCAAAAAGTGGTCAATTCTTTTCTATAGCTTCACATCTATTTACGCAAGTTAATTGTTGGCTATTGGTTTCTGTTCTTTGTTCCTTATAATGTTTTACTGTTCGGCTAGCTTTTGACGAACCCCAAACTGCCACAAGATTATACACTCTTGCGCAGGATTTTAATAAAAACATGGTTGATCAGTCTTTTATGAACTTTAATTTTTCAAGTGCATGGCTTTACTCAGAACTTTAACGATGAAAATAAACTATAGAATAAAAACACATAAAAATGGAGACTATAGATTCTTTCCATTGCGCATCCTCTCGATTATGATCTTGAAAGTATTTATAGCGATTGAATTGATTTTTTTTACTTCAAACACTCATAAATATTGCGCGGTCATAGATATATTTCATATTTTAATTGAGCAGAAGAACAGGCGTTTAAATGTTTACTTTAATGACGCGGCAGTTGGCAGGCGCTACATATTAAGTTCACAATTGTTACACATTCTGAACACAAAGGATCTAGTTTTTAACGTGATGCATCCAATTACAATCTACTGATAAAGACACTAATTATAATAGAAGTCTTGTGCGTGTCCCGTTCATGTCCTAGAGCAAAAAACTAGGCAATATTTCCCGCCAGTTGCTCCAGTGTGCACCGGCTGACCGGCCGCGCACTGGTCATCCTTGGCTGGGGCAGGCTCCATGCACCTGTCATTGTTCAATTAAACCTGGCGACACATTGCCTTAAATAATTCCTCAAATTGTATGCTCGCTTACAACGCGTATCGAAGCATTTTTTATTTAAAAACATGCCATTCTTCTCTGTCTTGTGTTCATAAATTTAGTTGTTTGACGCTAGTCGATAACAGATGGCGCTGCGCGACAGGATGCTCTTTTAATATTCAGTTTCAGTTTACTTATTCTCCTGATGTTTTTTCACAATTAAAATATTACTCATCTCATCTCATTAAAATTAAGTATGGAATCTATTAAAGTTCTCGAATTACGATCGTCATCTCGTGACTGCTCGGATCGTCAACTAGAACACTTTGTATTAGGCTCGCAGAGACTATAAAGAGTTTGTGTGTTACGTTGCGTAGTTACGTCAAGCAACGCCTTCTTAGCAGTTCTGAATACCGAGTGTAAGTGTAAGTCATATGAAAGGACTTGCAGGTTTGTTCGACCTGCCAAGAATGGGACACTGGGATTTTTCTTATAACCCAATTTAATATTAATTAATTAAAACGTAAATATTTTTGTACAGTAATACACGCTCGCACTCCTGTTTCACTAACTAAATGCGTTGCGAATTTTTCAAAAATATTTCCAAGGTATTTAATTTTCTTAATCCTTATCTAAAAAAAGAACACGGAAGCTAAAATGCCTTCCTTTATTGTAAGATCAAGAAAAGCGAGTTATCTTCAGCTTATTACGGGGAGACGAGGTACCAGGCGCGCAGAGATTGCGGGAGGCCAACTTGTGACGTACGTTGTAGTTTCAATGTTGTAGCTTTATACACAGACGTAAGTACGTGAGCACGGCTGGAGGTGTGCGTGAGCGCGTGTAGGCGCGTCACAATCACAGCGCCTGACGACATTTTGACGTACTTTTTGTGTTTTTATGAAAAAAAAGTTGCGTTTTTTATGCTAGAAGTCATTGTAGAGAATGAAATAAATAAACTGGTAAATTTAAAAAAAAATAAGGTACCGATTTGTTGTTTATTTTAGGAAAATTCCTAATCCTAAAATGATGAATTTTAAAACCCGGGCAATGCGTCAAGGCGAGGCGCAAAGCGACTTTTTTCTAATTCGTAAGGTTGACGCTCTCGTGTTCACACGGGGGCAAGGCTTCACACGTTCGTGTTCGTTGCCTCTACGAACTGCCTATGCGGAAACACAACTTTGCTATTAACACGCGTTCCTTTACTATGAGATACTGCCACTTATGCACGTACATACATACATAGTATACGTACGAGGAAAGCGTTTTCACTACAACACACAGGCATCCGTCCAAATACAAGCAGAATGAGAGCATGCGCCGTGTCCGCACATAGATTTACACTTGTGTACGCTTTTCCACATGTGAAAGTTGCGTTTATGTTGTATTTTCAGATTCGTTCGTGAGCAATTTCTATGTTTCGGATACTAGGGAAGCAGAAGTTGCGAGGAGGTATTCACTCACACGTGCTTGCTATCTGCTGATGTGTGCGTTATCCAAACCAAGCTCTTATCTAATAGACACGACAAATACATCAATTGGTGTTTTGATTAGAATTTAAATGTAAAAATAGTTGGAAATTTTGTGGTGCCATTACAATATTGTTTCGGAATAGCATGTTGGGCGTTGATAAGGTGGATGCACTTCTAGAGTTGATTGAACGCCTGCGATCTCATCATATCCTAGTATATTGGCGTTCAGTGCAGACGTGTCAATGACTTGATCGATGACGAATCCATCAGTAGCCACGTCAGAAAAAAGATAGGAGGAAAGCTATCTTCAGAAAATTAAAATGATCATCCACAATTATTTTATCTTATAATGGATCTACAGTAGGTATAGATACTAGGTGACATTGGATGAATAATAATGTCTGCCTAATCTTGTATTAATTTTGAGCATTGGTTATAGGTACTTAATATACGCTGATATTACTTGCGTACTTTTATATTATACCTAGAATTACAAAAAAAAGGACGGACATGGTCATTGCGTAGAGGAATTCAATAGATTCTTTTCTGAAACATACACGAGTAACGCGTGGAAAATACATAAATTATACCCAAGTTTGAAAATAGATAAAATGTAATACTAGAGGATAAAATAAATGTGCAATATATAAAAATACCTCTGAATATTCATCATTGTAATAAAGACTGTATATCTACGCATTAGGTTTTTTATGATCAGGAATTTATGAACAACCTTGAATTAAGAAGAAGCAAAATTTATTGGGAATGAACAAGGCACACTCGAAATTAATTGCAATAAAAAAGGTAAAAAGAGTGAAAACAGAACGACCAATTAAATAAAACTGCAGTTCAAATCGATCAGTGTAAAAAGGAACGTTCACGCGGATATTACGCCAAGCGATACGTTATGCAAACTCTGATGCAAGCCAGCTTGTATTGTAACAAGTAAAGTTGCAGATAAAATATTTAATTTTAGGTGTCTGTGGCCAATATTTGACCCACTGACTGCAATAACTGACCGCCAGTTTGATGTACATTTAGCACGAGTGCGATAAATGTCAAATTATAAAGTTAAATTCGTTCCAACTATTTGTGAATTAATTAATCCGATTGGCAACGTCATTCGCATTATATTTTAATGATCTACTCCCAAGGACGTATTTCATAAATTTTTTATATTTAATGACAATAAGAAGAAACAACAAAAAAGAATTTTTAAATGAACTAGATACAGAAATAGGGAACAAAGTTTCAGATTTAAAGATTGTAATGACAGGTTACTAACATATTGCGTGCAAATATGTAAAGAAAACCTCTTGTAAGGAAGATAAGCGAATAAACAATGCAGTTTTTTAATTTCCAGATAAGCATACATTATTAACTGTTGAAATAAATCAGTTCGCCATATTGCAACATTATATGTTTCGAATAAACCAGTAGCAAATACTTACAGGTTAAATTAGTACCTTTGATAATGTTGAACGGTCGAAATTGCACATGCATTCGAGGTCACTAAATTGTGAAATTATTTCGCATTTTATTTCATACAGTTCCGATAAACCTTTTGATATGTAAGATGGTTTAAGTGAAAGGATTTCATTTAAGTCGCTAATAACTAAAAGAAACAGACAAAAATGTGACACAAGTAATGCAAATAGCTCTCAAGGCTGAATATTCTGTTGTATAGTCACACTTACAAAAAATCTGGAAGTCCTAGCGACATACCTGCATATTTAGGAACGTGTTGAAAGGTTACAACTTTAATAAATGAATGATTTAAAATTAATTTCCATCTTTGTCGCAAAACAATATATTCAGCAAATAAGGAACCTATTTAATTCAATACATATATAACCAATATATAGATTGCCACTATGCTTCTTACAATACCATAGATTCTAAATATGTTTAATTAGTTAAAAAGCCCAATCAAGTCAAATACCTCAATAAATTAATTGATAACTAATTAAGCTGAGTGTATATCTATCGACAATATAGTATTATCTTTTTTCTAATGTTTGGTCAAAGATGTGTTCAAACAAATAGGAACTGGTTCCTTATAAGTTTATTGACTCCACAAAACCATACATTCCATGCCTCATATTTTTTGATAGAAAATTAAAAACATTGGGTGGATTGTACGTGTTTTTTTCCTTTGGCTCCTCGTGGTTACGTCATGATGTGACTTTGTATTCATTGGATGCTTTTAGATATTTCTAGAGTTAAGGTAATGCTTGTCATGTTAGCTAACTTTTGGAATTTACATTTTTGTTTCTTCCAACGATTGTTTTCCCATGTTTGTCTTAAGGAGTGAAGTGGCTGCTTATTCAGTGACTAAGTCTCAACCTCTCTTAAAGTCCTTGAAGCTACTAAAGAGACATCCATTGGTGTTACTAATTAAAAAAATAATGTCGCAAACGAGACTATACGATAAAAGATCGCGCCTTTGTGCAGGAGTCACATCAATTTGAATATGCAAACATCCAGTCATAATTTCGAGCTGACACAAAACTATTGTACACATATTTAAATGAGGGTTTCGAGTAATTTATCTTACGTGTGCACAGGCAATAATAGCATCGAAACTATATTATTATTGCAAGTAATTTGGCATGTCCCTAAATAATGATTTTATACTTGCATAAACAAGACGACACCTGCAGCAGTACAGCGTGGCTTGGCGCTGCCCACTTAATTATTTAAACATAAAACCTTTAATTAGACCGTTCAGCTGCTACGCGGCCTTGTACTGCACCTTTGTAACGCGACAAGCAGTATTTTGCATCGCAAAAAGTATACATTTTTAACTTCAATTCATGTGCTGTTTTTACTTGTTGCAGAAAAAATGGCGATCTTCAGACGTTCTTTGTTGATATTTTAAGAATCGATAACATTATTGGTCTAATTTGCATGTTAAACGGAATAATAAGTTGGTGTTTATCCATTATTGCATCTGTCTTATGTGCATTAGCTACCGTGCGTGTTTGTTCTCGGTTGTCTATAGCAGAATGGACACCTGTACGTCAAAGTGTATGTTTCGTGTACTTTTAGGAGACATGCTGTGCATTTAGACTAGAATTAATATCTATTTTTGTCTTGGATAACAGGATAGTATTACTTTGTCATGCTGAGCTGCACTTTTACTGTTTTAGGACTATTTATGCATATGTACTCGTAGTTCTAATTTAAGCAGTAGATGAGATGATAGAATACTAAATGGAGGGTGTATTGACTAAGCAAAGCCTTTTAAATTTTGGGATACATTGTACATAATTGTGTTAAAGTAAAACATTATCTCCTTTTTGTTAAAAAAGCAGCCTAAAGCAAGTATCTCAACAAATAACTTACAATCAGTACTTTTAAACCACAAATTAACCTCGACGCCCGATTCTTTATTTAAAAGTTCAAAACGAAAACCGGTCATTTTACATTTTAACCCTAGAATTTGCTTACTAAAACGTTGTTTGAGAGTTTTTCAAATAATGCATTTTATTTCGTCAGAACATTGCAAATTCTTGAGTTGCTGTCGCAACATTGATTATTAAGTATGTGTGTCGCACTTGATTTCATGTTTTTACATAATATTGTGAAGTCTGTAGCAAATATCTGAGGCAAGTGCTTAAAACTTAAATTCATTTTCGCACTTGTGTTTTAAGAATTGATTGGTTCAGGTCGTGTGACTGTGAAACAACTAATTCCCTGTTCAATGACTGTATTATATGCTCACGTAATGTCGGTAAAGGACGCGCAATAAATTGTCTATGGACGACCACAGATCATCGCTAGTGTTATTTTCATCGTCCAGCAGAATCGTGTAGGCATAATATTTTGTTGTTTATGTGGGATTATCTATTCAAAAACCAACGTTTTAGGAAACTTGTATCGGAGTCTTTAACCTGCCCATATAACGTGTTTTATTACTTCTACTTGCCCTAAAAAGAGAAATAAAATATCTTTTTCCAACTCAAGTTTTATCACAATCAAATTACGCCACATTAAGTTACGACGCGACCAGTCTTGACTATATTAAGTTACCAAAATAGATGGCATGAGTTTAAATGGACTAACAAAGGAAGAAACCAACGTGCGGAGAATATTATGAGCAAAAAATATGGCGGACTAGGGTGGTAGTGACCTATGATGACGCAATGCCGAAAACAGGCCATACTGCAGCCGCCAGAGCTTTGCTGCCGAAGAGGGGTCAAGGAGGTTCATCGCGGAATATTGCTCAATCTCGTACAGACATGTGCGAACCTAAATCTCACGTACTCGCGTGAATCACCGTGATATCGCCAAGACCAATTAAAAGAAAAAAATAAATCAGTCTCTAAATTCGAATGCGTTTACGTAATGACTCTTCCGTGGTATTGCATTGTCAAATATCTAGTTCAGTGTTGCAATTCTATAAAATTGATATACACATCTTTTTTGGGTATTAAATTGGTATTAATGCAGTAAAGTAACGACATTTTTTGACGCAGTCGACGAGCGTGGTGGAATCGTGTCCGCGTCTATTTTGAACTCCCGATCGGACGTTCGCCCGGTTGTTGAACTGGAATAATTCGGCAAACACAGGCACATTACGCGCTTGTTAATCTCGTGATATTATGATACGTGTTGGGCCGTGTGCCGATTATAAAATACCTTTCCGCGTACTCGTCTACACACGCGGTATCTGTAAGTACTTTGTTACTGTTGTTATTAACTAAGTCTTGAAGGAAGTCGATACTGAAACAATATTTACTGCAGATTCCTATCAGATAATTGAATATCGCAGTATGTACCAATAAAGTTTAAAGTCTCGTTTTAAAAGTTGTTTTTTAGGTTCGCAAGTATTATGACACAATAATGATAATTAATTATAGCAACGATTACATTCGCAATACAAATGAGCGGTGTGTTGTGTTTACGCTGAGTTGACGCAAACATGCAGAGATGGGTCGCGCTGTGTGGGTGCGCCGTGCCTGAGTGTGGGTGTGTAGTCTCTGTGTGTGTACGTGGAAGCGCGCGATGAAATAAAATATGTCCGGTCAATGAACTCGCGGTCGGTGCCATAAAAATCGCGATACTGGCCGAAATTCGGACAGAAAGCCGAATATTCAACCTTATAATTGATTTAAAAATATAAACTTTATGGTAGCGTGCGGGTGCAGCGCGTGTTCTAAATTCAAAATGATCTTGTTTCGGTGTCCAAAAAGTCCGAATATGGTGGCCGGGGAATAGGAAGGATTACAGCTGTGCAACGAACTTTAATATGCAGCGTGCGGCTGTCGCGTCCGCCACGGCGACAGCTGTCCGATTCGCTCTTTGTCTCTCAGCACCCATGACTGAATCCTAATTTCAACCAACCCCTAAAAAAGGAGGTGTCTGTCAAACACAATAAGAACCATTCGAAATTTGAATTGAAAAATTTGACAGGCACCTCTGACAGAAAAAAGAAAATGTGAAAAAAAAATACTCACTTGAATTGAATTTTAGTGTTGTCCGAAATGAAACAGCGTTTTGCAAATTTTTCTTCCAAACGTTGGTGTTGTTTCTATGGGTGTTCATTTCCGGATTGCACGCGGCGCGCGAGTCAGCTGATTTCCATCCAATGACCTTGCGAACACGTCCTCCCTTCATTTTATTCATAGTATTTACAGGCGATGAGTGGTTTATCGTTCAGTGGACTCGTTCGAAGATGAACCTTCTCTTCCTACAGGAGGAAGTCTCCCCGGGACTGGCGCCTGTGAATATCCTGCGTCTTCCGCAACACATCTTGTCTCATCGGAGTTGGGGGGGGTTTAGTATATTTCCGTGGGGTCTAAACCGATCATTGTCACTTTAGTATTGTCCGGTAGGATCAAGTACTTTGATGTCCATTTTTTTTAAAGATTCTTATTGGATTTGGACAGCAGATTACAGGTTGAAGAACTTCTATAAGTTAGTACTGACCAGTGGGGTCCAGTGTGGTGTCCATGTTGGTTGTTTTTTAATAAAGTCCAGTTGGATCCAGGGTGAGTATATCCATGTTAGCACAGTCAACACAACAGTTCGTTAGGTGCACGGTCGCGAGTGGTTCGGGCACTGGAGTGGTCGCGCGTGCGTCGAGACGACCAATGAGGCGAGCGCTGCGCCCGCGCGCTTATATGATAGAAGCGACCTCTCACTGCGACATCTGGCGGCGAGTGGACGAAACGTGGAAAACTTTTTCCGATTGACGATACATCGCACTTTGCAACCATTTCCCATTAAAATTTTTCATTTTACAATTTTTTTATTTTTATTATATTGCGTTCTAACTGGATTATTAAATAAGGTCGATGTAGTCTAAGCACTAAAAAGGTTGTTGAACTTGCCAGACATCGTCTTTCTAACGACTTCAACAGGTGGTCTGGTCCTCTCGAACTAGATCAATGTCTGCTTTGCTATGAAGGGTTAATGATCAGGCTTAGTAAGCAGACTGGTATTTGCAGAATGTTGATTGGAAGTAGATGGAAATTTCCTGAAAATTTTACCTATAATTTGAAACCCATCGAGTAGAGTTTTTTTAATTGTTATTACGCTCAATGTTCACATATGAAGTTATCTGTAACATAACAAGTCTTAACTAAATGTTTAGATGACCATGTTAGAGCGTAGCAAATTAACTTATAACTAACATAGGACTTAAACACGAAAAAGCTAGTGTAACATCACAATTTTTATATTCAGGATTTTTTTTTTGTGGGTGGGAAATCACTATATGACTTCTCCCGCTCCAGGTGGAGCGGGAGGGCGTGTCAGACTCTTACTGACTAAAACCCACCCATGTTCCTTCCCTACCCTGAGTGCCCAGGGGTGCGGTAACTCTGTTTCGAATTTATCCACGACCCGTGGGCAGAAATTCAAGAACTTGAAGTGGCAATTGATAAAGATGGCCTTTGGGCGAGTAGATTAAAATACGCCAAGAAAGTTAGATCAGTAGTATATTTTTTAATTACGTAAGTCAGTACAGTCAGTCAAATTTTCACACGGGGTGCTGAGAAAAAAAGCCAAAGTGTAAAACAAATATTGATATGTCCCAGATCTTCCTGCTTTAATTGCCTATCTTTCTGAAGAGGTTAAAGTTCGCATCCAACGGAAACGACTCATATATTGTGATCCTTTTGATTAAATCACACTGCTGTGTTTAAGATAAAAATATGCCTAATGCTCATGGAATTGATATCTTGTTTAGTTCTAAAGATAAACATGTTTTGTTTTCTACATATATTATTGCTGTGGAGCTTTTTATAGGGTACGATAAAAAATATGTTTTGCAGAGTAAAAAACTGGTCAAGTGCGTGTCGGACTTTGCACGTTTAGGGTTCCGTACTAAATGTATTTTTGACAATTTGTATGGCTTTGGATCAACAAGACGCTTTAAATACTGTGAAAATTTGAAGACTCTAGCTCCAACCGTTTGTTTGTAAAACGAGATGAAGGACAGACAGACACGTGAGTGACAGCAATAGGGTTTCGTTTGGACACTTCGGTTACGGAACCCTAAAAATAATTCTTAGAAGACATATGTACAACTAGCGACCAGCCCTGGCTCCGCACGGGTACAAATTATACACACAAACCTTACTCGTTTAACGATCTTTCTATTAATGAAAACCGCATCAAAATCCGTAGAGTGATTTAGGAGTTAGCGGCGAAACAGACAGACGAAAAAAGCGAGTTTTTTTTTATTCTACTAATATTATATAAGTTAATAGTTAAAAACATTTTTTAAACTAGCTTTAATACCATCACAATTAGATGTGTACATAAAATGACGTGTCCGTGCTGTTGAGCATTGCAGAGTTTCTTTATCTGGAGCTAATCCTGGATGACGATTCTGGTCATGCTTACCATAAAAACTTTTTTTCAAAAAAAACAACCGACTTCCAAAAAAGAAATTATACACTAAAAATTAAATCTTGTCTTATCTTATAAAATTAATTTTTATCGGATGTAAAAAGACAGTTTCCGAATCCGAATGTCACATATTTGGATATTTGTTTTCCACTAGACCATACCTGGAAATTCACTGGTTCTGGAGATATTGAAGGTCAAAGTAGCAATTTTTTTTAACTTTTTTACGAAACTTTTTTCCAAACAAACATTACCTGAATTTTCGTTTTTTTTTTTTTAAATTTTGAAATTACGCATTTGAAGTTACAAAAACGCAATGAATGTCAAAAGTATCCGACAAGTACCTACGTGGCTTAGAGCGAAGGGGCGGGGTTTAACTCCATTTGCCTGGGTTCGCGTTACATTGCGTGCAGTAAAAAAGAGTTTTTTTTTTCATAGCTAAAAATAAGTCGTTTCCCAGCAACAATTTTTGCGCAAAGCTACTTTGTTAGATGTACAGTATGCGTAGTTGCCTTTGTGATGTGTCTTTTTACACCCTGTATACTATAATTTATAATGGCGGTACTTACACTACGCGGGCAAAGCCGCTGGTGGAAGCTAGTACTACATATTTAGAGAAAATTATGATTGGCGAATATAAGGAGTCCACCTTACTACCGACTTAGAAACCTTTGAAAGAGACTTCCTCCACTCCTGTTGGCTCAGTCTAGATTAATGCCAATAATCGGCTACTAATCGGCTATAGCAGCATGATGGAGTCGAGTGGAAAAAATGAATAAGAATATACAGAGTGTAACGGAAAGGTGTGGTCATATTTTAAGAACTGTATCTGCCGATAGATATGAACAACTTTCTTCAAGAAAACCTGAGGAAATTCTCAAAATATTTTTGATGATGATAACTTGGAAAGTCCAATATTTTTTTTGGGAATTAACTATTTTTTTTTGAGAAAATTTTTATTTAAGGAAATAAAAATTTTGCAGAACTGGTTTTTAATATATGACCACACCTTTCCGTTACACTCTGTATAGGTGGAACCCGTTAAAGAAATGTTATTTTAGAAATGAATCTACAATTATTTTCCATTATCATTAAAACTTTTTACAAAAAAATAAACAACCGACTTTCAAAAAAAAAAATACACTAAAAATTAAAAAATAACTTTAATTTCGGAAGTCGGATTTACTTCTTCGTTATTTGACACCGACTGCCGCAATTAAAGTTATTTTTTAATTTTTAGTGTATTTTTTTTTTTGAAAGTCGGTTGTTTTTTTTTGTAAAAAGTTTTTTATTTTTCACTTTTTAGTTGTTATACCCCACAACTAAAAACCCCAATAACATGGAACGTGAAATTTAAACATTTAGAGTACACCAAAACGTCATCGAGGTAAACGTATTTTTCGTTTTTATTTAGTTTCTCAAAAAGCACTAAAGCAATTTCGATAAAATTTATATGGGACCACCTCGGGAGTATATTCTTTCGGATAAAAAAAGAATTTTGAAAATTGGTCCATAACTGACGGAGAAATCGGCGGACATACATAAAAAAAAAACATACATACAGTCGAACATAGAACCTCCTCCTTTTTCGAAAGTCGGTTAAAAATGAAAACTTCCATCTTTCATAATAGTTTATTTGGAACAAAAACAAATACAAGCAGAGAAAATACAATGTAAAACGATGATAGAAAGTTTAAACTGTGGCGCAGCAACCAACACCTGACTCCTAGTGAGAGGGATGGTTGTTCCAGACTAATGTTTAACAAATATTTTAAATTATAATAATTATTAATAGAAAGAACATAAATTTTACATAAATATAACATTACTAATAAGTGTCGTAATGTTGAGTGTGAGAGAGTGATTGTATGTGTGTGTTTTGTATGGTATTTCGTGTAATAAACATACACATATACACACACATGAATGTATATGTATACATGTTGAAGTATAATATACTTCCACAAGTTTTTCTGTTGCATCATAAAAAAGTGATTTTAACCATATGTCGAGGCTTTTCCTAGCATTCATTCTTGGTAAAAGAATAAATATAATTAAAGAAGAAAATGGAATATGCATAACATTTTATTATTTGTTCAATTGAAGTTTTATTAACTATAGTGAACAAATATGAAAGAATTTTCAAAATATCATAATCAGCGACGAAGTTATAAAGCTTTAAAGTTGATAATTAAAAAGAGAAGTCCTACGTGTTCTTTGACGTCAAAGGACATGACGCCCATACAACTGCCATAGAAAACAGCGTTTTCAAGAGAGGGACAACTTTAAACAAATATATCATTTGTTTAAAATTGTTATATCTCGTTTAATTTTCAATCAATTTTGATTCTGCTTTCATTGTTCGTACTTTATTTTAGTATATTCATCGATAAACCGGTTAGATAACAAATATTTTTTTCATGCATATTCCTTATTGTGGCCCAGTAGTAGCGGCAGCGACTTACAAGTTGTAGGTCGTGAGTTCAAACCCAGGCAAGCGCTTTACTTTGTGCAAATTATTTCATCGCCACTGCTCTCAAAACGGTGAAGGAAAACATCGTGAGGAAACCGGCATGTCCTAGAACCAAAAATGCGAAGACATGTGACATCCACCAATCCGCATTGGGCGCGCGTGGTGGATTACGACCCACACCCTTTCATCCTCTTATCCAGCAGTGGGGACATTAAAAGGCTGATGATGATGATGATAATGAAAAGAATAAATACTTAAAATTTTATTAACCCTATTATATATTTTTGAGCTCAAGTAGTAAAAATGGGGACAAAATTTATTTCCTTAAACATTTCTCATTTCTCCACTTAGCTCTATCTTTGACTTCACTACTTCACTGCCACAGTCAATGGCATAAATCTATACATATACAGTATATACTTATACAGAGTGTAACGGAAAGGAGTGGTCATATTTTAAGAAATGCATCTGCCCATCGATATGAACAACTTTCTTCAAGAAAATCCGAGGAAATTCTAAAAAAATTTTTTTACATCTCATACAAATATTGATCAGCTGATGATGACTTTGTATGGAAAGTCCAATTTTTTTTTTTGGGAATTTTCTATTTTTTCTTAGAGAAAGTTGTTGCCTTTTCATGGGCAGAACCGGCCCGTATATGATATGATACAGCCTGTATATGATATTTAGATTTATATATTTTATTGTTGATAGGCACGCGTTTGATCACTATCTCGCCTGATGGTAAGCGATGATGTGGTCGAAGATGGAGCACGCTTGCCTAGCAGTAACCTATTTACTCTTGACGTAAAGACTCCCAGGTTGTAGCTATCAGGAAACAGACTCCGGCAAGGAATTCCACTCCCTAGCTGTACGCACAATGAATGTGTTCTCAAAACGTTTTGTGCGTGTGGATGGGATGTTCACCATGTACCGGTGGCGCATCGCCGTACGTCTTGTGGTCCGATGATGGAATGGGCTTGGCGGAATCAAATTATGCAATTCCGTCGCACACTCCCCAAAATCTAACCGATAGAAAACCGACAGGCTAGCAACTCGGCGTCTATGCTCAAGACTTTGGAGCTTTGACTCGACGAGCCTATCATTGCCGATGATCCTCTTGGCTCGTTTCTCAATTGACTCAAGGGCATCAGCTGGTATCTGGCAGATCCGTCCCAAAGATGAGAGCAGTACTTCTTTATACTATAATAAAGCTGAAGAGTTTGTTTATTTTTTTGAACGCGCTAATCTCTGGACTACCAGTCGGATTAAAAAAAAAATATTTTGTATATGATAGCCATATTTATGAGGAAGGTTATCATATATAAAAATACTATCTATCATTACGCTGCGACCCACGGCAGCAGAACAGTAACCAAATGCGCGTCTAAAACTGCTGGGGACATCTAGTAATTCAATAATCATGAATAAATTAATCAATGGAGTGAATAAATTGTTATAGTGGAATTACTTCATGTGCTTCACAGAGTAGGTACTGTGAGAACTGCAAGGCTCCAGTAAGGCCTGCAGGGCTCTAGGGGTGCTTTCGTAGCTTGGGGACTCGCGTGCTTACTGCGAGGGTGTCGTGTGGGCAACTGTATTAGTTAATTGGTTTAGTTTTTGCTTGGATACTAGGCTTTTGTAAATTAATGTGCGTTTGTAATCTGTGCTAAATAAATATTTTTTGTTATCTTTTTTATTACAATTTAACTGAGTAGTGTTAGAAAAGAAAGAGGATAAGCAGTCAGAAATCTTAATGTGATTTTTTTATAGATACATGTGCCCTCTTCGGCTAAGCGTGCTGAAGTCCGTCATAAAACCTAATGCTTTCTACATTCGAACCACTCTTCAATATTCTCAACTGCCAGCTGAAGGCCGGTACCCACACGCGGACTTAGGCAGTGTATACAATCGCCACAGTATTTAGTTAAATTACGACTTATGTAAATAAAATACCTATAAATAGTTTGAATTTTGAAAATAGGTAATTTTGTAAATAGGTAATTTTATAAATAGGTAACTTTGTAAATAGGTAATTTTATAAATAGGTAATTTTGTAAATGGATAATTTTAAGACATCGTGGTATACAGGGTGTGACGGAAATGCTTGGTCATATTTTAAAATACTGTTTCTACCCATTGAAATGAATAGTTTGTGGACACAAAAGATTTTTAACAGTTTATGGCCCATGCGCTGTCCGCCAGACCCGCAAGAGGTTATGATGTGTAAAATTTGACATCTCAACTTCTTAATAAGCCACATAAACATTCTATACTGAAAAATCTTTTTTACAAAAAAACAACAGACTTCCAAAAAAGAAAATACCCAAAAAAATATCAAAATAACTTTAATTTCGGAAGTCGGTGTTTGTATTTTATTTTTTTCGTTATTTGACACCGAAATTAAAGTTATTTTTTATTTTTTAATGTATTTTCTTTTTTAGAAGTCGGTTGTTTTTTTTTTGTAAAAAAGTTTTTTATTTTTCACTTTTTAGTTGTTATACCCCAGAACTAAAAACCCCAATAATATGGAACGTCGAATTTAAACATACTCGTAATCGGAGAAAACCAAAACGTCATCGAGGTATACGTATTTTTCGTATTTGTTCAGTTTTTCAAAAAGTGCTGAAGCTATTTCGATAAAATTTATGTGGGACTACCTCGGGAGTATATTCTGTCGGATAGAAAAAAGAATTTTGAAAATCCGTCCACAAATGACAGAGAAATCGGTGGACATATATAAAAAAAAACAGTCGAACATAGAACCTCCTCCTTTTTCGAAGTCGGTTAAAAATAAAATAAAAACGTTTAGTTCCGATTTCGACGGTAACTTGGTAACTTATCATGCGCGCGCTCTACTATCTGACGGCCAACTCTACCACCACGTGCGCTCATTGGTCAAATCAAATAGCGAGCGCTTCCACGGCTTCCTGTAACACACTTCCGTCCCATTTCACGAAATCACTTCCACAGATTGCAGGAAAACGAGAGGAAAAAGAAATTTCACATCAAAAAAATTTTAGACCTCCCATACTAATTTTGATCAACTGATGATAACTTTGTATGGAAAGTACATTTTTTTTTTTGGAATTTATTGTGAAACAATAAGTAAAACATGATCACTCATTTCCGTTACACTCTGTATGTTGTCAACTTAGATAAGTAAATAATATTAGCACGATAAATTAACGATATTAAAAATCGAGATCGAATTTAAATACTTATCTATATATATATTCGAAACGTTTGACGATTATTCGTTAATGCTTAATAAATTTAAGTTTACAGTTTAATCAGATTATTGAATACCATTTCATACTGATATAAATACCGTTTTTTGAATATTTTATAAAATTAGAAATGTTAACCAATTTGCTGTATTACTGTTTTAAAATACCACATACCTGTTACGTGACGCGAAAATAGTATCCTTAAAAAAATAGAACCGACTTCCAAAAAAAGTGCAAAATAACTTTAATTTCGGAAGTCGGTGTTCCTGTTTTGTGTCTTTGTTTTTTGACACCGACTTCCGAAATTAAAGTTATTTTGCACTTTTTTTGGAAGTCGGTTCTATTTTTTTGTAAAAAAGTTTTTTATTTTTCACTTTTTAGTTGTGGTTCCCCATTACACTGTGTTAACAATTCATAGACATACGATATCAGCAATCGCAGTTGATTTGCTGTCAATTTTTGAAGAGTTCCGTTGTCTGTCTCCGAAACCCATCATCAGATCTTTTTGAAATTTAAATGGGACCATTTCGGAGTAAATCTCTTTCGAACAAAAAAAGAATTTTGCAAATCCGTCAACATATCACAGAGTTATGCCCGAAAATACATTAAAAAAAAAAAAAAAATACAAACATCCGAATTGATAACCTCCTCCTTTTTCGAAGTCGGTTAAAAATGCCAATTATTATATTTTCTCTGAGGCATTTCATGCAGATCATCACGTCACAGAGTATCAACTTACTCTGAAACGTACTCGTCAAAAAAGTGATTATAATTATCTTGATTAAACAACGAACCTACGATTTAGGAAACACTTAATCACTCCTCTTGTATTGTTCATCACTACATAGTATAAAACAAAGTCGCTTTCTCTGTCCCTATATCCCTATGTATGCTTAAATCTTTAAAACTACGCAACGGATTTTGATGCGGTTTTTTTTAATAGATAGAGTGATTGAAGAGGAAGGTTTATATGTATAATTTGTACCCGAGCGAAGCTGGGGCGGGTCGCTAGTAATAGTATAAATTACTAGTAAAGAACCGGCCAAGTGCGTGTCGAACTTCGCACATTTAGGGTTCCGTACCAAATGTATTTTTTACTATTTTTATGGCTTTGGGTCAACAAGAAATTTGAAGACTGTTGCTCCAACCATTTGGCTGTACAACCTGTGCGACAGACGACGGGCAGACAGACGGACACGCGAGTGAGAGCAATAGAGCTCCGTTTGGACCCTTCGGGTACGGAACCCTAAAAATGGTATCCCACAGAGTTCATCTCTATGTCCTTTCTTTAAACATCGTTTCTTCTGCTGGGATCTAAGCCTTAACTTTCTTTTAGCGGAGGTAACCCGTAGCCAGGAACCACCACGCGAGGCTTAATATCAATTTTACTAAAAATTTACTAATTTAACACCAGTATTAGTCAAGAAATTAGTCAGTTGATGACGGCAGTTTTACCTTTTTTCTTTTTTTTTGTAAAACAGTTTAGCAGTAAAAGGAATTGGTATAGGTACCTTACATGAAATAAAAGTAGACAGAGTAACCGATATAATTTTGCGGTCAACAAATTGCGTCAATACTTAATTAGAATTTATTAATTGCGTCGTATGTGATCTTGACTCACAGGCACCTTTTTGTTAAATATTCAGTACTTTAGAACAAACAAAGACTTTTGAAATGTCATGTCATTTCTATATGGTTTAGGAATGAGTCGATGCATAAGTTGAGTCAAAATATGAGTAGGTATTCTGATGTCTAAGGAGGTCGAGTGGGAATACCAACCTTGTCAGCAAACAGGCAGGTTGATCAAATATACTTTTAAAGGGTGATGCAAAGAACAATGCCAACTTCCCATACATTTAAAAACCTGATAATAGATATAGAGAAAAGACTACCTGTAAGTTTAGAAAATAATGTCAAATAGTTATTTTTAAGATTTAAACGCTACTAAGACCAAAAAATATTTGTTACATTTTAGGTTAGGATTTGCCGATACCAAATAGGTAATATAGAAATAAATGTGCCAAAACTAATTATTAACACTCTAAGTGGAAGGACTTTACAATAGGGATAGGTATATATGTATATATTTGAGGGGGGAGGGGGAGGGGGGGGGGAGGGGGTAGACCCTCCCCCCGTGGTGGAAAAGTTTAGGAAATGCATAGTTTTTTTTTATGAATTTTTAAAAATCTCATTTTGAGGTTATGTTTTTGGGAAGCACTTTCATTTAGCGCCAATCGCGGATTATTTCTAGACTATTTCCAAGCAATAATACGATCAATGGCATCTTCAAGGTCAAGATTAACACCCTAAAAGCCGAAGGTCAAGGTCATTCGTCGAGGGGCAAAGGCATTTTTTATTTTAGTATAATGTTTTAGGTTTGCATGTCGATGCAGCCACGTGTCGACGGAGCCCCGCTTTGCGGGGCTCCGTTTTTTTGTGATTATTATTATATTTTTTTTTATGCACAAAAAAAAATGGAAGAGTCTACTCAAAGGTCCTTATTGTAAAGTTGAGCCCTCTAAGTTTAGTCTAAAATAGGAATACTTACCTAGCTATGGTCTAAAAAGTCTTTTTTTTACTTTGTGAATTATTTGAATCCAACTTTACGTCACTACTTAGACTCTCGTTGATTGTCACTATAAATTGAGTGAAGAACTGTCAAATGTCAAAATACCGTTTCAGTTGTGCGAACTCAATTTCATATTGTATGATTAATTTATTTAATTATTATGTTATTTTTAATTAATCTGTATAAGATTCGGGGTTTATTTTGTTCTTGAAGCATAACATAATGTGATTCATCTAAAACAGAATTTTATTTATTAAATACAGATAAGTTTTACCTATCAAATATCAACTAATGAAATACTTGCTAACCAGAATCATAAACATAAACAGAGAATAGACAATTAAATGTTCATGCTTTACTATTTTTATTATTAGAACTTGAATGGGCTTTTGCACTTTTAAATTAAAGCAAATTACAAACGTAACTGAGTTCTAAAGAAATTACTAAACAACATTTGTAATTTAACAACACGATTTTTACATTCTCCTCACTGGTGGCTCCCTCTTAAGGCTGAACTCATACATACTCAAATGTCAATTCAATGTCAGTGTCAACGTCAACACAAAGCTTACATCTGTATTAAACAAAGATTATTTGAGAAATACTTACTGATTAAATAAAACGTACATAATGTGTAATACTTAGAAACACCAGCAGCAGTAAAGAAAGCAGTATGTAAAATGAAACGTCGTAAAAAGTGTAGTTGAGATGCGTTCAAAACATGGTATTACGTTTACCCTTGACGTAGAATAAGCGTATAGAAAAATAAAAAAAATAAAATCCTGCGTTTCTGCATTGTGATATGCGTAATTAATATACAATTGAATTAGCTGAATGTTAAGATTTATTTCATTTAACATAGTCAGGTGAAAAATTGGCATTCTTCTTTAGAATAGGTTTGAAATAAGAAAATAATTGTATTGTTATAAGTCAGTCAGGAGTGTGTTGTAAATGGAATAAGATTATTTCGTATAACATAAAATATCAAGTCTGGGAATACAGTATATGCTGTATTACACCTCAACGTAGGAACACTTTCTGTTTTGTGGGATGTCATCAAAGAACTTCTCCCGCTCTGGGTGGAGCGGGAGAGTGTCAGACTCCTACTGACTCAAACCCACCCGTGTTTTTCAGTTGCCTAGGCCAGGGGCTGGGGCGACTCTTTCGAATACTCCCGCGACCCTGGTTGAACTTAAGAACACTTAGGGCCGATTTCACTAATTCTACACGCCCAGTTTTCGACGTTTAAACTCGCTTTTTAAACGCGTTTAGCCGCTGTCATAAAGCTGAAGAGTTTGTTTGTTTGGTTGAACGCGCTAATCTCAGGAACTACTAGATCGAAATGTTTTTTTTTTGTGTTGAATAGTCCATTTATCGAGGAAGGATATAGGCTACATAACATCACGCTGCGACCAACAGGAGCGGAGCATCAATGAAAAATGTGGCAAAAACGGGAAACAAAATTGCCTTTTGAGAGCTTCAGTAACATATGTCTATCTTTTAAGGTTAACTCACTATAATCTAGCAAGCGTTCTCCATCTTTGTCCACATCATCGCTTACCATCAGGTGAGATAGCGGTCAAACGCGTGCCTATCAACAATAAAAAAATAAAAAAAAATCTTTTTTATGGTAATTGTATAGAAAATTAAGATTACGCTAAGCTTAGTTCAGTAAAAGTTAGTTTTTATAGCGAATGGTGAAATCGGCCCTTAGGGCAAGCACTGCACCACTGAGTTACACTACACTCTCCCAGACCTTATTTTGACGCAAAAGATTATTTAAAAAAATACTGTTAGTCAATTTGCAGTTTTCTAATTCTTCTTTGGAATGCATTTGCAGCTAACAAGTTATCGTTCGATAAATAACAATATGTACGAAGTAGTATTGTGGCTTACATAAAAATTACGCTAGTTTACACGATTTTTGTACCCTAGCTGAAAATGGTTATTATGATTAATTTTGGAAATAGTTATCCAGAAAAAATATAAAATAAATCTGGCACGTCTGGTTTTATCTAATCTAATACCTTTAAATTGTAGCGACATCTATGACGCCGCACACGAACTAAAATAACAAAATCCTACATCGCGCAAGCAGAGTTCTCCGCGCGATTTGAACATATACAACAGTCCGAAATCAACCATCGGGCAGTTGCCCGGACCAGACACAACAATCGTTTGGTTGGAGGATTCTCCCTTTTCAATGGAGGTTTGTGGGACTTTACACCCTGTTCCGCATGCCTCCACACTGGTGACCCTCGACTATGAACGTGAGCGCAGTCTTTGTCATGACGTCATCACCTCTAACCTGGTGACCCTCGAGCATGAACGTCAGCGCAGCCTTCGTACAGCTACATCAGCGTGACGTCATCATCATCGCTTCCTTCAAGCTCTTGAGCAACGAGTCATACAGCCAGCCAGTACCAACGGCTTCTACGGGTATCCTGACCATCAGCATGCAGCAGTCGCGCATTCCTGGTCAGCATACTCAGTCTCTTTCATCAGCGATCTTGGCGCAGCGAACAGCACCTTCGGCCGGTCGAATAACCTCTCCTGGTCGACGCCAGCAGTCAAGCCACTACGTCGCACAGCACCGCTCCGACCCACTGGAGCCCGCAGCACCACTCCGACTCACTGGACCCTCAGCATCATCCCGACTCACTGGGACAGCAACACCCCGACTCACTGGGGCATCATCCCGACTCACTGGGACATCATCACCCCGACTCACTGGGGCATCATTCCGACTCACTGGGACAGCAACACCCCGACTCACTGGGGCATCACCGCAGACAGTTCCGACTCACCGTGAACTATGCGGCTCTTCCGGTTCCGACTCACTGGAACCAACCTTCCACTGGCCGCATCACAAGATGTAAGGACGACTCATCAAGAACCATAGATCTCCGATCTCCGGAGGGGAGTGATGTAGCGACATCTATGACGCCGCACACGAACTAAAATAACAAAATCCTACATCGCGCAACAGAGCAGAGTTCTCCGCGCGATTTGAACATATACAACAGTCCGAAATCAACCATCGGGCAGTTGCCCGGACCAGACACAACACCCGTTTGGTCGGAGGATCCTACCTTTTCAATGGAGGTTTGTGGGACTTTACACCCTGTTCTGGATACCTCCACAAAATGTAGTAATATATAATAATAATATTTTAATACCTTTAAACGAGCAATTCTTATATATATATATATTTTTAACAATTTATGTACACACAGAACAGACAAGAATGAAACAGTGAAAAGAAAATGTACAAAGGTTATGCTTATTTCTAATGAAATCTCTTCCAGCATACCTGCGAAAGGAGAGTTGAAAAAAAAAGTGAAGTAGACACTGTGTGGTAAAGTAGTAGGAAAAAAAAATCCATAAAACCAAAAAAAAATAGACAATGAAATAAAATAATATACAATCCAAACATTTACCATAATATAATAGATACAAATACATACATAGGCCAAATAAATATCACTAATACATACTAAACAATATTATGAAAATATTATGTATATATATAATCTGAATCTCGGAAACGGCTCCAACGATTTTCATGAAATTTACGAGTAGTATGCAGGAGGTTTCGGGGGTGATAAATCGATCCAGCTATCAGGTCATAGGTTTCATTTAAAAAATAACACGATTAATCTAAAAAAAAAAACCTATTTTTATTTCATACTTGAAAATTGTACATTAAGTTGGTAATAAAAAAAAAACATTGCGGATTACCTTCTTTATTATAGTTTTGTGGATCTGTTTTTTTTAATGATATATCAACAGTAATCCCGCAACGCGATTTCATGCCAAAATCTTTGACGACGATCTTCAATTTCAAGTCATAAATTCTTGATGAAAACTAAACCAATTTGTTGACTGGAGTTGTCTTCAGTATAGAAACAGATTGGACCTTTTTTAATGGATCTCCTTCTCAAAGCTCTATTCTTGTAAAGGAGATAAGATACTTAACATTCTGGAAGTACGTGTCCATGGGATAGTTGCAGAGTCTCACGTAGGCGAAGCCGCTGGCAGAAGCCAGTAGTATCAATGAAAATGCATGGCTAACACAAAAAAAAAACATAAAACTTATTTTCAAAAAAATAGAATCGACTTCCAAAAAAAAAAAAGTGTAACGTAACTTTCATTTTGGAAGTCGGTGTTTCTGGTTTTGTTTCTTCGTTTTTTGACACTGACTTCCGAAATTAAAGTTATTTTGCACTTTTTTTGGAAGTCGGTTCTATTTATTTGAAAAAAAATCATTTTTTTCACTTATCACTTTATAGTTGTGATTCCCCATTAAATTGTGTTATCAATGCATATTTATGCGATAGCAGCAATCGCGGTTGATTTGCTGTCATTTTTTGAAGAGTTCCGTTTTCTGTCTCCGAAAGTTATCATCAGATCTATATGAAATTTAAATGGGACCATTTCGGAATAAAGCCCTTTCGAACAAAAAAGAATTTTGCAAATCCATCTATACAGGGTGTAACGGAAAGGTGTGGTCATATTTTAAGAACTGCATCTGCCCATCGATATGAACCACTTCCCTCAAGAAAATCCGAAGAAATTCTAATTTTTTTTTCTCCCATACAAATATTGATCAGCTGGTGATAACTTTGTATGGAAAGTCCAATTTTTTTTTGGGAATTTTCAATTTTTTTCCTCGAGAAAGTTGTTCATTTCCATGGATAGAACCGGCTCTTCAAATATGACCACACCTTTCCGTTACACCCTGTATATGACGAAGTTACACCCGAAAAACATAAAAAGAAAATATATTATATAACCATCCGAATTGATAACCTCCTCCTTTTGTGAAATCAGTTAAAAATACAGTAATGGGCAAATATCAGCATTGCTTACCATCATGCGAGGTTGCAGTCAAGGGTTAGGCTATCAAAAAAAAAATTGGTTTCTCCTGTACTTAGTGACCTAAATTTGGTAGTCAATAATATATCACCAAAGGCCACCAAACAAAATGAAAACTTATTTGTATATTTATTTTGATACAATCACTTAGTGCGTGATTCATTTACATACGAAAGAGTTCAACGCGCTATACACTCACCCATTGAACTTTATTTTGATAGAGTTAAAGTTGAATTTTGTTCGTAGGAAGAGCACAATTTTGTGGTTTCCCAACCAAGGAGGGGGTTTTTTCAAAGTTAAGAACGTGGCGAACTCACTATGGTTTTATTTGCAAGTTCCTTGAACAATGAATCCTTATGACCGCAATGTTATAAAATAAAACGAATGATTAAAACGGAAGTGATAAAAATGTTGCCAGTTCAAAGTGGTATCCAGAAGTGTATCTTTAAATGTGTGGACATTTAAAGGTACACTTCTCGATACCACTTTAAACTGCCAACATTTTTTCATGTGGATTTACAGGTGTGTTTTAGGCCCAGATAACAGGGAGGCAAGTCTTGTGTTATTTATCGGGCTGCTACTAGGAAAGACTATATCCTGGATAGAAAAAAAATTATAAAGCAGCACCATCACCAAAACACACCACCTTAAAATAAAATGGAAGAAGTCCTTCATTAAACTTTCATTAAGCCAGAGATAAAATAAATATTTATGTAACATCTCTACCGTAGTAATAAACAGGAATGAGGAATGGTAGGAAAAAGATCTGTACCACATAGCTGAAAAGATCAGGCTGATAACGCGCTAATTACTGACTTCTGGGTGGTTTTTACTTGTGCTTAGAAGATTGACCACAACAGCGGGCTCCAAAATAATAGAACCTTTTTTTTGGGGGTGGGAAATCATCCTTCCTAACTCTTCCCGCTCTGGGTGGAGCGGAAAGGCGTGTTAGTTTTTTACTGACTTAAACCTGTTCCTTCAGTTGCCTGAGTGTCAAGGACCGCGGAGAACTTTATTTCGAATTATCCGCTACAAAATAATAGACCCTTGTAGGTACTTGTCACTTGAAGACGATGTCACTGGAAGACCTTGCTCTTTAATATAAAATGGGTCGGCCAACGTCGCTCACGATATTATCATCATCATCATCATTTCAGCCGAAAGACGTCCACTGCTGGACATAGGCCTCCCCCGAGTGACGGAACAACGATCGGTCCTGTGCGTCTTGCATCCATCGGCTACCCGCAATCCTCACCAGATCATCAGTCCACCTTGTGGGAGGCCTTAAAACGCTGGATGTTCCGGTACGCGGTCGGAAAAAGAGCTTTTGCTCGCAGAACAAATGGTCAATGGAGCCGAAAAGTTCTACAGAACTTTTCAGCCCCATCGACCATTTGTTCTGTGAGCAATGTGCCCGGGCTGCCCACTGCCATTTCAGTGGTGATTCTTCAATAACTGAATTTTAAACTGCACTGTTGATATTAAAAAATAGTTACATTTTTGAACTGACGAAATAAAAGGAGGAGGTTCTCAATGACCGTATGTATGTTTTTTTTTTTTTTGTGTATGTTTAGCCCTCACTCCGTCATTTATGAACCGATTTTGATGATTCTTTTTTTTTTGTTCGATAGGGTATACCTCAAGGGTGGTCCCATGCCAAGGAAATCAGGATCTGATAATGAAATCATGATAAAATTGAGAAAACCTTGAAAATTGTGGGCACGTTTAGCGTTTCTGTATGTATGTTCGGCCCTCACTCCGTTATTTATGAACCGATATTGATTATTCTTTTTTTGTTAGATAGGGTTTACCTCAAAGGTGGTCCCGTGTCAAGGACATCTGGATCTGATCATGAAATCCTGATAAAATTGAGAGAGAACCTCGAAAATTGGGCACGAATATTTTTTCTGTTTAATTTTTATAACTTAATCGGGCATTTAGGAATCATCACATCATGAAACTGAGTTGATGATGGAAACCATATCTTTCCTGAACAATAGAAGTTATATATAAAAACTGGTTTTAGTGACAAATATACCACTTCATATGCTTTGAAAAAAAGACGTCTTTACAATATTGGGAACCTCATGGAAGGATGGCTACATCATCAGCTCAGTGGCAAGAGGAATGATGAAGGATTAGAAATTAGCCTCGGAGTGTTAAAAGATGATGCGAGCCACAAAAAGTCATAAAATAAAAAACTTTTTAACAAAAAAATTAACTGACAAAAAAGAACTAAAAGCTAAAAATAAATACACCTTTTAAGTCTTGAGTATTGAGCGTATTTACCTACATAAAATATCAAATTTAACATAAACTAATTTTGAGTCATCGCCAATTAATAAAATGATTAATTACCTACTTACAGCCTTCTTCACTTATAAAATTTAGATATTTAATAATCAGATTGTTGTTTGGCGCCGACTCAAAATTAGTTTATATAAAATTTGATATTTTATGTAGGTAAATAAGACTTAAAAGGTTTATTTATTTTTAGCTTTTTAGTTCTTTTTCGTCGGTTAATTTTTTTGTTAAAAAGTTTTTTATTTCTTTCTGTGTGTAGGCAAGATTTCGGCACAGAAATTGAGACGTCTTAAATTAAACCAAATTCTAGTCATGCGATTGGTTAGCGGCTACCGCGCGTTTGACACTTTGTCGCATTAATTTTACGATAATTGTCGTTCAAGACACTGGCCCTAAGGCGCAGTTATACGACTTCTAATGATTTTTAATTGAACATGACGTGATGTTAAACGAGTAGTCTTATTTCTTTGAAAAAAAATGTTACTCTAGACAACTTCCTTCGTAATTTGATTTGAGAATATTTGAAATTATATTTTTATAACATAGTGTAATTAATTTGTAAAGCTATGTTTAACGCGGATAAAAAATTGAGAATCACGCAAAAACTAAAAAACGTAATTTTATGAAACCTTCACCATTTTAATGGTCATTTAGTTGTTTATATTTTAGTATACGTGTTTTAGTCTATTACTTGTTGTTTTGTGCATAATAAATTAATAATGCGTCTAATTTCGGACAGCGCTCCTTGATGGTTTTTTTTTTTTGGGGGGGTGGGAAATCATCCCCTGACTTCTTCCGCTCTAGGGTGGAGCGGAAGGGTGTGTCAGACTCTTACTGACTAAAACCCACCCCTGTTCCTCCCTGCCTCGAGTGCCCGGGGGCGAGGTAACTCTTTCGAATTTATCCTCCACCCCCGGGCAGGCATCGGCCGTGGCAGGCCCCTTCCCTTGGCTGACAACTCCTTGATGGGTGAGTCCTACTATTACTGGGTGGACGTACGACGCGTTATGTGAGCTCAGCAGAGAATACGTAAGCTAACCACTCAAGGCTGTTGGCAGTTAATAGCGCCTTAAGTTCAGCAGTAAGACCACTTTGGCTGATAGTAAGACCTGCCAGAGCTCCCAGTGTTTCAAAGAGTCGCCGTGGCTCTACAGACAACTGTAGGAATACGGCTGGGTTTTTAGTCAGTAAGAGTCTGACACGCCCTCCCGCTCCACCCAGAGCGGGAGAAGTTATTTGATGATTCTTCAGAAACAAACAAACAAAACTGGTAGTGAGAACAAAGAGCTTTAACAGAATGCCGAGTGATTTTGCCAAGGGTCTATGTGGTGAATGAGCACGTGAATTCATTTGTGGATAAAGGGATCCCCCAGTAATTGGACAGTGGAGGTCAAATGGCTTCGCTTGGCAAAAATAATTATTTCCAGTAATGTTACGTCAGACCTATGGAACCTAGACATCATACAGTTATTATAAAATATTGTCGAAATAAAACTAAGAACAGCTAAGATTGTATCAGTTAAGGCTTTTGTAGCTCGCCCTAGTCAGTGAATTTTTTTAACCGACTTCAAAAAAAGGAGGAGGTTCTCAATTCGACTGTTTTTTTTTTATGTGTGTTACCTCATAACTTTTTACTAGGTGAACCGAATTTTTAGGGTTCTTCACATGTGGTTTGGTGCTTCACATGTGGTCCCATTTTAATTTGGTGAAGATCTGATGAAGAAGTTCGGAAATACACAATGGAACCCTTCAATAAATAATAGCAAACCTTCCAGAATTGCTGCAATCGCATGTCTGTATATTGTTTTCACCACTTTACAACATTACATCACGCTGATATGCTCTAAAGGGGGTATACAGATTCGTACAGTTCACGCTGATACACCCTAATTTCACCAACTACGAGTATGTTCAACTTCCCTATTTTTGGGGTTATCAATTCTGGCATAACTTTACTATTAATTTTGTTTTAGAATGGGATACAACAACTAAAAATTGAAAAATAAAAAACTTTTTACAAAAAAAATTCAACCGACTTCATATAATATTTAAAAAAAAATGCAAAATAACTTTAATTTCGAAAGTCGGTGTTAAATAACAAAGAAACTAAACTAGAAACACCGACTTCCGAAATTAAAGTTATTTTGCATTTTTTTTAATATGAGGTCGGTTGAATTTTTTCTGTAAAAAGTTTTTTTTTAACATTGTTAAGCTCGCGTTTGACCATCTCACCTAATGGTAAGCGATGATGTGGTGGACGATGGAGAACGCTTGGCTAGAAGTAACTTATTCAATCTTGTCTTAAAGACTCCCAGGTTGTAGCTATCAGGAAACACAGCATCTGGCATCCCAGCCCGCACAATGATTGTGTACCCAAAACATTTTGTCCGTTTGAGTGGGATGTCCACCATCTTATCGGTTATTCAGCGTTCGATCTAAAATGGAGAGTATAATTAGGTTCTGGACCGGTAGAACTGGTAAGAGTTCAGCCTGAAATCTTACGTTTTAAAATAACTATATATTTTTTTTGAAGTTATACTTCTTTAGGCGCGTTATGAAAAAATTATGAGAGTAAAATTTTAAGATGCGCGCGCACCACTGTCACACAAAATTCACAGGTTGAAGTTAGCTAGAACCGACACCCTGAAGTTAGCTATGGTCTGTGTTTCATGAAGAATGATTGTTTTCCTTTTGTAAACTTTGTGACAGTTTGGTTTTATCTTGTTACGACAAAGAAGTATAACTTCTTACGTACGTACATAAGTACACACTTAAACCTTTTTTTTTTTTGTTAATTTATGTAATCTTTTTTTTAATATTTTTATGTCACGTAGTTGATAAGCTAGCTTAAGGGGGGGCGGTCTGAAAATCAGTGTTGACTAGTGTTGTGGCTATGCCGCCACACTGCTCGTCTTTTGTTCAGCCCTCCGCACTGTTATCCATAGACACGACATACTCGTACTTGCCGCGTCTTTGTTTTATATTTTGTGTCTTTGAATTGTTTGTCAGACTCTGGCAGGGAATTCCATTCCTTATCTGTTCGCACAGTAAATGTGTTCTCAAAACATTTTGTGCGTGTAGGTGGGATGTCCTTTCGGCCCCATCGACCATCTGTTCTGCGAGCAATGTACCCTGCCCACTGCCACTTCAGTTTGGCCTTTCTTCGGGCTATGTCGGTAACCTTGCTTCTTCTGCCATTTTAATTCCTGATTCGATCACGCAAGGAAACTCCGAGCTTAACCTTAGCCTTAGGATCTGAGCCTCTACGTTGTCGTTTGGGTGAGTAGTATAGAAGTACTTACAACCTATTTACGTTTGGTTTATTTAGGGATACATTTCAGATTTACCCCAAATGTAGAGAGGAAGCTAAGTTAAATATTATTCATAATACATAATACCCAAGTCATTCATAAATGCTTGAATGAATTGACGTAATTTTTTTTTTTTTTTTTTTTTTTTTTTTTTTTTTTTTTTTTTTAAAAAAAACGTTGCCCCACAATAGGAATTACTCCTGTATCGTGGGTGCGTTCACAAACATTTAAACTCACATACACAAGACACCCAGACCCGGAACAACTATCTGTAGGCCATACAAATACTTGTTCCGTGCGGGGATCGAACCCGCGACACGCAGCGCAGCAGCCGAACGCTCAACCACTACGCCAACCGTGTCGTCAAAATTAAGTATATATTTATAATTTCGATCGCGGAAAACGACTTGAAATTAGCTCCATGGGTTTTTAACGATACTTCAGCTGTAAACATGTTTGGTTTGTGACTAATCATGTGTTTATTATGTTTTTAGTATTAAATAATAACATTGGTGACATTATTTGTATTTGTGAATGAAAATATTAGGTATTCTTATTTGTAAACAAGTCATAAAAGCCACCAATCGTAAAAGGATAAGAATTTCTGGTAAGAACGTTCTTCCCAGAAATTATAACTTTTATGATTGCAATGGTGAGAGTAATTTATCCGTTTCACTAAATTACTGAATTTATTCAGTAAGTAAATTGGAAATCACAAATAAATCATTTAATATCGAATACCTTTAAACGAGCAATTCTTGAATATATATTTAATCTGAATCTCGGAAACGGCTCCAATGATTTTCATGAAATTTAGTATGCAGGGGGCTTCGGGGGCGATAAATCGATCTAGCTAGGTTTCATTTTTAGAAAACGTTGTTTTATCCGTATAAAAACCGAGCTAAGCTCGGTCATACAGGTACTTAATTGTTAAATGTCAAAAAATTTATTTAACTTCATGTTGAAATTTAATGCGGAATTTTTCACTATTAAATGGGTTTTTAGTAAATAAAAGTCGGTTAGAAAAACCCTCATTAAAACTAATGTATGTGACTGCATTATAGTTAAATGCCGTTTAAATAGCAAAATAAAATATAATAAAAACCACTAATTTAACCGCATAAAAACTTTAATTTCAATCAAGATAACAATGACAAAACAACATAAATGTACAACGGCAATATCCCACGTGTATGTTGTGATGTCCTTCGATATATTTTATGTCGATACATCCGTTTACATAATGTTGTGCTCACCAATATCGATAGATGTGCGGCAAATGGAGGGAAACTGTACGAGTAGGGGGACTATGAACTCTATGTTATAAAAGTAATAGTCTTAAAATGTGAAAATATGCATATATAACAAGCCTTAATAATGTCCCACTGCTGGAACAGAGGCCTCCTCTCTAGGAGAGGGACTTGGACGTAATCCACCACGCAGGCCCAGTGCGGCTTGGTGGATATCTTCAAACGGTTTGTTCTAGGACATGATGGTTTCCTCGCGATGTTTTCGTTCACTGTTTTGAAAGCAGTCTCTCTGCCTAGGCTTTTCCCAACTATCTTAGGGTAGGCTTCCAGTCTAACCGGATGTAGCTGAATACCAGCATTTTACATGAAGCGACTGCCTATCTGACCTCCACAACCCAGTAACTGGGTAATACGATATCCCTCGGTAAGACTGGTTGTCAGACTTACGGACTTCTGACGACCTGTAACAACTGTAAAAGATTCACGATTGACAGCCGAGACCAACGACTTAACGTGCTTTCCGAGGCACGGAGGAGTCGCGGTATGTAAAGATGGTCACCCATCCAGGGGCCAACCCCGGAAAGCGTAGCTTAACCTGTTGGATCGACCCGTGCGGCTGTTATTACTTTAGCCACGAGCTTCTTTGTTTTGAAAGCAGTGGTGTTGAAATACCTGCCTGGGTTTGAACCCATTACCTACAACTCGTAAGTCAGGGCCATTACCACTGGGCAACCATTGCTCTCATAAAATGTGAAAATAAACATAAAAAATGTTGTTTTTGTGATAACCAGAGCACAAAATTACATCATAATCCATACAGCCTAGTTACAGCACTATTTTGAAGTATTGACATAAAATCAATCAATATTCACTAAACTTATTATGTTCTGATCACTAACTTGCAACGATAATGAAGCATGTTGATTTACTAATTAACATAATTCTTCCAAATTAAATTAAAACAGACGTTTAAAACAAAATCTTTGCTTTTGGGTAAAAATATAATACAAGCCATTACCTAAAACCTATAATCCTCCGACCTCGACCGAATTTCGATCTCGGTGGCCAATTTCAATGGTGATGACCAGAGGTCGGAATTAGGTAGAGTTTACGTTTGTACTTACACTGATTTCAAACAACGAAAGAATAAAGTGGATATGCCTCAAATCCCGAGACTAATTTAAAAGAGCAGAAACATCCCGTGATTTATTGAATAAAGAAGCTATTTACTTTTACACAACTTAAACCACTGCACGCGCGACGTTGACAATTTTACATCAACGTCCGAAGTTGCAAAATTACAATACGCACACGCGCGATGTTACCACATTTGTAGTTCACACAACATAGCTTGTGAGAACAAAAGAATACAAAAGAGGTTTTTATTATTATTTATTTGTAATATTGTTAGCCACACGGGATTGTACATTAGAAATCCCGGGAAAATCCATATTAATATCAACATTTCGATGCAAGTACATAAATAACTCTACCTAATTCCGACCTCTGGTGATTAGCCAAGTACGTAGGAGATATCATAGTGCACAAGTAAGTATGTGCGTAAGCACAGGTGCACTCACATACCACCAACCTCCAAACTCCGGGTCGTTAGTGAGAAATTCCTACTGGAAAAACCTAATTGCCCTTTTTGTCCAACCTTGGAATCGAGCACAGGACCCCGCGCTCAGCAGACGAGTCCAACGGGGCAGTTAGATAAAACCTAATATTTTCGATAACGCTATCAAAACTGCATTATAAAATCAATTTCCGTTTCCTCTCTCCCTCAATGGTCGACTTCAACATGGCTCACTGACCGTCGCATTGTACCTATGTTTAAACATTTCAATAAGACAATGTAGTAACTCAGAAAACCTATATTTTGCATCATAAGGAACCGAAGTACCTACACAATTGTACAATTTCCAATATATTTACATATAAATACAAACTATTAAATTACAAACTATCCTCAAACAAGCTGATCCTACTGTCCTACTAATTATAGTAAAACAACATAAATCGCATATATAATATTAATTATATATGCGAAAGTTTGGATGGATGGATATAATTTACAATGGGAAAAGTACTAGGTAATACTACGCCCGCGAAGCCGCTGGGAGAAGCTAGTAAAAATAAATAAAATATGCGGCATATTAATACCAAGCGGCACAAAATTAATATATTTAATATTAATACCAAGCGGCATAAAAAAGGGAGGTGTAGTACTCATTGGGCATCGCAAAATTCGTCCAAATCGCTGTCAAAAAGTGCCCTAGACACTGGCAGCATTGCCACGTTAAATGGCAAAGATTTCAACAAAACATTAACATGCCTTTATTAGTTCTGTCTCACTCGTAAATCATGGTTGTGGTCCACCTAAATGCCGGCAGCTATCAGGCGGTCGCTCGCGACGTTTCCTTTTCCCTGTGCGAGAGAAAACTGCTTTCTTATCTGACGATATCCAATACGCGGGTACAGACGGACACGTAATCTTAAGATATTTTCTACTTAGGTGTATTTTACGAAAGATTGCGGACTAAAAATGTTTTTAATACCTTACGGCTTATGCATTTATTACAGACTTTAAGATGGTTAATATTTTTAGTCTGTGATACATGCATTTGGATTTGTCTGCGAATAAACCATGGAACTGACATTGCGATTTTTTCTCAATGAGTTAGAATGTCATCGGTTTTTTGCGTGACGGCTGACAGGACAGAATGTAAGAAAAAACATGTTGCGCCGACCCCAAGTAACATGGGATAAGGGCTGGACGATGATGATGAGTTTGGATGTCATCATTATCTTTTAATTAACTAGTGACCCGCCCCAGCTCCACGCGGGTACAAATTATGCTCGTACAACTAAACCTTCCTCAAGAATCACTCTGTCTATTGGTAAAAACCGCATGAATATCAGTTTAGTAGTTCTTAAGTTTATCGCGAACTATTATAATTATAGTGATTAACTATAAGATTCAAAAAATCGATTTTTCGCTTTGAAAGTTTTCAAATAAGATTTTCCTTTTATTGCTAACTAATATTCGATGACAAAATAAAATACACAAAACAACATTTATATTATACACTGTGAATGAATTATACATTTAAGCCAATCGTTGTTGCTATCGACTAAACTAAGCCACCAACTGCTGAAATGGACAATTCTAAACTGAAACAACATCAATCAATCTGCCTAGCCTTTTCCCAACTATCTTGGAGTCGGCTTCCAGTCTAACCGGATGCAGCTGAATACCAGTATTTTACATGGAGCGACTGCCTATCTGACCTTCACAACCCAGTAACTGGGTAATACGATTCCCCTTGGTAAGACTAGTTGTCAGACTTTCGGGCTTCTGACGACCCGTAACGACTGTCAAAGATCCACTATTGACAGCCGGGACCAACGGTTTAACGTGCTTTCCGAGGCACAGGGGAGTCTCGGTATTTAAAGATGGTCACCCATCCATGGACTAACCCTGGCAAGCGTAGCTAAACTGAAACAACATAATTTTGTTTAAACAGTTTAGTATTGTTTGGGTTTACCATCGTGGTGACAGAATTAGTCAGCTAGACTGTGCATTACCGAGTGCTAGCTGTGCGGGGTATTTTTTTTTTGTGGGTTTTGAAATCATGCAATGACATCTCCCGCTCTGGGTGGAGCGGGAGGGCGTGTCAGACTCTTGCTGACTAACTCTACCTCGCCCCTGGGCACTCAGGCAGGGGTAGGTACCCCTGCCTGAGTGCCCAGGGGCGAGGTAACTCTGTTACGAATTCATCCACTACCCCTAGGCATGCAGCCACCGGCCACGATGGGCCCCGTCAGTGGTGGCTGACAACATCTCTTTGAGGCGCGCCTGTAACACTACGCGCCGTCGACTCACGGACCTGGTGCTGATCGGATGGCGAGCTACCCACTGCTCGCCGTCCGCAGGGCCGGGTCTACGGTGGCCGGAGATAGTCTCGCGACGTTCTACGCAAAATGCGTCTCCTGCGGTGGTAGCGGCCGGGGCCGTGGCTTCGCAGAAGGAGGAGACTGCTTCCCATACCCTCTCGCTCCGTACCATGGCCTGAACCAGGGCCGGGCGCGAGAGGTCGCCGCCAAACTGTGCAGGGTGCGACTTGTATTTGGAATCGCAGTATGATATATTTGACATCACTCGGGCTGCTTTCATGCACCACAAGAGCCCATACACCCGCACTATGGAGGAATGAACGCTACTAACGCTGCAACTAATATGGCCAGCTTCTGGGACCAAAGTATCAAAGAAGTTAGAAAACCATCGATTTGAAACAAGAAGCCTTATTGTCCGTAAGTTAGATTATCAAAAAATATTGGACAAGTATTTTTTGCTTCATCAAATTAATGAAAAATTACAAAGATACAAGGCATCAAAGTTCAGGAGTGGAGGCTTGTTACGTCACTTTTCAGTAAAAAGTGGTATAATTTTAACTTAAGTGTGACGTCATCCGAAATTTCAACCTACTGTATCGTCTTCATTTTTTGTTAAAGTGACAAAAGAAAAATACGTGGCAATATTTTTTGGTAATCTAATTGATGAATTAATTAGATTTTTTTAGTCGTCAACCCCATTAGCAGACACAATAGATTTTAATTGTGTCTCGCCCACTATGTGTCCGCTAGACGTGGGAAAGGACATTTCTATTTAATTAGCTACTTATTTGCAAGTATTTTTAACACGGTTGATACAAAATCAGTACCAATAAATGTACTATTTCGATATGTATAGCATGTATGAGGGTGAATAAACAAATGCTCATTCGCTTCGGGTGACGTCAATCTGTCACGAATTCGCGATATAACGAATAAATCTGAATGATGCATCCCTGTTTCACCATATTTGTATATCCTACTTCAATAAAATGCTAATTTGAAGTCAATGTCATTTAGTTCCCCCCTAATACTGAGGTTAGTCCATTGATTTTTTTTTATCTTTGAAATTCTCTTGTTTGACCACTGTCTCACCTGATGGTAAGCGATAATGTGGTCGACGATAGAACACGCTTGCCTAGACGTAATCACTCTTGACTTAGAGCGAGATATACTTCCAGGTTTTTTTTTTACTTATGTTTGATAGGCTCGCGTTTGACCACTATCTCACCTGATGGTAAGCGATGATGTGGTCGAAGATGGAGCACGCTTGCCTAGAAGTAACTTATTCACAGACTCCCAGGTTGTAGTTATCAGGAAACACAGACTCCGGCAGGGAATACCATTCCTTAGCTATACGCACAATGAATGTGTTCCCAAAACGTTTTATGCGTGTAGGGCATGGTGGGATGTCAATATTTATTATATTATCCGTAATTCTGTTATCCGTCATAGTTCGAAGAAATGCCAAACTTAAGTGGTAGTGGGCAGGGCGCATTGCTCGCAGAACGAATCGCCGATTGGGCCGAAAGGTTCTGGGGTGGCGACCGTGCAAGATGCAGCCTTGGAAGGTATATCTGGTAAGGGCCGCGGTAACCCACTGGATGTGAGCAGCACAAGACCGATCAATGTGGCGTCATTTGGGGAAGGCATATGTCCTCCAGACATCTTTGGACTGAAATGATGAATGAAGATGACACTCTGTAAAGTTATTGTTTCGTTACGTTCATTTGGATGATTATTTTGTTAGAATCTTTGATTATAGTGGCAGAGAGCCGGCAATGTTTGTTTAAGGACCTAAAACCGATAGAGCAGACGAATCCTAGAGTGGAGACAGTGGATCGGCAGACGGAGCGGTAGACGCCCCCTAGAAAGATGGATCGACGACCTTAGACTCTAGACAAAAGGACATTTTACCAGTGAAGGAAGGTGGAAGACAGAGGACAAGGTGTTATTAAGCCTAGGTCTAGAAGTGGACTGCTATAGTCTGAGGTGATTGATTAATCGGGTATAGCACACTATAGCTATAGTCCATATTGTTGGTACATATAAATCTTTTTGTTAACAGAATTTTATTCTAAGTCGGTAAAGATCGAATGTTATTCAGCTAAGAAGAGAAAGCATAAATTCTGATCAGGAAGAACGGACAGGAAACGTTATGGTTACTCAGCAACCTGAAAATACCATACCCTTTGAAAATGTCATTGGTCTTATGGTAATAGAGGCCACTGTTAATGTTGATGAAGAAGCTCTTGCTTTTGGGATTTTTCTCCTGGCTGGGCTAGCTTTAGGGGAAGAGCTCAGCCTTTAGTGAAAAGATTTGAAAATAAGATAGGTTGGTAATAAACTGCTAAGCCTACTCTACTCCTAGCTCAGACATAGGTTTATTTTTATTTGTTATTGGGGGAAACCTTCAAAAAGCGCCTGGACTTTTGAGGAGAAAAGACCAGGGAGTGTGGGATTCTTACCTCATTAAAACCATCCCGGTGATCACCATCTCAACATGGAATCCCGTGACCTTAAACGTGGTCTTAAGAGACCATCGCGGACCCGGGCCGGAAGGCGAGTAGTGGGTAACTCGCCGTCCGATCAGCACCAGGCCCGAGAGTCAACGGCGCATAGTGTTCCACGCGCGCCTCAAAGAGTTCTCAGAAACACGACGGGGCCCGTCATGGCCGATGGCTGCCCGGGGGTTGAGGATAAATTCGAAAGAGTTACCTCGCCCCTGGGCATTCAGGGCAGGGAGGAACAGGGGTGGGTTTTAGTCAGTAAGAGTCTGACACGCCCTTCCGCTCCGCCCTAGAGCGGGAGATGCCATTGGATGATTTCCCACCCACCAAAAAAAAAAAAAAAAAGAGACCATCGCGGAACCCCCTCTGTATAACGCCTGTTAGGGCACATCCCTGGGGGGATTGTAAAGGGGTCTCCTCTGAGCCTCGCTGTACACGGCAGCTCGTGATCACTGTGCAGTCTTTCCTGGGATCACTTGGGAGCACTTGGTCGCGGGCTTTTAGAGTGGGGACCCACTCTAAAAGCCCGCGACCCCAGATACCCGCCTGCCTTAAATAGTGCAGGCAGGGTTTCGGCGTTTCACGTGACGAGGCCGTTGCCTCCCCGACGCCTCCTTCTTCGAGCGGGATTGGCTTTTTCACGATCCCACTCGGCGGCCTCCTTCTCAACAGTCAGTGTGAGACCGCTCACAGAAGGAGGCAACTTCCCTCCAGTTTTCTGCCTCCGTCAGCATAGCTCTCCACCACATGCACTCCATGTGTTGCGAGACCGATGAGCCTATTGTGTAGGGGTAGACGGTGTATCTAGTTTCTTCTTTTTACTTTTTAATTACTAACATTAGTTATAAGCAACATTCTTGTAACTAACAACCCTCCCTTTGCCTATGGACTTTTTGTCTGAATTAAATGATTTTTGTTTTTATTATTTTATTTATAGCCCTCACTACTACATCAGAATCATATTAAAGGTTAAACTTAAAAGAGTATATTTATGATGCAATGATAAATTTATTCTATCTAACAATCAAGAAAAATCCACGTAAACATGACGAAACACACCTGATACTAAAGCCACGTGTTTTTGCCATCGTTTTTAATTCCAACGCTACACATTGTGTGGTGTTACGACAGCGCAGGGAATACCTTGATGACGCTTAGTCATTGTGTGGTGGACGCAGCATCTGATTAACTACAAAGTGTATTGACTTCGAGATTACGATGGTTTTATGTAACTATTGTCTTTGTTTCATCATTAATCAGTCTATTAATGGCCAGCGGTTATGATTTTTTTTTTTAAAAGTAGTCTCTTGCTGGTTCGACCAATTCGAACCGAGTACTAGCTTCAGTGCCCATGTGAGTTTATGTGAAACAAGGTATTTTGAATATGATATTTTTGCCCAGCTGAAGAATGGTAAGGGCTGAGTAGGTGTGACGATGATAGATTGACCTTGGGCATAGGTACAGACTATTCAGATCATATTTGGCCTTTTGAACCAGCAGTGGGTGTCTGCCCAGCAAGTAATGTGTTTTTAACCAGTGGTGCTTAGCAACTTAGCTTACCCCAGTTATAAATACCCCCTTTATGCCTACTGACCTAGCTTTGTTCTGTCTCCCGCTTGATTTAGAGGGAAGTGGAAATTATGTTTTTCTTACTCCTCCGCTGTCTTTTCTGATTAATTTCGTTACGCGACCCAAGACAGTTTAATCTTTTCTCTAGGACTCGTCAAGCTTCATTGCCTCGGCGTTTTATCTGGCACTGTTGATTCTGGCTTACAGAAGTTACAGTGGTTTGGATAGTGTGGCGGGCTTATCCCAAAAAAAAAAGTAATGAGTTGGCTACGAGTATACTTAGCTCAACTTTTTAACTATCATATATTCTTCTATAACTTTGTACAGCAAGTATTTTTGCTAACAGGAAAAAAAGACATTAAAACAAGCCAGCAACCTCTTTATATAAATTTACATTTTTGAGTTTAGAATTAATCTCCAGTATCTTCCGTCCCTTTCCTATCAGCTTCTGGAAAATAGCAATAGTCTTAGTATAGCTAAATGTTAGCCTATCAGAAACCAGCCCATAACTGTATAAGCTTAACTAACTTAAGCACATTTCCTCGCGAGCGTACACCAGTTATTAGAAAACAAGTATATACTATAACTTAGATTTCTAGTTCCTAGTTTTCTAATCAATAAAATCCGACTCTTTATGCCGTCCTCACCTGAACTTAGTGTATTAGGAATGCCGCAACGTGTTAATTGTGAAATTAGTTAAGATGCTTCGTTTCCTTAATTACTAATTTATGTTAAATTCGTTGGTTAAAGGTGTTTGTGTCAGATTTACATGGAAAAAGTGTAAAGTAGCCTGGACAGTTCCGAGAAGTATCTGCATTATGTTATGTACAGTCGTTGTGGTTTCCAGGTTTAAGAAGTCTATTGAAGCACTGGGCTTAAACTTTATCTCTACTTATAGTATAAATCAAAGTCACTTTCCGCGTCTGTTCTTTCTAAATCTCACCTGATGGTAAGCGATGATGTGGTCGAAGATAGAGCACGCTTGCCTAGAAGTAACCTATTCACTCTTGAATTAAAGACTCAGGTTTTAGCTATCAGGAAACACAGACTCCGGCAGCGAATTCCACTCCCTAGCTGTACGCACAATGAATGTGTTCTCAAAACGTTTTGTGCGTGGGATGTTCACCATGTACCGGTGGCGCATCGCCGTACGTCTTGTGGTCCGATGATGAAACGGGCTTGGCGGCATCAAATTGTGCAATTCCGTCGCACACTCCCCAAAATGTAACCGATAGAAAACCGACAGGCTAGCAACTCGGCGTCTATGCTCAACTATATATATATGAGTTTGGAGCTTCGACTCGACGATTTTATCATTGCCGATGATCCTCTTGGCTCGTTTCTCAATCGTCACAAGGGCATCAGCTGGTACCTGGCAGATCCCTCCCAAAGATGAGAGCAGTACTCTATACACGATCAAACTTCATCATCATCAACCTTTTAATGTCCCCACTGCTGGGGCACATGCCTCGTCTCTGTGAGAGGGTGTGGGCCGTAATCCACCACGCGGGCCCAATGCGGGTTGAAAATTCGAAGACATATGACATCCATCATTATGTCTTCGAATTTTTGGTTCTAGGACATGCCGGTTTCCTCACGATGTTTTCCTTCACCGTTTTGAGAGCAGTGGTGATGAAATTATTTACACAAAGTAAAGCGCCTGCCTGGGTTTAAACTCACGACCTACAACTTGTAAGTCGCGGCCGTTACCACTGGGCCACCACTGCTCACTGGGCCACCACTGCTCACTGGGCCACCACTGCTCACGATCGAACTTGCGCTTGATAAAATTTCAGCAGCTGTTCCGGCGTGAAGTATCGTCTCACCTTTGTGAGGATTCCCAAATTTTTGGCAGCCACTTGAGCCTTTGCTTTAATGAAGGGATCAAAATTGAGGCTAGATGTTTTTTTTTTGGTGGGATGGGAAATCATCAAATGATTTCTCCCGCTCTGAGTGGAGCGGGAGGGCGTGTCAGACTCTTACTGAATAAAACCCACCCCTGTTCCTTCCCTGCCTGAGTGCCCAGGGGTGCGGTCACTCATTTTCAGAATTTATCCGATCCCCCTAGGCATGCAGGCAACGGCCACGATGGGCCCCGTCAGTGATGGCTGACAATCATCTCTTTGAGGCGCGCGTGAAACACTACGCGCCGTTGACTCACGGGCCTGGTGCTGATCGGACGGCGAGCTACCCACTGCTCACCGTCCGCAGGCCCGGGTCTATGGTGGCCGGAGATCGTCTCGCGACGTCCTACGACTAGTACGCCAGGTACCTCTCCTGCGGTGGTAGCGGCCCGCCTCCGCCTTCGCGAGCATTACTGCTTGCTTGAGCTGCCTGGTTCAGGCCATGGTATGGAGCGTGAGGAAATGGGAGACTGCCTCCCATTCCCTCTCGCTCCGTACTGAACCAGGGCTGGGCGCGAGAGATAGCCGCCACCTCTCACATCCACGAGGACACGGCGGTGCTGCGCCCAAGCGGGGCAGACCTCCACCGTATGCTCCACCGTGCCCTCTGGGCGATCCGCGCAGTGATAACACCCGGGCGTTTCCTCCCGCCCGATCTAATGCAGGAACCTCCCGAAACAACCATGTCCGGTGAGGATCTGCGTCAGGCGGAGAGGGCAGATGTTAACGTAACACCAAAAAGCTCAAGTTGGTCGGTTATCGGCACGTTTACACATCGGAAAGATGGAGCCGCTAACCCCTTCTGTGAGCTGTGTGTTTATCCTTTAACTCCTCCTATACCACGTAACAGATTTTGATGCGGTTTCCACTAATATAAAGAACGATAAACGAAGAAGATTTGTGTGTATAATTTGTACCCGTGTGGAGCCGGGGAGGGTCGCTAGTCAAAATCATAAAATGAGGAGGGAGGAGGTGGTTTCAGACTATAGCATCTCGGGAAGTTTACATTATTTTTCTTTACTCTTCCTCTGTTCCTTTCTGATTAATTTCGTGAGACAGTTGAATCGGGTTTCTTCGGGTGTCGTCAAATTTCATTTTATTTTTTTATTTATTTCTTTGAATCGGCAATTTTCTGGTGGGTATTGTTGATTCTGGCTTCTAGAGTATCAGTGGTTAGAAATAGTGTGGTAAGCCCGCCATTAAAAATGTCTATAGCGTCTGCATGTTGAAAAGTAAAAAAAAACCACCATTCTTGGAAAATAGCCACTTTTTATTTAAGCATGGCGATGAAAGTATTTATAATTGGTCTAAATGTTTTTCATTTTGACTGTACGTTTTTATCGTTTCGTGTCTTGGGACTTTTGAATCGTGTAGAGCCGGGATCGGTGAGAATTGGGATGAAGCCATTTCTTTCATCTATATAGCATAATGATTGATTCTTCTTTCCAATTCCTATGGAAGAGATCCAATTGGACCTCATGGATTTTTGCATAGATTTAAATATTTAAGATCCAACGTTTACTTGGGTTCATTATACAAGAAATGTTTTGCGCAGACCGTTCTCGAAGATAGCCGACCACGTGGCGAGTTCGCTTTGTCAGGCGCTGGTGTCAGAAAAACGCGCGGATAAAACAAACGTCTCTATTAACACTTATGCTAAGTTTAGGTGATGATTATCATTTCTCGTGGCTGTTAATGAGTCATCGTTCTTCTAAGTTGCCTAAGATACTGCAAATCTGGCTTTGATTAGGCAAACTGGAAATTTATTTTCCTTTTATGTAATCATAGGATTTGAACCAAAATCAAACTTGCAAATAGCAAATTTAAGAGTAGCGCAAGTACGGATTGTTATCCCTAACCGTTGAGTTGAGTCTTTGGTCTGGACCCACTCGAAATGGTCCCGCGAGATTAGTCAACCCAATCACACTTTGAATAGGTCGACTGGACCCACTGCCCATTACTTCGTCGGTAATGCTGGTGGTGGTTGTGGTATTGGTTCGTAGGTTCGCAGAACAGATGACCAATGAGGGCGAAAGGTTCTACAGTGGCGATCGCGTATCGGAAGACGTGTTAGAAGGCCTTTGACCGTGGACCATCGGACCTGATGAGGGCCACGGAGGGCTGTTGGATGCGAGTAGCACAAGACTGGTCGATGTGACGAGGACTACGGGTGGGGAGGACTATATCCAACAGTGGACGTCTTTCAGCTAACATGGTGATGACATTACCTACATCATCAAAGAAACTTAAAATCTTTTGATGCAAACCACACGCGCAGTGGCTGAGCGATTGGATACTACGCTGCGTGTCGCCGATTCGCTTCCCACTCGGAACAAATATTTGTATAGACTGCAGATAGTTGTTTCGGGTCTGGGTGACTTGTGTATGTGAGTTTACATGTTTGTGAACGCACCCACGATACAGGAATTATTCCTAGGGTGGGGCTACGTTTAAGAAAAAAAAAGAAAAGAAAGAATATCGAGATAAAACGATAGCAACAAGGTGTCAATACGTTATATAGTTCGGTAGCTATTAGCGTGGCGGTACACACAGTGCGCGAGTTTTCACCGCAGTGATACGCGCATGCAATAGTAATGCACTCCTGGTTATTTATGCGCTCCGCGTACCAGGCTTGCGCAATGTACTGATATCCTCCATTTTACAATTACGATAGATTCACCAGGAGTTTTTTTTGTATATTTACATATTTTTTATGTTGGTAGTATAATTTAGCTGTCACGTGCGGAATTTTGTGGCTTTGTTCACGTGAGAATGAGTTTACGTAGAGCGGTGCTTTTAGAGGTTTATAAAGTTCTGAGGTTACTCTACTTAGAGGTTTTCGGTTAAGTATAAAGGTATGTAAATTCGTTGGAACTGTGACATGGATGCAAGTATTAGAGCTGATTACTGGACACACCAGCGAAAGACTTAAGAAGTTTATATTAGAAGTTCTGCGTCAACATTTAGAACAGTTTTTATGTTGGAGGACAAGATGGGAGGCTTTGGGAGACGAACTGTGTTATATACCGTCCCACTAAACCTAATCGGAAACTTCTAGCTGTCTATTGAAACCTTTCTTACAAATGAATCCAGTTGATAATTTTATATACTTTGGCTATCCCGTTTTATATATTGGTTTTGGATTTGCCATTCCCATGCCAAGGAGGACTCTACTCTTAGCTTTTTGTTGTTTTTGGGTTGGAAATCATCAAAAACTTCTCCCGCTCTGAGATGAGCGGTAGGGTGTAACAGACTCTTACTGACTTAAACCTACGCTTGTTTCTTCAGTTGCATGGGCCAGTGGCGCGGTGGCTCTTACAAACACTCCCGCGATAAATCCAGTTGATAATTTTATATACTTCGGCTATCCCGTTTTATATCTTGGTTTTGGGCTTGCCATTCCTATGCCAGGAGGGCTCTATACTAGGGCAGTGTTACTGTTAAGGGCACGGAAAGGGCACTATTCAACTTCGCCACGATAATCCATTTTATTTATAGTGTCAATAGTTTATGCTAAACATGACAGGTGACGGCAGTTGCATGAATATATTAGAGATTAGTATTTATTACTGTGTTTAGCGATTAATTAAATCGTACCACTAGTTATATATAACCGCAGGCTTGAATAGCTTGGCATTATTAATTTTAAGAATTAATCATATTTTATGAAGACACAAGTTTTAATTTCTGTGGTGACTGTGCAGGGGTCCAAAATACTGTGCAGGTATAGGTTCTACATAAAAACGAAGACATATGACTTTGACCGACCGTGGGGCGGCGACCCACTTCCTAAGGAGGAGACCTGTGTTCCAGCAGTGGTAATATTATAACCAGAAGCTGGGTAAGATTCTGGGAGAGAACCACTATAGCCTGAAAATGATAATCAAGTTGCATCAGTCATTGTGATCATAAGCGCAATGAATCGCTTCTGGGAAAAGAATATGACTTCATTAATGATATGAATTCACGAGTTTTTCTCATGGGGTTAGGCAGAACGCCACTTGCTACGATTTTCACGTACTTCTTTTGCTTCGTATACGTTCATATCTAGTTGCAGACTATGCCGGAGGTTAATTTCAATATTCATTCTTTAATCATGTCTGTCTATGTTTTCTCACCTTTTAATTTACGTATTCAGCTTTATAATGTTCCCACTGCTGGGAGTGGGCCGCAATCTACCACACGGGCCCAGTGCGTGTTAATGGATGTTACGTGTCTTCGAATTTATGGTTGTAGGACATGCCGGTTTCCTGATGATGTTTTCCTTCACCTTTTTGAGAGCAGTGAACGTACCTTTTACGGGGCCGTTACTACTGGGCCACCACTGCTCAATGCCTTTTAATTTAGTGAACTTTAATACATAGTTTCACACAGATGTTACTTCTTCGTTAATGATATTACCACTTATAATTAATACCGTTCGTTCCCAACCATTCTGTAGTCCGACCAGTGGTTTAACATTAAAAATGAATACGTCATACTTGGTTGTTTATGCATGTTCCTCCTGGCAGCCAAGTTGTTGCCTTTGCCAATAGAAAAAAGTCGTGAGCAATAGATACATATTGAACTTTCTAGGAAAGTGTTGCGTAGTTGCTTCATTGCAGGCAAATGGTTAAATCAGCGTTTTGAAAATTTACCTAAATATTTTTAAGTTTGCTACCGCTTGAAATGAGACAGTAAAAAAACAGTGGTGAGGCTGTCGGCCAATATTGCCACTACCAAAGGCCCTTTTTTATTGCCCCTTAAGATTGATATAAACACAACTCTTTATAGTTAGTAAGGGCCCTATAGTAGTGCCCTATCGAACACCGATGGGGAAGGAGATGTCCTTTTGTAGATGTTACGAAAATACTAAGGTATTTAATTAAAATTTGAGTTCCAGTGTCTCTGTGTGTGCTAATAACAACACTCTGTGATTACCGTCTCAAGTGTATATTTAGGATGACATTTTCTTCGTAGATCGTTTGTTGATCAATGGAGTCAAACGGGTGACCATGTATTGCAGTAAAAGTTTATACCACCTATATCCTCCGATATTGTGTAGCTATCTTTACCAATATCAGTTATAATAAGGAATTTTATATGTTTTATGAAAACGGACTCAATGAGCTCGTCATTAACTAGTTTAAATTGTTCAGCTATATTTAACCTGTCAATGGTTAGAGTCGTGAATTAATGTATGATTGTATGTTTTCCAATAAATGAATGACCTGTTACGAGAGTATATTGATTTACGTTACAAGTAATTTCATATTTAACCTTTGCTTTCAGTAGCTTTCTTGTGCTTGCGAGTAATGGGTAGCTCGCCGTCCGATCAGCACCAGGCCCGAGAGTCGACGCGCTTAGTGTCCCACGCGCACCTCAAAGAGATGTCAGCCACCACTGACGGGGCCCATCATGGCCGATGTCTGCATGCCAAGGGACGTGGATAAATTTGTTACAGAGTTACCGCGCCCCTGGGCACTCAGGCAAGGAAGGAACAGGGGTATGTTTTAGTCAGAAAGAGTCTGAGCTCCACGAGAGAAGTCATAGGATAATTTCCCCCACGAAAAAAAGGTTATAAACAAATACACATGTGGTTTCTAGATAAACACAAGATGTGATGTAGATTCAAAGTATTGAGTTGATAATGTATTTTAAGGCTAAGTTGTGGTCTGTGAAACTAATTTCTCTAAAACAAATTTCTCGGAAAAACTGTTCTGATTATGTTCTAAAAGTAAACAAATGCTGATGTATTTTGTGCATGTTACAATAGGTTTCATTTCTACTTTTGTCATGGTGGACATTCCATCCATATGCTAAAGACGGTTTTAGCGCACTATGATTTCGCGTAGTGGAATTCCCTGCTGGAGTCTGTTTTTCCTGATAGCAATAACCTGGGGCTCTTTAAGTCTAGAGTGAATTAGTTACTTCTAGGCAAACGTGCTCTATCGTCAACCGCATCGTCGCCTACCATCAGATGAAACAGTGGTAATGTGTGCGAGCCATGGGCAGTTGGCTTATTCACCAGACAATCACTTCATGTTATAAAAAAAAGTTCCCCGTCTGTCTGTTTGTTCGCGACTCAAAAACTACTGAACGCATTTTCATGCGGTATTTACTGATAGACAGGGTGATTTTTGAGGTAGGTTTAAGTGTATAATTTGTACCCGTGCAAAGATGGGTCGGGTCGCTAGTAACATATAAAAACGAGAAATAAAGATTCCTATGCATGACAGCTTTCGCTGCGACAAAAAGTCGTGTCGACTGCAACTATCATTCGCTTCTGAGAATGTTTACTAATATAGATTTGACGTAAGCGCTCAAGTAATAGCGGCTGGGGCGTTAAGGAGAGAGTAGTCACTTAAGATGCGCCACCTAACTTTGTTTAGATGCATTTTTGGATAGAAAAAACTGTGGAGTCGAAGTTTTGTAGATAAAATAGTTTTGAAAGTCAACAATATTTAGGAGGTTGTTCGATTTTGATGAAAATATGAGAGAGCATTACGAAAATTTTAATCTAAAAAACAAAAACAAATAGAATAATATTTCTAAGTTTAATCCTTTGTTTTTTTTTAGAACAGGAAAATGATTAACAGCTTCTTGTGAACCGATTTTCGTCAGCAGTTAAATAGGAATTTACGTTTAGCAAAACAAATTATATAGTTCAGCCACAGTTAGTATCAACTAAATAGGTCAAGATGATAACAATTAGGAGAACCCCATAAGATATAATTAGTTGGTAAATTTTATTGAGGAAAATCTTAATTAAAACAATTACAAAACATCGGGTTTTCCGGTTATGCATTTGTCATTATGTAATTAATTGTTTCACACCAAATGAAAAATCACGTAGGAAAATTTTAAATAATTATTCATTTATCGAGGAATCCCCAAGCAAAACAAAAGACGACCTACGTTTTACTCTAGTACCGTTAGGGAATAAAGACAAACTAACATTCAATCAGCCATAAAATGATTGACGGAATTTTTGGCGGGATTTCTTCGAATGAAGTTCAGTGGATGTTTTAATTATTTGCATTGATTCCTAGTGGATATTGTGATGTAAAATAGGTGAAGTTTTGTATCTCAAGTGTCTACGCAACTGGACAATATATGGAATCATTGAAACAGGTGGGATCTCGATAAAATGCAGCTGAGAATTTAATTGGTAGCGCACATCAATCTTGATGTTTTGACAATCATAAAGCTGATAGAATGTCTGATCCGACACAAAGATTTTGAAAATTAAAAATCAAAGAGAAAAATGCAGAATTACAATCAGTATTTTGTCCCTTTGGATACAACCTCCCACAATTTATAAAGAGACAAAGATATGTGACAAATACAGAATACATACATGGCCACCAGGCCTTTAAACACTGAACTTCTTAAGTGTCTTGTTGGTCTCGAGGTCGCATGCGCGATTGCTGAGCGAAGGGACCTGGGTTCCTTGGGTTTTTCTCTCGAACTTCTCAGTAACAGACTGGTGGCTATATAGCCACCTGAATAGTAGTATACTGATCGGAAAAAAAATGATAAATAGACAAGAAGATTAAGAAAAAAAAAAAGTTGCCACAAAGCTCCCAAGCTAAGCGACTCAGTGTGACCGTGCGCTAAAAGTGGGTTAGCGCAAGAAAGCGTCGCGCGCACAGCGCATGCGCGAACTGCGCCCACCTGCGCAGTACGACTAACGACACTTTTTACTATTTTGTCTTGACTTTGTAGGTCTGTGGACTTGCTAGTTTGAATGTAGAATGCTGTTTTATAATTACGAGTTTGTAGTCATTAATATTGTTTTTGAATGTGGAATTGTGAGGGATAGTTTCTAAAACTTTGAGAAGTTGTGAACTTTTTTAGGGTTCCTTACCCGAAGGGTTTGGAAGCCCTATTGCTGTCACTCACGTGTCCGTCTGTTCGTCTGTCTGTCACTTAATTTTGTTCCGCAGAATTTTTTAACTTCCCATTGACCTATGAACTTGAAATTTGGTGATAATGTTTATTATTACGTATTTTTTACTAACAAATACCAAAATATTGAAAAATCTGACTTTTTCTTTGATAATTCCCTCTTTTGGTTCGGAACCCTCAATATGCGAAATCCGAAACGCACTTGGCCAGTTTTTGTTAATGATGATGCTCCTCTAAGTTCCTTAACTTTTATTTTTATAAGAGGTAAAAATAATTTTCATATTAATTATTTTACTAAAACAGACGCAAAACATTATCACTTCTACAACTTTTTATAATTAACATAAATGTTGGTTGCCACTGAAAAATGCGCTGAAAAATGTAAAATATAAAAAACTTTTTTACAAAAAAATAGAACCGACTTCCAAAAAAAGTGCAAAATAACTTTAATTTCTGAAGTCGGTGTTCCTGTTTTGTGTCTTCGTTTTTTGACACCGACTTCCGAAATTAAAGTTATTTTGCACTTTTTTTGGAAGTCGGTTCTATTTTTTTGTAAAAAAGTTTTTTATTTTTCACTTTTTAGTTGTGGTTCCCAATTAAACTGTGTTAACAATTCATAGACATACGATAGCAGCAATCGCGGTTGATTTGCTGTAAATTTTTGAAGAGTTCCGTTGTCTGTCTCCGAAACCCATCATCAGATTTTTTTGAAATTTAAATGGGACCATTTCGGAATAAACCCCTTTCGAACAAGAAAAGAATTTTGCAAATCCGTCAATGTATGACGGAGTTATGCCCGAACATACATAAACTCCTCCTTTTTCGAAGTCGGTTAAAAATACCATTTATAGCTGGTTTTTCTTGTATAGCCATCATGACTGAATTTCGGCTATGGTGGTCAATCTCAGCGGAGACTAGCCATCGGCGCGGGAGATATTATCGTGCAAAAGATGCATGTGCGCAATTCAGTTTGGTTTTTCTTTGTATTAGAGTATTTAAAAGATAGGTAACATATAGGGCTAAGTCACGCCTATAAACCCGCCCATTATGACGTTATTCCATTGTTTATTCCAACTTGTGGGTTTTTGTAGTGTTGAACTTTGAAGTTATGTACTTATATAGGTATATATGTATAAAATGACTTTGTTTAGGTAAATTAGCCTGAAATTAACGTCACAGACCACACTTATTAAATCATTAGGTATTTATTTTTGAATTGAATTTCTATTGAATACGAAGAATGAATTTCAGTAATATGAAATTGTTATTATTGTTTTTTTTAATTTTTATGATGCAAAAGTGGTTTTTCGTTTCTGGGAAATTATTGGAAGTTAGGTAGGGATGTTTGTTAGCACGTTTTCAGTTCTTAGTAGGTATATGACGCTCGATATTTAATGACATAATTAAAATAATTTATTTCCTCTCAGGTACTGCGGCGATTAAAATTTAATATTTTTCTTTGCGTTTTTAATAATAATTAATAATAATTATTATAATTTTTAATAATAATGCCTAACTTTCGCCCTGCCTCACTGGTGCGTTGAGCGAATTTTTTTTTGTGATGTGTTAATTGTGTCATCGAATATTACAAAGTAGTTAAATTATTGGTTTGTTTATCTATTTGTAGAAGGTCGTACTTAAAGTACTTATTCGATTACAAAATCTGTTTCACTGATGGAAATCTACATTATCGCTCCGAGACAAATAGCTTTTAATCCCAGAAAAATGCAAGGTTACTTCAGGACAGGCCATTTAAGCGAAAGTCACGAGAAAATATAGTATTTAATATGTTTTATATTTTAAGCTAAGAAATTTAACGATAGAAATGAACAAAGAGCAATGGCGAGGGCTATGCTCGGAATTACCTTACGTGATCGAATCAGGAATAAAGATGTTCGCAGGAGAACCAATGTTACTGATATAGCCCGAAGAATCACCAACTTAAATAGCAGAAAGCAGCCCCACATTGCTCGCAGAACAGATGGACGATGGGGTCGAAAAGTTCTGGAGAGGCGACCGCGGACTGGAAGACGCAGCGTTAGGGTCAGCGCAGACAGAGAGGAATAATCCCCGCGCGGTCCCGGGCATTTTCTTTACGGATCGCGTATGCTCCCCCCATATCTTCGAGGACGCGCGAGCATTTTTTGTCAGATTCAAGCATTTAAGCACTTAATTGTAATATTTTTAAAGTTTATTTTCAAGTGCGTTAATAAAATCCTCTCCGCTGCGCTCCGTTTCGTCTGCGCTGAGCCTTAGGAGACCTCAAGGTGAACCTGACCTGTTGAGATTAGCGGGAATCAGATGGATGCGAAATACACAGGACCGATCGTTGTGGCGACACTTGGGGGAGACTTATGTCGAATAGTGGACGTATTCCGGCTGAAATGATGATGATGATGATGAATTTAATAATCTTTTCAAGGATTATGCCAAAGTAACTTCTTAGTTTTAAAAGCATATCTCTAGTTATTTCCCTACTACATTCTTCTCTACGACTTCTATTTCAAATTTCAGGTAGATTATGCCCATACAATTACTACTATAATAAAATTGCCTGAGTGGCCTAGGTTCTGTATAGATTTACTTTATGCAAGTGCCGGTATATAGGACATGGCAATGTGGGTTTCTGGCACATAGCCCCGAGGCTATGTACGTGTACGTGTCCTCCACACGCAAAGACCAACATATATCATGGTATTTTAACATAAATATAAGTGAAAAACTTTTATGCGCAATAAATTGCCTTATTTTTTATGTTTAGTACTTCAGTTGTATCGGAAACGGGACTATCCGAGTAAATTATTTTGGTGTTGGTTCTTTTTTAGTCTTAAAAAAGGGGTACACCTTTTCTTTAATCCATGAACCTTGAAAGAATGGTCTACGGATGACAACAACAACAACAACAGAAACAACAACCTACATGATTGAGAAACTAATATTAGTAATATAATAGCTGCTCTTTCTGTGCTTATCTAATCTCGAAGGTCACGTCCTACGGGCAATGGTTATGGTTTTCCAATAGTGTGAGTGGCCTCTGTTTGATTCTTCTCTATTTAGGTTCAATCTGTGTCATTTTTGTAGGGGGAGTGGGAGTCCTCAGTTATCTGGGGCGTGTTTGCTGTGTGTCTATCTGGGTGGAACAATACATAACTTTAATAAAGTTTCAGAAGGATTATCTAACAATTGTGTAATGTGAGCTTGGGTTTCCTTATTGTTTTGTTAGCTTTGGTAGTGCAATACTATTACCAATAGTTGCCTATAGTAATACTTCCATTAATTAAAGATCAGGATGCTTGGAGGGCGGTTTGGTTTTGTATTCCTTAGAGTTGTCGGAGGATCTTGCTCCTTCGGACATTGAGGGATCCATGATCCATAAGGCCCACTAAAATAATATAATAATACTATCAAGTTGTAAAAGTTATGCATGAACACTATTAACATAAGTATATTTATTATTATGTACTTCCATGCCTTAGTAGGTATGTTCATGATATATTATTTTCTGTAAAAAATTATGGTTACTTTACAATATATTACGTCACGGGCAGGGCTTCATTACATTCGAGTCATCCTACTATTCTACTAATACTATAATGCGAAAGTTTGTATTTTGTGTTTCAATCACGCAAAAACAGCTGAAGGTATTTGAATGAAATTTTTTACACAGATAGATTAAACCTGGATTAAAACATAGGCTACTTTTTACCATGCGGGCTAAGACGCTGGCAGAAGCTAGTATTTATATAAATTAGTCTATTCTAATTAATTCTAATTAAGTAGTTGCTGAAAATATCAGCGCTGTTGACAATAAGTTCGCCTGAAGTCGCAGCATTATGCTGAGCAACGACCTCTTCTTGAACAGATGCGCCGCACAGCCTAATGGTTCGTGTTTTTTTGATGGCATTTTTTTAGTCTTATTTTTCTCTAATATGCGTTTTTTTTTGTGCAGAATAAATAATTTTTCTTTCCTTTCTTGATAATGTGTTGGGTTTTGGTCAGTAATGTCCACTCGGATTAGCAAAAAAAAAACCATGTAGCTGTGTTAGGAACGCAGTCAATCACGTCCATGGTAACAATTTCACTTTGACAGCGCCAGCGCAATTCGGGTACCCATCAGGTTCTCGTAGTTCAAGTGCTCATATCCACGTGAGTTTGACTGTACTATTTTCGGTTTAATTTTCGGTTTATCTTTCATATTTGTTGCTGAATCTGGGAGTCTGTCGAAGTTCTAGAAATTTCTACAAATGCACTAAGAAAGTTCCACTACAGACTAAATTGGCTGCCTCGCAGTTTCGTAAGAAAGAAATGATTAATGTCATCCGTACTAATTTAATTACCTCTTTGATGTTGACTTTCTAAATGTAATTAAATCAAACATGAATGCACGTCGTATTGCAATAAGAACTAAAGCAATAAAATGTAGCTGCAATTATCAAGACGAGAAAGTATTTATTTTATCTTTTGAGTCATAGACATTAATTTTTATTTATTTTTGAACATTGATCCCCGGTTTCTAGAAAGAAATTATTCATCGACACTTCACAATGTTAATGTTATTGACAGTTCATTGAACCAATCACAGCAGCAATCAGCATCGCGCTTATTTTGCTATTGTTTTCGTTCCACAAACTGGGTCTAAGAATCTCAATTAAAAAAACCGACTAAGTGCGAGTCGGACTTGGACACGAAGGGTTCCGTACCATTATCTATAAAAACGGCAAAAAAGTCATGTCTGTTGTATGGGAGCACTTAAAATTTTTTTATTCTGTTTTTTAGTATTTTGTTTTTATAGCGGTAACAGAAATACATCATCTGTGAAAATTTCAACTGGCTAACTATCACGGTTCATGAGCTACAGCAGACAGACAGACGAACGGACAGCGAAGCCTTAGTAATAGGGTTCCTATTAATAGGAACACTAAAAAAGAAACAAAGATTTTTTTTGCAGAATATTTTATTGATTTATCAAAACCATTAGAAAGAGTTAAAATTATTTGTTTGTCAATACGTGTTGAAGTTATTTGGAAGTACTGATACGGCTACTGAATTTCTTTCACTGATGACTGTAATTTGGATGTTTACCCACCCTCAAAAAAAAAGAAAAGGTTACCCCGGAGACACGCAACGTTACTGTGAGATAGGTCCCTAAAGCAAAGTAGCGGGAAAAATAATTAAAACATTCATAAACCCCGCCGGTTTTTTGCAGTCGGGTACTTACATTTTAGTAGTAAAAATATGACTCTAGTTTTGAAATTGACTGCTCAAGCCCTTCATTTTGATACCCCACATTACGATGTCACAAAAAAAAACCGACCACACTAACCTAATGGCGGCCACCATTTTTTTTTTCAAAATGCGTATAGCCTATGTTACTACGGCTGTCCAGATCAATTTAATGATACCTTATTTTTTGAAATCCATCCAGCCGTTTCGGCTGCAGCTCGTGTCAAAAAAATAAACAAACATATATTTCTATACATACAGGGTGTAACGGAAAGGTGTGGTCATATATTAAGAACTTCATCTGCCCATCGATATGAACAACTTTCTTCAAGAAAATATGAGGATATGCAAAAAAAAAAATTACCTCCCATAGAAATATTGATCAGTTGATAATAAAGTTTGTATGAAAGTACAATTTTTTTTTAAAAAAAATCTGTTTTTCTTAGTGAAAGTTGTTCATTTCCATGTGCAGAACTGGCTCTTAAAAAATGACCACACCTTTCCGTCACACCCTGTTTATACATACTCACGAAAACATATTACCCTCCGTATAAGGCAGTCGGGTAAAACCAGATTGGTTATTTTTCAGGCTAACACCACAACACAGCAGGAACATAATAATCTATTTCTGTTATTTAATTAAGCGCCAAACAAATATGTTTACAAAACCTTCATAAGGCTATCATAATTAGATTCATGGGTATTTTTGTCCTATAACAAAAACGTGTGATAAAACTATATAGTTGTAAACATGGAATAATAGCAGTATTCATACATTTTTCGGGAATTAACCGAGTTTTATTTATGGTGGTGCTTATCGGTAACCTCATACTTCATGGATGTCATATTTGGGCTTATTTGGGTAAAAGTGACACACAGGTGCCGATTCTGTTGTGCACAAACTAAACTTAATTTAGGCTATTGCTATCTTTTTCTCTCTAATAAAAAAAAATAGAGACGGACGTAAATTAGATCTGTCAAATTAAGGTTACACGTAAAACATGTCGACTAAAAACACGGTATAGCGCAAGGCGTGAACTAGTTTAATATCAGCGCTGTTGACTTTCGGTCCGTCCGAAGCCACAGTATTTTCGCTGAGCAATGACCATTTTTGTCCGGATACGACGCCCAGTTTGCTTTATGTAATATTCCTTGTCTTTACGTTTGTAATAAGTAATATACATTCCGTTTAGTTTGCTGTGGTGTTCTCCTAATGTCATTGTCATTGATCAAGGCGTCATAGACCTACGTTTCGTTTATGGCGCGTAGTGGTGCACCGCACCAGAAACGAGATCACTAAGCATTAGTCAACTAGTTTAGTTTTATTTTATTTTTGCTTGGATACTAGGCTTTTGCAAATTAATGATCTGTGCAAAATAAATAATTTTTCTTTCTTTCTTTCTTTCTATATCTCTAGCTTAGTTTATATCTATAGCCGTCCTTTTATCGCACTGCCTTTTAGAAAAAGATAGCGATTCTGTAATTTTAGTTTAGTTATTGAACAAGAGAATCGACATCAATATCGTTTTGTGCTTTATCTGCTACCAGTATGGCAAAGTTTTGTTACAAAGTAACCTAACTGACGAAGTTTGACCCCCGAACCGAACTTCATGAACGTTTTTAATTTAAGGCATCTTGCGCATCCAGTGTAGCAGTTTTCCCACGTAGCGTAATTGGTGCGTAAACGCAAGTCTAACGCAGCGTCTAAGCGACGACGTCTCCTTCTCTACATTGTATAAATCAAAGGCATTTTCCGTGTCTGTTTCTCCGCTAACACCTCCTAAACCACGCAACGGATTTTAATGCGGTGACTAATAGAAAGAGCGATAAACGAGGAAGGTTTGTGTGTATAATTTGTACCCGTGCGAAGCCGGGCCGACTAGTAATATACAAAACTTTTATACAAAAAAATAATACAATCAACTTCCATTAAAACCACAAAAATGAAAAATAACTTTAATTTCGGAACACGGTGTTTCTAGTTTTGTTTCTTCGTTATTTGACGCCGATTTCCGAAATTAAAAGTTATTTTAAATTTTTTAATGGTTTTATGGAAGTCGGTTGTTGCCCTAGAAGTTGGATGGAATTTAAACATATTATTATGAAATTGTTGAATTTAGGGTGTATCAGGGTGAACTGTACAAATCTGTGTACCCCTTCAGAGCGTATCAGTGTAATTATGTTATGAAGTGGTGTAAATAATAAACAGACATGCGCTTGGGGTAATTTTGGAAGGTTTGCTATCATTTATTTAGGAGTTCAATTGTGTATCTCCGAAGGTCTTCATCAGATCTTCACTAAATGTGACCACATGAAATGCACCAGCTTTCAAATAAAAAAAGAATCATCAAAATTGGTTCACCTAAAAAAAAATTCTTAGGTAACACATATAAAAAAAAAACAGTCGAATTGAGAACCTCCCTCCTTTTTTGAAGTCGGTTAAAAATTGACACCAAAGGCCCACTTGCTACCTATCAATTGCTAAATATGTATTTACGTTTAGCTCAAATATATTTACAAAAACAGATATTTTTTTTAAGTTCGATCAGAGCTATCGAGCGATATTCACTGGTTTGTAAAAAAAAAAAACAGCCAAGTGCGAGTCGGACTCGCGCATGAAGGGTTCCGTACCATCGTACAAGATTATTCGCGTCTACTTGTTGCCTTGACTAAGATCGAACAAAAAAAACACGTTTCTAATAAGGGAGCCCCCTTTAATTTTTAATTTATTATTATTATTAATTTGTTGTTATAGCGGCAACAGAAATACATATTCTGTGAAAATTTCAACTGTCTACCTATAACGGATCATAAGATACAGCCCGCTGACAGACAGACGGATTGATGGACGGACGGACAGAGGAGGCTTAGGGTGTCGTTGGTAACCCTTCGGGTACGGAATCTTAAAAATCAACAACTAATACACAAAACAAATCAGTAAATGCATACTCAAATTAGTCAGTCAGTAAAAGTTCTCAAAACAGTGACCGACAAAACTTAACCTTCGAAAAATATAGGCTGGCCAAAGGTAAGCCTGGAAAAGTTGGTTTTGTATTGATCCAAAACCATATGGATCCAAAACCATATGGATCCTAAACCATATGAGTCCAAAACTATATGGGTCCAAAACCATATGGGTCCTAAACCATATGAGTCCAAAACTATATGGGTCCAAAACCATATGGGTCCTAAACCATATGAGTCCAAAACTATATGGGTCCAAAACTATATGGGTCCAAAACTATATGGGTCCAAAACTATATGGGTCCAAAACCATATGGGTCCAAAACCATATTGGTCCAAAACTACAACAAGCAAAACGGGAGTGTTCGAAAGAGTCACCGCGGCCCTGGAACGCAAAGGACAACTGAAGAAACACGGGTGGGTTTTAGTCAGTAAGAGTCTGACACGTCTTCCCACTCCACCCAGAGCGGGAGAATTTATCTCATGATTTTGCACCCTCAAAAATGAAAAAAAGTGTGTGTGTACTTATGTACGTATCAAAATAAAAACCAAAATGTCACAAAGTTTACAAAAGGAAAACAATCATTCTTCATGAACACAACATAACAGACTATAGCTAACTTCAGGGTGTCGGTTCTAGCTAACTTCAGGGTGTGTGACGGTGTGCGCGCGCAACGCAAAAATTTACTCTCATCATTTTTCCCTAACGCGCCAAAAGAAGTATAACTTAAAAAAAAATGGCAAATACACTGCTAAGTTAGGCATGTAATGTGTTGATTCACCTACAATATGTTATATTGACGTACGATGTGCGTATAGGAAATTTGGATTAGGAAAAGAGTAAAAAAAATAACTGTTAATTGCACTGAAATCATACTCATAAAGGTATATTGAGACCACAGATTAAAAAAGCTTGTGGTTTGAGGTAAGACTGACGTGGGTGAAGTTCTTTCGGGGAAGCACTAGCGCCTGGTACCAGGACGACGCTGTACGGTCGTTGAAATAGTGACCTGGTACCAGGCGCTAGTGTTGTTTTACACGACTGCCCAAAAAAAGGAGGAGGGGTTTATGTATGTTTGTGACTTTTTATATTCCACAATAACTTCTAAACGGTTTATCCGATATCAATGTATGTGGTATCGTCAAAAACGTTGCGGTATCCCGGGTAACATAGGTTGGTGAAAAAAAAATATAGTGGGGAGCCATGGTTAATGAAAAAAAAATAAAAAAGGTGTGTGTGCGATTCACACACGATAGAAGTGAAACTTCAGTAAATCGACAAAAGAATGAGATGAATATATATAACAAGGGTAGGATAATTACAAAGTTTAATTGTTTAAAAATGAAAGTATTTTGATTAATTTTAAAAGATATTTTATTTAACATGTGTTACATAATCTATTGCTCAAGTTCCATATTTTCAGTTTCAACAAATGATACAAGAGGCTTATGATAACTAAAATACGATACAAATGTTTTAGTTTCAATTTAGAGATATATTTCTGTCTCATTCTTTCCTGGCTTCATCCTACACATTTTTGTATTTGTGTCTCTTACCTGTCGTTTTTTCCGTTGCATCCGGTTTGAAATCACAACGATTCTAAAGAAGTTTCACTTCAAAAACGGATGTATTTTTAGATAATATTTTGTCATCATGCATTAGCGTAGGAAGGATTTCCACAAGGTGGACGTTGTGGGAACCCGTTGGATGCGAGACGCACAGAACCGTCGTTTTGTCGCAAGAAGAACGCGATACTTGGGGGAGACCTATGTCCAGCAGTGGACATTTTTCAGCTGGAACGATGATGGTGAGAAGGATATTTCAGGTCTTTTATGACGATTTCTAAATGGGGACATAGGTACCTACTTGACGCTAAATTGAAGAATCTAAATTAATAACCAGAAGGTTCATCCTTCCCGCAACATTACCTCTCAAACGATAGTAATGACCACTCCTCGTATTTCCCTCTCTGACGTGTCACAAGCAATATTATACAACCATATAAACACTCCGTTTTCCTGCACCGTTATGTATTCATCTTCATGACATTAAAACCTATTTTGATGATGTTCATTCATTTTATTGTTTTCATGTTGTTTACTTCCTTGAGGGATCCATTGAGGGTTTTATACATACATATGTGACGTGGTTTTGATACTGACCATTCATAAACAATATTAGAAGGCAGAGTATCCCATTTCCTTAAGCTGCAAATGTGGTAAAAGTATGGTATGATTTTCTGGCGGGATTTCAGATTTCTTCAGTAGCTGTTCTAATTATTCGCAAATTAATTCTTAGTATTAGATATTGTGATATGAAACAGGTCCGATTTCGGTTAAATGGAGCTGAGAATTTTTAAACGACTTCGAAAAAGGAGGCGGTTATCAATTCGGATGTTAGTATTTTTTTAATTTTGTTTTTAATTTTTTTTTTATGTATGTTCGGGCATAACTCCGTCATATATTGACGGATTTGCAAAATTCTTTTTTTGTTCGAAAGGGGTTAATTCCGAAATGGCCCCATGTAAATTTCAAAAAGATCTGATGATGGGTTTCGGAGACAGACAACGGAACTCTTCAAAAATTGACAGCAAATCAACCGCGATTGCTGCTATCGTATGTCTATGAATAGTTAACACAGTTTAATGGGGAACCACAACTAAAAAGTGAAAAATAAAAAACTTTTTTACAAAAAAATAGAACCGACTTCCAAAAAAAGTGCAAAATAAATTTAATTTCGGAAGTCGGTGTCAAAAAACGAAGACACAAAACAGGAACACCGACTTCCGAAATTAAAGTTATTTTGCACTTTTTTTGGAAGTCGGTTCTATTTTTTTGTAAAAAAGTTTTTTTTGTAGTAACTATCTCAGTGAAGCTTGCCAAGGAAGCTGACACATTCGTTGCCAAATTTATTTATTTTGGTTACAGGCCTACAATTATTTACACATGACTTTCCATTTAAGAAGTAAGTACACGATATACATTTATAAGTGCAACAATTACTTACAGGCTAACACCACATGCACTATTTTAATTTGATTAGGTATACATTTTTAACATTGCAATTAATTGTGAATACTGAAATATACAAATAATATATAAAAAAATGAAGAAAATTAATTAAATTTAAAATATAACATTGATTGGCAATAAAATAACAGATCAATAAATTAAATTAAACTAAGATTAAATATTTGGATTACCAAATACTTCATAAACCTAAGAATGTGTTTACATACGCATTCTAAAGGATAAAATTGACTGTATTCTGTATTTTATAATGAAATAAAATCTAAACTTGACACTGGGTGAATGCAAAAAACTTGCAAAGCCATAAAAAAAAAATAGGTTTGATCCCCAGCTGTTGCAGCATCCCGGGCCTGCGGACGGCGAGTAATGGGTAGCTTGCCGTCCGATCAGCACCAGGCCCGAGAGTCGACGGCGCGTAGTGTTCCACGCGCGCCTCAAAGAGATGTTGTCAGCCACCACTGACGGGGCCCATCGTGGCCGGTGCCTGCATGCATAGGGGTAGCGGATAAATTCTGAAAATGAGTTACCGCACCCCTGGGCACTCAGGCAGTGAAGGAACAGGGGTGGGTTTTAGTCAGTAAGAGTCTGACACGCCCTCCCACTCCACCCAGAGCGGGAGAAGTCATTGGATGATTTCCCATCCGACCTCTAAAACCCAGCTCGAAGTTTGGAGTTTGTGTCCGGTTGATGACAATAGGCTCCTATAAATGGGACTTAAATGTAACTGGTGATGTTTGGATGCGTAAGTACTATAACTGCGCCGTTCCTTTACCCTTCAGAGAATATTTTTTTGATGTTATGCTCTTATGTAGGTACATACATAATATAATCAGCCTTATAATGTTCCCATTGCTGGGACACAGGCCTCCTCTCAAGGAGTGAGAATGGGCGTGCAGCTAGGGAGTGGAATTCCCTGCCGGAGTCTGTGTTTCCTGATAGCTACAACCTAGGAGTCTTTAAGTCAAGAGTGAATAGGTTACTTCTAGGCAAGCGTGCTCCATCTTCGACCACATCATCGCTTACCATCAGGTGAGATAGTGGTCAAACGCGTGCCTATCAAGAATAAAAAAATGAAAACACCACTATGCGGGCCCAATGCGGGTTGGTGGATGTCACATGTCTTCGAATTTTTGGTCCTAACATGTCGAATTCCTCACGATGTTTTCTTTCACCGTTTTGAGAGCAAGTTTGATGTTATGTATGTAATAGGCATTAATTCTCCGCATCGCATAGCCTCACCGCGATGCAATCTACTAGAAAAATTCTTGGGGAATTTCATAACACAAAAATGTAGACCAGTTCTTCAATGGTGTATCCTTTAGACAATTCTTTCGAGGAAAAATAATAATAATATATTAAAGGAGAAATATAACACAAATAATAGGAGCAGTGGTGGTCCAGTGTTAATAATTCGTGACGTGTCATTGGCAATGTTTTAATGCCAGTCCAGAATTTAGCTAATGAGTTTTATTTGAAGGGTAATGCCCTATAATATCGGTCGTGTCCTTTGAAACTATATGACTAGTTTCGAATACTTTTTCAATATAATTGATAAGTAGGTATCATCGCTTTCGGTGTACCTACTTATTGGAAAAAATGTCAACATAGGTATCTATATTTTATGGTGGGTGCAGTATATTTAAAAAAAAATTAAACTACAACGCGCACTTGCACACAAACATTCCACATGTACACTCACACATACAGAAAACACACAACCTTAGTGGTTTAAAAAAAAAAGTTTAATTCTAATTTCAAATTATTTTCATTTTCTGTTATCCTCAAATTGTAGGTACTTTACGGTAATAATAAGTTTCGGAAGAGCGAAGTGTCCTAAAACAGGCAATTCTTACTTAATAGGGCACTTCAAATACTAGATGCCCTGCCCCTGTGACCCTGGAACAGGCAACTGAAGGAATATGGGCGGGTTTTAGTGAGTAAGAGTCTAACACGCCCGCCTTCCACCAAGAGCGGGAGAAGTTATTTGATGATCACAACCCAATACAACCGACTTCTAAAAAAAAAAATACACTAAAAATTTATAAATAACTTTAATTTCGGATGTCGGTGTTTGTATTTTTACTTCTTCGTTATTTGACACCGACTTCCGAAATTAAAGTTATTTATACATTTTTAGTGTATTTTTTTTTTAGAAGTCGGTTGTTTTTTTTGTAAAAAAGTTTTTTATTTTTCACTTTTTAGTGGTTATCCCCCAGAAATAAAAACCCCAATATAATGGAACGTGGAATTTAAACATTTGGAGAACACCAAAACGTCATCGAGGTACACGTATTTTCCGTTTTTGTTCAGTTTCTCAAAAAGCGCTGATGCAATTTCGATAAAATTTATATGGGACAACCTCGGGAGTATATTCTTTCAGGTGAAAAAAGAATTTTGAAAATTGGTTCACAACTGACGGAGAAATCGGGTAACATACATACAAAAAAAAAAAAAAAAACATACAGACGAATTGAGAATCTCCTCTTTTTGAAAGTCGGTTATAAAAAATAATACTAAATGTGGAACAAACTTGTACAGGAAAATAAATTATTTGTATTCAAACTCGACCGTTTTCAGCAAAACTTCTTTGATCTGTGCAGAAGTATAATTTTTAATTACAAAGATAAATTTATTGGCATGAATAATGTGTACAATTACAGTGAGGCTCTGACTCCTGTGCTAGGTGGTACTGACTAAAACCAGTTGCTTGTGCCACGGCCGCGGTAACTCTCTTTCAAATTTATCTGCGAGCCAGACAGGCATCGGTCCTGGCGGACCCCGTCAGTTTTTGCTGACATCTCTTTCAGGCGCGCGTGGAACACGACGTGCCGTTGCTCGGGCCTGGTCCTTATCAGACTGGTAGGTACCCATTACTCGCCGTCCGCAAGCCCCACGTCGCCTTACGTCTCCCGACGCCCAGGGCGTCACCTGCGGCGGCTGCTAAGGGGGTAGGGCGTCTCCATTGAGTCTCCCTCACGCGCTCCGCCTTATCCTTCGGGAGCATTACTGCTTCGCAGAAGGAGGTGACAGCCTTCCATTCCCTTTCGCTCCATACCATGGCCTGGACCGGGCGCGAGAGGGCGCTGCCGAGGTGGGAACACCTATGTTACAGGGATGAATGTCTTCTCCCAAAAATTCGGTGAAATTATGTAATACGTTTCCAATACCTAGACCTTAGCAATAGCCTGGCCTACTTACCTATAACGTACGTGTATCGATATTAGTAGAGTATTACATAAACTAATTAAAGAGGAAACAAATCGCTGTTTGATTAAAACTTTGCTATCAATGACGTCAAAACCGAATACTTAACTTTATCCCTTTAATTTTTAGCACGTTGATGAGGAAGTATATGATAACTCGTAACAATTGAATGTTTTAGAAACGCCATTTTCCCGTTATTTGGCATAGTAGGGGTATATCCTAAAATTAAACTCGAACTATTCCGGACACCGGAATGCTCTCGGATGATTTCAGATATCGTCAGAAAACTTCGTTTGTACTCGCAAAACTGAAACCTGGCGATCGATATCAATGTCTCTATTATTTATTTAGCCTGCTCTGGCCCATTGGAGAGTTAAGGCCTTCCTTTTTATCTTATGGAAGTATAATACACGAAGTAACAGCAAAACACACACATACAATCACTCTCTCTTACTCAACATTAGGTACTCACACACACTCATTAGTAATGTTATAATTTTGTGTGTTCTTTCCATTACTATTATTATTAATTATAATATCACCTTCATGAACTTTGTACCTATTTTTCTGTTTCCTTCTTCTTCTCAGTTTATTAGACGTGTGTATAAATATTCTTTATACATTAGTCTGGAACAACCATCCCTTAAGGCGTATATATCGGCCAAGTGGCGCCCTCATTGAATAAAAAATCGTAGCAAAGCGTAGAAAATAAAGATTAAAGAATCCTATGTTGCGGTTATTACAAATAGGATAAGGTATTTTTACGTTGTTAAAACACGACACAAAATGTTTCGTATCCAAAGTAGTAAGCAAAAGTGTCATAAACGGCCGTTTTTGGTACTTTTGCTTACTACTTTGGATAAGAAACATTTTGAGTCCTGTTTTAACCACGTAAAAATACCTTTTCAACACATTTGCTCAAAAAATGCATTTACGAAGCCTGTATACATTGTTCGAAAGTTAAAAATTACGCACCCTATAATGGAACGGGCGGTAAAATAGGTACTCACACCTAAGTACCTATTTTACCGTACGCTCCATTGTATAGCGTGCGGTAAAACCGTGCGTATCCTTTATGGTTTTTTTTTTTATATCCATAAAAAAACATAATATAAGAATTTCCATTTTGTTTATTTTTGTTTGTGTTGTTATTGGTTGTGGTGGTTGTTGTTGTTGTTAGTTCTGGTTTTTTTGTTGGTTGTTGTTGTTGCTTGTTGACGTTGTTTGTTGTTGTTTGTTGTCGTTGGTTGTTGATGTTGTTTGTTGTTGGTTGTTGTAAATATTGTTTTTGGTGGTGGTGGTTGTTGTTGTTGGTAGTGTTGTTGTTGTTGTTGTTGTCGGTGGTTGTGGTTGTTGTTGTTGTTGGGTGTTGTTGTAGCTGGTTGTTGTTATTGTTGTTGGTTGTTTTTGTTGGTGTTGTTTGTTGTTGTTAAGGCTGTTGTTGTTGGTGGTGGTGGTGGTGGTGGTTGTTGTTGGTAGTGTTGTTGTTGTCGGTGGTTGTTGGTGGTTGTTGTTGTTGGTTGTTGTTGTTGGTTGTTCTTTGTTGTTTGTTGTTGTTGTTTGGTGTTGTTGGGTGTTGTTGGTTGTTGTTGTTGGTTGTTGTTGGTTTTTGTTTGTTGATGTTGGTTGTTATTTGTTGTTGTTGATTGTGGTTGTTATTAATTGTTGTCGTTGTTTGTTGATGTTGGTTGTTAGTTGTTGCTGTGTTACTTTTTTCGCATAGATGTTTCTAGGGAGAAGGGAGTCGAGAGCGGTAGCGTAGTGGGAGCTTCGTGGCACGACGGCGTCATGCCGTCACGACATTCGAGTCGGTTTTACTGCCAAGCCGCGCCAATAGATGTTTCAAATCAAAAACAAAAATTTTTTTTTTCATCACCTATTTATTGTAGGTACTGTTTTCTCGCAAAAGTGTTGAAAAACGTTGTATGACACACGTGCGGAGTGGTATTTACAAACTCGTGACTATGGTAAGCCCTCGACTTCGTCTCGGGCTTACATTCGTCTACTCGTTTGTAAAAACCAACTTACCGCACTAGTATCATAAATAACTATATCCTCTTTGTAACAAACGCAGCATAGGATTCTTTAAACTTTATTTTCTATGCTAAGATACGATTTTTTATTCAATGAGGGCGCCACTTATGCGGAAGTAGGCCCTTAACTAAGAGTCGCGTTGGTAGCTGCGCCACAGTTTAAAGGTTTGCAGCATCATCTTTCAAAATTTATCGATTTTTGTCTGCTTGTACTTACGTGTTTTTGTTCCAAATAAAAGATTATTATTCGTTTTATTTATTTTCTATACATATAATTTATAATTTTAAATATTTACTTACAAATCATACAAAAAAAATACTATTTATTATACTTTTTTCTTTCCATCCCTCCTGTTTTTGGCCAGTTATGGCCACATCCTGTCGATAAGCATCAAGCTTGTCCCACCATCTTCACCTGGGTCTGCCACGATGTCATCGGACCCACACTGTGGTTGTCCCTAGCCTTTTCCCTACTATTTTAGGGTTAGCTTTCAGTCTAAACAGCGATTGCCTCTGACTCGATATGTAATGGATGGTCAACCATATAATGGCCGACCTCGGCAAGCGTTGCTTACCCTTGAAGAACAGATCTAGGACATAAAAGGACGCTTACAACTGGGATAAACCCAATTGCCGCTTACAGAATAAAATACAAATTTAGGTATATCATGTGCTTGCAATTTTATACACAGTCCAATGACATTAATAACTATCTAAAACTACCAAATGACGAATAACATCGATGGCTCCAAATAACATAGACCTTCCTCAAATTTCGCCACAATGACCGGTCCCGTGCGTTTCGCATCCATCGAATTCCCGCAACCCTCACCAGGTCATCGGTCCACCTTTTGGGAGACCTTCCAACGCTGCGTCTGCATCGGCAGACGCAGCGTTGGAAGGTCTCCCACGTATCGACGCGGTCGCCATGCCAGAACTTTTTGGCTCCATCGACCACGGCTGTAACCAAATAATCCGGATGAACCCTTTCACAAAGATCCAGACCGAACCTCAAGGAAGCAGCACAAAGATCAAGACCACCAATTAGACGAGATAATTTGTGACAGCCTGCCAAAAGGAATGTGTGTGTGAATCTTTGACGGGCGATGAAAATAAATGACATAAGTTTTAGGTAAAACTTGTAACAAAAAAAAAACTGGTAAACCTGCATAATTATACTCAATTTTTAACCCTCGACTTGTTATAACTTTGACCGCTATGTGTGTGTGTCTGTCTGTCTGTCTATGGCACCGTAGCTCTTAAACAGGTGAACCGATTTGGATGGGTTTTTTTTTATTTGAAAGCAGGTTTTCAAGCGATGATTCTTAGACATGTTTTATCAAAATCAGCTCAGCCGTTTCAAGGTGACAGCTCTTTTGTGTTTTTTAAACGTTTGCTTTTCTTGTAAGCGTTGAAGTTTTTTACATTTTAAATTTAATTGGTATCTTGTACAGTCATTTTGTTTGAGTTTACTATATACGAGTATATCCGTCTGAATAAGTGCCAATATTAATTGAATTGCCTCTGAACTGTGAATAGAGCAGTTAAATGAACGTGCTAGGGCTTATTTACACGAAGACAGATACTCGCTTTGAAGTGGCGGCTGGCGGCTGGCGCAGTGGTTGAGTGAATGGCTGCTGCGCTACGTGTCGCGGGTTCGATTCCCGCACGGATTAATATCAGTATGGTTCAGGTCTAGGTGTCATGTGTATATGAGTTAACATGTTTGTGGACGTACTTATGATACAGGAGTAACTCCTAGTGACGGGCAAAGGTTTAAAAAAAATAAAACCTGATGCAGTTGGTGGCAGTTATTTTAGTTAAATTATTGATTTCATGCCACCAACTGCATCAGACTACTTGAAAAGTGACTTGACAGTCGGGGTTTTTTGAAAATATTTCAATTTTTTACTATTTACCGAGTTATATTTTTGGAATCCCTCAAACCCTATAATTAGATATCCCACTTAATATAGTTCATCGACTTTAATTTTATTTCTTTTTCACAATATGGCGTCTGATGGTCGCCATATTGTATTTTGATTACTGTCATGCCTTTAGTAGCACTCGCAAGATTAAGACGAATCAATTGACGTAAGAATTATCAAAATCGGCCCACGCGTTTTGTCTCTAAAGTGCCACAAAGGAACAAACATACATACATATGCTGACAAACACATTACCCTCCCTTGCGTCGCGCAGTCGGGTAAAAAGACAAAAGCTGATTTGTGTAAACCGTAAGTTTGATAGTGAATGTTAATCGATCAGATGTGAAAACAAGCCTCCCGGTGAGCGTCGGCGGCGTTAGCGATCACAAAACTATTGCTGGAATGTTTAAGGAACAGTTTAAAAACCCGTCGTCCCTGGGACCATCGTCAGCAAGTTATGTTCACGATGCAAGTGCCGTCACGACTAAGCGTAAGACGTTCTTTTCTGCAAAGGATATCAGAAAAGTTATAAACCATATGCAGCGTGGAAAATCGCCCGGTCATGACGGCCTCAGCATGGAACACTTTAAATATGCTGGTGTTCATTTGCCGCATGTTTTGTCAATGTTTTTTAATTTTTGTATGTCACATTCATACCTACCGGAGCCGCTCATGCGTACTATTGTGGTACCTATTTTAAAAAATAGGACGGGAGACTCATCTGACAGGGCTAACTACCGGCCCATTTCACTGGCCACTACTGCAGCCAAGGTGCTTGACAGCATGCTTAATGCCAACCTCGCGAAAGTGGTCGACCTGCATGATGCCCAGTTTGGATTCAGAGCAGGGTTGTCTACTGAAAGTGCTATTTTAAGTCTAAAGCATGCTGTCGGGTACTATACAGCCAGAAGAACGCCGGTATACGCGTGCTTCCTGGACCTGTCAAGGGCGTTCGACCGTGTCGAATACGACCTTCTGTGGGATAAGCTGGGCAGCGCGGGTGTGCCGGGGGAGTGTATCTCTCTCCTGAGGTATTGGTATGCAAACCAGAAAAACCAGGTGAAGTGGGCAGGGGCGCTGTCGGATGAGTTTATATTAGAATGTGGCGTTAGGCAGGGTGGTTTAAGCTCAGCTCTATTATTTAACATTTATGTTAACCAGCTTGTCGAGCGGCTCAGTAGCACGCATGTCGGCTGCCACATTGATGACACTTGTTTTAATAATATTAGTTATGCAGACGATATGGTTCTGCTGAGCCCCTCCATAAGCGGGCTAAGGAAACTTTTGTCCATTTGTGAGAAGTACGCGGAGGCGCATGGGTTACAATATAACTCTAAAAAGAGTGAAATTTTAGTATTTAAATCAGGCCGACAACAGCCTACCTATGTGCCTCCTGTATTTCTCAATGGAATAGCCCTAAAGCAGGTTCAAGCCTTTAAATATCTGGGTCACATTGTGACTGGTGACCTCAGGGACGATGAGGATATTGAGCGGGAGCGCAGGGCTCTGGCGGTGAGAGCTAATATGCTCGCACGCAGGTTCGCACGATGCACGAGAGAAGTGAAAGTGACGCTATTCAAAGCTTATTGCCAGTGCTTCTACTCAAGCGGCCTGTGGGTGAGATATACGCAGCGAGCCTACAGAGCCCTGCGCACTCAGTACAATAATGCATTCAGGATGTTGTTGGGTCTGCCGTGGAGGTGCAGCGCGTCTGGAATGTTTGCTGAAGCGCGCGCTGATGGTTTCCAGGCCATCATGCGCAAAAAAGCAGCTTCCCTGCTGGTCCGTTTACGGGGTAGCAACAACGGCATTCTGAGCGCAATAGCGGCACGTTTTGACTGCCCCTTTCAAAACCAGTGGGTCAAGTCTTTTGTGGGTGTGGCCAGTCATGGCAAATAAAAATTTAAAGATATTGTATACTAGAATAAGGTTTCTATGGGTTCTATGGGTCTATGCCACCCGAATTAAAATCATTATTATTATTTAATTTAATTTTCAAATTTTGACATTTTTAATTTAATTTTTTGACATTTTTAACTTACTTTAGTGACATTTTTAATTTAATTTTTTGACATCTTTGAATTTGTTTGGCATCTGTTATTTATTTTTATTGAAAGTTTTGAAGTATGTATGTATTTGAATTACTTATATGGGCATAAAGCCTGAAATAAATGAAATTATTATTATTATTATTATTATAGTGGATACTTGCAAAGAAGAGAATCGCCTCATCTAAAATTGATAGCATCCTAAATACATAATCTTCATGTTTTCCTAATGAATTTTTATCAAATTCCCGTACGACTCTCGTATTATACGAAGAGGAAGAGTAATCGATGCACAGCCTGTTTTCATGCCCTAATTTCTTTTGATTTTTAACTCTTTGCGCGTCTAGCGGACACATGGTGGGCGAGACACAATTAAAATCTATTGTGTCTGCTAATTGGACGCGCCACGGGTTAACCGCTTTTATTAGTTTTGTACTTACCTACTACTTTGTATTACTATGTAAAAAAATCTTAAAAGTTAAATTTGACTCACTTTCCGGTTTCCGATTGAGCTGAAATTTTGCATACATGTTTAGTTTGGATAACAATGCATGCGTTAGCATTAGCTAAGTGACGTCACTCGAAATCCAATATGGCTGACTCCCAAAGATGGCGGACTAGTTATTTTTTATGCATTTTTAGGATAAGGTTATCAATTAAAAGAGCTTGCTGATAACATTTTTTTTTAAATATAGTATATATTTATTTTTCTTTTTGTAAGTGGACACTCATGAGTGCAATAATATAATAACGAGTCTCGCCTATGAATCTCGCATGGGCATTTTCACCGTAGACCCGGGCCTGCGGACGGCGAGTAATGGGTAGCTCGCCGTCCGATCAGCAACAGGCTCGAGAGTCGACGGCGCGTAGTGTTCCACGCGCGCCTCAAAGAGTTGTCAGCAAGAGACGGGGCCCGTCATGGCCGATGCCTGCCCGGGGGGTTGAGGATAAATTCGAAACAGAGTTACCTCGCCCCTGGGCACTCAAAGGCAGGAAGGAACAGGGGTAGGTTTTAGTCAGTAAGAGTCTGACACGCCCTCCCGCTCCACCCAGAGCGGGAGAAGTCATAGGATGATTTCCCACCCCAAAAAATAAATAAAACCCCTCAACTAGATCAAGCTACTCTACCCGTGTAAACGAGGCTTCATTCTCAGAAAACACACCCACATCTGCCAGCCGGTACTGGCTCGCGGATACATAACACAGTAACTGTGTCCATCAAGGCCCTTCACATTAACGTGGGGTTATGTAAGTAATGGGTGCCTCTCGGTCTCCGGTTGGCGCCTTGCGGTCTGTTGTTAAAGGTGTCTCTTCATAAATTAAGTATTGAAGTAGGTATACTTATGTAAATTTGAATATTGAAACAGTTGAATGAGGATGCTTTGTTTTTTCATACGTTTTGTTTGTACTTTTTTAGTTACTGTTTTAAAGAACCGACAGAAAAACAATAGCCTGACATCACTAACAGCAAATCAAGCTAATAATGATGTTCTAATCTACGAATCTTTTTTATTAAAAAGATAATCATGTGGTTAGTTTAAACACTGATTAGCAGGTTTTCAATTCATTTTTAAGAGAATTAAGAGTTCTCTTTCTAGTATTTAAACTAAGTATATGGTTTACGAGTTTTATAAATAAGGCTCTAACCTCCTTTCTACATGATATTTAGGCTCTGTTTCCACCCCAATGACGTCATTGATTTAATGCGCCTTAATCAAGCACACTTCGGTATTCAAACTATGCCAGAATAATGTATGCATAGGAGATACATGATAATATCTATAAGTTGGTTTTCGTTACAATTCGCTCATGGACCTTAAGGCGCTATTAACTGCCAATGACCTTGAGTGGTTAGCTTACGTGTTCTGTGCTGAGCTCACGTAACGCGTCGTACGCCCACCCAGTAATAGGACTCGCCCATCGAGGAGCGCTGTCCGAAATAAGACGCATTATTAATTTATTACACATTTAAAGCAACAGGTATTAAAATAAAACATTGAGACTAAATTATAAATAATTAAATGATCTTTAAAATGGTGAAGGTTTCATAAAAATACGGTTTATAGTTTTTGCATGATTTTAAATTTTTTATCCGCGTTAGACATAACTTTACAAATTAATTACTATATGTTAAAAAAATATAATTTAAAATATTCACATATTAAATTACGACGGAAATTGTCTAGAGCAACATTTTTTTTTTTTCAAAGAAATAAGACCAGTAATTTAGACGTGATGTTCAATTGAGAACCATTAGAAGTCGTATAACTGCGCCTTAACATAAGAAAAATAGGTACACTTTTTTATATGTTGAGCTCCTCAAAGTTCTGAGTTGAGCTTCACGATGACTGACAAATGCTTGCACTGTCTGGACAGGTCCACTCGAACTTGTGTGTTGCTTTCTTCAAAAAGCTCATCCCAGACATAAACGTACATGGTCCTCATATGATTTAACCAGTACATATTGTATGGATTTGAACACTTTAAAAGAGACTTTGACCTCTGAGTTTGTTTCGGTGTTTCTTCTCAGGGTAGTCAGCTAGGAAACACCGACCTCATCTAGCTTAAACTGACAAAAAACATTGACGTGTAAAAGTGTTCCTTGTAACCTATTTACTGAATAAACATCATTTATAATATATTATTATAGGCTCGCGTTAGCCACCACCATCTCATCTGATGGTAAGCGATGATGTGGTCGACAATGGAGCACGCTTGTCTAGAAGTAACCTATTCACTCTGGACTTAAAGACCCCCAGGTTATAGCTAGCTTGCTTCAACTAGTGGCTTAGCACGTGAATATCGGAAATTATCCCATTAGAGAACGATATACCGGGATACATAGAATCCAGTGTCTTAATCCACGACATGGCTAATTTTGGCAAAATTTGTTCTCTCAATCAATTCTACCAAATATATTTATACAAAACTAAACTAATAAATAACTGAAACGGTAAAAACTGATAATAATAATATGTGTGAAAAAAAAAACTCATGGGGCATTAAAACAATCCATCCACATCGTTGTCAATGGGAAAAGAGCCCAGAACGCTGGCCGCCACGTTGAATAGCAATTCTGATTCGTTGGCCAAAAAAAAGCCCAGCCCTCTGGTCACGTGAAGAGTCGACATGCTGTTTGCTGAAATCCAAAAAACATATAATAATGAATGTTATCCTATGAATGCAGAGAATCCTATGAGAGCAGTGGTGGCCCAGTGGTATTGGTCGCGACTTACAAGTACGACCTATAAGTTACTTCGTGTAAATTATTTCATCACCACTGCTCTCAAAACGGTGAAGGAAAACATCGTGAGGAAACCTGCCGGTTTCCTCACGATGTTTTCCTGTCCTAGAACCAAAGATTCGAAGACATGTGACATCCACCAACCCGCACTGGGCCCGCGTGGTGGATTACGGCCCACACCCTCTCACAGAGGGGAGGCCTGTGCCCCAGCAGTAGGGGCATTATATTAAAGGCTGATGACGATGATGATTCTATGAATAAGAAAAATACAATTGTATTTTCCATTATTACTGACACTCAATTTCATTACAAAGATAACGAAATTAGAGTTGTGTCATAGCTCCCGTATTCATAAATGATCACTTTCAAATAAATAGAGAATGAGATCAGTGCTAGGAACGGGCACATATTAAATATATTGTGAATTTATTTTATTGTCAACATGTTTATTGACTGTTCCAGAACTAGTAATATATGTATATGGAAAATATATGACGTAGGTTCAGCCTTAGATCATTATTTTCTTCTATTCAGTGCAAATGACTCATGAAAAATCATTATATCATCATCATTTCAGCTGAAAGATTAGTTTACTGCTGAACATAGGAATCTCTCAATTGTCGCCTCGTTCATAGGTTCAGAATATAAGGGTTGGTATGTAGGCCCTAAAAAAATTAAGGAATAATCCTCTCGACCGAATTTTGACCACGTAAACCAATACCGATGGAGATTAGCCAAGTACATAGGCGATATTATAGTACACAAGCGTGTGCGCAAATACAGATGCACTCTCTGTTCCTTAACTCTCATAGTTCGATGGGACGGCAATCCGACACGACCGGGGAGAGATCAGGCGCAGGATCAACGACTTTAGGTGTTTTCTAAGACACGGAGGTGTCACACCAACAAGTTCCCAGCTACAGAATAATTCCTAAAGGACAAACCAACAGCACCTTTTGCCCGACCCGGGGACCGAACTCAGGACCACACGCTCAACAGTCGCACTTGCGATCACGAGACCAACAAGGCAGTCAATATAAGGAATACAAGTGCAGCAATTATCAAACTTCATAACAGTATTTCGGTTTGAAAGGTGACGGTGTTATGTCAGGTGAATGTGGTATTTTAGTTTTTTCCTGGGAGGAGCTCGTGGCTAAAGTAATAACAGCCGCAAGGGTCTATCCAGGGCCTGTAGACGGCGAGTTGGCCTGCGGACGGCGAGTAGTGGGTAGCTCGCCATCCGATCAGCACCAGGCCCGAGAGTCGACGGTTGTACGCAGCCTTCGACTCTCGGCCCTGGTGCTGACCTCGGGACTGGTGTGCAACTCTTTGAGGCGCGCGTGGAACAGTACGCTGTTCCACGCGCGCCTCAAAGAGTTGTCAGTAATAATGACGGGGCCCGTCATGGCCGTTGGGTTGAGGATAAATTCGAAACAGAGTTACCTCGCCCCTGGGCACTTAGGGCAGCGAAGGAACAGGGGTGGGTTTTAGTCAGTAAGAGTCTGACACGCCCTCCCGCTCCACCCTAGAGCGGGAGATATCATTGGATGATTTCCCACCCCACAAAAAAAAGGGTCTATCCATTAGGTTAAGCTACGCTTGCCGGGGTTGGTCCATGGATGTGTGACCATCTTTCATACCGAGACTCCTCCGTGCCTCGGAAAGCACGTTTAGCCGCTGGTCCCGGCTGTCAATCGTGGATCTTTGACAGTCGTTACAGGTCGTCAGAAGCCCGAAAGTCTGACCACCAGTCTTACCAAGGGGTATCGTATTACCCAGTAACTGGGTTGTGGAGGTCAGATAGGCAGTCGCTCCATGTAAAATACTGGTATTCAGCTGCATCCGGTTAGACTGGAAGCCAACCCCAAGATAGTTGGGAAAAGGCTACGCAGTTGCAGGCAGCGTATCTGGTGTTGCAAATATCCTTAGGCGATGGTGAGACATTTGCCGCCATTATGCTTGCTATCTAATACCATAAACAAACATTTTTTGTTTTCAGAGTTTCGGAAGTCCGAATGAAAAACGGAACCCTTTTATCATCACTCGTCTGTGTGTCCGTCTATCACAGCAAATTTGCTCCGAATCTGCTGGACCGAATGAGTTGAAATCGGGTACACATATGAATATCTGTGACCCAAACACGGTCGCGTAACACAAATAAATACATTTTGAATATGAGAGTCACTTTTGGGGTGAAACAAAAAATATTTAAAAAAAAAAGATTTTTAAACTGTATTGTGCGACATATCAAATGAAAAATTGTGAGAGTCTCAAATGTACTTAATTTTTTCATAATTTCAAAATAAACAGTTTTTGAGTTATATAAGAACATAAATGAAATCTCCAAAACAACTATCACAAATTTAGAAAAAATTTAGAAAATTATTTACTTATAGATTACAGGAAAACCTATAAGAAGTCTATGGTTAAAAAAAAACCTTGTTAAAAAAGTATAACACGTTCGGAACCCTTTGCGGCGCGCTTCGCCGGTTTTTTGTTTTAGACGAACTAATAAGCAAATAGCTCATGTTAGTGAATGCTCCGGGTGCATTGGACGTAGGTACATTTACCTATGTGTCGCCACTCCTAGAAGTTATTTCGATGCACAAAAATAACCACACAAATGTGAACGAACTCTTCAGAGCGTAAGAGGCTTTATGCAATGATAAATAATTTAAATTTCCACTTACTTCTGAAAAGTCATTTTATTACTTTATTTGCATTTCCTACAGTTTTTCCAAAAGAGTGTGTGACTTTGAACCAGACATTTTGATCTAAGACCTTTTGCCTTTTCATTTAAATAAGGATTAAGTTTTATTAAAAATTCCTTTTTTTGATTTACAATACAACAGTGACTCGGAATTGACGTCATACCTGATGGTAATTGATTTGTTTTGTAGTGAGATTGGCGGATGACATTGTTGCCGTAAAAACCTGCATGAGGTATGGCTGCATGCCCTCATCTCAGGCCAGGTTGTACCAGTACAGGATCGTGGGGATTCACACAAGAGACAGAAGTATCAAATCAGTCGATATGCTCTTTAGCTATCTTTTGGTTTTGAGTGTGTAACTTGCTTGTCCAATGAAGCGTCGGAGTGCAAACTTAAACTAATAGGATTCGACTGAATTCGCGTCTTGTGAATTCAGAATTATATTCTTATAACATATTGTAATTAATTTGTAAAGTTATATCTAATGCGGATATAAAATTGAGAATACCGCAAAAACTATTGAGTGTATTTTTATGAAATCTTCGCCATTTTAAAGATCATTTAATTTTTAATATTTTAGTATAATACAGTAAAAATAATAATGCGCCTAATTTCGCACAGCGCCCCTTGATGGGCGAGTCCTATTACTGGGTGGACGTACGACGCGTTACGTGAGCTCAGCACACAACACGCAATCTAACCACTCAAGGTCATTGGTAGTTAATAGTGCCTTAAATGTTCAATGAATTGAAATTACGCAACAATGGCGCAACAATATTTATGATCTCTGTTTCTGGCAACGCGGAAAATCATTTGCTCTGACCTCTTTGGTCTGAGAACAAACCAGATATTTTGGTCTTAGAAGACTCGATTGACCCTTAACAACAAATCTAGTAAGAATGATGCCACAAGAACAAAATACAAAACATTATCTCATCAGAAAATAACTATGGTTTTTCTACACATGGTATAATTAAATCGTTGCCAAGGCCACCGACTGGTTTTAGATAATTAAATATAAATGATGACATTGTTCGAGGTCAAATATATGGTGGCCCTTTGCGGACTTTACGTGAATATTGCTAATATATTTTGTAGTATCGTATTTTTGTTATGTATGTTAAAGATTCTTTGCGATGGAATTTATTGTGGAATTTTAATTTTAGTTTGACGTTCCTTAAGGCGTAGTTATACGACTTTTAATGGTTTTTAATTGAACATCACGTCTAAACGACTAGTCTTAATTCTTTGAAAAAAATATATGTTACTCTAAATAATTTCCGTCGTAATTTGATATGAGAATATAAGAAATTATATTTTTATAACATAGTGTAATTAATTTGTAAAGTTATGTCTAACGCGGATAAAAAATGAGAATCACGCAAAAACTATAAAGCGTATTTTTATGAAATCTTTACCATTTTAAAGATCATTTAATTATTTATAATTTAGTCTAAGTGTTTTAGTTAAATACTTGCTGTTTATCCGTTTTGTGAGCTCAGCACAGAACACGCAAGCTAACCACTCAAGGTCATTGGCAGTTAATAGCGCCTTAAAGTCAAACAGTTTAAGTCAAAGTTAAAGTCAGTAGTAACGGCTCCGACTTACTCTGTGTGTACATAAATGATCAAATAAATAAATAAATAGATTATTAGAGATAATGGTACCATGTATAATTAAACTCAAATATAAACCCCGATTGTGAGCAGTGGTGGCCCAGTGGTGTTGGTCGCGGCTTACAAGCTGTAGGTCGTGAGTTCAAACCCAGGCAGGCACTGTGTAAATTATTTCATCATCACTGCTCATAAAACGGTGAAGGAAAACATCGTAAGGAAACCGGCATGTCCTAGAAGCAAAAATTCGAAGACATGTGAGATCCACCAACCCGCACTGGGCCCGCGTGGTGGATTAAGGCCCATTTCCTCTCACACAGAGGAGGTTTATTTCCCAGCAGTGGTAACGTTAAAAGGCGACTATGCAATGGTTGTTTTTATGAAATTTCCTGCAGTATCCAGCTTTTATTATGTGGAGTGCCGATATACACATGGTGGATGTGAATTGCCGATATACACATGGTGGATGTGAATTTCCGATATACACATGGCGGATGTGAATTGACGATATACACATGGCGGATGTGAATTACCGATATACACATGGTGGATGTGAATTGCCGATGTACACATGGTGGAAGTGATTTTCCGATATACACATGGCGGATGTGAATTGACGATATACACATGGCGGATGTGAATTGACGATATACACATGGCGGATGTGAATTACCGATATACACATGGTGGATGTGAATTGCCGATATACACATGGTGGATGTGAATTTCCGATATACACATGGCGGATGTGAATTGACGATATACACATGGCGGATGTGAATTACCGATATACACATGGTGGATGTGAATTGCCGATATACACATGGTGGATGTGAATTGCCGATATACACATGGTGGATGTGAATTACCGATATACACATGGTGGATGTGAATTGCCGATATACACATGGTGGATGTGAATTGCCGATATACACATGGTGGATGTGAATTGCCGATATACACATGGTGGATGTGAATTTCCGATATACACATGGCGGATGTGAATTGACGATATACACATGGCGGATGTGAATTACCGATATACACATGGTGGATGTGAATTGCCGATATACACATTGTAACGTAGTGGCGTTACAATCTTAATTGATACATAAACGTGCGGAATAAATCCAGATACCAAAAGCCATTGTGATGGCTTTGGTAGGCATAGACAATTTTAGTTGACTGACAACACTGTTGTCTTTGGATTCTATGACATCTGTCAATGACGGCGTAGATATAAAAACCCTTCGAGTACAACGTGGAGGCCTTTTCGAATCTTAATCCAGCTGCGGGCGTGAGACTCACACTCTTGTTCTGTCGAACACCCTTGAGCCGTGAAGCGATCGCCAAATCCTAGCAGTTGCACGTTTGCATTGGCAAATATTTGCCAACTTAATTACGTGATCTTCAACCCCTGTAATTGGGTGAGTGTTTGAACAGCATACAGGTAGCTTTGTGCATTCTGTGTTCCTAATCTTGTGTAATTCTTTCCAGAACATGTCTTTCCTAATTTCTTTTCTTAGCATTGTATAATCGAGGCTCATAACCTACAAAAGATCTGTCGCACATTGTAATCACGCCTTCTGCGTGATCAGCTTTACTATACACATACTTATAGCCTTAGCTATGTACATGCTGACTTGCACGTGGCTGCTGCTGCTCTTAAATGTGTATGTCATCATGCTTTTCCTCCGCACCTTTGTGAACTCCGTCTGATTTTGACAACCACACTTGTTAGCGCACGTACAGCCGCTTTGCTCATGCCAAGGTGTCAAAATCAGCGGAGAAGCTTATCTTCCACCTCTGACACGCTGGACATTGTTCCCAGGGTCCTAGATCCGGATTACCAGTTCCAGTGTTCCAGACCCGGATCCTCAAATTTCCGAAGATGGAGGGAGAGGACTTGGAGCCCTGCACTCTGGGCACGCACCTGCATCGTCCTCCATCGCGGCCATCCTGCCGCAGTGCCTCGTGGCGCGGCCACTAGGCCACTCAGCACGGCGGCTCGCTCCACGCTGGGTGCCTATCTACCCGCGTGGCCTCAGCAGGCCGTCTCCGAGCCGGCTAGACCACCTGCCGGCCGATCCATCCTGGCTCCTGTCGACCCTGCGAGCCGGCGCTGCCGCCTGCCGGCCAACACCTCCGGGGACAAACGCAACGTGGCTTCCCCGAGTCACCAAGGCTGAGCCAGGGCAGTAGCGTGCTATCTCCCAGGGGGCAATGAATATTGAAAATTGTGACTGCAGACCTACCCACACCCTTTCTCTATTTAAAATATATTTATTTAACGTTGACCGAGTTACGTGTTGTTCTTTTTTCTATCCCACGAAGGCTCCCTACGTCACAACATGGTGGATGTGAATTGCCGATATACACATGGTGGATGTGAATTGCCGATGTACACATGGTGGATGTGAATTTCCGATATACACATGGTGGATGTAAATTGCCGATATACACATGGTGGATGTGAATTGCCGATATACACATGGTGGATGTGAATTGCCGATATACACATGGTGGATGTGAATTGCCGATATACACATGGTGGATGTGAATTGCCGATGTACACATGGTGGATGTGAATTTCCGATATACACATGGTGGATGTAAATTGCCGATATACACATGGTGGATGTGAATTGCCGATATACACATGGTGGATGTGAATTGCCGATGTACACATGGTGGATGTGAATTTCCGATATACACATGGCGGATGTGAATTACCGATATACACATGGTGGATGTGAATTGCCGATATACACATGGTGGATGTGAATTACCGATATACACATGGCGGATGTGAATTGCCGATAATAATTGGTCGAAGAGAAAAGGCGTGCGATTAAAAAGGTCTATATCAGAGATGATGCCATCGGTTTCCTGCACTCAAAAACAGTTAGAGTGAAAGAGATCTCATTTTAAACTGTATTACCACACCTTAGTAACTACTCACTGTACTATTCATAATTGTCCTTATTTAGTGAACTAGACCCTCCCACAATATAGTAAGCTAAATTCTACACTTTATGCACACTGTCCAGCTAAATTGTTTCAATATAAAATAAAGATAAGCCTCAAACATTTACGTTTATATTTATGATAAGATGGTATCTCAATGTTTCGTTTAGCTACCGTAAGTTAGTCTTATTATTTGGGAATAATAACGAATCAAATATTTTGAGTGCTGCTACAATGTTCTTTGTTTATTAGGTGCACACTTCTGCATTAAAATAAACACCACAGGCGCGACACTTGATTCTGCGAAGCAGTAATGCTCGCGAAGGAGGAGGCGGAACGGGTGAGGGAGACTCAACGGAGTGGCCCTCACGCCCCCAGCTGCTGCCGCCGCAGGAGACGCCCTGGGAGTTGGGGTTCGCAAGACAGCGAGTAATGGGTAGCTCGCCGTCCGATCAGCACCAGGCCCGAGAGTCGAGGGCGAGTAGTGTTCCACGCGCGTCTCCAAGAGATGTCAGCTACCACTGACGGGGCCCATCATGGCCGATACCTGCATGCCAAGGGGTTGCGGATAAATTCGTAACAGAGTTACCGCGGCCCTGGGCACTCAAGCAAGGAAGGCACAGGGGTGGGTTTTAGTCAGTAAAATTCTGACACGCCCTCCCGCTCCACCCAAAGCGGCAAAAATCATAGGATGATTTGCCAAGCCCAACTAAAAAAAAGGCGCGACACTTTATCAACAAGTATCTATTGTTTGAGTAGTTTGAGTGATTACTTTTTAGCGGACCATCACTTCCACCAACAAGCACCTTTGATGCTGTCATCGGTGCCGATATTTTCTGGGACATTATTGGCTGCAATCAACTCTCACTGGGTTATGGTTGTTCACCATACTGCCAAGGTCGCAGATGTGCTTAAAAGAGTCACAGCGGTTCTGGCACAGGTGACAGAAGAAACACCGGTGTGTTTTAGTCAGTAAGAGTCTGACACGACCGCTCCACCCATAGCGGGAGAAGTAACTTGACGATTTCCCACCTCAACAAAAAAAAGGCTTGTTCATCATGTCTATAATCCCAGATCCGCCAGACCATAACATGTGGGTTTTTTTTTTCTACAGATCATACTCGTATTTGAAAAACCAAACAAGACGTTTAACACCCTCCCAAATCATCGCTGACTTTCGTTTTCATTATTTACTCTTATTAAATAAACTATGCACTTTCGGCTGTGTGAATGGGAGCTCGCTCGAGGTGGCAACCAGCCCTTAGGGTGCGTTTTCACAGAAGTGGAGCGGAGAGGAGCGGAGCGGAGAGGAGCGGAGAGGAGCGAAGCGGAGCGAAGCGGAGCGAAGCGGAGCGAAGCGGAGCGAAGCGGAGACGTGCTGGAATCGTCTAATCACAGACGAGACGAGTGACGCGATGAGGATTTCAACCATTATGATTGGTCTATTCTTGCACGTCTCCACTCGCCGCCCAGCTCCACTTCAGTAATAACGTACTCTTAGACTATTACAATAACTAATTATTATATTATTTAATCATGAATTATTTCAGAAAATTATGCAAAACAGACATGAAAATATCAGCACTGAAACTCTAAGAAAAGTGAATAATGTATATTGGTGCCGATTCTGGTTTGCACAAACTAAACTTAATTTAGGCTATTTAGGCTTTTTCTCTGTAATAAAACACGAAAGAGAGGGGCGTAAATTAGAGCTGTAAAATTTAGTTCACCTTTATTTCTATACAAATTAAGGGTACACGGAAAAACATGTCGACTAAAAACACGGTAAAGCGCAAGGCGTAAACGTCCTCTTCTCGCACTGCCTTTTAGTAAAAGATAGGGATTCTCTGATTTTAGTTTAGTTATTGAACAAGAGAATCGGCACCATTACCTACGTAACTTTGCGACAACTAGGAAACCCTGTGTCGTGGGATGTAGTTTTTTCGACATTAATGATATATTACGTACTGTGACGACCTTATGTTGGCAACCTTATGGTGAAGACTGGCACGTTGGAAGTTTGGAACTTTCTAGAAACTCTTGAAACGCTAATTGTGAATTTATAATAAAAGAAGATTTTAGTTTTTAGGTAGACTTGACCTAGCCCGCACGAAGAGGGCACATGTATTAATTTCATTATTCAATATAACATATTAATATTCCAGTTCTCTTTCTTTTATAACACATCACACATAAGCAGTCACTCTTATACACCACCCTCTCGCACCGCGAGCGAGTAAACAAACCCCCAGGAACCTAAAAGGAATCTCCAGGGACCAGCACCAAGAGAAGCTGCTCCAGGTCCCTATATGTGGTGGAGGCGCCGGGTAAGAACGCCGTATGTAAGAGTGACGGCAACGGTAACGGTGTGCGGTGGACAAACTGAGGACTGATGCAGTGACAGCATCAGGATAAGAGGAGTATACTCCAAGCTGAGTGGTTCCATTTTTATTTAAGTGTTAAATAATATTAAAAGAGGAAAATGCGATACTTTTCGGGACACACGTATGAAGTGTGCCTCGAAGAATTTATCGACGAGTTTGTGTCGATGGCCATTGCCAAGGGGTGGCGAAAAAGCGATTATTCGTTAATTCTTGGTGTCTGGTTAAAAGGAGCTGCGCATTATTTTTTTAAATATACATTCCAGTATGAGATGGAATTTGACACGCTGTGCGCGGAGCTTAGGAGAGAATTCCCATGCAAGTGTGTGTCTTGCAAGCACAGAATTAATCAGTGTTTTTATAATCTTGAGAGGCCGGACGTTGTGTCCGAGGCGGATGAACAATCCGAGGATGGTGTGAGCGAAAATAATCAAATAATATTATTTTCTAAGGAGGACGATGATGACCAGAGCTGCGCTGATGCAGACCTAGTCAATGATGTCCAGGAATATGAAGACTGCGGTCTAGGCGATGATGACCGAAGCTATGATAATGAAGATACAGAATCGGGTCGGTTATTTACAATTATTCCTAGTAATAATATTTCAGAGAAACAAGAGATAATTGTAGTAAAAGAAACATTTGGCGAGCACGAGTTGAATGAAAGTTTTATTTGTTTGGGAGTTGTTTCGGCTGATGTCGTCGACATGGAAAGCTGTGAGGTGGAAGTTCCGTCGGAGACACATGGTTCTTGTAACGATGATTTTGTTCAAGTTGAGTATGTTTCTGCTGATGTTTGTGCGCAGGAGAACTTCGAAATGGCGATGGAGTCCAAAGAGCTGTGCGTGCCGGTGGAAGTCATGCAAAATCCTGCTATTATTGTTCCAATAGGTGATGGTCCAGCGGATATCTATTGGGATGAAAACTGCATCATAAATATCACTTCACAACATCACAACATTTCACAACAAGCGGAACAGCATTTTTCACAGAATAGGCTGGAGGAGGAGATATGGGCCCTCCCATATTGTACGAAGAAGGATAATTTCCATTTCTTTGCTAAATATAAAATTATTTTTGTATCAATGTTATTTATTCTAGCTGACATGCATTGTCATAGCAACGTGACAAACAAGTTTTCGACCATAAATATAAGGTATGGACATAGTAATTACGATGACCCAAATTTTTCGATAAAAATAAAAATATGCGAAAGAGGTCAGGAATTGCTTGTAAACTATTTATTAAAGCAATATTCTGTAAGTAAATATAAGTTTTGGAAATTTAAGAAAAAATTTATAAATTGTTTTTTGAAACTTATTTTATTTTTAAAAAGATTTTTAGAGAATAGACAGTGGTGTCAGATGTCATTTGACATGACAAATAATTGTCAGATATCTGGTACCTCAAATTTAGTACGGTTGACAATATAGTAAAAGTTTAAATTTTAACCGACTTCAAAAGTAGGAGGTTCTCATTTCTTTTATTTTTTATGTGATATTAATCGTTGTGTTTTTGTGTGTTTCATGTAATCGATATGATGAGCTGCACGGACGTGACTGAAGACTGATGGGAGATCTGACCACATATTATGAGAAAAAAAATTAAATTTGTTAGGCGATTATTAGTGGGCAATAGATATGAGTTTCTCCAGAGTGCGATTTTAATAAAGATGATACTACGGTTAGGAGGTAGAGGGAATTGCGGTCCTCTCTCCTAGGGAAAAATATGTCCGGGTTTTTTGTCGGTTTATACCAACTTTGTTTATGGGGTATAATGCCTTCGCAAAGTAGGATCGAGTTGATTCTGTATGGTGTGACCGAGCCCATGACAATTTTTATGTATTATTCATTTAGAGAGTATACTTCAAGTTATATTTATGGAGCACTCTGGGGGAAGTTCGGGAATAGTGAGTAGGTGTTCATAACAGTGGTCGTTTTTTCTCCTGGTCTTCATAAACGTCCAATGGAGTTAAAATTATTACAGTTTTGAATTTTATTTTTGTAAACCCCTTCTGGGTAGATGCTAACTAGAGCATCTTAGGTCAGAAAATTTAGCAGAGCAGTGTGGCTTTTTAGAGGTTTTTACCTCACTGAAGCCATGTGCATTGCCGGGATATGTGGTGCGCCGAATGGCTTAATTAATAATAAGAAAGAAGACCACTTTACTCGGGGTTCATTTTTGGCTATCCATAGGTGGACTCTGCTGCGACATGTACCTCTCATAGGTAGGGCCTTCGCAGTAGGTTTAGGTAGGCCTCAATCGGCTTTTCAAATATTTAGTTGAATAGAAGACTTACTAGCGTCTGCGCTTCTATTCGTAGGGGCGTAGCTCATGTGACGACCTTATGTTGGCAACCTTATGGTGAAGACTGGCACGTTGGAAGTTTGGAACTTTCTAGAAACTCTTGAAACGCCAATTGTGAATTTATAATAAAAGAAGATTTTAGTTTTTAGGTAGACTTGACCTAGCCCGCACGAAGAGGGCACATGTATTAATTTCATTATTCAATATAACATATTAATATTCCAGTTCTCTTTCTTTTATAACACATCACACATAAGCAGTCACTCTTATACACCACCCTCTCGCACCGCGAGCGAGTAAACAAACCCCCAGGAACCTAAAAGGAATCTCCAGGGACCAGCACCAAGAGAAGCTGCTCCAGGTCCCTATAGTACTTACATAATATACGTGCACTTAGTGGGTAGTTACTAATGGTACTTATGGTTACAGAATTAAACAATAGTTAAACTTAACTAAGAAAATCATGCATAATCTAAATATATAAGACAAAGTCAGGCCCAGCCGCTCTTGAGTTAAAAATGGTGTCCCGACCATTATTAAGTCACGGCTTAACCAAGATTTTTATGATCTTTGATTTGTTTCCGCCCCAAATAGCAGAATGACATAGGAACAATTTTCGACAAAAAATATTAATAAAGCAAATCCATTTTCTCATACATTTTGTACGGCATGGCTTTTTTGATGATTCATTTATTGATCATCATCCTCATTTTAGCCGAAAGACGTCCACTGCTGGACATAGGCCTCCCCAAGTGTCGCCACAATGACCGGTCCTGTGCGTCTCGCATCCATCGACTACACGCGACCCTCACCAGGTCATCGGTCCACCTTGTTGGAGGCCTTCCAACGCTGCGTCTTCTTCCTTTTTGACCCCATCGACCATCTGTTCTGCGAGCAGTGGGCACCCACTGCCACTTCAGTTTGGTGATTCTTCAGGCTATGTCGGTAACCTTGGTTCTCTTGCGTATGTCATTCTTCCTGAATCGATCACTCATGGTAACTCCGAGCATAGCCCTCTCCATTGCCCTTTGGGTAACTTTAAGCCTTCTGATCTGGTCCATTGTAAGCCTCATTAGAAGCCGGGTCAGCTAGTTATAATTAAAAAGTTTGTGAAGAGTGTAGCGGTGGCATGTGGATGGTAAGCAGAAGAACAAAGAAACAATGGATGGATTGATATGGATAGAAAGGATCTAGCCATATCATCAGTCACTACTATTGTGATGACGGCTAGAATTGTATGGATGGAGAAGCCGACACCAAATAAATTTAATAGATTTTTTTTCAAACGTTTCCCCACACTGGGAATCGGTCAACCACTGTGCCAAACGTGCAGTCAAATTGGTATAAGAGCTGGTGAATAATGAAGTTGTACTACATAATATTCTCAAAATACTGTGACAACCTTATGTTGGCAACCTTATGTTGCCGACTGGCAGGTTGGAAGTTTCTAGAAACTCTTGCAAAGCCGTTTGAAATTAAATTAGAAAATATGTTAGGCTTGACGTTTGTGTCAGAGAGAGAGAGAGGGGATCCGCAAGCCCGAACGTGTGGGCTAAAGTGGTGTTCTGAAATATTCTGATGAATATAGTTAATTGTAGTCGCCCTCAGTTCTATTAATCAAGCGCCCCGTAGATAGATCCCATCCACACAGTCCTCTCGCACCGTGCCAACGAGTTGGAGTGCTACGCGACGCCCCCGTTAACGTCGACGTGTTTCTTGAGGAAAGAGCCCCATAGCCACAAGAGGGCTAGGGTTCTTACAATACCTAATAGGTGGTGCAGTTTGCACATTATCCCTCGTCCCTGTGTACCAAATCGTTCATATTACAATGTATTAAAGTCTTTACTGTCCTCGCGAATCATTTTGATAGCAAGTCGTAGGTATATATGCAAATGGACTGGACCCAGCTGACCTAGGAATTAATACGACAATGTAAGTATATTGATATTATTTTGATGATACATTATTCAATACACGTTGACGCTAATGCGGGATTCAGAGCGTGCTTAGGTTCGTGGGCTTACATTTAATAGACGCGAGACAATTTGTTTCTGTTTTTATTTATTTTTTTGGTTTCGCACGGGTTGTGCATTTAGCCAGTGTCAAGTTTAAAATACTTTTTTGACAGTATTCTGTATCTAAAACCTGAATACTTTCAGGTTTTAGATACAGAATACTGACACGTTTTAGGGTTCCGTAGCCAAAGGATAAAAAGGGACCCTATTACTAAGACTTCCCTGTCCGTCAGTCTGTCTGTTACCAGGCTGTATGTCATGATCTGTGATAGTTAGATTCACAGATGATGTGTTTTCGTTGCCGCTATAACAATAAATACTAAAAAACAAAATAAAATAAATATTTAAGGGCGCTTCCATAAAACCAAAGTAATTTTTTTACCGTTTTTGTAGATAATGGTACGGAACCCTTCATGCGCGAGTCCGACTCGCACTTGGCCGGTTTTTATTTTATTTCCCATACAATGTATCACATTCTAATGTTTTTGCAGTATTTGACAGCAAATGTGTCGTGTCAGCCTTCTCGGCAAGCATCGCTGAGGTAAGCAATACTACGAGTACAATAAAATTCTCAGTTTCATTTTCCAGAAATCGCGCCTGCTTCAATGATTCCACATATACACTGTTGCATAGACACTTGAGACACAAAAACCATTTTTACATCACAATATCCACTAGCGTATAATTAAAACAGCCACTGAACTTCAATCGAAGAAAACCCGCTTAAACCCCCAAATTGTTTTTTTTTTTAAATGGCTTTTGTGCTGGTCCCCAATTTGTTATAAGACAGCTCGTTATTGACGTTTTGACATTTTGTGACAGCTTCTGTCAAGACTGCCAAAGCTATCAATTATAAACAAATCGGAGAGAAGTCGACCACCTTCTCGAATTCCATCGAATCCTGATACTTTTACATATGGAACCTAGAATATTCAGTCTGATTTCTAGAAGTTCCATGTTAAATATAAATAGGTAGGTAGTAAGTAGGTTTAAGTATTAATTACAAACTTTTCCCTATGTTTTTCATAAATTTAAGACCAGAAATACATAAATATAATTGCGAAAGTTTAGATGTTTGTTTTCTCAATCACGCCAGAACTGCTGATGGGATCTGGATGAAATTTGGCACAAATATAGATTATAATCTGGAATGAGACTTAAGCTATAATTTATAATGGGGGAACTACTAATTCTACGTGGGTGTAGCTGCTGGCAGGAGCTAGTATAAATGTTATAATCCCGCTCAGCAATTTATACGAGCATTACATACGAATACATTCTTAGCATGTGTACACTTGTACAGCACATGTCAGTCTTGCCGCTAGTGCATTCTGCACACCTGTTGGTCCGTTCATTGTTTCAATAATTGCTTCATATTGTTTAAGATAATCATTATTTATGAGCAGTCAGAAGTTCGAGGAAGTCTTCAGACTGGAAGTGACGCCTGTATCTAGTTATCTAGGATATAACGTCAATGGGTTTAAATACATTCGTCAATTGTTTTAAGGATTATGAGTGTTTACTGCAAAATTGTAGGTTCTTCGTGTTACAAATTTAGCCTACTTTGCGTCATGGGGAATATGGTTTATATTATTAAAGATATTATATTTTATTTTATTATTTCCTACCAAACCTTTTGTGTTTCTTCATCATTTGTTTTTTTTTTTAAGCTTTGTCCTACCCTAGGAATTACTTCTTTCTCGCGAGTGCGTGCACAAACATAGTACACGTTACACTCACATTCAGACGACACTCAGACCTGGAAAAACTATCTATAGGCCATACACATATTTGTTTCGTGCGGGAATCGAACCCGCGACACTTAAAGCGGCAGCCAATGGCTCAACCACTGCGCTAAGCGTGCCGTCAACCTATTTTTGTGTTATATTTGACGCTAACTTTTGCGTTATCGTCCTGGGCAGGTGTTGATCCGCTGTCTGTAACACTCCCTTATCGAAGTTCCTACCCTTAGTTAGTGATGGATAAGACTAGTGTATCTGTGTATTGAAGACTGATTAAGAAGTTATTATTTGATTGTTTTTATAAGGTTCCGTACCCGAAGGGTAACTAACGGGACCCTGTCCGTCTGTCAGCGGGCTGTATCTCATAATCCGTAATAAGTAGACAATTGAAATTTTCACATAATTACGTTCGAGTCAAAGTCGCTCTTTTTTTTGTGTGGTGGGAAATCATCCAATGACTTCTCATGCTCTGGGTGGAGCGGGAGGGCGTGTCAGACTCTTACTGACTAAAACCCACCCCTGTTCCTTCCCTGCCTGAGTGCCCAAGAGTGCGGTAACTCATGATGAGAATTTATCCGCTACCCCTAGGCATACAGGCACGATGGGCCCCGTCAGTGGTGGCTCACATCTCTTTGAGGTGCGCGTGGAACACTACGGGCTACTCACGGGCCTGGTGCTGGTCGGACGGCGAGCTACCCGCTGCTCGCCGTCCGCAGGCCCGAGTCTACGGTGGCCGGAGATCGTCTCGCGACGTCCTACGCCCAATGCCTCTCCTGCGGTGGTAGCGGCGTGGGCCGTGAGGGCCGCTCCGTTGAGCTTCCCTCACGCGTCCCGCCTCCACCTTCGCGAGCATTACTGCTTCGCAGAAGGCGGAGACTGCTTCCCATTCCCTCTCGCTCCGTACCATGGCCTGAACCAGGGCCGGAAACTTGCACTTAACCGGCTTTTTTTGTATTTATTTTTCCTACACACGGTGTCTACTTCTCTTTTTTACCATCTCTTCTTTCGCAGGTATGCTGGAAGAGATTTCTTTACAAATAAGCATCACCTTTGTACCAATTTTTCTGTTTCCTTCTTCTTGTCTGTTTGTTATATGTGTGTACATTAATTCATAAATAAGAAGTCTTGTGTGTGATGCGGGGTTGTTTCATATGTCCACGATCATGGTCTATTGCTACTACAATTGGTAAGGCGTTCAATAAACTAGTCAGCACAAGATTACCTAAGTAAAGTAAAATCTATTGTCTAAGCCACGTCAGTGTTCAAAAGACTCACTTTGTAAAGAATTGGGTTAATACAACTAAGGATTTTAAGATATTTATGACCAATTTTACATCATTCAGTTGCAGTCCGGAGTCTGGATTTGGGTTTGGACTTGATGGATTTTCCATTTTACTTGGGATTTAAACATAACCGGCGAAATGTGGGTGTTCTTGTTCATAGTATAATCAGCCTTTTATTGTCGGCCTGAGTCCCACTGCTGGGAGTCAGGCCTCCTCTCTGTGAGTGCGAGTGGGCCGTAATCTACCACGCGGGCCCTATGCGAGTTTGTGGTTGTCACATGTTTTAGAAGTTTTAGTTCTAGGAACTTCCCGGTTTCTTCACGATGTTTTCATTCACCATTTTGAAAGCAGTGGTAATTAAATAATTTACACAAAGTATAGTGCCTGCCTAGCTTCAAACCCACGACCTACAACTTGTGATTCTCGGCCAAAACCGCTGGGCCATCACTACTCACTGTGTTCTAATTCACTTCTGCCTTGCCTTTCGGGGTCTACAAGCGTGATGTTATGGTATGTGTTTAGATCATTACACCCACTTGTAAAATATAGCTTTCTTGTACCCGATAGCCAAATAGAACTAAAACTAGCGAGATCAAGCTACAAAAAAACAACCGACTTCCAAAAAAGAAAATACACTAAAAATTTAAAAATAACTCTAATTTCGAAAGTCAGTGTTTCTAGTTTTGTTTCTTCGTTGTTTGACACCGACTTCCGAAAGTAAAGTTATTTTAAATTTTTAGTGTAATTTTCTTTTTTGGAAGTCTGTTGTTTTTTCTTTAGTAAAAAGTTGTTACACCCCAGAACTCAAAACCCCAACAACATGGAACTTGGAATTTAAACATACTCGTAATTGGAGCAAACCAAAACGTCGTCTATGTATACATATTTTAAGATTTTTGAAAATCGGTCCACAACTCACAGAGAAATCGGTGGACATACATAAAAAAAAAACAAATACATACAGTCGAACATAGAACCTCCTCCTTTTTCGAAGTCGGTTAGAAACAAAAAGTTTTGGAAACTCATTCATTGTGTGTCTAAGGAGTGAAATTCTCTGCCGAGGTCTGTGTTTCCTGATAGCTACAACCTGGGAGTCTTTAAGTCAAGAGTGAATAGGTTACTTCTAGGCAAGCGTGCTCCATCGTCGACCACATCATCGCTTACCATCAGGTGAGATAGTGGTCAAGCACGAGCCTGTCAATAAAAAAAAATGAAATAAATTAAACTCTTTGATCAAGCTAACTTACTTAGGTACGTTTAATGACCCAGATACTACTTTCCATACTACCTGGGTAGGTGTAGGTACTATCAAAACCATGGACTTCCTTCACTGCTTACCTTTCTTTGGTAACTGATGTAATGTTATTATTTTGTTGCGCGAGAATGTTTTCTACGGTTTCATTAACAAGGTTGAGTTTCAACACTTTCAAAATTATTTTTGTATTAGGGTGGAGTCAACTGTTGTTAGAACTTTGTTTTTTTTTTTTTCTCTTTCTGTATTAAAAATATGTTTTGAGCTGTAGGTGTCTAGAGCCTGTATTGATTATTCCGTCTTGTTCTAAGAAACATTTTTTTTTAATCTTTTTTAACATCATACTAATATTATAAATGTGAATGTAAGTTTGTTTGTTACGCTTTCACGCGAAAACTACTTAACCGATTATCATGAAACTTTGTACACATATTCATGGAGGTATTAGAAGTAACATTGACTACTTTTTATGAAAAAAAAATCCGAAAGATAGATAAACGCGGGTGAAACCGCGGGCACAACAAATCATAGTATCCTACTAAAATTACAAATGCAAAAGTTTGGATGGATGGAGATTGTTACTCAATCACACCAGAACGGCTGAACAGATCTGGATGAAATTTGGCACAGAGATAGATTATAGTCTAGAATAACACATAGACGTAGAACACGCAGGAGTATGTTCCCTTGGAATGATTTTCGATTTTACGCAAAGCTAGTATGAAATAAATTTAATGTTACTGATAGTGTTTTGGCATTTTTAATTCACTGGCAGTTTCAATGACGATTACTTATGGAGGACCAACATTCTCTGGGAGTGGTAGCATTGCTTGCAATCTCTTGGCTGATGCAACTATCCAAGTTCTTTGTAATATATTATATAAAAGTTACTCATTGAACATTTTCCATTATTATAAAAACATTTTCTAAAGATTTGATGACATTAGTTATGTAAAAGCTTCAACCTGTTATTTTTTAAAACGTGGGCATTTTTAAAATGTTACTATGAATGTGTTTGAAAACAATCTAAATATTGATAAGTTTTAAATTCATGAGAAAATTATTGATGCAAAATTAATGTGTTGAAGTAATGTATTCGTTTTGTATGTGTGCTGCGTTGTGTAATTCACTGTGTGTGAGTAAGGGTTTCATAAAAATCTATACAACAGTTTACAAAATTAAAATGTTTATTTTTCACATTTTTCAAAGCTTATTCAGCAACAATAGCTAGAGTATTCATCTAACAGTCTTATTATTTTTACAAGAGTATAAGTTCACTGCCATAGTCGAAAGAAATGCAATGGGTACATAGTAAATGCTAGAAATACCGGTCATTTTGGCCATACTGACAACAAAAAGGATCACAAACATAACATAAATGACAACACAGGGTTGTCACAACTCCGGATTTCAACTATGTAACATAATATAATTACCTAGTGTTAGTAAATAAATATTCACTTACTTTCTAAGGTAACTTCAATAAATTAAAGAACATTTTTGTTCTTAGTCTTCGACCAGACTTATAAACAATCAGTTTATCAGTCAATTGGCAGTTACAGTCTTTGGCTCACTATATACATAATTACAAAGTTTAATTATTAACTTTAACATGGAACTGTTTCCTCTTCTTCCTGTTTGACGAAAATGCAGTTCTGCTGAATGAAATTAATTTGTGGCGGGTCGATGAACATATTGCTGGCATTTTACATTCATGAAATGAATTAAATTATTTGACATGGAAGGGAATGGAACCTAACACTAACCTAACTAGTACACTTCAGTAGGGTCTAGAGCCATAGCCATTTTGAAGGATTAACAATAAGACGAAAAATAGACACAAATATAGACACAAAAATAGACACAAAAATTAAACCTAGTACACATTAGTGGGATCGAGCGCGACCATTTTGATTTTTAAACTAAGAACACTTAACACTAAAACAGTTTTTTTTTCAGTACACTCCGGTGGGATCCAGGATAAACATTTTGAAGCACAAATTATATTCTTCACACGAAATAAAATATTCTTCAGTACACTCCCGTGGGATCGAGCACAAACATTTTGATGAACAGGATGCAGAAACTTCAAAACGGCAACTCAGGATATTCGAGATGATTATCTCAAATCAGTAGACACCAGTGGGATCCAGGATAAACATCTTGATTTCTTGAATAAAAATTTTCTTCTAAAAATTGAATATCTTCCGAAAATCAATAAACTCCAGTGGGATCCAAGGCGAACATTACGCTGATTTTTCTTGAAATATCAGGTATTCTCAACTTGCTTGATGATTTTTGGGATCTTCAATAGATGCCAGTGGGATCCAAAACTTTGATATCCATATTCAATGATTCTTGAACTTGAAAATATCGATCTTATTTACGATGTAAGAGCGCGCGCGCAATAGAGTGACGTGCGATCGCTTCCGTGGATGTCTCACGACTGTGGCAACCAGAACACGTGCCGCCCTTTTATAAGGCGCCGCACACAGACGCATATTTTTTGCGATTCGAATTTGGAAGCTTTCAGCCGGGTGGGCGTCGATGCGCCCCCGCCCTTACAATATTTTTTTTGCAATCTTTTTTTAATGCCACGTTGCTTGTTAACACATGCCATAGCGATAATGCACTATTTGAATATTAATTAATTTCGGCAAAAATATAATAATTGTTTGATTTTAAAAATAGTTTTATTAATTTATAAGTAATTTATAATAAATAAATGATATTTTTAGAATATTTGGCGTTTAAGTATTATAACTATTATGTTATAATATGTTTTAACAATTTGCGTTGATTTATCCTGTTGAATATTCGCGCTATTGCCGATAACTGGTTAATAAACCCTAAAGTAAGGAACCTAAAAATTAATTAAATTACTTTTTAAATGAGACTTTAGAAATAAAAAAAAATGAAAAAAGTAATTATGTCAAGTACAATATTGTTACGGCTTGCATTATAATAATTAAAAGGTATTGAAAAGAATCTGCCTTGTAGAATGTTTAACAATGCTTATTTAATAAAACTACGTGATGATTGAGATCCATTACAATGTAAACAGTGATTGTTTTAAATAATCAGCATTATGATTAAATTCTATCAGACTGCAGACATTAATTAAATATGTGTGAAAAAAGTTTGATATTTTGATTTCAAGCAAGTTATTAAATACCTAGTTTATTTTACAGTTACCAATAAAACGATGACTAAAAATTTTAATGTCTAATGTGCACCAAGTAGTAACTTTGATGCACATTAAAAACAGGTTTTTATTTAGTAAAACCAAAACCTTGATTTAAATAGTTTTTATAACGAAAACTACCTATTGCTCATGTTATTAAAAAAAAAACTATCATTTATTGTAATATTATTTTTAATTTTGTTTTAGCAAAACAAGCAAAGGATTTTCAACATTTCAAATGTTCCTTATTTTAAACAAATTACGTTACAGTTATGATTAATTTATTTCATTAAAATTGCAATTTTATTTAGAAGTAATTCATTTAAACATTTATTTAATTATAAAATGTAAGTTATTAAAATGTAGGTACTAATACTAACTGCTGATAATGGGTTTTCCAAACGATACCATATTACGCTCGTGTCATACAAAACAGTAACAAAGTACCTACTAGTATGTATCATACATATTATTTGTTATTTTGCATTTATATTCGAATATTTTGATAGCCTTTCAAAGCATGTATGAGAGATTCATTGAAGAAACTTATGAATGAAACTTGTTTACTACTACGATTTAATTAATTATATATTACACCACCAACGTAAGTACGCATGGGAAATGTGGGTATGATCAATATTTATTTTTAAATAACTAAAATAAAATATAAATATTAAAATAAATAATAATAAAATAAAAATTCTTGTTATTTACTAGTTGGTGCCAGCGGCTTCACCCGCGTATAATTAGTACTTCCCCACTATAAATTATAGCCTATCTGCTATTCCAGACTATAATCTATCTCTGTGCCTAATTTCATCAAGATCCGTTCTGCAGTTCGTGTGATTCAGTAACAAACATCCATACGCATCCATTCATCCAAACTTTCGCATAATAATTTGTAGGATGCATCATTATTTGCATTTTTAATTTAATTTGAACTAGTTCTAATATGTTCAACACTTAAGGCGCAGTTATACGACTTTTAATGGTTTTTGATTGAACATCACGTCTAAACGACTAGTTTTATTTCTTATGTTTCTCTAAACAATTTCCGTCGTATTTTGATCTGAGAATATTTGAAATTATATGTTTAAAACATAGTGTAATTAATTTGTAAAGTTATGTCTAACGCGGAAAAGAAATTGAGAATCACGAAAAAACTATAAAGCGTATTTTTATGAAACCTTCACCATTTTAAAGATCATTTAATTATTTATAATTTAGTCTCAGTGTTTTATTTGAATACCTGTTGTTTTATGTGTAATAAATTAATAATGCGTCTAATTTCGGACAGCGCTCCTTGATGGGCGAGTCCTATTACTGGGTGGCATACGACGCGTTACGTGAGCTCAGCACAGAACACGCAAGCTAACCACTCAAGGTCATTGGCAGTTAATAGCGCCTTAATAAGTGATGAAGAGGATGAATTGCTTCAATTAAATAAATAAATAAAAAAAAAAACACTCGGAAATGACATGTTCGATCTTTCACACTTCTTGTCGCGTGTCCGATTGTCAAGATGTTCGCTCTCTGGGACTTTGAACTTGTCTCGAGAGAAATCGTTACGTACAGTCGTGATATCTCAATATTGGCCATTGCCGATAGTTCACTACTACCTTTTGATATCTTAGTTACATACTTCTGATGTATTAGCAAGTCTGACTCAAATTCTATGTAATCTTTCTTTTTAAAGGTACTACGTCCACAGAATACAGACTTACGTAGTTTTCTATAGTTTGTTTGTGCATAGCATAAGCGTACGTAACATACTCAGCCTTATAATGTTAGCACTGCTGGGACTCAATCCTTCTCTTTAGTAGAGCGAATCCACCACGCGGACCCAATGTGGGTTGGCAAGATAGGAGTCCAGAAAAATCTGTACCGTGTGTACTTAGGTACCCACTGCACTATAAAAGGTTTTAGAACCCATTATTCTTGCTTCTAGTAACCAGACTATGTTCAAACTCTTTGAATCCTAATTGCCACTGGTCTGCCATAAAACATTCATCCTGAACAATATAAAACCACCCCTATAATCCCATAAACGCTGCCGCTTTTTGTTGTTTAAAAATTCCGTATTGTTTCTGACTTAAATAAAAATAAACTAAAGACAATTATTTTAAAGTAAAATGTATTCATAATTTACAAGATTATATTTTTGTACCTGTCCTCGTAGTAAAATAACCTTTGGGGGCGACACACTCGGTGACGGATTAAGTCTTCACACAATAGGGTAGGACGGAAACAAAAGAATTTATGTTTTACTACAATATTGACGTTCCCAAGACGTAATTTTTAATCCTTTCGGCTCTTTTTAAGTTATGCGGGTAGCAATAAAGTTTTCTATGAAGTCCAAGAAAATTTGCACAGGTAAAGAGTATTACTTACAATGCAAACAATTTTTGCTATCTCCCGGGGTGTTGCAGCCATTTTGTGTCTGAGAAACAATATTGCATTTGTTTAGTATTAAGTTTTAAATTTTGGGTGGTAAGTGGCGCAAAAAAAGCGTATGTTTTTTTCCTACCACGTGGTCAATTGGACGTCATATGAAGATTTGTAATTACCTGGTATTTTTGAACATAGCGTAATTAATTAATTGAACAAAATGACCAAAGTGTCACACGGTATGTTTTTTTCAGCAAATGCTGCATTTCTTGCCAAGATTTTGAACTTAAGTAATAACAGCTGCACGGGTTGATCCATCAGGTTAAGCTACGCTTGCCGGGGTTGGTCCATGGATGGGTGACCATCTTTACATACTGAGACTCCTCCGTGCTTCGGAAAGCACGTCAAGTCGTTGGTCCCGGCTGTCAAACGTGGATCTTTGACAGTCGTTACGGGTCGTCAGAAGCCCGAAAATCTGACAACCAGTCTTACCATGGGATATCGTATTACCTAGTAACTGGGTTGTGGAGCTCAGATAGGCAGTCGCTCCATGTAAAGTGCTGGTATTCAGCTGCATCCGGTTAGACTGAAAGCCGACCCCAAAATAGTAGGGAAAAGGCTAGGCAGATTGATTCTGAACATAAGATCACATTTGTATTTCCCATAGGGTTAAAAAGAGGTAAGTAGGTACCTACACCATCATTACCTGACTGCTCTAGAAGTTATAGTTATGTTTTTCTCCACTTATGTTTAGTCCGATGCAGTACATACGTGGCAAGCCCATTGCAATTAAGGCGCTATTAGTTGCCAACGACCATGGGTGGTTAGCTTGCGTGTTCTGCGCTGAGATCACGTGACGCGTTGTGTCCACCGAGTAATAGGACTCGCCCATCAAAGAGCGCTGTCAGAAATTAGACGCATTATTAATTTATTACACATGAAACAACAAGTTTTAAACTAAAACACTTAGACTGAATTATAAATAATTAAATGATCTTTAAAATGGTGAAGGTTTCATAAAAATACGCTTTACAGTTTTTGCGTGATTCTCAATTTTTTTTTCCGCGTTGGACACAAATTAATTAAAATATAATTTCAAATATTCTCAAATCAAATTACGACGGAAATTGTAATTACTCGTAGTAGTAAGTTGTAGTAATATATATTTTTTTCAAAGAAATAAAACTACTCTTTTAGACGTGATGTTCAATTAAAAACCCTTAAAAATCGTATAACTGCGCCTTAAGAAGAGGTACCATCATTATCCGACTCCCCTAGAAGGAGGGTTATGTTTTTTCTCCACGTATGTTTAGTTCGATGCAGTACCTATGGGGCAAGCCCATTGCAATTAACAAATACCTGCTAGCTTAATCAGCCTTATTTTAATTTTCCCACTGCTGGGACACAGCCCTCCTCTCTGCGAGAGGGAATGGGCTGTTAACCACGTCACTACGTCTTTGAGTTTTTGGTTCTAGGACAGGCCGTTTTCCTCACGATGTTTTCGTTCACCGTTTTGAGAGCAGTGGTGATGAAATAATTTACACAAAGCTAAGCGATTGACAGGGTTCGAACTCACGACCCACAACTCGTAAGTCGCAGCTATTACCACTGGGCCACTCCTCTCCTTCCTATTTCTTAAATCATAGTAACACCAACCTATTTAAAATTTATGGGGTTGGCCACCAATACCGACCAACTCGGACCAACCAACTTAATATTATAAATGCGAAAGTTGGAATGAATGTTTGTTAGTTAATAACGCCAGAACGGCTGAATGGATTTGGCTGAAGTTTGTGGCAGATATAGATTATAGTCTGGAATAGCACGTAGGCTAATTTATAATAGAAGTACAAATTTCACGGGGGCCGAAGCCGCTTGTAGAAGCTAGTGAGAGCAGTGATGGCCCAGTGGTAACGGCCGCGACTTACAAGTTGTAGGTCGTGAGTTCAAACCCGGGCAGGTGTTTTACTTTGTGTAAATTATTTCATCAACACTGCTCTCAAAACGGTGAAGGAAAACATCGTGAGGAAACCGGCATGTCCTAGAAACAAAAATTGGAAGACATGTGACATCCATCAATCTGCATTGGGCCCGCGTGGTGGATTACGGCCCACACCCTCTCACAGAGAGGAGGCCTGTGCCCCAGCAGTGGGGACATTAAAAGGCTGATGATGATGAAGTACAAATTCCAAGCAGGCGATTATATTATTGACCTAGTTCCGGTTTTTGACGTGTCTGACATTAAAACAGAAAATATTAAGGCTCATCAATTTGCGATAATGTTTGCGCGTTCGTTTCAAACAATGCAACGATAAAATGTTTTTTAATTATTCTGTTTGTTGTTTACTTGATTTTGTTCGTTACGTGTGTCTTTTGTGACACATAAAAACATAAACACGTTAATGTAATTGACTAATTAACTAACTGAGGGGATTTTTTCTGTTTGTTGTTTATTGAATTTCGTCACTTTCGTTGTCATAATTATTATGTACTTAGGTAATTTATTTGACACTGCAAGTTATTGCTTATAATATATTTTGTATTCAATTAGATTGAGTTTTGTTTCTTGTAAAACATTATTAGAGGAAAGTATCCAAATATGGAACACCGTTTTGTTTTTGTGAAATAAAAAAATAATAGTTGTATAAATCAAATCTTTTATTTTTAACCGACTTTCGAAAAAGGAGGAGGTTCTATGTTCGACTGTAGGTATGTTTTTTTTATTTTTATTTATTTATGTCCGCCGATTTCTCCGTCAGTTTTCAAAATTCTTTTTTTATCCGAAACAATATACTCCCGAGGTGGTCCCATATAAATTTTATCGAAATTGTTTCAACGCTTTTTGAGAAACTGAACAAAAACGAAAAATACGTATACCTAGATGACGTTTTAGTTTTCTCCAATTACGAGTATGTTTAAATTCCACGTTCCATGATATTGGGGTTTTTAGTTCTAGGGTATAACTAAAAAGTGAAAAATAAAAAAGTTTGGAAGTCGGTTGTTTTTTTTGTTAAAAAGTTTTTAATTATAAACCTTCCTAATATATTTGCGCGTAACTTAGTAAGAGTCTGGTTACATTTATATTAATTTAAAGCGTACAATTTTCTGAAATCAACAGAAAGGTATTTAGTTAATTATGAAATAGGTACCCAAATATAGAACACTATAAAAAAATAGATAGGTTTTTTGGTAAAATCTAAATAGGAACTTTAATATACTTGCTAAAACACAAATTTAGGTATCGAACTCACCACCAGCGCAATCGCCATCTGGCTAGGGCCCACACATAAGGCAATTGATCCACGTTTCTCCTCGAATACCTATCTTAAAAACTACCTCAAAAAGTTTTCTCACAGTGAAAAAACCGGGTTCCATACCATCGTACAAGATTAATACTATGGTATGTATTGCCATTATTAAGACCGAGCAAAAAACTACAAAAAAAAACGCGTTTCTAGTAGGGGTTTCATTTTTAATTTATTATTATTATTTGTTGATATAGCGGCAATAGAAATACACATTCTGTGAAAATTTCAACTGTCTACCTATTATAGGTAAGGATCAGGGGTGGGTTTTATCAGTAAGAGTCTGGCACGCCCTCCCGCTTCACCCTGAGCGGGAGAAGTCATTGCATGATTTCCCACCCTAAAAAAAAAGTACGCGAGTATTATGATTAAAAGAGATGATCACTGTTTTTTGCGGCTTGAGACATTCATCTACGTTTATAGAGTTAGTAATTTTGAAAGATAAATGGGTAATATGTTAATTTTATACTTTTTTTTAACTTTTAGTATGCGACAGCAACGCTGCCTCCCTGTACGAGCTCCCCCGGGCCGTGACTCTGGATTAACACATAGGCTACTTTTTATCGCGGTCAACGCGGGTGAAATCGCGGGGTGCAACTAGTTCTTAATAACAATTACAAATTTTTTTAGAAAAAAAATAATATTTCCGAACCCCTAATTGGCAAACCTGAACTTAAGGAACCGGAGACTTTTGGACCACTACATATTTTTCAGGGTTCCGTACTCGAAGGTTCCAAACGGAGCCCTATTGTTGTCACTCAGGTGTTCGTTTGTCTGTCTGTCCGTCTGTCGTCTGTCATAAACTTTTGTGACGAAGAATTTTTTGACTTCCCATTAACGACCTATGAACTTGAAATTTGGTGATTATGTTTATTATTACGTAAATAGACTATATTACTAACAAATACAAATATTTTGTACGGAACCCTTAATGTGCGAAATCCGACAGGCACTTGGCCAGTTTTTTTAAAACAATGATACTTGGAAGTTTTTTTTATTTAATCGGGACATTAATAAAAAATATCTTGAAAATTAGCAGCCAGCATATTTAAAAAAACCACTCACAACTTCTAACAACGTCTTCTAAAAACAATTAAAATATTTAATACTTCTGTTAAAATGTCGTTGGAGAATTGAACGGGTCTCTTAATGACTTTATTAATTGTTAAGTAAATAAGAAAGTAATTACTATCAATGTTTAAATATAAATGAGAGTTTTTTATCAAAGCATTCCGATTATATAATTGGTCTATTGGTAGCTAAATTTATACATATATTATAAAGAGGTAAAGTTTGTGAGTATGTGAGGTTGTAGTGGGTAATCCCTTCTCATCATCGAACATTCGAAATCATCCAATGACATCTCCCGCTCTGGGTGAAGCGGGAGGGCGTGTCAGACTCTTACTGACTAAAACCCACCCCTGTTCCTTCCCTGTCCTAAATGCCCAGGGGCGCGGTAACTCTGTTTAGAATTTATCCATAACCCCTGGGCAGGCATCGGCCATGACTTGCTCCGTCATGATATGCTGACAACTCTTTAAGGCGCGCGTGGAACACTACGCGCCGTCGACTCTCGGTCCTGGTGCTGATCGGACGGCGAGTTAACCACTACACGCCATCTACTAAACCAATTTTGAAAATTCTTTTACCAATAGAAAGCCACGTTATTTGTGAGTGTCATAGGCACAAGTCTGTCAGTCGTCCGTCACGTTTGTCGGTGTCTTAGGCGTTATTTGTGGTTTTAATTTTTGAAATCCACGCGGACGAAGACGCGGGCGAAGTGCTAGTATTAAAATAGAAGTCGATTTCTATAATATCGACTGGGTACTACGGAAAGGACTGTCCTTTCTGTACTAAAGAGTGTATCTAAAATCCTACTAATATTATAAATGCGAAAGTTTGGATGGATGGATGGATGTTTGAAACTCAATCACCCCAGAATGGCTGAACGGATTTGGAGGAATTTTGGCACAGAGGTAGATAGATAGTCTGGAATAGTACTTAGGCTATAATCTATAATAGAATAAGTACTAATTCCATGCGGACGTACGAGTAGCTGCTCGCAGAAGCTGGTAAAATTATTTACCAGCTTCTGCGTATCTTTACCAGCTGTTGCTTTTCGTAATCTAAGAATTATCATCATACTTATAAGTATCATATTCATAATCTTTCGCTTTGTCAGCTCATTTTACAACTTGGAGTTAGAAAAGAAGAAGAGTTAATAAAGTCTTCATTAAAACGCTATTAACTGCCAATGACCTTGAGTGGTTAGCTTGCGTGTTCTGTACTGAGCTCACGTAAGGCGTTGTACGTCCACCCAGTAATAATAGGACTCGCCCTTTAAGGAGCGCAGTCCGAAGTTAGACCCATTATTAACTTAATATACATAAAACAACAAATATTATACCAAAATACGTATACTGAAATATAAATAATTAAATGATCTTTAAAATGGTGAAGGTTTCATAAAAATATGCTTTATAGTTTTTGTGTGATTCTTAATTTTTTATTCGCATTAGACATAATTTTATTAATTAATTACACTGTGTTATAAAAATATAATTTCAAATATTTACATATCAAATTACGACGGCAATCAATTAGAGTAACACGTATTTTTTTCAAAGAAATAAGACTAGTCGTTTAGACGTGATGTTCATTTAAAAACCATTAGAAGTCATGTAACTGCGCCTTTACAGGTAACTACACAATTTGGAGCAGTTGTGGCTCAGCGGTAATGGCTCTGACGCGTCGTAGGTTGTGGATTTGAACCCAGGCCGGTAATTTACTTTGAGTAAAAAAATTCATCACCACTGCTCTCAAAACGTTAAAGGAAAACATTGTGAGGAAACCGGCCATGTCCTAGATCAAAAAACATGTGACATCCATCAATACGCACAGGGCCCACGTGGTGGATTAAGGCCCTTTCACTCTCTCAGAGAGGATGCCCGAGTCCCAGCAGTGGAATCGTTAAAAGGCTGACTATGCTATGTTATCATGCCACACAATTGGAGGAGAAAAAGTTTTTTTTTTATTGTTGATAGGCACGCGTTTGACCACTATCCCACCTGATGGTAAGCGATGATGTGGTCGAAGATGGAGCACGCTTGCCTAGAAGTAACCTATTCACTCTTGACTTAAAGACTCCCAGTTTGTAGCTATCAGGAAACACAGACTCCGGCAGGAAGTTCCACTCCCTGCTGTACGCACAATGAATGTGTTCCTAAAACTTTTTGTGCGTGTGGATGGGATGTTTACCATGTAACTTACCGGGTGGCACATCGCCGTACGTCTTGTGGTCCGTTGATGGAAGGGGCTTGGCGGAATCAAATTATGCAATTCCGTCGCACACTCACCAAAATGTAACCGACAGAAAACCTAGTACCTACCAACTCCTTTTCATATGAGATAATATTACGAGTATGATCTTCCTAAAGTAAGTTTTTGAAATTGCAGTACTTGCTTTGATGACAAATTGCTGAATTAAATGCGGAGCTTTGTCATGTTTGCGAAATATTTATCATGTCTTAAAGTCATACCTGACAAATGTCGGCGGCAAAATTTCTCAGAAAAATATAATAAAATGCGCCGTGAACCGAATTTTGATGACTTGAGACTTTTTTTAACACGCTTTTCTTAGCTTAACCACTTCATCAAGTATGTAAAAAATATTAGAAGTTAAATTTGATCCACTTTCCGGTTTCCGATTGAACTAAAATCTAGCATACATGTTTAGTTTGAATGACAATGCATGGTTAGCTAAGTGACGTCATTCTAAATCCAATATGGCGGACTTGTTATTTTTTATGCATTCCCAGGTTAGGTAGGAGTATACGAAGCTGAGAAGAACACGAAGAAGCGTGTTTTTAGTTTTTTTTTAACTTTTATTTAACTTTCAATATTTATACCAATGTATGAGTGTTCGGGTCAAATCTTGCAAGCTGAATTAGAACTACTTCCTCCAATCTTACGAAGTTGAATTTTTACATGATAGTTCAGAGCCTTTAGACAAAAAACATTTCTGTTAATGTTAACGCTAACGCTTCGTGCAAAATGTATAGCAAGGACATTACCTGCGGAGAGAACTGTCACGTGACTCACGCCCAGTAATGTCATTGCCATACATTTTGCACGAAGCGTTAGCGTTAACGTTAACAGAAAAGTATTACATGTTGTCTAAAGGCACTGAGCCTTGAGACAAAATGACACTGCATTTTTATCACTGCGCGACGCAAGGAAGGTTATGTGTTTATCAGCCCATGTATGTATGTATGTATGTTTCTTTGTGGCGCTATAGTGACAAAACGCGCAGGCCGATTTTGATAATTCTTACGTTAATTGTTTCGTCATAATCCAGCGAGTACTACTAAAGACATGAAAGTTATCAAAATACAATATGGCGACAACCATTGTAAAAACTATATTAAGTGGGGTATCAAAATAAAGGGTTCGAGGAGGTGATTCCAAAAATATAACTCCCTAAAGCGTAGATAATAAAAAAAAAATACTATTTTGTAAAATCCTGACTGTAAAAAACAACAAAAAAGTTTCAAACAAGTCACTTTTCAAGCAGTCTGATGCAGTTAAAATCAGCATGAAAACCATATTTAAACAAAAATTACTGCCACCAACTACATCAGACTGTTTGAAAAGTGACTTGTAACATTTTAGTATTTTTACAGTCAGGGTTTTTGAAAATATACAATTTTTTTATGGTATGCATGACCAGAATCAATGATCAACAGTAAGGACACGAAATTTTGTGTACACCTCAAATTGTGACAGCCGGTATAAAAGCTTGTTTAAGAAATGTTTTTCTATTATCTTATTTTAATTATAATATTATACAGGGTGTAAGCTACATGAACGCACATACGTGTACTAGTGATTCAGTACATGATTCTGGACCCCCCGCTCTGGGTGGAGCGGGAGGGCGTGTCAGACTCTTACTGACTAAAACCCACCCCTGTTCCTTCCCTGCCTGAGTGCCCAGGGGTGCGGTAACTCATTTTCAGAATTTATCCGCTACCCCTAGGCATGGAGGCACCGGTCACGATGGGCCCCGTCAGTGTTGGCTGACTACATCTCTTTGAGGCGCGCGTGGAACACTACGCGCCGTCGACTCACGAGCCTGGTGCTGATCGGACGGCGAGCTACCTACTGCTCGCCGTCCGCAGGCCCTGGTATTCTGGACCCCCTAGCGTTGGAATTTTTCGTCGGCTTTTTCCTAATTTTTGAAAAAAAAAAATTTTTTATCTAAGTACCCCAAAGACATTTTAAATGAAAAAATTTAATTAATAATTTTTTCATTTAAAAAAAATATTTTGTTTCACATTAATTTGTATGTTTTTCATTTAAAATGTCATTGGGGTAGATAGGTATAACGATTTTATACAGTTTTAAAGTGAAAAAAAAAAATTTTTTTTTTCAAAAATTAGGAAAAGGCCGACAAAAAAATCCAAGGCTAGGGGGTCCAGAATCATGTACTGAATCACTAGTACACGTATGTGCGTTCATGTACCTTACACCCTGTATAGATTGTTCTTAATCAAGCATTTTATCTAACATTAAAACATTTGCTCTAAGCAACGCGATAATGGTTTTCAGGTATAGATGGAAAGGGTGCAGCATCTTCGGACATAAAGATGAAACTAAAAAAGTTCACGGTACCCATTAAGTTTTTTATGTCTTGAAACTTGCGCAAATAGTTTGTATACCAAAAATGACAATGTTTTTATTACTTTTTATACCGACTGATAGTTTTGCATTTTTGCGTCATTCTTTGTACGTTTTTTAATAGTTTTATAACCCCATACGTGCATTGTGTCAATGTTTTAAAGACCGCCATATTGGATATTTGAATGGTTGGCCACAAACGACGAATTATTGTTTTTTTAATTGCTTGTTATTGCCAATACAAAGATAAAAATGTTCTTTGTGTATGGCCATTGTGCAAAAATGCAATTTTTTAAGGGTTTTGTATTTAGAAAGCGCGTAAGGGCTGCTTTCTCTGGTTTCTTGGAAAAAAGATGTTTTTTACCAAATGGGTAACAAGTCTCTTCTGAGCTCCCGAGAAGGTCGTCATCGTCAATTGATTGATTGATTGTTGATTGATTGTCAGAGAAATTTCTCTGAATTTGTTAACATACAATACAACATTTCTGTAAAACAACATTATGCCCTTAGACTATGAAAATTTATAGACAGAGTGTCAAAAGCCAGCAATCTGAAGTACTAGAATGAGAAGCCGGCTTGTATCTGTAGACGCGAAATAAGCTCACACAGACAAAACGAGAAGCTGAAACGTCATCGATAAGTTCGTCGAGGTCACTCACACATTTTAACGATCCTGCTTCATTTAATGTCCAATGACGTTGCGTCTATAACTTTTCATAGTCTAAGCATTATGCCCAAGTTTTTTTTCAGCGGCTTAACCCTCGTAGACTTTGTACTTTCCTCACTATAAATCAAAAGACTGTAATCTAGCTCTGTGCCAAATTTCATCCAGATCCGTTCAGCCGTTTTCGCGTGATTGTGTAACAAACATCCATCCATTCATTCATCTATTTATTCATCCATTCATCTATCCAAACTTTCGCATTTTATATAATACTAGCTTCTGCCAGTGGTTTCGCCTGCATAGTAAAAAGTAGCCCAGGTTGTAATCTGTCTGTGTGCAAAATTTCATTCAATTCCCTTCAGCCGTTTTTGCGTGATTGAAACACAAACATACAAACTTTCGCATTTATATAGGATTACTAAGATAAATAGGATGCATTTCTAATATACGAGATATTTTGTCATTTTAGCTGGTTGTGTTTGTTTGTTTAAGATTTTTTTAATAACAGTAGGTATAGTGTTATACAGTAGGTACCTATATAAAATTGTATTTGCAATGGTACCCTACGTACGATACCAACATTTTTGTTATAATTTATAAAAACTATCCTGTTTTTCATTGTTATGCTGACGTAGATTATATTACAACATTAAAATACAACGCATAGACAGACGTAAGCCCTACGTCATTGATCATCCAATAAATTCCACGTTTTACTGTATCTTCCTTCCTGCAGCATCTTTGAGAGATAATTCAAGATGACACATGAAGCTGACGACAATAAGTAACTATAGTTCTATTATTAAATGTTACCACAGATTGTTTAATAGATATGACGTCATATCTAACAAAGTATTATATATATGACGTCATATCTATTAAACAATCTGTGGTTACATTAATATATAAATAGATAACTAAATTTTCCTCAAGTTTGTTTTTTTTTTGCTTATTTATCAACATTATCATCCAGCTTTACTTTGTACATATAAATAATTTCATCACCACTGCTCTCAAAACGGTGAAGGAAAACATCGTGAGGAAACCGGCATGTCCTAGAATCAAAATTCGAAGACATGTTATATTGCACTGGGCGCGCGTGGTCGATTACGGCCCACACCCTCTACGGCATATTCCCTGTCCTAGAGAGGAGGCCTGAGCCCCAGCAATGGGAACATTATAAGGCTGATTTTGCTTATTATGCATCATCCAGAATTGGCCCCATGTTACTAGCGGTCGCTGCAACATATTTTGTTCTTCCTCTACTCCGATCCGTAGGTAATCCATCACTGACTCCCCATTAGGAGTGAGGCGTATTTATCGTAACAGATACAAATCACAGGTATTCGTAGATACTAGCTAACAGTTGTTCCTGTCATATCATATATCTGTTGAAAAATATCATTCTTAATTCACAATACTCGATCACAATCATTACACTCTTCAGTCTCAGTAGGTACTCAATAACAAGTAACAACTATTTCATGTTATCGGTTATTTTTCGTATAGCTGTCTCGCTCACACCCGCTTCATTGAATATTGCTAAAACCAGAAGCACATATTATTAAAAAAATCAAATTGTAGTCTTACAAGAAGATAATTATCCTTGAAAAGTAACAACTAATTCTAGTCATAGTATCTTATCTGTTCCTAACTTTCAGTTCGGAAACACTGCAAATACAGTGCTAACATTACTACGTGTACTGTTCGTGATTTATTTACCGACAGACAGTGCTTAGAAAAATAACAGGCTGTTATTTAATAACAGGTATTGACATCTGTTATTATTACGTAACAATAACAGGAATAACAGTTATCTTGTTTGATTTGTTGTAACCCAAGTCTACTCCCCATTCTTTCATATAATTCCACACGCAAGCCATTCATTTTTTCTTTGGCTACCCTCTTCCTCTTAATCTATCCACATTATTCACACTAGCTTCTGTCAGCGGCTTCAGCCGCGTGGTATTAGTTCTTCCCCCATTATAAATTATAGCGTATGTGTTATTCTGATGTGTTAGCAATATTACTGCAAAGTTTCATCAAAATCCGTTCAGTAGTTTTTGCGTGAAAGAGTAACAAACATACATCGTCACAAACTTTCACATTTATAATATTAGTAGCTTAGTCTATGAAAGGTTATAGACGGAACGTCATTGGACATTAAATGAAGCAGGATCGTTAAAATATGTGAGTGACCTTGACGAACGTAACGATGACGTACCGGCTTCTCATTTTGTCTATGTGAGCTTATTTCGCGTTTACAGATACAAGCCGCCTTCTCATTCTGGTACTTCAGATTGCTGTATTTTGACACTCCGTCCTATAACCTTTCATAGTCTAAGATTAGTAGGATAAACATTTTTTACAATAAGTACTTATTTTCAGCTTTATTTAAAAAAACTCACTAACCATAAATATTATGCTTTTTATATGCTTGGATTAAACACTGATAAGCGAACTATACTCAAGATATCCTACCGTCTCACACATCAAAATCTACTGAATAAAGGACAAAACCTCCTTTAATTGATTAGAAAGCCTACCCTCATCTACTTATTCTTCTTAATATTGAAATGAGAACCCGCTAATCAGTGTTTAAGGCGCTATTAAATGTCAACGGCAGTGAGCTCACGCAACGCGTCGTACACGTCCACGGTAGTAGGTAATAGGACTCGCCCATCAAGGAGAGCTGTCCGAAATTAAACGCATAACGCATACTAAAACACGTATCCTAAAAGATAAATAGTTAAATTATCTTTAAAATAGTGAAGTTTCAGTTTCATAAAAATACGGTTAACAGTTTTTGTGTGATTCTCAATTTTTTATCCGAGTTAGACATATCTTTACAAATTAATTACACTATGTTATAAAAATATAATTTCAAATATTTACATATCAAAATACGAAGGATATTGTTTAAAGAAACACATATTTTTTTCAAAGGAATAAAACTAGTCGTTTAGACGTGATGTTCAATTAAAAATCATTAGAAGTAGTATTTCTGCGCCTTAATCAGATGGTTAGTTTTATTAATAAGGCCCTTAAAAACATCTATTCTTCTTAATGTTGAAATGACAACCTGCTAATCAGTGTTTAATCACATGGTTAGTTTTATCAATAAGGGCCTTAAAACACAAAATTTTAAAATAATTTATGCGTTATGCCGTTATCTAGTGCGCCATAAAACCTAACCACTGTCGCTCATTTAACCCTCTCTCGACTAGGTACACCCTTTCTTTTACGACCTGTCTTTAGTTTTTATAAGTAGTTTCTGTTATATTTCTATGGCTCAATTATTTAACTATCTGTCAGTTCCACTACCGAAGGATTGTTGAAGTAATAAGCTCCTCTGAATGCCCCAATTGTTCGCTTTTGCTTCTGAAATGGTAACAATGACTCAAGTTGCTTGCTATGTTTTGGCGACCAGGCCTAAAGGTGGGGTGTAATCTTTTGTCTCTATTTGTGGGGTTTTCGAAACTTTTAACATTTGATTTTTTTGGTAACACGTGCTGAATATTTGCATGTTTTATTAATAATCTGAATTTGACAAATTTAATTAAACCGATAAAACTGCATTGCATTTTCATAATGCATGATATTATGTTTTTAAGCATGTCTCGACATAAAAATCATATAAAATACTTTTTAATCAATTAAATCTAATTAATCAAAGTTTCGCTATCGAGTCCCATTGACAAAATGTCATAAATCTATAGCGTTATTGATGAAAAATTGAAAAAAACTACATAATATGAACATAATTTATACGTCTGCTAACTTAATATACAATTATTGGTTTCACTACGGACAAATTTAAATAAAAGAAAGCAGACGTGAACTCGGTTGGAGAACGTTTTTCGCGGATAACCCTACTAACTTACGTAGCACCCAATTTTGTACGAGAAATACGAAAATACCTGCCTTCAAAATTTTGGTGGGTTATGCAAGGCCTAAATTAGAAATGTCAAAGTCAATGAACTGAGACCACCATGTGACTAGGGTCACAGATTAAATAATTGCTATTAGGTTATCTGTGAGAGAAAATGTTTGTTTAGAAACCAGCATTTGCTTGAGAATCTGCTCAATTTTATTATGTTAAAAGTGTGGGTTTAAGCTGTCTACTTATTGGCAGAAATGGAAAGAACGTAAGTCTAATCCTGATTTGGGGTTTGTTAAAAATCTTGTTCTTCTTGGCAAATTTTTAAGACATTTTTGAAAAGAGAAACGGTGGGTTGTCTATGGGCTAGCAACCTGATATTGCACTACTGCGATCGTTAAACCCGACACGTTGCTTGCATGTGGCTTCGAGCGGCCAACGCACCTATTGCTGGGTACCTCTTGAAAGCAGGTCACCTCACAGCAGATGAAAGGATGAAGATAACTTAGAAACTCATTTTAGAAATATTTATACAAACCAAAATACACAACATCAACTATCAAGGGGTTATTATAATACACTGAGTTACTAAAAAATTAAATAAAGGGCTCAGTGACCTGGCCTGAAAATAGAAATTCGTATAAAAATGTAGAAAAAGCTGCAAACCCTTTCAAACGCACAAAAAATAATAATAATCAAAAAAAATCTCTTTAGCAAAGTACTAGGGCAGCAGAAACCATGAGACGGTCATTCAAAAATTTTCAAGAGCAAAATTTCGCGAGTTCGAAAAAAAATACTGTTTTTGTTGAGTTCAAAGTACGAGGAAAATTGGAGCGCATCGTTTTCCCGTATCTTGAACTCTTGGGTGGCAGACAAGGAACAATGCCCTGAGAGCCGTAGAAAAATGTGTCTGCGAAAAAGAATAGAACGTAGTTTTAGAAAATATTTGTGTCAATTTTTTTTTGTTTTAACAAAAATATAATTGTATTTTAAACCTCTCCTCTACAGACTGAAAAAATAAAACTAAAGCTCAGTTTCAATAACGAAAATCATCATAAAATGAATGTTTTTGAAACAGACATTCTTAGTCTGTACATGGTCAGAAACTAACGCATTATTTTCTTTTTTTTTAAACGTTGCACCACACTAGCAATTACTCCTGTATCGTGGGTGCGTTCAGAAACATGTTAAGTCACATACACAAGACATGCAGACCCGGATAACTATCTGTAGGCCATACAAATATTTGTTCTATGCGGGAATCGAACCCGCGACCCACTACTATGCCAACCATGTCGTCAAATCAATTATGGGACTTAAGCAGGTAATGTAGTACCTAGGTATATTACCGACTTAAGTCCCAAAATGAGCGAGAAATCATGACGCATACCTGCGTCATAATTTCGTTGGCCAAATTCATACATTTCCTATCTCGTGTTCCCAATTCAAGAATAAAACCAAATTACACATACGAGTATATATACGTGAATGTATCAAACCTTAATTTTAATGTACGTCATCCAGCTTCCGGCTTAGCAACAAAGCCAATCCAGGAAAATTCGGAAACATTCAGTCATTCATTTCGGAGAGCAAATTTAATGATTTAAATTCTTATCCGTAATTAATTACTAATATTACGTGGGTCTACTCACGTAAGCTTTAGTAAATGATAACGTAATAAATTATTCCACTATGATATTAAACTACAATTTTGCGTTTTAATCGGGGTAGACTTGACCGCAGTCGAGACGATCTCCACATTTTCCGCAATATATTTTATTTAAGTAATAATATTAATTATATAAGAGGAAATTGCATGGTAATGTAATAGTCCAACAATTACATTAAAACAGTTTTAGAGAGTCAACACTTTTTAAACGTCAAAGATGAGAAAATACAGTCCCGCGCTCTCACCACTTCCTAGTCTTCTTCGTAGCGAGTCGATGGCAAATTTGGTATTTAAATGTAATGATTGGCCTAGTATTCAGCACTTGCAACAGCATTTGCTGACACAGCCATAAGATCCTCACATGTACTTACAGGCGACAGGGCATGAGGCGCAATATGGTTATGGTGTGCGGAGAGACGCCGCACAAACACCGAAGATTGGAGCCATCCAAGAACACCCACCTGAGAGGTTGTCTTTACTGCGACCAACCTGAGTATGGAGTATATTTCCATGGCAACGCATGCCCAGTCGAAAGGCAACAAAGTCCCCTAGCACGTTGAGGATTTAAACAGTGCTTTATCAGAAATGCAATGCAGTTAGCATTGCATTTCTGATAAAGCACTGTTTTGCATTAAAGCATTAAGAAATACCCACGATTGATAAATGATTTTATTTTTGCAAGTAGGTTTTAACAACACTTTTACACAATTTTTTTTTTGCCAATTTTAGCTAGATGAGGGCGGTGTTTCCTAGCTGACTACCCTGAGAAGAAACACCGAAACAAACTAAGAGGTCAAAGTCTCTTTTAAAGTGTTCAAATCCATACAATATGTACTGGTCAAATCATTTGAAAACCATTACGTTTATGTCTGGGATGAGATTTTGAGGAAAGCAACACGCAAATTCAAGTGGACCTGTCCCGACAGTGCAAGAATTTGTCAGTTATCGTGAAGCTCAACTCAGAACTTTGAGGAGCTTAACGAACCAACGAACAAATTCAAATATTTGAACTGCCGGCAATGGTATATTATTTTGACAATAAGTCGTCAATTCTATAATCTTATAAAAGCCGTCGTTGGAAGACAAGTCGGTACAATATTTACTAACAGTTCAAAAACGATAGCCTGTTTTTTGAAATCATATGCAAGATAAGATAGTAACGTCAGGTAGTTTTACCTTTTTGGTCACAGATTACTAATTGAATAATAAGCTCTAAGACAGATACAGATAACAGTTTATTACCCTTTGGTGTAAACGGCAACACTGACAAAGATTGCTACCGAGTGAATGACAACATTTTTTTCTTATAATTTACGAAGGTCGTTGTTTTGGCTTTTCAGTACTGTGCAAAAAAATTGTTTCTGAGCGAGTTTTTTCGGGTTTGTACTTATTTGAGCTTTCCATGTTCGTGGGATTTTTGACATGTAGTAACTAAGTCTTATTAGATAGCTCAAGCTTCAGGAAGAAGTGGTTGGTTATTTTTTAACCGACTTCGAAAAAAGAGGAGGTTCTATGTTCGATTGTAAGTACGTTTTTTTTATTTTTTTTTATGTTGTCCACCGATTTCTCTGTCATTTGTGGACCGATTTTTAAAAATTCTTTTTTTGTTCTAAAGAATATACTCCCAACGAAATATTACTAACTGCATTATAACCTTTAGCGAACTGCCCAGCGAAAGCCTTTTCGGGTAGGCAATCCTACAGGTAATTTATAATTATATTTTTACCGCGTTGGCTCGTTACTTTGGGCAAATTGTACGCTAATATTTTATTATACTTTTACAGTACCTTACTATAACGGTAACCCTGCAAACCATTTTTTAACTTGGACACTTTAAAAGTACTTTTTATTTTAGAAATTTTATGACATGCGCAGTTTCCGTTTTTTACCGCCAGCTTTATAAAAGTTCGGAACATTGCTAATATTGCAGTTTTTAGGGGTATTTTTACGATTAGAAAGTGTGTAAGGGTCTTCTTTTCTTTTATAATGCGTTTATTTTGTTTTTACAATTTCTGTACATCTTGAATTTTGTATTTTTTTTTATTCTTTTGGGTTCGCACGGTCCTTGCATTTAGCAAGTGACAAGCTTTCAAAGTATTTAGTTTTTTATACACAAAAAATAGTCACTTGGTTTTCCATTAGACATTGCCTTTGCAGTATGTATTTGGTACTATTTAGTAGCAAATGTATCGAGTCAGCCTTCTCGACAAGCTTCGCCACTGACTACCCCAGTCATTACTACAAAAAAATTCTCAACTTCATTTTACCCAGATCGCGCTTGTTTCAATGATTCCACATATGCATACACACTTGAGACACAAAGCAAAACCCATTTTATATCACAATATCCACTAGGAATCTATTTGCGAATTAAACAGCCACTGAACGTCATTCGAAAAAGTCTTTCGGCTTTACTTACGGCTTTCATTCGCAAGTTTTTTAAACTTTTTTGAATTTTCAATACCAGTCAGCACGACTCCTGCCACTTATTTTTGTACTCATTATTCCACTTTAACAACTAAAAGTGTCTTTATGTGGGTACTAAAATAATAAAAAAAAAAACTGTCGCGTACTAACAGGAAATGACAAAACAACCCTTTACTCAAAAATTGACAATTAAACATGCTACTAAACAAACTAAAAACACAAAAAAACTAAAATTAGATCGCCCCAACATTCAAGAACAATATTTTTAAAAACGATTTAAGTAAATATTTAATTGTCATGCAAACATAATAATTACAATATGAATAAAGATAACTATTTGCCCCTTTTTAGTTACCGTGGCGTTTTTTATCAATCTTTGGCGGTGTTTCACTTATTTTTATTGCGGTCCAAAGGGGTGGCTTTTTGTTTTGTTTACCTTTAATGGTCGACGTATGTACACACCAGGACATATTTGACCTCGAACTTAGTAACTTTTTTAATTGTATTTTTTTAGCATAATCAGCGTATAATGTTCCCACTGCTGGGACACAGGCCTCCTCTCTGTGAGAGGGTGTGGGCCGTAATTCACCACGCGGGTCCAATGATGGTTGGTGGATGTCACATGACTTCGAAGTTTTTGTTCTAGGACATGGCTGATGTTTTCCTTCACCGTTTTGAGAGAAGTGGTGATTAAATAAGTTACACAAAGTAAAGTGCCTGGCTGGGTTTGAAGCCACGACCTGCAACTTGTAACTCGCGGGCGTTACCACTTGGCCATCACTACTCAATTTGTTAATCGATTAATATATTTATACAATTTTGAGATATTAAGTTTAACTTTGGAAGAATGTCAAATATTCGGTACTCTCTGGTGATCTTAAGGATTTTTCATTTCAAAAATATTAAATAATATCTTTTTAATAATTTTCCTAGAATACTTTAAAAAGTATCCAGTCTAGACTCAAAGGTCAGAGATACGAAAATGTTTGACTTGATGTTTTCATGGTTTGATATGTTTGTGTTGCTTTATTATGAATTTATTATTATGATTTTTTTACGTTCTGACGAATATGTTTAGTTTGGCTTAGATAAATTTAAAAAATATTTTATGTAAGTAAGTCATCATCATCTTCCTGCCCTTATCGCATGTTACTTGGGGTCGGCGCAACACGTTTTTTTCTTCCATTCTATCCTGTCAGCCGTCACGCTATCACTAACTCCCTTTTCTTTCATATCACTCCTCACACAATCCATCCATCTTTTCTTTGGCCTCCCTCTCCCTCTCCATCCATCCACATGTAAGTAAGTAAGTTATATATTTTAATTCGCTTTAAAAGTGATAAGTACTGGTATATTAATTTTATTTCATTACATATCCCGAGAAAAAGTTTACGAAAAATGCACACGAGTTAACTCTAGTTCGATCTCAAACACAACAACCAAATTTTTACTTATAGATATTTTAAAGACGTGAACCAGTCCGTTATTTGATTCAAATGTATTTTTCACTAAAATACACAATCAATGAATTTGAATCCATTTTCGTTACAGATTTAAAAATAATCAACGAATGTATGTAAATAGCGCATAATTTCGTTAAGCGCTGAATAAACGTATCCCGGGCAATGCCTTGCTCTTATTGGCTATTCACAAATTAAAATTAAAATATTCTTTCACGAGATTTACGTCTGTATTTAAATTTTTCTCCATTCTATCAGATTATCAGATTTTGGTGATATTCCGTTTTGTTTCTGTTGTTAAATTTAACCGTCGACTTATATTTTTGAAAAAAAAAATGTAATTCAATGTTACTGCTATTTATAGATGTTCTTGGGGAGAAATGTATTTCTGTCTAGCTAAAATGTTTAAATGTGTGAACAACAGTTAAATTATTCAAAGATTATCTTCATTTCGATAAATCGTCTTAATTTCAAACGCAATTATATAAGTATAATCATATTAATCTCTAGCTTCTGCTAGCGATCAGATCCGTTCAGTCTTTCTGGCGTGATTGTGTAACAAACATCCATCCAGCTATCCATCCATCCATCCATCCATCCAAACATTCAACATCCAAAAAAAAAAAAAATCCAAACATTCGCTTTTATAAAATTAGTAGGAATAGGATTTTAAACAAACTGAAAATCTTCCGCCTTCTCCCACGAACTCCGTTGTTTTTGTTTCAAAATATCCGAAAAATAAAAGAAAGAAAGAAAACAGAAATCTATTTATTTGGCTAGAGTATGGTAAATAAATGTACTTATTGACCTTTACATTTTAGGAAGCCTGTCACCTTGTCCGGTCAGAAATTAGCAAAGTATCGCTAAAAAAAAGTCTTCAACGAATTCTTTCAAAGAGGCTTTAACTTGAGCCTACTGACAAATATAAATAAAAAGAGGACAGTGGTGGCACAGTGGTAACGGCTGCACTAACAACTTATAGGTGGTGGGTTCGAACACACGCAGGCGCTTTCATCATCATCATCATCATCAGCCTTTTATTGTCCCCACTGCTGGGGCACAGGCCTCCTCTCTGAGAGAGGGTGTGGGCCGTAATCCACCACGCGGGCCCAGAGCGGGTTAGTGGATGTTACATGTCTTCGAATTTTTGGTTCTAGGACATGCCGGTTTCCTCACGATGTTTTCCTTCACCGTTTTCCGCAGGCGCTTTAGTTTGTGTAAATTATTTCATCGCCACCGCTCTGAACACGGTTAATGTAAAAATCGTGAGGAAACGCCATGAGCTAGAACCAAAAATTCGAAGACGTGACATCCATCAACTTGCATTGGACCACGTGGTGGATTAAGGCCCACATTCTCACAGAGAAGAAGTCTGTTCCCAGCAGTTGGAACATTAAAAAAACTTTTTTACTTAAAAATAAAATCGACTTCCAAAAAAAGTTACAATAACTTTAATTTCGGAAATTGGTGTTTCTGGTTTTGTACGAGTATCTTAATTTTTTGACACCGACTTCCGAAATTAAAGTTATTTTGCACTTTTTTTGCAAGTCGGTTCTATTTTTTTGTAAAAATGTTTTTTATTTTTCACTTTTTAGTTGTGGTTCCCCATTAAATTTTGTTAACAATACATAGACATACGATCGCAGCAATCGCGATTGATTTGCTGTCAATTTTTGAAGAGTTCCGTTCTCTCCAAAACTCATCATCAGATCTATATGAAATTTAAAAGGGACCATTTCGAAATAAACCGCTTTCGAACAAAAAAAGAATTTTGCAAATCCGTCAATATATGACGGAATTACGCCCGAACATACATACAAAAAAAAATATAAACATCCGAATTGATAACCTTCTTCTTTTTGAAGTCGGTTAAAAAAGGCTAACAAATACTACAACTAAAATAAACAAACAGAAATCACACCTTCCTCAACTTACGAAAAACATACAGAATTGACCACACTACGAATATTATAATACAAACCTTTACACAAATGAGAAACGTGACAGAAAAACGTGATACAACATAGTTTGGCGGTTTCCGGCCAAGTTTCTTAGCCAACAGTCCCGTCCGATGACATGCCAACTTGAACTTATATTGGCCGAAAAAAAAAATCCAAAAAATAGAACCGACTTTCAAAAGAAAACAAAAATACAGAACCTCCTTTTTTGAAGTCGTTAAAATGACAAATGATGTTTATTATGCAAATTGGTTACAAAGAACACTTATAAACGTCAATGTTATATGTCAGTTTAAGCTATGTAGATGAGGCCGATGTTTCCTATCTGACTACCCTGAGAAGAAACACCGAAACAAACTTAGAAGTCAAAGTCTTTTTAAAAGTGTTCTAATCCATACAATATGTACTGGTCAAATCCAAAGAGAACCATGAACTGTAACGTGAGATGAGCTTTTGAGGAAAGCATCACGCAGGTTTGAGTGGACTTGTCCAGACAGTGCAAGCATTTGTCAGTTATCGTGTAGCTCAACTCAGAACATTTGGGTAGTCCGCAAAAGTACTCAAACTGCCAGACAATCATGTAAAAAGTTCAAAATAACTTTATTGAAGTCGTCGGAAGTCAGTGTTTCTGGTTTTGTTTCTTCGTTTTTGACTCCGACTTCCGAAATCAAAGTTATTTTGCACTTTTTTTGTTTTCTTTTGGAATTCGGTTCTATTTTTTGAAAAAAAGTTTTTTATTTTTCACTTTTTAGTTGTGGTTTCCCTAAGGCCCTACTAACTTATCCTCTTAGTAATAAAGGTGACGTTGGATTTTTTAATATTTATTTTCTGTGCTATGCTACGTTTTTTTATTCAATGAGGGCGCCACCGGACCGTTAGTAGACCCTAAAATTGTGTTAATAAAACATAGACAAACGATCGCAGTAATCGCGAGTCATTTGCTGCTATATAGCTATTGAAGAGTCCCACTGTCTAACTCAAAAGATCTTCATCAGATCCTAATGTGTTACATACTAAAACCTTCCTAGAAAATATTCATTTGAATAACGAAAATCCCATCTAAATCGGATCAGCAGTTTTCGAGAAAATCGCGAACAAACAAACATACGTACATACATACATACATACGGGTCGAATACAGAACCACCTTTTTTATATTGGCTAAAAAGAATAGATTAATACTAATAAATAATTTACTCTTTTGAGTGTCGAACAAAATCTGTTCGCAAACCTTTGCCGTAGGTTTGCGAACAGACCACCACCCTACTTCCTAAACCACTGTAACTCCTGTAAGCCAGAATCAACAATGGCGACGACCAGAAAAAACGCCGAGGCAATGCAGCTCGATAAGTCCCAGAGAAACGAACGAAATTAATCATAACAACGGAGGAATAAGAAAAACGTAATTTCCACTTCCCTCCTAATCCAGCAGGAGACAGAACAAAGCTAGGTACAAAGGGATATTTACAACTGAGGTAAGCCCAGTTGCCAAGCATCACGGATTCATCATCATCATCATCATTTCAGCCGAAAGACGTCCACTGCTGGACATAGGCCTCCCCCAAGTGTCGCCACAATGACCGGTCCTGTGCGTCTCGCATCCATCGGCTACCCGCCATTCTCACCAGGTCACGGATCAAACCACTTATATTAATGGCTCCTAAATTGTGAGATGTTACATTTGATTCCAATAATAGGTAAACCTACGAGTTTGACAAATAGCGCGAAATCTTTTAAATTTTTTTAAAAGTAATTTACATTAAAAAAAAAATTGATATAATTTTTAAAAATGTAAAGTAATCACCATACTAAGTTTGTATGGAAGAATGACCGATCGACTAGGGCGCCCTCTTTTTGAGCGAGAGGGCGTGTCAGACTTACTGACTAAAACCCACCCCTGTTCCTTCCCTGCCTGAGTGCCCAGGGGTTCAGTAACTCTGTTAAGAAATTATCCGCTACTCCTAGGCATGACTAGGGCACCCTTAGGTTACATTATTGCAGATCTTATCTTTAATTCCAACTAAGCTCAAAGATCTACACCCCTACCTCAAGACCTGGCCAATTTTCGTCAGTTTTCCCGACTGAAATATTAGAAAACTGCATTTCACGTTATTTTTTTTCTTAATTTCTAGAAGATAAAATGCTGGCTTTACTATATTTTAGGTTTTCAGCAGGAAACACGAATGAATCGTTTATAAACCTTAACCTAATCAACATCCTATCGCAGTCCACTGCTGGACATAGGATTCTCCCAGGCTGCGCCACAACACCCTGTCACCGCCTTCCGCATCCAGTCTATCCCAGCCACCTTCTTAAGGTCGTCGGTCAATCTAGCTGGTGGGCGTCCCACACTACGCTTGCCGATACGCGAAACCTTAACCCAGTAATTTAAATATTTTTATTTTGCATCTTGTTTGCCGACTTAGAACTAATTTAGTACTAAAAACTGAAGTTTGTTCGCTGTGTCTTTTAAAACGCACAAGCAGTTTTACGCTAGTACCTATAAAAAATACCTCAACTATGCAAGTTATGCTTAAGGCGCAGTTATACGACTTTTAATGGTTTTTAATTGAACATCACGTCTAAACGAATACTCTTATTTCTTTGAAAAAAAAAAAATATATGTTACTCTAGACAATTTCCGTCGCAATTTGATCTGAGAATATTTGAAATTATTTATTATATTTTTATAACATAGTGTAATTAATTTGTAAAGTTATGTCTAACGCGGATAAAAAATTGAGAATCAAAAACTATAAAGCGTATTTTTATGAAACCTTCACCATTCCAAAGATCATTTAATTATTTATAATTTAATCTCAGTGTTTTATTTTAATACTTGTTTTTTTTTAGGTGTAATAAATTAATAATGCGTCTAATTTCGGACAGCGCTCCTTGACGGGCGAGTCCTAATACGGTAGACGTACGACGCGTTACATGAGCTCAGCACAGAACACGCAAGCTAACCACTCCAGGTCATTGGCAGTTAATAGCGCCTTAAACCGACTAAACTTGGCTTTTGGTCTACAATCTAACCCAGTGAGACAATGTATGAGGAAAAAATTGAGCAAAACGAAGATTACTCAGCATTCGTTGATTGCAAGTAACAACGATAGAGATGTTAATACCATGGAACTACTTTCTAATTTCTCCGTATTGTCTTGTCGAGGCTTTTGACCCATGCTGTGATACTTAGAAAAGCTGAATAATTTGATACTACTTGATGATTTGGTTTCGATTAGATGTTATGGCAATAGCTAGATACTGGTGCCAATTCTCTTGTTCAATAACTAAACTAAAATTAGAGAATCGCTATCTTTTACTAAAAGGCAGTGCGAGAAAAGGAGAGCTATAGCTATGAACTAAGTTAGAGATGTCAAACTAGTTTACGCCTTGCGCCTCACCGTGTTTTTAATTGACATGTTTTTACGTGTACGCTTAATTTGTAAACTAAATTTGACAGCTCTAATTTACGTCCGTCTCTTTCTTGTTTTACTACAGAGAAAAAGATAGGAATAGCCTAAATTAAGTTTTGTTTTGTGAAAAACAGAATCCGCACCACTGTAGACTCTTTCATGTAGACTCTTGAGAGGAATAGAACATAAGGCACATTATAAATAAAAGAAAGAAACACTTTAATTCCAGCTTAAAAATAAATAAGATTGTCAGAGGTTTTTTTTGTCGTGATTTTTTCGAGTAAAGTTCAGTGCTGTTTTAATTATTCGCAAATTTATTCCTAGTGGATATTGTGATGTAAAACTTTTATCAGGTCATAAAGCCTTTCTTAAGACGATAGATGGGCTATAAGAGAGGTGATAGGTATAACTAGAGAGGAGGTGACTACTAAGATGATGACTAACAGATGCATAAGGAAGGAGAAGCTCCCAAAAACAAATAAGCAAGAGAATGATCATGATAAAAGTTTAACCGCTTGATAATTAAATATCAATCTGCCTTTTCTCAACTATCTTGGGTTCGGCTTCCAATCTGACCGGATGCAGCTGAATACCAGTATATTACATGGAGCGACTGCCTATCTGACCTCCACGACTCAGTTACTAGGTAATACGATACCCCTTGGTAAGACTGGTTGTCAGACTTTCGGGCTTCTCATGACCCGTAACGACTGTCAAAGATCGCTTGATAATTAATACAATAGATAAGATATTGGATGGCACGGTTGGCACAGTGGTTGAGTGATCGACTGCTGCGCAGCGTGTCGCGGGTTCGATTTCCGCACGGAACAAATATTTGTTTGCCAACAGATTGTTATTCCGGGTCTGGCTGTCTTGTGACTTTACATTTCTGTGAATGCACCTACGATACAGGAGTAATTCTTAGTGTGGGGAGCCGTTTTTATAGCAAAGAAAAAAAAGGTACAACTCGACGAAATAACTTGAACTATTTAGAAAATACATAATTTAATAGTCGTTAAGTTTTTCAGCTTTGATGTAACTTGAGTTGCTTTTTCACGGATTGGGTTTTTTAAACACATACTTAGATATATTTATTCGTTGTGTGCTTGCAGCGCCAAAGTTCTTTTTTAAATTATTTAAATAGTAAAATATAATTAATATATTTAAATAGTACAGTCTCATAAAATATTACATCTCTACATATAACATGACACTAATATTATATAGGCGAAAATTTTTGAGTGTGTTTGTATGTTTGTTACTTCTTCACGCTCAAACAGCTGGACCGATTTGGATGATTTCGTATGTAGATAGCTTTGATCATATAGCCCTGGATGAACACATAGGTTATTTTTTATTTTACGCGGGTGAAATAGCGGCCCCAGCTAGTGTAGTATAAAACAAAGTCTCTTTTCTGCGTCTGCCTGGTTCTCCGCTTACTCCTAAACCACGCAACGGGTTTCGATGCGATTTTCATTAAGGTAAAGAGTGTTAAGCGAGGAAGGTTTTTGTATATCATTTGCACCCTTCCGAAGCCAGGGGAGGTTGCTAGTATTAATTAAATTATTCTGTTTAGTACGTTGCCATGATCACCCAAAACTTCTCCCCAAGCTCTGCAGGGTTGCACAGTTCTTACCAAACATTTATTGGTTATAACGGTTACCCAACCAAAAACCATGAATTATGCGGCTGACCAATAAAAAACTCTTTATCTCAACAACGATTACCAGAAAATATCACTCTTTAATAGGCACGATAGTTTTATTCCACACCGTAAAACTTAATTTCTCAAAATACCACTTTTACGTCATAAATTTTGGCCACGGTACCGTTTCACCCTTTCTGTTTGATTTACGATTTAGCCTGTGCTTTTACAAGGGTTTGTCCGTATAGTACCGTTAGTCTCGGAAAGGGTTTGATTATAATATTCATAGACAAGCAACTCTTTTGTTTTTCTTTGGTTCTGTGACAATATATGGCTACTGACGGCTTTTGTCATTTGTTTCGTTGTGACTGGCCGGTCTAATTCTTTGTTATATTTACAGTTTTGAGTGCTACTGTGAGCTTTGTAAGATAAGTTTTATTTAAATTTTGGAATGTTAAATCCTGTTTGATTTCGTCGGTGCAATACTGTGGGAACCTGAAGCACCTTCACGAACTGCAGGGACCCTGGGGGTTCTTCGTAATTTCTAGGGACTGTCGCACTCGCTGGCAACGCGAGAGTGTGGTGTACGAGAGTGACTGCTTACCGTGTGTAGTTTTATAAAAGAAAGAGGAATAGCGCACTCAGAGTAACTATATTGATAGAATATAATAACATGTGTGCCCTCTTCGGCCGGGCTAGCTGAACTCTAACTAATATAATAACTGACACATCCGTCAAGCCTATCATTTATTCTAATCTTATTTCAAACGGCTTTCCAAGACTACTACAATATAGTTAATTGAAGTCGCCCTCAGCAGTTTAACTTATCCGCCCGTAGACAGATCCCTTCTATATAACACGAGTCGCCGAGCTACGCGGCGTCCCCGATAACGTCGAAGTGCCTCCAAGGTGCCCTGTAGCTCACAAGAGAGCTTGGGTTCCTACAATACCGTATTAGTAGCTTTTACCATACGGCCTAATTTTCAATGTTATTCATCCCAAATTTGACCTTATGGAACAATCTAAATACGCGGTATTGCAATATCACCGACGATTTGTCTCTTCTGTATATTGTAGTAGGAGAGGAGCTCGTGGCTAAAGTAATAACAGCCGCACGGGTCGATCCATCAGGTTAAGCTGCGCTTGCCGGGGTTGGTCAATGGATGGGTGACCGTCTTTACATACCGAGACTCCTCCGTGCCTCGGAAAGCACGTTAAGCCGTTGGTCCCGGCTGTCAATCGGGGATCTTTGACAGTCGTTACGGGTCGTCAGAAGCCCGAAAATCTGACAACCAGTCTTACCAAGGGGTATCGTATTACCCAGTAACTGGGTTGTGAAGGTCAAATAGGCAGTCGCTCCATGTAAAGTACTGGTATTCAGCTGCATCCGATAGTTGGGAAATGGCTAGGCAGATTGATATTGTAGGATTTTTAGGTACTATTTAAAGGGCCGCTGCAAATACAACTGGGCAAAATGTGGTTTTAAAGACTCTTCTGATATCCGATGTGAGTGCGGTGTCCCGAACATGACACACGTCATACTAGAATGCCCCAAGTGCCAATAGTCCTGTACTATGGAGGATCTAATGAACGCTACTGATGCTGCAATTAATGTGGCCAGCTTCTGGGCCTAAGGTATTTAAAAACTTAGAAAACCATCATCATTCTCCTGCCCTTATCCCAATTTATTTGGGGTCGACGCGACATGTCTTTTTCTTCCATACTCCTCTAATAGTCGTCATCACTGTAGTCACCCCCTTTTTACCCATATCCTCTTTCACACAGTCCAACCATCGTTTCTTTGACCTTCCCTTACTCTTATAGCCATCCACATCCATACACAAGACTTTCCTCACGACATTTTCTTCATTCCTCCACATCACATGCCCATACCACGACAACCGATTTCCACACAACTTTTCAGTCAACGGTGCCACTTTCAGAGTTCCTCTTATATACTATTGTTAGGTTTTGTTATTTAATCTGAATATTAATTGTTTATATTTGACTATTTATTGCAATCGACTAATTGTGCTGGCAGCACCGAAACGTTGAATTTGTGATTGTCTGTGGAAAGTTGTCGGTGTAGCGTTATGGCGGGCAACGGCTTGAAGAAAGGCCTTGTTCCCTTGGCGCTCGTCGAGATCGGTCACACAATTGGTCTATTGCCTTATTGGTGTACAGTTAGCATAATTTTATATTAAAGCTAGTAGAAGTAATAGCTCTATAATATTGTATTATTGATAAAGCTGTAAATATAATATTCTATACTGGAGTGAGCGGTTTTATTACAGTTCAGAAGTGGTAAGTACACGCCTATTTATAAGTGCTTGAATTTCGCTTTAGAATCATGGTTACGATTCTATTAGATTACACTAACAAAATGTTGTGTTATAACTACGTTTCATATGAATTTAGGTTTTATGGTTCTTTCTACGGGGTTTATGGGTGAAGATTTTGGTTATTTTAGAGCTGACGGTTTCAAAGATATTGTCAAAATACCCTGCAAAACTTTTCGCAACGTTTATTGCTTGTTTTTTTTACAAAGAAATCGTGAGGGTAGAACGAAATGATCTTTTAAAAATTTAGGTTTTTAACCGACAAAAAAAAAAATGGATGGATCCTTCTACAGCGTTTATTAAAGGGGGTGAAAATTTTGCTTATATTTGAGCTCAGACGCACCGTTTCAGAGATATTGTTAAAATACCCTGCAAAACTTTTCGTGACTTTTATTGTGTGTGTTTTGTTTTAAACCCTTTTTATTATTTCTGTTTTATGAACTTCGCACCGTGCCACGCGATGAAGGGACTAGCTCGTGGTGCTTATCGACGCCGACGAGGGGTCAATCGCACCATACAACTGAAGCCAGATCGATAGCAACTAACGACGGCAGTGCGAGGCCAAGCAGTAACAGGCGCCCTCGGATTCGAAGTCGGCATACAGCTCAAGCCAGATCAAGAGCTCGTAGCGGAGGCAATGCGAGGCAAAGCGGTCTCAGGCGTCTCCAAAGTCGAAGTTGCAGTCTTCGCCGGCACCCTACGTCGTTGAGTCTACGCGAGAAGGAGGAGCTGGGACGAGAACGAGAGCGTCTCAGAGTCATGGAAAGCGGGGTGAGCAGTGCACTTAGTCGTTTATCGTCAAAGTGCCGTTTTCGTCCACATTCTCGTGAATCGTCTGTACATCGTGAAAACTTTACGAAATTAAGTCGTCACGTTTAGGCGCCTACGACTTCTGATGATTGTAAAATTGAACATCACGTCTAAACGACTAGTTTTATTTCTCTGAAAAAATATGTTACTCTAGACAATTTTATTCGTAATTTGATATGTGAATATTTGAAATTGTAGTGTTTTATCATAGTGTAATTAATTTGTAAAGTTATGTCTAACGCGGATAAAAAAAAAAAAATTAGAATCACGCAAAAAAAAAAAAAAACATTAAGCGTATGTTTATGAAACTTTCACCATATTGAACATAATTTAATTATTTATCTTTTAGTATTTTAGTTTCAATGTAGGCGAAAGCATAGCTGATTCTCGGTTTAAATCCAGGAATGATTCAGATAAAACAAATGTGCCAACAACTAAAATCAATGATTCCTCAGTTTTTAACTGCTTCAATTGGGTATTTTCTGTTACTGATAGTTTCCCCTTGCACTAGATTTGAAAGGTTTCTAACTTACTTATTTTTAATGCATTTCAAAAGTTCTTTCTGTTTGCGATTTCAGTTTGTTTCTTTTGATACAAATACCTAATAAAATAAATTAGAGTCAACTACCTAAATGTAAGGAAAAGGAACATACTTTCTCTAGATACCCAAAGCCCCTCATAACGTGTACAAAGTGTATTTAAAGTTGGTCATAGTGCTGAAGAATGTTTTTCTACTTCAAAAAAAAATTAGGTTTAGGACTAATTCCATAACTGATATTCAGTTTAGTGAAGCACAATATTCAATGGTTATGCTGGCTAATTGGTGGCTTACACTCAAGTATAGGTGATTCCAAGTTGAATAGATACATGGTCTTAATCTACTTTCTATCACAATCATGGACGTAGAAATGTTAAGTCTTTTACATTGGTGATAAACAGCTATTATTAATTATAGTTCAAATTAGGTATGTCAGTAAGATATATAATCATACTAGCTGCGTCCCGCGGTTTCACTCGCGTAGACCGTGATAAAAGTTGCCTATGTGTTAATCCGGGGTATAAGCTATCTACTTACCAAATTTCATTCAAATCGGTCTAGCCGTTTGCGCGTGAAGAAGTAACAAACACACACACTCACAAACTTTCGCCTTTATAATATTAGTGTGATAGGTATTATGTAAATAATAATTGAATAAATTAAAATGTCAAAGAGCCATTTAAGTAGTAATTTAAATTATAGCAACATTACTTTTTTTCATTTCTTTTTCAATCTAATCGTATATTTTTAAAATTTTATTATAAACTAGCGACCCGCCCCGGCTTCGCACGGTTACAATTTTGTTTATTTGATTTCCCATAATTTTCTTTGATACAGACCTTGTCCTGACAAACACGAACAAAGAAAAAGAATGATCAAATTTGTTGCAGTCGTTCGGAAGTTATGCGCGTACATACATTTCGGCGATTTATTTTTATTTATATATATTTGCGGGGATCGGCATAATAATTATGCTTTTTCACATTAGAGCTGTATTGGCTTTGCATCAGCGTAGCTTGTTGTTTCTCCTGTTACGTTAAACAGTATCAGATGATAAAGCATCTTTGGATTTAATCTTACAAATAAGTTTCAAATACATATATACAAAGCTTGTAGTGTCAGAATTTTGTATTTTCTGAAATATGGTACCGAAAAGGGCATCAAGCATGCGTTGAATGCTGTCGCTAGCCCACAATCGAAAGAGTAAGTAGAACGGTACAACCGGACTATTCTAAGTTCTTACATAGCTCAGAATCTCGGGGACGACAAAGGGTTGGGGATACCAAAGTTGGCAAAATTAAATGAGGTTTAAACTATACCGTCCAGAAGATGACGCGAAACCCCAGCGGAGGTAACGTTCGGTACTCACATGAATAGTAAAAATGATCCACGTTTGAATGACATATGAAAAGCTACTATAGAGACGCGACTAATCTTGTTACCATTCGCGAGCAGATAAAAGGATAGTTATGATAGTAATAGACATCCAGCTCGTAAGTAGGAAAATTAGTAAAGATTACAAAAACTACATTTAAAAAAGAAAAAACTATGGGCCTATGTAGGGTCTTAGCGGGTAGTTGCGTCGCTCGGAAATGATAGACAGAAGTTAGCCGCGATTCCCGGATTAAGGAGCTCGAAAAACAAAAGAATCTTACCATGGGTTCATGTAGCTGCTTTAGATTTTTAATGAGAGTAGTAGTAATTGTGAATGTACTGATGATAAATTTGATGATTGTAAAGAAAATTAGAACAAATAAGTAGATAAAATATTCAAGTTATTGGTTGTATAATGTCAATTTCCTGTTTATTGAATTAATTGTTTGAAGTTTATTAAGGTTGCGTGATTTCTGAGTTTGTTATAAAAAGAAAATGGAGAAGAGATTGTAAACTGTTAAGTTGTTTGTTGTTGTTTTGAGTGATAATGAGTTGACTGGTGGGAATGACTTGTGGGAATGACTTGTGGGAATGACTTGCGGGAATGACTTGTGGGAATGACTTGTGGGAATGACTTGTGGGAATGACTTGTGGGAATGACTTGTGGGCATGACTTGTGGGCATGACTTGTGGGAATGACTTGTGGGCTGGAGACTTATGGGGTGACTGGCGCTTAGGGAACTCCATGCAAATGTTGGAGGACTCCAAAAGTTGGAGACTTATGGGGTGACTGGTGCTTAGGGAACTCCATGCAAATGTTGGAGGACTCCAAAAGTTGGAGACATATGGGGTGACTGGTGCTTAGGGAACTCCATGCAAATGTTGGAGGACTCCAAAAGTTGGAGACATATGGGGTGACTGGTGCTTAGGGAACTCCATGCAAATGTTGGAGGACTCCAAAAGTTGGAGACATATGGGGTGACTGGCGCTTAGGGAACTCCATGCAAATGTTGGAGGACTCCAAAAGTTGGAGACATATGGGGTGACTGGTGCTTAGGGAACTCCATGCAAATGTTGGAGGACTCCAAAAGTTGGAGACTTATGGGGTGACTGGTGCTTAGGGAACTCCATGCAAATGTTGGAGAACTCCAAAAGTTGGAGACTTATGGGGTGACTGGCGCTTAGGGAACTCCATGCAAATGTTGGAGGACTCCAAAAGTTGGAGACTTATGGGGTGACTGGCGCTTAGGGAACTCCATGCAAATGTTGGAGAACTCCAAAAGTTGGAGACTTATGGGATGACTGAAGCTTAGGGAACTCCATGCAAATGTTGGAGGACTGCAAAAGTTGGAGACTTATGGGTGACTGAAGCTTAGGGAACTCCATGTAAATGTTGGAGGACTCCAAAAGTTGGAGACGTATGGGAACATCAGAGTAGTTTGGGTAGCTCCAAAAATTGCACAACTTCAGTAACTTCAGGAGATAATGGGTAACTCCAAAAGTTGGGGACTTTAAATTATAAAAAAAAGAGATGTATTAAGCCTTTATAATTGATTGATTTGTAATTGACTTCACTATTTGTATTTACACTAGTGTATACATTTTGAAATATGTGTATTGAGCCGAGTGTTAGGTTTTAGTCTTTACTTGATACCGTATATGAGGACATACACGTTGTCAGGATGGACGAGTGTTAGGTTTTGTTATTTAATCTGAATATTAATTGTTTATATTTGACTATTTATTGCAATCGACTAATTGTGCTGGCAGCACCGAAACGTTGAATTTGTGATTGTCTGTGGAAAGTTGTCGGTGTAGCGTTATGGCGGGCAACGGCTTGAAGAAAGGCCTTGTTCCCTTGGCGCTCGTCGAGATCGGTCACACAATTGGTCTATTGCCTTATTGGTGTACAGTTAGCATAATTTTATATTAAAGCTAGTAGAAGTAATAGCTCTATAATATTGTATTATTGATAAAGCTGTAAATATAATATTCTATACTGGAGTGAGCGGTTTTATTACACTATAATTTCTAATTCTATCCATGCGCGTAACACCACACATCGCTCTTAAAAACTTAGGAAACCATCGAATCGAAATAATGAAGGGTTTAGTAGATTCACAATATGTAAGTGTGAAGCCAAACGAACGTAATTTGGTGAGGAGCATATTTTGAGTCGCGTAATTTCCAGCTACCACACTACTACTACTACAGCTGACCAGTGGTCGGAGTAGGTAGATTTATTTTACGTACTTGCATCATGAATAGTCATAGAAATCATAACATGGTTATCCTTTTTTCCGGGATTTCATTTTGGTACTCACGGGATTGAATCAAATATTGTGAATGTAAAGATTTTTAAACTACTACATTTGAAATTTATAGAATGGGATAGTTAAACGTTTAAAATTGTTTTTTTCATATTTATCAAGTAATAAAGTGAATCTTACTTTTGTGCGTCCATTTGAAACTTACAAATGACTATTTTAGTAGTTATCTCTTGCAACTTTATTATCTGCTGCTTGTAATTATTATATATTATGTTCTTGAATAAATAAATAAAAATAACTTTTTATACTCCTTAATATTTTTTCGCATTCAGTTTTCTTCTTTCCGCCACCCGCTGTCGTTGACAAACGTTGTCAGTAGGATAGCGGAGAGGCAAGTCCCATATTTCGTCGCACGCACGCACATGTAACTATTATTAGTAGAATCCCACTTTATGTTTGCAACGTTTTTACTCAAGTTTAGCCATGCCATAGTTTTTTTTTATTATAGAAGGCCGATCACATATTCGATTAAAAAGACAGCAAAAAGGTTAAACATTCCTTATTCATATTCATATATTCTTCATCTTACACATTAAAATATTTGAAATTCCTATAAAAATCTTAATTATTACAAAATCCCGGAATCCCGGAGGCATATCCATATTAATATATACGTGCCAGTTCATTGACCCCAAATCAATCTACCTACTCCGACCACTGATGATGACTATAGCTGACCCAGCAAACGTTGTTCTGCGATTAAAAAATGGGGGGTGGGGGTAAGAGGGAGAAAAATACTTTTAGTTAACTTAAAACTACCAAATACACAAAAAAACATTAAAATCGGTCGAGCCGTTTCGGAGGAGTGCAACCACAAACATTGTGACAAGAGATTTTTATATATTAGATATAACTGATTTTTTAACACTAACCTCTGCGACCCAGTAACTGGGCAACAAGATCTTGGCAAGACTGGTGTGAGATTTTCTTGCTTCTGACTACCCCAACCTCTATCAAAGATCTACACTGATAGCGAAGCCCATATCAAGCCTCTGATCCTATATTAACTAAGAATAGCATAAGCATATTTAGTGTTTATTATGTTCCCACTGCTGGGACTCAGACCTCCACGCTAAGAGAGGGAATGGGATGTCACATGTCTTCGAATTTTTGGTTTTAGGACATTTATCATATCAAATACTCTTTATAAAATCGGCAAGGGGAGGTCAGACTTCACACATTTAGGGTTCCGTATCAAATGAGGGAATTATCATAGAAAAAAATGATTTATCAATTTATTGGTATTTGTTATTAAAATATACGTAATATTTAACATTATCACCAAATTTCAAGTTCATAGAACAATGGGAAGTTAAAAAATTCTTCGGAATAAAATTTTGTGACAGGCGACGGACAGACGGACAGACGGTTGGATGGACTGACGGACAGACGGAGACGTGAGTGACTGCAATAGGGCTCCGTTTGGACTCTTCGGGTACGGAACCCTAAAAAGAAAACATAAAAAAATCGTTTAGTTTCAAAATTATACCTGAATATTAATAACACTAAATGCTGAACATGCAATATTAACAAGAATCGCCATTTTTAATATAAGTAGGTAAATGGAAATCGCGAACTAATGATTGAAGTCTGATATCACTCGCATAGCAGCAATTTACCTAATATAGTGACAACTCTTAATTAGCTGTTAGGGACTTATTTAGGTGTACTCGGAAAAACCGCAGAAATGTAAGTTTAATTTATTTGAATAATGAAGGGAAAACGAATTTGATTTAATTCTGTAGGAATATTATAAATCACACTATCCTAATATCACACCTATTAAAAATGCGAAAATGTGAATGATGATGTGTGTGTGTGTGTGTTTGTTACTCAATCAAGCCAGAATGGCTGAAAGGATCTGGATGAAATTTGGCACAGAGACAGATTATAGTTTATAGCGGGGCAAGTACTAATTTCACGCGGCCGAAGCCGCTGGCAGAAGCTGGTATTAATTATTTCGAATATAGTGTGTTTGTATGGCTTTACGATTCTCTCTCCATTGAATAACTATGTCTAGATAGGGTCAGAAAAATGAATAGTCTCCTGAGCGAAGCCGGTGATACTGCTAGCATTTATTAAGTTAAGGTGGAAGCGCCAGGGTAGCCCGCGAAATTCAAATTTTCTTACATTTTTTGCAATTTGCAGGTCAGTGTCAGGTTGTATCTTGGTCAAAATTTGATTCGTGGCCGTAGCAAGTATGTATTTATAGAATCATAATCATTAAAATCATCAATATAATTCTTTCAGTTACATTGATGTCAAATGTAAGTATTTCATGAAATCATGACATTTGGCATCAATTCTAACTGAGAGAGTCGTGTTGATGATTTTAATGATTTAAGTTCTGTAAATACGTACTTGTTACGGCCACGAATTATATTTTGACCAACAAACAACCTGATACTGACCTACAAATTGCAAAAAAAACGTAAGAAAAATTGAATTTTGCTGGCTACCCTGGAGCATTTTTCACTTTTTTGTTGTTATACCCCTTCAGAACTAAAATCCCCAATAAAATGGAACGTGGAATTGAAACATACTCGTAATTGGAGAAAACCAAAACGTAATCGAGGTATACGTATTTTTCGTTTTTGTTCAGTTTTTCAAAAAGCGCTGAACCAATTTCGATAAAATTTATATGGGACCACCTAGGGAGTATATTCTTTCGGATAAAAAATATTTTTGAAAATCGGTCCACAACTGACGGAGAAATCGGTGGACATACTTACATAAAAAAAAAAACATACAGTCGAACATAGAACCTCCTCCTTTTTCGAAGTCGGTTAAAAATGTCAAACAGCTTGCAAGACGCCATTTTTATTCTTCAGTTACAAATTACCTCATAATTGAAACATCAGCGCTAAATCATATAACCCACTTAATATCTCTATATCTTCTCTTCTCCATCTCTACGTAGTGTACATAAAAGTCGCTTTCTACGTCTGCCTGTTTCTCCACTAACTCCTCCTAAACCACGCAACGGATTTTCATGCAGTTTTCATAAATAGAAAGAGCGATAAACGAGGAAGGTTTGTGTGTATAATTTATACCCGTGCGAAGCCTGGGTGGATCGCTAGTTAATGAATAATCTTATTTCAGAAATAGAAAGGCAGAGGCCACCCGTCTTTCACCTGGTGGTCCAAACGAGAAAAATTTCAAGTTAGCCCAAATGCCAGAGCCTAAAACCCAGGATAAAATATCCTGCCGCAGAATAGATAGGAGACCCTACCCCAAGTAATGAGAACAGGAGAGATCAAAGAAGTAATTTGAATGCTTCAGTGCAAGTACCTACTTGTATAGGTACTCTTACATTTTTGGTGTTAAGATCTGTAATTAAAAATACTACCCTTTTAGTACCAACTTAGCAAAATAATTTAGGACATAACAACAGTCATATTAAAAAGAAATTATGTGACTCATCAATTCACTGCTTCTTGTTTGTGAAAATATTGTCACACAATGTGACAACAAAGCCTATCTGGCGGAATAGCCTGTTGACTTGACCAAATGACAAATGTCCGAACACCACAATCGTTTATAAAACCTACACCACTTTAAGAAACCTCTTATTTCTATGAGATACGGCTTAAAATAGTTTAAAGTATGTTAGACAACCAGTATTTCAAAAATCTACAATTGTTTATAAACCCTACATCATTTTAAAAGACCTTATTCCAAAGAGATACAGTTTATTATAGTTTAAAATAGGTTATACGGCCAGTACTTTAAAAATAAATGCAACGTCATCAACCCAATAGACCTGTCACTGAAAAAAAATGTACAGTTTTACAAACGTTCCCGTTCATTATATTTTTGTTAAATTTATGATGCTGCGGGGCCCACCGTGCCAATGCCAAAATTCAAACAAACACCGCTATAGAACAACGGTCCAAACGGTGTCCCGCTAGAAAAAACGTTTTTTAGTAAAACAATGACAATCTTTGGGAACTTTTATTGCCTGGACGGTGGCCATTTCTGTAAATTCTATTGAATTTTTGAATATCATTATCCGTTATTTAAAGTAGCTGGGAGCGGTATATCATAACTTGCCGAACTGTCACAAAAGGTGTTTCTGTTAGCAACAATGAATGTAATAAAAGTGACGTAGAAAAAACATGATTGTCTTAGGCTATGTCTGCTTACCTTCATGGGTAAAAGGCATGAGTATATCTGTGTAGGTACTCGTAAGTGTGTATTTGAAATTTATGTATACAGACTCAGACATCAACTTATTATCATTATTAAGCCTTTATTGCCAACTTAATTTATAATTTAACATTTCATAGTTAAATACAATTAAATATATTTAACATATACCTAACATTAAATATTAAATTGACATAAACATTAATTTCATTATCATTATTACTATTACAATTATTATTAAATATTATTTCTATCATTAATAAAATTTTAGTTGATATTATATTATTACATAATAATATGTCGTAGTTATTGATTGGCCGTCGGCGTGTCTTTGCGACCCGAAGGCCTACTCCAGCTCTTTCCATTCTGCTGTTGCTTGAGTTATTCTGTGCCTTATTGGACCCGCATGCTTTTTTATGGCATCAGACCAACGTTTTGTCTTCCTCGTTTCCTCTTTGTTTGGAATCTAGGGGTCCATTCTGTTATGTCTTTCGTCCATTTACGACATCAACTTACTACTCATTAATATATCACTAGTTTATCTACAACAACACTAATTAATGTGTACTAAATATGATTCCGTATTTAATAAGTCCATAACACGTAACATTTTTGAGATGTTTTAAAACCATGACATAAAGTATATACCTACTATAACGTTATAAAAATACATCCGTGGACTATTTCTTTAGGTTTATGGCTCATATACACTTGGATTACATGCAAAAAAATAGCTAAAGTAAACTAAATTAGCATATCTTAACTTTTTCAGCAATCGTAAGTGAATCAAGATCAGAACTCTGGGCAGCTTATATTTGAAAAAAGTCTACAACTCAGTTAAAATAATTAGGTACATCACTACATAGTATAAAACAAAGTCGCTTTCTCTGTCCCTACATCCCTATGTATGCTTAAATCTTTAAAACTACGCAACGGATTTTGATGCGGTTTTTTTTAATAGATAGAGTGATTGAAGAGGAAGGTTTATATGTATAATTTGTACCCGAGCGAAGCTGGGGCGGGTCGCTAGTGTCTCATACATTATCTTAGAAATAAAAATAGTTTGTATACGATTTTTAATGGTTTTAATTGAACATTACGTCTAAACGACTAGTCTTATTTCTTTGAAAAAAAAAAAATATTACTTTAGACTATTTTCGTCGTAATTTAATCTCAGTATATTTCAAATTATATTTTAATAACATTGTGTAATTAATTTGTAAAGTTATGTCTAACGCGGATAAAAAATTGAGAATCACGCATAAACTATAAAGCGTATTTTTATGAAACCTTCACCATTTTAAAGATCATTTAATTATTTATAATTTAGTCTCAGTGTTTTAGTTTAATACATGTTGTTTTATGTGTAATAAATTAATAATGCGTCTAATTTCGGACAGCGCTCCTTTATGGGCGAGTCCTATTACTGGGTGGACATACGACGCGTTACGTGAGCTCAGCGCAGAACACGCAAGCTAACCACTCAAGGTCGTTGGCAGCTAATAGCGCCTTAAGCACACAGAAGCAATGTGCACGTGACGTAGATTCACGTCTGCCCAGGGGTTGTGGATAAATTTGAAACAGAATTACCGCGCCCCTGGGCACTCAGGGCAGGGAAGGAACAGAGGTGGGTTTTAATCAGTAAGAGTCTGACACGCCCTCCCGCTCCACCCAGAGCGGGAGATGTCATCAGATGATTTCCCACCGCATACGATAAAAAAAAAAACGTAGATTCACGTGCGTAATCATCCAAAACCAACCTACCCTCGTAAAATAGAGTATATATAGGTACCAATTAAGGTCAGCGTACCTATAATACTGATTTATTGCCACAATATATTCTCTGCCATTCCGTTTAATCAAGAGGCATCGGATTTCAAGCATAGTATTGCTACGAAAAACCGTAGCACTCTACTAAATATAATCGGCTTTTGTAGAAGTGCATTAAATTTTATTATATTCTATTCTTCTTAAATAATCAACGTTTAGAATTAAATCTCATTATAAAACTACTAGCTGTGCCCGCGGTTTCATCCGCGGTTATGGTTACTGTGTCGTAGCGTGATATTTATGTATATGAAGTCTATAACCTTCTTCAATAAATAGGCTATACAGTGCAAAATGGTACCTCGCTCTCCACAATCCTCATAATCGTCCGCCTTGCACATTGTGAATGTGCGCGTGTTACTTGATTAATACTATGATATCTCCTAAGATATTCACTGAAATCAATTGATGTCAAGGGCAATTTTGTTCAAAATTAAATACTTATGAAGAATAACGCATTTATTTGGATAAGGATTAAATGTCATGTTTATAAAAACACCTTCGCAAATAATGCATTATTTTATAACGAATTTGGTTACTATAAAAAAGATTATAGTGAGTTAACCTTAAAATATAGACATATGCTGTCGCAGATTTTTTTTTAGAACTTTTAAAAGGGAACAATTATGTCATACATAATTTTAGTGTAACTTTAACCGTTTACGTAGCGCACACAACGGAAGCCCCCAAAAGGAATATTTTTTTCCCCCGTTTTTACCACATTTTTCATTAATGCTGCACTCCTATTGGTCACAGCGTGATGTTATATAGCCTCTAGCCTTCCTCGATAAATGGACTATTCAAACCAAAAAGAATTTTTCAATTCGATCCAGTAGTTCCTGAGATAAGCGCGTTCAAACAAACAAACTCTTCAGCTTTATAATATTAGTATAGATTGACCCGCCCCAGCTTCGCACGGGTACAAATATACACCTGAACCTTCCTGAGTGAGAGAGATAAATCACTCTGTCTATTAGTGAAAGCCGCATGAAAAACCGTTCAGTAGTTATTGAGTTAATCGCGATAGACAGACAGACGCGGCGGGGGACTGTTTATAATGTGTAGTGATTAAGATTTTGTAATTGACTGTTGCCGAGACGAGATTGCGACTCGAATTTAAACGTTCTTTTAAATACGAGAATTGGTCTTCAGAGCTTTCATAATTATGTTAGAAAATATTGTAATGTGGTAAAATTAATAAAATTAGATTTATTTTATTTTAAAGTTACTCAATTAGTTTATTTTATCCACAAAAGGTAGTGTTTTTTAGGGTTCCGGACCCAAAGGTCCTAACAGAGCCCTATTGCTGTCAATCACGTGTCCGTCGTCTATCACACAGATTTTACAGCCAAACGCCGGAGCTACAGTCTTCAAATTTTCACGTTATAACTATCATGTTAACCCAAAGCCATACAAATAGTCAAATATACATTTGGTACGGCACCCTAAATGTTTGAAATCCGACACGCACTTGGCCGGTTTTTAGGGTTCCGTACCCGAAAGGTCCAAATGGAGCCCTATTGCTGTCACTCACGTGTCCATCTGTCCGTCGTCAGTCACAGAGGTTTTCCAGCCAAACGGTTGGAGCTACAGTCTTCAAATTTCCACAGTATAAGCATCTTGTTGACCCAAAACCATACAAATAGTCAAAAATACATTTGGTACGGAACCCTAAATGTGCGAAGTCCGATACGCACTTGACCGGTTTTTTTTTCTATTAAGTAGGTAAACTTAGTTATGGTAATTTATTTCATTCTTACAAGAGACACCACAGACAATTTCAAATAAGACTATATTAGACTAATACGTTTCTAAATATTATATGCTTTTAGAAAAATAAAGTTTTGAGAAAATTTACCACCACTAAAAATATACATCAGTACCTATAACAGATAAATATGAACTATTAAATTACAAAGTATATAGCAGATAATACACAATAAGTAATATATCTACAAGCGGGATAAAAAGGAAAGGCGTAGAAAGAAAAATTCATCCACGCTGTCAATGGGAAAAGTGCCAAGAACACTAGCGGCATTGCCACGTTGAATGGCAACGCTGACGGCACGTGAAGAGTCGACTAACTACTAGCTGATGTCACCCAAAACTTGATGAGCACACGGACCTCATGGCCCTAATGTTTCAAAAATTAACTGGAAATTAACACAAGACCAGTAAGACGTATAGCGAAAAGTCAAAAGCATTGACACTAAACGACACACACTTATGTACAAGCCGAAGTCTTAGCCATCATTACAATTGGTAAGTAGCGAACGATTTCTGAATACCAACATGGTTCAAGGAACGGCCATTTCGGTTTAATACAAGTAAATTATGACATTATTGACTTCGAAATGATCCGTTGCGTAAGCGTTTGAATTTTGTTTTTAGAACAGAATTTGCGATTTGGCTTTGTTTTTTCCTTTTATTTAGATTAGTGTTATATCACCAAAAATAATATTTCCCCCTTAGCCTCTCTTAAACAAAAAAAAAAAACCAGCCAGGTGCGAGTCGCACTCGCGGATGTAGGGTTCCGTACCATCGTACAAGATTATACACGTCTACTTGTTGCCATTATTAAGATCGAGCAAAAAAAGTAAAAAAAAAAAAATTAAAGTTATTTTTTAATTTTTGGTGTATTTTATTTTTTGGAAGTCGGTTGCTTTTTTTTTCAGAAATACCTTTTCTTAATTGGATTAGTGCTTCCAGAGATTAACTTTCAACCTTATAATGTTCCCACTGCTGGGACACAGGCCTTCTCTCTAGGAGAGGCAATGGGCCGTAATATACCACGAGGGCCCAGTGTGGGTTGGTGGATATCACATGTCTTCGAATACCTTTTACAAATATGTATATAAATCTTGCCTGAAAATTTGTGTGCTATTACTTATATAAATACACATATATCTTTGTGAATAAATTATCTAAAAGATGGTGTAATTTATATACGAGTATTTATAGTCTAGATGTTTTATTTTTATTGTTGATAGGCACGCGTTTGACCACTATCTCACCAGATGGTAAGCGATGATGTGGTCGAAGATGGAGCACGCTTGCCTTGAAGTAACCTATTCACTCTTGACTTAAAGACTCCCAGGTTGTAGCTATCAGGAAACACAGACTGTGGCAGGGAATTTCACTCCCTAGCTGTACGCACAATGAATGTGTTCCTAAAACGGTTTGTGCGTGTGGATGGGATGTTCACCATGTACCGGTGGCACATCACAGTACGTCTTGTGGTATAAGAAAAACCGGTCAAGTGCGAGTCGGACTCGCGCATGAAGGGTTCCGTACCATCATACAAGATAATACGCGTCTACTTGTTGCCATTATTATGATCGAGCAAAGAAAACTCATTTCTAGTAGCCCCCTTTGATTTTTAATTTATTTTTTGTTATAGCGGCAACAGAAAAACCCATTCTGTGAAAATTTCATTTGTCTGCCTATTACGGATCATGAGATACAACCCGCTGACAGACAGACGGACGGATGGACGGACCGCGGAGGCTTAGTAATAGAGTTGCGTTGGTTACCCTTCGGGTACGAAACCCTTAAAACGTGGTCACGCAAAGAGACAGAAAATGCGACTTTGTTTTACACTATTTCTAAATAAATATTAAAATTAAAAATAGATGTAGAAGTATTAATAATTGTACGTCAGTGGACAACTTTCAGTCAAATTATAAATGAGTTTCTATATTTGTCTTGTTTTTAAAGGGGCGATTAATTTGGCAAATTTTGGGTACATTCAAAGAGTTGGCAACTGGTCCTTCTAGGAACATAGAGTTGACGTTTATATGCATATTTATATGACTGTTGCAGTAACTGAAAAAGTAAAGATAAAGGTTTTTCGAGTTACTGTTTTAATTATTTGCAAATTATTTCCTAGTAGATATTTTGGTGGAAAATTGATGTAGTTTTGTGTCACAAGTGTCTATCAAATGGACATTACGTGGAATCATTTAAACAGACGATCTCGATAAAATGAATCTTTGAATTTTATTCCACCACTTGCTGCCAAATACTACGTAAAAGAAAAACCGGCCAAGAGCGTGTCGAACTTCACACATTTAGGGTTCCGTACCAAATGAGGAAATCATCAAAGAAAAATAATCTGATTTATCAATATATTGGTATTTGTTAGTAAAATATACTTACGTAATAATAAACATTATCACCAAACAAGTTTATAGGTTAGTGGGAAGTTAAAAATTCTTCGGAACAAAATTTTGTGACAGACGATGGACAGACAGACGGACACGTGAGTGACAGTAATAGGGCTCCGTTTGGACCCTTCGGGTACGGAACCCTAAAAACAAAAACAAAAAGTAAAGACAGAGCTATGTTGAAGCTAGCTTCTAATTATATATATTTCTCATCATATCATCTACACGTTCACAACACGGCAGATTATAGGTAAAAAGGTGATGCTTATCACACTAATATTATAAAGGCAAAAGTTTGTGAGTGTGTGTGTTTGTTACTTCTTCACGCTCAAACGGCTAGACCGATTTGGATGAAATTTGGTAAGTAGATAGCGAATACCCTGGATTAACACATAGGCTACTTATCCCGGTCAACGCGGGTGAAACCGCGGGACGCAGCTAGTTTTTAAATAAATCTCTTTCAGCATACTACAACAACAACTTGTAACAACACAACAACAACATGCAACTTTCTTTTTTTTTTTAAGTGAAATCGAGTATTACACATCATGAAAATGATCCTAAAAGTGGCATATTTTTGTTAATTAGTCGATACTGCATATTTTTTACACGCTTTTATTAGCGTGTTATGTATACAGGGTGTAACGGAAAGGTGTGGTCATATTTTAAGAACCGTTTCTGCCCATGGAAATGAACAACATTCTCTAACAAAAAATAGAAAATTCCCATATAAAAATAATTGGGCTTTCCATACAAAGTTATCATCAGCTGATCAATATTTGTATGGGGGGTAAAAATTTTTTTTTGAGAATTTCCTCAGTTTTTCTTGAATAAAGTTGTTTACATCGATGGGCAGTTGCAGTTCTTAAAATATGACCACACCTTTCCGTTACACCCTGTATAAGTAACAGAATCTAAGGACGTGATTTTCACCCACTTCAATACACAATGCATGGTTAGCTAAGTGATGGCATTCTTAATCAAATATTGCGGTCTCCCAAAGATGGCAGACTACTTTTTAGGGTTCCGTACCCAAAGGGTAAAACGGTACCCTATTACTAAGACTCCGCTGTCCGTCTGCCACCGTTCTGTATCTTATGAACCGTGATAGTTAGACAGTTGAATTTTTTCCAGATGATGTATTTCTATTGCCGCTATAACAACAAATACTAAAAAACTGAATAAAATAAATATTTAAGGGGGCTCTCATACAACAAACGTGATTTTTTAGCCATTTTTATAGATAATGGTACGGAACCCTTTGTGCGCGAGTCCGACCTGCACTTGGCCGATTTTTATGCATTTTCATGATATAGGTATTGTGACAATTATAGTCACAACCTTATGTTGCCGACTGGCAGGTTAGAAGTTTCTAGAAACTCTTGGAAAGCAGTTTGAAATTAGATTAGAATAAATGATAGGCTTGACGTTTGTGTTAGTTAGAGTTAGAGTCATGTTAGAGTTCCGCGAGCCCGTCCAAGTGGGCAGATATGTGTTTTCCATATTTAATTGAATATAGTTAATTGAAGTCGCCCTCAGCAATTTAAATTATCCGCCCGTAGACAGATCCCATCCATACAGTCCTCTCGCACCGAGGCAACGAGTTGCAGAGCTACGCGACATCCCCGAGAACGTCGAAGTGCCTCTAAGAAGCCCTGCAGCCCATATCTGGAGCTGGGGTTCTTACAGTATCAAATGAAAGGGTTTGCTGAGGAAAAAATAAAAAATAAAGCGTGCTTTTAGTTATTTTTTTTTTTAAATAGAAAATGATTAACTTAGATCTGCTCTCACTATGTAAATACACAAAATTAAAACTGATGTAGAAAAATCTGACATACCTACTAGGTATCAAAATCATGACCAATCACAATAAATCCGAATAATAAATAAATAGAATCGTGAATCACGCTACTTCCGATCACCTCCGATCACACACGAGGGTCACTGACACCTGAAAATCGTACGTTTGACTAGAAGCCGACTAACAAAAGTAAAATGGTATTTCAGTTCTAGGCAAGATGACTTCGCATTTTTGGGGTTCCATATCCCAAGGGTAATAAACGGGACCCTATTACTAAGCCTTCACTGTCCGTTCGTCTGTCTAACAGCGGGTTGTCACACACCCAAAAATACGTGTCCAATATTTTTGGGTAATACAGACTAAATAGAATTATGATTTTTGACGAACCAAATAGATTTTTTAGTCATCGGTCAAATGACTTGATTTTTTTAGTCATCGGTCAGATGACTTGATTTTTTAGTCATCGGCCAGATGACTTGATTTTTTTGTCATCGGTCAAATGACTTGATTTTTTTAGTCATCGGGCAGATTACTTGATCGTTTTGTCATCGGTCAGATGACTTGATTTTTTAGTCATCGGTCAGATGACTTGATTTTTTTGTCATCGGTCAAATGACTTGATTTTTTTAGTCATCGGGCAGATTACTTGATCGTTTTGTCATCGGTCAGATGACTTGATTTTTTTGTCATCGGTCAGATGACTTGATTTTTTAGTTATCGGTCAGATGCCTTGATTTTTTGTCATCGGTCTGATGACTTGATTTTTTAGTCATCGGTCAGAAGACTTGATTTTTTAGTCATCGGTCAGAAGACTTGATTTATTAGTCATCGGTCAGATGACTTGATTTTTTAGTCATCGGTCAGAAGACTTGATTTTTTAGTCATCAAGAAAGTAGTAAGTATTTAAAATATGGCCAATCATTTCCTTTATTTACAGATACACCTTGTATATGAAAGTAACATGCAGTACCAAAATGTCATGTGTTCAATTTCATATATTTTGGAGATATAACATTTTATTTATCATCATGAAACACAAAAACAAATATTCTTGAAATACTAAATTAACTATAACTATGTACCTTTTAACAAACTAAAAATAATCAAAAATATGACGTCGGAAAATTCCTCCGCATTGCTGTCGACTGGTAATGTGCCCAAAAGACTGGCGACATGGCCCCGTTGTATGGCAATGCATAACGTCTGTCCAAGGAATAAGCCAGCCCTTGTGTTACAGATCTTTAAACTATTTGTAAGCAATCGGACTCCATGATCCGAGAGTTTTAAACTTTCAACCCCAAACGGCTCGAAAAATAATTAAGGCGCAGTTATACGACTTTTAATGGTTTTTAATTGAACATCACGTCTAAACGACTAGTCTTATTTCTTTAAAAAATATGTTACTATAGACAATTTCCGTCGTAAGTTGATCTCAGAATATTAGAAATCATATTTTTATATCATAATGTAATTAATTTGTAAAGTTATGTCTAACTCGGATAAAAAAGTGAGAATCACGCAATAACTATACAGCATATTTTTACGAAACCTTCACCATTTTAAATATCATTTAATTATTTATAATTTAGTCTAATATTCTATAATAATATTAAGTCTAATATAATAAGTATTTTAGTTTAATACTTGTTGTTTTATGTGTAATAAATTAATATGCGTATAATTTCGTCCTATTACAGGTGGACAAACGATGCGTTACGTGAGCTCAGCGCAAAACACGCAAGCTGACCATTGGCAGCTAATAGCGCCTTGAGTACCAACAACATTATTATATTTCCGCCGCTTGATTTAACATTACCAAATATTTCCTTTTAGAAATTCATTGTGTTCGTCGCATTGGGGTTACAAATCGGCCAGTACCTACATAGGAAGTATAGGTTGATAACCTATTGGCTGTGACTAAAGAGTCATACACCTCATCTGTCGACAGCAGAAAGATGGCCGCTAGGATAAGGCCGGGACTCCACCAAAGCGGAGACGGGACGAGCGGAGAGGAGATGTTTTTTAAACAACCAATAGAATTATGTTATTGACACATCTCCTTTCCGCTCAGCTTCAGTGTAGATCGCTGTGTGGAGATGTGTAATATTTGAATGGCGCGATGGAAGCGGAGCTGTGCGCGGACGACGCGCAGGGGAGACGAGAGATGTGAGCGGCGTGCAGTGAGCGATGTCACCCTCGGGACCCTCTCGCCCGCTATATATCGTCTACATTTCGTGTCAGAATGCATACTGAGCACTCAACGCCTCGCACCCGAGCTGAAAAACATCTCTTCTCGCACAGCACACAGCACACCGCACACATCTCTGCTTTGGTGGAGTCCCGGCCTAAAAGTGAAGATATAAATTGCATAATGTAAATACCTGAAGTATTGTGCGCTGAAATGAATACTTACTTTGTTTAGAAGTAATTTATGCTTCATTTTTCATTCATTTACAACAACAACACTTACAGAAATGTTGTTTTTTTTTAAAGTGTGGAAAGATTTTTTAGAAACAACTATTGAAGGATGCTGGAAAGATTGTGATAGGAAAAGACATGTCTATAATTTACAATCTATGGAATATGAAAAATGAAAGAAGCCAATAACAAAAATACTTATTATAAGTTGTTTGTTTTCTCGTCTATAGAAGAATCGTATGTAAGGTAAGGTACTGTAGTGCTATACCGTAAAATCTCACCGTGAAAACCTAGGTGAAGTGAACGTGAAGTGGACTGTCAATCCATACAATCAAGGTGGAATGACAGTTCACTTCACGCTTACTCCACCTAAGTTTTCACGGTGAGCTGTTAACAGAATCGACCGGCTGATCCGTTTACAAAAAATCTTTCACTGATAGAAAACTACACATTCTTATCTAGGTACATAAATAATAATTCTAATTAGTCATTCACCTAAACTATCAAAAAATTATAAACAAGTATTTATTTCTTTACCAAATCAATAAAAAATGACAAAGATGAAACGCATCATAGTTCCGGAGTGGGGGCTTGTAACGTCATTTCTAGTTAAAAAGTGGTACAATTTTCGCGAAATTTCAACGCACTGTATCGTCTTCATTTTTTTTGTTTACGTGACGAAATAAAAAATACCGGTCCAATAGATTTTGGTAATCCAACTGACAGAAAAAATATTTTTTTAGTCCGATCTGGGCCTAAAAAAATATTTTTAGGCCCAGACAAGCCACACACAAGCCAAGGATGCGAAGGGTAAAAGCTGCCGGTTGTAGTAATTTAGTGCACTTGTCAAATAATATAATATGTATAAATTTTTAGGCGCGTGCAGCAAGGAGGTTTCAGTGTTTTTTTAACATTATTAAAGCCAAGCGCGTGTCGGATTTCGGACATTTACAGTTCCGTACGAAATGAGGGAATTATCAAAGAAGTATTTCTTAGTAAAATATACCGTGTAACAATAAACATTATCACCTCATAGGTCAATTGGAAGTTAAAAATTTCTTCGGAAGCAATATTTTGTGACAGACGACGGACAGACGGACACGTAAGTGACAGCAAAACGGAACCCTCAAAACATAATCTCTAAGCTAGGAGAAAGTCTTAAACACATTTTAGGTAGCAAAACGTTTAATGAAAACACTATTAATAATTCCCAAATATACGTGCGTATCTTATCAATGCGTGTGAATCCCGATACCATGCGTCAAGGTCATTGCCCGCTGATATTTCGCTGAGCACAGCCTCGGAGTCCGTAGACAATGCTGGACGTTAACGACTTGTATTGGCGATGGTCGGGTCAACGGACTGGCGTAGCAACTGCCGAAATGTGCATCTAACGAGATGCTTGCATACTAGGTAAGTATCTATAGACTAATAGAGGTACAGTATACCAACATAAATACGTTATTTTCTTTTTAACACACTAAAACTGTCTTCTATTGCACCGTTTTTAGCCTAGCAATAAGGTGTATTTCGTACTAGTGCAGAAAAGTGTGGCGGCCAGCCCCCGCTACAATTTTTTATATTTATTGTTTCAGGCTGGTCGCCGGTAGCTTAAGGTTTATTAAGTTTTACTCCGTGTTTTCGAGTAAGTGTGATGAAAAACGTCGTCTGATACATGTGGACTGTTGTCGTTACAGTTTCTCTCTCCAAAATGACCTTCGACTCGGGCGTTTATTCCGCCTCGGATGAAATGACAAAGTTTGCCCTCTCTTCTTACTTTTTCTTCTTCTTCAAAGCCAGTACTTTTTCTTTTATAGGGAGCAACTTCGATAGCATTTTTAAAATCTATCGGTGGCAGCGACCTCCCTAGTCCTGGCCATGGTACGGAACGAGAGGGAATGGGAAGCAGTCTCCTCCTTCAGCGAAGCAGTAATGCTCGCGAAGGAGGAGGCGGAACTGATGCAGGAGACTTAACGGAGTCTCCCTCACGCCGCCAGCCGCAGCCGCAGCAGGAGACGCCCTGGGCGTCGGGGGTCGCAAGACGATCTCCGGCCACCGTAGACGCGGGCCTGCGGACGGCGAGTAGTGGGTAGCTCGCCGTCCGATCAGTACCAGACCCGAGAGTCGACGGTGCGTAGTATTACAAGCGCGTATCAAAAAGATGTCAGTATCCACTGACGGGGCCCATCATGGCCGATACCTGCATGCCAAGGGGTCGCGGATAAATTGAGCTACCGCACCCCTGGGCTCTCAAGCAAGGAAGGAATAGGAGTGGGTTTTAGTCAGTTAAAGTCTGACACGCCCTCCCGCTTTACCCACATAGGATAGTTTCCCACCCACAAAAAAAGGACTATCGTAACAGATGTGATTAACAAAATAAATTTAAAAAAATCAGAAATTCATAACCACCTTTCTGCCCTTGTCCCATGCTACTTGGAGGCAGCGCAACCCGTTACAGACACCTGTGGTTGAGGATAAATTCGAAACAGAGTTACCTCGCCCTTGGGCACTCAGGGCAGGGAAGGAACAGGGGTGAGTTTTAGTCAGTAAGAGTCTGACACGCCCTTCGACTCCACCCTAGAGCGGAAGATGTCAATGGATGCTTTCCCAAACCACAAAAAAGAAAAAAAATATTAAAAAACCCGTTACAGACGGTATTTCTAGAAGAATATTTTGGAAAGACGTACTCAATCAAGCCTCTTCCCATAGGAATTAGGATAGGGGGAGAGTCACTAACTACTATACACAACGTCCATTGCTTCGTTCTCACTAAGAGTACGAAAGTTTTTATCTTGGAAGCGATTTAGCGGATTTCCTGATCAAAATATTTCTGTGACATTCCTGGCATATTATAAATTTAAGCCTCAGCTATCTCATCATTCGATAATATTAGAATCGAGCTTGTTAAGGTGAAATGTACAGGATAGCCCGCGAAATTCAAATTTTCTCACGTTTTTTTTTCAATTTGCAGGTCAGTGTCAGATTGTATGATGGTCAAAATATGATTCACAGCCGTAGCAAGTATGTATTTATATAATTATAATCATTAAAATCATCAATCTCTCAGTTAGAATTGATGTCAAATGTCATGATTTCAAGAAATGGTCATTTCATACATCAGTATGAACTTAGAAGGTTGTATTGTTGATTTTAATGATTACAGTTCTGTAAATACGTACTTGCTACGACCGCGAATCATATTTTGATCAACATATAACCAAATACTGGTGTCGAATCTCTTGTTTTTTAAACTAAAATGAGAGAATCGCTGTCTTTTAATAAAAGGCAGTGTGAGAAAAGGACAGCTATAGCTATGAACTAAGTTAGAAATGTCAAACTAGTTTACGCCTTGCGCTTTACCGTGTTTTTAGTTGACATGTTTTTACGTGTACCCATAATTTGTTTGGAAATATTAATTCAACTAAATTTGAGAGCTCTAATTTACGTCCGTCTCTTTCTTGTTTTATTAGAGAGAAAAAGATAGCAATAGCCTAAATTAAATTTAGTTTATGCACAACAGAATCGGCACCACTGACCTGTAAATTGCTAAAAACGTAAGAAAATTTGAATTTGATAGGTTACCCTGGCGCTTCCTCCTTAAGATAATTTGCGAGGAACAAGTATAGGTTAGGTATGTTTTAGTACCTAGTTATAGAATTTTAATTTAGCTTTTGACAGCGGCATCGCCCGCGTGAATTTTAGAAACTATCGCAAGGAAGCGTATTCCAGGGATTGAAAGTATCCTGTCCTTCTCCACAGGGCCATTTATTTAAATACGAAAATTCACCAAAATTGGTAAGTATACTGTGGCGATTGTAGACACAGCCCAAACTCAGCGGGTCTGCACCGGCCTTTAGCTGGCAGTTGAGAATATTGAGGAGTCGTTCGAATATATGAAAAAGCATAGGTTTGATGTCAGGCTTCAGTTCACCCGTGGGAAGAGGGTACATGTATAGGATTATTGAATATAAAGTTCAGAGTTCCTTATCCTCTTTCTTTCCTCACACTCCACACATAAGCCAGTCACTCTTACACACCATACTCTCGCGTAGCTAGCGAGTGAGACAGCTCCCCGAGCTATAAAGCACCCCTAGAGCCCTGCAGGCCTTACTGGAGCCCTGGGGTTCTACAGTACTGTAGTTTATTAGTAAAAACGTAGCAAACAGACGGACAGCCATAGTTAAATTTCGCATTTTAAAAAGAATATCAGTATGGACTTTTTCCGGTTTTAGTACATAAATTAATAAATTATACTATCATCCACTATGCAGATACGAAAACCAGCTAAATTCTTATTTTACGATAGTCATCGAATAGCAAACTGCACACATAACATCACCTAATTTCACCATGCAAATACCGTGCAAACACTTGCTCAGCATTTAAAAATCGCACCGTCAAACCTCTGCGTCAACTGTCAACAATCCCAGTATTCAAGGTCCTATTACTGACATACATTCGACCAACCATTGCTATGATTCCGCATCATTGGACCAAAGATTCAAGGAAAGAACTGACTCAGACGTTACGGCTTGTAACTAGTCTGTAACTTTCGCAATGCGCTAACGTAAACAAAATCTTACTTTCGTAAGACATTGGTAGTGTTGGATGAGTCATTCGTGACGATGGAAGCCGGAGTTGGGACTGTGATGAGACTGTTGGTTGAACACTTGAAATGGGGTTGCTGAAGAATAACTTTGCAAAGGGAAAATGATTTTCATATGCATATTTTTTTGGGCTGTATTTTTCTGACAGAGTGCTGGGCGCTGGGTACATTCCAAGAGATCCTTTCGTAGACCTTCTTTCGTCATTCGGTTGAAATAGTGACTGTTTTAAAACCTCTTATTTACATAAAATCCCATTTCACAAGGTAGCCTACCTAATTATCATTAGTGAAGCAAATACATTAAAAAGTTATATTCAATTATATTTAACATTTAAATTAGGACCCAAAACCTTTTTCTAATGCCTGAAAATAATTTCTAACCATTTATTATTCCTACTGTCAACAAATAACCATAACCGAATGGTTTTCTCTCTGGCCATAAACATATTATTAGTAAGTTCATAACAATAATATCTCTCCCACTCCGGGAGCATCTGAACTGCTTGTCGGGAAACCCTTCCACTGAGTCATATGTGTATGAACCTTGTATTACGTATTTCCATACGTGGAGCTTAGTATAGTAATATAGTAACACACGCTTCATAATATATAAACATCCTCGTTTTCTTGCATTTAGTCTTGGTTTATTAGTAGATTTCAAGAAAAAATATATGCATATGTGTAAGCGCCAATCAGCTGTTTAGGTCTTGAAATGCAAAATTGAACACAAGTATGAAAAGGTCTTTAAAAACAAAAAAAAAAGGGACTGATTTATTTCCTCATCAAAATTATCCCAATTAAAAAATCTATATTTCTCATACAATAAATAAATGACATTCCATTTTCAAAATCAAACAGCTTAGAGTCTGCATTTTACCCTTTTTTGTGGTTTTATAAATCTACTGCCAGAATAATCGGCTGGGCTTTCCCGCCGAAACATTTATGATGGCAAAGCCACGCCTGCATTTTATAGCCGGCCAGCACCTTTCATCAAGTTCCATCCACTTTTACATGTGATTTCTTTAAATTATTTCTCATAGCTCGATACGGATTTCCTTTTTTAAATTCTTTTGAATTTTTTTGTTTGAGAATGTCAAATTCTCGTCCATCTGTCAATGAGCTTTTCACATTGGCAGATGATGTTGACAGTTGAGTTTGATTTAATTTTCTAATTGGATTTGAAACAACAAATATGTTGCAGTCCCGGTATTTTTAATTAGGATTGTTAAGCGGTTTGCTTAACTCTCATGTGTCTATTTCTTATCTGTCTTCTAGGGCAGTCGGCTAAATATACCTTCATCAGAGTGACGAGGTATTCGGGCACCTACTTCGTTATCAAATGAAAAAAGTATGTATTAAGCCTTTAGACAGTTGTGAATTCCTGAAAGCTCCTAACTTTTTGTAAAATACAATTTATTGTATTGGTATATGGTCAAACTTGATTGTTAACTATACATATTAAATGTATGAAGGTATCCGGGTACCTCGTCACTCTGATAAAGGTGTTTTTACACGACTGCCCGAAAAGGGGAATAATGTGTTTTTAGTCACTCACTTATAGGTTAAGAACCACAAGTTATTCAGGTTAATATATTCAACACAATAACATGGAAAAACACTCCTCAGTATGGTTCCCTTTTTTACTACCAGGAAGGGAACCTACATACATGAAAATACGGAAAATAATCGACATAAACAATTATTGTTTTTTTTTAAAGATGGTCTTTTAGCGTCAGAGATGACGTTTTAGGTTTCACGTGCTGCACCCATTGTTATGATTCGTAACCTCATTGACGTGTTTTGTATTTACCACACTGACCTATATTGTTTGTCTGTAAAATAATAGGAAGAACTAAAACCAAACGTGATTTCCCTTTCATTCATTAGCTACATTATATGAAAAACAATACTACAATACTACTAATACTAATTTTTACGAACCATGCATTATAGATGCTACGGGTATTATATGTCGTACCAAAATTTGCTTAACAAGTACAAGCTTGCAACACTGGAAAGTAGACGACTATACTTAGAAGCCGTAAATTTATATAAAATTGTAAGAAATAATTTTGACTGCATTGACTTGTCTTGCATGGTATGCTATGTGGTTCCTAGAACCGTCCATAGGCGAAAGGTGCGCGCTGGTATGTTATTTTCAGTGGGCTCCTGCAAGTCCAATTCTGGGATGCGTTCGCCTGTTCGTCGAATGGTCGATACTTATAATAAGACATTCGAACATTTATACATTTTTGCATGTCCTGCCCATAAATTCAAACGCCTTATACTCGAGGAGATTTCATGAGTAATTTTCTTTTTCTTTTCCTTCTATCTATTTGTACCCTACTTGGCTGTATTATTGTTTTCTTTTTTTTGTTTGTTATCTGTGATGCGATAGTTAAGTAGTTTTAGTTTTATATTTGTTTATTGCATGTGTCCACCTAGTGATTATTTTTGCATAATCCCACAGTTAATCTGTGAACAGCGTTGTGGGCTACAATATTGTTGTTTTCTACCATCCAATATCTGAGTTTTGTTTTATATTGTAGCTGTTTGTTGTTCCTATGAAATAAAAAAAAAAAAAAAAAAAATACATGAAAAACCTTCATGAACTAAAAAATATGGTCTGAAACCTTCCACAACTCTGATTTCACTTTTACACTATTCCACACAAAAGCAAAACAAAATAAGAAAGGTGAAAACAAAATAATATAAAAAAAACACCTGTCTCCGTAACAGAACCATAAAATACATACCTATCTAGTCTACGTCACCCAAAGCTGACACTAGACATGGCCTCCCCCAAATATCGCAACAACGACCGGTCCTGTGTGTCTCATCCTTTGGATTCCCGCGGCCCTCACCAGGTCATCGGTCCACTTTGTGGGAGGCCTTCCAACGCTGCGTCTTCCGGTACGCGGTTGCCACTCCAGAACCCTTCGGCCCAGTCGACCATCTATCTCTTCTGCGAGCAATTTGCCCTGGCCACTGTTATGAATAAATGACGTACGAGTAATACCACATAGGTGGATGGATGAAATGGCGACAGGTCACCGGAACAACTTGCGACCGACGGATGCCCCTTAAGTTAAAGGGGAAAATCTATAAGTCCGTGATTAGATCTGTCGTACTGTATGGGTCAGAATGTTGAGCTGTGAAAAAGATGGATGAAAAAAGATTGCAACTTGGGGAGATGAGAATGTTGAGATGGATGTGTGGAGTAACGAGAAAGGATAAAGTGAGAAGTGAGTACATTAAAGGTAGTTTAAAAGTGGCGCCAGCCACCTAAAAGTTGAAGGGGAACCGCTTATCTTGGTATGGTCATATGAAGAGGAGGGATGAAACACATGTAACTAAAAGAGTTATGAATATAAATGTGGATGGATGGAGAGGGAGAGGGATGCCAAAGAAAGTATGGATGGATTGTGTGAGGAGTGATATGAAAGAAAAGGGAGTTAGTGATAGCGTGACGGCTGACAGGATAGAATGGAAGAAAAAAACGTGTTGCGCCGACCCCAAGTAACATGGGATAAGGGCAGGAAGATGATGATGAGTAATACCACATAAACAATAGACATACTTCATCATCATTTAAAAACCCTACATTGGCTTTATATAGTATGACAAACCGTTATTACCTGAATTAAAATGGCGTCTGGAACCTTTCAGATCTCTGAAATTCTTTTCTTTTACCAACAAAACGCACTGACCCTAATAAAGTTAAAGAAAGTTAGAGCTAGGGAGATAAACATTTTTCACCTTTCTCCCTAACAGATAAAGTAGGTACTAACTTCAGGCGCTATTAACTGCCAATGACCTTGAGTGGTTAGCTTGCATGTTCTGTGCTGAGCTCATGTAACGCATCGTACGTCCACCCTGTAATAGGACTCGCCCATCAAGGAGCGCTGTCCGAAATTAGACGCATTGTTAATTTATTACACATAAAACAACAGGTATTACACTAAAACACTTAGACTAAATTATAAATAGTTAAATAATTTTTCAAATGGTGTAAGTTTCATAACAATACGCTTAATGGTTTTTTGCGTGATTCTCAATTTTTTTATCCGCGTTAGACATAACTTCACAAATTAATTACACTGTGTTATAAAAATATAATTTAAAGTTTTCACAGATCAAATTACGATGGAAATTGTCTAAAATAACATATATTTTTTTCAAGGAAATAGAACTCGTTTAGACGTGATGTTTAATTAAAAACCATTAAAAGTCTGACTAAAAAGTTGTCTGACTGAAAACTTAAACTGCGCCTTAAGTTCAAAACACTCAGTTAACTAGCCCAACAATCAAAATCAGCACGGTGGAAAAAAATCCAACTGACACTAGAATCATTCATCATGACTACATGGCGTGAACACCATCATTTAAAATCCAGGTCACCTCTCAGTCAACACAAAGAGAGTTCGTCGAAGTTCAAATCGATCTTTCTAGACTTCACATCACTGGCTGGCCACCGGTGGTCTCCAATCTGGTCGTTGACCAGTTTCTCGACTCGACCCAGATTTTGCACACACACTAAGGTGTGCACACATTACACGTCGCGAATATATTGGCAAAGTTATTTTTATTTAGTGTCACTGTTGAGTAGTGCGTCTGGCCAGTTCTATTGGTTCAGAAATAAAGCTCGATTCAGTACTGATTTTGGACTAATCTCAACTCAAACCCATGTTTTAGATTCCAACTACAATATAAGGGTGAATTTCAACAATGGAACTGAACGCGTTCAAGAGATGATAGTGTAAAACACTGACAGGCCTTTTTTTACTGGTTGGGAAATTATCAAATAACTTCTCCCGCTCTGAGTGGAGCGGGAGGGCGTGTCAGACTCTTACTGACTAAAACTAACCCCTGTTCCTTCAGTTGCCTGTGCCAGGGCCGCGGTTACTCTTTAAAACACACCCACAATACTGGCAACACTGACAGGCCTTAAACGCGGTTTATATGTGCTGAGCGCGTTCAGTTTTTTTTTTTTTAATTAAAAAAAGGTTTTATTAGAGAGTCCTTAAATTATATATTTCTATAATATTAAGTGTATATCTACAGATCGAAGGACTTTTTCCCTTAGGCGATGTTGCGATCACTGATTCACACCACAGATTACTAATATGTAGCTAGCTAATTCAGACGCTTGTTCACTGCGTGTTAGCATTTTCAGGCCGTTTGGTTTTTCTCATGAAGTTGAGCATTTTCCTCAATGTATTGCTGTCATGTGACTCTTGGAAAGAGGTAGCAGACCGAGTCGTTTTTATGGCTGCAACACGTTGGCCAATGGAAGTTTAGGTCCTACAAGGGCAGATACCGAGAAAAAGCTTTTTGATGTATAATCAAATCACTTTCGTGAAATGGGACGGAAGTGTGTAACAGAAAGCCGGGGAAGCGCGCGCTATTTGATTTGACCAAGGTTAGTCAGGTGGTCGAGCGCGCGCACGGTAAGTCGTTAAACGTTTTAAATTTATTTTTCAGGATAAAATGTTAATGTTGCTTATTACTAAGGTGAGATGTCAAATGCGACACACGCACAGACTGCACATCACAATATGCGACTACTGTAAGGCTCGCCTGTTTTTTTTATTTCGTAATTACCAGAATATGTGACCTATAATATGTCTATTAGTACGTATATATGTAGGAACAAAAAATCAAATGCATTGGACATAATTTGTACAATGAGACAAAGCTCGCAGCTTTCGCCGCGTCAAATAGTTGATTCCCTAACTTTCTACGAGTTCCGAAGTTCCGATGAAAGTAGTCTCACACTTGTCCAGTCGCGAACAGAGGTTCCAATACACTGTCAAAACAGACTGGTCAAATAGATGCTTCGAAATTTAAAATAACTTTTATTTTTTTTTATTTTCTTTTTTTGTATTGACCATCATTGGTATGCGTTTAGTAAGCAAGTGATAATATATTTTTTTAACTTTTTTTTGGCAACAATCCTGTGAAACTATTTTTTTTTGCAATTTAGAACATTTCCTTTTTAAATTCTTTGCAAATTTTTTTTTGTCCTGAAAAGCACATATTTGCATTGAGCGAGCCCTACATTTGGTGTTTTTAATATTTTCCAGTATCTGCAGTTTTGTATTTTTGTTCGATTAATTTCGTATGAACTTCTTACAATTGAATCTATCTTAATCATAGTTATTATTTCACAATTCTATGCTGAGAATATCAAAAGGAAGGAAAACAAATATTTCACAGGCCTGTAAGAAAAACTTCGGACGTAAATCATTACGAGTTATCAAACGTAAATTGAAAATGAATCATGAGTGCCTTTAAACCGACTATGAATGAAATATTATGACGTAAAATAATTTAGATAACTCAAAAAAAAACTTAGTGGAGTTTTTAGATGCGAGTTGCGAAGTTGAATAGTTTTTAGTTTTGTTATTTCTCTATGTTTTGCCATTACTATTCTTTGTGTATCTGAAAGTGCAAAGTTCTAAGTACCAAATACCACCTACAATTATTATCACCTTAAAAAAAGAAAAATACTTCATTCCTACTTACGTGATTTAAGTACAACCGAAAATCAAAATCATATAGATACCTAGCTCCTTGTACGTTGTATACGAGTACCTTTTAATTATGTGCATAGATAATTCTCAAAATACCTACCAACATTCCGACGCGAACAAAATTTGAAACCTAATTTCGAATGTTCAATTTTGAATGTCGAGCGCAAATTCGGCCAGTAATGATAGCACTGTAATCGCACTGTGATGAGTCAACGCCCGGTGAAATGACGGCCAGGTTCGTTCACCTTTCACCCAATTTGCCTAAATACACACCGGCCGAAAATAGTTGGCATCGTATCGCGACCAATGGCATATGATAAGTGTGTGCACTATAAATTGTCAGCATAAAATCTGTAATACGATGTCATATCGAGTAGCTTGTATTTTTTTGGTTGAAGAGATTTTTCCATAGTTTTTGTGCGCTATGAGTGTCAGAGAGTGACGTATAACAAGACGTAATTTGTTGTCTACGGTTTAGAGTTGCGCAAAAAATCTTTTGTGTGTCTATAAGCTGAGATTTATCCAAGTAAATCATTCTCATTACAAATCCATGTAGACACATTTTTTGTATCAAAACATTTGGCCGGTTGAAACTGAATTACATGAATTTGAAATGTCCACTGAATGTTGATACTTTGAATTTTTAAAGACTGTCGTGTTGTGACGCGCGAAAATGCGAGCATTGTTGACGAATTATATTGCCTATGTTTAGAAAACCTGGAAAAATTTGGCATATCAAACCAAATATTTGACTAGATTATGTGCCTAAGTAAACAAAATGGATATGTACATTAGCTGCGCTTGTAGAACATAAACAATTACAATGTTCTTGGACAAAGCGTCATAATGCGCCATTTTCGTCACATTGGAAAATATTACGTTTATGAATGAACGTGTACCAGGTAAGGTCGCGGGCGCACGTCACGTCGATCAATAAACGGCGACTTTATCGTAACGGCAATCTCATCTTGCACAGCATTTTAATGCCGCATAAAACCTAACTGTCTGTCCAAAATAAATACCAGCAAAATGTGAAGGTAGGTCGGCAAACGGTATCCGACAATGAACTCCAAAAGTGGGACAACGACCGCCGAATTTGGCATTTGGTCTCGTGGTGAAAAAAAAAATATCGCCACCGGCGGTACCAGGGTAAAATGAACTAGAGAAAGGTTGATTTTCGACTGCTTGTATGTGTGCACACTGTTCGAATGGCCGTCTCTGTGTTCGTCATTGTAGTCTCGTAGTAGAAAGCTCAGTGAGTTTGTTTACATTCGCTATTTAAAAAAAGAGTGAAACGGTGAAACGATGAACTGTCCAATTATTTGTTGGTACTCGTAGAATGTAGGTCGATTAGACTGTTTCATTCACTAATGCGCAGAGAGCACGCGATGTTGCTTTGTGAAAACTGTTTTTTGTAGAAGGGAAAATCGGAAACGTTCGTGACAGTGACATTAACCAAGATCTGCTAGTTTAAGTGCCAGATGCAATACAAGAAAAAATATTCCACATCTGCCTAGAATATATCTTACGTAGGTAGTAAAAAGTCAAACCTTGATAGATCCAAAGTCTAGAGCATCGTCGCCGAGTTGCTAGCCTGTCGGTTTTCTATCGGTTACAATTCGGGGAGTGTGTATCGACATTGCATAGTTCAATTCTGCCAAGCCCGTTCCGACACCGGTACATGGTTTTTTGTTTTCTGGGGGGGTGGGAAATCATCCAATGACTTTTCCCGCTCTAGGTGGAGCGGGAGGGCGTGTCAGACTCTTACTGACTAAAACCCACGCCTGTTCCTTCCCTGCCTGAGTGCCCAGGGGTGCGGTAACTCATTTTCAGAATTTATCCGCTACCCCTAGGCATTGGATTTATTTATTTATTTATTAAAACATCATGGATTAGTCGTTACAGGTCGACAGAAAGTATGACCACCAGTCTTACCGAGGGGTATCGTATTACCCAGTAACTGGGTTGTGGAGGTCAGATAGGCAGTCGCCCCATGTAAAGTAATGGTAATCAGCTGCATCCGGTTAGACTGGAAGTCTACCCCAATATAGTTGGGAAGGCTAGGCAGATTGATTATTAAAACTTCATGCAACACAAAAGTACAAAGGCGGACTTAATGCCTTAGGCATTCTCTACCAGTCAACCAAGGGTGGTGGAGAGATAATGGCAGGTGCATAAACTGAGAAAAATATTGCTAAGATGGATGTGGATAACTCACCCATACGCACAAAACGTTTGGAGAACACATTCATTGTGCGTGCAGCTAAGGAGTGGAATTCCCTCGCGGAGTCTGTGTTTCCTGATGACTACAATCTGGGAGTCTTTAAGTAAGAGTAAATAGGTTACTTTTAAGCAAGCGTGCTCCAACGTCGACCACATCATCGCTTACCATCAGGTGAGATAGTGGTCAAACGCGTGCCTATCGATAATAAAAAACCATCCATGGCAGAAAAGCAGCTAAACGCAGGATTGAATGAAGTCTTCAGGGTTACATTCACACAATTATCTGCCATTTATCAGTCTGTATCGGCAACTTCCTAATGCTGAATCGCTTTGTTAACTTTTAAAATATTGGGTCCCATAGACTATTTAAACAGTTTAGAGTACGGACTCATTGTCTGATAACTCATTCGTCTTTGAAATATAAACCGGGTGATCCCATAGACACTTTTATTTCGAAGAATACTCGAATTTATACTCAGAACTCTGTCGTATACCATTGTCATTTTTCCGGCTTCCTTCCTGTTAAATAATCATAGCGGCATTAAAGAATCATCATCGAATTAATAGTCTGAATATAATATATCGTTATCCTTATGTAACGTTACGTTATATTAGTCATTGTGTGTGTATGATTTTCCTCCATAATGACGTAGATTAATATAATTTGCATGGTGATTATCGGGTGAGCAGTTTTGCCTCAATCTTTAAATTTAATACGCCATGTATCGTGCATCATATTCCACGGGATGGTCACGTTTTTGAACTCGGTTTCCTCTTAGGAGATAAGGTGTTCACGTGCCTTCAGTTGCCTTTGTCCTGTGTTACTTGGGGGGGTCGGTGCGATGTCTTTTCTTCTTCCATTCCTGCCTTTCTTTTTTAGGGTGGGAAAGCATTAGATGACTTCCCCCAGTCTGTGTGAAGCGGGAGGGCCTGACTATTACTGACTAAAACCCACCTGTGTTCCTTCAGTTACCATTTGCGTACCCTTTTGAACACTCCCGCTCAAGCTATTACTGACTACCTTTTCTTTCATATCATTTCTCGAACGGTCCGCAGGGGCGAATCTACATAAGTGCTTTTTGGGCTGCAGCCCAGGGACCCGAGGAACAGAGGGCAAACAGCAAAAGATTTTTTTAATGTCAAGGAAATCTAACCAATCCGGCGCAGGATGCTATTTATAAAATTGTGGATTTGTATATAAAGGGACGGCAGCGGTAACAAATCATGTTTCTTAAACACCGGCCTGCAAGACTCATCGGGTTTAAGGTGATATAATGCTCTAATGCATCACTTTTGTGCGACAAATTCTAAAAGATTGGAAATTAAAACCGGCCAAGTGCGCGCAGAGGGTCATATTTAGTAGTAATCATAGTTTTTGAACATGTTTTTAAATATAGACTTCTTATAGGTTTTTCTATAATCTATAAATAAAGAGCTACATTCTGTAGTTTTCAACCGATTTCAAAAAGGAGGAGGTTCTTATTTCGTCTGTATGTTTCTTTTTTATATGCTTGTTACGCGATTACTCCACCACTAGTGAATATATTTTGATGATTCTTTTATATAGGCCATTATTCAACGGTTCCATATAAACTTTATCGAAATTGATCTATCACTTTTTAAAAAAATCACCAAAAATCAAAAATATGTATATACAGATGACGTTTTGGTTTCCTCCAATTATGTTCAAATGGCAGGTTCCAAAAAAAAATGTTATTGGTGTTATCAATTCAGGCATTACTTTAATATTTAGTTTTATTTTTGGGCTACTTACAACAACTAAAAAGTGAAAAATAAATAACTTTTTTACAAAAAATAGAACTAGAAAAAAGGAAAAACTGCGTCCAACATGTGGACAAGACAGTCACTCATTCTTTTTTGAAGTATTGGAACCAATATGTTGCGAAAAAATCAGTTTTTATCAACCATGCTGGCTTGCAAATAAATAATTTGACACAGGATTATATGACTACGTGACACAGACAGAAGATATTTTCCAGGTAAATTCTACTATCATTGACGCTTAAATCCATAGCGTCAATGATTCGTCACCTGATTAATAAAGTTCTGTTATTTTATAGGATAAATTAAATATTACGTAGATGGTCATATATACTTACATTCTAAATAAATTAGTCAAGATTCGTAAAGACACGTTATTAGTCACAGTTTTACGTGTGTAATATCTGACTGATAGGGAAGAATTTAAGGAAAAGGTCATACTACTGATACATTTGTTACTTGTAAGTCGTTATAAATATCATATTGGTTGGCCCACTTGTGACTTAGTAGCCTTCGTGGAAGTTGAGTCTTCAAATACCTAATACGAGGGATTTATAATTATAACTATAATAAAATGAATTCAACTAACTCAAGTTGTTGGCGAAAAACCCACCCCATACCTTTACCCTTTATAATTAAAATTTAATATAATTTAAAAAAATTAAACTGGTAAAAGGTTTTTTTATTAAAGACGACCAAGTCATTAATTCAACCGATTCCAAAAAGAAATACGTACAAAAAAACTAACACTCTTCTATCGAAGTACCAGGGCCGCATAGCCGTTAGGAGGTCACCCGAAATATACGCACACTAACACACGCACGCATTTTATTTGAATGCGCGACACGCGACGTTCGCATGCGTACCAAATAATCTTAGAATGAAAGTCGAAGAGAATTTCGTCGGCGCGGTGTCGATCAGTACCTACGTGGTGATTCATCAAAATATCAATTGCCTTAAATACAAGTATATTTAAGGCAATTGATATTTTGCAAGAAAAAAATATATAACCGTCGGAAAATCACATAATTTCAGAAATTATCAACATGCCGCAGTAAAATAATATAAATAAAAACATTCCATATCTTCGACAAGACAAATAAATTCCAATAATTCGCAATCGCAATAATGTTATCTAATAATTATTATTTGCAATATATAGTATTAAAAACTTATTAGGATATTTGATTATCATTCTCTTAAAAACATCGACTAAAATATTTTTTTAAAAGCAAACCCCAAGATTTCTCTTCAAAACACAACAAACAAGCAACTGAATCGCATAAAAGCGGGCTTAAGCGCTACGCCAAGAAAACAGGCACGCATGCGCGGAAAAAACAAGATGGCCGGTCGACGTTTTTCTTCACGACTCAGGTTTCGGAGCGAAGGCAGTAAAACTTCTTTGAGTTGCGTTCAGAAAGTTGTTTACTAACTTTTTAAAGGTTTTCGTTTTGTCAGTCCGCGTTATTTTCAGTTTTAATTTTATTTTGTACTAGCTGACCCGTGCCCATTTCGCTGGGCGTCAAACAAATATATAGCTTAAGTCACTCAGGAATAATGTAGCTACTGGTGAAAGAATTTTTGAAATCGAAGCAGTATTTCCAGCGATTACTTACTAAAAACATATTCACAAACTTACAAATATTACCTCTTCATAATAGTAGTGTAGATATATTATAGGTATAATTTGTTATTTATATGTATAAGTAGTACATAGTAACAAAAATTTAATTTGTTAAAATGGAAATTTTACGGTCATAATTATTGTGAAAATTATTATGACCAACTATGTCCTTATATGGATTCTACATTAGCACCACTTATATTTATAAATATTCCACAGCAAATATAACCACTGAAATACATCACCTTGCTCATTTCACGCGAAAAAAACCCAAGGTTTTCAAGGAATTTTGCTTAACGTCCTGAATTGAGGAGGTTTTCCCTCTACATAACTTTATAATAAAAATCAGTAAAGTTTTATAATTAATGACTTAGATATTATGTGAAGTGTAGCGTAATTAGTTTATTTAAATGTTTCATCCTTTTTGTATAGTCATAATTTCAATATTGTACCTTTGTGTTGCATGAAGTTTTAATAAATAAAATTTGACATATCTTATGCAAGGGGCCTTTAATTCATTGCTTTGTTCTTTCTCCTGCTAGATAAGGAGGTAAGTAGAAACTAAATCGTTTGTCTTAATCCTCCGCTGTTGTGGGACCCAAGACACCTTAATCGTTTCTCCGGGGACTCGTCGAGCTTCATTGCCTCGGTGTTTTTCTGGTGGTCGCAACTATTGGTTCTGGATTTCAGGAGTTGCAGTGGCCCGGAAGAGTGTCGCTGGCATGTCCAAAAAAAGTGTTTCTTAGCCTTGAAGATTGACCCAATCGGCTGTTCCATCTATCTGGTGATATGGTTTCCGCACCCAGTTCATGGTGAACGGCCTTCATTCCTCCATGCGGCTATCATAACTAACTAAGGCCCTGTCCGCACCGCTATATTTAACCGCGCGATTTTTTCTCGTAATTCTGTAACACATTGAACTTTGAATTGAAATTGAATCTTGAATCGCACCGCATTACGTTCAATTGGCATCAAATCACAGTTTTTTTTTTCTACTACTCCTTTAAGTGTAATTCAATGTGTTACAAAATTGCGAGAAAAAATCGCTCGGTGAAATATCGCGGCGCGGACAGGGCCTTAGACAGTCGAGTTCCTCAAGCATACCTACAAGACATTATTGTGTACACACTGCATATCTTTCTACTCATTCTTGGCAATGTTTTTGCTGCGTTCGCTTTTGTTTTCAATGCAATCCGGATGACGGCGCACTTTACTGGGGGATAGCGATCGCAATGCATGCATTAGTTGTACGTGCTTGTGCTCCAGCTAATGATATGCTGTGTTAGTTACCTATACGAAGTTATTCTATGTATTTTACTTACTTGAGATTACTTTTATGACCAAGTGAATAGTTATAAATGAGAGGACTACTTTATAGTCATCTATAGTGGGACCATTTATTTAATAACTTATGTAGGTACACACAAATAATAAACAGATAAGAAGAAGGAAACAGAAAAATAGGTACAAAGGTGAGGCTTCTTTCTAATATCTCTTCCAGCATACCTGCGAAAGGAGAGAAAATTATGGATAAGAGGTTGAAAATCCTATTATTACATTATCAAAGTTGTATCGAATATTTAAAAAAAAAAAACGTTTTCGTGCAATAGATCTGGTAAGCCAACTCTGGAACAACCCTGGAAACTAAGACAATGTATGAAATATCTGTAAAACATGTATTTCACAATTTTCGTAAGCAATTAATATCTTATCTCAAATGTGCATTATGTCTGCCAAGGGTATGATAGTCACCGCGGCCCTGCCAGTGTATTCGCTAACTCAGTTGACATCAATTTAATAGGCACTTTGCAGTACATTGCTGCTTTGACGTATAGGAAAACAAAAATGTACCACGTAGTGCCTATTATAATCGACTACCACCGAGCAATGTACTGCAAGGTGCCTATCAAATTGATGTCAACTGAGTTAGCGAATACACCTGCAGGGTCGCGGGAGTGTTCGAAAGAGTCACCGCGCCCCTGGTACAGGCAACTGAAGGAACACGGGTGGGTTTTAGTCAGTAAGAGTCTGACACGCCCTCCCACTCCACCCAGAGCGAGTAATTAATTTGATGATATAACAAACTTATTAAATAAAAAAACTTTTTTACAAAAAAAATAGAACCGACTAGCAGCAATCGCGGTTGATTTGCTGACAATTTTTAAAGAGTTCCGTTGTCTGTCTCCGAAACCCATTATCAGATCTTTTTGAAATTTAAATGGGACCATTTCGGAATTTTGCAAATCCATCAATATATGACGGAGTTATGCCCGAACATACATAAAAAAAAAAAACCTCCGAATTTATAACCTCCTCCTTTTTCGAAGTCGGTTAAAAATACATTATGTACATGTATTATAAGTGCGCATTGCCTGTGAGTACTGTCGATACAGTACTTACCTTATCAATTAGTCACTGATAAAGATCAACAAATGAATATGTAAATGAGTGGATGATAAAAAGTGCCCCATCTGGTAATAGTGCCGGAATGAATACAGCTGTAAACAAATGAGATGCTTTCTCGTGCACAGGTAATTAGTTTATCTCATTTGTGTCGGTTTGCGTACATTATTAAACTGGATTTTACTGTGACTTTGTTCGTGTTAAAAACTAGACACTTCCTTTTGAAATTTTCAGGAGTGAAATAGATATGATTCCAGGGTCAATAATAAATTATATTTAGTCCGTCAGTCAGATTATCAAAATTAACCAATAAAAAACCGGCCAAGTGCGAGTCGGACTCTATAAAAACGGCAAAAAAGTCGTGTCTGTTGTATGGGAGCCCCCTTAAATATTTATTTTATTCAGTTTTTTAGTATTTGTTGATAAAGCGGCAACAGAAATACATCATCTGTGAAAATTTCAACTGTCTATCACGGCTTTTGAGATACAGCCTGGTGTCCGACGGACAGACAGACATACGGACGGACATTGGTGTCTCAGTAATAGGGTCCCATTTTACTCTTTGGGTACGGAACCCTAAAAACTACATAGCTAAGAGGAGTGGGGGCTTGTTACGTCACTTCTTATTGAAAACTGGCACATTTTTGACGAAGTGACGTTACGCGAAATTTTGACGCACTCTGTGGTCCTAGTTTTTTTGTTTACGTGACAAAATAAAAAATACTTGTCTAAATATTTTTTGGTAATCCAACTGTCGATGTCGGACCTTAGAGACCTTATTGTTAAAATGCACGTCCACTCTCTTTTTCTTAGGCTTAAATTTGCGATGAAGATTGTCAAACTATGTATTAGGATTGACTTGCGCTACGGACATGTAACTTTGTTAGTGCCATTTTACATTTTTTGGGACATACTTAATCAGTTATTTTTTTCTGGTGCCGTTTTCCTCAAATTTATCATTGCAAAAAATCCCAAGTTGACAAAAAAAGCAACAAATTTAACTCATACTCGTACATAGAATAAAGAAAATTATTAGTATCTAATCAAAAATGTGGATTCACTCCCTCAAGATTTATAATGCCCTGGTAAAAGTAGTTACTTACTGGCAACACATAATTAACTTTGTACCTAAACAAAAACTCTTATCATATCTTTAGTAATGCCCAATCAACTGTAACTGAACCTTATCAAGAATCGATAAGGGCTTGGATATGATTAATTCTTATAATCTAATTGTTTGAACGAACTTTTTCGTCGTCTATGCGCTCCTGGTACATTAAATAAATTATTTTAATATAATTATTTGTTATTAATTACGTTTTTAATTATTATTACGTTTTTGATTATGAATATGGCGTAGAAGTAAAATATTTGTTATATATTCATTTTATTTTTTAAACAATAAGTGTACCAGAAGACGCAGTGTTGGTCCACAAGATGGACCGACGACCTGGTGAGGATCACAGGAATCCGATGGATGCGAGACGGACAGGACCGGTCGTCTTGGCAACACTTGAGGAAAAAAAAAAACAAAGCCTATGTCCAGCAGTGGACGTCTTTCGGTTGAAATGATAAAAAACAATACTGTTAATTATTTATTTGTATCGATTTTTTCCTGTTATGTAATTAAATGGTCGGCGCAACATGTCTTTTTCATCCATATACTAATTAGTCATCATCTCAGTGGTCACGTTTCTAGGAAAAAGAATACAAAAACTGAAAATTATTTCAGTAACATTACATTGCTTACCAGATATGATGCCCTAGTAACTTAGTAATTATATATTTATTACTGAAATCTATTAATTGGCCTGCTAATTAACGAACTTTCTGCATAAGTACAATTTTAGTATCTATGAGTACCTACCTATCGCTTCTTAGAGAGATAAATTTAACAATGTATAACTGATTAGGAATTCAGAAAGCATTTAGTTCTTTAATAAAAAAATCACAAGATTTTTATTTTATTAAGCTGTGCCCGCGGTTTCACCCGCGTTTAGTATTTTTTTTTTTTCGTAATAAGTATCCTATGTTACTTCTAATACCTCCAAGAATATGTGTACAAAGTTTCATGATGATCGGTTAAATAGTTTTCGCGTGAAAGCGTAACAAACAAACTTACATTCACATTTATAATATTAGTATGATTATTTATAAGTTCCACGTTTGACCACAGCTCACCAGATGGTAAGCGATGATGTGGTCGAAGATGGAGCACGCTAACTTAGTAGGAACCTATTCACTCTTGACTTAAAGACTCCGAGGTTATAGCTATCAGGAAACACAGACTCCGGCAGGAAATTCCACTCCTTTTATTCCACTTTTTTTTTTAATTTCGCAATTTATATCACTCTTCGACTTGCATTGGACAAAAATGATACATTTTCTTTAAATTGCGTTGGATATCTATTCTCTAAATAGTATAAAACAAAGCCGGTGTCTGCGTCTGTCTGTTTTTCCGCTTATTTCTTCTAAACCATCCAACAGATGTTGATAAGTTTTCACTAATAGAGAAAAGTGTATAAATTCGCTCCCGTGCGGAGCCGGAGCGGGTTGCTAACATAGGTTCAGAATATACTTACCATCACTTTTTTAAATATTAGTAGGAATCAGGAGAATGCAAATTTCGCGAAAAGAGATGGGCAAAATATAGGTTCTTAGAACCCCTCAGGCCCCGCGCGCGTCACGGCACGTGTCTGACAGTCGGCCATCGTGTAGCTACAGACTTTGTCAGGTTCCGTATGTATGAACCTTGTCACAGGTCTAAAGACCTTAGGTAATAGTGATAATAGCGGTTTAAAACGCGTGAATCGGGTTTTTGGCAATTTTTTTGGCAAGGCAAACTAGCTGCACACATGTGCGCCACCGGGGTTTATAAGGTTTGCCTTGCCAAAACAAAATTGCCGAAAACCCAAAAATTTCTAAATCGACTACGAAGCCAGCCACTGCAGGCACAACTTAGATGGGGGTACTCCAATGAGTCACAATGCAATTGCGGAGCTACATCCCAAATACTGCCTCACCTCTGATCATGCCCTCTGTGAAAACAACAAGGCCAATGCTAACGCTGTCGACGTGGCAAAATTTAATTTTGGAATCATTGATACGACGAAGAAAAAGAAGAATAACCCAACAATTTGGTTTCAATCTAGTTGGTAGTTCATGAGTCGCGGGAGAGTGTTTGAAATAATCATCGCGGCCCTGGAACGCCAGGGCTACTAAAGGTACACGTGTGGATTTTAGTCAGTAAGAGTAGCAACACACCCTGAGCGGGAGAAATATTTCTCTGATTGCACACACTCAAAAAAAAAAAATTTGTTCATCTCCTAACGCGACTGCCGCGTCATTTTTAACCGACTTCGAAAAAGCAGGAGGTTATCAATTCGGATGTTTGTATTTTTTTTTTTTATGTATGTTCGAGCATAACTCCGTCATATATTGACGGATTTACAAAATTCTTTTTTTGTTCGAAAGGAGTTTATTCCGCAATGGTCCCATTTAAATTTCAAAAAGATCTGATGATGGGTTTCGGAGACAGACAACGGAACTCTTCAAAAACTGACAGATTGCTGCTATCGTATGTCCATGAATTGTTAACACAGTTTAATGGGGAACCACAACTAAAAAGTGAAAAATAAAAAACTTTTTTACAAAAAAATAGAACCGACTTCCAAAAAAAGTGCAAAATAACTTTCATTTCGGAAGTCGGTGTCAAAAAACAAAGACACAAAACAGGAACACCGACTTCAGAAATTAAAGTTATTTTGCACTTTTTTTGGAAGTCGGTTCTATTTTTTTTTTAAAGGTGTGTTGCTACGTTTACATTAAAGCACCGTAGTTTTACGTCACGGGTTTATATCTGCGGTTATTAACCCATATAAGGTTACCGTAATCAGCTTTTTTTTTGGTTGGGAAATTATCAAATAACTTCATCACGCCCTTCCGCTCTGGGTGGAGCGGGAGGGCGCGTCAGACTTTTACTGACTAAAACCCACCCTAGGTCCTTCAGTTACCTGTGCCAGAGCCGCGGTGACTGTTTCAAAGTTACCCACGATCACCGTAATCAGCTGCTATCAGTAATCATTAGCTAATTGAGCCCTACCAATTTCCTGAAACTTTGAACAAGTACGCACAGTTATTTAATTCAGTTAATTTGTCTTTGATAAGGTTTTCCTTGGTTTCAACGACTTTATACCCTGAAATAGAATTAATCGTAATTAATTCTATATTTAACGGGAGGAGGATTTACTGGAATTTAATTCAATTTTGAAAATGATGGTGCAGCATTTAATGATAAACGGACAGTCAGACATCAAATATGGTAGCGGAGGCGTATAACCTTTTAACAAATAAAATAAAATTAACAAATTTTTTCTTCGGATAATATAACAGAACTAAATAAAAATTATATTTTTTAAACAAGTTTTTGTTCCTTGTCATCAAGTGTAATGGAAAGTACTCATGTTAACAAAACATACTAGCCCTAATTCAACTGTCCTATCATTTGCCATCAGGAAGTTCCAGTCCCTAAATCTCGTCGCCATCACCAGATCAGCTCGATGGTATCACAATATTGCATTGTCACCATGCATACCTAACTATGCCAATTTTAGCTCTATCTAAACGAACAGTGGTCGAAAAATGGAACTTGTTTTTTTTTTCCTAAATTGTAATACCTGCTTAAATATATTGTATAGTAAGTTTTAATATAATATATAACATACTTTTAAGATTTTATGTATAGCATAATTTAAATTAAGCTAAATTGTTAAAAATCATTTGTAAATATTTTATTGCTTTATATTATAATAATTGTACCCATTCTTTAAAGCATTTCTTTTGTATTCATTCTTTTAATTTTATTGTTGTTTTTAAATAATTATGTTTTATCACTGAACCAACGAATTGCAAATGATATGTACGCCATTATTGTTACGTACATCAGACCACTTACGAAGCAATAGGGTAGTTTCCTAAAAAAATAAGTGTCCCATGGTACACCATGGGATTTTTAATGTTATACAGGATGTAACAGAAAGGTTTGGTCATATTTTATGAACCGGTTCTGCTCATGAAAATGAACAACGTTCTCTAAGAAAAACTAGAAAATTCTCAAAAGAAAAATTGGACTTTCCATATAAAGTTATCAGCTGATCGATATTTGTATGGGAGGTAATTTTTTTTTTTAATTTTCAGGTTTTCTTGAAGAAAGTTTTTCATATCGATGGGCAGATAGCCCTGAATGTAGAAATGATGTGGCAGTACTCTCAATAAATAAATACTAGTACCGACTTACAGCTTTAATTAGAGAACACGATTATGAGCTTCCCAGAACCGTCCTAGTTACTACATAACTCAATAATCCGATTAGGTTACTTGTTGATTGGTACTCTGAAAATCGCCCTCAAAATTACAATGAATAACAGTACCTATAATTTATTAACAATAGCTTCTGATAATATTTTCCCTATTTTTTTAAAACAATGAGGACTTACATATATTCCGAATTGATAAGTGACTTAATGATTTAATTAAACTGAAAATTAACGTTACGTAGGCTATAAAATTAAAACTTAACGTCAAAAAAAAAAATCCAATTAAATTATTTTTTAACAAAGTTTAAACGGATAAACCCGTATTTATGAAACTCTCATCAGTTATACATAAATGCTTCTGCAGGTTTCATCAGGTTGTCATGAAGGTGAAAAATCTTTTCATTTGAAACACACATACAGACTCCCTGGGCGTCGGGGGTCGCAAGCCAATCTCCGGCCACCGAAGGCGCGGGCTTGCAGATGGCGAGTAATAGGTAGCTCGCCGTCCGACAAAGACCAGGCTCTCGAGCTGACGGGGCCCGTTAGAGCTGATGCCTGCCTGGGGTATTGGATAAATTCGAAAGAGAGTTACCACGGACCTTGGCACAGTACAAGGTTCAAGGGTGGGTTTTAGTCAGCAAAAGTCCGACACACTCTCCCACTCCACCCAGAGCGGAGAAGTCATTGGATGATTTCACACGCTTCAAAAAAGAAAAGGATGCTTCAGCTCATAGAAATAAACATTTTTTTTAAGGAAATCATAGTTAATTCCCAAAGAAATATTGGACTTTCCATACAAAGTTATCATCAACTGACCGAAATTAGTATGGGAGGACCAATTTTTTATGGAATTGGTCATGACTTTCTTGGTGAAAGTGGTTCATACGAGTATCTATGGGTATTTAAAAAAGGTGATATTTTAAAGAAATCTTAAATCCTCATTCCTTAATTGTGAGTACAGCTAGTCCTCCTCTATTGCTGTGCCCGACAGGGTCCATATTGATATTTTATTATGTTATACCACCTATTTAACGCATATGAAATGCAATATAGTATTGAATAAATTTGAGCTAAGGAGTGGAATTCCCTGCCGGAGTCTGTGTTTCCTGATAACTACAACCTGGGTGTCTTTAAGTCAAGAGTGAATAGGTACTTCTAGGCAAGCGTGCTCCATCGTCGACCACATCATCGCTTACCATCAGGTGAGATAGTGGTCAAACGTGGAACCTATCAATAATACTAATATAAAAACCTAGTGTTTTTTCTAACAAAGAACAAATGCTTTCTGAATTCCTAATTAGTTAAACGTTGTTTTTGAATTATTGGTATTCTATAGTCATGCGCGAAAATTCTTTTCTTTTGGAGAAAGTCTAATATAACATTTTGGAACGAAGTTCCTTATCGCGCGCTGCGAAAGGGGGCTAGACGGAAAAAATTAGGACCAAAAGTTGTAACGACACTTTTTGATCCAAAAGTTATAACGACACTTTTTGCTATAGTTGTTGTTTTTTTTTTTTTTGGAATGAAGTTCCTTATCGCGCGTTCGCGAGATGATGGGGTTGAGATGAGATGAGATGATGAAGTATAACTTCTTACGTGCGTACATAAGTACACACACTTTTTTTTTGGAGTCTGTGCGTAATATCATTTTTACATAAGACTATGAGTCGGCAGTGCGGTTAATATTACAATATATTTGTTAATAATAAAAAAAATATTATTGTAGCTTAAAAAAAATAAAATTTTATTACAATTCGAAGGAATTAGTGAAGACTAATTCCTTCGAATCCCTTGACACCTCTCAAGTTTTTTTTTTTTTAATTGGGTTATTTGAAACGGTTTTTAAAAGCTTCATAAGGTTGTGTCTCTACTATCCTATTATGAAAAATCTTTTCATTTGATACCTACACATGACTTTGAGAGTTCCCCTCTATCTTTCTGCTTCCTTGATCGGGGCTACTACAGCTCACGATAAAAGCGTGTCCAAGCTTACATTTCCAAAGTAATTTTAATGGCTTTATCTTCTACTTGTACACTGCCAGCATTATTATCTCCATACACCTCACTTCCTCAATCGTATACACTTGCATACAACATAATACTCCCACCAGCCTCAAAACACGTGTCTCGCACAGTTACATAACCTCATTCGAACAACCTTCTCAAGTAATGACCATCTAACTTGACCTAAGAACGAGATACAGTTCTTAACATTAGCTATACTTCCCCAAGGTCATCTTACACTGGCCCAAACACTAATGTAGTATGATCTTGCCAGTAACGGAGTACCGTTTCGTAGCGATGATATTAGCAAAGCCTTCTGACCCAGATATGTGTGCCGTTAGCGGACATCGAACCTGCACCCCAAGTGTGACATTTATGCGGAACAGAATTAAGGCAGGTCGGTTTGGTTGGCTATCATTCATAGATGATGGCTGGAAACACGTGGGTACAGTTATGTTTGCTAGGTTGGTTGTTTTCAAAAGCGTTTTGTGGCTTGTTAAGAATGGGTCATAACATTATTGTACTCTGTATTCTTCACAAACAACACATGGGATGAAAGAAAAATTGCATCTTCACAATATGCATTTCTTACGTTACGCTACACCCTTAAACCATATCCGTATACTTTTCCATGCTGCATAAGAGTAAGATTGTAGGTTGGTAGAAAATGGGTCAATCTGGTGTCTTATTTTCTTCCAGAGAATGTTACTCTTGTCTGCTTCTACGGAATACAGCTGCAACACGCATACAAGTCCTTGAATACCTCACCATTATACGACTTTTAATGGTTTTTAATTGAACACCACGTCTAAACGACTAGTCTTATTTCTTTTAAAAAAATATATGTTACTCTAGACAATTTCCGTCGTAATTTGATCTCAGAATCTTTGACATTATATTTTTATAACATAGTGTACTGGGATAAGGGCAGGAGAATGATAAGTGTAATTAATTTGTAAAGTTATGTCTAACGCGGATAAAAAATTGAGAATCACGCAAAAACTATAAAGCGTATTTTTTTGAAACTTTCACCATTTTAAAGATCATTTAATTATTTATAATTTATTTTCAGTGTTTTAGTTTAATACCTGTTGTTTTATGTGTAATAAATTGATAATGCGACAGCGCTCGTTGATGGGCGAGTCCTATTACTGGGTGGGCATGAAGACGCGTAACATGAGCTCAGCGCAGAACACGCAAGCTAACCACTCAAGGTCATTAGCAGCTAATAGCGCCTTAACAGCACCTATTATGCAGTCCCCTCGGCCTTGGCTTACATTTGGTATAGCTGGAATGCAGCCTTTATTTTTTTTTCTGAACGAAGACGGTGGCTCGATAGCATGGCTTAGAAAATTGGAAAATATTGGTATGGTAGAAGATCAAAGGTGCAAAATACCACTTAAAAACTGCAGCTACAGACGAACCACTACTATAAAACCACCTAGCATTCAAGGAATTGTTAATCAAGGCACGCAGTTGATAACTCATATCCTTTTATTATTTCTGATGCATATATGGAAGACATAACCGAATTCTGGCAACAAAAACTTTGACAATATGGTGGCCAAGGTTGGGCTAAAGAAACCAGGGCTCTTTATAAGGGCGTTAAGTTCACGAGATCGTAAATCGCGTGAAACACCTGGATGGGGGACGCACGCAACTAGAAAATATGGCAGAAATAAAACCGGTCAAGTGCGAGTCGCACACGAAGGGATCCGTGCTATAAACGGATCGTGAGATACAGCCTGCTGACAGACAGATGGACAGCGAAGTCTTAGTAATAGGGTCCCGTTGGTTACTCTTTGGGTGCGAAACTCTAAAAAGGAAAGGACTTTATCTAGCTGTAGGTAAATCTGGGCTGAAATGATTATATTTTTTATCTATTTATTTAACAAATTATGCACACTCAGACAAGAAGAAGGAAACCGAAAAATAGATACAAAGGTGATGCTTATTTGTTAAGAAATCTCTTCCACCATACCTGTAAAAGGAGAGTTGGAATAAAAGAGAAGGCACCGTCTGTTAGTAGGAAAAACAAATACAAAAAACATTGAGATACTATGATACAATGTAAAGATGATGATGAAACGTGGAACAATGTTCCTAAAGTTTAGAGCACAATGAAGATAAATAATGAAAATCATGCATAATGCATAATCGAGTACCAAAACAAAATAAGACACCACAAAACCTGACTCATAAAGGAAATGCCTCACATCCTTATCACCGTTACTCGACCTCAATCAAGAGCCTTTAACAGCCAAAATCAAAAAAGACTTTATGTAATTTTAGCTTTATTCAAAATTTGGGTCATCCAAACTGGATGTCTCAACGAATTTAGTCCCGTTATGCATTGACACACTGGACTTAATGATCTAACTGTGTTTGATACTGCCAGTCGTTTATATCTTTGATAAATTATCATATTATTTCTTGCAGTTCTCACAGCCTTAGTATAGCAGAAAATAACGAGGGATTCAGATAAATTATTATGTCAGTACTGACAACTTTTATTCGAGGTAATAAATGGTTAAAAATTATGTGTGTTGTTATAATCGTTTGATGGTTCACAGAAATTATTTAATTCGTTTCCAATTTGGTGTAAAATATTTCAAAGTTTATAACCCCCATAATAAATTCAGTTCTGTGATAAAACCATAAAACCAACATTTATTTATCCAAATATTCAATATTTATAAAAGTTCACGTGCTTCCTCATAAACTACCACAGGAATTTTCACTTTTTACTTACTAGATTCGGAACTCATCAAAAGCATTCAATAATAACTCCAGTGCTGTTCTTTATAAATTACTAGCGACCCGCCCCTGTTTTGCACGGATACATATTATACACCTAAACCTTTCTCATGAATCACTCTGTCTATTGGTGGAAACCGTATGAAAATCCGTTCAGTAGTTTTTGAGTTTATCGCGAATAGACAGACAGACAGACGCAGTGAGGGACTGTGTTTTATAATATGAGAGCTAGATACACTTTCTGGGTGTGGCAGCATTCATTTTGAGAGCCTTTGCACAGCGGATGCAGGAAATGCTTCAAAAATTGCAACGAATTGCTTGCTGGTTACTCATTCGTCAAACTTTTGCTGCCCACCCCCTTTAACCACCAAACACGCAACCTGGCAATGAACTTTAATACTAACCGAACTTAAGGCACAATAATACACAGGTTGTTACGGAAAAAGGTAGTCATATTTAAGATACTGTTTACTTTCTTAAAGAATCCATATTCAATTCACATAAAAAAATGGACTTTCTGTACAAAGTTATCATCAGTTGATAAAAATTAGTATGAGAGGGCAATTTCTCTTCGATTTTCTATATTTTTCTCATTTGTTCATTTCTGTAGGCAGAAGTGGTATTTAAAATATGACTACGCATTTCCGTTACACCCTGTATAGTCACCTTATTGTGTATCCATAAATTCGCAGTGTTGGTTAAGGTTCACTCCCTCACAGAGAGAAAGCCTGTGGCCCAGCAGTGGGAACGGAGACTGATTACGCATCAACAGCGCCTTTTGGAACCAAACAAGTGTACGGATATCTAACAAGACATATAACGTTACGCAGATCCATATATTCATGCTCACTACTGTTTAAGGCTAAGATATAAGAATAAATATTGATAAACCCCTCATCATGTGCTGAAGTCCCGTTTTCTCCAGATATAGCTGCTACATATTAGGTTTCGATCACAATCGGCCTCTAATAGACGTCTATATACAGTCCTGAGGTCGCCTCTGCTGTAATTAGCTTACAGCTAAAGAAAATATATCGCCATGTTCGTTCAGATCCGCAAACACTTCCAGTAAAGCGATAATACTACGTTTGACTGATATAGAAGTTAGCTAGAAAGGACTGGGGGAAAATACAGAGCTAGTTTTGTCCCACGGCTTTGCTTTCGTAATCTATAGGAGCATACACTTTTTTATCATTAATACCACCATTTCACCTGATGGTAAGCAATGATGTGGTCGACGATGGAGCACGCTTGCCTAGCAGTTACTTATTCACTCTTGACTTAAAGATGGCCTAGGTTGTAGCTATCAGGAAACACAGAGTCAGCAGGGAATTCGACTCCTTAGCTGTAAGCACAATGAATGTGTTCCCAAAACTTTTTGTGCGTATAAATGGGATGCCCACCATGTATGTGCGATGATGGAACCTGTGGTACTAGAAAAAACTAGCCTATGGCCTTCAGGGAAAAGCTACGATATGCTTTTAATCAGTTAAAGATTTTTTGTGACCGGGACAGTAAGTATTACGAGTATATACCTCTACAAGCAATCTTATCACTTTTTCCTCTTAGATTGGTCAGTACGTTGTGTAGAAAATAACTCAAGCATTATCTCTCACACTCTCTTGAAACTTGTGTCGCTTCTCCAAATTGCAGAAATAGCCATACCATACATTTAAACTTTTAATTTTCACTTCAGCTTTACACATTATGAATAGGGATTTTTCTGGGTACAAAAATAATAATTTTATTTAGTTCGTAAGTTAGATTATCAAAAAATACTCGACACGAGTTTTTTGCATTACCAAACTAATAAAAAATGACAAAGATGAAACGCATCAAAGTTCAGGATTAAGTGCTTGTTACGTCACTAAACGGTGCAAAGTGTATCGAGGTGTGACGTCACTGTATCGTCCTCATTTTTAATTTAAGTGACATTTGAAAAAATAAATGTCCCATATTTTTTGGTAATCTATCTGATGGACTAATTATTTTTTTTTAGTAAACTAGCATTTTATCAGGTGATAAGTTACAACATTTATTTATTTTTCGACTCTTTCAAAGAACTAACAAAATTAGCCATGCATCACGTTACCTGGCACGTTATCAAAATGCTGGAAAACAAGTCTTTACTGATTGCAACACTGTTACTCCTTACAAGTACGCATTGCCTTTTTTTTTCAGGCAAAGAATCAGAATTAGAAGAGTCAGGATTCTGGGCCTTTTTCCCATTGACAACGATGTGAACGAATTTTTCGATGCCCAAGCAGTTCTACGCCTCCTCTTTTTATGCCACTTGTATACATTTTTTTTTTAGCTTGTTTAAACTTTGTACAATATATTTTTGTTTTTTTATTGGGACAAGCCTGCCACACTATTCCCAAACCACTGTAACTTCTGTAAGCCAGAATCAACAGTGGTCACCATCAGAAAAAAACATAATTTCTACTTCCCTCCTACAACACTTCGTACAACAAGTTTGTATCTGCAAATAGTTACGTATTTGTAGCCTTAATAAAGGAAGCAAGCTACAAAGATCCCACACATCACAGAGCATAGGCACTCCCCTTTGAAGCCAACCACAAGAAAGGCACTTACCTTCCTTTCAGTACCACATCTAGTACAACAGGATCTACATAATAAGCCGCTGGACAGTTATCTCAGCATCCCAGTTCTGAGAGCGACCATATCAGGATGTAACTGTGAGTTCTCTCGTTAAGTAACTCGATGTGGGTCAACCGTTACCGATGCCACCAAGTTATGGTCCAACCGTGGTTAGGGCGGGGCGGCTAAGCGGACGTATTTGATAATGTTGCTCGCATAATTATTGGGTGGCCTGCGGATTGAAAGGTTTGTGTTATGTTTTAGATGAGCTAGACTAAACTACAAGCAAGATAGAAGCAGTAGATTCTAGATAAAAAACTTTTTTACAAAAAAAACAACCGACTTTCAAAAAAAAATACTCTAATAATTAAAAAATAACTTTTATTTCGGAAGTCGGTGTTTGTAATTTATTTCTTCGTTATTTGACACCGACTTCCGAAATAAAAGTTATTTTTTAATTTTTAGAGTATTTTTTTTTGAAAGTCGGTTGTTTTTTTTTGTAAAAAAGTTTTTTATTTTTCACTTTTTAGTTGTTATACCCCACAACTAAAACTCCAATAACATGGAACGTGGAATTTAAACATTTGGAGTACACCAAAACGTCAACGAGGTAAACGTATTTTTCGTTTTTGTTCAGTTTCTCAAAAAGCGCTTAAGCAATTTCGATAAAATTTATATGGGACCACCTCGGGAGTATACTCTTTCGGCTAGAAAAAGAATTTTGAAAATCGGTCCACAACTGACGGAGAAATCGGCGGACATACATAAAACATACATACAGTCGAACATAGAACCTCCTCCTTTTTCGAAAGTCGGTTAATAAAATGACATTGTATCAGCGATAAACATTTATTTAAATTACATACTTATAAAATAGCTATAAAATTATAATTAAGACAAAAACTCCTAACAAAATAAAACTTAAATATAGTGTCAAAAATTCTTCGCTGACGACTGGAAGTGTGCCCAAAAGACTGGCGGTATTGCCAAATTGCATGGCAATGCTTAACCTCTGACCGAGGTAAATAGTTGTCAATAAGTCCAAATATATGGAATTGACATACCGAAATGTCACATGGTTAATCCAAAAAGTTTTTGACAATCGTTATTGCTGTTATGTCACTTTGTCACAGACTACATCTCAAAAGAGAAATATCTAACTGAAAGTCAACATAGGTTTTTGTCTAGTACAGTAGGATGATGCAAGTTTCCATACGATATACGATACGATGTGTGATTTTAAGCAAAGATTAACCTACCCACATAACTTAGGCTGTTACGAGTTACTAAAAAGTATTATCAAATCAAATTATTAGCCCCCACAAAGGTATTATTAAATCAATCAAATTAGGCTGAGAACCAGCACTTTTTGAACGTCAAAGTCATAAAAGAACTAATTCCTAGTATTTTAGCTAGGGAAGAAGAAGTGGCGCAACGAACTCCCCAGCATTGTCTTGATGTTGGCTATAAATAGGAACTTAGTGCCTTCTTATAACAGAATTTCTTCGTTCGTTTCATGAGGAGGATCTAAAACTTAACACTGTATGTAGCAGTGAACGCGCCTGAGAGTAATATTGCTTTTTTATAAAGAATCAAACGGGTATGCTATGCTAAGATTTTCACAAATTTTTCTTTTCCTTATCGTTATGAAATTCAATCCTAAACGTAATATCATTACACTTTTGATATGCAAAGATTACGCAAACCATCTACAAAATCAAAAAAAAACTTGAGAGGTGTCAAGAGACACCCGGATGGAACGAAGTTCCTTTCGATTAATTAGTGAAGGAATTGTAATATATATATTTTTTTTTTATTTATAATAAAAAAAAATTATTAACTACGCACACACGCACGCACGTAAGAAGTTATACTTCATCATCTCATCTCACCTCATCTCATCTCATCGCAGCTCAGCTCAGCTCAGATCAGCTAAGCTCAGCTCAGCTCAGCTCAGCTCAGCCCAGCTCAGCTCAGCTCAGCTCAGCTCAGCTCAGCTCAGTTCAGCTCAGCTCAGCTCAGCTCAGCTCAGCTCAGCTCAGCTCAGCTCAGCTCAGCTCAGCTCAGATCAGCTCAGCTCAGCTCAGCTCAGCTCAGCTCAGATCAGCTAAGCTCAGCTCAGCTCAGCTCAGCTCAGCTCAGCTCAGCTCAGCTCAGCTCAGCTCAGCTCAGCTCAACTCAACTCAACTCTTTAGCAATAACAACAACTATAACAAAAGTAATTGTAATAAAATTTTATTTTTTTTACTATAGCAAAAAGTGCCGTGACAACTTTTCGTAAGAATTTTTTCCGACTAGCCCCCTTTCACAACGCGCGATAAGGAACTTTGTTCCAATAAAAACCATAAGACAACCACATAAAGCAAACACACAGTACCAACATTACAAATAACAAATCAACATGGTCTGAATATGTGATACAAGACAGTTAGCAGTCTCGCATTGAGAGATCAAAGGCTGTATGTAGGTCGACCGTTACGATGCCAGGTATGCGTACTTGTGTGATGTTTGTTTTGATTGTCTATGGCAAATGGATGGCAAGAGAAATGAAAGAAAATAGCTGTGAACTTTGAGGAAATTGTGAGTATGAATCTTATAAGACACAGTTATAAGAGTAGAGGATGGAGGTAACGAACGATGGACGGATTGTGTAATTGTTTTTTAAGTTAGTAAGTAAGTAATAATTTACCTCGCAAAAAGTTTAGCGTAAGTATAGCTAATATGAGTGTTGAAATTACAAAAATGGCAATAGCTATTTCATCTAAATAAGACCCCTTTTTTGTGGGGTGGGAAATCATCCTATGACTTCTTCTCCCGCTCTGTGTTGAGCGGGAGGGCGTGTCAGACTTTTACTGACTAAATCCCACCCCTTTTTTGTGTGGAATCATTGAATGACATCTCCCGCTCTAGGGTGGAGCGAAAGGGCGTGTCAGCCTCTTACTGACTAAAACCCACCCCTGTTCCTTCCCTGCCCTGAATGCTCAAGGGCGAAGTAACTCTTTCGAATTTTTCCTCAACCCCTGGGCTTATGTTCCTGCCTTGCCTGAGTGCCCAGGGGCACGGTAACTCTGTTACGTAAAATAAGACCCCTGACCTTCATACTAGGATATTATCCAGTATCTGGAAGAACCGTGTACCTACTTTAAATGGTATAATGGTATTAATAGTAGTTTAAGTTAGTTAAGTATTTTAGAATATTTTTGTTGCATACATAAAATTAATTGTCGTCCATACAGATTTTTGATACGGGTGAGCACTCATTCTGATATTAACAATACAATTTTATTAATATCGTTTAGGTAGTGGTTAATAGATTATATGACGGGAAAGAAAGTGGCTATAGAGATAAATAAGGAAGCAGAAGACGTACTCTGTCAACAGCAAGTAAATTGAGATAAGGAAAGGAAGATGATGCAGTAGGAACTGCGTTTTAGAGTGGATAGCACAAGTCAAACAAAAACAAAAAAGAAAAAAAAAAAAAAGGGTTGAAACTGTGGAAATAAATCTACCGACTGGCTCAGTAACTCTATAAATAGTCAAACAAGGTTTTCGAAAAAGAAAAAACCTAATCAAATTATCTGTATTAGGAAAGTCATTGTTAAATATTAAACTTTCTGAGGAACAATGGCAACATTCGCTACGGTCCTTATGTCACGTAAGTCCGCGATAAAAATACAGGTTCGACTTAAAAACCCTGGCAGGCTCACACCCACATCTTTATCAATGCATGCCATCAATTGAATAATCACAGCGTTTTCCTTTACAGCACAAGCAGTCTTCATCATCTTTTTATGTCCCATATCCTAATTTTATTTGGGATCGGCATAACATGACTTCTTCATCCATATTTCTCTATATAAGTCATCATCTCAGTAGTCATACCCTTTCTACATAGATATATCATCACAAACAGTCATGCTGCCAGAGTTCTGGGCACTTTTTAACGGACGAAAAAAAAAGGAGGAGGTTCTCAATTCGACCGTATATATGTTTTTTTTGAAGTTATATTGCATCCATACTTCTCTATATAAGTCATCATCTCAGTAGTCATACCCTTTCTACATAGATATATCATCACAAACAGTCATGCTGCCGAGTTCTGGGCACTTTTTTAAGATTAATAGGCTCGCGCTTGACCACTATCTCACCTGATGGTAAGCGACGATATAGTGGTCGACGTAACCTATTCACTTTTGACTTAAAGACCTCCAGTTTGTAGAAATCAGGAAACACAAACTCCAGACTTAAGACTCTTTTTCCATTGACAGCGATGTGGATGGATTATTCGTTGCGCAATAAGTTCTAAACCCCCCTTTCTACGCCGCTTGTACAAATTCCCTTATATTTTTACTAGCTTTTACGTGTATCAATCAATCTGCTTAGCCTTTTTCCAACTATCTTCAGGTCGGCTTCCAGTCTAGCCGGATGCAGCTGAATACCAGTATTTTATATGGAGCGACTGCCTATCTGACCTCCACAACCCAGTTACTGGGTAATACGATACCCCTTGGTAAGACTGGTTGTCAGACTTTCGGGCTTCTGACAACCCGTAACGACTGTCAAAGATCCATGATTGACAGCCGGGACCAACAGCTTAACGTGATTTCCGAGGCACGGAGGAGTCTCGGTATGTAAAGATGGTCACCCAACTATGAACCAACCCCGGCTGTATTACTTTAGCCACGACTCACGATTCTTTAGACACTCTATACTAGTTTGTATTTATCTATAAATATATTTGTTTGAATACGAAACAGTCATACAAATTGATATTTGCAAGCACACCTCAGGGCCATCCACGCATATTTTTAGAACCATAACCTATGAATAATTCTAACACAATTCTGACCTTAGCAAGGCTTTCTATTCACAAGTGCTAAACAAAACAAGTTTGTCTACCGTCATAACTAAGATCCGTGCTCATAGTCACTGAGTCACTGAGTTCCGTGACGAACTGGGTTAAAGGCACGAATTAGTTGACGTCTTGACGAAATATGTCAAAATATAACAGATTAAAAAACCTTTAATAGAAGGATGTTGGTTAAGGAAGTTAATGTTCTGATCTATTGTGACGCAATTCCGTTGCTGGTTCTTGCGTGTGTTGTAAACCCAGTAGTGGATGTAGTTATTTATGAATGGAAATATTTTGTGAATGAATTTGCCAAGCACGTCATAACGGTTGTAAAAAAAATGTCTCATTTATTATCATTGTGTCTACTTATCATCACATCATTTCGAAAGTCCTACACTGCTTGACATAGGCCTCCTCCTAAGCATCGCCTCATTGACCGATCCTGTTCTTAATGTGGCACTCATCAGGTCATGGGTCTCCATTGCAGGAGGCCTTCCAACGATACGTCTTCCTGCCAGAACCTTTTGACGCAGGCTTGTCTATGCTCATAAAATATAGAAACCCTCAAATTATTCAGCAGCTGGTCCACAATGTTTCTCGGACAAATTACTATTTAATACTATGTAGGCATGTCCCTGCGGAAAGTCAAGGTTATAAGACTGCAGCTCCTTGTATATTAGCATCTCATTTGAATGAAGGCTCGATTCTAACTCACTTGAGATATTGCTGGAATAATTACAGGAGAGATGAACAAACGTATCCTACTTTAATATTGTAAATGTGAAAGTTTGTGAGGATGGATGTATGGATGTTTGTTAATCTTTCATGCAAAAACTACTGAACGGATTTTAACGAAACTTTACAGTAACATAGCTTCATCAAAGTAACGTATATGCAAGTGAGGCCGCTGGCTGAAGGCAGTAAGGAATAATTATAATTCAAAGTTCCAAAGTTGAGAAGTGAGATCACATGAGACTTGAAAGTAACTGGAGTGACGACCGCGTATCTGAAGAAAGCGTTACGTACGTTGGAAGATCTCCCATATAGTGGATCGATGACTGTGTGAATCTGCTGGATGCGTGAAGCACAGGATCGGTCGATGTGACGACTGAGGAAATAGGGGAGACTTAAGTCTAACTGTGAACGTTTCTTAGCTGAAAGTATGATAATGAAACATAACTATAAAAATGTAGAAGTAATAAATATACCTCTGTCAAACCTTTCAGGAATACAGGTATCGGTACTATTTTATGTACCTATACCTGTCAGTCAGAAGAGCCAAGAGCGAAAAGAATGTATTTCGTAGCCAACATGCAACCAACTTTCGTATACACAGTTATGCAATGATCTTTGACCTAGAACTTGCTGCTTGAAACAATCTGCTCGTTTAGACTTGTCTCGTGCAATGATTGCCAGAGAGGTGTCTTGGCATTTAATGTTTCCGCACGAAATATTCCAATGTCTCTATTTCATCAGGTGATGTCTTGGACAAAAATAATGTTTTTGCGCTTAAAAATGAACAACTTTCTTTATGAAAGTTAGGGTAAATTCTCAAAACAGAATTGGACTTTCCGTACAAAGTTATCTCCAGCTGATTAAAATTAGAATGAGAGGTCAATATTATTTCTCCGAATTTACTATGCCTTTCTTGAAAATAGTTGTGGTGGACAGAAGCAGTATTTAAAATATGACTTCTGTTACACTCTGTATAGAATTTGGTCTAGCGTCTTTGAGTGACGGTGTAGCGACATCTATGTTGCGACATACGAACTAAATTCACAAATCCTGCATCGCGCAAGCAGTGCAGCAGTTATCAGCGTGATTTTAACATATACATTAGTCCGAAATCAACCATCGGGTCAGAACTGCCCAGACCAGACACAACACCCGTCTGGTCGGAAGATCCTCCCTTTTCATTGGAGGTTTGCGGGACTTTACTCCCAAATTGGTAACCACTAGATTCCCATCGGACTATATCTTTATATTATATAGTAGGTACCTATTTCTTCCTTATAGTATTCTTCTATAGTATTTCTTCATTGTCCCATGTTATTTAGGATCTGCACCATACGTTTTCTGCTTCCATTCTCCACTGCCAACCACCTTGATATCATTCACTTCCCTTGCTTTCCTCTCATCTCATTCCTCACACAATGCAACTATTTATTTGAAGACCAAAGAAACGCCTCCTTTAATAATGACCTCCAACGGTGGTGTGGCATCTGAAGATGGAGCACCCTTGCCTAGAAGCAACCTATTCATTCTTGACTTAAAGACTCCCAGGTTGTAGCTATCAGGAAACATAGACTGTGGCAGGGAATTCCACTCCTTAACTGTACGCACAACGAATGTGTTCCCAAAACGCTTTGTGTGTGAAAATATACTGAATAAGCTTATTCTTTACTTTGAAGTGCCAACCCTACCCAACCGATCCCTATCCTCAATAGTGATAGAAGAAACTGTCTGTTAGAGTTGTATGCCGCTAAGTATATGTTGCAAGATTGGCAATAAACTTGAGGAGGTCGGGCCCCGGCCGGTATGTGGGTCGACCGTAACCGTTCTCCGCGCTGCGTCGACGCACCGAGCTCGCGACACTATTCTGATGCGGATATTAACATTTAGTTTTGTTTATTTTATTTAGATTGTTGTTAAAATGAAAAGGAGTGATAGAAAAAAGTATTTAATTAGCAAATATGATATTTTAAAGTTAATTATAAAGATTAGGCGACTGTTAATTGCTGGGTGGGTGATAAAAAGTGATTGATGAATAATATCAAGACTCTTAGTAATTATATCTCGGAAGAATTTCTTCTTTCTTATTTGTTCCTACATTTCGGTCATGGTTTAAACTTTAATTGACTCTTATATTTTTAGCCTATAGCTCATAACGATCCGAAAAGAGAAGAAGACTCGTGGATGCCAAACCATGTATATTTTTGCCTTACTGCCACTATGACATCCACTAACCGGCATTAGGCCCGCGTTATAGATGGCCAATACCCTCTCATAGAGAGGAGGCCTGTATCCGAGCAGTACTTCAATAGCCTTTCTATCCTGAAACTACACTTGTGATAGTTAAATGTGGGTTATTATTATCATAATCTATAACATGTCTCGTAGTTCGTGTTCGTGTTGTGTTAGTAGTGTGTGTGTATGTAAGTGTGTGTGTGTTGCTTCTTGGCAAAAGGCCGCCAACGATTTCTACTGTTTCTTGTCTCTTGCAACTCTTCTCCAGTTTCGCTGTCAGCTGCTGTCAGTTTAAGTTCATCCTCCTATCTTTTGTGCTATCGACCTCTATTTTACCATTTCTAGGGTATCATTCAGTAGCGATTTTGCTCCATTTATCCTGAGGGCTCTATAACATGTGACCCGCCCATCTCCACTACATTTAGTCTATCTTAGTGAGGATGTCTGTCACTCCTGTCCTAGCTCTTATAGACGTGTCCTTTCTCTGTCTAGTTTGCTGATTCCCAGCATGCATGCCCAGTGAGAACATTATAGGTTGATTATGCTAAGGGATGATGGCAGGAAGAGGGGTAGACTGTCTTTCCTGTTACTAGATTTGTAAGCTATGCTTAGTGTAAATGCTAAAGTGAAGACACTAATGAAACTCATGTTTAATAGTGGATATCAACTATGTACCTAACAATTGGTCCCTCTGACCTTACATGCTGTTAAACATATGAGTCATGGCAGTTGCTAACCGCGGGGTACTTGGTGACCTGTAATACCTACAGGCTCATATATAAATCTATTTCAGGCACCAGTTTCTCACAAAGTTAAACCCTGGATTTTGAACAGTAAAGATAAGCATTAAGTAACTTTGTGGTGAGTAAATAAACGTTTTATATTGTTACTAGCGACCCGCTCCAGGTTGGCACATGAATCTTTTGGAGAAAACCGCATGAAGATTCGTTCAGTAGTTTTTGAGTTTATCGCGGACAGACAGACAGATGCGGTGGGGGCTTTGTGATTTTATATTATTATTCTTAGATAGCGTCCACAATTTCTGTGAAACAATAACTATTAACGTTTCTTTCGAATAATCTGTGATGCATGCTTTAATTACGATTAGCTCATACTTAACTCTGATGAAATACTTATACCTAAGCATAAATATAGCATAATCAGCCTATAATGTTCCCACTGCTGGGACACAGGCCTCCTCTCTGTGAGAGGGTGTGGGCCTTAATCCACCACGCGGGCCCAACGCGGGTTGGTGGATGTCACATGTCTTCGAAGTTTTGGTTCCAGGACATGCCGGTTCCCTAACGATGTTTTCCTTCACCGTTTTGAGAGCTTCTACTATTAATATTCATTACTCCCTTGTTCAAATAATAAAACCTGTTACATCAAAAATTTTGTAAAATCATCACTTATTTAAAGTTTCATATTACCGTCAAGTCATTTCCTAACGGACAATTTAATTTTCCTCTAAAAAAAACCTAACCTACGTAAAAACTAAATGACGTATGTTTTATATAATTTGCCAATTAATTGTTTAGAAATACGTCAGAGGAAAGAGGGAAACGGATATATGTGGGTAGAAAAGGAAAGAAGGAAGGAAGGAAGACAGAGTAGAGTAGGTACACGTATCATTTTATTATAAAAAGGTTATACGGACCAACGTCACGCAATCTGTACTTGCGTATTTCATGTTACTTACCTACGTCTTATAATGATACCACAGGATGTTAAAATATGCAAGTATGACGACAGCTAAAAAGAATTAAATAAAAACAAAACTGCAAAATACATTTTCGGTTTAAGGAAAACCATGAGCGAGATTTTTGATAAGAAGTAAAAATAAAAAAGTTTATTTTAAAAAGTCTTTCATAAAAATATTCTCTCCAGAATACGGCCGCAGACCAAGTTTTACGCACGAAACGACATTTTGACTATTTGAATACCATTTAGTAGCTTTTCAAAGAATTAGAGGCTGGTAACGAATACACACTGGCATATAAACTAGGCCACATGATTGTAAGTGGTTCCTTGAACTTAGTCATTATGAAAAGTAGGTTTAAACGCAGTATTGTTCGTCAAATGTTTTTCAGTTTTCTATTTTGCTTTTTGCAACTAATTTTGTTCCTTTGTCTTTGAGTCAGTTCTTTTTTTAGATGTTAGTCGATTTAGTTTAAATTAAAAAATATGTTTGGTTCTTTCTTTAAAAGACCACTACAGACACTAAGCTGCATGGTCCTCATATAGAAAAATGTGAATGCGAGGAACTATGTATGTCGTTATATTCATGTAGATTTTATGATTGTCTGGCAGTTTGAGTATTTTTGCGGCCCACTCAAATGTCCTTACTTTGGTATTGTTCGTCGGTTCGTTGAGCTCCTCAAAGTTCTGAGTTGAGCTTCGCGATGACTGACAAATGCTTGCACTGTCTGGACAGGTCCACTCGAATTCGTGTGTTGCTTTCTTCAAAAAGCTCATCCCAGACATAAACGTACATGGTTCTCATATGATTTAACCAGTACACATTGTATGAAATTGAACACTATAAAAGAGACTTTGACCTCTGAGTTTGTTTCGGTGTTTCTTCTCAGGGTAGTCAGCTAGGAAACACCGGCCTCATCTAGCTTAAACTGACAAAAAACATTGACGTGTAAAAGTGTTCCTTGTAACCTATTTACTGAATAAACATCATTTATCATTTAGAATGAGAGGTTTATTTTCTGGGTTGTTGGAGGTTCTAATTCGTCTAGTTTTAGAGTTATTTCTGCTGAAAAACTTGTCTTGTTTGTTTATCCTGTTTTTAAAAACGTTCCCCCACATTAGGAACTACTCCTGTATCGTGGGTGCGTTCACAAACATGTAAATTCACAAACACAAGACACTCAGACCAATATATCTGTAGGCCATAAAAATATTTGTTCCGTGCGGGAATCGAACCCGCGACAGGCAGCACAGCAGCCGAACGCTCAAGCTGTTGGTTTTACGACTTGAGCTCATCTTATCAATCATTATATTATTTTGAAAAATGTCTATTCGAATTAATTTCGTGTTGTGCTTTGAAGTTTTATGGAACAGCTTTTTAAAGTGGCACGTAACGTTGCCCGGGGTAAAATTTGCAATCTGATAGTTTCAAAATAATGTAGTTAAGGTATTTTTTATTATTGTCATAGCAAACTGCTGAAACATAACATTTTATTCATACTTCTCAAGGCATGATTTTGTATGTATGTATGTCGGGCTGGATTCCGCAAAAGGCATGATCTTTAAATCATAATATTATTTAAGTAGAGTCTAATTACCCTCGCGAAATCTACACGATATAATAGTAAAGAACTATTTTCTGTATTTTTTTTTTCAATATTATACGAGTATACTTACTCGTAGTAATGTCGGAGATAATCGAGGCAATGGTCAATTTCAATCTATTTTGTTAAATAACATTAAAACTGTCTATTTTAAAATTATTAAAAAATACGATTGACTCCCTACCCTTTCATTTGATATGTCGCACGGTGCAGTTATAAAAACTTTATTTTTTAATTTTCCGATTTACTCCTCAAAAGTGAATCCCTCATTCAAATTTTTATTTATTTACATTTGACGTTTGTGTTTAGGTTTCCGATATTTATGTGTAGGTATACCAAAATTCAACTTAATCGGTCTTGTGGATTTGGAGAAAATTGCCTGTGACAGACGGACAGACAGACACACGAGTGATCCTGGCTGGAGGTTTTCGTTTCATTCGGACGTTCGGAACCCTAGTAAAAAAAAATATAATTGCCAAAAAACTGACTGATAAAAAACAACTAAAAAGTTCAAACAAGTCACTTTTGAAGCAGTCTCACAGTCAATGCAGTTGGTGGCATCAAATCTGTGATTGAACTAAAATAAATTATTATTTTTTATTTTATTATTTCCTACATTTTAGTGAGTAATCTCTTTATTATTTTCTTTTACTATAAATATTATCTAATAACTAACTATTTATAACCTAACTACATAAGTACAATATAAATATATAAAAAAAAACACAGAATATACTTAGGCTTCAAAGTATTCCTCCACATCACTGTCACCTGGGCAAGCAGGAAACGTGCCCAGAAGACTGGCAGCATTGCCACGTTGAATGGCAATGCTAATTTTTTGGGCGAAGACCTAGCCAGCCCTCTGGTCACGCAAAGTGTCAACAAGTCGGTGAGAAAAATCTTTAAAAAGATGATGTGCACTCGGACCCCATGACCCAAGTGAGTGAGTTATATTTTTGGAATCGTCTCCTCGAGCTCTTTAATAATTTTATACCACACATGACCAGGTCATGGAGATTACGAAGAGAATAGTGATTATTAGCGATTTAGTGTTCGTGTAATAAGTTGTTGAGACCCGTCAGCGCCCTGCGCGCGCGAAACTCGCACATCTGGCATACCCGCGCTATTTTCCCGCCATTGACATGTTTATGACTTTGTTTACATAAAACGGTTCGCTGACGCTTCTATTGGTGCTAGGCACTTGAAGTTTTTTTTATTGGGTTGTTGAATAAACAGACCTTATCATAAAATGTAAACAATACTTGTGTTACGAGAGTTGAATTCTAATCAAATGCTGTTATCAACGATTTGGCGGGAATAGTATTTGTTCACGTATTAGGTTCATTTCTGATAAAACCACTGTATCAATTTACACGAAATTTTGCATGTTATACTATGAATATACAAGTAGTTTAATAACAATGTTTTTTTTGTAGAGTCCGATACAATATTTTCCTATTATTCATTCTCAAACTTCATATCACGAAAACCAAACCAAGTAACGGCTTTTTCAAATTACGTTACTGCGTTTGCGTTGCGTTTTGTGATGCGTTTTTTTTCTAATACTATGTAATAACTACCTAACAATAAATAAATACCTTCACACTGTGTTCAAACACACAGAAAGTCACATCATTCACCCTCACAATAACAATGTAAACAAAACCGTTTGACCTTGACAAGAAATGTCATAACGTAATCATTTTTCAAAATATTTATCTAAAACGATGTTATAATGACGTAATAACAACATAGTAATGAATATATAAACACAACATATCACATAAACAAACACGAAACTAATTAAAACACACAATATCAACAAATTGTCGTCCGCTGTTGACAAACATAAACATGCAAATAAAAACATTTTTTAAAATTTTTCAAAACAGTATTTCTCTATGGAAATGTTTGTAAAAGTACGATACTATCACGCTCCGAGTGTGTAAAAATTTCCACAGGAATATGACGTTTCGTTATGTAATCATAGAGGTTTAAAGAACGCGTGCCACCCGCGGTCCGAAAGGGCCTTACGGGCAGTGGTCCGTATTCTGGGTTCGCGGTCCGAAAGGGCCTTACGGTAGCTGACGGTAAAGCATATTTGGTTAATTAATTGGTGTAAAATAATTTATCCCATACCCAGCTCGTAACAATATTAATATAGTATGATTTAGTTAACTTGCAAATGCTGGGTTTGGACCAGAAGATATAAATATTAATAATAATAAATTGGAGGCCAATTTTCAGGGTTCCGTACCCAGAGGGTCTGCACAAACCCCTATTGCTGTCACTCACGTGTCCGTCTGTCCGTCGTCTGTCACACAGGTTTTACAGCCAAATGGTTGGAGCTACAGTCTTCAAATTTTCACAGTTTAAGCATCTTGTTGACCTAAAGCCATACATCAAGTAGTCAAAAATACGGAACCCTAAATGTGGGAATTAATTAGCCGGTTTTTAAATTACATACAAGCGCGTATATAGGGGAAGAGAGTATCAAAAATTCTTCTACCTCACTGTCAATGGGAAAATGCCCAAAACAATGGCAGCATTGAATGGCAATGATGTTCATTTGGCTGGAAATAAGAGCAGCCCTCTGCTTAATCGACATTATTTTTAACACGGAGTCTGGGAGTCTTCAAGTCGAGAGTGAATAGGTTACTTCTAAGCAAGCGTGCTCCATCTTCGACCACATCATCGCTTACCATCGGGTGAGATAATGCTCAAACGCGAGCCTAAAAAAACATCTTTTTAATATTAAAACAGTACCAAGAATTAAAACAATCAATCTAATACGCGCACGTTTCTCTGAAGCAATATAGGACACTATCCGTACTATAACAAAAAGGAACCTTGAACGATTGTATTAAATCATCGTCGACGCGAGGCCGTGGGCGTAGCACGACGTCACTGCGACCACGTCACGTGACGTCACGCCGAGGTCAACGAACGACCGCCAGTTTATTTTGGCGCGCGTTCTGCAAAAAAAGCCGGCGCCATCTTGTATTTCACATTTCGCAATGTATCTTACCCGCTGCCGGCTTTTAACGTTTTGTTTGATTATTTGATCGATTAAAACAATAAATTGTTGTTGTAATTGATTATTTCGGGATTTAAATTGAAAATTAATTTTATTACAAAGTTAATTTCGTTTACATTGCGTGCAAATGTGTAGTAAAAAATTAATCTATTAGTTCACAAGCACTCGTTCACGAAAATAGATTCAGAAACGTGTTTATAGCCCAAAAAAATAGTTATTATTGGATTGTTATGCAAACGAAGTTGTTGAACGGATAAAAAAATAATTACAACGCAAAAAAAGTCCTTGCGAAACTTGCCAAACTGGTTCTGACGTCATAATAGGAGTTGCAGATTTTTTATAGTCTCCGAAAATATTTGACCGGGCGACGAACTCAACGTATCCAGCGACCCTGACCATCGAGGCACTTGTGACGAAATGTGACGAAATGTTACTAAGTATTTGTGACGCGTTGAGAATGATAATTGAGGAGTACGTGATAAGGGGAGAGCCGCCTAATTTACACTTCAGAGTTATTTCTTGGAATAATTTCGAGACAATACGTAATGGAAGGATTTTAGAAGTTTCGGGATACCTATTTGGATTTTTTTAAGTTTGAGGAACTAATCCAACTCTTTTTAACAGCGATTGCTAATATTTTAACAATTTTTCATAACAGGATTCATTGAAGTTCACAAAAAAATCATTTGTCAACTGTTGCCATGCAGAATTCCTAAACCATAGACAAATAGAACAAGTTAAGTCATTAGGCTTAGGCTCTTCTTCCTCTGATATATAGCCTATCGCTGTTGGCTTGTACTAGTAGTTTAGTCTTGTGCCATATTAATAACCAGTTCCATACCAATTACTTTGGCGTTTTTTGGGGTTTCCTGCGAAGTTTACGAGGACGTCAACCCGTCAATTGACTTCTTTACCACCTGACGACCTGACTAATCTACAAACGTTTTAAACTTTATGACTCTCATATTTTGTTAATGATTTTGATGCTAACTGGAGAACGTGCAGCAGTGTAACTATCTTGATTTTTTTGTTACAATCCTACTAATATTATAAATGCGAAAGTATAGATGGATGTTTGTTACTCTCTCACGCCAGAACGGCTGAATGGATTTGGATGAAATTTGGCACAGAGATGAATAATCCAGAATAGCAACATAACCTATAATTAATAGTGGGATAAGTACTAATTCTACTCGGGAGAAGCCATTGGCAGAAGCTACTTAGAAATTGTTCTATGTTCGACTGTATCTATGTGTTTTTTTTTAATGTATGTCCTCAAAGGAGGAGGTTCTATGTTCGACTGTATGTATGTTTTTTTTTTAATGTATGTCCACCGATTTCGCTGTCAATTGTAGACCGATATTCAAAGTTCTTTATCCGAAAGAATATACTCCAAAGGTGGTCCCATATAAATTTTATCGAAATTACATTAGCGCTTTTTGAAAAAATCAACAAAAACATAAAACGTGTATACGTAGATGACGTTTTTATCTCCTCCAATTACGAGCACGTTCCATGTTATTGGGGTTTTGAGTTCTGGGGTATAGCAACCAAAAAGTGAAAAATAATTTCTTTTTTACAAAAAATACAACCGACTTTCAATAAAGAAAATACACTTAAAATTTAAAAATAACTTTTATTTCGGAAGTCAGTGTCAATTAACAAAGAAATAAAATATAGGTAAACACCGACTTCCGAAATTACAGTTATTTTTCAATTTTAAATGTAAGTATTTTCTTTTTTGAAAGTCGGTTGTATTTTTTGTATTTTTTTTTTTTTAACTTGCTCTGCTCGTATGTATGTTTGTAAGTGGTCCGTCAATATTTGCAAACCATTTTTCGACCATTTGTTGGTATCCGATTGAGCTGAAATTTTGCATTCACCTTTAGTTCTGGTAAAAATGCATTTTTATGATAAGCATAACCTGAATCGATCTTCCAGGAAAAGCTCCAGATGAAGGAACTCTTCAATGCTCAACGGCACGGCCACGAAATATTTTGTACACATTTATTTTTGAGATAGCCGGTATTTTTTTCTTTTTTTTTTGGGTTGGCAAATCATCCTATGACTTCTCCCGCTCTGGATGGAGCGGGAGGGCGTGTCAGACTTTTACTGACTAAAACCCACCCCTGTATCCTTGCCTGAGTGCCCAGAGGCGCGCTAACTCTGTTAGGTACGAGTTTATAAAAGCTTGTTTAAAAATATTTTTTTAACTATAAACTTATTTGTAAATCAGCGGTCATGATTGGAATAAAATGTTTCTAAATCAATCAACCACTGCTGCAAAGGCGATAGAGTTTTCAAAGCCTTTTCCTCATTCATTCATATTTAATTTTTTCTTTAACCGTCCGAGATACTTTTGTTCCGATGCATTTTAAAAAAAGAACTAAATGGTTAGGTAGTGCTTTAGTTTTGTTTTGACTTTTCTATATCAGTCAGAAGTATCTATGTAATCTTGAAGAAAATGCTTCGCGTCTCACGTTATTTTTCTTCATAAGTTACAAAATAATTTAATAATAAATGCATAACAAAACACATTATAATGATACCTTAAAAAAAAACTAGATAATTAATACTAATAGTGGTTCTAACCACCGGATCGTATCGTATCATGCCGTGTGATCTGACCATCATTTAATTCTAGTCCGGAACTCCGCCATTTTATAGACGTTTGCTATCTCATTATTATCTATGGATAGTGAGAGGGTTGCTCATTGGCTGGTTCTTGACTATTTTTATTATAGGTCAAGTAAAATGATTACAAAAAAACCGGCCAAGTGTGTGTCGGACTTCGCACATTTAGGGTTCCGTACTAAATGAGGGAAATTTCAAAAAAAAAAACTGATTTATCAATATATTATTATTAGTTAGTAAAATATACGTAATTATACACATTATCAGCAAATTTCAAGTTCATAGGTCAATGGGAAGTTAAAAAATTCTTCGGAACAAAATTTTGTGACAGACGAGGGACAGACGGATACGTGAGTGACAGCAATAGGGTTCCGTTTGGACTCTTTGGGTACGAAACCCTAAAATGAGGGAATTACAAAGAAAAAATCTGATTTATCATTATATTGGTATTTGTTAGTAAAATATACGAATTAATAAACATTATCACCAAATTTCAAGTTCATTGACATAGGATGGGAAGTTAAAAAATTCTTCGGAACAAAATTTTCTGACAGACGATGGACAGACAGACAACGGACGGACGGACAGACGGACACTTGAGTGACAGCAATAGGGCTTCGTTTGGACCCTTCGGGTACGGAACCCAAAAATGTGTGTTTAGTTATGCAGAATAATCAGCGTATGTTCTTCGATATTTCACTGATATGCATTAACCTCGAAAATCACAAAACAATGCGGGATACGTTGCAGTTTATTTTTCATAAAGAAAGTTTAATAACACCTTCGGTTGGCAAAACCTATGAGTGATGATGTAGATCATCACTTTTATTAAAAAGATGACGAGAAGATTTTATACTTAGTGCATTTTCAGTCTGCGAAAAAATATGATAATGGCCACAAACAAATATAATGTAGGGATGATAAACCTATTACGTACCTACGGGAAATCTGTCATTACAGCTCATGCTTTTCTGTAAGTACGTAATACTAAGTAGTGTACCATATTCTCCATGTTTAAATACTTCATACCAATTCCATTCCATCCAACTCTAAAAATGATTAAACTCTTCGCAGAAGGCAGGCCCCCGAGTTCAACGCCTTTATGGTCACTAGTCCAAAATAATTGCGCATCGTGGTGTAACCTGAACATCAACCTACCCCACGTGGTAACATGACTCATATTCCTTAGTAAGTACCAAAATAAATGCGTAAAATTCCTAAATACTATCATTAAAGAGGCGCCACTAGCGAACAAAGTTTTTTTTTAGTTACAGGTCATTAAACTTAGGTAATAATGTTTGTTCTAGTTGCTAAGTACCTAATCTAACAGGTGGTCTACCTCTAGTATTAATTAATGCCTCATATTGGGTTCAATACCATCTGCAGTCTGTACTCAAGTGACACATGAAAACTACTGGCAATGTAGGAATGTCATACTATTTTTAAACGGGTGGCTTGTCTACGGAAACCAATATGGCGCTTTGAAGTTTTCCCACGCAAATTCTATTGTATGGATGTGATTGATATTATTGTATGTTTGAATAGCATGTGTTTTTTTTAATATTAAGTCAGCTCGTTTCATAAATTGCCTAAATATATATAATTTAGATTTACATGTTAAATTTTTCCTACTACAAATTTTATTTGGTTCTAAGTGATGTAATAGTAATTTTTCCATATTTTCCATAACATCTACTGTGTAACAATCATGATTGGTTTGTTCAGCTTGTAATAAATCAAACAAGTGTTTGTAGAGTTAAGTCATTGTTACCATACCAAATAGTGTTAATGCCGTTTATAAACACCTTTTATATTACTTACAAAACGTTCATTAGGTCCAACAAATTCTCGTAAGCTCTCCATAGACTCCATAAAGATTTTTTTTCATTGAATTAAAAAAAAATATGATAAGTCAAATTGAAAAACTTAAAGTCAACGCCAGCAGTCTATTTTTATTTCTTCTAAATACCATATACAACTTGATTGATAAGCCAGTAATAATCGGAATACCACGTAAAAAGTGATGCAGATTGTCTATAAAAAACCAACAAATCACTGTGAACAAGCAGGTAAGTGTCGGATGGAACATTTCTTCCTAGTTTCTTAGTTCCGTGGTCGTTCCAATTTAGCGTTCATTCCCCCGAGTCGTGAATACTCGCGATTTCTCCGTCACTTGTGCGGCAAATGTATTAATTATATTCAGCCTTGTCTACTGGTCGGTATGACAATACTGATTTCGCACTATAATTTTTATTTAACGATCTGTTTTTGCTTTTGATTATGGTGTTAGATAATGATATTAATAGTTTGTTGTCTTTGGTTTAATCTTGTTTTTATTGAAAGTTTTGTTTAGCGCATGTAAAGATTTCTTTTTGGAACGAAGTTCCTTATCGCGCGTTGTGAAAGGGGGCTAGACGGAAAAAATTCTTACGAAAAGTTGTCACGACACTAATGAGGCTGTCCATCCAAAAAGATTGTGTTGGAAAAACAATCTAATAAAAAAAATTCTTACGAAAAGTTGTCACGACACTAATGAGGCTGTCCATCCAAAAAGATTGTGTTGGAAAAACAATCTAATAAAAAAAATTCTTACGAAAAGTTGTCACGACACTAATGAGGCTGTCCATCCAAAAAGATTGTGTTGGAAAAACAATCTAATAAAAACTTCTTGTATTTTTGGTGGGTAGGTACAAAGTTGCTGAGCTGAGCTGAGCTGAGCTGAGCTGAGCTGAGCTGAGCTGAGCTGAGCTGAGCTGAGCTGAGCTGAGCTGAGCTGAGCTGAGCTGAGCTGAGCTGAGCTGAGCTGAGCTGAGCTGAGCTGAGCTGAGCTGAGCTGAGCTGAGCTGAGCTGAGCTGAGCTGAGCTGAGCTGAGCTAAGCTGAGCTGAGCTGAGCTGAGCTGAGCTGCGATGAGATGAGATGAGATGAGATGATGAAGTATAACTTCTTACGTGCGTGCGTGTGTACGTAGTTAATAATAAAAAAAATATTATAAATTAAAAAAAATAAAATTATATTACAATTCCTACACTAATTAATCAAAAGGAACTTCGTTCCATCCGGGTGTCCCTTGACACCTCTCAAGTTTTTTTTTTTATTCTTCTATTTTAAATAGATATCAACCAGTAGTCAAGCAGTTATAAACTTGTGAAATGTGCTAATCCTGAAGACATTTCCTCATTTACGTCATGATTGAAGTGCTGTTTAGGATCATTACACTCAGCAAACAAAATAAATGTAGCCGCAGTCTGCACGACCGTGTACGTACCCTAACTCTCACTTCCTCACAGACACTTAATTGGGGCCTCTTCCAAACCTTCTGGTAGCACCCGTATCCTCCACGCTCCTCTGCCACGAGCAGGTTGGTGACCGGCATGACCCCCAGATAGCCAGCTCGTCCCAGTCACTGGTGACGGCTGCTAACCGTCAACGCTCGGGTATTTTGACAGCCAAGATGGTTGAACCCACTCCTCGTAGCTAATTGGATAGGAAATATAAAATGGTAAAGAGCGAGTTCGATTGAAGGTGGATGGTTCCGTACTTTTTAGGAGTATAAGGCCGTGTCATACCTCGGGATTAACCACTCTTCTAAGTACCTATGTTAGATTTCCGGCAAAGGCAGCGAGAGTGTTAGATTAGTAGTTAGAGGAAAAATTATTTGATGATTTTCCATCATAAAAAGGTATGTTACATTTAAAAACTAAGAAGTTTTTAAATGTGGTGTTTTGGGGGGCAGTATTATTGTCTAAAAAGTGCTGGCTCTCTGCCAAATTTGAACTAATACCATTTGATTTTAAACGATTTCAGTACCAAGTAACCTCGAAGGGTGACATTATCACGGCAAAATTTTACTGACAAAATACTTCACCAGTTCCACAGCTTCGTCGGTGGCAGCGCGTAGGTCGCTTCGGCTCCAAGTTTTGAGGCGTAGTAACTCAATACACCATACCTGGCATAATATCAAAGGGGAAAAGGATCATAATAACATATGATGTTCAGATGGACGAAGGAAAGTGAGCCTGCATATTTTATTGCGAGACACGGACTCCTAAAAACTGCGGAAAATCTTCTAACAAGTTGTAAATCTTTATACCTATCACAAGATAATTATCACTCATAAAACTATAATGATTACATGTTTTGCCGCTTCCTTTGCTGTTTCGCGATACATTTTTTTTTCAAACTCAATCTAGGGGATAGGTAATTAATATCTGTCAAATTAATCGGTGTATTTACGACCGTTTTTATAACTACATGACTAATTTTTTTTGACATTTCGTGGTGGCGCTGCTTGTCAAGGGAATGAGAAACGTCACTGTCGAATTCCATAGAATTTTCAGTTTAGTTCTTGGTTTTGCCGCGTGCTAATTTACACTGGCTTCTCCGCATGACATGTCAATCAGTTTGTTAAAGCTTCCCATGCTAAATCAAGTTTTTTTATAGATATTATTATTTTTCGGAATGAAAAGTAATGATGTGAAGCTTTGTGATATCTGTCATGTTAGTTAAGAGGAAAGTCTTTTGCTAATCATAGTTCATTCATATGAGTGATATTGATAAGTCATAATTAAATACATAGCTTCTGTATATAATTCATCATATTGTATTTTTTGCGCCTCTTGCTTTGAAAACAGTTCGTACATGTTAGTACCTACATTCATCCATTGTAGGTACTATAGGTTATAATTGAGATTGATGAGAATAACTTCATTAATAAAGACGATTACGATCTAAAGAACTGACGAATATAGACTTTAAAAATGTTATTGTATACTCGTACCTATAGTTTTGTTACAATACCCTTGGAAAGAAGAGTAAAATTAATTTTTAGTAAGCGAACATCGGTTCCAAATGGTCAGAGTACCTAAACATAGCCTTACATTTTTCTTTCTATTATAAGTTTTCTTCCTTTTCAACACAAACAATATGAGGAAGGCCCATATTTAGCCACTATTAAATGTTGTCACCGATGATGCAAGCTTTTCTAGACGTACCTTACCTATTCACTCCATAACTCAAAGACTCCCAGGTCATAGCTTTAAATCTCAAGTCTTTTGCAATCCCATAAAATAGGCCTCGCCGAAATGACGCCACTCCTTCCGCATCCATTCACTCCCTCACTCACATTCATCATTCAAACATTCAGTTCAGTTCACACGTTCACAAACGATTGATATCAGTCCGTGTGATATCGCCTTAATTACTGGCGGGTCGATGACCGGGACATAAAAAGTTCGCGCCGAGTTGAATGTCTATGGCCCGACCACGTGCTCGTTTGTTTATGTTGGAGCGCGGGAAATCGTGTTTGTGTTTTTGGTATTAAGTTATTTGTTGTTTTAGTTTAAAAGGTGATTAAGATTTTTGATGGATAAGGCCATTTTCTGCATTATTTATGAGTAAATTGGAATTATTAAATGTTAATATTATAAGGTTGTGGGCTGACTCTTTAGAAATATGTGATCTAGGAAAGTGAATAATGATGTTCTGAGTATTTTTCCTAAAATTCAGTTTAAATTTGATTTTTATTAAGGTTTCACAGATTTAAAAACATTTCAAAATTGGCAGTTGATGAATCTTGATCCTCCTGCCCTTTTCTACATAATTTCGGGTCGACCATCATCTCATCTCAATAGTCACTTCCTCGACGTCCACTGCTGAACATAGGCCTATCCAAAGTGTCGCTATAACGACTAGCCATAACGTTGACGTCCACTGCTGGACATAGGCATCCCCTAAGTGTCGCTATAAAGACTAGCCATATCGTTGACGACCACTGCTGGACATAGGCCTCCCCCAAGTGTCGTCGCAACAACGACCAGCCATATCGTTGACGATGACAGCTGGACATAGGCCTCCCCCAAGTGTCGCTATAACGACTAGCCATATCGTTGACGACGACTGCTGGATATAGGCCTCCCGCAAGTATCACTATAACGACTAGCCATATCGTTGACGGCCAAAGCTGGACATACTAGGCCTCCCCCAAGTGTCGCTATAACTACTAGCCATATCGTTGACGACCACTGCTGGATATAGGCCTCCCTCAAGCGTCGTCGCTACAACGACCAGGCACATCGTCGACGAACACTACTGGACATAGGCCTCCCCCAAACGTCGTCGCTACAACGACCAGGCACATCGTCGACGTCCACTGCTGGACATAGGCCTTCGCCAAACGTCGTCGCTACAACGACCAGGCACATCGTCGACAAGCACTACTGGACGTAGGCCTCCCCCGACCGTCGTCGCTACAACGACCAGCCATATCGTTGACGTCTTTGCTGAATGTAGGCCTCCCCCAAGAGTCGCTACTACGACCAGCCATATCTTCGACATCCACTGCTGGACAGAGGCCGCCCCAAGTGTCGCTACAACCAGGTCCTCACTGGACACGGAAGATTCGGGAGGTTCCTGTGTAGGATAAGGCGGAGGGAAACGCCGGGATGTCCCCACTGTGAGGATCGCCCAGAGGACACGGTGGAGCACACGGTGGAGATCTGCCCCGCTTGGGCGGAGCCCCACCGTGTCCTCGTGCAGTCGATCGGCGGCAGCGACCTCTCGCCCCAGGCCCTGGTCCAGGCCATGGTACGAAGCGAGAGGGAATGAGAAGCAGTCTCCTCCTTCTGCGAAGCAGTAATGCTCGCGAAGGAGGAGGCGGAACGGGTTAGGGAGAGGCTGCAACGACAGCCTCGCCCTAACGCCCTCAGCAGCAGCCGCCGCAGGAGACGCCAGGAGCTTCCGGCGCCGCGAGACGATTTCCGACCAACGTAGACCCGGGCCTGCGGACGGCGAGTAATGGGTAGCTCGCCGTCCGATCAGCACCAGGCCCGAGAGTCGACGGCGCGTAGCCACGCGCGCCTCAATGAGTTGTCAGCAAACAGGACGGGGCCCGTCATGGCCGATGCCTGCCCGGGGATTGAGGATAAATTCTTAAGAGTTACCTCGCCCCTGGGCATCGAGGGCAGGGAGGAGGAACAGGGATGGCTTTTAGTCAGTACACGCCCTCCCGCTCCACCCAGAGCAGTAGAAGTCATTGGATGATTTCCCACCCCACGACCAGCCATATCGTCGACGTCCACTGCTGGACATAGGCCTGCCCCAAATGTCGCTACATTATAGCCGTATGGACGTCTAGCAAATTCATATAGCAATTCATCCATGGTTTCATCGAATACTGACGAACTTAGACTCCTTCCAAAATGGCTATACACAACAATATAAGCAAACTTAGTCAAATTCATGTCGGAAACACACCACATCAAAAGGCCAAGTAATTAATCACTAATTTTAATTAACATTAGAGTCGTCCAAGTTATTCTAATGTACATACCCACAGCACATAGAATGCACGTTAAGTATATAAAAACAGCACTAATGTGGCATCTATGGGTCTGACTAGTGGCTCTTAATTCGAAGTTGACGGCACTATCCCTTATTGGAGAGGTTTATTTATAAAAAGAGACGACAGAATGCGATTTTCCTACTTTTGTATAGGGTGGAGAGGCTTGTTGATGTCGTAGAGAGTTTTCTTTGTAAGTTTATTGGAGCTTGTGGTTCAGGTCTTCGAGAACAGTACCTACATACTCAGATGTGCTTATTTTACCCTCATCGTCATCATATTCAGACGAAATAATTCCCCAGCATTGGACGCGGCGTAAAAATCGAAGATAATTATGTGACATCCACCAATCCGCATTGAGCCCGCGTGGTGGATTACAGCCCACATCCTCTCACAGAGAGGAGGCTTTTGCCCCAGCAGTGGGACATTAAAAGGCTGATGATGATGATGATTGGACGCGGCATACGATGTCACACCGACACGTTCACTGCTAGACACGTGTTAGTCTCCACCAAGCGTCCCCACATCGACTGCTCATAGTGAGGGTTTTCAGGAAAATTGACGCCACCAGTTGGCGCCACTTAGGTGACAGGTTTTACTTTGAAAACGAATCATAATGACAAACATGACGATGACGGCAATTTAACTAACGTCAGTTTTGACATTATCTGAAGCGTTTGACAGGTGTCTGGACTAGACGCACCAGTGCTGCCATCTGCTGTATATCATTTCAGAAAACCCTCATTGTACTTCTCGCATCCAAGGGATTCTCCTAATTTTATCTAATATTGTCAATTAAAAATATTTGGATTAGAACTAGAAGTATGTAAGTGGACTCAAAAGTCCACAGTAACAAATGACAGCCCAAAACAATCCAAATGCGAATTGCTAAAAAATAAACCATAATTAACCATTCGCCAACTCCCTCATCCTATACCAAGCAAACAAACTCACGACATCAACACTTCGTCTATCTAGAGATGTGCGCCGGAGTCGATGAATTACTGGCAGTCAAAATACAACCACACTTTCTTTTTTAAATAAGTCTGTAATTGTAATGATTAACACCAAAGTAGGGGTTTTTGGCGGGATTTTTTCGAATGAAGTTTAGTGGCTGTTTTAATTATTCGCAAATTGATTCCTAGTGGATATTGTGATGTTAAATTGGTGTAGTTTTGTGTCTCAAGTGTCTACACAACTGGACAATATGTGGAATCATTGAAACAGGCGCAATCTCGGTAAAATAAAGCTGAGAATTTTGTCGTAGTATTGACTAGGTACCTCAGCGAAGCTGCAAATGAGTCGAGTCAGCCTTCGTGCAGAGAAGGCTGATTCGACTCATTTGCTGACAAATACAGCGCAAACATTAGAATGTGTTACATCGTCATTCTAATTGAAAAAGGTGACAGTATTCTGTATCTAAAATTCTAAAACTAAATACTTTCTTAACTTGACACTGGCTATATGCACAAACAGTGCGAAGCCAAAATTTAAAAAAAAACACCAAAGTGTAAAAAAAACAAATGGCAGCCCAAGACAATCCAAATTCAAAAATGTCAAAAAGCAAACTAAGATTCCGCTTAGTTACCGGCTGACAACCCGGGTTGTCAATGCGAGTTGACGTATGACGCGCGCGGTACCTGAAAGGCTAATTAGGTACATATTCAGCAACCTATACAAAAAGACCTCTCTCCTCACGACATCAACACTTGCTCTACCCAGCCAGCGCATAGTACTTATACCTTTAGGAGTTGTGTGCTGGGTTTGAGGAAATACTGTCAGTCAAAATACAACCATTACTTACTTTCTTTTTTTTTAATAAGTTTGATATGTGATGATGGAGATAAAGTATTTGGTGTAAACACAAAAGCAAACTATGATTAGTTACATATTCACCAATCTCAAATAGACCTTCTCCTCACGACATCAACACTTGCTCTACCCAGCCAGCGCATAGTATTCCTTTAGGAGATGTGTGCCGGGTTCGACGGCCGGGGCCACGTGGCGAGCTCAACACCCCGGCTGCTCGCAAAAACACAGGGAACACTACACTGAATCACTGCCATCCGACGGCGGTGGTAGGGCTGGCTCGCAATAGACTAGAGTTTCGTTTGTCTACACATTTTAGAGAGGAGACATTTTAGTCGAAGCTTGTGAGTGTGGGCGTGCATATACCTACTTATTCTAAGTAGAATTTTAGAGAGAAAACCTGGCCTTAAACTATAAATAAATTGACAGTCTTTAAGCGATAACTATTACCAAAAAGTACAAAATGTATGGTATTGGCTATTTATTGATCGAATCGTTATCACTGATAGAGTAGCACTAGAGAATTGTGAAAACCACTCACACTAAACCGTTTTCTGAGATTTAAATAAATTCTTCGACTGATATAATACTGCTTGCTATTGTTTCGTTCATCACAACAGCTAGCATGATGAGATGTCAATCGAAGAAAACATCAAATTGTCCAATCTTTATACAAAATCTATCCATTGTCTATTTTGATATTATTTTGCAGCCCATGGGAAATCAGTACGCATTGTCTCTAACAATGGTACTATAACTTCAAGTTCATTAACCTGTCTCCACGTGGTATCACGATACTCCCGCGAGCAAGCCCTGAGATCACGTCAGCAGCATCCATCCACCTGTTAGTTGATGACATCATCCTGATATCACTAAGTTTCGTGACTTGCCTATCTGTCCAACATCTGAGCTCGAACAAATTAATCGATGACAGTTTTTGTGATGACAATCACTTATGAATTAGCGAATAACATCTCTGGCCTGAAAGTTCAGCATGTTGCACGTAGAGATTATTTTTTAATATGGTACAAACCCGTCACACTATTCCCAACCACTGCAACTCCAGTAAACCAGAATCAACAGTGGCGACCACCAGAAAAAGTAGAACCAATGAAGTTCGAAATTAATTCAATCATTAATGACACCTAAGTGCGCGTTTGGCAATTTTTAGAAACTGGGTCCTTGTATCATCTTGTAGAAACAATCATATTTAGATGTCCAAACCTATGCGAACCTCACATAGTTTAAAACAAAACAATATTATATTTAAAAAAAAAACTCGCTTAGAGTGACGATATTTTATTTTTAATCGACTTGAAAAAGGAGGAGGTTATCAATTCAGATGTTTATAAATATATATATATAACTTCGTCATCATTGCCCTCTAAATTTCATATAGATCTGATGATGAGTTTAGGAGACTGACAAAGGATCTCTTAAAAAAATGACGGCAAATAAACCGCGATTGCTGCTATCGCATAAATATGCATTGTTAACACAATTTAATGTGAATCACAACTAAAAAATAAAAAATTGCAAACTTTTTTACAAAAAAATTATTCGTATTCTTTTCGGCAACCCCTTTCATTTCATACCCTTAGCATGAATATGCATAAAAAATAACTAGTCCGCCATCTTTGGGAGTCCGCCATATTACATTAAAAATGACGTCACTTAACTAACCATGCACTAACATTTTTTTATTATTATTATAATTTTTTATTTTACATGTATGCAAAATTTCAGCTCAATCGAAAACCGGGAAGTGGGTAAAATTTAACTTCTAAGATTTTTTACATAGTTAGTTACAGATGAAACTAACAAAAGAGTGTTAATAAAATCTTGCAGCCTAAAATCAGCTGTTTTTAATTTTGAATCTGCATATTCGCGTGCCAACCCTACCGTGTACGGCTCGTCGGCTAATGAATAGTATTTATGTAATGAGAATAGGAAACACATTGTCTGTGTAACGCGACTCAATTATAATTATAACCATAATTATTACTAGGGTCGCAGAAAAAATAACTATCATAGTTCAGACGTAGGACGATGATCGGTTGGTCAGTGATGAGCTCCATCTTGATAAAAAGAAGTACAACTGAATAAGTTTCATGGCTTATTTTAGTTAGCTCCTGCAGGCGTATTCGCTAACTCAGTTGACATCAATTTGATAGGCACTTTGCCGTACATTGCTGCTTTGACGTATAGGAAAACCGTAGTGCCTATTATAATCGATGTCTACCGAGCAATGTACTGCATAGTGCCTATCAAATTGATGTCAACTGATTTAGCGAATACACCTGCTGATCCAATTAAGTAAATTCTTTCACTGACAGAAAGCTAAGAGCGGAAAATATACGGTTCCTATGAAATAAGTTATGGTAGCGACGCCGCGGAAATACCTATTCACTGCTGATTTTGTGAACTACGAGTAGCTGCATACTTTTCCTTCGACTGGTGATGAAAAAGAAAAGAAAGAAGGAAAGAAAAGAAAAGGAAAGGAAAGAAAAGAAAAGAAAAGAAAAGAAAAGAAAAGAAAAGAAAAGAAAAGAAAAGAAAAGAAAAGAAAAGAAAAGAAAAGAAAAGAAAAGAAAAGAAAAGAAAAGAAAAGAAAAGAAAAGAAAAGAAAAGAAAAGAAAAGAAAAGAAAAGAAAAGAAAAGAAAATAAAAGAAAAGAAAAGAGAAGAAAAGAAAAGAAAAGAAAAGAAAAGACAAGAAAAGAAAGAAAATAAAAAAACCTTTTAAACAAAAAAAAACAATTTGTAAAAAAGTTTTTTTTTTAGAGTTATTTTTTTAATTTTTAGTGTATTTTTTTTTTAAGTTTTTTATTTTTCACTTTTTATTTGTTATACTCCAAAACTAAAAACCCCAATAACATGGAACGTGGAATTTAAACATTTGGAGAACACCAAAACGTCATCGAGGTATACATATTTTTCGTTTTTGTTCAGTTTCTCAAAAAGCGCTGAAGCAATTACGATAAAATTTATATGGGACCGCCTCGGCAGTATGTTCTTTCTGATAAAAAAAAGAATTTTGAAAATCGGTTCACAACTGACAGAAAAATCGGCGAACATACATAAAAAAATTAAAAAAAAAACATACAGTCGAACATAGAACCTCCTCCTTTTTCAAAAATGCGGCATCTTTTTCTGAAACTGTTTTGCTAGCTTATTTCAGTGAAAAAGCGCAAAAATATAAACCAAGTACGTTATGGTCTATGTACTCAATGTTGAAAAGTACTATATTGACAAGAAACGACATAAATATTCAAGAATACAAAAAACTTACAGCATTTCTGAAAAAAAAGTCGGAGGGATTCCGTAGTAAGAAATCAAAAGTGCTTACTACAAAGGATGTTTATTCCTTTTTGCAGAATGCTCCAGATGACAAATATTTGTTGATGAAGGTAAGTTTATGAGTAGAAATCTACTAGGTTTTCAAGTTTGATATTTTTGTTTACAGGTTATTTTGATTTTAGGAGTAAATGGGGCCTGTCGTTCGCAAGAACTTGTGGATATGACAACAGACGATATCGAAATCCTCGAAAATGGAATAATTGTCAATATTCCTAACACAAAAACCAAAATTCAGCGATCATTTGTTATATCGGGCTTATTTTATGAGATAATGAAGAAATATAACGAAATTCGCCCCAATGACCCCAAAACCAATCGGTTTTTACTACAATATAAAAACAAAAAATGTACGAAACAAGTAATTGGGAAAAACAAAATAAGTACTGTGCCAAGAGAAATAGCTTCCTACCTTAATTTACTCAATCCACTAGAATACACTGGCCACTGCTTTCGCAGAACTTCAGCGACTATTCTTGCCGATACTGGTGCTGATTTAACCACAATAAAACGCCACGGTGGTTGGAAATCGTCCGCTGTTGCAGAAGGTTACATAGACAATTCCGTAGAAAACAAAACACGAATAAATAACTAAATATCGGGATCGATTAATGTGCATCAAGACTCATCTCCTCAACCATCAACGAGCGCGGCGATGCCAAATGCCCCTCAGCAGCCAGTTGCCCCTTTGACACCACAGCCTTCTACGAGCGCAGTGCCAACAGCACAGCCAGTTATTCCTCCTACATTGTCGCAAACATCTCAAACAAACATTAATGGAAAAAGTGTTACATTAAGCTTCACTAACTGCAACAATTTCAATATAAATTTCAATTAGTAAAGATTTAGTTTTTTATTTTCCTCGTAGGTGTAGTATAAAGCACTATGTATCACTCGAGAGAAAGTGCGATTCCCGATCTCCGGTGTTTTAAAGCCCTCGACGGTGATCGGTCACTTTCTCCTCTCGGTGAACAATGTACTATTCCATCAAAATTCGAAAACACTAAGAACAGTTTGAGTGAAATTATTGGTAACCAGTAAGCTGATCACCTAAAGACAACTTTGTAGACACTCTCCCGCGAGTAAGTACAAACATAAGGCAACGTACACACACGTGTAAGTACACAATGTCTCAGATACTGGTCCTAACAAGGACACGTATCGCGAATGGACGGGGCTTTGCGGCGGAGCACTCTGGACACCTGTCAACGGAGTATCTTACAATAGACACCTGTAAACAGGAAAATACTGTACGGTGTGAAGCTTCTTGGTGAGTGAGGGAAATACTGTGAAGGACATAGTGTATATGTCACCAGATAATTTTAAATACACACAAAAAAATCTTGCGAGAGTGTAAACTTTTGATGTAATAGAACATTTCAAATACAATAAATCTCATCAAAATTTCATAATTTACAATGACTCCGAATCTTTTTGAAAATAAAGAGTTTACAATTTTACCTGATTTTACATAAACTAACAGTGTCAACAATTATACGTTGATATATAAGAATAGAAATAGATTTAATAAAAGAAAATAAAGGTCGCCCACTGTAGGGTGTACTTACCTATTATGTTAGAAAAATTAAACATTATAAAAGCATTTTCAAAGAATTCCTACACTAGGCTAGACCTGTCCCGCAGGAAGCTTAAGATTTTCCTATAGAATAACAAATTATAAATATGCGCAGAATAAATAACACAGTAGGCATAGATATACAATAACATAGTATATATACACGCCGTGGAGTTCTATTCAGCACTATACAGAACAATGTAGGGAACAGCAGTATTTTTAGGGTTCCGTAGCCCTAACAATGAAACCTTATGTATCACTGATCTTATTCTAGAATCATAGTGGAAGCAACTCCACGTTTTTGTGCAAAAACCACGTACACATTAATCTAATGTCAGTTTTATTTGAACCTGTAAAACGTACCTAATTGAAAGTGCCAACCCTACCAACGTTACCAAAAAATCATGCAATATGGAATTTTGTAAATTAATGTTAGTATTTTAAATATGACTGCTAACATAATAAATTGTATCGTTTACCTCGTCATCAAGTTATGCTAATTAAATTACCGAATGGAGAGCATCCCATTACAACTCATTTGTTTCTACTGTCAAAACAGACATTTTAGCACCAAAATGAAAAATATGAGCATCTTGTTCTCTATAAATAACCTCCCTATATTTAGAAATATATTTGTCTACTAAAACGTCGTCAGTCATTTATTTTGGATTCAATTTTGTCATAATTATTAATGAGGCTATAATGAAACAATAATTTAAGTAACCTAAGTTTGCAGAAAACATTTTTGAAGTTATACTTCTTTAAGCGCGTTATAAAAAAATGATGAGAGTGAAATTTTAAGATGCGCGTGCATCACTGTCACACAAAATTCACAGGTTGAAGTTAGCTAGAACCGATCCACCCTGTAGTTAGCTATGGCCTGTGGTTCATGAAGAATGATTGTTTTCCTTTTGTAAACTTTGTGACAGTTTGGTTTTTTATCTTTTTACGCCAAAGAAGTATAACTTCTTACGTGCGTACATAGTAAGTACACACACACTTTTTTAACAGAGTCCGCGCCCGATGGAGCCATCATCAACATAATCCAAATGATTATTATTTATTATCATATTATACAGAGGTAAAATATTTTTGATTGTTTTTTAGGGTTCCGTACCCGAAGGATAGGTAACCAACGGAACCCTATTACTAAGCCTCCGCTGTCCGTCCGTCTTTCTGTCAGCAGGCTGTATCTCATGATCGATCATACGTAGATAGTTGAAATTTTCAAAAAATGTGTATTTCTTTAAAATAAACTATTTTAGCAACAAATAATAAAAATTAATTAAAATTAATTAGGGCTCTCTTACTAGAAACGTGTTTTTTTTTGCTCGATCTTAATAATGGCAGCATGTAGTCGCGTATAATCTTGTACGATGGTACGGAACCCTTCATGCCCGAGTCCGACTCGCACTTGGCCGGTGTTTATTATCTATGATAGGCTTGCGCTTGACCATTATCTGACCTGATGGTAAGAGATGATATGGTCAACGTTGGAGTTCGCTTGCCTAAAAGTAACCTAAGACCTCCAGGTTGTAACTATAAGAAAACACAGACTCTGGCTGGGAAATTCCACTTTATACGTTAAATGTGATTAATGATATCAGAAAAAGTGCACGGTTACTGCGGGCCATGCAAGATGAAAAGCAAAGAAAGAAAAGCCAGCCAATAAAAATGGTTCAAATTATCGCAACATACAAGCCTTGTTAAGTTTTTAAAACAACAGCCAATCATAAAATGCCTAATCAGCGATTATCCCAACAACATTGTATCACCCAGCAACAAACAATGAATCTATTACAGCAACAGGAAAAGTTAATACATTAACATTACTATAATAAGATTAGTCAACGAGTACGATTGTTAGGAAGCCACAAAGTAACTGCTAAGCAAATGCTTTGAATTCGCGGGAAATAACTTAGAAATTGATCTTACGTAAACAGTCTCTGGATTCCAGGTAGGTACAGCATGTTTGTTTAAGTGGTGAGGGGTTTGTGTTAAATATTCCAAATAGTTAGTACATTTTAATGCAAGTGGGTGTTGTTTGTCATTGTAACTGAGGTGGAATACACGACCGAACCGAAGGCGAGGTCCTTTTGGAGCTGGGAAACTGATGGCGGTCGAAGTCGGTGTTCCTAATTTTGTTTCTTCGTTATTTGACACTGACTTCCAAAATTAAAGTTATTTTGAAATTTTATGTAGATAATACTGAAGCTTTTTAATTATTTTTATACAAACTTAAAAAATACTTAACTAACTGTAATTAAAACAAAAACTCCTAACTAAATAAAACTTAAAATCTGGCGTCAAAAAATTCCTCCGAATCGCTGTCTACTGGAAGTGTGCCCAAAAGAATGGCGGCATTGCCACGTTGTATGGCAATGCTCCTCTGGCCGAGGAAAAAGCCAGGTCTTGGGTCACGCGAAGTGTCAACAAGGCGTTTAGATAGATCTTTAAATTCTAAATGAGCACTTGGACCCCACGACCCAAGGGTTTCAACCCTAAACGGCTCGAAAATGTAGCTACCGACAAGGTTGTTATATTTCCGCCGCTTGAGCTTCTCCGCAGCCGCAGCGGCAGCACCTTTTAAGTCGGTTGTATGTTTTTGTAAAAAAAAGTTTACTATTTCTCACTTTTTAGCTTTGGTCCCGAAAACTAAAACAACTAAACGAAATGACAACCCCTATAACATGGAATTTGAACATAATTGGTGAAAGTAGGGTGTGCCAGGATGAACTATACACATCTGCGTACCCCTTCAAAGCATACCAACGAGATAATATGTTATGAAATACATACAGTCGAACATAGAACTTCCTCCTTTTTAACCGACTTCGAAAAAGGAGGCGGTTATCAATTCGGATCTTTGTATTTTTTTTATTCTTTTTTTTTGTTCGAAAGGGGTTTATTCCGAAATGGTCCCATTTAAATTTCAAAAAGATCTGATGATGGGTTTCGGAGACAGACAACGGAACTCTTCAATAATTGACAGCAAATCAACCGCGATTGCTGCTATCGTATGTCTATGAATTGTTTACACAGTTTCATGGGGAACCACAACTAAAAAGTGAAAAATAAAAAACTTTTTTACAAAAAAATAGAACCGACTTCCAAAAAAAGTGCAAAATAACTTTAATTTCGGAAGTCGGTGTCAAAAAACGAAGACTCAAAACAGGAACACCGACTTCCGAAATTAAAGTTATTTTGCACTTTTTTTGGAAGGCGGTTCTATTTTTTTGTAAAAAAGTTTTTTTGTTGAAAACAGTTGAGTCTGCAGCTATCATGGCAAGATAGTAGTTTAAAGACACTACTAGTAACTGTAACTTACAGACTACAACTTAGCGGAAGCTTTAGCTACATTTAAAGCCCCTCATTGACTAACCGTGCTTTCAAAACCGCAGCGCCAGGCCTCAACCATCACCTGATCATATAACGTCTATAATTCAGCGCAATCCCTCTCAGAGTATCCATCATCAAACATATAATTATGGCCACAAGGCCCATACCTACATCATGAGCGATGGTTAACGGGCCACTGTTACTTCTTCTTAGTGTGTCGATAGCAAATTTAATTAAATATTATGTCTGGCCCAGTATTCAGCGATGGCATTTGAATTCGCAGATGCAGCTATAAGGTCCTCACTTGTACAGGTGACAGATGCAGAACAAGATGAAAGGTGGGCCATGGTCTGCGGAGAAACGCCGCACAAACACCGAAGTTCGGAGCCATTCGAGAACCCCCACCTGTGGAGGTTGTCTTTACTGCGGTCAACCTGAGTACGGAGTCTATTTAAAGTTTTCCAGGTTATTCACGACAGCGCGTGCTCAGGTGGAAGGCTCTCCGATGGCTCGATAAAACAATCAGGTGAACCGAACGTCTCTCGCCAGAGGTTGCATCTTTCTGAGGCGGAGTTGCCATCAGATGGACTCACGCATCCTGTAACACAGGTACTACCTAGCACAGGAGTCAGGGCTTCAATTGAAAATGTAACACCTTTATGTCAATAAAACATTATTATTATTATTATTATCCTATAAAACTTTTGCGGCTTTTAAGTCTCTGGGGCACTGATCTGTAATTGTGCATTGGGTGGCGTGAGTCGTTTTCATGTTTCGCTGTTACTGATAATCTAACACTTATGTAGGTACTTACTGTATAATGTTTAACGAGGTCTCAAGTTTAGTGGTCTTAAATTACGTCTACCTAAGAAACTGCTTGTCGTCCAGCCGTAGGTCTCTAGTAGATAATGCAGAATGGCGTGACGAGCTAGACAAAGTTAACAATCAATAGTCCGAACTTGCTCTTCACCGTTTTTGAGAGCAGTGATGATAAAATAATTTAAGTAAAGTGCCTGCCTGGGTTTGAACCCACGACACGTAAGTCGGAGCTGTTACCACTGAGCCATCACTACTCTCATCCCTCTTAGATTATGACAGTGACGAAAACAGCTGGTTATATCCAAAAGTGTGAAAGTTAATGTAACGAAAACCCTGTCATTATCTAACTGCTTAGAAAATACATCTTCTCCACAGTTCTTCTGATATTGAAGACACAGGTAGGTATTACTGATCACCACATGTGCTTTATTGACCGAGACATAAAATGGATGAAAGTGTAAAAAAACTGTATAAGACGTTGCTCATAGAAGAGATGGTTGATGCGGCCGAAAAGTTCTCGACTAGCGCGATCAGGAATAATATCTGCAAGAGAACCAAGGTCACCGACATAGCCTGAAGAATGGCCAAACTAAAGTGGCAGTGGGCATTGCAAATTGCTCGCAGAACAGATGGTCGATGAGGCCGAAGTTCTGGAGTGGCGACCGCGTACCGGAAGACGCAGCGTTGGAAGGTCTCCCACAAGGTGGGCCGATGACCTGGTGAGGGTCGTGGGTAGCCGATACATGCGAGACCCACAGGACCGGTCGTTGTGGCGATGCTGGGGTAGGCCTATGTCCAGCAGTTAATAATAATAATAATCTTTATTTTGGAACAGTTACAGATTATACAGTTTAGTTGTGTACGTTAATAGCCACATTAGTTAGGAACTGTGTCGTAGCTATTAGCGCCCACCTCCAGGAGGAAGAAGACGTCAGCGTTCCAGATAAGGTAAAACCAAAAGAAAAATCAAAAGAAAAATCACTTAACTAAAGTAGTTGTGTGTATTCATATTTGTAAATTGAGTAGGGAAGTGTGTGTATGTAAGTATGTCTGTGTGAGGAAGGGGGGAGAGGTGTGTGTGGGTGTGTGTGTGTGTGATAGTGTGTGTGTGATGGAGTGTGGAACGAGGCCATTACGGTTTTACTAAATTTTCAAGTTCGTCATATGTAAGCGAAGACAACCATCCACCTGTGAGCTTTTTAAGTTGAAATGATGATGATGATAATGGCATAAGTGTACCAAAGTACTTATAGGTCCTTTTCACCAGTGGATAAATTAAGTAAGTTAGTACCTACTAGTGACACTACCGCGTGTATAATGTTTATCAATCTTAATAATATTATTTATTTTCGCATATTTTTCTTAGAGAGCTGTTTCTAAATACTCCACCTCTAATTACATTTCTGCTAACCCCATTACGAAGTTAGCGTGATGTTACGTATGTAAAGGAAGTATATATTTATGTGTGTATTGTGACATTCTTCGCGGGCGAGGTGTGGAGAATGCCTAGTATAGCATGCCACCATTAATGTGTTCAATTACTTCACCTGATTGTGAACGCAGATAGTGGGTGAAAAATTTAGATTTTATTATGAGAAACATTTTGTTTTGTGCTTCTTCGTCTCTTTATGTCGATTGACTCAAAATTAAATTTTGACGGACAAGTACTTAGCAACCTGTACCTCTATCATTATCATCATCATCATTTGAGCCAAAAGACGTCCACTGCTGGACATAGGCCTTCCCAAATGTCGCCACAACGACGGGTCCTGTGCGTCTCGCATCCATCGGATTTGTCATCGGTCCACGTTGTGAGAGCCCTTCTAAGTTCAGGTACGCGGTCGCCACTCCAGACTTTCAGCCCCATCGACCATCTGTTTTGCGAGCAGTGTGCCCAGCCCACTGCCACTTCAGTTTGAGCTATGTCGGTAACCATGGTTCTCTTGTGGATATCATCATTCCTGATTCGATCACGCAAGTAAACTCCGAGAAAGGGCTATGTTTTTTTTTTTTTTTTGGGGGTTTAGCAAATCATCCAATGCGCGCTCCATCCAGGAGGAGCGGGAGGGCGTGTCAGACTCTTACTGACTAAAACCCACCCTTGTTCCTTCCCTGCCTGAGTGCCCAGGGTTGCAGTAACTCATTTTCAGAATTTATCCGCTACCACTAGGCATGCAGGCACCGGCCACGATGGGCCCCGTCAACGGGCTATGCTTAAAGTTTACTTACGTGATCGATGCCAAATGTTATGATTTCATGAAATACTAACATTTGGAATCAATTCTAACTGAAAGAGATGTATTGATGATTTTAATGATTATAATTCTGTAAATACATACTTGCTACGGTCGCGAATTAAATTTCGACCAAGATACAACCTGACACTGACCTGCAAATTGCAAAAAACGTAAGAAAATTTGAATTTCGCGGGCTACCCTGGAGCATTCACCTTAAGTCAGTTTTCTGTGTTTGTTTATAAACACTAACATTCAATAAAACCAAAACCAGAAATGGATAACTTTGGATTATGATTGTTCAACCTATTCAATTTTTTTCTGTGACGCACATTTTCATTAAACATTACCTCGAGAAAAAAAAAACTGAACGTATTCGGAACCTTGAGACATTGAACTAGACTCCTTTGCCTAAAATAACAGCCAGAACAAATCAAACGTGTAAAGTTATTCGTTTATGGCATCCGGAAAGCGGTGAAAAGTCCCGATTTGAAAGTCTAAAAATAAACACAAACAGCCATACTTATAAAACTCGCTAACCTTATTGCTCAGTTGAAATACTCATTAGCTGATTCTAAATTCAAATTCTCCATTGAAAATTTTGAATTAAGAACCTACTAATCAGTATTAAAAATTACGCGATTCGAAAAATAAAACGAATCTCACAAAAAACTTTTTACAAAAATAATTCAACCGACTCCAATAAATAATACTAAAAAATGCAAAATAACTTTAATTTTGGGAAGTCGGTGTTTCTAGTTTGGTTTCTTCGTTATTTGACACCGACTTCCGAAATTAAAGTTATTTTGCATTTTTTAGTATTATTTATTGAAGTCGGTTGAATTTTTTTTGTAAAAAGTTTTTTATTTTTCACTTTTTAGTTGTTGTACCCCATTCTAAAACTAAATTAATAGTAAAGTTAGGCCCGAATTGATAGCCCCAAAAATAGGAAAGTTGAACATAGTTGGTGAATTCAGGGTGTAGCAGCGTGAACTGTACGAATCTGTATACCCCTTTAGAGCATATCAGCGTGATGTAATGTTGTGAAGTGGTGAAAACAATATACAGACATGCGATTGCAGCAATTTTGGAAGGTTTGCTATTATTTACTGAAGAGTTCCATTGTGTATCTCCGAACTTCTTCATCAAATCTTCACCAAATTAAAATGGGACCACATGTGAAGCACCATCATTCAAACAAAAAAAATCATCAAAATCGGTTCAGCTAGTAAAAAGTTATGAGGTAACACACATAAAAAAAAATAAAAAAAATACAGTCGAATTGAGAACCTCCTCCTTTTTTTGAAGTCGGTTAAATATTACGCTCGTTTTGCAGGTGAGCATGAAGACCTGCCCCCCTTGCCATATTAGTTTTCTATTATAGTTTACGCTAACGCTTAGTACAAAATGTATGGCAATGACATTACCTGCGATAAGTCACGTGACACTTATCTACGCAGGTAATGTCATTGCCATACATTTTGTACTAAGCGTTATCGTAAACGATAATAGAAAAGTAATATGGCTAGGGGGGCAGGAAAGAAAATGAATATCCTGCGAAGGGGCTCAACACTTTTTATTTATTTTTTTTGTGCTGTATTAGAGCATCAAATTGTTGTTTTTTTTCACAATACTCAAAAGAAGTGGTCTTTTGGAACCCAGAACATCATTCTCCTGCCCTTATCCCAATTTATTTGGGGTCGGCGCAACATGTCTTTTTCTTCCATACTCCTCTATTAGTCGTCATCTCTGTAGTCACCCCCTTTTTACACATATCCTCTTTCACACACTCCAACCATCGTTTCTTTGGCCTTCCCCTACTCTTATAGCCATCCACATCCATACACAAGACTTTCCTCACGACATTTTCTTCATTCCTCCGCATCACATGCCCATACCACGACAACCGATTTCCACACAATTTTTCAGTCAGCGGTGCCACTTTCAGACTTCCTCTTATATACTCATTCCTAATCCTATCCATGCGCGTAACACCACACATCGCTCTTAGCATTCTCATCTCAGCTACATGCAATTGCTTTTCATTCATCCCTTTTGTGGCCCAACATTCTGAACCATACAAGACAGCAGGTCTGACCATTGTTTTATAAATCTTCCCCTTAAGTTTTAGGGGCATGCGGGAGTCACAAATAGTCCCGGTGACCTGCCGCCATTTCATCCATCCAGTGTTAATTCTGTGCTTAACAGTCCGATCTATTTCGCCATCGCTTTGCACGAGTGAACCGAGATACCGAAAATCGGAGCAGACTGGGAGAAGCGCGCCATCTAGCACTACAGCTTCAGAACTGGAGAGACCGCCGAAATCGCAGAACATGTATTCAGTTTCAGAACGAAGCTCAAAAATCTATAATTTTAAATACAGTACCTACATCATTTGAGTGATTAAAATTGTAAATAAAGGAACCCCTTTCTTCCTCAAATATTGAAATATCTTCTTATAAAACTTTTCATTTTAAACATTTATTCGATTGGCTACTAATTTTAAATTCAAAATTTTGTTTCAAGTTGACATTTTTTAAATTCGTCTTACGTAATTTCGAAAATATCGCGTTAAAAAAACATTGTAAGTACGAGTATGTTATTTATACGAGGCGAATGGTAAGATTTTATATTCTGAAAAATCGAGTTGTTGATGCTAAACCGGATTTTCATGAAAATTTCATAAAAGACCATTGTTACGAACGTAGCAACTGTATGGGATACATGAAAACTAAGGAAAAGCATTTTTATTATTACATTCACCTAAAAAAAATTGTAAATCAAAACTACAGTGACTCCTTTTGCGGGACTTGATTAAGAAAAAAAACTTTTTTACAAAAAAAATAGAACCGACTTCCAAAAAAAGTTCAAAATAACTTTACCTCCTTCTTTGTGAAGTCGATTAAAAATGAAAACGAATTGAAAATCATTAAGTTTTCTTATTGGTCCGACCAAATGTCTGAGAAAATTGCCGAATCACACTGGGATATTATTTCCTCAACCTCGATTGAGGAAATAATACCCAACCAATCGACCTTAACCAAACGAAACTTCAACGGTGATAACAAAAATTGTCGAAAACGGGTACAACGCAGAGTTACAGTCAGGGACATGAAAAATATTTACTACCTACTCTTCACTCTTTGAATCATAATCTTCCACCTGTCGCCCAAGTCTAACCCCTAAAAGAAAGCAGTACCAAGGCCACATGAAACGAAAGAACAAAACCTTGAAACCTATCAAGTACAAGCACTGACAACATTGTCGATTCTAAAGTAGGCGGTGACAGAAGACAGATAGTTTGCCCGTCAGGCCGGCAGTGCGATAAAACCAACATGAATGACAATGCGGCCTCGAACGAAAGTACTTTTACTATGCACACACGTGATCAGGATAACACATACAGCATAGAGTAGTTTGGTTCAGAGTAATTCGCCAATTTGAATATTGTTGGTAAACAAGATGGACTGGACATTAGTAGAAGAGTCAATGGTTCTTTAAAATTATATTTGTCAAGAATGAAATAGCCAAAATGCAGTTGAAGATTGCCCAAAATCTGGCTTACTCAGTTCTTCAAGAAGATTTTCCACTGCCCTCAAAGCTAAAGAACAAAAGGTAACATAAAGCTCACAGGATAATATAAACCATCAATGAAAATCTTTTCTTTTCCGGCCAAATCATTAAAATCAAATCACAAATCGCTACATATAACTCCCACCAATCTCTACCTTCCCACGTTAAGCCAGTATCTCCTACAATACCACCTCATTCACCAACAAAAATTCTTCCTACTGCCTCTGTCTTCTTCCCCTACTCTGTACCCAATACATTAGCAGTTGGCGTGGTGCCGACAGGCGGACGCGGCTTAGTCCACTGCACCATTGACCCGAACCGCGTAGGGTAGCTATGAAGCACCCGGAACCTCAGCTGGTTGCATATGGTCGTATTAGCCGATATTTTCATATAAACTTGCCAGCCTTTTAGCATCCTCTGCTCAGTATGGGCCTCAGCTGTGGATAGTAGCTAAATGTCCTAGATAAATTTTGAAGTGGCTACTGGACTTGGCAATGGGATATGTATTTGTGGGTGCCGTGAGATTTGTTTCGGTTCATGCTGGTCTCATTCCTCTTCTTAAAGGCTTCTGAAATCTGCTGTACGGATGGCATTGTGAGTGATAAAAACTGATTTTATACAAGAAACGCTCAAAGTCAAGTTTGTATTGGTTTTTTGCAGATCTTAATCTCCTGTATCTTGATTCATTGCTTCTGGGTAAACACCTAGTTGAAGTTGTATTCATGATGGGCCTTCGTCTTCATATCTCTTCCTATGTCGTATATCTTCTTGTTTGACAAGACAAGACACAACAAAAACCGGTTACTTCTAGGCAAGCGTGCTCCATCGTCGACCACAGCATCGCTTACCATCAGGTGAGATAATTGTCAAGCGCCAGTCTGTCAATGAAAAAAAATATATCGCCTTGGCCCATAGACTGACACATTTTTTCTTTTTAACTTCTGCGTAGTTCCTTCGAAAGTGCGTAATTCCTTGATCCTGATCAAACAATTGGAATATTTGTTTTTTAGATTTCAGCGATCTTCACACCACACTGAAACAAACAACCTAGTATGTAAATCTAGACTGCGATAAGCAGCCAAATTTTCATGAATTTCCTTCAGTTTGCATTTGAATTTGACAAAAACACCATCCAGGGGAAACTTGGCAGAAAAATACAATGTTTTTTAATTAACAAAGTTAATCAATTTGTACTACGAAAACGCACTAGGACAATCATAGTGCACCTACATAGTCAGTAACTATGCACGGGCACCGAGGAGCCGGGTAGCATTGCCAATGATGGCTGAACGTGCAATGCCTGCTAAGCGCTGATTGGCCGGCAGCTCCAGCATGCGCAATGATGACCTCGAGTGCAATGCAATTATTCAAGTTCCAGTAATCCCATGACATAATCTAGATTATGGTAATCGTCTGGCTGATGGCTGGATTGTCACTTTCTGTGGGGGACGTAATAAGTAAGAAGTTGTGGTAAGTTATGGCGCTGAATTCATGCTCAGATCTTTGACAGTCGTTATAGGCTAGTTAGAAGACGCCCGAAATTACTATGAAGTCGCGAGCAAAGTGCTACTTTATCGTAACATAGTTTATTATGATATCCATCGTTACACTAAATTCATACACAGATCTTTGACAGTCGTGACAGGGTAGTAGTTAGAAACTCAAAAGGTTCGCAACCAGTCGTACCAAGGGGTGTTATCCAGCTATTGGGATGTGGAGGTCAGGCAGGCCTCTTGAAAATACTGATATTCACCTGCACCCAGTTAGACTGGAAGCCCACTTAGTTGGTAAAAGGCTAGACATCAGGCACATAATGACAAAACTGATGACGAATTCATGCAGGATTATGATGATTGATGTATTTAACGAAATTAATGCGAAACGATACAAAAAAAAAGGAAAAAAAAGGGGGGAAAAAAGGACGAAGGAGGAGGAGGAGGGTTTGGGTTTAAAGGGAGTTAGTGATAGCGTAACGGCTGACAGGACTGAATGGAAGAAAAAAACGTATTGCGCTGACCCCAAGTAACATGGGATAAGGGCAGAAAGATGATGATGAATCCGAAACGATACGAAATATGTCTTTAGACAGCGATATTCAGAAACAGAAAAAACATCCTAGTTTTGAGCAGCTACCTTATTTTGGTGATAAAGCGGCAGGTCAAGTGAAACCATCTGCAAACATGCTTAGCTTGAGATTCTAAAAGTCGTTTTTACATCCGTCAGATTACTTTAATCTGAAGAATGGATAAATATCGCAATTTGATCAAAAAATGGGAAGCAGATCTAGATTCAGCATATTTATCATTACTTCGTCCCCACCCGCGTCTACCGACCCAGCGCATGGGCCGTAAACAATTAAAAATCTATTGTGTCTGCTAACAAGACGCGCGACGGGTTAAAGAAGGATTTTATTGCAGACCATTGTAATTAGTACACTATCAATCCTTTATATGCTCATACTGCCTACTTTTTTATATATTTTTTCTAGCTCCTAAGTGGCTTCGCCCGCGTGGAATTAGTACTTTCTCCCATTATAAATTAGCATATGTGCTTTTCTAGACCAAATTCGAATGAAATTTGTCAAAGAGGCCATATTTCATTCAGATTCGTTCAACCATTCTGGCGTGATTGATACCAAACATCATCGCCTTTGTACGTTTGTTGCATAAAGTGTTAATAAATAAATTAGTAGGAATAAATACTTATCTTTTCTCTCCACTTTTATGATTAAGAAAGAATTATTATACTGATCCCCAATACACCTTGCCACATGAGTGGTTATAAAACAAACAATATCTCTGCCATTGCCACTGAGCAAAGAGGTTAGAAAACCTATTAAAGTGTCATGTATTCAACTATAAAATAACATTTTGGCATAATGGCCGGAGCCGTAGACGATTTAGATTTATAAAATAAGTTATTTTTTTTAATTCCATAAAAGTTTATTCGCAGTTATGCATCTTTATCTGTTATTTCCGTTAGGTGTTTGGATTTAGGAAGTTCAGGTTCAGTTCAAACTTAGTCGTCTTCATAGTCACGAATGACTTATGGATTTAGACAAGAGGCCTTATTTATAAAATAAATAATCGTAGGTATGATTAGTTTAGACACGGACTCATAATCAGCCTTTTTTATGTTCCAACTGTTGGGATACAGGCCTTCTCTCTGCGAGAGGATATGGACCTTAATCCACCACGGGGGCCTAGTGCGGGTTTGTGGATGTCACATGTCTTCGAATTAAAGTTCTAGGACATGCCGGTTTCCTCACGATGTTTTCCTTCACCGTTTTGAGAGCAGTGGTGATGAAATAATTTACACAAAGTAAAGTGCCTGCCTGGGTTTGAACCCACGACCTACGACACGTAAGATCGGAGCCGTTACCACTGGCAACTCTACAAAGCCAAAACTTTTCTAAAACTCGATCCCCTGATTTCTAGATATAAATTATTATTCTAATTTTATTGATGCTACACAAATTAAAGTTTAAACACAAGTCTAGTGACGCATTTTTACACGATATTTTAACACGGATTAGCAGGTTCTTAATATAAAATTTTCTATAGAGAATTTATTAAAAATGTTCTGTGAATTTGAATTGCGGATTCTAAATCCGCTAATCAGCATTTTAAAACTAACTAAGATTAGCAAGTTTTATAAATAATGCTGAAAGTGACATTCTATCAGCGATATCGATCGTCGAAAAGATAAAAATGTATGGGATTGACGCTATCCCATCAGATAAAGGGGATCATGAGAATATTTCAATATTAAGCACAATTAAGGCGCTATTAGCTGCCAACGCCAACCTTGAGTGGTTGGCTTGCGTGTTCTGCGCTGAGCTCACGTAACACGTCGTATGTCCACCAAGTAATAGGACTCGCCCATCAAGGAGCGCTGCCCTTAATTAGGCGCATTATTAATTTATTACACATAGAATAACAAGTATTAAACTAAAACATTGAGACTAAATTATAAATAATTAAATGATCTTTAAAATAGTGAAGGTTTCATAAAAATACGCTTTATAGTTTTTGTGTGATTCTCATTTTTTTATTCGCGTTAGACATAACTTTACAAATGAATTACACAATGTATTAAAAATATAATTTCAAATATTCTCAGATCAAATTACGACGGAAATACTCTAGAGTAAAATATGTTTTTTTCAAAGAAATAAGACTAGTCATTTAGACGTGATGTTCAATTAAAAACCATTGAAAGTCGTATAACTGCGACTTAAGAAAAGCATTAAGGAAAATGATATCTCATACATTGTAATGTAAAAATGCTGTTCTTTTGTTTCATTGATAGACTCGTGCTTGACCACTATCTCACCTGAAGGTAAGCGATAATGTGGTTGACGACTTCTAGAAGTAACCTTGATACTCTTGACGCAGACTTCGGCAGGGAACTCATCTCTTCTCTGTTCTTTGAAAGCTCACGTTCTGAATCCATAGTCTAACGCCGATAAAAAACATTGTGTTACTGATTAAAACTAGACTACCAAGTAAAAATTTGTTTATATAACATAAGTAATTTACGAAGCAATAGATTGATTTAAGACAAGGATCATTAGAGAGAACCTAAAGTTAAGCGGAAAATCTAACTTCACGTCTTTTTTTTTTTGTAAATAGCTTCTCCCTCTTCTCTGAGTGGAGTAGGAGGGCGTGTCAGACTCTTACTGACTAAAATCCACCCGTGTTTCTTCAGTTGCCTGTGCCAGGGCCGCGGTAACTCTTTCAAACACCCGCGACCCAGGTAGAATAGTAAAAAAAAAAAAGTTAGAACTTAACGTCTAAACTCGTTTTTAAAGTCAAATGAGTTATGAAATGTAGACATTTTCAAATAAATCAGCAATTCCATAACAATTTCATAATACCAAATAAAACCGAAACCGCAAACAACTAGTCAATTAAGTACTCGTATTAATTTAATAACAAACAAACCTTGACCTAATAACACGAAAATTAATTTCTGCAAAAGGTAAAACATAGATGGCACCCATCAACACTTTCTACAATTTTGCGCCCAGAGTCATGCACTTGGGTATTTCCCTTCCACACATAAGCAAATGAGAATTGCAAATTGTTTTAAATAGTTACAACATAGGTACGGACCCCATCTATGATGGAAATTGCAGACAGTCCTATTACTTCCCCTATTCCTATCAAGCAAAATAACTTTACCCATTTCTGGGTGGAGCGGGAGAGCGTGTCAGACTCTTACTGACTAAAACACACCCGTGTTCCTTCAGTTACCTGTGCCAGGGGCGCGGTAACTCTTTCAAACACACCCGCGACCCTGACAGAAGGAAAATAGTTAGACAACTTAAGGCGGTATTAACTGTCAATGACCGTGAGTGGTTAACTTGCGTGTTCTGTCTTGAGCATACGTAACGCGTCGTACGTCCACCCAGTAATAGGACTCGCCCATCAAGAAGTGGTGTCCGAAATCTGACGCATTATTAATTTACTATACATAAAACAACAGGTATTATACGAAAACACGTATACTAAAATATAAATAATTAAATGTCCTTTAAAATGTTGAACGTTTCATAAAAATTCTCTTTATAGTTTTTGAGTGATTCTCAATTATTTAGCCGCGTTAGACATTACAAATTAATTACACCATGTTATAAAAATATAATTTCAAATATTCACATATCTAATTACGACGGAAATTGTCTAGAGTAAATTATATGTTTTTAAGGAAATAAAACTAGTCGTTTAGACATGATGTTCAAATAAAAACCATTAGAAGTCGTATAACTGCGCTGTTATAAAGTCGTAAGCTTATAATTTTAACGCGTGATTCCGTAGCGAGAGTGATCTCATAGTAAGAGGAAAAATATTGTTACAATATGGACAAGGGCATGAAACTTTCTCTGAATAATAACAACAACTAGGCCACTGATGATGTCTAAGCGTTTATGTACACGATGCCGCCACCGCGCCGACACCGCACCGCCGCCGCACCGTCACCGCTTGATTTCACTATACCATTATATGGTAGTATTAGATTGCTACCCACGAAGATCACAATTGTCACTCACACTAACACTAACTTAGTGTTAGCTTACTATATGTATAGAAAATGGCAAAATGAACATCGTAAGACCATTAGTACATGGCTGCTGCCCACTGCTCGCCGTCTGATCAGCACCAGGCCCTTGAGTCGACGGCGCGTAGTGTTCCACGCGTGCCTCAAAGAGGTGATTGTCAGCCACCACTGACGGGGCCCATCGTGGCCGGTGCCTGCATGCCTAGGGGTAGCGGATAAATTCTGAAAATGAGTTACCGCACCCCTGGGCACTCAGGCAGTGAAGGAACAGGGATGGGTTTTAGTCAGTAAGAGCCCACACGCAGCACACGCCCTCCCACTCCACCCAGAACGGGAAATGTCATTGGATGATTTCCTAGCCCACAAAAAAAAGACCACTAATACATCCTATTCTGATGCGACATGAGTAATATAGTCAATTTCATACACTTTACGAAGATCTACGAAAGGACGAGGTCAAGTTGAGTGATGATTACCTTCGGATGAATTACAAGACGTTCGACGGCGGCGCGGAGGCGGTTCCGACGCGTCTCGTATACATAGGTGCGGCGGCCGGCGGTGCGGTGTCGGCGCGGCGGCGGCACCGTCTACACGAGCCCTAAAGGAAAGCAGCAGCCACCTTCTTTTTTACAATTGTTACATCAGTTATTCATAGTTCAAAATGTAGTCATTATATAGCTTCATTGATTCTATTTCTTTTCTCTTGTTCTCATTGGAAAGTCTATTCTGCAGTAGTATTTTTTCAGTTGTCTGCTCACTGCTGAGCGTCTGCCCGTGCCCGACTCTCCACTCTTCTTCTTCTTCTTCTCATTCTTCCTCCATTTGTGTTCAGCAGCATATATCACACACATCTGGACGATGATGTTGAAAACTTTTGACCATTAGTTTCACGACTCGCCGATATCTACTTCAATATGTTAATCCTTTGATTTATCCGCAACCTTTGCTCTTCTATACACATCTTAATTTCCATTTGCATCTTAAAAAATAATATCTTCATTACGCTTAATGCTTTCATAAAATGGGAACACTTGTGTCTAGCCAAAGAATTCTGCCTCATCAAACACTCATATGTATTCAGATGTGTTTTCAGCCATAAGTACATCTGTGACGTCACCAGTCAGTCGGGCAGCCTAACCTTGGCCTAAAGCCATGTAGTCACATGTGCTGTTCATACCACGCTTGTCTAGTGAGGTTTATGTCTGTCTGTCGGTGTTTCGATAGCTTAATGTGTGTTTACTTTTGTTTGGTTAGGTCATGATGCTACTTGAATGGTTTAAGATATTGAAAGAATCCGTGTTTTGTTAATAGTACCAATAGCTTTGGGTGAAGAACGGTTAATGAAGCATTAAGTGTTGGAGAAGTTGATTAATTCAGTTGAATGTGTTGCTTTTTTCACTATTTTATTATGTTTTGTAGGGTTCCGTCCCCGAAAGGTCCAAACGGAACTCTATTACTGTCACTCACGTGTCCGTCTGTCCGTCTGTCTTTCTATCCATCGTCTGTCACAAAATTTTGTACCGAAGGGTTTTTTAAATTCCCATTGAACCTATGAACTTAACAAATACCAAAATATTGATTTCCCTCATATGATACGGCACCCTAAATGTGCGATGTCCGACTCGCACTTGGCTGGTTTTTTTACTCTTCTTTTTACTATCCTTTATTAATTTTGTAGTCCTCATTTATTAAATGCTTAATCTACTTCATCTTCTACGGTCTCCACTTTCGCATTCCATTCCATATATAGACCCAGATCTAGCTCATAGATATCATGTCCTGTACAGTCCCGAAGACTTGGCAGCAGTACGTCAAACGGATGTCCCACGTCTAGGCGACGTGTGTTGAATACTCCGCCATTCTATAACTCGTGAGAATGACTCTCGATACTAATTCACCTATATTTATTAGCAGTTCCAGGAATACCTGGAAGTGGCGTCGTGGTTCTAATTAGCTAGTTATCGTTAACGGCCGACCTATTGGACTGATGGTCTATTATAGCTTCCGGAGTTTCGAACTTGATGTTCGATTTGGGTGCTAGTGAAATAGTTGTATTGAAATTGAAATTTAACCTCTAGGTTAGAAGCTAGAATAGCAATATTGCGCTAGCAAGTTGGTTACTACGGCCTCGTGTATATAGTATAATCCTCATTTTTGTATTTGTAAATTAGGATATTAAACTCTTGCTATCATATTCTAGGGCTTCATAAACTAGCCAAAAAAACACACGACATGACAGACGACGGATAGAAAGACAGACGGACAGACGGACACGTGAGTGACAGCAATAGAGCTCCATTTAGACCCTTCGGGTACGGAAACCTAAAAACATAATAATAAACATTATCACCAAATTTTAAGTAAATAGGTCAATGGGAAGTAAAACAATTCTTCGGATAAAAAAATTGTGACAGAAGACGGACAGACAGACGGACAAACGGAGAGACGAACAGATGGACACGTGAGTAACAGCAATAGGGCTCCGTTGTGACCCTTCGGGTACGAAACCCTAAAAATATAAGAGTGCTTGTGAAATAATAGGCATATCCTGCCAGGGTTGTGGGAGTCAGCTAAGAAGTCACCGCAGCCCTGGTACAGGCAACTGAAGAAATACGGGTGGGTTTTAGTCAGTAAGAGTCTGACACGCCCTTCCGCTCCACCCAGAGCGGGAGAAGTTATTAATGATATCCCACCTTATAAAAAAGGCATATAAGATGTTTTTATTTTGTCACTAATATTAAAAACGCAACCAGAGATGCTGATGGCTAAAGTAATAACAGCCGCACGGGTCGATCCATCAGGTTAAGCTACGCTTGCCGGGGTTGGTCCATAGATATGTGACCATCTATACATACCGAGACTCCTCCGTGCCTCGGAAAGCACGTAAAGCCGTTGGTCCCAGCTGTCAATCGTGGATCTTTGACAGTCGTTACGGGTCGTCAGAAGCCCGAAGTCTGACAACCAGTCTTACCAAGGGGTATCGTATTACCCAGTAACTGGGATGTGGAGGTCAGATAGGCAGTCGCTCCATGTAAAATACTAGTATTCAGCTGCATCCGGTTAGACTGGAAGCCAACCCCAAGATAGTTGGGAAAAGGCGCGGGCAAATTTTTTTTGTATTAAAAACGCAACCAGTGAGAAATTCCCTTAATCATTAAGACCATAACCTATTTGCCAACCCAAAAAACAAAATCATGGAATTAGGATAACAACAACACATAGTATTACTAGAAAGTTTCAGTTCAGAGTTCCCCTGACATTGACACATCACTACACAAATAAAGCAAATTAACATATTCACACACAAGTGTTAATGAACACGGCGTTTTAATGATGATTCATATTCTAAACATACGCCTATTTACATTATAAACAGATAATTATAATCATTCCTCAAGAAAGGAAGTACTTAAATATGGATTAGATTAGATTTACATGCACTAGTGTGAAAATATTTAAATGGTTCAAATCAAATTCTCCATATTTGATGTATCTTGGAAACAATGCGCTGTTTTAATTGTCACGTCAGAATTTGTTATGAGTAGGACATGTGACTAAGGTAGAAAAAGATATATATCGGATTTCTGTTTTTTTGAAGGTCATCAGTGACTAATGCTCTCGCTCTGGGTGGAGAGCGTGACAGACTCTTTCTTACTAAAACCCACCCGCGTTCCTTCAGTTGCCTGTAAGTACGTTCCAGGGCCGCAGTAACTCTTTTAAACACTCTCACGATCCTAAGATATATTAATTGAGAGATATATTGAAGAAATACCGGCGACACCGATCCCCTGCAAATTGGGATGGAGACAGGATGTTGATGATGATAGTACAAGTTTTAGGTAATACTGAAATGAAATACTATATATTATTTACAGATAAATACAAACTATATACGTACAAGCTAATAAAAAATAAATAAAATATGTACAAGCGACATAAAATGGGCCTAGAACTCATTGGGCATCGAAAAATAGTCCACATTGCTGGCAATGGGAAAAATTCCCAGGACACTGGCAGCGTTACCACGTGGATTGGCTTAATGATAATAGAATTCAAAAGACTTAAGAAGTAAGTAAGGTTTTTGTAACAACGACTGCGATAGCTAAATTGTCACACAAAATATTGGAACAGTTGAATATATAACATCCATTTGTCATTCAGTATCAGTAGTAACAGTTCTGTGAGGAAAACATGACTGTGGCGCAACCCATTGTGCATGACTTGATCTATTGACCCGACACGTTATTCTAGCCTTGCTTGACGTATAGGAGAACCCAGGAAGAAATATTAGTATCACACGTCATGGTTTAGGTAATATCTTTAATGTACGCGTATGGGTTAAACACTAGGAAATGCTAATAGGCACATTTGCCAGAGATTTTATCGAAGAATGAAGATTTTTTTTTTTAACAAAGAAGAATACACATTATCAAAAAATGTAACTAGCTTTACAATTATACTTGAAAAACCCTTAGGCCCCCCGGCCTAAGGGTTTTTCAAGTGTATTTGTAAAGCTAGTGCAGCATGTCTTTTTTTTAACAAAGAAGAATACACATTATCAAAAAATGTAACTAGCTTTACAAATACACTTGAAAAACCCTTAGGCCGGGGTCCGAGCACTTATCACTATTTAAAGACTTATCCAAAAGCCTAATTAACACTTTGAATGACCGAAGGGCTGGCTTTTACCTCGGCCAGAGGTTAAGCATTGCCACTCAACGTGACAACGCCTCCAGTCTTGTGAATACACTTTCAGGCGACAGCGATGCAGAGCAATTTTTTGACATCATATTTTAAGTTTTATTTAGTGGTCGTGGTATGATGTGATGCGGAGGCATGATGAAAATGTCGTGAGGAAAGTCTTGTGTATGGATGTAGATGGCTATAAGAGTAGGGGAAGGCCAAAAAAACGATGGTTGGACTGTGTGAAAGAGGATATGGGTAAAAAGGGGGTGACTACAGAGATGATGACTAATAGAGGAATATGGAAGAAAACGACATGTTGCGCCGAGCCCAAATAAATTGGGATAAGGGCAGGAGAATGAATGAATGAGTTTTAAGTTTTATTTAGTTAGGAGTTTTTTGTTAGAAGTTTTGAATAGTCAAGAAGAGAAGGAGATCCCGGGCGGCTATAGATAAGATGGATGGATGGAGTGAGGAGTGATATAAAAGAAAAGGGAGTGAACGGTAGCGTGTCAGTTGACAAGGGAGAATGGAAGAAAGAAAAATGTTACACATTCGTAGTGCGTACAGCTAAGGAAATCTGCCAGATACCACCATGGTGCGCTTGAGTCTATTAAGAAACGGGCTAAGAGGATCATCGGTTATGATGCACCCGTAGAAAGTTCAAAATCTAAACTGTTGAGCATCAACGCCGAGTTGCTAGGTGTTCATCGGTTACAATTCGGAGAGTATGCGTTGGAATTGCATAATTTAATTCTACCAAGCCCGTTCCATCATCAGACCACTAGACGTAAGGCGTACGATGCGCCACCGGTAGATAGTGGCCATCCAACCCATACAGGAAAAAAGTTTTGGGAGCACATGCATTGTGCGTACAGCTAAGGAGTGGAATTTCCTGCCGGAGTCTGTGTTTCCTCCTAATAGTTACAATCTGGGGGTTTTTAAGTCAAATGTGAATAGGTTACTTCTAGGCAAGCGTGCTCCATCGTCGAACACATCATCGCTTACCATCAGGTGAGATAGTGGTCAAGCGTGAGCCTGTCAAAGATAAAAAACTAACCCTAAGTAACAGGGATAAGGGCAGGAAGATGATGAGTAGGTTATCAAGAAGATGATAGACGTGACTGTCCAATTTATCGATTTCATTTGTAAAGATGGAACTTTTTGAAACTGTAGGATGGTATTTCGAGGAAGCGCATACTCGCGAAATGTGGAGCCAGTTCTAGAGAGGTTACCCAGCACTGCAAAAAAACAATGTTTATGAATTACTAGTACAATTCAAGTACTTGATAATATGTATATACCTATATACGAGTATATAGAATTGGTAGAGTCAATGGTATTTACTATAAGATTACTGACGTGTTTGTTTCGGGATGAATGGGTATTAATAATAAATTTATTCATCAAAATAATTACACACATATTATGTATTACAAAATTGGAAAACGACATTAAACAACTTAATACTGGCTTTGAGTTAGTATTGTTAATATTATGTCATGCTTGATGATATGGTTTTTATATAATCAAAACAGTAGAATAACAGTTAATGCGTGCTGTCATTCTTTTCTCCATATTGTGTTTGTCTGTATTTATCTCTGATTAATAACATTCCTAATAATCGTATTTAATACTACCTACGTTTTACTTTGCAAACAATGGGACTATTCTTAATTTCATAAATATTACGAAGTTCTCTGCAAAATCTACAAGCGTCACTCAATTCCAAGTCATGATTGATGGTTGCATGATGCAAAACTCAAAGTAACCAGATTTTTTCATGCAACATTCAATCACTGTGTTAGAGGATAGGTTATCCGTCACTTACAACCTTGACTGTGGTTAAACTGACCATAAAAACGGTAGGTTTTGCGGCAATGCAGGACGCCATTACGCCTACGTCTTGGAGGGAAAGCAGAGCATTACTGTTCTACACTCGATGTTTAGTGTTACGTTTATTGTAAATATAGCTATGAATTATTAACTTTTAACTTGATTTACTGACGGATTAATTAAACAGCTATTGGTACAAACGGTGTGTGATACAAAAACATCGTCCTGAAATTAGTGTCCTGTAAATATTTGTGAGCAGTGGTGGCCCAGTGGTATTGGCCGCGACTTACAAGTTGTAGGTGAGTTCAAACCCAGGCAGGCGCTTTAGTTTGTGTAAATTATTTCATCACCACTGCTCTCAAAACGGTGAAGGAAAACATCGTGAGGAAACATGCGGCATGTCCTAGAACCAAAAATTCGAGGATATGTGACATCCACCAATCCGCATTAGGCCCGCGTGGTGGATTACGGCCCACACCCTCTCACAGAGAGGAGGCTTGTGCCCCAGCAGAAGGGACATTAAAAGGCTGATGATGATAATGATGATGATGAAATATTTGTACTCAGAGTCAAGGTCTTTGTGTGTAAATGGCGGTCATAAGATGAAACATAGTAGCCGAAGACTGATCTCAGTGGCATGCCATTAGGAAAACCAATATCCAGCAGTGGAAATTTAAACGCTGATGAAGACCGAGTGAGCTTGAGGTGCCCAATGAATCAGCTGCCTGCCCAAATCAGGTGAATAATATCGTAAAGCAACCTTGATTTATTGCTATCAATAATAATTTTGGGCAGTTTTGATATACTCCACGAAGGAGATGGCGGAATGACTTAAATGTCTTCCTTGAGAATTGGAAAGAGATAGCACAGAACCGAGGAGGCTGGAAGGAATGGAAGGTCTTTGCCTAACAGTAGGACAGATATAATAATATAATTGAATTTTGGTGGCTTAAAGTTAATAAAGTAAGTCTTAAAAAGAGGAGCTCGTGGCTAAAGTAATAACAGCCGCACGGGTCGATCCATCAGGCAAAGCTACGCTTGCCGAGGTTGGTCCGTGGATGGGTGACCATCTTTACATATCGAGACTCCTCCTTACCTTGGAAAGCACGTTAAACCGTTGGTCCCGGCTGTCAATCGTGGATCTTTGATAGTCATTACGGGTCGTCAGAAGCCCGAAAGTCTTACCAAGGGGTATTGTATTACCCAGTGACTGGGTTGTGGAGGTCAGATAGGCAGTCGCTCCATGTAAAATACTGGTATTCAGCTGCATCCGGTTAGACTGGAAGCCGACCCCAAGAGAGTTGGAAAAAGGCTAGGCAGATTGATTTTTGTTGGTGGCTTAAAGTCACCCAAAGGGCAAAGAGAGGGCTATGTTCAGAGTTTCCTTGCGCGATCGAATCAGGTTTGATGATATCTGCAAGAGAACCAAGGTTACTGACATACTCACCAAACATACTCGCCAAACTGAAGTAACTGTAGGCAGGGCACATTCCTAGCAGAACAATGGTCAATGGGGTCGAAAAATTCTAGTGTGGCGACCGCGTACCTACCGGAGGACGCAGCGTTGGAAGGCCTCCCACAAGGTGGACCGATGACCTGGTGAGAGTAGAGAGTAGCCGATGGATGCGAGACGCACAGAATCGGTCGTTGTGGAGACACGTTATGAAGCAGTGAACGTCTTTCGGCTGAAATGATGATGATGATGAATTGATACACTAATATAATAATAGACAAACAACTGACTACACTAAACCATACTGACTTTTGGACACTACCATAAATTCAAACCGATAAAAATCAACATTACCAACACAAAACAAGCCAAAGAAAGTGCCATAGAAATTGTTTAGCATATTGATACATGTCCTTGTAATATACATCAGAACATTACTCATCGGCGACTAGATTATGCCTGGCATATGTAATGGGAGACATTGCAATGTGCAGTGAGGTACATCCTGTCCCACTTTCCAACAGTCGGGAACGGTTGCCTAGGGCCACTATTACACGAGGCGTAGATTTTAGTTTTATTGGGCTGTTTAAGGGTCTACTACCCGCCAAGTGCCGCCCTCATTGAATAAAAAATCGTAGCATGGCTTAGAAAATAAATATTAAAGAGTCCAACGTCACGTTTGTTACCAAGAGGAAAAAGTGTTTTCCAAAAACGGCCGTTTTTGACAGTTTTGCCTACTACTTTGGATACGAAACATTTTGATACCTGTTTTAACAACGTAAAAATACTTTATCCTCTTTGTAACAAACGTGACGTTGGATTCTTTAATATTTATTTTCTATGCTATGCTATGATTTTATATTCCATGAGGGCGCCACTTGGCCGGTAGTAGGGCTTAATGGTAGTTTTTTAGAGTTCCAAACGTCTGAACGAAGAAACGGAACCCTTACAGGATCACTCGTGTGTCTGTCTATCTGTCTGTCACAGCACAGCCAATTTGTTTATCCTTGTCCTTTGCGAGCCGTGAGTGATGTTGCGCTGTTCTACCTCTGTTCATGAAGAATTGGGACAATATTCAATGCTTCGGCAGTAATTTGTCTCTTGGTTTCCACTACTCATTTCGGATAATAATTTGTATAAACACGCAAAAAAATTTTACTTCGAAAAGTTTCATTCTTTTTTTAAGTTGTACTTCTTTTGGCGCGTTAGGGGAAAATGATGAGAGTAAATTTTTTCGATGCGCGCGTACACCGTCACAAAAAACCTACAGCTTGAAGTTAGCTAGAACCGACACCCTGAAGTTAGCTATGTTCTGTGGTTCATGAAGAATGATTGTTTTCCTTTTGTAAACTTTGTGACAGTTTGGTTTTTTATCTAAGAAGTATAACTTCTAACGTGCGTACATAAGTACAGACACACTTTTTTTTTCTTAACCAGCACACTATAAATCAAAACAACAATACATAGTACCTACACAGGTACCTAGAAAGTGCATCCTGTCCCACTTAGCAAATTGTTGTAACTACCTACATTTAACGCCAGAGAGCGGCGCCTGCGCTTGAGAGCGCTCGTAAAATGTTTATGACCTGGAGTGGGCTATATAGCGTACCTATATCACCTATAGGTGGTTACACTATGTTGTGGTGGTCAGTTTCTAATGTCTAGGACGTGTGAGGCGGATGTGCGACTTATTTAGTAGTCTCGTGGCTATGGTCATGTTTTTGGAGTTGCATTATGAATGTTTGACTAAAGTGTTCCGTCTGTCACATTAAATTTACTCCAAAAATACTGGACAGATTCAATTGAAAGGTACACACATGGACTTCTGTGACCCCAAACACGGACGGGTACCGTAACTTAAGAAGTTTTCAATATCAGGTCACTATTGGGCGAAAAACCAGAAAATAAAATTTCAAACTGTGCCGTGCTACATATCAATTGAAAGGGATTGTTGTCTCATCGGTTCACCTAGTGGGAGGCCTTCCAACGCCGCATATTCCGGTACACGGTCGCCACTCCTTTTTGGTCCCACCGACCTCCTATTCTGCGAGCAATGTTCCCTACCCACTAGACTCTAGACAGCTACTTAGAAATTCCAAACGAAAATCAATAATATTTTTCCCGATGGGTATTGAACCCAGGGCCCAATCCTCAGCAGTAGTGCTTACAAACACTATTACAACGAGGCAGACTCGAAAGATTAGTAGCAGAAATCAAGATGTCCTATCCTATTCCACCATATAAACTTGCTACCTAAATAGAGCCTCATTGCATTACATAAATAATAAACAAACTCCATACACATAATCGAAAGTAATAGTCCAAGATCCCAGAGCCGCCAGACATTACTTATTTTCTGATTAACATAATGTGTGGGATTGAGTAGTCTATTTTGAACGTACGGCATACCTGCTAGTTTGGCCAATATTTTTTTTTTGCATAGTTGTAGATCATATTTAAAAAACCAAACAAGGCGTTTAACACCCTCCCAAATCATCTCCTACTAAGCTACCCAGTGGTCACTAGAAAAAGAGCTTAAGTAACCTTCGTGAAATAATCAGTAATACCAGAGCGCTGCTAAAGCTGCTGCTGGGGTGGAGTGAATAACAAATCTGTCCCACCTATACCCAAAATATATACTTTCGACGTAGGAATGCGATCACTAGTCCGAAATACAATACAGGCTGAGGTGCGTCCCAAATCATCACTGACTTTCATTTTCGTTATTTACTCCTATTAAATAAACTATGCCCAAATTTCGTTCTTGTGAATTGAACCTCAGTCAAGATGGTGACCAGCCCTTAGACTATTTCAGTACAGTTTGACATTACTGCATTTCATGTTTATTTTTGTGTACTTTATTCATGGTTTTTCGTTGTAAGGCGGTTATCAAGTTAAATATTTTAGGGATCGTTATATTTTTACCCTGGTTAAACTAACTTAAGAATGATTTCATTATAAACATTTTATTCTTATTAAGAATTAAGGACTAGTAGTAGTTTCTGTCCATTTCAGGCATTTTTTGGCATTCCCGTTGAAGAAAAGTGAATTACATTTATATAACTTTTGCGCCTGATACCGGTAAATTCGCCGTCGGCCCAAACTAGCAGATATGCTTACGTTCATAGTAAATACTAACACTACTCAACCCCCACAAATCTTGTTAACCAAAAACTAAGTAATGTCTGTCTGCTCTCGGATCTTACTCTACAATCAATGTTCCAATTCCAACCAACTCATATCATTCGTCTTCAATATTTGATTACAACAAGTTATCATTCTGGAAAATGGTTCGTATCCGGGATGTTCGCAGTTTTCTGTCGCCCGGAAGAGAAAGCCGTGCGGGCCGGCCGGGCCACTTCCGGCCTGGGACGGTAATGGCAAATACCGGGAATACTTGCGAGATTATAAACCTGTAGTTTATAGTCAGCAGCTCAATTTATTAGCGAACATAAATTGTATCATAACTTGTTTGGGAGTGACGCGAAAAATAATACTTAGGTTAAGCATTTTTGTGGAATGACTTGTTTTTTATAAGTTTTTAGATAAAATTTGTGTTTTTTAGACTGTTTATGGGTTTATCGATTGTGGCGAAGTGTTAAGTAGGATTGTTTATTGGCTCTGTCTAAGAAAACTTTTACGGAATAAGACATGAAGAGTCTTCCTGCTCTTAGTGCCTTATACACAAAACATATCAATTTAAGGGCCGATTTTTAATAGTTGGATAACTTTTACCTGAGGAATAAACATGGCGGCTCGACAACTTTAATATTGAAAATAATGTCAAACAGCCAGATACTACACGTATATTCAAAAACCTACCGAAGACTATGACTTAGCCAAATCCAAACCAATCAGCCTAGCCTATTCCCAACTATCATGGGATCGGCTTCCAGTCTAACCGGATGCTGCTGAGTACCAGTATTTTACATGGAGCGACTGCCTATCTGTCCTCCACAATCCAGTTACTGGGTAATACGATACCCCTTGGTAAGACTGGTTGTCAAACTTTCGGGCTTCTGACGACCCGTAACGACTGTCAAAGAGCCACGATTGATAGCCGGGACCAACGGCTTAGCGTGCTTTCCGAGGCACGGAGGAGTCTCGGTATGTAAAGATGGTCACCCATCTATCAACCCCGGCAAGCGTAGCTTAACCTGATGGATCGACCCGTGCGGCTGTTATTACTTTACTATGACTATTAAAAAATCTGCCCTACGCCTTTATTAGCTTTTATTTCATTTGACTTTACAAATGCATCGTAACTCCTTAACATAATCTTTTTATTGGTAGGTATTTATAGTTCGCGCTAATACGATTTAAAACTAACCATTTTCTCTCTACTCACTTTGAATCTTTAAATTATAAAGTTCAAACTTTCAGCAGTAAATAAATAAAATAAATAATCTTACAAAATATTATTAATGCGAAAGTTTGTAACTCAATCACGCCAGAACGGCTGAGCGGATCTGGATGAAATTTGGCACAGAGATAGATTATAGTCTGGAATAGCATATACGCGTAATTTATAGTGGGCGAAGTAGTTACTAATTCCACGCGGGTGAAGCCGCTTTTAGTAGCTAGTTAAATTATAAAGTTCAAACGTTCAGCAATAAATAAATAGGTACCTGTAAAATGTATTATACAGGGTGTAACAAAAAGGTGTGTTCATATTTTAGGAAACGTTTCTGCCCATGGAAATGAACAACTTTCTCTAAGGAAAAATTTAAAATTCCCAAAAAAAAGAAAACTGAACTTTTCATACAAAGTTCACTGATGATAACTTTGTATGAAAAGTTCAATTTTCATACAAAGTTCGGAGTAGGTAGATTGACTTTACGTACTTGCATCATGAATAGTCATAGAAATCATAACATGGATAAGCCTTTTTTCCGGGATTTCATTTTGGTACTCACGGGATTGAATCAAATATTGTGAATGTAAACATTTTTAAACTACTACATTTGAAATTTATAGAATGCGATAGTTAAACGTTTAAAATTGTTATTTTCTTATTTATCAAGTAATAAAGTGAATCTTACTTTTGTGCGTCCATTCGAAACTTACAAATGACTAATTTAGTAGTTATTTCTTGCAACTTTATTATCTGCTGCTTGTAATTATTATATATTATGTTCTTGAATAAATAAATAAAAATAACTTTTTATACGCCTTAATATTTTTTCGCATTCAGTTTTCTTCTTTCCGCCACCCGCTGTCGTTGACAACCGTTGTCAGTAGGATAGCGGAGAGGCAATTCCCATCTTTCGTCGCACGCACGCACATGTAACTATTATTAGTAGAATCCCACTTTATGTTTGCAACGTTTTTACTCAAGTTTAGCCATGCCATAGTTTTTTTTTATTATAGAAGGCCGATCACATATTCTATTAAAAATACAGCAAAAAGGTTAAACATTCCTTATTCATATTGATATATTCTTCATCTTACACATTAAAATATTTGAAATTCCTAAAAAATCTTAATTATAACAAAATCCCGGAATCCCGGAGGCATATCCATATTAATATATACGTGCCAGTTCATTGACCCCAAATCAATCTACCTACTCCGACCACTGGTTATCATCAGCTGATCAATATTTGTATGAGGGGTAAAAATAAATTTTAGATTTTTTTTAGGTTTTCTTGAAGATAGTTGGTCATATCGATGGACAGATGCAGTTCTTAAAAGATGACCACACCTTTCTGTTACACCCTGTATGTAATACTTACTACTCGTGTATTACTCGACTAGCCAGTCGGAAGTGAGTTACCGTCAATCAGGAAAGCGGTCATTAACTCTCAGCGGGTTTCCCCTTTCACTATACTATTAATTAGGAGTTAGTACAACTAAGTACTACTGTTCGATCCAATTATAGTTATGTTGTTTATTACTATAGGTAATTAGGTATGAATAAAGTTAGAGATACGGTTAGACAAAAACGGTGAAGGAAAACATCGTGAGGAAACCGGCATGTCCTAGAACCAAAAATTGGAAGACATGTAGTGACATCGATCAAACCGCATTGGGTGCGCGTGGTGGATTACGGCCCACACCCTATTACGGAGAGGAGGCTTGTGCCTCAGCAGTGGAGACATTAATGGTCTACTACCGGCCAAGTGGCGCCCTCATTGAATAAAAAATCGTAGCATAGCACAGAAAATAAATATCAAAGAATCCAACGTCACGTTTGTTACAAAGAGGATAAAGTATTTTTACGTTGTTAAAACAGGATTCAGAATGTTTCGTATCCAAAGTAGTAGGCAAAAGTTTCAGAAACGGCCGTTTTTGGTACTAAAAATACTTTATCCTCTTTGTAACAAACGTGACGTTGGATTCTTTGAGGGCGTTTATTCAATGAGGGCGTCACTTGGCGGTTAGTACGGCCTTAAAAGGCTGATTATGATGATGAAGGTTAGAGATGCGAAAAGTCTTGATAGCTTGGATTAAAATTGCAGAAATTTTGTATCATTTGGATTTGGAGACCAACATAACAAACTATGGGTCAACCATTGTGTGTGTAGGCAGGCACTTCCCTTTATTGATAGCCGCTTCACGAAGCAGGCCCTACGACTGACTAAATTTCAGTTGAAAAAAGGCACGGACGTTACAACTGGCCGTGGGTCCTATAATAAGCACCTCTACAATAAGCAGCTGAGTGGTCGCTGGATACAGGGCAAAGTACTTCGGAAACCCAGGATACCGCGCCCCTGGACACTCAGGCAAGGAAGGAACAGGGGTGGGTTATAGTCAGTAAAATTATGACACGCCCTCCCGCTCCACTTAAAGCGGGAGAAGATATTGGATGATTTCCAAGCCCACAAAAAAAAAGATAACCTCCGTGAGATAGTCAGCAACACCAGGGCGCAGCTGGCCTTCCTTGAGGAGCTGGTGTGTATTAAATAACAAACCTGATCCACCCGTACGTTAAAATGGAATTGCAGATACCAGCCAGACATACCCGGGCCTGCGGACGGCGAGCAGTTGGTAGCTCGCGGTCCGATCAGCACCAGACCCGTGAGTCGACGGCGCGTAGTATTCCACGCGCGCCTCAAAGAGATTAGTGTCAGCCACCACTGATGGGGCCCATCGTGGCCGGTGGCTGCATGCCTAGAGGTAGCGGATAAATTCTGAAAATTAGTTACCGCACCCCTGGGCACTCAGGCAGGGAAAGAACAGAGGTGGGTTTTAGTCAGTAAGAGTCTGACACGCCCTCCCGCTCCACCCAGAGCGGGAGAAGTCATTGGATGATATCCCACCCCCAAAAAAAAAAAAACTTTGTTATGTGGGGAAATTAAAATAATAAATAAAGAAAAAGGCTGATGATGATGATAACGATGATTATTATTATTATTATTCTTTATTGTACATATTTAACATATAAATAAAACACAAATTCACAGTTAGTTACAAAGGCGAGCTTAACCCAGCATTTGGATTTTCTTACAGCCAACCTCAGAGTGAAAAATACATTTGCATAAGTAGGTACATCTTAGGTGCACTTCAAAAACTTAAAATATAATATGCTACTTAAATAAATTAAAGTGATACATAAACATAATACATAACCTTATATTATGGGTATGGCTTACAAAGAAATCCTTTAAAAACATAATATTATTTGTCATGCTGACAAGAAGTGTTCCCTAATTCCTCTCCTGAACACCTCCAACGAAGGGCTATCCCTAAGAGTGTGTGGAAGAGAGTTCCAAACGCGAACAGCACGAACAGTAAACGATCCACCGTAACGACAAGAGGAGTGAGGAGGGAACCGAAGGAGAAGAGAGGATGTTTTTTTTTGTGTGCTGACATTTTACATCAATCGTCCCAAAAGACGAATTGTCGAACTGATTAATCTCCGGAAATTCTCTTTTCAAACCACAAAGAAAAATATAAGAAGTACATTTTCTCCATCCCAACACTAACTTTTCTAAACAAACACCAGCTTTCCAATACAAATAATATTAGTACAACGACACTAACTAAGGAAGTATATATTACAGAGTCGGAAGGAGGAAGCTGTGCTCAGCCGAGCATCGAACCCGGCCCCTTTCACTCGCTGAACTCTAGTGGCACTTAGCTAGCCGCTAGTTAACTTGATGGAGTAGGCAGAATTATAGGGTAAGACTGGTTTGATAGTGTTTTGTTTGTAATACAATTGCATGAAGATTGATTGTCATTTGTTTAAATATATATAAAAATGAATTATTTCCTTGGTCACGTCACGGCACACGTGTGAACGTTTGGACCGATTTCGCTAGTTCTTTTTTTGTTGTGTTTGTTATTGTCAGGAAAAGGTTCTTATGAAAGAAAAAATTAAGAAAGTTTCGCGAAAAGTTTAAAATATTCAGAAAATTTTTCGCGCATTTGACTGTTCATAGCTAAGATAGGACAACGTCTGCTGGGGCAGCTGGTTTGTTTATATAGGTTCGTCAGTTGAAAATGGTTTTGGGAGTTTCTGGCGATTTTTTTTTAGTGAAGTTCTGTGGCTGTTTTAATTATTCGTTAGTTGATTCCTAGTAAATATTGTGATGAAAAAAATGGTATAGTTTTGTGTCTCAAGTGGCGATGACAGGCGATCTTGGTAAAATGAAGCTGAGAATTTTATTTTAGACCGACTACGAACTCGGCGAAGCTTGCAGGGAAAGCTGACTTGACCCATTGGCTGTCAAATATTGCAAAAACATTAGAATGAGTTGTGACTGTATTCTGTATCTAAAAACTAAATACTTTTTAAACTTGACACTGGCTCAATGCAAAAGACGTGCGAAGTCAAAACAAAAAGATTAATGGATACAATATTGTACCAGAAAGATTTTCTAGTACAATATTTCAACTGATTTTCAGAGAAAATCAATGGTTAATATGTAGTAATCCTCTACTAACAAACAAGTCTTTATCCTGCATTAGCACTATTACAGACAGATATTAACGAGAAAATCAAACACAGAAGCAAAGAATAACATCCCAAATTGACACTAGTGAGACAATGACCCACACATCGCCTGACCCCATTCATAGACTAAAAACACTTTATTCTTTTGTTTACCCAGCACACGTAACAACCACAAAGTAGATAGAAACAGAAGTTCGACTTCCTACGAGCGAAAACGCATGCACACACAGTAACTGGGATGTGGAGAACAGATAGGCAGTAATTAGGATAGCATAACGGCATAATTATAGGCCTAGTCATGTTCCCACATTTGGGACTCGGGCCTCGCGAGGCATTGGGCTCGCATGGTGGGGTACGGCCGAATCTCTCTCCTGGGGTTAGGGGATATCAAATGTCTTCGAATTTTTGGTTCTAGGACATGCCTGTTGCCTCACGATACTTTCCTTCACAGTTTTGAGAGCAGTGGTGATGAAATAAATTACACAAAGTAAAGCGTCTGACTGGGTTTGAACCCACGACATACAACTCGTAAGTCACATCGCCAGTCGCTCTATGTAAAATACTGGTATTCAGTAGCAGTCGTTTGGAATGGAAGACGACCCCAACATAGTTGGGAAAAGGATAGGCTGATGACATAGATACTCTTGGGTCGATCAATCAAGGTTAAGCTTTTTTTTAGGTCCGGTCGGCAGTCACCCCATATAAATTACTGGTATTCAGCTACACCAAGTTAGACTAAAGTCCAACTTCCTTCCATGCCCTGGAAAGCGCGTACAGCCACTTTTCGACTGTAATTCGTAGATCTTTAGCAGTCCTGCAGAAACCCGATGACAAAAGTTCAAATTGTTTTATCCACCTACAGGTTTGTTGGAGGCTAGATAAGCAGTCGAGCCTTGTAGATTACTAGTAGGTATTTAGCTGCGTCTGTTCAGCTATGATGTACGGAGCGGAATATTGGCCATGCAGTGAAAAAGACATACGTACATAGACACACGTACGAAGGCTCCACACCGTGTAGATGACGATGTTGAGGTGGTCCCGAGGTGTAACGAGGCTAGACAAAGTACCGAGAGTCGGCTCAGATGGTATATAGCGAAAGGACGAGGATCATGTATTGAAAAAAGCGTTGCTACAGCTTGAACAGATTAAAGATAGAGGACGACCTCCTGCTACGTGGTGGACCAGCATGAACCTACGCAACCCAACAACCCAGGACAGATTGTCCTGGTGCCACAAAATTAGGAGAGCTGACCTCACATAAAGTGGGAAAGAGCGGGGAAGAAAAAGATCAGAAGATTCAGCTGCATTTTTTCGGCTAGACATGCAGCCAACCCCAATATAGTTGGGCAAGGTTATGGAAATGATGGATGGAGCCGACCTTCTGAAACTACCTACTTAGTTTGTGTTACAAACGAATGCGGAAAATCACGCATTTGCTAATTTGCATTTAAAAAGATACGAATTAGCGCGTTATGAATCAGTTTGAGAAGAAATACTCTTAAGTGTGCCGACGACCTGAGGATGACTTTTGAAGGAGTTATTCATACTTTTTGTTTGTAAACCTTTTTGGTTCATTTAATTTTGTTTTGTTTGTTTTAGCTCTTTGTAAATCTGGTTTCCTGGTAGGTCAAATGATGAGTTTATTGGTTCTGACTGCAGGTTATTTTTGTTCAGACAAAAATAACCAGATTGCAAGAATCTTTATTAAATCAGTAAGTACGTCGGATAGAATTAATTTTCACGAGGTTACCCTTTCTTTACAATTCACGATTTATACAGAATTCATTCATTTCTTCATTTTTGCGACATGTTCACTGATGACGATGACGCGTGGATTATTATTTATCATGTGAAACATGATAAAAACACAGCGATCTTTTTTTATCACAAAATTAGTACCTTGATGTCGGATCAGCATGAATAAGGTGTGGCAGTGGTGGTCAAGTAGTAAAGGCCCCGACTTACGAGTTTTATGTCCTGGGTTCAAAGGGTTTGATTTGGGTTTTTCGCCGATTGAACTTTTCCCCAACTTGCCGACTCAATTGTCCGTCAATCTCCGAGCATAAACATATAGGTAGTCTATGTGGTGTCTTCTGCTCGTTCGTTAATTTTATTGTTAATGTATGCAAACTTAAAGTATAAAAAAATACGAATTTTTAACTATTATGTTTCAAATATATCTCAAATAATGAAGTGTAGTAGGCTGGTCAAGTCGACAGGCAAAACATACCGATTTTATCAACAACTGCGCAAACTGAGCTATAATTTTTTTTTTCAATTATACTTAAGTTTTAGAAAACATCGTGAGGAAATCGGCATGTCCTAGAACCAAAAATTCGAAAAGATGTGATATCCACCAACCTGCACTGGGCCCTTCTTATAGGTCTAAGTACCAGCAGTGGAAACACTATAAGGCTATGTTTATGAATAAGCTGGGCCAAATCACATTCTCTTCTCTCTGTCCTTTGGCCAGGTCGTCGGTCCACCTGGTTCAGGTCAATAGAATAATTCGAAACAAAATTTAATTTAAAGAACATTAATCAATTGTCAGAAATATTCAATCAGGTAGAAAACACTCCATATTTAAAAATATAGGGGCTCTTTTTTTTCGAAAAAAAAACACAACTAAATAAATTCACTTCTGACCATAACTCAGCTACTTTCCTATATTAATATGTATACGGATTGGCCATCGAAGCGTGGACAATTGAACTGAATAGCTTCCTGTACGTTACGTTCACACAATGCGTCCATTCACCACTTATCTGGACAAAAATGACAGATTTTTTTTTCAAAATAGGCCACATAAAGGTTGCGATTCCATAGGGATTATCTATTCCAGAAGTTAGCGCCGCTTCCTTTCATTTTTTTGTGGACTCTACACAATTGTTGCAATCTTTTACATAAATCTTCGAGGAATAAAAGTTGAAGGGGTTCTATTAACAATATTAGTGGCCATTTTTAAAGGATTAAGGGTCCCTAAGGATTTTATTTCAATTATTGTATTTAATAAATAAACAAAGACGTAGATTCATACGCAGTTTTTATAAAGATACTAACTAACATGCTTTAGGTTAATTTGAAACAAGAAAATAAACATAAAATCTTATTTCGCTGCTAAGATCACGCTGCGTGTCTCGGGTTCGATTAGCACAGGACAAATATTTGCATGGCCAATAGTTATTTCAGGTCTAGGTGTTTTGTGTAAGTGAGTTTGAATGTTCGTGAACGCACCCACGATACAGGAGTAATTCCTAATGTGGGGCAACGTTTTTTATAAAAGAAATAAAAACCTGCCAAGTGCGTGTTGGACTTCGCACATATAGGGTTTTTGACTATTTGTGTGGCTTTGGTTCAACAAGATGCTTATACTGTGAAAATTTGAAGACTGTAGCTCCAACTCTATGGCTGTAAAACCTGTGCGACAGACGACGGACAAGGAAGACTAGCGTACAGACGGACACTTGAGTGACAGCAATAGGGCTAAGTTTGGACTCTTTGGGTGCGGAACCCTAAAAAGAAAAGAAGGAAATATTTAAATTGAAATGATGCAAAATTTAACAAATATTCATACGTGGGTTATGTTCAAACAACAAGAAAGAAAGTGTCTCATAATTTTTTCTCAAGTGGTATGCATGGTCATTATCATTCAAAATTCGGCTCCAAATATTTGAGCCTCCATACCGTAAGTAAATAAAATGTGAAGAGGAAGCTTTCTCGTAACAAAACAAGTTTAACAAAAGAAAACCAATGTCCTACAGTTGTCGTAATGTGCGTAATCCTTTGAATACATACTTGAAACGGCCACTTCACTGCTCATCCCACTTCTTAGCTTGCCACCCAAGGAACAAAGCTAATTCTAATATGCTCACCCAATTTTGCACTACTTAAGAACTTTCAAGTGTAATACCCCGTGAATAATAATTTTTGGGTGGCATTTTATTGTCAACTTTATCCAGGATCAAAGTATTCTGCTCAGTGTGCGGCATTTGTAGTGAAAGGGCGAATACTACTGAATATTTTCGGTTAATTAGCTTTCTGTTGATAACAATACACGCAAGTTCGTTTTAATTTTCGGCGAAAACGAAAGGGAGATGTAATCTTAGGAATGCTTGTGGATATGGGTATCTATGCATTTACTGGCCAAAGGGGGTCTGTTTCTGCCTAGGGGTTGAGGATAAATTCAAAACAGAGTTACCTCGCCCATAGGCACTCAGGGCAGGGAAGGAACAGGGGTGGGTTTTAGTCAGTAAGAATCTGCCACGCTCTCCCGCTCCACCCAGAGCGGGAGATGTCATTGGATGATTTCCCACCCCACAAAAAAGGGTTTTTTTTTTAAATGTTATTAAATTCTTTCAATTTTTAGAAGATATCTTGTAATAATTACGATATGTTTAGAAAGGGAGGGGTGGCTACTGAGTTGACGACTATTACTATCACTACATATTATAAAACTAAGTCCACCACCGCGTCTGTCTGTTCGCGATAAACTCAAAAACTACTGAATGGATTTTCATGCACTTTTCACCAATGGACAGAGTGACTCGTGAAGAAGGATTATATGTATAACGTGTACCTACCTATCCATGCAAAGCCGGTGCGAGTCCCTAGTACAGAAAAATGTGGCAACATTCTTCCATACTATACTACATAATATTATAAAACAAAGTCCCCCATCGCGTCTGTCTGTCTGTTCGCGATAAACTCATTAACTACTGAATGAATTTTCATGCGGTTTTCACCAATAGACAGAGTGACTCATGAAAAAGGTTTAAGTATATAATTTGTACCTATCCGTGCAAAGCCAGGGCGGGTCGCTAGTAAGGAAATATGGCAACAAATTGAATATACATAAATTACGATAAGGGCAAGAGAAAGATGATGCTGATGATGATTTCGTTATGTTAATTTAAATGATGATAACCTACACATCAGAGACTGGAAAACTAAAACAGAGACCACGAGAAAGTAAACTGTAAGTCATGTAATTTATCTGATCACAGGGATGTGCCCTTCCCAGAGGACATGGTGGAGCATACAGTGGAGGTCTGCCCCGCTTGGGCGGAGCACCGCCGTGTCCTCGTGAATGCGATAGGCGGAAGCGACCTCTCGCGCCCGGCCCTGGTTCAGACCATGGTACGGGCCAGAGGGAATGAGAAGTAGTGTCCTCCTTCTGCGAAGCAGTAATGCTCGCAAAGGAGGAGGCGGAACGGGTGAGGGCAGCTCAACGGAGTGGCCCTCACGCCCCCAGCCGCAGCCGCCGCAGGAGACGCCCTGGGCAAAGGACGTCGCGAGACGATCTCCAGCCACCCGTAGACCCGGGCCTGCGGATGGCGAGTAGTAGGTAGCTCGCCGTCTGATCAGCACTATCCCCGTGAGTCGACAGCGAGTAGTGTTCCACGCGCGCTTCAAAGACATGTTTGTCAGCCACCACTGACGGGGCCCATCATGGCCGGTACCTGCATGCCTAGGGGTAGCGGAGAAATTCGTAACAGAGTCACCGCTCCCCTGGGCAATCAGGCAAGGAAGGAACAGGGGTGGGTTTTAGTCAGTAACAGTCTCACACGCCCTCCCGCTCGACCCAGAGCAGGAGATGTCATTGGATTATTTCCCACCCCAAAAAAATAAAATAAGGTATGTGGCGCTGCACACCAGGAGTTCTGGGGTGGTAACATAAGAGGCCACGGGGTCCCTTCTCACAAAAAGGATGACGGAAACTGCCAAACTCCCTAGTTTTATTCCTTAAACTCCAGGCATCTTTTGAAGGATTCCCTTAAAAACAGCAAAAAGGTATTCATCGGATAATGATAGTTCACAGAATCAAAACTTCAATAATTACAAGCCATAACGACACACTGTCACAAATGCCACAGTCCCAAAAATGTTTCGTAAACACATAATTTTCAATTTAGTAACATATCTCGCGAAAAAATGGCATCGTTTAAATAAAAACCAAAAAGAAAGATGGCCGCATTCATTCGAAATTCGAATGATAATAAATGATGCGCTATATCGATTCAGACATCGATTCAAACATTTGAACATCGTTCACGCGCCGGTGGACGCGTGCGGAAGACATAATAAATGACAATACAAGCACTTAGCGAAATATCTCATCAATCAATAAACGAAAATAGACCTTACATCAACGAAATAAAGTCTAAATAACAAGTTTTGGAGTTTTAATCGGGGGAAGCACGTGCTCATACACTTCTGGTCAATCTGAGATCGGGTTAGATTGATACGGAAAGGGCTTTTGCAAAATTTATGTTGCGTACCTACCAGTGTTCTGCAAAAAATAAACGACTGAATGAAAAGTGATTGTTTGGTCGTAAACAAGGAAAACTGGTTGTTTCACGAGATTTTTTTCCCATTTCTATGAATAAGTAACACTGTCATTGTCACTTTGGTTTAGTTTTTCCCAATAATAATTGGTCGCTAGTGCATAGGTATATTTTAGCCAGACAGCCATAGATTTCCATTTACGTAAGTATTAATGCGGTTGTGCGTCAGTTACCTCATAGGTTCGTAGGTTAGGTATTTTCCAAATGTGTAAGTAATTTCATTTCAGTAAAATACATAACATAAACTAACACACTATAATACTAACATTAATTATTTATTTTCTTCCACAAGGTAACAAATGATGTACAGTTCATGAAGAAAAACGTTTTAAGATTAGACAGGAGTCCAAACTAAGTAAATAGTTAATAGTTGCTTCTTTCTGTTTGTTTGTTCAGTTAAAAATAAATAAATAATAAATCTTTTCCATTTCTTTAGATGTTCTTTAGATGATGTGCATTGAATTCTTCTTCCAAATGCTACTAATATTATGAAAATCTGTTTGTTTAGATGTTTGCTAAGTAATCTCAACAGCAAGAGTAGGCCATAGCCTGTATTAGGTTACTTTTTATTCAAGTAAAAGAAACCGCATTGTTGGAGGCAGCATGTAGTGAGCGGTCCCCAACGCAGTGGATCGCAAAACTTGGTGACGTGTCATGAGTATAATATTATGGAAGCTTTATAAGCATTATCAGCCTTTTAACGTTCCCAATGCTAGGCTTCGAGGGGACGATGAAGTACTTGAGATATCCTCGACAGCCGATGGAACTTCGTGGAGCACTTTCGACATTTGGCTCCCAGACTGGAGCGAGCCGGGGCTGCTTTAAAGCAGCTCCTGCCCAATGGGGGGGGGCATGGTACGGAGTGAGAGGTAATGGGAAGCAGTCTCCTCCTTTTGCGAAACAGTAATGCTCGCGAAAGAGGAAGCGGAACGGGTGAGGGAGGCTCAACGGAGTGGCCCTCACGCCCCCAGCCGCAGCCGCCACAGGAGACGCCCTGGGCGTAGGACGTCGCGAGACGATATCCGGCCACCGTAGACCCGGGCCTGCGGACGGCGAGCAGTGGGTAGCTCGCCGTCCGATCAGCACTAGGCCCGTGAGTCGACGGCGCGTACTGTTCCACGCGCGCCTCAAAGAGATGTTTGTCAGCCACCACTGACGGGGCCCATCATGGTCGGTGCCTGCATGCCAAGGGGTAGCGTATAAATTCGTAACAGAATTACCGCTCCCCTTGGCACTCAGGCAAGGAAGGAACAGGGATGGGTTTTAGTCAGTAAGAGTCTGACACTCCCTACCGCCCCCCCCCCTTCCCTCCCCAGAGCGAGAGATGTCATTGGATGATTTCCCAACGCCAAAAAAAAATGTCATGTTTTAAAATAATGGATACAATACATACTTACCATAAATCACTCTACAATTTCATTACAAAACAAATAAACACCCCTTCCCCACTAACCCAACCCTTACCATAGACATTCGTCGGACAACACATGGGTGATCCATCATCGCATGCAATTGTGTTCATATTCGTCCGCTGCGCTTTTTTCAGTGATGTACCGGTGGTCAGCCAGCACCTTGCTTTCGGATATTTTGCGACATATCCGCAGTTTTTGTGCGATAGGGATGGGACTTACACGTGTAAAGGACAATGTTGTCGATGAATTGTGGTTGAGCAAAAACAATTTTGGTTTTCGATTATCTTTGGTATATAAAGCAATTTAAATTTGTAGGTTGCCTCATCAATTACCTTTCAAAGTATTTTCGAGTCCATGTCAATCCATACTAAATTATAAATGCCAAAGAAACTGTCTGTGTATTATGGTTTTACAACAATTTTATGTTTTTTTTTATTAGATTGGAACTTAGAGAAGGACTGAAGGATAGAGGACACTTTTTATCGACGATCACACGGGCGATTCCGATGGCAGAAGCTATTTTGATATGAAATCAGTAATTGGAAAAGTCAGAAACGTCAGAAATTGATTGTGCATAGGTGCTAAGCAACAAATTATGAACTAAGGAATATTTTATACACCTTTGTTTCTTTGGGATTACCCAACGAATTATATATTTTGCACATAACATATTGTCTAGTTGGCAATTCCGAAATATTACACATTTAACTCATGTGTAATATTTCGGAATTACCATAAAACCAGAACAAACATGAATGAATGTGTGTCATGAAAGTTAATTCAGGAAAGTCGAAGTATTTAAATGTCGTTGTAATGAAGTGTTTTTAAAGTGGCATAATGGCATTATCAACCTATTATATTCTCACAGCTGGGACACAAACCTCTTATCTGTGAGAGGGAGAGGGCCAGTGCGGGTGGCGAATATCACATATCTTTGAAGTTTGGTTCTAGGACATGAATTCTTTCACGATGTTTTCCTTCACCGTTTTGAGAGCAGTGGTGATGACATAATTAACAAAAAGTAAATTACCTGTCTGGGCTAAAACCCAAGACCTAGAACTCGTAAGTCACGGCCGTTGCCACTTATATCTATTTATCTGGAATTGGTTTCCGCACTTAGTCCACGGTGGACTATTGTACATAACCCAACCTGCCCACTCTGCTCACCTCCAGAAGAAGATTAGACGTCCCAGTCTATTTAGGGCGTCTATAAGGGCATGATGTGATCCGAAGGTTCGTGTGCGTATATCGGTGACGCCCGTGCACGCAAGGCGCAGGGGACTATCTGTTGTGGTAGCACATCACTAGAATTGGGGACATCACTAGCTTTGACGGCCCACGTGGGGGTGAGTTGACACGGTGTTCTCGGAAGGTAATAATAAAGTTAATTCCACTAATTAATGTTGTTATCATTGAGGCTACCTACCTGTACATGGTGACAGCGGTGGGATCCAAAGATGGCAAATAAAGATGAACAGGAGCGCAAAAATGCCGAAGTGAAACCACACAGTATTAATGTATTGCCGCCATTGCCGGTACAAATAAAGCCACCGGGCGAGTTTGATTTTATGCCACAAAACTGGGAGGCATGGAAGTCGAGGTATGAAAGATACCTTACTTTAAGCGGACACAAGGATAAGGACGATAAAACCAAGATTGATTTGTTTTTATACATGTTGGGAGACAAGGCGGAACAGTTGGCCAAGCAGCTCGGGGTTGAAGACGTATGGAGTTACACTAAGGTGGTCGAGGCTTTCGACGTCTATTTTAGACCAAAGAGGAATGTTATTTACGATAGATTCAAATTCAATTCGAGGGTCCAAGGACGGGGCGAGTCTGTTGCTGAATTTGTTAAAGAACTGTACAAGTTGTCGGAGTCTTGTCAGTACGGAAATTTAAAAGAAGAATTGATCAGAGACAGGATTGTTGTAGGTATACACGACAGACGAACAAGTGAGAGGTTACAACTTATGTCAGATTTGAAATTAGAGGAAGCTATAAGATTAGCAAAGCAAGGGGAAGAGCAGAAAGAGGAAGCAAAATTGATTTGGAAAGAGGATTTAGAGGTGAACAGAATGAACACAGCTAGCAGAGGTGACAGATCAGACAGGAAGAAATGTGGCAGATGTGGCAAGTTCCATGGGGATAATCAGTGTGCGGCGGCCAAACAGCAATGTTTAAAGTGCAGTAAAATTGGACATTACGCCAGGTGCTGCAGAGGCTGGAAGAAATTAAATAATATAGAGGCAGAGGAAGATTTCAATGTCGATGCAGAGGTATGTTTAGGGAAGGAAGTATTAAAGTTAAAATTTTTAATAGATACCGGCGCCGACATTGTTGCCTTGCCTCTGTCAATATTTAAAAATAATAGTATTAAAAGTAAAATGTTTGATTGTAATGAAACAATAAGAGGGCCAGATGGGGCGGCATTGCATGTGTTAGGTGCCATGTATGTAGAGTTGAAATATAAAGAAAAAATGTACAAGGGCAAGGCGTACATTATAAAAAGCTTACAAGTACCTATATTAGGTAAGCCGGCTATTAAACAGATGCAAATATTAAATGTATGTTCTATCAGGAAAAATGTTGAGCCGCAGGGCAGTGTAATTGATGTTGAGAAGGAGTTTCCGCAGGTGTTTAATAAGTTAGGGGTATTTAAGAACAGTTTTAAGATTAAATTAATTGATAATCCGGTACCATATGTGCAGTCAACTTCAGGGTTTTACCAAATTAAGCTGGATGCAGAGTCTCGTAAGCTCACAACAATTATTACTCCATTCGGAAGGTATATGTACAATCGATTACCAATGGGATTGAATTGTGCTCCTGAATATTTTTCAATGAAATTTTCAAATTTATTCAGTGACTTAGAGGGAGTTGTTGTTCATGTTGATGACATATTGCTTTATACAAAAGACCAAGTTAATCATAACGGTTTGTTAAGAGAAGTTTTAAATAGGCTCTCAAGGGAAGGACTCACTATAAATAAAGAAAAATGTGTTTTCAATGTTACTGAGGTTTGTTATTTGGGTCACATTATAAATGCACAAGGTATATCACTTGACCCTAAAAGAGTTGAGAGTATAATAGAATTTCAAAAGCCAAAAAGTAAAAAAGATTTAATGAGGTTTTTAGGGCTAGTTAATTATGTGGGAAGATTTATTCCAGATAAAACCAATATTTTAGAGCCATTAAATGAGTTGTTAAAGGACAGAATCCTATTCACATGGGGTTTATATCAGGAGGCAGCTTTTAGTCAAATTAAAGAAATGATTGCAAGGGCACCTACATTGTGTCATTTTGATCCTGATAAACAAATAATCATATCAGCTGATAGTAGTTCATATGGGGTAGGAGCTGTACTAATGCAAGAAAATAAGGATGGAAGTAGGGCAGTAGTGTCATATGCTAGTAGAACATTGAATAACTCAGAAAAGAATTATGCTCAGATTGAGAAAGAAGGGTTAGCTTTGGTGTGGGCTCTGCATAAATTTAAAGATTTTGTAATAGGCCTAAATGTTATTTTGGAAACAGATCATAAGCCTTTGCTTCAGATTTTGCAAACCAAACCACTAGACGATTTAACTCCAAGGTTGCTTAGATTTAGATTGCAGATAATGAGGTATTCATATAAGATTATATTCGTTCCAGGAAAGAAATTAGTTGTGGCTGATGCCCTCTCCAGAGCCCCCTTATTGCAGTCTGAGCCAGAAGAGGTAGATGTCAGTATTAAGAATATCAATTCTGAAGAGAAGATTGACCTAAAATTAAATAAATTAAAACAAGAGCAGACTAAATGTGAGGTATGTAGGTTATTGAAAGAATATACTGTGAACAGCTGGCCCAATAAGAATAAAATCCCTAAAGAAATGTTAGCATATTATCAGTATAGATTCAACTTTACTGTGCAGGATGGATTTTTGCTGTATAATAATTGTAGATTTGTTATACCGACTAGTTTGCAAAAAGAAATGTTGTTTGATATTCATGAAGGGCATTTGGGGGTAACTAAATGCAGGGAAAGGGCTAAGCAATCTGTTTGGTGGCTTGGTTTATCAGCTCAAATAAAAAAAATAATAGAGAATTGTCCTAGATGCATTCAGGAAAGAAATAATGTTAAAGAGCCTTTAGAATTAGAAGAGATTCCAACTAGAGCATGGCAAAAAGTAGGTATTGACTTGTTCAAAAATGAGAACAGTTGGTATGCTGTAATAATTGATTATTATTCAAGATATATTGATTTGTTTGAATTAAAAGATTTATCAGAAAATACTGTGATCAAGCATTGTAAAGAAACTTTCTCTAGGTTTGGGGTGCCCGAGGTAGTACGGACTGACTGTGGATCTCAGTTTAAAAGTAAATTTAGTGAGTTTTCCAAGAAATACAATTTTCAGCACATAACTAGCAGTCCGTATTATGCTCAAAGCAATGGATGTGCAGAAGCAGGAGTCAAGATTGCCAAAAGTTTATTGAAAAAGAATGATGATATTCAGTTAGCATTGTTAGTATATAGAAATACGCCTTTAGAATGTGGTTATAGTCCAAGTGAATTGTTGTTTAACAGGAAGATGAGAGAAATCTTGCCTATTTATCGAGAAAAGTTGAAAATTGTAGATAATATTCAGGAACAATTTAAGGAAAAACGGAATCTGGTCAGAGCTAAAATGGCTACTAATTATAATAAAAAACATAGAGTAAGTAATTTAAGTGAATTAGCAGTAGGGGACAGGGTTTGGGTAATTAATTTAAGAAAATATGGTCAGATAGTGAGAAAGGCTAAGGAACCAAGATCTTATTTCGTTGAGGTAGAGGGTACTAATTATAGAAGAAACAGATGGCATTTGGTTCCAGCTCCTTGCTCACCGTCAGATAGGAAGCAACTAGGAGGAAATCATGCTAGTTTAGTTGATTATGAAGGAAGGAATTTAGACAGGGTAGATATTAATCTAAAAAATAGTGAAGATGCTAAAACAGGTGAGGATTGTGTTAAAATTGTAAGCGAGGTTGAAAATGTATTTGACCCAGACCCTGTGGAAAATATATCTGACCCAGACTCTGTAGAAAATGAAACGAGATTGAATATTAATGTACAAGATAATTCACCAGAGTTGCAAAGACGACAAAGAGTAAGAATTAAACCTAAATGGATGGACGATTATGTTGTTAACATTTTAAAAATAGATTATTAAATTCTTATAAGGGAGGATGTTGTGGTAGCACATCACTAGAATTGGGGACATCACTAGCTTTGACGGCCCACGTGGGGGTGAGTTGACACGGTGTTCTCGGAAGGTAATAATAAAGTTAATTCCACTAATTAATGTTGTTATCATTGAGGCTACCTACCTGTACACTATCCGTTACGTAAAAGGCAAAGCAATAAGGATCACCGGTGGGTTTTAGTCAATAAGAGTCGGACACTCCCTTCCGCAAGGGGATTATCCGTTAAGCTTATTGTTTGGAAGTGTTTGTTTAATAAGCAGTGTCCTTTGATAATCCACCACTTCTCTAATCATTCTAATTCATCGTAGGTGATATAATTTTGAGATAATAATTAAAAAAAAAACATCGATATCTTAACCCACACACCTCCTTAACCCTTTACAAGCAGCTCAAGCCCACTTATTCATAACTTTCATTAAAAAAACATGTTCACGCGGCGTGCCAATCTATTGTCGAGACATGTATTACAAGATTATAATCCTCATTTTTTTTCTGAAGTGGACAATATGGTCGACTTGACCACAATGAGGTTATTTGAGGATTGAAGGATCGATGAGGTGGGTTCGCGTGTATGGCTGCACGAAAGTACTGGCTGTAGAAGTATAGTATCACCTTGCAAAATGCACGGCAAAAATAAGATTTATATATTTTGAAATGAACTGAGTAAAGTTGCTACACGTTGAAAGTCATTCAGTGCTTGTAAAGAGCAGAAAGATGCTATTAACTGCGCTTCCATACTTAACCTCTTATAAGCCCATGTCCAAGCGAATAATTTTCCCACTAGCCGAGTTATCATCATCATCATTCATCACCATCGTACTGCATTTAACAATTTGTTTTACCATAGATCTCTATTAATCACGTCACATCAAAAATCTGCCTTACTTCTTATGCACAGTACTTTCGTCCTGCCATGCATGGTCGCCTCGTGAGGTCTAGTGCAGACGTGCGAATTACGAGCTGTCCTTGTATTGTGTCCGCAGCTTTAGTGACCAGCCTTGCACCGCCTGCTGCCGGGACACACATTATAATTATACAGCCTGATGTTTTGGGCAAATATTTTCTTTGCCGATTAAACCGCATTCTTGTACGCATAAATATATATTTTCAGATTCATTGGATTTATCAAGAAAATGTCGAAGTTTCCGAATATTGACGTCCTGTAAATATAATAAGTAACACTTAAAACTCTCTCTCTATTATCTCTTGAATCTCTTGATAGGTAGGTACTTGAGTAATCTTTCACTTAAATTGAGTAAACTTTTAGATGAAATTAATTTAAATGTGATAATTTATCTTACACATACTGTATTCTACATGTTGTGATATGAAAGCCATTCTAAATAATGTGTTGTAGACTACTTTCCAAACGCCCTGTACACAAATACATCGGTCATTCATGTCCGAACATATTTTTTTGCACCTTGTCTTGCGACAATCGCAAAACGCAGACCGCTTGAAAATCCACACTTTATTAACTAATCACAAAAGGATTACAGTAACAAAGACCCACAAAAGGTTACCACAGACCACAAGAGGATACAATAGCCTAAATGTGCATTACATGCTTATAAATCGTTTTAATAATATTAATGATACTTCAGAAGTTTATTTTCGCAAACGTTGTCAAAACCTTAAAGATGTATGAAAAATGATATTTTTATTGTGATTTATTATGAAACTGAATCAAAATTATACTTTTATTGGAGTGCGAAATTGACAGTTTTATTGTTGTACCTATTAGCTCTCTGGTTTATTTATTATCTTTCTGTGTGATATTTCTGTATGATATTATTTGATCTTTTCTATGATAATTTTTTAGGAGATTACGAAGAATTTTAAAGAGAATGACTTCAACCTTAATAATTAAGAACTCGGCGGGAGGATTATTTGATCTTTAAAATGTGACTAAAATTCAGTTCGCAAACACTGAAGTGTGTTGTTTTTAAACTAGACCGCTTATTTTCTGAGACAGATAAAATTAATTGCAAAATTACTCTTAAGAAAATAACTCTTTCATGAAATAAGGAATGAAAAAATTATAATTCAATCCATCCACGTTTTTGACCGTTTTAAATAGTCTACAGCAATGAACTTGACCGGAAGGAGACGCCATATAATATTGCCCAATTTTATTTTAAAAAATCACATCATTTCCATACATGTCCACTTCGTATCGCGCATGCATAAATCTTCCATGATTAATATTAGACGTATGTAACCTGCCTAGCTCGAATAGGTATGCATTATTTATTTATTTATTTATTTACATATCGTGCAACAAAAGTACAAAGGCGGACTTAATGCCTTAGGCATTCTCAACCAGTAACCAAGGGTGGTGGAGAGATTGCACCACCTTTGATTGGTGGCATTACATGGTTCTTTGACCGTAACTTTTACTAGAGCTAAAACATTTATAATTAATCAATTTAGTAGAGTTCGGCGAAAATTAGACAGACACATTATTGATTCTATAAGGGTTCTATTTTGTCATTTGGACGTTCGGAACCTTAAAAACTAAACTTTCACTAGAAATACACCGCTTTTACCTCAAAAATCGATGTTATCTAACGCAACAAAGAGTTAATGTTATATTAATAATTGCTAGCATATGTATTGGCTTTAGGGGATGTATGTATATACAAACATCCCCTTCTATTTTCAAAGTCAATTGACGTAAACACATACGCAGATAATGTTATGTTTTTTTATTTAAAATATGAATTACAAATTTTCATGTGTAATTCATATTATTCGTAGTAGTGGTGTTGACAACTGATTTGTTATTGTTAACTGTTTGAGCAATAATTATTTTGCTTGAAAAAGGAAATATAAAGGGATAATAATCGTTTTTTTGTGATTCCTGAAGTTTTCAGAAATTGTCATAAAAACATAATCCTTTATATCCGTTAGGTACAAAATACTAATGTTTGTGATTTCTGACATTTAAGCGAATTGCAGTACAATGCGTTTTTTTAGGGTAGTTTAATTAAGTTTTAGTTTTCTCTCTCGGAGAAGAACACACAGTATTCCAAAACTAAAAACTGAAAAATAAAAAATATTTTTACAAAAAATTCAACCAACTTTCAAAAAAGAAACTACACTCAAAATTGAAAAGCTGTCAAATAACGAAGTAATAAAATACAAACACCGACTTCCGAAATTAAAGTTATAATCATAGTTTTAATTGTTTGTAAAAAAGTATTTACAAAAAACTAAAACTATAGTAAAGACTCCCACAGACGTGACGCGACAATGTGACAACATGTTTTCATTGACAATTTTCTACGGATTAGAATATTTTTTTAATCTGTCTTCGAGGGCCTCTTTCTTTTAGATGTTAATAACTGTGATTAAGAGAGATATTTGCTCAAGATTTACTTAGTGCAACATTTTAGTCACTCAATCCAATCTTAAATACTCACATTCATACGTGATCAATCAAATCACATAAAGATCCACCTAAACCAACTCCCTGGCCCCATTACCTCCTAGTACATTGACTCCAGCAAGGAACTGAATAAATATGACTCCTCGAAGGTTCATTTCGCAAGAAATTAATCATATACCGTTGTTTTTGACCTCTTTAGGTATATCAGTGCATGATGACTACATAATGCATGCCACCTATTTTGTGATATAGCTTTTGCACGTGACTCTGTCCGAAAGTAGGTTTGTTTACATATTTCTTCGGAAGTGATGAAATGTTGCTCAAGTTTTCTTAAAAGGTTTTTTTCATAATAGACAGGCTTGCGTTAGACCATTATCTCACATTTGACGATGGAGCTCACTTACCTAGAAGTAACCTATTCACTCCTGACTTAAAGATCCCTAAGTTGTAGCTAACAAACAGCTATCAGGAAACACAGACTCTGGTAGGCAATGCAACTCCTTACCTTTACGCACAATGAAAATGTTTACAAAATGTTTTGTGCGTATAGGTTATGTCCACCAGGTACCGTGACTCATCGCCCTACGTCTAGTGGTCCGATGATGGAACGGGCTTGGCAGAATTAAACTGTGCAATTTAATTGTTATCGATAAAAGGCTGAAAGGCTAGCAACTCGGCGTCAATTCTCAAGACTTTGGAGTTTTGACTCGACGAGTGCATCATTGGTGGTGTAACAAAAAAGTGATTTTCCTGCGTCTTAAGTAGCTTTTCACAGCCTCTGCCTATCCCTAGAAAACTATATTAAATTAATAATGTCATAAATCGTATGATACTTACTTTAATCCAAGCAAAATCTTATGAGCTACTAAAGGACCACGGTTGTGAAGTTTAGGATCAAAGGACCTAAGAAAGGGTTTTTGTTGAAACCTTCTAAAATTATTACGCAAGGACACAACCAGAGCTGACTGGATGCTTTATAATTGTTTTCTGTCAACTTCGATCTTCAACCCTAAGGAGAATGGATTATTTGGTATAGGAGTTTAATAAGTACGAGACAAAGAGGGAACAAAAAAAAAGAATTTTTAAACAAGCTTTTACTAAATAGATACACAAAATTTTGTGTCTGTGCTGTTGATCGTCGAAGAGTTCTTCTATCTGGAGCTAATCCTGGATGTCAATACAGGTCATGCTTGCCATAAAAATGCATTGTCATCAGAACTGAACCAACTTGTAAAAATTCAAGTAGTTTCGTAGGATAGAAGGAAGTGGTTCTATTCGCCTTGCAAGATTTAACCCGAACAAACAAGCATTGCAAGTTATACAGGATGTATCGGAAAGGTGTGGTCATATTTTAAGAACCGGTTCTGTCCATGGAAATTAAAAGCTTTCTAAGATAAAAACAGAAAATTCCTGAAAAAAAATTGAACTTTCCATACAAAGCTATAATACAAAGTTATATAAATAATATTAGTATGGGATATAAATAATATTATATAGGTAGGGATAGAAGTAATATAAATAATATTAGTATGGGAGGTAATTTTTTTTGGGAGGTGGTTTTTTTCTTGAAGAAAGTTAGTTAGGTAGTTACGATATGAATATCGACGGGCAAATGCAGGTCTTAAAATATGACCACACCTTTCCGTTACACCCTGTATAAAAGCTTGCAAAATATTATCAAACAAACAAAGTACAATTCTAATGTGTATTGTACACGTTAGAATTTAACTTTCAAATCTACACAAAACTTACAGATTCATGTGCATTATGTAAGTACTTAAATTACTTATAAAGTTTATAAATGAGTGCGGATTATTCTCATGTCTTACCAAGAAGGCTGAATATAAAGAGTTCCTTGCACAAGATTCTATTATTCTATTGTGAGGCCCTTCGGATTTTTGTTTTAATTCCTATAGCACATTATAGATGTACTTAAAAGAGACAATTTTCAATAGACATTTAAATGAAAGTGCTATTTCGATAATCTGCCTTTGGAATTGACCTTAACTAATGTAATATCATATAGTGATATAATCAGCTATATAACGTTCCCACTGCTGGGACTCGGGCCTCCTCTCTAGGAGAGGGAATGGGCCGTAATCCACCACGCGGGCCACGCCACGCTATGCGGGTTGGTGGCGGGCCCAGTGCGGGTAAGTGGCGGGCCCAGTGCGGGTAAGTGGCGGGCCCAGTGCGGGTAAGTGGCGGGTCCAGTGCGGGTTGGTAAAGAGGTAAATTATTAACATGCTTATTATCGATCCGATTTCGAAAATATTTTCTAATATTTAACTATCGCTGAGTGCCATAGGCAGTAGCCTATATATTCCGGAAAAATGCACGGTTCCTTGGGATAGGCGGCGAGAACGAAGCAGTAAGAAAAGGTGGGCTACTAAAATATTTCTACTTACCTTTAACAGAGTGTAATTTAATTTTAGTCCTTGAGAGGAAATTTTCGGACCAACCCTTAACTAGGAGAACAGCGGATTTTTTTTAATTGACTTCTCAATCTGACAGAAACCAGTAAGAATTTGGTTCTCTACAGTAAATAAAGCTTTTTTTTGTAAAGTAACCAAACACCTCAATTAATCGCCGGTTTAAAAACAAAAACATTAATCAATACGAAGACAATAATTACTGAAAATCTGAGGCAACAGAACTTACACGTCCCTTCTCAACATTGACTCACACAATTTATAATTTTCATGATTGGATTCTACTATCACGCCCTTAGCCGCTTAGAATACAAAATCTAATTTGTACATTAAAATGGGTTAAGTAATCTACATTTCTCTAACCATACGTGATGATTTTTGGTATAAAAACAGTTGGTCATGAAAATCTATGGAAAGTGTCCATTTTCAGCTACGTAAGGTATCTATTTCGTTCTTCCACGTCTCTCAAGGAGGATGATCATAAGAAATTAATGAAGTGGTTTTCTATTGGAAGTATGATATGAACACCATCATTTCCACAACATGTGTATTTAAACGATATTAATGTCTCTATTCTACAAAGAACAAACATAATTATCTGTTTCTATTCACAATTTATCTTTCAGTATTTTCTCAATTTTTGATGTCGCTCGTAGAAATCTTTTTTAAATCAGTCATTTTCTTTAGCTTTTCTTTATCGGTATTTTGCTGTGTCCGTGCTTCGTGGTCCAAACCAAAGTTTGTTGCAAGTTGAAGGAGTAAAAAAACTAGCCAAGTACGTGTATCTGATTTCGCACATTATGGGTTCCGTATCAAATATTGGTATTTGTTAGTAAAGTATACGTAAAAAATATAAATAAATAATACATATAAACATTATCACTAAATTTCAAGTTCGGAAGTTGAAAAAATCTTTTTAACTTGTGACAGACGACGGACAGACAAACAGACGGACACGTGAGTGACAACAATAATTATTGTTATATTTTTTAAGGGTCCAAACGGGGTTAAAACTCAAAAGAGTTCTTCAAAAGAGTATCTCAAATATTCAGATCAGCCTGTACGAGGCAATCAGCGTGTATATGTATAGGAGCATAAAGGATATAAATAATTCAGTTTCGACCGAGCAGTTGTTGGTAATGCGTATTTTTTTCACCCAAATCTCTGCTGTCGAGACACACACGGGTAACATTTAAAATAGCAGTATAACCTACACGTCTCGTGTCAAATAATGTTCCGTAGGGCTGCAGAATAACTGTCTTGTTATTATTATTCATTGCTAGGGCGTTGGTTTTGCTAAGGAGTTTGTTGAGCCACTTCTTTTTCGCAGTTAAAACACTAGGAAGTGTTGACGGGCGGGCGTTTTAAGGGGACTGTCTTTATGTAGAACTTTGACGTTAAAATGTGCTGGCTCACAGCCTAGTTTGAACAAATGACTTTTGGTTTTCATTTTGATCAAAAGATTTAGAACAGTTTGTACAAGTTTTAACACGGTTTTTCCATCCGGAATTTCTCAGTAGCAACTCAAAGGCGGGATTTGTGACCGATTGATTTCAATAGGTAGGTTTGTCCTAAGATGATCTTGAATTTCTATATTAATATTTAGTTGTGTTTTTTTTGAGCTGGCTATAGATTATTTTTAAAATTTATAAGTATGTAAAATAATTTAAAATAAAATTTCAAAACCAAATCAATCTGCCTAGCCTTTTCCCAACTATCTTGGGGTCGGCTTCCAGGCTAACCGGATGCAGCTAAATACCAGTATTTTACATGACGCGACTGCCTATCTGACCTCCACAACCTAGTTAGTAAATCAGATTCGCAAGTCGCCGCGGCATTTGAAAATTTCTTTGCAGAGATTCCCGTATCGACTACAAAATCTCTAAATTCATCACCAACTGCTGCAGAAATTTTACTTAAAGAAAACGTTCCAGTTTGTGAATCCCAATTTTATTTCCAATATGTCACTTGTAATGATGTAATCAAAACTTTTAATACTTTAAATGTTAAAAAGACTGCAGATCTATGGGGTAATTCTGTTGACGTTGCTAGGTCTATTATAGACATTGTAGCACCTACTTTAGCAGTAATTTTTAATAATTGTATAGATTGTGGTGAGTTTCCTGATCTAATGAAATATAGTAAAATTATACCATTGTTTAAATCGGGTAGTACATCAGACCCTACTAATTATAGACCTATATCAGTGCTACCTACTTTTAGTAAAATTTTTGAGAAAATTATTTTAGATCAAATTCAAAGATATTTTAATAAACACAAATTATTACACAACAAACAGTTTGGTTTCACAAAGGGTCGTTCAACAACTGATGCTGGTGTTGAACTTTTGGGACACATTTATAATGCATGGGAAGATAAATGCGATGCGTTGGGCATTTTTTGCGATTTGTCTAAGGCTTTCGATTGCGTTCTCCATGATACATTGATCAGGAAGCTGCACTACTACGGAGTCCGGGGCGCCTCTCTGGATCTTCTTACTTCATACTTGAGTAATAGGATTCAGAGAGTTGATGTGAACGGCAAAAGGTCTTCCGGGTCTGTAGTCAGAATGGGGGTTCCTCAAGGCTCAATTCTGGGTCCTTTTTTGTTTCTAATCTATATCAACGACTTGCCTTACCTCATAAAGGATAAACATGATATAGTGCTGTTTGCAGATGACACTTCACTTTTATTTAAACTCAAACGTCAGCAGGTGGTTGTTGATAATGTAAATAATGCTCTTTCAACTGTAGTTAACTGGTTTAATGTCAATAATCTTCTCCTTAACGAGAAGAAAACAAAATGCATAAAGTTCACATTACCCAATGTAATACAAGTGAACACTAGTGTGTCAATAAAGGGTGAAGAGTTGAAACCCGAGGATTCCACAGTGTTCTTAGGTTTAACTTTGGATGCGCAGCTTCAGTGGAGCCCCCATATAGATAAACTGTCCAAAAAACTTAGCTCTGCAGCATACGCCGTAAGGAAAATTCGTGGTTTAACTGATTTAGAGACAGCTCGTTTAGTATACTTTGGTTATTTTCATAGTGTGATGTCGTACGGCATTCTGTTGTGGGGTAATGCCGCCGATATTCAGACAATTTTTGTTTTACAGAAAAGGGCTATTCGTGCAATTTATAAATTAAGTCCCAGACACTCCCTCAGAGACAAATTTAAAGAGATTAATATTATGACTGTTCCCTCTCAATATATTTATGAGAATCTCATGTATGCACATAAAAATATTAATCTGTTTAAAAGATACAGTGATATCCATAGCATAAATACTAGGAACAAACACAAATTTATTGTACCAAAAACCAGGCTCAAGAAAAAAATAGGTGGTTCGTTTAGATGTCAATGTATACGTTTCTATAATAAACTTCCTAGCCAAATTCAAGAACTAAGCATAAATAAATTTAAATCATTTATTAAACGTAAGCTATGCCAGAAAGCTTTTTACACAATTAATGACTTTCTTGAGGACAAAAAGGCGTGGGATTGAGCTGCTTCAATGATATACATGAGCCATTGTTTTCATATGTACTACTTACTGATGAAAAATTTTTTATATATATATATTTTTTTTAATATTCGTTTTGACATGAATACTTGTATAGTATTGTATTATATTTTTTATTTTATTTTTTTAGTGACATTTTATTATTATTATTTTTTTTTTTTTTTTTACTTGAATACTTTGTTAAGTATTATATTTATTTTTATTTTCTTTGATTGACATATTATGATTACTATTTTGTTTGACACAAATATTTACTTTGTAAAGTATTATATTTTTATTTTTTTTTTGATTACTTAATTATTGTAAATGTGAGGACTATGTGGGTTATTATTATTATTTTCTCCTCCTTTTTACAGTAATTTTCAACGTTGTCTGACAGTTTGAGTACTTTTGCGGCCTACCCAAATGTCTTTTCTTTGGTATTGTTCGTCATGTCATTGAGCTCCTTAGTGGTTTTTAAGTTGAGCTATTCGACTATTGACAAATGCTTGCACTGACTGGACAGGTCCACTCAAATATGTTTGGTTCTTTCTTCAAAAGACCACTACAGACACTAAGCTGCATGGTCCTCATATAGAATAATGTGAATGCGAGAACTATGTATGTCGCTATATTCATGTAGATTTTATGATTGTCTGGCAGTTTGAGTATTTTTTGCGGCCTACTCAAATGTCCTTACTTTGGTATTGTTCGTCGGTTCGTTGAGCACCTCAGAGTTCTGAGTTGAGCTTCGCGATGACTGACAAATGCTTGCACTGTCTGGACAGGTCCACTCGAATTCGTGTGTTGCTTTCTTCATAAAGCTCATCCCAGACATAAACGTACATGGTTCTCATATGATCTAACCAGTCCACATTGTATGGATTTGAACACTAAAAGAGACTTTGACCTCTGAGTTTGTTTCGGTGTTTCTTCTCAGGGTAGTCAGCTAGGAAACACCGGCCTCATCTAGCTTAAACTAACAAAAAAACATTGACGTGTAAAAGTGTTCCTTGTAACCTATTTACTGAATAAACATCATTTATCATTTTATCATTTAGTTACTGGGTAATACGATACCCCTTGGTAAGACTGGTTGTCAGACTTTCGGGCTTCTGACGACCCGTAACGATAATCAATAATCCACGATTGACAGCCGGAACCAACGGCTTAACGTGTTTTCCGAGGCACGGAGGAGTCTCGGTATGTAAAGATGGTCACCAATCCATGGACCAACCCCGGTAAGCGTAGCTTAACCTGATGGATTGATCCGTGCAGTTGTTATTACTTTAGCCACAAGCCTCGATAAAATTTCAAAACCATAAAACAATATTTATGTTTTTTTTAATACTTTGTTGCCTATTACTTGTGGGAATTCTAAAAGTACGCCTCTGCCAAACCCTTTGCGGAGTACAAGCGTGTTGTAATATTTAAAACTGTGGGTCCCTGATGATAGGCCGTCTTCGAAGCAGCGGTAGGTATTAGTGTGAAACGAACAATCCTTATACCGTTTATTTTGTCAATTCAACAATATTCATTACGTTAATTATGTTGTCATCATCAACATCATCATCATTTCAGCCGAAAGACGTCCACTGCTGGACATAGGCCTCCCCCAAGTTTCGACACAACGACCGGTCCTGTGCGTCTCGCATCCATCACATTCCCACGACCCTCACCAGCAGGTCTATTTGCTAACTCAGCTGACATCAGTTTGATAGGCACTATGCAGTACATTACTGCTTTGGCGTATAGGAAAACAAAAATGTACTACGTAGTGCCTATCAAATTGATGTCAACTGAGTTAGCGAATATCACGCAACTGCATCGGTCCACCTTGTGGCAGGCCTTCGAATGTTGCGTCTTACGGTACCCAGTCGCCACTCCAGAACTTGTCGGTCCCATCGATTTATGCTGTCGAGCAGAAGAATTTTTCAAACACCAATGACACAGTGGTTATGAATTTCCTTTAAATCCTTTGGGATTGTAATAGAAAATCGCGCTGTCAAATTGACAAGAAAAGACAACAATTGAAAAGATGTAGTACTAGCACTTCATCATCCTTATAATGTTTCAGCTGTTGAAACTCAGACCTCCTCTCTAGGAGAGGAAACGGGTCAAAATCCATCAAGCGGGGCAAGTGCGCGTTGGTGATTGTCACATGTCTTCGAATTTTTGGTTCTGGGACATGCCGGTTACCTAACGATGTTTTCCTTCAGTGTTTAGAGAACAGTGGTGATGAAATAAATTTCACAATGTAAAGCGCCTGCCGGGTTTGAACCCGTAAATCGGGGTACAATGTACAACTCGTAAGTCGGGGCCACCACTATAGTATAAGTGTATTGTGATTGAGTTGTACATTGTACCCTGAATTACGGGTTCAAACCCAGGCAGGCGCTTTACATTGTGTTCCTAAATGGAATGAAAGGATAGAAAAAAAAACTGGCACTCCGGGAGTACCGACAGAAGTGAAAACTTGAAGAAAATCCACTATGCGATCCGCTACAAGTGCTACTCTCGTAGCGGATCGCGTAGCGGATCGCGTAGCGGATCGCGTAGTGGTGTCGGTGTCAGTGTCGATTTTCACTTCAAAAGAAAACAATTCGCTACGAGTGCTACAACGGTCGGTGACAGTGACTTAGAATAGTTTTTTACAATCACAAAAATGCCAATAAAATGTACAGTTTTCTACCCGATATATCTACTAAGCAAGCATGAAAAAGAAAATCTTCCATTTCCAACCAGACTTCGACGACTGCAGGGGAATGCTACTTTGAGATAGGTGTCAAGATCTAGACATAAGGCTACAAATAAGGCTTTTTTTTTAATTTGAATTAAGAACCTGCTAATCAGTAATTAAGTTAATCACATGGTTATTTCAAATTCAAATTTTTCTTTGGAGTTTTACAAATAAGGCTTTTTTTAATTTAATTTGAATTAAGAACCTGCTAATCAGTAATTAAGTTAATCACATGGTTATTTTTATATATATCAATAAGGCCTAGACTAGATCTTGACACCTATCTCAAAGTAGCATTCCCCTTTTTCAGAGAAGCTACAAACCCAGCTGTTGAATCGGGAAGCTTTTTATTAAACCAATAACACAGAACATTTTCAGTAACATCTGCCATCCTTACCACAAAAACACTGACAAAAATACCAAATTAATGAAACTATTCATCGCCTACATAAAATATGAATACTGTCAATAACCTGAAAAATATATTCAGAAGCGTCACTGACTAGAAGATTATGAAGCCTAGGCGGGCATGAATAATTCAGTTCTGTAGAGCGATAACACTGGCTTATATTAAAGAGGTTTGTTTTTTTTTTGGATTTTTTTTTCATTTAACCTCGAGTTTTCTCTAGATCAGTGGGATAAACTGTGTTTTTGTGGTTATTATTATTTTTCTCGGCTTTACTTTAAATGAGTTGTGTTATTGCGGTGGAAAGGTAAACCATTTAGGATTAGGAAGGTTGGTTGTCTTACAGTACACCTTAATTCTATTTAAAATATAACCATTTGTGAAGAATATAGTTTTCTTAAAAGTATAGACAGGGTATAGTATTCGTCAAACTTAATGGCGTGTAAGAATACCACCAACTTCCAAACTGATAAATAAGTCTAAAATATTCACACTGCTTCCACACAGTTATAAAAATCATTAAACGGCCTAAATTATTATCGACTTGACTGTACCAGTACCACTGTGTTGAGTATTGGTGGCCCAGTGGTAACGGCCGAGACTTACAAGTTGTAGGTAGTGAGTTCAAACCCAGGCAGGCGCTTAACTTTGTGTAAATTATTTCATCACAACTGCTCTCAAAACAGTGAAGGCAAACATCGTGAGGAATCCGGCCTGTCTTAGAACCAAAAATTCGAAGTCATGTGACATCCATCAATTCGCATTGGGCCCGCTTGGTAGATTACGGCCCACACCCTCTCACAGAGAGGAGACCTGTGCCCCTGCAGTGGGAACATTAAAAGGCTGGTGATGATGACTGTACCTGCGCTCAGATGCACTCGCAGCTAACTTCGCAGACGCCATTAAGTTTGATGAATACTATACAACGGAAATCGGTGGAACTATTTTAAATACACACTGCTTCTGTCCATAGAAATAAAAACTTTCTTAAAAAAAAAAGTAAAGAAAGACCGAAAAAAAAATGCACCTCGAAAATTAGTATGATTTTGATCAGCTGATGAAAACTTTGCACAGAAAGTCCAATTTTCATTTGGGAATTTGTTATGATTTCCTTGAAGGAAGTCGTTCATTTCCATGGGCAAAATCATACTATAATATTGTAAAGGCGAAAGTTTGTGAGTGTGTGTGTTTGTGTGTGTTACTTCTTCACGCTCAAACGGCTGGACCGATTTGAATGAAATTCTGTATATAGATAGCTTATATTAATAAAGCCCATGTGTTAATGCAGGATGCATTAACACATAGACTTACAAGTTGTAAGTCGTGAGTTCAAACCCAGGCAGGCGCTTTACTATGTGTAAATTATTTCATCACAACTGCTCTCAAAACAGTGAAGGAAAACATCGTGAGGAATCCGGCCTGTCTTAGAACCAAAAATTCGAAGACATGATGTGACATCCATCAACTCGCATTGGGCCCGCTTGATAGATTACGGCCCACCTGTAAGAGGGCACAGTATGATTTTGATCAGCTGATGAAAACTTTGCACAGAAAGTCCAATTTTCATTCGGGAATTTATTATGACTTCCTTGAAGGAAGTCGTTCATTTCCATGGGCAAAATCATACTATAATATTATAAAGGTGAAAGTTTGTGAGTGTGTGTTTGTGTTTGTTACTTCTTCACGCTTAAACGGCGGGACCGATTTGGATGAAATTTGGTATGTAGATAGCTTATATTAATAAAGTCTATGTGTTAATGCAATCCTGCATTAACACATAGGCTTTATTAATATCTACGTGGGTGAAACCGAGGGGCGCAGCTAATCAGTTTCTAAATAAAATATCGGTCGTATTTGCCGTAACACCATACATATACAACAGTGTCTATATTGAAATTATTTGCTATGCAACATCAAGGAAAAGATACGAAAAAACATTCACTATTCAACTCTGCCTTCCGTAGTTATTATGGCTCTTGATTGCCAAAAATGATTCATAACCAAAATCTCTCCTGAAAAAGAAAACAAAATATAATAATGCTAAGTAATTCAGGCGGTCCAGCGGCTGTAAGCCTGAAAACTTATGTATCTGTACCGCTAACTGTAAGTGGAGGAGTCGTTGACTTGGCTGAGGCATGCGTGGTCTTATTTATTTATTTTATTTTATTAGGGAAAACAAACAATTGTACATTTAGTATTACATCTAAGTATACAATAGAGTAGGTTAACGTACAATCAACAACGTTTCCACATATTACTATAAACATTTATATAGGTACAGTATGGATGAAATGTATGTCTAATTTTAATGTTGTACTAAATTTAATTATTTTTAAGAGTATTAACTAATTCCTTTTTAAATACATTATAAGATAACGCAAATATGTCTATTTTAACAAAATGTTGGTTGTATATTTTGACTAATCTGTGGAGAGGCGCCCGCTCACCCGCATTTGTACGACTAGTTGTCGTAGCAAAGAGTGGGTAAGCGCGCGCCTCTCGTCTTTTTACAGTTCTGGGCACGATATAAAATATATTATACACAAGTTCAGGGCAATCAAACTTGTTGTGTATCAGTCCACGGAGCATCATGGCTTGGAGTAACATACGCCTTGAATGTAATGTTAGTAATTTAAATTTAACCAACGACTCCTCATACGGTAGACGCTCCAAGTAACAATTATAATTCGGTTTTTTCAAAAACTTACGTTGAATTCTTTCTAATGCTTGATCATATTTTGCATAGAGAGGGTCCCATTTCATACACGCATACTCTACTTGTGGTCGTAATAAAAAGTTGAAGAGATGTAGATATGTGGCTGGGCGTTTGAAATCGGATGATGATCTCATAACAAAATTGTACATTTGGAAAGCTTTGGCAATTATCTTTTCAATGTGCAAATTAAGGTGAAGTTTGCAATCCAAAAGCACACCCAGATCGCAAATTTGAGTTTCCTTAAGAAGGAGTTCATCGCAGAGGCAATAATTGTAGTTAATAATTTGTTTCTTTTTGGTAAAGTTAATGTATTTACATTTGCTGATACTCAATTTTAGTTTATTTTTTATACAATAATTAGATAATCTATCTAAATCGTCTTGAAGAAGGTAACAGTCGTTAATAGATATAATTTTCTTAAAAATTTTGAGGTCATCGGCGTATAACAAAAATTTACAGTTTTGAAAGCAAGCAAAATATCATTGATATAAATAATAAACAACAAAGGACCCAAAATTGATCCCTGTGGAACTCCAGATGTTGCCAAAAATGTGTTAGAATGGTACCCGTTACTTACTATAGTTTGACTGCGATTACTAATATAAGACTGGAACCAGCGCAGTAGATTGCCCTTGATGCCGTTAAACGAAATTTTGTTTAATAGTATTTTATGGTCAACTCTGTCAAAGGCTTTTTTAAAGTCAGTGTAAATTGTGTCAGTTTGGGCTCTGAGGTCCATATTATTAAACAAGTAGTTGGTATAAATCATCAAGTTTGTAACAGTACTTTTTCGTTTCACAAAACCATGCTGCTCCGGAATTATACAATGTTGAATAAATGGATATATCTCGTGGTGAACCAGCTTTTCAAATAGTTTAGCCAGTGTACAAAGAATCGAAATAGACCGATAATTCTCAATATTTTGTCTGTCACCACCTTTATACACAGGAACTATATTAGCCATTTTCCAAACGGCAGGGAACGAACCATTGCTAACACATTGATTGAAGATTTTAAATAGAGGTTTGCATAATGTATTCGCAGACCATTTCAAAAAGCAAGGAGGTATCCCGTCCGGTCCCGGCCCCTTATTCAAGTCTAGTATCTTTAATTGTTTGCAAATTAATGAAAGGCTAAAATGTAAGCTACACAGCGATGTATTTTTGTCATTGGATTGATCAGGGGCCGGACTCCAACCAGGTGTCAGACTAGATGGTTCGTAAACGGACCGGAAAAAGGTTGAGAAGAGGTCACAAATTTTAATAGGGTCACTAGATGTATCATTTTTATAATACATGCTGGAAGGAATCCCAGATTTGCTTTTGCGATTAGCAATGTATGCCCAAAAGTGTTTCACATTTTTGGGAATACTTTCCTCAACACTGTTAATATAGAAACGATAGCATTTGATACACTCTGTTTTAAAACGATCTCTGTATAAGGTGAAAATTTCATAGTCGGATAAGTTTTTATATTTTTTCCATTTCGTCCAGGCCTTTTTTTTATAATTAAAAATATGTATAAGTGCTTTTGAAAACCATACGGGAAAATTTGAGTTTTTCGGTTTGGAAAGTGGGACCCGGTTTTTGATTATACCGTATAGGTGGTCATAGAAAACTTCTACGTTTTTTTCGGCTGAATCACCATCCAATTCCATGTCCCAATCAATTTCGTCAATATCTCTATTAATAAGGATATAGTCAGCCTTTCGGAAATTATATTTAGGCGTGCATTGAGGACGAATCGAAGTAATTTTAAAATTTAATGAGAGAAGAGTGTAAAATGGAGGATGGTGGTTATCAACTTGAAGCAGATTTTGAAAAAAGTCAGTGAAAGTCTTACTAGCTTTATATTGGCTGAATTACAGCATTCGCCTGAAATATTAAGATAATTTTACAAGGTGTAACGAAAATGGGAGTCATAATTTAAAAACTGCTGCTGCCTGTGGAAAAGAACAATTTTCTCAAAGAAACAGAAAATGTCAAAAAAAAAAATTGGTGCTGCTGTACAAAGTAATCATGCTGATCAAAAACTTTTTAATAAAAAATACAACCGACTTCAAAAAAGAAAATACACTGAAAATCAAAAAAATAACTTAAATTTCGGAAGTTGGAATTGTTTTATTTGGGACAACATAGGAACCATTTTTGTTAGTACACACCTTAGATACTAAACTTATACACCAGTATTAGTAAAAAATTCAAAAATAATAGACAAGACAATTTAGTGGGTTATGTACTTACGAGGCATTTCATGCGGACAATGATTCCGCATGAGATGCCTCAGCACAGGAGCTGTGGTCATCAGCCATGACCTTCACGATGCTATTGCCACTCCCTCGCATTCGAGGAGGATGCGAGGGAGTGCGAGCACCTTTTTCCTGATGATAGCATGGAAATCATCTGAGGCACTGCAGAAACGAGGAAGTTTCAACCTCGTTCTGAAAACATTGTTATATTGGACGCGCAAGGCATTTAGCGTCCCCCGTGAAAAGCTGAACCACAGACTTCGCGTGTACAGGCCTTGACAGTAAGCTTTTAACAAGGTTAACTGATAGCAAACCTTGTGGAATTGCCCCAATCGCATGTCTGTAATGTTTACTCCACTTCATAACATAACATCACGCTGACACGTCCTGAAGGAGTACACAGATTTGTACAGTTCACCCTGATACACCCTAATTTCACCAATTATGATCAAATTCCAAATTTTTGAGGCTATCAATTCGGGCATAACTTTACTATTTAGTTTTAATTATGGGGTAAAACTAACTGTTTTGGTGTATAATAAAGAATGATTCTATTCTATTCTAGAAACCAGAAGATTCTTTTCCAAGTAAACAACTTAAAAAAAACCACTTCCATAAAAACCCATAAAAAAAAATGTAAAATAACTGTCGAAGTCGGTTGTATTTTTTTGTAAAAAAGTTTTTAAATTTTTCAGCTTATAGTTAATAAGCTTGATAAATGAACTTAAATCTATGGGTACAATGGCGGTCTTATCGCTGACAGCGATATCTACCAGACAACCTTTGGATGGACTGAAAAATCTTAATTCAAAAAGGAGAATATATATAAATTTGAGAATCTTTTAGTTTTCAAGAAACAAAGAAAAAGTTGGAGATTTATGTAGTGTAACTTGGGGTGTAGGTATCAATGTAGGTACTGGAAAAGACTACTTCAACAAATTGATGGGCAAGGTGTGTGTTTTCTAAGGATAGTGGTCTGATCTTGAATAAGTTTATATTACCTCATGAAGTGAATTAACAGCAGCGTTGTCTCATTCATATACCCGCAGATTCTTCTTCGTCTCTGTCGTTTCACTCTTGGCCGTCGTCGCACGTCGATGGTAGAGGCGGACACAGCTCTCCGCACAATCTTCCGCCATCTTATCCTGTTGGAGGACTGACCGGTAGATTAGCTTTCTTGTAAAATCTAATTCGGCGTTCGTCTCCGACTTGAAAACTTGTCAATAAAACTCAAAAGGCGCCAAACTCTTCCAAAATTCCTAAAAAAGTGCAACCAACAACAACACACGACAAAAACACAATTAAGAAACGCTCTAATTAACCATCTAAGACATAATCCACTAGGGTATTATAAGCATGAGGAGCTTTTTGTTCCTCTTCTGATAATTACTCACAATTATCGCAAGTCTGTCGTTACTTGTATGAAATATGGAGGCCTCCCGCTGGCCCACCAGGGATGGTTCCGGATTGCACAACCAGTTTTTAGTGGGCTATTTTTAGATGTAAACTCCTTGACGTTTCTGCGAGCCTGGTACCAGTTCGGAGAAAACATATTTTTGTTAGCTCTTGGTACATCTTGAACCAAGTTAAAGGAAATAAAACTACCAAAACTATTTTGAAGAAGTTAAATTGTTTGTTTGTTTACAATAATATATTTCTACAGGGAGGGTAACCTCAGGAGCTAGTACTGATTAGACTACGAACATTCATCATCATGACGTCCAGAGCTCTACCGAGTATCGCCACACCGCTCGGTCCTGCGCGTCTTGCATCCATTGGCTACCCGCGACCCTCACCAGGTCATCGGTCCACCTTGTGGGAAGCCTATCAACAAACTGCGTCTTCCGGTACGCGGTCGCCACTCCAGTCTTTCGGCCCCATCGACTGCCACCTTAGTTTGGCGATTCTTCCGGCTATGTCGGTAACCTTGGTTCTCCTGCGGATATCTTTATTCCTCATTCGATCACGCAAGGAAATGCCGAGAATAGCCCTCTTCATTGCTCTTTGGATGACTTTAAAGCCTTGTGATGAAGCGAACATGTTTCAGTGCCATATGTCTTCACTGGTAATACTAGGAAAGTGAACACATCATAATAGGTACATTGATATTTTCTAGTTGGCAAGACCTAGTGTAAGCTGATCCCTAAGAAACATTTGATTGATTTCAGTGGCTGCTTTAATTATTCGCAAATTGATTCCTAGTGGATATTGTGATATAAAATTGGTGTAGTTTTGTGTCTCACGTGTCTACGCAACTGGACAATATGTATTGAAAGAGGCTCTCGAAAGGGGCTCGGAGAGGATCTCGGTAAAATAAAGCTGAAAATTTTGTCGTAGTATTGCTACCTCAGCGAAGCTTGCCGAAAAGGCTGACTCGACTCATTTGCAGTCAAACACTACAAAAACATTAGAATGTTTTATATCTGCATTCTAATGGAAAAAAGTGACAGTATTCTGTATCTAAAACTAAATTCTTTCTTAACTTGACACTGGCTAAATGCACAAATCGTGCGAAGCCAAAATTGAAAACGAAAAAAAAACTTCGTCTCAAATTTCTAAGCATATCTATTTAAAAAATATAAGCTTCTAAATCTGAAATTTTTCACGTTAGATACGACAACCATTATTCAAATCCCTCCCACAAAAATGTTTACACAAAATGCAAAGGCAAACGCTCAGTCAGCCAGAGTCAAGCACATAAAACGACATGAACGATACCGCAATCGTCAAAATCTATTTAATGCTTATCCCTTTATGTTTTCCTCATGGCCCATAAAAATTACGCCTTCTTGGTTTTCTCCCACCATTATTTAGCACCATAAACAATATGGAAATACCTCTTTTGTTACTTAGTATATCCGCCACAGACTGGTTTTGCTAAATTGTGAAAAATAAATTCACGTCCGCATTACAGAAAAATGCAGAATAACGAAAGTAAAAAGTTTTTAATTGGTTTCGAGTGTAAATTGGGCTTGAATATGGTTTAGTGTCCTTGGAGCTCGATTTTATATTAACTTTTTAATATGAAATCGTTCAACGACAACGAACTTTTGAATCGAAATTCAAATTGATTATGCCAAGACAAAAAAAAACTCAAGGTGAAGAAAATCTATCAATGAATAAGCCACAGGCCTACAGGTTTATTTTACATATGAAATCGAGAGCATTATGTGACATAACGATTACAGTATAGTAAAAGCTGCAAAGTTATTCCTTTTTAACCGACTTGGAAAAAGGAGGTTCTATGTTCGACTGTATGAGTTTCTTTTTTTTTAATGTATGTCCACCGATTTTTCTGTCAGTTGTGGTGGACCGATTTTCAAAATTCTTTTTTTATCCGAAAGAATATACTCCCGAGGAAAAAGCGCTGAAGCAATTTCGATAGAATTTATAAGGGACCACATATAAATTTTATTGAACTTGTTTCAGCGCTTTTTGAAAAACTGAACAAAAAATAGGTATACATAAATGACGTTTTCGTTTCCTCCAATTACGAGTATGTTTGAATTCCACGTTTTCATAATTTCCATGTTATTGGGGTTTTTAGTTCTGGGGTATAACAACTAAAAAGTGAAAAATAAAAAACTTTTTCACAAAAAAAAAAGCTCTACCTTCTTATATTCATCTAATGCTGATAGTTCCACATTTCTAGGTGAAACTGGAGCAAAAACTAGTTTATCTTTTTCAATTTTTGGACCCCTTACATATGCTATAACTACGCCCGTGCGTATGACTGTAGTCAAAAAAGTCAGAAGTACAAACCAATTATAATTCAGGTAAAGAAGACTTTGTTTGACTCTTCTGAGGTTTTTCAGTTGGTTTTCCATTCGTATTTCTAAAGTCGAATTTTGAAAGACAAAAGAAAAACTTCATCAGTTTTTTTTCAATTTCCTAAAGATATCAAACTACCGAAAAGTGCATCAAACGATTGAATAGCCAAGAGGTCAAAGACTCGTTGTTTTGATGACAGCTCGCATTAAGTCGGGACAGTGATTAACATGAAAACGTTCACAATGCAACAATGCGTTGACGGGGCATAACCAAATCACTTTTAGGGTTCTTTCTTTATACTGAGCATTTTGTAAAAGATACCTTTTGAAGTTATACTTCTTTAGGCGCGTTATGAAAAAATTATGCGAGTGAAATTTTAAGATGCGTGCGCATCACTGTCACACAAAATTCACAGGTTGAAGTTAGCTAGAACCGATCCACCCTGATGTTAGCTATGGTCTGTGGTTCATGAAGAATGATTATTTTCCTTTTGTAAACTTTGTGACAGTTTGGTTTTTTATCTTGTTACGCCAAAGAAGTATAACTTCTTACGTGCGTACCTACATAAGTACAGACACACTTTTTTTTTTTTGAGGTTGGTAATATCATCATCTTGCTAACTAAAACCCACCCGGGCCACGGTGACTCTTTCAAACACTTATATGACCCCTATAAAAAATACCGTAAACTAATAATTTGGCGACACAAAGGAGGGGTAAAAATTAGAGATAATAACACTAAAAAGAAGAAGGCAAAGTTTTTGTGACTAATTCAACATCCTACTGCTAAGTGCGTCGTCGTCCCGGGCCTGCGGACGGCGAACATTGGGTAGCTCGCCGTCCGATCAGCACCAGGCCCATGGGCACTCAGGCAGGGAAGGAACAGGGGTGGGTTTTAGTCAGTAAGAGTCTGACACGCCCTCCTGCTCCACCCAGAGCGGGAGATGTCATTAAATGATTTCCCAACCAGCCAAAAAAAAAAAAGTGCGTCGTCCTCAATAGCACAATCAGCCTATAACTTTCCCACTGATGGGATACAGGCTACCTCCTCTCTGTGAGAGGGTGTCTCGTCCTCAATACAGCAATAAAAAACTTTTTTACTAAAAATACAACCAACTTCCAAAAAAGAAAATACACCAATCGAAAAATAACTTTAGTTTCGGAAGTCGGTTTTTGTATTTTATTAACCGACTTTCAAAAAAGGAGGAGGTTCTATGTTCGACTGTATGTATGTTTTTTTTTTTTTTTTATTATTATTTATGTCCGCGCATTTCTCCGTCAGTTGAGGACCGATTTTGAAATTTCTTTTTTTATCCTAAACAATATACTCCCCACGTGGTCCCATATAAATTTTATCGAAACTTTTTTTGGAAGTCAGTTGTTTTTTTTTGTAAAAAAGTTTTTTCTTCGTTAATTGACACCGACTTCCGAAATAAAAAAATAAAAGTTATTTCTCAATTTTTAAGTATATTTTCTCTTTTGGAAGTCGGTTGTTTTTTCTTTTGACAAAAGTTTTTGTTAGCAGAAATGACCACTATTTGTTTTAACTTAGCCAAAACTTATTTTTGTTGATCTAAGTGGAATACGTTATCTTAGTTTTTAAACATTATTGCATAAAAGTTTGAAAATATTAGTGTTCATAGTTGTTAAATAAATTAAGAAAATGTTAATGAAAAATGCAACTTCTTTGAAATTTTCCATAACAATGTATGGAAAATTTCAAAGAAGTTGCATTTTTCATAGAGAATTGATAATAAATAATAAAGGAAAAGGTCTGTCTTGTCTAAAAACAGAAAAATGGGGTAAACTTGCTCTAAAAATATAATGCCACGCACGAGTCCAGACACGTTTTCCAAGCCACGTGTCAAATAATGGGCTATACGATGAAGAAATCAAGCCTCTTTTTTTTGGAGTTCTGTGAAGGGATTACTTCATTTCAAACACGTGAAACACAAAGCGTTTATAACTTTTTCAACACATTTGCTCAAAAAATGCACTTACGAAGCCTGTATACATTGTTCGAAAGTTCAAAATTACGCACCATACAATTGAACGTGTGGTAAAATAGGTACTCTCACCTAAGTACCTATTTTACCGCACGCTCCGTTGTATAGCGGCGTGCGTATCCTTTACGGTTTTTTTTATTTCCTTATAAAAAATTTACCTAAGAATACCACCAAGGAGTTTCGCATTTTGTGTTTTTTTGTGTTGTAGTTGTTTGTTGTTTGTGTTGTTGGTGGTTGTGGTGGTTGTTTTTTTGTGTTGTAGTTGTTTGTTGTTTGTGTTGTTGGTGGTTGTGGTGGTTGTTTTTGGTAGTGTTGTTGTTGTTAGTTGTGGTTGTTGTTGGTAGTGGAGGTTGTTGGTAGTGTTGTTGGTTGTTGTTTGTTTGTTGTTGTTTGTTGTTGTTGTTGTTAGTTGTGGCGGTTGTTGTTGCTGCTGCTAGTGTTGTTGTTGTTGTTGTTGTTGGTAGTGTTGTTGGTTGTTGTTATTGTTTGTTTGTTGTTGGTTGTGGTGGTGGTTGCTGTTGGTAGTGTTGTTGTTAGTTGTGATTGTTGTTGTTGGTTGTGGTTGTTGTTGGTAGTGTTGTTGGTTGTTGTAGTTGGTTGTTATTGGTGTTGGTTGTGGTGGTTGTTGTTGCTGGTAGTGGTGTTGTTGTCGGTGGTTGTTGTTGTTATTGTTAGGTGTTGTTGTTGTTAGTTTTGGTTGTTGAAGTTGGTTGTTGTTTATTTATTTATTTAACACTTCACGCACATACAAGTACAGAGGCGGACTTAATGCCTCAGGCATTTTCTACCAGTCAACCTTAGGGTGATGCAGAAACAAATAGTGGTAGGTGCCATAAGGAAAAAAACAAAAAAAAACAGGGCATCTTTATTTAAATGCAAAGGAACATAAATACATATGTAAACTACAAATAAAATATATACTCATATGAATAAACTTAATACACAAATATACATAGCCAACAACATAGGTACAAATAGATGATTGGAAAAAGAATTAACGCTGTGAGGATACTACTGCCAACTTTTTACAAATGTGTTCGCGAACTTTAATTTTGAAGGTTAATCGGTTAGTTACCATCCTGATTTCTTGGGGGAGCGCATTCCACAGAGAGATAGACTGAACGAAGAAAGAACAGTGAAGAAAGTCAGTACGGTGAGTGGGACATAAAAGAAGACGGTTATGCGATGACCGTAGATTTCTATTGTGGTTGGCGCAAATGTATAAAAAGTGAGTGGCTAGATAACTAGGAGAATTTGGAGAGAAAAGAAACGAGTGCAAGGTGGTAAGCGCCCTTTGCTCTCTACGCTGGCGTATGGGCAACCAATTAAGAAGCGACCGATGCGCAGAGACATGGTCATATTTGCGCAGATTGAAAACAAATCGAATGCAGTAATTAAGAAGACGGTCAAGTTTGTTGAGGAGATCTGCAGTCAGGTCATAGTAGCACACGTCACCATAATCGATAATAGGAAAAATTAGGGTCTGCACAAGCATTTTCTTCGTGTTCGATGGCAAAAAGTTTTTCAAACGATACAAAGCCCGCAGCGTTCCCGTAACTTTCTGACTGACACTAGCAACTTGAGAACGCCAGTTCAGGGTACTGTCAATGTGTAAGCCTAGGTCCTTTACATTAGTGCTAAAAGGAACAATCGCACCGTCGAACAGAATTGGCGGCAAGGTTGCACCATCCACTTTGGCGATGCTTCGAGGACTCCCAATGACGATCGCCTGACACTTTTTGGGGTTAACTGCAACACCAAATCTATCCGACCAGGCTTTAATGGCCATCAGGTCCCTATTTAATTTGCCGATAGCGTCAGATATTTCACTGACCCTACCCTGACAGTACAACTGCAGGTCATCGGCATACAGATGATACGCACATTGAAGTTCGGAAGTAATGAGGTTAATAAAAATAGAAAACAGAAGAGGAGAAAGAATGCCGCCTTGAGGAACGCCAGTTTCCAAATCACACCAGCAAGAAGAAGAATCCCCAACGTGAACCGACTGCTGACGTTCCTGAAGATAGGAGGTGAACCATTCCAGTGCCTCGGGAGAGACCATCACATAGGATAGAATGGCCAACAGGATGTCATGACTGACGGTATTGAAGGCGTTCGAGAAATCGGCTAACACTAGTACAGTGACTTTGGTGTTATCAAGTCCTGCCCTTATATCGCCAGTCACTTTAAGGAGGGCGGAAACAGTGCTGTGCCCAAGCCTAAACCCAGATTTGTTGTTGTTAGTTGTAGTTGTTTTTACTGCTTGTTGTTGGTTGTTGTTGCTGGTTGTAGTTTGTTTTTGCTGGTTTTTGTTTGTTATTGGTTGTTGTTAGTATTGGTAGTGTTGTTGTTGGTTGTTGTTGCTGGTTGTTGTTGTTGTGTTTGTTGTTGTTGTTAGTTGTTGTCGGTGGTTGTTGTTGTTAGGTGTTGTTGTTGTTAGTTGTGGTTGTTGTTGTTAGTTGTAGTTATTGTTACTGCCTGTTGTTGTTGTTGCTGGTTGTAGTTTGGTTTTTGCTGGTTGTTGTTTGTTGTTGTTATTGGTAGTGTTGTTGTTGGTTGTTGTTGCTGGTTGTTGTTGTTATTTGTTGTTGTGTTTGTTGTTGTTGTTAGTTGTTGTTGTTGGTTGCTGTTGTGTTCCTTTTTTTCGCATAGATGTTACTAGGGAGAAGGGGGTCGAGAGTGGGGGCATCGTGGCACGACGGCGTCATGCCGTTTTTCGTCACGACATTCGAGTCGGTTTTACTGCCAAGCCGCGCCAATAGATGATTCACATCAAAAACAAAAGTTTTTTTCATTGCCTAGTAGGTACTGTTTTCTCGCAAATGTGTTGAAAAACGTTGTATGACACACGTGCGGATTGGTATTTACAAACTCGTGACTATGGTAAGCCCTCGACTACGTCTCGGGCTTACATTCGTCTACTCGTTTGTAAAAACCAACTTACCGCACTAGTATCATAAATAACTATTCTCAATCAAAAATGTGACCAGTAAACTCTTACAATTGGTTAATAATTTTCTTTTTCAACACATTTGCTCAAAAAATGCACTTACGAAGCCTGTATACATTGTTCGAAAGTTCAAAATTACGCACCATACAATGGAACGTGTGGTAAAATAGGTACTCTCACCTAAGTACCTATTTTACCGCACGCTCCGTTGTATAGCGGCGTGTGTTTCCTTTACGGTTTTTTTTATTTTCTTATAAAATATTTACCTAAGAATTCCACCAAGGAGTTTCGCATTTTGTGTTTTTTTGTGTTGTAGTTGTTTGTTGTTTGTGTTGTTGGTGGTTGTGGTGGTTGTTATTGGTAGTGTTGTTGTTGTTAGTTGTGGTTGTTGTTGGTAGTGTTGTTGGTTGTTGTTGTTGTTAGTTGTGGTGATTGTTGTTGCTGCCAGTGTTGTTGGTTGTGGAGGTTGTTGGTAGTGTTGTTGGTTGTTGGTTGTTGTTGTTGTTAGTTGTGGTTGTTGTTGTTGGTTGTGGATGTTGTTGGTAGTGTTGTTGGTTGTTGTTGTTGATTGTTATTGTTGTTGGTTGTGGTGGTTGTTGTTGCTGGTAGTGTTGTTGTTGTCGGTGGTTGTTGTTGTTATTGTTAGGTGTTGTTGTTGTTAGTTGTGGTTGTTGTAGTTGGTTGTTGTTGTTAGTTGTAGTTGTTGTTGTTGTTACTGCTTGTTGTTGTTGTTGGTTGTTGTTGCTGGTTGTAGTTTGTTTTTGCTGGTTTTTGTTTGTTGTTGGTTGTTGTTGTCGGTAGTTGTTGTTGTTATTGTCGTTAGGTGTTGTTGTTGTTAGTTGTGGTTGTTGTTGTTGGTTGTTGTTGTTAGTTGTAGTTGTTGTTACTGCTTGTTGTTGTTGTTGGTTGTTGTTGCTGGTTGTAGTTTGGTTTTTGCTGGTTGTTGTTTGTTGTTGTTATTGGTAGTGTTGTTGTTGGTTGTTGTTGCGGGTTGTTGTTGTTATTTGTTGTTGTGTTTGTTGTTGTTGTTAGTTGTTGTTGTTAGTTGTTGTTGTTGGTTGCTGTTGCGTTCCTTTTTTCGCATAGATGTTACTAGGGAGAAGGGGGTCGAGAGCGGTGGCGTAGTGGGGGCGTCATGCCGTTTTTCGTCACGATATTCGAGTCGGTTTTACTGCCAAGCCGCGCCAATAGATGATTCATATCAAAAACAAAAGTTTGTTTCATTTCCTAGTAGGTACTGTTTTTTCGCAAATGTGTTGAAAAACGTTGTATGACACACGTGCGGATTGGTATTTACAAACTCGTGACTATGGTAAGCCCTCGACTACGTCTCGGGCTTACATTCGTCTACTCGTTTGTAAAAACCAACTTACCGCACTAGTATCATAAATAACTATTACGGAAATCCATTTTCTCTCCCGCTTCACGAGAGTACTTAACAAACTTTTGTCGAGTGAACTGAGTTTCAGGAACAAAATAAATGTTGTTCCATGATTATGAATTGTTTGCTATCTAAACGAATTAACAAAGTTGATTGTGACCCAAGGGCTGGCTTTTACCTCGGTCAGAGGTTAAGTATTGCTATACATGGAAATTACGAGAGTAATGGCTTGTTTTTTTTCAACGGTTTATCCGACTACGGGGATCACAAAGAAGGGTTATTATTTGAGCTTTAGCACGATGTTTTTAATAAAGCGTACTAACCTTAATGTGATGGTTTGGATTGAATGATTTTGTATTTTTTTCCAACGGTTTACTGACCACAATTTGAGTTTAACCACAATATTAATGCTTACTAATGTGATGGTTCAGATTTAATGATTTAGTATATAAATCTTTTTCAACGGTTTAGCCGACTGCAGCAGAAAGAAGTGTTATGATATTTTCGTTGCACTTTTTTTTCTTTCTTGTCTTTCAATGGTTTTGGGCATGAGAATAATGTTTTTTTTTAATGCCTAATTGCTGTCATAAATTAAAAATAAATTGGAATCTAAGACAAGTTTCGATTTCAGGTCTCAGGATAATTACAATAATTACGGTCTGGAAGAAGAGGAGGAGGATGTGTCTATATATCTGAGTTTCGCTAGCTACTTTATTAAAAAGCCTCCTCCTCGTAATCTGTGTAAACCTCGTAATACACCTTACTTTTAATGTGTGTGTAATGTATTTCGTTAAAGTAAATATGTAAATTAAAAAAAGATATCACATAAAAAAAGTTTATTTTTAAATAGGTAATACATTTTTTACAATATTAAACAACTATGTACATTAATCATTGTCTCATTTCAACAAAAATCACAAAATAAACTAAATGTCGAAATTAAAATATAGGACGGGCAGTATGCAGCCATACGAATGAGCCCTACGGGCGGCCATCTTGCCGTATTTTGCCTTATTTTTGCTAGCGCAGGCGGCATGAAATTAATGCGGGAAGGGGTGTTTTGTTTTCATCTTGTGTGCTACTTAAAACCGTCCAAGTAATGACTTATGGGTATCAAAAGAAAGCTTATATAGTCTAGTTTTATAATACATAGGTTTAAAAGACATAAACTACAAAATTATTAGTAAAAACTTAGTAAGAACAAAAATTTTACTGTTTTTCAACCAAAAATCTCAAGTTTAACTTTTTTTTTAAGTACTTAGAACTAGTTTTTGTGACTTAGTTATGACATATGTCAATTCTATATAGTATCAGCTATACACACGTATTTTTACTTGTGTGTAGAAGCAGGAGATTACGAGATATTAAGCTTTAAATTGGCAACGGGACCCGGCGCTTGCGCGGAAAAATACCAGAGCGAGCGAGCGGACGTAGGTTGTCACTTTTTGGCGTCTGGACTGACGTTTGAGTGGATAGCCACTCGCCCGTCTAGAACCAGAATCTCAGCATTTTTAACATGGCTCAGAACCGTTGCTACCTCAATTATGGCTACCGCGGTGTGTTCCCATTAAAATCGGTTTTTGTCTATGGTCCTCAGCTTTTAGTCGGTTTTTCTCTATTATAGACGTTACTCAACTAAATTTTGCGTCAAATAAAACTGGGCGCACTGTTATGCAAGCTACGAGAATACCAGAAAAAAAAGTTAAAAGTTGATTTTCTGTGGCCATTTTCTGTTGTTGCGAAACTGACAGGAGCTCTGCATTTACAATGTAAATACAATTGTATTTAAAACCCTGTGTATTAGTGTAATATATCAAAAGAATCTTCAAGATTCAAGCTTAACGAAAAACTAAACATGCAGTAGGTTCAAAGTGTGTTGAAAACGACAATATTGAAATAAAAAACAAGGGGAGAGCGCCGCGTCCGGCGTCCGTATTTTGTTGATAATTTTGTATGATTTACTAACTAATCTGTTAGAATATTGCTCGTAATATGGAAATTAGTTCATTATTAGTATTTACACATACTTCGACAGTAAAAATAGGACGAAAATATATAGGATTCCATGTTTTAATGACTTCATTCCACAGGTCGTCAGTACTTGCCATAATTCTGGTTTAAACGCTTTTTTTAAATGTCCACAGTAAAGGTTTGTCTATACAACGTGACAATGCACAATGCTTTTGGGCACACTTCCAGTCGACAGCGATGTGGAGGATTTTTTTGTCGCCATATTTTAAGTTTTATTTAGTTAAGAGTTTTGTTTTAATCATAATCAACGGGACCCTATTACTAAGCCTCCGCTGTCTGTCCATCCGTCCGTCTCTCTGTCAGCGAGCTGTATCTCATGATCCGTAATAGGTAGATAGCTGAAATTTACACAGAATGTGTATTTCTGTTTCCGCTATAACAACAAATAATAAAAATAAATGAAAAACTAAAGGGGGCTCTTGTACCATTGTACAAGATTATACACGTCTACTTATTGCCATTATTAAGATCGAGCAAAAAAAAAACAAAAAAGACACGTTACTAGTCCCTACTAGTAACGTGTTTTTTCGTGTTTTTAACCGACTTCGAAAAAGGAGGAGGTTATCAATTCGGATGTTTGTATTTTTTTTTTTTTTTTTTTTTTATGTATGTTCGGGCATAACTCCGTCATATGTTGACGGATTTGCAAAATTCTTTTTTTGTTCGAAAGGGGTTTATTTCGAAATGGTCCCATTTAAATTTCAAAAAGATCTGATGATGGGTTTCGGAGACAGACAACGGAACTCTTCAAAAATTGACAGCAAATCAACCGCGATTGCTGCTATCGTATGTCTATGAACTGTTAACACAGTTTAATGGGAAACCACAATTGAAAAGTGAAAAATAAAAAACTTTTTTACAAAAAAATAGAACCGACTTCCAAAAAAAGTGCAAAATAACTTTAATTTCGGAAGTCGGTGTCAAAAAACAAAGACACAAAACAGGAACACCGACTTCCGAAATTAAAGTTATTTTGCACTTTTTTTGGAAGTCGGTTCTATTTTTTTTAACAAATAGACGCGTATAATCTTGTACGATGGTAGGGAACCATTCATGACCGAGTCCGACCCGCACTTGGCCGATATTTATATTCAATTTTTGGACGTACTTAGCCGATTTCGATAATTCTCTCATTGGTAAGAAGCTGCGGTGCTCATCCTTAAGTGATAGTCTACTTTTTGTCCCGGAAAAAATTAACTATTCCTCCGGTCACGCGAGCAAAGCCTTGAGAATAAACTATCCTTATATTTCTAAATGTAAATCCATTAGATTATTCCTTCACGGCAATAAACTTTACTGAATATAAAACACATAAACACTCAATGTTTAATTGTAAATGCGTTTCATACATTCAAATTCATTCAGATCGATTTGTTTCGAGCATGGTTCATGCAACGTGACAGTTCGACGAACTCTCCAATCAGTTTTGATTACCCACTACAATGATGACAGATGATTCAGTTTGTTTATTAACATGTGCCCGATTCCTATATGTAACCGATCGTAAGTAGATGGTAAGTTGAATGATCGTTAAGTAAGTATCTTCTATATCTCTACGACATAATGTAAAGCAAAATAACTTTCCGCGTCTATCTGTTTGTCCGCTTATTTCTTCTAAATCACGCAACGGACTTTGATACGGTTCACTAACAGAAAGATCGATAAGCGAGGACGGTTTTTGTATATAATTTGCACCCGTGCGAAGCCGGGGTGGAACGCTAGTTAAGCATAAAGCTTAAGCATAGTCAGCCCTAAAATGTTACCACTGCTGGGACTCAGGCCTCTTCTCTAAGAGAGGGAATGGGCCTCGGTTAGTGGATGTTACATGACTTCAAATTTTTTATTCCAGGACACGCCGATTTCCTCACAAGGTTTGCCTTCACTGTTTTAATAGCAAAGGGGATAATCTACACAAAGTAAAGCGCCTGCCTCGGTTTGAACCCACAACGTACAAGTCGTAAGTCGAGACCCTTACCACTGCCCTTACCAACTGCTCACTCAACACTGTTAAGTATTGCTACGGCTGAATCTTCAAAATTTCATAATCTTTCAATCTTCAGACAGTTTTTCAGGTAGAAAAACTAAAAAAATATATTCAAAAAATGTTTCAAATCTTTCAATCTTCAGACAGTTTTTCAGGTAGAAAAACTAAAAAAATATATTCAAAAAATGTTTCAACATGATGATTCACAGAACCGGTCGATGTAGCGACACTTTGGGAAAGCTTATGACCAGCAGTGGACATCTTTCGGCTGAAATGACTGAATGCTCGTCCCAACAAAGAGCAATGATTTGTTAACTAACGTTATCTATGGAACCCGACAATAGGAAAAACATGATAATAGTTTTTGGACCAAACCCAACGACAATTTTACCATGTTTTTTTTCCGACTACAATTACTATTCTTAATACAAAATGATAACTAAATAATTGTTTACATTATAAAAATCCCCCATTTGCATTTCTTTACAATGAAAAAAAAGGTTTTTACAATAATTTTATGCTACCTTGAACTGCAACTTGGGTTTCCCGCCGTCCCTGACATATTGTACTTTTAAACTCATTTCACACATGCAAGGGAAATTTCATATTCAGCCTGCATATATTATTTTTTTCAAGCGGGGGAGGGTTATATGGGTTTTTTAATGTTATTTTGGTTGTTTTCTTGGTTTAAATAGAGTTTTAATGAGACAACTGACAGCTGCTTCCGTTTTCAGTGTGTTGAGTGTTTTTTTCGTTGTATTTAAATTGGAAAATATTGGTTTTAATATTTGGTAATAATACAAGTTCTTGTGTTTTAATGTAGGTATATTATAAGTAGAATCTATTAAGATTTCCGAATGAGACGCTGAGTTGACGTTTCAGTAAAGCGTTTTAGTAAAAAATATTGCCAAAACGTATCTTCAGAACCATTATGTGGTTCGACAGCATATAGAGAAGTACCTAGGCATAGAATTTGGAAATCACTATCAAAATCATTTGGGAGATAATTAAAAAAAAAACTGAAAAATTACTTGCTTTTCACAGTTTTCCATCTGTCCTTAACTCCTTACACATACAAAGACATAAGAAAACCTACAAGGCTAACAATCAATATTAATGAAAATCAGTTAACACATGCGTTATTCAGTTGTTATTTGGCAGAGATATAGTTCGTTGAACCGTCGTGCGTCGCAAGGCAACATGGCGCCTGCAAACAAATGCACCAATACGTCTGCATAAATAGGATGTTCTGGAAAACAAACCATTAATATTTACTTGACTTTGCGATTCTGATTACCTACAGGGTCTTTCTATTTTTGGCGTGTTATGGGCGCTATCACAAAATTTCGTTCTTTCATACATTCGAACTTCAAATGACGATATGATGCATCGCAAAATGTAACATTTTTGCAATTATAATAATTACGTTTATTTATGATATTAAATGCAAAGCATTATCTTTTAATAAATAATATAAAAATGAGCTTCCTATGAACTAAAGTTTATTCTGGTATAAATTTTATATAATAATAAGGAGAAACTTACAGTTAATTGTGAGTAGTTTTATGGATTTTTCTTGATCTTTCCCACATAATATACTCGTATCTGATAACATCACATTTATCATCATCACATTGTCATGTGAAATTTTATGAAAAATTTGTTTCGGAATTTCGGCTTTATATAAATAGATAAGAAAAATTGTGAAAAGCGAGGCCGCCATGAACTATACCAATAATGATTCTCGAAAAAATAACGCCAAAACTGGCCATTTAATGCAAACATTATGATCGAAATGTCTTACGAGCACTGTTGAGTTTGAATTTTATGTGGACCTCGAATGTCGGTTTTCTAGAAGTGTCATTCTACCAGCTATTACAACTGTCAAAAAGTTGACAAAATATCTTCATCATCATCATCATCAGCCTATAGCACTCCACTGTTTGGACATAAGCCTCTCCAATTGCACGAAATATCTTCTTGTTATATACCTTTTATGTACTTAAGGCGTAAATATCCGCCAAGTGGCGCCCTCATTGAATAAAAAATCGTAGCAAAGCGTAGAAAACAAAAGATTATAGAATCCTATGTTGCGTTTGTTACAAAGAGGATATAGTAGATTATTAACCAAGGGTCTTCTGTCGCGGGAGACGATTTAAATCGCGAGCGTGACGAAAGACTCGAGGTTTACTCCCGAGCGTAGCGAGGGTGTTAAAAACTTAAATCACGAGCGAAGCGAGGGATTTAAGACGAGTCCTGAGTGTAGCTAGGGATTTAAGTTCACCCAAGACTAAGACAGCTTTATCACCGAGCAAAAAATACTCTACTTTTCGTACCATTTGAAAAAAAAAATTATTTATAATTGCGGCAGCATTTGCACTGATGGAATCCGACAATTCACTGTCACTGTCGCTTTGATTTAACATCGTAACGTATTTTAACCAACTTTCTTTAGAACATTAACTTATTTATAAAAATAAATTAAACTAAACTTAACGTTTATGTGTGTGTGTATTTGAAGAAAACAAAAACGCGGCAAATTTCTAGACTAATATTTTTTTGTCGGAAAAGCAAAGGCATCAAGCTCATACGGCCTCGTCGGTTTTCGTAATTTTATTTAACAATCATAACTGCATAATAAATGCGTATTCCTTTTTCAAAAAGATGTACAATGCTTTAAATACAAACTCAATGGTGTAAACACAGATGGAGTTCAGTATAAATTTCGGTAAGTATTCCAAATTTAAATCACATTCTCCCCCTAGACGATGAATGAAATTCAGTACAATTTTCTTTCCCTGTTTTTAACAGATTAAAAATGACTATCGTTATGTTCGCTTTTTGTGGCATAGAATGCCACTTTTTTGAGCAAGTGGTACGAAAAGGTATTTTTACGTGGTTAAAACGATACTCAAAATGTTTCGTATCCAAAGTAGTAGGGAAAAGTACCAAAAACTGCCGTTTTTGACACTTGCTTATTACTTTGTATACAAAACATTTTGAGTCCTGTTATAACAATGTAAAAATACCTTATCCTATTTGTAACAAACCCAACATAGGATTCTTTAATCTTTATTTTCTATGTTAAGATACGAATTTTTATTCAATGAGGGCGCCACTTATGGGGAGGTAGGCCCTTAAATATTTTTTCTACTGCTCATACACACGGTGTTTCCTTCTCTGAAAGTGATTTCTTTATAAATAAGCATCACCTTTGTACCTATTTATAACACGTTTTTATAACACGCTTTTATTAGCTTGGTATGTATCTATGTAACGGAATCTTTAGACGTGATTTTCACATACTTCAAAACGTCGGATTGATTTGAAACTTCGCACACTTATCAAGGACCGATGGCAATGTATGGTTAGCTAAGTGACGTCATTCTAAATCAAATATGGCGGACTCCCTAAGATGGCGGTCTAGTTATTTTTTATACATTTTCATGACATTGGTATCAAATGAAAGGGTCTGCTGAGAAGAATAAAGAGTGATTTTAGTTTTTTTTTTTTTTTAACTATAGAAAATTATTATTCTGTTACCTTCTTCTTTTCCGTTCAAAAAACACATTACTCGGGGTTAATTTTGGGCTATCCATAGATGGACTTCTGCTTCTCCGTTTACCTCCCATAGGTAGGGCCTTTTGGTGAGCGGGCTCTTCAAGGGGTCAATTGAATAGAAGCCTTACTAGCGTTTGCGCTTCTATTCGTAGGGGCGTAGCTCATGTGACGATTGTAGACACAGCCTAAACTCAGCGGGTCTGTACCGGCCTTCAGCTGGCTGTTAAGATTATTGAAGAGCCGTTTGAATATTGGATGTGTAGGCAACACATTTGTTTTAGGGATCAGTTCTGCGGCCCTGACCGAACTGGGCACATGTATAATTTCTTCTCTGTATAATATAAGAGTTCTGAATGCTTCATCCTCTTTCTTTTATAACACTGCACAAGTAAACCAGTCAATTTCATACACCACACTCTCGTGTTGACAGCGAGTGAGACCTGTACCCTGAAACTATTAGAACGTCCCAGGATCCCTGCAGGCCTACATAAATTAACTGTCAAATAAAATAAATATCACGTGACCAATTCCTTAAATTTTGACTTTACGACGGTCCCTAACAGAATGACACTTTCCTATATTTAAAACACATTAATAAGTCTAAAAATGATTGCTGCTTTTTTGTTCACGAGGAGTCTTACTACCGAAATCGAGCTCCCAGATCCTCTGCTAGGTCGGTTTTTCAGCGACAAAGTGGCAACAGAACTCCTGAAAAGACAACACTTGGAAAATTAAAGGCGTTAAGGGTCTACTAACGGCCAAGTGGCGCCGTCATTGAATAAAAAATCGTCGACATGTCTTGTTAAAACAGGTCTCAGAATGTTTCGTATCCAAAGTACTAGGCAAAAGTGTCAGAAACGGCCATTTCGGTACTTTTGCCTACTACTTTGGATACGAAACATTCTGAGACCTGTTTTAACAACGTAAAAATACTTTGTCCTCTTTGTAACAAATGTGACGTTGGATTCTTTAATATTTATTTTCTATGCTACGACTTTTTATTCAATAAGGGCGCCACTTGGCCGGTAGTACGGCGTTAAGCAGGAAACGTTCGGTTAAAGCCATTACTAACATAGGCTTAAGTTTATATATATTAACACAAAATGTATTATAATTTATATGTTATTTTGTAAGGTAAAGTAAAGAAAAAACCAAAGTAGCCTGAAAATAAAGAGATTTATTATTATTATTATTCCATTTATTTCATAGTATTTACATATAATTTACATTTTTAAATATTAACATTTAATAATATAAAAACTTTTTTACAAAAAAATAGAACCGACTTCCAAAAAAAGTGCAAAATAACTTTTATTTCGGAAGTCGGTGTTCCTGTTTTGTGTCTGTGTTTTTTGACACCGACTTCCGAAATAAAAGTTATTTTGCACTTTTTTTGGAAGTCGGTTCTATTTTTTTGTAAAAAAGTTTTGATTTTTCACTTTTTAGTTGTGGTTCCCCATTAAACTGTGTTAACAATTCATAGACATACGATAGCAGCAATCGCGGTTGATTTGCTGTCAATTTTTGAAGAGTTCCGTTGTCTGTCTCCGAAACCCATAATCAGATCTTTTTTAAATTTAAATGGGACCATTTCGGAATAAATCCCTTTCGAACAAAAAAAGAATTTTGCAAATCCGTCAATATATGACGGAGTTATGCCCGAACATACATAAAAAAAAAAAAAAAAAAATACAAACATCCGAATTGATAACCTCCTCCTTTTTCGAAGTCGGTTAAAAAATAGTAGCCCACCGGTATCGGAATAGGGTCCAAGATACCGGTTGTCAGGGCTCATGAAAGAGGAATCTCCTAACAATACGCACCGTGTCCAGGAGTACTGCCTTCTGGATCAAGCCGTATTACTAAAAATACTGAAACACGGTATATTATAAAATATCTAGGTTTACTGCTAAACTGTGGTCGAAACATGGCGACGCTGAGAGCAATTTAGCGCCCCAGGAATAGATAAGCGGAAGCTATATCATGCTAGGAATTTCGGTGTTTTAGTACGCCACACACATTCTAAGCAAAATATTTGTATTCAGCTGCATCCGGTTATAGGTACTGTAAGCCAACCCCAGCAATTTATTTTTGGGATAAATCGCGCCACTCCTTTCCCAACCACTACCTATAATAAAAGCCAGAATTAACAGTGGCGGCCACCAGAAAAACGCCGAAACAATAAAGCTCGACGAGTCCCGGAGAAAAGATAAACTGTCTTGGGTCCCACAACGAAATTAATCAGAAAAGAACAGCGGTCTTGTCTTTTGTTTTTTGTCTTTTTTCATTAGTAAAAAGATGTTGAGGAATAGATGTCGGTTTAGGACGGTATTAAATCTGTATTTCTGTTTTTGTAATTAGGTTTATTAAAAATGTAGGTAGGTCAATGACCGTTACTGCCATAGTAAAATAAAATGTCATAAGAAAATCAAAATATAAATATATGTATAGATAGTGTAGTGTATGTATAGATAGAAGTATAGATTAGCCACTATTCCATATCACTGCAACTCCTTTTTTAGGGTTCCGTACCCAAAGGGTACAACCGGGACCCATTACTAAGACTGACTTACCGCTGTCCGTCCGTTTGTCTGTCTGTCTGTCTGTCCGTCTGTCACCAGGCTGTATCTCATGAACCATTATAGTTAGACAGTTGAAATTTTCACAGATGATGTATTACTGTTGCCGCTATAATAACAAATACTAAAAAACGGAATAAAATAAATATTTAAGGGTTCTCCCATACAACAAACGTGATTTTTTTCCGTTTTTTATAGATAATGGTACGGAACCGTTCGTGCGCGAGTCCGACTCACACTTGGACGGTTTTTTTTTTTTGAGATCCATAAGCAGCTTGACGAGTCCCGGAGAAACGATTCAACGGTCTTGGATCCCGTAAGAAAATAATTCAGGAAAGACCATCAGAGGAGTACGAAAAACATAATTTCCACTACCCTCGTAATTAAGAAGGAGACAGAACAGAGTGGCAATAACTGACATGTATTCGGACAATTAACATCTTTAGCATGAGCTTTTCGTGATTTCTCAAATGGCCGACGCAAAATAAGACCGTATTCGCTAACTCAGTTGACATCAATTTGATAGGCACTTTGCAGTACAGTGCTTCGTGGGAGTACATTTTTGTTTTCCTATATGTCAAAGCAGTAATGTACTGCATAGTGCCTATCAAATTGATGTCAACTGAGTTAGCGAATACACCTGCTGGTTACTTCTAGCAAGCGTGCTTCAACGTCGACCTTATGATCGCTTACCTTCAGGTGAGATGGTGTTCTAGCGAGCCTATAATTATACAATACGATACGATATATACGATACGATAGAAAAGTAAGTTGACTTCTAGTGACTGGCCTTCTCTGTCAATCTCAGATGCAACGGGTATTTGTAATGTACTGCATAGTGCCTATCAAATTGATGTCAACTGGGTTAGCGAATACACCTGCTGGTTACTTCTAGCAAGCGTGCTTCAACGTCGACCTTATGATCGCTTACCTTCAGGTGAGATGGTGTTCTAGCGAGCCTATAATTATACAATACGATACGATATATACGATACGATAGAAAAGTAAGTTGACTTCTAGTGACTGGCCTTCTCTGTCAATCTCAGATGCAACGGGTATTTGTAATGTACTGCATAGTGCCTATCAAATTGATGTCAACTGGGTTAGCGAATACACCTGCTGGTTACTTCTAGCAAGCGTGCTTCAACGTCGACCTTATGATCGCTTACCTTCAGGTGAGATGGTGTTCTAGCGAGCCTATAATTATACAATACGATACGATATATACGATACGATAGAAAAGTAAGTTGACTTCTAGTGACTGGCCTTCTCTGTCAATCTCAGATGCAACGGGTATTTGTAAAAGCGTAAAATTCATTATGCTTCCTTTTGACTTATTTTAAATTTAAATTAGCCCTACCTCTATTGTAATGAGGTAACAGAGTTATACTAGATTGTGAAATGTAGGATACAATGGTATGCATCCTGCTTTGTTTAAATCTCGAATACCACGCCTATATAAAAGGATTTTTTGCCAAGTTTGACCACATCATCGCTTACCATCAGGTGAGATAGTGGTCAAGCGCGAACCTTGATGATACAAAAAAAAGTTTCCGTTCAATTCAGATCAATGTTGATCTTTGTGGAGATATGACGAATTGATGATACTCATATTATGACTGCATTATCATCATCAACTTACAGCATTCCGCTGCTGGATATAGACCTCTCTAATCTCGCGCCACTCATCTCAGTTCTTGCCAACTCTCTTCCAGCAGCAGCCACTCTGTGAAAACCGTCGCTCCTAACCTGAAGACGTCTTTTTTACACCCGACTGCGTGACGCAAGGGAGGGTAATGTATTTATCAGCCTATGTATGTATTGTATGTATGACGTATGTATGTTTGTTCCTTTGTGGCACTAGAGAGACCAAACGCGTGGGCCGATTTTGATAATTCTTACGTCAATTAATTCGTCTTAATCTTGCGAGTCCTACTAAAGACATGACAGTAATCAAAATACAGTATGGCGACAACCAGACGCCATATTGTGAAAAAAAAAAATCGACGAACTATATTAAGTCTAGCTAGTATCAAAATAAAGGGTTTGAGGAGGCGATTCCAAAAATATAACTCACTAAAATGTAGAAAATAAATTTTTTTGAATATTTTCAAAAAACCCGACTGTAAAAAAACAACTAAAAAGTTCCAAACAAGTCACTTTTCAAGCAGTCTGATGCAGTAGGTGGCATGAAATCAATAATTGGACTAAAATAACTGTCACCAACTGCATCAGACTGCTTGAAAGGTGCCTTGTTTGGAACTTTTTAGTTATTTTTTTACAGTCGGGTTTTTTGAAAAATTCATTTTTTTTTTGGGTGGTAAATCATAAAATAACTGAAGACGTCTGATCTTACGTTTGCCGCTTTGCAGTCTCCACTCTAACCAATGTCATTGATTCCACGGCTAGTACTGCCATATTAATCGCATAAGTCATGTTTCTGCTGCAAAGAAATTATCACTATATACTTCAGTAGTAAATTAAAAATGTGAACCCGTACATGTGTAACAAAACATCAACGTATTTTGACCAAACAAACATATCTACCAAAAATATCGTAACTCCATCAAAACATAATAAATAAAACATGGTAACTACCAATTTGTACAGTCAGATGCGCTGCAGAACGCAGTGAGTACTTGACTTAACATGACAACAGAAAGTAAGGCCTGGTCTACACTCGGTTGGGACAACAGATAAAAAAACCGGTATACTGGCTGTATACCGGTTTGTTTTATTGGGTGTGAAATCATCAAATAACGTCTCCCGGTCTGGGTGGAGAGGGAGGGGGTGTCAGACTCTTATTGACTAAAACCCAGCCATGTTCCTCCAGCTGCAAATACACCCGCGACCCTGCAGCAGAACAGCCGATGCTGCAATACTTCTGCTATAGTTGGCGATGCCTGTTTCGTCATTGGAAAGGATCGCGACTTACGAGTTACTTATGGTTCGAACAATTGAGACAGATCCTTTTTTTTTGGGGTTGGGAAAACATCCTAAGACTTCTCCCGCTCTGGGTGGAGCGGGAGGGCGTGTAAGACTCTTACTGACTAAACCCAACCCTGTTCCTTCCTTGCCTGAGTGCCCAGGGGAGCGGTAACTCTGTTACGAATTTATCCGCTACCCCTTGGCATCGTCAGTGGTGGCTGACATCTCTTTGAGGCGCGCGTGGAACACTACGCGCCGTCGACTTACGGGCCTGGTACTGATCGGACGGCGAGCTACCCATTACTCGCTGTCCGCAGGCCCGCGTCTGTAGTGGCCGGAGATCGTCTTGCAACTTCCGACACCCAGGGCGTCTGCTGCGGCGGCTGCGGCTGGGGGCGTGAGGGCCACTCCGTTCAGTCTCCCTCACCCGTTCCGCCCGCCTTCTCCTTCGCGAGCATTACTGTTTCGCAGAAGGAGGAGACTGCTTCCCATTCCCTCTAGCTCCGTACCATGGCCTGGACCAGGAAACTGAGGCAGGTCCTGGAACCAATAAAGCGGAACAATTTATATACACCAAGCCAAGCAACCAAGCCTTTGTAGTGGATTAAGGACTGTTTCTTTTTTGTTTTCGACCTTCAGTAGGTGCCTAGATGTTTGGGAAAAGACCACGGAGTGTGGGATTCTTACCTCACCAAAACTACTGCGGCGATCACCATCAACACATGGAAGGAGTCCCGTTACCTCTTAAAGACCACTCCTGATTCCCCTCTGTGGCACGCCTTGTCGGGCACATCCTTGGAGAGACTGTAAAATGGTCTCCCATAAGCCTCGCTGGGCGCGGCAACACGTGATCTCTGCCACTGTCTTTCCTGGGATAATTCAATCACCTTACTAACACTTTTCAAATTCAGTGTATGCGTTTAATCGAGATTAGAGCTTCATTTTGCGTTTCACCACTACAAACTAAACTAGTTTAAGCTTAACTTAGTTTAAATTCTAAACGCCCAGTTTTCGGTGAAACGCAAAATGAAGCTCTAATCTCGATTAAAGGTACGAACTGAGTTTAGTTTAAACTAATCGCGATTAGTGTCTTTGGTGAAATCGGCCCTTAATGTTAGGTTGATTGGGTGGATTAAGGCCTATCTCCCAGCAGCATTACATTATAGACTGATTACGAGCCACCTGCTTGTTTTCATGGTTGTAATGACAGTGTAAACTTGGCCTTACTGAAGCTGCAGTAACGGATGTTCAGATGAAATCTTGAGTCACGTGGAACACAATGTGATGTGATGTTTTGAAGGGACATTGAGGGTTTGAAGTGAATTAAGTATCGGAAAGATTCTAGTAAGCAATAGATATATTTATATGGTACTTTTCCTTTTTGAATATAGGGCGTTCGTATGGGGCAATGAGCTGCGATACCATATTTCAAAGGAGTAATGAGCTTGTGACTATTTAGTCAAGTAAATATGGTTGTATTATTTATAACAACTGCACGGGACGAAATTCAAGGCTAAGTAATGCTTGCTGACCACAAACCGACCCGTGGATGTTTGACAATTCATTACACACATATACATCTCCGTGCTTCAGAAAGCATGTTAATCTGTTGGTCCCGGATTTGAAAATCTTAGACAGTCGTCACGGTTTTTTTTTATTGCTTGGGAAATTATCAAATAACTTCTCCCGCTGTGGGTGGAGCGAGAGGGCGTGTCAGATTCTTACTGACTAAAAGCCGCTCGTGTTCCTTCAGTTTCCTGTGCCAGATGCCAGAGCCGCGGTGTCTCCTTTGATCACTCCCACGACCCTTGCTGGAGTCGTTACGGGTAGTCAGAAACCAGAACATCGGACACCAGTCTTGCTAAGGGGTATCGTGTCACCCAGTTACTGGGTTGCGTAAGCCTGTATATATATATCTATAGCCAGTCGCTCTATGTAAATAGGTACTGAAATTCAGCAGTATCCGAGAAGACTAGACAATCCGACAATTTATAAATTTAAGAAGAAATTTATAAATTGTTTTTTGAAAATTATTTTATTCTTAAAAAAAATTTTAGAAAATAGATAGTGGTGTCATTTGACATGACAAATAATTGTCAGATATCTGGTACGTCAACGTTAGTACGGTTGACAATGTAGAAAAAGTTTTAATTTTAACCGACTTCAAAAGTAGGAGGTTCTCAATTGTATTGTTTTTTATGTAATATTAATCGTTGTGTTTTTGTGTGTTTCATGTAATCGAAATGATGAGGTGCACGGACGTGACTGAAGACTGATGGGAGATGTGACCACATACCATGAGCACGGAATTGATCATAATAGTCATATTTAGGAAGAAATAGGTGCGGGAACTCCTACAGAGTACGATTTTAATAAAGATATTTTAATACAGATAGGAGGAAGAGGGATTGCGATCCTCTCTCCTAGGGAAATATGTCCGGGTTAGTTGTCGGTTTATACCAGCTTTGTTTATGGGGTAGTGCCTTCGCAAAGTAGGGTCGGGTTGATCCTGTATGGTGTGGCCGAGCCCGTGACAATTTTTATGAATTATTCAATTAGAGAGTATTCTTCAAGTTATATTTATGGAGCACTCTGGGGGAAGTTCAGGAACAGTGAGTAGGTGTTCATAACGGTGGTCGTTTTTCTCCTGGTCTTCATAAGCGTCCAGTGGAGTTAAAACTATTACAGTATTGAATTTTATTTTTGTAAACCCTATCTGAGTAGATGCTAACTAGGGCATCTTAGGTCAGAAAATTTAGCAGAGCAGTGTGGCTTTTAGTGAGGTTTTGCCTCACTGAAGCCATGTGCATTGCCGGGACATGGTGGTGCGCCGAATGGCTCAAATTAATAAAAAGAAAGATGACCACACTACTCGGGGTCCAGAATTGGCTATCCATAGATGGACTTCTGCGTCTCCATTCTCCTCACATAGGTAAGGAAGTCGCGTTAGGGTTAGGTAGGCTTCAATTGGCTTTTCAAATATTTAATTGAATAGAAGACTTACTAGCGTTTGCGCTTCTATTCGTAGGGGCGTAGCTCATGTGACGACCTTATGTTGGCGGCCTTATGTTGGCGACTGGCAGGTTAGAACTTTCTAGAAACTCTTGAAAAACCGTTTGATAAAAATTAAGAAGAAATGTTAGGCTTGACGTTTGTGTCAGACTAAGTTAGTTAGGGTTCCGCGAGCCCGAGCGAATGGGCTAATATGTAATCTTTCATATTATACTGAATATAGTAAATTGCAGTCGCCCTCAGATATATTAATTGTCCGCCCCGTAGATAGATCCCATCCACACAGTCCTCTCGCACCGAGTCAACGAGTGTTGGTGCTACGCGACGCCCCCGTTAACGTCGAAGGGCTACTAAGAGGCTCTGCAGCTCACAAGAGGGCTAGGGTCTCTACAGTACCGACTCTACCATAGTTGTGCAAAGACTAGGTAGATGACCAGATGGTCATCAGGGAGATGATAGAATTTAGCAAACTCATCATCTACTTTCCCTTTTTCCAACGTCATATGCTGGGGTTGTGCCTATTGACCTAGCTGTGTTCTTTCTCCTGCTTCATAAGCATAAGGGAAGTAGAAATATATATTATCTATACTTATATATTAATATTACTGTGACTGGCCTGTTGGTCTAGTGGTTAGTGACCCTGACTGCTATGCCAGAGGTCGTGGGTTCGATTCCCACCCAGGACAAATGTTTGTGTAATGAGCACGATCATTTGTTCTGTGTCTGGGTGTAATTTATCTATAATATGTATGTATTTAGAAATATATAAGTATGTTTATCAGTTGTCTAGTACCCATAACACAAGCTCTGCTTAGCTTGGGACTAGATGGCGTTGCGTGACAGTTGTGGAATATTATTATTATTATTATTTATTTATTTTTTTTTTTTTTCATTCATTCATTCACGAGGAAGGCTGCAGGCTATCTAGTTTTACGGTAAAGTTCTTGGTTAGCCTAAAATATTGATATTTGTAAAATAAGTCGAAAAAAAAGCGCTATCGAACTGCTTTATCCGCGTGAGCTCAGTTAATTATAATGGAGAGAAGTACTAAAACCACGCGGGCAGAAGCTAGTATCTTATAATGTCGTTGCGGAACCCAAGACAGTTTAATCGTTACTCCGGGACTCGTCGAGCTTCATTGTCTCGGCGTTTTTCTGGTGGTCGTCACTCAACAGAGCCAGAATCATCGTTCTGACTTTCAGAAGTTGCAGTGGTTGGGAATAGTGTGGTGGGGCTTGTCCCAACAAAAAAGTAAAAAAAATATTTGTCCTGGACGACTAAAACTGGTAACTCTGTAACCGCTTAGCAACACAATGTATCTACATTTGCCCTCCCCTCTATTAATAATATTGCCAAATCTCTCGCCACCTCAAATTAACGTTAATAGGTTTCAATCATTTATAATAATACTACATCCTTCCTATGCGAAGAAAGTGTTAATAGTTATTAGTACCATTTAATAATTCAATGCAATTACAAACGACGTACCTATTATCAAAGCGTGAGTGAGCTGCCCTGATTACTTAATAAATTAGCAAACCAATACGCTTAATTGATATGATATGTACCAGGAAGACACCACAATCGACCTTACCACTTTCACTAGCTACTAAAAATAGAATCTTAGTTCATTGACTTAAAGAAGGAATTCGGATGTCATCGAACGGAGCGCTTCCGACGTTTTGATTTAGCAAAATAAATTGCTACAAAGCTCAATGATCCCGCTTCCGTGTGCATCGAAAACTGAGCTCTAGGAACGGAATTTAGAGTTTAAATTTTCTTGCTGTGAAAGTTGTTGTTTAAGCCTTTTTCTGTGGCAGATTTATCTCGCGCTCGCGAAGTTCAACGTCCGTCCTAGCCCCCCCTCCCCTGTAAGACGACTGCTTTTGGTAATTAACAACAAAAAAAGTCTAATTATCAGGGTGTCCAGTTAGAGGAAATGATTAAGTCTCGATTGAAGCCAAGTTTGTCTCAGACGTGAGGAAAAATTTCTTTATAAGTATATGGTTTATGTGATTGCTGGGGTCGTGAGAAATGGCTTGAACAGGTGTCTTGATAATATTTACTGACGGAATGCGTCAAACTTCTCCTTGGCATCTTCTATGAAAAGGCAAAAGAGTTAATTTTTATGAAAAAAACAGAAAGAATGTGGTATAAACAGCTTCATAAATATTGTAACTGTTAAACAAATATTTCTGTGTTAGTTACAAAAATGTCCTTCATATATTATTGCCATTTATTAGTTTTAATTTGTTTCTTGTGTTTCGATTTTTACTTTATTCCTCTGATATTAAGTCATCACTTTTTTGCACAGGTGTGGTCAATGAATTTCTTATTTCTTATTCACGAAAGTGAGGACTTTACGAGAAAATTATACATGACATGTTTGGGAAGACGTGTTTGTTCTTTGGTACCAGTTTTTTCTTAAGTAAATCTTTAAGTCACTTTTTTTTAATAGCAGCGCAAGAAAACCGAGACTACGTACACCTTCCTAAAAATAAGATTTTCAAGCTTTTAAGCTATGTTACGGATTTGGAGTTATTTATATATTACGGATTAGGGTTTTGTAGAGATTCATGATCATGACAGTACAATATTTAGTTTTAATTTTGCCTTAATCTACATCCAGATTTGAGTGCAAGCTTAAAGCTATCGTGCTTTTTCTCTCATATTATTGTTCAATTAAATCTTTCACACAGCAATACATCACTCTCATACAGCCTATACCATACCTACAAAACGTTTTGGGAGCACATTCATTGTGCATATAGCTAAGGAGTGGAATTCCCTGTCAGAGTCTGTGTTTCTTGATAGCTACAACCTGGGAGTCTTTAAGTCAATAGTGAATAGGTTACGTCTAGGCAAGCATGCTCAACCGTCGACAACATCAGGTGAGATAGTGGTCAAACGCGTGCCTATCAATATTAAAAATAAACTTATTCTTATTAATCTCTTAGCAATCAGTCTTAATAAAAATCCTTTCATCGGAAGCAATAACTCAAAGTTTTCCCTAATTAACTTGTAATACATAAAACCACTACAGTTCAAGTATATAAATTGCAGGAAACAGAACAAGTATTTAAAATAAATTCGTCTAAACTTGGTCTAGACGAGTCGATCGATACGTCCGTTTATCGATTCTAGTGTCGTACGATCGCCAAAAGTTCGGTCGTCGACCCGGCCACCCCTATTCTGGACTAATTACTAGCAAGTATCGATTCTATTCGAGATCGGTGATCGGTATTGTCGATTGGTTTTTGTTTTGATATACAGAAAGTATAGAGAGTATTTTGTTTCGATGATTATGTATGATTATGGCATACACATAATATGTTAATAATGTTTCTCTTGTTGGGCCTCTAACTAACAAGAAGCAAAAGAGAATTTGTCCTACATACAAATTCAAATTGGATAATTTATCCAGTTTTTTAAATAAATAAACTAGTCACTTCTTATTATATCACGTATTTTAATCATGTATCTATGTATAGGAATTTTGGTAATTTCCAAACCAATTTACGATAATACTTCGATGAGCAAACCAAAACATGGCCCCTTCGCATCAAATCAGAATAAAGGTGAACGATTTATAATGTGAATCGAGACAAACCAATAAACTAAGTAAGTTATTGCTTTCCTCTTAACTTTAGCAATTTAATTGCTTTATTACTTGCCGAAGATTCGACGTTGTGGGAATGACGATTTCGTACGGAGTTACAAAGTTCCACTACTCGGCGATAGATGGCGCTGTTTTTCGTAACCTGAAAACATTAGTAAATTGAAGTTGCGTGATTTTTTGACTGAAAATTATGATTTATTTATTTAAGTTAGATGGTTTACTTAATCCACAAGCTCTCAGATAATTCTGTTGAACCCATTGGTTGAACCACAAACTGAGACGTCAATATTTTTAATTTTCAAACCAAATAAATATTTTAAAAAACCGGCCAAGTGCGAGTTGGACTCGAGCACGAAGGATTCCGTACCATTATCTATAAAAACTCCAAAAAAATCAAGTTTGTTGTATGGGAGCTCCCGAATATTCATTTTATTCTGTTTTTTAGTATTTGTTGTTATAGCGGCAACAGAAATACATCATCTGTGAAAATGTCAACTGTCTAACTATCACGATTCATGAGATACAGCCTGGTGACAGACGGACAGACAGACCGACAGACGGACGGACAGTGTAGTCTTAGTAATAGGGTAACGTTTTACCCTTTGGGTACGGAACCCTACAAACTAATATATGGTCTTATTTTTATACTTTTTTCCACTCTATTGGATTAAATATCTAGAATATTTTATAAATAAGTATACTCTTTTATTCATACGATAAATTTACATATTTCTTTAATACCTATCTTATATCTAAACTAAAACCAAAAAATCTTACTTATCTACGTACTAAATTTTTTATTAACTATAAAAAAAAAATTGCCTAATTCAGAACCCCCTCCTTTTTTAAGTCTATTAAAAATTACGCTACTACATACATAGAAGCTAATACCAGCAAAGACCAAATAAACTTAATCGATTACAACGAGATCATTTAATATTCTTTCCGCACCTGCGAATAGATTAGACATTTTTTACTCGCCACTAATTCCAACGATTCGCGCACAGAATACGAATGTTCTCTCGTGTCAGAACAATCGATAAGTTTATAACTTTTATACTTCGCTTTTTTGCCATAGAGAAGTAGAGTTGGAATAATCGGTATTTACCTATAACATAAATTGGTGACATTCCTTGCGTAATCGGTTTTTTTCTTTCTTATTTGATATTTATTGTTATCTTCATTTTTAGTATTAATATTTATGAAAACAAGTATTTTTTTTACAGTACGTGTGTAAAATAGCACAGCATTGCAACATCACGTAGATATTTTCCCAATGGAGTCAGAAAAACTAAATACAGAATTCCATAATTGAGATCATAACTTATTGCAATAACCACGTCAATTTTTTATTATTTAATTCCTTAATTTTCCTTTGGTATTAAATAAGGAAAAATGCTAGCTCGTGGCTAAAGTAATAACAGCCGCACGGGTCGATCTATCAGGTTAAGCTACGCTTGCCAGGGTTGGTCCATGCATGGGTGACCATCTTTACATACCGAGACTCCTCCGTGCCGCCGTTGGTCCCAGCTATATATCTTGGATCTTTGACAGTCGTTACGGGTCGTCAGAAGCCCGAAAGTCTGTCAACCAGTCTTACCAAGGGGTATCGTATTACCCAGTCACTGGGTTGTGGAGGTCATATAGGCAGTCGCTCCATGTAAAATAGTGGTATTCAGCTCCATCCGGCTAGACTGGAAGCCAACCCCAAGATGTTGGGAAAACGCTAGGCATATTTTATTAAATAAGGAAAAATGGCTCATAATTTTTTAATGATTTCCGTAAAATAATGACTCGGATCTTTCATACATTTTTCGGTCATTATAATTCTAATAGCTTCTGCCAGCGGCTTCGTCCGCGTGGAATAATTACTTCCCTCCATTATAAATTATAACCTATGTGCTATTCCAGACTACAATCTATATCTGTGCCAAATCCGTGCATCCAGATCCGTGCAACCGTTCTGGCGTGATTGTAACAAACAGCCATCCTAACTTTCACATGTATAGTATTAAGTAGGATTCTACTTTATAATTCAGTGTTTAATATTCTCCTAAACGCAGTGTACAATTTCCATTAATTGCGATTTCTAGTTAAAACAAAAAACGTCGATCACTTCAATAGTATCGGTAGATTTCCAAAACGTTTGCGCGCGTGACCAGAATCCTTTGCGAATGTTGGAGTCGAACACACGTTGAATAAACTCACACTTCTGTTAAGAACATCCACCGACCCGCACTGTGCCCGCGTGGTGGATTTAGACCAATTCCCTCCAACAGAGAGAAGGCCTATTTCCCAGCAGTGGGAATGTTAAAATTCATACTATGCTATGTTAAAAAAAGTGTGTGTGTACTTATGTACGCACGTAAGAAGTTATACTTCTTTGGCGTAACAAGATAAAAAACCAAACTGTCACAAAGTTTACAAAAGGAAAACTATCATTCTTCATGAACCACAGACCATAGCTAACTTCAGGGTGTCGGTTCTAGCTAACTTCAGGCTGTAGGTTTTTTGTGACGGTGTGCGTGCGCATCGTAAAAATTTACTCTCATAATTTTTCCCTAACGCGCCAAACGAAGTGTAACTTCAAAAATAACAAATTCTCATGAAAACACGTTCAAATTAAAGAAGTGATTTCTTCTTTACGACAATTAACGTTATAAACTTGTCAAAATGTAGGGAAATTAGATGGTGTTATTGATTGACTTTTCTATGAAATTGCCGCTTTTTGAAACTACATACTTTGAACTGTGATAACTTCGGATTAACTAAAGTTTCTCAGTTCAAATAAAATTTATATTTATGCTATGTTATTCTTTTTCTAAATTAGTTATTCATTTCTTTCTCTGTATTTTGTTTTCTGTATGGTTGTCATGAGTATGTCATGTGCTACGGAGGAAGGAAGAAAAAGCCGAAAAAAAATTTTTCAAGATGACTGTGGGTGGCTTTATAGCCCTCTAGTACACATTAAAAAAAAAGGAATGGAAATGCCAGAAAAGCGATGATGATGGATGATGGGGTTACCACTGAGAAGACGGCTAATCGAGAAGTATGGAAGAAGATGTCGGTAAATTCATACGCAGTCATACGATACGCGGTCATATTGAAGAAGTTTTCTTTTCATACTGTCAAGGATAATGTTCTCTATTTTGCACTTTCCGAAGCTGAGTTACTAAAATTCCGAAGACTGAAACTTCCAAGTCGTAGATTCGAGTTTAGGGTTATTAAAAGCGTTGATAGATTAATTAGGTTTTTTCTTATGTAAGAATATTGTCATCAACATCTTGCAGTCTTATTTATAAAACTCGCTGACCATATTCTTAGTTTAAATACTGATTAGCTGATTCCAAATTCGAATTTTCCATAGAAAATTTTTAATTAAGAACCTTTTAATCAGGGTTCAAACTAATCACATGGTTAAAGTTTTTATATATTAGTCCCATAATGGTGTCTGAATTTGTGGGCTTAATTCAGGGTAAGACTAGTGAACCATTGTCTATTTCCCATGTAACTTCCCTACCAATGCATTCAGGACAAACAAGCATGATAAATGAATGATGTAGTATGTACGTATATTGAAAAAAAGAAAAGCTTTTTGAACAGTCTCCCTCTTAAAGAGAAAACTCTTTTCCCTCAGTTATAATTTAGCAGTAGTGGTCCTCAAACCTATACTAATCAGAACGAGAAATTATTATGATTAGAGATGTGCCGATAGTCGATATAATCGACAATCTACTTTATCGTGAGTCATTAGTCATGTTTTCAAGATTCAATTGATCAGACAATCTAACAAGTGGCCAATCCTGCACACATTATCTCTATTAGGTGTAAATGAACATGATTATCTCTTGATACGATTTATACTGCATGTTATGAAAGCGCAAATGCATTTCTGAGAAAAAACTATAATAAACTCGGCTATTTCAAGCACAATATGTCCGGAAGTAATTCATTTAAAGTCAATAGCAGTTATTTACAATGTGTGTCCAGTAATAGATACATTTTCTCCTGAGAAATCATTATTATAGTCAAACAAGCGCATGTTAAAACTGCATAGAATTGCAAATGACAGTATAAAGCGTCCTGAACAAAGGGACAGTGTAAACATGGCATTAAATGCGCGGCACTATGCAGCCTACCCCATTGTACACCATAGATACTGGCCACACAAGCACAGCTAAGTATAGTCACTCGCCTGAGTTTACTGGGCTAAAAGTTGAACGAACCTAGGAAGCGCTTGTGTCTCATTGCTCTCAGCTCTCGCACACAGACCCCGGCCAGATAACATACGTACACGGCTACACCAGCGGAGAAACAAAGATGGACCCGACACACACCGATGGAAACTAACCGTGAGAAATGTTGATAACTCACTTGCGTTAGTGAGCCCGATCGTCACTTCCGACTTTGAATACTCGTAGAATCAACACGCTCGAAACGCTTTTCGAAAATCGAATTCTTTGTCTAAATTTTTAACGTGTGAACGAACTTTTTGTTTGTGTGCGTCAGTTTTGGGACAGACAGAGACAGACATAGCCAATCAGCCGCAATGAATTCATGACACGTTTGCTCGGAATCGAAGCGCAGACAAATTGATGATAAAAATTTATAATTTATCATTTGATGCGAGACACCTGCGCGATCACAATCGACTCACAACTTGACAAATTTTGTGTATTAAAATTAAATGTTAAATTAGAAAGAGATAGGGTTGCAATTAATATTGGAGCTGTGGTGTGAGTGAGCGCGTAGGCGATATGTTTAATGAGAGTCTTGCGACTCGTATGACTGTGCGAACTCTGTCAGCGTATGTAAGCCTGGTAACTTGGATCTCGTTTGCGCATACATTTAAGTACGAGTTTTTTTTACATGCAGTTTAAAATAACCCAACCGGCTTGACGGGGCCATTTCTTAAAAATGTCTTTACATTTCCGCGTTGAGAAAAGTATAAAAGGCATTCCTGCCTAAAATTCATTTCAACTTGGGCAAACACATTCTTTGTGAAATGCCTCATGGGTGCGACATTGTTACGATTATATCCAAAGTGTTAACATAGTCTTTATAATTAGTGTTATTTAGGTAATTGTATTTATGAGATGCGAATCTGAAGTTATTTTTAATTAAGTATCGCATTTTGTCACGTTGAAGCGTCATTACGGTATTCACCAAACGTATGTTAGCTGTAAAGCAAAAGTTATAAAATTAAATTAAGTACTGGCATTATGACTCAGTATGTCTTACCTAACTGGCATCGGCTCGCGTTTGTTTGCTAACAAAATATTTACAACTACATTAGATAGGTTGGTCGTAGCATGTACTAGGACCACTTAATATCAATGAAGTTGTCATTACGTTCAATTGGAGCTCAATGACAGTGTCTGGTCTCTCATTCAATACAAAGGTTTTGTATGTGAGTTACTTCAATAAAAGCGTAATGGTTGCTCGCTTCTTGACATTAGTCATAGTGCGGCAGAGTCAACAATCGATTACACTAATTTGTTGCTAACTGCTCGCTGTCATTTAAAGATAAAACCAAAGAGAACGCGGATTCATTGAGAGAGATGCATCTTTGAATACATTTTGTTTTTCCGTTCTTTTTGACACAACTTCACAAAAGAACAGAAAGTCAATTCTTGTTCAAATTCAAGTCAAAAACTTGTCAAAATTGGACGAGTTTTTTGACAGATTACGACAACGGTGTATATTTTTTTTTAATTACCCCGAAGGGAAGGTTATAGTCTTTTGACCTTATTATAATAATAATAATAATAATAATAATAATATTTTATTTTCTCACTACAATATACAGTTATAATCAAACATTTGAATGAGTATAGGAAAACAAATTAATTACAATATACTGTAGGAGACTGGTACCTAAGCTAGGCTCTAGGCCTGTGTTTCAGGACACCAGGTTCCCACCCCTTAACTTTTACATAACTTAGATTGTATATTAGCACGCTGACAATGTAGTAAAAATAATAATTATCATTTAATTAATTTTTAGGACAACATTTTGGTCCACAATATTTGTTAGTAATTCTTATACTACGTTAGTCCATGAATCATAAAATTTAAAATAAAACGAAAAAAAAAAATTAAAATATTCAATAAATTAAAATGTCAAAAATTAAATTAAAAAGAAATTAAAATGGTTAATAAATTGGGATGTCAAAATTAAAAAGAAATTAAAATGGTTTATAAATAAAGATGTCAAAAATTAAAAGGAAATTGAAACGGTTAATAAATTAAGATGTCAAAGATTTAAAATTCATTTCGATGAAAATATGAAGACAATAATATTTTTAATTTTAAGTAAAAAGTAGTGTTAGTGACATGCGAAGTGTATATGAGTGTGTGTGAATATGTGCATATATTGCCTAGTCTTACGTAGTGTATTTTACGTAGTGCATTCTAATGTTTTTTGCAGTATTTGGCAACAAATGAGTCGAGTCAGCCTTCTCGGCAAACTTCGCTAAGGTAGTCAACACTACAATAAAATTCTCAGCTCCATTTTACCGAGATCGCGCCTGTTTCAATGATTCCACACATTATCCAGTTGCGTAGACACCTGAGACACAAAACTACAACAATTTTACAATACAATATCCACTAGGAATCAATAAACGAATAATTAAAACAGCCATTGAACTTCACTCGAAGAAATCCCGCCAAAAACTCCGACACCGATGTAATAGCGAGTTTTTTTTTTTAATTTTGGCTTCGTACGGTTTGTGTATTTAGCCAGTGTCAAGTTTAGAAAGTATTTTGTTTTTAGCTAAGGAATACAGTCCCTATGTTTTCCATTAGAATGCAGATGTAATGCATTCTAATGTTTTTGCAATATTTGGCAGCAAATGTATCGAGTCAGCGTTCTCAGCAAGCTTCACTGAGGTAGTCAATACTACAATAAAATTCTCATCTTCAATTTACCGAGATCGATAATGATTCTAAATATTTTTCAGTTGCGTAGACACTAGACACACAAAACTACACCAATTTTACATCACAATATCCACCAGAAATCAATTTGCGAATAATAAAAACAGCCACTGAACTTCACTCGAAGTAATCCAGCCAAAACTCCGCGAACGAGAATTATCCCTCTGACAAAACTTATTTAATTTTTTACGTAGCTACAAATGAGGTGACTCAGTCAGCAAAAGCCACACACTATCAGAAAAATCGGAAACCATAAAATCAGTTCGTTCTATTTCATATTTAAAACTACCGAAGTTTGCTAAAAACAGCGACAAAAACTACCTACCTATTTCATAAAATAAACAAACCTAGACAACTTCTATGAACATTTTCACGCGAATTTTCCTCTACCAGGAGCGCAGTGCTTCGAAGAACATCGGTATTAGTATTAGAACGATCGATAGTCCGTCTCGTGTTATCAGTATTTTATAGGTCGTTGATAAACTTAGCTAGACAATTTATCTGATAGCGTGAGGCATGAGACAGATAATTTTCGTGGTAATATTTATGAGATTAGATTTTTTTTGTGGATTATAAATTAAAATTCAAGTAGGTTCTTTACATTATGTTCATGTACAAAAATCACCACGCTTAGAACCAAAATTGGTAGTATGTTAATCAAATCACCTTAAATATTATACATGAACTAGCTCTTGCCAGCGGCTTCGCCTGCGTGGAATTACTCCTTCCCCCATTATAAATTATAGCCTATTTGCTATTCTAGACTATAATCTATCTGTGCGCCAAATTTCATTCAGATCCGTTCAGCCGTTCAAGCGTGATTGAGTAACAAACATCCAACCATCCATCAAAACTTTCGCATTTATAAAAGTAGGATAGTAGTATACTGGTATCATCTTTGCCAACAAATAAAATGTAAAGCTGAAAATAATTCAAAAATACAGAAAAATATTAAACAATCATTGCTATTTTCGTAGCCAAACTAAAACATTGTTTTCGTAGAGCCTACTACGCTTTGTAGCGCTACGCAGTACTACGCACGTATTGTATTTATATCTAGCATTTGTAGCAAGCAGTGAGTTCGCGTATAATTTCGAGCTCCCTAATTGTTATAAAATAAAAGAATAAGTAGTTGATGGTCCTATCATTTTTATTTTTTTAATAAATTCGAAGGAAAACAGTTGCCCTATATGTATTGTTTATTACCGAGCTGGTAATGTTGGACTAATGTAAACACTAATGAGGTTGAAATTTAATTTAATTAAAATGTCTTACTTTAATTTGATTGAGTATCTCGTAGCTAAAGTAATAACATCCGCACGGGTCGATCCATCAGGTTAAGCTGCGCTTGCCGGGGTTGGTCCACGGATCGGTGACCATCTTACATACCGAGACTCCTCTGTGCCTCGGAAAGCACGTTAAGCCGTTGGTCCCGGCTGTCAATCGTGGATCTTTGAAAGTCTTTACGGGTCGTCAGAAGCTCAAAAGTCTGACAACCAGTCTTACCAAGGGGTATCGGGTAATAACCCAGTAACTGGGTTGTGGAGGTCAGATAGGCAGTCGCTCCATGTAAAATACTGGTTTTTAGTCTGCATCCGGCTAGGCTGGAAGCCGACCCCAAGATAGTTGGGAAAAGGCTAGGCAGATTAGCAGATTGATTGTCTATCTTTAACTTGATTTCATCAGTGTCTAAACTAAAGAAATGATTACTTACAGAGTTTTATAAATAAAGCTGAATAATAATGAATCCTGACAATATCCAAAACTTTTCGATAAAATTATTCGTTCTATTCAAAATATGGAAAAATGAAAAAAGTTTATCTACAAACTATTTAGGTAAGTACCTAATTTGTCCAAGAAAAGTACCATCAGCCGTACCCTCGCCTACCAAGGCACCATAAGTTTCATAGAACAAAGAAGAGTCCACAAGGAGCATTCATGACTCACCCGATCAAAGCGTGTCTTCCATTCATTCCATTCACTCAATGCTCATGATGGCCACCTCATGCAGTGTTCCGGGGTGAATGACTACGGATGCAAATGTACGGAACCCGTCGCGCGTCAATTAATGTGGCCCCGGCGGGAAAATCGCGAGAAAATGGGAAATTATTACAAGTTTACATGGGAGGGTTTATTGGTGTTTACGTCTAGTTGCTGTTTATTTTTATTTGCGTTTTCAGTTAATGTTTTCTTTGTTTTGTTAGTTTGAATATGTTGAGACTTTTAGGTTCAAGTAAAATATTGTTAATGACTAGGTATTATTTGCTTAATCTAGATAGAAGTTAACTAGGAATAATAACGATAAAGAATTCTTATTGATACGTAATAATACAGCAGTATTGAATAAAATAACGTATTTTTTATAATGAAAAACAGTGGAAAACGTTTGTAACTTAATTAAAAATCTTTACCGACTGTATTTTAAAAGTATCATTGAAATCGGATTATTTATTTACTGCTATAGTATCCAACATTAGCCTTAATAAGATGAGAATCCACCACATAAAACGAATTGTCAAGCAAAATTTTCATTTCTACACTACCGCAGAATAAAGTAGAATTTACCTAAGACGCTATGTATCTCTGTCAATCGTGCTGCAGTCCGGACGTTGTAAATCTCGATATATCTTGTAATCCCTTCCATTCAAGAAGTAATTACCTTACTATGATACAAACAAGCGCTGCTCTGGACCTACCATTAAACTAGTTACTTAGAACTGGGATGACAAAAAAGGTTTTTCTGGAAAAAATTACTGGATTTTATCTATGGTTGTCATTGAACATGAGCATCTGTCAAATTCAAATGACATTTACGTGATACAAACCTTTTTCAGAAATGTCAAATTCAAATGACATTTGCACTAAACACCCCTTTTTTTAAAATTCGAATGCTGCTGCTAAGTAGTTAGAGGTAGGTATTTATTCAAGGAATGAGTAGAAAATAACCCCTTTCCCATTTCACTGAAAGCTTTTGACCCCACGGCCTGAGAATGTATGTTCTATTTGATCAAGATATTACATATTAATGGTTATTACAATCCTGTAGCCAGTTAAGTTACTTGTCGCTACATAATTCTGCTTCAAGTGCACCATGTTTAGAACCGTTTTACTGCCTCAGGAATGGGGAAGTTGACAATTTATAATATCTTCTAGATGGAGCAATAACAATGTTGGTAAAATAGTTCCATGCATTTTTAGCGCGCTTATGATTACAGAAAATATTTACAAGCAATGTTTGAACGCTTAATTGAATAATTTTTTGTATAAATACTCGTAAATGCAATACTTTCATAGATTGCAATTCATTGCCTATTTATTACTAGGACATCACAAACATCAGCGGATATTTTCTAATCGTTGATCATTTTTATAAGATAATCGACATTAGTAATACCAAATATTTGTTTATTTTTGATTGAGGGTTGATTTTTCAATCTTCAGGTTTTTTTTCTGAGGACTAAACATTGTAGCTTGGCCGTTTTTATACAGATAATATGACAAACCACCATATTTATTGCTAAATAAAATTAAGCCATTAGTCCAGCACCCTTCACCCGGGCCCACTACGCTTCCTGCAAAGTCCCTTATTAAATCCCTTAGTCAATTTAATTAAATACCACACTATCGACATGACTTACCTTTTCTTCTTCATCCCAGTTAAGAGAGCGAATACGTTTTTGGTTCATTTTTAAGTGAAGAATAGTTATAATTAAATTGATTAAAATAACAAAATTTCTCCGAAACTGTTAAAACTTAGTTTTATTTTGCCACCGAAAACAAGCGCAAGTTGTTAATTTAAAATAGTAGCTGTCACTGTCACTATTATGTCATAAGTTCATTCACTGACTCATTCTTTTTACTTTTAAAACTAGTGGGTTGCCATAACGAACGCGTTAATACTGGTGTAAGGAATGTATTGTTAGTCCGAGGTTGCTCCATGTTTATTAATACTAGAGTTATGACTAAATTAATACGTTGTTACTCTGGGATTAACAAGTCCAAGTGTAACTTTAGATTATGCTCGGAGTAGACTATTTTTATTAATAAGCCTGTTAGAAAATTAGGACTTTCTGAAATGGTGTATTTGAATTATCTTTATTTTTTTCTTTACATTCGAGTAATCCGAACATTCCAAAAATCAGGCACCCTGGTTTTTAATACTGCCGAATTAGTAAGTTTCTGCTGTATTTACTTATTCAGGCGCAATATACTCTTGCGGTCTCTATTTTCCTAGTTAGTCAGAAATAAAATATCAATCTAAATAAATTAAAATAATCGCAAGACTATTAATACCCCACCAGTAGGTACTGTCAAACATAGCGAAACATACTCTCCGTGCTGACTGACATAAGTAATCAGGGGAGCAGGATGTATCAGATGATATCGAGCTGACACAATCGAGTGGCGATCGTTAGACTTTATCATCGCTATCTGTGTGAGCGTGATTCTGCGTTCGATACTCCCGTCTTCAGGGATGGCGAAGAAATACAAGTTTAAAATAAAAACGAGTTTAAACAGAAAGTCATTCAAAATCAAATGTCATTTATTCCAATTGGGCTGAGAGCCAGCACTTTAGACCGTCAATTTTACATAAAGGCAGTCCTTTTAAAACCCGCCCGTCAGCACTTCTTAGTGTACATTTTTTTTTATCACATAAAGGCACGCGTTTTACCGCTATCTCACCTGATGGCAAGCGATGATGAGGTCGAAGATGGAGCACGCTTGCCTAGAAGTAACCTATTCACTCTTGACTTAAAGATTCCGAGGTTGTAGCTATCAGGAAACACAGACTCCGGCAGGGAATTCCACTCCTTAGCTGTTCGCACAATGAATGTGTTCGCAAAACGTTTTGTGCGTATGGGTGTGAAGAAGTGGAGCAACAAACCCTCCAGCAACACACCTGTCTGTAAAGTTGGAAGAACTTGTATTTGTACAATAGTGTGCAAAATTGGTATACACTTGAGCAGGTGGTTTTCGATTCACCTACGAATAGCACAATTCCATCCACAACCACAAGACAAATCCTCTAACAAAAGGTAGGACGAACTTTTAAATATCATTTTACTCAAAATTAAAAACACATTGTTTCTCTGCTAAATAATGACTTTAACCTTTCAAAGAAAACCCACTTTTTCTTCCATATCCTTAATTTTCTGCACACCACACTAATACTTTGCTCACAACCCTACCAGGAGCGCATAATTCTAAACAAGTTGTTCCTGCACCCGTCTAACTCGCGCGTCTGCCAGCACTGGGCTAAAAGTTCAACGACCGTTCAAGTGGTGACATGACGCTTATCGCATTTCTTATATTGTTGCATAAACGAGTTGCTGATGGAACTTGAAGGTGATTGCAGTAAGGAACGTTTCCAACAAATCGGCAGAGGTTTTTAAGATTAAATAAAAGGTGATTTTGCATAGTGTCTACGCGTCGTAGTCATCCCGTAGCAGCTAATGTTACAAAGTCACCTACGGGCTACGAGGTTCTATATCTCGTAGCACTCCAGTAGTGCTTTAAGAAATTACTCATTATGAGACCAATTTATAAAAAAAACTAACCAAGTGATCCCGTCAAGCCCCTCATTAGCAGACACAATTAAAAACCTATTGGATTAAACACTGATTAGCGGGTTCTTTATCCAATATTTGCTCTGGAGAATTTAGAATTTAGATTAAGTATTTATTTAATCTAGCCATATAGTTATGGCGTTTTTTAGATATGAGTAGTTACCTAATCGTTTTATAAAGTAATTTAAGCTTTCAGGTAAACCTCTGAGTTTATTTCTAAAAGTGTTATTTAAAACCTATTTACAAAATAAAAATCATTTATCATTATCATAAAGTTGTTTGCTAGAAAACTGTAGGATACCTTACCAACAGTTTTCCTTTAGGGGTTTCCATTTGTTCCGATTAGGAGTCCTGCTTTTAAAGAGATCAATCGATTCCCTGTCAAAGACTACGTCTTATTGATATTGACAACTCTTTTTCTGGCCTTTCTTCATCAGCTTTCAATTAACTGCCTTATTAGTCTACTGGTTAGGCTAAGGGTAGACTCCTGGACCCAACCCAGGTAAGACCGAGGGCTATTGGGTTTTCTATCAGAGAATCCACGCTATGCTAGGAGTCCGGTTTAATAACTTGTTAGCGGCATTTAAGAACCACTTAAAGCATTGACTATTATAAAAAAATGTGTTCAACCTTTGCCTATCTTTTATGAGTGACCCGCCTCAGCTTCGCACGGGTACAAATTATTAAACATTTAAACCTTCCTCATGGCTCACTCTGTCTATTGGTGAAAACCATGAAAATCCATTCAGTAGTTTTTGAGTTTATCGCGAACAAACAGACGTGGCGGGTGACTTTGTTTTATTATATGTAGTGATAAGTAAAACTGTTTGTTTGCAGAAAGTACTGGTTGAATGGATTACGAAATTATTTCACTATGGAAAGTTTCACAACCACTGAGTACCATATCGTCGCTTCGTCGGTCATTTTTTTGACAGAATATCTTACGTATGTCATTCGATAAGGAATCGAACGACGCTTATTTTGACAAATCCAACATAAGGATTTGAACCAATCGCGCTAATTGTAAACCAAAAACAATACGTATTTGCTGTTCAGAAAAGCTACAGCAAAACTGCGTAACTCAGTTGTATATCCATAGCAGCACGTAATTCAGTTGTATATCCATAGCAGCACGTAACTCAGTTGTATATACGTAGCAGCACGTAACTCAGTTGTATATCCATAGCAGCACGTAACTCAGTTGTATATCCATAGAAGCACGTAACTCAGTTGTATATCCACAGCAGCACGTATTTCAGTTTTATATCCACAGCAGCACGTAACTCAGTTGTATATCCATAGCAGCACATAACTCAGTTGTATATCCATAGCAGCACGTAATTCAGTTGTATATCCATAGCAGCACGTAACTCAGTTGTATATCCACAGCAGCACGTATTTCAGTTTTATATCCACAGCAGCACGTAACTCAGTTGTATATCCATAGCAGCACATAACTCAGTTGTATATCCATAGCAGCACGTAACTCAGTTGTATATCCATAGCAGCACGTAACTCAGTTGTATATCCAAAGGAGCACGTAACTCAGTTGTATATCCAAAGCAGCACGTAACTCAGTTGTATATCCATAGCAGCACATAACTCAGTTGTATATCCATAGCAGCACGTAACTCAGTTGTATATCCATAGCAGCACGTAACTCAGTTGTATATCCATAGCAGCACGTAACTCAGTTGTATATCCAAAGCAGCACGTAACTCAGTTGTATATCCATAGCAGCACGTAACTCAGTTGTATATCCATAGCAGCACGTAACTCAGTTGTATATCCATAGCAGCACGTAACTCAGTTGTATATCCAAAGCAGCACGTAACTCAGTTGTATATCCATAGCAGCACGTAACTCAGTTGTAAATCCAAAGCAGCACGAAACTCAGTTGTATATCCATAGCAGCACGTAACTCAGTTGTATATCCACAGTAGCACGTAACTCAGTTTTGTATTTATTTATTTACTTAGTACACATACAACTCATACTCAGTTGTATATCCATAGCAGCACATAACTCAGTTGTATATCCACAGCAGCACGTAACTCAGTTGTATATCCATAGCAGCACGTAACTCAGTTGTATATCCATAGCAGCACGTAACTCAGTTGTATATCCAAAGCAGCACGTAACTCAGTTGTATATCCATAGCAGCACGTAACTCAGTTGTAAATCCAAAGCAGCACGAAACTCAGTTGTATATCCATAGCAGCACGTAACTCAGTTGTATATCCACAGTAGCACGTAACTCAGTTTTGTATTTATTTATTTACTTAGTACACATACAACTCATACTCAGTTGTATATCCATAGCAGCACATAACTCAGTTGTATATCCACAGCAGCACGTAACTCAGTTGTATATCCATAGCAGCACGTAACTCAGTTGTATATCCATAGCAGCACGTAACTCAGTTGTATATCCAAAGCAGCACGTAACTCAGTTGTATATCCATAGCAGCACGTAACTCAGTTGTATATCCAAAGCAGCACGTAACTCAGTTGTATATCCATAGCAGCACGTAACTCAGTTGTATATCCACAGTAGCACGTAACTCAGTTTTTTATTTATTTATTTACTTAGTACACATACAACTCATACTCAGTTGTATATCCATAGCAGCACATAACTCAGTTGTATATCCATAGCAGCACGTAACTCAGTTGTATATCTATAGCAGCACGTAACTCAGTTTTTCCAAAAAAACCGAGTTACGTGCAACGAAACAGTTTATTTTCTCTCCAGAAAAGTTCCTGATTTTGACTTACGTGGTGTAACTTAAGCGACGATATGTTGTTTATCTAAAAAAAATGCGCTGCTCCCGTGGGATAAGCCATGAGAGCCAAGCCGCGGGAAAATACTACTAAATATAAGGTTCAACGGCCAGAATCCTAAATGTTGACAAGATGGTTATCACTTCTGAGATATTGTTGCATGTTTAAACGTGCGCAAGAGCATAATAAGTCCCCCTACATGTCTTGCTGCCCACTTCTTTACAACAGGTTGTCATAAGTTCCGTGGCTGCTTGCTTGAGCTTCTCACAGATAAAGTACATCTAAGATATCGTAGAATAGCTGTGCAATATTCTTCAGATTCCTTCAAACTCTCAAACAATATCTGAAACTGACTGTCATAGTGACATTCACATATCACAATATTGTCATCTGTGACAATACGATTCATTTCTCATTGAATAGAACAAAACTGTTCTTGTGATATCATCTTGTCTTCTTCAGGCTCTCATCATCATCATTATCCTTATCATCATTTCAGCCGGAAGACGTCCACTCCTGGATATAGGCCTCCTCAAATTGTCGACATAGCAGGCTCTGAAGGGATTTATTGTCAAATGCTGAATACGGTTTGTGGATCTACTTGGAGGCAGTACTTCTCTATAAGCGAAACGATTTTTACTCTGCTTTGGGCGAATAGCTGGTGGTTCAAAGTCCTACACAATCGGAAACTATTGTAATTTTGTTGTACCTTACAGAACGGTCTTTTTGAGGAGTGATGGGTCACCGGCTAAAACTTGAGATGGTGTAAACTCTCGATATATTAAAGAATGGATCATTAATACATATATACATACAAATAAATGAAATTGAAGTGTCAAGAACTATTTTGACATTAGATACAAACATCTAATGTCAAAATAGTTCTTTTTGAAGCTCATACAGTTATTTGCACGATACGTATGCCTAAAAATCAGTTTTTTACATTTTTGTCTGTCTGTCTGTGTGTACCGGCTAATCTGCGAAACAGCTGGTCCGATTCGGAGAAGTTTTTACTGGCAGGTAGCTGACTGTATAAGGAACCTATGCTAATATAATTTCACGCGTGCGAAGCCGCTGGCAGAAGTTAGTTTCAAATACAATAAATCTCACCCAAATTTGAAAATTTACAATGTATCCGAGTCATATTGAAAATAAAGTATTTACAATTTTACATGATTTTTCATCAACTAGCGGTGTTTGCATTATCCGGTGACAGATACACCCCTTTCAACCTGAAAAACTCACATAAATTGGAATTGTCGACACAACGGAGAAGTAAACATGAAAAACTGCGAAGAGATGAAAGCTTATAATTTTTGGTCATCTTTAAATTTGCCTACAAAAACTCCTCACTTTTAGGGTTCCGTAGTCCTAAAAGGACAAGGAACCGTTATTGTTTCAGTCTGTCCGTCTGCCCGTCCGAGGCATAGCGTAGACTGATAGTACTAGAAAGCTGCAATTTTGAATGGGTATACATTTTATTAATCACACCAAGAAAACTAAACAATAAAATTTTGAAAAAGATTTTTTTATGGTAGCACATGTAAAGTGGGGATGTTATTTTCATCGTGCTTATACAATAGTGTGGGGTATCGTTGGATAGATCTTTCGCGTCATCTCCCCTTCCACTAAAAGCTAGCCTGTTGGCTTGAAATATCTGAAAAAAATCATGATGGCAGTATTTTAGGTATAACGAACTTTGAAGTAAACTATCACGGCTAAGTTAGCTCAGCTTACTCTTAAACTAATAGTCGACCAACTTATAAAATGACAATCCTAAAAAATTAACACGTAAAATCAGGAAAAATAATACGCTTTTTTTCTTTTTTAATTTAAACGTAAAACCGTGAGCTCAATCAACATGTTCATAATAATAAACATAAAGCCCCCTTCTAAGTCCACTTGTTATAACGGGCGACTACAGAACCCTACACTGCGCTTGGCCCGACACGCACTTGGCCATTTTTTTAATTGAATCCTCCATACAAAATTGATACCTGTCTGTCCCTGTATTCCTCGTCGCTTCTCTTGGTACATTCCGTGTCGCTCAGGCATTTTCTTTATAGGTTCCACTTACGTTATTACTGGCAGTGCCTTGTGCCACCTACCGCGTCACTTCGGGATGCGTCGGGATTCTTCGGCTCGCCTTCGTATGATCGGGGAAGGATGGAGTTGTGAGCAAGCAATTGGGAAGCTTTTGGGAGGAAGATGGCATGTTATTTCTGCAAACCCAGTAGCTTTGCATAGTTAGATTGGTATTGCTTTCAAATTACGAACGATTGTTATGAAAATACGAACATTTTATAGATTTTCCATGGTTTCTCTGATCGACTGAGGTTCTCTCGCGTTCAACATGGCATTACTTTTGACACTCCTCAATCTTTCTTTCAACACACCTACATTATTTCTAAGACAAATACTGTTTATTTGCGCGAAAGCACTTTAACACTTAATCGCAAAAACCAACAATTACGCGGATGGCCACCACAGCATCCGCAAACCCATATGTGTAAAGCCGTCATAAGCGTGCTTAGAAAACAAACTTGCATTTGCCGTCGATTCTCCTACATACACAACAAAAATGAACCAAAATTTAATTACAGACACGCTTCCAATACTTTGTACACTACTTGCAGCGACAGCTATAAATCTCCTTTTACAAACACCAATTTGAATTCTAATCCTACATAATAAAAGTTATTTTTAATTGATAAGGTTGCCGAGACGCTTCAATCGCTGTCGATTGTAAAAGAAAGCAGAGACCAACATTTACCAGCAAGGTACTAGGAAAATAGAGAATAGAAGAGGTGTAGAAAAGTTCGTGGCGCGCCAGTATGATCCACGCCTCCACGGAATTACGATAATTAACTGACATTACGAGTTTATGGCGGCATTTTTACGATTCGAACGTCGAATGAATCTATTACAAGGGTTTGACGTTTGTCTACGGTGCAGTAGTGAAATTAGGCCTTGTGTAGAGGATTTTTTTTATCACGTTTTTGTCCTTATCTCGTTCGAAATCATTCTTTTTTAATAGCAAACTACGTATATACAGTGCCTTAGATTCAGAACTTAGATCGTCTTTATCTCTAGGGCTAGTCACCGTGACCCTGGCACAGGCAACTGAAGGAACAAGGGTGAGTTTTAGTCAGTAAGAGGCTGACACGCCCTCCCGCTCCACCCAGGGCGGGAGAAGTCATTTGATGACTTCCCACCCCAAAAAAAAAAGGTCGTCATTATCTGCCTACCCTTACCCTACTAGCTGGGGTTTGTTTCCAGTCCAGCATTTTTCATCAGAATTTAGATACTTAAACAAATTGAATTTTATAACGTCACCTTGCATGACATCATGGACCATGTCTAAGCCACAATGCTTGAATGAACTTCACCTCACATTTACAATAAAAAACCGGTACACCCACCCAGTAAACATAGACAATGAGGTATTTACACAACCAGATTGCTATGAACCCCGGGTTTACTCACTTCCGTCCCTATAACGACCCATCTTATGAGGAATGCGGAAAACAGGAGGGGTCAACCCACAATAGTGGTCGCAGACATGATTTCACGTGGGCAACATTTCTCAATTCGGTATTCCTTTGAACGTGTGAACCTCTAGTTGTGATGTACGCAACCTCTTTGGTGTTCATTATATTAGGTCCCCACCTATAATAATCAGCGTTTTGTATGGAGAATTTTAAAGAAGTTGCATTTTTCATACTAACATTTTCTTCATTTATTTAACAAATAAACACTAATGTTTTAAAACTTTTATGCAATAATGTTTAAAAACTAAGATAACGTACGCCACTTAGATTAAGCAACAAAAATAAGTTTTGGCTGAGTTAAAACAAATATAGTCGTCATTTCTGCTAAGTATAATTTATATGGGACCACCTCGGGAGTATATTCTTTTAGATAAAAAAAGAATTTTGAAAATTGGTTCACAACTGACGGAGAAATCAAGTAACATACATACAAAAAAATATATATATATATACAGACGAATTGAGAACCTCCTCCTTTTGGAAGTCGGTTAAAAAGAGGAGTCATTTTTAAGGTTTTTTTTTTTGTTTGTAAAACTATAAGTTAGAAGCTTTTTTTTTACTGTTGGCAGTTGTCTATGACGGTCATTATTCCATAGAATATCAAGCAATTGATGAATATTTTATTTAATAGAAGTGACGAGGTTCTCTATTTGTGAGAAAAAAACGCTAATTTCATAGTTCCCACCCAATATATATCTAGAGACAAAGAAAAAACAAATACTGGTCTAATTAATTAATTTTTGAAAACTATACTTCAGAGTTTCAAACCAGCATTTTGTTTTGTTTAGTCTCTTTTCGAAAATAGAATCCGTATCGATTGTAGCACTACGAGTCTCGGTAGTTCCTCTGAGAAAGAATAATGCTTTTTAATCGAATAGCAAAGGCAAACAGATTTATGAACATACGAGAATTCCTTGTTTATTAAGGAAACAAGACACATAAATTAATATAGTTGTAATGTGCCAAGCATGATAATTAAATTAATTTATCAAAAGATCTAACACAGCACATGTTTCTTAATGTTAAAGCTTGTTGATCTTTATCAACATTTATGAATTTACATTTAACAAAAGGCCTGGAGATAACGACAGCCCATTTGTTAACTCCTGTAAACGTTTACGGATGGATTACTAAATATTTTGACAGTCGTTTCGTTAAAAAAGGAAGATAACATTGAGAGCTTTTGACAAAGCACTTTGTTGAATACAGAAGTCATTAAAGGTTCATTTCATCATTCTTGCATATTTGACGGTTAGTTGACCGGTCCATGTCGTAGAAAAAGTTGCAGAACAGGACCTCTTCTTGTTCCATTTTCAAAAATGCTAATTGACAATGTCGAAAAGTTCAAAATCCGTCTCCTTTTTGCTCCTATTTTCAAAAATTGCTTAGTATTCGGTCCAAAGGTTGAATGCGCATGTCCAAAGTCACGTTGATAAAAATTCGTGGTTCGTATCACCATGGCATGTGCTGTGGTTTCGTAATTTGGTGAATTCAGTTATGGCGACGTAGCGTGAATTTGCTTTTGGTTTAGAAGCACTTTTCAAATTTCGAACATAATTTTCTTCTATTTCCTATAGAAGAAATCGAATTAGCAAAAAACAGACAGGTACATAGACCATTGTATGTTATTCGTCATGGTATGTTCTTCTCCAAAACGATGAAAATCTGGCATTTATATATTTTTTTTTACATCTAAGTTAGGCCCAAACAAATATTCTATTTCTTTAAAGGTACAATAACAACAAAAACATTCAATGTTATCGATAGAAAAACAAGTCCGTTTTCCGATGAAACATTCATGAAAGACCCTTCTTTGTATGAATTTCCGATCATCGACAAGTGAACCGTGACGCAAACACATCGTAGTCACGTTATCTATCGATATAGCCAACGTAAACCGTCAAAAGTACCAGGCAAGCATAACCAAAACAAAAGTAAACTATTTCGACAGCCGTACGCTCAATAAAAACTTCTAAACTTGAACATACCGCGGGACAGAGACGCCGCTATCTGTCGATTCTCCCGTCTCACTCTCTTTACGTCAGTTGACAAGCAGTGGGTGAACGAACTTCAAGAGTTTACTGGGCTAAAAGTTGAATGTACCTCCGTTCGCGGACATTACGAACAAGATAGCAACTTTACCATACGCATCGTGTCAATGAAATGGCGCAAACACGTTTTGGTGTGGCGGCGAATTTAATCAGTAAAACGGGTAATTAGAGTTCATTTTGTTTTGCGAGTGGTTTGATTATGTGTCGTTTTGGAATAGAACAGCAAGTTTCTCACGACTACCACTACATTGGCACGTTAGTAGTGAGACGCGTGTGCAGATAGGCGGCGGTGTATGTTTGTGTGCGCTCGAGGTTGGTGTAGTCTTGAAAATAATTTCGCGGTCACACCAAGCCGGCGGGTTCATATAACCTGAACCACCTGTCTGTGTTGTGCGCCTAGTTATTTATATCTATGCGCGAACCTATGTAACATAGATATATGTATTATATATTATCAAAATAAACCAACATATCTTGGCATACGAGGTAGATTTCAGAAGTGTATGTTCATGTTTAGTTAAACATACCTTTTCGTTTTTCTGTCCGTTTGCGATCGCAGTCATAAATGTAACATACAATGGTCTGTTAATTTGTCTTCTGCGAGCGATTAATTTAAGAAAAAACGCAATGAAATCGAAAGCGTAGTTTGTAGACGCTAAAAGGCCTACACCTGCATCAGGCAATGTTACAGCTGCCGACAACTACTTAGGTGGAAGATACTTTTAAAAGCTACTCTTTAAAAGTGTAGCTATCATTATGGCATCTTCACGCCATGTCTGAAATAATTGGAACAGTCTTATTTTCAACACAAATACTAACATTAATTTTGTCTTGTTTCTGTATCGTAAAAAACTGGCCAAGTGCGTGTGGAAATTCGCACATTAAGGGTTCCGTACTATGCCAGGGTAGCGGATAAATTCCGAAAATGAGTTACCGCACCCCTGGGCACTCAGGCAGGGACGGAACAGGGGTGGGTTTCAGTCAGTAAGAGTCTGACACGCCCTCCCGCTCCACCCAGAGCGGGAGAAGTCAGTGGCTGATTTCCCACCCTCCCAAAAAAAAAAAGGGTTTCGTACTAAATATTGGTATTTGTTAGTAAAGTATACATAATAATAAACATTATCACCAAAATTCAAGTTCATAGGTAAATGGGAAGTTAAAAAATTCTTCGTAACAAAGTTTTGTGACAGACGACGAACGGACAGACAGACGGACATACGGACACGTCAGTGACAACAATATTGCTCCGTTTGGACCCTTCGGGTATGGAACCCTAAAAAGAGCTAGTTTGAGACATGTGCTAAGTAAAATAACTCGTGAAACATATAATTAGAATATTGACACATTAACAATACTGTTTCTAGTTATAAGACTCTATTAAGCAGATGTTTTCAACACTTTTCACACAATTACAAAAAAAAACTAAGTACTTAGGTATCTAGAATGTAACGCAAAATTTAAATTCATGATTAGCGTCAACTGTTTAGAATTCCTATTCATTTCCAGCCTTATTTATATAACTTACTATATGATTAGTTTAAACACTGATTAGAGGATTCTTAACTCAAGATAGCATACGTCTTGTGGCGATTGTACTCACAGCCTAATCTTAGCGGGTCTGTACCGCCCTTCAACTGGCTGGTAAGATTATTGGAGACCCGTTTGAATTTAGAAGGTATAGGCATCACATTTGTTAGGGATCAGTTCTGCTTGCCTGGCCGAAGTGGGCACATGTATAATTTTACTTTTATAATACAGTTATTCGGAGTGCCCTATCCCTCTTTCTTTTATAACACTGCACAATTTAATCAGTCACTCTCATACACCACACTTTCGCGTTGCCAGCGAGTAAGACCTAACCTGAACTTACTAGAACGTCCCAGGATCCCTGCAGGCCGTACTAGTTGCCTTGGGGTCCTACGGTCTCATCCATCAAATTCAACTGCATTGGACAAAACCTCCTTTAAATTATTAGTCAGCACTTCACCACCAACATCTACCCTTCTTTCGTGTAGAAATTGTTGAAGTATTCTTACTTCAAACACAGCTTCAACATTTTCTTTTTTAGGGTTCCGTACCTAAAGGGTAACCAACGGGACCCTATTACTAAATCTCCGCTGTCCGTCCGTCTGTCAGCGGGCTGTATCTCATGATCCGTAGTAAGTAGAAAGTTGAAATTTTCACAGGATGTGTATTTCTGTTGTCGCTAGAAAATATTAAACGGGGTTCCCTGGTTCCCCTTTTAATTTATTTTTATTATTTGTTGTCATAGCGGCAACAGAAAAAACACGTTTCTAGAAACATGTTAGTTTTTGGGTTTTTTTCAGTTTATGGTACGGAACCCTTCGTGTGCGAGTCCGACTCGCACTTGGCCGGTTTTTTTTTTAGTTTAAACACTGATTAGATGTCTATTTTTTTGTAAATGAGGCCCGAAGTGCATGAAAGATATGACTATATTTGTAATAAGATTTACTTGCAGTTTAAGACCTGGAAGATGCCGTTGCTTTCCAAGTTCCTATGCAAAGGGGCAAACCTAATAGTTCCCCAATCAGACAATTCTTCTGTACATCGTACTTCCTACTAGTTGGAAATACCTAAATTAAATAAACAAGATAAATGCGAAAGTTTGGATGGATGTTTATTACTCAACACGCCAGAACGGCTAAACGGATCTGGATGAAATTTGGCACAGAGATAGATTATAGTCTGGAATGAAAAAAAATACAAGCACATAATTTATAATGGCGGAAGTAATAATTCCACGCGGGCGGAGCAGCTAGTAAATACTAGTTAAAATCTAGGCTTAAAAGCCAGTCAGTTTAGCTGGTATCGGTTCTGACTAACTGCTCCCTCTAGTTAGAACCGATACCAGCTAGAGCTGGACAAAGTGCCATTCTATCATCGATAATGATTGTCAACAGTCTAAAATGCTTGTACAGCTAAGGAGTGAAATTCCTAGCCGGAGTCTGTGTTTGTTTCCTGATAGCTACAGCCTGGCGATCTTTAAGGTAAAAGCGCCAGGGTAGCCCGTGAAATTCAAATTTTTTTACGTTTTTTGCAATTTGCAGGTCAGTATCAAGTTGTATGTTGGTCAAAATATGATTCGCGGCCGTAGCAACTACGTATTTACAGAACTGTAATCATTAAAATCATCAATACAACTCACTCAGTTAGATAAAGGCGTATATATTCGCCAAGAGGCGCCCTCATTGAATAAAAAATCGTAGCAAAGCGTAGAAAATAAAAATTATAGAATCCTATGTTGCGTTTGTTACAAAGAGGATAAGGTATTTTTACGTGGTTAAAACAATACTCAAAATGTTTCGTATCCAAAGTAGTAGGCAAAAGTACCAAAAACGGCCGTTTTTGACACTTTTGCTTACTACTTTGGATACGAAAAACTTTGAATATTGTTTTAACAATGTAAAAATACCTCATCCCATTTGTAACAAACGCAACATAGGATTCTTTAATCTTTATTTTCTATGTTAAGATACGATTTTTTTTTCAATGAGGGCGCCACTTATGGGGAGGTAGGCCCGAAATACTACAGTTGACATCAATTCTAAATGAAAGAGTTGTATTGATGATTTTAAGGATTATTATTTACTTCTAGGCAGGCGTGCTCCATCGTCCACCACATCATCGCTTACCATAAGGTGAGGTAGTGGTCAAGCGCGAGCCTATAAATTTTATAAATATATTTTGCCTATCCACGCGATTTTCAACCTAAACTACATTTACCAGAGCGGTCTGCCAAAGAAACAAAAGTGTGTAATTACTTTGTCGGTTTAACGCCTACAAGAATCAAAGTAATCGATTTCCTTCCTACCAGCTAGCTACCAGTTTACCACCATCGGCGTAGGCTGACAAACTAACACTAAGACACTGATTTATCGATACCCCTCATCCTGCAGTCAGGTAGAAACTGGATTGTAATGTAGTTATAAATAATTAATTGGTAATCCTTGATGTAACTTTGAGTTCAGTTTGCTTGAGAAAGATAGGGAGAACCCCTTTTGTCTTAGGTAGGTATGTATATATTTTGTTTCAAATCCACTCTCATCTTTTGTGAGGTCTTAATTTTAAGTACCAGGACAGCAGAAGTGACAAGGTAATCAAATAAGACCACCAAACATCTCTAAAATGAAAAACGATGTTATTTATCATAGTTTTTTTGTTTTTCGTAAAGAGAACACAAACACAAAATATGCAGGCCTATTCCAGATTCAAACATGCAGAAGAAGTGTTCCTGTTACAATTTTAAAGGTAAACAAAATGGCCGATTAGTTTTCTTTTTCTTTATGGAAATCGCAACGGTACTCTTTAGAACCAAAATCCTATTTTCTTCGACCATCTATGCAATTCTTTCGGTATTCGTAAATAGGACGTAAAATGTAATTATTCTCTGTTCCTGTATTTCAAGAAGAGGTGGTTTTCCTGAAGGCCATTCTCGTATAAGAAACGTTAAAATTCAAATCGAAGTCGGACTCAATAAAACGCAAAATAAAAAAAGGGCAACGTAAAAATCTAGGGAAATTAGAGGCGAATGTTTGTAACAGATATCCGAATGCGAACATTCCTTAAAATACGAGAATTGTCCCTCTATTCCAATTTTAAACGTCCATAAAATGGCTACATCCCAACTCTCACCGATCCCGACTCTACACGATATAAAATAACCTAACAAAAACTTCCCAACTCTACACGAAACGATGAAAATGTACAGTCAGAATGAAAAACATTTAGACCAATTAAAAATACTTTAATCACTATATTTTCCAAGCCATGTTCCACAAAAATCACACAGGTGGCGCTGTCCTTCACCATTGAACAAAATACAACTTTTATGTTTTGAAGAATAGAAGCAGTCTTTTTTCAAAGAATCCATCCAGACATCTGTAATTTTTGTGGAACATGGGCTGGACAATAGCCCATTGTCATGATGATTAAGGTATTTTCAAAGGTTAGACTTTTGCAAATTGTACATTAGGCGCAGCTTTTTTTTTTGGGAGTGCCTCCGCAGCCAGCGCCGAGACCCGGAATTTCAGCCGGTGCTGACTTTGAAAAATGTGGCTAACGCTTTTCTTTTCTATTCGGGAAATGACAACCATACTGTTTTGTCCCTTTTTTGAGTGTGGGCAATCATCAAATAGCTTTTTGCGCTCTGGGAGGAGTGGGAGGGCGTGTCAGACTCTTACTGACTAAAACCCACACGTGTTCCTTTATCCCTATCTAAGAGAAGATATTTGACATTGACGTTTCTTTCTTCTTTGATTCTTGTAGCTTAGTTTAACGTTTTTAACTCATCAGCCAGTTCGACGACCCGCAACCAGGCCCAGTATTGGACCGATTAATGGCATTTTTCATCAAACGATCATCGTAAACGGTATAAACATTTCCGCGATGGCTGCCTTATGTTCATAAAATCCTTTTAGCTCGACAATATCTTATAATCGATTGTAAAGTTTAATGCATTTCCTTTGTTAGATTATATCTGAGGGGATTCATTAGTCAGCTGTTTTGTAGTGGTTTTTGGCATCAACTTAAAATTACTTTGAAAGTTTTTGTTGTATTTTTGTTTCTGAAATTAAATAAAAATTAGAATGAAAATCAGAACTATCTAAATGGCAGAGGTAGAAAATAAGGCCTGTGTTTTTTTTTATCGCCATTAAAAGATCTTATTAAGTACATTTTAGTAGCGCTTTTACTTTATTTATTTTTTATAATGTGTTCCGTGAGCATATCCATGGCATCACATACCAGGCCATCAGAATACCAGCGCTGCGTTATTTATTATATAAATATGGCAGCATATGCTGAGATAGGTGTTTTATTGGCCCCGCACAGGTCTTTTCTATATTTTTATTACGTTGTCTTTATTTTTTTCGTAGCTAAATTAATAACAGTCGCACGGGTCGATCCATCAGTTTAAGCTACGCTTGCCGAAGTTGGTCCCTGGATGGGTGATCTTTACATAACGAGACTCCTCCGTGCCTCGGAACCCAGCTGTCAATCGTGGATTTTTGACAGTCGTTACGGGTCGTCAGAAACCCGAAAGTCTGACATCCAGTCTTACTAAGGGGTATCGTATTACGAGTTGCGGAGGTCAGATAGGCAGTCGCTCCATCTAAAATACTGGTATTCAGCTGCATCCGGTTAGACTGGAAGCCGACCCCAAGATAGTTGGGAAAAGGCTAGGCAGATTGAGGTTATTATTATCACTTGTAAAAATTCCATAAGTTTTGATTTTTTCTGTGCGAGAGCCGAAATATTTCTCTTCTATCTCGTCCGAAACAATACACGTTCCACTACTCGCAGATGTGGCTCAAAAGACTGCCCAACTTAAATAGGACTGGGTAGGACATGTCTGCCGCATGCCTGACGAGCTGTGGGCCCGTAAAACACAGGATTGGAGCCCTGACACAACGATACAGGCCGCAGCAGACCACGAAGAAGAGTACGGCGGGACGACCTGGATGTCTTCGAAAAACCGTGACCGTTGGAAGGAATGGAGGTCTTTGCCCAACTGTGGCGCAGTATAAAAAAAAAGTGTGTGTGTACTTAGGTACGCACTTAAGAAGTTACACTTCTTTGGCATAACAAGATAAAAAACCAAACCGTCACAAAGTTTACAAGAGGAAAACAATCATTCTTCATGAACCACAGACCATAGTTAACTTCAGGGTGTCGGTTCTAGCTAACTTCAACCTGTGAATTTTGTGTGACAGTGATGCGCGCGCATCTTAAAATTTTCACTCTCATCATTTTTTCATAACGCGCCTAAAGAAGTATAACTTCAAAAACCATTCAAAATTTATCCAGGCATTCCGTGAAAGTGTTTGGTCAATTGCCCGCTTCCTAATGATCGTGCTAGGAATAACATGGCGTTACGAGCACAGGAACAGAAATTACAATTTGCTATATGCAATAACAAAAGAAAACAGTAGACACAAACATTTACTTCAAACCACTAAATAGGATATTAACCTTGTCCTGCCTACAAACACTAATACAACTTCCAAAATTGGCAGCACAGCATCAACTGCTACATCTAATAAGGCAATAAGCGAAAAAAATAATAACCGGCCAAGTGTGAGTCGGACTCGCGCACGAAAAGTTCCGTACCATTATCTATAAAAAAACTTTTACACAAAAAATATAACCGACTTCTAAAAATTCCAAAATAACTTTAATTTCGGAAGTCGGTATTTATATTATTTTTTAGTTATTATATTGTATTTTTATCTTCGTTGTTTGACACCGACTTCCGAATTTAAAGTTATTTTGGAAGAATAAAGTAAGAAATAAGTACTTAGGATAGGTTACTATTATTTTATTTTATTTATAGGCTAGCTTCTGACAGCGGCTTCGCCCGCGTGGAATGACGAAGTTTCATACAAAGTAAATCCCTCCTTTTCACCCCCTTAAGGAGCAGTTATACGACTTTTAATGGTTTTCAATTGAACATCACGTCTAAACGACTAGTCTTATTTCTTTGAAAAGTATATGTGTTACTCTAGATAATTTCCGTCGCAATTTGATCTGAGAATATTTTAAATTACATTTTTATAACATAGTGTAATTAATTTGTAAAGTTATGTCTAACGCGGATAAAAAAATGAGAATCACGCAAAAACTATAAAGCGTATTTTTATGAAACATCCACCATTATAAAGATCATTTGATCATTCATAATTTAGTCTAAGTGTTTTAGTTTAATAGCAGTTTTTTTGTGTGTAATAAATTAATAACGCATCTAATTTCGGACAGCGCTCCTTGATGGGCGAGTCCTATTACTGGGTGGACGTACGACGCGTTACGTGAGCTCAGCACAGAACACGCAAGCTAACCACCACCACCACTCAAGGTCATTGGCAGTTAATAGCGCCTTAAAGGTCGAATTTCCAAAAACAACTCTTAGTGCTCCCCTACATTATAAAAGGAAGCCGTGTGCAAAATTTCTCGTTCCTAGTCCCAGTAGTTTCGGCTGTGCAGTGAGTTAGTTAGTTTCTCCTTTTATATAATAATATACTAGCTTCTGCCAGCGGCTTCGCCCGCGTGGTATTAGTACTTTCCAAGTTATAAACTTTCAACCCCTTTTTCACCCCCTTAAGGGTTGAATTTCGAAAAACCCTTTCATAGTGGATACCTACTCTTCACAAAGAACACACCCTCCAAATTTCATGTCTCTAGGACCAGTGCTTTAGGCTGTATGTTGATATAACATATCAGTCAGTCAGTCAGTCAGGACTTTGAATTTTATATATATATATACAGATAGATAAAATGTACAAGCGGCATATAAAGGAGAGGCGTAGAACTCATTGGCATCGAAAAATTCGTCCACATCGCCGTCAATGGAAAAAGTGCCAAGGAACACTGGCAGCGTTGCCACGTTGAACGGCTAAAAAAAAATTGTGTGTACTCATGTACGCACGTAAGAAGTTATACTTCTTTGGCGTAACAAGATAAAAAACCAAACTGTCACAAAGTTTACAAAAGGAAAACAATCATTCTTCATGAACCACAGACCATAGCTAACTTCAGGGTGTCGGTTCTAGCTAACTTCAACCTGTGAATTTTGTGTGACAGTGAGGCGCGCGCATCTTAATATTTCACTCTCATCATTTTTTCATAACGCGCCTAAAGAATTATAACTTCAAAAATTGTAAAATGTCTGACCTAATACTATTATTTGCAAAATAAAAGTAAATTATGGAAGTAAACATTTTCACACCTTCTTCCCAGATAATAAATTATTCTACGTATACGAAGCACTAAGAGTTCAAAAGATTCTGCTTAACTCCATGGGAAGGAGGCGTGTAAATATATAAGTAGATCTGTATTACGTCATCACGACCCGAGTTTTCCATTTATGTCGCAAGAAAGTCGCCCACAATCTGATCAAAACAAAACAAAACTAAAAATAGCGTAGGTATTGTGTCATCAATGAATATATACCAGAACATGCATATTATTATGTATGTTTCTAGAAAAACACGTGTAAAAGGGCATTTACACAAGTCTTCATCCATCTGTGAAAATGAAAGAGTCTTATAATATACTAGCCTCTGCCCGCGACTTCGCCCGCATGGTACCTATGTTGATAAAAATGAAAGAGTCTTATAATATACTAGCCTCTGCCCGCGACTTCGCCCGCATGGTACCTATGTTGATAAAAATGAAAGAGTCTTATAATATACTAGCCTCTGCCCGCGACTTCGCCCGCATGGTACCTATGTTGATAAAAATGAAAGAGTCTTATAATATACTAGCCTCTGTCCGCGACTTCGCCCGCATGGTACCTATGTTGATAAAAATGAAAGAGTCTTATAATATACTAGCCTCTGCCCGCGACTTCGCCCGCATTTTACCTTTGTTGATAAAACTCGGGCGAGTGTGAGTCGGACTCGCGCACAAGAGGTTCCGAACAAATCTTATTTTATTTGAACAGGTTTAAAAAAAAATGTAAACCTCTTTTCGTTTTCCTGTAAGTTAAAAACTACTTTCTGTATTTTTTTTTCAAAATTTTAGTTTCAGAATTTTAGTACCATAAAATTCACAAACAACTCAGCATACAAGACCTCAACAGACACAAACTGAAATGTAAAGTCACTGAGTGGCTTCTACACCAGGACTACTCTTACACCGAATCCTTACTCAACTACATCACCTAGATACATAGTACTCACCTTAATACTCAGACTCACCTCCCTCACAAAATTTTAAAGTGTTTGTTTACTGTCGTTAATTTTATTGCTGTCATTATTTAATGTTATAATTTGTGATTAATTTTATAATGGTAATGAATTTTAAAATCTGTAATTAAATTTTTTATGGTTATTAATTTTATTATTGTATTAATTATTGCTACTTTTTTATTATTTATTAAACTAATTTTGAATATATCTTGGCGACAATATGCTCCACTACTGAGTGGAGCATATTGTCGCTAAGTCGCCCGTTGGGTTGTCTTAGTGTAAACTGTCTCTCAAGATACAGGTAACCCTAGTTTGAGAGACAGGGTTTGTACTCAATGGTTACATTCCTGATCTTTAGTACGTATAAGTAATAGCGTTAATGTAACCTTTTATTTTGTGCAAATAAAAACTATTATTATTATAGTTGTTTCGGAGATAAGTACTGGAATTGTCATTTTTCATCTATTTTCTTAAAACTCTTTGTTTAAAAATTATTAAAATATACGAGTATGTTTGAGAATTTTCCATTATTTTCAAAAACTTTTTACTTTTTTATTTTTTGTTTGTCTCCCAAAAGTGACCTCATATTTAATATTTTATTTATTTATGTTACACGTTTGTGTTTGTGACACAAAAGTTCATGTGTGTACCAAATTCCTTAATCGGTCTAGTAGACTCGGAGCGAATTGGCTGAGACTATGGACAGACAGACAGACGCATGAGTTATCCTACAAGGGTTTCGTTTTTTTCTACAGACTTTCGAAAAAGGAGGAGGTTCTATATTCGACTGTATGTATGTTTTTTTTTTATGTATGTCCGCGTATTTCTCCGTCAGTTGTGGACCGATTTTCAAAATTCTTTTTTTATCCGAAAGAACATACTCCCGAGGGGTATAACAACTAAAAAGAGAAAAATAAAAAACTGTATGTTTGTATTTTATTTCTTCGATATTTGACACCGACTTCCGAAATTAAAGTTTTTTTAAAATTAATAGTGTATTTGTTTTTGGCAGTCGGTTGTTTTTTTTTTGTAAAAAAGTTTTTATAACATTCGGATGTTCGGTACCCTAAAAAGTACCTCACATCCTTCTCCAGGTCCTAGGATAAGTTACATACATATATTAAGATAGCTTTAGCGGCTTAGGTGTAAAAATTAAATAAACAGTTACTTTTGCACTTATAATTTTAGTGTGGATTGTAAACTTGGAATCTTATAACTGAACAAAAAGCATTATCATTAGCTCCTTTACAAATTAATTTAATACAAAGATTTAATTCTCGTTACGAATACACAAAGACCAATATAATCCCTGTAATAGTTCTTAATAAGAATTATTCGTTAAGAATAAGAAATTATTTTATAAATGTATTCAAGTCATTGTGTGAACACATTTTTAATAACAATAACATTTATTTTTCTGACCATAAACACCTCGATCTCTTTTATAAATTCTCAGAAAAAAGAATACGTACCAATTTATTCAGTGTAAGAGAAAATTTTTGAATGTGGAACGCTTACCATCGTAAAGATACGAAGATTTGCATCGTGTGCGGGGTCAGTGACCGATCTGGCGGACTGATTGAATTTCAGACTTTAATTGAATAATATTTATTACGTTTATGGTTTGCAATCACAATTTTATTGACTGTAAATGTGTTTCTAGAACTTCGCTTCAGATATAAAAATAATTGAAAATTGGTTTGTTAAAACTACATAGTTGATGTAAATTAAACACCTGTTTTCTGATGGATTTCGGGGGAGTCATGACGACCACTTCAAGACGATAACTTCTTAGTTCGGTCAAAGAATAATTTACGCAACATTCAAAGAAACGGCAACAGTTTTAGTTGTGAAAACTACGACACGGAAAAGGTGGGTTTAATAGCAAATAATATCACGTTCTAACTGGTTTGGTTAACGGCTTTAATGACCTTTAATGAGGAGAAAATAATGGATCAATAAAAAAGATATTATCATCGTGGTCAACGCATATTATCATCATTCATTTGAATGAAGAAATTAATGAATGGATGGAGTCTTTGGACTTCAAGTTCCGACTTCAGCCACTGAGCATAAATAAGCCTCGCCTCCATTTTATATACCCACACTCCTGTGCCAAGCTCATCCAAGTTCTACCCGCGAAGTTCTATCTCCATCCGTTTAGAAACATTTTCTGAGAAGAAAAACTCTTGCTATTTTTCCATAGACCAAGCTATAAATAAAATAAAAAAAGCCTTATATTTCTTGCTTGCACTTTTACATTTCATTTTATAGTGGTTAGTTTTAATATTTGCTTATCCTAGTGTTAATTTTTATTATTATTATTATTAGCAAGAACCCCGTCTTCACAGGTGAAGGCCTCCTCCAAAGTTAGCCAATTGTCTCGGTCTTAGGCTACTTCTGTCCAATGTGAACCGGCGATATTCTCAATTTCATCGTCCCATCTCTTCATGGGCCTTCCTTTACCACTTTTGGCAGGTTCTAATTTTTCCTCAATGTTGTTCGTAAACTTCCATGTCTGGCAGCCGTATGTCAGACATAGTACTAAGCATTAGTTCATGACTTTGGTTTTTAAGGATATAGGCAGGGTACTCTTGAATATTTCTCGCAATTTCCAATATTTATTCCAGGTGCCGTGTGTCCGTCTTTCGATTTCCTTCTCATTGTTTTTCTTATTGAAACGTATTACATATTGATCTAGGCCTAGGTACATATTATATATTGATCAGTATATTTCAAGGGTTCCCCTCCAGTGGTTATCAGTTTCTCTGTGCTGTTAGTCATCACCATGGTTTTGCTAAGTTCATTTAAAGGCCCACTTTTATACTTGCTCTATGTAGAGATCCAATCCTAAATATGTTGAAGTGGCGTGCACGTTTCTGCTAGTAAGCAGAAACGTGCACTTCGATCACCTCCTCCTTCTGCTTAGATCGTCTGAGTAGCGGAGGTGGTTTAGAGTTTTATACCGTATTTCTTCCAGTCCAGTTGCCTAAAGATAGATTCTAGTACTGCTATAAATAGTTTCGGAGATAAGGGATCCCTTGGTCTCACGCCTCTTTTGAAGGGAAAGCTCGGTCCTTTGGTTTCCAACTTGACTCTACCGATGCTATTTTTGTTGGACCAAGCTATAATAAATCATAATCTTGTCAACGTTCCCACTACTGGGACACAGGCCTACTCTCTGTGAGAGGGTGTGGGCCGTAATCCACCACGCGGGCCCAATGCGGGTTGGTGGATGTCACATGTCTTCGAATTTTTGGTTGTGACGTTTTCCTTCACCGTTTTGAGAGCAGTGATGAAATAATTTTCCCAAAATACTGCCTGGGTCTGCCTGCCAGCCTGGGTCCCACGACCCACGACATGTTAGTCGGAGTCGTTACCACTGGCCCACCACTGCTCTGATGTATAATGTCAAACCAAGCTATATTACTGTCGAATGTTAAGGTAGTTTTCCCAAAGTAAATAAGTTAGTTTTCTAGTTAAGTCCCAAAACCACATCAAACAAACAGCCAATGATAATTACATTCACACTGGAGTTAATGAACACACTTTTAGCTGAAAAGCAACCTACTTAGCTGGCAAAAAAAACAAAAAAAAAAAACAAAACATATTGTTGTATACTCTCATTCACACGACAATGGTCTCGCAAAGCATCAGCTGAGCTGTAAGACGAACTAGATGAAAAAGCAAATACAAACAACACAGACGATGCAAGCATTCCTTTCATCGAACACTTAATATTAAGCATCTACATTCATCACCGGCTTTTTCCTTCTAAACCAGTGTTAGTTTGTAAACACGTACTGAGTCACCGGCACAGTTCCGATAAATAGCTCGTGTTATAGTCGTTTTGTCTGACTGCTTGTCTGTATGTCTCGGAAGTGAAAGTGTATAGAAAGCGGTGAAAATCTCCGCGGGCGCACGATCTTTCCCCGGTCGAACACTCTAGACAAATGCATCGTCTATGCACCTCTGTTTCTGTGTACCTACGTATTGTCTCAGTTTAACGATCCAGACAACGAAATGTGAAATCGAAGACTGCACGAGAATTCTAATCTGTCTTTACAAACTATTGAGTGTTTCTCTAGTTACAATCTGCACATCTAAAGACTAAGTTATGTTTATTACGTGCTGCGATCGAGAGTGTAACAATCTCGATTGGATGGCTTACCTGTTAGTCTCATTAAAAAAATCAAAAAGAAATCATCATTAAAACACCATCGTAAGAACATTGTTGCTCGTGACCTACATTTGCTACACGCGATTCTGACATCAAAAATCAACAAGATAGAGTTGAAATTGGTGTAGACAATCAGAAAAAAGTGAATGGTTAATGTCAAGAACACGATAAAAATATCTAGGGAGAGTATGAAGAGTAGATCACGGTCAAATATAGACTTTCACCACTTTCTCCGACCTAAATATGTGTATTGTCGTAGGTCGAGTGGTCGGCCTTCGGGGTGCTTCCACTTTTAGTTTTATCCGTCACTTTCATTAACCTATGACGGTAGAAAGTTGTGACGTAGCATTTTAGGGCGTCGAAGGTAAAAGTACCAGGAGAGAGTCGGGAAATAGGCCGGTAGATGACGGAGATGAGCGAGCACACACTCTCACAGCGCTCTTGGAGAGAGGGCACGCGTCGGACGATGATTTGAACAAATCCAAAGCTGTGGTGACAGAAAGAGAGATTATGACAATTTTATTAGATATCAAATCTTAATGCATCAATACGTTCCTAATGTTGTGCAAAAGGCTCTTAAAAGGCCAATAAATGCCATTTATGCTATTAGATTTTGGGAAACTTACAGTTATTAACACGGAATGGGTACAGTTTTGAATAAAATTACAAGTTTACACTGAAAATACAAATGAATAACAATATTCTAGACAGTAGATTTTAAAAACCTTTCGTTCTCTTAGTCGTATAGTCCTCTTCACCGTGTCCAATGACAACAACACAGGCTAATTCTCCTTCCTACTGTGAGCTTTGTGATAACTGGTAAATCCGAACTTAGTTTCATAAATAGGTGTCCTAACAAAAATATTCAGATACTAATGATTTCAACTTATTCAAATCAAAGGTCAAGAGAAAACCGGCCAAGTGCGAGTTGGACTGGGGGGCGCACAAAGTGTTCCGAACGAATCATAGTTTTTAACATGTTTTTAGGGTTCCAAATGTCCGAATGAAAAAATTAAACCCCTATAGGATCACTCGGGATCTTATACTAGTGACCCCTCATTTAAAATTGTGTTTGTGTCACAGAACTTGCTACGCGTAGATGTCAAATTTAAACTGAACCGGTCAAGTAAATTCGGAGAAAATTAGCTGTTATAGACGGACAGACAGACAGACAGACACATGAGTGAGTGCGAGTCCTATAAGGATTCTGTTTTTTTTTTTATTTGGACGTACAGAACCCTTTTGTTATGTGGAGAGTATCATGGTTATGTCTGATTCCTACCGACTGAAACCCCACAGTTCCTACCGCTACCAGGAGTCGGGGATTCATACACGCACCCCTGACTGAACGTACGAAACCCTAAACACATCAAGCGTCTACCTAAAACAGACATAGTAGTCTCTACACTTCTATAAAAAAACTTTTTACAAAAAAAAACAACCGACTTCCAAAAAAACACATAACAATGCAAAATAACTTTGATTCAGGAAGTCGGTGTCAAATAACGAAGAAAACACATAACACCAACTTCAGTTTATTATTTTCCACTTTTAGTTGTTGGAACCCTTAACTAAAACTAAATAGTAAAGTAAAGCCCGAATTTATATTCTAAAGTTTTGTGAAAATTACATCGTCCAATAAGACATGTTATCTCAAAAACTGCTAGCCAGATCTTAATCAAAAAATGGCAGGAAGCACTAGCATTCAAATAAAAAAAGAATAATCAAAATATAATACCTAGAAAAATGTTCTGAGTCTGACAATAAAAAAAAATATATACTCGAATTCAGAATCTCCTCTTTTTTTGATGTCGGTTAAAAAAACTAGCACAATTTCACTACCAGATGTTGTCAGCCACGTACCCAAAAAAGATTCAGTCTAGACTAGTACATTTGAATCGAAAGCGTGTTATTTATCTAGGTTAGTTTACGAGACATTTTATCGGAGTCTATTTCACCGACTTCAAAAAAGGAGGAGGTTGTATATTCAACTGCATGTATTTCTTTTTTTATGTATGTTTACCGACTTCTCTGTCAATAAATTGTGAACTGATTTAGCAAATTCTTTTATTTTATTTAGATAGTTGGGCAAAAATTATATCAATGCAACACCTGCATGGGCCCTATTTGTAAAAGGGGTTTCTGGCGGGCTTTTCTCGAGTGCAGTTCCGTGACTGTTTTAATTATTCGTTTATTGATTCCTAGTGGATATTGCGATGTAAAATTGGTGTAGTTTTGTGTCTCAAGTGTCTACGCAACTGGACAATATGTGGAATCATTGAAACAGCGCGATCTCGGTAAAATGGAGCTGAGAATTTTATTGTAGTATTGACTACCTCAGCGAAGTTTTCCGAGAAGGCTAACTCGACACATTTGTTGCCAAATACTGCAAAATACATTAGAATGTGTTACATCTGCATTATAGTGGAAAAAGAAATATTTTCTGTATCTAATTACTATGTATCCGACTTGAATCTATGGTCATGAATAAGAATATTTAAAAAAAATATTTGTAAAAAAGTTAACCGAGAGATTATTAATTCAATTGTTTCTATGGAAATTTAAATTTAGAATTCGTTAATCAGTATTTAAACTAAGTATATGGCTAGCGATTGTTCGACTGTATGTATTTTTAACCGACTTCCAAAAAAAGGAGGTTCTCAATTCGTCTGTATGTTTTTTTATTTTTGTATGTATGTTACCCGATTTCTCCGTCAGTTGTGAACCAATTTTCGAAATTCTTTTTTCATCTGAAAGAATATACTCCCGAGGTGGTCCCATATAAATTTTATCGAAATTGCTTCAGCGCTTTTTGAGAAACTGAACAAAAACGGAAAATACGTGTACCTCGATGACGTTTTGGTGTTCTCCAAATGTTTCAAGTCCACGTTCCATTATATTGGGGTTTTTAGTTCTGGGGTATAACAACTAAAAAGTGAAAAATAAAAAACTTTTTTACAAAAAAAAACAACCGACTTCCAAAAAAAAAATACACTAAAAATTTATAAATAACTTTAATTTCGGCAGTCGGTGTCAAATAACGAAGAAGTAAAAATACAAACACCGACTTTCGAAATTAAAGTTATTTATAAATTTTTAGTGTATTTTTTTTTTGGAAGTCGGTTGTTTTTTTTGTAAAAAAGTTTTTTTTTATGTATGTCCACCGATTTCTCTGTCAGTTGTGGACCGATTGTCAAATTTCTTTTTTTATCTGAAAGAGTACAGTCCAGAGGTGGTCCAAAATAAATTTTATCAAAATTGCTTTAGTGCTTTTGGAAATAATCAACAAAAACAAAAAAATATGATTGAATACATATATGAATTTCATTTTGGTTACCTCCAATTACCAGGGTGTGAAATTCCATACTCCATGTTATGGGGGTTATCAATTCGGGCGTAACTTTAATACTTAGTTTTAATTCTGGGGTATACACAACTAAAAAGTGAAAAATAAAAAACTTTTTTACAAAAAATTTAACCGACTTCCAAAAAAGAAAATACCAACACCAAAAATTGTAGAATTACTTTAATTTCGGCAGCCGGTGTTAAATAACGAAGAAATATAATATAAACACCGACTGCCGAAATTAAACTTATTTTTTTTTTTTTCTTTTTTCTTTTTGGAAGTCGGTTGGATTTATTGTAAAAAAAGTTTATTTTTTTATAAATATGCTGGGTTATAAATATCCTAGGAGTTCTAATTCTATCTCTAATTGTTATGTTGCAGGTACAATGAAGAGTATTTTATGTAACTATCTAAAACCTATCGAATGCTAATCGTTGGAATAGTTTAACTTTCTACACAGAATAGCTTACAATGTACGAAAGGGCGCGCATCACTCAGCAACTGATGATCGGATCTCCCCATGAATGATTTATATCGGTAATTCATCAAAAATTTTATGGTGCACTAAAGATTAGAAACTTGAAAATTAAATAGAACCTCTACTATTTTCCATAGTTTTAGAAAGTTTCTCGGGAACATAGTGAGAATGCATTGCATATATTTTTCCCTTGGCGTTGTTGCGGAGACCCATCCCACACCACAGGAGCCAGTATTTTTTTCGGTATTAAAAAAGAGTAATCACATTATTATTTTTTAGGGTTCCGTACCCGAAGGGTCCAAACGGGCTCCGTTTGTCAGTATGTCAGTATGTCAGTATGTCAGTATGTCAGTCTGTCAGTCTGTCAGTCTGTCAGTCTGTCAGTCTGTCATTCTGTCAGTCTTGTAGTTCAGTGTGTCAGTCTGTCAGTTGTAATGTTTATTATTACGTATATTTTACTAAGAAATACCAAAATATTGATTTCCCTCATATGGTACGGAACCCTAAATGTGCGAAGTCCGACTCACACTTGGCCGGTTTTTTTTTTAAATAAGGCCCTAAATAGATAGGTACCTTATGATAAGCGGTCTAATCACTAAAACCATTATTTTTCTTCGTTTGGTTTTGACAGAATATTTTGGCAGATTTAGACTGTTTGACAGTTTTTCTTGGTTGTCAGGTACTTTCCCGATTGCCTATCTGTTTTAATTAAGTAGATATCCAGTTTTTCAAATGCTCTTTACACAATTCCTCAGTCTGATATCATTGAAATATAGCGCGAATGAGCGCTGAGCGCGGTGTGCTGGGTTCGAATGAGTGCTGAGCGCGGTGTGCTGGGTTCGAATGAGTGCTGAGCGCGGTGTGCTGAGTTCGAATGAGTGCTGAGCGCGGTGTGCTGAGTTCGAATGAGTGCTGAGCGCGGTGTGCTGAGTTCGAATGAGTGCTGAGCGCGGTGTCCTGAGTTCGAATGAGTGCTGAGCGCGGTGTGCTGAATTCGAATGAGTGCTGAGCGCGGAGTGCTGAGTTCGAATGAGTGCTGAGCGCGGTGTGTTGAGTTCGAATGAGTGCTGAGCGCGGTGTGCTGAGTTCGAATGAGTGCTGAGCGCGGTGTGCTGAGTTCGAATGAGTGCTGAGCGCGGTGTGCTGAATTCGAATGAGTGCTGAGCGCGGAGTGCTGAGTTTGAATGAGTACTGAGCGCGGTGTGCTGAGTTCGAATGAGTGCTGAGCGCGGTGTGCTGAGTTCGAATGAGTGCTGAGCGCGGTGTGCTGAGTTCGAATGAGTGCTGAGCGCGGTGTGCTGAGTTCGAATGAGTGCTGAGCGCGGTGTGCTGAGTTCGAATGAGTGCTGAGCGCGGTGTGCTGAGTTTGAATGAGTACTGAGCGCGGTGTGCTAAGTTCGAATGAGTCCTGAGCGCGGTATGCTGAGTTTGAATGAGTACTGAGCGCGGTGTGCTAAGTTCGAATGAGTGCTGAGCGCGGTGTGCTGAGTTTGAATGAGTACTGAGTGCGGTGTGCTAAGTTCGAATGAGTGCTGGGCGCGGTGTGCTGAGTTCGATTCCCAGGTCGGGCAAAGTGTTTTCTTTAAGAATTTCTCAGTAACAGCCCGGAATTCGGAAGTTGTTGCTGTTAAGCCCTTGTGCCTTAGAAAGCACGTAAAGTCGTTGCTCCTGCGCCTGATCTCTCCCCGGTCGTGTCGGATTGCTGTCCCACCTGACTGAAAAAAAAAAGGGGAAGCACCAGGGTTTTTTTTTGTGGGAGTGGGAAATCATCCAATGACTTCTCCCGCACTTTCGTGACAGACTTTTACTGACTAAAACCCACCCCTGTTCCTTCAGTTGCCTGAGTGCCCAGGGGGCGCGGTAACTCTGTGTGTTTCGAATTTATCCGCGACCCCTGGGCAGGCATCGGCCATGACGGGCCGGTATTGATGATTCTAATGATTATAATTATATAAATACATACTTGATACGGCCGCGAATCATATTTTGACCAACATTTAACTGACACTGACCTGCAAATTGCAAAAAACGTGAGAAATTTTGAATTTCGCGGGCTACCCTGTGCATATCACCTTAAATCTCCTTCGTACATAGCTAATCTCCGCTGAGATTGGTCACCGTGGCAGGAATTTCGAGAAAAATCATTGAAATATAAGCATTGCATCTTCCAAGAGCATTCTGCCTGGACAACTATGTTCGGTGAGCTTCCAGTCTAACCGATCCAAACTGATCTAGGGTCGATGCTGCCAGGGTCGCGGGTGTATACGAAAGAGTCACCTGTCGCGACCCTGAAACGCAAAAAGCAATTGACGGAACACGGTTGGGTTCTAGTCAGTAAGGGTCTGCCACGCCCAGCTCCACCCAGAGCAGCTTCAAAAAAAAAAGACTAACCAGATGCAGCTGAATACCAGTATTTTACATGGAGTAATCTTCCAAGACCTATCAATGAAACAAGCCCGCCACACTATTCCCGAACGATGTAACTTCTGTAAGCCAGAATCAACAGTGGCGACCACCAGAAAAAAACGCCGAGGCAATGAAGCTCGACGAGTTCCAGAGAAACGATTAAACTGTCTTGGGTTCCGCAACGAAATTAATCAGAAAAGACAGCGAAGGAGTAAGAAAAACATAATTTCCACTTCTCTCCTAATCATGCGGGAGACAGAACAAACCTATTCCATTAGGCACAAAGGGGGTATTTACAACTGGGATAAGCCCAGTTGCCAAGCACCACTGGTTAAAAACACTTATATTAATGTGTCCTAAAATTCTGACCGGTTACACTTGATTCCGATAATAGGTATGACCTATCAATGAGAGTGAAAATACGACCATTGTAACTTTTTCATGGGCAACGTTGTATTCTGCAAACAATGAGATTTCCCATGATGTGTCAATTGGCAGCCCACGCGTCGGGCCTTGCCCTTAGATTTCACATTTTAGAAAAGCAGTACAGAAATAAACACTTCACTAAACTTGTAAGAATGGAACATTGAACTTCGAAGTACATTATTCTACCAAAGTTAGATTTCTTTCAATGTTTCAAGATTATGTTTGATGATTAGGCAGGATTTGATGGTTACTCAATGTAATCACTACATATTATAAAACAAAGTCCGGCCGCGTCTGTCTGTTCGCGATAAACTCAAAAACTACTGAACGGATTGTCATGCTGTTTTCACCAATAAACAGAGTGATTCATGAGAAGTTCAGGTATATAATTTGTACCCGTGCTGAGACTGGTCGCTAATGACATAATTATAATATTGGTATTACATACATATACGAGCTATGCATATATATAAGATGGCATCGAATCAGTTAAAAATTATATTAGAATTCGGAACTCAAGATAATTTTTTGAACAGCAAACTCTGACGACGATACGCAAAAAGAGGGGTGTTATAAGTTTGACCGTTATGTGTGTGTGTCTGTCTGTCTATCTGTCTGTATGTCTGTGACACCATAGCTCTTAAATGAACATGAAAATGAAAATGGGTGAACCGATTTGAACACGGTTTTTTTTTAAACTTGAAAGCAGGTTTTCTAGCGATGGTTCTTAGACATGTTTTATCATAATCGGTTCAGCCGTTTCAAGGTCTGAGCTCTTTTATTTTTTTTTTAATTTCCGCTTTTCTTTTAAGCGTTGCGGGTTTTTTAAATTTAATTGGTAACTTTATATTACTTGAGTTGGCGGCGATGAATTAAAATTTTCACGAATTATAAATTCAAGTATTGGTGTTTTGTGGTAACACTAGGTCTCCGTTTTTCTTTCAATGATTAGACAAAAAGTTAGGCATGTTTTATATTAAAATTATTGTTGCTGGCAAAACAAAAATAGGTTATTATTACATGCATCAATGTTTTCCAGAAAAGAAATCTTTTATCCTTACTTTTATTGCAAAATTCATAACCCGAGAATAAAAAGCGTGGTAGGCCAGCCTAGGGTGGCCTGGTAGGTTATAAAAATCCTACCTAAATATAGGTAGGTAGCAATAGAAACTGCATTCTACGCCGAGTTCAATTTAGAAAACTTTTTAGAGAAAGTGAAAAAATATGCCATTTCATATTCATGGTAATCTGGGATTAGAAATTATGGGTGTAGCCCGCTATTCAGCGAACTTCTTAGTTTTCCCACGCTTGTCAAGAATTAAAATTGGCTATCATATTGGCTTGCGGTGTCCCATATCTGGGCCAAAAGCCACTCTCTCCATTTCTTAAATTTCTTCAAACTTAACAGACAGGTGTTGCACTTGCTGGGGAGTTTGTTGGCCACTTTTCTTCCCAGCTAATACACTAGGAAGTGGTGACGGGCGAGCGTTTTTTGGTTTAAATGTAGAATTTTGACGTTCAATAAGGCCAGCACATAGTGAACGTCAAAATTTTACATTTTCTCCGCCTAGTTAGAAAAATAAAAAATAAATAAAATTAGTTTATAATGAAATCTTTTTTTTTATTGGTAACAAGAGTCACACGATACTTATTTGTGTATGGTAACAGATACACAAAAGGATAAGAATAAAAATATATAATAAATGACTTATGATTTTGATTTTAACGCTACATAAGCGCATGTGAATTGGCCAATTACCAACTTTTTTTTTTTGTGGTTTTGAAAATCATCTAATGACATCTCCCGCTCTAGGGTGAAACAGAAGGGCGTGTCAGACTCTTACTGATTACCAACTAAACACGGATAAATTCGAAATAGAGTTACCGCGCCCCTGGGCACTCAGGCAACTGAAGGAACAGGGGTGGGTTTTAGTCAGTAAAAGTCTGACACGCCCACCCTGGATGATTGCCCAGGACCAAAAAAAAATGCAATGTCTGAGTATACCGACATCAGACCATGCTCCTGAATATTGACCACGGAATAAAATATCAATAATATATCTCCAGTTTTACCGTAGGTAGTTGTAAGTACTTAGGTGCCTACATTTCGAGAGCTGCGTTTTGCATAACTTAACTACACGTTTATTTATTAGGGGACGAGGATCTGAAGTCTTAAGAGTTGTGTAGGTCGTGGGTTCAAACCCATGCGCTTTTTTTTTGTTAGCCCATTCTGTTCCACTGCTGGGCAAAGGCCTCCCCCATATCTTTCCAGTTCTCTTTGTAAGTTCTCCTCTCCAGCCAATCGGCCAGGAACGAGTCCAGATCGTCACTGAAGGCCTGCCTCGGTGACGACGCCCGTCTTCAGGCTCCCACACTCTCATGCATTCACTATAGGTGTGAACCGCCCAGGCGCTTTACTTTGTGCAATTTATTTCATCACCACTGCTCTCAAAACGGTGACGGAAAACATCTGGAGCAAACCAGCATGTTCTAGAATCAAAAATTCGAAGGCATGTGCCATCCACCAACCTGAACTGGGTCCGCGTGGTAGTCTACGGCACATTGGCTATCTTAGAGAAGTGGCCCGAGTCCCAGCAGTTGGAAAATTATAAAGGCTGATAAGCTTATAAGGATCTGAAAAGGTCAGAGCCTGGAGCAACGGTGTTATTCATCATAACATAACATCGCATCTGTATTTACCGGAAGCTTTATTGAAGGTGATTAACTTCATACAAAATACGCAAGCGTACCTTTTTCCCCTTTCCGCATCGGACCCTTAGTGAGCTGATATTCTTGCCAGAGTCACGGGAGTGATCGAAAGAGTTCCCTGTACCACGATCCTGGTACAGGCAACTGAAGGAACACGAGTGGGTTTTAGTCAGTAAGAGTCTGACACGCTCCACCCAGAGCGAGCGAAGTTATTTGATGATTTCCCACCCACTAAAAAATAAATTAAAGTGGGTTGATATTGAAAAAAAAAGAGGGTGCTTTAGACCACACGTCTGAAGTAAAACTTCTTTAGCTCCATCTCTTCCGTTTGCCTCGACCGATCACATTTTTCGTAACGCTCTCGTCACGCATTCACCGGCTTACTCCCCAAGTCAAGCGTGCGTAAAGAATTTTACATCAAAGCTTAAAACCTTTTTGCGTAACTAGCAACTTACGCTGAAGAAGTTGATGTGCACAAGGTAAATGATGCCACCATAAAGATATATAGCAGAGCTGTGAGCAGACTTTGAAGTCTGTCTGTAATAGGCCATTGAACTTAAGCCTCATTTCTTTCCGTCTATACTAACCCACGAAGGGGTTAAATACTCAAAACCCTAGAAGATAACTTAAAATTGAACGAAGTTTTCAATAAAAACTTTCCTCAACTCTCTGAAAGCAGTAACTACTACTGTTTATTAGATACCTATGATAATAATTATGTAAGTATAGCTATCTAGAAAAGTTAAAAGCTGTACTGTACACGCGTATGCGTGTAGCCCGCCGAAAATCAAGCAAGACTCGTATGGTAAAAGTTGCCAAGTAAATGTCAATGACTCCCGGCCATGTGCGATTTTGACCTTAACAGAGTTTGTGTAGCAAAGTTAGTGAAAGTAGGGGCATCAATCAGATTCGCGGGGAAAGTGCCAATCCCTTCGGTTATGACGCTTTAAAAATTCCAATTTCGTAGAGCAACACTGTAAAAGTACTTCACTGACGTTGATTAGTATTGAGGTTTAAAAAAAAATGGAACGAAAATGGAATGAAATTGCGAAATATTTCTCGTAATTTTAGTGGGAAATTGTTCACACTTTTCTCGTGGCATGTTCGAAATAATTGCAAGAAGATTGATTGGAAATCGATTAATTTGAAGCTGTACTGATTAGCCGACCTTAAATTTAAGTGTATTGAATTAATTAGTCGATAAAAAATTCATTAAGAACGCTCGTAAATCTTGCATGAAAGTTTATTTGGGTGTGTTTCTTTTATTGCGACACAGGCGCCATCTACTTACAGGCGGAATTAAAACCGTGTACTCAAAGATTATTTATTTTCGTATTTTCCTTAAATAAGTCCCTAAAGTTTACCTAGAACAGCAGTTAAAAGCTATGAAAATTAAATTGATGCTTAGGCATCAATTTAACAATTTAATTCTACTTACTTTAGTAGGTAACCGGCTTATAAGTCTCCCATATATCTAGACACTAAACAAAAGCACGTTGGCAGTTGGCAGTAGGTAGCATAATACTGAAAACAGCCTCAGAGGGCATCGACCTGTATGTTCAGCACATTCAGTACCTACTGGCAACGACCGGATTTTTTTTTATAGAAGCCTAAATTCCACCACGGACAACATACATAATATAGAAGAGGAACTTGAATATTCTATGAAGAAAAATACCGTCTATATTCTTCTATGACGCTGGCGGAAAATGAACACCTATCATACCAGCTATTCTTAGCGACATCAATATCTCCAACCTAGATGAAGTGTATCTTACATTAACATCTTACAGAAGCCAACAGTTTATAAACTGACTGATAACGGCAGTTTATTTGTCATGGCTCTCCGTTCACGATATTCGCTTGATCGCATGCAATATTTCGCCGCAGGTGCAATTTGCTCATGCGATTTGCCATGCATGTCGATTTACGAGTCATGCTCTTTATCATCACATTTATCCTTATAATCTGCATATTCAAAAAATCTAACGTACATTAAGCGAAAGTATTTTGTACATTATTTTTTCTTTTTAAAAATAGAATAATCTACTGAAAACATTTTTTATACAATCATGTTTATGTGGAAATAATGACATCTATCGTCGACACGACGAATTAATTGAAATCCTGTTAAACAAGCGCCATCTCTTGATAAATTTGTAAACTATTTAGTAATATTTTCTCGCTTGAATAACTGTTTTATCGACAGTAAAACCAGTTTGGCACTTAAGTAAATATTACCAAGGCTTGGAAATAAATCTACCAAATGATGATATATTACGACAGAGTTATACAGATTATTAGGATGAACACTAATAGCGTCATCAATATTCATCATGATTGATTGTAGCATGAAATCATCATCTCTGTTAAATTTATGCTACAACGCTACGAAGCCTTCAAGAAGCACCCACATGCATGACACCTACAAAACCCACTTAATGCCTGCGTTTATTGCCTACGTGGCCTCTCCTCTACGTTGCGCTTACGCGGCCTCTGTATATGTCGCATAGATGCCGCAAAAGAATAAAAGTTCAAAAATACGACGAAACGCTTCGAGAACATAGATATTTTTCCCGCTTTCTTTTGCTCGTCTTAGCGGGAGCACTGCCGTGCCTTTAGTTAGATTAACAATTTATTTTTGAGGTTTACGTTAAACGTGTCTTGGCTCAACTTCACAATAAGGGATCCCGAGTAGACTCTTCAATTTTTTGTTGTGCAAAGTACTTGTTATCTTGAGTAATTTCACGAAGTTTCAAGTTTAGGAAATAAATACTTTTGGAGATAAAAAATATCAAACTTTGATAAAATAACCTCAAATTTCGCACTATTTTATCACTTTTGACGTAACTTTGACAGGTAGGGTTGCTAATTTAGGGAGTTTTAATAATGCGTTTTGATTTTGCAAATTATAAGTTGACGCGTAGTTTGTTTTTTTTGTTTAAATTTGCTTTAGATTTAGTTATTTTATTTGAGTTTAATAATTTCTCAGTGATTTCTGTTTTTTTGGTGACCAACTACGAAAATTTTATTTTATTGACAATCTAAAGTTATTATTTTTTATTCTGATGGTATCTGCTACAGGTGAAACGAAACGCGAAATTTATTTGGCGCCGTTATATGATTTGTTAGTGTCATGTTATTCAATGTCTGTACTCGCGTTTGAGAGCATTTGCCATCGCGCTTGAGAACTTAGGATGCAAGAGCGAGCGAAGCGAGCTCGGGACTTAGGGCACCCCGACTCGGACAGGTTAGGTTAGAAGGGGATGGCGGGGTCAAGAGAGCGAGCGAAGCGAGCGAACAGACCCCGCCATACCCTTCGTGGTTATTTTTTTATAAACCACTCAGAAGTAGGAGCCCCGCGAAGCGGGGCTCCGGCGACACGTGGCTCTATCGACATGCAAACCTAAAACATTATAATAAAATAAAAAAATGCCTTTGCCCTTCGACGAATGACCTTGACCTTCGGCTTTTCGGGTGTTAATCTTGACCTTGAAGATGCCATTGATCGTATTATTGCTTGGAAATAGTCTAGAAATAGTCCGCGATTGACGCTAAATGAAAGTTCTTCCCAAAAACATAACCACAAAATTAGATTTTTAAAAATTCATAAAAAAAAAACTATGCATTTCCTAAACTTTTCCCCCACGGGGGAGGGGTCTACCCACCTCCCCCCCCTCCCCCTCCCTCCCAAATATATACATATATATATACCCTTATTCCGAAGTCCTTCCCGTGTCTTTACTATGGGTTTCTCAATAAGGGGGTAATAATTAATAATAAACGTAATTTTATTATATTTATAAATGTTCCAACAAAAAATCTACTATAAATAAAAAGTCGTTGGCAACTCTAGACGGCGACTGCCATCTGCCATGATTTGGCGTTTGTCTTGTCATATATTAGTGCATCGTCTAGAAAATTACAAAAATGCTCTATGAAAAGCTTTATTGGGTGCAAGTGTTCTTAGTATCAATACTATTTAGTTCTATTCTAGCAGAATGGAATACAAGGGATTACATAAGACGAGAGCATTCTCTCACAAAACCTTACCAAGGTGAGTGACCCCTGCCCGGTGACTTTGATCTTGCCTCGAATTTGCGCTAACAATAAAATTAATCAATTGCCTACAGGAGGTGGGTATTCGGTGCCTTACTGGGACTTCTTAGGTAACACAATAGTGACTTCGAACTACGTTCGACTAACGCCTGACTTGCAGTCGAAGTCAGGTGCTATTTGGAACACTGTGGTGAGTACACAGCTATTATCACTTATTTAGCTATGAATAAACGTATGATAAGGTGTTATTTACGTACACAGAGCGCCACGAGTCGAGTCGGATCTGTTCTTTAGATAAGCTGAGCTAAATTGGCAGATTTTCATAATTCAGTAATGAGTTGGTTATCATGAATACAATGTAGCATTTTTGCATGCTATTACAGACTTTATTTGTTCAGATGGTTTGTTACCTACATTTTTTATAACTTCAATATGTTGACATTTATTTTAAAGAGTATTCTTCATATTTTTTTTCTTTAGACTCCTTGAAATACTTCATTTATTACAAATTGCTTAAAACATTCTTATATAGAATTGAGTGACGTCTACATTCTTTCAACAAAGTAATGATAAAATAGACAATAAAACTAGAAGTTTGATAGTTTTATTACTTTTCCATTTTACTGACATGCATGGCTAAAAGTCTTTCTTATATTCGATATTGATTAGAAAATTCATGAATATGCAATAGAGTTACGGGACAATAGGATTAAATAATCAGCCAAATTCGGCTTGTAACATTCCGTTGTCTATATTATTTCACAATACATCTTATTTCATCATCATCATTCTCCTAGACATCAAACAAATGATTAGCAATGCCGCGAATATTTGTTATAGCGAATAGTCCAATACTAATTAATCGCCATTCCTTATGGTGAATAGTTGAGTAACTCACTAAGGCCTAACTAACTTCAACATGACATGACTGATTTTTTGTTAATTTTTATATTAATTATAATAATGAAGGAGGAGCTTGTGGCTAAAGTAATAGCAGCTGCACGGGTCGATCCATCAGGTTAAACTATGCTTGCCGGGGTTGGTCCATGGATGGGATGACCATCTTTACACACCGAGACTGCTCCGTGCCTCGGCGAGCACGTTAAGCCATTGGTCCCAGCTGCCAATCGTGGATCTTTGACAGTTGTTACAGGTCGTCAGAAGCCCGAAAGTCTGACAACCAGTCTTACCAAGGGGTATCGTAGTACCCAGTAACTGGGTTGTGTAGGTCAGATAGGCAGTTCCTCCATGTAAAATACTGGTATTCAGCTGCATCCGGTTAGACTGGAAGCTTACCCCAAGATAGTTGGGTAAGAGCTAGGCAGATTGAGGCAGATTGAATTAATACTAAGTGATTTGTTTTTTAAGATAAAATAAAGTTTGATTATTTTTAACCCCCGACGTAAAAAGAGGGGTGTTATAGGTTTGATGTGTCTGTCTGTGGAATTGTAGCTTCTAAACGAATGGACCGATTATGATGCGGTTTTTTTAAGTCTATAGTTTTTGTGTTCATTCAAAGTTTATCTGAGACAACTATTCGCCGAATGTCTAATAATACCAAGCTATTATCCGGTATTCAACATACAAAAAAAAATGTTGAGTAATACCGAATAATAGTGAGTATTCGCGGCTTCTCTACAAACGATGGTAGCAAAAGAATCATGTAACAAAGAGAATACTCTGTGAAATTGTTTATGAGCTAAGGTTGGATGTCACTTGCATGTCACAAAACAACAGGCACAATTTTTCTATTTGTGATATTTAGATAGTTTCAGCCTTTATACTGAAGTTTTAATTTAATAGGAATTGGGTTAATGACTACAAAAATCTAACTAGTCCACCAGTTAGATTACCAAAAACTATTGGACACATATGTTTTCTTTTTTCACATAAACAAAAAACCCAAAAGTGACATACCAAGCCCCCCCCCCTCCTAAACAATGATGCGTTTTATCTTTGTCATTGTGTTTCATATAATAGTTATGACACTAATTCATGAATAAATTATAAATATTCTTAGGCTTTATGTAACAGTCTTATTTGGGATGGAACCCAAACTATAATGTTGCTGGATTGGAGGAGTCACTTGGTTCAATTAAACTCTTCTTAAATCTTGAAGACTATTTATTTACAGTTCACAATATGGTTCATAAAAGAATATGTTACACAAACAATATATATAGTCGGTACAAGGTGTGGTACACGACAATGCTCAGTCGGTTCAAGGTGTGGAACACAACGAGACTTAGTCTGTTCAAGGTGTGGAACCCAACAAGACAAGTGTCTGTACAAGGTGTGGTACTAGACAATAGAGCGAAAGCCAGAGGACTTTCAAGCTCACTGAGTCAACTGCCGCTGAGTGACTGAATTTGACTGCCAGGGACGCCTATATTTATCACCCAAATTCCATGGGACACGTAGTGTAGCAAATGCAGACCCGGACAGCCAATACATTTTGAGAATTTCACAAATTAACTTGGACATTAACATTTGACCAATCACAAACATTTCGACATTCTGACGATAACCAATCAGAAGGGTTTTACAAATCTATTAGGTAATGAACACCTGCATATTTACTATTACATATTTACTGATCTTAATAACAACAAAACTGATATATATACATACTACAAAGTATGTATTCTATGGACAAACTGATTCTACGTTATATTCTACTTTTATATTCTATTTTTACATTATCACAAATCTATAAACTACAATAAAAACAAAGCAATTTTACATATGTATCTCGACATGTACATAATTTTACATGGTGGACTTCGAAAACTTTCCACTGTCTGTATCCAATCCATGAGAAGCATGAATGGGAACAACCAATCACTGACTAGTCAAAATTCCTAACTACGAGCTTTATTACTATTGGTCAATTTTAGCGCTGTGGCATGCACTACCTGCGCTATACAAAAAAGTTACCTCAGTGAGCTTAACATTAAAACATACTTTTATCCTTATTTCAAGACATTACTAAACATAATAAGATATAATGAAAACATGACAAATAAACTAAATTAACTATAGGTATGAACTAAAGCGATTACGCTTCCTACATACATTCGTTTGAGCGTCCTGCACATTCCTCCCGCCGTGCGACGCCCGCCGCTGACGTCGCAGTTGTAGATGGTGCAGGATCGCTGGTCTCGGTCGGCAGGACGACTATCTTCTTCACCGGACGTCGTAAGGTTCCTCCTTTCGTGGTCACGTCCACCGTTCGTACCACTCCATCTGGGCCGGGAAACGTAGCACAGATGCGTCCTCTGATCCACATGTTCCGTGGAAGGTTGCCGTCCGCGATGAGTATTAGGTCACCGACTTTGGGAATCGTGCCTTTGGTGTGCGGTTCTCTACGGTTCCGTAGCTCTGGGAGATATTCTTTAAGCCATCTGGCCCAGAATATATCGGCGAGTCTCTGAGATGCGCGCCAACTCGCTCGTAGATGCAGGTCACTGTCGTTGAATTCACCTGGTGCTGCGATACGACCCGGACCTCCCAAGATGAAATGATTGGGCGTCAGGGCTTCTGGATCTTCGGGGTTCACGGATACGTGGGTAAGTGGCCGGCTGTTCACTGTGTGTTCGGCTTCAATGAGTAACGTGTGAAGCACTTCTTCGCTCGGGAAACGCTCGTTCAAAGTGGCGGCAAGTGCTGTCTTCACAGATCTCACCATGCGTTCCCATGCGCCTCCCATAAAAGAAGCACCCGGTGGGATGAATCTCCAGTCGATCATCTTCTTTGAGGCTTCTTCCGCTGTAGCTGCGAAGATGGCAGTCCGTAGTTCCTTCTCAGCGCCGTGAAAATTAGTCCCATTATCGGACCACAACTGTGTTGGACATCCTCGGCGCGCTATCATACGACGCAGTGCCATGATCGCCGAATCTGTGTTGAGCGATGCCACAAGCTCCAGATGAATGGCTCGCGTCGTGAGACAGGTGAATAGGGCGACGTATCTCTTCTGATGACTTCGTCCCACTGTAATGGTCATTGGCCCAAAATAGTCCAATCCAGCGAAGGTGAATGGCCTCTGGTGGTGAGCTAGGCGACAGGAAGGGAGATTCCCTGTCATAGGCTGCGGTGGAGAGGCTGCCTTCATGCGACATCGTAAACATTTACTGATAATGTTCTTGGCTGTAGGTCGTAGGCGGAGCACCCAATGCTGCTGACGGCATTCGTTGACTGTCATCTCGGTGCTCGCATGATGCAGCTGGCGGTGGACATGTTCGATCCACAATCGTGTTGCACGGTGATCTCCATCAAGGACCATTGGGTTCTTCAGATTCTCAGCGATGTCTGTCATGATGGCTATTCTGCTTTTCAGTCGAATCTCTCCATCTATGAGTTCTATGCTCAATGTGTGTAGGCGACTGCTTCGTGGTAAGGGTCTTTTGTTCTTCAGAGCTTCTATTTCTTCCTGGAAGGATTGTTCTTGTGAAGCTTGCAGGATCAGATTCTCGGCCTTACGAAGAAATTCAGTGGAGAGGGGTAAGTAAATGTTTGTGGTCTCTCGTCTCTCTGCCACTTTGACTGGCAATGTTCGTTTGTTCTTCCTCCAATCAGGATCGTTGCTGTCGTTCTTTTTATTTCTTTTGTAGTTTATGTTTTGTCTTGATTGGCGACAGAGGTGCAGGAACTGCAGCATTCGTGCTGTAGATCGTAAGTATCTCTCCCAGCGTGAGAATCTATTGACGTCCGGTATTGCTTCACTGATTTGTGCGTTCTTGTCAGTGAAGGCACAAGTTCTCTCTTCCCCTGTGATTATGACAGGGTTCTTCTCGTCGGCTGGCCACGTTTCTGGGGAACCGAGAAGGAATTCTGGGCCGTTGAACCAACGATGATCTTGCCCGTAGTTCTCTGGTACATCTCTTGTAGCGTCGTCTGCTGGATTCAGTTTGGTCGGCAGCCAGCGCCATTCGTTGGTGGAGCTATGTTCCTCGATCGCTGCGATGCGATGAGCTACATACGGCTTGTAGGTTCGAGACCCGGTTCTGATCCATGACAGTGTAGTTCTGCTGTCGGTCCAGAACGTGGTTGACTCTGGCGTTTGTTCGTGCTCTTCTTTAACTGATGACGCCATACGTGCTCCGAGTACTGCTGCTTGCAGTTCCAATCGCGGAATCGACATCAGCTTCAGTGGCGCCACCTTGGCTTTGGCTGTGATTAGGCAGATGTAGACTCTTCCATCCTTGGTGACTGTTCGCCAGTACATGGTTGCTGTGTATGCAGATTCACTTGCGTCTGTGAACACGTGCAGCTGTAGGGATTCTGTGTCGCTGAAGCCTGGGTAAGTTCGTGGGATGGCCATGTGTTCCAACTTCCTGAGGTGGGTGAGCCATTTTCTCCAGCTGGCAGCCAGGTCACTGTCCAGGTTTTCGTCCCATGCTGTTCCACGACGCCAAACTTCTTGTAGTATTTGCTTGGCTCTGATGGTGACCGGTGAAACGAGTCCCAATGGGTCAAACAGGGACATAACTATTCTGAGAGCTTCTCTCTTTGTTGGCGTGTCGTTCTGTAGGACGTTCTGAGGTATGCGTGCAAGATTTAAATTGAATGTGAGGGAGTCTTCCGTTGGCTTCCATATTAGACCGAGAACTCGTTCTGTCTTGATGCTGTCGTCCAGCTTGATTGTGTCTTCAGTCTTGGCGACTTCCCCTAGCGCTTCTAGAAGGGTGCTCGAGTTAGATGACCATTTCTTGAGTTCAAAGTGCGCTTCTCTATGTATGTCACGCACAGCTTGCGAGACTCTCACGGCTTCCTCCAATGTGTCAAAACTATTCAGATAGTCATCCATGTAATGTTTTCTTTTGATAGCTTTGACTGCTTCTGGATGTTCCTGCTGGAATCTCTCGGCGTTCGTGTTTTTCACGTAGATTGCCGTCGCTGGTGAGCAAGAAGCTCCGAAGATTAGCGACTTCATGCGGTATTGTTCCGGCGGCTGGCCGTCTCTTCGGTCTCCTCGCCATAAGTATCGGAGAGCATCCCGGTCTTCGGGTCGTAGTTCTATTTGCAGGAACATTTCGGTGATGTCAGCGGTCACGGCGATTGAGTGCTGACGGAAGCGCATTATTACTCCTGGTTGCGATTGCAGTAGATCTGGGCCAGTGAGTAGTTGGTCGTTTAATGAGACTCCTCTAGTCTTGGCTGCTGCGTCGCAGACAATCCTAAGTTTGTCTGGTTTCATGGGGTTGAACACGGCAAAGTGAGGTAGGTACCATGTTCGATGTTCCGATGTCGAGTGTGGAGCTGGTTCGGCGTACCCTTTTGATACTAGCGCTTCCATTTGTTCAGTGTACTTCTTCTTTAGTTCAGGTTCTTTGTCTAGCTTCTTCTCTACGCTCATGAGTCTGTTCAGAGCGCTGTCATAGTTGTCTGGCATCTTGACGTTTTCATCTTGCCATAATAGTGCAGTTTGATATCTTCCTTCTGGAGTTCTGGTCGTATGTTTCTGAAGGATTCGGAGTGCTTTTTCTTCGGGATCGTTGATGGGCTTCTTCGGATTGACTTGTATGTTGTCTATCGTGATGTATTCTTTCACCAGTTCATGAAGTTCGTCGTCTGTGTTGGCGTATCTGATGAAGTTTACTCTGTGGCCAAGTGTTCGCGTGTGACTGCCATGCAGGACCCAACCCAATGGTGTTAGTGAGGCCACTGGTTGGTTCTTTTTCCCAGTTCTGACCTCCGTTGCGATGAGGAGATCCCAATTGTCTTGGCCAATCAGAAGTCTAGGTCTTGCATCTTCTGTTACTATCTCTCTGGCGATGTCATGAAGATGTTCACAGTCTCTGACTGCTTCTCCAGGGATCTTCTGTGCGGCCAACTCTAGCTGCTTGATTGTTCTCGCTCGTAGCTTGCGTTCGGACGTGTGAAGTCCTTTGATGACGAAGTTCACTCTTCGAGATGACACGTCGACTGTGGGTTCTCCGTCAAAGGATGCTATTCGAAGTGGTTCACTGGATCCTTCTGCTCCGATTTGATTGGCTAGGCTCTCATCGATCAGAGTTACGGTAGAGCCGTCGTCAAGGAGCGCGTAGGTATTGACAGCTCCCGCCGGTCCAGAAAGGTGCACTGGTATTATTTTGAGAAACGATACTCTCGGTGTCCACATTGAATGGACCTTCTCTTGTTCTTTTTTGGAGCTATCGGTTTCTTCTTTCTTCTTGGATGCTGCACCATTGGAGTGTAGCATCTTGTGATGTAAGTGCACACAGCTATCTCGCATCTCTTTGGTTTACAGCTGTGTTGCTTTGTTCGAAATCTGAGGCAGCGAAAACACAGGCGATGCTTCTTTGCGATGTCCCATCTTGCATCAGTAGTTGCCTTCTTGAATTGGTCGCATTCCACGATGCTGTGCCCTTGACGATCACATAAGCCACAATTTGGTTTGCTTGCTTCTTGCGTGGCATGTGCTGCTGACGTCGCTGCATGTTCTGAGGCGTTGGTGTTGTTGCAGCGATGTTCTCAGGCAGTGCATACGGGCTGCACATCTCTGCTTCTATCTTGATGAATCGGGTAAACTTCAGCAGATCAGGTTCGGTTCTGGGTTGTTCTGCTGAAAACGGGTACCATTGCCTTTTCAAGGTCGGTGTGAGCTTTTCAACCATAGCCTTCGTGACTTCTGGATTGAAGAGATAATGCCCGCAGTTGAGTGCTCGCAGAGTACCAATGATGTTTTCTACTTTGGTAGCGAAGGTGCAGACTTCACGTGGAGATTCAGTGAGGCGAGGTAAGGTTCGTAGTCGCTCCATCTCGGCCATGGCTATTGAGTCTGGCCGACCGAAGCGTAGCTCGAGTGTCTTCATGACTTCGTACGGGTCAGCGTTCACTATTAACAGACCCTGTACAGCTTCTTTTGCTATTCCTCGAAGGCTTCTTCTGAGTCTTGACATATTTTCTACTGCTGATAATCGATGCGCTGTCTCACAATAGGCGGCGCGGAACGTGAGCCAATCTTGATGAGCTCCATTGAAGCAGGGAAGTTCAGAATGCTTCATTGGCTGTTGGTACTGTGCGGTCTGCACAGCTTGCGTAATTGCAGCAGCAAGTTCTCTCATGTCCGTCCTTGTATCTGGGACGACTAGTGCTGTAGGTTGTTGCGCGACGTGGACTGATGGCGTAGACGGCGGCACCCAGGTTGCAGTGGCAGGTTTCGACGTGTAGCTGTGATGCGGCGCCGTAGTGTAGATCGGTTGCCATGATGTGTTCGGTGCCACGTGCGTAGAGTTCGATGGCCAGGGCGCGCCGGGTTCTATTGGCGCTGGCATTGGTTGCGGTTGAGCAGGCACGTAGTTCGGTTGCCAGGATGCGGCGGCACTCACTGGCGGCGGGTTCGGGTGCAACTGTTCGGTCGCAACGTTCGGCTGCCAAGAGGCGGCGGCACTCACTGGCGGCATGTTCGGGTGCGGCTGTTCAGTCGCAAAGTTCGGCTGCCAGGAGGCGGCGGCACTCACTGGCGGCATGTTCGGGTGCGGCTGTTTAGTCGCAAAGTTCGGCTGCCAGGAGGCGGTGGCACTCACTGGCGGCATGTTCGGGTGCGGCTGTTCAGTCGCAAAGTTCGGCTGCCAGGAGGCGGCGGCACTCACTGGCGGCATGTTCGGGTGCGGCTGTTCAGTCGCAAAGTTCGGCTGCCAGGAGGCGGTAGCACTCACTGGCGGCATGTTCGGGTGCGGCTGTTCAGTCGCAAAGTTCGGCTGCCAGGAGTCAGCGGCACTCACTGGCGGCGGGTTCGGGTGCAACTGTTCAGTTGCAAGGTTCGGCTGCCAGAGGGCGGCAGCGACCACTGGCGGTGGGTTCGGTTGCGGGGGCCTGGTGCTGACTCCCGCCGGTAAAGTCGCCGGGATGTCCCAGGCTACGGCGGTCGTCACTGGAACTGCAGGATCGATCGACGACTTTACCTCAGATTGATAAGGTCTGTTGGAGATGGCGAGCAGCTGACTTGAATGGAGCCAATTAGTCACTCGATGATCATTTCCAGCTTCCGAGGCGACGGAGGATACGTCTTCATCAGTTGACTCAGCTTCGATTTCGGCTAGGCGCGCGGCCGCTAAATTGGCTAATCGTTGTGCCAGCTCTGCTTTGGCCCTGGCTACGCGGCGCGCTTTTGAAGTTTTATCACTCTTCTGTGACGTAGGTTTGCTGCGGCGACCACTTTCTTTGTTCTCAGTTGTGACGTCTTCTTGCGCGGCGTGTTTAACTGTAGACGCGGTGGCGGCTGGGGCTTCCAAAGTGTTGGCCGTTGTTCGCGTCGCTTCTGTAGCGCTTGTGTCAGTCGTGGCTTCTGTAGCGGTTTCCGTAGCAGTTTCCGTCTGTTCTGTAACTGTAGTCGACGCCTGGCCGCCTCGTTTTCCCGTAGACCTCGTGACTGGCATTGTAAATTCTTCTCAATAATGAATCTTCACAAATAATCTTCAATAAGTTCGCTGGAGTCTTTTCTATAGTGACTTTCCTCAGATCCGGCGCTCGAAGGACCAATATTTGGGATGGAACCCAAACTATAATGTTGCTGGATTGGAGGAGTCACTTGGTTCAATTAAACTCTTCTTAAATCTTGAAGACTATTTATTTACAGTTCACAATATGGTTCATAAAAGAATATGTTACACAAACAATATATATAGTCGGTACAAGGTGTGGTACACGACAATGCTCAGTCGGTTCAAGGTGTGGAACACAACGAGACTTAGTCTGTTCAAGGTGTGGAACCCAACAAGAAAAGTGTCTGTACAAGGTGTGGTACTAGACAATAGAGCGAAAGCCAGAGGACTTTCAAGCTCACTGAGTCAACTGCCGCTGAGTGACTGAATTTGACTGCCAGGGACGCCTATATTTATCACCCAAATTCCATGGGACACGTAGTGTAGCAAATGCAGACCCGGACAGCCAATACATTTTGAGAATTTCACAAATTAACTTGGACATTAACATTTGACCAATCACAAACATTTCGACATTCTGACGATAACCAATCAGAAGGGTTTTACAAATCTATTAGGTAATGAACACCTGCATATTTACTATTACATATTTACTGATCTTAATAACAACAAAACTGATATATATACATACTACAAAGTATGTATTCTATGGACAAACTGATTCTACGTTATATTCTACTTTTATATTCTATTTTTACATTATCACAAATCTATAAACTACAATAAAAACAAAGCAATTTTACATATGTATCTCGACATGTACATAATTTTACATGGTGGACTTCGAAAACTTTCCACTGTCTGTATCCAATCCATGAGAAGCATGAATGGGAACAACCAATCACTGACTAGTCAAAATTCCTAACTACGAGCTTTATTACTATTGGTCAATTTTAGCGCTGTGGCATGCACTACCTGCGCTATACAAAAAAGTTACCTCAGTGAGCTTAACATTAAAACATACTTTTATCCTTATTTCAAGACATTACCAAACATAATAAGATATAATGAAAACATGACAAATAAACTAAATTAACTATAGGTATGAACTAAAGCGATTACGCTTCCTACATACATTCGTTTGAGCGTCCTGCACAAGTCTATTGTCTCTGGCTAAAACAAAAACATCTTTACTCTGTCTATGAATACTGTATGTCAAAGACCTCTTGAAGTGCAATATAATGTAACTAGTGCTTAGTCCATTACATATTATGTTACATACAAACATAAATAATGTCTGTATGAATTCTATTTATTCCAATATGAAGTTTATCAATCTATTTCCATCCTAAAGGCATTTTATTTTTACCCAGCTGCCCCAGGAGGTGGTAATGTTTTTTAAACTATACCAATGTTCATTCTAGGCCGTCACTCCATGTAAAATACTGGTATTCAGCTGCACCCGGATAGACTGGAAGCCGACCCTTGATTGGCTTGGCTCAACAATCTTCTACAATTCTACTTTTCATCTTTTTCTTTCTTCCATTTTTCATTCTTTATCTCAGTCTAGTCTAGCCATATCATATCATCTGACCAGAAGCCTTCTGTGACTGGACAAAGGAAGTCTGCGCCTGGTGGCAGGGGCACCAGCTCACTAAACAAAAATTTCCGCACAATAGGCGTAACGGGTAGTCCCTTGTGCAGAGCATGCATTTAGCTGTCTCCTCTCACTCAAGAGCACACATGCACAACTGTTTTCTACAGAGAAAAGAGTTGTGCATTTGCTCTTGAGTGTACGGTGTTGCACGGGAGCACCGAATTCCCTCATAAATGCCCTGAATAAACTGGGAAGCCTAATCTGTTTCTAGAGAGAGGTGGGCTGATCGGAACAGGCTACTACAGCCCACATTCGTCCTGATACTTGATCTATAGTGCACCATGCACTAAAGATTAAGTATGGAAACCAAATTCCACATAAACAGATAGCTATATCATATCAAGCTATTTATTTGCCAAAATTTCATGCAAATAAGTTCTGGGGTTTATTATTGCAAATATAACAAACAGAAACTCTTTTGTATTTAAAATACTAATTCTTGCCTCCCAAACTCTAAAATACTATTGTTTGTTTGTTCATTGATTGCTAAGTCATTTGTGTTACGTTATCCTACTGTGACAGTTAACAATATCTGACACTATTAAAGTGAATTGATAAGAAAACAAAGGATATGATGTCATTAATGTGTTATTGACATTTTGTAATCTAAAGATTGCTTTTTAAGGTTCCGTACCCAAACGGTAAAACGGGACCCTATTACTAAGACTCCGCTGTCCGTCCGTCTGTCTGTCTGTCTGTCCGTCCGTCTGTCACCAGGCTGTATCTCATGAACCGTGATAGTTAGACAGTTGAAATTTTCACAGATGATGTATTTCTGTTGCCGCTATAACAACAAAGACTAAAAAACAGAATAAAATAAATATTTAAGGGGGCTATACGGGAATACAACAAACGTGATTTTTTGCCGTTTTTATAGATAATGTACGGAACCCTTCGTGCGCGAGTCCGACTCGCACTTGGCTGGTTTTTTATAACTTATACCACAGAATAACTAATAGTACTAACGTACCTACTTATACTTAAAAATCTATTTAACTGTTTTAATAAGACTATTTTTTTATATTCGATTATGCAATATAATAATGAAATATAATATAAAACACCAGCCCCCCTGAGCCAAATAACTTTTATAATAGCGCTAACGCTTCGTGCAAAATGTATGGCAAGGACATTACTGCTGAGAGAACGGCCACGTGACTCACGCCCAGTAATGTCGTTGCCATACATTTTGCACAGCGTTAACGTTAACAGAAAAGTATTTTGTCTAAAGGCCTGGAGTTCTGGAGTCTTGGGACCTGAGTAGAAAACACAAAAAAAAAAAAAAACTGAAACAATTCTCCGACACACGATTCTCGATGAACGGTTCGCCGACATAACGTTTCACTTTTCCGTTTTTCGGATTGAACTTCTCCCCGACGCGACGTACGATTCGCCGACAGAATGATTCACTTTTCAGTGGATCGCCGATAAAACTTCACCGACTTGCCGACTCAATTGTCCGTCAATCTTCGAGCATAAACATGTAGGTAGGTATTCTATGTGACGTCTTCTGTTCGTTCGTTAATTTTATTGTTAATGTCATTCTGTCGGGGAAAAGTTCAATCAGTGAAAAACGGAAAAGTTAAACGTTCTGTCGGCCAACCGTTCATCGGAGAATTGTTTCAGAATCAATAATTTTAAAGTACCTACAATATATTTGTTACTGGTGTGTAATCCCTCTTTGGTAAAAGCCTCCTCCAAATTGAACCATTCTTCGCGGTGTGTGGCAACTTTCATCCACTCGTCTCCTGCTATGCTATGTTCGTGATGTCGTCCTCCTATCTTTTTCTTTGTCGACCTACGCTCCTCTTGCCTATTGGACCTTTCCACTTTGTTGTTAGATGTGTTCATTTTTAACCGACTTCGAAAAAGGAAGAGGTTCTATGTTCGACTGTATGAATGTTTTTTTTTATGTATATCCACCGATTTCTCAGTCAGTTGTGGCACAATTTTCAAAATTCTTTTTTTATCCCAAAAAATATACTCCCGAGGTGGTCCCATATTAATTTTATCGAAATTGCTTTAGCGCTTTTTGAAAAACTAAACAAAAACGAAAAATAAGTATACATAGATGACGTTTTGGTTTTCTTCAATTACGAGTATGTTTAAATTCCACGTTCCATGTTATTGGGGTTTTTAGTTCTGCGGTATAACAATTAAAAAGAGAAAAAAAAATAACAACCGACTTCCAAAAAAGAAAATACACAAAAAATAACTTTAATTTCGGAAGTCGGTGTCAAATAACGAAGAAATAAAATACAAACTTTTTTTTTTGTAAAAAAAGTTATTTTTTGTCCTAGTATCTGGTTATGTGTCCTGCCCATATCCATTATTGCCTTAAACTGTGATTGATTATGCATTTGGTATACTTAATAATTATTATCATTTACTAGCGAACCACCCCAGCTTCGCACGGGAGCAAAATGATTCGAAAGACTCGTAGCCTAAAGCAATAAAATTGTGACCGTTGAAAGTTATTATTTTTTCCCTTGGGAACAGTACTTTTTTTCAAGATGAAAGGTCCTATATAATTTTCTGTACCCCTGATAACGTATATGCAAAATTTCATGATGATCGGTTCAGTCGTTTAGGCGTGAAAATGTAACAAACAAACAAACTTACTTTCGAATTACTTATATTAGTTAAAGAGGAAGTTAGGATAGTTTTAAAATAAATTCTTTTTCCCACTACGCAACAGAGGAAACATGATAATTGTGTTTCTTACTTTTTTAAGTGGGTACAATAATGCTTTGACTAACTTATTCAAGTTTCAGTCCTTAAACTTGCGTATGTCTATGAAAGCAACAAATGAATCTGAAAACCTTATAAGTATAACAAACATAAATCGAAAAATAAGAAGAATACCACTGGTGGAACTGGCCCAGTTAAAGTCACTTCGTGTACAGTAGTTTTTTGTTTATTGTATAAAATATGTATTAGTTTATAGTAATTATTGTTTTATACTTATATATGTATTGTGTTTTATGGGCCATAGTTGCCTGAAATAAAGGAAAAATAAATAAATAAAGTTAGGCTTAAAGTGAAACTTTTTTTTTTTGAGATTGGGAAATCATCCAATGACTTCTCCCGCTCAGCGGGATATCAGACTTTTACTGACTAAAACCCACCCTTGTTCCTTCAGTTGCCTGTGCCGCGGTAACTCTTGAATTTCTCTGCGACCCCCAGGCAGAGGATTACAACCCTGTAATGTCCCATTGCAGGCCAAAGGCCTCCATATGTCTAGTACTGAGGAGTCCAGCTCATCCTGCAATCTCCGTCTGAGCCTACCACAATTTCGCCAAGTAAAAGTATTGGGGACCCAATATATAGTGAGGTTAACTAATCGTTCATCTGACATGCGGCAGATAAGTCCAACCCGATTTTATTTATAACTATACAATACTATAATATATGCATAGACACAGATAATATAGCATGCTTTATGTCAATGTTCTACACCTGATTGCGAATACGAACAATCCGCACATCATATCCTATGGGAGTGTACTCTTTGGCAAACTGAACGCAATATTATGTTGGATAGTATTCAGCCAGTCAGCCTACGTCTGGTGTTGTCTATTACAGGGACCTTGTGGAAACTAGAACGAATTTCCGTGTGTCCAAGCGTTTTTGCCATACCTACCTATTGAAATTAAATGTACCTAACAGCTCACAATTTTAGGACCCCAAGACAGTTAAATCGTTTCTCTGGGACTCGTCGAGCTTCATTGCCTCGGCCTTTTTTCTGGTGGTCGCCACTGTTGAATCTGGCTTACAGAAGTTACAGTGGCTTGTGAATAGTGTGGCGGGCTTGTCCCAATAAAAAAAAAATAGGTAGGTATGTATATTATTTTGCCTCTGTCATTCTCAAGCACTGCCAAAAAATGTAGACCACTAGCTTCTGCCAGCTGCTTCGCTCGCGTGGTATTAGTATTTCCTCCATCAATACAAATAAAACCTCATCTGTCACGTAGGTCATATGTGACCACGAACAATAGATTTTCTTTTGTGTCTGTTGTCTGACAGATCAGCCATTAAATAAAATTGAGGTGTCTTGTGTTTGTAATGTCAAAGTAATAGTTTTTTTTTTAAGTTCATACAGTTATTTGCACGATACCTATGCCTAAAAATGAGTCTTTAAAATGTTTGCCTGTCTGTCTGTTTGTTTCGGCTAATCTTCGAAATGGTTGGACCGATTCTTATAAGATTTTGCTGACAGGTAGCTGACTATACAAGGTGTGGTCATATTTTAAGAACCGATTCTGCCCATGGATATGAACAACTTTCTCTATGATAAAATTGAAAATTCCCAAAAAAAAAAAAATTGTACTTTTCATACAAAATTATCATCAGCTGATCAATATTGCTATGAAAGGTTAAAAAAATTTTTGAGTTTTTTCTTGAAGAAAGTTGTTCATATTGATGAGCAGATACAGTTCTTAAAATATGACCACACCTTTCCGTTACACCTGGGCGAAGCCGCTGACAGAAGCCAGTTACAAATAATAGCCAATGTGTTATTCCAGACTATAATCTATTTAGGTATGTGCCAGGAGCTCGTGGCTAAAGTAATAACAGCCGCACGGGTCGATCCATCAGGTTTAGCTACACTTGCCAAAGTTGGTCCATGGATGGGTGACCATCTTTACATACCGAGACTCTTCCGCGCCTCGGAAAGCACGTTAAGCCGTTGGTCCCGGCTGTCAATCGTGGATCTCTGACAGTCGTTACGGGACGTCAGAAGCCCGAAAGTCTGACAACCAGTCTTACCAAGGGGTATCGTAGTACCCAGTAACTGGGTTGTGGAGGTCAGATAGGCAGTCGCTCCATGTAAAATACTGGTATTAAGCTGCATTCGGTTAGACTGGAAGCCGACCCCAAGATAGTTGGGAAAAGGCTAAGCAGATTGAATATATTTCTGTGCCAAATTTCATTCAGATCCATTCTGGATTGATTGAGTAACATCTATCCAGCCATCCAAACTTTCGCATTTATAATATTAGTAGGATAAAATAAAAACAATATAAAAAGAAAATTACTATCGTCATAAATTCTTTCATTATCAAATCTGAAAATATTATAAGCCTGATAGTGATTATATAATAGTTCTTGCTTATGGAAAAAGTAGCCTTCGGGTAAATTGTTTAATTTTTCTATGGGAGCAACCAACCGGAACAAGGTCACATGCGTTTTACATAAACAATACAAAATTGTACCCTGTGACAGTAAAATAGAGTGCAATTTTGCATGTTATGTGTAAGAAAATAAAGTTGTAATTTCAATAATGACCGTGTCAAATGTAATGCTCAATTTCAAACAAAAATGTTTTTTGCTTCATTCTCTTTTGTTATAAGTTGATTGGTTTGACGTGAAATTAGTTTTTTAGTAATTAAAAGCTCACTGATTAATGACTTTGTACTGAGTAATGTTAATTGGTTACATAGTAAGTACTGTTATTCATTAATATTTGAACTGTCGAAATTTATTCCTTGAGAACGTTCTACTGGAACAAAAGATGTCCTACGAACTAGTCCTAGCCGTGGTTCAAATCTGGGCCTGCAGTCTCGACATTGATAGCGAACTGATCGCTAAATTACTAGCCGTTAAAAAACTCCCTCAATTGTGAGGAAAAATTTTAGATCATAACCTGAAAAAATAATTGTTTTCTTGAAATATGTAGGTACTAAGTACAGAGACGGCGTGCAGGCACTATTTTTCATGAAAACTCATAATTTATTTAAATTTTAATGAATAACGTTGAGCGCTTGTAACAGTTAAATAAACTTGTCAAAATATTAAAGGACATAAAAGTTTGCCTCCTTGCAACATTCATTTTTTAGCGAACGAATTCGGTCGCTACACGATCGTTAACTATGTCTAGACTGCAGGCCCAGGCCCTGTTTAGCCGAGTCAAACTAACAAGTCAACTTTCCCAACAAGAAATTATATTTCTATCCTACTAATATTTTAACTTTGAAAGTTTTTTTTTTTTTTAACTTTCAAAGTTAAAATATTAGTAGGACAGAAATTTATCTCCTTGTTGGGCCTCATGTTTTTTTAATAGGAGAGAAATATGAAATAACATTAAATGGATAACCAAGTTTTTTTTTGCACAAGAATTCAGCAAAGCAAACTAAACATTTAAATGGCTATTATTAATTTATTCAACGACTGTATTATGTAGACTACAGAATAATGTATGGTGTGTAAAAAGTCCCACATAATAAGACGATAGATTAACATGCATAATATTTACGTTTGAACGTTGTCCACTACAATTTGCATTTCTATGATTACCTCTTTGATGATTCTCTTCATTTGAAATTCTTGTCTATGATTACTTCACTTTACTCGTCGTATTTTGGTGGTCCCATATAAATTTTATCGAAATTGCTTTAGCGCTTTTTGAGAAACTGAACAAAAACGAAAAATACGCATATCTTGATGACGTTTTTGTGTTCTCCAAATGTTTAAATTCCACGTTCCATGTTATTGGGATTTTTAGTTCTGGGGTATAACAACTAAAAAGCGAAAAATAAAAAACTTTTTTACAAAAAAAACAACTGACTTCCAATATAAAATAACTTTAATTTCGGAAGTCGGTGTTTGTATTTTATTTCTTCGATATTTGACACCGACTGCCGAAATTAAAGTTATTTTTTAATTTTTAGTGTATTTTTTTTTGGAAGTCGGTTGTTTTTTGTGTAAAAAAGTTTTTTTTTATTTTAATTTTTAAATATATATTTTTTAAATTTCCGGTAGTTTCGGAGATGAGGGGGATCCCTTATCGCCGAAACCACCGGGCTCACCAGGCAGTTCTTTACTTAAAGATTACAGGAAAACCTATAAGTATATAGCATATGGTTTAAATAAAATAATGATTTGTTCGGTTCGGAACCCATTGCGCGCGAGTCCGACTCGCTTTTTGTTGTTTGACCAAACTTTGATTACCTATTTGTTCATTTATCATTATCGGGTTTGCGATATAATGAAGCGTACAACTATACACGTCGCCATTTGCCTACTTGAGCTCAAAATTATATAACAGAATCAATATAATTTAGAGTATTTATTCTGTTACCAGCAATGAATGCAAGAAAAACTCGACTTATAGCTAAAATCGCTTTCCTACGATGCAATGGCAAAACTTGTGGAAATTTAACACACGACATAACATGCAAAACATACATACATTCCACTCTCTCTCTCTCACTCAACACTAGGTTCACTCACACACACGGCACTTATAGTATTTTAATTTTTTTTATATATTTCCTATAATATCTTGTTAAAATTACTTGTTACTTATTGCATTAGTCTGGAACAATCATTCCTCTCTTAAGGAGTCGGGCGTTGGTGGCTGCGCCACAGTTTTTAACTTTTGCAGCTACCGTCGCGCATCGTTGTACATTGTTTTTTTATGTCTGTATTTGTTGTTTTGTTCTTAGTAAACAATTATAATAATTTTGTTTTTAGTTAGGAATTATATACTTACCTATGCTTTATCCATTATCTTAACCAAAGCTATGAGTGTTTGAGGTTTTTACCCTTTTTGGTTTAAGAGAATATTTTAACATTGTATGGACTGATAATAACATTCCCACTATATAGTATAAACTCTTTGTTTTATTTTTGCAAACTACACTATTAACGAGGGTTTTCTGAAATGACGTACACCAGATGACAGCACTGAGGCGTCAGGTCCCGACACCTGTCAAAACGTTTCAGATAATGTCAAAAACTGACATTAGTTAAGTTAACGTCGACATCATGTTCACTTTATTGTTTCGTTTTCACAGTAAAAACCTGACGCCTAAGTAGCGCCAACTGGTGGCGTAAATTTTCCCATAAACCCTCATTGTTATTATTATTATTATATTACACCTAGCCTGTACTGTCCCACTGCTGTGCAAATTCCTACCACCGTTCCGGTTAGCCTTATATTCTACAAATATTCAAAACCTCTAGCAGATGACAACATAAAATAAAATTTCTTTTTCTCCTAATACCTAATACTGTCTAAAATATTTTCTCGATTGCCAGATGACTCGATACCTGAGGAGGTGTTATTTCCCTAATTTATGTTTTTCTATAGTAATGACGCTTAGTACATGCAATCTATTATTATTTATGTAGGTACTCGTAATAATCAACTAGGTACAAATTATAGGTACATTGTCTTAATGGTAGATCATACATATTAGTTAGTTAGGTTAGGTTAAAGAGTTAAATCGTGAAGGTCGGTCCTCAAGGAAGCACACATAACTAACTTTAATAATCACCAATGTTTTTACTCATAAATCTCTTATCGCATAGGGAATTCATATCTTCATCCGGTCTCTACTTAATATCACTATTTTGCCTAAAAAAAATACCGCAGCACTTTTCCTCATACGTGGCACTTCGTGGAAACCTTCAAAAGGCTGGAATTTTGAAAAGACCAGGGAGATTGAAAAGACAGGGGATTCTTACCTCACTAAACCCGACCCGGTGATCACTATTAGCGCATGAAAGGTGCCATGTTACCTCTTAAAAGACCGCTGCTGAACCCCCTCTCTGCAACGCCTTGCTGTGCAAGGAAGCATGTGATCACAGTGCCGCCTGTATTCCCTGGAATCACGCTGCGAACAATCAGAGTTCCCTCTCTGAGCGCTAAGTTTCCAAAGTCCCGCTTGTATTAAATGGTGCAGGTGAGGGTTTCGCCGTATAAAGCATCAAGGCTTCCGTCCTGACGCCTTCTCCGAACGGGTTCGGGCCTTTCAACCGTCATGCCTAAATTTGAATTCGTAAAAGATGCAAAATCAAAAGTCATTTATTCAAACTAGGCTGAGAGCCAGCACTTTTTGAACGTCAAAGTTCTACATAAAGACAGTCCCCCAAAAACGCCCGCCCGTCACCACTTCCTTAGCTGTGAAGAAGTGGCCAACAAACTACCCAGCAACACATCTGTCTGTTAAGTTTGAAGAACTGAATCTATATAATTATATGCAACAATCTTAACATATGTGTATGTAACGTATGTAATACACAAAAGGAGTAGAGGATCGAAGAGTTGGCGTTCCGTAATTTCTTCCTACCATGAAAAAAAGGCGTAAGTTCATGTATTCCTGAATTTCTGATTAGATCCCTATCATAAATTTCCTTAAGTGATAATTAGGTATTAATTAATGCTAAGGTCAATCAATGTTCTAGTTGGCCAGAGGCCTCGACTCTCGTGAAGGCTGAGTTGGGTCAAGGACTTGAGGAAAAAACCTAGCACAACACAGCTCGCATTGTAAGCTTCGTCTCTTTGGAGGTCTGTGCGCCTGGTTGCTGTAATTCAGTTAGTTTTCTCATATAACTATATAGTTAATTCCGATATGTACCGATGTGAAACCATAGAATTACAATTTCACACGAAGTCTTAATCAAAACTATTCGTTTGGCAACAACATTCAATTCGATCGCCAAAACACTGCTCGTGTTTTAATAGCGTTTGTTTATTTACATTTAGTTCCTAACGTCTGAATTGATCGGCAGACGTATCAATAATATAAAAATAGATATTTACGATGTTTTCTTATACAATGTGACTCATTTGTGGTTACGGTTTGAGTCAGCCTGGTAGTGACAAAATAAATCATAGTCAAATCAATCAATCATTTTGGCAGCTAGTTGACCCTTTGCCTCGATGTATGGCCCAAAATCGAGAGTGGATGTTAACGTGACACCAAGATGATCAGTTATTGGCACAGTTACACCTCGGAAAGATGGAGCCTGGTGGATTTGCTCCTTTTAGCGGAAAAAAGACATGCCTGGGTTTTAGCATTACCTGACCAAATTATCACAGAATACGTTCAAAGAGAAGTTCAAGCTCGTCAAGCGTTGGACACGTCTCTTACTCGTTAAAGTGAGCGTGTTTGTTTTTCATTTAATGGATAGGTGTTTTCATTTTCAATCCTTAACTCTGAAAATTTCTGGTTGCACTTACTGTTTTACTTTCGTACTTTGGAAGCATCCGTCACATTATTATCTTAAGTACTGTATTCTGGAACACACGCATATAGGTACAGCATACACGAATTAATCTATCAGGCTATTATTCCTTCCTTCCTCCATTCCCTTACAAAGTTATACTAGGCGTGAAAAGGGCAAAATGGATATAAATCGAGTCTTATTTGCAATTGCAGCATTTTTGAAGTTATACTTCTGTAGGCGCGTTATGAAAAAATGATGAGAGTGAAATTTTAAGATGCGCGCGCATCACTGTCACACAAAATTCACAGGTTGAAGTTAGCTAGAACCGATCCACCCTGAAGTTAGCTATGGTCTGTGGTTCATGAAGAATGATTGTTTTCCTTTTATAAACTTTGTGACAGTTTGTTTTATTAAATTTTCTTGACAATTATTTTTAGTTTCCAAACCCAACTTTTCTCTTATTTCCAGCCATGTGTGACCCGCAACTGGGAGCTGCAGGTCCAGTTCAAGGTCCACGGGCGCGGCAAGGATCTGTTCGGCGATGGGTTTGCAATATGGTACGTGCGCGACCGCATGCAGACCGGGCCCGTCTTCGGCAGCAAGGACTACTTCCACGGCCTCGGCATCATCGTCGATACCTACAGCAACCATAATGGGGCTCATAATGTGAGTGAGAGACCTTTTAAAACGCAATGTAAAAATTTAAACAACAAATCATTTTTTTTTAAAAATTGTCTATAAGTAGTCTAAACTATTAAGTTTAAACAATTTTTTTTTATTTTTATTTCGGAATACTGCAATAAAAATGTTAACCCAGGATATCGCCGAAACTATTCTAGTTACATTCGTGGGAGTTGTACTCTCGCGTTTAGAATGAAGATTTTTATCTGATTCACATATAATCAAGGAGGTGGTAATTTAGAAATTAAATAAGACACTGCCATGGTAGAGGAGAAGTTTACGAAAAAGCGTATTTACCCATACGAAGCCCTATTACTGTCACTCACGTGTCCATCTGTCCGTCGTCTGTCACACAGGTTTTACAAGCAAAGGGTTTTTTTTTTGGGGTTGGAAGTTGGAAGTCATCCAATGACATCTCCCGCTCTGGGTGGAGCGGAAGGGCGTGTCAGACTCTTACTGACTAAAACCTACCCCTGTTCCTTCCCTGCCCTGAGTGGGCGCGGTAAGTCTGTTTCGAATTCACCCACAACCCCTGGGCAGAAGCAAACGGTTGGAGCTACAATCTTCAAAGAAGAATGGCCAAATTTCTATAGGAGCTGGACTCGACTTTTATTTTTCATGTCCCAAAATAAACTATAGCTAGATTCGTTTGTTTTTATGTCGTAAACACTATCCCGTTTGAAAATTATTTCTAAATATCCACGATTTTTTATAATAACGTCAACAATACTTTTTAGGTTAGAATCTACAACTACCTTCTACCCGACTGCGGCGTAGCTTACGAGTCTAGTTAGCGATAAGCGAGAAGGGTAATTAGCGATCTCGTTTCTATTTATTTCGATTTCTCTCAGAGAATTACCCAAAAAATAGGACTTGTAGCAAAGCGCACCAACTCTTTGTTTGTCCATCGATCATTCAATGAAAACTACACCTATATTGCTCTAACTTGCACAACGTATAGTGTAGACAACAAAGCTGGTATAACATCACACGTGAAGTGGTTCTTGAAAGACTTCCAAGCCTTTTTTGTGGTTTGACCACTTCAATTCTGGCTGAAGAGTTAGTCACTAGATACCTACTGCCTTTCAGTCTTCAATGCTCAAGTTGCGATATTGACAAATTGAGTAATGGTTGTTAACAGGAGTAAATGAAGTATAATTGGTAGAGTACTTAAATGAAAGAAATAGGCTTGACAAAAACACTTTTTATTCATCATCCTCTCTTATCACTACACCATCGAGGAATGCTGCTGGCTGTGATATTGTCGTAGTATATTGTCCATACTTGAGAAATCCAGAAATGTATTAAAAGCGTTAATAAAGGAAAGCGCATATTCCACTTGTTCAGCCGTAAATGTTCTTAAACTGTTTTATGAATTGAACAATATATTCCAATCAGTACTAAATGTATGTTCTTCACAAATACGAACATTTATAGGCAAGTAATATTTATTTTTGCTTAGAGTTATTGCTCTTAGAGGGTCAGAAATTCTATGCAAATCTCTGTTTCGGCAACCAGAAAAACACAATGTGCTGCAGTATTAGCCGCTCGTCCATACTGCGATAAACTAATCACCCTGGGTACTTCGTCAGCTTGCTGGTCGGTGTCTCCAAACACCGACCCTTGGGGTTGAGGCTCTAGCTTCAGCTCTGGTTCCGGCTCTGGCTCTGGCTCCCACTCAGGCTCTGGCTCCGGCTCCGGCTCAGGCTCTGGCTCCGGCTCTGCCGGCTGCTCAATATTTTGCTACATATTATGCATTGTAACTCTATTGAGTCTCAGCCAACAGGGATGACAAAAATGGTCTGATGAAGTTGCCTGAAACAACCATACAGAATTGTCTTATTATAAATCTTTGGGCTCATTATTTATTAAACATATGGAAATAAAAACATTGTTACAAAACAATATTAGATTGCAGTGATGAATTCACTATAACATAGGACAACAATAAAAAAGATCATAATTACCTGCCGTGGGGCAATTCTATTTTCAAGTTGAATGTGTATTGCTGTAGCAACTGAGATGGATTCTCTCTCACAATAAGGTCACGTTTACGGTTCCGCAGAGAACTTCCACAAAGTATGCAAACATGCATGTGGCCACGGGAAGATGAGGCACCAGGTTCATTACTTAATTCGGAGTTGACATGCTGCATTGCCAATTGTTTACAGGCATCACATAATATGTAGTCCTTCAGTGATCTAAAATAAAAATTAGAGTTGTTATATGATGTATGATTGTGTGATGGTTTATGTTGGTATATGTACTAAAATGAGTAGGTATAAATACGTACTATTATTGAAGAATTCCTCTCGCAGATCTTACAAATTACTCTCGTATCAAGATCAAAAACGAGATGGCGGCGAAGTGTATAATTTTATTATTACACATAGCAATCGCAGGGCTAGTTGTGGCGTCTGCATGATTTCTCTCACAAATATCCAAGAAACAAAATCGGTGTCCAGAAATCAAAAGTACAGAATAATCGTCACAAGTGGTAGTTATCAGTCCGTAAAACAATGCCAAGGTCAAAACAACAGAAGGAAATCCAAAATAGCACAAGTGCTTATCACAATTCACAACAAGTAAATCGAATAGGATGCGAATACGAATGATTGCCGGCAAAAAGAATATAATTTCATTGCCGGGTTGTCCACAGACAGATTAAGTAACTTGTCGATGACAAATGACGTTCCGTTGTACGCATTTGAACAAAACTACTTACTATACACCAACATAATTATTTTTTATGACAAGAATCCAATACACAATATCAGCATATTCGTTGATTTGATGCCTTTAAACTAATTGAATAGAATTACAGTTAAAACTTTTCAGAAATGTGAATAATTACAGTCTTTGAATACCAAGTCATTTCAAACGCGGAATGAATCGTCAAGAGGTGCGTTCTGAAACTATTATTCTAAATAATTTAGAAAAAGTTACAAAAACAAAAAAATTGGATAACTTTTTTTTGTGGCTACTTATTGAGATATTTCTTGTGTTTTCTGTGACCTTAAAAAATAAGGGTATTTTTCATAAATATGGCGTATTGGGAGGCCATCGTTTCGTTGTCGGGTACGATTTGGCCATCCTTCTTTTCACAGTATAAGCATATGTGCGAAATCCGACAAGCACTTGGCAGGTTTTTTAACAATAATATAATTTCTTTACAGCACCAGCACCCGTACATATCAGCGATGATAAACAACGGGTCGCTGCACTACGACCACGACCGGGACGGCACTCACACGCAGATGGCCGGCTGCGAGGCCAAGTTCCGCAACTACAACCATGACACGCACATATCTATTACTTACATGGATGACACTCTCACTGGTATGTTCTTTTATTAACACGCTTTTATTAGCTAAAGAAAGAAAGAAAGAAAAATATTTATTTGGCTACAGTAAGGTTCACGCAAATGAACTAAAACTAAAAAAAGGGACAAACCAAAAGGAAAAATAGAATAGCTCTTACGTCTATGTAAAAAAAATATTAGAACTTAAATTAGACACACGTCCCGGTATCCGATTGAACTCAAGTTTTGCATACAATGTTTAGTTTGGATGACAATGCATGGTTAGCTAAGTGACGTCATTCTAAATCCAGTATGGCGGACTCCTTAAGATGGCCGTTTAGTTATTTTTAGGGTTTCGTACCCGAAGGGTCCAAACGGAGCCCTATTGTTGTCACTCACGTGTCCGTCCATCCGCCACAAAATTTTGTTACGAAAAATTTTTTATCTTCCCATTGACCTATGAAATTGAAATTAGGTGATAATGTTTATTAATACGTATACAACCAAACAAATACCAATATTTGGTACGGAACCCTTAATGTGCGAAATCCGACACCATTTGGCCAGTTTTTTATGCATTCCCATGATATGGTTATCAAATAAAAGGGTATGCTGAGAAGAATACCTACGAAAAATAAAATGACGTCACTCTAAGCGTGTTTTTAGTTTTTTAAACCATTATATTTTTTTGTTCTTCTTACGCTTCGGGATCCCGTGTGTTTGTGCACATCTCCCTTAAAGGCCAAGGCTTTTTTTGAAGTGAAACTTCTATTGCAACTTCCAACAAGGTTGCGTTAAATGTTTAACGCTACCATGGAGGGGGTATGAAAGCACTGTTGCGTTAAACATTTAACGCTCCTGGGGAGGGGGAATAGAAAGAGACAGAGCGAGAGTGAATGCGTGGCACTCGAACGCATGCGCGTAGTATACCTGTTAGCAAAGAGTAGCGTCCAATATTCCAACGCAAGAGGGAGAGAGAAAGAAAGATACACAAAGGTAGAAAATAGGAGAGAGAAAGAGAGTGAGTCAGTAGATCCCAAGCACATGCGCGTGGTATTCTTGCTATGCATCGACGTAGTTTCACTTCTTCCACGTGGAGGGACTCCACGCACATTTTTTTTTTGTGAGGTGGGAAATCATCCAATGACATCTCCCGCTCTGGGTGGAGCGGGAGGGTGTGTCAGACTCTTACTGACTAAACCCACCCCTGTTCCTTCCCTGCCTGAGTGCTCAGGGGGGGCGGTAACTCTGCTACGAATTTATCCGCTACCCCTCTGAGATCACTATGATCAAAATCGGCCAAGAGGACTATTATTATAATTAAGGATCTTCAAGCTACTTCATGCTGAACAGTGGGCATGGATTATCCTATCCTACTTCCTACTAATATTATAAATGCCAAAGATTCGTTTTTTACTCAAACACGCCAGAACGGCTAAAATGATCTGGATAAAAGGCACAGAGATACTTTATAATAGGCCTGTTGGTCTAGTGGTTAGTGACCCTGACTGCTATGCCGGAGGTCGTGGGTTCGATTCCCACCCAGGACAATAATTATGTTTGTGTAATGAGCACGATCATTTGTTTTGTGTCTGGGTGTAATTTATCTATAATATGTATGTATTTAGAAATATATAAGTATGTTTATCGGTTGTCTAGTACCCACAACACAAGCTCTGCTTAGCTTGGGACTAGATGGCGTTGTGTGATAGTTGTGAAATATTATTATTATATTATAATCCGTAATAGAACATAGGATGACAGACTGTTGCCGACAATGACGAATCGTGGGAAATTAAACTTTTAAAACACTAGTAATAAAGTATTAGATCCCGACCTATAAAATCAGCGTTTTGTATGGAAAATTTTAAAGAAGTTACATTTTTCATACTAACATTTTCTTAATTTATTTAACAACTATGAACACTAATGTTTTAAAACTTTTATGCAAGATTGTTTAAAAAGTAAGATAACATATGCCACTTAGATTAAGCAACAAAAATAAGTTTTGGCTAAGTTAAAACAAATATAGTGGTCATTTCTGCTAACAAAAAGAGGAGTCATTTTTAAGGTTTTTTTTTTTGTTGTTTATAAATCTATAAGTAATAAGGTTTTTTTTTACTATTGGCAGTTGTCTATGACGGTCATTATTCGATATAATATCAAGCAATTGATGAATATTTTAATTCATAGAAGTGACGAGGTTCTCTATTTGTGAGAAAAAATCGTCAATTTCATAGGTAGGGACCCAATACACCAGTAGTATTCATTGCCTAGTAGTAATAGTGTACTTTAATACTAGTGAATTAAAGTTGAATTTCCCACGATTCGTCATTGCCGGCAACAGTCTGTCATTATTATCAGCCTAACGCCTGGAGATTCACCCGGGAGAAGTACTAATTTCATACGGGCGAAGCCGCTGGCAAAAGCTACTCTTAAATATCTTCGCAGAGCCCTAATTTGTCTAATTTTTTTTTTTATCCCAGTGTCCACGGACCTAGAAGGCAAGAACGCCTGGAAGGAATGCTTTAAGGTCGAGAACGTGCTGCTACCCACCGGTTACTTCTTCGGCGCGTCGGCGACCACGGGCGACCTGTCCGACAACCACGACATCATCGCTGTCAAGATGTTCGAGCTTGATCTCTTGGAAGCTGTAAGAGTTGCTAGTATACATATGTAATCATGGGCGCCGGGAGGGGAGAGGGTGGTGCACCCCCCTTGGCTTGTGATATAATATATACATAAAACGTTCAGAGGAGCTCGTGGCTAAAGTAATAACAGCCGCACGGGTCGATCCATCAGGTTAAGCTACGTTTACCGGGGTTGGTCCGTGGATGGGTGACCATCTTTACATACCGAGACTCCTCCGTGCCTCGGAAAGTACGTTAAACCGTTGGTCCGGCTATCAATCGTGGATCTTTGACAGTCGTTATGGGTCGTCAGAAGCCCGAAAGTCTAACAACTAGTCTTACCAAGGGGTATCGTATTACCCAGTTATTGGGTTGTGGAGGTCAGATAGGCAGTCGCTCCATGTAAAATACTGGCTAAATAAAGCAGCATCCTGTTAGACTGGCAGCCGACCTCAAGATAGTTGGGAAAAGGCTAGGTAGATTTTTTTTGATACACAAAACATTCAAAATAATATAAAGCAATTTATACCTTTTAGAATATTGTTCCAAGCCAATCCGAGGCGAGGAGCTAAAATTTTCTAGCTCTCATCGCTCGCTCTTGCCTCCTTTTGAGTTAGTGGTTTCTCTGTATGAGGTGAGGTGTTGAAGATCTCGAAGCACCCCTCTGAAAATAGTTCTGCCGGCGCCCATGTATGTAATTTTAAAGCTTGTAATACAGGATGAAACTCGGTCATATTTTAAGTACAGCTACCAAAAAAATGGACATTCCTTACAAAGTAATCATCAAAATGAGTATGGAAAGTCAATTTATTTTTTTCTTCAGAATTCTCTATTTTTCCTTGAGGAAAGTTGTTCATTTACATGGGCAGATGTAGTATCTATACACCTTGTATATTCAGTCTATATTTTTTTACTGCTGAAACTTAGGTTTCCTCTCTTTGAGAGCGAGTGGGCCGCATTTCATAACGAACGAGCAATGCGTTGGTTAAAACATGTGAATGAGACAAAACACCCAAAAGCCGACTAGCTCAAGACGGAATTGGATCGTATGTAAAATGAGCTTTGTTGTCGCCATATAGCACAACCTGACTGGTTATTCTAGTTCTTTACTGAATAAATATCATTTATCAATACAGAGGCGGACTAATGCCTCAGGCAACTTAACAAGGTACTGGTCGAACAGACTGTCTTTGAGCATCTTTGACACAATGTTCTAAGATTATCTTTAATGACTTTGGATTTGAAACCAAAATAGTTGATTCATCATTACAAACGAAACAATTCAAGATACCGCAACAATACCCAGAATCGGGTTAATTATACATATACATATACCATATAAAATCAGTACCAGATACCCAGAACCAGTACCCCCAATACCAGAATAACATTTTGTGTGGAAAGTCTTTTTTGATGATATATATCTAGAACGAATTCATTTATTGATTCTGAGGCGGTACGAAGTTCGCTGGGTCATCTAGTATGTATGTACATACCTATAACGTAGGTAAAAACTTACACCTTTTTCATATCTTTTCAGCAAAACAAAGATGAAGACCGTTCCCAAATCATACCATCAGCGGCCTCGTTCGAGGCGCCTCGCGAACGGATCGATGACACCAAGCCCGCCATGTCAGGAGTCAAAACCTTCCTCTACATGATGTGCATAGCCATCGTCATCATAGTACTAGTCGTTCTAGGCATCATGTACTATCAGAAACGCCAGGAGCAGAACAGGAAAAGGCTGTATTGAAGATCTGAAGAACTCAGATTCACCCTGAAAAAAAGTTTTCAGAATAACACTGTTGGTGGTTCAAAAGACATTCCTTTTTTGTAACTGTTCTTTTTTCAAATTCGTTTTCTTTTTAACGCGTCAAGCCCCTCATTAGCAGACACGATTAAAAACCTATTGTTGCGTTACCTTATGCCTGGGCTTGACGCGTTAATTTCTGGTTTTAGGAATGTCTGTGGTTTAATACAGGTTGTATATTTAGTGATGACACTGTTAGAGTGAGATAGCGCTATATGAGAGCTAAGTTTTGGAAAGGGACGAAACATCATCTGGCTTCACATAGTGTCATCTTAAAACAATCTTCCTGAACTGATTTATCTAAAATAATTAAATAGTTAAAAAGCAATATTATGATTGTGGAACAATAATTAATAATTTTTTTGGTAATACAGAATTTGTCAAGACTAATAAAAATATGAGACGTAAAAGACTAATTTTAAATTCTAACTCCAAATAAATTGTCCTTGATGTATTTATATTGTTACCTATATTATGTGTTAGATTGGTGAATCCAAAAATAATTTAGAAAAATAATTTTGATGTTAAAGGTAACTCGAAATCTCTAACTTTCTTTCAAATTAAGCAAGGCGTATGTGATTTAGAATAAAACCTCATCTGTCACGTAGGTCATATGTGACCACGAACAATAGATTTTCTTTTGTGTCTGTTGTCTGACAGATCAGCCATTAATGTTTCCAAATCCTAAAATCTTTGTATAAGTCACCGGATAATGCAAACATTGTAATAAATCATGCGGGAGTATAAACTCTCGATAGATTATGAATATTTACAATGTATTGGAGTTTATTTCAAAAGAAAAAGTTTACAATAAAACGTGATTTTTCATAAAGTAACTGTGTTTGCATATTGACAGTGACACAAGGTGAAGATGACAATACAACCTTAATTTTTTGCTTCAGCTCATTATGCTAATGCAAATAATAAGTAACTGGTCGAATTTTTTTTTTTTTTTGCTTCAGCTCATTAAATGAAAACACTGTCAATACTCATCCAACCTTGAAATCGTGATAAAAAAAAATCAGCTGCCCATAGGTAAATAACACGGAATAGAAAACAAGTGGAAGTGCCCACGCAGCTATCCGGTGTGTGTCACAATTATGCGGGAAAGCCTGCCGGCCTGTTGTAATAAGTCTTAATTTTGTATGAACAATAAATCCAATTTTGACGAAAAGTTTATTTGTTGTTCATACAGAATTAAGATTTATTACAACTGGCTAAGGTTCTTATTATTTTACATTAATTCCGCATAATTGTGGCACGCGCTGGGTAACTTTGGGCACTTCCACTTGTTTTTTCTATCACTAACTCAAGAAAATCACAACAAAAACAGCTGATTTTTTTTTCGCGACTTCTGAGTTGGTTCCATAGTAAAAGTTGCTCATAATGATGATGTTGTATTGACGTCTCCCCCTTGTTTCCGCTTTGATTTAATTTTCTACGGCAAACAAAAATTCAGGTGAATTATTCAAAACGAAAGAAAAATATAACACAATAAAATCTATGTGCGAAAAAGAGAGGGAACATAGCCTATATAAATTCCACTACCTGCCTTTGTACATCACTGATTTGAAGCATTACCAAATGATTTTATTAAGCTTACGTCAACCTACAGACGCTATACGACATTTGCAATTATCAACCTTATGTTTATCAGTTTATGAAACATTTTTTAATTAATTTGCGTTAATAAAAACGAAATCTCATGACAACATCCTATTCTTCTTTGGTTGTTTGTGGTCACTTGTTTAGGTATAAAGGGTAAATAGTCATTGCCGCCCCATGTATATCCATAATGTAATAAAAATCGTGAACTTCGACTGCATTTTTGAATGTATTTATATTAATTTTATTTAGGGAATTAAAATGTAACAATAAAACATTGTACTTGTCTATGGAAGTATTTTGGCATCATTGTTATATTTTTTAAAAAGAGGAGCCATAGTATATTTTTAAATGCAGTCCAACATTTAGAAATAATAGCCGTTTCAAATACATTAAGCAAGTACATTATCGTCATTTTACATTATGTATAGTCACTATTTTATTATAATATTATTATGAAACATACATTTTTATTTTCTCTACATAAAGAACTAGTTATCCACATTATATTTACGTTTTTATTATTTTACAAGATAAGGCTATGTTTTATATTAATTTTGTGTTACAAATTGTAGCTACATTAGCGATTAGTGTTGGGAAATCTTCTACAGGTGTATTTGCTAACTCAGTTGACATCAATTTGATAGGCACTATGCAGTACATTGCTGCTTTGCTCGGTGGACATCGATTATAATAGGCACTACGTAGTACATTTTTGTTTTCCTATACGTCAAAACAGCAATGTACTGCATTAGTGCCTATCAAATTGATGTCAACCGAGTTAGCGAATACACCTGCTGATTGTTTATCGATAAGAACACGATTTTTGGAACGAAGTTCCTTGTCGTACGTTACTAATGAGACCTAGGCTGAAAAAAGTGTAAGATCGACCATAAGGACTGTCTAGTTCGATTCTAAGTTAATGACGTGTGTGAAGTTCGCATTTCGCTGCGCAGTACCCCACCCCTCAACCCTGCTGTGAATTTGCTACTGCGCAGCGACCCACAGAGTGTTCAGATCCGCCATAAGCTTTAATTCTACTTGTACCTACTGTCAATCATGACATTGGAACTGCTATTGAACTAATTTGTCAAAGGCGTCTAAAGCCTGGTGTTTTCTTTACTGCTGATCGAACCTCACGTTGTAGGTTCGATCACCAACTTATTTCATATTGTAATGAATTTTATGTTTTCATTTATTTACTCTCAAACGTTGTTAATTTATTGAATTGTGCCTGTTATTTAATACATAACAATATAGCGAAAGGAACTTCTTTCCAACCGGGTGTTCACCGAAATTTTCTAATGGACAGGTATTTTTGTGTTCATTTTGCATAAGTAGATCATACATAAACAATTATTGCTTCCATCACAAACATAAATGCCAAACAAAAGTTTTTATTTGGCCAAGTAGCTACATACTGTTCAATTTTGAGCACATGTAAGAGAATAGTATCTGGATGACCAAGCTTTGCTCGTTTTTTACACGGATAAAACGACGTTTTCTAAAAATGAAATCTAGCTAGATCGATTTATCAACCCCGAAACCCCCTGCATATTAAATTTCATTAAAATCGTTGGAGCAGTTTCCGAGATTCAGATTATATTTATACATATACAGGGTGTAACGGAAAGGTGTGGTCATATTTTATGAACCGGTTATGGCCATGAAAATGTTGAACTTTCTCTAAGAAAAAGTAGAAAATTCCCAAAAAAAAAGATTGGGCTTTCCATACATAGTTATCATCAGCTGATCAATATTTGTATGGGAGGTAATTTTTTTTGAGAATTTCCTCAGGTTTTCTTGAAGAAAGTTGTTCGTATCGATTGGCAGGTGCAGTTCTTAAAATATGACCACACCTTTCCGTTGCTGCCTGTATATGTTTTAGATTAGATAGATCTTGTATTTTTTACAAACTTTTATGCATTATTTAGCAAGCTTGTAATGTTTGTTTGTCCGGGTCAAATCTTGCAAGGCGAATAGAACCACTTCCTCATATCCTATAGAGTTGAATTTTACATGTTGGTTCAGGCCTGATGATAATGCATTTTTGTGGTAAGCATGACCTGAATCAAAATAGATTAACTCTTCAATGGTCAATAGCACAGACACAAAACATTGTGTATGAATATAAAAAGCTTGTTTAAAAAAAATGATTTTTTTTTACTATTAACTTATTGTCTACATTGTGTTTAAAATTAACCATTGACATACGAGACATTTAGAAAACTCCTTTTGAAACAATTTTCTCTTTCATGATTGTGAAACAATGCATAATTGAATTTCGTTATTATTAATTAATTTAATCGTTAAGTCGGTTACACTTGAACTATTTTACACACGAATTTGTAATGACAAAAAAATGAAATTTAAGTATTTATTTACATGATAATTTAGTTCCTTTTGCATATGAGCCGATGTTTAAAATGGTTCAAATGTAACGCAATCATTACGTGAACGAGTGGTGTATGTGTGTTTAATAAAAAAGATTTTTAAACTTTTCATCGCGTTCTTTTTTTTCAACGCACCTTTCTTCTCAAAAGTAACGACTTTGAATCAACATTGAAAGTCGTGGTCCTGCTGAACGAGCGCGCGAATGTCGTTGATTTCTCGGTAAGTGTTTCAGTCAAATGTTTCAGTTCTGATTTTTTTACGAAATGAATCACATATACGCCTACCTGCCTAGGCTTTTACCAACTGTGAAATGAATCACTTAAAAGGGTACTAATTGTATACTTAGTATAGCTGTAGCACATCCCGTTTTTCGGTGCTTATGGTGGTGCTACTGAACTGAGCGTACCGCCGTAACCACCTTCAAGTTGTTTTTTACGAAAATGGCTGAGGTTGAGGCCACGAAACTTGCTAGAGTTTCGTGGTCTTGCTGACAGAGCGCGTGAAAGTAATCATCGTTGATTTCTCGGTACAATTGTTTCAGTTCTAATTTTTTTACGAAATGAATCACATATAAGGGTACTAATTATTTGTATTCTTAAAATAGCTGTAGCATGCCCCCATTTTCGGCGCTCATGGTGGTCCTGCTGAACGGAGCATGACTATAACTATAACATGACCTTCAAAGTCGATTTTCTCAAAAACTAATAAGGTACCAATTCTGTTCTTCGAGTACTAATTATCTACCAAATATGAAAGCGATTGGCGTTGGTGGTCCAACGGTAGTCACGGGCCCAGTATACTATGGACATCCACTTTCTGATAACTTTGTACGGAAAGTCCATGTTTTTTGGGAACATACCATGACTTTCTTGAAAAAAGATGTGTGTGACTACCACCAACGCCAATCGCTTCCATGTTTGGTAAATAATTAGTACTCGAACAACAGAATGTGTACGTACGCGCAGCGGAATGTTGTTGAATTTAAAGATTTTAATTATGCAGATATTTAGTGTATGACGTCGTATAATTGTGTATGGTAAAAAAAAATTTGTGCACGCAACCATTGTGGAGAAATTCACCAAAAACTGATTCCGCTGGGCGAACGTTGTCCTGGCGGAACTTTTTTTAATCCATAGACTTTAGAAGAACAGAGATGTGTCCAAAAATTAGTGTGTATTTGTGTGTAATTGTGTATGTATGAATAAAACTAGTGCATGCATAAACTTCGGAGAAATTCAAGTTTCCGCTACGCGAACGTTTGGCCATTAGCTAGTTTTCATATAAAGCGCTTACATAGAGAACTGTAGATTTTTACATACGTTGTTTTGAATTTGTTTATATTTGTTTAAAAAACAGATTTAGAAAAAATCGTAGGGCTTAAAAGATAAAAATATAAACGTAAAATACGCTTATTAGGTCTTAGTTCTTAAAGTATGCACTTTGGGGTCTAGATTTTCACATTAATACAAACCTTGTAAGTGTCTGCAACATGTTGCCAAGTATCAATGATGTTCCGTTAGTAACTAAAGAGTTATAGGACAAATTTACCATGAACAGATCACTGTTTACAAAGCAGTCAAATATCACGACGTTCTGAAGGAATTGCATGGTAATATGTATGTCAATAATTAGTGTATTCATTCAACTATTCTTATGCAAAATTTCATGTCATTAAATTCAGTAATTAAAGAAAAACAATTATAATACTGACGAAGCATCGAAAACCTACATAACCCGACCAAGTTCGGATGGCTACCAAAAAGCGGCCGTGCCATATATCTAAGAAACGTTCATAACCTTCCAATATAGTATTTATTAATATGGTACAGTTGCGTACACAAGCGTTAGGAAAAAGTAAAACAATTGCATTTCTTGAATGAAAAATATTTTTTTAATAATAACCATAAGACATTTTTATATCGACGCCATGCGTCAAGTTAATGTGACCGAGTTGTACTAACACACACAAAATTTCAATTCAAAAACCGATTAGGTACACAAATTAAACTCTATATCAATAGACCTAAGGTCTAATTTACAACAAAATTGCAACTAAATGAGCAAGTTCCTGTTACTCGGTTTATCCTTACCCAGGAAGGTGGTGATCTTGTTCTGGAAGTTGTTCCAGGTTGCCGAGGAGTTGACGATCTGTGAGAGGCCCACATACGTATATCATTACATGTAGGTAATAAACATAAGGTGATTATTTAATAACAATATTTCTTTTCAACATTTCGTTATAATCTGGTCGGTCGTTTAGTAGTTTAGATCTATTCAGTAGTTTGTCTTTAACCAGGAAAAACATCTACTTTGTTACGATTATATTATAATATATGTCTTGTATAATTTATTATTATAAATTTAAGTAAATAGATATAGAATTAGATCAATCAGTAGATATTAACTTGGGTTTATGGTGTCTGTCCAATGTTAACATAACACAATTATTATAATTTATCTGCCTAATAAATTACCTACGTAAATGAATAAGTCTATAGCTATTAATTTATTATAAAATCTTACCTTATATCTGTTATCAGCTTCTCACTATCATTCACTCAATATTCCTACTACATAATTATGTTATGCTTCACTGTTACACTATAACATTAATAACACACTTTGTCAATATTATTATTACAGAGAATTGGCGATGCATAGCAAAACAACAGCGCATACGCACATTGTCCTTGACTGCACATTTATTTGTAAGTGACTAGGGGATGAAACAAAATCAGGTTCAAGTTCAACAGCAAACGAATACGCGCGAAAACATATTGCCCTCTCTTTTCTTCAAGGATGACAGTACCGTTTCAAGCGGGAAGCCGCCTATCGCTCGTTGCGCGCAGCGCGTTGTCTATTTTTTCACACAAGAATATTTTTGATCAATTCATAACTACAATACTTAGACTATTTAACTAAAGGTTTAAGCGTACCGAACTTCGAACAAAATAATTCTGCATATTTTGGTGGGGTGCGGGGGAACACGCTCACATACATAAGAAAAAAAAAACAATTCAAGAAGTAGTTTTTTTTAAGTTATTAGATTGTTTGATCCACTAAAGTTGCAAAGGGGAACGCTCGTGCATGCCTAGTCTATTGGTTAAATAGTGTAATAAGCTACAATATGATAAATATTTACCTAAACAGTAGTACATACTTACATGTGGTAAATATTTAATTTCCCTAAGGGGTCTATAGTTAGAATCCTGATCCGTGAAATCTTCAATAGAAATTAGCTGTATGAATTTATTTATTTATTTAACACTTCACGCACATACAAGTACAGAGGCGGACTTAATGCCTCAGGAATGAATTTAAGGATGAATTTTATTTGTCTTAAATAATATATTTAGATTATATCTCAAGTCTCAAGCGCATACTTAAATAAAGTACCTACGTAAATAGTACCTACTTTCTGTCATAGTCAAATACATTTAAAAAAGTAGGTGTACAAAAATAAATGACCTATAAATTATATCGAAACAACAATTGTGTTATCACCTATACCAATTAAATACCGGTATTATACTGTAAATTTTGGGATGTTACCTAAATATATTGCACGGCCGCTTTTTTGTAGCCATCCGAACTTGGTCGGGTTATGTAGGTTTTCGATGCTTCGTCAGTATTATAATTGTTTTTCTTTAATTACTGAATTTAATGACATGAAATTTTGCATAAGAATAGTTGAATGAATACACTAATTATTGACATACATATTACCATGCAATTCCTTCAGAACGTCGTGATATTTGACTGCTTTGTAAACAGTGATCTGTTCATGGTAAATTTGTCCTATAACTCTTTAGTTACTAACGGAACATCATTGATACTTGGCAACATGTTGCAGACACTTACAAGGTTTGTATTAACGTGAAAATCTAGACCCCAAAGTGCATACTTTAAGAACTAAGACCTAATAAGCGTATTTTACGTTTATATTTTTATCTTTTAAGCCCTACGATTTTTTCTAAATCTGTTTTTTAAACAAATATAAACAAATTCAAAACAACGTATGTAAAAATCTACAGTTCTCTATGTAAGCGCTTTATATGAAAACTAGCTAATGGCCAAACGTTCGCGTAGCGGAAACTTGAATTTCTCCGAAGTTTATGCATGCACTAGTTTTATTCATACATACACAATTACACACAAATACACACTAATTTTTGGACACATCTCTTTTCTTCTAAAGTCTATGGATTAAAAAAAGTTCCGCCAGGACAACGTTCGCCCAGCGGAATCAGTTTTTGGTGAATTTCTCCACAATGGTTGCGTGCACAAATTTTTTTTTACCATACACAATTATACGACGTCATACACTAAATATCTGCATAATTAATATCTTTAAATTCAACAACATTCCGCTGCGCGTACGTACACATTGGCAACAGAAGTAGTTTTTGAGAAAATCGACTTTGAAGGTCATGTTATAGTTATAGTCATGCTCCGTTCAGCAGGACCACCATGAGCCCCGAAAATGGGGGCATGCTACAGCTATTTTAAGAATACAAATAATTAGTACCCTTAATGTGATTCATTTCGTAAAAAAATTAGAACTGAAACAATTGTACCGAGAAATCAACGATGATTACTTTCACGCGCTCTGTCAGCAAGACCACGAAACTGGAGCAAGTTTGAGGAGCTTCTCGCCTTTCTCAAACCTACATAGAAAATTACCAGGTACCCAGAATTCAAAATTAGTGCTCCAATAGTTTACGAGATATACCATGCTAGTGGTGGGGTGGCGATTCAAGATTTCCTTATGAAAAACTGTGATCTTTTACCAAGGGAACGTGCACGACGTAGTCTAGTGCCATCTAGTGGAGTCAATTCGAAACTCAAACTTGGAAGTTTGGAACTTGTCATTGACATTTTCCGTGGGGTACTTCCCGCTGGTTAATACTCCGTGGTTAAACTGTTAACTACTGGGAATTATGCGTTCTACTGGTTAACAGTGTTGACGAATGCGACATTTTTTTCCCAATAGTTAATACCCTCGTCTCACGAATAGTTCTGGAGTCAGGTTTAAGGTGCACCTAGTATTTCGAGTGGCCAATCTGTGCTTGTGTAGGTACATAAAAAGAAAATGAGGAACTGTTCTTCTTCATGGCGGTCACCAATACCATGCTAGAAAAAAACGCAATAGTGGTATATCTATTTGGAGTTGTAGTCAACAGAGTAAATTAAAGTGCCGCGGAGTTTTGAGAATAAAAGTAAGTGAATTCTATATTAAAGATCAGTAGGACTACTCTTCACGAGAAAAGAAGCATTTCTACCTATTGTAATATCAACCCCAACCCTTGGATATAGAAATAACACTCAGGTTTCACTTTTTAAATAGTTCATTTATTGTTTACTTCAGTACATCACACTTAACATCAACCAATATCCTCTTAGGTAAATACAACCGTCGTATTCGGTCGCCACGATCAGACTGCCCCAAGACTGCCCCAACTCACTCAACTCCCCAACCATCGAACTAACGAATGGAGGGGACTCCCTCCATTCGTCAACCGTTCCCGGATGTTACATCATGTGAGATTCCAATAAATTCTAAAACACTCAATTCACAACTTTAAAGTGGCAAAAATAAATAATTAAATTCATAAAAAAATGTACAAGGCATTATTAAAAGAAAACCTAACACTATTCCTTGTTCATTTTGTCTGTTCAAGTCCTACGGTATCTAATTAAATTACTTCTTCTTTAACCAAAAAAATGTCGCGTTCGTTTAAACGAAATCATTATTAATTTGCCTCAAGTCTTAATAAAAGCACTTTCAAGAACCGTTATATTTATTTATATCTTTTTACTTTTCTTTAACCTGACTCCTGAACTATTCGCGAGACGAGGCGAGGGTATTAACTATTGGAAAAAAATGTCGCGTTCGTCAACACTGTTGTTAATAGTGTTAACCACGGAGTATTAACCAGCGGGAAGTACCGCACGCATAACGTAGATCTAGTGAGCGAAATCTGCAACTTTTACTCTATAAATTGAGATCTATGTGCCGCCATCTTGGCCGACAATAGCAAAACTCCGCATATAACCCGACTACCCAGTATACTATATTAGTATTTGAACCCGACCAAATTAAGTTGTCAATGGCATTGAACTGTTTAGTAGATGTACATACACTTGTGCACTTAAAATGGATGTCGAATCCGATAATTTAGATTAAATTGACTATGACTTTTATGGGCACAAGCAGTATTTAAATTTTTTTCCTTGTCATAAGATGGACCCTAATCTTATTACAATCTAGCCATAAATATAGAGTAAGTAATTTAAATTATAACATTGTCGAATGTGTCCAATAACACTTTTCCTAGTGTCTATAGTAAATATCTTGTGTTTGTTTGGCACTTTTTTACTTTACACTATTCACTGGCACTAAACATTATATCGAACGGTTTTGTTATTTTTAGTCTTCTTCTACTTTATTTGTGTGATCGAGAAGCTGGATTGCCTCGACGTTCACATGCTGATGAAGCCTCTTTTCGTGAGCTTCTGCAAAATTCTGATCACTTTTTCGATGAACTCAACTTTTATTCTTTAAATCCCGATGGAGATCATCATTTCGTATGTACCAAGGTGCATTTACAATTTCCGTTAGCACTTTGTTCTGGAATCGTTGTATAATTAATATATTAGTCTGTTTGGTGCAGCCCCACAGCTGGATACCGTAAGTCCAAACTGGCATCAGGACTTTGTCTGTATAGCAACAATTTGTTTTGCACGGACAGCATGGAGTTTGTTCTAAGCAGCCAATACATTCTTTTGAACCGGGTGGTCGAGTTCATCTTTTTTCTTCTTGACGTGGGCTTTCCAGCGTAACTTTGCGTCAAGCGTCATACCAAGATACTTGGCTGTATTCTCTTATGGGACTTGATTTTTATGTAAACTGGAGAATATTGATGTTTTTTGTTGGAAAAGTCTGTGAACAGATTTGGATTCATTTAGTTTAATGCTCCATTTTTCGGTCCAGTTATAAAGTAATTTACAGCCATATGAACTTTTTCTACTGCTTCTTCGTGGTTGTTTCCTACAGCCATTATGACTGTATCATCAGCAAAGGTCCTAATCACGTTTTGTTCTAATTCAGGAATATCGCAAGTGTATAGTAGGTACAGGACCGGACCTAACACACTTCCTTACGGTATGCCAGCGTTAATTTGTTTCAGTTCTGAGTAGGTGTCTTCTTGTTTTATTCTAAAAGCTCTGTTCAGAATGTAGGATTCTAATATACCTGCAAACGGCTTTGGTAGCTGGCTTTTTAATTTATGTATAGGGAACGTGCACGAACTGTAGGTGGCAGCACAAATCGACACGAGTGCCACAGTGTGGTAAGAAAATTAACTATTCAGAGCTGTTTTATGCATTAATCTGTCAGTGAATGCAGTAAGCCAGGAAGAAATGAAGTCGCCTTAGAATTGTGAAAAATATGAGTATACTAGCTCTACCAACTAGCAAAGATACTAGCTTCTGCTCGCGACTTCATCTCTGCGGATTTCAGATAAAAAAGAGAAAAATTCTACTAAAATTGTTAGGTAAAGTAAATAAATTGTATGATAAATGTAGTTGTTAGCCTCCAAAATTTTACTACTATAAGATTCTGGTCTCTTGATAGTTTGTGAGTATTTACTGCTCATGACTCCTGCCACAATTATTAAATCTGTAGAAAAGTTGTTTTTGTACATCGAAAATATTTCAAAAAGAATGTACAGGGTGATAAAGGATAACTAACTGAACCGTTTTTCAGCATTTTTGGATATCTTGTCTGTTTACCTGTTTTTACGAAACCAATGTAGATAACTTTTATACACAAAAATTGTGCGTAACTTGAAATATTAGGTACTTAGTTTTTAAACGACTTCGCAAAAAGGAGCCTCCTCCTTTTTGCGAAGTTGGGTCGGTTGTATGAACTTGTATGTTGGACTGTATGTATGTAGGTACCTACTTTTTGTTTTATGTATGTCCACCGATTTATCTGTCAGTTGTGGACCGATTTTTAAAATTCTTTTTTATCCGAAAGAGTATACTCCAGAAGTGATCCCTCGCCGGGGTAGACCTCACCTTTGATTGCTTTTCTCATGGCCAACCTTATGTTGCTCTATTACCTGTTAGCAACCCTAGCAACCGGCAGAGCAATTCTGTAAAATCTCACCGTGAAAACTTAGGTGAAGTGACTGTGAAATGGGCTGTCAATCCGTACAATCAAGGTGGAATGACAGTTCACTTCACGCTCACTCCACCTAAGTTTTCACGGTGAGCTGTTTGGATATGCCCCGTGTGATTCCACCGCTAACTTAGTACCTATATAGAGAAGATAAAGTTACAAGACCTATGTCTTGTTTCTTCGCAAATTCTTAATTTTAAATGGAAGTAGTGATACAGTCAGTGCCTTGCGGTAATGCAAGGCACTGACTGTATCACTACTTCCATTTACTACACCTCTTCTTATTTTCTATAGCGGTCAGGTAAAGCAGGTAACACAGGGTATTGACTGTACTCATATCTAAGCGACTCATTTTAGTTTTTGACAACCACGCGAACGAAGTCGCGGGAACAGGTAGTAGTGAATAAATGTTTCATTTTCAGGATTTTTATTCATTTATTATTTCACACCGCATAGCAGGTTTTTTTTGGGCGCCAAATCTTCAAATACACTCCTGTCCTAGGCTAGCGCTGTTTTGTAACGCCTGCCGAGATTCCCATATCAGTCGCCCTGTGTTTTGCTAAGTGTAATGCCGCAGAGTCGCGGGGGTAATCGCAGCAGCTAGGTGGTCTACCACCACCGGGTGAGACCCATAGTTCCCTGTGGCAGGCCCAGCGGATGGCGCCAGCGACTGAGCTGCCGGCTCACACCAAGCCCACGGCATTGGTGTGTGGCCCCGCCCGTCCCGCAAGATCGCGGTCCGAGCTGCAGGCCGTCGGCGTATGTGTGAACGGTATTGTGTGAGTAACACCGTCCATGTAGGCACTGTTGTGCTCGGACGAGCCGCGCCCAACAGTGCGTGAGTGCACATGCGTGTGGAGTCGTGCGTGTCTGGCATATGTTCCGCGACGTGCCTATATTAACTTAGCACACGCCGCGTCACAGTGTAAGTACTGTGATGAGTGTCACTGCCGCGAGTAGGTGTGTGCGACCTACTCGGGTGTCAGCAGAAGGAGAAGCGCCTGGACGATGCTTTGTATGACCCTCTGTAGTTTGCGCGGCTCACCTCCTGCCTCAAGGCTCTTGCAGCCTCCATCAGTAGGTCGGTGGCTCTGGTCTCGGTGGTGGTAACGTCCAGCTTCCTACATTGCTGCTTGCGCTACGCCGTGATGTCGGCGACAACCGTGGCTGGGGCTGCGATCTTCTTCGCCCGCGCCTGGGTTGGCGCCTGGGCGGTCTGTGTGGCTCGGGGTAGGGGCGCCCGAGCGGTGTCAGCTTGGTTGGTGGGGGGCGGCTTCCCCGTCTACGTCCTATATTAAAACAAATTTTTTATCTGTTTGTAATGAAGATGTTTCTAAAAAGTAAGATGTCATTATGTAAAGCTTAGTAATCAAAATAAACACACCAAACATTTGTGAAACGTCAGAGATGTCACTTTTGACAGCCCGCTCACAGTGCTAACGACTTGAGGCGTGACAATTTTTCATATATCTGTGAGGCGTGAGGTTGATGGTCGCGTTTACGGTAGTCGCGCTAACAGCGATGATACCGTGACTCGGAACGCGGCGAATTCGCATCACTACAGCTGCCATGTTCTATTTCCCCGAAATGACAAAGTTGACATAATAATTACTGACATTTCTGTTCTGTCATAGTGTCGTCTGTCAAAAGAGTGGCGGAAAAAGGCAATCGAAGCGAAGCGGTGTGTTTCGCGTGTCTAATTAATTATTCAACCAGAGTTGAAATTTTCTGGGGTTTAATTACAAATTCGTCTTATTTATAAAATAAGTGCATCTGGACGAATCCAGGATGGATGCAAAATCATTCCTGTACTCTTGGTGCGCCAAGAAGGCGCTTACGCCGGTTTACGATATCCGGGCCACAGGTATGGAAAATTACTGGTTGTTTTACAATAGAAAACTTAAGATTATCAGCCCACGAACGCTTAAGTATGATAAACATGACCTGGGTAGTATTCATTTCACGAAAATGTACTTTTGTACACATTATTTTGAATGAATTTTGTATCAAAATTTAGTTTTGTATCAAAATTTAGTTTTGTCGGTAGAATTATTTTCGCCATTGCAGCGTCCTTAGCAGACTTATAAAAACCTATAACTGTTAAACATATTTAGATTCGTCTGTCTTTTCATAACGAAGCCCAAAATAAACATGAAACTACCACCACATCCACCATATTTTCGCCATTGCAGCGTCCTTAGCAGACTTATAAAAACCTATAACTGTTAAACATATTTAGATTCGTCTGTCTTTTCATAACGAAGCCCAAAATAAACATGAAACTACCACCACATCCACCACTTTTTTCACTTAATATATAAAATCTAACGTTTATCCTAACCTTTCAGGCCCACGTCATCGTCAGCGTTTCCTATGCGAGGTTCGCGTCGATTCCATCACGTATGCGGGCGCAGGGAACTCGACGACGAAGAAAGAGGCCCAGATGAATGCCTCCAAAGACTTTGTCAGCTACCTGGTGAGGAGTGGCCAGGTGGAAGCTTCTGAAGTGCCTGAAGACAATAGAGTGGCTGTGAAGCCTGAGGAGGAAGATCAGGGACAAGGGAATGTTGGAAATGGGGATATGCAGCAGCATGAGTCGCAGCCGCAGCAGCAGAGATCTGTGTTTAAGGTTAGTATTCTATTTTTGTTAACTGCATGTTTTTCTGATGGTTATTTACTGTTTAACTTCTCTGAATTACTCACAAGAAAAGTATTAATACTTCCTGAATCATTAAATTGCAACAAAAAACCCAGCTAGAGAAGACCAGAGAATTGTTACTGTTAAAATAATATTATAAGCTGTTTAAAATGCCTCTGCATGCAGTCATAATTCTTTTAGTTTTTTAACTAACCCAAGGTTTATGAGCTTGACATTCTGGAATACAAACAATAGTGTTGCCTCAGTTTACACAGTAATGTTGTTGAAATAACCTCAAAAATGTGGTCTAAAACTTGTGATTAACTATCCATTCAAACTTTTACCTTTCTAGGATGGTATGGGGCCCCAAATGATGGGTCAAGCTTATCAAGCATATGGGGGTCAGAATGAGGGTGGTGACAGGTCTTCAACCTTCACATACATGGACCGCATGCAACAACAAAAGAATGTTCAAGACGCCGAGGACTTAGATGTCAATGCCAGTCTCCACGGTAACTGGACGATGGAGAACGCCAAGTCAAAGCTACATCAATTCTTACAGGTCAACAAGATAAATACGGACTATGTGTACAAGGCTGTTGGTCCGGATCATACGAGGTGTGTATTAAGAATCTAGACATTCTATGTTATTCAGATTGGTTTCCATAAATTAGACCAATGTACATGAGCCATTGTAGCCGTCATTCCAACCAGCTTACCTCCCTCCAGAAGCAGACTGGACCTCCCTATGTGTCCACAATATCTTTAAGTCTTAAAGTTTAACCCCTCAACGGCCGCGCCTCTTATCGCAGTTTGACATATTTACGACCGGGCTCATAAAAAACAACTTGCTGAGGTTTCTATTGGAGCGAGGCACTTAAAGTAAACTTTTTTGGGTTGTTGAATAAACAGACCTTAGAATAACATGTAAACAATACTTGTAATTCAAGAGTTGAATTTTATTCAAATTCTGTTATCAACGATTTGTCGGGAATAGTGTGTGTGTGTGTGTGTGTGGGTAGTTGTTAAAACCACTGTATCAATTTACATGAAATTTTGCATGTTGCACTATGCATAGACAAGCAATAGAATTGCTGCGTTGGAGTTGTAGAGTCCGATATCATATTTTCCTATTATTCACACTCAAAACTTCAAATTACGAAATCAAAACAACATAACGGCTTTTTAAAATTGCGTTTCTGCGTTTGCGTTGCGTTTTGTGTTGCGTTTTTTTTCTAACACTATGTAATAACTATCTAAGAATGCATGTGCACCATGCCACAGGATATAAGATCTTTAGTTATTTAATAATAGAGGTTTAAGCCGCGTAATCTGGCTCGGCATACTGGTATGCCCGTGGCCGTTCAGGGGTTAAGAGAAGTCTGTGATCCTTGGGTTTGTTTTCATATTTGAGTAACATGTGTGCACTAGAGGAGCTTCTGCTATCTGGTAATTTTCATGTTCTGCAGCTCTTTTGACTTTTCAAAGTTTGGCTACTCATAAAACGAAAAGTATGGGGTTTATCATCACATCTCGTTTCCTTAATAATAGTGTCCTACAGGAAAGCAAAGGCCCTCACAAGCATTAATCACCACGCTAGCTCAAGGCGAGCTGCCTCTTCTTTATGTCAGCCACACATTTAGTGATCTTTCATGGCACACACAAATTTTATTCCTCACATGGTTTTGAAACCATTAACAAATGTATGGCTGAAATAGCTTTCTGCATCATCTTCCCATAAACCCTGTTTATCATGTGCAGTACTCAGGAGTTAATACGGCACATCGAGTTTTCTACAGGGAATTCCCTTACGGACTTGCCAGGGGACTATATCTGTCGAACCTCGCTTCTGTAGGTAATATGTCTGCAGGCATGCTCACAGGTAAGTGCGTAACCAGGGTCGCGGGAGTGTTTGAAAGAATCACCGTGGCCCTGTAACGCTCAGGCAACTAAAGGAGCACGGACGTGTTCTAGTCAGTAAGAGTCTTACACCCTCCCGCTCTGCCCAGAGTGGGAGAAGATATGAGACTTGGGTAGTCTATAAAAAAATAGGCAAGTACTTAAGTGAATTTCTTGCTTTAGAAAGAGATTAACACAGAGGTATGTGCGACAGAGACAATCATAGACATAGAGAATGATCTGAGCGTTCCCTGCTCAGATCATTCTCTATCTACAAAACCGAAGTTTTTCGTGCGTCAGGTACTGTACTACTGTTAAGACATGTATTATAATTATATGCTTTTACAAGCCGCTGATTATTCATATTGTACAAATGAAAAATCATTGGCTACAGATTTAAATTTAGACAACCGGGAAGTGTTGTCAAGTCATTTTATTTCACTGCTGGCAATACTCGTAATCTAGTTTAGATACAGATAAAGCGATATCGATCGCGTGATCGACAACGTTTTACAGGTGAATGCATCAGGGTAGCCCGCGAAATTCAAATTTGCTTACGTTTTTTGCAATTTTGCAGGGCAGTGTCAGGTTGTATCTTGGTCAACATTTGATTCGCGGCCGTAGCAAGTACGTATTTACAGAACTATAATTATAATCAATAAAATCATCAATACAACTTTCAAAGTTCATATTGATGTATGGAATGACTATTTCATGAAATAATGACATTTGACATCAATTCTAACAGAGTTGTATTGATGATTTTAATGATTATAATTCTATAAATACATACTTGCTACGGCCGCGAGCCCGCGAATCATATTTTGACCGATATACAACCAGACAATGACCTGCAAATTGCAAAAAACGTGAGAAAATTTAAATTTCGCGGGCTACCCTGTACATTTCACCTTAATTTCACTAGAAACATTTCAGATGCTCAATGCTTCTTGTGGTATCTTGTAAATTAGGTGTTCAACTACATTGTTATTATTATAACTGTCACCGGATATTGCAAACACCGTGATATTGTAATAAATCTTGCTGGAGTGTAAACTTTCGGTATCTTATGAATAGATAATTTCAAATACTACAAATCTCATCCAAATCCAATAATTTACAATATATCGAAGTTTTTTTGATAATAAAAAGTTCACAATTTTACGTGATTTTTCATAAACTGACGGTGACTGCAACTGTACGGTGATACACTGATGTTGCAGTAAAATGAGCTTTGAATTTCGACGCACAGATTGGTGGCGAAACAATCTGTACGTCATGTCATGCGTGCGTTATATCATGACTTTATATCTCATTTCAAACATTAGCTAACTACAAACGCAAAAATAGACTATTTACTATATAGTGATGCATTTACTTGGGCAACTAAATACGATGCTGATATCGCCGTAAAGTGATCAATTGGTACAAGAATTACGCAGTTGCATTGTCCATGTAAGTACGTCTTCAAACTTGATGAGTATTGCCAGCAAATGATAAATTACTTCATGAAAAACAATTGAAGCTATCTTTGCGACTAAATGGCAAAGGTGGCTTCATAATAGACCAAATTGGTTTCAAGAGCTAAGATTATACAACCGCACAGAACGAATCCAAGACAAATTATGTACAATAGTTATTTAATTTAAAAAAATTGTGTAGCATAGTTGTTAACAATGGTTATTAGTACCTAAAAAGGCTTTTTTTCCTAATAAGGAATAGTTGCGCATCATTTTGCAACAAAAAACTGTTGTTTTGCGGAACTTTGTTTACCATGATTATCTCAGTGGATTATTGCAAACACTAAAGTTTATAATTAATCTCTCGAGGTTATAAACTCTCGTCAAAACGACGATAGATTTTAAACTATCGAATTTTGTTGCATTTGATTGTAAATATGAAATATTTTGTTCGCAATTTGGCAATAGTTAATAATCTCGGGAGCTATATTAAAGGTACAGTGTGTAACGGAATTAGGTGATCATATTTTAGGTACTACTTCTGTCCTAGGAAATGAACAATTTTCTTCACGGAAATCATAGTCATCAGCTGATCAAAATAAAGAAAAATAAAATTAGTATGGGAGGTCCAATTTGTTCAGAATCGCCCTTCTTGAAGAAAGTTGTTCATTTCTATGGGCAGAAGCAGTACCTATTTAAAATGTGACCACACATTGTCGTTACACCCTGTATACTAATGGTGTTTCCAATAAAATCTGATGACATATACATGGCAATTGTTAGTTGCACCTATCTTCTTTAAAGCAACAATTTTTACATACTATTGTTTTCAACTATTAATAGGTTAGTTTCCTAAAAAAAAATCTAATTAGTCCGTCAGTTAGATTACCAAAAAATATTGGACCCGTATTTATTCATTTGTCATCACGGAAACCAAAAATGAAGACGATAGTTGAAATTTTACGTGACCTCACACCTCTATACACTTCGTACCGTCACGGGGTCTCATCTCGAACAAAGAAAATTTAGTTCAATTATATATCAATAGATGGCGTAACATGCATCGATTTCTTATTGAAGTCTAAGTAACACTAATATTTTGAAAAAAAAATATGGTACAAACTGTATTTTCTTATTTAATAAACTTCCCTAAGCATAAAATTGTGGAATAATGGGCTTGTAATTCAAATTTAGACGGTTATTGGAACGAATCCTTAGACATCTATATTTCTTGTACCAATAGATGGCGCTGTTTGAAGCTTTAGAGTTTAGCCATTCGCCTCTTTAAAATTTTAATAGTGACACATTTTGATACAGTAAATCTGCTATGAAGTGCCAAACATACTATAAAATAATTCCTCAATGTGTGAGAAAATATTGGTAAGGCTTTAATTAAATTCATTCAGCTTGCAAGCCGTCGCTGTTAACACCATCTAGCGAGGTGTAGAGGACGGGCCCGAACGAAGAACAAAAGTTACTTGTGCCAGACGAAAACCCGTAGTTACGGCGATACCGTTTCTTTGTATGGGATGAGGCATCTGTACGCTAGTATTATATTATCTGTGGTACCGTTTAGGGACGTAAAAAGTCCCCACTCCTGAACGATGCGTTTTATCTTTATAATTTTGGATTGCTTTGGTAAAGCAAAACATGTATCCAATATTTTTTGATAATGTAGCTTACGGACTAAATAGAATTATTATGTTTATACCCAGGAAACATACCTATTACTAATTTAGTCTTATAATTTCATATTAATCGGATCAAAATGATAGTCTTGGATTTTGTTCTCAATACAGGTGTGTTTGAGCTCTTTAAACTGACCGTACTTGGCGACACTTCCAGAATGTAACAATTACGTCACTTCTAGTCGTCAATGAGGTAAGTTTATATATTTATTGCCTTTTTTAAGTACATGGTTGAATTAAATCTCAGTGAAGCAGTGTGTTTTCTCACTTGAAAATCGCCCTCTCTGTCTCTCTAAACTCAATTTCGGAAAACCTACGGCCACAAACTTCACGGCCTTATTTATAAAAAAAAAAAACGAGCAAGCTAACAGTAGTCGCATATGTGTAACATTTGACATCTTACCTTCGTAATAAGCAACACATTCTATCCTGAAAAATAAAATTAAAACGTCTAGTTCGACCGCGAGCACGCTTATCATGCGCGCGCTCTACCATCTGACGGTCAAGTCTACCACCGCGCGCGCTCATTGGTCAAATCAAATAGCGCGCGCTTCCCCGGCTTCCTGTTACACACTTCCGTCCCATTTCATGAAATCACTCCCACATATTGCAGGAAAGCGAGAGGAAAGATTTTTCACATAAAAAAAAACCATGTTATTAGTTTAAAATACTGATAACCAGGTCTTAACCTTTCCCGCGTCCCATTAAGGTGGAAGCTTCAGGGTAGCCCGCGAAATTCAAATTTTCTTACGTTTTTTGCAATTTGCAGGTCAGTGACAGGTTGTATCTTGGTCAAAATTTGATTCGCGGCCGTAGCAAGTATGTGTCTATAGAATTATAATCATTAAAATCATCAATACAACTCTCGTTGCTAGCTAGAATTGATGCCAAATGTAAGTATTTCATAACATTTGGCATCAATTAGGGCTACCCTGGAGCTTCCACCTTAATAATATCTATATTAATAAATTCATTTATTTTTAAATTTCAACACAATGTTACATTAGAAAAAACTAAAAATAACATTTTTCTGATAAAGTAGGACGCAACGGGGATTAGCAGACACAATAGATTTTAATTGTCTCTCGCCCACCATGTGTCCGCTACACGCGGGAAAGGTTAATTCAAAATGTTCTATGGAGAATTTGAAATTAGAATCCGCTTACCAGTATATAAACTAAGCACATAATTAGCATGTTTTATAAACAAGGCTGCGTATGCGTATCAAGTTTCGTTAAAATTGATCTATTCATTTTCAAGATTTAGGAGATAGTTGAAAAAAAAAATTGATAGATGAAATGTATCGCGTGTTTTGTGAACGCTCTTTAGACAAAATACCAGTCTATTTAATAGAGCTGTAAACGTATTTATCTATCTAAACAATTTAAAGGCTAAAAGTGTTGCTGAGCCCAAAACTCGAGCACTATAGTTTCAATAGGTGCACTATTTGGCTAATTCATTTTTTGTTGTGTAGTTATTGTCAGGATAAGGTATAGATGAAAGAAAATATTAGGAAAATTAAATTGAAGCTGGGCGGATCGCTATTTTTTAATACATTTGATTTAACCTAGAATACCTGTACATTATAGCAATAAGTTTAATTAAATATTATAGATTTTTTTTTATTTCATAGATACAAGAAATAATTGTTTGTGTGCTAAACTTTTAACTCAAAAACAATTCTTTCTTGTATCTATGAAATAAAAAAAAATCTTAAGCATTTTAACAAATAAATAATATTAAGTCTTTACCTATGAAGTTGCCATTTTAGAAAATGGGTAATTTTGAGCTGTGATAACTTCTGATTGACTTGGAATAGGGTATTCTCCTGTCTTTATTTTTGTATAATAAGTATATGAAACAACAAAAAAAACCGGCCAAGTGCGAGTCGGACTCGCGCACGAAAGGTTCCGTACCATTATCTATAAAAACGGCAAAGAAATCATGTCTGTTGAATGGGAGCCCTACTTAAATACTTTTTTATTCTGTTTTTAGGGTTCCGAAAGTTCGAATGAAAAAACCGAATCCTTATAGAATCATCTTGTGTCTGTCTGTCCGTCTATCGCAGCCAATTTGTTCCGAATCTGTTGGACCGATAGAATTGAAATTTGGTACACACATGAATATTTGTGACCTAAACACGGACGTGTACCCTAAATAAATTAATTTGGAATATGGGAGTCACTTTTGAGCTGAAAATCGGAAAATTAAAAATATCACGGTTCATGAGATGCAGCCTGGTGACAGACGGACAGACGGACGGACAGCGGAGTCTTAGTAATAGGGTCCCGTTTTACCCTTTGGGTACAGAACCCTAAAAACATTAAAAATAAATCTTTATCTGAAAACAGCATCAAAAATGGTTATTAAATGAAGCAGCAATTGGTATATCAAATATTGGTATGAGGAAGAGTGGGGGCGTCGTGAGGACATCTCGCTATCTCTTTTGTAAACGCGTAACTTATTAGCAGTGACACCATACTTTTTCTCTTACTTGACACTTTCGCCTTCCATCAGAATTGAAAGGTTTATAAATTAATTAATTTTGAACGGTTTTGAAAATATATATTGTGATAGAAAATTGAATCACTGCTCACAAGTATGAGCTCAAATAAACTTTATATGTAAAACATTCTTCACAGGCTTTTTCAAAATTAGATATTTGTTTGTTTCTTTAGGTTTTGTATTTTCTGTAATATGCAGTTTTGTAAAACGGTAGTTTCATAAGTAAAGACCCAATATTCTCATTTTCACTCTATTTATTTGTCACACTAACCCCAAACAAAATTCCAGGAGTTTCTGCTGTGAGATGTCGATATTTGTACGACAACTGGGCCGCCAAGTGACCGGCCGTGAGACCGCATCGAACAAGCAAACTGCCAGCAAGTCCTGTGCGCTGTCCATCGTGAGACAATTGTACCATCTCGGCGTGGTTGAGCCCTTCAGTGGGACGCTGAAGAAAGACAGGTGAGGATATTTATATTTTTTTTTTTTGTTGATAGGCACGCGTTTGATCACCATTCCACCTGATAGTAGGCGATGATGTGGTCGAAGATGGAGCACGCTTGCCTAGAAGCTTGACTTGAATTCACTCTTGACTTAAAGACTCCTCGGTTGTAGCTATCAGGAAACACAGACTCCGGTAGGGAATTCCACTCCCTAGCTGTACGCACAATGAATGTTTTCTCAAAACGCTTTGTGCGTATGGATGGGATGTCCACCATAAACTGATGGCACTTCGCCGTACGTCTTGTGGTCCGTTGATGACGGGCTTGGCGGAATCAAATTATGCAATTCCGTCGCACACTCCCCAAAATGTAACCGATAGAAAACCGAGATGCTAGCAACTCGGCGTTTATGTTCTAGACTTTGGAGTTTCGATTCAACGAGCCTATCATTGCCGATGATCCTCTTGGCTCGCTTCTCAATCGACTCAGGGGCATCAAGCTGGTATCTGGCAGATCCGTCCCAAAGATGAGAACAGTACTCCATACACGATCGAAATTGTGCTTGATAGAGTTGGAGCAGCTGTTCCGGCGTGAAGTACCGTCTCACCTTTGCGAGGATCCCCAACTTTTTGGCAGCCACTTGAGCCTTTGCCTCGATGATATATTCTGTATGCTAAGGAATCAGTATTACGTAAATAACTTGTAGTGTTTTATAAATAATTTTTGTTTCAACAGGTCATCCGAAGGCAAAATGAAACCATACCCTGTGGCTATCAGCCCTGAAATGGAACAGCAAATAGAAGAAACTTTACAAGGTAGGTTAGCAAAACAAAAACGATGTTTTAATTAAACTATTTTATCTATGTTTGAATTAAAGATTATTGAAATTTTCGATTGGCATCTTTTAATTTTACTTGGCTCAATCAACTACATTTCTTCTTACTTTTCTTTTTTTTTAAACATTGCCCCACTAGGAATTACTCCCGTATCGTGGGTGCGTTCACAAACATGTAAACTCACATATACAAGACACCCAGACCCGGAACAACTATCTGTACGCTACACAAATATTGGCTCCGTGTGAGAATCGAACCCGCGACACGTAACGTAGCAGCCAAACGCTGAACCACTGCGCCTACCGTGCCGTTAGCTACATTATTGACCATAATTACCTTTTACAGAACTAGATATCAAGCCAGTAGAAATAGACCCATCTGGCACTTATTCAAGCGAGGAAGGCAACTCAGGCCTCACGTTGTTACAACTGGATCGAGTGAAGGCGATGCGAGAAGCAAGACCTACACCCGGAGGTGTAGTCTCCTGGTCGCCTCCTCAAGCTAACTGGAACGCGTGGACTGGCTGTAACATTGGTAAGAGGTAGCATTATATTTTAAGCGTGAAGTCGATTGTAGAGGAGTGCACTATTCCGGAGGCGTAGTCTCCTGGTCACAACCTCAAGCTAACCGGAACGCGTGGAGTGACTGTAACATTGGTAAGAGGTAGCATTATGTTATAAGTGTGAATTTGATTGGAGATGAGTGCACTATTCCGGAGGCGTAATCTCCTGGTCACAACCTCAAGCTAACTGGAACGCATACAAAAAACAAGTGGAAGTGCCAACGCAGCTATCCGGTGTGTCACATTTATGCGGAAATATATGTAAAATAATAACAACCTTCGTCAGTTGCAATAAGTCTTAATTTTGTATGAATAATAAATTCAATTTTGACGAAAAGCTTATTGTTTTTTCTATTCCGTGGCAAGGAATGACTGATAAATTAGTAGGAGGTAGCATAGTAATTGTGTAATTCAAAATTGGGTCTTTCTGCCTGAATAAACCAATATTGTTATTATAATATATCTGTGAAGGCGATGTGAAGCAAAACCTGCACCCAGAGGTGTAGTCTCCTGGTCGCCTCAAGCTAAGGCATAGATTATCGAGAGGGTCCCTCAAGTTATACTCGTATATGTCTAGCTTATACCCGAGGCTGGGTGAATCTCCTGGAGTTTTGCAGAAAATAATGACGGGAGTGTTGACGATAATGACGAATCGTGGGAAATTTAACTTAAACACTAGTAGTATTTATTGCCTAGTAGTACTAATGTACTTTAAAACTAGTGTATTAAAGTTGAATTTCCCACTCCGTCATTATTTTCTGCAAAACGCCAGGGGCCTTAGTATTTTCTTTACTAACATAATGTCTCGTTTCTAACAGATGAAGGGCCGCTAGCCACAACAAGTCTTGACGAAATCAGTGCTGACCTGGAGAGACATCACCGAGATGTATGTCAGAACAGTACTTTGTACCAGGTTAGTACATATTAATCTAGTATAATTTAGTATAATCGTAACAAATGGCTAACAAGCGACGGATAATTTAATTATATGATTATAATTTGCACGATATATATTTATTTTTCTGTTTTACATTATGTCATCATAATTGCTGCATACAATTATATAGATTCAAGTTCTTCAAATTTAACAGACAGATGTGTTGCTGGGGAGTTTGTTGCGCCACTTCTTCACAGCTAAGACACTATTTTAAACGATTTTTTATATTTTAGGATAGTCTGCGCGAGAGGGAACAGTTGCCGGTGTACGCAATGAGGTCGCAAATCATGGAGGCTATCAACGAGAACCCTGTTGTTATCATCAGAGGAAACACTGGATGCGGTAAAACTACACAGGTAAGAAACACTTTCAATTGCATAACTATTTCAAGGTCGTAAGTCGAGGTTGTAAAGTCTGTAAAATAAGGAGCTTTTTGGTAGGTAGTAGGGTAGATGTGGGTGCTAAAGTTCTGAATAATCGTTTAAAGCAGTTTTGGTCCTAAAGACAGTTGAATTTGATGGATGAGACATATTATGTTTTTTTTTTTAAGTTAGGAATCTGCTAATCAGTGTTTAAACTAAGCGTATGGTTAGCGAGTTTTATTAATAAGGTTGCAAAACTGTTGAGGGATTTACTTTTTGCGTGTCTAGCGGACACATGGTGGGCGGGTTAAGGCGCTGTCTTTCAATCTCATATTATTTATTGCTTGTTTATTTCGCATCATTAAAATATCACTCCTTTTTAAACCGTATTTGGTGTGGTGATTACTTAGGCGATTTCTTTACAAATATACACTAAAACCATTTCCCGTTTCTAGCAGCTTCTAATGCAACGGCGATAATCACTTCCCAAGGCTAATATAAAATATCATACAGAAGTGTTATATTCCAAAATGTTTTTTCGTAGGTCTGCCAGTTTATCCTCGACGACTACACAGCCAGCGGTCAAGGCGCCTGGGCCAATGTGTGCGTCACACAACCGCGACGTATTTCAGCCGTGAGCGTCGCTGAGAGAGTCGCCAGCGAGCGCTGTGAGGAGCTGGCTAATAGTACTGGGTATGTTCAGTTATTTAGTTCAGTACGACGTGTGCGTCACACACCCGCGACGTATTTCAGCCGTGAGCGTCGCTGAGAGTCGCCAGCGTGCGTTGTGAGGAGCTGGCTAATAGTACTGGGTATGTTCAGTTATTTAGTTCAGTACGACGTATGCGTCACACAACCGCGACGTATTTCAGCCGTGAGCGTCACTGAGAGTCGCCAGCGAGCGTTGTGAGGAGCTGGCTAATAGTACTGGGTATGTTCAGTTATTTAGTTCAGTACGACGTGTGCGTCACACAACCGCGATGTATTTCAGCCGTGAGCGTCGCTGAGAGAGTCGCCAGCGAGCGCTGAGGAGCTAGCTAATAGTACTGGGTATGTTCAGTTATTTAGCTCAGTACGACGTGTGCGTTACACAACCGCGACGTATTTCAGCCGTGAGCGTCGCTGAGAGAGTCGCCAGCGAGCGCTGAGGAGCTAGCTGATAGTACTGGGTATGTTCAGTTATTTAGTTCAGTACGACGTGTGCGTCACATAACCGCGACGTATTTCAGCCATGAGCGTCGCTGAGAGAGTCGCCTGCGAGCGCTGTGAGGAGCTGGCTAATAGTACTGGGTATGTTCAGTTATTTAGTTCAGAACGACGTGTGCGTCACACAATAGCGACGTATTTCAGCCGTGAGCGTCGCTGAGAGAGTCGCCAGCGAGCGCTGTGAGGAGCTGGCCAATAGTACTGGGTATGTTTAGTTATTTAGTTCAGTACGACGTGTGCGTCACACAACCGCGACGTATTTCAGCCGTGAGCGTCGCTGAGAGAGTCGCCAGCGAGCGTTGTGAGGAGCTGGCTAATAGTACTGGGTATGTTCAGTTATTTAGTTCAGTACGACGTGTGCGTCACACAACCGCTACGTATTTCAGCCATGAGCGTCGCTGAGAGAGTCGCCAGCGAGCGCTGAGGAGCTAGCTAATAGTACTGGGTATGTTCAGTTATTTAGCTCAGTACGACGTGTGCGTTACACAATCGCAACGTATTTCAGCCGTGAGCGTCGCTGAGAGAGTCGCCAGCGAGCGCTGAGGAGCTAGCTGATAGTACTGGGTATGTTCAGTTATTTAGTTCAGTACGACGTGTGCGTCACACAACCGCGACGTATTTCAACCATGAGCGTCGCTGAGAGAGTCGCCAGCGAGCGCTGAGGAGCTAGCTAATAGTACTGGGTATGTTCAGTTATTTAGCTCAGTACGACGTGTGCGTTACACAACCGCGACGTATTTCAGCCGTGAGCGTCGCTGAGAGAGTCGCCAGCGAGCGCTGAGGAGCTAGCTGATAGTACTGGGTATGTTCAGTTATTTAGTTCAGTACGACGTGTGCGTCACACAACCGCGACGTATTTCAGCCATGAGCGTCGCTGAGAGAGTCGCCTGCGAGCGCTGTGAGGAGCTGGCTAATAGTACTGGGTATGTTCAGTTATTTAGTTCAGTACGACGTGTGCGTCACACAATAGCGACGTATTTCAGCCGTGAGCGTCGCTGAGAGAGTCGCCAGCGAGCGCTGTGAGGAGCTGGCTAATAGTACTGGGTATGTTCAGTTATTTAGTTCAGTACGACGTGTGCGTCACACAACCGCGACGTATTTCAGCCATGAGCGTCGCTGAGAGAGTCGCCTGCGAGCGCTGTGAGGAGCTGGCTAATAGTACTGGTTATGTTCAGTTATTTAGTTCAGTACGACGTGTGCGTCACACAATAGCGACGTATTTCAGCCGTGAGCGTCGCTGAGAGAGTCGCCAGCGAGCGCTGTGAGGAGCTGGCCAATAGTACTGGGTATGTTTAGTTATTTAGTTCAGTACGACGTGTGCGTCACACAACCGCGACGTATTTCAGCCGTGAGCGTCGCTGAGAAAGTCGCCAGCGAGCGCTGTGAGGAGCTGGCCAATAGTACTGGGTATGTTTAGTTATTTAGTTCAGAACGACGTGTGCGTCACACAACCGCGACGTATTTCAGCCGTGAGCGTCGCTGAGAGAGTCGTCTCTTTCTTGTTACATAAGGAGTACGTTTGCTTTGGTATTCTTCGTGTTATTCACCTTTCTCTCTTGACTAGGCATAGAAAAATCTCGTCACCATACTGTGTTGTATCTTTTACCCGTGTGATACTTATATTAGCCTTTTTTCATCCACAGTTACTCCGTCCGCTTCGAGTCGATGTTACCTCGTCCTTACGGCTCGATAATGTTCTGTACGGTTGGCGTGCTGCTGAGGAAGCTGGAGGGCGGACTTCGCGGTGTCTCTCACGTGCTGGTGGATGAGGTATGTTGCTTGCCGGTGTAGTTTCTAACCTGTTCTTCTCCATAGGGAACTTGCACGGCGTAGGCTGTGCCACACAAGTATAAGGGTCGTTCAAGTATTAATAATAATAAAATTTATTTACTCAAAACAAAGCATTGTTGTACACGTTATAAATACAGTTTTATAAAATAAGTACTATTTCTACAAACGTGTGGGTGAACATTGCTCTCCTAGCTAGGTTATGAAAACCTGTGTTAAGGAGAAGCAGTCCGGTCCCCTAAGGTATTAACGTTTAGGTTACATAGTGCTTCTGATGTTACTGTTACAATTTCAGAGTATTGAGTTTGACAAGAAGTGTGAACGTCAATAATTTTAAAGTAAAGGTGTGTGTGTGTGTGTGTGTGTGTGTGTGGGTTTGAGTGGTTGGGTGAGTGTGCGTGTGGGGGGAGGGATGAGTGTGTCTGTGTTTGCTTATCCATGCTCACCATTTAAGTTAGAATTTTTCTGTATTGTCATGACTTATTTTGGAGGTACGATTGCACAGTCTTTTTACATTTGTAAAACGGTAGTCCGTAGATTTGACACTCTTCGTTTATTTTATCATACAGGAATGGACCAAGAAAATGAAAAATCTCTTGACAAAAGTTGAGCGTACTCGCGGCAGGGTGCAGATCCTATACTTTCGACGTTTACTACGTTTTTTATTTTCTATAATTCGATTGCGATTACGTAAGCTGATTTTTTGTAATGTGATGTAATCGAAACGTATTTTGCAAATACATTAAATTAACATGTTTACCTGTCAATCTTTTTGAGTTTGACTCTTTAATTTGAATATGATTGGTTCCTTGACTTCATTTTCAGGCTTCCGTACCCGTAGGGTCTAAACGGAGCCCTATTGTTGTCACTCACGTGTCCATTTGTCCGACGTCTGTCACACAGTCAAACGGTTGGAGGTACAGTCTTCAAATTTTCACAGTATAAGTATCTTGTTGACCCAAAGCCATACAAATTGTCAAAAATACATTTGTTACGGAACCCTAAATGTGTGAAGTCCGACACGCATTTGGTCGGTTTTTCACTCTAGTGTCCTCTCATAAATCATGGCAATACCTTTTCTATCTGTCCCTTTGTGCAAAATTTTCGATCCATAAACTCAAGTGAATAACACTCCTATCTGTCCACAGGTCCACGAACGCGACGCCGACACCGACTTCACACTAATATTACTGCGTGACATGGCGCACACATACCCAGACCTGCGCATCATCCTCATGTCGGCCACCGTCGATACCACGCTGTTCACCAGCTACTTCGGAAACTGTCCTGTTATTGAGGTAAGCTACTTATTATCATAAATAACTATTATATCTGGTGTAAAAAGACAGTTTCCGAAGCCGAAAGCTACATATTCTACCCATTATTTGGATCTTTTTTTTCCACTAGACCATACCTGGGAATCCACTGGTTCTGGAGATATTGAAGTTCAAAGTCGCAATTTTTTTTTTACTTATGAAAATGAATTCCAAGTGTTAATACTAAACTTTTTTCCAAACAAGCATTACCTGAATTTTCTATTTTTTTTTTTAAATTATGCATTTCAAGTTATAAAAACGCAATGAATATCAAACGTATCCGACAAGTACTTACGGGGCTTAGAGCGAAGGGGTGGGGTTTAACTCCGCTTGCCTGGGTTCGCGTTACGTTGCGCGAAATAAAGAATACCTTTTTTTTAAATAAATGTCGTTTCCCAGCAATAATTTTTGCGCGAAGCTACTTTGTTAGATGTACAGTATGCGTAGTTGACGGCTTTGTGATGTGTCTTTTTACATTCTGTATAGTATAAGTGCACTTCTAGCGACATCTATACCGCTACATACGAACTACAAACCTGTCACACAAATCCTGCATCGCACTTGCAGAATTCTTCGCGCGGTTTGAATATAGACAACAGCCCGACAACAACCATTGGGCAGTTGCCCGGACTAGAAACAACGTCCATCTGGTCGGAAGCCATTTTATATCTAGAAATTATTAAATTAAAACAGCAGTTCCGAAATTTCTGTTTTTTTATAATATCAACGTCAAATAAAAAATTACAAAATATTTACCAACATCACATAGAGTTTTTCGTTAATACCTAGTTAAGATTTCGCATTTAAATACTTAGATATTGAAATGTGATGTCACGAAACTTACCACTCCAATACTCAATACTCAATACTCAATACTTTATTGCATTCCATATGTGTTAAATAGGTGGTATAACATAATAAAATAAAATTCCCACCCCTTGTCACACAATGTCACTCTTCGTCGACCCCCTCCCCTTAACGTGTGACGTAATTTGTAGATGGACCCTAATAACTTACACGTGATACGGAAATTACTCGAAACAAGGAAATTAATCATATTTGTACATGACTTGCCTAGGTGCCAGGGCGTACATTCCCAGTGGAGCAGTACTTCCTGGAAGATTGCGTGGAGCTCACAAAGTTCGTGCCTCCGCCCGACCAGCGCAAGCGCAAGGCCTCCGGCAAGAAGACCAACGACGAGGACGACGATGATGAAGGTAGGATAGAGCAGTGATGGCTCAGTGGAATCATATTTTGACCAACATACAACCTGACATTTACCTGCAAATTGCAAAAAACGTGAGAAAAATTGAATTTCGCGGACTGTACATTTCACCTTAAAATGTTTCTGTTAGTCGTAGTCGGTCTAGTCTAGCATTAATATTGTAAATTATTTTAAAGAAAACTTCCTCCACTCCACTCCGACTGAGTGAAAATGACAAGGAAAAAATGCTCTCGAGTAGAGGATGTATGAGCATAACTCATACATCCTCTACTCGAGAGTATTTTTTAAACTCCACACGGTTTGTTAATTAGAAAATAAGTAATGTCTGGCGGGTCTGTGGTCTTGGACTATAACCATTAAAAGATTGTGAATTTGTTTAAGGGATGGCAGAGTTCAATGTAGAAAATAACTATTTGTGTAACTTTTAGATGTATAAACATTCTAATAATTTAATTCTTTCTTCGCTTGTTTTCTGTCTGCCAAAAGGACTGACCGCATGTAAGTAGTTATTTTCGTTAAAAAGATTAGTAGCATTGCAATGTGTAATCAGAATCACCATCGCATTTCTTCGTCTTAGAAGAAGATATCGCAATTTCAAACCTTTTATTAAAACAAAAAAAAAACTCAACCCGCTTCATTACAAGTTCTCAGAATCTTTCAGCCAGTTTTTGTATTTTGAACTTTATTTCGACTGGAGTAAAATTTCTATAATGCGATATTATAAAATTAGACTTGGTTCTAAAGTCGGTTTTTGTATTAAAAACTTTACAGTAGTCGTCAACGTCAAAAATCAAAATCAAAAAATCATTTATTTGCATAAATAAGGTACAGAAGGTTGACAAAATGGACAAAATTGATCTCTTATTCTGCCTTTAATTTCGGCGTGCAAATATAAGTAAATTAAAGTACTTAATATATTGTAGGTACTTAAACTATTTACTGATCATAATCATGCAGTCATTAGTCACCTGCAGCATGCCGGAGTTCACTTGCCTAGAATACTGTCTATGTTTTTTAATTTATGTTTATGTCATTCATACCTACCGGAAAGATTAATGCGTACTATTGTTGTTCCAATTATTAAAAACAAAACCAGTGACTCTTCTAAGGTGTCCAATTATAGACCAATTTCTCTCGCGACTGTAATTGCTAAAGTTCTGGACAGTCTGCTTGGACGCCAGCTGGACAAGCACTTAAAAATCAATGACACTCAATTCGGCTTTAGGTCTGGCTTGTCCACTGAAAGTGCTATCCTATGCCTCAAGCAGACTGTTCAGTACTACACAGCAAGAAAGATACCAATATACGCCTGTTACCTAGACTATTCAAAGGCGTTTGATCTAGTGTCATACAATATATTGTGGGACAAACTAATTAGGGAAACCTCGGTACCACCGGAAGTGATAGGCATATTTAAATTTTGGTATGGAAACCAAGTGAACCGTGTGAGGTGGGTGGACTCTTTGTCGGAAGAGTATAGGTTGGAGTGCGGGGTGAGACAAGGGGGTTTAACCTCCCCAGCGCTCTTCAACCTGTACATGAATAGTCTGATCGAGAAGCTCAGCAGCACCAGGATCGGATGTCATATTGATGGCACTTGTATTAATAATATCAGTTATGCCGACGATATGGTGCTGCTGAGTCCCTCGGTTGGAGCAATGCGGAGGATGCTAAGTCTGTGCGAATCCGTCAGTCCATTGCTGTATGTTGGCCCGTAGGTTCGCCCGTTGTACTGCGCGAGTTAAAGTAACGCTTTTTAAAGCCTTCTGCCAATTTTTTTACACGTGCAGCCTGTGGGTGAACTTCACGCAGAAGGCATATAGCGACCTGCGCATCCAATACAACAACGCTTTCCGGGTGTTGTTGGGGCTGCCGCGTTTTTGCAGCGCGTCCGGTATGTTTGCCGACGCAAATGTTGACAGCTTTTCAACCGTCATGCGCAAGAGATGCGCATCGCTATTATATCGGTTTCGCGCCAGCCCCAACACTATTCTGAGGACGTTGGCAGACCGCTGGGACTCTCCGATTCTAGGACGCTGGATACGACTCCATGCGGTGAAGTAGATTGGGATGGGAGAGTCTCTAGCGGGTGTACTTAGTTTAAAATTTATATGATTACCCGTTAGTTTAGTTTATTTACTAACACTAGATATAAGGCATGTTATACTGGTACCAACAAACTATGGAACTTGATTCTGAAATAAATGTTTATTATTATTATTATTACACAGATAATTCCATTAAAATTGAAAATGTATTATTGAATTAAATTAATGTCAATATAATAATGAAAAATAATAAAAATAATAATCATAAATGTCAATAATAATCATGTCAATTAATGGGAGAGATTACACAGTATTAATAATAATTAAAAATGACCGTGCAATTTACAAAACTTACAATTTATAATCTAGAAACTCATGTACACTATAAAAGCATTTTTCAATTAAAAACCTCGTCAAATTACTTTTAAATCTATAAAATGGTAACGTTTTTATGGAATTTGGTATTTTGTTATACAGTTTTATGCACATAATATAGCTGTTGTTACCAGTAAATGTGAGATTCGTCCTAGGTTGATATAACTTATTAGTATACATAGATCGTGGGGCGTAGTAGCTGGTCGCTTGCTGAAAAAGACTCTTATATTTGAATACAAATATACAGGATTCTAATACATAAAGACATAGTAGTGTTAATATTTTATATCTTCTAAAGAATGGACGACATGACTCTGCCTGTTTCAGCCCAAATATAGCTCTTATACACTTTTTTTGCATTACGAATGCTTTATCAATCTCCACACAACGGCCCCACAGAATAATACCATACCTTAGAGTGGAGGTTATATAACCATGGAAAGCCGTTATTGCGGCATTTCTAGATACCTCGCAGCTAATACGCTTCAAAGGGTATATAAAATTGTTTATTTTAACACAGATGTCATTTATATGATTCTTCCATGAGCAAAATTTATCTAAAGTTATCCCAAGAAATTTAACTGAGTCAGTTTCTGCCAGGGCAACCCCCTTATAAGATATATTTAGAGCCACCGGTTTTGATCGATAGGTATGAAATTGCATAAATTTCGTTTTATTAATATTAACTTTTAAGTTGTTAGCCTCTAGCCACTCAATAGTTCTCTGGATAGCAGTATTAATTTCTTGTTCGTACGAACTTGTATCCTGCCCCTTTATTATAATTGTAGTATCGTCAGCAAACAGTACACATTTGTGATTTAAAACATAGTTTAGTCATATAGTTCCAAATAAAGAAAAAACGTGTTCGAAGATTCACGCTGACTAAAACATACCTGGCTTTGTTGTGTGTGTGTTTGTTGTGCTGGTGGTGATATATGATATGATATCTCTTAACATCGTCGTCTTGATAAATCAGGTGCAGTCGACGAACAGGAAGAGGATCTCAACAAAAACTGCCATCTTAGCGGTAACTATTCACCGCAAACCGCTCAAGCCTTGGCGCAACTATCGGAAAAAGATGTAAGTGTTCCGGTTTAATTCATTTGTGCATGACAAGTTCTCACTAATACGAAATTGTTCTAGTATTTTTAACCGATTTTGAAAGATGTTCTATTTTCGACTGTATGTATGTTCACCGATCTCTCTGTGAATTGTGGATCGATTTTCAAAATTCTTTTTTTATTCTCATCTGTATAATCCTGAAATTGAACCCACACTTTTTAAAAAATCAACAAAAAATAAGTGCTTTTACACAGATGACTTTTTGGTTTCCTCCAATTATGTTAAAAATCCTTGTTCCATGTTTTTGGGGTTATCAATTCGGGTGTAACTTTAATATTTAGTTTTAGTTCTGCTGTATAACAACTAAAAAGTGAAAAACCTTTTTTTTTACAAAAAAATAGAACCTTCTGAAATTTAAGTTATTATGCACTTTTTTGTTTCGTCCGCGTCGGTTCAATTTTTTTGTAAAAAAGTTTTTATTTTTCACTTTTTAGTTGTGATTTACCATTAAATTGTGATAACAAAGTATATTTATGCGATAGCAGCAATCGCGGTTGATTTGCTGTCATTTTTTGAAGAGTTCCGTTGTCTGTCTCCGAAACTCATCATCAAATCTATATGAAATTTTAATGGGACCATTTCGGTAATGCAAAGGGCATTATTCCGAAATGGAACAAAAAAATAATTTTGCAATACAGCATGTAACAAAAACCCTGTCCGATCCAATAAAGGCGTATACCTTTTTTTTGCATTTTTATATCATTACATGCTGTATAATGACGAAGTTAGAAGAACATACATTTAAAAAAAAAAAATAAACATCCGAATTGATAACCTCCCTTTTGAAAAAAAAACAGACTTCCAAAAACGAACAAAACAACAGACGATAGATTGTGTGTATTTGTTTAAAAACGGTTACAGGGTGTAACGGAACTGCCCGGGGGTTGAGGATAAATTCGAAACAGAGTTACCTCGCCCCCAGGCACTAAGGGCAGGAAGGAACAGGGGTGGGTTTTAGTCAGTAAGAGTCTGACACGCCCTCCCGCTCCACCCAGAGCGGGAGAAGTCATTGGATGATTTCCCACCTCACAAAAAAAAAGGGTGTAACGGAAATACCACAACCCACACCCCACAGAAATACACAACTTTCTTCAAGAAATTAATAATCAATTCTGAAAACTAAAATTGACTTCCCATATTAATTTTGATCGACTGATGATAACTTTATATAGTACCCACCCCAAGTCCTTGTTTTTTGGGAATTGTCTATGGTTTCTTTGAAGAAAGTTGTTCTTTTCCATTTTCGTTACACCTTGTACGTTCCGTTTTGAATCTGTTTTTTCATTTGCGGTAGACTCAGTAAGAGCTGGCAGGATGAGCTAGACTCATTTTTAAAAGAGAGATGGTAGGCCGATTTTACAATCTCATTAAACCAGGAAAAGTGGGATGTGGGAAGGGAGGCTTTTGCTCTTGAGTCCGCAACATAGACATAATTAAAACTATTCTAATGGAAATACAAAATACGTTTTTCATATAGCGTCTGGAGTTGTCTACTACACGGACCTTGTAGAAACTAGAACAAATTTCCGTGCGTTCAAGCGTTTTTGCCATACCTTTTATTGAAATCAAATGTATCAGCTCATAATTTGTTGTTTTTTTTTTCAGCTAAGCTTCGAGCTAATCGAAAGCCTCCTTCAATACATTCGCGACCAGAAAGGCGACGGTGCCGTCCTTATCTTCCTCCCCGGTTGGAACCTAATCTTCGCGTTGGCCAAACATTTGTCCCAACATCGCGTGTTTGGTGACACCTCACAGTATGTGATACTGCCGCTACACAGTCAGATACCTAGAGAAGATCAGAAGAAAGTGTTTGTTACTCCGCCACCGGGCATGACTAAGGTGAGTGTTCAAACATTTGTACACCATAGTGTTTGTCGCAATGTGTGATACTGCCACTACACAGTCAGATACTTAGAGAAGATCAGAAGAAAGTGTTTGTTACTCCACCACCGGGCATGACTAAGGTGAGTGTTCAAACATTTGTACACCATAGTGTTTGTCGCAAAGTGTGATACGGCCGCTACACAGTCAAGATACCTAGAGAAGATCAGAAGAAAGTGTTTGTTACTCCACCACCGGGCATGACTAAGGTGAGTGTTCAAGCATTTGTACACCATAATGTTTGTCGCAATGTGTGATACTGCCGCTACACAGTCAGATACTTAGAGATCAGAAGAAAGTGTTTGTTACTCCACCACCGGGCATGACTAAGGTGAGTGTTCAAGCATTTGTACACCATAATGTTTGTCGCAATGTGTGATACTGCCGCTACACAGTCAGATACTTAGAGATCAGAAGAAAGTGTTTGTTATTCCACCACCGGGCATGACTAAGGTGAGTGTTCAAACATTTGTACACCATAGTGTTTGTCGCAATGTGTGATACGGCCGCTACACAGTCAAGATACCTAGAGAAGATCAGAAGAAAGAAGAAAGTGTTTGTTACTCTGCCATCCACTAAGCTTAAAGTACAGATAATATAATACTAGCGTACAGATGCCTCATCTCATCAAAGAAACATAACCGGCAATTACGGTTTTTCGCCAGGCAGCAGGACATTACCCCCTCCAATCAAGTTTCTCATATTGAAAACCAGCGACCGCGGCGCTTCGCACGAGTACAAATTATACGCCTAAACCTTCCTCATAAACCACTCTCTATTGGTGAAAGCTCCACAAAAATCCGTTCAGCAATTTTGGAGTTTATGGCGAACAGACGCGGTGGGGGACTTTGTTTTACAATTTTTAACTTGTTCCACAGGTGATCCTGTCTACGAACATAGCAGAAACGTCTATTACAATTAACGACGTGGTCTTCGTGATTGACTCGTGCAAGGCTAAGATGAAGCTGTTCACCTCACATAACAATATGACCTCGTATGCCACCGTTTGGGCAAGCAGGACCAATCTGGAGCAGGTAACAACGAATACCAAAAGAATATATTGTGCAAAAATAAACATAGGAAAATAATAAAATATTGTTCAAAACTAAACACGGGAAAATACCCTATATTTTCCTGTGTTTATTTTTGCACAATATTTTATATGAAACAGCAAATAAAACATAATAAATCTTTTTCTGAAAACAGCATCAAAAATTCTCTCGATTTTCTATTTTGGATAAAGTAAATTTTTGATACAAATAATAAAAACAATTGAGTCAAATACCCTGTAAATACTAAGTATACGTTTTGTGCTAATTACTTCTAATCATTTTCATGTAATTCAGGCAATTTGACGGCACGGTTAGCACAGTGGTTGAGCGTTCGGCTGCTGCGCTGCGTGTCGCGGGTTCGATCCCCGCACGGAACAAATATTTGTATAGCCTACAGATAGTTGTTCCGGGTCTGGGTGTCTTTTGTATGTGAATTTTCATGTTTTTGAACGCACCCACGATACAGGAATAATTCCTAGTGTGGGGCAACGTTTTATTTAAAAAAAAAGGTATTGAATACAAGTATTCGACACAGACACAGCACAACAGCAATTACATGAAAATGATTGTCACGGTGAATAATATAATAATGCCACTGGATATTTGCAAACACCGTAAGTTTGTAATAGATCTTGTAAGATTGTAAACTCTCAGTATATTATGAATTAATAAAAATCAAATACAATAAATCTCATTAAAATTTGTGTTTGTGGATCGGAGGCTATATTGAAAATAAAACATTTACAGATCACGATTTTACGTGATTTTTCATAAACTAACATAGTTTTAAATTATCCAGAGATATTATAAACCGCAAACTTGGGACGTAAGTCTCAGCCTCTTCAGAAACTCTGATTGCTCTGCAAAACCGCCCGAGTGGTACTAAGACGTATATGTACGAACGTATGAAAATAATAATTCTATTTAGTCCGTAAGTTAGATATTGGTGCCGATTCACAAACTAATCTTAATTTAGGCTATTGCTATCTTTTTCTCTCTAATAAAACAAGAAAGAGACGGACGTAAATTAGAGCTGTCAAATTTAGTTGACCTAATAATTCCATACAAATTAAGGGTACACGTAAAAACATTTCGACTAAAAACACATTAAAGCGCAAGGCGTAAACTAGTTTGACATCTCTAACTTAGTTCATAGCTATAGCGGTCCTTTTCTCGCACTGCCTTTTAGTAAAAGATAGCGATTCTCTAATTTTAGTTTAGTTATTGAATAAGATCATATCATATCATCATCAACCACATCATCGCTTACCATCAGGTGAGATAGTGGTCAAACGCGCCTTTCAACGATAAAAATAAAAAAAGAGAATCGGCAACATTATCAAAAAATATTGAACACTTACTCGTACCAAACCAATAAAAAATGACAAAGATAAAACGCATCAAAGTTCAGGAGTGGGGGCTTGTTACGTCACTTTATGCTAAAAAGTGCCACACAGCGGGATGCCACGCGAAACGCACTGTATCGTCCTCATTTTTTGTTTACCAACATGTTTGTCCTTCAATATTTTTTGGTAATCTAACTGACGGACTAATTAGATTTTTTTAGGCAACTACCATATTGGTTTGTGCTATGAGAGTCTCCGTTAATTTTATAGACTGGTGCCGATTCTCTTATTCAATTACTAAACTAAAATTAGAGAATCGCTATTTTTTACTAAAAGGCAGTGCGAGAAAAGGACGGCTATAGCTATAAACTAAGTAAGAAATGTCAAATGAGTTTACGCGACATGTTTTTACGTGTGCCCTTAATTTGTATGGAAATATTAGTTCAACTAAATTTGACAGCTCTAATTCACGTCCGTCTCTTTCTTGTTTTATTAGAGGGAAAAAGATAGCAATGGCCTAAATATGTTTAGTTTGTGTACAACAGAATCGGCACCATTATATATTTATCATTAAAAGTTGATGTACAAGGAAAATAACTTTACAAAGGCGGGCCTTATTGCCTTACGCTTTGGGCTTTTTTTGGGGGGTGGGAAATCATCCAATGACTTCTCCCGCTCTGGGTGGAGCGGGAGTGCGTGTCAGACTCTTACTGACTAAAACCCACCCCTGTTCCTTCCCCGCCTGAGTGCCCAGGGGTGCGGTAACACATTTTCAGAATTTATCCGCTACCCCTAGGCATGCAGGCACCGGCCACGATGGGCCCCGACGCTTTGGGCTTACATTAAACATGTATTTATTTCCCAGCGTAAAGGGCGAGCGGGTCGAGTTCGTCCCGGCGTATGCTTCACGCTGTGCTCGCGGGCGCGCTTCGACAAGCTGGACGAGCACCAGACCGCGGAGATGTTCCGCACGCCGTTGCATGAGTTAGCCCTCAGGTAAATAATTACTGTGAACCATATGCTTAGTATAAACTACTGATTTGTTGCCTCGGAAAGCACGTAAACCCATTAGTCCTGCGCCTGATCTCTCTCTGTCGTGACGGATTGCCGTCCCATCGGACTATGAGCGGAAAGGAACGGAGAGTGCACCTGTGGTTGCGCACGCGCTTGTACACTATAATATCTCCTGCGTACTTGGATAATCATCGTTGAGATTGGCCACAGTGACCGAAATTCAGTCGAGAGAATTACAGTACAACTATTTTCTTAATGTTCCTCGGCAATCATTGCATTTAGCAGCTGTCCTCCCATTTTTTTTTATTAAATTATGTTTAAAAAGTATTAACAACTCTATATACTTCCAAGTCGCTTTAGAGCGTCCGGTCTGCACCAAGTGCAAACGGCAACTGATAGAAATCCGACAACTGACGAAACACAAAGTTTGCCAAACAAATATTCTTCAGTTGATTGTTTTTCAGTTGGTTGCTAGTGTAAAGATTCGTGACATTATATACTATATTATGAAATTTGTACTGGATTAGTTAAGTTACATATAAAAATACCCTCTCATGGGCGCCAGGAGAAGGGTGTTAAGGGGTGCGTGCAACCCCCTAGCTTTCAATATTATATACAAAATCTGTCAAAATGATTAAAAAAGCGTCTTAGAAATTATTCCTAGCATGTGCTAAATTTTTCGAGCACGCTTCGTTTGCTCTTGCATCCCTCTTTTTTAGTCCCGTGTTAGTTATATTTCTGAATGAGGCCATGTGAACCCCCCTGAAAATAGTTCTGCCGGCGCTCATGCGTCACCCCATTCTGCGCCTAATTTCATGTAATAATATTTTATGTTTGCAGCATCAAGCTCCTGCGCCTGGGCAGTATCGGGCACTTCCTGTCGAAGGCGCCCGAGCCGCCGCCGCTGGACGCCGTCATCGAGGCGGAGGCGCTGCTGCGCGAGCTGGGCTGCCTCGACGGGCAAGATAACCTCACGCCGCTCGGCACCATCCTCGCCAAGTTGCCCATAGGTTAGCAATAACTTATCATTTCATCATCATCATAATTTCAGCTGAAAGACGTTCACTGCTGGATATAGGCCTCCCCAAAATGTCGCCAGGTCCTGGGCGTCCACTTTGTGGGAGGCCTTCCACTGCTGCGTCTTCCGGTCTTCCTTATCATTTACATAATCAGGAAACCCCAAGATAAACATTTGTGTTCGTCTGTCACAGAAACAACACTACGCTCTTTCTTTCTGTATTTTCTCGTTTCTTATAGTACTAAAATTAAAAAAGAGAAATTATTTAAACGCTAGGAATAAACAGCCTAACAGTGCGGACCATATACAAAGCGGAGAGGTTCAGTACATTTTGTCGATTTATGCATCAAATTTTAGCAGCAGATTTTTTTGGTTGGTTCCATAGTGAAATTTGTTCTTAATAATCAGTATTCCAAGACAGTTAAGCTGTGAGAATAACAACCTTATTTATAAAACTCTCTAAGCATATGCTTAGTTTAAATACTGATTAGCGGATTCTAAATTCAAATTCTCCATAGAAAATTTTTAATTAATAACCGGCTAATCAGTGTTTAAGCTAATCACATACTTATTTTTTTATAGCTAAGGTTCTAGTTCTAAAATAATGTTATACCGTTTTCGCAGAACCCCGGCTTGGCAAGATGATGGTCCTGGGTTTCGTGCTGGGCGTGGGCGACGCGCTCACCACCATGGCGGCCAACTCCACCACGTTCCCGGAGATCTTCGTGGTGGAGGGCCGCCGCAGGCTCTCCAACCACCAGCGCGCGCTGGCCGGCGACCGAGCCTCCGACCATGTCGCTATGCTTAACGCTTACCAGGTAACAAGTGGATACTAATTATATATCATTGATGAAGAAGTCAAAGAGGAGTGAGAGAGAGAGTGGAGGAGCTCGTGGCTAAAGTAATAACAGCCGCACGGGTCGATCCATCAGGTTAAGCTACGCATGCTGGGGTGGGTACATGGATGGGTGACCATCTATACATAGCGAGACCCCTCCGTGCCTCGGAAAAGCACGTTAAAGCCGGCTGTCAATCGTGGATCATTGACAGTCGTTACGAGTCGTCAGAAGCCCGAAAGTCTGACAGCCAGTCTTACTAAGGGGTATCGTATTACCCAGTAACTGGGTTGTGGAGGTCAGATAGGCAGTCGCTCCATGTAAAATACTGGTATTCAGCTGCATTCGGTTAGACTGGAAGCCGAGCCTAAGATAGTTGAGAAAAGGCGCGGGCAGATTGATTTGATGAAGAAGTCAAAGAGCAGTGGTAATCAGCCGCGACTTACAAGTTGTCTTCTTAGAAGCTGTAGGTTGGTTTAAACTCAGGCGCTTTACTTTGTGTAAATGATTTCACCACCACTACTTTCTAAACGGTGAAGGAAAACATCGTGAGGAAACCGGCATGTCCTAGAATCAAAAATTCGAAGACATGTGACACCAATCCGCATTGCGCCCGCGTGGTGGATTACGGCCCACACCCTCTCACAGAGAGGAGGCCTGTGTCCCAGGAGTAGAGCACATTAAAAGGATGACAACTGACTGACTGATATACAGGCAGAGGTTACACCTAATGTCAGTAACAAAATTATGATAGTCATTAATCTCTGTAATGATCGATTACAGAAATTGACATTTTCAAGCACGCAATGTATTGTGAACAATGCGATCTCAACGCTTCGCAATGAATGTAGGCGCGCGCGAGTGCGTAGTACGTGGTAGTGCGTAGTTACCTACCACGTCTTATACACACAGACACACCTGTGTTTGTGTGTAATATAATGTAAGTAAACTGTGTGTAGTATAATTATTGAAAAAAAAAACGCAAATTTTTTTTTCAAAAATTAGGAAAAAGCCGACGAAAAATTTCAACGCCAAATTCCAAAGTCCAGAATTATGTACTGAATCACTGGAACACGTATGTGCGCTCATGTACCTTACACCCTGTATAAATAGGATCAACTGTGTGAATGTTGGAAATTATCCCAAGGGAATGTACTGCCGGAATAAAAAGTAGGTTCCTATGTCCTTCTCCAAGGTTCATTATATCTCTATAATGTAACTAACAGAAAAACAGACACTAGTGCCAATTCTGTTGTGCACAAACTAAACTTAATTTAGGCTATTGCTATCTTTTTCTTTCTAATAAAACAAGAAAGAGACTGATGTAAATTAGAACTGTCAAATTTAGTTGAACTAATATTTTCATACAAATTACGGGTACACGTAAAATATTTCGAATAAAACACGGTAAAACGCAAGGCGTAAACTAGTTTGACATCTCTAACTTAGTTCATAGCTATAGCCGTCCTTTTCTCGCGCTGCCTTTTAGTAAAAGATAGCGATTCTCTAATTTTAGTTTAGTTAATGAATAAGAGAATCGACACCAGTCACTTTCGGATCTAATACTAGTATGGACAAACTCAGTAAAGTTACTGTACTGTAAAACCACGTCTTTTTTTTTAATCCAATGACTTCTCCCGCTCTGAGTGGAGCGGGAGGGCTTGTCAGACTCTTACTGACTAAAACCCACCCCTTTTCCTTCCCTGCCTGAGTGCCCAGAGGTGCGGTAACTCATTTTCAGAATTTATCCGCTACCCCTAGGCATGCAGGCACCGGCCACGATGGGCCTCGTCAGTGGTGGCTGACAACATCTCTTGAGGCGCGCGTGGAACACTACGCGCTGTCGACTCACGGGCCTGGTGCTGACCGGACGGCGAGCTACCCACTACTCGCCGTCCGCAGGCCCGGGTCTACGGTGGCCGGAGATCGTCTCGCGACGTCCTACGCCCAGTACGCCCAGTACCTCTCCTGCGGTGGTAGCGTTGTGTCTCAACTCCGTTGAGCTTCCCTCACGCGTCCCGCCTCCGCCTTCGCGAGCATTACTGCTGCGGGAGACGGCTTGTCAGACTCTTACTAACTAAAACCCACCCGTTTTCCTTCCCTGCCTGAGTGCCCAGGGGTGCGGTAACTCATAAAACCAGGTCTTATGTTAATTTAACGATTTGTTACAGATGTGGGAAAGAGAGCACGCGAAGGGTGAAGAAGCAGAGGTAAGATGGTGCGAGTGGAAGGGGCTGCAGCAAACCACCATGAGGGTCACCTACGAAGCCAAGGGCCAGCTTACTAGTGAGTAATGTATTATTTATTACAACTTTTAGATTTTCATTAAGTACAGGAAAATTAAAACTTAATGGTGGCTCGGAAACGAGGCGAATTGCTGCGCTGTAGCGAATTCATGTGACAGCGGGGCTTAGGGGAAGGTAATTTTTTTTTTTGAGGTTGGAAATCAGGGCGGGTCATACTCTTACTGACTAAAGCCCACCCGTGTTTCTTCAGTTGCCTCTGCCAAGGCCGCGGTGACTTTAGGGGGAGGTACTGCGCCGCGTAGAGTGAACTACAGTCTCCTTTAAGTTTGAGTGGACTGTACCACTTGTGCTAATTTGTTACCACTGATACTATTCTAAGCTTTAGTGAAAGAAATTGAATGTATTGAAAGTATAATATATTTTCGTAGAAGTCCTTATTTGACGAAACTTCACGAATTACAGCAAAAATATACTGTTTAAACGTGTTGGAAATTTATATAAATGTTTCGTTTAGCGATAGCGTTCAATACTCTTTTTCTAATTCCCTTACTGGGGAGTTTGTTCCGCCACTTCTCCCGAGCTAAAACTTTGGAAAGTGGTGTCGGGTAGCCGTTTTGAGGGACTGCCTTTTTGTAAATTACGACGAATAAAAAGTGCTGATATCCAGCCTGATTTGAATAATGACTTGATTTTGATTTTAAAATCTCTTCCTAGGAACATAAAAAAAAAACTTTGGTATCATTTTTCATTAGTAAAAATGTTGAGGATCATCAAATAATGTCAATTTAAGACGGCTCAGTTCGGTCAATAAATCGAGACCTATGACCTACCTATGACCGCGATTATCATATAAAAACGAAACGTCTATAGTTCAGTGGTTCATTAAAAATCATAACATACCACCATCCCCGCTTGGCCACTAGAGGCTATCCAAAGCGTCGACAGATGATAGCTAGTGTCATCTATTCATTATTCAAATATCTCATAATCATAATTCTAACTACACCATCTTTCCAGACATTCTGACAACATCTATCGGTTTTCCCGAAGAGTGCTGTGTGCCTCAACGCTGGCATCCTACTGGTTCAGACCCAACTCTGGACCTGGTCATAGCTCTCATGTGCATGGGGCTGTACCCTAACGTGTGCCTGCATCAGGGCAAGAGGAAGGTAAGGAGATAAGAATTATAGCTTATATTTTCCCATAAACTGAAGATATGTCCAAGAATCAATTTGAATTATTTGTTAATACAAACTCCACATTCACCCAAAACATTCCTACAATTAAAGGAAACCTACCAAAAAGGAAGTCTTTCTACCCCCTTCAAAAAATTCTAAAGTCACAAAAGTTGAGAAATATTTTTTTTTGCTTGCAACATCATTGCGGGAAATAATGTTGAAAGCGCCAAAGGACCATCCATGTATGGGAGTTGGACCAAGTGCTGCCCAGAATGGACACATAGTGTATTGTGTAATTATGTTCTTTGGGCTATTTCTTCTTCTTCGTCGTTCTCTCATTGCTAAGGATCGCGACCACATACGACGTGGCTCCCAAGTTTTACGGTATTCTTGCAATGTGGACCGCTCGGTATATGCTGCCTCGAATAGCCTTCTCAGTAAATAATCCCTAAATGTCTGGTGCAGAGGGTACGGGGAAACCACTACACTATTTTCCCAAGAAAACCACATGTAAAGTTGCATAAAGTTTGGGCTACTAGTCTAAATCAAAGCTCTTCAAAATCTATCCAAGGAGTTTCCAAAAAAAGAAATCAAACAAAATGTATTATTTAACAATTAATGTGCGCGAGAGTGTATGTGCGAGTTGTGTGTGTGTGTATGTGTGTGTGTGTTGTATGTTGTGTGTGTGCTATGTATATTAGTTGTCCAAGTCGATATAGGTATCTTTTTTATTTTTTAGAGTTAATTAGTAACAATTAAAACGCGTCCCAGCCTTACTTTATTTCTCTATTTTCTAATCCAATTCTAAATTCGCTTAGCACTCCAAAAGCAGCCAAAAGTATTTTCTGCTAACCAGAGAATGTATTGTGTCTAATAAGGTGGCATCTGTTTGTTGTTTGGTGGTGTCTGTTGGTGTGGTTCTGGTTGTGTGAGTAAACACTCACAAAAATAATATTTATCTCCATGCTCCATTTAATTATGCGCTAACAAGTGGTGTATAATTTAATTTTTTGATTATATTTTGGTTGCTATATTTTTATTTTCTGTTACACATAATAGGGTATTTTACAAAAAAAAATCAAATTAAACCGTCATCGTCAGTGAATTATCCAAAAAATACTCGACACGTATTTTCTCTTTTGTCATGTAAACAAAAAAAGAGGCCGATACAATGCGTTGAAATTTCGCGTGACGTCACGCTGCGCGACATTTTTTACCACTAAAGTGACGTAACGAGCCCACACGAACTTTGATGCGTTTTATCTTTGTTATTTTTTATTGGTTTGGTCACAGATAATATAATACTAGCGTACAGATGCCTCATCCCATACAAAGAAACGGTGCCGCCGTAACTACGGGTTTTCGTCTGGCACAAGTAACTTTTGTTCTTCGTTCGGGCCCGTCCTCTACACCTCGCTAGATGGTGTTAGCAGCGTCGGCTTGCAAGCTGAATGAATTTACTTGAAAAGTTTCACCATATTTTCTTACACGAATTATTTTATAGTATTTTTGGCACTTCATAGCAGTTTTACTGTATCCAAATTTGTCACTGTTCAAATTTTAAAGAGTCGAATGGATAAACTCTAAAACTTCAAACAGCGCCATCTATTGGTACAAGAAATATAGATGTCTAAGGATTCGTTCCAATAATCGTCTAAATTTGAATTACAAGCCAATTATTCCACAATTTTATGCTTAGGGCAGTATAATAAATAAGAAAATACAGTTTTTACCATATTTATTTTCAAAATATTACTTAAACTTCAATAAGAAATCGATGCTTATTACGCCATCTATTGACATTTATTTGAACTAAATTTTCTTTGTTCGAGATGAGACCCCGTGGTAAAGCAAAAAATACGCGTCCAATATTTTTTGGTTATTTAACTGACGGAATAATTTTTTTTTTTTTTTGTTTGGTAAAATACCATAGTATGTTATCATAATTGCTGCATACAATATTCTAGATTTAAGTTCTTCAAACTTAACAGACAGATTTGTTGCTGGGGAGTTTGTTGCGCTAATTCTTCTTTACAGCTAAACACTAGGAAGTGGTGACGGGCGGGCGTTCTATGGGGACTGTCTTTATGTAGAACTTTGACGTTCAAAAAGGCTGGCTCTCAACCTAATTTGAATAAATGACTTTTGATTTTGAAACCTTTGGGTCATTCTATTCTACAGGTCCTAACAACCGAAGGCAAGCCGGCTCTCATAGCGAAGACCTCAGTGAACTGCAGCAACCAAGAGCAGCGCTTCCCGTCGCCCCTGTTCGTGTTCGGGGAGAAGGTGCGGACGCGCGCCATCAGCTGCAAGCAGACCACCATGGTGGCGCCGCTGCATGTCTTGCTGTTCGCCAGCAGGAAGGTAGAGTGGGTAAGTTGAGAATCCACTAGCTTTTCTACTTATTCCACAGGAATTGTTTAATTTTTCGGAATAAACTATTTCTTTACAAAATCACGTCGATCCCTTACTGTGCTTACATCGTATTTTTTGTTAGTCATGTTTTTGCATCTAGGTTAGACTCATTAAGGGATTTTTCCAGGACAAAATTAGCCTGTCTCACTCTGGAGAGATTATTTATGAGAGATTATTTTTGAATCTCTGTGCAAATCACGCAACAGAAAGAAGGTCAAACCAAGAAATCGTAAATGATCTTTGAATAGGGAGCATGCAGGAACTATAGATGGCGCCACATAAATGTTAATGTCTAGTATTTTTACAATACAAGTCGCGGATTTCACTCACCAGATGGCAGTCTACGTTACGCGTGCTGCATGTGTGCATGATGCGCGTGTGTATACATCTACGGCAGTTTCGAATTTACTCCAACAGATGGCACAGACTACGTCGTGCATGTCCCCTATAGGGTATTTGACTCAATTTTATTGTTTTTATTATTTGTATCAAAAAGTTACTATAGCAAAAATCGAAAATAGAATCAAATCCGTTCAAAATTAAGCAAGTTAGAAACCTTTCAAATCTTGTGGAAGGGGTAACTGTCAAGTAACAGAAAAAGGATGCACGCACACACATCAGTATGACGTCACCGCCATTAGGCGGTGACGTCATACTTACGGCCTTAAGCTAACGGTTACGCGCGTATAAAAGAGATAGCGCGATGTTCCCACCACGCTCCCACTCTTCCTTATGCCAGTATTTGAAATGCTAATTACTGCTTCATTTAATAACCAATTTTGAAGCCGTTTTCAGAAAAAGATTCCGTTTTAGTGTTATTTGCTGTTGCAAAATATTGTACAAAAATAAACACAGGAGAATACGGAAAAATCATAATTGAGGTACTCTCATTTTGTAACTGAAACAAGACTTTTTTCAGAATGCTTTATGAGATTCGAAAGGTTCAGTGACTCGACGGTTTTTTCTTACCGTACGACAACATGTTTAAATTCGACGTTCCATGTTATTGGGGCTTTTAGTTCTGGGGCTATTACAACTATTTTCGAAAAGTTCAGTGACTCGACGGGTTTTTCTTACCGTACGACAACATTAAAATAATGGGGAACTTTTTTTGACCACATTTTTATTTATTAAAATTATATGCACAAGTAAAACACACTTTACAAAGGCGGACATCGGCTTCGGCATTTTCTACCAGTTGAACTTAGGGCAGTGCAGAGACAGAATATGGCAAGTGAATTTATATGAAAGACAAACACAATTTGAATACAGTTTTTTTTTTTTTGGCTCGCGTTTGACCTCTATCTCACCTGATGTATTTTTTTTATTGTTGATAGGCACGCGTTTGACCACGATCTCACCTGATGGTAAGCGATGATGTGGTCGAAGATGGAGCACGCTTGCCTAGAAGTAACCTATTCACTCTTGACTTTAAAGACTCCCAGGTTGTAGCTATCAGGAAACACAGACTTCGGCAGGGAATTCCACTCCCTAGCTGTATGCATGAACAATGTTCTACGAATTCATCAAATCAACGTTGTGTTGTTTCCAGATCGACAACGTAGTCCGTCTGGACAACTGGCTGAACTTCGAGATGAACCCGCGCACGGCGGCACTGATCACAGCGCTGCGGCCCGCCATCGAGAAGCTGGTGGAAAGAGCCGCCGCTGAACCTGATGCCGCACTGCAGTTCACTCCTACCGAGCAAAAGGTTTGTTCATCCTAATATATTATAAATGTGAAAGTTTGTATGGATGTTCGATGATATTATATGATGTCATTCTTTCACGCAAAAACTACTAAATAGATCTGGATGAAATTTGGCACAGAGATAGATTATAGTCTGGAATAATTCATCCATACTTAACATGCACGTAAAATTATAGCTTAATTGGAAACCGGGAAGTGGGTCAAATTTAACTTCTAAGATTTGTTTACAGTTACAAGTGAAGCTAAAATAAGTGTGTTAAAAAAGAAATGTTTCCCACAGGTTGTGGACTGCATAAAGTCTCTATGCATCATCGACGCTGGCGACTTCAACATTCAACGCGATTGTGCCGTCCCAACCTTCAGGCTCGATGGAGCCAAGAGGGGAAATAGAGGCTGGGGGACTACTGGACCCCGTGGCGGCACTGGAGGCACGGGCGGCAGCATGGGAGGAGGCATGGGAGGCTGGTTTGGCGGTTCCCGGGGAAGCTATGGCGGTCCCCGAGGGGGCGCTGGCGGTCCCCGAGGAGGATTTGGCGGTTCCCGAGGAGGCTTCGGCGGAAACAGAGGCGGTTTCGGCGGCAACCAATACGGCTTCGACGGTAACCAAGGCGGCTTTGGCGGTAACCAAGGCGGATTTGGCGGTAACCAAAGCGGCTTTGGCGGTAACCAAAGCGGATTTGGTGGCAACCAGGGAGGCTTCGGTGGTAATGACAATGGTTACGGTCGAGGTGGCTACGGAGGAGGATTTAGAGGGAGAGGACGCAGAGGAAATAACTGGTGAATATTTCTTCCTAAAGAAATTAGTGATATGTTGTGATTATTCTATTCTTAGGTAATAAAACTACTGTGTGTAATTTTTGTTTCATTTATTGACACCACTTGAAACAATATTGGTAAATACAAATTATTTTGGTGGGAATTCATACAATGTCTTCTCCCGCTCTGGGTGGAGCGGGCAAGCGTGTCAAGACTTACTGACTAAAACCCACCCCTGTTCCTTCAGTTGCCTCGGTGCACAGGGTAGCGGTATCTCTATTTTGAACTTATCCGCGACCCTGAGTGACAGCAATGAAACTTGAACCCTTCGGGTACGGAACCCTAAAAAAAATACCAGTCTTAGACTAATACATTAACCTTTTATAGTCTACTAGCAACCCGCCCCAGCTTCGCTCAGGTACAAATTATTCACCTAAACCTTCCTACATGAAACACTGTCTTTTGGTAAGTAGTTTTTGAGTTTATTGCATACACACGTGGCGGAGGACTTTGTTTTATAATATGTAGTGAAGGCCACAGCAGTAAACATTCCAAATTAATTCTGGATATATTTGGACAGAGGGATGAACGATTAGCGGACCGATTAGCGAGAGCAATAGAGCTTCGTTTATGTCCGTGACTACCGCCGGACCGCCAACGCCAATCGCTTCCATATTTGGTAAATAAGTAGTACTCCATATTTATAAACACAGCTAAAAGTTCCAAACTTTTCAAGCAGTCTGATGCAGTTGGTGGCAGTTATTGTAGTTCAATTATTGATTTCGTGCCACCAACTGCATCTGAATGCTTGAAAAGTTAGGAAGTTTTTAGTTGTTTTTAACAGTCAGGGTTTTTAAAAATATTTAAAAAAAAAAATATTTTCTACATTTTAGTTATTTTCTGTTCTATATTTGGAATCGCCTCCTCGAACCCTTTATTTTAATACCTTAGTATAGTTCGTCGACTTTCATTTTTTTCTTTTTCACACTATGGCGTCTGCTTGTCGCCATATTGTATTTTGATTACTGTCGTCTTTAACACTTGCAAGATTAAGACGAATCAATTGACGTAAGAATTGTTAAAATCGGCCTACGCGTTTGGTCTCTAAAGCGCCACAAAGGAACAAACATACATACCTATGCTGATAAACACATTATCCTCCCTTGCGACGCGCAGTCGGGTAAAAAACATTAATGCCGGCTGTACACACTCGTCTCGTTCGCGTCGCGTCGCGTAGCTCTCGTCCCGTAGAGGCTCGACACGAGAGCCTGCGAGAGACGCGACGCGAACGATAGGGCACCATCTACACGCTACCACCGCAGGAGAGGCACTGGGCGTAGGACGTCGCGAGACGATCTCTGGCCACCGTAGACCCGGGCCTGCGGACGGCGAGCAGTGGGTAGCTCGCCGTCGGATCAGCACCAGGCTCGTGAGTCGACTAGGCGTAGTGTTACACGCGCGCCTCAAAGTGATGACTGTCAGCCACCACTGACGGGGCCCATCGTGGCCGGTGCCTGCATGCCTAGGGGTAGCGGATAAATTCTTAACATGTGTTACCGCACCCCTGGGCATTCTGGCAGGGAAGGAACAGGGGTGGGTTTTAGTCAGAGTATGACACGCCCTCCTGCTCCACCCAGAGCGGGAGATGTCATTGGATGATTTCCCAACCCACAAAAAAAAAACCATCTACACACTCGTGGTGTCTCAACGAGCGTGTACATCCGGCATAACAACCAAGGCTGAATGGTTGTCAGGTGGTTTTTGCAGTCAGACCAATTGATCCATGTGGCTACATGTGTAGCCTCTCTGTGTGCATATCTCAAGACGGAAGAAACGGTTGCGCACGTGCTCCATGAGTGCACGGGCGTCGCCGATACGAGTATACGCATACGAGCCTTAGGCTCACCGAATACCCTCAAAGACGACCTGCAGGAACTGGGAGGACTAATCTTCTTCTGGAGAGAGGTAGGCTAGTTGAAGTTAAGGCCGCTATGACCCAAGGGTCCCCTATGGACTGAGTGCGGAAACCAGATCACCAGATAGATAGCTCTCTAGTTTCAAGTCACATGAATTGAAAATGTTATCACTTTAAAATAATAAAATTACTAGACTTTGTACTTGGGACTTTATTTGTATCATATATTTTATTCCTTTTTTATTATAAAAATTATTCATCACTATTATTGCTTTTCATACAATCTTACAAACTAATAAGTATGGCAGTATAGAAGTAACTACCATAAATAATTTCAGATAAAATATTTAAGTGCTGGCATGAAGTGTTGCATATACACCTTATTGCATGAATGTGCGGTCACTGAATTGGCCTCACTCTCACTCTGATGGGGCCCACTAGTAATGGTGGGCTGATACCAGTCGGGGGTGCATGTGAATTTAATCGTACCCCGGGCCCCCTGACTGATGGTAGTGGTAGGAACTGTGGGTGTTTTAGTTGGCAGAAGACGAAGAGTATCCTAAGGATTTCCCCACATAAAAAAAAAGATAAAATATTTAAGAAAACTGACAGTTTATGCAGTGACAGTAAGTAGTACAGGATTTATTATGTGATTTAATCAAAAAAGCTTTTGGTCTAACTCTCAATAGAAAGGCCCTGTTGCTTCATAGTCTCTACTTGCAAATACAAAGGCATTCTGCCACTTTTGAGTTTTGCTCTCTTATGTACTTTTAGCTGATGTTTCATCATCTGCTTTCTATAACCAAATGCTTTTCCACAAATGTTACAAACATGGTCCTTTATCCCTGTATGGTCTACTTTATAGTGTAACTCTAATTCACGTTTAGTATAAAAGCCTCTACCACAAGTTTCACATCTAAAATCATGTTCTCCCTTATGTGTCAAGGTGTGTTTGTTTAAATTACTTTTATTTATAAATCTAGAAGGGCATTGTGCACATTGGTATGGTCTTTCTCCAGTGTGTGAGCGCATGTGCATTTTTAGGGATTCACTGAACCTTCCTCTGTAAGGACAAAGAGAACATTTGAAAGGTAGTTTGTAAAAATGTGTTAATCTATGACGAGTGAAATGCCCTTGCACAATGAAGTTTTTCCCACAAATATCACACATATATGAAGGCTTCTCTTTGTGTAATGCTAAATGCTTTTTGAAATACAATTCTGTGTAAGAGTTGTTGCAGACAGGACATACAATCTTTTTATTCTCATGTTCTTCAGTCTGTCTGTGATCAGCATACTCTTTGAATGTATCAAATGATATTTCACATTTTTTACAATAGTATAACTTGTTCTTTTTGTCTTTGGGTTCATATTCCCAAGAGTTGTTGTCATCTTCAGGGTAATCAAATGTATCATCAGTATCAGCCGTTAGCAACTTTTCAGGAGGATGTTTTAGAATTTCATCAGACTGTTGTGCAGTTTTCTTAAATAAGATTGCTCCTTGTAGAAGAGTGTAGCAAGGCTGACACAAGTACTTAGGGTACGGATCATCTATTCTTATTTCAATGCCAGCAAAAGCGTTGAATGAATCGGATATGTCTTCTGCTGTTTTGTGTCCGAAGATAGGTATAAAACCTTCTTTGAGACAAACCCTGCACACGCTTTCATCGTTGAGTTCTTTCTTGATGCTGATTTTTTCCCGTGAGTTTTCGTCGAGCGAGATACCGCACGTCGAATTGTCCCCTGCGCTCGCACTTCTGGCATTCATCTGTTTGCAATGTAACATTTTTAACAGTAACATTGACAACGTCATAATGATTTTTTCTTTTCAGCGAATTACGCTGTTGTAGTTGAACACAGTAAAATGCTTATATCAACTGTAGCTAGAGTATTGTTTTCTTTCTTTTGATTTTGTTTCCCTCGGCCACCTAACAACGATAACAAAACAATATTTGTAGAGTAGAATGTGTCAATGTCAACTGTCAATACACAATTATTATTTTTTTATTATCCCCGAAGGGAAGGCTGAAGTCTTTTGACCATATTTCCTAGTCTTACGTAGTGTATGTTATGTTATGAAGTGGTTTAAACAATAAACAGATCAGAGAACAGATAACACTACTGGTATATTAAAAGTAGATCGAGACTATACGAGTTATATGGTTTAAAAAGATATAGGTTTGATACTCCTTTTCTAGAGTATTAAAAATATTGTAAATTGTTTAAAAGAAGATTTGAGTTGCTGCTAAATCTAAATTTTAAGCGATACAATTAAAAATTCTAATAATAAAATAAAAGCCACTTGGAAAATAATAAATAATGAAACTAGAAAGTCGGTTAAAACAGTAAATCAGCTAGAGATTCTATTCGACAACAAATTATTTAATAAACCAGTTTTTAAGTATGTTGCCAACATACTTATATCTGCAACTCGCTCCTTAAATTCATTCCCGTCTAAAGCTGAAAGTCTTTTGAATGGTAGTGTGCCTAAGTGTAATCAATCATTTAGTTTTGAGCACGTAACACCACATGACGTACTTAACGCTTTTAACTCTCTAAAATCTGAAAACACAGGTGATTACTGGGGCATCTCAGTCAAACTTTTGTGTAATATAATAGACATCGTAGCGCCCTATCTTGCTGTAACTTTTAATAAATGCGTGGACTTAATAACTTCTCCTGATCTCATGAAATGTAGTAAAGTCATACCTCTATTTAAATCAGGCAATAAAAATGACATAGACAACTTCAGGCCTATTTCTATCCTACCTGCATTTAGCAAAATATTTGTAAAGTTAATACTCAAGCAGTTGCTAAGATATTTTAATATAACAATAATAAACAAGACTACAGATGCGGGTGTTGCTCTCGTAAAACATATATTCATTTTGTGATCTCTCCGAAGCTTTTGATTGCGTACACCATGACACGCTCTTGCGTAAGCTGCGTCATAATGGTCTCGAACTACTCTACGTCAAAACGAAGCTCTAAATGTAATTGATTCTTATTTATGTAATAGGTTTCAACGGGTAGATATCAATGGTGTAAAGTCTTCCGGGCTACCAGTTCATTTAGGTGTTTCAAGGCTCGATTTTGGGACCATTTTTAAAGGGTATCTGTGACGTAGTACTGTTTGCAGATGATACATCTCTTATCTTTAAAATAGTTTTTTTTTATTGTTGATAGGCACGCGTTTGACCACTGTCTCACCTGATGGTAAGCCATGATATGGTCGAAGATGGAGCACGCTGGCCTACACGTGACCTATTCACTCTGGGCTTAAAGACTCCCAGGTTGTAGCTATCAGGAAACACAGACTCCGGCAGGGAATTCCACTCCCTAGCTGTACGCACAATGAATGTGTTCTCAAAACGTTTTGTGCGTGTGGATGGGATGTTCACCAAGTACCGGTGGCACATCGCCGTATGTCTTGTGGTCCGCTGATGGAACGGGCTTGGCGGAATTGAATTATGCAATTCCGTCGCACACTCCCCAAAATTTAATCGATAGTCAACCGACAGGCTAGCAACTCGGCGTCTATGCCCAAGATTTTAGAGCTTCGACTCGACGAGCCTATCATTGCCGATGATCCTCTTGGCTCGTTTCTGAATTGACTCAAGGGTATCAAGCTGGCATCTGGCAGATCCGTCCCAAAGATGAGAGCAGTACTCCATACACGACTTGCGCTTGATAGAGTTGGAGCAGCTGTTCCGGCGTGAAATACCGTCTCACCTTTGCGAGGATTCTCAACCTTTTGGCAGCCACTTGAGCCTTTGCCTCTATGAGGGGATTAAAATTGAGGCTAGATGTTAAACCAAGAAGATCATTGGTCGGTTATTGGCACGGTCACACCTCGGAAAGATGGAGCCGGGTGAAATTGGCTCCTTTTATCGGAAAAAAAGACACGCCTGGGTCTTAGTAGCATTGAACTTGACGAGATTGGCATCGCCCCATTCTGAGATAGCCTGTAAGGACAAGTTCAAGCGTCCAACCATGACCTTTCGGAGAGATTGGACCTGAGACCCGCTAGCTCGTGCGTCAGGCACGTATCTCTCGGCAACAGTGCTGTCGTCTGCATACCCAAAGGTACCGGGTTTTAGCAGATCGTTAATATGCAGCAAAAGCAATGTTGCCGAGAGCAACGACCCCTGAGGAACACCGGCATTAATAGCCAGCAGTCCGGACGAGCAGCCATCTATGACCACTCGGATAGACCGATCCCTCAGGAAATCTGTAATCCAATCACACAAACCGGTGGGCAGACCGAAGGAAGGAAGCTTGGCAATTAGGCTACCGTGCCAGACCCTGTCGAAGGCCTTCGAGATGTCAAAGGAGACCTCAAGGGCTTCCCCTTGTTTCTCGATGGACTCACTCCAGATGTGAATGGCATACGCTAGAAGATCCCCATGTAACAAGGCACTGTTAAAGCCTTGTTTATTTTTTGACCTCTATTCCAAAATTACGTTCTTTGCTACCTTTTTTAATTTCAAATTCAAAAATTACTTAGTTTTCTCTGTCATGTCTCTGTTTTTATATTAAAAAATCAGCGTTCTAATTCTGCAGCCGAGCTACTCGAGCTAGTAGAAGCTCTTGATTATCATTTTTCGTCTCTTCAACTGTCAGTTACCAGTTTCCTACAATTGTGCAATAATACAATTTAATTACATAACTAGTCACAGTGTATGTGTTCGTAATATTATAATAAAGCCCTCTGTTGTAAATAACAAATATAATGTGTTAACTCGTCGTGTGTTATTATTCATTCAACTCCTCATCTCCGGTCCTGCAACGAGACACGCCCTCCGTACCGTGACACCCAGTTGACCGATTTCGGCGGTAAGCCGTATTGTCGGTCACTGAGGATATCGTTAGCTTCTAGGTAAGCCAGGAGCTTACCATTCAGTATACGCTACCGAGATGAGCCAATAATTTGCTGGGTCAGCTCGACTACCCTTCTTGGGCATGAATTGCACGTTAGCCTGCTGCCAAGCCATCGGCACTTTTCCAGTCTCAAACGAAAGGCGAAATAGGCGTGTCAAGATCGGAGACAACTCAGGCGCACAAGTCCTCAGTATAATTGCCGGTATCCCGTCGGGGCCACTAGCCTTGTTCACGTCTAGGTTACGCAGTACCCTTCGGACAGCCTTCTGATGAATGCGAATGTCCGACATAATCGACGCGCATACACCAAGGGTACCAGGGGGCCTTGCGCCACCAGGATCTAGATGCGAAGATTCCGCAAACAGAGAGGCAAACAAGTTTGCTTTCTCCTCAGCGGAGTGGGCCAGTGACCCGTCGGGTTTCAGCAGTGGAGGTAGTGAGGGGCGGCAGAAGTTCGATTCAACCGACTTAACCAGGGACCAAAACGTCTTACTACCAGCTGGGTATGAAGCAAGTTTGTTCCCAATTCGACTAATGTGGTCAAACCGAGCCCCCCGCAATACCTTCTTGCTGGACTTTGTAGCCCTGTTGAAGGCTCTCTTCTTCTGATTCACGTCATTTGCTTTGCGCGTCCGAGCGTTGACCCATGCCAGGTAGGCCGCGTGTTTAAGCGCATCAGCGTGATTGCACTCGGCACCAAACCATGGTACGTCACTGAATGTGTCATGGTACATCGAACTATGGTTACGTCAGAGAATGGAATGTAGTACTCCCCATTCCTTGCCGCAACACATCCGTCACGGCGTCCTCGCACGACGTAACATCAGTCGAAGAAAAGCTAGTGGGCTGCCAAGGATAACACGCTAAGAAAGATCGCATGCCATCCCAATCTGCTGACCTGTATCGCCAAACCCGCCTGGTGCCTGTAGGGCTAGGATCGGGCGGGGAGTAGACGGATACAGACTTCACCAGACAGTGGTAAGAAGCACACCAATAGGGTGAAGAAATCGACACCGAGTAACGGTCTGGATCTGTTGTCAGCAGGTCCAAGCAATTGGCTGTGTGGGAATCAACATCCGGCACTCTCGTTGCTCCTTGGACCAGCTGGGTGAGATGTAACGCTAGCGCTAGCTTACGCGTCTCTTGTCTTGTCCAGCATGGTCTGTGCACTTGTATGGGAAAAGCCATTTCTGATTGTGGGCATTAAAGTCCCCCAGTAACACCAATTGGGCAAAAGGGTACCGCTGCTGAGCCGCATCCGCCTCCTCACTGAGGTGTTGTGTGAGCTTAGTTGTCTCCAAATCACCGCTGTGCGAACGGTAGACACAGGCGTAGATAATTTTATCCAGGCCTGTGTCCACTAGGACCCAGAGCGTTGAGAACCTGGAGTCCTTAAGGTTGCGGAGACGTCGATAGCTGATGTCATCCCGGGCGTATATGCATATACGTGGTTTAAAGTTGTGCTCCAGGGTAAACCCTGGGTAAGATAGGTACGCCACGTCTGAAGGACATCCGATCTGCGTCTCCGAAAGGAACAAGAGAGCTGGTTTCTCAGTCTCTAGGTAGTGGTGGACTGCGGCGAGATTTGAGTGCAGACCTCGTATGTTGCTGAGGTACAGTTGCTCGTATGTGCGACAGTTGTTGGGGTAGCCTTTCATGAGTGGCTAGCACACTACTTGGGCCCCCAACTACCTGCGGTCGGCCAGCGGTGTACCGTGCCTCGGATCCCGCTACACTCCGCGACAAGTCTCCCGATACACCCATAGCAGCGCGAGCCTGGTTGGTCTGCCTGTAATGGAACAACTATTTCGACCCAACTCGTCTGAATTGGCTACACTGAGCATCGTACCAGAACACGGCCAGGCCGCTTGGCGGTACGTCTTTGCCCAGTGGGTGGTCGCAAGCCATCGGACGAAACCTACCACCAGTTAGTGTCACCTGATTAGCACCATCCAGGGACCACGTGTAGGGATTCAATGGGTATACCTACTCCTAAAACGCGGGTGACTCGGCCCCTAAAATAGAGAAGATAGGATAGATGAGATTTTGATAACGTAGATAGTGCTCTCTCCACGGTTGCGGATTGGTTTACGACAAATAACTTAATTCTCAATGCTAAGAAAACTAAATGTATAAAGTTTGCCTTTTCTAATGTTATAAATCTAGGACCCAATGTCATCTTAAATATAGAAGTGCTTGAAACTGGACTCGGCAGTTTTTTTGGGTATAACTGTTGATTCCAAACTTAAATGGAGCGCACAAATATCAAGCCTATCGGGAAGGCTCAGCTCTGCCGCCTACGCCGTCACAAAAGTTAGACAGTATACTGACGTTGAGACAGCACGGTTAGTCTATTTTAGTGATTTCCATAGCGTTATGTCCTACGGTATTCATTGTGGTGTAAAGCTGCGCACAAACAAAATATATTTGTATTACAAAAACGTGCTGTACAAGCACAATATACAGGTTAGGGTCAAGAGTTTCCTTAAGACAAATTTTCAAATAGATTGGAATTCGCACGGTGGCATCTCAATTCATTTTTGCAAACATATTTTAAATTAGACAAAATATACATATAAACAAAAAGACCAGTTATATCCACAATTCAAACACCAGAAATAAGCATTAACTTCATGTTCCTTCCTACCGTCTTCGTAAGGTTCATGGTTCGTTTGAGGGTCTCGGTATCCACTTTTACAATAAGCTACCCCTTTCTTTTCTTGACCTGCCTTTTAATACATTTAAAACTAAAGTTAAATCTAGTCTCTGTTCGAAGGCATTCTATTCCATCAACGACTATTTGGAAGATAAGAATAGTTGGTCGCTATGTTGAACGCAAGACAATGTTACACTTGATGTTCTTTCTCCACAATTAGGTAGCTTATGGTTATGACAGATTATATGAGTTCATTGCATATAATAATTGTTTACCTACTAATTTTACTATTATGGCCCTAGTTTATCACTTGTGGCTTCGAATCACAGCCCTTTGATAGATTCTATCGTTGCACATGTAAGCAGGCACACCAGTTATGTATGGAGGCTTATTTAATTTGGTTTAGTGTTTAAGCTTGAGCTTGTTTTTTAATGACATAAGTGAGTGTGTTAGCTAACAAGTGGCGGATAATTTATTTTTATGGTTATATTTTAGACGATATATCTTTATTTTTCTGTTTATATACATATGTTAAGATATTTAAACAAATATGTTAAGATTGTTCCATATAATTATATAGATTTAAGTTCTTCTAACTTAAGACGGATGTGTTGCTGGGGAGTTTGTTGGCCACTTCTTCTTCACAGCTAAAACACTAGGAAGTGGTGACGTGCGGGCGTTTTTGGGGGACTGTCTTTATGTAGAACTTTGACGTTCAAAAAGTGCTGGCTCTTAGCCTAGTTTGAATAAATGCCTTTTTATTTTGATTTTTGAGACATGCGATTGCAGCAATTCAGGAAGGTTAACTATCATTTAGGTATTGAAGAGTTTCATTGACTATCTCCGAAGTTGTTTATCAGATCTTCAGCTGTAAACGGGACCACTCGAGAAGTACCTTTAACCTTTAAAACAATTTTTTTTTTTTTTTTGCAAATCGGTCCAGGCGTCTTCGAGTAATCGGGGAATATACCTACCTACTTACTTTTCTTTTCAGGATTAGGTAAAGAAGCGTCCGTACCCGAAGGGTTCAAATGGAGCCCATGTATAATTGGTCAAAATTTCAATTGGTCCCTGGAGCACCGACGGCGGAACAATACTCAATTCTCCATAGCCCAGTTGGTAATTGGACGATGGAAAAACGTAATTTTCCCCATAGATGGTCAAATTTCAATTGGTCTACGGAGCACCGAAGGAAAGTAAAAACCTTACATGTTTTGCTTTTGGGGAAAAGGATAAGTAATTGAGGTACGTACATAAGTACCCCTATTGATAAACCGGCAAAACTTCATATTTCTCAACCACACAATACCTATGTATTCAATTATCAGAAAGTTTGCTGCCATAACTGTGTGGCAGTAGCTTTTTTTCGCGATTTCAGGGTTTGTCCCATAAAGATGTTATAGTGAGTGACCCCTTTTCAGGTTTTGCTTTATTTCTGTTTTGTTTAATCAGTGATGTCATAAGTAATAAAACTATTGTAATTTTGGTTACATTTATTGATATATTTCACTTGAAACATTGGTAAAAATGATAAATAAAAATGGGTACCTACATACAATGATTTAAATGAATACAGTGATTACACATAGTGAAAAAAGTTATTTTACAGAATAATTAAATTATTATGAAAAGATGTATTTCATGCAATAGTATAATATTACCGTATGCAAAGGCATAGGTTATTCCGTTATTTGAATAAAAAATAGTAGCAAATCTACATCTAGAGACCAAAGAAACGGGCACAATTTCAAACAAAAAAGGCCACAGCATAAAAAAATTGGCTCACGAGCCAAAACCTTCGTCATTCAACCGGGTTCTGAACAACGATCAGTATGAAATCCTTATCTGGAGCAACCATCACTTCGCTTTTTCTGCTGCGTATCCTTAGAAACGTCAAATCATTCGTAGGGTCCAGATCTCGCACTACAGCCTTCGCTTTGTCGACCAATGAACTCATAAGGCCCGCGTATTGTACCGAAATATGGTTGTCTAGAGTAGTCTTGATCGGTATACCTTCGCCATTCACAACTATGACTCCTGCCACTCCTTTATGCAGTGCCAACTTGCGAACTGTCTCTTCGGCCTCGTTTGCCATTTTTGGTCTGGAAACTAGACTGACCCAGAAAACAGCTTTCAAAGTTTTATTCCAAAACTAGGAATTATTTCGTCGATATCGTAGTTTTTGTGGCAATTCTGTTGTCAAAGCGCAAATTCGAATTAAGTACAATGCAAATGATTTTTTCTCGTACATATGGCCAGTACTTTTGAAACGCTCGCGAAAGGAGGTTCGATGATCTAAACCTTTTTTAAACACATCACACAGACACTTTTATCTGATGGAGCGTGTGTTTATCTCTCAATTAAATATTGAATAAGCCATTAGAACGGTCGTTAAACTTTACGATTCATTTGTCTTGTTGACACTTTTAGTTGTCGGGCCAACAAGACGTCTTGTTGCAGCTGTTGCTATGGTTGCTATTCCGTATTATTATTGTACTCTTTGGTTGCTATACTGGCGAGCTAGCAGGCAGCAAGTCGTCGCTATGGGACTGAAGGAAAATGTATAGAAAACACATGTAGTACTTAGTATCTTCTTACACCTACCTCTAATTGTCTTTGCATTACCCAAAGGTTTACCCTCTGTATTAGTGTGCATAAAATATTAAATAGATAAATAAGTACCTAACGTAACATGCAAAACTCTTTAACTATTAAAGAGTTTTTAACCGACTTCAAAAAGGAGGAGGTTCTTAATTCAACTGTATGTGTTTATTTTTTTGTTACGCGATTACTCTGATACTTGTGAATATATTTTGATGATTCTTTTTTGTTTGGTAGGTTATTCTTTAGAGATGGTCCCTTAAAAAAGGAGTAAGAGTAGGTATATTATAAATGTATTGTGTAAACAGTTGTTGGTTAACCAACTATCTAAATAAAATATAAATTATATCTAAATTGATTCAGCGCCTTTCGGGTATTACTTTAATATTTAGTTTTAGTTCTGGGGTACAACAACTAAAAAGTGAAAAATATAAATAAATAACATTTTTACTATAAATTGTATTCTTATTACAAATGTTATGTATTTTTATTTTCCGACTTCCAAAAAGAAAATACACTAAAATTGCAAAATAACTACCTCTTAGGCCCGGCGGACAAACCCGGGTTCTCAATTTGAATCCCGACGACAACCCGGGTTGGCAGCCGATTATTTTTTTTTTTTTCACATAATTTTTTTTTCTATTTTGTCAAACTCACCGGTGAGTTTCAGTGCATAAGAGGTTTCGGAAGTCTTGTATCACTTACTCTACATCATTCGTCATTCTCCTGTCCTTATCACAATTTATTTGGGGTCGGCGCAACATGTCTTTTTCTTCCATACTCCTCTATTAGTTGTCATCTCTGTAGTCATCCCCTTTTTACCCATATCCTCTTTCACACAGTCCATTCATCGTTTCTTTGGCCTTCCCCTACTCTTATAGCCATCCATACCCATACAAAAGACTTTGCTCGCGACATTTCAATTTCTTCATTCATCCTCATCACATGCCCATACCACGACAACCGATTTCCACTCAACTTTTCAGTCAGCGGTGCCACTTTCAGACTTCTTCTTATATGCTCATTCCTAATTTTATCCATGCGCGTAACAGCACATATCAGCTCTTAGCATTCTCATCTCAGCTGCATACAATTGCTTTTCGTTCATCCCTTTTGTGGCCCAACATTCTGAACCATACAAGACAGCAGATCTGACCATTGTTTAATAAATCTTCCCATTAAGTGTAAGGGGAATGCGGGAGTCGCAGACAGTCCCGGTGACCTGCGCCATTTCATCCATCCAGTGTTAATTCTGTGCTTAACAGTCCGATTTATTTCGCCATCGCTTTGCACGAGTGAACCGAGATACCGAAAATCGAAGCAGACTGGCAGAAGCGCGCCATCTAGCGCTATAGCTTCAGAACTGCAGAGACCGCTGAAAACGCAGAACATGTATTCAGTTTTGGTTCTGCTGATTTTCAAGCCAACTTTCTCCAGCTTCTGTTGCCATTTCTCCAATCTGCTCTGGATCTCAAGTCCGTCTTCACCGACCAGAACAATGTCGTCGGCAAACAGCATGCACCAGGGTGCCTCCTCCTGTGTTTCCGACGTAAGAGCGTCCATAATCAACAGGAAGAGGTAAGGACTTAAAGCCGACCCTTGATGCAAGCCTACAGCCACACTGAACTCGTCGGTGTTGCCAGCAGCCGACCAGACGTAGGTGCTAGATTTACTGTACATAGCACGAATCAACTCTACATACTTCTTAGGCAAACCTTTCTCTTTCAAGGCCCACCACAACACATCCCAAGGTACCCTATCATACGCTTTCTCAAGATCAATCAACACCATATCCAAGTTCTTGTGCACACTTGTGTACTTCTCGCACAATTGACGGAGAGCAAAGGTGGCGTCCATTGTCCCTTGACCTGGCATAAGCCCAAACTGGTTCGGGATAATCTCACTCTCCTCTCACAATCTTTTCTCTATCACTTTCTCCCATACTTTCATTCTATGTGACATGAGCTTTATCCCTCGATAGTTGTTGCAGTCCTGTACATCCCCTTTATTCTTGAAGATGGGCATAGCGAACTATTGCACCATTCTTGTAGGATCACTTCTTCATACAACAAATGATTGAAGAATAAAGTCAGCCACATACATCCATCCTCTTTTAAACACTTCCATACTTCTTCTATTTTTCATACATTCAACTGCCTTTTACTTCATCCATGCTAATTTCTTTCACCAAACCCTTAGTTACTTGTAGCTCTTTGAGCACACCATTCCATTCATTCTCTTCGTTCATCAACTTTTCAAAATAAACTTTCCATCGCTCTTTTATTTCGTCATCTTTCGACAAGACTTTACCGGTTTCGTCTTTCATACATTTTATGTGGGTTATATCCCTTGTTCTCCTTTCTCTTACTTTTGTAATCCGGTACAGCTCCTTCTGGCCTCTAGGACTGTCCAGTAAGTCATATAATTGTTCCTGCGCCTTAGCCCTGGAAACTGCAACAGCCTTTTTTGCCTTTCCCTTCCATTCCTTATAAATTTTCTTCGTATCTTTATTCAAATTATCATTTCCGTTTTCTACATTCTGCCATACTTAAACGTAATTTTCTTTTCTTTAAGCATCTTTTGCACATCTTTATTCCACCACCATATATCCTTTTCTATCATGCCTTTCCCTTGCGATTCTCCAAACACATATTTTGCTACTCGCCTTAAACAATCCGCCATGTCTTTCCAACGTTCATTCACAGAAAAATCTGTGAATGAACGTTGGAAAGACATGGCGGACATGGCGGATGGCGAAGGATATGGAAGGAAAACCTTCCATATCCTTCATTTCTATCATTTTATCTACCACTTGACTCTAAACATACTTGCACACTCCTCATTTTCTATCATACGCCATCTGATTTTGGGTGGGGGCCGTTCTGTGTTCCTACTGGACGAGACACTGACTGTTACGTCCATCATAATGAGCCTGTGTTGAGAAACTAAGTCTTCGCCTGGCAGCACTTTACAGTTTTTTACTGTTTTGAGACTGTTTCGTCTCACCAAGAAAAAGTCAATTCCGTTTGCCATCACTTCCACAGTAATAAAACTTATATCCTTCTCCTTTAGAGTTGAATTTACTTTTTACTTTCGTACTCTAAAAGTAAAATTCTCTTGCATTTGCACCCTTCCATTTCGTTTCTTGCAAACACGCTATATTTATCCATCGCCTTTTTAAGTCATCTGCTAACTCTCTTCCTTTTCCAGCTCTCACACCTCATTCTCCATTTACTCTACATTGTTTTGAATTAAACTATGGAAAATGGATTTAGTTAGGCAGGCAATTTGAAGCAGCGCTACAAGCCGCGCGCAGACTTATCGTGCGCGCACTCTGTTACGTCTCAACGAAACGAAACGTACATTCTGTCGACGTCTGTCTAGTGTTTCTGTTAAATAGTGTCGACTGTCAGAGGTTTTTGGCGGGATTTTATCAAGTGAAGTTCAGTGGCTGTTTTAATTATTCGTTTATTGATTCCTAGTAGATATTGTGATGTAAAATTGGTGTAGTTTTGTGTCTCAAGTGTCAACGCAAATGAAAAATTTGTGGAATCATTGAAACAGGCGGGATCTCGGTAAAATGGCTGTGAATTTTATTGTAGTATTGACTACCTGAGCGAAGTTTGCAGAGAAGGCTGATTCGACACATTTGTTGCTACTGCAAAAAACATTAGAATGTCTTACATCTGCATTCTAATTGGAAAAGAAATTAAAATACACTACTAATGACTAGGCAGTATGGTCTCAAACCTTAGCCTGTTCTAAAAGGAACAAAAAAAAAAAGAAAAAAAAACGTCTCGACTGTCAATGTCAAAATAACCTGGAAGTGGAAGGGCCGAAGTAAACATGAGGTTATATACTTTAAAAATAACAAAATATTTCTGAATTGGTCAGCTAAAAATAACACTTAAAATAGTTGTAATTCAGGAAACCAAAAACTTTTATAATAGATAAACATGAACACGATCAGGGTAAGGCATCTACACCTATCGTCAGTGAAAATAATTTGGTTTCTTTGGCCGAAATTGGTTGTTTAATGCCTTAATTTTCAGAGTTTATGGCGTTCAGCGCCCGTGGTACGCGGTGCCCTATTGTCTAACTACACTATCCGACCTCTTTCGGCGGCTACAGTGGTTCCTATACAGAAGCCTATCGAGCCAGTACCATCGTCGACTGTGGAACTCGATAAGTTATATAAACGAGTAGAACTTGAGATGAGGGGCATCGACCCCGCGGTACTGCTGAGCTATACGTGGTTCTGTGTGGCGGCAGCCTCGCATTTGGGTATAGAAGTTACGAAGAGGTATGTTTTTAGGTTATTCTATTAAGAGTAAAATAAACATATCCTTTCCTTAAACCTTTAGTAACCATCTGTGGTGGCTATAGATTATTGCAAACATTAAGTGATACTCCATATAGTTTTACCATACCCAAGTACCAATATTTTCCTTTTGCAATGGTCATTCATTATCAATTTTTAATTACAGTTGGGCACTAAGAAAAGCCGAAAAAGAAAGGCACACCCTTCTCCGTTGTGTCCACATTTACAAGAAGCACAGAGTTCAATATGAAATAAGAACGTACTTCAGATTCATACATCTGCAAAGACTCACAGAATCTACTTGTGATACATACCTAGAGTACATCCAGAGGAATCTTCCCGAAGGGTGTGCACTAAAGGTTACGAAGGTTGAATGCCAAAAGCTACCAGAACACATAACACCTCCTACAAATGAATAAGTCTAAGTTTGTTACGTAGAATTAGAATAAAAATACGAAATAGTATGCCTTTAATTTTATTTCAATATTAGTTGAACTTAGAAACTACAAAATTAAGCTTGTTATTGGGTTATTTAAAATGATTGAAGCCGATTGCAAACCAAGACATCAAATACAGTTTATCATAGCCTACATTTCTGAGATTTTGTGATTTGAACAAAAGTATGAAAAATTACAGGTAGGATCAAATCTAATCATGGATCGGATCATTTTGTGAGTCACTGCATAGTAGCAAGTTCATGAGATAGCAGGATTGAGGGGTGGGGTACTGTGCAGCAAAAAATGAACTTCGCAGACCTCATTAACTTTGAATCAATCTCTCTTAAACTTAGTTATCTCTTGGTTTGCAACTGGTTAAAAAACTGTAAATCTTAGAAAAGTGGTAAACTATTAAATGCACATCTTCGCAATTTAATTAGGGGCATCTCGAAAATTACCCAAAATTGAAAACTTAAAAGTAGGCATAGAACCATAGTTATGAAAATATTTTATAATTTAAATGCATCTAAAAGTTCATAAGTTAAAAACATCTATAGTTAACTTCAGTATTTCTTACATAAAAATATCTTAATCAAAGGGATGTTTCACACAATGACTAACAGCTATATTCCAGAACAAAACAGCATAAATATTCGTTTTAAAATTGATTTGAGTAGTGAATAAATAGGATATGATTTTTTTTTTATCAAGATTCATACTTAAGCAAAGTTCTGGAACATGAGCCTTGACTCATATTTTGTATCAATGCACATCTCACAATCATACAACGGTTTTTAATGTAAGTACTATCATTTTAATTTCATACAAAACTGGACCAAAGATTTATCTAAGTAACAGGTTTAAATTTGCTAGTTACATAAGGCTCAAGTCGGCTTTTGGGTTAAGAGGGAAGCTTATTTAGTTTAACTCGTATAGCTGAGGTAGTTTCTCATTTTGCAAATCATGAAAAAATTGTTTAGCTATATGAACTAAACTCACTTAGCTGAACTCTTGCTTTGTCACCAGGGCTGCAAATACACAAAAATGTAATTTTTCTTTGATACCTAATAAAGCAGTAGTTTTTTTTTATATTGAGGCACATCCATAGAACAGTAAGGTCAAAAATAAGCCTAATAATTACATAGTAACTTTCTGAAAATTACTATCAAAGCCGTTACAGAGTAAATATTTCATGTTACATAATACCAAAGAGTAATCATAATACCTATACTTAAAACTCAGTCAACATTTTGGCATAAAATATCTGTTTGGCAAGTTTGTGCTTACATTCTATTCATATTGCTGATGTTTGCACACAGTGACAATAAAGAGTATAGCAAATGCGAACTCTAAAGCGTGAAACATTAGTATTACAGCACACCAAATGTACTCCTGCCGCAGTTTGTAGGTCTGGTATATGAGGAAGTAGCAAATGCCTATCACTGAAGGTATTCTCAGCATTACTGAGAAAAATACTGGCACTTCTGAAAAGGAAAGATAGAATTTTGTTTTTTTGATCACCAACAAGCATTTATTCAAGAAAATATTAAAATTAAGGCTGCCTCTGCCTACACTTAAAACTTAGTGAACATTTTGGCATTAAATATCTGTTAAGAAAGTTTGTGCTTACATTCTATTCATATTGCTGATGTTTGCACACAGTGACAATGAAGAGTATAGCTAATGCTAACTCTAAAGTGTGAAACGTAAGCATTACGGCACACCAGATGTACTCCAGACGGAGGATGTAGGTTTGGTATATGAGGAAGTAGCAAACACCTATCGCTGAAGGTATTGTCAGCATTACTGAGAAAAATACTGGCACTTCTGAAAACGAAAAAATAGAATTTATTGTTTTGATCACCAACAAGGATTTATTCAAGAAAATATGAATTCCATGAATCTTGTAAGAAATAATCCTATGAGTTTAACTTGATCTAACATCTTAGTTATATAATTGGGATCCAGCTGCTGGGAAATCTTTTAAAAAATGAGTTCAAAATACTAGGTCACTCATTACTAGTTGGCTGGTCAGAAAAATACTTACTTTTACTGGCTAAATTTCCTCTTCGCCCCAAGAATATACGCACAACTTCTACAAGGCATAGCGCACTAAATATCCCAGCTTCGGTCCACAACGCATTTTCAGGGTAGGAAACATTGATGGCTTTCAAAATGCCCATAGCCACTTCACACACGAAAAACATCCCAAGATAGAAACTATTCAAGTATAACAGTATCTCATATGCTAAACTAGAATTCACATTAGTCACTTTGGACATTTTCCTGAAGGACTCAATGATGACGGCTTTTTTGTTTAGTTTTGTTGACGTTTTTATTTTTTTTGTTTATTCGATCGACCACCTAGACAACGGGGTACCGGATCTGCAAGTGACGTAACTGACGGCAAACTGTCAAAAACTCAAAATGTATCATCCAATGAAAAGTATGCGCGCGCATGTATGGCCTTTCGAAATGTTCGAACCGATTTTTTTTTATTATTTGCGATGGATTTGCTCTTGACTCTAGTTTAGATCAGAGGTGAGGTGACATAGACAGAGCAGAGTCGACGATGGAGCGAGCTTACCCAGGAGAAGCCAGTTCACTCTAACTTTGAAAATGAATTATGTACGAACTGGTAAACAAACTTTTACTATTATACCTACCTACTCTTAGATTAGTTACCAAACCATGTAGTTTTTAAATATTACCTATAAGTATCAAAAAGAAAAGTTAAAAAAGAAACAAATAACTCCTCCAGCTAACACAGTCGGGGAAAAAGCTTTTGGACGCAGACTAGGGACTTTTGGGGCCAGCTAGTCGTAGATTATAAAAATAATGAAATTCATTAGACTTGCTTCAAATTAAAAAAAAAAAATTACCTACACACGAATAACTTCCTCATGCCATATCCATACTCATACATTTATCGCGTTTCGCATTCCTCCACCGCGTCGTTTACGCACTTAGTTGCGTGCGGGCACGGTCGAGCGCGCTCATCCGTTACGCAACGCAAGCAGTAAATGTACTATCAAACGTAAATGCAAGCTAGTTACCGAGTAGGAAGCGGATTACGGAAGTGGCCAGTCCGATTTGTGGTCGTAGGCAATTTCTATCTGCATATATTGGTGGGTAGGTATTATGTAGATATCTCCATTTTGTCATATGTAAGTCCTGAATTCCTGACTGAGAATTTGAGATGTTGAAGGTCCTTACAGAGCAGCGAAAGAGACTAGATAAACATGATAAATATCATGTCCGCGAAAATTGCGCTGAGTAGGTACAACTACTGACACAGACATAGATGGAGTTTTTCATGAGCCATGACACGCTTGGTTTAATGAACGGTATTAAAAATGGAACGTCGTGTCCAGCAGCGGCTGCCTAGTCGTCTTTCGCTCTACATATTATTTGTGGTCCTCATCCCCTATAACAGAGTTACGCAGGAGACTCAAAGATAGAGATACTAACGATTATAAGAAGAATGCAATGAATCTATTGCGTCTCTGTCAGGGACAAAGTCAAATCTTTGTTTACTTTCCAACTCCGTGATCCAGCGGTTATACTGTTTATTTTGTTACCACTTTTGCAAGCAGCTTCGCCCACCTGCAGATCAGAAATTAACCCACTGGAATCCAATGGAATCTAACCTGGGGGTCTAAGGCTCTAGACAGACAGACTGCATTTCAGCTGCACTCCGACTGAACATTTAATTGCAGTTTGATTGCCGTTAGTACGACTGCAATAAAACTGCAAACCAACTGTCCGGCCCCCTTAGCCAAATAACTTTTATAATAGCGCTAACGCTAACGCTTCGTGCAAAATGTATGGCAACGATATTACCTGAGCCTTTAGACAAAATGCTTTTCTGTTAACGTTAACGCTAACGCTTCGTGCAAAATGTGCCATACATTTTGCACGACATTACTGGGCGTGAGTCACGTGACAGTTCTCTCCGCAGGTAATGTCCTTGCCATACATTTCGCACGAAGCGTTAGCGTTAGCGCTATTATAAAAGTTATTTGGCTAAGGGGGCTGAGGAGAGAACTGTCACGTACTCACGCCCAGTAATGTCGTTGCCTTACATTTTGCACCAAGCGTTAGCGTTAGCGCTTTTATAAAAGTTATTTGGCTAAAGGGGCAGCTCTGCACACATATTGCACGTCATCTGCACACCGACTGCAATCTGTACGGTTGGTTTGCAGTTCAAATTTGCAGTCGGAGTGCTGAAATGGAGTTCGTCTGTCTAGAGCCTTAAAGTCAAGAGTGAATAGGTTACTTCTAGGCAAGCGTGCTCCATCGTCGACCACATCATCGCTTATCGTCAGGTGAGATACTGGTCAAGCGTGAGCCTATCAATGAGAAAAAGTAATGCCCGGATAAAAATTCCATGATCCTCATCCTGATCTTGGTTTACCCGTGGTGTGACAAGTTTAGGCGAGGGAGTAGGGGCTTCGATTCTCCATATAAATGTATTCCCCTTTTTTCTTCCTGAATAATGCCTCTAGAGCAATATTTTTTTTTTTTTCATAAAGTCAAGGTCTGCTGTAGACACGTCCCTGTCTATTCCATTTTTTCAGCCACTAATAAGTAAAGAAAATATGACCCTCCAAAAATGACAAAAAATGGCCCATTTTTACCGCCGAGATTAGCAGACAAATTCGAAAAAATTTTAATAGGAACCTAGGCATACTCTTTCTTAAAAATTTTGTAGGTACCGTAAATAATTGAATCGGCTCAGTTTTCGAGGAGAAAAAAGGGGAATACTAAACGTGGATCTCGTCAAAAATTTTGTGATTAATCGGTCTGAGTTGCAGCTGTCCCTATCGCACTCTTCAGGGGCAGGCTTGAGGCAGCACGACGGCAATAGTTTCTTCAATTATCTATTTTTTAAATTCCTCGCAGGCCCTGTTCCCTCTTAATTAACAATCATACCGACAGGCTTTCTTTATAATGTCACTAGGAGTAGTAGAATTGTTAGGCCTTATTTATAAAAAAATACACCTAAGTGCGAGTCGTACTCGCGCATGATGGGTTCCGTACCATTGTACAAGATTATACGCGTCTACTTGTTGCCATTATTAAGATCGAGTAAAAAAAACAAGTGGCTAGTAGGGGAACCCCCTTTAATTTTATTTTTATTATTTGTTGTTTTAATAATGTTTGTCAAAACTTCAACTGTCTACCTATTACGGATCATGAGATACAGCCCGCTGACAGACAGACGGACGGACGGACGCGGCGGACAGCGGAGGCTTAGGAGGTCCCGTTAGTTACCCTTCGGGTATGGAACACTAAAAAAAGTTAACCATATGACTAGTTTCGACGACACGGATGGCGCGGGGGTTGAGGGAGTGACTGCTGCGCTGCGTGTTGCGGGTTCGATTCCTGTACGGAACAAATATTTGTATGGCCTACTAGTTATTCCGGGTATGGGTGTCTTGTGTATGTGAGTACACATATTTGTATGAATGCACCCACGATACAGGAATAATTCCTAGTGTGGGGCATCGTTTTAAAGAAAAAAAAAAACAGCCAAGTGCGAGTCGGACTCGCGCACGAAGGGTTCCGTACCAATATCTATAACGACGGCAAAACGAATCACGTTTGTTGTATGGGAGCCACCTTCATCATTCTCCTGCCCTTATCCCAATTTATTTGGGATCGGCGCAACATGTCTTTTTCTTCCATACTCCTCTATTAGTCGTCATCTCTGTAGTCACCCCCTTTTTACCCATATCCTCTTTCACACAGTCCAACCATCGTTTCTTTGGCCTTTCCCTACTTTTATAGCCATCCACATCCATACACAAGACTTTCCTCACGACATTTTCTTCATTCCTCCTCATCACATGCCCATACCACGACAACCGATTTCCACACAACTTTTGACTCCCTCAAACTTGAGACTTCCTCTTATATACTCATTCCTAATTCTATCCATGCGCGTAACACAACACATCGCTCTTAGCATTCTCATCTCAGGCGCATGCAATTGCTTTTCATTCATCCCTTTTGTGGCCCAACATTCTGAACCATACAAGACAGCAGGTCTGACCATTTTTTCATAAATCTTCCCCTTAAGTTTAAGGGGGAGATTTATAAAACTTAAAAAAACTTAAACTTAAACTTTACTTTTTATGGGAGCCACCTTAAAATATTTATTATATTCTGTTTTTTAGTATTTGTTGTTTAAATAGCAGCAACAGAAATGAACACTATCACGGTTCATGAGATACAGCCTAGTGACAGACGGACAGACAGACAGACGGACGGACAGCGGAGTCTTAGTATATAGGGTCCCGTTTTACCCTTTGGGTACGGAGCCCTAAAAAGAAAACACAGATTAGCAGGTTCTTAATTCGACATTTTCTACCCGAAAGAAAGATAGATGATGAGGGTGGAAAAGTGTTGACTAATCATATTAAGGAGGTTTTGTCCTAAAGGTACCTATGCAGGTAATGGATAAAACGTATGCTATCTTGAATTAAAAATCCGTATTTTGTCTAAGAATCCTATATATCCTACTAATATTATGAATGTGAATATTTGTGAGGATGTATGTTTGTTACTCTTTCACGCAAAAACTACTGAACGCATTTGGATGAAACTTTCGGCTGGGGCACAGGCCTCCTCTCTGTGAGAGGGTGTGGGCCGTAATCCACCATGCGGGCCCAATGCGGGTTGGTGAATGTCACATGTCTTCGAATTTTTGGTTCTAGGACATGCCGGTTTCCTCATGATGTTTTCTTGCCCCGTTTTGAGAGCAGTGATGATTATCCTAGGTTTGAACTCACGACCTACAACTTGTAAGTCGCGGCCGTTACCACTGGGCCACCACTGGTCACCACTGGTCATCTGGTCACTGGTCACCTGTTGCCTACACTTATGTTCGCAATATTCGTCAAAATGTACGGAACAGCTGCATTTTTTTTTTCACGATTTCAAAGTTGGTCCCATAGTAAAAGTTATTCAGTTCGATGGTCCAAAGCACTCCTTAAAGTTTCGAGAGTTCATTTTTTAACACCTTATATATGTATATAGCTGATACATCAGAATAACATATAAGCTATAACTTGTAATGGGGGTATTAATTCCACGCGGGCAAAGCCGCTGGCACAACTTAGTATTTTATAAATAAGGATGATTATCGTCAGACAATGTTTGAATTGCATAACCAGCCAGTTGGTAAGTTCAAATGAAAATAAAAGTTAATAAAGCTCCAACCTGCTAAGCTGGTTATGCGCAGCGCATTCCTAGGGTAACCATGGTGGAAAACTTGGTAGGATAAAAATAATGGTGGTACCTACTACTTTCTTTTTGACAGGCTCTTCAACCCTAGGAGCGTAGGACCAATCATAAGGGAAGTCTTCTAAGTATCAATTAAAGGTACATTCATTTTTTTTTTTAATAGCTATGCCATTGGCTTGGTTACACAAGACCTTTAAGCCAAGTCTTATTTTGATCACTCTCACTTTTTCTTTTTCCCCATTAGAATGCAGATGTAACACATTCTAATGTATTTTGCAGTATTTGGCAACAAATGTGTCGAGTCAGCCTTCTCGGCAAACCTCGCTAAAGTAGTCAATACTACAATAAAATTGTCAGCTCCATTTTACCGAGATCGCGCCTGTTTCAATGATTCAACATATTGTTCAGTTGTGTAGACACTTGAGACACAAAACTACACCAATTTTACATCACAATATCCACTAGGAATCAATAAGCGAATAATTAAAACAGCCACTGAACTTCACTCGTGAAACGAACGGCGATGCGCCACCGGTACATGGTGGACATCCCACCAGACAGAACACATTCATTGTGCGTACGTTGTATTAGGGAGTGGAATTCCCTGCCGGAGTCTGTGTTTCCTGGTAGCTACAAACTGGGAGTCTTTAAGTCAAGAGTAAATAGGTTACTTCTAGGTAAGCAAGCTCCATCTTCGACCACATCATCGCTTACCATCAGGTGAGATAGCGGTTAAACGCGTACCTATAGGTAAATAGTAAAAAAAAAATCGGACAACACTAGTCCATTTTGTTAGTAAAAGTGCTTAAAATATACTTTTTTACAAAAAAAACAACTTACTTCCAAAAAAAAAATACACTATAAATTAATAAATAACTTTAATTTCGGAAGTCGGTGTGTGTATTTTACTTCTTCGTTATTTGACACCGACTTCCGAAATTAAAGTTATTTATAAATTTTTAGTGTATTTTTTTTTTGGAAGTCGGTTGTTTTTTTTTTGTAAAAAAGTTTTTTATTTTTCAATTTTTAGTTGTTATACCCCAGAACTAAAATCCCCAATATAATGGAACGTGGAATTTAAACATTTGGAGAACACCAAAACGTCATCGAGGTACACGTATTTTCCGTTTTTGTTCAGTTTCTCAAAAAGCGCTGAAGCAATTTCGATAAAATTTATATGGTACGACCTCGGGAGTATATTCTTTCAGATAAAAATAATTTTGAAAATTGGTTCACAACTGACGGAGAAATCGCGTAAGTAACATACATACAAAAAAAAAAAAAACATACTTACAGACGAATTGAGTCGGTTAAAAAGGGTTCTATTTTTTTGTAAAAAAGTTTTTATTGTTTTTCACTTTGTAGGGGTGATTCCCCACAACAGCAATCGCTGTTGATTTGCTGTCATTATTTGAAGAGTTCCGTTGTCTGTCTCCGAAACTCCTCATCAGATCTATATGAAATTTAAATGGGACCATTTCGGAACAAACCCCTTTAAAAAAAAAAAGAATTTTGGAAATCCAATAAATGACGAAGTTATGCCCGAATATAATAAAATACAACAACATCTTGAATGCGCTATAGCCAAATGGCTATAGCCCTTTGCGTTAATGCTATCCACGGGCTGGTGTAGAATGACTGACAAAAGGAATTAAATAACAATACTTTTACTTCTCCTGTGTAGCGGGCAAACCTGCGGGCCAGTATATTAGCCCTTTTTAGGTTCCGTACCCGAGGGGTCCAAACGGAGCCCTATTGCTATTGACTCAAGTGTCGGTCTGTCTGTCCGTCGTCTGTCACACAGGTTTTACAGCCAAACGGTTGGAGCTACGCAGTCTGCAAATTTACACAGTATATGCATCTTGTTGACCCAAAGCCATACAAATAGTCAAAAATAGATTTGGTACGGAACCCTAAATGTACGAAGTCCGACACGCACTTGGCCGGTTTTTTTTAGCCCTGACCATCAAAGTTCTGCGCTCCCTTTCCATATCACATTCGTCGTTCAAAGAGTCCATGAATACATACAGCAAAACAGGCGGAACCATTCTCGCTCTTTTTAACCGACTTTCGAAAAAGGAGGAGGTTCTATGTTCGACTCCATGTATGTTTTTTTTTTTATGTATGTCCGCGCATTTCTCCGTCAGTTGTGGACCGATTTTCAAAATTCTTTTTTTATCCGAAAGAATATACTCCCGAGGTGGTCCCATATACATTTTATCGAAGTCGCTTTAGCGCTTTTTGAGAAACTGAACAAAAACGAAAAATACGCATATCTTGATGACGTTTTTGTGTTCTCCAAATGTTTAAATTCCACGTTCCATGTTATTGGGGTTTTTAGTTCTGGGGTATAACAACTAAAAAGCGAAAAATAAAAAACTTTTTTACAAAAAAAAACAACCGACTTCCAAAAAAAAAATACACTAAAAATAACTTTAATTTCGGAAGTCGGTGTCAAATATCGTAGAAATAAAATACAAAGAAGGAAGGAAGTCGGTTGTTTTTTTTGTAAAAAAGTTTTTTTCACGTTATACTGCAATCCATGGCTGATAGAATATGTAGGTAAGTCTCGCAACAGTTCTCTGTGAGCAGTGATAGATGGAGCCAACAACACCATGTCATCCGCATAACTGATGTTATTTATAAAAACTCCATCAACAGAACAACCGACAGGCCTGTTGTGTCCATCTATCAGATTATTCATGTACAGGTTGAAAAGAAAAAGAGGTGGTAAAGGGTCTGCCAATATCTTAATAACATAAATATCACTTTACCCTGACTGGGAATCGAGGAAACTAGATTAAAGAGGCAGTCTTAGGAAAATTGGTTTTCTTTGATTGGTTCTACAAACTCATAAAGTTAGAAAAATGGTAGCACGTATTGGGAACAATCCAAGCTGCAAAAAGAGGAACCGTTATCAATGCGAGCAGTGTCCAGAAGTACCTACCACTTTCTAAATCAATCCTCGTGAGGTATTTGGTCGAGTCGTGGGTGTTAAGCCATTGGCTGACACGACTATCGGTACAATGATCGCTGAGTCCACATCCCACTTGTCGACAACCTGACGAGCCAAGTCAAGATACTTGATTTGCTTCTATATTGTTATTATTTTTAGCCTGATTTGTCCCACAGCAGGACAAAGGCCTCTCCTTTGTCGTTCTATCTCACCCGGTTTTGGGCAAGTGTGTACTAGCCCTATCTGTATGTAGGTGTCAAGTGTGGCCCTCTATCGTCACCGGTGTCTGCCGCTTTCTCCGAATTTTCCGGGACCCACATATTGTGCTCTAAATGGGTGTGAAAATTGTAAATACATAGTTCATAATGTTGATACAATTTAAACTCGACCGAGTTTTTGACCGAGCTGCCGATTCTTAAAGATACTATTTTCATTTTACTGAAATCTTACCTTAGCATTGAAGTACAATATCGTAGGTAGCTGTCCTACCACCGGTGTACAATACTGGTGTTCCTATTGGTAGAAAGCTAGTGACTTTCTGCAACGCCAGGGAAACGCGATGCACTGATGCACCACGCAATCACAACACTTCCGCAGAAGGCAGGCATTGGACGTCTCATATACAGCCTAGCTTAAAACCTCTGTCCATTAACAAGATTTTTTTTTCTCAACATGAAGACGAAGCCAGTGTTAACGTTTTCAAAATTAGACCCGGAAACCGGTGGTCTCTTGGATAGAATGTTCGACAAAAAGGATTGTATGTCAGAGATTAATCCAGGAAGGGTGATTCTGCCAGCCGATTATATGACCATTGGCCAGGATATTCTGGATATGGAAGTCAAGGATACCGATGTCTGGATGTGCTCTTATCCTAGAACTGGTGAGTGATTGTTTAATTCTAAAATTCAATATACTTACTGGTACTGAGTACCGTCCAAAGACAAAGGGGCGCATTTACCCTTTTAGGGAATATTTACATATGTACTTACTTATTGGGAATTAGTAAAACGCCATATTTGTTGCATCTAGTAATATTTTTCTACTAGATGTAAAAAAATATCTGACGAGTTAGACCAGTGGAAATTCTAGTTTCGCCAAACAAATGTTCAATATTACAGTTTTTTTTCTGCGTTGTGTTTTGGTCTGATGAGCTTGTTATTCCAATTATGACGGCACTATATCTAATTGTACAGTTTGGCGGACTGAGCGTGGATTTTAATAGTAATAAATATTGAGTGTGTTTTTTCATGTGTTAGGTGCGATTTTCCGGGCCGTAACATTTATTAGCATGCCTGTAATCTCAAAAGGAATAGGCAGACGGCATCACGCACATTTCGATAGATAAGTTGTTCCTGTGATACTTACAAAACAAGCCTCAGTATTGTTTTTTGATTTTCCTAATTGCCCGCCAAAAACATCGTGAGGGAACCGGCATGTTCTAGAATCAAAAAAATCTAAGATATGTGACATCCACTAACCCGCATTGGGCCCGCGTGGTGGAATATGACCCACACTTTTCACAGAGGCCTGTGTCCCAGCAGTAGAAACATTATAGGCTGATTATGGAGTGCCCGCCTGCCCCGGCAATTGAACCCAGTAGGCTTTTACTTCGCATTAGAGTTTGTGGCTACTAAACCTATGGCCAAATTATTAAGTTTTGACTAGTGTCTTTTTTGTGTAGGCTCTACATGGGCACAGGAGATGGTGTGGCTCATCGGACATAACTTGGATTACGAGGGCGCTAAATCATTGCAACAGGTACGTTTTCTATAAACTTTTTTCTACTTACATTTATAGGAATAAATTTATTGCCATGCATGTAGTCGTTCTCGGACCATTTTTTCTCAGTTAGTAGTTAGTTCCTTGCCTAACTACTTGGAACGGAATAGGAAATTAGATCAGTAAGAGCGTGCCGGTGCGGCCCTGTGGTCACAAGCCAGAGGTGAACCTTCCATAGGAATGCGGTATCATCCTGTGTTTATTGTTGTACAATTTTTAACACGAAACAACCATCATCATCATTCTCCTGCCCTTATCCCAATTTATTTGGGGTCGGCGCAACATGTCTTTTTCTTCCATACTCCTCTATTAGTCGTCATCTCTGTAGTCACCCCTTTTTTACCCATATCCTCTTTCACACAGTCCAACCATCGTTTCTTTGGCCTTCCCCTACTCTTATAGCCATCCACATCCATACACAAGACTTTCCTCACGACATTTTCTTCATTCCTCCGCATCACATGCCCATACCACGACAACCGATTTCCACACAATTTTTCAGTCAGCGGTGCCACTTTCAGACTTCCTCTTATATACTCATTCCTAATCCTATCCATGCGCGTAACACCACACATCGCTCTTAGCATTCTCATCTCAGCTACATGCAATTGCTTTTCATTCATCCCTTTTGTGGCCCAACATTCTGAACCATACAAGACAGCAGGTCTGACCATTGTTTTATAAATCTTCCCCTTAAGTTTTAGGGGCATGCGGGAGTCACAGATAGTCCCGGTGACCTGCCGCCATTTCATCCATCCAGTGTTAATTCTGTGCTTAACAGTCCGATCTATTTCGCCATCGCTTTGCACGAGTGAACCGAGATACCGAAAATCGGAGCAGACTGGGAGAAGCGCGCCATCTAGCACTACAGCTTCAGAACTGGAGAGACCGCCGAAATCGCAGAACATGTATTCAGTTTTGGTTCTGCTGATTTTCAAGCCAACTCTCTCCAGCTTCTGTTGCCACTTCTCCAATCTGCTCTGGATCTCAGGTCCATCTTCACCGACCAGAACAATGTCGTCGGCAAACAGCATGCACCAGGGTGCCTCTTCCTGTATTTCCGACGTAAGAGCGTCCATAATCAACAGGAAGAGGTAAGGACTTAAAGCCGACCCTTGATGCAAGCCTACAGCCACACTGAACTCATCGGTGTTGCCAGCAGCCGACCGGACGTAGGTACTAGATTACATAGCACGAATCAACTCGACATACTTCCCAGGCAAACCTTTCTCTTTCAAGGCCCACCACAACACATCCCGAGGTACCCTATCATACGCTTTCTCAAGATCAATGAACACCATGTGCAAGTTCTTGTGCACACGTCTGTACTTCTCGCACAATTGACGGAGAGCGAAGGTGGCGTCCATTGTCCCTCGACCTGGCATAAACCCAAACTGGTTCGGGGTAATCTCACTCTCCTCTCGCAATCTTTTCTCTATCACTTTCTCCCATACTTTCATAGTATGTGACATGAGCTTTATCCCTCGATAGTTGTTGCAGTCCTGTACATCCCCTTTATTCTTGAAGATGGGCACTAGCGAACTATTGCACCATTCTTGTGGGATCACTTCTTCATACAACAACTTATTGAAGAATAAAGTCAGCCACATACACCCATCCTCTTTTAAACACTTCACTGGTATGTTATCAGGGCCCATGGCCTTTCCATTTTTCATACATTGAACTGCCTTTCTTACTTCATCCATGCTAATTTCTCTCACCAAACCCATATTTACTTGTACCTCTTTGAGCACACCATTCCATTCATTCTCTTCGTTCATCAACTTTTCAAAATAAACCTTCCATCGCTCTTTTATTTCGTCATCTTTCGACAAGACTTTACCGAGTTCATCCTTCATACAACAACCAATAACACTAAAAATAAATATTTTTCTGAAATCAGCATCAAAATACTCGTAAGTCATAAAATGGAGCAGCAATTACTATTTCAAATATTGTTATGAGACAGAATGGGGGCGTGGTGGGGATATAGGTACCTCTTTTAACGCGCGTAACCTAATGGCGATGACGTCATACGTCAGTGTGTGCATCCTTTTTCTGTTACATGCCAGTTATCCATTCCTAGATTAAGGGCTTGTTGGTCACAGCGTGATGTTATATAGCCTATAGCCTTCCTCGATAAATGGACTATTCAACACAAAAATATATTTTCAATTCGGTCCAGTAGTTTCTGAGATAAGGGCGTTCAACCAAACAAACAAACAAACTCTTCAGCTTTATGACAGCGGCTAAACGCGTTTAAGCGAGCTTATACGTCGAAAACTGGGCGTTTAGAATTGGTGAAATCGGCCCTTAAAAGGTTTTTAAAAGAAAGGTTTGCGTGTCGTGATTTAATGCGTAATTCGTATGATACACTATAGATGTCCCGACATCAACATTAATTAAATCACCACATATAATTTGTTTTCGTCTACCAGATAAGATGTCCTCTAGTGGAGCTTTCCTGCATCATGGTGGCTGGGCACTCGACCTGGCACAAGGAGTCCGTCCAGGGTACCTCCGTGGATCTGGTGAAGCACCGTCTGCCGTACCCTCGTTACATCCGCAGCCACCTGCCCTGGGATCTTCTGCCGGTGGATATCGAGAAAGACGATGGATCTGCTAAGCCCAAGGTATAACACAATTTCAGTATCTTTTGAGTTTCTAATATTGATTAAATATTTACTCCTTCTTTGTTAAAATAATTTAAAGGTTGTCTGTAAAATATGACTTTTAGTGATAATACCGCCCATTGTTACACTGTATCAACTCGGAGTCTGCCCATTAGTTACACCGTGCCATACCATGAGCATACCATGACCGTGCTAAGAACGTGCCAGGCAAAAAAATATTCTTTGTATTGAAAAGTATGAGACTATGCCTACTAGACCGTTTCGTCACCGGCCCACACCGTCGCGTGCCTTGCACGGAGCGTATCGGCACCGCCAACCCATTTTGGCGGTGCCGATACGCTCCGTGCAAGCATGTCAAACCGGTGCGCGCCGGTATCAAAACAGCGAGTGTATGAGTTATAACCGCGTATGGTGACCGGTATGTACGGGTATGATACGCTGTTGATACGTTATAGTGGGCATAGTTGTCCGTATCAAGTTTCTTTCATATATGTCATTGTATTGATAAGTTATACCTACTGGGCAGACTCCTAAATATAATTTGTTATGGTCTAGTTATAATAAAGAGTATTCGATCTATCTATCTCCTGTTCAAGAGATAAATCACTGTCAAATTGATTACCCTCAATGGATCGAGTTTTTCTGTCACACATAACTACTGCCATAACGCGCGTTCATGCGTTTCTCAGCTAAATTTAAAACGGTTAGTGAAATATGGCTGATAACTAGTCATGTTCTAGTTCTTTACAACCTATATAAAAAATCAGCCTTTAGATAATATGCACTTTTATGTTGCTCGCCTTCCGGACTTACAAAAACTGTATGACTTGAACTTTTTAACTTATATTTTAATGTTATCCACTTTATCGTCGAAATATTGGTATTTGCCTCATGTTTATCAAACAATTTCATCCATAAATATTGGGCTTTGAAATTAGCCTCTTTGAAATTTTCCAAACTTGCATTTTTCTGATCTATCAAAATACTGAATAGGCCTAAAAGTTTTAGCTTTTCCCAGGTAATATATACATCCCGCAACCCAAAGGACATGGTGGTATCGTACTACCACTACTGCACTCTGGTGCACGGACTCAATGGCACCTTCGAGGAGTTCTGCGACCTATTCATGAGGGATCGCGCGCCATTCGGACCCGTTTGGAACCATATACTTGGTAAGTTCACTTAGAATGCTAATACTTCCAGCAAAAATTTCTTATGGGCCTGTGTTTTGTAAGTACTCGTATATAGTTTTAAAAAATACCTGAAAAAAAAATGATTTGTTCAGAACCTTATGCGTGCGAGTCCAACCCGTTCTTGGCCGGTTTTTAACCGACTTCAAAAAGAAGGAGGTTATCAATTCGGATGTTTGTATTTTTTTTTTTTTATGTATGTTCGGGCATAACTTCGTCATTTATTGACGGATTTCCAAAATTCTTTTTTTGTTCGAAAGGTGTTTGTTCCGAAATGGTCCCATTGAAATTTCATGTAGATCTAATGATGATTTTCGGAGACACACAACGGAACTCTTCAAAAAATTACAGCAAATCAACCGTTATTGCTGCTATAGCATAAATATGCATTGTTTACACAATTTAATGAGTAAACACAACTAAAAAGTGAAAAATAAAAACTTTTTTACAAAAAAATAGAACCGACGTTTTTTGGAAGTCGGTTCTATTTTTTTGTAAAAAAGTTTTTTATTTTTTCAAGTAGGCCCTATATTTTAAAATTTAACCTTATATAACTATGCTTAGATTGTTTTATTATATTCTTAATTCGAGTTTTTTTTATAAATAAGCAATATATCCATTTGTTCACACATAATATGACTATTGTCCCGTAGATATAGGGTTTTTTTAAATCCTTTTCTATGTGTAGGTTTATATGCCTTTTTAAAATCAGCTGGTTCTTTCACTTTTACTACTCAGGTTTCTGGAACCGCCGTCACGATCCCAACGTCCTATTCATAAAATTTGAAGAGATGAAGCATGATCTTCCTTCTGTGGTCAGGAGAACTGCTACCTTCCTGAACAAAGAACTCAGTGACACCCAGGTGGATAAACTATGCGACCATCTCTCCTTCCAAAATATGAAGACGAATCGAGCTGTCAACCTGGAAGCCATTTTGGAAAAGTCTTTCGGGACCAGCTATTTAGAGTCGACGGATTTGAGGTTCATCAGAAAAGGGGAGATTGGTGACTGGAAGAATTACATGTCTGATGATCTGTCGCGAAGATTTGATGAGTGGGCTGAGCAGCATTTGAAGGGAACTGAGTTAAGTTTTGAGTAAAACGGTGCTTAAGGGTTACGTTTAGTTCGATTTAAACTTAATGGTGGCTCGGAGCACTAAGCGAGTCGCTGCCAGGTACCAAATTCACGTGTCAGACAGAGGCGAGAGATGAAGAACTGCGCAGCGAATACCTACAGCGCACTTCACAGCCGCCATTAATTTTGAATCGAACAATAGTTAAGAGTTTTATAGTTTCTAATGTATTTAAAGATAATATTTTAGCGTATGTGCGATTACGATAGGAATAGAAAATAAAACCGAGTAGATAGTTGTAGTAGGCTGGTGATCTGGTGGTCTGGTCGCAATCCGATGGATGCGAGACGAACAGAACCGGTCGTTGTGGCGACACTTGGGAGAGGACGTCCAGCAGGTGTATTCGCTAACTCAGTTGACATCAATTTGATAGGCACTTTGCAGTACATTGCCCGGTGGACATCGATTATAATAGGCACTACGTGGTACATTTTTGTTTTCTAATACGGCAACGCAGCAATGTTCTGCAAAGTGCCTATCAAATTGATGTCAACTGAGTTAGTGAATACACCTGCAGTACCTAGTGGATGTCTTTCAGCTGAAATGATGATGATGTTATAGTTTACATAGACACTACATTTACTATATTTTTTATTATAGAATTAAAGGGAACATGTATTGTCCTTATGTAATGTGTAATAATATGTAGGTTTCTACTTTTATTTGAAGTTGTTGGCGTAACAAAACTTCCGTCTATATATTCTCATTGTTACGTTTCCTTGAATGCGTAACTACATTCTGATTGTTTGTTATTTACTTTTATATAAGTTATGATACACACATACAGGTAATTGTTATTTAATTACATGGTATTGAATATATTTAATACTGCCTGTGTCTATCTAAAATAAACAATTAACTTTCAATTAATTTTTCATTTAATTAATTTGTGTACATTTCGACGTTTTTTTTCTCAGACTGCAAGAACTATATTTTAAGCGAAGGGGTTAAAATGAAATAACCAAACACTTTGGATGCATTTTTAATATCTACCTACCACAAAAGAGACACCATAAGTTTGGCAATTAAAAATTCAAGATTTGTTGTAAGTATTTGTTTTGAGTGGTAGGTTTGCAAGCCAAAACAATGACAACTTTTGCCACCAACTGGGCAAAAAAAAAATGAAAAGTACCTACCTAAGAATTATTTAAGTACAACTGAATAGTGCTAGATGGTCAATGGGGCTGAAATGTTCTGGAGTGGTGACCACTGCATACCGGAAGGCGCAGGTTTGAAAGGCCGCCCTCAAGGTGGACCGGTGACCTGGGCGCGAGTAGCCGACTAAGTAAAGTGCAACATTTCTTTTTTTAATACATGAAATGAAAATGAAAAAAATATGTAGGTATGCGTGAAATTGTACACGTCCAGTCAAACGCGTCGCGTGTGTGACTCTATGACGTTTCGTTTAATTTTATTTTTAATTGCTTTTATTGCACTTTCTCCTATCGTCAACTTTGTTCACAGTGTTTTCTTGTTTAGTGTCTTGAGCTCGTGGATATAAAAATAACAGCCACGCGGGTTGAACTCTCCAAGGTAAAGCATCGCTTGTCGAGGTTGATCTGTGGATGGGTGACCATTTAAACCTACCGAGATTCCTCCGTGCCTGCGAAAGCACGTTAAGCCGTTGGTCCCGGCTGTCATTTGAAGATATTTGACAATTGTTACGGGTAGTCAGAAGCCAGGAAAACACCAGTCCTGTCAAGGGGCACCCAATTACTATGTTGTGGTGTCGTGTTGTTGTATCTCCTGAATATGGGCCTAAAGAGAACTTAAAGCATTAGGTAGGTGCTACAGTAATAAAAGTCACATTATTAAAGCTTTTATTTAACTTCACATTTTCAAAATAACTCAAAAAAGTCAAATTAAAAAAAAATAAAACAATAAAAAAAGGACATGTAAAATACAACATGGATAATCTCAAAAGGACTAGACAAGATAAATATTATTTTAATTGACTTACAACACTTAGCTACGCGGTGAACTTCAGCTATACAACTATTGTTGAAGATTAACAAATTATTTATGTACCTACCTACTAAGTACCTACGTACGGTATATAGGAGAATTTTAACATTTCAACTGTATTCGAAAACAAAACATGGCACTGTAACGCTAATACAATAAATGAGTTTTTCGATCTTAAGTTGAAAATAAATTAAAACATCAATCTCAGAAAAATAAAATAAAAAGTAAAATAGAAGACTACGTAGTAGATATGTAGGTAAAATAGATGTCACTAGAGAAAAAACTTTTATCCATTTATAATTATTTAATCTTAAAAACTACATTGATCGTGGCTCCTGTAGGTTCCTCAAATACAGGATTAATTTAATTACAAATATTAAATAAATTGTGTCTAGTGAGGGCGTAGCAAAGTCGTAGAAGTGAGTAATATTTACAAAAGGTAGAAAATAATTTAAGTACATTTTATTTTGTTTAAAGTGACCTACAATCTAATAATATAACAAATAAGTGATTTAAGCAAATTATTAACAGCAATTCGTATACAAATTTTTTGAAACCCATTATTGGGGATAACACATTTATAGAATGTTTCTGCTATTATTACAGAAAAATAAAAAAATGGTTATGGTTTTAAATATTAAGATAGCTCTCTGCTACGCCCATTAAATTCTAAAACAGACGATACGAAATGACCGAAGTTACTAAGTAACATTCTCCACAATAAAGGTTCAATAAAAATATCGTCTTTGCTTCGTGTACAAGAAAATATATTCTATAATTAATACGTTTATGGTAAATTATCTATTTTTCTCTTACGCCAAAAACCGCCGTCACACGGCGTCAAATATTTTGATATACTTTTTTATTATTTATGTTTAGTTTTTTTCTATTGTCATCTTGTAAAGCTCTCATCTTGATTTTTTTTCTTTCGTAACTATAATCTTTGGAATTATTTTTGGGATGTATTCGTCTGAGATCTATTAAATACTAAAAAATGTTAAATATTTTTAACGATAAGAATGATCCACGAATTTCGAACTTATAGATTTTTTTTTTCAGATGATTTTGAGACAAAACACGGCGGAGAAAATTTTTATATGCACGAATTTAATATTTTATCTGATTCTTACATTAAAAAATAATTAAGTACAGTCATAATAATTATTTCTTCTACAACTATTTGCATTATTCCGTAATTTAATAATTGTTTATGGACTAGAGTGAATTTGTAAATAGGTTTTCAAAACGACATTAGGCCGAGATAGTTAAATAGATTATTCTGTTAAAAATACTGATATCAACAATTCTGGTTTGGATATTATACACTAGAAACCCGTTTTACCCTCATTTGACGACATGGATATGCATGTTATGAAAGACGTAGACACAACTATATTAATACAACCTTTACTGAATTAAAGACTTATTAAACAAACTGTTTTAGGAGTCATGAGAAATAATAAAACAGGTGAACTTAATAATAATGAAATAAATAACAACAAAAACGATTCAGAATTAGCTGCACAAGAAAACACCGAAGAAGATCATAATCACAAAATGGTGTATAAAATATCAGAGGGCAAAACAGGTGAATTAAAAAACTATATTTTTTTTAGTAAACTTTAAATAAGATGACAACTTGAATTATTTTTATGTCTTACGTGAGGGTTTCCGAAAGCTCCACAACACTGGTGATGGTTCACATTCTTTGTATGATGATGACCATGTGGATGAACGTTCCCTTGCTGAAGTTGCTGTTTCTCCTTATTAGAGAAATCTCGAGGAACTTGTTTGTGAACTGAACAAGTCTTGTTGTGACCGGGAGCTATTCGCGCCTTGAATCTACCCACTTTGCCAGGTTTGGGATGGTTCTCGATAGACTCTTGAGTGCATAGGTGTGGTACTTGGTTCATATCGTTGTGGGCATCTTGGTATTCGGTGTCTGTTTCTAAGAAAGAAAAGTCTTGTTTGAGACTTACTAACTTTAAGACACTGAGGATTTTGTTTTGAATTTATGTTCGACTCGGATATTGGGTATTATCAAGTGTTAGTGCATATTATATTTTGATCTTTTTAAGTAGTTACACAAGTACAAACATTTTAGACTTTACGATTTAGTACTTCTGGGTCAGCAAATATTAACCATAATGTTTAGATTTTTTTTTGGATGTTTGTGTACATGGATGGTTTGATGATTAACAAATACTTTAGTAATGTTCAGTTATCATTTTCCCTTAGAGAAATGGTCTTAAGGAAAATATATTATACTACAGTTTCTCTTACTGAATATTACCTGCTTACCTATTTCATCCCCGCTATGCTTGGCCGTGATCGAAGATGCGGTCTCAGGTCTTAGGGTTGAGTAGGAATCTCCTATAGCTGGTGGAGCGGACCTCGTGGGTGAAATCCTTGCGACGCACTGTTGGATTAGCGTGAAGCACCCAAACGTTAGCCGTGGACTAGTTAACGAGATCTAGAACATTTCAGCGGTCTGACAAACTGATCTCCAATTCGGTTGGGCGAAACATTTTTGCAATATCTTTAGAGCCACCACCAAATTCTTTGTGATCCACCACCGAAATGTTTCAGCAATTTTAGGTGTGAAGCAGTTCAGAGTAGCTATGGTTGAAGAGTTTTAGTTGAAGCAAAAAGTGTCGTATTTGTCCATGCACATGCACACTCCATAAATGATTTAGTATTATTTGGTGGTATTTGATCATAATTTTCTTATATTTATGATTTTAGTGGTGTATTTCATTGTGACTCACGGTGTCTAACATATTGTCAGTATCTCGGTCTATGGGTTGTGGCGCAGTCCCCACTCTGCAAGGGGACGTTGAACTGTAACTAGAGATTATCTTGATTTTAAAAACATTCTGCCAGGCAAAAGTACAATTTTAGAATTTATGAAAACGATCAATAGTCTACACAAAATTTCAAGAGAACAGACATAGTATGATTCTATCAGCAAAAACAATTGTCAAGAAGTCGAAAATAAATCACGATTGATATGCAGCACACTGCTGGAAATAGGCCTTCTCCAAGTGTCACCACAACGACCGGTCCTGTGCGGCTCGCATCCTCCGGCTACCCGCGAGTCCCGCGACCGACCGGTCCGATCCGAAAAGGTAGACCGATGACCTCACCAGGTCACCGGTCCACCTGTTGGGTGGCCTTCCAACACGGCGTCTTACGGTACTCGGTCACCACTCCAGTACTTGTCGGCCCCATCGACCATCTGCTCTGCGAACAATGTTGACATAGCCCTGCCCACAGCTTTGGGCTATGTCGGTCATGATTGATGTGTGCTATCGAAATGTCACGTGGTTAATTCCTCACACTTGGGCACAATCGCTATCGCTGATAGATTGTCACTTTGCCTAGAACTCAAGGCACATGTTAAATATTCCTAAGGTATCATTGTACAGGGTGTAACGGAAATGTGTGGTTATATTTTAAAGACTGCATCTGCCCATCGAAATGAACAAATGTTGATCATCCGATAATAACTTGGTACGGAAAAAAAATTTTTTTTGGACTTGTAATAGTTGTTTCTTTCCATGGGTAGCAGTAGTCTTTAAAATATGACCACACCTTTCTGTTACACCCTTAATAGCTGTCGTTGGATATCGTACGATTTTTCGCTAGTATTGAAATATATTTACCAAATTGACGAATTCAAGCTATCTATAGTTGTAGCTGTCGCCGTTCTTAGTGGCTCAACCGATTCAGCGTCGGTCCACATCCCAGCTACACTTGTTGAATTTGATCTCGATTCTATAAAATAATGAAAAGTGACATTATTTTCAATAACTGTCTTATGTTTTATCTTTTTAGTTAAATATAATTATGTACATGTTAGAGTAACATATCTCGTACTCTTTTTTCTGTTTCTTACACACAACTGTCTACATTTCTTCTCACTTCTTCTTTCGGAGGTGATGCATGAATGCTAGAAGAAATTTCTAAAGAAACAATAAGTTCCTTTGTACTTATATTTATGATGTTGTCTATTAAAACTGTGTCTCTGTATGCACATAAATGATTAAATATATTAGGTATTCTATCTCACCTCGTTCCCTCTCAGTCCTATTAGGTGAATTAGCTATACTCCTCCTAGCAACATCCTGAAAAGTGACAGGAGAATACATCCGTCTCTCTTCCACCGGTGACGTCATTGTTTTCGTTGGCGCATTCGATATTTGAGAACTCTTCACAACCGCTATATTCTGTACCATCATCAAATTCCCAGAACTATTCACCAAGGAGTTTGGACCAGAGTTGACAGCATTCGGTAGATGGTTGTCGGCGTTCTGAATCCTTCCAGAATTTTGTGCTTCTTTGTTGTTCATTTGTTGGGCTGAATGTTCTGCAATGCTGTCTCTGGCGTCGGCAGCTCTTTCCCATTCCAGTTCTGTGCCAGGAGTCAGTTGTGGAGATATGACTTTTGTCAGTGATGGTCTGGATTCACGACCTTCCAGCCAGTATGTTTTCATTGCACCTGCAACGGTTTGTTTTGACTTATGAAGAACATTGCACACTTTATAATGATCATCTTACTATCCTACTATTATTACAAATGTGAAAGTTTGTGAGGATGTATGAATGTTTGTTACTTTTTCACGCAAATACTACTGAACGGATTTCGTTAATGATAATAATTATCTGCTATAGTAAACGGTCACTGTGTGTAAAAATGCTAAATCAAAAAATTAGTCAAACAGTTATGCTGGTTTTTAAAACAGCTTTATAAAAAAACTTTTTGTTCGTGGTCTTAGTTATATAGGTACATGTTTCGACAGAATCCACTAGAACAAAACAGGTAGAATCCACTGACTTTCGTTCGCTCTTCAAAAGAATACTATCACTATCCTTACCTTTTCCTTTAACCTGTATCTCTCCTCTCTCAGTCACCATATAAGATGGTGACAGAAGTTCCTGCGTTGTCTGTGAGATGTGTATCCTCATGGCTTCTGAAGTAGACTCCATTCTCGAGGCAGTATTCACTGAGTCTCCAAAGAGACAGTACCGAGGCATCTTAAGACCCACGATACCAGCTACCACTGCTCCTGAGTGAACTCCAACCCTGATTGATAGATGGGACCCTGGAAGTAAAGAGTGGATTTGCTTAATCATGGTAAGTGAAGATTGTTCAATCTATTAATATTTTGTGTTAGTATATTTTGAATACTATCAAAAAGTATGGAAAGTCAGCTTGTTAGACTTAAACTCGTGACGTATAACACTTTTCTTATTCCAATTCTCTAATTCTCTCATTTTGCGTGTTTCTTAAAATCAGAACTTGGTATCTGTTTTCTGTAGACTATAAAGAACTTTTGAACTTCTTTTTTTGGTCTTTTGGGTGAGGATCATTTTGCTTTTAACTAAGATTTCCATTTATTATAGACAACTTTCTCTTTAACACTTATTTTGACCTTGAGCAACTCACTGTTGCGCAAAACGACCGTGTCATTAAAAGTTATCAAGCGCTAGTTACCTGTGCTAGGGTCTTTCAAGTCTGTGATTGCGTCTACCATATCGAGCGCCATATCACACACCTTCTCAGCATGGTTGTCTTCCTTCTCTGGCGCTCCTGATACCACCATGTACGCGTCACCAATTGTTTCCACCTGGAATTGTCAGATACAGATAGGCGTCAAAAGAAATTGCATCTTGATGGAGTTTCCATATCGTCATTTTCTTTCACTTCTCGAGTGACCTCGCCAAATTATTGTTTAACTCGTTCAAACCGGCGTGTACCACCGGTGGAGCACGGTGCTCCACCGGTGGTACACGCCGGTTTGAACGAGTTAAGGAATTAAAGGTTTAAAATACTTTGTTTATTTTATACAACAAGGCCAAGAACCAGATACTTAAAGAGGAATTGATTCGTTAACATCACCTGCTACGAAACGTAATCTACTGGACATAAAATTCGCCTAAACAGCACGACCAGTCCTGTGCTGTCCGCATCTAACGTATTCCTGAGGCATAGTGGACCAATGAACCTCACCAGGTCGATGCTCCACTATGCGAGGGAATCTTTACATATTATATTATGATAAAGTTCATTACGTCGGTTTTATTAGCAATAAGTTACAGCATAAATAACTTAACTAAACATACCTTATAAACCCGGTTCCTCTCAGTCAGCGTGTCGAAGATGGAGTACATAGCGTTGAGCATGGAGACAACCTCCATGGGAGTGATGCGAGAACAGATCTCCGTGAAGGTCACGACGTCAGAGAACAGGATCGATACGCTGTCGAACATCTGTGTATTTACACGAAAGGAACTGGTGAGTAATAAGTAGAGAGAGATATACAAAAATAATGTAAAGAGGTACCTACACCAACAGAAAAACAAAATCACATCATATGGAGAAGTCGAATCTAGACTTAGGTTGAGTATTAGAAGTTAATAACGGGGCCGGTTTCTGAATTGAGTATTAGATGTTAATGACGTGTCCTACTTGTGTAATGTAGAAACTGATAATGGTTGGGGAATAGCTTAACTTGCGGGTTGGTATAATAATAGGTTAATGGCAAATCCCAATGACTTTGTACACAAGATATGATACATTTAAAGTTACCGACGTTTAAAATCTGGGCGCACTGGTATATATATATCGATATAGTGCACACATGTTGACAAGTGCCACTAATGAAAAATGCAAAAGATAGGATAAGCACGTAAGTAAAAGCTATGATTTGATTGATTGCGTTTCAAATGTTTTGTCGATTTTGATTTTATTCTGCGGACTAAAGACAAAATGTCCCAATTAGGGCATTTTCGAGTCCTCACAATGCGCGAGCTAGAAAAATATCTGCCTCATTTATAAAAAAAATATCATTGCTAAAACCTCACTCGTTGAATGAGTAGCAGAAAAAATGAATTCTTTTAGAAGAATTCATTTTTTATATTAAGAAAAAACTTAATATAAAAGGTGTAAATAAACAAGATGGATAACTACATAGAAGTTTAGTTCAAGCAGATATAAGTGCTAAACCTACGATTCTAGTAGAGTAGTAGGTGTGGTCTAAGCATTAAGCTTAGACCACAATTACTACTTAGTTAAACAAACTTCAAAACTTTAAACCCTCTTATCCCATGAAATGCGCAATCCTAATATTCCTTGTTATAATAAACTAAATTTAACGTTTATCTCATCAGGGAGGCAGTCGGCACGGATTTTTGTTTGAACGGGGTGTGGCTAGAGATACAGCGGATAAGGGTGAGCTGAGAGTGAGGCATGTGTATTGAACCGTTGCTTATTTTGATTTTTCGGGATGAATAGCCTTCGGTTTCCGGGTCACTAGTTTGGGGTTATGGGAACTGGCTGCCGTATTAATTGAACTGTAGTTTAACTGGACAAGCTGATTTAGTATTGATATTTAGAGGTCTTTACCTATCTAAGGATTCAATCGAATAAGTCATCAAGATATCATAAAATTTGGCTCATGTCAAAGAAAGAAAGAAAGAAGAAGAAAGAAAAACGTTTATTTTGTGCTTCGCACAGAAAAACACAATTATTTTACAACATACCATCAAAACAATATTAATACATAAAAAAACCACATAATCAAAAAATATAAAGAAAAACATAGGTAAGACCTGTGCGAGGCCAAAAAAGCACCTATCTCAGCATATGCTGCGACATTTATGAAATAAATATCACAACACCACGTCCGTGTCACGTATATAAATAGTGATTCGCTTTTGATAAAATCCACGAGCCATGCCCAAGGTATTATTCCTATTTAATTCACACTAGCTTCTGCCCGCAGCTTCGCCCGCGTGGAATTAGTACGTCCTCCACTGTAAATTGTAGTCTATGTGCTATTTCACACTATATTCTATCTCTGTGCCAAATTTCATCCAGATCCGTTGAGCCGTTCTGGAGTGATTGAGTAACTAACATTCATCCATCCAAACTTTCGCATTTATAATATTAATAGAACCACCAAGCGATGAATATCTAATATTGATAGATATAAAATGTAAGGCAGTACTATTCTACCGAAAGTATGAAGGATTTGTTATTCCGATAGTGTACAAGGAAAATTCGATATGATAGACAAACATTGAGTTGGTAATATGATTTATATTTTATCATACGCTAAGCGACAGAATAACAATCGGGAAACTAACGTATTTTGGGAAAAATAGTGGAATATTCCAGGAAAATTCTTGGTAAAAATATTTACTTTCTTATCATTGTTAGACTTGCGTTTGACCACTATCTCACCTGATGGTAAGCGATGATGTGGTCGACAATGGAGCACGCTTGCCTAAAAGTAACCTATTCACTCTTGATTTAAAGTTGTAACTATCAGGAAACTCTGACTACGGCAGGGAATTCCACTCCTTAGCTGTATGCACGATGTTTCTAAAGTTTTTCTAATACAATGTGCGGATAAGTAATTATTTTATAAGTACCATTTGTAGTGCGGCTGCTGCACGCAACTTCGTCTGCGTGATTTTTGCTTTTTTTGGCCCGTCAAGCCATTCATTAGCAGACACAATTAAAAACCTATTGTCGCGTCTCCTTCAGGAGACGCGAGGGGCCTGACGGATTGATATAGTTAGTTCCAAATATCAGGACGAAGTGTAGGCTATGTCTATCTCCAGGTCCCAGGCTACCTACCTATCTGTCTTTCATAAAGACCGATGCATAAAAGGGTAACATACAGACTGAGCTACTTTCACATTTATAATATTAGTATAGAAATACGCATGGATACGAAAATAGCTAACGATTATTTTCCTGAGCAATATTTCCTTAAGCATTTGTAAATACAATACAGAGAGAATCACTAATATGGCAGTTTTAAAAAACTAGAGGGTGCTGGATTATTGGAATGTTTGGATTACTGGATTGTATAGAAAAAATCAAGATTAATAAATAAAGCATTTTAGAAATGTCCTAATTTAATTAGAGGCCATGTAGGAAGCGGTTGGGAAGGCCCGGGTGGAGATTGCCGGACTAATAAATGTGCAGGCCGGACTATTGAAGTGAAACTCTATACTGTACTAAACAAAATGAGAACTGCAATGCAATCCCTGAATTCGCATTTGAAATGAGTTTTATTCTTGCAGGCGTACATTTGTATCGTACTCAAACGACTGGAAATCCCAAAGGTCACGGGAGCTTTACAGAATATGATCCAGCACGGATTAAGAGATCGATCGCCTCTTGCCTCACTGCTAAGCTTCCTATCATTCCTATATTGGTTTACTGTTTGCTCAAGGGACTGTGAACGAACGAACGAGTGAACATATGTTTGATGCTTGAATAAAATCTGTGTAGTCCTTTCCTCAAAAGACCACCTTAGTCATCAACCTACATGGTTATTATATGATTTGACCATTACATGTGTATATAATTCGGTGGTTCGGTGGTTTCGGTGTTACTGCTCATGGTTGTCAGAAAACACCGGCCTTATCTAGTTTAAATTGACGAAAAAATTGACTTTGTTATTTGCAAATTGCAAAAAAAAAATATTATTTCACATTTATGATGAAAGTCAGTTTTGGTGAATGGAACCGATGAAGCTTACAGATATAGTTGGCCTTTTTTGTGTCTTCTATGTTTCTGTGAAGCCACATAGTTAACGGAGAAAAAATCGCTATCATAACTCACCTCACACGTATCTATAGGGTTCTCTCCATTCCTCAGCCTATCAGCCACTTGTTTCGGTATCATCTGGTACAGCAGCTCGTCTGTCCTCTTCATCTCCTCGTCCAGTTTCCTCATTGATTCCTCTAGCTTTTTACTCTTCTGTTGTTCTTGGTCTAATGCTAGCTTTAATTCTACTGACTGCTGTGTTCCGGCTAACATTAGGTCTCTGGAATATTAGAAGATAAAATATCAGTAATAATTTTTAGATCGTTAGGGACATTTCTTTTTTGGCCCGCGGTATTGATCTTGCGTAAGTCTAAACGATTGCACGGGAACTTAGGTACTACTTTATAAAAAGTGACCTATGTCCCAAATTAGACCATGGGCTACCTGCGTGCAAACGTCAAAATCCGATCAGATATTGAGACGTGTTTGATTAACAAACATCTTAACATACAGATTATTACATTTATAATATTATTAGGACTTCTTGTAGTCGAGTCTCCTCATTTAGTGAAATATCATATGTTTTTTTACTATTGCTGTATTTTTCTTCTTTTTTTGTGATTTTGATTGAATTAGTCAGTAATTCTTATTAATGGCCATATACATTGCCACTTGCACTGCATCGTCTGTGGCAACGCATAGGTCATTTTTGGATGCTGTATTGTAGGCACTGATAATGAAAGTCTAACCTCTATACTCAAAGTCATTTCCTCCATTCGACCTGAACTTGACTCAGCCTAAGGAGGCTGAGTCAAGGTTTAAAAAAACTAGATTAGGCTAGGTAAGGTTATGGCAATTAAAATTATTATAAAAAGCTTATTTGTTACATATTGAAATTAATCAAGGTATTTTTATTCCGTTGTCATGGTGACTTAGTCGTGTGGAGTGAAGGAAATTTCCTTGATATAAAGGATAATTTACCTGCTAAAATCATGCATCGATAAATCGTTGATGTAAAGTCCAGTAGACACGAGCGCAGCCAGATCAGGCATCACAGGAGTGCCCAGGTACATCATCATTCTCCAGTTGTCCATGTAGATCATTTGACCTGAATAATACCGAAAACTGTAGTAGAACATCAGAACGCGAGAGATACGAGTAGAGTAGTAGACAGAAGGTGATAAAGATAATTGTTCTTATTTACAAAAAAAAAAAAAAATAACCATGTGATTACATTAAACACTGATTAATAAGTTCAAAATTTTCTACCCGACAGGAGGATAGATGTGGGTGGTAAAGTACTGACTAAAATTTGAAGGAGGGTTTGTCCTACAGACAGCTGAATTTGATGGATAAGACGTAAACATCTTGAATTTAGAATCTGCTGATCAGTATTTAACTAAGCATATGGTTAGCGTTTTATAAATAGGGCTGAATTGAAATAGGTAAGACATACGATAATACTGATTGCAGAACAAAACCGTCTTAAACATCGATGAAAAACAGAAGATATAAGATTTCTAATGGTGAGGAAGAAGAAATCAAAAATGTTAGATAGTAACAAAATAACCTTTCAACACAAACATCGATATATGCTAAAACACATGTAACACAAGTTTCGGATAACTGCTTCAAGAAAATATTTAAATCATAAGTATCTTACTTATAATTCAGTGCGAGGAGTATTTAAGAAGGGAATTAGCAAAGACCCTCCACGAGTAACCAAATATTTTCCAAAAAGGATTTGGCTCTCTAGATAGAATTCGATAAACATATTGAAAGTTTTCTGAAGCAATCAAAATCTTGAGAAAAGTAACTTATAAAGTGATAGAAGTGCTTTCTAAACATCGAAAAGGATCTAGAGAAGGTTACAGTGAATTTGGTAAAGATTCCAAATTATTTAGTGCGCCACTCATAATAAGTCGTTGTATTTACAGTAGGTATTACATTGAAAACTTAAAGGTGCTATAATATCTCATCTATTGTCTAGTGCCCAGGCTACGTTGGTTACAGCCAAGTTTTGTGCGTTTTGGTCTTGTCTACCTTTGAGATGTAAATTAATAACGTCAGGGAGGGGTCTTCCGTCATACGCAAAGCGCTTCTTTGGTTGCTGGCCTGGAAAATTTTAGCTTGTTTACCATCCTCGCAAAATAGCATCAACATCTTGCAATCACCTCATATCTTAAAGGTTTAAACGAGGATTATTGCTTAAACTTTTTAAATATTTCACTGATGTTTGTAGATACATTAGAGTCTCACTTATTCGGCACTATTAAAAAGCAGAGGGAGATTATTGAAATGTACAGATTACTGGATTGTTTAGAAAAAATCAAAGGGACGAAGCGAAGACTCTACTGCAATTCCAATAAAGTCAGATTCTTTTAATTTTTTGTATCGTATGATCTATGAATGTCTAAAGTTAACGTAGATATTTATTTTATACTTGTTATTTTATGCCGTGAGTTTCTGCCTGAATGTGACAATATTATACTGGAGCTAAAGCACTGTTTTATAAACTTCTCTACGAATTGATCTCTTTGTTTCTAAGAAGCTTGGGTTTGTTAAACGCAAACTTTCCAAGTTAACGACGCCTCGGTCCTTGTATACACATAACTAGCTTCTGCCAACGGCTTCACCCGCAAGGATTTAGTACTTCCTACACAGCCTATATGCTATTCGAGACTATAATCTATCTCTGTGCCAAATTTTATTCAGATCCGTCCAGGCGTTAGGCGTGTTTGAGTAATCCATCCATCCATCTAACTTTTGGCATTTATTTACGGATCATAATAGGATTCTTAGGATAGGATCGGTTAATTGAAGATCTTATTCCGTCTTCGGATTCTCTTGTATCTTCTAAAAGTTTATTTATTTAAACTTCATGTACAATAGTGGTACATAGGCGAACTTAATGCAACAAGGCATTCTCTACCAGTCCACCTTTGGGTTAAATAAACAACTCTGTGGTAGGTGTACAACCAAACGTTACCATTAACAAATAGAACAAAATTTAAAATATAAAAATACTAGACCGATACTAAAATACATATCCACTTTCTCCCTTTTTTGGCTTGTAGATATATTGTTTTAAGATATTTTTGTGTTACTATTAAAATTGAAATAGCAGGTCACGATATCATTCTACTTTGCGATGTGGGTATTGTGGGTTTCAAAGTTTCAAGTCTGCTCACACTATTAAATTAACTTGTTGTTTTCACGTATATTTTATTTTCTAATTGAGTTTCTATTTTAGTCGTATTAGTGGCTGGTGGCGAGCACTTGAAACGAGAAATTGCGGTTTTCATGGAGAGCGGGAAAACTTTATAATTTCCCTGCTGACGAACGATATTGCTAACTGGGGGTGATCGCATGAATAGCATTTCATTTATCAATAATACAACTAAAGATACATTCATCTTTAGAAAATTGGACAGCCAGCCAGGACCTTAATGCCTGCCCAGGGGTTGAGGATACATTCGAAACAGAGTTACCTCGCCCCTGGGCACTCAGGGCAGCGAAGGAAAAGGGGTGGGTTTTAGTCAGTAAGAGTCTGACACACCCTCTCGCTCCACCCAGAGCGAGAGATGTAATTGGATGATTTCCCACCCCACAAAAAAATAAATAAAAAAAAGCCAGGACCTTAATCAAATAAAATACTTTAGGCCCAATTCACACAGGGAGTAAATTAAAGCAAAACCATACTACTTTTTAATAACTTTATAACTTTGGACTAAAGAATAACTTTGGACTTTTCCAATGTTTTTTTTTGGGATTGACTATGAAGAAAGTTGTTCATTTCCATGGGCAGAACAATATTTAAAATATGATCACCAATTTCCGTTACACTCTGTAAAAGGAAAACTATTAGAATATTAATTTTCAACAAAATCAAATTCTGAAATGGGCATTAGCTGCTGATGCCGACGAAGACAGCGGGACGAGCTCGACTGCTACCGGTGGGACTGGCCGGTACTAGCAAGGACAGAGTTGTGTGGAAGAGGGAAGCCTTTGGTTAGTTGGTTAGTTGGCTGCTGTGACTGGATGTTCAGCTACCAGTCGAACGTCGTACCATATGGCTTGCATTTAATTATAGTGTGGCCATTAGTGCTGTGCACTCCCTGAGGTATGCGCGCGGCGAGACGGGGGGGAGAATCGGCTGCTGCGCTCTGTCAGTGCGCCGTCAACGCTCGTGACGGCAGGTAGTGTCATCTGTATCGGACTGTCTATGTCAGACGCACATGAGATAAATATTCAAAGATGGGTCGTGCGTTATCTCGTGATATGAAGACTGTCATTTTTAAGGTGATGGAAGATGAAGTTGAAACAGAATCTATGTCAGAATAACTTTCGTTAGAATATATAATTGTTTGTAAATATAAAAAATGTTCAATAAAACAAGTCCTGCTTTGAATTATAAGTTTAGTTCTTATTTATCACCAGTATATTTTTAATAAAATATGAGTATATTTGGGTTAAATTTTAATCAACTAAGGGCTAGTTTCACCATACCATGTTAGTTAGTTTAATCTTCTGTTAAAATGTTAACGGGACATTAAGAGTAGCGAGCGTTTCACCGTGCGCTAATCCATGATTAAATGCCTTAATCAGGCGTTAAATTTAATTGCTGCCCTAGAGGTCCGTTAACTTGCTAACCGACATTAAATGCAGTTGGCAAAATCATCGAAATGGAAGGAGCGTAGAACTTTATTGTACTTATCAATTACAAGACCAATCTAACAACACTAACACAGAAAACAAGCATACCATATTATTATTACCACGTTATTATTATCATATATAATAACGTATGGGCTTTTACAAAGCTTTCAGCCTTATTTTTACGGGTGTTTCTTTTGATGTTGTCCCAGCAAGATCTAGTTGGTCAGCATTTCTATTAGCAAAGTTGCTCGAGGAATTGAACTCCCCAGCTAAAGCTTTCCATCCTTCATTTTCGGCTGCCGTTGTGACAGCATCACTTTTTTTTTATTTTCTACGATTTCTATAAGCTTTGAAATCAAGCTAATTAAAATTTATTTCTCATTCCAAGAGAGAAAGAGAGAGAAATTAGATCCACATTAACGCGTTTTCTTGCAGTTAGACATTATTAGGTATTCAATAGAAAACACTACCACACTATCCACAACAACAACCTCAGTTTACCACCTCCACAGTAACTACTCGTATATCTTCATAGATTTTTTGAAGAAAATAAGCCAAAAATTAGTTACGGTGTTTTTAAGTTTTCTGTAAGCATTGCCTGCAATTAAAGAGCTTTATTTTCATTTTTTTTAGACGACATAAAATAATAAAAAGGTAATGATTTTTGTAATTTGGTTAAAAATAACACCACGATATCAAAGACAAACAAACAAAATTAGAAAATATCCCCGAAAAGTAACTGACAAAATGAAATGTTGCTAGAACACCCATAAACCTGACTACACAACTGACTTTTTAATTTAGTTGTATTTTAAAATAATGAACATTGACATCTGGCATGCCGACTTTTTATTGTGTTGCTTTGACCACTGGCAGACAAAAAAGTGAATGACACATGGCTCATTCACTTAACGCCAGGTTTCTTAACGTGGTGTTATGTTTTTCTGGTGGAACGTAAATACCATTAACATCGATGTTTATTTTAATGTCGGATTTACTAATGTCCGATTATGAACATTTTGGTGAAATTGGCTCTAAGTAAGTATAATATATTACAGATAGATAGCCTCCGCCCCGCCACAAGTCTTGCCTTAGAAATGCAAACTGATATCGTAAGATCTGTCCGACATGTATCGATCTCATGTGAACTCATGCACTTTTTTCTTCGCCTCCCACCTCGCCGCGCATACCTCAGGAAGTGCACAGCACTAATGGCCACACGTAACGTGTCGATAATTGATAGATATACAGCATGTAACAAAAACCCTATCCGATCCAAAAAAGGCGTATTCCTGGTTTAACATACGTACTAGAAAAAAAAAATAGTAAAGAAAATGTAACTCATAAAAACCAAAAGTTATAGTTTTTTATATTTTTATAAAATATGCGAAATTTAACAATAAATACGTAGTTATGGCAAATTTTCTGTTGACGACACTCCACCGGTCGGCGAAATCTTTTCATTTTTACCTATTTTTATTTCAAACGATACCGCCCTGCACTAGCTGCGCCAAGCACTCTTTAAGGCTATGCTAGTGGCCAAGTGGCGCCCTCATAGAATAAAAAATCGTAGCATAGCATAGAAAATAAATATTAAAGAATCCAATGTCACGTTTGCTACAAATAGGATAAAGTATTTTTACGTTGTTAAAACAGGTCTCAAAATGTTTCGTATCCAAAGTAGTAAGCAAAAGTGTCAAAAACGGCCGTTTTAAACCGACTTCCAAAAAGAGGAGGTTCTCAATTCGTCTGTATGTTTTTTTTTTTTTTTTTTTGTATGTATGTTACCCGATTTCTCTGTCAGTTGTGAACCAATTTTCAAAATTCTTTTTTTATCTGAAAGAATATACATCCGAGGTGGTCCCATATAAATTTTATCGAAATTGCTTTTTCGTTTTGGAGACAGACAACGGAACTCTTCAAATAATGACAGCAAATCAACAGCGATTGCTGTTGTGGGGAATCACCCCTACAAAATGAAAAACAATAAAAACTTTTTTACAAAAAAATAGAACCCTTTTTAATCGACTTCCAAAAGGAGGAGGTTCTCAATTCGTCTGTATGTTTTTTTTTTTTTTTTTTTGTATGTATGTTACTTACGCGATTTCTCCGTCAGTTGTGAACCAATTTTCAAAATTCTTTCTATCTGAAAGAATATACTCCCGAGGTCGTACCATATAAATTTTATCGAAATTGCTTCAGCGCTTTTTGAGAAACTGAACAAAAACAGAAAATACGTGTACCTCGATGACATTTTGGTGTTCTCCAAATGTTTAAATTTCACGTTCCATTATACACTTCTGGACACATCTATTGGCCCACCTTGTATTTTCAGTTTCGTTTGGTCCTAGCTAAAATTTTATAATAGGTCGAGCAAAAAGTTTTTATGCAGTTTTTAACCTGGCACATTCACAATTTCATTCAATAGTCTTTTTTTTGAATTTCGAACACAGAATTTAAAGAAACAAAAGACAATTTGGAGCCTGTTTATTGATATCAAACAATCGAATACTAAGAAAACTTGGTTTTATTGGTTTACTTAGATTTAATTCTTGAAAAAGTGATTGATATCTTTGGTTTTGCAACAAACATTACTTATTCTTAACATTAAGGTGAGGTTCTATCAATAATCTATGGATACTTCACCTGAAGTCGCCGCCCAAGCTGTGGCACTTATTCAGGCCGGACACAGCCAAAGAAACGTGAGTACTCAACTTAATTTAAGTCGATCTGCGGTCCGAAATGTTTATCGGAGGTACCTAGAGACTGGCGGCTTTGTTCGTCGCCAAGGAAGGCCACGATCTCGGGTCACAACTGAAAGGCAGGATCGATTCATCGTGACGACCAGCTTGAGAAATCGTCACCTTACCTCCATTGAGATACAAAACCAACTTCGCGACTTCCACGGAGTATCTGTGAGCGCTCGAACTGTTCGGAGAACGTTAAAAGAACGCGATATGGTACCACACAAGCCAGCTAATGGGCCCAAACTAACGCGAGCCCACCGAACAGCGCGCCTTCATTTCGCACGCAGTCATTTAAATTGGACACAGCAAGATTGGAGCCGTGTACTCTTTTCTGATGAGTCTAAAATTGTGTTACATGGCAATGATGGAAGGAAGAAGGTCTACCGACGTAAGGGAGAGCGTTTCGCACAATGCTGCTTTGAAGAGAGGGTTGCTTATGGCGGTGGCTCATGGACTGTCTGGGGCGGTATATCCGCGAGCGGTAAAACTCAACTTGAGGTTGTTACAGGACCACGGCTGCCAACATTAAATGCTGAAAAGTACATTCGTGAGTGCTTAGAACCTCACGTGATACCAAACGCGGACTATGTGGGCCCAAATTTCCTTTTTATGCATGATAATGCAAGAGCCCATGCGGCCGGCATCGTCAGGGAATATCTTCGGGATGTGAACATCACAGTTATGGACTGGCCAGCCAGAAGCCCAGACATGAACCCCATTGAGCACATGTGGGACGAGCTAAAAAGACGTGTTAAGGCTCGTCAGCCAGTTGCCCAGACGATGCAGGAGTTGAAAACTGCCATAGAAGAGGAATGGGAGATGATCCCTCAAAATTTCATAGAGCGGTTGATAAACTCTATGCCTAATCGTATGAGAGCTGTGGTAGATGCCCATGGAGGCCACACGCGTTATTAAATTAAACCTTTATTTGATAAAACATGTTTTTTATTCAAAAATCAATTGCCTTTAACAAGGCGCATATCCGACTTGTTAGGCGTAGCTCCATGTCGTATGGTATTCTGAATTCAAATTTAAAACAATACGATCGAAAAAGATGGTAAAATGTATCAGGTTTAAAACTGCATCAACAGTTTTTGTTCAATCTAGCAATCATATTTCGGTAGGGGCCATCGAAACCTAAACTCTAAGGTGGGCCAATAGATGTGTCCAGAAGTGTATTAGGGTTTTTAGTTCTGAGGTATAACAACTAAAAAGTGAAAAATAAAACTTTTTTACAAAAAAAAAACAACCGACTTCCAAAAAAAAATACACTAAAAATTAATAAATAACTTTAATTTCGGAAGTCGGTGTCAAATAACGAAGAAGTAAAATACAAACACCGACTTCCGAAATTAAAGTTATTTATTAATTTTTAGTGTATTTTTTTTTGGAAGTCGTTTGTTTTTTTTTTTGTAAAAAAGTTCTTTTGGTACTTACTATGCTACAATTTTTGGATTTTCAATTTTTTTTTAAATTTTAAGATTTTAAATTTTTTTTTAATTTTTAGATTTTCATTTTTTATTTTAGCCTTATCAAAGGATCAAAAAGACCGTCTCGCTAAGGCGGCTTCTTTGACACAAAACTCTAGGTGAACTTTTTTGAGCGCTCAGTGTTGCCTCTGATAAGTTTTCTTTTTTTTAAATTAATTATTTTCATTGGGGAAAAATAATAATCTCGTATCTATTAAATGATTATTTAAATGTGTATGCAGTACGATACCAAATAATACACTTCAGGATCGGACAGGGTTTTTGTTACATGCTGTATAGGTACTTATTCTTTCTTGTAGGTACCTACACCATTAAAAAATACAGCCAGTGGATTCTGTTAACAGCTCACCGTGAAAACTTAGGTGGAGTGAGCATGAAGTGAACTGTCATTCCACCTTGATTGTATGGCTTGGCAGCCTACTTCACGTTCACTTCACCTCTCACTCTCACGGTGAGATTTTACAGAATAGCAGTACTGGAACTTAAAATTAACAGGGGTGTGGTCTTATCGCCGAATTCGATTTTGATGGTTTTGACAGAAAAGGAGAAAATATACGCAGGTAAAAAAAAAAAAAAAAACTTGTCCGTGGTGTTATTTTAAGGATCCGGAATGAGGAGATAAGGTGTGGTCGAAAAAATGTTAGCTAAATGGGACTCAGGTTTCTTTTGGCATGCGTGGTTGTTTAATAGATGGAGTTTATCAAGGGTTATTTTTACTCACATTGGAATTATCCCTTATTACTTCTACCCCGATCAATAAGCTTTATCCTCCTTTAAATTATTCGTATCTACACAGAGCTTTCCTCAACCTACAGTGTTTGCAGCCAGATTACACTAAAACTAAGACCTCATAAATAATGATTACTCCTTGCCGAACAAAGATCACCTACCCTCAACCAAAATTAAATTCTGTAACATAGAACATAAAGTCGCAAGTTTCTCCGGCAGAACCTGAGTTTCTCAACACACTATAGTTGCTATCAAAGTTAGTTGTCACAAGAGATCGACTCATTTTGTCGTGTTGGTGATGTATTCATTTGTCTAACAAGTTGAAAGTTTTCCGAATTATGAAGAAAACAATTTAAGATGGGGTCGTGAACTTCGTGGAAAAGCGTATTTTATGTTATGTAAGTAGATTGTAAACCTGCTGTTTCTTCACCATACAAAGACGACCAACGACCCGAACGTAGTGTTGTTCTGTAAATGACTTACCGTTAAACTTAGATGCAGCTTGGAGAATCAAGCAAATAAGCAAGAGTGAATAGGTTACTTCTAGACAAGCGTGCTCCATCGTCGACCACATCATCGCTTACCATCAGGTGTGGTAGTGGTCTAGTACGAGCCTAACAATGTGAAAAAGTGTTCTGATATTCCAACTGATGCTAGGGATTGACAGCTCACTTCACCTTAGTTTTCGTGTTGTGATTTTTACAGAATAGACCGGTTGGTAATATTGATGTGTGACATCATTCAGTAACATTCAGTTAACAGCCTAGCCTTTTTACTGATCGGCGATTCGGCATGATATTCAGCCATTCAATCAAACAGCTGGGCAGATGACTTGGATCGATAACGTTTAATTAGTTGCTTGCCCAGACATTTGAGAAAGGCTGTGGCAAGTCGTAAAATTAATTTTGATTTGCGTTCAGCCGGCAATGTAAGATAAGCCTCGAGCCTGTAAGATAAGGTAGTAAGTATATAAGGTAAGCTTATGAGCCTTAACTAGTAAGATAAGCCGAAGTGGCTTCATTCGCTCATTTGCTCGCTCACTATAGCCTCAGTCATTTCCTTCGAATCTAAGAGGCGAATTAAGCTAGTTGGCTGCGACATTGATTTGAGCTAAATACGTAAATTACGTAAATAACTAAGAAACACGGCTGGGTTTTAGTTAGTAAGAGTCTGAAACGCCCTAGCTCCACCCAGAGCGGGAGAAGTTTTTTGACAATTTGCCACCCTAAAAAAAAGTAGGTACTCATCAAGACTTTTTGATGTTTTTCCTCAACAAATTAAAAAATACTTTTTTTATGAAATTTATGTCACGTCAATGTTTCTTAAAACCTCTGAGTTCCCAAATCTCAGTGTCAGTCTTTCGAAGTAAATTCAATTAAGTAACAGTGACACCGATTGATGTGGGTTCGAGTCCGGATTGTTCAACTGTCAGATCGGAATCTGAGCGGCAATTTGATGAGTATTAGGGGAATAGTGGTTTTCAGGTCATGAATATATGGGTCACGGTTTGAAGGTGGGTTTGCCCCATGATATTCCCGCAACACTTTTTTTAACCGACTTCAAAAAAAGGAGGAGGTTCTCAATTCGACTGTATTTTTTTTTATTTTTTATGTGTGTTACCTCATAACTTTTCACTGCGTGAACCGATTTTGAAGATTTTTTTTTGAAAGCTGTTGCTTTACATGTGGTCTCATTTTAATTTGGTGAAGATCTGATGAAGAACTTCGGAGATACACAATGGAACTCTTCAATAAATGATAGCAAACCTTCCAGAATTGCTGCAATCGCATGTCTGTATATTGTTTTCACCACTTCACAACATTACATCACGCTGATACGCTCTGAAGGGGTATACAGATTTGTACAGTTCACCCTGATACACCCTAATTTCACCAACTGCATATGTTCAAATTCCCTATTTTTGGGGCTATCAATTCGGGCATAACTTTACTATTAATTTAGTTTTAGAATGGGGTACAACAACTAAAAAGTGAAAAATAAAAAACTTTATACAAAAAAAATACAACCGACTTCCATAAATAAAACTAAAAAATGCAAAATAACTTTAATTTCGGAAGTCGGTGTCAAATAACGAAGAAACCAAACTAGAAACACCGACTTCCGAAATTAAAGTTATTTTGCATTTTTTAGTTTTATTTATGGAAGTCGGTTGTATTTTTTTTGTAAAAAGATTTTTTAGACAAAAAAGGTTCATGAAAAACAGCTGTTAAGTGTTAAGAATAAGATTTTTTTTTAATATTTGATTAATTTCTTAGAGTTCCTCCGTTTAACATTTTAAAAATCTGAAGTAAAAGAAAAACACGCCCTATTTTCAGACACTTACCTACTATCTATCTACTACTACTTAGCTAATAGAAGGAAAAAGGGTACTTAAGCAATTAATTCAGCCATTTTTATCTACTGTTACGAAAGTATTTTCTAACAATTTTTATTGGGAACCTTTGACCCTTACATAAGATTTAGCAACGTTTTAGACCACACGATGAAATTTCTTAGCTGAATTTTAATTGAACAGCGACCCAACCCGGCTTCGCACGGGTACAAATTATACACACAAACCTTCCTCGTTTATCGCTCTTTGTATTAGTGAAAACCACTTTGAAATCTGTTGCGTGGTTACGGAGGAACAGACAAACGGGAAAAGCGACTTTGATATAACTATTTAGATGTCAAATAATCCTCAAATCAGAAGACATAAATATGGACATCTAAAGATCCATCTAGAGTTTTTTTTTTCTTTTTTATACCATCTTTTTAACTTTATTTCCACATGCATTCATAAAATCATTATATAACACGCTCAATCTTTTTGAAGCAAGATTATGTGCTCTATCGATTCAGATTTGTTACTCGCTCACAGGTCTCTGTCTGGTAATGGACCCACACGTAGACCCCTCTCCCATTCTAGACTTTTCAACGGTTAAGTACATTTTAAGATGATTTTGATTTGTCGAAGTTTTTAACCGACTTCAAAAAGATGGGAGTGTATTTTTTTTTTTAAAGTACTAAATAACTTTAATTTCGGAAGTCGGTGTCTAAAAACGAAGATACAAAACAGTAACACCGACTTCCGAAATTAAAGTTATTTTGCACTTTTTTTGGAAAGTTATTTTGCACTTTTTTTGGAAGTCTGTTCTATTTTATGTAAAAAAGTTTTTTGTTTTCCAATTTTTAAGCTTTTTCCTTAGGTAATTTATTCAGAATACTTGGAAGAGCATACGTCCAGACCTTTTTACCGTATTCATTATTACTAACTCATATTCTGTAATTTCACTTTATCAAATACATTTATGACATTACAAAATTGGAATAACTTATCATAATCGGGGTTTATCAACATCAGCCTTTTAATGTCCCCACTGCTGGGGCACAGGCCTCCTCTCTGTGGAGGGTGTGGGCCGTAATTCACCACGCGGGCCCAATGCGGGTTGGTAGATGTCACATGTCTTCGAATTTTTGGTTCTAGGACATGTCGGTTTCCTCACGATGTTTTCCTTCACCGTTTTGAGAGCAGTGGTGATGAAATAATTTACACAGTGCCTGCCTGGGTTTGAACTCACGACCTACAGCTTGTAAGCTGCGACCAACACCACTGGGCCACGACTGCTTACAATCGGGGTTTATATTTGAGTTTAATTATACATGGTACCATTATCTCTAATAATCGTGTTTGTATATATTAATGAAATATGAAGATAAGTATGTAGGCAAATTAAGTATATGCCCAGGGATGAGCCCTAACAGGCGTTGCACAGAGGGGCTTCCGGAGTGGTCTTTTAAGAGGAAAGGCAAAGTAGGTACATAAGAATTTACCTTTAAGTCTAAGATTCTTGTCAGTGGCCGCCTCAGTCTCGTCAGAAAGGCGCAGGAGTTCGTTGCGTTTGTCAGGACCCTTTTCGTGAATCACTGCCTCCACCGTCACCAGCTCGAAGATGTTGTTCGTGCGGTTCAAGATCTGTGGAGCATACGGCAGAGTTAGGTAAGAGTTGAAAAGGTTAGATGGTTTCTGCTACCAAGCCAAGTTGCGCACTTGTTGGGATTTGGTTGGAAAAAAAAAAACTTTTTACACCTACAGGTATTTTTTTTCAAAACACTCACTCGAATACCACCACCACGTGATTACTGATTAGTGTAAACACTGATTAGCAGGTTCGTATTTCAAAATTTTCTACCCGGAAGACAGGTAGGTAGACGTGGGTGGTAAAGTGCTGATTAATCATTTGAAGGAGGAGTTGAATTTGATGGATGAGACATAATATGATATCTTGAGTTTAGAATCAGAGTTTAAACTAAGCATATGTTTGTGGGATTTATTAACCGACTTCGAAAAAGGAGGAGGTTATGTTGTATGTCCACCGATATATGTTTTTTTATGTATGTCCACCGATTTCTCTGTCAGTTGAGGACCGATTTTCAAAATTCTTTTTTTTTTATTCCGAAAGAATATACTCCCGAGGTGGTCCCATATAAATTTTATCCAAATTGCTTCAGTGGTTTTTGAAAAACTGAACAAAAACGAAAAATATGTACCTACCTATACATAGATGACATTTTGGTTTCCTCCAATTACGAGTATGTTTGAATGCCACGTTTCATGTTATTGGGGTTTTTAGTTCTGAGATATAACAACTAAAAAGTGAAAAGTAAAAAACTATTTTACAAAAAACAACCGACTTCCAAAAAGGAAAACACACTAAATTAAAAATAACTTTAATTTCGGAAGTCGGTGTCAAATAACGATAAAATAAAATACAAACACCAACTTCCGAAATTATAGTTATTTTAAATTTTTAGTTTCTTTGTTGGAAGTCGGTTATTTTTTTTGGAAAAAAAGTTTTTTAAATAAAGCTGAAAATAAACAAATGCGATACCAATTTTTTTTTTTGTGGTGTGCGATATCATCCAATGACATCTCCCGCTCTGGATGGAGCGGGAGGGGCGTGTTAGACTCTTACTGACTAAAACCCACCCCTGTTCCTTCCCTGCCTGAGTGCCCAGGGGTGCGGTAACTCATTTTCAGAATTTATCCGCTACCCCTAGGCATATGCGATACCTATGGATTAACTTACAGTTTGAAACTTGAAGGCAATAAGCGGTCGCACGAGGTCGAACCAGTTGGTTATTTTTTTTCCAACTAAATCCGGTAATATCACCATCAAAGAATTGCCAATACTTCGGACTATCATGTCTGATCTGAAATAATAAAGAATAGGTATTATTTTTAATCGTTGAACCATTCTCTTTTCAAAGGGAAACTATTTTTTAAAGGTCTACTACCCGCTAAGTGGCGGGCGCCCTCATAATAAAAAATCTCGAAAAAAAATAATCATAGCTTATCATAGAAAATAAATATTAAAAAAGCAAAAGTGTCAAAAACGGCCGCTTTTGGTACTTTTGCCTACTACTTTGGATACGAAACATGTTGCGACCAGTTATAACAACGTAAAAATACTTTATCCTGTTTGTAACAAACGTGACGTTGGATTTTTTAATATTTATTTTCTATGATAAGCTACGATTTTTTATTCAATGAGGGCGCCACTTGGCCGGTAGTAGGGGCTTAAGGCAATGTTTTCAGGGAAGCACTTAGGGTACGCGCCATTTTTCTATGACATGAAATAAATCTAACAGCATTTCTTCCGAGTTCAATCTGACGAAAAAAAAAAGAGATCGTACCTACTTTAGACGAAAACTAACTTACCCAAACACGATACAAAAGGGGAATATTTCAAACAACACAGACGCACTGATGGGCAGATGTTTCTCTTCTCTGGTCATCGCTAAAGAAGCTAGCGTGAAGGCCCTGTTGTCAAATGTTAGTTGAAATGTCACGTGTACTGTATCGAATAGCAACTCTTCTCGTAATAACTCTATTCGCATTTCTTTGTGATAAAAATGACGGGCTACCTGAAAGAAAACATTGATATTATTGGATTTACCAGAAAAAATAATCATAACTAGTTTTCCCAGAAGTTCTGCAGAATAGCGCCATCTAGTGGTGAAGTGGAGAAACGAGCATGTCGCGCAGTTGTAATTTCTGCTCGATAGATGGCGTTGTAAACGTCCAGTTACGAAGTGTTAAAAATGTAATGAATGATCGGGAATAGAACCAATATCAAAGTATTAACTAATCGTGATTTAAACACTAAAATTTAATAATACAGAAATGAATACCGTTTTTTAAAGTCGTCTTTATTTCAAGAGAAGCTGGCCCACTATTTGGACACACAATACAACTGGGGGCGTAGCTCAGATGGTAGAGCGCTCGCTTAGCATGCGAGAGGTACCGGGATCGATACCCGGCGCCTCCAAAGAAAACTTTTTGTTTTCTAATTATTATTTTAATTTCATACATTCCAACATTAAATAATGTATGAAATTAAATAAAAATAAATAAATCCTAATTAAGTTTACATAAATGATACTCACCTCTCTTATCTGTCCCATGGCGTAATAAACAAATCCTCTTCTCTTAGACCTATAATGTAACGTCAATCCTTGTCTCGTCTCGTTTTCACAAATGAAGCTGGGGGCCCTCATTCTAGGGTAACTGAATTTCAAATACTCGTGAAGATTGTCTAATCCGTTGAGAAAATCTCTCATGTGCCTGCCAAGTACTGATAAAACTCTGTCGTAACCATATTGTGAGACGAATCCAACGAAATATACTCCCATTTGGTCCATAAATTCACGTTCTGTCATTCCTAAGACCTGTAAACAAAATTAAACGCCTTAGAAAACATATTAGCAAAACAGTTACTTAATGATAAGTTGCTTATTTATTAGTCAGGTGGATAGGTATGGATTAATTTGATTAAAAATGCACTTTTAAACTTATTTAACTTGCAATGTTTGTATGTATGTTGGAGTCAAATCTTGCAAGCTGAATTAGGACCAATTTCTTTTGTCTTACGGAGTTTATTTTTTACGTGGTGATTAAGTTACGATGACAATGCATTTTTAACCGACTTTCGAAAAAGGAGGAGGTTTTGTTCGACTGTATGTATTTTCATTTCCAATAACATGGAACGTGGAATTATTAAATTCCACATTCCATGTTATTGGGGTTTTTAGTTCTGGGGTATAACAACTAAAAAGCGAAAAATAAAAAACTTTTTTACAAAAAAAACAACCGACTTCCAAAAAAAAATACTACAAATATTAGTGTATTTTTTTTTGGAAGTCGGTTGTTTTTTTGTAAAAAAGTTTTTTATGGTAAGCATGACCAGAATCGACATCAGGATAAGCTCCAGATAAAAGAATTCTTCAATGCTGAACACGAATTTTTTTGTAGGTACTACACATTTATTGTGAATTGTGATAGCCGGTTTATAAGCTAGTTTAAAAAAAAATGATTTTTAACTGTTAACTTATTTGTTTAGTAATTTGCAGCAACCGTTCCAGAACATTATATTATTACTTATTGTTACAGGTTGATTTACCAAATAAAGCTGTTTAGAAATGTATGTCCTTGATAAAAGAAGTACCAAACAGGTGTATGAAAAACTAAATAAATATGTATAAGCATTAAACAAATAACAATTAATTTGTTGGTGTAGGTACTTGTCTAAGTACAACAAATAAATGAGCACATTTTTTGATTATAAACCTATGTGTAAGTTATTTTTTTTTTGTTAGACTATGTTCTTGCTTGAACATTTTTACTAATTGGATCTCATTATTCTTGTAAGTGCCAATATTTATATTGTTATTTTATATCATTTTTATTATTGGAATGTAGTTGGTGAACGTGATTCATTATTTCGACTTGCTTCCCACCGGGGATGTAACTCAGTGGTAGAGTGTCTGCTTCGCATGCTGAAAGTCCTGGGTTCAAATCCCAGCATCTCCAAATTGTATTTTTGTTCTCGTTTTATTAGGCTGATAATATAATTTTAAATTTATTTCCATTTGCTGATTTATTTACATTTAAACGTTTGACTTTATTATTTAAACATTATGTTTTATAGTTACAGTTAAACGCCCCGTGTACAATGAAGAATTTGTACATAATTCGCCTGGTAATAAATTACAACATTTTTCTTTATTTTTTAACCTTAATTAATTTATGTACATAAAACAAAAATATACCTGTCTAACTATAACTACATAATAACACACACTACACTTTTTAATATAAAATAAAAAAAAAACATTACCTTACCAATAATAATATATATATTTTCACATAAAAACTAGCAATGAAAGTACTATAGAGAAAAATTCAAAAAGATGTCGTGGCCCATGAGGGGATCGAACCCGCGACCTTCGCGTTATTAGCACGACGCTCTAACCAACTGAGCTAATGGGCCGTCGTGCTTACATCTAAAATAGTGAATTTGTATCTGTTGACGAAATTATAATATCAGCGTATGATGTCACTCTATTTGCATTAAAAGATTAACTTCTGCTCGCGGCTTCGCACGCGTATTTTATTGAAGTGAAAACTTAAGAAGTTTTCACTTCTATCGACAGTCCCCATTACTGCCTATTTTTTTAAAGTGTTTTATTATCCTGAGGGCCTTTTTACCGGGATGAATAATACATACATATGTACATAACTAGATACCTATTCTATGTTCTAATACAGGTCATAATCTATCCCCGTTTAAAGTTGCATCAATATCCGTTCAACGGTTAGATTAAAATGTAACAGATTGATAAGCTGACACTCACTTTCGCTTTTATAAGTTTAATGCGTAGTTAATAAGGACTTCCGTGGAAGTTTAATTAAGGAAGAATTAATCACTTTTGACAGACTATCTTTATGTAGGTATCTACGCAAAGAGTACTTTTAAATTTACATGCTTGTAGACATCTAGGGTTTTATATTTGAGCATATACTTACTATGATATTTTTACCATATCTTTGACACATATTTCTTTTGCTCCCATTATTATATTTTAAACGAAAAATATTAAGGCCAAATGTTAAAATAGTATGGGGCCATCCATAAATTATGTCACACAAATTTCATGATTTTCTGACGCCATAGCTGGTCACATTTTTGAGCCTCCCCCTCCCTAGTATGACGTCACTTACAATATCAAATATTTTGCAATTTTACTTCAGACATAATTAAATTTAAACAATTCAAACCTTGAAATCATTATGAGTGAGCTGGAAATATTTTGAAGCTTTTCGTTAATAGTTAAAATAGATATAAATGTTGAAATGTGACTTAACGAAATTTATGACTTCCCTCCCCATCAGTCACACAATGTTACACTCCTTCGACCATGTCCGAGAGTCGAGACGTACTTTTTGGATGGCCCCTATAAATAGGAGCATCACTCGGCTCGCAAGTTTAATGGAAGGCGTGAAGGTAGGTGTTTAGATAAGTGAAAAGTTTTGATGTTCTCAAAATAATTTAATGAATGGTTCCAGAGACAAAAGCCGAGTACCTACTTACGTTACATGTTACTTATGTTACATACGTAGGTGGTGCATGTAAGTCCCTTTGTATCAGACGTCAAGGGAAATCTTAGAAGAGTGTGCTGTGAGTTCATCGTTGAGAACAATGCATGGCAGACTAGGTTCAGAGTTACAATACCTACCTACGCCTAAGTACCTGCTTTATATGAATTATATCTAATGGGGGCGGCGAAGAGAATGCTGTAATTTAGGAAGGTGATGGCTAAGATGTTTGAAAGAATGATACTGCGCCCAATAAATTGGCATTAGGGCAAGTGCTTGATAAAATGAATTACTATAGTTTAAAAAAAACTGGGCAAGTGCGTGTCGGATTTCGCACATTAAGGGTTCCGTACTTCCTCCCCACTGGCGTCAGCGTAGTGTGCTACGCTGACGACACGCTAGTCTTAGCGCAGGGGAGGTCGCACGAGGCGGCGGCCGACCTTATGACACGCGGGGTTGCGACAGTCATAGAGAGGATCCGGCAACTGGGACTCGAGGTGGCATTGCACAAGTCCGAGGCCATGTGTTTTCATGGTCGTCGGAACGCGCCACTGTCGGGTTCCCAGATCACGGTAGGAGGGGTTCGCATCGGCGTCGAGGGTACGATGAAGTACCTGGGACTCGTCCTCGACAGCCGGTGGAACTTCGTCGAGCACTTTCGACGTTTGGCTCCCAGATTGGACAGGGCCGGGGCCGCCTTAAAGCGGCTCCTACCCAATCTGAGGGGGCCAAACGCCTCCTGCCGTAGGCTCTATGCGGGGATCGTGCGCTCCATGGCCCTCTACGGAGCGCCGGTGTGGGCGCGTTCGTTGAGGCAGCGATCAGCTCGCCAGATGAACGCGTCCCAGAGGGTCATGGCGATCCGTATGATCCGAGGATACCGCACGATCTCCCACGAGGCTGCGAGCCTCCTTGCCGGACTTTCACCATGGGATCTGGAGGCAAAAATCCTCGCGCACCTGTACGAGTGGCGCGAGGAGGCCAAACGCCGGGGCGAAACTCCGCTGCCGCGACAACTCGCGGCTCGGCGGACGGAGCTCCGGCAGGATCTCATGGTGACATGGAGAGAGCGACTGTCGCAACCCAGCGCTGGGCACGCCACCATTTTTTTTTTTTTTTTTTTTTTTTTTTTTTTTTAAAAAAACGTTGCCCCACACTAGGAATTACTCCTGTATCGTGGGTGCGTTCACAAACATTTAAACTCACATACACAAGACACCCAGACCCGGAACAACTATCTGTAGGCCATACAAATATTTGTTCCGTGCGGGGATCGAACCCGCGACACGCAGCGCAGCAGTCGAACGCTCAACCACTACGCCAACCGTGCCGTCAACTACCATTGAGGCGGTAGTGCCCCTCTTTGAGGCTTGGCTGGAGAGGCGCCATGGCAACCTCACCTTCCGCCTGACGCAGGTGCTCACCGGACACGGCTGTTTCGGGAGGTACCTGTGTCGTGTCAAGGCGGAGGTGACCCCTGAGTGTTTCCACTGCGAGGATCGCCCAGAGGACACGGTGGAGCATACGGTGGAGGTTTGCCCCGCTTGGGCAGAACACCGCCGTGTCCTCGTGGATGCGATAGGCGACAGCGACCTCTCGCGCCGTGCCCTGGTTCAGGCCATGGTACGGAGCGAGAGGGAATGGGAGGCCGTCTCCTCCTTCTGCGAAGCAGTAATGCTCGCGAAGAGGGAGGCGGCATACGTTAGGGAGGCTCAACGACAGCCGAGTCGCCCTAGCGCCCCCAGCCGCGACCGCCGCAGGAGACGCCAGGGGCCGCGAGACGATCTCCGGCCACCGTAGACCCGGGCCTGCGGACGACGAGTAGTGGGTAACTCGCCGCCCGATCAGCACCAGGCCCGAGAGTCGACGGCGCGTAGTGTTCCACGCGCGCCTCAAAGAGTTGTCAGCAAAGTGAAGGGGCCTGCCAAGGCCGGTGCCTGCCCGGGGGTGGAGGATAAATTCGAAAGAGTTACCTCGCCCCCGGGCACTCGAGGCAGGGAGGGACAGGGGTGGGTTTTAGTCAGTAAAAGTCTGACACACCCTTCCGCTCCACCCTAGAGCGGAAGAAGTCATAGGATGATTTCCCACCCCCCAAAAAAAAAAAAAAAGGGTTCCGTACTTTCGTACCAAATATTGGTATTCGTTAGTAAAGTAAGTATACGGAATAATAAACATTATCAAGTTCATAGGTCAATGGGAAGTTAAAAAAAGTGTGTTTGTATACTTATTATTCTTTGGCGTAACGAGATAAAAAACCAAACTGTCACAAAGTTTACAAAAGGAAAACAGTCATTCTTCTGTGTCGGTTCTAGCTAACTTCAGGGTGTCAGTTTGTTGTGACGGTGTGCGCGCGCAGCGTAAAAAATTACTCTCACCATTTTTCCCTAACGCGCCAAAAGAAGTACCTATAACTTCAAAAATTTTTCGGAAAAAAAAATTATGACAGACGACGGACGAACAGACAGACAGACAGACGAACAGACGGATAGACGGACACGTGAGTGACAACATACCCTAAAAAACTAAAAACACGCTTTATTTTTAATTTTTCGTAAGTATTTTTGTTTTTTTATCATGAAAATGCATAAAAAATAACTAGTCCTCCATTTTTGGGGACTGCCATATTTGATGTAGGTCCTTGATAAGTGTGCGAAGTTTTAATTCAATCCGACGACGTTTTGTATTGTGTGAAAATCACGTTCAAAAGTTACATAGATACATACCAAGCTAATAAAAGCGTGTAATCTACAAGATGGACGACAAAACAACAATAAATGAACACAATACTCATCATTATGAACAACTTTTACTACGAGATCAACGCTGAAATCGCGAAATAAATCAGCTGTTCAGGGGGGAGAGACAAATTACTTTTCTGTCAGCTTTCACGGTAACGCTTAGTAAAAATGTATGAGACATTACCTGCGGAAAGAACTGTCACGTGATTCACGTCCAGTAATGTCATTGCCATACATTTTGTACTAAGCGTTAGCGTAAACGCTAACAGAAAAGTAATTTGTCTCAAGCAACTGTACACTGCAAATGAAGAAAGAAAAAAGAAAACATAAAAATAAGTACCTACTTAATAAAAAAATATTTATTAAAAAAATTTATAAATATTTATTTCGACTTCATGCATATAAATCATCAGAGAGGAGAGATTACATGGCAGATGGCATCGTTAATCTGTTGAACATAATTGTATAAAATAAAAAAACCGGCCAAGTGTGAGTCGGTCTCGCACACCGAATGTTCCGTACAAGCTTGCGGGTATCTAAATAGTTCGGAGATTGAGTTTCGAATTTTTTTCTCAAAAAAACTTTTTTTTAATTTTTCGGTAATTAGACGTGGTTAAAATAATTTAAAATCTGTTTGAGCTTGTGCTAATGAGGTCCTTTCATACGATGGCCCACATGATACGGTCGCCTCTCTTTAAAATTTGGACCCAAATTCCTTGTTTTTTGCTCAAATAATTAAGTACTTACCTACTCTACATTAGTACAGAGGCGTTTTAACTTCTTTTTACTATTGATAGGCACGCGTTTGACCACCATCTCACCTGATGGTAAGTGATGATGTGGTCGAAGATGGAGCACTTTGCAAAACTTATTTAACGAAAGTGAAAATGTAATAACGACATTAGCAAACTGGGATCATAAGATTAAGGGCCGATTTCACTAATGAAACTAATCGCGATTACACGCCACTACAAACTAAACTAGTCTAGGCTTAACTTAGTTTAAATTCTAAATGCCCAGTTTTCGGTGAAACGCAAAATGAAGCTCTAATCTCGATTAAACGCATGAACTGAGTTTAGTTTAAACTAATCGCGATTAGTTTCATTGGTGAAATCGGCCCTAAGTCATCATTTTCACTTCTAAAGACAATCAAATTAATTTAGGATGCTCAAGGCAGTCTAAGTTCTAGGTACTTACGAGTACATAAGCAATTTCAATACTATCTACTTTTTTAGAGTGACATTCTCAGACAAGCTATTAAAATTCGCCGCCTTCGTCGTTGCCTTGATCGACTGGTGGAATTAATAGAAATTTAGAATGATAGACTTAAACTTATAATACTTTGATGTGCTGTCTAACTTAAATTTGATATAATTTTCGTATGGAATTAGGAAGATTTTCAATGAGTTTTTGTTACATTAATTTTTTAATAAGGCTCTGGAGAACAAAGTTTAACAAGCTCGTTTTTTTAATTCATTTCAAAACGAATGTTTTTACTACCTGCAATACTAGGACAGTTGGGGCATTGTTTTGTTTCCTATTATTGATGGAGAATGTGGAGGTGTGGAGATACTTGAATGCACGAAATGGTGGCGCAATGGCAAGGGCCGCGAGTTTAGGTCGTGGGTTTGAACCCAGGCAGGCACTTTACATCACCACTGCTCTCTAAACGTTGCATTAAAAACATGGTGAGGAAACCAGTATGTCTTAGAACCAAAAATTCGAGGACATTACGAACGACCCACTCCCTTTTAGAAGAAGCATGTGCCCCAGTGGTGGAAACATTATAGGCTGACTATACAATATTGTTAAATATGCTACTAGATCTACCAGTTCTCCATGAAAACACTTCAGTACCTACAAGTACAGTAAAAAAGTATAACTAACACTATCATACACAGCAAACTAACAACTACAATGAAGAAAAGACTTACAGAGAACAAAAATAAATCTCAATCTATAAATAACGAACTGGCCGCACTCTACAAGCTAGTCAATAAATATATTAAACATAACTTCGCAAATATAGACAAGACATTATAGAAAGACATTCACATCTCATCGGAAGTAAAAAAAAGGCCTTCAAGGACCTCAGAACTAACAAGACTTGAATAGAAGAATTGAAGACAAAGACTCGAACAAACGCTCAGACATCGTCACCAGATTAACTGATTTTTATAAAATACTATATAGAGATATGACCAAAACAACTACAAGTCAAGACAATAGTACCAGGTATGAAGGTGAAAATAATATTTAAACAATAAACGAAACAGAAATAATAGGAGCAATAAAAAAAAATAAAAAAACAAGCAAAATCCCCCGGATCAGACAACATTACAAACGAAGCATTATAACACAGCACAAGAAATCTTGGCCACACCTCTAGCCGAGCTATTCAATCTAATATTACAAAAATCTAAAACGCCTACACAATGGTCCGAATCCAATATTATTATAATATATAAGAAGGGCGATTCAAAACACACAGGGAACTAAAGACCAATAAAATTGCTACAGAGTCTATATAAGCTATTCTACGCCATAATTAACGCAAGAATCAGTCCTTTATTTGACGCTAGACAACTTGGTCTTCAAACAAGCTGGTTTCAGGAAGGGGCCTCTACAGTAGACCACATACACACCCTTGAGTTAATTATAGAGAAGTATCAAGAACAGCAGAGACCCCTTTATCTAGGGTTTGTCGACTATCAAAAGGCCTTCGACAAGGTAACACACTCACGTATGGGAAAGCTTCAAAGAGCAAGGAGTCGACGAAGTATATTAGAGATCATCAAAAGCGTATATAACGTCAACCTAGGCAGAATAAAATCTGGGCCCAAGTTTCTCCATAATGAACAAGGGTATGACAGGGCGACTTGCTATCCCTAAAATATTTATAGCGGTCCTTGTACTCTGAGAATATACACCATATCACAATAGTAAAATAGTGACAGTACAAGTAGATCTGAAAGCAGTGATCGGACGGCGTCCGATCAGCACCAGGCCCGTGAGTCGACGGCGCGTAGTGTTCCACGCGTGCCTCAAAGAGATTAGTGTCAGCCACCACTGACGGGGCCATCGTGGCCGGTGCCTGTATGCCTAGGGGTAGTGGATAAATTCTGAAAATGAGTTAGTCTGACACGCCCTCCCGCTCCACCCAGAGCGGGCGGAAGTCATTGGATGATTTCCCAACCCCGCCAAAAAAAAATCTAAACATAAAACTTTTATGATAGTTTTATAAAAACGAAAAATACGCATATATTGATGACGTTTTTGTGTTCTCCAAATGTTTAAATTCCAGGTTTCATGTTATTGGGGTTTTTAGTTCTGGGGTATAACAACTAAAAAGCGAAAAATAAAAAACTTTTTACAAAAAAAACAACCGACTTCCAAAAAAAAAAATACACTAAAAATTTAAAAATAACTTTAATTTCGGAAGTTGGTGTCAAATATCGAAGAAATAAAATACAAACACCGACTTCCGAAATTAAAGTTATTTTTAAATTTTTAGTGTATTTTTTTTTTGGAAGTCGGTTGTTTTTTTTTTTGTAAGTTGCTTATGACAATATTTTTTATTTTGTTCATTTTTTCTTTCTTTCTTGGGGTGTATTTCTTGCACATCAGAGGTACATCTTTGATAGCCCACTCTCATCAACAACAAGGAGTCCCTATATCAATTTTCAGACTTCTCGCATCAAAAGGGGAATGCCCCTCTGCAATACAAAAAAATGCCTGAAATGGACAGAAACTACTAATAGTCCTTAGTTCTATTTAGAATAAAATATGTTTAGTGAAATTATTCTTGAGTTTGTTTAGATATGGTAAAAATATAACGATCACTAAATATATTTAACTTGATATCCGCTTATATTTTTACGGAGGTCGTGTTTATTTGACATGAGTAAGTGACATTCAACCAAAGAGGAATCATCAAATAATCCATATGGAACTATTTTATACATTTAGTGCATAGTTATCATTAATTTAGTATTATATGACCTATGTGTGTAAGTCCAATTAAAATAATTTAGGAGTTGGGGAGTAAAAGTTCCAAGTTTTCGATTTTTTTTTGTAGTTTGTGTACTAATACTAGTTTATATACCCAGCTTTCTAGAACTTCAGGAAGTACCCTAAGAATTTTATGATGATCAGTGAGTGAGTCAGTGACGAAATCGGGTTTTTTTTAGATATCAATAAAATCTAAAGTATGTTATGTAAGCTATGCAATTGAAACTTTATATGTTTAATAAGTCTACTATTGACATCATATCCCGGCAATTTTGTTTATCTGATATAATCCAAACCCAACTTATGAGGGTTCAAAAAACAACGAAGCACTTCGAGAAAAGGTAGGTACTGCTTTTGCGCTTCGTTGGCTTATATTGGAGGGGCACGGCAGTGCCCCTACCAAGATGAGCCAAGTGAAGATTATTGCAAGGAATTAAAAGACTTTTTATTTTTTATTTATATAGAGTGCTAATGCTTAGATCATCATTCATCATTCTCCTGCCCTTATCCCAATTTATTTGGGGTCGGCGCAACATGTCTTTTTCTTCCATACTGCTCTATTAGTCGTCATCTCTGTAGTCACCCCCTTTTTACTCATATCCTCTTTCACACAGTCCAACCATCGTTTCGGAATGCTAATACTTAAAGAACTATTAGGAACCAGCAATTATTAAAACAAATCTCGATATTAAAAACACTTCACGAAATAACTACTCTGACACATTTCCTCGCAAATTAAAACCACTGTTAACACTGTGTGGCCATTAAACCAGTGTTTAGCCTTCGTGGTCACGGGCGGAATGTCTTGGCAGAATAAATGGAGCGCCCAGTGCCCAGGAGTGACACTTAATTGAAAATACATGTTCCGTCCGTTCCTTGAGGAATGTGGGCGAGAAATCTTGGAAATAAAACTAGTCGTGGAAAATGGGAGTGTTACTTTCTTGGTGTATTTTGCTATTTTTAGGTTACGGATTTCAAAAAGGAAACGGAACCTTTACGAGATAGCTATTTGTCAGACTGTCACTTTTTAGCTTACTTTCTGAACTTCTAAGTAGGTATATAATAATATGTAAATTGAATGTGGTCTCGGCTGTCATTGTGTCGATCGTCGTTACCGCTGATGGCTAAAAGCCTCGACGACCACCTGTCGAAGCTGTTGTTGCGCGCTGTTGGATAAAGGGCTTGATACAGAAGGTAGAGCTCCAGGAAGGTAGATACAGAAGGGAGAGCCTCTATAGAGCTCCCATTGTGAGGAGATTCCTGTCTCTGAAGCCCTAACCACCGGTAGCTTGGACCTGCTCCCGACACCGGCGGACTACATCTTTTATTTTCTGTATGTTTGTAACACATATTTAAAATAATTAAGAAATAATAATAATTAACGTTTACTTCAGACATCTGTCCACAGGTTCCTGCCTATAAATTTTGCCTAACATTGGAGCTTATTTCTGGGATTTTCTTTTTCTTTACTTCGATCAGAACGTACTATTAGAATAGTTGGTGTGGCGGATTTATTTAGCATGAAAATGTAAAAGTTACTCTATATTTTAATTTTCTGACCCCAAGAATTTCATTAGCTGGCAACACTGGCGTATAATTACTGGAGCATAGTCAATAGATGTCTATAGTTACTTAGTCACCAATCTCAAAATTTTCTTGCTCTTATCATAATTTTTATTTATTTAGGAATTACAAACCATGATGCAGTTGCGAAACTTATTAGTGGGCATTGCAATTAGGTCCAACTCGGTAAATTTTGTTAAAGTTATTACAAATTCGACGCAGGAGTGCACGGGCTGGAGCCCTAATTAATGCTGGAGCATTAGTTCGACATGAAGAAACCGTGAAAAGTGGTAGTGTGCGCGTCTCTTGCTTCAAAACACTTCTAGGAGCCAAATAATGCATTCTATTGGTTATGTCTGAGTAATCGTACCTTAGGAATTTAAGCTTGACCTTCTCTAAGCTGTCTCCATATTTATTATACTATGTGTTTTATACAACCCCAGCGTATTCAAGTTGGGACCTATGTGACCCTACCTAAATTATAATTTAAAAACTTAAGCAGGCTAGTCGAGAGGTCAAAATCAAATAATTATTAAAATTGACACATTCAAAAAAATTTTTAGATAGTCTGATTTTACAAGTACGTCTTCATTTCGCTAAATAGCCTACGGCTTTCGCAATCGCTTCATTCAAAATTGCAGAGGTAAGAAATCATTTAAAAATTACAAATATTAATAATTAAATATTTATTTTAATTAATTTTGAACAGTTTTTTTATAAATGACTTGCTTTATTACGTTTGTATACCGATTTTTAAAACGTGGGTAGAAGGAACAACAGGGTTTTTATTACCTATTGTATTGTTATGCTATTTTTGTAAGCAGTAACTTCATAGTCTACCTTGTTGAAAGCTTTTTGGAAGTCCGTATAAACAGCATTGACTTGAACTTGCTGACCCGTGTTATTAAATAAGTAATCAGCAAACATTTTGTGGATTAGTAGTTGTAGACTTTCTCTTAATAAATCCGTTCTGTTGTTCTAAAATGATTTAGTAAACGGTGTCATGTATCTCGTTATAGAATAGTCTTTCGAAAGGCTTTTACAAGGCAAACATTATCATATATATAGGACGGTAATTTTGAACGTCCTTTCTTGAACCGGTTTTATATACCTACTGGGGTCATCTTAGCTCTTTTCCATATTTCTGCAAAAGTGCCTATCGACAAACATCTATTGAAAATAATATGAAGAGGTATGTACACACTATCAGCAGTCTTTTTGAGGAAGTAAGGGGCAGGTTATCTGGTTTCAGAACCTGATAACCATAATCCAAAATGCCCTAATAGCCTTAGATGCCACCAAAGGCATTTTGGATTTGTTGAGCAGTAAATCGTATGTTTGTGATATGAGGGAGATGTTCATTACTTTCTTCTGGAGGCGATCACATATCAAAATTAAATGTGGAGCTGTCATAAACAGTATGAAAGAAGTTTGTACTCGAAGTTTAAACATATTGCAGATCGCCTCTGGATCATTAGAACTTTGATCACTGTAAAACATTGTAGACGGAATATCAGCATTGCCCTTGCGGTTCGAGATGTAACTCCACAAGTATTTTACTTTTTTCTGAAAATTGCTCTGTGTGTACTTAATATAGTAATAAAATGCTATATATAATCAACGCCTATAGAGAAAGAACTGTTCATAATCTGAGATGTTGCGATATGATTTCAATGTCCCCCAGGCTCGGTTTTTGTTCCTGAACATACGAATCAAAGACTTAGAGAACTACAACGGAAATTTAGACGAGCGTGGTTTGGACTTAGGTGTGTGTTTTTTTATATCTCTAAATACAATATCATAATTTATTTTCAGTCCGTGTGACGTATGCCTGATGAAAAATACAGTTCATCGTTTCTTTTGTCTTACTGTCCTCTTATATCCACATTCATAAATATTTAAAACTTTCTTCAGTATGTTGAGTCTCATACTATGCTACCAAAAGTCAAAAGTACAAAACGCAAAAAAACACACACTTAGGTTTCTCAAAAGTCTTACTTAGATTTCTCATTGCCCCAGTTATTATAATGTACTCTGTGTATTATAATGTACTCTGTGCCCTAGTTGCATTTGACATAAAAGACCAGCCGGCACACTTTACTACAGCTTTAGAGGTTTACAGCATAACTAGTAATATAGTCTCCACTAACCGAATAACCACTGACCAAACAGATCAAAGATTTAAAAATAAACCAACGAAATACATAAATATTAATAAATTAGTCAGCGCCATAAGAAATACTGTGAAGATTTATTTTTAGTTTATCAAATGATTTAGTGATTCCTGAGATTTTTTGCGATTGATTCAACTTTTTCAGCGGCCATGTTGGATTTTATGATGCTGCCGGAAAATGTGGTTAAGGTTGCAGAGTTGCAGACTCATTGGCATTGTAGAGAAATGTTTTGGATATTTATGTTGATCAGCTAAGTGTTTTATCACAATGCAATGTATTATTATACGACTTAAAAACCGGGCCTACGCAGAATTTTTAACTTTTTGGTATATTGAATGCTACTTTATTTAAGTTTAAAATTAGCATTACCGCAATACCTGCCTCAAAAGTGTTTCTTTCTCAACCCCCATCAAAATTATTCAGAGACAGGCTAAATTAAATCACTCAATGAATTTAGCGCTAAACGAATCCTCTCTTCTTCTTCTTCGCGTCGGTTTGTTTCTCCACTAACTCCTCTTAAGGTGGATGCGCCAGGGTAGCCCGCGAAATTATAATCATTGAAATCATCAATACAACTTTCTCAGTTAGAATTGATACCAAAATGTAAGAATTTTATGAAATCATGACATTTGGCATCAATTCTAACTGAAACAGTTGTATTGATGATTTTAATGATTACAGTTCTGTAAATACGTACTTGCTATGGCCGTGAATCAAATTTTGTACAAGATACAACCTGTCACTGACCTGCAAATTGCAAAAAACGTAAGAAAATTTGAATTTCACGGGCTACCCTGGTGGATCCACCTTAAACCACGCCACGGTTTTTATTGTGGTTTACACTAATAGAAAGAGTGATAAACGAGGAAGGACGTGTGTATAATTCGGAGCCGGGGCGGGTCGCCACTTAAAAATCTACTTCTATTTCTGCCCATCGTTTGACGATGGGAGAGACAAAATGATGCTTTAGTTACGTTTAGCGTTAAATGCATTTAGTGATTAGTGGTGCAAGCAAGTGACTCCCAAAGCTAGGTTCACATCACTGCATCGGGGTGTCGTGGCTCGGGTACACCAATCAAAGAACTCTGTTTAGGTCCATCACAACGGGTTCCGTAGCCAATCAACTGTGCCAGAGGGCGCCACGTCACGACAACACACGGTAATGTAGCCCGTGTTTAACCTATGGATAACTGTCATCATGCTTACCTCCTGTGCCTTCTTAGCAAGCCTTGTGATGAGGTTCTCAGGGTACACTTGGTGGACGGAGAAGGAGGGCTGTTCCACGCCCGCCTGCCTCCGTATGTCCTCCCAGCGCTCCTCGCCGTATGTCTGACGGATGTACTCCGCCATGTTCTCGAGGAGGAGCCCGTACATCCTGGAGCCTGGAACCAAGCAGAATATAATGAGCTTTCCTTTGTTTTAAAAGGGTGTTGGTGAAAAATGTGCTGTCAGGCAGTAGGTACTGGATCAGTATGAGATGTTTCGTTTTCAAACGCCTGTACAACTATGTAGATTTAACTTTCAGTCTAACTGACTGACTCCTTGACGATTCTACCTGTGTTTTTAGCCAACTACCCGAGAAAAAGGGTAATGTTTTATGAGAATATGTATTTATGTTTGTAAGTATGTATGTTTATTTTTTTAACCGACTTCAAAAGTTCTCAATTCGTCCATATGTTTTTTTTTTTCGCGATATCTCTGCTGTTTGTAAATCACATATAAATTTTATCGAAATCGATTCATCACTTCTTGAATAAAACAACATAAACAAAAAATATGTATACTGTACACAGATGACGTTTTGGTTTTCTCCAAATGTTCAAATTCCATGTTATTGGGGTTATCCATTCGGGCATAACTTAATATTTAGTTTTACTTCCGCGGTACAACAACTAAAAAGTGAAAAATAAAAAACTTTTTTCCGAAAATAAAGTTATTTTGTAAATTTTAGAAGTCGGTTCTATTTTTTGTAAAAAAGTTTTTTCACAACCTGTAGCCTAAACGGCGATGGATTTTAACAAATGAGTTATCATTAGATAAATCTTGATAGCCAAAGTGACATAGGCTGTATGAAGTTTAATAAAAAAAAACAAAATGGCGGCTGCCATTAGGTAAGTGGTTATTTTTTTTATAACATGGTCATGAGAGATATCAAAATAAATGGCTGAAGAAGGCGATTTCAAAAATATAACTCACTAAAATGTAGGAAATAAAATAAAAAAAATCCTGACTGCAAAAAACTACTAAAAATTGCCAAACAAGATACTTTTCAAGCAGTCTGATGCAGTTGGTAGCATTAAATCTGTGATTGAACTAAAACAAATAACACCAAGTTCAGTCGGGCTATGATTGAAATACATATACGATTTGATCTCTTACAGGGAGAAGGTTTTACCATTTGTGAAGGAACTCGAACAAAGTGTTCTTTTGGGTATGGGCATGCCACGAATCTTAAGCGGACGTGTCGCTTTAGGAATGTTATTTGTTATAAGTAGTTGGTCGAAGTTGAAAAGCAGCACCAACTGCATTCAAAATACGTTTATGTAATACTCAGACCATAGGAAAAATCACAAAAAGACGGGAACATAATTGTATTAGTAAAGATACACCAGCATTCTATCCTAACAATACCCTCTTTACCCAACCCTATACCCTAGTAATCATATATCATTTATCATTTAAGGCCCTTCTCGCGGTCCAGTGGCGCCCTCATTGAATAAAAAATCGTAGCATAGCACAGAAAATAAATATTAAAAAATCCAACTTCACGTTTGTTACAAAGAGGATAAAGAATTTTTATGTTGTTAGAAACGGCCGTTTTTGGCACTTTTGCCTACTACTTTGGATACGAAACATTTTGAGACCTGTTTTAACAACATAAAAATTCTTTATCCTCTTTGTCACAAACGTGAAGTTGGATTTTTTAATATTTATTTTCTGTGCTATGCTACGATTTTTTATTCAATGAGGGCGCCACTGGACCGCGAGAAGGGCCTTAATATGTGTCTGGATGTTTGCTAAGGATCAATCAATCACGCGTAAACGGCTAAACGGATTTGGATCAAATTTGGAGCTCGGGTAGATCATGGATACTTTTTGTCCACGTAGTACGTGGAATTATTTTCGACCGCCGCGCAGGCAAAATCGCTAGCAGTCAGTGGGTAAAATAAAACTAATATCAGCTAAGCACAGATTAGTGGTTGGTAGGTTGCTTGTGTAAAATATCATAATCAATCTTATAATGTAACCCACCACGCGCGCCCAGTCCGGTTTGGTGGATGATGTCACATATCTTCAAATTTTTGGTTCTAGGAAATGCCGGTTTCCTCACGATGTTTGCCTTCACCGTTTTGAGAGCAGTGGTGATGAAATAAAATACACAAAGTAAGGCGCTTGCCTGGGTGTGAACTCACAACCTACAACTGGTAAGTCACGGCTCTTACCACAGGGCCACCATGACTACTCTTGCTATGTAAAATAATTATCATTTAATCAGAGTAGCGAAACCACAGGGGAAATTATTAAAATCGAGAGAGAAAATCTACAGCTATTAGTCAGGTTCCAAATCAAAAAATAGGTTCTCGAAAAACTAATCTAACTAGAGAAACGTTGAAGATGTGAGGGCCATTTGGGAGCACTATCGTCAGAAATCTTAGCAATTTATGGCAGGACATTAGTTTAGCATTATTCCCGTTAAAATTGCCTTATTTCCGCTTCAGGATATTAAAGATATCCTTCGGATAAAAACTTTAATTCCGTCTAGAGTCTAGACCGAGTGACTGTTGGTAACATATTCTTTACATTTATGGAGGACATTAAAATTTTATGGCCCTTTAACACAATGTTGTGTGTTAAAAATTACATACACTACTATTTATAAACACGTCATCGCTCAACGCTTCACTAGTGAGGTCGTGCGAAAAAAAAATTAATATTAGTATTTATTATTAAAAACCTATTGTCGCGTTACCGATCAGCAAGGCTGCGGTACCTGACAGGTCTGTAAATATAAAATTCAAAGTCCTGACTGACTGACTGACTGACTGACTGACTGATATATCAACGCACAGCCTAAATCGCTGGTCCTAGAGACATGAAATTTGGAGGGTGTGTTCTTTGTGAAGAGTAGGTATCCACTAAGGATCCTCGTGGATGCAATAGGCTGCAGCGACCTCTCGCGAAGCAGTCTCCTCCTTCTGCGAAGCAGTAATGCTCGCGAAGGAGGAGGTGGAACGGATGAGGGAGACTACGGAGTGGCCCTCACGCCCCCAGTCGCAGCCGCCGCAGGAGACGCCCTGGGCGTCGGAGGTCGCAGAATGATCTGCGGCCATCGTAGACCCGCGTCTACGATGTCTGCCTGCGGACAGCGAGTAATGGGTAGCTCGCCGTCCGATCAGCACCAGGCCCGAGAGTCGACGGCGCGTAGTGTTCCACGCGCGCCTCAAAGCGAATGCCTCAGACTGACGGGGCCCATCATGGCCGGTGCCTGCATGCCAAGGGGTCGCGGATAAATTCGTAACAGAGTTACCGCTCCCCTGGGCACTCAGGCAAGGAAGAAACAGGGGTGGGTTTTAGTCAGTAAGAGTCTGACACGCCCTCCCGCTCCACCCAGAGCGGGAGAAGTCATTGAATGATTTCCAACCCTCAAAAAAAAAGGTATCCACTAAAGAAAAGGTTTTTCGAAATTCCACCCCTGAGAGGGTGAAAAGGGGGGTTGAAAGTTTATAACGGGGAAAGTACTAATTCCACGCGGGCGAAGCCGCTGGCAGGAGCTAGTCTCTCTCTATCAGTAGAATAAAACAGTTGATTTTAAAACATCAATTCCATGAGTAAAACGGACTGTTGTAAGGCACTAACATCAGACATTGCTCCATGATTTAATTTATAGACAGCCTACTTACTTTAAACTACATAATAATATTTCTCATAACTAGTTAAGTATGTATAGTATTCGTTATACTGGCGTGTGCGAAGTTAGCTGCGAGTGCAATTACTGCGCGCAGGTACAGTCAAGTCGACAATAATTTAGGCCATTTAATGATTTTTATTACTGTGTGGAAGCTGTGTGAATAAAATATTTTTTAGGGGTGTATGGTACCTACTTATTTGTCAGTTTCGAAGTTGGTGGTATTCCCACACGTCATTAAGTTTGACGAATACTATATTAATCCGTCAGGTTTCTCGCGTCTCCTTAAAAAGACGCAACAATAGGTTTTTAATTGTGTCTGCTAATGACGGGCTTGATGGGTTGTTTTACAAAATTCATATCAATTCAATCAACGCTCGTCACAGATTTGAATCTGTTTACTAACACATTTTATTGGCTTCATACAGGTGAAGCCAATAAAATGTGTTAATAAACAGATTCAATTAACTATGTAAAAAAAACTTAACAATCTTTAAATTTAACAATTTAATTAACTTCTCGGTTTCCGATTGGGTTAAAATTTTGCATACGTGTTTAATTTGGATTACAATGCATGGTTAGCTAAGTGACGTATTAAAAGGGTTTGAAGAAAGAAAAAACAATAGAAAAATTGTTTATTATGCACAAACAAAACGCACATTACAGAAAAAATAGATTAAATAATATAAACATACATCGAAGCTAAAAGCCTCGAATTCGAAAAATAAAAGCTATGTAATAAAAAATATATGTTAATAGGTAGTTGTGAGATCAGCCTATCATCAAGTTAACAACGCAAATTATTTGCTTCAAAACCATCTCGTTACGTCTGTCTGACTACTATTGAATCGAAGTAACCATAAAAATGCCCACATAACATTTGTCCAGCATGGTCGATTGTGAACTACAACCATAGACTACTATACATATATATACTAACAACTATCACCAATCGCCATTATGGCGAGGTACGTGCGCAGTTCCTATTTCGAATGTTTTCCCGATTTCCGTAGTGCCGCCATGTTGGTACCGTTGACCTGCATTGATTTTAAAACGTCAGAAACTGTGATGTTACTTTTCCTATATGAAACCAATGGATAAGTTAAACTTTTCAGCTGTCACGCTAAATAGGTACTCTCTCAGATAAGCGCTACTCGAAAAATGATATTTATTTTGCAAATTGTTTTGGTAGCTGAGAAGAAATACCGAAATAAACACATAAGCTTTGCGACAACCTGTGTTAATGCCTCGACGCGAAACTCTGTCTACACAATTTAGGGCAGGCGGGATTCCGGGGTCGCGCGCGTTCAGAGTGGGGATTCTGTCCACCCACCGAGTGACACCAGCAGGTGTATTCGCTTACTCAGTTGACATCAATTTGATAGGCACTTTGCAGTACATTGCTCGGTGGACATCGATTAAAATAGGCACTACGTGGTACATTTTTGTTTTCCAATACGTCAAAGCAGCAATGTACTGCAAAGTGTCTATCAAATTGATGTCAACTGAGTTAGCGAATACACCTGCAGGAAAGACAGCGATCACGTGGTGCCGTGCACAGACGTTCAGGGGAAACCCCTTTACAGTCTCCCAAGGGATGTGTCGTAACAGGCGTTGCACAGAGAGGGTTCTGGAGCGGTCTCTTCAAGTGCTGATGGTGACACGTCCTGTCGCCTTTTGAAGGTTGCCCCCCTCATAACAAAAAAAAAGGACCAGCAGGTTCTCTCTCGTTAAAGTCGGAATTATCAATAAATTATCAAATTATCCAAAGGGAACGTACTCTCGGGCTTATTTTCAACCCGGGAGTACGTTCCCTTTGGATAATTCCTTCTCTAATCTAAAATCTATCTCAATAGCAAAATTCATCAAAATTGGTTCTGCAGTTTAGGCATGAAACTGTAACAAACATACAGACAGACAAAGTTACTTTCACATTTATAATATCGGCATGTAAGTATGGATTATGCCGAGTATTGAAGTGCCTACATAGAATATACAACCCACATAGCTATTTCAGGGACATATTGCAAGGTTTTTATAAAAAAAAAAAAAAAAAACGATTTATTGGTGCCGATTCTGTTGTGCAAAAACTAAACTTAATTTAGGCTATTGCTATCTTATTTTCTCTCATAAAACAAGAAAAAGACGAATGTAAATTAGAGCTGTCCAATGCAGTTGAACCACGGAGTTGAACTAATATTTCCATACAAATTAAGGGTACATATAAAAACATGTCGACTAAAAACACGGTGAAGCGCAAGGCGTAAATGTATGAATTACTAATGTATTGTAGTCTATTTTAAGTTTCTATATCTGTTTATACACACTGTCTACATTTCTCATCCAACTTTCCTGTCGCAGGTCTGCTTGAAGAAATTTCTTTTGAAATAAGCAGCACCTTTGAGCTCATCTATCTGTAATTGTTTTTGAAATGAAAACGTGGCGCGTTGTTGTTTTTGAGATGAGAAAAAACTATTGAACTCGCGTGACACCGACACCGCTTTTTTTTTTATTTGGGTGTGTGGGAAATCGCCTAATGACTTCTCCCGCTCTGGGTGGAGCTGGGCGTGTCAGACTCTTTGACTAAAACCCACCCCTGTTCCTTCCCTACCTGAGTGCTCAGGGGTGCGGTAACTCATTTTCAGAATTTATCCGCTACCCCTAGGCATGCAGGCACCGGCCACGATGGGCCCCGTCAATGGTGGCTGACAACATCTCTTGTTCGGCGTGCGTGGAACACTACGCACCGTCAACTCTCGGGCCTGGTGCTGATCGGACGGCGAGCTACCCACTGCTCGCCGTTCGCAGGCCCGGGTACACCGACACCGCTACGAGCGACACCGACACCGCTACGAGTGCTACGAATTGCAGCACACAGTTTTCACTTTTATCGGCAGTCCCCATGACTGCCTATTTTTTCTCTTCTAAGTGTTTTGTGTATGCATAAATTAATAAATAAAGTCACTTTCGAACTAAGAAACAACGAGTTGGATCGATAGACCCACCTATAGCTGTATGTTTTTCTTCAATAGTTGGTAAGCCCACGCAACACGAAAATATAAAAAGCAACGTGAAGTGTTTATTTGTTCTTTATTTACTGTGAGCTGTTTATTTGTTTGTTTTGGCCTTTCGCACACTTCTGGCCGTAAGAATAGTCGGACTAAACACAACGAAGAAAAATGTTATTCTTCGTAAAAATAGTAGGTAAGTTCCTTGTATTATTAGAAGTTTGTCTTGGGACGTTTATTAAAATATAAGAAAGTTATTTTTAGCTTCTGTGCCTTTGTTTATAGTCAAGAGTCAAATAAAATATCAGAGAAAATTACCAAACTCTAACCTTTATTTAAGAAATTATAAGTAGGTAACTAACTGAACCTGGGACAAGTAGTCTCTCTCTAGTTAGGTAGATCTTACTTCCAGAAAGAGGTCAACCTTCGAATCCAACTCAGCTGGGCAGCGTTCAGGAAGCTGCGCGGTATCTTCTCATCCCACATACCACAGTGTCTCAAAACGAAAGTCTACGACCCGTGCGTGTTGCAAAATGATTACATATGTCACTGAAACGTGATCGCTCATAATAGGCCTCATCAGAAGGCTTAAAGTCACCCGAAGGGCAATGGAGAGGGCCATGCTTGGAGTTCCCTTCCGTGATCGAATCAGAAATGAAGATAATTATACGCATAATAAAAAAAACCGGCCAAGTGTGAGTCGGAATCACACACCGAGGGTTCCGTACAAGCTTGCGGGTATAGTTCGGGAATTAAATCTCGTAAATTTTTGCCAGATTTTTTTTTTTTTCGGTAATTATAGAAATAATTTGAAATCTGTTTGAGCTTGTGCTGATGAGGTTCTTTCATACGATCCCACATGATACGGTCGCCTCACTTTAAAATTTGGACCCAAATTCCTTGTATAGGGACCCAATTTTTTGTGATGTAATTAAAATCTTACGGTAGTCATATAAGACCTTGCTTCTTGCCAAATTGCATGATTGTAGGACAGCGGGAAGTACCTTATAAATTTTGATCCCCTTGAGGGTATCGAAATATACGTATTGCGGCATAAACGGCCGTAGATATCTTTTTTTTACGTTAACTTAGAAGTTTGATTTTTTCACAGCTTCAAGGGGTAGACCTTATTTTAATTTCAACTCGATACGTCCACACGTTTTCGAGATAAAGGGTCTTGACAGACAGACAGATGGACGGACGGACAACTAAGTGATCTTATAAGGATTCTTTTTTTTTCTTTTGAGGTACGGAACCCTAAAAATGAAGATATTTAATTCAATTGAATTTGTAACATCATATTTTGAACTAGCTTCTGCCAGCGGCTACGCTCACGTGGTGTTAGTACTTTCCTATCTATAAATTATAGCCTATGTGCTATTCTAAACTAGAATCTATCTCTGTGCCGAATTTCATCCAGATACGTTCAGCCATTCTGGAGTAATGACGACGATAATAATAATAATAATAATCTGTGGCCCGCCTGTCAAGCCGACTGTCATAATTTTTTTCCGTATATTTTTCCTAAACTATTTATATTTATTATCATGTTTACAATAGTGAAAATAAGACCGAAAACGAGGGAAAAAAAAAATATTACCAAGTGAAAATCATAGTGAACAACAGTGAGATGAGAACTACAAAAATAAAACGGAACTTATGACAACGTGAAAATGCTAACTAGGAACCGGGCCAAATTGCTGACCACACACCCAACATCTTCGGGTTCGTCGCTCAGCTCCGCCTCGCAGCCGCCGGGACCTGCACCAGCCGTGAGTCGAGTGATTCCGGCCGCTGCAGTTGCGTCGAGCTCGAGCGACGAATACACCACTCCGCCGACGACACCACCACCTGCGCGTCGACGGGGAAGAGGCCGACCACCAGCCAGTTTGGAACCTCGAGGCCCACCGGCCTCTGATAGGGTTCCCGCTGCCGGTGGAAGTGTGCAGCGCATGCGATGGACACAATCCATTAACGAAAACGTCATGCGCTCATACTATGGGGCTACAGAGGGGGGAATTAACCTGACTGCGTACCGTGGTCGGATGCTCTCTCTGTTTCAGGTGCTTGAGCCAGCTGTCAACGTATCGGCCCAACGACTGTCGGATCAGGTGCGGGTCATCCAGCGTAACCGTATGCTGGATGATACCACACTTGATAGACTACGCCTCGAATCACGGAGTAGCCGTGTCTCACCTGCTTCGCCACCGGCCGCGGTGCAACTGCAACCTAATGCACCACCGCGACCTGACCACGTTGGTGAAGATGATGATGACGTGGCTATATCCGTGAGTACCCAGTGTAACGAACGATTGAGGAGCGCTTTGGAGGATGCATTCCGAGAGCACCGCTCCACACCGCCTGGGCTTAGACCTCGTCTACCTCGTTTGCCCATGCATAAGAAAAATAAGGCGCTGGTGTGTGCTCTAGATTCGCAGCTATCAAATTTTTTTGATAGCAGCAAAGACCTTGCTGATACCCACTCAATCTTGTACTGCGCGGCTGCAGCGGCATGTCATGTAGCTCACGTCAAGTTTCCCAACAGTGACAGAGCTGCACGACCAGCTGTACCAGCTTGGCAGTGCAGGATCGAGCGTCGTATCGGTGAGGCTAGAGCACTCATTGGCAAGCTTATCTGCTTCAGGGAGGGCAACACTCGCCCTAGGGTGATGCGCTTTGTGAGGCGGGCATTCTCGGGGACTGATATAAGTTCCCGAGATTATCTGACCCGCGTCACAGAGCGTGTCGACTTCCTGAAGCAGAAGATCTATGCATGGGCAAACCGTATTCGTCGGTACAAGCGGCGAGTGGAGCGGTACACTCAGAATCGCACATTCGAAAGCAACGAAAGGTGGGTTTATAGGGCTTGGGAGCGACCGGACCAAGGTGTGTCCGATACGCACCTACCTGATGACGACGCCATGAGCTCATTCTGGCGCGGCATCTGGTCGGTGCCGGTCAGGCACACCGAGGGTGATTGGACTCGAGAGGTCGAGCGCGCGTGCGATCTTATACCAGAAATGGGGGCTATTACCATCAGCCCCCAAGATGTAACTCGTGCAGTCCGTCCGTTGCCTAACTGGAAATCACCAGGGCCGGACGGTCTGCACAATTTTTGGATAAAATGGTTTCAAAGATCGCACGCTCGCTTGGCAGCTCAGTTCCAGTCTGCCCTAGAGTCAGGGTCGCTGCCACAGTTCCTTACGACAGGAGTAACCCACCTGCTCCATAAATCAGGTAGTACTGCGGAACCCAAAAATTATAGGCCGATCACGTGTTTACCGACGGTCTATAAAGTTTTTACATCCATCCTGAGAGCCAAAATTAATAATCATATTGACACAAATTGTATCATGTCTGCCTCTCAGAATGGATGTAGGAACGGGTCCCGTGGTACTAAGGAGCTGCTCCTCATTGATGTTGCCATTAGCCAACAGGTTCGTCGTTCTCGAAAAGATCTGTCGACATGTTGGATAGATTATAAGAAGGCCTATGACTCGGTGCCACATACATGGCTCATGAGGGTGCTGGAGCTGTACAAAGTGGATGCAACTTTGCGCACCTTCCTGATGTCGTGTATGGGGCAGTGGAGGACGGTTCTTCACTATCCAGGATGTCGACAAATCCGGGAGAACAGCGAACCGATAAGGATCGAGCGTGGCATATTTCAGGGCGACAGTCTGAGTCCACTGTGGTTTTGTCTGGCCCTAAACCCTCTCAGTACTCTACTGGAGGGTTCGGGCCAAGGCTACCGGTTGAGAAGAGGTGGTCAGGTCATATCACACCTCCTTTACATGGATGATCTGAAACTCTTTGCCCCCAACAACTTGCAACTGATGAAGCTACTGAAGGTAACAGAAACCTTCAGTAGCGCCATCAGGATGGAATTTGGTGTGGACAAATGTGCAGTCATGCATGTAAAGCGAGGGGAGATTATGGAATCCGTGGGAACTCAACTCTCGGATTCCGTACACCTTAGATCCCTCTGCTCAACCGAAACCTACAAGTATTTGGGTATGTCGGAAGCGTTAGGCATTAGTACTGCTGAAGTGAAACAGTCGTTGAGGGAGCGCTTCTTTGGCCGCCTGAATAAAGTACTGTATAGTCTTTTATCAGGCGGGAACAAGGTGCGCGCCTTCAACGGTTGGGTCATGCCGGTATTGATGTACTCTTTCGGCATACTCAAATGGACTCAGACGGAACTTGACGCCCTGGATAGGAGGGTCCGCAAACTGCTGACCGCAAATCGGATGCATCACCCACGATCATCGGTGATGAGGCTGTATATCCCGCGGAAGTGTGGGGGTCGTGGGTTCTTAAATGCTAAGACCCTACACAACCGCGAGGTATGCAGCCTTAGGGAGTACTTCCTCAAAGCTGACGTGGGTATGCATCGAGATGTGGTCGCTGTGGACAAGGGCCTCACCCCGCTCTCCTTGGCAAAAGAGAACTGGCGCAAACCTACAGTACTGGATACTAATGACCGCAGGGAAGTATGGCAGAGCAAGGAGCTTCACGGGCGCTTTTACCGGGTCCTACATGGGCCCGATGTAGATCTCTTAGCGTCCGTATCCTGGCTGCGCTTTGGCGACCTCTTCGGGGAAACCGAAGGTTTTGTCTGTGCGATTATGGACGAAGTTATTATGACGAATAACTACCGGAAATATATTGTGAAGGACGGTACGGTTGACATCTGTCGGGCATGCCACCGGCCCGGAGAATCAATACGACACATTATTTCTGGTTGTTCTCGTCTAGCTAACGGAGACTATTTGCATAGACACAACCTTGTAGCCAGGATTATCCACCAGCAACTTGCTCTTAAATACAATCTTGTGGAATCTGAAGTACCGTACTATAGGTATGAGCCCGACCCAGTTCTCGAAAATGGCAATATCACGTTATATTGGGATCGATCTATCATCACTGACAGGACTATTGTTGCCAATAAGCCTGACATAGTGGTGATAGATCGACAAGAGCGTCGCACAATGATTGTTGATATAGCTGTCCCTCATGACGAGAACCTCGTGAAGGCTGAGAGAGATAAAAAAACAAAGTATCTTGATCTGGCTCGCGAGGTTGTCGACATGTGGGAGGTGGATACAGCAGTCATTGTGCCGATAGTCGTGACGGCCAATGGCTTAATTGCCAAGAGCCTCGACCAACATCTCAGGACGCTCTCGTTAGGCAGTTGGATCAAGGGCTTGATCCAGAAAGCAGTACTCCTGGACACGGCTCGTATTGTTAGGAGATTCCTTTCTCAGGAGCCCTGACCACCGGTAGCTTGGACCCTATTCCCGATACCGGTGGGCTACTACTTTTTATATTTTTAAATGTTTTTGTATTTATTTATGTTTTTATATGTAAGTACCTAAATATTTGAAAATGTAAAGTGTATGTATACCTATAAGATTAAATAAATGGAATAATAATGATAATGGTTATGTGATGTTTACTCAATGGAGTAACAAACATCCATTTATACATTCAAATTTTCGCATTTACAATATTAGGATTTCTTCGAGAAACCAGGGGTAAGTTATTCCTAATTTCCTCAACAAAGCTGACTTCTTTACATAGATACATACTGTATTGCAAAGCTACCTCGTTCATTGAATACGCTTTACGACTTGTATCATCATAAACTCCTAAACCGAGCATCATAAACGCCACGCTAAGATAAACCACCTACTCGTACCTACCTAACGTAATAACCCAAATGTCAGATGTATTAAATGTTATGTATTTTTATTATGTTAATACCTACCTTCTCACATTTGTAGTTTTCAATTTTGTTTACAGTGTAAAAGTGTTGACTCCAAAAAAAAAAGCCTATTTACACCACGTTTCTGAAACGAAAATTTGTTAGATACTTGTCATTGGTCCCTATTCTCTTGTTCAATAACTAAACTAAAATTAGATGCTATCTTTTACTAAAAGGCAGTGCGAGAAAAGGACGGCTATAGCTATGAACTAAGTTAGCGCATAAATGCCTAGGGGTAGCGGATAAATTCGTAACAGAGTTACCGCTCCCCTGGGCACTGAGGCAGGGAAGGAACAGGGGTGGGTTTTGGTCAGTAAGAGTGAGTCAGTAAGAGGATGATTTCCCACCCCACAAAAAAAAGAGCTGTCAAACTAGTTTACGCCTTTCGCTTTACCGTGTTTTAGTCGACATGTTTTTACGTGTACCCTTAATTTGTATAGAAATAGTTAAACTAAATTTGACAGCTCTAACTTACGTCCGTCTCTTTCTTGTTTTATTAGAGAGAAAAAGATAGCAATAGCTTAAATTAAGTTTAGTTTGTGCACAACAGAATCGGCACCATTATCTTAAAAATTAACGCCTCGTCATAAAACCAAAGAGCTTGTAAATTATTCATAAATTTAACTATCCTAATTAGTTTCTCCGTTATTGTAACATTTTTGTGGGTTGTGTTTCTTCGCTAGATTAAAATAATATAAATCATAACACTCATTTTGTGGATCGGTTAATTGGAAGAATCCTACTAATATTATAAATGCGAATGTATGTTTGTTACTCAATCACGCCAGGACGGCTGATTGGATCTGGATGAAATTTGGCACAGAGATAGATTATAGTTTGGAATTAGTGTTATTCCAAACTATAATCTATAGCTATAATTTATAGTTGGGAAAGTACTAATACTGCTCTGTCAAAGCCGCTGGCTGAAACAAGTTGGAAATATAATGTAACAAATTCAATTGAATTAAATGAACAGTCATTTACCAATCACAGCAGTTTACGCACGCTTAACCATTTGTCACATTAATTTTAAAAGAAAGATAAAAGATTAGGGAGACGCTCAGGGAATATTAAAACTTCCCTACAAATGTAAAAAGAACTGTGGGGTGCCAAAAAGGCTTTAATTTCAGAATAAGTTGTGATACAAAAAAAAAATTTTTTTTGAGTAACTGGGTTTTATAAAGGTTGGTATTATTTTACAAAAGGATCGGTTTGATTTTTGCCAAAACTTAAGTGGCAGTGGGTAGAGCACATTTCTCGCAGAACAGGCGGTCGAGTGGTGACCGCGTACCGAAAGTCGCAGCGATGGAAGGCCTTCCACAAGGTGGATCGAGGACCTGTTGAGGATCGCGGGTAGCCGATGAATGCGAGATGCACAGGACCGGTCGTTGTAGCGACAATTGGGGGAGGCCAGCAGTGGACGTCTTTCGGCTGAAATCTTCTCTTTCCGATTCTTTCGAAAGAAAATTGTCAATATTAGTACAATAGCTTGTCTATCACTTTAACTGACGGGACGTAGGCCTCCTATTTGAGAAGGGCAAAACAAAGGAGTTTTGGCCTAATGACATTATTCTCTAAGTATTTTTTTTTTGTAAAGTATTTTCACGACATGCTTGTGTGAAAAATGAGTATATAAGAGGACGTCTGAAAGTGGCACCGCTGACTGAAAAATTGTGTGGAAATCGGTTGTCGTGGTATGGGCATGTGATGCGGAGTAATGAAGAAAATGTCGTGAGGAAAGTCTTGTGTATGGATGTGGATGGCTATAAGAGTAGGGGAAGGCCAAAGAAACGATGGTTGGACTGTGTGAAAGAGGATATGGGTAAAAAGGGGGTGACTACAGAGATGACGACTAATAGAGGAGTATGGAAGAAAAAGACATGTTGCGCCGACCCCAAATAAATTGGGATAAGGGCAGGAGAATGATGATGCTTGTGTGAAAATTAAGAATACGACTCCTCAAACCACCCGTTCGAACCACAGACCCTTGATTATAAATGAATGCGCTATCTATTAACGTGTAACAAAAGTTAAGGCTTAGCCTTATCTTTTGTTAAGACTAAGCTTTAAAATCACATGAGCATCAAATGAAATGGCTCCACAAAACGAGTTCATTTGTAAACAATACACGTCAGTACCAGCCCTAATTGGGAACGATTGACGTAAACTCAGATAAATAGGGTATGAATATCCATTGATTGGCTATCAAAACGATATGGATTTGCCATTACATGTCGTCAATCAAATACAGACTGTACTTGTATGTGGCGGGGTTTATTCAGACTTATGAATATAAAATTCAATAAATAAAATATAACGTTCCAATATCTTTATGATTTGCTGAGTAAAGCCATTTTCGCTAAATTAACAATTTATCGCTTAAACTGGCTGAGTTCTGAACATGTAAATTTATTTACGAGAAAAAATTTATTTTATTAAATTTGTCTTCATATTCATAAACGATATAAAATTGACTTGGTATTTTTATGGATAATGCTCAGAAATCGCTTTTTTTTGGGAGCATAACACAGTTTTATACCCATTGCGATTGAAGAAAAATAATTACTAATTTAATTATTAACTTAATTAGATTCAACATTAGGAACATATTTAGTCTAATGAGAATCTATCACGGTTCAAATCTCTGACTCATCATCAGCATCTTCTTGCCCTTGTTTTATTTTACCAGGTTTCGATGCAACGCTTTCTCTTTTTCCATTCTCCCCTGTCTACTGTTACTCTTTCACCCATTGATGGCAGTGAAGAATACCATTATCTACACAATGAACACATCTTTTCTTTCGCCTTCCTTCCTCTCTCTTTCCGATCTGCCTAGCCTTTTCCCGATTGTTTTATATCAACCCTTTCAGCTACAAAGGCGTAACTCCAAATCTCATACTTTTGGCAATTGTATTGTGAGCTTTAGGAAAATGTTGGGTAATAAAAATTATGTTTTCACCGTAGTGCAATTTTAAGATGCAGATTTAAAGAGCATGAAAAACTGAGTGAGAATGCATCAAAAAGTGAATTTCCCCAAAACAGTATTTTTTTAATACACTTATACATATATGAGTTTCACTTGTACTTGTAACTAACTAACTTACTATGTAAACAAATCTTAGAAGTTAAATTTGACCCACTTCCCGGTTTCCGATTAAGCTGAAATTTTGCGTACATGTTTATGACATATGACAATGCATGCTAAGTGACGTCATTCTAAATTTAATATGGCGGACTCCCAAAGATGGCGGACTAGTTATTTTTTATGCATTTACATGATATGGGTATCAAATGAGGGTTTGCTGAGAAGAACACGAGAGATAAAATTTAAAGTGTGTTTTTGCCCGACTGCGCGACGCAGGGAGGGTAATGTGTTTAACAGCCTATGTATGTATGTTCCTTTGTGGCACTATAGCAACTAAACACCTGAGCCGATTTTGATAATTCTTACGTCAATTGATTCGTCTTAACCTTGCGAGTGCTACTAAAGACATGACAGTAATCAATATGAAATATGGCGACAACGAGACGCCATATTGTGAAAAATAAAAAAAATAAAAGTCGACGAACTATATTAAGTGGGGTATCAAAATAAAGGGTTTGAGGAGGCGATTCCTAAAATATAACTCACTAAAATGTAGAAAATAAATAAATTGAATATTCTCAAAAAACCCGACTTTAAAAAGTTCCGAAAAAGTCACTTTGCAAGCAGTCTGATGAAGTTGGTGGCTTGAAATCAATAATTGAACCAAAAAAACAGCCACCAACTGTATCAGACTGCTTGAAAAGTGACTTGCTTGGAACTTTTTAGTTAATTTTTACAGTCGGGTTTTTTGAAAATATTCAATTTATTTTTAGTTTTTTTAAACTACAGATTTTTTACTGTAGCGGATAGAGTCGGTATATAGCGGCTGCCTATCTTACCTCCACCCACAACCCAGTATTTTTTAACTTGACACCTTTTTGGACTGGCGATTGGTGCCTGATTTTCTGGATTCTCAATATTAATTATATTCATTACTCTTTTAGTGTTTAGGAGGAGCTCGTGGCTAAAGTAATACCAGCCGCATGGCTCGATCCATCAGGTTAAGCTACGCTTGCCGAGGTTGGTCCATGGATGGGTGACCATCTTTACATAACGAGACTCCTCCGTGCCTCGGAAAGCACGTTAAGCCGTTGGTCCCGGCTCTAAATCGTGGATAGTCGTTACGGGTCGTCAGAAGCCCGAAAGTCTGACAACCAGTCTTACCAAGAGGTATCCGTATTACCCAGTAACTGGATTGTCAAAATCAAAATCAAAATCAAAAGTCATTTATTCAAACTAGGCTGAGAACCAGCACCTTTTGAACGTCAAAGTTCTACATAAAGACAGTCCCCCAAAAAACGCCCGCCCGTCACCACTTCCTAGTGTTTTAGCTGTGAAGAAGAAGTGGCCAACAAACTCCCCAGCAACACACCTGTCTGTTAAGTTTTAAGAACTGGAATATATATAATTATATGCAACATATAAAAATATGTATTGTGGAGGTCAGATAGGCAGTCGCTCCATGTAAAATACTGGTATTCAGCTGCATACGGTTAGACTGGAAGCGGACCCCAAGATAGTTGGGAAAAGGCGCGGGCAGATTGATTGACTCTCTTAGTGTTTATGAGTTCTACGCCTCCCCTTTTATGCCGCTTGTACATATTTTATCAATCTATTATTAGCTTGTATAAACTTTGTAATTTAATAGTTTGTATTTATCTGTAAATATAAATGATTCAGTCTCTTTTCGTCAAGTTCAAATCTCAGAGTAAGAGAGAAAAAATCCTTTGACAGTAATTTCATTTGATGTTTTCAACATTTAAACTTAATCTTATCGGGCATCAAATAGTCTTGCATTCCTAAACCAATTTATTGTACAACCCAGACATTTCACATGAGTACACTCAACGGGATCCAGTTTACTGAATAATCTTATCTTTTTTAATACTTTAGATATGCAAGTGGGCATATCTTTTCTTGATTTTATATTTTGCGGTGAATTTTGTCATAGCAGCTGATGGGATTGTCGCTCTAGCCGAAGGCCAGGGCACTATAGAATACAGTCGACACTCCATAAACAAATGCTCACGTGTATCTAACGACGTTTTTCAACATATTTCCCAAGAAATAATAGTATTTTTCATAAACTGATTAATGTGTATTGGACACATTTAACTAATAGGTAAGGCCTGCAGTAGCGATCGCAAATGCATATATGGAAAATAAAGCAGGTGTATAAAATACACTGTATTGTAAACCTAAAAAAACTTTTTTACAAAAAAAAGAGCCGATTTCCAAAAAAGAAAATACACTAAAAATTTAAAAATAACTTTAAGTCAGTGTTTGTATTCTATTTATTTGTTATTTGACACCGACTTCCCAAATTAAAGTTATTTTTAAAATGATGTATTTTTTTTTGGAAGTCAATTGTTTTATTTTTGGAAAAAAGTTATTTATTTTTCACATTTTAGTTGTTATACCCCAGAACTCAAAATCTCAATAACATGGAACGTGGAATTTAAACATCCCCTTAATTGGAGGAACCAAAACGTCATCTGTGTATACATATTTTTCGTTTTTGTTCAGTTTTTCAAAAAGCGCTGAAGCAATTTCGATAAAATTTATATGGGACTACCTCGGGAGTATATTCTTTCGCATAAAAAAAGAATTTTGAAAATCGGTCCACAACTGACACAGAAATCGGTGGACAATAAAAAAAAAAATTCATACTGTCGAACATAGAACCTCCTCCTTTTTCGAAGTCTGTTAAAAAAAGGGCATTAGAAGCCAGTTTTTGAGTTTATTTCTGTCCACTTTGAAAGGTTAAACGCATATTAAGTAGGTCACCAAAACATAAAAAGCCACGGTCAAAGTCACAAAAAGGACACGCTCACAGTTACCAACTGTACTCCAAAGGCATTATGTCGGTACAATAGCTACTGTGTCTAATATTAGCCACACAATGAGACATTGCGACAATGCGCACGCGACGTAAAAGGCACGCCAAAACCGAAGCTTCCCAAAATGGCTGCCACATCTAATTCATTTCGTCCGTTTTCCGCGTGCTAATGAATAGTGAGCTATTATATAATAATTTGTTTGTATTGTGTCTGTCTTATGGATTGTTTTAGTGCTTGTTTGTAGAGAGAATCTGGATTATGTAGGCTAAGCTTTGATAGACTTGTTTCAGAGCACGTAGACCATTGGGGCGTGGTGGTTGTTTTTCTCACTTATGTACGACCTAACTTCATCATCATCATCATCCACTTCTGGACATAGGTCTTCCCCAAGTGTCGCCACAAGGACCGGTCCTGTGCGTCTAGCATCCATCGGCTGCCCGCCACCCTCACCAGGTCCTAACTTTGTCGACCTAACTTGGTATATGAGAATATACTACATTCCATGGTTAATTGGTGTTCAATGTAATAAATCTGCCTTTTCCAGTTATGTTGGGGTCGACTTCTATTCTAAACGCATGCAGCTGAGTACCAGTATTAAACATGGAGCGACTGCCTATCTGACCTTCACAATCAAGTAACTGGGTAACACGATACTCCTTGGCAAGACTGCTGTCAGATTACCTGCTTCTTTGCTTGATTGGTGATCAAGGCATTGCAAAAGAAAATCAGAAGAAAGTGCTGACACTTAACTGCATTTGCAGCTAATCTTCGAGGAAAATGGCAAGTGTTCCATCTCCAAGATCAGTACAGCAAATAATAACATTACTGTATGGTCAAAGATATTTATATACCAGACACACCTCATTCCATAATAAATATGTCCCCAAACCTATCGATAGCATTAAGTAGGTGAATGCTATAAAAATAAATAAAGATCACCCTGATGACCCACTTTTGTCGCGTGACCTTTTAATTGCTCCGTTCCAGACATACCAACCTCACGGCTTAGCAAAAATCGTGGCTAAAATTATCATCGACATTGCGGAACTTCATTGTCTGGTCTCCATGGAGTATTTATAGACCCTCGACCTCGCTTCACCCTGATTATTATTCCATCGATTTCGTTGTGGTCTCAAAAAGGGGCACGGCGCGTGACGCTTTTGTGAAATAGTTTTTTTGTTGTTGATTCGATTACAAATAGAATATCGATAAATTTCTGGTTGATAAGTGGTTTTACTTTCAATTATTGTTGTCAATAGTCAAAGCAAGTTTATTTGTAGTGATATGGGGTCATTACAATTTGAAGGTTACTCGTGCGTGGAAAAGGGTGTTCCAACGGACTATTCTAGGACTCGTCTAGTTTAAGCTCCCAGATTCAAGAAACGTCAAAGAAAATTACTATAGTTTGCAAATTGAATAAATAAAGTTTCATTAAATTTCCTTTAAAACTGACAAAAGTGATCGTTACGTAGGTATTTATCAAATCTAAATAATTGTTAAGGACAGTGCCATGTTTACTATATCAAACGCCTAACTTAAATCTTTTGAGAGATGTTTTGCCAAATTACATTATTCCTCCTTGTTTATTTCGCTTAAGAATGAATGCCCGATGACACCATTTTATTTGTCTGTCCGGTGTGCCCGGTGGCTGTCGCCAAATAAATGTTTTACTTTTTTTAAATTCGAAGTTAAAATAACATCTATTGTGATGTATAGTTGTAAAATTGCTTGTTTGTTGGTTTATGTATGGAAATACTTTACAGAAAGAGAGGTGATAATCTAGAAAAGCTATGGCTAGCGGGAAGGTAGATGGGAAAAGACCTACAGGCAGGAGCCCGTTGCGTTGGTTAGATCAAATCCGTTCCACACTATAGACCACAGTCTGCGACGCCATCCACTCCGCCGAAAATAGGTCAGTATGGAAAATATTCAACACGGGAAAGTGGACTCGAACTGACCTCGACGAATGAGTTCTGGACCCTCAACATTGAGAAAAAACGACGCAAGGACGCTGTTTTTTTTTTGTGGGGTGGGAAATCATCCAATGATTTCTCTAGATGGAGCGGGAGGGCGTGTCAGACTCTTACTGACTAAAATCCACCCCTGTTTCTTCCCTGAGTGCCCAGGGCTGCGGTAACTCATTTTCAGGATTTATCCGCTACCCCTAGGCATAGGAGGAATATCTCTTGAAATACGAACCGATTGAACAATCTTTCACTTACAGAAAGCAGACTATCTCTGAGTGTCACAGTTTTCTTTTTACTCAGAAAAAATGCACACACGCAAGCAAATTCTAAAGTGTAAGTAAAGTTACTGTTTTGCGACAGTGGACTTTAGTATTGTTAATGAAACACTCAAAGCGACCAGCAAAGGAATGTCGTGAAGCGTGAACAGTGGCGTAACTATACCATCTGAGGCTCTTGGCAAATCCATTGCATGGGGCCCCAAGAAAACTCGTCATATTTTAATTTAGTTTTAATAAATCACTGAGATAGTTATACCCAATAGTAACATTGTGTCCATTTTAGTAAAATATCTAATTTTCAAAAGCATAGATGTTACACATTTATAATAAAAGAACAGTTAAGTTAACAAGATATTTATTAATTAAATTCTTTTCTCCGAGCTTTCTGTTCAGCAAACTTGTATCAATAACATCATCAAAGTTTAAAGATCGGGCTAAAAATTTTCAATAGACAGAATAGCCAAGTTAGATAGCCTATTTTGTCGAGCTCGCAGCCTCACGGGCAGGGGGCCCCGTCAGGCCGGGGGCCCGTGGCATTTGGCCAGTCCTGCCACCCTATAGTTACGCCACTGAGCGTGAAGCTCAAGACCGTTCGCGATGGAGGACGACTGTGGACACCCTCTCCTATCTAGGATATAGGAAATTATGGTGAATCCTCCAGGGTAGCCCGCGAAATTCAAATTTTCTTACGTTTTTTGCAATTTGTAGGTCAGTGTCAGGTTGTATCTTGGATTCGCGGCCGTAGAAAGTATGTATTTATACATACTTGCTGCGGCCGCGAATCAAATTTTGACTAAGATGCAACCTGACACTGACCTGCAAATTGCAAAAAACGTAAGAAAATTTGAATTTCGCGGGTTACCCTGGAGCTTCCACCTTAAGTCAAATAAGTCAGTAAAACACACTTTACCATGCAAAGGAAGAACGATAAGTAATATGTGGTAAGTTATAGTTGATGGAAGTTTTCTAATAAATGGCCATGTAGTAAAGAAAATAGTTGTTTGTGCGATAAGTAGGGCAATCGGTCTTGTCACCACATGTCAAGGATTCACCTTCGTGTTAGAACATTGATGGCTCGCTGTGGTGGGTAGTTTGTTTACAGTTTGTGGTATATATCAGCTTTATTTATAAAACTTGCTAACCATAGGCTTTATTTATAAAAATAAAAACCATGCGATTATTTTAAACACTATATTATATTAGCATATTCTTAATTCAACGTTTAGCACTCGGAAGAAAGATAGGTGTTGGTGATAAAGTACTGACAATCATTTGGAGGAGTAGGTTATCAATAGAAAAAAAAACCAGCCAAGTGCGTGTCGGATTTCGCACATGTAGGGTTCCGTAGAAACAGAATAATAGTTCAATCAATCAATCAATCAATCATTTATTTTGTAAAACATAGGTATGGTTACAGATAGTATATGGTCAAAAATATGTGCACTATGTTTTACCAATATATGGCGTACAAAATCAATATAAACAAACAATTACAATTAAGATGGCATATCAATTAAAAATAAAAGATTACAATATAAAAAATAGAAAAACGATTCAATGAAAATATGTCAATTAGGTAAACAATTACAATGAAAGTGGCATGTCAATAGAATCACATTAATAGAATAATCAATTTAAAGTAAGTAAGTAAGTAAGTTACTAATATTATACTAATAGTTTTTTCGTATTACCATTCAACGGCTTTATTTTTACCTTTCAACGGTGAACCATGCTTTCTGTAGATAATTATATCGTTCAAGGGTAATTCTATATACCGCACGGGACTCTACCAAATAAGGGAGTTTCAAAGTAAAAAATCTGATTTTATCAATATGTTATACGTATTTGTTAGTTAAATATACGTAATAATAGTTGTTTATAGGTCAATGGGAACTTAAAAAAAATCTTCGGAACAAAATTTTGCGACAGACGGCGGACAGACAGATGGACACGTGACTGACAGCAATAGGGCTCCGTTGGGACGCTTCGGGTACGGAACCTTAAAAATACTTGATGTTTTGGTTTATTTTTGCCTATTGATAGCAGCGTAAGTGTAATAGTCTATTTACTGACAGTGAAATTCAGTCCTTATTTCCTTCCTAAAATTCATTTCTTACTAGACAACAGAAGAGTATCTAAACAACAAGAACTCCAGCCTAAAGTCTTTGTAATAAAAACAGCCTAGTTTTACTCAAGTTTAAGGAGAAACACACATAAACACGCAGCTCAGCTCAAGCTAATAAAAAGTCTTAATAAAAGCCTTAGCGGGGAACAATGGCCAGAATTGTGAATAAAAATAAGATTCTGTGACCGGGCGTCACAGAATATAAATAAAGTCTTTATGGGAATAAGTAAAAAACACTGCATAGATTGTGATAAATAACAGAAAGAATTCGTTCTTCTACTTTTTGGATTTCGAGAAACGTTAATTTTAATTGTAAAAGATACACGTACTTATAAAAAGACACTTGAGGGCTCAAAACATCGCAACTCAATTAATTTCGTCTTGAAGTTTATTATTTCATCATAAACCTAAGTTAAGGTCCAAATATATTTTTTTTTTTGGGACAAGCTCGTCCCACTATTCTCAAACTACTATAACTTCTGTAAGCCAGAATCAACAGTGGCGACCACCAGAAAAACGACGAGTCCCATAGAATGATTAAACTGTCTTGGGTCCCGAATAGAAATTAATCAGAAAAGAACAGCGGAGGAGAAAGACAAACATAATTTCCACTTCCCTCCTAATCAAGCAGGAGACAGACCACACAACACTCTCAAGAGAATGGTAATCTTAGTACTGTCTGTATTTGCAAACGTTTTCTGATTAATTCATAAGAGAAACTTCCTCACGATGTTTTCCTTACCCTGAAGGTAAAACTAGTGATAAATTGATTGATAAAATTTACCTCAAGGACACACATCTCTGTTAAGACTATGAGTGCAAAAGTTTGAGACTTTCTGGTTATTTAGTTTATTTTTGGCTTGACCTATACAGGCTGTAACAGCAATTCGTGTTCATATTTTAGATACCTCTTCTGTCCATGGAAATGAACAACTTTTTCAAGGAAGCCATTGTCAGTTCCAAAAAAAAAAAAATTGATTTACCGTACAAAATTATTATCAGCTGATCAAAATTAGCATGGTAGGTTTATTTTCGGAATTTTCTATTAGTTTCTTGAAGAAAGTTATTCATTCCCGTGGACAGAAACATTATCTATAATCACCATCCATTTTTGTTAAATTCTGTATATACACTGCTTTAATCTGATGTGAGATAGTGGTCAAACGTGAGTCTATCTGAAAATGGGCAACCCCTTTTTTCAATCAAATATTTTATAGAATAGTTTAAATGAATCTGTTGTTGAAAATCTGGTAGTTTTTAAAAACACAGGTAGAAATAACTTGTGGAATTAATAATATTAGTAAACTGTAACTGTTGGTTAACACCAGCATTTATTGTGTACTAGCGACCCGCCCTAGCTTTGCACGGGTATAAATTATGCACTTAAACTTTTCTGATGAATCACTCTGTCTATTGCTGAAAACCGCATGAAAATCCGTTCAGTAGTTTTTTGAGTCTATCGTAAACATACTGACAGACGCGGCGAAGGATTTTCTTTTATAATATGTAGTGATGTAGTGATTCTGTAGTGGATTGTGTGAGGAATGATAATTATGAACATAAAAAATGCAAAATAACTTTAATTTCGGTAGTCGGTGTTTCTAGTTTGGTTTCTTCGTTATTTGACACCGACTTCCGAAATTAAAGTTATTTTGCATTTTTTAGTATTATTCATGGAAGTCGATTGTATTTTTTTTGTAAAAAGTTTTTTATTTTTCACTTTTTAGTTGTTGTACCCCATTCTAAAACTAAATTAATAGTACAGTTATGCCCGAATTGATAGCCCCAAAAATAGGGAATTTGAACATAGTTGGTGAAATTAGGGTGTATCAGGGTGAACTGTACAAATCTGTATACCCCTCCAGAGCGTATCAGCGTGATGTAATGTTGTGAAGTGGTGAAAACAATATACAGACATGCAATTGCAGCAATTCTGGAAGGATTGCTATCATTTATTGAAGAGTTCCATTGTGTATCTCCGAAGTTCTTCATCAGATCTTCACCAAATTAAAATGGGACCACATGTAAAGCAACAGCTTTTAAAAAAAAAAATCTTCAAAATCGGTTCACGCAGTAAAAAGTTATGAGGTAACATAAAAAAAAAAAGAATAAAATACAGTCGAATTGAGAACCTCCTCCTTTTTTTGAAGTCGGTTAAAAAAGGGTCGCTAACACGACAGTGTTAGTGACAGTTAATAGGACGAAATGAAAGAAGAAGTCTTATTTCACCGTCCCCAAGTAAAATGGGACACGGGAAGTAGGAAGAAGACAAAGATTTCTTTTGTATTTTAATGCGTGAGATACCATTCAGGATTAAAATGTACGGTGCCATAGAAATAAATAGTAAAGATAGGGTCGTCTAAAAGTTTGCTTATACCATACGCGTTTACCATACAAAAAAGGCTAGCGCCACACGATGTAACTTTACAAGAGCGGCTAATATTATAGAGGTTTAAAGAAAAACTTTAAAATCGTTTCAATAAGACCAACGCGCGCTGCTTCAAAGTTACGTCGCACAACCAGTGCCTACTGGTTGTGTGACGTAACTTGAGGGCTTAGCCTATATATTTTTTTTCTAGGGTGGCAACGCCTGGCTTCGTCTTTGAAAAAGTATACGACTGCTCCCGAAGATTAGGAACCAATGCACCAATTTTTGGAATAAAAAAAAACGCGCGCTCAGCCTAGTCGTTACTATTTATGTCAATGACTGTGCCTTACAAAACTGTACGTCCTTCTAAAAAGGAATGTAATAATTGAAGGTTTTGGAGCATAACTTTTTTAATATCTGCCGACAGCGATACATGAAACTTTTTGGAACTGCCACAGACACATTCTTGTTCGGAGTAAAGCATTCCATATTCAAAATTGCTAGCCTGTGGACAGTCGGTGGATGGAACTGGCTGGAATAAAGTTTTACGGTTGACATTTTTACAATTACGTTTATTTTCGGTTTATGACTTGTGGCCATTGGCCTCTAATAAAACCCAGGTGGGTATATTTCTACTGCGACATAACCATCTTTAAGATGTATTTAGGATCTTACATTTACAGCCTTTAAAACTTGCCAACCACATAAATGATTAGCGGATTCTTAATTAAAATTTATAGATATTATCTATAGCGATTATTATAAAATTGAATTTAGAACCCGCTAATTAGTGTTTTAACCAATGACTATGTTTTAACTAATCACATGGTTAAATTTTTAGTAAATAAAAATAGCGTTACGATTTGATTATAATCAGTTATTCAGAATAATATTTGATTGACTACCTAATCTGTACTAAAGCTGTGCAAAAAAATAATATATATACCTCCTTAAATATATTACTTTCTTTTATTATTGTTAATTAATAGCTTTTTGCTTTCTTTCTTTGATCCATTACATCACAAAAATAAAAGAAAATCTTGTTCACACTTTTCCCGCTAATATCGTTTTACCGCCATCTTTATCTAGATCTGTCAGATCAGACCCAAATGTCGTCTTGTCTATGCCTTGACTTATATTAAAGGATTTCGTCAGACAGCCTAGCTCACAGGTGTAAAAACCGTGATGGATTGTTTAGGAGAATACGTGGTTTCGTCTAGCTTTGACAGATTGAGGCAGTGAAATACAGAGACGGCCTTATTTATTCGACTTTGAATACGCCAAGTGTGATTGAAAATGATTTATCTATATATTATTAGAATATCATCATATTCTCTTTACGAATTTTCGGACAACCCTATATTGTATAGAACGCATCTGTAATGCTAACTGCCGATTTGTTAACCAATAAGAAAATTATGCTGTCCAGACTAGAATCTGGTTGTGATCGGCTGCTTGTTTTTTTTTTTTTTTAAGTTTGGTCTGCTCACGTATGACCACTATCTCACCTGATCGTAAGCGATGATGTGGTCGAAGATGGAGCACGCTTGCCTACAAGTAACCTATTCACTCTTGACTTTAAGACACCCAGGTTGAACCTTATACATATTTGGATAGTCATAACACTAGAATTTAAAGACCTTAGGTACTAAAAACCTATGAAGTCCGTTGATCTGAATGTGTAGAACGCACAATAGTTTCTGTAAAACACCGATTAACACGGTGTCTCTCTCAACAAGTTTAGAAGTTAAAGATCCGTCTCGGCGATACGGCTGTTCACAATTCTACTTATTTAATGTTTACACTTTCTTATCTATTTTTAACCGACTTTCGGAAAAGGAGGAGGTTCTATGTTCGACTGTATGTATGTTTTTTTTTTTTTATGTATGTCCGCGCATTTCTCCGTCAGTTGTGGACCGATTTCCAAAATTCTTTTTTATCCGAAAGAATATTCTCCCGAGGTGGTCCCATATAAATTTTATCGAAATTGCTTTAGCGCTTTTTGAGAAACTGAACAAAAACGAAAAATAGGCATATCTTGATGATGTTTTTGTGTTCTCTAAATGTTTAAATTCCACGTTCCATGTTATTGGGGATTTTAGTTCTGGGGTATAACAACTAAAAAGCGAAAAATAAAAAACTTTTATACAAAAAAAACAACCGACTTCCAAAAAAAAAAAATAACCAAAAAATTTAAAAATAACTTTAATTTCGGAAGTCGGTGTCAAATATCGAAAAAAAAATACAAACACCGACTTCCGAAATTAAAGTTATTTTTAAATTTTTTGTGTATATATTTTTTAACTTAAAAAAACCGGCCATGTGCGTGTCGGACTTCGCACATTTAGGGTTCCGTACCAAATCCATTTGAAACTAAAATTAAATCTAGTCTCTGTTCGAAAGCATACTATTCCATCAACGACTACTTAGAAGATAATAATAGTTGGTCGCTGTGTTGAACGCAAGACAATGTTACACTTGATGTTCTTTCTCCATATTTAGCTTATGGTTATAACAGATTATATGAGTTCATATAATAATTGTCTACCAAATTTAGTGTGATGGCCCTAGTTCATCACTTGTGGCTTCGAATCACAGCCCTTTGATAGTTTCAATCTTTGTTCTTGTAAGCAGGCACACCAGTTATGTATGGAGGCTTCTTTAATTTGGTTTAGTGTTTATGCTTGAGTTGGTTTTTAATGGCATGATTGAGTGTGCTAGCTGGCAAGTGGCGGATTATTTTATTTAATTTTATGATTATATTTTAGACGGCATATATTTATTTTTCTGTTTTACATAATGTTAAGATTGTTGCTTAGAATTATATAGATTCAAGTTCTTAAAACTTAACAGACAGATGTGTTGCTGGGGAGTTTGTTGGCCACTTCTTCTTCACAGCTAAAACACTAGGAAGTGGTGACGGGCGGGCGTTTTTTGGGTTACTGTCTTTATGTAGAACTTTGACGTTCAAAAAGTGCTGGTTCTCAGCCTAGTTTGAATAAATGACTTTTGATTTTGATTTTGATTTTGATACCATATAAGGGAAATCAATTTATTATTTATTCGGGTAAGGAACCCTAAAAATTGTATATATTTTTAAGGTTCCGTACCTGAAGGGTCCAAACGGAGCCCTATTACTGTCACTCACGTGTCCGTCTGGCTGTCTGTCCGTCGTCTGTCACAAAATTTTGTTCTGAAGAATTTTTTAACTTCCCATTGACCTTTGAACTTGAAATTTGGTGATAATGTTAATTATTACGTATATTTTACTAACAAATCCCAAAATGCCCAAAATGCCATAACCCAAAATGTGCGAAGTCCGAAACGCACTTGACCGGTTTTTTAAATTCTGTCTTTATTTCACTTTGATTTTGGATGTTCTTAAGTTCTTTGTTAAATAATAATAACTAAACATTGTTGTTTTATGGCGTAACCTGTGTATACCTCTTCCTATAATAGACATTCATACCAGCACTCAAATACACTACGTTTCCTACTAATTTCTATGTAGGTATGTACCTACCTACTTATTTTGGTGTACCTTACAATAAATAAATAAACGAAATGTCAGCAACTGAGCATCATCATGTTCACGAATATCAGCGGCTTCGTCCGCGTGGAATTAGTATTGACCCCATTATTAGCCTGTGTGCTATTCCAGACTATAATCTATCTCTGTGCCAAATTTCATCCAGATTCGTTCAGCCGTTCTGGCGTGATTGAGTAACAATACATCCAAACTTTCGCATTTATTAGTTAGATTTGTTTTTGAGTGTGTTTTGCCTGTTATCTGTCGATGGGTAAATCCCTGAGATTTATAGTCTATTAAGATGTTTGTTTTTCTTCTCGTGGATGTAACCTTGACCTTACATCACCAAGAGTATCTATCTATTTATAGTAGCGTTGGGCACTGTTTTTGTGCCATAACTTTCTTTCTATTGGGTAATCAACACCACAACAAAATACACAGAGTGTAACGGACTTAACGAATACGACAGTAAGTTGATAATACGGAAAGTCAATTTTTTTTTGGGATATTTACTATGACATGCTTGAAGAAAGTTGGAAAGGAGGAGCTCGTAGCTAAAGTAATAACAGCCGGACGGGTTGATCCATCAGATTCAGCTACGCTTGCCGGGGTTGGTCCATGGATGGGTGACCATCTTTACATACCGAGACTCCTCCGTACCTCGGAAAGCACGTTAAGCCGTTGGTCCCGACTTTCAATCGTGGATCTTAGACAGTCGTTACGGGTCGTCAGAAGCCCGAAAGACTGACAACCAGTCTTACTAAGGGGTATCGAAGTACCCAGTAACTGAGTTGTGGAGGTCAGATAGGCAGTCGCTCCATGTAAAATACTGGTATTCAGCTGCATCCGGTTAGACTGGAAGCTGACCTAAAGATAGTTGGGAAAAGGCAGAAATGTCGCGTTCTCAAAATGGCCCGCTCTGGAGTGGGAGGGCATGTCAGACTTACTGACTAAAACCTACCCGTGTTCTTTCAGGTGCAGTTCTTGTTCCAGGGTCGCGGTGACCCCTCGCCTCGCCTCCACGAGGACACGCGGTCCTCGTGGAGGCGATGGGCTATAGCGACCGCTCGCGCCCGGCCCTGGTCCAGGTACGGAGCGAGAGGTAATTGGAAACTGTCACCTTCTGCGAAGCAGTAACGCTCGCGAAGGAGGAGGCAGAACGCGTGTGGAAGACGCAACGAAGACACGGCTCACGCCGCTGCAGGAGACGCCTTGGGCGTCGGGGGACGCAAGCCGATCTCCGGCCACCGTAAGCACGGGTTTGCGGACGGCGAGTAATGGGTAGCTCGCCGTCCGATAGGGGCCAGGCCCGACAGTCGACGGTGCGTAGTGTTCCACGCGCGCCTCAAAGAGAAGTCAGCAGTACCCGACGGAGCTCGTTAGGGCCGATGCCTGCCTGGGGTCGCGGATAAATTCGAAAGAAAGTTACCGCGGCCCTTGGCACAAGCAACTAGGCAACTGAAGGGACAAGGGTGGGTTTTAGTCAGTAAAAGTCTGACACGCCCTCCCCGAGTCCCGCTCCACCCATAACAGAGCGGGAGAAGTCATTAGATGATTACTAATCCTCCAAAAAAAAAAATGTCACGGTGACGGTGGTCTATCAAACACTCCCGTGATCCTAAAAGCATCAGGCCAATTATTGCTGACATCTCTTTGAGGCGCGCGTGGAACATAACGGTTGTGGAGGTCTGATGGGCAGTAGCTCCATGTAAAATACTGGTATTCAGATGACTGGAAGCCGACTTCAGCATAATTGTGAAATAGCCCCTTGCTAATAAAGATCATGTGCCTAATCGAATGCGCATTTTTTGTTATTGATAGGTCCACGTTTGACCGACAATCTCACCTGATGGTAAGCGATGATGTGGTCGATGATGGAATAACTTACTTCTTGGCTATAGTCAAGAAGTAAGTTATTCACTCTTGACTTAAAGACCCCCAGGTACTCATAACTATCATAATCATCATTTTAACCGAAAGACGTCCACTGCTGGACATAGGCCTCCCCCAAGTGTCGCCACAATTACCGTCCTTATTACCTTCCTTCGTCTCGCATCTATCGGCTACCCGCGACCCTCACCAGATCATCGTTCTACCTTGTGGGAACTGCGTCTTCCGGTACACGGGCCCACTTTAGTACTTTTCGGCCCCAAAGACTGTCTGTTCTGCGTGCAATGTGCCCTGCCCACTGCCACTTAAGTTTGGCGATTCTTCGGGTTATGTCAGCTGCTATCAGGAATCACAGAATCCACTCCTTAGCTGTACGCACATAATGAGTAGGTAGTTAGTATTAAGTCAAAATCGTTTTATGTACGGCGTAAAATATAAATAATTTATTTATTCTGTTTTTAAAAGTCTGATGTAGTCTGTTGTAAAAGTATGTTTTTAAAGCTCAAAAAGTGTATACAGGCAATTTGTAGACTTAAGACCACTGATAGCTGTGTACCATATTTCAAAAAACTTAAGATTGTAACTTTACCTAGCCTCTTCATTTATGAGATATCAGTCTTTGTCAAAAGTAATATGCATATGTATGAAAAGTTCCGAAGTGCTAGATATAGAAATAAAGTTCAGACTGTGCCCTGGATAACTTAATAAACGGGCTCCAGTGTATATTGCATGACATCCAGGATTTATAATAAATTGCTATGTTGTATAACAGACATTGGCACGGATTCTCTTGTTCAATATCTAAACTAAAATTAGAGAATTGCTATCTTTTACTAAAAGGCAGTGCGAGAAAAGGACGGCTATAGCTATGCACTAAGTTAGAGATGTCAAACTAGTTTATGCCTTGCGCTTCGCCGTGTTTTTAGGGAAATATTAGTTCAAACTAAATTTGACAGCTCTAATTTACGTCCGTCTCTTTCTTGTTTTATTAGAGAGAAAAAGATAGCAATAGCCTAAATTAAGTTTAGTTTGTGCATAACAGAATCAACACCATTGACAAGTTGCATTTATTTAAGCGAAAGCTAAAGGAATTTCTAACTGTTATGGGGTATTACAGTGTGAAGGAATCCTTACGGCCAATAATATTAATCAGATATTCATTAATATAAATCATACGTGTATTCACAATTATTATTTATCTAGGAATTTTATTTATTTTATCGACATTTCATTATTTACTCTGACATATAAATAATTATTGATTATATAATCCTTGACGTTGCAAAAAAAAAAAAAAGAATTAATTGACTTTCCAATTTAATAATTTTGTAATATTTATTGTAATTCAGCTTGTTATTCAATAGTTATTGCATTTTAATACTAGATTGTAATTTATGTGTTTTGCATGTCCATGTGACGGCAGAGCATGGAGAACATTAACAAAACACAACATCTATACCCCTACCCATGTTGGAAAAAAAAAAAACCCATGTTGCCAAAGAAATAAATAATTTGAATTTTAATTGATTTATTGAATCTCTTCTCACATGTTTAGACCTGTTTAAATTGAAAACGGTCGATTTCGAAGTAATTGAACCGTTTCGGTTTCAATTTATCGGATAAGTGTTCGGTAGCTCGACAAATCCAATTTGTGTCCGTCTGCTGTAGCTACTTCGTTATGTTATAGATCTTGGGGACGATGTTATTAAGATGTAAGCCCCTAACTCACCCAAGTACATATATATGTTATGTTTGCAATAGATCACTGGCAAATTGAATATTTTCTTGAAATTAAATTGAACTCAGCAGAAATGTTACTACTGAAATCTATGGTATGTATTTTATAGCTTCTCGGTGAAATTGTAAACGTCATTCTTATTCTAGTTTTTTTTCGAATTTTCAATTTTATCGGAGGTGGTAGATTTTTTAAATGTATTTATTGAAGCAGCTGTTACTCTGAATTGTCCTAATATCTGCTGAATTTAATTGAAAGTCTGACTATGGCTACTTATTAGTAGGCGTAGATCCATTTTCAAACTGTTTAAACTCTTGGGTCGTGGGGTCCGAGAGCTCAATACACTATTAAAAGATTTACCCAAACGCTACAACGATACAACGTGGCAACGCCAACAGTCTTTTGGGCACGCTTCCAGTTGACAGCAATGAGAATTTTTTTGACGCCATATTTTGAGTTTTATTTAGTTAGCAGTTCTTGTTTTCATTGTATTTTATAAGTATGTAAATAGTATATTCTTAATATATTTTAAGACTTCTGTGCTACTTTATTCGAACTTTATGCAGGAGTAAAAACCGGTCAAATGCGAGTCGTACTCGCGCATGAAGGGTTCCGTACTATCGTACAAGATTATACGCGTCTACTTGTATGATCGAGCAAAAAAAGCCAAATAAAACACGTTTCTAGTAGGGGTGCCTCCTTTAATTTTAAATTTATTTTTATTATTTGTTGTTATAGCAGCAACAGAAATACACATTCTGTAAAAAAATCAACTGTCTACCTATTGACATGATTAAGATCAAGCAAAAAAAAACACGTTTCTAGTAGGGGGCCCCCCTACTAGAAACGTGTTTTTTTTCCTCCTCTTTTGATTTTTAATTAATTATAATTATTTGTTGTTATAGCGGCAACAGAAATAAACATTCTGTGAAAATTTCAACTATGTAGCTATGACGGATCGTAAGATACAGCCCGCTGACAGACGGACGGACAGCGAAGGCATAGTAATAGGGTCCCGTTGGTTACCTTTCGGGTACGGAACCCTAAAAATAGGTACTGGACAAAGGCGGACTTATTGTCTAAGGCGTCGTCCTAATAGAACGCGATCATCGCGCGAATATGCGATCCGCGCAGTCATTTACCCATAACACAAGCTCTGCTTAGCTTGGGACTAGATGGCGTTTTGTGATAGTTGTCGAATATTATTATTTATTTCTACGGAATAACCGGAAAGCGCCCTCTGTCGACGCGGAGACGCGATCAGCACCCCTAGCCAAATAACTTTTCTGTTTTCGTTTACGCTAATGCTTAGTACAAAATGTATGACAATGACATTACTTTCGGAGAGAACTGTCATGTGACTTTTATCACAGGTAATGTCATTGTCATACATCTTGTACTTAGCGTTAGCGTAAACGATAATAGAAAAGTTATTTGGCTAGGGGTATCTGAGAGGATCGCGTATTCGCGCGATGGTCGCTTTATGTTAAGACGACCGACGCCTACGGCATTAATATTTACGATATCTCGTTAGTTGATCTTGAAATATACAAAGCCTTATTTTTATTCCTAGTACTACCTAATATGAAATGTATATTCGTAGTGTCCGACCAACAAAAAAACTAGGTTCGGCTGGAATTTCGGTTTCTGTCAAAAAGTGTCCGAATGTTCGGCTTGATTCAAACTAGCCTAATTGAGCTGGAGGTTGTGATAGAGACCTAAAACTGACTATCTGTCTAATCATCGTTTTATTGACTTATTATGTATTTTATGAAATTTAGGACTGAATTCAAAACATAAAGAAAAACATATTTTTTTACAAGTTTTCTGTATGAGTTTTGGGTTCGGTTTCGGTTACAAATAGTGTTTCGCTCGGACATAAATGGAATTTTATTTTCTCACTGCATTCAGGTCAACATGTCAACAAAAATACTAGAGTAATAAAACGGTGATAAACACCAGAAGGCGTGGTTATTAACTGAATGAAAGATCGATATCAATTGTGCAGATTAATTGAATGGAGTCGGGACGGAGCAAATCATAGTGTGTTTTTTAGGGACTTTTATCCTTTAAGGCATGTCAGCCCTATCGTAACCTAGCTTAAGTTTACATATTGTGACCGTCCACCTTTAAACCTATTTATTTAATTTCATAAAAATTATATTTATTTCAACACAAACGCCTTGCGCGTGTTAGGATTAATGTATATATTTGTGTAGATATGTAACCAGATGTAGGTAAATATTTAATATTCGTTACTTATCTATCTGTTTACCTATTTATTGATCTTACATTTACCTATTTATTTGCTTATTTACTTATTGTGAATGTGGTGTTTTAAGGAAGGGATTTATTAAGAAAAAGCACAAAGACAAGACCAGGTATTTATTTCCAATAGTCATTAATCGAGAATCTAGTTGCCTGTTCACAATACTAGGTCTTCATGGAGAAGAACGGCAAGAAACTCCATGGAAGCTTGATTTTATTGTTATATCGACACATCATAATCGTTTATCACAATAAATCTAATTCTATGATTTATTAATTGTGCTATATTTACACGATAAATATCTTTTCAGGCAAAGAGCATTAATTTCTCAATACCATTTAACATAAGTAGAAACAATAATATAACATCAAATAACTTTAAGTGAGCTTTGGTAAGCCTTGGTAGTCGAGCTTTCATAATATATAATTATAGCAACAACTAGCCAAAAGACCGAACTATTGGTGTAAATAATGGTTCATGACCATTATTCTATTCAACATAATAACAATAGCAATTAAACACAGCCAATCAACAAATATTTCAAAATAATAACCAAAAATATAATAACAGCAATAAAATTACTTAACTTTTACTTGTAGGCCGGAGCTCCGTTCTAGTCGTCGTCTCGAACAAGAATGGTCTCTGTCACTCGGAGCTCCCCCTTTATAGTCGTGAACAAACAACTTTGACACTTCTATCTACTGTCATTAAAGGTGGATATCCGTTTGAAATATTTTCTATGTTTTGCTACATTATTCCTCAATATTTTAACTAGTTAATTTTTCAGACATACTGAAATAATGTAAGAATTATTGTAAATTAGGTATTACATACTTGTAACGAGTTTTAGATTATGCCAAACATTACCATTTTAGCAACTTTTAACAATAAAAAGAATACTCATGATAATAACAATAAGTATCTATAATTAGGATAATCTATCACGCGCATTTTCGAGGTTTTTTTATAGAAACACACTTCCATCTGAATTTTAGGATTGACAGGGGAACGCAATTAAAAATGAAATATCTATTCGTTTAAAATAGTGTTACAAGATAAAAATAAATATTGAATTGTTTTACGAGAAAAGGTCTGATACTTTTGCCTGCACTCTTCGAAAGCAATTATTCATGGCAGTTAATATGTCACGTCCTTTAGAAATTCTAGGGAAACAAGAGCGACTCATTCGAGCACAGTACATGTGAAGTGCACATAAGTGCAGTAAAAAATAGTGTCTTGGCGACACAGAGCCGACTCCCTGCTGATTAGCAAAAGTTGGAGCAGACAAAGTGTTTTAAGAGCGTCACTATAAAAAAACGATAGTGTTTGCGCGGGCGATGTAGGCGGAAGTTGGAATGAGACAATCAGTTTTGAGACTGGGTAAAGCCCAGGTCGTGTTCTTGGAGTTAGGAGGCCTATGTCGAGTTGTAGTTTTTAGAAGTACTAGTAGTGTTATTAAGTTAAATAAAAGTGGACTAGTCCAGTTTAGGTTAATTTAGTATTTAAAGTGTGTGTGTGGCTACGTCTCTGGCGAAATCATTAGGACAAGAGTATTAGTTCATACTTGAATATCATGAGTTTGGTTTATGCTAGGGTTTGAATATCAATAAGTAGAGTGTAAAGATACGTGCGTGAATCTGTTGGCTGTGATGGTGAATGAATGGGTGAGTTTTGGCTGTTTTATGTGAGTATCAGTTTATTAATAATCATTTATCTTAGCGTAGCGAAAGTATTTCTTTATTCTATCATATTTTATAGTTACTGCTGTATTATCATATTTTAATATGTACCCATATATATTTAAATTCACACCCTGGCATATATTTGTCACTGGCGTTTGGCAATAGAGAAGCTGGAGGGTGAGCAGTTGACATTCTGGCCACCCCGTAAGTGGGACTGTAGGGTTATCTAAACGCTGGTGATGGTTATTTCTTCCTATATTTATGGTCTAGCTCAGAATGCTTACGTAGTTCTTGGTTCATGCACATTTTCCTCAGGGTTAGGTTCCACCACCTAGGCTTTGCTGGGTTACTAACTAATCGTTCTAAGAACGCTAGGTAATCGTGTTTCTTTAAAACCAACCACGGCCGTTTTGTAAGCCTATATCTGAATCGACACTATTTGGCGAAACACGAGAATTGGATGGCATCGTATATCCACGAACTGGGGAGTTTAAGGAAATGTGGAGTGACGATTGAACCACTTCGGTGTGCATCAAGGATGTCGCAATTAATTCTGCTACAGACTGAGTCTGCCAAGCGCTTGTGCAAGTTTTGTGTGACCTTAGAAAAGGGGTAGGCTAACGTAAGAAGGTTGTTTACATTAGTACGCGTTTAAAGTCTCCTAAAACCTAAACTTGTCTTCCTCTACGGCAGGTGGACTTCGCAGTCCTCTGTCTTAGAGTTGTGTAAGACATTTATATAGAGCACAGGGAACGTGTTCATTTGGAATAGCTACAGTGTCCAAATAGTGGTCCTGTTGCATTAGCCCTAACTATACACGTATGACGAGGTAACTGTTCCATGTCACTAAATGGGTTCTTAGAGCGCTAAGTATATAATTTAACGTAACTGTGATGTTGGACTTCCTAAGCATAAAGCGTGACGCACCCACTTATATAATGCACTTTGCATCCCTCTTGTCTCATTAGCTTTATACCGTGTTGTTATTTTGTTTATGTATTACTAACCGTGAATTCCCAATATTAATCTCACCTTGGATCCTTGTTCCCTAGCTTATATAAGTCGGAACAAAGTAGCTGTAGCATGGGAATTCACTTCGAATAAACGGTGGAGGATTATCCCTGTATGGCTGTCGTAAATCCACAAGACTGAGCGGGGAGTGGGCTCATTCTCTTCCCTGTAAGGGAAGCCGTATCAAAACCAAAATATAAATCTATTCAGGAAAATCGAAAATTTTGATCAGCCTGGGCTCATTCAGGAACAGTCACAATATTAACTTATAATTTAGCTTAACCTAACTTAACAGTGGTGCCGATTCTGTTGTGCGCAAACTAAACTTAATTTAGGCTATTGCTATCTTTTTCTCTCTAATAAAACAAGAAAGAGATGTATGTAAATTAGAGCTGTCAAATTTAGTTGAACTAATATTTCCACACAAACGTAAAAACATGTCGACTAAAAACTCGGTAAAGCGCAAGGCGTAAACTAATTTGACATCTCTAACTTAGTTCATAACTTTATCCGTCCTTTTCTCGCACTACCTTTTAGTAAAAGATATCGATTCTCTAATTTTAGTTTAGTAATTGAACAAGAGAATCGGCATCATTAGGTATCAGAAATTTTAACTACCGACACATTGCCATATCATAAACAATCCTAGCAGTATCACTTCCTGGACCAGCCAGGATTGCAAAAAGAGTCCCATGTCTAGTTCATTAATTTTACGCGATCTTGAAAATCACTCCCTACCCGTCTGGTTTTTGATACATTCCACCAAAACGGTTTACGGTTTAAGAAAATTTATTTCGCTCAAAAAGAATACAAATTCACTCCTATGAGGAAAAATACAATGATTAAGATAAGCGACGGTTTCGCTTAGTACTTAAAACTAAAATTATTTTTAAAATATTAAAAAATGGTAAAAACTTATATTTCATACATTAATTAATCATGTGGTGCTTTAATAGCCTTTTAAAAGTTGGAAGTGATTTCGATTCCTTTATTACTTTAGGTAAAGAGTTATAGAGTTCAGCCCCCTCATATACGACAGTCTTTCTATCCTAATTTGTCCTCGGTGCTCTTAGAATTATATGGTTAGCCTGCCTCGTCATGCGTTTTTGAATTTATTTGTTATTGTATATCTCTATTAATTATTTTGCGTATAAGTATGCAGGTGTTATACTCGTATTTATAAATTGACAAAACATGCTGGACATCATCGATAACTCGACAGATATCACAATTTGGGGAATCTAAAGTAATAAATAACTCAAGAATCGATACCAAATTATTGTTAGCTGAGCGGGAGTCGGGAGCGGGACGGAGCAAATCATAGTGTAATGTAATATTAATCGCAGTTATGGGTTTAATAGTGATCGAAATGGGAATTATTTAACACGTTTTCATTTTTTTATTGCTTTTTTGACGATAGATCAGCTATGATGACCGGAATAATAAATTAATCATTGTGTTAATTTAATATTGATTGGTGTTAAGGGTATAATAGTGACCGGAATGACAATTAATTTAGACGTTTTCATTGTTTTATTGCTATTTTGACGATCAGCTATCATGACCACAATAATACATTTTATTGGTCTGATGGCGTTGGGTGAGGGCGGTTTTAATAAGTAGCGTTTGACAAACGCCTGCGGCTCTGCTCGCGTGAATTTAGTACTTCCTAACTTTGAAAAATATTGTCTTGATAAGATATAGCTATCCTGGTTAGAAATTTCATCCAAATCCGTTCAGCCGTTTGAGCGAGGAGTAACAAACACACATACGTACACACAATTTTTTGCTTTTATGATATTAGTGTGAAAGGCATACTATCAAACGTGCTCACTGGCTAATTTTACGACAGCAGAGTGATCTATATATATTAACTAAACTATGTACCTATAGAATTATTATGGCCGATCCAATATGCCGATAGAATATTAACTTCCTATTCTTTTGCTGTTACAGTGAAGGATACTTTTATGAGTTTCCTTGACGACTATATTACCTATTATATTATGGACTCTATAGGGATAGGCAAAAGCAATCTATTTTTCATTAATTACTGCTTGGAAGAGCGTCTCTTTTATCAGGAGCTACACAGGGTGTAACGGGAATGGGTCATATTATATATAATCAAATATTGCTTCTTTTTTTAGGGTTCCGTACCCAAAGGGTAAAACGGTGCCCTATTACTAAGACTCCGCTGTCCGTCCGTCTGTCACCAGGCTGTGTCTCATGAACCGTGATAGTTAGACAGTTGAAATTTTCACAGATGATGTATTTCTGTTGCCTCTATAACAACAAATACTAAAAAACCAAATAAAATAAATATTTAAGGGGGCTCCCGTACAACAAACGTGATTTTTTTACCGTTTTTATAGATAATGGTACAGAACCTCGTTCGTCATCGCGAGTCATGCACGAGTGTGACTCGCACTTGGCCGGTTTTTATCATTGACAGGCTCCACCCACCACCACTTCCACCACCACCACCACCACCACCACCACCACCACCCACCACCACCACCACTTCCACTTCCACCACCACCACCACCCCCCACCACCACCACACCACCACCACCACTTTCTTACCTGATGGTAAGCTATGGTGTGTTGAAAGAACAAAAAAAAAGTGTGCTTCATCTTCCACGACGAAGCACACTTTTTTTTTGTTCTTTTTGGGGATTGGAAATCATCCAATGACATCTCCCGCTCTGGGTGGAGCAGGACGGCGTGTTAGACTCTTACTGACTAAAACCCACCCCTTTTCCTTCCCTGCCCTGAATGCCCAAGGGCGCGGTAACTCGTCGGCCATGACGGGCCCCGTCATGTTTTGCTGACAACTCTTTGAGACGCGCGTGGAACACTAAGCGCCGTCGACTCTCGGGCCTACCTAATCTATTCACTCTCGACTTCTGCCCACAAATGAATCACTTTCTTCAAGAAAGTCAATGACGATACCGAAAAAAACAAATTGGACCTCCCATACAAATTTTCATGAGCTGATGATAAGTGTGAAGTTCAGTGGCTGTTTTTATTACTCGCAAATTGATTTATGGAGGATATTGTGATGTAAAATTGGTGTAGTTTTGTGTCTCAAGTGTCTACGCAACTAGACAATATATGGAATCATTATCACAGACGCGATCTCAGTAAATTGAAGATGAGAATTTTATTGTAGTATTGATTACCTCAGTGAAGCTTGCCGAGATCGCTGACTCGATACATGTGCTGTTACATATGCATTCTAATGGAAAACATAGGGACTGTATTCCTTAGCTAAAAACAAAATACTTTCTAAACTTGACACTGGCTTAATGCACAAACCGTGTGAAGCCAAGATTAAAAAAAAAACTTCGTACGGAAAGTCCATGGTAGTAAACACATGAAAAATGTTTTTAGATTTATTCATCTATAAGGAATTCTCAGTAACAGCTCGTAGTTTAGATTTGTATCCCTGTCGGAAAGGACCCACTACACCGCATGACCATAACATGACCGTACTAGGAACGAGTCAAGCAAAAAAAATGTTCTTTGTATTGAAAATATGAGTAGAGTAGTAGTAATGCCCAGAGCCCAGAGATTTGAGATGAGATGATGATGTGTGATGTGAGATGTGTGTGTGTGTGAGGGGGCCCCGGAGTGGTCTTTTAAGGGGTAAAGGAATTCCATGTGGTGATGATAATCACCGGGTGCTTTTAGTAAGGTTAGAATCCCACTCTCCCTGGTCTTAACTCCAAAAGTCCTGGCAATATAGGCAGTCATGAGACTGCAGACAGAAGAGAAAACTTTAAAATAATAATAATATAAAACACTATTTAAACAATGCACAGTATACACAAATTAAAATTTTCACGTCTTCTATTAAATTTCACTTTCTGCTACTACAGCATTTAGGTATAAAACAGCCGACTTCCAAAAAGAAAATAAGTACACTAAAAATTAAAAATTAAATTTAATTTCGGAAGTCGGTGTTTGTATTTTATTTCTTCGTTATTTGACACCACCATTAAATTTTTAGTGTACTTATTTTCTTTTTGGAAGTCGGTTATTTTTTGGAAAAAAGTGCTTTATTTTTCAATTTCTAGTTGTTGTACCCCTGAACTAAAAACTCCATTAACATGGAAGTGGAATTTAAACATACTTACTCGTAATTGGAGAAATCAAAAACGTCGTCTAGGTATACCATTTTTCGTTTTTGTTCAGTTTCTCAAAAAGCGCTAAAGCAGAGCAAAAAAAACATACATACAGTCGAACATAGAACCTCCTCCTTTTTCGAAAGTCGGTTAAAAAAGAGTCCAATACGCACATTATACACACAAGCCGCTGCGCGACGCCAGTCTGACGTAAATCGTCACTAACATATCAGTGAGCGAACTCATAAGTTTTGTCCCTACCAAAAATCACTCAAAACTGCTAAAGGTGTTTTCACTTAAAAAAAGGGTGGCACTGCGAGAGTGCCGACAGAAGTGAAAACTTAAACAAAAATGCCCAACGCGCCTAAAGAAGTTTTCACTTCATGTCAATGTCGGTGGCGAGTTCAATTGTTTTTTGCCATCTCAAAAATGTCCATCGCGCCCAAAGAAGTTTTCACTTCAAAAAAGGTAGGTCTCTGTCTAACCCTTCAGTTATATGTATGAAACTGTCATTAAAAAAAAGGCAAAAACCCTTAATCTAAAAACAATTTCAGCTTTTAAATTTTAATGGAATGTCTCCCAGGGAAAACGGTTGGAATAAACTTACGAGTAACCTCTACCTAGTTTACATTTTAATGGTCTGGTTAATATTTATACTGGCTCGGTAAAGATTTATTTAAACCCGTAGTTACTACGCTTGAGTTAACCTTTTTCAAAGCAAATTGCTTCTGTAATTTGTGAAAGAATACATAGTATTATTTTTTAAGTAAGTGTTAATAAATTCATTGAATTTTTGTTGGTCCAAAGATTGACTGGTACAGAATGTTTTGTTGCATTAAGTCCGCCTGTTGTACTTGAAGTTTTTTTTTTTTTTGACTGAATATAGCAGTGGTGGCCGTGATTTACAAGTCGTGAGTTCAAACCCAGGCAGGTGCTTTACTTTCTGTAAATCATCACCACTGCTCTTAAACACTCCCTCTGAGGCAAATTTAAAGAGAATAATATTATGACTGTTCCCTCTCAATATATTTATGAGAATCTTAATCTGTTTAAAAGATACAGTGATATCCATGGCTTAGATACTAAGAACAAACACAAATTTATTGTACCTAAAAGCAGGCTCAAGAAGAAAATAGGTGGTTCGTTTAGATGCCAATGTATACATTTCTATTATAAACTTCCTAGCCAAATTCAAGAACTAAGTATAAATAAATTTAAATCATTTATTAAACGTAAGCTATGCCAGAAAGCATCTTACACAATTAATGACTACCTTGAAGACAAAAAGGCGTGGTGACATGCAATGACATACATCAGCCATTGTTTTCATATGTACTATATATAAACACTGGTGACATTTTTTATTTTTTTATATTCGTTTTTGACATGAATACTTGTATAGTATTAAATTACATCATCATTCTCCTGCCCTTATCCCGATTTATTTGGGGTCGGCGCAACATGTATTAAATTACATATTTGTAGTTTTTTTTTTATTGACATTTTATTATTATTATTTTATTTTTGACTTGAATACTTTGTAAAGTATTATATTTACATTTTATTATTACTATTTTGTTTGACATGAATATTTACTTTGTAAAGTAGTATATTTCTATTTTTTTTGATTACTTAATTATTGTAAATGTGAGGACTATGTGCATTATTATTATTATATTATCCTCCTTTTTACAGTAATTTTTAACGTTGTCTGACAGTTTGAGTACTTTTGCAGCCTACCCAAATGTCCTTTCTTTGGTATTGTTCGTCAAGTCATTGAGCTTCTTATTGGTTTTTAAGTTGAGCTATTCGACTATTGACAAATGCTTGCACTGACTGGACAGGTCCACTCAAATATGTGTGGTTCTTTCTTCAAAAGACCATTACGGACACTAAGCTGCATGGTCCTCATATAGCCTAATGTGAATGCGAGAACTATGTATGTCGTTATATTCATGTAGATTTTATGATTGTCTGGCAGCTTCAGTATTTTTGTGGCCAACCCAAATGCCCTTACTTTGGTATTGTTCGTCGGAAGTCGGTGTCAAATAACGAAGAAACAAAAAAATATATACACCGACTTCCGAAATTAAAGTTATTTTGCAATTTTTAGAAGTCGGTTGTATTTTTTGAAAAAAGTTTTTTGTACTTCTAAACTTGTAAATTAACACTTCGCCCGCGACTTCGTCCTCGTGGATTTCAAAAATAATAGCTTATGACACTCACAAATAACGTGGCTTTCTATTGGTAAAAGAATTTTCAAAATCGGTTCAGGAGATCCAGAGATTACCCCCTACAACCTCACAAACTCACAAACTTTACCTTTTTATAATATTTGTTTAGATAAATACAATAACATGTGAAAAATATTGTAGGTAACTTTAACTTATGGCCTGCAGACCATTGTTCCGTGTCTGGATGTCTTGTAAGTGATTTTACATATTTGTGAACGCACCCACGATACAGGAGTAACTCTTAGTGTGATACAACGTTTAAAAAAAAGAAGTATAAATAAGCAGTTATTGTAAACCTAACTCGCACCAGTATATCTCAACCAATTCTTACGTGATCAAAATGTTGAAAAATCATTTTACCTAGCAAGAAAAACAGGGCACAGCTGGTATTACATAAAACCTTCTATCTCAAGCTAAACGAGAAATAGGCGAGGCTAATGTATTTACTTATTTATGCAGAAATGTAAAGCAGTCTTTCTTCACCGTTTTTCTCATTTCTAACAAATTGTTACGATTTACGCCTACGTACAGGGTGGTTTTTTTTAGCACTTTACGCTTATAGGGAGTACATTTGCCTACAAAATTGGTTTGTTTCCATGTAATAAATAAAGAGGCTGTATGGTGACTAAACAAAAAGGCCTACCTTTACCATGTTTTCATTGTCTAACTTTTTAGTTTGGATCAGCCTTTTTTTTTTGGGGGGTGGGAAATCATCAAAAGACTTCTCCCGCTCTGGGTGGAGCAGGTGTCAGACTCTTACTGACTAAAATCTACCCAGGAAAAAGGGTGGGTTTCAGTCAGTAAGTTTAGTCAGTTGAGCCTGTGCCCAAGGCCGCGGTAACTCTCTTTCGAATTTATCCGTGACCCCAGACAGGCATCGGCCCTAGGGGACCCCATTAGTTGCTGCTGACATCTCTTTGAGGCGCGCGTGGAACACTACGCGACATCGATTTGGGCCTGCTCCTTATCGCACGGCGAGCTACTTATTACTCGCCGTCCGCAGGCCCAGTTTGGACCAGCCTGCTACACTATAAACTATTCCTAACCACTGCAACTCATGAAAGCAGACCGTAGGACCAAACTGGCAGGTATGCGCACGTATGGTTCACACAAATAAGATCCACCACCAACCAGCACCCACCAGCGCCGTGGATTCGTGCCTGCGTGCATGGGCCGCTGCAAAAAGCTGAGCGTTAGACGTTTTGCGTGGTAGAGGCGCATATATCCGTCTAGGATATATTATTTGTTTATATTACAAAGTGTATGTGCGTCGCTTTCACGTGAATAAACAGTTTTTCATTCTTTCTAAATAAGTACTGTCTGTGTGTGTGTGTGTGTGTGTGTGTGTGTGTGTACTGTGTGTGTGTGTGTGTGTGTTCTGTGTATGTGTGTGTGTGTGTGTGTGTGTTTTTTTGTCTGTCTCACTCTACTATATTCTGAGCCATGACAACGGTAAAAAATCGATTTTTCCCGATTTTTCGATTAGCAGATTCGCAGTGGCGTTGATTGGAATGGAGGAGGTTCCTTTCCTTCAATAAAGGACTTATCTACACTAATATTATAAAGTGGTAAAGTTTGTAAGTTTGTAGCAAGTAATCTCTGGAACTACTGAACCAATTTTGAAAATTATGTCACCAGTAGAAAGTTACATTATTCTCGAGTGACATAGGCTATATTTGATTATGAATTGCACCCGTGTGAAGCCGGGCAGGTCGCTAGTGTAGAATATAGGCGTTAGTTTGGTGACATAACCAGTTGTTTGTATGTGAACCGTATGAATTACAAAATATGCGAACGAAGAAGGCAATAATAGTACTCATATATATATATTTGAGACTCTCGCAATAACCTCTCGTGGTTTTGATATGTATGTCGCATAGTATAGGTACCAACAGTTTGAAAAACTTTATTTTTTAATATTCCGTTTTGCACTCCAAAAGTGATCACCATACTTCAAATTAATTTATTTAAGTTACACGTCCGTGTTTGGGTCACAGACATTCATGTGTGTACCGACAGACTCATAGAAAGACTAGCAGACAGACACACGAGTGATCCTAAAAGGTTTTCGTTTTTTCATTCGGATTTTCGGAACCCTAAAATCTATTCGTCGGCGATAGGAGACGGCTTATCATAATTTACTAGACCCGATCTTAGATAGCTGGCAAGGCTAAACGTCTAGTCTGAATTTGGGTCCGCCTACTAAGAATACAATATCACAAGTCAATGTCATCTGTCTGAACTTGACTGGCGCAAATATCAAGGTCCCCGAAGACAGGTGTTATAGACAGAGCGACAACAATGTTTTCTTATAAATGGTTCTAAAATAATTCTACTGATGCGACAGTCTCTATTAAAAATTGTCGTCGCACTGACTGTCGCAACTATTAGGGCTTTAGTAGACATGTGAGATGCGAAAGCGCGACATCGAGGCGACAACGCGTTTTCATGAAAGAAAGAAAGAAACAAATCATTTATTTGCTGATAATGTAGGTATATATATAAGTTGGAAGGTTTCTGAATTGTCCCGATGCATTTTGCATTTCTTTTTTGGTTTTTTGAAATTGTTCTAAAATAATTCAACACATGGAAAAGATTGTATGACAAATTGTCGCCATATCGTGCCCATCTGTGGGAGCTTTTCATTTATTTTCGTTGAAATGTACGTCAAAACAGCCTTTTACAAATAACTCTTTTGACATTGCACGAATAAGCAGATGAATGAAATCATTCCGATTGAAAATTGGAATTTCGGGTTCAATGGTTGGCTGATTATAAAATTCGATGAAACTTTTTCGATTTTAATGAAGTTGTAAAAAAACTTTCATTATATTGTTAACTGAAGTGAAAGAAATTGATTTTCGCTTTAACGAGGGTTTAAAATATATTATATATATAGGATGACTGGTAATTAGTGACAGATATCGCGAAAAAAATCTGCTGTTCAGTACATTTATGTTCGCCTACTGACTGGTCAAAATGTACTGTACTGCCTATGTTTTTTCGCGATTTCAGGTATGGTCCCATAGTAAAAGTTGTTTGTTATCATGAGTACAATCACGTGTTTAAGTATCGGTCACTAATTACCAGTCATCCTATATAGTGTTTATTGAATGATTTTAACGTATTCTAAAAATTTTTTTGCTATTTATAAAGATAAACTGCCTTACGTTTATTTATTTAGTACACAATCATGCAATACTAACAGAATTTGTTAAAGCATGCTAGACAATATACCTGTGTACTGTAGATACTCCTTCATCAGGACCTCTTTAGCACTCTCTAGAGCTCATAGCACGTAAATGGCTGCGAACCACAAACAAAAGAGTATATACGTGTCAATGGTATGGTAGTGTGTGTAATGTTTTTTTTTTATTAATTTATTTTATTTGTAATACATATTTTATAAAAATCTTAGCTTTGTGCACTCTCCTTCTCCATAAAAACTGTGCCAATTTCAATCTCCTCCGCCCGCTTAATTTTCGTAAAAACGAATCTAAAGTTTTTCGTATTAATATATAGATAAACTGATTTATTTATTTAGTAAATATGAAATACTTAAAGAATTTGTTACAGTGTGGTAGAATATATAACCACGTAAACACATTAGACAAACAAGACATGTAAATGAACTCGTTCCACAATTAAATCATTTATTATACTTAGGTACCTCAAATGGAATTCAATAATCAATCTCAAATATGTTTAGACATGCGTAGCGGAGCCTGCCAACTTGCTACGAGGGCTGCGAAAGTTGCTACGAGCTACGAGTCTACGAACCGTAGGTGCTTCGAATTTCATTTTCCCTTTCAAATTTATGGGTTCGAAACGAAGACCTTACAACTCGAAAGTCGCCACTGTATTACCACTGGTTTACCACTGCTTTTAAAATAGTGACGTTTATTTCACAAAACCTATGAAGAGCACAGCAATATTTATTCACAACAAAATGAGCACGTTAATGAAAATTTGGAGTAAAAGGAATTCAATAAATCGAGGTCACATTAAAATGGTTTTTGGATCAAAACCACAGCACAGAGAATGTCACGAACTACAATATTTATGAACATTTCTATTTCACAACTTCGATGACTGAGGACAAAATACATCAGAAAATCGCAAATTGGGTAAGCAAGCGCTTCAAGTATTTTTAATATATATTTTTTAATGTGAGAATTCATCAAATAATTTCTCCCGCTCTCTGGCGTGGGAGCCCCGTCTCAGACTTTTACTGATTAAAACCCACTAGTGTTCCTTCAAGTACCTGTGCAAGAGCCGCGGTGGGGTGGGGTCGCCATGGCGTTGCAGTGCATCAGGGATGTTTGTCGCGGCGCGTGTAGGTTGTTTTTACACAATTATGCGCAAGCGCGCAGCATCGCTGGTGGCCCGTGTCGGGGACAGCCCGAACACGGTTCTGAAAATGATTGCTGACAGAGTGGACTGTCCGTATATAGTTCGCTGCTGTCAGTTGCATGTGTCACCGTATCGTGTTGTTTACTAACACTTAGTTTTTAAGGACATTGTTACTAACCCTATACGAGTCTTCGCTCGAAATAAAGGTGTATTTAAACACACCCGCAACCCTAGCAGGAAGCGCCTCAAGTCTGTATAGTGGTTTACCAAGCAAGCCCAACATTTGTAACAAATGATGGATACCAATATTTGCGTTAGACGTTCAATATTTGTTACCAATAGAGATAGTTTTACTAACCATAAATGCATCTATAGATCGGAAGCCCGCATCAAACGTTGGCAAATATTTGGATGGGTCAATGCTGTTTGTTCTTACTTCGGTTCTCGTGTGTAAGAGTGCATTATGGTGGGACGCGACATTTTCATGAATACATTTTATTATTTATTTATATATACTTTGTTGTACAACAAGTAAATACACACATTAAGGAAAACTTAAACAAAAAAACATCCAACTGGCGGCCTTATCGCATTCTGCGATCTCTTCCAGGCAACCTGGAATGGACAGAGATTGCCTGGACACAAAATGGGGTTGCACTTGGTGCAAATTATACAGATTACAATTAAAAATAAAAATAGATACATAAATACATACATACTAAATACATATATAGGCAAGAAAATAAGTGACAACGATTGAATAAATTAAACAGCTAAAACTAGATCACAGTGACAAGTAATGGCTCTTTTACAAGTATTTTAAATACTGATAGTGATTGCGCGAGTTTTATTGACACTGGCAATGCATTGCACAGACGAGCGGCATAGACATTAAAAGATTTATCTTGAAAAGTAGTGCATTGGCAGTCTAAGTCTCAAGTTATCTGATGACCTAAGAACTTTCGTGTGGGAGTCGCAAAGAAACTGGAAACGTTTCTTGAGGTACAGAGGAGTGGAAGGGGAAAAGAAACTGGAAACGTTTCTTGAGGTACAGAGGAGTGGAAGGGGAAAAGAAACTGGAAACGTTTCTTGAGGTACAGAGGAGTGGAAGGGGAAAAGAAACTGGAAACGTTTCTTGAGGTACAGAGGAGTGGAAGGGGAAAAGAGGACATTATAGAAGAGGGCAAGAATATGAGCATTCCGGTGAAGGCGAATTGGCAACCACTTAAGTTTCACCCGGAATTCGGAAACATATTCAGGTTTAAGAACAACTTTATTTCTCATAAAGAATTGCACACATAATTCACTTACTGAGAAACAATATCTAAAACTAAGTTAATAATTAGAGCGCACAGGTGTACGTAAAAAATGTGGGTAAACATAAACTCGATCGTTAGTTAAGTAAGCACAACATGGATGTATGAATTTGATTTTTACTAGATGTGGCATTGATGGCATAGTCTGTTATTAACAAGTTTACTATTAGAAAACTATATATTTTTTTATTTTATTGTTTTAATTTTATATTTTGGGTACATACGTGGCATAATAAAACATTTTGAGTATTGGATTTAATTTCTTTTTTTTTTTTTTTTTGTATAATTTAAATATTTACTAATGTATATTTTTAATCCATTTATTGTTTATTTTAAATAAGTATATATAATGAAGATTTTTTTTTTTTTTTTTTTTTCTTTTTATACTTTCTCCATCTATTTACTTATTTATACTATCCTACTACTACCTACTATTAATGTGAAAGTTTGTAAGGATGTTGTTACTTTTTCACGCAAAAACTACTGAATTTATGAAACTTCACAGTAATATTGCTTATAAATCAGAATACCACATATGCTATAATTTATAGTGGGGGAGCTATTAATACAACGTGGGCGAAGCCGCTGGCAGAAGCTAGTAATCTATAATATTGCAGCGATTGTAGACACAAAAAAAAGCCTAAACTCAGCGGGTCTGCACCGGCCTTTAGCTGGCAGTTGAGTCGTTCGAATGTTAAGAGTAGTTAGGTTTGATGACAGACTTGAGTTCACCCGTTTGAAGTGGGCACAAGTATCTATTTTACAATTAATATAATAATCCTCAGTCTATCCCTCTTTCCTTCCTGACACTCCTCATATTAGCCAGTCACTCTCATACACCACACTCGCAAGCTGCGAGTGAGACCACTACCCTTTAGCTACTGGAGCACCCCTGGAGCCCTGCGGGTCCTACAATATCTACAGGATGTGTCGGAAACTGTAATACTGCTTTTTTGACATGAACGATCATGGCAGTTCAGAGTTTGTCATGCTCACTCAAATGTTTCGCTGATGATGGCACGTGTGTTGGGTCATTCGGTTCCCTTCAATATGGTTGAGCTGAGTGGTGCTGATCCACTCGTCATGTTCGTGAACGGGCGCCGTCAGCTGAGACTGGTCATCTCCACCATCCATCGCCACTGGCTTATTTTAATCTTTCCTTTTTTTTTGTTTATGTATTGTTTATTTAACATTGTTCTCATATAATAGGAGCAACAAGACATATGAAACGAGTATTTTGTTATACATGAAACATGGTTTAAAAGAGTGTGTTGGAGTTGCCATTGAGTTTCTTGCACGTTTTTCGCCATAAAGATCTACGCCTTGGAATGTGCAATTAGCTTCATCTTTCTGACTGACCGACTTATTGACAATTCAAAAGTGCCTGTAAATGGTTTATTTGAAATAAACGTTTTGAATTTGAATTTGAATGGGTGCTCATATTTAAGATACTGTTTCTGCCCATGGAGCTGGACGATTTTCTTCAAGGAAGCCATCGTCAATGCCCAAAAAAAAATTGGACTTGCGGTACAAAATAATCATTAGCTGCATCAAAGTTATGGGAGACATTATATGGAACGGATTTTTTGATTATATCTCGAGGACGGATTGTCTGATTTCAATTGATTTTTTTTTGTTATCATGATGTTGATGACGAAAAAATATTTCAGCCTAAAGACGTCCACTGTTCGACATAGGCTTCCGCCTAGTGTCGCCACAACGACCGGCCCTGTGCGTCTCACATCCATCGCATTCCCGCGATCCTCACCAGATCATCGGTTCACCTTGTGGGAGGCCTTCCAACGCTGCGTGTTCCGGTACGCGGTCGAATCTCCAGAACTTTTCGGCCCCATCGACCATCTGTTCTACGAGGAATGTGCCCTGCCCACTGCGACTAGTTTGGCGATATTACCATTTCAGTTAAATGGTACAACTATTCATTTATTAAATGACTAGCTTCGGCTAGAGTCTTTGCCCACGTGGAAATAGTGCTTTCACCACTATAAACTATAGCCTATGTACTATTCTAGACTATAATCTTTCTCTGTGCCAAATTTCATCTAGATCCATCCAAAGTTTCGCATTTATAATATTTATTAGGAATAGTAAGATTCTTCCAATTAAACAATCCAAAAATTTACTGTTAAGATTTAAAATATTTTAATGTAATGAACGAACACAATCTACAAAAGTTTAGTAATAACGGAGAACTTAACAACGTAGAACCTCATCATCATTCTCCTGCCCTTATCCCAATTTATTTGGGGTCGGCGCAACATGTCTTTTTCTTCCATACTCCTCTATTAGTCGTCATCTCTGTAGTCACCCCTTTTTTACCCATATCCTCTTTCACACAGTCCAACCATCGTTTCTTTGGCCTTCCCCTACTCTTATAGCCATCCACATCCATACACAAGACTTTCCTCACGACATTTTCTTCATTCCTCCGCATCACATGCCCATACCACGACAACCGATTTCCACACAACTTTTCAGTCAGCGGTGCCACTTTCAGACTTCCTCTTATATACTCATTCCTAATTCTATCCATGCGCGTAACACCACACATCGCTCTTAGCATTCTCATCTCAGCTACATGCAATTGCTTTTCATTCATCCCTTTTGTGGCCCAACATTCTGAACCATACAAGACAGCAGGTCTGACCATTGAAACAACGTAGAACCTAATTAGCATAATTAAATTTATGAATAATTTGCAAGCTCTTAAGTTTTTTGACGAGGTGTTAATTTTTAAGACAGTGACAAAGAACCTCAGCTTAGATTAGCTTTTATTATGAACTGTGCTAAGTAGATAATGATTTGTAATTATTTCATTAAACGTAGTTGTCTTAGGGTTTTAGTTTTTTTTTTACCAGATTTTGGCGATAAACTCGCCTCTTAGTGGGACTTAGCATAATCAGCCTCTCATCTTCTTAGCACGGCTGGCTGTGCTGAGGCGGCTGATACAGGTGCAGAAAACCTCAAACGGTGCAAATATAACAACCTTATTGGGAGTTATATGTTTGAGCCGTTTGGGATTGAAACACTAGGGCCATGGGGTCCGACTGCTCATCGAATTTTCCGTGACATCAGCAAACATTTAGTCGACTCTTCACGTGGCCAGAGGGCTGGACTTTTTTCGGCCAAAGAATCAGCATTGCCGCCGAACGTGGCAATACACCATGTCATTTATCTGTCGTCTCTCTTCCAGAGTATTTAGTTTGTGGTATCGACAGGAGTCCGGGTAATTTAAGATGCCAGCTTTAGCTTTGTAATTTAAATGCTTGATAAATTTCCGTTGTATAGACTCGATAAGCTGAATATATTTCTTATAAAATGGACGCCATATAACGCTTGCGGATTCTAATATGCTCCTTACATAGCAGTAGTACAAAGTTTTTAAACATAGTGGAGTATTAAATTGCTTGTTGTTACGTAAAACGAATCAGAATCGGTATTTATATATATGTAGGTATTTCATATTAAATATATGTATGTTTATTTTAACTATATTTATACTTTCGTAACCATTTTCTTCTTAGTAATGTTTTTTCAGTTTGTGCACCTGCCATGTTATCTCTCCACCACCCTGGTTGACTGGTAGAGAATGCTTAAAAGGCATTGTGTTGCATGAAGTTTTTATAAATAAATCAATAAATAAAATGTTGAAGAAGCCTGCTAATCAGTGTTTAAACCAATCACATGGTTACATTTTATTAATAAGACCCTTGGACGGAGGTAATCAAAATTTCTCCAGTTATATTGAAGACCTAATAGGGAGTGTATGGTCATATCTGATTCAATTTGTAACGTCCACAATAAAATATCAAAAGAATAGCTGCGGTCTACGATTGTCTCGTAAAACTGAAACATTATATACTTTTCTAAGTTATATGATAGTGCGGGGTCCTCGTTAGTGGTCTGTTATTGTCGATAACTGGCCTGTTCGTTACAACCAGCTTGCTAGTTTATTTGGTATCAGGACCTGCGGTAGTTACGTCTACGTTGCATTTGAGGTATTTATTGGGTATTTGTATACTGATGTTATTTGGTCTGGACTTTTTAACGGTCGATAAAGGTTAAGAGACACATGACAGCGATATAAAAAGGGCATCAACGAAGTGAGTAGGTTATTTTATAAAAAGTCATATAAAAATATGTACCAGATATTTTATTTTCTCTCAAACAGATTTTTTTTTTATTTACAACAGAATATAACTACAATTTACTTATGCACAAATAAAGTAAATAACCTAATAGGTACAAACGGATAACAATACTATGTAAAAAACTTTATTTATTCTTTATTTTATTTATTTATTTGGGAAAAACAAACAATTGTACAATGTATGTTACGGTAAAATATGGTATGACATATGGGTAAATGTACAATCCACAACGTTTCCACAGATTACTTTAGTAGGTACATTATTAATAAGGTAGACAATTACAATTACACTTAAATACTATCTTAAACATTTAGCTTAGGTACTAATCAAATTTTATCTTATATTTAACCGTCGCTTAAACTATCAAAAACGCCGGTGAAAACAACCCATTGGGCAAAAACAAAACAAAAACTAAAAAAAAAGTTGAATTTATTTTAGTTTAATCACAGATTTGACGCTTTTTTTTTTTGGGGCGTGGGAAATCATCCTATGACTTTTCCCGCTTTGGGCGGAGCAGGAGGGCGTATCAGACTCTAACTGACTAAAACCCACCCCTGTTCCTTCCCTGCTTGAGTGCCCAGAGGTGCGGTAACTCATTTTCAGAACTTATCCGCTAGCCTTAGGCATGCAGGCACCGGCCACGATGGGCCTCGTCAGTGGTGGCTGACAACATCTCTTTGAGGCACGCGTGGAACACTACGCACCATAGATTTGATGCTGATGATTTATTTTTTTTGTTTCCTACGTTTTAGTGAGTTATATTTTTGGGATCGTCTTACGACTTCATTTACCAAATGGCTTAATTTCATAATTATAGCCTATGTTTATTTCGGGGGTCAAGACCGATTTAATGATACCTCATTTGGCCGTTTGGGAGGCTCTTAATACTTAATTTTTAATATATTTTTATTATTTGTTGTTAAATTTTCATACGCAGCGTGTATTTCTATAGCCGGTACTATAGAATTACATGCTGTGAAAAAAAAAACACGTTTCTGTAAACGTGTATTTTTTTTTTCAGTTTATGGTACGGAACCCTTCGTGTCCTTCGTTCCGACTCGCACTCAACCGGTTTTTTATTTTCTATCTAATAAAACTAGTTTTTGAGTACTATTAATAAGATTTTCAATAAGTACGAAATACTAATTAGTGTAGCTTATGGATATAGATTTTTGCAACCCAGCGCTGGACACGCCACCATCGCGGCGGTAGTGCCCCTCTTCGAGGAGTGCCTGGAGATCCGTCACGGCGTCCTCACCTTCCGCCTGACGCTGGTTCTCACCGGACACGATTGTTTCGGGGGGTAACTGTTTCGGATAAAGCGGGAGAAAACGCCCGGGCGTTACCACTGCGCGGATCGCCCAGAGGACACAGTGGAGCATACGGTGGAGGTCTGCCCCGCTTGGGCGGAGCATCGCCGTGTCCTTGTTGATGCGATAGGGGGTAGCGACCTCTCGCGCCCGGCCCTGGAATTAATGAATGGGAAGCAGCCTCCTCCTTCTGCGAAGCAGTAATGCTCGTGAAGGCGGAGACGGAATGGGTGAGGGAGACTCAACGGAGTGGCCCTCACGCCCCCGGCCGCTACCGCCGCAGGAGACGCATTGGGCGTAGGACTCCGCGAGACGATCTCCGGCCACCGTAAACCCGGGCCTGCGGAAAGCGAGTAGTGGGTAGCTCGCCGTCCAATCAGCACCAGACCCGTGAGTCGACGGCGCGTAGGGTTCCACGCGCGCCTCAAAGAGATGATTGTCAGCTACCACTGACGGCGCCCATCATGGCCGGTGCCTGCAAGCCTAGGGGTAGCGGATAAATTCGTAACAGAGTTACCGCTCCCCTGGGCACTCAGGCAGGGATGGAACACGGGTAGGTTTTAGTCAGTAAGAGTCTGACACGCCCTCCCGCTCCACCCAGAGCGGGAGATGTCATTGGATGATTTCCCAACGCACAAAAACAAATGAGTATAGATTTTAATAATATAAATACATACTAATTATAAAGACATATCTCGTTTTTTATTATACAATCTTATTCTTAGGAGGGGATTGAGTCCATAATCTTACATAATGAATCTACTGTAAAATGTAATAATTTATTTCCTGTAGCATTTATTGTGCGAATTATTTTGACAATGACGAATGTTCCGCCGTCATTATTAATGCATTTTTCAAAAGGAATACATAAATAAAATTGTCACAGCTGTCTACTCGCGAATTGCAAGCATTTTGTTTGAAACGGGATATTATTGAGATTTAATTCAATAACAGTGGGACGCTTGTCAAGCTTTTACATAAAACATGTACGGTTCGATGTCAGGCATGTTTCGATTTATGAAATATTAAAATTATGATGATTATATATTGAATTTATTTGTTTGTTTATGGTTTGTTTAAGTTATTATATACCTACTATTGACTTAGTTTATTTAATTAAGTATTTTATAATTACCTACCTAGTTATAAAATACTTTAAAAAAATCTGACTAGCCTTTGCCCAACTATCTTGTGGGTGGCTTCCAGTCTAACCGGATGCAGCTGAATACCAGTATTTTACATGGACCGACTGCCTATCTGATCTCCACAATCTAGTTACTGGATAATATACGATACCCCTTGGTAAGACTGGTGGTCAGACTTTCGGGCTTCTGACGACCCGTAACGACTGTCAAAGATCCACGATTGACAGCCGGGACCTACGCCTTAACGTGCTTTCCGATGCACGGAGGAATCTCGATATGTAAAGATGGTCACCCATCCACGGACCAATCTCGGCAAGCGTAGCTTAACCTGATGGATCGAGCCGTGCGGCTATTTAGAAATACTTAAGTAACTTTAGTAAAAACAAAAACTTGTAACTAAATAAACCATAAAATATGGAATCAAAAAATCCTCCACAGCTGTCTACCAGCAAGAAATAAACAACATAAATTCATTTATTTATACTAGAATTCATCTGCCCAGCCTTTTTCCAACTATTATCTGCTATGTTGAAGTCGGCTTCCAGTCAAACCGGATGCATCTGAATACCAGTATTGTGCATGGAACGACTGCCTATCTGACCTCCACAACCCAGTAACTGGGTGCCACGATACTCCTTGGCAAGACTTCTGTCAGATTTTCTGGCTTCGTAACGACTGTCAAAGATCTTCAAATGACAGATAGGGACCAATGACTGACTTGCTTTCCTAGGCACAGAGGAGTCTCGATATGTCATGAATAATCACCCATCCACGGACCAACCTCGGCAAGTGTTGTTTAACCTTGAAGATCACTGATGTGGCTGTTATTACATAGCCACGAGCTCTTCAACACAAAGTCACACATACTATACACTAAAACCTCTTTTGACCAACTACTACACAATAACTCAATATTCTACCAAAAGCGAAAAGCCACAAAAAATTCGGCGGTTCCATTCATAATGATATTTCTAAATCGAATTATCTTTAAAAAGATCTAAAAGAGAAATTCCTTTGCACGAAAAATGTGGGTGTAAACCGACTTCAGGACTGAAATAGCGAATATATTTTTACGGTAGAACCGTGAAGACAAAGAGTTTTATTTCAGTCCTAATTTAGGGACTCTGTGGTACAGACAAAAGTTTTTTTTGTTATGTAATTGGGATCTATGGGTCATAAGGCTTGGAAGTAGATGGGAAGAAGATAGTTTTGTGTTTTTATGTCTAACTAGGTTTTGTCAGCCTAAATCGGAATGAACGAGACTCGTGTGTCGGTCTGTCCGCGTTCACAGCCAATTTGCTCCGAATCTACGAGACCGATTGAGTTGTTTGATACACACATGAATTTGTATGACCTAAACACGAACGTGCAACGTAAATAAATGAATTTGGAATAAGGGGGACACTTTTGGGGTGGTAATCGAAAAATTAAAAAATACAGATTTTCAAACTGCAACTTATCAAAAAACTGGCCAAGTGCGAGTCGGATTTCGCATTAAGATTTCCGTACCATTTATTGGTATTTGTTAGTAAAGTATACGTAATAATAAACATTATCACCAAATGTCAAGTTCATAGGTCAATGGAAAGTTAAAAAAATCTTTTCTACAAAATTTTGTGACAGATGACAGACGGACACGTGAGTGACAACAATTGGGCTCCATTTGGACCCATCGGGTACGGAACCCTAATAAAAGAACTAAAGGACATACTCATAACTTAACAAATTAATTAGGTCAAGAATACATAGATATTTTACATACAACAACGCCTTTAAGGTGTTGCTGGCGCTTCAACGATTCTGCAGTGTTTTAACTGTGTTCGTAGAAGCGCACACTAATGGCTTTAATTTTTATTATTAGGTGCATCACTGCTAAGTCGTGTTAGGTCCAGTAACAACAGTATAGCGTATTCTCTTCTGCTGCGCCATTGGATACCCTTTGCATGCTGCAGGGTGAGCAGAGGACTGTTCCCCCTCGCCGAACTAAATGTGTGTAGTTTTGTTACGTTTTCTGGTTAATTGTCTTGTGTGTGTTGCTCATTGTCTGTTGTATTGTTGTTTTTGTACATGTTTCAAACTGTGTAATCTATACACAGAAGTCTGAAATAAAGTTAAATTTCAAAGAAAAACCCTCAGACACAAAAGTCCAACTCTTATTATTCAAAATCATTTGCATATGACCAATTCCACAAAGATTTCAAAATTCATCTTTTCACTAATTATGATCGTTTGTCGTCACATAGAACGGTGTCAATATTTACCAGCTTTGAAGTATCCCGCTGTCGTATGTACCGGGTTGAGTCAACAAACGTATTCGACTCAAATCTCGATTTATCATTGAGTGGGCGGATAGGAAGCGAGTATCGAGTCGATCGGCTGTATGAGTAATGTAGTCGCAATAAAAATCGTATGGAATGAATTTTGTGTTATTATGGCAGGTTTTTTTCTCTGTAAAGGTGTTTGAACTTTGTGGACTTTGAATTAGATTGAATACTTAAATAGAGTTCCAAATCACGTACGTGCATAGTGCAGGTTTCATATCTATGAATTAATATAAGCAACAATAACATTTTTATATCTGTCCATTTCAATTATTATTGTTCCGTTTATTCATCATATTTACATATTTTGTACATATGTATCTATTTAAAAAAAAAAAACATAAAAAAAAATTCAGGGTATCTGTGGTCCGGGCTCCTAAGAGAGCAATCTCCTAACAATACGCGCCGTGTCCAGAAGCTTTGCTTTCTGATCAGATGTTGGTCGATGCTCTTGGCTTGACTGCGGTATCCACCTCCCACATTCGCGAGACAAAAATCAAAATACTTAGTTTGCATTACTTTCTCTGCTTTCACGAGGTTCTCGTCATGAGGGACCGCTATATCAATAATCATTGTGTGACGTTCTATTCGATCTATCACCACTATGTCAGGCTTATTGGCAACAATAATGTATTTTATAAACCCTTCAGACACATTCAGTTATTCATTTGAGAGTGACAGTCTCATTCAGAGTAGTACAACAAATAACTTTGTTAAGCCCAAGGTCATGATTTGCAGTGGCCTATTTGGAAAGCACTGAATGGAATGCGTACCCAAGGGGGAATATTGATCTCTCTAACACCCAGTGCCAGTGCGGGGCTCCTGTTCAGACTGACAGACATTATTAGAGTGCCCCAAATGTCCGTTTAAGGCGGAAGCTCCAGGGTAGCCCGCGAAATTCAAATTTTCTTACGTTTTTTGCATTTTGCAGATAAGTGTCAGGTTGTGTATCTTGGTCAAAATTTGATTCGCGACCGTAGCAAGTATGTATTTATAGAATTATAATCATTAAAATCTTCAATACAACTCTCTCATTTAGAATTGATTCCAATATATTTCATGAAATCATGACATTTGGCTGAGACTGACAGAACTGAGAGAGATGTATTGATGATTCAGGCTATGGTTGGAGCGAGAGGGGATGGGAAGCAGTCTCCGCCTTCTGCGAAGCAGTATGCTCGCGAAGGCGGGATGCTTGAGGAAAGCTCAACGGAGTGCCCGTCACGGCCCCGGCCGCTATCACCGCAGGAGAGGTACTGTGCGTACTGGGCGTAGGACGTCGCGAGACGATCTCCGGCCACCGTAGACCCGGACCTGCGGACGGCGAGCAGTGGGTAGCGCGCCGTCCAAACAGCACCAATGAGTCGACGGCGCGTAGTGTTCCACGCGCGCCTCAAAGAGATTAGTGTCAGCCACCACTGACGGGGCCCATCGTGGCCGGTGCCTGCATGCCTAGGGGTAGCGGATAAATTCTGAAAATGAGTTACCGCACATAGATGACTTGAGCAACGCTTCTGACAAAGCAATAAACGTGGTCACCTACTGGGGCCACATAGTATGATTAAACTGGCTTCTACCAGCGGCTTTGCGCGCGTGGAATTAGTAGTTCCCCCGTTATAAACTTTCAACCCCTTTTTCACACCCTTAAGGGTTTAATTTTGAAAAACCCTTTTTTAGTGGATATCTATTCTTTACAAAGAACACACCCTCGAAATTTCATGTCACTAGGAGCAGAGGTTAAGGCTGTGCGTTGATATATCAGTCAGTCAGGACTTTGACTTTTATATTTACAGAAGACATAATGTACCGTCAAAACGAAAAGAAGAATAATTTTGATATAATAAACCTTTCAAAATAAGACCCGTGGATGAAAGTGATAGTAGACTATCAAAACAAACTCGAACAAATCATTGTTACGTAGAAAAGGTATCTATGAATAGGAGCGCTTTAAAAGTTATTTTAGTTTTGTGTTAGTTTAACTTAGACACTTTTAGGGTACTCTGAAAACTCTGAAAAGGCTCTTTGTTATTTACTTAGTTTATAGTGGTCTGAAAAACTTTTCGGGGTACAAATCTCCATATTCATAAGTTCTTAAAATCTTTTGAGGCTTCAGTAGTGAGCATACGCTTTTACCTTCTAGATTGAGGGACCTACTTGAGAGCAGTAGTGCCTCAGTGGTAAGATGGCTCCAACTTACGTGTCGTAGATCTTGGGTTTGAACCTAGGCAAGTATAACTTTGTGTAAATTATTTCATCATCTCTGTTCGGTCGCGGATACTGCCAGGGTCGCGGATAAATTTAAAAGAGTCACCGCGACCCTGGTACAGGCAACTGAAGGAACAAGGGTGGGTTTTAGTCAGTAAGAGTCCCCCCGCTCCACCCAGAGCGGGCGAAGTTATTTGATGATTGCCCACTCAATAAAAAAAAAACTGTTCTCAAAACGGTGAAGGAAGAATCGTCAGGAAACCGGCATGTCATAGAACCAAAAATTAGAAGACATGTGACACAACTCAATGTGGGCCCACGTGAAGGATAACGGCCCACACCCTCTCAAAGTGAGGAGGCCTATATCCTAGCAATGGGAATGTTAACGTAAGATGATTATCCTATGCTATACGAGGTATCTGCTAACCGGTATCTAATGTATGAATGTTTATTTTGTATTATTAATTCCATAGTAATCATATTAAACAGTTTTTTTTTCTTATTGTACTAAAAATGAAGACAATCGTACCAAAAAATACCAATTTCAATTACAAGGTTATAAAATTTCATAATCCAGTTTGTATAAATAAAAAAATAAATAAATAGTTTGTATAAATTTTGTTTGTTTTTTTTTTTTTTTTGTTTGTTTGTTTGATTGATCGTTCAAAATCAGTTTGTATTCATTTTCATTCGCTTCTCTTTGGAGCTTTGGTGATTGAGTGTCAACTACGCTTTAAATATATTCATTTTTATGAGCTTCATTTTTAAATCGGTTTACATTCAATTAGTATTTGCATTGCCATTCAACGTGGACATTTTGCCCGTGTTCCGGGCACGTTTTTGGATGATGGAGTCGATGGAGTTTATAATCTAATAAAGTCGAGTATATTTGAATTTAGTATTCTAGATAGTTTTCAAATTTTGGAGCATGCAAGAGAAATTCGATTGCAACCCATAGTTTTTAGTATATCGATGCCCTTCACCATCGCGGGATATGCAATCTCACGGAATATTTACCAGAAGCTGACGTGGGTACGCAATGAGGTGGACAAGTGACTCACCCCACTCTCCTTGGCTAGCGAGAACTGGTACAAACCTGGAGCAAGCCTGTAGTGCTTGACATTACCTCGCAGATTTTTGATCGATGGGGACTTTTAACATTTAATTTATAATGGTGTTCTGAACATTCGTAAAAAATTTCAGTGCTATGCGAATTATTGTAACCTTGAATGTCTATTTTGACCGGACTATTGTGGTCAATAAGCCTGATTTAGTGGTTAAGAAAAAATATTATTAGAAAGTGATGATGTTTCTTCTCACGAAACTGAAAATCAAAGATGACTGACAGCAAATAAACAGTCAATAGAACGCACTTGATGATAAATTGTTACAAAAATAATCTTTTGAACTCAACACTAGTAATTACTGTTTAAAAATAATGTATTACAGAGGAAAATCTCACATGCACAAACATTCGAGCAACTATCTAATTTTGAACTATTATTGTAAAGTTATAAATTAATTGTTTCAGGTTTCAACTTTACAGTCTTTTTTAATTATTGATAGGCACGCGTTTGACCACCATCTCACCTGATGGTAAGCGATGATGTGATCGAAGATGGAGCACGCTTGCCTAGAAGTAACCTATTCACTCTTGACTTAAAGACTCCCAGGTTGTAGCTATCACGTTAGGGAATTCCACTCCCTAGCTGTACGCACAATGAATGTTTTCTCAAAACGCTTTGTGCGTATGGATGGGATGCCCGCCTTGAACTGGTGGCACTTCGCCGTACGTCTTGTGGTCCGTTGATGAAACGGGCTTGGCGGAATCAAATTGTGCAATTCCGTCGCACACTCCCCAAAATGTAACCGATAGAAAACCGACAGGCTAGCAACTCGGCGTCTATGTTCTAGACTTTGGAGTTTCGACTCAGCGAGCCTATCATTGCCGATGATCCTCTTGGCTCTTTTCTCAATTGACTCAAGGGCATCAAGCTGGTATCTGGCAGATCTGTCCCAAAGATGAGAAAGTACTCCATACACGATCGAACTTGTGCTCGATACAGTTGGAGCAGCTGTTCCGGCGTAAAGTACCTTTTCACCTTTGCGAGGATCCCCAACTTTTTAGCAGCCACTTGAGCCTTTGCCTCTATGTAGAGACCAAAATTGAGGGTAGATGTTAAAGTAACACCATGAAGATCAAGTTGGTCGGTTATCGGCACGGTCACACCTCGGAAAGATGGATCCGGGTGAAATTGGCTCCTCTTAGCGGAAAAAAGACACGCCTGGGTCTTAGCAGCATTGAACTTGACCAGATTGGCATCGCCCCATTCTGAGACAGCCTGTAAGGACAAGTTCAAGCGCCCAACCATAGCCTCTCGGAGAGACCGGACCTGAGACCCACTAGCTCGTGCGTCAGGCACGTATCTCTCGGCAACAGTGCTGTCGTCTGCATACCCAAAGGTACCGTGTTTTAGCAGAGTCTCCTGAGGGATGGCTGTAACAGGCGTTCCGAGGGGGTTCCGGAGTGGTATTTTAAGAGGTAACGGGGTTACCTTCCATGTTCTGATGGTGATCATCGAGGTGGTATTAGTGAGGTAAGAATCCTACACCCCCTGGTCTTTTCGCCAAAAGCCCAGGCGGCTTTTGAAGGTTCCCCCCAAAATCAAAACAAAAAAGAGGAAGATATCTCTGGAAGTACTTAGGTACTGGTCTGATTACAAAAGTTCTTTCACTGATACAAAGCTTCGGTTCCTGTGGGATAGGCGAAAACTGCGGGAAGAAGCAAATTGGCAATAAATTGATTTAAGCGGCGATACCTTTCTATACGAAACCTTCTTTCTAGAAGATAACCGCATGAGAACAAAGGTTACCGTCATAGCCCGAAGTGAGGCAGTGAGCACATTGCTCGCATAACAGAACTGAAACCGAACCGAACCGAAACTAGTGACCCTCGAGCATGAACGTCAGCGCAGCCTTCGTGCAGCTACTCCAGCGTGACGTCATCAGTATCACTCCTTCAAGCTCTTGAGCAACTAGTCATACAGCCAGCCAGTACCAACGGCTTCTACGGGTATCTTGATCACCAGCATGCAGTGGACACGCATTCCTGGTCAGCATCCTCAGCCTCTTTCATCACCTTCAACCTCATCAGCGATCTTGGCGCAGCGAACAGCACCTGCGGAGGGTCGAAGAACCTCCCCTGGTCGACGCCAGCAGTCAAGCCACTACGTCGCATAGCACCACCCTGACTCACTGGGGCATCATCCTGACTCACTGGGACATCATCACCCCGACCCAATGGGGCATCATCCCGACTCACTGGGACAGCAACACCCCGACTCACAGGGGCATCACCGCAGACAGTTCCGACTCACCATGAATTATGTGGCTCTTCCGGTTTCGACTCACTGGAACCAACCTTCCACTGGCCTGGCAAGCATCACAAGATGTATGGACGACTCATCAAGAACCGACAATCTCCGATCTCCGGAGGGGAGTGATGTAGCAACATCTATGACGCCACAAACGAACTAAAAACCAACAATCCTACATCGCGCAAGCAGAGTTCTCCGCGCGATTTGAACATATTATACAACAGTCCGAAATCAACCGTCGGGCAGTTGCCCGGATCAGACACTAAACCCGTCTGGTCGGAGGATCCTCCCTTTTCAATAAAGGTTTGTGGGACTTTACACCCTGTTCTGCATGCCTCCTAAAAGATGGTCGATGGGGCCAAAAGGGTCGCGGGAATCCGATAAATGCGAGACGCATAGGACCAGTCGTTTTGGCGACACTTGAGGGAGACCTATGTCCAGTGGTGGACGTCTTTTGACTGAAATGATAATGATCTTTCTATACCTGGATTTGTTTAGCTTCTGTAGATAAAGGAGTCTCGAACTTACCTACAACAAAAACAAAAGAAAATCAGTGATTACCATACTCTTTATTTGAGGCCATGTTCGTGGGAATTGGCTTGCCCTCTATATAACATGTGAACTTGGCTATCGTATTAGGGCAAAACTGGGAAGACAGTTTTCCGGTGTTGTATAAATTAATAAATAAATAAATCAGCCTGGAATCATCATTAGAATATAATAGAAAACATTTATGTGACACAGACATAACACAACAGCAACAAACAAATCACTTTTTTTTTTTTACAAAAAATAGAATCGACTTCCAAAAAAGAAAATACACTTAAAATTGAAAAATAAATTTAATTTTGGAAGTCGATGTTTGTATTTTATTTCTTCGTTAATTGACACCGACTTTCGAAATTAAAGTTATTTTTCAATTTTAAGTGTATTTTCTTTTTTGGAAGTCAGTTGTATTTTTTGTAAAAAAAATATTAATTTTTACTTTTTAATTGTTATACCCCGGAACTAAAACTAAATATTAAAGTACGCATTTGTACACGTTAGGTATTATTATTAGTTTGTATATATCTTTTAAATTTATAATTAAATTATCTGTTATGCTTAAAAAAGATATACAGTAATTTAAAGTTACGTCCGAATTGATAACCCCAATAACATGGAACATGGATTTTGAACATACTCGTAATTGGAGGAGACCAAAACGACATCTACGTATACACATTTTTTTGTTTTTGTTGATTTTTTCAAAAAGCGCTAAAGCAATTTCGATAAAATTGGTAAGGGACCACCTCTTTCGGATAAAAAAAGAATTTTGTTAATCGGTCCACAACTGACAGAGAAATCGGTGGACATACAAAAAAACAAATAAAAAAAAAATGAAATACATACACCATACCGAAAGGGTTACCATCTCAGCATTTACTGGGCGTCGGACACCCAGCGCTGGTTTTCAGTTGGCACTGGCACCCCGTAGTGACGCACGGACGAGGGTAAATAAAATATTTAAATAATTAAATATCGATATTGAAATTGTAATTGGAAGAATTAACGGGCTAGGTATAATTCATGTACTAGATTATATTCATTAGCATAATTATAAAATGATTTGTATATTTGCAACAGAATATAATTACAATACAACTAAACACTATTAAACTAATAACTTAATAGGTATTTATACAAACTGAAAGTAATACCTAATATCGATATTTATGTACCTACTTAGGTTATATTATAATTAAAATAACCGAATTGCTGAGTTTAGCTGCCTCGTTTCATAAAAATAGCAAACGTAAATGAAAACTAAAACTTTATTTTATGTCGTCAGAGTGAGGTTGTTCAGTACACAAGAAAACAGGTCCATATTTTTTTTTGGGTCAAGCCCGCCACACTATTCCTAAACCACTGTAACTTCTGTAATCCAGAATCAACAGTGGCGACCACCAAAAAAAAACGCCGAGGCAATAAAGCTCGACGAGTCCCAGAGAAACGATTAATTGTCTTGGGACCCAAGACAATTTAACAGCAACAAAATTAATCAGAAAAGGCAGCGGAGGAGTAAGAAAAACATAATTTCCACTTCCCTCCTAATCAAGCAGGAGACAGAACAAAGCTAGCCCATTAGGCACAAAGGGGGTATTTACAACTGGGGTAAGCCCAGTTGCCAAGCACCACTGGTTAAAACACTAATATTAATGGGTCAAAAAAAAACAAAAAAAACATATATACGGTCGAATTGAGAACCTCCTCCTTTTTTTTCGTCGGTTAAAAATTGTGAGCTGTTACACTTGATTTCAATAATAGGTATGTCAAAACGCTTGAACGCACGGAAATTCGTTCTACTTTCCACAAGGTCCGTGTAATAGACAAATCCAAACGTAGGCTGAATACTATTATGTATTATATAACATAATATTCCGCTGGTCCATAATATCGAATAGCGTCGACCCAACGCCCTTCATCTGTATAATATCTAATCCTAATTAGATGGGATTAGATGTCTATTATATCCCGCTGTTCAAACGCCCCCTTCTGTAAATTTTATTAATAAAAGGTTATCTATTTTTCAGTCGTATCTACCAACCTTTTCGCGAAATACAGGAGCGATGCCATATGTTGAACATAAAAAACAGACACGTCGGCTTACTCTGCAGTTTGCGGTCACAAATCGGCTTATCCAGTGACGGTGAACAAGCATTACATCGAGTATTTTCGAGAAGTCTGCTTGTTCGAGCATAATCTCATTTTGCGAAAATTAACAGTTACTGGGAGAAACCGCAGATGCTGCAACCAAAAGCCGCAACGTAATCCAAAGATTTGTTTTTACTTTAAATTGTAACTGCAAATTGGGATGAGAAATAAAACCGGCCAGGTGCGAGTCGGACTCGCTCATGAAGGGTTCCGTACCATAAAATCTCAATTTTTTTTTGCGAATAGAACAATACAAACTCTGTGAGCATTGCAAGGGTCTACTTGTTGCCATTATTAAGATCGAGCAAAAAAGCCAAAAAAAAACACGTTTCTAGTAGGGGAGCCCCCTTTAATTTTTAATTACTTTTAATTATTTGTTGTTATAGCGGTGCCAACAGAAATACACATTCTGTGAAATTTCAACTGTCTACATATTACGGATCATGAGATACAGTCCGCTGACAGACAGACGGACGGGCGGACAGCGGAGGCTTTGTAATAGGATCCCGTTGGTTACCTTTCGGGTACAGACTGTTGTCAACATTATCCGACCCACCCTAAAATGAAACGACTTTGGACCCTCTGCCTGTAACATTAAGGTTTATTTAATTTATATGAGCTTATCACACAAGTGCACGAGGACTCGATGAACAAAAATACAATAATGACACAGACACTCAAATTTGATCTTTAACACGTAACGTTAAGGTAAACCCACCCTTCATGGTTGATGCCACCGGCATTATATATGTTTTTGTTAAGCTATTTTAATCATTATCTCGTTAACATTAAAGTTGAAAAGCTTTTAAGTCACACTACATAATTACAACCCAATCTTTAATTTCGCGTATTCCCAACAAGTTCTTGTGGCTTAGCGGTTTGATGCTGGATTGACGACGAACAGCATGTGGGTTCGAAAACACAGTACATCTTGTGTTTTCATTTCTGCAATATTGCTTGCAATATTAAAGAACGACCAATATGATTTTCGCCTAATAACTGATCTTGTAAACGGGTGGGTAATTTAAAAAACTTTAAGTTCACAGTTCTTTATGAATACGAATATTTATTTTTCCGACAAAATTGATGGGCCTTTCATTAGGCACTGGGCAGCTAGGCATGTGCGTACTGGTGTACATGTCGCCAATTAATTTAAGCTTGTTATGTACTAACAATAGGTTAAGATTTTACTAACACTATATGGATCAATGGTCTGAATTAAATAAATTATTATTATTATTACAAGTTATGTGAAAATATTACCATTTTAAAAAGTTTATGTATAGTCTTTAGTTCTTTACAATAATACAAGAAATAGTTTTGGAATATAAATTCTATATTGAAAGCAAAACAATATCTTTGTCGCAGGATTTGATCTCGAACCTTGTTTTTCTCAGTCTTATACACAGACCACGAGACCAGAATTACTTGAACTCAATCATTAAAATAAGCTATTACACTTATCATATTATAACAAATAGTTATAAAATATAACCTAATGCTAACGTTTTAAAGATCAAATTTGCGTGTCTATATTATTATTGTATTTGTTCATCAAATCCTCGAGCAGTTGTCTGATAAGCTCATATAAATTAAATAAACCTTAATGTTACATGCAGAGGGTCCAAAGTCGTTTGATTTTAGGGTGGGTCAGATAATGCTGACAACAGTCTGTACGGAACCCTGATGACGGTGAGTTTCGGTAGCTTGGTAGATACTATTATTTCGGTAGGTAGGTAGGTACTGTGACATCTAAGGAGGTCGCTTGAAACACGAACCTTATCAGCGGACAGGCTGCTCGGGCAAATATACTTTTATAGGGTGGTGTTTTAGAATAAGTTTCAATAAAATGAAAAAGATGTATTTGCAGTCCATTATGAGCCATCGATGCAGACAGTCTGTTGTTTTGTCACCCTTGGTTGACTGGTAGAGAATTTTGAAGTCATTAAGTCCGCATGTGTTCCTTTTTATATAAAGTTTTAATCAATCTATAAATAGAAGAATATACAGTTTTGCGGACCTGTGTTTCTTGTCGTACTCGCCATAACCTTGGGGTTATGGTGACCACACACTCAAAATGTACTTATATACCACAAAGCTACACGCCTCGTCTCAATATTATACCTACATAAGAAGGCCCGTGAGATTCAAAGGCAAATTCTAGGCTATTCAGCTAAAACAGATACGCACAGCTTTTTTTTGTGGGGTGGGAAATCATCCAATGACATCTCCCGCTCTAGGGTGGAGCGGGAGGGCGTGTCAGACTCTTACTGACTAAAATCCACCCCTGTTCCTTCCCTGCCCTGAGTGCCCAGGGGCGAGGTAACTCTGTTTCGAATTTATCCTCAACCAATGGGCAGGCATCGGCCATGACGGGCCCCGTCATGAATGCTGACAACTCTTTGAGGCGCGCGTGGAACACTACACGCCGTCGACTCTCGAGAAACGCACAGCTGATATTAAAAAGAAATAGTAATTAAAATCAATGGCCTTAACCAATCGATACAATCTACAAAATCCAACCGATTTTAAATTAGAACGAGTGTTCAAAGTTTAGACAGAACTATTTTCCTGCCAGCCTGCATTATTGGAGGTTGTCTTCAGTTGGCAATCTTTACAGTGATTACCTATAATTCGGCTGACTGCCGAAGTCAAAGCTACAGTCCTTTTTTTTGTGGGTGGGAATCATCAAAAACTTCTCCCGCTCTGGTTGGAGACTGAATATATAAAACATCCACCCGTGTTCCTTCAGCTGACTGTGCCAGGGTCGCCGTGAATCTTTCAAACACACCCGTGACCCTGGCAGAAAACTGCAGCTTTTTTTTTTGTGGTGTTGGGAAATACATCGAATGACTTCTCCAACTCTGGGTGGAGTGGGAGAAGTGTGAAAAGAGAAGTGGTGGAGACTTTTACTGACTAAAACCCACCCCTGTTCGTTCAGTTGCCTGAGTGCCCAGGAGAGTCACATACAATAGCGCCACGTGTACAATCACAGATTAATAAGTTGTTTTTTTTTTGGAAAGTTATTGAAATCTTAGGTAATTGACATTTAAGTGAGCTGAAAATCCATAGCTTCAAATGGAATTACAGTTGAGATGTTTACAGAATAGGACTACGTAGGATTACTGAGTTTTTAGCCGACTTCGAAAAAGGAGGAGGTTCTATGTTCGACTGTATGTATGTATATAGATATTTTTAATTTATGTATGTCCACCGATTTCTCTGTCAGTTGTGGACCGATTTTCAAAATTCTTTTTTTATCCGAAAGAAGAAAATACACTAAAAATTTAAAAATTAACTTTAATTTTGGAAGTCGGCGTCAATAAACGAAGAAATTAATAAAATACAAACACCGACTGCCGAAATTAACGTTATTTTTTAATTTTTAGTGTGTTCTCTTTTTTGGAAGTCGGTTGTTTTTTTTTTGTAAAAAAGGTTTTATTATTAATCCTCCCGACCGAATTCCGAACGCGGTGGCCAATCTCAACGCAGATTTGCCAAGTTTGAAGGAGATAATATAGCGCACAAGTGTGTGCGCAAACACAGAGGAACTCTTTACTCCTTATCTCTCATAGTCCAATGGGACGGCAATCCAGCATAACCGGAGAGATTAGGCGCTGGACCAACGGCTTTACCAGCTTTCCGAGGCACGGGGGTGACACACCACAAACTTCCAAACTCCGAGCTGCTACAAAGTAATTCTTAATGGAAAAACTGGACTGGACTCGGGAATCGAACACAGGACTTATGCTCAGCAGTCGTGCTTACCAGGAGACCAATGGCCACCGTATTCGAACATAACGGTGCGGATTCTGTTGTGCACAAACTAAACTTAATTTAGGCTATTCCTCTCTTTTTCTCTCTAATAAAACAAGAAAGAGACGGACGTAAATTAGAGCTGTCAAATTTAGTTGAACTAATATTTCCATACAAATTAAGGGTAGGTACACGTAAAAACATGTCGATTAAAAACACGGTGAAGCGCAAGGAATAAACTAGTTTGACATCTCTTATTTAGTTCATATCTATAGCCGTCCTTTTCTCGCACTGCCTTTTTAATAAAAGATAGCGATTCTCTAATTTTAGTTTAGTTATTGAACAAGAGAATCGGCACCATTATCAATATTACGAATAAATGTGGGCGTCCATGCAAAAATGGTTCAGTAGTGGGGTATTGAGTTAAACCAAGATTCTGTATCTAGAATATCGAGACAATTGATATAGATTAAAAAAACATTCAAAAACTTGCACATTTTTTTTATCAGACATTTGAAGCTGAAACTCTGGAACAGCTTAATTTCAGAAAAAGAAATTTAAGCAAAAAAGAAATTTCTGGTACTTAGAAACATCGTATAAAGTCATTTACTAGATGAACTTGTAGTTATTTGACCATTAAAATAACAATCAATTAATATCGCGAAATGCAATTTTTCACTTAACTTTACAAAACTGCGTTTATCTCGGGAACTAAATGCCGAGAACTGGACCCATTTTGGTTGGACGGCCATAAATATACGTTTATCAGTTTCGCACGTCTAACTGCGGAGTCATAATATGAAGTTCATGTCCCAGTTGAAAAATTTTGGAAGACAATTTAGATTCTATATCCAGCGAGTACTAGATATGTACAAAAACATTTTTCAAACGTTCACAAACAGTCAATAAGCGGCAAATGTTTGCATATTGATATGGAATTTTAATTTCGCGAAACCTTTTAGCATCAAAACTGGGTTCAGTCATACGTCGAATTCGGAACTGAAAAAGCGAACCTGTGCATGTGGGTTCTGCATAATGGATTTTTGAAACCCGTAAAGATTGTCATCGAATTGGTGTGAAAGTGAAAAAAAACCGGCCAAGTGCGTGTCGGACTTCGGATATTTAGGGTTCCGTACCAAATATAATTTTGACTATTTGTATGGCTTTGGGTACACAAGATGCTTATACTGTGTTTTGAAGACTGTAGCTCCAACCGTTTGGCTGTAAAACCTGTGTGACAGACGACAGACAGACAGACAGATGGATATGTGAGTGACAGCAATAGGGCTCCGTTTGGACCCTTCGGGTAGGGAACCCTAAAAAAGACTGACGATAAAACAAAAACGTTAATTGAGTATAAGTAGTGTCCGACTGAAAAAGGATTTTTAGCCGAAATCGGAACGATGCGATAACACAGATAATGTAGAAACGGAGCTAGTCCGAAACTATTGTGCATATTATTAACTAGCTTCTGCCAGCGGCTTCGCCTGCGTGGAATTAGTACTTCCCCTGTAATAAACTGTCAACCCCTTTTTGATCCCCTTAAGGGTTGAATTTCGAAAAACCCTTTCTTAGTGGATACCTACTCTTCACAATGAACACACCCTCCTAATTTCATGTCTCTAGGACCAGCGGTTTAGGCTGTGCGTTGATATATCAGTCAGTCAGGACTTTGAATTTTGTATACATAGATAGATTAATTTTAGATTTGACGAAATTGCGAAAATCATGATTGTTTTCGTTTTATCTACTTATTTAATCCTAATACCTCGCTCGCGACTTCATCCGCGTGGATATCGAAAATAAATAATTATAATGTATAATAATAGCCACAACATGCACGCACTCACGAACAATGTAGTTTTCTACTGGTAAAAGAATTTTCAAATCGGTTCAGTAGTTCCAGAGATTACCTCCTACAAACAAACTCACGAACTTTACCACTTTCTAATATTAGTACCTACATAGATACAATAAGATGCGTTATTTCAATATTTTTTTCGTCAACGTCAAGTGAAACCTTGGAATACGGAAAATAGTTAATTTATAGCATTATTTTGTTAGGAAAGGTGTGTTATAATTATAAAAAAAAAACTTTTTAACAAAAAAATTAACCGACGAAAAAGAACTAAAAAGAAATAAATAAATAGACCTTTTAAGTCTTGAGTATTGAGCTTAAACTTATAATATCAAATTTAATATAAACTAATTTTGAGTCGGCGCCAAACAACAATCTGAATAATCATCTAAATTTTATTTGTACGTAGAAATGAAATAGGCTCTACATAGGTAATTAATCATTTTACAATTTGGCACCGATAAGGAAAGATGTCATCAAAAACTTTTAAATATTATTGAAGTTTTCTATGGATAAAGTCTGTGGTAAGGTCTTGTAGATAAAGGTGTTTTTACAAATAGCATTACAGCAATTGTGTATAATAATGGCCTGCATAGCGTCGTAGAAAGCACTTGCCGCAAATGTTATGAGTATGTGGCAACACTGCCAACTGTCAAACGCACTAGCACCTTTAAGTATTTCCCACGCTTTCAGTTCATTCACGACTAGCTGTAGCATGTGGTTTCACTTGTATTGTTGTGGGTTTTATCAGGTTTTTGTATAAAACTACCTATTCTTTGTGTTAATCCTGTAGGAGTCCTGTGCCTAGCAGTGGGACAAAATAGGCTTGATTGAGTAACAAATATCTTTAGCAACTTGTCTATCCTCATAAATAAAAGTTAATGTAACTTTTGGGGTTCCTAAAACTTTGTATTAATAAATGAATCATCAATCTAATCGCTGCAACGTTAGGCGCTTTGAAAGTGTAAAAGTATTTTTTATGTAAAGTACATAAGCTATTGAGCTGATCTATACTAGCCCAAATTCAACTGTCCTACATTTTGCCATTAGATCAGCTCGATGGTATCATAATTTTGCATTGTCTTTCTACTTACTCGTAATAAAAGTATGCCAAATTTCAGCTCTAGAAACCAAAAATTAGTCGAAAATGGTTTGTAATTTTGAAGCGGACATTTTTTTTTTTGTGGGGTGGGAAATCATCCAATGACATCTCCTGCTCTGGGTGGAGCGGGAGGGCGTGTCAGACTCTTACTGACTAAAACCCACCCCTGATCCTTCCCTGCCCTGAGTGCCCAGGGGCGCGGTAACTCAGTTTCGAATTTATCCACAACCCCTGAGCAGAAGCGGACATCTTACACATACGAAAACATTGCAAGTTACATAAAAGCTTGTACCAAGAAAGGGATAAAACAAAATTAGAACTAGAGAATTAGCTAGAGGTTTTAATTTTGTCGCAGCTAGAATTTGCTTCAGCATTCCTCTCTGCACTAATACGTAAATTCTTTTCTTTTTCACGCCAGAGTACATAGTTTCAGTGACAGGTCGCGGCGAGAAATCCAGGGTTCAAAAAAAGGTTCTGATTTTTTTCTATTGAACAGGTAAGTGCTAGCTATGTATGGAGCTGGCGTGTTCAAATATTAACTAGTTACCATGGTAGCAGCGAGACTAACTATTCAAAATCAATCAAAATTCAAATAAAATTTGTTTGTTCTAATAAGAACAAACGAATCAATCAATCAATCAACCAAACTCAATCAAACTCAGCGTAATAACGCTGAATTTTTTATCATTGACAAGGTCGCGCTTGACCACTGTTTCACCTGATGCCCGGCTACCGTAGGCGCGGGCCTGCGGACGGCGAGTAATGGGTAGCTCGCCGTCCGATCAGCACCAGGCCCGAGAGTCGACGGCGCGTAGTGTTCCACGCGCGCCTCAAAGAGATGTCAGCAACACCTGACGGGGCCCATCGTGGCCGATACCTGCCCAGGGGTTGTGGATAGATTCAAACAGAATTACCGCGCCCCTGGGCACTCAGGCAACTGAAGGAACAGGGGTGGGTTTTAGTCAGTAAAAGTCTGGCACGCCCTCCCGCTCCACCCAGAGTGGGAGAAGTCACTGCATGATTTCCCACACTAACAAAAAAAAAAAGTAGTTGACGATAGAGCGCGCTTGCCAAGAAGTCGTCAATTCACTATTGACTTAAAGACCCACAGGTTGTAGCTATCAGAAAACACTCCTTAGTTGTACGAGTATATACAATCATAATTATTTGTACGTCCAAAATTGCAAAAGAAAGTCCTGCTCGTCACAAGTGGTGACGGGCGGGACTGTCTTTTGCCTAGTGTTCTAATTAGGAAAAAGAAATGGCGCAACAGATTCTCTATCAACATCATATTGCTGTTTACCTATACCTAACTACATCATTTCAGTATTGACCGGTCTGTAAGCCTAGAATAACACTTAATAGTCTAAAAATGTAATAGGGGATACTATAACCTTATTATTTTCCATCAAAATAGACCATATCTATTACCTCAAATATCTATTATGTCAATCGCTTTCCCGTCACCACTTCCTAGTGAAAGTGGTTACGGGTGGTGCTTGGTTTTAGCTAGGAAGAAGAAATGGCGCAAAAGATTCTCAATCAAAATCATATTTTTGTTAACTTTACCTAACTACATCATTACACAAGTATCGACACATGTGGAATAGTCTTCAAAAGTAGAATTTCACTGAAAAGATAATAATAATGATAGCCGATGCTAAAGTCTTATCATTGTCCATCAACATAGACAATATCTATTACCTCAAATATTCAAGGAATGCTAACAAGACAGACACAATTGGTTACGTTTTATTACCTCGTTTGTTAGAAGAATTTCTTTTGCTAATTGAAGGGCGAAGAACACATTGTTTTTAATTAAAACTTGATAGTGTCCTTAATAGAGATATTCAGTGAAGAAATGTAGGCTTTTCTAAGGGAATGTGACTTAATAGCCAGTCGTTCTGAGAATACTCCTTAAGTGTATCGTTTTTATGATGCTAGGTATCTATAAACGGTAAGCGAGCACTCAGAATGGGGACTCTGTCCGCCAACCGACTAATCGCGTAGTGTTCCACGCGCGCCACAAAGATAAAATGTCAGCCACCGCTGACGGGGCTCATCATGGCGGGTACCTGCATGCCAAGGCTAGCGGATAAATTCGTAACAGAGTTACCGCTCCCCTGGGCACTCAGGCAGGAAAGGAACAGGAGTGGGTTTTAGTCAGTAAGAGTCTGAAAAAAATTACAATAAGGAAACACGGTGGCGTATTCACGTACTACCGTGCACGGAGAGGCTCAGGGGAGAGAATTTTACAGTCTCCCAGGGATGTTGTGCCCTAATAGGCGTTGCACAGAGGGGGTTCCGTGGTAGTCTTTGAGATGTCACAGAGCTCCTTCAATGTGCGGATGGTGATCACCGGCGTGGTTTTGGTGAGGTTCCACGCCTCCTAGTCTTTCCCCACAATTTCAAGCGCATTTTGAAGGTCTCCCCCCGAAAACAAAAAAAAAAAAATTCTAAAGGGTGTTTATTACACCCTATTACTAAGGCTACGCCCCATCTATCTGTCTGTCCTTTCTGGATGATATATTTACGTAATGAATCGCTAGAATTCTTCGAAGCGTTAGGCATATGCGTCTCTGTAGGCAGTACTGTGATGTATAAGTCCAATGTAATAGGGGGAGCTTATTGCCATCAATCGGACACAAATCAAGACTCCGCACAGTTACTGGAAAATGCAAGATGGAAAATACCCAATAGTGCTTTGTCCGACACGGGCAAAGCGCTTTTGGGCGCTATTTATTCGAACCCAAAACCTCATGCTCAACATACCGCCTCCGGACACTAGACCAGTGGTTCCCAAAGTTAATTGGATTGCGACTAATAAATATTAATTAAACTACCAAGCGGGACTCACCTCTTGGCTATCATGAAGAAAAGAGGAGTATAAGTATTGTGAATGAAAAGCACTCTTTGACATTACTATTCAATACAAGAAGTGCTATTTTAAACTAAAGTACAATTACTATAATTACACGCTTTTATTATTATACATTTATTTAGTTTCACCTGTCTCGTTGTAGGTCTGTAATCAAATCTTACAAACTAAATTAGACCCACTCTCCGATGTCCGATTGGACTTAAATTTGGGTGATGTGAACGAAAGATGACCATAGATACTTCTGAACTAAACATAATAAACCCACCGAGTTTGGGCTCGATTGATTCGTCTTGAGGAGCACTTTACGCTTAGATGATATCCAGGGTTTGATGATGAAGCTGCAAGGTGGCCACGGCATCTCTGTGATAAAACAACCTAACCCCACCGAGTTTGTGCTAGATTGATCTTGAGGACCACTTTACATCAGATCATAATATCCGCAGAATATTTTAAAACATCACGCCTACTCTAAAATACTTACCTACTGAAAATTAAAAAATAAATTAAAAGTAAAAAAAATATTTTTAAAAACGCTTGTTTTTAAAAATTTTTTTTTTTATCTGGGACAATGAAATAAAAAGTTAAAAATAAATTCTAATAAGTGTTTGCGTGTTAGTACTCGTACTTACATAAATTCTTAAAAGCTTGAGGCACAGAAGTGTAGTAAGTACCTAACCTGTAACCTGTAACGGGTAGTGCCGCGCGTTCATTGAGGCAGCGATCAGCTCGCCAGATGAACGCGTCCCAGAGGGTCATGGCGATCCGCATGATCTGAGGATACCGCACGGTCTCCCGTGAGGCTGCGAGCCTCCTTGCCGGACTGTCACCGTGGGATCTGGAGGCAAAAATCCTCGCGCACCTGTATGAGTGGCGCCAGGAGGCAAAACGCTGGGGCGAAACTCCGCTGCCGTGACACCTCGCGGCTCGGCGGACAGAGCTCCGGCAGGATCTCATGGTGACATGGAGAGAGCGACTGTCGCAACCCAGCGCTGGGCACGCCACCATCGCGGCGGTAGTGCCCCTCTTTGAGGAGTGGCTGGAGAGGCGCCACGGCGCCCTCACCTTCCGCCTGACGCAGGTCCTCACCGGACATGGCTGTTTCGGGAGGTACCTATGTCGGATCAAGGCGGAGGTGACCACAGGGTGTTTCCACTGCGAGGATCGCCCAGAGGATACGGTGGAGCATACGGTGGAGGTTTGCCCCGCTTGGGCAGAGCACCGCCGTGTCCTCGTGGATGCGATAGGCGGCAGCGACCTCTCGCGCCGTGCCCTGGTTCAGGCCATGGTACGGAGCGAGAGGGAATGGGAAGCCGTCTCCTTCTTCTGCGAAGCAGTAATGCTCGCGAAGAGGGAGGCGGCATACGTTAGGGAGACTCAACAACAGCCGAGTCGCCCTAACGCCCTCAGCAGCAGCCGCCGCAGGAGACGCCAGGGGCTTCGGGCGTCGCGAGACGATCTCCGGCCACCGTAGACGCGGGCCTGCGGACGGCGAGTAGAGGGTAACTCGCTGCCCGATCAGCACCAGGCCCGAGAGTCGACGGCGCGTAGTGTTCCACGCGTGCCTCAAAGAGTTGTCAGCAATAGGGACGGGGCCCATCATGGCCGATGCCTGCCCGCGGGTTGAGGATAAATTCGAAAGAGTTACCTCGCCCCTGGGCACTCAAGGCAGAGAGGAACAGGGGTGGGTTTTAGTCAGTAAGAGTCTGACACGCCCTATTGCTCCACCTTAGAGCGGAAGAAGTCATAGGATGATTTACCACCTCCCAAAAAAAAAAAAAAAAAAACGGGTAGTGCTTGACCTACACGCCAAATATTAGACTTTATTTTTAACTTTTTAGTTCACTGTACCAGATGAAAGCTTGTTTTTTATAATATTTCTTTACTTTTTTATTTTTTCCTATTTCTATAATTAAAATTAATTATAGTCTTACAATTGGTTTTTCTGGGCCGAACCAATATTCGCTCGCGACGCACCATTGTCGTGACCCATACTTTGGGATATACTGCACTAGACCGACGAGTCAGTCTGGAGGATGTTTCTTGTGTTTAGAAAAACTGTACACAATCCTACGTCTACCCTTTTAGGAGACATTACCCGTAAATGTGTATGTCCCTATTTTTATTATGTAAGTAAAAAACTTTTGGGTAAGTACTTTGTACTGCCGTACTTTTCAGGACTCGTCTTATTTCGTTCAGATATGAAAAGGAACTGTAATATCCAATTTGTCAAGTGTTTCCGTTCCCATAAAAGTTGAGACTCGCTGCTTTACTTTTCAAGATGTTTGCTAAAAAGTGGGACGTACTTAGTAGATACTTATGTAAGTACTTACAGACATAACGCGTATCAAAGTTTTGTAACAAGGCTTGAAGGCAAAGTAGAAAGTTTTGTGTTGTACGCTAATTTGATTTTATGAGTTCATCTGAGCTTTGTTCTCGTTGTTAATTTGTAGGGTTCCGTACCCGAAGGGTCAAAACGGATCCTTATTGTTGTCACTTACGTGTTCGTCTGTCTGTCTGTCAGCCTGTTTGTCTGTCCATCGTCTGTCACACAGGTTTTACAGCTAAATTGTTGGAGCTATAGTCTTCAAATTTTCACAGTATAAGCATCTTGTTGACCCAAAGCCATACAAATAGTCAAAAATACATTTGGTACGGAACTCTAAATGTACGAAGTCCGACACGCACGTAGCCGGTTTCTTTTTAACACCTACTCTTGTAGTATAGGCACTTAGAATTTAAACAAGTTCAAGGACCATTCATAAATAACTTCACACATTAAGGGGAGGACGTAGACGAAGTGTGATTGTGTTGAAAAAAAAAAACAGTGGCACTCCGGAGTGCCGTCAGAAGTGAAAACTACAACTTTGACTAGTGCTACGGTGGTGTCATTGCTACAAAAGCGTAGCACGGTGCTACGCTTTCGCTTTCGCCGTAACGCGTTACGTTACGAAGCGGTTTACCCTAAAATAAGAAGTTATCACTTCAAAAAAAAAGGGTGGGAGGAGTCGATAAGTTTCGTGACGTCACATTTCAAAATCTTAGTATTACAACGCGAAATTTTAACTATTTACGAAAAACTTAAAATATTTCCAACTCTATCTGTGATGTTGTTGAATGTATAGCATTTTTTTTAAACATATCAAACGTTTAAAAGTTTTCTTGTTGATTTAAAAAAAAAAAATTTTTGATTGGAAATAAAACTAACTTCGGTACTGCTGTTTTAATTTATGTAATGTTACACTAAGGGGTGTCTCACAAATGTGACCAGCTGTGACAAGGACGAGAAGGGCGGTCGAAAAATCATGAAATACGTGTGACGTAGTATAAAAGTATTGGAAACTTCCATCGCTTTGTGAGTGGCATTATAGCAAAGCATCTAGTATGATGCTGAACAATAAGACTTAAGCTTATAATTTCCCAGTAAATACTGAAACTTATTACTTATATAAGCAGTAGAATTTACTGGGAAACTCGTAATAATAAACTATAACAAGATCAGATGTATCTATTCTTCCCACTACCCTAACAATAAACCAACAATAATATGAATTCTAACAATCAATTTGTTTCTTGAAGTCCTCCTATCTTTTCAAGAACTCTTCCAATTTAACTGGAGAACTCATCAGGCAACCTTTTGACTCCATTGTTTTCCATTTTCTTGAGTAAGTGTAGTTCAAGAAAATGCTTTTGAAATAGTTCTTTAAAAAGCTTTCCGCAGTATACTCTCGTCTGACATTCTATGTTGAGTATTTTGCTTGAAGTTGTTAGGAATATTTTTAAAAGTTGGGCGCTAATAAATAAATTAATGGATTCGTTTGTGAAAAGGGTTGTTTGAGAGATACCTATTATTGAATTTTAGGCATTCAAATAAGGTTTTATTTATTGTAATTCTTCATGCACACAATTATGGAGATGGATTTAATACCTCAGGCATTTTCTACTACCCGGGCCTGCGGACGGCGAGCAGTGGGTAGCTCGCCGTTCGATCAGCACCAGGCCCGTGAGTCGACGGCGCGTACTGTTCCACGCGCACCTCAAAGAGATGAGTGTCAGCCACCACTGACGGGGCCTATCGTGGCCGGTGCCTGCATGCCTAGGGGTAGCGGATATAATCTGAAAATGAGTTACCGCACGCCTGGGCACTCAGACAGGGTAGGAACAGGAGTGGATTTTAGTCAGTAAGAGTCTGACACGCCCTCCCGCTCCATCCAGAGCGGGAGAAGTCATTGGATGATTTCCCACACCACCAAGAAAAAAAAAGGCATTTTCTACTATAGTAAGGCCAACTAGCAGCGATACGAAAGGTCATTAACCTAAAGGTCAACTGTGGCGTTGACAATCTAATATTTATCTCTTTCCATCTTGTGCCTTTGTCGTAATGTCTCGTTCTCCCGGCAAAAACATGACAACGTTAAGACGGGTTCGCCAACATTCGGGCGGCCATTTTATCGCCCATTTTCGCATGGGTTTTGTTTACATTTGGTATCGCTTCTCGTTGGCCGTACTTTAGTTAACCTTTGGGTGACGCAGAGACAAATAGTGGTTGGTGCATTAAAGAAAATGTTGTTTTTTTTATGCCGCTTGTACATATTTTATTTACATAGAAAATTAAATGCTATGAATATTTATTCAAATATAAAGATATACACTTATACTATACATGAAATATATTGGAATTGAATTACAATACTTTTTAAGAAAAGTTTGACGGAGGTACCAACAATAAACAATGCATGTCATTGGCAACGAGTCTATTGCCATAAACCGAGTTGGATTTGACATTTTCTAAATAAAAAAGTTCTGAGCCAACACACACAAAAAAAAATCCGGCCAAGTTAGTATCGGGCTTCGCAGAATAAAGAATCTGATTTATCAATATATTGGTATTTGTTAGTGAAATATACGTAATAATAAACATTATCACCAAATTTCAAGTTCATAGGTCAATGGAAAGTTAAAAAATTTTGTGACAGAAGACGGACAGACGGACACGTGAGTGACAGCAATGGGGCTCCGTTTGGACCCTTCGGGTACGGAACCCTAAAAACTGTCGAATTGAGAACCTCCTCCTGTTTTTGAAGTCGGTTAAAAATATAATAGTGAATTCTTTTATGTCATTCTTCACACAATCCTGATTCTGACCTTTTTTTTTTGGGTGTTGGAAATCATCCAATGACACCTCCTGCTCTGGGTGGAGCGGGAGGGCGTGTCAGACTCTTACTGACTAAAACCCACCCCTGTAGGAACACCTGTAGGATCCTTCCTGAGTACCCAAAGGAGCGGTAACTCTGTTACGAATTTATCCGCTACCCCTGGGCATGCAGGCACCGGCCATGATGGGCCCCGTCAGTGGTGCCTGACAATCATCTCTTTGAGGCGCGCGTGGAACACTACACGCCGACGACTCTCGGGCCTGGTGCTGATCGGACGGCGAGCTACCCACTGCTCGCCGTCCGCAAGCCCGGGTCTACGGTGGCCGGAGCTCGTCTCGCGACGTCCTACACCCAGGGCGTCTCCTGCGGCGGCTGCGGGTGGGGGTGTGAGGGGTCCTGATTCTGACTTGATCCCACGTTTAACAGTCGTATTATCGCTGGTACGATAGTCTGTTGACATATATCTCATCTCTACATAGTATGAGACAAAGTCGCTTTACGCATTTGATAAGATAAAATATATTTTATTTGCACAAACATGTGAACACATACAAGAAATAAAGGTGCATGCAGGATAAAATAGAAAATATCTGTTCAGACATTTTTGCCACATACTCTGTCTGTTTCTCAGCTAACTCCTCCTAAACCACGCAACGGATTTTGATACGATTTTCGCTAATAGAAAGAGCGATAAACAAGGCAGACTTTTACACCCGTGCGAAGCCGGGGCGCTAGTAAATGATACATGATTTCATGCAAATCTTTTGATCAATTTATTCTTAAATAATTTCAGTTACCTCACTAAGCTAACCCTTATTTCTCGGCCTGATAACAATGAAATTCTTCTGGTGCCAATAATGTTGCATCTAATGGTAGGTACCCATACAATGCGACAAACGACCCCACTTGACTCAACCCTACCATTTGGCCAACTATCGAGAGCTCTTCTGGGTCCAAGAGGCCCCAATTTGCCACTCGATACGAAAGGGTAGGGTCATTATTGGTCAGTTACATCATTTATGTGTCTATAGTGAATACTTTATCTGTAACGAAGTACTGTATCTGTTACGAAGTGATACCTGTAACATGTTTGGTCTGCTATTGCACCGGTTTTTAAAAACGTACCAAGAAACAAACACTTTACCTCTTCACTTATAATATTAGTTTCGATAAAGATTTGACAAAATAATCAGCCGTGTGTGTGTGGATTATTGTGCTCGGCTTATGGCAATTGGCCTTCCCCTTTTACATGGAACCGGCGAGTTGTTCGGATTCACCTCTGCTTATCCTTTCAATAAAACCCGAGGTGATATCAACATCTGCTTAGCCTGAGGGCCTAGTGTAAGTTTTTTTGCGCAGTCGAACGCGTTTACGTAAGCGTTCGCTTAGGTCAAAACGTTTAGAAAAAAAAAGGTTAACCGTTATGGTCATTAGACGGCGCTTTACAGTTTTAGTACAAATTAACGTGACGTGTAGTTTTATATCTCAAGTGTCTACGCAAGCGGAAAATGTGTGGAATCATTGAAACAGGCGCGGTCTCGGTAAAATGGAGCTGATAATTTAATTGTTGTTTTTATCTTGGTACAAACGGACAGAGCGAAACTCTAATGGTTCTTTGTTCTTTTTAGGACGACGGAACTCTTAAAAAGTTGTATTATTGGCTGAATTAAATGTACTTATTCTATTTCAAATTATGGATCATTTTTCTTCAAACCCAATAATATGTTATTAAATAATAGTAAAAAATAAATCTACCATAGGCCTCTAAACTTAAAGCTAAATCTTTCAACAAACAGCTAAAGCTAGCTCAAAATTGCTGGGATTAAACTAGAATTGCGGAAATTGCAGACTTCGTTGCCTGCAAGAGGCAACAAAATATTGGCTCTACGTCTATGAACTTAGGTTGTAGGAATTGGCCCACATTCGGTACCACAGAGCACGGAATCGCCGGCAGTGGCTGGAGACGATTTCCATATAGTCTTTACTAATAGGTATCTGTACATTTGTGTGTGCTAAATAACGGCTATAAATATTTTCGAAATCCAAACGGACTAAGTTGCGGGCGAAGTGCTAGTGAATTATAAATGCGAAAATTACTCTATCTGTCTGTTTGTTAACTTTTAACGGCTGAATGGATTCGATAACATTTGGTAAAAAGCTGGACCATAATTTGTATTAAGGCGGCATCTACACGAGCGAATGTCTCGCTGCAATATTATTATACTGTCACTTCTATAGAATGAACCACTCTATGAACGAAAAATAGAAAGATTTTTTCAAAATTAATTAAGTAAGAAACCTTTCAAATCTGGTGGTATGGGAAACTGTTAAGAAACAGAAAAAGTAAGAACAATGACGTAGGACGTCACCGCCTTTAGGTTACGTGCGTACGAAAGATATAGGGAGCGTGCAGGAACTACAGATGGCGGCACATAAATGTCAATGTCAAGTATTTATACAGTTGGGGGGCCGTCTCCTCCTTCTGCGAAGCAGTAATGCTCGCGAAGAGGGAGGCGGCACACGTTAGGGAGACTCAACAGAGTCAGAGTCGCCCTAGCGTCCTCAGCCGCAGCCGCCGCAGGAGACGCCAGGGGCTGCGAGACGATCTCCGGCCACCGTAGACCCGGGCCTGCGGACGGCGAGTAGTGTGTAACTCGCCGTCCGATCAGCACCAGGCCCGAGAGTCGACGGCGCGTAGTGTTCCACGCGCGCCTCAAAGAGTTGTCAGCAAAGGACGGGGCCTGCCACGGCCAATGCCTGCCCGGGGGTTGAGGATAAATTCGAAAGAGTTACCTCGCCCCCGGGCGCGTAGGGCAGGGAGGAACAGGGGTGGGTTTTAGTCAGTAAGAGTCTGACACGCCCTTCCGCTCCACCCTAGAGCGGGAGAAGTCATAAGATGATTTCCCACCCCCCGTAAAAAAAAAAAGTATTATACAGTAAAAGTTGTGGATTTCACTCACTATATGGCAGTCTACGTTATGCGTGCTGCATGTGTGCATGATGCGTGTGTGTATACATATATGGCACGGAAATGTCAATGACAAGTTTTTAAAGGGTAAAAGTTTCGAATTTACTCCACTAGATGGAACAGACTACGCCGTGCACGTTCCCTGTAGCGAGATGTCCTCATCACGCCCCGTCTCTTGTGAAGGCTGAAAGGCTAATTGCTCCTTCATTTCATTTTTCAGTCAATCTGTTTTCAGACAAAGATTTATTTTTAATGTTATTTGTTGTTTCTTATTAAATACTATACACAAATAAACACAGAAGAATACCCTATTGTCACGGGCCGTCTATTTCTAGGGAAATGAATGGTTTGTATGGAATATTTTGACAATACCGTCTCTAACGGAGGCCTGCGAGGCGTCTCCGTGCTCTATGTTCCGGTCTTTATCCGATTATCGGACGTTTGGGAACAAAACGGTCTTCCTAAACCCAAACTTCAGCTTACTGTGTTATTATAGGATTTAGGATCATTGATTGAGTACAGAATTCTATGTGGATGTTCTAAGAGGAAGGGATTACGTTAAGAGGATAGGTAGCTGCGATTTCTTTGTTTCCTTCTTTGTGTTCTTTTCCACCAAAGACGTATTGTATACATAAATTACTTCATTTTCTTTGCCAGGCTTAGCGCTGTTATGGTGGAATAAAAGCGAGTTATGCGAACGTAAAATTGGAGTTTCCGTACAAAGTTATCATCAGTTGATCAAAATTAGTAGTTAATCCGATACATGAAATATTACAATATGATAAATCACTTGATGCCTTGACAAGCACTGAACTGAGTTTCCTGAAATCTGCTTACCTGGAGTCTATTGCCACTCCTAGCACTATCTCCTTGTCGTATTGTGATGTGTGTTAATTTTATGTTCGATATCAAATGCATGTTTTATTCGACCTATAGTTTATAACTTTTATGTATCTATGACCTGTAACTTATGTGTGTGATATTTGAACTGTAAGTATAAGTTGGTCAATTAAATAAATAAATAAATAAGAATTTTATTACGGCATTCACTATAACTTTCTTGAAGAAAGTTTGTTCATATATATGGGCAGAAGCAGTATTAAAAAATATGACCACCCATTCCCGTCACACCCTGTATATATAGAAATGGTTTATTTTTTGTGTTAGATCTAAAACTGACGAACTCCGACTTAACCTGGAAACGCCCTGTATTTTATTACGAGCTAAGCTATTAACGATGAACCGTACTAACGTGAAGCTATTTCTATGTTAAAGAGACATAAAACAAAAACTTTAGGCTTCGGGATGTATCTGTTTGAAAATGCGCGTCAGTCCAGACAATCACTTTTGAACTGTACCTGAAAACAAAAAAGAAATAAGAATTAATTAAGCAAAAAGGGAACACAAAAAACAGTAGGTACATATTGTTTTAGACAGACCGTGCGTAGGGTACGTTTTGGGAACACATTCATTATGCGTGCGTACAGCTGATAAGGAGTAGAATTCCCTGGCGGAATTTCTGTTTCCTGATAGCTACCTTTTTCTTTTTAACCGACTTCGAAAAAGGAGGAGGTTCTATGTTCGACTGTATGTATGTTTTTTTTATGTATGTCCACCGATTTCTCTGTCAGTTGTGGACCGATTTTCAAAATGCTTTTTTTATCCAAAAGACTATACTCCCGAGGTGACCCCATATAAATTTTATCGAAATTGCTTCAGCGCTTCTAGAAAAACTGAACAAAAACGAAAAATACGTATACATAAAATAAAAAAATAAAAAATAAAAATGTTTATTCGTTAACAAAAATTGGTTTGACAATACTGAGGTTGACTTCTCCTTTTAAGTGTGAAAACACCTGTGCCAAGAGAGGCCGCACTCCCTTAGCTTGATTACATTTATGTATTTTATTAACTAGCTTATTTATATCTATTTGCTTAAATTCATTAAAAGATATAACTTAAGTGTAAGTGTGCGAGCACGCAAGCGGACGCAATTGTGTGTGTGTGTGTGTGTGTGCATGCATGCATGGGTGTGTGTGTGTGTGTGTGTGTGTGTGTGCGAATATATAACGAGATAGTTATTTTATTTTATCTATATATAAGACTACATAGTAAGTATATACACATATACATACATATATAAGCCCAAATATAACCATAAGCATTACTACTTAATAATATGAACTATCATATTTTCTGTGTCTATATAATTTTGAGTTTTTACCCAGTTTGTCACCATCTGTTTACATTCCAAGGTAGTTTTTGTATATATATTAAGAATTTTATTAATGGAGTTATATAAATGCGATGATTGATTTGAATATTGTGGGATCAACTGGAAGTGATTTATGTTTTTTTAGAGTGGCATGTAGGATATACAGTTGACGAATAGTTAGTAGGTCCGCTATTGAGTAAAGAATATCGGTTCGAAATCTAAGTTTTTTTAAAAACATAACTTTTAGGAGTATCCTTTGAGCACGTTCTGCCTCAAGGAATTTAACTTTAGATGCACCCCCCCATAAAGGAATGCAGTAAATTATGATCGACTGTGCCAGAGCAACATAGACTTTTTTTAGTAGTTCTACGCTAGCAGAATGTCTAAGGATTTTAAAGATCCAGATCAACTTCCTGATTCTGCTAGCGTTTAGATCAATCTGGGGGTGCCATTAAGACAGTCTTTCATCAATCATGATCCCCAAGTATTTTGCAGTATTAACCTTGATTATAGTGGGGCAATCGCAGTTGTTTCTAATACTATGGCAGTTATGTATTTTAAGACTATAACCGGGGCGAGGTTGAGTTCTACTGTCGATTGTGAAACACATAAAGTTGGTCTTAGAAGTATTAAGAGTAAGCAAATTTTTCCTCAGCCATAGGGCAGTGGTGGCCAGTGCAGATTCAGCATCCCTTTTTATCGAGTCCCACGAATCTCCCGTTATCACCATATCGTCCGCATATGAGAAAACCTTAGTGTTGTCCAACTTCAAATTGCAGAGGTCATTTAAGTAAATGAGAAATAGTGTAGGCCCCAAGACGGAGCCCTGATACAAAGATGACGTTTTGGTTTTCTCCAATTACGAGTATGTTTATATGCCACATTTCTTGTTATTGGGGTTTTTAGTTCTGGGGTATAACAACTAAAAAGTGAAAAATAAAAAAACTTTTGTACAAAAATAACAACCGACTTTCAAAAAAGAAAATACATTAAAAATTAAAAAATAACTTTAATTTCGGAAGTCGGTGTCATATAACGAAGAAATAAAATACAAACACCGACTTCTGAAGTTAAAGTTATTTTTTAATTTTTAGTGTATTTTCTTTGTTCCTTCAGTTGCTTTTGCCAGGGCCGCTATAACTCTCGAATTTATCCGCGACCCAGACAGGTCAGGTTTGTCTACGTATATAAATCTTGCCTAATTGATATAACAACTTCATTCCGGATTTTTCTCTAATAAACAACCCGAAACTACTACCTACTCGGAAATCGCTTCCCCTCCCATTGTATTACAATAACATAAACGTCGCCGGCCGTAGTTACACAGACTAATAACAGTAACAGTAACGTTTTCACACAATCTACTTAAACGAGGTAGTACACTGCTTGGTTGGTCACAGAGTAATGAATACAATACAGAGTTTTAATATCTACACATATTTCTTGGAAAGAGCAACGCACTCTACAGTACTTGTGGGCGTTATAAGTTTTGTCTTAGGGTTGATGCCATGTGAACTGACGTCCACAAGTTATAATACCGTCATCTAACACAATCACATTTTGAGTTAGGTAAGCAAAAGCACCGTTGAATGACATAGAAATCTAGGGAACTTAACTTTGATTTATTTATTTATTTCAGAATCTATTGACATCAGAAAAATACTGCTTGGACAGATCTATAGAGAATTTTTGGCTGATTACCGTGGCATCAAATAACGACAACCTGCCAAATGTCAGATACTTTAGCAAGGTAAGTAAGTACTATTATTTTTGCTAAAATAACCTGGCTGACCGGTCTTTTCCCGCGGCTGTGATACGAGTAGCCAGAAATGACAAAAATCTCTTTATAAGATTGAAGTTATAACAACAGCAGGTACTGTGACATCCAAGGAGGTCGTGTGAAAAACGAACCTTGTCAATAGAGATGCAGGTCCATCAAATATACTTTTAAAGGGTGATGCAAGAATAGGATTTAAAATTAGTTACTTGTGTGTTGTCAATGAAAAAGTATTGATTATTATTGTATAATGTATTAAGTATTGGTTTCGGTGTTTCTTTTTAACCGACGGAAAAAAAGGAGGAGGTGCTCAATTCGACCGTATATATGTTTTATTTTTTTGTGTATGTTCAGCCCTCACTCCGTCATTTATAAATCGATCTTGATGATTCTTTTTTTTATAGATAGGGTATACGAGTACCTCAAGAGTGGTTTCATGTCAAGGACATCAGGATCTGATCATGGAATCCTGATAAAATCGAGAGAAAACCTCGAAAATTGGGCACGAATGTTGTTTCTGTTTACTTTTCATAACTTTATCAGGTATTTGCATTTAGGAATCATTACATCATGAAACTGAGCTGATGATGGAAACCATACCTTTCCTTAACAATAGAAGTTAGATATAAAAAACTGGTTTTAGTGACAGATACCACTTGATATACTTTGAAGAAAAGACGTCTTTGGAATATTGGAGGTCACCTCAACTGGTCAATATCCTGGGAACCTCATGGAAGAATGGTTACATCATCAGCTCAGTGCCAAGAGGAATGATGAAGGATTAGAAATTAGCCTCAGAGTATTAAAAGATGATGCGAGTCACAAAAAATCATAAAATAAAAAACTTTTTAAAAAATTCAACCGACGAAAAAGAACTAAAAAGCAAAAAATAAATTAACCTTTTAAGTCTTGAGTATTGAGCTTATTTACCTACATAAAATATCAAATTTTATATTAAACTAATTTTGAGTCGGCGCCAAATAATAAAATATAATACATCTAGCCTTCTTCATGTCTACGTACTTATAAAATTTAGATATTTAATAATCAGATTGTTGTTTGGCGTCGACTCAAAATTAGTTTATATAAAATTTGATATTTTATGTAGGTAAATAAGCTCAATATTCAAGACTTAAAAGGTTAATTTATTTTTTGCTGTTTAGTTCTTTTTCATCGGTTGAATTTTTTGTTAAAAAGTTTTTTATCTTACACACCGAAACCCTAAGACCACACTTGAAGTACACACAACTGAGACAACGTCCCTAGTTACTACAGTAGGTACTGTGTTCACGTGGAGGCGATCGGCAGAAGCGACCTCTCGCGTCCGGCCCTGGTCCAGGCCATGATACATACAATAATGCTCGCGAAGGAGGAGGCGGAACGGGTGAGGGAAGCTCAACAACAGAGTCGCCCTCACTCCCTTAGCAGCAGCGGCCGCAGGAGACGTCTGGGGCTTCTGGCGCCTCGAGACGATCTCCAGCCACTGTAGACCAGGGCCTGCGGACGGCGAGTAATGGGTAGCTCGCCGTCCGATCAGCACCATGCCCGTGAGTCGACGGCGCGTAGTGTTCTATGAGCGCTTCAAAGAGAATTATCAGCCACCATAGCCTGCATGCCTAGGGGTAGCAGATAAATTCGTAACAGAGTTACCGCTCCCCTGGGCTGGCGCAGGGAAGGAACAGGGGTGGGTTTTAGTCAGTAAGAGTCTGATACGCCAGAGCGGGGATGTCATTGGATGATTTCCCACCCAAAAAAAAAAGACAGTCAGCAAGTTGGTATCATTATGGCTGGCTTCGTTTAACAATATTTCTTCCAACTCCTGCAGGTGACATGTCTCGCATGTTAGAACTCCATTACTAACTTCTCTTTGTCAGTCACTAGCCACTTCAGTAAATTAATTCAAAGTCCACAAATCGTAGGTTTGTGCTTATTTGAAATTACATGGTTCGTTAAATTGTTGGTAATGTTGTTTGATGTTTGTGAGCAGTCTCGAAAGATCTGTTTATGACGTGAAGGGATGTTATTCACAAAATGTTTCCCCGGTTGTAGACGAAGAGCTAAACTAAATTAGATAGTAAAGCTTATTTTTCATACTTGTTACATTATTTGTGATCTGCAGACTAGTTTGAAAAACTACCTCAAGGTTAAAATAACTTGGCTTAGCTCTTAATATAAAATCGACTTTCTGAAGTACGTTGTACTCAGTACTATAATACCGTGGCGAGGTACATAAAGTCATAGGCTTGTTTACGAGTAGATTACAGAGTACATTATTATTAAAAAAAAACTTTTTGACAAAAAATACAACCGACTTCCAAAAAACTGGCCAAGTGCGTGTCGGATTTAGCACATTTAGGGTTCCGTACCAAATATTGGTATTTGTTAGTAAAGTATACGTAATAATAATATATGGGTAAACAACAATACATTTAAAATTATAAAATAACTTTTATTTTGGAAGTCAGTGTTTTTTTTTTGGTTCTTTGTTATTTGACACCGAAATTAAAGTTATTTTACAATTTTCGTATATAGGTACATGTAAAGTGGGGATGTTTTTTTTTTCGCCTATCCTAAGGTGTTTGGGGGGGCTCGTATCGTTGGATATGTCTTCCAAAATCATTGTGGGGTTGTGCAGATTATTTTCCGATTCTGTCATTCGTTTGCGAAATATTAAACTTTAGAGTGACATTTCGAGTAGTGTCCCCGCCCCACTAGAAGCTAAACGGTTGGCTTGAAAAATGTAAAAAGAAATGAGATGGTAGTATATACGGGGTGTAACGGAAAGGTGTGGTCATATTTTAAGAACCGGTTCTGCCCATGGAAATGAAAAACTTTCTGTAAGGCAAAATATAATTTTTCCAAAAAAAAAATTGCATTTTCCATACAAAGTTATCATCAGTTGATCAATATTTATATGGGAGCTCAAAAATTTTATTGAGAATTTCCTCAGGTTTTCTTGAATAAAGTTGGTCATACCGATGGGCAGATGCTGTTTTTAAAATATGACCACACCTTTCCGTTACAACCTGTATAACGAATTTTGAAGGAAAACTATCACAACTAAGTAAGCTCTGTTAGTTTAAGCGTAATAGTCGACTAACTTAGAAAATGTACCTACTTGGAAAATTTCGTACGAAACACAAAATCCAAAGAAAAAAAATACTTAGGTGAAATTGTTAATTTAATATTTAAAACGGGTAGTAAACATGTAGAATTTTAGAAAAATAAAACATTATTTTTCATTTTTAATTTAAACGTAAAACCGTGAACTCAATTAATATGTTCATATTAATTATCATAAAGGGGGTTCTAAGTTAAATAACCTTGTATTAAGTTCTTAAATAAACAAAATCAAAATAAAGTTGCATGATATGACGGGCGACTACGGAACCCTACAGTGTGCGTGGCCCGACACGCACTTGGCCGGTGTTTTATTTATCTAGGATATAGTAATACATTAAGGCCCTACTACTGGCCAAGTGGCGCCCTCATTGAATAAAAAATCGTAGCATAGCATAGAAAATAAATATTAAAGAATCCAACGTCACGTTTGTAACAAAGAGGATAAAGTATTTTTACGTTGTTAAAACAGGTCTCAGAATGTTTCGTATGCAAAAGTACCAAAAACGGCCGTTTCTGACACTTTTGCTTACTACTTTGGGCACTAACTACTACTATGCTACGATTTTTTATTCAATGAGGGCGCCACTTGGTCGGTAGTAGACCTTTAACATAGAGTCAATACTTTAGCCACTGGAAATAATTGATAATAAGACCACATAATTACTTCTGTAACAGCAACTCTGGCATATGACACAGAGTAAGCGTCTGCTCGTAAAAGCAAGCGGCCCGTATATTTCCACTGGGATCCAATTAGGTGTGCAGACGCTATTGCTATTCGATTGAAAGGGGATTGCGTGGTAATTACTAACGATAATCCAAAACTATCTACAGAGTATTAGCAAAGTGTGTAACGTTAGAAATACCTAGGGACAGTAAAAAAAATAAAATATCAAAATAACCCGACAAAAGTTTCAAACAAGTCACTTTTCAAGCAGTCTGATGCAATTGGTGGAATTTATTTTAGTTCATTCACAGATTTTATGCCACCAACTGCATCAGACTGCTTGAAAAGTGACTTGTTTCGAACTTTTTAGATGTTTTTTATCAGTCGGGTTTTTTGATATTTTCAATTTTTAACCGACTTCGAAAAAGGAGGAGGTTATCAATTCGGATGTTTGTATTTTTTTTGTGTATGTTCGGGCATAACTCCGTCATATATTGACGGATTTGCAAAATTCTTTTTTGTTCGAAAGGGGTTTATTCCGAAATGGTCCCATTTAAATTTCAAAAAGATCTGATGATGAGTTTCGGAGACAGACAACGGAACTCTTCAAAAATTGACAGAAAATCAACTGCGATTGCTGCGATCGTATGTCTATGAATTGTTAATACAGTTTAATGGGGAACCACAAATAAAAAGTGAAAAATAAAAAACTTTTTTACAAAAAAATAGAACCGACTTCCAAAAAAAGTGCAAAATAACTTTAATTTCGGCAGTCGGTGTCAAAAAACGAAGACACAAAACAGGAACACAGACTTCCGAAATTAAAGTTATTTTGCACTTTTTTTGGAAGTCGGTTCTATTTTTTTGTAAAAAAGTTTTTTTTATTTCCTACATTTTAATGAGTTATAATTTTTGGAATCTTCTCTTGGAGCTCTTTGTTTTGATACCCCATATGACCAGGTCACAAAAAAGATACGACTACACTTATCTAATGGCGGTTATAATTTTGTTTTTTTTTTTTTCAAAATTCATATAGCCTATGTCTCTTCGGCAGTTAAGACCAATCTAATGACACCTCATTTAGTAAAATCCATCAAGCCGTTTACGCACGTGCCAAAGAAATAGACATACAAACATACCGACATATATACATACATACAAACATACATATAGATACATACTCTCGAAAAGCATTACGCTCCTTCTGGGGCAGTCGGGTAAAAACAGTTTAAATTAGGAATAGGTACAACTCAGGATTTTAACTACCGTCAAACGGGGTGAATAGGAATGCCGGGGGTGAATAGAAACAAAACTTTGATGGGGTTTTCACGTTATTTTGAAATTGTTTGTAGCATTAATTTATGTACTCCAATTTATTTATGAATTATTATAAAAACTAAATCGATTCTTTACTAGAAACCAATATTAGGGTATCTTAGTGGAGATCCTACTCAAAGTTTTGTTTCTATTTACCCCTTCGTTCCTATTCACCCCGTTTTCGTAGGTATATACGTAGGTATTATGTTTTACCGCCTGAGAATCAATAAATAAATGTAGTGTTAAATTTTATTAGTTGAGGTAATTACATTGAAATTAATGTAATTCACGTGGCAGAATCGAAATGATTCGCGTAGCATTGTAGCACTACTTGTTAGGGATCCGTACCCGAAGGGTACCCAATGGGACCCTATTACTATGCTTCCGCCGTCCATCCGTCTGTCAGCGGGCTGTATCTCACGATTCGCAATAGCTACACAGTTAAAATTTTCACAGAATGTGTACTTCTGTTTCCGCTTTAAGAAGAAATAATAAAAATTAAGGGGAGCTCCTTATATCCGCCAACCCGCATTAGGCCCGCGTGATGTATTATGGCCTACAACCACTCACAGAGAGGAGGCCTGTGCCCCAGTAGTGAGGACATTAAAAGGCTGATGATGATGATGATAAGAGATCTGAACGCAAAAAACCGCCACATCGTTACTTTTGTGACATATTTGCAAATGCATTTGATGGATGTCACAGAATTGTAATATTCTACGTTTCAATGTGCTTTGAATAATTTGGTAAGTAGTGCCGAATACGGGACAATACAAGTGTTGTCGACCACGAAATCGTTTCCTTTCACCCTCTTTGAAATAACTTTTCGTTCCATACAAAATATATGAGAAAATTAATTTTCTTCATATTTTTTTAGAGAATTTTTCGAATTTTTAATAGTTAATCTGCTATTCGGGGCGGAGACAAATACAACAAATCAAAGATCATTAAAATCGGTCCAGCCATTCTTGAGTTATAAATGGTGTAACTAAACCGACTTTGTTTTATCTATATTATAGATTATAGATATAGCCATTATAGATATAGGTATGTAATAGATTTACTACTAGAATTATGCTATAATGAACAGATTAGTCAGCGTAAATAAATTGCCCGAAGTACGCCGGGACTAACTTAAAAATCCCTCGCGGAAACTCTTTAAATTCCCATAAAAAGGAGATACTCTAACTCCACTGATGACCAAAATCTACTTACAAATAGATTTCACTGAGAGGATATTCGGCATCACCACAATTTTTATCTACGTAGTTACTTTAGACTGCAGTCATTGAATAGATTTTTGAATTACGATATGTTTTATATAATTCGTTAATACGATGCACCTGCCATATAATTACTTCACCAACTTGGTTGACAGATAGAGAATGCCTTAGTCATTACGCCCGCATTAGTACCTTTATTTACTTAATACTTTATGCACATACAAATACAGAGGCGGACTTAATGCCTCAGGCATACGGTGGAGCATACGGTGGAGGTTTGCCCCGCTTGGGCAGAGCACCGCCGTGTCCTCGTGGATGCGATAGGCGGCAGCGACCTCTCGCGCCGTGCCCTGGTTCAGGCCATGGTACGGAGCGAGAGGGAATGGGAAGCCGTCTCCACCTTCCGCGAAGCAGTAATGCTCGCGAAGAGGGAGGCGGCATACGCTAGGGAGACTCGAACACAGCCGAGTCGCCCTAGCGCTCCCAGCCGCGACCGCCGCCTGAGACGCCAGGGGGTTCGGACGCCGCGAGACGATCTCTGGCCACCGTAGACCCGGGCCTGCGGACGGCGAGTAGTGGGTAACTCGCCGTCCGATCAGCACCAGGCCCGAGAGTCGACGGCGCGTAGTGTTCCACGCGCGCCTCAAAGAGTTGTCAGCCAAGTGAAGGGGCCTGCCACGGCCGATGCCTGCCCGGGGGTGGAGGATAAATTCGAAAGAGTTACCTCGCCCCCGGGCACTCGAGGCAGGGAGGAACAGGGGTGGGTTTTAGTCAGTAAGAGTCTGACACACCCTTCCGCTCCACCCTAGAGCGGAAGAAGTCATAGGATGATTTCCCACCCCCAAAAAAAAAAAAAAAAAAAATGCCTCAGGCATTTTCTGCCAGTCAGTCAGTACTGTAGGAGACCCCAAGGCTCCAGTAAGGCCTGCAGGGCTCCAGGGGTGCTCTATAACTTGGGGGATTGTTTAACTCACTGGCTACGCAAGAGTGTGGTGTGTAAGAGTGACGAGCTTACATGTGGAGTGTGATTATAGATAGAGGGATAACACTGAGAATTATAATATTGATTGAAAAATAGATACATGTGCCCTCTTCCACGGGCGAACTCAAGTCTGTCATCCAACCTATGTTTCTTAATATTCGACCGACTCCTCAATATTCTGAACTGCCAGCTAAAGGCTCGTGCAGACCCGCTGAGTTTTAGGCTGTGTCTACAATCGCCACAGTACCTACCTTTGTGAATGAAGTCAAAATAAATAAAAAAATAAACTCGTTTGGAGTAAAAATAGCAATGCTGTCTGAAAGCTCAAATATGTAGTTGATATTGGTGCCGATTATGTATGTCCTACGACACCGTTTTTAAAAGTGCAATCTCAGCTGTAAAATATGGTTGCGTAGAAAGGATTTTACCAATAATAGACAGTGTATCACAATCAATTCTGATTGGTCGAATGATGAGTATTTACTGGTTAGGAGGCAGATTTGAATAGAAATGGGAACAGGCCTTGTTTGCCATCGTTTTCCTATGGACTTGTGTGTTGTTGGGGATATGTTGCTTTTGTGTTTCGCTTACATATTCATTACTATTTCTGCCCGCGGTTTAACTAGGTTGTTATGTTGGTAAACAGTATTCGATTTCGTTTTCCAGGTCCTAGTTAAATTTCATTCGTGTAAATAGCATACATATATATATAGTTACTTCTTTACTGTCTATTGGAGAACCACGCGAAAATCCGATGAGTAGTTTTTGAGTTTTAAAATTAGATTCAAAAACTGTGCAATTATGCTAGAATTATTTTCTCATGTACCTGCTGTGAAATGAACACAATGAAAGTTTGCAGTTGGTTTTTCGTATTCCACATCTCAAAGCAAAAATGCCTGTGTAAGGTAAGCCTCTACACATACCATAGATATCCTCAATGATAGGTATATGAATATAGAATAGAATACATTTATACAACACAGACAACACAACAATAACAAACACAAGGTAAAACAAAAAAGTATTTATTACATATATACATTATTATACACCTCATAATGAGCACAGGACAAACATTTACAAAACAATTGTACATGGGCGGTCTTATCACATAGGGATTCTCTTAAAGAAAACCTTTGGATGGACTGAAACGAAAGGAGATAGGTTTAGGCCTATCATAGCCCTAAATCTACCTATCTGTCTTGTCTGATAACCCGGCTATCAGAGAAAATAAAAGCTATAAAATTGCGCTGAGCATGCTCTACTGAAAGGATTTATATCTCAGCATTTGCTGGGCGTTTGACACCCAGCACTGGTTTTCAGTTCACGCACAAGTAAATGCATACTTTTCATAATACCCTCAATTCAACATAATACTGTTTCATACAGCCCCAAAAGCTTTTAAATAATTGAACACCATTTTCTGACAGCCAGTAACAAACGAAAATGGATTATGTGCAAAAACAAAACGCAACTGTCATAAAACCTTTTTCACAAACTCATCGCTCGGGTTGTTTTGACAGGGTAACATGTTTTTTAGGGTTTTTTTCTGATGTCCAAATGCTCCATTTTTCATTTGAGGATCATTTATAATCAGATAGTTTTATAACGGTAATTTGTTAAACCAGCCAACCAACCAGTACCTACCAGTTTATGAATGACAATCTAAATTAATATTACAATAAAGAGGTAAAATTAGTTGTAGGACGTAATCTTAGAAAGCACTGATTCGATTACGAAATACGATTACACATTTTGATGCAAGCGAGCCAACTTTGTCATTACTGCCGACAAGCCAGAGTCGAGTTTGTTTTGGAGCTGGGAAACTGCAGTGACAATAGGGAATATGCATGATATTTTTTTATTTGTTCAATTGAAGACTTCTTAACTATAGTGAACAAATATGAAGGAATTTTCAAAATATCATCATCAGCGACGAAGTTATAAAGCTTTTAAGTTAATAATTAGAAAGAGAAGTCCGACGTGTTTTTTACCGTCAAAGGACATGACGCCTATACAACTGCCATAGAAAACAGCGTTTTCGAGAGAGGGACAGATATATTTGTTTAAAATTGTTATATCTCGTTTAATTTTCGATCAATTTTGATTCTGCTTTCACTGTTCGTACCCTATTTTGATATATTCACCGATAAACAGGTTAGATAACAAATATTTTTTATGCATATTCCCTGTTGCCCATGCTAAACGACGTTTTTCAACACATTTAATTGAAAATCAAAATGTGAGACAGGGCCACTGAAGCGCAGTCGAGGGAAGAACTTGCCGCAAATTAAATTACCGATAAACAATATTATTGGTCTTTTTGATGGATAGTTGTTAAAATATCCTTTAACATTATTACTTAACCTCTAAACATTGATGTAAAAGAAACGATTTACGTCATAAAATTAGGTACTTAAGCAATAAACTTAGTTTTACGACCTATTAAGAAAACCACTTCAATGTAATTGACTGCTATATCCGTAAAATTATTCGCCCTTAAAAATATTATTTGTACAATTATATTTTAAGAAAAAAAGAAGTAGGTTGTATGTGTTATTTGTAAAAATGTTTTGTAATTTTCACTTTTTAGTTGTACCCCAGAACTAAAACTAAATATTAAAGTTATATTTTTTTTTTCGTGTTTCATATAAAATATTGTAGGTCTGTAAAGAACCAAATACAGCAGAATACCCTATTTTCAAAAAATTTAACCAATTTTCAGACACTCGTTAGCTTGTGATAAGTAGAGTGCAGTGTCAGCAGCCAATCACATCACTTGACTAACGTTTAATTTATAGCCCGTAGATAATTCCTTTCCAGGTCCCAGAGCCGACAAATCCCAAATCTACGCAGCGGTTACAATTTGCTGACAGCAATTTACCGAAAGGTTTACGACTTTTTCGGCTTTGCCAAGACTTTGTAAGTAAGTATATTTTATATCCCTTTCCCTCCTACTCGTTTATTCGGCTATCTCACTTTATGAAGGGCCCGTTTCGTCGGATCCGTTTTTATTCATCTGTCTTTCAGTCACATTCATCCTGTACTTAATATAGGCAGTTTTGAAGTAACATCTCATTACTTTTTTTTTTGTACAAAATATTTTTTTCTTTAGCCATGTTGAGCGAGTTTTGGTAGGTTCAAAACCTAGGGATTCGCGGCACCGACATGCTAGTGACTTGTTGCGCGAGACTGGCGACGCGCAGCGGACTTTGTGCATGTAAACCTACCAGTTATTCCAAACTTTAAAGTTTTCACTTCTATCGCCAGTTCCCTTGACTGCCTCTTTTTAACCCCCGACGCAAAAAGCGGGGGTCTGGTCTGATGGGTCTGTCTGTCTGTGTGTCTGTCTTTGGCACCGCAGCTCTTACGAGTGAACCGATTTGAATGCGTTTTTTTTTTATTTGAAAGCAGGTTTTCTAGCGATGCCGCGATGGTTCTTAGATATATTTTATCAAAATTGGTTCAACTGTTTCAAGGTCATCAGCTCTTTTGTGTTTTTTAAAGTTCCGATGACAATGAATATTTATGGTAAGCATGAGCTGAATCGAAATCCAGGATTAGCGCCAGATGGAGGAACTCTTCAATGCTCAACAGCGCGGGCACGAAATTTTCTGTACGCATTTAATTATGATAGCATACATAAAGAAGCTTTTTTAAAGAAATGTTTTTTTTTTTATTCTTATCTTATAACACGCTTATATTAGCATCACCTGTGAATAACTAAGTTAAATTTCACCCACTTCCCAGTTTCCGACTGAGAATCTGAATTTTGCATATACATGTTCAATTTACGGAGAGGATGCATGGTTAGCTAAGTGACGTCATTCTAAATCCAATATGGCGGACTCCCAAAGATGGCGGACTAGTTATTTTTTACGCATTCCCATGATATGTATGGGTATCAAATGAAAGGATTTGAAGAATACGAAAAAGCGTGTTTTTTGTATTTTTAACCGACTTCAAAAAAAGGAGGAGGTTCTCAATTCGACTGTATTTTTTTTTTTTTTTATGTGTGTTACCTCATAACTTCTTACTACGTGAACCGATTTTGAAGATTTTTTTTTTATTTGAAAGCTGTTGCTTCACAATTGGTCCCATTTTAAATTGGTGAAGATCTGATGAAGAACTTCGGAGATACACAATGGAACTCTTCAGTAAATGATAGCAAACCTTCCAGAATTGCTGCAATCGCATGTCTGTATAATGTTTTCACCACTTCACAACATTACATCACGCTGATGCACTCTGAAGGTATACAGATTTGTACAGTCACCCTGATACACCCTAATTTCACCAACTACGTTCAAATTCCCTATTTTTGGGGCTATCAATTCGGGCATAACTTTACTATTAATTTAGTTTTTAGAATGGGGTAAAACAACTAAAAAGTGAAAAAATAAAAAACTTTTTACAAAAAAATAGAACCGACTTCAAAAAAAGTGCAAAATAACTTAATTTCGGGAAGTCGGTGTTCCTGTTTTGTGTCTTTGTTTTTTGACACCGACTTCCGAATTAAAGTTATTTTGCACTTTTTTTGGAAGTCGGTTCTATTTTTTGTAAAAAAGTTTTTTATTTTTCACTTTTTAGTTGTGGTTCCCCATTAAACTGTGTTAACAATTCATAGACATACGATAGCAGCAATCGCGGTTGATTTGCTGTCAATTTTTGAAGAGTTCCGTTGTCTGTCTCCGAAACCCATCATCAGATCTTTTTGAAATTTAAATGGGACCATTTCGAAATAAACCCCTTTCGAACAAAAAAAGAATTTTGCAAATCCGTCAACATATGACGGAGTTATGCCCCGAACATACACAAAAAAAAAAAAAAAAATACAAACATCCGAATTGATAACCTCCTCCTTTTTCGAAGTCGGTTAAAAATGCAAAATAACTTTAATTTCGGAAGTCGGTGTCAAATAACGAAGAAACCAAACTAGAAACACGGACTTCGAAATTAAAGTTATTTTGCATTTTTTAGTATTATTTATGGAAGTCGGTTGTATTTTTTTTGTAAAAAGTTTTTTTTTTAACTGTAAGTAATAATATTCTTATACGGATTTTTTATACTATTATGTTTCATAACCGCATCGACACCGACATCAGCGTTTTTTTTTATAGTTTTTTTTTCATTTCAATATAGTTTCTCGTAGTCTAGACGTTAGAGATTACTTTTTATGAAGGTATTAAGTCAGTTTCTCTTCGGATTATTATATTTTAAAGCTTATGTAGGTAATCCTGTTGGTTAAGCGTGAAATTATTAGTTTTCTCAGAAGTCTGGTTGAGGCATTCAACTCAAGGCATGTAATTTAAACGCTAATGAGAAATTCAAATTTTACTTAATTTTGTAATTCTAGCGTAAATCTAATTGCTATCTAATTTGTTTGAATTATAAGATGTTAATAATGTACAGAAATATATTGTAATTAGGTGGGTGTTCAAGGTTTTTAAAATTATTCTATAATTTATAAGTGTATGTTTTCACGAGCTGGCTGAAAAGAAAGCTGTACTGACGAGGTTTTTTTGGAAAGATAGCAAACAGTGTTGGTGTTGGTGTTGTGTAGTGGTGGTGTTGGTGGGTTGGTTATAGACGTTTCACTTTTTTTTTTGGGTGTGGGAAATCATCTAATGACATCTCCCGCTCTGGGTGGAGCGCGAGGGGGGGTCAGACTCTTACTGAATAAAACCCACCCCTGTTCCTTCCCTGCCTGAGTGCCCAGGGGAGCGGTAACTCTGTTACGAATTTATCCGCTACCCCTAGGCATGCAGGCACCGGCCATGATGGGCCACGTCAGTGGTGGCTGACAAATTCTCTTTGAGGCGCGCGTGGAACACTACGCGCCGTCGACTCACGGGCCTGGTCAGCACCAGGCCCGGATTATATTTTGATACGACATGACCAAAAAATATTGATAAATTACGACTATATTTAGTTAATTGCAGTCGCCATTTTTTTTCAAACTCATGTATTCTATTTCACTTCAGCTGTCAAAAATAATCGATTGATACCTCATTTGTTGCAATCCATCCAGCTTTTAAGCTACAGGGCGTACCAAAGAAATAGATATACTTACATTGCATAACAAACTATAACTCTCGCAAAAAACATTACCCTCCTTCTAGGACAGTCGGGTAAAAAGAAAAACAATTAGACTGTCCCAAGGAATGCCAGTGATAAAGTTGCCTACCTAAATAAATGTAGTTGTAAATTGTTAAGGAATTGCTGTTGCTACGCCAAAGCTACCGTAGTATTACTGCGAAACGGGAATTAACTCTTTGTTGAACATTGTATACAGCATTCTGTAGCTATAAATAAATGTAATTAATTATTATAATGATATCACAAATAATATTTTTGTAAGACATCACTGGCTGTGATTAAATTATAATATTAACTGTTTGGTAATAATGAAATCTTAACGTGAAACGTCTCCCAGAGGACATGGTGGAGCATACGGTGGAGATTTGCCCCGCTTGGGCGGAGCCCCGCCGTGTCCTCGTGGAAGCGATCGGCGGCAGTGACCTCCCGCGCCCGGCCCTGGTCCAGGCCATGGTACGGAGCGAGAGGCATTAATGCTCGCGAAGGAGGAGGCGGAACAGGTGAGGGAGGCTCAACAACAGAGTCGCCCTCACGCCCTCAGCAGCAGCCGCCGCAGGAGACGCCTGGGGCTTCGGACGTCGCGAGACAATCTCCGGCCACAGTAGACCCGGACCTGCGGACGGCGAGCAGTAGGTAGCTCGCCGTCCGATCAGCACCATACCCGTGAGTCGACGGCGCGTAGTGTTCCACGCGCGCCTCAAAGAGATTAGTGTCAGCCACCACTGACGGACCCCATCGTGGCCGGTGCCTGCATGCCTAGGGGTAGAGGATAAATTCGAAAGAGTTACCTCGCCCCTGGGCATTTAGGGCAGGGAGGAACAGGGGTGACTTTTAGTCAGTAAGAGTCTGACACGCCCTTCCGCTCCACCCTAGAGCGGGAGAAGTCACTGGATAATTTGACCCACAAAAAAAAAAAAACAGATCTGGATGTTAGCACATCCATCATCAAGTCCCCCGCCAAGTCTGTCTGTCTGTCTGTTCGCGAAAACTCAAAAACCACAGTACAGATTTTCATGTGGTTTTCACCAATAGACATAAATTCATGAGGAAGGTTCAGGTGTATAATTTGTATCCGTGTGAAGCTAATAATGGAGGAAGTAGGTACTTAATTCACGCGGGCGAAGCTAGTTTTAAATAAAATACTAAAGTAAGTCAAATAAAGTTTGGAAAATCAAAAAGTGCACGCCTCATAACGTTCATTTCTTTTTGTACTGAAAATAAATTGTATTGCTGCATTATAGAGTTAAAAAAAAATAGCGACTTTGACCTTCAATATCTCCAAAACCAATGGATACCCAGGTATGGTCTAGTCTACCCAGGGGTCGTGGATAAATTCGAAACAGTTATCGCGCCCCTGTGCACTCAGGCAGGGAAGGAACAGGGGTGGGTTTTCCCAACCCCATAAAAAAAAATCGTAAAGTAAGTCTTTTCTTGTGAACTCATATTATCCTATGGATGTAATATGTACGTAATAGAGTCATTTTAAGCCCAGAAAATTGCTTGGCCTTGACGTGTTGAGAGTAGAACATTACCTCAAACGCTTCGCGTTATGAAGCGTGCAAAATGAGTATACACCTATAGTTTCAGTTTCATCGATACGTCCTTGATCTTAAATCACCCTGACAACCAAACCATTTCAATGTCACCCCAGCCAAAATATTACCAAACTGGAAGACTGGAACAAACCGTGCGCCATTTATTATTGTCGTTTGTCTAGTCTGTGATGTCATCAATTGTCTTTGGTTATGGGCCATCAATCCAGACGTTTTGACGTTTACTTACAGTTGGGGTCCGATTTGATGGGACAAGTCTGGTTTAAGGATGGTTATAATACTCGTATAAAGGGTGTGATAGGTTTTTTGGTAATGTTTTTTTTTTTTTTACAATTATGGCTATGCCACTGGCTTGGTTACAAGGCTTTTAAGCAAAGTCTTAATTTGATCACTATCACTTTTTCTTTTTCTCCATTATAATGCAGATGTAACACATTCTAATGTATTTTGCAGTATTTGGCAACAAATGTGTCGAGTCAGCCTTCTCGGCAAACTTCGCTGAGGTAGTCAATACTACAATAAAATTCTCAGCTCCATTTCACCGAGTTCGCGGCTGTTTTCAATGATTCTACATATTGTCCAGTTGCGTAGATACTTGAGACACAAAACTACACCGATTTTACATCACAATATCTACTAGGAATCAATAAGCAAATAATTAAAACAGTTACTGCACTTCACTCGAGAAAATCCCGCCAAAAACCCCGGTAATGTTTTATGATTACTCATGGGGTTGTAAGTTGTAGAGTAAAATCCCAGAGCCAAGACATGACTTATTTTCTGGTTAGCAAAGTTTTTGGTATTGAGTAATGTTAGTACGAGTATGTATTATGTACCTGCTAACTTGGGCCGACGGCCAGTTTACCAGGCGCTAAAGTTACGTAATATAAATTATTCATTCAATTTGAGTGCTGGTTTTTAACAGAAAAAGGAGGAGGTTCTATGTCCGACTGTATGTATGTTTTTTTTTTATATGTATGTCCACCGATTTCTCCGTCAGACTGTGTAGACCGATTTTCAAAATTCTTTTTTTATCCGAAAGAATAGGTGGTCCCATATAAATTTTATCGAAATTGCTTTAGCGCTTTTTGAAAAACTGAACAAAAACAAAAAATACGTGTACGTTAGACGTTTTGGTTTCCTCCATTTACGAGTAAGTTAAAATGCCACGTTCCATGTTATTGGGGTTTGTAGTTCTGGGGTATAATAACTAAAAAGTGAAAAATATTTTTTTTTACAAAAAAAAAACAACCGACTTCCAAAAAAAGAAATAAGTTAGTACTTACTTACACTAAAAATTTAAAAATAACTTTAATTTCGGCAGTTGGTGTCAAAAAAGAAGCGTTGTTCATACATGATGCGGGCTGCGTTCGCTTTGACGTGACCGCAGGCCGCAGAACGCATCCAGTGTGACAAATCCTTAAGCGTATTTTTATGAAACTTTCAACATATTAAAGATAATTTAAATATTTTTCTTTTAGTATACGTATTTAAGTGTAATACCTGTTCTTTTATGTATAACAAATGAATAATGCGTCTAATTTGCGACAGCGCTCCTTGTTGGGTGAGTCCTGTTAGTGAGTGGACGAACGACGCGTTGCGTGAGCTCAGTACAGAACACGCAAGCTAACCACTCAAGGTCGTTGGCATATAACTGTGCCTTAACGAGTCACAGCTGCCCTGGCACAGGTAACTGAAGAAACTCAGGTGGGTTTTTGTATGTAAGAGTCTGTGACGCCTTCTCGCTTCACTCAGTGGAATCCACCGGGAGAAGCTGTTTAATGATTTCCAACCCTGATATTAATATTACGTATAAATAAATTTACAACAGTTGGTTTTGAGGATTGTTTGTACAACTACATCGTTAATTCAAACAATCAGCAAAACCAGCTGTAAACTAAGTTCAATTAACTACATTATTATTATCTCTGACCTCAGAGCTGTCTAGTTATAATTAACTTTCGGCAAACTTAAATAGAACTATTTCCATCATAATAATACTAAATGTATGAATGTTTTTTCATTGTTAGTAGCTACCTTACCATGGATTAATTTCCGACTTTTACGCCGGCAAAGCCACAGGCAAAAGTTAGTTCATTAAACGCCATTACAGTAAACTTTTGGTCTCTTAATAATTTATCATTTGTGTTAATGATAATAAATGAAGTTTGCTTTTGGAAGCAAATTAATTAAATTTAAGGGTGAATTCCGTGAACTTGGCCTTGACAGCGTCGTTGGTACAGTCAAGTGCTACTACTGAGCGTGAGATCTGGGTTTCAACCCCCTGGTTGGGTAAAGTTTTAATTTTTAGAGTTCCGAAAATCCGAATGAAAAAACGCAACCCTTATAGGATCACTCGTGTGTCTGTCTGTATGTCCGTCTGTCACAGTTAATTTGCTCCGAATCTGCTGGACCGATAGAGTTGAAATTCGGTACACACATCTGTGACCCAAACACGAACGTGTGCCCTAAAAAAATATTTGGAATATTGGGGTCACTTTTGGGTTGAAAATCGGAAAATTAAAATGCAAAGTTTTTCAAAATGTGCCGTGCAATTTAACAAATGAAAGGTTGTATAGTGGCTTGAATGTATTTTTTTCATACTTTCAAAACATATAGTTTTAAAGGTGAAAGTTAAAATTCTATTAGTGAAAACTGTGTTATACGAGGGCGGGTCAATAAGTCCGTGACTTTTGGAATAAAACACAGATTTTTTGATAAATAAATCATTTTATTTTTCAACGCAGTCTCCCTTGAGCTCTATACACTTTGTCCAACGCTTCTCCAATTTTTTTATCCCTTCCAAAAAATATGATTTGTCGAGGTCCTCAAAATAGGCCTTTGTTTGCGAGATGACTTCATGATTGGAGTCAAATCTTTTTCCACCAAGCCATTTCTTCAGGTTTGGGGACAAGAAGTAGTCACTCGGAGCCAAATCTGGAGAATAGGGTGGATGAGGGAGCAATTCATAGCCCAATTCATGGATTTTTGCCATGGCAACTGCACATGTGTGCACCCTTGCATTGTCTTGGTGGAAAAGAACTTTTTCCTTGGCCAAATGAGGTCGGTTTTTTTTCAAATCGTCATTGAATCGGTCCAATAAGTTGGCATAATATTCCCTATTGATTGTTCTTCCCTTTTGAAGGTAGTCAATGTGGATTACCCCGCGTGCATCCCAAAAAACAGTCGCCATAACTTTATTGGCTGACAAACCCACCTTGGCCTTCTTTGGCGCCGATTCACCCTTAGAAACCCACTGTTTTGACTGTTGTTTGGTCTCTGGTGTGTTGTGATGGATCCATGTTTCGTCCACGGTTACAAAACGGCGCAAAAACTCCTCCATATTGCGATTAAACAACGCCAAACCATCCTGTGAAGTTGTTACACGATTGCGTTTGTGGTCGACTGTGAGCAAACGCGGCACCCATCTTGCGGAAAGCTTTCTCATGCCCAAGTGATCATTCAAAATTGAAACCACTGAGCCATGCGAGATCCCTACGGCTTCCACAATCTTTTGCACTTTCAATCTTCGGTCGGCCAATACCATATCGTGAATTTTTTCGATTGTTTCGGGTGAAGAGACCTCAACTGGGCGTCCAGGACGTTCGGCATCTTCAGTGCTTGTACGGCCACAACGAAATTCAGTAAACCACTTTTTTACCATTGAAATCGATGGTGCAGAGTCCCCATAGTATTTATCAAGCTTAGCCTTGGTTTCTGGGTAGGGTTTTTTTTCGCAAAAAATACTGCTTAATAAGCACACGAAATTCACTTTTTTCCATTTTTTCCTCAAATTACTGGGTAGTCTGATAAAGATAGCTGTCAAACACAAACTAACTGACGCAGCAAGTTCAAATTTTGACAGGAGTCAACTGACAGATGCCTGTTGACAGGAGTAGTGTTGCTTTTTCAGTAAAGAGGTCAGAAATTCAAAAAGTCACGGACTTATTGACCCGCCCTCGTAAAATCCATTGCGTGGTTTAGGAGGAGTTAGCAGAGAAACAGACAGACGAGGAAAGCGACTTAGATTTGTACCCACTACCTACGAACGGGGTGAATAGGAACGAAGGGGTAACAAAACTTTGATTAGGATTTACACTATGATACCCTAATATTGGTTTCCAGTAAAGCATCGATTTAGTTTTTATAACAATTCATGAATAAATTGGAGTACTTAAATGCTACAAATATTTTTTAAGTAACGTGGAAAACCCCTTCAAAGTTTTGTTTCTATTCACCACGGGGTTCCTATTCACCCTGATTTAAACTGTTAGTAACTCATTAAAAATATTGGCTGACATATCCGATACATTTCGCTTTAGCTTTTTAGAGTAATGATCGGTTACTGAATTAAGAATGCGAGTATTTGGCAATTTTTGGCAATGTTTGCTCCTAACTCCAAATTCTCAATTTGAAAAGCGGCTTTTACAGATATTATTCACGTAACTCAAACGAATACAGGCTTGTTCTACTAAGTTACAGTTTCAACTACAAGAATATAACTATTAACAATAAGAAAACATTATGTAATGAACATACAAACAGTATTGTTTAATTGTAAAACATTGTTGTTTATGGTCAATGAAGGTTTGAGAATGTAATTAGGTTTCTGGAGGACAAAATTTCAAATAAATTAGAGGAATAATTAGTATTTATATAATAGGGTTTGTAGCATTGTTCGTTTAATTTAAATCGTAATTTAGGCTTTTGGGCTTAGTTTTCCTTACGTTTTCTGTTATATGGGGCTCGTGGCTATGGTCAGACCTGCTGTCTTGTATGGTTCAGAATGTTGGGCCACAAAAGGGATGAATGAAAAGCAATAATTGCATGCGGCTGAGATGAGAATGCTAAGAGCGATGTGTGGTGTTACGCGCATGGATAGAATTAGGAATGAGTATATAAGAGGAAGTCTGAAAGTGGCACCGCTGACTGAAGAGTTGTGTGGAAATCGGTTGTCGTGGTATGGGCATGTGAAGCGGAGGAATGAAGAAAATGTCGTGAGGAAGGCTTGTGTATGGATGTGGATGGCTATAAGAGTAGGGGAAGGCCAAAGAAACGATGGTTGGACTGTGTGAAAGAGGATATGCGTAAAAAGGGGGTGACTACAGAGATGACGACTAATAGAGGAGTATGGAAGAAAAAGACAAGTTACGCCGACCCCAAATAAATTGGGATAAGGGCAGGAGAATGATAATGATGGGGCTCGTGGCTAACAACAATGAAACAACAGACGTACGTGTCAATCTTAGCTTTGCGGAGATAAAACCGTGGATGGGCGACTATCTAGACGCATCTGAGCGTCACTGTGGGGTGCCAACTGAAAATCAGTGTTGGGTGTCCGAAGCCCAGCAAATGCTGAGATGGTAACTCTTTCAGTATGGGCACGCTCAGCACAAATTTTATTATATCTTCGTTCTATTCCTTTCTTTTACCATTTCTTTGTGCTGTTGTGTTGTGTCTGTGTTCAATAATGCTTTCTATTCTATTCTAACATTAATAATACTTGCTGTGACGTCACCCACCGTGGCGCGGAATGCAGCGGGTGCTGTCATCCGAAGATCTTTGACAATTGTTACGGGTAGTCAGGTCTTGCCAATGGGTATCGTGTTACCCAGTTACTGGGTAAAACAATACACATTGGCAAGCAGCAATTTAACTGCTTCCAGTTAGACTGGAAGAAAAAACTTTTTTTACAAAAATATAGAACCGGCTTCCACAAAAAGTGCAAAATAACTTTAATTTCAAGAAATTTTAGTTTTCACTTTTTAGTTGTGGTTTCCCATTAAATTGTGTTAACAATACATATACATTAGATCGCAGCAATCGCGGTTGATTTGCTGTAAATTTTTGAAGAGTTCCGTTGTCTGTCTCCAAAACTCATCATCAGATCTATATGAAATTTAAATGGGACCATTTCGGAATAAACCCCTTTCGAACAAAAAAAAATTTGCAAATCCGTCAATATATGACGGAGTTATTCCTGAACATACATAAAAAAAAATACAAACATGCGAATTGATAAAATTCCTTCTTTTTGAAGTCGGTTTAAAACCCCAAAATAGGGAAAAGGCAAAGCAGATGATGAAGTGGGGACCTTTTTTAATTTTCAAAAATACTATTTGAATATTCTTCTTCTTTCCAATTTTTTTTTGAAACGATGCCATTAGCTGCCACTAGAAATTACTTCTGTACCTATTGTGAATGTAACTGTAATGTAATAAATAATGTAACAAACATGTAACTCACACACAAAAGACACACAGACTCGAAACGACTATCTGCTAATAAGACTATCTTAAAAATATTTGTTCCGTGCGGGAATCGATCCCGCGACACACAGCGCAGTAGCCAAACGCTCAACCACTGCACCAACCGTGTCGCCAAATTAAATTTTATCTGACCAGTACTTAGCAACCTAAGCGCTATTATTGACCTCGTCTTCCAAGATTAACACATTGAAAATCCACCTAAATCATAACACTGACAATTTCCTCATCTATTTTTACACAGTTCACTGAACCCTAAATACCCCAGAGGATTTCAGTGATAAATAATATCATATATATCTACCGTTATTTGGAACGGTTCCCTAATGTGCCCAATATTAACGATCTTACATGGGACGGTTCCGTACATAGAAATAACCCTAAATCATAACATATATGTAATTGGAACCAATTTAGGTTCAAAATTGGGTAATTATTGCGACCTTCGTGCTCGTTGTTGAATATGAAGCAGCTGTACGGATCGATCCATGAGGTTAAGGCGCAGTTAAATGCCAACGACATTGAGTAGTTAGCTTGCGTGTTCTGTACTGAGCTCACGCAACGCGTCGTACATCCACCCAGTAATAGGACTCACCCAGGAAGGAGCGCTTTCCCAAATTAGAAGCATTATTCATTTATTATACATAAAACAACAGGTATTATACTAAAACACGTATACAAAAAGATAAACAAATAAATTATCTTTAAAATGGTAAAGCTTTCATAAAAAAACTTTCTGCTGAAGCAATTTCGATAAAATTTATATGGGACGACCTCGGGAGTATATTCTTTCGGATAAAAAAAGAATTTTGAAAATCACTCTACAACTGACGGAGAAATCGGCGGACATACATATAAAAAAAAAAACATACATACAGCCGAACATAGAAACTCCTCTTTTTTAACCGACTTCGAAAAAGGAGGAGGTTATCAATTCGGATGTTTGAATTTTTTTTTTTTTTTTTATGTATGTTCGGGCATAACTCCGTCATATATTGACGGATTTGCAAAATTCTTTTTTTGTTCGAAAGGGGTTTATTCCGAAATGGTCCCATTTAAATTTCAAAAAGATCTGGTGATGGGTTTCGGAGACAGACAACGGAACTCTTCAAAAATTGACAGCAAATCAACCGCGATTGCTGCTATTGTATGTATAAGAATTGTTAACACAGTTTAATGGGGAACCACAACTAAAAAGTGAAAAATAAAAAACATTTTTACAAAAAAATAGAACCGACTTCCAAAAAAAGTGCAAAATAACTTTAATTTCGGAAGTCGGTGTCAAAAAACGAAGACACAAAACAGAAACACCGACTTCCGAAATTAAAGTTATTTTGCACTTTTTTTGGAAGTCGGTTCTATTTTTTTGTAAAAAAGTTTTTTTGGAAGTCGGTTCTATTTTTTTGTTAAAAAGTTTTTTTTCGTAAGTCGGTTAAAAATACGCTTACAAATAGATTTTGCGTGATTTCACATATCAAATTACGAAAGAAATTCTCTAGAGTAACATTTATATTTTTCAAAGAAATAAGACTAGTCGTTTAGACGTGATCTTCAATTAAAAATCATTAAAAGTCGTATAACTGCGTAACAGTTATACGAATTTTAATGATTTTTTTTTTTGTTGATTGTTTTAACTTTAATTTCCGAAGTCGGTTTCGAAAAAACGAAGAAACAAAAAAAGTGCTAAGTTATTTTGCACTTTTTATGTTCTTATTTTTATTGTTAATAGGCACGCGTTTAATATTCTAGGCTGTATAAGCTTCATTAATAGCCAATCCTTTACGGATTGGGTAGATGTGTTGTTGTATCAGACTGTTATAAATATTGATAAGTCTGTGAGGTTAAGTCCCTCTAGTACAAAACACGTGTAAGATTTACAGCCTTAGTTATATGTAGTCCATATGGTTAGTTTAAACTCTGATTAACGGATTCTAAACTCAAAATAATGTTATCTTGAGCTTAGAATCCTGAAAAGTCCTGGGCAGATGTATGTACATCTGCCCAGGGATTGTGGATAAATTCGAAATAGAGTTATCGCGCCCGTGGGTACTCAGGGCAGGGAAGAAACAGGGGTGAGTTTTAGTCAGTAAGAGTCTGACACGCCCATGCTCAACCCAGAGCGGGAGAAGTCATAGGATGAGTTCCTACCCCCCAAAAAAGGCCCTTGGCACAGGCAACTGAAGGAACAGGGATGGGTTCTAGTCAGTAAAAGTCTGATACCTTTCCGCTCCACCCAGCGCGGGAGATGTCATTGGAAGATTTCTCACCGTCCGAAACAAAAAAAAGGGGATGAGGGCTACTGCACTTCACAGCCGCCATAAAAGTATTTTATTTATCCATCACAACCACATATTTAAAAAAAAAAAAACTAATTTATTAACACGCTTACAGCAGTTAAAAGTGACAGTAATAAAACCTTCACTTGTAACTTGTAAAAAATTCTTAGAAGTTAAATTTGACCCACTTCCCGGTTTCCGTTTGAGTTGAAATTTTGCATACATGTTAAGTTTGGATGACAATGCATGGTTCGCTAAGTGACATTATTCTATATCCAATATGACGAACTCCCAAAGATTGCTATTGCGACTTGTTATTTTTTACGCATTCCCGTGACCATATCACGGGAATGCGTAAAAAATAACCATATCACGGGAATGCGTAAAAAATAACAAGTATCAAATGAAATCTGAGAAAAATACTAAAAATAAAAAGCGTGTATTTTAGTTTTTATTGAACTATAACATCTTTTATTGCTACAAGCCTGTAAAGATTGTTGTCATGATGTCCTAAACTACTAATATACTGATACTGTCAGGTCAATTTATCGGGTCCGCGCCCACTCGACTCTCTTAGACTCGACCCGAAGATTAATACCAGATATTTTACTACCAATTCAGTGCAATTTATCCTGGTAGTCAGTGATTTCGTTTAAAAAATATAGCTTTATAAAGATAACCTCGCTTTGGAAACAATAGACGAATCAGCTCATATCTATTGTTCGAACTGGTTCTGTCTCTTTCTAGTTAACTAACTAATAAATAACTAACTAAAAATTAACTGATTCAAAACTGTTTAATTATTTGTATTTTGGTTTTTTCATGTCAATTATTTATAGAAATTTTGTTGATTTTGTACTGTAAACTGTAATCTGAATGTTGATTATGTATGTAATTTAGTCAATCATGTTTTTTTTTATATTTATTTTAGAAGTTAGTACCTAGTAGGTAGGTACTACCTACTTGTTAACCTAATAATTATAATCACGTATGACTGATTTGGTAAATATCACAGTGCCACTAGCTAAAAGATTGTAATGATAATTATCGTCTTTGCACTTTGTAGTAAAAATGTCTGTGATTTTTACTACAAAGTACAAAGCGTGCTATATTAAAATGGCACCAAACAAAAATTATTTAAATTTTACACTCTGTGGTGCAGACCTGCTGACTGTGCATCGACGTTTTTACGCCTATCAAAATATAAATATCTTCGGGTCGAGTCTAAGCGGGTCGAGTGGGCGCGGACCCAATTTATACCGCCTTAAAGTTATTCGTAGAAGTTTTTAAATTCACGCAAAACTTTTTTCAGTAGTTCTCTTAGAATTACTAATGCTGAGGTACTGAGATAATAATAATCAAACTTAAGTTTATAAAAACCGCTGGATCAAAGAATTTAAAAGCTCTCCATAGCGCACTTCTGGTCATCAAATTGTAAGTAAGAAGGTAAAATTTTACGATTAGTGGTCATACAAGCCACTATCTAGAGCACAATGTTGTGGAACACGATGAAGGCAGCGATTAGGGGTTGAATGGAATCCTTGCGGTGTTCATGTATTAAAAATTTATATTTTTATATAATATTGAAATTACACTAGGTTTCTGAGATATCTATTCATAAGAGGTCTTATCTTTACTACCTAAATATTATACACATACTAGCTTTGCCTGGGTTTGGCTTTGGGTTTTTTTTTTCCACAAAAAAAAGGTAGGTACCTTCCTTGCGTTTTTGGTTGGGTTAGCCTGGAAAACACCGACTTCCGATTTTACTGTCTTCTTTTTTGGAAGTCGGTTGTATTTTTGTAAAAAGTTTTTTTACTCTCGTAGTCCGATGGGACGGCGTTCAGTCCCCAAGCCAAGCCTTCTTAGGCTTTCCATTGGGAAATTATCAGTTACAGCTTAGTCTAGACTTAGATAAATGACAATAGGCACTAGCACTATTATTAAAGTGCCAAAGTGGCGATAGCGTGCCAGGAATCACCGTCGTAAGGCTGAGGCGGAAGGAACGGTGACACACGCTCGAGCGTTGGCGCCAACGGCTACAGCAGCCGCCATTTTCTCGCAAGTGCGTTGTCGAAGCCGTCCTGCCGAACTTCAGGCTGAAAAGAGGGGAGCGCACTCAGGTGCTGGGCCGGACACGGTTGCTTCGGAGAGTATCCGAATTGGATTGTGCGAGAGGCCAAGGCAAATTGCCACCATTGTAGAGGTGACCTGGATTCTGCACAGCACATGCTCAAGGAGAATAGCGAGTGAGCGACGGGTCCTGGTCGCCTGGATCGGGTGAGATCTGTCTCTGCCAGCAGTAGTGAGGACTATGTTGGGGGAGACCGAGTGAATCCAGGGAAGACGGTGTCATAATGATGACATGCTACCGTGCACAGCGAGGCTCAAAGGAAAGCCCTTTCAGTCTCCTCGGGGATGTGTCTTTACAGGCATTGCATATGGGGGGTTACGGAATGGTCTTTGGACCCCCATGATCAGTCATCATGATCCATACTCCCCGGTCTTATCCCCAAAAAAAAGTGTACCAACGCTGTCTATAGAGGTGTGATGTTTTGCTGCCAAAAATCGGAATATGAATCTGTAACTAAATATTACCCCAGTCACGTTCCCCCGCAGGGGTCTGAAGTAAGTTTGTTTCAATTAGAACATGTTGTGAGTCTACACAAACATTTACTAGTAAATATTTGTACTACGTCTGGAATGAATACTGAATACTAAGTTATGGGCAAATATTACTCACATTAAATCAGATTAATATTCTACTTTCACTATCGCCATGGTGTGAGCTTTTGACGTAGGTATGCAGGGAGAACGAGGTATTTTTGTTATTGCGACAAGCTACACTATTCCCAACAATTGCAACTCCTGAAAGCCAGAATCAACCAACAGTGGTGATCACTAGAAAAACGCCGAGGGAACGAAGCTCGACGAGTCCCAGGGAACGATTAAACTGTCTTGGATCCTGCAACGAAATTAATCAGAAAAGAACATCGGAGGAGTAAGAAAGGAGAATGAGGTTCTTATATTGCCCAAACTAACAAAGAAAACTAATAAGTCGTTGTCAGTTGTAGGGACAAGCTACAATAAACAGGTAAAACACAACACTGCGGCCATCTTATTATTACACTGCAAAAAAGTTCCCTGGTCAGAGAAAAACTTTCAGAAACCAGACCTATTCATGTCACATGTTTTCCTTCACCCTTAGTACATTATATGTTATATGTTTGAGCCGTTTGGGGTTGAAACACTAGGGCTATGGGGCCCGTGTGCTTGTCGAGTTTTCTGGATGTCAGTAAACAGCAAGTCGACTTTTCTTTGGCCAACGAATCACCATTGCTATTCAACGTGGCAATGCTGCCAGTGTTCTGGGTACTCAACGATGTGGATGTTTTTTAGGGTTCCATACCAGAAGGGTCCTAACGGAGCCCAATTGCTGTCGCTCACGTGTTGTTCCGAAGAAGTTTTTAACTTTCCATTGACATATGAACTTGAAATTTGGTGATAATGTTTATTATTACGTAAGTATATTTTACTAACGAACACCAAATATATTAATAAATCAGATTTTTCTTTGATAACTCCCTCCTTTGGTACGGAACCCGAAATGTGCGAAGTCCGACACGCACTTGGCCGGTTTTTTTAATGCCAAATAAGTTCTTGTCGTACACGTTTTTACATATTATTATATTCAGTTTGTATTTGTCACCGGATAATTGTAAGCACTTTTATTTAGTGAAAAATCCCGTAAAACTGTAAACTCTTAATTTTCACTATGACTCACATTATTATCTAATTATCAAATTTAAATGACATTTATTATATTTGGAATAATTAATTCATAATATATAACAAGAGTTTATTTATTACAATCTTACGGTTATTAGTATAAAATAGATTAAAACAAACTCTATACACTTTTCTTTAAAACTTTTTTTTAAGTAAGTATAATTGTAGTTATATTTAGCTCTTATATGTAAAATGAAAATGGTGAATTACATAAGAATATACTGAGCTTACGTATCTGTTACGTTACCCTACTTAGGGCCAATTTCACCATTCGCTCTATAAACTAAGTTTTACTGAACTAAGCTTAGCGTAAAAAATAAAAACCATAAAAAAGATTATAGTGAGTTAACCTTAAAAGGTAGTCATATGCTGTCGCGGACTTTTTTTTAGAACTTTAAAAGGAGAACAATTCCGTCATAAATATTTTTTGCGTAACTTTAACAGTTTACGCAGCGTACGCAACTGAAGCTCTCAAAAGGATTTTTTTCCCGTTTTTGCCACATTTTTCATGATGCTTCGCTCCTGTTGATTGCAGCGTGATGTTATATAGCCTATAGCCTTCCTCGATAAATGGACTATTCAACACAAAAATATTTTTTCAATTCGATCCCGTAGTTCCTGAGATTAGCAAACAAACAAGCAAACAAACTCTTCAGCTTTATGACAGCGACTAAACGCGTTTAAGCGAGCTTAAACGTTGAAATTGGTGAAATCGGCCATCGGATTAGTAAGCAAAATTTCAACTTATCTTCTTACATCACGTCACGAGTTTACGACCTAAAAATTCATACCTACCTAAAACCATGACAAATACCGCTCCCACATACACATCAGGGTTTCAAGATCACACGTGTCGATACACAAATGAAGCATCCTTAGACGAACTCAATATTTCAAACTTCTTCAAGGTTTTACCTATAAAACAGCCATTTTCTTGTGATACTTCGTTTGCTCATAAATAAGTTTATCTGGTAAAAGTTGGCAGTTTTGAACAAACTTGTAATGATATGCGTGTTTCATGAATAAACAACGGAAAGTTTTTTTGATTTTTAACCGACTTCGAAAAAGGAGGAGGTTATCAATTCGGATGTTTGTATTTTTTTTTTTTTTCCGTCATATATTGACGGATTTGCAAAATTCTTTTTTTGTTCGAAAGGGGTTTATTCCGAAATGGTCCCATCTAAATTTCAAAAAGATCTGATGATGGGTTTCGGAGACAGACAACAGAACTCTTCAAAAATTGACAGCAAATCAACCGCGATTGCTGCTATCATAGTCTATGAATTGTTAACACTGTTTAATGGGGAACCACAACTAAAAAGTGAAAAATAAAAGACTTTTTTACAAAAAAATAGAACCGACTTCCAAAAAAAGTGCAAAATAACTTTAATTTCGGAAGTCGGTGTCAAAAAACGAAGACACAAAACAGGAACACCGACTTCCGAAATTAAAGTTATTTTGCACTTTTTTTGGAAGTCGATTCTATTTTTTTGTAAAAAAGTTTTTTTTTGACATATTAACTTTGGCTACATAACATACATAAACAAGTTCTTTGAAAACATTTGCATAAGAATCTAGCTGGTAGAAGCTGGTGGAAGACAGAAAGACGAAATTCTAGAGAAATCATTTTGGGAGATTTTTTTTAAAATGAACCCTCACTATCGTTGGCCAAATAACTTATGAAATCAACGTTTTTTATGAAGAATTTTAAAGGAGTTGCATTTTTCATACATTTTCGTAATTTATATAACAGCGATGAACACTAGTGTTTTAAAACTTTTATGCAATAATGTTTAAAAACTAAGATAACGTATGCCACTTAAATTAAGCAACAAAAATAAGTTTTGGCTAAGTTTAAACAAATATTGTGGTCATTTCTGCTAACAAAAAGAGGAATCATTAACCGACTTTCGAAAAAGGAGGAGGTTCTATGTTCGACTGTATGTATGTTTTATGTATGTCTGCGCATTTCTCCGTCAGTTGTGGACCGATTTTCAAAATTCTTTTTTTTATCCGAAAGAATGTACTCTCGAGGTGGTCCCATATAAATTTTATCGAAATTGCTTTAGCGCTTTTTGAGAAACTGAACAAAAAAGAAAAATACGCATATCTTGATGACGTTTTTGTGTTCTCCAAATGTTTAAATTCCACGTTCCATGTTATTGGGGTTTTTAGTTCTGGGGTACAACAACTAAAAAGCGAAAAATAAAAAACTTTTTTACAAAAAAAAAAAAACAACCGACTTCCAGAAAAAAAATACACTAAAAATTTAAAAATAACTTTTATTTCGGAAGTCGGTGTTTGTAATTTATTTCTTCGTTATTTGACACCGACTTCCGAAATAAAAGTTATTTTTTAATTTTTAGAGTATTTTTTTTTGAAAGTCGGTTGTTTTTTTTGTAAAAAAGTTTTTTATTTGTAAGGTATTTTTTTTTGTTTATAAAACTATAAGTACGAGTAATAAGGTTTTTTTACTATTGGCAGTTGTCTATGACGGTCATTATTCGATATAATATCAAACATTTGATGAATATTTTTATTCATAGAAGTGACGAGGTTCTCTATTTGTGAAAAAAAAACGCCATTTCCATATGTAAGGACCCAATATAATCTAACTAGCCTAAGATCCTGCCAGCGCGGCAGCGGCTTCGCCCGCGTGGATTTAGTAATTCCCCTATTATTAAATATATTTATATGCATATATGTATATACCGACATATAGTCGTGCTATTCAAGACTTTGATCTATCTCTGTGCCAAATTTCATTCAGATCCGTTTAGCCGTTCCGGCGTGAATGAGTAACAAACATCCATCTATCTATCCAAACTTGCGCGTTTATAATATTAATAGTAGAATTGGTAGAATTCACGTGATACTTTATTTGAACAAAAAACACTGACTGAATATGTCCACTCAAAGCTGTGTGGTTCTTTCTTCAAAAAACGTACACTGCTGCATATAGGTCGTGTGGGTTTTCACATTAAAAGCCATATTTGACACGGTCTTCATAATAATATGCGATCTATCAAGATAATGTCTGGACTTTTAAAGACACTGACCTTTTTTTTTCAGAGTAGTCAGATGGAAAACAGACCCTCGTGTCTAATATATTTTTTTTTTTTGAATAAAAAATGTGTATGATGTTCATTACAGAAAAAAACATCAATAAATAAACCTATTTCTGATATTTTTATTATACATTATAGCTATAAATCAACCCGTCTCAGCTTCGCACGGGTACAAATTATACACATAAACTTGCCTCATTAATCACTCTGTCTATTGCCAAAAGCCGCATGAAAATCGGTTCAGTAATTTTTGAGTTTTTGAACAGACAGACAGACGCGGTGGGGACTTTTGTTTTATAATATTTAGTGATTAAAGCAATCAAGTGCCTCACTTTTTCATGCTTACCTGCTCATCAGTAAATATTATAGAACAAAGACCTCCGCCGCGTTTGTCTGTCTGTACAAATATGTTCCCGAATAATTTAAAAACTAGTGCACGGTTTTTAATGCGGTTTTCACTAATATATAGAGTGATAAACGAGAAAGGTTTGTGTGTAAATTTGCACCCGTGCGGAGCCGGGGCGGGTGTCTAATATATTATATTACAGGAATCAAGTGCAAAACCTTAATCTTTCATGCTTATCTACGCACGGAAAAATATAGGAACTCTCTATATATAGTCGGATAGTTATGATCCACCCTTTTACCATTCTTTGTTCAGTGGTTCCACACATGGAGCGCTAGAACAAAAGGCTTATTGTTCTCCGTTAGTCGCTCGTCTGGCTGTCAGTGTAGTTCAAGATATTATGATATGAACATAATAATCCTATTCTACTACTAATATAATAAAATAGATAATCTATATATTATTACGTCATACATGAACCAAAAACGTTGTACCCATTTTTACGAAAATTACGCGGACGGAGGAGGCGCAGTTAAAGTTTTATATGGAGAAGAAGTGCAGAAATCAAATGTTTTTATATAATATACATTTCAAATAAATTAAAAAAAGACCGGCCACATGTATATGTGGACTTTGCATATTTAGGGTTCCGTACCAAATGTATTTTTGAGTATTTGTATGGCTTTGAGTCAACAAGATGCCATGCTTATACTGTGAAAATTTGAAGATTGTAGCTCCAACCGTTTGGCTTGAAAACCTATACAGACGGACAGACGGACACGTGAGTGTCAGAAATAGGGCTCCGTTTGGACTCTTCGGTTACGGAACCCTAAAAACAACATTACACATACTGTCATGCATTTGATACACTCACACAATTTCTATGAATAATTATCGAATTTCGACCACTGGGCCACCACTAGTATAAGAAAATAGATGTAATCAATCATGCCTTGTCTAAACGGATTTAGATGAAACGAGGGTTATAGGCAATGGTCTGAATTAGAACGTAAGATACCTTTTTTATTCTGCTCTTTATTCGTTTATAAGGTTCCAAACGTCCGAATGAAAAAACGGAACCTTCATAGGATCACTCATGTATCATTAACAGTAAAGGAGCTTACTCCCTGCTTACTGAATAGGGTAGTGTCCTCTGGGTATGAAACAAATAATTCTATTAAGTTCGTAAGTTAGATTATCAAAAAATATTGGACAAGTAATAACAGCCGCACGGGTCGATCCATCAGGTTAGGCTACACTTGCCAGGGTTGGTCCATAGATGGGTCTCTTTACATACCAAGACTCCTCCGTGCGTCGCAAAGCACATTAAGGCGCTATTAACTGCCAATGACCTTGAGTGGTTAGCTTGCGTGTTCTGTGCTGAGCTCACGTAACGCGTCGTACGTCCACCCAGTAATTAGGACTCGCCCATCAAGGAAAACCGAAATTAGACGCATTATTAATTTATTACACATAAAACAACAGGTATTAAACTAAAACACTTAGACTAAATTATAAATAATTAAATGGTGAAGATTTCATAAATATACGCTTTATAGTTTTTGCGTGATTCTCATTTTTTTATCCACGTTAGACATAACTTTACAAATTAATTACACTATGTTGTAAAAATATAATTTTAAATATTCTCGAATCAAATTACGACAGAAAATGTCTAGAGTGACATATATTTTTTTCAAAGAAATAAGACTAGTTGTTTAGGCGTGATGTTCAATTAAAAACCATTAAAAGTTGTATAACAGCGCGTTAAGCCGTTGGCCCCGACTGCCAATCGTGGATCTTTGACAGTCGTTACGGGTCGTCAGAAGCCTGAAAGTCTGACAACCAGTCTTACCAAGGAGTATCGTATTACTCAATAACTGGGTTGTGGAGGTCAGATAGGCAGTCGCTCCATGTAAAATACTGGTATTCAGTTGCATCCGGTTAGACTGAAAGCCGACCCCAAGATAGTTGGGCAAAGGCTAAGCAAATTGATTAATTTTTTTCTTTACCAAACTAATAAAAAATTACAAAGATATAACGCATCAAAGTTTAGGAGTGGGAGCTTGTTACGTCAATAAACATTACAAATTGTACTGAACACGATATGAGATATGACGGCACGCGAAATTTCAACGCACTGTATCGTCCTCAGTTTAGGTTTACGTGACCAAAAAAAATATACGTGTCTAATATTTTCAGCAATCTAACAGAGAGACTAATTAGATTTTTTTAGGAAACTAGCCTATTAAGAATTAGAAGTTACGAACGTGTCAAAAACCACTTTAATGCCAACGTTTGTTGATTGATTTTCACGCTAAAGTAGACTGACAAATGCTCCACTTCAAATCCTTAATTCAGAATCCTTTTTTTTTAGACTTGGTTCAAAATAGGTTCATAATGACCTTCCCTTTTGATTTTCTTCCCAACAAAGCTACTAGGTGCTTGCTTAATTCTTATCTTTTTATTAACACAAATCAGTGTACAAAAAACCGGCCAAGTGTGAGTCGGACTCGCTCACGAAGGGTTCCGTACCATAAACCGATAATAAACTCAAAAAGAACACGTTTCTAGAAACTTTATTTTTGGTTTTTTTTTTTGGCTATCTCGTGATCCGTAATACGTAGACAGTTGAAATTTTAAAGAGGACTCCCCGGGGAGCCCCCTCTAATTTTTAATTTATTTTTATTTTTTGCTGTTATAGCAGCAACAGAAATATATATCCTGTGAAAATTTCAACTGTCTATCTATTACAGATCATGAGATACAGCCCGCTGACAGACGGACGGACAGCGGAGTCTTAGTAATAGGGTCCCGTTGGTTACCCTTTGGGTACGGAACCTTAAAAAGCGGATCCATTACTCGCTTCAAGTGGATTTATTTTGTGTTCAGTATCTTTTTTTCTTTCCCCTCGTCAGCCTTCATTGCCCCACTTTAGGCTGTAAAATGAGAACGCTTTTCATCTTATTAAAATACCGATTCTGTGAAGTCTCTGACTCGTCAGATTATTCTCTTTGAGTCCTAACAAAAAGGTCTAACTACTACAAAAAATAGATACCAACAAGCCTTTAATTTATAGTCTAAAATATAAAGGCTTGTTGGTATCTATTTTTTTTTTATAGTCTAAAATAAAAAAAAAACAGTTGCTCTTCAGGCGTCATGAAATGAGAATAGACAGACAGGCCTATTAAAAACAAAATAATAACCATTTTTAAAAAGCTTGAGAAGTTCTGCTATTAAAATAAATAAAAACACATTTATATGCTCATGCCGTTTTTCCAGGAGAGTAGCTAAAAACTAAAGAATGCTATATAGTCTTATTCCGCCAAGCCCATTCCATCATCGGATAATTAGACGTACGGCGATGTACCACCGGTGCATGGTGGACATCCCACCCACACACACAAAACGTTTCGGGATCACATTCATTGTGCGTACAGCGGTGTGAGTGGAATTCCCTGCCGGAGTCTCTGTTTCTTGTTAGCTACTACCTTTTTTTGTGGGAGTGGGCAATCATCCAATGACTTCTCATTGTCTCAATGTATGGGAAATATTATATTCACCATCATCGTCAACATTTCAGCAGAAAATCGACCACTGGTGGCATTGGCCTCCCGCAAGTGTCGGCACAAAGACAGCCGCTGGTAAAGACCAGCAGCCGTCACCAGGTCATCGGTCCACCTTGTGGACGACCGTCCAACGCTGCGTCTTCTGGTTTGCGGTCGTCACTCCAGAACTTTTCGACCATCTGTTCTGCGAGCAATGTATCCCTTTTTTTGTGGTGTGGGAAAGCATCCAATGACTTCTCCCGCTCTGGGTGGAGCGGCAGGGCGTGTCAGATTTTTACTGACTAAAACCCACACCCGTTCCTTCCTTGCCTGAGTGCTCAGGGGCGCAGTAACTCTGTTTCGAATTTATCCGCTACCCTCAGGCAGGCCTCGGCCATGACGGGCCCCGTCACGTGTTGCTGACATCTCTTTGAGGTGCGCATGGAACACTACGTGCCGTTGACTCACTCCTATTACTCGCCGTCCGCAGGTCCGTGATAGCTACAACCTGGAGGTCTTTAAGTCAATAGGTTACTTCTAGGCAAAGAGAATTAAACCACGGCTTTATATTTATAGTCATTGCTTTAAGGCAAGCGTGCTCCATCGTTGACCACGTCAGCGTTTACCATCAGGTGAGATAGTGGTCAAGCGCGAGGCTATCAATGATAATAAAAATCATTTTTACAAAAAAATAGAACCAACTCCGAAATTAATTTTTTTGGAAGTCGGTTCTATTTTTTTGTAAAAAAGTTTTTTAATTTTAACTTTTTAGTTGTGGTTCCCCATTAAACTGTGTTAACGATTCATACATATATATTACATACATATTTTGAAGAATTCTGTTGACTGTCTTCGAAACCCATCATCAGATCTATATAAAATTTAAAATGGACCATTTCGGAACAAATCCCTTTCGAAAAAAAAATAATTTTGCAAATCCGTCAATATATGACGGAGTTATGCCCCCGAACATACATAAAAAAAAAGAAATGTAAACATCCGAATTGAAAACCTCCTTCTTTTTGAAGTCGGTTAAAAAGAAGTAATAAACGCACGCCAGTTGTGAAACCTACTAACGCTCCTGAAAAAAAAACCTTCACGAAGGATCAATCAATATTCAAATTAGTACCCTTATTATAATATTGGATTTATGACCTACTGGGGAATACTATAGCTAAACTATAATTCATGATAAAATACCGATACCGAATACCTACCGATACCTGTACCGATAGAGGCTACCTCAAGTATTCTACTTGAGGTAGCCACTATCCTAATTTAGACCACATTTGACACACAAGCCCGAACCAGAGAATTAATTGGGAATTAAAGCAATTCGAGCAATTTATTACCTCACAAATAATCACGGATTGCTCTTGAAGTAATTAAAGTGTACAAATCAAAGATGGAGTCGTATTCACTTGAGATTAGCGAACTGTTTGCTTGATAATGGATCTGATTAATGTTGGAATAACTAATTTGTTGATGGAATTGCTTGTTAGGAGGTTTATGACTTTATTTATTTGTATTTAAACAGTAACATGTTTGCCTTTAACAGTCATTTAGGTAAAAGCGTCTATGTAATAAAAAAATAGTATACCAAGTAAGCACACATTTAACAAAAACATATAGTGTTCGGTCCGAGTGCATTTCCGAACGCAGCCTTGGCTGTCACACCCTCTCTTTTTATACTCTATAACTTTTTTCCGGATTCTCGCCACGGGTTTCTTGGTTAGCACGTGTGTTTTGAGAGTTTTAATTGTTTTTGAGTGATTGTTGGAACTTTTGTGACCGTTTTTATATAATTGTGTTGTCCTTGTGTTCGTAAACAGGTTTGTGTTGTAATTGTTTTGTGTATTCATAGTTTTAAACAAGATGGATAGAAATAAACCTCCCGATCCTGATCCTCCCGACATCCGAATTTCCCCTAATCTATTATCCCCTAACCCATTATCACAATTTGCAGATGTTGTTTGTAGCATCACAGATATGGAAACGACCCAGACCCATCAAACCTCACGTAAACGTCCCGGTAACGACGAAGTTCTGTCACCCACTCCTCCAAACAAACAACCGAAAAGTCGAATAGGTCGCACTAGATATTCTGTAATGGATAAGGGCCCCTATATCGTTCATGTCTCTCGCATTGAAACCCAACCAAACGCAGGCACCACGTTACATCCCGTGAACTTTGGCAAATTTCTTATGCTCAACAATGTCGCGAATGTAGTCCGCGATGGAGTAAACAAAGTTGGTCGAAATCGTGTGTCGGTAGAGTTTACTTCCCCTCAGGATGCTAACTCTTTTTTGGTGAATGGCTTGTTATTGAAGTTTAGTTATTCTGCCTCAATTCCAATATTCAATATTACAAGGATGGGCGTTGTTACTGGCGTCCCAACCGATATAACAGAAGAAGAGGCTATAACATACTTGTCTGTGCCCTCTGGATGTGGGCATATCCTCAAAGTCCGACGCATTAATAGGAAAATACAAAAAGACGGTGCCAATGAGTGGAAACCCACAGAAACTTGTGTCATTACTTTTGATGGCCAAGTATTACCAAAACGTATCTATTGCTGCTATACTTCTCTCCCAGTCGCACAGTATATATATCCCACAATTCAATGTTGCAAGTGTTGCAGATTTGGACATGTTGAAACCAGTGCAGGTCTAAACCACGCTGCAGTAAATGTGGCCACGATCACCCTGGTGATGGTTGCAACATTGCTGAAGGCGAGGCTTTTTGTGTGCTTTGCTCTGGTAATCACTTTGCCAATAGCAGGTCATGCCCCGAGCATGGTAGACAGAAGGCCATTAAGACAGTTATGGCCGAAAAAGCTATTTCCTATGTCGAGGCTAGCAAGATCATCCCAGTTCCTTCCCGTAATTATGCCAATGCTGCAAAAGCACTCTCATACCGCAAAACTGTCACTCTTAAACCCAAGACACATACCCCACTTTCCCCTTCATATGACAAGACTGTTCACCATCAATTAGTTGGTACTCCCCAATCTTCACAGCCTAATGGCTGCAATCTTAATAACAATTATGTTTCTTCCAGTAATTCTGTTTCCATTATTGAACTCCTATTAAAACTACTGCCTACTATTATCTCCTCTCCTTCTAGTTCTCAATCACCGTCCAACGTTGCCGATCAACTTATTAAAATTCTTTCCAACTTCAGAAATGGCGTCTCGCCAAGTATTCCTACAGTGGAATGTGAGGAGCGTGTGGCATAAAAAGCACGACCTCATATTTCTTTTTAACAAGTTCAAGCCTCTGGCTTGTTCCATAGCTGAGACCTGGCTCTTACCAAGTCTTAGCTTCCGTATGCCACACTTCAACATTCTACGATGTGATAGAGCCGACGGCTACGGAGGGTCAGCCCTGTTTGTCAACAATCGGGTCCCACTTTCTCCCTTATCTTTGCCTTCCCTTACAGGGGACATCAGTATTGTAGCTGGAAAAGTGGAAGGTATCACTGTGTTCTCAGTATACATTGCTCATCCTAATCATAACTTCCTAAGGATTTTGCGAAATGTTCTTGCCAATGTTCAGGGCCCTATTCTGGTTATGGGCGACTTTAACTGTCACCATTACAGATGGGGATCTGAGCGTTGTGATTCGTTTGGGATAGCTCTGGTTGAGATCTTGGACGATTTGGATCTCTGCATTTTAAATAATGGTTGCCCAACTCGCAGGTCTCCTCCTGGTCAACGGAAGAGTTGTGTGGACTTATCATTTTGCTCCAACGAGCTAGCAGCTTCGACCCATTGGGAATGTACAACCTTGTCGCATGGCAGTGATCATTATCCCATTATCATTTCTTTGATTAACAAGACTTATTTAGAAAAAAGTTCTCCTCCACTTTTGAAATACAACCTGTCCAAACCAGACTGGTCAAAGTTTGCTTCACTACTGGAGCAGAAAATTGATGATCTCCCAAATTTAAATGCAAGTTTACCCGTATCTTCTGGTCACCACCATGCCAAGAGTTGTTATGAAGGTTTTGTTGAGGCTGTAACCTCTAGTGCCGACTCTTGTTTCCCTTTGAAAAACAGTGCCCGTAATAAAATCCCGTCACCTCCATGGTGGGACCAAGAGTGTACTCTGGCGGTCAGGTCGAGGAACGAAGCCGAAGCGCATTACAATCGGGAGATGACTACACAAAATTTGTTGGCCTATTTACAAGTGAATGCCAGATCCAAGCGACTCCTCCGTAGGAAGAAGCGTGCGGGTTGGGTTAAATTCTGCACATCCTTATCTCCCTCCACCCCAATTTCAGCTGTGTGGAAGAACATTAATAGGTTTAGACATGGCTGTTCTTCATCTATCTCCTCACCAATCACTAGGGAAACAGCTGAACTTTTTTTTGATAAAATAGCTCCACCATATGTCCCACTTTCTTCTGAATGTCTTAATTTACCCCATCATATTGTTTCTAATGACCCTTTCGATGTGCCATTTACTTTGAAGGAATTGAATATGGTACTCAGTCACGTCCGGGACTCCGCACCTGGTTTTGATGGTGTGCCATACTCTTTCATTAGTCGTTCTGGGGACAAAGCTAAATTATATTTCTTAGATTTAATTAACTTTTGTTATGATCATGGTTGGGTTCCAGACCAGTGGAAACTACAAATCATCATTCCACTGTTGAAACCAGGCAAACATGTAGATGATCCGAATGGGCTTAGACCTATTGCTTTGTCTTCAGCCTTAGCCAAATTACTGGAACACCTCATCATAAATCGACTTGAGTGGATAGTCGAATCCAGAGGTCTGCTGCCGAACTACCAATTTGGATTTAGGAAAGGGCTCAGCACTATGGACAGTGTTGGCGTTTTAGTTACAGACATTCGGTTAGCGTTTTCTAAAAACGAGTCTGTTGTTGCAGCCTTTTTAGATATCTCCTCTGCATATGACAATGTTCTTCTTCCAGTTCTCAGGCAAAAATTGCACCAGCTGAGTATTCCCGGTAAGATGATCGAATGCATATGTGGACTAATTTTGTCTCGCTCCTTGGTTCTGAGAGTCCAGGGTGAGGACTTCGGGGTGAGACAGACTTGGAGGGGACTTCCGCAGGGCTTCGTCCTCAGCCCCCTACTCTATAACTTATATACAGTTGACATTGGTAGCTGCCTAAATAATAACTGTCATATCTTGCAGTATGCTGATGACTTAGCACTGTATGTGTCAGACTCTTCTATCGTTGACGCTGCGTCGTCTCTATGCCTCTCCCTGGACTCTTTGAACCATTGGCTGTTAAACCATGGGCTGTCACTATCCGCTCCCAAAAGTTCGGCAGTAATCTTCTCTCGGAAAAGATCAATCCCTCACGTCACAGTGGCCATTTCCGGAAAAAATATCCCATTATCAAATAAAGTTAAGTTTTTAGGCGTTTTCCTTGATTCGAAATTGTCAGGTAAGCATCATATTAATCATCTATTTAAAAAATGTGAACGAGTTATCTCAATATTAAAAGTTCTTGCAGGTGTCTGGTGGGGTGCTCACCCCTACACTATGAAATTAGTCTATAATGCTCTTGTCCGTAGTGTATTAGATTATGGTTCGTTCCACTTGATTCCGTGTAACAAGGGTGCCTTGGCTAGACTAGATAGGGTTCAGTCTAAGTGCCTTCGGATCATCTCTGGGTGTATGAAGTCCTCTCCTATTAACGCGTTGCAGGTCGAATGCGCTGAACCTCCCTTAGCTTTAAGGCGGCAGTATCTGGCTTCCCGTTTTTTGTCCAGACTAGTATGTAGATCCTCCCACCCTCTTATTGCAAAATTAAACGAGTTAAATGCCTTATGCAGTATCTCAAATTATTGGAAAAATAAGGAAATCCCATTAATCTTAAAACATTTTTGTATGATCCAAAGTTTAGAAAGTCCGATCGTCCAATATCCCAAAATCCCCCTTTTTAACTTCGATTATGAAGTCTTATGCTTCACTCCCAAAATCTTCTATAATATTGGTATATCCAAAAAGTCTCCTTCAGCGAATTCGGCCTTTAATGCGGTGGTAGGCGAGAGGTGGAATGAATTCCAAAAATTTTTCACTGATGCTTCCAAATTTACTGATTCCAGCTACACTGGAGCTGCGGTGTATTACCAAAGCTCTAGGATTGTTCTACAATATAAATGTCCTAAGGAATCCTCTGTGTTCACAGGCGAGTGTGTGGCTATATTAGAAGCATGTCTTTTTATAGAGTCACACCCCAACATAGATAAAGCCGTAATCTTCACAGACTCCCTTAGCTGTCTACAAGCTTTAGTTCAAAACCCCTTCAATAGTAAACTGCACAGCTCCATAATTTTAAAAATTAAAAAGGCATTGCTATCATGTGCTGATAGTCAAAGGGAAGTTCAACTAGTTTGGATACCTGGTCATTGTGGCATTAAGGGCAATGAATGCGCTGACGCCCTGGCCAAAGATGCATGCTCATCAGCGTCTGCTGACCTCTCCCACAACTCTCATCAGGGGTATGACTTGCTGAACCTGCCAAAAGCAAATCTTCAATGTGCATGGCAGGAACAGTGGAATACTACTGGTAAGAAGAAGGGTAGGTTCTACTATGCAGTTCAACCAACCATAAAAACAAAACCTTGGTTCTTCAAATATAAAAAAGTCTCTAAATCTATTTTATCCGTCCTTTGCAGAATCCGCTTAGGTTTTTGCTGTACTCCCGTCTTTCTGGAAAAAATTCGTGTTCGTGATTCCTCCTTATGCGAGTGCGGTCTAGAAGAGGGTACCCTTGATCACATATTCTTTGAATGTTCAAACAACATCCCACCTTTAGATTTATATAGCCGCCTCCCTAAATTTAAGATTCCTCTTCCAATTAATTTCCCCTCTCTTCTAACATATTCTTCGTCTGAACTGCTTGTGGCGCTGATGAGCTTCATCCGTCACAATAACATAAAACTATGAGTCATAGGCCGAAATCTATCTGTCTTTGTAGTTGTGGTATATGTATATTTAATGTTTTAACCATTATTATATTTATGTATTATTATTTTTTGTTGGTTTCAGTCCAGTACTAACCCGCCAAGTTCAACTGTATCAATCGAAGATTTTTATCGTATTCCTGTTCATTTCTTTTTTTAGTCTAATGCACACTTGCTTTTCCAATTTACTTTTGACATTGGCAGAATAGTCGACAACGGCTCTGCTTGTCATTAATAAAAATAGAATAGAATAGAACTTTTTTCCGGTCATCTGTCACTTGTTGCTTTGAGCGTAGTGAAAAAACGCGTTGGAAAGATAATTTGGTGACTTGCAATTTAATCTGGCCGAATCCGTTGGTTTTGAACCTAATTGTTTTGCTATTGAACTAAATTTGATTGAAACCCCATTTGGTGTAGTGGTGAAACGGGTTATTTTTTAAGATACTTGGTTGGTTTGCGAGAGACTACGCGCTTGTGAAATCACGGCGCCCTTTTGAAGTCACCTTTGGACTCTGGCACACCTACTGACAAGCACTACACTTCCCATTTAACTCTGACATACACACATTTACCTTACATATTTTTTTTTCCAGGGATTTTTTTAGTTTTGGGAGCAACCTGGACGAAGACTTTGGACACCTTGGGTAAGTTGTTCAAAACGTTTGTAAATTATTCTTTACACGTTTGTGATCAGGTTAGTGACGGGGATCCGACAAGCACGCTTCCACACTCTTGTTTGCTCAAGTCGGATCCTTGCCCCTGTCTTGGTCGCAAACATATAGGTACCTAGTATATGTCTATTGTTGCCGGATTATTGTAAAATCCGATGGATTACAAACAATTTCGTAAAATTATAAACTCTTTTTTCTCGGTAAGACACTGATAAATTATAAAGTTGTCGAAAGACCCACAAAAAAATAAAAAAAAACCATACATCGCAAGATTTATTACAATCCCAAAAAACCCCAATCCCAATCAATGTAATAGAATAGAATAGAATAGAATGCATTTATTTGTCAGAATATTGTATGTACAAGGCTGTTATGTGTATTAGATTTCCGATCATAATATTCTGCCGTTTCCGGCGTACAAATATGGTTTGTAAATTATTACATTAACATTAAATTATTAGATAATTATTAGAATTGCAAATAATTTGAACAAGAGTTGTAAGAGAGATTAATTATATAAGTCAAAATTCAATTAAGTCAAGTAGTTAAATATTATTTATAGGCAATAATGTCAAATATTTAGGCAAATTTTTCATTCATAAAATCTTCAGTCGAGTAATAACATTTGCTTAGAAGAAAGTTAAATAATTTACATTTAAATGTTCTGAGGCTAAGAGTTTTGAAGCCATCAGGTAATTTGTTATAAACAGTAATGGACATGCAGTATACATTATTAGAAAACCATTTAATTCTACGCCTAGGAACATTAAGCATATGCACTTTGCGGCTGGGTCTGGATACGACATCATTAAACAAATCAAATTCATGTTTGTTTTGGTGTACATAGATACAAATTTCAAAAATATATAGCGCTGGAATAATCTAATGGTTTTTACAAAGCAGCATTTACAACCACGACTACCCTATTGTACCTAGATTCCAAGTAGGTACACTATATATGTAGACAATTTAGTCACAGTCAAAACAATCGGCAATCATGCCAGTTCCACATAACTACGATACCATGCATGGTTGCAGCCAGATAAGCCAGCTAATGACCCTAGCAACGTGTGGAATGTCCGAATAGCCTGACAAACATGCATTCCGGCCAATTTGTCAGTTAGCCGGCTGTTGCAGTCCGCTAGATGTAGGCTTCTGGCAAAGTGTGTAACAATATGCGCGGTGATTTGAAGTTTTGACTTTGGAAGATGACTTTTTTGCCTTTTAATTATTCGTTTTTTTTTATTTCAGATGGGTTTACTCTTGGCTCTAGTTTATCCTTACGTCGAAACGCCTTACAGCAAATACACCGATGGAGTACAATCTACTTCAGAATCATCTGCTTTTCAACGTTTCCAACATCCTGTGTGCGGCGGAGTGGTTATCATAAGCATCAGGCCACCTCTTCTTCAGGGTTCCACATGTAATCCATATCGCACACATTCTTTAAGAAAATTTAATTAATCATCCTCTCGTCTGTTTGAAAGATTACTGGCAATTTCATTCGGTTACTAGTTGCACAATGCCTGCTGGGTAGAATTCTTCTTTGATGACTTCTAGTTTTATAAGTTGAAAACATAGACCAATGCTGTTGGTCTTAACCAGCTCGTCATCTAATCTCATACTATCTTCGAATTTAGGTATAATTTTACTTAAATTTCGGTTCAATCCGTAAATGCCTTTTATAATTATTTTCTGTATTTCTTGCTCACACTTAACTTCAATGCTACCTAAAAATAAAAATTTACATAAAAATAGGCAAAACCCAAAAAAAGCGGGAGAATAAACATAATCCACAAAAAAATCTCCCAGCGTTCAGCGATTCAACGTAGCTTTTAAAATAAACACGCACACATAAATTATGAATTGACACGTCCGTACGCAGTCTGGCGACACCCTTATCAACTCCACACAACAGTTAATTACGGACACAAACCACGTCTGATAATAAATCTGCATTGTATATCGAAATACCATAGAGCATAGAACGGCGACCGCCGCTAGAGACGGCGTTGTTAAAACATTCCATACAAACCAAGCGTGTTTCACCGTGTCACCATTTACTCATAGAAATTGACGGCTCGTGACTCCGTCACAAAATATTGGATATTATATATTTCACGGCAAATAAATTGCAAACATCGTACGATTGTAAGAAAGACTATAATAGGTAGATCATTTCAAATCAATAAATCTCCAATTTAATAAACTACTAAATTTGTATAAATTTGATAATTTACATACAATGTATTCAAGCCTTATTGAAAATAAAGAGTTTACAATTTTACGGGAATTTTCATGAAGTAACTGATGGAATTTCTGAAGTAGTAGTAGTAAATTGTAAAAAAAAAAATTTTTTTTAATTCGTTTAGTTTAGTTAGTGAACATTCAGGTGTAGGTGCTTCTTACGAGTACATCACTTTTAAGTAAAAAGTGGTACATGTTTAGGGTTCTGTACCCGTCCAAACGTCCAACTTTTACAACCAAACGATTGCAGCTACAGTCTTCAAATTTTCACAGTATAAGCATCTTGTTTACGTAGGTTTGATGTCATGCGAAATTACAACATTCTGTATTATCTTCAGTTTTTTGTTTACGTGGTAAAATAATACGTGTCCAATTTTCTTGATAATTATAATGTAATTAATTTACGAACTGGCTTATTCTGTTCCACTGTTGGGCAAAAGCCTCCCTCTCCCCGTTCCACACAAATTCGTCCATTGTTAGTACGGGCCCATTTCGGGGCCCTTCGGTAGGAGTAGATCTCGTCCCGCCATCTTCGGTCTGACTTAGTTAATCTAACTGATGGACCAATCTGCCTAGGGGTTGAGGATAATTTCGAAAGAGTTACCTCACCCTTGGGCATTCAGGGCAGGGAGGAACAGGTGTGAGTTTTAGTGAGTAAGAGTCTGACACGTCCTTCCGCTCCACCCTAGAGCGGGAGAAGTCATTGGATGATTTCCCAACACCAATAAAAAAAAAATACATTTTGTTTAGGATTGGATATTAATTTAATAGGGTATATTCGGATAGGGTATTCTGACTATGGTTTTGACAATCGAAACTTGTGCTCAGCGCACATTGAGCGGCCATGACTATTATTAGTAATGGCATCTCCAGTCACTTCCAGCGATTCCGTGCTCTTTGCAAAATATGAACCAAACCTCATTCAAGTTGACAGCATTTTGCACTTACGTTACACAAAATATGTACAGAAAAATGAGTTATAGTAAGTCTTAATAATATTCCATGCAGAACAGGGAATAACTCTTCAAGAACACACTTAACTTTTTGTTAAAAACCTCCTTAGTTTTTTAAAGGATTGAATATTTCTGTTTGAAAATGGATGAACTGAAGAACACTTTGGCTGAAAATTCAAACAAGATTTTGAAGTGGTGAATTTTATAGAGTCTTTGTCTGAGTTTTGTACTTGAACTTTGCCGAAACTTTTGAGGAGTTCATTGCTGTTGTTTGGTAAATCTTAGCTTTGAGTTAAATAGTGGAATAAAGTTAAATCATAGCCGAATTCTGGGTAGGGGCCGACTCAATTTAGATTTCCTGAACTCGGTAAGAAGAAGAAGTACCCAGTAGATTCTTTTTATCCATCTCATCATCTTACTGCACCATGCTGGATGACCGGATCATACTTATATAACAGCTGTTACGATATGATTCGGTATGGCTATGTTATTAGTCTACAGGGCTACTGGTAGTTCGATGTATTCCCTGCAGGACGAGATAGTGTGACCCGCTATTAGCAACAATTTATTATAAGCACCCGATTTTATTTTTTGAATTCCCAGAAGTCACTAAACATAACGTATTTTCAAAACCGCTGATTGAAAACTGGGATTTCCTCGAAACTCATGGATTTCTGCGTAGGCTTCCTCAGGGCCTTAATTGTTGTATATAGATTACACTATCAAATCCTGCCGGGAATATATCGAGTTACCAGTAGCTCTATATAGGTAACGATAGCCATATCCACGAATAGGCTTTGATAAACTATTGATAGTACGGTTTACAAATTCAAGCAGAAAATTGAACACTTTTATTATATATTTCAGGCCCAGTATATCCTAAAATAGTTTGTGCATAGTCGTATTACAAGGACTAAAGCCATGTAATTACTCTCAACGGAGTAATAGATTTTATCATTTTATATCACGGGAAAGGGCAAGGCAGCCTAATCTCACTAAATGTATTGTTCCCTCGAGGTACAGCATGAAGCCTAAAAGAGCCTGAAAATATTTAGGTACTAAAGTAACATGAAAATCGGGCTTGACCGTGTCGGGGAACGCGGCCGTTGGTTTTAACGTGAAGAGTCTATGGAAACGGGTTACCTACTTTATTGGAATGAAAAAGAAACTATATAAAATTTTTGCTACGCTCCATTTATTTTATGGTACCCTGGTACTAGAGGTAGATATTGGTTTAAAGAAGAAATCTATAAAAAAAAATCATAGTTACCAATCTAAACTGCATTTGACGTTAGTTATTAATGATCTCACCGTGCCTTATTTATAAAAAATAACCATGTGATAAGTTTTTTTTTTTTATAAAACTGATTAGCAGGTCGTTCATTCAAAATTGTCTATGGATAATTTGAATTTAGAACCTGCTAATTAGTATTTAAACTAACCATTTGGTTAGCGAGTTTTATAAATAAGGCATATCTCTGGGGCATAGATTGATTTCGAAAAGAAGTTACTTACTCGTATTCACGATTTTTTTTTTTATGTGTAACATCTTTCCTCTCGCTTTCCTGCAATCTGTGTCTGTGTGTAAATAATCCAACGTAACTTTATGCACAGCGGATCTTTTTACAACCGCTAAACCATACCAGATACGTAGATACTAAGTAAAACTTATTAAACATAATATTTAGTACCTAACAACTAATTGTGAGTTATGGCTCGCAATTTTTTTCTGCGGCTTGCTGGATGCTTTCGACGACCTGCAGGTGTATTCGCTACCCGGGCCGGCGGGACGGCGAGTAGTGGGTAACTCGCCGTCCGATCAGCACCAGGCCCGAGAGTCGACGGTGCGTAGTGTTCCACGCGCGCCTCAAAGAGTTGTCAACATTCATGACAGGGCCCGTCATGGCCGATGCCCGCCTAGGAGTAAAAAAAACGGTGTATTCGCTATTTCAGTTGACATCAATTTGATAGACACTATGCAGTACATTGCTGCTTTGACGTATAAGAAAACAAAAAATTACTACGTAGTGCCTATTATAATCGATGCCCACCGCAGCAATGTACTGCAAAGTGCCTATCAAATTGATGTCAACTGAGTTAGCGAATACACCTGCAGTGGCGACTAGCCTGATACAATCATCATCTGCCTAGCCTTTTCCCAACTATCTTGGGGTCGGCTTCCAGTCTAACCCGATGCAGCTGAATACCAGTACTTTACATGGAGCGACTGCCTATCTGACCTCCACAACCCAGTTACTGGGTAATACGATACCCTTTGGTAAGACTGGATGTCAGACTTTCGGGCTTCTGACGACCCGTAACGACTAGCCTGATACAATAAATATTATAAATTATGGCGGGCCAGGTCACCGCACTATTCCACACTAGTGCCTACCTAAAAGTGGTAGGGGTAGGAGGGAGTTTTCAAATAAGTATGTTGAAAAAGATTTTTTCTTATGTTACACTCCATAGTAATATACTTTTCACACAAGTTATATATAAAACAATGTAAACATTGTCCGGCCCGCAAATAAATGGACTGTTTACCATAGTATTACAAACTTACTATGTGATCTCTTGAGGACATTGTCCCAAAAAAAAACGAAAATAGAACAGCTATTGATCAAAGATGTCAACACGCGTCGCAGATTAATATTAATTGCCTTATGTTTCATGAATGTGCTGTCGTTTTAACAGCCCACGCAAAGGGTTTTATATAAAGGATTCTGCCTAGTACACCGTATCAAGGAATATAGGTATGTATCTAATTCTAGTCTTTTATAAAATTTGTTAGATCATATGTTAAAAATAAAAAATCGAATTAATCCTTGAAAATTCTCAGGTACAATAGGGCCTTAGTTCCCTTTACCCCTTGCGGCGATATTTTTTCCACATTATTTTTGATATAGACTCTGGTGGCTCTAAGTATAATAAAATAAATGAAACTTTAATTTGCACACCTATTTAAAATGTACATACAGATAAAAGAAATTACAAAAAGTGTTTTATTTGTTATCCTATATTTGTTGTGCTTTTTTTTTGTGGGTTGGGAAATCCTCCTATGACTTCTCCTGCTCTGGATGGAGTGGGAGGGCGTGTCAGACTCTTACTGACTAAAACCCACCCCTGTTCCTTTCCTGCCCTGAATCCCCAGGGGCGTGGTAACTCTGTTTCGAATTTATTCACAACCCCTGGGCAGGATATTTGTTGTACTACACTATACCTGCAGAATCCAATGTGGACCCCACAAAAACTAATTTTTTATTTTTTGTAATTCAATTAAAAATAACCCCGGATAAAGCCATGTTGACCTAAAAAGTCTTTTTATTTTGTGTAAAAAGTGATGTGTATCAGTTCCAAATAGTGACGAGGGTTCAATATTTTTTTTTTTTTGTGTTTAAAGCTCGCAGTTCAACCATACGGTTGTCGACTGCTTAAGCGGACGTGCCCGTGGTGGTTTTAATTATTATTAAAGCCTCCAGCCAGGACTTATTCTTAAACTACAAGCGACTACGCTGAGGGCACCCCCTTTGGGGTACGGACCTCGGCTCAGGGCGTCGCTGGGGGAGGGCCTCAAGGGACAGCTGAATCATGATGTGATTATTTAAGGACGAATTTTTAAAACTACAGCTCAGCGGTGCGTGCTAGCTTGAGCAAAGGGACTGGGGGGATTTCTGTGTCTTAAGTCCCCTGCTGTGTTCAGACATGCCGCGCACGACAGGGGGTGTGTGTACGTCAGGTTGCTTCACGACGTGCCTATATTAACTTAGGACACGCCGCGTCACGGTGTGAGTCGGTGTCGTGTGAATATGTCATGCGGGCGGGCTTGAAACTATCGGCACAGCGGCGCGGGCTGGCTCTATCAAGGGACTGGTTGCTTGACTCTGCGTGGGGTCTCGCGACGGTCCTCGGCGGCGAGGACGGAAGGACGGTGGTCTGCGTTTTTTCAACGTGCTAGTTTCCCTACGGCTCTCTTGGAGCAGGGTCGTAGCGTCTTCGGGTGTGATTAAAGTGTGCCGGGGTCGGCGAATGTTACTAATCTGGGAGGGAACGTATCGGCCGGCCGATACGATTAGGGGGTTTCTATGTTTAGCAGCCTTCTCGAAGAAACGCTTGGTGAGGCGTTTCATGAACTGCTGGACGGTGGGGAGAGGGTTCAACTAGGTCACATCACAGATAAATATCTATAACTATGGCTTACATTCATGGAACATACAGTGTTTTACGGCTGAGTTGATTGATTGCTTCTAAAGGAAACTCTTTTTAACCGACTTCCAAAAAAAGGAGGTTCTCATTCGTCTGTATGTTTTCTTTTTTTGTATGTATGTTACCCGATTTCTCCGTCAGTTGTGAACCAATTTTCAAAATTCTTTTTTCATCTGAAAGAATATACTCCCGAGGTGGTCCCATATAAATTTTATCGAAATTGCTTCAGCGCTTTTTGAGAAACTGAACAAAAACGGAAAATACGTGTACCTCGATGACGTTTTGGTGTTCTCCAAATGTTTAAATTCCACGTTCCATTATATTGGGGTTTCTAGTTCTGGGGTACTTATACCAACTAAAAAGTGAAAAATAAAAAACTTTTTTACAAAAAAAACAACCGACTTCAAAAAAAAAAATACTAAAAATTTATAAATAACTTTAATTTCGGAAGTCGGTGTCAAATAACGAAGAAGTAAAAATACAAACACCGACTGCCGAAATTAAAGTTATTTATAAATTTTTAGTGTATTTTTTTTATTTGACAGTTTTGTTGACTGTTTGCAGTTTAGTGAGGAAAGTTAGGAATTAATGTTGGTTTTTCGATCAGTGTTTTATTTACGAATGTGCACATAATATATATTTCTTTAAATGTAGACAGAGATGTGTAATATACCTGCGTATTGAACCTGCGCACAGTTGTCGCATTTGCGATCTTTGAAATATTGTACACTAATAAATGTTTCTGCTGCTGGGATACAAGCATCCTCTCTGAGAAAAATAAATGATTTTTTCTTATAATTCATAAGTGAGTTTGGCCACTAATAAATACTTGATGTTAATTGATAATCTAGTCGATGATGGAACACGCTTGCCTTAAAGTAACCTATTCACTCTTGACTTAAAGAGACCTCTAGACCTCCAGGTTGTAGCTATCAGGAAAGACAGACTCCGGGAGGGAATTCCACTCCAACAAAATAAAGAAAAAGAGTTAGGTATGACAAATACCAAAAATTAAGGGAGGAGTGAGTCATTACGGGCCCAGTGCTGGTCGGTGAACGAAACAGTAGATAAATTAATGAAATACATAAATGTTTCCGTTCTTTTTCTAACATCCTTAATTAAATAACTTCCTTAGTTTTACTCTAAGAAAAACTTTTCTCTTACAGAGAAAGATTGTAACGTTTAATTACCTCACTCGACCGCGTGTCACCATTAAGTCAGACTATTACGGTCAGGTTTCATCACCGTATTTATTTTACTATATACACAGCTATGTCTTAGCGATGTGTTTCTTTATGTCCGCACCGCTTAAGTAAAGAGGTCATAAGTGTCTATAGTAAAATTTGTGACACCAAGAACAGGGTGGTTCCCTGATAGCTACAACCTAGGGTCTTTAAGTCAAGTGAATAGCTTCTACCAGGGTCGCGGGTGTGTTTGAAATGGTCACCGTGGTCCCTGGCACAGGCAACTTAAGAAACACGGGTGGGTTTTAGTCAGTAAGAGTCTGACACGACCTCCCACTCCCCAAGAGCAAGAGAAGTTATTTAAAATTTCTTACTTGTCCGTCTGTCTGTCTGTCCGTCATCTGTCACACAGGCTTAACAACCAACCAAACGATGCGGTGCGATACGGAGCTACAGTCTTTAAATTTTCACAGTATAAGCGTTTTGTTGAACCAGAGAGCAGTGGTGGCCCAATGGTATTGGCCGCGACTTACAAGTTGTAGGTCGTGATTTCAAACCCAGCCAGGCGCTTTACTTTGTGTAAATTATTTCATCACCACTGCTCTCAAAACGGTGAAGGAAAACATCGTGAGGAAACCGGCACGTCCTAGAACAAAAATTCGAAGACATGTGACCACCAACCCGCATTAGGCCCGCGTGGTGGAATACGGCCCACGCCCTCTCACAGAGAGGAGGCCTGTGCCCCAGCAGTGGGGACAATAAAAGGCTGATGATGAAGCGTTTTGTTGGCCCAATGGCTTTGTATGTGCCGGCGGCGCGTGCGTCATGTTGCAGGAAGCGGAATGTTGCCACTTAAATTTTAATTTTTTTTTTTTGCGCTGTATAATATTTAGAAGTTTTACTCATTGTTTTCTGCACCGGTCGACGTCATGACGTTGGCGCCGGCTGTCGCTGAAAACCAGCGCTGGGGCTCTGTCTTGCATAGGGTCATAGCACTTAAGCTGAGCGATGGCCGTTTTGCGTGGATGTGACGCATTTTTTCCCCCAGTTTTTCTTTTTCTTTTTGTGTTTCTCTGTTTTTTGCGTCATGTTTTCCGTAAATAAACGTATTTTCTTTCTTTTTTCTTTTAGTCAAAAATACATTTGGTACGGCACCCTAAATATGCGAAGTCTAACACGTACATTTTTTTAATACTGCAGCCTGATTAGTGAGAGTCTATTGTATTATAATAAACTTGTACAATTTCTTTTCTTTCATACAAATAATTTTCATCCCACCTACACAAGTGAACGGTCGCTGCCCTTCAGTGACACAGTTACAGACTGTTATTATATCAGCCATCATTACCTCAACTACTATACAAATAGAACATCTAAGATTAATCACTTCGCTTTGTATTAAGACATCACGCCTCGTTTCGCTATACAGAGCAAAATGTCACCCTTTAAATAACGCGATACAGGGTTACTTAATGATACGTCAAAATATAGCCTCTATGTTATCTTTGTAAGTTAATTACAGGCAAGGTGTATCAAAGGTTAGGTTAGGTTAGCCTACCTGATATAAACTCTCAGTATAATAGTGTCGCCAATGATGACATATGGCACTGAAACGTGCTCGCTCACAATAGGCCTCATCAGAAGGTTTGAAGACACCCAAAGGGCAATGGAGAGAGCTATGCTCGGAGTTTCCTTGTGTGATTGAATGAAACGATCAGAAATTAAGATATCCGTAGGAGAACCTATGTTACCGACATAGTCTGAATAATCGCCAAATTAAAGAGGCAGGGTCCCACATTGCTCGCGGAACAGATGGTCGAAAAGTTCTGGAGTGACGACCGCATACCGGAAGACGCAGCGTTGGAAGGTCTTCCACAAGGTAGACCGATGACCTGGTGCTGGTGTCTACCAGCGGCCATTTTTGTGCCGATACTTGCGGGAGGCCAATGTCCAGCAGTGGACGTTTTTCTACTGAAATGTTGACGATGATGGTGAATATAATATTGCCCATACATTTGATATAGCTAAAGAAATGCCAATGTGGTGTAGCAGTTTGTTGGCTAAAACAATCGCGTTGATCGACTGTTAAAAGTGAACGTAGGTAGTCTGTAATAGTAATATTAGGTACTCTTACAATTCTTAACGTAACTTATCCGAAACATTCAACTTTAGCTAAGAAATGTAACTTCCAAAATGGTCTAATATATGTAAATATATTAAACCATTTTGGCACTAGTACTTCGACCGTGACTTCGTCCGCGTGTTTTTCTAAAATATGTTTAATGCACACACAAATAATGTAGCTTCCTTCCAGTGATTTTTCAAAGTTTATTTTAATTATATAATTTAATTATTCCAAAGGTTAATTTTACGAGAACATTCCACAGTCAACCAACAGAGCAATCACTCCACCCTACTAATTCACTCGCAAAATTCCGAGACAACTCCGTAGCGTCGTAGCACCGTGCTACGCGCCCGCTACGAGCTGCTACGCTCACGTAGCGTTCCGCCCCGATGCTACGAATCTCGTATGCTACGGACATCCAATCGTAGAATGGAATGTGATTCTATTGTTTGTTTAGATCGGAACGTCGACGTTAAGTTCATGTTTATAGTGCTTTGTTCTCTTGTGTTGTAGTGGTGGGCGACGTTTAAAATAGTGAATGGGTAAAATACCGAGTATTTAGAAGAGTGAAAACCCGAATGGTGGGTATTTTCGACATTTTTTTCTTTTTTCTATTTAAAATAATATCTTGTCCCTTTTAGTTCTTCACGACTGGTTAGGTTAGTTAGGGTACAAATAAGTTAAAACTATTTTTTCCTCCGACTATTAATGCTGTAAATCTAAATTCTTAGGCCATTTCTCTCTTTCGACATTTCTACAGTTACAGTCACCCACACCCACATTTAACAAGTTATATTTATGTCCTATGTAACAGAGGGTGAGCTGTGGCCATCAACCGGTCAAAAACTCTAGACTCTGGTGTTACTAAGAAATTAGTAACAAAAGAAACCCTCGTGTAATATTTTTTTTAGTATTGATAGGCTCGCGTTTGACCATTATCTCACCAGATAGTAAGCAATGATGCTGTCGAAGTTGGAGTACGATTGCCTAGAAGTAATCTTCTCACTTTTGATTTAAAGACCTCCAGGTTGTAGAAATCAGGAAATACTAGCTCCGGCAGTGAGTTCCACTCCTTAGCTGTACGCACAATGAATGTGTTCCGATAGTGCCTTTAAACAATGAATTCCTGGGAATTGGATGTTTTAACGGATATATACCGGTAAATAACCCACAATCGGATATTTTCCCAGGTAGAATCCCATCCTTATTCACTGGGTAAGTTACTGAACTCTTAAGAAACGTTAAAGTACAGCAAAGACGGTTTTAAAGGAGAAAAAGTTGGTTTAATGTAGCCTAGGTTATTTTCCCAGATAGAATCCCATCCCTATTATTGTTATTATGTTATTTTCCCAGATATTATTATATTATTATCCCTATATATTATTATTAATTTATTATCAGATATATTTATATTATTATATTAATAACCCTATTATTATGTTATTTTCCCAGATAGAATCCCATCCCTATTCACTAGGTAAGTTACTGAACTTTTAAGAAACGTTTAAGTACAGCAAAGACGGTTTTAAAGGAGAAAAAGTTGGTTTAATGTGGCCTAGGTTATTTTCTGAAGCACTAAGCGATAAAAGTATATCAAAGTCTTTGGAAGCACTTAGCCTAGTTTTTATCTGAACGGACTAAGTAGGAAGGTAGTTTATTTTGATGTTGAGTGCAAGTTAAATTAATCAAGGACTTATAATAATTTTGTTGCAGCCAACTTGAAACAACTCACATTGGGTCCCGCGTGGTGGATTACGGACCACACCCTCTCACAGAGCGGAGACCTGTGTCCTAGCAGTAGGAGTATTATGGGTTGATTATACTGGGAGAGGCAATTTTCGAGTCCTCACGCCCCTAGCCACCGCAGGAGACACCCTGGGCGTCGGGAGTCGCAAGCCGATTCCTGCCCATAGTAAGCGCGGGCTTGCGGACGGCGAGCAATGGGTAACTCGGGTCGGGTAGATGGCGTGTTGTGTTCCAAACGCGCCTTAAAGAGCTGTCACTGTCTTTTTTTTTCTGCCCGGGTCGTCGGTGTGTTTGAAAGAGTCACCGCGCCCCTGGCACAGGCAACTGAAGAAACACGGGTGGGTTTTAGTCAGTAAGAGTCTGACACACCCTCGCGATCCACCCAGAGCGGTAGAAGTAATTTGATAATTTCCCACCCAAAAAAATAGGCTTACGAGTATTATTCTATGCTAATCAACTTGAATAGTGTAAAACCGTGTAAAGAAGAAAAACAAATGAATAAACAATCTGAGCAAAACAGTTTTTATTAGGTAGGTACTTACTACTAAGTCTGACCGGGATTATCTAAACGACTTCTCAGCCCAAACAGAAACATCCGCAGAATAATGATAAGGTTGCTTTCTTAAGTGGGTTATTGCCCTTTAAACAAACACGTATTCAACTTAAGTGACAAAGAAAGTCCACTCTCCAGAGGCGGCTTTAGCGGCGAGGAATCAGTCATCCACGTCACGACATATATTTATTTTTTTATTTTCTTATTCATTCAACTTATACTCGTAACTATCATTACAGGCCCAAAACCTAATGCGATAGATAAAAATACTACACAATACAATAAGCTTTTATATCTATATTACTTCACTTCACTACATATTATAAAACAAAGTCCCGCCGCCTCTGTACGCGATATACTCAAAAACTACTGAACGGATTTTCATACGGTTTTCAGAAATAGACAGAGTGATTCATGAGGAAGGTTTTTTTCTTTTTTTTTTTGGGGGGTGGGAAATCATCCTATGACTTCTTCCGCTCTAGGGTTGAGCGGAAGGGCGTGTCAGACTCTTACTGACTAAAACCCATCCCTGTTCCTCCCTGCCCTGAATGGCCAGGGGCGAGGTAACTCTTTCGAATTTATCCTCAACCCCCGGGCAGGCATCGGCCGTGACAGGCCCCGTCCTTTTGCTGACAACTCTTTGAGGCGCGCGTGGAACACTACGCGCCGTCGACTCTCGGGCCTGGTGCTGATCGGGCGGCGAGTTACCCACTACTCGCCGCCCGCAGGCCCGGGTTCACGGTGCCGAGAGATCGTCTCGCGGCGCCGGATGCCCCCGGCGTCTCCTGCGGCGGCTGCTGCTGAGGGCGTTAGGGCGACTCTGCTGTTGTTGAGCCTACCTCACATATGCCGCCTCCCTCTTGGCGAGCATTACTGCTTCGCAGAAGGAAGAGACGGCCTCCCATTCCTCCTGTCGCTCCGTACCATGGCCTGAACCAGGGCACGGCGCGAGAGGTCGCTGCCGCCTATCGCATCCACGAGGACACGGCGGTGCTCTGCCCAAGCGGGGCAAACCTCCACCGTATGCTCCACCGTGATGAGGAAGGTTTAAGTGTATAATTTGTACCCAAGCAAAACTGGGGCGGGTCGCCAGTTAAATATATTCGAAATCATTTCCTCTACTCGTCTCAATCAAATCGAGGGTTATTTTTTTAGCTAATTATTGACATTAATCGAGGGATCTTTTCCGTTGTCATGGTGACTGAGTTAATAAAAGTGGAGCAAGCTTCCTTCAATAGGACTTAGAATAAAGGCCTAGGTAAATAGAATATAAAATATTTATTAGACACAGACATAACACAACAGCAACAAACACAAAGAAAAGAAAATAATAGGACGCAATGATACATTAAAAATGCGCTAAGCGTACCCAACCACCGAAAGGGTTACCATCTCACCATTTGCTAGATGCAAGTGCGGTGTCCACATTATTTTATCATCAGCCTTTTAATGTCCCCACGGCTGGGGCACAGGCCTCCTCTCTGCGGGTTGATGGATGTCATATGTCTTCGAATTTTTGATTCTAGGACATGCCGGTTTCCTCACAATGTTATCCTTCATCGTTTTGAGAGCAGTGGTGATGAAATAATTTACACAAAGTAAAGCGCCTGCCTTTTTTTTTGTTTTTAGGGGGGTGGGAAATCATCCAATGACTTTTCCCGCTTTGGCTGGAGCGGGAGGGCGTGGCTGACTCTTACTGACTAAAACCCACCCCTGTTCCTTCCCTGCCTGCCCAGGAGTGCGGCAACTCAGTTTCAGAATTTATCCGCTACCCCTACGCATGCAGGCACCGGCCACGATGGGCCCCATCAGTGGTGGCTGACACTAATCTCTTTGAGGCGCGCGTGGAACACTACGCGCCGTCGTCGACTCACGGGCTTGGTGCTGATCGGATGGCGAACGAACCACTGCTCACCGTCCGCAGGCCTGGGTTTGAACTCACAACCTACAACTTGTAAGTCGCGGCCAATACCACTGGGCCACCACTGCTTCACATAAAATAATCTAGACCACAAATAACGGATACTAAAAGATAGTAATATCTTTATCCTGACATGACGATTGATATAAAAACCTAATGAAACGGTAACTCGTAAAGATCACGATGCTTTTGTTGCCAACATACAAACTCTAATGAAAAGTGAATGTATCACTTTTATGAGTTTTCATTTCGTTTGATAGGTTGGTATTAGCGCTTTTGTTCATTCATGAAATGAATATTTTTCAACATTTGGTTTTTATGGTGTTGTGTAATTTTATGTTTCTATCTTTAAACTTGTAAAGTATAAAGTAGTAGAAAGGAAATAGACGTTTTTACTGTTTTAAATCTATAGTTTCCAATGGGTGCTATGTTTTAAGCCATAAGTATCTAACTACAAGTCAATAACTGAAAAAAAAAATTACAAAAAAATACAACCGACTTCTAAAAATTGCAAAATAACTTTAATTTTGGAAGTCGGTGTTTGTATTTTGTTCCTTTGTTATTTGACAGCGACTTTTGAAATTAAAGTTATTTTGCAATTTTTAGAAGTCGGTTGTATTTTTTTGTAAAAAAAGTTTTTTATTTTTCACTTCTTAGTTTTTGTAGGTACCCCAGAACTAAATAATAAAGTTATGCCTGAATGGATGAATGGCCCAATAACATGGAATTTGGATACAACCAAAACGTCATCTGTGTATAAACCTCTGAAGTATGGCCTACCGAACGAAAAATACCAAAGAATCATCAAAATCTTTTCACAAGTGGCGGAGAAATCGTCTAACATACAAAAAAAAACATACTGACGAATTGGGAACCTCCTCCTTTTGGAAGTCGTTTAAAAAGAAAGAGATGCGCAACGACAATTTATTTCAAAATTATTAAAAATCTAAAACAACCATGTTTTGCATCACGTCGGCTAGTAGTTTGGAAAGTAATGCCATACGTCATTTCTTTCCAAGATTTTATCCTAAATAGCGACACTATCGGATGGTGTAATAAGACAGCGAATTTTTTTTTTCAAAATCTTTTGATCCAATTTGTGGCAAGGAATATCTTTCAAAAATCCAATTTAAAAATGTAGTTTTAGTTTTCATCAAAATTATGCCCAAAACTTTGAGTATTTCTCGCTATTCTTCATAGTTTCGTATTTGGCCATCCACGCCCACTTGAAAAATTCACCCTGTATAACATTTTAACTCCGGCTACAACAATGATCTTTTGAAGATCGACGACACAGTTGGCGCAGTGGTTGAGCGTTCGGCTGCTGCGCTGCGTGTCGCGGATTCGATCCCCGCACGAAACAAATGTTTGTATGGCCTACAGATAGTTGTTCCGGGTGTGGGTGTCCTGTGTATGTGAGTTTACATGTTTGTGAACGCACCCACGATACAGGAGTAAATCCTGGTGTGGGGCAACGTGTTATAAAAAAAAATGAAAAAGATAAAAAAGGCTTCAAATCAAAACGCCACATTAATCACTGTATCTGTAAACATAGTGTCCTAATGTCTTTTAAAGTTAACCTCCATTTTCATTCGGCAAAAATGGTTGAGGCCATTGAGCCATTTTCTACTGAAATCCAAACACTCATGTGCATCAATCAAAACAGAAAGCCTGGCACTGACACCTCCAACAGTAACTGCTTTGAATAACACCGGCCCTCTTCAAAGGGCTGGCTACAAACAACTTTCCGTGCGAGCGCATATTAAACTTCTAAGAGAGTTTAAAGTTGCGAAGCCTAAGATGATATTCAGTGTAATAGAAAATTTACTGTTATGTGGCGCTTTCCGAGATTATCTCAGAGAACGATGTTAACTACAAAGATTTTGTCATCTGGCCTGTTTGCCTCCGAAGGGGTAGGCAGAGAGTTGTATAGTAAATATCTTTTTTATTTTTGTACAATATTTTATATGAAATAATAAATGACACTCAAAATAAATCTTTTTCTGAACACAGTATCAAAATTGGTTATAAATGAAGCGGCAATTAACATTTCAAATACTGGTATAGGGAAGAGTGGGAACGTGGTGGGGACATCCCACTATCCGTGTATTTGTTGGGGCGTAACCTAATGGCGGTGACGTCATACTTTTTTTTTTTGGGGGGTGGGAAATCGTCCAATGACTTCGCCCGCTCTGGGTGGAGCGGGAGGGCGTGTCAGACTCTTACTGACTAAAACCCACCCCTGTTCCTTCCCTGCCTGAGTGCCCAGTGGTGCTCATTTTCAGAATTTATCCGCTACTCCTAGACATGCAGGCACCGGCCACGATGGGCCCCGTCAGTGACGTCATACGTTAGTGTGTCACATCCTTTTACTGTTTACCCTGTCACCAGATTTGAAATGTTTCTAACTTACTTATGAACCGATTTGAAAAATTCTTTCTTTATTAGAAGTTAGACTCTATTGCCAGGAATTATTCACGAATCTAGAATGGAGTGTTTTACTAAACAAAATGTAATGAAAAACCTAATAGTAGCTACCTTTTGTAACCCAAGCATCAAACCCAAGACTCCATCTCTAGCAGGCGCACTTGCGACTAAAATACCAACGTGCACTTGGCTTCTGACATTATATAAGAGCCCCTATAGGTTTATCTGAACTAATATTCTAAAGAGGTAAAATGTATTTGTAACAGGTACTTTATCTCATGCAGTACCGATTCGATAACGAAAATAGTACATTTTGATGCAAGTGGGCAAACTTTGTCATTGCAGCAGAGGCTTTATACACTCCCGAGCCGAAGGCGAAGACCTTTTGGAGAGGAGAAACTGTAATGACAATTGCCCAAGAGTATACAACGATGTTTTTCAACACGCTTACTCGAAAATAATCAGTAAAACTTCATAAACATAATATTTAGTAACAAATAATTGTGAGAACTGACTCGTGGATTGTTTTTAATGCGGCTTGGAGGGGGCCCGTGAGGGCTGCCGGGCGACCAGCCTGATACTATAACACGAGAGCGAAGCCCTCAGAAAAGGCTAACGTGAAGACATCTGCCTAGCCTTTTCCCAACTATCTCGGGGTCGGCTTCCAGTCTAACCGGATGCAGCTGAAAATACTGGTAGTATTTTACATGTAGCGACAGCCTATTTTACCTCCACAACCCAGTAACTGGGTAATACGATAGCCACTTTTTTTTTTGGGTAGACTGGTTGTCAGACTTTCGGGCTTCTGACGACCCGTAACGACTGTCAAAGATCCACGATTGACAGCCGGGACCAACGGCTTAACGTGCTTTCCGAGGCACGAAGGAGTCTCGGTATGTAAAGATGGTCACCCATCCATCGACCAACCCCGGCAAGCGTAGCTTAACCCGAAGGATCGACCCGTTTTTTTTTTTTGGGCGGTGGGAAATCATCCAATGACTTCTTCCGCTCTAGGGTGGAGCGGAAGGGCGTGTCAGACTCTTACTGACTAAAACCTACCCCTGTTCCTCCCTGCCCTGAATGCCCAGGGGCGAGGTAACACTTTCGAATTCGTCCTCAACCCCCGGGCAGGCATCGGCCACGACGGGCCCCGTCGTGTTTGCTGACAACTCTTTGAGGCGCGCGTGGAACACTACGCGCCGTCGACTCTCGGGCCTGGTGCTGATCGGGCAGCGAGTTACATACTACTCGCCGTCCGCAGGCCCGGGAAAGATCGACCCGTGCGGCTGTTATTACTTTAGCCACGGGTTCCTCTAAAATGCTAACGTCAATTAAAGTATAATTAGAATTAGAACAACTAGGTAGTCTAGGTAGAAAATAATCCTTTTGTACCTATCTGTATTATTTCAAGACCTGCCTTTCCACGGTTTTACGACAGGGAAATAAATTAAACCCGCTTTTCCAGAAGTTATTTTAGAATATTTGCATAGTTATGTCACAAACAGAGAACGTGTGTGATAAAACGAGTGAGTTTGTTGTAAAACTGAGTAATTCTGTTCAATGTAAGATGGGTTTGAAGCTGCAAAACTAGGTTTATCTTTAAGCTCCTGCTTGGAGAAGAAGGCCTATTACGCCGAAACCCTACCTGAATCATTTGATGCAGGCGGGACTTTGGAATCTCAGGTGCTCAGAGTGGGGACTCTAATTGCCCACAGAGTGATCCAAGGAATACGGCGGCATTGTTGTCACGTGCTGCCGTGCACAGCGAGGCTCAGGGGAGACCCCTTTACTAATCACCTCAGGGATGTGCCCTATCCTGCCCAGGGGTTGTGGATAAATTTGAAAAAGAGTTACCGCGCCCCTGGGCACTCAGGGCAGGGACGGAACAGGGGTGGGTTTTAGTCAGTAAGAGTCTGCGCCCTCCCGCTCCTCCCAGAGCGGGTGATGTCATTGGATGATTTCCCACCCCAAAAAGGGATGTGCCCTATGAGGCGTTGCACAGAAGGGGTTCTGGAGTGGTTTTTTTTTTTAAGATGTAACCGGGTCCCTCTCATGTGCTGATGGTGATCACCGGGGTGGTTTTAGTGAGGTAAGAATCCCACACTCCTTGGTTTTTTCCCAAAAGTCCAAGCGCTATTTGAACATTTGGCTGGTCGCCACCTCGAGTGAGGTTCTATTCACAAATTTAATAGGAATAAAAATGAAAATGAAAGTCAGCGATGCTTTGGGAGAGTGCTAAACGCCTGGTTTACTTTTCAAATATGAAGAACAGGTACGCAGAAAAAAAATGCCTCTCGGTCAAAGCTAGCAGGTATGCGTACCTTCAAAGTACATACTAACACTCATTTTGATTATTAGAAAATAAGTAGTGGCTGGGATCTTAGACTATTAGGGACAGTTTTAAGTTGTCTGAAGCGCTAAACCATTAGTTTCCCAAACGTTATATACTCGTATATACTTATGTAGTACGCAGTTACATAACTGTAATACATACGTAGGCTATATTCTCTTTGTGAACACAGAGATTGAACCTATGAATAGTGATGCTACATGATATCGTCTCTAGTTATGTCTTATATATTCATTTCAAAGGGAACATTACTGGTAACTGTGTCGAATACCGACAATGGGACGAATTGATACCGTTATGTCTTTGTATGTCGGGTTACTGGGAATTCTAGGAAGGTTCATCAAACAACTCGACTCGACTCGAGTCGCGCGGAATCCCGCGGCGCCGCGGGCATCCGCGCGCCTCGAGTTTCTCATGCGATAATAAGTATTGTAGTAATGAAAATAAAGCTAAAATTCATATGACACTGAAACTGCGCTGCGCTTCGACGCTCTTTTGGTCTGAATTGACCCTTAATGTCCCCACGTCACACAAATACATTCTGTATTAATTATTTATTAGTCATCATCATCATCATTTCAGCCGAAAGACGTCCACTGCTAGACATAGACCTACCCCAAGTGTGGCCACAACGACCGGTCCTGTGCGTCTCGCAATCAACTGATTCCCGCGACTTGGTCATCGGTCTACCTTGTGGGAGGACTTCCAACGCTGAGTCTTCCGGTACGCAGGTGCTACTCCAAAACTTTTCGGCCACATCGACCATCTGTGTTGCGAGCAATGTGCCTACTGCCACTTCAGTTTGACGATTCCTCGATTCTTTTATAACAGTCAACATTTAAAAACAATGTTTTAAACATTGTTTTTAAATGTTTCATCCTACTTAATATTATAAATGGGAAAGTTTGGATGTTTGTATGAATGGATGGATGTTTGTAACTCAATCACGCCAGACTGGCTGAACGGATCTGAATGAAATTTGGCACAAATATAGATTACAATCTGGAATAGCACATAGGCTATATTTTATAGTGGGGGTAGTACTAATTGCACGCGGGTGAACCCGCCGCTGGTAGAAGCTTGTTTTTATTATAATCTTCAAAACAATAACTCTACAATTCATTACATCTCGTATTGCACAATCCCGACACAACCTTGAAATCATCGCCTCTGGCGTCGAGTGGGATGTTTGACACCGTATCGATCGCCTGATACCTACACACTACGCATAGGTTTCCTATCGCATCCTAGATGTATCGCAATCACGCAATACTGAGTCGCATAGAGACAACATCCAACTAATATTTTAACTACAATTATCATAGTGAAAATGATCATTGCTGTACCAATTTTAGTGAATATAATATAGATTGAACCTTGGAGAAGGATATAGGACACTTTCTGTTCCTACTCCCCGTTCCCTTGGGATAATTTCAGACTTTCACGGGGATGAAGCCGCTGTCAGAAGCTAGAAACTGGCATTTAATATATAAATTATTTATTTAAATTTAGTGTAACCACATACATTGCTAACAAAAGAACAAATACACATGACATACATATTCGTGCCCTTGCTTACGTTCATATCCGTAGTCAGAATTGTCACGGTCGTCAATTTCTACAAGTAAACGGTGACTCTCACTTATATGCTTGGTTTAAGTCTTCTTCTTAGCGTGTCGAAATTAGTTTTAAATATACTTTTTGGTCCAGTATTCAGCCACGGAAACAGCATTCGCTAACGCAGCCGCATGCCCTGTCGCAGTACATGAGATCCTCATGAACAAGTGACAGGGCATGCGGTGAAAGATGACAGATGGGTCATCCGAGATCCCTCTCCTGTGGAGGTTATCTTTACAGCGGCTGACCTGAGTACAGAGTCTATTTAGAGTTTTTAGGTTAGCCAAGGCAACGTGTGCCCAGGTGGATTGATGAAATAGTCAGGTGGAAGGAGCCTCTTTTGCCAGAGGTCACATCTTGCCAAGGCGAAATTGAAATCAGATAGACTCACACATCCTAAAAAAAATTTTCAGGTTTTTAGTCTCTGGGGCACTGAGCTGTACCTAATTGTGAATTGGTTGGCGTGAATCATTAAAATACCGTCTCTAGTGCCAATAAAGCGTCTCCGTGATCTGTGATATCCTATATCCTGTATATATATCCCAATGCAGCCTTTAGCTAGTGAGGGTTAGTTCAAACGCAGTCTCGTGTCCTTGGGGCGTAATTAGAGAGCATTGTGTACATGTCATGTACACACCAAGCTTAAGCATGTAAGCAGATAATTCGAAGTAAAGTTAGTATTATGAATGTTGGCAGTGTTGGCAATATTTTGTTTTGATTTCTTTTTAACCGACTTCGAAAAAGGAGGAGGTTCTATGTTCGACTGTATGTATGTTTTTTTTTATGTATATCCACCGATATCTCTGTCAGTTGTGGAGCGATTTTCAAAATTCTTTTTTTATTCGAAAGAATATACTCCCGAGGTGGTCCCTAAAAAATTTAATCGAAATTGCTTCGGCGCTTTTTGAAAAAGTGAACAATAACGAAAAATACGTATACATAGATGACGTTTTGGTTTTCTTCAATTACAAGTATGTTTAAATTCCACGTTCTATTTTATTGGGGTTTTTATTTCTGGGGGGAGTTATTTTTCACTTTTTAAGTGTAAAAATGCAATAATGGCATCAGTCAGAAAAAAAACTTTTTTCCAAAAAAAAAAACAACCGACTTTCAAAAAAGAAGATACACGAAAAATTTAAAAATAACTTTTATTTGAGAAGTCGGTGTCAAAAAACGAAGAAATAAAATACAAACACCAACTTCCAATATTAAAGTTATTTTATAATTTTTAGTGTATTTTCTTTTTTGGAAGTCGGTTGTTTTTTTTTGTAAATAAGTTTTTTTTCTGACTGATGCCATTATTGAATAGTGATTGGTCTAAAGTATAAATAGTTTTATGCATCGAAGGGATTAAGCAGTGTCTTATGTCACGGGCGTCATGAAGGATTGAGGTAATTCCCGAGCGGAGGAATAGAGTTTAGAATTTGATTCTAGTATTAACTCTCTCGCTTCGCTTGTGAGTTTATTAACCCACAAGGATCAAGGTTAAAAACACCCTTATCCCCGAGGAGCATATTTTACTTTTCACTCCTACCACCACGAGCGGTGTTGGTCACCCCGCTGCGGGGTTCCGTTTTTTATTCAGACGTTTGGAACCCAAAAAAACCAGCCAAGTGAAAAAAGAAAGAAAGAAAAATAATTTATTCTGCACAGATTTAACGCACATCACAGAAAAATGGATTAAATAAAGTGTGAGTCGGAGTTCGCATATTTAGGGTTCCGTACCATATGAGGGAAATCAATGTCTTGGTATTTGTTGTTAAAATATACGTAATAATAAACATTATCACCAAATTTCAAGTTCAGTTAAAAAAATCTTCGGAACAAAATTTTGTGACAGACAGACGGATAGACGGACACGTGAGTGACAGCAATAGGGCTCCGGTTGGACCCTTCGGGTACGGAATCCTAAAACGGAGGCAGCATTGTTTCTTTGTATACAGAAGATAATCTCTGACAGTGCTAACCTGATTTAATAAAAATCTTTCACTTATAGAAGGAAACGATCATCAAACAGCTTTTTATCCGACGGCCCCAGAATGTTTTAGTGACTTGACTGAATACTGTTTTTATATTTCACACTCATCATCATTGTCCTGCCCCCCAATTTATTTGGGGTCGGCGCAACATGTCTTTTTCATTCATCCTCCTCTATTAGTCGTCATCTCTGTAGTCACCCCCTTTTTACCAATATCCTCTTTCACACAGTCCAACCATCGTTTCTTTGGCCTGCCTCTACTCTTATAGCCATCCATATCCTAACACAAGACTTTTCTCATGACATTTTCTTCATTCCTCCGCATCACATGCACATACCACGACAACCGATTTCCACACAACTTTTCAGTCAGCGGTGCCACTTTCAGACTGCCTCTTATAAACTCATTCTTAATTCTATCCAAGCGCGTTACACCACACACCGCTCTTAGCATTTTCATCTCAGCTGCATGCAATTGCTTTTCATTCATCCCTTTTGTGGCCCGACATTCTGAACCATACAAGACAGCAGGTCTGACCATTTTTATATAAATCTTCCCCTTAAGTTTAAGGGGAATGCGGGAGTCGCAGATAGTCCCGTTGACCTGCCGCTATTTCATCCATCCAGTGTTAATTCTGTGCTTAACAGCCGATTTATTTTGCCATCACTTTACTCGAGTGAACCGAAATACCGAAAATCGGAGCCGACTGGGAGAAGCGCGCCATCTAGCACTATAGCTTCAGAACTGGAGAGACCGCCGAAATTGCAGAACATGTATTCAGTTTTGGTTTGTTCACAGTATTCTAAGAAATATAATAGTCACAACATATTTTCCTAGAGGTAGTATTTTTCGCATAACAATAGGGAGGTACGTATAACACGGGACCCTGAAACGACATAAGATCTCTGCCGCATCTTCCGGATATAGGATCCATTCATTTCATCTCCTTTACTTTGATGTAACATATAGCTGTATAGGTACACATATCTTCGGACGTATCTCTGTGATCTGAAATTGGACATCAAGTCAACTAAATGAAATTCGTTCGAATATTTATTAATATCGAGTCGAGACGAATGGTAGCAATCTTAGATCGGGACTGTTATAGACCATCAATGTGTATACCTACTAGTGTCCGACCGAAATACCTATATTTAGTCGAATCCGTAACCGAATGTTCGGTTTCCCTGCCAGTTTTCGAATCCGAAACTGAAACTCACGTGGTAACAGAAAAACCGGCCAAGTGCGTTTTGGATTTTGCACATTCAGGGTTCCGTACCAAATATTGGTATTTGACAGTAAAATATATGTCATTATAAACATTCTAACCAAATTTCTTCGGAACAACGTTTTGTGATAGACGACGGACAGACAGACAGATGGACAGACGGACACGTGAGTGACAGCAATAGAGCTCCTTTTAGACCCTTCGGGTACGGAACCCTAAAATTGACAAAAATTAAAAATGTTGACTTTAAAAAGTTATCAGATCATTGAAAATTTAGCCCTTACTTTCATAAAATACTAGATAAATTAATAAAACGATGAATACACACATAGACGAACGAGACAGTCAGTCTTTTTTGTGGTGTGGTATATCATCCAATGACATCTCCCGCTCTAGGGTGGAGCGGGAGAGTGTGTCAGACTCTTACTGACTAAAACCCACCCCTGTTCCTTCCCTGCCCTGAGTGCGGTAACTCTGTTTCGAATTTATCCACAACCCCTGGGCAGGCATCGGCCACGACGGGCCCTGTCGTTATTGCTGACAACTCTTTGAGGCGCGCGAACACTACGCGCCGTCGACTCTCGGCCTTGTGCTGATCGGACGGCGAGCTACCCATTACTCGCTGTGTGTCTTTATCACAACCTTCAGCTCAAAGACGATAGTTTCGGTCAAGCCGAATATTCGGTTACTTTTAGGCCGAGACCAAAACCGGGCGATACCGAACCTTCGGTCGGACTCTAGTTGTACTAAGAATTTATTTAGATAGTTAAGTTAATGGGTTTCGAAATGAATAGATTTTTATTAAAGCTGTATTGGAATGGGATTTATATTATTTCGGATAGAACTTAGCATTTTGTGGACCGGTATGTTTACTTAAAAAATGTTTTCTTTTCAACACAGATTAATACCTACGGAAGTGATTTTTGGTTCGTTGTTTCTTTTTAGGGTTCCGTACCCGAAGGGTAAAATGGAGCCCTATTGTTGTCACTCACGTGTCCGTCTGTCCGTTTGTCCGTCTGTCGTCTGTCACAAAACTTTGTTACGAAGATTTTTTACTTCTCATTGACCTATGAACTTGAATAATAATATTTATTATTACGTATACTTTCCTAACAAATACCAATATTTGGTAGGGAACCCTTAATGTGTGAAATCCGATACGCACTTGGCCAGTTCTTGAAGTTATACTTCTTTAGGCGCGTTATGAAAAAATGAAGAGAGTGAAATTTTACGATGCGCGCGCATCACTGTCACACAAAATTCACAGGTTGAAGTTAGCTAGAACCGATCCACCCTGAAGTTAGCTATGGTCTGTGGTTCATGAAGAATGATTGTTTTCCTTTTGTAAACTTTGTGACAGTTTGGTTTTTTATCTTGTTACGCCGAAGAAGTATTACTTCTTACATGCTTATAATACACACACTTTTTAATATGATGTCAATTTATACCACAAATAAAAACCCGCTCCCTCCCCTGCCGCTGTTAGGCTCGCAATGCACTGTATTTTGCACCCGTGCGGGAAATTATGGCAGCCAGCCCCCACCTAGGCGCATGAACAAAATTTGCGAGTCATTTTTCACAATAGTTTCAAAGTAAATAATACTCGTATGTTTATAAAGTTTTTATTATTTTCGTTAAGTGTGTTGAGAAACGCCGTTTGATACACGAAGGCAATTGTCTTTCCAGTTTCTCTTCTAAGATGAATGGGCTAAATTTAACTTCTAAGATTTGTTTACATAGTTACAAATGAAGTTAATATAAGTGTGTTAATTAATAAACAAACTGTCACTCAACACCAACAGAGTTGACACTTCGCTGTACATAGCAAGCAGGCGTGATGAATTGCTATAGTTTGTCCCGCAGCTCCGGTGGCTTTAACGTTTGAGTTTAGTTTTAGTTTGGTCACACAAACTCACGGAAATAAGGCGTTAGTTTATAAACCTTGTTGGATGTAGTTTGTGACAAGTTTTAAACAAAGCTTTAGATTTGGTAAATGTGTGTTTTATACGATGTGGAATGGAAATGGGTGGATATATTTTAAATACTACTTCTACCATTAGAAAAGAACAACTTCTTCAAGAAAGTCATACTTAGACAATAAGGTAAAAAACATCATGGAAATATGTGCGTAAGTATGTTTGTGTGTGAGTGTGTATATGTGTAAATGTGTGTGTGATTCAGGTAGGTACATGTATAAATGTTTTCAAAACACAGTAGACATCAGTATACATATTTATGAGTTGATTGCAAGGACATGTTCAGTGCTATCATATGACATCTCCTGCAGCCAACAAATAAGCTTGCGTAACAATTTATTCATGTTTAAAGTATAAATATCGAGAAGTAGATGAATTTTATTGTAAATTCGAGTACTAATACGAGTAACATTAAACTGGCGGCTCGCGAATGAAGTACGACACCGAGTAGATTTGCAAACTGGGTGTCCTTTGCGTTTCTTTAAAACTTTATCGTTAAGAGTAAGCAAAGAGTGACGGCTTAAAGCAGCACGTAGAATGAAAAGTTGATTCAGCACTTTAAAAAAAAAATCAACGCAAACAATATGTATACACAGATGACGTTTTAGTTGTCTAAAAATGTTAAAAATCCATGTTATTAGGGTTACCCATTAATATTTAGTTTTGGTATAACAACAAAAAAGTAAAAAACAAAATTTTTTACAAAAAATGCAACCGACTTCTAAAAATTGCTAAATAACTTTAATTTCGGAAGTCGGTGTCAAATAAATGAAGAAACAAAAAAATACAAACACCGACTTCCAAAATTAAAGTTATTTTGCAATTTTTAGAAGTCGATTGTATTTTTTGTAATTTTTTTTTTTAATATGTATGATAATGTAACCTAATGGCGGTGGCGTCATACTCCTAAGTGTGTGCATCCTTTTTTCAGTTACTTGACAGTTTCCACTTCCACAAGATTTGAAAGGTAGAATAACTTACTTTATTTTGAAAGGATTTGAAAAAATCTTTCGATTTTCGATTTTGGATAAAGTAACTTTTTGATACAAATAATAAAAACGATTGAGTCAAATACTCTATTCCAAAAATAAAATACTGTTAATTTTTTTTCTGTATCAGTACTGACATAAGATTTTCGCTGCTTTTAACCAATCGTTATGGATTCGATGTTACCACATTATTGTTTTAAATCCCATTTTGTTAACTCCTGCCCATTCAAAAGTAAAGTGATATTTCTGACCAAATAACTGAGTAGACATCATTTCTATCATTTATCGACCCTGATTTTATCAATGTTCCAGAACCATCCTGTTTGGCAAACTGGCTCCGGGATCGTAACAGCTTCTATGTACACCATATTTCGATATGCAGCCAGTCAAAAGGCAGGAATGAAGCCTCTTTGTGACCTTTTACGATACCTGTTAGGAGAAATGGTGTGAGCTGGGCTGTTTTATACCTACTACAAACAAGCTAACATTTTGCTACACTAACACCTCTGCGTACCAAATCACTACATAGTATTGTTACGAGCTGGGTATGGGATAAGTTAATTTACACCGATTGATTAACCAAATATCATTTATTATTACTACATTAATTCTGTAATGATCCCTATTTTCTTCTTAATCGCTTGCGTTCGCATCTATAGTCAAAAACAGACTGACTCACTCTCGGTCCGCCCGGCCTATTTATACACCGACCAGTCATATAATAGAAAATTCCAGAACATTGCCGAGCTAACCTATAGTGTACTGTTCCAGAAACGTCCTTGAACTTCTACGCAGTACCATAGTGGAATGTTCTCAAACGAAGTGGAATCGTCTGGAAACTTCGACCACATTCTCGAATGGTCTCGTAATACGGTCGACGTAACAGTATAAATCAAAGTCGCTTTCCGACTAGCTATTTTAAGTTGACAGATAGTTTGGCAAAACAATAGTAATTTGTGAGAAATCTGGAGTATGAACTTAGCTTGCCTGTATATTAATATTTCAGAGCTCCAGGCCCCCCATCACATCTAAATAATGATAGTGTATGTGCGTATGAGTATATATAGAATGGGTCTTATTTATAAAAAAATCATGTCATTAGTTTTAACATTGATTAGCAAGTTCTTAATTCAATTTTTTCTACCCGTAAGAAGGACTCTAGGAAGGATCATAATCACTGCCCTTATCCCAATTTATTTGGGGTCGGCGCAACATGTCTTTCACTTCCATACTTCTCTATTAGTCGTCATCTCTGCGGTCACCCCCTTTTTACCCATATTCTTTTTCACACAGATCATCCATCGTTTGTTTGGCCTTCCTCTACTCTTCTAGCTATCCACATCCATACACAAGACTTTCCTTACAACATTTTTTTTTATTGATGATAGGCACACGTTTGACCATTAGCTCACCTGATGGAAAGCGATGATGTGGTCGAAGATGGAGCACGTTTGCCTAGAAGTAACCTATTCACTCTTGACTTAAAAACTCCCAGGTTATAGCCATCAGGAAACACAGACTCCGGCAGCGAATTCCACTCCCTAGCTGTATGCACAATGAATGTGTTCTCAAAACGTTTTGTGCGTGTGAATGGGGTGTTCTCCATGTACCGGTGGCGCATCGCCGTACGTCTTGTTTTCTTCCTTCTGGTATAAAGGACACATGTGGGTGGTACCTAAAGTACTGACTAATAATTTGAAAGATCTTATGTCCCATAGACAGCTGGTTAAATGGACGCGACGTATGTTATCTGGAATTTAGAATCAGCAAATTAGTATTTACGCTAAGCATATGGTTATTGAGGTTTATAATTATTCAAGTAGGAATAACAAGTATACAAGTCAAGTGATGTGAAATTCATTCAACAAATCGAGGCAGTGTTTGACAACTTCTCAAATTAATTTTACGATCATTTCCCTTCCAGAAACTGGGCCAAAGTCGTATGCAGACGTGATGGTGTAAATTTATTGTTTGTTGGTTCTGGTCGGTTGAAGTTTAGAATTTAGTTTAGTTCGTTGCACAACACTACGTTTAGAGGCAGTCCGCCAGTCCGGTACAGGATAAGTTTTATAGGGATTGTTGGTGGTACTTTGTAGGGGGCCGCCAGGCTATAATTTAAGTAATTTTTATAGGTCCTACAGGAATTTGTAACGAAAATTGGTGAATTAATAAGGCAATTTAGTTGAAGACGAAGAGTTAAAGTTTGTGCAATACCTATACCATAATATATACCATACATCACGCCTGTAATCCCCGAAACCCTAGACAGAGGTGTATCTATGTATAATATACCCAGATTTCAACAGTTATGTTAAAGTCCCATGTAACTGGGGACGAGCCTACCACCCTCAACGTGGCTCATCCAGACTCATCTTGTGTCTACACTTTAAATTAAATGAACAGCTACTTTTCAGGTGACACAAATACAAGTAAATGTAAAATCACACCACAAACAAAAATAAACTGGACATAACAAAATCACCGAACATTAAATATTCCGCGATAATAAAGAAATAATTAAAAAGTCTCCGTCCAGCGCGCTCATTTAATTTTATCGCTAGTTTTAAACGCGAGCCACGTTCAACAACTTTGTTGAAAATTAGTTTTTTCTATCGCCCACAACTTATACGGGTGTTATATGAAAATACTAAATAAGTGACTTGGGTGAAGCTGACGAACAAAACTGTTCTTGATTAAAGTTTAGTGCGACTTATTATGTCATAACCACTTTAGTACCAAGAAAAAACTTGAGAGGTGTCAAGGGACACCCGGATGGAACGAAGTTCCTTTCGATTAATTAGTGAAGGAATTGTAATATAATTTTATTTTTTTTAATTTATAATATTTTTTTTATTATTAACTACGCACACACGCACGCACGTAAGAAGTTATACTTCATCATCTCATCTCATCTCATCTCATCGCAGCTCAGCTCAGCTCAGCTCAGCTCAGCTCAGATCAGCTAAGCTCAGCTCAGCTCAGCTCAGCTCAGCTCAGCTCAGCTCAACTCAACTCAACTCTTTAGCAATAACAACAACTATAACAAAAGTAATTGTAATATTTTTTTTTTTTTTTACTATAGCAAAAAGTGTCGTGACAACTTTTCGTAAGAATTTTTTCCGTCTAGCCCCCTTTCACAACGCGCGATAAGGAACTTCGTTCCAATACTTATAAAACTGCCTTGGTCGCCAGCACGACTGCTGAGTTTGGGTCCTCGGGTCCATCCCATGTCGGGCAAAAAGTGCTATTGGTTTTTTCCATTAGGTATTACTCTGTAGCAGCCCGGTGTTTGGAAGTTGGTGGTGTGACACCAACGTGCCTCGGAAAGCACGAGAAGTCGTTGGTCCTGCGCCTGATCTCTCCCCGGTCGTGTCGGATTACCGTCCCATCGGACTATGAGAGTGAAGGAACAGAGAGTGCACCTGTGTCTGCGCACACGCTTCTACACTGTAATATCTCCTGCGTACTTGGCTAGTCTCTGTTGAGATTGACTGCTGTGTTCGAAATTCGGTTGGGACGATTATTATTCTTTCTTTTAAACTGATTAGATTAAGTTCTTATTTAGATTTTAGGATGTTTGTTGATAGATGAGCTCACCGGCTGGTATGGATTTGATGAGCGGCACAGGGTGACCATTGCCTGGAAATTTCCTAGGTTCTAATTAATAAAACAATTTTTACTAAAATATTTAAAAAAACTAAATATTAAAGTTACGGCCGAATTGATAACCCCAACAACATGGAACATGAAATTTGAACATACTCGTAATTGAAGGAAGCAAAAACTGTAGCAATTTTGATAAAATTTATATGATAAATGATAAATGATAAATGATGTTTATTCAGTAAATAGGTTACAAGGAACACTTTTACACGTCAATGTTTTTTTGTCAGTTTAAGCTAGATGAGGCCGGTGTTTCCTAGCTGACTACCCTGAGAAGAAACACCGAAACAAACTCAGAGGTCAAAGTCTCTTTTAGTGTTCAAATCCATACAATGTGGACTGGTTAGATCCTATGAGAACCATGTACGTTTATGTCTGGGATGAGCTTTATGAAGAAAGCAACACACGAATTCGAGTGGACCTGTCCAGACAGTGCAAGCATTTGTCAGTCATCGCGAAGCTCAACTCAGAACTCTGAGGTGCTCAACGAACCGACGAACAATACCAAAGTAAGGACATTTGAGTAGGCCGCAAAAAATACTCAAACTGCCAGACAATCATAAAATCTACATGAATATAACGACATACATAGTTCTCGCATTCACATTATTCTATATGAGGACCATGCAGCTTAGTGTCTGTAGTGGTCTTTTGAAGAAAGAACCAAACATATTTGAGTGGACCTGTCCAGTCAGTGCAAGCATTTGTCAATAGTCGAATAGCTCAACTTAAAAACCACTAAGGAGCTCAATGACATGACGAACAATACCAAAGAAAAGACATTTGGGTAGGCCGCAAAAGTACTCAAACTGTCAGACAACGTTGAAAATTACTGTAAAAAGGAGGAGAAAATAATAATAATAACCCACATAGTCCTCACATTTACAATAATTAAGTAATAAAAAAAAAAAAAAAAAAAATATAATACTTTACAAAGTAAATATTTGTGTCAAACAAAATAGTAATCATAATATGTCAATCAAAAAATAAAAATAAATATAATACTTAACAAAGTATTCAAGTCAAAAAAAAAAAATAATAATAATAATAAAATGTCAATAAAAAAATAAAATAAAAAATATAATACAATACTATACAAGTATTCATGTCAAAAACGAATATTAAAAAAAAAATATATATATATAAAAAATTTTTCATCAGTAAGTAGTACATATGAAAACAATGGCTCATGTATATCATTGAAGCAGCTCAATCCCACGCCTTTTTGTCCTCAAGAAAGTCATTAATTGTGTAAAAAGCTTTCTGGCATAGCTTACGTTTAATAAATGATTTAAATTTATTTATGCTTAGTTCTTGAATTTGGCTAGGAAGTTTATTATAGAAACGTATACATTGACATCTAAACGAACCACCTATTTTTTTCTTGAGCCTGGTTTTTGGTACAATAAATTTGTGTTTGTTCCTAGTATTTATGCTATGGATATCACTGTATCTTTTAAACAGATTAATATTTTTATGTGCATACATGAGATTCTCATAAATATATTGAGAGGGAACAGTCATAATATTAATCTCTTTAAATTTGTCTCTGAGGGAGTGTCTGGGACTTAATTTATAAATTGCACGAATAGACCTTTTCTGTAAAACAAAAATTGTCTGAATATCGGCGGCATTTCCCCACAACAGAATGCCGTACGACATCACACTATGAAAATAACTAAAGTATACTAAACGAGCTGTCTCTAAATCAGTTAAACCACGAATTTTCCTTACGGCGTATGCTGCAGAGCTAAGTTTTTTGGACAGTTTATCTATATGGGGGCTCCACTGAAGCTGCGCATCCAAAGTTAAACCTAAGAACACTGTGGAATCCTCGGGTTTCAACTCTTCACCCTTTATTGACACACTAGTGTTCACTTGTATTACATTGGGTAATGTGAACTTTATGCATTTTGTTTTTTTCTCGTTAAGGAGAAGATTATTGACATTAAACCAGTTAACTACAGTTGAAAGAGCATTATTTACATTATCAACAACCACCTGCTGACGTTTGAGTTTAAATAAAAGTGAAGTGTCATCTGCAAACAGCACTATAATAATATCATGTTTATCCTTTATGAGGTAAGGCAAGTCGTTGATATAGATTAGAAACAAAAAAGGACCCAGAATTGAGCCTTGAGGAACCCCCATTCTGACTACAGACCCGGAAGACCTTTTGCCGTTCACATCAACTCTCTGAATCCTATTACCCAAGTATGAAGTAAGAAGATCCAGAGAGGCGCCCCGGACTCCGTAGTAGTGCAGCTTCCTGATCAATGTATCATGGAGAACGCAATCGAAAGCCTTAGACAAATCGCAAAAAATGCCCAACGCATCGCATTTATCTTCCCATGCATTATAAATGTGTCCCAAAAGTTCAACACCAGCATCAGTTGTTGAACGACCCTTTGTGAAACCAAACTGTTTGTTGTGTAATAATTTGTGTTTATTAAAATATCTTTGAATTTGATCTAAAATAATTTTCTCAAAAATTTTACTACAAGTAGGTAGCACTGACATAGGTCTATAATTAGTAGGGTCTGATGTACTACCCGATTTAAACAATGGTATAATTTTACTATATTTCATTAGATCAGGAAACTCACCACAATCTATACAATTATTAAAGATTACTGCTAAAGTAGGTGCTACAATGTCTATAATAGACCTAGCAACGTCAACAGAATTACCCCATAGATCTGCAGTCTTTTTAACATTTAAAGTATTAAAAGTTTTGATTACATCATTACAAGTGACATATTGGAAATAAAATTGGGATTCACAAACTGGAACGTTTTCTTTAAGTAAAATTTCTGCAGCAGTTGGTGATGAATTTAGAGATTTTGTAGTCGATACGGGAATCTCTGCAAAGAAATTTTCAAATGCCGCGGCGACTTGCGAATCTGATTTAATGATACTGTCATCAATAGCAAGGCTGTAATCACTACTTCGGTTGCAAGACCTTCCCGTTTCGCTATTAATAATATCCCAAGTCATTTTAATTACATTACTACTATTTTTAATTTTTGAACTTAAGTAGCGAGATTTCGCCAAATAACATACTTTTTTAAATAATTTAGAATAATTCTTAACATATAAATTAAATTCTACAGTGTTAATATAAGTCCGTTCTTCATACAGCTCATACAGCCGTTTTCTACTTTTATTAATACCAATGGTGGCCCAGTCACTGAAGGAAGTATTGCCATTTACCGAAATCGTCTTAGGAATAAAAGTAGTATCAAATTGCGTGCAATACATTTTGAAAAAATCATTATAATGTTGATTAGGGTCATCATTAGTTGACAAAAGTGGGATTTTATTTGAGAGTTTAGTTTTAAATGTTTCCAAGCGACCTTTAGATTTTGGGTTAACAGTGATATCTTTTTTTCGTTTATATTTGTTTATATTTGGTATAGTGATCAATAGTCCACTATGATCAGAGTCTAATAAATTAATAATTTTTTTGTGGGTAGGTAAAATATCTGCATAAATATTATCTAGGCAAGATGCAGTAGTGGGAGTTATTCTAGTAGGCTCCATAAATAGATTTACAAGATTGTATGACTGAAACAAACTTATAATTTTAGTGCTTAGGCTAGAAGTTTCTAACAAATTAACGTTGAAGTCGCCACAAACGATGACAGACTTACTAGAGTTACAAATTTTTTGCAACACTTCATCCATTACTTTTTCAAAACAATCATACAATCCTTTAGGTGGTCTGTACACACTTAATATAACAAACTGCTCCAATTCAATACAGGCAATTTCAACTGTCTGTTCAACAGAGAGGCTCACAATATCCTTGCGGTCTTTAAACTTAAGTATATTATTTATGAAAATTAATGAGCCACCATGTATAGCGTTTACTCTGCTGAACGAACTACCAACCTGGTGATTACTATAATTAAACATAATCTGATGGCTTTTAAGCCAATGTTCAGTTATACAAAGAATATCTACATTGTTAAATTTAAGGAATAATTCTATTTCTAAATCCTTGCCCATACAACCATAAATATTTTGGTGCACCAGGTTGATACTATTTGTTGATTTTAAAACATTGTTTTCACCATTCTTTAAATAATTGCTAGAGATTGTCTCTGTTGTCTTAATTTCTAATTTAAATTATTACTAATGTCAAAATTTGATGCCAAGACATTGGCAGAATTATGAAAAATGTCATTGCATTGCTCAATAGAAGCAATTTGTTTAGCCAAATTCTTGGCTGTTATACAAAATAAATATGATAGCGACACAGCTATCTGTCTCCTACAATAATTTGAAAGATAGTATCTATCTATATGATTCCTATCTTTTGTCAAATAAAAACGATTACCAATATAATTGTTAAGGTCAATTAGATGGAATAAGTTATTATTAAATAACAAATTGTGCAATTTTATATTCATATGATATCTAATTTGATTTTCTTCCTGTGGCAAACTTTGGCTATAAGGGAAAGTGAACATCACAATTTTTCTTAAATTAAGGTCAGACAAGGTTCTATAATATTGGAGCAATTCTCCTTTGTTCACGGTACCCCTATCACCAACTAAAATTATGAGTATAGTATCCTGGTTAAAATTACATTTTATAATCTCTTTCATTATTTCCAACAAAGTACAACCAGGCATGCAGTTATTCATTATAGAGTGTCCCGGATATTCATTTATCAAAAAGTGGCCTAAATCCTTTCCAATCTCATCACAATAGATAACTATTTCTTTATTTACACTTTGTTGCGATAAACAATTAGTCATTTCTACTGGCAAACTGGCACAAGACTGCGGTAAGGTGGTATTATATATTGGCAATGAATGGTCCGGAGTAGATGCCATTGATGGTGATTGGCAATGTTCACAGTTTGATTTTTGTAAGCTAACCAGCTCATTCATTGCCAACACATATTCCTTCATTTGTTTCTCTGAGGCTCTATATTTAGTGGTCATTGAGCTTAGTTGCTGTTGTAACCGGTCAAGTTCACACTGCAAGTCTTCCGTGTCAGTTTGGTATTTCCTAGTACTTTTCTCTAAGTTCAAAGCATACATATCTAATTGTTTTAATAAATTTAACCTTTCCCTATTAAGTTTTACATTTTTAATGAAGAACTTTTGTTTTTTAACCATTTTTTTAGTTTTAACAATGTATTTGTTTATTTTAATATATTTTTTTTTTTATGGGACCACCTCTGGAGTATACTCAAACGGATAAAAAAAGAATTTTGAAAATCGGTTCACAATTGACAGAGAGATCGGTGGACAAAACTAAAAAAAGAAGATACACTCGAACATAGAACCGCCTGCTTTTTTCGAAGTCGGTTAAAATTATCAGATTGTCAGATTATTCCTGGTTAGCTATCGCCTGTCAGGTATATAAAATAACTCCCTGGTAGTATGCTACCATGGGATTCTTTGAGACTTGCCAGCGGGCGAGGTCGCTGATAAAAGCTAATTTTTCAAAAATTTTAAAATTGATCACAACTTGTGTTGGGCTCAAGTATTACCCCTAATAGCATTTAGTTTTGGCATTTGGTTAGGCCAAAAATAAATGCTATCATTTTATTGTTGGCTCAACAATAAATGCTATTGGGGACACGTCGGATGATTGGTATCCATGACACTAAATAAAAAGCCAAGCACCAATGTCTAAGCGCAGAAATCTGAAATATAGAAAGAGTGGACAAATATTTTTCAACACGAACTTCCTACCCTCGTTGAACCAAAGTTATCTCAAGGGTACTAACACGTATACAACCAAAAGTGACCCTTCAAACCAAAACAAAACGGAGCAATGACCTTGAAATGCTTCCGGACAAACAAGGGTCAAACTACACTGACAATATTGCATTACTTTGCTGAACTTGGCTACGAAAGTCTGACGGCTCACAGCTTGAGTAAAATAAGATAAAGTAAGACTTATCATGCTTGAAAAAACCAACCTAGGCACGTACGACTCGCGTGCACAGGGTTCCTAACGAATCATTTTTTTTTAAACCATAGACTTGTAATAATTTTGAATAAAATACATTAGAGACCCTCACAATATTTTAATTGATATGTCGCACGGTACAGTTTGAAAACCTTTATTTTTTAAATTTTCCGATATACATCCTAGAAGTGACCGCCATTTCCTAAATTCATTTATTTTACACATCGATATTCGGGTCACAATTGAATCGGTCAAGTGGATACGGACCAAATTGGCTGTGACAGACGGATAGACAAACAGAGTGAGTCTGTATTCCGTTTTTTCATCGGACGTTCGTAACCCTAAAAATCAGCTGAGTCTGCCTAATGAAGGCATGCACGGTTAGGCTAAGTGACTTTGGGTAAAGGAATGGAAAATGCTGAGAAAAAAAATAAGAGAAGGATTACAGTTTCAGTTGACTTCACTTTTGTCTTTTTTTGTCGAAGTGTTGTTTAGTGTTTTTATTTTACACTAGCTTCTGCCAGTGGCTCCGCCCGCCTGGAATTAGTACTTCCTCCACTATAAATTATAGCCTATGTGTTATTCCAGACGGAATCTGATGCGTACAGCCGTTCTGGCATGATTGAGTAACTTACAAACATACAGCAAATTTTTGAAAAATCGATATTCCTAGCCAGAAATGGAACCCCTTGATTTTGCACATCACAACATAGTGCTGCATTCTTGCATTATTTAAAAAAAAAAAAATATTCAAAAACTGGACTGGAAGAAAAAACTAAACGGTTCCAAACAAGTCACTTTTTAAGCAGTCTGATATGCAGTTGGACCAATTTATTTTAATTTAATCACAAATTTGATGCCACGACAGCGTGCAATTTTTTTATTTATAAATATAAAAATGAATCCCTATTTTCTTGGTCACAGCATCACGCGTGAACGGTTTTACCGATTTCGCTAATTCTTTTTTTGTTGTGTTTCTTATTGCCAGGAGAAGGTTCTTATGAAAGAAAAAAATAAGAAAGTTGCGCGGAAAATTAGAAAATTTCAGAAAACTTTCGCGCGTTTGACAGTTCATAGCTAAGACACTAGGGTCAGCTAGTTTCCTATATTTCTGTGATGTATATTTCTGGAATCGTCTCTTCGAGCTCATGTGGAGCTTGTATCATAAAAAAGAAAATGGTTACTAAACAACTTTAAATCGTTATAAATCCTTAATGGTCATTATAAATTAAAAATTATTTGAGAAGCCTATTAAGTATTTCAATCTCCATTCAACAAGTACGTGCCAGAAATTGTTTACTGGTAGTTAGAAATTTCCGAAATACCAATCCCAATTTATTTTCCAGAATACCTTGAAAATTACAGCAGTATTGGCATTAGATTGTAATAGTATTCTCGCTCCGAGGCGACTGTCACTATAAAATAAATTTATTTACTTTGAACACCGCCTGAGCACGATGTACGATGTACTGGGTATTACTTGAACGCAAATTGAATGTCTTTATGTGAACAAAAAATAGTTATTATTGTTATAAATAACAGATATGGCTGTATGGCAACAACGGACCTCATTGCCTGTATCATCCATTCCCTTCTTGCATTTATTGACATTATTAGTTTCAATAATATAATAGTTTTAAAAAACTCAGGAAACCTTTTCTTTCCCATATCGTTGGAATGCATAAAACATACTAGTCCGCCATATTTGAGAGTCTGCCATATTGGATCTAGAATGACATCACTTAGCTAACCATGCAAACTAAATACGAGTGCAAAATTTCAGGTCGATCGGAAACCGGGAAGTGGGTCAAATTTAATACCTGAGGTCGGAATTAGGTAGAGTTATTTATGTACTTACATTGATTTCATACAGCGAAGTATAAAGTAGATATGCCCCAAATCCCGAGATTAATTTTAAAGAGCAGAAAAATCTGGTGATTTATTGAATAAAAAAGCTATTTACTTTTACACAATTTAAACCACTGCACGCGCGATGTTGCCGAATTTACATCATCGACATCACGCACGCGCGATGTTGCCACATTTGTAGTTCACACAACAGAACAAAAGAAAACAACAGAGGGTTTTATTGTTATTGATTTGTAATATTGTTGGCCACACGGGATTGTCTATTAGAAATCCCGGGAAGATCCATATTAATATCAACATTTCGATGCTTATGATGATTTATGTACTTATAAATAATTCCGACATCTGCTAAATACGCGGTGTGACTACACGGCGATGCTTATAAAAGCCTTTTAAAAAGGAAATTAAGACAGACCCATATTTCAAGACAGTTTGAAGGACCTCCACTCGACTCAGACACCATGTCATAAAAAACTGTCGATTAATGTCATTAAATAACGTGCTATAACTGTCAATTTGATGATTTAAAGTCGAGTCGAGTTGGAGAACTGGACTTGGAATATGGGCCATGAACCAGTCATCAGCCATAAGAAGTCAGTGATCTTCAATTATTTTAGTAATGAAAACTTATACATAGTTTATTGTTCGGGTTCCCGCGAAACAAAGAGCAATGCGCACTGTTGCCATTCTAAAAACGAAACGACTATCAGGCTATTTTGATGTGTCTCATTTGTTTGGCGTAGCTCGTAGCGGCGTAGGCCGTAGCATGATCGTAGCGCGTAGCAAAGTTGTTTTTTCAGTGTCAAAACGTTAAACACTTTTGCATCTACATACGGGGACTGTCGGCAGTATGTGCATGCAAGTTAATTTCCGGCCTCTTAGCTCTTGTGAGGGCACGAAATTCGGAGCTCAGGACCTGACAACGATTTGAACTTCACCTACTTTTAGCTGATGCGTTTAGGAATGTAACTTGGAAATAGAACCCTTGGTCGAAAAGTAAAGATTTAAATAAATAATGCTAATATGAAAAGTGTGAAAATCTGTACGTCTGGATCTTTGTTAACCTTTCGACCTCGATAGTTGAACGGATTTGGACAAAACTAGATACTAAGGTACACTTTTTTTTTATTTACGAGTGTAATCCTCATGGATGGCCTCCAGCCTGGGGTGGGCGGACGGGTCTGTCAGACTCTAACTAAACATGAACACTAACTACAACCACACGGTGCTCTGCTGCTACTTTTGGCCGCAGTGTTGGAGTGCTTGCGCATTTTGTCACACTCTCCCGGCTAGGACCTGGGCACTCAGGCAGTGAAGGAACAGGGGTGGGTTTTAGTCAGTAAGAGTCTCACACGCCCTCCCGCTCCACCCAGAGCGGGCGGTGATGATTTCCCACCCCGCCAAAAAATAAAAAAATGTATTAGCCCGCATGAATTCATATGGACCACGTTACCCCCTGCCGCTGCATACGGCTGCATACGACCGCATACGGCCGCAATTCCTCTAGAGAGAGGCGCGCGCTGCCGTCTCGGCCTTGCGCTGTTTAGGCAACAAATTCCAGAATACTGATCGATTTTTACGCGGGTTAAGCCACGGCCAGAAGCTAGCTAGCTCCTGGCCTAGCTACCTAGCCTAGCTGGTTAACATAGTGTCAAATCTCCAGTCTACCTAGAGCAAGTGTGGTGATCAATGCGAATACCTTGTCTGTGTCCTTTGCCTTACAGAGAAACAGAGAAAGGTATTATTTGAATGCGAGGAAAAAATCGTCTTATTTTGTGTACAGTCATGAGCAAAAATATGTACCCGAGCAAACTTTACTTGTTAGCTTTAGGATAGTCGAGCTTACATACAAACAAGATTTACTGTTTATCATTGAAGGATCCAGTTAATACTAGGTATATCCTACTAGCATTAAATAGGCGTTCGCTAGTAAATCGCCTACCGGGACCGCTACCTTCCTAGTCATACCCTAAATAAGTTATAAAGGACATTTAATGAAAGCTAGTCACATACATATCACATCGGTTTATCCTCAGTTGGTCTACTGCATAATCTTGGAGACTTACACACTTTTAAAGAAATACATTTGGAAAATAAGCCTTCACCACGAAGCAATTATAGTATACTTAAGTTACATAAGGCTCATTCCCTCTCACAGAGAGGAGGTCTATGTCCCAGAAGTAGAAACGTTAAAAGGTTGATGGCTATCTACATGTTTCATGTTGTACTTTATCTACAAATGTACAAAGTGCAGAGGCCAACACACAGACAGATTTGCTTCTAAAATGACAAAATTCCACCGTCTCAGATGCGTTCACAGTCGTTTGGTGTTTACGACCAATGTTCTGCTATGTTTCAGTAATGTTCGGAGAATTTATGTTTTTATTACCTATTTAGGTGTTTTTATCCTACAATGTTTTATATAAAAAGTATGTACTTTTTTATTATTTGTTTATGACAGTCAGAATTATACAAATAATATTCTTCCTGCTTTTTGTCGCTTTTCTCTGGTTTGCACTCTGATTTTTTATAGCATTTCCGCTAGGCATAACGACACGTATTAAAAAAAAGAGCGAGCCTTGCAGTAGGCGCATATGATGTGTAACATTTGACATCTCACCTTAGTAATAATCAACATTAACATTCTATCCTGAAAATGAAATTAAAAATTTAGTTCCGATTTCGACCGCGCGCAGACTTATCGTGCGTACGCTCTATATATGTTAAACCAATGATACGCCTTTATTGAATTGGACAGGGTTTATGTTACATGCTGTATTTGAATGTTTATATTTTGTTTCTACGTTATTTGACACTGACTTCTGAAATTAATTTTTTTAAAGTTATGCCCCAATTGATAACCCCATTATCATGGAATTAGAACTTAATTGGAAGAAACCAAAACGTCATTTCGCACACATTTTTTTTTGTTTTTGTTGATTTTTTCAAAAAGCGCTGAATCATTTTCGATGAAATGTATATGTAACCACCTCAGGAGTTTACTCTTTCGATTAAAATAATTTTGAAAATCGGTCCACGGTTGACAGAAAAATCGGTGAACATACGTAAAAAAAGAAAAATAGTCGACCATAGCATAGTAGATCATCCTCCTTTTTTTAAGGCGGTTACAAAATAAAAATATGTAGTCATGCGGACTATCCTCAACACGTAACTAGCATGTAAAAAAAAGAATTTAAAAAATCGTTTAATTTTTACCAAACTCTTTTGCACAGTTTGTCGGAGGGATTAGCGCTCGTATTAAATCTTAGTTATGTAAAATTTTGATCTAAAGGTTACTAATGAAGTTCCTATCATCCAAGCTTAGTACATACATTTCAAATAACAAAATAAAATAAAAAGATAATATTGTCTTGCGAACAAAGCTCGACAACAGATTTAATTAAGAAAAATTAATATTAAGTATTTATTATTTATCATCACAGCTAGCAGCTATTTCCTTGAGCAGTACATTTTTCAATGTATTCTTTATAATTCTCTTAGTCATATTCACTTATTTTATTTTATTATTTTAGAAGGTATCCACAAACAACATTACCTCAATGCCAAAATTATTTTTTTCTTCCTATTAATTATAATTTGACCATTGTACCCACTCACATTGCTAATGAAAATGTTTAAAAAATAATTTTTGACGTGACAACGTCTAATAAATCGATGAACGCCGGCTGCATGCACGAAAATGTGTCCCGTTACGCTCATTGTACGCATGCGCCGCATCTATATTTCATCAATGTTTTGTTATGACGTGGTCACGTTAAACTATCGTCCGTAAACCAACTTTACAGACAACCAATTTTTTTTACGCAACTCCGGCCCCGAGATACAGGCTCCGCCTAGTTCGGGGACCACTATGAAGTTTTATGTTTATCAAAACTTGTATTAAGAACTTTTTTGTAACAATTATTCAATAAATTTATTATTATTTATTATTTCGTTTATTCATTTGTAAATACATATAAATTATATTTTTAAATATTTCAATGAAAAAGTAAAACAAAAAAATTTAAAATATAAAAAATAGTATCCCACCGGTATCGGGAACAGGGTCCAAGCTACCGGCGGTCAGGGCTCCAGAGAGAGGAACCGCCTGACAATGCGAGCCGTGTCCAGAAGTACCGATTTCTGAATCACACCCTTGATCCAGCCGCCTAACGAGAGCCTCCTGAGGTGTTGGTCGAGGCTCGTGGCTATTAAGCCATTGGCTGACACGACTATCGGTACAATAATCGCTGACTCCACATCCCACATGTCGACAACCTCGCGTCAATATACTTGATTTGTTTATCTTTCTCGGCTTTAATTTATTATTATTATTATTTACCCCCATAAGTTTTGACGCTACCAAAAATCGCTCATCGCGGCTAAAAAAGTTTTGACGTCAATTAATAAAAATCTTTATTTCGCGGTAGGTATAAATAACTAAAATCATATTTAAGCAATAACGCTATACAGAAACACATTCTCAGCGGTAAATCCTCTGATATTAAGAAAAGCTTTTCCAAAATGGTCTCCCTTTGTGACTTGTTCAAAGATCCCTTTGTTAAAATCTCGAGTTTATTGTCAAAAGATACAAAGAGTATCTCCCTACTTGTAAAAAATATTATTGTGTCGTATAAGAATTTCTTCTTTGTGCTGTGGACTATGTATAAACACCAACATTATGATCAGAAATCAATCCTCATCAATGTCATCATCAGTGATCGAGTTGATAGGATGATCTTTCGTATTTGCATCTTGATAATATCATAGTCACAGTAAGATAAGTTTCTTTATTTTTTTAAATTTTGTAAATTGTTTTTTTTATGTAATAAGGGAAGATGATATTAACACCAGCCAAGTGTGTGTTGGACTTTGCACATTTAGGGTTCCGTACCATATGAAGCAAATCAATATTTTGGAATTTGTTAGTGAAATATACGTAATAATAAACATTATCACCTCATGTTCATAGGCCAATGGGAAGTTAAAAATTCTCGAGAACCAAATTTTGTGACAGACGGCGGACAGGCATACAGACGGACAGACGGACAGACGGATAAACGGATAGACGGATAGACGGATAGACGGACAGACGGACAGACGGACAGACGGACAGACGGACAGACGGACAGACGGACAGACGGACACGTGAGTGACAGCGATAGGGTTCCGTTTGGACCCTTCGGGTACGGAACCCTAAAACTCTTGCCGACCCACAATGGCAACAAATAGTGCAAGACCGGGAGGAATGGCAAATTGAAGAGGCCTTTAATTTAATTAAAAACATGATTAAAGATAATTTGTGAAACTGGAAATAATAGGCTTTTTTTTATTTTTATACTATTAATTTACTTTGTAACCGATTTCAAGGAAAGGAGGAGGTTATGCATTTTATGAGTAGATATCCATTAACCACCATTATACTTTTGTTTGTATACGGAGGTGTCCACTCATTTACTTTTCATTTTACGTTAGTTGTGTTGTACAGACTAAAATTATCTCTGGAAAGTTAAATAATTAAGCTAGCTTAAATACAAGGAAACTACTGGCTGCACCTGAGTCTCTACCTATGTTAATCTAAGTTTGTTTTCTCTATCTCTACAAAGTATACAAGCACTTCGCCCGAGCTTCGCTCCGTGACCTATCCCGCGGAAAATGTTATTTTTCCCGCGATAAAAAGTAGCCTATGTTACTCGCTAGTAATTTACCTTTCTCATCATCATCTGCCTAGCCTTTTCCCAACTATCTTGGGGTCGGCTTCCAGTCTAACCGGATGCAGCTGAATACCAGTATTTTACATGGAGCGACTGCCTATCTGACCTCCACAACCCAGTGACTGGGTAATACGATACCCCTTGGTAAGACTGGATGTCAGACTTTCGGGCTTCTGACAACCCGTAACGACTGTCAAAGATAAAAAATAAATAATTTAACTAATAATAATAAAGTAACAATAATTAACACACAACTAACTAATAATAATTTAGCTTTCTATTGTCGAAAAATAGTTAAATCGGTCCAGCAGTTTCGGAGCTTATTCGGTACAAACAAACAAAAAAATCTTTCCTCTTTATAATATTAGTATAGAAAACAAAGTCACTTTCCGCGTCTGTCTGCTTCGCCGCTAACTCCTTAACGCAACGGATTCTGATGTGGTTTTCACTAATAGAAAGAGCAATAACCGAGGCAGTTTTGTGTACATAATTCCATGCGGAGTCGGGGTGGGTCATTAGTAAGAAAAATAAATCACCCTGCTAAAAAGCAAGCATGCAGAGAGTGATTTATTTTTAGACACTAAAAGACAAAATTTTAGGTACATATTTTTATATATAGGATGACTGGTAATTAGTGACCGATACTTAAACACGTGATTGTACTCATGATAACAAACAACTTTTACTATAGGACCAAACCGGAAATCGCGATAAAAATCTGCTGTTAAAAAATCTGTTGTATGTTCGCCTACTGACTGGTCAAAATGTACTGTACTGCCTATTTTTTTTCGCGACTTCAGGTTTGGTCCCACAGTCAAAGTTGTTTGTTATCATGATTACAATCACGTGTTAAAGTATCGGTCACTAATTACCAGTCACCCTATATAGCTAAAATTTTGTCTTTGTGTGTCTTTAAGAAATGTTATGATGAGATTGAGTTACGAACATCAAAACTTTTGCAATAAAAATATTTGTGTGAGAAAAATAACGTCATAAACCGAATATGTTTTGTTAGGTAGCTACTAGTGACCCGCCCGGCTTCACTTAGATGCAAATTATATACACAAACCTTCCTCGTTTATTGCTCTTTCTATTAGTGAAAACGGTATCAAAATCCGTTGCGTGGTTTAGAAGAAGTAAGCGGACAAACAGACAGAGAGAAACATCGGCTTTGTTCTGTAGTTTATCCTTCACAGGACATGCGTCATCTCCTTCCCTCTCAGCATGCACAACCACCAGCACCTTGGATCATTTAAACGAAGCCAATGACAGAGCTGTAACAAGGCAGTGTTAAAGCCTTGTTTATTTTTGACCTCTATTCCAAAATTACGTTCTTTCCTACCTTTTTAATTTAAAATTCAAATATTACTAGTTTTCTCTGTCAATAGTCTCTGTTTTTATATTTAAAACCAGTTGAGATTGAGCAGCCGAGCTAGACTAAGCTTCTATCCATCATTGTCATTTTCCTTCTATTCAATAAATGAGTTACCAGTTTGTAAGAGTTACTAGAACACTGAAGTGCAGCTTTTATAACCAGGCCCTACAGTCTCGACATTGATAGCGATCGCTACGTCGTAACGATCGGTCGCTACGTCGGAAAAATAATTGATTTTCTTGAAATATGTACAGAGACGGTGTAATTTTTAACTTGCTAGCACTATTTTTCATGAAAACTGATCAACTGATCTGCTGGTACGGGTACATATTTCAAGAAAATCAATTATTTTTCCGACGTAACGACTGATCGTTAGGACGTAGCGATCGCTATCAATGTCGAGACTGCAGGCCCAGGCAGTTCCTAGCAATAATACAATTTATACCTTTACCTAGTCACAGTGTATGGTGTACGTACGATTAATAAGTGCACCATATAATCAAGCTTACTGTATATAATAAAATATACGTTTTGAACTCGTCGTGTTTATCTTCATCAAACTCTCATCTACGGTCCTCCTACTCTACGCCCTCCTCTGCATGTCACTCCTACGACCACCTCTACGTGTCACTGCACCACTCCGACCCGCAACGTGACAGAGCTATCCAGGTGGCTACATACTGTTCGGACAAAGTTTGAGTGAAAATCTACACGAAAAGAAGAAGAATAAGAACTAAGTATGTCGAAAGGTTTTTTCGAACTTCTTATAGAAGGTTTTAAATGAAAGTATTATTAGAAAATTGTAAACAATCACCCAAGCTCTGAACAAGATATACAGATTTTATATACTTCCTTATCATAACAAATATATTGGATATGTATTTCTTCTTTTGTTACGTTAACAAAAAATTAAGACGATACAGTGCGTTAATATTTTGCATGACGTCACACCTGAGTTAATATTGTACCACTTTTTACCCAAAAGTGATGTAACAAGCCCACTCCTGAACTTTGATACGGTTATCTATGTCATTTTTTTAACCGAAGAAAAAAAAGGAGGAGGTTCAATTCGACCGTATATATTTTGTATTCTTAGCCCTAACTCCGTCATTTAAGAACCGATCTTGATGATTATTTTTTTGTTAGATAGGGTATACCTCAAGGGTGGTCTCATGTCAAGGAAATCAGGATCTGATAATGGAATCCCGATAAAATTGAGAGAAAACCTTGAAAATTGTGGGCACGTTTAGCGTTTTTGTACGTATGTTCGGCCCTCACTCCGTTGTTTATTAACCGATTTTAATTTTTTTTTTCTTAGATAGGGTATACCTTAAGGGTGGTTCCATGTCAAGGGCATCAGGATCTGATTGTAGAATCCTCATAAAATTAAGAAAAAAACATTTAGGAATCATCACATCATGAAACTGAGCTGATGATGGAAACCATACCTTTCCTAAACAATAGAAGTTAGATATAAAAAACTGGTTTTGGTGACAGATACCACTTAATATGCTTTGAAGAAAATACTTCTTTAGAATATTGGAGGTAACCTCAATTGGTCAATATCCTGGGAACCTCATGGAAGGATGGTGACATCATCAGCTCAGTGCCAAGAGGAATGATGAAGGATTAGAAATTAGCCTCAGAGTATTAAAAGATGATGCGAGTCAAAATATTTTATATAAAATTTGATATTTTATGAAGGTAAATAAGCTCAATACTCAAGTCTTAAAAGGTTTATTTATTTTTTGCTTTTTAGTTATTTTTCGTCGGTTGAATTTTTTGTTAAAAAGTTTTATTGATTTCATAAAGCAAAAAATACGTGTCAATTTTTTTTTGATAATCTAACTTACTACGGACTAAATATTTACTATTCTTTTACCTTGGAATTGTCCTTATTACGACTAACCTTTCCCCTCAGATGGCAGCCATAAATAGCTGAACAAATTACCTACAACGATAAACTCTCTTAGGCGTAAAATATTAGTCCTAAAGTATCATATTATAAAGCTAAAAATAGTCAACTTTAAGAAGAAATTGGAAGCTCCTGTCGCGTGGCAAACTCTCGGTACTGAATAGTAGAGAACCACAGAAGGTCGGGTCCACACAACGGGCGAAAAAAACCCGACTGACAAAAACAACTAAACAGTTCCAACCAAGTCACTTTTTAAGCAGATGCAGTGGTAAGAAATCTATGATTGAACTAAAATAACTGCCACCAACTGCATCAGAATGCTTGAAAAGTAACTTGTTTAAAACTTTTTAGTCGTTAAAACTTTAGCGAGTTATATTTTTGAAATAGCCTCCACAAGCCCTTTATTTTGAGGCCCCACAATCATGACCTTGACCACAGTCGCCATTTTTTCAAAAGACTGCTCTGTGGTAGGTGTAAAACAACAATTAATTACATGTATGATCGAAATTGTAGAAAATTATATTATTATTATTCAGCCACGAGCCGCTTTACGTAGTATGTCAATTTTTGCGTGCGTTTTCGTTCTTTTTGTGGTGCCAACCTTCTGCAGGTTTTTATCTATTTGTTTTCTCGACCTCAAGTCGTTCGAACCACGATTACTCCCGAGCGGCCCCGAGCGCACTCGAGCGCCCCCGAAGAGCCACGAACCACGTCATTTAAACTTATCCCTTTTCTAATTTGTGGGTGGTGGGAAAACTATTAAAAGGTTGAGAATACGGGTTGGTTCGCACATAATTTTACTTTTGAGTAAATTGAAGCGGATTCACTTCGTTTGTTAGGGATTTCTATTCCTATTTCTATACCTACTAGACTTTTCGGGAACGTACCTACTATTTTTATTTTTTATTTTTTGTTAGATTTCGATTGCACAGCCTGTCTACCTTTTTGATTAGAAGAAACAACATAACAATGTGAAACCGTAGAAATTTTAACACCCACTTCTAAATAGACAATTTTCAGTTGAGAACTTGTCAGACACTTAATCTAAATTCTGACAAGTATTTATGGTAGAGTTTGATGTCCTCAACTCTCGAATTCTTAATTCAGAAACTGGACGTAAGGACAGTATTATTCACACAACTTCCCACTTCCAAACTTGCGGTAAGTTAACTTTTTTATTTAATTTATTTTCCTTACTTTAGTACGTGTTTCTCACTGGTAAGGTAAATAGTTTACCCGGGCCTGCGGACGGCGAGTAATGGGTAGCTCGCCGTCCGATCAGCAACAGGCCCGAGAGTCGACGGCGCGTAGTGTTCCACGCGCGCCTCAAAGAGTTGTCAGCAAGAGACGGGGCCCGTCATGGCCGATGCCTGCCCGGGGGTTGAGGATAAATTCGAAACAGAGTTACCTCGCCCCTGGGCACTCGAGGCAGGAAGGAACAGGGGTGGGTTTTAGTCAGTAAGAGTCTGACACGACTTCCCGCTCCACCCAGAGCGGGAGAAGTCATAGGATGATTTCCCACCCCAAAAAAAAACTCAAAACAAAAACAAATTTAGAGCTTGATTGTGTGAGACGGCGACGCTTGTTTCACATTCTTTGTAAAGAAATTCAATTTGTTTCAAGCATACATTGCAAAGGATTGCGTATGGAGAACGGTCAAAAGCTTCTCCTATATGGTTGTTTTAAAACTACGACTTTCTGCGACGTCTTTTATGGGCAGAAGCAGTTTTTAAATATGACCACTTATTTCCGATACACCCTGTATAATTATTCAGGGTGTCATCATCATCATTTCAGCCGAAAGACGTCCACTGCTGGACATAGGCTTCCCCCAAGTGTCGCCACAATGATCGGTCCTGTGCGTCTCGCATCCATCGGCTACCCGCGACCCTCACCAGGTCATCGGTCCACCTTGTGGGAGGCCTTCCAACGAAGCGTCTTCCGGTACGCGGTAGCTATTCCAGAACTTTTCGGCCCCATCGACCATCTGTTCTGTGAGCAGTATGGCCTGCCCACTGCCACTTCAGTTCGGCGATTCTTCGGTCTATGTCTGTAACTTTAGTTCTCTTGCGGATATCATCATTTCTGATTCTATCACGCAAGGAAACTCCGCGCTTTGGTCTCTCCATTGCGCGCTTTGGTACTGACAAAAGAAGGAAAGATTTGGTTTGCATAAAGCCTCAAACTAGGCATGCTTTTGTAAACCGTTTCTATGTCTATTTAGGACCCGATTTATATAATAAGCTCAATAGGATACTAATATTTATAGTGCCGGTTACAAACATTGTAGTCTAAAGATAAGCGAATATTTGGGTGGACTTGATTACACAGACACAGAAAAGCTGTTAGAATTACTTCAATAGTTATATAGATATTAAATTGGTTATTTTTAATTTGTGTTTAGTACAATAAGTAGCATAGTATTATTTCAATAATTAATTAACAGTGGACCAATAATCAGATGATCGGTTAGTCTGGGGATGGCCTGAAACACAGGTTTTTATTAACCTAGTTCGCCTCATGTCGCCAAAAAAATTATAATGTCAGTACCAACGCACTTTTCAGTAATTTAAAACATGTGTAAATTAAACTAGTTTTTATTTAGGGATTTAAGCCAATCTGTTAAGCACTTTGTACTACTAATACTAAGTATGTATAAGTTTATAAATGTATTACTTTGTAAAAGAACTCAAATAAAATAAAATTATTATATTATTATAATTTCGTTTATTAATTTTTTTAACATATTAAATACATTTTTAAATATTTCTTAAAAAAGAATATATAAAAAACATTTAAAAATATAAAAAATAGTAGCCCACCGGTATCGGGAACAGGGTCCAAGCTACCGGCGGTCAGGGCTCCAGAGAGAGGAACCGCCTGACAATGCGAGCCGTGTCCAGAAGTACTGCTTTCTGAATCAAGCCCTTGATCCAGCCGCCTAACGAGAGCCTCCTGAGGTGTTGATCGAGGCTCGTGGCTATTAAGCCATTGGCTGACACAACTATCGGTACAATGATCGCTGAGTCCACATCCCACATGTCGACAACCTCGCGAGCCAAGTCAATATACTTGATTTGTTTATCTTTCTCGGCTTTCACGAGGTTCTCGTCATGTGGGACGGTAATGTCAACAATCATTGCACGCCTCTCGATTCGGTCCACCACCACTATATCAGGCTTATTGGCTACAATAGTCCTGTCAGTGATGATGGACCGATCCCAGTACAATGAGATATGACCATTATCGAGAACTGGGTCGGGCGCACATCTGTAGTACGGCACTTCCGATTCCACAAGAGAGTACTTCAGAGCAAGTTGCTGATGGATAATCCTGGCTACAAGGTTGTGCCTATGCAAGTATTCACCGTTAGCTAGACGAGAACAACCAGAGATTATGTGGCGGATTGATTCTCCCGACATATGTCAACCGTGCCGTCCTTCACAATAAATCTCCGGTAGTTTTTCGTCATGATAACTTCGTCCATAATTGCACAGACAAAACCTTCGGTTTCCCCAAAGAGGTCATCGACACGCAGCCAGGCTACGGACGCTAGTTGGTCTACATCGGGCCCATGTAGGGCCCGGAAAAAGCGTCCGTGAAGTTCCTTACTCTGCCATACTTCTCTGCGATCGTTAGTGTCAAGCACTAGAGGTTTGCGCCAGTTCTCGTTAGCCAAGGAGAGTGGAGTAAGGCCCCTGTCTACTGCCACTACATCTCAATGCATACCCACGTCAGCAGCTAGGAAATATTCCCTTAGACTGCATACCTCGCGGTTGTGGAAGGTCTTAGCATTTAAAAAGCCTTGGCCTCCACACTTCCGCGGGATATACAGTCTCATCACCGACGAAGGTGGGTGATGCATTCGAAATGCAGTCAGCAGTGTACGAACACGCCTATCCAGGGCGTCAAGTTATGTTTGAGTCCATTTGAGTACGCCGAAAGAGTACATCAATACCGGCATGACCCAACCGTTGAAGGCGCGCACCTTGTTTCCGCCTGATAGAAGGCTATTAAATACCTTCTTCAGGCGGCCAAAGAAGCGCTCCTTCAACGATTGCTTCATGTCAGTAACATTGATACCTAACGCTTCCGACATACCCAAATACTTATAGGTTTCGGTTGGAGAGAGGGATCTCAGGTTTATGAAATCCGAGAGTTGAGTTCCCACGGATTCCACAATCTCCCCTCGCTTTACATGCATGACCGCACATTTGTCTACACCAAACTCCATCTTGATGGCACTACTGAAGGTTTCAGTTACCTTCAGTAGCTCCATCAGTTGCAGATTGTTGGGGGCATAGAGTTTCAAGTCATCCATGTAAAGGAGGTGAGATATAACCTGACCACCTCTCTTCAACCGATAGCCTAGCCCTGAATTCTCCAGCAGTGTGCTTAGAGGATTCAAAGCTAGGCAAAACCAAAGCATACTCAAACTATCACCCTGGAATATACCCCGCTCGATCCTTATCGGTTCGCTATTCCTCTGGATTTGTCGACATCCTGGATAGCGAAGGACCGTCCTCCATTGCCCCATACATGACATCAGGAAGGTGCCTAACGTTGCATCAACTTTATACAATTCTAGCACCCTCATGAGCCATGTATGAGGAACTGAGTCATAGGCCTTCTTATAGTCTATCCAACATGTCGACAGATCCTTTCGGAAGCGCCGAACCTGTTGGCTAATGGTCATATATATGAGGAGAAGCTCCTTAGTACCGCGGGACCCATTCCTACATCCATTTTGAGAGCCAGACATGATACAGTTACTATTTATATGTGCTTAGCTCTCAAAATGGATGTAAGAACCTTATAGACCGTCGGTAAGCACGTGATCGGTCTATAATTTTTAGGTTCCGCAGTACTACCTGATTTATGGAGCAGGTGGGTTATTCCTGTAGTTAGAAATTGGGGTAGCGACCCTGACTCTAAGGCAGACTGGACCTGAGATGCCAAGCGGGTATGCGACCTTGTTAACCATTTTATCCAGAAGTTGTGCAGCCCGTCCGGCCCTGGAGATTTCCAGTTAGCTAATGGACGGACTGCACGAGCTACATCTTGGGGGCTGATGATAATTGCCCCCATTTCTGGTATTGGATCGCACGCGCGCTCAACATCCCGAATCCAATCGCCCTCGGTATGACAGACAGGCACCGACCAGATGCTGCGCCAGAACGAGTATATGGCGTCATCATCTGGCAGGTGCGTATTAGTCACACCTTGGTCCGGTCGCTCCCAATCCCTATACACCCACCTTTCATTACTTCGGAATGTGCGATTCTGGGTGTATCGTTCCACTCGCCGCTTATACCTGCGAATACGGTTTGCCCATGCATATACTTTCTGTTTCAGGAAGTCGATGCGCTCTGTGACACGGGACATATAGTCTCGGGAGCTGACATCAGTCCCCGAAAACGCCCGTCTCACAAAGCGCATCACTCTTGGGCGAGTGTTGCCCTCCCTGAAACAGATTAGTTTGCCTATGAGTGCTCTGGCCCCACCAATACGACGCTCGATCCTGCACTGCCAAGCCGGCACGGCTGGCTTCGGTCGTGTAGCTCTGTCATTAGGAAATTTGACGTGAGCTACACGACATGCCGCTACAGCCGCGCAGTACAGTATCGAGTGTGTATCGGTGAGGTCTTCGCAGTCATCAAAATAATTTGACAACTGCGAATCCAGAGCAGCCACCAGCGCCCTATTCTTGTTATGCATGGGCAAACGAGGTAAGCGTGGCCTAAGTTCGAGCGGCATGCTGCGATATTCCCGAATAGCACACTCCAAAGCACTCCTCAATTCGTCATTGCAATGGGTACTTACGTTTGTAACCACGTCATTACACTCCTCGTCAGCGTGGCTGGAGATATGGTTGGATGGTGGTACCAACACTGGTACCACAGTCTGCGACGGAGGGGCAATGGCATGGCTACCCATCTCAGATCGGAGGCGATCAAGTACAGTATCATCCAACATATGATTACGCTGGATGACCTGCATCTGATCCGAAAGTCGTTGGGCCGAAACGTTGACGGCTGGCTCAAGCACCTGGAACAGAGAGAGCATCCGAACACGGTACGCGGTCAGGTTGTTACCTCCCTCTGTAGCCCCATAGTATGAGCGCATGACGTTTTCATTGATGGATTGCGTCCATCGCATGCGCTGCACACTTCCGCCGGGAGCTGGGTCCCTATCAGAGGCCGGTGGGCCTCGAGGTCCTAAGCCGCTCGGCGGCCGGCGTCCTCCCCGTCGACGCGCAGGTGGTGGTGTCGTCGGCGGAGTGGTGTATTCGTCGCTCGAGCTCGACGCAACTGCAGCGGCCGGAATCACTGGACTCACGGCAGGCGCGGGTCCCGGCGGCTGCGAGGCGGAGCTGAGCGACGAACCCGAAGATGTTGGTTGTGCTTTTTGGCAACGTGCCCGGCTTCTTGTCAGCATTTTTCTGTTCGGTACATTATGTTATCTGCATGTTGTTGTTTGTTATTTGGATTTTCGGTATATGGTTATTGCTTTGATGATTTCTTATTTTTTTTTTCTGGTTCGTTTTTGTTGTTTGGACATTATTTTTCGTTTATTTTTATGAATATTAGATAAAAATATCGGATGAAAAAATTTTCGTTCAGTCAATTTGACAGCCGGGCCACAGATTATAATTATTATTATTATAAATTATTATTATTATTATTGCCCTTTGGGTGACTGTAAGCCTTCTGATGAGGCCCATTGTGAGCGACCACGGTTCGGTTCCATAAGACATCACATACTCGTAACACGCACTGATCATAGACTTTCGTCTTGAGACACTGGTATGTGAGACGAGAAGATACCACTTCAACTTCCCGAACGCCACCCAGCCGAGTCGGATTCGACGGTTGACCTCTTTCTTGAAATCAGCCCTGCCTAACTGGACCGTTTGTCCCAGGTAGTTTGTCAGGGTGTAATTATCGTGAAACATAACTTTCTTAAGGACGGTTTAACACAAAGCATTTAATTCGGGAGCAACTACCAACCAACCGCCAACCACCTATAACCAACCACCAACCACCTATAACCAACTACCAATCACCAACCACCAGCCACCAGCCACCAACCACCAAGCAACAACCACCAAGCACCAACTACCAGCCACCAACCACCAAGCACCAGGCACCAATCACCAATAAAACAGTGGCAAGAACTTGTCACCGTTTCTGAGCTGAACAAGGTTATCATCCGCCGAGCTTTTTTCTAACTACCTATTATGTTGGACTCAGCAAAGTACATACAAGAACAAAACATTTTTCCTCAAAAACTAAACAAAGTAAAAAGTAATCTCCCATCCTAATCACATTTCGTTCACGTCCTTCCGTCACAAAACAAAACAGAGATGTCATCTCAAAGTTTAGTCTCGGTGCTCAATGACGTGACGTGGGGACAGATTAACATAATGCGGTGGGAACCCGTCCTAATGAGCGTTTCATGGATGGAATAACCATTTTTATATCTGCTTTCACTTAGGCAGGGATGCATTGGAACCTTATTTATTTATTTCAGTACTTGAGAAGGAAACAAGAACTCTTATAGGATCACTACGTTGTCCATCTGTCAAGACCCTTTTTCTCATGAACGCATGGAGATATTAAGTTTTTTTTTTTGTGTGGTGGGAAATCATCCAATGACATCTCCCGCTCTGGGTGGAACGGGAGGGCGTGTGAGACTCTTACTGACTAAAATCCACCCCTGTTCCTTCCCTGCACGAGTGCCCTGGGGTGCGGTAACTCATGTTAAGAATGGAGGTATTATTATGGCGGTTTATGCCGCGTAATTTGACACTCTCAATCAATCTGCCTAGCCTTTTTCCAACTATCTTGGGGTCGGCTTCCAGTCTCACCGGATACAGCTGAATACCAGTATTTTACATGGAGCGACTGCCAATCTGACCTCCACAACCCAGTTACAAGGTAATACGATACCCTTTGGTAAGACTGGTTGTCAGACTTTCGGGCTTCTGACGACCCGTAACAGATCTACGATTGACAGCTGGGACCAACGGCTTTAAGTGCTTTCCGAGGCACGGAGGAGTCTCGGTTTGTAAAGATGGTCACCCATCCATGGACAAACCTCGGCAAGCGTAGCTTAACCTGATGGATCGACCCGTGTGGCTATTATTATTCTAGCCACGAGCTAGCTAATTAAACACTCGCAATGGAATCAAAGTCCACAGAGTACTTTCCGTTGATCTAGAATGATGAGATTTGGCAAGAAGCAAGATCACGCAGCACAGAAAATGAAAAAGTGCGAAAATCTTTAATTTGCTGTTATAATAGAAAATATATTAATACAAAATATATTGTTTTTGCAATTACAAAATATATCTGCAGCTGGATATTATTTCAACTACAAAGTTAAGTTTGTCATTCAATCCTACATATTATCTTTTCGTCAGAAAATAAAATAAAATTACGCTGCTACAGCTGGCCGGTTTTTGATCAAGTCAACAACTACCTAAACGCCTACTGTCCCACTGCTGGAGAAAGGTCACCCCAAGTCCTTCCAGGAACTCTTCTCTCTTTGGACCATACCTAAATTAATATTAAAAGTTCATAATTAATCAAAGACGGATTTTTATTGAGATATTTTAAGGACGAAGTTGTTTCCAGTAATGGTTATAGTCATTTTGATACTCAACACGATGAAGAAAAACATTGTAAGCAAATTGTTTTTGTACGGTCATAAATAGTATATAATAATAATAATATTCCACAACTATCACACAACGCCATCTAGTCCCAAGCTAAGCAGAGCTTGTGTTATGGGTACTAGACAACTGATAAACATACTTATATATTTCTAAATACATACATATTATAGATAAATTACACCCAGACACAGAACAAATGATCGTGCTCATTACACAAACATTTGTCCTGGGTGGGAATCGAACCCACGACCTCCGGCATAGCAGTCAGGGTCACTAACCACTAGACCAACAGGCCAGTCAATATGGAAGAACTTACCTACTCACGAGAATTCTAAGACGAATAGTAAGCTACTTACACTTGACTGTCAGCGAGTGTCATGAGCTGCTTTTGATGTCGGTAAAATACACGGCTTCTGTGGGATTGGCCACGAAAGTGAACGCACAGAAAAAACCTAGGCCGCAATAAAGAAAAAGAAAGAATTGACTTGTGTAAAAAAACCTAGTCTGCAACAAAGAAAAAGAAAGAATTGACTTGTGTAAAAAAACCTAGTCTGCAACAAAGAAAAAGAAAGAATTGACTCGTGTAAAAAAACCTAGTCTGCAACAAAGAAAAAGAAAGAATTGACTTGTGTAAAAAAACCCCACAAAAAAAAACAAAAAGTTCTAAACAAGTCACTTTTCAAGCAGTCTGATGCAGTTATTGGCATTTATTAGGTCAATCATAGATTTGACGCTACCCAAATTGTGATTTTTGTTTTATTTCTTACATTTCAGTAAGTTACATTTTTGGAATAGTCACCTCGAGCCCTATATTTTTAACCGACTTCAAAAAAGAGGAGGTTCTCATTTCGTCTGTAAGTTTTTTTTGTATGTTTGTTACGCGATATCTCCGCCATTTGAGAATAGATTTTGATGATTCTTTTTTTTTGTTTGGTAGGTCATACTTCAGAGGTGGTCCCATATAAATTTTATCGAAATTGATTCAGCACTTTAAAAAAAAATCAACATAAACAAAAAACATTCATCCAAACATACATAATTTACACTAAAATAGAGTATAAATAAACTCTCAAAAAACATTAACCTCCTTCTGAGGCAGTCTGGTAAAACAATATTCATCCAGCTGACTCCAGTCGCAAAAAAAACCCAACAGCAAAAAAGCTTACAACTTTTTTCATATTAGCAGTATCCATTTCAATATCACTCAAACTATCCCCTTTGAGAACTTACAACCGTTTTATAGCAAAGAAAGTGGATGCACTAAAACGAAATTTTCACTTTCCCCAAAAATACGTAAGTTTATGCATCCATCCAGTTCGTCCCTGTTTTAAGTGGAATTTTATTACCGAACCGTCAGATGTCTTGCTAGCCTAAGTATGCCACGAAAATATTTATGACGAAGAGAATTCTTAAGGTAACCAACGTGAGACTTTGGCGATAAATACCTATCTTTTACACCTAGAGTCAGGTATCAAAGTTGTCACAGACAACGTTAAAGTAATTTTGATACTCAACATGGTGAAGAAAAACATCGTGAGGTAACTATCATGCCCTAAAATCAAAAAACCCGACTGCAGTCAGCAGCTGGTAGTATTAGTTTTAGTTCAATCGCAAATTTAATGCCACCAACTGCATCAGAGTTTTTGAAAATTTAAACATTTTTAACATTCTACATTTTAGTGAGTAATATTTTTGGAATCGTCTCCTCAAGCCCTTTATTTTGATATCCCACATGACCATGACACGAAACGAAACGATCACACTTACCTAATGGCAGCCTAATGGCGACCGCGATTTTGTTTCTGCTTTCAAGACCACACACACACACACCCACACACACACACACACACACACAACACACACACACCCACACACACAACACACACACACACATCGCACACATTTTAACAGATGAGGTATCATTTAATTGTAAATGATACCTCATCTGTTAAAATGTTAAAATGTATCCAGCCGTTTAGGCTAAATGGCATGCCAAAGAAATAAACATGTATGTTTATTCTCTCTCTCGAAAAACATTACCTTCCTCCTGGGGAAGTCAGGTAAACATTTATAAGACATGTGACAGCGCCCCGCACTAAGTCCGCGTGGTGGATTAGGATCCAGTCCGTACAAAGAGACCTGTATCTAAGCAGTGGGAACATTATGGGCTTGCATATGCTTATTTTTTAGTGCCTTTGGAGGAACAAAGACCAAAACTATTGGGTATAAAAAGCTAGCCGCTGACTTGTGAGTTTTATCACCGTGACTTTTTGTTACTCAGTCGAGTGCTATGAAGATACAAGGGAGTGCGCTGATCATGGTGATTGGTGACGTGACAATATGGTGACAAAAAGTTCCAAGGTGACTGAATTTTGAGGGATACTGACGAAGCGTAGTGTAAAATTATCCTTGAAACAATCTTTCAGTGTATATGGGATGCACCCATTAGCGTTTTTTTCGTTTCATTTTTCTTCTTCTTATTTGAAGAGCACTTATTACAGCAATCTGTACGAAATCCAATTCAAGATTGAGCGCGTTTTGTTGTCCAGTGACTTTTCAAGTGGGCGCATCGTGGGTGACAGTAGGTGACAGTGAGAAAAAGTCACGCGACAAAAAATCACAAGTCAGCGGCTAGCCTAAGTTTACGTTAATTTGATTTCTGTTGTTAATTTGTTTGTTTTGAGTCCAATCTCTCTCTCATAGTTATAAACAGATTATTTCAATTCTGTTAATAAATAAAACTTCATTGTACTGCTGTCTCGTTTAATTCAATAGAAGATGACAGTGACAGAAAATCAGTCATGTTGTCAAATATGAATAGGTTTATGGAGGTCGGAGTTTCAGAGTAATTCAATAAAGCCAAATAATTGGTTTATTACAGCGAAGTGGTTGTTTGGGGAATATTATATTAATATCGTAGTGTTTGTTTGGGGGAATTTCCGTGAACTGTTGCGATTAATATTGGTAGAATAGAAATAGAATAGAATACAACTTTATTGTACACCAAAACAGTCACACAATTTCTATACACGAGCTAACGTATGGGTAGGTACTATCGGGAACAAAGGGCGCTAATCACATTATTGGCTTTAAGTCGGAATTGTCTTACAAAGGACAATCTTAATACTGGCAAGGCAGAAAGCTTATAAGTTACTTATTAGAAATCAGTTAAATATTGTTATTTGACTTGTTATTATTGATTGTCACTTTTTGTTTATTTTCATTTGTGTAAAACTGGTGACTGTCGAACACCAAAGTGCGACGGCTAGCCCTCGCCACAATTTATTATATTTATTGTATCAATACGGTGAAGGAAAACATCGTGAGGAAACCGGCATGTTCCAGAAACCAAAATTCGAAGACATGTTACATCCACCAAACCGAAAAAAAGTTATTTTTTAATTTTTAGTGTATTTTCTTTTTTGGAAGTCGGTTGTTTTTTTTTTTTTTTGAAAAAATGTTTTTTATTGCCAGCTGTGTTTATGTTTCCTGATAGCTACAACCTGGGGGTCTTCAAGTCAAGAGTGAATAGGCACTTTTAGGTAAGCATGCTCTATCGTCGACCACATCATCGCTTACCATCTGTTGAGATAAAGTAAGTAAAGGACTGGGTAAAGTTATAAAAAAAAAACGGGCGTGCCTTACAGTAGTCGCATATGATGTGTAACCTTTCGGCGGACAGAGCTCCGGCAGGATCTCATGGTGACATGGAGAGAGCGACTGTCGCAACCCAGCGCTGGGCACGCTACCATCGCGGCGGTAGTGCCCCTCTTTGAAGAGTGGCTGGAGAGGCGCCACGGCGCCCTCACCTTCCGCCTGACGCAGGTCCTCACCGGACATGGCTGTTTCGGGAGGTTCCTGTTTCGGATCAAGGCGGAGGTGACCCCCGGGTGTTTCCACTGCGAGGATCGCCCAGAGGACACGGTGGAGCATACGGTGGAGGTTTGCCCCGCTTGAGCAGAGCACCGCCGTGTCCTCGTGGATGCGATAGGCGGCAGCGACCTCTCGCGCCGTGCTCTGATTCAGGCCATGGTACGGAGCGAGAGGGAATGGGGAGCCGTCTCCTCCTTCTGCGAAGCAGTAATGCTCGCGAAGAGGGAGGCGCCACACGTTAGGGAGACTCAACAACGGCAGAGTCGCCCTAACGCCCTCAGCAGCAGCCGCCGCAGGAGACGCCAGGGGCTTCGGGCGCCGCGAGACGATCTCCGGCCACCGTAGACCCGGGCCTGCGGACGGCGAGTAGTGGGTAACTCGCCGCCCGATCAGCACCAGGCCCGAGAGTCAACGGCGCGTAGTGTTCCACGCGCGCCTCAAAGAGTTGTCAGCAAATAGGACGGGGCCCGTCATGGCCGATGCCTGCCCGGGTGTGGAGGATAAATTCGAAAGAGTTACCTCGCTCCTGGGCACTCAAGGCAGGGAGGAGCAGGGGTGGATTTTAGTCAGTAAGAGTCTGACACGCCCTTCCGCTCCACCCTAGAGCGGAAGAAGTCATTGGAGGATTTCCCACCACCAAAAAAAAAAAAAAAATGTGTAACCTTTGACATCTCACCTTGGTAATAAGCAACATTAACATTCTATCCTGAAAAATAAAATTAAAACGTTTAGTTCCGATTTCAACGATTTCTTATCGTGCGCGCGCTCTGCCTTCTGATGGCCAAATCTACCACCGCGCGCGCTCATAGGTCAAATCAAATAGCGCGCTCTTCTCCGGCTTCCTATTACACACTTCCGTCCCATTTCACGAAATCACTTCCACCGATTGCAGGCAAGCGAGAGGAAAGATAAAATGTTCCTTTGTAACGGGCGCGAACCCATGATCGACCAGGCACAAATCCAGATTCCTGCTGCTGAAAATTTTCAAATGTGAAAATCCAGAAACTTTTCTTGCTCGCTTTACAGTGCAGAGGCCTTTATAATGATAAATGATAAATGATAAATGATGTTTATTCAGTAAATAGGTTACAAGGAACACTTTTACACGTCAATGTTTTTTGTCAGTTTAAGCTAGATGAGGCCGGTGTTTCCTAGCTGACTACCCTGAGAAGAAACACCGAAACAAACTCAGAGGTCAAAGTCTCTTTTAGTGTTCAAATCCATACAATGTGGACTGGTTAGATCATATGAGAACCATGTACGTTTATGTCTGGGATGAGCTTTATGAAGAAAGCAACACACGAATTCGAGTGGACCTGTCCAGACAGTGCAAGCATTTGTCAGTCATCGCGAAGCTCAACTCAGAACTCTGAGGTGCTCAACGAACCGACGAACAATACCAAAGTAAGGACATTTGAGTAGGCCGCAAAAAATACTCAAACTGCCAGACAATCATAAAATCTACATGAATATAACGACATACATAGTTCTCGCATTCACATTATTCTATATGAGGACCATGCAGCTTAGTGTCTGTAGTGGTCTTTTGAAGAAAGAACCAAACATATTTGAGTGGACCTGTCCAGTCAGTGCAAGCATTTGTCAATAGTCGAATAGCTCAACTTAAAAACCACTAAGGAGCTCAATGACATGACGAACAATACCAAAGAAAAGACATTTGGGTAGGCCGCAAAAGTACTCAAACTGTCAGACAACGTTGAAAATTACTGTAAAAAGGAGGAGAAAATAATAATAATAACCCACATAGTCCTCACATTTACAATAATTAAGTAATCAAAAAAAAAAAAAAAAATATAATACTTTACAAAGTAAATATTTGTGTCAAACAAAATAGTAATCATAATATGTCAATCAAAAAATAAAAATAAATATAATACTTAACAAAGTATTCAAGTCAAAAAAAAAAATAATAATAATAATAAAATGTCAATAAAAAAATAAAATAAAAAATATAATACAATACTATACAAGTATTCATGTCAAAAACGAATATTAAAAAAAATATATATATATATAAAAAATTTTTCATCAGTAAGTAGTACATATGAAAACAATGGCTCATGTATATCATTGAAGCAGCTCAATCCCACGCCTTTTTGTCCTCAAGAAAGTCATTAATTGTGTAAAAAGCTTTCTGGCATAGCTTACGTTTAATAAATGATTTAAATTTATTTATGCTTAGTTCTTGAATTTGGCTAGGAAGTTTATTATAGAAACGTATACATTGACATCTAAACGAACCACCTATTTTTTTCTTGAGCCTGGTTTTTGGTACAATAAATTTGTGTTTGTTCCTAGTATTTATGCTATGGATATCACTGTATCTTTTAAACAGATTAATATTTTTATGTGCATACATGAGATTCTCATAAATATATTGAGAGGGAACAGTCATAATATTAATCTCTTTAAATTTGTCTCTGAGGGAGTGTCTGGGACTTAATTTATAAATTGCACGAATAGCCCTTTTCTGTAAAACAAAAATTGTCTGAATATCGGCGGCATTTCCCCACAACAGAATGCCGTACGACATCACACTATGAAAATAACTAAAGTATACTAAACGAGCTGTCTCTAAATCAGTTAAACCACGAATTTTCCTTACGGCGTATGCTGCAGAGCTAAGTTTTTTGGACAGTTTATCTATATGGGGGCTCCACTGAAGCTGCGCATCCAAAGTTAAACCTAAGAACACTGTGGAATCCTCGGGTTTCAACTCTTCACCCTTTATTGACACACTAGTGTTCACTTGTATTACATTGGGTAGTGTGAACTTTATGCATTTTGTTTTTTTCTCGTTAAGGAGAAGATTATTGACATTAAACCAGTTAACTACAGTTGAAAGAGCATTATTTACATTATCAACAACCACCTGCTGACGTTTGAGTTTAAATAAAAGTGAAGTGTCATCTGCAAACAGCACTATATCATGTTTATCCTTTATGAGGTAAGGCAAGTCGTTGATATAGATTAGAAACAAAAAAGGACCCAGAATTGAGCCTTGAGGAACCCCCATTCTGACTACAGACCCGGAAGACCTTTTGCCGTTCACATCAACTCTCTGAATCCTATTACTCAAGTATGAAGTAAGAAGATCCAGAGAGGCGCCCCGGACTCCGTAGTAGTGCAGCTTCCTGATCAATGTATCATGGAGAACGCAATCGAAAGCCTTAGACAAATCGCAAAAAATGCCCAACGCATCGCATTTATCTTCTCATGCATTATAAATGTGTCCCAAAAGTTCAACACCAGCATCAGTTGTTGAACGACCCTTTGTGAAACCAAACTGTTTGTTGTGTAATAATTTGTGTTTATTAAAATATCTTTGAATTTGATCTAAAATAATTTTCTCAAAAATTTTACTAAAAGTAGGTAGCACTGATATAGGTCTATAATTAGTAGGGTCTGATGTACTACCCGATTTAAACAATGGTATAATTTTACTATATTTCATTAGATCAGGAAACTCACCACAATCTATACAATTATTAAAAATTACTGCTAAAGTAGGTGCTACAATGTCTATAAGAGACCTAGCAACGTCAACAGAATTACCCCATAGATCTGCAGTCTTTTTAACATTTAAAGTATTAAAAGTTTTGATTACATCATTACAAGTGACATATTGGAAATAAAATTGGGATTCACAAACTGGAACGTTTTCTTTAAGTAAAATTTCTGCAGCAGTTGGTGATGAATTTAGAGATTTTGTAGTCGATACGGGAATCTCTGCAAAGAAATTTTCAAATGCCGCGGCGACTTGCGAATCTGATTTAATGATACTGTCATCAATAGCAAGGCTGTAATCACTACTTCGGTTGCAAGACCTTCCCGTTTCGCTATTAATAATATCCCAAGTCATTTTAATTACATTACTACTATTTTTAATTTTTGAACTTAAGTAGCGAGATTTCGCCAAATAACATACTTTTTTAAATAATTTAGAATAATTCTTAACATATAAATTAAATTCTACAGTATTAATATAAGTCCGTTCTTCATACAGCTCATACAGCCGACTAAAACTTATGACGAAAACTTTATATTTCTAGTAAAAGCTTTCTAACACCCTTTTTGGCTACCAAATTTTCTCTTACTCTGAAAATAAGACTGGTTTTCTTACCTGACAAATACAGGGTGTAAAAGAAATGGGTTATCGTATTGTAGATACTGCTTCTGCCCATGAATAACTCTCTTCAAAAAAGTCATACACACTAATTTTGATCGGCTGATGATAACCTGTACGGATCATTTTTTTTTCTGAGATATGGCTTTTACTTCCTTGAAGAAACTTGCTCATTTCCATGGCAGTATCTACAATATGAGCACCCATTTCCGTTACACTCCGTATATAAACATAGGTATACACACCTCCAAAATTTACTTACAATCTCAATATCTAGCAGTTTTCCCTCCGAAGATGTGTTAGATACCTCTATAAAAGAGAAAGGTAGAAGGGTGTATGTAAAACCGACATAAATCGACTCTGTAGCTACTCTAATAGAATAATATTTTACTACCTTGCAGTTTTTGGTATTTTGTCTTTTTACTTCATGTTTTATTTATTTTATACGATAGCAAGAAAATATTTTAGGCGATGAAAAACCTGTATGACAGACGGGTAAAAAATAATCTTATAATGGGAAAAAACCGGCCGGAAGGAACGTGTCAGACTTTGCACATTTAGGGTTCCGCATCAAATGCATTTTTGACTATTTGTGTGGCTTTGAGTCAACAAAGTGCTTATACTGTCAAAATTTGAAGACTGTCCAACCGTTTTGCTGTAAAACCTGTGTGACAGACGACGGACAGCCGGACACGTGAACACCACCCTAAAAACACTTCTGAGGTAGTATAACTTTATTGTATTTGGAAGTTCTGACTGTTCTTGGTTAATCACTATCACTTCACTACATATTATAAAACAAAGTCCCCCACCGCGTTTGTTCGCGATAAACTCAAAACGTACTGAACGGATTTTCATGCGGTTTTGACCAATAGACGGAGTGATTCATGAGGAAGGTTTAAGGCCCTTCTCGCGGTCCAGTGGCGCCCTCATTGAATAAAAAATCTCAAAATGTTTCGTATCCAACCTGTTTTAACAACATAAAAATTCTTTATCCTCTTTGTAACAAACGTGAAGTTGGATTTTTTAATATTTATTTTCTGTGCTATGTTACGATTTTTTATTCAATGAGGGCGCCACTGGACCGCGAGAAGGCCCTTAAATGTATAACTTGTTCCCATGCATAGCTGGGGCGGGTAGCTAGTGTTTCATAAACAAGGTAGAGATGACAATACGACAATGGTGCCGATTCTGTTGTGCACAAACTAAACTTAATTTAGGCTATTGCTTTCTTTTTCTCTATAATAAAAAAAGAAAGAGACGGACGCAAATTAGATCTGTCAAATTTAGTTGAAGTTATTTCCATACAAATTAAAGGTACACGTTAAAACATGTCGACTAAAAACACAGTCAAGCGCAAGCCGTAAACTAGTTTGACATCTCTAACTCAGTTCATAGCTATAGGCGTCCTTTTCTAGCACTCCCTTTTAGTAAAAGATAGCGATTCTCTAATTTTAGTTTAGTTATTGAATAAGAGAATCGGCACCAGTACCTACATGAAAACACTGGCAATACTCTAAAAAAATCTGCTGTTAGTACTGCCGATGATTGATATTATCGTCTGCACCTTGTACAATTTTGGGTTTGTAGAAAAAATCCGAAACTCTACAATTATGTGGTTACATATCGTCGCTTAAGGCGATATTAGCTGCCAACGACCTTGAGTGGTTAGCTTGCGTGTTCAGCGCTGAGCTCACGTAACACGTCGTATGTCCACCCAGTAATAGGACTCGCCCATCAAGGAGCGCTGTCCGAAATTAGACGCATTATTAATTTATTACACATAAAACAACAAGTATTAAACTAAAACACTGAGACTAAATTATAAATAATTAAATGATCTTTAAAATAGTGAAGGTTTCATAAAAATATGCTTTATAGTTTTTGCGTGATTCTCAATTTTTTATCCGAGTTAGACATAAGTTTACAAATTAATTACACTGTGTTATAAAATTATAATTTCAAATATTCTGAGATCAAATTACGACGGAAATTGTTTAGAGTAACCTATATTTTTTTCAAAGAAATAAAACATGTCGTTTAGACGTGATGTTCAATTAAAAAACATTAAAAGTCTAAGTAAAACTGCGCCTTAAGTAGAAACACCACGTTCCTAAGTGATTTTTTTGACTAAACGGTTTATGTAGGTACTCGTATATCATTCGATGGGGATTCAAACGACCGACGCAGCGTTTGGGATTCGAACGACGCAGCGTTTGACATTATTAGAGACGAGGATTAAAACCAAAATAATAATAATAATAAAATGCCAAAAACAATGCGTATGTCTGTGTTGTACGCAAAAGTTACAGTAACACAGCGGAACTCAGTTGTTATTACATAGCAACAGTGCGTAACTCAGTTTTTTCAGAAAATTGAGTAACTGTGCTACAATTTATTTGCCCTTTTGAAAAATATCCGACTTTGAAATACATGGTTTTAGAACTTAAGCAACGATATTATTATTTTTTTTTGTATTTCTCGGGACCCTGAGGTCCCGGACCTTTGGAAGGCGTACGAGGGGCCGAAGCCGACTCGCAGATGCCCCTTTAGATGCTTTTTATGAAATGAGGCACCATCCGACGATTATCCCTGCACGCACGATGCAAGTGCACCCCCCTGTTGGGGTGAACCTATTGCAAGACAAAAAAAAACAAAGATACGATATTATTATTATTATCAATCTCAGTTTCAATTTCCAATTTGAAATCGTCCGACTTCGTACATTCCAAAGTATAAAGCTTCCAATAGGAATCGACAGAGCTTACCTACGCTGAAATGAGTAGCTTATCTGCTTAGCCCCGTCTTCGATACAAAAGGTTAAGAAACGCTATACATATGCTCTGGTAATAAAAGTGCAAACGTCCACATTCCTATCGGTATATTTTATTCTTCTTAGGATCGTATTAAACTTGCATGTTGTCTTATTAAGGGCCGATTTCACCATTGAAACTAATCGCTATTAGTTAAACGTAACTCAGTTTATGCGTTTAATCGAGATTAGAGCTTCATTTTGCATTTGGTTTGTCCATGAGTGACCATCTTTACATACCCAGACTCCTCCATGCCTCGGTAAGCACGTTAAGCCGTTGGTCCCGGCTGTCAATCGTGGATATTTGACAGTCGTTACGGGTCTTCAGAAGCCCGAAAGTCTAACAACCAGTCTTACCAAGGGGTATTGTATTACCCAGTAACTGGGTTGTGGAGGTCAGATAGGCAGTCGCTCCATGTAAAATACTCGTATTCAGCTGCATCCGGTTAGACTGGAAACTGGCCCCAAGATAGTTGGGAAAAGGCTAGGCAGATTTGATTGAAGCTAGCCCCAGTAATTGCATCGTCAGTAGTTTTCATCAGGTCCTCCGTAGTACAGGTGTATGGGCACTTGGGGCATTGCAGTATATGAGTCATGTTCTGGACAGGGGCACCACACTCACATTGGGTATCAGACAAGTCTATAAAACCTCGTTTTGCCGATTTGTTGCTTTTTAGGTCGTAAAGCTAGCCGCTTGACTTGTGATTTTTGCCACCTTGACTTTTTGTCAGTCGAGTGCTATGAAGATTTATGGGAGTGCGCTGATCATGGTGACGTGACAATACGGTGACAAATATTTCCAAGGTGACTGAATTTTGATAATGACGTTGTTTAGAATATAAAGTGTAAAATTTTCCTTGAAACAATCTTTCAGTGTATATGGGATGCACCCAGTAGCGTTTTTTTCGTTTCATTTTTCTTCTTCTTATTTCAAGAGCACTTATTACAGCAATCTGTACGAAATCCATTTCAAGATTGAGCGCGTTTTGTTGCCCAGTAACCTTTCAAGTAGGCGCATCGTGGGTGACAGTAGGTGACAGGGACAAAAAGTAATGCGACAAAAAATTCCAAGTCAGCGGCCAGCCTTTATTTTTGTGGCGTGGGCAATCATCCAATGACTTCTCCCACTCTGGGTAGAGCGGGAGGGCGTATCAGACTCTTACTGACTAAACCCCACCCGTGTTCCTTCCCTGCCTGAGTGCCCAGGGGTGCGGTAACTCATTTTCAGAATTTATCCGCTACCCCTAGGCATGCAGGCACCGGCCACGATGGGCCCCGTCAGTGGTGGCTGACACTCATCACTTTGAGGCGCGCGTGGAACACTATGCGCCTTCGACTCACGGGCCTGGTGCTGATCGGACGGCGAGGTACCCACTGCTCGCTGTCCGCAGGCCCGGGTCTACGGTGGCCGGATATCGTCTCGCGACGTCCTACGCCCAGTACCTCACCTGCGGTGGTAGCGGCCGGGGCCGTGAGGGCCAATCCGTTGAGCTTCCCTCACGCGTCCCGCTTCGGCCTTCGCGAGCATTAGCGGCTAGCCTTAGTTAGTAAAAATGTTACTTGAACTTAATTTTAATTCCATGATCAAGTTTAGGGAGAGAATCAGAAGCCCGAGGTAAATTTCCTTAATAAAATCTTATTACCGTTCCCTTATCCTTGAAAATAGATAAATACTTACTTTTAATTCAAAAGAAATAATAATGAAAAAGCTTTCATAGAATGAGCTGCGTGCTCAAATCTTTTAGAGAAACGTACACTACTTTCTCATAGGTAACCTGTTAGTACCTGCTAGGTGTCAGGTGGAAATCTGGCGAGTTTGTCATGTTTTTTTACTGAAAATCAATACGCTTCGCTGGGATATACAGCACGTAACAAAAGCCCTGTCCGATCCAATAAAGGCGTATTCCTGGTTTAACAAACGTACTAGAAAAAGTTGTAAAAAAAACGTAACTCATAAAAATGTTGTAGATTTTTTATTTTTATAAAATATGCGAAATTTAACACTAAATATGGAAAATGTTCTTAAGTTGACAACACTCCACCGGCCGGCGTAATCTTTTCGTTTTTACCTATTTCAAACGATACCGCCCTGCACTAGCCGCGCTGACCTGAGCGAGACAGAGTGCCTACCTCTGTCTCGCTCAGGCGGCATCTTTCAAACGAAACAGTAGGTGAACTTTGTCGAGCGCTCAGTGTTGCTTTTGATAAGTTTTTAATTTTATTTAAAATTGATTATTTTCATTGGAAAAAAATAATTATCTCGTATCCATTAAATGATTACGTGTATGTGTACGCAGTACGATACCAAGTAATACCCTTCAAGATCGGACAGGGTGTTTGTTATATGCTGTATAATTATCTATATTCTTACATTTCATTCTTTCTTCTTCTTCTTATAAACAAAAAGAAAAGAAAGAAACATTGTTTATTTTGCTCAAATACAACGCACATTATAGAAAAACAGATTAAATAATATAAACCTAAAAGAATGCAAGAATGCTTATCTTCTTCTTCTTTCTTTCTACAGCTTGTTAAATGCCATTTCTTATGCAGTATTTCACTAACTTCTCTGGTAGATAGTCGGCCTTGTTTATAAAACTACTTTTAAAAATTTGCTTAGCGGATTCTAAATTCATATTCTCCACTTCTGCCAGTGGCTTCGCCCGCGTTGAATATCGAAGTTTCATACCACCAAAATTTTTTTGGTGGTGGGAAATCATCCAATGACATCTCCCGCTCCATCCAGAGGGCGTGTCTGACTCTTACTGACTAATACCCACCACTGTTCCTTCCTTGCCTAAGTGCCCAGGGGAGCGGTAACTCTGTTCAGAATTTATCCGCTACCTCTGGGCATGCAGGCACCGGCCATGATGGGCCCCGTCAGTGGTGGCTGACACTAATCTCTTTGAGGCGCGCGTGGAACACTACGCGCCGTCGACTCACGGGCCTGGTGCTGATCGGACGGCGAGCTACCCACTGCTGCCTAAGGTACCAAATGTCATCTCAAATCCGTTCAACCGTTTGAGAGCGTTGGAATAACACACATAGGTACATACAAACTTTCGCCTTAAAATATTAGTGTGATTTACAAATTTTCAATTCCATTTTTTCGTTCGTTTTTCCAGAGACTGAGTAAAAGGCCATTAGTCTTCTGTGAACATACTCTCATCATATTAAGACGAAGTCAAATATTTATTTCACTCAGAAACAAACTTGTTACTAACGAAGCATCAAAAAACATTCCCTTAGTCAAGACCCATAAAAAATAACGAGATACCTACAACACTCAAATGAAATGTGTTCTATTCTTTATCTAAATAACATGAAAGTCAAATAATGCTCGCATTACACCCGATTGGATCTACTAACAAACTTGTATGTTCGGGAAAGTGATATTCGTAGCACAGACTCCTAGTTAAGGGGTAGTGGACATCTGGACAGAGGTGATTGCAGTGAAGTTACGTGCTAGATTGTTTTTAACCGACGAAAAAAAAATGAGGAAGTTCTCAATTCGACCGTTTATATATATATATATATACTATTAGGATATTTAGCTTTCAAGAATAGAATTTTCACTTTAATATTAAACTTACGTCTAGTCATTCAGAATTGCATAATTACGCCAAGCATGTTCCATCATCGAACCACTGGACGTACGGCAATGCGCCACCGGTGCATGGCAGACATAACATAACATCAACACGCACAAAAATTTTTGGGAACATTAATGTGTTCCCAAAAACTTTTTGTTTGCTGTTGTTGTGCGAACAGCTAAGGAGTGGAATTCCCTGCCGGAGTCTGTGTTTCCTGATAATTACAACCATGGGGGTCGTTAAGGCAAGAGCGATTGGGTTTCTTCTGGGCCTGCAGTCTCGACATTGATAGCGATCGCTATGTCCTAACGATCGGTCGCTAAAAAAATAATGTTGCAAGGAGGCAAACTTTTATGTCCTTTTATATTTTGACAAGTTAATTTAATTGTTACAAGCGGTAAATAATGCAGGCCCTGGGCAAGCGTGCTACTTTGTCGACCACATCATCGCATACCATCAGGTGAGATAATGTTCAAGCGTGAAACTATCAATAATAACAAAATTTAATAGGTACTTTATTTTTACGACTCTGCATTGACCCAAACTAGGAGCTTAGATCTCGGTGCAAAAAGCTTAAAAGGGACGTAGTGCGTCAAAGCAGTACGTAGTTCCTAATCCGTCCCCTGACAGTGAAATCACTTAAACATAATCAACATTCACATCCCTCGAAGCTAAATCCGACTAATCTTTCATCAAACATTTCCATTACTCAGCTTTTACGTAATAAATTTGTCAAAGTGACAAGTACAAATTCGTCAAAATTATCTTTTAACAACTCACTCCAAGAATATACTTCTCAGAAAAACACCACAATCAACAAATTTCATGAAAAATATGATAAATAATTTACTTTAATAAAGTGATACTTTTCCTTAGAAAGCTATAAGAAAATGTAAACCGTCAATCCTGTTTCGATTCATAAGTTTATAAATTAAGGAAACAACAATAACATCACGGCTGCACAGCATGAAGAAGGTAAGCAGAGGTATTTTTTACTTTGTAAACTGTTAAACAGCTGCAGCGATCTTGTTGACGTGCATTTTGACTCATGTGGCAAGTTCCACAACTTCCACAGAATAACGGTTAGCTACACGTTAGAATTATATTGGGTCCTTACATATGAAATTGGCGTTTTTTTCTCAGAAATAGAGAATCTCGTCACTTCTATGAATTAAAATATTCATCAATAAATTGCTTGATATTATATCGAATAATGATCGTCATAGACAACTGCCAATACTAAAAAAACCTTATTACTTATTGTTTTACAAACAAAAAAAAATACCTAAAAAATTACTCCTCTTTTTGTTATCAAAAATGACCACTATATTTTTTTTAACTTAAGTTGCTTAATCTAAGTGGCATACGTTATCTTAGTTTTTAAACATTATTGCATAAAAGTTTTAAAACATAAGTGTTCATAGTTGTTAAATAAATTAAGAAAATGCTAGTATGCAAAATGCAACTTCTTTAAAATTCTGCATACAAAACGCTGATTTCATAGGTGGGGACCTAATATTATGAATTAATCCTTCGTACAATTTTTTTTTTCATGAATTTTTCCGATGTATCATTCTGCTATTCGGGGTGGAGAGGAATCCAAAAAAACAAAATACAATAAAAAGTCAATCCAGCCGTTGTTGAATTATTTATGGTGTATCTAGCCCGACTTTGTTTTATACATATTATACTCGTATGTTTATGTACCTATAGATTTTTAATATAATTGTTCTTATAAAAAAAATACCAACCTTAATTCATAGAAAAACATTATTATAACAAGTACCAGTATATACAGTTGTTGGTTGGCCAATAAATAAATATAAATACAGCACGCCATTAACCGAGGTTTTTATCAATAGACAGAGTGATTCATTAGGAAAGTTTAACTGAGGGAGCGTGACGTGCGCAAGCACTCCAGCACCCTGGCCTAAGCTAGCAGATAACTCCAATAAAACTTTGCTAACCATACGAACACAGATCCCCATGCTGAACAATCGCGCTAACGACCAATGACGCAGTCATAAAGGTTATTGCCAATACCACAGATTAAATAAGCTTTCACCATAAACAGGTAAAGTTTCACACTAAAGCAAAATGTCTTTCCAACGTTATTTTAACCTGGGTTATAAAACCAGCAGGTATAAACCCATAGGAGTTATGGGGCAGAACTTTTTTCAATTAGACTACAGGGCTACAATTTATGTGGAAGTAAAGACTTAGATTTGCTCGGAAGGGTGGGAATTGTATTAGAATGCTGCGTAAGTCGTAGCGGTCAGTAACCGTTGTCTAGCGAGCGTAAACTATTTACTTTGTTGACTTTTTAAGACACACGTAGACAACGAAGTAAACACAGTAAAGTCTCACTAACCCGGCAGTATTAAAAACCAGGGGGTGACGGATTATTGGAATGTTCGGGTTACTGGATTTTATGGAAAAAAAATTGAAAATATATAAAAAAAAACCCGACTGATAAAAAACCACTAAAAAGTTCTAAACGAGTCACTTTTCATGCAGTTTGTTGTATATGTTTTAGTTCAATCACAGACCTAATACCGCCAACTGCATCAGACTGCTTAAAAAGTGACTTATGGAACTTTGTAGTGTTTGTAGTGTTTATCAGTTGGATTTTTATATTTTTTTTTTCTATTTCCTACATTATTGTGAGTTATATTTTTAGAATCGTCTCCTCGGGCTGTTTAATTTGACATCTCATATCTGGTCATGTGGGGTGTCACAAAAAAAATACGACCGAGTACACTAACTTACATAATGGCGGTCGCCATTTTTTTTTTTTTTTTTATTCTTATAGCATAAGTCACTTCGGTGGTCAAGACCAATCTAATAATATCTCATTTGTTAAAATCCATCAATACTACAGCGCGTGCCAAAGAAATAGACATACACACATATATGTATACTCGTACATCCATACTCTCAAAAAAATTACCCTCCTTCTGGGGCTGTCGGGAAAAAATTAGAGAGTTAAAAGCATTAAAGAATGTCCTAATTAAAAAGGGATCATATAGGAAGCGGTGGGTAGCCCCGGGTGGAGGGTACCGGACTAATGGATGTACCAGAGTACTTAAGTGTCGGATTAGTCTAATGTTGTAGCTTTAACAACCTTTAAGATTTTTGGTTTTTGTTGTTTTGTTTTTATTCATTTTTTGTGTTTTTTTGTAGGTTTTTTTTTCTGCCTGTCTGCCTGTCCGTCCGTCGTTTGTCATAAGATTTTGTTACGAAGAATTTTTTACTTCCCATTGATTGACCTATGAACTTGAAAGGTGATAATGTTTATTATTACGTATACTTTACTAACAAATACTAATATATGGTACGGAACCCTTAATGTGCGAAATTCAACACACACTTGGCCAGTTTTTTACGTAACGTGCCGAATAAATCCCAAACATCGGGTGGAATTTCAAAGCTCCACGCAAAGCGCCACATAATGATGTAAAGTTTTTTCGGATTATTTAAAAATTCACAGAAATAACGTAATATAATAGTCAATACCTAAATGAACATGTACCTGTACATATACATATGTTGAATGTTTAACTAAAGGGAAAAATTGAACTTTTGTTGCATTTCGACCGAGACGAGGGGACGTTTGGTAAACCGTATTTACTTGTGTAAAACTGACGTTCAATTTATAAATAATAATAATTTATAAAAAGTAAAACATACTTCGGAATTTTGGATTTATATAAATAAATAAAATATATATATTTATATAATACAAGAAAAATTGCGAAAAGCGATATGAACTGTACCTACTAATAACTGTTCTCCACCATTCAACAAGTCAAAGTGGTCGAAGTCTTTTAGTTCCCCTGAATAAGAACGCCAAAGTTCTAAATCTCATAAAAAACTTAAGGCGCTACTAACTGCCAATGACCTTGAGTGGTTAGCTTGCGTGTTCTGTGCTGAGCTCACGTAACGTGTTGTACGTCCACCCAGTAATAGGACTCGCCTATCAAGGAGCGCTGTCCGAAATTAGACGCATTATTAATTTATTACACATAAAACAATAGCTATTAAACTAAAACACTGAGATTAAATTATAAATAATTAAATGATCTTTAAAATGGTGAAGTTTTCATAAAAATACGCTTTATAGTTTTGCGTGATTCTCAATTTTTTATCCGCGTTAGACATAACTTTACAAATTAATTACACTATATTATAAGAAAATAATTTAAAACATTCTCAGATCAAATTATGACGAAAATTGTCTAGAGTAACATTTTTTTTTTTCAAAGAAATAAGACTAGTCGTTTAGACGTGATGTTCAATTAAAAACCATTAAAAATCGTATAACTGCGCACCTTAAGTTTGATATTCAGATGACAGATAGATTTTTCAATTCCTTGCCTACCAGCGACTTCGCCCGCGTAGAATTAGTGCTTCGCCTCGTTATAAATCATGCTTAGCCTATGTGCTATTCCCGGGCCTGCGGGCGGCGAGCAGTGGTTAGCTCGCCGTCCGATCAGCACCAGGCCGTAGTGCGGTAAGGCGCGTAGTGTTCCACGCGCGCCTCAAAGAGATGTTGTCAGCAACCACTGACGGGGCCCATCGTGGCCGGCCCCTGCATGCCTAGGGGTAGCGGATAAATTCTGAAAATGAGTTACCGCACCCCTGGGCACTCAGGCAGGCAAGGAACAGGGGTGGGTTTTAGTCAGTAAGAGTCTGACACGCCCTCCCACTCCACCCAGAGCGGGAGAAGTCATTGGATGATTTCCCACCACACTAAAAAAAAAGCCTATGTGCTATTGCACACTATAATCTGTCTCTGTGCCATTATTTCATCTAGATCCGCTCTGCCGTTCTGTCGTGATTGAGTAAAAAACATCCATCTATCCATCCATCTTTCTTCCATATTCCACTTTTTATACTTATCTATACCTAGACATTTAGTTAAGCGAAGGTAAATCTGATTGCTAGAATATTCAGAATAATCAACTTATAAAAGAAAAAAGATAAATTAAATCAATATCCGTAGTTCCCGCAAAATAACAGTAAGAACTCGATTATGTAATAAAAAGAAACGAGTCTAATTCTAGAGCCGAGGGAATCTATTGTGGGATAAACAACGCCATTTTGTTTTCTATTACTAAAAGTGGTGTTACGTTGTTTCCTGTCGTTTTATCGTTTTACCTCTTTTAAAATGAACTTTGTGTTTGTGGTAAATGTATGTAACATTAAGGCACTATTAACTGCCAATGAACTTGAGTGGTTAGCTTGCGTGTTCTGTGCTGAGCTCACGTAACGCGTCGTACATCCAACCAGTAATAGGACTCGCCCATCAAGGAGCGCTGTCCGAAATAAGGCGCATTATTAATTTATTATACATAAAACAACAAGTATTATACTGAAACACGTATACTAAAATACAAATAATTAAATTATCTTTAAAATAATGAAGGTTTCAAAAATATACGCTATAGTTTTTGCGTTATTCTCAATTTTTTATCCGCGTTAGACATAACTATACAAATGTATTACACTATGTTAGAAAAATATAATTTCAAATATTCTCATATCAAATTACGACGGAAATTGTTTAGAGAAACATATATTTTTTTAAAAGAAATAGGGCTACTCGTTTAGACGTGATGTTCATTTAAAAACCATTAGAAGTCGTATAACTGCGCCTGAGGTGCCTTTTCACACTTGCCGGGTAGCCGGTGCCGACTATCCGGTAAAAATTAAAAGTTAATTACGCCGTACGTGTGAAAGCTAGCGTACATGGCTATACACTTCGCCGCCGGGTACCCGACACCGGCTACCCGGCAACCCGGGCGTGTGAAAAGGCACTAACAGTCTTATTTATAAAAAAGTTAACCATGTGATTAGTTTAATCACTGATTAGCAGGTTCCTAATTCAAAATTTTCTATGAAGAATTTGAATTTAGAATCCGCTAAAAACTAGTAAGGTTGTTATTTTAAATTAAAACTAATATAAGGTATTCATATTTGTCTATTTATTTATTATTAGCATTCGGTACCTACCTACAAGTAATTCAATAGGTTGTTAAATTTATTGAATTATATTCATGAAAATCTCGGAACTGTTTAGCAAATGTTAAGCTTCGGAATAACAAAATTCTAGAGATTTTTATGAATGTATCCCGAGTTCTGAATTATGAATTTGAGTATTTTTAACCGCCGACGCCGACGCAAAAAGAGGGGTGTTATAAGTTTGACCGATAGGTGTGTGTGTGTCCGTCTGTCTGTGGACCCGTAGCTATTAAGGGAATGAACCGATCCGAATGCGTTTTTTTTTTGAAAGCTCGTTTTCTAGCGATGGTTCTTAGACATGTTTTATCAAAATTGGTTCAGCCGTTTCAAGGTCATCAGCTATTTTGTGTTTTTTTTAATGTATGCTTTTCCTTTAAGTGTTGGCGGTTTTTTTAATGTTTTAATTGGCATCTTGTTCAAACTCTACTTTAGCTTTAAACTTGTCAAAATTTGATACTAAACGTAGTGTTTGCCACGTTATTAACTTTGAATGAAGAATCTGCTTAACAGAAAGAGATTCTTGTGAATAAGTCTGATTCAATTAAAACCATAAAGTAAAGACCACGCTTTGCCAAACCTACGACAATTATCAGACATCAAAATCAATAATTAAATCACGCAATTTCCAAACTCAAACTAAGATACAAATCATCACGTCCTATATAATCTGTGTGTCTATGGAACTTGACCTTGGATCCGCCGGAAGTGACGGACAAGCGGCCATTATCCTTTACGACGTGACGTCATACCATAAGTAGTGCTTACCACCTTTTTATTAGCGCGATTGATTGCCATTAGATAATTGTTATTTTGGATTGAGGCGTACGTGAAAATTGGTGGGCGATTATTTGATATGTAAGTTGGTACTTGTCGTTTTATGGCGAACACAACTATTGTTTTGCCCACTCATCATTATGATTGAAGTTTTTTTTTTTTAATCAACAGCCATAAAAAAATAGGTTGATGACAAAATGGGTTCTGATTAATCTGCTAAAATAGTTTAGTTTAAACATATAGGTATACTTCACTATATTCTAAGGTATGTTTAACGAGCTGATAATAGGTAAGAAAATGGTATAAAATCACTAAAAAAAATTTAAGTAATTCAAAATAATACCAAAATATTTATGTAGTTTAATTTAACATACAAGAAGTGGTTTAGGTATACTAACCTGCTTATATACTAATAAAACAAACTGTTAAAAAAAGATTTTCTAAGTTTTCCTCGCGTAATTATAAACAAATTAACATTACGCTAATTAAATATAAAACCAAGAACTTACCGTTTGTTTTGCTCTCTTCAAAGCAGCACCACTCTTCAACTTCTTCAGTTTTACCGATGACAACAAACTCACATTCACAACACTACCAAAACCAAAAAAATGTCCATTACAAGAACTCTTTGCTACATAAAAAAAAAATCTAGTTTTTAAACAGAACACTAGAACTACAACCAACTCATTCTTTATTCGAAATTCGCGCGCGCGCCGAAAATGCGAACTGTCAGTCGAATAGCGAAATAAGGGCGGGAGTAGACTGCCACGTTTCGCGGCTACCGTTCGACTGCCATGTCGGTCCTTGCAAAGTTCCCGCGGAATTCAGACTCGTATACCGCAGCTCGCAGGCGCGATGCAGCGAGATGAAACGGACCGTCCGCGTAATTAGCGCGTTTAATCGTAATTGTCGCGCCAATGTAAACTGACTTTATGTGACGTCATTGTTTATGTGATTGTTGATTTTGATTTTGGAATGATTTTGTTGTAGGGGATTTCGTTTCGTCGGGCTCCTTAGCTCAGTACCTAGTTAGTTCAAAATATATAGCAGGTTGGAGTCATCAGTGTGGTTGTGAACTATTACCATAACCAAAAATACGGAAGGTAAAATTTACATTCTAAGTGATGATTTTTAAAACGTCGTCGTCGAATAATTAAACATTGAAGTGAAATGCCATGGTTTGTAAGCCTAATCACACCTGAATAAATTTGCAGGATATTGGAAGGATAACTAGGACTATATTAGGACATTTTACCGCAAATGTTAAAGATGTGAAATATTTCTTTAATTGAAACTATTATTAATTAAACACCTGCAGTAATGTAAAAAATAAATGCATAATTAATACGTAATTAAATAGTTAATTGTTTCGTTTTCAAACCGCTGAACCATTATATCTTTTGGAACATGTAAAATATTTATTTCAGCCACATGACCATTTTCAAAGCCTCACTGTTTTAGCAGCTCATGTATAAAATGTATCTTTTTGGTGTACAATCAAGTTTATTTTTTTTTTCTTAGCCCTTTCTCGGGCAGGCTAAGGCCATAACATACCGCCTCGACTTTAGTTATTTTTACTTTTTTTCCATTAGAAAGCAGATGTAACACATTCTAATGTTTTTTTCAGTAATTGGCAACAAATGTGTCGAGTCAGCCTTCTCGGCAAACTTCACTGAGGTAGTCAATACTACAATAAAATTCTCAGCTCCATTTTACCCAGCGCGCCTGTTTCAATGATTCCACATATTGTCCAGTTGCGTAGACACTTGAGACACAAAACTACACCAATTTTACATCACAATATCCACTAGGAATCAATAAACGAATAATTAAAACAGCCACTGAACTGCACTGGTGAAAATCCCGCCAAAACTCAAGTTTTATCAATTCTATTCATATTTTTTTACCGGGTGGCTACATCTTTAAGAAATAAAGACGTCATCGCGTTATGTCAATTACGTATTTAGCATTTCGGCTTTGCAATACAAAAACCTATGTATCAAAACTTATATTAAGACAATAGTATCCAGGAGGTAATCTCTAAAAGTAATCACTGATCAAATGCCGAAAATTCTTTCAGTAATACAAAGCTACACTTTCGCCGTGCGTCTTACCCACGGTTTCTGAAAAGACACCACTTACGCTTACCATCAGGTAAGCTAGGGGTCAAAAGCGACTCTTTTAATTAAAAAAAAAACCGACCAAGTGCGAGTCGGACTCGCACACGAAGGGTTCCGTACCTATAAAAACGGCAAAAAAATCAAGTCTGACTTCGAAAAAGGAAGAGTTCGACTGTATGTATTTTTTTTTATGTATGTCCACCGATTTATCTGCCAGTTGAGGACCGATTTTCAAAATTCTTTTTTATCCGAAAGAATATACTCCCGAGGTCCCATATAAATTTTATCGAAATTGCTTCTGCGCTTTTTGAAAAACTACAAAAACGAAAAATACGTATACATAGATGACGTTTTGGTTTTCTCCAATTAAGAGTATGTTTAAATTCCACGTTCCATTTTATTGGGGTTTTTAGTTCTGGGGAACAACTAAAAAGTGAAAAATAAAAAAAAAAATTACAAAAAAAGTTTTTTTGGAAGTCGGTTGTTTTTTTTTTGTAAAAAAAGTCTTTTCTTATTCTGTTTTTAGTATTTTTTTGTTATAGCGGCAACATAAATACATCATCTGTGAAAATTTCAACTGTCTATCTGTCACGGTTCATGAGATACAGCCTGGTGACAGACGGACAGACAGACGGACAGCGGAGTCTTAGTAATAGGGTCCCGTTTTACCCTTTGGGTAATGTGTAACATAAAATGGGTAATTTTACTGATAATAACTTAACTGAAATAATAACTGATAACAACAACCTGTTCTAGTCAAGACTGAATAGGTTACTTCTAGGCAAGAGTGCTCCATAGTCGACCACATCATTGTTTACCATCAGGTGAGATAGTGGTCAAACGCGAGCCTAGCATGATAAAAAAAAAACTAATGTGATGCGATTGGCTATTGAAAATTCATTCAACCAATCACAGCAGCTAACGCACGTTTGACAGTTAGACACATTCGTTTTGTTATAATTTTCGGTATATAACCTATTTTATGGGCTAGTTTTTCTCGGAAAAATGTAGGGCGACAATGAAATAGGCCACAGGAGTAAAACCGCGGGAAATGCTTGTTACGAAAAAACTGTATTTGACAGCTTGAGGCATAGTATCGGCTGCCTTAGACCAAAACTTATGTCTACCAATCTAACTTAAACTGAACACTATCTAGTGGTTTAGCTTGTTCGCACTAAGAGCTTAACACAATAAGTTTTACTTAAGTTTTCATCTACGTTAGGATAAACTTTTTTAGTCTGGCCTAAGTTCTTATAGGTACTTATCTGTCTGTCTATATAAAATTCAAAGTCCTGACTGACTGATATATTTATTTGTTTGTTTAACTTAATGCAACAAGGCATTCTCTACCAGTCAACCAACGCACAGCCTAAACCGCTGGTCCTGGAGACATGGGAGGGTGATGTGTTCTTTGTGAAGAGTTGGTATCTAATTTGGAAAGGGTTTTTCGAAATTCAACCCTTAGAGGGGTGAAAAAAGGGTTGAATGTTTATAATTATATTACTACACTAGTTCCACGCAGGCGAAGCCGCTGGCAGAAGCTACTTCTGTATAAAGATGTGTATTGTCAGGCTTATTTATAAGACTCGCTTTTTTTTTTTTGGAGGACTGGGCAATCATCCTATGACTTCTCCCGCTCTGGGTGGAGCTGGAGGGCGTGTCAGACTCTTACTGACTAAAACCCACCCTTGTTCCTTCCCTGCCTGAGTGCCCAGGGGTGCGGTAACTCAATTTCAGAATTTACTTAGAGTTTCGCCCCGGCGTTTGGCTTCCTCGCGCCACTCCCAGAGCAGCGCGAGGACCCTGGCCTCCAGATCCCATGGCGACAATCCGGCAAGGAGGCTCGTCGCCTCACAGGAGACCGTGCGGTATCCTCGTATGAGCTGAATGGCCATGACCCTTTGGGACGCGTTCAACCGGCGAGCTGGTCGCCGCCTCAGGGAACACGCCCACACCGGTGCCCTGTAAAGGGCCATGGACCGCACGATCCCCGCGTAGAGCCTCCGGCAGGAGGCGTTTGCACCTCCCAGATTTTTTTTTTTTAAAAACGTTGCCCCACACTAGGAATTACTCCTGTATCGTGGGTGCGTTCACAAACATGTAAACTCACATACACAAGACACCCAGACCCGGAACAACTATCTTTAGGTCATACAAATATTTGTTCCGTGCGGGAATCGAACCCGCGACACGCAGCGCAGCAGCCGAACGCTCAACCACTGCGCCAACCGTGTCGACAAAGATTGGGCAGGAGCCGCTTCAAAGCAGCACTGGTCCGCTCCAATCTGGGAGCCATACGTCGGAAATGCTTGACGAAGTTCCACCGGGTGTCGAGGACGAGACCTAGGTACCTCATCGTCCTCTCGACGCCGATGTGAACCCCTCCTACCGTTATCCGGGAACCCGACGGTGGCGCATGAAAACACATGGCCTCTGACTTGTGCAACAACACCTCGAGTCCCAGTTGCCGGATCCTCTCAACGACTGTCGCAACCCCACGTGACATCAAGTCGGCCGCCGCCTGGTACGACCTCCCCTGCGCCAGGACCAGCGTGTCGCCAGCGTAGCAAACTACGCTGACGCCGCTAGGGAGGTCGGCGCGCAGCACCCAGTCGTACCCGATGTTCCACAGAGGCGGTCCCAGGATCGATCCCTGTGGAACACCGCACGACATCTCTCGCCGGTTCCATTCTCCATTTATAAGACTCGCTAATCGCTTAATTTAAATACTGAATAGCTGATTCTAAATTCAACTAAACATAGTTTATTTTTTATAAGTAAGGCCCTAAGTGTGCACCAGCCTTTAAATCGATTTTAAAAAAACTTTTATAGAGTATTTTGAATTTAGAACCTGCCAATCACTTGATAAACAGTTCAGAGAATTTGCTTTTATAACATGGTAATTATTGTGATTATGATTAAAATAATTTACAGCCATTGAACTACATACGTATCGTACTCGTATTATGTTTACACTGTGATAAATCAACGGAAAATTGGCAACGTGCTCGGAAAATTCTGGAAAGGAAAAAAATTAAAGTGGTAAAAGTAGTGCACGAACTTTCAATAGTTTGGGTACCGACCAACCTACAGGATAATATGTCGTGTCGGGTCAGCTAGTCTTAAATAAAAATTACTTCGTCGCTGTAAAATGATAACCTCTTATGTCCAGAACACTAAACTTTACAGAAAATGAAAAAAATGATTAAATATTTTCGTCAATGTTTATAATATACTTTAAATGTGCTTTTGTCTCATGTATTACATGACAAAAAGGCTAATTCATGTCATAAACAAAACCCATCCCGCGTCTAGTTAGCAGACACAATCCACCACTAGATACGCAAGAGGTAAATGACAAAGAGATTTTCTGTTTTTATAAGTACAAAACACGAGGTTTTCAAAAGTAGAGACAGATGTAGTGTGAAAAATTCATAGAGACCTTTTACTCGACTGATTTGGATGATGTTATTTTACTGAGTTCATAATTGAAAGGACAAGGTTTTTATGAACGAAAATTTTGGAAAATAAAAAAAAATTGACTCTTGCGAAGTCAAAGCAAATTGCTAGTTTCAAATAAATTTAACTCTATATAATTAATTGTTTATGACTACCTGTTGAATTGATCTAATACTTTCGTGGGCGATAATAACAGATGGTCAGTTTTTTTGGCGGGATTATTTCGAGTAAAGTTCAGTGGCCGTTCTATTTATTCGCAAATTAATTCATAGTGGATATTGTGATGTAAAATTGGTCCAGTTCTGTGTCTCAAGTGTCTACGCAACTGGACAATATGTGGAATCATTGAAATAGGCGCGACCTCGGTAAAATAAAACTGAGAATTTTATCGTGATATTGACTCAGCGAAGCTTGTCGTGAAGGCTGACTTGAAATATTTGCTGCCAAATACTGCAAAAATATTAGAATGTGTTTCATCCGCATTATAATAGAGAATAAAGTGACTCTATTCTGTATCTAAAAACCAAATATTTTCTAAACTTGACACTGGCTCAATACAAAAAACGTGCGAAGACAAAAGTAAAAGAAAAATACCTGGCACTATACGCGCGGGAGTATACCGACAGGAGTGAAAACAAAAACTTGAACAAAAATGACCAACGTGCCTAAAGAAGTTTTCACTTCAAAAACTTGAAGAAAAATGCCCAACGTGCCTAAAGAAGTTTTCACTTAAAAACTTGAAGAAAAATGCCCAACGCGCCTAAAGAAGTTTTCACTTAAAAACTTGAAGAAAAATGACCAACGCGCCTAAAGAAGTTTTCACTTCAAAAACTTGAACAAAAATGCCCAACGCGCCTAAAGAAGTTTTCACTTCAAAAACTTGAAGAAAAATGCCCAACGCGCCTAAAGAAGTTTTCACTTAAAAACTTGAACAAAAATGCCCAACGCGCCTAAAGAAGTTTTCACTTCAGAAACTTGAACAAGAATGCCCAACGCGCCTAAAGAAGTTTTCACTTAAAAACTTGAACAAGAATGCCCAACGCGCCTCAAGAAGTTTTCACTTAAAAACTTGAACAAAAATGCCCAACGTGCGTACAGAACTTTTCACTTCAAAAACTTGAACAAAAATGCCCAACGCGCCTCGCGTTAATATAAGTGAATATAAAATCATAAATATCTCGGAAACGGTAAGTCTAATCGCAAAAATAACCAAAATTTGGGCTCGTTTTAAAAAGCCCCGTAGAAAGATCCATGAGATCTAAATTAATAAAATATAATAATAATAATCACGAGTACTAAGAACCGTATGGTGTCGGACGTAAAAGAATAGTACCATCCCATCACTTCCCGTGGGTGTCGTAAGAGGCGACTAAGGGAGCTTGAGCCCTAGTGCATACTACTAAAGCACCTCGGGCCACCCGCGCGGTGGCGGGTAAACCACCAACAACAGCATTCCCAAGGAGGGTTGGCGTCAGGCAGGCGGCCGGCTATAAAACTTTTGCCAAAACCTTTTTGCATCATGGTCTGGAAAAATATGATGTGCGATAGGGCTAGGGCGTACCCCACAGGCGACGCGCAGGGGCAGCACCCGGCTCCTGTGGGAAATGGACAAGGGTTGTCGCACCAGGACGGGCGGGTGCGACGTAAGACGCAAGCTCGGAGAGTGAGAGAATTAAGATTGAGGTGTGCGAGCTGGAATTTAGGTACTATGACTGGAAAAGGAAGAGAGTTAGCAGATGTTTTAAAAAGGCGACGGATAAATATAGCGTGTTTGCAAGAAACGAAATGGAAGGGTGCAAAAGCAAGAGAATTAGGAGAAGGATATAAGTTTTATTACTGTGGAAGTGATGGCAAACGGAATGGTGTGGGCATAGTTTTGGATAGTGAGTTAAAAGAATGTGTGGTGGATGTTAAAAGAGTAAGTGATAGAGTGATAGCTATTAAAGTGGTTGTGGAGAGTATGATAGTAAATGTTATTAGTGCGTATGCACCCCAATCAGGATGTGAGGATAGTGTAAAAGAAAAGTTTTGGAAGGACTTCGATTGTGTGATGATGAATGTACAGGAGAGTGAAGAGGTGTTTGTGGGGGGTGATTTTAATGGGCATGTAGGAAGTCTGAAGTACGGTTATGAGAGAGTGCATGGTGGTTGGGGGTACGGAGACCGTAATACTGATGGCGAGACATTGCTGCAAGCTGCTTCGGCTTTTGACCTGGCAATAACTAACACCTGGTTCAAAAAGAAAGACGAACACCTGATCACTTACAAAAGTGGCCAGCACGCGACCCAAATTGACTTTTTCTTGGTGAGACGAAACAGTCTCAAAACAGTCAAAAACTGTAAAGTGTTGCCAGGTGAAGGCTTAGTCTCTCAACACAGGCTCATATTGATGGACGTAACAGTCAGTGTCTCGTCCAGTAGGAACAAAGAACGGCCCCCACCCAAAATCAGATGGCGTATGATAGAAAATGAGGAGTGTGCAAGTATGTTTAAGAGTCAAGTGGTAGATAAAATGATAGAAATGAAGGATATGGAAGGAAAATCTGTGGATGAATGTTGGAAAGAGATGGCGGATTGTATAAGGCGAGTAGCAAAAGATGTGTTTGGAGAATCGCAAGGTAAAGGCATGATAGAAAAGGATACATGGTGGTGGAATGAAGATGTGCAAAAGATGCTAAAAGAAAAGAAAATTTCGTTTAAAGTATGGCAGAATGTAGAAACCGGAAATGATAATTTGAAAGAAGAGAAAAAGAAAATTTATAAAGAATGGAAGAGGAAGGCAAAAAAGGCGGTTGCAGTTTCCAGGGCTAAGGCGCAGGAAAAGTTATATAATTTACTGGACAGCCCTAGAGGCCAGAAGGAGCTCTACCGGATTACAAAATTAAGAGAAAGGAGAACGAGGGATATAATGCATATAAAATGTATGAAAGATGAACTCGGTAAAGTCTTGTCGAAAGATGACGAAATAAAAGAGCGATGGAAGGTTTATTTTGAAAAGTTGATGAACGAAGAGAATGAATGGAGTGGTGTGCTCAAAGAGGTACAAGTAAATATGGGTTTGTTGAGAGAAATTAGCATGGATGAAGTAAGAAAGGCAGTTCAATGTATGAAAAATGGAAAGGCCATGGGCCCTGATGACATACCAGTGGAAGTATGGAAGTGTTTAAAAGAGGATGGATGTATGTGGCTGACTTTATTCTTCAATAAGTTGTTGTATGAAGAAGTGAGCCCACAAGAATGGTGCAATAGTTCGCTAGTGCCCATCTTCAAGAATAAAGGGGATGTACAGGACTGCAACAACTATCGAGGGATAAAGCTCATGTCACATACTATGAAAGTATGGGAGAAAGTAATAGAGAAAAGATTGCGAGAGGAGAGTGAGATTACCCCGAACCAGTTTGGGTTTATGCCAGGTCGAGGGACAATGGACGCCACCTTCGCTCTCCGTCAATTGTGCGAGAAGTACAGACGTGTGCACAAGAACTTGCACATGGTGTTCATTGATCTTGAGAAAGCGTATGATAGGGTACCTCGGGATGTGTTGTGGTGGGCCTTGAAAGAGAAAGGTTTGCCTGGGAAGTATGTTGAGTTGATTCGTGCTATGTACAGACAATCTAGTACCTACGTCCGGTCGGCTGCTGGCAACACCGATAAGTTCAGTGTGGCTGTAGGCTTGCATCAAGGGTCGGCTTTAAGTCCTTACCTCTTCCTGTTGATTATGGACGCTCTTACGTCGGAAATACAGGAAGAGGCACCCTGGTGCATGCTGTTTGCCGACGACATTGTTCTGGTCGGTGAAGATGGACCTGAGATCCAGAGCAGATTGGAGAAATGGCAACAGAAGCTGGAGAAAGTTGGCTTGAAAATCAGCAGAACCAAAACTGAATACATGTTCTGCGATTTCGGCGGTCTCTCCAGTTCTGAAGCTGTAGTGCTAGATGGCGCGCTTCTCCCAGTCTGCTCCGATTTTCGGTATCTCGGTTCGTGCAAAGCGATGGCGAAATAGATCGGACTGTTAAGCACAGAATTAACACTGGATGGATGAAATGGCGGCAGGTCACCGGGACTATCTGTGATTCCCGCATTCCCCTAAAACTTAAGGGGAAGATTTATAAAACAATGGTCAGACCTGCTGTCTTGTATGGTTCAGAATGTTGGGCCACAAAAGGGATGAATGAAAAGCAATTGCATGTAGCTGAGATGAGAATGCTAAGAGCGATGTGTGGTGTTACGCGCATGGATAGAATTAGGAATGAGTATATAAGAGGAAGTCTGAAAGTGGCACCGCTGACTGAAAAGTTGTGTGGTAATCGGTTGTCGTGGTATGGGCATGTGATGCGGAGGAATGAAGAAAATGTCGTGAGGAAAGTCTTGTGTATGGATGTGGATGGCTATAAGAGTAGGGGAAGGCCAAAGAAACGATGGTTGGACTGTGTGAAAGAGGATATGGGTAAAAAAGGGGTGACTACAGAGATGACGACTAATAGAGGAGTATGGAAGAAAAAGATATGTTGCGCCGACCCCAAATAAATTGGGATAAGGGCAGGAGAATGATGAATCACGAGTACTAAGAAGTGCTACTCCGACCTCGCCGGCGAGGCCCGTCGCGAAATCTAAGTCATTGCCCTCCCCGTCTCTCGCCAGCACGTGCCGCTGAGCCAGTAAACTCCCCAATTAATGGAAACCAGATTCAGCCTTCCCTTGCTGCCCCCCAGTGACGCCCTAAGCCGAGGCCCGTACTCCGCAGGGAGTGCCCTTAGCGTGGTCACTTAGTTTGTAAGTTTTAATAATTCCTGGCTGGAGGCTTTAATATATTAAAGCCTACACAGGCAAGCCCGGTTAAGCAGACGACAGCCTCAGAGGCTGACCTGCGAAAAAAAAAAAAAAAAAATTAGAAGTGCTACGCTTCACGTCACGGTCGGTGACGGTGTCGCTCGAGTTCAATTGTTTTTTCCCATCTCAAAAATGCCCAACGCGCCTAAAGAAGTTTTCACTTCAAAATTCCAAATGGTGATCAAGACACGCACGCTCCATTTTATTTATGCATAGTTTTTGTCTCGATTTTTTACCAATCATTGAGGTGTGTCATAAACTCATAACAATCACTCATACACGCTCCAATTTAAATCTCGTAGTTTTTGCATGTAGTACGTACACACAATGACACAGCACATATGTACCTTGCCAACTAAGTACTAGGTGTTTGGTTCACACTTGAGCACCTACGCTCTTCATCTCAGAATATATCGCAAATGTCTGATAAGTAAGTAACAGACATTCGCGATAGATTGGTTCTGAAATGATTGTGTTTCAATTTTCAGTTTCAGTAATATATTATGTGATGAGAAGATAAAGGTGGATGGATGACTACAAAATATCCTATGGCTTCTATGAGGAACAATATAATAATAACGTCTTGTCAAGGTAAAGGAAAAACGGGTTGTACCGTACTCAAGTAACATGGAACAAAAGCATAAAGATGATGAATAATGCACGACAAGTTTCAGAACCTCAAAAGAGTGACGACTTATTCAGGACCTTAGAGGTGATGAGTCGAACTTTATTTACACCTACAAATCATCATCATCACTTCAGCCGTAAGGCGACCACAGCAAACCTCTCCTAAGCATGAGAAGGGCTCATGCTTAGGAGATATCAAGCATGAAAAGGTGCTGTGATTATCCTGTGTCTTATGTAGTTTGCCATCACCACTGTACAATACAATTCTAGAAACTGTCACACATGCAGGGGATACCAGAGATGAACGAAACAGTTTTCAATAATTAAAATAAATACAGTTGAAAACACAGGCAAAACTTACTTTGGCGGTGTTTTTGTGGGACCAACTCGCTACGCCGCTGGTGCTGTACCACCGTGATCACAGCTGAGGTAAGGGGGTGCTAAAATAGTTGGCTCAGAAATTCATTTGCAAAATCAAGTCTATTATTCAAATTAGGCTGAGAGCCAGCCCTTTTTGAACGTTAAAATTGTACCTAAAGACAGTCCCTCAAAATCGCCCAGCCGTCACCATTTCCTTCCTAGTGTTTTAGCTGGGAAGAAGAACTCGAGCAACAAACTCCCCAGCAACACATCTGTCTGTTACGTTTGAAGAACATACCTGAGCTCCCGCAAATGAGTGACAAATACGACGACGCCGAAAACGACATTTTTCTGAATCTCAATGTGTCATACAAAAGCCATGACTGTAGGTAATTCTGTTTATTTTTCGGCACGAATTTCTTACAGACTTATTAAATACTTCAGTTTGCCACAAAATAACTCAAACCATCATACGTTAAACTCCAGTGCCAATAATAACAGAATGACAGAAATAATCAGAAGCGTGACGTCTAACTGAGCCGCTCCCGAGCGCTATTTACATATGAAGCCAATCATTTACGAAATACGCATCGTTTGTGTGACAAAAACGTGCCTAATGATGGCATAATGTATAGGTAGGATAATATAGGCTTAAAATACAGTGGGAAACCTTTTATACTTATCCACGAAAATTAAATTGTGCGATTACTCATTTTTTTTTCAAAATTTTGAATTTAGTCAACGAGATGACTCATAACCTAACTAATATTATAACAACGAAATTAAGTTTGTCTATTTCTTCCTTTTTCATTGCGAAACCACTGAACATCATGAAATTTTGCATAATACGTTGTCAGGGGTACAGAAATTGCCTAGGGGTAGCGGATAAATTCGTAACAGAGTTACCGCTCCCCTGGGCACTCAGGCAGGGAAGGAACTGTGCACGCCACCATTGCGGCGGTAGTGCCCATCTTTGAGGAGTGGCTGGGGAGGCGCCACGGCGTCCTCATCTTCCGCCTGACGCAGGTCCTCACCGACGGAAATTTCGGGAGGTTCCTGTGTAGGGTAAGGCGAAGGGAAACGCCCGGGTGTCCCCACTGTGAGTATCGCCCAGAGGACACGGTGGAGATCCGCCCCGCTTGGGCGGAGCCCCGCCGTGTCCTCGTGGAGGCGATCGGTGGCAGCGACCTCTCGCGCCCGGCCCTGGTCCAGGCCATGGTACAGGGCGAAACGAAATAGGAAGCAGTCTCCTCCTTCTGCGAAGCAGTTATGCTCGCGACTGAGGAGGCGGAACGGGTGAGGAAGAGGCAATAACAACAGACTCGCCCTCACGCCCTCAGCAGCAGCCGCCGCAGGAGACGCCCTGGGCGAAGGACGTCGCGAGACGATCTCCGGCCACCGTAGACCTGGGCCTGCGGACGGCGAGTAATGGGTAGCTCGCGGTTCGATCAGCACCAGGCCCGAGAGTCGACGGCGCGTAGTGTTCCACGCGCGCCTCAGAGAGTTGTCAGCATTCATGACGGGGCCCGTCATGGCCGGTGCCTGCCCAGGATAGGATAAATTCGAAAAGTTACCTCGCCCCTGGACATTCAGGGCAGGGAAGGAACAGGGATGGGTTTTAGTCAGTAAGAGTCTGACACGCCCTCCTGTTCCACCCTAGAATAGAATAGAATAGAAAAGGGGCTCCTTTGTCCGCACTTAGACTCTTATTTGGACCGTAGTGCGTGGGGGTCCTGGCTAACATAGCCAGCCCAGCTCCGCCCAGAAGCACAGAAGCCTCCTGGGAGCTTCACAGGCTTCGCGGAGCGACCTCATTGTTCCAAAGATTTGTTCACGCTGGGTAGCCACGGCCTCGCATTCCAGGATGACGATACGATGGGAGGTTGATTCTTCGGCGTCAAAACATCCTCTGAAAAGAGGGCTGTCCGTGATGCCTATATTGAAAAGATGCTTTTTTAAGAGACAGTGGCCCGTAATTGTCCCTATCATTAATTTGAGGTTATTTTTTATTAAGGCTAAGCAATCGTTTGGTTAGTCGTGGGTGCAGGCTCGGCATGGCCATTCTCGACTGCCTACAGTCTGTTGCCTGTGATCATCTGTCGTTGGCTCCACCCTAGAGCGGGAGATGTCATTAGATGATTTCCCACACCAATAAAAAAGGCAGGGAAGGAACAGGGGTGAGTTTTAGTCAGTAATAGTCTGACACGCTTTCCCGCTCCACCCAGATCGGGTGAAGTCATTGGATGATTTCCTTTGAAACCTTTTCCTGAAAAATAAGGGGGTACAGAAAAGGACATGGACAGGATACCATTCACCAAGAAAAAAACCCGAGGGAAAGAACCATAACTTTCTACGGTCACAATATAATGCATAAAAAAAAATATTTGTTATCTAATCGGTATATCGTTGAATATACTAAAATAGAGTACGAACAGTGAAAGCAGAATCAAATTTGATCGAAAATTAAACGAAATATAAAAATTTTAAACAAATATATCTGTCCCTCTCGCGAAAACGCTGTTTTCTATGGCAGTTGTATGGGCGTTATGTTCTTTGACGTCAAAAAACAGGTCGGACTTCTCTTTCTTATTATCAACCTTAAAGCTTTATAACTTCGTCGCTGATGATGATATTTTGAAAATTCCTTTAAATAGTTCAATATAATTAATAAGTCTTTAATTGAACAAATAAAAAAATGTCATTCATATTCTCTATTGCTTTAGGACGCTAGATGGCGCTACGTGTCTTTCGAATCATTTTGATCCCGTGCAAAACTGAGGCGTGTCGCTAGTGAATCTATAATAATTATTTAAAAAAATGTATCTATATTCATCGTCAATTTTGGTTTTCCAACAGTGTTCTTTGCAATAAAATTAAAGGAACTATATTTTCAAAGATTTTCACGAGCGTAACCCTCGGTTTCTGACATAAAATTATCTACACTTCGCAAATTAAAGGCGGTTGATTAATTCATTCTAGCAATCGCATCATTTGCAGCGGCTGCCATGCATGGTGATGCATGCATCAGCCTTTTAACGTTCCTAGTGCTAGGACACAGGCCTCCTCTCTGTGAAAGGGAAAGGCCAATCTTGACGACACAGTTGGCGCAGTGGTTGAGCGTTCGGCTGCTGCGCTGCGTGTCGCGGGTTCGATCCCCGCACGGAACAAATATTTGTATGACCTACAGATAGTTGTTCCGGGTCTGGGTGTCTTGAGTATGTGAGTATACATGTTTGTGAACGCACCCACGATACAGGAGATTCCTAGTGTGGGGCGACGTTTTTTAAAAATAAAAGAAATAAAAAATTTAAAAAATCTACCACGCGGGCCCAGTACGGATTGGTGGATGTCACATGTCTTCGAATTTTTGGATCTAGGACATCCCGGTTTCCTCACGATGTTTATCGAGTTTCCTTGCATGATCTACATAGCCCGAAGAATCGCCAAACTCAAGTGGCATTGGGTAGGGCATATTGCTCGTAGAACAGATGGTCTATGGGTCCGAAAGGTTCTGAAGTGGTAACCGCGTATTGGAAGACGCAGCGTTGGAAGGCCTCCCAAAAGGTGGATCGATGACCTGGTGAGGATCACGGGAACCCAATGGACGCGAGGCCTATATCCAGCTGTGGACGTCTTTCAGCTGAAATTTTGATGCTGATGATGAAATCTAAAATATGAGTCTTTAATGTACATCAAAATATTTATAACGTTTTACCTACAAGTGTAAATAAATCGGGTATTTAAGAAAAGGATCTAAAAGATATAAATGGACCGTCTTTAGAGCTTCCTAGATTTAATCAGTATTCAATTTGTTACTTAGCAAATTCTTTAAAATTTTCCATTCAACTTAAAACGTTTCATTTTAGGATTTCTTAGAACTTGTCTGGACCCTTTTATGTTCAATTTTAATAGAATATAATGTCTAAAACAGTCTAAGTAAGTAGTAAGTTTTATTAACCAAAAATATATATTTTCTGAGAAAATAATTTCTAGACCTCCTTTGTCTTGTAGAGACAAGTGGGACTAGTGAACGAGGGACCTTGCAGGTTGGCTTGCCGAGCTGGATAAGAAGAATTACAGGGTCTCCGTAAAAGTTTTTGGTACCGATAACTAAAATAAACTTATCATTTCAAGTAAATTCAACATCATCAGCGGCCGTTTATTTTTTTTGAGGTGTGGGAAGTCATCCAATGACATCTCCCGCTCTGGGTGGAGCGGGAAGGGCGTGTCAGACTCTTACCGACTAAAACCCACTCCTGTTCCTTCCCTGCCTGAGTGCCCAGGGGTGCGGTAAGTCATGTTAAGAATTTATCAGCTACCCTTAGGCATGCAGGCACCGGCCACGATGGGCCCCGTCAGTGGTGGCTGACACTCAACTCTTTGAGGCGCGCGTGGAACACTACGCGCCGTCGACTCTCGGGCCTGGTGCTGATCAGACGGCGAGCTACACTCCCGCGGCCCTGGCTGGCAGTATTAAAAGAAGTTGAGTATCCCGCGACCCTAGCTGGCAGTACTAGAAGAAGTTGAGTATATGCTATTAATGTTCAAAACTCATTAAATAGTTGATAGATTCCTATAGCAGGCTAGCAGCACAGTGAGTCGTTATAGTCAGGTGTATATGGCCGACATTCGATTGTGTCGTTTTTGGTGCGAAATTAAATGGCTCGCACGCGACTACACAACACATACGTTGGGCGCGCACGTGCGTCTTTAGAGACCTACTCTGTCTACTGAAATTATTTATCTATTAGGGATAATTCCATTTGGTTTTATAAATAATAACTATAATAATATATAATCCGTAAATAAGATTAACAAAAAATATTTGACACGTTATTTTTTTTTAGAAAATTCAAAAGTGTTTTATTAGCTTTTATAACTTGGTGTGTATCTATGTAACGGAACCTTTCATGGTGATTTTCACCCACTTCAAAGACCAAGGACAATACAATAATTTATTAAGTTTATCCGATTAGAACTAAAAAGTAGATAATAAAATAGTAGTTTAAAAAAACTACGCGCTTTTGTAACTAGCAGAACTAAAAAGTAGAAAATTATTTTCTTGTAAGTTCAACTTTATCATTAAAAAAGCGTGGGGTGCTAAATGTCAATTGTTGTAAATATTTTACTGACAGATATTGGTAAACGTAAAGTCATTTTATTATTATTATTATAAAATATCAATAGTACCCAACGTTTTTTTACGATAAAATTGAACTTATACAAATTATTTTCTACTTTTAGTTCGGCTAGTTACAAAAGCGTGCATTTTTAGTTTTTTTTAAACTATTATTTATTTCGTAGGTGTGATGTCATGCGAAATTTACACAACACACTGTATCGACCTCATTTTTTGTTGACGTGACAAAAGAAAAAAATATTAGTGTCCAGTAGTTTTTGGTAATCTAACTGACGGATATATATATATATATATATATATATATACTGTTTTAGTCATCACCCTATCATTTTAAATGAAGCAGTGGTGGCCTAGTGGTAATGGCCCCGACTTACGAGTTTTAGGTCGTGGGTTCAAACCCAGACAGGCAGTATTTTGTGTAATTTATTACATCACCACTGCTCTCAAAACGCTGAAGAAAACATCGTGAGGAAGCAGTCTTGTTCTAAAACAAAAAAAAATCAAAGACATGTATCATCCCGCACAGGGCCCGCGTTTTTTTTTTTTTTGGGGTTGGGAAATCATCTTATGACTTCTTCCGCTCTAGGGTGGAGCGGAAGGGCGTGTCAGACTGTTACTGACTAAAACCTACCCCTGTTCCTCCCTGCCCTACGCGCCCGGGGGCGAGGTAACTCTTTCGAATTTATCCTCCACCCCCGACAGGGCCCGCGTAGTAGATTACGGCCCATTCCCTCTGAGAGGTCTCATCTGTGCGTATCTTCATATTCTAAGATGCTGTTCGTTCAATTCATTGCAATTGCTGTACAATTTGAGCATTGCCACTGTTTTCTTTGAGCTTCAATACCTACACATTTCACTATAATATTACTGAGAATTATTGGTTCACAAAACACTGAAAGCAATATAGCTGATTGAGTTCAAATGTTCATTCAGTTAATGAATGCAACAAAGAAAATGTCGCCTTGCTGAAAATGTTCCGCTATACAGCATTGAATTATGTCCAAAATTGTAGCATTTGATGAATTAAGCTTTTAAATATTCAGGTCGCACTGTTTAAAATAAAGTTAGGGAATTAAGTTAGTGTTCTACAGTTAGCAAAGGCTAAACCAGACTATAGTTCGATAATCACCATCATCTGCCTGCCCTTATGCCATATTACTTGGGGTTGGCGCAACATGTTTTTTTCTTCCATTCTTTCCTGTCAGCCGTCACGCTAACACTAACTCCCTTATCTTTCATAATATCACTCCTCACACAATCCATCCATACTTTCTTTGGCATCCATCCATCTACATTTATATTCATAACTCTTTTAGTTACATGTGTTACTATAGTTCGATAATAAGGCTTTAAAATCCTACTAATACTTAATAAAAACGTTAAGTTTGAATGGATGTATATTTGTTACTCAACCACGCCAGAACAGCTGAACGGATCTGGATCAAATTTGGCACAGAGATAGATTATAGTCTGGAATAGCACATAGGCTACAATTTATAATAGTGGAAGATCTAATGGCACGCGGTCGAAGCCACTGGCAAAAGCTAGTTTTTTCATAAAAATATCTCTAAGCAGCTGTTGTAAGTGTGCGGCCTGCTTTATTTACGTAGTGGCGTTGATTAAGGAAGTCATTATTGGTGCGCACAGACAATACTAACAATGGCGACCGCGAATAAATGGCGGCCAGTCTGTTTACTTCTCTCTAATGTCGGGGAGTTTAAGTCTGGAGGACTTAGGTACTGTATTTGTGGGCTTAAGGGTAGTGGTTCTCAATTTTATTGAAACATTAACTTTACGCTAGTTTATTTTTTTAACTTTGCTGAAATTAACCTTTTTGGTGCAGCCGTGAGGCACACGCTGTTTTTTTTTTTTAATAATTTTCACTTTTTATTTTATTTCATTTGTGCGTGCACCTGGTGACTGTTGCCAAATAAATAATATATTATTTTTTCTTTCCTTTTCCATTGGCTTCGCTCTTGTGGCTTTCTGCACAGGAGCCGTGCATTTTGCCGGGATACAAATTTATAACGGCATTTATGCCGCCGGAGACAAATTTAAATTAATAAAAGATCTGACGTCACAGGAATCCTAAGTCGCGCAATCAAAGTTCTTCGCGCGAATTAAGGCGTATATATCCGCCAAGTGGCGCCCTCATTGAATTAAAAATCGTAGCAAAGCGTAAGATACGAATTTTTATTCAATGAGGGCGCCACTTATGGGGAGGTAGGCCCTTAAGGCGTTATTAACTGCCAATGGCCTTGAGTGGTTAGCTTGCGTGTTCTGTGCTGAGCTCACGGAACGCGTCGTACGTCCACCCAGTAATAGGACTCGCACATCAAGGAGCGCTGTCTGAAATTAAACGCATTATTAATTTATTACACTTTAAACAACAGGTATTAAACTAAAACATTTAGGCTAAATTATAAATAATTAAATGATTTTTAAAATAGTTAAGGTTTCATAAAAATACGTTTTATAGTTTTTGCGTGATTCTGAATTTTATATCCGCGTTAGACATAACTTTACAAATTAATTACACTATGTTATAAAAATATAATTTCAAATATTCCTATTTCAAATTACGACGGAAATTATTTAGAGTAACATTTTTTTTTTTTCAAAGAAATAGGGCTACACGTTTAGATGTGATATTCAATTAAAACCCATTAGAAGTCGTATAACAGCGACTTAAACAGATACAGCAGCCCGACATATCACAACATCCGTCCCAGACACAACACCCGTCTGGACAGAGGACCCTTCCTATTCAATGGAGGTGGCGAGACTTTACACCCTGTACCGCTATGTATAAAGTTAAGCACCTATCTTGGTTTCTCTGAACCGAGATTAGGCCCGATGTAATTTCTATATGGCAGCAATGCTAACTGGCCGCGAATAAATTTTAGATATCTAAATAATCTATCACTAGTAGCGACATCTATTGATGTGTTTGATAAAGCTCGTTCTTTTTCTATTATCTATACTAATATTATAAAGAGGTAAGGTTTGTAAGTCTGTTCGTAAGAAGTAATCACTCGAACTACTGAACCGATTTTGAAAATTCTTTCACCAGTGGAAGGCTACATTATTCCTGGGTGACATAGATTATATTTGATTACGATTAAGGACGCTAGATGGCGCTACGTGCCTTTCAAATCAATTTGCTCCCGTGCGAAGCCAGGGTAGCGGATAAATTCTTAACAGAGTTACCGCTCCCATGGGCACTCAGGCAGGGAAGGAACAGGGGTGGGTTTTAGTCAGTAAGAGTCTGACACACCCTCCCGCTCCACCCAGAGCGGAAGATGTAATTGAATGATTTCCCAACCCCGCCAAAAAAAAAAGCGGGTGTCTAGTTAGAAATAAAGTTAGTTCTCGATAAAACACAACTGGTATAGGTAGTTTTATTATAATAAATGTCAGCCAGTGTGGTTACCTTTCTAATGTTGGTGAATTTACGGAGGACCTACAGTCTGTGTGAGCGTTCTCGGGTTGCGGGATTTAGGCAGTCGCGTTAAATTCCTGAAAATAATACATACATATACAAGCTCACCAATAGGAATGGGCCTTCCGAGGACAATTTAGTCATAATAAACACTGATAACTTATGGAATGGATACCATATTAGGTTGTTTCTTAGCAGTAAAGACTCACGCAAAGTGCTTACTACCTAGGCACAGTGATCTCGTACTGACGTGTAAAGCGAGGCTCAAAAAAAAAAAGGGGATAACCCTTTAAACGATCTCCGGCCACCGTAGATGCGGGCCTGGGACAACAAGTAATTAGTAGCTCGCCATCCGATCAGCACCAGGCCCGAGAGTCGACGGCGCGTAGTGAGATGTCAGCCACCATTGACGGAGCCCATCATGGCCGATGCCTGCATGCCAAGGGGTCGCGGATAAATTTGTAACAGAAGGAACAGGGGTAGGTTTTAGTCAGTAAAAGTATGACACGACCTCCCGCAAAAAAAAAGGGGATACCCCTTTACAATCTCCCAAGGGATGTGCCCTAACAGGCGTTATACAGCGGGAGTTCCAGGGTGATTTTAGTAAGGTAAACTTCAATAGAAATATATAAAAAAAATCAGTAAACATCCCACAATCCCTGGATTTTTCCCCAAAAGGCCTTTTGAAAGTTTCCACCGATAACGAAAAAAAAAACAGGTAAAAACATTCCTTAATTGTTAATATCCAAGAGACCTTGAAAGAAACTTTGAGTATCGCCGCCATATTTGACTCAATAACAGTAACTGTGCACGATATTTAGTATAGTTATTACTACAGAACAATAGGAGTACCTACAACAAATAAGTTGTTTCCTTTGTTACTATTAAATGACATTGTAATTCCAGCATTATGAGGCTTGAAACAATATTGGTTTTGGCAGAAAATGTGGAAGAGCTATTAGGGGTAATTGCATAATTTGATATCCTTTTAATAGGTGTGCGGTCGTTTCACAATTAGGGCATTAAATAATTGATTAATTTGACCTTTGAAAGCTCACACAGAATAGAATAGAATTCTCTTCTCGCATAGTACCTATCATTAGTATTGATGTATCCAGAAGGCTGGCCTTTTTTCGGTCAAAGAATCAGCATTACCATTCAACGTGGCAATTCTGCTAGTGTTGTAGCCACTTTTCCCATTGACTGCGATGTGGACGAATTTTTCGATGCCCAATGAGTTCTACGCCTCCCCTTTTTATGCCGCTTGTTCATATTTATTTTAAATATAGTAGTACGTACTTTAATTAGTAGGTGGACAAAAAGAGTGACAGAATGGAGGGGGCCAGTGGGCTAAAGAAAGAAAGGGAGACCTTGCAACAGATGGGAGGATGAAATTATACGCACAGCGAGTCCAAACTGGATACAAACAGCGCAATGAGATGCGCCGGAGAAAACTGGCTCAATTTGGAGGAGACCTTTACTTGCAGAATAATTTCACTATAATATTAACGTCTAAATCTTTATAAAAAACTGTAACCACTAACTATTAAAATAATAAACTACTAATTCTTTTGAAACTAACAAAACTAATTAACTTCGCAAACTAGCATTTTCTGGAAGAAAGAGAAGGCTTTTTTATTTTTACTTTATTTTTATTTATTTGTCTATATAATCAGTAATTAAATAGATTTTTTATCAGTCATCATCGCTTACCATCAGGTGAAATAGTGGTCAAACATGAGCCTATCAATGATAACAAAAAAATACTATTGACAGTAGTCATAATACGAGTATGAATCAAAATTTATAAATTTTGACAACATACATAGAGAACACTAAGTATCCATATTTTTAGAATTTTTATGAGAGGTCCTTACAAATGAGAGATGATTTACTAAAATTACACTTAACTTGTTGTCAGCGCAGCATAACATTGTTTTCCTCCATAAATCTCTGCGCTGTCATCTCAGTAATCAACCCCTTTCTAGCGAGACATCACTTTCTATCTACTTATCTGAAAATATGGTTTCTGCACTCAGTCCATGGTCCATTGTACGTGGATAATTACACTTTTCACACAATGTACTCTTCAATCTTTCTCTACTTACACCAATAGCCATTTACATTATAAGAAATTCGGATTTGTGTCACACACAGAAGACCTTTTTATTTTAAAAATTATAGCTCTTCTGTTATCATGTACTGTAACAATATGGGTTTTAGTACATAACTTATAGGCGATTAGGATCTATGAGAGAAAACCCCTTAGATCTTTAAATACATACCTACTTTTTATAATTTTCTATAGTAGCCAGGACACAAAGGCTATCATATCCTCCTTTTTTAAATACATGCCTACTTTTTATATTTTTCTATAGTAGCCAGGACACAAAGGCTATCATATCCTCCTTTTTTGTTGTCGGTGGCAAACCTTCAAAGGCGCCTGGACTTTTGGGGAAAAGACTAGGGAGTGACGGTTTAGTGATTCTTACCTCACTAAACCCATCACGGTGGCTCCGTTACCTCTTAAGTGACCACTCCAGAACCCCTCTGTCCAACGCCAGTTAGGGCCCATCCCTGAGGAGACTGTAAAGGGGTCTCCTCTGAGCGTCGCAGTGCACGGCACCTAATCACAGTGCCGCTGTATTCCAAAGAATCACTCGGTGGGCAATCAGAGTTCCCAATTTTGGCACCAGTTAGATAAATAGGCATACATCTAACGGGTGCCAAAATTGGCCAAAAATCTACAAACTATTGATTCACTTGAGACAAAATTCACTTGAAAACTCCTGAAACAGAATTTGTTAGGCTAAAGTGGACGTCACATAACAAGTATCCAAAGAACATAGCTGGCTATACAAAGAAATTCTATCTACAAAGACCCTTTTGAACGATTTTAATAAAATATCGTAATAAAGGGACTGAGGACGCGTAGGCAATTTCCTCGGAACGGTTAAGAAAAGGGATCACGAAAACACAATCTTATGAATACACTTAAAAGCTTTAAGAACCTCTTAGGCAGTCAACACGTTTTTAAGTGAAAATGAGCGATAAACAGTTTTTAATATAATTTATGCGACTCCACTTAGCAGTGAACTTTGACCGCTGAAGTCCGACTACGAAAACCAGTGAGCTGTCTAATAAGTTAATAACAACGTCACTCTTTCTGGTATTTTTATACCAGTGCCCTGGAGAATAACATTTTTTTTTTGTTCAGATAACCATAAAAAAAATATTACCTTGTGATTAGTTTAAACACTGATTAGCAAGTTCTTAATTCAAAATTTTCTACCCGGTAGAAGCATAGATGTGGGTAGTAAAGTACTGACGAATCATTATCTCTATACAGCTGAATGTGATCGGTAAGATGTATGCTATCTTAAATTTAGAATTAGCTGATCAGTACCTATTTAAATTAAGCTAGCAAGTTTTTTAAATAAAGATGTTAGTCTACATTTCTTATATAAAGCCTATAGGTAAACTGACTAGGTACTTACCTATTTTTAAATGAAATTCATTTTACCGTAAATACTCCATGCGGTCTTCAATTAAAGTAACGTGCTAACAGGCATTTGAGGAGTTTGCCAATACAGTTGGCCCAAAATTTTTTTTTCTTTTGGTGGGTGGGTAATCATCCAATGACTTCTCCCGCTCTGGATGGAACAGGAGGGCGTGTTAGACTCTTACTGACTAAAACCCACCCTTGTTCCTTCAGTTGCCTGTGCCAAGGGCCGCGGTAACTCTATTTTGAATTTATTCGCGACAACAGGCAGGCATCGGCCCTAACTGGCCCCGTTAGGTACTACTGACATCTCTTTGAGGCGCGCGTGGAACACTACGCGCCGTCAACTCTCGCGCCTGGCCCTTATCGGACCGCGAGTTACCCATTACTCGCCGTCCGCAAGCCCGTGACTACGGTGGCCCGGAGATCGGCTTGCGACCCGACGCCCAGGTTGACTCCTGCGGCGGCTGCTGGGGGCGTGAGGGCGTCTCCGTTGAGTCTCCCTCACGCGTTCCGCCTGCTCCTTCGCGAGCATTACTGCTTTGCAGAAGGAGGTGACAGCTTCCCATTCCCTTTCACTCTGTACCATGGCCTGCACCAGGGCCGGGCACGAGAAACCAGAGCTGGGGGCGAGAACCAGGTCTGGGTGCGAGAACCAGGGCCGGGTGCGAGAACCAGGTCCGGGTGCGAGAACCAGGGCCGGGCCAAGTTGGCCCAACCTGAGAATAATAACAAGTCTGTCAGTCACCAACTTGTTCATGCCGATTAGTCTTCATTAGCATCATCGTCTTTCAACCTGGAATACTGAAGATAGAAAGAAGTCTATAATATGTTGGAAGTATGACAGAAGAAATAGAGACTCCCCGTGACTCTCATCCAAGACCCTATCCATAAAGTATGTAGAAAAACAGTGACTGGAAGGTTTCTCTCAAAAATGTAAAGGATGAAATAAAAAAATTAACGACAATACTAGAACTGGTATTTGAAGTTCTTTAATAAAAATACCACGTAGTGATGTACCTACAGACTAATTTCGTAGTTCGGACACCCAAATAATAAATTGGATTGTCCGATGGCCATAGATTACCTAACAGTTAGCACGCGAATAGTCTGTCTGAATCCAAATATGGACGTCTGTAGATATGCAATGTCATAGATATTTGTAATAGCACCTCCTTGCAGAATACTAATGTAGGCTATTAGTTAAACACGTGCTAAGGCTAAAACTGTGAAACGCCTAAACCTGGGCAGGTTGGTACTCGAAATCTATCATCATTTCACCCGAAAGACGTCCACTGCTGGACATAGGCCTCCCCCAAGTGTCGCCACAACGACCGGTCCTGTGAGTCTCGCATCCATCGAACTCTATGGACGGACCTTTTACGAAAAACTCTAATTTCGTGAAGGTATTACGCACTAACGCAGAAGACAAATATTTATCTACAGTGTTGATCATGATTATATTGCTTCGCTTTTCAAAAAGTGGTTCATTTGGAAATATGTTTAAAAAAGTGGAGGGTTAGAACGCATTGGGCATCAAACTTTTCCGATTGTCAGTGATGTGAGCGAATTTTTTATTCCCAATTAAATCTTTGCCTCCCTTTTGGTTTAACATGCTTTCATTAGCTGCACCTGTGATTATGTAAAACAATCTTAGAAGTTTTTGACCCAGTTTCCGTTTTCCAATTGAGCTGAAATTTTGCATACATGTTTAGTTTCGGTGACAATGGTGTTGTGCACAAACTAAACTTGATTTAGGCTATTGATATCTTTTCCTCTGTAATACAACAAGAAAGAGACGGACGTAAATTAGAACTGTCAAATTTAGTTGAACTAATATTTCCATACAAATTAAGTGTTACACGTAAAAACATGTCGAATAAAAACACGGTGAAGCGCAAGGCGTAAACTAGTTTGACATCTTTAACTTAGTTCATAGCTATAGCTGTCCTTTTCTCGTATTGCCTTTTAGTAAAAAATAGCGATTCTCTAATTTTTGATTAGTTGTTGAACAAGAGAATCAGCACCAATACATGATTAGTTAAGTGACGTCATTCTAAATACAATATGGCGGACTCTCAAAGATGGCGGACTAGTTATTTTTATGCATTCCCATGTTAAGGGTATCAAATGAAAGGGTGTTAAGGGTATCAAGCCCGCCACACTATTCCCAAACTACTGTAACTCCTGTAAGTCAGAATCAACAGTGGCAATGCAGCAAACCAGAAAAATGGCAATGAAGCTCGACGAGTCCCAGAGAAACGATTAAACTGTCTTGGGTCCCGCAACGAAATTAACACGCTCGCACTGAGGTTTGTTAGAGAACCCAATTCAGGATTAACCCTGCAGTGGTCGCGCCGATTACAGTAGTAATCTACTGTTGTAAAAATTTGTATTCCCGAAAAACTACAGATGGGAATTTTTGTCAAAGACAACGCATACTCATAAAGCGCGAGTGACGGTGGTTCGCGAGAAGTGGTCTCAGTCTGTGGATTATCGTAATTTTTTAGGCGCCGGTACCAGGGTTAATCTTGGCTTTGTACATAAGCGGTCTGTGAAATGTCGAATAAGAACGAGATTTTCAATTCGTGCTGAACTTCTAACACTGTGTGGTCGTATTTACTACTCTAGGGATGCAAATCCGCCAGCTACAAGAGAAGTCCATCTAACCGTGACTGACGAATGACGTGACTGCGTTGCCAATCACCGCCTGTTTGTGACCAAGGTCGAGAGGTGAAGATTTCCTGGGTTGGTTAATTTATAAAAAACAAAAATACTTTAGAACTAAACACAAACAGAAATACTTTTTCTTTACTTTTAATTCAGGCCTTGATCCATATGTTAGTAATACACACTACTTAAAGGCTATGTTAGTAACACATTTTAGATTCTAGTTCATAATTTTATTTGTTGCACTCACTTGATGCACGGGCAACAAGCACGTGTACAGTACCCAATCCGCTACGATGGCGCAACACGGCTTAATGCTTATGACCTTCAGTATGTCGTTAACACTTCCACGAACTCTGCGTATCATGAACGCAGTCCTTTTCCGAAGGATGGTATTGAAGCCATCAATCAATTGGTATATCCTTCGGCAAACATTCCTGATGTACTTCAGGATCGTGGAAACCCAAACAACATCCTGAAGGCATTATTATACTGAACTCTAAGGGCGTTGTGTGCCCTATTCGTATATCGAATCCACAGAATTGTTATCGGGATACACAATTTAACTAACAAGACAGATACCTAGAGTTTTTGTTTGGCGAGTTTGGGGAGGTGACACGGTAATCAGGAATAGTTAAAATCGTAAATTCGATTGTAGGTATATTTTTTATACTCCTAACACTACCGCGCAGCACGATCGTCTAGGGATGCAAATCTGCTAGCTATAAGAGAAGTCCATCTTACCGTGAGTGACATCTGACGTGACCACGTTCCTAATTACCGCCTGATTGTGACCAGGGCTGAGGGGTGAACATATTCAGGGTTGCAGAGTTGCTTTATTTATGTACCGACGATAAAGCTCAAATGGTTTTGAAATAGAAGGAGTATTGAGGTTTTAAAACACCAACACAAAACTACTACTTACTAGATACTATGAAATAATGATAACTGCTTTCTTCTTGAGAGTAGATAAAATATGATCGAAAACAACGTAATGAAATCTACGTTAGTTATGAAAGAGCCATTGCCAAGTAATAGAATAGCTGAAAAAAAATCTCGAGTTGATCTAAAAAAACTTTATGTCAAAAAATCAATCTGCCTAGCATTTGCCCAACTATCTTGGGGTCGGCTTGCAGTATAACCGGATGCAGCTAAATACCAGTATTTTACATGAAGCGACTGCCTATCAGACCTCCACAACCCAGTTACTGGGTAATACGATAACCCCTTGGTAAGACTGGTTGTCAGACTTTCAGGCTTCTGACGACCCGTAACGACTGTTAAAGATCCACGATTGACAGACGGGACCAATGGCTTAACGTGCTTTTTGAGGCACGGAGGAGTCTCGATATGTAAAGATGGTTAAAAGAGGGTCCATCCATGGACCAACCCCGGCAAGCGTAGCTTAACCTGCTGGATCGACCCGTGCGGGTGTTATGAATATGTTTTTTCTGGCTTGGCTATACTTTAGCCACGAGCGAGAGAAAAAACTTTATGTCAGCCCCAAATAGAAATAAAAAGAACATACCTTGTAGTGGCCCTTACAAGTAAGTGTAGCGATATCTATGACGTCACATACGAACTATCATATATAACACAAAAATCCTGCATCGCGCAATCAATGTTCTCCGCGCAATTTGAACATATACAACAGTCCGAAATTAACCGTCTCGTGACAGTCGCCCAGACCAGACACAACACCCGTCTGGTCCGAGGATCCTCTCTTTTCAATGGATGATTACGGAATTTTATACCCTGCCCGCATACCAATATGTAGGATTGTAAGTAGGTACCTAAATCTAGAATGCATAAATATGGTCAAAGAGACGTCCATCTGACTGTGCGAATCATTTCTGACGTGACCACGTTCTGAATGTTGCCTGTTTGTGACCAGGGTCCGTAGGGTCGAGGGGTGAGGGGATATTCAGGGACGGTATACTGCGATACCTACACGATCATCAACGTTTAAAAGGTTTTGGAATAGCTTAATATTTTTGTTTTGACGTCTGAAAGAAAAAAAATATAAATTGTCAGAGAAATGCATTTAAAAGAAGCTTAAGTAGAAGACTAGAAATCCTTGATATTTTCCATCGGTTTTGATTCTGTGGATAGGTAGTCTTTTTGTTTACTGGAAAAAAGAAACGTAACATAAGAAAATACAAAACAAATTAGTATAGCATAATTATGTTCCTTGTAGAACTGCTGAGATTCAGGCTTCCTCTCTAGGAGATCCGAGGGAATGGGCCGAAATCCACCACGCGGGCCCGGTGCGGGTGGATGTCACATGTCATATACAATGTGCATTTGAATTTTTTGGTTCTAGGGCATGCTGGTTTCCTCACGATGTTTTCCTTCACCGTTGTAAGAGCAATGGTGATGAAATAAATTACATGATACACAAAGTAAAACACCTGACTGGGTTTGAACCCACGACCTACACTCGTAAGTTGGGGCCGTTATCACTGCTCTGAAAAAAATTAGTATGGCTAAGTAATCTTTTCAATAACAAACAATCCAAAACTTAGGTACAACATATTTTTCACTTTTTGTTCAAAACTTTTTTATTTTGTCTTGGAAAAACTTCTTAAAAACGTTTAACTGTTGTTCCAAACTCAAACAAACAATATAAAAATTTGATAATGCCAGTGTTTTATTTCACACGGCTTGTGAATAAAAATGTCTGGGAACAAATCCAATAACTCAGTTCCCGAAGAGTCGTGAGACAAGATGACGAGTTTTCTAAAGAAGTGTTTTTCTAGAAAAAATAAATCGGATGTAGAGAAGGTTTCGTCCAAGGTTAGTTTAGGCGCGGTGTTTTGCTAAAGCTCTATATACAGGGTGGAGACGACAATAAATTAAAATACTGGCAATACTCGTCACTATGAACAACTTTTACTAAAGGTCTAACCCGCCATTATGAACAACTTTTACTAAAGTTCCAAACCTGAAAAACCCCGAAAAAAACATCTGTTCAGTACATTTTGTCGAGTTATGTAAACATAATTTTTTTTCGCGTTTTCAGGGTTGGTCCCACTGTAGAAGTTGTTCATAGTGATGCGTATTGATAGTGTTTTAATGTATTTTCGTATTGTCGTCTTCACCTTGTAGAATACATAGCATTAAAATAAAATGATACTAACCTACTATCCTAAAGCTAGTCAGGTGGTAAGGAGCTCGCGTTTTAATAATAACAGCCGAACTTCGAGGTTAAGCAACGCTTGCCGAGGTTGGTTCGAAGATGAGTGACAATTTTTAATGACATACCAAGATTCCTCCGTGCCTCGGCAAGCACGTTAAGCCGTTGGTCCCGGCTGTCAATTGTACATCTTTGACAGTCGTTTCTGTCGCCCAATTGGAATTCTCTGAACCTAATGGCCGTTATAATGTTCGTATCTATTCCCTGATAGCCATAGCACAAAATGTGTGACTTAAAATCGGGTGTCTGACGGTTTTAACAGTTAGAAAAAGAAAATATTGATCCTACAAACACCCAGTGCAAGTGCGGTGCTCCTGTTCAGACTATGTCCTATTTGCTGGAGTGCCCCAGATGAACGTTTACCTGCACCCTAGATGACCTGAACAACGCCTCCGACGAAGCAAAATTCGGGGCTACCTGCTGAGCCCAAACAGTATATGATTAAAATAATGTACCGTCAGAACGAAGACCAGGTAAAATCAATACTTAATATTACAACTTTTTCAGGTGTACGATGTTGATGCCTACGATGCAACGTTTGCTATTCCACGAGCTATCCTCAGACTGGTCGGTCTTCGCATCACCAGAGATGATTCCACTTTTGTCAAGTAATCAGATTCTTTGTTATTTACTTCATAATTTTTTTTTCCCATTGATTATTAAATTATAATTTATTATTTTTACCACTCGCGCTTGTCCACTAACTCACCTGATTGTAAGCGATGATGTGGTCGACGATGGAGCACGCTTGCCTAGCCTATTCACTCTTGACTTAAGGCGCAGACGGAACATCACGTCTAAACAACTGGTCTTAATTCTTTGAAAAAAAATATATGTCACTACTACAGAATATTTGAAATTATATTTTCATAACATAATGTAATTAATTTGTAAAGTTACGTCTAACGCGGCTAAAAAATTGAGAATCACGCAAAAACTATAAAGCGTATTTTTATGAAACCTTCACCATTTTTAAGATTATTTAATTATTTATAATTTAGTCTCAGTGTTTTAGTTTAATACTTGTTGTTTTATGTGTAATAAATTAATAATGCGTCTAATTTCGGACAGCGCTCCTTGATGGGCGAGTCCTATTACTGGGTGGACATACGACACGTTACGTGAGCTCAGCGCAGAACACGCAAGCTAACCACTCAAGGTCGTTGGCAGCTAATAGCGCCAACGACCTTGAGTAATAGCGTAACGTTTTGTGCGTGTGGGTGGAATGTCCACAATGTACCACCATGTACCGTTGGCGCATCGCCGTACGTCTAGTGGCCCGACATATTTTTTAGGGTTCCGCTGTCCGTCCGTCTGTCTGTCTGTCCGTCTGTCACTAGGCTGTATCTCATGAACCGTAATAATTAGACAGTTGAAATTTTTAACCGACTTCGAAAAAGGAGGAGGTTATCAATTCAGATGTTTGTATTTTTTTTTTTTTTTTTTTATGTATGTTCGGGCATAACTCCGTCATATATTGACGGATTTGTAAAATTCCTTTTTTGTTCGAAAGGGGTTTATGCCAAAATGGTCCCATTTAAATTTCAAAAAGATCTGATGATGGGTTTCGGAGACAGACAACGGAACTCTTCAAAAATTGACAGCAAATCAACCGCGATTGCTGCTATCGTATGTCTATGAATTGTTAACACAGTTTAATGGGGAACCAACACTAAAAAGTGAAAAATAAAAAACTTTTTTACAAAAAAATAGAACCGACTTCCAAAAAAAGTGCAAAATAACTTTAATTTCGGAAGTCGGTGTCAAAAAACTAAGACACAAAACAGGAACACCGACTTCCGAAATTAAAGTTATTTTGCACTTTTTTTGGAAGTCGGTTCTATTTTTTTGTAAAAAAGTTTTTTTCACAGATGATGTATTTCTGTTGCCGCTATAACAACAAATACTAAAAAAACCGGCCAAGTGCGAGTCGGACTCGCACACGAAGGGTTCCGTACCATCATTTATAAAAACGGCAAAAAATCTTGTCTGTTGTATGAGAGCCCCACTTAATATTAATTTTGTGCACGAGTTCGACTCGCACTTTATATTTTTAACCGACTTTCGAAAAAGGAGGAGGTTCTATGTTCGACTGTATGTATGTTTTATGTACTCGTATGTCCGCCGATTTCTCCGTCAGTTGTGGACCGATTTTCAAAATTCTTTTTTTATCCGAAAGAATATACTCCCAAGTTGGTCCCATTTAAATTTTATCGAAATTGCTTCAGCACTTTTTGAGAAACTGAACAAAAACGAAAAATATGTAAACCCTGATGACTAAATTCTCCAAATGTTTAAATTCCACGTTCCATGGTATTGGGGTTTTTAGTTCTGGGGTATAAAAACTAAAAAGTGAAAATTAAAAAACTTTTTTACAAAAAAAACAACCGACTTCCAAAAAAAAAATACACTTATAATTAAAAAATAACTTTAATTTCGGAAGTCGGTGTCAAATAACGAAGAAGTAAAATACACTCACCGGCACGGAATCTTGGCCAAGCGCGTATTTCGCGATAACAAGAGCTTTAAGTGTTTCCTATGATTATTTATTATGAAGGTTAGTCTAAAAAATGTTTACCTTTAGTTCAAGAGGGTAATTTATCATGTTTGAGTGCAATATGACGTTATTTTTAAGTTTTAGTTGAACCCGGTCATCTGAGCGACTAAGTTGCTGTTTTAAATTTGTGTTTTGTGAAAGTTTATTGTTAGGTTATTCAATTATTGTGATATCGTACTGTTACTTCAATAACTAAAGGTGATTTAATTCCAATAAAAATGCCATTAACACCATCACAGGTTGCACAAGCTGTAGCATTGATCGAACAAGGGCTGACACAGCGAGAAGTTGCTGTTATACTGAATGTACCACGTTCATCGATGCAGTATGCGCTGAAACGATACCAGGAGACAGGCCGCTACTCCCGCAGACCAGGCAGCGGAGGCGTCAGATGCACATCAGCCCGGAATGACCGCTTTATTGTCCTGGAAATTTTGAGAAACCGCTACCTCACCGCTGTTGAGATACGCCAGCGACTCCAGTTCACAAGAGGTGCCAATGTTAGTGAACGTACAGTGAGAAGACGAATGGAGGAAGTGAATTTACAAGCTCGTAGACCAGCACGCGGCCCAAAACTTCTCAGAAGTCACCGAGTAGCTCGACTTCGATTCGCACGAGAACACGTCAACTGGACCCATGAGCAGTGGGCTCGAGTACTGTTCACAGATGAGTGTCGAATCGCTTTACGAGCTCCAGATGGGGGAGCGAGTGTGGAGAAGAAGAGGAGAGCGGTTTTTACCCATTACCACCACACAAACTGTTAGTTTTCATGGAGGCTCTATAATGGTTTGGGGAGGAATAAGTTCCGATGCACGTACGGAGTTAGTTATCGTCGATAACCGATTAACGGCAACACGATACATCGAGGAGATTCTTTAGGAACACGTGTTACCATATTCAGGGTTTATTGGATTTGACGAATTCCTCCTAATGCACGATAACGCGCGCCCACACGTTGCACATTGCGTGGAGGAATACCTTACAGAGGTTGGTATTCAAAAATTGCAGTGGCCAGCTCGTAGTCCAGACTTAAATCCAATAGAGCATATCTGGGACAAGCTTAAAAGAAAAATAAAGTCCTCCTCCAACCCGCCTGAAACTCTGAATCAGCTTCGAAATGCAGCACTGACCGCTTGGGAAAGCATACCACAAGTTGAGATCAGAAACATCATCCAAAGTATGCCAGAACGAATGCAAGCTGTTATCGGGGCTAGGGGAGGAAACACCCGATATTAAAATGCAAACACAACGAAGACTTTTTGGTTATTTTTCATTTTGTGTTCTTTTTAAATTGACAGTGTTAAAACCAATATTTTTGTGAAACTGCTTATTTTTTTAAAGATTACTGCTGGTGCATCATTTTTTCAATAACTGAGTTACAAAACCATAAAAAAACCCTAATTTAGTGCATAAACCCATAATATAGTGAAAATTAAATATTTAAATAGAAATTATCGGCAAGTTATTGGTGGCCAAGTTTCCGTGCCGGTGAGCCGATAGGACGGCAATCCGACAAGACCAGGGAAGGATAAAAGTCGGCGTCAAACAAACAATCATCGCTGATGACTGTCAATCAATCATTTCACGCCCATCTTTTCTTTATCATTTAAATAGAGCCTTATTCCAGGTTACTATGGAACATATTCTACTGGTTCGAGTTCGGCAACCTGTTCGTGGTGACTTGGCTGGAGTTGGTGAACATGGCGCAGACGGCCAGAGGGGGCTCGTTCCAGGATGCCATCGAAATCTTCCGCATGATGCCTTGTGTTGGATACCTGCTGCTGGGTTCGTTCAGCTGCTTATTCCAGTTTTTTTAGCGTCATCTTATTTTTAGGGTTTTGTAGCCGAAGAATAAACAATGGAACCCTATCACTAAGCCTCCGCTGTCCGTCCGTCCGTCTGAATCACATGAACCGTAATAGATAGACAGTTGAGTGTGTCTATTGCCGCTATAAAAACAAATAATAAAAATCGAACGGAATTCTTCGTATGAGAGTAAAACTTGCTCTTGAATGGTTTTAATTATATTACCTACTTTCCCAAACGTTTAAATGTCAATGATTTTCATAATGGCAATAATAATCTCTATTTATAAAAATGTTTCTTAAACATCCTAGTTACATGAGAAACTTTTGTAAATATACCTAATTATAAATTCGCGTGACATTTAACAAACTACCAACCTTAATTTACGCATCCATGATACAGACTCCAGAATTATAATTAAATTTTTAATCACCTACGTTACTTTCAACTTCATAATAGACATATATTTAATACATTTTTTATTTATTTATATTTTAAATTTTAATTCACTAAAAGTTTGGCGGCCTGTTGACCAAATGACTACAGCCTGTACAATTATTCATACCGATGCGTTGGTCTTGCATGCATCACTGATGCGTCGGACTTGCATGCGCCACTGATGCGTTGGTCTTGCAAGCACCACTGATGCGTCGGACTTGCATGCGCCACTGATGCGATGGTCTTGCATGCACCACTGATGCGTCGGACTTGCATGCGCCACCGATGCGTTGGTTTTGCATGCACCACTGATGCGACGGACTTGCATGCGCCACCGATGCGTTGGTCTTGCATGCACCACTGATGCGACGGACTTGCATGCGCCACCGATGCGTTGGTCTTGCATGCACCACTGATGCGACGGACTTGCATGCGCCACCGATGCGTTGGTCTTGCATGCACCACTGATGCGACGGACTTGCATGCGCCACCGATGCGTTGGTCTTGCATGCACCACTGATGCGACGGACTTGCATGCGCCACCGATGCGTTGGAATTGCATGCGGAGTTGTGTCAATTATTTGTCCCGAATAATAATTACAATCGCTCTAGGAAGCATAAATTATTTAATGACCCATTTTGTCGCACTGTAGCTCGATCCACCTCCCCTATGCCGCGTGTGCTAACTATGCTCAATGCGCTCGTGGAGACCAACCCTTTTTTTTGTGGGGTTGGGAAATCATCCAATGACTTCTCCCACTCTGGGTAGAGCGGGAGGGCGTGTCAGACTTTTACTGACTAAAACCTACTCCTGTTCCTTCAGTTGCCTAAGTGCCCAGGGGTGCGGTAACTCTGTTTCGAATTTATCCGCAACCCCTGGACAGGCATCGGCCATGACGGGCCCCGTCAGGTGTTGCTGATCTCTTTCAGGCGCGCGTGGAACACTACGCGCCGTCAACTCTCGGGCCTGGTCCTGATCGGACGGCGAGCTACGTGGAGACCAACCCTGGATCGGACCTGTTTGCTGATCAATGATAGACGATATTGTTAGAATGTTTGCGGTTCTGTGAGACAGACGAAAGGATTAACTTATTTTAGTATGGCTATTTTTCTGTACTAAATAATATTATTATAAATAAATAAATAGGTGATCTTATATGATTACCGTCTAATTAGTTAATCTTATTTATTATTATGAGGCCTCTGCCCCAGCAGTAGGGACATTAAAAAAGGCTGATAATGATGATGATATGATTACCATGTGGTAGACCGACTACATGGAATCAGCAACGACATATTTTATCATTAATTGCTGGATGTAAGCCACTCCAACCGTACGCCATTTAAATCCTTCTCCACTCTTATTTCACTGCAAATAACTGCCCACGAATATCATCGATGATAAATTAAAATAAATGCTGTTTTACATTAATTACAATTAATATGCATGCAATACATGGGTATATGTTACTTTTGTTACTGACGATCGGTTTTTCCAACAACAGCTTGTCCTTAGACAAAGGCCTTATCCAAAGTCTCTTGCAATTCTGATTCATTCTGGACCAGCGACTCTTTTGAGGTCATATTCCCAGCGTTTTATTCGTCGACATACTTCTTTTGCCGTCCCTGGTGTACCCCAGGGACGGCAAAAGAAGTAAGTTCTGATATTCATTCTGATATTTTTCTAGTCAATTTCTCATTTTTCACTCTCAGCCTAGGTACTCGTATGTCCTGCCCATTTCCATTTAAGTGTTTTGCATACTTTATTCACATGGTTAAATTTAGTTATATTTTTAATTTTATTAAATCTTATTTTAACTTTTCTTCTACTTCGTACTCCGATTATAACTAATGACTTGCCTATATTTTCTAGCAATGGCCAAATCCTACAAGATAGTGTACCACCGCTCCGTATACGAGAACCTAGTGAGTGAACTACGAAGCATGTGGCCTCGTGGAGAGGTGTCTGATGAGGAGCATCAGATCGTCAGCACCGCACTGCTACATCTTAATTATGTTATACAAGGTACGTGGTATTTTCAGGCGATGGTCAACTTTTCGGAGTTTTAGTTCCACACGACAACTAGGCCCTATTATTTTTTATATGCAGGTATTTATTTCAAAATTAGCTCCCCATACTTTTTTGTTTGAGTGAGTCGACAAAACTACACTGCACAGCTGTTTTTTTTGTCGCAATTTTTTTGTTCCCATAAAAAAAGTTGTTCATAATGATAAGAATTGGCAGTATATATGTAACTGCCTAGCCTTTTCCCAAGCCTACCGGATGCAGCTGAATACCAGTATTTTACATGGAGCGACTGCCTATCTGACTTCCATAACCCAGTTACTGGGTAATACGATACCGCTTGGTAAGACTATATGTCAGACTTTCGGGCTTCTGATGACCCGTAACGACTGTCAAAGATTGACGATTGACAGCCGGGACCAACGGCTTAACGTGCTTTCCGAGGCACGGAGGAGTCTCGGTATGTAAAGATGGTCACTCATCCATGGACCAACCCCGGCAAGCGTAGCTTAACCAGATGGATCGACCCGTGCGGCTGTTATTACTTTAGCCACGAGCTCCTCCTCCTCCATGATAAATATTGGCAGTGTTTTCATTTAATGTCAAATTGTCGTCTCTACCTTGTACATTGTACAATTAGTTAAGTAGTTTAAAAATGTGTAAATAAATTGCATTATCGCGGCAGTCAGGTAAAGGGATAAAACTTTAAATACCTAAAACTAAAGCTTTTTCTTTAAAAGGTTACGGCCACGACTTACAAGTAGTGTAGATCGTGAGTTCAAGGCGCTTTCCTTTGTGTAAATTATTTCATCACCACTGCTCTCAAAACAGTGTAGGAAATCATCGTGAGGAAACCGGCATGGCTATACCGATTTCGATTTTTTTTTGTTTGAAAGTCAAATGACGAAGAAATAAAATACAATCACCGACTTCCGAAAATAAGTAATTTTTAAATTTTTGGTGTATTTTCTTTTTTGGAAGTCGGTTGTTTTTCTTACACTATTTCATTCCCTGACAACCAACTCCAGCCATCTACTCCACGAAGCTAATAACAGAGCAGTCATTACATACGTTTTAATTAATCCTTACCACTAACTCCAATTAACGAAAGACTATCTAGAGGAGCACCTGTCTAGTATCTGCGTGGAAAAACCTAATAGTAATAACTTCCATTCTCATCAGAAGTCTTGGAATACTCATAGCTATTAGGGACTATTGTCTGAGTATTAGCTGTTAGGTAAAATGATATTTATTTATTACATTGTCTTAATTCAATTGACGGCACAGTTGGCGCAGTGGTTGAATGATTGGCTGCTGCGCTGCGTGTCGCGGGTTCGATTCCCGCACTGAATAAATATTTGTATGGCTTACAGATATTTGTCCCCGGTCTGGGTGTCTTGTCCATGTGAGATTACATGTTTATGAACGCACCAACGATACAAGAGTAATTCCGTGTGTGTTACATATGTTTAAAAAATTGGATGCGGGTTGGTCCTTACTTTGAATAAACTAGCCCCCCCCCCTTAGCCCCCTACCAAGATATCATAAAATCATCGTATTTCCGTCTCTCTCTAACACCGGACTCATTATAAATTTATGATGTCATAGTAGGTTCTGTGCCTTCAGCTCCGCTATCATCTTGCTGAGTTTTCAAATAGTTTGCTCCGATCCGTTTGTTATTTAATGTTATCTACATAATAAGCAGAGCAGTGGACTTTTGGAGGCATGCGGAACAGGGTTTAAAGCCCCGCAAACCTCGTTTTGAAAAGGGAGGATCTTCCGACCAGACGGGTGTTGTGTCTGGTCCGGGCAACTCGCCAATGGTTGATTTCGGACTGTTGTATTGTACGAGTATATGCTCAAATCGCGCGGAGAACTCTGCTTGCGCGATGTAGGATTTTGTTTAGTTCGTTTGCGGCATCATAGATGTTGCTACAGACTCCTAGTGGTAATAGCCGCCACTTACGAGTTGTAAGTTGTTGGTTAGAACCCAGTCAAGCGCTTTACTTAGTATAAATATTAGTTCATCAAATCATCATCACTGCTCTCAAAACGGTGAAGGAAAACATGCAACAACAAACAATTATGCTTTTATAGCTTTTACTTTTGCCTAATAGGCCTGTTATGTCAAACTGCTGGGCAAAGGCCTCATCTCCCTTTTCAACTCATGGCACACATCTGTCCTCTCCTAATAAACGAGGAAAACTAACTGGGCTAAACAAATAGACACTTAAAATAGAGCTGCAAAATATGTTCTGAAAAACTCAAAAGGAAAATGACTGGGTCATAAAAGATGCAGGCGGCGTACATCAAATTTCGCGATTTTTTGCGGGAAAATTTAGATAGGGGAGAATCTTGCAAGGTATGCACAAAGAAGGTAGGCACATTTTTATCTCGACCCAATTCAATTCATCTTCCGGCGCAACATATTTTTATGAGATTTCCATATTTATCATCGTCGCCTGCTTATACTTTGTCCAACTGTGTTTGGGTTGACTTCTCGTCTAACCGGATGCAGCTGAATTCTCATATTTATGTGTTTGATAGAGAAAAAAAATTATTTTTTACAAAAAAGAACAATCGACTTCCAAAAAAGAAAGTACACTAAAAATTAAACAATAACTTTATTTTCGGAAGTTGGTGTTTGCATTTTATTTCTTCGTTTTTTGACACCGACTTCCGAAATTAAAGTTATTTTGGAGAGAATTTAAATTTAGAATCTGCTATTCAGTATTTAAATTAATCATAAGGATAACGAGTTTTATAAATAAGGCTGATATTTCATTTTTCAATCGACTGCGCTAAAACAAAGCTAGTTTATATTTATTCCTTTGTTATCTAAAGCCTAAAACAAATATTTGTTTTGATCTGAATCCCTCCACTCGTTAGCGGAACTTTTTGTCCCGGAAGTAATTTAGACATAGGTCTCGTAGGACCAAAACAATTTGTTACAGGAAAATTCATTTGTATGCTTTAACCGAGAGAGTGATGTTTATTACCAATACTTATCTAGTAATATCTACTTTTATTATTTACTTTTTTTATAGATCACAATAAACAATAGCTGCTGGGATATAGGCCTCCTCTCTGTGAGAGCGAGCGGACCGTAATCCACCACGAGAGCCCAGTGCGGGTTGATGGATGCCATCGAATTTTATTTTTAAGGCCCTACTACCGGCTAAGTGGCGCCCCCATTGAATAAAAAATCGTAGCTCAGCATTATCAAGCAATCAAGCTCGTGCGAGCACCGGTAAAAAATTATTATGGTGAGAGAACTAACAGATATCTGATCCCTACAATTTTTAATGACCTGGATTGGCTACGAAAAAAAAGTGTGAAGACGACTAAGAGAACTTTAAAGCATAAATTGAAAAATGTATTACTCAAGGAAATAGCCGCTAAATGTGACGATAAATGATACTGAAAATTAATTATGCTTGATTAAACTTGTCTACAATTACTGTTGTCGAGCTTCATGCTCGCAGGAAAATAGTTTCCTTTTATTTTTGAGCGGTATGTACTAAGCTTTGATAATATTATAAACGTGACATAACAAGATCATAATTTTGTAATTAAGTACTGAAAGTTAATACGAGCGCTAATCCCGCCGACAAACTGTTACGCAGTTTGGTGGGTGTAACTAAATGTGCAAAAGTGTTTGGTCAAAATAAACAATTTATTTAAAAAAAAAATTAAAATAAATATTAAAGAATCCAACATCACGTTTGTTACAAAGAGGATAAAGTTTTTTTACGTTGTTAAAACAGGTCTCAGAATGTTTCGTATCCAAAGTAGTAGGCAAAAGTAACAACGTAAAAATACTTTATCCTCTTTGTAATCTAAACGTGACGTTGGATTCTTTAATATTTATTTTCTGTGCTTTGCTACGATTTTTTATTCAATGAGAGCGCCACTTCGCCGGTAGTAGACCCTTAACAGACTTCGCAAAAAGGAGGAGGTTATATGTTCGACTGTATGTATGTTTTTTTTTATATATATGTCCACCGATTTCTCTGTCAGTTGTGGACTGATTTTCAAAATTCTTTTTTTATCTGTTAGAGTATACTCCGGAGTTGGTCCCACATAAATCTAATCGAAATTGCTTTAGTGCTTTTTGAAAAAATCAACAAAAACAAAAAATGTGCATACGTAGGCGTATGGCGTTTTGGTCTCCTGCAATAACGAGTATGTTCAAATTCCATGTTGCATGTTATTGGGGTTATCAATTCGGACTTACTCTAACGGATAAAAAAAGAATTTTGAAAATCAGTCCACAACTGACAGAGAAATCGGCGGACATAAATAAAAAAAGAAGTGTGTGTACTTATGTACGCACGTAAGATAAAAAACCAAACTGTCACAAAGTTTACAAAAAGAAAACAATCATTCTTCATGAACCACAGACCATAGCTCACTTCAGGGTGTCGGTTCTAGCTAACTTCAACCTTTGAATGTGTGTGTGTGACAGTGATGCGCGCGCATCTTGCGCGCGCATCACTGTCACACACAAAATTTCACTCTCATCATTTTTTCATAACGCGCCTAAAGAAGTATAACCACACCACCGTTTTAGTCAACAAAAAAGAAATACATACAGTCGAACATAAAACCTCCTCCTTTTTCGAAGTCGGTTAAAAACCAGTGGGGGATTGCTGGTATGGATGAAGGATTATTGGCATGTTCGGGTTTCTGGATTGTACCTATAGAAAAAAAAACATGGTAATTAGATACGAGTTTAATAAAGCATGTTAGAATGTTCTAATTTACTAAGGTACCATATAGGAAGCGGTGGGTTAGGCCCGGGTGGAGGGTGCAGGGCTAATGGATGTGGCGGTATTAGTGAGACTCTTCTGAACTGATATTACACACATTTCACAAATATAGAAGCCGAAGTGAGTCGAGTGGAAATCATGTTTTTCTTACTCCTCCGCTGTCTTTTCTGATTAATTTCGTTGCGGGGACCCAAGACAGTTTAATCGTTTCTCTGGGACTCGTCGAGCTTCATTGCCTCGGCGTTTTTTCTGGTGGTCGCCACTGTTGATTCTGGCTTACAGAAGTTACAGTGGTTTGGGAATAGTGTGGCGGGCTTGTCGCAAAAAAAAAAAAATATATAGAAGCCGACCCGAACATAATTATTTGTAAAAAGGCTGGGCAGAATGTTGCTAACCTTTTCCCAATTTACAGGCTACTACTGGTGTAACAACGCTCTCCTAGTAATCTTCCTCTCGCCTCCATTCGTCGAGATCATCAAGATAGCCATGGGACATGAAGTGCCTCTCATCCTGCCGTTCTTCTACTGGTTCCCCTTCGATCCCTTCCAGAGAGGGTACTACGAGGTTATTTTAGCTGCACAAACTTGGCATGGTAAGTGGAATTTATTTGATTAGAAACAAGCTGTGTTCCCTTTTAGATTTGCCATCAGAAAAATTTCGATCTTTCATATAATTTTAATTTATTTATTTGCACAAACAAAGGTACTGGGGCTGAATTTAAGGCCTCAGGCATCAATTGCATAGACATTAAACAGCCAAGGTTGGCAAAGGGTGCATTGTTTTATGTGTACAAAAATATTAAATACATAGATGTTAGGCTTAGAATATGAAAGGTTATAGACAGAGTGTCAAAAGCCAGCAATCTGAAGTACCAGAATGAGAAGCCGGCTTGTATCTGTACACGTGAAATAAGCTCACACAGACAAAATGAGAAGCCGAAACGTCATCGTTATGTTCGTCGAGGTCACTCACACATTTTAACAATCCTGCTCCATTTAATGTCCAATGACGTTGCGTCTATAAACCTTTCATAGTCTAAGATGTTAGGTGCGCTTTTCCATTTCTATTGAACCCCTTTAGGGCTTAGACTATGAAATAACCTTGTACAATCTAAGCTTTAGGCTGTTGAATTTTCAAAAACCCTTCCTTAGTGTCCACTTCTGCTACTTAAGAAACTCGAAATCTCATGCTTTTACACCCAGCGGTTTATATTAAACGTGGTCTGGAATTTGAATAAGTAGAGTCCGTGACGGTTGACAGGACGGAAGGGAAGGATTTTTTTTTAATTTTGCCATCGCTCGGTTTGTGCATTTAGCCAGTGTCAAGTTTGGAAAGTATTTAGTTTTGGGATACAGAATAATGTCACTTTTTACCATAAGAATGCAGATGTAACACATTCTACTGTTTTGCAGTATTATTGGCAGCTTTTTCGATTCAGCCTTCGCGGCAAGCTTCGCTGAGGTAGTCAATACTACAATAAAGTTCTCAGCTTCATTTAACCGAGATCGTGCCTGTTTTAATGATTTCACATTTTGTCAAGTTGCCTAGATACTTTAGACACAATTTTACATCACATTATCCACTAGGAATCAATTCGGGAATAATTAAAACAGCCGCTGAACTCTCTCAAAAAAAATCTGCTATCCTAGGAAGAAATTATTCTACTCCGGCCAACACTTTTTCACGCTGGCCGGCCTCAAGTAACATGGGACAAGGGTTATATAATAGAACTAGCGACCCGCCCCAGCTTCGCTCGGGTACAAATTATACATATAAACCTTCCTCTTCAATCACTCTATCTATTAAAAAAAACCGCATCAAAATCCGTTGCGTAGTTTTAAAGATTTAAGCATACATAGGGATATATGGGGTCAAAGAAAGCGACTTTGTTTTATACTCGTACTATGTAGTGTTATAAATAAACGCGTCTAATTTTATTTAAAAATTCTATGCTTATAAAGCACATAGGCTGTACTTACGTTGTTTTTTGGAACGAAGTTCCTTATCGCGCGTTGTGAAAGGGGGCTAGACGGAAAAAATTCTTACGAAAAGTTGTCACGACACTTTTTGCTATAGTAAGCTATTGTAAGCTGTGCGGCGTCGCATGTTTCTCTGTCTGTCTCTCTCTCTCTTATAGAAAGCAAGCCAGATATTATTTTTATTATAATTATTTTTATTATTATTTTTTTTTTTTTATTTTTTTTATTATTATTTTTACTATTATTTTTATTATTGTTTTTATTATTAATTTTATTATTTTTTTTATTATTATTTTTCCGTCTAGCCCGGAAAAAATTCTTACGAAAAGTTGTCACGACACTTTTTGCTATAGTAAGCTAAGTAAGCTTTTTGCTATAGTAAGCTAAGTAGATTATTACTTCACTAATTAATCGAAAGGAACTTCGTTCGGTGTCCCTTGACACCTCTCAAGCTTTTTTGTATTAAATTTTCAATTGTTTTTTTTTTCTAACTTTTCATAAGTTATAATAATCATTTTAAAGCATTTTTTTTATTTTGTAAATATGAGTAGGTACCATGGGGCATACAATGTAACTGCTTTTTATTTTATTTTATTTTTTTGACATGAACGAGCACTTGACAGTTTGTCATGCTCACAAAAATGTCTCGCTGATGGTGGCGCGTGTGTTGGGTCATTCGGTTCCCTTCAATATGGTTGAGCTGAGTGGTGCTGACCCATGCGTCATGTTCGTGTTCGGGCGCCGTCAGTTGAGACTGGTCATCTCTCAACTGCCACTGGCTTATTTTAATCTTTTTTATTGTTTTTGTTTATGAATTGTTTATTTAACATTGTTCTGAAATATTAGAAGCAACAAGACATATGTAACCAGGATTTTTATACATAACATGGTTTTAAAGAGTGTCCATGGAGTTTCTTGCACGTTCTTCTCCATAGAGATCTACGCCTTGGAATGTACAATTAGCTTCATCTTTCTGACTGACCGACTTATTGACAATTCAAAAGTGCCTGTAAATGATTTATTTGAAATAAATGATTTGAATTGAAGTTGAATTGAATTTGAATTGAATTTGAATTGAATTGAATTTGAATTGAATTTGAATTGAATTTGAATTGAATTTGAATTGAATTTGAATTGAATTTGAATTGAATTTGAATTGAATTTGAATTGAATTTGAATTGAATTTGAATTGAATTTGAATTGAATTTGAATTGAATTTGAATTGAATTTGAATTGAATTTGAATTGAATTTGAATTGAATTTGAATTGAATTTGAATTGAATTTGAATTGAATTTGAATTGAATTTGAATTGAATTTGAATTGAATTTGAATTGAATTTGAATTGAATTTGAATTGAATTTGAATTGAATTTGAATTGAATTTGAATTGAATTTGAATTGAATTTGAATTGAATTTGAATTGAATTTGAATTGAATTTGAATTGAATTTGAATTGAATTTGAATTGAATTTGAATTGAATTTGAATTGAATTTGAATTGAATTTGAATTGAATTTGAATTGAATTTGAATTGAATTTGAATTGAATTTGAATTGAATTTGAATTGAATTTGAATTGAATTTGAATTGAATTTGAATTGAATTTGAATTGAATTTGAATTGAATTTGAATTGAATTTGAATTGAATTTGAATTGAATTTGAATTGAATTTGAATTGAATTTGAATTGAATTTGAATTGAATTTGAATTGAATTTGAATTGAATTTGAATTGAATTTGAATTGAATTTGAATTGAATTTGAATTGAATTTGAATTGAATTTGAATTGAATTTGAATTGAATTTGAATTGAATTTGAATTGAATTTGAATTGAATTTGAATCGAATTTGAATCGAATTTGTATCGAACTTGAATTGAATTTCAATCGAATTTCAATTGAATTTGAATCGAATTTGAATCGAAGTTGAATCGAAATTGAATCGAAGTTGAATCGAATTTGAATCGAAGTTGAATCGAAATTGAATCGAAATTGAATCGAATTTGAATCGAATTTGAATCGAAATTGAATCGAAATTGAATCGAAATTGGATCGAATTTGAATCGAATTTGAATCGAAATGGAATCGAAATTGAATCGAAGTTGAAACGAATTTGAATCGAAATTGAATCAAAATTGAATCGAAATTGAATCGAATTTGAATCGAATTTGAATCGAAATGGAATTGAATGTGAATCGAAGTTGAAACGAATTTCAATCGAATTTCAATCGAAATTGAATCGAATTTGAATTGAATTTGAATAGAATTTGAATCGAATTTGAATCGAATTTGAATCGGATTTGAATCGAAGTTGAAACGAATTTGAATCAAATTTCAATCGAATTTGCATTGAATTTGAATCGAATTTGAATCGAATTTGAATCGAATTTGTATCGAACTTGAATTAAATTTCAATCGAATTTCAATTGAATTTGAATCGAACTTGAATCGAATTTGAATCGAAGTTGAATCGAAATTGAATCGAAATTGAATTGAACTTGAATCGAATTTGAATCGAATTTGTATCGAAGTTGAATCGAAGTTGAATCGAAATTGAATCGAATTTCAATTGAACTTGAATCGAATTTGAATCGAATTTGAATCGAATTTCAGTTGAATTTGAATCGAATTAGAATCGAATTTGAATTGAACTTGAATCGAATTTCAATTGAATTTGAATCGAATTTGAATCGAAATAGAATCGAAATTGAGTCGAATTTGAATCGAATTTGAATCGAAATGGAATCAAAATTGAATCGAAGTTGAAACGAATTTGAATCGATTTTCAATCGAATTTGAATCGATTTTCAATCGAATTTGAATCGAAATTGAATCGAATTTGAATCGAATTTGAATTGAATTTGAATCGAATTTGTATCGAACTTGAATTGAATTTCAATCGAATTTCAATTGAATTTGAATCGAATTTGAATCGAAGTTGAATCGAAATTGAATCGAACTTGAATCGAATTTGAATCGAAGTTAATCGAAATTGAATCGAAATTGAATTGAACTTGAATCGAATTTGAATCGAATTAGAATCGAATTTGTATCGAAGTTGAATCGAAGTTGAATAGAATTTGAATCGAATTTGAATCGAATTTGAATCGAATTTGAATCGAATTTGAATCGAATTTGAATCGAATTTGAATCGAATTTGAATCGAATTTGAATCGAATTTGAATCGAAATGGAATCGAAATTGAATCGAAGTTGAAACGAATTTGAATCGAATTTCAATCGAATTTGCATTGAATTTGAATCGAATTTGAATCGAATTTCAATTGAACTTGAATCGAATTTGAATCGAATTTCAGTTGAATTTGAATCGAATTAGAATCGAATTTGAATTGAACTTGAATCGAATTTCAATTGAATTTGAATCGAATTTGAATCGAAATAGAATCGAAATTGAGTCGAATTTGAATCGAATTTGAATCGAAATGGAATCAAAATTGAATCGAAGTTGAATTTGAATTGAACTTGAATCGAATTTCAATTGAATTTGAATCGAATTTGAATCGAAATAGAATCGAAATTGAGTCGAATTTGAATCGAATTTGAATCGAAATGGAATCAAAATTGAATCGAAGTTGAATTTGAATTGAACTTGAATCGAATTTCAATTGAATTTGAATCGAATTTGAATCGAAATAGAATCGAAATTGAGTCGAATTTGAATCGAATTTGAATCGAAATGGAATCAAAATTGAATCGAAGTTGAAACGAATTTGAATCGATTTTCAATCGAATTTGAATCGAAATTGAATCGAATTTGAATCGAATTTGAATTGAATTTGAATCGAATTTGTATCGATTTTGAATTGAATTTCAATCGAATTTCAATTGAATTTGAATCGAATTTGAATCGAAGTTGAATCGAAATTGAATCGAACTTGAATCGAATTTGAATCGAAGTTAATCGAAATTGAATCGAAATTGAATTGAACTTGAATCGAATTTGAATCGAATTAGAATCGAATTTGTATCGAAGTTGAATCGAAGTTGAATCGAAATTGAATCGAATTTCAATTGAACTTGAATCGAATTTGAATCGAACTTGAATCGTATTTGAATCGAAGTTGAATCGAAATTGAATCGAACTTGAATCGAACTTGAATCGAATTTGAATCGAAGTTGAATCGAAATTGAATCGAAATTGAATTGAACTTGAATCGAATTTGAATCGAATTAGAATCGAATTTGTATCGAAGTTGAATCGAAGTTGAATCGAAATTGAATCGAATTTCAATTGAACTTGAATCGAATTTGAATCGAACTTGAATCGAATTTGAATCGAACTTGAATTGAATTTCAATCGAATTTCTTTTTGACTTTCGAAAAATGAGAAGGCTTTTTCGAAAGTCGGTTTAAAATATGACGCATTTCCGTATTTTAGTTCAGTTATAGATTTCATGCCACCAACTGCATCAGACTGCTTGAAAAGTGACTTGTTTCCCCTTTTTAACCGACTTTCGAAAAAGGATCCTCAGGCCTCAAAAAAAAGAAAAAAATGTTTGAGAATTTTCAAACAGCGTTCTTTCATATGATACCCCACATGCCCTAGTAGCCCCACTTCGATTTTTTCCCCTTTCAGTCCCTGTTGCAAAATATATATATATGCCGGAGCGTCAGAAGGGGCCTCGTAGCGGTCTTGGCTTTCGCTATCCATTGTGGGCGTTGTAACGGTCGGAATTTGAAAATAAAAGCACACTTGTATTGTCCAATGTCTTATTATTTGATTTCCTCACAATTTTATGCAAAATCACAAACAATTAACAGGATGAAACTAGATTGCGAGCCAATAGGTTAGCACGTGTGCACTTCGTTCGGCAGCTGTCAATCGAATGACCGCCGCCATTACTCGTAGTGACACTTACTACTCTATTCGGGGTTACCCGCTCATAATTTTTATGTTATCGATAAACTAATCGACTAAAACAAAATCCACATTGAAAAATCGAGTTATGATTAACAATAAATCGTAAAGTAATAATTGCCTACTTTATAATTAAAACTAATCCATAATAGGCGCGCCGTCACGGCCGTCCTGCATTATCACACGTCCTCGTGTGTGTGGGTCTCATCTGTGAGCCAAAGACATAGTCCATTACAGTATACTCCGTTCGGTCTCCCTGACCCCCCAATGTAGTTGTTATACAATAACTTACAATGATTACAAATTTTAAGTGCACATACTACGAAATGTTTCGTAAAAGACACACATAGCATAGGGTCCTACAAAATATATCACAAACGTCAGTCCACAACACACAGGCCATTTGCTGCCACACAGGCTAGTCATTGCCACACAGGCTAGTCATTGCCACACAGGCTAGTCGTTGCCACACAGGCTAGTCATTGCCACACAGGCTAGTTATTGCCACACAGGCCAGTCTTTGCCACACAGGCGAATCGATGCCACATAGGCCAGTCTTTGCCACACAGGCTTGTCTTTGCCACACAGGCTAGTCATTGCCACACAGGCTCGTTATTTCCACACAGGCCAGTCTTTGCCACACAGGCTAGTCGTTGCCACATAGGCCAGTATTTGCCACACAGGCTTGTCTTTGCCACACAGGCTAGTCGTTGTCACAAAGATCAAAAAGTACAATTGAAAGGAAACATAATTACTTACCATGGCCGTCATCGGCACATTCTGTTTCAATTTGGATGGTTGGGACTTCTAATCCGCCACTCAACTCTAATGGAACATAACATTCGGGCATAGCACGCACACGATCGTGCGCGTATTTATACGTCCTATTAGAGTTAAGGGCCCGCAGCAAATATCTGTCACCATCCAACAGCTCAACCACTTTATAAGGGCCTTTAAATTTTGAGTCAAGCCTGGTTTGATTACGCTTGTGATTTTCAAGAAGCACATAATCACCTACTTGAAACCCTTTTAACACAGCTTCACTCCCATCAAACCCAACTTTCTCCGAAGAAGCGCCAGCCTGCATTGCTCGCGTCGCCCGCTCCCCAATATGACTCAAATTAACCTCCATGCCATCCGTCTCTAATGACATCAAGTTTAGGGGCCCAGCAACCCCTCCCATTAACAACTCCAAAAGACCCGCCCCTGCAACCCCACACATAGTACAGTTGAGGGCCAGCCGAATGTCAGGCAGTGCATCCTGCCACGACCTATTTACCATCCACCTCAACAGCAGCTAGCAAACTCTCCAATGCGGACATGACCCGCTCCACCCGTCCACTCGCGCGGCCCGATCCGGCAGCCACAAGATGTAGGTCAATGTTGTGGGCACTGCAAAAATCCACCAAACAAAGACACATTGTATTTCAATGCCTCAATGGCACTATCCGCGTCCATGCCGCGTGTATGATGCAATATTACGTACCTAGCAAAAGCGTCACACTTGGGAACCAATAGTGGCAGCAGGCCCTTTCCAGTGCTCTGTCCCACCCCAAGTGCATGATACTTCCGTGCACATGGCCAATTATAGCCCACTGAAACTCCCCAGGCACCATTGGCAACCAATAGCTCCCACTATTTCCGCCAACCTTCCTACAAAGAAGGCCGCGCCCAATTTCGCAAGCCTCAGCGACATCACTACCAAGCTCACTTGCCCGAAGCCCGGTCACAACAGAACTAATCTCGCTATCCCTCCACCCCGCAAACAGTGACGAAAATGCTTGACAGCGCTCACCACCGCAAGCGTCCCCAGCTCACACGAGTGGTATCCCGATTCAGCGCCCGAGGCTCGGCGACTGCAACATTCAACCACATGCAGCTTGCCATCGACTCGAAGCACCAGCACCGCACCACAACCCTCAGCGCCGGCACCCGTATGCAGCTCCGTTGGAAGGCTAGGATCAAAGATCATCAATACAGGTTTATCAATCAAAACGTCTACCATATCCCTTCGAACCCTCCCGAGTTAGGGAGCCCAATCGATTTTTCCTTTTCCCGACGCAAGCCCGTAAAGTGGAGCAGCCTTCCGAGAAAACCCCAGCACGAATTGCCCAAAGTAGGAAGCCAAACCAATGAATTGGCGAAGCCGAGCAACGTTTCGAGGCGGCGGGAGCCCAGCAAGGGCCCGAATTTTACGAGGACTTGGTCCCATTTCACCGGCCGACACCTCAAAACCCAAAAATTCCACCCCCGTCTCAAGAAAACTACACTTCTTTATATTTAACGAAAATCCCGAACCAGTTAATGCTTCAAGAACCAGCTGCAATCGCTCGATGCCCTCGCCCACCGCTCGCGACGGAATGACCACGTCACCAATGCAAACCACAGCGAACGACTCAGTCAATGCCCCAAGGGCCCCACCAATGGCACGTCGACACACTGACGGTGCACCACGAAGACCAAATGGCACTGACAAACATTCAAACTGGCCATCCGGCGCAACAAACGCGGCACGCTCTATGGAATTTTCCTCGACTGGTACCCGACGGCAGCCGCCAGCCACATCCAACGAAGCAAAATAGCTAGCCCCCACCAAACGCCGCACCCGATCCGAAAAAAGTGGCAAAGGACATCTATCAGGCACCGTATTGCTGTTCAATTCCCCACAATCCACGCAGAGCCTATCGCTCCCGTCCAATCATTACATCGTTAGAAATACATGAATCGGGCACCACATGAAATAGTTACTGCACTGAATAACCCTGAATTGAAACTGTAGAAAGAATTTGGATGTGGCAATTAAGGCGCGCGTCACTTATACCCACTAATGTTACTGTATTATATTGTCGTTTACCTGGAAATCTATCTGACAGAACTTGTTTAATTAAAGAGCATTCGGCACCTGAGTCAAAACAAAATGAAAACTTCTCACCGGTTTCATCTAAGAGCTGATCCGTAGCTGGCTGGATGGAACAGATATCCAGTCGTCGTTCGGTCCGTGCATCGCTGGCCTTGACATCCACACTGGGGCAGCGCGGCGCAATGTGGCCTCGTTCACCACACTTGAAGCAGGTTGGAGTAATCGTCTTCTTCTGCGCGCCAGTTTCCTTGGACTGTTGAGTGGAGGTAGTATCTGAAATCTCAGGACGTGTATTAGTATTGTGGTCACGACTACTATTGCCTCGACATTCACTAAAAGAAAGAAAGAAAGAAAGAAAAACGTTTATTTTGTGCTTCGCACAGAAAAACACAATTATTTTACAACAGGTAAAACAATAATAATACACAAAAAAACCACATAATCAAAAAATGTAAAGAAAAACATATGTAAGACCTGTGCGAGGCCAAAAAAGCACCTATCTCAGCGTATGCTGCGACATTTATAAAATAAATATCACAGCGCTGGTATTCTGATAGGGCCTGTGAAGCCACGGATACACTCACGGATTATATACGTAAAACTATAATAAATAAATAAAAAATAAAGGTGACAGTGAAACATATAATTTAATAAAAAAATATTTGTGAATGTGAATAAATATAAAATAAACCATAGGCCGACGGCTAACGCTCCGACAACATTTGTCAATGTCATAGACAAACCATGGAGCGCGCGAGCGTCTATGGACGGTTATGTTCGGCTATATTAGTGCTCTGTGGTTCGGTTAATCGGCTGCCAAAAAGATAACCGGTACCTAAATAAACTAGCTTTGTTGAAAACAGTAAAGAAACGAAATTACAAGATTGAAAGTGACTTCTAGCATCTAAAATAGCACCAGATAAATTAACTACTTGGAACAGAAGTAGTGCGGGCAGCGGGAGTTGCTACAGTTTGTGACTGCTGACTGATTGTGATAAATTAATTAATTGGAATAGAAGTGGTGCGGGCAGCGGGAGTTTCTACAGTTTGTGACTGATTGTGAAGTATAGTGTTGTTCTGGAATTATACTGTTATATTTGCTGCTAAGAACATTAAACTTAAAGTCACAAATACCGACTGCGTGCAAAATCTGGGTGAGTTTATGTGGAGGTTTCCTTCTGGATACGCAATAAGTGTTGCTTAAACTTAAAACTAAATGTACCAACCGTTTTCATAGCTCGAAAAGGCGGTGGCAAGTCGTTCCAGCAACGAGAGGCAGCAAATTTGAAACTTCCACGGAATGCAGCAGTATTATGGGACAAATTCAACAAAAGGTAGGCAGATGCTCTCGTTTTAATTTTGTTGACATCACGTGACCAAGTCAATTTATTATATAGGTATTCAGGTTTTTTTGTGAGAATTATGCCAAAGAGTAGGGTAGCCAGATGAAGTTTTCTCCGATCTGACATTCTCATCAAATTACCCTTATTTAAAAAAGGAGTTATATGAGATCTGGTAGGGACATTAAAGCAAAATCTCGCACAAGCATTCTGCACTCGCTGGATTAACTTATCGCTTCTACCAAGAATGCACACTCACTAGATACGTGACCAGGCTTGCCACAATTATAGCATCGCCGCGTAGTATCCATTCTTGGCTTCTTCGCTTCCACAGTCGGAGTAGTCTTCTCACTATTCGGTGGTCCTCTTTTTCTAAAGCTAAAAGCCATGAGCTCTTGTTGTAGTTTATTACGAGTTTCAATCTCAGTAGTAAATGTGATTCTTTGCAATCGTGGCTCAATTTTTGAAGCATGTGCTAGAGTAAGCGCGATCGCAATCTGTTCCACCGACAAAGACTTCCACCGCGCTAATATAGTGCTCATAAATCGCCCAGCATATGCAGATAAACACTCGCCTTCCTTTGGACTACTATTGAGTAATCGCCATAAATTCGCAGCTGGAGTTTCAACAGTATCATATCGAGCTAAAAACAGGTCTTTCAATTGCGGCCACGTAATTCCAGAATAACTAGATTGGGCAAGCCATGATGATGCCGATCCCTTGAGTGCCTTGCTCATTGTAATTATCAGATCACTGCCGGAAATAGGTTTTTCTTGTAAACATATGTCCACCGTTTCACACCAAGCGCGAGCGTCGTGCTCTGGAGTATCAGGATTAAACTCAGGTAACGTTATTATCATGCTGGATGCACGTGGTTCTCGTATAGTACGAATCAATTCCATCATACTTTGTTGCTGCATTTCAAAAAGACGTTTCCAACGTTCACACTCATTATCTTGTGAAATATTTACGCACTGACCTGTATTCTGTTCCTGATTCGTCACAGGTGATCCCACTTCTGATGCCGGAGCGTCAGAAGGGGCCTCGTAGCGGTCTTGGCTTTCGCTATCCATTGTGGGCGTTGTAACGGTCGGAATTTGAAAATAAAAGCACACTTGTATTGTCCAATGTCTTATTATTTGATTTCCTCACAATTTTATGCAAAATCACAAACAATTAACAGGATGAAACTAGATTGCGAGCCAATAGGTTAGCACGTGTGCACTTCGTTCGGCAGCTGTCAATCGAATGACCGCCGCCATTACTCGTAGTGACACTTACTACTCTATTCGGGGTTACCCGCTCATAATTTTTATGTTATCGATAAACTAATCGACTAAAACAAAATCCACATTGAAAAATCGAGTTATGATTAACAATAAATCGTAAAGTAATAATTGCCTACTTTATAATTAAAACTAATCCATAATAGGCGCGCCGTCATATATGTACATACATATATGTCGGATCCGTTAGTCAAATTGGCAACAAAACAAAGCACGCCACCTGGCGGCAAATATAAACACCACAGTTGGCGGGCTTTGACAGAGTCGACGCGTTTCCGTTAGACTTCGAGGTTGGGGATGACTTGCCTAGTCGGGCAGTCTTAGCCTGGGAGTCACGGAGTGAAGACGCATCGGAACTGTCCTACGTTTTGTTGATACTAATATTATTTTTTTATGTATGTCCGCCGATTTCTCCGTCAGTTGTGGACCGGTTTTCAAAATTATTATTTTATCCGAAAGAATATACTCCCGAGGTGATCCCATATAAATTTTATCGAAATTGCTGACGCGCTTTTTGAGAAACTGAACAAAAACGAAAAATACGTTTACCTCGATGACGTTTTGGTGTACTCCAAATGTTTAAATTCCACGTTCCATGTTATTGGGGTTTTTAGTTGTGGGGTACAACAACTAAAAAGTGAAAAATAAAAAACTTTACTACAAAAAAAAACCGACTTTCAAAAAAATACACCAAAAATTAAAAAATAACTTTTATTTCGGCAGTCGCCTAGTCGGTGTCAAATAACGAAGAAGTAAATTACAAACACCGACTTCCGAAATAAAAGTTATTTTTTAATTTTTAGTGTATTTTTTTGAAAGTCGGTTGTTTTTTTTGTAAAAAAGTTTTTTATAAAGTACCAAGTTTATAAGTTTCAAATTAATTAAAGTGAATAATTGCGTTGCCGTTGTTATTTATTGCACGATATACCTACACAGACCCACCTGATGACTGATTGTAGATCCTGGTGATCCGACATATATATATATAAATACATATAATATATATATACATATATATATATGTATAATACAATACTTAGGACATATGACTTTATTTCATTCAAAATTAGGAGATTGAATTATTATAGTACTCGATATTAGGACAGAATAGTTTTAGAAGTAAAAATAATTATGTAAAACAAAATTTCGAATTTTTGAACATTACGGTTACTGAAGTTTATAGCAAACGTGTTATGGATAATGAGTTTCGGACAAACAAACAAAATATTTAGAAGAAGAAAGGGAGTACCTGACAAAAGACTATTGCATATCACTTTTTCTAAAATTTGGAAAAAATAGGAATAAGCCCAATCGGTCTATAATTACCCATGATACTTTTATCATCTTTTTTATGAATAGGTTTAATAACAGTAATTTTTAATTTGTCTGGGAAACGGCCATATTGAATGCAAATATTGATGATATAACTCACAAGAGGACCTATTAATGGCGCTACATGTTTGACCACTTTTATAATAATACCATTATATCCATGGCTATTAGTATTATTTAGAGAGCGAATTATAGCCACTATGTCTGCTGGTACTGTAGGAGCAATAAATATGGAGTCACAATTAGTCTCAATATTTGTATAGGAAGGAGTAGAATTATTCGGTTTAATTTTGTCAATAAAATGGTCATTAAAAGCTTGTGCAATTAGTTGAGGTTTATGTAATTTATTGCCGTTTATTGTAACATATTCAGGTATATTTTCTCTAGGATAGTTAGTCTTATTTTTAACCAACTTCCTAAAAAGGAGGAGGTTCTATGTTCGACTGTATGTATGTTTTTTTTTTTATGTATGTCTGCCGATTTCTCCGTCAGTTATGGACCGATTTTCAAAATTCTTTTTTCATCCGAAAGAATATACTCCTGAGGTGGTCCCATATAATAATAATAATAATAATAATAACGTTTATTGTGTCCAAAAGTTATAAACAAACAATTTTGGGTTTGGAGTCTTCATTTAAGCATAAAATGCCTGTATTAAAAGACTCCGCTCCTTCACAACAGTAGGTACTTACTTAAAACACAACAAAAACAGTACATGGGAGAAGTAAATCAAAATAAGTATAATTATGTGAACGTGTGTGTGCGTGTGGATGAGTGTGTATGTGTTATTGAGTGTACATGAGTGTTATGGATGTGCGGTTGTAAGTGTAAGAGTGTGTGAATGTACGTGTAGGTTAGGAAGAGTCTCTGTGTGTGTGAGTAGGTCGTGTACTTGAATTAAGTTACGTTTTGTAGGAGAGCTTCAGTATTTTCATATGACAGTGGTTTTATCCAGTCAATCAACATTTCTTTACATATATAATAAGATTTTGGATATACGAAAATTTCTTTATTTATTTTGTTATATAATTGAGCTGATCGTTTACTAAATTGCATAGATCCGAATTTGGTCTTGGTTATAGGTATTTGAACTATATTGTGTTTTCTTCTCCTAGAGTGTATATCCGCATTATAAGGTAAGGTTTTGTGCTTTTTTTAAATTATTTGAGTAATGTATAGTTTCCTAACTGTTAATACATCACTAAGTTTGTAGAGGTTCTCTGTAGAATATCTCCTTTTTTTGAAATGCATTATTTTGAGCAGAGTACGTTGTGCTCGCTCCAATTGGATGAATTTCGATTTTGAAGCCCCACCCCAAACAGGGATACAGTATGTCAATATTGATTGCGCAAGAGAAATATAAATTTGTGTGAGCCTATTTCTAACAGGCTTACCGCTACTCTGTATATACCTAGGCAGCACGTGACGCAGAGTCTTGAAAATCCAATTTAGCTTTCGGACTCTATTGGCAACTTGCTCAAGATGGGGGTACCAGCACAAACTCTGATCCAGCATTACCCCTAAATATTTTGTGCTATATAAATATTATCGAAATTGCTTCAGCGCTTTTTGAGAAACTGAACAAAAACGAAAAATACGTGTACCTCGATGACGTTTTGGTGTTCTCCAAATGTTTAAATTCCAAGTTCCATGTCCATAAATAATACTAAAAAATGCAAAATGACTTTAATTTCGGAAGTCGGTGTCAAATAACGAAGAAGTAAAATACAAACACCAACTTCCGAAATTAAAGTTATTTTTTAATTTTTAGTGTATTTTTTTTTTGGAAGTCGGTTGTTTTTTTTTTGTTGATAATGCTCCAAGTCGCTTTAGATTTATTCCTGGCCGAATTTATGTGAAAGTCATTCTGAGATTTTTGGGTCAATGCTATTATTTTCTTTAAACGAGCAGTATATTGCTTTAATAAAAGTTTATTTTTAGAAACTGAGAAACTAAAATTGTTCAAAACAGTAATTCATAGTTTTGGGTGGTCTGTAAATACAAATCACTATTAAATTATGTATTAATAATTCTATTGCACAGCATTCAATGACGTTAGCTACACAGAATTTACTTAAATCAATGTTTCATAGCTTCTATCGCCGGCCTTGAGCGTGGAGACCGAATCCAGAAATTTCGTAACGAAAATGAAACCTAACACCCCCCACTCCGACCGGCACAGCGGTGATACTTTTTAGTTTTGCCATCTATCGATGAATAGTGATGATGATGATGATGATGATGATGACGATGACGATGACGATGACGATGACGATGACGATGACGATGACGATGACGATGACGATGACGATGACGATGACGATGACGATGATGATATTTATCTTGTTACGCCAAAGAAGTGTAACTTCTTACGTGCGTGTAAAAAGTGTAACTTGAATTAATGTCAAAGAAAAAACAACAAAGGAAAAAAAACTGCTTATATAAAATAAATAAATAATTATAATTGCATAACTTGATAAAAAATGCTTTGCAATAGCTTTACCGCGGCAGTCTCCGAGTGCCACACGTCTTTTTTTACACTTATGCATACGATTTATAAGGATGCAAGAACCACCACGTCTAGTATTCCGCATAGAAAACGTAGCCAATTCGTAGTTGGGAATAGATAGATGGAACTGATCTCCATTCAGCATACTATATTCAGTGATAAATAAAAAGTCAATATTTTGTCCCTTGTCCCGTAATTCTCTAACTGGAGAGTAAGTAGGTCCGACTTACCAATCAAGCCATTAATATTTTGATGAAAGATATTTACGTAATAAACACGAAAACAATTGCTACTATCAGCTTTAGGCGCTTTGTTATTACACATAGACAAGTCACAGTTAATAATATCGTCATCAGGGATGTCACAAATTTGAGTAGATTTGTCACAGTCACAGGCAGTAATAACAACGTCACCAGGAATGTTACAAGTTTGAATTGATTGATCAGTTTAGTGAGAATTTGATTTTGCTCAATATATTTCACAAATTTAGTTTTGAAACCAATATGTAATATTTCTTCCAGTAAGTATCTACAAACAGTAAAGTGGCGCTGTCTGCGTGGTACAGATTGACTATATCCCATGTTCATAAATAGACCATTATATTTATTACATATGTGACGTTACGAACTATTTAAGCTCCATTCATTTAAATGTCAGTTGTAAGGGACTTCTGATACAATAATGTTGGCATGTTTATTACTTCTAAGCCAAACACCAAGGTCAATTTGAAAATCCAGAGGATTGGTATCATTAGTACCTGACAGTATAATAACATAGTCATTTTTCGCTAAAGAATCAAAGTTATAAGAATTATAGACATCTTTTGTTTTTGCACCAGTTTTTAGAAGCATAATACTTGAAATTCATTACCCAGCAGGGCTTGCAAGGTGTATCGAACATTACGCCCTTGGTCATCACCTAAATCAATGACCTTCTGTTGCACAAGTATGGTTTTGTGGGTAAACGTCGTCTTTATATTAGATACACATTTCTGTGAAAGAATATTAGCGCTTGAGTTCATATTATTTACAGGTTCTGGGGTCAAGATAGCTGCTGATGCTGAGGTTCCTTCTGTCAGCATATTAGTAGTAGGAGACTCATTGAAAGGAGTATCCAAATCACACTTGTCAGTAACTGGGGATACTGCAGCATTTTGTCTATTTATTATTACGCTATTAACTGCCAATGACCTGGAGTGGTTAGCTTGCGTGTTCTGTGCTGAGCTCACGTAACGCGTCGTACGTCACCCAGTAATAGGACTCGCCCATCAAGGAGCGCTGTCCGAAACTAGACGCATTATTAATTTATTACACATATAACAACAGGTATTAAAATAAAACACTTAGATTAAATTATAAATAATTAGATGATCTTTAAAATGGTGAAGGTTTTATAAAAATATGCTTTATAGTTTTGGCGTGATTCTCAATTTTTTATCCGCGTTAGACATAACTTTACAAATTAATTACACTATGTTTTAAAAATATAATTTCAAATATTCTCAGATCAAACTACGACAGATATTGTCTCGAGTAACACATATTTTTTTCAAAGAGAAATAAGACTAGTCGTTTAGACGTGGTGTTCAATTAAAACCCATTAAAAGTCGTATAACTGCGCCTTAATAAAGACATTCTTGAATACGTCTGACGGCTTGATACGGCCGGCGCGGGCGGTGGCACGTATAGCGAGCCAGTCACAAGTGTCCCCATGCCGCAGAACGCGTCGCAAGACGCATCGCCCTATTGTGGTGGCTTTGGCCTTATGATAGCCAAGCAGCGGGGTTGGATTAAAACAACAAAATTGATAGAAAAATATTTATTCATTTTGTTCACTTTGAATTTATTTATTATTACTTAAGAACTATTGAACAGTAGGTCAGAACTCTCGTAAAAAAGGACGAGGGTAAGACTTTTCTACATAAGTAGGTACTAAACGTAAGAAGCAGGGTTCTGATTGGCTGAATTTAAGAATTTCTGGGTGTATCGTAGGTATTGAAGTACAAATATTCTAAGATCACATGGATACCATGGAAACTTAACTCTTAAAATATTTAAATTGAGTTTAATTGTGGTTTTGTTCCGATCATATTAGTTAGTGTGCAAAAATGCATTGCTAAAGAAAAAGAATATTGGTATGTCATTTACGCAGCCAGGTAGGCCGGACTATCCTTTACTCCGGCATTGTTCTGGACTGGCAGACATGTTTGCATTGCCAATCAATGCAGGAGAGAAAGTAATGATTCATTTTATTTTATCTATTGAGATGCCTGTACCTATCTGTTCGAAACAATGACACAAAAGTGTCATTGTTTTAATTTTATTTTGTTGTTCAGTGAGATTTTATTCGATTTATTTAATTTTAATGTTTGGTGTGCTTTTATTTTATTGTATTATTTTAATTATGAAAATTACCTGAATAACAAATGAATAATTAATTAAATATTATTAAAAAAATATTCTTAGCTTCTAACATAAGAATCACAGCAACACTATCTAATGTAACAAGTCCAAAATAAAACAAAGTTTTCACTAGGAATCGTCGACTTCTCCATCGTTTATATAAACCACTGTATCCATATTAAGTTGGTCCATTTTCGCATAAAACATGACTTCCCCTATTAACTTCTCCGCCAAACATCGTTGTAATTTCGGCAGCTCTTTTAGCTGAGAACTGATGGACTTTCCGAATGCGTCAGCCGAAGATTGCCCTTCTGGAGACGTTATGAAAGATTGAGCAGTCTCGATCAAGTCCATCTGTTTTTTTAGCAGCTGATCTGCATTGAACTTTGATGTTGTCTTGGGTCTTTTGCGTTCAGGTTCCTGAAACCAGTAAAATTGCAATGATTGTTTTACTAAAAACAAAATATGTCAAATGTTTTGTTACCTAAAATAGAGTTCCAAATTCATTTATTGTTTGTCATAGGTGGAAAAGCATTTTTGTCATCACACTAATATTATAAAGGCGAAAGTTTGTGAGTGTGTGTTTGTTTGTTACTTCTTCACGCTCAAACAGCTGGACCGATTTGGATGAAGGTTTGTGGATGGATGGATTAACACATATCGGGTGTAAAAAGACAGTTTCCGAAGCCGAAAACCACATATTCTACCCATTATTTGGATTTTTTTTTTCCACTAGACCATACCTGGGAAACCACTGGTTCTGGAGATATTGAAGGTCAAAGTCGCAATTTTGTTTTACAAAAATAAATTGCAAGTGTTATTACTAAACTGTTTTGCAAACAAACATACATGAACACATTGCCTGAATATTAGTTTTTTTTTTTTCGAAATTTCTAAATTACGCATTTATCAGTTACAAAAACGCAATGTATTTCAAATATATCCGACAAGTGCCCACGTAGTGGCTTAGAGCGAAGGGGCGGGGCTTAAGGTGAAGAAAATTTGAATTTCGCGAGCTACCCTGGCGATTCGCCAGGGTAGCCCCGAAATTCAAATTTTCTTACGTTTTTGCAATTTGCAGGTCAGTGTCAGGTTGTATCTTGGTCAAAATTTGATTCACGGCCGTAGAAAGTATGTATTTATAGAATTACAATCATTAAAATCATCAATACAACTCTTTCAGTTAGAATTGATGTCAAATGTGAGTATTTCATGAAATCATGACATTTGGCATCAATTCTAACTGAGAGAGTTGTATTGATGATTTTCATGATCACAGTTCTGTAAATATGTACTTGCTAGAGCCGCGAATCATATTTTGACCAACATACAACCTGATACTGACCTGCAAATTGCAAAAAACGTAAGGAAATTTGAATTTCGCGGGCTCTGGGTTCGCGTTACATCGCGCGCGATAAAAAATAATCTTTTTTTTCATACCTAAAAATGAAAGTCGTTTACCAGCAATATTTTTTGCGCAAACCTACTTTTTTAGACGTAGCTTCAGTATGTGTAGTTAACGGCTTTGTGATGTCTTTTTACACCCTGTAGGGAAGAGTTGGGTTTAGAATTCGGTCGCCTGAATTTCTGGCTTCTGTCACTTGGTGGGGGTCAAAGGGATTTGTCTCAAGCGCCCCAAGCAATTTTAGCTGCCGGAGCTGCGTCGAAATACTTTAATTTTTTTTTATATTTGTAAATCGGAACGTAAATAAACTTCATAGCTAACGCTTGAAACTCAAGGTAAATTTCACTAAATTCTTAGTTAATTCGGGGCTCCGTCAACCACCTCACTTTATAAAGGCGACTTAATACAAAACCATGCTGGGGCTCCGGGGGCTCCGTGGAGCACTTCCGGCGGGGCGAAATGGTGGGGGCCGATTCTACACAACCCCATATTACGTTTCGTGTATAGTACCTACGATTCAAACTTAATGGCGGCTCGGAACAAGAGGCCAAGTGATGCGCACTAATAGCAAATTCATGTAACGACGTGGATAAGGGGTAGGGTACCGTATTTCACAGCCGCCATAAAAGTTTGACGCTTACTGTACACACAATCTTTGTTAGTGTCGAGTGAACTTTCAAATCGGTTACCGGCTTTATTCATATAGCCCAATAATTTTAATGTGTTATCGTCTAAATACTTACATCACTCTTGTTATCGCTGTCAATATAATGATCAGATTTCATTATGAGCGGATCCGAGTATTCGTCCAAAAAACTAAAATACGGGTAATACCACAGCGTCGGTATATGTATAGCAGACTGGCTATCGTCGGTCATACTTTTCTTCACCTGTAAAATAAGAAAAACGCAAACTTTAATTTATAACAAATTACAAACTTTATTCGAAATTTTAAAACACTATATAACACTATCATTCATTCAATTGGCAACACTATATACCTAACACTATCATTCATTCAATTGGCAACACTTTATAACACTATAATTCATTCAATTGGCTTAAAGGTCTTGTAACCAAGCCAGTGGCATAGCCACAACATTAAAAAAAAACTTTCATTCGCTCACTGCTGTCAAAGTCAAATTGACATTTGCGATTTGACGTTTAAAATTGATGGCAAAAGAAAACTCAATGAATAAACCTTTTTCTTCCAATTTAGTTAAGTACTTCGTATAAATGACTTACCTTTTTCTTCTCCCGCTTGTATGCTGCTCGCATATTCTCAAGTTTTTTTTTCAGGTCACCCACATCGGCCTTTTTATCAAACTTGTGATAGCAATCCAACAAACTTTCGTACGCAACTTGTCGAGCTTCTCGATTATTATAAAACTCATGGTGAGGGTCCCATAGGCCTGGTAAATCTCGATATAGTTCTATAAGTTCAATTAGAACTTCGCGTTCTGTAATTACTGGTCGGTTATCGACCATTTTGAGAAACGCGCGCGAGTTCCGCGCGTCAGCTTCCGACCGGCCCTGACCACGTTTCGGTCGTTACTGAATGTCAGTGCGACTGAATACGACCGACCGAGTCGTTTCGTTCACAGTCACACACCACGATTTGGTTCGGTGCGCCATGTTGGTTAGCATTAGAGGGAGATAGAGATATTACTTTTTATAAGTAAAAGAATCATGGAAAATATTTAGTCATATTGTCATAGCGTTGTTTTGTTTAATAGAATCCATACTAAACTTAATATCGTTAATTTATGCGAAAACAACTCTGCCTGTCTTTCTGTCTGCCTGTCTGTTTATTTACACCTTTACACGTTTTATAGGCTAACCGGATTTGGACGAAACTCGGCACACGGGTAGACCATGTTCTGAAATAGATTATAGAATACTTTTTATCCCGGTAGTATGTTCCTATGGAGATAATTTTTGACTTTCACGCGAGCGAAGCCGCTGACTAGGTTTAGGTACCTAATTGTTATATTTTTTTAATTTGTTTTAAGTAAGTATCATAATGTACTCTGTGGTAAGTATACACTTTGACATTGATGAATTAGGTACTACTGTAGCTACAATTAGACATTTGATAATAAATTTGACTTTCACATGAATATTTAGTATTTATTATTACGGATAAATTTATTGATTCTCTGGCAGCTTAATATCTACTTTATGCGGCCTACCCAAATGTGCTTAGGTACCTACTTTGGTATTGTTAATTGTTTTGACTTCTACGATTATTGTATTTAACTTTTAAAGAGACTTTGATCTCTAAGTTTTTTCGGAGTGTCATAACAGGCTAGTCAGCTAGGAAACACCGGCCTATATAATATGTATATATAAAAGTGATAACCAATTCTACATATACAGCCTGTAACGGAAAGGTGTGGTCATATTTAAAGAACTGCATCTGCCCATCGATATGAACAATTTTCTTCAAGAAAACCTAAGGAAATTCTCAAATTTTTTTTTTACCTCTTATACAAATATTGATCAACTGATGATAACTTTGTATGGAAAGTCCAATTTTTTTTTTGGAATTTTCTATTTTTTCTTAGAGAAATTTGTTCATTCCTATGGGCAGAACCGGTTCTTAAAATATAACCACACCATTCCGTTACACCCTGTATAACAAAATAAAATGCGAAAGTTTGGATGAATGTCTTTTACTCAATTACGTCAGAACGTCTGAACGGATCTGGACAAAATTTGGCACAGAGATAGATTATAGTCTGGAATAGCATATCACTACATATTACAAAACAAAGTCACCCCGCCGCATTTGTACGCGAAAACTAAGTACTGAACGGATTTTCATGCGGTTTTCACCAATAGACAGAGTGATTTATGAGGAATTTTTAGTTACTTATATAAATTTGTACCCGAGCGAAGCTGGGGCGGTTCGCTAATATATTTATAATATAATAAAACTGAAGAGTTTTGTTTGTTTGAACGCGCTAATCTCTGAAACTACCAGTCGAATTTAAAAAATTCTTTCTGTATACAATAGCCACATTCATGAGGAAGGCTATAGGCTTTCTAGCATTACGCTGCGACCCACGGGAGCAGAACAGTAACCAAACACGCGGGTAAAACCGCGGGGGACAGCTAGTGGGCTATAATTTAAGTGGGTACTAATTAAATGCGGGCAAAGCCGCGGGCAGAAGCAAGTTTGAAAAATAAATTTCAATAAATAATTAAGATCTATGAATTCTGTAGATTGTGCCTATCCTCAAACAGCAAAACAGGCCCGTGACGTCATGTTAAAGTATATTTTCAGGCCTCATAACAATCTGGTTCATGCTGTGCGGAGATCTGCTGTTCTGCATCTTCCTGAGCCACATCACGACTCAGTTCGACCTGCTGGCTGTCAGGGTACGGAGACTGGTGTATGTGCCGGTAGATAAGCAGCTGGTTGACACTTATCCGTTAGGTAAGTTTTCACCAAGGTTCCAAGCAGAAATCTAGCTTGGACTCTAGACAAAGTGGCATTATATCGGTGATAGCGACTGTTGAAATGCAAAATGTTCGACCAAATGTTATTTCGGTAGCGAATATCAAACCCATATATTTTTGTCTTTTATGCAGTAGTTAGTTTGCAGTCTAGATTTTTGCTCGGTTGATGGCAATAGTTTTGGAGATGCGACCGCAAGGTGGATCGATGACCTGGTGTGGGTCGCAGGAATACGATGGATGCGAGACTCCCAGGACCCATTCGTTGTGGCAACACTTGGGGCAAGTCTATGCCCAGCAGTGGACGTCTTTCGGCTGAAATGTGGGTGTAGCTCTGCCTAACCTTTCAGGGATACACGCGCAATGTAATATTAAGCATGGGTTTTTTTAATAAGAATTTGGTGTAGTCTACTTGACCTAGACTTAATTAATTTAATTAAGGGTAATCTTTTATTATTTTTATTATTTTGTGGTGAGAATCATCCAATGAATTCGCCCGCTCTGGGTGGAGCGGGAGGGCGTGTCAGACTTTTAGTGACTAAAGCTCATCCCTGTTCCTTCAGTTGCTAGTGCTAGGGCCGCGGTAACTCTCTTACCCATAAGTAGGTACTTACCTGCTAACCGTATATAATAAGACAAGACATTAAATTAAAGTACACTTATTCATTTAGATTTACATTATTGGTCATAAAAAAAAACAAATAAAAATAAACAATAATTATAATTTTCTAACCGGCATTGGAACAGTAACATGCTTGCCACAGCAATGCTGGATATAAGGGCAGTCCAGCCTGTTGGCGATTATTGCCAGGATAGCCTTGGGGTGGCCAGCACCCGGCGCACCAGGGACGCACACCGCTAGCGTGGAAACAATCAGTGCGTGCCATCGCGAACAGGGATGTTCCCTCTTATCCAAATAACTTTTATACGAAACTTACGAAAACACTTAGTAAAAAATGTATGGAAATGACGTTATCTGCGGAGAGAACTGTTACGTGACTCACGCCCAGTAATGTCGTTGCCATACATTTTGTACGAAGCGTTAGCGTTAACGTTAACAGAAAAGTATTTTGGCTAACCCCCCTGATGCGCTACAGAAACGGGGCAGCCCCAACACAACCCGGAACGCGTTGTTGTCGCGTGGTTGTCGCGTTGTTTATGGTTGATTAAAACTTCCAGAAATAAAAAAATACATAAAAAAAAACAAATCTCTCCAAAACAAAACTTAATTTCGCCAACGATACTCAAAAGCTCAAGTCTCGACAAAAGGTAAGGAAACTCAAAGTGAATGATCAAGGTAACAATTAACAAAAGTTTCTAATTAAACCGGTCTTTATTAGAAATGCCAAAGCTAAAGTTCACGCTTCAAGCGAGTCCACCCCTTAGCTTGATTAAAAGTCAAGTCGCCTTTTCGCCTCATACGGGGATTGTCAAAGACGTAAATAATAGGTATACAGGGTGTTACGTAAATGGGGGTCATATTATAGATACAACTTCTGCCCATGGATATGAATAACTTTCATCAAGGTAATCATTTATTTATTACAAACATACATACAGCTATCATGACAGACAGACCCAATGCGATAGTGTAGAAAAATAATAATAATTACAATAACAAATAACATTCAGTTCATTACATTCAATTAATAAGTTAATATAATACAATACAATTATTTTGAAATCTCAGGCCCCGGACGCGTCACGTTTGGCATCTGTCAGTCCCCGTTGACAGGCGGCCATCGTGTAACTACAGACTTTGTCAGGTTCCGGGTGTATGAACCTTGTCACAGGTCTAAAGACCTTGGCTAATAGTGATAATAGCGGTTTGAAACGCATGAATCGGGTTTACAATAAAATTAATTTCAATTATTAGGTATCTATACTAATATTATAAAGAGGAATGATTTCTTTGTTTGTTTGTGCCGAATAAGCTCCGAAACTACTAGACCGATTTTAAAATTTTTTCACCAATACTAAATTATAGAATAAAGCTAAATTATCAGGATAAAATATAGGCTACTTTTTATCCCGGGAAAAATAACAGTCTCCGCGGGATAGGTCACGGGAGTGAAGCCGCGGGCAAAGTGAACATAAAATGTGTAATGTGGCTTTTGCGAACTCGCTCAGTGAATATGAAAATACATCCATCTTGTCGGCAACCAGGTTTAGTGAACGCATTGTCTGTGAGAGTGTACGTTATAAATTCCCAAAATAAAGGGCTTTCCGTACAAATTTTTTATTAACTAATCAAAATTAGTATGGGAAGTCCAATATTATTTCTGGTTTTGCTTTGATTTTCAGAAGATAGTTGTACATTTCTATGGGTAGAACGTAGAAAGTCCAAGGTTACTGACATAGCCCGAAGAATCGCCAAACTGAAGTGGCAGTGGGCAGGGAACTTTGCTCGCAGAACAGATGGTCGATGGGGCCGAAAAGTTCTGGAGTTAGAAGGCCTCCAACAAGGTGGACCGCTAACATGGTGAGGGTCGCGTGTAGCCGATGGATGCGAGACGCACAGGACCGGTCATTGTGGCGACACTTGGGGGAGGCCTATGTCCAGCTGTGGACGACTTTCGGCTGAAATGATGATGATGTTGAGAACGTAGAAATATGATCACGCATTTTCGTTACAGCCTGTTGGTATAAATACCGAGGTGGTAGGAACGTACTTAAATGAGATCTTAACGACCTTGAGTGGTTAGCTTGCGTGTTCTGTGCTGGGCTCACGTAACGCGTCGTACGTCCACCCAGTAATAGGACTCGCCCATCAAGGAGCGCTGTCCGAAATCAGACGCATTCTTAATTTATTATACATTAAACAATAGGTATTCTCCTAAAACACGTATACTAAAATATAAACAATTAAATGATCTTTAAAATGGTGAAGATTTCAGAGAAATACGCTTTAAAATTTTGGCGTGATTCTCAAGTTTTCATCCGCGTTAGACATAACTTTACAAATTAATTACACTATGTTATAAAAATATAATTTGAAATATTCACATACCAAATTACGTAAGAAATTGTCTAAAATAACATTTTTTTTTTAAGAAATTAAACTAGTCGTTTAGACGCGATGTTCAGTTTAAAATTATTAGAAGTCGTATAACTACGCCTTAATGAACTCGATTCAAATGGTGTATCTCTATTCTCTACCTAATTTAGACCTTTGACACCAGTAGGTACATACAAGCAGACAGAAACACTATGGGCCTTATTTATAAAAATGTTAAACATGTGATTAGTTTAAACACTGATTAGCAGGTTCTTAATTCAAAATTTTCTATGGGGGATTTGAATTTAGAATCCGCTAATTAGTATTTAAAATAAGCATAAATTATTAATAACGGGGTTGGTTCTAACATGAGCAGGTACCTATATAAAATTTCACTTTCTTCTTACCGCTGTAAACTTAAAAAAACTGGCAAAGTGCGTGTCGGATTCTGTACCAAATATTGGTATTTGTTAGTAAAGTATACGTAATAATAAACATTATCATCAAATTTCAAGTTCATTCATAGGTCAATAGGAAGTTGAAAAATTCTTCGTAACAAAATTTTGTGACAGACGACGAACGGACAGACAGACGGACACGTGAGGGACAACAATAGGGCTCCGTTTGGACCCTTTGGGTACGGAACCCTAAAAAAAAACATAACATCTGCGACCTGACTTTACCTAATGTACAAGTAAACTAATAACGTATCCCGCTAAGGATCAAATTCTTCGCGAAATTTAATTCAGAAAATGGCCATGGCAATACAAAAACACAACCAAAATCCGAACTCAACGCAAATAAAAGTACACATAGATAAACGACTCGGAACACATTAAAAGGCTGGTAACAAACTAGCAATCTGATTTAAAGCCAGTCTATCGACTCTGGGCTCTGGACTGAATTTCCAATTAATCAAGCGCCCGACTGTTTCCATTTCCATCAGAAGTAGCTTCTACCGATAACCGTTAGAACGCTTTTGGGAGATAGAGAATATCTACGATTTTGTACGAAATATGTCCGAGTAACACGCCAGGTCGAAGTCGGTTTACTATTTCTTTTTTTAGGTCTAAATTTTTTCGTTTCTTTTTTGTTTTATAGGCAACGTACCTGGGCCATTCTACTTTTCGAGGGACTGTTTTGCAAGGACTGAAAAACGCCTGCGTTACCAAAGATAAAAACGTTGTATAACCTTATTTAAACGACAATCCTATTATAATATTATAAAAGCGAATGTTTGGATGGATGGATGGAGGTTTGATACCCAATCACACCAGGGATCTGGATGAAATTTAGAGACACACACAGAGATAGATTTATAGTCTGGAATACCAGATAGGCTATAATTTATAATGGGCGAGGTACAAATTCAACACGGGCGAAGCCAGAAGGTTCATAAAGTAAATGTACGATATGTTTTTTTAAAGTAAAAAATTTAATGAAAGGATGGACGTGTGTAAAGGAAAATTGTTTCTACTGTGTTTTTCACTCTGGGACAGGTTTTTCTTCGTCAAAAGTAGTGTTGGATTTCGTATTCTTTCATAATTTTCATTGCAGGGTAGAAGTAAAAATGACTTGCAAAATGCGTCACTATCCTATCATGTCCCATCCTTTTCCCACATGCACACCTGGACTATTGCTGTTCTTGTCACCGCCTACGGTGACGGTGTGAAGACCCTCGGACAACATCGAGAGGAGCGTTAATAAGAACATGTCCCCTTGTTAATTTATTAATGTAATGTTTCCTGCAAAATTCCTTTGTCCATATTCACAGGTTCGTCGTCCTAATTCGTGTCGCACTTGCAAGGGTTACCTACCTACGTACTTTTTTCAACCTCGCATAATACAGTCCACTATTCTATCAAACCAGCTCCCGCGTCTGGGATAAACGCAAACAATTTTATTTTTCCGCCCACTTATTGGTGTTAGGCGCCACCAAGTAGATTGGCCCACCTACCTATTCTAGAACAGTTGAGTCCCTGAATCTTGATTTATGGGTAGGTACTTTTGTGTGTTAAGAGTGTGGTTTCTCGTTACTAGTAATGAGATGTGGGTGGTAAAAGAACGGGTCTAAACGAACTTTTTCAAAGGTCGAACATTTTAGATTTAAATAGAAATAGTAGGTAGTCTTCGACCGAGTAAAGTTGTTTAGCCAAAACCGTAACCGTAACCGAATTTTCGGCTCCCCTTCCTGTTTCTTAAACTCCACCTAGTGAGGGGAAAACGGAACTAAATTAAAAAATATTGACATAGAAATTTATCAAAGTATTGAAAAATCAGCCCTAACTTTCATAATACACTAAGTTAATTAGTGAAACGATGATAGCACACAAATGATTACACAAATATAAGAATGAGACGTAATATGTGACGAGACAGTCAGTTTTATGGGCAATGCACATGGGCTATTCTACTTTTCGAGGGACTGTTTTTCAAGAAATGAAAAAGGACTGCGTTACCAAAGACGAAGAACGTTCTAACCTTATATAAACAATCCTACTATAATATTCTAAATGCGAACGTTTGGATGGATGGATGGAGGTTTGTTACAGCAACCTTCAGCTCAAAGGCGCTAGTTTCCGTGGAGTCGAAACCAATACCCGACACCATATATTTCGGCCGAAACGAACCTTCAATCGGACACTTCAAAATAGCTTTTTTATAAATCCAGGTTTGAAGATCAATACTGGTAGGTTCCCTAGTTAGTGAGGTACATTGTCTAGAAAAATCAATCTTTGCAGCTATAACGGTAGATGTAAGACCTGAGCGTAGACATCTTACTGAATATTTTCTATTTTAAGGTGAATACTGCAAAGGCTATGCACAGAAGAACAAAGACCTAATTGACAGTTTCGATGACAAGGATTGGGAAAAGAAACACCAGAAGGATCTCTCTGAGATTATAGTGAGACACCGAGCGCTAGTCAGGTAAAAGCAGTATTTAAAATGTGATCACGAATTTCCGTTACACCCTGTAGATCTAGGTTCGAATAATGAACAGCTGGTCTATTCTGTAAAAATCCTCATTGTGAAACCTTAGGTGAAGTAGCTAAGCATAAATTCGGTTTTGTCATTTCACCTGGGGCCCAATTCTGTAACTTTGAGTTAAGCAACACGTCATCGACACACAACAGACATTATTTTGCCACTGTTGCGGTATTCTGCAAAAAATTCATCATCATGCTATTGGCATTATTATAGTAGACCAGACTACCAATTATTACAATAGTCTTATTATGGCGTTTCAATGGCACTACAGTGGCAAGTCAATGACCATAAATAGTTTATAGAATACCAAATGTCAATGACTATTCTATTGAGACACCACTGACAAGTTAGTTATCTTACAGAATTGGGCCCCTGATGCCTAGCGCATTGGCAGCTTACTTCAAGTACCTACCTACTACAGTATACTATTTATTAGTATGTATAATTATGTTGGGTATATATCTATGGGCCAAAGTAGCCTGAAAATAAAGAGGTTTATTATGTATTATTCAGTTTATTTATTTTCTATAAGTACATATATTTTTTTTTTTTGTTTGTCTGACATCCAGTCTTACCAAGAGGTATCGTATTACCCAGTAACTGGATATGGTCAGATAGGCAGTCGCTCCATGTAAAATACTGGTATTCAGCTGCATCCGGTTAGAGTGGAAGCCGACCCCAAGATAGTTGGGAAAATGCTAGGCAGGCATAAATTATAATTTTAAATATTTCTTACAAATTATTTAAAAAAAAAAACATTTAAAATTACAAAAAATAGTAGTCCGCCGATGTCGAGAACAGGGTCCAAGCTACCGGTGGTTAGGGCTCCAGAGACAGGAACCTCCTCACAATGCGAGCCGCATCGAGGAGAACTGCCTTCTGTATCAGGCTTATTATTATTATTAAAAACTGAGGTCAGCTTTAAACCATTACAGTGCTTAGTGCTATAGAATGATCAGGGATGGCTGCTGAAAGGGCTTACAGAAATGCAAAAGGATTCATGGACATTATCAGAAGAATAATTATTCCACTGACCGAGCAAGCCTTTCTTTTTTTTATATTTAACCAGCGCTGCCACGTTTCGCATGCCTTGTAAACCTACTTATAAGCTTGTTATTTTCTGTAGGCTCGCCGGCGATGTCGAGGATATGTTCAGCTTCGCTTTGCTGGTCAACTTCTTCAACAGCTCCATTATAATATGCTTCTGCGGCTTCTGTTGTGTTGTGAGTATATTTCAGCCCAGTCACGAATTCTTAATTTCGCTCAGGGGGCGCGCAGGCAAATATTCAAGGCAGGACCCGAAAAAAAAAAAAAATAAGAGGACACGATCAAAAAAATAAATAAAAAAGGGGCCCGAGAAATTAAAGAAATACAGGCTAAAACTACGAGTATCTTTTGCAGTCAGTCAGTATAATAGGTAACTATACAAACTATCAAACTATAGAGAATTCTTTCCTTTTTCCCAACAATGCGACATACGAGTCTTTTTATTCGCCTATTAACCTTCAGGAAAATGCAAGGAAATCCTGCAAATAAACCTCTAACTAGGTGATAATATTTTATTTGTTTGTTTTCTTTACACTTTAATTTAAGATAATAGGACAATTTCGTCCACATCATCAACGTAAATGAAAATAGATGTAGGTATCAGTACCACTATGGTATAATCTGCCTTCCAGAGCAAAACAAGAAGTTAGTTACATTATTTTATACTGTACAACAGTCAGAGATCCTGTTTCGCATCACCACAAACAGGTGCCGCGGGATAGAGTGAGGATTATCCAACGTCTTAGCAGTCCTGGATTACGCCGGTACCCTATGCCTCCTGAGTCATACCCACGCCGACATTCAAGACGTCAGGAAGCGGCAAAATCTGGACGCAAAATAAACATCTGGAAGACCTAAAAGATGAGAACTGATGTAAGGAATCCCTTATCGTTGCTGATAATCACAGAGGTAGTGGAACGCGTTCACAAATTTACCTACCTCGGAAGCATCGTGGCAAAAACTGGAGGTGGTGAAGAGACATCTCTTCACGGATCGCCATTAACCCGTGCTACTTTCGCGCAGCTGAGACCTGTTTGGCAGTCGCGGAAACTGACCCGACGGATTAAACTCAAAATCTTCGGGTCCAATGTCTAATCCCTGCTGTTCTACGGGTGCGAAACGTGGAAGGTCACTAAGAACATCTCACGCCAAATTTAAGTCTTCGTCAACCGCTGTCTTCGTCGCATTCTCGGAATCTACTGACCCGAGACCATTCTAACGTAAAGTTGTTGAAGAAATGCCACGAGGGCCCGATCGACCGCCAGACGCAAGTGGGATGGGAGGGATTGTCCACGCGCTCCGAAGGGATTCCGATCACATACCCAAACAAGCGTTAGATTGGAATTCCCAAGGGAAAAGAGAGCGTGGCCGTCCCCGTCAAACCTGGCGTCGCACAGTGTTGGCAGAAGCAACGAGCAACGGAATGACGTGGATGCCCTCTACCCTGTCTAGGGGACACAGGAAACCCAGGCCTACGGACGGCGACTGCGGATGGCCGATGCCTGCCTAGGGGTTGAGGATAAATTCGAAAGAGTTACCTCGCCCCTGGGCATTCAGGGCAGTGAGGAACAGGAGTGGGTTAAAAAAAAAAAAAATCAGCACCACTGCTCTCAAAAAAAAACAGTGATGAAAAAGATCGTTATAAAACAGTACGTCCTGGAACTAAAAATCCCACCCTGGGCTAGCGTGCTGTATTATAATTTATGGTACGGCCCACTCTTCTCACAGAGAGGTGGCCTGTGTGTGTCCCAGAAGTCAGACATTCGAAATACATCAACTTCTTTTCTCTTCTAAGTATTTTATGTGTAGGTACAAAAATAAATAAATATACTCAGGCCGATTATGCGTGTGATTACTCGTATTTGCCTACTTCATAGAGTGAAAGATGTTTCAGATAGTGGAGAAATGGAATGAGATGGTTTACAAGTCGTTCCTGACAACCGCACTGTCACAAACTTGGTTACTGTGCTGGTATGGACAGCGGCTACTGGAATCGGTAAGATATGACTTCTTCTACTATACTATACTATACTTCTCTATACCTAGTCTAATAAATTTATAAAACAAAAAGCAACATTTAGAAAACACAAAAGATGACCTTAATGATGACCTTAATCCGTCAGGCCTCTCGCGTCTCCTTAAGGAGACGCGACAATAGGTTTTTATTTGTGTCTGCTAATGAGGGGCTTGACGGGTAAAACGGCTTAACCGATTTTGATAAAACATGTCTGAGAACCATCGCTAGAAAACCTGCTTTCAAATAAAAAAACCGCATTCAAATCGGTTCACCCGTTTAAGAGCTACGATGCCAAAGACTGACAGACACACACACGTAGCGGTCAAACTTATAACACCCCTCTTTTTGCGTCGGGAGTTAAAAACAAAGTCGCTGTATTCTGTCTGTTTCTCCGCTTACTTCTCCTAAACCACGCAACGGATTTTGATACGGTTTTCACTAATAGAAAGAGTGATAAACGAGGAAGGTTTGTGTATATAGGGTGACTGGTAATTAGTGACCGATAAGTGATTATACTCATGATAACAAACAACTTTCCCAAAGAAACATAAATAGTGAGACAGAACGGTGTCACGCGGCTAACAGCTACACAGATAGCTATACAGATAGGTCACAGGCGCGAGCGCGGGAATTTCATACGGCTATTGTGTTATTGTGATAAAACTGAATGAGTTAAAAAAAATGTTTCTTTGGGAAAGTTGTTTGTTATCATGAGTACAATCACATGTTTAAGTATCGGTCACTAATTACAAGTCACAATATACATATAATTAACACACGTGCGGAGCCGGGGCGGTTCGCTAGTAGTGCATAACTACAAACAACTCAATAAATTACTGATTGTACTGTTAGAAAATACCATTGACATAATCATAAACATCCAGAGCTATCAAGAGAAAATTGTATAGGAACAACATTATTATTATACTCTTTGGGAACAACCGTCAAATTAATTAAGTTAGCGAAACTTCACAGACCATCGCGAGATGCCATCACGCATCAATATTGTTATAATAACGATAAAACAAAATATACATCTGTGACAGACAGACAAAGTCACACCACATTTTTATCATATGGACCAACCCGAAAAAATAAAATTCTCAACTTTAAATGCCAATTAACTTAGCTAACAGCTGATTAATGGGTCAATGACCGGTGAGAATATGGTTAAATAGGTACCTATGTATCTACTTGAAATTATAGTTTAGATCTATTTTATTTTAGTTATTATCATTAGATTTCAATACTCATCAAGCCTGAGGAGTTTCACTAGCTAATATAATTTGACCCTGAATTTAAAACATTGCGATGGAATATTGCCAATCCAATAAATAAAAATAAAACACAAATGCCAACGGATATAAGACACATGAATTATCCAATTTATTTAACTTGTTCCCCCCAATAAGGAAACCAGAGGAAACAACATCTTTGCAATCTCATTTTACGAGCGAAGTGTCCGAATTTTTTTTACAAACGTGAATTTTAAGGAAACGGGTTTTGTTTCACCCTTTTTTGTTATTTCTCAATGAAATGAGCCCTGAAAATTACTCGGTCATCGAGCAAAAAACCGGGAAGTCGTTAGTTTCTGACTTGCAAAGTTGTCCACTTGAAAAACGACTAAAAAAGAATTAGGCGGGAAAGCAGCCATTGGAAAGTCATAAATCCTCTATTGTTTATGGTTGTTCCTACCTGTAGAGGAGCCGAGTTATTTTAGAAAATAGATATTTAAAAAAACAATTTTTGTCAATGAAATTATTCTCTAATTACCGACTTATTATTATGTACTGCTGGAATGTATCCGGTTGTTAATTATCAAGGCGTTGTTTTCAAACTCCAGCAATAAGAAGTGGGTTAAGTAAATGCAACTCTAAGTAGAATTGTTTAGGCAGTTTACCTCGAGTTCTCAAAACTTTACAATTAAGCTAATTAACTTCTCTACTTAGCTACCTACTTATCGTATCTATACACCAGTACATGGTGGACATTCCACCCATACGCACAAAACGATTTGGGAACACATTCATTGTACGTAGGTACTGCTAGGGAAATGAATTCCCTGCCCTAGTCTGTTTCCTAATGGCTACTACCTGGAGGTACTATGTGCTGGAGGTCTATAAGTCAAGAGTGAATATGGTACCTCTCTAGACAAGCGTGCTCCAACGGCGACCGTATCATCACTTAGCATCAGGTGAGATGGTGGTCAAGCGCGAGTCTTAATTCAAGCAAAAGCAAGCAGTTAATTTGGTACTTAACTACTTATAGTAGTTCCTAGCTATCCTAGATATCTTACACTAGCGACTCGCCCCGGCTCCGCACGGGTACAAATTATACCAACACACAAACAGACAGACGCCGACTTTGATTTATATGTAGGTACTTAGTAGAGATAGAGGAGAAAAGATGACCCTTACAGTCTTTGTTTTGCAGAGTGAAGGACTGTCAGATGCGCTCTACGAAAGCGGCTGGTACAGAGCTTCCATGAAGATCAAGAGCTCCGTTCTCATTATGTTGCACAGGTAGGAACTGATAGCCCAAAGCAAAGAGTATAATAATGCCCAAAGAGTGATAGCCCTTTGTCATAGTTTTTTTTTTAACTGTCTGCTCGTAATTGATTGTTTCAGACTCTTTTATTCAAAGTCTATGAGGACATTAATTACGTTTTTATTTAGGTACTTCAATTAATAATTCGATTTTCTAACACATTTCTTTGTCAAATTAGACGGTTTTTCACTCTCGTGTAGGTTTTTAGGTGACAACCTTTGGCCATCGTTATCACTAGCTTGTACCTAATAGTTCTGTCAGCGGCTTCGCCCGTTTTGAAGTACCGACTCCCGGGATAAAAAATATCCTATGGGCTGGTTCGAGGTGGCGCAAGAAAGACATTGCTGTTCGCGGTAGCCATTGCCCAGCTACAGGCTATTTAAAAAATATACTTTTTTTCCAAGGTCTACCTAACTATATACTTTAGAATCTAATACTTATTATACCAAAATTCATCAAAATTGGTTTAGTGTTTAGGCCCAAAAACGTGTTTAACAGACAGACAGAGTTACTTTCACATTTATGATAGATATTAAAATAAATTGTTAGCAACCTGATCCTCTAAAATTTAATCTTGCCCTAATTAATTCCCCATTCGTAATAATATTAAACCTTTAGCTCGTAAAGTCGTAAACCCTGTATTTGATTGGCAGCTAGGTACTAAAGGTTATACAGAGTGTAACGGAATTGCGTGGTCATATTTTAATACTGCTTCTGCTCATGGATATTGACAACTTCCTTCAAGGAAGTCGAAGACAATTCCCAAAAAAAACCTGGCACACCGGGAGTACCGTCAGAAGTGAAACAAAAAACTTGAACAAAAATGTCTATTGCGCGAGTTCAATTGTTTTTCCCATCTCAAAACTGCCCAACGCGCCTAAAGAAGACTTCACGTCAAAAAAAAAATGGTTTTCCGTACAAAGTTATCATCAGCTGATCAAAATTAGTTTGAGAAGTCATTTTTTTTCGGATTTCCATAACTTGACATTTATCTACTCATTCTACTCAACAGCTGATTCTTTTTTCGCTATTTCGATGTATCTCCCTTAGTAAAATTTGTTCATAATGATGAGTATTTTATTGCCACTCGGCAATCAATCTGCTAACCTTTTCCCAACGCTGTTGGGGTCGGCTTCCAGTCATCCGAATGTGACTAAATGCCTATTTTACCTCCAGAACCGAGAAACTGCTCAGCTCGGCACTCAGGAAAAATGTAAATTACCGGATGCACCTTTACTTTTTCGTGCATTTTCCCGCCGTATCATCAAGGCGAGGTCGCCTAAAACGTAGTAAAAAGCAGCACCGGTGGCTCATTAGCGAGCACCGCACGGTACTAATTGCGCCATCCATGATTATAGTACGTATAGTATCTTGGTTAAAGATAGTTTGATAATTCCGTCATCTTTTTGATACACTTTCGCTTCACCGTATTGATGACCGTCTCGTAAATCGTAATGTCTATTAGTCATGTTCCGCCCGAACTGATGAAGTCTTTGTACTTATGAAGGTATGTGCCTAACCTAGTCAGAAGTTATTCGGAGGTGAAAAAGACCTTTTTTTCTCGAATCCCGAATCAACAACGTAGATTCATCTACCCTTAAGGTACCTATACTCCCTTTACGGAACGTTGTAGGTCACAGGTTGTATCAGGCACACTATAACTTTTTCAGGGCTCAAAAAGACGTACACGTGACTACGTACGGGTTTTCTATAATTTCATTGGCGAGTTACACAACGGTAAGTATGTAGCAAAGAGTACTATAAGTAGGTACCTATTGGTATGTAGCCTAGGTGGATGGCAGATGTTCCATGTACTTTGAATTTAATTTGTTTTTTTTTTTCAGATAATAAAGACATCTTGGTCGTACTTCACCTTGCTCTTAAATATTTATAAAAAATGACTATCTAAGCCTAGCTTAGGTACTGTGCACGGTTTAAACATGGTATGCAGCAGCAATCTGTACTTAGTCGTTATTCGTAAAAAACTCATATCAATAATATAACTTGTAGACAAAACCTTTGTGTTTTATTGGAAACTACTACTGACACTAACACTCTAATGAGCATACGGAAAGCTTCCGCAGTAAATGATGGGCAGACTTCCTTCCCTGTAACCGATTCATAAGTGTGCCCCTATATTATATTACTCTTTGGTGTGCCCCTTCTATTCTTTATTGAGATATAAAAAACGTGTTTCCAAACGTCTCTTTGACTCTGCTGTAAAACACCCGTGATTGCATTGGGCAACCGACATAATTTCCTCTATCATCCCCAAAATTCGTCAACCAATGTCTTCCTTCCGATGATGATAAACAATTAAAGATGATTATCACATGTTTTTTTTTTCACTTTAGATCATTTCGTTCAATTTCATTCACTCTTTATTTTAATATGCGATAACCCTTGGTCTATGGTTTATTCAACTTAGCGACTGTCAAACTCGAAAATAGTTGTGTCAAAATAGTTTTTAAGTTTAGACAATTTTGTTTACAGAATAGCTTCTAAGATTCTCTTAACCAAAAATAAGAATTTTTAGTGATCGTTTAGTTTAGTTCGTCACTTAAGAGAATCGGCGCCAATTTGTAAAACCTTACACACAAGAAATTAAGGACGTAAGCCTAGGCAGTATGCTCAAGAGACTTTCGCCTTCCCTTCGGGTAAATAAAAAAAATAAATTTATAAGTCAGACAAAAACCTATCTAATCTGTGACAAAAACATAACATCGTGTTTGTTGTACACGCGGATTTTATGTGTTTATGAATTAAACCTTGCTATTACGTATGTAAAATAATGGCTAAATTACATAATTATTACGTGCTGTGTCCATTAATAGATCAAAAAAGTTTTCTCGGCGTTGCAGAAGATAAAGAGGAGGAACACGTTATTGTTAGTTTGGGACGAAATGTCGTCAATAAATACCAGGTAATATACTTTTTACGAATAATTAAACAATAACAAGATCATTCCAAAGCTATATTTACACTGTAACAAGGTATAATTAAGTTTGAAGCAGTATTTTCAATCCGTAAAGGTTATGATCGTAACTTAATTTTTCAGCTTTCAGACCAGAAACAAGTCGGTGGATGGACATCAAAGGACCACATAACATCTACTGTGGTTTACGATAAGGAGCAAGCAAGCTATGTCGGTGTATTTAATAAAAATACCATCAAAACATGGAAAGAGGACTCCAATTTGGATAAAATCAAAAAATTTAAGGTATCTTTGCATTACTAGCTCTAACTTGGGCTAAACTTTAGTTAATCTGACGTGGAGTTGGGAGTTCATATTTTTTTCACAGATAGGTCATGTTATTAGAAGCATCCGCGTACAGTTTTTAAGGCGAGGAAATTAATGGTTTCGGAGATAAAAAATATCAAACTTTGATAAAATAACCTCACTTTCACACTATTTTATTACTTTTGACGTAATTTTGACAGCTGGTGTTGCTATTTTATGGTGTTTTAATAATGCGTTTTGATAATGCAAATAATAAGTCGACGCGCAAATTTTTATGTTTTTTTTTTAATTCGCATTTGAATTAGTTATTTTATTTGTATATAATAATTTCTCAGTGATGAGTGTTTTTTGGCTGAATAACTACGAAAATTTTGATTTATTGACTATTTAAAGTTATTTTTTTCTCTTGTGGTATTTGATAGGAGAAACGAAACGCAATTTTTTCCAGCAATACAATGCATAAGTAGGCTACCCGGAAAAAGTGGTTGGGTTAGGTTAGGTTAGAACTGTGACCCTCTACGCACGAGCCGAGCGAGCGGTGCCGCGGCAGCGGCCGGCGAGTGCCAGAAACGACTAAATTATATAGAAAAAAATTGAGACTTGAGGCACCCCGGCTCAGATCTTTTTGTGTTAGGTTAGGTTACTACATTTTATTTTAAGTATGCTACCCGGAAAAAGTGGGTGGGTTAGGTTAGGTTAGAACTGTGACCCTCTACGCACGAGCCGAGCGAGCGTAGCGAGCGGTGCCGCGGCAGCGGCCGGCGAGTGCCAGAAACGACAAATTTATATAGAAAAAAATTGTCTGGTTCAGTAAATATATTTAAAAAAAAAGGGGGGGGGGCTTCAGCAACTTTTTCTTCATGGGGGAGCTTCTATACCTTCCTCTCTCACCCTTCCTCCCTTTAAATTGACAAAAAAAATTACGTAAACATAACCTCAAAATGAGAATTTTAAAAATTCATAAAAAAAAAGGGGGCGTTTCCTCGCTTTTTCTTTCATAGGGGGGGGTCTATACCCTCCCCCCTCCCCCCCTCCCCCTTTCAACCCTTAATTCCACGTCAGATTAAGTAAAGTCGTACCCTAACTTGCACAATAAATTAAAATACTTGATCAAGAATATAATGCAATCTGATAAATGACATTCACTAAGATTTTTATTTCAGTTTCCCCTGAATATCTTAAAAGTCATACCAAGAGACAAGCAGTCATCAGTCATTGTATTCTCCAACGGCAACTGTGCATCTCTACCATATGCACTCGACAACAGAAAGACTTACGAAAGCAAGTCGCTCTTGAAAGACACTGACACAATTGTAGAATCAGCATGCTATACTGTCAATAAGACAGATTTTATTTGTTATATTGTAAAGAACAAGGATAACTATGAAATACTGAACTGTCCATTACGAGATGAGCTGGGTGACATGGACAGGTCCAAGCTGGTGAGGACCAAAATAACAAGACCTGATGATGTTTATGTGGTTGGGAAGTTTATTTGCACTGAGGAGAAGAATGCTGTATATATTTTATGTAAGTAATGATTAATCAATTCTATCCATATTCAGAAAATAAATACCACCTTTATAATGACTAATGTTTCTTTACTTTTTTTACAGGGAGTGATGGAAAAATGACAGTATACAACTTTAAGGACTGGAAAACAATAGGCAGTGTACCCTGGGTATCAACTCTGTCCAGTGTGTCCCTAGCCTGGATGGGCAAGGACCATCTTATAGTGTTTGGAAGTAACACAGAGCAAGATGGAGCCATCATTATAGCGTACAACATAGTCCTTGGAGTTGGCTCATGCAGATACCCCATGAAGATGTACTCAGAAGGTGCTAAGCTATACTGCTACCATGGCCGCATCATTTTAGAAGCCTCTAACCACATTGGAATGTTACCTTACGTCCTACAGACAAAGAGAAACCTCTCAAGCCTCTTAGGATCCCATGAAGTCATTCAAAATGAGTGTTTGGAGATTGCAGACTGGGATTCACCAACTGAACCTCAGTACGCAGTCAGTGATGAAACTAAAGATCTTGTAAAATTAGGTCTCACAGAAAGAACTATATGTAGCAATGTCATACCTCCACTGATAGAAAAAGATGACTTTAGAGCTGTGTATCAAACCCTCAAGCAGTTCAAAGACATTCCGGAGACAAGTTTAGTGGCATTGCTGAAGTATTGTATAAAACTAGTCAACCCAAATAATATAGATGTTACTGATGCTCAGGAATTTGCAAAATTATGTTCTGGTGAGCACAGAAACAAGAAGGATCAGATAGTGCACAGAGCTAAATTTGAATTGCTAAATTTTACTCTGCAAATCTCATTCAGTGATGCACTGATTATTCCACCTTTGAGAAGTGGGCTCAGTTTGGATGATACTCTATTTCTCATGACATACATGGCACACATTCTTGTAAATTCAGAGAAAAGTATGGAGACCGACTATGAGAGCAAGCTGTTTGATTGGTACACACTCTTGATGGATGCATTCCATCAACAGTACCTGATGACAAAGGATGAGAAAGTTACTTCAGTTCTGCAAAGCACACTGAACATTGTATTAGACCTTATAAAGCAGCTACATACTGTCAGTGAGATATTACCTGTTATAAACAAGTTGTTGTCTGGCAAGATAATTGAGAATAATGAAGAGTCTATGTCCTATGCCATTCAATTAATGCAAATATAAAAATTTTATCAGCTATTTGTTCTTTTATTTGCCTACTAATATTATTTAATTTAAATTGATGAAAGAAATAAATGAACACAACGGATTACTCTATAGTTTTTTTATTGGCTGCTCTAGCAAACTGTACAACCATTGGTTTCTCCTTCAGCATGTAGCCATTAGTTTCGCTTAGTGCTGTTTCTGCTGTGCTCACCGAAGGGAAAGTCACAAATGCCTGTCCCTTCATCCTGCCTTCCTGCATGACTCTCACATCAAAGCCTGTTAGTTCCTCATCGGTCAAACCTTCAACATATCTCTTGTAAATACTTTTAACATCTTGCTCAGTCACAGTTTTGCCCAAATTTTTGATGTATAATCTCATTGATGGTTGTCCCGGGTGATAGTTTTTGAAGACTGGAAGGATCTTCATATCCTTGTATGATATCCTATTTCGTAACAATTCTGCCTTGCTCACAATGGGTTGGTCTGGTTCTTCTTGTTTTTGTTCAATTTCAACTGGTTGCTCCTCTTTCTGAAATTTCCCAATTTCTCCAATAATTTCAGGCTCTTCAGTAGTAGGCTTTTGCAAAGCAACTTGATGAACATTCAGCATAATTTTCTTTGGTTCTTGTATTGGAATAATAGTTTCAAATACTTCTTGCTGGATTACAGGTTTCTTAATCTTAGCTGCTGGTACAGTGGGTGGTAATTTCAAGGGATTGTGCTTAGGCACTGCTAGTTTTCTCTTCCTTGTTACTAATTTTCTGGCGGGTTGCACTTTATGGTCATCCTCTGCACTTTATGGTCATCCTCTGCACTTGATATTTCTGACTCTGGTTCACTCACCGGCAGTGGAGGTAGTTGTATGTCTCCCACAAAGAAATTCCGATACATTTCTTTGAACAACTCCATTGACTTAGTATTTTCTTGGAATGGTAAATCAAGACACATTTTTTGCATCAGATGTAAAGTTTGTGTATAAAATGGTTTATGTGAAAATAATGCATAAATTATATTGATAGCTATTTCTCGATTGATATCTGGGTATTTGTACTTTAAATGTATTGGTGGAGGTTGATAAAAGTCGATAAATGGATTCCATGCATTCAAAACATTCAGGAATTGCTTTATTGCGTTAGTACCTAGTCTCCGAATTCTGTTCTGCTTCTGGCCTGTCACTTGTAACTGGTTCCTTATCTATAGAGTATTCAACCACTAGTCGTCTGTTGGCTATTTTAAGTTGATGAAGTCGCGAAAGCGATGCTTTCGCTTTATTTTCGCAACTAAATGAAGCAAAAGTGTAGTTTCGTTTGGACCGCGCTTCCCATACTCTTTCAGCTCCAAAATGCTTTAGGAGGCGTTCCTTCTCTTCTAACGATAGTGTAGCTGGTAAATGCCTTATCATTAACACTTTAGACATGTTGTGAATTTACATAATATATCTTTAGTTCTATAACCCTAATTTATGAGAGTCGAAGGGCTACTATTACAATAAAAAATACAAATTAACGACAGCCATCATCCTCTATCCTTGTTCGAGCCAGGGACCAACCATGAACAGCCACCAAGGCTGGTAGGTCCCAATCACCAGCGACTTCATAAAACGATACCGTAACCGTACCCTACCCAACCCATCGAGTTGTGAATACTTATTTATAAAGTGTATCATCTATGGTTGTGAACAAAGAGTTATATAAGTACCTATACGGAGGAGAAAAAGGTTGTAAAGAAGAAAACTCAATATCCACTGTACCATAACCCGTAAATTAATTTGAAAAAGTAAAACCACTTGTCTGTGACACTTTCTGTATTATTTTTTCATTCACTCACTCTCACTCGCTAACTCTGCAGTCTAAATTCAATTTTTTCATTCGCTGTTTGTCTGTGGTTATTGTTTGTGTTTTACGACGTGTGGTTCTGTCGCCGAAAAAAATGTCGAATAAAAAAAACAAAGAAATAGAAGTTCACGACAGTGAAAGTGAGGAAGAACAGGATTCTGGCAGTGAAAAAGACTCAGACTTTGATTCTGATGGTAACTTTGTTGGGGACAAGGTAAGTTTTTAGTTATAACCTAAAAATCACATGGCATGCCGCGTTTTATTTGTTTATTTTCCTTTACGAAAATTTTCTTTTCAATTATTTCTTGTTATATGTGATTATTTTAAAGTTTTGAAAAGAGTCGAAGGTTTGTTCGACTCTTTTGAAAGAAAAATTTCCATTGTTTTGTTTTTCTTTTCAAAACATTATGAAACGAGTGGCACTGAATATTAGTCATACATTCTGCTTTTTGTGCTAAATTTTTTAATCGTGTTTTAGGAGCTACAAGCCGACTTTGAAGGACGTAACCCTGAGGATTGTGACTTCCATGGCATTAGGCAGCTGCTGAGACAACTGTTTCTCAAGTCCAATGTTGAATTGGGTGGACTGGCACAAATCATTATTTGTAAGTTCTTATAAGTATAATTTATTGTAATATTTCTTAATTTTTTTTATCAACAATAATAATAACAATATTTTGAGTTAAATTTTGATCAAAGTTTTAAACTTTTTTTTTTCAGCACAAAACTATGTTGGCAGTGTGGTGAAACAGTGCTTTGATGACGGCCTGGACGATGAAGATGATGATGATGATGGTAGTGATGGAGTGTTTGGCATCACCACGATTATCAATATTACCAAGAGAAAAGTAAGTCCAATTGCAATGACCTCAAGCATTTTTTTTAACTTTGTTGTGTTCTGGGAATTACTCCTGTATTGTGGGTACATTCTGAAACATGCCTCAACTCACATATACAAGACACCCAGGCCCGGAACAACTATCTATAGGCCATACAAATATTTGTTCTTCGGGAATAAACCCAACATGCAATGCAGCAGCCAATAGCTAAACCACTATGCCAACCGTCAAAGCTTTGTGCTCATCCAGAATTTTCCTGCTGGCTTCACTATGTTGTATGTAGATGGGAGGGCTAAAATCCAAACTTATCAACATCCATTATTTATTCTTGTAAGCCACTAATACGCACTAAAAAAAAAAACTAATTCATTTTGCAAGTTTCTGTCCTGTTGCTTCAGACAAATTACTTTTCTGTTTGCATTCATGCTAGCGCTTAGTTAATAATGCATGGCAATGACATTACCTGCGGAGAGAACTGTCACGTGACTAGTGACAGTTCTCTCTGCAACAGTGTTAGTCCAGTAATATCATTGCCATACATTTTGTACTAAGTGTTAGCGTGAATGCTAACAGAAAAGTAATTTGTCTCAAGCAACAGGACAGAAACTTGCAAAATGAATTAGTTTTTTTTTTTTCAACCCCCTGATCTCCCACTTTAAAACATATTACAATTATAAATAAATCTGCAACACTGGAACTATTTGCAGATAAAGTAACTTCCTCCGTCCCACCATTTTATCACACTGATAGTGCTTTTGCAAGTTAAAATCACTACATTATGTTAAAACTCAATTACGCATTCTGGCCCTATCTATAAATATTATAGCCTGGATTGCTAAGTTAAAGCTGCATGCATACAAAGAGCTAAGCTAACATAAGTATTTAATACTAGCTTCTGCTAGCGGCTTGGCCCGCATGGTATTAGTTCTTTCCCCATTATAGCCTGTTATTCTGATGTATAAGCAATATTACTGTAAAGTTTAAAAAAAACTGCATAATCGAAATTCCCCCCAATATCTTTGTAAACGGTTTGAGTACTTCATTCCGAGGGACAAACCCTGTCACACTGCCAATTCTCTTCTCCTTCGTACTCCGCGTCACACTTCTAGCCGCTATAATGGCTCCTTTTCTGTAACTGTAGTGTGTCTCTGGAACTCTCTCCCACACTCCCTCCGTGACAGCCCTTCACTGGAGGTCTTCAAGAAGAAAAATTAAAGAGCACTTCCTTTCACATTGACATAATATTGATATATATTGGTATTTATTTTGTATGTATTATATGTATATATTCGGTTAGTTATACTTATTTATGTAAGTTTATGTTGTACACTGGAATGTGATCACTCTCTATCACTCAAAGGTTTGCTGGTAGAAAACTCAACATTGAGTTAAGCTCGCCTTTGTACATTAACTATTTAATCACTGTGTACTATTTATGTAGTTGTTTGGTGTACTATAAAGAATTAAAATCCATTCAGTAGTTTTTGCTTGAAAGAGTAACAAACATACATCCTCACAAACTTTCACATTTATAATATTAGTAGGATTACCTCAACTATGTGAGCTAAGTTTAGGTGAGTCTGAGAGGTCCTGATAGCTATAACTTGGGGGTCTTTAAGTCAAGAGTGAATGGGTTACTTTAGGCAAGCATGCTCCATCATCAACCACATTGTCGCTTACCATTGGTGAGATAGTAGTCAAGTGTGAGTGTATCAATAATAAAAAAAGTTTAAAATTACTTAGCTGTTCTTTTGGTTTGCAAACAGTGTAAATCAAAAACACTCAATTTCTAACTAGCGATATCGTAAATCTTGTGCAATACTTAAAATTTACCATTAAATTCACTTTCAGGAAGAACAATGCATACAACAGATCCGGACACTGCTCACGACGCTAGCTGAAGAGAATGCGGACGACAGAACTAAAGCACTCATCAAGAAGATACTGGATAATGAGTCACAGCATGTTGGACTTGTCATCAATGAAAGGTAAGATGTAGTCAGACTCACCATCTTTATTTCTAATTAAACGCCTTATTTATAAAACTTGCTGACCAATGCTTCGATTAAATATGGTACCGATTGACGGTACTGACCCACATCTATCCTTCTTTCCGGTAGAAAATGTTGAAATAAGAACCTGCTAAACAGTGTTTATTAGAGTAACCACATTTTTTAATATGAATAACCATAATAATATATACCAAAGAATTGTATTCACTAGAGCCACATTCCCAAAGTAAACTGGACTGCGACCCACCTACACAGAAACTACCAAATACGGAAAAAAGGTGCATAACTACTATGTATGAATGAAGAAATAGTAATAAAAATAAAATTACAATAGATCATCTTACAAGCACTCCTTGCTATTACTGTTTAATTGAATACAAGCAGTGCTATTTAAACGAAAAATATAAATTGGTATCATATTTTTTGTCATTATAGCTTTAGCATTAGTTTTTCAGAGTCCATCCAATATTCGCTCGCGACTCACCTGAGGGTCGCAGACCCATAGCTCGGGAAATACTGCACTAGAATAATAATTGTGTTTCAATAAAAGCAACTGAAAATATAACATGATAATATCTACCAACAAATTAAGTTATACAGGCTGTAACAAAAACGGGTGTTCATATTTGAAATACGGCTTTTGCCAATAGAAAAGAATAACTTCTTCAAGAAAGTATAATGTAAATACCGAAAAAAAAAAATTTTTGTCAGGTGGTGCCCAATTTTTTTTTGGGTATCGTCTTCCTGGACTTCATTTCCCTGGGCAGAAGTCTATGTTACTATCAATTAATATTTGTGATTGCTCATCCCACTTTTCTCGAAAACCATCTACATTAATAAAATAATGTTTTTCTGTTACAACAGGATCCTGAACATTCCCGCAGCCATCAGTGTGCCTCTATTCTCTTCCCTGCAAAATGAACTGGACAAAGCGACAAAGAAGAACATGCCATACACATTCCAGTACCTCATATGGATCTGCAAGACTTACAATACTGGAGGTATGTATGTTAAAAGTTACTGGCAGAATGTGGATGTAATACACCTCTGCCCTGCAGGGAATACATTACTTTTGATTAAAAAAAAAACGTTGCCGTACACTAGGAATTTCTCCTGTATCGTTGGTGCGATCACAAACATGCAAACTCGCATACACATAACACCCAGACCCAGAACAACTAGGCCATGCAAATATTTGTTCCGTGCGGGAAATGAACCCAGCAGCCAATTGCTCAACCACTGCGCCAACCATGCTGTGCTGCATGTGTTATATGTATATTTCGAAACCAGTACCCCATATTTCAGGAGTTGGGTCTGCAAACATTAGACGACACCCACAAGAGAGTCCCACAAAGTGTTATTACGATAATATGTCCATTAGGATCTATCAGCAGCAATGCAGCTTGGTATTGTGCCTAGGAATAGAAATAAACTCGCCCCCAATTAAAAGTCGAAGTCTGAAGTTCGTTTTTCGCTGCGCTGCACCCCACCTCGCAATGTCATTTGAATTTGCTGCTGCGTAGCGACTCGCCTCGTGTTCTCGACCGTCATTAAATTTGAATCTATGTACCTGTACATGGTAGTTCAAACATAACTTGCAAAATGTGGGTATGCCTCTCTGTCTATTCCTTAGGGGATTACAGACCTGCCGGGGTGGGTAGCCGGGAGTGATCGAAAGAGTCAGATTCAGAACATGGGTGGATTTTAGTCAGTAAAAGTTTGACAAGCCCTCCCGCTCCACCCAGAACGGAAGATGATAATTGATGATTTCCCACGCTATAAAAAAGGGGAATACAGACGAAGTATGTCATGTATATTAATAATAATATGTCAATTTGTAAACAATATATTGTTTGATATGAAATAATGATGTTTGTGTGACTGCATACCTCAGTTGAAGTGGCTTTGTTTTGACTATTCATGCAACTGAATGGTAAAGAATGAAAAACAATTTTATACCTAACTTTTATAAAGGGCGGTAGAAATGTCTGTTTGCCTACCACATCATCGCTTACCAGCAGGTGATATAGTGGTAAAACGCAAGCCTGACCAATAAAAAAAAATGTGATAAATCCTGTGTGACGATCATATTACATGAATTTTAAACATAACTGGAGAAATACTTTTTCTTTTGAACCAATGGTTTCCTAAATTTTTACCCAACTGCAAGGAAAGTGTTCTTAAATACTCCAGTCCAGAGGCTCCAGAAGCTGACCACATTAATTGCAGCGTCGGTAGCGTTCATTTGGTCCTCTATAGGCACTTGGAGCATTCCAGTATGTGAGTCGTGTTCTGGACAGGTGCCCCTGTCCACACTCACATTGGGGGAAATGTGGGTGTAAGTTTATAAGCACCTCCGCCTAATACTTCGGGGAATACAGCGGTAATTGTAATGTTGTTTAATTTATTTCCAAATTCGGGACCCCATAATTCAACCTAGGAATCAAACTCGAAAACAATAACTATTTGCACTTTCTATACTCGAATCTTTTGAAATTAAAAACAAACATTATTTTCTACCCAAGCTGTGTGGAAAATGCATGATGCCATACTTTATCTTCAACGTAAACTAATTTCCTCTTACCATTCATTACAGAGGAATCTTCAGAAGTACTGTTCGCGAATCAAGAAGAGAAGCCGATCGCAGATGAGGCTCTGGCGAGCTTCGACGTGGATGTCACCGAGCAGGCTGAGCTCTCGCAGTGGGACTACGAGGGAGGCGCGCTGACGCCTTGCAGAAAGGTAATGAACTGAAGCGACCATTACATTATATATTATGCAAAGCGCCATGTTAGCTAGCGTGCTAAATTTGTATCGTGTAAAGACAGACTCTGCCACGCTTTGTCATCTAGTGCGTTAACTAACACTCATTAATTTAGCACTCTACAAATTGGCATTATCTAAAGTAATATTCCAAAAAGACAGCATATTTTTTTTTACTACACCCCATAAAATTCATCTCATCAGTCCTTCCCTCCCAAATTATGAATACAAAAATAGAAAATAAATATTATTTTATAGTATAGAGGTAAAATCGTTTGTAGGACGTATTTTCAGGGATTACTATATTTGTTTCACTGATACTAAGCTACACTATCGCTTTGTTAAGGGCACGGGGTCTCATCTAGAACAAAGAAACTTTAGTTCAAATATTTGTATAGTGACACATTTTGAAACAGTAAAACTGTTATGAAGTGCCAAAAATACTATAAAGTAATTCCTCAATGTGTGAGAAAATATTGGTAAGACTTTATGTAAATTCATTCAACTTGCAAGCCGTCGCTGCTAACACCATCTAGCGAGGAGTAGAGGACGGGACCTAACAAAGAACAAAAGTTGCTTGTGCAAGTCGAAAGCCCGTAGTTACGGCGGTACCGTTTCTATGTATGGGATGAGACATACCCGGGCCTGCGGACGGCCAGTAATGGGTAGCTCGCCGTCCGATCAGCACCAGGCCCGAGAGTCGACGGCGCGTAGTGTTCCACGCGCGCCTCAAAGAGTTGTCAGTAAGAGACGGGGCCCGTCATGGCCGATGCCTGCCCGGGGTTGAGGATAAATTCGAAACAGAGTTACCTCGCCCCTGGGCACTCAAAGGCAAGAAGGAACAGGGGTGGGTTTTAGTCAGTAAGAGTCTGACACGCCCTCCCGCTCCGCCCAGAGCAGGAGAAGTCATAGGATGATTTCCCACCCCACAAAAAAAAAAAAAAATGGGATGAGACATCTGTACGCTAGTATTATATTATCTGTGGTTATGGGCTACTTTTTACCCGAAAATGCGCTGCTCCTGTGGGATACGCCACGCGAGCTATGAAGCGGGCATAAACTAGTTGGATAAGTACAGTTGATATTCCGACACCCTGCCTATCCCTTTTGGGGAATAGTTAACACGTAAAATGTCCAAAACGATTTGCTCCTGAAACAGTACATCCATTCTTATTTTGCATAAAGCTATGATTTGTCTGGGCTATGTCATGACCAAGAGGCATATGTTTTACTTCGATTCATAAATCATAACACACACGAGGACATCCCTCTAAAATATGATAGTCTAGTAACTAGACCCTAGTTCATACGTGCAGTTAAAAAAAAATCGTCGAAGTGTAATGGAGGTATGGCCTACATGTAGTGCACGGACATCATGACTAACTTGTACAGTGCCATATATGTAGTGCATGGACAGTGAACATTTAGTTAAGTTACGATCTCTTATTTCTTTACTTCTCAACCTTCTAATTGTTTTCTTAATTGTTTCAGATCCTAATATTCGACGGCAGTAAATTCAATCACCTGGTGAGACTTATCAAGGAAGAAGTGGAGGCCGTCTGATCTTGCTTTTATCACATCTGTGACTACATATTTATCCCATACAATGCGTTGTATTCGTATTTATATTTTTATTATTACATACATATTAAACGTAAGCTTTACCTATTTTTGTCTTTGATTTATTCATAACATAACATCTACCTGTATTCAAGTAGTTACCACGATAATAATATAATACTGGCGTAGTGTTATGCAGTTACTGAGGTTGGCTTGTAGATGGGCACTCGCTCCATGTAAAAAAGTGGTATTCATTTAAGCCGATTACCGCAGGACCACCAACGCCAATCGCTTCCATATTTGGTAAATAATTGGTACCTTAGTAGTTATCGAGAAAATCGACTTTGAAGGTGGTACGGCGGTAGTCACGCTCCGTTCAGCAGGACCACCATGAGCGCCGAAAAAGGGGGGCATGCTACAGCTATTCTAAGTATACAAATAATTATAAGTGATTCATATCGTAAAACCTACGTCATTAACAAAGATTTAACAGGACGTGGGTAACGATTGGTTATTTTTTCCAATATACCTAGGTACACAGTTTGTATAAAAAATTGATATTGAACTGTTTGTTACGATTTTGGCATCCATAATTTTATGCGCACGAGTGTACAATCATCTACTAAACAGTTCAAAACCATTGACAACTTATCGGGTTATACGCGGAGATTTAGTATGGAAAAGTAATGAAAGCTAATTTCTCTTAAAATAAAACACTTAGGAATCTGAATTTTCGGTTACTGTAACTGCTATAAGGGTACTAATAATAAAACCCGTGATTTTTTCCCAAATTTATACAGAAGTATAAATTTGGAAAAAAATCAGGGGTTTTTAATAAAGAAATCTTGAAATGAAAATTTAACACCGTGACTACCGCCACCCCACTAATGGCATGGTATATCTCGTAAACTACTGGAGTACTAATTTTATCTTGCAGGGTACTAATTTTCTATGTAGGTTTGAGGAAAGCGACAAGCTCCTCAAACTTTTAATCAACATTGAAAATCGTGGTCCTGATAAACGAGCGCGCATATGTTAATCATCTTTGTTTTGTCGGTAAATACAAATGTTTCAGTTCTGATTTATTTACGTTAGGAATCACATAAAAGGGTACTAATTATTTGTTACCTACTTAAAATTGCTGTAGCATGCCCCCTTTTTCGGCGCTCATGGTGGTCCTGCTGAACGGAGCGTGACTACCGACGGACCACCTTCAAAGTCGATTTTTTTCCAAAGACTACTAAGGTACCAAATATGGAAGCGATTGGCGTTGGTGGTCTTGCGGTAGTCATGTACATGATGTTGGGCATGTGTATGTTAGAATTGAGGGTCAAATAGTCAAAAAGAATATATTATGTACTATAATTATAATAGTTATGGGTCACATGTCACACCCCTAGTAAAAAGTAAAGGCACAACTTGAAATTATAGTGTTTGTGTTTTATGGGCTCAAGCACACCTTAAAATTGACGGTTGTGAAATAGTTCGCTCAAACTATAGGGTGACTGGTAATTAGTGACCGATAGGTACTTAAATACGTGATTGTACTCATGATTATAAACAACTTTCCCAAAGAAACTTTCTTTTTAACCGACTTCAAAAAAAGGAGGAGGTTCTCAATTCGACTGTATTTTTATTTTTTTTTTTTTTAATGTTTGTTACCTCATAACTTCTGACAACGTGAACCGATTTTGAAGATTTTTTTTTATTTGAAAGCTGTTGCTTCACATTTGGTCCCATTTTAATTTGGTGAAGATCTGATGAAGGACTTCGGAGATACACAATGGAACTCTTCAATAAATGATAGCAAACCTTCCAGAATTGCTGCAATCGCATGTCTGTACATTGTTTTCACCACTTCACAACATTACATCACGCTGATGCGCTGTGAAGGGGTATACAGATTTGTACAGTTCACCCTGATACACCCTAATTTCACCAACTACGTTCAAATTCCCTATTTTTGAGGCTATCAATTCGGGCATAACTTTACTATTAATTTAGTTTTAGAATGGGGTAAAACAACTAAAAAGTGAAAAATAAAAAACTTTTTACAAAAAAATACAACCGACTTCCTTAAATAATACTAAAAAATGCAAAATAACTTTAATTTCGGAAGTCGGTGTCAAATAACGAAGAAACCAAACTAGAAACACCGACTTCCGAAATTAAAGTTATTTTGCATTTTTTAGTATTATTCAAGGAAGTCGGTTGTATTTTTTTTGTAAAAAGTTTTTTTTAATACGTATTCACTTTTATCACAATAACAACAGTTTGAAATATGAGCGCGCGCGCGCGCGGGGCCCGTGACCGCCGCGGTCAGCTCTTAGACGCGGTCTCGTTACTACCGTACCGACTAATACTTTTAAGATGCAACGTATGTCCGCATAACTACAAAATATCTAGGAAAGCGCGCGCCGTAACATTGAAAGTAGGCACGATCTACCAGCTGATAGTCTGACCTCGGGAAAGGGCAAATGTACTAGTAGTAGCGTCTCACACTCCCACGCCGCTCGCATCGCTCCCTTTGCCTCAGTGCGTCTAACAGCTGATCGCGGTGGTCACTGCCCTCACGCGCGCGCGAATTTCGAACTGTTGTTATTGTGATAAAAGTGAATACGTATTAAAAAAAAAAGTTTCTTTGGGAAAGTTGTTTGTAATCATGAGTACAATCACGTGTTTAAGTATCGGTCACTAATTACCAGTCACCCTATATGTGTCGCAGGAAGATGATGATCCTACTATCTAAATCGATTGGATGAAGTTTGTTACTCAATCACACCAGAACGGCTGGATGAAATTAGGCACAGAGATAGATAGATAGTTTCGCACATCCTACTAATATTATGAAAGTTTTGTAAGTTTGTGTTTCAGTCACGCAAAGCTATTTAATTAGGTCAATAGGGCACTCTATGTGACTCGGCTAAACACCCTTATTTCAGAATTTGTGACACGAAGTAGCGTCACAAATTCTGAAATAAGGGTGTTTAGCTGTCACATAGTGTTATTGACCTAATTAAATGCAAGCTATTTTGAAGATTTGTCCAGCCAGCCTGAGTCACATAAAAACGGCTGAAGGTATTGCAATGAAATTTTGCACACAGAACCTGGATTAAAACAGGCTTTTCACCATGCAGGCAAAGCCTCTGGCAAAAGCTAGTTGGAAATAAAACAAGAATGTTTTATTAATACTTTTATTATGATTATGACACGGTCACAGATCTCTTAAACTATACTAAGTTAATTTTACCTCTTGATTTAGAATATAATCTTCCCTTACACAATAGATCTACAAAAGAAAAACAAAACAATATTTGATAGAAAACTTAAATAAACGAATGTTTACTTGTCATTATATTTAAACGAATTTTCCGTCAATTCCTGTTTAAGTGTTATTACCATAGACTACTTTAGACAGATATAAAGCATCTTTCATCATAAAATCTCTCAAAGAACAAAGTCCTTTTAGAATCTTGGAGTTTTGATCCATTTTTTGTATGTCAGTTTCTGTGAGGTTCTTGTCCTGGGCTAGGTAGCCATTGATAGCTTCCTCAGTCATCCAGTGCGCTGGGATCTTGTGCATGTTGAACTGTGCTGGATCTGGGTTGCTTGGCATGGGGGTTAAAGACTTCTCCCATGGTGTTATGTACTTCTGTTCAGAGTGTAGGCCTTCGATGTATCTGTGGAGAAAAGTGGGGGAGTTAGATTTCTGCGCATTTTTGGCTGTGATTTATCTCCAGTCTTAGTATCAAGGTCTTTACCATCTAGCCTATTGCGACCTTATAGATGGTAGGTATGAGGTATAGGGTGCAAAGATCCTCATTCGTCATAAAAGGAATATGACCAAGCGGTCATTTTGTCTGGTGGGCAACTGATTGATGGTTCTTGGCGGGCTGTTGTAGTCGCACGGATAACTGCATAACAAAGTAGGATTTGTGCGACGTCAAGGTCAGACATTATAGTTGGGAAATGACAGTGTCAGCACTTTCTGAACGTCAAAGTTTTACAAAAAGTATCCTGAAACGTTCGGGCGTCGCCACTTCGTAGTGTTTTACACCGCTACAGTTGTATCATCACTACATATTAAAAAACAAAGTCCCTCACCGTGTCTGTTTGCGATAAACTACTGAACGGATTTTCATGCGGTTTTCACCAATATAAAAAGTGATTCATGAGGAAGGTTTAGGCTTAGACTATGAAAGGTTATAGACGGAGTGTCAAAAGCCAGCAATCTGAAGTACCAGAATGAGAAGCCGGCTTGTATCTGTACACGCGAAATAAGCTCACATAGACAAAATGAGAAGCCGATACGTCATCGTTACGTTCGTCAAGGTCACTCATACATTTTAACGATCCTGCTTCATTTAATGTCCAATGACGTTCCGTCTGAGCAGTGGTGGACCAGTGGTATTGGCCGCGACTTACAAGTTATAGGTCCTGAGTTCAAACCCAGACAGGCGCTTTACTTTGTGTAAATTACTTCATCACCACTGCTCGGAAAACATCGTCAGGAAACCGGCATGTCCTAGAACCAAAAATTCAAAGACATGTGACATCCACTAATCCGCATTGGGCCCGCGTGGTGGATAACGGTCCACACCCTCTCACAGAGAGGCTTGTGTCCCAGCAGTGGGGACATTAAAAAGGCTGATGAGGACGATGATGACGTTCCGTCTATAACCTTTCATAGTTTAAGTGTTTAGGTATATAATTTTTACCAATGCGAAGCTAGGGGCGGGTCGCTAGTTACCTGATATAGGCCTCGGAATGCGTGAGTCTCTGCGCGCGTGGTGGTGCGGCCACGAACAGCGGGTCGAGCGGCGGGCGCGAGGCGGGCGGAGCCACAGTGAGCGTGGCGGTGCCCTCGCCCGCGCCCGGGGACGGCGTGTTGCGTGCTAGCGGAGACATGCCTGACACTGGGGAATGGAACATTTCTCTAATAAAATACCTCTGTTGAGTGCCCTGTCCATTGACACGGAGCGGAATTGCGGAGTTAGGCCGAATTATTGAGCGGGCAGCGGCGGGATATTAAGTTCAGTTTTACGCGCTGCGGCCGGTTTTCCCGCTTCCCAATTTTGAATGAATTTTTAAACTAGTTCGCAAATCCCTGCCCGCTGAAGTGGAGCGGAGATTTTATGCAATTCCATTGGCTAATATTGGCACAGCTCCGCTCTGCCTCCTAGCCAAATAACTTTTATAATAGCACTAACGCTAACGCTTCGTGCAAAATGTATGGCAAGGACGTTACCTGCGGGGAGAACTGTCACGTGACTCACGCCCAGTAATGTCGTTGCCATACATTTTGCACGAAGCATCAGCGTTAACGTTAACAGAAAAGTATTTTGTCTAACCCCCCTGCTCCTCTTCTCACCGCTCTAGTGGACAGGCAGTCTTATAGCTCAAATACATGTCGCGGCACCCAAATCTGAATGTCAGTAGAAATGGATTATGTGATATACACAAACAACTCAATTTTATAATCACACACGAATTGAAGTGCTTTTTTCATAAGTTTGACGCCTTCTGGGGCAGTTGGGTAAATACCGGTAATAAATCATTTTTTTTAATAATTTTGTTTCAGCAATAATTAAATTGTTTGCGTGCCAACTACGCTTCTATAAAAGTTAAATAAAAACCACCCAAGTGTGTGTGTCGCACATTTAGGGTTCCGTACCATATGAGGGAAATCAATATTTTGGTATTTGTTAGTAAAATAAACGTAATAATAAACATTGGTGCCAATTCTCTTGTTCAATAACTAAACTAAAATTAGATAATCGCTATCTTTTACTAAAAGGCAGTGCGAGACGAGAAAAGGACGGCTATAGTTATGAACTAATTTAGAGATGTCAAACTACATAGTTTACGCCTTGCGCTTTACCGTGTTTTTAGTCGACATATTTTTAAGTGTACCCTTAATTTGTATAGAAATATTAGTTCAACTAAATTTGACAGCTCTAATTTACGTCCGTCTCTTTCTTGTTTTATTAGAGAGTAAAAGATAGCAATAGCCGAAATTAAGTTTAGTTTGTGAAAACCAGAATCAGCAACATTATCACCAAATTTCAAGTTCATAGGTCAATGGGAAATTAAAAAAAAAATATTCGGAACAAAATTTTGTGACAGATAGACGGACACGTGAACGACAGCAATAGGGCTCCGTTTAAACCATTCGGGTACAGAACCCTAAAAATGGGTACGATAGGTTAGTATTCTTACCTCCTGGTGACATTACACCACTGCGCACGTTAGGGGTGAACTGTTTCGGCGGTTTCTTTGACGAAGGTACAAAGTTCCTGGAATATGAAAATCAAAATTAAAAACTGACCAATGCACACAGTTAAAGAAAGTTGGCCAAGTAAATTATTTCGTTTTAATCAAACTATTTATCAAATTACCACGTAACGTACTGGCGCTTGCCCGGGGGTGGAGGATAAATGCCCGGGGGTGGAGGATAAATTCGAAAGAGTTACCTCGCCCCCGGGCACTCGAGGCAGGGAGGAACAGGGGTGGGTTTTAGTCAGTAAGAGTCTGACACACCCTTCCGCTCCACCCTAGAGCGGAAGAAGTCATAGGATGATTTACCAACCCCAAAAAAAAAAAAAAAAAAAAAAAAAACGTACTGGCGCTTATTATGCAAAAGGGAATATTGCATTCTTACAACATCTGAACTAAATTACCTGGACTTCTCTTGCATTAATATCAGTTGTCCGTTCCCCTTAATAACATGTAGTCTTACCAAGGAGTATCTGGGTCTTGGAGGTAATATAGGCTGTCGCTCCTTGTAAAATACTGGTCAAAGTCAGCTGCATACTAGAAGTTGATCCCAACATAGCCGGGAAAAAGTTGCAGATGAAGTTATGATATAAGTTATCATAACTTCATCGTCAACTTTGTGGCGCACGGCCATCAGTCGGCCATTGCCCGGCGTGGCAGGTTGGGTGTATACAGGGTGTAAGGCACATGAACGGACATTCGTGTACTAGTGATTCAGTACACGATTCTGGACCCCCTAGCGTTGGAATTTGTCGTCGGCCTTTTCCTATTTTTTTCACTTTAAACTGAAGACATTTTAAATGAAAAAATAATGAATTAAATTTTTTAAAAACGACGAAAAATTCCAACGCTAGGGGGTCCAGAATCATGTACTGAATCACTAGTACACGTATGTGCGTTCATGTACCTTACACCCTGTATAGGGTGACTGGTAATTAGTGACCGATACTTTAACACGTGATTGTACTCATGACAACAAACAACTTTTACTAAAGGACCAAACCTGAAATCGCGAACATAAATGTACTGAACAGCAGATTTTTTTCGCGATTAAAGTAAAAGTTGTTTGTTATCATGAGTACAATCACGTGTGTAAGTATCGGTCACTAATTACCAGTCATCCTATATAATAATATGTATAGTTAATGAAACTTGTATAGTTTACCTGGACCTCTCATGCACGGCCATCAGTCGGCCATTGCCCTTGTTGACGTGTAGGTCCCGCACGTGGCGCAGTAAGCGCGGCAGGTTGGGGAAGGGCGCCTGTGTCTATATATGTATAGTTAATGTAGCTTGTATAGTTTACCTGGACCTCTCATGCACGGCCATCAGTCGGCCATTGCCCTTGTTGACGTGTAGGTCCCGCACGTGGCGCAGTAAGCGCGGCAGGTTGGGGAAGGGCGCCTGTGTCTATATATGTATAGTTAATGTAGCTTGTATAGTTTACCTGGACCTCTCATGCACGGCCATCAGTCGGCCATTGCCCTTGTTGACGTGTAGGTCCCGCACGTGGCGCAGTAAGCGCGGCAGGTTGGGGAAGGGCGCCTGTGTCTATATATGTATAGTTAATGTAGCTTGTATAGTTTACCTGGACCTCTCATGCACGGCCATCAGTCGGCCATTGCCCTTGTTGACGTGTAGGTCCCGCACGTGGCGCAGTAAGCGCGGCAGGTTGGGGAAGGGCGCCTGTGTCTATATATGTATAGTTAATGTAGCTTGTATAGTTTACCTGGACCTCTCATGCACGGCCATCAGTCGGCCATTGCCCTTGTTGACGTGTAGGTCCCGCACGTGGCGCAGTAAGCGCGGCAGGTTGGGGAAGGGCGCCTGTGTCTATATATGTATAGTTAATGTAGCTTGTATAGTTTACCTGGACCTCTCATGCACGGCCATCAGTCGGCCATTGCCCTTGTTGACGTGTAGGTCCCGCACGTGGCGCAGTAAGCGCGGCAGGTTGGGGAAGGGCGCCTGTGTCTATATATGTATAGTTAATGTAGCTTGTATAGTTTACCTGGACCTCTCATGCACGGCCATCAGTCGGCCATTGCCCTTGTTGACGTGTAGGTCCCGCACGTGGCGCAGTAAGCGCGGCAGGTTGGGGAAGGGCGCCTGTGTCTATATATGTATAGTTAATGTAGCTTGTATAGTTTACCTGGACCTCTCATGCACGGCCATCAGTCGGCCATTGCCCTTGTTGACGTGTAGGTCCCGCACGTGGCGCAGTAAGCGCGGCAGGTTGGGGAAGGGCGCCTGTGTCTATATATGTATAGTTAATGTAGCTTGTATAGTTTACCTGGACCTCTCATGCACGGCCATCAGTCGGCCATTGCCCTTGTTGACGTGTAGGTCCCGCACGTGGCGCAGTAAGCGCGGCAGGTTGGGGAAGGGCGCCTGTGTCTATATATGTATAGTTAATGTAGCTTGTATAGTTTACCTGGACCTCTCATGCACGGCCATCAGTCGGCCATTGCCCTTGTTGACGTGTAGGTCCCGCACGTGGCGCAGTAAGCGCGGCAGGTTGGGGAAGGGCGCCTGTGTCTATATATGTATAGTTAATGTAGCTTGTATAGTTTACCTGGACCTCTCATGCACGGCCATCAGTCGGCCATTGCCCTTGTTGACGTGTAGGTCCCGCACGTGGCGCAGTAAGCGCGGCAGGTTGGGGAAGGGCGCCTGTGTCTATATATGTATAGTTAATGTAGCTTGTATAGTTTACCTGGACCTCTCATGCACGGCCATCAGTCGGCCATTGCCCTTGTTGACGTGTAGGTCCCGCACGTGGCGCAGTAAGCGCGGCAGGTTGGGGAAGGGCGCCTGTGTCTATATATGTATAGTTAATGTAGCTTGTATAGTTTACCTGGACCTCTCATGCACGGCCATCAGTCGGCCATTGCCCTTGTTGACGTGTAGGTCCCGCACGTGGCGCAGTAAGCGCGGCAGGTTGGGGAAGGGCGCCTGTGTCTATATATGTATAGTTAATGTAGCTTGTATAGTTTACCTGGACCTCTCATGCACGGCCATCAGTCGGCCATTGCCCTTGTTGACGTGTAGGTCCCGCACGTGGCGCAGTAAGCGCGGCAGGTTGGGGAAGGGCGCCTGTGTCTATATATGTATAGTTAATGTAGCTTGTATAGTTTACCTGGACCTCTCATGCACGGCCATCAGTCGGCCATTGCCCTTGTTGACGTGTAGGTCCCGCACGTGGCGCAGTAAGCGCGGCAGGTTGGGGAAGGGCGCCTGTGTCTATATATGTATAGTTAATGTAGCTTGTATAGTTTACCTGGACCTCTCATGCACGGCCATCAGTCGGCCATTGCCCTTGTTGACGTGTAGGTCCCGCACGTGGCGCAGTAAGCGCGGCAGGTTGGGGAAGGGCGCCTGTGTCTATATATGTATAGTTAATGTAGCTTGTATAGTTTACCTGGACCTCTCATGCACGGCCATCAGTCGGCCATTGCCCTTGTTGACGTGTAGGTCCCGCACGTGGCGCAGTAAGCGCGGCAGGTTGGGGAAGGGCGCCTGTGTCTATATATGTATAGTTAATGTAGCTTGTATAGTTTACCTGGACCTCTCATGCACGGCCATCAGTCGGCCATTGCCCTTGTTGACGTGTAGGTCCCGCACGTGGCGCAGTAAGCGCGGCAGGTTGGGGAAGGGCGCCTGTGTCTATATATGTATAGTTAATGTAGCTTGTATAGTTTACCTGGACCTCTCATGCACGGCCATCAGTCGGCCATTGCCCTTGTTGACGTGTAGGTCCCGCACGTGGCGCAGTAAGCGCGGCAGGTTGGGGAAGGGCGCCTGTGTCTATATATGTATAGTTAATGTAGCTTGTATAGTTTACCTGGACCTCTCATGCACGGCCATCAGTCGGCCATTGCCCTTGTTGACGTGTAGGTCCCGCACGTGGCGCAGTAAGCGCGGCAGGTTGGGGAAGGGCGCCTGTGTCTATATATGTATAGTTAATGTAGCTTGTATAGTTTACCTGGACCTCTCATGCACGGCCATCAGTCGGCCATTGCCCTTGTTGACGTGTAGGTCCCGCACGTGGCGCAGTAAGCGCGGCAGGTTGGGGAAGGGCGCCTGTGTCTATATATGTATAGTTAATGTAGCTTGTATAGTTTACCTGGACCTCTCATGCACGGCCATCAGTCGGCCATTGCCCTTGTTGACGTGTAGGTCCCGCACGTGGCGCAGTAAGCGCGGCAGGTTGGGGAAGGGCGCCTGTGTCTATATATGTATAGTTAATGTAGCTTGTATAGTTTACCTGGACCTCTCATGCACGGCCATCAGTCGGCCATTGCCCTTGTTGACGTGTAGGTCCCGCACGTGGCGCAGTAAGCGCGGCAGGTTGGGGAAGGGCGCCTGTGTCTATATATGTATAGTTAATGTAGCTTGTATAGTTTACCTGGACCTCTCATGCACGGCCATCAGTCGGCCATTGCCCTTGTTGACGTGTAGGTCCCGCACGTGGCGCAGTAAGCGCGGCAGGTTGGGGAAGGGCGCCTGTGTCTATATATGTATAGTTAATGTAGCTTGTATAGTTTACCTGGACCTCTCATGCACGGCCATCAGTCGGCCATTGCCCTTGTTGACGTGTAGGTCCCGCACGTGGCGCAGTAAGCGCGGCAGGTTGGGGAAGGGCGCCTGTGTCTATATATGTATAGTTAATGTAGCTTGTATAGTTTACCTGGACCTCTCATGCACGGCCATCAGTCGGCCATTGCCCTTGTTGACGTGTAGGTCCCGCACGTGGCGCAGTAAGCGCGGCAGGTTGGGGAAGGGCGCCTGTGTCTATATATGTATAGTTAATGTAGCTTGTATAGTTTACCTGGACCTCTCATGCACGGCCATCAGTCGGCCATTGCCCTTGTTGACGTGTAGGTCCCGCACGTGGCGCAGTAAGCGCGGCAGGTTGGGGAAGGGCGCCTGTGTCTATATATGTATAGTTAATGTAGCTTGTATAGTTTACCTGGACCTCTCATGCACGGCCATCAGTCGGCCATTGCCCTTGTTGACGTGTAGGTCCCGCACGTGGCGCAGTAAGCGCGGCAGGTTGGGGAAGGGCGCCTGTGTCTATATATGTATAGTTAATGTAGCTTGTATAGTTTACCTGGACCTCTCATGCACGGCCATCAGTCGGCCATTGCCCTTGTTGACGTGTAGGTCCCGCACGTGGCGCAGTAAGCGCGGCAGGTTGGGGAAGGGCGCCTGTGTCTATATATGTATAGTTAATGTAGCTTGTATAGTTTACCTGGACCTCTCATGCACGGCCATCAGTCGGCCATTGCCCTTGTTGACGTGTAGGTCCCGCACGTGGCGCAGTAAGCGCGGCAGGTTGGGGAAGGGCGCCTGTGTCTATATATGTATAGTTAATGTAGCTTGTATAGTTTACCTGGACCTCTCATGCACGGCCATCAGTCGGCCATTGCCCTTGTTGACGTGTAGGTCCCGCACGTGGCGCAGTAAGCGCGGCAGGTTGGGGAAGGGCGCCTGTGTCTATATATGTATAGTTAATGTAGCTTGTATAGTTTACCTGGACCTCTCATGCACGGCCATCAGTCGGCCATTGCCCTTGTTGACGTGTAGGTCCCGCACGTGGCGCAGTAAGCGCGGCAGGTTGGGGAAGGGCGCCTGTGTCTATATATGTATAGTTAATGTAGCTTGTATAGTTTACCTGGACCTCTCATGCACGGCCATCAGTCGGCCATTGCCCTTGTTGACGTGTAGGTCCCGCACGTGGCGCAGTAAGCGCGGCAGGTTGGGGAAGGGCGCCTGTGTCTATATATGTATAGTTAATGTAGCTTGTATAGTTTACCTGGACCTCTCATGCACGGCCATCAGTCGGCCATTGCCCTTGTTGACGTGTAGGTCCCGCACGTGGCGCAGTAAGCGCGGCAGGTTGGGGAAGGGCGCCTGTGTCTATATATGTATAGTTAATGTAGCTTGTATAGTTTACCTGGACCTCTCATGCACGGCCATCAGTCGGCCATTGCCCTTGTTGACGTGTAGGTCCCGCACGTGGCGCAGTAAGCGCGGCAGGTTGGGGAAGGGCGCCTGTGTCTATATATGTATAGTTAATGTAGCTTGTATAGTTTACCTGGACCTCTCATGCACGGCCATCAGTCGGCCATTGCCCTTGTTGACGTGTAGGTCCCGCACGTGGCGCAGTAAGCGCGGCAGGTTGGGGAAGGGCGCCTGTGTCTATATATGTATAGTTAATGTAGCTTGTATAGTTTACCTGGACCTCTCATGCACGGCCATCAGTCGGCCATTGCCCTTGTTGACGTGTAGGTCCCGCACGTGGCGCAGTAAGCGCGGCAGGTTGGGGAAGGGCGCCTGTGTCTATATATGTATAGTTAATGTAGCTTGTATAGTTTACCTGGACCTCTCATGCACGGCCATCAGTCGGCCATTGCCCTTGTTGACGTGTAGGTCCCGCACGTGGCGCAGTAAGCGCGGCAGGTTGGGGAAGGGCGCCTGTGTCTATATATGTATAGTTAATGTAGCTTGTATAGTTTACCTGGACCTCTCATGCACGGCCATCAGTCGGCCATTGCCCTTGTTGACGTGTAGGTCCCGCACGTGGCGCAGTAAGCGCGGCAGGTTGGGGAAGGGCGCCTGTGTCTATATATGTATAGTTAATGTAGCTTGTATAGTTTACCTGGACCTCTCATGCACGGCCATCAGTCGGCCATTGCCCTTGTTGACGTGTAGGTCCCGCACGTGGCGCAGTAAGCGCGGCAGGTTGGGGAAGGGCGCCTGTGTCTATATATGTATAGTTAATGTAGCTTGTATAGTTTACCTGGACCTCTCATGCACGGCCATCAGTCGGCCATTGCCCTTGTTGACGTGTAGGTCCCGCACGTGGCGCAGTAAGCGCGGCAGGTTGGGGAAGGGCGCCTGTGTCTATATATGTATAGTTAATGTAGCTTGTATAGTTTACCTGGACCTCTCATGCACGGCCATCAGTCGGCCATTGCCCTTGTTGACGTGTAGGTCCCGCACGTGGCGCAGTAAGCGCGGCAGGTTGGGGAAGGGCGCCTGTGTCTATATATGTATAGTTAATGTAGCTTGTATAGTTTACCTGGACCTCTCATGCACGGCCATCAGTCGGCCATTGCCCTTGTTGACGTGTAGGTCCCGCACGTGGCGCAGTAAGCGCGGCAGGTTGGGGAAGGGCGCCTGTGTCTATATATGTATAGTTAATGTAGCTTGTATAGTTTACCTGGACCTCTCATGCACGGCCATCAGTCGGCCATTGCCCTTGTTGACGTGTAGGTCCCGCACGTGGCGCAGTAAGCGCGGCAGGTTGGGGAAGGGCGCCTGTGTCTATATATGTATAGTTAATGTAGCTTGTATAGTTTACCTGGACCTCTCATGCACGGCCATCAGTCGGCCATTGCCCTTGTTGACGTGTAGGTCCCGCACGTGGCGCAGTAAGCGCGGCAGGTTGGGGAAGGGCGCCTGTGTCTATATATGTATAGTTAATGTAGCTTGTATAGTTTACCTGGACCTCTCATGCACGGCCATCAGTCGGCCATTGCCCTTGTTGACGTGTAGGTCCCGCACGTGGCGCAGTAAGCGCGGCAGGTTGGGGAAGGGCGCCTGTGTCTATATATGTATAGTTAATGTAGCTTGTATAGTTTACCTGGACCTCTCATGCACGGCCATCAGTCGGCCATTGCCCTTGTTGACGTGTAGGTCCCGCACGTGGCGCAGTAAGCGCGGCAGGTTGGGGAAGGGCGCCTGTGTCTATATATGTATAGTTAATGTAGCTTGTATAGTTTACCTGGACCTCTCATGCACGGCCATCAGTCGGCCATTGCCCTTGTTGACGTGTAGGTCCCGCACGTGGCGCAGTAAGCGCGGCAGGTTGGGGAAGGGCGCCTGTCCCTTGCGCACGCGCGCACAGTTGCGCCACACGCACGGGTATTCACTGAGAATACCGCGGTAGTGTTGTTGGACGTGGCCGGCTGCCGAAACGCATGTTGGGAGAAATAGAAAGGTCAGATTGTGTCACGGGTGGTGACATTAGGAGTGACGCGTATTTATCGTAACAGATATAAATCACAGGTATTCGTAGATACTAGATAACAGTTGTTCCTGTGATATCATATACCTGTTAAAAATATCATTCATAATTCACAATACTCAATCACAATCACTAAACTCTTCAGTCTCAGTAGGTACTCAATAACAAGTAACAACTATTCGTGTTATCTGTTATTTCTTCTTCGTATATATGTCTCGCTTACACCCGCTTGATTGAATCTTTCTAAAACGAGAAGCACCTAGTATTATTATCCGAAAATTCAAATTCATCCTTGAAAAGTGACAACTATTTCTAGTCGTATTATCTTATTTGTTCCTAACTTTCAGTCCGGAAACACTACAAGAATAAAGCTAACATTAGTCCGTGTACTGTACGTGATTTGTTTACCGACAGACCGTGCTTAGAAAAACAACAGGCTGTTATATAATAACAGGTATTGAGATCTGTTACTATTGCGTAACAATAACAGGAATAACAGGTATCTTGTTTGACCTGTTATAACCCAAGTCTAGGTGACATAGGTGCCAGGAGTTTTAGTAGGAGAGTGACGCACAGAGCTATAGGACACAAGCACTGTTTAGTTTGTGGCTTATCATGATGCATCAACACCAAAGTTATTTCTTGTGAAGTAAGGTTTTGTAATAAACAAAGGAAAAAAAAAACAGAAACCCGAAATTAAAGTAAAATTTGCAGTTATTTTTGGAAAGTGGTTCTCTTTTTTACAAGTTTACAAGATTTTATTTAACTTGCAATGTTTGTTTGTTCGAGTCAAATCTTGCAAGCTGAATTAGAATACAGGATTAGCTCCAGAGATAGAGGAACTCTTTAACGGTTAACAGCACAAACTTTTTTGATTGACATATTATTATTACGATAAATATTGGTAAATTTATTTTCAACAGACTATAACTACAATACATATTATACTTAACTAATAAATAACTTAATAAATAAAATATGTACAAGAGGCATAAAAGATCCGGTAGGAGTAAAGCTCATTGGGCATCAAAAAATTCTTCCACATCGCTGTCAATGGGAAAAGTGCTATTATTACTATTTTGTTTGACACGAATATTTACTTTGTAAAGTATTATATATTTGTTTTTTTTTTTTTATTTCTTATTTATTGTAAATGTGAGGACTATGTGGGTTATTATTATTATTTTCTCCTCCTTTTTACAGTAATTTTTAACGTTGTCTGACAGTTTGAGTACTTTTGCGGCCTACCCAAATGTCTTTTCTTTGGTATTGTTCGTCAAGTCATTGAGCTCCTTAGTGGTTTTTAAGTTGAGCTATTCGACTATTGACAAATGCTTGCACTGACTGGACAGGACCACTCAAATATGTTTGGTTCTTTCTTCAAAATACCACTACAGACACTAAGCTGCATGGTCCTCATATAGAATAATGTGAATGCGAGAACTATGTATGTCGTTATATTCATGTAGATTTTATGATTGTCTGGCAGTTTGAGTATTTTTGCGGCCTACTCAAATGTCCTTACTTTGGTATTGTTCGTCGGTTCGTTGAGCTCCTCAAAGTTCTGAGTTGAGCTTCGCGATGACTGACAAATGCTTGCACTGTCTGGACAGGTCCACTCGAATTTGTGTGTTGCTTTCTTCAAAAAGCTCATCCCAGACAAACGTACATGGTTCTCATATGATTTAACCAGTACACATTGTATGGATTTGAACACTTTAAAAGAGACTTTGACCTCTGAGTTTGTTTCGGTGTTTCTTCTCAGGGTAGTCAGCTAGGAAACACCGGCCTCATCTAGCTTAAACTGACAAAAAACATTGACGTGTAAAAGTGTTCGTTTTTTTTTTTTTTTTTGGGGGGGTGGGAAATCATCCTATGACTTCTTCCGCTCTAGGGTGGAGCGGAAGGGCGTGTCAGACTCTTACTGACTAAAACCCACCCCTGTTCCTCCCTGCCTCGAGTGCCCGGGGGCGAGGTAACTCTTTCGAATTTATCCTCCACAAAGTGTTCCTTGTAACCTATTTACTGAATAAACATCATTTATCATTTAAACACGAAATTTTGTGTATAAATTTAAATGCTTGTTAAATTTTGTGTGTAAATTTAAATGCTTGTTAAATTTTGTGTGTAAATTTAAATGCTTGTTAATTTTTTTTTAATATTAACGTATTACTCTTCTGTTGATCATTATCAGTATGTTTAGTCCACCAGTGGATTCAGACTTATCTGGTAATAATGGAAACCTCAAGTTAGTTGGGGCATATTGTAGGCTGTGGCCGCAGTTAGGATTTGTAAAAGCGACTAAAGTTGCTAAGGTCTAGAGTCTAGGCTAAGACCTTGGCTAAGGTTGGTAAAGCCTTATTGTAATTAGTCGTATCTCAGACAAGACGATAATCAATGAGCTCAAAAATTGATACGAAAAAAATAAATATCGTTTAAGCCATGTTAATCATAGAGATAATGTATGATCGGAAGAGGTAGGCCATATTTATGACTCCTCGGAAGTTGTTGATGGTCGTCTTGTCTATGATCAGACTACACTTTGTCTTTACTACGTTACTTACGTTCTAACTTGGGTTTCTTGGTCTCGACAAATGTACCGATCACTAGCAGCGTTAAAAAATTACAAAAACTTTACAAAAAATATTACATAAATTGTTATTATTTATGTTGAAAACTTTAAGCTATATTACATTTACTTTGGAGATTTTATTAAGTAACTGTTTCAAGTTGGATTATGACATTTTTTCTTTAATAAACATTACATTGTAAATGCAAAAAAAAATTGAGAGAACGATAACATGTCGATTGACAGGAGAAAATGGAAGAAAGGAACGCAATAAGCGCCGAAACCAAGTAATGGTACAAGCCCGCCACGATATTACTAACCACTGAAACTCTTGAAAGACAGAATTAAGAGTGGCGACGAGTCTCAGGGAAACGATTTAACTGTGTTGACACCAATGGATGTGGGGGTGGCTATATGAACAAGGGCAGAAACACGTATGTATTTTTTTATTTCTTATTTCTAGAATTTACACTAGGAAGTGGTGACGGGCGAGCGAGTTTGGGGGAGTCTTTATGTAGAACTTTGACGTTCAAAAAGTGCTGGCTCTCAGCCTAGTTTGAATAAATGACTTTTGATTTTATCAAAGTTTTTTATGTTACTCAAAATCTTCAACATTTGCTAAGCGATTTCGCTAATTCTTCTTTTACTATTATTACGCCAACTAGTTACAAAGGTACATTCAGCGGAGACACTTACTGTTACCTCCATCACCGATGCAGTGCTCCATGCAGTCCGACAGCTCCTCGAACTGAAAGTCGCACGTGTCCCAAGCGCATTCGTACGTAGTCTCCATCGGCGTCTGAAGAAATATACCATGCTTTATGTACAGATAATTTGTTTGACGAGGAACATAGGGCATGATTGCTCAGAAATATAACACAGTAGCATCTCACTTATCCGGCAGTATTAAAAACCAGGGGGTGACGGATTATTGGAATGTTCGGATTACTGGATTGTATAGAAGAAAATAAAATAAACCATTTTAGAAAGTCCTATTTTAATAACCATACCAGATAATACCATACTAGACTAATGGATGTGCCGAAGTATTAATGTGCCGAATTAGTGAGACTGCTTGTTAAATTTTATGATGGCTTGCGTGACACATTTGAAGAGAACATGATTTTTATTTGCTAACCAAGTAAGTCAAAACTGCATAAACATTTGGCATGTGTCATGCAACCCATCCTTTTTTGATGGGCTATTGTATAAAAATGAATAACATAATTTGTCTTGGCGCCGGGGGCGCATTCTCAATTTGGTGGCTGGCACCGACGGGGTTCCTCGTTTTGCTGAGGTTTTGGTGGAAGGATCGGTCATGAAGAGAGCGGTCGCAACCTTGTCAAGATTGCCAATTTCTTTAGTCAGAATTTATAAAAGAAAAACCATGTGGGATTAGGGCCTTTGTATATATTTTAAATTATGTTATTATGTATCCAAACTTATAAAATACTTAACTAACTGTCATTAAAAAAATTAGGTATCGGCGGTAAAATTAACTACTATTAAATTAATTACGTCAGCGAAACTCAAAACTCCAACAAAATGCATTAAATGTCGCAAAACGAAACTAGATATTAATTTAGAGCGACATTTTTGAGTATCAATGCAGCACCTCAAAACGCCATGTATTCATGGGAAACAAAAGTTGCACAACATTATTTCAGCCACAAATTTCGTAACATGTTACTAGCAACATTTCACACAGCTCGAGCGTAAAACATGTTAACAGTTTAGAGGTATGCGGAACAGGGTGTAAAGTCCCGCAAACCTCCATTGAAAAGGGAGGATCCTCCGACCTTACGGGTGGTGTGTCTGGTCAACTCTGGTCTAGGCATCTGCCCGATGGTTGATTTCAAACTGTAATTGTATATGTTCAAATCACGCGGAGATTTCTGCTAGCGCAATGCAAGATTCTTGTGTTTAGTTAGTATGTGGCGTCATAGATGTCGCTACACCAGCAACACAACATTTTATGCAACTTAAGTCTACCACAAACACGTTACCAAAAACGTCACTATATTACTGACATGTTGCTGTAACTCGCGCATCTCCTCGGCGAGGCGGGCCGAGGTCTCCTCGTTGCAGCGGGCCGCCCTCTCCTCCCAGCTCTGTTTAGTGGAGGCCGGCAGGGAGCGCCACTCGTTCCCCACGATCCTCGAGACTTCCCCTACACAGACATACTACCGCTAGACACGTACCTTAGAGCTATTACACCGGGATAACTTCCTCGGTGTGTCTCTCTCTGGTCCAATGTGTGCGTGAATTCAAAAGAGATTATTTTGGTACTTGTTTTTTTTTTTGGCTAGCAGTGGGGCGGTTATGGTTGTGTACGACTTTGTTTTATTGCCAATTCAGTTTATATTGCTTAGCAATTCAACAAGACTTATTGACAAATGCAAATGACTTCTAGTCTTTTTAGTTTGCCATTGTTAATAAATAATACTTTGCTGTAAGCCAAATATACAAACCATGCCATTAAAGAAGCGAATTCAAAATGGCTGCGCTATATCTGCCTCTTCCACTCGCACAAACAAGGAGAAGACATGATTAGTACTACCATTTTAGATTATTTTCATTTAAGGCATGGATTATAATCAAGGATTTATCTAAAGAGGATTACTGCCCAGCTTTTACATGCAAAAAAAATCACCTAGTTTAATTTGGATATTTCAAAAATCCAATGAATTATCTAGTTAATTAGAAATTCCTTCATACACAAGAATAACAGCCAATGAAACAATACAGAATACACAACATAAATACGTCAAGCGTGCATTTAATGAGACAAGCGATCTAATTGAGTAGAGGAAACATTACCAACCCGATTTCAAAGATTTGTCCTTGTTAGCTAGATTTACATATAGGTGGCGTTAGGATCATTTACAATAGGATGACTTAAAGCTGTGTACACACACGAAATGTTCACGAGTTAGATGGTTATCATTGTTCAATTCTTTGCAGACTAATATTTTAAGACATACAGCCTTATTTATATAAGTACTTAGTTTTAATACTGATTATTTGATTCTAAATTTAATATAGCATAACGTCTCATCCATCAAACTCCACCGTATAAAGGACAAAAACTTCTTTAAATGGTTTGTCATAACTTTACCAGCCACATCTATCCTTCTTCCGGGTAGAAAACGTTGAAATAAGATGAGATGAGATTTAGACTCTAAACACTGATTAGTAGGTTCTTAGATTTTATTAGTGTAAACTTTAAGACTAATCACATGGTTATTTTTTTTTATAAATATGGCGATAAGATGGCTCTGATTCTACATATTTATGAATCGAGATAGAAGTTGGCATTGGATAAATAGCCTGTAATGTCCCACTGCTCTCCGTAAGAGGGACTGTGTCGAAATCCACCACGCGGGCTTTGCACTTGGCACTGCAATAAGTTGAATTTGATTCAGATAAAAAGAAGTTTAAAAACAAGCTCTATGTAGATCAGACTACTCAGTATAGTTCGATTCAAAGTTTATGACGTGTGTGAAGTTCGTTTCGCTGCGCAGTACTCAAGCGCGCTGTCACATGAATTTGCTACTGCGCAGCGACCCGCAGAGTGTTCCGATCCGCCATAAGTTGTATTTCTTCCTCTATTGAGATGTATATTTTGAACAACCAAAATCGCGATGAATTGCTAGTTAGTTATCTCCAACCGAAAATTATTATAATTAGAATTGAACAATGGTAAACCAGTGCTTTAAAAAAGCAAGACAGTTTTCTTTTTATACACAGAATGAGAGAACACAGATACAAAATGGAATAGCAGCAAATATGAGTATTTAAAAATGTTATCGTCTTAATAAAATAACCTTCACCAAGGCAAGCAGCCTATTTGACATATTATTTTCTAAAATTTTACCTCGTTTATTTTAGATATTACAATATATTCTAACTCTGACAAAAGAAAAACATCACTGATTTGAATAGGTAGTAAAAATGCAATAAAAAAAATCTGACTAGTATTTCGATAAAATTACCTGTTGTTCGAATTTTAAGTTCATCCAAAAATCTTTAAATTAATTTAATTAATCAACTACAAGGCAGTCAATGGCAAACACTTTTAATTTAAAAACTTTTATTTTAACTTGCAATGTTTGTTTCAGGCCACTTCCTCTTATCCTACGGAGTTAAATTTTTACATGTTAGGTCAGTACCGATGACAATGCATTTTTATGCTATGCCACAGATAATATAATACTAGCGTACAGATGCCTCATCCCATACAAAGAAACGGTACCGCCGTAACTACGGGTTTTCGTCGGGCACAAGTAACTTTTGTTCTTCGTTCGGGCCCGTCCTCTACACCTCGCTAGATGGTGTTAGCAGCGAAGGCTTGCCAGCTGAATGAATTTAACTTTTAAACTTCAAACAGCGCCATCTATTGGTACCAGAAATATAGATGTCTAAGAATTCGTTTCAATAATCGTCTACATTTGGATTACCAGCCAATTATTCCACAACATCCATAAAATGATAAAATATAGTTTTTACCACATTTATTTTCAAAATATTAATATTACTTAAACTTCAATTAGAAATCGATGCATAATACGCCATCTATTGAGATTTATTTGAACTAAATTTTCTTTGTTCGAGATGAGACTCCGTGGCTAAGTTGAATCGACCTCCAGGATTAGCTCTAGATAGAAGAACTCTTCAATTTTTTTTCTTTCCCTAACCCTAAAATAATCTCAAATCACCTACTGAAAATACAAAACAACACTCACCGAAGGTAGATTCAGGATTATTAGCCACAATAGCCCTCCTAACCTCGCTGGAGTACAGAATGTACCCGGTGACGATCTTCTGTTTGTTGTCTTTCTTCTTCTTGCTGCTGGACGGGGTGGCGGTGCTGATGCGCTCCTGTGTCGGAGTGGCCGTCATGGACGGGTTGTAGGGGTTGCTGTTACCGCCTGGGGTGTGTTTGGTAAAATTATTATTAGTGCTTGTTTCGAGCATTGACTATGGTAAGATTATCAAGCTTTTTTTCATCATCATCATCATCAGCCTTTTTATTGTCCTCACTGCTGGGGCACAGGCCTCCTCTCTGTGAGAGGGTGTGGGCCGTAATCCACCACGCGGGCCCAATGCGGGTTGGTGGATGTCACATGTCTTCGAATTTTTGGTTCTAGGACATGTCGGTTTCCTCACGATGTTTTCCTTCACCGTTTTGAGAGCAGTGGTGATGACATAATTTACACAAAGTAAAGCGCCTGTCTGAGTTTGAACTCACGACCTGCAACTTGTAAGTCGCAGCCAATACCACTGGGCCACCACTACTCCCATTGGGCCACCACTGCTCCCTTTTTTATTGTTTATTAAATATGGAACAAACAAATATAAACAGAAACATCACAAAAACCTCAAAAGGTTTGTCCGTATGTTGACACTTAAAAGCAATCTCTAACGAAATATCAATGATTATGGATAAAACATAGTTTATAAAACAATAGGAGGTAATTAGTAAATAATAGCTAAGATACTACAAAACGACCTTTACATTTGTAGATTTTATTTTGAATTGTAACTAGAGATTTTGACACCTCGAAATATGCCAGAAGACAAACTGAATATTGACAAGTAAACGTCTCTGATCATCAGTCACTTAATAAAAATACAACTGAAACTAGTAGCATAAAATGCATTTACAAAGGCGTACATTCATAATTAATTCAAAAAGTACAGTTACATTGACATAGTAAGGGCAGAGCAGACCGCAAATTTTTTAGACGGCGTAAATTAATATATTATAGGAAATAAAATTTATTAAGATTACTTCTTCGCTATAGATCAACAGCATGCCAATAAACTTTATCAAAAAATAGTGCCACAAAATAAAACTGCGAGGTATAAATAATTATTTCAAATTTCTTTAGATCAGGCAGCTTTTTTTTGGGTGGTGGGAAATCATCCAATGACTTCTCCCGCTCTAGGGTGGAGCGGAAGGGCGTGTCAGACTCTTACTGACTAAAAACCACCCCTGGTCCACCCTGCCCTGAATGCCCAGGGGCGAGGTAACTCTTTCGAATTTATCCTCAACCCCCAGGCAGTAGATCAGACAGCTGACTAGTCAAGCACCTTGTGGCAATAAAACACGGTTAAAAATTCTATTTCAAAAAGTCATCACGTACCTATAGACAACGGTGTGGCAGGTGAAGCGAGCGACGAGTCATCGAGCGAGTTCTCTAGTATCATCTCCACATCCTGACTGCCTATAGTCGTGTTGATCAGGTTCGTGAACTGAGGTTTGCTGTCCTGTGAAGCGAAATTGTACGATATTATAATCCGTAAATAGTTATTTTACCTCTGATTTTGAATCAGTGATCTTTATTTTTAACCGACTTCAAAATGAAGGATGTTATCAATTCGTATGTTCATATATATTTTTTTTATGTTTATGGGAATAACTCCGTCATATATTGATGGATTTGCAAAATTCTTTTTTTTTTCGAAAGGGGTTTGTTCCGAAATGTTCCCATATAAATTTCATATAGATTTGATGATGGGTTTCGGCGACAGACAACGGTACTCTTCCAAAATTGACAGCAAATCAACCCCAATTGCTGCGATTGTACGTCTATGAGTTGTTAACACAGTTCAATGGGGAACCACAACTAAAAATTGAAAAATAAAAAAAAACTTTTACAAAAAAAATAAAACAGACTTCCAAAAAAAAGTGCAAAATAACTTTAATTTCGGAAGTCGGTGTCAAAAATCAAAGACACAAAATCAGAAACGACGACTTCCGAAATTAAAGTTATTTTGCACTTTTTTTGGAAGTCCGTTTTATTCTTTTGGAAAAAAGTTTTTATAGGGTTGCTGTCAGAAGTATTTAGATGTAAGCTTCAATGTCAAAACTAACAAAAACTTTTTACAAATAAGGCTATCGTGATTTACAGGGGCGCCGTCGGTCACACATTGAGCTGTCAAACCGCCGCCCGAATCTCGACATCCGTAGCATCGACTTGACGCGCAGCCGTTAAAAAAACAAGCTTATTCGTTTGGGTATTAGTTGCAACGGTCATCAAGACTGGTAAAATGTGCCACGGTAATTTAGAAAAAATACCCTCATTGACCACCACGTCTAGGCGATAGACATAAAACAAAAATACAAATTATTACGCAAGGATGTTTCTATTCATAAATACTGGCAACATTCTCAGATTTATTTTTATAATATATTTCTAGTTTAAAAAAAAAAACTAAAAAAAAAGACTTTATTTTTTATTTTTCGTGTTCTTCTCAGCAGCCCCTTTCATTTGATACCCATAACATGAGAATGCAATCAAAATAACTAGTCCGCCATATTGGATTTAGAATGACGTCACTTAGTTAACCATGCATTGTCATCCAAACTAAAACATGTACACAAAATTTCAGCTCAATCGGAAACCCGGCAATGAATCAAATTTAACTTCTAAGATTTTTTTTACATAGTTACAGGTGAAGCTAATAGTGTGTTAAAAACTTTTTTACACAAAATGAAACCGACTTCCAAAGTCGGTGTTTGTATTTTATTTCTTAATTAATTGACACCGACTGCCGAGATTAAAGTAATTTTTAAATTTTAAGTGTATTTTATTTTTTGGAAGTTGGTTGTATTTTTTGTAAAAAAGTTTTTTTATTTTCAGATAAACCGCAGAACTAAAACTAAATATTAAAGTTACGTCCTAATTGATAACCCCAATAACATGGAACATGGAATTTGAACATACTCGTAATTGGAGGAGACCAAAACGTCATCTACACACATCATCTACATTTTTTGTTTTGGTTGATTTTTTCAAAAAGCGCTAAAGCAATTTCGATAAAATTTATATGGACTATATTCTTTACCTCTTTACTCTTTCGGATGAAAAAGATTTTGAAAATCGGTCCACAACTGACAGAGAAATCGGTGGACATACATAAAAAAATACATACAGTCGAACATAGAACCTCCTCTTTTTTGCGAAGTCGGTTAAAAATAACTTGAAACATACCGTAGAGTCCATGGAGTTGCCATGAGCGTTGAACTGCTTCTGAGTGAACACACTCGATGTAGACTGCACTTCTTGAGCTGTGGCCAGTGCTGGAGGGCCAAGCGGCTTCGAGAAGAAGTAGATCTGAAAACAAAAATAAATGCTTTTAATAATATTTTGGTATGTTAGGTATTCCTAAGATACCGGCAGAATATATATATATATATATATATATATATATATTATATATATGTATAAAATAAGTAAGAGTGGCTTTCTATCAAGCTGACTATGGAGAAACTTTAGATGTATTTTTCAGTGATCAGTACCCTCGCAGAATTCTTTTAAATACCCAGTCTAAGGAAGACTATGAATACCAGGATGTCGGGGCGTCATCGTGTCAGCCTGAGTTGCAGGTCCTAGCGCGACCTTGCCCCCTTCCCGCTAGAGTTATACGTTGACCCCCAACTACAAGCCCATCGTCGAGAAATGAGCGAACGGCCAAAAACATGATGAAATGTCAATTCATGTGATGTGTATGACGGGCGGGAATCTAATAGTTTCTTCTAATAGGTTTTCGACTGGCACAAGTAACTTGTGTTCTTCTTTCGGGTTCGTCCTCTACACATCGCTATATGGTGTTAGCAGCGACGGCTTGCAAGCTGAATAAATTTACTTATAGTCATACCAATATTTTCTCACACATTGTGGAATTATTTTATAGTATTTTTGGAACTTCATATCAGTTTTACTGTATCAAAATATCTAACTATTCAAATTTTAAAGAGGCGAATGGATAAACTCTAAAACTTTAAACAGGACTCTAACAGAACTCTAAAACTTTAAGCAGTACAAGAAATATAGATGTCTAAGAATTCGTTCCAATAATCGTCTAAATTTGAATTACAAGCCAATTATTCCACAATTTCCTGCTTAGGACAGTTTATTAAATAAGAAAATACAATTTTTTTATTTATTTAAAAAATTCTAATATTACTTTAACTTCAATAACAAATCCATGCATACTACGCTCTATCTATTGAGATTTAATTTGAACTAAATTTTCTTTGTTCGAGATGAGACCCCGTGCTTGTGTTAAGAAGAAACAGTTCCTATCCCCTGTCAATGGTGGTTGACTTATAGCTAGCACGTGTTATGTCTGAGAGAACCAACATTTTATTTAAAAAAAATACATATTTAAAAAACTAAAATAAATCTAGAACTTGTATAATTTCATAATGAAACTAATCTTAGTCTAAAATAAAACATGTCAGAATACGCACCTCATCAATAGTGACATCCTTGGTGTGTTCAAACTTGCGCAGGCCCGCCTTCAACTTGCGCGCGACGCGGTTCGACTCGTCGTAAACAGACTCGCACACGTAAATATCGTTCTCTGCTATCTCTGTCGGACGACCTGGGAGAAAAAGAGACAGACATTGTAGATGGGAAATTTCTGAGTCTGGAATTGAAAACCCGCATTAAGAATGTGAAGAAAATGTCTTTAAAATCACCAGTATTTAACGTCCTTATAGGATTACAGGAACCTCCCTGTAATCATATAGAGACGTTAAATTAGTATAGTAATAGCACCAGCAAATACAGGTAAAGATATTAATAATAAGAGGTATTTGCGAGGTTGTGGGATGTGGGCTCAGCGATCATTGCACCGATAGTCGTGTCAGCCAATGGCTTAATAGCCACGAGCCTCGACCAACACCTCAGGAGGCTCTCGTTAGGCGGCTGGATCAAGGGCTTGATTCAGAAAGCTGTACTTCTGGACACGGCTCGCATTTTTAGGCGGTTTCTCTCTCTGGGGCCCTGACCGCCGGTAGTTTGGACTCTGTTGCCGAAACCGGTGTGCTACTATTTTTTATATTTTTAAATGTTTTTTATATATTTTTTTTTTAAGAAATATTTAAAAATGTATTTAATATGTAAGAAAGCTAAATAAACCAGATAATAATGAAAAGTGATTTTAAACCTCCCTATAATCCTATAAAGAGGTTAAATACAGGTGATTTTAAAGTATTTTTTTCAATCAATCATATGGCTTGTTTTGGATATAATAAGGCTTAAGATTGATTGAAAAATATATCGCTTTAATTTCAAAACCCTGAACACTTAAATGGTACTTTTTGAGAAGTTCAAAAACATTTCAGTCGCTACGTTTAGGTAGTCAGCCGTTTGCTATTTTACTATTATAAAGCGTTTATGCTTGTGAAATTATGCGCGACTTTATGCTCTCAAAGTGTATTGCAACAGGATGCCTTAGTTGATAAAAATTTATGGTGTATGCCTCAAACCGAACAAGTCTTTAGGCGTAAACAAATCCAATACAAGTATTTTTTTAACTTGGCCCCACACTAAGAATTACTTCTGTATCGTGAGTCCGTTCACAAACATATAAACTCACGTACCCAAGACATCCAGACCCGGAACAAATATCTTTAGGCCATACAAATACTTATTCCGTGCGTGAAAACGAACCCGCCAGACACGCAGCGCTGCCGAATGCTCAACCACTGTGCCACTCGGAAGGCAAGATTGATAAAATATCTAAAAAATACTCACACTTCAGATAATCATCATAATCCAGCACAGAACACTTCCCAACGATGCCCACAAGTGGACTGGTGTCGTGCATCGTCGTCAAAAGCACCTCTTGCTTGTAAAATGGCTGAAAATCAAACATACTCTTCAGTTAATGATAAATTAAATGAAGACGATTACCAAAGAGTTTCAGCATTACAGTCCGTTCACTGTTTTTACCACTGATTTTGCATGACTGCCAAAATCAAAGTGATCCTGTATGACGAATGATATTTATTTTATAAATTGCTCAAAAATAACACTTTACTTCCCTGAGAAGAAACACCGAAACAAACTCAGTGATCAAAATTTCTTTTAAAGTCCAAGCAATTAATGTACTGGTCAAATCATATGAGAACCATGTAGGTTCATGTCTGAGGTAGTATTGTGACTTTTAAAGACAGTGCAAGCTTTTGTCATTTACCGCAATAAGGTTGATCCTTATTGTTATTTCAATAAGGTTGATTCTTAGTCATTGTAATAAGGTTGATTTTTATTGTCCTTGCAATAAGGTTGATTTCTATAGTTCTCGCAATAAGGTTGATCCGTATTATTATTGCAATAAGGCTGGCCCTTACTTGTTATTGTAATAAGATTGTTAGTGGGTTGCAGCTTGGGTTGGTGTCAGAGGTAAAATAACTGAACGGACTGTAGGCACATATTTGTTCAATCTAACCTTGTTTATTATGTTGGCGACCTCCGACGGGAAGATAAGGAAAGGACCCCGGAAGTAGCATTTATTGCTGTAACAAAGAAAAAGGTTATTTCAGTATGTATGGTTTTTGAAAATAAGCAGGAATTAAAAAGGTTATGATAAATATGAAATGATATTTATTTTGCAAATTGGTTATAATTAGCACTTTTACACGTCAATTTAAATTAGGTGAGCCGGTATTTCTTAGCCGACTACCTTGAGAGGAAACCCAAAACAAACTCAGTAGTCAAAGTAGTAGCCCAGTACCCTTCTATATTTAATGTATACTCACTCGCCGGTCTCCCATATAGTGTCGACCTGCGCGATCATCTGCTTGCCGCCGTCCGTCACCACGTACACGTAGTCCCCGGTCTTGATGACTCCGGAGCACACGGTGTTGTACTGTTCGTAGTACGTGTTCTCGTCGTCCGTGCCGAGAGGGTTGTACATTACCACATCCTGGCAAAGGCGAAAAAAATATGAAAAATTCTGTTTTATGAATATATTATTATGTAAAACGCTTTGGTCAAAAGAAACCAAACGAAAACCGAAAAAAATCGAAAAAAAAAAAATTAATACAATAATTTGAAAATGCTATCTACTTGTACTAAATTACAAAAATGAATAGACTACTAAGAAAATGCGCGGGCACAAGCTTACTTTTTGTTAATGTAAGGAACATGCTAAAACTCATTATGAGCCTCCTACGGCAAAGCCAAAATAAAGGGTTATGATTTTGGCAGTTTATATGGGTATTTTTCTTAAAACGCTATATTGATACTCACTCTAGAATTCTGGCCAATTCCGGAAGAGAAACAAACATAAATAGAAAAGTTAATTTTGACATAACAAAAGTAAATTAAATGATTATTGATAAAGGAGGTCTATAACCAACGGAATATAACTTAAAATATACATATAGAAAACCTCAGAGCATCAAAAAATTAATCCACATTGTTTCAACTTCAAATTAAATGTTTAGGTATTATAATAACTGTATGTGCTAACTTACGGGTCTTTCCTTCTCGTGCACGTTTTCCAGTACTTCTAGCTCAGCTAGTTCATCCTTGTGCTTTTCAACGCGTTCGCGGAACACCGATACGGTTCGGTTGGGTTCCAGTGGCACCTGATGAACAAAACAGACATAAGTTAACGGACCGACGGCGTTTAAAAAAAACCGGCCAAGAGCGAGTCGGACTCGCGTGCAAAGGGTTCCGAACAAATCATATTTTTTTCAGGTTTTTTTTTAAACTGCCTCCACCTTATAGGTTTTCCCTTTAATCTAGAGTAAAGAACTACTTTCTATATTTTTTTAAAAATTTTAGGCCCAGTGGTTTCGGAGATAAGGGGGGAGTGGTCATTTTTCACTATTTTTTTAAATAATTCAAAATTATATATTTTAAAATTATGAAAAAAATATATTCGAGACCCTCACAAAGTGCCCTTTCATTTGTTATGTCGCACGGCACTGTTTAAAAATTTTTAATTTTTCGATTTTCCCCCCAAAAGTGACCCCCATATTCCAAATTAATTTATTTAGGGTACACGTCCGTGTTTGGGTCACAGATATTCATGTGTGTACCAAATTTCAACTCTATCGGTCCAGCTGATTCGGAGCAAATTGGCTGTGACAGACGGACAGACAAGCAGACAGACACATGAGTGATCCTATAAAGGTTCCGTTTATTCATTCGGACTTTCGGAACCCTAAAAATAACTATGTGATTAGTTTAAACACTGATTTCACAGGTTCTTAATTTAAAATGTTCCAGGCAGTCTTTGAATTTTGGATCGGCTCATCAATATTTAAACTAAGTTAAGGTTTAATAAATAAGACTGTTTACTTACCTCTCTAGGTATAAGAGTGGCCTCTTTTTCAGCGCCTTCCCACACCTTGATCTTCTTGAACCAGCGCTGTTTAGTATTGTATCGGCTCTCGCATACATACACGTCTTTATCGGCAAAACCTGTCAAACAAAACATACACTTATATATTTGCTCCATGCGTTATTGTACCATATTTTCATATTTTCGCGCCCGGCCCTGGTTTAGGTCATGGTACGGAGCGAGAGGGAATGGAAAGCAGTCTCCGCCTTCTGCGAAGCAGTAATGCTCGCGAAGGCGGCGGCGGGACGCGTGAGGGAAGCTCAACGTAGTGGCCCTCACGGCCCCGGCCGCTACCACCGCAGGAGAGGCACTGGGCGTAGGACGTCGCGAGACGATCTCCGGCCACCGTAGCCCGGGCCTGCGGACGGAGAGTAGTGGGTAGCTCGCCGTCCGATCAGCCCATGAGTCGACGGCGCGTAGTGTTCCCCGCGCGCCGAACAAGAGATGAGTGTCAACCACCACTGACGAGGCCCATCGTGGCCGGTGCCTGCATGCCTAGGGGTAGCGGATAAATTCTCAACATGAGTTACCGCACCCCTGAGCACTCAGGCAGGGAAGGAACAGGGGTGGGTTTTAGTTAGTAAGAGTCTGACACGCGCTCCCGCTCCACCCAGAGCGGGAGAAGTCATTGGATGTTCTCCCACCCCACAAAAAAAAGTGTGTGTGTTCTTTTGTACGCACGTAAGAAGTTATACTTCTTTGGCGTAACAAGATATCATAATCGTAATCGCAATCGTAATCATAATCATAATAATATTATAATATTATTACATTCTTTTTTTTCGCATTCACTCTCGCTCTGTCTCTTTCTATTCCCCCTCCCCAGGAGCGTTAAACGTTTAACGCAACCTTGTTGGAAGTCGCATGAGAAGTATAACTTCAATAACTTCAAAAAAAAACACACTACACATCATCACACACACCCACATCATCATCGTCATTACACTTACCCTCGGGTCTAAATTTGAAGTACTCCTTGACGTTCATGACGTAGCAGTTCCCCACGATCTGGTCGAGCGGCACGACGCGGTGTGACTCTGTCTTGAACACTTCTTGCTGCAGGAACTTGCGCGTGCGCACGTGGTACGTTTCTTGAGGTCTGTGGATGAAGAAACATTTGCTAGTGGGCTCTTAGATAAATACCTGTGGAGTTCACATCCAAGTAGACATTTTTTTTATTTACGCTTTTTGCAAATTGTAACTTTTTATTTGATGCTAGATTGTTTAGGTAAGATACTTGATTTTTAGATGTTTATGCGATCAATCTATGTATAATACTGGCAGAGAAGAATCGCCAAACTGAAATGGCAGTGGCCAAGGCACATTGCTCGCAGAACGGATAATGGATGGGGCCGAAAAGTTCTGGAGTGGCGTACCGGAAGACGCAGCATTGGAGGGCCTCCCACAAGGTGAACCGACGGCCTGGTGAGGGTCGCGGGAATCCGATGGGTGCAAGACGCACAGGACCGGTCGTTGTGACTTAGGGCCTATATAGCAATGGATGTCTTTCGGCTTTAAATTAATGTATTCAGCTGCACCCGGTTTCTTTTTTTGGGATGGGAAATCATCCAATGACTTCTCCCGCTCTGGGTGGAGCGGGAGGGCGTGTCAGACCCTTACTGACTAAAGCTTCCCTGCCTGAGTGCCGAGGGGTGCGGTAACTCATTTTCAGAATTTATCCGCTACCCCTAGGCATGCAGGCAGTGGCCACGATGGGCCCCGTCAGTGGTGGCTGAGAACATCTCATGTTCGGCGCGCCGTCGACTCTCGGGCCTGGTGCTGATCGGACGGCGAGCTACCCACTGCTCGCCGTCCGCAGGCCCGGAAGCTGCACCCGGTTAAGCTAATTACTAAGTAGATGATGTCACGTACCTATAATACGAGGTGCAGTACATGCAGAGCACGCCCTCGTTGTTGGTCCACACGCGCTCGACCTGCACGATGGCGGGCTCCTTGTTGCCCTTGTCCGGATGAATATAAACAAAGTCTCCTTTGCGGTATGCCGTTTGGACAGGGGCCCCGCCTGAAGGCATTGAGTCGTCTGTACTCGATCTGGGGACAAATAATAGGTTAAATGAATGAACAGCCTTATTTATAAAACACAATCGCCATATGCTTAGTTTAAACACTGATAAGCGGATTCTAAACTCAACGTAACAAACGTCTCATCCATGAAATTCAACTGTATATGAGACAAACCTTCCTTTAAATGATTATTCAGCACTTTAAAATCCACATCTACTCTTCCATCAGGTTCTTGAAATAAGAACCTGCTCATAATTGTTTAAACTTAAGCATATGGTTTATTAGAGTCCCGTACCTCATAAGGGAAAAAGGAACCCCCCTCATAGGATCAGTTTGTTGTCCACCTGTCCGTCTGTCAAGACCTTTTTTCTCAGGAACACGTGGATGTATCAAGCTGTAATTTATATGAAACACTCAGGTCTGCGATCCCTTGGATAATGAGAAAAAATTAAACTTCTAAGCTAACGCAATCTAAAGATACGGCCGTTTATGCTCAGTTTATGACGCGTATTTTGACACTGTCAAAGGAATCAAAACCTTGACAGGCTTCCCGTTGACCTAGAATCATTAAATTTGGCAAAAAGCATTGGCGTAGAGCACAAGTATAGAAAAAAATCTGAAAAAGGTGTAGTAACACCAAAAAAAAAAACGGGCAAAATCTTCGAGACTCGATTACCGTGAAGAACAAACTATTTACATACCTACAATTTTGTACGGAACCCTGGGTGCGCAAGACCGACTCGCACTTGACCGGTTTTTTTATGAACTTGGCCCCAAATCTGTTGGATTCCTTCTCAAAGGACTGGCCTAAAATTGCAGACGACCGAGGAAAGTGGCAGGAGGGAAGGGAGGCTTTTGCCCTGCAGTGGGACAGGCCCAACACAATGCCCCTTTCTATAGAAAATACACGAACAAATGCAGTACAACTATTTTCTTAATGCCCCTCGGCAGTCATCGCATTTCCGAATACAAACGAATGCTAATTTCCGTGCTGCATGACCACCATAGAAACAGGTTTTGTCGACGGGAGAATAGACAAAATGACAGATTGTAGAAAGGTTTCTACCGTCCTAAGCAAGGCGATATTAAAACTGAAGAGAAGAAATGTTTCTATTCTTCAATCGAAAAAAATCGACGTGATGCTCGGGCAGACAAGATGTCAAGTTAGATAAAAAGAACGTTGTCTATGCTTGGTAGAATAGAGAAGATAGAATTGGTCACGCTACACCTGTTTTTTTTTTGGGTGGCGTTTCAGACTCAGACTAAAACCCACCCCTGTTCCTCCCACCCTGAATGCCCAGGGGCGAGGTAACTCTTTCGAATTTATCCTCAACCCCTAGGCAGGCATCGGCCATGACGGGCCCCGTCATGTATACTGACAACTCTTTGAGCACGCGTGGAAGACTGCGCGCCGTCGACTTTCGGGCCTGGTGCTGATCGGACGGCGAGCTTCCATTACTCGCCGTGTATGCTACACCTGCTGGAAAGCGATGCCCCTCTCGCTTCCCCTTCACCTTCGTCTTTAAGTCAAGAATGAATAGGTTACTTCTAGGCAAGCGTGCTCCATCTCCGACCACATCATCGCTTACCATCAGGTGAGATGGTGGTCAAACGCGTGCCTATCAATAATAAAAAATAAAAAAAACAAAAACCTACCCGCGCTCGCCCGGTCGCGTCAGTACGGGTGCAGCCAGCTGCTTTACAGCCGACATGACGTCATTAACACCGGGTGCAAAGATATTATGACCGGGTTGTAACTGAAGATATATTATTTGCTTTGAGTTGAGACCTAACTAATCTTCTTGGAACATCACTAGCCTTCACGAAAAAGCTGAAGCGTAGAATCGTTGATTGATCGTAGAGGAAAGGAGTTTCTTTTTACTTAGTTATAACTAACCTGGTCTCATCCTCGTCCTCGTTCTCTTGCAGCAGCTTGCACTGCTTGACGAGCTCCACACTGGTGACCATCGTGTCCCTGGTGAAGGATAACGCAGGAGACTGCAGAGTTCCCCGGCAGAGCTGGTCGCGTTGTTCAATGTAGTAGGATTGGAGTTCTACTGAGTCTTCGAAGATTTGGCTGTCGGTACGGGAGAGGCGACGGGCTCTGAAAAAAAGAAGGATGTAGTTATTTTTTTATATAAATTTTGTCATTGGAACACCAGTAAACAAATTGTAAACCAGGTTGATACCTGGTTTACAATCGCCTCAGAATCAATGAATGAATCCATCCTCGAGATTTCATCAAAAAAGATATTCCATACAAAATGTATGAAAAAATGAATACGGTCTAATCGTTCTTGAGTAATTATAAATACAACAAACCCGACTTTGTTGTATATCACACTAATATTATAAAGGCGAAAGTTTTTGAGTAACACAATCACAAACTTTTGTATGTTTGTTACTTCTTCACGCTCAAACGGCAGGACCGATTTGGATGAAATTTGGTATGTAGATAGCTTATACCCTGGATTAACACATAGGCCATCTTTTTCCCCGGTCTACGCGGGTGAAACCGCAGGGCGCAGCTAGTAGATAGATATATTAAAGATTAATACATATTGTAAGTAAATAGCCAACCAGCATAGAGCAATCGAGGTGATTAATGGTCATACCTTCTCTTAAAACATTATAGAATATTCAGTTTATCTATCTATGAGAAGAGGCCCTTGCCGGTGGGACGTTAAATTGTTCCAATGCCAGGGCTTCTTCTGCTGGTATTAATATTTTTAATTTTGAAAACATACCTTTCGAACACCGCAAACATATCCTGCTGGAAGTGATCGAGGCGCTTGTACAGCCCCTTGTCCAGCCTCCTCTTGACCAAGTCCAGAGAGATGGCGCGTACCTTCTCACCGTTCGCTGCCTCGTCGTGCTCGGCTAGCTCGGCCATACTGTCTGAATAGCATCTGGAACAATTTGATGATGTTGAAAGATGGCAAATAAGATGGACTTGTTTTTGGAAATGTGCAGTCGTTGGTCTTTGTTTATTATTGGGACTAGCTCACTATTCCCAATCCCAGGAACTCCTGAAAGCCAGAAACAGTGGCCACCACCAGAAAAACGCCGACGCAATGAAGCTCGACGAGTCCCGGCAAAATGATTAAACTGTCTTGGGTCCCGCAACGAAATTAATCAGAAAAGAAGAAAAAGCGGAGGTGTAAGAAAAACATAATTTCCACTTCCCTCCTTATCAACCAGGAGACAGAATAAACGTAGGTCAATATACACAAACGGACATTTACAACTGGGGTAAGCCCAGTTGCCAAGCACCACGGATTAAAACACTCATATTAAAGGGTTCTAAATTATGAGCGGTCATTAGTCGTTGGTCTAACGGTCGCAAGCACTACTGCCGAGCACGAGATCTTGGGTTCGATTGCCGACGACATTTTCCATGTAGAATAAAGAGCAGTCCAGTCTATTTTTTGCTAGCTTCGCGCCCGATTATATGGGACTTAAACATAATTGGCGACATTTGGGAGTAGGGGGCTCGTGCTAAAGTAATAAGAGCTCGTGGCTATAGTAATAAGAGCCGCACGCGTCGATCCATCAGTTTAAGCTACGCTTGCCGGGGTTGGTAAATGGATGGGTGACCATCTTTACATACCGAGACTCCTCTGTGCCTCGGAAAGCACGTTAAGCCGTTGGTCCCGGCTGTCAATCGTGGATCTTTGACAGTCGTTACGGGTCGTCAGAAGCCCGAAAGTCTGACAACCAGTCTTACTAAGGGGTATCGTATTACCCAGTAACTGGGTTGTGGAGGTCAGATAGGCAGTCGCTCCATGTAAAACACTGGTATTCAGCTGCATCCGGTTAGACTGGAAGCCGACCCCAAGATAGTTGGAAAAAGGCTAGGCAGATTTTTTTTTTATTATTATTGATAGGCACGCGTTTGACCACCATCTCACCTGATGGTAAGCGATGATGTGGTAGATAATGGAGCACACTTGCCCAAAAGCAACCTATTCACTCTTGACTTAAAGACTCCCAGGTTGATTGATTTGGGAGTAGGGGGAACGGTGTCTTCGTGTCTCAAGTACTATTTGTCACAATATCAATATTTAAAAAAGTAGAAGGATTTATAAAACACGAATATTGACAAATTGGAACCCACCCCAGTGCTAACAACGTTAGAAAGTCTTTTGTATCGGTAAAACCTCTGCTTTCTCAGTCGGGCAAGGCAGGCGCGGTGTTGTTAATATGTTTAAACTTGCTGATGATATGGAAATTTAAAAGATGACAAATTAAACAATGATTTCTTTAACTTTTAAGTAAAACACAGAGTTAATCCCTGTTTAATCAGAACTATTGATAAACTATGCCCAGCAGTGTAGGAAGTCGGGCTGTGGACGATGATGATTTAGCTCTTTACATCAATCTCACCTGATAGAAAGCGATGGATGGGATACAATGAAACGAGCAAACCCAGAGAATTCTGATTGATAAAATAGATAGGTTACTTCTAGGCAAGCATGCTCCAACTTCGACTACGTCATCGCTTACCATCAGGTGAGATGGTGGTCAAGCGTGAACCTATCAACGGTAAAAAACTAATTAAAATGATAATTTCAGTCAGAGAGTAGGTACCTAAAGATTGGTATAGTGTATATCCTTGCAATTATACAGCATATAAAAAAACTCTGTCCGATCCAATAAAGGCGTATTCCTGGTTTAATATACGTACTAGAAAAAATAGTAAAAAAAATGTAACACAAAGACCTAAAGTTATAGATTTTTTATTTTTATAAAGTATGCGAAATTTAACACTAAATATGGCAAATTTTCATAAGTTGACAACACTCCACCGGCCGGCGAAATCTTTTCATTTTTACCTATTTTCATTTCAAACGATACCGCCATGTACTAGCAAAACTGTAAGTGATCTTTGTCGAGCGCTCAGTGTTGCCTTTGGTAAGTTTTTCTTTTTATTTTTAATTAATTATTTTCATTGGGGATTATTAATAATCTCGTATCCATTAAATTATTACGTATATGTGTACGCAGTACGATACCAAATCATACCCTTCAGGATCGGACAGGGTTTTTGTTATACCTGGACTACACTACTGATCGAAGTTGAGCGAATACGATAGTGTAGGTCACTTCGGTTCGCTTCGTGCAACCTCGGCTAGCATACTTACATACTTCGGTCAACTTCGTATCTTCGTGAAGTAACTTCGCGAGTAGTGTAGTGCCTGCTTTACATGCTGTAGTCCTTGTCATTGACATAAGGTTTTAAATGCAACAAACTTATTGGGGTTAACGAACAATTTATTAACAAGTCATGTGACTAACCTGCCCTCTTCATCTTGATGGTTATAGACGCTGGTGAAAAGAGTAAGCAGCAACTCTTGAACCGCTGCAGGGACATCCGGTACTGCGTCATCATCCTCCCTGCACACACAATAGGTATTTTTTATTGTTCACAATATTAACATTATTTTAAAGATACCAAACATCAACCAGATAAAATTTCTACTGAAAATAAATTCGCAAGCCAAGCCATTTCTCATAAAATTTTTGTGAACATTGTTTTTGAAACCTTATTAATAGGGTTAGATGATAGATCACTAACAAATTCTATTTATGCCATCGGTTAGATTATTGGGAAATATTTTCTTTTGTCATATAAACAATACAGTACGTTGAAATTATTACGTAGGCGTGAATGTATAAGTGACGTAACAAGCTATTAACAATTTTTTTTTGATTTGATAAAGCATAAATACGTGTCCAATATTTGTTGATAATGTAACTAAATAGATTTTATTTATATCCAGGAAACTCCCCTATGGTTTCTTCGCAAGCGTGTTGAAAAACATCGTTTGATACTCGTGAGCATTTGTTATTGTACTCGAGGATCCTTAAAGGATGATTCACGTTACACCGTGTCGCCACCGGGCCGAACCCCGGCCGTGCCTTGGCCGTGTACCGGTCTAGCATGAATCACTTCATACAAAATGTATGCAACAATCAGATTTCAGCTCGTGTAAAACAATTGTGTGACTGTTTTGGTGTACAACAAAGTTTTATTCTATTCTATTGTACATATTCTATTCTAAGGCTAAAAAAAAAATTGAAACATTACGTGAACAATTACAAAATAATTTTGAGATAATCTTGAAAATACGTTTTTATGATCTACTTTCTGAATTGTCGACTAAATCAAAGGAGAATGCTAATCGACTATACAAGTGAGAATAAAACCATATTCCTAGATTTTGCTATGCTTTCATGCTTTCCGAATACTTCAAAAGTAACAAAAAAAACTTCAGGTGACGTAAGCGACGTTCAAAATCAGGCAAAAAAATATAAAATACAGGATGTATATTCTGAACATGAATGAAATACGTAACATTGATATGTTGGCTCCAATATACACCTTGTTCTTCTACATATCTAATAAATACTAACATCCAATTATTGTTTTCTTGGAAATTAAGAACAGCAATAATTCTTTGAGACTGCACTAACATTTTAAATCGATATTTCGCACAAATCAAATAGAGTCGCAACTAAGACATATTAATTTTGAAACACAAATTATTACTTAACACCACAAGAAAACCATTGCAACATTCGAGTCAATGGCATTGATTTAAGTAGTAAAGAAAAGGCCGAACGTTTGCTTACCGACCGGTGTTACGGAGCGTAATGTAACAGGTTACGAACTGGTTTCATGTTCACAAATCACCTAATGGAATCTATGGCCTCTACAGGGTGTAACGGAAAGGTGTGGTCATATTTTAAGAACTGCATCTGCCCATCGATATAAACAACTTTCTTCAAGAAAACCTGAGGAAATTCACAATTTTTTTTTCACCTGCCATACAAACATTGAACAGCTGATGATAACTTTGTATGGAAAGTGGAAAGGCCGAACCGGTTCCTAAAATATGACCACACATTTCCGTTACACCCTGTATAAGCCATAGATCCGCACAATGCTCGCTTTGTAACATGTCACATTACGCCCCGTAACACCGGTCAATCGCGCACTCGACCGCTCCCGAAGTTAGCCGAAGTCGGCCGACCTATGTATAATCAAATTTCGGCATCGGAAAAACGCGCGATCCGCCCTGTCCTTACTATTTAAATCAATGCTTACTACTTGCACCAATAAATCAAAAGGCTCATGCAATTTCAGTTGCGTCTCTACAGTTAAGACACGACATCATTCCGAATGTGGCAGACGCACCTGATGTTGATACGGCCTGATCCTCTGCTCACCCCGCAAGTACGTTGCGTGGAAATATATGTATCCATTATGCATACAAATTTAATTAGCAATGTTTATGTAATTTTTCTTACTTTGCGACGGGATATTATGATATTTCAATTGTACGATAAGAGATTAAAGAAAAATATTATAGTTATCAAGTTAATCCCTTCTTTCCTAAGGGTGCGTTTCCACTGAAGCGGAGCGGAGCTGGGTGGAGCGAATACGGAATACTAGGTACAGTAGAGTCTCACTAACCCGGCAGTATTAAAAACCAGGGTGCGACGATTATTCGAATGTTCGGATTACTGGATTGTGTAGAAAAAATTAATATAATTAAAATAAAGCATTTTAGAATGTCTTAATTTAAACTTCTTTTTCGATGGCAAATTTAATGTCTAAATATTATGTTTGGCCCAGTATTCAGCGACGGCAATTGCATTCGCTGACGCAGCTATAAGGTCCTCACATGTATAGGTGACAGGGCACGCGGAGCGAGATGAGGGGTGGGCAGACTGTGGAGAAACACCGCACAAACACCGAAGGTCGGAGCCATTCGAGAACCCCCACCTGTGGAGGTTGTCTTTACTGCGGTCAACCTGAGTACGGAGTCTATTTCAAGTTTACCAGGTTGGCCACGACAACGCGTGCTCAGGTGGAAGGGTCTCTGATGGCTCGATGAAATAATCAGGCGGACCGAACTTCTCTCGCCAGAGATCGCATCTTTCTGAGGCGGAGTTGCCATCAGATGGACTCTCGCAACCTATAAAACTTTTGCGGCTTTTTAGTATTTGGGGCACTGAGCTGTAATTGTGCATTGGGTGGCGTGAGACCTGCGAATTTCTGGGGGTGCATTGCCAATTAGTTACAGATACAGCATTCGTACAGGCACGTCTCATTTAGAGCTGTATCCACTAATTTGGAGTGGGCAGAGCGGCTCCATATTGGACTTGCATATTCCCCGGCGGAGAAACAAAGCGACATTTCAGGAGTTCGCAGAACTTGAGGAGACGCCCCCATCTGGTTGACCTTAGGCGGCGGAGCAAGTTATTTCTAGAGTGCACCTTCTGTTTGATTTAATAAGGGACTAGGAAGCGGTGGAGTAGGCACAAGCACGGGCAGAGGTGCCGAACTAATGGATGTGCCGAAATACAAAAGCCGGAATTAGTGAGACTCAATTGTATTGTTTTTACATGGAATTAATTTTAAGAAGAACACAATAGGAACAATTTGAAAAGTAGGTAGTGTCTGTTCAGTTTAAGGAAATTATGAACATAACAAATATTTTTTCAATTCACTTTGTGATTGTGTGTGTGGTTTTGTGATTTTGATTAGTATAAAATTTTTTGTTGACTGTACATGAAGTAGATTTTTGTCGGAAAAATTGAGAAACATTAGAAAATAAACGCTTTTGGAATTCTCTTCCACACCTTTTCAGGGATAGCCCTTCGTTGGAGGTCTTCAGGAGAAGAATTAGAGAACATCTCCTGTCAACATGACCCATAAATATGTTTTTAAAGGTTTTTATTTTTTTATAATGGTTTTATACTATGCTTATGTTTTGTACTTGTTTTTTATTATTTGCTGTACATATATTTGTGATTAAGTATTTGTTGTGCCCTTATGAATACATGTAAATCTATTTATCACTCTGAGGTTTGCTGTAAGAAAACCCAAATGCACCCAGCATTTGGGTTAAGCTCGCCCTTATCATTAACTATGCCTTTGTGTTTGTATTTATATGTTTTATGTGTGCAATAAAGAAAAATAATAATCAAATTTTATCGATAAATCTCACCTCAACATCTGCTTAGTCTGCAAGCAAACCCGATGCAGGATCAAGGCATCCTTATAAATCTGCGAATCTGGCTCGTTGTACTTGCACGCGTTATCGAACATCAGTATGAAGTCCGAAGCTAGCTCGTTGACAGAACTATAGACATTGTTCTTTAGTTTATGAGCGATTTTCTCCATGTCTATGGGGTTTTTGATTAGTTCGTAATAGTCTGGGTACTCGATCTTGCTTGGCAGCTTCATGAAGATTAGGGCGAGCTGGCGGTTGGCTGTGGAAAGAAACTTTTATATATGACATTTTTTTTTACAATTTATTTAAATAATAGTTGGTCAAGTTTAATTTTATTTTGTAACCAGGTTTATTGTTTCTAGGTAACGCCAATTTAGGACCTAAAACTGCCTTATTATGGCGAAATATTAACAAATATCCTCCTTCCTACTAATTATTAATAAAAAAAATCGAAAGTTTGGGTGTATTGATGTTTGTTTCTCAATCACACCAGAACGGCTGAACGGGTCTAGATGAAAATTGGCGAAAGATAGATTATAGTCTGGAATAGCACATAGGCAAACCTAGTTTGAAGAATAATTAAGTTCTGAATAACGCTAGCACTGGCCTGTGGCTAAGCAGAAAAATCAAAACAATCTCAAACACAATCTCAGGAAGTCAGGACTTTAATGAACGATTTAGAATAATATAAAAAAAAATACATTATATCACGCCGATTAACCAGTTTGTTATTTTCTGTTTGAAGTGTGAATAAAAAAGGATATTCTTAATACAATTACTTATAGCCCACACCCAGAACGAAAATCAATTAATATTATCAATTAATTTGTACTAACTAATTAGCATTAACATTGTTAACTAATAGGACATCTCCGAGACATAGGATTTTTCATGTAATGATCACATAAAGTATCGTAATGATTACTTAAAGTATCCGAATGGCCGAGCAACTTCTTTCAAATGACTCTATCAATAAAGCGTAGATGCCACACTTAGTTCTTCTTCTTCTTTGTTTTTTTTTTACGTTGCCCCACACTAGGAATTACTCCTGTATCGTGGGTGCGTTCACAAACATGTATACTCATATACACAAGACACCCAGACCCGGAACAACATCTGTAGGTCATACAAATATTTTTTCCGTGCGGGAATTGTGTGTACGGCTAAGGATTGGAATTCTCTACCAGAATCAGTCTTTCCTGATAGCTACAACCTGGAAGTCTTTAAGTCAAAAGTGAATAGGTTACTTCTAGGCAAGCGTGCTCTAGGTAGATAGTAATCAAACGATAAAAAAAATGTAACATGGATGAATACAATAAAAAGTAAAAGCGCTATGTTCTTTATGAAAAACTGAAATCATCTCATTCTCCTGCCCTTATCCCAATTTATTTGGGGCCGGCGCAACATGTCTTTTTCTTCCATACTCCTCTATTAGTCGTCATCTCTGTAGTCACCCCTTTTTTACCCATATCCTCTTTCACACAGTCCAACCATCGTTTCTTTGGCCTTCCCCTACTCTTATAGCCATCCACATCCATACACAAGACTTTCCTCACGACATTTTCTTCATTCCTCCGCATCACATGCCCATACCACGACAACCGATTTCCACACAACTTTTCAGTCAGCGGTGCCACTTTCAGACTTCCACTTATATACTCATTCCTAATTCTATCCATGCGCGTAACACCACACATCGCTCTTAGCATTCTCATCTCAGCTACATGCAATTGCTTTTTATTCATCCCTTTTGTGGCCCAACATTCTGAACCATACAAGACAGCAGGTCTGACCATTGTTTTATAAATCTTCCCCTTAAGTTTTAAGGGAATGCGGGAGTCACAGATAGTCCCGGTGACCTGTCGCCATTTCATCCATCCAGTGTTAATTCTGTGCTTAACAGTCCGATCTATTTCGCCATCGCTTTGCACGAGTGAATCGAGATACCGAAAATCGGAGCAGACATAATATATAAAAAAACATATATAAAAAACACAGAAATAATATATAAAAAAATATAATTATATATTGTTGCTCACAGTCACCGGTCCACAACATCATCAACATGACACATGGAGTTTAAAAAAAATATCGTTGTAAAGTTTCGTCTCTGTCACAGTTTCTATTATATTTCTAATAGGTCTTTTTTACGCCGCGTTTTTCCCTTGTTAGCCTTTTACGATACAAGTTATTTGTACAAAAACAGAAAAAAAAGAAAATATAACTAACTATATTATCGAGCAGTGGTGGCCCAGTGGTAACGGCTGCGACTTACAAGTTGTAGGTCGTGGGTTCGAATCCAGGAAGGCGCTTTACTTTGTGTAAATTATTTCATCACCACTGCTCTCAAAACGGTGAAGGAAAACATCGTGTGGAAACCTATGTCTTAGAACCGAAACTTCGAAGACATGTGACATCCACCAACCCACATTGGGGACGCGTAGTGGATTACGGCCCACACCCTCACAGAGAGGAGGCCTGTGTCCCAGCAGTGGGAACATTAAGTTTGATTATGCTTATGCTATTCTTATACCGTATCGAAACCAACCTTTAGGATCCCGATAATCCCTAATAGCATCATACAAGGTCCTCAGTTTCTGTTCAAAAGGCGACAACTGCCTTGCCTTGGGCGCCGCTTTGAAAGTTTTCAGAGGAGTTTTCTTCTCCAAACTGCTGCTATTATTTACTTCTTTGAGTTTCTCGTTCATTACTCGCTCTAGAAGATTCGCGTCTTCGTATATCATGGAGCCTTCTTCATTGAATTGACGGCAGTTTGAGAACATTAGCCGGAAGTCGGATACCATTTCTTCTATCGAGTTGTAGCGGTCACTCTGGAAAGAATACAACAGTTGTGTTGTGAAATAAGGAGACTTTCATTTGAAACCATGTGTTATTTTAAAGACAATACTTTTATTTTTATTAACTCGACGAATGCATGAAATGTTGTTTTTATAGAAGTTGTATAAAAAAAACCGACAAATAAAATAATAAATTTTAAAAAAACATTAAATTATTGATAGATATTATATATAAATATATATAATTGATATTGCAGCAAAGACATCTTCCTGATGAGTACTTGCGTTAATTACCGATTCGTGAGGCAATAAAACCGTCGGTGATACTGCAATACCGCGTAACAAGCTTTTCCCGTAAGGCCTAATTTTCAATGTTCGAGCACTACAACATACCTTAATGTTAGCCTCAATAGTGATCATATCAATAGGCTTATCGATGACATTATAATACTCCGGATAGAGCTTCTTGCTAGGTTTCTCCATGAACAGCAACATGGGTTGTCTTCCATCAGAACAGGTGAATTCCACCATTTGCTTGGATATGTAATGCAGCTTCTTCTTCAATGGGAGGTTGGTTTTGTTAGGGGTGCTTACGGGGGATGGGGCTACGGCTAGCACAGGGTTAAGTCGTGGACGACCTGTGAATAATTTATGTACATATTTTACAATAATAAACAGACTAGAAGAAGGATACAGAAAAAATAGGTACAAAGGTGATGCTATTTCTAAAGAGAACTCTTTCAGCATACCTTGCGAAAGGAGAGTTGGAAAAAAAGAGAAGTAGTTACCGTGTGTAAGAGTAGAGGAAAAATAAACACAAAACACACACACAATAATACAATACACTAAGTTGTTGTTTACTTGCGATATTGGTTAAAAGGACTTAATACGTACCTATCTAGTAAAATAGAATAATTTTAAATCAATGCTAGGCTAGGCAATCTTCAGGTTGCCTAGCCTGGGAAGTTGGTGCAACATAAATTAAAAAAAAAAACTTGAGATGCAGAATAACCCAAGAGCAATTAGGAAAAAAAACCTACCAAGAGCGAGTCGGACTGGCACGCAGTGTTCCGCACAATTTTTATTTTTATTTTACTAGCTCTTCCATAAAGGTTTTCCTATAATCTATAAGTAAAGAACTACATTCTATATTTTTTTCAAAAATTTAATGTGGTTTCAGAAATAAAGGGTCCGAGAATAGTCATCACAGCGTTCCGAAAGTCCGAATGAAAAAACGGAACCCTTATAGGATCACTCATGTGTCTGTCTGTCTGTCTGTCCGTCTGTCACAGCCAACTTGCTCCGAATCTGCTGGGCCTATAGAGTTGAAATTTGGTACACACATGAATTTCTGTGTCCCAAACACGGACGTGTACCCTAAATAAATTAATTTGGAATATAGGGGTCACCTTTGGGGTGAAAATCGCAAAATTGAAAATCAAAGTTTTCAAACCGTGTCGTGTGACATATCAAATGAAAGGGCACATTGTGAGGGTCTCAAATATTTTTTTTTCATAATTTTAAAATATATAATTTTGAAGTTATTTAAGAAAATAGATTAAAAATGACCATTATCTCCGAAACCACTGGGCCTAAAAATTTGAAAAAAAAAATACAGAAAGTAGTTCTTTACTTATACCGGGTGTAACGGAAAGGTGTGGTCATATTTTAAGAACTGCATCTGCTCATCGATATGAACAACTTCCTTCAAGAAAACCTGAAAAAATACTCAAAAAAATAATTTACCTCCCATACAAATATTGATCAACTAATAATAACTTTGTATGGAGAGTCCAATTTTTTTTTCGGGAATCTTTAATTTCTTCTTAGAGAAAGTTGTTTATTTCCATGGGCGGTTTTTAAAATATGACCACACCTTTCCGTTACACTCTGTATATTAGTGCTTAAAAAACCTGAAATAATATGATTTGTTCGGAACTCTTTGCGCGCGAGTCTGACTCGCTCTTGGCCGGTTTTTCATAATTATATTGTCTTAAATAACTTATTTTTAAATTGATTTATTTGTCAAAATACCCGTATCTGCAAAAGAAACGAAACGAAAAAAGAAAGAATAAGAGAGGGAGAGAGTAAGTAGTGAAAAGTTGCCTACCCCTCACTTTACCTCTTGGTCTCGGTGTCTGTACTTGCGCTTGGTTCTTCACGGACGAGAGGCTTTCATCATCGCTCGACGAGCTCTGAACGATGTCTAACAACTCTTGGACGCGTTGCTGCATTATTCTGTTAACAGAAATAGATGAAAACCACGAAATCACCATTCTCTTGCCCAATCCTATACAGGGTCTATCGGAAATACGTGGTCATAATTTTAAATACCACTTCAGCCTTTAGAAATGAACTACTTTCTTCAAGAAAGTAATAGTAAATCCTACTAATATTACAAATGTGAAAGTTTGTGGGGATGTATTGATGTTTGTTACTCTTTCACGCAAAAACTACTGAATGGATTTTTATGAAACTTTACAATAATTCAGCTTATACAGGTGTAACGGAAAGGTGTGGTCATATTTTAAGAACTTCATCTGCCCATCGATATGAACAACAATGGGACCACCATTTAAATTTTATATAGATCTGATGATGGGTTTCGGAGACAAACAACGGAACTCTTCAAAAATTGACAGCAAATCAATCGCGATTGCTACGATCGTATGTCTATGAATTGTTAACACAGCTTAACCACAACTAAAAAGTGAAAAATAAAAATTACTTTAATTTCAGAAGTCGGTGTTTCTGTTTTTGTGTCTTCGTTTTTTGACACCGACTTCCGAAATTAAAGTTATTTTCCACTTTTTTTGGAAGTCGGTTCTATTTTTTGTAAAAAAGTTTTTTATTCTTATAGAAAGTTGTTCATATCCATGGGCAGAACCGGTTCTTAAAATATGACCACACCTTTTCGTTACACCCTGTATATCAGAATAACATATAGGCTATAATTTATAACGGAGGAAGTACTAATTCCTCAGTAATATGGAATAAACATACTCGTTATTGGAGAAAACCAATACGTCATCTATCTATACGTATTATTCATTTTTGTTTAGTTTTTCAAAAAGCACTAAAGCAATTTCGATAAAATTTATATGGGACCACGTCGGGAGTATATTCTTTCGGATAAAAAAAGAATTTTGAAAATCGGTCCACAACTGAGACAAAAATCGGTGGACATAAAAAAAAAACATACAGTCGAACATAGATCCTCCTCCTTTTCGTCGTCTTAAGTCGGTTAAAAATGCAATGTAATTGGAAAAAAAAATCAAATTGTTAAAAAAAAACTCCGTAGAATAAGAGGAAGTGGTTCTAATTCAGCTTGCAAGATTTGACTCAAACAGATATACAAACATTGCAAAATAAATAATGGTTTGTAAAATAGGGCTCCACACTTAACAACTTTGATTTCCATACACAATCGGGACAGGACCGGTCGGTGTGGCAACGTTCAGTGAGGCTCATGTCCAGCAGTAGACGTCTTTCAGCAGAAATGACGATGCAGATACACTATCAGGGCCCAATCTAGCTATTTAGTCACACCGGGCAAACACAAAATTTGCCGCCCCTTATAATGACACCTTTTAAAAGGGCAAATGTTTTTGGGGGAGGGGGGATGTTATTGAAAAGCGTAGTAGTTTTTGTCACTCGGGAGCGGATAACACCGTTTTTTAGACATTGAAAATTTGAGTAATTATCAGTAGTAATTTACAGAGTTAATGATTTTCACAACATCATCGTACATTTTCTGTCGAAACGAAAGGTGTTGCCAGTTCTGAAAAGTAAAATTTGAAAAAACTTACGAGTACTTATCTTCTATTTTGTTTCTCATTCTTACTTTGCTAATAGCCGCCAACCAGCCTCTTGTCCTGTCCACGGTCCGGGCATTTGCTCCCACTCCCCCCTACATCGGGACCTGTATACTATCCAGATAAAAAGTATAAAACTTACCTCTGCAACTTAACAGCATCCTTATACAACCTTGAAGAAGGTGCATTATATTGTTTAGCGTTCTCAAACACAATGTTCATATCTCCAGCTACTTCAGACAATGTCCCATAGCTGCCTCTGATTATTTTATTCTTTATTTGAGTTAGGGACACTGGGTTTTTGATCTCTTTGTAGTAATCTGGGTAGGCTCGGCGAGATGGAAGCTTCCAGAACGATTCTGCAACGCGACCTGTAAATAAAACAAAGTTTTTTTAAGTATCTTTAAAACTTAAAGACAGTTACAGCCTCTTTGATGTAGTGGTTGTATAGCATCTGCTGAGGTCCTGAGTTTGACCCCGAGGCCAAGCAGTGTTGCTTAGGTTGTCCATTAAGCATTTCTCAGTAGCATCAAGTCTGACAACAAGCCTTATATTATATTACCCCGTAACTAAGTGATGAAGGTCAAGACAGGCAATTGCTCGGTCGCTACATTCTGCTAATATTATAAATATGAATGTTTGTGATGCCGGCTGTACACGCACGTCGAGACACCACGAGACAGGCCGAGTACGAGTGTGTAGATGGTGCCCTCGTCGCGTCTCTTGGTTTCGAGCCTCTACGCGACGCGAACGAGATGAGCGTAAACAGCCGGCATGAGGATGTATAGATGTTTGTTACTCTTTCCCGCAAAAACTACTGAACGGATTTTGATGTAACTTTACAGTAATACAGCTTATAGATCAGAATAACATATAGGCTATAATTTATAATGGGGGAATCACTAATTCTACGCGGCCGAAGCCGCTGGCAGAAGCTAGTTGAAAATACAGGTATATGGCTACACCGGGTTAATCGGAAAGCCGACCCTACAATAGTTGGGTCAAGACTAGACAGATGATGAACTTGAAGACTGAATTTGTACCCAGTTGTTGTCATTAAGCTCGCCCCTTATAATAAGCTGTTGAGTTTCCAAATAAATAAATAAATAAAATCTGGAATTATTGCTTACCATTTGGTCCAAAATGGTTCCTGATGGTTTCCAGTAGTTTCCACTGGGGTGAACCTTCATTTTCGTGCTTCTCTTCGTCAGTTTCGCCTGCACTGTCTTCTGAATGCTATGTAAATACAACAATACAATTAGCATAAACAAATAAAAAGGAAAGGAGGAGACAACCTGTATAGAGAGAGCTAAATTAGATATAGTTCTCCAGTTCCGATTAAATTATTTTGTTCAAATGAGTAATGTTTTTTATTTCGATGTTTTTTAATTAAATGTTATAAAACGCATGTCACAGACAATAAAATACTAGCGTACAGATGCTTCATCCCATACAAAGAAACGGTACCGCCGTAACTTCGGGTTTTCGCCTGGCACAAGTAACTTTTGTTCTTCGTTCGGGCCCGTCCTCTACACCTCGCTGGATGGTGTTAGCAACGACGGCTTGCAAGCTGAATGAATTTACTTAAAGTCTTACCAATATTTTCTCACACATTGAGGAATTATTTTATAGTATTTTTGGCACTTCATAGCAGTTTTACTGTAACAAAATGTGTCACTATTCAAATTTTTAAGAAGCGAATGGATACTCTAAAACTTTAAACAGCGCCATCTATTGTTACAAGAAATATAGATGTCTAAGGATTCGTTCCAATAACCGTCTAAATTTGAATTACAAGCCAATTATGCCACAATTTTATGCTTAGGGCAGTTTATTAAATAAGAAAATACAGTTTTTACTATATTTATTTTCAAAATAATAATATTACTTAAACTTCAATATGAAATCGATGCATATTACGCCATCTATTAAGATTTATTTGAACTAAATTTTCTTTGTTCGAGATGAGACCCCGTGACCAAGTGATAAGTTTAAACACTTTCTAACCCGAACCACAGAATAACTAATAGTACTAACGTACAGAAGATGCACTCCTTTGATCTTGAAGAAAGCCGCTTTTATAATAGCCTACAAAATCACTTCCAGCCAACGCGCAAGCTAAATTGCACTTAATCACCGCGCTTGAAAGTTGTTATTACTTTGTATCCTTTCTCGTCCGCAACATACCTACGCACTTGACCGAGTACTAGGGCTGTCTGGAAAGTAAAATAAAATACGGTAACCGTTTTATATTTATGAGTACTTTCCTACCTGATAAGTAAGTATGTTATCGAGGAGCTCGTGGCTAAAGTAATAACAGCCGCACGGTTCGACGCTTGCCGGGGTTGGTTCATGGATGGGTGACCATCATTACATACCGAGGCTCCTCCGTGCCTCGGAAAGCACGTTAAGCCGTTGGTCCCGGCTGTCAATCGTGGATCTTTGACAGTAGTTATGGGTCGTCAGAAGCCCGAAAGTCTGACAACCAGTCTTACCAAGGGGTACTTATTGTATTACCCAGTAACAGCAGTCGCTCCCTGTAAAATACTGGTATTCAGCTGCATCCGGTTAGACTGGAAGCCGACCCCAAGATAGTTGGGAAAAGGCTAAGCAGATTGAAGTATGTATATTATCAAAGCTTAACCTGAGAACTACGTAAGTAAGTACCTAACTACCTATACTACAATAATAATAATTAATATTCTAACTACGTAAATACGGGTTACATAAATAAGAACAACAAATGTAAATATTTGGTAGGTAGGCCTACCAAATTACTAATAAGGTACATGTAGACGTGCATTTCTTTACCTTTCGATGTCCTTTAGAAGTGAGAAAAACGTGAGATTCGTATCCTTGTTATTATTTAAGCAACCAAATACGATGCAATAAACTTTTGCCTTAATTTTATCCTAAGCAACGAACGGACGACGCGACGCGGCGCGTGATCGAGTACGGGCTCGCACGCAGCAGCCTAGTGATGTGCGAGTCGAGTGATTTTATTCGAGTAATTCGAATCAAATCGTAAACAAGTCAAATTGGGTCCAGTTTTTAACAACTAGCATCTACTCAGTCGGATCGAACGCACGTTGTTCGCCGAACGGCGCGCGTGGCTGATTCTCCTTCTTTAAAAAAGAGAAAGCCGTCACCAAGCCAACTCGAGTTGTAAATCGACTCGAGTAGCCATATCAAATCAACAATTCGACATGATTATTATTATCTATCAGCCTCGAGTCGAGCTTCGAGCATCTTTTCTAACTCTCTACTATCCCTACAGACAGAAGGCACAGATTCGAGATGCGACTCGAGTCGGTATATAGCCATATCAACTCGAGTAAAAAAAAATCTAACTCGACACATCGCTATGGCAGCCCCACTGAATTCCGAGGATACCGCACGGTCTCCTGTGAGGCGGCGAGCCTCCTTGCCGGACTGTCGCCATGGGATCTGGAGGCCAAGGTCCTCGCGCTGCTCTAGGAGTGGCGCGAGGAGACCAAACGCCGAGGCCAAAACTCTGCTGCCGCGACACCTCGCGCCTCGGCGGACGGAGCTCCGGCAGGATCTCCTAGCGACATGGAGATAGCGACTATCGCAACCTAGCGCTGGGCACGCCACCATCGCGGCGGTAGTGCCCCTCTTTGAGGAGTGGCTGGAGAGGCGTCACGGCGTCCTCATCTTCCGCCTGATGCCGGTCCTCACCGGACACGGTTGTTTCGGAAGGTTCCTGCATCAGATCAGGCGGTAGGAAACGCCCAGAGGACACGGTGGAGCATACGGTGGAGGTCTGCCCAGCTTGGGCGGAGCACCGCCGTGTCCTCGTGGATGCGATAGGCGGCGGCGACCTCTCGCGCCCGGCCCTGGTTCAGGCCAAGGTACGGAGCGTGAGGGAATGGGAAGCACTCTCCGCCTTCTGCGAAGCAGTAATGCTCGCGAAGGCGGTTAGTGTTCCACGCGCGCCTCAAGAGATTAGTGTCAGCCACCACTGACGGGGCCCATCGTGGCCAGTGCCTGCATGCCTAGAGGTAGCGGATAAATTCTGAAAATGAGTTACCACACCCTGGGTACTAAGGCAGGGAAGGAACAGGGGTGGGTTTTAGTCAGTAAGAGTCTAACACGCCCTTCCGCTCCACCCAGAGCGGGAGATGTCATTGTATGATTTCCCAGGCCCTAAAAAAAAAAAATACCCACTGAATTGGCCCGGCAAGTCGAGCTCGCCGCTACTTGTAGCTTTAACCTAAAATGCGGGGTAGGTATTACCCGAACAAGGATAGATTTGGGTGGTAAACTACTGATTAATCATTTGAAGGAGGTTTTGTCTTAAAGACACTTGAATATGATGAGAAGTATGCTATCTTGTTTTTAGACCAGACCTTGTTTTACCCATAACACAAGCTCTGCTTAGCTTGGGACTAGATGGCGTTGTGTGATAGTTGTGGAATATTTATTTATTTATTTAGAATCAGATAATCAGTATTTAAACTAAGCATATAGTTAGCGAGTTTTATAAATGAGGCTGTCTGTCTGAAAATAAATGAATTATATTAAATACTAGCTGACCCGGCAAACGTTGTTCTGCAAATAAAAAAATGGGGGGTGGAGGTAGGAGGGTGAAAAATACTTTACGATCTATTCTGATACCAAATACACAAAAAAAAAATACATACAATCGGTCGAGCAGTTTCGGAGTAGTGCAACCACAAACACCGTGACACGAGATTTTTATATATTAGATTACATTTTATAGTTACATACCTTAACTTCAGGTTCAGTATCCGACCCAGGCGGCTCCATAATCGCCAGAGCCTTACTATTAGGCACCGGCCCAACCCTTGAAGTTCTCTTACTTCGGATCCGTTCGGAAGTCTTCGCCGGTCCGCTACGGCCGTGCTGGTCGATCTCCTGCTTGCGCATTTGTATGACCTGTTGTATGAACTTTAACATCAATGGTCGTCTACGCCAAACGCTGGTTACGTACGATGCGATAGAAGTGTTGTGTGTAGTGTGTGCAATGTGGTGTATAGAAAAAAATAACTTATTGGGAGTTAGCTTCTGCCAGTGACTTCGCCCGCGTGGAAATAGTACTTCTTACATTATATATTATAGCTTAATTGCTAAGATATTATGCAGACTATAATCTATCTCTGTGCAAAATTTTATCCAAATCCGTTCAACAATCCTGGAGTGATTGAGTAACAAACATACATCCATACATACAAACTTTCACATTTATAATATTAAGTAGGATAGTAGAATTACTGCACTATGTTTATAAATATGGCAAAAAGGAATTAATTATTATGCAACCACCACTACCATAAATCTAAATAGTAAAGAGGATCGTCCGACCGTAAAGCCGTAAGAAACACGGCATTTTTAATGTCTCGTGTACACGACCGCTCTCGAGTTCGCTTCAGTCTAGTCAGGCCATCTTGTAGCGTTAGAAAAACGCGAGGTCCGCCCTGTCATTACTATATGGGTCAATGGTAACTACAGTGCTTTAAGGTTTACGTATGCATGATGGAGTTTCCATGAATTTTCATACAAACTTTGACTTTCATCCTCTATATAACCCCTTTATTCCCCTCATTTTCTTTAATAATTGAACTCTTGTTGTTTGTTGTTGTGCAGAATTTCATACTTCCAATTCCAGACTCAGCAGTTTAGGCCGAGCGTTGTCTGTTCAGTAGCAAATGATTACATTCATTCACTAATTTAATTATTTGATGAAGTATAGATGAATTGATGAAGAAATTTCAGTGATTACAACAATAAGTTTCTAATATGTTGCTAACTAAACTCAGTATCTGTTCCGCAATGTGCAAGTATGAGTTTGAAACTAAAAATAATAGCATACCAACCTTCTTCAAAGTTTTAGCGTCTTTGTAAATCTGACTGCCGGGCTCATTAAAATGGCAAGCGTTTCTGACCATCACCAGCAAATCCTTCTCCAGTTCTGGCAAGCTGGTATACTCTTCAGCCTGGATCTTCTGGGCTATCGTCTTCAAGTCTATCGGGGAATCTATGACATTGAAGTATTCTGGGTAGCGACGCTTGGACGGTAAGAACTGGAAAGCCGGGTACAGTGGCCGACCGTCACTGTTCGCTGTCATTACCTGGAGGAAGAAAGGAAACATTTTATATTAATTTCAGATTAACACCTAAGCAGGCGACCTATCTATAATATATGTATGTGCTTGACTTGTTCAGAAGCAGTCGGTCGGTATTGGTTTTCTATGGGTTATATTTCGGGGAGTGCTCGAGTGTGCGTCGGAATTTCATAGTTTAATTCCGCCAAGCCCGTTCCATCATCGGACCACTAGACGTCTGCCACCCTACACAAACAGTTTTGATAAATGATGTTTATTCAGTAAATAGGTTACAAGGGACACTTTTACACGTCAATGTTTTTTGTCACACAATTTGGGAACACATTCACTGTGCGTATAGCTAAGGACTGGATTTCCTTGCCGGAGTCTGTGTTTCCTGATAGCTACAACCTAGGGTTCTTTAAGTCAAGAATGAATAGGTTACTTCTAGGCTGTGCTTCATCGTCGACCAAATCATCGCTTACCATCAGATGAGACACTGGTCAAGCGGGAGCCTATCAATGATAAAAAAGCAGTTTTTATTAAAGCTGCTTGTTTTTTTTATTTCAACATATGCATCCCTGCTTCATTTAAGCTTAGAGTTACCATGTATAAGCGGCCTTGTATTGCTTTACATCAAAACCCTAGAAAGATAATCTACGTCTTTGAGACGTAAGCAATACTTAAGTATTGCTATCTCTTTTTTATTTCGCATCGTAGCGCGCAGTCTCTCTCTGTTAACTAAGTGGCAGTTAGGAGCTTACGAAAGACGGCTTTATCACCACGGTAAGTTTTTTAATTTCGTAGATTCATATGTAGCCTACGTCCGACAAACAACTTTGGACTTGTAGCCATAATAAGGTATATACTGTTTATCTAATTTTACTTATATTTTTAGTATTTTATACCGCCGTGGCTGTAGGCGGCACCCTTGTTCTTAGTCGAACAAGGGTGCCGCTTTATGAAGGAATTTCGTCATCACTATTAAACAATAACGTGAAAAAATATAATTTATGTAATGGCCTGGTACCTAGTTGTGATTCAGGGTAATCTTAAGAATAACGATCTATTAGTATTTCGTTATTCTAAAAAATTTAAACTTCCATAATCATAAATGTGTTTGAAATCTCAAAATAAATTACAAAAAGAAGACTTCATTGTTTACAGTTGAAATGTCTTCGGTTTACATGAAATATACTCAGGGGGATTTTGTGCAAAAAAAATCATCGTAATTATCCTATGACTTCTCTCGCTCTGGGTGGAACGGGAGGACGTGTCAAGACTTTTACTGACTAAAACCCAAACCTGTTCCTTCCCTGCCCTGAGTGACCTAGGGCACGGTAACTCTGTTTCGAATTTATCCACGACCCCTGGGCAGACTCAGGGTATCCTGGATGGGAGATTTGCAGGTTGTAGTGGGTATCCTATGCTAGCTCAGGATTTTTACTAAAGAATATAATAATAGAAAATTTCTATCAATAAATTACAATATGTAATGATAACTTGGATATTTATGAATAGAAATTATCTGTAATAAATGTTTATATTTAAATTGTTACTTAAATTCAAGTATTGTTTACGTGCCTGTGTATTTTATTTTAAGGTAAGTTACTTTTTTAAAATTTAATTAACACAGTGAAGTATGAAATAAGATCGTATGCAAAGGCCTACAAAAGTGTCTCCAACATCATGCAAATCCACTAGCGGTTCAGCTTACAAAAAAGATGCAAAATTTTGCCAAAACCTGGATAGCCTGTGATGTGCTGCCGGATACAACGAGTCAATCTCAATAGGGATCTGACTCTGCATGACTCTCTATCTGACAACACATCTGCTCATAGTCATTGGCTGTTGGACAGTTTGAAAGATAAGAAAATACAAAAAAGTTGTTAATTCCCTATAGAAAGACTGAAATTAAACAACATTACAGTAAATAAATGCTTCTTTATTAATGACGATAATCAGTGAGAATAAGGATAAGGTTAGGGATAAGGGCAGGAAGATGATGGTGAAAATGATGATAGGTAGTTCTTATGACTTATAGTATGCCTGACGTATTAAATCACTGTTGTCTGGGACTGATTGAGTTTGGGTTACATTTGGGATAATTACTGTAGAAATATTTTCGGCTGGTCTATTTTACAACTCTCGCTTATAATGTGTATCATTGAAGAGTTTTGATTATGAGTAGCACTTTCGTTTGATTGTGGGATATGTAAAATGTATTGACGTTCATTAGACAGATCTGAAAATGGTGTAAATGTGTTGGGTGGCTCTGACAATGATGAGTGTGGTCTGGAACTGGGAGATGCCATTGTAGTGTTAGGATAATTTGCCGATTTAGGCCGCTTTAATTTAATGTTGAAGGAATTTGAACGAATGGGTTGTATTATCCTGAATATGTTGGAGGTTGAGGGGTATTTGGTGTAGAGGAACAAAATGATTCAACAGATGACGATCTTTGAACACGACGTTGTTTTCGAAATAAAGCATGAATTTCAAACATTAAATCTTCTCTTTCATGCTCAGGCAACTTCTTTAGTTTTTTGGCAATTAGTTTCCCGAATACATCATACTCATCTTCAACATCATCTTTTGCTGTCCTATTCATGACTTTATTCAAATTGTTAAATGCCTCAGACATTTGCTTGCTGACAATTTGTAACTCGGACGGATTGAGACGACGCCGGGTAGTTTTATTTTGTGCAGTTGTTGGATTGGATGTCTCGGTTGAATTTTGAGTATCCGCTGGGGGCGGAGAAGGTATTGGTTTGGCGGGCCATGAAGCATCTCGTTCCTCCTCCTCCTCAATTGGAGCAGTTACAATATTTCCATCCTAAAACCAAAAACACAAAATATATATTTTTTTGTGTGTACAGTTGCCGGACAATGAGCAGCAGTGGTTAGAAATTGAAAATGGATTTCAGAATAATTTTCCGCATACTCTTGGTGCAATGGATGGAAAACATATTGTTGTACAATGTCCAGATAACTCTGGTTCAGAGTACTTTAATTATAAGAAGATATTTAGTTTAGTACTATTGGCTTTAGTCGATAGTGGTGTTGATTCTGTTGTGCACAAACTAAACTTAATTTAGGCTATTGCTATCTTTTTCTCTTTAATAAAACAAGAAAGAGACGGACGTAAATTAGAGCTGTCAAATTTAGTTTGAACTAATATTTCCATACAAATTAAGGGTACACCTAAAAACATGTCTAAAAACACGGCGAAGCGCAAGGCGTAAACTAGTTTGACATCTCTAACTTAGTGCATAGCTATAGCCGTCCTTTTCTCGCACTGCCTTTAGTACAAGATAGCAATTCTTTAATTTTAGTTTAGATATTGAACAAGAGAATCCGTACCATTAACCATAATTTTATTTCTGCAGACATTGGTAGTTAAGGGAGGATCAGTGATGGAGGTGTATTTAAAAATTCTTCGTTATGGCAAAAATTTGCATCTGACACACTTAATCTTCCTAAGCCACGCTCATTATCCAGTGCTGATAATGTTGACAATCCCTACGTTTTTTTGGCTGACGGAGCATTTGCTTTACTTAATAATAATATTATGAAACCATATCCTGGTAATCATAATATTGGGTCACCGAAACGAATTTTTAATACGCGCTTGTCGAGATCTCGAGTAGTAGTTGAGAATGTTTTTGGTGTTTTAGTATCACGGTTTAGAATATTCAAAAAGCCAATCGAATTAGATATCGATAACATTCCTGTTATTACAATGACATGTCTCTTACTGGACTTTCTCAGAAAAAGAAATATTTCATCTCATATATATGTATATGCCTTCCGGTATTGTAGATACATATGATGACAACGGAGATTTACTTCACTTTTTTTTTATTTCCTTCTTTTTATTGAGTTATATTTCTGAAATCGTCACCTCGTGCTCTTTATTTTGATACACATGACCAGGTCACAAAAAAATACAACTACACTAACCTAATTGCGGCCGCCATATCGTGTTTTTTTTTTCAAAATTCATAAAGCCTTTGTCACTTCGGCGGTCAAGACAAATCTAATAATATATAGACATACAAACATACACACACATCGTATACAGGGTGTAAGGGGCATGAACGCACATACGTGTACTAGTGATTCAGTACATAATTCTGGACCCCTCACGTTGGAATTTGTCGTCGGCTTTTTCTTAATTTTTGAAAAAAAAAAATTTTTTTTCACTTTAAACTGTATATAATCGTTATACCTAGATAGGTATAACGATTTTATTAGTTAGTTTTTTTTCAAATATCAGGAAATGGCCGACGAAAAATTCCAACGCTATGGGGTCCATAATCATGTACTGAATCATTAGTACATGTATGTGCGTTCATGTACCTTACACCCTGTATACAGGGTGTAACGGAAAGGTGTGGTCATATTTTAGGAACTGCATCTGCCCATCGATATGAACAACTTTCTTCAAGAAAATCCGAGGACCTTCTAAAAAAATTTTTCTACCTCCCATACAAATATTGATCAGCTGATGATAACTTTGTATGGAGTCCAATTTTTTTTTTGGGAATTTTCTATTTTTTCTTAGAGAAAGTTGTTCATTTCCATGGGCAGAACCGGCTCCTAAAATATGACCACATCTTTCCGTTACAGCCTGTATAGGGTGACTCGATTAGTGACCGATACTTAACCCAGTGATTGTACTCATAATAACAAACAACTTTCCCAAAGAAAGAACGGCGTCACGCGGCTAACAGCTGACAGGTCACAGGCGCGCGCCCGCGAATTTCATACGGCTGTTGTGTTATTGTGATAAAAGTGAATGAGTAAAAATAAAATGTTACTTTGGGAAAGTTGTTTGTTATCATGAGTACAATCACGTGTTTAAGTATCGGTCACTAATTACCAGTAACCCTATATACATACATACTCTCGAAAAACATTACTCTCCTTCTAGGGCATTCGGGTAAAAATTAGCTGTAATATATATGCATAAGATGGCTTAATAAATGTATTGTTCACACAATATGTAACTACTTATTAATAAAAAACTTACCGTATTTATTGTTTTTTTACATTTATACGCCGATCCTAAAAAAACTGTCCATGTATTCATAGGCAAACCAAACTGGATGATAAACATCGTCCACGCCGGCACCAGATTTAATCAAAGCCTCTTTTTTCCTGTTGTAGCCCCTGTATGTGGCAATAAGAGAGTCCTTCTTTTTCTTCAAATCTTCTGTGGGTATTTTGAGGATTTCCTGGACACGGAACCAAGCATCACTAACTTATTTTTGTCCTTATGACCTCTCTCATTTGGGTCCAAAATAACTGGCTCTGATTGCAGTGTTCCGAGGAACAAGAGAATTTGTTCTTGAGTCCATTGTGTACCACTCATCGTATCAGTTGTGTTAATCGTGTTCTGTGAACGACGGAACGACGAATGCGTCATGCGCTGATGACGTCTCAACGCGAACTGAAGTGAGCCGAGTAGTGTGGTAAGTCGCTTCGTGGTCGTACTTCGGGACACTTCGAGTCCTTTGACTCGGGCGCAAAAACCGACAACGACTGGAAGTCGCCCGAGGCGAGGCGAGGTTGCACGAAGCGAAGCGAAGTGCCCCTCTACACTATCGTGTTCGCTCAACTTCGGTCAACTTCGCGAGTAGTGTAGTGGAGGCTTTATATTTTTTTCTATAATTTTAAGAAAGTGTTTTTTCTCAACTGGAGAAAATATTTGCTTCCTGGTATCCATTTTCGTTTAAAACAAATTAAAAACGCGAGATGTTCGTGCTGGTAAACAAGCAGATAGACGTTGGTTTTTTTTGGTTTCTTTTTTTTTGACAGTGATGCTACATTACGTTATGTTATTTGTGCCGACTAAGTTAAGTAGTAAACATTTAGGTATTGGGAAATTGGTACACACAAATTTTAACAATTTAAAACTATTTTGGGTAGCAAACCATTTTGAAATATGATAGAGCACAATTCATAAAAGTTATGACATAATAAAAGCATTTAAATAAATCTTACGACATAGCAAAAACGAAACATAACTTGAGGAGCTGATCTTGGTAACTGAGATGCTGTACTCATGTGTGTGGGCCGGCAGACTACCAGGGGCGACGAATGCTACCCGCTGCCGTTTTTTCAAGTTGGATAAGCACTACTATTTCTGCTTTTCTTGGCACCCCGTAACTTCTTGTCTATCACAAGAAAATCTTACCTATCCGAATCGTGAAGCTCAAATTGAGCTACACGATTCGGATAGGTAGGTGAAATAAGCAGTAGCAAAAAAGAATATTCCCTTTTTTTTAATTATGGGGTAGCATAAATATTTGGCCCGGGGTGCCAAATCTTTGAATACGCCAGATTGTCGTATCTCGTATCAAATGATACCGCACTAGAGGATGTAGTTGAGGAAAGTTTAGTTTAGTTTATACGGGCCTTAGATGATAATCATAGTTTCAAACTTTCTGGGAATATTGGCTGACCTGTCAGACAACAGACACAAAAGAAAATCTATTGTTCGTGGTCACATATGACCTACGTGACAGATAAGGTATTATGGCAGATGCTTAAAAAATCTATTTGGTCCGTCTGTTATATATTACACCAAAAAAAAAAAAAAAAAAAAAATAATCATAGTTTCAAACTTTCTGGGAATATTGGCTGACCTGTCAGACAACAGACACAAAAGAAAATCTATTGTTCGTGGTCACATATGACCTACGTGACAGATAAGGTATTATGGCAGATGCTTAAAAAATCTATTTGGTCCGTCTGTTATATATTACACCAAAAAATATTGGACACGTTAGGACAATTAGGTCGATACAGCGCGTTGAAACGTCCAAAAATATACCACTTTGTACCTATTATAGAAGTGACCTAACAAGCCCCCACTCTTGAACTTTGATGCTCTCTTGAGTTTTATCTTTGTCATTTTTGGTTTGTAATTGGTTTGGTAAAGCACAAAACATGTGTCCAATATTTTTAATAATCTACGGAATAAATAGAATTATTATTTTTGTGCCCAGGGATCATCCCTATTGTTTTTAAAAGTTTCTAAGCAATTACGAAGTCGAATATACAACAAGGATTAATCTGAAAATTTGAATCCATTCAATTGTTTCATTAATATTAAACTTACAGCACTAAACAGCTCTTCAAACACATTATCCTCCTCATTGTTGGTGGAGGTTTCCGACAGGTCCTCCGCTACATCAGATCTTCGGCTAGACGAGCCGGTGCGAGAAAGCTTTGGCATTTTGATGTCTTCACCTTCAAGAAAAAGGAAATAGTTTTTATTAGTGAACTGGAACAGTGTGATGTGAAATGGAAAATCAAATCTAATATGTCAATCAAATCTATTTCAAAGACTATAGGTTGTGACAGATAGTTTAAAGTGGCTGTCTAAGGACTACAGAAAATTAAAGCACATTTGTACAGTTTTTCATTCACCTTATTTATTTATTATTTACAGCTTTATTTTCTACATAACACATCTTACAAATTTACATCTAATTATAATTATTTCCTTTCCATTTCTTTGTTATGTGGCCCCTCTATGGGTAAAAGCCTCCTCCATTCCTTTCCATGCTTCCCTGTCTTTGGCCGTATTCATCCAACTTTTACCTGCTGTGTTTATTATATCATCTGCCCATCTTTTCTTCTGTCTTCCTACATTTCTTTTGCCTTTTGGGCCCTGCCATTTAGTTGTTTGGTAAGTCCATCTCATATCTTTATATCTTGATAAATGGCCTGCCCAGTTCCACTTCTGTTTCAAACTAAAATGAAGAGCATCTGTTAATTTAGTTTTCTTGCGGATGTCTGCGTTTCTCGTTTTTTGTATTTTTCTCAGTTTCAGAATACTTCGTTCCATTGCATGTTGACAAGATGATATTTTGTTTTTTACCTTTTCAGTGAAGACCCATGTCTGGCTAGCGTATGTTAAGCTTGGGAGAATGCAAGAATCCATTATCTCTTTCTTATACTAAGTCTGTAGTTCCCTTTTAGGATTTCTTTTTGGGCCCAGTATTTCTTCCAAGTTGTACTTATTCGTCTGTCTATTTCGTTTTCGTTGCTATTTGCATCAAAGGACACCAATTTAACCAGGTACACATATTCATTTGTATAAACTATCGGTTTTTCCTCTACTTTGATTGTTTTCTTTTCACTGTTTGACATAATCTTGGTTTTGGAAGCGTTCATGTGTAGGCCGATTTTTTTGCTTTCGAAGTTTAATCCTTGTAGCATTGCTTCTAAATCTTCCGCAGATTCACTCAAAAGAACAATGTCATCTGCAAACCTTAGGTGTGTCAATTTATCATTTAGTATCCATATGCCTTTATTATCCCACTTAATGTTTTTGAAAATGTTTTCAAGTACAGCTATGAATAGCTTTGGAGACAGCGGGTCTCCCTGCCGCACCCCTCTACCAATTGTGAACTCCTTCATTCACCTTAGGCCTTATTTATATAAAAAACCGGCCAAGTGCGACTCGGACTCGCACACGAAGGGTTCCGTACCATAGACTGAAAAGGACACGTTTCTAAAAACATGTAGGGAGTATATTATTTGTTGTTATAGCGGCAACAGAAACACACATTCTTTGAAAATTTCAACTGTATAGCTATTACGGATCGTGAGATACAGCCCGCTGACAGACCGACGGACAGCGGAATCTTAGTAATAGGGTCCCGTTGGTTACCCTTTGGGTATGGAACCCTAAAAATAACGGACAGACCGAATCTATAATAAGGTTTCCTTGTCCTTGTTAAGATTACGAAACCCAAAAAGGACGCTTTCCGCATCTGTCTTTCTATTTATCCCCAACACCTTCAAACAATACAATGGTTACAGCGATAAACGAGGAGTTTCTGTATATAATTTGCATCCGTACGGAGCTGGGGCGAGTCGCTAGTTATTAATGAGGCTGAAAAATTATTGTATTGAATTGTATTCTATTTTTACACCAAACCATAAGAGCGGTTGCGCAATACGGCCCATACTAATCCGTCAAAATACAGATCTATAGAAAACTCGGACCGAACTCTGATCGGTAGTGCGTAACCTACCATACAAATTGTTCTACGACCACGCCGGACCGTTATTTCACGGATAAGTGTCGGACGTAGTGCGCAACCGCTTTTACTCACTCTCTCAGCTAACTACAACCACTTTTCAAACTACAAAAAAAAAAAAACTATAAAAAGCTCTCACCATTTTCCAAAGCCTGTTTTGTCTGCATATAGAGCTTCCAAAGGTCAACGGCATCCCTGTACTCCACGGTGTCTGGCTTGTAGAACGCCTTAGCATTGTTTACGAGGAGCTCTATGTCCGCAGACAACTCTTCAATGTCTTCATATGTGTCTGTTTTAAGTTTCTGTTGCACCTGTGGAGAGTCCCAGAAAAAAATATAGAAATTATAGGTTTCTATTATAATTTATTTTAAAGTCATATTTTATTTTTAAATATTTTTTTATAAATTTTGAGCTGGAAATATATGGACAACACCTTTGCCCAGCAGTGGGGCAACAGAGGCTAAGGAAAAAAATTAAAATTTATTTCTTAGAAACAATAAGTCTGGAGCAGTGTCCAAGCTTGGACCAAGTTACTTAGGTTAGGGGGCCCAAAATTATTATTATTTGTTACTTAGAATGTAACCAATATTAGTAATTTTAACAAGTTTCTTAGTTTCAAAATTTTGCTTTTTCCCAACCATACTTTTCAATTCTCCTTAGCCATTGCCTTCTCCAGGCAAACAGTCTTCAGTACTTACAAATTATACTTACTCTCAACAAATCAATGGGTTGTGATACAACCTCGTAGTACTGTGGCTCCTGCCGTCTCTTAGGAGCCCTGATGAACGAGTCACAGAGTAACGTGCCATCTTCTTTCTTGTATGATCTGATGGTGTCATACAGCTGCTGGCAGATTTCACTCTGATAGGACAAATGAATAAATATATATTTTATAAATAAATGAAAAAAAGGTCTAGTTGGAAAATTTTATTTAGAAAAGTATCTTTGAATAATATGTGCTAAATGTGTAAATATTTTAAGTGCAGGACACATTCCACCATAGGTACTTATACAACGGTTTGAATTTATTTATTTATTCAAAATTATTTTACTAGAACATTAGGTTTATGCTATCCATTATACCCATAGAAAGAATTTTGTAAAAAGAGCTGTGTATCTATTTTGTGTACAATACAAGTATATTCTATATTAATAACTAAACATGTACTAATTACTTCAGCGGGCTCTTGAACTCAAACTTGCCTGATGGTAAGAACCTGATAGATTAGGTCTACAGTGGAAAAAGCAAGTCCTGAAGATGCCTGTTAACTTTTTTCTCACCATTTTATTGGATGGTAATAGAATCATTGCATAAAATTGTTACACCTAGTAAGAACTTAAAGACTATTCTAATATTGGTCCTTTAACACCATCAAACACCTTAAAATTAAATTCCTATGAACTAATAATATTAAAGCTGTCTGAAATATTTGATAGTACCAGTGGGTAGTTTGTATTGTTTTAAAAACAAGTTTTCATAAATCACTGAATGATTGATGATACAATTTCCTACATATTTATATCAATACATAACTAGATACATGAAATTACTTTCTAATATTATTAAGTTTTTGTCCTATGAACATGTAAATATTAAGATTTCATTATGAGCATGTTAAATCGACCACAGCAACAGCATGCAGAATGCAGTTATGTATAGCCGGCAACGCCTGCGTCTTTAAGAAACAGTTTCAACTTACTGGATCCAACTTCTTTCTTTTCCGAGTCGATGGTGGAGGTCCAGGGTTGCTCAGCTCGATCCCATCATCACTGTCATCTAAATCAGCCCCACGCGAAGCGCCAGAAGATGCACGGCGTCGCTTGCTCATTTTCAATGAAATAGCTCACAGAACGTTGCCCAATAAAGTTTGTTTGAGTTTGTTCTGTTACATACTTGCGAAATAAATGTTGATTATTACTTTTTCTTTATGAACACACAAACTATTTAAGTAGTTGTTTTACTGATTGGATTCATTGATTTGATTTTATAAAAGTATACAACAAAATGTATCCCTCGAAAACACAAGCGCGCAAGAATGCATCCGCCGCCGTAAGGCTGTTTAATTGGCTAGTGTCACAAGAAAGAGACAACCGCATACCCAGACAAACGACTACGAAAGAGATACATACGCATATAGGCTTAAAGTTTACAGTTCTCTTGAGAAGATGGAATGCATTTACAGGGTCATTGACAGACAAACTGACAGGAAATACATACAGATGATAAAAGCTTACAACGTTTTGTATTACGCAAAAAATTAGTGCACTTTGAAAAAAAATTTTTGGCGCAGTTCGCGTAGAACTAAACAAATATCACCATAAATTGTTATTTTGTTGCGCCGACCCCTGATAAATTGGTATAAGGGCAGGGGAATGATGATGATTGTGGTAAATACTTATTAGTATAGTTTTACTCCGAAATTTAAACAAAATCTTTGTGTTAAATTCAGAGAATTGAATTTAGGCTTTTCGTATCCAATTATTTAAGCCAGGATACAAAGAGGATACAATCAGTGACTAAATTATACAGTTTTTGTATCCAATTATACAATCTGGCAGCCCTGACTAACGAGATGAGTTCGGAATTCCCTAAAGACTTCAATAATCTAGTCGATTTTCGGTTCTAGCAGTATCGAGCGATTTTCCCATTTTATTGAAATATTTAAACGGATGGTAGTTTTATGTTACTTTGATGTGATATCTGCTTCTGCTATGAACTCCAAAGAAACAATTTTTTGAAACTTCATTGCTACTGCTAGCTCTCGTGATGGATTAGTTGGCCAAAGATAATAAGGAAAAAATATGGTTTTGGTAGGTCTAATCAGGTCAGGCTTATTCCATGACAATCATTATTTAAAATATTTTTAATTTAGGTGGTCTCGCGAAACGAGATAAGCCTTCTTCCACTTTTTTTTTTTTTTGGGGCTGGGAAATCGTCCAATGACTTCTCCCGCTTTAGGGTGGAGCGGGAGGGCGTGTCATACTCTTACTGACTAAAACCCACCCCTGTTCCTCCCTGCCCTGAATGCCCAGGGGCGAGGTAACTCTTTCGAATTTATCCTCAACCCCTAGGCAGACATCGGCCATGACGGGCCCCGTCATGTATGCTGACAACTCTTTGAGGCGCGCGTGGAACACTACGCGCCGTCGACTCTCGGGCCTGGTGCTGATCGGACGGTGAGCTACCCATTACTCGCCGTCCGCAGGCCCGGGTCTTTGGTGGCCGGAAATCGTCTCGCGGCGTCGAAATCCGCTAGCGTCTCCTGCGGCGGCTGCTGCTGAGGGCGTGAGGGCGAGGCTGTCGTTGCAGCCTCTCCCTCACCCTTTCCGCCTCCTCCTTCGCGAGCATTACTGCTTCGCAGAAGAAGGAGACTGCTTCCCATACCCTCTCTCTCCGTACCATGACCTGGACCAGGGCCGGGCACGAGAGGTCGCTGCCGCCGATCGCCTGCACGAGGACACGGCGGGGCTCCGCCCAAACGGGGCAGATCTCCACCGTGTGCTCGACCGTGTCCTCTGGGCGATCCTCACAGTGGGGACATCCGGGCGTTTCCCTCCGCCTTATCCTACACAGGAACCACCCAAAACTTCCGTGTCCGGTGAGGCTGCGTCAGGCGGAAGCCTTCTTCCACTTGAATGGGTATGTTTCTGTGAACACTAAGAAGTACCAGTCCAGCAAGGTGTTTTTTTTAGGACGGAACCCTTTTTTATCACTTGTGTGTCTGTCTGTCCGTCACAGCCAATTTGGTCCGAATCTACTTGGCCGCTTGAGTTGTGGTAGGTAGGTACTTACTATGACCCAAACACGGACATGTAATCAAAGAGTACTATACCTATGTATACATTTAATGTAAATAAATGAATTTCGAATATTGGGATCACTTTTGGGGTGCAAATCAGAAAATTAAAAAAAGTTTTTCAAATTGAGTGTGAGTTTTGTGACGTAGGTACCTACTCGAAAGTAAACGTTAATTTGTACTGAAACTGTATAGGCGTTGCCTGGTGACAGGCAAACTCGATTTTAGGGTTCCTTACCCGAAGGGTAAGTAACGGGACCCTATTACTAAGCCTCCGCTGTCCATCTGTCTGTCAGCGGGCTGTATAATCCGTACTAAGTAGACAGGTGAAATTTTCTCATTATTCACAGAATGTGTATTTTCTGTTGCCGCTATAACAACAAATAATTAAATCGTATGGAACCCTTCATGTGCGAGTTAAATTCGACCTTAAGCGGTTTTTTTTTCTACACCATTTGACATAAGCGAACGTTTACGCAAACACGTTCGAGTGCGTTAAAAAAACTCATACTAGGCCCACTGTACTGTGCTACAATGAAAGAGCGATTTCAAGTATATTTTTTTCATAATTTCTAAATTTAATATATATAATTATGAAAATAGATGAAAAATTACCATTCCCCCTTCACTATCTCCACTAGGCGTAAAATTGAAGAAAAAAAAAACCTGGATCCGCGCTTGAAAAGCGCTCTATTGGAACTTTGGAATAACAATCGACATAGCACCAAGTATATCAGAACCTCGCTGTATAACTAAGAAATATTAATAATAATATGTCTTAATTATTGTTATGTACCTAAACATTTAAATTATATTTTTAAATATTTCATTAGAAAACATCTAAAAAACATTTAAAAATATAAAAAATAGTATCCCACCGGTATCGGGAACAGGGTCCAAGCTAGCGGCGGTCAGGGCTCCAGAGAGAGGAACCGCCTGACAATGCGAGCTGTGTCCAGAAGTACAGCTTTCTGAATCAAGCCCTTGATCCAGTCGCCTAACGAGAGCCTCCTGAGTTGTTGGTCAAGGCTCGTGGCTATTAAGCCATTGGCTGACACGACTATCGGTACAATGATCGCTAAGTCCACATCCCACATGTCGACAACCTCGCGAGCCAAGTCAATATACTTGATTTGTTTATCTTTCTCGGCTTTCACGAGGTTCTCGTAATGTGGGACGGTAATGTCAACAATCATTGCACGCCTTTCGATTCTGTCTACCACCACTATATCAGGCTTATTGGCTACAATAGTCTTGTCAGTGATGATGGGCCGATCCCAGTACAATGAGATATGACCATTATCGAGAACTGGGTCGGGCGCATTTCTGTAGTACGGCACTTCCGATTCCACAAGAGAGTATATTTTCAGAGCAAGTTGCTGATGGATAATCCTGGCTACAAGGTTGTGGCTATGCAAGTATTCACCGTTAGCTAGACGAGAACAACCTGAGATTATGTGGCGGATTGATTCTCCCGGACGATAACATGCCCGACATATGTCAACCGTGCCGTCCTTCACAATAAATCTCAGGTAGTTTTTCATCATGATAACTTCGTCCATAAATGCACAGACAAAACCTTCGGATTCCCCAAAGAGGTCACCGACACGCAGCCATGCTACGGACGCTAGTTGGTCTACATCGGGCCCATGTAGGGCCCGGAAAAAGCGTCCGTGAAGTTCCTTACTCTGCCATACTTCTCTGCGATCGTTAGTGTTAAGCACTAGAGGTTTGCACCAGTTCTCGTTAGCCAAGGAGAGTGGAGTAAGGCCCTTGTCCACAGCCACTACATCTCGATGCATCCCACGTCAGCAGCTAGGAAATATTCCCTTAGACTGCATACCTCGCGGTTGTGGAGGGTCTTAGCATTTATAAAGCCTCGGCCTCCACACTTCCGTGGGATATACAGTCTCATCACCGACGAACGTGAGTGATGCATTCGAAATGCAGTCAGCAGTGTACGGACACGCCTATCCAGGGCATCGAGTTCTGTTCGAGTCAATTTGATTACGCCGAAAGAGTATAGGTACATCAATACGCGCGCACTTTGTTTCCGCCCGATAGAAGGCTATTAAATACCTTCTTCAGGCGGCCAAAGAAGCGCTCCTTCAACGATTGCTTCATATCAGCAACATTGATACCTACCTAACGCTTCCGACATACCCAAATACTTATAGGTTTCGGTTGGAGAGAGGGTTCTCAGGTTTATGGAATCCGAGAGTTGAGTTACCACGGATTCCACAATCTCCCCTCGCTTTACACGCATGAACGCACATTTGTCCACACCAAACACCATCTAGATGGCAATACTGAAGGTTTCAGTTACCTTCAGTAGTTCCATCAGTTGCAGATTGCTGGGGGCAAAAAATTCTTAGTTATAATAATAATAATAAAAAACATCAAAAGAAGGTTGTTCAAAAAAAAAGTAAGGAATCCATCAGTTGGCGATTTTACTAAGAGGCCGTCTCCTCGAGCGAGAGAATCGCGGCGATATTATCGTCGTGGCACGTATTTCTATACACGCTCTAGCTGCGATAACATCGTCGTGTGTAGACACGTTCTAAGAGTGTATAGAAATACGTGGCACGACGATAATATCACCGCGATTCTCTCGCTCGTGGAGACGGCCCCTTAGTCTCCACTGTCCGACGTCCGTCCGTCTGTCTGTCAGCGGGCTGTATCTCATGATCCGTAATAGGTAGACAGTTGAAATTTTGACAGAATGTGTTATTTCTGTTGCCGCCAAAGACTACTATAGTATACTGGTTGCCGCTATAACAACAAATAATTAATAAAAATTAAAGGGGGCTCCCCAACTAGATTTTTCGGTCGATCAATAATGGCAACAAGTAGACGCCGTACCATCGTACAAGATTAGACCTTGTACGATGGTACGGAACCCTTCATGCGAGAGTCCGACTGGCACTTGGCCTGTTTTTAACCGACTTCGAAAAAGGAGAAGGTTCTATGTTCGACTGTATGTATGTTCTTTTTTTTATGTATGCCCACCGATCTCTCTTTCAGTTGTGGACAGATTTTCAAAATTCTTTTTTTATCCGAAAGAATAGACTCCCGAGGTGATCCCATATAATTTTATCGAAATTGCTTCTGCGCTTTTTGTAAAACTGAACGAAAACGAAAAATACGTATACATAGTTTTTTTTTGTTGGGTGGGAAATCATCTAATGACAACTCCCGCTCTGGGTGGAGGGAACGGGAGGCGGTGTCAGACTCTTACTGACTAAAACTCAGCCACCCCTGTTCCTTCCCTGCCTGAGTGCCCAGGGGTGCCGTAACTCATGTTAAAAATTTATTCGCTACCCCTAGACAACGTATACATAGATGAAGTTTTGGTTTTCTCCAATTACGAGTATGTCGACGTTTTGGTATTCCACGTTCCATGTTATGTTATTGGGGTTTTTGGCTCTTGGGTGAAACAACTAAAAAGTGAAGACTATGAAACTTTTAACAACCCACTTCCAAAAAAGAAAATACCTACACTAAAAATTAAAAAATAACTTTAATTCTGAATTCGGTGTCAATTGTCAAATAACGAAGGAAAAAAGTGTGTGTGTAGGTCATGTGTAGGTACTTTTGTACGCACGTAAGAAGTTATACTTCTTTGGCGTAACAACAATCACAATCATAATAATAATAATATTATGATATTAGATATTACATTCTTTTTTTCGCATTCACTCTCGCTCTGTCTCTTTCTATTCCCCCTCCCCAGGAGCGTTAAATGTTTAACGCAACCTTGTTGGAAGTCGCTTGAAGTATAACTTTAAAAACTACAAACACCGACTGCAGAAATTAAAGTTATTTTTGTAGTATTTTCTTTTTTTGAAGTCAGTTGTTTTTTTTGTAAAAAAGTTTTTTAGTTTTTGTCGACTTATTTATATTTTATTAAACTCACGCATTTTACCCCTAAGGGTCGGCAGCAAGACCCTTAGGGGTAAAAGGCGAGAGTTTATGTGTTGGAAAGTCATTCGATTGCAAAGTGTCAAAAGACAAAGAACTGTAGGTATACCTACGTTATGTTAAATAGCTTCTTCTGCCCGCGTGGAATAACGAAGTTTCATACAAACAAAACCCCCCTTTTCACCCCCTCAAAGGTCGAATTTCCAAAAACCCTTGCTTAGTGCTAGCCTACAATTAAAAGGAAGCCGTGTGCAAAATTTTACGTTCCTAGTCCTAGTAGTTTCAGCTGTGCGTTGATACCTATGTCAGTCAGATAAAAAAGTAGATACCTACTCTTTGTCAGTCAGTTTCTCCTTTTATATATAAATAAAGATTGGATGAAAGGCTGGAGAGAGGTTCTGTTCTGTGTAGTGATGGTAAATTCCAGAGAATATTCTCCTTGCGAGAACTTTGCTGTTAAGTTCTCGAGAATATTCTATTTTAAGTAAGGGAATTTACAAGAATTTAAAAATTGAATGATTAGATTGTATCGATATATTTTGAGAGTAACAATTTTGAGTGCATTTGAAAGTTTTACGAAGTTTAAGTTAAAAAAATCTGCTCCACAACTTAAATTATCAGTAAATTCTCCTGAGCAAGAACATTTCCAAGAAGATTTCCGAGAAAGTTTTCATAAATTCTCATAAAGTTCGTAAGGTATTAATGTTAAATTAGGATTTCTATAAACAAACAATTTATGAGTTATACAAAAAATCAGCTTTAATAAAATTTAAATAATAATAACATTTTAAGAACGATATATAATAATTATTTACACCCTGTAAATAATTAAAAACAAAGTAACAATCACAATCTTAATAATTCTTGAAATCAAATCAAATTGCTAATGCAGTAATGCTATTCGTCCATTGATAAGGATTGATCCATGCCATCTAAGTTGATGTGGTCTGTTTCCACCACGATTACCGGTTCATCCTCTGCCTCTTCTTCAGATGTGCTCTCTTCAGATTCGTTGTCTAAATTAATTGTAGGCTCTTTCGCTTGTGGCAGAGGTATTTGGACTTGGTAAGTCAAACTCTTTATTTAAAGGTTTTGGTTTGTTCATAATTTTTGCAATTGTGAGCAATTAGACAAATTTTGCATGCTCTTTCAGTGTTGAATTTATTACGTTTTTTGGTATGTTTATTTGAAAATGTGGAAAAAGAGCGTTCCTTAGAAGCAGAAGTTGCTGGAGCAGTCAACATTTTTAGGGCAATTGCTCCTAATTCAGTTTTTGAATGTAATGTTTGCCTCCACGCAACTGGCTTGACTTTTTTAGCTGTTTCCCAAATAAAATCTTTGCTCCATAAACCAGTGCCACATTTATATTCAGACATTTCTTCGAACAGTTGTTGACCTGAAATACTGTCTTTCAGCCAAGCTAAGAACGAACTCCCATCCATCTATGTTTTCACTTGATGTCATTGTTGTACGTTGTACCACGATTTTGCGGGTTTAATAATACCGCAGCATAGTGCGGCCCATAGATTATACACTGGTGCGGCCTATCTCCCCGTAAGTGGCGCCCTCATTGAATAAAAATTCGTATCTTATGGCTCAATTACACCTTCCGATTTCAAGGGACCCAATTTAGGAAACAGGAAGGTGTAATAGCAGTTAGAGCAGTTAGTGTACGATTTAGTGAGATTGGGACGTCCCGATTTGACTTCCTAAATTGTGTACGATTTAGGATAGTGTAATCGCATCACCCCGATTTAGAGCTAAGTGTTGCCAATTTAGAGACTTTGTCGCTACAAATGGGGTAGTAGTATTTTGGTTTGTGTTTAAAATTAAATTAAATTTCACAAAGTCCCTTTCCCAGAAAAAAATCTGAGTCCGCTCTTTTTATTTTTAAGTCTGCTCCTGGTAGAATCAGTTTTTAAGAGACTTTAGAGCGACTTTTGATATTCTGTTTAGGGACTCGAATTTGTAAGAGTTGGCAACACTGCCGACTTAGGAGTTCAATTTAGGATAGTGTAATTGCTCGCTTCCTGCTTCCTAGTTAGTTAGTTCCTAAATTGGGTCCCTTGAAATCGGAAGGTGTAATTGAGCCTTTAGCATAGAAAATAAAGATTAAAGAATCCTATGTTGCATTTGTCGAATAGAATCCTATGATACGAAACACTTTGAGTTCTGTTTCAACAACGTAAAAATACCTTAAGCTCTTTGTAACAAACGCAACATAGAATTTTTTAATCTTTGTTTTGTACGCTTTGCTACGATTTTTTATTCAATGAGGGCGCCACTTGGTGGCTACAGCTTTTCTATCGCTGAATTTCTGTTGACATGAACGTGTGATTCTTCGCCGAAAATTTCAGCTACAGTAGACTTCTCTAGCAGTTATTTTAATTCGCCGAATGCCGTATGTATCAAATGGATAGAGCAGTTGTCTCCTTCTAACTTTGTTATCCAACCTACAATTGGTTTATAATTAAACCGTTATTTTTTTTTCAAATTTCGTCCACTCGTCTTCATCTATACTTAAGTATTTTTTTTATTTCTGTACACCTGGTGAGTTTAACGCCATATTTTGAAGAACTGATTTGCATTCCAGTTAGTATTTGTAACAAACGCAACATAGGATTTTTTAATCTTTATTTTCTACGCTTTACTACGATTTTTTATTCAATGAGGGCGCCACTTGGCGGCTATTTACGAATTAAATAAAGTAATATTAGCAATTTATATTCTGAAACCTCATAGAATAACCTATTTTCCAGTAAAGTATAAAATAACAATATAAGAAGTTGACTTAAAACCTTGAAATCAAAATATATGGTATTAAAATTGAGCAATTTTAATCCAATTTTAAATTCTCATAAATTCTGCGTCAAAAAAATACTGCAGAATATTTTCGATCGGAGAACATTCTCCGTGAGAGAATATTCTCTCGACCCATCATATTCTCTTTGACCCATCACTAGTTGAGAGTTTGTCTTGAAAAGATCGCTTTTAGCGATAAGGCCGCCCATTGTGCCACCCTATTGTTTTCTTCATATTTTTATTGTAACTTTTAGGGTGTACACAATAAAGAGTATTTTAATCTAGTTCTGTGTTAGGTAAGTACACATTTTTTAATGTAAGTTATGTACATTATTTTAATAAAAAAATAATAATATTTCAAATATATTTATTTTTGGGCTTGTAACAATCCAAACTCTCTCACATCGTAGATTCTAACTCCCTATTTCACTAACACCATGAAATACTTGCCTAAATGCATGCTTCCTAATGAACGCAACCATATTTATAAAATAACCCGAAGGGTCCAAATGGCTGTCTGTCACACAGGTTTTACAGCCAAACGGTTGGAGCTACAGTCTTCAAATTTTCATAGTATACTTAAGCATCTTGTTGATTCAAAGCCATACAAATAGTAAAAAATTAATTTAGTACGGAACCCTAAATGTGCGAAGTCCGAAACGCACTTAGCCAGTTTTTATAATAAGAACTATGTAACTAATTTAACAAAGTTTGTATTAAGAACTTGCTAATCAATGATCACACTAATCAATGATTATACTAATCATGTACTTAGTTCTTCTTTCTTCTCTTTTCATTTTTATACATATACATTACATTACAGTTTATTTGTAAGGTTTCATCTAGTTTTAGTGGAAGCGGGCTTTAGCTACACTTGCCAGACCAGCAAATAAGATGACTCCATACATTACTTATTTCTTTTTTTTCTGTCAACTGTTTGTTGTTGATAGAGATAGAATGATGTTTTAATCTTGCCAACCACTCTTTTTTTTTTAAATATGTAGTGATTGTACCACTTAAGAGGCTCACAGGTCATTATTATCACTGAAAGTAAATATCAAACCATTGAGGGAAATGGGAAATTAGCATTATAAAATCATTATAAAACTTTGATTTTATCTCAGACAAATATTTATTTGTGGATTCAATATAACTATTTTTTAATGTCTCAGGAAGTTCTTCTATATCTATATCTAACAGAACTACAATGTGGCTAAGATGTGTTGGATACAATACAGAAAATGCATTACAAGGACAGTTTTCTTTTACATGTTGGACAAATGTTTGAACAAACCCTTCTATCTTTGTGTCAAAGTTTGTCATTATAAATAAATAGTTGAGTACACCACAGCATATTTGAAAGCAATTGACTGAATGAGACGCCTTTTTGACTATTTTTTTAAGAGCTGCATCAGAACTAAACATGCTGACTATATTTGGATCTGCCTCATTCAATAGACTGTGGCATATCTCTAAAATATATTTTTCCATGTCCGGTTTCAACTTTATTGAGACATCTTCAGCTGTTTGAGACACTGTACTCACATAATCACTTGTCCATAAGTTATTTAGTATACGAATATTCTTGTTTTCTGTATTATTCCAATGGATGATGTCTTTCAATAAGGCATCAAGGTACACTCCATGTTGATTTAAATTTAATAAAGCTTGCACAATTTCTGGATTCAAGGGTGACTTGTGACTGCTACTGAGGTTCATATCCTTTAAATTTCGAATTAAAAATGCATCTAGACTCCTCTCTGTTGAGTCAATATTTGTTGGTGTTAAATCTTTTATTATTTGTTCATAGAACTCCAATAATAATGTAGTGAAGTTTTCATCGACTTTAATGTGATTTTCTGGTTCAAGTTGACACATTCTTCTTATATTCTCTAGTATGGATAGTCGTAGATTGTTGTTAACTTTTGAGTTAGTTTGAGAGAAGTTGAGAATTTTTACGAAACTTTTTGAAAGTGCCTTCGCTACGTTTTTGTCGAGCACCGGATTTTCATACGTGAATTGGGGGCAGGGTAGGTTATTTGCTGTTATGATTTTTTCTATTAATTGGTTATTCATGGTCAAATTCCGTAGAAATCTCAAAAACAATAACACAAACAATACTTTATATCGAACTACCACCAGCTGGCTAGTGGCTGACTGAGCTGCCAAAGAAATGTCATTATCTATTTGTCATTGTCAATGTCAGGATTGACAGGCAAGTTTTTAATCAGTCGTTTGATCCAAGTTCATCCTTGTTTTGCTATTTTGTTTGCTAATATATTTAACAAACCTCTCCTTAATTAACATTTACATAATGCAAAATAATGCCGAAACTTAACATAGAAATGACTAACGACAACATTATCTACCACTGCCATCTAGTGTGCAATAGGCAACCTAAGTTGACTCGCCTGCTCTTAATACTGCTTTTCGACGCTAGGTGACAGTAGTAGTAGGTAGCTGTATTCATTGATAATCGACTTCAAAAAAAGAGGAGTTTCTCAATTCGGTTGATTTTTTTGTCTTTAATTTTTTGGAAGTCCAAAACTTAACTGTTGCGCACTTGTTTTTTACTGTTTAAGCCATTATCAACTTTAGGTGTCATTGTTGCACTAGGAGTAAGAGCGGTTTCGCACTACGTCCGATCGGAATCCGAACCGAATCCGTGATAATACGGTCCCTAGTAGTTGTAGAACTATTTGTATGGTAGTTTACGCAATAGATCTGATATCCGTCATCCGATTTCTCTCCGTCATCCGTGAATCTCCATTTCGCAAAGAACCGAAATAGCCATAGCTGCACTGCGTCCGATTCGAATCCAAACTGCGTACAAGCACCTGCCGAGGGGTCGTGGATAAATTTAAAACAGAGTTACCGCACCGGAACAGGGGAGTCAGTAAAAGTCTGACACGTCCTCCCGCTCCACCCAGAGAGGGAGAAGTCATCAATGGATGATTTATCCCCAAAAAAAAAATTGCTGCGTACGAGCAGAGAGGCAGCGGGGCGGGCGGGTACGTGGCCGGGGAGTGACGCCGATTGAAAGGACTTATGATCAATGACGTGAACGCTCAGCTCTCTGTGTAAAATGACGTATGCCAAAAGGTCCACAAGCGGGACCCAAGACAGTTTAATCGTTTCTCTGGGACTCGTCGTGCTTCATTATCTCGGCGTTTTTTTCTGGTGGTCGCCACTGTTTATTCTGGCTTACAGAAGTGCTCCATCTTCGACCACATCATCGCTTACCATTAGGTGAGATAGTGGTCAAACGGGAGTCTATCAAACATAAAAAAAAAAGTTACAGTGGTTTGGGAATAGTATGACGGGCTTGTCCCAAAAAAAAATGCCAAAAGATGCCTATAAACCTACTCGTGTTCGTGTTCCTTCAGTTGCCTGTGTTTGAAAGAGTCACCGCGACCCCTGGGGTGACTCTTTCAAACACACCCGTGAAGCCATGACCCTAGCAGCACACCCGCGACCGGACCCCTGAATCACGGCTTTGGATCAGAGGTAGTGAATTCAATCCGAATTTTCTAGATCCGTATTTTCATGTAAGTATTCGGATCGGACGTAGTGCGAAACCGCTCTAAAAGTATAAGTTTTCCAACAATGCTGGACCTGCCGGTGACAGCAGTCAGTTGTTAGCTTCATATGTACTTTTTTCAACTTATTGCTTTCATCATCATTATTTCAGTCGAATGAAACCCACAGCTGGACATAGCCTTCCCCGCGCGTGTAGCCACATTGATCGGTTCTTTGCTTCTCGCATCCGGTGGTCTCCCGTGGCCCTCCAGGTTTTAGGTCCACCTTGATCGAGGCCGGACTACCTATTTTAGATAGTTTAAACATATTTGATTGGTACCTACTATAATTATACTAAGAATTATATAGATTTAGAAAAATAGGTACCTACTAATCTAGAAATAAAACCCAAGTCGATTACCTACCTAATGTTACGTTAGTTATCAATTTTTGAATAATTATCTACTGTGAATGAGGCCAGCGAACGTAAATAGATGGATAGATGCATTTGTTAGTTGTAGGTAAGTGGCGTTTTCAGTAGCGTAATTTATGCTTCATAAAAAAGCCCTGTTGGCGCCACACGGCTAGTGGCCCCGACGGGATACCAGCAATTGTACTGTGGACTTGTGCGCCAGAGTTGTTTCCGATCTTGAAACGCCTATTTCGCCTTCGTTTGAGACTGCAAAAGTGCCGAAGGCTTTGAAGCAAGCTAACGTGCAACCCGTGCCCAAGTGGGGTAGTCGAGCTGACCCAGCAAACTATAGGCCCATCTCGGTAACTTCCATGCTCTGTAAGAGTATACTCGGAGCATACTCTGTAAGAGTATGGAACGTATACTGAATGGTAAGCTCTTGGCATACCTAGAAGCTAATGATATCCTCAGTGACCGACAATACGACTTCCGCCGAAATCGGTCAACTGGGGATCTTCTAGCGTTTGCCATTCACATCTGGAGTGAGGCCATCGAGAAACAAGGGGAAGCCCTCGCAGTCTCCCTTGACATCTCGAAGGCCTTCGACAGGGTCTGGCACGATAGCCCAATTGGCAAGCTTCCTTCCTTCGGTCTGCCCGCCGGTTTGTGTGATTGGATTGCAGATTTCCTGAGCGATCGGTCTATCCGAGTGGTCATAGATGGCTGCTCGTCCGGACTGCTGGCTATTAATGCCGGTGTTCCTCAGGGGTCGGTGCTCTCGGCAACATTGTTTTTGCTGCATATTAACGATCTGCTAAAACTCGGTACCTTAGGGTATGCCCATACAGCACTGTTGCCGAGAGATATGTGTCCGACGCACGAGCTAGTGGGTCTCAGGACTGATCTCTCCCGAGAGGCTATGGTTGGGCGCTTGAACTTGTCCTTACAGGCTGTCTCAGCATGGGGCGTTACCAATCTGGTCAAGTTTAATGCAGCTAAGACCCAGGCGTGTCTTTTTTCCGCTAAAAGGAGCCAATTTCACCTGGCTCCATCTTTCCGAGATGTAACCGTACCGATAACCGACTAACTTGATCTTCTTGGTGTTACGTTAACAACTACCCTCAATTTTGGTCCCTTCATAGAGGCAAAGGCTCAAGTGGCTGCCAAAAAGTTGGGGATCCTCGCAAGCGTGACACGGTACTTCACGCCGGAACAGCTGCTCCAACTCTATCAAGCGCAAGTTCGATCGTGTATGGAGTACTGCTCTCATCTTTGGGACGGGTCTGCCAGATACCAGCTTGATACCCTTGAGACAATTGAGAAACGAGCCAAGAGGATCATTGTCAATGATAGGCTCTTTGAGTCGAAGCTCCAAAATCTTGAGCATAGACGCCGAGTTGCTAGCCTGTCGGTTTTCTATCGGTTACATTTTGGGGAGTGTGCGACAGAATTGCATAATTTGATTCCGCCAAGCCCGTTCCATCAGCGGACCACAAGACGTACGGCAATGTGCGACCGGTACATGGTGAACATCCCACCCACACGCACAAAACGTTTTGAGAACACATTCATTGTGTGTACAGCTAGGGAGTGGAATTCCTTGCCGGAGTCTGTGTTTCCTGATAGCTACAACCTGGGAGTCTTTAAGTCAAGAGTGAATAGGTTGCTTCTAGGCAAGCGTGCTCCATCTTCGACCACATCATCGCTTACCATCAGGTGAGATGGTGGTCAAACGCGTGCCCTATCAACTATAAAAAAAAAACACGGCGACGCAAAATGAGTTCTGCCCGGGGGTGGAGGATAAATTCGAAAGAGTTACCTCGCCCCTGGGCACTCGAGGCAGGGAGGAACAGGGGTGGGTTTTAGTCAGTAAGAGTCTGACACGCCCTTCCGCTCCACCCTAGAGCGGAAGAAGTCATAGGATGATTTCCCACACCCCAAAAAAAAAAAAACGCAAAATGAGTTGGCTAAAACTTTGATTTCAATTAAATTAACGCGTCAAGCCCCTCATTAGCAGACACAATTAAAAACCTATTGTTTCGTTACCTTATGGTAACGCGAGGGCCCTGTCCCCCTAGCCAAACTACATTTCTGTTAACGTTAACGCTAACGCTTCGTGCAAAATGTAGTAGCCAGCCAGACATTACTGGGCGTGAGTCACGTGACAGTTCTCTGTCTAACGCTTCGTGCAAAATGTCGTAGCCATACATTTTGCACGAAGCGTTAGCGTTAACGTTAACAGAAATGTATTTTGTCTAAAGGCTCTGACGCGTTAAGCGACTCACAATCACAACTTACTTTGCGTTCGTTTGCCCTCAAACTTAAGTTCCCGTGAGTCATACAAGTTTATTGGCTAAAGGTGGACCTACTCGTACCTACCTATCTAACATCAATTTTCGAACACACCGTGAACTCTAATCTGTTCGGCTAGTGCACTTTGACACGCCTCATACACATAAAACGCTTTCACATACAAACAACGTTACGTTAAAGACATTAAAATATCACGATAACGCAATAAAATTAGTAGCAGAAACAAAAACAAATTCTGAAAATGCCCCGTAATAACGCCAGTTAATAGGTGAAAGTCGAATTTAAAATTCGAGTGTAAATTAAAAAAAAATGAGATCACTCATCAACTTGAATAATAGGAGATTGGGATATCTTAATTAGCATGAATTTACACCGTTATAAAGCGTGTAAGATGAAAAAAGGTTAGTAATAACTCATATCGCCATTTCTCCGGTATATTTCGAGACGTGGAGTTGGTATTTGTGGGGCCCGGTTAATAAATTATGATCGAGACCTCACATAGAGTGGCTTAACAACGTGGGCCACACCGCTAAAGGCTCCGCCCGAGAGAGAGAAGATAATATCTTCCCTCTCCGTCCCCCATAAGGCTGTGTAGTCCAACAATGCGTCTTCACGATATAAAACACGGAATGTATGTTTACTTACTTAAAGGTCGTTTTTGGTGCAATTTCATTATATTTTCTAATTGGAAGCGTAAGCCGGGTCTGTTGTATAGGTTCCAGTGTAATTTGATTCTTGTCTAAGTAGCGGAACGTTAGTCTTGGATTGTTTTCAACGAGTTAAATTTTAGCTCTAATTGTGACTGGAACTTAGAGAATGCTTCAAGACTGCTTTTTGCATTATGCTACCCACGTGGGTTAAATAATTTTTTATTATGCATTATAGGAACATAAGTTAATAAGTTAGTAAGTAAATCTGAAAGGTTTTCAGTTAAATCTATTATTTTATGATCTGCTTATCTTTTTACCAACTTTGTTGGGGTCCGGCATCCAATAAAACCAGATACAGCTGAATGAGTACCAACATTTTACCTTTTTAGGGTTCCGTACCCAAAGGGTAAAACGGGACCCTATTACTAATACGCCGCTGTTCGTCCGTCTGTCTGTCCGTCTGTCACCAGGCTGTATCTCATTACCCGTGATAGACAGTTGAAATTTTCACAGATGAGGTATTTCTGTTGCCGCTATAACAACAAATACTAAAAAACAGAATAAAATAAATATTTAACCCAGGCTACCATACAACAAACGTGGATTTTTTGTCGTTTTTATAGATAATGGTACGGAACCCTTCGTGCGCGAGTCCGATTAGCACTTCGCCGGTTTTGTTTTATTTTTGGCTGTCGTAGGGGAAACTTCAAAAGGCGCCTGGTTTTTTGGGAAAAAGATGACCCGGGAGTGTGGGATTTTTACCTTACTAAAACCATCCTGGTGATTACTTTCTGCACATGAAAAGGGGCCCCTGACCTCTTAAAAACCACCCCGGAACCCCCTCTGCATAACGCCTGATAGGGCAAGCATCCTTGGGGAGACTGTAAAGGGGTCTGTAAGGGGGGGGGTCTCCCCTGAGCCTCGCTATGCACGGCAGCAGCTGATCAATGTGCCACCATTTTTTCTGAGGTCACTGGGTAGGCGAACAGAGTCCCCATTCTGAGCATCCGCAGACCGCGACATCAGAGTTCCGACTGCCTTGAACGGTGCAGGCGGGGTTTCGTTCTCACATCTCAGCAGGCGATTATTATTATTATTATTATTATTAGGAGGTTCCTCTCTCTGGAGCCCTGACCGCCGCCGGTAGCTTGGACCCTGTTCCAGATACCGGTGGGCTGCTATTTTTTAAATATTTAAAAGTTTAAAAGAAAAAATTTAAAATTTATTGTAAGAAAAATTAATAAACTAGATAAAAATATATAAAATTCTTACGGTACTTCAGATTACTTTACGGTATCTCTTACTAGATGGCGCTGCGATGGAGTTAAATAACAAGATTGAAGACGAGATCATTAAGTAAACATACTTACATACAGGAGGTATTAGATGTATGTTTTATACTAATAACTGATCCGTGGGAACTATCGAGGCAATTACTGGTTAGTTTAGTAAAAAGGTTAATTTGTAGAGTCCATTTAACTATAGAGATCCCATTGCCATCAACCATCATTCATGCCACAGTTATGACAGATTGAAATTAAAAATGAAACATAACATACATTATAATGTTGAGGCGACAGTGATACCTACAACAGTAAATGAAACTCTGGCAATACTCACCACTATGGACAACTTTTACTATGGGATCGAAATCGCGAAAAAATATGCCTCCTATATTTGCATAACTTGACAAAAAATCAAAAACTTTTTTACAAAAAAAAAAACAAGCGACTTCCAAAAAAGAAAACACTAAAAATTTAAAAAAAACTTTAATTTTGCAGTCGATGTTTGCATTTTATTTCTTCGTTTTTGGACACCGACTTCCGAAATTATTTTTAGTGTATTTTCTTTTTTGGAAGTCAGTTATTTTTTTTTGTAAAAATGTTTTTTATTTTTCACTTTTTATTTGTTATACCCCAGAACTAAAAACCCCAATAAAATGGAACGTGGAATTTAAACATACTTACTCGTAATTGGAGAAAACAAAAACGTCATCAAGGTATACGTATTTTTCGTTTTTTTCAGTTTAACAAAACGCTCTAAAGCAATTTCGATAAAATTTATATGGGACCATCTCGCAGGTATATTCTTACGGATAAAAAAAGAATTTTGAAAATCGATCCACAACTAACGGAGAAATCGGTGGACATACTTACATAAAAAAAAGTGTGTGTGTGTGTACTTATGTACGCACGTAAGAAGTCTTGTTATTCTTCATGAACCACAGACTATAGCTAACTTCAGGGTATCGGTTCTAGCTAACTTCAGGCTGTAGGTTTTTTGTGACGGTGTGCCCGCGCATCGTTAAAATTTACTCTATCATTTTTCCCTAACGCACCAAAAGAAGTATAACTTCAAAAAATACATACAGTCGAACATAGAACCTCCTCCTTTTTCGAAGTCGGTTAAAAATGTACTGAACAGCTGTTATTTCGCGATTTTAATGATGAGTATTGACATTGTTTTTATTTATTGTTGCATCGCCGTCTTCATAAACTCACTCCTGTATTCCCTAAATGGTTAGCTAGACCTCAGTGGACCCACATTTCACCATTTATATTTATTAAGTCACATGTAATGGGCGACGTTAGTGACAATCGGGCACAAATTGAGACTGTCGTAGTCTCAATTTGTGTACGGGAAATATGTGAAATTTCCAATAACACTGCGCCACCCGGGAATCGAACCAAAGATCTCATGCTACCACCACCTAACGAGGCAGTTATAATGAAACTACAGAAACTCACGCCTTTTTCCCTTAAGATATCAAAAGACTTTGAAATTGGGTTTACTCAGTAGGAATTACTCAGTAGCAACTCCTTGCGAGTTCTAGGTTTGAAGCTATAGGCTCGCTCCAAATTAAAAGAGACCATAATTAAACAGTGGTGGCCCAGTGGTAACGGCCGCGATAGGTCGTAAGTTCAAACCCAGATGGCGCTTTACTTTGTGTAAATATTTCATCACCACTGCTCTTAAAACGGTGAAGGAAAACATCGTAAGGAAACCGCCATGACCTAGAACCAAAAATTCGAAGACATTCACCAACTCGCATTGGCCGCGTGGTGGATTACGCCCACACACATTCTCACAGAGAGGTGGCCTGCTGTGCCCCAGCAGTGGGGATATTAAAAGGCTGATGATGATAATTAGAACCACTATTAATCACTATTGTTCTCAAAACGGTAAAGGAAAACATTGTGAGGAAGCCGGTATGTACTAGAACCAAAAATTAGAAGACATGTGACGTCCACCAACAAGCACGGGCCCACGTGGTGGTTTACGGCCCATTCTCTCTCCTAGAGAACCCGAGTCCCAGCAGTGTGAGGACATTAAAAGGCTGAAATTATGCGTAGGTATACGCTATGCTAATTCAAAATTACTAGCGAATGTTAGTGTATCTACTTTATACACCACTGCCTACCCTCTTTTGTAAATGATGGGTTCCATACCCGAAGGGCAACCAACGGGACCCTATTACCAAGACTCCGCTGTCCGTCCGTCCGTCCGTTAGTCTGTCAGCGGGCTGTATCTCATAATCCGTAAATGGTAGACAGTTGTTCACAGAATGTGTATTTCTGTAGCCGCTATAACAACAAATAAAAAATTAAAGGGGCTCCCCTATTAAAAACGTGCTTTTTTTTGCTAGATCTTAATAATGGCAACAAGTAGACGCGTATAATCTTGTACGATGGTACGGAACCCTTCATGCGCGAGTCCGACTCGCACTTGGCCGGTTTTTTTTTTCGTACTCCTCAGTGGTTCGATTCTGTTTAATATCGTTGCGAGATCCAAGACAATTGTATCGTTTTTTTCTGAACTCGTCGAGCTTCATTGCCTCAGCGCTTTTCTGGTGGTCACTGTGGTTTTGCGTCTTTCAGGAGTAGCAGTGGTTAGAAATAGTATGGCGGGCTTGTCCTAGTAAAATAAATAGGCTTTCGGAAAATTACCAACCAGCACTGGGCCTGCGTGGTGAATTAAGGCCCATTGTCTCTGTAGCGACATCTATGAACTAAAACAGCAAAAATCTTGGATCAACAGCCCGAAATCAACCATCGGGCAGTTGCCAAGACCAGACGCAACACCCGTCTGGTAGGAGGATTCTCCCTTTTCAATGGAGGCTTGCGGGACTTTACACCCTGTTCCGCATGCCTTTCTATACTGGTGACCCTCGACTATGAACGTGAGCGCAGACACAGAGAGGAGACCTATGCCCCAGCAGTAGGAACGTTAAACGCTGATTATGCTTCGGAAAATGGTAGTGACTGTGTTATTTGATATCTTGAAAGATTTTCAGAAGAGTCTCCTCATATACCGTTAGGCTTCAGTTGGAAAGTGGCCTCGCTGGTTGTGGGTCCTAGCACATTATGTATTATGATGAGTCAGACGGTAAACGCCCATAAAACTAACTTGTGCGAAGACCATCATCTATTCTAATACATAATCATTAGGGTGACCATACATACCACATCAGCCTTGTTTATAAAACTCGCTAAACGCTAAACTAAGCATATTATTATGGTTACATAATAATAGGCTTAGGTTAAATACTACAGACTAGAGGATTCTAAATTAAAATTCTCTATACAAAATAAATTCTCTATAGGAGAAGAAGAATGTCTGAATCTTAGACTATGAAAGGTTACAGACGGAACGTCATTGGACATTAAATGAAGCAGTATCGTTAAAATGTGGGAGTGACCTTGACGAACGTAACGATGACGTACGGGCTTCTCATTTTGTCTATGTGAGCTTATTTCGCGTGTAAAGATACAAGCCGGCTTCTCATTCTGGTACTTCAGATTGCTGGATTTTGACACTCCGTCTATAACTTTCATAGTCTAAGGTCTGAATATTGGATATGGTGATGTCAGTACCATAGTCTGAATACAACGAAGTTGGCAAAATTAAAACATCGCCGTAATATATTTTGGAACGAAGTTCCTTATCGCGCGTTGTGAAAGGGGGCTAGACGGAAAAAATTCTTACGAAAAGTTGTCACGACACTTTTTGCTACCTATAGTAAAAAAAATAAAATTTTATCACAATTACTTTTGTTATAATTGCTAAAGAGTTGAGTTGAGTTGAGCTGAGCTGAGCTGAGCTGAGCTGAGCTGAGCTGAGCTTAGCTGATCTGAGCTGAGCTGAGCTGAGCTGAGCTGAGCTGAGCTGAGCTGCGATGAGATGAGATGAGATGAGATGAGATGAGATGATGAAGTATAACTTCTTACGTGCGTGCGTGTGTGCGTAGTTAATAATAAAAAAAATATTATAAATTAAAAAAAATAAAATTATATTACAATTCCTTCACTAATTAATCGAAAGGAACTTCGTTCCATCCGGGTGTCCCTTGACACCTCTCAAGTTTTTTTTTTTAATGTTGGGAAATCTTCTTTCTTCTCTTACTTCTCCCGCTCTGGGTGGAGCTGGAGCGGGAGGGCGTGTCAGACTCTTACTGACTAAAACCCACCTGTGTTCTTTCAGTTGACTGTGCCAGAAGCCGCGGTAACTCGTTTTAAAAAAAACCCGCGACCCTGACAGGCATATTATCGCCCCTAGCGGACTCCGTCAATTAGGTTTGACTTGACATCTTTTTGAGGCGCACGTGGTACACAACGCACCGTCGACCCGGGCCTGACCTTGTCGGATGTCGAGCTACCCATTGCTTGTCGTCCGCAAGCCCGCGCCTACGGTGGCCGGTAATCAGCTTGCGACTCCCGACTCCTAAGGCGTCTTATGCGGCGGCTAGGGGTGTAAGGGCACGAGCATTTGGTCTCCCTCAGGCGTCCCACCTCCTCATTCGAGAGCATTACTGCCTCGCAGATGGAGGTGACAGTTTTCCATACCCTCTCGCTCCTTACCATGGCCTGGACCGGGGCACGACGCGAGAGGTCGCCATCACCGATCGCCTCCACGAGGACACGGCAGTGCTTAACCCAAGCGGGACAGACCTCCACCGTATTCTGCGGGCAATCCACACAATGATGACATCCGGGCGTATCCTCTCGCCTAATCTGAAACAGAAACCTCCCAAAACAACCGTGTCCGGTGAGGACCTGCGTCAGGCGGAAGGTGGCAACAACAAGGCACTCCTTAAAGAGGGGACTTATCGCCGCAATGGCGTGCCCAAGAGACACAGACTTATTTATAAAACTCGAGTTTAAAAATTTACTGAAGCGGATTCTAAAGTTAAATGTAGAAAATTTTGAATTAAGAATGCTAAATAGTGTTTTACTAATCAAATGGTATTTTTTTACAAATAAGGCCCTTAAATGTATTTATAAAAATAAACTATGCAGGTAATAAGCACGAACAAACTCTATACGCAGAAATTTTCAGACGTTGCCATCGTCAACATGTCCGAATGATGGATAGCACCCAACGTGACCGGCGAGCCATTATACACACTTATCAAACAAAAGAATTGGCCCCGATGATCGTGCGAAAGGTGACGTCGTGGCCCGATGATTGCTGATCATTACCGAGCATTGCCGAAGTGACGCAATCAACGATACGTGACGATTGCATTAGTGTCAGCGTAGGTGGTGACTGATTTGATTGATCAATGGCTGCCTTTTAGCTGGAATGATTTAGAAAAACGTTGGTCGAATAACTTAACATCTACCATTCAGAAGGCCAATTCTCGTAATTGTAGGAAAATATAACATTACTAACCTAATGGGGGTCGCCACCTTTTTTTTCAAAATTCATTTGCAAAAATTAATTTAACCTGCTAAGCCCTGAGACTCACCGGTGAGTTTGACAAAAAAAAAAAAAATTAAAGGGAAAAAAAAAATCGGCTGTCACCACCCGGATTTGGCCGCTGGGGCAGAAGGGTGTCACTTCGGTAAAATAGTTGGGAAAAGAAAAAAAGACAATTAATTTCTCCAAAACCTTAAAAGAGTTTTGGAGAAAACAAAGAGCATTTTAATAATGGTACCTCCCCTACATGTAAAGTGGGCACAACATTTTTTTCTCGTCTATCCTATTAAGTGTATAATTATATCGTTGGAAAAGTCTTTCAAAATCATTGTTGGGTTTTGATTTTGAGGTCTATTTTATTTTATATATTTAACACTTCATGCACAGAAGTACAGAGGTGGACCTAATGCCTCAGGCATTTTCTACCAGTCAAAAGTCCGCATGTTATAACGGCCGACTACAGAACCCTACACTGCGCGTGACCCGACACACACTTGGTCGGTTTTTTTTTTAAATCATGCCTGCATTAAGTACTTCTCCTGTATCTTGGGTGCGTTTACAAACACCCAGACCCGTAACAACTAACTGTAGGCAATACTAATATTTGTTCCGTGCGGGAATCGAACCCACAACACGCAGCGTAGCAGCCAATCGCTCAGCTACTGCGCCAACTACGGAATTACAAAAAACATTCCATGGCGCCAACCGTGTCGTCAGATTATTTAGAAAACACTAACTTCAACGTTTATAGATACTGATGCTTTGTGTCAGAAATTAATTTGTTAAATACTAAATATGTTTTACTGTGCGAATACTAGCATTATTCACTATATTTTACAATAACACCCATAACAGAAAGTTTAGATCAAGATATCTGTACAGACATAGTTGAGGCTGAGAGGTTGCTTCTTATTCTTTTATGGTACTTATAAGTCTTTTAGCAATAAGTTAACGTTAAAGGTGCCAATAAAAAGCATTGACGACGAGTTACGACTTATATCTTTATAAGCTTCATTGTATTGTTTTAATGTCTTCATAGATGTTCGTCTGATGATGTTAAGTGGACCCCTGTCATTATGTGAAACCAGCCAGTTGTGTTTCATGATGTTTTGTAAAACATTGATGGATATAGCCAGAAAGCGCACATTGCGGCGTTAGAAATTGAATTTTAATTGAATTTGATAAATCAAAGATTTAGTGGAATTGCTGTGTGAACGCCAAGGAAGGTTTTCTTCAGGCAACTATTCTGTAAACCATAACCAAAGGCCAGCTCATAAATAACTTGCTATATTAGGAGAAATTCCGGAAAGACATTACCGACGCTTTACAAATTAAAATCTAGTCTTCTAGAAAACATAATAAAAATAAATAATTTGAACACTTAATTTTTTTTGAGGGTGGGAATTCATCAGGAGACTTCTCCCGCTCTGGATGGAGCGGGAGGGCGTGTCAGACTCTTACTGACTAAAACCCACCCATGTTCCTTCAGTTCGGCACAGGCTGTGCCAGGGGCGCGGTGACTCTTTGAAACACTCCCGCGACCCAAGTTCTAACACCGCTTAAGTGAAAATTGGGCGCTTTCAGGAGAACAATTATAACTGCTTAGCAGTACATAACTCAAGTTTTTTGAAATAACAGAGTTACGCGCTGCTATAGCAATAAAACTGAAGGTGTATTCCCAATTGTTTACTACCGACTAAGTCACCAAATAAGGTTGTGTGGCGGAGCACTTCCGACGTTTGGCTCCTAGACTGGGCCGGAGTCTGTCTTGAAGCGGCTCCTGCCCAATCTGGGAGTCCAAACGCCCCTGCTGGAGGCTCTACGCGGGGGTCGTGTTTCATGGCCCTTTACTTTTCCCTGAGGCGGCAACCAGCCCGCCGGTTGAACGCGTCCTAAAGGTCATGGCCATCCTGTTGGTCCGGAGATACTGCACGGTCTTCGGTGAGGTGGCGAGCGTCCTTGCCGGATTGCCGCCTTGGGAACTGGAGGCAAAAATCCTCGCGCACATATGTGAGTGGCGCAAAACTTACTCTGCTGCCACGAGAAGTCACGGCATAGTGGACCGAGCTCCGGCGGGATCTCATGGTGACATGGAGAGTGCGACTGTCGCCATCGCAACCCAGCGCTGGGTACGCCACAATTGCAGCGATAAGTCCCCTCTTTGAGGCGTTGCTGGAGAGGCGACACGGCGTCCTCACCTTCCGCCTGAAGCAGGTCCTCACCGGACACGGCTGTTTCGGGAGGTTCCTGTTCCGTATAAGGCGGGAGGAAACGCCCGGGTGTCACCATTGTGTGTAGCGCCCGGAGGACATGGTGGAGCATACGCAGCAGTTTTATTTCAAACGATACCGCACTGGACTAGCCACGCTGTAGGCACTTTGTCTCGCTCAGGCGGCGTCTTTTAAACGAAACAGTAGGTGAACTTTGTCGAGCGCTCAGTGTTGCCTTTGATAAGTTTTTCTATTTTTTTTTGTAAATTAATTATTTTCATTGGGGAAAAATAATTATCTGATAACCATTAAATGATTACGTATATGTGTACGCAGTATGATGCCAAGTACCCTTCAGGATCGGACAGGGTTTTTGTTATATGCTGTATATATTTTATGTATGTTCGGGCATAACTCCGTCATATATTGACGGATTTGCAAAATTCCTGTTCGAAAGGGGTTTGTTCCGAAATAGTTCCATTTAAATTTCACATAGATCTGATGATGGGTTTCGGAGACAGACAACGGAACTCTTCAAAAATTGACACCAAATCAACCGCGATTGCTACCATCGTATGTCTATGAATTGTTAAGACAATTTAATGAAGCACAACTAAAAAGTGAAAAATAAAAAAAAAATTACAAAAATATAGAACCGACTTCCAAAAAAAGTGAAAAATTAGTTTAATTTCGGAAGTAGGTGTCAAAAAACGAAGACACAAAACCAGAAACACCGACTTCCGAAATTAAAGTTATTTTTCACTTTTTTGGAAGTCGGTTCTATTTTTTTGTAAAAAAGTTTTTTATTTTTGGTATAGAATCCTACCATTCTAGGTACATATGATATATTACAATTCATGAGATCAAAGTTTAAATGAATGGATGGATGGATGTTTATGTTTGTTATTTGCGATTCGCCATAACGGCTGAAAGGATCTGGATGAAATTTGGCACCGATATAGATATTACAGTCTGGCACTTATGTTGCTTATATCCCAAGAGCACGTTCCTTTGGGATAATATTCGATTATCTCGCAGGCGAAGCCGCTCTCAGAAGCTAGTATCTCAAAAATACTTACATATTCGGGAATCCACTGAAACTTTTGTAGTGCAATTAAAGCTTAAAACCGAGGCGTGATGTTATGTTAGAACTTCAATTTCCAGTACCCACAGTTACTTGTAGATATTTCTAGGTATAATCATAGCCCATAAAGTCGTAGATAGAGACACGGGCACGGTGCAGTCGACGTCGTCGGCGCATGCGCGGTGCCATACATCATTGTTTGGCGTCATTACCGCGGGTGCGCCCACCCAGCACGCACGTCGAGATCGCACGCGCGCTTTATAGCTTGTAAGTGGTGATGGTACGGATTGTTGTACTCCTTCCTCGTCTCTACCAAATAGATCCTGGAGATTGGGAAAAATGTAACTTAGGAAGGTTAAATTTTAATGCGACTCCTAAGTAACTAGAGAATTTGGGTTTTCCTTTTAAGGAAAATGCTCTAGGTATGATGACATAATTTAAAAGCGAAAGCAGCGCTTTTACATAATTATATGTAGGTACAGTCGACAACATTAAAAGCTGACCATAAGCAGATTTTTCTACATTCTTATTACAATTAGGTCGAATTTGCTTGAACAGATATCCCTAAGTACTAGCAATATTGTAATAAATCCATTTAATTTTGACGACACGGTTGGCGCAGTGGTTGAGCGATTGACTGCTACGCTGCGTGTCGCGGGTACGATTCCCGCACGATACAAATATTGGTATGGCCCACAGATATGTAGTTGTTCCGGGTCATGGTGTCTAGTGTGTGTGAGTTTACATGTTTGTGAATACACCCGCGATACAGGAGTGATTCCTAGTGGGGGAAAATATTAAATATAAACCAGCCAAGAGCGAGTCAGACTCGCGTGCAAATGGTTCCGAACAAACCATATTTTTTCAGGTTTTTTTTACACTGCCTCCACCTTATAGATTTTCCTGTAATTTATAAGGAAATAACTACTTTCTGTATTTTTTTCAAAATTTTAGGCCCAGTGGTTTCGGAGATAAGAGAATGGTCAATTTTCATCTATTTTCTTAAATAACTTCAAAATTATATATTTTAAAATTATGATAAAAATATATTCGAGACCCAATGTGCCCTTTCATTTGATATGTCGCACGATACAGTTTGAAAAACTTTGATTTTTAATTTGTCGATTTTCACCCCAAAAGTGACCCCCAAATTCCAAAATAATTTATTTAGGGTACTTACACCGTATACGTCCGTGTTTGGATTTTCAAATTTCAATTCTATCGGTCCAGCAGATTCGGATCAAATTTGCTGTGACAGACGGACAGACAGACACACGAGTGATCCTATAAGGGTTCCATTTTTTCATTTTGACTTTCGGAACCCTAAAAAAGAGAAACAAAAAGAAGTACCTAATTGTTCTAAATCAAGTGCTCGTAACAGACATAATGCAATGACCGATCAGTTTGCCAATTTGTAATTTTAATGAGTTAAAAAAATAACACTGCAATCTTTCACGGTGTTTTTTCGCCTTGCACCTAGGGCAACGCAATTTATAAAAATTGGCAGTTTAAACATCGTATATATTACCATAATGACAGTGTATTTTGAGTATGTGACATCAATTCGCGACTTCCTATCTGATAATACGTAGGTACATCATTATTTTTATGGTTAAAAAATTTACGCTGCACGCTGGCACAAATTCAACGAAATTGAAGAGGATAATAATATATTTTTAATTTATTGTCGTAAGTAGCTGTATGTTTTTTAAGACTTTATAAGTGAATGAACTGTTACTTTATCAGAAACTAGTTATTGCCAGCGGCTTCGCCCGCATGAAAATTGTTTTTGGAACGAAGTTCCTTATCGCGCGTTGCGAAAGGGGGCTAGACGGAAAAAATTAGGAACAAAAGTTGTAACGACACTTTTTGATCCAAAAGTTGTAACGACACTTTTTGCTATAGTTTTTGTTATTTCTATAGAGTTGAGTTGAGTTGAGTTGAGATGAGTTGAGTTGAGCAGAGTTGAGTTGAGTTGAGCAGAGTTGAGTTGAGCAGAGTTGAGTCTGTGCGTAATAACATTTTTACATAAGACTATGAGTCGGCAGTGCGATTAATATTACAATATATTTGTTAATAATAAAAAAAATTATACTAACTTAAAAAAAATAAAATTATATTACAATTCCTTCACTAATTAATCGAAAGGAACTTCGTTCCATCCGGGTGTTCCTTGACACCTCTCAAGTTTTTTTTTTTTGAAAATAATTTTTATGTGAAACATCTACTGGCGCGGCTTGGCAGTAAAATTGTCTCGAAAACGGCATGACGCTGTCGTGGCACCATGCCCCGACTACGCCGTTGCTCTCGACTCCCTTTTCCCTAGAAACATCGCGAAAAGTAACACAACACACAACTACAACAACTACAACACAATACTGCCAACAACAACAACAACCAGCAAATACAGCAACTAACAAAAACTTTGAATTTTGATATTAAAATGATGTTTCACTTCTGCCGGGCGACCCGTGACGGCCAACTTTTTTTTTTTTTGGCAATTTTCTATGACTTGAGAAAGATGTTCATTGCCATGGGGGGAAGTAGTTTTTAAAATATAACCACACCTTACCGTTACACCTTGATTATAGACGGACGAGGCAATAAGTTTTTAGGTCTCTATCACAACCTATCTAAGTCATAAGTTATGACGCTAATTTCGGTCAAGCCGAGTATTCGGCCACTTTTTCGCCGAAAATGATACTCCAAAACAAATTTTTGACCGATACCGAATCTGATACAGAACCTTCCATCAGGCACTACCTAGAAATGGTAATGGTAACTAAGGTAAACTAACATCCGTTAAATATAGAATCAAACAGTGCTTTGTATATGGGTGTAGGCTAATGATTCCTGTACTTAGGTAACCTTCCAAAGATCATTACCGTGGTTTGATATCTCATGAATAAATGTAAAAGGGGGAGAAGGGAACCTTATCGTTCCGACATTACCATGTTTTTGCATGTGAAATATGTACGGAACTGCTTTAAACAAAGTTACAACGATTGCTTCTCCAAACTCATTAGGATTTCAGTGTAAGTACTGAAATCTTAATGAGTTTGGACTTAGTTACGTATTCATTGCAATGTAAATGTTCACGATAGAGAAGGTACATTACTAATTAGGTACCTACCTACTTACAATATTTTTCAAGACATGGGGCCGGATTCTGAATTGAGTATTTGCAGGAGTAAAGTGACAAACCCTGTTTTATTAAGGGATAATCCTCATAGATACTTTTTGTCTGGGGAGATAGGAGAGTTATGTCGGACTCCAGCCGATTAAAACTAGGCCTCCTACCTATGAGAGGGTGTGGGCCGAATAAAAATTAAAATATAAAAAAAAAAACTGACTGATAAAAACGACTAAAAAGTTCCAAACAAGTCACTTTTCAAGCAGTCTTATGCAGTTGGTGGCATAAAATCTGTTATTGAATTAAAAAAAATCCATCAACTGCATCAGACTACTTGAAAACTGACTTTTTATTTATTTTTTATCAGTCGGGTTTTTAGCTATTTTCAATTTTTTTGTATCCTAAATTTTAGTGAGTTATACATATTTTTGGAATCACCTCCTCGAGCTATTTTGATACCCCACAATGACCAGGTCATAAAAAATACGACTACACTTAACTAAGTGTGGTCGCCATTTTGTTTTTTTTTTCAAAATTATTAAAGCCTATGTCACTTCAGCGGTCAAGGTCAATCTAATAATACCTCATTTAGTAAACAGTTACTTTACAGCGCGTCCCAAAGAAATAGACATACATACATACACTCATTTTACATTTTTTATTTTCTTTATTTCAGTTAGTTAATTTTTGGAATCGTCTCCTCGAGCCCTTTATTTTAATACCCCACATGATGACATGACCAGGTCACAAAAAATACGACTACACTTACCTAATGGCGGTAGCCATTTTGTTTTTTTTTTAATTCATATAGCTCCGGCGGTTAAGGCCAATTTAATAATACCTCATTTAGTAAAATCCATCAAGCCGTATAGGCTATAGCGCTTGCCGAAGAAATATGCTTGCACACATAATTATATACATACATACATACATACACTCGAAAAACATTACCCTCCTTCTAGGACAGTCGGGTAAAAAGTAAAGCACCTGCCTGGATTCGAACTCACGACCTACAACTCGTAAGTCGCGGCCGTTACCACTGGGCCACCACTGCTCATAATATGCTACTCCCCTATAGGTAACATCATAATCAAATAAGCTCTCGTAAATGGAACAATCATACATCTCCGTTTATGTATTGAGATTGAGCAATGTTACTTGAACGTGAAATGTCATTGTTTGCAACATTTACGAATGTTTCCAAGTTGGGTAGTCGTGATCGACATAATGACAGCTTATGCAAATATCAGTAATATCATTGTTGAACTACTGTGCGAGTTGAATGTTGCCTGTAGCCTTGGTTGAATGCGCCAATTTATAAGGAAATAGTAAGGCGACTATTACATAATGACATCTTATTAACAGAAATAAAAAGAAAATGCTTCCCAATCTACTAACTAAAAATAAATAAACTTATTGTGGAATTAAAACTTAAATTGAAGTGTAAACTTAACAACTTTAATTTAAAGAAATGTAAATAAATGACTTAAGTATTATCTAACTAGGTACTACTATAGTACCTAGTTATTATGGTATACTAGATATATAAAAACAGAATACACTTAGGCGTTGTAGTACTTCTCCAGATCCCATCACTGTCATCTGGGCATGTCAGAAACGTGTCCAGAAGACTGGCAGCATTGCCGCAATGCTACTCGTAATTCTTTGGACCACAACTAACTTGCTTTGCAGGTCATATTTTTTTTTTGAGGATTCTGAAACTTATCTTTATATATACGTCAATGAGGGTTTTCAGGACAATTCACGCCACCAGTTGGCGCCACTTAGGCGACAGGTCTTTTACTTTGAAAATGTAACTTACGACGTAAATATGACATTGACATCAAATTAACTAATATCAAAAACACAATAGTGTTGACAGGTGCTTGGAATTGATTCCTCAGTGCTGCCACCTGGTGTATCTACTGAATGGAAGACAGCCCTAACAAAAGTTTTAGATAACTTGTAAGAAAAGCAAGCCTATGCAAACTGGACTATTGACAGCTGAGCTAGGTATTTAATGGTTCAGATCGGTCTTTGGAAAAATGTACTTAATTGGAGTTTCAGTAAAAAAAATATCAGTCGCAGTTCAGTCAGAATTGGAGTTTGTGTCCAGAAGAAGAATGGCAACTAGATGGTCTCAATAACAAGGTACGTTACTGGTAATTATGTGAAAAACACTATACCTATCTATACCTCTACCTATCTTCCTTACCTTTAAGGATACCTAATCATAAACTCATCACCATTTTTTTCTACCTTATTCAACATCTTCATCATTTCAGCTGATAGACGTCCACTGCTGGAGACAGCCCTCCTACAAGTGTCGCTACAACAACCAGTCCTGTGCGTCTCGCATCCATCGGCTACCCGCGACCCTCACCAGCTCATCGGTCCACCCTGTGGGAGGCCTTCCAACGCTACGTCTTCCAGCAAGCGGTCGTTCCAGAACCCTTCGAGCCCATCGACCATCTGTTCTGCGAGAAATGTGCCCACTGCCACTTCTGTTTGGTCAATCAAGGTTACCGACATATCAGTTACCTTGATTCTTCTTCAATCTTATTGCGTCCTTGAAAAATAAATAGCGATGATACACCTATCTAATGAAGACTCTTGACGATTATAATACAAACCCGTTTCAATGCATATTATAATTTAATTAATGAATTTAATGGTAATTTATTAATTTGACGACACAGTTGGCGGAGTGGTTGAGCGTTCGGCTGCTGCGCTGCGTGTCGCGGGTTCGATTCCCGCACGGAACAAATATTTGTATGACCTACAGATAGATGTTCCGGGTCTGGGTGTCTTGTGTATGTGAATATACATGTTTGTGAACGCACCCACGATACAGGAGTAATTCCTAGTGTGGGGCAACGTTTTTTTTTAAAAAAAAAAAAAAAAAAAAAAAAATTAATATTGTAATATTTTTATGTTTTTATATGGGTCATTAGGCCTGAAATAAAAATGATTTGATTTGATTTTGATAAATATGGCTGAATAATATTAGTAAAATTCTAAATCTATCAAACAGCCAGGCTCTAGGTATATTTTTAAACTAAAGTTGATAGTTTGGCATTATCTCCGAGCCAAGGCCAAATACAAAATAAAAAACCGGCCAAGAGCGAGTCGGACTCGCGCGTAAAGGGTTCCGAACAAATCAATTTTTTTTCAGTTTTTTTTTTTAAACTGCCTATATTACGGTTCGTATACACAAATCTGACAATGGAATATTGAGGGCCTTATACGAAGCAAATTATTTCTTCGTATAAGTATGGCAATTAATATTCCAGCAACATTTACCTTATTTAATAATGCAAGAAATAATTTTGTAATAATTTTTAATTAATGAATTTAATGGTAATTTAATAATTTAATTTTGTGATATTTTTAATTTTTTTATATGGGTCATTAGGCCTGAAATAAAAATGATTTGATTTTTGATTTTGATTTGATAATACAAACCCGTTTCAATGCATATTATAATACAAACACGTATCAATGCATATTATAATACAAACACGTTTTAATGCATATTCTCCTCTTCTGCCCGCGCCTTTTCCCAACTATCTTGGGGTCGGCTTCCAGTCTAACCGGATGCAGCTGAATACCAGTATTTTACATGGAGCGACTGCCTATCTGACCTCCACAACCCAGTTACTGGGTAATACGATACCCCTTGGTAAGACTGGTTGTCAGACTTTCGGGCTTCTGACGACCCGTAACGACTGTCAAAGATCCACGATTGACAGCCGGGACCAACGGCTTAACGTGCTTTCCGAGACACGGAGGAGTCTCGGTATGTAAAGATGGTCACCCATCCATGGACCAACCTCGGTAAGCGTAGCTTAACCTGATGGATCGAGCCATGCGGCTGTTATTACTTTAGCCACGAGCTCCACTGCATATTATAATACAAAAACGTTTCAATGCATATCATAATCCGCCCGACCTTATTTCGATCACGGTGGCCAATCTCAACAGAGATTAGACAAGTACAGGAGATATTATAGTGTGCAAGCGTGTGCGCAAACACAGGTGCACTCTCTGTTCTTTTACTCTCAAAGTCCGATGGGACGACAATCCGACACGACCGGGGATAGATTAGGCACAGGACCAATTGCTTTATGTGCTTTCCGAGGCACGGTGGACACACCACCAACTTCCAAACTCCGGGCTGCAACAGATTAATGCCTAATGGAAAAACTCTATAGCACTTTTTGCCCGACCCGGGAATTGAACCCAGGACCTCACGCTCAGCTGCCGCACTTGCAACCACGAAATAAACGAGTCAGTAAATGCACATCATACTCGTACCAAGAGTAGAAATAGTATAAATCGTAAGAAAGAAGTGCAATCACACATCAGACCTCACCAGAACCCATCCAATCAGTCTTTACAGCCTCTGAATGACTCCCGAACAATGTAAACTAGTTAGAGAACTCTAAATAATTACATCTTTGAGTCGGACTTATGGGCTATAATAAAATCGTCATTCGGACTTATTGTTGATTGAGTTGAGGAGTTGTTTTGAACTTGTGTTACTACTGGGTTTACTTGTGTCGGTTTTCATTGAATTCTGGACCTTGGACTTTAGTTTTTAGAGTTGAAATTCAATCAGGCATCATCGATTCGTATCGGCACGAATTATAGAGATGGGTTGGTTGGTTGGGTAGGCTGCTAGCCCAGTCATACAGTGAAACCTAATCTCTTCCTGTGAAGCACTGCGACTCACTGGTGAGTTTGACAAAAAAAAAAAAATTAAAGAGAAAAAAAAAAAAATCGGCTGTCAACCCGGGTTGTCGTCGGGGTTCAATTTGACAACCCGGATTTGGCCGCGGGGGTTGAGGGGTTAAAGATAATTTCATAACAAACCAACACACACACACACACACACACACCATCACACACACAACTCTCCTTTTATTAATAAATGTAATGTAACGTAATGCACATTTGCACTATATGATAATACTAATAGCACCCACATGGGCGCTACGAGACAGGCTCGACCTAATGGGGAGTCCATAAGTTTAATGTCAATTTCAAAATCTGTTTTTTTTTCTCTTTTTATGTAAACATAGCTATTAATGTAGATTTTAAGGAAATGTAAAGGACTGTTTTTTTGGCAAATAAACATCATTCAAACATCATTCATTCAGGTATTTACTACATGGCATGGGGTGGAAATATTGAACGAAGATGTGATCGAATGTGTGTGGATTGAGGCTCGAGGTGTTCTAGTTCCTGCCTGGTCTTATCTACAGAGTGAAACGGAAAATGAACCACTTTCTTCAAGTCATAGTATCTAACTAAATTGAAACGACAAAAATCTCACGCAGTAATTCCCCAAGTACGAAGCAAAAGCTCTTGTTTATGGAAATAGCTTTATAATTTATTCATTTTGAATAGGTAGGTAGGCTCCTCAAAAACTTTTATGAGCTGTCCTAAATACATATCTACTCTGCAGTTAAAGTCCTCAACGATATAAAGACAAATATTTCCCTACTAACTAGCTATTTTGCTAAAGAGACCTCTCTTTAGCAAATTATTCCTTTTACATTTTACGTTAGCTGGTGGTCCAGCCGATAATGGCAATTTACATTTTAAAACCAATCCGTTCGTTGTAATCCGCGCCATATTTGCATGAGAAAAGAAACATGGCGAATGATTGTTACTTCGAAACTACTAAAGATAAAAAGAACGAAGTTAAGCCGTCAAGACGTGTCGTTTCTTTTAAAAAATCCCGTTTAAGTATGTTAATAATTTCATCTTGGTAATTGAGTGGTGCGGGCTTGGCGTAGGGAGGGGAAACAAGCGTTGCGGACATCAATAATATCTGCAACTCGTGATGCGGACATGATTATGGAACTACCTACGAATATCAGTAAGACAATGTTGTCTTGTTAAAGGGCGTCTTTAAGGTAATTTTAAATTACTTTTGTAAAATTTATCACAGGAATCCATGTTTCAAATAGGGTTTATACTTTACCCGATATAAAAGCGAGGTTTCAAAACAGTTTTCTATGATTTACGAATTTCAAAATTAAATTGAGATAGTATAGTAATGCTTCCATATCTGTGCCTACTTGTGAATCAAACTAATGTTAACTGAAGTGTAACGAAATACGCTAGTAAAAAAAAACAAATTACCATTCTAATTACTGTCAGATTGGCTACAGCGGCGTATTAAGTGTTGCCACGACTATAAAAACGGAAAAAGACATTTGATTGAGTCGTTAATGCGACTCGGTTTTTTTAAAACTGTTTATGATGCAGACTAGTTTCATGCTACAATTTTAGGTACCTAGTTATAATTATAACTGCATAACAAACAGAGCCCTATTGCTGTTACACACGTGTCCGTCTGTCTGTCTGTTCGTCGTCTGTCACACAGTTAGAGCTACAGTCTTCAAATTTTCATAGTATAAACATCTTGTTGACCCAAAGCCATACAAATAGTCAAAAATACATTTGGTACGGAACCCGACACCGACCATGCGCGAAGTCCGACACGCACGTGGCCGATTTTTTAATTATTATAAAAAACATGAAATTTACTCAATGAAAAGATGAACTAATTTCAAATTGCTCTTAAAAAGTCACTGACAGTGGTGCGGATTCTGTTTTGTACGAACTAAACTTAATTTAAGCTATTCCTATCTTTTTCTCTCTAATAAAACAAGAAAGAGACGGACGTAAATTAGAGCTGTCAAATTTAGTTGAACTAATATTTCCATACAAATTAAGTGTACACGTAAAAACATGTCGATTAAAAACACGGTGATGCGCAAGGCGTAAACTAGTTTGACATCTCTAACTTAGTTCATAGCTATGGCCGTCCTTTTCTCGCACTGCCTTTTAGTAAAAGACAGAGATTCTCTAATTTTAGTTTAGTTATTATTAAGAGAATCGGCACCAGTGTCTTATTTTCACGAGAAGACCCAGTCGGGGACTTTAGTCATAAGTGAAAACCTCTCTGGGACACTAGATAACGTGACATGTATTGAATCAACGATAACGATTATGATAATCCAAAATATATGGATTTGACTACTTACATGATATTACGATGACGTATGTCAATAACATAGGTATACATATAGAACGTTTTACCCGACTGTCCCAGAAGGAGGGTAATGTTATTCGAGAGTATGTTTGCTTGTATGTATGTATGTATATAATTATGTGTGTATGCATATTTCGTCGGCAAGCGCTATAGCCTATACGGCTTGATGGATTTTACTAAATGAGGTATTATTAAATTGGCCTTGACCGCCAGAGCTATATGAATTAAAAAAACAAAAAAACGAAATGGCTGCCGCCATTAGGTAAATGTAGTCGTATTTTTTTGTGACCTGGTCATGTCATCATGTGGGGTATTAAAATAAAGGGCTCGAGGAGACGATTCCAAAAATTAACTAACTGAAATTTAGAAAATAAAAAATTGAATATATCAGAAAACCCGACTGATAAAAAAACAATTAAAAAGTTCCAAACAAGTCTCTTTTCAAGCAGTCTATGCACTTGGTGGCATAAAATCTGTTATTGAACTAAAATAACTGCCACCAACTGCAACAGAGTGCTTGAAAAGTGACTTGTCTGGAAATTTTTGGTTGTTTTTTATCAGTCGAGTTTTTTGATATATTCAATTTTTTTTTGACAATCGTTTACCTTTGTCACTGATAAAATGTCACTCTTTACCCCAGGAGACAGTTAATATCAGACTAAAAGGAAATCTTATCACATTAATTACAAAGCACCTAATCCGCCTATTATCCGTCGGTATTGTAGTATCGTTGCGCATGCGCATCTCTATAGGTAATGAGCGTCGTGTGAGGCGCGCGGAGGTGGCGCGGTCGATACACGTAGCGTGCGATATTATTGTAATGTTGGTATAAAAACTATCTTTACGCGGAGTTATATGAAGGAGCTACTGATACTCTTTGGTAAAAAGATTTTAACCTACCTAGAAAAGTTAAATGAATTTTATATAAATGCTTATTAATTAAGTAAGTTTGTTTTTTATTCTATGTTTGTACATACATGTTGTAAATCTACATACTAGGTTAAATAGCTGAGAGTTACCTAGTATTTCTCGGAGAATATGAATTTCAGGTTTATAAATTACTTGAAGTTACTTGAGTCTACAAAATGTGGCAAAACTGCAATTACAAGTTCTCATAAAAATACTCTAATCAACCTTTTACAAAGCTCTACATCAAAATATTTAACAAGTACGAGTACACCAAAACTAATTCGTTTTTATCAAAAGCTAATCGCTCGTTAAGATTTCCGACATCAATCAGCCAATCAGAGGAGATTAACAGCGGGCTAACACGTTACCAACATTACGAATGACCTAATTCGGCTCAACCCGTGCGGTCCCCATTTACACTGGCTATAAAACCTCTTTTTGACATATCCGTGGCAAAACCCCTAACTGATATGACCCTTTATAACGTTAAGGTGTTAAGAAAAGTCTGTCACTACAATCCAAAACCAACTTTAAACACCAATAAATTAGGTTGAGTTTCTGGTGGGTGGTGTATCCCATTTATTAGACTACAAAGACGCCGCCTGGGCCGGCGGCGCCTTTGATGCGGCGGCGTAATTACGTAAGAGCGGGCGCGATGAATGCCTCTGTATGAGTATGCTTGGGCTACATACAGGACACCTAGGATTTACATTCACAATGGACTGTAATTGAATTTTTTATCGCTTGTGCGATTGGTTTTCTGAAATATTTTCATAATAATGGTCTGGCAAGGAGTGTGTTAAAATTTAGGACTTTGTGGTATTTTTTCTAGCTGAATAAACCGCAGGAAAAAATTAAGGGTTAGCATTTTGAGGTGGTTGAAGAAGTTTTGCAGGTTAAAAAGCAATATTAAATGAGAGAGGTAAGTGCTAGTCAAGACAAGCGTTGACTTTATGATTAACAAAAGAAAACGGGTAGGTACTCACGGGTTTGTTATGCTCATTAAATTAAAAAGGCAAATAGATAAAATATGAGCAGTAGCGATATTTTCCTTTTTACTAGCATTTTCAAAGCACCTCTTTCAAAGAATAAACCAAAATATTATTTAAAACTCTGCTCAAACTCTGTTTAACAATAAAAACAGTGCAAAGTCAACAAACAACCTCCACCCTTAATCCCTCAACAAATTCTAACCCTAAACTGCAACATTTTGCCGTATTTAGTTTCCGCTCATAATTAAAACCATTGTGATTAAACTGTGACGAATTAACTACAGTCACCCGGCGGGGCGACGGGGGGCGGGTCACGGGGGCGTGGCCTCGCAACATCAAAGGAGCCGCCGCTGCGCCGCAAAAGGGAATGCTTATTGATGTGCGAGAGGGAGAGAGCATAAAACCCCATGGGTAAGAAAGAGATGCGAGATGAGTGTGTTTGTAGTAGTAATCCTTATGAACGGGTTGATTCAAGATTGTGAGAATGGCGGATAGTGGTGCGCTGAGATTGGTATCGATAAAATGAACAAGTTTTTTATGTAGAATTTTTCTTATCATAGGGTCTTGTGCGTTAACTTGGGTGTATTTTAGAATTTAAGAACATTAAAAAAAATTAGGTACTACCTACTCAAGTTTGTGTGTGAATTCGGTCTAAATTGGCGGCCACCTCTTTATGTTAATATGAAACAGATAAATACCTAAATGATTTATAGTTTTGTGTATACCTTACTATTTAGCAAAATTTTTACCTTTAGGTAGTAGCAACTTGTGCTAGTTAATAATCCAGTTCAGCTTAAAAAAATTAACTTACTGAAGTTAAGGCGCTATTAACTGGCAATGGCCTTGAGTGGATAGCTTGCGTGTTCTGTGCTGAGCTCACATTACGCGTCGTACGTCCACCCAGTAATAGGACTCGCCCATCAAGGAGCGCTGTCCGAAATTAGACGCATTATTAATTTATTACACATAAAACAACAGGTATTAAACTAAATCACTAGGACTAAATTATAAATAATTAAATGATCTTTAAAATGGTGAAGGTTTCACAAAAATACGCTTTATAGTTTTTGAGTGATTCTCAATTTTTTATCCGCGTTAGACATAACTTTACAAATAAATTACACTATGTTATAAAAATATAATTTCAAATATTCTGAGATCAAGTTACGACGGAAATTGTCTAGAGTAACATATATTTTTTTCAAAGAAATAAGACTAGTCGTTTAGACGTGATGTTCAATTAAAAACCATTAAAAGTCGTATAACTGCGCCTTAATGAGTGCTATAAAAGTGCTGACGTTATGTTTCTTAAAAATGGTTAGGCGACTGTGCACACAATAGACTGCGACTTTTTATATCTAGGTAAATCTAAACTTGTTTTTAGTTTATTCGTCTATTTGGCTTTTATTTTTATAACCACTAATTTCATATTTATTCCTATTCATTTAGTAGTCTATGGTCAACAAACTTTGCATTAGTAGGCACCTACCTACCTACTAAATGATCATGTATGTTCTCTCCAAAAGCTAGTGAATATGTAATATTTAAACGCATAATTATTACGTTTTGTATTACCTCTTCAATTCCTGTTTAACTAAAAAAATATGTATGCACATTGAAAGCATTGGTAAGTAGATCTTTTACAATTTCCACCACCAACATCAAACTTATCAAGTTATCGATATATCCACAGCATCCGCCGTGTCCCAGCCCTAGCGATAAATCTGTGCCGCTAAAGAAGCTTACGTCATTGACGTATTGTTTATAAATCAAACGCCGCCTCGGATGAAGTCTCCGACAGTATTACCCGACTGCGTTGTATTGGACAGTATTGTACGACAATTTCTTTTCTGTTGTGGTATTGATGCCTTGAGTCCTTGAGAAAGGGCAGAATAATCTGATACCTTACTATTGGCAAACGTTGGATGAGATGCTAAAACATATGAAGGGATGACTCTTTAAAAGTGGGGCAGTTCAGCTCTGTCAGATTCTAATAGGAGTGTCGAGTTCGAGTGTGTCAAATAGGGGATCGCGTACCTACCTAAGTATGTTTGTTTTGTCAAGATTAAAAAGTACTTAGTTAGTTTTTAGGGTTCCGTGCAAAAATGGTCAAACGGGACCCTATTACTAAGACTCCGCTGTCCGTGCGTGTCTGTCTGTCCGTCTGTCACCAGGCTGTATCTCATGAACCGTGATAGTTACACAGTTGAAATTTTCACAGATGATGTATTTCTGTTGCCGCTATAACAAAAAATACACAGAATAAAATAAATATTTAAGGGGGCTCCCATACAACAGACATGATTTTTTGTCGTTTTTAATGATAATGGTACGGAACCCTTCGTGCGCGAGTCCGACTCGCACTTGGCCTGTTTTTGATACAGAATACATACAATTTGTTTTATTTTCCATTAGAATCCGGATATAACACATTCTCTTACATTATTTGGCAGCAATATCAAGTCCTACTTAAGCTTCGCTGAGGTAGTCAATACTACGATAAAATTCTCAGCTTTATTTTACCGAGATCGCGCCTGTTTCAATGACTTTACATTTTGCCCAGTTGCGTAGACACCTTGAAACACAAAACTACACCAATTTTACATCACAATATCCACTAGGAATCAATTTGGGAATAATTAAGAGGGAACAGGGCCTGCGAGGAATTTACAAAATAGGTATTTAAAGAGACTATTGCCATCGTGCTCCCTCAAGCCTGCCCCTGTAGAGTGCGATAGGGACAGCTGCAACTCAGACCGATTTTATCACAAATTTTTTGACGAGATCGACGTTTAGTATTCTCCTTTTTCTCCTGGAAATCTGAGCCGATTCAATTATTTTAGAATAGAATAGAATAGAATACGCTTTATTGTGCCACCAAACCCAACCCCAAAACCACCAAAAACAAAACCACCAAATTACTAAGAAAGAGTATTTCTAGGTCCCATTAAATGTTTTATGTTAAAAATTTTCTAATTTGTCTGGTAGTCTTATAAGAACGGCGGTAAAAATAGGGCCCTTTTTTGGCATTTTAGGAGGGTAATATTTTCTTTACTAATTAGTTGCTGAAAAAAAGGAAATGACAGGGACGTGTCAACAGCAGACCTTGACTTTATGAAAAAAAAAAAATGATTGCTCTAGAGGCATTATTCAGAAAGAAAACAGGGGAATACATTTGTATAGAGAATCGCAGCCCGTGTTCCCTCTTAAGCACAACACAAGCCTCTAAGTACACTCGAAAAAATCCCGCCGAAAAAAAACCGCGCAATAAGTTTAAGTAGTACGAGTACGTACCTACTCGTAGATACTTTTTATAACCGATAAGGTTGTCTTTTTACTCAAAGTAAGGCACCTGTCTGGGTTTGAACCCACGACGTACAACTCGTAATTCGGTTCCGTTACCACGGGGCCACCATTGATTAATAATTAAAAAGAAGCTTTTAAGTGTGATTGCTAATTTGTAAGAGCCTACTTACGTTGAATTAATTACTTAGTGCTTTTAGCTTGTCATTGTGTATCAAAAGATGATGGAAGAGAAGAAGTGATGAGATATGAAGAGAAAAACATATTGATATTACTATGATGATGATTGATTGGCACATGAAGATAGCGGTTTTTTTTATTGTTGAAAGGCACGCGTTTGACCACTATCTCACCTGATGGTAAGCGATGATGTGGTCGAAGATGGAGCACGCTTGCCTAGAAGTAACCTATTCACTCTTGACTTATAGACTCCCAGGTTGTAGCTACCAGGAAACACAGACTCGGGTAGGGTATTCCACTCCCTAGCTGTACGCACAATGAATGTTTTCTCAAATCGCTTTGTGCGTATGGATGGGATGTCCATCATGAACCGGTGGCACTTCGCCGTACGTCTTGTGGTCCGTTGATGAAACGGGCTTGGCGGAATCAAATTGTGCAATTCTGTCGCACACTCCCCAAAGTGTAATCGATAGAAAACCGACAGGCTAGCAACTCGGCGTCTATGTTCAAGACTTTGGAGTTTCGACTCAACGAGCCTATCAATTAATTGAATACATAACCTTCTTCAGTTTAAAAAAAAAAACTATTTATTGTAAGGAAGGCATTTCAAAGGTATCACCACTACCTAATACGGGGTGTTAGATTATTGGAGTGTTCAGATTACTGGTTTGTTTAGAAAAAAATCAAGACAGTTAAAATAAAGCATTTTAGAATGTCCTAATTTAATAAGGAACCATGTAGGAAGCTGTGGGGTAGACCCAGGCGGAGGGTGCCGAACTAATAAATGCGGTGTACCTACTGAAGTGCCGTGAAGTGAGTCTCTACTGTACTATTATCATTTGTGATTCTAATTTTATTTAGACCCATATATACACCAATCGGCAAAAGAAATAGCAGCTGAAAGCAGGTCCAAACTCTAGGAGAGTACCTCGTGACAGACGTCAATGGAAATTTTTAGAGGAGGCCTATGCCACGAGGCACACCGAAATTCGAGACATCTTGTGATTTTTGTTTTAACCATTATTGTTAGTGTAATTTTCTGGTTTTCGGAAAAAAAGGCTTTATTATTATACTATTATGCACCAATCAGCAGTGGACGTCTTTCGCCTGAAATGATGATGATGATGATAATGCACCAATAACAAAATGTATTTACCTCTAAATGTATTTAAAATATCATTCTGTCTTGCCCCATATATTTATGTTTGCACAACTTTACAAAATGTACCATGTAGCTGATATGCAGTTGATATATTTTTGCGCGACTGCAGGGTTGGTCCCATAGTAAAAGTTGTACCTAATGATGAGTATTATCAGTATTTTAATATATTGTCGTATTGTCGTCTTCACCTTGTAGATAGGACGTCCAAGTAACTGCATTTCTTCACAAAAAGTTAAAATGAAGTCATTAAACCGAGACATACAATTCCCAATTTCCCATAGGAGTACACCTTGCACCATTTCATCAATTTTCTAATCAGTAAGCAGTCACTTAAAAATAATAAAACAAAACAAAAAATGGCTGCCAAATCACAAAGCAGAAGAGTTCCCTAATTCGATAATTACAAGTTCCGAGCTATTAAATCGAATTATCTATGACATGTTCACATTAAGAGAGAAAAGCTAACTACTCATTACATGTAATATGACCAAGGTAGCAAGAGCTGTGACGATGTACCGGATTCCCCTTTGCTGGAAGAAATTATTGGGTGTAAGACAAGCAGGGAAGGTCTTCTTAAATGGTACTGCGTTAATATACAGAATGCTGAGTCATGGGTAGTCGAGTCGATGGTTTAAAGTGGTGAAGCTCCTAATAGATTCCCACGATCGCGAAATCGATAAAGATGAGTTTTTTTCCTTTGTGATGTTGGTATTAGACGATGCACTTTTGGGATGATGGCTCTGACGTGTGTGAATTTTGCAGAGACCTAGTCGAATCTTCTTGCAGTATAACTTGCAAGGACCAAGCGATGAAAAATATTAATGTGGCTCAAATTTAAACAAGTATCTAACGTACTCAAAACCTAGCAACATCTCTTATGGTAGGCAGAGGCAAGCAAATTATAAAAAAACTTTTTTACAAAAAAAACAACCGACTTCCAAAAAATAAAATACACTAAAAATTAAAAAATAACTTTAATTTTGGAAGTCGGTGTTTGTATATTTCACTTCTTCGTTATTTGACACTTTTTAGTGTATTTTTTTTTTGGAAGTCGGTTGTTTTTTTTTTGTAAAAAAGTTTTTTATTTTTCATTTTTTAGTTGTTATACCCCAGAACTAAAAACTCCAATAACATGGAACGTGGAATTTAAACATTTGGAGGACACCAAAACGTCATCGAGGTATACATATTTTTCGTTTTTGTTCAGTTTCTCAAAAAGCGCTGAAGCAATTTCGATAAAATTTATATGGGACCACGTCGGGACTATATTCTTGAAAATCGGTCTACAACTGACGGAGAAATCGGCGGACATACATAAAAAAAAATAACATACAGTCGAACATAGAACCTCCTCCTTTTTCGAAAGTCGGTTAAAAAATAAGTTCATAGTCTTTCCTTGGGTACCAGAATTCATTGCGAATATTTTTTATCAGGGAGCACCTTCAAAAGAGGGATTTTAGGGGAAAGAAGGGGGAGTGAGGGTATTGTACCTTACTAAAACTACCCCTGTGATCACCATCTGCAGATGGAAAGGGTAACCTCTTGATAGACCATCGCTGAACACCCTCTGTACAACATCTGTTTGGGCACATCCCTGGGAAGACTGTAAAGGGCTGTCCGCTAAGCCTCGCGTGCACAGCAGCTCGTGATCATTGTGCCACCGTGTTTGCTGAGGTAACTCGGTCGGCGATCAGAGTTCCCACTATGAGCACCTGCGACCCCGAAGTCCCACCTGCGTTCAATGATACAGACTACTGTACTCTTTAATTGTCTGTGTTCGTTGTGCATAAAGTTGTTCGTAAGTATTTACATGAGTTTTTGGGGGATTCTTTCGAGTGAAGTTCAGTGGCTGTTTTAATTATTCGCCAATTGATTCCTAGTGGATATTGTGATGTTAAATTGGTTTAGTTTTGTGTTTCAAGTGTCTACGCAACTGGACAGTATGTAAAGAGGCACGGTCTCGGTAAAATAAAGCTGAGAATTTCGCCGTAGTATTGACTACCTCAGCGAAGCTTGCCGAGAAGGCTGACTCTACTCATTTGCTGCCAAAAACAGTAAAAACATTAGAATGTGTTAGATATGCATTCTAATGGTGAAAAAGTGACAGTAATTTACATCTAAAACTAAATACTTTCTTAACTTGACTGGCTAAATGCACAAACCGTGCGAAGCCAAAATTAAAAAAAAAAGTTTTTATACAGGGTGTAAAAGACACATCACGAAGCTGTTAACTACGCATACTGTACGTCTGACAAAGTAGCTTTGCGCAAATATTGCTGGGAAACGACTTTTATTTTTAGGTAAAAAAAAAAACTATTTATTATTGCGCGCTATGTAACGCGAACCCACGCAAGTGGAGTTACACTCCGCCCCTTCGCTTTAAGCCACGTAGGTACTTGTCGGATACGTTTGATATTCATTGCGTTTTTGTAACTGCAAATGCGTAATTTCGAAATTTCAAAAAAAAATAATCGAAAATTCAGGTAATGTTTGTTTGGAAAAAAGTTTATTTATAACACTTGGAATTCATTTTCGGAAAAAACAAAAAAAAAAAAATATTGCGACTTTGACCTTCAATATCTCCAGAACCAGTGGATTCCCAGGCATGGTCTAGTGGAAAAAAATATCCAAATAATTGGTAGAATATGTGGCTTTCGGCTTCGGAAACTCTCTTTTCACACCCGATATATCTGCTTAGCCTTTAACCAACTATCTTGGGGTCGGCTTCCAATCTAACCGAAAGCAGCTGAATACCAGTATTTAACATGGAGTGACTGCCTATCTGACCTCCACAACCCAGTAACTGGGTAATATGATACCCCTTGGTAAGACTAGTTGTCAGACTTTCGGGCTTCTGACGACCCGTAACGACTGTCAAAGATCCACGATTGACAGCCGGGGACCAACGGCTTAACGTGCTTTCCGAGGCACGGAGGTGTCTGGGTATGTAAACGTCACTATCCATGGACCAACTCCGGCAAGCGTAGCTTAACCTGATGGATCGATCCGTGCGGCTGTAATTACTTTAGCCACGAGCTTGACGTTTTCGTAAGTATTTGTACAAAATGTTTTGATTACAATATGCATATACATAACTACAGTAATAAATAACTTAGAAAAATGTTTAGTACAATTAATAATGTATTATAGTCAGAAACTATTTTCTAAAGATAAACCTTCATTTAAAATTGTTATCGTTACCAATTCTTATTCACAACTTTTGTAGTTTTTTTATGTAAGTCTGTGAAGAATGGTTGGTTAGTTGATATACCTATTGATTTTGGATGCGCGATTGAGCAATCTGGTTGTGCAATATTAAATATTTCTATACACACCCAAAAACAACAGATTCGGGCATATTTTACCTCATAATTATACCAGTTGACTTTGCCAACACGTAACATGTCTGTCCAAACATAAATATTCAAATATTGATAAAGTACAGGTGTGGCGAGGACACCATGCTTAACGTGACCATACGTCTCGTCTTAATCGGGACTGTCCCTTTTTACAAGGTTTTATATAACTTGCAATGTTTGTGTTTTGTCGCGTCAATTCTTGCAAGCTGTAGAACCACTTCTTATCTTACTCTACGGAGATGAATTTTGACAAGTTGGTTCAGTTCATGACAATGCATTTGTGGAGGTATGCGGAACAGAGTGTAAAGTCCCGCAAACCTCCGTTGAAAAGGGAGGATCCTCCGACCAGACGGGTGTTGTGTCTGGTCCGGGCAACTGCCCGATAGTTGATTTCGGGCTGTTGTATATGTTCAAATCGCGCGGAGAACTCTGCTTGCGCGATGTAGGAATTTTGCTGTTCTAGTTCGTATGGAGCGTCATAGATGTCGCTACATCACTCCCCTCCAGAGATCGGAGATCGATTGTTCTCTTCTCGATGAGTCGTTCATACGTGATGCTTGCCGGGCCAGTGGAAGGCTGGTTCCAGTGAGTCGGAACCGGAAGAGGCGCATAGTTCGCGGTGAGTCGGAACTGTCTGCGGTGATGATATCCCAGTGAGTCGGGATGATGTTGCAGGCTCCAGTGAGTTGGAGTACTGCTGCGGGCTCCAGTGAGTCGGAGCGGTGCGTCGTTTCGTTGTCGGCGTTATCGTTGTCGGCGTATCGTTGTCGGCGTATCGTTGTCGGCGTATTCGTTGTCGGCGTATCGTTGTCGGCGTAATCGTTGTCGGCGTATCGTTGTCGGAGTTATCGTTGTCGGCGTATCGTTGTCGGCGTTATCGTTGTCGGCGTATCGTTGTCGGCGTATCGTTGTCGGCGTATCGTTGTCGGCGTTATCGTTGTACTGGCTGGCTGTATGACTCGTTTCTGAAGAGCTTGGAGGAAGTGATGATGATGACGTCACGCTGGAGTAGCTGCACGAAGGCTGCGCTGACGAGGTGATGACGTCATGACGAAGGCTGCGCTCACGTTCATAGTCGAGGGTCACCATTTTGGAGCATGCGGAACAGAGTGTAAAGTCCCGCAAACCTCCGTTGAAAAGGGAGGATCCTCCGACCAGACGGGTGTTGTGTCTGGTCCGGGCAACTGCCCGATAGTTGATTTCGGGCTGTTGTAAGTATATGTTCAAATCGCGCGGAGAACTCTGCTTGCGCGATGTAGGAATTTTGCTGTTCTAGTTCGTATGGAGCGTCATAGATGTCGCTACACATTTTTATGGTAAGTATTAGCTCCAGATAGAGGAACTCTTCAACGGTCAAAGGCACAGACACGAAATTTTGTGAATGAATTTAAAAGTAAAAAAAAAAATCTTTTTACAAAAAAATGCAACCGACTTCCAAAAAAAAAAATCTAAATACTTTTTAGTTGTTGTACCCCATAACTAAAACTAAATAGTAAAGCTATAGCCGAATTGACAGCCCCAAAAACAAGGAATTTGAATAGTACCTAATTAGTGAAATTGGGGTGTATCTGGGTGAACAATACATACAAATCTGTGTACTCCTTCAGAGCTTATCAGCGTGATTTTATGTTATAAAGTGGTGTAAACAATAAACAGACACGCGACTGCAGAAATTCCGAAAGGTTTACTATTATTTATTGAAGAGTTCCATTGACTATCTTCGAAGTTCTTCATCAGATCTTCACCAAATTTAAATGGGATTACTTTGGAAGTATACCCTTTCAAACAAAAAATATTTTTTCAAAGCGTTTCAGGCGTCTTCGAGTAATTGGGGAACATACATAAAACATTCCGACGAATTGTTAACATCCTCCTTTTTGGAGTTCGAATATAAAACTTATAAATGATTTTTTGGAACGAAGTTCCTTATCGCACGTTGTGAAAGGGGGCTAGACGGAAAAAATTCTTACGAAAAGTTGTCACGACACTTTTTGCTATAGTAAAAAAAATAAAATTTTATTACAATTACTTTTGTTATAGTTGTTGTTATTGCTAAAGAGTTGAGTTGAGTTGAGTTGAGTTGAGCTGAGCTGAGCTGAGCTGAGCTGAGCTGAGCTGAGCTTAGCTGATCTGAGCTGAACTGAGCTGAGCTGAGCTGCGATGAGATGAGATGAGATGATGAAGTATAACTTCTTACGTGCGTGCGTGTGTGCGTAGTTAATAATAAAAAAAATATTATAAACTAGCTGTGCCCGCGACTTCGTTCGCGTGGTTGTCGAGAACAAAACAACGTCGTTTAGATAAGAGTATATCACCTTTTTGATGATTTAGATAAGAGTCCTGACTTTGGTATAGTTGATTACGTTAATGCTTCTCTATATACTATGTTAGCGGTGGAATTACCCGGAGCATATACAAAAAGGTTGTTTGGGTTGCTAACACGTGATAGAGAAACATAGAGTTGGCCGTGTGAAAAACAATCAAAAGTAAGGTCTACACCCGCAACGGATAACGTCTGGCCTTGGGTTTTATTAATAGTCATAGCGTAACAGAGGCTTACAGGAAATTGCACACGTTTGAAAGTAAACGGAAAATTATTGGGGATAATGGGTATCCTGGGAATGAAAACAACATCACCGGAGCCGCAACCTGTTAAGATTTCGGCTTCGATGACATTTCGTTGGAGATTTGTTACTCTCAACCGAGTTCCATTGCATAGTTTTGGTGGGCTTAAATTTCTGAGTAGAATGATTGGTACTCCGACTTTTAAATAAATTTTGTGTGCTGGAAGACCTGGTGTATTTAGAGAGTCTAAAAACTCTACTGGATAGTGGGTGGCATCTCCTTCTTCTAAAACCGTGTTAATAGATAAATATTCCCTACTTTCTCCAGAAACATGTACCAATATTTGAGAATTTATTGCTGCTGCTTGGTCGTTGCGAGGTGCCAAAATAGCTCGTTGGCATAGCCAAGCAGCGTCATGGTTCGAGATCTCTGATGGATCTCCGTATACAGAGGAAATGAGTTCCTGCTGTGAGGCAACAGAAGAACACAGGCTTTCGACTAAAGTTACTTTACCTCCTTCTTGAGTCGGGTATGTGCCGTTACCAATTTGAAGTAGTAAATTTGAGAAAACCTGCGCGTTTGCGTCACCTCCCAAATATGCTCGCATATTAAAGCTCAAATTAGTTAATATGACACTACGCCATAAAATAGAGCTCTTTAAACAGGCACCTATTTCATCGGCCCTCGTTCCTCTGGGTATTATAGGGAGTGTCTGCCTGAAGTCTCCACAGAATAGCACCGTTAAGCCTCCCACCGGTCGGTCATTTTGTCTTATATCTCGCAACGTTCTATCTACAGCTTCCACAGCTTTACGATTTGCCATCGTACACTCGTCCCAAACGATAAGGGCGCAATCGCGTAAAACCCTTGCTTTATCACTATTGCGAGACACGTTGCAAACAGGGTTTTCTGTGCGGTCCAAGTCGATTGGTATTTTAAATGTTGTATGTGCAGTTTTTCCTCCTGGTAATAAAGTGGCAGCTATTCCTGAGGAAGCGACGGCAAGGGCAATTTTGTTTTGGCTCCTTATTTGAGCCAAGATAACTTTAGTGAGGAAAGTTTTACCTGTTCCACCAGGTGCATCTAAAAACAGCATTTCTCCTAATGAATGTTCTACACTACAGCATACTCTATCAAAGATTTGACGTTGTTCTGTCGTCAAATTTGAACAGCCATTTCGCAATATTTCTGCTAACTCTTCGGGGTTGTAATTTATTTCAGATGTATACTCCCTATTAATTCGTTCCCCACCAACTGTCGGTGTCGGCAAGCCGTATTGACTGAGGGGGTTCCCTCCTATACTTGTAACTATATCTTGTATAGCCAGCAAAGCCCTATTATGGCAGCTTTCACGTACTTGGTCAGAAGTTTCACTATTTATATTTTGCTGTCTCAAAAAATCTTCGGCAAACGCGTCTTTATATTTTTGCCACAACTGCCCAGCGTCCGATAGGCCACAAAATGTCAACAAAATGGCAAATAAATGGCGCAAACGATGTGGACTATCACTGACGCATGCTTCGGCTAAAGCATCATCCCAATGCTGATCGCCATCTAATAAATGCCGTGCGCGGCAAGCAGCTTGAAATGTGGGATATTCTATATCGTCCACTTTGCGGAGCTCAGCAAAAGAAGTAGGTCCTCGCACTGTGTGAAGAAGAAGGCGTAAATAATAACACTCTGCATTATTTGGGTGCACCGTGTATACTCTTCCAATCACGTGTTCTTTAAAAATGCCGGACTCGCCTTCTACAGCAGTTCCACGTCTCCTGCGATTAAAAACACCTTGCTGCTTGTTATAAGTATAATAATGTGGCACTTCATTGTACAACAGAGACTTAGCGAAATTGTCTCTTTCGCAAAGGCGAAAGAATGCGAGCAAGGTGGTTTGTCTTGGGTTGTTCATTCTTTCTGCCACATTTTCTGGCTGAAAGTAAACTCGCTGCCCGCCTTCCAGGTGCACGTCAAGATGGATGACTGGCGGATACCTTTCATGAATAGGGAAACTCAAAATGCGCCAAACTGCCTCCGAAGAGCTTATGTATCGGCCAGATTGATACCTTGTCACTTCATCAAATTGGTTGTTATTTCTTAGTGCTATCATGGCTTGATCACTACCTTTATTAACATATTTACATATATATTTTATAGATTCGACGCTATTACAAATTTCAACATTAATGTGTGCTTGAAAAGCGTTTGACAAAACTGGAGAATACGGTACCACCCAACTATTATTTAGAATTATTTCTTGTCCACGGAATCTGACAGTAGCTGTGAAACCACCTTGTGACGGTGATCTTCGCCGGTATTGCGGATACCCATTTTCCCCAGCCATAGTTAGTTCTTTCAGTGCTCTGGGGTATTTTTTTGAGCATTGACCATCTTTCATGCACGGTGATTCCCTGTTTAAGAGGCCACATGGCCCGTGAACCATATGTGTTTTTACTATGTCATGCAAAATCGGATCTGCATTATAGTCCGGAAATTCTGCACTTATGACACTGTCTATAGCATCGGGACGAATTTTTTCTTCCAGCCACAGAAGAATGTGCGCGTGGGGTAAACCACGCTTTTGCCACTCGACGCTATACATAAAACAAAGAGTTGAACCGAAAACTTTCTCCTTTGTAAGTAGATTAATCAAGACTTTGAGTTTTAAATGAAAAATCCTAGCAATAATGTCATGTCTGTCGTATGACGCCTGTCCTGTGAGAAGTGCCTGGCAAATCTCCGTCCACTTTGGATTTGTTGTAAATGTTATAAAAAGGTCCGGCCGGCCGTATTTACGGACGTAACAAAAAGCATCTTGCGTTCGTTCGTGCATATACCGCGGACCGCCTGTGAAACTGGATGGCAAAATAACCAATCGACCCAAGTTTTCGACGTTATTATCTGATTGCATGGCGTCCCGCAAGTGCACGTATTCTTCAGCGCGTAACCGTCGCTGGTTAGTGCGAATATACACTAAACGTTCAGTTTCTATTTTTGCGTACATGTCCACAATAAATTGGCTGAACAAACCACGAAATCGTTGCAAATATACGAAACTGTTTTGCCTTATTTGTAAAAGGTAGGAATAGTATTGTTGAGCAGATATTTTTTTTTGATAATTAGTGACTCTCGTAGTAGGGTTCACTTGGTACAGCCCAAAATTGTACCCATCTTCACCATGACAATAAATTAGTGGATATTGCAGGGCGTCGTAAGCTCGGTGGGTTTCCAAAATGCGTTGAAGGCGATCGTCGCGTGTACGCAACACGATATCACGTCTCTCACACTCCTGGTCGACTAAAACAACTGCAACTTCATCTGCGACGGGTGCATTGTGTCTTCCACGGTGTTCACCCACAGGACGTCTATCGGCACTTATAACAATTTTGAAATCATTGCTGCCTTGTGGAATTGACTCCAATGCAGCTTTGAATTCACGAACGTACTGGTTAACGTGATGCAGCAATTCTTGAAGTTGACCCAAAAGCTCAGCATTGAGCTGGGGAAAATTGTGATTTCTAACATTGAGCTGTTGCGTGTAATCGGATACAAAATAAATTTGGAGAAATTTGGGTTCATTTTCTGGCAGCAAAGATCCAATAAGGTGATAAACTTGACCTTGTACTTTGAAGGTTGGCATGAACGGTCCTTCCGTTATTTGTTTTGCCCCAAAGGAAGTCATTTGGAAAGCACTGTTATATAAACGAATATTATCCAAAAAACGGTTCGACTGGGGATGATCGCCATTCAGGAGACTTTTAAGTAAGTGTGGTGGATCTTGGAAATTTGGAAGAACAATTTTTCCATTTGAGCAGCACATTCCATCTGTCTCTTTCCTCCATTTCAAAGCATGACAAAAATTACAAATTTCTCTCATGTCACCCACGAAAGTAAAGCCAGCATAATTAATTCTAGACGAATATGTGAACCCTGATTTTTCCCTATTGTCCCAAGGTAATAAAATATTTGCATCGTCATTTTCCATGGACTCATCAGCTCCGCTATTTGTTTCTCTATTCATATGGTATCGAGCTCGTTCTATTTCTAGGCGAGATTGACGTTGTTCTGCTGTTTCTGCTCGTCTTAGTTCATCTATTCTTTCCCTTTCAGATGCAAGATAACTTTCATTGTTTCTTTGTACACCTACATAGTTATGTCTAGCTATTTGTAATCGTTCTTCTCTTTGGGAGAGAGATTCAGACTCGCGCGAGAGAGCGTGTCGCTCTCGGTCAGATGACAGACGTGCTTGGCGTTCCTCGATACTCTCTTGAGAACGCAAAGTCGCGGTCCGAGTTCTTTGCGAACTTAAGCGCGACTCCCTTTCTGTGAAAGTCTCTGACTCGCGTGAGAGAGACTGGCGCTCCCGATCAGCAGACAGCCGAACTTCGCGTTCCTGGATATTCTCTTGAGAACGCAAAGTCGCGGTCCGAGTTCTTTGCGAACTTAAGCGCGACTCCCTTTCTGTGAATGTCTCTGACTCACGTGAGAGAGAGTGGCGCTCCCGATCAGCAGACAGCCGGTCTTCGCGTTCCTGGATACTCTCTTGAGACCGCAAAGTCGCGGTCCGTGTTCTTTGTGAACTTAAACGTGACTCCCTTTCGGTGAACGTTTCCGATTCACGTGAAAGAGCGATGTGCTCTCGGTTAGCAGATAACCGTGCTTCACGATCTTCTTCCGATTCCTGAGACCTACAAAGTCTCATCCTTTTCGCATTTCGGCTACGCAGCGAAAGGTTAGTTTTTTTTCTTTGAGGCATTTTCAAGGAAAATTAAAGCAATAAACAAAACTAACAACACTTATGACTGAATAGCCTACAAACTTAAAAGATCGGTGCGTCGAACAGTCTAGTGTGACAACGTATCGTCTGTTCGTGGTCGTGACTCAACGAATTGGCAACACTAACTTACTGTATAACGATTGGCACTATTGGATTCAAACTACGAAGTAAATCAAATACAATCTTTACTTCGTACTTCAAACCAATGACCAAAGTTGACCAAACGAAACCAATAAGATAAGCAAATACTTTTTTTTCGACCAATTTAGAAAATCGATAAACCAAGCAACCAAAGAACTTTTACGACACACGCAAGAACTTTTAAGACACCTAACGAAACCCAATTTGCCTAGTAAACACGGTGGACGTCATCCTCGCGCGGAAAATCTTAACACCGCGATTCAGAAAATGACGTCATTTGCACAACGCCATCTATCGGATTTAGATTTCAACTATCAACATTAGTTCTATTTTTAGTCTTAAGATGTCGTTGCAAGTACTATACTTAATTGCGTAACGTAATATTTTACTTCTTGAACTCACTAAATTAATCATATCTTTTGATAGAGTGAACCGATTTCGATGAAACAAAAACTAAGTTAATCCTCAAGTTGCGTATAATTTTTGTATATAAACATTGTCAGCATTGAATTCGTAGATTTTACGTGATGTGCGCACAAACAAACAGACAAACAGACAAACAGACAAAAATTTCAAAAATGATGGAAATGGGTTCTGTTACTTATCTTTTCACACGCTGGCTATTTTTTGTTTCAATTTCTTCAATGTACAAAAATGACTTTTCTACAGATTTATTATATGTATAGATAAAAAAAAATAAAATTATATTACAATTCCTTCACTAATTAATCGAAAGGAACTTCGTTCCATCCGGGTGTCCCTTGACACCTCTCAAGTATTTTTTTTTTTTTCAACTTTTTTCACTACTCCCCAAGAAAAGCTTCTGGTCGCCAAAACAGAAACACATACACACAGAACATAAAAGTCAACACTAAAAATATGAACTAACCCTTATCACAGATAATATTATACTAGCGTACCCATACCAATTTCTAGTAAAGACCCTAGTAGAGTCGAATTATTGTGAAAAATCAACGTGAAAATTGAAAAATGTTATTAGCGACCTTGTAATGAACTTTTAACCCTTAAGGCCCTACTACCGGCCAAGTGGCGCCCTCATTGAATAAAAAATCGTAGCTTAACATAGAAAATAAATATCACAGAATCCAACGTCACGTTTGTTACAAAGAGGATAAAGTATTTTTACGTTGTTAAAACAGGACAGGACAGACCCTTAAAATTAAGAACGCAGAATCTTTGTCTTTTACGCGATACATTTTGATTGAACCCAGAAAAAAAATACGATACAGACCGCCGTAATTTTGACGATGTCCCGTTTTTAGTGTTAAAAAAATTGCCACATTATTAACCATACTTCCCATAGAGAGTGTCACGCCTTCCACAGACACAGTTAATTATATAATTGCTTTAAATAATTAATCATTGTGTACATTTAGTTATCTTTATTAAAATTATGTGAGAATTTTTGCATTTTTAGTACAGGGTTGGTTAATGGAGCCAATGTAGTTGATAACTCTATTAGGTTTTGGCTTTTGGCCAAAAGCTTTTAAGAATATTGAATATTTTAGGATCACCGACTAATGGTTTAGGTGGAGTGAAAGGCAGCATATACTCGTAGTTTCATAGGATGGTCAGCTGATACTAAGGTTGTAAGTACAATTGGAAGTCGGTAAGTACGGAGAAAGAAAATAAGAAAAAAACGGCGTGCGTGTCGGACTTCACACATTTAGGGTTCCGTAATAAATGTATTTTTGACTATCTGTATGGCTTTAGGTGAATAAGATGCTTGTACTGTGAAAATTTGAAGACTGTAGCTCCAACCGTTTGGCTGTAGAACCTGTGTGAAAAAGGAAAAAATGTTTATATGGCGACAGTCACATGACAAGAGAAATAAAATAAAAAAAGCAAACATTAAAAAAAATAACACAGCGTTTGCCTCACGTCTGCGCCATAAAGATTAATTTCAGCAATGCTGGCAGACAGATGCTGTCTGACGCTGGTGTTCCAATGAACCTTTAGTGACACGTGGCTCTGTGGACCACCGGAGATCCCTGAACAGACACTTCTGGCAACTTTTGATGGTTACTCGACACTTGAGCGCAGGTACTGTGAATTAAGAATCTATTATAGTGTTAGTCTCTTTTTCGAAGACATCCCCATTAAAAAAAAACATTTTTGGGCTCGCGACCACTATCTCACCTGATGGAAAGCGATGATGTGGTCGACGATGGAGCATACTCTTGACCTAAAGACTCCCAGGTTGTAGCTATCAGGAAACAGACTCTGGCAGGGAATTCCACTCCTTAGTTGTACGCTGTCTCGATGAAGATTAGAGCGAATAGCAATTGTAATTTATACTAGGGATTTCTGAAAAATATAGAGAAAAGGATGACAAAGCTTCGCACACCCTGGCATAAAAGGGATAAGATCAGAAGGAATACGAGTTGACTATGATGATGATGATGAAAGGCACTGACAAATATTGCGTATTGTCACAGACACAGTAGTCTTTTTAACCCAAAGATCCTTTTTCTTCTTTTCGTGTCAATATGGCCACAAATATTGTCTGACTAGCATGGAACCACCTTTTGTTTTTGGGGATGGGAAATCATCGAATATCTTCGCCCGCTCTGGGGGGAGCGGGAGGGCGTATCAGACTCTTACTGACTAAAACCCACCCCTGTTCCACCCTGCCCTGAATGCTCAGGGGCGAGGTAACTCTTTCGAATTTATCCTCAACCTAGGGGTTGAGGATAAATAAGAAAAAAAGATGCAGGTATTTGTGCATGCTTGGCAAGCACGGAGGTGACGCATGTCCTGTGAAGGGGCTGCATACTGTCACTTAGTTTGGGATGGATCAATGATGCCTTATTTGATTAGGTTATTTCTACAGCGACCAACCAGGGTCCGCAAACAGTTAAGAGATTTCCAGATTGTCCACAGCAGTTCCTGTTCAGGCGGCAGATATTCTGCCGGAGTGATGAAGTGTGTTGGGGTGCGATATCTGTTCCTCCACAGTTTACAGCTCACGTCTATCCCTCGGTCTTCCGAGGAGATCGTATATCTCAAAACCGAAAGGTTGACTGGCAGAGAATGCCTTGTGGCATTAGGTCCACCTATGTACTACTATTGTACGAGTACGTAAAGTTTAAATAAATAAATAATGAAATAGGTAGTGAAATATGCTAAAATCAGCAATTATACAGTAGCCATAATATCACAGTAATCCTCGATGATTTGAATATTATGAACACATTTTATATCTCGGTAAACTAGCCCGGAGTTTTTATCATAATTATTATGAATACGTTTTTATTAAAGTTCTATTAGGTCACAGTTGTTTCTTAATTTTATATTTTGGCATTTTTAATGTAGCTGTCATAAATAACTTTGTCCGTTTGTGGATTGTGGGCATGTCTGTTCTCTTCTTCAAAGTGTTTCTAAAGGGGTAACGGCATTTAGATGATGGATGTGGAGAAGTGAGGCTCACTTTCTCTATGTGTTGGTTCCAATTTTGTTTAAGCATATTGTTTTTTATTTTCATGGAGGAAAATTTCAAAAGGCGCCTGGACTTTTGGGGAAAAGACCAGGGAGTATGGGATTCTTACCTTACTACAACCACCCCGGTTATCCCATCAGCACATGGACGGAGTCCCGTTACCTCTTAAAAGACACATCCCTGAGGAGACTGATATTCTTCTAAAGTATTTCTAATCATGGAAAGATGAAGTCTAGATTCAGCTGTCACTGTCTCTACAAGTTTCTTATTAGGTACATGCTTTGACTGTTACAGGAGCCAAAAGTGTCTGCTTAAGCAATCACCTACAGAGAGTACAGAGCTGTCCACTGGTCATGTCTAAAAAAATTGTGTGAACTACAAATATCTAAAGAGAATGTAGGAGGTCTGATATATACGTAATAGAAGACGTATGTTCAACTATGTCTTATCAGCTGGAGTGTCCCAAACTCCCAAATGTACTTCCACCTGCACCCGCTGCATTCCGACTTTGCTATAAACGTGGCCACTTACTGGGACCAAACAGTATAACTACATTTGAACCACAACACGAAAAAAAGAAGATAAAAAAATCCGTTGAAACTCAAAATCATTCTACAGAGACTGTCCACTGGTCATGCCTAAAATATCTCGGTGATCTACACATATTTAAAGAGGATACATCCAAAAAATCCGTTGGAACGCAAGCACACCCACACGCCAAGCTAATACCCGTAACAGTTGCGAGCCAAACCATTAGATCCAGTGCGGATTCGAACCACGCCTCCTAGCGGACGGTTTCGTAATTAGAGATCATTTATCTTTGCGCCTCTGTCAAAACTGTGTCGCTCAACGAAAACATTTTAAAATATGCCATAATTAGGGACCCATTTGATTAATTTGACCACAGGATTTGGTGTTGCCAGGCTTTGATGGTCGTTAGGCATGAATGTTGGTGTATTAATTTGATTTCCACGTTCCCTTCAACCATTTTTAGATTAAAAATGGTTGAAAGGAACGTGAGGATTGACAGAAGAAAAGAGAGGACTATACCTAGGCTGTGGATGTTGATGTGCCACTTTCCTTAACAAGAATAACTATGTCGTTGGAAGTAGTCCTGATTCCTGTTCTATAAAACTTTTTTGTGTTTCGGTATGGTATTACACACAAAAGTTCTGCCTCTTTATAAACGTGGAAACATTCCATGTCAAAACATCCAAGCCCTTCAAGAAATCACCCACCATAAAAGGTAATTAAATCACCTGGCAACACCAATAAAAATAAGTTCTTCATACGTCAAACGTCTGACCGTTTGAAGGTGTGAATTAGACGATTTTTCTTCATGATAAAGGTTGACGGATGGACGGAAAATGTTATATTGTCTAATTATTCACGGTTCTCTGTTAAATTTTTATTTAATAATACACTTGATAGTTCCGGACATATTTTGTTTGTTTGATTGATGAAGTCCGAATCTTTTGTGCTTATTAAAAGCTCTTGTTAGCTGAAATATTATGATGTGAGCGGTCAACTAGAACTTTGGCGGTTTCTTTTTTGTTAAGATGCTAATTGAGTTTTATTTGGGATTGTTGGTCATGGTCGGCGTGATTTAGTTCGCGATAATTAGAGTAACGTCGAGATTGGAGCTAAATCATTTGTTGTTGAATGTTATTGAGCCCCGTTTTTCTAGATCTCAACTACCTCAATCATATGAAAAAGCAGGTATTATAAGGTCTTGGGTTAGATTCCCGGGTTCGCAAAAGTGTTATTGGGATTTTCCATCTAGAACTCTCAGTAGCAGCACGGCGTCCCAGGAGTCTAGATTTATGGCCGGTTAATGGCTCACCCCAAATTACATGGTACTTAGAAATAACTGCCGAAGAGTATACCTCTGTCTCACCCTCGGGGAGTGTAGGCTTGGTGTATTATGTTTGTTGAACTCATGCATGATTTTTGTCACGTAAAGAATAAGGTACGGTGAGGAGCTCGTGGCTAAAGTAATAACAGCCGCACGGGTCGATCCATCAGGTTAAGCTACGCTTGCCGGGGATGACTATCTTTACATATCGAGACTCTTCCTTGGATCTTTGACAGTCGTTACGGGTCGTCAGAAACCCGAAAGTCTGACCATCAATCGTACCAAGGGGTATCGTATTACCCAGTAACTGGGTTGTGGAGGTCAGATAGGCAGCCGCTCCATGTAAATTACTGGTATTCAGCTTCATCCGGTTAGACAGGAAGCCGACCCCAAGATAGTTGGGAAAAGGTTAGGCAGAGACTTAAAGAATAAGGTACGGTCTTCCATGGAGGAAATAAAGGGTAAAGTCAATTTAGTGCACATATTTTTGACCATATTATACTATCTGTAACCATACCTATGTTTTACAAAATAAATGATTGATTTGATTTGATTTGAATAGATATAATATGGCCTGTCATTAATTAAAATATACGTCCTGAAAGACCACCATGACTGAAATACTTAAACACAACCTATCATTATGATTACCCTCTGCCCTTAGCTTTACCAGCATTTCTGTAGACGTGAATTAACAAAAAATCTAAAAGATTCACATCGAGGAACACATGTGGAGGGTTGCCTAAATTATTGTTCACAATGCCCTCACGGTAACGTGTAATTTTCTTTTTGTGCCCTTTCACAAGCGCGACTATTGTTCTAAGTGTGGTGTGGAAATGCCTTAAGTGACAGGTTATGCTTCGCAATATTGAGGATATCAAATCTTAAAGTGGAGAAGGGTGTATAAAAACTGTAAATTTTGAAGGACACGAAAAATATGAAAGTTATATTTTCATCTGTATATAAAGTGGGATTGAGAGAACCCGGAACACGAACCTAAGTTTCTGAAAGCATAAGCGTAATCAGCCTATAGTGTTCCCATTGCACTGCTGGGATACAGGCCTCCTCTCTATGAGATGGTTTTTTTTTGGGGGGTGGGAAATCATCCAATGACATCTACCGCTCTGGGTGGTATATGTAATAATTTACACAAAGTTATTGCCTGCCTTGGTTCGAACCCGCGACGTAAAATTCGTAAGTCGGGGCCATTACCACTGGGCCACCACTGCTGGTTATTTAAGATACATTTTATCCCGGAGAAAAGCACGGTTCAGTCAAAAGCTAGTGTCTGTATAATAAATATATATTTTTTATTTCTTTTTATTGCTGTCTTTCTTTCTTGATATTGATAGCTGACTTTTGGGAAAGTTCAATCCAAAGTCAGACTGATTAATTGATACATCTTAGCCTTCTTAATATAAATTAATATCGGATAATAATCTAGTTGATCACTGTCCCCGTTTTCTCTCATTTGTCTTATCTTACGGTTTGCATTAACTTTAAGATATAATATACTTACTGAACTTTTTATAAAGTCGTCTCTTGATTAACTAAAAGAATCAATTTAAAAACTTAATTGGTTAATGTTTTGTTTGTTACTGACGCGAGTTGCTGATGGACATTCAATTAATGTGTGCAATAAATACTCTTTCAAAGCTATTAAGTTTTTAAATTACTTGACACTTTCAATGGCAGAGTTTGTTTTTATCACTCTTTTTTTAATGTTCAAACACTTTCTCATTTGTTAATCTCATGTTTTGTCTTAAACTACGTGTGGCTGGTCATTAAGGGAAATAGTAGGTACATTTTGATGCAAGCGGGCTATTTTTTTTTTTAAGTTTGTCATTGCAGTCAACCCGCACTGTGCTCGCGAGGCGGATTACGGCCCATTCCCACTCCTAGAGAGGAGGCCTGTGTCCCAGCAGTGGGAACATTATAAGGCTGATTTGCTTTTATATTACCAGCAAAAGTTTAGCTTTCTATCAGTGGAAGAATATTTGTAATCGGATCAGTACTTCATACATAGATACCTCCCAAAAACAAACAACAAACTTCAGGTACCAATTTATTAAACACTAGCTTCTGCCAGCGGCTTCTTCCGCGTGGAATTAGTACTTCACTACTTCCCCTATTATAAATTATAGCCTATGTCCTATCCCCTTTCTGTGCTAAATTTCATCTAGATCCATTAAGCCATTCTGGCGTGATTGAGTAACAAACAATCTTCCATCCAGCCAAACTTTCGCATTTATACTACTTACGAGTACTTCCTTCTTCTTTCCTTCTTTTACTTACTTCTTTTTTTTACTTAGTAGGATTTTATTTTTGAATTAGATAATAATCTCGTCCATAGTCTTCATGAATTCAACTGAGAACGTTTCATATTTACTTTCATCATTGAGTCAATCCGTCTCATTCAGACGTCAATCGAAACTTTCTTAAATGAACAAAAAACCTATTTGCCAAAGTACTGTCAATTCAATCATTTTGAAGCCAAAACACAAGGACCAATTTACAAAACAACTGTCAACCCGAGAGAGTTCACCCAAGAGCTGTCAATGTCATCCGTCAAAAAAATTACCGAAATCAATTGGACTAATTGACGGCTCGGATCACCTTGCCAATCGAACTTTCGAGTGACAGAGTGACATCACTAAAGCCAAGTAATCGGTTTTAACCGAGTTGTCAGTTTATATTGTCTCGTAAGTAATTTCACATTCCGTGGCGCGATTGTGAGGCGTTATAATGACAGGAGGATGACGTATGGATTTGGCGCTTACGGCGTTTGGCGGCGCGCGCCATCGGCCACATCAAAGAGGTGGCCTCCTTTGATGTTGCCGCCGCGCCGGCTTTAGGGATGTGCGTGTGAGCGAACGGGTTTTGTTGTTGTCGATGTTTTTCAGTTGCGTTAATTCTTACGAGAATGGTGTTTCAACAGTATAATTCTATTTCACAATAGTGGGTTGTCTTGGATGCGTGTGTGAATTCACGTGCACATTGTTTCTGTGTGTGTAACTATTTTTTTAGACACCGAGCGCTGCGTGGATCTCCGCCTTGGTGAGATAGAATAACTTACTTAAAATATTGAATTTGCCTGTAGTCGAAAAAAGTTGAATGCTTTTTAATGGCATTCGTTAAATTATGTAAATTACAACACAATTATATGCTATTCATAGGCTTTTTGACGATCCCCAATTCGATCGTATTTATAATTGTTTTCAATATATATCAATATCTCCGTATTTTTTTTTGGGAAGAAATAGATTTAAGATAGAATTTTTTATTCCTAAACCATTTAATATACAGAAAATAGTCTCCTTTTTGTAAAGACCAACGAACATCCTTTTTTGTACAATAGGTATTGTAATGAACTTACCTACAGGTTTTTGAACTGTACTTAGAGCACTTAGATTTTAAATACCTATATAAACTCGTATATTTATTCCCAAATTTATTTATTTGTCCTCTCTGTTTTTACTCACCATCACCTGCATCTCTAACTTCTATCGACAACCAAAACAATTTAGGCAAATCTATCGATATCGGCGTACTGCCCTTTGGCCACATCACCGCAAGGTAATAAAACGAACGGAGCACGTATTTTGACGTGGAGCGGCGCTTCTGGTCTTGCATCCCGTTCTCTCGTATAGCTCCGTCCCCCTCTAACACGCGAAGGTGTCTGAGAAGCTATTATGGCGTATAGCTCGTCCGGACTTTGCTATAAATTATGGTGCAATAGTGCCTATTCTTTTGGTCATACCTTCGGTTAGAAGCAAAACGATATGACAGAAATTCTCTAAGGTGTTTCAAGTATCTATAAGTATGTGTAGTTTAATAGGTAGGTAGTAGGTAGATGTAGAAAATGGTTTTGGTTGATCGAAATTCGATTTAGTTACAATTAAAAAAAAAAAAGTTAATAATTCCAAATATTAACGGGTTGTAATCCTACATAATCTTTTAATTATGTAGGCAAGTTTAAAAAAAGTAATCGTTTCAAAGCACAAATATATTTAATGAATGTTTACCCAGTTTTGTAAAGTTGCTAGGCGTTTAAAAGGTTACCAATTACCAAGGGTTGGGTTCATACCACCCACAGAACCTTTACACATTCTACTTTTAAAGTATCCTCGTCACTATTTCAGCTGAAAGATGTCCTGCCTTCTGAACCTTGGAAGTCTTTTTTTCTTCTGAAATCCGGAATCACGAAGACATAGTCCTGATGACTGTGGGAAGCTCGGCTCAATCACAGCATAAGCTAAGCTCATATAATCCTACTAATATTATAAATCCGACCGTTTGGAAGGATGTTTGTTACTCAATCACGCCAGAACGGCTAAACAGATCTGGATGAAATTTGGCACAGATATAGAAATTATAGTCTGGAATAGTTCATAGCCTATAATTTTTAGTGCTTGCTGAAGCTAGTTTTTCATAAACATAATATTATAACTTAAGAGTTAAGCCATATTACATTTGCTCGCTAGCTTTTTCTACTTTAAATTTTATGTTCTGGCTTGGTTTAATCTTCATAAAACTAGAAGCTTTTTTAAGCTACACATCACTACATATATAAATTAAAGTCCCTCAGTCTGTCTGTCTGTTCGTGATAAACACAAAAATTACTGAACGGATTTTCATGCGTTGTTCACCAATAGACAGAGCGATTCATGAGGAAGGCTTAGGTATTGTAGAACCCCAGGGCTCCAGTAAGGCCTGCAGGGCTATAGGGGTGCTCTATAGCTTGGGGAGCTGTCTCACTCGCTGGCTACGCGAGAGTGTGGTGTGTAAGAGGGCTTATGTGTGGAGTGTGAGGAAAGAAAGAGGATAAGGCACTCGTAAATTTTGAATTGAATAACGTTATACATGTGCCCTCTTCCAACGGGCAAGCAGAACTAACTTCTAAAAAAACGTGATGCCTACTCTTTCTATATTCGAACGACTCTTCAATGTTCTCAACTGCCAGCTAAAGGCCGGTACCCATACGCGGTTTTAGGCAGTGTATACAATCGCCACAGTATTATACCTATACCACAGATAATATAATACTAACGTCCTATACTTTACTTGTACTCGTGTGAAGCTGGAGCGGGTCGCTAGTTTAACATAAAAACCCGGACATCTTTATGATATTGACGAAAAAAATTAATTTTAAGTGTCACTCAAAATGTACAAAGATTTTCAATTTACCGAACAAGCGATATTTACCGAAATATTTAAAAAAACAGAGACGTTTCAAACGTTCAAATTGAACGATTGAATTTGAACTTCGAAGTTCCGAAGTGTTTACACAAAAACTTAGATCGGGACGGAAAAAAGAGGCCAATAAATAGTACGGGAGGCTTTGAAGGCCCGCGTGGTCATAAAACGGCCCATTAGATGTCCTATTAACGCCTATTTCGACATAATTAGGATCAATTCACTCCTAAAACGGCCTAGAGTTATATAATTGTTTATGTTTTATGTGTGTATTAATATTAATGGAATTTGAGGGTGGCCGGCATTCTATTGAAAGGTATCGATTAGCTTAATTTAATTTAAAGCTACGGGCGCTTTTTTTTCGCTAATGTGTAATGCCTTATCTGATAGGTTTTTGATGGATTTATTTTAAAACTGTTTTTTTTTCTGCTCTCTGCCTGCTTTAACATCTGTTCTTATTTTAAATGCTTTGTTATCTAATGTGAAACTGGTAGAGGCATTCCGTTGCCTTATTCCGTAAACATAATAACAGTGACAATAGAGAATATGCATGTAATTTTTTTTCACTTAAAGCAATAGAATATAGTACCTATTAGAAACTCAAGAAAAATATTTAAAAATAAATTCATGCTGTACTTGAATTTATGTTCGTGTTTGTGACTGTCAGAGCACAAGTGACTGTCACAGTACACTGTGACCTCACTTACCTCGATACGCCTCTGTTTACATCTTATTTTTTGTTCTTAATTAAGGTGGAAGCGCCACAAGGAAGAAACAAAAAAAAAGGCCGCGAAATTCAAATTTTCTTACGTTTTTTGCAATTTGCAGGTCAGTGTCAGGTAGTATCTTAGTCAAAATTTGAGTCGCAGCCGTAGCATGTACGTCTTTACAGAACTGTAATCATTAACATTATCAATACAACTCTCTCAGTTAGAATTGATGCCAAATGTCCTGATTGCATGAAATACTTACATTTGACATCAATTCTAACTGAAAGAGTTGTATTGATGATTTTAATGATTATAATTGTATATATACATACTTGCTACGGTTGCGAATCATATTTCGACCAACATAAAACCTGACACTGACCTGCAAATTGCAAAAAACGTAAGAAACTTTGAATTTCGCGGGTTACCCTGGAGCTTTCACCTTAAGGTGGATATACATCCCTGCTTCTACGTGCCAATCAATAAACGTCGTTCCATACAAAATGACTTTTCTTCATTTTTTCACGTGAATGTTTCAGTTGTTTTAGTAATTATTCTGCTTTACGGGGTGGACAAATCCAACTAGTCAAAGATCATTAAAATCGGTCCAGCCGTTCTTGAGTTATAAATGGTGTAACTAATCCGACTTTGTTTTACATATAAGTATCTATAGACTATAGTAGAAGTGATTTGCATAATAGTCTTGTCATGTCGAGTGTGAAATGCAATCAGAGGCTCTAGACAAACTGGCATTTGATTAGCCATGACGATTTGTCGAAATGTCAAAATGTAAAGCCTGCACTACACAACTCGCGAAGTTACTTCACGAAGTACTCTTCGAAGTTGGCCGAAGTATGTAAGTATGCTAGCCGATGTAGCACGGAGCGAACCGAAGTGCCCTTTACACTATCGTATTCGCTCAACTTCGATCAACTTCGCGAGTAGTGTAGTGCAGGTTTTAGTGATTGACTATGTGATATTTTTGGAAGCGCATCTTTTTTGTTTTGTTTTTGGCTTCGCACGGTTTGTGCAGTAAGCCAGTGTCAAGTTAAACCTGCACTATACTACTCGCGAAGTTGATCGAAGTTGAGCGAATACGATAGTGTAGAAAGGCACTTCGGTTCGCTTCGTGCCACATCGGGTCGCATACTTACATACTTCGGCCAAGGGCCTTTAAGGGCAGAGTGAGTGAGTGAGTGAATGAGTGAGAGTGAGTGAGTGACAGTGAGTGGTAGAGGGGGGGAAGAAACGGAGGTTGAGAGAGGGGAGACGGAGGAGAATTTAAGGGTATGGTACCATACCCTTAAAAAGGAACAAAAACCATGACAAAGACAAATAGCAAGGCATTACCCCAGGGAGGTACCAGCTGCCCCGCAGCTGGAGAATCCACCACGCTTCAAGCGTCAAGCCCCACGTATTCTGGGGGGGAAATTGTCTGAAACCAGGTAAACCAGAAAATCAAAAACCAACTGCCGCGAGTTCCAACAACAGCAACGAGAGCCGAGGAGGCTCCAGATCATCTCCTCAATTCGAGGAGATGATCAACTTCAGCTATAAGACGCCCGACAAGCCGCGGTCGGGCGAAGAAAGCCAAAGAGAATTCGGCAAAGAGGCGCGGATTGGTGCGGCGTCGGAGTCCGGCGCATCACCATCACCGCTCTGGGCTTTGGTGCTCCAAGTCGGGGGATGGCGGGGAGTCATCCTCCGATGTAGAGGTGATGGCCCCGCCTCCCAAGATCCCCACCGGTCGGAGGGGAGGGAGAGCAGCGAGGAGGCCTAACAAGGCTGCCAAGGTCGGCAGGAGAGCCGCGAGGCTTGCCGCGGAGGGGCTCCATCCCGCTGCGGCGGAGTTCCGGTTCTCCATGTCGGGATCTTCGGGCGGAGAGCCAGACGCCGTCAGCTCAAACTCAGAGCGAGTGGCCAGGCTTGCGGGGGTCGTGGAGGCCGCCATCAAGGATGTGGTCCAAAAGGGCAGGTTCTCCGTGCTGGAGGGCATTGTACTGTGCCCCTCGCTAGCGGCGAGCCAGCCGGCCTTGGGCCAGCGGCAACCAGGCTCGTTTGCCGCCGCCGCGGCTGCTGCGCCCAAACAGGGTTCGGCGGGACCTGCCAACCGCGGGGCTGTGCTGAAGCCCGCGGGGTCGGCCCCGTCGAAGGCGTCGAAGGCGCCGAAGGCGCAGCGAAAGCCGGGTGGCGCGGCACAGGCTGCGAGGGTCCCAGCCATGGCGGCAAGTTAGCCGCCCCAGAATATCACGCCTCCTAAATCTCCTGCGACCGAGGCTGCTGAATGGCAAGTGGCCGGGGAGAAAGAGAAGGCGGGCAAGGCAGCAAGGGCGGTCAAAAGAAAGGAAAGGCGGAAGCGGCGCAAAGAGAGGGCCGCTGCGACTAGGCTCCGCGCCCCGAAGTCCGCGACTGTAGTAATTACGCTACAGCCGGAAGCGGTTCAGAAGGGCATGACCTACCGCAGCGTTCTCGCCAAACCCAAGGCGGCGCTGAGCCTCGAGGAGGTGGGGTGCGCCGACGGCTTCCGGGTGAAGGTCACCAAGACCGGACCCCGGATGCTGGAGGTCCCCGGCGCCTCCAGCGGCCCAGCCGCTGACGCCCTGGCTGAGAGAATCAGGGCGTTGCTGGTAGACGAGGCCAGAGTGTCCAGGCCCACCAAGAGCGCAGACATGCGCATCATGGGCCTGGACGACTCCGGGCACTCTCCGTCCTGGCCTGGCGGTGAGAAAAATCCGCCGGGGAGGGCCGAAGGCTCTTGGTGGGCTGGGTGTCTGCGCAGGTCAAGCTGCTGGAACCCAGGTAGAGGTAGACCGAGGCAACAGCTGCTTCCACTGTGGTCAGTCCGGTTACAAGGCCAGTTCATGCGATGTCGCGCCGCACTGCGCAGCATGTGCGGCAGCTGGCAAGCCGGGCGAACACCGGGCTGGGAGCAGGACCTGCGCTCCACCCACCATGACCAGGCAGGCCGTCTACCACCGCCGCCACCGTCACCGCCAAAATGTAAGAGAGTACATTTGAATGATGGGATTCCGGACTATTATCAGTCGAACACCCATAGAACTAAAGTAAAATTCCTATGAAGAGCATAACGCCCCTATGCAATTCATAGCTTTTTGTGACAGAGGCCCCACGTTTGCATGTCACCTTCATGAACGCATGCATAGGCCCCACGTTTGCATACATGAATTCACGAAGTAGAAAATTCATATGAATAGTATGACGCTCTTATGCACTTCATAGTCTGGAATGACAAAGGCCCCACGTTTGTATGTCACGACAGAGGCCCCTCGTTTGCATGTCGCCTTCATGAACGCATGCATAGGCCCCACGTTTAGTTTAGTATGTGTGAACAGGTTCTGAATTCAGTGGGTTAGTGACTGCACTAGGGTATTGTAGCGATAGCCCTGGGTGTTATAGACAGGAGAGTCTGTACCAGGGTGATTTCACATCGCTCAATGCAGTGTTTACGTGCCACATTAATAAAATTAATTACCAACCTTGAGTAAAATGACAAATTACCACTTGCCTAAAATATTAAGTAGGTATAAAAATAATAACCCAGATCATAATCAAACATAGCATACTTTATAAATACTTTATTTACGTTGCATTAATTATATAAAGTCTGGCACAACCACAACGAGCTTTTCTCTATTTATGTTTCCCAACATGCGTGACTGGAATTGGATCTGTCTATATACTAATTATTATGTAATTATTATTTGTTAAGATTAATTAATTAATTTACTAAATGATTTCTATAACTTATTTTTTTACAAGTCAAACACTGATTTGACTTTCAAACTTTTCTTTTACCTAAGCATTTGCAACCAAACAATCAAATAAGCAAAAAGCAAAAAGCAAAAAGCAAAAAGCAAAAAGCAAAAAGCAAAAAGCAAAAAGCAAAAAGCAAAAAGCAAAAAGCAAAAAGCAAAAAGCAAAAAGCAAAAAGCAAAAAGCAAAAAGCAAAAAGCAAAAAGCAAAAAGCAAAAAGCAAAAAGCAAAAAGCAAAAAGCAAAAAGCAAAAAGCAAAAAGCAAAAAGCAAAAAGCAAAAAGCAAAAAGCAAAAAGCAAAAAGCAAAAAGCAAAAAGCAAAAAGCAAAAAGCAAAAAGCAAAAAGCAAAAAGCAAAAAGCAAAAAGCAAAAAGCAAAAAGCAAAAAGCAAAAAGCCAAAAGCAAAAAGCAAAAAGCAAAAAGCAAAAAGCAAAAAGCAAAAAGCAAAAAGCAAAAAGCAAAAAGCAAAAAGCAAAAAGCAAAAAGCAAAAAGCAAAAAGCAAAAAGCAAAAAGCAAAAAGCAAAAAGCAAAAAGCAAAAAGCAAAAAGCAAAAAGCAAAAAGCAAAAAGCAAAAAGCAAAAAGCAAAAAGCAAAAAGCAAAAGCAACAAGCAATAAGCAATAAGCAATAAGCAATAAGCAATAAGCATAAAGCATAAAGCATAAAGCATAAAGCATAAAGCAAAAAGCAAGAAGCAAAAAGCATGCGAGGGAAAGGCCCGCGAGGGAGGAGCCCGCGAGGGAAGAGCCCGCGAGGGAAGAGCCCGCGAGGGAGGAGCCCGCGAGGGAAGAGCTCGCGAGGAAAGAGCCCGCGAGAGAAGAGCCCGCGAGGAACGAGCCCGAAAGGGAAGAGGAGCCCGCGAGGGAAGCGCCCGCGAGGGAAGAGCCCGCGAGGAACGAGCCCGCGAAGGAAGAGAATTTAATTTGGCGTCCCGGTCGAGGAGCTATCAAAAGAATTTGGAGAGCTGGTAAGGCTTTAAAGGGTTCCGCTTTGTTATGGTTTGTATCTTGGGAAAATTACCGAATCTGTTCGGTATACCGAATCTGGTCTGCCTCACAGACTTGTATCTAGAAAAACGGTACTAGTCAAAAAAGCTCTCCAAGGCCGTGTTATTCAATTCTGACTCTGCAGATTCTTATTGCGAATACGCTAGGGAAAAAGTGAGACTACTACATACGAAAATATCATTTACGGAACACCAATTAATCGAGTTGATCTGCGGTAGCATAACACATAACGTTAGAATGGCTGCTTTTAACAGTAATGTCCCAATTAATATCCATTCCTATTCTACATAAAACCCAAAAAACGACCAATAGAACAAAATTACTCTGACAGTATAGGATAAAGTAAAGCCAAACGCCCAAAGTTAGAGAGTGTAGTAAAACTGGTCACATAAGATTCCACTGATTCAGGAAAAAACCATCCGCCATCATACAGGGGACCAGTACTCCAGGAAATAAGGTTCTTGATAGGGTTACAACGGCAAAAACGGCCACAATGACTCAGTGTGTTAGTATCACTTTCTGATTTAGAGAAAACCAACACTAATAAAAGAATGATTTTAATTTTTTATTCAAGGCGCATTAATACTTGCGGTTGTATCTATTCACGATAATCCAATTGAATCCCATAAAGACACAGGTGCCAATTGTGGCCTAATCAGACAATTCATTACTAAACAAATTACCTACTAATACCTTCCAGGAATAGGTAATGTTAAATTGGAAGTCTCTGGTAAAATAACAGTTCCTGTAAGATTCGATTACACTATTGACACACTATTGAACTTGATTTATTTGTTGTTAATGATCAAACAATTACTTATAATCTTTTAATTGGTAGAAATGCTGTTGAATAATAAGATACCTAATTACAGATTGTGACGGAAGTAGAATTCGGAGGAAACTCCTAACAATGTAGACTTACACGTAAATACCTTGCTCCAGCTAGATTACTGTAATATCCAAATGGCCAAATTAAAATCAAAATTAATTCACTTGGAAGAAAAATTACAAAACCAAATCATAGATATTTTTGAGAGACATACTCGTATTGCTATATTAAATAAAACTGGGTCAGTCACAACAGGAATACTAAATTACTTAGTACGAGTATCTAGACCATTGTTGTCAATCTTTGATCCTGCTTTAAAAACCGAGTTATATACTGTTTTATAGATAAAACAACAAATATTAGACTGAAACACGTATACTAAAATATAAATAATTAGATCATCTTTAAAATGATGAAGATTTCATAAAAATACGCTTTATAGTTTATGCGTGATTCTCAATTTTTTATTCGCGTTAGACATAAATTTAAAAATTAATTACACTATGTTAGAAAAATATAATTTCAAATATTTACATATCAAATTACGAAAAATATTGTTTAAAGTAACATATTTTTTTTTAAAGAAATAAGACAAGTCGTTTAGACGTGATTTTCAATTAAAAATCATTAAAAGTCATATGACTGCGCCTTAAACGCCTTGATCATGGCATCATTTATGTATGATTTTCGACATTTCACGTGTACTGTAAGGTTTGATACTTCCATAGGTTGCGGTAAAAGTCCATCATCTCTTCTTCTGCTGGATTGTCGAATCTTTTTAAGTCCCTTTTGTGTCACTGTAACAAACGATACCCCTTGGTAAGACTGGTTGTCAGACTTTCGGGCTTCTGACGTCCCGTAACGACTGTCAAAGATCCACGATTGGCAACCAGGACCAACGGCTTAACGTGCTTTTCAAGGCACGGAGGTGTCTCGGTATAAGAAGCATGTAAACATGCAAACAAGCATGTCATAGTACCTTACAGGCAGGGGATTTTTTCGGGTTACATAAGCCCCGTTCATTGGGCTAAACTTACTACTTAACTCGCTTTTGCCGTTCAAACAACATTAACAACTTAACTCGCCGATGACGCAAATTAACTCGCTACTGTACTTATTGAAGTGTAAATCGGGCTTTAGCCTCCTCGGCAAGCTTCGGTGGGAAATCATCCAATGACATCTTCCGCTCTGGGTGGAGCGGGAGGGCTCCGGATATCAGACTCTTATGAATAAAACCCACCCCTGTTCCTTCCCTGCCTGAGTGCCCAGGGGTGCGGTAACTCATGTTGAGAATTTATCCGCTACCCCTAGGCATGAGGTAGTCAATACTACAATAAAAATCTCAGCTTGATTTTACCGAGATCGCGCCTGTTTCAATGATTCCTCATATTATCCAGGTGTGTAGACTTTTGGGATACAAAACTACACCAATTTTACATCACAATAACTAAAACTAATCAAATTGTGAATATAAATAGGTTATACATAGTTAGTTTATATTTAGATAATATTTAAGGCAGACACGTATTTTTTTGTTATTTCCCGATTTAACATTTTGATTTGCGAATTATTAAAATGACCACTGAACTTCAGTCTGGGTGCTGGTTATTTACTAAATGAAACTCGCTAACGATGTGCTCAATTTAATACTGGTTACCGGAGTCTAAATTCAAATTCTCTTTAGACAATTTTGAATTAAGAAGGCCCTTAATGTCTAAGTAAGATGCTTAACTATTCAAGATATGAAATTGGCTTCATTCACAAGCTGAACTAATAACTTAATTAATATTTGTAGAACATCTTAATCTACTTTCTTTCTTGTTTGAAAGATGGACATTAGGTTTTGTTAAATGGTTAAACGACTTGATTACTTACCTATTATAACACACAGGAAGTCGTTAACTTTCTACAAAATATTAGAGATTCGATAATGTTTGCTCAAACAACCGTTAAATTGATTATTAGGCTTTGATTTTAGGTGCATCAACAACCTTTGAAGCTGTTCTAGAAAATTATGTTTATCTACTCTGATGTCGTAAAGTTCCAACTTCCAAATAAGAAATTAAAACTAATATCTGATCTTATTCTAAGACTTTATTCACAGAACACTTTAATATTAAAAAGTGTGTGTGTACATAGTACGCACGTAAGAAGTTATACTTCTTTGGCGTAACAAGGTAAAAACCAAACTGTCACAAAGTTTACAAAAGGAAAATAATCATTCTTCATGAACCACAGACCATAGCAAACTTCAGGGTGGTCGGTTCTAGCTAACCTGTGAGTTTTGTGTGACGGTGATGCGCGCGCATCTTAAAATTTCATTCTCATCATTTTTTCATAACGCGCCTCAAGAAGTATAACTTCAAAAAAAACAGTATATATAACAACAACGGATTAAATGATAATTGTAAAATATAATGCATATATTAACACTATTGAATTATAAAAAAAAATATTTTTAACAGTTTGTGGAATAGAGTTATTTTATCTTATAAATAGGTAGCAACAATAAATAGATGACACAAAAACATTTTTTTCGGCATAACCAAAATTAATGAATGATAATACGCACAATAGTTTCGGACTACTCGTAGTTCCATTACTACATTATCTGTGGCAGCTACCTTATGTAAATTGGCGGCACATGTCACATCGTGTGGAAAAATGTAAACTTTTGGCGCCATATTTACGATATTTTAAATTGTGTTTTTGATGAGATCAGATGACGTAGTCTAGGATACTGCATATAATTAGGTATTAAATCATTCGTGTGATAGGTACTGTCAGAACTTCGTCTGTGGCTCAGTTTATAGACACAGTCATATTTTAATAACCTTTGTTATGTGACAGTATCATAAAGTACTACTATTATATTTAGTTAAAAGCACTCCGTACTGTAAATTACGATGGTGTTTTGAAAGCTTTAAACTTTTTAGGGCTGCATTATTCATGTTTTAAAGTCATCGTTTTCCTTTATATACTTTACCTACATAGGTCCATATATCTTTCCAAATGACATTAAACACACTTTTCAAGCGTTATGATAAGATATTATTTCTGTGAAAGCAGGTAGGCATCATCACATATTATTTGTAAATGTACCTACAACCACAAAATAAACTCATACCCAAAACGAAAAATTTTGATCTTTACCTTTTCTATGAAAACTTCAAAATCCTTGCGTGTAGCGTCTATGCCAGTTTCAAAATCTCATTTTGTTTCAGTACCAACATACAGCGATTATAACCCATTTCAAATTAATAACCGCAGTTAAAACCCGAAAGGATGTTTAAATAATGCTCAAAGCCAACATCACTCATAAAACTATATCTGTGTTATATCACAGCTATTCTTGACACAATAATTCGTATATGTTTATCAAATGATAACAAACAAGTGTTAGCTTCAAACGCGAGATTATGATATTCCTTTGAGCGATGCTCCAGCCTTTGATTCGATAAATAAGATATAAATCTTACAGTTTTATGTTATCCTGGTACCTCGACGCTCGTGCTAAGTAATTAATGTGCGTTTTCTGAGAAAGATTTTTGCTGTAGAAAGAATTAAATGGAATATGACATCTTGTTTCTAGATGATTTTATAGCTCCAGAATTCATTGGAATAAATTAATAGACGTATCTTTCAATTCACTTTTATTTGAGAGCATTCCAATGGTTCTCTATTGTGTTACCTAACTTTTTTATCCATAATCTAAAGTGGCATATTTTTTTTTGTCCTAATCTTCATTTGTCCGAATGATAACTTGCCCAAACTTAATGTCACATAATATCACATGCCATAAAATTGAAATCCCTAAATACAATATGCCCTAAATCCGTTTGTCATAAATATTACAATCAATAATATTCAAAAGACGTAAACCGTTTTCAATAAAGGTTAGGACATTGACATTGTTCATTTAGGACATATGACTGACTATATGGCATTAAAAATTAGGAGATTGAATTATTAAAGTACTCGATTTTATTGCAGAATAGTTTGAGAAGTAAAAATAATAAAGTAAAACAAAATTTCGAATTTTTGAACATTATGGTTACTGAAGTTTTTAGGAAACGTGTTAAGGATAGTAATTTTCGGACAAACAATTTTAGGAGAAGAATGGGAGTACCCATTGAAATACTTCCTATGGAATAGTATCTGCATTTAAAGTAGATATAATTCTGTTCTGGTGCATTCTTTCCTATTAGAATAAAAACCGGCTAAGTGCGTGTCGGACTTCGTACATTTAGAGTTCCGTACCAAATGAGGGAATTTCAAAGAAAAAATCTTATTTGTTAATATATTGGTATTTGTTAGTAAAATATACGTAATGAATGATACACATTATCACCTTTCAAGTTCTTAGGTCAATGGGAAGTTAAAAAATTCTTCGGAACAAAATTTTCGGGCTTGCGGACGGCGAGTAGGTAATGCGTAGCTCGCCGTCCGATCAGCACCAGGCCTGAGAGTCGACGGCGCGTAGTGTTCCACGCGCGCCTCAAAGAGTTGTCAGCATACATGACGGGGCCCGTCATGGCCGATGCTTGCCTAGGGGTTGAGGATAATCTCGAAAGAGTTAGGTACCTCGCCCCTAGGCATTCAGGGCAGGGAGGAACAGGGGTGGGTTTTAGTCAGTAAGAGTCTGACACGCCCTCCCGCTCCACCCAGAGCGGGAGAAGTCATTGAATGATTTCCCAACCCAAAAAAAAAGAAAGACGACGGACAGACGGACACGTGAGTGATAGCAGCTCCGTTTGGACCCTAAAAACCCCTAAAAAGATTTATATAAATCGACAAATATTGATAAAGGAGGGCTAGATTTTTGTAAAAAGCTTTTGATTCGATAAATGAGTTACAGTACTAAGTTATTCTGCTTTCCATTATTTTGACTTTCCATTTTTCTTTGTGGTTGCTCCAATGGAATGGCATCTCTATTTAATTTATGGTATTGTCACATCATGGTGTAATCAGAAAAGGATTTAAGGTTTCTCAAAACCCTTCTCTTTCTTAAATCTTCGATAAACCTTTATACAATCGCAAAACGAATCCTCTTTGAGATGAAAGAGTAAGAGAAAAGTTTTGCTATAATTCATCTGCATTTTTGCAGCTCAACTTATTTCCATAGAACTTTCACTTTAACTCATAAACAATCGCAAATGCTTTCATTTCGGCTATCATATTCACAATATCCCTCGCTTTGATCCCGAACATGAAAGCGATAAATATTATTGAACTGTCGCAATTAAACTTGCTTCGGCATTGCCTCCGTTATTTATTACTAAATAACATTGAGACGGAATGGACGTCCCATTATACTCGAGTACAATACGGTTCATAATACTGATCACATTAATTAAATATCATTTTAATGGTAATGGACCTTTATGGATGGATAAGAGAGCTCGAGGATCGAGCTAAGTCTAGAGGATTTCAGAGGGCCTAGTGTAAGATTTTTAACGCACTCGAACACTTTGCGTAAACGTCAATTTGTACTGAAACTGTTAACAGGTAACCTCTTTTTAAACAACTTCGAAAAATGGGTTATATGTTCGACTGTATGTATGTTCTTTTTATTTATTTTTTATGTATGTCTGCCATTTCAGATGTGTTTGTATTTTAATTTCTTCGATATTTGACACCGACTTCCGAAATTAAAGTTATTTTTATTTTGTCTAAAGGCTCTGTATTCCTAATTTCTACCAAAAATCTATGGTAAGATGGAAATCTCAATGAGCTGAACAAAAATTCCCATCAAACCTCTGCTAATAAGACGTGCGTCAATTTCCATCACAAATGACACATCCTTATTCTTCAAGAATATTGATGAACGACATGAAATTGCCACCCATTACGATATCAAACCAATAGCTTTTTTTTTGCTGGCAATCTCCATCAACTAGACCAGGGTTGGCGAACCACACGCGTGCTAGTAGTAGCACGAAACATTTTGATGCAAGTGGGCAAAATTTGTCATTGCAGTCGAGGTGGAAAGTTCGTTTTGGAGCCAAGAAACTGCAATGACAACTGCGCACGTATATCAAACGACGTTTTTCAACACACTCGAAATTAATTAGTGAAACTTAATAAATGTAATATTTAGTAACAATTGTAAGAAATGGCTTCCGTTTTTTTTTGCGGCTTGGGGGCCTTCTCGGCGACCACTGACCAGTGGGAGCTGGCGGGCGACCAGCCTAATACAATATTATGTTAATACATTGTGGCGGGGGCTGGCCGCCTCACTCTTGTACACTAGTGTATAGTGTTTACCACATTGCAAGCCTTAAAATGTTAGAGGTAAACTAAAAATGTAAGTGTGTTGAAAATGCGAATGAAATTAACTTTTCTTCGCAGATAACAACTAATGCTTGAATTCTGCTAAAAGTAAAAAAATTATGCCTATCAATAACATATTCAGCATCTGAAATGAAACAGCATAAAAAACACTAACTTTCTGTGTTATTATTATTTATTTATTTGTCAATTATCACTAAATCAAGAATCATTGATGCCACATAATACTTTAAAAAAAATGGCACGATCACCAACAGGAATCGCCATCCCTCATCTAGACTTAAAATTACATCGAAAGTTAACCAGTGATAGCAATAATAAATTGTCCAATCAGCTAACTTAATATAGTTTTTCATTGAGCACTTTCTATGATGGTTTTTGCTGTCATTGTCATACGTAATTGATCATGGCGACTGTCTCTATCGGTAAGGGCGGATCTAGGATTTATATCTGGGGGGCACAAGAGCCAGACAAGTGCACGTAGTCGTCTCCTAATATTCCACTGTGTGTTTGGGAATTTTGAAATTAAGGCTTATGTTATAAGTACTTTCGGAGGTAAATCCTATACTCCATTCAGTCGCCAGTATAATGGTGATAAAAACTCTCGATAAACTTTTGATGGCACGGTTGGCGCAGTGGTTGAGCGTTCGGCTGCTGCACTGCGTGTCATGGGTTCGATCCCTGCACGGAACAAATATTTGTATGGCCTACAGATAGTTGTTCCGGGTCTGGGTGTCTTGTGTATGTGACTTTACATGTTTGTGAACGCACTCACGATACAGGAATAATTCCTAGTGTGGGGCAACGTTAAAAAAAAAATGTGGATGTCAGAAAATAACAAGCTTTATTCTGTAAATTAAATGGATTCGAGGGGAGGAATTGTCAATGAACAACTTTCTTCAAAAAGTAAAAAACAAACCAGAAAAAAATATTTACGTCCAATTAGTATGGACTTACCGAAAAAAAAAAACGAACATTAGTATTTTGATCAGCTGATGATAACTTTGTACGGTAAGTTCAAAATTTTTTTTTGGGAATTGACCATGGCTTCTTTGAAGAGTCGATTGTCTCAATGAGAATAAAGTTCTTTAAACCGAAAACTTGTTAATTTCTAGGGGCAGAGGCACTATCTTAAATATGACCACGCATTTCTGTTAGACCCTGTAGTAGGTATTAATATTTATGTATTTAAACTGTATGTACAGTAATGGTGCATAGGGGGACTTAATGCAACATAGCATTATCTACCACCTCATCCCTTCAAGTCTCGGCTCTCCATTTTATTTAAAACGTCTAGGTGGGTGCGTACACCTGTGCCTCCACTGGATCCGCCCTTGTCCACCGGCGTTATTATTAGCCTGTCTGACGGACTAGTTTCAGTTGATCGGATATTGGCTTTAACAAGTGTATTAGATGGTAGATTATAAGGATTGAGGTTTAGATTGTCTTTTGTTTAGTGAGCTTTATTTGCTTCAATAAATTAACATAATGAAGTGTTGTCAAGATTACATACCAGCATAACAACGTTATGCCTGTATTTCTCGAAGAGTTTGGCGTAGTTTTACCCATAGTAGTTATGGTGTATGCTAGATAGAAGTATTTGGTAGTGAACCACATTCACCATGATATTATTCATTCATCATTCATTAATTAATTCAAAGTCACTACAAATGGAAACCAAGTTTGTGATCGTATTTACAGGAAGCCCATCCTCTCGATTTGATTAACAGTTATAAATTCCATCTTTATAGCTGCTCAAAATGTTCTCCTATACAACCTTCAAGACATTTTGCATACCTATTCATCAAACTGTCACAATCAAAATCATTCCATCTTAGTATCGGCTGCTTCATCAAACTTTATACTAGCCGAAACTATTAAATCGTTTCTAATCCTGCATCAAAGGCGGCATTAACTAGACCCGAATAATGTTATTATCGGCTTACGATTTTACCAATCTTACTTTTGCACCAATAAAACTCGGCTATCCATTTTATTTTCCACTTTATAAGGTTTAAAATACAATGGCACGATGGTAAATGGTTTTAATTCAAATGTGTCGCTCAAAAGACAAGGTCTGCCACAAGGAACCATGCCTCATTAGTACTTATAGCAAATCAATTGATACCGAAACTATTTATGACACTCCTAAGGCAGGAGTGCGATATCTAGCGAGTTTTATAAGATAGATAATCAAAGCAGTTTGGTTTACAACCACTTAAAGTGATTTAGATAAGTTTGGAGGCTTTGAATTAGTTGTGTCGTTTGTTTTGATTTGGGTGAAGCATTTGATAAGGTATACCATGGCTCAAGCAGGGACCTGGCATGACATTCTAGGATGCCTGGAAGAGATCGCGGAATGCGATAAATCCGCCCATTGTATTTGTTTAGCTTTAAGTTTCTCTATAATTAATGTATCATGGTGTACAATAAAGAAAACAATAAATAAATAAATATGGCAATTTGCTTTATTTTTTAGAAACCAATTCAGAGTTACTTGTTTTTAAGCCGCGTTTCCACCTGCAAGCAAATTGCATGTAAGTTGAATATCATTGCGGGGTACGACCGACTAATACTGTTCACTTTACACCTCGGTAGCCCGCAATGTAATACAGCTTGCATGCAATTTCCTTGCAGGTGGAAACGCGGCTTTAGAACATGATACAACCTACATATAATTAACTTCTTAAAAATAGGCAGTATTAAGATAATACGAGAATCTATTTATGTCAAAGTATGGCTCTAATCTGAAGATGAGCTCATCTATGATGAGTTAGATGAATAATTAAAAATAACTGACGAATTCCACGGAATGATTCTGTCGCAAAGGACGACAGTTTAATAATGTTATTTTCAAAAAGTAATTTTCCATGTTTCCAGTTTCCGATTTTGTAATTTAACGTGTATAATAATTAAATATTTGTAATTTTTTTATGCATCTCTACAAAGTTAGTTTTTTCTGAGTCTCCCTTTATTAAAGTATCAGTTTGGAGGGGATGGGCCATAGAGGCTCAGTTTTTGGAGCGAAAGCTATTGTACAATTAATGTGATGTGGTGTGTGTGTGTGTGATTATCAAACGAGATTATTGAATGATTTATGTAACAATCAATCGCATCACTTTACTTTGTGCGTTTAATTTATTACTCGTCGTTATTTTCTTTTCAACACACATGAAAACCGCCCCTGCCCCTACTGTTTTCAGTACAGTTTCAGTGCTTGATGTATTTCGCACTAGTGTGAAAAGTGCGGCGGCCAGCCCCCCGCCACAATTTATAATATTTATTTTATCAGGTTGGTTGTGCGACAGCCCCCTGGTCACGCGTTAGCTGGGTGCTAACGCGCCAAGGCGAATAAAAAGAAATCGTGAGATATTCCTCACAATAATTTGACTATGTTTATGAAGTTCAACTTAATATTTTCATGTTGAAAAACGTCATTTAATACACGTGGGCAATTTTCATTGCAGTTTCTCGCTTCCAAAAACGTGTATTTCGCATTTCCGCTTGCATTAAAATGTAGGTATTATTTCAAAAATCATGTTGTAAGTTCATTCCACACAACTAGCTTAAGCACAGGGCAGAAAAACGCCTCGACAAATCGCTCCCAGTATAACCATCTCCTAACCGTCACAAAGAAGGGATTAACACACGCGTCGCACGTCGTATCGGCAAAGAGACACGGTAACAATACGCGGTCTCCAACAATACGGCGATGTCTTTGATACGCCGATACGATTGACGTGAGCCTTGTTAGTTTCTACTTGACGGCTGTTGTTCATGCTAAACAGATTAACATTTGGACAGGTTTAAATAAGCGGAATGATGTGGCTTGGCGTTGGTATGTTAGCTTTTGGTCTTTGATAGGCTAGTTTACAAGTTCTCTCTAGGTACCAGAAGAAATTAAAAGTTTTATTTGAAGTGAGCTTCTTTAGGCGCGTTGGGGAGTTTTTGAAATGGGAAAAAACAACTGAACTCGCGCGCCTCCGACACCGCTACGCGTTTCGCTACGAGAGTGTTACGACGCGTAGCATCGTAGCACTCGTAGTGGATCGCGATTCGCTTTTGGCATTTTTGCTAAAGTTTTTTGTTTTCACTTCTGACGGCACTCCCGGAGTGCCAGGTTTTTTTTAACATACTATTAGTACTATGACTAGCCAACGTAGCAAGCGACATCATCGCATTTTTCAATTGCCTAAATTCACTAGCGCATAAAAATAATTTTCATTTATATAATGATAAGTCCAACTTGACGGATTACCCTATCGAAATTTTCTTTATGAGAATCGCTTCTTACAGACGTTCCCTATATAAACAGTGCGAACAATGTACGTCTTTTTTTTTTGGGGGGTGGGAAATCATCCAATGACTTCTTCCGCTCTAGGGTGGAGCGGAAGGGCGTGTCAGACTCTTACTGACTAAAACCCACCCCTGTTCCTCCCTGCCCTGAATACCCAGGGGCGAGGTAAACAATGTACGTCTATAATATAGCTCAAATTGTTTTGTTTGACAAACTTTTATTTTTTGGAACGAAGTTCCTTATCGCGCGTTGTGAAAGGGTGCTAGACGGAAAAAATTCTTACGAAAAGTTGTCACGACACTAATGAGGCTGTCCATCCAAAAAGATTGTGTTGGAAAAACAATCTAATAAAAACTTCTTGTATTTTTGGTGGGTAGGTACAAAGTTTGCAAGCAGATCAAGCATTATTGCTAATAGTAAGCTATTGTAAGCTGTGCGGCGTCGCATGTTTCTCTGTCTGTCTCTCTCTCTCTTATAGAAAGCAAGCCAGATATTGCTAAAGAGTTGAGTTGAGTTGAGTTGAGCTGAGCTGAGCTGAGCTGAGCTGAGCTGAGCTGAGCTGAGCTTAGCTGATCTGAGCTGAGCTGCGATGAGATGAGATGAGATGAGATGATGAAGTATAACTTCTTACGTGCGTGCGTGTGTGCGTAGTTAATAATAAAAAAAATATTATAAATTAAAAAAAATAAAATTATATTACAATTCCTTCACTAATTAATCGAAAGGAACCTCGTTCCATCCGGGTGTCCCTTGACACCTCTCAAGTTTTTTCTTATTATTTTTTATTTTAAGAAAAAACGTTGCCCCACACTAGGAATTACTCCTGTATCGTGGGTGCGTTCACAAACATGTATATACTCACATACACAAGACACCCAGACCCGAAACAACTATCTGTAGGTCATACAAATATTTGTTACGTGCGGAAACGAACCCGCGACACGCAGTGCAGAAGCCGAACGCTCAACCACTGCGCCAACCATAATTACCGTATTGGCGTAATTTCATTATGTCAATGTTATGCATACCTGTTATTTGCATGGTTACTGAAATACCGATTTCAGATGTTCTTTTATTTGAATTAGTGACAATGAAAGTGTAAAGTGACAGTGCTGTTGGTGTGCTAATTATTATAAATAAATAAATACCTGCAGACCATGGTCATCATGTATAGCTAATAGAAAGTACTCATGTTAATAAAACATACTAGCCCAAATTCAACTGTCCTATCATTTGCCATCAGGGAGTTCCAGTCCCTACATTCCAGCGCCATCATCAGATCACCTCGATGGTATTATTATAATGCATTCTCACCAGACTTACATATAGGGTGACTGGTAATTGGTGACCGATACTTTAACACGTGATTGTGCTCATGATAACAAACAACTTTGACTGTGAGACCAAACCTGAAATCGCGAAAAAAATAGGCAGTACAGTACATTTTGACCAGTCAGTAGGCGAACATAAATGTACTGAACAGCAGATTTTTTTTGCGATTGCAGGTTTGGTCCTATAGTAAAAGTTGTTTGTTATCATGAGTACAATCACGTGTTTAAGTATCGGTCACTAATTACCAGTCACCCTATATACAGGGTGTAACGGAAAGGTGTGGTCATATTTTAAGAGCCGGTTCTGCCCATGGAAATGAACAACTTTCTCTAAGAAAAAATAGAAAATTCCCAAAAAAAAAAATTGGATTTTCCATACAAAGTTATCATCAGCTGATCGATATTTGTATGGGAGGTAAAAGATTTTTTTTAGTATTTCCCCGGATTTTCTTGAAGAAAGTTGTTCATATCGATCGGCAGATGCAGTTCTTAAAATATGACCACACCTTTCCGTTACACCCTGTATGTACAACTATGCCAAAATTCAGCTCATTTTAAATCAACAAGTGGTTGAAAAATGGTTGGCAAATTTTGAAGCGGATAACTTACCTATAGTGCATTACTGATGGTACATTTTGCTGTATTTAAAAGTGCTAACCTGGCCATGATTTGCAAGCATCATGAGATGGTCAAGTAAAACGCAGATGTAACTGCATAACTACAGTGTTATCAGAGATCGTTCGTTACCTCTGCACTTACGTCAATGATACTACGAGTAGGTATGTCCAAGTATTTATAGCAGGTACGAGTAGGTCGAATCAAACTTAAGGCGCAGTGATACGACTTTTAATGATTTTTAATTGAAGATCACGTCTAAACGACTAGTTTTATTTATTTGAAAAAAATATATGTTATTTGTAGACAATTTTTTTCGTAATTTGATATGTGAATATTTGACATTACATTTTTATAACATAGTGTAATTAATTTGTAAAGTTATGTCTAACGCGGATAAAAAATTGAAAATCACGCAAAAACTATAAAGCTTATTTATAAGAAAACTTCACCATTTTAAAGATTATTTAATTATTTATATTTATAGTATGCGCGGCGAATTGCCTCGTGTACCGAACCATCATTAAGTTTTAATCTAACTATACCCTCAGTATTGCTGGAAAAACCGTTAAAATCAATAATTTTTTTTTTTTTTTATGTAATCATTTATGTACACACAGAGATACAGTAACAATAGACATAATTATAAATATAATACAAAGGAACTACTTATTTCTTAAAAAATTTCTACCAGCAGACCTGCGATAGGAGAAGTGAGAAAGAAATGTAGACAAAAGTGTGTAAGAAACAGAAAAAAGAATACGAGATGTCCTATACTAAGGTATCGAATAAACCTACACATATATTGTAAAAAAATATAAATATACTTACATAAATATATACCTAATACTGTAAATAGATACATGACATACATACGAGTATTTATAATAAATATTATACGAGTAATAGAGAGGAAAGGTACTCGTAGTGCTCTTTAACACGATTTTTGAAAAGAGAAATTGACTTCAAGTCTCGAATGCTAGGCGGAAGCGAGTTCCACAATCTTACTGCATGAACAGATAAAGAGTAGGAATAGTAACTGGATTTATGAGGATGGGTTTTGAGGAGGGATCTAAGGTGAGATCTGCACGGCGCGTCACCAGGGCGAGCGTAAGAAATTCGCTCACGCAGGTAGGAGGGATAAGACGGGTTGTGTAGAATGTTGAAAATGAGACAAAGAATCCGAGTGTTCCTGCGAAGTCGGATTGGGAGCCACTTGAGCTCCTTGCGAAGGTGAGAGACATGGTCATACTTACGCAGACCAAAAATAAACCGGATACCTAAGTTCTGCAGGCGCTCAAGCTTGCTTAGTAGCTCCTCAGTAGCATCCAGGTAGCAGGCATCGGCATAGTCAATAATCGGCTGAATAAGAGTTTGGGCTAAAGAGATTTTTGGTTTTTAAAGGCAATAGACCCTGAAGGCATTTAAGCGAAGGGAAAGAATAGTTTACCTTTCGACTGACCTCATTGACCTGCGCACGCCACGACAGATTGGGATATTGATATTATATACTTAATTAAAACGTTCCGTACCATTATCTATACAAACGGCAAAAAAATCACGTTTGTTATAGCGGCAACAGAAATATTTCATTTGTGAAAATTTCAACTGTCTAACTATCACGGTTCATTAGATACAGCCTGGTGACAGACGGACAGCGGAGTCTTAGTAATAGGGTCCCGTTTTACCCTTTTTTTTTGTGGTTTGGGAAACCATCTAATGACATCTCCCGTTTTACCCTTTGGGTACAGAACCCTAAAAAGAGGTAGATATTGTTGTTGTAGGTAGATATTGTGGCGATTGTAGACACAATCTAAACTCAGTGGGTCTGCACTGGCTTTTAGCTGGCAGTTGAGAATATTGGAGAGTCAATGGAATATTAAAGAAACGCGTGACATTTGTTTTATGTCAGACTGGAGTTCGCCTGTTTGAAGTGGGCAGATGTATCTATTTTCCAATTAATATAATAATCCTCAGTCTATCCCTCTTTCTTTCATCACACTCCTCATATTAGACAGTCACTCTCATACACCTCACTCTCGCAAGCTGCGAGTGAGACCACTACCCTGAAGCTACTAAAGAACCCCTGGAGCCCTGCAGGCCTTACTGGAGCCCTGGGGTGTTACAAATGGTGGAGGCGCCGGGTAACGAGGATGACGTATGTGACGACATGCGAGGATAAAGGAGTGTACAATCAAAGCTGAGTGGTTTCATTTATTATAAGTGTCACTTACATAAGAGAGTGAAAATTTTTGTTCTTCTCAGGCCACACATATCAAGTGTGCCTTGAGGAATTTGTCGACGAGTTCGTGTCGATGGCCCAATGCCATGGTGGCTCTTTCGCCACCCGTTGGCAATCCAACGGGTGGCGAACGTATCTATTTTCCAATTAATATAATAATCCTCTGTCTATCCCTCTTTCTTTCATCACACTCCTCATATTAGCCAGTCACTCTCGTACACTACACTCTCGCAAGCTGCGAGTGAGACCACTACCCTGAAGCTACTAAAGAACCCCTGGAGCCCTGCAGGCCTTACTGGAGCCCTTGGGTGCTACAATATTGTTGCGCGCAAATTTTTGCAAACAGATTCAGCCAATTGTAACAATTTGTTTTAGTCGGCTGCAGCGAGCGAAGAAAAGCGTATCGTAATATGATGCCAAGTTTTAAGAGTGTAAAATCTATGGTTCCAAGATAAATTTAAGAGTGAAGGAATTTCATACCATAATTACTATAAATTTTAATAAGCACATTTGTAATAACAGCTCAACGATATCTGAACGCCGCTTTGTATGAACGTAGCGTATCTTTCTTTTATAATATCATTGGTTAAAATAATGACCAAAGACAGAAAACATTGAAACTAGCAATCAAGTAGTGTCATAAACCATTTAATGATCATAGAAAACATTGTACACCAAATTAACAGCTCGATGTACAATTAAAAACAAATGAAAATGTAAACAATAGTGTTCTTAGTCATCGTTTTAGATAATCGTGCGATTCCCACGTAATGACATACGGTATCATGTGGTGTACAGAGCAACGAGACGGTTTTGTGGTCACTGCTAGATAAGTTTTATCTAGCCCAAGCTTAGTTTAAATATTGATTATTGGATTCTTAATTTTAATTCTCCATAGAAAAATTTAAATACCTGCTAATCAGTGTTTAAACCAATGCTTATTTTTTTATAAGCCAAACCTGTCAGTAATGTTATCGTTAACAAACATGTGCAATGGACCAGAAGTCCCTGAACCGCGTCATAGCTGGCTGTTGGCTCATAGGTGGTACTCTCCGATCTTGGGGCAGTGGATACGACTCTCTGATACGACTGCACGCATTCAAGTAGCAATCCCGGGATCGGCGGGCCTCACGCTTTGAATAAATGTTACTAACACTAGTTTATAAGTTTACGTTCAGAAAATATTATTAGTATTATTAGTATTATTAGTATTTATTCCGAATTAAATGATTAATATTGATATTTTAAAGAAAGTACAGTGGCGTCTTCAAAGACTTGGCGGTGCGGGTGAAATCTTTTACTAATCATCACTACATATTATAAAACAAAGTCAGCCTGTCTGTTCGCTATAAACTCAAAAACTACTGCACGGATTTTCATGCGGTTATCCCTAATATACAGAGTAATTCATGAGAAAGGTTTAGGTGTATGTACCTATCTGTAATTTGGATCCGTGTGAAGATGGGGCGGGTCGCTAATACAGATATAGATGTTACTTTGTAACTTGTAAGCTGTTGGTCCCAGCTGTCATTTGAAGATCTTTAACAATCTCTATGGGTAGTCAGAGGCTAGAAAAACTGTCATCAGACTTGTCAGTCTTTCCTCAAAAGCTCATCTCAGACATTAACGTACATGGTTTTCATGTGATTTGACAAGGATTAAATTGTGTGTACTTTAAGAGAGACTTTGACCTCTAAGTTCGGAAACGCGGTCTCATCTAGCTAAAACTGACAAAAATATTGACGCGTAGTGTTATTTATAACCTATTTACCAATTTTACCCATTACATATAAAAAAGAGGTAGATATCGCATTACCACGCGCAAATTGTTGCAGACAAATTCAGACAATTGTTGCAATTTCATTTAGTTGGCTAACAGCAGCAAGCGAAGAAAAGCGTGTCCGTGCCGTGACAGTAATATATATATGATGCCAAGTTGTGTGTTAAGAGTGTAAAAACTATGGTTCCAAGATAAATAAGAGTGAAGGAATTTCATACCATAATTACTATATCACATTAAGTAAGGACATTTGTAATAACTGCTCAACGATATCTGCAGGTGTATTCGCTAACTCAGTGGACATCAATTTGATAGGCACTATGCAGTACATTGCTCGGTGGACATCGATTATAATAGGCACTACGGGTTTTCCTATACGTCAAAGCAGCAATGTACGGCAAACTGCCTATCAAATTGATGTCAACTGAGTTAGCGAATACGCTATATATATCTTTCCTTTATAATATCATTGCTATTTACAAAATAAAAAAAAACATTTATAATTTGTCAAGGGGTATCGTGATACTCAGTTACTGGGTTGTGAAGGTCCGATAGGCTGTCGATCCAAGTAAAATACTGACATTCAGCTGCATCCAGTTAGACTGGAAGCAGACTCCAACGTATTAGGGAAAAGGCTTGGCAGATTAATTGGGGTTCCACCTACACGCATAAAACGTTTTGGGAACACATTCATTGTGCGTGCAGCTTAGGAGAGGAATTCCCTGCCGGAGTCTGCGATTCCTGATAGCTACAACTTGGGTGTCTTTAAGGCCCTCTACCAGCCAAGTGGCGCCCTCATTGAATAAAAAATCGTAGCATAGCATAGAAAATAAATATTAATGAATCCAACGTTCGCGATATCAACGCTCTGTACACCACATGATATGTCATTACGTGAGAATCGCACGATTAATATTTATTTTCTATGTTATGCTATGATTTTTTATTAAATGAGGGCGCCACTTGGCCGGTAGTAGACCCTTAAGTCAAGAGTGATGGGTTACTTCTAGGCAAGCGTAATCCATTGGCGACACGACACATCATCGCTTACCATCAGCTGAGATAGTGGTCAAGCGCGAGTCTATGAGTCTCTACCAGCGTGGCTATTCCTTGCTCTGTGATATGTGACATGCAAGCGTAGAGGTAATTATAATACATTGTTTATAATAATACGGCTGTCTATGGCAGTAAGTGTCGTGAGGGCTAATTACCGACACTTGTCGGTAAGACTTGCAACTTTGTAGATGCTAATAAAACTGAAGTATGATGTGGACACGTTATGAGGAGCTTCCATATAAGATTGTATCGTAATTGCAACGCATACTTGAATGACTATTGTTTTCATTACGACCACAGTAAATTGTTTGTAAGATTTTGAGAAAAATCGGTGTGTTTAACATCTATGGTTAAGTCGGGTTACTCTGGCCTGGGGTATAACTTTGGCCCAGAGGTTTTTGGCGGACTTTTTTCGATTTTTGGTGTAGTATTGACTACTACAGCGAAGCTTGCCGAGAAGGCTAACTCGACACATTTGCTGCCAAATACTGCAAAAACATTAGAATGTGTTACATCCGCATTCTAATGGAAAACAAAGTGACTGTATCAGAATAGTCACTTTGTTTTCTATTAGAATGCGGCTGTAACACGCTATCTAAAAAACTTTTTACAAAAAAAAATACAACCGACTTCCATAAATAATACTAAAAAATGCAAAATAACTTTAATTTCGGAAGTTGGTGTTTCTAGTTTGGTTTCTTCGTTATTTGACACCGACTTCCGAAATTAAAGTTATTTTGCATTTTTTAGTATTATTTATGGAAGTCGGTTGTATTTTTTTTTGTAAAAAGTTTTTTATTTTTCACTTTTTAGTTGTTGTACCCCATTCTATAACTAAATTAATATTAAAGTTATGCCCGAATTGATAGCCCCAAAAATAGGGAATTTGAACATAGTTCGTGAAATTAGGGTGTATCAGGGTGAACTGTACAAATCTGTATACCCCTTCAGAGCGTATCAGCGTGATGTAATGTTGTGAAGTGGTGAAAACAATATACAGACATGCGATTGCAGCAATTCTGGAAGGTTTGCTATCATTTATTGAAGAGTTCCATTGTGTATCTCCGAAGTTCTTCATCAGATCTTCACCAAATTAAAATGGGACCACATGTGAAGCAACAGCTTTCAAATAAAAAAATCTTCAAAATCGGTTCACGTAGTGAAAAGTTATGAGGTAACACACATAAAAAAAAAAAAAAAAATACAGTTGAATTGAGAACCTCCTCCTTTTTTTGAAGTCGGTTAAAAACTAAATACTTTCTAAACTTTACCCTGGCTTAAAGCACAAACCGTGCAAAGTCAAAAATAATAAAACAAAGGCTTTGGCCAAAGCTCGTTTACCAATATGAACACAGTAAACTCAGGGTCCTGTGTTTCTATTGGTTAACGACCTTGGGCCAAAGTTATACCCCAGGGCCAAAGTAAACTGACTTTACCAGTATATGATATGTCTATGCGAGTCATCATCAGCTTTTTAATGTCCCCACTGCTGGGGCACAGGCCTCCTCTCGGTGAAAGGGTGTGGGAAGTAATCCACGCGAGGGGCCAATGCGGACTGTTGTATGTCAGATGTCCTCGAATTTTTGGTTCTAGGACATGCCGGTTTCCTCAAGATGTTTTCCTTCACCGTTTTGAGAGCAGTGGTAATGAAATAATTTACACAAAGTAAAGCGCCTGCCTGGGTTTGAACTCACGACCTACAACTTGTAAGTCGCGGCCAATACCACTCGGCCTTGGGGCCGAGTGGTATTGGCCGCCAGCAAAACTCTTGTTGAGTTGAGTTTTGCTGGTAGCTGCGTATTCCTTCTCTTGGAAATTTGAATCATTATTTCTTTAATTTTGAAAATACTACTAATATATCTACTGCGTTTATCAAGTTCATATGATACAAATAATTAAAAAAATATAGTCAACTAGCCTGTTTGATTGCGTGTTGATTAACCGCATCAACACGCGATGTCCGAGAAATCCCTTAGGAGTTAATGACAAGAGATGACAATGGAGTCTGACAGTTAATGGGGGAGTTTCACAAATCTATTATGTAGGTACGAGTATGTTCGGGTACACAAGCTACATTGATGTGACTAATTGTATTTTTAATTTTGGAGAGATGTTAAGATTAGAACCAGTTCTCTTTGATTTCTCAAATTTAATTTTCTGTTATCAGGACCTAGGTACTGTAGGACCCCAAGGCACCAGTACTGCCTGCAGGGATCCTGGGACGCTGTAGTATCTTCAGGGTAGAGGTCTCACTCGCTGGCAACGCGAGAGTGCGGTGCATAAAAGGGTAACTTGGTACAGGTGGATAAGAAAAGAGATTAGGACGCTTCAAATAACTATATTGGTAATCACAGAAAAATACATGTACCCAGTTCGGTCAGAGCCGTGGAACTCTAGTCTGACATAAAACCAAAATTGACACCTGCTTTTTTATAATCATTCCAACGACTCTCCAATATTCTTAACTGCCAGCTAAAGGCCGGTGCAGACCCGCTGAGTTTCGGCTGTGTCTACAATCGCCACAGTACTCTGACGATTGTCCCCCCCCCTGTCCTGGATTGGATCCCTGCAGGCCGTACTGGTGCCTTGGGGTCCTACAGTACCTCCTAACAAGCGTATCAACCTACTTATTAAACCTATCTATAACAGTATAGAGGTGACGTTGGCACAGACCAACGTAAATGTAAGGACTGACAATTATTAATAATGTAACTGTTTCCTGAAAAATTTTAGAACATCAAGTCTCTGGAATCAATTTATTTTACGTCTAAAAACTTTTGCCGCTTTTTCTGCAACACGTGCTAAGCCAGGTGCAAATTATAGAAAAAAAACTGCTCCAAATAGGATTCCATTATTGTATCTATGACACTTCAAAATGAACCATAAACAATTCTGACAGCAACTGTACCCGCTTTCAAAACGCAAGTTTCACAAGTTAACGCCTCCTCGATCCGTCGCACTAATCGTCCGATACACGTCCATTTATAACATAATTGTGCTTTAATATACCCACACGCGGCGAAACGCCTAAAAACATGACAAAACCACTTCATTATCGCCCATTGTCGTCAATTTTACTCCACTTCCAACCACCATTGTGAAACTCGCAACTTTTGGCGGGACTCTTTATATTTTTTTCTCAACTACTATAGAGTTTTGATTCGCATGTTCTATTTTTGAACTTACACGTACTGAGGGCAATTGGAAGCGGACTTACTATAATACTTATTTGAATTCAGAGATAAATTATCAAATTTTGGAACAAGAAATTCTATGTGATACAAATAAAGTACAAAGTTCAAAGTCAATTGCAAACAATTCTTTCTTTTGGGTCTTTTTGCAACTTAGAAAACACATCGATATGGTCGATAGTGTCAATGGATTAAAATTATTTCGCCTTATAAATTTAAGTATGATTCTAGTTTGATGTGTATGTGATTGACATAGAGATTAAAATCCGATGAATGATTTTGACAGTTCTTGATACGAAGTGACGTTACTAGCACCCGATAGGCAGTTAGGGAAACGAATGTGCGAAACAATTTATCATTGAAGCGAATTCTCTTGTTAATTCGATACAGTGAAGGCTGGCTTTTTGGGTCAATTCTTTTGCTTTGGGGAGTTTAATATGAAAAAAAAACTTTACGATGGTCGTGTGGGGTTTAGTGATGAATTTGTGAATATTGTTTATTGGCGTTGCAATATGGCGTTATAAAATTATTGTTTATGGCCATATGCATAACAGACGTGTTGACCCGGTTTTTGGTGTTAGAAAGGATCCTTTCTCAATATTTTCTTGATTGATTTCCTGTATTTAGGTAGGTATTTGTTTTGAATATGAATGTACTTATAGAATACCTACCTACTAGTTATTGTAATCCTATTAATATTATAAATGCAAAAGTTTGAAAGGATGAATGGGTGTATGTTTGTTACTCAATCCCGCAAAAACGGCTGAACAGATCTGGATAAAATTTGGCACAGAGATAGATTATAGTCTAGAGTAGCATATTGCTTAGGCTATAATTTATAGTGGTTGGAGATACCTACTAATTCCACACAAGCGACGCTGCTGGCAGAAGCTAGTTTTATTTAATCTTTACTTGTATGAAATTCAATACTCAAAATAATACGGACTAAAAACATATTGAGAAAATACCACCAGTGTGGCTGATATTTGAATCAAGATCTGTATCAACACAATAAACTTTTTTGAACCATAGAGTGGTGAAAGAAATACATCTGTGATGAATTGAAGTGAAGTATCTAAGTATTTATTCCTTTCAAGTTGTAGGTACTGACATTCGTCATTAAGGGCCTTCTTGCGGTCCAGTGGCGCCCTCATTGAATAAAAAATCGTAACATAGCACAGAAAATAAATATTAAAAAATCCAACTTCACGTTAGTTACAAAGAGGATAAAGAATTTTTACGTTGTTAAAACAGGTCTTAAAATGTTTCGTATCCAAAGTAGTAGGCAAAAGTGTCAGGAACGGCCGTTTTTGGCACTTTTGCGTAAAAACGTAAAAATTCTTTATCCTCTTTGTAACAAACGTGAAGTTGGATTTTTTAATATTTATTTTCTGTGCTATGCTACGATTTTTTATTCAATGAGGGCGCCACTGGACCGCGAGAAGGGCCTTAACAACAAAAACGCTTAACTGTTCCATTTCTGAACATAAAAGGACGTTTCACACTTCTTTGAAACATGAAATCAACCAGTATTTTATATTAACTTTGTATCAACTCCCAGTAGTGGGTGGGGTCTATTAAAAAACTCACAACTGTCAACGCCTAAGGCAGCGTGTGCTGTTCAAATTAATTACAATGACGCTTTAATTATAATTAAAATGACGTTTTCATTATAGAAACTATTATTTCTAAATTACGTACTCGTGTAGCCACTATCGAGTCCAGTGTGGCGAAAAGTAAAATTACAGTCGTTTAAAATTGTCGTCTTAACATAATTATAGCGTCAATAAAAGAAATAGGGAAACGTTATGTCAAGGAATAATATTCTTATTTGCCACTTAAAATAATAATTAGGCTGGCAACACATTAACAAAACAAAGGCCCACCTTTCATGACGGTTTCAAAAACAAATGCTGCGTAATAACATCCTATGATGCCAACAGGAAAAAAAAAACAAAAACAGACATCCTATGATGTAATTATTTTGAATTCCGAATTGTAGCATTCGAAATCAACAACTGTTATAAGATTGCCAGTTTAAGTTGGCCCCTCCTTCTTTATGCATTTGGACTTTGAAAATATGACTCAAGAGAAGCAACGACGCCCGAGGGTGTATTTAAATTGGTCACATTTTACAAAGCAACATTACACCCTGCCATCACGCGCGTTGACCTCAAAAATTATAGTATTAAAGTTGGAACAAAGAGGCCGAAAGCCGCAGTTTTGAGTTTTTGAGTGCAGCACGCGAAATCAATAAAAGGCGGCCCAGTATTAATTACGGGACAATAGGCAACATAAATTAACAGCTCTTGGCTGTATTATTACGGGATTGCTTTCTTTACAGTGTGTTTTTGACTTAATTACTGTTCATTTCTTTGTAATTCTTAATGTTTCTTTTTATTTCGCATGATATTCCAACCACAATTCAAACATGGTCGAATAAATAGGAAAAAAAACTGCCTTAAGTAAACGGAGCCTTAAAATAGCGAAGGAAATTGACTATAGTTTTAAAACGTTTGGTGTGGGTCTTAGACGGTATTTAAACAATTATTTATTGTTTACGGTTCATCACATCACGCTTGTGCAAGAATAGTGACCATAGTTAACGTATTAACAACCACGAATTAATATTTAAAATGTGACCGAAACTAGCGTGCGTGATAACATGAAACCCAATTTAATAGGACCTCCAACTCAGAGCAAGATGTTTATACTCATGGGTCAATTTGTTCAGGTGATTGGGGGTATAGTGGGCGACCAATTAACGTTTAACAAACTTTAGTCCGTAACAAATTCTCGTACAGTTTTAACAATTTGAGTTTGGAACGTTTGGTGTAATTTGACAACGGCTGTTAGGCTTAGTTTACATTTATCAGTTTACGCTTTTCGAATTTGACGTAGGAATCTAAAATTTTGGTGAGTTTCAAGACTTACCTTCAGGACAACTTTTTATACTTCACTACACTAGTTTCAGCCAGTGGTTTCGCTCGTGTGGAATTAATACATTATAGCCTATGTGCTATTCAGACTATACGTAATCTATCTGTGTGCCAAATTTCATCCAGATTCGTTGCCGCTCTGTCATCATTGAGTAACAAACATTCATCCCTCCATCCTTACATCTAAATTAAGTAGGAAGTAGGATTGAGTCCCGAACCACAATACTTATGGCGACACGTTACCGGTAATAACGGGATGTCCACCATGGACATCCCACCCTATAAAGGTTTGGGAATACTTTCAGTGTATACATACAGCTAAGGAGTGGAATTCCCTGCCGGAGCCTGCGTTTCCTGATAGCTATAACCTTGGGGTCTTTAAGGCAAGAGTGAAAAAAAAAGAGTGAATAGGCAACTTCAAGCCAAGCGTGCTCTATCTTCGATCACATCATCGATAAGTATTTGATAATTGTGTTTCATTGTATTGTCACCAGATGGTGCTTATCCAGTTTCAATGCAGATAGACTTTACCGCGATGGAGTAAGTAGGTACTATAGTCCCTGGTTGCATGGGCTCCTGGTGTGTACTTCTGGTGGGCAGTTCGTGGCTCTGGTGTGTGTGAAGAGAAACTCTGGGCAACAATATTTGATCTTGTACATCGACAACTCAAAGCAGACTCAACAATAATTACAATTTTTATTATATTAATAATTTGTTCAACCCTTTTTTAGGGTTTCGTACCCGAAAGGTCCAAACGGAGCCCTATTGTTGTCACTCACGTGTCCGTCTGTCTGTCCGTCGGTCGTCAGTCATAAAATTTTGTTAACTTTACTAACAAATACCAATATTTGGTACGGAACCCTTAATATGCGAAATCCGACACGCACTTGGCCAGTTTTTGTTTGATCTGGGGTGGGAAATCATCAAATAACCTCTCCCGCTCTGGGTGGAGCGGGAGGGCGTGTCAGACTCTTACTGACTAAAACAACCGTGTTCCAGTTACCTGTGCTAGGGCAAACACACCTGTGACCAATTATTGGGTATATACACACATCTGTAGAATATGTATCTGAGTGTGACACTCGCACGAGTTCAGTGCTTTTCCCCATTCCAAAAGTGCCCAACGTGCCTAAGGAAGTTTTCTCTAAGATAGTTCTCCATCCGCTATTGTAGCCGCAGCTGATCTCCATCCGGCACGCGACGCCTACATCCACACCGACCTTAGACAATCGCTGAAATCGCACGAGCCACCGATCCAACGCTAGCTATAAGCGATCTGCCAGCGAATATATTGGACAGATATGAACATAGACGCCGAGTTGCTAGCCTGTCGGTTTTCTATCGGTTACATTTTGGGGAGTGTGCGACGGAATTGCATAATTTGATTCCGCCAAGCCCGTCATCAACGGACCACAAGACGTACGGCGAAGTGCCACCACAGTTCATGGTGGAAATCCCATCCATACGCACAAAGCGTTTTGAGAAAACATTCATTGCGCGTACAGCTAGGGAGTGGAATTCAATACCGGAGTCTGTGTTTCCTGATAGCTATAACCTGGGAGTCTTTAAGTCAAGAGTGAATAGGTTACTTCTAGGCAAGCGTGCTCTATCTTCGACCACATCATCGCTTGCCATCAGGTGAGATAGTGGTCAAGCGTGAGCCTGTCAACAATAATAAAAAAAAGACATGCTCTTATACCTAATGTGGAGACGATAATACAAAGATAAATGAAAACACTGCCAATACTCATCATTATGAACAACTTTTAAGTAGTAAGGGACAAAATCTGAAATCGCGAAAAAAAAACTCAACTGCCTCATAGATTTGTTTGCTTAAGGTGTTTTTTTTTTTTTTTTTTTTTTTTGGGGGTTGGGAAATCATCCTATGACTTCTTCCGCTCTAGGGTGGAGCGGAAGGGTGTGTCAGACTCTTACTGACTAAAACCCACCCCTGTTCCTCCCTGCCTCGAGTGCCCGGGGGCGAGGTAACTCTTTCGAATTTATCCTCCACCCCCGGGCAGGCACTGGCCGTGGCAGGCCCCGTCCTTTGCTGACAACTCTTTGAGGCGCGCGTGGAACACTACGCGCCGTCGACTCTCGGGCCTGGTGCTGATCGGACGGCGAGTTACCCGCTACTCGCCGTCCGCAGGCCCGGGTCTACGGTGGCCGGAGATCGTCTCGCAGCCCCTGGCGTCTCCTGCGACGGCTGCTGCTGGGGGCGCTAGGGCGACTCGGTCTCGGTTGAGTCTCCCTAACGTGTGCCGCCTCCCTCTTCGCGAGCATTACTGCTTCGCAGAAGGAGGAGACGGCCCCCCATTCCCTCTCGCTCCGTACCATGGCCTGAACCAGGGCACGGCGCGAGAGGTCGCTGCCGCCTATCGCATCCACGAGGACACGGCGGTGTTCTGCCCAGGCGGGGCAAACCTCCACCGTATGCTCCACCGTGTCCACTGGGCGATCCTCGCAGTGGAAACACGCAGGGGTCACCTCCGCCTTGATCCGACACAGGTACTTCCCGAAACAGCCATGTCCGGTGAGCTTGCTTAAGGTGTAAGCTCCAGGGTAGCCCACCAGATTCAATTTTTTTGTACGTTTTTAGCTATTTGCAGGTCAGTATCAGGTTGTATGTTTGTCAATATATGTTTCTAGGCCGTAACAAGTACGTATTTACAGAACTGTAATCATTAAAATCATCAATACATCTGTCTCAGTTAGAATTGATGCCAAATGTCATGATTTCATGAAATACTTACATTTATATTAATGATTATAATTCTATAAATACATACTTGCTACGGCCTCGAATCAAATTATTATTGTTATTTTTTATATATTATTATTACGTATATTTTGCTAACAAATACCAATGTAAAGGTATTGATAAATCAGATTTTTTCTTTGATAATTCCCTCATTTGGTACGGAACCCTAATTGTGCGAGTCCGACACGCACTTAGCCGGTTTTTCTGTTGTATTGTCGTTTCCACATTTCTTAGTTTTGACCCTATATTTTTCTCAACTATGTTGGGGTCGATTCTCAGTGTAACCAGAATCCGCAGGTCCTCCACTGCAATAAACTAAGTTCTAGGAAAATAGGCATACATTTGTGTCCATATAACCACAGTCGACACACGAAGAGCTAAACAATTTTATTAATAATCAAAGCAACCGTTTGTATAGAACAAAAGTAACACAATAAACAGTCGTAGCAAAAAAGCGTAGCAAAGTGCTACGAGCGCTACGAGTAAGTAAAATGTTTTTCAATATACTTACTTGAAAACTTGCTCTTTACCCCTACCGTTTTTAGGCTTGCAACGTAGTATTTCACACTAGTGCGGAAAGATGTGGAGGCCGGGCCTCGCGACAATTTTAAATTCACCTTTATTAATTCACGGTAAGTAATTTAGTTGCATAGGTCATCATTACTGGGAGATAAATTCATTTGAATGAGAGCAGTCATAGTAATTACACAAATCCGGTCAAGTGCGTGTTGGATTTCGCACATTTAGGGTTCCGTGCCAAATGTATTTTTGACAATTTGTATGGCTTTGGGTCAACAATATGTTTATATGTACTGTGAAATTTTGAAGACTGTAGCTCCAACTGTTTGGTCAGAAAACCTGTGTGACAGACGATGGACAGACAGACAGACGGACATGTGAGTGACAGCAATAAGGCTCCATTTGGACCATTGGGGTAAGGAACCCTAAAATGGAGAAACATTTTGTGCAAGTCGTTAAGAAGTTGAAACCCCGTTTGAAAAAAAATGTACTGAACATGTTTACGCTTACTCATTGGAAACACTAGGGTTCTGTGCTCCTCCAAATGCCGCGGTTGTACACTGGTACACGGAGAATCCGCCAAGCCCCTCATCTCCTTAAGGAGACGCGAGGGGCCTCACGGATTAAGCTAAGAAGAACCTCCTTGCAAGATGAACATTGTGAAGGCCACACATCGACGTCCCTTTCCGAAAATAACGTGAAAAAAGTTCAAGATGTTGTGTTGGGAGACCGACAAGTGACCATTAGACATTTAGCTGAGGTCACGGTCGAGCTAAAGTGAGATTGATTGTCGTTATATTTTGAAGAGCACCAGCTTAGCAGGACCTTAAGCCGATCATCAAGTGTTTATGGCCCCATCGTCTTTGCCTTTACGTCTCTTTCCTCAATATTCTTATTTAGTGACGTGATCTGAATATAAAAGTGGTTGTGTCCAAAACTTATCAAGGAAGTTTTGAGACAACCGACCTTTCTAATTGACCTTTTTTTTCCTGTTGTTGAAAACTAGCCCCACATGCTCTCACCTTCTTTTCCGCTCAAGAAGTTCCTCAGGGACAAGAATTTTGATGAAAATAGTGTGATAATGGCTGCTTTTAAGACATCTTTGTGGTTTGGGTTTGCAAAATAAAATCATTTTGTACTCTAAGCAGTATTTAGAACCGCCTGACGCAGGTCCTCACCGGACACGGTTGTTTCGCGTGGTTGCTGCATCAGATCAGGCGGGAGGAAACGCCCGACTGTTACCACTGCGCGGGTCGCCCAGAGGACACGGTGGAGCATACGGTGGAGGTCTGCCCCGCTTGGGCGGAGCACCGCCGTGTCCTCGTGGATGCGATAGGTGGCGGCGACTTCTCGCGCCCAGCACTGGTTCAGGCTATGGTACGGAGCGAGAGGGAATGGGAGGCAGTCTCCGCCTTTTGCGAAGCAGTAATGCTCGCGAAGGCGGAGGCGGAACGCGTGAGGGAAGCCCAACGGAGTGGCCCTCACGGCCCCGGCCGCTACCACCGCAGGAGAGGTACTGGGCGTAGGACGTCGCGAGACGATCTTCGGCCACCGTAGACCCGGGCCTGCGGACGGCGAGCAGTGGGTAGCTCGCCGTCCGATCAGCACTTGGCCCGTGAGTCGACGGCGCATAGTGTTCCAGGCGCGCCTCAAAGAGATGTTGTCAGCCACCACTGACGGGGCCCATTTTTTATATTTTTAAATGTTTTTTATATGTTTTCTTTTAAAAATATTTAAAAATGTAAATAATATATTAAAATAAATATATGAGATAATAATAATAATTGTTTAAGTGCGTCAGCTTTGAGTTGTCGATGTACAAGGAGTGAGAGAGAGAAGATCAAATATTGTTGCCCAGAGTTTCTCTACACACACACCAGAGCCACGAAGTGCCTACCAGAAGTATTGGATGATATCCCACCCCACAAAAAAAAAGAAGTACACACCAGGAGCCCATGCAACCAGGTACTACAGTACCTTACTCCATCGCGGTAGCGTCTATTTGCATTGAAACTGGATAAGCGCCATCTGGTGACAATACAATGAAACACAATTATCAAATACTAAGCGATGATGCGATCGAAGATAGAGCACGCTTGCCTTGAAGTAGCCTATTCACTCTTGACTTAAAGACCCCCAGGTTATAGCTAACCCGGGCCTGCGGACGGCGAGCAGTGGGTAGGTCGCCGTCCGATCAGCACCAGGCCCGTGAGTCGACGGCGCGTAGTGTTCCACGCGCACCTCAAAGAGATGTTTGTCAGCCACCACTGACGGGGCCCATCGTGGCCGGTGCCTGCATGCCTAGGGGTAGCGGATAAATTCTGAAAATGGGTTACCGCACCCTTGGGCACTCAGGCATGGAAGGAACAGGGGTGGGTAGTCAGTAAGAGTCTGACACGCCCTCCCGCTCCACCTAGAGCGGGAGACGTCATTGGATGATTTCCCACCCCACAAAAAGAAAAAAAAACAACGGCAATCCTACTGTCCGTTGGAAGCGTCTCTTTAATCAGAAAAATATAAAATATCGCTATCTTCAACTGGACATCAACCCTCCCACTCAACTCCGACCTGTGCCGAATTGATTCCACCGACCAGCATGAGAACACATGTTTGTGTTACGACTAATGTCTGCACGGCATGTTTCTGACTAGGTAACAGTTTGATCTGCACTTAGTTCCGGTATTACCAAATAACACGCGGTACGTAAGAAAAACTAACATATTACTCTTAGTTTCTGAAAGGATATCAACCAACAAACAAATGGATTTGTTTGCAAACGTTGCTTAAAGTAAAAAAACGTTTCGTTATATAAAAATGAGTGAGCCTTACAGTAGTCGCATATGACGTGTAACATTTGACAGATCACCTTGATAATAAGCAACATTATCCTGAAAAATAAAATTATAACGTTTAGTTCCAATTTCATCCGCGCGCAGGCTTCTTGTGCGCCCGCTCTACCATCTCAAAGCCAAGTCTACCAACGCGCGCGCTCATTGGACAAATCAAATAGCGCGCGCGTCCCCGGCTTCCTGTTACACACTTCCGTCCCATTTCACGAAATAACTCTCACAGATTGCAGAAAATCGAGAGGAAAGATGTTACACATCAAAAGCATTTCTTAAAATAAGCTAGTATTTGAACAAACTTTCGTGTCTATGCTGTTTAAAGTTGAAGAGTTCCTCTATCTGGAGCTAATTCTGAAAGTTGAATCAAGTCATGGTTACCATGACAATGGATTGTCATCGGACAGTTCCAATGTAAAATTTAATTGAATTGAAAAACAGAGTTGAATTTTTACATGTTGTTTCAGTAACCAACATGTGAAAATTCAACTCCGTAGGATAAGATTAAGTGGTTCTAGTTCAACTTGCAAGATTTGACCCGAACAAACAAAAATTGCAAGTTATATAAAAGCTTGCAGAATGTTTGGTTTTACAGACAGTACCATTGTAACTTACAAAAAAAAAAAAAAAACCCTTGCTGACTGTCAAAAGATATTAAAACAATTGACAGTGGTGCGGATTCTGTTGTGCACAAACTAAACTTAATTTAGGCTATTCCTATCTTTTCCTCTCTAATAAACAAGAAAGGGACAGACGTAAATTAGAGCTGTCAAATTTAGTTGAACTAATATTCCCATATAAATTTAGGTACACGTAAAAACATGTTGATTAAAAACACGGTGAAGCGCAAGGCATAAACTAGTTTGACATCTCTAACTTAGTTCATACATAACTATAGCCGTCCTTTTCTCGCACTGCCTTTTAGTAAAAGATAACGATTCTCTAATTTTAGTTTAGTTATTGCATAAGAGAATCGACACCAGTGTGTTATTAAATTTTGTTGATCACTTCCAGTTCAATGTTCAGAGAGCATTGGCGACTTACAAGATCGTGGGTTCGAACCTAGGCAGGCGTTATACTTAGTGTAAATTATTTTATCGCCATTGCTCTGAAAACGGAGAAGGAAAATATCGTGAGGAAACCGGAATGTCCTAGAATCAAAAACTTCGAAAACTTGTGACATCCACCAACCCGCATTGGGCCCGCGTAGTGGATTACGGCCCACATTCTCTCACAGAAAGGAGGCATGTATCCCAGCAGCGGGAAAATGATATTGCTTATATTATTATTATAATTAGTAAGTACCTAAGTTACAAAGTCAGTGCACGCTAGAGATAAAACAGTTTTGTCTATGGCTTACTTTAAGTAAAACTATAATTATTATTTTTTTGTAATGGGTAAAGCCCAACACACTTTTCCAACCATTCAAACTTTCTGAAAGCTGGAATCAACTGTAGCCAGCACGGAAAAAGCTCTAAGGATGGAACTCCGTAGAGTGACAAGATAAGACAGACTGAAAAGAAAGAGATAAAAGAAAAATAGAGAAAAAAACAAAGAAAGAAGGAAAGATTCAACTCGTAAGTCCCGAAGAATCTTTTGAACTGTCTTGGATTCCGCATCGAAATTAATCAGAAAAGAACAGCGGAAGCATAAGATGTTTTTTTTTTAAATTATGTATGTGGATTCCCAGACCCGGAACAACTATCTGTAGGCCATACAAATATTTTTTTCCGTGCGGGAATCGAACCCGCGACTCGCAGCGCAGCAGCTATTGCTCAACCACTGTGACAACGGTGTAGAGGCTATCCTTGTTTTTTAACCGACTTCGAAAAAGGAGGAGGTTTTATGTTCGACTGTATGTTTTTAAAAAAAAAATATTAATGTATATCCACCGTTTCCTCTGTCAGTTGTGAACTGATTTTCAAAATTCTTTTTTAATCCGAAAGAATATACTCCCGAGGTGGTCCCATATAAATTTTATCGAAATTGCTTCAGCGCTTTTTGAAAAACTGAACAAAAACGAAAAATACGTACCTACACATAGATGACGGTTTGGTTTTTTCCAATTACGAGTAGGTATGTTTAAATTCTACGTTCCATGTTATTAGGGTTTTTAGTTCTGGGGTATTATAACAGCTAAAAATTAAAAAAAAAACGTTTTACAAAAAAAAAAAACAAATGACTTTCAAAAAAGAAAATAAACTAAAAATTAAAAAAAGAATTTTGAAATTCGGTCCACAAATGACAGAGAAATCGGTGGACATACTTACATAATAAAATATATATACAGTCGAACATAGAACCTCCTCCTTTTTCGAAATCGGTTAAAAATAACTTTAATTTCGGAAGTCGGTGGCAGTAATGAAGAAACAAAATCACCGACTTCCAAAATTAAAGTTATTTTTTAAGTTTTAGTGTATTTTCTTTTCTGGAAGTCGGTTGTTTTTTTGTAAAAAAGTTTTTTTTGTAGATATAGTGAAAGGCAGGTGATTGGTTAGATTCTCAAAAGACGTACTTATTTCTGCATACAGCCTTATGTTACTGGGTGACTCTTTGGTATTTCCTGAGCCACCAATTAGGTGTTAAGAATTTTATGATCGTTGCGATGATTTGACGACCTCCATGTTGAAATTCGTCAATTGTTTCGACGCCCACATTATAATCTAATCGATGTTTCAAATCACTCGTTTCTAATAATCGATTTCCACATAGGTTTGGTCCATAATGGGCTGCTCAAGGTTCAGATATTGGTCTATAGAGTGCACTGTATCTATGTATTCGGTAAAGCTCGAAGTTTCAATCAGGCTTGTAGGACCATAATATTCTACTTCAATAGGTCAACAGCTGCATTGGTGGATCTTCAAGGATAACCGAGATTACCTACCATCTATTACATACTGAGAGTCCTCTCTGCTTTGAAAAGAATGTTCATTTTGTAGATCTTTGACATTCGTTACGTGTTACACAGTAACTTTTTGGAACAAAGTTCCTAATCGCGCGTTGCGAAAGGGGGCTAGACGGAAGAAATTGGGACCAAAAGTTGTAACGACACTTTTTGCTATAAGTAGTTGTTGTTAGTTGAGTTGAGTTGAGTTGAGCTGAGCTGAGCTGAGCTGAGCCGAGCGAGGAACTTCGTTCCATCCGGGTGTCCCTTGACACCTCTCAAGTTTTTTTTTTTGGGTTGGGAAATCATTAAATAATTTCTCCCGCTCTTGCTGGAGCGGGAGTGCGTGTCAGACACTTACTGACTAAAACCCACCCTTGTTTCTTCAGTTGCCTGTGCCAGGGCTGCAGTAACTCTTTCACATTTATGCGCGACCAGGCAGGCATCTGGCGGGCACCGATGACGAGCTACCCATTACTCACCGTCCACAAGCCCGCGCCTACGGTGGCCGGGAATCGGCTTGCGACTCCCGATGCCAAGGGTGTCTCCTGCGACGGTTAGGGGCGTGAGGGTGCGAAGGTTGCCTCTCCCTCACGCGTCCCGTCTCCTCCTTCGCGAGCATTGGGTACTGCTTCACAGAAGGAGGTGACTTCTTATCTCGCTCCGTATATACCAGGTTATTCAGTAACTAGATTATTGAAGTCAGTGAAGCAGTCGTTTCATGTAAATACTGGTATGCCGCTGAATCCGGTAAGACTGAAAAGCGACCCCAACAAAGTTGAGAAAAACTTTTTTACAAAAAACAACCGACTTTAATTTCGGAAGTCGGTGTTTCTAGTTTGGTTTCTTCGTTTTTGACTGCCGAAATTAAAGTTATTTTTTTAATTTTTAGTGTATTTTCTTTTTTGGAAGTTGGTTGTTTTTTTTTTAAGTTTTTGTTTTTTACTTTTTAGTTGTTATACCCCAGAACTCAAAACCCCAATAACATGAAACGTGGAATTTAATCATACTCGTTATTGGAGGAAACCAAAACGTCGTATATGTATACATATTTTTCGTTTTGGTTTAGTTTTTCAAAGAAGAAGAATATTGAAAATCAGTCAACAACTGACAGAGAAATCGGTGGACATAAATAAAAAAAAACACACATACAGCAATAACATACATACAGTCGAACATAGAACCTCCTCCTTTTTCGAAGTCGTTTAAAAAGGCTAAGCAGATTGAATCAAGTGAGTGACCAGGCACATCACTAAAATGTACCTAACCATGTACGTCACTAGTACGCCTTCATTGCTTGACTATTTCACCAGCAGTTTACTACCTTTTCCCGAACCTTAGGTCTTACGTCTTCTGCCAGGGTCGTGGCAGTGTTTAAAAGAGTCACCGCGCCCCTGGCACAGGCAACTGAAGGAACACGGGCGGGTTTTAGTCAGTAAGAGGCTGACACGCTCTCCCGCCCCAGCCAGAGCGGGATAAGTTAGCGTGCCCCAACCTAGGGTGAGTTCATCATTATTTTTGTTATAGTAATGGTCTTATTTTTAACAGTACTTACGCAATTTCTATCATGTATATATCTGTCACAATAGAGAGGGATACAAGGTGGTGGTCTACAGAAATAGTTGAAGGAAAAAAAGAAGAAATTCAAGGAATGACAGAACAGGAAAGCGTTAGTTTGAAAGGTGACAAAAGAGCGAGTATGATGCGTTAAAGAAAAAAGGTAAGAAAGCCGTGGCAATAGCGAGAGCAAAAGCTCAGGACAAACTGTAGAATACACTCCAGCTCCAGGTCAGTCCAGCTGGCCAAAAGATCTGTACCGGCTTGCTAGCCAGAGAGAGAAAGGCGAAGGATGTTAGTCGGATAAGATGTGCAAGGGATGAAGCTGGAATGCATCTATCAGAGGATGAAATGATTAAGGATAGATGGAAGGGCTATTTTGACAGACTGATGAATGAGGAAAATATCTGGAGTGGTGTCGTAGAGAATAAAGCAATGAATGAGGGGTTAGTGAGAATGGACAGTGTGGATGAAGTGAGAATAGCAGTGAATGGAATGAAGAATGGTATGGCAATTGGTCCAGACGGAATACCAATTGAGGTGTGGAAGTCATTACGGGTAGATGGATGGACGTGGTTAGCTTTGTTCTTCAATAAGTTGTTGCTGGATGAAGCCATACCTGATAAATGGTGCAACAGTTCGTTGGAGCCCATCTTCAAGAACAAAGTTGATATGCTGGAGTGCAACAACTATAGAGGAATAAAACTAATGTCACATAGTATGAAAGCATTGGAAAAAGTTATTGAAAAGCGGCTGAGAGAAGAGAGTGAAATCTCACAAAACCAGTTCGGTTTTATGCCTGCTCGGGGTACAACGGATGTCATTTTCGCTATCCGCCAGCTGTGCGAAAAATACAGACCTGTGCATAAAAACTTGCACATGGTGTTCGTTGACCTCGAAAAGGCATATGACCGGGTGCCTCGAGAGGTTTTGTGGTGGACCCTTAAGGAAAAAGGTGTGCCTGGGAAGTATGTGCAGTTGATCCGAGCGATGTACAGTCGATGCGGTACCCAAGTCCGGTCTGCAGTGCGCACCACTGACAGATTCAGTGTAGTAGTCGGGTTGCACGAGGGGTCGGCCCTCAGCCCTTATCTCTTCCGAATATAAAAAAAATTAAATTAAATTGTAATGGACACTCTGACATCAGACATCCAGGAAGAGTGTGTGGTGTATGCTGTTTGCTGGTGACATTGTGCTAGTTGCCGAAAGCGGCTTAGATCCGGAGGTCCGGAGCATATTGGAGACGTGGTGGCAAAGACTTTAGAGTGTTGGCCTGAAATTGAGCAGAACAAAAACAGAATATCTGTTCTGCGATTTCAGCGGTCCCTTCAGTTTTATGCCTATAGCTCTCAACGGAACGCCTATACCGATTTGCTCTAACTTTTGGAACTTAGCGTCGCTTGTTCAGGGGGATGGCGATATAGACCGAGACGTAACACACAGGATCAACTCAGGATGGCTGAAATGGCGACAGGTCACTAGAACAACTGGCGACCGACGGATGCCCCTTAAGTTAAAGGGGAAAATCTATAAATCCGTGATTAGACCTGTCGTACTGAATGGATCAGAATGTTGGGCTGTGAAAAAGACGGATGAAAAAAGATTGCATGTGGCGGAGATGAGAACGACAATGGATAAAGTGAGAAATGAGTACATTAGAGGTAGTTTAAAAGTGGCGCCAGTCACAGAAAAGTTGAAAGGGAACCGCTTATCTTGGTATGGTCATGTAAAGAGATGAAACACATGTGAATAAAAGAGTTATGAATATAAATGTGGATGGATGGAGAGGCGAGGGAGGCCAAAGAAAAGATGGATGGATTGTCTGAGGAGTGATATGAAAGAAAAGGGAGTTAGTGATAGCGTGACGGCTGACAGGACTGCATTCAGTCCTGTCAGCCGTCACGCTATCACAAGAAAAAAACGTGTTGCGCCGACCCCAAGTAACATGGGATAAGGGCAGGAAGATGATGATGACGCACTTTCTGTCATCTAATACTTACACTTACTGCATATTCTCTGTTACTTACACTTTAATTTTCGGTATGGAAAATAGTACGTGCGTTGAGTTGTCAAGGTATGGCACTTATCCTTGATCCAGTAATTTAATCGTCCTCCATCGGATCGATACGAACGGCTACATCAATCAGTAGATACTAAAAGGTAAGGAAATAGTCATCATCATTATCATCATTTCAGCCGAAAGACATCCGCTGCTGGACATAGGCCTCCCCTAAGTATGGCCACAACGACCGATCATGTACGTTTCGCATTCATTTGATTCTCACGACTCTCACCAGGTCAACGGTCCACCTTGTGTTAGGCCTTCCAACGCTGAGCCTTCCGGTACGCAGTCGCCACTCCAGAACTTTTTCCCCCGTCTACCATCTGTTGAGTACTGCTCCTTGGCACTGATCCTTCGGGAAATGGTGGGGCTTACTTCTTGGAGGCTCTTTTAGTACCCTATAACCTTGTCTTGTCCTTTGTAGCAAAATATACATTTACAGGATTGGACGTAGGTATGAATGGTACTTCCACGACTAAGGTCACAAATGTAGTGTGTGGCAAAGGTGTCACGAATGTGGAATAGTTCTTTCATTTGGATATATATCGATAGTCTTTTGTTCAAGACTGCGATCTCTAGATTTATTCTTCAGGATATACTTACTTGTCATAAAAGTTATGTAGAATAGCAAACACCTACTGTAATCACCATTCAGGAAAATGGAAACTTTGAGATAAATTTTCAGCAATGGATGCTTGTATACTTGAACAAATAGGTACTTATGGTTTAAAGCAGCTATACTCAAGTGCCCCGCCAATTTTTTCTGTGTGACCCTGTGCCTAGCCTAGCACAGTATTGATGTCTTAATACTTTATTTATTTAATGTCTCGGCAGCAGTTTTATTAAGTACTAAACTACGAGTATGTATCTGCGCTGTAGGGAACTCTGCTTACTAGTCCACTCCATGACGATGTGCAGACTTCACCCACTGTAGCAATTTCATCGAAAACTATCTCATTTATCTATAGTTTAAAATAAACCCATTCATGTATATTATATACGATTCAATCTAGAGTTTTATTTTATTGCGGCGCATCATGGTAATAGTAGAAGAGCTGTGTGGCCCGAGACGAAAAGGGCCAAAGGGCTTAATGAGTATGGCTGGTTTAAAGGGTACTTGTACTTAGGAATAAATCCAAACAAAGATTTTTAGAACACATAATGTTTATTTACACTAAGTAATATTCACATAGTTGTCAAAGCACAGATTGTGCCTATTGTAAAACGTTATTCAAAACGTTACATATAAGTAGCAGTAGTTATTATAGTAGGAACAAGAAGACACTCAGATCAATACCATTGCTTTCAAGAAAAAATATAAATTGTCTATGGAAACTGACAATATCTTAATTTGAAAATGGGATATAGAGTTATAGAGCTTTAGAAAACATCGACATTTTTAGTCGATATTTTAATTGTGAAATATGGAATTTATCTAAATAGGATGTAATAAACAAGTACAGGCAGACAAGTTTAGTTAAAAAATGTTCCAGAGATAAAACAAGATTGGTTTAATTTATAAGTACATACAGTGACACGTCGCCAGCATTATAATAACAATAAATTGATGAAACTTTACGGTGACGACGTGAAATTCATAAATAGGCAAGAATATTTAAGTTAATATACAACACAGAACGATTTCTAGTCGCTATTCAGATAAAAATGTAACACAACAATCAAGTCACATTTTCATTAGTTATTTAATACAAAAGTATTTATTGAATAGTTACAAAATGTTGCCAATTCATTCAATTAGTGATATAACTGACTAATAATGATTTATTTACACAACGCATACAAAATTGTAAAACTGGAAAATAATTATGTTGCTTACGTTTACGTACTTTTTTACGACTTGCCTTCATTATTTTGCACGTAATGGTGCTAAAATCATGAAATTATTTAGTCATTACCATTGATATTCGTTCTGTAATGCTGGTAGTTAATTAGTAGAAATCCACAATTTGAACCAATTTAAAATTAGCAATTACACTTACTAATTAAAAATTAGATAAGATAGGTAGTTACTATAGGTACACTTCATCAACTCCAAACTTCTCATTAAAATTATAAAACTACGCTTTAAGTTTTTATTACTAATCAAACTACCTTTACATTTAATATTTACAATAGTAACATACGCTGGAACTTCTAACTGGCTCACAGATGATGTAATTTTATGATAATTATTGCACATTTATGAAAAACTCTTATTTCAGTATCTACATGTCCAAAACTATTCACTGTTTCGTTACTCTATTCAATAAAATTAATGCTGTTCTACAAGCCAGTTAATGATCCAACAAAAATAAATAATTTAGGAATATCTCTATAAAATATTAAGTACTTAAATAATAAAATCAACTATCACATTTATTTCGAACGAAGCTTCATAAGTTTGTACAACGATACACTACGGTCAACTAATACTATTTACAGACGTATTAAATAGTGATGTACTTTACGAGATACTATTAATAGTGGAGATAAAAACAAGTAACGTCACTAAAAGGTTCGCATTGAAGTTGTAACACATTGTCACTTAGTCGATTCGACTATCGGGTTAATAGTCGAGCACGCGCCGATCGTAACTGGCTTCGTTCGCGATCGCGCGTGATGCCTCGTTTCATTTGGACGCGTTCACTACAAGGTTCGTGGCCGCCTCCTCACTGGCGCCTATGCTCATGGCTTTCTTCTTCAGAATACCCAGATCAGTCACGTTTTCTAAGAAACTTTTGTGAGCTGACAATACTTTAGCACTTTCCACGTCCTTTTTTAGCTCCTCCATGTCTCGTTTCAACTTCGCTCGTCTGTTTTGGAACCATGTGATGACTTGGGCGTTGGAGAGCCCCAGAGAACTCGCTATTTCATCTCGGTCTGCGGGTGAGAGGTACTTCTGATAAAGAAACCGTTTCTCCAGCTCAAAGATCTGGTGGTTGGTGAAGGCTGTTCGGGATTTTCGCTTCTTCTTGGGCTGCGGCCTCGAGTTGAAGAGATTCAGGTGATTTGACTGACCATCTGGAACAAAAAATCAAAGAATTAGTTACGGTTATTAAGCTATTAACTATGTGTAAAAAAGAATTTAGTAAGTGGCCAATTGACAAGGTATTAAAAGGAAAAAAGTTGCGTTAAACGAGAGAATCAAACGAGTTTGTTGATTAGACGAATTTACATATATTTTTTGTTACTAACGAAGTGCCTTTCTCTAAGGTTAACGTTTATTCTAAATCCGTCTAGGAGTTATGAAAACGCTCGTAAATATTTCAAGGAGTATTACTATCAAACATATCTGCAATTTAAATCAAATTCAAATTGCAGATTCTCGGCATAACTCCTCACTGTGAAGTCCATTTAACTCTAATAAACCCCAGCCCTGAACCCAATAGCCTCTAAACTGACTCCAAAATAGGTGTCACAGAAATCAGGTTCCATATAAAAAGATTAGAAGTAAAAGTAGGGCCATAGACAAGACGCACAGATAACCACTCACTCGTTATCAAGCACTAAAACATCACAGTCTATGACAGAGCTATAAAAGGCCCGCAGCGCTAAAATGTTACTGTTCCCTCGTAAAAGGCACTATAAAACACACCCAGGTATCGTTACATTTTAACGAGCAGAGAATCATATACGGGCCTTTGGTAAAACAGTTTAATAATAATGAAAAAACAATCAAATAAGACAATGTAGCGAATTTTGTTGCATATCTATTAGAGCTGTAATTGTGTTCTATTAGTTTTAAGAACTTAATGTTTATTAGGTTGGTATAATAATGCATAAGGAGGTAATCGGTGCAAGATAAAATAGGTGTTCGGTAAATTGCTAATGCAAATCCTAGTTAGAAGGAACAGTTCATCGAAGTTGTTTATGGGCTGCAGTAATCGTTTTCTGGTCTCAATCATCGATATTGATTATTAAGTTTGCTGATTCCTTTATGGTGTTTATTTGGTACATTTATTTTGTGTAAAACCCTTGTAATCATTTGAAGTTTTGAAACTGTAACTATTTTAAGAAATAAATTGATGCATTGGCTAGTGCAAAAACTTTACAGTCCAATAATTTTATAAAAACAATATAATAAGAATATAACGCCAGCTATCAAAATCATTAATAACAGTTACAGAAAAAACAAAAAACGTTTCTTAAGTGCCAAGGTATTTAAGTTTAGTAAACATTTTCCACGCCTGTTAAAATTCAATTTTCTATTTATTGCTCTGGCAATAAACATAAAGGAAATGAAGACACAACAATGGCGCTATCTCAACATCCGGCACATTTTGTATTATCTGTGTTCAAATTGTACATTGTGCGTAATTATTTTTTTGAAATTAACTTGTTAATGTTTTTAGGTTTGGTTCGGTTGATAATGTGTAACTCAGAAATGTTTTAGCTTCTACAACAATGTTTTGATAACTATCAGCTTTGTATTTTTTGATGTGTATTGGTAGGTAATTTTTCAGTGACTCAAGTAAAATTTAAAAGTTAAACATTCATGTCAATTCTCAGAATACCTACCCTTTTATCAATGTACTGTTACTGTATCATCGATAACACAATGGTAGCAACTCTATCGGTAAAAAAAACAATCATTCAATGACACTTTACGCTCGAAAAAATCATTAGAAAGATTATTTATGGTCATTAATAAAAAAGTATGAATGCAAAACGCGACGTCCTCAGAGATATTTTGCGCGAGAATTTGCGTGGTTTACCACAGATATTAATAAAAAATAACCTTAAAAATAATGTCCATCGTTAAGTAAAACTGCCTATGCATTGTCAGATTTATTGGAATTCACAACATTGAAGTTAATGCACAATTACATTGACCACATGCTAAAAGAAAATTTTATGATTTTTTTAACGCTAAGTAAAGTCGGTTTGGCGGTAAAAGGCATTCGTCATTTTAACACAATTTGATGATTAATCTTTCGGTGTTTTAGTGAGTCATGAATCGTTCTTAAAATATTTAAATTACGTCCGTTTTATTCGTGTAAAGTATAAATTTTTATCACAACTGATGCGCACTACTTGATTTTTCTGATAATTTCAATTTAAGTATGATTTTTCCTTTGGATACTCTGTGTTTTATCAACTCGATAATCTTTTAGAGAAGCCTGGAATTAAACTTTAGTTACCTACTTCGGTTACCGTAGACATTTAATAAGTTTTATCACAAGACTGATAGAACAAGCAAAAACAAGTTGTCTAATAAATAACAAGGAAATTAATTTGCTTTAATAAAACCTTTTTGCACGCAGAGCACAAAACATTGGTAATATTTTTGTTTCGTTTTTATGTTATTATGTTGGCTAAATAACTTTTTTTAAATAGAGTCCGATACATCAAAGGAATCAATTAGTACGGGCAGGACATGAGATGCATGGAGTGGTAATTAAATAATAAATAATATGAATCCCTTCCCATTTATCAGATGTCAGCCACATTCGGTCACCGTCACGTCTCATTAGCAAAAATTATAAAGGAATGTATTTTTGTAGTATGTAGGTACCTACTGGTCGTCGTTTGAGTTTTGTGGAATTGGAAGCTGATTCACCTAATCTATGTATAATTGGCACAGTTCATCACCTACATTTCTCTCAGAAAGCCGCTTTAGGAATTATGTTGGGTAAAAAGCTAAGAAAATGTGATAAAAGAAAGAAAGAAGTTGATAGATTGCTGGTTTCATTATTTTTATTTTTAATTAAAATTATTCACTAAGAAGAATCACTCGGATTAGTTAACATACTAATAAAAAAACATTTTTTTACTATTAAACTTAGAAACAGCAAACTAGGTTTTGTAGCAATTGACTTTACAGACTCGAAATTTTGATATTGCAACACCGTTTCTTCCAAAATCTCCTCAAACCCCGGGCCCATCGTCCGCTAACAGTAAAGGTTGCCACACTAAAGATCGCCGGCTGCATTAATCATCGCCTAATCGTATCCTTAGCGAATTCGGACCTCAATTACATGTGAATCAAACGGGCAAAGTGCGAAAAAAGAGCCGACCCTAAGACGTCGTTAAAGACTTGGCAAAAAACTTGGAATCAGTCACGGTGGAAACACCTGACCAGCTGTGTCACTTGCGGACTTAATGGTTGGGAAGATTTTGGAAATGTTGGGGTTTCTCCTAAATTAATGGCGAAATAATTGACAGAAGTAGCAGCTATGCACTGTCTAATCCAAAAAATACCTATAACTTGTACCTATAGGTATTTTTTTGGATTAGACAGTGCATATAGTTTTTTTAAAGCGTCGTAGCACTCGTAGCGGGTCGGTGTCGCGCGAGTTCAATAGATTTTTCCCGTCTCAAAAATGCCCAACGCGCCTAAAGAAGTTTTCACTTAAAAAAATTACTTACGTGAAGTACGGTCTACGGACTGGCCGGTTTTTTTTATAAGTTGTTGTGATATGGTCAGTGCTACTAATTTTTAATAAAACATTTACATTAAAAATAAGGTTTTTACATGATTTGTTATGACAAGCTTATCACACGATAAATGGATCATAATAACAAGAACCGATTAATTTACGTTTTCAATAAAAAAACATTGCAACAAAAACGACGAGTGCAATAAACTAAATTAATTGCATTTTTTCATCAAAACGATGTCAATAAAAACACGTAAAGAAATAAAGTTCTACAGAATCGCAGAGGTCGAGAGACAATCATTCCGACCGCATCATTTATCAGAATTAAGCTGAATCTTAATTCCATCAAAAGCTGGAGAGAATCGAGACTTCCTTCGTCGTTTTATTTTGTCATGGATGTTGCTTTACGTAGTTAATTAATTCCTCAATAACATCACGTAGGGCCTTGTGTGTGAGGGGCAGATAACTGACCCTTTTCTCCTCTCAAAACACAAAGAAAATTGATTCAAACATTCAAACACCATCCATTGCTTCATAGATACGCGCGAGTCAATTAAACTTTTCGGGTGAACGAGCAATCGATACCCATTAATCGATCGTGTCGCTATTCAGTGTTGCTATGTAGATTGGCCCGTAATCAATGGAGTTGCCAGTTGTGAACGGATCGATACGCACGTAGACTTGTAGTTAAAGGTCGGTGTTGTTTTGCAGCGAACGGTTAAGTGAAGAGCGAAGGGTTAAGTGGCAACGAGTGCGGTGTAACTAGCCGACGAATGGCGAGTTATTGAATCCTTTCGTTACAAATAAAATCATATTAATTTTATGTCAGTTATTTTCGCTACCAGCAAATTAAGATGAACTTTGTACAATGCTTCGTTACGCTAAACTTATTCCGATGATATTATTTCATTTTCGTCGAAAAGCGAACCACTGCAACTACCTTCATTATTCTGACTTTAAAAGTTTATGATAATGATGTAATTGAAATAAATATTTTAAGTTTGTCTAGTTTTTTTTTTCAATGAAAATCGTAGTAGGTGTTGCTAACAAGTCATTGAAAAATAATGAAAACTGATACTAGGTTCAGAGTTTAAAATTTTAAAAGAAAATAGTATTTTCTTATAGATTAAATACAGCATGCTTCTTATAGGGCAGGCATAAGAAGTCCATGTTAAAAAAAAAAAAAACATGTTAAAAATATGATTCGTTTGGATCTCTTTGCGCGCGAGTCTGTCTCGCACTTTGCCGGTTTATGTGCCTAGTTCCTGGTATCTAGGACCAATTCCCAACATGTCATGTTCGTTGCACTTGCTCGCCTCAATCAACCAGGGTCCTTATTCCCCAATCGTGATATTTGAACAATAGTGTTGGACAGCTCCTTAACGATCACAAATTGAATGTCCTGCCCATTTTTTTCGATCGTACACCTTGTTATTCGGACCGAGGACACAAAGGAAAGGTTCTTTTTCTTAGATCACACGCTCTTTATACTTATACGCGAAAAAAGCGTAGCTAAACAGGGTTCTATGTGAGATGCATTGATTTTTTTTAACATTGATTGATTGGACCGATTGGACGGCCAGGCAGACAGCAGGCAGCCAACTTAAGATGCTTGACAACTTAGATGTGTTTCCAAATACCTACAACCTCCCGGGCCTGCGGACGGCGAGCAGTGGGTAGGTCACTGTCCGATAAGCACAGGCCCGTGAGTCGACGGCGCGTAGTGTTCCACGCGTGCCTCAAAGAGATGATTGTCAGCGACCACTGACGGGGCCCATCGTGGCCGGTGCCTGCATGCCTAGGGGTAGCGGATAAATTCTTAACAAAGTTAACGCACCCGTGGGCACTCAGGCAGGGAAGGAACAGGGGTGGGTTTTAGTCAGTAAGAGTCTGACACACCCGCCCGCTCCACCCAGAGCGGGAGCTGTCTTTGGAAGTAATCCCACCCCGCCAAAAAAAAAAAAACCTAAAGCTTTACATTTTAAATGAAAAAATTTAATTCATTATTTTTTCATCTAGAAAAAAACTTTTTTTTTCTTTTTAAACTGTATAAAATCGTAAATAAAAAATTATTTTTTCATTTAAAATGTCTTTGGGGTAGATAGGTATCACGATTTTATACAGTTTAAAAAGAAAAAAAAAATTTTTTTTTAAAAATTAGGAAAAGGCCGACGAAAAATTCCAACGCTAGGGGGTCCAGAATCATGTACTGAATCACTATAGTACACGTATGTGCGTTCATGTACCTTACACCCTGTATATATATATATATTATATACATAGGCTCGCGTTTAACCAATATCTCACGTGATGGTACTGGCCTGACAGGGTTTATAATTGTTTAATTTTATTAATTTTACCACCTGTATGTACATTAAGGTTGCAATAAAGAATTTGAGATTTGAGCATGAATTGGGTTGATGACTTAGTCCGTCAGTTAGATTACCAAAAAATATTGGACACGTATTTTTATTTTTGTCACGTAAACAATAAATGAAGACGATACAGTGCGTTGAAATTTCGCATGACGTCACACTTGAGTAAAAATTGTACCACTTTTCACTCAAAAGTGACGTAACAAGCCCCTACCCCTGAACTGACTGTCATTTTTCATTGATTTGATAAAGCAAAACATACGTGTCCAATAATTTTTGATAATTTTAACTTAAGGACTAAATGTATTTTTGTTTACACTGGTATCATCCCTATTGAGCTGTCAATTCATAGGTGGAATGATATGAGTATTTAATTAAACAAAGTATTTTTATAAATAATTTATAATTAAATTACCCAAGGTAAGGGACCTTCCTCCCAGAAAAAAAATCTGAGTCCGCTCTTTTTTATGTGGTCTGCTCCTGCCTCCTGGTACAATCAGTTTTAGCGATTTTCTAGCGACTTGATATTCTGTGTAGCGACTCGAATTTGTATTAGTTGGCAACACTGTATATAGCCTGACGGTGACGGGTAGTCTATTGAGTAGAACCACAGAGTAGAACTGTCAGGTGCTCCGCTAGGAGTATATGTGTTCTGTGGTCAGATGTCACTTGTCGGTTAAGCGAATGAATATGAATTACAGTAGAGCTATTCTGTAAGATCTCACCGTGAAAACTTAGATGAAGTGAACGTGAAGTGGGCTGTCAATCCATACAATCAAAGTGGAATGACAGTTCACTTCACGCTCACTCCACCTAAGTTTTCACGGTGATCTGTGAACAGAATCGACCGGCTGTTCACTTCACTTCAAGGTGAGATGCTTACATACTGGACCGGTAGATGTTCCCGCCTTATTGATTTATTTTGATTCGATTGAAAACAATTGCCGATATACCGATCTTAACTTACCAATTAACTAAAATCCGTGATATTTCTTAATTGAATTTGCTTATTTTTGTTTAATATTTAATCTCTTGTAAGGATTGAAGTAACACGTGTTATATTGATTGAATAGTTAGAAAAAATGGTGTTAAAAAGATTAAATTGATTATTGTTTTTATACAGTAGTCTTTAGAATAAGGTCATATGGCTAATCGGCTTTGCGATATCTTTGGGATTTTGTAACTTGACTAAATGCATCTCTAGTTTTTGTGCAAAGGTTAATAGATATTTGGATATCATGGAAATACGTTTAAGTTTTCTTTAGATACTACTAGCGACCCACCCCAGCTTCACACGGGTACAAATTATACACTTAAACCTTCCTCTTGAATCACTCTGTCTATTGGTGAAAATCGTATGAAAACCCATTCAGCAGTTTTTGAGTTTATCGCGAACAAACAGACAGACAGACGCGGCTGGGGACTTTGTTTAATAATATGTAGTGATTTAAAAGATAATTAGGTAGGTACAAAACTCAGGGTTCTAGACCAAATGACATCCGGGCCTGCGGACGGCGATCAGTGGGTAGCTCGCCGTCCGATCAGCACCAGGCCCGTGAATCGACGGCGCGTAGTGTTCCACGCGCGCCTCAAAGAGATTAGTGTCAGCCACCACTGACGGGGCCCATCATGGCCGGTGCCTGCATACCCAGGGGTAGCGGATAAATTCTGAACAGAGTTATCGCTTCCCTGGGTACTTAGGCAAGGAAGGAACAGGGGTGGGTTTTAGTCAGTAAGAGTCAGACACGCCCTCCCGCTCCACCCAGAGCGGGAGAAGTCATTGGATGATTTCCCAAAAAAAAAAGACCAAATGACATTATAACAGCTCTCACAGTATAAATATCTAACGATTCTCAAAAAATCCAAACTGTATGGGATCGACATTCGAAAAGTGCCACCGAAATTAATTTTCCGTAGCACCTGTCAATCTTATTTCTTGACCCCAATTAATTTTGCTCACTGTAGACAAAATCTAATCATAAGACCTGTGTATCGTAACCGAATTTGCTTTTGTAAAATATAAGTCAGATATAAGATTTAATGTTTTTTTTTAAATTTATTAATGACTACTTGGTAGTGTGATTTTGCAAGTGAAACCGGTTCCAGACCACAAGTCATTCTTACTTTGTTTGGGTACTGTATTCTTTGTACTAACGTGATGAAGTTGAAGAAATACTTAAACATATTAATATCATTTTAGTAGCCAGCTACTTTATAAATCAGCATTGCAAGATCAAAAAGGAAATATATTTATTGAAAAGTTAGACAACGTAGTTTTTAAATCATCATTTTAGCTTTATTAAAAAAAAGACATTTTTTTTTATAAAACATCGCTCCAGCTTCCCACGGGTAGAATTTATACACCAAAACCTTTCACATGAATCACTCCGTCTATTGGTGAAATCTGCATGAAAATCCTTTTAGTAGTTTTTGAGTTTATCGTGAACAGATAGACAGACAGACGCGTCGGGGGACTTTGTTTTAAAATCGTAGTTAAGTGTACAGTTGTCAGCAAACATGACGGGGCCCGTCATGGCCGATGCCTGCCCGGGGGTTGAGGACAAATTCGAAAGAGTTATAGAAAACAAGATTACAAAATTAACAAATAACCTATACTTACAATAATTTAGAAATATTGATCATCATAGCAAAGAAACGCTCGTTCTTAAAACAGTTATATCGGTACTTAGAGGATGTTTACGTAGTTCCAGTTTTTTTTTTGTTTTTGCTACTCGTATTATAAATAACTAAGTTGATTAGAACGTAACTTTGTAATCTACTTTTTTTTATTAAATACACATACGCCATGTAATAAAACATTAAATTAACTGTAAGTACAACCTTGTTTGAGGACTGAGGGACCGCACTTTAGGGGCTGTAGTTTTTAATATATTTGACTACAAATTCCCAGATTTGTTCTACAATTGTTTTAAGTCTACTACTATCCTACGATTTTTTTTTGCGAAATACCAGAGTGGTCCCTTAGTTCACACACACCTAAAGATTTAAACCTGACGGAATAAGACCACAAACAAAGAACAAAAAAAACAACGATTTGTTCTGTATTTAAATGTCAAACTTTTACAAATAAAAGAATTGCTTATTACCAACATATGTAACCGTAAAATAATATAAAGATTACTCGATAAATATCATGTTACCCGATTAATATGCAAAATGCATTCGTAAACGCAATTACGGGAACTATACATAATAACCGGGTAGCTACCAAAAAATAGAAATAATATGGACTTGTTTGATTGCATGAATACGAATGAATGTGCTTGCTTTAATGACGGCCATTTTATATTGTTTTATAAAAACTGTTGGTACTTAATGCGTTTTTGTTCTCAACAGTCGTGTTAATTTGAAAATGCTGTGACTTAAATGTGATTAGTGTTTGTTAGCAAATTGTTATATGATAATAATGTTGTGTGTTACTAATCATAGACATATGTGCAAAAACTATTGTTTTGTATACCACTGTGCGTTTTATTACATCTAACTGAACTTGTTGCAAAAAAATGTATATTTTTATGTTTTAATTTGTACGGTTTCTTCAATTATTAGATATTGCTTTTATTTTTTTTAAACATTTATTTAAATGTCAGCTCTATCAAGCGTGGATTATGAGGATGCCAATACATATAAAATTGCAATAACTTTTTCTAGTTTTCTTTTTAATCGATGATAATGACACTTGTTGAATATTCAATATCAGCTATAAACTGAGACTATGAGTAAAAATATATGACATTAAAAAGAGATCTGCATGTTATTCTCCATAGAGATTTACGCTTTGGAATGAGCAATTAGCTTCATCTTTCTGACTGACCGACTTATTGATAATTCAAAAATGCCAGTAAATGGTTTATTTGAAATATGTATGTGCTTTAAGTTTGAATTTCTTATGTCTGCTTGTATGTTTGTATTTTCTAAAGATTCAATAAAGTGCTTCTATCAGCCAGTAACAATTGAAACAAAATTCTGAAGCTATCGGGTACAGCCACAGGAGAGAAAGTTCTTCCTCTGTTCCGTGGGCATTGCTCATCATCATTTCAGCTAAAAGACATTCACTGCTGGACATAGGCCTCCCCCAAGTACCGCCACAACGACCAGTCCTGTGCGTCTCGATCCACCGGATTCCCGCGACCCTTACCAGTTCATTGGTCCACTTTGTGGGAGGCCTTCCAACGCTGCGTCTTTCAGTACGAAGACATTGCTTACCGACACCTAACGTGATTATGGTATTACTGTTCAAACAATTCACCATTAGTTGGAGTGTCCATAGAATCCATACACTTGCACTTCTGAGGACCTAAAAAATCCACTGGTGCCGCGATTGGTGTGAATGAGTCCAACTCATTTAATATATTATATTATGTGCATTAATATCGAAAAGAAGAATAAACTTACGCTCAAGCAAGGTTTGGTTTTAAGGCATCCATTACACGGCAAGTCTTGCTGTCAGTTTTACCTCAGCCAAGGTTATGACTGACGGATCACTGATCGTCTAGTGCAGTGACTGATGGTTGAATGCAGAAATCTCCATATTTTGATTTTTACATCATTCAACCATCAGTCATGACTCATGACTTTTCGAATTGACTAACGCTTGCATAAGCGTGTAATGGACACATACATAGAGTGAGAGATCCTCTTCGAAGCAAGTAAAACCGCTTTATGAAAACAAATACTAAATTAAATTTAGCTGATTGTTTGCTTAAAACTGTCAGCACATTATTAACTGCCATTGACGCTCAAACATCAGTCTCAATTCTAATTATATTCCCAGACATGTGTCACATCTTAGATTCGGTATCAAAAAACGTCACAACATGGCTATTATCAAAACACAGCACAAAGCATCTCCATGGTAACGGGTGAGTTGACACCACGGCCTATTTCAGCCGAGCCGAGTGTTTCGAGTTAGTGTGTCGTTTGAGAAGCCGCCGCAAAATGATGCGGAACATATAACGATGTTTTTGCTTCTTAATTAGGGATAAGTATCCGGTTAAGAGGTTTTTTTTTGGCGGATAATATTAGTTGTTTGTAGTTTTAGTGGCTGAGTATAATGTTTTGGGGAAAGTTTGTGAGGAAAATTCAATTAGGTCGAAAATCTTCAGAATTTTGTGGATTTAAAATTGAGAGATTTCTTGTTAGGTAGTCATGAGAATCAAGTCAAGAGATTGTAAAAAAATAATGTTTTCATTTGAGGGGTAATTCTCGTATTTTATGGAACTTTCGAATACACATTGGAGTCGCAAACTGTCACACCTCTAATTTCCTTATATTTTAAACAATTTTTTGACATTCATTGAGACTGAGATGATATTGCGAGTTAAATTTGAACGTTTTTTAAGTAGGTACAAGAAATTGGCCTTCTGATTAGCGACGAAAATTGTCGAGTGAAAATAAAGAAAACGGCAACTGCCAATTTGACAAACGAGTGAGCTGCGGTCGAATCGAATCGGAACGATCACAGACGATTCGGTTTGTTGCGGTCGCTTCTCGGAATCCATGTCAAAATAATATTCGAATTCTTTCCGAGATTGCGTTTTTTTGCGTACTTGGTGACCAGAATTGAATGTGAAATAAAAAAAAAGTATGTTTCGGATGATTTCATTCATTTTAATTGAACAGTACGCGATCGGTCGTGGGATGCTGCGTTAATGTAAATCTGGCACGATTTCAATGCGCATGCATTATGATATCGACACGCGAATTGCTGTAATAAATAGCGTCTTTAATGAAAACAGGATTGTATCATAGTTATCATTTCAATGAGTTTCTGTATTGACGTTATAAATTTAAACGATTCATTAAATCATCTTTTCTGCCATAAATAACAATTGAATGCAATAAGATTGGTTATAATAATTGGCTTTGTACTAGTATTTTCTTTGATTTTATTCGATGAGTTAATCGAAGGAAATGGGTGGGTAGGTACTAGGCGCGCATAACTTGGGAGGGTTAATCTAATAAAACAATCGAAGTTCGACCACATTCTCACGGGCGCCTGTTCACACGGACTGAACATTCGGGTGCTGTCCACAACACGTCGGACCTTCTGGTTTCACGGCCCGTTGGCTACCAGATTACGAGGAAAAAATCAAATCGTTTTTACAACAAAAATCGTGTTCAAATTACAACTCTGTTTGCAGTCTTGGTTTATTTTGTAAGCTATCGGTAAGCGTCGGTAAACCGCTGGGAAATGCTCAATAGAAGTCACTCAATTTCGAGAAGTCAGCATGACTTTTTATCGTAACGGGATTTCTAAAATTAGAAAATTGTTTTGCCGATTTCATTCAAAAGTGTAAACCACTTCAGTACCTACTCCGGATGCGGAAGACTGCTTGAAACATAAGCTGAATTGTAGAAATAAGGAAGTAATTGTAATATGAGGAAAATAAATGCATCATCCAAGACAAACAAAACAAAAAAAACTCAGAGAAAGTCGGATGAGACGCTAATACGAGTAAAAACAAAATGGCCATATACTCCGTTCTGCACTATGTCATTCAAAACGACGTCATAAAGACGTGTACTCATTTGCATGGACTATAATTGAGCCGATACATCTACTCGATCATTACCGACCATTAAATTACTTTAATTAATTAATGGCTGATATCAGTGTGTGTGACACTCTACGTACTGCGCATAAAGGCTGTCTGGCCCACGCCACGCCACGCCACAATGCCACAATGTCTCATTAGTAACAATTAGTATGGCATAAATTACAAGACATTGTCTTTGGCGCGTTGGCGGTTCACTGCTATTATTGTCTATGATACTTAGGAATTTATAGACATTAATCTATGGATCTTAGGTGGTTTATAGTACCTATTCGGCTTTTTTTTGGACAATATTTCGTAGAACGTTCCAAAAAATCCAACCTCTTTAAAGAAATTTCTAAATCGTCGAAATAAATGGTCGTAAAACACAGGATATTTTGATAAAGTCTAACAAATAACGGCAATTACCAGATTAGCTTCAGTTATTTTTTGGGAAAAAATCAATACAATTAAAATCACAGACTAAAAACCGTTAGCGGTCTATCAAAGTAGGCGCCAAAATACCATAGACATAAAATTGGTTGTCAAATTTTTCAGGGAAATAAATCATAGGCGCTTACTAATTGTCCGTATTACACATTCCAGCACGCATTCTAATTTTGAATTTGAAAGAAAGCCTATTGCTACAAAAAGGCGGCGTTGTGGACAAAAACGTTGCACGCGTGGAATACTCCGGCAGTTAGTGCATCGCCCGTGACTCCGTAACGACCGATCCTTATCGTAAGATCGTCTTTAGTCAAGACTCAAGACGATGCCGGCAGACATTTGTTAAATGTATCTATGTACTTTATTAAAATACTCTCGTTATTCATGTTTCCGTATAGAGATCTACCTAGTTATAATTAACGTGTCAGATTTTAAACCAGTATTTTTTGGCATACAATTTGTCGGTAAAGTTTTTGAAGACATTATTAGCTGACCGCAAAAAAAAAAAAACATAATCAAGCTAAATAAATGCAGATACACATTTGAAACGCACTCAAGTTCGCACTTGTCATATTAATTTGTCTGTTACACTGTTACAGTCCTGCGCAGTCGTTTAACCATTTGACATGAGTAGGGCTTTCGAGGCCATTCTGCGTACCTCATCAAACATAAATAAATACATGCGTACTTAATATGTACATTACAGCTCATGTACCATTAAGATTCCTATCTTCCTTCACGCTGCCTGCTGCATTTACCATACTTTGAATCTTTGTACAATAGAGGATAATATGTGTACTTAAATGATTATTTAAATTGAAGCTGTTGACTATATTTTGCATGGAAATTACGACAAAACCCAGGGACTTACAAAGAATCGCTTGTAAAGCATAATTTGCTGTAAATCATAGAATCTAATAATATTTATGTACTTTACATTACCCCTGGGGTTAACCGAGTATTATGCAGAGCCAAGCAAAATACAATTACTTCCCTGGGTGGACAAAGTTGATAGATTTGTAATGGTAATGAATATGATACACAGCGCCCTCTTAGACATAAAATCACAGCTTTTATGATAAATTGACGTTCGTAATATAATACGGAGTTTGCTGGAGGCCTTCTTTCTTGAATCAGAAATAAAGTTTAAATTTTATTTGCTGCAAGAAAATGAATCAAATAAAATTTTAATACATTGGTTCTTTATAAAATAAATTATATTTTGAATGTAACCATAAAATACCATTTAGCTCGTTGAAGAAATTTAAAATATAATCTTAGATGTATAGTTAAGTGATTCGCTTGAAAGATGCTTTGAAGTTTCAGTTAGACTGATAACGTTTTTACGGCCTCTTCAGAAGGGTAGTCAAAACAAACCATTTGAGTCCCATTGAGAAGCCACTTGAGTTTATTGCCTTCCTTTATTTTATATTTACTATTTTTTTGTCCTCGACGGTGTTTATGTCTAACCACTGTGCATCAAGTGGACATTTTGATGCGAGTGTTTTGGTGCAAGTGACAATTGTAAATGAATTTCAATAGCTTATTGAAGTTATAATTGTAGAAAAATACAGAATTTTTGAAAATAATTTAGGTAGTTATTATTTGTTTGTTTTTCTAATAATACAATAAATTACTCTGCACTAACAGTTTAAACCAACACGTGCAACGAGTCTTATTAAATTATAAAATTATTAAAGTTACGGTAAATTAGAACAATAAAAACGTAACCATATTAAAAGTTGAAGTAACAATGATTACTTTAATAAGAACATTATAGTAGGTAACAGATAAATATTGTTACTCTCGTTGTTTTTTTTTAAGGCAAGTTAAAAGCACAAACGTATTTTTGCATGCATTCTGTTTATCTTTCTGTTCAACCCAAGCATGAAGGTGTTAGTTTAAACCTGGTTATTTCTACTTTAGCTTGACATTATTAATACTAAGTCATTAGTACTCACGACATCAGTCCAGACATGATTCAGAAAACATGCTTCACGGATTATAATAAATCTTTGGTTTGGAGTAGAAATAATTGAAATAGAAGTTTATTATCAATAAATAAACTCATGTTTTACTTATTAATTAACTAATTTATTGCTGTTACTTCGAACTCATTTGGGACTAAAGGATGGAATGGTACCCTTCACGAGCTCTTGCATCGCAAGATTGCTTTGCAAACATTCGTTTTTCAAACATTTATTTGTTACGCAACGAACATGCGTCCAAAAAGCAAGCACGAAAAATCCAATTATAGTTGCTGTGGTCGTAAACGAACGTTCGTTTCACGAACGAATATTCGCAGTGTAACAAAAGCTCATATTTTGAAATTAACAAATTATACATGAAGCGAATGTTTGCGGTATGGTAGGTTGTACCTATCCTTTACTCAGTAAATAATTTCGGATTTATACCTTGACACCCTTCAAATCATATTAAAATAGGTAACTAATAGCCAATCCTGTTTGTTTCAAGTGTAAATAACAATAATTACTAATTGGTTATTGTCTTTATTTGCTAATCATCATTAGCAGGATTAATGTTGATTGGCTCGTTCATAACTTAAACCTTAATATGAAATAGGTAGTAAAAACCTACATTATTTTATTGATATTATTATTTTTAGTTTTTGTTTTAGAGAAAAATTATCCATTGTGGACTCCTGACAAAGTGACATGCTATCACCGAAAACGTCTGGTAAAAGTTCAAAATGAGATTTTACATGTGACATTCCGCTAACGTTTGTCAAGCCCATGGGTACCTTTTTTTTCAAGGTGGGAAATCATCAGAATATAACTTCTCTCGCTTTGGGTGGAGGGAGGTCATGCCAGACTCGTACTGACTAAAACCCAACCATGTTCCGTCAGTTGCCCTTTACATTGACTGGGTGACTTTTTCGAACACCCTGGCAGTAGCCCAAGGGTACCTGCATCTTAAACTATTTGACAACTGTTATCGCTCATAGAATATGTCTACTCTACGTCTACTCCTCTTTAAATGTTCGACGGAACGTAAGACAGCTAAAGACGAAAGATTATTACAGAAATAAAGAATAACAGTAACATTTTCTTTCTTTCACACAAAGGAGATGCGCTTTCACGACATCAGAAAACATATTTAACGCCTTTGTATATAAAATTTCAAAGAATGGCAATTTCGTAACGCCGCAAACGTTCGCATTAGGTTCACTGGATACAATCGGAGGAGACATTTGTCTCTCCCAGTGCACAGTGGGCGCGCCGTGGCCGCACTGGGACATAAATCGAGTTTAACAACAATTTGTAAGAGTTACGCGATACCGCTTTGTTCCCCTGCTTTCTATATCTATAGCACACAGAACTACGCTCCGGAAAAATGAGCGCAATCACCCTAAAGTAATCTCTTTCGTAACCATTAATAGGTACTATTGCGTTTTGGGTAGTACCTACATAATCTGATTGCGTTAAAATTGATTATCTTTTTTTGCTCGAACCAAACAGCCCTACGCAGTGGGCTGTCAGCCACAAGGTAATCTATTTTTGTGCCACTCATTTGTAAGATTTTCATCAACCATCAATACAGTTTTTAATTAAAGTAGAGCCATTTTAAAAATCACATTTTAATAACCGAAATTCAATTAACATACAGACAGACACTCAAACCCGCGAATAAAATCGCACAAAGAATAAAAAGAAAGAGGTTACCGAAAACCGGTAGCGTGTTGCATATAAATCACAGCGAGGCAATAATGTGGTGCCCCCCGGGATCGCTCGCCCTCCGAGAGAAATGCCTCCGACGAAAACACTTCCTTTTGTCACATAATTGCCTAAATTGTTATTAGACGGAATAAAGACATATTGCTGTGGGACTCGGGCCGATATTTATAGACTAAGAGATGATCTTTTAATAGTGTGATGCGGATGAATCGTTTTACGCCGGTAATAATTTTTGGGGCGTTGCAAGGGAGATCTAGTTTGATAAATGATGTGATTTGGAGCTACTAAGACGGTTGTTTGTCAGTTTCTTTTGGTCTTTTTGAAGATCTAGTGTTCCGTGACGTTACTGAGGACAATGATAAAGAGGACAGTTTGAAAATGTTGCAATTAACTTGTTTGAAATAGTATGAGTTCGTGTTCAGTGATTGTCATTTTATAAAAATTATATATTTTTATGTTTTTAAAAGTAATATAGTAAATCAAACTATTACCACTATAGCAGTAACATTTATCATCTTGATGAGCCTTAACATTAATCGTTTAAAACAACGTACATTTTCTGGCAAATGGTCCGCAATTCATAACGGCCCAAACGTTGACAAAGAATATCTCCTCCTAATAGTTTTACGAGTTTCAAATGAAGTGACACTTTAAAAATGTATTACAAACATTTCGGCGGCCAATAACAATAATGAACAGAATATTTGTGTGCGGTCCTCACAAATCACTGCCATGTGTTCGACACTAAAACCTACAACAAAACACCCCACTGACAGATATATTAGCGGCATTGCATTCACACAAAAACCACGGAAGAGACACACTGACGAAACTCTCCACGACACAACTTTGAACCTTACACCCATGTGTTAAACACACTAGTCACACTTTACAGCCGCAACACACATATTTACATCTTAATTCACAACTGTAAATCCAACAGAGGGTAGGCAAAATCTGGATATTTCATCGGTTAAAACTCGAAATTCTCCACTTTAATACGCTTGTTTGACATATTTATGGAAATTCCATTTTTTTTCCGTAAAAATCAGGCCATTTTTGTACTGAAATTAGTTTAAAAATGGAAAAAAATGTTCGTTACAAATAACTTGTGTGGCATCATTTTCATGTGATGAATGAAGGATGTTCAAGTGGCTTGTATGAGGTCCTCTTTGACATTGACATTTTGTTTTGACATTTTAGCAAATGTGTCTGAACTGCAAAAAGTTTGTTAATAAAAACAAAATAACTTTATGGTATTTAACCATTACTTTTAAATCCACCTTGATTTTTTACCTTAGTTCATCAACCTTTAAAAAGTACAAATTGAAGTGCAAGAAACATTTTTTGTCGCAACAATTTTGTCCCCCAGTAATCACATTAGTCGCAGTGCGCATCACTAATTGAGACACATGGCGACGTGTGTCTTCGTATCGCCACATTACACATAGCTGAAGTGTCTTCTGTGGACATAATGGTGATATAGCAATGGATATAGATAACTTTTGTCGTACTAATTTTGTTGAGACACGGATTACTAATTGAAAACATAGTTAGATGGTAATTAGAAGCATAAATGGTTCCTGTCCAAGATTGATTGAAATTTTAGTATGGGCAGTAGAAACTAGATAGCTACATAGTTCCAGGCAGTGGCGGATCCAGATTTTTGCTCAAGGGGGTAATGAAAACGAAGTGAGCTAGGACCTGCGACTTTTCACAACATGATATGTGGTGATTATGAAAAATGAAACAATACTATACGAGAGCGTGCGAAGCGAGCGGTAGTTGGTTTTGATCATTCATACAGAAATTGGTTTCACTTTGTGGACATCTCCTCGCCTTGGACAGGTTAGATTTGTGCCATTTATACCAACAAAAGTTGTAGGGCGTCAGGCTTTCGAGCCAGATGGTCGTTGGTTTGGTGGTCGTTGTACCCTATGGGTATTGGGTAGGTTGAACTTCCAATGACTCCACGTAGTGGAATAAATCTCACAGTTAGCCACGGTTTTTGGTAAATAGAGAAAAATTAGAATGCGCAAGTTTTTTAAATCGGGCTATAGTCGATATCCGCTACAAGGCCTCCATAAATCGTCCCCACCTGATTCCTAAATTTCAATTTACCCAAATTCGCCACAAATAATCCCGCAAATAACGAGTCTGTGAATAAAACAAATGGCGCCTATTCCCCGCAACGTTATACGGGAAACAGGAACGATTGTTGCCCAACAATTTAAACGTCGACGACGAATTAGATTTATTTGGTCCCAGGATTTATTGCCAGTCCCGGTGGGATGGCACAACACTATGGTACGGATATAAGTCAGTTTTCCGCGGAATCTGTTAGTTATTGTGACTGATCTCAGTCATATTGTTCAATAGTTTATTTTCAGATTTTGTTCTGGGTTTTTCTGATTTGCTCTTGGTATCAATACAATTATTAGTAGCTACACCTAAGTAAGTGGTAACTAGAAAAGGCAACGTTATGGTACGATTATAGCAAATGAACGAGACATTTCAAGATTTATTCAAATAAAATATCAAAACTTCTACAAATCATGCACCAAATACAATACTATCATCTACTTGGTAGTAAACTCAATACAACCAGCTTTAAAACGAGCATTTAAACCCGACAGGACAACTACAGGCAACACACGCGAACCCCTTCGCTTGGAATCATTTGTCAATCGAGCAATTCCAGTCCAGTAACAGGGCTGGTCCAATCGGGCCCAATCGATTTGTGTCAGCGACTATTGACAAATTGATAATCGATTGTCCCTTAGCAACGTTCGGAGGATCAATGTAGGTGAGCATGTTTTGTTTGTGGAGGCACTAGACTTGGTGTCTCGTGTTCTGACGACTGTTAGGTCAGGGGTGCTGTAAATAAAGTTTTCTCTTAGGCACAACGTATTGTGAGATTAATGTTCTTTTCTGTGAAGCCATGTTCACAGGACATGTAAGTATGTGTAGATTGAATCCTCTTTCCTTTGAATTTAAGGCACTATTAACTGCTAATGACCTTGAGTGGTTAGCTTGCGTGGTCTGTGCTGAGCTCACGTAATGCGTTGTACGTCCACCCAGTAAAAGGACTCGCCCATCAAGGAGCGCTGTCCGAAATTAGACGCATTATTAATTTATTACACATACAACAACAGGTATTAAACTGAAACACTTAGACTAAATTGTAAATAATTAAATGATCTGTAAAATGGTGAAGGTTTCATAAAAATACGCTTTATAGTTTTTGCGTGATTCTCAATTTTTTATCCGCGATAGACATAACTTTACAAATTATTTACACTATGTTATAAAAATATAATTTCAAATATTCTGAGATCTAATTACGACGGAAATTGTCAACTGTAACAATTTTTTTTCAAAGAAATAAGACTAGCTGTTTAGACGTGATGTTCAATTAAAAACCATTAAAAGTCATATAACCGCGCCTTAAGGTAAATTAAAACTGAAAAGTGTGAAGAAAAACATCGTGAGGAAACCAGCATCCAATTGCTACATCAAAAAGAATTGGAAGCCATGCAAAATTTACCAATCTGCACTCGGCCCGCGTGGTTAATTATGGCTCATTCCCTCTTACAGAGAGAAGGTTTGTGTTCCAATATTGGCAATGTTTTAAGCTTAATATGGATCAGACACCCAGGTAACCTAAGCGAGATAGGCAGTAACACCAGGGCGCTGCTGGCCTTCCTCGAGGAGCTGGGGTGGATCGAATGACAATGCTGTACCTGTACGCAAAATACGCGCCTTGAGCGTGGAGTTGCGGAAACCAGCCCGACATACATACATACGAGTACATACAAGCTTAATATGATGAGAAAAAATGTATTTTAAGGATGGCTAAAAGAAAAAGTAAGACTAATTATTTACTGTTACTCGTTTTAAAGTGAGAAAAATGCTCTACGCTAAAATCAAACAGTTTAAAAGATAGCTCCATTTATTTGATCGTCCTGGCCACATGATTACATGTAAGTCACGTCTGTAGCGCCGCGTCCTGGGATCCCTTTAGCAAACAAATAGTGCGAATCCCAGGATTACGGGATTAGGGTGACAATTTGAGCGGATAACGCGGGATCGACTTGAGAGGCGCGCCCCACGTCGGTAATTTGTTACAATTACTTGTCGGCCCCGCGAAGAGAATTGTTGTAAATTGCGTTTGTTTTAGCTGTGTTTTTTCAAGATTAGTGCGTCTTTTCTTTGCGTTTGATTTGTTGTTATTGAGTTTTCTTTTTTTTAAATAAAAGGATGAACTGTGTAAAAGATATCTCTGGAACAAAAAAATCAATCGGCGTTTTATTTCTAAAAATATACTGCACGGCTCTTTTGTAATAGGGCACGAAATCAAAACTAAAAGCTTTACAGATAACTTTAAAGCTACAAAGTCTACTACTACAATAAACTACCAGACCCTTCTAAGCTACACTAAACAAAAAGCAGCTTCCAGTCTCCCACAATTTTAATTAAATATGAAAATAGCTTTTCCCAGCTCGACTCACAAAATTACCTCCCGAGGTAACGACCAAGACAGCGTCCTCCATTACTCCAGTCTATTTGCTGTAACTAAAACTAAAGCAATCAACAGTAAACTTGGGGCTCGCCTATTTGAACATATCAAGAGCATAGTGGATCGACTGGCGGGTTAAAGCGGGCAAAATTCACTCGACAAAGTGAAATTTCGTTAGCGCACGTTAAGGGCGATAGGGGGAGGGTTGGCGCGGGGGGTGGGTTGTCACAGGGGCGTTTTCCATTTCACGCTCCGTTCGCCGCTGATGACACCGCATTCCGGCGAGCAAATGGCTCGACAAATGAAGAGAAGGCGCAGCCGCGGACACGCCCTGCCCCGTCATAACTGTCACTTCAGCTAAAGGGCGAGTTTGCTCCCGTTTCAACTGAAAGCCTTTGTGCAGACAAATTGATTCGATTTAGACCCGTTGCCCTTGTCTTATAGACGAGCACCCCTTTAATTAACGCCGTATTTAAGTGTGTGTGTTGACTTGTGGAACTGTACAAATTACGGATGTTTGAGAAACCAAACGTAACAATGGAAAGTAAAGTTAAGGAGCGTTGTCATTGTTGTGTACCAAAATGACGTAGAATTATTTCTCCAAGCCAATTATTCTTTTCGCTCTTAATTGTTGGCTATAAGCTGATTTTTGTAACGTAAAAATGGGCTATATAATCGTGGGTAATTATTTTAAAGAAAGGAAATTAATTTTATTTACAAGTCGTGCTGTTCGAGTTATTAATGTGGCTGTTATTTTTCTTAAGTGTCGTTCTTAGTATTAATTTGTTTAATCGACAACCACTATTATTTAGACATGAAGAAGGCGAAATATAGGTGAAAGAATTGATTAGGTTTGAACTTCTTTTTATTAATATTGTAAAGACAGATGATAAGCATTGCCATTTGAAGTGGCAACGCCACCAGTCTTTTAGGCACATAACTAGTCGACAGCGATGCGGAGGAATTTTTCGACACCATTCTTTAGATTATGTTTAGCCAAAGTTAGTTAAAAGTTTTATTTTTGTTTAAGTGGCTATGTATATAGTTATTAAGGTAAGTAATATAGTAAAATAAACCAAAGTTTTGTAAAGAGAGTTATAAAAATACCATCGGAATGGATCAGCTACTGTGTCGTTATAACAAGAATGTCTAATAAAACATCCATTTACGATCGGTATTTGTGACAATTGTTCCGTAACTGAGTATCGTCGAGTTTCTTGTGTTCCACGATTGTCAAGCGTGCTTCGTGACAACTGTCGCCACCTTGCAACCGGTTGCCACAAAAAACTGTCTTTTTGTCCACCTGACTGCGATGTGTAGCACGGTGCGCGTGCTGTTAAGAACATGGAGATACTAATGTTATGAAGTACGTACTTGGTTTATTGTGGGAATCCATTACAAGACAGTTTGCTTACCTTACTTAGTTAACTTGAAAACGGATATTGTTTGAGCTTTGAGTTAACTTAGACAATGAGCTTAGACTGAAATTACTTCCATGGATGTAAAATTTTAACACGCAACTTTGACGTGCTGGTCAGACAAATATGTTACGCATTGAATATACTTGTCTAGACCAGCACTTTATGAGATGAGTATTTTGTAAGTTTCATAAAATAAAGCTTCCAATAATAATAAAAACTAAGTAGTCTTAAAAGCTTTTGATTTAAAGATCATCTTATGAAGAATAGTTAAACACCTATGCTAATTGATTTACATATTTTTTTATAAAAAATTACAATAGAATGTCAAATGTCAATTCGCTGCCATTTCTGATTATGTCATGGCCATGACCCGTCGGTACTTCAGCTAATAACATTTTATTTTATTGTTTGCCCAAACATAGCAAAAACCTCTATCTTTTAAATTTTGGTTTGATCTGTAATTATAAAAAAATAAGGACGTGATTAGTTTTAAACACAGATTCACAGGTCCTTAATTCAAAATTATCTATGGAGGATTTGAATTTCGAATCAGCTAGTCAGGAATTAGTATATAGGCACACTGTTTAATAGGTCCTTAATTCAAAATCTATGGAGGATTTGAATTTCGAATCAGCTAGTCAGGAATTAGTATATAGGTACACTGTTTAACAGGTCCTTAATTCAAAATTATCTATGGAGGATTTGAATTTTGAATCAGCTAGTCAGGAATTAGTATATAGGTACACTGTTTAACAGGTCCTTAATTCAAAATCTATGGAGGATTTGAATTTCGAATCAGCTAGTCAGGAATTAGTATATAGGTACACTGTTTAACGGGTCCTTAACTCAAAATCTATGGAGGATTTGAATTTCGAATCAGCTAGTCAGGAATTAGTACGAGTATATAGGTACACTGTTTAACGGGTCCTTAACTCAAAATCTATAGAGGATCTGAATTTCGAATGAGTTAGTCAGTATTTAAACTATGCTTAATATGGTTAGCGAGCGTTGTAAATAAAGCGTGTCTTTTGTCATGTAATATTAAATTTTCTTTCCATTTCCATGAGAAAACTGTAAAATTATGAGTATTTCAGGGACTAGTAATATAATTGTGAGCCGGTACGTTAAATTAGTCGTAAGCAATTGCCTGCAACTATATTTGCGTTTACTATGCAAATAGTTGCTGGTCGTAACTATAAAGCATAAAGTTGTAGCTATTGGTCTGAAGTCTTAGGGTTATTGACAGTTTAGAATTACTTTCAGAGTTTTCTTATAACCGATGCCTAATTAAGTAATGAACTTCTGTGATTTACCTACCTATTTCTTTATCCAATGAAGTAAAGATAGTATTTGTAAGATAGTTCTGACTTGTGATGGTATGTTAAAAATTCGTTAACTGTTAACGGCAATTTTTGGGTAGATATTGAAAATAAAAATTGACAGTAATTCAAAAAAAGTAACATAGCGTGTGCCTCGTGGCTGTGCCAAAAAGGTTAATTTCAGCAATGTTGCCACACGGATGCTGCGCAATTTCACAACAAGTTCTTAAATCACGGTCTCTATTTTGAGGTGTCATTGACAGTTTTCAAAACACAATGTTGTTTTTCAAATTACCTAACTACTAGGTGTAACTAATGTACTACAAACGTTATTCGATTTAGTTTGACTACATAACCCGTCTATATATACATGGACATCGTCAATCAACAAATAAGTTTTTCCTTTCGTGAAACAGGTGCACAATTGCTGTCGTTCCGCTTGACCGTATTATGTAAAACCACATTCCATTACTAGTCGTCTTGTATTTTATATACGTCATTGACAAGTTCGATCTGGTACACTGCGGGGAGTAGGAACCTCTCCTGTGACGGTAGATACAGGTGCTTCGGTAACTGATGTCGTGGAACGCGGTGATATCATCTGTCATTTGATGTGATTAGTGCCGCTCGTGTTTTATAGTCTGTGCTCTGGATTCCGAGGTTTATTTATGTACTGGCCGCATATAAATTGGTTCGGTGAAATAGGTTTGAATGATGTGGTTCTTTTGATTTGAATGGTATAGTTGGATTGTAGTTATGTGCTGTGACAATCGAAGGACATCAGTTGGATTAGGACTTTGGTTATTTTTTTAGTTTTCCTGTGTGTCCTAGTTATATTTAGGTACGCGTTTCTATGAGGCATTGGAGAAGACCTATACTTTACTCAGCATTGGGTGTGTACCGTTAGGAGAAGAGAGAAAGGGAGAGAACATTTAGGCACATTTGCGTATTTTGTTTTTTTTTGCGTTTCTTTTTTTACTTTAAAAAGAAGCTTTCATGTTTATCTTAAACGCAAATATTTGCTTTTTTTCAGATATCTTTCCACATTTTAAATAAAAAGTAAACCCCTCTTTATACCCCTTAATTCTCGTAAACACTCAATAAAACAACGAAACCTCTATTAATAACAACACAAAACAACGCTAACAAACTGTAATTACATTTCGGTTTCAGTCGGGAGCTGAAAAATGTCCTCGCAGTGACATTTGTTATTACCGGAGCATTAACAAACGACGGCTCGTAGTGGTAATAATAACGCTTCGGTTCTTTGATGTATGGACGCGATGGAGAAAAATGCTTTGTAAAAGCTAATATTTTGTTCCAAGAAGAAAATGTATGGGTTTGTTTCCTAAGCCGTATTAGTAGGTATTTTGGAACGTAGAATGGGTAAGGTTTAGAAATGGGTCGCCCGAATATAGGGGTGGGAGGGGATAGGGCCGGTGTACAGTGACCACGGAGGTGCTCCACGGAGCCCCCGGAGCCCCTGTATTGTTTTGTATCCAGTCGCCTTAATAAAGTGAGGTGGTCGACGGAGATCCCGCTTGACGGGGCTCCTACTGCCGAATGGCTTAGAAAAAAATAACCACGGTCACACGGTCAAAATAAAGTCTTCTTCTTCCATAATTCTCTGTTAGTCGTCATCTCAGTAGTCACTCCCTTTTATTAGACATATCATTCTTCACACATTACATTCTTTTGTTCTTTGGCATCCATTTGGCATCCATTAAACGCTCATGCAAGCGTCACTCAATTCCAAAAGTCATGACTGATGGTTGCATGATGGAAAAATCAAAGAATGTATCAAGATTTTCTCATGCAACCATCAGTCAGTATTAGACGATAGGTTATCCGTCAGTCACAACCTTGACTGTGGTTAAACTGACAGCAAATACTACCGTGTAATGGACACCTTTGATTCGTCATCAAGTTTGATGTTACAAATCTTGTCGTTTACCTTCAGAAAAACTTCCAGTTCATTTTTCTACCTCATTCATTAGTAACATAGATATTTTCTTCCCGTCATCAAATCTATCAACCCTGCGAATCTCGGATCTCTGGCACATCACTCCAGCATAAAACGGGCCCGTTTAATTAGCATCAATCTGTATTTAAAACAGGCATATACATAACTATTAACTGAAGGTAAACGACAAGATTTCTATTTAGTCATCAAGTTTATCTTGGGTAGAAAGATAAACTTGATGACTAAATAGATCATTTTTTCACTGTTCTTTTCTGATTCATTTCGTTGCGGTGTACGGGATCCAACAAAGTTGAATCGTTTTGTGCTGTCGGGATTCATTGCGGCGGGAGAGAGAGACTTCTCACATAAAATATCCTTTGACACTCGGGAATGGTATAACTTTCTATTGTTGAAAGAATTTTTGAAATTGGATCTGATCTATACTGTGGTTCAGATAAATTTGCAATAAAGTACATTGACCTTTCCCTAATAACTCTTCGTAGGTACCTGAACAATTAAATATAAATCGTTTTTCATTATTAGATAATGTTAAGGATCACGAGAGATGTTGATTCGGGACAGCTTTGAGTCATTAATTCCGTTTTTCAAATTAAAAATGTCAATAAATGTAGGTGGGTCAATGACCGTTATTGCACGTTTATTTGGAGCAACCTATAGTAATATATCTCTTTATGGTACTTATTAGTTGTGATGAAAGAGTCAACCCTAACATCCCCAGAACATTTGCTGCGATCATTTCACTAAGATAGCGCAGTTTACAGATCACAAGATGTAAATGCAAGATACACTTCTGAACAATCTGTTAACGTGCTGTATTTTCAGAACCACCATTTTGAATACAGGAATAAATTACTTGACCAAAACGATGAATGGCTGCGTGGGTTGTGAAATAATTGGACATTGAACTGACAAACTAATATTACATTATGATTGTCATCTTTTTATGTCTCCTCATTTATTACCGGTCAATGGAAGATGTCGTTAACATATATTTTTCTGCCAAGAACCTGACTACGAAGTACGAACCCGCCATTTTCTTTTTTTTCCCGCGTTTTTCTACAGGTTGTCAAAACTTAGGCCCACTTCTACCACAGATAATGAAATGCATTTATGGCCTTATTTGTAAACTTTGCTAACCATATGCTTAGTTATACTGATTATCAGATTATAAATTCAAATTCTCTAGGTATATAAATTTTGATTTAGGAAACTGTTAATCAGTGTTTAAACTAATCACATGGTCATTGTGATTATAAATAAGGCCTTTAGTGCTAAATGAATTTAAATCATTGTTCTTTAGCTGGAGACTGATGTTTTATTACCTTTAGCATTAAATGAATTCAGTCATATATGGTGCAAGTGTGCCTTAATATTTTAATGGAATCAGGAGGCTTTATCAGGGTGGTCCTTTATAAGCTCTAACCATAAAAAAAAACATTCTATTTATTTAAATTTCACTTAACCTCATAAAAATGGATAATCCCATGATTTCATGGAAATTACTCATGATTGCTATATACGAAAAAAGAACTTTATTTTTAATGGCAAGTGTAATAAACTCGACGAGTATGATTGTTGGCTGTATAAATAGTCCCCTTTGCCATGTGGGTGTGACAAATATAATGTTTTACAGTACATTGACTTGCACAAGTGTGTGTAAATTACACACTTGTGAAGCAAAACTGATTTTTATTGTCGGTCATCGACATTTGATGGAACTTGATGAAAATATATGAGGGACTATATAAGAATACTCGATTTTAACACGTAAAAGGACTGATGTAAATATAGTCATATATGTTTTCTTGCAGTAAGATGTCTTTTTACCAACTACCGGGATAAAAAGTATTCCTATGTCATCCAGGACATGGTCTAATCTTGATCCAAACAGCCGCTGACGTGTCAGACAAACATCCAAACATGCAGACTTATATTTATAGTATAGGTAATCTAGTATATGTACTTACAACAATGTAAATATGAAGTAGGATTTTATAAGATAGGAAGTAAGATGTCAAAGGAATCCAGTAGCCCAAGATCATATCCCAAAACTATTACCGTAAACCAAAAAGAACCGCACAATTTATAGGCTCAATAAATTTCTCATTCACGGCATTTTCGCAATAGATTCCCGGATCATAAACCCACGGCCACACCGGGCGGCGAGGTGCTGACGCTCGAACGCGCGAGCACAATCGCAACCGCGCGACACAATACAGGGTTATTCTGTCATTTTCCAAACCACTACGCAATAGGGTTTTTTACGCACTTTTTTATAAAAGGGGGTTGTGATTGGCTCTTTGTTGTAGGTAATAGTTTTATGTTTGTTTTTAGTAGTTTTTTTTTTGTAGGGGTGATCATACATTGATTTTGTGTGGTTTTTCTTTTTTTGTTACATTTACGGCTAACTGAAAAGAATATTAGTGTAGGTACTACTAATTCTATTTGCCGTTGCATTGTAATACGATTTTTGTGCGCCTCTTGCTCTAAAAAAAGTAAGTACATAGTTAGAATTGTGACAAAGTTCCTTGATAAAGATTAGATAAAAAGTTATTAAAAACCTCTTTCTCGTCCTTCCTGCTATTAACCTGTCCATTACAGTTATCCCGTCTGGCCCAACCTCTGTCATGCGTTCAACTCCACATGCATGACAGATTAAGATCTGTCAGCACAACGTTGTATGTTTGTGACCGCACGCAACAGATGTAATAACTGATAGCATAATGCTGAGCATATACCGCTTGATAATTGAATGACCATGTTTTAGATTCATTTCGTTTTATCTGTTTAGAAATAATTGTTACTTATATAACATGTAACGATTGAACAATACGTTTATGTGGTGCACTTTAAAATGCTATCATGACTTCTGCATGAAACCACCTACTATTATTGCTGGCAAATGGTAGCACAGGACGATATAGGTATAATATACCTACTGTTCAAGTGTAACATGCTATTAAATTGAGAATAGTTTTTGAGTTTATTTTAATAATGCCTGATTTCATTTTATTGTATGTTTTAATAAAAAAAATCTTTAGGGCTGCCAATATAGCAACAAATTTTGTTGAAATTTTAAACACTGCTTTTTAAGGAAAGTAACCCCATTTGAATTTCATCATCAAGGAAGAGATTATAAACATTAATCACCCAAAAAAATATGTCAATTAAATGAACCAAAAAGCAGCAAAAAATCACATTACAACTGGTCCCTATGCCTTAACTTTAACAAAATGCGCAATCGTGTTGAAGCGTAGCGAATCACCCTTCCCTTTATAACATTAGCACAGATTAGGGGCTTCTACCAATGTTGTCTTTAGCTAAATGAGTTCTTGTGTAAGACCCTATACATTGCACAGTACCCTTTACATCTTTGCATGTTTGTTGAAGCATTAGCGGCATTGAAAAGCTCGGCAGTCGTAAAGCTCGCTAAGTGTGAATGATATTGCGAAATGATTCGGGGCTTTGTTCAGGAGTGCATAAAATTGAATTCTATTCAATAAAAGTATTGACGCAAGTGTTAAGGTTACTGTTAATTAAATCTCGCACTGTTTGTGTTTAGATTAAGTGTTTTTTTCTTTTATTTTTATGGTTTAACAATAGAGACTGAGATGTAAACTGGACTTTGTTGTGTTTATTATTTTGTGTGATAATAATTCATGTCTAAGCGACACTCAATAATTGTTAAAATAATAAGTAGGTGAAGGCGGTAAACGTGAAGTGAAATTATCCCTATTTCCCTAATTAGAAAAAAGAAGATGTTAAATATTTTTTTATTTATAAACGATGCTGAGATAGTTTTCTTAAGCTTCTTTCGTTTTCCCACATCGTAAACTTATCCTCAACAAAAACCAAATAAGAATTAGTTCCGTGCACAATCAAAGTCTGAGCTACAATTAGGGTAGTTACGTGCCGTTTCGCCGGCAAGACGTCGCGTGCCGTGCTATCGCGCGTCCGATCGCGCGTTAAACCGCGCGGTCGCACGGCATCGCGACAAATCACTGGAATTACGAACTAGCCCTCATTAGCAGCTATATTTCAGTAAGAAACAACGAAACGAGGACATAGCTGGTTGTCGTGTGGTCTCAACATCAGAATGTATGGATATTTATAACCCACCCAGGCTATAAATAATGTGACTACGCATGAGAAATGGGTTGGCTAATTGAATTTATGAAAAATGTTGTAACGAGGTTGAGCATTTGCTTTGAAGAATTTTTTGCCGTTTTCTGAAAATTAAGCTGTTATGTGTGTGGACCGGATTGTTTGATGCTAAGTTTGAAATTTCCAAATATATTTTAATTAACGATGCTTTCAGTAGGTATCTCTTGCAGTTTTTTCACAGCACATGTTATAAAGCAGGCACCCTAAAAGTTTACTAAAGGAAACATCTCAATAATATAAATTTATATGAAGCTTAAGCTCTTCAGAAGTTGCCGCTCAACCGATGCGTATATTGGCTGATTAACGCACCACCGGCATGCGGCACAGCGGCAATAAACGGAACAACAACACATTGTGCACCTCCCACCGACCACCGTACACAAAACGACTTTTTCAACGTCCTACTCAAATATTAGGCCGGACACACACCGCCCGAAAGAAAAAACAGATAACGAGTTGCACTGCTACCGGTCAAAGCAGCCGCCCGTGCCGCCGACCAACTAGGGGCGGGGCACGTCACGCGTAAAACAAACTCAGGCGACGCGAGCGAGCGAGACAGACACACCCCACCTCCACGCGCCAAACGAGACAGCAACAGCCCGGTGCTACACACACCTAATTTAAAACTCGAAAATAAATTGATGGTGAGCTCAAAACAAACAGATATGGCTGACAAAAAAGGACGGCCGCATACGAAATCTTCATTAGCGAGCGAGCTAGAACAAGGGCGCCGGCGAACGTTCCTAATTTAAAAATATCGAAAGCAATCGCGACGGTGATTCGACATTAATACGGGTTTTAAAAAATTCTCATTTCTTACTCATTCACCGGTGATGATTTTTCACAAAAGGGAAACAAAGCAGTATGACGGTGCTGAATCGCGCTCGTAATGAATGAGCTGTGGTTATTAGCAAATTGAGGCCGTTAAAATGAAATTATCTCTCGGTAGCTTCGTTTCTAACGTAATTAATAGCGTAATAAATGAGGAAATCTAGTGGAGGATTAAATGAGCTTGTATCGTGGAGGTAAATCGATATACTTTTATTTTTACGATAGTTTTGTGGCAGGAGAAGGAGAGTTAACGAACCTAGGCTTTATCCTTAATGAAACTGTAACAGGTTACTTACAAAAACATGTCGTCATAAAATTTTCATATCAGTGGTTTTCATTCTGCAGTGACTTTTATTACATACCATCATTGGGAATTGTCATACTGGTGTTGAACATATAAAAAAACATGGGAAAGCATAAAAATATTGACGTGTCCATTACAAGAAAGCTCACGTGGCAAAACTTTATAACCTTTGCTGCAACGCCCTTGAAATGTCAAAAAAAAATGCAGATAACTTTTTCCCGCCCTTTTTTTGCTGTGGGTTGGCACCAATATTTTGACAGACGCGCAACGAGCCAACACTAAACAGACTTCGATGTTGCCATCATGTTATGAAATATAACTAAGTGGTAGTTCTGATAAGCGGCCTTTTTGCCGGCCCGCCTGTGTGTACTCCCTTGATCTTTATGTAATGGCCATTATTTGATTTATTGGACTATTATTGTGTAACGTAAGTAGATTTATGTACAGTAAGTGAGAAGTGTATCTAACTAAAGTACATAAAAAAGTATGTACCTACTTTGTTGGATACTCAAAATGTAATTACGTCTTAGAACAAAGAGAGGTTGCTCACTAGTGATTCATCTGTAATAAATCTGCACCAATAATATAATATACCAACATAACGAGTACCAATCAAATAAAAATTAAACATCGTTATAAACGCTCATGAATAAGTATCATTTCAAAATGTTTTGTAACTAAAAGACGTTATAATTCTAGGTAATTAATAAGCCTTCAAGCTGGTATTGTTAAAAGCAGAATTTATCGTCTCCACACAATAAAAACTGGCAAATATAACACTAGTTTCCTAAAACAACTTTACTAATGTGTCTTGTACAAACATGCCACCCACTGCATTGCACAAAAAGTGCGGAAATAATAAGTCAGAATGTCAAGACAATACATTTTATTGCCCAAGTGTGTTTTCTTAAAAACAAAAGCCGAGGGTCACGACCATGCGACCACACGTACCGCTTACCCAGAAGTTTTGACTTTTAACTAACTACCCGTTTTTATTGGTAAACAGAATTAGGGAAGGTCTTTTTTTGTGTCAGTCAATATAAAATTTATTTTGGGATTTTCAGGGTGATCCTGCAATGATATTAAAATAGTTTGTAACTTTTAAGGGCAAAGGCAAATTGAGATAACTTTTTTATGATTACAGAATCAAACTAGTTTTTTCATGTTATTTCGCCTCCGTGGCCTATCCCACAGGAAGCGTGGGATAAGCCACGATAAGGGTAAAGTAGCCCATGACACTCGGCCACATTGTAGCTTTCAATCAGCGAAAGAATTTTCGATACTGGTGGAAGAACTTCCAGAGATTCATAATTTCTATTACATTATTATTATTTTTATTACTTATATTACGCATTATCACTATTATATTCCGCAATGTGTATTGTCTTTGGTTGTTGGCGGACCCTGACATATTGACATAGGCAATGAACAGAAGACTTACATTCAGTGAATACGAGGCTTTTAGCATTCTTGTATGTTTATATTATTTAATCTGTTTTTCTGTAATGTGCGTTGTATTTGTGCAGAATAAACAATGTTTCTTTCTTTTCTTTCTATATTAGCTGTAAACATTTATTTTTTCAACATATTATAAGTAGATAAATATCATGTGTATTGCACAACACAGAGGAGCTCGTGGCTAAAGTAATAATAGATGCACGGGTCGATCCATCAGGTTAAGTTACGCTTGCTCCGGTTGGTCCATGGATGGGTAACCGTCTTTACATACCGAGACTCCTCCGTGCCTCGGAAAGCACGTTATGCCGTTGATCCCGGATGTCAATAGTGGGCCTTTGACAGTCGTTACGGGCCCGAAAGTCTGACAACCAGTCTTACCAAGGGGTATCGTATTACCCAGTAACTGGGTTGTGGAGGTCAGATAGGCAGTCGCTCCATCTAAAATACGGGTACATGGTATTCAGCTGCATCCGGTTAGACTGGAAGCCGACCCCAAGTTAATCGGGAAAAGGCTAGGCAAATTTGATTGCACAAGACAAACCGAGTAACAAAAACATCATAAAAAAATCTACCAAATGCGTGTCGGACTTCACACATTTAGGGTTTGCTTTGGGTCAACAAGATGCTTATATTGTGAAAATTTCTTCAACCGGTTGACTGTAAAACCTGTGTGATAGATGGACAGACAGACAGACAGACGGACAGATGAACACGTGAGTGACAGCAATAGGGCTCCGTATGGATCTTTTGGGTACAAAACCCTAAAAAGGAAAAAAACTGTCATCCCAGCCAGACGCAACCCGAAAAATCAATCCTCTAACTCAAAACTCGTGTAACCAGCCTGATACAATACGACATATCACTCTTCTTATAATACACAACGACCAAAGAGAAACCGCGGCACAAAGCAAAGAGCACATCGATAATAAAGAGCTATTCGTTGCGTTTAATGACGGAACATCTTGTTCTACCGGCAAATTGGTAACCCGACCCCGCGACCCGTGTGTGGCCGAGGGAGCGCGGAGCGAGTTCCTAATGTGTAGTGTGTACGCTGCCTTAGGACAGCGATGGTGAATGGGAAGACTTTGAATTCTTTTTTTAAATTATTGAGGGTGTAACAGAAAGGTGTGGTCATATTTTAAGAACTGCTTAACTTACCTAAAATTTCACAGGATATTTAAAAAAAAAAAAATGGACTTTCCGTACAAAGTTATCATCAGCTGATCTGGATTACTTTGGGAAGTAGGTACCCAAATTTTTTTTGGGAATTGGCTGTGTCTTCCTTGAACAAAGTTATCTTTTTAAATGAGCAGTTCTTAAAATTCTACCACATCATTCCGTTACACCCTGTAGGTACACCCTGGTTTGAGGGAAATTCGTCGTGTTTGTTTTTTTTTTGGCTATGGTAAGAGTTGCTTTAATAAGTTTACGATGAGATGAGGAATGATTTGAAAAGGGGGTTGGTAAGGATGACGGTTAACTGGATGGAATGGTAAAAGAAAACGTGTTACGCCGACACCAAGTAACAAGGGACTAGGGCAAGAAGCTGATGATTTAATATGTAACTTTTTTTTCAGTGTTTAAATCAAAGGGTTTAGTGTTGCCAAGCATCCTAACTAGGTAAAACAGAGGATTTTCATGTTACTCTAATAAAATTTTATTTGGTTCTAACTCTTCGTCTAAACATGTAACAGTAAAGACTCGAGCCTCATTACAGAAAATATCGATAAATTTCTAGAAAAGAGAAGTATCAATTTCACTCAAACAAAAATTAATAACACACCACCCACCTTTATTCCTCATATCTTAACAAAACAAAACACAAGCACATTAGCAGCCGGTGTGCGTTGCTTACATCAGGTAAGAAAAGTCGGCATATCAATTAGACCATGTGTAATGAAGGAACAACTTCCAGTAATGAGATATAACTTGATACAGCAGGAATACCAACTCTCGTGCTTGCCGCAATTTGAAGAAGTTAGCGGGTTCGTGTAGTAAGAAGTTTTATGTCTAGAGAACCTTGTTTGGGATATAATAAAAGGATACAATCATATTCTTTGAGAAAATATTTACAGCTGGTTTAAAAAAAAATAAAAATAGTAACAATTACGTATCTAAATCACTTCCACTAAAATGTTTTATTTCTTTTAATTTTTCAATAAACAAAAAAGACTGGGCAATTTGGCCAGCGCTTGTAATACATGTTATGTTAATGGTATTAAAATTTAAGATAGTCAGTACTTATTATTAAAAAGAGCTCTTACAACAGAGCCTTATTTAAATACAAACTCTAAACCACTGAAATCGATCGTCTAATCGCTGTTCCCCTATTAACTAGACACGTGTATTACTTGTATCTCAAGCACATGTAATTTATGCAAAACTAGGTAACCTTTACAAACGGGGAGCATCGTTAACTCGCATCTTTACTAACGATTATTATACTATTGGGAGTAATTGGGTTTGTTACTGCGTTCCCATACGGGTGCCAGGGTTACCAACGCACAAAATTATTCCTGGTAACAGTTTGAAAATGGTAACATCATGTTAAAAATAAATATTGAATATGGATTCGTTACATTATGATTTATAGTTTTTATTGCAAGCAAAAAAAAAAAACATGACAATAAAATACACGTGTATATTTTTCCAAATAAAGATACTCTAATGAGGATTAATTAAAACAAGTAGCTGTTATTACCGTCATATTTAACAACTTGCAATAAAAACAACAATAATAAACACCGTAAAAAATAAACTTTTAAACGTTGGACATTGTTTTTTGTTAAAAAAGGCAAATAAAAAAAACTGGTTCACGACAGCCCTTATTATCAAGCGTGCGTGTCAGGAGTCAGCCATCTTTACGATCAACTTATGTGACGTAAGCACGCGAACTCGGGAACTATACTTATTGGTAATGTTGGCTTACGTAAAGCATACACTGCCCTTTCAAAATAAAAGACGTTCATCAACTATTTTAATAAGACAACAATGTATGTTGAAAAATGCCAATGGGTATGCAATGTTGGCCATTGGTCTTGGACCCAATTTATCGATCTGCGTTTCTTAGTATTATTAGTCACTTAGTAATTACAATTATAATTTAAAAATTACTCTTTTAGACATTTAATTTCCGTAAAGGGGCTTGTAGAACCTCTTTCCGATATTGTAATTTGAGTTAATTATGCAAAGATATGAATCAGCACCTTACGCCTATATTATGCGAGTAATGAAATGAATTAATGAAACAATTATCGATTTAACGTTAATTTTGTGCCCTTCCATCATAAGTTGTTTAAGCTTTTATACAAAAGCTAGCTTCTACCAGCGGTTTTGCTGACGTTAAAGTCGGAAATAATACCAAGCAAGGGAACGTACTCCCGAGATGAAAAGTATCCTTTGCTCTCACCAGGTTACGGTTTGCCAGTGTGCCTAAAGTGGGCAAAGTTCGTTTGGACCGTTGAGGTATGATTGTTGAACAAACATCCAGACTTGCGCGTTTGTTACATTAGTAGTAAACATAATTATGTTTTATGGTCGACAGTCATTTAAAGTATATTTTTATATTATATCTAACCTGTACTGTCCCACTACTGGGAAAAGGCTTCCCTCCATCCCTTCCACTGTACTCGGTTCTGTGTTAACTCTTTTTCCCAATTCTCAAGAAAGACATCTAAGTCATCCTGCCATCTCCTTCGTGGTCTGCTGCGGCCTCGTCTTGCGGTTTCACGGCACAAAACCTAAGTATTCCGGGCCTACCGCTCGTTCGACATGCGGCAGACATCTCCAGCCCAGCTCCATTTAAGATGAGCCTTCTGAGCCACTAATTTAAAGTATAGCTTATAAAAAAATAGTACATTGTTCAACCAGGTTGATTGTTTTTAAACAGGCTGTTAGATATTATATACATATGTCAGATTTATAAAAAGTCAATTAGACACTCACATGATAATTAACCGCTCCCACCATATGGGTAAGTCGTGATTTTATAATACAATACATTAAGTAGGTATATGTTTATTGGATGATTGGATGACTCAAACTATTGATCATAACAGAATTTCTATACTTATGACAAATTATCGAGACAATATAAATTATATTTATTTATTTTACAAACACGGATGTGCCAATATTAGAATTTTATTGACATTAAAATTACATCATGACTGTGTGGGTGTCGGATCAGTCAAATATTGTTAAAATACTGTAATACATCATCGTTTAGTATTAATAGAGAATAGCGCTCTTTTAGCAAGGGTTAATAGGCACACATCTGTGGTAACTAAACCAGTACAAGTTAGCCTCGTATTCTTTAGAAACTTCGTACTAGGCTAGGCTATTCTAGGTCAGTATTATCAACGACATGTGGTCGGTCTTACAACTACGGAAGATCTGATTTTGGTTTCCTTTTTTTCTCCAAAGAATCAGTTGTTATCAGAGTCATATAAACACTACTCAAAAGAAGTTTAGACGCAATTCATAACAAGTAGTCATATTGCCATTTTCATAAGCACTGTTTAATACATGGTTGTATTGAGCTGGGCCGCACACATCTACACTTATATGTCATTAACTACGGCTAAGCACTTTTACGCACAATGTTATTAGTATCAAATAAAGTGAAGGGAATACTAATGGTTGCAAAAAAATAACTCCTGGGATATTGGCCCGCTGGGTCCACCAAGTTTACTTGATCTTATAGGTTAGCCTCACATACGGTGATGTATTTAGGTAAAAGAAATAAAATGTAACGACAAATATACATTAAAAAACTTTTTACGAAAAAAAATAAACGCCCATTACCTGTTAAGCAAGTTATAATTTCTTACGTCTTTTTCTAGTGATTATAAGCAACACGTATTTCTTTGTTTTTAGTTTTGATTATTTTAGTATCCAGTATTGTCTACAATAAGTTGATATTTGTAATTCCAAACGCTGATTTGATTAAAAATATCTATTTGGTAAGTTTATTAAAGCCGGTGTCGTTATTGGCATCCCACGCACTTTTTTCTTGTTTCACTGTTTTATTGTCTATAGAGTAAATTATTGATGTGTGGTCTACCAATAAATTAAATTGAATTCCATAATTTTGATGTCCAAGTCATGACAAAAAGTATCCTTGACTACTATAGACAGCAAAGAAAAGAGTTATGAATAAATTCTCTATCACGTCCATACTCTGCAACAATATTCTCTTGGCATACCTAGAAGCTAACAACATCCTCAGTGACCGTCAATATGGCTTCCACCGAAATCGTTCAACTTCAACAATCTTCTAGCGTTTGTCATTCACACCTAGAGTGAGGCCATAGAGAAACACGGGGAAGCACTTGCGGTCTCCCTTGACGTCTCGAAGGCCTTCGACAGGTTCTCACACGAAAGCCTTATTAGTAAGCTTCCTTCCATCGGTCTGCCCGCCGGTTTGTGTGATTGGATTGCAGATTTCCTGAGGGATCGGTCTATCCGAGTGGTCATAGATGGCTGCTCGTCCGGACTGCTAGATATTAATGCCGGGGTTCCTCAGGGGTCGTTGCTCTTGGCACGACGGCAACATTGTTCTTGCTACATATTAATGATCTGCTTAAGCCTGGTACCTTTGGGTATGCAGACGACAGCACTGTCACTGAGAGATACGTGTCAAACGCACGAGCTGGTTGGTCGCAGATCCGGTCTTTCCGAGAGGATAAAGTTGAGCGCTTGAACTTTTCCTAACAGGCTGTTTTTGAATGGGGCGATGCCAATCTGGTCAGGTTCAATGATGCTAAAACCCATGCGTGTCTTTTCTCCGCTAAAAGGAGCCAAATTCCACCCGGCTCCCTCTTTCCGAAGTGTAACCGTGCCGATAACTGATCATCTTGATTTTTTGGTGTCACATCCACTCTCAATTTTGGCCCATATATCGAGGCAAAGGCTCAATTCGCTGCCAAAAGTTTAAAATCCTAGCAAAGGTGAGACGGTACTTCACGCCGGAACAGCTGCTCAATCTCTTAATCAAGCGCAAGTTCGATCGTGTATGGAGTAGGTACTGCTCTCATCTTTGGGACAGATCTGTCTAAACCAGCTTGATGCACTTGAGGCAATTGAGAGGCGCGCCAAGAGGATCGTCGGCAATGATAAGCTCATTGAGTCAAAGCTCCAAAGTCTTGAGCACCGACGCCGAGTTGCTAGCCTGTCGGTTTTCTATCGGTTGCATTTTGGAGAGGGTGCGTCGGCAGTGCGTCTCATTCCGCGAAGCCCATTCCATCATCGGACCACTAGACGTACGGCAATGCGCCATCGGTACATGGTGGACATCCCACCCACACGAACAAAACATTTTGAGAACACATTCATTGTACGTACAGCCTGCTAAAGAGTGCAATTCCCTGCTAGAGTCTGTGTTTCCTGATAGCTACAACCCGGGAGTCTTTAAGTCTAGGTGAATAGATTACTTCTAGGCAAGCGTGCTCCATCTTGGACCACATCATCGCTTACCATCAGGTGAGATAGTGGTCAAACGCGAGCCTATCAATGATATATTTTTTTTAATACTTGTTATAGATTAACATCGAAGCAAAAAAAAAAAACCATTTTCAAAACCATATGCCGCGGTTTTTTAATTATCGCCACGACAATCGAACCATTTTCAGCGCTCTAAATCGCTTTTGCGGGAATTTTCGTTTCACCTTTTACTTGGCAACACTAGCCAATATGGCGGACGACTTAAGGCCAAATTACACGCGACAAGTAAATTATCTTCACAATTACACGCTTCAGACCACAACATGTTCGTAATTGGATAAAGAGGAGGTATATTTTTATTATCCATCGGCCGTAAGAAGGTAATTAATTGATATGACCTCTGAGGAAAATATGATATTTTTGAACTTATTTTGTTAATGCTCCGTGTTATTGTTAATTGATTGATGTTCAATTTTTTTATGGATACTCAATTATGACCTTTCATACTTCTTACTTTGAAGGCTGTTATCTTAATACACGGTATTGTAGCGACATCTATGACGCTACATAGGAACTAGAACAGCTAAATTCCTACATCGCGCAAGCAGAGTTCTCCGCGCGATTTGAACATATACAACAGCCCGAAATCAACTATCGGGCAGTTGCCCGGACCAGACACAACACCCGTCTGGTCGGAGGATCCTCCCTTTTCAACGGAGGTTTGCGGGACTTTACACCCTGTTCCGCATACCTCTAAAATGGTGACCCTCGACTATGAACGTCAGCGCAGCCTTCGTGCAGCTGCTCCAGCGTGACGTCATCATCATCACTTCCTCCAAGCTCTTCAGCAACGAGTCATACAGCCAGCCGACAACGATACGCCGACAAAGATACGCCGACAACGATACGCCGACAACGATAACGCCGACAACGATACGCCGACAACGATAACGCCGACAACGATACGCCGACAACGATACGCCGACAACGATACGCCGACAACGATACGCCGACAACGATACGCTGACAACGATAACGCCGACAACGAAGCGACGCGCCGATCCGACTCACTGGGGCCCGCAGCAGTACTCCGACTCACTGGAGCCTGCAACATCATCCCGACTCACTGGGATATCATCACCGCAGACAGTTCCGACTCACCGTGAACTATGCGCCTCTTCCGGTTCCGACTCACTGGAACCAGCCTTCCACTGGCCCGGCAAGCATCACGTATGATCGACTCATCGAGAAGAGAACAATCGATCTCCGATCTCTGGAGGGGAGTGATGTAGCGACATCTATGACGCTACATAGGAACTAGAACAGCTAAATTCCTACATCGCGCAAGCAGAGTTCTCCGCGCGATTTGAACATATACAACAGCCCGAAATCAACTATCGGGCAGTTGCCCGGACCAGACACAACACCCGTCTGGTCGGAGGATCCTCCCTTTTCAACGGAGGTTTGCGGGACTTTACACCCTGTTCCGCATACCTCTAAAGTATCTTTTAATTTATTGATAATCTTTCAGGGGTAAAATAACTCATAAAAAATCACCCCGTATGGCAACCCTTCATCAATATTAAATTAGAATCGTTCGGGAAGAAGGCCCCTGATTAGATGTTACATGGTATCTAGTGCTCAAGACATGGGTCTAGAGATGGACATTAAAACGGGTTTAACCCATCTCTAATTGTGAATAAATTACAACACACCAGATTCTGACCCTGTCCACTTAATGATAATTTTACTTCACGAACAATACTTAAACTGTACGTTCAAAACACAAATAGATACATAATTTAATTTACTAGTAGATAGATACCTGACAGTATAGTAATTTTAGTGCCTTTAGTAGGTAATTTTGTCTCAGAGTAATGAGCCGTGGCAGCCGTTTATGCAAAACTAGCTTGTGCCACCGGCTTCGCCCGTTTATAATCCCAAGGGAACATATTCGCGGGTTAAAAAGTATTCGATGTCCTCTTATTCCAGGACATGGTCTACTGGTGTGCCAATTTTCATCAAAATCTTTTAAGCTGTTAAGATGAGAAGACAAACAAACAGAGTTACTTTTGCATTTATAAATGGCCTACAGATAGTTGTTCCGGGTGTCTGTGTATGAGAGTTTTACACTATAAGTACAGGAAGTAGGTAATTCCTAGTGCGGGGTAAAGAAAATAATAAAAAATAAAAAAAGTGTACGAGTATGGATGGTTTGCCAGCTCCACAGAACACCAGGACGCCTCTGCGCCAATCCATACAAAACTTTCCATACAAACCGTGCGTGCCAGTGATTGTCACGGTTTACTCATAGAAATTGACGCCCGTGACAATTCTGAATAGGTATGGCGTCTCTAGTGGTGATTCCTTGGTCTATGGCTAGGTTAGCTAGCCAATTGGTGTCAAAAGTCAAATATATTAACATGAAACAATATTGCTAAGTGGATAGGTTGAAAGTGCAGAAGACAGACTGGACAGGTATTTAGAGCTTCTAATATCAGCAAAAAATTAGAAAAATTATGTATGCCGCTGGAAAGTTGGAAATTACGGCTTTTCGAAAAACGTCTGTACCATTAGTATTTAAATTGCAGGTTGCATTAAACATCTTCTTAGTTAACTTAAGAATAAGTAGATGTTAGACTAACAAAACAAAACATAATCGAGAAATAATTTGTTCTGAGTCAGATTTCGTGTAAAAATAGATGTAATACATGTGGTATTACATATTTTTACTTGTTACTGCTGATGAACAGAAGACTTGCCGCTAATCCGTGAGAGCGGAAACTTTTGAACTTGCATGACCAACTAAAATCCTCTTTAAGCAATTTACAATAAGAACTAGAATTATCTCCAACTGCTAATATTCTTGGTAACAAACTTATTTTTTTAGTTAAGTCAAGCAAAAATCGTCTTTGTATGAAAATGTTAAGGCTGAAGGAGTGTGTTTGTGTTAAGTATGTGTGTTGCTAAGTGATCTAGTACACTGGAGATCATGATCGGGTGCCCGAGGCCGCCTCATTAAAGTGAACTAACGATGTAATTGGCACACAGTTGTAGTAACCGCTAAAGTATGAAATTGGATGATTGCGGAAAAGTCCAATCGTTTTAAGTGCAGCAGTTCTCTTTAAATAAAATTAATTGTAATAATTTGTTGTAAAATCATTAAATATTTCATCTTAATTAAACTTTTTTTGCTTATTATTTCTGTGCCATAATTTCCGTGTGAGTAGGTTATATGAAATATCAAGTATATCACAAAAAGAAAAAGAGTGATAAAATTAATTTAATTGATTAAACTTAAAATTTCAAATGAACCTAATAAATTGAAGTTAATAGAAAATGCCAATGTGTGAAAAATATTTAATTAGCTATTACAACTTCTTATCAGATATTATTGCTTAACCTGATTTGATACTTGAACCGCGACAGCGACTAGGCTCCTCACGCTGTATATGCACGCACTACACGCTTAGCCGTTTAATTGCAACCTTACACCTTACTGAGTACGGTTTTCAAAAATATTTACTGTTTTACTCACCACGAATCAACGCGGCCATTTGTTTTTTTTAGGGGGTGGGAAATCATCCTATGACTTCTCCCGCTCTGCTTGAAGCGGGAGGGCGTGTCAGACTCTTACTGACTAAAACCCACCCCTGTTCCTTCCCTGCCCTGAGTGCCCAGGCCACTGAAGAAACACGGGTGGGTTTTAGTCAGTAAGAGTCTGACACGCGCTTCATCCAGAGTGGGAGAAGTTATTTGATGATTACCCACCCAAAAAAAAGGCGGAATATATCTTTATTCCTTAAAAATGTGTTAACTTTTAACCTTAACAATAGATATCAGTTTCAGTTTATTTACATTAATTATAAATTATTGTTGGTAAATACTATTGATAGGTACCTTCTGAAAGCCCGGCTTCCAAAACTAGTTAGTTCACAATCCTCCCGATTGGCAAGTTCCCCCACAGCACTAACAACTGGCAGTCACGCTAAACGGTCGGGCTATGTCGCGGAACAGTGTCGTGTTGCCGGTGGCGCACCCTGCCAGCCGGCCTAGTAAATTGTCTGTTATACCAAATTATATGTAGGTGCAATCAGTCAAGTTCTGACGGGACTTACTTTTTCAGAACCCAGTAAGCACTAATGGATATAAACTACTATCACACTGTAAATTACTGACAGACTGAGTCTGAATATACAAAGTGTATCGGAAATGCACATTGCCTATTTTAAAAACCGCTTCAGCCCGAAGAAATGGAAAACTTTGTTCAAGAATATAATAGAAAATTCCGGATAAAAAATTGACTTCTCATAATAATTTTGATCAGCTGATGATGGTAGACTTTGTTTTTTGTTTTTTTTTTTTTTTTTTTTTTTTTTTTTGTGGGGCGTCTTGCAGGTCAGCCTCTGAGGCTGTCGTCTGCTTAACCGGGCTTGCCTGTGTAGGCTTTAATATATTAAAGCCTCCAGCCAGGACTAGCAGTGAGCAATGCCGCGGGTTAAAGTTAGTTTAGTTTTTTCTCAAATTGAGACATAATCTAGATTTTTTTATGCATTTTGCTCAAAAAACAATTTCTACTTTCGATTTTTTGACAATGGATATGGCACAAAACCCATCAAAAATACAATCAAATCAGCAACCACACATAATAAAAAACAAATAAAAGAAAAAAGAATAGGTATAATAGAACCAGATATAACGCAAACTATGAAATAGTAAAAAAAAAAGCTAACACAAATAGGGAAAATAAAAATTTTTAGTAAGATTTTGTTTTAAAAAACAAGCTTTAGATCCTTGTCATCATGTGTAATGATAAGTGCTTATGATAACAAAACGTACTAGCCCAAATTCAACTAAACTACCTACCATTTGCCATCAGGGAATTCCAGTCCCTACATCCCAGTGCCATCATCAGATCAGGGCCCCAATTCTGTAACTTTGAGTTAAGCAACACTCCATCGACACTCTATCGACACACAACAGACATTATTTTGCCACTGTTGCAAATTTGGTATTCAGCAAAAACTTCAAAATGATATTGACGTAGACCAGACTACCAATTATTACAATAGTCTAATAAGACTACCATTTGGTATTCTATAAATTATTTATCGTCATTGACGATAAATAATTTATAGAATACCAAATGTCAATGACTATTCTATTGAGACACCACTGATACACTATTGTCAAGTTAGATATCTTACAGAATTGGGCCCCAGCTCGATGGTATCATAATATAATATTTGTCACCAGACTTCCTAGAGTATGCCAAATTTCAACCCTATCGGAAACTAATAAATGGTCGAAAAATGGTTTGCAAATTTTGAAGCGGGCATACCTGTGAAACATTGCAAGTTAAATAAAAAACTTGTAAAAATATGCTTATAAAACGACATCACTCAGCAGCTAGGACTAGTAAAACAAAACACATCTCCTATCACTGATCACACTTGCCTTTAAAAAACAACGTGAAAGCAATAATTATATATCTTAATAGGTTCGCGAATCACCGGCCATTAGTCCCCAATTAAGTGAGCACCAAACAAGCCGTGTTCTATCACTGTAATTAAAATATTATAGTCGCGGGTGAAAATAACACCATGGCATGTCCGCTTTCTAACCATCTGATGGTGTAAGTATGCAATTATTGATACAAACTGCTAATACTAACGAGTTAGCAGTTTATGTGTGGGATGTGTCCTAATGAACGAAGATGAAGTGTTAAATTTTGAAGTAAAGTGCAGCCAATCGTTTTTTAGCTAATAACACCCAAGTTTTGTAATGCAAATAATATTATTATTAATTCTTATCACGAAAAAAAAAGATGGGCTCCAAATCCACATTACCATGTTCCTACCCTTGTTCAATATAACTTGGGGTTAGCACAAGACGTTTCCTTCTTCAATTCCGTCATGAAAACTCCCTAAAACATTCATCTCATGCTGAAAAACAACGACTGTCTAAAAGCTCAAAAGAAAGTTTTTAGGAGACTTCAGCTTTTATTATAGAGAAGCAAGAATTGTAAACACAACAATATTTATTTTACTCGTCGTAAATGTAATTTTAAAATTATACACTGGATCTTAACTTCTGTTGTAATCTTTCTCTACCACTTATAGGTTTGCTGGGAAAAAACTCAACGTTGAGTAGCTCGCATAAGTGAAACATGAACTCTATCACTGTATGTTATTACTTGATTTGGTAAACAATAATGATTTCAAAATAAACAACATGTTTTGCTAAGCTATCAGTTTTTTTTCCAATTTTACTATAACACACATATTTTTACCTAATTGAGTGCCTCCATGGTTAGTTTTAAATATCATTTTAAAAACTAGAAAGTGCACTAATTTGTATCAAAACCTGTTAAACTCCGCCAATTAGTACACCGTAAAATTAATAAATCATACCATTTTGTACACAAATCCTAACTAACCTATTAAAAGAAATCACAACTAACAAGCTGTCTAGAAATCATAATTTGAATCTAGCTATTAAAAAACCGGCCAAGTACATGTCGGGCCACGCGCGGTGTAGGGTTCCGTAGTGTTTCTGACTTGGAAGGGGCATTATATTTATTACATCAACATATTAATTTCGTTCACGTTCGGTTTTAAATGAATAAAAAGTTTTTATTTTTCCGAAATGTTACATTTATTTACTACCCGTTTTAAATGTTAATTATGTAACATTTTCACGTAAGATTTTTTTTTTAAGGATTTTGTGTTTTCATTCATTTTTCATGTTGGGCGACTATACTCTTAAACTAACAGAGTTAACTTAGCCGTGATAGGTTTCCTTCAAATATGTAACGGAAAGGTGTGGTCATATTTTAAGATCCGGTTAGGCCCACGGAAAAGAACAACTTTTTCTAAGAAAAATTTTTCAAAAAAAAATACAACCGACTTCTAAAAATTGCAAAATAACTTTAATTTCGGAAGTCGGTGTATATATTTTTTTTTCTTCGTTATTTTTTTTTTGTTTATTTTACACTTTTTAGATTTTCTTTTTTTTATTATTGACACCAGAAGTAAAAGTAAATATTTAAGTTATGTCCGAATGGATAACATGGAATTTGAACATTTGTAGACAACCAAAACGTCATCTGTGTATACATATTTTTTGTTTATGTTGATTTCAGTAGTGTGAAGTCAGTATCGACTTAGCTTAGCAAAACGCTAAACACTTAGTAAACTTTGGGTGACAAAGCTCTAAGCTGGCAGATTGCATAATTGCATAATAATCAATCTTTTTATCCGGCCTTAACTGCAGAGAGACCACACTCACAGAAACAATGTACACGTGAACCTGTTAACATATCCTAAACCAACCCACCTTCATGAAATAGAATATCTACAGATACAAAGGTGATCTTTTCGCTGACAGCAATAAATCTACCAGACAACCTTGGAATGGACTGAACGAAAGAAGACAAGAGGATATTAAAATCACATCCAACACCAATAACCTTTATAAATGCCAAACTTTCCTCCACGGATTCGAGTCACCAACAAGACTTCCTCAGCCCGGGGCAGCAGCCACATTATCGTTTTTAAACTAGCCCCAATCACGAGGTAATGTGTTTTAAATATGACGAACATAACACGCGGCGTCTTTGATATAAAACGGGACAGATACTTGGTTATGTCTTAGTTTCATAGCAGGTTTTTTTGGTTGGCATTTCTTTTGAGGCTACATGTCAGTGAATTTTTCCATACATCATTTTGGATCTTGTTCTGGCATACATAGCAACTAAAGTGATATCTAGATACTAAAGTACGTAATAAAAATCTTAAATTCACTGACCAACAAGCGACAATCCACAGCTTAAAAACCACTAGGTTTAGAAAAAAAATAAAAAAAATTGTACAAGAGTTTTTTTAAATATTTTTAAGGAGTTTTTGATACGTAAGTTTTTATGGCATTTCAGCATTTTTGCCGATGGGACATCACATTGTTGCCCGTCTGATCGGATTTTCTTTACGCTAAAATTACTGGTTCTGTACGACTAAAAACACTCGATTTCAAATGAAACCAAAAAATTTTAACTTTAATAAATTATATTTATAGTATTCATAATCAACACATTTCCATTTAAAAAACAAATTAAGAATAGAGAAACAAGTCCATAGATCATAGGTGATTAGAGATAATTATAAAAACCAATAGTATCACGTAGTTTACGATATCGACTTTCACGAGACCTTGGAGATGAATAAATTCTTTAATTATATTAGGTAGTTGACTGACTTATACACAATTTTAACAAGTTCAAGGAGGTATAAAGAATTTTGTGGGACAAGTCGCAAAATAATTTTTTAATCGAATCGGCTATTCTGTCATAAATATTCATTATAAAAATCTAATTATTCAAAACATTCCATAGCCAGAAGCAGACTATTACCGACGATCTAAAAACTACCATAAAACAGTAGCAGATTTAATATCATAAGTGTTAGCTGTCATGTCTATAATCTCTATCAAAATCCAGCCGAAATAATTTTATTTTTATCATAATCTCAAAGAGAAAACTGCGAGTAATTACACATCAGACCCGACCATAAAAACTAAAGGCTTAAATCCGAAAATAAAAATTAAAAATAAATCTCTCACTTTTTATCATCACTAATAAGTTTTTTCAACAAAAAACCAATTTTGTCGGTTCTAGTTAATATAATTTTAGTAAGTAGCCGTGATGTGCCATAAAATGAAGAGAATGACGTCATAAAATGTCGTATTAAGCTTTAGTTAATGAGAACGGCGGAACTTTTGAAGATAAGTTGCAAAAGCGTCGAGACTCTTATAAGTATGCTAATTTCAGTAATTTTATTAATTTAATGCGGAGATCGGATTTGACGCGCGGAGATTATTGACAGCCTGCTTTATATCATAATATGTAGATATAAAACTATATTTATGTGATTCTCGTAAATAAAAAGTCGTTTATAAGAGTTTGTGAGATGATGAAGTTCATTAGTTATTTGTAATTAGTTTCTAGTAGAAAACGATGGCTCTAGTTAGTTACTGATAAAGCATTATTATAACAACACTCTAGTATTCCCCAAAGAATTTGGTGGAGGTGAAGCTATGCTCACAATGGGCCTCATCAGAAGGCTTACAGTCACCCAAAGGGCAATGGAGAGGACAATGCTCGGAGTTTCCTTTCGTGATAGAATCAGAAATGATGATATCCGCAAGAGAACTAAGGTTACTGACATAGCCCGAAGAATCGCCAAACTGAAGTGGCAGCGGGCAGGGTACATTGCTCGCAGAACAGATGGTCGATGGGCTGAAAAGTTCTGGAATGGCGACCGCGTACTGGAAGACGCTTCGTTGGAAGGCCTCCCACAAGGTGGACCGATGACCTGGTGAGGGTCGCGGGTAGCCGATGGATGCGAGACGCACAGGACCGATCATTGTGGCGACACTTGGGGGAGGCCTATGTCCAGCAGTGGACGTCTTTCGGCTGAAATGATGAACCTATGGACACCTAAAATGCTTGCAAACACTTATTAGAAGCTCCGACGTCATTGTCATTCAAAGTTCTAACAATAAATTCATCATTAGTCTCTATCTCATTGTTAACAAACATGATGTCATCTTCGCACCAGCTTCCGTGTGGTTAATCGCTGTCATCTCATCAAAATCTCTAAGACATTAGTTACACTAACTGGTTACTTGTTACGCGTAGTTATTCGCATACCATGATTATTACGGTACGTATTGTGAAGAGGCGAATTTAGAGATCACACGTGTACCGGTAAGATACCGGTAGAAACGACGTAGATACCAGACGAAACTAAGTATATACCGGTAGAAACAACGTTTAAATGGGTAGAAATCACGAGTTAGATGTTAAGAGACTTTAAAGTTACAACGCTATGGTTAAATAACATACTTACCTAACATCACTTGTGGAATAAAATTGAAAGCTATCCTTTTTTATAAATAAATTATGTGGTACAGGTATAAAAACGTTACAAATAGAGACTTTCGCATTAAATTAATTTGTCACTTTCGCAATTATGAAAATTAAACAATTATCCTTTGACAACGGTTAACGTATTACAAAAATTTCGCACACTGTCTTTTTATCATTCATGTCTCTTCAACAGCATCAGACTCAAGCACCAATTAAATGCCCTCAAAAATCAGGTCTTCATTATCGAGTTAAGATACTCCGACACTTTAATGCAAGGCGCATTCATTTCCGTGTCAACGATGATTACGGCACAATCAGGTGTCAGGTTCGATTTTAGACAGTTGTAAAATCGAAAGTGGGAGCCAGATAGTCTCGCCGCTCTCGACCAGCCCGAGTGCCTGAGGTCGGGTTAATCGCTCTTTAATAGCAGCGGCACTTTACAAAGAGCGGGCTTCGCCACTGGCGTACGGAAGGACCAGGAATGCGTTTTGAAATATTCTAATTGCTTAATACCGCCCTTGTGTAGCGTTGTTTTAGGTGTTAGTCATAATCATAAGTGTTCGTTTTAATCTTAATCTTTAATTAATTGACACTTAAATTAAAACGCAAACGATTCATCTTTTCGAAACTTAATTTCGCAATCTTTATGAAAACTGCGAAAATGTTTGCACTCAAAATTTTCTGTTTTCATTTCTCGTTGTGTCGGCATCAATGGAAAACCGCAGCTAGTGAGTGGGTGTCATGAATGGCTCGACACAATGGCGTTATGGCGGCCGCCGGCTTCAGAACTGAGCGCTGGGCCCGCCAAGCGATGTCTCAACTCTCGAGATGGGTCTTTAATGGATGGATGCTGGCTTTATTGGAATGATAAGAGCGTTATAAAGCCGATGAGTTTTGGAAGGACGTTGAAGGTTAGCTTTTGTGTTGGAGATACCTATACATATATAAGTGTCTTATGACAATAGAGTGTTATTCCCTGAAAGTTTAGACTTATTCAAGATAAGTAAGTAATTTTAGTAGATATGTGACCCGGCAATTTGAACAAGTCTTAGAATCTTTTGAAGCTCATCCAGCTCATAAAATATATTGCTATTAACAATATTGTTCTTCAGACTAAGTAAGTGCCAATTATATCAGCGCCAGACATATTATTCTCGTCAAAAATAATAATAATGGCGTTATATGGCTGCCATAACTTTAATATTGTGTCGGTGACAATGGACAACTGTTATAACTTATAAATGAATCTGATACCGTGAATAGTCCCGCATAAAAGCATCGAACGCCGATGGGCCTGAACAATTTGACCTACGTGTCGACTAAGTAAAATTGAAAGTTCTCGATAGCTAATCGATACAGAAATATCCTAGCACAAAACTAGGGAACTGTATATGGATTCTATGGAATCATTTTGACCGGTTTTCCAATGCCGTAAATTAGACTTAGTTTAATAAAATCGAGACTGCATCTTTATTAGAAAAATTATGTTTTCGAAGTCCAGTAGCTATGAGTTGTGAGACATTTATTACGTTGCTTATAAATTTTTATTGTTAATAGGTTAATGGAACACGCAACAAATAAATTACTTAACGCAATAAGGATTAATGTACTTCAAAACTACCGGCATGTAAGTCGGGCTAAGATTAGCGAATTCGTTCTACTTTTTGTAGGATTGAAATCTCGTAAATCTATTCGATTTCATTTGGATTTTAATCGAGCATTTTTTTTTAATTTCTCGCCAGGCAGAGGCACTAACACCCGCTGTTCGTCATATCGCTGTACGTGACCGCGGCCTTCTTTGATATACATCCTTTTTTCTCTTAACATTTACACGTTTTTTTACTTTTTATTTTTGTTATTGGTTACAATATTATCTGGCGGCTACCGGTCGAAGCAAAGGGCTGTTATAATTTAGTTTTATTTATGCAAAATAAAAGTGATACTGGTGAGATTTATAGAGGCGCGGGTGGCCCTTTAGCTGTGAGTTTTAATATTATGTTCGTTTATCATCTGTTTTAAGCATTTAACTTTCTTTTGCATTTTGCCTACATAGTAAGTGGACAAGAATACAAGATTAAATAGTTTTAGCACTTATTTTCTTATTCTTCAACCGTATCTAGCTAGATTGATTTAAAAAATGGGAAATATATACATAGTACATATTTTTATCGTTTAATATTCTGAAAATACTTAGAAGTTTAAAATCGATTTAGATTCAAATTATGAATGCACGTACAGATGTAGTAATTCTGTGACTAGTCTGTCTGTCTAGAAACATTTCAATTTGCCGTCGGCAAATCAACAGTGCGCGAAATTATTTCGCTTGCAGACAAAAATAAACATGAAATGAAGACGTTTTAAAATGAAAAACATTATTTTTCTTTTTCATTTTACTTACTTATACACTTATAGCCTTATTTATAAAACTCGCAAACCATATAGGTACATACTTAGTTTAAATACTGGTTAGCGGATTCTAAATTTAAATTCTGTACAGAAAATTTTGAATTTGAACCTGCTAAGCACCGTTTAAACTAATCACATGGTATTTTTTTTATAAATAAGGCCCTTAGTGTTCTCAGCTATATCACACGGATGGACTGTATGAAAGCTAACACGGCTAGAAAGAGATGACGACTAATAGAGACCCAAGCAAATGGGAAAAAAGAAAGAGAAAAATGCTGATGATAATGGAAGTTTTAAATTAACACTTTTAATTTTCTTTTTGTCATAAATAATTTTGCTAGCGTTCAGCATAGGTAGCATAATTAGCCTTTTAAGGCCCCTCTCGCGGTCCAGTGGCGCCCTCATTGAATAAAAAATCGTAGCTTATCACAGAAAATAAATATTAAAAAAACCAACTTCACGTTTGTTACAAAGGGGATAAAGAATTTTTACGTTGTTAAAACAGGTCTCAAAATGTTTCGTATCCAAAGTAGTAGGCAAAAGTGTCAGAAATGGCCGTTTTTGGCACTTTTGCCTACTACTTTGGATACGAAACATTTTGAGACCTGTTTTAACAACGTAAAAATTCTTTATCCTCTTTGTAACAAACGTGAAGTTGGTTTTTTTAATATTTATTTTCTGTGATAAGCTACGATTTTTTATTCAATGAGGGCGCCACTGGACCGCGAGAGGGGCCTTAAAAGGCTAATTATGCTACCTATGCTGAACGCTAGCAAAATTATTTGAAATGGCCGTTTTTGGCACTTTTGCCTACTACTTTGGATACGAAACATTTTGAGACCTGTTTTAACAACGTAAAAATTCTTTATCCCCTTTGTAACAAATGTGAAGTTGGATTTTTTAATATTTATTTTCTGTGCTATGCTACGATTTTTTATTCAATGAGGGCGCCACTGGACCGCGAGAAGGCCCTTAACGTCCCCACTGCTGGGAACGGCCAGCTCGCTAATAGAGGGAATGGGCCTCAATCCACATGTCTTCGATTTTGTGGTTCTAGGACATACCGGTTTCCTCACGATGTTTCCCTTCAACGTTTTGAGAGCAGTGGTGATGAAATAATTTACTTACACAAAGTAAAGTGCCTGCCAAAAAAAAAAATAGTAGGTACCTGCTGAATTGGAACCCACAACCTACGTCTCGTAAGTCGGAGCCGTTACCGCTGCTCTTGATAATAATTTTGTTACCTCTCCTTTATTATACAAAAATAAAAGTTCTGTAGCATTAACTACAGTGAAAAATTTTACTATCAAAATAGTGCAGGCAGATTACACTTTACCTACGTACTATTTACCTGAAGCTAAGCAATTTGCACCCATACCAAGAACTTAGAGCAACCATGAAAAACAACAGTGCATAATTAGAGCCAAGTTGTTAGTCTAGCAAACTCTAGCTTTCAATAATCTGCATACTAGTCCATTTCCCCGACTGGACTGTTTGAGGCAATTGCCGTAACCAATGCCTTAGCATGAAAACAATTTGAATTTATTACGAGAAACGCGCTTTTCTAGAGAAACTAATCCGAATTCAAACTTGGAAGTTCGAAGTACAAACGGTCATTTTGCTCTTAATCTCTATGGTGCCGACAGGGATTTGAAATTGGAAATTTGGATAGAGTGGTCCTTTATTGGTCCTTCGTGGCGGAGTTGGTGGCAAAGGTTCAATCATTCTCAGGAGTAGACTTTCATTATAGCAATGAGCACCATATTTTCTTAACATATTTCTTTATTATCTTCATCTAATAGCCTTCATCTAGACTCATCTTTCAAACAGTTCATTCATCGTTTTGTTTGGTCTGCCACTACTCTTATAGCCATCCACCTCATCCTTCAGTAATGGACAAAAAGTTTTGGTTTTTGACCTTTACTCTATGGACTACTACTACTCGATAATGGTCGAAAAACTTCATTGGAAATTCTAATAGGTTTCATTGTTACAATTTAAGATTGACACAAAGTCAAACGTCCAGGTCTTTTAGTTCCTTTTTCACCGTCGGCATCAGTCAAATATACAGGGTGTTCAAGACAGGTCACCCTGCTCACCTCAAAGTCGTAAAGGTGTAGGTGTACCAACATCGTAAAATATACAACAAATGACTTTTAAAATGTTCTCTAAATCTCACAATAACGGCTGTTCCGACCAGGTATTAGAAGGTCCCGAAACTAATCGCCACACACGTATCTCATTCGTCAAGGTGGAGTAAAACAAGAAGATTGCATCACCCGGGAATCGAACTTGGAGTCGCGAGCCCGCCGCCGACGGCTCATTCATAAAATCCGGTATTAGAGACCAATATAACCTTTTATGCGTTTGTAATTGTAGAAATTATCCGTTTCCGGGCTGTAAGTGATATTTTCCGTATTTTTAAAGGAAATATTAAAAATGAAGATAAATATATAAATAAATATATAATAATCTTGTTAGGAATGAGATTAAAAGGAAATAAAAAAGTGGATTTACGTTAATTCCTAATTTTAAACATTGTCGGAACCGGAAAGTGTCAACTTAGGAACGACATCTTATTATTAAAGCAGGTATTTAATTATATACAAAGCTATAAAGAAACCCGAAAGTCTACAATCCAAGAAATAAATTACAATTGAGCACAAACAGCAAATTCGACTCGAACAACATCCAGCTAAAACGCAAAAGTCCCTAGTCACCTCAAAACCTTAAAATCTTACACATCCAACAACGAACCAGGCTTTCAAACCAAGAAGTATAAAACGAAATGGCATCGGCTGACGGGAGGGGTGTTAGAGCGAGACGGCAAGCGCCGCACGAGCGAGAAGTCTCACAGCGGCCGGCTCAAAGCAGGCGGCAAACGCCAAAGGCGGCGGCGAGCGCTAATTGGAGAGCGCGCCGCTTCAAAGTCAGCCGCCCGCGAAGTTTATATTAGGCAGGTACACACTAGCTACGATTGATTAATTTCACCGCGAGATGGCGAAGCAATTAGTAAGCCTTTGTTAGGGTCACTCGATACGGTTCTTGATGCGTTTCGGTTTGAGACTGTCGCGGCTGGAATCTTATTGGAGTGGGCGGAGGATAGCTCTGGCATCCGGACAAGAGGTCACAGGGCTGAAGTTGGTGGGATAGACGAAGCTGAAGCCAAAATAGAACTTGAAAGAGTTAGTTGGAAGAGACAAAAGTGTTGGCAATGCATTCAGTTCAAAATGTTCTTAACCTGTGAGTTCTAATTACGAAGAAGAAGTAAAAGTAAAGAAAACACATCTAAACTAGACTAAATAAAGTTAAAACTGATACTGAATTTTAAGTTAGTTGGTAGGTTAATGCAGAAACTTGCAATAAAGCCGTAAAGTGTATAACCAACCACCCAAAAACAAAGAGCAAAGTAGAACAGAACACAACAAACAATTTAACCAAGACACCGATGACCCGAAACTATGCAAAGAATTACAAAACGGTTACCGTGAACAGGCGTTCAATTCTTTAGCGTTTACTAGAAAACGCGTGTAACTCCGCACTGAAGAACAAAGAGATCGCCTTCATTGTACCACCCTACCGAGTACCATTTACCGGGATCTCCGTTAACTGTTGACACTAAGCCCGATTTCCTACCAATTCGACACAGCTTCTCTCATCTACTTCACCAACTCGTCATTACTGTCCATCAATACCTTAGTCACCAAAGAATAAAGTTTCAATTCGTTTGGTGAAACTGTTTTAAGGTGTGTTTCGGGTTTCCTTTCGGATCTTTTTGATAAGGCTTAAAGGGCTCAGATTGGTAACAGACAGATGATTGAAGGTGTAAATCATGATGATAGGTGTATGTAGGTTAATCAGATGGACGGGATTGTTCGCATTTAGTTTTGTACTGCGAAAATTATGGGTTTATCTTTTTTGTTTGCCGCTTGATCTAAAGGCTTTAAGCTTATAAAGAAAATCATGTTATAAAGGTTCAAGGTTATCTTGCATTGTATGGATTTTATTAATGTTCGATGTTTATTATTCTTGTTTCCATTCATATTTTGTTCTGCATCAAATCCTTCGTTTTTCACATTCCTGCCTGCCTTAACATCCGTCTATAATTCTCTCTTCTTTACAAAATTCTTACTTCTATTTTTTTTTACATTGTTGCTCTGTACTCTTTTCGTCCAAAACATCTTCATTTATATTTTAACCTACAGGGCTCAATGTTCTCAACAAAACATTTCAATTTCATATTTTCTATATTCCCAAAGATTACGTGTTGCGATTGCGATTTCCCGAAAGAAAAACACCCATATGAAATAATATATTACATCCCTAACCCACTAAACGCAGGTCTAGACACCTACCACCCATTAAAAACCCATAATGAGCACAAAAATCCCACAATTACATAGGAATGTCTGTCGAAGCGCTTCCAATTCGTAATAAGAGGTTATGGTATCAAAATAAGTGAACATCAGGATGCTACAGATAAGATCGGACCTCGGGCGGCGATGAAATGGCTCAATCTAACGCTGCGCGTGAGTCCCGAGACCTGATTGGATGGATCGAGCGTGCCTGTGATTTAGTGACTCAATACATGAGGGAGATATGCTCTCTGGAATTTGGTGATGGCCATTTGGATTTCAGTGAGGATTTTGCTGAACTACAAAGAGATAAGATGGATTTTTATTTTATAAAAGAGTGGCCATTGTTTATATGTGCCTGATATATTTAGGAGATTGGGTGATCTTGAGGTACAATATAATTAAGAAATAAGAATCACTAAAAATGAAGATATTCAAATCTCCATTTTTAGCATTAGAGAATAAGAAGATGTGATGAATGATTTTAAAAAACCTCGAGGATAAACTAGCTCTAAGTTAGAAGAAAAAAAGAAATCTCAACGAATTGTATCAACCGTTTTTGTTTCTAAAATAGTCTATTTATTTATCAGAAACAAATAAAATCTGCCACAATGCCGGCACTCTATAGACGGTGTTACCTTAACACAAAATGGATACCTACGCGAAACAAATAAATACGATCTCAGTGAGAATCGAGATATTGTGTTCGGGCTTGGATCCTCGCCCGTGGCAAAACGGTAATTGTAAATTATAATCGATTCAACTGAAACACGCGCTTCTACTAAGATAGTATATCTGCTACTGTGGTTACGGAGATTTGGGGTATTTTGTCTAGTTGGATAGTTTTTATTAGGCTTTAGTAATGTGCAGAGAGTATCTTCATAGATGTCTTTATTTTTATTGTTTGGTTAATGGTCGCAAGACACTTATGCAGCTGACAATAGTAATAGCTTTTATAAGTTTGTTAACAAAAAACTGAAGTACCATAGCTGCACCAGAAACGAGATTCCTGACAGAACAGATTTAACGTGGAAGAGGCTGAGAAAAGATGATTTCCATTGCTGCCCTAGTGGAGTTTTCATCAGTTGCACCAAAGGATGTGTTCATTAATTTCAAGGGATATAAACCCATTCAATCGACCACAAACGTTCGAGAGAATTAATGTGGCCCTTGAAGATCTCTTCATAGTGAAACCCCTGAACTTACACTGTGTTAATCTACGCATAATATTCTCATGCCAAGTCACTAGTTGACCAGCAAAGTTATGAGTATGACGTAAGAAAATGCCCATTAAAGACATCATTAAGTTAAAGCGCCAACTTTTGAAGCAAATATTTATAAACTTAAACTGCAAAGCATTCTCCCTTGCAAGCACGGTCATAAACACTTTGACTTAGAATAACATAACACTGTGTTATAACTTTAAAACAATGTGTACGGAACTCCTCAACAGGGCAATGGTCGTACTTAATCAATTATTCATTATGGAACTCTATAACGTCTCTATTTCTGAGTTTTACGGCGTTTCAGTGCACATTTCTAAGTACTGGCGTCTATAATGTTGTATAAGTATAGTACTGGTGATTTAATGTAGTGTTTTCTGTACGTAAATGTATGATTACTATGAAGTTTTCTCGTTGACAGTGGTGGGATATGAGAATGCTAAAAAGGATATGTGGTGTTACACGAATAGATAAAATAAGAGATGAGTACATGTAATGGATTTTTTTAACCGATGATAGTCTCGCGTTTGATCACTATTTCACCTGATGGTTAGCGATGATGTGGTCGAAGATGGAGCACGCTTGCCTTGAAGTAACCTATTCACTCTCGACTTAGACTCCGAGGTTGTAGCTAACAGGAAACACAGACTGGCAGGATAGTAAACACCGCAATTTTAACTTATATCTTACGAGAGAGTTAAATCTCGATATAATGTGAATAGATCGTTGCTAATATTATAATGAATCCAATCCAAATTCGATAATTTACAATGTAATGAAAATAAAAAATTCACGATTTCACGGAAATTATGAGTATCATAAACTGACGGTGTTTGAAATTATACGATGACATATATGTATAAGAGGAAGTATTAAAGTGGCACCGGTACCTGAAAAAAATTATAGGCATATGATGCGGAGGAATGAGTAAGAGTCATGAGAAAACGTTGATCATTAATGTGGAATTGAGAACGGCTATAAAAGGAGAGAGAACAAAGAAACTTTGGATGGACTGAATGAAAGATGGCATGGCTATAAAGGGATGTATCCAAGTAAATTGGCATACAGCAAGAGTGAATGGTGGGTAGGTCTCAAAATGAATCTTTTGTTTCTCCAATCCTTCATTTAAACTTTTAGCTTTATATGGGTAATTTTGTCTAAGTTTTCCCCTGCTGTCTAGTCTTCCTATTCATATGCATTCTATTTGAAAAGACTTGGCTTCCGTGCCCACATACTTGTAACCATTTTATACTCCTACTTATCCATTGCCGGCCGTTTACTAAAATCATAATAGCACATACCATGCTCTGCATACACCACTATTTAATCCACATATGAACTCACTACATTAAAGCATTTCATAAAAGCCCTTCCCTGAAGAACCGGTCTTGCGCACGTGGCGCCCCTGGTGGTCGATATCGTAACTAATCGGCGGCCATTATCATCATTACGTCTGCTGTTTCAAACGATCAGTATTTAAATTGTAACTCGGGTCGAACATCAATAAAATTAGCTATCATTACTTGTTTTGCGAGGAGTGATGTTTAAATTGGGATAATGTTTGGAGGTTATGAAATGAGAGGTCCTGAGGCGAAAGGTGTTTGAGTATGAGGTGTGGCTCTTCTAATAGACCACCCTGTACCTTTTCGTAGGTGGTCGAAAAGTGTACAGCTACATTTTTGCAGAAATAACATTGAAATTACTAACATATTTGCCGTAGCGGTCTACAAAAAGGAATGGATAAGATGCTACTTAGAGATTCTAAAAAATTTACATGCCAATAGCCTTATATTTATATATATATTTGACTGCCTTATATTTATATTTGACTGGCCTGTTGGTCTAGTGGTTAGTGACTGGCCTGTTGGTCTAGTGGTTAGTGACCCTGACTGCTATGCCGGAGGTCGTGGGTTCGATTCCCACCCAGGACAAATGTTTGTGTAATGAGCACGATCATTTGTTCTGTGTCTGGGTGTAATTTATCTATAATATGTATGTATTTAGAAATATATAAGTATGTTTATCAGTTGTCTAGTACCCATAACACAAGCTCTGCTTAGCTTGGGACTAGATGGCGTTGTGTGATAGTTGTGGAATATTATTATTATTATTATATATATATTCCCCGGCCTACAGACGGCGAGTAATGGGTAGCTCGCCGTACGATCAGCACCAAGCCCGAGTGTTCCACGCGCGCCTCAAAGAATTGTCAGCAATAATGACGGGGCCCGTCATGGCCGATGCCTGCCCAGGGGTTGTGGATAAATTCTAAACAGAGTTACCACACCCCTGGGCACTCAGGGCAGGGAAGGAATAGGGGTGGGTTTTAGTCAGTAAGAGTCTGACACGCCCTCCCGCTCCACCTTAAAGCGGGCGATGTCATTGGATGATTTTCCACCTCACAAAAAAAATAGCCTTACCTATATTTGAATTTATTACCCGACTGCAAGGAAAGGGTTAAGTTTTTCGCGCGTATCGGGTATTTCCAACGTAAGTCTAAACTTTCATGCAAAAATTGTAGTTCCGTTTCTAACAGAGAATCGTTAGTCTTAAAATAACCATTGGTATTGTTAGCAATTCGTCAATAACATTTCATTTTCATTGTACGAGTATTTTTATGGATGACAGTCATAAGAGTTAGCTGTGACTGATCATCCTAAATGAAAATAGTGGGTATTGTTTACCAATCATAAAATAGTATTGTTTAAGATACAATGCGAAGCCTCAGTAACATAACAAACGTTGCAAGATGTAACAATCAGCTGTAAGAATGTCGTCAATGGGCCCTAAAATTAAACCAGCATTGTACAGAATGCAAATACACAACCAGGATGATGTTAAACCCGCTGGACTAAATCTGAAGAACAATACCTCTACAAGGTAGCATAAAATAACCTAAGCATAATCAGCATAATCAGCTCGTGAGTAAAGTAATAACAGCGGCATGGGTCGATCCTTCATGAGTCCATGGATGGGTGACCATCTTTACATACCGAGACTCCTCCGTGCCTCGGAAAGCACGTTAAACCGTTGGTCCCGGCTGTCAATCGTGGCTCTTTGATAGTTGTTACGGGTCGACAGAAGCCCGCAAGTCTGACAACCAGTTTGACCAAGAGGTATCGTATTACCCAGTAACTGGGTTGTGGAGGTCAGGTAGGCAGTCGCTCCATGTAAAATACTGGCATTCAGCTACATCTGATAAGACTAGAAGCCGACCCCAAGATAGTTGGGAAAAGGCTAGGCAGATTGAGTCTTACAAGATACGCTAGCAGAGACTAGTCTTGTTAAATTATATTGTTTAAATTACGAGTCATAACACTCAGCCATACATTCAAACCTGCATCATTCGGAATGCAAATACACAATCAGGATTAAGCCTAGCCAGCTAAACTCTTGAAGAACAATGCCTCATACTAGTCACTCAATTCGCCTGACTATTAATACTCGTCTAACTCCAAAACGTTCTGAAACAAAACACACATTGGACCAAACGACCGACTCCACCATGTTTAATTAAACCGCCTGCTATTATTACTACTGATTACCCGTAAGCCTGCTTTAACTGCGGGCATTCGATTAGTCAACGCAGGATTAGAACAACAATAGTGTATTTATAGCCTAGGTTTGTACCAAGCGGTTATTGTATCGAGCAAATCGACTGTTTATTGTGATTTGTGCCACCAGCCTTATGGGTGTATGTGTGTTGGGGAAATTGGACGGTGGAATGAAATAATGAATCAAGCGACAGTTTTCATGAAAATTATAAATCGAGTTCACAGTTTCTAAACAGTCCAGCCCTCTTTAGCCATATTACTTTTCTAATATCTTTTACGCTAATACTTCGCTAACGCTTAGTACAAAATGTATGGCGATGACATTGCCACCGTAGAGAAGCGTCACGTGACTTATCGCAAGTAATGTCATCGCCATACATTTTGTACTAACCGTTAGCGTAAACGATAATAGAAAAGTTATTACTTTTCTATTAACTACTTTACTTTACGTTTACTTTTCTTTTCTAGAATAGAATACTCTTTATTATGTATACCATATACTACTACAAACTAGGGGTCTTAAAGTCAAGAGTGAATAGGCTTCTAGGCAAGCGTGCTATGTCGTCGACCATATCATCGCTTACCATCAGGCGAGATTATGGTGAATCGATAAAAAAAAACAAATACAAAAAAAGAAAAGGTGTAATTTTTTTGCAAACCATTTTTTTGTTTTCTCGCTTGATTCATGGTTCCATACCACCATTCAATTGTTTCAGTGTGTGCTACGTTTCGAATTCATTTGTTTTTTTTTTTTCATTACCTATTTGTTCTGATTAAGATCGCTTTTGTCATAATGTGAACGAACTTTAATGAATTTGTATTTGAAGTGAGATTTAGTTCTGAATTAGTTTTATAGATGCCACCGGGTTATTTTAAACATTGTTAGTTTACAATAAATCGGGTGAGATTGTAAACTCTTCTCCATAAAACATGGACATATTTTAAACTATTGAATTTGGATGGGATTTATTATAATTATATCTCTTCTCGATATCTGTTATCGAGAGGAGCTCGTCGCTAAAGTAATAACATCCGCACGGATCGATCCATCAGGTTAAGCTACGCTTGCCGGGGTTGGTCCATGGATGGGTGACCATCTTTACATACCGAGACACCTCCGTGCCTCGGAAAGCACGTTAAGCCGTTGGTCTCGGCTGTCAATCGTGGATTTTTGGGCGGGTCGTCAGAAGCCCGAAAGTCTGACAACCAGTCTTACCAAGGGGTATCGTATTACCCAGTAACTGGGTTGTGGAGGTCAGGTAAGCGGTCACTCCATGTAAAATACTGGTATTCAGCTGCATCCGGTTAGACCGGAAGCCGACCCCAAGATAGTTGGGAAAAGGCTAGGCAGATTGATCTGTTATCGAGAGCTTATGATTTTGCCAAATTTATAACAAACTTATCGTGTTTTCAATTATCCGGTGACATAAGCAATCAGCGTTTTACATACACGTTCACCTTCGCAAAACTGTAGCTAAGCCATTAAATCAATTAATTCTGCGGAACCTTTATTAATCACTGTTTTAATGACAGCACAGTTTCTAAAGCACGATGAAGTACATATAAATCAAGTAGAATTTACATTAAAAGATAGTTGCATCTATAAAGCGATTTATAGAAAAGCTAAATTAAATTGTATAGTACGCTAAACGAAATTACTAATGAGATCTTAGGCAAGTAAGATGTTCAACTAATTCACAAACTAATAGGCTGTCAAATATTTAAATTACCCAGCGGCTTCCTACTCTAAGATTGAATGCGGTTTCGTTACAAAACGCTATAGCCCTACAACACTGTTTTCCAACAACCAACATTAACCAACGATTTCTTAACACTGTGTCTCAAATTCTACGTAGTCTGAACACAAAGCGACACGGTGTGTTAAAATGTCAGATTTGGAAATGGGTTACGCCTGAGCTTTGGTTTCGCAAAACATTTTTGTTGTCATTCTAAAGTGGCATTTATTTAAATGGGCCATTATGATAGGAATGATTTGAGAAACATTAATGTAGTTTGATAATAATTTGATGTGATAAAATCTCCTAATTTGATTACTGATACGTGCTCGTAACACTGAACAGAATGCTTTAGGCAAGTTTGGCATTTAAGGCGAAATTGGCACAAAGTAAAAGCTCATGGACGAATTTTCAGCGGTATATTGCCTAAATTAAAAAAAACGCCAAGTTACATAATTGAAACACACCCATCGACAGACTAGCCTGTTTATCCAACTATCTTGCGGACAGTTTCCAGTCTTACCGGAAATCGGATGCAGCTGCATACCAGTTCCATCCATCTCTTCATCTTTCATTCGATCCGAATCCTGTTGTACTTATGTGATTTTACATGGAGCGACTGCCGATCTGACATCCACAATCTAGTTACCAAGTAACACGACACCCCGAGGCAAGACTGGCTGGCAGATTTTTAGGTTTCTGACTCATAAGAACTGTCAAAAGTCTATGAATGATCAAGACCAACGGCTTGGCACTGGCATGCAAAGGGTAAATGAAGGAACTCGGGTTTATTCACCCGAAACGCATACGCATACTTCAAACACATGCCTATCAACAGTAAAAAAAAGGCAGGAAAAGTGTGACACTCCCTCTTGATCCACCCAGAGTGGGAGAAGTTGTCTTATCATCATCTGCCTAGCCTTTTCCCAACAATCTTGGGGTCGGCTTCCAGTCTAACCGGATGCAGCTGAATAATAATAAAATAAAAAATAATAAAAATGTTTATTTATATCTCCACAAAATTACTTAATGCTAGTTAAGTATGTTGACAGATATTATTGCAAAACAATTGTAATTTGTGGGAGATCTGGAGTCTGAACTAAGCCTAGGCCTGTATTTCAGAGCTCCAGGCCCCCATCACATCCTAATATTAAAGATTGCCAACATAATTAAAGAATACCAGTATATTACATGGAGCGACTGCCTATCTGACCTCCACAACCCAGTTACTGGGTAATATGATAGAAGAAGTTGTCTTATCATCACTCAAAAAAAAAGGACCAACGGCTTACTATGCATTGCTTCTTGTTGTAGTTTGTTATTCCATAAATATGTCTTTCTTTCTAGACCCTATTTAAATTACAAACACAAACAAGTAAAAGCTTATCAATACTCGTGTTCTCATTAACAACTTTGTTACATTAAAGCGTAACGTTAATAACGTTGCATGTCCGCCATTGTTCTATATTCGAACGGGCCAATGGGAGGCCACGGCGACACGACGTATGACGTCACAAGTCATGTAAACATAATTCAATTAAGTGGATTGCGAACGGTGTTATCGGTGTTATCGTGTGTGAAGAATTGGCGCTAATAGATTGCTTTATCAGTACCATGACGAGGGCAACAGTGTAAACATACTACGCGTTGGACGCAAATTAAATTGTTATTGCGTAGATTTTCCTGTTGCATTGATTTTTCATTGCGTGGTATGGAAAAGTTATTGGTACCTATGTGTAGTATGTATTCCATTCCCTTTTATGGCTTTATGTAATTTATTGTGTTACGTAAAGGTACGACCCCACCACTTCTTTGTTATGTCAGATTTTGCCAATTTTCAGAAACGGCTGATATGTAGGTACCCAGCCATTTTCTATTGTCAAAAGTAATAAAATATCTTGGGCCTGTTATTAGCCAATGATTAAAAAACTAGGTCTACAATCACAACACAATGGATTACAATAAAATTGTTGTGCTTACAACTTCGCACGCACCGAGCCAATTTATTCTATTGCAAATACCTAATTATTTCCTTTGCATTACTACTTTCACAAAATAAACTCACCCAAAAAAAATCATACACGAATATACTAATTAAATAAAATCGTGACTCCGAAAAACACGAGGAAGAATCCAAAAAAGTTTCGACACAATTGATTCATATTTTTTTCGTCAAATCATTTATTAAGTATTTTTAAATGCTGCCTAACATTTGAGACGATATTACCAGCCAGTGAAGGCATTTAATATTAAGTTGATCGTTTTTTAAATAAAAAAATACACGCAAATATAATAATAAAATAAAATCGTGACACCGATATTAAACATAATTAAAAGAGTAAAAATCACGAGGAAGAATCCAAAAAGAAATAAATTTGAACACAATTGATTCATCTTTTGTTCGTCAAACCTTTTATTGAGCAATTTTAAATGCTGTCAATATCATTTGAGACGATATTACCAACCCATGAAGGAATTTTTATTATATTTTGCTCATTTTTGTATGAAAACGCGTTGCGTGTTATAATAATGATGATGGTAAGTCGTGACCGTGTTGTTCATACAAAACTTTTGGAAAGTGAAGACTCGGATTATTATAATGTTCTTTTGATCAGGGCCTCGGAAAGTCCTTGTAAAGCTAATAACAGGATAACACTCATTCTTGTGGCTTTTATTTAATGAAAAGCAATTTTAAATTAAAAGAGGTGGATGCTTTTGTGCGTAGCATTTTAATTGTATTTTTTTTTAAGTTATGGCGAAATTGGGGGCCATATGATCGTAATATTATCCGAAACTTCATGTTTAAGTTGTATTTAACATAAATTTTGGAATTTAATTAGGAATAAATTAACTGTCTCGAACATTAAATTAGATCAGTGGGGTCTATTTAATAATGCACTGCACTATGATAATGTGGTTTACTCTCACATAGTAAAATTAAAGTCCAATTTTATGGTAACTAAACATGGTTTGGTTATTTCAAAAACCAGTTACAAAATATGCTTCAAATTATTTCGACTATACCGACTATAATCGGTACCTACTTAGGATTTTTCCCTCTCACTCTTACAAACTTTTAAAAGCCTCATTTAATTACAGTCAAAGACCTCTATATTACAGTCTCAATTAGCCTGTAAAAGCACCATCTCACACTCATCTGAAATCTTAACAACTTAATTTCTTTTTCTTAGCACCTTTTCGCAATAGTCCAGGCATCAAAATGAGATAAAACACAAAGTAGCCATTCATCTCCGCGAACAATCATAAAAACGCATGTTCTTCACATCCAATTAGACGTGCAGTTTTTCGTGTACAGTCAAGGGTTAAAAGTGCAGTCACACTCTCATAGCTAAAGTGCCTAGACTTTTTTGTATAGTTTGTTTAATTTTATATCATGATTCATGAGATTAGCTAAAAGTTTAGCAAAATTAAACTTACAAAAAAACTAGCTCCTGCCAGCGGCTTCGCCCGCGTGGAATTAGTAGTTAACCGCTATAGCTTATGTGCTATTCTAGACTGTAATCTATGTCTGTGCCAAATTTCACCCAGATCTGTTCAGCTCTTCTGGCGTGAATGAGTAACAAACATCCATTCATTAAAACTTTCGTATCTATAATATGTGTACTAACTTACGAAGAAGGATAGTAGTAATAGGTGGAAGAACGAGGCTGTCCTCCATTGACAATAGAAGAACTTTGAACCTCCCATGCTTCTCTCAAACTCACCTCTTTGCCATTATCCCAAGCTCGTCTTTGATCGTCATTTATTCGACAGTCTATAGAAAAAGTTGAATAGGCCAAAACTGTTTTTTTATCATTGTTAGGCTCTTTCTCACCTGATGGTAAGCGATGATGTGGTCGAAGATGGAACATGCTTGCCTAGAAGCAACCTACTCACTCTTGACTTAAAGACTCTCAGGTTGTAGCTATCAGGAAACACAGACTCCGGCAGGGAATTCCACTCCTTAGCTCTGTACTCACAATGAATGTATTTGACAGACATTTACTCTATTTTTAACCGACTTTTGAAAAAGGACGAGGTTCTGTGTTCGACTGTATGTATGTTTTTTTTTTTTTTTTTAATGTATGTCCACGCATTTCTCCGTCAGTTGTGGACCGATTTTCAAAATTCTTTTTTTCTCCGAAAGAATATACTCCCGAGGTAGTCCCATATTAATTTTATCGAAATCGCTTTGGCGCTTTTTGAGAAACTGAACAAAAACGAAAAATACGCCAAATGTTTAAATTCCACGTGCCATGTTATTGGGGTTTTTATTTCTGGGGTATAACAACTAAAAAGCGAAAAATAAAAAACTTTTTTAGAAAAAAAAAACAACCGACTTCCAAAAAAAATACACTAAAAATTTAAAAATAACTTTAATTTCGGAAGTCGGTGTCAAATATCGAAAAAATAAAATACAAACACCGACTTCCTATTTTTAAATATTTAGTGTATTTTTTTTTGGAAGTCGGTTGTTTTTTTTGTAAAAAAGTTTTTTATACAGAATGTAAAGTTTACGAGTAGATTAAACTAGTCTTGGACTCTAAATATTCTTCTACGAAAAATAGTTGATAACTACAGCTTTAGTAGCGTGTGACTGTACTTTTGGCTCATGACTGTACATAGGCAGATAGGCACAAAACATGGGTATGACGTACCCACGTTTATTATTGTACCCATTTACACATCTATCTGTTCTTAATCTCGGAGTCAACGACTCAAAACGGATGTTCGCGTTATAAATCATGAGAAATGCGTGCTTAGGTATAAATTTTATGTACATTAATTAAGTATATAAGGTATAGCCCTCGTTTGAAATAAGTAATGTTGCCATCAAATTACCCTTTATATGAGCAAAATTGATGGTTATGTCTTATGACAAGCGGATCCATTGTTTCAAGATTTGTTGGGATTTTTGGCCATAAAATGTGAACCTCATGGAGTAAGTATCACTTATAATTATTATGAATGCAGATTTCCACCATAAAATTGTTTTTAAGTGTCTTATTTATTGATCATTAAATTAAATTCACATTACAATTCATTCATCTATGTTTTCTAACTGGATATTTTGTAGGCATAATAATATTAAAGTATAGGGTTCTATGCAAACCATTTGGTACTGTTTGGTAGCCGACTTTGTCGGCTAAAAGAACCTAGTGGACTTAGATTTTTGGACCAGGATTTTTTAAGCCGAGTAAAAGTTACGTTCTCCCGGGATAATTTTTGAATTCCAAGCCACTGGATTAAACTAGCAATTACCTATAGAAATAAAAGAACACGTCACTGGCAAAATACGCAAAAAAAGCAAGAAAGAAATAAAACGATCGAGTCTTACAGTAGTCGCATATGATGTGTAACATTTGACATCTCACTTTAATAACAATTAAGCAACATTGGTCTTGATTCTGTTGTGCACAAACTAAACTTAATTTAGGCTATTGCTATCTTCTTCTCTCTAATAAAACAAGAAAGAGATGGATGTAAATTAGAGCTGTCAAATTTAGTTTGAACTAATATTGCCATACAAATTAAGGGTACACGTAAAAAAATATCGTCTACAAACACGGTGAAGCGCAAGGCGTAAACTAGTTTGACATCTCTAACTTAGTGCATAGCTATAGCCGTCCTTTTCTCGCACTGCTTTTTAGTAAAAGATAGCAATTCTCTAATTTTAGTTTAGTTATTGAATATGTCTACGCCTGAACGCAGCTCTTCTTTAAAATTTGACGTTATTACGAACGCACCCTAAGAACATCGCTCGCTGCGGACTTCACGGCGGCGGAACGCGACTAACTTAACTTCGCTTTGCACGACGAAAGGAACGAACCGCCATATTTTTGTCGCGATCACAATTTACCTGTGTTTTTTACTTTTTACCACTGTAATTTTCAAAAACTAAATCTTTGAACCTAAAATCGAGGTCGGTCTTTGTTGTATCGCCCACAGAATAAGAGAATCCGCGTGGAGAGTTATCGTGCGCGCGGTCTCCCATCTGACGGTCAACTCTACCACCCCGCGCGCTCATTGGTCAAATCAAATAATGCACGTTTCCCCGGCTTCCTGTTACATACTTCCGTCCCATTTCACGAAATCACTCCCACATTTTATTGAATGAAAGCGAGAGAAAAGATATATCACATCAAAAAGTTTATTTGCACTTAAGTTTGTTCGTAATAAGTTGCAACGTGTGCCTACAAAAGGGCACAATTAATTTGACTTCACACAACGTTCCTTCCAATCTTCATAATCACGTTTACAACTATTCCAGCAAAACGAACGTCTGACGGACGCCACTTCATCAGTTTGTAACAATGAGAAATATTAATTACGAATATTGACGTTTGGAAGACAATGCTGTGTGCTTTAACTTTCCGTCAACCACCTAGCATATATCATGGTGAAGACGGGGACACGGGCTGACAGCACACTAAAGAGTAAGAAATCCCAGAAGCACCAGGATAAGGCACTTGTCCCACTGCCGGCGATGAGCGAGTAGCGAGTGGTAGTTCCGATAGTTTTGTCGCTGGGTTTTAAGCGAGTGTTCGACTGCGATGGACGGTTACCCGCGCCACTCGCTCGGGTTGGTCTCTCGGAGTGAGTTCGGGCTGCCGAAAGAGCATCGCTGAGCGAGTGACGCTGAGCGAGTAAGCTTTGATAGCTCTTGTCGCTCAGCGACAAACTTGTGGAGCGAGTCCTCGCCAGAGCGGTGTGAACAGTCAGCGATCAACTATTAATATATGCATCTCTTTTGTTTACACGGAATGTATATCTATTATACGTTTCTTGAGCGTCAAAATAGCCGACAATTTTACTCGCCGGCGGCGGTGGGACAACTGCTTAAACGACATCTTTTATTTAACGCGTTTTGGGAACACATTCATTGTGCGTACAGGTGAGGAAAGGAGTCTGTGTTTCCTGATAGCTACAACCTGGGGGTATTTAAGTCAAAAGTAAATAGGTTACTTCTGGGCAAGCGTGCTCCATCGTCGACCAAATGATCATTACCATCAGGTGCGATAGTAGTCAAGCACGAGCTTCCCAAAGATTAAAAAAAAAACCAGCCAAGTGTGTGTCGGGCCACGCGTAGGGTAGGGTTTCATAAACCGTACTTCACTACCACCACATGACTACGGAACCCTAAAACAAACGATGAATTTCGTTTCTGTTGGAGCAAGCCAGCCACATTATTCCCAAAATTGCCTGAAAGCCAGAATCAATACGCGACCACCGTGTCAAAAAGCTACACTCTTTCCGATGAAATATCTAATCAAAATACTCCAATATCTAACTTCACCAAACGCGTGAGCTGACGATATATTTCTGAACTAGCTTCATTAGTAGAATTAGTATTTACTCCATTATAAATTATAGCCTATTCCAGACTATAATATATCTCTGTGCCAAATTTCTTCCACATGCCTTCAGCCGTTCTGGCGTGATTGAGTCACAAACATCCATACATCCAAACTTTCGCAATTATAATATTTCAGAATTACTCGTAAAACAGACCTTCTGAACAACTTTGTAGTAAGGAAAAGCTGTGTCCGAGTGCCCGACCAGGGTCGCAGAGCGGTCAACGATTCAGCAATGTTGCAAACTCACTTACCTACCTACTTTAAGCCTGTCCGCTGGCAATATTTCAGTAAGATTAAGAGCTACGCCTGGCGACCTACAAATTTAACTGTGATTTTAACTAGGTATGGGCTGGTACCTGCTTAGCAATAGTATATGTATATAACATTTATATTTATATATTATAGGTTTCGTCATGTTAAGGGCCTAACTCCGCATAAGTGGTGCCTGTGGTGAAAATAAAGAAAGAATCTTATGTTGCATTTGTTACTAAGAAGATAAGGCATTTTTACGTTGTTAAAACAGGACTAAAAATGTTTCGTGTCCAAAGTAGTAAGCAAAAGTACCAAAAACGGCCGTTTTTGACAGTTTTGCTTACTACTTTGGACACGAAACATTTTGAGTCCTGTTTTAACAACGTAAAAATACCTTATCCTATTTGTAACAAACGCAACATAGGATTCTTTAATCTTTATTTTCTACGCTTTGCTACGATTTTTTATTCAATGAGGGCGCCACTTGGCGGCTATATACGCCTTAATGTAAGTAATTGTTGTAGATAATTTCATGTTATAATGAGGCATATAGGCAGTAGAAAAGCTTTTGTGTTCTTGGTACTCGACACACAGTTTGAGTAGGTAGGTAAGTACAATAATTTTATAACTGTCTTCAAATAAAAAAAAACCGTTTACATAAATGTGACTTATCTATTCGTATTTTTCCTGCTGAAAAAGAAAAGATTCTACTGTTTCTCAAAAGGTTAACAATATTGTTACTTAAGTTGGTTATTTTGCAAAATTAACCTTGTATAAATACCTGCAGTTTCAGCCTTCATTACATAAGAGGGCCATATACCCTATTATAGGTACCCATTACTACCCCTGTGCCAGAATTAACACGTACCCATTTAAAAAGGGCACCACCCGCCGATGGCCCTACATAATAGTAAAAAACCAAACACCTTTTATATATACAGGGGCCAATTAAAAAATGGCCACCTGACCCTAAACTCACAGACCCTATTGGAAAATACACATAATTTATAATTATTTTAGTCCGTTAAAAGGGACAAAAAAACTAATTCGATTGATTTTAGAATCGATTATGTTATCTAAATCAATATCTGAAAATAAAGTTATAGTGCCATGACTTTTGTCTATGGAAAAATGCATTGAGCAATGGTGCGAAACATTATGCGGTGTTTTAGTTGAATTGAAACCTTTAAGAGATTTGTAGGTATATTTTTTTTCTATTCAAAATGGAAGCATCGACAGAAATAGGAAGACTGACAACTTACATACTTTGTTTTTTTTTTCATAACTATCACCAACAATATAGGTTGTCTTTGTAAAATATGGCCTATTTGCGGATTTCTGAAAAATATATTTTGGTGAGAAGCAATCGTGTATAGGTAAAAGTCGTAAAACCCATTCGGTAAGTAGGTTTGTAGGTACAAGAACATTTACATGAATTTCACATTTCAATTGGACAATTCACTTCAAAGTTAGCCGCCGGAGTTAGAATGTTTTATGGGAACTAAAACTGCCATCACTTTAGAACTAGCAAGGTTGTCTGCGTCGGCACTCACGGTAACAGCTTAGGTGCTAACGGCCCAAAAATAGTCTTTTAAGCCGACAAAGTAAATTTTCTAGGGCTAAAAGAGTTGGTACCAACTTGCCTACATGCTGTTAAAGAGATCGGAATTGAGGTTATCGTTGGGACAAAGTCTGCCGAGTTTTTTCCCAAGAGTGTTGGAGTCGGCTTCTGGGCTAGCCGGATTAAGTTCCAGTAGATATTTTACATGGAGCGACTGCCTATATACTACTGCATAATCTGGGATATTTGGGCCTTCAAACATTGTTTAGCAGGTTCTTAATTTAAAATATTCTATCCGAAAGAAGGATATGTGGGTGGTAAAGTACTGAAAAATAATTTTATGATTTGATTTAGGGGCCGTACCCTATCTTGAATTAAGAATCCGCTAATCAGTATTTAAACTAAGCATATGGTTAGAAAGTTTTATAAATAAGGCTGTTTGACTAAAATAAATCGTATGTCAGTTAATGAAATGGTATTCACATTGGGTATCCACTTAATTTTGTGGTGTAAGTCCAAAATGTAACCATTTATTTTTGTGCAGTACCTATAATTTTCCACATTCGGTTTTGACGATTAGAAATGACTGAAGGATCAAGTCATTGCCAATAACTATGTTCCTAATAGTAGACCAAAATTATTTTTGCCAAAAACTATGGGTCATCAAATTTTTTCGTTGCTAACACTAAACTGAGACAACCAGTTTAATTAAAAATAACCCACGTCCAGCCGGCGGTTTATTTACAAAAAGAGGCCTATAATTCGGTGTTCGGGGTGTCTGAGACCCGTCAAATGTGGGGTTATTAAATAATGACCCGCTGCCGATCACGGGTTGAACAGAATGTGCTTTTGTAGTCATTGGGAGTGTTTATATGATAGAGTTGCGGTTTTGTATCGCAAGGGGGACTAAATTGAATTTATTTTCTTGAATGGGCGCTTTTATGAACGTGTTTTATATAGGTTTAATACTTGATTGTCATGTAGCTGGCACTTTAAATTAATTGAAGGTCTTGATTACATTGGTTTGAAAAAATGTGAGAACTAAATTTTGTTCGTTGGTATTTATAATTGTTATATAATATTGACACTATTGGATTTGGAAGGTGATTTAGTTTCATTGGTGAAAGCCGCAGTTATTTTATCTACCTTTAAAAAAATCACACACACATAAAAAATGCAAGCCAACCTGCGTCACCATCAGAGATGGCGCTCCGATAGTATAATTAAATTAACTGACAGATCACCTGTCCCCTTCTGTCCCCATACGTGCGACAAGGACATATGTATGCACCTTGCTCCTCCGAGCATTAGAGGGTTAATTTAAAAGATGGCGATTAAATACCTAATAAGGTGGCTTTTTAAAATGTTAAAAGTAAAAGTGTATATGTGTTGGTTTTTATTTGAAAAAGCAATTCAGATGTTAGAAATGCAGGAGAATTGCAAAGAAATTATCATTCTCAGTGATTGCAAAGAAAAGTATTAAACATTAGATTTTTAAACCAGAAAGTTACAACAGCAAGTATGATAAAACGAATTTTTGCTCAATGCTGAAAGCACGTTTCAGTCATATTCATAAATAGAACAAATATGACCACTAAACATAATTAAGTGGCAGTAAAAACAAGGAATTCCAATTTGAAATTGGAATGTCAAATTAACTATGTGCAGTTATGCCCTGAAAATAGACCATGGACCAAGCAGTCACCTTCAATTGGTAATTTGAGGCAAAGGCGTTACAGCTTACAGCCAAGTGCCAATAATTAACTATGGTGTGGTGATGGACACTCATTTTCTATTTTAACACTGCTTGTTTCATAAAGTTTATTTTTGAAGTCGGAACTACGGCTAACTGACTCAAATTAACAGGTTTATGCAATTATTTTCTGATGTATAAAAATCTAGAAACAGTTTCACAGAATTTTTCATCACATATTTGAAAATCTATACCTAATTCTGAAATGACCACAGAGCCTATGGTAATGACAGCTCAGCAGTTCTAAATTTAAACTTATATGACAGATTCAATAGTCAGTGTTTTGTTTCAGTGTTCATATTTTCAATCCCTTCAATTGTTTTTTCCGACCACCACCCAATTTTCCACCACAGCGAAAATCGAATTATTGAAACCCCATTGATTTCCAATTTAATAAAGCGGGCCATTCACAATAATAATCAATTAGTCAGCGATTTCGTTTTGAAACTGACATTATTCATGTAAAAGCTTACTGTGCGCGCCCTTCGACGCCGGGTGCCTTTTGAGCTTATTTTTTTAGACATTTTTTCCATAATGGGGGTAATATAAACGTGTTGGGACCGACACCTTGGCAGACCCCACAGGCCGCGGCATAATTTGTGGGATAATAAAATATAATAATTCTTTGGGTCGCTGTTAGAGTCGACGAGAGATGATTCGATGACGTTTTTTGTGTTGTCTACGATTGTGAACGAGTTGTATTTATGTTTTAATTTGAAGTGTGTTGTGACGGAAATGGAACGCGGTGTGATTTGAATTGAGAATGTAAAGGGTTGTAAGAACTTTTTTGTGGAGTTGATGATCAATTTTTTATAAACAGCACACAGGTCATACGTTAACTGGTTGCAATACAAACTTTTACTCTAGGAAATTGCTATCCTCTATTCATATCCTATTCTTATAACCATTAGGCAAAGCCACAGGGTGTTCCGTTTATATCCGGTTATACAGCGTGTCTTCAAGCCTATCACGCTTGAGCTCCAACTCATCACGGTCTAGAAGCCATATCTATTCAGTACGTACATAATTACAAGTACATACATAACATTAGTAGTACAATCGTAAATATAGCAATCAGTAGTAGTTTAGATTGCATCGCAGTAATAACTTTAATATTACAATATACTAACATTGGTATTATATATACTGTATGTGGTTGTTCCACGGTAAATCTGCAAATTATCATTATTCTGACCTTGTAGGGTAGTCTTTAGTTGTAGTTTTGAGTACAATCACTATGGTTTTCTGTACCTAGCTAGTTAATTACTTATTTGCCGTTTGAACAAAATAACGAATCATCATTTTCAATCAAAAATAGAATTTCTACTGCATTTTAACTGCACTTGTTTTTAAAGCTGACATATTGTGATCTACAATCTATGATATAACTGTCAGATCGGTAATGAGGATCTTTCTGCAGAGGATTTCTATCTTATAGAATAATTAATAATTTTCTAAGAATTTTGCGCTATGTACTCTAATGCATTTCCCAGCCATCGTTATACCATGCGGAGTTAGGTACTTTTACTCTGAACGCATCCAATAATAAAGGCGCAGTTTTTATATTTTACTAAATTATCATCCAACGTGATTCTCTCTTAATAAAAACCCTTAACTCCATCCTTAGAAAGAGGAGACACTTTCATATCTCCGTAATTATAATGTATCTTTATAACACGCATTCATGTAACTCTCTAATAATCACACCGGCATTACCCAAGTCTTCTAATGTCCCGTAGTGAACAGGGGATGTATAAAAAAATATTATTTCCGTTCATAGACAAGAAATGACTTCCTCAATCAAGCGCTCAGTGCTGCCAATGACAAATGACCATTTGTTACATGTTAATCTCGTAACATATGGAGCATAGACAATGCCCGCCTTTTCTACTTCGAATTTCGTTTTTTTCCCATCAGTTAATCGTAGTGATGTCTTCTTTTGTGCCAGCAACAATAGATTTTTTGCAAAAGTCCGTGTAAATTAGTGTATGGAGTTTTTCAAAAAGGTTCGCTCGGTTGAATGATGTTTGATACTTTGGGGGTCTTTAAGAGCTCATTGATTTGTTCTGTTGCTGCATTAAGTGGTTAATTCTCATAAATAGCGTTCGTTATTAGTGAATGGGCGTTAATTTAAAATGCATTTGGGGTAAATTAGATTATAAGGGGATGTGTGTGTAGTAAGTGTGAAGTTTTGTTGCTTTTGGGAATATTCCTATTGTTGTGTTGATTTTGCATCGTGTCTTTTATAAAGATCTTTCATGCTTATTACTTATCTGGTCAGATGACTGGTTTATCACTCTTTCTTTCAGCGTAATTTGTGATAAATTTTAACCATAGAAATACAAACTTTTTTACATCTATGGTATTGACACATTACTGCTACCACACCAACTTTACAATTACATTTTTGTTACCTACTTACCAAAAACACTATTATTGTCACACACAAATTTCACAACGCTACATCCTTGGCAGAATCATCAATACCAGAGACAAATTAAAAAAAAAAAGCTCACGCACACTAATGACAGAGCGCGGGCGCGTTCGGTTCAGAGATCATTCAATTACGACGCGCCGCTCTGTAATCATAACACAATCATCTATTTCGGCACAACACTAGGTGTTTGTCGATGGCCAACGTCTTTATCGATAACGATCGATAAATTGATATTGCATTCTTGTTACGTGTGTGACTGCAACACTGTTGGGTAATGCAGTTTTATTATGGGGCTTGGCGAAATTTTTATAGAATTTTTTATGTTTTTTTGAATTTTTTGACAGTTAGGTACTATGAAATCATTTTCAGTTTACTAAAAAAAAACTAGATACCTAACTGAGCTTCGTTCTAAAACACTAAGGTTTCGTATTACCTTCGTTCACCTATCTAGTAAGTAGTACATACCAAGCTACGAGTACATTATGAAATTCTCTTTTTGTTTTTAATTGATTCAAAAATCTGTGATCTTCTATAAAAAGGCACTATAACATGGAATATATTTTTCTGTGAGCCCAGGCATAGCAGTAATTTTTGAGCCTCATAATTAAAATGCGCATACAACAGTGTCATAAAAAAAAGTTATTTGATTCACACGCATAAACTCAACATTTTATTTTTTAATAATTTTATTTTTAATAGTTCAACTTGTGGCCATAGAATACCTTTAATGGATGGTTTTACAAATTAAATAGGCATTTGCCTTGTTAGAAAATTAAAAATATTAAAGTGTGTTACATTTGCATGAAAAAGATTAAAATCTTAAATAGCGCAATTATCTTTTATATTTGAGAGAACAATTAAGCAATTAATTCCATGGCTAAATAACTCCGAAGGCGTTGAAATAATAGTGTCACAATAACAAGTATTTAGGTTATCTTGAATAATAGCTAGACAAACTTGCTATTATTTTAAACTGGAAAGTTTTGATTAAAGCCAAAAATTGACGACGCGGTTGGAATGGCCGCTCAAAATGTCCGAAAGAAATTGTTCTACATTACCCACAAGTATATTAACGACAGAACAAATTATGAATACGCGTTGTCGCATTGTCCTGCCACGCCTATCTGTGGGAGCTTTAATGATTTTACGGATTTTATGTTTGTTATAGCATATAGTACGCATTCAGGGTGCTTTTCGGGTTGCCTTGGCGATGTAGCGCGTCAGGGATGTTCGCGGAAGTGTGCGTTGACGGATTCACCCACAGATTACTAATATGTACTAGATTCGCCGCGATCATGCGGAAGTGATGCGCTTCCATGATGGTGCGCTTGCGCTCCTGCTCCAATGGCATCCTGAATGTGTTTTCAGACCGGTGATACTCTCCCCTCTTACGAAGGTGGGTAAGAGTTCAGACACATTGATACACTACCTACTAGTAAACTGGTGTACCATTGAGCAAACAGGTCAATGATACATTGTCTGTTTATTATTGTCATTTTAAATTTAATACTAACAATATGCTAAGTCAGACTATTACTAATATTATATGGATTTTCTTTGAAATAAAATATTTGAATTTGAATTGCCAAGTTACTTAGAAGAATGAAAGGGACAAAGCCTCTCATTCCCACACTTGAATAAAAGTAAACAAATCACAGTTTCAATATTACTGACTAGCATACAATAATCAAGAATAACGATCTGAAGAATCATGAAATGTCAATATGCACACACAATGTTGTCTATGGTAAATGACATGACATTTGACATGTAATAACTACCTAAGCACAGAAATACGTATATTTCGTTGTTTACCCAGAACAAGTATTTTACAATCATCAAATACGTATTAACTGGAATAGGCTTTGCTTATTACTAATGACATTTCAATCAAAAACGAATAAATAAAACATTATTTAACCAAGGAGGATTTATTGTTTTTGATTTGCATGTTTCTGTTGAAAAAAGAGGATTATATCTAGATATGGTCACAGAGAGGAGGCCTGTGCCCCAGCAGTGGGGACATTAAAGGGCTGATGATGATGATGGTTATTGGAAAAAAGATTTATTTTAATATTTTTGCACGGTTGCACACTACTGTTTTCATGTTTGGATATTTCTTTCCTTTCAGTATCAAAATCCAGTGTTACTTTACCAAATAAATAACAATTAAATGAGCAAGTACTGGAGTCTGTTACGTAGGTAAGTAACAATAAAAAAACGGCCCAGGGCGAGTCGGACTCGCACACGTAGGTTCCGTACCATAAACTGAAAACATATCCAAAAAAACACGTTTCTAGTAACGTGTGTTTTGTTTTTTTTTAGGTTGTGTATCATGACCTGTAATAGCTACACAGTTGTTCACACTGCGTGTATTTCTATAGCCGCTATAACAACAAATAACAAAAATAGAAATAAATAAAAAATTAAAGGCTCCCTGGGGAAGCCTCATTCACACACACATTCTGTGAAACTTTCAACTGTGTAGCTATTACGGATCGTGATATACAGCCCGCTGACAGACAGACGGACAGCGGAATCTTAGTAATAGGGTCCCGTTGGTTACCCTTTGTGTACGGAATCCTAAAAAGGGGCTATTACTAGAGATGGACTAGTAGCGAGATATTTATATATCTCGCTACGCAAAATGATATACGACATAACGGTATAAAACATAACAGTAAGTATCTGAAAAACACCACACACCCCACAGAACCCTTACATCTCAAAATTGCTGTAAATACTTAGAAATAAAGAATACCTTAGACTACTACAAGTCAGTTAATATCAGAGAACGTAAGTAGTTAAGCCATTTTCCTTTGCAGATATTTTGTGATAGTTGAGTGAAAATTACGTATTGTTAACCTAGCTTAATAGTAATTTTTACTCCTACCGCGCTAACATTGTCAAATACCATTGTTTCAAACGATTTCATTAAGTAACTGCGTGGGTATTGTCAGCCAAGCTTTGTCGTACAGCCGTAGCTGTCATAGAAGCAAAATTATGCGTATATCACGAATAAGCACAATCAGCCTTTATAATGTTCCCACTGCTGGGAATAAGGACTCCTCTCCAGGAGAGGGAACGAGCCGTATCCACCACGAGGGCCCAGGGTCTGCAGTCTCGACATTGATAGCGATCGCTATGTCTTAACGATCGGTCGCTAAAAAAATATTGTTGCAAGGAGGCAAACCTTTATGTCCTTTTATATTTTGACAAGTTAATTTAATGTTACAAGCGGTAAATGTAATAATTAAAATTATAAGTTTTCATGTAAAATAGTGCTTGCAAGTTAGAATTTACGGCGTCTCTGTACATATTTCAAGAATCTCAATTATTTTTTTCAGACTAAGATCTAAAATTTGTCCTCGCAAATGAGGGAGTTTTTTAACGGCTGCTAATTGAGCGATCGGTAGCTAACCAGTGCGCGTTGTTGGATACCACATGCCTTCGAATTTCTCTCACCATTTTGAGAGCAGTGGTGATGAAATAATTTACACAAAGTAAAGCCCCTGCCTGGGTTTGAACCCACGACGTATAAAAGACAAGCTTCTACCAGCGGTTTCGGCATAAATTATGGCCTATGTGCTATTCTATCTCTTTGCCAAATTTCAGCAGTGCTGGCGTGATTGAATATGTATCTAACATCCATCCATCCATACTTTCGCATTTATAATATTGAAATAAGCAATATGACTAATGACTACCAAGTCACGCCCAATATCATCTCAATGACTTCTAATTAGTGCAATTAATTTGCAAATAAACAATACATCAGTTTTGCAACAGACCGACTATTTGAGTCCCTGGTGGTGTAATACTGTTGCTTGCCAAAATAGCCAGAGGAGCATTTAGTTTATTTTCGAACACGATTTATGCTTTATCTAGATAAATATAGATGAGTTTAAAGTAATTAGCGTTTGTTTAATTATCTAGTTAATGAGGGGAGAGATGAATGATATATCAGTCATCAAGTACGTAATGGTTATTAAGATGAAAAAGGAAAACGGTTCTTGTATTGTTTTTCTAACATTAGTTACAGAATATTTATGTAATTCCGAAAATAACTTTCCTGAAGGGAAAAAACACAAGGAAAAAATGGAGATGTTATTGAGTTATAATACCTACACGCAACATGAGATGACAGTAAGTACCTAGGGCATAAAATACTTATATCATGGGACTAACTTTACTGTGAAATGGCGTTAATTTTCATACATTTTGATAAAATTTTCTTTTTTAATGAAAACCAAGATTTTTTTTAGTTGGCTGCGACTAAGTTTTGACAGTGGTAGGCAAGTAGGGTAGGGTAGGTACTACAGTTAATTGGTAAAGCGTCTACAAAAATTTTGTGATGAATAAAATATTGAGAAAAGGGTGGTACGGCTGTGCTTTTGTTTTGCTCGACTTGGCGGGTTTACTGTCGTGCCCCCAGATTAAATTTATCACAATTTCGACTTCGTTGGAAAGTATGCAGAAATTAATCTTGGAATAACGATAATCCTAAAGATTCCAAAGGTACGAAATTTTTGCCTTTCAAATTATCTTGCACGAAAATAAATATTTTTAAGTAATAGACAAAATACGGCACTTTAACGAAAGTGTACAAAATCATATTTTTTCGAAGCCATGTTTCAGATATTTTTTTTTTAATTAGGTAAAAGTTTTTTTTTTTTTGTGTATATATATTATAGATAGTTATGTATATTTTTGTTTTAAAAATAACATTTCGAGTATAACTTAAAATGTACATTTTTTGCTCTTCTCGAGCCAAAGTTATTTTTCTTATTGGATGTCAAATGGGAGCCGAAGGGTTTATTTTATTGATAAGGCAAAGCGGACTCGAACAAAATAACAGAACTTGTCAAGCTTACTTAGTTTATTCCGGTTTATGACAATTTACTGACAAAGTTGGCCAAAGTAGGAAAAAAATATATTACTTACCTCCACTGTCAGGATTATTGGCTTCGAATGTCTTGCTCGTCATGTGGAATAACGCGTCCAGAGGAGTGTGTGGAGCTGCAGAGCCTTGCTGAGGAGCACGTCTTGGCTCCGAGCAGCAATCCGACGCGGAGGACGACCTCTCGGACGCAGAGTCGCAGCACTCCGCCGGCGCCATGTCCCGGGGGCGCAGCAGCCCCAGCGCCGCCAGCCGCCACCGCTCGCCGTCCAGCAGCGCCGCCCCCGCCAGCCGCTGCAAGCGCTGCAGCCGCTCGAAGCCCGACGCGTCCCAAGGGCGCACGATACGCGGCGGAGTGCGCGGACTATGCGACAAAATGTCCAGAATCGAGAAACTCTTCACTCCATCCCCTCGCCTCTCCTCTGCCGGCTCCGAAGCCATCTTCAAGCGCTTCAGCGGCCGGAAGTAGTCGTGCGGAGAAGGAGACCGCGACGGCGCCGGCGACGGCCGACCAACACTGATATCGTCCTCGGAGCAGCTGTGGCCAGACATCGACTCCTCCTCCATGTTCAGTTCACAGATCCATCACACAACAGTCACAATTTCGGAACGTTCAGTTGATTGTGTTTATCTCACAAAACATCAAGCTAACACGAGATACGGCTGACGGCTCGACGCGCCTCGGTCAACTGACGTGGCGGGTGACAGCCCTGGCTCGGGCGGCGAACAGGGGCGTGGCCCATTAAGACTCGACCAATGAAAGCGACTTATTATATTGCGGGTGTGCTCTGATTGGTCGGGCCGGGCGGGTGAGGCGCGCCGGAGTGTCACACTCGCCTCTCCAATAAAACTTTTTAATCCGGACCTGGATTGGGGGGCGAGATTCGTGGTGTCATTAATTTAGGTGCGCGCGGGTGGACGGGCGCCCTGCGGAGGGCGGCGAGAGGGGGGGCGGCCGGTTAATTACCGGGATGAAGACGTGCGTCTAACTACTCGCGCCATTATTTAGCGTCGATAAGGCCGACGTTTGTCACTGAAGAGATTGCCACTTTCCTTCATTTATAGTTCATCGGTTAATTGTCTATACTCGGGCACGGCCATACTGACGCGTCCTGCAAACTGCTTATTGGAGGGAATTTTACAGGTGTTCAATTAGATGGTTCTGTTTGATTTTCCTTGTGATGTTTCTACCGGCCTGGTATTAACTGCGACTTGACACTGTAATTGACTTGACAATTAAAGCTATTGAAGTGTGATTATGAGCTATTGATTTTTTTTTCTTGGTACTGTGTTCTGTAGTTGATCATTAGGTAGGGTTCGAAATTACACTCTTTCTTACATTAAAAATTAAACCATTTCGTTCACCTCTTTTTTCCTGTTGTGTTGAGTATTGATCTAGAGCTAGGTATGTCAGTAAATAATAAAAAGTCGTTCTATAATTAGGTATTAATATTAACTATACCTAGTGCATTTCTCAGTAAATTTTCGGAACTGAAATTATAATGGAGAAGGAAATCTCAGACAGAAAACAATAAAAGAAGATCATAGTATTAAAATTTCTTATATCTAGGTATGGGTACTTATACCTAGATATCGAATTAAAATACCTAATAAGGTGTAGGACCTTATTAGGTATTTTAATTTAAGTTATGCGTATAGATAGAGTATGCATAGATTCTAGTCCAATCAAAAACAAGATATGAAAATTGTTTTTTTAAACAAAATATCTTAACAACAAATGAACGGATTGTGTTGTTTTGTTTTGTGTTTACCTACAAGATTTAGGTATCCTGAACAAACTACTTTATTCTTTGATATTTCAGTAACCTTTTGGGTCCAAACGGAGCCCTATTGTAGTCAGTCACGTGTCCGTCTGTCTGTCTGTCCGTCCGTCGTCTGTCACAAAATTTTGTTACGAACAAATTTTAACTTCCTATTGACCTATGAACTTGTAATTTGGTGATAATGTTTATTATTACGTATACTTTACTAACAAATACCAATATTTAGTACGGAACCCTTAATGTGCGACCAGTTTTTTTTGGTTGTCGGTTTGACACCTTTAAAAGACGCCTGGAATTGCGGGGAAAAGATCAGGAAATTTGGGATTCTTACCTCACTAAAGCCACCCCAGTGATCACCACTAGCACAGAGAAGGGACCCCGTTACCTTTTAAGAGACCACTCCGGAACTCCCTATGTGCAATGCCTGTTAGGGCAGATCCCTGAGGTGGTATATAATAATAATTTATTCAATAAGTAGTTTGTACATGGCATACAGAGTTGTCTTTTAAACTTAATTGTTTTAAAGAAAAAACCAGTACAACAATTTATATAAAATGGGACATAGGACTCCCTTTCCTAAACTAGGCAGAAAACCTGTCTGTATCTTAGGAAAGAGTATCCATAATAAAACATCTAAAATAAAAAGTATTAAGTAGCAACCTATCAATATTTATAAAAGAACATAGTCAAACCATTTGTTTAAGTTTTAGACCACCATTGAACGTTGAAATGTACTGTTAAAAAGATTTTTTGTAAAAAAGTTCTTTATTTGTCACTTTTTAGTTGTTATAGGTACCCCAGAAGTAAAACTATATATTAAAGTTATGCCCGAATGGATAACCCTATATGGAATTTTAACATTTGGAGACAACCAAAACGTCATCTTTGTTTACATAATTTTTGTTTTATGTTGATTTTTTCAAAAAGCGCTGAATCAATTTCGATAAAATTTATATGAGACCACCTACGATCTACCAAACAAAAAAGAATCGTCAAAATCTATTCACAAATGGCGGAGATATCGCGTAACAAACATACAAAAAAAAAACATACAGACGAATTGAGAACCTCCTCTTTTTTGAAGTCGGTTAAAAAATAATAGGTAATTGATTCAAGTCGTCTATTCACAAAGGTATAGTCTAATATTATGGAGAAGAACGGCCAAGGACTTCCATTCAACAACCTGAACACCAATCCACAATAAATACCTAATCGGAGTTTATTTACCGATAAATACAAACAATTAAATTACAAAGTACGAGTATATACACTCTACAGAAATAAATAAAATATGAACAGGCGGCATAAAAAGGGAAGGCGAAGAACTCATTGAACATGTAAAAATTGGTCAACATCGCTGTGAATGGAAAATTTTTGGTTTTCCACAATGCCCAATTCCCAAAACATCCCGATTCCAAAATATCCAAAACCCAAAAAGTCCCAACTTCCAAAATATCCAAACTTCTTATCTTACCAAAAAATACTTACACTTAAAATTCATAAATTCCCGTCGCACCGTTATTAGGCAGCCATTTTGTATGTTTACTTTCCGCGCCAAGTCACGCTCTGTGGCTTCTGGGGTGACTGATGTGGAAAAATTAATCTAATTTGACATTGAGTTTAATTTTAATGGGGGCACTGACTGGCACCCATTCTGCCTTGTTTTGATAGGGTGGGGTAAGTGTGATGTTGGCTTTAGAGTTTATTTTTAAATGTTTTTTTCGTTTAGGTAGGTTATTCTACATGTAGGTATGTTCAGTAGTAAGTACATGTAATTAAACATAATTATTATCTTTTGATTTTTTTTCGAAGATGTGCAACACGTTTTAATGGAATGTGTTCGGAATGGAGCTCTAAGATTCACCTTACTCGGATCCACAAATAATTACGATGTTGGAGAGTGTAATACTATCCTGGCTTATCCTTTATCGGATCAAGCCAGAATCCTGTACAAACTGGCATTTTTTGTTTTGAAATACATTAACTATTTTATCTGTAATAAATAAACGAATGTTGATGTTACAGAGCGACGTTATCGCTTAGCGATAAAGCCCTTAAAATAAAGATAAAAAAACTTTTGATTTTTTTTGTCATAATTATATTCCTCGAACGACTGGCCTAAAATTGCAGAAGACCGGGGAAAGTGGAAGGAGGGAAGGGAGGCCTTCGCCCTGCAGTGAGACAACACAGGCTCATAATAATATTAATAAAGAATAAAAGTAAATTGCAATGGTTTAAACATCTATTAAAATCAGTTTCAGTTTGTAATCGCTTAGCAGAAGTTCATTTATCTATTTATAGTTTTGTCTATATTTATTTCAACTATAGCACCTACTTACATTTAGATCCAGTTCAGCTCAGCCGTAAAATATTTACAAACATCTATTCATTATTTCATTCAAATAGCATGGATTACTTCATTTATTTTACTGCAGTGTTCATGACTGGTCTCAGACCTACAGGTAATTTCCTCTGCACCTACAATATTCCAACTGTAGCACTTAACATTATTTTATCCACTAAACTACCACCTACATCAAAAAACCGTTTTTAATATCACCCCACGCAACACGCCATAAAATCAATTATTTTAATATCTCAATAAACATTACAAACGAACAGAAAACAATCAATAAACAAACATCTCAACAGTTAAATCCATGTTATTAGTTCCGACGTTATTTCCCATAAACCGAGCGGAACCGACGCCATATTGTGCGCTTTCCCGCGCAGCGCTCGACCAATCAGCGTCGATTTCCGCCGGCCTAGACAATTATTGATAATATTTTTCTATTATTCCATTTATATGATACCGTGACATTATTATTTTATCCATTATTTATTGTATTAGTTTCGTTTTAGGTTGAATTAGATTTTCGTAACAGATAGGTTGAGTATATAGAGTTATTACCAGTAAATGCCCTTTATTTTGTGTGGTTTAATCTAAATAAGTACTTGCCTATATGTAGCTACTTAGGTACCTACTAACACAATTTCTTTTGTCATTTTCATTGTCTGAACTAATGTAGGTAACCACCGTCATTGGTATTGCGGCATGTTAATTATAAGATAAACTGGCTCATTGGTCTCGTGGTGCCAAGTGCGACTGCTGAGCGTTAGGTTCTGGGTTCAATTTCCGGGTCGGGCAAAAATAGAAATTAGTTTGTAGCAGCCCGGATAATAATATAATATAATATCTCCTGCGTACTTGGTTTATCTCCGTTGAGACACAAGACAATCAACGAATACAAGCCACAACATAAATACATGAAAGACTAGACTTAACAGAGAGTTTTCTATCGGAACAATTAATCTAGTTATAATGTCTGAGCTCTAATGGCCTCTCTGGCTGGGGGAGCGTGACGAAATGTGCAAGCACTCCAGCCCCCGGCCAAAGGTAGCTGCAGAACACCGTGTGTTTTTAGTCAGTAAGAGTCTGACAGACCCCTACGCCCACCCTGGGGTGGAGGAACTCCATGAGGATTTACACAGGTAAAAAAAGGGTCTTGAGTTCTAGACCAAGTGATATTCTATCAATGATATCTATAGGTGTTTTCGCTAACTCAGTTGACATCAATTTGACAGCAATGTACTGCATAGTGCCTATCAAATTGATGTCAACTGAGTTAGCGAGTTCACCTGCAGGAGTCGAACATTCCGAAATCTATCGGATTGGATCGACGCATGCGCTAGCGAAAAATCACGTGATCCATCCCAAACATTTTGGTCCTTTTGGTAATCTGTCTTTGACAGTATGACACTTTGTCTAAAACTCTAAAGCGTTAGACACCATGTGTGTAACGAGTTGCGTAGCGTGGTGTAGTTGTTGTCTCTCACCAAGGCGGGTTGGTCTTGGATGTGTGTGTGTGGTTACGTGCACTTTTTTTTCTGTGCGCGTTATCGCTGAGTGCTCGGTGTCATAGAAAATAGCTTACGCACGCAAACAATGTATACGTGAATCTACACTCACAACTCTAAGTCAAACCCACCTTCGTGAAATAGAATATCTATTGCGTAGCGCTTGGCGTTGTAGGTACTAGATTTAGCAGCCTAACAAGATACGCTGCGAACTGTGTAGCATGTTACGTAGCGTGCTACGTCCATTCCCGCGTAGCAAACTGTTTAGCAGCCTAACAAGATGCGTAGCGAACTGCGTAGTATGTTGCGTAGCGTGCTACGTCGTTTCCGCGTAGCAAACTGTGTATAAGCCTAATAAGATGCGTAGCGAACTGCGTAGCATGTTACGTAGTGTGCTACGTCCATTCCCGCGTAGCAAACTGTTTAGCAGCCTAACAAGATGCGTAGCGAACTGCGTAGCGTGTAGCGTGTAGCGTAGCGCGCTACGTTTAGTCGATATATTATGGTATCGATATGGAGTCGAGTACCGCGTAGCAAACTGTATATCATTTTGTGTAGCGAACTTCCATACTGTGCTAGATAGCAAATTGTAATATTATTCGAGCTATTATGCCGATTTGCTATTTAACTTACTTTATAATTAATTACTATAACTTATTAGAATGTGTTGTTATGTTACATAATTAGAATTAGGTAACATAACAACACCCCTTTATTCCTGAAAGGATATACAGAGATGTATCTATTTATTATTATTGAATTAAAATAGAAATTCTTTTCTTTTTATTATTAAGTAGTACTTCATTATAATGCTGGGTATGAACTTAGTTAACTCGTTTCTATCAGACATATTTGGCCGTGTACCTATAGAGGGTGTAACAGAAATGGCTTCTGCCCATATAAATTAACAAATTTCTTCTATTAAAGCCACCATTATGAAGTGATCTTGGGCTATGTAGATAGCTTTGCTTAAAGCGCTATTAACTGCCAATGACCTTGAGAGGTTAGCTTGCGTGTTTTGTGCTGAGCTCACGTAACGCGTCGTACGTCCACCCAGTAATAGGACTCGCCCATCAAGGAGCGCTGTCCGAAATTAGACGCATTATTAATTTATGACACATAAAACAACAGGTATTAAACTAAAACACTGAGACTAAATTATAAATGATCTTTAAAATGGTGAAGGTTTTATAAAAATACGCTTTATAGTTTTTGCGTCATTCTCAATTTTTTATCCGCGTTTTCTTTCTTTCTTCTATTTTTTTTTTCAAAGAAATAAGACTAGTCATTTAGACGTAATGTTCAATTAAAAACCATTAAAAGTCGTATAACTGCGCCTCAAACTATAAAATGGTAGCACCATGCCTATAATGGATAATATACTGATGAACTATAAATTCATATTCAATGCAAACAAAGCCTCTATATTTACACTCAGCATCTAAATGACAGGACATCCTGCTAACTCAGCTAATCTAAGGAACATGATGAACGCTACTGATGCTGCAATAGGGATGTTTACTGGGTACAAAAATAATAGTTATATTTAGTCCGTTAAGTTAGATTAGCAAAAAATATGCTTTACCAAACCAATAAAAAATGACAAAAATAAAACGAATCAAAGTTAAAGTTGAAGTGGGGGCTTGTTACGTCACTAAACGGTACAGAGTGTATCGAGATGTGACGTCACGCGAAATTTAAACGCACTATGTCGTCCTCATTTTTTGCTTACGTGACAAAAGAGAAATACGGGTCGAATATTTTTTGGTAATGTAACTGACGGAGAAGTTAGATTTTTTTAGTGAACTAGCCTATCAATGTGGCCAGCTTCTAGGAAATGTTAGGAAACCATTCATTCCAAAGAAGAATTTTGTCAAAACTTTTTTTTTTTTTTTCGGTAAGTATTGATAATTCTTTCACTGCTTGAACTGCTTGAAAGTTATACAATCGCCAAGCGTCATGGGCGATGTAGGAAAGGAACCTAGTGGTTCTCCAAAACAGACTGTCAAGTGCCTAAAACATACCCGGGCCTGCGGACGGCGAGTAGTGGGTAGCTCGCCGTCCGGTCAGCACCAGGCCCGAGAGTCGACGGCGCGTAGTGTTCCACGCGCGCCTCATAGAGTTGTCAGGAAACCATGATGGTGCCCGTCATGGCCGATGCCTGCCCAGGGGTTGTCAGTAAAAGTCTGACAGGCCCTCCCGCTCCACCCAGAGCGGGAGATGTCATTGGATGACTTCCCAACCCCCAAAAAAAAAAAAAGTGCCTAAAACATACTGTCACAAACCATGATTGATTCTTTTTAGGGTTCTGAAAGTCCGAATGAAAAACGGAACTACACAATCAATGTGCATGTGAATCTATACACAAATCCAAGATCAACCCGGCTTTTAATCCGACTGTGCGACGCAAGCGAGGGTAATGTGTTTATCAGCCTATGTATGTAGGAATGTTTGTTCCTTTTTTAAATAGAATATTTATACCCATAGATGTGAATGTCCAATGTAAACAAAGCACCCATCAAAGTACCTACTAATAACAGGACATCCTGACTTATCTCACACAAAACCATTTCTCCGATCTCCTCCCACTTCCTTGCTGACGCGAACTGCAACTTTGCCGCCATAAAGAAAATGGGCGCAACTGAATAAACACAAAAAACATACAAGGTAATAAGTGAAAACATTGGCAATACTGTCCTTATGATTTTTTTTCACTATGAGATCAAACCTGAAATAGCCAAAAAAAATTCGTCATTCAGTCAATTTTGTCGAGTTATGCCATGTATTGTATGGGGTAATGTTGAAAATTGGTTAGGCAAAACTCGACTTTTCACTGTGTTATGTACTCGAGCATGGGAGCCCGCCTGCGCCTATTATTCAGCCTCCATACAGCATAAAATAAATTTGTAAGGAACCTTTTGTATTTGAGTTACTCGCACTTCACTGGTCTTTTCATCTATTTTTTCTTTAACTTATATGGTATCAAACATAGGACCTTAATTTAATTTAAAATTCTAAAAACCCCCAACGCTTAAAAGAAAAGCAAACATTTAAAAAACACAAAAGAGCTGATGACCTCGAAACGTCTGAACCGATTTTGATTAAACATGTCTTAGAAGCATCGCTAGAAAACAAGCTTTCAAATAAAAACAACTATATTCAAATCGGTTAACCCGTTTAAGAGCTACGCTGCCACAGACAGACAGACACACACACATAACGGTCAAACTCGCACACAAAACACCTCTCTTTATACGTCGGGGGTTAAAAAAATAACCATGTTAAACACTGATTAGCAGGTTCTAAATTCAAAATTTTCTTCCCGGAAGATACTTAGTTGTGGGTGGTAAAGTACTGACTGCATTTAGGACTTAACCTCCTTCAAATGATTGAAGGAGGTTAAGTTCTATTAGCTGAATGTGATGGATGAGACGTATGCTATCTGGAGTTTAGAATCCGCATATTTAAAATAAGCATATAGTTAGCGAGTTTTGTAAATAAGGCTGAATAAACCTACCCACCCAGCCACAGCAGGCAATAAACCTACCTACTAAGGTATCTATTCTATTTTAACCGACTTCAAAAAAGGAAGAGGTTCTCAATTCGTCGGAATCTTTTATTTATTATGTTTGTTCCCCGATTACTCGAAGACGCCTGGACCGTTTTGACAAATTCTTTTTGTTTTGAAAGAGTGTACTTTCCAGGTGGTCCCGTTTAAATTTGGTGAGGATCTGATGAATAACTTCGGAGGTAGACAATGGAACTCTTCAATAAATGATAATGACCTTCCGGAATGGCTGCAATCGCTTGTCTGTTTATTGTTTACACCACTTCGTACCATGTTTCTGGGGCTATCAATACGGGCATAACTTTACTATTTAGTGTTAGTTATGGGGTACAACTACTAAAAAGTGAAAAATAAAAAACTTTTTTTACAAAAAAATACAACCGACTTCAAAAAAAAACACAAAAAATTGCAAAATAACTGTAATTTCAGAAGTCGGTAATCGACACCAACTGCCGAAATTATAGTTATTTTGAAATTTTTGTTGTTTTTTTTTGGAAGTCGGTTGTATTTTATTGTATACGTTTAAAAACCCCGCACAAAGGCCACAGATGTGCCACTTTTCTTTTAGACGGCAAAACTGTTAGCCATCGTAAGGTGCACAGATTGCATCCGTTGTGTGTTGTACTGGACGCTTTTTACTTCCATCTCCTGGATGCTCATCATTAGAAACTCTTTGGATGTTATTAAATAATGTTAAGAGGGTTTTGTGTTGTGTCCGCTTGAATAGCAACGGAGTGAGTCATGGATTAGTTTTAGTATACGTACCTAAAGGCATTTGAAATTTTTGAAACCAGATGCTTATCTAAGTAGAACTTATAGAACTCAAGTCTCGCCCGTAGCAAAATCAATCTCCACAGATGGGGGTTCATGGGCGCTGGAAGATCTTATGGCTGCTTCAGAGAGTAGATTGCGAGTAGCTGAACTTTGGGCCAAACACAAATATGTGGTATGTTTCAACTTTTATTTTCAAGAAGGAATATTTGTTATTTACAAATAATTACAAATTAAAAAGTACGAGTATATACAAACTAATAAAAATTAATTAAACTATGTAGACACAAGTGCCATAAAAAGGGTTGGCGTAGAACTCATTAGGTATCGAAACTTGAACTTCTATTTGAACTTATTTAACAACTTTTCTATTTGGTTTCGAAACGAAAAGAACATCCAAATAAGTAGGTAAATATATTTTCTTATCAGAAAAACCTGAGAAAGAAAGCAAAACTATAAATAAATTGAAATTCTAAAGTAATCTCTAAATATTTTCTGGTCACGTTCCAGGTGCAATGTGCCGACTGTAAACGAACTGAAAAACTTTCAGATTATGCGCGATTCGTCAACGTTTATCTGTAGCATTTTTAAGCAAAACAATCATTTGAATGATAGAGTTTACGAAACATTTTATTCAATGACAACAATTTATGGACCGTATCAGTGTCCGTGACAAAGGTTGTTAACCTTTTTACAAGCTATTAATTAACTTGCAATGTTCGTATGTTAGTTGTCTGCTTCAAAAATTAACTTGCAATGTTCGTAGATAAGTTGTCCGCTTCAAAAATTTGCCAATCATTTTTCGACCACTTGTTGGTTTCAGCTAGAGCTGAAATTTGCCATACTTATTTATTTATTTTTATTACAATTACTCTATGCACTTACATTTTAAAACCAACACGTGCAGAGAGTCAACAATTGCAGTTATATAATTGTTAAACGAATTAAGGAATTTTTGACGCCAGATTTTAAGTTTTATTTAGTTAGGAGTTTTTGTTTTAAATACAGTTAGTTAAGTTTTTATAAGTTTGTATATAAAGTATTGTTTATGTTGAGTAAATCGAAAATATAAATAATTAAATGATCTCTATATGAATGAAGAAAAATTAAAATTAAGTCAATTTAAACATAACATATTAAAATTAAAAAACTGGCATAGTGCGTGTCGGATTTCGCACATTAAGGGTTCCGTACCAAATATTAGTATTTGTTAGTAAAGTATAAAAAAAAATTAAGCCTTTATTGCTGCCATTTTTAACTTATTTGACAAACATATTTAATAAAATTGAGAAATAGAGGTAAGAAAACTAATTAAATTAAAGTAATCTTATTTCCGCCATTTGACTGGTCTCCCCTCTTAACAGCTTGTCTTTCGACAAAGGCCTCCTCTAAGGCTTTCCACTTGTTTCTATCCTTTGCTGTACGTAACCATTCTGCGCCTGCTACTTTCTTCAAGTCGTCTTCCCATCGCTTTGGCTGTCTTCCTCTACTTCTTCTGCTTTCTCTAGGGTACCATTCGGTTATTATTCTAGTCCATTTCTCTTTCTTGTCTCTCAACATAGGCGGGACATAGTAAAGTATACGTAATAATAAACATTATCACTAAATTTCAAGTTCATATGGCAATGGGCAGTTAAAAAATTCTTCGCAAAAAATTTTGCTACAGACGAGAGACGGACAACAATAGGGCTCCGTTTGGACCCTTCGGGTACGGAACCCTAAAAAGTCACAAAAAAACAAACCCACAAATAATTTAAATAACATTAAAAAATTAAATTATAACAGAATTGAAATTGATAAAGCAATGTTTAAATAATAAAAATAATTTGAATTAAACGGTTTCCTTAGCCTTTAGGTTTATGTCAGTCCGGTGACAATGCAATATTCTGGTACCATCGAGCTTATCTGATGATGGCGCCAGGATGTAGGAATTAGAACTCCCTGATAGCAAATGGTAGGACAGTTGAATTTGGGCTAGCATGTTTTGTTATCATAAGTACTTTCCATTACACATGATGACGAGGTTCTAAAGCTAGTTTAAAAAAAACTTTTATACTATATTTTTTATATAAGTACTCTTTGCGATGAAGATGCATGTCTATTATTTTGCTTACCTATTTATTTATTCTAACAAATATTGAGCTCATACAAAGAGGATTAAGTTTCGTTTGTAGAGCTGATCTCTGTAAGAACTAATCCGATTACGAACATTATGTTCTGTTACAAGGTCACCGGGACTATTTCGACTGGAGGATTTATAAAACAATGGTCAGACCTGCTGTCCTGTATGGTACAGAATGTTGGGCCACAAAAGAGATGAATGAAAAGCAATTGCATGCAGCTAAGATGAGAATGCTAAGAGCGATGTGGTGTGTTACGCACATGGATATAATTAGGAATGAGTACATAAGAGGAAGTCTGAAAGTGGCACCGCTGACTGAAAAGTTGTGTGGAAATCGGTTGTCGTGGTATGGGCGTATGATGCGGAGGAATGAAGAAAATGTCGTGAGGAAAGTCTTGTGTATGGCTATAAGAGTAGGGGAAGGCCAATGAAAAGATGGTTGGACTGTGTGAAACAGGATATGGGTAAAAAAGGGGGTGACTACAGAGATGACGACTAATAGAGGAGTATGGAAGAAAAATACATGTTGCGCCGACCCCAAATAAATTGGAATAAGGGTAGGAGAATGATGTTCCGTTACAAGCTTGTAGGTACCCGGTTTTTGTAGGAAGACACGCTAAAAAGCTAGTGCTCTTAAATAAAAAATAAGTTAATGAATCAGTGTAGTTTATGTACTTTTATGTAAGTGATTAGACAACTGCATCTCCCCACAAAGAGTACTGACTTCAAAATTTACTGAGGGCTTGTAGCTCAAAATCGCACATATTCTATTAATCAATCTCAAAATCGCACATATTAGCCACCAAAAGTTTGAAACTTTTTTGTTTTTATTCAGCTGAAAAAATACAAACACGGAAGCAGACTTCACCTGAATAAAAAACGTAAGTCGAAAGCGCCAGAAAGAGCATTTGCGGTTACCATTTACCTTTACAATAACACAACATAACAATTATAAAGAACCCCAATTTTAATAAATGACATCTCTATCGCTACCCTGCATTTATGAACCAACCAACTTATAAACGAATTCAAAAGTGGCGTTGCTTGTCAAGGGAAACTGTCAAAGTGCTGTCAAATTCAATACATTTTAAGTTAGTTCTCTTTTTCGCCGCGTGTACTAATAAGTTTGTGGGTTTATAATAAAGGTGGCGAACTATGTGGTTGAAATTGATAACGGAAGCTAACCCCCGGTTGTGTTGTGTGTTTCTATGTCATTAGGGATCTCTAGTACTATAGACACGGCATTTGGGACTCCCGGTGATGTGGGTACGTTAGATACTTTTAGGGAGAAATTTTTGGGACGTTTAGAGATTATGATTCATGAAAGCTTTTGCCTGAAAAACATTAAAATGGACAGGGCATTTACGTAGATCCGTTCAGTTATTGCCGATGTAGTATATATGTTGCTTTAATTAGTTCTGTAAAACTCTTACCTCTTGAAGTAAATTTTCAGTTATTTTAACGATCCTTGCAGACTGAAGTACTTAAACGTGGTACGTACCGACAGCAGAGTTGAATGTAGTGGTAATAAACGACTAATTCAATATTATGACTTCTGAGAGCAGTGGTCGCCCAGTGACAGTAGACCCCGACTTACGACTTGCACGTTGTGGGTTCGAACCCAGATAGGTAAGTACCTGCTCGCGCAAGTTTCAGTAATATGAATTTGCTATCATATTTCCGAACGCATCCCATTTCTCATTGACCTCAGTTTTGAGATAACCATGCATCCCTTTCCCTCCTATCTCATTCCTATACAGCATAGGGAGGAAGAAAGACAACCACCCGCGCCGACCAGAGGCGCACCCTGCAAGTTGGCAACACTGATTGCCGCCATTGCGATTTATTCTGTCATAACTTCACAGCACCGCTTATAAAACAACCGCTCCCACGCCGCGCCAATAAAAAAACCAAAAACCGCTCTGACAACCGCGCCGCGCCGAGCCGCTAGAATAACATCTAACACTCAAAAAACTTTCTATTATCCGTGTTGGCACAAGTGTGACATACAAAGACCAAGTTAAGTTCACAGTGAGAAAAAAAGAAAATCTTGCTACATCTTCCCAAGGCTGTCCTTGTATCAGCGTGCTCCACCCAGAGGATTCCCAAGTAAGTCCATCATCACCTTTTCCTACTCTGGTCAGCTCGTTAAAGTGTGTCGCCCATGTTCCACTACGCTTAAATTTACATTCCCGCAATGGTCCTTCGAAAGCCGCATGTACTTATACAACCCAGTACCTGTCTTGGTTCGAACTCATAACGTACTTTGTTTAAATTATTTAATCATCCCTACTTTCAGAACGGTGAAAGAAAACGTCGTGGGAAAACCACAAATTCAAAGACATGTGTCATCCACCAACACGCGTTGGGCCCGCGTGGCGGATTAAGGCCCATTCTCTCTCTCAGAGTTATGTCCCAGCAGTGGGCACGTTAAGAGGCTGATTATGCTATGCTATGCTATAAGACTAGAAGTAAGTTTCTGAAATTAATTATCCTATTTCAGGTTCACCTCTACATAGTCAAGCACGCCAAATCATTGCCAACCTCTGTAATCAGCCTGAAAACCAGAATCTCAATGAGTCGGAGAGAAACGAATCAATTGCACCTATTGGATCTCACAACGAAATTAAGCAGAACAGAACAGTGGAAGAGCTAGAAAAAGATAATTTTCACATCCCTTCCTATCAAGGAGAAATAAAAAACAAACTTTAACAGAAAACCATTACCTAGGTTTAGAGTTATACATAGTGTTTTTCTGTTAAAATTTCTTATTTCGAATACTAAAATTGGCTTTTTTTTTGAATCGCGTCCTCGAGCTCTTTATTTTGATACCCCACATGATCATGTCACAAAACAAGATAACTATTTAGTTATTCAAAAAAACATTTTCAAAAAAAAACGACTGATAAAAACAACTAAAAAGTTCCTGTAATTTCTAAATTTTTGTGAGTTATATTTTTGAAATCATCTCCAAGTGCTCTTTAATTTGACACCCCACATGACTAGGTCATAAAAAATACGACCACACTTACCTATTGACGTATAATAATAATGTTTTTTTTTTCAAATTCTTATAGCACACTTCGGCGGTCAAGATCAATCTATTAATAACTCATTTGTTAAAATCCATCACGCCGTTTTTTTTTTTCAAAATGCATACATCATATATCACTTTGGCTGTCAAACCCAATCGAATGATACCTTATTCGTGTAAATCCATCCAGCCGTTTAGGCTACAGAGCGTGCCAAAGAAATAGACATATATGTAGATATAGCCATCATATAGCATAATGTGAATGCGAGAACTATGTATGTCGTTATATTCATGTAGATTTTATGATTGTCTGGCAGTTTGAGTATTCTTGCGGCCTACCCGTGTCCTTACTTTGGTATTGTTCGTCGGTTCGTTGAGCTCCTCAAAGTTCTGAGTTAAGCTTCACGATAACTGACAAATGCTTGCACTGTCTGAACAGGTCCACTCGAGTTTGCGTATTGCTTTCCTCAAAAGCTCATCCTAGACATACATGGTTCTCATATGATTTGACCAGCACATATTGTATGGATTTATGGATAGGAAACACCGAGCCCAACTAGCTAAAAAAAAATGTTGACGTGTAAAAGTGTTTTTAAAACCTACGTACAAAAATAAAATCATTTATCATACAAACTCTTGAAAAACATTACTCTCCTTCTCGGGGAGTCGGGCAAAAACTCCAGCACAAACCGTCGAAACCAACCGTCCTAAACGGGAAACAACCAAATCGTCTGTAATTTCGGGTGCGGCCATTATGACACATCTTAATTTAGTTTCGACGCATAAATTGTAATAAGCAGACGTGGTCCAATGCGGGTGGCCTCAGACGAACGAGCCGAGTACACAATGGAACATGGTGATCGACTTGATGGAAAATGGATGGTATCGGAAGATTTTGGGCTAATTAGGAATTATATCAATAAATTATCTGGCCATACTAATATTGTAAATGCGACTGGTGTGTCTGTCTGTTACATTTGAAGTATAAACCGCTGAAAGGAGATAGGGTTCTTTTCATCCCGGGAGAAGCACATTTTTTCGGGATTATTTACGATATTCACGCGGGAAAAGTTGCTGGCTCGCGTTTGACCACTATCTCACCTGATGGAAACCGATGATGTGGTCGACAATGGAGCACGCTTGCCTAGAAGCAACCTATTCACTCTTGAGTTAAAAACCCCCGGGTTGTAGGTTCTAGTTATAAATGCGAAGGTGTATGTCTATCTGTCTATCAGACTGTTGCGTTTTCACATCTATACCGCTGAAAGAGTTTTTATGAGACTTCCAAGTCCTTTCCTTTAGGCTTAATATGAGGGCCACATACTTATCTGGCGGACAAGGTTGATGGACGATTTATCAGGCTCTGGGCGGGCAGACATGTTACGTGCATGTGCACGTTCATGTAGCCAATTAATATGTAGCTATTGTATTTTTAAGTTATTGAGTTTACTAACATAGGGAACCAGGGGATCCATATAGTGTTAGTATGAACTTACATACTAACACTTGGTCTGAATGAAAAGTTTTGAATTTGAATATTTTATTATCATTCCTATTAAGTAAGATTTCTCAGGATTATTAAACACTTCCAACGCGGGTGAAGCCGCGGGCAGAAGCTAGTTTTAAATAAACTTTTGTCGCTGAATTTTTATCTCTATATTAGTCTATGATCTCTGACATTCCCTAATTAATTACAGTTTTGCATTGTTGCTTCATATCGCGTTTCGAATCACGATAAAGTGGATTCGATTTAAATCGATTCGATTCGCGAAGAAAATGATAAATCAACTATGAAACTGTGTAGGTGGGGAATTAGAAAATAAGTAGATATTGAGATCTCTCTTAGTAATAAAGCTACCGACCTAATCGTATGATAATTGAAAAGCTTTAAAGTTCAATTAATTTTTTAATCCTATTAAGTATTAATGGTGGATGGATGGATGTTTGTTATTCAATCAAGCCAGAACGGCTGAACAGATCTGGAGGAAATTTGGCACAGAGATAGATTACAGTCTGGTATAGCATATATAGGATATTACATTTAATCCCAGGAGCATGTTCCCTTGGGATGATTCTCGATTTTCACGCGAGTGAAACCGCTGGCAGAAATCAGTTTTCCATAAAAATACCGTTTGATTGAACTGTCAAACTTTCAAGCAATAGTGTCTATGGCGACATTTTTTTTTCTAAATGTGAAAGCAACGGAAACAAACAGCCCTAGGGGTGTATTACGATGATCGTCCCTATTTCCAAATGGTCCAATTTGGTCATTACACGTCTTTATTTGTTCGCCTCATAACGCGATGTGTGGCCAGTAATCGATTAACATAAGTGCTGGCTGGTGGAAGGTAGAACAGGAAATAAATGTGCTTTTTTAAGCGTTTGAAATTGGAAGGTTTTTTTTTTAGTTGGGATGTGTTATATTTGACAGGATGGTGGATGAATTTGTCTATGGGTTTATTAACTGATAAAAAAGAAATAGGTGCTTAAGGACTGTCTGGAGAATGGTGTACAAACTGTTAGTGTTAAGAGTAAAATAAGGTGTCAGAATGGGCGGTCTTATTGCTAAAAGTGCTTGTGCTCCATCTTCGACCACATCATTGCTTACCATCAGGTGAGATAGTGGGCAACGTGAGCCTATCATTGATAAAAAATATTTTGCATGCAACCTTAAGATAGAATATCTACGTTAATTTAAAATAAATAGTTAAATATTTTTTTATATTCCTAATTAGTCCAGCCCAATTCTGGAGCTCTCTCTTTTCTTCTTCTTTAGATATATTTTATATTGTTTCATTTACTTACCTTAAAGTTAAATACTAACATGATAGTTAACCAACAACAATAAGCTGGTTACTAATAATAACTTCGCTGCCAACACAACCTCGCTTAGTGTCAGACCTAAACACGATTTTTTCCCGAAACCGTAACCGAATTTTCGCCTCCCCTTCCACTTTCAGCCCAAAACAGACAGAATTTACAGACGAAACATAAAAAAAAAATTGTCTTAGTAAGTTATCAGACTATTGAAAAATCAGCCCTAAGTTCTTAAAACACTTAGTAAATTAGTGAAACGATGATTACACACAGAGACGAACGAGACAGTCAGTTTTTAGGTCACTATCATAAACTTCAGCTCAAAGCTCATTCGGTGGAGCCGAATACTCCAGCTGAAACCATAATTTTTGGCCGAAACTGGCCGACACCGAAACCAAACCTTCGGTCGGACACTCAATATGCCTAGCCTTTTACCAACTATCTTGGGGTCGGCTTCCAGTCTAATCGGATGCAGCTAAATACCAGTATTTTATATGGAGCGACTGCCTATCTGACCTCCACAACCCAGTTACTGGGTAATACGATACCCCTTAGTAAGACTGATTGTCAGACTTTCGGGCTTCTGACGACCCGTAACCACTGTCAAAGATCCACGATTGGCAGCCGGGACCAACGGCTTAATGTGCTTTCCGAGGCACGGAGGAGTCTCGATATGTAAAGATGGTCACCCATCCATGGACCAACCCCGGCAAGCGAAGCTTAACCTGATATATCGACCCATGCGGCTGTTATTACTTTAATCACGAGCTCCTCCTCTAACCTTCAGTCGGACACAACCCCGCATATATTATTTTAGTTCCTAAAACGGTAACCAAATAGCATTCCATCCATTACTACAAAGCCTACTAAATCGCAATAAACCCAGCATGAAATACATTGATATCAAAACAGACGGTAGCTCGAGTAGATACACTTACAGGCAAATTACTGGGAATTGCATTCAATCGAGTGTTTGTACTGAACTGATTGCTTTTACTGTTGCGACCAGAGGTACCGAACTATTAGGGCCTGAATGAGGATCCTTTTGTGGAGTAAAACCTTTTTGTCTTGTCTGGACTGGCTGGCTAGAACATTTATAAAACCGCCGAATTTGAAAATGGAATATGAATGAATATAAGAATATATTCGTTTTATTAGTTATAGTGTATTTCAAAAACTTCATGTTTGCGCCAAGTGCAACCCTATTTTCTGTCAAGGCCTTCACTGTCCATTCCAGGTTGCCTGAGGCTCCAGACAAGTGACATACATACTCTCACCGAAAGCGTCGCGGTAGCGACAGCATATCCTACTAATATTATAAATGCGAAAGTTTGTATGTTTGTAAGTTTGTGTTTCAATCACGCAAAAACGGCTGAAGGGATTTGAATGAAATTTTTCACACAGGTAGATTATAACCTGGATTAAAACATATGCTACTTTATACCGTGCGGGCGAAACCGCTGGCAGAAGCTAGTTTAGACATAAAGTCAACAAAAATGTTACGTGATCAATCCCTTACATTTTGGCATTTCGACAATGGCCATCGTTGATAGATTGACACTTTCTTTATCAAGAGCCTCTCGAGGAAATCGCGGCATGCGGTAAGGCCTCCAGTTTTATGTTCTTTAACCGACTTCGAAAAAGGAGGAGGTTCTACGTTCGACTGTGTGTATGTTTTCGATTTCTCTGTCAGTTCTGGACCTATTTTCAAAATTCTTTTTTTTATCCGCAAGAATATACTCTCGAGGTGGTCCCATAAAATTTTATCGAAATTGCTTCAGCGCTTTTTGAAAAACTGAACAAAAACGAAAAATACGAATAGGTACATAGATGACGTTTGGGTTTTCTCCAATTACGAGTATGTTTAAAGTCCACGTTCCATGTTATTGTTATTGTTGTTATTTTAGTTCTGGGGTACAACAAAAAAAAAAATTGAAAAAAAATTACATAAAAAAAACAACCGACTTCCAAACTAAAAATTAAAAAATAACTTTGATTTCGGAAGTCGGTGTCAAATAACGAAGAAATAAAATACATAACCGACTTCCGAAATTAAAGTTATTTTTTAATTTTTAGTGTATTTTCTTTTTTGGAAGTCGGTTTTTTTTTTTTTTGTGAAAATTTTTTTTAGTTTGTTTTCTATATGCGGTGAACGTAGCGTGCGTACGAACGTAACGTAGTAAAGAAAGATAGAGATTATTTGTGCCGAGTATTGAATCATTTAAATCATTCATCATTTCAGATAGTAATTACCACAGGAACTCGAGGAAAACGAAATCAAAATGTCTGAAGTGACGATCTTTACAGTTTAATAATTATAAACATAAAAGGTCCCCTCAAGTACTTAATCTTGTTAAATACTTAATTAATTAGGCATAATTTTTATCAGTCTAGGGTAATTAAGGAACAGTCACATTACATTACATTACAATACTCAGACATCAACTGGACAATCCAGCCTTCGTTGTTAGGCAAACTCCATAAACCATTTATGTATTGAATTGTGCGCAATGTAGAAATAAAATTGACAGCAAGTCAACCGCGATTGCTACTATCATAAGTCTATGAATTGTTAAAACAGTTTAATGGGGAACCACTACTAAAAAGTGAAAAATAAAAAACTTTTTTACAAAAAAATAAAACCAACTTCCAAAAAAAGTGCAAAATAACTTTAATTTCGGAAGTCGGTGTTCCTGGTTTTGTGTCTTCGTTTTTTGAAGTCGGTTTTATTTTTTTGTAAAAAAGTTTTTAACCGACTATTTTTCGTACGATATGATTGTAATAAGGTTAATGAGAAATACAGGTTAAATAAACATTGTTTTTACTTTTACAGAGTCGTCACACATTTTTTTTTCTGATTAACAAAATGTGTGGAATTATGTAGTTTTGGTATGTGCTTTGAACGTATAATAGCTTCTCCTTACTAGGTCCGAGGGGCAATTTCTTTTTTAGTCACTTATCAAGCCGTCTGATGCATAGCATCAAATCTGTATTGAACTAAGATAAATTTCACAAACTGCATCAGACTGCTTGAAAGTGACTTGTTTGGAACTATTCAGCTGTTTCTTGTCAGTGGCTTTTGTTTGGAAATTATCAATTTTTCCTGTTTTTTAACCGACTTCAAAAAGGAGGAGGTTATCAATTCGGATGTTTGTATTTTTTATTTTTTTGTATATATATATATGTTCGGGCATAACTCCGTAATATACTGACGGATTCGCAATTTTTTTTTTGTTCGTTAGGGGTTTATTCCGAAATGGTACCATTTAATTTTTATGTAGATCTGATGATGAGATTCGGAGACAGACAACGGAACTCTTCAAAAAATAACAGCAAATCAACTGCGACTGCTGCGATCGTATCTCTATGTAGTGTTAACACAATTTGATGGGGAACCACAACTAAAAAGTAAAAAATAAATACTTAAAAAAAGTAGAACCGACTTCCAAAAAAGTACAAAATAACTTTAATTTCGGAAGTCGGTGTCAAAAAAAACGAAGAAACAAGACCGGAAAAACAAGAAGTCGGATCTATTTTTTTGTAAAAAAGTTTTTTAACTCACATCTTCCAGCTCGATCTTCTCGACACCTACCTACTTAAATAGCAATCGGTAGTGAGTAGAAATCTATTCCTATACTAACTAGCCCGTTATTCCAAGTTGTTGTCCTTTTTCTAAAGTCCAAGGTATTTAAAGTTCAGCTGTCACCTGCAAATGACAGATCAGACCGATTAATCGACCGAACACTTGATGGATCTATTTGAATAAAGATATTAAGGTACCACGCGGATAAGCAATAATACAGAAAAAGCGTGACATTTCCAAACTTTCTTGACCAGTCAATGATAAATATTTCATGCAATTACCGTCAAATCAAGCGGAACTTCCATTTTTTTGTATGGTTTTCAAAAGTTTTTTTCCTCATTTAAGGACAGATTGAAGTAGTAGGTAAGTACGTAAGTAGGTACTCAATTCCTTAACGATTTATTTTATGATTTTTTTTTATAATTACCATAATTATTAGGTATGTCCTAATCATCCAAGTTTTATACAAATCAGTTAAGACATTAAGGTGTGATTGATTAACAGCAACCAAACATCTGAACATTCAAATACATAAATAATTTATAATATTGTATATCTAAGACCATAGTAAAAATTTGACTTTGAAAGCTTTTTAATTTCGAAGCAGGAATAAATATTTCCCCGCACTGGCATACTGACGTGTTAACTAAACCCTCAATAAACTTAAAATGTAATAAATTTAAGAAGACTTCATCACCACGTATCGCATCGTCCAAACACTTACCTTTTTGGTAAACTGTTACCAATACTCCATAACACAATAATCAGATCGATCGTCAATCCTCGTCAAAGCTCGTGAATGGTCGGGCGAGCTCGTGTGACATCGGGTGACATCGGTGTTGACGCGTCGACCCGCGACAAAGCGATGAAGCGTCGGCGACGTGGCTAATCATTTGTATTGTTGTTCTGCAGATGTTCGGGGCTTGTAGGGTGACAATGTTTGTTGAAGAATAATGGGTTTTTGTTTTTTTTTAGTTTACCCCACTAGGAATTATTCCTGTATCGTGGGTGCGTTAAAAAACATATAAACTCACATACACAAGACACTCAGACAGAACAGCTATCGAACCCGCGACACGCAGCGCAGCAGCCGAACGCTCAACCGTGCGCGCCAACCGTCTCGTCACTTCAGCATTTGGATGTCTTTGCAATGCAATTGGGATACTTCAAAGGCTGTGTTTCCTGCTAGCTACAATTTTTTTTTTGTGGTTAGGGAAATCATCCAATGACTTGTCCCGCTCTGGGTGGAGCGGGAGCGAGTGTCAGACTTTTACTGACTAAAACCCACCCCTGTTCCTTACTTGCCTAAGTGCCCAGGGGCGCGGTATCTCTGTTTCGAATTTATTCGGGACCCCTTTTTTTTTTTTTTTTTGGGGGTGGGAAATCATCCTATGACTTCTTCCGCTCTAGGGTGGAACGGAAGGGCGTGTCAGACTCTTACTGACTAAACTAACTAACTAACTCTCTGGCAGGGAGGAACAGGGGTAGGTACCCCTGTTCCTCCCTGCCTCGAGTGCCCAGGGGCGAGGTAACTCTTTCGAATTTATCCTCCACCCCCGAGCAGGCATCGGCCGTGGCAGGCCCCTTCCCTTGGCTGACAACTCTTTGAGGCGCGCGTGGAACACTACGCGCCGTCGACTCTCGGGCCTGGTGCTGATCGGACGGCGAGTTACCCACTACTCGCCGTCCGCAGGCCCGGGTCTACGGTGGCCGGAGATCGTCTCGCGGCGTCTGAACCCCCTGGCGTCTCAGGCGGCGGTTGCGGCTGGGAGCGCTAGGGCGACTCGGCTGTTGTCGAGTCTCCCTAGCGTATGCCGCCTCCCTCTTCGCATTCGCGACCCCTTGGCATGCATGTATCGGCCATGACGGGCCCCATCCTGATTTGTTGACATCTCTTTGAGGCGCGCGTCGAACTCTACGCGCCGTCGACTCTCGGGCCTAGTGCTGATCGGACGACGAGCTACCCATTACTCCCCGTCCGCAGGCCCGCGTCTACGGTGGCCGGAGATCGTCTCGCAACCCCCGACGTCCCTGATAGCTACAACCTGGAAGTCTTTAAGTAAAGAGTGAATAGGTTACTTCTAGGCAAGCGTGCTCCATCGTCGACCACATCATCGCTTACCATCAGGTGGTCAAACGCGAGCCTATCAATAGTAAAATGAATAAACTTCAGTAATTAATGCGTTCAGATTTGTCTAAATGCAAAAGGGGTCTCTATCATTAAAAGTTGGGTGATAGCAGCCAAAGGTACTCGTAACATGGGTTCGTTAGATTCATCGAATTACATTGAATACTTGAATATCCCTAAAGATTTCCAAAGGTCGATCTTCTCGGTTAAGCAACGCTTTCCAAGGTCGGCCCATGGATGGATGACCATCCATTTCGTACCGTGTTATTCCATTGACATGAATATCGCAAACAAACACACATTTGACCACCCAAACTCTTCCGGTAACACTTATCAGCCAAGATAAGTATGTAAGACGAATATTGACAATCAATGAGGAGCCCATATAATTTTATCATTTGCCAAATATCACAAGTTTTGTGGTTATTTGGTGAGCAATCAGTCAAACTAATCACATCGGCTCAAATATTGTGGTTTGTCAACAGATTTACTGGTCAGATGAGACTTGATCAGGTTTCAAAAAACTGGGTATTGTAAGGACTCTGACCTAGATTTTTCGGGTGATTTAGAGACAATTAGGGCACATATGAGAACAAAATAGCAAACAAAATCAGTTTGTTCTCTGATGGAAGCAAGCAAACACAATCAGCCAGTACCTAATTAAATAGGGTTTAATAAATCTATTTGGATCGTCAATCAGATTACCAAAATAAAATATTGGTCTCGTAATTTCACTTATGTCACGTAAACAAAAACCGGGGCCGATTGCCATGAAATTTCAACGCACTGTGCGTTGAAATTTTGGGTGACATCACACCAGCGTCAAAAATGTACCATTTTTCACCTAGAAGTAACGTAAACAGCCTCACCCCACTCTTGAACTTTGATGCATTCTTTCTTTGTCATTTTTGATTTTTGATTTGGGAATGCAAAATATAAAAATAAAATAAAATAATCTTTATTTCGGATACGCAACATCCATAGGGGTTAGTAATCAAGAAAAAAGAAAGACAACTTATAACTATGTTAGTAAACTTTAATATAAGTGTCCAATATTTTTTGATAATCTACATAACTTAGTTACAGATTAAATAGAATTATTATTTTTTTACCCAAGAATCATCCCATTTTTTTATCTTTGATAGCCTCGATTTGACCACTATCTCACCTGGGGCCCAATTCTCTAACTTTGAGTTAAGCAACACGCCATCGACACTATATCGACACACAACAGACATTATTTTGCCACTGTTGCAAATTTGGTATTCTGCAGAAACTTCAAAATGCTATTGACATATTATAGTAGACCAGACTACCAATTATTACAATAGTCTTATTATGGCGTTTCAATGGCACTACAGTGGCAAGTCAATGAACGTAAATAATCTATTATAGAATACCAAATGTCAATGACTATTATATTGAGACACCACTGACACACTACCGACACACTATTGACAAGTTAGTTATTTTACAGAATTGGGCCCCTGATGGTAAGCGATGATTTGGTCGACGATGGAGCACGCTTACCTAGGAATAACCTATTCAATCTTGACTTAAAGACTCCCAGGTTTTAGTTATCAAGAAACATAGATTCTAGCAGGGATTCCACTCCTTAGCTGAACGCACAACGCGTGAAAATTATACAATAAATCCCGTAAACACCACCCAAACTCGTGGCCACCCCAAAATAACAATATGTAGCCGTTTAATTACGCGTGACCGATGTACTTCAGTTATTGAGCGCCGCCATTATCCCGCCGTGATAGATAGACTCGCCGACGGGATGAATGCCTAATTGAGACACGATTATGATGGAAATATCAATGTGAGATCAGGACTTGGAGAATAGTGATGATTGAATGATGGAGGATCTGTGAGATGGGGTGACTTTAACCAATGATTCAGAGGTACTTAGGTACTGTAGGACCCCAAGGCACCAGTACGGCCTGCAGGTATCCTGGGACGTAGGCTGTGACTACAATCGTCACAGTACCTATAATCACATTCTACTAACATTTGTGCGGATTCTCTTGTTCAATAACTAAACTAAAATTAGAGAGTCGCTATCTTTTACTAAAAGGCAGTGCGAGAAAAGGACGGCTATAGCTATGAACTAAGTTAGAGATGTCAAACTAGACGCCTTGTGCTTCACCGTTTTTTTAGTCGACATGTTTTTACGTGGTACCCTTAATTTCTATGGAAATATTAGTTCAACTAAATTGGACAGTTCTAATTTACGTCCGTCTCTTTCTTGTTTTATTAGAGAGAAAAATATATACTTAGCAATAGCCTAAATTAAGTTTGGTTTGTGCACAATAGAATCGGCACCATTATAAATACGAAAGTTTGGATAGATGTTAGTCATTCACGCCAGAACGGCTGAACGAATCGGGATGAAATTTGGGACAGAGATAGATTATAGTCGAGAATATAATATAATTTATAGCTAGGGAAGTACTTCTACGCGGAAGAAGCAACTCTCAGAAGCTAGTTATAAATATGATTATTATATACATGATATTTCAAAGTAAATGACTATCTCTTTTAATGATTAATACTCAAAGTGACATTCATTTTGAAAGAAAACGACATAAACAAAGTTTAGAATTAGTAATTTTAGGATTACCTATGACACTTGCATATCGTACTGCGTTCCTTAGTCCATTTAAAATCAGCTAAGGAGTGGAGCTCCCTGCTGGAGTCTGTGTTTCCACAACCTGGCGCCCTACTATGACATCTTAAAATCATTTATTTATTTATTTATGCACGCACAAAAACACTTATAAGAGATAAAATATCATACAATACAGGACGTATAGCACAGTAGCACTATCCCTTTGTCACACCGAAATTATGATGATTTTAAAACGTAACTTAATAGGTAGGGCTGTATTCAAGTCACTAGGTATTGTAATATCTTGGGACGTAGACTCAGTGGTACCTATATCTTGTGTGTGGTCTCCGCCGTGTGGCCGATTTGTAAGAAAAGAAACACTGGTCCACAATAGGTACTTGATATTCTTATATTATACAATCAATACTCTTCCATTGGCAACACACAATTGACTTCTATCCAAACAAATGAATATGCTTCATTCCTATTTTAAATCTTATTTTAAATTTGCTCCACCCTTTAAAAATATATTTGACCGACCAGCCAGTCTGGTGTTAAGGTTAGTTTGTCATCCGACCTCCATAGATATCACAGTATCAACCTACTGTCTTTTAGAAAAGCGCGAACCTTCATCGCCTACAAAACAATGCTGCGGCTGTGTGGTCTTTTAAAAAAAACTTATTAAAAGACCACACAGCCTCAGGAACGGTAGTAAGACCAAATGAAAACGTGTCATCAGCGTAACTGCCACTAAATCTGAACATAAACCATTAAATCCAAGATGGCCGACCTCCAACGCAGCTGATATATTATGCGTAACTGTGACATTATCACTTGCTACAAAACAGGCATTAATAATGGTGATAAAGTTCTAAGACAATGGTATTGTAATTAAAATGTAAATCTGTACTTAATGTGAAGGTCGCAAGGGTCTTAAGCTTTCATGGGTGCCTGGGAAGTGACCAGAAGCTTTCTTATTCAAGGAACTGAAGTGACTTTAAAAAATATCTATCAGTGTCCCGATACATTAGGAAAGTTTTGAGTATGTATGTGGACGGCTTTTTAGGATTTACTAAATTTTCATGCACAATGGTACAAAGGCGAACTTAATGCCTAAGGTATTCTCTACCAGTCAACCATGGGTGGTGAAGAGATTAGGTAAGTACATGGCAAGTTACCGCGGTTCTGGCCAATCAATCAAGGGCCTGACATACCCACCCACTCCACCCAGACCGGGAGAAGTTATTGAATAATTTACCAATAAATAAAAACGGCAGGTGTATCGTTAATCTGTTGGAAGTCTAAGATATTTCAAATATGTATAAAAATTGGTTGGGAAAGCCCAAAGTAACGATAGATGGAATATAAGAAAAATGATATAGGTACTTTCATCTACAAAGGGGTAGACTAATCGTCCCGACTGAATTTCTATCAGGGTGGCCAATCTCAACGTAGTCTTTATTAGAGCACAAGCATGTTCGCAAACTTATCAGGTGCACTCTCAGTTTCGTAACTCTCATAGTCGGCTATCCGACTCGACCAGGGAAATATCAGGTGCAAGACCAATGACTTTATGTTCTTTCCGAACCACGAGGGTGTGACTCCACCAACGTACAAATTCCGAACTGCTACAGAGTAATTAAAACATAACATAACTCAAAATATTCCTATTTGTTCACAAGGCAGCTTTATTCTATCGACTGCTATCAATTAATCATTTGATTGTCTTCATATCGCGAACGTCCCAAAATTCCTATAGAGAACATGCACGGCGTAGTCTGTGCCATCTAGTGAAGTGAATTCGAAACTTTTACCCTATAAAAACTAGTCATTGACATTTCCGTGTCATATACTCGTATGTAAACACACACGCATCATGCATACATGCAGCACGCGTAACGTAGACTGCCATCTATTGAGTGAAATCCGCAACTTGTACTGTAGAAATACTTGACATTGACATTTATGTGACGCTCTCTATAGTTCCTGCACGCTTCTTATACTCCGCCACCGGAGACCACACGGCAATCCCAAGGACTATGAATAGCTAATAAATAGCTAATTTTATAGCAGATTTAAGGATGGTAATATCTCAATATATTCATAGTCAGTCCTCAGTAGTTATGAGCTGACGATGAAATTAAAATATGGAGGGCATCTGGCTATCTAGTGGTAATTATGGCATTCTTTGGTGTTGCAATAGTGTGCCACATGCTTTCTATGGCTGTTTATATTGTAATTACTTTAGCAGGATCTTTGCTATAAATAAGAGCTTAAACAGCCTTATATCTATCCTCCTTACATCTGCAAAAATGAAAAGCATTTAGACATAATACCAATTAAATTTAAAATTAAACAAAAAAATAGAACCGACTTCCAAAAAAACAAAAAGTGCAAAATAACTTTAATTTCGGAAGTCGGTGTTTCTGGTTTTGTTTCTTCGTTTTTTGACACCGACTTCCGAAATTAAAGTTATTTTGCACTTTTTGTTTTTTTGGAAGTCGGTTCTATTTTATTTTTTATTTTTCACTTTTTAGTTGTGTTTCTCCATTAAATTGTATTAACAATGGATATCTAGGCGATAGCAGCAATCGCGGTTGATTTGCTGTCATTTTTTGAAGAGTTCCGTTGTCTGTCTCCGAAACGCATCATCAGATCTTTATGCAATTTAAATGGGACCATTTCAGGACACACTCCTTTCGAACAAAAAAATTATTTTGGAAATCCGTCCATAAATGACGGAGTTATGCCCGAAAATATATATAAAAAAAAAAAATACAAACATCCGAATTGATAACCTCCTCCTTTTGGAAGTCGGTTAAAAAACCACCAACGCTTAAAAAAAAAGCGAACATTTAAAAAACACAAAAAAGCTGATGACCTTGAAACGGCTAAACCGATTTTGATAAAGCATGTCTAAGAACCATCGCTAAAAAATTTGCTCTCAAAAAAAAAACCGCGTTCAAATCGGTTCACCTCTTTAGGAGCTACGGTGCCACAGACACACACATAGCGCTCAAACTTATAACACCCCTCTTTTGTGTCGGGGGTTAAAAGTATGAGATTGACCACGTTACATTTCGCTAGCACTTCACAATCACACACATTGAAGAGAGTGGCAACCACATACTAGAAGACGCAGCGTTGGAAGGCATCCCATAAGGTGGACCGATGATCTGGTAAGCAAAAGGCACAGGACCTGTCGTTGTGTCCAGCCCCCCTAGCCATATTGCTTTAATATTATCGTTTACGCTAACGCTTAGTACAAGATGTATGGCAATGACATTACCTGCGAAGTCACGTGACACTTTTTTTTTTTTTTGGTATGTGGGAGATCATCCTATGACTTCTTCCGCTCTAGCGTGGAGCGGAAGGGCGTGTCAGACTCTTACTGACTAAAACCCACCCCTGTTCCTCCCTGCCTTGAGTGCCCAGGGGCGAGTTAACTCTTTCGAATTTATCCTCAACCCCCGGGCAGGCATCGGCCATGATGGGCCCCGTCCCAATTGCTGACAACTCTTTGAGGCGCGCGTGGAACACTACGCGCCGTCGACTCTCGGGCCTGGTGCTGATCGGGCGGCGAGTTACCTACTACTCGCCGTCCGCAGGCCCGGGTAAGTCACGTGACACTTAGGTATCTTTTTTTTTTCAGTCTCATTGATAGCGAAACTTACGTTAGCTATCGATCGCTAAATAACTAGCCGTTAAAAAACTCCCTCTTTGTAAGGAAAAAATTTAAATAATAACCTGAAAGAAAAATGTACAGAAACGGCGTAAATTTGAACTTACAAGCAGCTTTTTTTATGAAAACTTATAATTTTATTTATTTTAATTTTAATGAATAACTTTTACCGCTTCTAACAATTAAATTAACTTGTCAAAATATTAAAGTATATAAAAGTTTGCTTCCTTGTAATATTAATTTCTTAGCGAACGAATTCGGTTGTTACGCGATCGGTAACTATATATAATTTTTTTTTGGAGCTTTGGAAATCATCCAATAACTATAACTATAATATGATAATATAACGGATGAGATATGGACGACGATGACAATCCCGTACTTTTTGGTTTTTTGATCGTTAGGTATCGCTGAGAGAATGACACGGTCTAAAGAGTCCAGAATAAGAAGTAGAATAGTGGTAGTATCTAGGTAGCCAAGTAGGTCTCATCCAATACCACTTCAAAATGAGTATCTACTTACTTAAAACTTTCTACTAACATTTTTATCCGTTACTGCAACAACATCAATCTGTGATATCCTGAGATTTCAATTATAAAACCTAAATCTACTATTTAATTGCCCTAATACGGCATTCCTATCAAAATACAATCCGCATGACGTGTCCAACAGCCCACTGCAAAAAATCCTGCGTATTTTTACGATGCATCCACTAGCGCATTTTTCAAAGGTGCACGCTAATTTTCACAAGGACACATGAAAACGAGCCAAAGAGGCGCAAACATCTTTATCTTAAAGTCAACAAATCCGTTTTGTACATCTCAAAATGGACCACCTTTTAGCGCCTCTGTATTTAGTCAAAGAATCCTTTTTGCTGGATTACAATTTTTTTTGTGAACGACAATGCTGGCGAACATTTTACTCCATCTTGGCGAAGTTTCGTCATCCATTGGAGCTTAACCACCGTATTTGGTTGCACCTTTATTAACAAATACAGCAGTGGATGTAGAATTATGACCGATTTCGGAGTTAAAGCCGGAGATTTTAAAGTTCATTTCCGCTTGAACGAATGCACAGCTAAGATTGTGGATGCAGTCATCTGTCATCAACGGATGTCACATTATGTCTCGTTTTTGGACCACAAAAGATTCGGGTTCCTTTCTAATCAGTTGTATTATATTATACAACTCTTTACAGACATTTTTTCTTCAGTTTACAATCCATTACCGGTTTTGCTCGATATTTGTGAAGTTATTATGATGAAAGCAAGCAATGGATGGTTTCTCTGACAGAGTTGTCATAGATATTTGTTGGTGCACTTCAAAATAGACGATCAATATTCCGGTGGAAGGTGTAAATTGACATTAAAATGCAGTTTAATCGATGTTCGATCTATGAGAAAAGATTTTTTGTTAGGTTTTGGTTCGTTTTGGTAGCACATTGTCAATAGGACCTTTTTGGTTAGTTTGGAGTTTATAATAATTCTTCGCTTTTCTGCTCCATTTGTATACCTATTGTGAAGCATTCAATAACACTACGATAAAGTGTCTACAACTACATCTCATTTCCACGGGCAGAAACAGTACCCAAAATATCAACACCCATTTCCCTTACACCTGATTTGTCCTATATCTGCTTCTTTTGTGCTCAGCTTCGTCCTATAAGAACCTCTTCTGCAAACGCTTCAAGCAACGTTATACGACTTTTAATGGTTTTTAATTGAACATCACGTCTAAACGACTAGTCTTATTTCTTTGAAAAAAATATGTATATGTTACTCTAGACAATTTCCGTCGTAATTTGATCTGAGAATATTTGAAATTAAATTTTTGTAACATAGTGTAATTAATTTGTAAAGTTATGTCTAACGCAGATAAAAAATTGAGAATCACGCAAAAACTATAGGCGTATTTTTGTGAAACCTTCACCATTTTAAAGATCATTTAATTATTTATAATTTAGTCAAATTTTTTTAGTTTAATAACTGTTGTTTTATGTGTAATAAATTAATAATGCGTCTAATTTCGGACAGCGCTCCTTGATGGGCGAGTCCTATTACTGGGTGGACGTACGACGCATTACGTGAGCTCAGCACAGAACACGGAAGCTAACCACTCAAGGTCATTGGCAGTTAATAGCGCCTTAACAGTTAGTAGCACCTTAAGGCTGAGCATTGGTGCCGATTCTGTTGTGCACAAACTAAACTTAATTTAGGCTATTGCTATATTTTTCTCTCTAATAAAACAATAAAGAGACGGACGTAAATTAGAGCTGTCAAATTTTGTTGAACTAATATTTTCATACAAAAAACATGTCGACTAAATATACGGTAAAGCGCAAGTTGTAAACTAGTTTGACATCTCTAACTTAGTTCATAGCTATAGCCATCCTCTTCTCGCACTGTCTTTAAGTAAAAGATAGCGATTCTTTTTAGTTTAGGCCCAGGTGAACTGCACCCAACGGGGTACCTGCAAGTTACCTGCACTTACATACCAATCACCTTGCTCGACTGGGCCCTACTACAAAGATCTTGAATTAGTTCATTCGCTGGGAGTTAGATAATGGTACCGATTTTCTTGTTCAATAACTAAACTAAAAAGAACCGCCCGTTAGGTGCAGTTGGTAAGGCAAGTTTGAAGTTTGTCAATCTCTACTTTAGTCTAAAAACCCGACAACGAAAATTGAATAAAAGTAGGGTTTGACACGTTCTTAACTCCAAATACACAAACCGGTCCTCATTTTTAATCAAACTCATTTAAATATGTAAAATAGTAATTAGCCTCTTAATGTTCCCACTGGTGGGGCTCAGACCCCCTCTCTACAAGAGGGAAAGGGCCGTAATACACCACGCGGGCCCAGTGTGGGTTGCTTACGATGGGACATACCCGTTTCTTCACGATGTTTTCCTTGACCGTTTTTAAAACACAAACTAATTAATAAATATAAATTCAAATATGTGCCATGATGATGAAACTGATTGTGTCGACAGTTCGCAGTCTCCTAGTGAGAGTGTGAGTGAAATCCCTTCTTTATCTAGAGGTCTAATAACCTATTTATGTCAGATGTTCAGTACTCAATATCTACGGCCCGTCTGGGTCTAAACTAGACAATGGACCATTACAGTCTCGAGTTGATACTTTGAACTGTTCTATTCAAAGTATCAGTTCAAAGTAGCAATAAAACCAATCAGAGCAAGCGGCTTAAATAGTGGTCACGAGAGGACTTCAAAGCGCAATATCTAACAGACATAGGGCCTTATTTATAAACTAGCCATGTGATAAGTTTAAACACTGATTAGCCGAAAAAAGGATAGGGAACGTGCATGGGGTAGTCTGTACCATCTAGTGGAGTAAATTCGAAACTATTACCCTTTAAAACTTGTCATTGACATTTCAAACACATTCTGTCTGTTTATTACGTTTTCAAGCCTAAACCGCTGAACCTTTTTTGATGAATTTTGGTATCTAGATAGACTGGATCTTGGACAAAACCGCTGAAAGATGCTTCTTCTTGCTATATCAACTAGTTTAAAAGTTCGACTTGCTATTTTTTTTAATTGGCACAAACCCTTCAAACTATTTCCAACCACTGTAACTCCTGATAGCCAGAATCAACAGTGGCGACTATCAGGAAAACGCCGAGACGATGAAGCTGGAGTCCCGGAAAAACAATTAAACTGTCTTGGGACCCGCAACGGAATTAATCAGAAAATAACATCGGAGGAGTAGGAAAAAATATAATTTTTAGTTTGAGTTGTGCTAGAAACAAGCAAAGTAATAGAAAGGTATACGAACCCAAGAAAAGGGTCATGCTAATTTATTTCTGCTTAAAAGATCTTTTGGAAACAAACCTACGATCCCCATAAGTAAGGGTTCGCAGATCACACTGCTATTCTAATTAATGCAATAAATTTAACGTTTTTGCTTGGCTGGCTCAGCTAAAGGTAACGGCTGAAGGTAAATTTGAATAATTACTTGGTAACACTGGCTCTATGAGTATTTTCGATAGATAACTCAAAAGCTAAACGTTTTAAGGTTCCTTATTCAATCAATAGCCTAGCTTTTTCCTAACTATCTTGGGGTCAGCGTCCTGTCTAACCGGATGCAGCTGAATACCAGTATTTTACATGGAGCGACTGCTTATGTGACCTCCACAACCCAGTAACTGCGTAATACGATAACCCTTGGTAAGGCTGGTTGTCAGATGTTTTGGGCTTCTGACGACCAGTAACGACTGCCAAAGATCCACGATTGACAGCCGAGACCAACGGCTTAAGGGTCTACTACCGGCCAAGTGGCGCCCTTATTGAATAAAAAATCGTAGCATAGTATAGAAAATAAATATTAAAGAATCCAAACAAAAAGGATAAAGTATTTTTACGTTATTAAAACAGGTCTCAGAATGACTTTTGTTTCAAAAGTAGTAGGCAAAAGTACCAAAAATGGCCGTTTCTGACATTTGGCCGGTAGTAGGGCCTTAACCTGCTTTCCGAGGCACGGAGGAGTCTCGGTATGTAAAGATGGTACCCATCCTTGGACCAACCCCGGCAAGCGTTATACCTGATGAATCGACCCGTGCGGCTGTTATTACTTTAGAAAAAAAAGTTTTGTATTTAACCAATAAAATGGCACTCGGCGAAGCAGAGTCGAGAGAGCTTTCGGATTAAGCCGAATAAGCTCATGCTCATAAATATTTCAATAATTATAAGATAAACTTGATATTTTTTCTGAATACCTAAGAATACTTTAATTCTATCATAGAAAAACTAACTTGCTTCTTTTTCGAATTCCAACTCAAGAATCTATTCCAAATTGCCAAATAATCAAAAATCTCCGAGCATCCTAATCAAGGCCAATAAAGTGATCCGCTTCTGATTCGTACGGCCCGACTAAGGTGCGTCTTAAGGTGCCGATTAGCGGCCCCTGTCGCTCCTCTCATTACTGAGAGCCCTAATTGCACCGCCGCGGAGCCTCAAACGCGCCGACCGCTTTCATCTCGCCGACGTCGTGTGGCGCAAAGTGTGGGAGAGAGCGGGTGCGGGCGGATAGGCGGCAGCGATTGAGTTTTAGCATTTTTAAAAAATTAAGTTTCTGCTTAAAAAGATAGGAAGCTTAATTTTTTTACATGATGGTTTAGGAAAAGGTTAGCTTGCTACTAATATAGTTATGTGTGGAAAAGATCAAGGATTTATTTGTTTATTTATTTTTGCACACACAAAAACACTTAAAAGAGAAAAACAAACAAATACAGATAAATGAGCACAAAGGTGGAATAAAGAATTATTTAGTGTCCAAACATTCTGCATTGTAGTGTCAGGGAAAATGTTTTTATTCCAGGGTATGAACGCATCTACCTAGGGTAGAGCTATGTGCCAGCTATATCTAGCGATGACCTGGTGAAGGCCACTGGAATGCGCTGGATGCACCTCTAGTGACACTTGGCGGAGGCCTATGCCCAGCAGTGGACGTCTTTCCGCTGAAATGATGATGATGATAATCGCACAAAGATACTCTTGGTGTTATTGTAACTGTAATAAAATGTTATAGAAAATACTTCTAAACACTTTTGTAACACTGCTGTAACTTAAAATTAACATTTTTTTTATATGCAATACAAAGTCGTAAAAAGTAAACGTTTTCTGTGGTTTTAACTTTTTATACACAACAAAAAGTACAGACTACTGAACAGATTAACCTGAACAAGTAAACATCTGCAAAACCGGAACCTTCTTTCACGAATTGATTAAAAGTAATAATTGGTCAAAATATATCAATAACGAATTAGCTATAATATACCGATTGGCCCACAAAAACTAGATTTACTTGGTGTTTCCTAATTAAAACTGGATACCTAAATCGATATCTCTATAGCAAAGCCACTTGTCATGTTGGTCTGTGAGGCCGAGTTGTTCTTTTAAACTGCGCAAGGGATTTTGGTGTGGTTTTCAACATCATTAAAAAAATATTCCGGAAGGTTTTATATAAAAAAAAAAACATTATTATTTAATTTACATGTATCATAGAAAAATTTCGATATTTACAAATGGCAAAAATCGCGCAAAGCAGGGGCGGGTTACTAGTATATGTATTAAGCAAACCTAATTGACATTATATGGCAATTATTAAAACCATGTAGCTGACACTAATGCCCGTTGCAAAAACTGTATCATCGTTTGAAATTATTAATTAGGTACATCAATATTCATAATGGAAAAAGTTTTGTCATAAAACATAATAACACGCTCTCGCTTCCGCCTATGACGCAACGCCTCTCTTTTCACACAACGTTCTCCGCCCAAAATTATTCTGCAGTTGGTAAAAGGATACGATTGATGAAACTTAAGAAATTGAACTTTGTGCCTTTGAAATAAGAGCCGTGTGAATTCCATTGCAGTAAGCGTGAATGTTTTGTGAAGTTGGTATTACTGTAATTGTTTTTATTCATTTATTGCCCCATAGACTATCTGTAAGGTGGGCTTTATAGCCTGTCTATTAGCGGGCAAGGAGTTATCATCGCCTTACAGTGGATTTGTACTAATTTTATTATATTCTTAACTTTATTGGCATCGACAATGTTTTTAATAAAAACGGATGCAACGTGATATTAATTAAATTTTAAAAAGCCCTGTGGATAAACTAGCTATAAAGTGTCTACTGAGTTAGCAATCAAGATGGCGGAGATAAAAAATGACAGCAAATTGATGGATTGATTGATTGATTAGCGGGAGACCGTTTTGAATAAAATATTAGCTTGTAAAATCAGTAGCTGCCAGAATCGTTTGTGGTATCACACGAGTATTTACGTCGTTTGTTAGATTTTATTAATTTTATTGATTAATAACATCTTAATAGGGAAATATTATTATGTATTTTAATAGGAATCCAACTGGTTTCATCAATATTTTTGGCTAGTTAGAGCTAGAGCCACATGGCGTATTGAAGATAATATTAATATAGTTTTAACTAAATTATTTACTTATAGGAATTTTCATTATTGTATTCAATGTAGCCAAGGAGGCCAAAGAAAAGCAGGATGGATTGTGTAAAGACTGATATGAAAGAAAAGGAAGTCAGTGATAGCATGATGACGTGTGACAGGACAGAATGGAAGAAAAAACGTAACATGGCATGAGGCCAGGAAGTTGGTGGTTGGTGGTTGGTGGTGAAAAAAAAAAGGAAGTTGGTGATGTCCATGTCATCATCGTCATTTCAGCCGTAAGACGTCCACTGCTTTGCATAGGCCTCCCCCAATTGTAGTCACAACGATCAGTCCTATGCGTCTCGCATCCATCGGATCCCCGTGACTCTCATGACCAAGTCACCAGATCATCGGTCCACCTTCAAACGCTGCGTCTTCCGGTACTTTTCAGCTCCATCCATGAATGATGTCCATGTATGTTAGTTATCACCAAAATAAATTCTTATAAAATGACCAATACTTAAATTTCTCATCAAAAACAGTTTTACAAAAAACCCCAACGTACTTATTCGCAACGCATCATTCTAAAATAGACTAAAATTAATTGATTTCTAGACTTCTCATCTTTAATAACGATCGCACATTCAAGATTTTTTCAAAGCAACCTCCAGAGACCACCTCGACGCTTTTATATTAGGAAATCGTGATATGATACCAACATTACGGCAAATGGGTACATGGATCGAGCATTTACCTTCTATGAACGTAGGCGTACTAAGAGAAAGCTGCGTGTATGTATGTCTGTTTGTTTGCATCAATTTACTACTAATATTGAATGGAAATTAGATGTTTGGATTTATCATTTTGAAGGTTTTTTAGGATGTTTGATTTAGGCTTGCGTAATCATGGGTTTATGTGAAAAAATTGTGGAAAATTAATGTAGATACTCGAAAAGTGGGCGAGTGTTACCTGAAATTTAAAATAAAAATCAGTTTCGACTAAAATCTTAAAACAGAGAAAATTGGTATTGAATTACAAACAGCAGATTTATCTGCAGTATAAATAATAATAGGTAGGTTAGGTATACATAGTTGGATGACCAAATCACAAAAAAAAACCAGTTTTTTGACAATCAGATTTCTTTGTTTATTTTTTACTTGCTGCGCCCCGCGGTTTCACCCGCGTAGACCAGGATAAAAAGTAGCCTATATGTTAATCCAAGGTATAAGCTAACTACATACCAATAATAAAAATAAATTCATCCAAATCAGTCGAGCCATTTGAGCGTGAAGAGTAACAAACATACACACTCACAAACTTTCACCTTTATAATATTAGTGTGATTTCTTAAATTTTGTGAGTTACATTTTTGGAATCGTCTCCTCAAAAAGAAATCACTTCAGAACAATGCCATCTCACAGACACCATGTTTGTTTAGTAGGGTTCCGTACCCAAAGGATAAAAACGGGACCCGCTCCAAGACTCCGCTGTCCGTCCGTCTGTCTGTCCGCCTGTCACCAGGCTGTATCTCATGACCCGTGATAGTTAGACAGTTGAAAATTTCAGACATGATGTATTTCCTTTGCCGCTATAACAACAAATACTAAAAAACAGATAAATTAAATATTTAAGGGGCTCCCATACAACAAACGTGATTGTTTTGCTGTTTTTATGGTTAATGGTACGGAACCCTTCGTGCGCGAGTCCGACTCGCACTTGGCCGGTTTTCACTTTTTTTTTAACGTTACCTTTCTAGGAATACTTGGGCTGTCAAGACGCATCTAATGACATCTTAATTATGTCAATCCTTCCAGCGGTTTGGAAGATATGAGATCATACAGAATATTACAGTCATACATACAATATACCTACTTGATAAATAACCCTTCCTTGCCGTCGGTAAAAATTAAGTACCTAGGTAATCAGTTTTATTAAGTGTAAAACAGAAGCGAGAGCTAGCACAAAGTACAATGAAAGCTTACTGTGAAACTGTATGTAATTCATTAGAACTTGCTTTATAGTTTCCGAGTTTCCGCCTACTGGGTGGTATCCTTCATACAAGTAGGACAGTCTGTGGAGATCTAACGTAACATTGTGAGCATGTGATGTTAGGAAGACATAGATCTAGGCTATTCTCCAGTACACTACACTATAGGTACATGGTCAAGTATCTGCACAAGCCTCGAGGTTTTTGCAGAGATCACTCATCATCTTCCTGCCCTTATCCCATGTTACTTGGGGTCGGCGCAACACGTTTTTTTCTGCCACATTCTGCCCTGTCAGCCGTCACGCTATCACTATCTCCCTTTCCTTTCATATCACTCTTCACACAATCCATCCATCTTTTCTTTGGCCTCCCGCTCCCTCTCCATCCTTCCACATTTTTGGAGAGATCACTGAATACTGAAAATCTCAATCATACAGTATTGTAGAGATAGACTCTTTCATCACGACCGACCTATTTAGAGGGTCTAGAAGTCAAGGTACATTAAGAATAAAAGAAATAAACACTAATCCGAGTTTTAAAATAAATAAAATTAGGATGGCTGTCTGGCCTAGAGACGCGATTGAATTTTATAAGAATGGTAAAGTAATTTTGATAGGAATAAATCATAGATCTACTCGCAAAGAAGTACCTATATATGATTTCATGTATCTCTCCCCCGAATGTTATAGTATTGATCTGTTTGGATAAAAATAAACTATGACTTTCAGGTACATTGAAAACTAGCTTTTCTGGACGCCTCGCTGAAGTGATCTTAGAAGAACCGTGCATTTCTTTTTCAGGAAAACAGTATCCTAACACTGAGCGTCAGTGAAGCTTTGTATCAGTACAACACAGAATAACGGAACTTACAGAGTGTTGCAGTGTGTCCTACAGTAAATTCAACCTCTTTATAATATTGGCATAGTTTTTTTTTACATAAAACAGGTTTTTTCCCCGTACTATCTCGATTCTTCGCAGTGGCTTCCCAATCGCAGCTGCAGTGACACAGTTTGGATTTCGGGACTTTTCGGGTTGATTTTCCGCAATCTGTGTCTTTCGACTACAACTATTTAGCTTGAGTATCGCCATGGCCTATCTGTAAAAAAAAATGGAAGAAAGAATTATACTTTGATCTCTCTTAATTCAACTCTAATTAAAACATCTCGAATTAACCACAAACAAAACAAAAACAAAACAGCATCAAAGCCATACCTTATCACAATAAATCACAGCGAAAGCCGAGAATTAGAGGTGGCATTACAAACACAGAGGTTTCCCATAGATGCCATAGAGTACGGGCACAATGGCGCCCCTCTAATTGTGCCATAGAGCATCATAGAGCAGACCACACACCGTCGAATGATGGATGCTGTATTAACACGTAGGTACGTCGATGGGATTCTTATTAAAGAGTATTTCATTATTATTTATTAACTTTCCTAGCGTTCTGGGATTTATTGAGTTGAAAGAATTTGAGAAACAAGTTTATTAAGTTGGTACCTATGAATGTGGTGCGTACCGTTGACAGTTTTTATAAGAATCTGTTTAATTTTTTTAATGTAAATAACTTAAAAGATATATATACAAACTAACAATAATACCTAACATGTACAAATGCGTATGAAAAAACAACAAATAAAAAAAAAAAATTTAGTTTTTTTAATGTTGAACAGTCTCTTGCGGTCATTTATTTATTATACCTGCTTAATACATAACATACCAAAAAAAGCCTAATAATATTCATATTGCTGGGACTCAGGCCTCCTCTGTATGCCCAGGGGTTGAGAATAAATTCGAAAGAGTTACCTCGCTCCTGGGCATACAGGGGAGGAAAGGAACAGGGCTAGGTTTTAGTCAATAAGAGTCTGACACACCCTCCCGCTCCACCCTAGAGCGGGAGATGTCATTGGATGATTTCCCACAACACAAAAAAGAAGGCCTCCTCTGTAGAAGAGAGAATGGACCGTAATCCACCACGTGGGTTGGTTATCAATATTAATACACTAAATATTGATTATACCATACCTTAATTTATTGTACCCCATTTATGTAATAACTACCTACAGGGTTTTTTTTTATAAAATAAAACAAGTTAAAAGTGGACCTATGGACGCTTTTTATCGCACAGGGCAATCTTCGATGTGCAGAAAGGAGATATATTTTGGGCTGTCAGCGCAATATATGCATTATCATCAGTCTTTTAATGTCGGGGACTGCTGGGGCACAGGCCTCCTCTCAGTGAGAGGGTGTGGGCCGTAATCCACCACTCGGGCCCAAAGCGGATTGGTGGATGTCACATATCTTCGAATTTTTGGTTCTAGGACATGCCGGTTTCCTCACATTGTTTTCCTTCACCGTTTTGAGAGCAGTGGTGATGAAATAATTTACACAATGTAAAGCGCCTGCCTGGGTTTGAACTCACGACCTACAACTTGCAAGTCGCGGCCATTACCGCTGGGCCACCTGCTCCTGCATATGCATTATTAAAACTACTAATAAATAACTGAGAAAGGGGAAGAAAAATTATGTAAAGTGAGTTTCATTGACCGGTTCAGGCTGAAAAGATCCGTCCAAAACTTGTGTCAGATGCTTTTAAAGTTTGCTTTTTGAAATTTAAGTCATGTTATAGAAACTTTGACAGCAATTTTTAGATTATTCTAAAGTCTCACAGCATCCAATATCAAGCAAATAATTAAAAGCTTCAGAAGTTTTTTGACTTCGCAATTTTAATGTTCTCAAACATTTTAATCTAAAGAAGCTTCCGTGTAATCGTAGACACTTAATTACGCGATCACCAAACCGCAAGAACATAATTTTAAATTAAAAAGCTCAAACCAATCTCTTGGTGGTTGCTACCAAATCTTACAACACAGTTTCAGTCATTAGAATAAGTTTTTTGTTATTATCTACTTTTCATTAAGTTTTTTTTTAAAGTTTCAATGAAATCAAGCTGGATAAGGTGCCTATTAAAAAGACTGAAAAAAAAGGACGCAGTTTTATATTTTCTTTCGGAAGTATTTTTCCGTCTTTGCATGGCGTCATGAAATTTTAATGACACCTACATTTTTTTTTTGTGGGGTGGGAAATCATCCAATGACTTCTCCCGCTCTGGGCGGAGCGGGAGGGCGTGTCAGACTCTTACTGACTAAAACCCAGCCCTGTTCCTCCCTGCCCTGAATGCCCAGGGGCGAGGTAACTCTTTCGAATTTATCCTAGATTCTAGCCTAATTAATTTTATGATCATGCTAAATTAAAAAGCTTAAACCAATCTCTTGGTGATCGCAAACAAATTTAACAAAATAATATCAGTCATAAGAATAAATATTTTGAACTTACAAAAGGAAAAATACCACCAGCTAACGTTACACTAAATTAAATAGCGATGAAAAAAAAACAAATAGAAGCGTAACATGATACCAAAGAATTGATTTCAAAAACGATCTAATAGTTAATAGCGAAATTGCTGGCGTATGGCTAAATAACTTAATGTGATTTCAGACCAGATTATCTTTAAACTCCAATGTGTATTAAAATTCCCCCTGTAGTTTATAAACCATGTTATTTTTACACTCCGACACTCAAAACCCACCTCTGCTACTTTATACATAGGGTTGGTACCAATTGCGTGTAGTAAACTTGTAATAGCACATATAGAGGGGAGTGGTAGGTCTTATCAAAATGGTGTGTAATATCAAAGCGTTCCTATTAAGGTTCACTATTACGGCAATGATATTACCCACAATTTCGTATCATATCAGTAATAATACATTTATGCGTTACTCTGCTATTATATGATGAGCATTTACTGTTTATACATACATGCAGACTATGTTCGTGTGTAAGTGTGCTGTTTTTGTGTGTGGGTTCCGTATTTTCTTCACTGAATTTTCATATGAAAAGGACGGAGGCACACTGTAGGTAGGTACTTATTTGAAAGAGAGTGGGTTCCGGAGCGGTCTTTTATGAGGTGACGGGGCCCCCTTCCATGTGCTGACGGTGATGATAACCAGGGTAGTTTTAGTACTGCCCAGGGGTCGTGGATAAATTTGAAATAGAATTACCGCACCCCTGGGCACTCAGGGCAGGGAAAGAACAACGGTGGGTTTTAGATGCCATCGACTGCATGCCATTGACATCAGATGCCATTTACATGCCATCGACTACATGGACGAGGTCAGCATCTTGCAGATCTGCAAGTCCTCTTTCAAAGAGGAAGAGGTGTGCAGTGCTAAGTTGCTGGTATTTCAATCACTCGACCAAGTCGGACAGATGCCATCTCGCCGGAGGGATGGTGGCGAGAAGAGTCTGCAGGACATCATCGACCTGCTGAAGAGGACCGATCCGGATGAAGTGCCAGATTTTGTGGCGAAGGAGCTGCACAAACTGCCTCCCGTCACTTTCGACCACGTCGACGTCACCAGGTTGCTGAAGGACATCACGTCTCTGAAGGTGAGCCTGGCTGAGATGAAGTCCAAGTTGGAGTCATCGGATGTCACCATTGGTGAATTGCGAGCCGAAGTAGCGTTGTTGCGCAACGCTATTCCGGCAAGTGGGTCACCGGAAGGCTCCAATATAAACACACGTCGCGGGGCACAAAATGTTTCAGTCTGCAGTTTTCAGTCGGCGAGTGCATCTACGTCATCGGCTGTCAAGAATGCAGGCGTTGCAACGTGTTCCGCTGATCGCGTCGTACCTGCCGGGGAAGCGACGCGTGTAATAGGTACATCGACCCCCAAAGGTGCCTATTCTGCAATTGTCGCCAAGACGAATTCTGCTGTGTCGCAAACGAAACGACAAGCAGAACCTAAAGGGGGAAAGCAGAGTCGCTCAGCATCGAGCGCGACTAATGGCGCTGTGATGGACCACAAACAGCAGGGTCCACTGAAGAACACATGCGATGAGGACGGTTTCATCAAGGTGGAGAGAAAGAAGAGGAAGCCTACTTATCGCAACCAGTGTGGGACAGCGCCGGCAGGATCCAACATGCTGCTACGTCCTGCAGTACCGACGACGCAGCTGTACGTGTCCCGTTTGCACCACTCTACGAAGACTGAGGACATCGTAGAGTATATGCGGGTGAAGACCAACTGGACCTTGAGGGTGGAAAAGTTGGAGGCGCGCCATAACACCAATTTCAAGTCGTTCGTGGTGCGCGTTCCGACTCACCACTTGATGACCTTCCTCAAGGAAGAGTTTTGGCCGAAAGGTGTGCTGTATCGGCGTTTCCGCGGCCAGCTACGCGACACCTCGCAGCGTAACACGACGCCGTCACTTCGTGTACCGTAGTTTATGTTTTATACTTATATATGTATTGTGTTTTATGGGCCATAGTTGTCTGAAATAAAAGATAAAATAAAATAAAATAAATAAATAAATTATTTAGTCAGTAATAGTCAGACATGTCCTCCCGCTCAACCCAGAGCGGGAAAAGTCATAGAATGATTTCCCAACACCAGAAAAAGAGTAGTTTTAGTAAGGTAAGCATATCACACTCCGTGGTATTTTCCACAAAATTGCAGGCGCCTTTTGAAGGTTTCCGCCCGTATTGATTCAAACTTTTGTGCACAATAAAGTTCATAAATTAAGTACCTTTACTCAGTCAGTCATTTGAATTACATCATTTCAGTACGACATTGACTAAAAGATTAAATAAAATCATCAATACAACTCTCTCAGTTAGAATTGATGCCAAATGTCATGATTTCATAAATTACTTCATTTGACATCAATTCTAACTGAGAGAGTTGTATCGATGATTTTAATGATTATAATTCTATACATACATGCTTGCTACGGCCGCGAATAAAATTTTGACCAAGATACAACCTGACACTGACCTGCATATTGCAAAAAACGTAAGAAAATTTGAATTTTGCGCGCTACCCTGGCGCTTCCCCCTTTCTTTCTACTTACTCTTAAGTCTTGTTTTTTCTTTAGGTTTCAATTAAATAAAGTCAGTTATGTGTCTTTTGAAACGGCTGAAAGAAGTACGCAGTATTTTGCCGCCTTTCGCAATTCGCAAAGCAATTCTAATGATACTTAATAGATTCTCAGCATTATTTATTTAATGATCACGCTAAACATGCATATAAATAAAAACAAGGTCCTCAGAAACAAAAGAGTTTTTTTTTCCTCCAGTCCGTTTTTTTTCATCACCCTTACGGAACCCTAAACCCGCGAGTTACGAATATAATGTTTTATTGCCATGTGCACTTAAGTGGTCAAAGATGCCTAATTTAATTAGATACGTATTAACGTACCCGTGGGTGGCACGCATTGCTTAGATGTACCAGGAAAACAGAAACAGAAAGAGAGGTCAATGTCTATTTCGAGCTTTTGTTTCTTGCTCAATTTGTGGAGAGGGAATGTGGAGTTGCTGCAATGAAAATCCCCCTATTCCCATACCTCCCCTTCTCCCTCTTCCAAACAACTCTGGCTTTTCCTAGTAAGGGCCAGCCTCGTGAGAGAGTGCCGCGATGTCGTCTGGCTTTTAATGGGACCCATTCAGTGGTTATTTTTGCCCATTTCTCATTTGACATGCGGCACACATGTCCACCCCAAACCCACTTAGCAGCTTTTTGGGTAAAAATAGTTTGATAATAATGAAGTAAGCTATTAGGTACTGATATAGAATAGAGAGGCTGCAATTATGAACATTTCACCAGTACCTTAGTCAACTTTACGTCCAGGAGATCTATAATTTTACTTACAATTGGATAGCTTGTTACTGAAAAGTGACTAAGTTGCAGCATAATAGTGACCATTCATCGTAAAGTCAAAGTCAAAGAATTATTTGGAGATAAATATGGTTACAAAAGTTCTTACAATGCAATGTATAATCATATTGAATCATAACATATTGACATAGTAGAGATAGTTTTCCAACAATTTGTTTCAGGCTACTTGTGTTAATGCAAAATTATGTAAGTATTAACAGCCTCGTTGATCTCGTGGTCGCAAGCGCAACTGCTTAGCGTGAGGTCCTGGGTTCGATAGACAGGTCGGGCAAAAAGTGTTATTGGGTTTTTCCATTACTATCCTATCTGTAGCAGCCCAGAGTTTGTAAGTAAGCACGTAAAGTCGTTGGTCCTGCGCCTGATCTCTCTCCGCTCGTGTCAGATTACCGCCCCATCGAACTATGAGAGTGAAGGAACAGAGAGTGCACCTGTGTCTGCGCACGCGCTTGTGCACTATAATATCTCCTGCGTACTTGGTTAATCTCTGGTGAGATTGACCACCGTGATCGAAATTCGGTCGGGAGGATTATTATGTAAAATGCTCTTAAGGCTTACGACGACTTCTAATGATTTTTAATTGAACACGTCTAAACGACTAGTTTTATTTCTTTAAAAAATATGTGTTACCTTCGACAATTTCATTCGTAATTTGATATGTGAACATTTGAAATTATATTTTTATAACATAGTGTAATTAATTTATAAAGTTATGTCTAACGAAGATAAAAAATTGATAGTCACGCAAACACTATAAAGCGTATTTTTATGAAACCTTCACCATTTTAAAGATAATTTAATTATTTACACTTTAGTGTACGTGTTTTAGTATAATACCTGTTGTTTTATGTATAATAAATTAATAATGCGTCTAATTTCGGACAGCGCTCCTTGATGGGCGAGACCTATTACTGGGTGGACGTATGACGCGTTACGTGAGCTCAGCACAGAACACGCAAGCTAATCACTCAAGGTCGTTGGTAGTTACAGTATTCCTTCAAAACAATACTGCGATGCAATATTAACCTTTCCCGCGTCTAATTAGCAGACACAATGAATTTTATTTGTCTCTCGCCCACTATATGTCCGCTAGACGCGGGAAAGGTTAACATTGACTACACTTATTCTTATGAACGAATTAACAAGCATAGTGATTAATTCGCTGAAGAATCTGTATATATGAATTATGATTAGAAATCGAGATATTTCTCCTGAAATTGCACAAGAACCAATATAAAAACTTGCTGGGGATATGAGCCACTGACAAATTACAACGCCACTTTAAACAGAGTTTATGCAGTATGCAGCAGGTATATGGGTTTACAAAATAAGTAATGAACCACACAATCACCTACTTAATGACCATTAATTACTAATAATAACCACGTTGACGTCACCCACCGTAACCTGTACCCACTTTGCATGTTTAACGCCAACCGTGCAATTTTTCACAATGTTTAATATTTATCGGAAAACGTCACTCTGAAAACAATAAAGCTGTATCTCAAATTTTCGAAAATTTCGTTTTTTATTGTATCGATTACTTTAAAACATTCCGCATTAAAAAAAAAAACTGTTACGTTATTGGAACATTGAAAAATAAAAAACGCAAAAACAATACGTACATAACATTTTGGAAACACATTCATTACAGCTATAGGTAATTGGAATTCCCTGCCGCCGGCGTCTGTGTTTACTGATACATATATACAACCAGGGGGTATATAAGTCAAGAGATTCACTCTTGACTTATAGACCTAGCAAGGGTCAAAGGGGGGAAGGGTAGGGTTACTTCTAGCAAGCATGCTCTAACGTCGACCACATCATCGCTTACCATCATGTGAGATAGTGGTCAAACGTAAGCCAAGTATAAATAGTAAAACAAAAAAAAATTTTTACAAAAAATACAAGCGACTTCTAAAAATTACAAGAGATTTCATTAGAAATAAGCATTACCTTTGTACATAATTTTTTTTTCTGTTTTATTCTTGTCAGTTTTGTATGTACATAAATTGTTAAAAGTCGGTGTTTATATTTTGTTTCTTCGCTATTTGACACCGACTTCCGAAAATAAAGTTATATTGTTATTTTTATATGTCGGTTGTATTTTTTGTAAAAAAGTTTTTTTTTTTCACTTTTTAGTTGTTGTACCCCAGAAGTAAAACTAAATATTAAAGTTATTCCCGAATGGAGAATGGATAACCCCAATAACATGGAATTTGATCATTTGGCGAAAACCAAAACGTATCTGTGTATACATATTTTTGGTTTACTCGTATGTTGACTATTTCAAAAAGTGCTGAATCAATTTCGATAAAATTTATATGGGACCACCTTTAAAATATGACCTACCAAACAATCATCGAAATCGATTCACAAATAGCGGAGATATCGCGTACCAAACATACAAAAAAACATACAGACGAATTGAGAACCAGAAGAGGTTCTCAATTCGCCAGTATGTTTTTTTTTTTGAAGTCGTTTAAAAATATATTTATTTATATTTTATACAGGGTGTTAAAGAAATTGCGTGATATACCTTAGGGGTATGTTCAGTATCGACTAAGGAACCCAGGAAAAAATAATTAAAAACAAAAAAAATATTGCAAGATCAACCTAATTTAGTACCTATCTTAACCTAACTTAAAATAGCAATCGTTTTTCTTTAACACCCTGTATAAAATGCTAAAGTAACCCTGTTTGTTACGTTTACACGTCTATTCCACTAAACTGATCTTAATTAAATGTATCATAGATAGGGTATATCTTTATGACCTGAAGAAGGACAAATCAAATCAAAATATTTCTTTGGAAAAGAATACATTTTTTACAAGAGAAGATCTATTAGCCTGAAAGTCATTGTTGTGCAAACAAGCAATTATTTTATTATTACCATTTACAATTAAAATATGCAATTTTATCATCATACATTCATTTACTAATTAAATCTTTAACATTAATATTATTTTCAAAACTCAGATTGATTGAGTTACCGCTATTCGGCTTTCGAAGGCAGAATAATTAATTTCAATAATCAATGATCTTGTTTATAACAACGTAGTCATTAGGACTGTAGGCTAAACGACATGTGAGGTGGGGTAAAGGGGGGGAGGGGTTGTTAATAGCCCCTCAGTGTTATCAGTAACTGGAAACGATATAGATTACGATAAATTATGGCTTGTCTCATGTCTGTCTGTTCGTGTGATCTTGTGCCAAAGACTACTGGGCGGGAAAAATGAATCAGTACCAAAGAGACGCATTGTTGTAGTGATTGATGGTTGAAACCAACTGGTTGGTGACGAAACAAACTCACGAATACGTTGCTGAAAGGTTTCTATGCGTCATTAATTGGATTTTTAGTTCAAAAGATTATTTGCAGGATGTTTCGAAATGTTTGAAAATTTACTAGTTGAAACCTCTAGAAAAAAATCATACGTGGTACCTATTAGATCCTTCATTACCTATCTTTAACATGACAATGAAAAAATACAGGTGTCTAAACTCCTGAATCCTGAAGAAAGGGTAGAAAATGTCATCTACTACCGTACCGTAGGACGATACTTTATTTTTCACAAAAAGGCGTTTCATTATTCTCATAGCTGGTGGTACAGATGCTGGTGCATGACTTAAAAAAAAGTGATCCTAAATCTTGCTGAAAGTGTAATTGCTTTTACAGGTAACTCAAACCAGCTCGTAAAATATACTTAACTAAAAAAATATGGAATTCTTCCTCTATCCTGCAGACCTTACCCAAATAAGCAGACACATCACTAACATCCCACCATGCATGACCACGTCACTACACTCTGATTTATTCCCACAAGCCCACAGCCCGCAAGATTGTCGCCAGTCTGTGATTATCGTCAGATAATCATGCGACACACGACTAATCGCCCAGTCGCCATAATTGTTTTATATAGCCGTCTGACTAGGTCTCATACAGTTAGCTCCAGATTGTTCTAGATAGGTAGAGATTATGGGGACTGATTAGGTAGTATCTACCACAGTGCTGGCAGCGACTAGAGACGCCATTTCTAATCATATTCGAAGCCGCGCAATAGCGTTGAGCGCAAACGGCTGTCAAAGCCATAATTAGAATTGTCACGGGTTGTCAATTTCTGAATAAACAGGACCTCTAACAGTGATAATAGGTGGAATAAGACAATAACCAATAATAAAATAATAAAAGTGGCATCCAAGAACTAAAAGAAGAAGTGTTGGTCGTCCGGTGGCGGGTTGGGCAGACGACATTGTTGCCATCGCGGGTAGAACCTGGATGAGGCTGGCACAGGAACGTGGATATTGGTGCGAGATAAGAAACGTATACTCAGCAGTTGGTAAAATCAGGCTGTGGATGATAAAACGCCGACAATCACTGATGCGCTGGTTTGTAAGAACACAGCGAAACACACACAGCGCAGCACAGCGCAGTAGGAATACAGCGGCACTGTGATCATGTACTGCCCGTGCACAGCGTGTTTCAGGGGAGACTCATTTACAGTCTCCTCAGGGATGTGCCCTAACAGGCGTTAGACAGAGGGGGCTGGACCGGAGCGGTCTTTTAAGAGGTAATGGAGCCCCTTCGGCGGTGGTTTTAGTGAGGACTTTTCCCTAAAAGTGCAGGTGCCTTTTGAAGGATTAGCCATTACATTAAAAAACTGGCCAAGTGCGAGTCGGACTCGCGCATGCAGGGTTCCGTACCATCGTACAAGATTATACGCGTCTACTTGTTGCAATTATTAAGATCTAGCAAAAAAAAACACGTTTCTAGTAGGGCCCTATAATTTTTTATATATTTTTATTACTTGTTGTTAAAGCGACAACATTAATACACATTTTGTGAAAATTTCAACTGCCTACCTATATATACGGATCATGACTAATCATGAGATACGGCCCGCTGACAGACAGCCGGATGGATGGACAGACGGACGGACAGCGGAGGCTAAGTAATAGGGTCCCGTTGGTTACCCCTCGGGTACGGAGCCCTAAAAACTGCCTCTGTCTCTAGCAGTTACCGCCGTGGCTTCTCAGTACTCTGTGGTGGCTACCGACTTTGCTTTGAGCTCGTTTTAGTAACTTGGTTGCTAGGTAGGTACTTAATATGGTAATGTGTGCCTGTTTAGATGTGGGGTCGACAGCTCTTAATTGCGTATTTAAATCGGTCGAGAGTAGATTTCAAATGTTATATGTTTCGATTCAAGTCGTTTCAACTGCAACAAATATATTTTGGTAATGTAGAGATATTTCGTTTGCCAGACGTAGGTAAGTAATATTGTAGATACTTTTTATTCACTCCTTGATTATCCATTCCTCTCGTGGAGATAATATTTTACCTTTGAGCAACGGAATTAATTGATATACGGCTATATTTAAAAGTCCAAAATGTATGCGATTGACTTGGACTAGATACTGAAATGTTCCCAAAAACTATTCTATAAGTTTCTATCACCGTTAGAATATCTCTTTGTCTCGAGCCCAAGCTTACCTAGGTAATTTTTATTCTACTCCACGGCTTTCTGTATAAATAGAATACTTACACTTTATTGTACACAAAAACAGTTACACAACTCTTAGTTGCATAATCAGCCATTGATAATTTTTCCACTGCTGGGACTCAGGTATCCTCCCTAGAAGAGCGAATGGGGCGCCCCGCTGGGTAATCCACCACGCCGACCCAGTGCATTGCCATAACACCAACTTCAAGTCGTTCGTGGTGCGCGTCCCGACTCACCATTTGATGACCTTCCACAAGGAATAGTTTTGGCCGAAAGGTGTGCTGTATCGGCGTTTCCGCGGCCAGCTACGCGACACCTCCCAGCGTAACACGACGCCGTCACTTCGTGTACAGTAGTTTTTGTTTATTGGATAAAATATGTATTAGTTTATAGTAATTATTGTTTTATACTTATACAGAGTGGTGATGACAATACGACAATAAATTAAACCTCGCATACCTCAAGACGTTCTCAGTCTACATACAAAAAATCATTTGAATATATCCAGTAGTTTAGTCACAGGAAATTATTTTTCATTTTTAACATTTGCTACATGATGTATCTGATAATAGGGAAACACTGTCAGGTTAACGACCCACATCGGTATAAACATCAAAACATTAAAGTCACGTTGCCAACTCGCTACTTAAGCACTTTCGCCAAATTAGTATTTTCATCTGATTTAGTGAAAATTATACCTTAATTCTGAGTAATAAGAGTCTTAAAGCGTGTCATCAAAGTTGGATAAGAAAGTAACGAATGCGGAAATTGCAATGCACTCATAATATTAATACAAAATTTAGTGTGTGCGAAAGAGATAAATCTAGTTTCGTTTGTTACTTCGCTTTTTTGAAGAAATTTGCTACTACTTTTACTTTAGCTTAGTGTGTCGCCGCGGTCCTGTGAAGAGTCACGCGTCCTCGCTTTGTAAGAGCCGCTAACTTTCGTGTAGGTACTTCCCCGCCGCTCGTGTTTAATTTTGTAAATTCATTTACGACGGTATTAGTGCGAAATTGGACGCTTTATTTTGGTGACAGGACACGTAACGTTTTAATAGGTATTTAGTTAAACAGTGAGTGAATTGTGCGAAATTAGACGCTTAGTTTTTATTGTTTTCGTGTTTTTTTTTAACGCAACCCAACGTGTAGTTCGCGAAGGGCAGGTCAGGTGTTGACCATACAACTATTCTTAAAGTTTTAAAACGCGACAAACGGAAGCTGTATAAATACAAGAAATTGCATGCATTGTTACATAAAGACAAACCAGTTAGGGAAAACTTTTGTCGCTGGATTGAAAATAAACATTTCGAGAATCCGGATTTCTTGTACAATGTGATGTGGACTGATGAAAGTACATTTACAAGGAACGGTTTATGGAACAGACAGAATCTTCGTTACTGGAGCCGCGTGGAGACTTCGCACCAGTACAGACTTGCTGTCAATGTTTGGGCTGTGCTAAATAATCTGTGATTCAGTGTAATTTTACTGAGCATTAATCCATAATTAAAAGCCAAAAAATCAAGTCGCTACAGGACCGCGCGTTGTTGCCGCTCTTACGACAGGTTAGTGAACTCATATTTATAAATGGTGTTCTATTTCGTTTCTAGTTTTATGCCATTTAGTTTGTTTGAAATTTTTATTTTTTTATTTTCGATGTTAGGACATTTTTGATAGCTTAAACTTATTCTTATAAACTAGTATTGTCCGTGTTTTCATTTATTGTCGTATTGTCTTCTCCACGCTGTATATGTATTGTGTTTTATGGGTGCTGAAATAAAGGATAAATAAAAATAAAAAATAAATTGCTGGATGCCACATATCTTCGAAGTTTTTGGTTCTGGGACATGACGGTTTCCTCACGATGTAATCCTTCAAATTTTTAAGAGCGCGGGAGATAAAATAATTTACACAAAGAAAAGTGCCTGCCAGTTAGTAAAATCCGCATTCTGCGCATAATTAACACGAGACTAGAAGCCCATGTACGCCACCAGATACCGTGTGAACAAGCCAGTTTTGTTGCCGGTAAGGGAACTCCAGGGCAAATTTTGAACATCCGCTATCTCATTGAGAAATGTCGTGAGTCTAATAAACCACTGGTCTTGTGCTTCATAGATTACGCTAAGGCGTTTGACTGCGTACAATGGCAGACAATGTTTGATGCACTCATTGAAATGGACGTCGCTCCACACCTTACTTTTCTGACCCAGAATCTATATCTTGATGGCATCAGCTTTGTGAAACTGAAAATAAAACAAATCGCAGGCAATTCATACGCACCACATTATGAGAAGAGTGCTTGATAGTTGGCACGGTGCAATTTGTGTTGGCGGTGAAAGACTCACTAGAAGAAGAAATGCGCCTGCCTGGATTTGAAGCCACGACGTATACCCACAACTCGTAAATCCCCTCCGTTACTAATGGGCCACTACTGCTCGTATATTCTGTATCGGTACGTTAATATCTCACCCTTAATTTCGTTATGCCTTATCCGGTCGCATAAATTTAAAAAACTACTTTAATAAGAAAGATTTCAGGGAAAAGCAACGGAAAACTATCTAAGAAGAAACGGACATCCCTTATAGCACTTTATTAACGTTACAAGAAACTATAGATCCTATACCTATACTTACTAAATGGTATGAGGAAGCTATCAGAACCAATTACTAGCTTACTGGCATACCGAGAGCACTTTACATATCAGATGTGTTCAATTGAAGCGTTTGCGTCGGACTAATTAGTCGTTGGCGTAATTAGTCGCATCGGTTACGAGCGGTGATGATTGACATACGAATGAGTTTAGTTAGGACAGATTTTGCTAGTTTGGTTAGATTTGAGCAATTTTCTTTTAAATCATTAATAGGCTCGCGTTTGACCACTATCTCACCTGATGGCGATGATGTGGTCGAAGATGGAGCACGCTTGCCTAGAAGTAACCTATTCACTCTCGACTTAAAGACTCTCAGGTTGTAGCTATCAGGAAACAGGCAGGGAATTCCACTCCTTAGCTATACGCAAAATAATATCATCTAAAGAATATTCGAGTAGATAACTATACCTTATCATTTTAAGCGAAAGATGTCCACTGCTGGACATAGGCCACCCCCAGTGTCGACACAACGACCGGTCCTGTGGGTCTCGCATCTATCGCATACCCGCGACCCCCAATATACCTATCTTTACCAAAAACATGGGTAAGTTACGAGTAACTTATAAGATAACTTATTGTATAGTTATGCTTTACGCCCAAACAAGCAATTCTCACCAAGAACAACCGAGTCAAAGTTGAAAAAGGAAATGGTCTAAGATCTAAAAAATAATCTAAATTGGTGAGGTTTTTTGAGACCAGCCCTTGAACATGGATGGTGATCGTTCATACCTACTGGTGAGGATACAACCGATAAATTTTTGTGTTAGGACATAAGGACACATATGGCATAATCAGTTCATCCCCACTAAGCTTGACTCTTCTTTGCACAAAAGGTAAGTACCTACTGTAGTATTAGTATTCTCCAATACATTGTATTCAACAGATCCGCATTTTAATAACTCATATGACCTAGAGGACGTTCGAATCTTTCTTCTCCGTGCAAATTTTAGGCGATACACTTGAATAGGAAATAATAAAAACTAAAACCACCGAATACTGAAACTCGTCCATATATGAAGCTCATTAGCTGAAAATTGCACGATTAATGGGAGCGGGTGTACGACACAGCGACACAGTGACGAGGCGGCGCGGGCGCACCGTGACCAAGCCGTAATTACTGCGGGAACCACGCTGGAGCGCAGTTACGGGACAGGACTGTTTAGCTTTTCAAACGATGGATTCCAAAATATGGAATCTATAGTTTACCTATGAAATAAATTCTTTGGGGCTTTTTTTTAGGTTGGGAAAACATCAAATAACTTCTCCCGCTCTGGGTGGAGCGGGTGTCAGACTCTAACTGACTAAAACCGCGACCCTGGCAGATACTTTGGGGCTGTAAAGGGCACTACTTGATACGCTGGGATAAAATACCAATAATACCAACGAAGAACAGGAGCCTCAGAGGTCTAGAAGTTTTCGTCGAAATGTGTTGAAGGTGCTGGAAGAAGTCTTACAAAACTAATCATTTGATGGCGGAATGCCATGAGAAACTTGTATGTTACATAAATGTGGGTACCTTGTGGACATATATTGAAATTGTGCTTGTTTAGCTGTCATGCAACATCAGTTTAGGGCTTAGGGATACTACAGAAGGGTCGCGAAAGGCGCCCCTAGGCACTCAGGCAAGGAAGAAACAGGGGTGAGTTTTATTCAGCAAAAGTCTGACACGCCCTCCCGCTCCACCCAGAGTGGGTGAATACATTGGATGATTTCCCACCCCCACAAAAAAAAAGGGATACTACAGCAAGAGAAATTGAGCGTTCGACTGCTGCGCAGTGTATTGCTGGTTCGATCCCCGCACAGAATAAATATTTGTATGACCTAGTACAGATAGTTGTTCCGGGTCTGGCTGGGTGTCTTGTCTTTAAATGTTTGTGAATGCACCCACTATACTGGAGTAATTCCTAGTCTGGGGCAAAGTTTTCTAAAAGAGGTCCACTACTAAACATATTAGGCTTCCCCTAGCATAATCAGCCATAATGTCCCCACTGCAGTGACTCAGGCCTCCTCTCTGTGAGAGGGTGAGCTGATCCACCACGCGGGCCCAGTGCGGTTTGGTGGATGTCACATGTTTTGCATCTAGAACATTTTCAATTTATCCGGTTTTTTCAAGATGTTTTCCTTCACCTTTTTGAGAGCAGTGCTGATGAAATAATTAACACAAAGTAAAGCACCTGCCTGGGTTCGCACTCACGATCTACAACTTGTAGGTAAGTCGCGGCCGTTGCTACTGCCGCCACTGAGCCACCACTGCTTCCCCTAAGCTTCGACATCGACCGGTCTTATACTTAGGCCCGTACGCGCCTCAAAGAGTTTTCAGCAATACATGACGGAGCCCGTCATGGCCGATGCCTGCCCAGGGGTCGTGGATAAATTCGAAACAGAGTTATCGCGTCCCTGAGCACTCAGGGTAGGGAAGGAACAGGGGTGAGTTTTAGTCAGTAAGAGTCTGACACGTCCTCCCGCTCCACCCAGAGCGGGAGAAGTCATTGCATGATTTCCCACCCCACAAAAAAAAAAAAGCGGATTCCTATAACCGTCACATAGGGGGAGGGGCGAGATATTTTCTTTGAATTACAGCTTATCAGCTAATTAACTAGAGATCGTCATCTACATTCAAAGAACTAAGTGATAAACTAAATCGGGTGACGAGAGGTTTTCCCAACTCCGGCTACATCATGGCGCCCCTACCAATAATGGTCGCTCGTTTGTTGTTTTAATTTAGCTCTAAATACACGCATGTGTTACTGTCATTCATAAATAGATATTAATTAGGTGGGGACCGCTTCTTTTCGTTAGTATTTTGCTTAATTAACTATTAGTGCTGCTTTAGTTTCGAGGAACGTTCCGGCTGTTTTGTGCTTAGATGTTGAGTTGGTAGCCATTTTGATATTTATTTAATTACAAGCTTTTATTTAGTATCATTTATTGTGGCGTGACTGTCTGTAATCTTGCAAGCTTTTGACCCAGTACTCGGTATCCGATTGAGCTGAAATTTTGCACTTTGTTAATATAAAAGCATATATTTTTTAAGGAGAAAGAAGCAAATCCTGGGCTAGGTAGGAACTTATAGTGGGTCTAAAAAGGGCGTTTTTTTGTTGGGACAAGCCCACTGCAGTATTCATAACCACAACAGCGGCGACCACCAGAAAAACGCTAAGTCAATTAATCTCGACGAGACCCGGAGAAACAATTCAACTGCCTTGAATCCGGCAACGAAATTAATTAGAAAAGAACAGCGGAGTAAGAAAAACTTAATATCCACTTCCCTCCTTATCAAGCGGGAGACAGAACAGAGCTAGGCCAATAGACACAAACGGACGTTTAGGAGTACAACTTGGGTAAGGTCTTGCCCCACACTAGGAATTACTCCTGTATCGTGGGCGCGTTCACAAACATTTAAACTCACATACACAATAAGACACCCAAACTATCTGTAGGCCATACAAATATTTGTTCCGTGCGGCGATCGAACCCGCGACACGCAGCGCACCACCCGAACGCTCCACCACTGCGCCAACCGTGCCGTAAAACAAACTGAACACTAGATATAAATATTTTGGTTCCTAAATTGGCATGTTTTGATTAGTGCTACTTTCCTCAGTTGGTCTTTCATTACCTACTCATGGACCAAAAATAAGTAAGCGGACAGGGGGTTTCAATAGCTCGCGGTATGTTCACTCCGATCTAAAATAAATGGCTGAACTCCACTTACCAAATGAATGACATCAGGGAGCCGCGCCAGGGAGCAACGTTCAATGTTCACTCCATTCAGCCAAAAATTCGCAGAGTGAACCATTCCTTCAGATCGGTTGATAGAAGGCGCGTGAGCAGTCTACAAACAAGTTAATTTTGTTATTAACCCCCGACGCAAAAAGGGGGGTGTTGTAATATGTTTGACCGCTAAGTATGTGTGTCTGTCTGTGTCACCGTAGCTCTTAAACGGGTGAACCAATTTGCATGCGGTTTCTTTTTATTTGAAAGCAGGTTTTCTAGCGATGGTTCTTAGAATTGTTTTATCAAAATCGGTTTAGCCGTTTCAAGCTCTTTTGTCTTTTTTCAATGTTCGCTTTTCTTTTAAGCGTTGGAAGTTTTTTAAATTTTTAATATCATTGGTATCTTCTAGTATACAAATAGAAGATGAACGAATCCCCCCCTCTCTTTAACTTCCTTTTCTATCATCATTTTAATTGTTATGCAGTGACTATTTTAATATTCGCATATTGATTCCTAGTGATTTGACTAGGCACCTCAGCGAAGATTGCCGAGAAGGTTTTACTCGACACATTTGCTGTCAAATACTGCAAAAACATTAGAATGTGTTACATCCGCATTCTAATGAAATACAAAGTGACTCTAATAAGTATAAAAAAATCTAAACTTGACACTGGTTACATGCACAAACCGTGAGAAAACAAGTTACTATAAAAAATATTTAGGTACCTATAACAACTGACGAACGTGTACAGTCCCGTATGACTAAATTATTTCTCATTTAAATAGAGAACACGCATGATTAAGCTACCCAGTTGGACAGCAATCAGAGTTGACAACAAGCGCCACTGGCTGCTAGCCAAACGTCAATTAGTTCGCTTCGCCTTCTGGTCCTTCATTCAACTTGTCAAGCGAAACTAACAATGTACCTACTTGTACTTCTGCATAGTCTATTACTTCCATAGTGTTGTACCTATACGAGTATGTCACCGGATATTTATAAACACTGTTTGTGACAAAAATTTGAATATTTGTAAAAGACCCGAAAATATTTTTTTTTTATTTTCTATATTTTTGTAAGTTAAAATTTTGGAATCGAAATACTATCAAATTATAGGGTTCGAGGAGAACCCTATATTTTGATACCACTTGATGTTCAAAACATGCAGAAGATGATATCCTTGATAAAATGCTTGGCTAAATGCTGGTCCTGCTCCACAGCCACAGCCACGTGGGTCCACTAGTTAGTTCATTTATATATTTGGAAGAGATGCTGACCCTTTTGTTTTTGGAACGAAGTTCCCTAACGCGCGTTGTGAAAGGGGGCTAGACGGAAAAAATTCTTACGAAAAGTTGTCACGACACTAATGAGGCTGTCCATCCAAAAAGATTGTGTTGGAAAAACAATCTAATAAAAAAAAATTCTTACGAAAAGTTGTCACGACTCACGACACTAATGAGGCTGTCCATCCAAAAAGATTGTGTTGGAAAAACAATCTAATAAAAACTTCTTGTATTTTTGGTGGGTAGGTACAAAGTTTGCAAGCAGATCAAGCATTATTGCTATAGTAAGCTATTGTAAGCTGTGCGGCGTCGCATGTTTCTCTGTCTGTCTCTCTTTCTCTTATAGAAAGCAAGCCAGATATTTTCATTTCTATTTCGCATTTGATCTGAGCTGAGCTGAGCTGAGCTGAGCTGAGCTGAGCTGAGCTGAGCTGAGCTGAGCTGAGCTGAGCTGAGCTGAGCTGAGCTGAGCTGAGCTGAGCTGAGCTGAGCTGAGCTGAGCTGAGCTGAGCTGAGCTGAGCTGAGCTGAGCTGGGCTGATCTGAGCTGGGCTGATCTGAGCTGAGCTGAGCTTAGCTGCGATGAGATGAGATGAGATGATGAAGTATAACTTCTTACGTGCGTGCGTGTGTACGTAGTTAATAATAAAAAAAATATTATAAATTAAAAAAAAAAAAAATATATTACAATTCCTACACTAATTAATCAAAAGGAACTTCGTTCCATCCGGGTGTCCCTTGACACCTCTCAAGTTTTTTTTACATACATGGTGTTTTTTATCACTTTAACTAGCTGCGCCCCTCGGTTTTACCCGCCTAGACCGGAATAAAAGGTAGCGTATATGTTAATCCAGGCTATAAGGTATCTACATACCAAATTTCATCCAAATCGGTCCAGCCGTTTGAGCGTGAAGAAGTAACAAACATACACACTCACAAACTTTCACATTTATAATATTAGTAGGATTAGTAGGATATAGTAGGAAGTAGGATTTTATTTTTGGAGATACCCTTCTTTTTACTTTTCAAATGTTTTAGTTTTGTATAATTTCGAAGCATTTTCTAATTTTGTAAATGTGAGTATTAAGGGGCAATAGAATGCTATAATGTTACTGTTTTTAACCGACTTCGAAAAAGGAGGTTCTATGTTCGACTCTATGTATGTTTTTTTTTTTTTTGACATGATCGATCATCGCAGTTGAAAGATGTTATGCTCAGCTCAGACAAATGTCTCGCTGATGGTGGCGCGTGTGTCGGGTCATTCGGTTCCCTTCAAAATGGCTGAGCTGAGTACCAGCTGATCCACGCGTCATGTTCGTGAACGGGTGCCGTCAGTTGAGACTGGTCATCTCTTTTTTTTTTATCTGACATAATAGAAGCAAAAGGATTTACGTAACCAGGATTTGTAATAGATAACATGGTTTAAAAGAGTATCCATGGAGTTTCTTGCATGTTCTTCTCCATAGAGATCTACGCTTTGAAATGTGCAACTATCATCATCTTTTTGACTGACCGACTAGAGAGTTCAAAAGTGCCTGATGGTATATTTGAAACAAATGCTTTGAGTTTTTAAGATAAACACAGTTGGGTGAAAACTAGCAACCCGCCTCAGCTTTGCAGGGTACAAATTATAGACCTACACCTTCTTCATGAATCAACTCTGTCTATTGGTGAAAACTCATAAAAATACTTTCAGTAGTTTTTGAGTTTATCGCGAACTTATAGACGCAGCGGGGAACTTTGTTTCTTAATGTGTAGTGATTCCGTAAAATAAACTAAATAAACGTAAATTAAACTCTTTATTTTTAATAAAGCTCGGATACACCTATTTTGAATTATCATATTTATCATATTTGGGTGACTTATTGTGTATTTGAAATGATTCATCATTATTGAAATATCAAGAGTTATCACTCACAAGATTTATTTCAATATTACTTGTTTGCGGTGTACAAATCCGGTGACATTTATATTATAAAGCATAAAAATTAGTTGATCAATTATCCACTTTTCCGATGGATATTAAAAATTTTTGACAACGCGTCAGGCCTCAGGCCCCTGCGTCGCCACCAAAAATAGGTTTTTAATTGTGTCTGCTAATGAGGGACTTGACGCGTTAAAACGTATATTAGAACAGTTGTATCTAATCAATCATACAACTGCATATTTTTATTTAAATTCATAGGTATTTTATAATAATGAGGTTGATACTAATCTCCGACTTGCCTTTATACGCTGCCGGCCCTAGAGAACACTGACGAGAAACAGCCACCCTAGTATCTATGACGTGCCAATGCCATCATGATTCCGTCGTGAGAGAGAGACAGGGCTATACAGGTCGAAAAGCACTATTCCTTTGTCACAACGAATTCATGATGGCTGTTGTGGATATACCTAATAACTATTAGAATCCTGACTATTTATAAATTGGCAACATTAATTTAGAGTTGGCAACACTAGGAGAAAAAGGCGGTTCGTTGTAAAATTACGAATGAGAGAGGAAGTTGGTAATCGGTTGGCAAAATTAAAAGAAGATCCAATATATTCAGTGGTTTTATTCCTGCAATTAAAGTAAAGAAATCGAAACAGTGGTGATCTGCAGTTGCAATCCCCGACAATGGCATTGTCACGTCACAGTATTAGTAGGGGGTGAGCTCCCACCTTTCTCTTGTCTTTATTGGCTCGCTTGAGTAAAGTTTCGCAAGAGCAAACGTCTGAAGCAGTACCTAAGATGCTGGGTCTTGACCGTACCTAGATGATTGTTCGTGCCGTTGTCGTGGTATTGGTATCTCTCCACTCTTCATGTTTTTCAGGATATTTTTATAGCCGAGTAGGTAACTATTATAACAATGGCATACGTAGATACCTTAATCCATAATCTTAGGTAACCAGTCCACTTTAACCAAACAAACCAATAATCCTGTAATAGTCCTGCTCAACCCGGAGATCATGGTCGTTGGGTAGTCAGGTAAGTATACAATAAAAAGTGTGGGTAGGTATTAATAATAAATTAATGGAACTGTAATTATTGAGAGCGCCATCTTGTACTGAGTAGCTAAACTAATACACAAGTATAACACTGCCACCTAGCGTTAAATTACGAAACTTTTTAGTTACCTCTCTTGCTAAATTCGTTTTAATTTGACAGCTATCCAGAGTCGCTATTCTCAGAGCTATTATACTACTAAATTGAAACGTAACAGTTTAGTTACACAGAGTCATAATAAATCATGAAGTTTACTCGTTGCACCTAGCGACAACATACTTTAACTGTACACTTTTCTGAATAGTTGGCTAATAATTGAATCTACTCATGATTGTCAAGATTGACGCCGGAATACCGTACGTAGTTCACCTCGACGTCATCACGTCAAATTCACTTCGTTGTTGAAACTGGTTGAGCGGGAATGGTATGAAGTAGTGATGGGATTCTACCCGGGTAAATTCCTAAAATGGGAATATTCCCGGGAATATTCCCATTGAATTCACCCAATGGGTATTTATTCGGGTATTTATATTTTTGATCAATTTATACATATTTCACATAAATCGATTTTTGAAACTTAAGGTTTTCGATTTCCTTGTACAAAAATAACAACTATAAATGTGTTACACTGTGTTATTCAAGAAACGTTGTATAATATAACCATACTACAATAATTAAACTAAGTATTAATAAATAACTGATGCGCTTAACGGTTAGCTTTGTTTCAATGACCAAGCAGGTAGACGCCGGCGGTGCGTGGTGTTTCTATTAGAAAAAGTCAAATTCTGAGCGCGTTATTCAAGCAGATAATTGTTCTGGCGAGAAAAAGGTTCTGGCGAGCAACTAAAATTGCCCAGCAAGACGCGTTGGGGCAGTTACCTTCATGCTGTGCGTAGTTTGCAAAATAGCAAGGCGGCTCTACAATGTTTGGCAGTACATGAAGATACAATAAAGATCCCAGTTGATATTAAAGCAAATTTACTAGACGAAGAATTTTGGAAAATGATCGACGAATCTACTGCAATTTTAGAGCCAATAACAGATTACATATTTAAACTAGAAGGAAACGAAGCGTACATAAATGACGTGTATATGTCATTCAAAGATATAAAATCACGTCTGGTAAAGACCAGACGAGCGTCTGGTAGAAACCAGGAAGCTGCTTCCTGGTTTTTCTTCTTTGGTTGACAATAATGTCAGGGAGAGGATTTAAAATGCAGTTGATAAACGCAGAGGGAACTGCATAAAGCCTATTCATCTAGCAGCCTATATGCTAGATCCAAAATCTCAAGGCATCGAACTCAACGAAGATGAAGAAATCATTGCCATGGATTTCATTCATGAGAAAGGAAGGCAGTTACACTTTGAAGTAATGACAGATTTAGCTAATTATAGAGCAAGAGAAGGTTTGTGGGGAAAATCTTTTGTTTGGACCAGCCTCCAGAAAATGAATCCCTTAACTTGGTGGAAAGGAATTTGCAAAAACAAACCTCTGAGCAAAGTTGCATCTTGTCTTTTAACTGCTCCCTGCACCTCGGCTGCAACAGAGCGTACCTTCAGCGTTCATGCAAATATCCACAGCCTTAAACGGAATAGGTTAACAACAGAAAGAGCTGCAAAGCTGGCCATATCATATAACTGGAATTTGTTACACAATCAAAAAGAGGGAGAAGTAGATGAAGAAGATGAGGAACCCACTTCAAGTCCTTTTATGGTTCGCCCATTGACCATAAACAATATTGAACCTCAACCATCAACTTCTGGAAGAAATACAAGAGAAATTGAGTTCTGCGATATAACAAAAACATTCTCCGATGACAGTGATTTAGACAGTGATTAAATGAATCTCAATAACATTTTACCTACTTACTATTTATTTATTTATTAAAACTTCATGCAACACAAATGTACAAAGGCGGACTTAATGCCTTAGGCATTCTCTACCAGTCAACCAAGGGTGGTGGAGAGATAACATGGCAGGTGCATAAACTGAAAAAATAAAATAATTCTAAGACGAAAATAATATCGTAACGTATCGTGTCGTAGTATCGTGTCGTATCGTATCGTCGTATCGTAGTAGTATCGTAGCGTGTCGTGTCGTATCTAGTAGAGCACCCTTTAATTGAGATAACATGGCAGGTACATAAACTGAAAAAATAAAATAATTCTAAGACGAAAATAATTACAAAAGTATATATAAATATAGTTAAAATAAACATACATATATATTAATATAATATACCTACAAAATACTACTACTAACACTACTACTACCACTACTACTAATACTATTTTAAGAGTATTAAATTTTAAGTGATTTTTGTCACCTGATATTTAAACAATCATTTTCATAATTGAACCATGCTGTTGTTGATTAAATGATTTTGGAGTTGGTGTTTTTGTTTTTATTCAGTACTTACTAATTCAATCGTCATAGAAATTAATTTACCCACGATTTGGGAACTTTCCCGGGTAAATACCCGTTTTGGGAATGTTTCCAGGAATATTCCGGGTGGAATGATGGAAACTTTCCGAGTCGCCCATCACTAGTATGAAGACATACCTTTGGCGGTGATCAGGTGATTGTACTATATTTACGTGTATCAGCACAATGCCGCCAAGTAGCTTACGGGTAGTGTACGCGTTCGCAAGAGAAATGCACCCAAAAACGAGTGATGTTTTCATCGAATACGGGACAGCCGGATTCCGCACAAAGTAAGTAAAAAATTACGATTTTTTTTTAAATTTCCTTTTGTGTATTTACCAAATAAGGCCATAAAATAGCAAAATAACATAATTTGGTGAGACCTTTCTCTTAAGCTATTTGAGTTTGTCACGTAAGCAATATTGTTGCAGACTTAGTCTAAGTAATAGTAACAAATTGTGAGTCATCTGCAGTATCGTTTACTAACGAATTCGTAACGGGAAGTCGCTGACACGGCCGACTGTGATTATGGTCAATGACTCGTAGTAATATATAGACAAAACAATAGGATAGGCAGTGATTCACTGCCTTGGGTGTATTTTGACAGAGTGCTTAATAAATTACTCAATGATTAAGAGGAAAACGGTAATATAAATGACCTTAATGCAATTAAAATGTCAACAATGATAAGCTGAGTCTGGTATAAATACTTTTCATACAATTTTAGAATGATGAGTTTCTCGGTGGGGGGTCCCAAACATATTGTGCTATATTTCTAACTCCCTGGAGGCAAAATGGCTGTGCTTTTTAACTAATTTGTGCGTATTTATATCTTAAATATACATACATCTTCTAATGTTAAAAAGTTCACAGGTCATTTCCATATCATTTATTTTGTTGTTTGACATTATTTGACCCCTTCCGGTACACAAGATTACTCTCTTTCACACTCTCAGATTGTTAAAAAATATCTAAAATAAGAATTATTTAGAATAAAATTTTATGCTTCTAAACTTGGTAACATTATAGAGGATTGTTTTAAATTTTTGTAAAAGGTAATCTCTGGAAGAACTGATCCTGTTATTAAAATTCTTTCACTGAAAGAAACATCCACTAACATTAAGTGCCATAGACTACTTTTTGCCCCAGAAAAATGTATGGATCCTGTGGGATAGGCCACGATAATGAAGACATGGGCAAAAGCGAGTAGTTAATATTTTTTACATAAAAACATTATTTTCAATTACTAAAAATATTGTTTGATTAAATAAATTCCTTGATTAGATAAATAATAATATTATTGACTAACATTTTACTGTGGCATATTTTGTAACTCTTGTAAAAGTAGGTATTGCAACTATTCGGAATGCATTATTTGAAAGTTTCAAGGCCAACATAACAGTAACAGTTGTGTTAAATAACTGCAATATTTTACACATTTCATTGCTGGAGTTTCATTGTGTGCTTTAATTTTCTAAATACCTGGAGAGATTTAGTAGTAGTTACCACACAATTAATTGGTGAATTATTTTGGTTTGAGTTATGAACACATTTGTCAAATTAATACATATAAATTTTGATAAATAAAGAGTAGGTATATCAAACGAAGGAAAAATTTAAATGGTTTAATTAATTTAATTAACAAATCAATATTATATATTAAAAGGATATAGGAAATTATGTTTTTGCTAGCGGGTTGGCTCACATGGTATTAGTACTTCCCCCAGTATTAATTGTAGCCTACGCTATTCTAGACTATTTATTTATGCACACACAAAAACAATTACAAGAGAAAAATGAACAAATACAGATAGATGAGCACAAAGGTGCTGCTTATTTCAAAGGAAATTTCTTCCAGCAGTCCTGCGACTGGAAAGTTGGTTGAGAAATGTAGACACAGTGTGTATAAATAGACATAGACATATAAAATAGACTAGAATACATAAATAATTCATACATAAAATATACCTAACTTTACAATAAACCAAAGTACATAATTAAATATAAAATAAATATCAATAATAAATATAATCACGGAATGGTGGAGAGGTAATGCTCTTTGACTAGTTTATTGAATTACTTTGTTTGAATTTAAATTGACTATCTATCTCTGTGCCAAATTTCATCCAGATCTGCTCAGCAGTTCTGGTGTGATTTAGTAACAAACATCCATCCATCCAAACTTGCATTTATAATTTTAGTAAGTTAAGTAGCATAAATACTTAATATGAATATCATGACTCAACTATGTGAAATATGTCCCCATGGTTATAGCTATGCTTGACATTATTAATGAAAGAGGTCATGAGTTCACCCTGCATTCCTGGCAGCTAAACTATTTAAGTGAGCCCATTCCCACCACATAAACTATGTGGGGGGACTATTATTGCTTTTTTGTGTTATAAACTTATCACATTTTGTATAATTCTCCAGTATATGCATCACTCCAGTTGTAAACGAACAGCTAAACTAAGTTAGTTTAAACTTATCTTGTTATTATAGAAATATTTTTTTCATATTTGTGTGCAGACCCTGAACAATAGAAACCAAGCTGAGTGAATATGAACAATTACCTCAGCTATGCAAGATACTTAACTTAGATCTTCTACTACACAGGCTAAAAATTATAGTAACATAATTAACAAATGAAAATTACCTTTCTTTAGGGTTCCAAAAGTCCGAATGAAAAATGGAACCCTTATAGGATCACTGGTGTGTCTGTCTGTCTGTCTGTCCATCTGTCACAGTCAATTTGCTCCGTATCTAATAGACTGATTAAGATGCACATGAATGTGCATCTTAATCAGTCTAATCAGGAAATGCTAAATTCATTGAAGACCTAATTCTAGACTAGAACAATTTGCATACATGTGTGCAAAATAGAAATGTATTTATATCCGGGTTAACATACACCAGATTGCACAAACAAATTCAGCAATGCAAATGTCTAAAATAATAAAAATCCCACTTCTGATCCGGTACCTTTTCCAATATATTATTTTTGGCAAACTTCCAAACACTTAGAAGATGTATTGACTTTATTATTTGTTATCAAAACACTCCCAGTTTATTATAACTGCGTGTTTTGATAGAAATAACATTTGTTCTGTTGTTTGGAATTATATGAGTATGTATGTACTACACTGTAAAATATTTCTTGATTAATTTATATTTTCTGAATACTTATCCTATTTATCTGATTTCAAATGAGTGTGTAAAATCATTATTCATACTTAGGAGGGGGTTGTCAAAATTGCTAGTAGACCAATATCATTTTCTTTTTGTTATTTATAAAACATATATGTATTATAAACTTATTTGTTGTTTAATGTACAACAATACTAATTATGAGTTGTACGTCGTGGCTCCAAACTCAGGCAGGCGCTTAACCTTGTGTAATTTATTTCATCACCACTGCTTTTAAAACGGTGAAGGAAAACATCGTGAGGAGACCAGCAGGTGTATTCGCTAACTCAGTTGACATCAATTTTATAGGCACTATGCAGTACATTGCTCGGTGGACATCGACTATAATAGGCACTACGGTTTTCCTGTACGTCAAAGCAGCAATGTACTTACGCTAAAGTGCGTATCAAATTGATGTCAACTGAGTTAGCGAATACGCCTACTAGAATGGGCTAGAACCAAAAATTCAAAGACATAACATCCACCAACCCGCACAGGGCCCGCGTGGTGGATTACGACCCGTTCCATCTTCTAGAGAGGAGGCGTGAGTCCCAGCAGTGGGAAAATTAGAAGGCTGATTATGCTTTGCTTTATCAAAAGGAAACCCAGGATTCTTTAGTCGACTCATAACAAGTTTAGCATACCTAAGCTAATGAGCAATTACTTAGCAAGCGGAACAATATGAAATTCTAATTAGTACAATGTTAATTAAAGTAAAAAAAGTTTAATAAGCAAACAAGCTGGTATTCTTACATAAACTAGTTAGCCAACTGTTTACTGCTTATCAGTTACTAGCTGTCTCCCGCGGTTTTACCCGCGTGTTTGGTTACTGTTCAGCCCTCTTAGCCAAAATACATTTCTGTAAGCGTTAACGCTAACGCTTCGTGCAAAATGTATGGCAACGACGTTTTGCACGAAGCGTTAGACAGAAAACTGTCACGTGACTCACGCCCAGTAATGTCTTTGCCATACATTTTGCACGAAGCGTTAGCGTTAACGTTTACAGAAAAGTATTTTGTCTAACCCCCCTGCTCCCGTGGGTCGCAGCGTAATGCTAGATAGCCTATAGCGTTCCTCATGAATGTAACTATCATATACAAAAATATTTTTTCAAATCCGACTAGGTACCTGTTCCAGAGATTAGCGCGTTCAAACAAACAAACTCTTCAGCTTTATTATATTAGTATAGATTATTATACCTTCATAAACGGTTATCAATTAATCTTTCTAACCTTTTCCCATCTACGTGTGCAGCTTCCAATCTTATTGGATGCAGCTAATTCCAGTATTTTACATGGAAAGACAACACCATACCCTTTGGTAAACTTTTTTTTTTGAGTGTGGGAAAACATCAGATGAATTCTTCTGCACTGGATGGAGCGGGAGGGCGTGTCAGACTCTTAAGCCAGGTTCACATTATTGTGTCGTGTCGTGTCGTGGCGCGAGATACACCAATCAAACGGCTATACGACAGAACGCGCCACAACACAACACAACCTACTAATGTGAATCTATGCATAGTAAATGAACGTAAGCGATTGCGTTCTGGTGCGCCCCGACACACCCCGACACAGCAATGTGAACCTAGCTTGACTGACTATAACCCACCCGTTTTCCTTCTGTGACCATGGCGTTCCAGCAGGTGTATTCGCTAACTCAGTTGACATCAATTTGATAGGCACTATGCAGTACATTGCTCGGTCGACATCGATTATAATAGGCACTACGGTTTTCCTATACGTCAAAGCAGCAATGAACGGCAAAGTGCCTATCAAATTAATGTCAACTGAGTTAGCGAATACGCCTGCAGGGCCGCGGTGACTGTTTCGAACAGTCCCGCGACCCTGGCAGGTATCGGCCCTAGCGGGTTCTGTCAATTATTGTTGACATCTCTTTGAGGCGAACGTGGAACACAATGCGCTGTCGACCCGGGCCTGGGGGTTAGACAAAATACTTTTCTGTTAACGTTAACGCTAACGCTTCGTGCAAAATGTATGGCAACGACATTACTGGGCGTGAGTCACGTGACAGTTCTCTCCGCAGGTAATGTCCTACATTTTGCACGAAGCGTTAACGTTAACAGAAAGGTATTTTGTCTAAAGGCTCTGGTCTTTATCGGATAGCGAGCTACCCGTTGCTTGCCGTCCGCAATCCCGCGCCTACGGTGGCTGGGAATCGCCCTGCGACTCCCGACGACCAGGGCGTCTCCAGCGGTAGCTTGGGGCGTGAGGGCACGAGGATAGCCTCTTCCTCACAAGTTCCGCCTCCTCCTTCGCAATTCGCATGCATTACTGCTTCACCCTTTGGCAACAATGGTGGTAGATGTTCTGACTTTTGACTACCGTTACAACTTTTACAAAGATTTTCGAAAGACAACTGGGAATATCGGCTCAACGTTCTTTCCGAGGTAAGGAAGGAGGGTCTCGGTATGTAATGGATGGTCGCCCATCTATAAGCCGACCTCGGCAAGCGTTGCTTAACCTTGAAGTTCGAACTATGTGGCTGTTATTTTATTACTCAGCCACGAGCTCCTATAACGTAAACGGCTTCATAAACGGTTATAATGTATGGATAACAGTAATGGGTAGATAGGTACTACAGTATGTATAAGTAATCGCATTAGGTAGGCTGATTGATATACAGATCTTATCTCACTAATTTAAGAGTGTTTACGCACGAGTAGGACGCTTCACACGCTTGAATGGGCATACAAGTAGATACTTGCGCAAGTAAACGTTTTAGTTATCTACTAAAACAGTAACTTGCCTAAGATTATATTGCCTATTATTATAGGTATTACTAATTACTGCTGTAATTTATAAAAGAAAATACCATGTGATTTGTTTAAACACTGATTAGTAGGATCTTATTTGGACATTTTCTACCCGGAAAAAGGTGTGGGTGGTAAAGTGTTGACTAATCATTTTAAGGAAGGTTTGTCCGATATACAGTTGAATTTGATGGATGAGACGTATTATTATACAGGGTGTAACGGAAAGGTGTGGTCATATTTTAAGAACTGCATCTGCCCATCGATATGAACTACTTTCTTCAAGAAAATCCGAGGAAATTCTAAAAAAAAAATTTTACCTCCCATACAAATATTGATCAGCTGATGATAAGTTTGTATGGAAAGTCCAATTTTTTTTTTGAGAATTTTCTATTTTTTCTTAGAGAAATTTGTTCATTTCCATGGGCAGAACCGGCTCCTAAAATATGACCACACCTTTCCGTTACACCCTGTATATGTAGGTATATTATATTAAATATATATGTATGTTATTTTAACTATATATATACATATATACTTTCGTAACTATTTTCGTCTTAGTATTATTATTATTTTCAGTTTATGCACCTGCCATGTTATCTCAACCACCCTTGGTTGACTGGTAGAGAATGCCTAAGGCGTTAAGTCCGCCTTTGTACATTTGTGTTGCATGAAGTTTTAATAAATAAATATTTAAAAAAACCCGACTGTAAAAAACAACTAAAAAGTTCTAGCATGCCACTAACTGCATCAGACTGCTTGAAAAGTGACTTGTTTGGAACTTTTTAGTTGTTTTTTACAGTTGGGTTTATTTTTTAATATTATTTTTTTATTTTCTACATTCTTGACTTATATTTTTGGAATCGCCTCTTCGAACCCTTTATTTCGATACCCCACTTAATATGTAGAGTTAGTCGACTTTATTTTTTTTTTTCTTTTTCACAACATGGCGTCTGGTTGTCGCCATATTGTGTTTTGTTTACTGTCATGTGTTTAGTAGCACTTGCAAGATTAAGACGAATCAATTGACGTAAGAATTATCAAAATCAGAGCACGCGTTTGGTCTCTAGAGCGCCACAAAAGAACAAACGTAGGTAGATACACACATAGGCTGATAAACACATTACCCTCCCTTGCGTGGCGCAGTCTGGTTAAAAAATGTGCACGTAAATCTTTGTACACACACATCATGACCAACCTGCCTTGATAACTGAAACGGGTGGTAATATTTTTTTTTAATTCTGCCCATAGAAATGAACAACTTTCTTCAAGAAAGCAGATCATAAAAAATTCCGAAAAAAAAATTGAACTCATTAATTTCGATCAGCTGATCATAACTTTATATGGAAAGCCCAATTTTTTTTGTGATTTTATTGTGACTTCTTACAAAAAAGTTGTTCATTTCCATGGGTAGAAACAGTATCAAAAACATGACCCATTTCTGTTACACTCTGTATAACAAAACAACTAAGTGTACATACTTAGACTATGAAAGGTTATAGACGGAGTGTCAAAATCCAGCATTCTGAAGTACCAGAATGAGAAGCCGACTTGTAATCTGTACACGCAAAATAAGCTCACATAGACAAAAAACTTTTTACAAAAAAAATACAACCGACTTCCATAAATTTAATTTCGGAAGTCGGTGTTTCTAGTTTGGTTTCTTCGTTATTTGACACCGACTTCCGAAATTTTATTTTGCATTTCTTAGTATTATTTATGGAAGTCGGTTGTATTTTTTTTTGTAAAAAGTTTTTTATTTTTCACTTTAGTTGTTATACCCCATTCTAAAACTAAATTAATAGTAAAGTTATGCCCGAATTGATAGCCCCAAAAATAGGGAAATTTGAACATAGTTGGTGAAATTAGAGTGTATCAGGGTGAACTGTACAAATCTGTATACCCCTTCAGAGCGTATCAGCGTGATGTAATGTTGTGAAGTGGTAAAAACAATATACAGACATGCGATTGCAGCAATTCTGGAAGGTTTGCTATTATTTATTGAAGAGTTCCATTGTGTATCTCCGAAGTTCTTCATCAGATCTTCACCAAATTTAAATGGGACCACACGTGACGCTTTCAAATAAAAAAAAATATCATCAAAATCGGTTTACCTAACAAAAAGTTATGAGGTAAAACACATACAAAAAAAATACAGTCGAGTTGAGACCCTCCTTCTTTTTTTGAAGTCGGTTTAAAATGGGAAGCCGATACGTCATCGTTACGTTCGTCAAGGTCACTCACACATTTTAACGATCCTGCTTCATTTAATGTCCAACGACGTTCCGTCTATATCCTTTCATAGTCTAAATATTGGGTTCTTACATATGAAATTTGCGTTTTTAATAGAGAACCTCGTCACTTCTATGAATTAAAATATTCATCAATTGCTTGATGTTATATGTTTATCGAATAATGACCGTCATAGACAACTGCCAATAGTAAAAAAACCATATTACTTATAGTTCTATAAACAAAAAAAACATACCTTAAAAATTACTCTTCTTTTTGTTAGCAGAAATGACCACTATATTTGTTTTAACTTAGCCAAAACTTATTTTTGTTGCTTAATCTAAGTGACATACGTTATCCTAGTTTTTAAAAATTATTGCATAAATGTTTTAAAACATTAGTGTTCATAGTTGTTAAATAAATTAAGAAAATGTTAGTATGAAAAATGCAATTTCTTTAAAATTCTCCATACAAAACGCTGGTTTCATAGGTGGGAACCTAATATAAATATGTATTTATAATGAACTATGAGCACTATACAGTTGGACCCATCAATTAGCTAGGTATATTTGCTTATACATGAATTGACTGCAAGTCAATTTCCCCCTATAAGCAAACGGAACGCAATTTCAATTACTTATTCCATTTTGAATGACCTCAAACAACCGCTCCATTCAGGTGAGCGGGCCGCCCTGCCCTATCAGAGCCGATAATTGGCGAGTATTGATCCGGCTATAACGGTGCAACGGATAAATTAATAGCTAGAATGTCTGCTATAGGACGTATAATGAAGTTATCTCCGTGATGATGCCGTGTTGTAGGGATGAAATTGTATTTGAGATTGTGATGTTCAACTTTCTTGCAGCCTAATTGACTTAAGGCGCTATTAACTGTCAATGACCTTGAGTGGTTAGCTTGCGTGTTCTGTGCTGAGCTCACGTAACTCGTCGTACGTCCATCCAGTAATAGGACTCGCCCATCAAGACGCGCTGTCCGCATTATTAATTAATTACACTTAGAACAACATATTTTAAATTAAAACACTTATACTAAATTATAAATAATTAAATGGTCTTTAAAATGATGAAGGTTTTTATAAAATATGCTTTATAGTTTTTTCGTGATTCTCAATTTTTTATCCGAATTAGACATAAATTTACAAATTAATTACACTGAAACTGTAACGTAACGGAGAGTCCGTACGTTGCAAGTTAATTTAAAAAGAAGGGATTGAGAGGATAAAATAAATTTAATTAAAAAATGAAAACTCAGTGATGCAATAAAAAAAAGACTTCGACCTTGGAGATCCGTCAAGGTTAAGGCTCGTGACGCGGTTCGAGGCTGAAGTTTCAGTTCGGCCACGATATAGTGGAAGGCACTTAATTAATTTGTAAATTTATGTCTAACGCGGATAAAAAATTGGGAATTAATTTATAACATAGTGATGTTATAAAAATATAATATTTTTTCAAAGACATAAGTCTAGTCGTTTAGACGTGATATTCAAATGAAAAACCATTAAAAGTCGTATAACTGCGCCTCGAATGCATTGTATGTCTAGTTATAAAAAAATTTAAAGACAGTATTCACTACTGTCTTTAAAAGTTGCAATGTTCTTAGTTAAGCAATGGTGCCCATGTCCAGCAATGGACGTCTTTCGGCTGTAATGTTGAACACTGATGGTGAAGGTATCTTTCGCCAAATTACTCTATCCTCCCTCTAAAAGAGGCGAAACTGAGTCCTGGTAGGGGAAAATACAGGCTGGTTGCACCATATTTTGTAGTCTCCCTCAAAAACCATGCCAGTTTTCTGCATACAAAAATCGCGGGTCCCGTTATACATGGGTGCCGTCCATCTTCCTGACATCCCATCTTTTAGCCGCGACTTACGACACTACGGGAAGCGATGGGCTATTCTTAGAGACGATCATCACACGGCACTGCGTAATCCACATACCGATGTCTGCTATTTGTTCATACCTGCTTGCTATTTATTTATTTGTATGGTCTATGGTCGGTAATTATTTACCTACTTGTCGATGGATGAGTAGATTAGTCATGAGCACCATGAATATCTTAAGTTAGTCAGCTTTGATTCACGCAACAATAACGATTCAACTTTTTGGAACTAATGTGTCACTTCATCATAACCTAGATTCGATTTCGACGAAGGATTCCAAGAAAAATTAGGTTTTCTGTAGATTTATATGTTGCGATGTTGAGTATAGATTTAGGTGAACTTCAACTCTTGAAAAGGGAGTCGTCTAGCGAAGGGTTTATGTCCAGCAGTGGACGTCATTCGGTTGATGACACTAGTTTAAGACAGCTAAGAAATTGTAAGTGCAAAATACACCTGTGTCTCTTGCCTTTCAGCGAATACATTCCTTGTTATGATAGTAAACATTTATTCCGCCGCAAAACATTGTAAGCGTGAACAATATAGAGATTATATTAATTGGTATTACATAGATAACACGCTGACATAAAAAATCAATACAAACGGAACGAAACACAATGTTTTATCAATATAGTGATAGACGATAACAAAGGCAAACAGACGAAGACAATGCATTCAATGAAATGGTGTCAAACGCTTTAAGTAAGTCTCACGAGGTAAGATTCTTGGTGACGTAGGTTGATTAATTACGGTAGAAAGACCATATTATACGAAGGAGCACAGCTGTTCAATGGTCTGCCGGACGATATAAAGGAATGCGATAACTTAAATATGTTTAAAAATAAGCTTAAGAAACATGTATCTAACTTTTAGTACTCTGGAGGAAATTGTATTGTATTTTTATATTTTTCAAAGTATGATAAACTATTATCATAATTTTTAAGTACTTTGTATCTCATTATAAGTGGACTGTAAGTTCTTATGAGAATAAATTTCTTTAAACCGGATTATACCAATTGTTTTGTAGCCTTTTTGCCTAACAATTACACTTTTGGCCTAACAATTACACTTTTTGCCTAACAATTACACTTTTTGCCTAATAATTACACTTTTTTCCTAACAATTACACTTTTTGTTGTGTCTTCTTCTTTTCGTTTCGACGGTACATTATATTAATATATAATGTACCGTCACATACTGTTTGGGCCCAGTAGGTGGCCACGTTTATTGCTTCGTCGGAGGCGTTGCTCAAGTCCTCTAGGGTGCAGGTAAACGTTCACCTGGGGCACTCCAACATATGGATCTTAGTCTGAACAACCCCCTTACCCAAATTACTTTTATAATAGCGCTAACGCTTCGTGCAAAACGTATGATACGTACGTGACTCACGCCCAGTAATGTCATTGCCATACATTTTGCACGAAGCGTTAACGTTAAAAGAAAAGTATTTTGTCTAACCCCCCAGGAGCACCGCACACGAACTGGGTTTTCGAGGGATTTGTTATGTAAAGAGACGTAATAAGTTAACTCGATCTTCATAAACTTTTCAGACTATTAGGAATAAATTTAAGTTCCATTTGGCCCAAAAAAGTAATTTGATGTCGAGAAAATCTCATCCTCTTGCTACAAAATTCATAAGCTGGCGCCAGTGATTTCGGGGAATCACGGTAGTAGTATTCATTCATTCATTCAATATACAAATTAATTGCCACATGTATGACGGAACATCACCTGAGAACATCTCGTAACTCTCAGGACAAATTATATAAGAAAGAAAATTTGGAATGTTGAAAAATAAATTGCACCCGTGCGAAGCCGGAGCGAGTCAGTCCCTGGTATACAATTAGAAAATAAAATATCACGACACGGAAAAGAAGAAGACTTAGCACACTAGTGAATGCCCCTCTTCTTGGCATAATTCCTAAGTCACCTCTTGGACGAGGGTCCTGTTATATTTTTTCCCAACGTTTATACTTGATACGGTTTTTTGTTTGTTTCAGAGCCAATTTATTGGAACATGTGGTCTACCGCATGGGTCTGCTGGCTGTCATCCGATCCCGGGTGAAGAATGGTGAGTTTATCATAAAAAACTTCTCGCATTGAGTTGTAAAAGAAATTGATGATTCGGTAATATCGGGGTCTTGAAAGAGTTTGTTCATAAATTACCACCACGTAAGTAGCTGTATCATTTCCGGTTCTGGTGAAATTGAAGGCACATAAGAAAAAAGCAACAGACTTCCAAAAAAAGAAAAATACACTAAAAATTAAAAAATAACTTTAATTTCGGAAGTCGGTGTCGACGAAGAAATAAAATACAAACACCGACTTCCCAAATCAAAGTTGTTTTTTAATTTCTAGTGTTTGTTTAGTGGTAGTGTTTTTTTGGAAGTCGGTTTTTTTTTTGTAAAAAAGTTTTTTATTTTTCACTTTTTAGTTGTTATACCCCAGAACTAAAAAGCAGGGCTCGGAACCGGTTTCGAAATACCGGTTAATATTGTTCATAAAACCGTTATAATATCGTTCTTCGATTAACCGGTTAATTATAAAAACGGTATCGATAATACCTAAATAATTTTGGTTACCGGTTATTACAGAGAATAGAATTTTAAAACTCGAGCTAACCTGAATAAACCGGTTTTACTCAGAGCACACCCGCCGCCGCCGTTATTCACATTCTCGCGCGTTTACTTGTTCGTGTTTGTATTCTTTCGTCGTTCGCCGCAGAGAGAATTAGGTTCGCATTTTTCATTCAAGTGTCGTGCGGCCGCTACTTAATTCGAGTTTTATAATAACATAGTGTTACTAAAATATATTATATGTTCGATTATAACCCAGACAAAAAAATCTAAGTGTTTGACGAAGGGTGTAATTAGGGTTGTCAACTTTTATCAAAAGAACTAAAGTATGTCTGATTTCGGAGACAGTCAACAAAGAGTACCAACTTAGAAAAAAGAGGCATTTAGAAAAAATATTGAAATATAGAAATATGCATGGGTATATATAGGGTGACTGGCAATTAGTGACCGATACTAAAACACGTGATGGTACTCATGATTACAATCAACATTCAAAAGAAACTTTTCTTTTATACGTATTCACTTTTTTCACAATAACAACAGTTTGAAATTCGCGCGCGCGTGATAGCAGTGACCGCCGCGATCAGTTGTTAGCGCTAAGGCAAAGGGAGCGGTGCGGGCGGCGGGGGAGTGTGCGACACTACTACTAGTATTATTTGCCTTTCATTTGCCCTTTCCTGAGGTCAGACTATCAGCTGATAGATCGTGCCTACTTTAATATTACGGCGTGCGCGTTCTTAGATATTTTGTAGTAATGCGGACATGCGTTGCATCTTAAAAGTATTAGTCAAACACGCTGTCTTTGAAAATATTTTTTGAACCAAACATGTAGGTACCTACACTGCTTAGGTACACCGAAAACGGCACGTGGTGCCCGGCCGAGCGGGCTTGCGAGCCGTGCTCTGTACGATACAAGACTGCGTCTAACAGCTGATTGCAGCAGTCACTTGCCTCGCGCGCGCGCGTATTTCAAACTGTTGTTATTGTGATAAAAGTGAATAAATATAAAAAAAAAGTTTCCTTGGGAAAGTTGTTTATAATCATGAGTACAATCACGTGTTTAAGTATCGGTCACTAATTACCAGTCACCCTATATATTAATTACGCAAAGAAAACGAAACAATAAAATAAAAAAAATAAAAAATAAGTATGGCAGATTCCCTACATGTAAAGTTACTACTAGTTACTTATAATTTATTTTTCTTGCCTATCCTATTGTGTGAGGTATCGTAGGATAGGTCTTTCAAAATCATTGCAGGGTTGTGCAGACTATTTCTTGATTCAGAGATTCGTTTTCGAAATCATCATCATTTCACCCGACCGACGTCCACTGCTGGACATTGACCTCCCCTAAGTGTCGCCGCAATGACCGGTCCTGTGCGGATACCCGCAACCCTCACCAGGTCATCGGTCCATCTTGTTGGAGGCCTTCCAACGTAGCGTCTTCCGGTACGCGGTCGCCACTCCGGAACCCTTCGGCCCCATCGACATCCATTCTGCGGGCAATGTGCCCAGCCCACTGCCACTTCAGTTTGGCCATTCTTCGGGCTATGTTGGTAACCTTGGTTCTCTTGCGGATATCATCATTCCTGATTCGATCACGCTAGGAAATTTCAAGCATAGCCCTTTCCATTGGCCTTTGGGTGACTTTAAGCCTTCTGCTGAGGCCCATTTTGAGCGACCACGTTTCGGTTCCATATGTCATCTATGGCAACTCGCACTGGACTTTCGTCTTGAGACACTGTGATATGTGGGAAAAGATACTGCGCAGCCTCCCGAATGTCGCCCAGCCGAGTCGGATTGGACGATTGATCTCTTTCTCGAAGTTAGCCTTACCTAACTGGACCGTTTGTCCCAGGTAAACGTACTCGTCTACAACTTCAAGTGGAGTTTTCGATCTTGATAGGAGTGGGTACTAAATGGGTATTTACCATGATCTTGGTATGTTCATTTTAAGACCCACTCTATCGGAAGCTCTAGGCTCTGTAAGGTCATCGAGCATTATACTGAAGTCTTGGGATGATTTCCCACCACCCCCAAAAAAAAAAAAATCTAAAACCTACTTCACCCTAAAGGCTTTTTTTTATTGGATGGGAATTCATCAAATAACCTCACCCGCTCAGGGTGGAGTCTCCGGGAGGGCGTGTCAGCTTCTTACTGACTAAAACCCACCCGTGTTCCTTCAGTTGCCTGTACCAGAGCTGCGGAAGTACTTAGCACGCCACGGTGACTCCTTCGATTACTCCCGCGACCCTGGCAGGCATCGGCCCTAGCGGGTCTCGTCACTGCTTGCTGACATCTCTTTGAGGCGCGCGTTGGGTCACTACGCGCCGTTGTCGACTCGGGCCTCGCCCTTATCGGACGGTGACCTACCCGTTGCTCGCCGTCCGCAAGCCCGCGCCTACGGTGGCTGGGAATTGGCTTGCAACTCCTGACGCCCAGGACGGCTCCTGCGGTGGCTAAGGGCATGAGGACGCGAAGATTGTCTGTCCCTCACACGACCCGCGTCCTCCTTCGCGAGCATTACTGCTTCGCAAAAGGAGGTGACAACTTCCCATGTCCTCTCACTCCGTACCATGGCTTGGATCAGGGTTGGATGCGAGAGATCACCACCACCGATCGCCTCCACCGATCGCCTCCACAAGGACATGGTAGTGCTCCGCCCAAACGGGGCAGACCTCCACCGTAACCCTCAAGGCTAAGTTAGCTCTGTTAGTTTACGAGTAATAGTCGTCCAACTTATAAAATGTACCTACCTGGAAAATTTCGTACAAAACTCAAAATCCTTCGAAAAAGATACATAGGTTAAGTTGTTACTTATTTAATACTTAAAACAGGTAATAACATGTAAAATTTTGGAAAAATAAAACCGGACTTTTCGTTTTTAATTTAAACGTTATTGTCCGTAAAACCGTAAATTCAATTAATGTTTACTCATAAAGCCCCCTTCTAAGTCCACATGTTATAACGGGCGTCTACGGAACCCTACACTGCGCGTGGCCCGACACGCACTTTGCCAATTTTTATTAACTTCAATGAACACATAAGCTACTCAAAACAAAATAAGGGCTAATAAAATTAAAACATTAAAATGTAGGTATATTTTAATGTTTTAATTTTATTAAATCAGCCTGTTTCCTGTAATTTTCAAGATATTTACAATGGATTATTTTACGATAAATTTAAGAAAAATACAGTATATTTATCATCTATTAGAGAAATTGCGTTTTTTTTTGGAAAAGTTGAGAAAATTAAGGAAAACAACGATTTGAAAAATTTTTACATTTTACACCCTCGTTAAAAATTACGAGCCCAGTTTTTCGTTGTAGGGTTCCACCCCAGACCATAACCTCTTTCTACCAAAACGGCCTGTTTCGTGTATGCAGGAATCTGAAACCTTTACTCCAGATCTTCGCCACACTTTAATGCGTCAATCATCATTCGAAAACCTAAAGAGCACTGCAGCCTAGTCCGAAACACTCCAATCCGGATATTGCTTTGCAAACTTTAACCATTTGCACGATATTATGCTACAGTTAACTGAATATTGACTAAGCGTCTTCTTGAGTATTTATGGTCTTCATGTACTCAATTTCGTACCATTTTGTCATCCACACGAGTGCGTGAAACTGTAACGCATTTTGTATAGTCAATGCCGTGAACGCTTTCACACAGTTAAACGGATATACCAGTCTTCTTGAGCATTTGTTTTTTTTTTTTGAAGGGTGGGAAATCATTCAATGACTTCTCCTAATCTAGGTGAAGCGAGAAGGCGTGTCAGACTTTTACTGATTAAAACCCACCCTTATTCCTACAGTTGCCTGTGTGCCAAGGGCTGCGAATTCTATTTCTATTTCCAATTTATCCGCGACCCCAGGCAGGCAACGGCTCTAACGGGCCCCGTCAGGTACTGCTGACATCTTTTGGCGGCGCGCGTGGAACACTACGCGCCGTTGACTCTCGGGCCTGGTCCTGACGCCCAGGGCGTCTCTTGCGGTGGCTGCTGGGGGCGTGAGGGTCTCTGTTGAGTCTCCATCACGCGTTCCACCTCCTCCTTCACGAGCATTACTGCTTCGCAGAAGGAGGCGACTGCTTCCCATTCCCTCTCGCTCCGTACAATGTCCCGGACCAGGGCTGGGCGCGATAGGTCGCTGCCGCCGATCGCTCCACAAGGACACGGCGACACTCCGCCCAAGTGGGGCAGAACTCAACCGTATGCTCCACCGTGTCTTCTGGGCGATCCGCACAGTGGTGACACCCGGGCGTTTCCTCCCGCTTTATTCTGAGTTTGTTTCGGTGTTTCTTCTCAGGGTAGTTAGCTAGGAAACACCGGCCTCATCTAGCTTAAACTGACAAAAAACATTGACGTGTAAAAGTGTTCCTTGTAACCTATTTACTGAATAAACATCATTTATCATTTATGACACAGGAACCTCCCGAAACAGCCGTTTCTGGTGAGAACCTGCGTCAGTAGGATGCCGTGGTGCCTCTCCAGCCACTCCTCAAAGATGGGCCTTACCACCGCAGCCGCAATTGTGGTGTGCTCAAATCTTCTTGAGCTGTTGTAACCCCAACTTTTACAGAGCCACGACATCTGGCGACACACACCGTCTCCTGGTACCAGTTTCAAACATTTTGAACAGCTCACCGCGAATACTCCGCCATTAAACCTATAGCGCGCTGTGGCCCTCCTGGATCAAGGTTACGACCCTAGTCGCTTTAAGTGTAAATAAAAAACAATAAAATAAAAAAAAATAAAAAATCAATAAATAGTAATAAAAATAAGTGCGTCCATATGTATCCTTACAAGAAAAATTATGAAATTTAGGAAACGTTATAAAATCAAACGTCACAAAAACACAATTTTCATGTGTACTTTAAGCAATAAAACCAAATTATAAGCTTACCCACTGGATTAATTTGTGACTAGAAACGTTACGGAAACTTTAAGGAATCCATAATTTAACATTTACAGATTATTACAAGCACAGAAATACACAACATGAGTAATGTGTTTATTATACAATTTTATACTGTGCCCCTTATTTTGTTTTGAGTAGGTATAGTAAACATTGTGTAAAATAAACACATAACCCTCCTTTGCGTTCCGCAGTCGGGTAAAAAGAGTATTTAGCGTACTCTATTAGTATTACAGATTATAAAGTACACCTACATGAAATAGAGTACAATACTCTATTTTAGAATACGTTTGGCAACCCTAGTTGTAATCAATACATAAGGTAAGATTTAATGTTTATTAATAAAATTATAGCAGGGTATGGTAGAAAGGCTTACAAATTTAGTAAACCTATTTAATTTATTTAGTGTCACGAAAGACTTGTGAACACAAATGATATAATATTACCCTATAACTAGTATGCTATAATAATATACACCATAAAATAACAACACAATTCATGAAATTCAAGTGCACACACGACAAATGCCGCACAAAACGAAACTACTCAGCCAGCAAAGTGGTCGAATACACAAACTTGTAAGTGCGTAATTGCTTATTCGTTGGCGTAGAGCGAAAGCTTTGTTATTGTAAGAGAGATACGAGTAGCGTAGTAGGTAGAACTCGTTTATACCGTCAAAACTCAAATTAACCGGTTAATTTCACTCAACAGAAACGGAATTAGTGGAAAAAACGGTTTCTCTATTAACCGGTTAAAATACCGGTAACCGAAACCTTAACCGCAATCGATTCAGGTTCGGGGTCAATGACCAAAACCGGTTTAGAAATTTAAACGGTTTCCGAGCCCTGCTAAAAAGCCCAATAACATGGAACGTGGAATTTAAACATTTGGCGAACACCAAAACGTCATCGAGGTACACGTATTTTCGTTTTTGTTCAGTTTCTCAAAAAGCGCTGAAGCAATTTCGATAAAATTTATATGGGACCACCTCGGGAGTATATTCTTTCGGATAAAAAAAGAATTTTGAAAATCGGTCCACAACTGACAGAGAAATCGGCGAACATATATAATAAAACTACATACAGTCGAACATAGAACCTCCTCCTTTTTCGAAAGTCGGTTAATTATTCAACCTTTTATTCCCTTATTCTTCTCCTGAAAACCGCCAACCAAGGGCTATCCCTTAAAGTGTATGAAAGAGAATACCAAAGGCGCACAGCACGAGCGGTAAAGAATCCACTGTAACAAATAGTGGAGTGCGGGGAAAACGAAGGAGAAGAGAGAAGATACCCAAAGCGTTCCCGAAGATACAAAGGGGAGTTGGGATTGTGAAGAACTGGAGTATGGTTATGCCGACGCTACCGAATAGGCAACCAAACAAAACCAAGCAAACTTAAATGCTTCCGAACGGTCGAAAACTAAACAAAACCCCTGAATTTTACAGATGTGATGTCTCCAAACAAGTTGTTTAACTAAATACTTTCATACTCTCAACTACCTACGGCCCGCTCGCCCAGTTAAAAGCTCAACTTAAAGGTTCCATTCTACGTACTTCGCCAAACCTACTGAATAATGCAGTAGTTGACCTTAGTTTATAAACTGTACGTATTACTGCCGCTATAAATAATTAATTTTGAAATGCCTTCGGTGGCCAATACGACCATGTTGTTGACCAGGTAATAAAAAAAAAATAAAAAAAATCACCGGCAGGCTGTACGCGTCCCACACTCCCACTTGAGGGGCAAAGAGGCCTTTCTTTCGTCTTTTTTCTTCTTCGTCCAGCTCAAATTGTCATCCTTTTCTGGGCCGCCCGCGTAGGCCTTTCCTGCCATTCGGGATCCACTTGCTATAGATGTGACCAGTCAAGTTGTCACGGTACGGAGGGCGTGTCTCGTTGCGGAGGTTGTGGAGTGACACGCAGAGGAGGACGTAGGAGTGACACGCAGAGGAGGTCGTAGGGTAGGAGGACCGTAGATGAGGAGTTCAATAAATAATAACACGACGAGTTAACACATTTACAACAGTGGGCTTTAATATTATATTAAGAACACAAACACTGTGACTAATAATTAAATTGTATTAATGCAAAATTCTAGGAAAATGGTAACTGACACTTCAGGAGTCAAAAAAATAACAATGAGGAGCTTCTACTAGCTCGGCTGCCGAATTTGAACTGATTTTTAATATAAAAAAAGAGACATGACAGAGAAAACTAAGTAATTTTGAATTTGAATTTAAAAAAAGGTAGCAAAGAACGTAATTTTGGAATAGAGGTCAAAAAGTAAACAAGGCTTTAACACTGCCTTGTTACAATACCCGGCTGCCCCGGAAAGAAAAATCGAGCAGCAGGTGAGGATTTTTCGTTAACAATAAAATAATATAAAAAAATATATATATAAAAATATCTTAAATAGGACGGTTATGAGTGAGGTGAAAATTTAAAAGGCGAGAGTGTTATATACAATGAGTATTTACAAAAGGAACAATCTACCACATCCATATTACCTTCCATACTTCGTTCATTCAAAGTTATGTTCGCATATAGGTAAGTGCAGAACATAACGCAAAGTCAAAAAGAGTTTATCCTATTATTAGGCATAACTCGTTAGATTGCCCTTCAATAGTGTAGGCTTATTTTATCAGTCACCAACCGCTGATGTTAAATTATATGATGATAAGAAGCTATGATACAAGTTTAATTACCTGCTGTAACAAGTAGTAAATAAGGCGAAGAAGCCTTCGTGCTATGCACGTTAAGTAATTATTAAGGGAATAACCTTAATTATAATATACCTATGGTATATATTTAACGGACCTAAGGCTTATTTAAAGAGTAGCTAGCCGCTCTAAATAATGAAGTGGCAAAAATATTACCATAAGTAGTGTGATTATGGCTTATTTAAGGAGTAATCACCCGCTCCGAAAGATTATTATGGTTTAAAGCCATAGAATAAATTAATGATCAAGGGGTAGACCATGATCGGTAATGATTTAGGCTTATTTAGGGAGTAATCACCCGCTCCATAGAATTCTTGAACTAAATAACCACCGATGTAGCAATCGTGGTGAATGTAATTGAAAGGGGTATTAATGGGTTAATGACGTAAACAATAGGTATAAACCTAATAGGTTTAGAAAAAATAAAATTATCAAAAGAAATAATAATATAAAAGAGTTCCAATTCTGTATTGTACGGAGGTTGCGTAGAGAAAATTAAAAAGAAAGATTTGTTATTTTGTCAAAATGTGTCTGACGTTTGTAATATTTTTTTGCAGACAGATTTGATTAAAATAATTATTTAGTTAAATATTCAGTAGCAGGTTTAAATAGTTATGTAATTTATCTTTATGCATACTATTTACGGTGCATAGTGAGAATATGTGAAAACACCATAGTAATGCATGCCTACGGAGTTCTTCAGAGGTTGAGGAGGAAAGAGGGAAATTAATACGTCAAAGCTATAACTCATAGAAGCTTTGATTTATAATAAATATAACGGATTCATCATGGTTTTTAATTGTTAACGGGTTGGTACGTTTATAATAACTATGTAATATGATTAAATAAATTTGAAAGTGAAGTGTACCGTTATTTATTTAAATAGTAATTTGTGTTGTGCGTGTGTAGTAGCCAACTTTGACTATACAGTGACCCCTAGCATGTCGGCAGGATGCCCTAGAAGAGTCACCTTCTAATCAATAGTTGGTATGTAGGATACGCTGAGGATATTCTCCAACAGCACTCCCGTTAGTCAGTACTGGTCACAAACACAAGTGTCTCCGAGGAGTTTAGCACAAGTGAATGCTACCAGCTTATGAGGGTTCAGATGTGAACCTTGGGTAATGTTACTGTCTGTAGGATGGGGTGGTTATGTTTTGTTTTGAGTTTTGTAAGTAAGTATTGCACCATGTACTGATTGGATATGTGTGTTGTAAAATAATAATAAAATAGTATGTCGGGTAAAATCTTGATAAGTAGTATGCAAATTGGAACCTGTAAGAAATGTTAATAAATTAAAATGCTTTATTTTTATTGGAATGATGGAATTGATGTAGTCAAAAGGGGCCGCAAATTTTTTTGGGAAGACTAGTTCCTTTTGGAATTTTGAGAAATAAAATAACAGTATAACAATAAATAACAAAACAACACAAAATTATAAAAATTTAAAAATTATTTTAGATGGGATGGGCTTCACTCGACAGACGGGGTCGAGACTTATCCAGAACAGCTTCACGACCAGAGCTTATCCTGCTGATGCTGATGGCTCCGCGATGATGAGCTGGGTTCACGATGAGGTGGCTGCTGGACTCTGGTATGGGAGGGGCTGGGTTCGATCACGTTGAGGCGGCTGCTGGGCTCTTGAGATGGGATGGGCTGGGTTCGATCACGTTGAGGGCGGCTGCTGGGCTCTGGGATGGTATGGGCTGGGTTCGATCACGTTGAGGGCGCCAGTGTCACGGTACGGAGGGCGTGTCTCGTTGCGGAGGTTGTGGAGTGACACGCAGAGGAGGACGTAGGAGTGACACGCAGAGGAGGTCGTAGGGTAGGAGGACCGTAGATGAGGAGTTCAATAAATAATAACACGACGAGTTAACACATTTACAACAGTGGGCTTTAATATTATATTAAGAACACAAACACTGTGACTAATAATTAAATTGTATTAATGCAAAATTCTAGGAAAATGGTAACTGACACTTCAGGAGTCAAAAAAATAACAATGAGGAGCTTCTACTAGCTCGGCTGCCGAATTTGAACTGATTTTTAATATAAAAAAAGAGACATGACAGAGAAAACTAAGTAATTTTGAATTTGAATTTAAAAAAAGGTAGCAAAGAACGTAATTTTGGAATAGAGGTCAAAAAGTAAACAAGGCTTTAACACTGCCTTGTTACAAAGTTCCTCTTGAATCTAGTATTATGTTGTGAGATTCATCATCCACAAGTTCCACAACCCGACGTCGCCCATTGCGGGCGCGTTGTTTTGTGATTAGCATCCGCTTTCTGCAGACCATGTCCCCTTTCCATCATGCGCCACATGCCGTGTTACCTGTTCACGTTAGGATCTAATGACAGCGTCAGCGGACGGCATTGCCGTGGCCAAATACTGGGCCAGGCAAGGGATTTAATTTAGAAAATATACTATTTGTGCCATCGACACGCTAAGAAGAAGAATGTGTTTTAATACAAAGTAACCCAAATGTGTTTCGTGACTAATCATAGGTTATCAAATCGCCTATCGGTCATTCATTAAACCAAGATGTCTGTCGCCAACTTCAATCAGTTCAAACGATATTTCTGTCGGTAAAATACCGCGTAGAGCAATTTGTCTGTCTTTAGCCTCTACGCTAATTAGGAGTCAACAATCGTGGGTATTCATTAGCATTGCAAGCAGTTGCGACTAAATTCAATACTGTTCTACATAATGCACCTTGAAATGCATTAGTAACTGTCGCACCTCATTGTCTAACTGCATAATGAGGCGCGAATTTCGTACCCTACATTCTTTAGAAGCTAATTTGGTATCGGACAATTTTCAGTTAGCATACTGCTTATATATTATATTTTTAAAACAAACGACAAAACGTTTTGGGATCACATTCACTGTGCGTAAGGCTAAGGAATAGAATTCCCTGCCGGCATCTCTTTTTTGGAATAGGGTTACTTCTAGGCAGGCGTGAACACTATCGATAAGGGTTAAGTTAGCAAAATCATATTGTTGTGTATGTCGTTAATTTGTGGCAAATAAATTCTTTTTCTTTCTTTTCTTTCACATCATTCGTTACCACGTGAGTTAGTGGTCAAACGCATACATAAGCTTACACCTTTTCCTGTGATGGTAGGGAGAAACAACAAAACGCCACCTGCTTTAATCCTACCTGACTTTTCTGAAGAACAGCACCTAAAGATTTGCTAATAATGCTTAGGTCTTCTTCTTTTCGTGTCCTGGCACAACCACCTTACGAGTTCGAGAAGCCTAAAGAGCAGTTGCTTCTTGGTCGAGAACTGTAATGGCCTATATCCATATAGGCCAAGCTCTGAATCGATTGCGTACCCTAGTACTAAGGACGCTGCAAATACAATTAAGCGAATTGGGGAATCATCGATCCATCAAATACAGTGCAAGTGCGGTGCATGCTCGTGATCAAACTATGCCTATGCTGGAGTCTCCCAAATGTGCTTTCACCTGCACCCTCGATGATCTGAACAAAGCCTCCGACGCCGCTATAAATGTGGCCACTTACTGGTCCCAAACAGTGTAACTTATGTATTGCTTCCTGCCAGGGCTGCGGGATTTCGGCGGCAGCGACCTCTTGCGCCCGGCCCTGGTCCAGGCCATGGTACGGAGCGAGAGGGAATGGGAAGCAGTCTCTTCCTTCTGCGAAGCAGTAATACTCGCGAAGGAGGAGATGGAACGGGTGAAGGAGACTCAACGGAGTCGCCCTCACGCCCCCAGCCGCCGCAGAAGACGCTCTGGTCGTGGGATGTCGCGAGACGATCTTCGGCCACCGTAGACTCGGGCCTGTGGACGGCGAGTAATGGGTAGCTCGCCGTTCGATCAGCACCAGGCCCGAGAGTCGCGCGCCTCAAAGAGATGTCAGTAACCACTGACGGGGTCAGTCATGGCCGATGCATGTATGCCAAGGGGTAGCAGTTAATTCGAAACAGAGTTACCGCGCCCCTGGGCACTCAGGCAAGGAAGGAACAGAGGTGGGTTTTAGTCAGTAAGAGTCTGACACGAAATCCCGCTCCATCCAGAGCGGGAGAAGTCATAGGAAGATTTCCCACCTTAAAAAAAAAAGGTTTGCGGGATTGTTCGAAAGAGTCACCACGCCCCTGGAACGCAAAGGGCAACTGAAGGAACACGGCCCACCCGTGTTTTAGTCAGTAAGAGTCTGACATTTGATAATATACCAGCTTCAAAAAAAAAAATACTATGCAGTGCTTGGGTAGTATCAGATTTTAAAAATAGGCTGCCCAATACAGCGTTATTCAAATCACTATTTATGAATCTCGCTTAAGACAGACAGACCTTTGACATTTTTTAACAAGGTCGTTACGAGAAACCAGAATGTTAAGTACTTACCGATCCAATCTGGCAAGAGTGTTTCGTTCAAATCAACGCTAGCTGAATGTCAAGTTTTGATTTGCAGCATTGCAAAACAGGTCATAGTCCCAGGTTATGGAAAGAAATTATCGATACCACAAAAATTAAACACTAGTCAAGTGATGAGTGTGTGTGTGTGTAGTGAGTGATGAGTGATGTGACTGGCTGATGGAAATTCATTCAACCAATCACAGCAGCTAACGCGCATTTGTAAATCAATCACATTATTTTTGTGATCAATTGATCATATTAGTTCTAGAACTGGGCTTTTTGTTTTGCTGTAGGGGGGAAACCTTCAAAAAGCCCCTGGATGGAGAAAACATACCTGGGAATGTGGGATTTTACCTCTCTAAAACCACCCCGGTGGTCACCATCCAGCACATGGTAGGGGTCCCGTGACCTCTTCAAAGACCACCCCGGAACCTCCTCTGTGCTACGCCTTCTTTTTTTTTTTTTTTTGCTGTAGCACAACCCTGGGAAGGCTGTAAAGGGGTCTGCCCTGAGCTTCGCTGTGCACCGCAGCACGTCCAGAACTGGGCCTGCTATTCTTCAATCCATTTGCCTAAGTTGACAAATCCTGTGCAATACTTTTGCAAAAATACTTGCATGGATCGGTTCGATTGACTAAGATAGTAACAAAAACACTCAGAAACAAATGTATGCGAAATAGTTGCTGTGTTCCATTAATAACTGATCGTTTGAGCAATATTATGTCACATACTTGACATACCGAAGCACAGTGAAGAAACCAGAAATATCACAATACGTAATAATTTATTATCACGTTGGACGTTCCAGTCCAGTGACGCGCAAATCCGCATATCGCCGGCCATCGGTAAACTGGAACATATTTTCACATCACAAGAAATAGGCTAACTGTTGGAGATACACCTACGATTTACGAATATTCACAGCTTCGTTGACACCTCGCGTAAATTTTCACATAATTGAATTGACACTTTACTTTCGGTGGCATAAAGTGCAAAGTTGTATAAACATCGACGCAGAAAATGCCTTGAAAATAATTACTGGCACATTGGACATTTCAATTTTTTTGTTTTTTTTTATTGTTTTTTAAAAAACGTTGCCCCACCGTAGGAATTACTCCTGTATCGTGGGTGCGTTCACAAACAAGTATACTCACATACACAAGACACCCAGACCCGGAACAACTATCTGTAGGTCATACAAATATTTGTTCCGTGCGGGAATCGAACCCGCGACACGCAGCGCAGCAGCCGAACGCTCAACCACTGCGCCAACCGTGTCGTATTTTGAATCTAAGGTGGACAATGCATTATAGGTGCAACTGGTACCGCAATGATTGCTAATATATTTGAATTCAGAATTCGAGATGTTTATCAAATAATATGGAACAACAAACTCTAAACCATACAAGGCAAAGTTAAATTTACATTGCAACCAATTATTTTTAGGGCCTTTAACGAAATGCACAATTAAATGTCAGCTGTCATGACGTTGCAGGTCGCACAATCGGCATGATGATAACTGCCTCGCACAATTTGGAGCCGGACAATGGAGTGAAACTGGTGGATCCGGACGGTGAAATGCTGGAGGAGAGTTGGGAGGCCATTGCTACCAAGCTGGCTAATGTCAGGTAAGACAGTTTGTTCAGACAAGGCAGTTATTAGCATTAAGGTAGAGGACACACAACTAGTAGAAGACCTCTTTCGAAGAAATATTAGGTAGGTACTACCATAATTATTTTTCAACTCACTGGCAAACCCGCTCCTACCTCTACCGCGTTTAGGCTTGCAATGTAGTGTATTTCGCACTAGTGCGGAAAGGTGCGGCAATTTATCAAGCTGGCCGCGCGACAGCCCCCAAGGCGGATGAAAATCAATCCGAAAGCCATATCTTATAATAATTTGTTACTAAATATTATATTTCTGAAGTTGAACTTAGTATTTTCCAGTGTGTTGAAAAACGTCGTCCACGTGTATCAAACACGTGGGCAATTGTCATTGTAGTTTCTCAGCTCCAAAACGACCTATCCTTCGGCTCGGACGTGTATTTCGCCTCGCTGAACAATGAACAAAATGTACTCTTTCTAAACATTTTTTTCCTGGGTTATCTAAGACTTCTCTGTCTATAGAATGAAAACACACCAGCGATGAGTCTGATATTGCGTATATCCATAGGTGACTATGAATAAGATGGGGATCCAGCTTGTTCTCCATAAGATAACACTAGCCTCTGCCAGCGGCTTCGCCCATGAGGAATTAGTGCTTCCCCTAATAGCCTATGTGCTATTCCAGACTACAATCTATCTCTTTGCTAAATTTCATCCATTCAGCCGTACTGGCGTGATTGAGTAACAAACATCCATCATACATCTAAACTTTAACATTTATAATATTACTAGCTGCGACCCACGGTTTTACCCGCGTAGACCGGGATGAAAAGTAGCTTATGTATTAATTCAGGGTATAAACTATCTGCGACGAGCTAGCTTCAACGTATTTTCTTTCTTTTCTTTCTTACATACCAAATTTCATCCAAATCGGTCTAGCCGTATGAGAGTGAAGAAGTAACAAACATACAAACACACACACAAACTTCTGCCTTTATAATATTAGTGTGAAAATAATAGGATAAAAAACTTTTTAACAAAAAAAAACAACCATGTTTGTATTTTATTTCTTCGTTATGTAGTTGTTGATTTCTAGGGATCCGTCTATATGTGTAGGTTGAAGTTATCTGTTTCTACTTTATTAGATATGCACTGCCCCAATTTAGATCCAAGAAAATTCGGTGATAAATCTGCATTGATCGCTGGAATTCGACGAATTGAACGCGTTACACAATCGTTCATAAGAATAGGTTTCTGGATAGTTGGATTAGAATTCCGGTCGGAATTATGTTGTAGGTATCAGAAAATTAGATAGATTATGATAATACTCCATATGAAGGTAGGCATTATAAATGAAGGTGAAAAATTAAAAAAAAAATCGGGCATTGTTCGACTTCTGTGTTCAATGTTTGGTCCCTATCTCCCATCAAAACATACATAATATGTATGCATAGTTGTTTCCGCCCAGGCCATTACTATATTTCCTACTCTTTCTATCTGATCTAAGGGCAAAGGCCTCCCTCTTCCTTTTTCACACACACGTCTGTTCTCTGCCATTGCTGGCCAGTCTTTCCGGCAGGTGTCAAGTTCGTCCTTCCATCTGCAACTTGATCCGTGTGAGCTTTGTCATTGACTTCGTTTAAAACATTCAAGGTGCAAGTACTTGTGCATACTGGGCAGGCAAGGAGGTGACGCATGTCCTGTGAAGGGGCTCCACACTAGCACTGAGTTTGAGATAGGTCAAGAATACCCCATTAGGCCAGATATTTTCTACAGCGACGAACCTGGGTCCGCAATCAGTTATGAAACTTCTTAGTGTTTACTGAATAAACCAGGAATCTGAATGTTAAAGGCGGACTAGATTCCTCAATAGATAGTAAATTAGGAATGCGTTCTAGGCACAATTGTAGGCAATTCAAACCCACATTTTACACCTACGGTTTCATGTTTCTGTGCGATTCCTTATTTCGAATAAACTAGTTAATTATTTGTAACATGTTCTTCCTCTTGACATAATTGGTATGTTGTGGGTTTGATGCCCGGGTCGGGTAAAATGTTATTGGGATTTACCAAGCAGAAGTTTCTCAGTAACAGCCTGGCCCGGCTACTGGTTATAGGCAATATAGGCTCGCCACCTATTACATATAACTTGAGAACTGGCAAAATTTGTATGATCTGTAAACCTTTTTTCTAATCTTGTGAGAATCATGGATGTCATCCGCCTGGAGCAGGGGTCTGTCAGACTAAAATCACACGGTGTTCTGTAACTACCTTTGGTCGGGGCACTGGAGTAGGTACTAGCGCATTTCGTCACTCTTCCCCGGCCAGGTAACCATCATCTATCATCTCAGCCTTTTAATGTCCCCACTGCTGGGGCACAGGCCTCCTCTCTTCCGCTCTATGAGAGGGTGTAGGCCGTAATCCACCACGCGGGCCCAATGCGGATTGGTGGATGTCACATGTCTTTGAATTTTTGGTTCTAGGACATGCCGGTTTCCTCACGATGTTTTCCTTCACCGTTTTGAGAGCAGTGGTGATGAAATAATTTACACAAAGTAAATCGCCTGCCTGGGTTTGAACTCACGACCTACAACTTGCAAGTCGCGGCCATTACCGCTGGGCCACCTGCTCCTGCATATGCATTATTAAAACTACTAATAAATAACTGAGAAAGGGGAAGAAAAATTATGTAAAGTGAGTTTCATTGACTTGTAAGTCGCGGCCAATACCACTGAACCGGCTAGGTAATGGCCTGCATTAATTCATGCGGACCCCGTGACCCTCTGCGGCCCTTGAGAGGCGTGCACGGAACACGGCGCGCCGCCGTCTTTGGCTCTTGTCTGTTCACCTGAACAGATACTACTACATTATACTACTATTTTACATGGACTGCGACTGCCTATCTGACCTCCACAACCCAGTTACTGGGTTACTCCCCTTGGTGAGACTGGTTGTCAGACTTTCGGGCTTCTGACGACCCGTAACGACTGTCAAAGATCCACGATTAACAGCCGGGACCAACGGCTTAACGTGTGATGGGACATTGTTTATTAAAATTTTCTTCTTTTCATTTCAGTGACAATGATTTAGAAAACACCGTCCAGGAAATCATCGCGACAAATGGGGCTGACATGGCACTCAAAGCGAGTGTGTTCATCGGGATGGACACCAGGTAACTATCAACATTCATAGCTGTTACGATCTAACTGTTACGCCAGCATTTGTAGCAAGTATCCCACCTGAGGTGGTAACCGAGATACGGCTGACACCCGGGCCTGCGGACGACGAGTAATGGGTAGCTCGCCGTCCGATCAGCACCAGGCCCGAGAGTCGACGACGCGTAGTGTTCCACGCGCGCCTCAAAGAGTTGTCAGCAATTAGGACGGGGCCCGTCATGGCCGATGCCTGCCAGGGGGTTGAGGATAAATTCGAAACAGAGTTACCTCGCCCCCGGGCACTAAGGGCAGGAATGAACAGGGGTGGGTTTTAGTCAGTAAGAGTCTGACACGCTCTCCCGCTCCACACAGAGCGGGAGAAGTCATTGGATGATTTCCCACCCCACAAAAAAAAAAGATACGGCTGACGAAAGTTTTTTTTTATCGGGGTTAACTTTCTAAAAGAGCCTGGACTTTTGGGGAAAAGACGATAGGGCAACAGGGTAATTTTTTTCACACTGGTAATCACCATAAGCACATGATACGGGTCCCATGACCTCTTAAAAGACCATCCCGGGTCGCCTTCTGTGCAACACCTGTTAGAGCACATCCCCGGGGAGACTGTAAAGAGGTCTCCCCTGAGACTCGCTGTGCACGACAGCAGTCTTTCCTGGGATCACTCGGTGGGCGGATCGAGTCTCCACTCTGAACACACGCGATCCCGGAGTCTTGCCTACCATAAATGGACCTATCACTTGTTATATCTTGAAGTGCTAGTGTTACCACTAACGTGCGGTTAACTGTATAAATGAAATACATAATCGTATTCGTATAACGTTAATATTCTTATTAATATTCCAGGTACACAAGTCCTCGTCTAGCAGCGGCCGCAGCCAACGGCGTCATCGCTCTGAAGGGCACGCCCAAAGAGTTCGGCATCGTCACCACGCCGATGTTGCACTTCTTCGTCAAGTGCCGAAACGACAACACGTATGGAACTCCTACTGAAGAGGGTTAGTTGATGAGGTTTTTTGAGAATATGTATGTTTGTATGTCTATTTCTTTGGCACGTCCTCTAGCCTAAACGGCTGGATGGATTTTGCTAAATGAGATATCATTAGATTGGTCTTGTCAGCTGAAGTGACATAGGCCAAATAGAATGTTGAAAAAAAAAATTAAGTGTGGTCGTTTTTTTTTTTGTGAAATGGTCATGTGCGTTATCAAAATAAAGGGCTTGTGGAGGCGATTTCAAAAATATAACTCACTAAAATGTAGGAAATGAAAATATGATGCTTGAAAAGTGACTTTTTTGGCACTTTTTACTTGTTTTTTGTCAGTCGGGTTTATTGAAAATTTTAAATTTATTGCCTACCTGTTTGAACTCTTGGGCACAACACTCGGTTAATGCCAATAGACTCGAGTCTAATAACATAACTGCTTAACTTTTTGGAGAATGCGGCCGCAATGTAATGTTGTCATAATGTACACAACTCTATCCACTCTTTGAATAATACTAGCGTGATATTAAATTTTATTTCCTTTTTACATTCACACCAATAAAGTAACAAAATACCTACCGAATTTCGAAACTATTATCAGGCCGTAGTTCAGTAGTAAATACCACAGCAACGTTGGCGCGGGTTCAACTCGATTCATTGAGAAACAACAATGTACCGTACGGTTACTATCACTCGCTATCTGTGAGACAATCAGTCTGTGTGCCAACTGACCTCATTAGTGTGTTGCTAAATAAATATCTGCATATACAATTTGTCAATAGATAATTTATTTGTGATGTCTGATAGATAAAATATGAGTTATACGATTAATATGGAGCTTGTATTTCCCAAAGTGGTGGCAACCGTGTACCGGAAGATGTAGCGTTGGCAGGCCTTCCACAAGGTGGACCGATGACCTGGTGAGGATCGGGATGGATGCGAGACGCACAGGACCGGTCGTTATGGCGATACTTGGGGGAGGCCTATGTCCAGCAGTGGACGTCTTCCGCCTGAAATGATGGTGATGATGATTTCACAAAGGGCTAGGTTAAAAATACATTTCGCCAGTTGTCCACATTAGGGTGCCCTAGTCGGTCATTCTTCCATACAAACGTAGTATTTCGATTACTTTACTGTTTGATGGTGTAATAACGAAACAATAAATTATATCAATTTATTTCGCCATTATCTAGCCCTGTACGGAGACAGAAAAGTAAAAAAAAATTGCATTTCTTTCCAAATTTTTTTACATCCTTAAAGTCCGATGCTAAAGCCTATAAGCCACGAACCGATCGCACAATCAAACCCGTGCTGTTATTTAACCCTGGGGATTGAACCCTGGATAGGAGATGATAAATAAGAAGTAACAAAAAGCTTGCTTTTACTTTTATCATTTGTTTGGACGTGGACTACCCTTTTTCGTAATTTCATCCAAATATAATTATTCCGCCATACAGGCATGATTTATTAACAAACAATTTTTTAAATTTCTTAAGATTTAAAAAAAAACCTTTTTCTTGATATTTAAATTCTTCTTCTCTTCTTTATCATGACACTCTTGTCAGAGTGGTCCTGATCATCACGTAGTGACTTCTGCAGGGGCCGACATGGATCTCCCCACGATCCTTCGCCGTTTCTCTCTGCCGCTCGACATCCTGGTGCAATTGTGCAAGGGACATCAAAATTTATTTATTCAAACATTCCAGGGTACTACGAAAAAATCGTCGGCGCATTCAGGAACATTCGCAAGCGACTACCTGCCCGCGGAGACTACAACCCGCGCCTGTACGTGGACGGAGCCAACGGAGTGGGCGGCAAGAAGCTCAAGGCCATCAAGAAGAACCTCACCGAACTGGACCTGGAGCTGTTCAACCTGGGCGGGCTGGGCGAGAAGCTCAATTTGGGAGTAAGTAGCACCTGAAATCACTCTTATCTCTCATCATACTCCCGCCTAGCCTTTTCCCAACTATGTCGAAATAGTCGAATTCGGAGGCTGAATATCAGTATACTAAGAAAAGGAAAATAAAAAAATTACAAGTGAATTTTAAATGATAATTAATAATTAAGTATTATGTAAGTAAAATTTTAATAATCATTGTATAACTAAGTATTGTTTAGCATGCATAGGAAGTAAGGTTTTTTTATTTATTTTATTACATGAAGCGACTGATCATCTGAATTTCTCCTCCAACTCTTAGAAGTAATAAGCATCATCATATCTACACAGGAAAATTGGGTGTTTATTTGATTTGGTATCTGTCTTCCAGATGAAAAGAAACACAAAGGGTGTTATTATACCAATCGATCGATCGTCAATCGATGCCATCGATCGACGCTCGGTCGATTGGGTACCTAGTAGAAACTATCGATTGACGTCGACTAATCCATTCTACCATCGATCGACGCTCGGTTGACTAGTGTACCTAGTAGAAACTATCGATTGACGTCGACTAATCCATTCTACCATCGATCGACGCTCGGTCGATTGGTGTACTTAGTAGAAACTATCGATTGACGTCGACTAATCCATTCTACCATCGATCGACGCTCGGTCGATTGGTGTACCTAGTAGAAACTATCGGTTGACGTCGACTAATCCATTCTACCATCGATCGACGCTCGGTCGATTGGTGTACTTAGTAGAAACTATCGATTGACGTCGACTAATCCATTCTACCATTGGTCGACGCTCGGTCGATTAGTGTACCTAGTAGAAACTATCGATTGACGTCGACTAATCCATTCTACCATTGGTCGACGCTCGGTCGATTAGTGTACCTAGTAGAAACTATCGATTGACGTCGACTAATCCATTCTACCATTGGTCGACGCTCGGTCGATTAGTGTACCTAGTAGAAACTATCGATTGACGTCGACTAATCCATTCTACCATTGGTCGACGCTCGGTCGATTAGTGTACCTAGTAGAAACTATCGATTGACGTCGACTAATCCATTCTACTATTGGTCGACGCTCGGTCGATTAGTGTACCTAGTAGAAACTATGGATTGACGTCGACTAATCCATTCTACCATTGGTCGACGCTCGGTCGATTAGTGTACCTAGTAGAAACTATCGATTGACGTCGACTAATCCATTCTACCATTGGTCGACGCTCGGTCGATTAGTGTACCTAGTAGAAACTATCGATTGACGTCGACTAATCCATTCTACCATTGGTCGACGCTCGGTCGATTAGTGTACCTTGTAGAAACTATCGGTTGACGTCGACTAATCCATTCTACCATTGGTCGACGCTCGGTCGATTAGTGTACCTTGTAGAAACTATCGGTTGACGTCGACTAATCCATTCTACCATTGGTCGACGTTCTGACGATTGGTGTACCTAGTAGAAACTATCGATTGACGTCGACTAATCCATTCTACCCATTGGTGTAATAACATCAAAAGATCAAAAAAAGTTAGACAAAAAAAAACAAAATCAAAAGTAATTTATTCAAACTAGGCTGAGAGCACTTTTTGAACGTCAAAGTTCTACATAAAGCAGTCCCCTAAAAACGCCCGCCCGTCACCAATTCCTAGTGTAGCATTTTAGAAATCATTTTTAAACTAAGTCTTTAAACAATCCAATCCTACTTCCTATTATTAATAAAAAAAATATAAATGCGAATGTTTGGATGAATGAATGGATGGATGTGTGTGTTTGTGGTGTGGAGAGATGGGAGAAGTACTAATTTCTCGAATGCGAAGCTGCTGGCAGAAGCTGGTACAACATGTTGCTCACAAACTATTGTATTTTCAGTGCGGTGCAGACCACGTGAAAGTAACTCAAAGTCCGCCGAAGGGCATCACGCACCCGCCGTACCAACGAGTGGCGTCAGTGGACGGCGATGGCGACCGGATAGTATACTACTACCTCGATGAACAGTACGTATTGGCTTTTAAACAAATATTAGAGCATACACCATATTATTATAAATAATACTTCTTGAGTACGGGTGCTCTTCCACCAAAGATGTGCGAGTCAAGTCTTTCACATTGAAAACGAAACATAATGACGTAAAAATGACGTTGATGACAACTTGACATATGTCAGTTTTTGACATTATCTGAAGCGTTTTGACTGGTGTCTGGACCTGACGCCTCAGTAATGTCATCTGGTGTATATCATTTCAGAACACCCTCATTACGAAGTTTCCAAATTTTGCCTGCGAAATTTCGCGGCTTTTTTTATCATTTATGGTTCAAATATATAGCAAACCGCAGCCTATTCGGTTTTTAACGCCAAACTAATAACGAACTTTAGCTAGCTAATTCACTAACCCGCACTGGGCCCGCGTGTTGGATACGGCCAACACCCTCTCACAGAGAGGAGGCCTGTGCCCCAGCAGTGGGGACATTATAAAAGGCTGATGATGAGCTAATTACAACACAGCCCAATGGCTTTTGATTATGCGCTAGTAATTCAGTGTTAAATTTCTTCTCGCACTCTTTATCTTTTCTCTGATTCTAATCCATATTCCGTACATTTCAGACAGAAAATGTACCTTCTCGACGGAGACCGCATAGCTACTCTTATAGCATCCTACATACAAGAGCTACTACAAGCCTGCAACGCGACCGACATCAGCCTCGGCATCATTCAGACGGCGTACGCTAACGGAGCATCTACGAAGTACATAGCGGACACACTGGTTAGTATATTGTACTACATACATAAAGTCTTTTTATAAAACTCGCTAACCAAATGCTTAGTTTAAACATTGATTAGAAAATTTTGAATTATGAACCCGCTAATCACTGTTTTAACCAACCACATGCTTAATTTTTTCATAAATAAGGCCCATTTCGTACATACAAAAGCTATGACAAGCCTGCAACGCGATCGACATAAGCCTGGGCATCATTCAGACGGCTTACGTTAATTGAGCCTCTACTGCTACACAATTCCCCCTCTACTCTACTCCACGCTCTATCATTATCAGCCTTTTTTAATGTCCCCACTGCTGGGGCACAGGCCTCCTCTCTAAGAGGGCGTGGGCCATAATCCACCACGCGGTCCCAATGCGGATAGGTGGATGTCACATGTCTTCGAATTTTTGGTTCTAGGACATGCCGGTTTCCTCACGATGTTTTCCTTCACCGTTTTGAGAGCAGTGGTGATGACATAATTTACACAAAGTAAAACGCCTGTCTGAGTTTGAACACACCACTTGTAAGTCGCGGCCGTTACTACTGGGGCACTACTGCTCTTACTCCACACTGGTCAGTACATATTCAGGTCTGGATGGATGTTTGTTACTCAATCACGCCAAAACGGCTCAACGAATTTGGATGAAATTTGGCTCAAAGATTATAGCATTTGTCCCACCGCCGGCGATGAGCGAGTAGCGCTTCAAACTAAAAACGAGTTGGCGAGCAACGAGTGGTAGTTCTGATAGTTTTGTCGCTGGTCTTTAAGCGAGTGTTCGAGTGCGACGGGCGATTAGTCGCACCACTCGCTAGGGTTGACCTCTCCGCGTGAGTTTTGATCGCCGTGCGAGCGTCGCTGAGCGAGTAAGCTTTGATAGCTATTGTCGCACAGCGACAAACTTGTGGAACGAGTGCTCTCCGGCGGTGTGAACAGTCAGCGATCAACTGTTAATATATGCATCTCTTTTGTTTACACGGAATGTATATCTGTTGTACGTTTCTTGAGCGTCAAAATAGCCGAGAGTTAGTCGCTTCCTGACTGATGAGCAGTGGTGGCCCAGTGGTATTGGCCGCGACTTACAAGTTGTAGGTCGTGAGTTCAAACCCAGGCAGGCGCTTTACTTTGTGTAAGTTATTTCATCACCATTGCTCTCAAAATGGTGAAGGAAAACATCGTGAGGAAACCGGCATGTCCTAGAACCAAAAATTCGAAGACTTGTGACATCTACCAATCCGCATTGGGCTCGCGTGTAGTAGCACACCCCACCAGCAGTTACATTAAAAAGATTGATGTCGTGTCGAGTCGCTTCCTCGCCGGCGGTAGGACAAAGGACAACTGCATATAGTCTGCAATAGAACATAGGCTATCATTTATAACTGGTAAAGTACTAATTCCACACGGGTGAAGTCGCTGGCGGCAGCACACATATTATATATATAATTAACATTTAATTATTTTCAGAAAATCCCAGTCCAGTTCGTGAAGACGGGCGTGAAGCACCTACACTCGGCCGCCAAGTTGTACAACATCGGCGTCTACTTCGAGGCCAACGGACACGGCACGGCGCTCTACGACAGTAAAGCTAAGAACACTATCACCAGAATCTCGCAGGAAGGGTGAGTTATATTCCTCGTTTATCGCTTTTTCTATTAGCGTACGTTTAGGAGTTAGCGGAGAAAAAGACACACGCGGAGAACGACTTTGATGTATACTATGTAGAGATTTGACGCGCTTTACGGTTTCATCTGCGTGTAGATTCCTACAGGAACCGCGCCTTTTCACGGGATGAAAACCTCTTCGGTAAATAAACTATGCACCTCTGCAAAATAATAAAATGGGAAAGAAGAACAGATCAGTATTAACATTCTTCGGAAAAGTCAGATGTATAACCGGTGCATACATGACCAGCAGCCAATTTGTGTAACGCAGTCTTATACCAGACACGTCTGGCGAAGAATGGCGAAGAGAACCGATCCCAAATAATAGTATAATAAGGCTAGGCAGAAAGAGAGAGTCTAGAACACTCACAATAATCCAGATCCATGATCACGAATTCACGATAATAAACTCAACACATCTGTCTGTGCCACATTCGTGACACGTAAAGTTATGTAGTTTTTGACTTGAATATTTAAAAAATATAGTTTATTATTTTACTAGCTGACCCGACAGACCTTGTTCTGTCGCGCGAGCTGTCAAACGCGCGAAGTTTAATTAGTCGTTAAGTTTTCTGAAATTGCCCAGTTTACTGCGCAACTTTCTTTCGTAAGAACCTTCTCCTGACAGTAACAAACACAACTAAAAAGAATTAGCGAGATCGGTCCACCCGGTCACGCGTGATGCCGTAACCAAGGGAAATAGGGATTAATTTTTAGGGTTCCGGACCCAAAGGGTAAAACGGGACCCTATTACTAAGCCTCCGCTGTCCGTCTGTCTGTCTGTCCGTCTGTCACTAGGCTGTATCTCAAGAACCATGATAGACAGTTGAAATTTTCATAGATGTTGTATTTTTGTTGTCGTTATAACAACAAATACTAAAAAACTGGATAAAATAAATATTTAAGGGGGCTCCCATACAACAAACGTGTTTTTTTTTGACGTTTTTATAGATATAAGATACTGAACCCTTCGTGCGCGAGTCCGACTCGCACTTGGCCGGTATTTATACATATAGATGTTTTATTCTCAAAAAAATATACCTATTTGTTTCTTTTTTCAGTGAACCCGGCCCCCGTAAAGCTGCCCAGTTATTCCTAGACTTCATAGACATGACGAACGAGACGGTCGGCGATGCGATATCAGACATGTTCATAGTGGAGGCCATCCTGGGCGCGCGCGGCTGGAGTGCCGTGCAGTGGATGCAGCTGTACGACGACCTGCCCTGCCGGCTGCTCAAGGTCACTGTTAAGGTAAGACAAGCATCATTATCTACCTCCAGTGATATTGTGGACGGACGTAGGGCCTGCCAGCAGCTCAAGGTCACTGTTAAGGTAAGGCAAGCATCATTATCTACCTCCAGTGATATTGTGGACGGACGTAGGGCCTGCCAGCAGCTCAAGGTCACTGTTAAGGTAAGGCAAGCATCATTATCTACCTCCAGTGATATTGTGGACGGACGCAGGCCCTGCCGGCAGCTCAAGGTCACTGTTAAGGTAAGGCAAGCATCATTATCTACCTCCAGTGATATTGTGGACGGACGCAGGCCCTGCCGGCAGCTTAAGGTCACTGTTAAGGTAAGGCAAGCATCATTATCTACCTCCAGTGATATTGTGGACGGACGCAGGCCCTGCCGGCAGCTCAAGGTCACTGTTAAGGTAAGGCAAGCATCATTATCTACCTCCAGTGATATTGTGGACGGACGCAGGCCCTGCCGGCAGCTTAAGGTCACTGTTAAGGTAAGGCAAGCATCATTATCTACCTCCAGTGATATTGTGGACGGACGCAGGCCCTGCCGGCAGCTCAAGGTCACTGTTAAGGTAAGGCAAGCATCATTATCTACCTCCAGTGATATTGTGGACGGACGCAGGCCCTGCCGGCAGCTCAAGGTCACTGTTAAGGTAAAGGGCAATCATCATTATCTGCCTCCAATGATGATGGAGACGGACGCAGATCGGTTCGCAGTGCCACACCGTGAGACAGTGTCGCGTGTGGTAGCGTAGGCGCACTTCAAAGCAGTGGTTCAACTAAAAAAATGTGTAAGTCTAAAAATTTATCATAAATTTAATACTTATAACATATCTATTCTTTAAAATAAAAAGTAATGAGCGTTGTCATAGAAAACACAACATGTGTGATTTCAAATTAAAATCAGTTTACGGAAACGTTACTTTTCAATTGGAAAGTTAGAAATTTTAAACCTTTCGTGGGCCATATTTTGGCTCTTGCAGACCACTAGTAGTCCCGAACCACAGGTTGGGAATACTGCTTTAAAGGCTCTGTGCGAGCTCGTTTTTGTTCCTTTTCAGGTTTGTTTGTCGTTGGGCTCGCTTAGTTTATGAATGTACCCGCTTCGCTTGCTCGACTAGTGAGTGAGTTGGTTGGGTTCCCTTGTTGGGCTTGAGAAAAGGCTCGTTTCGATCGCTTGGTTCGTTAAATGCTCGGATAGAGTGAGAGCTGCCTCGGCTCGTAAGTGAAATCGCAAATCGCTTGGAAAGTTCCATCAAAGGCAGACACCTCCACCAGTTCTTCCCATCGGTTCGCGAACGGCTGGATAGGACATAGCTGGAGGTGGATCACTGTGTTGCCCAATTTCTGACAGGTCATGGTAACTTTAAGAGTAAATTATTTTCCTTCAAGCTTGTTGCCTCACCTTTATGTCAATGTTCTTTCTACACCTGATTGCGAATACGAACAATCCGCACATCATAATCCTTTGGGAGTGTACTCTTTGGCAAACTGAGCGCAATATTATATTGGATAGTATTCAGCCTACGTTTGGAGTTGTCTATTACACGGACCTTGTGGAAACTAGAACGAATTTCCGTGCGTTCAAGCGTTTTTGCCATACCTATTATTGGAATCAACAATTTTAGGACCCATTAATATTAGTGTTTTTAACCAGTGGTGCTTGGCAAATGGGCTTATCCCAGTTGTCAAAACCCCCTTTGTGCCTAATGGCCAAGTTTTGTTCTATCTCCCGTTTGATTAGGAGGGAATTGGAAATTATTTTTTTCTTACTTCTCTGCTGTCTTTTCTGATTAATTTCGTTGCGGGACCCAAGATAGTTTAATCATTTCTCTGGGACTCGTCGAGCTTCATTGCCTCAGCGTTTTTTCTGGTGGTCGCCACTGTTGATTCTGGCTTACAGAAGTTACAGTGGTTTGGGAATAGTGTGGCAGGCTTGTCCCAAAAAAAAAAAAGTGAAATCGCAGTGATCGGTCGCTTTGTTTGAGAAGGGGCTCGCTTCGCTTGTCTCAATGTGGTTACTCGCTCACGACTGTCGCGGAATTTCGATGTCGTGGATTCCTATGGTCTTGTTAAATTACTTACGATGCTAAATAAGTGCAAAATCTGTGTTATTAGGGTTCCGTACCCGAAGGGTCCAAACGGAGCCCTATTGCTGTCACTCACGTCTTCACGTGTCCATCTGTCACACAGGTTTTATAGCTAAACGGTTGGAGCTACAGTCTTCAATATTTCATAGTATAAGCATCATGTTGACCCAAAGCCATACAAATTGTCAAAAATTGGTACGGTACCCCAAATGTGCAAAGTCCGTCACGCACTTGGCCCGGGTAGCTATTGTATTTGCTCAACAGGCTCATTTACAGCCTTTGTGAGAATAAATTTCAAATTACTTTGCTGTTTTCAACTTCAAATGTAATTTTAACCCCATATTAGCACGAGGCTCTCTGCCATATTCTGGCAGTCTATTGGATTTTGATACTAAACATTTTTATTTCCTCCCACAGGATCGTAGCGTAATAAAAACAACAGATGCCGAACGGATATGCTTCGAGCCTCTGGGACTACAGGAGAAAATCAAAGAGCTGGTCACTAAGTATCCCAGTGGCAGGTCATTTGCAAGACCGTCTGGCACCGAGGATATCGTCAGAATATATGCCGAGGCCGAGACACGGAAGGTTAGTACCCATGCACCTTAAAATAAGGTCGAAAATAGCTTGTTGATTTAACTACAGGCTCGCATTAAAGAGCTGGTCGGCAAGTATCCCAGTGGCAGGTCGTTTGCAAGACCTTCGGGCACCGAGGATATCGTTAGAGTTTATGCTGAGACTGAGACGAGGAAGGTTAGTTTCTATAGCCCTTGAAATAAGGTCGAAAATAAATAAACTCAACGCAATCGCAATCATGTCATACGGTCATGAGGGTTTGAAACTGAATTAGATTTTTATATTAGACGACTGGATTTATCCATAATTTCAACAAATCGTTCATTAGAATCATAGGTTTTTGATAAGTCACTCCTCATTTACGTGACTCAGACAACCAAACCTCGCTTCGCAGGATAAGCACCGGCTTTATAAATAGCCAAGTCATAACGTAGTTCAACGTTAAATTCTTGTTGAAAATCTATTTCACTATGTAGAATCAAACTAGATAACGCCTCGGAACACGAGGCGAGTCACTGCGGGGCCCATATACCACAGAACCACAGAACAGAAAAAAGACAGTAAAAATCGCATAGCGCTTCATTAGTATCGGAACCAGCGTACTCAAACTCACACATAAACAGGTTAATTATATTTCGTAACACTAAGAAATCCTTGGTGTGATTGGTAATTTATTATTGAAAGAAAGTAGGAAATATGTCAGTCGTCCCTTATTTAAAAATAAACCAGTCATATGACCATAGAGTCGTTTATTGTCTACTCTTTTTAAGTATTTATTACCTTTTCCGTTTAATGAGCACACGAAATAGTTTAATGAGCAAGTTAAGCTACCCGTCGCTAGATGTCACTATACATATTAAATACATTCAATTTAAAGGTGTATTGTGTTAATGATAAGATTTACATTTCTGTAAAGAGGTCATTAGTACTGCATAGTAGGAATCTTCGCGAATAATTTGTTTGAGTTTAAAAGAAAATAGATTTTAGAAATTTGTAAAAAGACAAACAAGACAAGTAAAAGTTGATTTTAAGTCAACTTTTACTTGTCTTGTTTAATAAAATATTGTTTTTAAAATTTTAATCGAAATAAAATAAATAAGGACTAATCGACGGTATGATATTCTACTATTTGATAAATTTTTGGTTCTGCTATCGTGTTTACATTCTAAAACAGCACAATAGGACATTTTTGTATTTTTTTTTCAAGTTTTTTTTCACCGCGACGGTTGTAACAAGACTGATGCGCGTAGTGTGTGCGCGGAGCAGACATATGCGAAACTCCGCAAAACTCGGGGTATGCGGGCCCCGCCTACGACTTCTACTGCTTTTTCTCTTCTGTGTGGGAAACACTCAATCGGTTGCGTACCCAGGTAGGCTGCTGCAAATACAACATGGCAAAACGGGGTTTGATAGACTTGTCTGATACCCAATGTGAGTGCGGTGCCCCTGTAAGTGACCATACACCTGCACTGTGGATGACCTGATCAACGCTGCAATTAATGTGGCCAGCTTCTGGGCCCAAAGTATTGAAATAGTTAGGAAACCATAGATTCTAAGGAAGAAGAAGAAGCTGCCATTAAGTTAGTCTACGTATCCACGTTGTAAACAGCCATTTCTCCCCACAGCAAGCCGACACGCTAGCAGCTGAAGTAGCACAGGCTGTGTACGACCTCGAAGGCGGCGCCGGCACCAGGCCTGTCCTCCCCGGCACGCTGGAGCTGGAAGTAGACTAGACAACACTTCATTGTATTCATATCTACCAACTAGAACAAATGTTACGACAATATTTGAATTCAGAATTCGAGATAATCATCAACAAGACAAAGTTCAAATTCCATTGCAACCCTTAATTGTTTGATTTGAGGGCCATTTTAATACCTAATAAAAATCAACTGATACTTTAATTGATGGATTGAAATTATGACGAATCATGAATTCAAGTATACTTACTAATAATACGCGAAAATCACTTTTTTTTTAGTATAGGGTTTTTGTTTGAAGATCTCTTTGAATTTGTTTGTGAAACTTTGCAGCCGTTAATAGAATAACTATGAAACAGAAAACTCATAGTTAAGTTGCATGCTAAACTTAAACTTAAATATACACTGTAAATCATTAACGAGATTATTATTTTTACGAGTTCTGAATAGATCTTCAGACAAAACCATTGACTTAACAGAATCATCAATGACTATAAAAAACTTAGCATTAAAAAGTCGCTGTGCGACATTATATAATATTCTCTTTACAAAATAATCAACAAATATACAATTAATTTTATTAATTTAGCTGATAGTATTAATTTCAGTCATTTCGGTACAACGCACAACTAGTCCCATTGGTTTGTTTAGGTGCGTATTATTTGGATCAATGTTTTATACTTATTTTTTTTTACTTGCACGAATCTTTAACTTGAAAAGACTTTTATTTACTACACAACAAATGTTGAACGATCCATTTTTAGCACAAAGTAACCAAAAAAAATCTTATCAAAATATTACTTCAGCTCACTTTAAAGCATTTATAATTTTGCTAAAAAAAAAGTCTGCAAAAAAGCAACTAAGACGTTCCAAACAAGTCACTTTTCAAGCAGTGATAGCAAGCTGGTGATATTTGTTTTAGTTCAATCGTAGATATAATGCCATCAACTGCATCATGCAAGAACAAGACTACTGAGGTAGGTAAATAGATTAGTACGGAAGTTCGGCTCTATAAAACAGGCGAAACGCACTAACATAAATACGTTTAATTTAGTCTGAGATCGTCTCGACGTTTTCACTTGTTTTATGGAGCCGAATTTCTGGAGCTGTTCATTAGTTAATTTGAGTTCAACAACATTATAAGATGGCAATTCGGTTGGGACTGGATACCATTTGCTGTCTAGTAAATACTTAGCTTCTAAGACTGTAATAGTTAAGCTCTCTTGCTCATAACAGAGTACGTAGGTGCTACTGAAAAATGTTGAGAAAATATATATTAAAAAACAAAAATATTCTGCTCATATTATACTTGTACTAATTTTTATACTGACAAACACATTAAAAAGAGCTTTATGTTCCAAAAAGCAAAGCTTTACACTTATTTTCACTTTTTGACTTTAGATTCACGCAGTCTCGTTTTAGTGTGTTTAGCAGTCGATTAAATTGTTAGTATATTCTAAAAATTGGAGACGAATACAACAAACAGCTCAGATACTATTTAATAAGAACCTGTCCAATATTAAAATTAGTAGAACAATGTCCACGCATGCATTTTCATTGTACCCTACCACTGCCCATTGAGCCTTTGAAAACTCAAAAGGACATAACTTTTGGACATTCTTGAAAGTCTTTCTGCCTCTATATTTCACCTTAAAATGACAGAGAGCATCAACTTCAAGATGTGTTAAAAAAAAGTTAGTAACCTTTGAGTTTTCGGCCGTTAGCATAGATATAAGAGCTTCTACGCAAGGGCGAATAATTTGATGCCTTTGTGCTTATTTGTCGACGATAATTCACAACTATTACACCCGGTTACTGACAATTTGAAATTGAGAACTTGTTAATCCTTACTGTTGTATGCAATTTTGTCAAGTAACTTTAAGTTTTGACATGTTAAACTTCAGATTCTCAATTCAGAAACTGGGAGTATGCTAGGGCCACTTCGAAGGGTAGTCGACATTTTTACAAAAAGCTCAATATCATTTTTTATAAGACGTACTCTAATACTTTTGTAACTTTACATGTATTGGACTGATTGAATATTTAAATCTAGATCAATGTATAAATGTAGATTTAAAAAAAAACAACAGATCAACTACCCTATATTTCGCCATTAAACATGCGCAGAGGCAGCAATTATAAGTCTTGATGCGTGATTTTAAAAAATACACCTTTATAATAAAACGTAGAATGTTTGAAATTGATGTAAGTTTATTTACAAATATTTTGCAAAGTTTATTGACTCATTTAGACTGGATTTATTAATATTCTAATGATTGTAAAATTTTGGATGGGATGGGATTGAATAATTCTGTACTAATTTGTTAAATAATAAATATTTTAGAACTATTTACTATCAATCCAAATCAGAGCTATTTTTTTGCTGTTAAAATATAAATTTGGTATATTTTAGGTTCAAAAGAATGAATATAATATTGTAAAGTTATAAAAATAGAATAATAAGAGTTGTGAATAAAAAACTACCGTTCGGAATTGTGATTTGGAGGACTGATTGAGAAAAAGAGTGTATCTACCAATATTTTTGTGAGAATGTATCGTAATAAAACTGCATTTGCTGTACATTAGTCATTTTCATTGGAAATAGCTTTATCATAATTATTCTTCAGACTCATTTGATTAGATTTAGTTTAAAGCTTGCAACCACAAAATAATGTACAGAAAGCCAATTCTGTTAAATCTGAGATCTGAAGTATCTTATCCTAGAGCCCGTAGTAATGGTGAACTAGCTGGATTCGTGGAGACTGGGAGCCGACCACAACATAGTTGGGAAAACATCAGGAGAACATACACACACAATGGTCCATCATGGTCTGGGTGTGGAAACCAGAGTACCAGATAGATAAAACATCAGACAGATTGATTGATCCATGCTAAAGTAGAATTTTACAATATTTTGCACTCACATTCTGCATGTAGTTTTACCAGCATCATAGAAGGTTGTTGCTGCAACAATGTTACGTGTTGCAGCAACAACGTTTCCGCACTCAGTCCATGGTGGACCATAGTGCGTGTATATTCTGCTGTAACTTTTATTTACCATTAATACGAGGCTTAAGGATATGATAGGTTCTTCTGTATTCACATCTATTATGTAACACAAATTCACCGGAATTGAAACTGCTCAAAATACCTCGATAACGTTATCTCGATTCTTGAAAGAGTTCTTTATATTTTGCACTAACTATTTTATCGTTTTCTAGCAAATTGTATTTTGTAATCAATCAGCACATTTTTTTATATTGTTTCATTTTGATTTTGTGTTGTGATAGATATAAAATAGTCTCGATAAACTGTGTTTTATTGGACGTATCGCGAATTCCAAATTCATTCTTCTATTTTCATAAGAAATAATTATTGGTCTAACTCTACTTTGGCCTGAAATAAACTATGGCATAAAGTAAATCTCAAAATCATTAATAAAATCCATAATGTAGGTACACATGCGGGTTGTAAAATGTTAACAATAGAAAAAACCATGGACCCTTTCAGGGACAGCAAAGTACGGTTTAAACTCCAAATTCTCAGTTCAAACACGGATGTAACCGAGCTATGTATTCAAGGCTGGTTGACCCAAGTCGCTACTTAAATAAAGGCCAAGATCGAAGTTAATCAAATGAAACCCTATCAGATTAGAGATCGATAATACTCGGTCATGAACTACTTTAAAGTTCACATACATTTTTAAACTTAGTTGCCGGTCGGGTTTAAAATTAACCGTGTGACCGTGCCAAGCGTGGTTTGAAAATAGGTATCACTTTCTATCTTTTAATCAATGGCAAGTTTTTATAGAAAAGGTACCTACTTGACCAATAGTCCTTAAGTCAAGAGCGATTAGGTTACTTCTAGGCAAGCGTGCTCTATCGTCGACCACATCATCGCTTACTATCAGGTGAGATACACGAACCTATTAACAATTCAAAAATTAAGGATCTATTTGCGATACGTCCAATAGAAAAAGATCTCGAAGGTCACAGAATTTTTTATGTCCAAAAGAATGTTTGTAAGATAAAAAATAAACCATTCAAGGGAAAATATGTACATGGTCTGATAAACGTAGGTGATAAGGGAATGTATCGTAAGATTTTCAGTTAGATAATAGAGAATGTACTGATATCGGTGTTTATGGCGTATGTGAGGTTTGATAAGTGTAGGTCCTGTGTACCGATACTTGTTTAACTCTTCGATTGCCTGTTGAGTTGGTGATGATCTAAAATACCCAACGGAACCTTTGACTTTATAGTAGGACAGGGCAGACCGCGCGTTTTTCTCTCGCCACAATAGGGATGATCCCTGGGAAACAAAATAATAATTATATTTAGTCCTTCAGATTATCAAAAAATATCGGACACTTATTTTCTGCTTTATCAAGTCAATAAAAATGTACAAAGATAAAAGGCATTAAAGTTCAGCAGTAGGGTTTACGTAGATATGACGTCACGCGAAATTTCAATGCACGGTGTCGCGTTCGTTTTTTGTTCACGTGACAAAAGACAAAAATACGAATCGAATATTTTTTGTTAATATAAACTGATGGACAAAATAAGATTTATTTAACAGTCTACCCTCCTATTTGGTTATACTTGACTGAAGCGAACTCGCCAAGCGGTGTTATCTTCTGGACTGGTCGTGTGTATGCCATGATTCTTCTATGTTGAATGCGTAAAATCAAACGTTCGGTCGGCCGTACCTTGTCTTTACTACATAATATATAAATCTATGAACTCAACCCAAGTATGGGCTGTCACAAGTCCGACTAATTACAATTACTAGAAAACCTAAGTACTAAATCTAAAATTCAAAGTTAATCTGAATTCTTATCCATCCTATAGTTGCATTTTTAATAGAAGGTTAGTAGATATAATTTCGCAATACATTCCTTGTTTCATACTAACGCAGCTGATGTCCCATGCTTGCAAATAATAAAATAGGCACCAATATATTTTGATCGATAAGAAAGAAGTCAAAGTTTTTGTGGACTATATACGTCTGCCAGTTGCCTCTAACTATGATGCAAAATGTAAAGTGTGGAATTAACTAGACGGACTTAAGGCGCAGACCCACCGCGGCGCACGGAGAACCCATGCACGTGTGTTAAGTTTCGCTTTGCAAGAAATTGTTTGTGGTTGTGTCTACTACAACCCCCGGTGCGCTACGCATCAATTGACGTCATTGGTTACATGCGTGGCTTGCTCGAATATGTCGCTCACATAACTCAACGCCATGCACGCTGTGCATGCGGTACACACTATACACGAATATTAACCCACGACTATGGCAGCGACGCACCATATTCTTGCAAAAAAACGTGCAGTCTTTCCGTGCCCCGCGTTGGGTCACGCTACAGATGCACAGCATACGCCGCGGTGGGTCTGCGCCTTTACCTGTGGGTAGACCATGATGGCCACTAGGTACTATAAGTCAGTCCACAGAGCACTAATATAATACTGGGTCAGTCTGTCTGCGATAGTCACATTGAACAGATATGGGCTAGACCTATATTAGCGAGGTCCGGTCGACATGGCCTGCAGAGTGCAGACAAACCGTGTAGTGCAGGGATGGCGAACCTATGGCACTCGGCAATATAATTCGGGCACGCCTGTGTAATATATGTATTTAATATTGTAAGTTGTTTCAAACAGCCGAATTCACATTCACTTTCTCTTTTATTTAATAAACTTAATAATACTTTAAGCATAACAAATTGTAAGACATATTTCGAGTTGAAAATTAAGAGTTCATCTAGTTTAATTTTTTTTGTTCATTATCAAGATTCTTTGGTGGCACGGCATGGCTACATTATTGTTTTTTAAATATTTAGTGGCACGTTCTGCAATAAAGGTCCACCATCCCTGGTCTAGTGAATCCCCTGCTTTACGCTTTAAATACTACTCTGCTGCAAAAACTGAGCTCACCCAGTGACTTACCCATAAGTGACTTGCGCTTTAAAGATGGTCTTATAAGACATGAGGAGTGTCGATACGGATTTCTGTTCAAGTAGCCTACTACAAAACATCATAGTGATAAAATTCCGGAAAACCATCATATCATAGGACAGTGTCAAAGATGTTTTGATAGTTTTATCATTTTGTTGAATTAAATGTGTAGTTACTAACTGAAGTGATGTGTGATTTTTCCAGGCATTGGTAATCGATAGGCGCCATAGAACTGTATCTAGAAATCCCGTGAGGACGAATAAGAATGCCTTGAAGATTAATTGTTATTAGCATAAACTTGCATGTTGCTGTTCTGCCAATGTTTGTTCAGATCTATTGTGTGCAATTGTTGTGTGATTATTATTTAGTTTATGCTGATGTTATAATTCAATAAATCAATTAATAACTATTGGCATTTTTCTTATAAAAAAACCCATTGCTTTAGGTCCTTTACAAAGTGGACTATAAGATCGGAAATAAGAATGAAAAATAACAAATTAACTTTTTATTAACAATAAAACATCAATACTACTTCTCGGAAACGAAACTTATTATCATAAAATTTCTTACTTAATAACAGTGCAATCATTTAATTTTGTTAAAATTTTATAAATTCAATTCTGGCATCACAAAGGTAATCAAGTTTCGCTTTCTTTCAAATACAAGGTGCAATCTTAAAATATAAACCTAACTATTACAATGAAATTACTTATAATGTTTAGAGATCAGATAGTTAAATCATTAATGCTCTACAATGAAAAAATTTAAAAGGTAGGGTGACAAATTGGAATGTTCATATTTTATTTCACTTTTATCTTAAAATGACATAAAATACATCCTATATAATAAAAAAAAAAACTAATTAAAAGATGTCAGGGTAAAAAAATATAGAATAATTGTAAAAAAACAAAATCACAATAATTTAAAAACTAATCAATATTTATGTTTTCTTGTCATTTGTGGTTACATGTTATATTGTAATACATGTTTCAAAGCATCAAATACAGTTTGACTTGTCGATTTTATATAAAATTATTATAAATCCATACCTTAATGATTTGTGATGATGCGGATGAAGAGAAGTCCACCATGACCAAATGCAATTATTGTGACAACTAAGACAGTATAACATTACATTACAGCTATGTCATGAAAGGACAATGGATATTGCTATTCAAACAAACAATACTAATGAAATGGGGGTAGTTGTAAAATAAACAATAAGTGTTTTTATACATCGTTCGGGCTTAAGTTTAAAATATTTTGAATGAATAGCCTTACTGCAAAAGGTAATCAATTATAAGAATCTTTTTACTCCCATGATATTATATTTAGAGTTCATTTATACATTTACGAATATTTTTTTTAATGATGTCCGGTTAGACTGGAAGCCGACCCCAACATAGTTAGGAAAACGCTAGGCAGGCAGATTCATAAAAAAAATTGAAATTAAAAACATTTAAAGTTAGAAGAAGAAGGTAAAGTATTGAAACTTAGATTTTCAAATTACGTATAGGTGATGGGGGAGTAACAAAATAAACAAAAGTATACAGTAAAACTAGAATTACATAAATTTTGACTTAGGCATAGAATTCTAGTACTATAACAACAATGATAAAATCGTCAATATACTGAATTCATCACATAATCAACATTCACCGCTAACCTAAATAGAATTATTATCATCAACAGCAAAATATTAATACACAGTATTTTTTTATTTTTCATTACGTGTAGGTAGGTGGGATTTACTACATACAGAATGTGATACATACAATATTATTATAGAAAAAATGTCTGTCTTGCCTGGCTAAGGAATTTACTACAATTTTTTTTTTATTAATTTTAAAATAGGCAACCTTACCCTAAGAATAATATTTTCATATGTTTATTGAATTAAGTTTTAGTCTTTGTCTACATTCTATGGAGTATGTGCCATAATCACACACAACTTTGTATGGGAACTGTTAATCTTAATGGTAACTAACAATGCGTGTGGTGAATGATGTCTATATCATAATACCATAAGATATGAGTTTGCAGTTTTGACTAAAGATTGTGGGTACATATAAAATACACAAATACTGTCATTAAATATTTCTCCATTCACATCCACAATTTTGATAAAATAAATAATTGAATAAACTATTTTATGGCCAGGAACTTAACATGGATCTTAACATTTCATTGTAAAATCCTCAAATAGCTACCTATTAATAGTAAATTTGTACCTAACCAAGATATGGTCCTAAATAAGGTGCTTGATCACAGTAGAAACATTTTGGCACTTCAGTTTCTTCCAATTCTACTACATTAGTGCTTACCTCGTTGGAAACAAAGTAGTAACGACATCGTCTCGGTCCAATACCTTCGATGAATGTGTCATAAGGTGGTGAGAGGATGTCGAAGAATGCTGCCGGCTTCTCGAGGGCTTCTATCTCATGGTAGTTGGATATTGTTGGTGTGAGTATGCAAGTACCAGAGTTGTCTGAACAAACTTTACAGCAAGATACTTCGGCGAAAAATTTTCTTCGCATGTGGGTACCCTGTGCCAGCCGCGCCGCCTCATGTCTCGCGCGCACTTGGAACTCAACCGGATCTACGTGCTCCTTGACAGGGTACTCCGAAAAGCTCCTGATCTTCACTGCACCTGATATCACCTTGAGAAGCCCGTGCATGTATGGGTGGTCGTGGAGCGGCATTTTAAAACCCGGTTTCAAAACAAAAATACTCATATTTATTTGGCTGTTTTGGAACACTTCTATGTACGTACATGGTGCCTTGTTGGGATTTCTCCAAAACGCTTCGTTCTTCAAATTATTATCGTAGCCCAAGTCTTCAGCTCTTAGACCATCCATCATAATCTTTAGCTTGTCCAAGTTAGCCTTAAGAGCACTTTTTTTACTGTCATCGAAGGTGTGCAGAGAGTGCCGGTAAATGGAAACGATTGGCGGTACATTGACGAGTTCCATGGCTGACTTCTCTTCATCTCCTATATCCATATGAAATTTTACTGAATATATACACAAAAATTTATTTCTTCTAATGAATGTAGAAAATAATCTCGACGATAACAAAGCGCAACTGTCAACAAACGTCATTTTGCTCATTTTGTTTTTACTTTCTATAGATTACGTTTCATTACTCCGAGCTTTGTTTGACTGTCACAATTTTGATTAAAGAAAATGAACATGAATTAAAAAATTAAGAAGGCAATAAAAATATGGTTTTTACAGCATACGGAAAAAGTATTGAGTATTACAAAAAAATATATTTTAATTAATTACCGAAGTTTCGTCCGGTTGCGTCAATGCATTTTAATAAACACAAGGCGAAGTGCTTTGCTTTGAAAGAAAATACTTACGTAAAGTACCATCTAGTGGCGAATATCTGCTTTAATTTCCAAATATTCCTAAACATCAAACAGTGGTATCACTTCTGTGATGACTGTGTCAAATCGTGTTACATTGATATTTACACAGATGGCGCAAGCAGTGGTGTCGCGTCGCCGCACTATGGGACGAGCCGGTATTTTCCATCTCAAAAATCGACAACTCAGTTGTTTTGCGATTTTTTTTCATGTATTTGTGAATACATAGGCAATGGAAGAAATCAAACATCATTATTTTAAAAATTATATATTTTTTGTAAAAAAATGACAAAGATAAAGTTATACGAAATTTCATACAAATAATTATACAGATATTAAAATAGTAGGTAGTAAAAGTTACAATTTTGCTTAAAATTAGTTTTAAACTAAATTATTATTATTAAACTAACAGTTTCATGTTAAAAAAATAAAATTTTAGCGCTTATCCTATTCATCACTTTCTATTTCCAACAATTCTTTAGCTTCGTCAAACAATTCTTTGGATATTAGAAAACTTGGTTTATTTAAGCTAGATATATAAGGATCAGATGTATATAACAAAATATGCAGAACGTCTTCGTTTGTTGCTGATCTGGAACACTTCCTAGCGTGATGTAACCTATATTTTTTGTAATCTTTATTTCGGGCTTCCTGGGCATCTTCGGATAATTTGTCCTATGGGCAGAACTGCATAATGCTCTATTATTTTAGCACCATGTATAAGTACTTTATGGACCGAAGATGGCATGTAGTACCAGTTATATTTGCTTACATATAATTGCGCGGTTATCAATATATAGTGGCCGAATTTTTCTGCGTTTATAGGGAATCCCGATGACATAGTTTGAAGAATTACAAATAATCTCTTAATTAATTCTTCATCAATTCCGGTTATCTCTGCAGAATATTGATAATTTTGGAAAAATCTCCTTGCCGTATTTCCGTCATTGCTATTACCGGAACCTTGACGTGGTTTATCAATGTGCAAACCAAGCACTTCTCGGAAACGTTTTTGGACATATTTTTTCTTGTCTTCTTTAAGTTTTTTGTTTTCTGGAGTTGTTGCAGACCACTTCTCAAAACCTAAATTGTAAGAAATATGGAGGATCATTTCCATACATCTTATCCATGCGTGTAGTGTCGACAATCCGTATTTAAACGCATTTTCATTTTCAACTCTCGTTGTAACTTTTAAAAGATCATTCATTTGTCTGGGAGTTGCTCCACAAACAGTGCAGGTAGCACTGGATGATGTGTTCGTTAACACTTGAGCAACTTTCCCATCAATCATTGTCATAAACAGTTCATGTTTAACTTCGATGACTTTGTCGTCTATTGACACAAGAGTTGGAATCAATTGATCAATTTTGGCTTCAATTTCACTGACAACCGCTGTAGTTTTCTCGGGTGTTTCTTTTGCAAATTCTAATGAAATTGGTCTGCAATATCTAACAGATGAGCAAGTAGGGTTCTGCCATATAACTGCAGAAGTTTCTACGTCTACTAGTCGCAGTGGTACAAGGGACACTATAAACAAATTAGCATCCGATATTTGTTCGTTTTCTTCCGGTAGGGTTTGTTTATACTCACTTTGCCCGGAGGATCCATCACATTCCCATTTAGTGAACAGCTTGAGACGATTGTAATTTGTCGATCCTGACTTTATCTTTATAATACGGCAGACTGTATGGTCTAAGAGATCCTGCAGATTAATTTTAGCGCTTATATTTGTCACCGTTATGCTGGATGCAGGCGGATAGCAAGCCTTTTTTGCTTCAATTAGTATTTGATACGAAGGCAATACAGAACTTAAATTCTTATCAACGAGCCTTTTTCTTAGGTACGCATATTGGGCTTTGGTTAAATCTGTTTCAATACACATACTCAATGCCTCCTCTTTTGTAAAGGAAAGTGCATTATCTGTATTGAGCATGTTTTGTAGAATTACTTTTTTCTCTTCTTTTTCCTTATTTCTGATAATAGTCACAATCGACGCTTCGTCAGTTTCACCCATGGATCGTAAACCTTGCACATAGGCGTTACGGACATGTCCCATTCCATACTCCTGGACCAGTTCCATATTTTTTCGTTTCTTTGTAGTTTCCGAACACTCATCATATGGTTTTGTTGGTCTACCGCGATCACCAGAAGTATCCAAGCCAGAATTTTCAGATGTTGAGGTACTGCAAGAATTCAATGGTACTTTAAACTCACCATTTAACCAATTTGAGTATAGGCTCTCAAACCTGTCTGGCTTTCTTTGAGCTTTGGTCCATTTCTGGTTGCAACTTGATGTTAGATTTTTTTGAATACTCTCTATTACCTACAGTATTAACGTCAGTTTCCGATAGTTGAAAGTTGTCCAACAAATATTTTTTGAGGTCTGAAGTACTTTTCCCTCTTATTATTTGATCACAAAGATCGCGTCGAACACAAACGAATTCACTCATTGTTAGGTAATATAAGACTTTTGTCTGTTAATTGTTATTAAAAAGAAGTATCTGAACACTTTGATGAATAGTATGCTAAAAACACGGGTATATAAAGGCCCAATATTTTAGTACCTTGTGCAAAAACCATGGGACAATTGATTATGACAGTTCTCGTCGAAAGAGTGTAATCAGTACTGATTGTAAATTGTAATTAATTACTTACCACAACAGATAAATAGAACTTCCGCAGCAATATAGTTTATCATACTTGTGGTTAATGTGATCACCGCAAACAAAAGTGGCATGGGAAGATTCTTTCAAAATATAATAACAGTCTATTAATTTGTTAATTTATGCTTCTATCATAGAAATGAAAGGAAAAACAAGATAGAAATCAAAATATAATAATTAAATATAATATTTCATAATAAAAAAGAAGAACCGTAATTTTCGGGGATTTTTAATTTTTCCCCCTATTTATATTATTGCTTCTAAATCATTACTTGCGCAAAAAACGCGCAAGTTTTTTGTTAATCCTCATATTACTGAACAGGTAAGGTCTCTAATAGAGTGATTAACTTGACACCGGCAGCTTTCGGCAACAAGTAAAATTCCAATTGAAATAAACAAAAACGAAATTTTCTTTACTTCACTAATTTTTTTTTTTTAATAAAACAAAAATATTTTTTTACAAAAACTGACCGTGATTGCAAAGTGTAAAACTTCCGAATAATTTTGTGTTGAACTTCCTTAACGGTAATTTAATTGGCATGAATTTATTTATACCCAATGTTTGAGGTTCATTTTATAAACGTAAACCTAAGTTATTTTTTTTTTTTGTAATCTATTCGTAAGATCCATCCTTTGAGAGAATAAAACCATAAAGAAATCTATGGATTTACGACTTTCGTCAAAACCATTTTCGAGATGGAAAATACTGTTTGGTCCCATAGCGCCGTGTCGGTTTCGTTCGGTTAGACTTGTATTAACCCAGTTTAATAAAGTAGTATTTGCTTGTGTACAGGTCAAAACAAGATACCTGTTATTCCTGTTATTGTTACGCAATAATAACAAATGTCAATACCTGTTATTATATAACAGCCTGTTATTTTTATAAGCACGGTCTGTCGGTAAATAAAACACGTACTAATGTTAGCATTAATCTTGCAGTGTTTCCGAACTGAAAGTTAGGAACAGTTATGATAATACGACTAGAATTAATAGTTGTCAATTTTCAAGGATACACCTACTACCTACCTACCGTACCTTCTTGTAAGACTACAATTTCAATTTTCGGATAATAATATTAGGTGCTTCTCGTTTTAGCAAAATTCAATCAAGCGGGTGTGAGCGAGACATAAATACGTAAAAGTAATAACAGATAACACGAATAGTTTTTACTTGTTATTGAGTACCTACTGAGACTGAAGAGTGTAGTGATTGTGATTGAGTATTGTGAAATTATGAATGATATATTTAACAGGTATATGATAGCACAGGAACAACTGTTATCTAGTATCTACGAATACCTGTGATTTCTATCTGTTACGATAAATACGCCGCACTCCTAGTTTCGGTTATAACGCAGCGAATGGTTAGGTACTAGTATTACTACATGCTAACCACTCGTTTTCACCAAGGTTATAATACATGTATTTTACAAATTTTATGCACAGTTTTCGTTCCCTTCTAAACATGTATAACATGTTGTCAACAAAACTTAATAAGAAACTCTATGTACACATGTATTATACATATGTATTATACATATGTATACAAAACTTGTTGGTTGAAAACTTCAAGTTGCCTACATATACTTTAGGATCTCATGTTTTTGTTGTAGCTAAACTTGTAGAATTCGAGACAAAATTCAGTCCGTAGTTTTAGATTTCCTACAAATAAAAAAAAAACTTTTGTGACAATGGAAAGGGAAGATCATGCTGAAGAACTTTACTTCATGTGTGCAGTATAGCTACTTGTAGTACATGCAAACTGAAGCAAATTCAAGGAAAAAATGCAAGTACCTACCTACTGGTCGCGATCAAAAAAAAAAAAGAAAGAAAAGAAAAAAGAATAAAAAAAAGAAAAAGAGAGAAAGTTTGTTTCTTTGACCACTCCATTCTTTTTAACCGACTTCAAGAAAAGAAGGAGGTTCTCGATTCAACTGTACTTTTTTTATATGTGTGTGCCTCATAACTTTTTACTAGGTGAACCAATTTTGATGATTTTTTTATTTGAAATTTGGCGCTTCACATGTGGTCTCATTTAAATTTGGTGAAGATCTGATGAAGAACTTCGGAGATACACAATGGAACTCTTCAATAAATGATAGCAAACCTTCCAGAATTGCTGCAATCACATTGTCTGTATATCGTTTTCACCACTTCACAACATTACATAACGCTGATACCCTAATTTCACTAATACTTACCTACTAAATAAAAAACTATTTTACAAAAAAAAAACAACCGACTTTCATAAAAAAATACACTAAAAATTAAAAAATAACTTTAATTTCGGAAGTCGGTGTTTGTATTTTATTTCTTCGATATTTGACACCGACTTCCGAAATTAAAGTTATTTTTTAATTTTTAGTGTATTTTTTTTTGGAAGTCGGTTGTTTTTTTTTGTAAAAAAGTTTTTTATTTTTCGCTTTTTAGTTGTTATACCCCAGTACTAAAAACCCCAATAACATGGAACGTGGAATTTAAACATTTGGAGAACACCAAAACGTCATCGAGATATGCGTATTTTTCGTTTTTGTTCAGTTTCTCAAAAAGCTCACAAAACAATTTCGATAAAATTTATATGGGACCACTTCGGGAGTATATATTTTGTCGGATAAATTTTCAAAATCGGTCCACAACTGACGGAGAAATGCACGGACATACATAAAAAAAAACTGCAAAATAACTTTAATTTCGGAAGTCGGTGTCAAATAATGAGGAAACCAAACTAGAAACACCGACTTCCGAAATTCAAGTTATTTAGCATTTTTTAGTAAATATTATTTAAGGAAGTCGGTTGTATTTTTATTGTAAACAGTTTTTTCTTCTTTCGTTTAAAAATAAAAAGCTTGTAAAAAATGCGGTCCGTCCGGTACGAGTATGTTGAAAACTTTAAGGCTCAATTACACCTTCCGATTTCAAGGGACCCAATTTAGGAACTAACTAACTAGGAAGCAGGAAGCGAGCAATTACACTATCCTAAATTGAACTCCTAAGTCGGCAGTGTTGCCAACTCTTACAAATTAGAGTCCCTAAACAGAATATCAAAAGTCGCTCTAAAGTCTCTTAAAAACTGATTCTACCAGGAGCAGACTTAAAAATAAAAAGAGCGGACTCAGATTTTTTTTCTGGGAAAGGGACTTTGTGAAATTTAATTTAATTTTAAACACAAACCAAAATACTACTACCCCATTTGTAGCGACAAAGTCTCTAAATTGGCAACACTTAGCTCTAAATCGGGGTGATGCGATTACACTATCCTAAATCGTACACAATTTAGGAAGTCAAATCGGGACGTCCCAATCTCACTAAATCGTACACTAACTGCTCTAACTGCTATTACACCTTCCTGTTTCCTAAATTGGGTCCCTTGAAATCGGAAGGTGTAATTGAGCCATTATCCAACAAGCATGGATAAAGTTTAAAACTTTGTTGTAATTAATAAAGGAAATTGCAATAAAATAGTATAGTATAGTATCAGCGGGCATGTGATACCGCGGGTGGGGTCGGTGCGAGATCTTGGGGTCACCTTTTCTGAGGATCTGTCATTTCGAGCTCATGTCGTGCATGTGTGTAAAAAGGCCTTCAAAAATCTTGGGTTTGTCATGCGAGAAACCCGTGACTTCACTAACATGGCAGCAGTGAAATCACTTTATAACGCGTTGGTCCGAAGCAACTTGGAAACTAGTGCTATCATCTGGAATCCTTATGAAACTAAATATTCTCAGATGGTGGAGAAGATGCAGAACAAGTTTACACGGTACCTATACATGAGGCAATTTGGCGTCTACCCGTTTTACCCACTTATGTACCCAACTCTCTTTGTAATAGGGATGGTTGGGTACTATAAGTTGGAAGTAAGGCGTAATCTTGCTCTGGCGAAATATGTTTTTACGGTTTTTCGTGCAAATTTTGGAATCGTTGGGATTGCTCGTTCCAAACAGTAAGCTACGGTTGGGATCGAGGGATAGTCTGTTTAAAACTGCGATAGCCCGTACAAACGTATTAAAGTTTGCACCTGTGTGTCGGGCGGTTACTATTATAAATAGTATCTCTCAACGTTTGGATATTTTTTCCTGCTCTTTGGCGGAATTATAGAGGGTGACAATTAGTGTATTGTCTTCTAAGTAACTTGTGCCGGTACCCTGAGCCACGGCTTAGGACTGGTCAATTATCATTATAGGACTACTTTTATTACATTGGGTTTACCTGTAAAAATAATTGTATGTGTACTAAATAAATAAAAAAACAATATTTGTCTAAACCACGACTGTATTTTGTAGGTAAGAACGCTATCAATGTATGAGACAAGTTTTATCATGTCACAAACTTCAGTGTAAGAACGAACAGCGAACTTTGATTAATATTTTGGATTAGACAGTCGTCCAACGAAATAAATCCTTCATGTGGCCATTTTTCACTAAAATATTTATCTTTCTTGTGTGGCATGAGGCACCACAGTTTAGTCGTTATATTTTTTTTTTTATCTTTGATGCTTTGTAGTCTGTTTTTATTATATATCTTTACAAATTCTTTACTATATATCTGTAGTCACAATACCTTCAATTTTTAGATAATTTCCGAGATCTGGCTGATGTTCTGTGAGGACTCAGGGACCGCACTTTACCCTGTAGTTTTTAATATATTTGACTACAAATTCCCAGATTTGTCCTACAATTGTTTTAAGTCTACTACTAAATCCTACGATTTTTATTTTGCGAAATACCAGTGTGGTCCCTCAGTTCACACACACATTGATATGCTTAGGAACAGAAGGAATTTCAATTTAACTCGCTAGTTTGTGGTTAGGCTGAATTTAAAAAAAAAATCAGACTGCCCATACCTACTAAGTTTTCGGTCTTCAGAGAGTCAAAACGTATTAGAGTAAAGAGAAGGGGTAGATAAGGGTTTTCCACTAAATAAACAAAAGAATACTGAAAATACATACCCTCTAAACTGAATAATTACATCACCGGCTACAAAACAACGTCGGTATCAAAATAAGGTGTAGGTACTCAGACAACAATAAAGATCGTAAACGCGAGATCGGTTTTATGTGTGGTCTGCTCGGTCGCGGGTGGTGTACCAATAATACCACTTAAATAAATACCAGCCCATTGTAAATGTTCCTCGGATTTTATTGAGTTCCAATGCGCCTGGGTTTCATCCATTCCCGCCATTAACGGCGACCATAGACTATAAACATAGATAAATTAATCAGGTGTACGCGAATAGAAGTTGCTATTGTAGCGGAAAAATATTAGTTTTACTTTTTTAATGTCTTTGGAAATAAAAAGTTTCGGTTTTATTGAGATGTTTGGACTGATTTCCTAATCATTTTGTTTTGATGTGCTTTTTGTTGTTTAGGATAACTTCTGTGTGTATTATAGAGTGGTTTGAGAAACAACTACCTGTTGAGAACGACTCACCTTAGTTTTTTCCTATTTAATTAATTTCATGAACCCGCGAACCAGTTGTAAAAAATCATAACCACAAAGCACATCTTCAACAGATTTTCAGCCACCACTACCTTTTAACCGTCACAAAAATCTTCAAGCAGAACTATAAATATACCTACCACTGAAACCCAACTACATAATTTGAGTAGGTACTTAGGTAATTTCATAATAATGAACCTATGTTCAGCCCTGAAACTTTTCCGAGACATTATAACTTTTCGCTGTTCGTTGCTAAGCACATCACCTGAAAATTATTATACGATTTGTCTGTTTTTATTTTTAGGGTTCCGAAAGTCCGAATGAAAAAACGGAACCCTTATAGGATCACTCGTGTGTCTGTCTGTCTGTACGTCTGTCACAGCCAATTTGCTCCGAATCTGCTGGACCGATAGAGTTGAAATTTGGTACACACATGAATATCTGTGACCCAAACACGGACGTGTACCCTAAATAAATTTATTTGGAATATGAGGGTCACTTTTGGGATGAAAATCGGTAAATTAAAAATCAACGTTTTTTTAAACTGTGTCGTGTGACATATCAAATGAAAGGACACATTGTGAGGGTCTCGAATATATTTTTTTCATAATTTTGAAATATATAATTTTAAAGAAAATAGATGAAAAATAACCTTTCCCCTGTCTCCGAAACCACTGGGCCTAAAATTTTGAAAAAAATACAGAAAGTAGTTCTTTACTTATAGATTACAGGAAAACCTATAAGGTAGAGGTAGTTTAAAAAAACCTGAAAAAAAATTATTTGTTCGGAACCCTTTGCGCGCGAGTCCGACTCGCTCTTGGCCAGCTTTTTATTTGTAAGAAGTCACATAATAATATTATTGAAAGTGTTTACTTCCTTCTTCCTTCTTAAAAGTGCTTTTTTTCTAAATACCGATCGACCCGAACGTTGTTGGTGCTGTCCTTATAATTTTGATAGTGATGGAAAATATCGTGAGGAAGCTAGCATGTCCTAGAACTAAAACATCGAAGACGTGACAGTCGCCAACCCGAATTGGGCCCGCGTGCTGAATTACGGCCCACGCCCTCTCACATAGAGGAGGCCTGTCACCCAGTAGTGGAAACCTTAAAATGCATGCATATAAATGATTAAATTCATTGGCTATTGATTCTCAGCCTAATTTGAACATAATTATTTCTTTCGATTTTGATTTTCCAACAACTTCTGCTTCCCTACCTACACATGGCACCTTCTATCACAGTTTTCCACTAAATCCCAAGTACCAATTTCACAGCTACCGTGCTCTGTGTTTCGTTGGCTTGATTGTCAGCTAGTAGCCTAGTACTAGTTCCTAGTAGTAGCTAGTGCCCCAGCAGTGGCCGGGTGCATTAGGTGCATAGGCATCGCTGTGTCCTATCCCTTTTGTCAGCCATTAGAAGGTAGCTAGGATATCTAAACTGCCTACCGAGTATCGTTCAGCTCTTAGACTATGAAAGATTATTGACGGAACGTCATTGGACATTAAATGAAGCAGGATCGTTAAAATGTGTGAGTGACCTAGACGAACGTAACGATGACGTATCGGCTTCTCATTTTTTTTATGTGAGCTTATTTCGCGTGTTACAGATACAAGCCGGCTTCTCATTCTGGTAGTTCAGATTGCTGGATTTTGACACTCCGTCTACAATCTTACATAATCTAAGGTTTACGAGTGGAAGTCAATCCAAACATAGTTGGGAAAAGATTTTGCAGATGATTAGTATCTACCTAGAAACCTATGCGACGACAAAAGTTTTGATTTTGACACAAACAAAAGAAAAAGTTTTGCTTTGAGTTTGAAATGCGAAAGTTTGGATGGATGGATGTTTGTTACTCAATCACTCGAGAACGGCTGATCGGATAAAAAAAAAACTTTTTTACAAAAAATGGAACCGACTTCCAAAAAAACAAAATGTGCAAAATAACTTTAATTTCGGCAGTCGGTGTTTCTGGTCTTGTTTCTTGGTTTTTTGACACCGACTTCCGAAATTAAAGTTATTTTGCACATTTTGTTGTTTTTGGAAGACGGTTCTATTTTTCTGTAAAAAGTTTTTATTTTTCACTTTTTATTTGTGATTGTCCATTAAATTGTGTTAACAATGGATATCTAGGCGATAGCAGCAATCGCGGTTGATTTGCTGTCATTTTTTGAAGAGTTCCGTTGTCTGTCTCCGAAACGCATAATCAGATCTAGGTATATGAAAGTTAAATGGGATCATTTCGGAACAAACCCCTTTCGAACAAAAAAGAATTTTGGAAATCCGTCTAAATGACGAAGTTATGCCCGAACATACATAAAAAAAAATACAAACTTCCGAATTGAAAACCTCCTCCTTTTGGAAGTCGGTTAAAAAAAGTGTATTCGCTAACTCAGTGGACATCAATTTTATAGGCACTATGCAGTACATTGCTGCCTTGACGTATAAGAAAACAAAAATGTACTACGTAGTGCCTATTATAATCGATGTCCACCGAGCAATGTACTGCAAAGTGCCTATCAAATTGATGTCCACTGAGTTAACGAAAACACCTGCTGGATGATATTTGGCACAGATAGAGATGTTTTTTTATCGCGGGAATATGTTCCCTTGGGATAATTTTTGACTTTCACGCGGGCGAAGCGGCTGGCAGAAGCTAAGAGATGGCAGATATTTAAGTTACCTATGAATCCTGCCAGGATCGCAGGAGTGAGGGAAGGAGTCACCACGGCCTGGGTACAGGTAACTGAAGTGAAACGGGTGGGTTTTAGTCAGTAAGAGTCCTACACGGTACGGTGTCAAGTTATTTGATGAACACCCACCCAATAAAAAAAATAGTTACATATGAATACCCAGCCCAAACTTTCAAGAAGGTACTTACAACAATTTTCCACTGAAACCCAAGTATCTACACAGCTACCGTTGCTCTGTGCTTCGTCGGTTTGTTTGTCAGCTGCGCCGCGCTGGGTGGCCTTCCACGAACTCTTTATTTGGGTGCAAGGTGCGGAGATGGAGATGATAGGTGCTGCTTGTGTAACTGTAGCGTGGCTCGTGGTTGTAATGGATCTTTGTGCAGTGGTTAGTGTTCGCACGTTTGCGTGGTTTGCTAGGTGTTTTGATAAAATGTTAAGGGTCTACTAACCGCCAAGTGGCGCCCTCATTGAATAAAAAAATGTAGCATAGCTTAGAAAATAAATATTAAAAAATCCTACGTCGCGTTTGTTACAAAGTAGTAAGCAAAAGTGACAAAAACGACCGTTTTTGGTACCTCTTTGTAACAAACGCGTACGCAGGATTCTTTAATATTTATTTTTTATGCTATGCTACGATTTTTTATTCAATGAGCGGGTAGTAGAGCCTTTTTTTTTTGGCGGTGTGGTAAATCATCAAATGACATCGCCCGCTCTGGGTGGAGCGGGATGGTGTGTCAGACTCTTACTGAATAAAACCCACCTCTTTTCCTTCCCTGCCGAGTGCCCAGGGGTGCGGTAACTCTGTTAAGAATTTATCCGCTACCCCTAGGCATGCAGGCATCGGCCACGATGAGGGTAGTAGAGCCTTAAGTTGTACCAATCACTATAATTTCAAAGTCGCTTTCAACATCTGTCTGTAACTCCTCTTAAACCACGCAACAGATTTTAATGTAGTTTTCTCTGATAGAAAGAGTGATAGACGAGGAACGCTTGCGTGTATAATTTGTACCCGAGGCAGGTCGCTAGTTAGATATATTTTTCATAGGTACTGCAGGTCACAAACAAGAGTTGTAGAGGTCCAATTTTTTCTTCGTTTGTAAGTATTTTCTTTCGTTTTAAGTATAAACCTAAGAATAGCACCGATGCTAAATTGTAAGAGCCAGTTTAATTAGGTACCTACCTAATCCAAATTTCCCCGGAAGGTAGGTTTTTTACGATTGCGCTTATTGTCAAATAAGTGGCTCAATATAATGTAGGTAATTTTCAGGATATCTAATTTCAAGACTAAAACATATTTAGGTACTACGAGTTTATACATTAAAACTGCATTACAAAGTAAGAGGTAACCCCAGTAAGTAATAAAATACACTTGTGTTGAGGCTATCTCACAACTTCTCATATTATCTATCTTTTAATGTTGAGACCTTTTAATTAATTGTAACAATAATTTAGATTAGACAATAATAATTAAATCAGACAATAACATTTTAAAACAGATAATAATTATTTAAAATTGACAATAATAACAATAATAGTAAGCTATTAAAATATCTAGTCCCAAACACTAACAATGTACAAAAAACCATCACAGAAAAAATTAGGAAGTACACAGAGTTACAAGAGGGAATCACGAGAGTTTGGAAAATGAATAGAGTCACAATAGTTCCAATAGTAGTATCAACAACTGGTGTTATGCCGAAACAAATATTTAATAGTTTTAATGCACTCAATCTATCCAAATACACATACCTAACACTACAAAAAGCTGCCATATTAAACACTTGCCGAATAGTTAGAAAATTTTTACAACTAGATTTAGATAACAATGTCACTGCAGTACAAAGCAATTTACCATCTGAAAGAAATAACTAGGATCTCACCTTGGTTCACACCCGTGAGATTCTAGCAAATACCAGGTTTTAACCTGAGAAAAACGAAGTTTAAAAACATCATAATAATTTAAAACAGACACTTTAATATACTATTAAACTAAATTAGACAGTTATAATAATAATCGGTGGTGTAAGTTAGACAATGAAATTGAATTTTGAACATTACATAAACGTCAAACTGTTGTTATTAAATAAAATAACTATTTTAATTAGTTTAAAATAACAGAGTATATGAACTTATCTGTCATAGCATCTCATGCTTAGTGGTTTCACCTACCAATCCCGTGCATTAAACGAGTATATCCAACTTCTCAGCAGATGACCTATTCCCCAGAATTTCCTCCTACATGGCCATAAAAACCAGCGAATGTTTTACGAATAAATTTCATATTTTAATAGCTTATTTTTTACGTGCTTTGTGTAATGCTAATGAACCGGAAGTGCCGCCATTACTCCCGTGATGAGCGTTCACTTGTCGTAAAACGGAACGTTCATTAAAAAGAACGAGGTTATGAAGTAAAAATAGTTGGAATGTGCGATAGACTGGTTACACTCGGGATGGAGTTTTAGGTGATGCGTCGAGATAAATCACGCATCCATATTTATATATGAATCACATCACCTATATACACTTATGCTAGAAACAATCTTTATCTAAGTACTAGCGGACCCGCCAGACGGCGTCCTGACCGGAAAAGCATTCAAACCTTGCAAGGACCCACTCGAACGTACACAAAAATATTATTAAAATATATATATACGGTTGAATTGAGAACCTCCTCCTTTTTTTTCGTCGGTTTAAAATCGTTTCAGCCGTTTAGGAGATCAGTGAGATACCGACAGCGTCACCTATCGGGTCAAATTGTGTTTTCAAATTATCCAGGAGGCCATTGAAATATACACACAAAATTTCATCCACATGGGTCAAGCCGTTTAGGAGGAGTTAGGTGACAAACACACGTACAGAAGAATTATATAATATTAAAAGATAAGTAACTAAATGATTATTGATTATTATATTATTGACGGCACGGTTGGCGCAACGGTTGAGCGGTTGGCTGCTGCTGCGCTGCGTGTTGTGGGTTCGATTTCTGATCGTAACAAACATTTTTATGGCTTACTGATAGTTGTTCCGAGTCTGGGTGCCTTGTGTATGTGAGTTTACATGTTCGTGAACGCACCCACGATACAGGAGTAAATCCTAGTGTGGGGCAAATGAAAAAAATAAAGACATTGACATTATTTTTTAACCTCAAAGTAAACGGGCGTAGGTTGTCCTAATCCTTCACTATATAGCATTTAGTTATCTAATCGAAATGTTATCAACGCAAGGTAAAAAAAAAATATCGGATCCGCGAGCTTCAATTTTTCAAGAAAACTTGGTTTAGTACACAATCTGCGCGAAAAACGTCTCGGAAAACCTTTTTGTTTTGTAGGTAAAAACTTATTCCACCATGTATCTTAGCGTTAAGTATAGCCGGTACTATTGTATATTCTGTGGTTCAGCTATACCGGGGAAAAGACGAAAGACGAACTAGGTAAGACCGAGGAATCGGCACACTAGAAAAGTGCCGAAGAAATGAAACGTGACGAGCCTTGATGAAACAATTCTGTCTTGGATCCCGGAACGAAATTAATTACATATGAAAGAGCTAGTCTATACAGTCAGTGGTGGTAAACACTTTCCGTCAGAAGTGAAACGACACCATTCTACAGGATGTAACGAAACAGAGTGGTCATATTTTAGAGGCCCATGGATATGAACAATTTTCTTAAAAAATAATAATAATAATAATTCTTTATTATCAGGCAACTAAGGCCCATAAATACACAAAAACTTTTTACAAAAAAAAAAACTTTTTACAAAAAAAATACAACCGACTTCCATAAATAATACTTAAAAATGCAAAATAACTTTAATTTCGGAAGTCGGTGTTTCTAGTTTGGTTTCTTCGTTATTTGACACCGACTTCCGAAATTAAAGTTATTTTGCATTTTTAAGTATTATTTATGGAAGTCGGTTGTATTTTTTTTGTAAAAAGTTTTTTATTTTTCACTTTTTAGTTGTTTTACCCCATTCTAAAACTAAATTAATAGTAAAGTTATGCCCAAATTGATAGCCCCAAAAATAGGGAATTTGAACGTAGTTGGTGAAATAAGGGTGTATCAGGGTGAACTGTACAAATCTGTATACCCCTTCAGAGCGCATCAGCGTGATGTAATGTTGTGGAGTGGTGAAAACAATATACAGACATGCGATTGCAGCAATTCTGGAAGGTTTGCTGTCATTTATTGAAGAGTTCCGTTGTGTATCTCCGAAGTCCTTCATCAGATCTTCACCAAATTAAAATGGGACCAAATGTAAAGCAACAGCTTTCAAATAAAAAAAAATCTTCAAAATCGGTTCACGTAGTTAGAAGTTATGAGGTAACACACATAAAAAAAAAAAAAAAAAAAAAAAAAAAAAAAAAAAAAATACAGTCGAATTGAGAACCTCCTCCTTTTTTTGAAGTCGGTTAAAAATACAACCGACTTCCATAAATAATACTAAAAAATGCAAAATAACTTTAATTTCGGAAGTCGGTGTTTCTAGTTTGGGTTCTTCGTTATTTGACACCGACTTCCGAAATTAAAGTTATTTTGCATTTTTTAGTATTATTTATGGAAGTCGGTTGTATTTTTTTTGTAAAAAGTTTTTTATTTTTCACTTTTTAGTTGTTTTACCCCTTTCTAAAACTAAATTAATAGTAAAGTTATGCCCGAATTGATAGCCCCAAAAATAGGGAATTTGAACGTAGTTGGTGAAATTAGGGTGTATCAGGGTGAACTGTACAAATCTGTATACCCCTTCAGAGCGCATCAGCGTGATGTAATGTTGTGAAGTGGTGAAAACAATATACAGACATGCGATTGCAGCAATTCTGGAAGGTTTGCTATCATTTATTGAAGAGTTCCGTTGTGTATCTCCGAAGTCCTTCATCAGATCTTCACCAAATTAAAATGGGACCAAATGTAAAGCAACAGCTTTCAAATAAAAAAAAAATCTTCAAAATCCGTTCACGTAGTTAGAAGTTATGAGGTAACACACATAAAAAAAAAAAAAAAAAAAAAAAATACAGTCGAATTGAGAACCTCCTCCTTTTTTTGAAGTCGGTTAAAAATAATCTTAAAAAATAACAAACTAATACATATTGAAAAACATAAACTTAAAAAACTACTGCACACGAAGTGACGGCGTCGTGTTACCAGGCGAGGTGTCACGTAGCTAGCCGCAAAACGCCGATACATTACACTTTTCGGCCTAAAGTCTTCCTTGAGGAAAGTCATCAAATGGTGAGTCGGAACGCGCACTACGAACGACTTGAAATTGGTGTTATGGCGCGCCTCCAACTTCTCCACCAACGAGGTTCAGTTGGTCTTCACCCGAATGTACTCTGCGATGTCCTCAGTCTTCGTAGAGTGGTGCAAACGGGACTCGTACAGCTGTGTCGTCGGTACTGCAGGACGTAGCAGTATGTTAGATCATGCCGGCGCTGTCCCACACTGGTTGTGATAAGTAGGCTTCCTCTTCTTTTTCTCCACCTTGATGAAGCCGTCCTCATCGCATGTGTTCTTCGGTGGAACCTGCTGTTTGTAATCCATCACAGCGCCTTTAGCCGAGCCTGATGCTGTACTACTCTGCTTTCCCCCTTTATATATCTCTGCTTGCCGTTTCGTTGTGTTTGTTTATAATAGTAGTTTGAGAAAAAAATGTTGCTCATACTAATTTTGATCAGCTACGATCAAGTCCACTTTTTGAGAATTTACTATGACTTTCATGAAGAACGTTGTTCATATCCATGGGCAGAACCATATCTAAAAATTTACCACGAATTTCCGTTACACCTGTATCCGCCTGTTTAGAACGCTTCATACCCAGAACTAGAGATGACCAATTAACCGGGTCCAACCCATCTTTTGCCCATCTCTACCCAAAACCCAATCTAGGTAATCCAAATACAGTCTAACACTAATTACCAATGATTCACTACTATATAAAGCTGGTTAGAATTATACCGGTGACGTCCAACATTAGTAATAAAAGCTATCATTGCGCCAATCCTCGTATTTACGTTTAAAATAATTTATTTTAGTACGAGCACATCTGCAAGTAGATGTATTGGGCTCCGGTTACTGGTTGTACGGATGTTGGAGAGGGAACCAGGAATCAGTTGAGAGCGGGCTTTGTTTTTCTTTGTAGCTTCTGAAAAAATATATTTTTTTTTATTTTTTATTATCGACTAGCAACCCGCCCCCGCTCCGCATAAATACAAATTATATACACGAACTTTCCTCGTTTATTGCTCTTTCTATTAGTGAAAGTCGTATGAAAATCTTTTGCGTGGTTTAGAAGAAGAAAGCGAAGAAACAGACGCAGATAGCGAATTTGTTTAATACATTTAAAGGCTCCGTGCAAACGGGCCACCGACCACAACCACCAGTGACTGTCGCGCGCCACGTCCTTTGGTACCGCCCAAATGAAAGTGGTCGGTGGCCACCACAATTTGTTACTCTCCTGCAGTACAGTCTCACGATGAATTCCGAGACGGAAGGTTTAATCGCGCTCCTAATAATTTATAAACGACGTAGACGATGTCGACGACAACGCCTATACTGGATACACCCAAGTTGTCGTTTTTAAGTAGCGAGTGGTCGCCACCGGTGGCGTGTCGCGGCTACTCAGTCGCGTTTGGTTGAGACTAAGTCGCAAGTGGCCGCCACTAGCTACGCGTGTGCGGCGAGTCCTTGTCGCGCCACCAGTGGCTGCCACAGGTGGCTCGTTTGCGCGGATCCTTAGAGACTAGCTAGAGGTAGACTCGCGTTTGACCACTATCTCACTTGATGGTAAGCGATGATGTAGTCGACGATGGAGCACGCTTGCCTGGAAGTAGCCTATTTGCTGTTGACATAAGACCCCAAAAAAAAAACAAAAAAAAAAAGGTTGTAGCTAACAGGAAACATAGACTCCAGCAGGGAATTTCACTCTTAAGCTGTACGAACAATGAGTGTCCCAAAACTTTTTGTGCCAATGTTTCTCAAATTAAAGTCACATAATGCCCTTGTTTCGTATCTGGGGGGTTAGACAAAATACTTTTCTGTTAACGTTAACGCTAACACTTCATGCAAAATGTATGGCAACGACATTACTGGGCGTGAGTCACGTGACAGTTCTCTCCCCGCAGGTAATGTAATTGCCATACATTTTGCACGAAGCTTTAGCGTGAACGATAACAGAATAGTATTTTGTCTAACCCCACTGTTCAACTAAGTCGTTACGTTTAATATTGCTTATGTTATGAATAACCTCGTCCACATTCACCCCGGGACGCGGGCATTTATCGGGAGTGAGGTACAAGCGGACACCGTTCAGTTACGACATTACTCACGAGTTACCAACTAATAATACCTCATTATAACATCAACGTGGATAGACATGCCATGTCTATAGATTGTAACCACCATCAGCTAAATATAAACTAACTAGCGACTTCCTCTTGAATCACTCTATCTATTAGTCAAAACCGCATGCAAGTCCGTTCAGAAGTTTTTGAGTTTATTGCGAACAAACATACAGACAGACGCGGCGGAGGACTCTGTTTTGTAATATACTAGCACTTTGCCCGCGACTTCGCCCGCGCGAATTTCAAAAATGTATAGCCTATGACACTCACAAATAACGTGGCTTTTTATTGGTAAAAGAGTTTTCAAAATCGGTTCAGTAGATCCAGAGATTACCCCCTACAACTTCACAAACTTTACCTCTTCATAATATTAGTACAGATTACTATAATATTAGTACAGATTACTATAATATTAGTACAGATTACTATAATATTAGTACAGATTACTATAATATTAGTACAGATTACTATAATATTAGTACAGATTACTATATTATTCTAGAGAATCGCCAAACTGAAATGGCAGTGTAGGGCAGAACATATAACTCGGAGAACGGATGGTCGACGGGCGCAGCGTTGGAAGGCCTCCCGCAAGGTGGAACGATGACGTGAGGGTGGTGAGGGTCACGGGAATCCTATGGATGCGAGATGAACAGGACCGGTCGTTGTGGCGATACTTGAGGGAGGTCTATGCCCAGCAGGCAGCAGGGACGTCTTTCAGCTGAAATGATGATAATTATAGAGCTGATTACATTTAAAGGTGATTTTATTTATAAAGAGGTGTAAGTAATTGTCTGTTTTTAGGAGGCACTAAATCTCCAGAAATTCTTTCACTGTTTGGAAGCTACATTATCGCTGTGGGCCAATTTGTTATTCCAAAAGCACAGTTAAAGGAGCGGAGCCGCGGGTAAACGGTAGTTTTTTAAAACGCAGCGTAAGACGTCTAGATTCAGGAACAGGAGTTTGGTCGAAGTTGTAAATCAATATATTTAACCCTTAAAAAAGAAAACTTTTAATTTAAAATATCTGTATGCAATGATCATTTGAAGGCTTCCCATTCACAAAAGCCTCCTCAAGTTCGCAACATATTCGAACAAAGCTACACCTAACAGAATAATCGCCGCACTCACAAACTGAAACCACACTAATTTAAAAATTCTTACATCTCATCTCAAACACCTGCAATAACCATAAACAATAAACTGTAAACTTCTACCTTCACACGTCATCTCATTTACAATGACGGCCATTATGACGAGGCAGCCACTAGTGTCCGACCGACGTTCGGTTTTGGTTTCGGTTTTGGCCAATTTCGGCCAAAAAATATGGTTTCGGCTAGAACTTCGGTTTCGCCACCGAAACTAGCATCTTTAAATGATAAATTATGTTTATTTAGTAAATAGGTTACAAGGAACACTTTTGCACGTCAATGTTTTTTTTCAGTTTAAACTAGATGAGGCCGGTGTTTCTTAGGTGACTACCCTGAGAAGAAACACCGAAACAAACTCAGAGGTCAAAGTCTCTAATTCATACAATAAGTACTGGTCAAATCATATGAGAACCATGTAGGTAGGTACGTTAATGTCTGAGATGAGCTTTTGAAGAAAGCAGGTTTGAGTGGACCTGTCGAGACAGTGCAAGCATTTGTCAGTTATCGTGTAGCTCAACTCAGAACTTTAAGAAGCTCAAAGAACCGATGAACAATACCAAAGCAAGGACATTTGGGTAGGCCGCAAAAGTACTCAAACTGGCAGACAACGTTAAAAAAAAACTTTAAAAAAAAATTCTTTGAGCTGAAGGTTGTGATAAAAAAACTGTCGGTCTCGTTCATCTATGTGTGTAATCATCGTTTCACTAATTTACTTACTTAGTATTTTATAAAAGTTAGGAATGTGTTTTAGCCGTGGTGAGAGAGCAGTGGTTCATCACCACTGCTCTCAAAACGGTGAAGGAAAACATCGTGTGGAAACCGGTATGTCAGGGGGGGGACAGTTAGAACAAGCACAACTTCGGTAAAGATAGAGTCGCAATCTTCTTTTTTGTGCCATGAAACTACGAGTCCATGACATCGAATAGTTACCATACTCTACAATAGATGTCTCTGTAATCACAATTTTAATGCAAATATGAATCTAAAATAATTAAAATATCAAAGTTAATTTACAGTATTTTTCTAAAGAATAATTATAATATTTGTCAATGTAATTATAATAATTTTCAAATTAATTTAATAATTTTCCCTTATAGCATTATCGATTATGGCAACCTTTTACATAACGTAATGATAGCCACAAAATTTAAAAAAAAATTAAAAAAAATGGTCGCCGCAACATTCGTCCGCGTTTGTTTGTGTTTCGTGTGTCCAATTGGTTTTTCAGTGGTTTATCTACATCATACGTCGATGTGAGTTTCTCCTCCGTCCTGATATTGGATTACTACCCGGAAACCAATTATTTTAGTCGTTACTCTGTAGCAATTTCACAAACATTGTGAAGTACTGACATAGTGAATAATATTCTTCAATCTTGCGAAAAGACGCTTTTTGTGCTGTGTGTGTCTTTCATTACAGATACAATGCCTTTCCGTTGTGCTTTTGGATGTAAGGACACTGGTAAGTTTTTTCAAAAAAGAAGTGTTATTATGTGGATGCGCCAGGGGTGTACGTTACTCCAGCAAGAAAGTATCTCCTAGAGATATATGAGTAGAACGTATAGTTGGTGCCTTATCTGCTGTAAATGTACCCACATAAAAAAAGTGTGCCCCCTGTCGTTTTGAAAAAAAAAACGGAAAAACGATTCTTGCTAACGTTTTTCTAGCAGGAAAATTCTAAACGAGTGATCGGAGAGAGAAAAATTGTGCATGGCCAGAGAGCTTATATGTGTGCCACAATGTCCCCCAAAAATAAAATCTGTGCCCCTTCAGATTTTCGAGATATTGCGTTTCCTGCTGGAGTAACGTTTTGATGAATCGTATATCTCTAAAACCATTGCATGTGCCCCTGTAGAATAAACATACACGAGTAGCTCTTAATGTGTGCCCCTATGTGCCCCAATTAGATTTAGAAAAATATTTATAGTTTTCAAGTTATCGCGGTTTTATGAAAACCTGAAAAAACATCGCAGCGCCTAAATGAGACAAGGCATAAGTTCGCTGAAAACTGTATTCGGTCCTTCTTGACGCTAATAATAACCATACAAAGTTTCAAAACGCTTCATGCATGCGTTTTTGAATAATCTTGCTAAAAGTCAAAACGATCGTGTCATAACTTTGACGGCAAAATACAAGGAACTGGCTAAATCTTAGATGTGTAGGTGTAAATCAAAATCATGTGCCTTTAGTCAAAAATATATGGTGAAAATATTGAGCTTGGAATGTTTCGCATTAAGTAAACATAAACAAAAAACCAAATTAAGTAAACTACGGCTGGTTATCCGACCAAATTTGAATGACTACTAAAAAGCGACGGATTCATACATATCGATGACCTTCTTTATTGGACGTATTATACCTAAGCTGTTGTCCGTACAGTTGCGTTCAAAAGTTTTGGGGGCTAATTAAAAAACATATTAAATGCACCTTGTGACTATATTAATGAAACAGCTTGTTGATGTGGAAATTATTATTTTTCTTCCCTTAATTTTAATTCTTAAAGTAATTATTGCATCAAATCACAGATCAAATTTCCTACGTATAAATATTAGAAATAATTTGCACGTTGTGTAGTCATTATTATTTAAATCGCAGATCAGTTTTTCATCTAGGTCTAAGTAAATTCGCATCACAAAAAATCACAGATCAGTATTAAGAATAAAAAAGGGAATCTTCTATTAACGGGAATGCTCCAACCAGCCCGCGAAATTCAAAATTTCTTGCGTTTTTCGCAATTTGCAGGCCAGTGCTAGGTTGTATGTTGATTAAAATATTATTCGCGGCTGTAAGACGTATGTAGTTACATAATAATAATCATCAAAATCACCAATACAACCCTCCAAGTTTATAAAGGTGTAGGAACAAAAAAAAAACAGAAAAAGTCATTCGTGCAGCTTTTTTTCTTCAGTGTACTCAGGCACAACACGTGTGAACCGGTTAGTAAGTAAAGTAAAGAAGGTCATCGATATGTATAAATCCGTCGCTTTTTAGTAGTCATTCAAATTTGGTCGGATAACCAGCCGTTGTTTACTTAATTTGGTTTTTTGTTTATATTTACTTAATGCGAAACATTCCAAGCTCAATATTTTCACCATATATTTTTGACTAAAGGCACATGATTTTGGTTTACACCTACACATCTAAGATTTAGCCAGTTCCTTGTATTTTGCCGTCAAAGTTATGACACCATCGTTTTGACTTTTAGCAAGATTATTCAAAAACGCATGCATGAAGCGTTTTGAAACTTTGTATGGTTATTATTAGCATCAAGAAGGACCGAATACAGTTTTCAGCGAACTTATGCCTTGTCTCATTTAGGCGCTGCGATGTTTTTTCGGGTTTTCATAAAACCGCGATAATTTGAAAACTATAAATATTTTCTGAAATCTAATTGGGGCACATAGGGCCACACATTAAGAACTACTCGTGTATGTTTATTCTACGGGGGCACATGCAATGGTTTTAGAGATATACGATTCATCAAAACGTTACTCCAGCAGGAAACGCAATATCTCGAAAATCTGAAGGGGCATAGATTTTATTTTTGGGGGCACATTGTGGCACACATATAAGCTCTCTGGCCATGCACAATTTTTCTCTCTCCGATCACTCGTTTAGAATTTTCCTGCTAGAAAAACGTTAGCAAGAATCGTTTTTCCGTTTTTTTTTTCAAAACGACAGGGGGCACACTTTTTTTATGTGGGTACATTTACAGCAGATAAGGCACCAACTATACGTTCTACTCATATATCTCTAGGAGATACTTTCTTGCTGGAGTAACGTACACGCGCCATAGTAGCCCGCGAAATTCAAGTTTTCTTACGTTTTTTGCAATTTGTAGGTCATAATCAGATTGTATGTTGGTCAAAATACGATTCGCGGCCTACCCTGGAGCTTTCACCTTAGTGTTATATTTATTCTTTCTTTCTTTCTTTGGCCCGCTAAAACAGAACTCTTCTGTTAACCATGTTTGGGAATCCTTCATTCTCATTATTACTATCATACTCTCAATATAGGAAATATTATAAATATGTTTTTGGAATAAATTATTTTAAATAATTAGTACTTACAATGAATAGCAATTCAGCACATTCAGCAATCCCATATGGGTAAGCTTTTATGGACAAAAAGACAAAAAATAAAATATTATTTCCTTTGGTTTCAGGCAATGTCATGCATTCATTGCCCAATCCTAGCAAATTTCCTGAGCGTTTCAAAGCTTGGGTTGATCTTGTTGAATGCAATTGGGAAGCATATACATTTATAAGAAGAAGAGAATATGTTATATTCACTTCACTGATGAACACCGTAATCGCTTTAAGCGCCTTAGTGCATTGGCAATACCAACTCTTTATTTGCCTGGTAAGTTGAATTAAATTACTTTATACAAAGCAAACACAATACAATAAGATGTGCTTGTGCCAGATTTTACTAATTACCAGACAAGAGTAGGAATACACACAACAGAATAGGTTACTTCTAGGCAAGTGTGGTCCATCGTCGACCACATCATTGCTTACCATCAGGTGTGATAGAGGTCAAGCGCGAGCCTATCAATAATAAAAACAATGTGTGACGTTTCTGTTCTATATCAATAAACTGAGTGACATGAATATATTTAACAAAATAATAATTATATTTAATTTACTAATTCTTTCAGGTGAAAGTCATGCCATCACTGCTACAGCTGGGCAATCCGAGACTAGCAAGTTTCAGTCACCCTACCACTAGCACTTCTCTTCCTCTTACTTCCACTCCTGGTATGTTTTATCAAATACTAGCTGACTTGGCAAACTTTGTACCGCCTCAGAATCAATAAATTAATTGGTTCTCGAGATATAATAAAAAAGCTATTCCATAAAAAATAATATTATTTCAGGTGATAGTTGTGGCATCGCTGCTACGACTCAGCATCCAGCTCAGCAGTTTGAGACTATCATTGTTAGTCATCCATCCACTAGTACCTCTCTTCTTGCTTCTTCAGCTTCAGGTATTATAATTTATTAGTTTATACAAGAGATGCCACGAATAGTCAAATACCGATTAATAGCCATTATTACCTATTGCGAATAGTAAAATAACTCGCCATTACTATTCAACATAATAAAAGGAATATAAAAAATGCTTAGGGCGCAGAGTTTCATTATTTTTAAGTCTTTTTATTTTTAAAAGTTTATTTTATACAACTATTCACCAAACGTCAAATAATAGCGACCATTCGTGGCATCTCTACTTTAAACTCCATCAACATGGTGCATTCTCTTGCATATTTTATTCATGTATTATATACTGTTTTCAGATAAAAGTCACTGCACTGCTGCTGCAAAATCTGTGATGATGGAACATAATTATAGTGTGATATGCAGACTCAAACAAAAACGATTACTCAAAGGTAGTTTATCTTCAGCATTTTTATTATAGCCTATTACTGTGCCACTGTGCCTGCACAAATATTTATTATTTGAAATTCCACATGAGTGATGTAGTAAACTTGCAAATAGAGCTAGTTTTAAGTAATCACCTAACTAAATAATTGATTTGTGCAGAAACATTTAAAAAGTGAATGATACAAAATTTATTTAATAATAATAAATCTTTATTGAAATAAACTTCATTTACAAAAAAACCTATGAAGCCTCTGAAACCCAAGCTAGGTAAAAACCTGTATGTCAGATTTCAGCGCCTTCTCCCTATTTATTACATTACATTTTTATACCAACGAAGATTTTTAATTATAATTTCAAGCATGCAGAAATTAAAATAGAGATGTAGAATGTAGTGTGAAAGTTGTGTGTGAATGTGGAGCATGTGTGTGTGTGTGTGTGTGTGAGGGTGTGTGTTTACTTTACCCTATAAAATATTTTTCTGTTTCTTCGTAGTTAAGAGTAAGAAGCCTGTTCTTTACCTTGGACTTGCATTCATGAAAAGAGAGTATAATTATTATATTTTTCAGATGCTCGTGAAAGTATTGGGGTGCGGTTCAATTGCATACAAATGAGACCACTCAAGACAAAAATGAAGTATCTTCAAAATAAAATATGTCGTTTGCGCAAAAAAGGACAGTCATTCAAATCGCGATTGGCTAATGCAGAAATTTTAATAGAGAACACAATATGTATTGAAAATAATACGTTCATCAAAGCTAAAGAATATGAAAACAAAAAATGGCTTTGTTGCCCCAGCAGAGAAAATAAAAATTATTTCAATGAAATTCAAAATATTGCAACATCGTGTCTCAGGAGAAACGTCCACAAAAAACGTGTGAAACACGCAATTATATCTTTTACGGATGTGTTTATAGATTGTCCAAATAAATGTCCAGCCCATAATGATACATTTAAGAAATGCTTTTTGGATAAGACATTAAATGTTATCATTTACAGTTGGTGTCGACCAGTCAATCGAATTTTGGTCGGAAAATTAATTTATGATGGTGAAGATGAAATGAAAACTGCAGCCCAAAAGTATTGTAATAAGAATAAAAATTATAAGAATAAAAATAAATGTAGTACTGACAAAAAAATATGTTGGAGATGGTTGGCATTATAAATGTGGGTAGTTAATACAATTTGTTATGGGAGTTGCCTGTCACTACAATTGTGGGTAGTCAACAGAATCTGATATGATTTGTTTTTCTTATTATTAATTTATGTGATTTTACTAACTATCACTGTCTGATAAATCGGAGCATAATTTATGGAGTACTCTGTGAACGCACTAATTGATTTTTGGCAACTTATTACGATAGTTGTAACCGATGGTTTTGTTCAAAACAATCAATGACATGTTACTTTGATTATTTATTTGATTTACTTCATTTAATCACCTTTGTTTATTTACGACAATTAATCTTGTATTATTTGATTACTTTTTAATGTAAGTCTTAATAGATTTAGCACATTTTAGTGTTTTGTATCTTGTAAACGCGTGACGTACTTTTGTGCGCCATCGGACAGAGTTGTTGTGGAGGGATGTTTGTACCTGGTACAGCACTGCTGTATATTCACATAGCTGTATAGGCTTGCTGCTAGCGAGCGATACACTTTGTATTTGGGTGGCTTACTCCGCTATACGAACTGTGAACCGTAAGGTTTGGTTGTACCTGGTACAGCACTGCTGTATATTCACATAGCTGTATAGGCTTGCTGCTAGCGAGCGATACACTTTGTATTTGGGTGGCTTACTCCGCTATACGAACTGTGAACCGTAAGGTTTGGTTGTACCTGGTACAGCACTGCTGTATATTCACATAGCTGTATAGGCTTGCTGCTAGCGAGCGATACACTTTGTATTTGGGTGGCTTACTCCGCTATACGAACTGTGAACCGTAAGGTTTGGTTGTACCTGGTACAGCACTGCTGTATATTCACATAGCTGTATAGGCTTGCTGATAGGTTACACTTTGTATTTGGGTGGCTGACGCCGCTATACGAACTGTGAACCTTAAGGGTTTGTTCACCGTATTGTTACTATATCTTTACACCTACTTTATCTTGTTTCTAATTACCGTTTGTATTGTGTGTGTGTTTTTAATGTAGTGTAACTAGTACTGTAATAAAAACCCTGTAATTGTTTATACAGTCTTGTTTATCCCAATAAAATGGGAACTCCAAATCCTGACGATATACCTCTCAGCTCTGCTGATCCTACATATAATTTTTTTTTTTTTGTTTAATTTCCTATTGTGCTATTTTTATTATTATGGTATTTATGCGTACCTAATATGGGTACGCATCTGCCTAACCCTTCGGGGAAAAAAAGCGTGACAATGTGTTTATTGTAATTTGTTAAAATAGTTTTCTGAACAAAATTGTAAATTTTCTGAGAAACATTACGGTAATTAATATTTTATTTTGTTTTCGTTATTACATTTTGTAACTAATTACAGTTAATAAATACTGCGGATTCTCTACAAACATAATATGGTAATTCCTTCAATGTAGCTGGTGAAATTCAAATTTTGTTTCGTATGTGTTGCAAATAGCGGCTGTGTACCAACGTATCTTGACCTAAATACGATTCACTAATTTATTGATGACTCGTTTACTAAATCACGATCATTACAATATCAATCATAGCTCCTTAAGTTATTTGTGTTTCAATGATTGTAATTTAGTAAATGTATCATCATTATATTCGCATTTTGATCAACCTACGACGTAAATCATCATCATTCTCCTGCCCTTATCCCAATTTTATTTGGGGTCGGCGCAACATGTCTTTTTCTTCCATACTCCTCTTAAATACAGTTGCTATTTGCAAAAAAGCATAACAAAATTGAATTTCGCGGGCTACATTGAAGGAATTACCATATTATGTTTGTAGAGAATCCGCAGTATTTATTAACTGTGATTTGTTACAAAATGTAATAACGAAAACAAAATAAAATATTAATTACCGTAATGTTTCTCAGGAAATTTACAATTTTGTTCAGAAAACTATTTTAACAAATTACAATAACCACAAATTATCACGAATAGAATAACCTCCTTAAATTCCATAGAGCTACAGCTACCTATACGACCTATAGATAGAGCCTCTTTGGATAGAGAGTATATGTATTCTGTGGTATATGTATTCTGTGGGATAGAGCCTTAGTTCCGGTTAAGAAATACAGAGGCGCTTCGAATCTATATGCTTCGAAATCGCACGAGAAGGCTCTCTTGTCCCGTATTATTATTATACTCTTTGCGGTATGTCCTAGAACCAACAAATCGAAGACATGAGACTTTTTTCAATGGTTTTTTAACTTTCGAAGACATTTATTTTTTATTTTGGGTCGTCTTTGTGTTACCACAGAGGTTTCGGTTTTGAATTCGGTTTCGGCCGAAACTGGAACGGAAGCCGAACGAAAAAAATCGTGTTTCAGTCTGACACTAGCGGCCACAAAAACTTGGCACACAAAATTATTTTCTTTTTAATTTCATATTCGCGTCAGGAGTGCCAATTATTATCAAAAGCTGTCCGTAACACGATGAAAGGAACTCTTTGACTTTCATGTCTATTAAATGGTACGCTTTGTAGTGTAATTATAGTGTATTGTTTGATAATTCGCAAAACGAAACGTCTGCCGTTTCCTTAAAATGTTAATATTGCCGGCAGCGAAGTATTGATGTTGATTATGATGTTAGTTTAGTTTGTTATGATGTGGATAGAGTGAAATGAAATGAAAGGTAAGACAAAAATAACTCTTTTAATTTCGAAGTAGTTTTGGGAGGAGGTAACAGTTTCATGCTGCATGTCGGATTTTAGGCAAAATGTATTGGCCTTATATCTGACATGACAGCACGGGTGGCGCAATGGTTGAGCGATTGACTGCTGCGCTTCGTGTCGCGGGTTCGATTCCCGCACGGAACATTTAATTTGTATGGCCTACTGACTGATAGTTGTTCCGGGTGTGGGTGTTTGATGTATGTGAGCTTCAATATTTGTAAGCGCACCCACGATACACGTGTAATTGCTAGTGTGGGGCAACGTTTTTTACAGCCTGAGAGCAGAATCTCTAAAATAACTCTGAAATAAACTACAGTCGCTCATATAGTCCACACCAGAAGGCTGATAGTCCAAGGAGAAAAGAGAAAGCTGTGCTCGTTTCACAACGTCATCAAATCAGAAATAAAGAGATCCACTGGAGAAACAAAGTTACCAACATAGCGCGAAGAATTGCTAAACTTAAGGTGGAAGCGCCAGGGTAGCGTATTTACAGAACTGTAATTATTAAAATGATCAATGCAACTCTCTCAGTTAGAATTGATGCCAAATGTCATGATTTCATGAATTACTACATTTGACATCAATTCTAACTAAAAGAGTTGTATTGATGATTTTTATGATTATAATTCTATAAATACATACTTGCTACGGCCGCGAATCAAATTTTGACCAAAATACAACCTGACACTGACCTGCAAATTGTAAAAAACCTAAGAAAATTGGAATTTTGCGGGCTACGCTGGAGCTTCGAAATGTCCCGGAGTGGCGACAGGCGTATCTGCTGGAAGGCGTTGGAAGGCGTCCCACAAGGTGGACGGATGACCTGGTGAGGCCGCGGGATTCTGATATGAGAAGCACAGAACCGGTCGATGTGGCAACGTTTGAGGGTGGCTTATGTTCAGCAATGTTACGTCTTTTGGCTGAAAATATAACTATCTTTATTATTTTACATACTATTTTTTAACTTGCAATGTTATTTTGTTCGGGTTAAATCTTGCAAGCTGAATAAGAACCACTTCCTCTTATCCTTCGCAGTTGAATTTTTACATATTGGTTCAGTTCCGATGACAATGTATTTTTAACCGACTTCGAAAAAGGAGGAGGTTCTATGTTCGACTGTACGTATTTGTTTTTTATGTATGTCGACCGATTTATCTGTCAGTTGTGGACCGATTTTCAAAATTCTTTTTTTATCCGAAGGAATATACTCCCGAGGTGGTCCCATATAAGTTTTATCGAAATTGCTTCAGCGCTTTTTGAAAAACTGAACAAAAACGAAAAATACGTTTAAGATGACGTTTTGGTTTTCTCCAATTACGAGTATGTTTAAATTTCACTTTCCTTTTTATTGGGGTTTTTAATTCTGGGGTAAGGATAACAACTAAAAAGTGAAAAATAAAAAAACTTTTTTACAAAAAAAAAAAACAACCGACTTCCAAAAAAAAAAATACACTAAAAATTAAAAAATAACTTTAATTTCAGAAGTCGGTGTCAAAAAACGGAAAAATAAAATACAAACACTGAAAGTTATTTTTTTATTTTTAGTGTATTTTCTTTTTTGGAAGTCGGTTGTTTTTTATGGTAAGCATGACCTGAATCTACATTCAGGATTAGCTCCAGATAGAAGAAACTCTTCAATGGTCAAGAGCACAGACACAAAATACCTCATCTGTCACGCAGGTCACCGGTGACCACGAACAATAGATTTTCTTTTGAGTCTGTTGTCTGACAGATCAGCCATTAAGTGTTTATAAAAAGCTTGTCTCAAAAAAGATTTTTTACAATTTTTTTTTTATCGTTCCTCCAAGACGAAACATTTAACGTACCTACCAACTTTTTATAAACATGAAGAATTAGAATTCTATAATCTTTCTTGTAGTATTATGTAGGTGGAAATCCCATCCAAACGCACAAAACGTTTTGAGAACACATTCATTGTGCGTACAGCTAGGGAGTGGAATTCCCTGCCGGAGTCTGTGTTTCCTGATAGCTACAACTACAACCTGGGAGTCTTTAAGTCAAGAGTGAATAGGTTACTTCTAAGTAAGTGTGCTCCATCTTCGACCACATCATCGCTTACCATCAGGTGAGATAGTTGTCAAACGCGTGCCTATCAACAATAAAAAAGGCACCTAACAATAACAAAATTTTACTATAAATTGCCTCTTTGAAAAACTTGAAAAACAGTAATCAACTCTGAAACTTTAGCTTCTTTTAAAATCACACATTCATTACGCATATTCAAAGCATTTCTTTTAATCTCCCAAAAGAATGCCAACTATAACATTTAAAATATGGAGATGTAAATATTTACTCTTCAATTCCGGATCTCTCTGACAATCTTGAGTCCGGTAGTCGTTTCTCCGGACAATCAAGCCGTCAGGAAAACTGACCACAGAATAAGATACTTCAGAACACACACATAACAATTCAAACAGGTCAAACAGATTGACCATCACCTGTTCGCCGGCATGTTGTTTCATCACCAAATGCCAATTGAAGTCTCTAGCCAGCGAAAATCATACAAAATTATTCATTTTGATACAGCGACACACAATTTTCGTAAGGACGCTACAGTGGAAAAACAAATGACAATCTCGCAAATTAAAAAGTAACATGTTCCTGAGTTCCATTTTCGAATTCCATAATTGTTTTTTTCATTATTTTATTATAAGTGGCTGGATCCAGAAACTTTCAGTATAGGTACCCCACGTACTCTAGGATGCGACAAGGTGTACCGATAACCTGGTGAAGACCGCGAGAATAGAAGATGTCGACATTATGACGCTTGGGGGGACCTATATCTAGTAATTGGCGTCTTTCGGCTGAAATGATGATGATGTTGATACTCTGAAGCTTCTGTCCCCACTTACTCTGTGCCCGGACACTCCGCACCGGCACAAAGCGAGTATCCACCGCCGGCTCCGCCTGTTTGTGTTACACAATGCATTACCGACCCGACTTCGACTTCGCGCCTTACACATAATACTAAGAACACTAAATTACGCCTTTGTGTTTATAGGTTAGTTTCACACAGAGACTTCACAGAGAGTTTTCATAGAGGTGGTCACGGGTTTTTTATTTCGTATCTACAGTTTTTAGCTTGTCAACTCAATTAAGTTAATCTTTTACATAGATAATTTAATAATACAAAGCAAAGCTAAGGAACCAAACATGTTTAGAAGGCGGTGCTGTATTCTGCATCCAAAGTTGGATCTAGGTTGGCAAAATAAAAACTAAATATTTAAATTGTATAAGATAATAGTGAACTCACACATTTCTGTCTTTTATCATCAGAGATCCACTGAACTGGTATTTTGGTAGCTGTGTTGTATACAATATTTCTGCATCAATATTTTTATTTCTACGTACCTAATATTGCAAGTTGCAACTAATATATTTTATTTTTGCTTGGATACTAGGCTTTTGTATATTAATGTGCGTTTGTAATCTGTGCGTAATAAATATTTTTTCTTTCTTTTCTTTTCTTTCTTTCTAATAAACGACGATACAAAAAAAAACCAGAATCAAAAAGCCTGACCGCAAAAAACAACTAAAAAGTTCCAAACAATTCACTTTTTAAGCAGTCTGATGCAGTGGCATTTATATAAGTTCAATCACATATTTGATACCACCAACTGCATCAGACTGCTTGAAAAGTGACTTGTTTGGACCTTTTTAGTTGTTTTTTTTCGGTCGGGTTTTTTGACATATAAGTATTTTTTTTTATTGAATTAAATTTTTGGAATCGTCTCTTTGAGTCCTTTGTTTTGACACCCTACTTGACTTAGTCACAAAAAAACACGATGTTACAACCCTTACGGCGCGGCGGCTACCACCTAGTTTTATTTTTCAAAATTTAAATATCCATGGCACTTCTGCAATCAAAACGAATTTAACGATACATCATTTGTTGAAATCCAACCCGCCGTTTAGGCTACAGGGTGTGCCAAAGAAATAGACATACACACATATATACAGCATGTAGCAAAAACCCTGTCCGATCCAATAAATGCGTATTCCTGGTTTAACATACGTACTAGAAAAAGATGTAAAAAAAATGTAACTCATAAAAACCAAGAGTTATAGATTTTTTGTTTTTATAAAATATGCAAAATATAACGCTAAATAAGGCAAATATTCGTAAGTTGACAACACTCCACCGGCCAGCGAAATCTTTACTCTTCTTTTTACCTATTTTTTTAACCGACTTCAAAAAAGAGGAGGTTCTCAATTCGTCTGTATGTTTTTTCAAACGATACCGCCTTGCACTAGCCGCGCTGTAGGCACTCTGTCTCGCTCAGGGTGCATCGTTGAAACGAAACAGTAGGTTAACTTTGTCGAGCGCTCAGTGTTGCCTATAATAAGTTTTTTTTTTAAATTAATTATTTTCATTAGGGAAAAATAATTATCTCGTATCCATTAAATGATTACGTAGGTATATGTGTACGCAGCACGATACCAAGTAATACCCTTCAGAATCGGACAGGGTTTTTGTTACATGCTGTACATACGTACTCCCGAAAAACATTACCCTCCTTCTTGGGCAGTCGGGTAAAAAAGTCGTTTTAAAAAATAATTTCACTTTCAGACTCTGGATCCTCACACTACTCTGCACCCCATAAGAATCAAAGCTCTGGCGTGCTTCCAGTCTGGCATTCAAAGACAACTAAATCTGTCTTTTGATCAATTGTCCACTAGTGGTGTACCTACGCTACTGCGAGCCCACATAATAACACACTTTGATGTCCACGCCACTGTTTCAAACAGTAGTTGTTGATCAAAAATCATTTTCATTGATCATACTACTGATTGATGTACCAACCTTACCTAGCTGAGTTTCCGGGAATTTTGTAGAAGAGATTAGGTTGGTATATAGCTTCCATGTTTGATTTTGAATTTGGAACGGAAGAATGGATTTGGGAAAATTGGCTATTGAGATAATTAGGGCAAGCAAATCGGTTAGTTAGTGACGCAAGTGATTTCAAAATGAGTCTTTATGAAACTACAGTACGATATGAGATGATCGTTTATTTCAACATTATTATCAAACGATCATTTCTAACCATTATATTAATTATAGGAGATGGTCAATTGTTTAGTCAGCATTAAAATAATAATAACTCTTGAAATGTCGTAGCTCGTAGCGTCGTAGCACTTTGCTACGCTTTGTCTTTGGTGACGCTTAAATTGACAACATTATTTGAATAATGAGGTATTTACTTTTAATATATTATAATTATTAATAACAGAAGAAATAGGGAATAGGTTCGTGCCTTAAAATCGTCATCGTTTACTCACGAACATACATCTTTTTATTATTTTATTGCTGAGCACTTTTATGACCTCAGACGATTTAAAACTAAACGAAACTTTAATAGCCCATTTAATCTGTAACGAACTAGTTAAAATAAATAACAATTCATGAAAAAATGTTGTTATTGTATCTCCACACCCCTAAAGACGTGGTTCAACGAGTTATGTTAAAACATAACACCTTAAACACCTATTATCTAAACCCACCCTTTAAAACGAAGAGCGTACTACGAAGCTGCCAACCATTTCAACCGAACACCATATATGAAAGCCTTTACGTATTATGTAAAGCTTTCTAACCAAAGCTATCAAACAAAACCAGCAATGTATGTGAAATCAACCGTAAAACAAGTTTTATTTTTGAATACCTCGTACCTGAAAGCGTAACATAAACAGTGTCCCAGTTCGAGCGACAAAAAGTATTTAAAAATTTTAAAATAAGAATTAATAGGAAGGCGTCACGTGTGCTGCTTCTAGGAAGTGACATAATTACTGGAGGGAAACTAATAAAACCGTGTATTACGACGAATAATCATATAACACTAATATGGCTGACAAGATACCTTGGGAGTTCAGAGGATGTTCTGTAGCGGGTTTTTTATGAGTGAAGTTCAGTGGCTGTTTTAATTATTGGCAAATTGATTCCTAGTGGATATAGTGATGTAAAATTGTTGTAGTTTTGTGTCTCAAGTTTCTAAGCCACTGGACAATATGTGGAATCATTGAAACAGGCGCGATGTCTGGTAAAATGAAGCTGAGAATTTTATGGTAGTATTGACTGCCTCAGCGAAGCTTGCTGAGAAAGCTGACTCGACATATTTGCTACTAAATACTGCAAAAACATTAGAATGTGTTACATCTGCATTATAATGGAATACAAGTGACAGTATTCTGTATCTTAAAACTTTCTAAACTTGACACTGGCTGAATGCACAAATCGTGCGAAGCCAAAATGATAATTTAAAAAATATATCTTAGGAAAAAGAAACGTTTGTTAAAAAAAAAATGTGAGAAGTGCGTCGGTTTTCAAAAGAATTTGACCGACCTACCGTTGTTAAAGAACCTATTGTAGATCGTGTGTTAGGTAAGTAATAAAATATTTCGTTTAAAAGTATGTAAAGACGGGGAAAGCAAAGACGGGTTTATTTTTATTTTTTACCAACCAAAGAACTATCTGTAATCATTGCCATATCATTAAGTACTTACAATTTAATTAGCACTCTTCCCAAATTTTCATTTTAAATATCTACCTATTTCTTTAATCATATAATATTTTATTGCATCCATAGTTCGACGGAAAAATCAAAATCGATCATCTAAACTGGAAGAGGTAATAAAAATCTCCGCTACCATTTCCATAGAGAATAAAATAAATCACACGTCAATCAAATCCCAAGTTATTCTTAATTTCTAATATCCAAATAAACATCCCAGTATAGCAGATCTAGTAGAGGGTAAAGTAAATCAATGGCAGTCCATTCACGATGCGTTTTGTGCCACATTTACATTTCAGTAGCATAAACTTTTGATATGTTTCCCCTACCTGTTTACTGAGGTCGGAAGTGAGGGAGGCGCGTTTGGACGGGCGAGTTAAGCTCATTTCAGACTACGCTATACTATTCTGCAATATAGTACAGCATTATCTAATAGCTATATAGATATAGTATATAGCATTGCGTTCACATTATGCGACATAATCGCAAGCAAATATGCTATATGGCAAGTGTTCCATTTTGCAGTCATAGGTGTGGACCTATGATTTTTCTATGGTGGCATAGAAAAAAATACAATAAAGACAGCATTAATAAATCGCTGTCGCTCGTATCCACAGACTCGCGTCCAGACGTGTCGTTTCGTTCGTCTGGCTTACGGGGCATGCGGGGAGGAGAGCGCCGCGCGATCATAGCATACTGTATCGCTCAATTTCATAGCGTCTCAAGCCAATAATATATAGTATAGTAAATTGTGAACGTGTTCTTAATAAATCTAAGGTGAGCGATATTCTTGTGCTATGAACTCTAAGCTATATGCTATTATATTATAGCGTAGTCTGAAATGAGCTTTACTGGCTTGATGAAGTGCGGAAAATATTTGTTATTATAATTGTAACAATCGGGGAACTATGATATTAATTAAAATTAGGTCGTAAGGGCTTAGTAAAGTTAAATAACAATTCATTTTGTAAGAAACTGCCTTACATCTTAGTAATTTTAATTCTTCCGTCACTCGTCTTCCGTTGCTCGCATGAGATATAAATGATTAACTGAGAAGTGAGGAAAAACAATGAAAAACCGTAGTCGGTAAAAACAGGCAATTCAATTAAAATGTCACACTTATCTACGCCTTTGTTTTTGGGTATGGGGTAGATGTAGATAAACAATACATTAGGCCCATATTTTGTTCATAATGAAAGGGGGCGAACCTATTGCCAAAAACCGGGCACAATTTCAAACTCCAAGTTTCTGTTATACTCAGAATTGTTATCGAACATTTTGCATGATCAAGTGAACTTGCTCTCTTGCTTACTCAACCTCCAACAAAGTAAGCCACATCCAAACGCTCCTCCAAGCCTTTCAAACATCGCACCGAGTTGTCTAAGTCGGTTTTATTTTTAATCGTTGAGGCACACGTGTGGATTGTTTTCAGCCAGCAGCTAATTCTGAGCTTTGTGCTCACGCTAATTGATTCCCGAACGAGCGGCTGAGTATCTGTGCCTTTCTTTGCCTTTGAAGGTGATTGAGTCGTCCGTTCATTTTTTTTTTCGTTCCGAAATTTTGTTATAAAAATGTTTCCGGTGTGGAGAAAGTGATTGCTGGACATACTTTTACGTCTATTAGTTAATATAAGAGGTTTTGAAGAAGTTAATTAATACTGAATGCATGTTGTATTGTGGCCATCATCCGCTTTTTTATTTTTCATCAGATGATTTTTAATTTTAGAATTGCTTAGTAGACGGGCAGTCTTTAATCATCGCTTTCCACGAATTGTGTTGATGATTAATATCAATTAGTAATAGATCATGACGTGACATGTGCTAAGTGGCTATTGTAGGTATTGGGTGTCAGTTAGTTTCTGGAAATACATTCAGTTAGAATTAAATACCGATTTCAAATTTCAAATTCGATTTTAAATAATTACTTTAAAAACTATTGTACACAGTGTAGTCTCTTTAAGGTTAATGCTCCAGGGTAGCCCGCGTTTTTTTTGCAATTTGCAGGTCAGTGTCAGGTTGTATCTTGGTCAAAATTTAATTCGCGGCCGTAGCATGTATGTATATATAGAATTATAATCATCAATACATGTCACGATTTCATAAAATACTTACATTTGGTATCAATTCTAACTGTGAGAGTTTACTTAATGCCACAAGGCATTCTGGCATTCAATAAACTTCATGTAATTGTACCACGATTGTACATGAAGTTTAACTAAATTAATAAAGTTTTTGCTGTTGAGATTTTTAGACATATTTAATGAAAAACTATAAATATAAAAATATTTACTACCTACTACATTTATTTAGAAGATGTAGTAAATAAAATGTTCGAAAACTTTCCCGTAACACAATTAGAAAGATCGCATCAAACTCGTAACCATCAACTTATTTTTTATCCATATCCTATCTTGATGAAACTAGCCACCATTTTGTCTCACATAACACAAGATTACCTAGTAAAACTGTAATAAACAAATAACAGTACATCGCTATACCCGTCGCGCGGGAAAACCGTCTCGGAACGAAAATAGCGACGGCGAAGTTAGAAAACTTTCGCGAATTACCTCATTATTTAAACTGTTTGATTCGTATTATGAGCTATATATCTGAAAAGGTACAGATGCAAAAGAAATAATTAGGTAGGTTAAGTTTATTTGGCTGGTAGCTAGGTAATCATGGGTTGTCTCACAGCTGACCCCACTGGGAAAAGGGCTGATTTAGAATCCTTGTCCACTCACCTGATCTGATTCGTTTTTAAATAAGTATCTACCTACCTACTAAGGACTACTTCTTCTATCTGGGTCTGCCGTAACCCGTCGAAGTCGCCAGCCTTGATTATAAAATCACCAGCAAATCTTTTAAACATTGCTCTTCAGTTGAAAGTTTAACTCGACCCTGTGATCCTTAAAATCTGCATGTGTTCTATTTGTCTATGGTGTAATACGAGCAGGAGCTACTATAAAGCCATAACCTATTTAGTACCTTTGAACAAAAAATAACATATTCGAATTTCGAACCTCCAACATGTGCGTGTATTGTTTATTTTTGTAAAAAGTGTGCGTGTCACTAAACGGCCAGTATTTTGTTATTGTTTTTTACGACGACAATAAAACATGGAGTTTATTTAATCTGTGCCTTGCGGTGCGATTGCGAGTAATTAAAAATGTTAATATCAGTGTCTGTTCGCTTCGTAATTTTGGTTTATGAGACATGAGGTGCTGTTGGCGAGTGTTTAATGGAATGTGCCTCATTCTGTATGATTAGGTTATGCGTGAATGATTTTATGATCGCTTTTTGAGATCATTTCTCGGCTTTTCTTATGCGCATAAAAATATGACTTAAGAATTTTCTCGAATTCGAGTTTCAGGAAATGATAGATGCTTACTAAAAGATACAAACAAACTGAATTATCATTGACGTCATCATAAGCCGAAAGACGTTCACTACTGGATATAGGACTCTCCCTAGTGGTGCTACAACGACCGGTCCTATGCGTCTCGCATTAATCGGATTCCCGCAATTCTTTTTTTTTTTGTGGGGTGGGAAATCATCATGACATCTCCAGCTCTGGGTGGAGCGGGAGAGCGTATCAGACTCTTACTGACTAAAACCCATCCCTTTTTCCTTTCCTGCCCTGAATGCCCAGGGGCGAGGTAACTCTTTCGAATTTATCCTCAACTCCTGGGCAGGCATCGGCCATGACGGGCCTTATCACGTTTGCTGACAACGCTTTGAGGCGCTCGTGGAAAACTACGCACCGTCGACTCTCGGGCCTGGTGCTGATCGGACGGCGAGTTACCCACTACTCGCCGTCCGCAGGCCCGGGTTTCCCGCGACCCTCACCTTGCCATCGGTTCACCTTGTGCGAGGCCTTCCAACGCTGCGTCTTCTGGTACGCGGTCGCCACTCCAGAACCCTTCGGCCCTATCCACCATCCGTCCTGCGAGCAATGTGCCCTGCCCACTAAAACTAAATTTTCTGTAGTTTAAAAAATCTAAAACACAGTTTTTTTTTTTATTTTTCGTGTTCTTCTTAGCAGGCCCTGTCATGTGATACCCATAACATGGGAATGCATACAAAATAACTAGTCCGCCATCTTTGGGAGTCCGCCATATTGGATTTAGAATGGCGTCACTTAGCTAAAAAAAAAAAAAAAAAATCCATGCATTGTCATCCAAACTAAATATGTAGGTACTTACGCAAAATTTCAGCTTAACCAGAAACCGGGAAGTGGGTCAAATTTAACTTCAAAGATTTGTTTACAAGTTGGTTTGTAAGTTAGTTACAAGTGAAGATATCTTAAGAGTGTGTTAAAAATCTTAAACAACAAAAAAATAAAAATAAATATTATTAGGCCAGTCACCGTAGACAGATTAACGGGTTAACACGGTCGCAAATAATTGCACTGTATTGTTTCCAACGTTTTTTTTAAAAAAAAAACAATGTTTGGAGTGCTGTATATTGCGACCTAATAAATTTACAGAACTAAATGTTGTCTTGTTTAAAAGTTTACAGATTGACTTTTTCCGTAGAAAGTAGTGTAATGTGTTTAGAAGTTACATAAGCCAAAACCTGAAAGTTACCGAAAATTTCAAGGTTTTCTGAGCAGCATGAAGTTAGCACAGGTCTTTTGAAGCTGCATACTTGGTTCTACACTACTAGTATCTAATGGTATTCGAATAACATCCCAAAATAAAGCTCAGTGCTTGTGTTGTGATGTGATGTTTAAATGACTGTCCTATATTTGCTTAACTGAACACAAGTTTTTGACTGGTTCTTTACACAGTAAAAATAGTTTATGTTGTCTATGCCAAAATGCCTACGCTGGGCCTACGCGAGCCTGCGCAGAGCGCTACGCCGCGGAACATCTTTCAAATCTCTAATTACTCATTTAGGATATAATAAGTATTAATTAACAAGAATATTCTTAAGATATGGCAGACGACATTGTTTCTATCGTGGGTAAGACCTGGATGAGATTGGGATATGCGCGAGGAGATTGGCACGAAAAAAGAGAGGTTTATGCCCAGCATTTGGCGAAAACGGGCAGTGTATAAATATACTTACTAAAAATATCGTAAAAAACTTATCTGTATTACAAATAAAATTTCTACCACTAGGTTCAGTGTGATCTTTCACAGTAAAAAACTTCAAAAAATTCAGTTCAAACCCACAATGAACTCACAGTTCAAGGCACACTCTAAAATTGAAACAATAATTATTAATTTAATTATCATCACTACAATATCCAGAAGCTTAAAGCAATAAAAATTAAACAAAACAAAACATATTCTGCGAGTTTTAAACAACAGTGAGATTATGCCACAGAGCAGAGAACGCCTCACTGCAACGACTATAGTGACGTTCAGCATTATTTACAAATATCACTAACGTTATACTTAGTTTAATACTAATAATTATGTGTGGCCTATTGCATGGCCTCACATAATTATTAAAAATAAACTGCGCCGAAGTTTCTGCTGTCATATCCATAGACTAGAACTGTCGTTGGCCGTCAATTTCTATAAATAAAAGGTAATCTTCACTGACCCGTTAAGTTTGTACTCATATGTATAAAGTTTTGACACTGCCGTTATTTGCAGAACCAGGTTTGCGGAACAGGTTGAAAAGTTCCGCATCTTCCATTGAAAAGGAGGCCCGGTGGGCAAAAGATGGTCGTTGTCGGGCTGTTGAATATGTTCAAATCCCACGGAAGACTTTGATTGTGAGATGTATATTATATTCCATCGGACTTTTGTGACTTAATGTATTTTTGTAATTCGTATGTTTTCTGATAGCTACAACCTGGGAGTCTTTAAGTGAAGAGTGAATAGGTTACTTCTAGGAAAGTGTGCTCCATCGTCGACCACATAATCGCTTCCCATCAGGCGAGATAGTGGTCAATCGCGAGCCTATAAATGATAATAAAAAAGATGACTACCGATACACCGTCTCAGTGGCCGCCGAAGCATTTCCCAGCTCTGTGGACTATAACCCACAGCTTCGAGTTCGTAATGAAAATTATGTATAGTTTGAGTGACTTTTTGTGAGCAATTAAAAGTCATTCTCTGACGTCTTATAAACTGTTGGACGTTGATGAACATCCAGGAGCAATATTTATTGGTTTTATAGCGTGAATCATGTCTCAAGAATCCATACTAATCCAAACTAATATTATAAATTTCAGGGAATGTATCTCTGTTTTTCTGTCCGTCTGTTACGTTTTGTGTTTTCGACATCTGAACCGATTTTACCCGAATTAGGCAAAGATGGCCACCGCAAAATTATTTAGGTGTACCTAAAAGGGAAGTAACTCAGTGGGTGTTACAGTAACGTAAGTGTTACAGTATGCATGAAAAATAAATTCATGTGGCTGAAGTCGCAGGCAAAAGCCAGTCGATAATAAAACCACCACAAGTGTGGGTATGTAATCATTTCGTTATAATTAGACTAACTAGAAATTAGGGGCGGTGTTGCCAGACCTAGTTTTATGTCGTTTTCGATTATTTGCTGGTTTCCCGAGATTTGCAGTATATACAGAGTTAACTTGGTTTTTAGTGAATCTACAATAATACTTAATCCACTTATATTTTAATTTAAAATAATATTGATTTTTTACAGGTAGGTACTTATTGGTAAATACTTGATTAATAGATAGGTATTATTATTAGTAAGGATACCAATAAACATTGTTTAAAAACTGAAACCTTTAATTGCCGTCGGGTATAATATTAAGTAGATACGCAAGAGATGTACCTCAGGGAAGATTTATAAAATAATGTTCAGATTTGCTGTTTTGTACAGTTCAGGATGTTGAGCCACAAAAGGGATGAATGAAAACCAATTGCATGCAGCTGAGATGAGAATGCTAAGAGTGATGTGTGGTGTTACGCACATGGATAGAATTAGGAATGAGTATCATAAGAGGAAGTCTGAAAGTGGCACCAGTGGCTGAAAAGTTGTGTAGAAATCGGTTGTCGTGGTATGGGCATGTGATGCGGAGGAATGAAGAAAATGTCCTGAGGAAAGTCTTGTGTATGGATGTGGGTGGCTATATGAGTAGAGGAATGCCAAAGAAACGATGGATGGACTCTGTGAATGAGGATATGGGTAAAAAGGGGGTGACTACAGAGATGACGACTAATAGATAAGTATGGAAGAAAAAGACATGTTGCGCCGACCCCAAATAAATTGGAATAAGGGCAGGAGAATGATTATGATGACGCAAGAGATGAACCTAAACAATTGGAATTATCATATCAATTAGAAAACATAATGAATAAAACATAATAATAAAAATAAATAAAAATATTTATTTGACACTTAAAAATACATTTCACAAGCCAGTCATAATAAAATATCACACGAATGTATTGCCACAAATCTGATCCTAACCCCCAAACTAGGCCTGGACCTGTATTTTAGGGGTCAGCGTTCAGCCATGAGTTCAAATTTCAATCTTCATTTTGGAGGAGTGTCACTACAAAGTTGACAGCCAAGATTATTGCCATTTGGTAATACATTCAGTTAAAAAATGCTTATTCGTAACAAAAGAATGTAAAATGCACATTTATAGGAATTTTAAAATTACAAAAAGAAGGTAACTATGCTTATGAGTTATTTGTTTTTTTTTTTTTTGTTTGTTTGTCTATGTGTGAAGTTGTGTGAGTTGATGAGTGTAATGTATGTGTGTAGGGTAAACAAGAAAGATGCTGGCAATATTTTTTGTAAGGAAATGGAATAAAATAACTCAAACGAATTGCCGAATAATTGAGGTGAGAGTGAGAAAGAGAGTTTTATAGAAACTTTAACCATGTATTAGGTAACTTACCACAAAACTGCTTATCATCATCATTTCAGCCGAAAGACATCCACTGCTAGACACAGGCCTTTTCCAAGTGTTGCCATAACGACCGGTGCTGTGCCAAACTGCTTATGATGTATACCTAAACTGTTTACTAAACCACCACCATAAAAATAAAACCTACCTATCCATTCTCCCTCTTATAAACATCACACTTTTAACGACTCCCAGTTAAAATAACCAGAAAATCAACACCACGACCATTCATAAATTTAATTCATCAGAGTTACAATACAAATAACCAAATAACCGGAAAGTTAATCTTATGTCAGTTTACATGTCAAAATGGCCGCAGGTTACTCGCGCGTTGGTCAAAATATTTGTTTTCTTATGAAGGGATCATCGCGTTTAGTGCATTAGTGCTGTTATCATTCATTCTGAACGAGTGAATGATTGATTGATTGACGTGATTGTTTCTTCAAATAGTTCAATGTTCTATTATGAAAATAGTGGCGTTTTATTGGGCGGTGGGTGGTGTATACGGAAGTTTCCCTAAAGGGTTGTGTTGTGTGGTAAAAATTCTTGTGAACGAATGATTGATTGAACGATGTTTGGTTTTGTAAATGTAGAGATGTGAGGTTGGTGGAAATAGATTTCAATTGTTTGCAAGTTCCGAGATTTAGGACCAAAGATCGACTTTTTCTGACATTATTTTTTTAAATATTTTCCATCATCCAAGTTTACCTAGTCCTTATATAAGAGATTCACTATCTTTCGACTTGCAGTCACTGATTCATGTACCTAGGTACTAGGTTAGAAAATGGCCTGGCTATGCACATTTTAAATCTTATATTTATTATTATTTGTTTAGATTTCTCGGGACCCTGAGGTCCCAGAGCTTTGGAAGGCGTACGAGGAGCCGATACCAACTTGCAGAGGCCCCTTTGGACGCTTTTTATTTACTTTTTATTCTTATTATTATTATTATAAATCGCAGCAATGCGCTTGGCAAACTTGTAACATTATCTAAACTATATTTTAAGATGTATTTTTTTTTGTAAATGAATATAAGCGAGAAGCACATGGCCGGTCGTTGTAGTGACACTTGGGGGAGGCCTATGTCCAGCAGTGGCAGTATTTCGGCTGAAATGATGATGACGATGTTTGTAAAAGGTAATCTCTGGAAGTAATAATACGATTACGAAAATTCTTCCACTGATAGAAAGTTATACCTACACGTAAACCTTTTATCCCGGAAAAATACACCTATATAGGTACGCATTTTGTTTTCTGATTATGTATTACATTTTATATTTAATTGATTCGTAATCTTTAATTAATGTATTTTAGTTTATATTTATGTTATATCGTAATTTTCATTTTTCTTACTAAATTGAAATATTGTGACTTGTGTTTGACTTGCAAATGCTGTGAAAATATAAACATTAGTGATCTCATAAAATGTAATATGTCAGTGTTTGTGTTGTTGATGTGCCAATAATAATAAATAAATAAATAAGCCACGGGAACGAAGCCGCTAAAAATTATAGTCTTTCCATTACTTTCAACGTATCTCACACGGGGACTAAAACACCAACCACCAAGCAAGTACAATCTAAGCACTATACCTACCTGCCTCATTCAACATAAAGTCTGCCCACCTACCTAGCTCCCTGATTTTCCAATAGCTCCCGAGAGAGCGGTGGCGCACGTCGTGCAAGTGCCCCGTGGAGCGACAAGTAAAAAGCTGAGCTCGCCGCCGATGGCGTTTACAGCTCAAGTAGTGCACAGGGTGAAGCCTTTTGTATAACTCGAGAAAATTCTGTTAGTTTTAGGTCCGAGTCATCTTGAACGGGGGATTTGGAAAAAGAATAATGAGAAAAGCAGATTTTGAAGTGGTATACATTATCATACTAAGTTTGTTTGTTACGCTTTCACACGAAAACTACTTAACCGATCATCATGAAACTTTGTACACATATTCTTGGAGGTATTAGAAGTAACATAGGGTATTTTGTATGAAAAAAAAAATACGAAAGATTTATAAACGCGGGTGAAACCGCGGGCACAGGTAGTATTAAATATACCTATATGTACCTTTTCGTTGACAAGTGCGCACGCACATATTTGCTCTTATTGAGTGTACTTTACGGAATAAATTGATGATATTTAATTTTTTACATCTACTTTATAGCTTCATTTGATAGCAATAATCATTTTGATGGAGTTTTTATTATTTTGATTAATATGAGGCCCAGAAGATGGTAACTCCGAGTTATGCCACTATTCCATAAATTTTTTGTAACTTTTTGGATTAATGCCAGAAATTATTTTATAAAACTAATGAAATTAAAAATACAATCTCGTGAAAATCAAGCTAAAACCATAAATAAAACTACCGTATGTTAAATCAAATAATATTATTTATTCTCAAAACAGAGTCTGTAATTTCTTATAGGCAAACAAGTACTAACAATTAATTCCTAAAAGCGTAGGTACCTACAAAGTAACTACCAAGAACTAAATAGTTCAGTTGTTTAAAATTAAAAAACAATCATAATCGTGCAACAAAAAGGAACTTATACTGGGTCACACAACTCAATCAAAAGAAAACGTATAGAGAATCAGTTTAAAACAAATGAACTAATGAAATTGAGTTAGAAAAAACATAATATAAAATCCGCTTTAACAATATGACAAAAAATAACCAAGTTATTATCCTACGTAATTTACACATAAAAATAACAAAAAATCAGCCTTATGATTCCTGTAGGAATTTATAGTAATCAAGCAACAAATCGGTTTTCATTAAACGAAGATTGTATGAAAGTACAAAAAAGTAAAATTTTCATTGAACAATCTGAAAAGTAAGTATCGAAAGTGTTGACAAGAACGTAAATGCTATAATCCAATCATGTTTCAGGTTCTTGTAAAAATCTGCATAGCAACGTGGAATGGTATTAGAATTAACTAATGATATCAAATCTTGAAACTTTCTTTGGGAAATGGGTATCTTATCAGTGTAAGCTTTCTTCAGTTGCGCATCTTTTATAAATTTTAGTTGTTTTATAGTTCTGCTAGATCTGATGTTGACCGTTTTGTAGTTGTCATCTTTGTATGAAGTCTTATAATAGAACATACTGGGATTGTCTTTTTTAACTCGTAAGACACAAAAGTTAAATTTCTCTCCATCAGAGTTTACATTAAAGTTGGTTGCAGCGGTGTCTACGAGATCTTTTACATCAAAAAAGAAACCATGATCTAATTCATGCACCTTAAAAGATTCACCAGATTTCCTTGCTGTTAAATTTGCAATGAATTGTCTTTGTCTATTAAGGTCTTTTATAGACCACAACGATTGGAAATATTCCTTCCTTTCATCTTCTCTTATTTTAAGTGTACATTTTCGTCTGCAAGAGTCAGTGCAGGGAGGCCCTATTTTTCTTGATGGCACTACATTACCTTTTTTTAAAGTCTTGTACTCCTGTCCTGAATTACGTAATTCTTTCACCTTATTTGTTTCCCACATTGCAGGATTTGCTTTTCTTTTACGAGTTTTAGGCTTAAAGTTTTCATCTTTTTCGCTTTCAGATAGACTTGATAAACTTTCATCAGACTCAGAGATTTGTTATCCAATCCTTTCAAGATTTTCATAATCAGGATCCGCATCAAAGCCGTCAATCTCTGACTCTGAACTTAAAGATGCGTCTGCTAGAATCGCAGAAGTTGGTATTAGTTGGACATTAGTGTCATGGTGCTCTGGAAACACATTGGAGGGAAAATCAAATGTGTCATATAGCGAAGGATTATTCGATGGAGATCGATCCAGTGACATTGACTGCTTATTTGGAGATTCACAATCAGTGAAATCATCTTCTACAGGTTCAGTTCTAAATTGAGATGATGATGGCAATATTGAAGGACTACCAGGACTACAGGAAATAGTAACTGCATCGTCTGCCGTGTCTTCACTATCCACTGTTTGGCATTTTATAATTTTATCAATGGCCATAGGTGCTGAAACTTCACACAATACTTCTGGCATACCTGCGTCTATCGTTTTGCAAAAAAATTACACCTTTGGATTGTACTCGTATGTCCAAGCTTTCAGATTGATTTTGCGAAAACTTGAAATCTGATGCAGTCATTGGCGAGTCACATTAAATCTGAGCTACATTCGAGACATAATTTTTGTCAAATAGATCTTTCATTAAATCCTAATCAAGTCCGGAGGAACTATTGTTTACAATTGTGTTTCTAGCATGATTCAATTTTTTTACACCAGTTTGACTTACTGATGAACCAGCCGCTTCGTTGAAAAAGGCCTCAGCTTCTTCCATTTCTGTTCGATTAGGGTTTTGTTCCACAGATTTGAAAAAAAAGAATAAAGTATAGTTCTTACTCGATTATATGCAGCATTACAGGCAACAGGAATTTGCTTTATAAGTCTAGATTACACGATGTGAAATAAAATTATCAGTTTTTGGGAGCTAAACCTTGATAAAAGGTTTTTCATTTGTCAAAGAAATCTTTCAAGGAATATTGTGCACATAAGGGTGAGAATAAACAAGCCAAATTATGTGAGTTGTGAGTCGGCTAAATATTGACTAGTCATACACAGAAAAACAATGATTACTTACCGTAGAACAACGCTCATATAATTATTACTTATATCAATATATATATAATACTGCGGCACAACTTAGAAAACTACGCGATATTTGTGCCACACTGGCACAACTCAAAAGTGACATTATTGCATAAAATTTAATGTGCATTAGCCGTGAGCGCATGCGGCCGATTAATGTTGAGCCGGTGTTGCACGAAAGAGACGCAACGTTATCGTTTATTCACTATTGACACAATACGCCACCTACCAGGTAGTTTATGAATCAATAAGTTGGGTCTCTAATGCATAAAATAAAGTACCTAATTTAGAACAAGGATTCATCACTAACTCAAATTGCCAAAAATTCGACTTGTGCCACTATTGAATTCAGTCGACGATTTAATCTCTTCCCCACCATTGGTTGACTGGTAGATAATGACTAAAAGGCATTAAGTCCGCACTTGTACTCGTACCGTACCTTTGTGAATGAAGTGTTAATAAATAAATATTGGTGTACCTTATCAGGTAGGTTTAGCAACTCGTAAATTTACTTTGATGCCTGAAGAGAGTTTTAAAAGAAGATTATTTCTTGATATAGACACTATAGGTAGGTATGCATTTTCTCTAATAAATCAACTTTGTGGCTCAATCGCAAAAAATAATATGACAAAAAGTCAAATGTACATTAGCAGCCGCGATTGGTTGAATGAATTTTCGTCAGCCAATCACATCGCTTGACTTGCGTTTTATTTGTGACGCGTTAATTATTTCTTTCCAAAAACACACTAAGGGCCGATTTCACCATTCGCTCCATAAACTAAGTTTTACTGAACTAAGCTTAGCGTAAAAAATAAAGTCCATAAAAAAGATTATAGTGAGTTAACGATAAAAGATAGATGTCGCGGACTTTTTTTTAGAACTTTAAAAGGAGAACAATTCTGTCACACATAATTTATGCGTAACTTTAACCGTTCACGAAGAGCAAGCAACTAAAAAAAAATGGACTATTCAACTCAAAAATATTTTTTCAATTCGATCCTGATTCCAGAGATTAGCAAACAAACAAAAAATCTCTTCAGCATTATGACAGCGGCTAAAACCGCGCTTAAACGCGTTTGACTGGGTGTTTAGAGTTGGTGAAATCGGCCCTAAGTAGAGTCGAGTTACTGACTGGCTGGTTTTCCTGTGCCTGGCAACTTGCACTTAATTAATTTAGGACTTAATTTTTCGAAGCCATATTTTGGAATATTTTTAGTTAGAAGTTTTTAATTTGTTTGTTCAAGTGTACCTATATACATATAAGTTATAAGAGTATTTTAAGAATATTTTTGTTTCATTATATAAATAAAGTTAGATTTACAAGAATATGCAAACACCAGGCTAGATTTGTTTTGAATAAGGAAAATCAAGTTTTATTACTTGACATTTTCATCAAACACCCTGTAAATAAAAAGTGCCTCGCCAATAGCCAATGATAATCGGGCCGGTCAGGTGTGACGGCACCGGACCGGGGATGAACGGGGGTGAACGAGGCGAACGGGTCGGGGCGAAGGGGACGACAATCGCCCCCTAATGAGTCGCTCTAATAATAATTATCTACCTACACTTTCTGTTCGACTTCGAGTTTAGCTAGGGCTGTGCTGAAGAGGGGAGATTTTTTATTTTATTGTATGGGTGCTTCAGTCAAGTATTAAATGTCTGTTAGTAACAGTTCCTGCTCTTGATTTTTTCTTGTAAGTAACATGAGGTATCTTGTTACAGATTGAACAAAAAAACTTCCTAACTACGACGGAAGTAAATAACCGGATCCAACCGGAAATGTATTTATTTGTGACTTCCTCCCTCCTCCTCGCGTCGTGATCCTCATTACTGAGGGTCGTGATTGGCCGACGTGAAGTCACTTTCTTCACAACGCTTCGCCATCTATACCTATTTGCGATCTACAAGAGTATGTTTAATACATATTATTAAACAGTTCATGTAGTATAGCGTATGCAGTTCCTGAACGGTTTATGAAATATATATATATATACAGCATGTAACAAAAACCCTGTCCAATCCTGAAGGGTATTATTTGGTATCGTACTGCGTACACATATACGTGATTATTTAATGGATACGAGATTATTATTTTTCCCCAATGAAAATAATTAATTTAAAAAAAAAGAAAAACTTATCAAAGGCAACACTGAGCGCTCGACAAAGTTAACCTACAGTTTCGTGTCAAAGACGCTGCTTGAGCGAGACGATCTTTTTGATCCTTTGTTAAAGAGTGCCTGCAGCACGGCTAGTGCAGGGCGGAACCCTTTGAAATAAAAATAGGTAAAAATGAAAAGATTTCGCCAGCCGGTGGAGTGTTGTGAACTTAGGAAAGTTAACCCTATTTAGTGTTAAATTTCGCAGACTTTTGGTTTTTATGACTTACATTTATTTTACAATTTTTTCTAGTACCTACTTATGTTAAACCAGGAATACGCCTTTATTGGATCGGACACGGTTTTTGTTACATGCTGTACATTATACATAATTTTGAGTCTGAACTAGCCAAATGATTGAAATTGCAAAACGAATTGTGGGTTGTTAACCGGTGTCGTGAGTTCAAACCCAGGCAGGCACTTTACTTTGTGTAAATTATTTCATCACCACTGCTCTCAAAACGGTGAAGGAAAACATCGTGAGGAAACCGACATGTCCTGGAACCAAAAATTCGAAGACATGTGACATCTACCAATCCGTATTGGGCCCGCGTGGTGGATTACGGCCCACACCCTCTCACAGAGAGGAGGCCTGTGCCCCAGCAGTGGAGACATTAAAAGGCTGATGTTGAACCAATTCCTTATTTTTAACCGACTTCGAAAAAGGAGGAGGTTATCAATTCGGATGTTTGTATTTTTTTTTTTTTTTATTTTTTTTTATGTATGTTCGGGCATAACTCCATCATATATTGACGGATTTGCAAAATTCTTTTTTTGTTCGAAAGGGGTTTATTCCGAAATGGTCCCATTTAAATTTCAAAAAGATCTAACGATGGGTTTCGGAGACAGACAACGGAACTCTTCAAAAATTGACAGCAAATCAACCGCGATTGCTGCGATCGTATGTCTATGAATTGTTAACACAGTTTAATGGGGAACCACAACTGAAAAGTGAAAAATAAAAAACTTTTTTACAAAAAAATAGAACCGACTTCCAAAAAAAGCGCAAAATAACTTTAATTTCGGAAGTCGGTGTCAAAAAACGAAGACACAAAACAGGAACACCGACTTCCGAAATTAAAGTTATTTTGCGCTTTTTTTGGAAGTCGGTTCTATTTTTTTGTTCACTAACAACTTTATTAAAAACGTTTTAAAGCGATGTAATAAACGTGTAACTTAATACTACCATAAAGGTTCTAACGTTAAACTTTATAACTCAACAAAAACATCACAACACCCCTCCAAAAAACCGTCTGCTCGCCAACCCTGACCAGCAATAATAGGAAATTTGTTTTCCGGTTCGGTAGCGCGCTCCAATTACGGGATTAACGAATTATTTCCACTTTTTTCTTTCGATCGGCTCCTCCTACCCCCTCCCTACCTCTGCGCACTTCTTCGCTCCTGGTAATTCCGCGGCGGTTTCCGCCTATTGAATCCCTTTTGATTAGCCTCCTTGCGTTCTTTCCGTTTGAAGCTAAATTGTTCGCTCCGTCACGTCCGTCGACCATGCCAATCGGCGATGTATTGAGCGCTTTATACTTTTGTAAGAGTGTTCGTCAAGTTTGGGAATGAGGTCGGATTTTTTGTGGCGAGTTTTCTTTAGATTGGGAAAATGTTTTTTTAGATTCTCATTGCGCACACTGGTTAGTTAGTTGGTTCTCTGTAGAGGCTGTAGTCAAATCTTTGCATCGTAAATGTAACGTGTATAGTACGAGTATGTAAGTAGTACCTACCTACGAAACTTATTGAAGAAAATAGTTCTAAATAGTTAGCTATATCAGTTATAGCGTATAGTATCTTGATTCTTCAAGAAATTGCTACGTTTTGTGGCGATACGTTTAAGGCGCATTTTAACAGCGGAAATCTCTCTGTGTTGATGAAACGATCGATGAAAAGTTTCAATTGATTTATGTCTTCTACAAAATTCTTCAGTATGTAGTTACTTACCCATGAATTTTTATCTGCATCTAATTCCATTTTCCTCGGCCGAAATTCAGCCAATCTCAGACATGGTTCTCATATGATTTGACCATAAGATGTTTACCATTAGATGGACTTAAAAAAAGACGATCTAGATATAAGTAGAAATAGATAGTTTCGGTGCTTCTTCTGACCTACCTTTTTTTTTTGGTGTGGGAAATCATCAGGCTCTTACTGACAAAAACCCACCCCTGTCCCTTCCTTGCCTGAGTGCCCAGGGGAGCGGTAAATCTGTTACAAATTTATCCGCTACCCCTGGGCATGCAGGCACCGGCCATGATGGGCTCCGTCAGTGGTGGCAGACAATCATCTCTTTGAGGCGCGCGTGGAACACGCGCCGTCGACTCACGGGCCTGGTGCTGACCGGACGGCGAGCTACCCACTGCTCGCCGTCCGCGACGTCCTACGCCCAGGGCGTTTCCTGCGGCGGCTGCGGCTGCGGGCATGATGAGAGCCACTCCGTTGAGCCTCCCTCACCCGTTCCACCTCCAGAAGGAGGAGACTGCTTCCCATTCCCTCTCACTCCGTACCATGTCCTGAACCAGGGCCGGGCCGCGAGAGGTTGCTGCCGCCTATCCCATCCACGAGGACACGGCCTTGCTCCGCCCGAGGTAGTCAGCTAGGAATCACCCACTCATCTAGTTTAAATTGACGAGTTAAAGTGTTGTTTATATCCAACTATAACTTCTGCCAGTGGCTTCGCCCGCGTGTAATTAGTACTGCCCCCAATTAAAAGTTATAGCTCATTATGTTATTCCTATAAACAATATTACTGTAAATATTATCTAATCAAAATCCGTTCAGTGGTTTTTGCGTGAAAGAGTAACAAACATACATCCATACTCTGATATTTATCACTAGTTTCCGCCACCGACTTCGCCCGCATGGTATTAGTACTTGCCAATATTATAAATTATAGCCTATATGTTATTCTGATGTATAAGCTATACAGCATGTAACAAAAACCCTGTCCGATCCTGAAGTATCACTTGGTAGCATACTGCGTACACATATACCTACGTAATCATTTAATGGATACGAGATAATTATTTTTTCCCAATGAAAATAATTAATTTTAAATAAAATAAAAACTTATCAAAAGCAACACTGAGCGCTCGACAAAGTTCACCTACTGTTTCGTTTGAAAGATGCCGCCTGAGCGAGGCAGAGTGCCTACAGCGCGGCTAGTGCAGGACGGTCGTTTGCAATAAAAATAGGTAAAAATGAAAAGATTTGGCCGGCCGGTGGAGTGTTCTCAACTTATGAAAATTTACCATATTTAGTGTTAAATTTCGCATATTTTATAAAAATAAAAAATCTATAACTTTCATTTTTATGAGTTACATTTTTTTACAACTTTTTCTAGTACGTATGTTAAACCAGGAATATGCTTTTATTGGATAGGACAGGGTTTTTGTTACATGCTGTATAGCTTACGGATTTGTATGAACAAATCGGTTCAGTAGTTTTTGCATGTAAGAGCAACATACCTACATCCATACATCCTCACAAACTTTCACATTTATAAAATTATTAGTAGTAGGATAGTAGGATTTGCAAAATCAATATCATTTATCATTCGCCAATGCCATCTTCTAGGCTACTAGCTAGTTACTAGTCTACTAGGTATAGGTGTGTGGTGCCATTAACCCGGATGGTCGAGTGTGGTCTAAATGCGGACGTAATAGACCTCTTGAGTTTCGCTTGCCCAATTCAACGGCACTTCTTTTACGGATAGTCGGGGAGAGAAGTCATTCGATTTGGGGTTGCGAATGTGTTTTATTTTAATTTACACTTCAAAACTCTTAAATAAATAGAACGATGTCAGATTTCACCTTAAGCCAGGGTCTTGGGTAGCGGATAAATTCGTAACAGAGTTACCGCTCCCCTGGGCACTCAGGCAGGGAAGGAACAGGGGTGGGTTTTAGTAAGTAAGAGTCTGACACGCCCTCCCGCTCCACCCAGAGCGGGAGATGTCATTGGACGATTTCGCACCCCCAAAAAAAAAAGCCTGGGTCTTCAGGGAATAACTACGTTAGCAGAAAATTAGAATAATTATTTTTGCTTTCGCAGTTATCCCTATAACTTTTCTACAGTTGAGTTAGTATGTTTTGTTATTACGACTACTTTCCATTACACATGATGACGAGGGTATAAAGCTTGTCTGTAAAAACACAGTGTGAGTCTTTATAATGTGCACATATCGAAATGAGGTAAATATATCGACGGAAAAAATGTAAAAAAAAAGTTTTTTGTAAAACCGAATAACTTTTAAACTGAATGATCTATCGCTATGGGACAAACCGCGTAATCTATAATGATTGGAAGTAATTAGGCGTCCTCATAAAATTAATATTGTGAAAAAAAAAACTACCCTCAATTGAAAATAAACATGTTTTTTTTAGCAAAAATCAGTTTTATTTCATGAATTAAAAATTAAATATAAAATTATTTAGAATTTTTTTATACTTTTTTCCGTCGATAAAATTAAGCATAGATTCCCTAATTTCGATATGTGCACATTATAAAAACTCACACTGTATATATTTTTACTTTTAATTTATTACAAGCTGTTATTAAAAGGTAAAAGAGTGAAAAGCATCACACAATATCAAATTTATCAAATTGTATAGTGTCATAACTGACTGGACACGCAGACTGGACCGACAGCATTCCCAATTGCAAATCGTTTAAGCACAATCTCGCCAGCACTTTTCTCCCCGCCTGTACGTTGCTGATTCTTTTGGCAACTGGAGTGGTCTGAACGCGCACTCATGAGTTTTTCGGACGCACTTCCATTGTCGTTATCGTAAATCAATGGCTGCCGTATAAAACAGAACATCATTGATCATTATGGCCAGCTCCGGCCGTTTGGCAGCAAAACTGAATGTTTCTTAAGTTATTTACGAATAAATAAAGGTAATCGAAGGGCAATCGCTTTGGAGTTTGATCTGATATGCCAATAAATAAGGGGTAATATTATAAAGGCCTTGGTTGTGAGTCATTTGAGATGTATCTTGCTTGGTTTGTGATATGGAGTCGGATTTAACTGGCAATAGGTAAGGGTTGAAGATTTACTTAACAAAAATCGACTTCTTAGCAATTTTTTTGTTACTCTTAATGGTATCCAACTGCTGGGCAAAGGCCTCCTCTTTCTCCTTCCACACCTCTCTCTCTGTTTGATGTTAAAGAACATCACTATTATAATCGAACTAATTTAACAACACTAGTGATTGTGGGTTGTCGTTGGTCACCAATTGTACGATGTTGTAAAATATAATGTGCTCAATTAATATTCAATTGTTTTACTGATTCTTAAGTCTTAAACTAGAACATGGCGCAGCCGTTCGAGAATTAAGTGATTTACGTCGTCGTCGCCTTCCTCAAACCGCCAAGTTTTTAAGGTTAGCACAAAAAAAAAGCAAGATTACGTGCTCAAAATGGCGACGGATACCAGCTTTGTTAAACTTCCTCCAAACCTAAACATCGCGAATGAAAATGCAGCGTCCGAGTGGAAGTTTTGGCTACGCACATTTGAAGATTATTTGGTTGTCATAGGCAAGAACAAAGCTGAGGATGGCGTAAAACTATCACTACTACGCAACATGATGGGCCCTGAAGCAACAAGAATTATATCTACGATTCCGATTTCCAAACCTAAAGACGAAAATAAATATGAAGATGTAATTGCAACTATCACGGCCCACATCAACCCGAGAAGCATGTTTGCAGGGCAAACTTGGCCAGAAATTGGGCGATTTCTGGCCAAGTTTACCCTGCAAACATGCTCAGATCATCACACTACCTTCACCGCATGCCTGGGGTAGCGGATAAATTTTTAACATGAGTTACCGCACTCCTGGGCACTCAGGCAAGGAAGGAACAGGGGTGGGTTTTAGTCAGTAAGAGTCTGACACGCCCTTCCGCTCCACCCTAGAGCGGGAGATGGCATTGGATGATTTCCAAACAAAAAAAAAAAAAAAAAACCTTCACCGCGGTCGACCTCGACGGCGACGTCCTTCCTCTGGCGTACAATGAGTCACGATCTTTGTCCAGTTATGTTAAAATAATGGTTAGTTAATTGTTACAGTCATAGGTTCAATAAGAAGTCATTTCATAGAAAAGGATGCTTTTTTACGGTCAGGAAAAAATAATTATCAATGGACTTCAGTTTTTTCATGACCTCAATACTACGAAAGAATTTAAAAATACATAGACACGTTTTAAGGTTAATAATACAGAAGAATTTGAAGTTAAACTCTTTCACTTATATTTTGAACAATTAAAACCCAAAGTGAAGGGACAACAACAAAAAATCAAGTGCTTTTTATCGATGGCTGTGGAATCTATTTCGCCACCGAGCCTCCTGTGCAATGTCACAGAGATAACCGAATATCAGGTGAAGTGCTCCTCTAGCAACTCCTTGCTCGAGTAGTTGCTACTTGTTTGACGGGTAGTGTTGGGTCCACCGTCGATATCGATAGCTTTGTGCATAGCATTTTCTGTTTTTGATGAAATAGAACGCAACCACAGATTATGACACAACCCTACGTCACTTTCATCTGTCAATCTTACTTGACAGGTGCTTGTCAAAACTCGATTCGTTCTTTTCGTCATTGTCTTGATATTTTATTTTATCTAATTCTAGCACTTCGCCCGCGACTTCGTCCGCGTGGATTTCTATTCTAAAATAAATATAATGTACATAAAGCCCGCGAATAATTTCGAAATAGAGTTACCTCGTCCCTTGGCACACAGGCAACTGAAAGAACAAGGGCGGATTTTAGTCAGTAAAAGTCTGACACGCCCTCCCGCTCCACCCAGAGCGGGAGAAGTCATTGGATGATTGAAATTCCAAAAAAAAGGTATACCACTCAGGAATAATGTAGCTTTCTCAGTAGAAAGCTCTTTCACCAGTGTGAAATATTTTTCAAAATCGGTTCAGCATTTCCAGAGATTACTTCCTGCAAACAAACTTACAAACTTTACCTCTTTATAATTTTAGTACAGGTACCAAAATTTTTATAAAGTTCAATTCGTATTTTCAATAATATTTCCAAAAGATATTACCTACAGTTTTAGTTCAATATTTTACTGAAATATTATGCATAGTGTTAAAATATGAAAATAACAATACCAAAAATAGCGAATAAAATAGTTTTCATTTTCTATTCTTGTGTTTAAGGCGTATATAGCCGCCAAGTGGCGTCCTCATTGAATAAAAAATCGTAGCAAAGCGTAGAAAATAAATATTAAAAAAAATCCTATGTTGCGTTTCTTACAAAGAGCTTAAGGTATTTTTACGTTGTTGAAACAGGACTCAAAGTGTTTCGTATCCAAAGTAGTAGGTAAGCAAAAGTGTCAAAAACGGCCGTTTTTGGTACTTTATTTTCTATGCTAAGATTCGAATTTTAATTCAATGAGGGCGCCACTTACGGGGAGGTAGGCCCTTAATAACATTGAATTGCCTACCTATAGGTACCTACGTTATATAATTATTTTGTGATAGACCATGATAGTTAAATTTTATAGAGAAATAGGTTTGTTTTCTTATTTTAACTTCGAGCGAACTCAGCCTAGAATAAGATAGTCGATATATCGATAAATCGACTCAATTTTTCTGCTCACAGCCCCACTATAACCACTTGGTTAAGCTTAAGCATCGCGACTTCTTAAGTGGCACACGTAACCCATTGGTTAGTATCTACTGTCTGTTTAACTGTTTACATCTCAAGATCGTGGGTTATACCAACTTTGGTGTTCGAAACGTTTTTTAATAGTGCTTGAGGAAGAATTGTGTGACAGGTTTCTGAAGGGGCTTAAGTTTGAGATGCTTTGCGGAGATTGTGGTTATATATCTTTGAAGAATCTTCTGTAGTTTTAAAAACATTAGCAATTCAACAATATTTTTCTAAGTTCGTAATGTTACCTCTCACAGAGAGGATGCCTATGTCCCAGTCCCAGCAGTGGGAACGTTAGAAGGCTGATTATGCTAATGTAAACCCAAATACACTCGTAGAAAAAAAAATATATATACGGTCGAATTGAGAACCTCCTCCTTTTTTTTTCGTCGGTTAAAAATAACAAGAAGTACACAACAATCCCAATTTTCCTGTTCGATTGACCTCTATGTCTTGAAGTGGTCATAAAACTGAACGCTGAAAAGTGTTCTGTATTCTGTTTATATTCGTCTGAATGATCATAAAAATAACTCAAGGAAATCTTACATAAGTGCATAGGTTTGTACTAACAAATACCTAAAATCAAATGGTATAGTGGTATTTGTGATGTAGGCCGGTATCTAAATTGAGAATTTAAAGTAAAAAACTATCTTAATGACAAATTCTAAAGTAGAGTTTTACCACGGCTAATTATCTAAATTGAGAATTTAAAGTAAAAAACTATCTTAATGACAAATTCTAAAGTAGAGTTTTACCACGGCTAATAGGGCGGAAAGTCTAATACTTATGCACTTCACCAGGACACTAGTAATGCCTTAAAGTGATGTTGTTTGGTGGTACGTATGTATTTATCGCATTCGTATTTATTATAAATTATTGTATTATGATTATTAATGTAAGAATTATCAAATTTAATGTACTAACACTATTTTTAGACAAAGTGGATTTTATTATCTAAAATAAATAAGTCAATTAAATTAAAAAAAATACAAATACTCACTCACGATCAAATTTTTCATTTAAAGTCAGAAAAAAAAATGAAAAAATGGGGCTTGTTAACACATAAACAACCGAATTATGTGTTAATAAACGGATTAGCAATAATGGGATGGAACGGAATAAAGGGAATCTGACGAAAGTATAAAAACTGTAAAAATAGTACCTAAGATTATAAAGCTTGAGTTTCCAACTACTCTGTATGTCATGTGTTATCGGATTCAGTAATTTCTCCCGTTTTAGTATAAAACTAAAAAATAGTGTACACCCTAGACGGCTACACCGTTAGTAGTACGACTAAAATTAATAGTAAAAATGTAAAGGTATGATGATTATCCTGAAAAAAAAAGGTCGCGGTACTGTTTCAAAGACTCGCCGCGACCTTGGTACCTACAGGCTACTGAAAGGACACGGTGGATTTTATTCAACAAGAGTCTGACACCCTCCACTCCCCCAGAGTGGGAAAAGTTATTTGATATATTCCACCCTAAAAAAAAAATTTGGCTATCCAAAAATCCCAGTTGCAAAATGGCAAATTATATAATATATTTTTATATTGTCTTTTACTAATTTTGTATTTAAAAAGCCCAAAAGACGTTAACCGTTAACCCTGCTCCCATAAAAAAGGCTAAAAGGAGCATAAAATCATGATGACTCCCATTCAAGAATTGATTCGCAATGTTAAAGCCCAATAGTAAAACGGTTTTATTAATACAAGTCAAGTGTTTTGCCTACTGGGATCCAAGTGGAGTGGGTATTGCGCAACGCACTAAATCATCGGAGTACTGTAGTACATTGTATGCACATAGAAAATGGACTGAGTTTCCCATATTCGGGTATTTAGAGAATACGGGCAGAAAAGTGTGTGTGAGAGAGAGAGAGAGAGAGATAATTAGAAAGAAAAAAAAAGTGTGTGTACTTATGTACGCACTTAAGAAGTTATACTTCATTGGCGTAACAAGATAAAAAAAACAAACTGTCACAAACTTTACAAAAGTAAAACAATCATTCTTCATGAACCACAGATCATAGCTAACTTCAGGGTGGTGTCGGTTCTAGCTAACTTCAGCCTGTGAATTTTGTGTGACAGTGATGCTCGTGCATCTTAAAATTTCACTCTCATCATTTTTTCATAACGTGCCTAAAGAAGTAGGTATAACTTCAAAAAAGAAAGAGAATAGAAAAAAGAATGAAATTTATTTAGGAACAGTACATGAAATACGCACGGTTAGTACGTAGAAATAAGTGTGTACTTCATGACTGCGCCAAAAAGACCATTTCAGTGATATGTCAGACAAATTAATGCTGTTTGGCCCTGGTTTTTTATTGCGCCTTTCAAAGGACGAGTGACGGATAATTCGAAGGTTGCAGGGTAATTGTATTTTTCTAGAATTCTGATTGGTCCAAAACTCAGGCTTGCAGTGTCCTGCTTATGGTCGCGGATAAATTCGAAAGAGAGTCACCGTGGCCCTTGGCACAGGCAACTGAAGGAACAAGGGTGGGTTTTAGTCAGTAAGAGTCTGACACGCCCTCCCGCTCCACTCAGAGCGGGAGAAGTCATTAGATGATTATTCTCGCTCTCCAAAAAAAAAAAAGCTTGCAGTGTCACCTTTGTCACTACAACGAGAGAAGTATTACCCACACAGTCGTGTTGTCTCTTTCTATTGAGTGGTCGAATTTTTGTGAGGATTTTGTTCAGTCCATTCTACTATTTCTATGGTACTGTAATACCACTCTGTGCCAGTGTATAAAGTGTATGAATTGTATGATCTATATGTCTAGACTATCTCTCCAGTGTTTAGTCTACTGCGTCTTCATATTGGGCTCAGCTTAGGCGGTTTAAATTTAGTGGAAAATTGGTTTATTTTTAGGTCTACCTAAGGTTCGCATTATTGTCTTAAAGAAGATAGACAAATATATTCTTTATAGTACACTTTATCAAATTACAAAGGCAACAAAAAAGCAAATTTCAAAGTGTTAGTTTTCTAGGGGATTATTAAGTTGATTTGCTGTCATAAGTTCTCGTAGATCTTTGACAATCGTTACATGACAGAAGTCAAAAAATCTGACATCAGTCTTGCCAAGGAGTACCTATCGTGTTAACCAGTTCCTGGGTTGTTTAGGTCAGATTGGGAGTCGCTCCATGTAAAATAATGGTATTCAGCTGCATCCAGTTAGACTGGAATCTGACCCCAACATAATTATACGGGAAAAGACTTGATGTACAGAATATTGGTAGGTATAATAATGACAAATAATATAATTGTAGCATACAAATGCCTTACAAAGAAACGTGAACGACCTAACTACGGTTATGCGGCAGGTTGCAGGATATTTTTTCCGCGTTCGGGACCGTCCGTCACACCTTGCTTGATGGTGTTAGCAGCGACGGCTTGATGAGACCCCGTGGTATATATAATCATACTTCAGCCCAGTGTGCTTGCATTTTCTAAGAATTACTTATACCCATTTTCTGTGTTTTCGTCCCTCCTGATTGTAAAATTTTTATTTTGTACCTACCTATCCAAAGTAGGTACATCCAAAGGTTGTCTGGTAGATATCGACGTCAGCAGTAAGACCGCCATTGTACCATAGCCTCGCTGTGCATGGCAGCACGTGATCATTTTGCCGCTGCATTTCTCCATTTTGAGAGCCAGCGACCCCGGAGTCCCGCCTGCCTTAAATGGTGCAGGCGGGCCATCGAGGCGGTTGCCTCCCGGGCGCCTCCTTCTCCGAGCGGGATCGGCCCTCTCACGATCCCGCTCGGCGGCCTCCTTCTGGACCATCACGGTCTCGTAGATGGAGGCCATTTCCCTCCAATGTTCTGTCTCTGCCAGTATAGCCCTCACTACAGATGGCAGAGACAGATCTCGCCCGATCCTGGCGACCAGATCCGCTGCTCAGAGGTCAACGTAAGGCACTCCTACAGCGTGTCCTATACAGAATCAAGGGCACCTACGGTGGTGGCAATCTGCCATGGCCCCTCGTCCAATCCTATTCTATACTTACCGAAGCAGCTGTGCCGGTCGAGGCGGTTGCTTCCCAGACGCAGCTTCTTATCGGCCCTCTCAGGATCCTGTTCGCAAGCCGCAAGTTCGCAAGTGGTCGCCCGGTAATCGAAATTTTACCATTAACATTAAATATTGTCAAAGACCATAAACATGACATGACACACTGTTTTTTCATTAATTGTGAGGACAAAAGGAAACAATAGAGGTTTTTATTATTATTTATTTGTAATATTGTTGGCCACACGGGATTGACCATTAGAAATCCCGGGAAGATCCATATTAATATCAACATTTCGAAGCAAGTATATAAATAACTCTACCTAATGCCGACCTCTGGTAATAAGTTAGAATGTCCCTAATATGCACATACCAAACAGCTTTCAAAATCAGTCCATCTTCACGAAAGTATTTCCCAGAGAGTGCTCGCTGCTAACTGAACAGCCTCTGTTCATTAATGAGTAGGTACTCAAGTGATACACACTGAGATAATTATAATTACGACGATAAGCGTGGTGGGGTCATCAGGCAGGTCCTTTGAGCGCATTAACTGCTGTCAAATTGTTGAGTATAGACTTGAGAATCGATACAGAAGGTTATATTTTTGGCGGCTGTTTTTTAGTTTATAGGAGTTTTCCAGCTCGAGAGGTTTTTTTCTGATTATGAATTATTAGCGACCTGCCCCAGCTTCGTACTGGTGAAAAATTATTTGAAATACACCTAGAGCCATCTAGCATCATAAAGCAATTGTGAGAGTAAAAAATTATAGTCCTTTCCCTCGGGAAATATACTTTTTTCTGGATGAAAGCTACTCTCTCTTTTTCTCTACCCATGTCAACGTATACCTACGCAAAATTTCATGATAATCGCTTCAGTGTTTTAGATGTGAAAAGGTAACAAACAAACAAACAAGCAATGTTAGATAAGATAGGATGATTACGGTGTTTAACAGCCACACGTGTATCATTACCACCGGAGAAGCGGCAAAAGACCAAATTAAAGATTGTAGAAATATGTTTACGGCGCGATTTTAAAAATTAAGAAAATAAATACCACTTTGTTTTCGTAGAGTAGAGATATAAGTGGTCATTTTATCTATCAAAGCTTGCGGCAAGGACAATTTCATTGGACAACTCTTATTGCAACCTTCTAGATAGTTGTAATTCTAGTATTAGTAGTATAAAAGGCTGCAGTAACATTGGATCGTGCCAAAATTATAAACCGTTTACAAGCAAATACAATTTAAAAGTTATCTTAGTTCTACAAAATGTCAAACATCATCGTGGGAGCCTGACCACCTCAATGCGGTAATGTGTGTCCTGGCCCTTGAAAACCAGCCTCAAATTCCCACTCCATTGTCAACCTTACGTCTCTATACAAAAGGACCAACTTCCCTACCACTGCAGTTTTCAGAACCAGGGCCCCTTAATCCATTCTCAACTTTACCCCTCCAAACACAAAGTCCAATTTCTCTTGTACTGCGTCTATGTCCTGGTCCTTTAAAATAACCCCCAATTCCTCACTCTATTGTCAACCTTACCTCTCCATACATTAGGATCAGTTTCGATTCTATTGCGGTCTTAAGTACCAGGACACGTTAATTGACAATGGTAAGCTTCTGTGCTTCAAGTGCTGTGATTGTGTGGCTGTTATGATACTCATCATGGTCTTAAGATGAGTGTCAATTTGTTTGAGCTGCTTGAGATATTCATTACTTGGGAGATTATTATGTATATCTTTGAAAGGGGTTCTATAAAACATTTTAGTACACATGTCTACAGTAGAGTTCGACATCTTCCTTGGTAAGCCATTAAGGAATGTGTTTTCTTTAGTGTAGAAATAACAATACATTGCATCGCGTCAACTGTTTTTAGGGTTCCGAACGTTTGAATGTTAAACGGAACGCCATATTTGTACGATCACTCGTGTGTCTGTCTGTCCGTCTGCCAATTAGCTCCGAATCTACAGGACCGACTGGGTTTAAATTTGAAACACACATAAATATCTGTGACCCAAGCACGAGCGTGTAACGTAAATAAATGAATTAATGAATGAATACGGGAGTCACTTTTGGGGTGAAATTCAGAAAATTAAAAACAATGTTATTCATACAGTACTGTGCGATATATCAAAGAAAATGTATTTTTAAAAATAATATTTCGTTTTAAATAAATAGTTTTAAAGTTATGAAAATACTTATATGAAAATTGATCAATCGCCATTTTCTCCGAAATTACCGTGTCTAAAAATAAAAAAAAAATACAAAAAATAGTTCCTTACTTATAGATCATAGAAAAACCTCTCTAAGTCAATGGTGAATTTGTGAAAAAGAAAGCTGAGGCTTAAAAACCATCCATGCTATGGGGCGATATACTTACGAAACTTCTACTGGGCAAAATGATGCAAGAGGAAGATATCTACAGACCTATTGGGATTGACAAGGTAAAGATCCAAATCCGGGGCTACATGCACCTGCTGAAAAAAACTGCTGTAAAAACACAAGGCTGAAAGACGCATTGGCCACAAATGAAGAAAACTTATTGGTGTTACTAACGACGGCAAAAGAAATGGGGCCTCGTTATAGCACGACTTTACTGGAGTGGGGTGTGAGGCAGGGAGACTTGATTTCTCCTAAATTGTTCACAGCAATGCAATGGAGGGTGTCTCCAAGGTTCTGGACTGGAGAGGGCTATGCATTAACGTCAATGGCGAGTACATCACTCACCTTCGATTTTCCAACAATATTATAATAGTCATGGTTGAGACTATGGAGAACCTCTGTACAATGCTCGATGACCTTAGTGGAGCTTCCGAAAGAATGAGTCTTAAAATGAACATGTACAAAACTAAGGTGCTAAATACTCATATAGTAGACGTTGTAGATAATTAAATTTACCTGGGATAAATGGTCCAGTTATATACGTCTAACTTCGAAAAGAAATCAAAGTTGAATCCGACTCAGCTGGTTAGTGTTCGGGCAGCTGCACGATATCTTCTCGTCCGACATACGAGTGTCTCAAGAGGAAAGTCACCAGTGCGTGTTGGCAGTGATGACATATGGCACTGAAACATCACCCGAAGGGATCGATAGGAGAACCAAGGTTAACGACATAACTCGAAGAATCGTCAAACTTAAGTGACTAGGGGCTTGGGCACATTGCTTGGAGAACAGATGGACGATCAGACCGAAAGGGAAAGACACAGCGTTAGAAGACTTCCTACCTGCATACGTATTCGCCAACTCAGTTGACATCAATTTGATAGGCACTTTGCCGTACATTGCTGCTTTGACGTATAGGAAAACCGTAGTGCCTATTATAGTCGATGTCCACCGAGCAATGTACTGCATACTGCTTATCAAATTGATGTCAACTGAGTTAGCGAATACACCTGCTGGTGAGGGTCAAGGCAATCCGATGGATGCGAGACGCTCAGGACCGGTCGTTATGGCGCACATAGAGGGATGGCCTATGTCGAACAGTAGACGTCTTTCGATTGAAACGATCATGAATGACTATAAAATAACAGAGAACACAATAACAGAGCTAAGTGAAAAACCAAATATTATAACCGATAATCCGATCCACAAAAACCGTACCTACAATGTAACCGACACCGGTAAATAGAGCAAAATTTGACGGTTCGAATAACGCGCCCCTCTTAAAAGCTAAAATGGAGTCAAGTGATTGTTTGGCTACGATCAGCAGGCAAATCTGTGTGCGCACTGTGATCCATCACCAATCGGATAGGCTAGGAGACGAAGATGGAAATTAATTTTTATATTTTCAAAAATCGTTTATATTTACTACCATTACGATTTTTTTTTCATATTTTTCAAACCTACAGTTTAGCTTGTAGTAAGGGGGGAAACTAACAAAAAATATAACTTTAAGGCTTCATATTTCGCAAGCGAATCACTGAATCGAAATATGATAGAATGAAAAGGTTTTGAAAGCCCAATCTAATGAATGAAAAAAAAACATGAACACTTTACATGTAGGTACCATGAATAAAATGTATCATCTTAAAAATGTCATAAGTGGGATATATAATAATATAATATGTCCTACACGTGGAATTTCTGAGCAATGAAAGGCCCTATATATGCCTATTTATTTATTTGTTTATTTACACTTCATACAACAAAAGTACAAAGGCGGACTTATTGCCTTAGGCATTTTCGACCAGTCAACCAAGGTTGGTGGAGAGATAATATGGTAGGTGGAGAGATAATATGGTAGGTGCATAAAAAAAAAAACAAACAAAGCAATACCATTTTTTTATTTTTTTTATGTTTTATAGGCTCGCGTTTGACCACTATCTCACCTGATGGTAAGCGATGATGTGGTCGAAGATGGAGCACGCTTGCCTAGAAGTAACCTATTCACTCTTGACTTAAAGACTCCCAGGTTCTAGCTTACAGGAAACACAGACTCCGGTAGAGAATAATACGTAAGTAGTTTAAATCAATAGAAGAGTTTGCAATTAAATGGCTTCACTTTAAAACTGGATGGTTCAATCAATCACTCCGCTGTCTCCTTTCCTACCCGCCGAGTAGTGCAGGGGTGGAGTCGTGCCAGCCCCCCTCACCGCAATACTACACTTTAATGTGCCGCGATTTGTTTGTGAAACATTTTACAACATTGTACAGACAATAAGAGGGATTATTATAAGCTCTTTTAAATTCGTACGTATAGCTGTTTCGTTTTCAAGATATTAGGGTAGATGACTAAAACTATCTATTTTGTCCGTGAGTTAGACACACATTTTTAGGGTTCCGTACCCGAAGAGTGTCTGTCTGAAAAAAATAAATTTAAAAATGACTTGAAAAAGTTATCAGACCATTGAAAAAACACCCCTAACTTTCAAAAATCCTAAATTAATTAATGAAACGATAATTACACACAGACAAACGAGGCAATCAGTTTATAGGTCTCTATGCCAGTTTCAGTCGAACCAATTATTTAACTACTTACTTTTTGGCCGAAAACAGTTTTTTTTTTGGCGGAAACTGGCCGATACTGAACATTTTACATAGTCTACAATAGTAGTAATTCGCCATTAGTTTTTACTCAACCAAAAGCTCTATTCACATTAACTCATCTTGCTCCAGTTAAACCGTTTGACCCGTCATTCAATACGGTTAATATTATAAACCCTTTCTGCCGTGTCGTGCCCATCGTGCGTCAGGGCGTGTTTGTTTTAACTCAATTTTAGTATCACGTTACTGAGCTTTAGGAAAAAATCCGCGTCGTTTAGTAACAGGGGTGCTCAAAGTTTTGTAAAATAGTTTTGGAAAAGTTTTCTAAACTAATACTCTAAAGAGTAAGAGGTAAAAGAATTACATCAGAAAACGCAGACTCCGCGGCTCCGGCAGGAAATTCCACTCCTTAGCTGTTCGCACAATGAATGTCTCACCTATTGCAGAGTCCGAGGATCGCCTAGAGGACACGGTGGAGCATACGGTGGAGGTTTGTCCCGCTTGGGCAGAGCCTCGCCGTGTCCTCGTGGATGCGATAGGCTGCAGCGACCTCTCGCGTCCGTCCCTGGTTCAGGCCATGGTACGGAGCGAGAGGGAATGGGAAGCCGTCCCCTCCTTCTGCGAAGCAGACATGCTCGCGAAGAGGGAGGCGGCATGGATGAGGGAGACTCAACAGCAGAGTCGCCCTCACGCCCTCAGCAGCAGCCGCCGCAGGAGACACCAGGGGCTTCCGGCACCGCGAGACGATCTCCGGCCACCGTAGACCCGGGCCTGCGGACGGCGAGTAGTGGGTAACTCGCCGCCCGATTAGCACCAGGCCCGAGAGTCGACGGTGCGTAGTGTTCCACGCGCGCCTCAAAGAGTTGTCAGCAAACAAGACGGGGCCCGTCATGGCCGATGCCTGCCCGGGGGTTGAGGATAAATTCGAAAGAGTTACCTCGCCCCTGGGCATTCAGGGCAGGGAGGAACAGGGGCGGGTTTTAGTCAGTAAGAGTCTGACGCGCCCTTCCGCTCCACCCTAGAGCGGATCATGACTTCTGTCATTGGATGATTTCCCCCCCCCCCCAAAAAAAAAACCTATAGCAGAGTCCGCCGACATCTTAAAAAGAAGAGAAAGAAAGAAAAAAAATTTATTTTGCACAGATTACAAAACGCACATTAATTTTCAAAAGCCTAGTATCCAAGCAAAAATAAAATAAAACTAAACACAACAACAACACAACACAACATGTTTATAAAGTAGTTCTCAATGTTCTTATTGTTATATCGGGTGTAAAAAGACAGTTCCCGAAGCCGAATACCACATATTTTACCCATTATTTGGATCATTTTTTGCCACTAGACCATACCTTGAAACCACTGGTTCTGGAGATATTGAAGGTAAAAGTCGATTTTTTTTTTTATATTTGAACGAAATAGAATTCTAAGTGTTATTACTAAACTTTTTTCCAAACAAACAATACCTGAATTTTCGATTTTTTTTTCGAAATTTCGAATTTGCAGTTACGAAAACGCAATGAATATCAAACGTATCCGACAAGTACCTACGTGGCTAAGAGCGAAGGGCCGGGGTTTAACTCCACTTGCCTTGTTCGCGTTACATTGCGCGGAATAAAAAATAGTTTTATTTTTCATACCTAACAATAAAAGTCGTTTCCCAGCAATAATTTTTGCGCAAAACTACTTTATTAGACGTACAGTACGCGTAGTTAACGGCTCTGTGATGTGTATTTTTACACCCTGTATGTAGAAAGGTGGGGCATAGGACGCAACTAACAGAGCTGGTTCGGGAAAGATAGACAGGGCTACCGAAATATCCCGGAAGGAATTAAATTTTGTATAGGTTACAAGTTAAAAACTAATGTGACTTATTTAGAAAATTATCGAGCCATATCTAGGAGTGTTTTATTTTTAAAAGCTTTTGCCCAGAGAAGACCGCGTTAGACTTAGTTCTTTGTTTCAGTTATTTTTAGGAAGTTGCTTTTGTGCTAAACACACTGCAAGACATCGTTTTTATATTGTTCAATTATGTAGATTTTCCCCATGAAAGACTACGGTAGGCTAGATTCTGTATAAAATAGAACCTAACTATAGGGGGTTCTCTAGGTGCAAAACTTTGAGACACACTGGAACACATCAGTGAGGAACGACTATTAAGTAATAGTTGTGCGCCGGATACGACTTGTAAATATTGCCGCGCAGCGAGACATCGCATGTGTGGAGTCGCCATTATATTGTTGAAATTGTAGTATTTTTTTAATTGAATGATTTGCTCACATCTTTTTTGTTTCTTTGATGTTGGTCTAGTTAGCTATGGCCATTTTTAAGAGTATTTATGAAAAACATGCTTTTGTGATGCTACTCAAAATTAGCAAAAATTCTTGTACAAGTATTTTAGAAGAAAAGGACACCTTTGAAAAAATATTCACAGATCTTGCCACGAATCTACTAGCGATGATATTTGGCTACGTAGGAACGTATTTACATCTCATAAACAGTATTTTTATCAATGAAACTTATAATATAACTACTTTCAAATCATTATATTTTTCCAAGCGACTCCACAACTTTTTGCTTCCGCTTTAAAAGCGCCAATAAATTAATTAGAACTACGTTAAAGACGTCAATAGCTTGTCTCACATATTCTATCCACCAAACATCATCTACCACATCACATCTCCCAAGATAAGCAATAATCACCTTTATTGCCCATCAAAACTGTCTTCACATTAGAAAATTTAGCACACAACTTTACGTGTTACACTAAAAATTAAAGTAAACAAATATAGTTATTTTCATAGTTTTTAATTATAAATGGGGCCCATTGAGGACGTTGCGTTCAATGAGTTTGAGAAAAATAATTAAAAATAGTGTTAATGGGGTGTATGGGACCATTTTATGGGGAATTAGACGGAGGAAGTGTCTTCACGGGCTTTTTATCTGGACTTTTTACGAGGAAAGAGGTTTTATATCCATAATTATGTGTTTTTTTTTTAATGTGCGTAAAGGAGAACGGATAATTTGTGAAGTGCGCGTGCGCAGGGTTGCCAGATGACCGGGATGTTGATGTCACGATGGTTATTATAGAGGTAGCTAGTACATAATTATAGTTGGAGATTATTTTAAGAATAAATAAGAGGCGTTTTTATGAGGAGGTGGACAGTTTACTTTAGGTAGAGGAACGATTACTTTTACTTTTTTACTTTAAATAAATCATGAAAATTTAATGTTCCTGTTGTGGTTTGTTGTTGTTGTCTGTCTGTCTGTGTGTGTGTGTGTGTTACGTCCTCTGCTGGACATAGGCCTCACCCAACTGTTGTCACAATGACCGGTCCTGTAATTATAGTTAGTTAAATATTTTATAAGTATGTAAAAAAGAAAGAAAGAAAAAGAAAGAAAAAGTATTTATTTGCCACAAATTAACGACATACACAACAATATGATTTTTTTTTTGATTTTTTTTTTTTGTGATTTTTTTTTTTATGTAAATATTATAAAGCGATTACGAGTATTATCTTTATTAGAGTCTGAGAATTATGAATTTAATTAATTTCCTTGTGTCCTTCCTTCCTCTCCTACAAATGAAAAAAGAGGCAAGTTATGGCCCATAAAGTATTAGATAGTTTTGATAGTCTTATTTAGGTAGAAATCTACATTTTAGTTTTATTTCAACAATATTTCTAGTTACAATGGGCGTGTAACCAATTATTTAAAATTCTGACAGCCCTCAATGAACAATGGGGGTTAATGAGGTATTCTCACTCGCTAACATAAAACTGCACGCTCCGCTATAATTACTGTGCTACTAACTCTAGCAGATACTTACTTACAAAGCGATGAATAGGTACTCCTGCGCATCTCTTTCACGATTCGTTGCTGGCAAGTGATTACGTAAGGAGCTTTTTAAAAAGAGAATGATCAAAGTATTTTTTAGAAAAAAGAATACTAGAGTTTTAGAGTGCTAGCTTTGAAAGATTTGAAATGAAGCAGTGCTTTGAAATAAAATCTATTTAGATTTAATTACATGCGTTAAATGTACCTAGTTGTCTTGTATTAAACGGTCTATCCAAGCTCAAGGTCTACGCGCAAGCGCATGGGTATTTTCAAAGTATGGAATATCGTTTTTTTTGCTTTTTGTATGCCCTAATCGGAATTGATTGATTAATTTTTTTTTGTTAAGATACTCTCACAGAAATATTAATTAACTGGTGATAACTACAGGAACACTTATTAACTTATTTAAACTTCACCCCTATCCACGGATTCCTTTATGACAATTTAAAAGGTTTCAACCTTTAACTCCGCCAACCCTTTAAACAAAAAATGGGTGCAAAAAGCAAATTAGTGAAGTTTCGCCACGCCACTTAACGGCAGGCAAAACAGACTGGAGACTTGTCGCGACGTCAAAAAAATCGCACCACATTGACGCAAGTGTGCTTCACCCGACGACTACCGCTACTATGAACATGTGACAACGGAGTGAGGTGTAAGTGATTCGAGATTACTTTCTTGCGTCTTTTTTACCGTGGGTATGAACCAAAGCATGCAGTTTACTCTGTGTAAATTATGTCATCACCACTGCTCTCAAAACAGTGAAGGAAAACATCGTGAGGATACCAACATGTTCTAGAACCAGAACTTCGAAGACATGTCACCCACCAACCACATTGGGCTCGCGTGGTGGATTATGGCCCACACCCTCTCACAGAGAGCCCTGTGTCCCAGCAGTGGGAACATTATAGGCTGATAATATGCTTATGCTATCTGTACGGGTTTTCTATACAGAAGTGCTTATTAAGATCGATTGAAGTATTGTGTTATTTTAATAAGAAAACTAGGTAAAATTTTGACGAGAAGATAAAACCAACTACCATCGAACCCAGGTTAAAGCCACTCCTCTACACTATAATCAGTCCTAGTTATCATGGCAGCGTAATAAAACCACGACTAATATCAATAAATTACAAATTATAACTTTTGATTTGTTTGTGGTAGGAGTCGAGAGAAGGAAATTACTTAGAAGACTACTAGGGTTATATTCTTTATGCTATACATGATATATGTAGCGGTTTCCCCAAACTTTTAATTTATTCAGTGGAATGATAACAGTCAATGAGAAAACTAAACCCTTCTGAACGTAAAAAAACTAAAGTTTTTGAGTTTATTTTTTAAACTTTGCAATTTATTGCAAAGTTTAAAAAATAATCAATAAAAATAATCAAAAATAATAATATTGTTTTTTAAAACAATATTTTTTCTTGAACTTCCCTAACTAGTTTCGTCAATTCGTTTCGACCACTTTGACACTCACTCTCTTCTCACTTTCCCACATCCATTCGAGATCTACACATGTCTAGACGAGCGACATCGCGACCCGACGGGCGTCGCCGACCACCGGCGCGGTCACTTCAAGCGCACCGACTAATCGACCCTGCGACAAAAAAGTCGCAACTACATCTTTTTTCTAGATCACTTACGCCCTTTTCACGTTTTAATGCCAGTAATGCGTTTCAAGAGTACCTACTCTTGGTGGTCTCGCTATTGCCAATTTGTGAATGAGTTTTTTTTTTATAAAATGAAGAGTTTGGATTGCTATGGGAATTGGGAAGATTTATGTGGAACATGAGTGGGATTGGAGCCCGCCTACAAGAAGTACCCGTGGCGGTAAACTGGCGACGTCATGAGTTCAATTTTATTTTCAAATATTTAATCCTACTTCTATATATATATATATATATAATTGAGAAAGTTTGGATGGATATTTGTTACTCAATCACGCCACAGCTAAACGGATCTGGATGGGCACTTCCACGTGGGCGAAGCCAACGACAGAAGCTAATTACGTTTATGTGAAACTGGGTTTTTAAGGCCATAATGATTTTACGTAAACTCAGATGATTTTACAAGCTACCGGGTAACACAAACCCTTTTGTAAGACTACTTGTCAGAATTTCGGTTTCATTTGTTTTGACTAGACCAAAAACACGATGGATGGACTGTAAAATGAAATTATTTACAGAATCAAATCATCAAATTTTAAATAACAGAGCTATAAAAAAAAATATGTACGAGCAGCATAAAAGGGGAGACGAAGAACTCATTGGGCATCGAAAAAGTCGTCCACATCGCTGTCAATGGGAAAAGTGCTCAGAACACTGGCAGCATTGCCACGTTGAATGGCAACAATGCCATAGCATTTGATCATTCTTTGGAAAAAGAAAAAGAAAAAAGAACGAGCCCAGCCCTTTGGTCACGTGTCGATCAGTCCGCGAGAAATATCCTTAAAAAGGAGACGCGTGCTCGGACCCCATGACCCGAGCGTTTCGACCCCAAACGGCTCAAAACTCTAATTACCAAATGCTTTGAGTTTAAGTTCGATACCTATGGTCAATAACGTCTCATGACTCACGAGTCATAACTCATAAGTCACACACATGAAAGTCATCAACATGAGAACCACATCAAGTATATTGATGCCAAATGTGCGTGATCGTGTAAACAAGGCGATGGGAACGATCATAATGGCGGTCATCAAGTCGCAAGTTGCAGTTGTTATGTTGTTGCGATTATGATGAGACTGTACTTTAAGAGAAACTTGTTGGTCATTAATTTACCACTTGCAAATTAATGACCAACAAGTTCTTTCCCTTCATATGCTGTTAACTATCACCCATTAAGAAAAGGGCATTACGAGTACGAAGTAAAATCCGACTTCGCAGGAACACTCGGATTCTTTGCCTCCTTTTCAACATTCTACACAATCCGTCTTATCCCTCCTACCTGCGTGAGCGAATTTCTTACGCTCGCCCTGGTGACGCGCCGTGCAGATCTCACCTTAGATCCCTTCTCAAAACCCATCCTCATAAATCCAGTTACTATTCCTACTCTTTCTCTGTCCATGCAGTAAGATTGTGGAACACGCTTCCGCCTAGCATTCGAGACTTGAAGTCAATTTCTCTCTTCAAAAATCATGTTATAGAGCACTACCTTTCCTCTCTATTATAATATTTTTTTTTTTATGTATTTGTATGTCATGTATCTATATATATTTACAGTATTAGGTATATATTTATGTAAGTATATATATATATATATATATATATTTACAATATACGTGTAGGTTTATTTGATACCTTAGTATAGGACATCTCGTATTCTTTTTTCTGTTTCTTGCACACTTTTGTCTACATTTCTTTTTCACTTCTCCTATCGCAGGTCTGCTGGTAGAAATTTCTTAAGAAATAAGCAGTTCCTTTGTACTGTATTTATAATTATGTTTATTGTTACTGTGTCTCTGTGTGTACATAAATGATTAAATAAATAAATAAATAAATAAATAAAATTTACATTTAAGAAAATGAGTCACGCCATTTCGATACGTGAGTAGTGTAATGTATTTTCTTTTAATAATATTATTTGGCTTCGTGGCGAAGTAACTACCTCGTAGCTCTCGTGGTTACAAGACTGCTGAGCGTGAGAACATGGGTTCAATTCCCGGGTCGGGGAAACACAGCTATTGGGTTTTAATTAGTTTTAGCCCGGAGTTTATAAAGCTGTTGGTTCTGATCTCTCCATCTTTGAATTCCCATTGAACTGTGAGAATAAAGGAACAGGGAGTGAATCTGTGTTTTGCGCACAAGCTTGTGCACTACAATGTCTCCTGCATACGACTAATCACTGTTGAATTTGCCACTGTGATCGAAATTCAGTCGAGAGGATTATTCACTGGTCAATCGAATGAGACCATTCATTTCTTACCGAGACCCCCCCCCTCTCCCCGATTCCCTCGGAAAACACATCTGCCTAGGTGGTGGATACGCTAGGTATGCTATTGCTAGTTGTTATATTAAGCGTGATTGCCCCAAAACTGGACTTACAGACCTTTTTTTTATTGTTCGGGAAATCATCAAATAACTCTTCTCCTTCTCCTGCTCTGGGTGGCACTGGAAGGCGTGTCAGACTCTTGCTGACTAAAATCCACCCATGTTCCTTCAGTTGCCTGTGCCAGGGCAAGATGACTCTGTCAAACACACTAGAGACCTTGGAGGTTAATTTACTTGCTGATTTTAGTGAAATGTAGTAATGTCCTTTAGAGATTTCTCGTTGCTATGTAGTTATGGAAGTTTCATTGCTCAGACAAATCCAGTCTACTTGACAATGATTTCTCGTACTAACAAGTCCAGTGACATTTACAAACCAAATTATTACAGATAGCATAGTAAGCCTTATAATGTTCCCACTGCTCGGACTCAGGACTCCTTTCTAGGAGAGGAAATGGGTCGTAATCCACGACACAGGTTAAGAACGGGTTGGTGGATGTCACATATCTTCGAATTTTTAGTTCTAGGACTAAGTTTCCTCACGATGTTTTCCTTCACCGTTTTGAAAACAGTGGTGATGTTTTTACACAAATTAGATTGCTGCCTGGGTTTGAACCCACGACTTACAACTCGTAAGTCGGGGCCGATACCACGGGGCCACCACTGCTCTCACTTATTGCCTAGAATTAAAGTATTATAAGGACATTATACAAGTTCTAAGAACCTCGTAGCAGCGTAGCACCTTCGTAGCGAGCGTAGACCCTTCGTAGCATTTTTGTCATCGTAATCTCTCGACGATTTTTTCTTTACCCCAACCTTTTCTATCTTATTATAAACACCCAAAATAGCTGGCAATAGGTGTATTATTTAGTTTTATTGTAAGTAATTAGTAGATATTTGTGTTAACAGGAGTGCTAGTGCTGTTTGTTTACGGCGACACATCCGGCGCGCGCACGTGCATGTAACTCGAGCCACTGCTGCCGAGTGCGACTGTTAATGCAAAGTGCGAGTTGTAGGGATGTGCCAGGGGGTATTGGACTATCGATAATTATGTTATTTGTTCTGGTGCATTAGTTGTATAGATTATAAAATAGATTGACTTCTGAGTTTTGTTTCGGTGTTTCTGTTCGGAACTTCGGCTAGGAAACACCGACCTCATCTAGTTTATCATTTCATATTCTTAGGGAATACTTATATTTAAATTACGTTAATTTGTATTGTTTATTTAATTATACTTGGGTCCAGTGGGTCGTTGTTAGCCTTAAATTGTACAGGGCAGATATGCCACATCTTTGATCTTTATTATTTATTTATTTACACTTCATGCAACAAAACTACAAAGGCGGACTTAATGCTTTAGGCATTCTCTACCAGTCAACCAACGGTGGCGGAGAGATAATGAGGCAGGTGCATAAACAAAAAACATACAAAGTAATAAAAAAAACTAAAAAAAAATTAAACAAAAATAATAATAATAACTCGTTATTTATACTGTTGACTACCTTCGCAAAGAAACTCCTACTATTATCTGCACATCGACATCGTTTATCGACACACGTTCCACCCCTATTTAGTATTGAGAGGATGAGCGGTAATGCACTGTTTACAGTGTAGTACATCGACAATCAGTTAATTGCTTTCAGTTTCAGTACATCACTGCGTTTCTTGGGACTAGCCCACAAAACGAATAAGTAGCTACGGACAGAGGTTCCTGAAACGGAACGGAGTTTTCTTTGACAGAATTGTTTAGTAAAAGGCAGACTGAGAAGAATTCACAGTGATGTCATACAGAGTGTAACGAAAAAGTGTGATCATATTTTAAGAACTGCATCTGCTTATCAATATGAACAACTTTCTTTAAGAACACCTGAGAAAATCCTAAAAAAAAAAATAATTACCTCCCATAGAAATATTTATCAGCTGATGATAACTTTATACGGCAAGTCCAATTATTTTTTTAAGATTTTTCTATTTTTCTTAGAGAAAGTTGTTCATTTCCATGAGCAGAATCGGTTCTTAAAATATGACCACACCTTTCCGTTACACCCTTTATAGTTAAAAATAATTTTTCAAACAAGCTTTTCTAGCGGCTATCACAATTAGATGTGTACACAAATCTTCGTGTTCGTGCTGTTCAGCATTGAAGAGTTCCTCTATCTGGAGCTAATCCTGGATGTCGATTCAGGTCAGGCTTACCATAAAAATGCATTGTCATCAGAACTGAATCACCACGTAAAAATTCAACTCCGTAAGATAAGATGAAGTGGTCCTAATTCAGCTTGCAAGATTTAACCCGAAACCTCTTAGGCACTGAAACTCACCGGTGAGTTTGACAAAAAAAAAATATTTAAGTGAAAAAAAAAAATCGGCTGTCAACCCGGGTTGTCGTCGGGGTTCAATTTGACAACCCGGGGTGACAGCCGTTTTTTTTTCACTTAAATAATCTTTTACCTAAGTACATACAAAAATTGCAAGTTAAATAAAAGCTTTTAAAAACATTTTTAAACAAGCTAATTCACACACAAAATTTTGCGTCCGTGCTTGACCATTGAAGAGTTGTAATCCATGAAAATTCTTTCATTGACTTGGTCACAGATTTCTACCAACAAACAAACAGTATTACCTCATAAAACGATTATTTTAGAACAAGTTGGAGGAGCAGTGGTGGACCAGTGATAACGGACCCGACTTACGGTCGGTCATGGGTTCAAACCCAGACAGGCGCTTTACTTTGTGTACATTATTTCATCACCACTGCTCGGAAACCGGTGAAGGAAAACATCGTGTGGAAACTGGCATGTCCTAGAACATAAAATTCGAAGATATGTGACATCCAACTACCCGCACTGGGCCCGCGTGTTGGATTACGGCCCTTTCCCTCTCTTAAAGAGGAGGTGTGAGTCCCAGCAGTGGGAACATTTTAAGAGTGATTATGTTACTAATAATAATAATAATAATAATAATGTGTTTACCGACGGTCTATAAAGTTCTTACATCCATTCTGAGAGCTAAAATTAACATCCATATTGATAAAAATCGTATCATGTCAGCTTCCCAGAATGGATGTAGGAATGGGTCCCGCGGTACTAAGGAGCTGCTCCTCATCGATATTGCCATTAGCCAACAGGTTCGTCGTTCTCGAAGAGATCTGTCGACATGTTGGATAGATTACAAGAAGGCCTATGACTCAGTGCCACATACATGGCTCATGAGGGTGCTGGAGTTGTACAAAGTTGATGCAACTCTGCGCACCTTCCTGATGTCGTGTATGGGGCAGTGGAGTACAGTCCTTCACTATCCAGGATGTCGGCAGATACAGGAGAACAGCGAACCTATAAGGATCGAGCGTGGCATATTCCAGGGCGACAGTCTGAGTCCACTGTGGTTTTGTCTAGCCCTCAACCCTCTCAGTACACTACTGGAGGGTTCGGGACAAGGCTATCGGTTGAGAAGAGGTGGTCAGGTCATATCACACCTCCTTTACATGGATGATCTGAAACTCTTTGCCCCCAACAACTTGCAACTGATGAAGCTACTGAAGGTAACAGAAACCTTCAGTAGCGCCATCAGGATGGAATTTGGTGTGGACAAATGTGCAGTCATGCATGTAAAGCGAGGGGAGATTATGGAATCCGTGGGAACTCAACTCTCGGATTCCATACACCTTAGATCCCTCTGCTCAACTGAAACCTACAAGTATTTGGGTATGTCGGAAGCGTTAGGCATCAATGCTGCTGACGTGAAACAGTCGTTGGGGGAGCGCTTCTTTGGCCGCCTGAATAAAGTACTAAATAGTCTTCTATCAGGCGGGAACAAGGTGCGCGCCTTCAACGGTTGGGTCATGCCGGTATTGATGTACTCTTTCGGCATACTCAAATGGACTCAGACGGAACTTGACGCCCTGGATAGGAGGGTCCGCACACTGCTGACCGCAAATCGGATGCATCACCCACGATCATCGGTGATGAGGCTGTATATCCCGCGGAAATGTGGGGGTCGTGGCTTCTTAAATGCTAAGACCCTACACAACCGCGAGGTATGCAGCCTTAGGGAATATTTCCTAGAAACCGACGTGGGTATGCATCGAGATGTGGTCGCTGTGGACAAGGGCCTCACCCCGCTCTCCTTGGCAAACGAGAACTGGCGCAAACTTAAAGTACTGGATACTAATGACCGCAGGGAAGTATGGCAGAGCAAGGAGCTTCACGGACGCTTTTACCGGGTCCTACATGGACCCGATGTAGATCTCTTAGCGTCCGTATCCTGGCTGCGCTTTGGTGACCTATTCGGGGAAACCGAAGGTTTTGTCTGTGCGATTATGGACGAAGTTATGATGACGAATAACTACCGGAAATATATTGTGAAGGACGGTACGGTTGACATCTGTCGGGCATGCCACCGACCCGGGGAATCAATCCGACACATTATTTCTGGTTGTTCTCGTCTAGCTAACGGAGACTATTTGCATAGACACAACCTTGTAGCCAGGATTATCCATCAGCAACTTGCTCTTAAATACAATCTTGTGGAATCTGAAGTACCGTACTATAGGTATGAGCCCGACCCAGTTCTCGAAAATGGCAATATCACGTTGTATTGGGATCGATCTATCATCACTGATAGGACTATTGTTGCCAATAAGCCTGACATAGTGGTGATAGATCGACAAGAGCGTCGCACAATGATTGTTGATATAGCTGTCCCTCATGACGAGAATCTCGTGAAGGCTGAGAAAGATAAAAAAACAAAGTATCTTGATCTGGCTCGCGAGGTTGTCGACATGTGGGAGGTGGATACAGCAGTCATTGTGCCGATAGTCGTGACGGCCAATGGCTTAATAGCCAAGAGCCTCGACGAACACCTAAGGAGGCTCTCGTTGGGCAGCTGGATCAAGGGCTTGATCCAGAAGGCAGTACTCCTGGACACGGCGCGCATAGTTAGGAGGTTCCTCTCTCAGGAGCCCTGACCACCGGTAGCTTGGACCCTATCCCGATACCGGTGGGATACTATTTTTTATATTTTTAAATGTTTTTATATTTTGATATTTTAATATTTAAAAATGTAAATTGTATGTTTAAACTATAAAATAAATGGAATAATAATAATATTCCACAACTATCACACAACGCCATCTAGTCCCAAGCTAAGCAGAGCTTGTGTTATGGGTACTAGACAACTGATAAACATACTTATATATTTCTAAATACATACATATTATAGATAAATTACACCCAGACACAGAACAAATGATCGTGCTCATTACACAAACATTTGTAATGTTATGGGGGATAATATTGTGGCGATTGTAGACACAGCCTAAACTCAGCGGGTCTGCGCCGGCCTTTAGCTGGCAGTTGAGAATATTGGAGAGTGGTTCGAATGTGGAAAGAGTAGTTTTTTATGACAGAGATGAGTTTAGCCCTTGGAAGGCACACATGCAATCATTTATAAATGAGTAATAAACGTAAAGTGCCCTGAATTTCATATTTTACTCCATACACACCGCAGCCTCGCAGTAAGCAAGCGAGTCCCCAAGCTACGAAAGCACCCTTATTGGAGCCCTGCGGCTCTTACAATATCAATGGTTCACCGTTGTTGCTCGAAACCTTCCCCCTGCATTTTTTGCTTCTTATTTTTTTTTCTGCGCTTCTTTTTACCTGCTTATATCGAAGACTGCAGTAAAAGCTTTGACGTCAATGAAGTTGAATGTTACCAATTTCTTGAAACTACTACATATTTCTTGACGTTTCTACTAATCAGATATTACTAAAAGTATTGTTTTTGGTATATTATTACGAAGCCACTTAATCCATTTAAATAAAAGTTACAAGAATCTAAACTTAAAAAAAAAACTGCATCTAATTTCCAATTCCCACTTTAAATAAGCATAATTTTCCCCTACCCACCTCGCGTCGCAGGGTGAGCGCGGGTGAATCGTCACTCATCGGCGGAGTCTTAGCGAATTCTTCGTCCGGAAGCCGGAGCTTGACATTTTCATAATGTCTGCACGGCCCGCCTCTCCCCCGTACTAGCAACTAGTATTCATATGATAATTTTATTTGAAGAACATTTGTTAGGCAGTAAGGAGACGGCTTTCGGTTTAAGCATTTTTCTATTAGGTTCGTGAAATTGGGTTTTATCTTAGTGGCGAACTTTTAAGGTCTATTTTCTAAGTCTTTTGGAATAAAAACTCCTCTACTCATCTCCCACCACCTCACTCCCAAAATCATATTTATTTAGGTTTCTCTAAATTGCCTCCTCCTTATAGTTTTTTCTCTAATCTATAAGTAAAGAACTAATTTCTGTATATTTTTCAAAATTTTAGGCTTAGTGGTTTCTGAGATAGAGGTCATGATGGATAATGGATAATATATGGTCATTTTTCATTTATTTTCTTAATTAAATACCCTTAAAACTGTATATTTTTAAATTATGAAAAAAAATATTTAGGACCCTCATAATGTCCTCTTTCATTTAATATGTCGTACGGCACATTTTGAAAAACTTTGTTTTTGAATTATCCGATTTTCACCCAAAAAGTGACCCCTAATATTCCAAATTAATTTATTTAGGGTACACGTTCGTATTTGGTTCACAGATATTCATGTGTGTACCAAATTTGGACTCTATCGGTCCAGCAGATTCGGAGCAAATTGGCTGTGACATACGGACAGACAGACACACGAGTGATCCTATAAGGGTTCCGTTTTTTCATTCGGACTTTCGGAACCCTAAAAATACAGTTAAAAAACAGTGGCACTCTGGGAGTGCCAACAGAAGTAAAAACTTGAACAAAAATGCCCTGTGCCATGCAGTGTCGGTGGCGGTGGCGCGCGAGTTCAATTGATTTTTCCCATCTCAAAACTGCCCAACGCGCCTAAAGAACTTTTCACTTCAAAAATCCCATCTGACAAAAACAACTAAATAGGTCCAAAAGTCCCTTTTCAAATAGTTTGATGCAGCTGGTGAAATTTATTTTAGTTCAATCACAGATTTTATACCACAAACTGCTTGAAAAGTGACTTGTTAAGAACATTTTAGTTGCTTTTGTCTGCAGGGTTTTTTGAAAATTTTCTATTTCTCTATGTCCTACATTTTAGTGTCTTATATTTTTCTAATTGTCTCCTCGAGCTCTTTATTTTGATACCTCATATGACCACGGCCAATGCAAAAGAAATAGACATAAAAACAAACATGCACTCTCGAAAAACATTACCGTCTTTCGGAAAAAAAACCTTCGAATGTCAATAAATAACAAAGTTTAACCGACAATTTGAACAATTCGAGTAGAGGACATGACCAGAATAAAGCTAAAGTTTTCTTAGATTATTAAAATGTACAAGAAGGTGTACCCGTAATTAACGTCATGAATGCGAACTTTTCTAAAAAAAACGTAGATACTCGTACATTACTGAGAATTCAGAAAAGCAAAAGCTCCTTGTCGTAAACCTCGTTGATCGCTCTTTAGATTAGTGAAAGCCGCATCAAATCTGTTCCGTGATTTAGGAGGACTTAACGGAAAAACAGACAGACGCGATGAGCGACTTTGTTTTTTTAATATTCTATGTACCTAGAGAAGAGATGAGATCACATCTTCAACCAACCAATTCCCACCTAGAGTTTCAAAAGCCTCCTCCACCAAACCTCACCTTTACAAGTAGGTATTCAAGCAATTTGGCGCGCGGTGATTTTCCGCGCATTCTTCACTCTCGCCGGCAGTTCGAGCACCATCTTGTAAAATTACTGGCCTTCAAGACTCTCGGGAAAAGTTTGAGAGCTGACTTCTAAATTTGAAAAGTTGAAGATTGGTGTGCTTTTGTAAAGATTTTTGAAAAAGAATTTAGTTACGGGGTTTTGGTGGGATTTTCTAGTGACGTTCAGTGGCTGTTTTAATTACATATTCGCAAATTGGTTCCTTATTGTGATCGTGATTTTTGTGTCTCAAGTGTCGACCCTGGAAAATATGTGATATCATTGAAACAAGCGCGATCTTGGTCAAATGAAGCTGAGAATTTTGTTGTACCCCACCGGAGCTTGCCGAGAATTCAGACGACTCTATTGAGTTGGAGTTCTTTGCAGTATTTGGTAGCGAAAGTATAAGGGGCTCAAGACAAAGTGAAGTGAAACCAAATGGGTATGAAAAAGCCAGACTTTCTATTCTTGAGTTACAGGAATAACAAAGATTATTAAAAGTCCGGTCAAAAGGATTGAAATCAGACAGGCTTCATTTTTATTGTCGCTAGACATTCGTTAGAACTTAGTTTTCATTGTGGTGAAATGTACAGGGTAACCCGCGAAATTAGAATTTTCTCACATTTTTTGCAATTTCTGGGTCAGTGTCAGGTTGCATGTTGGTCAAAATATGATTCGCGGCCGTAGCAAGTATGTATAAATAGAATTCTAATCATTAAAATCATCAATACAACTCTCTCAGAATTGATGTCAAATGTCATGTTTTCATGAAATAGTCATTCCAAGCACCTACATCAATAAGAAATTAGGTTGTATTGATAATTTTTAATAATTATCGTTCTGTAAATTACGCTACAAATCATATTTTGATCAAAATACAACCTGATACTGACCTGCAAATTGCAAAAACCGTAAGCAAAATTTGAATTTGCGGGTTAAAAAAAAAAACCCCTGACGCTTCCTCCTTAAAGCCAAAAAATCATCCTTCGCATATTCAAATGATTTTAGACAGAACTAATGCGAGTTTCCCAGTGTATAAGGTCATGGTGTTGGTGGTTGTTCATTATTAAGTAGGTTCTCTTTAAGAACATAGCCTTAAACCATTGAATTTTGAAAAGAAAAAGTTTGTACCAAGCAGCTCTAAAGGTGTAGGTACTAGCTTCTGCCAGCGGCTTCGCCCATGTGGAATTAATACTTCGCCCGTTATAAACTTTTAATTTCACCCTCTCAGGGGTGGAATTTCGAAAAACCATTTCCTAGTGGATACCTACTCTTCACAAAGAACACATCCTTAAAATTTCATGTCTATGGGACCAGCGGTTTAGGCTGTGCGTTGATATATCAGTCAGACAGTCAGGACTTTGAATTTTATTTATACAGATTTCATAGGAAAATGGTCAGTTTTTCTGCCAAGGGTCAACATATGTTCAGAAAAACAACAAAATAAGTCGACATAATCTTTATTGCACCTTTATTAAGCTTAAATCCTACTTTTGTACTATATACAAACGTGCCAATGCATTAACTATTAAAACATTTACTCCAACCCTAAAAATATTTACAACAGTGAAGTCTAAACAGTAACAATTTCTACTAACTACGTGCTTTGGCTAACATTACTCCATCTTTGGTTTTCTTTATTGCCTGATAAAAATATTAAGTAAATTTTCAATAAAATTACATCATAACTTTAACTCATAACTTTTGAATGAGCCCAAGAGCCCATTATAAAAAAAAACTTTGACAGTTGATCATTTAAAAAAGTTTCCGAATTTATTCTAAATTCAAATACAAACATCTTTGAAATGCGTGATGTGACTTTACTTCAACACATTTTAAAAATAGAAAGTTATCCATGTTGGTCTACTTTCGATTTCTACAAAACTGCTATCCAACCTCTTTTCTTAACTTATTTGGGGGCGTTCATAAAATACGTGAGATGTTTAAGGGGGGGAGGGGGTCGAGTCAAATCTCATCTAATCTTACGTTGGAGAGAGGGGGGGTCTCGGTAAATATCACGCAATTTTTTTCTGATTGAAACCAAAAAAAATATACTATTTTGGTCCATTTAATCCAGATTGTACATGCTAGCATTAATCATAAGCGTAATCGTAATACGATTAAGATCATTCACTAATTCGTTCGAAAGAAAATAATTTCATTCATACTTCGACGTTATACATCTACTGACTGTCAAACCACCATATTTGTTTTATACCAAATAGCTCAATTTAATCTGAATTTACGGTACAGTGACTCTCAGCAATATTGATTACTAGTCTTAACTAGTCGTAAATAAAAGCACGAAGAATTTTTTTTTTCTTTTTACAATAACAATCCAACGCGTTTACGTAAGAAACCCACATTTTGAAAAATCTCACGTGAGACTGGGGGATGGAGGAGGGGGTTGAATAACATCTCACGACATCTCACCAGGGGGGGAGGGAGGGACAGAAAATTTAAAAAAACACCTCACGTAATTTATGGACGCCCCCTTTGTAATAAAATTCTAATTTTCAATTTCAATGTTACTGGCCATACTTTCGTTACTATTCTCATTTAAATCAATATGAGTCTTTGGTTTGATTTCCGTCTTTTCCTTATCTTTTTCTTCGGAGAATTCTTTGCTATCTGTTCGTTCAACTTGACTCCTTTCTACGTCACATGGTGCAGGCATGCCGAAACCTGAATGACCTGGGTAGTACATGTAGGGAAGCGGCAGGTTGGGGTAGTTCACACCCAAATGTGGACCGTATAAAGACTGTAACACTGCTTGGTTGTAAGACTCTTGTAGCAAAGCCTTATATTCAGGATTCTTAGCGAAATCGACGCCGTAGACTCCAGCAAAGTGCTTCAAAATCGGCGAACTTTCTAGCAAATTCGATGGCGTAAACAGGGGATTTAGCGTCTTTCCCAGCATTGGGTTCTGGTAGGACTTCAAGTCTGGTATGCTCGGCTGTCCATTATTGTTCACCAGGACTTTAACAGCAACTTTCCTGGCATGGTTTGCGGCTGCTGCTGCGGCAGCAAGCATGCCATTTTCCTGCATCTGCAGTTGCTTTCTTTTAGTCTTGTACCGTCTATTCTGGAACCAGATCTTCACTTGGGTTTCTGTAAGTTTCAAACTCACTGCCAAGTCCGCTCTTTCAGGTCCCGAGAGGTATCTTTGCTGGCTGAATCTCCGTTCTAACTCGTATACTTGCGCATGGGAGAATGCGGCCCTTGACCGTTTTTTTCTTCCGCCATTTTGTGAGTATTCCGTGATGTTATAGTTCGGGGAATGCATAATTCTTGAGTCGTTGGTTGGTGTGGAGCATTTTCGCTGGTCGTAGTGAAGGCTGAAGGGTTTGTATGTGATGTCAGAGCTTGGTGAGGAGTTGGCTCTGCGGACTGGGGAGCCTGTTGTGGAGGAACGGGAGTCGTAGTCATCTGTAACAATGGAGATGAGGGTTAGTGTGTCTTTTGTTTTTAATTATGATAGAAAATGTAGCGTATTTTTTTTTTGAGTTGATTCTTAGGTAGGTATATGCCTCGATAATCAAAAATACCTATAAGTGCATAAGAGTGAATTATCCACTTTTTATAGCTATTAGTAGTCAAACGTCAGTTTTATTCCACGGATTAAAGATTTATATACCGAAGAGAGATGAAAAGACCTTAAAAAAGTTTTTTAATTTTCTTAATGTAAAAAGATTCTTGTATGTAAATTCTGAAATGGTGCTTACATTGTCACACATTAATTTATCGTAAGAAGATTTTTCCCGCAAAAGCGGCCAACGAAGCGGAATAAAAAAGACAGCGCTTTCAAATCAAACCAATCCAGGTACCAAACGTGACCCTATCAAAATAATCAAGCCAAAAAGCCACCACCTCCAAAACTCCAAACTCATTAGGCTAGCTTCACACGATCACATGGAATCAATTAAATTGCCTATCGGCGCACGCCATCCGCGTATAAAGGCGCCTACACAATGGATCCATTACGCAAATTGTCGCCGCTCATTAGACGCGGTAAAAGGATGCGACGGCACGGCGTAACAGTATTTTTGCGTGTGACGCTTTTGTTGAGTTCGGGGTCGTCTTTATTGTGTAGTTGTCGCTTTGACGCTAATTGATGTAAGTATGAACTAAAGAGGTAGGTATCGGGACGCCATTTGGCTTATCGACGATTTGGTGACTTTGTGGTTTTACGTAATTTGGTCGTATGGCATACCTACCTGCCTAACTGCTTTTGAAGAGTTTAAGTGTGTCAGAATGCGACAGCAGGAGTTAACAGTGTATCTTCACTGTCTTAAGTTCTGTAATCATCCTTTGCACCTAACAATAGCTTAGTATTTAAAGTCTTTGTGCGAGAAGACACCTTGAACTAATCTTAAAGGTAAGCCGGGACTTAACAATCAGCCTACAATCTTAACAATTCAAGAACATCTTAGACAATAAATTCATTTAATTCCATTATTATCTAATATTAACATAATAATACCTAATGACTTAGTCTTTGATTGTGACCCTGGAGGTCACACAAAATCCAATCACAAAAATTTACATTAAAACCGAACAATTTGGCAGCGAACTACAAACCTAGTAATTACTAAATTGAAAGGCTGAATGGCTTTAAGCGTCATCACTTATTATAATGAGGGGGTAGCGTAATCGCGCGAAGTGACGATTAAGTGGCGATGTCGCGGGGACGTACGACGCGTGACCGCGCGGCGGTGCGACTGGTGGGATGGTGTGAACGCACCATTACTTTCATTGTCCACCGGGAATTAGTGAAGCAGTGAATTTGGATCAATCGATAGTTGAGAGTTCACTTGTTTTAAATTTGGTCAAGTGTTTTGTTGTCACCAAGTATTTTTAGAGTATAATCTATACTCTATAGGTTTCTTGATTTTACCTTTGGGTCAGCCCTTTACTATGGGCCTATATTTTACATCGTTGTTAATCGTATCTCGATTTCAAAATGCTGTTCGATCCCCGCACGGAACAAATGTTTGTAAAGCCTACAAATAGTTGTTCCGGGTCTGGGTGTCTTGTGTATGTGACTTTTACATGTTGGTGAACGCACCCATGAAACAGGAATAATTAATTTTTTAATCTTTTTTTATTTTAATTGTTTATGAATTGTTTATTTAACATTGCTCTCTTATATTAGAAGCAACAAGACATATGTAACCAGGATTTTTGTAATACATAACATGGTTTAAAAGAGTGTCCATGGAGTGTCTTGCACGTTCTTCTCCGTAGAGATCTACTCCTTGGAATGTGCAATTAGCTTCATCTTTCTGTCTGACCGACTTATTGACAATTTAAAAATGCCTGTAAATGGTTTATTTTAAATAAATGATTTGAATTTGGAAAAATTCCAATTGTGGTACAACATTTTAAAAAAAGTCATGCCTGCTCAAAGAGACGATTCATAAAATCGGGACAAAACCTCCTCTAAATGATTAGTCAGTACTTAACCACACACGCCCTTCTTCCGAGTAGAAAAGGTTGAAATAAGAACTTGATAATCAGTGTTTAAACTAATCACATAGAACTTTTTTTTTTTACTTTATAGCCAATAGCTGCAGTTATTTTAATAGTCTTTAAAATTAGTCGCAATAGAATCCAGCCAAACAATAATGAGGAAGCTCTAGAGCTCTCGAACCGCATCAGCTTATTATTTCCAATTCGCTGTACCTACAACAACACGTCAATCTTCTGTTCCTAATGTGTTTTAGTCAGATAATAATAGTGCACTAAAACTAACACACACTTAATGGTGCACTACTAATATATAACACTAATAGGTACACACTTATTGGAAACTGCTTCATCATTGCACTCATCTTAGGCAACCATTACACGCTTATTCAAGCGTCACTCAATTCCAAAAGTCACGACTGATGGTTACATGATGCATAAATCAATGTATCGAGATTTTCTCATGCAACCATCAGTCACTGTATTAGACGATAGGTTATCTGTCAGTCACAACCTTGACTGTGGTTAAACTGACAGCAAAACCTATCGTGTAATGGACACCTTAGAGCATTAGCTGTGATGTGATTCGCGGTTTTACCCACCCGAGCTGTTACTTCGTTTTCGTTTAGTTTTCAGTCTGACTTTTTTTCTTCTTACTCAGCTCCTGAATGCCGTAGAGTGAGCTTAAACAGCCTATAATTTTCCTCAAGAATTGCGCTATCAAATGTTAAAAGTATTTTTCAAATCAGACCTATATTATTGAAGACTGGATACAATATTTAGTTTGTGATCTGTGGGTCATGAGAATCGTACACCGTTTGATGACATGGTGTTCTAAATGTGGCCAAAAAAAGAAAAAGGAGCTGCAGCAAGCAGATAAAAAGGAAAGGGCAAAGGAAGAGGCAAAACGAGTACCGCCATCTGTCCCGTACTAGAAGTAGGTAGTACGGGACAGATGGCCGAGTTATGTTCTTTTTTTAAATAATATTTTAACTATGTTCTTTACATTATAATAACATATTTATGTTGATTTTTAAGAGACTGATTATAATTGATTTTATTAAAAATAAAAGTATTATTGTGAGCTCAACATTTTCAATTTTGTTATCGTTTGAAAAAACTATGGCCAACTCTAACGGATTTACCCTATGTCCACCGATTTCTCTGTCAGTTGTGAATCGATTTTCGAAATTCTTTCCCATATAAATTTTATCGAAATTGCTTCAGAACTTTTTGAAAAAGTCATAGATGACGTTTTGTCTTCTCCAATTATTTTTAGTTCTCTGTAGTCGGTTGTATTTTTGTAAAAAGTTTTTTATTTTATGCTACATATTTAGAAATTGGAAGGAAAAGAGAAGAGATAGAAAAGAGAAGAGATTAGAGATAAGATAGATACTCCAGTTTGTAATGGGTGATTGTTGTCTATTTTTGATTTAAACTTTTATGAGTTTTAAGTGGGCGAAAGTTTAACTACTTACTGGGTTATTTTAGGTGGGCATTAATGACGTACAATGAGTAAGGGATTGCAAAAGGGTGGTAGCGTTTTCCTGTCGGGAAAAACCTATAGCGATGGATATAAATAAGTAGGTAAGTAAATGAGGTGATCATGGTTATTTGCTTTTTGACCGTGTGATTGAGAGCTTTGACAATTTAATTTGCAGTAAAATGTTTAATTACTGAATTTACTGACTGATCATAATAAAAAAAAAATTTAATTCAGGTTAATAGACCCACATTGGATAATTTGAAAAATAAGTACAGCGAAACTCATTAAACATAATACAATATAATACACAAAAAAGTTCACAATAGTCAATAAACAAATAATAATACAGGTACCTAATAAAAAGTGAGAAACCTGTATTATAAGTTCATTTGAACTTGTTTTTTAATGTCCAGTAAAGCGCCGCTGAGCAGATATTATTATGTAGCTAGGGTACCTACGTAACTTGCAAATTATTCACGTAGGTAGGTACCCACAAGTCCATATTTATTTATTTATTTGGTATCCGCACGGTTTGTGCATTTAGCTATTGTCAAGTTTAGAAAGTATTCAAAACCTTGAAAATTTTCTACGGACAAAAAAAATAACTAAAAAGTATTTGATTTTAAAATACAGAATATAATCACTTTTTCCATTAGAATGCGGATGTAACACATTATATTGTTGTTGCAGTATTTGGCAGCAAATATGTCGAGTCAGCCTACTCGGCAAGCTTTGCTGAGGTAGTTAATACTACAATAAAATTCTTAGCTTCATTGTAACGAGATCGCACCTGTTTCAACGATGCCGCATATTGTCCAGTTGTGTAAACACTTGATTTTATATCACAATATCTACTAGGAAACAATTTGCGAATAATTAATTAAAACAGTCAATTTCACTCGAAAAAATCCCGCCAAAAATCCACAAGTCCACTTAATAATAGATGTTTACGGCTAAAATAATTTCGTGCAAAAAGTTATAGCCCACATACTAGTGTATTCATGTTACTTATTTAAATTTCTGGACTTACGCACATTATTAAGTGGTCAATATTAGATAAGTGTAAGTGATTATGTTATGGCGAATGCGGAGTACCAATTCAAACCAATTCTGGTTTGGTGGTACAAAATCAAAATTTAAACTTTAGACAGACTGTATAAAATAGTTTTAAAATATATTATAGCTACAAAAATCAGATAAAAGATCAGGCAACTAAGCTGAACAGAGCTGATGCTCATATTCAACACAATTTGAAGAAATTAGATTTTACATATAAATCAGATTTTACTTTTAGGGTTTTAAAAATATCAAAGACTAACCTGATAATTCCGTGACAGGATACTGGTTCTTCCTCGACATATCCAGCGCGCCATCACCACCGAAGTCCCGGTAGCCATTGCAGTCATCATAATACTTCAGTCCCTTTTCCAAAGACTCCTTCTTCACGCCATAACCATCATCCTTGCTAAAGCAACTGGCCGGTTTGCCCAAAAAGTTCATCTTCCCGCCAAAACTCTCCGCACAAAACATTCCATTTTCAAATTCACACTTTCCCTCGTTTTCTTTCGTCAAAATGTCATTTATAGAAAATGGCGTCGTCAAATTAGGCTTCTCACAATCTTGTAACGTTAAAGAGTCTTTGAAATTCTTCAGTTTTGATTCCATTTTTATTAATAATTCAAACACATGAGTTTACACTTCACTGCGCGGTCCCGACTCACCGCAAAAGCGTTCCTCAAACGAATAAACTTTGGGTGATAGATTGCCCGCCCGTTTGACGTGTTTAAGCCTTAGAGGGAGATGGAGCTATATGGGTACTACTAGTGTGCGTTCAAGTTAGAGGAGGACAGCGATACTTTAAGGCGGTCGTTTTTTAAAAAAGCTCCTGAAGTAGCGTAAGTAGTGGGGATCGTTGAGTTTTTCTTGAAGATGTTTACGTGGATGCGATTTGATCGCTTAGGTCACATGCAGATTGTAATGCTGTCGTGTAGTGGCCATTGAGTGGAAGATTTCAGCAGAAAATTGGCGGCCACGTTCAAAATCGAATAGAAAGATTAATTTCATTGATAATGAAGTTAGTTTCCGAATTTGCTTTCATTGGAAAGTATAAAAAATATACAATAATAATATACAATATAAAATTAGGTATCGAAAAAAAAAAAATCTAATGATGTAGGATGTAGGTCTGATAATATTATCTAATACGTTATCCTATTAAAGTGGACTTTTTATAGCCAGCGGATTCACCCGCGTGGAATTAGCCCCCATTATACATTATAGCCTACTATTTCAAACTATAATCTATCTTTGTGCCAAATTTCATCCAGTACCATTCCGAATTTGCTTTCATTGGAAAGTATAAAAAATATACAATAATAATATACAATATAAAATTAGGTATCGAAAAAAAAAATCTAATGATGTAGGATGTAGGTCTGATAATATTATCTAATACGTTATCCTATTAAAGTGGACTTTTTATAGCCAGCGGATTCACCCGCGTGGAATTAGCCCCCATTATACATTATAGCCTACTATTTCAAACTATAATCTATCTTTGTGCCAAATTTCATCCAGTACCATTCAGTTGTTTTGGTATGATTGAGTAACAAACATCCATTCATCCAAACTTTCGCATTTATTATACTTATTATTCAATAAGCAGATAATCCTATTATCTGCTTATTGAATTAAAACGATTATCGAAACACATTGTAGGTAGCTATCAAAAATCCTATAGATAACTGCAACTTGCAGAGCCTGATACTCGTAGATCTTTGAATCAAATTAGCTGTGGATTAGGTGAAACAGTATAAACCTTAAAAAGAGTAATTTATGTTGGTATGACAAAATGTTTTTCTATTCAATCGTTCCTATTGAAATCTTAACTGGGTGTTAAATAAGTTAGATATCAGATATTAGCTGAAAATGTCTGCCAGAACCAACTGAAACGTGCAGAACATTATACAGGGTGTAACGAAAAGGTGTGGTCATATTTTAAGAACCGGTGTAGTGATATGAACAACATTCTCTAAGAAAAATATAAATTTCCCATAAAAAAATTGGAATTTCCATACAAAGTTATCGTCAGCTGATCAATATTTGTATGAGAGGTAAAAAAACAAATTGAGAATTTCCTCAGGTTTTCTTGAAGAAAGTAGTTCATATGGATGGATGGGCAGATGCAGTTCTTAAATATGACCACACCTTTCCGTTACAGCCTGTAGATCTTTCAATCTCAAGATAACTATTTTTATGAACAAATCTGTAATAACTGACATAATGTAGTTGAGAAAGAGCAATAGAGAATAAACAGACATATTAATAAAACTCACTAACCATATGCTTAGTTTAAATACTGATTAACCCTCTTTTTAGGGTTCCGTACCCCAAGGGTCCAAACGGAATCCTATTGCTGTCACTCACGTGTTCGTCCGTCCGTCGTCTGTCACAAAATTTCGTGCCGAAGAATTTTTTAACTTCCCATTGACTTAGGAACTTGAAATTTGGTGATATATTTTTTATTATTACGTAGGTATATTTTACTAACAAATACCAAAATATTGATTTTCCTCATATGGTACGGAACCCTAAATGTGCGAAGTCTCACACGCACTTCACCGATTTTTTTAAATTTATTTAATATCATTGTGATTAAAGGATTCTTAATTCAAATTCCTCTTAGTATGTAGATTTAAAATTAAGGTCCTGCTAATTAGTGTCTATACTAATCACATGTTTATTTATTTTATAAATAAGGCCCATAAACGCTAAAGCTAACCATACTACGTATCGTTACGTATGTTTATTGTTATCAATATCTCAAACTAGTTGCGCCCCGCGGTTTCACCCGCGTAGACCAGGATACAAATTAGCCTATGTGTTAATCCAGGGTATAAGCTATCTACAAACCAAAATTTATCCAAATCAGTTCAGCCATTTGAGCGTGAAGAAGCAACAAACATACACACTCACAAACTTTCGCCTTTATAATATTAGTGTGATAACAATAACACAATAAATCATTGTTACAGCAGCCAATCCGCGCAAACCCCACTATGTCGCTGCACCGTCCATACAATCCAATTTCCTTAGGCGCCGTTAACGCGCGCTTTATCAGTAAGTACTTGACAAGTGTCTATCCATCCCTTTCGCACCTACACCCATCGCCCATGCCCTAGTTTCCCCGTCCCTTTTCTCCATTAGAACCGGCCAATCACGACCGAGCATCTCTTGTGACGGACCAATAAAAGAAGTGGGTGAGTGGAAGTGTCAACATAAATTTTCTTTTTTAATTTTTAAACGAAGAAAATTCGTTCTTACGTTTTTTGTTGAGCATGATTTGGAAGCGCTCGCCATGTTTCCGATTCCGACTTTCTTGAGAATTTGGGATTTAGTTTTGGTTTGGCCGGTAGTGTGGCAGTTTTATTTATTTTAAGATAGGACTCATGATGTAGATTGGAAAAAAAATGTTGAAGTGAAATTGGGAGTACGAAGACCTGAAGACGAGACTTGAATGTTGGCAGACAGATTAAAATTATTATGTAGATAAGCATTAGGTACCTACACAGAAATCGCGGTATTGTAAAAACTACATGTTTTCTATATTGAAACAGCGTATCTAGTTGAATGTCTATCCCAAATGGAAAGTTACGGGCCCCTTAATAGATTTCAACCATTTATAAATACTTTCTAGTAAAGTTGGCATAGGTTTCAATAAGAAAAACGATTTTCATTAATTCTTAAATGAGCCAAATCTTTCTCGGAAACATGAAACACAGCTTCGTTTCAACATACGGGTACTTTTAATTTAAAAATAATACAAAGAAAACGTTAGGTACTCGTATACTTACTTATACAAACCAATCGAATATAAATTGACCCAAATAAAGCACTTAACCTTAATACCAAAGACAATAAAACCCGAATTAAACCTCCACTTAATATTCGAGTAGAGTATAATCGATGCTCGGCTCGATTGATTGATTATGTATATTACCGACTAGCTGTGTCCCGTGGTTTCACTCGTCGTTTAACTTTTTGCTCGGCCCACTTGATGAAATTTGGCACAGAGATGAATTGTCTACTGCCTTTTCTCAACTAAGTATCTTTTTTTGAAGTGAAAACTTTTTTAGCGGCGTTGAGCACATTTCTTGGGATGGGTATAAAAAATGTTCAGCTCGCGTCAGGACACGTGACCTGATCAAAAATTCGTAAGACGATTCCAAAATATTCAAAAATGCACAACGTTAGTGTTCAAGTTTTCACTTCTGCCGGCACTCCCGGAGAGCAACCCGTTGTCTTTCTTTTTTTCTTCTTTTTTTTTGGGGGTCGGAAATCATCCAATGAAATCTCCCGCTCGAGGTGGAGCGGGAGGGCGTGTTAGACTCTTACTAACTAAAACTCACCCCTGTTCTTTCCCTGCCCTGAGTACCCAGGGGCGCGGTAGCTCTGTTTCGAATTTATCCACAACTCCTCGGCAGATTTCTCAACTATCTTGGGGTCGGCTTCCAGTCTAACCGGATAAAGCTGAATATCAATATTTTACAATGATCTGCATCTGACCTCCACATTCCAGTTACTGGGTAATACGATATCGCTTGGTAAGACTGGTTGTCAGACTTTCGGGCTTCTGACGACCCGTAACGACTGTCAAAGATCCACGATTGACATCCGGGACCAACGGCTTAACGTGCTTTCCGAGGCATGGAGGAGTCTCGATTTGTAAAGATGGTCACCCATCCATGGACTAACCCCGGCAAGCGTAGCTTAACCTGATGGATCGACCCATGCGGCTGATATTACTTTAGCCACGAGCTCCTCACACAGAGCACAGAGAGGCACAGAGATGAATTATAGTCTGGATTAGAATATCACACTAATATTATAAAGGCGAAAGTTTGTGAGTGTGTATGTTTGTTACTTCTTCACGCTCAAATGGCTGGACTGATTTGGATGAATTTTGGTATGTAGATAGCTTATACCCTGGATTAACACTTAGGCTACTTTTTATCCTAGTTCACGCGAGTGAAACCGCGGGACGCAGCTAGTAGGCTATAATTGATAGTGGGGGAACTACTAATTCCATACGGGCGAAGCCGCTGAACGAAGCTAGTATGACCTCTATAACCTTCATCAATAAATAGGACTATCAAATGCAAAATTTTTTTTCAAATCAGACTAATAGTTACAGAGATTAGCCCGTTCAAACAAACAAACTCTCCAACTTTATTATATTAGTATAAATATAATATCGATATGGCTGGCTGACCGCAAACACTTATGAACACTTAGCTCTGACCACTTACGAGAGCACAGAGGTGGGGAGCGGTAGAGTCGGTTGGGTGGTCATTAAATATGTGTGTGGTCAGTGGTCACTCTTTTTTATTACAGGCTTTTATTTAACTTGCAATGTTCGTATGTAGTCATCCACTTAAAATTTGCCATTTGAGATTTTTCGACTACTTATTGGTTTCCGATAGAGCTGAAATTTGGCATACTTAGGTACTTACGTAGGTAAGTCCGGTGACAATGCAATATTATGATACCATCGAGCTTTATTATATTAGTATAAACTTAGACTATGATAGGTTATAGACGGAACGTCATTGGACATTAAATGAAGCAGGATCGTTAAAATGTGTGAGTGACCTCGACGAACATAACGATGACGTATCGGCTTCTCATTTTGTCTATGTGAGCTTATTTCGCGTGTACAGATACAAGCCGGCTTCTCATTCTGGTACTTCAGATTGCTGGATTTTGACACTCCGTTTAAAGCCTTTCATAGTCTAAGAATATAAATATATAATATCAACATGGGTTGTTGATCGCAAACACTTATGAACACTTAGTTCTGACCACTTACGAGAGCGTAGAGTGGGTTGGGTGGTCATTAAATAGGAGTGTGGTCAGTAGTCACTTTTTTTAAAAACGATTGTTTTCTTCGGTGACGCATGATTTAAGACGACTTGTATTTAAGGCGCTATTAGCTGCCAACGACCTTGAGTGGTTAGCTTGCGTGTTCTGCGCTGATCTCACGTAACGCGTCGTATGTCCACCCAGTAATACGACTTGTCCATCAAGGAGCGCTGTCCGAAATTAAACGCATTATTAATTTATTACACATAAAACAACAAGTATTAAACTAAAACACTGAGACTAAACAATAGATAATTAAATGATCTTTAAAATGGTGAAGGTTTCATAAAAATACGCTTTATAGTTTTTGCGTGATTCTCAATTTTTTGTTCGCGTTAGACATAACTTTACATATTAATTACACAATGTTATAAAAATATAATTTCAAATATTCTCAGATCAAATTACGACGGAAATAGTCAAGAGAGACATTTTTTTTTTTCAAAGAAATAAGACAAGTCGTTTAAACGTGATGTTCAATTAAAAACCATTAAAAGTCGTATAACAGCGCCTTAAATATGTAGTCTATGCCAGCTCAGTTACTTTATTCCAAGTCTTACTGTAGAAGAAGCTAGGTAATAATCCTACTAATATTTATAAATGCGATAGTTTTGGTTGGTTTGAGTTTATTTAAGGCGTTCTGTCAGTCCTTCTACACGAGCGGTCTGTGGGTGTCATATACGAGCCGAGCCTACAACGTCCTGCGCGTACAATACAACAACGCTTTCAGGATGCTGTTGCGATTGCCGCGACGTTGCAGTGCGTCGGGAATGTTTGCTGAGGCTCGTACGGATGGCTTTCACGCCATAATGCGTAAGAAAGCGGCATCGTTACTGCAACGCTTGCGTAGCACTCGGAACAGCATCCTGAAAATGATTGCTGGCAGAGTGGACTGCCCCATCCAAAGACACTGGGTGGGGATAAGTTTAGGCATAGCTTAATTGATGTAAGTACTAATAACACTAACATAGCATGTAAGCACAATCTGTTACTAACCACTAACAACTTATGGACTGTAAGGTCTGAAATAAAGATATTTTTTTTTATTTTTTTTTTTATTTTTTTTTAAGTTGCTTGGATAGATGTGTGTTACTCTATCAAGCCAGAACAGCTGAACGGATCTGAATCAAATTTGGCACAGAGATAGATTATAGTCTGGAATTGATACTTGATTAATTAAATAAATGCTAACTTATTTAGTTAATTAAGTAAAGACTTGCCTTGCGAGGTTTTCTTTTTTTTGAGGGGGTGGGAAATCATCCAATGACTTCTCCATTTCTGGGTGGAGCGGGAGGGCGTGTCAGACTCTTACTGACTAAAACCCACCCCTGTTCCTTCCCTGCCTGAGTGCCCAGGGGTGCGGTAACTCATTTTCAGAATTTATCTGCTACCCCTAGGTATGCAGGCACCGGCCACGATGGGCCCCGTCAGTGGTGGCTGACGCTCATCTCTTTGAGGCGCACGTGGAACACTACGCGCCGTCGACTCACGGGCCTGGTGCTGATCGGGCGGTGAGCTACCCACTTCTCGCCATACGCAGGCCCGGGTGCCTTGCGAGGTTGTCGACATGATGTGGGATGTGGGCTCAGTGATCATTGTAGGTACCCATAGTCGTGTCAGCCAATGGCTTAATAGGTTTAATAGCCTCGAGCAACATCTTAGGAGGTCTCCTTAGACTAGACAGCTGGATCAAGGGCTTGATTCAGAAAACGGTACTACTGAAGCAAGCCGCGTATAGTGAGAAGCTTCTCTTTGCAGCCCTGAACGCCAGTAGCTTGGACCCTGTTCCGGATATGGATGGAACACTACTATTTCTGGTGACTATTTCTAAATATCTTTTTTATCTGTATGTTAAAATATTTAAAAATTGATTTCTTTTTTTTTCACCTACATATTACTGAGTTATATTTTCTTTGTAAAATATGGCGTCTGGTTGTCGCCATATTGTATTTTGATTACTGTCATGTCTTTAGTAGCACTCGTAAGATTAAGACGAATCAATTGACGTAAGAATTATAAAAATTGGCGCACGCGTTTGGTCATACATACATAAGTTGATAAACACGTTACGGTAACGAACGTACTAGACTATACTTACATACATACAAACTCTCGAAAAATATTCCTTACTCTCCTGGGATAGTCGGGAAAATCGAATCCAGCTGTAAGCATTCATGGGTCTATGGCACCACTTGATGGCAACCGATATCCTGAGCGAACATCATCTAAATGAAATATAAAACGCTTACAACAACAGCTTCCTTATGTGAGGAATAGCTATCTGTGGGTACTTATTGTGGGGTCAGGATAAGTGAGTTCTGTTTGTAAGTTTGCAGAAACTGAAATAATAATTTAGTTAAACGTTTCGGGAACACTTTCATGGCGCGCACAATTATGGAATGGAATTCCTTGCCGGAGTCTGTGTTTCGTGATAGCTACAATCTTTAAGTTGACTTAAAGAGCTTTATTCTTGAGAGTGAATAGGTTAGGCACCTACTTCTAGGTAAGTGCTCCAATTTCGACCAAGTCATCGCTTACCATCAGGTGAGATAGTGGTCAAACGTGAGTGACAAGGTATGATCATGGTAAGCTACGGTGTAATGGGCAGACTCCATTATTAGGTAGGTACTAAGAATTTCCTTCGAACTACACTTTATTTGAATCCAGGCAAAACAGCACAGATCGCCATAACAATGCTGTAAGGAATAAAGAATATAATTATTGTTGATTAGTTCGTCAATTGGTTTTCAAAGAGTAGAACCGGAAGCAACCTCCAAACACGAGAACGATTGATCATTTCTTTTTCTACACTTCAAACACTTTGTTCAAACTATTCAATTTAAGAACATCAATAGCTTTTTTACTTATAAACCAATCCCAAATGAAAGAAAAAAAGTGCCCTTCAAAACCGAAAAATCAATGAATGAACATCAAAATAGCTTCACTTCCAAACCATTCGATTTTCAAACAAAGAAAAAATGGCCACTTACTTAAACAAAGGAGTTCTTAATTGAATCGAATAGAGGTGTAATTGATTCAGTCGATCGACTTACAAAAGATAATCGAGTGATCACAAAAGGAAGAGTCGAGTTGATGTGTTCCGGATTGTTCGGGTGCGTTCACCGTGAACGTGGTGTGTTTGATGAGGGGAGCGGTATTTGCATTTGAAGGAATGGATTATTTTGGTTCTTTTTTAAATGCTTAGAGGGATGTTATTATTCTTTGAGATAATAATTTCATTATTTTTACATACTTCTCTAGAATGGAGGTAATTCAAAGTCGTGTTTCCCTTTAAAATGGTTCGGTTGAGTTCAGAAGACAATTTCCAGTTATCCATGCATTAAATTTTAGGCTTAATCTAAGGCTTACTCCTCTTTAATAAACCTTAGTATGTGTGAAGCGCTATAAGTATTAAATAGCACTTCGCGAAAATAGTACTTTTTGATGCAAATGCAACTCTCTCATTACAACCGAGGCGGCATACACGCCCGAACCGAAAGCGTGGCCGTTTTGGAGCCGATAAGCTGCAATGTTAGTAAATTCAGTGCTGTAGCGAAGAGCTGCGTGTTGTTTTAGTAAAAATTAAATGCTCATTATGAATAATTGTCGAACTGTTAGTACTTCACAAGATTTATAGAGTAGGTTAGTGGGAAAGAGAAAAGGGCGGCAAGTAGACACCTTGAGAATCGCTCTTTGAGCTCTTTCGATGGGTAGTAATAAAGTTTTACATGCTCCACCCAACCAATCCCTGCTTCCATATGTTGTTTGAAGGTTAGAGTTTCATCAATTAAAACACCCAAATATTTTATTTTATTGGCCTTATAATATAATATTGGTACACACAAACGGTCAATCTGCAGGGACTGTACAACAATGAGCATACAACGTTAAAGGAATATGAGAAGCTTGTTTGCGCATCGAAAACTTTATTTAATTTGTCTTATCCGCATTTAGAGTTAGTGAGTTATGCTGAAGCCATTTATTTACAATACTGAAGCCGTCTTGCGCGAGCTTGTAGACTTCATGTTCCGATACAGCCGAAAAAAGAAAAACAGTGTAATCAGCGTAAGATATTATTGTGCCATGCTTTAGCTTTATATTACAAAGGTCATTTATGTATATTAGAAATAAAGTGGGCCCTAAAATACTTCCTTGGGAAACACCAAAAGACGTATTTTTTTTTGGTCTGCGCTGAGAACACTGCCAATCTTCACGCACTGGGTACGGTTTTCTAAGTTTTTAAAGAGTTTCAGCTGAATGCTTCTTATGCCCAATGTCTCAAGCTTGCGCAAAAGGATAGGAATAGAAGCCGTGTCAAAAGCCTTGGCGAGGTATGGTTACCCTTGTCAAGTTCTTGAGCCAGATAGTCAGTTAGATGATGAACGGCATCGGCAGTTGAATTTTTAATGCAGTTTTATCGTAGTTGCTCTTAACTTTTTTGAGTAGATCATTACAAAAATTATGATATCTTTTATGACAATTGCAACATAGCATTATCTGGGTGAGATTTAGCTTTCATGTGCAGTTTATCTCTATGCTTCATACAGCGGATAAGTCCTGTCGTGATCCAGGGTTTTATGTTGCAATTTTTGTTGCTCAATTGCGATATAACCGTATTTTTCTGAATTGCATGTCGTAAATTTTCTATTACATACAACATACAAAACTGCGGGTCAGCGGAATTATAGACTGGATCAAACTTGATGACGCGCAAATCTTCTTCAAGTTTATTTATATTCAATTTCGAAATTGTGCGAGTGTTTTGCTTAGGTAAGTTACAATCTAGAGTTAGTAGGGCAGCATTATGATCGGTTATTGTCGAGTTAACAACGAGTGCAAGTGAGGGGTAATTTGTTTTAAGTATGACATGGTCCAAACAGGAGCCACTGTGATGTGTATGGAAGGTGTGTGCGGGGAGCAGGTCGTGATATGCGCATAGTTTGAGGTAGTCCTGAGCAGACGCATCAGTAGGTACTAGGAAGTACTGATATTAATATCACAGTACTTGTATCGGAAGAATATTGATATTAATATCTCCAATTACAATCGTATTTTTGATGGATGACAGGTTCTGCAAGCTATCATTCAGCGAGTCAGTAAAATTGCTAATATTTTTGAAGGATCAGGTCGATATAATGCTAATTAATATTGCAAAGTTTGATCCAATCTTCACCGCCAAACTGTTGCAGTCGTGCATATTAGGTTCCTCAACAGAGACCTTCAAATGATTCCTTACATAAACTATCACCCCATCATTTTGATTGTAATTCCTACTACTTATTTTGTACAAATTATAACCCGGTATTAGTGGAATGTTATATTGCTTGGCAAGCCAGCATTCGGTAAAAACACTAGCGTCACTATTTATGTTTAACCGTTGTTGAAAGGTGCAAAAGCTATCATAATTCTTAAAAATACTGCGAATATTCTGTGTTAGTACGGTCAATGGAGTTTTGTAGCCGGAAAGATATAGTTTGCAATTTTCAGCTTCACAAAATTTTTACTCAGATACAGAGAAACTATCTAATTCGTTAATGATATTGTTTATCATCATAATAATTATGGTAATAAATACAAATATAAAAAATACAAAAAAAAAAAAACTTAAAAGGTCTAAATAAATTACTTATTAATTAACGGCGCTCTTAGGCGCCTGCATAATCAATGGAATTTATGTATCTTTTTTCGACCATTATTTTCGCCGGGCAGTCAGTAGCGCCTGTGTTGTGCTTGTCTAGTTTTTTGAAATGAAAGCAAGTAGCGCATTTCGGCTCATCTGCCTTCTTTGGACATTCTTTGATTGAGTGCCCTTGATCGCAACAGTGACCGCAGGTGTAGGTCGTCTGCCGACAGTAACGATGTGCCATGTTTTTATTAGGTTAATTTCATTAATTGTATATAATTTAGTTTACTAACATAGATATAAGTCAAAATGTTACTAATACTAAGAGTTATGTTGCTCGAATAAATAATTGAATTATTATTATTATTATAGCCGTTATGATCAGGATACAGATAATTAACACTAGAAGGTGTGCTAACGAACTTATTTTATTTGACAGACGGTGTTGTTATCAAGGGAACGAATTAAATATCCAAATGAATGAATGTTGTGGCTAAAGTCCAACATGAATTTTATTTTGCGTCATTTTTTACTTTACATTTCATCTTATACTGCCATCTAGCGGAACGCATGTACAACAGAAACATAAATTCAAGAGCAGTTTGCCACCAATGGTTGCAGTTTTACTACTCGACAACAGATAGCGCTGTAGTACATATTTTCCAATTAGATATTTCTCACATGAAAAAATGAAAAAAAAACCTTTACAGAAATACTTCACGTTTTATTCAAGTTTTGAAGCATATTATTATGTCTAGACTAGATGTCTAAATAATGATTCTTAGTAACATTGTTTATTTTTAACTTTACTACTCGCCAATAGATGGCGCTGTTAACTACACGTTCTTCCGATCATTGCTGTTGTGGATAATTTCAATTACAGATAATTAAGATGTTTCCTAATTTAAAAAATAAGAATAATTTTCTTGAGTGTGCTTAAAAACACTAAATCCATATCAATTTAGATAGCTACATAGTTATAACTAGAGTAAGTAACCCCTCCAAAGCTTCCCCAGACACTAACCACATGGTTGATGGTCGTGTCATGTTTGACCGGCGTTTTATTCTGTAATTGATACTATAATCGCCCCCTGTTGTTGTGTACGAAGATTTACGTTGCATTTAATTGACTACCCCATAGCGATATAGTGGGGGATCGGGAATGTAAGGGGGGCTTTTAAATTGAAATTGAATATTGAAGGTTTTATTTACTATATTTAACTACTTACCTACTTATTTTGCCAAAACAATCTTTTCAACACACTCACCGCTTTTAGGCTTGTAATGTGGTGCATTTTGCACTAGAGCAGAAAAGTGCAGCGGACAGCTCCCGACACAATTTATTATTGTATCAGGCTGGTCGCCCGCCAGCCCCCACTGGTCGCCGGAAAGCCCCACCAAGCCGCATGAAAAAAAAACCATTCTCAAAAAGTAATTTCTCTCAATTATTACCTAAGTTTTACTTATTATTTTTCGAGTATGTTGAAAAACGTCGTTTGATACAGGTGGGTAATTATCACTAGTCTCTCGGCTCCAAAACAACCTCGCCTCTGGCTCGGGCGTGTATTTCGCCTTGACTGCAATGACAAAGTCGGCCCATTTAGCTGGACCCGCCAGTATGGGTTGTTATTTAACAGAAAGAGAAAAATAAAATCAGTTGTACCTAGTTCAATTTTGCCCCATTTCTTTGCTCCATTTGTAGTGCTCACGTAATAAGTTTTAAGTACTTACAAGAATACAAAAACAAATTTTTAGGGTTTCGTAGTTCTAACAAGGACAAGAAACCCTTATAGTTTCGATCTGTCCGTCTCCGTCCGAAGCTTAGCTCAAAGACTTTTAGTACTAGGAAGCTATATTTATGGATGGATATACAATTAATCACGCCGACAAAGTGATCTTTTATTATTATTTATTACTATACAATTACATACATAAAATTACAATTAATGAGGCTTTCAAATTGTACGTGGGCACTAGATTAAGTCCACTGACACCCAAGCTAAGATTAAACATGTGTTATGGGTGCCAGGGCTCTCACATAAGGTTTGCAGAAGTTAGCCAATAAAAAGTTTCAACAAAATAGAAAACCTTCAAAATAAAGTAAATAATTAAATTAAATTACACTAATCAATAAATCCAATAGATTAAAAATTACATTAAAATTTTGAACTAATATTGAAATTAAGTATACAATGGTCTTTATAGAATACATTAAGAATAAACAATAATTCAAATCACATATATAATTAGCCATTAACTGTGATAATACAAATTAATTTAAATTTAACAATGAAACAATTACAAAAAGAGAAAACATACAAATTGGACAATTCATGCCAATCATTCTTTGTGCCGTATTTGTTGAGTGTCTGTTGTGTGCATGCGCGCAAGTATTATTTTTGAATTACAACTCAACCAGGTCTTCTACCTCCTCGTAGTTTAGTGACATTATCAACTGCGACAGCCTCTCCTTGCACTCATGAGAATTTAATGTGTAGATATTGCACTTTTTGTTTACCGCATTGTACAGGCGACTGCCCAAGACTACAAAATGTCGTTTAGCCAGTTTGGATCTATGACATGACGTTCGACAGTACACACTTGGGTCGACCTGCGCTTCGAGAGATGAAGGGGATTGTAACAAAGAGTTTTATGTTTTTTAAGAATCGTTCCAAGCACAAAGAGCTGCCTCACGGTCATGACCTGACAATCTTTATACAGTTGTGTGGTACTGTACCGAAAGTGTTTATGAGTCATGACCTTGAGCTCTGCTCTCTGCGCTCTTTCCAGAAGCAAGAGGACCGTCTTTGGAGCCCCTCCCCAGACTGTAATACCAAAAGAGAGTATTGACTGACACAGCGAGAAGTAGACCATGCGCAAAGTTTGTGTATCTGCACTCCTGCGTAGTTTCCTGAAAATTGGCATAAGTTTTCTGACTCTTCCTGTCAAACGACTTATCTGCAATTTCCATGAGATAAGGTTATCTATGTCAATGCCAAGATACCGCACACTAGTTGTTCTGGTCATTGAGAGGCAAGTACAACAGTCTGATTTACCATCACATGTATGGGCTATGATAGAAAATGTCTCATCAGGCTGTGTAGAGGATTTCATTGAGAAAGTTATGTACTTTGATTTCTGCACATTTAGATTAAGTGTGTTGGCAGATAGCCATGACATGACAATGGTTATTGCTGATTGAGCTCGATTACGGACCTCAATCCAATCCCGACCATGCACTAATAAGGCGGTATCGTCTGCGTAAGTGTAAATATGGCAATTTGGGATAGATAGATTACAGAGGCTATTTACATAAATTAGGAACAGCGTAGGCCCCAAAATCGATCCTTGAGGAACTCCAAAGGATAGGATATGCTCTTCACTCATTAATGTGCCAATTTTTACACACTGGGTCCGTTCCGAGAGGTAACTATTAAAAATAGCCAGTGCACAGCCCCTCACACCCATCCTCTCAAGCTTGGACAGCAGGATAGGTACAGAGACGGTTTCAAAAGCCTTAGATAGGTCTAGGAAGATACCAAGGCATTTAGATTTAGCATCAAGAGTCCTTACAGCATTGTCAATAAAGGCAGCAGCTGCGTCTTCACATGACCTTCCTCTTCGGAACCCGTATTGATTCCTTGACAGAATATCATGCGATTCCAGAAAGTTGACAAGCCGATTGTTAATCAGACGTTCCAGAATTTTTGACAAAGCTGGTAGGACCGAAATAGGTCGGTAATTATTAACACTACCCGCGTCCCCAGCCTTGTAAACAGGATGGACTATTGCTCTCTTTAACACTTTTGGAAATATGCCCTTCAATAAACATATTTCACATATGTATGTAATAGGGGTGACTAAGGTTTTCCGGCTTTGTTTAATCATTCTAGAAGTGACACCGTCCCATCCGGCTGAAGAATCAGTACGCAGATCCATAATTACTCTTTCAACTTCTGCGTGGTCCGGTGCGAGGAGAACAAGAGAGTTGGGCTGCGCAACATCCTCAAGACAATGAGCGCTGGTCGGGTGTGTAACTGTGTGATTGGCGGCAAGATTTTCGCCAACTGTCGCGAAAAAATGATTCACCTTATTTATTGCGGACTCAGCGTCATGACCAGCGGTAGATATAAGTTCTGTGGGTGGCGATTTGGTAGTGACATTATTTGATGTTATGCTTTTAATAACTTGCCATGTCTGTTTCATGATCTAATAAGATCATGAAAATATTTTTTTAATAAGTGTGGTTCCCTTTTTTTTTGTGGGGTGGGAAATCATCCAATGACTTCTCCCGCTCTGGGTGGAACGGGACGGCGTGTCAGATTCTTACTGACTAAAACCCACCCCTGTTCCTCCGTGCCCTGAATGCCCAGGGGCGAGGTAACTCTTTCAAATTTATCCTCAACCCCTAGGCAGGCATCGGCCATGACGAGCCCCGTCATGTATGCTGACAACTAGTGATGTGTAGGGTGACAATTAGTGTATTGTCTTCTAAGTAACTTGTGCCGGTACCCTGAGCCACTGCTTGGGACTGGTCAATTATCGTTATAGGACTACTTTTATTACATTGGGTTTACCTGTAAAAATAATTGTATGTGTACTAAATAAATAAAATAAATAAATAAATAACTCTTTAAGGCGCGCGTGGAACACTACGCGCCGTCGATTCTCGGGCCTGGTGCTGATCGGACGGCGAGCTATCCATTACTCGCCGTCCGCAGGCCACTCGCCGTCCGCAGGCTAAGTGTGGCTCCCTGCCAGCTAAATAGTTGCGAAACTTATAAACTGTTTCTACTTGATAAACGTACAAAATACAAAATCCTTGGAAAAAAATATGAAAGCTGAAGTATAGTCTACAGAACCCTACCTTGCGCGTGGCCTGATATACACTTGACCGGTTTTTTTTTTCTAGAAGTAAGTGCACTGGCCTAATTAAAAATTTAATGCGTAAGAACAGTCGACCGTGAGCCTGTGGTAACACTTTGACGGGTCTATGCTCAATACGGATTTTCAAAAGAATAAGGGGCTGGCTTATTTCGTTTACTTCATGATCTCTATTTTCCGCTTAAAAGCTGTAATTTCCATATAAAGCTATCAAGAGCTCTTATATATCTGTGCTTCAGGTTCTAAGGGTGATTTTGATGTCACAGACCTTAGGTAGCAGTGAGCGTTAGGCATACTCACACGCTCATGTAAACCTCAATCAATTCCAAAAATCATGAATAGTTGCATGAAGAAATCTCGATAATTTAAGTTTTGCATCATCAAGTCATGACTTAGGGTGATATTCCATTTATCCTATATCTTTGTCCAATGTGAATTTGATCAAAGAAGTAGAACGACTTCATCAATGTGTCATATTTGATCAAAGAATTAGACATTTAAATCAAAATGACGGAAACTAAGATTTTGTCTTTCTTTATTATACGGTGATACTTTCATAACAATGTAATTGAATGTTGATTCATTTATACCTACGTAAAAAATGCTTTTAGGAATGTTTGGCGTCTATTTTTTTTTTTTTTTCGGGATGGGAAATCATACAATGACTGATTAAAAATCTAATGATAATAGCAGCACATAAAGTTGCTCCACGTTTCTCCATTTTCTCAGACTATGTAAAATCTTAGGACATAGATATTGGACAAAGATATAGGATAAATGTAATACCACCCGACGGCGCGTGGTGTATCACGCGCGCCTCAAAGAGATGAGTGTCAGCCACCACTGACGGGCCCCATCGTAGCCGGTGCCTGCATGCCTAGGGGTAGCGGATAAATTCTGAAAATGAGTTACCGCACCCCTGGGCACTCAGGCAGGGAAGGAACAGGGGTGGGTTTTAGTCAGTAAGAGTCTGACACGCCCTCCTGCTCCACCCAGAGTGGGAGAAGTCATCAGAGGATTTCCCACCCCACCAAAAAAAAAACCCCTATGTAAGATGCAAAAATCAAAGTAAGTATCAAGATGCAACCATCAGTCAGTATTAGACGATCGGTTATCCGTCACTCACAACCTTGACTGTGGTTAAACTGAAAACAAAACTTACCGTGTATTGGACGCGTTTCATACAAAATTTCAGACTTATTGTAAAAAATCTGAATCCATCCGGCGCTTGCATCAATGTTTGCATATTTTTTCGAATGGCGCCAAGTAGCCTGCTTGTCCTTGTGGAAGCAATAACTCACAGACCAATACGGACACATACAGTCAAGCACACATCAATTAAACACTCGAACTGCGAAATCAGCCCTTATTGCTATAAGGAAAACGCGCTGTCAGAGTCAAACTGTTAACGTAAACATGCGGTGGAGTGTACGGAACACATGACATGGTCCCGAGTGACCCCTACCGTGTTTGCTTTTTGTTTATAGACATGCCATTTTGACCTTTTCGTAAAAAAAAAATGAGGACGAAATTAGACGTTAAAATTGACACTTGGATTTATTCTTATTTTGCTGCTAGGTATTGCCTCTTCCTTTCAAACTTATTATACTAAAATCTGATTTTATTCAGCGTTTGCTTGAAAAACTATTTCAGACAAGACTTTCTTTTCACACTTATCCAATTTCTATATAAATTGGTTAGATATGAAGAAAAAAAACATTAATACTTTCTCATTTTATCTTTTCTTTTCGCTTTCTTCCGAATTACACTTGTAGGTACTAGTGAATTTCGACATAGGATTTGGGTTAGCCTTGAATAAATTATGAGTACTTACATATTTTTTTTAAATAAACTTGAGTGATAATTGTTTGGCGTCATCATTTGTAATGGAAAGTACCCATGGTAACAAAACATACTAGCCCAAACTCAACTGTTCTACTATCCTAGCAGATCAGTTTGATGGTATCACAATATTGCATTGTTACCGGACTTAAGTACATAAGTAGGTATGCCAAATTTCAGCTCTATCCGACACCAAGAAGTGGTCGAAAAATGGTTTGCAAATTTGAAGCGGACAACTTACATATGAGCATTGCAAGTTAAATAAAAATAAGTTTATTGCTAAAACAAAACATATTTTAAACGAGCTTTGGGATAGCCGGTATACCTAATACAGCCGGTATTAGGTATACCGGCTATCCCAAAGCTCGTTTAAATATGTCCCAATTAAATAAATACGTACAAAAAATTTCGTGTCTGTGCTGTTGAAAATTGAAGAGTTCCTTTATCTGGAGCTAATCCTGGATGTAGATTCTGGTCATGCTTATCTAATAATGCTTTGTCACCAGAACTAAAGGTGTATGCAAAATTTCAGCTCAATCGGATACCAACAAATGGTCGAAAAATGGTTTGCAAATTTTGATGGAGAACTTACAAAAAGCTTATATTATGCTTTCAAAACACATAACTATCCTGAGTTATCTTACTTTTTTTTAGAACGCAAAGAGCCAGACAAAATATTCACATAATAATTTCACCTCTCAACTGGTATTCATAATTCAGAGCACAAGTCAACCGTGAGACACAGCTTCTAATTTCCCAAAAAAACTAATTTTTGGGCGGTCGGGGGCGTCGTATTGACGAAATGCCAATATAATTTATCGGCGGCCCGGCGCCGGCGGGTTTCAGCTGTTTTTTGCGGAACCCTGCGAGCGCCGTGCGATGAGAATGTGACCTCCGACTTGTCAGGTTTGTGATAACGTGCCCTTTATACCGCAACCGCTTTTTAAGGGCTTTTTAGTTTTTTAGTCAGGGGTTGTAACTGTACTTCTTCTTAGCGTGCCGATTGCATAAATAATAATATATCCAATCCGCTGCCTGTCTGTGTTTATAGATCATAACGTGAGCAGGTAACAGGCTAAGAGGCGCAAGATGGAAGGTCATGGTCTGCGGAGAGACGCCAGACAAACACTGAAGATCGGAACCGTCTGAGAACCTGAGTGCGGAGTCTGTTAATTGTTTTCAGGTCTGCCATAGCAACGCATGCCCAGGCTCTCCAACGGCTCGATGAAATCAGCAGGAGGTTAAGGTTACCTAAGCGTCTTCCGCCAAAGGTCACAACTCTTCGTAACTATTATGTACTGTGTCGCTGTTACGAATTTAGGCTGATCCTGAATTCTCGATCAAGCCTGCCTAAGAGTAAGTAGGTACTGTGATATCTATATTATAGGGACGTAGACTCAGTGGTGGGTACTTCTGGTGTGTATGAAAAGAAACACTGGACCGTAATATTTTATGTCTTGTATTGATATTTAACTTTTACATATTTAGAGGATTATGTAGCTAGATCTACTTATATAACATTTTATTTTTATTTATTTTTTATTTACCCCGAAGGGAAGGCTAAGTATAGTCTTTTGACTATATTGCCATGTCTTACGTAGTGTATTTTTACTTTTTTTTTTGTTAGAATGCAGATGTAACACATTCTTATGTTTTTTGCAGTATTTGGCAACAAATGTGTCGAGTCAGCCTTCTCGGCAAACTTCGCTGAGGTAGTCAATACTACAATAAAATTCTCAGCTCCATTTTACAGAGATCGCGCCTGTTTCAATGATTCCACATATTGTCCGTTTGCGTAGACACATGAGACACAAAACTACACTAATTTTACATCACAATATCCACTAGGAATCAATAAACGAATAATTAAAACAGCCACTGAACTTCACTCGAAGAAATCCCACCAAAAAACCTCTTTTTTTCTATTAAAACTTGAATTAGTGTTTCTTTTTTCATAATGTGAGTACTAAACTCTCTAAAGAGGTCCTGAGAATAAGTCTCATTAGGTACTTAACAGAAGTCTTTAATTATTGGAAATCGTTTTAAAAAATAGAGCCACTGTTCTAAGCCAAATCACTCTATGTAGAGGATCCACCATCACCCCGGTGTTGAAAATGGCGCCATCACTCTGACCATAGCAAATTACAGCTAGCATAGTTTGTTTTTGTTATGTCCTAAAGTATGCTTTATTATGTCTTAAGTATGTCTTTTCATATCCTAAGTATACCTTATTAGGTCTAAAGTATGCCTTATTATGTTCTAAGTATGTTTTCTTATGTTTTAAACTACGTATCATTATGTTTTAAGTATCATAAGAATAAAGGTAAAACATGTTCAATGTTAAGGTTTATGAGGTAACTTTTTTGTATAGCGCAAGTAGTGCATGCTAAGGCGCTAAAATTGACCAATTGTGTTAAAGTCAGGAGTAAGAAATTCCGGCTAGTCAGCGATTGGTTGATCATATTCATGCTTCTCATGATTGGCTACAGACAGTGGAAAGTTTTCGGAGTCCACCATGTTGTTTTATGTACATATTGAAATACATATGTAAAGTTTCTTTGTTTTTATTGTAGTTTATAGATTTGTGAGAATGTGAATTTAGAATCTAATAGTAAAGTATAACGTAGATTCAGTTTGTCCTTCGAATACATATTTTGTATTATGTATAAATGTCAGTTTTGTCGTTAGAAAGACAAGTAAATATGTAAAGTAAATATGCAGGTGTTCATTACATAAGAGATAAGAAAAGTCTTCTCTGATTGGTTGTCGTCAAAATGTCAGAACGCCTGTGATTGGTTGATAGTTAATGTTCAAGTTAATTTGTAAAATTAACAAAATGTATTGGCTGTCCGGGTCGGCATTAGTTTCACTACGTGCCCCATAGAATTTGGGTGATATATATAGGCGCCCCTGGCAGTCAAAATTAGTCTCTCAGCGTTAGTGACTCAAGTGAGCTCGTAGGCCTCTGGCTTCGCTCCTATCGCCTAGTACCACACCTTGTACGGCGGTTTAAAGTGTCTTGTACCACTCCTTGTACAGACATTAGTTACTGTCCACTATTGGGGCAGTAATTCATATTGTGTTTTCAAACTGTAATTCTGTGTAAATCTGTGCTTCATCTGACTTTTTACCATTTACCTTTTATTTTATGTGCCAATATACCATTTTATATTTTCATCTGTGTATCAATTTCATTGACCCACTTGCTCATATCATCACACGTGAGTGTCGCGAGACAACAATACGCCAGTCACACACAAATCCTCAACCCTCGCGCCTATCGCGAAAAGCATCGTGTACAATTTGGTCCTTCGAGCGCGGATCGTGTACAATTTGGTCCTTCGTTCGCCGGATTGTGTGTTGTGACTGGGTATTATGAGTGAGCATAGTGCGGTCACGACAAGAAGCAAGACAAGAAGAATGGCCAGTGCAAGACACCTAGAGTCGGACTCGGGCGTGCCCAGTGAGAGGGCGCCCGCCTCACCATCGATGGCACCAACGACGTCGTCTTTCCCCACGCCGGCAATACCTCTGGTGGGTGGTCGAGTTATAGATCACCGTAATGTGCAAGCACCAGAGGTAACGCCACGAAGAGGCCGTGGAAGGGGAGAGTCGAAAGAGCCCAGTGTCGCCGCCTCATCCAGGAGCGGGCAGAGCCACTCCACGTACCTGAGGAAGAAGGCGGAGTACGAGGCACAACGGGAGTTGGTGCGCCTCAGAGAGGGGCTGGTGAGGAAGAAGCTGGAGGTCGACTTAGCAGAAATTGACGCTGAGAACTCATCGGGTACGGACGAGGAGGGGACTACAACCCGACGTGGCGAACAATGGATGGACACGACTCCACGAATAGATGAACATCAAGAGTCATCGGAGTGCCGTGTACCGTCCACACTCGCCGTACCTACACCTAGTGACGCGCATGTGCAAGTGACCGCGTCGGCGCCCGCTTCGTACAGCGGAGCGCCCGCGACCGCGCCCGTTACGTATACCGGTGCGCCCGCGACATATGTTACACGCGCCGCGACGCCAAGTGCCGCGGTGGCGACGAGAGTTAGTTCCTGCGCTACGACAGCGCCCGTGCTACGGTTTGTGCCCAGTGAACAAAGACGACCACCCACAGTGTCAGTGCAGTTTGCGGATCCAGTGTTGGCGGCGCCAACTCGTGAGGTTGCTGGTCCGCAGACATCAGCAGCAAGGGAGGGAGTAAGTTGGGGGCACGAGCCCGAGGACGCGGAGCGCAAGCCGAGGGACAACCGGTTTGACCAGTTGGCCGACGCTATTGCAAGCATAGCTCGGCCACGCCCGGTGCCAAGGCAGGCTTACGAGCTGCCCATGTTTGGTGGCAACCCGGCAGACTGGCTCGCCTACAAAAATATGTTTTGGGAGACGACGGCCCAGTACAACTTTAAATCGTACGAGAACCTAGCTCGGCTGCGAACGTCGTTGCAAGGCGACGCAAGGCGGGCAGTGGAAGACCTGCTGCGCACATGTTTAAATCCAGCCGACATAATGAGGGCGCTCGACGAGGAGTTCGGCCATCCGAACCTATTATTGGAATGTGCCATCAGGAAAGTGCGTGCATTACCGAAGATCACCGAAAGTGGACGTGAGTTGCGTACGTTCTCCACCACGGTACGTAATTGTGTGTCGTTATTAAGGAACATCAACGCGAATGGATATCTCAACAACCCACAGCTGGTAAGTGAATTATTGTCTAAACTTACACCTATTCAACGTGCTCAGTACGGGGATTTTGCGATGGGGGTGGCATCGTCACAGGGCATTGATGTCAGAGTGTCACCTAGCCTAGAGTTACTGTCAGAATTTCTGGTGCACCTAGCCAGGGCTACTTCATATTATGTACAATTAGACTTGCCTAGCCCTGGCCCAGCTGTTAATTTAAAATCAAGATCTGCTGTGCCTAATAAAATCAATCAAAATGTCAATAAACAGAAATTGTTCGTGCAAGCTGAAGCGGGCACTGAAAGACAAACAGCTGATGTTAAAAATGAGTATAGATGTTTCTTATGTCAGAAAACGCACACTTTACTGCATTGTGAGAAATTTGCTAAATTAAATAGTGAAGAGAGGTGGAGACACGTCAAAAGTACGCGGGTATGTTTTAAATGTCTAGTTAAAGATCACCCACGTATCCACTGTCGAGGTAAAAGGTGTGAAAAATGCAACGCGGCACACCATGTAATGTTACATCAGGAGAAGAAGCACGAATCGGTAACCAACATGCGAGGTAATGTAGGTAGTGCTCTCTTGAAAGTTATACCAGTGACGGTAAAAGTTGGCAACAACATTAAGAAATGTTACGCCCTATTGGACGATGGGGCCACTGTGTCTTTGGTGGACAAGAGTCTAGTTGGAAATGTTAAAGGTGTCCAAAAACCAATTAGAATCCAAAGCGCACGTGGTATCGAACTGTATGATGCTAGTTCGAAAGTTATTAAACTGTCAGTACGCGGAGCGACAAACAAAACGTTTAATATTATGTGTCGCACGTTACAGGACCTGGACCTGCCGGCGCAGTCGGTGCCTGCTGGCATCATGGAGGAGCATCGCCACCTCCGTGACTTGGGCTGCAAAGAGATGTTGGGAGCCAAGCCGCTGCTGCTGATCGGGCAGGACAATTGGGAGCTACTCGCCAGTGAGGGGACACGCCGGGGAAAATCTGGTAAGCCGGTTGCCTCTCTCACGAAGTTAGGATGGGTGGTTCATGGCCCTCTAAGGAGGGTGTGCACCGCCAACAATGTATGTTATGTCAATTGTATGTCCAGCTCATTACCCATGTTGCCTGATAGGGTCGAGCAACAGTTTGACCTGGGGCCAATAGGGTTAGCTCCGGTTAAACATAGGGTTAGTGGGCAAACGGCTGCCATCTTAAGTTCGACATCTAGGGAGTCGACAGATGGTAAGCCATGTGAAGGCATGCAAGCCGCTGCCATCTTAGGGTCGACACCTAGGGGGTCGACAGATGGCAAGCCATGTATAGTCATGCGAGCCGCGGCCATCTTAGGGTTGACACTTAGGGGGTCGACAGATGGTGCGTCAGGCGAACGCATGCCGGCCTCTGCCATCTTAGGGTCGACACCGAGTGAGTCGACAGATGGCAAGCCAGATGTAGTATGTAATGTAGAGTGCAAGCTGCGCCGTGATGGTGACTGTGCAGCTGCACTATGTAGGCAGGTAGATGGGTCACTCGAGGGGTATACCTCCAAGGTAGGAGGCAAAGTAGGCCATCCAGGATGGTGCCCGTCTCACCATGCTGCCGTACCTATTAATGGTACGTATGTTAAAAATAATTATGTATGTCGACGTTTGGTGGGTGGTAGCATGGCGGCCAGGTCAGTGTGGCGCCTCACTCGTAGGGAGGAGGTAAGGCCGCGTAGGTCGCCAAAGATACTGGCGCGCCGTGCTGCTGCTCCACCCAACAGTATATCCAGCGCAGGGGTAATGAGTTGGATGTACAAATGTAATAGGTTTGTGTCTCACCATTTGGGTGATACGTACTCGCTGAGTGGGAGAGGGGACTGGCGCTGGGTTTCTTCGGCGGAGAACCCAGCTGGCGTGGCAACCGGGTTGTCATGGCCGATAGGCAGTAATGCGTGGCTATCGGGTCCCGCCTTTCTTTGTTGTCCACAGGAGCGGCGGCAGGCATGTTCCGACTTGGGGTCAGGAGGTGCCGACGCTGAGCGGGTACAGTGTACCCACAGACACAGGCAGCGCTTGCTAGCGAGAGTGCTAGCCCGGTTCGGCAGACGACGCAAGCGGCGTCGGGACGCCACACTCTCCGCAGAAGACCGTTACGCAGTCGAGGTAGCAGCACTTGCAGAGGGCAAGCAGCTGCCACACAGAGTGAAACCGGAAATGTTAAAATGTCAAGCGTGCCGGCCGGCTCGAGATAAGCCGGCGGCGCCAAATTATGTGAGACCTGCCGGCCGCAAGGCCGCAGGTGACGCGACGCGCTTTCGTGCGTTGCGGGGTCGACTGTTTCGGCCCCATGGAGGTCAGCATGGGAAGGCGCCGGGAGACCAGGTGGGGCGTGTTGTGCACGCGCCTCGCCACACGCGCTGTCAACGTGGAGTTGGCGGCCTCGCTGAGCGCCGACTCAGCCATCCTCGCCCTGCGGCGCCTAGTGGCGCATGTACTCCGACAAGGGTGCTAACTTTGTCGGGGCCAACTCCGAGCTTCGTGCTGCGCTGCGGGACCTGGACCACACCCGGGTCCAAGATGGAGCCGTCGGCCGGGGCATAGCCTGGCACTTCAACCCTCCCGCGGCCCCACACATGGGTGGCTGCTGGGAGCGTCTAGTGCGTTCAATTAAGAGCGCCCTCAAGGCGACGCTGCGAGAGCGCGCGCCACGTGAGGAGGTTCTTTACACCCTCCTCACCGAGGCCGAGCTGGTCGTCAACAGCCGGCCTTTATGTTACGTCTCTAACGACGTGAGCCATCCCGTCGTTTTGACACCCAATCATCTCCTGCTGGGCTCAGCCGCGGGGGATGCTCCATACGTGCGCCCTGATCCGGGCGACATCGACTCGCGACGCATGTGGCGTCGTGTCAACGCGTTGGCAGACCTCTTCTGGCGCCGGTGGCTGCGTGAGTTTCTTCCGGCTCTGCAGCGGCGACAGAAGTGGACGAGCGACGTGCCCAACGTCAAGGTCGGCGACGTCGTGCTGGTGACCGACGAGAATAGGCCACGTAACCAGTGGGTAAAAGGAATAGTTAAGAATGTAAGTCCCGGGATGGACTCTGTTGTTAGAGTAGTCGACGTGGAGACGACTTCGGGGGTCTTACGTAGACCTGCGGTCAGGGTGATTGTGCTTCCTACCGACGGTAGCGTGATCGGTTGAAGCCTCTCACGGGGGGTGGTATGTAGAGGATCCACCATCACCCCGGTGTTGAAAATGGCGCCATCACTCTGACCATAGCAAATTACAGCTAGCATAGTTTGTTTTTGTTATGTCCTAAAGTATGCTTTATTATGTCTTAAGTATGTCTTTTCATATCCTAAGTATACCTTATTAGGTCTAAAGTATGCCTTATTATGTTCTAAGTATGTTTTCTTATGTTTTAAACTACGTATCATTATGTTTTAAGTATCATAAGAATAAAGGTAAAACATGTTCAATGTTAAGGTTTATGAGGTAACTTTTTTGTATAGCGCAAGTAGTGCATGCTAAGGCGCTAAAATTGACCAATTGTGTTAAAGTCAGGAGTAAGAAATTCCGGCTAGTCAGCGATTGGTTGATCATATTCATGCTTCTCATGATTGGCTACAGACAGTGGAAAGTTTTCGGAGTCCACCATGTTGTTTTATGTACATATTGAAATACATATGTAAAGTTTCTTTGTTTTTATTGTAGTTTATAGATTTGTGAGAATGTGAATTTAGAATCTAATAGTAAAGTATAACGTAGATTCAGTTTGTCCTTCGAATACATATTTTGTATTATGTATAAATGTCAGTTTTGTCGTTAGAAAGACAAGTAAATATGTAAAGTAAATATGCAGGTGTTCATTACATAAGAGATAAGAAAAGTCTTCTCTGATTGGTTGTCGTCAAAATGTCAGAACGCCTGTGATTGGTTGATAGTTAATGTTCAAGTTAATTTGTAAAATTAACAAAATGTATTGGCTGTCCGGGTCGGCATTAGTTTCACTACGTGCCCCATAGAATTTGGGTGATATATATAGGCGCCCCTGGCAGTCAAAATTAGTCTCTCAGCGTTAGTGACTCAAGTGAGCTCGTAGGCCTCTGGCTTCGCTCCTATCGCCTAGTACCACACCTTGTACGGCGGTTTAAAGTGTCTTGTACCACTCCTTGTACAGACATTAGTTACTGTCCACTATTGGGGCAGTAATTCATATTGTGTTTTCAAACTGTAATTCTGTGTAAATCTGTGCTTCATCTGACTTTTTACCATTTACCTTTTATTTTATGTGCCAATATACCATTTTATATTTTCATCTGTGTATCAATTTCATTGACCCACTTGCTCATATCATCACACGTGAGTGTCGCGAGACAACAATACGCCAGTCACACACAAATCCTCAACCCTCGCGCCTATCGCGAAAAGCATCGTGTACAATTTGGTCCTTCGAGCGCGGATCGTGTACACTCTACCTACCAAAGCTCGATAGGTATTAAACCCGAGTAGCAAGCTTGCGGAACGTGCCTGAGCACAGACGTCACTCGCTTAGCCAAAATCACAGCAGCCATTCGCCTGAAAACAAAACTGCCCAAAAATAACTGACTCAATATCTAAGCCATTCCAAAAATACCCCATTCCTCATTCACTTTTCTACGTAATAGACAATATTGACTAAAACCCCAATCGATTAAAAGTAAAATAATAAAATTCTCAGAAGTTCAAATCGATTGGAGCAATGATTTTATTTTATTCGTGGGCGCCGCATCATCGCGCGGCAATTAATCGAGTGAAGCCGAATGGGAACATTAAACTGTGCACATGTACCGGCCACTGATAACGCTGAGAAAGATCATAGTGAACACTGGCGGACGGGGAGAGGCACCCAGCGGAGTAAGTACATTATTTTTTGTGCGAGTGAAAGCTTTGCAGGCGGTCTTTGTACATTTTTTTATCATACATTTTACCATCACGCATTTGACCACTATCTCACCTGATGGTAAGCGATGATGTGGTCGACGATGGAGCACGCTTTTCCCCCAGGTTGTAGTTATCAGGAAACACAGTCTCCAGCAGGAAATTCCACTCCTTAGCTATACCCACAATGAATTTGTTCCGAAAACATTTTGTGCGTGTGGGTGGTTGTGGTCCACCAAGACATGTGAACTTGTTTATGAATTTTTAGGTTATTTTTCAAAATTAGTCAGTCTATAATGATAAAATCCGAGCCGGTCTATAATTTTGACTTCAACGTTGGTCTTGTGGTCGCAAGTGTGACTGTTGAGTGTGAGGTTTTGAGTTCGATTCCCGGGTCGGGCATAAAGTTTTATTGGGTTTTTCCATTAGGAATTATTCTGTAGCAGCCCAGACTTTAGAAATTGATGTTGTGGTTGTGACCACCCCATGCCTCGTAAAACCGTTGGTCTTGCGCCTGATCTCTCCCCGTCGTGTCGGATTGTCGTCCCATTGGACCTATGAGAGTGAAGGAATAGGAAGTGCACCTGTTTTTTCGCACATGCTCGTGCACTGCAATATCTCCTGCGTACCTACTTGGCTAATTTCCGTTGAGATTGGCTACCGTGGTCGAAATTAGGTCCGGAGGATTGTTGATGATACAATCACACTGTGGAAACTTAGGTTAAGTGAGTATGAGAGTAAATTGTCAGTTCCTGGCACTTAACACGGTGGTGCCCGGCCCAAGCGGAGCAGAACTCCACCGTACGCTCCACGGTATGCTCCACCGTGTCCGCTGGGCGATCCGCATAGTGGTGACACTTGGGCGTTTCCACCCGCCTTATTCGACATAGGAACCTCCCGAAACAGCCGTGTCCGGTGAGGACCTGCGTCAGGCGGAAGGAGAGGACGCCGTGACGCCTCTCCAGCCATTCCTCAAAGAGGGGCCTTACCGCAATTGTGGCGTGCCCATCAATTTCACCTTACAACTATGTATAATTATAATGTCAGAGATCCTATGATCCTCTTATATCGCCCAACACGCTGTGAAGAACCTTCTCCATACTACCTACCATTCGAAATATAAACAAAGAACGAAAGAAAAAAAAGGTGAAATAAGAAGATAATTTACCCGATCGACTGCACATTTACACTTAGCTGTACTTTCATCTCGCTTACACTGCTCGTGTCCGCCAGTGTACGGCGCGGCTGGAACAGGAGTCCGGCGTCCAAATAAAAGCTAACGAGCGCGCACTGCACGGGGGCTTAGTAATGGTGTACACGCACCCGACATACTGGATTCAGGGGGATTATTGTATGAGTTATTAATATAACAGCATTTTCAAAAACCAGGATTATTTGCTCTAGAGTCTGTATATGCTAAAAATATGATGGATATGTGTACACAGTGTACACCTGATTTTTTGAGTTGGAGCACAAAAGAAAAGTTTCTCTCTCTCTATCTTATTTTGAGCTTAAGTTTATTTTGGTTTAGTCAGTAGCTTTTAACAGTTTCCCAGATTCTTGTTTGTTTTGAGATGGGAGTATTGCGCATCGCGTTGGGCATTTTTAACAGACTTGAAAAAAGAAGGAGGTTTTTTTTCTGTACGAGTATGTTCGGCCATAACTCCGTCATTTATTGACGGATTTGCAAAATTCTTTTTTTGTAATAAAGGGTTTTGTTCCGAAATGGTTTCATTTAAATTTCATACCAATCTGATGATATTTTTCGGAGACAGACAACGGAACTCTTCAAAAATTGACAGCAAATCAACCGCGTTTGCTGCTATCGTATGTCTATGAATTGTTACACTGTTTAATGGCGAACCACAACTAAAAAGTGAAAAATAAAAAACTTTTTTACAATAAAATAGAACCGACTTCCAAAAAAAGTGCAAAATAACTTTAATTTCGGAAGTCGGTGTTCCTGGTTTTGTGTCTTCGTTTTTTGACACCGACTTCCGAAATTAAAGTTATTTTGCACTTTTTTTGGAAGTCGGTTCTTCTTTTTTGTAAAAAAGTTTTGTTTTCTGATTAAGTCTCTGTTCAGATCGTTAACATTTGTCTATGCCTAACTCATCATCATCACGACACTAACTAACTAGCCCATTTTGTCCACTACTGGGCAAAGACCTTCCTCTCTCCTTTCCACACAATTCTGTCCTTGTCCTGCCTACGCCTCCCTAATACAAAATAAGATTTGACCACACGGGCATAAGGTAAATAGTGTCAATTGAAGTATGCGACTGAAGCAAAAGACTTTCTCAGATTGTGTAAAGTTTGTTTGCGATTTTTTATTAACTTTTTGAATTTTTATTTCTACAAATAATTATGTCTTCACATTTAAAGATAAAATGATCTATCAATAAATTGATGTCAAGCCAACCTTGAAACATACTCGTTGTAGAAAAAAAAAATCAAAAACATTTACAAAAATAAATTTCACCTCTCCAAGTCCAACACCGCCTGAAGCTGTACTCTCTGGTGGCATGGCATCGGTCTATCGGACCAGATCACCTTCCACCCGCGATAACCTTAAAAGCCGCACAATATTAATACATCAAACGCCCACGTGCGCCCGCGCAACGAGCTTACGTGTGCCGTCACTGGACCAGACTCGTTTGGGAGATTTCGAGGCTGATTTGTTGGAGATTTGCGAGGAGAATAAATAAATGATTTGGGTAATTTAGCTAGAGAGCGCGTTTTGAGAAGTCCTGAGTTTTAGTCCCGACCTAATTCATTGCGACCAAAAGTCAGGTCCCAATAAATTAGGTAGTCTATTTTTGTAGAAGAATATTTTTTTTGCTATACCGCTGATCAGATAAAGTCAGGGAAGTTATTCTTTTACTATTTTTGACAATCTTTTTTTTTATTTAGCCTGAACTGCCCCACTTCTAGGCAAAGGCCTCCCCCATCCCTTCCACTTCTCTTTGAGCTGTGCTTCTTCACGCCAATTCGCCACGAAACCATCCCAGGCGTCCCGCAATCTTCTCCTCGCTCTGCCGCGATCCCTTTTAACTGTGTCAGAGCTCCAGTCCGTCTCCAAGTTGTTGAGCTATGCACGTAGAATTTGCGTTGTTGAGCGCAGCGTGATAATTCTTGCTCGCTCCACCCAGAGCGAGAGAGGTCATTGGATGATTTCCCACCCTCCAAAAAAAGAAAAAAAAAAGCCTGGTAATTCTTATACGGTCCATTAAGGCGTATGTTGCGCTTCGATGCTCGTTGGCAGACCTTGAGCTTGGACTTCTGGATGTTAGTTAGACAATCTGTTAGGTACCTAAAAGTGAAGATTTAATTTAATAGTACGTTAGGTACCTAACGTACTATTAAATTAAATCACTTTGGTTTAAAATATCTAAATATCCCAACGTACTTGTAGGTGAAAAACAATAAATCACCCCGGCCATACCTAATTGGTAGGTAAGCTAATAACCTATTACCTCAATTTGGTATATCAGGTGAGTTACTCCGGACAGTTTTGATGTTAGAACGCGTTCTTTTAAAAACAAACACCGTTGCCCCACGATAGGAATTTACTCCTGAATCGTGGGTGCGTTCACAAAAATATAAGCTCAGATACACAAGACACTCACACCCGGAACAACTATCTGTATTCTGTAGGCCATACAAATATTTGAATCGTGCGGCAATTGAACCCGCGACACGCAGCACAGCAGCCAATCGCTCCACTGCGCCAACCGTTCCGTAAAACTGTTATAATAAGAAGCGCTAAAAGCTTTTTGCAACAAATTCATCGTTTATTTTTCATCCTCTTTTGCATTGAAATAAGATCAATGAAACACTTCAATAAGCCGCATCTGGCTAGTGGCTTGTCTGGGAGTGGACTTACAATACTTAGGAGAGTCTGAAAGTAAAATAATAAAAATAACATATCATCACGCTTGTGTTGTCGAAGGGGTGGGGGAGGTGTACGTACCCATAGATATCCGTGGGAGTACCTGTAGTCTGTAGTTCAAAACTTCATCGAAATGTGGGTGTACATGGCAGGTTGTACCTATAGTATAAGTTACGTTGAAGTCCACTAAAGCATATCGCCCTCTTAGCCGATGTATCAGGCACAAATACAGACTCCGAGCGATATTCCAAACGGAAAACCTTAATAACATTTATTATCTCCCGAGGGTTGAAACCAAGACCTCATGCTCAGTGGCACTTTCGGTCACTAACGAGGCAGCTTTTAACAAAAATTAACAAGTCTTAAAAAGCAGTTTGAGATTTTATTGCTCATTTTACCACCAGTGAATCCCACATCATCAAAAGGAACTGTCAAAAAACACTAAAAAGAAAATAAAATTGCTTTTAAAGTCAGCCTTAAAAATAATACGACCTGTCAAACTCTCAAATACCGCGCAATAAAAATCCGCAAAAACAAAAATAGGATCTGAAAAATTATTTTACTATAAAAAATACAGAAAAGTTCTTCAAATCGCGCACGCTTAGCATATAAAAGCTTTTAGTGGAGAACAGGTGGCGATCCGACATTCCCATAGAGCATAGACGTGGGCACCATGGAGGCAGGTCCCATGGACACGTGTAGGGAGGGATCAATATCTTATCGGCTTGGCGCCGGCGCTTGCAAGGGACGCTTTGGGGATGTGGGGAGGTAGACGAGCGGTTCTGCAGCGTTTTGAACGCCTGGTGGGGCCAGTAAAGTTTTAATGACATACCTAAAGCTGTCGAACTTTTGCTATGGTTGGAGTTAGAGACTTGACAAGAGGTACATAATTATTTAGACACGTATTGAATAAAGATTCTGTTTGACAGAATGACGTCAAACTGTCAGCGTACTTGTGTACGAAATCATGTGATATCTAGTCTTTGAGACGGGAAATTAAATAAGTACAACTAAAATATGTAGTTTAAGATGATTTGACTGACCCTGCAATGGAATAGCTAAGCTAATTTTTATGTTTAAAAAATATTGCCTCACACTAGGAATATTCCTGTATCGTGGGTGCATTCACAAACATATGAATTCACATACACAAGACATACCAATTCTACATAGCATAGTACACGTACTACACCCATATCGTTAGGTTAGAAATCTTGGCACTCTCCTGACAAAAAATCTAGACTCAGGATTGAATTAATAAACTCAGCAAATCGGCGTTTACTGGTAGACAAAGGCCTCTCCCAAGCTGCGCCATAATACCCGGTCTTCCGCCTAATGTATCCAAGCTATCCCAGCCACCTTTTGTTAAGGTCGTCGGTCTACCTAGCTGGAGAACTATGGACTCATCATCATCATTTCATCCGAAAGACGTCCACTGCTGGACATTAGGCCTCCCTCAAGTGTCGCCACAACGTTCAGTCCTGTGCGTCTCGCATCCGTCGGCTACCCGCGACTCTCACCAGGTCATTGGTCCATCTTGTGGGAGGCTGGTACTCTGGACTGCTCCAGATAAATCCCTAACGGGCTGGATCAATGCAGTTCGGAACAAGTTCTCCAAGCGCGGTAGTCACCCTTGTTAATGCCAGTGCATTAGATCGTGAAGTGCTATCCAAAACCCAAACGTCAGCCGGCGCGGCGTTTAAAACGCCGCGTTCCAACCGCTCGTCTGCACCAACCAACCCTCATTCGCCGCGGTATGGTAGCAATTCAGATAAAAGCGATCTCTACAAATTGAACTGAAAAAATACTGAAACATTCAGGAGACTTTCTGTTTTATGTTCGTTTTTTTTGAAGCATTTATGTAAAATTTTATGAGGCGGCTTTATTATGATGGATGTAGTTAATAGAGCTTTAAATATTTTTTGTGTCTTGTTCTGATATGTTACTTGAGATTTGAAAATACTGTTTAGTATGGTATATTTGGGTACTTGTACCTAAGTATCGAATTTAGGTTTTTATACCCAATTGTTGTGTGACGTTTTATTTTTCGGGGGAATCCTTCAAAATGCGCCTGGGCTTTTAGGCAAAAGGCCAGGGAGTGTGGGATTTTACCTCACTAAAACCAGCTCTCGATGAGCACTATCAGCACAAAGAAGGGGCCACTTTACCTCTTAAAAAAACACTCCGGAACCCGCTTTATGTAACACCTGTGAGGGTACATCCCTGAGGAGACACTAGAGAGGTATCCCCTAAGCCTCTGCAGCTATCAGTACGAGATCACAGCATCGCCGTATTCCTTGGAATCACTCGGAGGGCAATCAGTGTCCCCCACATTGAGCGACCGAGATTCCAAAGAATTGTTATGTAACCTAATGTGGTCAGTGTACCTAACTTTGTTTATAAATTTATGCAAACTGATAAAAAGTTAAATGCTTCATCGATTCCAAAAAAACTGTTGATAGTGAAAGCTAAAATTAACAGAACATCTAAAATAAATAGAAAGGTGTGTCTCTATGTGTGTTTATTAGAAACTTGCGACGCTTTGTTGAACTTGGAGTACCTACCATGGTAAGAAAAAGAACTAGACAAAAATAAAGTAGACAATTTTATTTACAAAACAGTACTTAAAATCTATTTAATACTTTGGCGTAGCATCATAATACGTCATTGCACAGGCATGTACGGATAACGGATAGACACTAAAACTAGACAATAACAAAATTAATACTAAAATATAATACTCTTTGGGAATCAGTCTAATATGGTGCAGTCATTTTAACAAAAAATATCAACAAACAAAATTTAAAGGAAAATACTTTTTGGTTTCCGGCTCTTCATACATTTCTTTACGGTCGTTTACTATCATATTTTCAGTCGAATAAATAGTTTGCATCTCAGATGTAGTACCTACATGATCTATATTTAGTTGTTTATTAAAGTATTTGTCGTTTTGAGGGTCGTACGCTAGGCTGTCGTCAAAATATATGGTAGAGCTTAGTTGGTCACTGGAGTAGGATTTATCTTGGTCACATCTGGGATCTCTATAGGCTTCATAGCTTGGTGCTGGTATCTGAACTTCTCGATTTTCAGCCTTGAACATCTTTCTTCCATTTAGTGTCTTGCTTGGCTTTGCATCTGTCGAGGTGGAAACTTCAGGAGACTTGATCCTTTTACTCTTGTATCTTCTGTTTTGAAACCAGATCTTGACTTGTGTGGGAGACAGGTTGAGGGTGACCGCTAGATGTTCTCTCTCAGGGGCTGTGAGGTATCGCTGGTTCCTGAAGCGTACTTCTAAGGCGTGAACTTGAGTTTGTGAGAAGAGGATTCGTGGTTTCCTCTTGGCGCTCTTGTCTTTTCTTTCTGCTTTGGTGTCGCAGATAGGCGTTTCTATTGACAAACAAAATAAAACGGTTAATATCATGTAGTTTAAAGCATTGATTATAGGACGGCAGGCGGGAGGCCGATGGGTACAGGGAATGATTGTTTTAAAAAGAGTTATTGTTTTAAAATGGATTCTAAATTAAGTCAGACGCCGTAACTTTAATGCGTGTATTAAAGAGATGAATTAAACCGCGTGTATTAAATACCTAGAACATTTTTTATTTATTTAAATTAGCTATAAAAGATGCACTGAAACTTACTGTTCATTTTCCTACACAGCACAGAATTTTTCTCCTCCGACGGGAACTGGGTGCAGATACTTTTCTCAATGCTGACTCGCTTCTGTACCGGCAACGAATATGCAGGTAGGGACTCACTTTCTTCACTGTCCACTCTCAAAGATGCTTCCGTCGACACGTGAGGTCCTGGAACCACTTCACTGCTGTACTGGTCATAGTTCTGATGGTACAAGTTGTGGCAATAAGGATTGTAGCTATAGTATTCTTCTATTTTGTGGTCGTGGTACACATCCTGATTCCAATAAGGTTCAATGTTCGCTGGAACGGGAACGTTGGGATACACTTGAGCGAGATACTCCGGCGGGCAGTAACCCTGGCCCTGGTACATCTGGTCGTACTCATATCCTCGTCGATCCCTCTCGTTGTACTTCCAAGCCTCGTTCCTGTCGTAGCTATAGTTCGGCTGATTGATGTTCAAGATATCCTTCACAGAGAACGGCGTCGTCAAGCTCGGATTGATCTGCCCATCCTCCAATTTCACTCGCATGTTTTTCTGATCGTAGATATACTCCTTATTTTCTAATTGCTTTTCTTTTTCCAGGTAAGTCACGTCGACGAATTGATAGAAGTCGTTTTTGCATTCATTAAAATTATGTTTCAAGTTATTGTTATTAAAAGAGGTGGAGACTTCATTGTGTTGTTCGTAGTTCTCCATTTTCGACACTCTCACTTCATTAGTCACTTTTGGGTTTAACTAATTGTTTTACAACCGAGTGGTAATTAAGTTGTGGTTTAAAAGGCAAGCGATGGAAGACTGATGGTGAATAGATTGGCGGTCGAAGCCAATCCACGCGGCCTGGTGTGTTGTGGGCGGGGCAATGGGGTTACCACCATCTCTGTCTACCATGCGAAGGGCTCGTATATCGCTGTCCTCTTCGTCTGCGGTGAGGAGTGTTTACTACGGAGTGTAAATAAAGCGGATGATTTCATTTCGGAGTTGAGATGCTCTTTGATTTTGCTAATGACTTAATTATGTTGGTTTTGAAAAAAGTGTGAGATCTAAGTTTAGGATTGATGAAGTTTGATACGGTTGTTTTTAGTGGAAACTGTTTTTAGAATACAATTAAATTATAAGTTTTTTTTTTAAATAATTGTATCTGTAACGTCGTCGTCGTTGTTGTCGTCGTCGTCTTTGATGAATTTGCACTTTTTTACCGACGCGAAAAAGCTTTATCATATTTCCGCCTTACGTAATACTTACATAGAATATTAAAACAAGGCTAAAAATTAAGAATTAATCCGTTTAAAATTGGTGTCTATTCAACTTCAGGTGCAAAATGCAACAAGATACTATGGACACTATAGCTTTTGAAAACAGTTTTGCCCGGGAGAAAGGGGAAAATTATCACACGAGAACGAACCTCCTACTAGTGCCGTTACAAAAGTATCCTATCATAAGTCCAGGTCGAGATTTCAAATGTAGTATGTTCCAATTTTCATCCAATCCGTTCGGCCATTGGAGCGAACTAAAAACTATAATAAACTACACTTTATCTTATTCTCGTATTAAGTAGATACTAGCTACTGCCAGCGACTTCGCCCTTGAAAGTCAAAAAACATTCCAAGGTAACATAATCCGGGGATAAAAAACCTATGTGCTATGCCAGACTAAATCTATCTCTGTGCCAAATTTCATCCAGATTTGTTCAGCCGTTCTGGCGTGATTAAGTAACAAACATCCTTCCAAACTTTCGCATTTATAATATTAGTAGGAAGTAGGATTTAGAGAATTTATTAAGTATTTAGAGAATAAATGTGCCGACCAAAGAAAAAGGGTCCAGTAGTGGGATATTGAGTTAAGACTATAGGTTCGGTATCTAGAATAGTCAATTGATAATAAGGATTAAAAACATATTCAAATATGGGCACAATTTTTTTTGTCAGACATTTGAAGTTGATACTCTGAGCTCGTGGCTAAAGTAATAACAGCCGCATGGGTAGATCCATCAGGTTAAGCTACGCTTGCCCGGGTTGGTCCATGGATGGGTGACCATCTTTACATATCGAGACTCCTCCGTGCCTCGGAAAGCACGTTAAGCCGTTGGTCCCGGCTGTCAATCGTGGATCTTTGACAGTCGTTACGGGTCGTCAGAAGCCCGAAAGTCTGACATCCAGTCTTACCAAGGGGTATCGTATTACCCAGTTACTGGGTTGTGGAGGTCAGATAGGCAGTCGCTCCATGCAAAATATTGGTATTTAGCTGCATCCGGTTAGACTGGAAGTCGACCCCAAGATAGTTGGGAAAAGGCTAGGCAGATGATGACTCTGAAAAAGGTTTACCTATTTGAGAAAAATATTTTTTTTCAAATCAAGTTTGTTTCAAATTTCAATTAATTTTCCTTCAAAATTACTGGTCTTGAACTTGAGATATGTCTTTATAATGAACTTGTAGATAATTGAGCATTAAATTAATAATCAATTAAAATCGCGGCATACAATTTTTCACCCAACTTCAGAACTGCGTATATCTCGGCAACTAAATGCCGAGAACTTGACCCGTTTTATTTATTTATTTCTCTAAATAATCTTAATCACACCGAACTTCAAAACACCTTATTTATAAACTAAACCCTAATAATTGTCAGCCACATCACTCGTTATCGTTTGTTGGTGTGAGTCGGAGGTGTCAAGCAATTGTTTACGCCCAAGTGTCGGCACTCGCACTCGTTATCGAGGTGGCCCGGGCGGCCCTCACCGCGGATATTGGTCATGGGCGATGACAGATAGCGACGTTTTTTTGGGTGACTAAACTGACGCGAGCATTTTGGGGTTAAATTGTTTGGAATTGTTTAAGCGTGGCGCATAGAGTACTTTTTACTAACCGACTTCGAAAAAAGAGGATGTTCTATGTTCGACGGTGTTTTTTTTTATGTATGTCCACCGATTTCTCTGTCAATTGAGGACCGATTTTCAAAATTCTTTTTTTATTTTTTTTATAAAAGAATGTACTCTCAAGGTGGTCCCATATAAATTTTATCGAAATTGCTTCAGCGCTTTTTGAAAAACTGAACAAAAATGAAAAATACGTACCTATACCTAGATAAAGTTTTGGTGTTCTCCAATTACGACTATGTTTGAATTCCACGTTCCATGTTATTGGGGTTTTCAGTTCTGGGGTTAACAACTAAAAATTGAAAAATAAAAACTTTTTTACAAAAAAACAACCGACTTCCAAAAAAATACACAAAAAATTAAAAGGTAACTTTAATTTCGGCAGTTGATGTCAAATAACGAAGAAATAAAATACAAACACCGACTTTCTTTTTTTTTTGCTGAAATTAAAGTTATTTTTTAATTTTTAGTGTATTTTTTTTTTGGAAGTCGTTTGTTTTTATGCGTAGAGATTTAGTTTAAGTAATTGGCTTTTTAAATAGGAGTCAAGGATAGGTTTTATTTTGTGAATCCTACTAAAATGGCAGAAACTCGCATTAAAACGCTTTTTAAAATTTAATTTGTGAATGTTTAATTTACGTAATAGTATTTTTAGGGTTTCGAACATCGGCGGCAAAAGCGGAACCCCTATAGGATCACTCGTCCGTTTGTCTGTCCGTCTGTCACAGCCAAGGCAAAAAAAGTTTTTGAAACAGTAGTACCATGCGATATATCAAATGAAAGAAGTTATGTACCTACCTGTAAGGGTTTCAAATATCATTTTTAATTTTAAAATAAACAGTTTTTTTTAAACGGCTGAGCCTAAAATTTTGAAATGAATACACAAAGTAGTTCTACACTTATTACAGGAAAACCTGTAAGAAGAAAATAAAACATGTAAAAAAATATGATTCGTTCAGAACCCTTTGCACGCGGCTCCGACTTGCACTTGACCGGGTTTTTTGGTTGGTACTAATATTTTGTGAACCAAAATGTTAAGTGTATTGTTCCTGTAAGTACCTACATATAATTTTAATAAAACAAATTACAGTTCATTCAGTTATTTTACCTCTGATTAAAGTGACTTTTATTTTCGTTGATAAAATTTTCCAAATTGGATCCTATTAGAGATAAATTAACTATGAGTACCTACTCGCTGTAGGCTTTTTTTATCAATGCTTCGAAAAAGATAACAAGTGTAGGTATTTTAGTACTTTGGTAATTAGTTTATAAAAGAGATGTTTTTATTTTATTTTTTACTTCTAACAGATTAACGATGCACCTGTCAACACTACAGAAACACTTCTTCGTACTAAACGTTTAGCTAAGCTACTGCTAAAGCCCCTAATAAACTTTAATTATGAAGTTAACGCCACAAAAATCAGCACCAACTACCGGAAAGCCACATAAAAATTTTACAACTTCTTCATTTTTTTTACTCAAAAGTATCACATTGTGTGACTCGTGGCAGACTCGTAAAAAGTTGTCTTCTTCCGCATTGAGCCGTAACGTGAAACTTTGTGCAAGTGTAACTTGAACTGGTGAATGGAATGAAACAAAGGAGTCTTGTTGTTTTTTTTTTGTTTGGGTTCGGGGTATCTGTGGGGTTGATTTGTGTCTAGGATGGTTAATTACATATGTTTATTTAAATATTACGAACAGGAGCGTGGTTTGGTACGACTTAATTAAAATTTATGCTTTAGGTTTTTGACGTCGATATCAATATTTTGTTCAGAGACTGCAGTTAGGTTAGGTTAGGTTAGGCGCTATTAACTGTCAATGACCTTGAGCGGTTAGCTTGCGTGTTCTGTGGTGAGCTCACGTAACGCGTCGTAAGTACGTCCACCAATAGGACTCGCCCATCAAGGAGCGCTGTCCGAAATTAGACGCATTATTAATTTATTACATATAAAACAACAGGTAATAAACTAAAACACGTGGACTATATTATAAATAGTTAAATTATCTTTAAAATGGTGAAGGTTTCATAAAAATACGCTTCATAGTTTTGCGTGATTCTCAATTTTTTATCCACATTAGACATAACTTCACAAATTAATTACACTATGTTATAAAAATATAATTTCAAATATTCACATTTTAAATTACGACGAAAATTGTCTAGAGTAACATATATTTTTTTCAAAGAAATATAACTAATCGTTTAGATGTGATGTTCAATTAAAAACCAATAGAAGTGGTATTATTTTTTATTTTTTTGTGGGGTGGGAAATCATCCAATGACACCTCCCGATCTAGGGTGGAGCGGGAGGGTGTGTCAGACTCTTACTGACTAAAACCCACCCCTGTTCCTTCCCTGCCGTGAGTGCCCAGGGGCGCGGTAACTCTGTTTCGAATTTATCCACAGCCCCTGGGCAGTTAGAAGTCAGTATAACTGCGCCTTAAGAGACGAGCGCGACGGCAACATGCGACAACGATGATGCGACAAACATTTCTACGAATACATTATCCGTAGCACAACTTCTTAAACGTCGAAGGTGTGACATCCACCATAGTGGTCTGTGTCCCAGCAGTGGGAACATTATAGGCTGATTATGCTTACGCTTACAACAAATTCTATGAAAAACCTTTGTTGCATCGTTTTCGTATTTGTTAAATATATACGCCGCGTTCCGAGTCACGCCAACATCGCTATTAGCGACCACAGCGCTAAAAGGTGTTCCGATTCCGACTCAGTTATCGTGCTAATTTCGTTTATAGCGCTGTGACAAGTCGGAACGGCTGTCGACGCGCTAACAGCGATTTTGACGTGACTTGGAACGGGGTGATAGATAGCCTAACATGTAGTCTATTAGGCAACCTCCTGCCCATCCCTACGCTGACAGAGTTTCGCGGCTTTCTCTCAAAAACCGGCTAAGTGTGTGTCGGACTTCGCAGATTTAGGGTTCCGTATCGAATGAATTTTTGACTATTTGTATGGCTTTGGGTCAACAAAATGCTTATACTGTGGAAATTTGAAGACTGGTACTAGTTCCAACCGTTTGGCTGTAAAACCTGTGTGACAGACATACAGACGGACAGACGGACACATAAGTGACAGCAATACGGCTCCGTTTGGACCCTTCGGGAAAGGAACCCTAAAAACCGGTCAAGTGCGTGTTGGACTTTGCACATTTTGGGTTCCGTATCAAATGAAAAAATCTGATTTATCAATATATTGATATTTGTTAGTATAATGTACGTAATAGTAAACATTATCACCAAACTTCAAGACAAGTTCATAGGTGAAATTCTTCGGGACAAAATTTTGTGACAGACGACGGACAGACAGACGGACAGACAGACGGACACGTGTGTGACAGCAAAAGGGCTCCGTTTGGACCCTTCGGGTACGGAACAGAATCCTAAAAATAATGTTTGTCCTCTATGCAATCCTAAATCATTGATCAGATTCTGATGAAATGATGGTAGGGTATCCTGAGGTCGCCCGCGAGGGATTTTGGCACAAAAAAAAAATTGTGTATGTTTTACTTTACGTGGCATTGCATTGCAACGCGGTACAGCTATTTTTACCCGACACCGCGACGCAAGGGAGGGTAATGTGTTTAATATAATAAATCAATCTCAGTCGCCGCATATGAAATAGAAAAGTCAAATTTTAGAAAATACTTGGTAGTACTACTTTGTAGTAGCCCTATAAATATTTCTAGGTAAGTATATCAGGTGGCTCCACTATCCCTTAACCCAACTGAGCAATCAGAAGGGGCGGGACAAGACAGGGGTGTCTATAATAGTATGATTTATGAAAATGTAAACGTAATTAGAGCTGATTGTCGAACAAACATGTCGGTGTGTGCTCAGACATTACGCTCGGCGCTCGGCGCTCGATGCTCGGCGGACCAGCCGGCCATGACCTTAGGCAGAGGGTAATTAAATTATTGTGTCATGCATGTCTGATCTGAATTGTGAGTTAATGACGTTCAGTTAAAATGCGGTTTCCATTCGTAAGTCAGGGTTAAAACCAGCCATGTATTATTGGTCTAGGCCCAGGCATGGCGAACCTTCATTGAAGAAACACATTACCCTCCCGTGCGTCGCGCAGTCGGGTAAAAATAAAAATAAGTATAAGTTAGGTATAATACCTAGGTACCTACAGATAGGGTTGCTAGATTTAAAACCGAAAAGCCGGATAAACCAGCCAATTTAGCCTGACATTTGGGTAAAAAGGTCGGACAACCTTTATTTTTTAGTCTTAATAAACACTCGGACAACCTTTATTTTTTAGTCTTAATAAACACGACATTTTTTTTAAGTAAAAAAACATTTTTACAAAAAAAACAACCGACTTTAAAAAAAAGAAAATAATCTAAAAATTTAAAAAATAACTTAAATTTCGGCAGTCGGTGTTTGCATTTTATTTCTTCGCTATTTGACACAGACCTCCTGAAATTAAAGTTATTTTTTAATTTTTAGTGTATTTTCTTTTTTGGTCGGTCGGTCGGTAAGTCGGTTGTTTTTTTTTGTAAAAAAGTTTTTTATATTACAATTTTTAGTTATTATACCCCAGAACTAAAAACCCCAATAAAATGGAACGTGGAATTTAAACATACTCATAATTGGAGAAAACCAAAACGTCCTTAACTGACGGCGAAATCGGTGGAAATACATAAACAAAAAAAAATACATACAGTCGAACATAGAACCTCCTCCTTTTTCGAAGTCGGTTAGAAATCAAAAATCAAATTTAGAAAGCCAAAACAGTAGGATAAATAACAAAATATCAAAAGCCGGACAGACCGGACACCGTCTAATTTGGCCGCACATGGAACCAAAAAACCTGACTGTGTCCATATGGCCATGCTGTGCCGCCAAAAAATCTTGACTTGGTGATTTAATTTCAGATAAAAAACTATAAAAAAAAAACAACCGACTTCCAAAAAAGCAAATACTTACACTAAAAATGAAAAAATAACTCTAATTTCGGAAGGCGGTGTCAAATAACGACGAAATAAAATACAAACACCGACTTCCGAAATAAGAGTTATTTTTAAATTTTTAGTGTATTTACTTTTTGTCAAAAAGTTTTTTATTTTTCAATTTTTAGTTGTTATACCCCAGAACTAAAAACTCCAATAACATGGAATGTGGCATTTAACATACTCGTAATTGGAAAAAACAAAAACGTCATGTAAGTATACGTATTTTTCGTTTTTGTTCAGTTTCTCAAAAAGCGCTGAAGTAATTTCGATAAAATTTATCTGGGACCACCTCGGAAGTATATGCTTTCGGATAAAAAAAGAGTTTTGAAAATCGGTCTACAACTGACGGAGAAATCGGTGGACATACATAAAAAAAAAACATACAGTCGAACATAGAACCTCCTCCTTTTTCGAAAGTCGGTTAAATAATAAAAGTTTTTGCAACTTTAAATTCGGGCAGCTATCGTAATTTTTACAGTTTTATGTTTATTAAAAAAAAAAAGGAAAAAGTAAATGTGATTTCTGCTGTTGCAAATTCCCTACTTGCCAAAAACCTTATTTTGGCGTGCCCGAATTATTTTGCCACGTGCCACAACTGGCATGGGTGCCATAGGATTGCCATCCCTATTCTAGGCTGTGAGATATCTAATTAGATAGAGTGGACCATTTTCCAGGACCTAGAGTTGAAATGGGAGATTGATAATATCTGAGCTCGCTTACAAACTCAAACAGAAAAAAACCCAAATCAAATGGTGAGATGGTGGTCAAACAGGAGCCTATCAAAGAAAAAAAAATGCTAGATACAATGGTTCAAGAATGTAATAAGATGCAACTAAGCTGAATAGAGTTAGTTGTTCTTGCTCGTTCACATAATTATAGTCTCTTACCTTATACCTAACTTTCAGATGACAAACATCTGCTAAGGAGCTAATTTAGTTGGCCTTCGATTAATGCTTAGTTTGATGTATTGAAAATAATTTAAATTACAAATAAGAAGTCCACCATTTGATTACGATATCCTTTAACTACCTATTCTTTAAAAAAAATAACAATCTAGATATTTTATGTTTTTGTGCCAGATTTTATTTTGTTACCCCTAGGTAGGTAGGTGGTTTTAGTGTGTTACCTGTAACACACTTTCTCGAAAACCAACTACAATCCCTACCGCTTTCGGGCTTGCAATATTATAATGTATTTCGTGCTAGTGCGGAAAAGTGCGGCGGGATAACCTATTCTATAATGCTGGTCGCGGGGTAGGCCCCACCAAGGCGCATGGAAAAAAATCTACAAGCTAATTTTCACAATAACTTATCACTAAATTATAAATATATAATGTTAATAAACTTATACCTACCTACTTGTTATTTTCGAGTGTCGAGTGTGTTGAAAATCTCGTTTGATACACGTGGCCAATTGTCATTGCAGTTGCAATGTTACCTGACGAAAAATATGAAAAAACCTTTTTTACAAAAAATACAAACGGTGTTTGTTTTAGGCCATGGTACGGAGCGAGAGGGAATGATGGGAAGCAGTTTCCTCCTTCTGCGAAGCAGTAATGCTTGCGAAGGAGGAGGCGGAAAGGGGAGGGAGGCTCAACAACACAGTCGCCCTCACGCCCTCAGCAGCAGCCACCGCAGGAGACGCCTGGGGCTTCGGACGTCGCGAGACGATCTGCGGCCACCGTAGACCCGGACCTGCGGACGGCGAGTAATGGGTAGCTCGCCGTCCGATCAGCACCAGGCCCGTGAGTCGACGGCGCGTAGTGTTCCACGCGCGCCTCAAAGAGAATTTGAGAGCCACCACTGACGGGGCCCATCATGGCCGATGCCTGCATGCCTAGGGGTAGCGGATAAATTCGTAACAGAGTTACCGCTCCCCTACGCACTCAGGCAGGGAAGGAACAGGGGTGGGTTTTAGTCAGTAAGAGTCTAACACGAGTTTTGTATGTATTTTAGCAACATCATAACTTAGTCTTACATGAGTCGCACTCAGTGGTGATAAGAGAAAATTGACCGACCATAAATAAGTTTTACAAAATATTTCAAGTTCTTGTGAACATTTGAAGTGTTGCTAAAAAGCAATCTCAAGCCAAACTGTCAAAATGCTTGTAATAAAGTAGCATGTTTATGATGGAGATACTTAAAGCTAAGTCAAGTGGTCTACTTTCGTTGATATTTTGTCAGCGAAAATGGTATTTTTAGGGTTCCGTACCCGAAGGGTAATCAACGGGACCCTATTACTAAGCCTCCGCTGTCCGTCCCTCCGTTTGTCCGTCTGTCTGTCAGCGGGCTGTATTTCATGATCCGTAATAAGTAGACGATTCAAATTTTGAACAGAATGAGTATTTCTGTTGCTATAATATAACAATAAATAATAAATTTAATATTAAAGGGGGCTCCCTACTAGAAACGTGTTTTATTTTAGCTTTTTATTCTTCTCGATCTTAATAATGGCAACAAGTAGACGCGTATAATCTTTTACGATGGTACGGAACCCTTCATGCGTGAGGCTGACTCGCACTTGGCTGGTTTTTTATACTTCGGCGGGTCGGCGAAATGGTGGATCCACCGTTGTTAGAGTACATGGAAAATTGAAATATTCCAGTGTGTAACCTATCACACTTATAAAACTAAGATTTATAAGTAGTATACTTACACAAAACATAGGTTCAGGTTTAAAGAACTTTATTTTCCCATAAGAACATAGTTCACTTAAAATGAGATTCACAAAAATATCTCATTTTTGATAATACTTACGGACTAAATATATATTTTTTGTTTACCTTGGTATCATCCCTATTGTACCTGTATGCACAAATAAAGATACCTATTTGACTTGATATGCTAATCAGTGTTGAAACTAATTCCATGGTTATTTTTTACAAATAAGCCCCGTAGTTGGTATAGGCTCAGCTACTATAGGCTTTCACAAACAGTAGGTAAACCTACAGGCAATAATGGCGTCACGAATTTATTTCTATTTAAAATTACGATAGAAATGCGGCGGAACTATTCAACGTTTGTAGTTGTCAGTTAGTATGTTTCAGATCCAAACAGTTCAGTCTTGGGGGCACTCTGGAAAGTAACTAATTGCATATCAAAGAATGTGCGTGGTTTTTGGTATACAATTCACTTATAAAGACGCATTTCGAATACTTGATAGAAATATGGGGATTGGCTACCAAAACTAATCTAAGGCAACTACAAACCACATAAAACAGAATTATTAAAATACTATTCCATTACAATTATCTAACACCTACAAAGGAGCTATACACTAAAACTAAATTATTTAACATCACACAATTATACAGAATGTAACGGAAAGGTGTGGTCATATTTTAAGAACTGCATCTGCCCATCGACATGAACAACTTTCCTCAAGAAAATCCGAGGAAATTCTAAAAAAATTTTTTTATATCCCATACAAATATTGATCAGCTGATGATAACTTTGTATGGAAAGTCCAATTTTTTTTGGGAATTTTCAATTTTTCCTCGAGAAAGTTGTTCATTTCCATGGACAGAACCGGCTCTTAAAAAATATGACCACACCTTTCCGTTACACCCTGTATACATTCAACAGTTGCAACCTAGTTAAAAAAATAATCACAGGCAACATCCACTCAAACATTACATTAATTCAAAAAACACAAAAACGTTACTTAAGAAACAGATACAAATTAATAACAACTCGACCACGTTCACTGACTTACGGCAAAAATAAACATACTGTTTGAGGGAGTACAAATTTACAACAGCCTGGCTAATGACATAAAAATGTGTGACAATCTAAATCTTTACAAAAAAAAAACTAAAATCTCATATTTCCAGTCACTATTTATAATGAGATGCTGCTGAACAGATTGTGAAATAAAATTATTTAGTTGTAATAGTATGAAACTTCTCGGCCTAAGCTAAAGTTGTATTAGAATTTAATGGCTAAGATAAAACGCATCAAAGTTCAGGATTGGGGGCTTGTTACGTCACTTTAGAGTAAAAAGTGGTAGATTTTTAACCCAAGTATGTAAGTACGTCATGCGAAATTTCAACGCACTGTATCGTATATTTTTAACCGACTTCGAAAAATGTGGAGGTTCTATGTTCGACTGTATGTATGTTTTTTTTTATGTATGTCCACCGATTTCTCTGTCAGTTGTGGACCGATTTTCAAAATTCTTTTTTATCCGAAAGAATATACTCCCAAGGTGGTCCCATATAGTTTTTTTCGAAATTGATTTAGCGCTTTTTGAAAAACTGAAGAAAACCGAAAAATATGTATATCTTTTTGTTTTGTTTTCTTTTTTTTTATTTAAAAAACGTTACCCTACACTAGGAATTATTTCTGTATCGTGGATGCGTTCACAAACATGTAAACTCACATACTACACAAGACACCCAGACCCGTAACAACTATCTGTAGGCCATACAAATATATTTGTTTCGTGCGGGGATCGAACCCGCAACACGCAGCGCAGCAGCCGAATGCTCAACCACTATGCCAACCGTGCCGTCAATATTTATATGATGTTTTGGTTGCCTCCAATTACAAGTCACCTATGTTTAAATTCCACGTTCCATGTTATTAGGGTTTTGAGTTCTGGGGTAGGTATAACAACTAAAAAGTGAAAAATAAAAAACTTTTTTACAAAAAACAACAACCGACTTCCAAAAAAGAAAATACACTTAAAATTTAAAAATAACTTTAATTTCGGCACTCGGTGTCAAATAACGAAGAAATAAAATACAAACACCGACTTTAAAATTTTAGTGTATTTTCTTTTTTGGAAGTCGGTTGTTTTTTTTGTAAAAAAGTTTATTTTTATTTTTTACGTGACAAAAGAAAACTGACGGACTAATTTGATTTTATTATTCATCTACCCAATTGTTACAAAATTAGTATGTCTCTGTGTCTTTCCTTAGTAAGTCTAAGTAGGCATACACATACCTACCATACATTGAACCATAATTTCTGTTGAATAATATTAAGTACTGTAAAAATTCCCAATGAATACTACTAATTAAAAAACAACCGACTACCAAAAAAAAAAACACTAACAATTTAAAAATAACTTTAATTTCGGAAGTCGATGTTTGTATTTTTAACCGACTTTTATTTCTTCGATATTTGACACCGACTTCCGAAATTAAAGCTATTTTTAAATTTTTAGTGTATTTTTTTTTTTTGGAAGTCAGTTGTTTTTTTTTTTTGTAAAAAAGTTTTTCATTTTTCCCTTTTTAGTTGTTATAGCCCAGAACTAAAACCCCAATAGGTAACATGGAACGTGGAATTTAAAAATTTGGAGAACTCAAAAACATCATCAAGATATGCGTATTTTTCGTTTTTGTTCAGTTTCTCAAAAAGCGCTAAAGCGATTTCGATAAAATGTATATGGGACCACCTCGGGAGTATATTCTTTCGGATAAAAAAAGAATTTTGAAAATCGGTCCACAACTGACGGAGAAATGCGCGGACATACATAAAAAAAAAAAAAAAACATACCTACATACAGTCGAACATAGAACCTCCTCCTTTTTCGAAAGTCGGTTAATAAAAGTAAGCCGGCAGTTTTGTGGCGAACTTTGGGCAGTAGCGACCCCACGAACTGGAACTCCCGAGAGATTTTTTGTTCATCATCTCCGGCTTGTGGCCGGCCGTAGTGAACACTGACAAAGAACAGCGCTCCCACCTCTCTCTTGCATTTATGAGCTGGCTTGAGTGGATATTCGCGAGAGCAAAGTGTTCCGGAAAAGGATGTATAATCCAGTAAGATGCTGGTAGGGATCTTGACCGTACTTCAGGGATTGTCCTGATAACCGTGGTATACGAGTACCTCTCAACTCCTTGAGCACCTTAGAATAATGTCGCCTCTTTGTTGCTACGTCACGCTACATGCTAGCGATCGTTTCTGGGGGGCCATTTATTGAGTGTGAAGGTCACCCCCTAGTTACCTTTTTTACCGGTGTAAGTACCTATTTTAACAACCATTATTCAGGCAGGGGCATAGTCTTTACATAGTTATTGATAACCTGTCCACTTTAGCCTCCCAAAAGTAGGGGAACGCGGGGTAGTGAGAGCGGTCGGGCAATGGGAGCTATGGTGTTTGGACGGAATGCAGGCACATTTGCTCGATCGTAAGCACTCGCCTACTTCCGTCAACTATCGGCAAACTTCGCCTGACGCGCTCGTAGGTATAGCCTATTTTCCTTATCTTGCAATAGTTTCACACCAACCGGAGGTTGTCTTTGGGTGCACTTGTACAGAGATAATTGTCGGTTGGTGTGCCTCATTTCGTAGAAAGTACTCTGAGAGTTGGCTTCGGCCCCTCATACGCCCTCCAAAGGTCCGGGACTTCAGGGCCTCGAGAAATCTTAGGACGATGATTTTTGGGGTAATACTTTGTACTTCTGTAGCTTAGCTAAGTGATTGGTCTCGCGGCGCTCGAGAGCCGATCTCTAAGCTTTGTAGTTGGTTTATTATTCTGTTCTGAATTCCAAATTTTCTATGGAGGTTCTGAATGTAGAATACACTTACTTACTGCAGGGAGTTTTATAAAAAAAGTCCGAGTGCAATAAGTGTGATATGATCCCTACGCTAAATAGGTAGTACATTCAGTCCATGACTGCTGAATTATGGGTTGCACCAAAAGTCCCGCTTCTTTCCGTATTCAGTCTGTTCAAGTTTGCCTAGTCCGCCTTCCCATTTCCATGAACCTCAAAAATCTACTTATTCTTTCCTAAATATCTTCAAGGCAGGAGAACTTTCAAAATAATATAAGTACATATTAAAAAGTTTTAAGATCACAACTTACAGTGACATCTGTTGTCGGATAGCAGAACTAAGTGGGAACGGATAACAGCGCCATCTACTCAATGAATACGTTATTAATTTGGTTAGGTGACATTACCAGGCTTCATAATGATTTATATACTTCATAGATGGCGCTGTGTGGTGTTAGTTTTGATTGATACCAAAAGATGGCGCTAGATACAATAATTTGGTTTCCTGAAAAACATGATAGAGGGCATCCTAATAGTCGTTGAAATCATAAATATGTAATTGGAAAACCTATAAATACTTATTATTTAATTTAAAAGACTAATTGAATTACCAAAAATCGTTATAAAGTAAAACTATTGTCTAATTTCACCTCAATTGGATAAGACAATTGACGCTACGATTAGGTAGGTGTACCTACCTAACTATATTTTCAACAAAATAGTTTGAGAAGTCTTCCTAATGTTAATTGAGAAATTTACCCCATAACAATACGTCTGTAAAGTGTAATTCCTGAAGGAAGTGTCAAGCCCGCCACACTATTTCCAAAGAACTGTAACTTCTTTATGCCAGAATCAACAGTGGCGACCACCAGAAAAAACGCCGAGGCAATGAAGCTCGACGAGTCCCAGAGAAACGATTAAACTGTCTTAATTAAAAGAAATTAATCTAAAAAGACAGCGGAGGAGTACGAAAAACATAATTTCCTCTTTCGTCCTAATCAAGCGGGAGACAGAACAAACCTAGGCCATTAGGCACAAAGGGGGTATTTACAACTGGGTAAGCCCAGTTGCCAAGCACCAATGGTAAAAAAACACTAATATTAATTGGTCCTAAAATTGTGAGCTGAAGCCGAAGGAAGGGTCAGGCAGCACACCTCTGCCTGCTCTGGTCAATGCTCCTTTATGTAGCAACACCCACTGTTTACTTACAACAATATTGCTAGATATGAACCACAATAATCTCAAACTAAACAAATAAATGTATCAGATTAATTAGTAATTAATTGACTAATCATGTCCTGCGACCGCACGCGCGTTATTTTTCGCCGAATCATCGTCTATCTCAAAGACGATCGCCGAATCGATTCACCCGAGCCAAATAATCGAATAATTCGATTGTTCTAAGTCCACATCTCTGTGGGTGGGCAATCGATTGCTCGCTAAGATTACTAAATGGGTAATTCTGCGTCACGTTTTGTGTACTAACAAATAATCATGTTCTTGTGTTTAGTGGAGCTATTAGCTGAGGTACAGAGGTTTACTTTGTTTTTTCAATGTGAAATCAGGCGTAGAAACTATGGTCGTAGGACCGTAGGTAGGTATAACAGTACTATTTGGAATATGAATGGATAAGTAGATGGGTTAGACAAATGCTATGGAAATATTACTTTAAGAATCTGACGTTACGGTCTCTATTTCCATACATTTGCCAAGGGTTTTGGTGCCTTGCAAATTATATGGTGAGCACCACGGCGGCGTCACAGAGTAGCAAACACCTCACTGGCTACTGTGGGAGGACTTTTCAGGAACTTTCCACGCGAACTAAGCGTGTGAGTGAGTGTTATAGTTTACTCATAGAAATTGACGGTTCGGTAAGGCTGTGATCTCCGAAACTTGTGCTCAGCATAATTGCACGGCTACGTATATTAGCAATGGCTTCTGTATTACTGCCGGCGCAACAATTAGGTATTGAGTGAGGTCAAGCCTTTTAATAAACAGTAAGAGAGCCTAGAAAAAGTTTCTTAGCGTAGCTTTGCCTATCATAGACACAGAAAACATTTTTACAGTAATACTTCAAAAACTTCAATGTGACGGACAGACGCGACAGACGTAAAACATTGTCTATGAAGGAGCCATAACCTCAAATCAACCATTTTGAAATGAGTCAAAGTTTACCTAGTGAGGCGATACCGCTGGCGGTTAATCCTCGTAAATAAAGTTTGTATTTTACGTGATTATCAAATGCCTGGCATTATGATGAAGTTTCGTGATTTGCCAATGTACAGACATTATCCTCTGCTGCGAGGCATGGTCTCCTACGGCATTATCTGGCCCACGTGTAGCATCACACAAGAGTACTTGGAACATGGCACAAATATAGCTCACGCGAACTGGGCTCGGGCAGCACGCTTTGGGTTCTTTGGCGCATTCTGCGCGGCACCGGTGGTCTACGGTTGGATGAAGTGGTCTAGCCGATTCTTCAAACGAAATGATCTCCGGACTGCAATGTTCAGAGCAGCTATCGAACAGGTATCTATTTATAAGTAAATTATAAAGTTTAAATTGTTCTGTCTCACGAAGTTATGTGAAGAAAGTGAAGAAAAGTTACGGGTAAACAGTTTCAAATATAATAAGTAGATATTACTTTTTTTTTTGTTTTGTGGGGGTGGGAAATCATCCTATGACTTCCCGCTCTGGGTGGAGCGGGAGGGCGTGTCAGATTTTTGCTGAATAAAACCCCACCCCTGTTCCTTCCCTGCTTGAGTGCCCAGGGGCGCGGTAACTCTGATTCGAATTTATCCACGTCCCCTGGGCAGGTATTGGCCATGACGGGCCCCGTCATGAATTGCTGACATCTCTTTGAGGCGCGCGTGGAACACTACGCGCCGTCGACTCTTGGGCCTTGTCCTGATCGGACAGCGAGCTACCCACTACTCGCCGTCCGCAGGCCCACGTCTACGGTGGTCGGAGATCGTCTCGCGACCCCCGACACCGAGGGCGTCTCCTGCGGCGGCTGCTGCTAGGGGCGTGAGGGCGACTCTGTCGAGTCTCCCGCACCTGTTCCGCCTCCTCCTTCGCGTGCATTAATGCTTCACAGAAGTAGTCGACTGCTTCCCATTACCTCTTGCTCCTTACCATGGCCTGGACCATGGCTGTGCGCGAGAGGTCGCTGCCGCCGATCGCCTCCACGAAGGCACAACTCCACCGAATGCTCCACCGTGTCCTCTGGGCGCTCCTCACAGTGCACAGTGGTGACACCCGGGCGCTTCCCTACGGGCGTTTTTCGTTTGCCGAAACATCCGTGTCCGGTGAGGACCTGCGTCAGGCGGAAGGTGAGGATGTCGTGTCGCCGCTCTTGCGGCGTGCCCCAGTTGATATACCTAGGTAGTTGTTCTATCTCACGAAGATGGGTTGGTCTTTGTTGTGTGTTTATATACACGTGGACATTGTGTGCCCCGTCACTTTTTACTCAAGGTTCATTGGAAGATTAGCGTCTGTCGGCATTTGTCTGGCAATATTTCTAAAATTAACCTTTTGGCTCAGCCTTGAGGCCATACACTATGTGTATTTTTAAAGATTGTCACTTTTATTTTATCGCGCATCTTATCCTTTCTAGGTATCGTACTCTCCTTTAGCGATGGCGTATTTCTTCTTTGGAATGAGTCTACTCGAAATGAAGCCTATAGACGCATGCGTTCAAGAAGTAAAACAGAAGTTGTGGCCGACTTACAAGATCGGCGTCATATTTTGGCCGACGGTTCAGACGTTGAACTTTTACTTTATATCTGAGAAGAATAGGGTAGTGTTCGTGAGTGCTGCTAGCTTCATCTGGACCGTATTCATGGCTCACATGAAGTCGATAACAAAACCAGAAGACCTAACTGAGAAACCCACTTGAAGAGCCGGTCGTAATGTTATCAAAACTAAGGGTTGATTTTTCAATAGTTAGGTAACTTTTAACTGAGGAATAAAAATGGCATTTTGACAGCGTTTGTATATAAATTACTAGCGACCCGCCCCAGCTTCGCTCGGGTACAAATTATACTTATAAACCTTCCTCTTCAATCACTCTATCTATTAAAAAAAACCGCATCAAAATCCGTTGCGTAGTTTTAAAGATTTAATCATACATAGGGATATAGGGACAGAGAAAGCGACTTTGTTTTATACTATGTAATGATGTCAAACCGCAATTTTTATTCCTCAGACAAAAGTTATCTTGACTATTGAAAAATCAGCCCTTAGACTTTTAGATTTACACTTTTGGATCCAATTGTAATTTTGGGTTTGAATTATACTGTTACAATTCAATTAAAGGTACGTTTTTATATATATTCTTACTGAACAACGGGATTGAGGAGTGTGAATTTTCTAATGGGCATACAGCAACCCAAGCTTTTATAACATATTAACCTCTGAAGTACCGGACAACAGACACAATAGAAAATCTATTGTTGGCGATGCAACAGAACAGTGCATCGCCGGTTTTTTTAGATTGGAAACATACTTACCTAATTAACTAAACGCCGATGGCGGTCAGCGCAAAATTAGGTGTAAATCTGATCTGATGACCCTTCTAAACTACGATCTTTCGTAACATATTCTTCAAGTGTGGCTAAAGATTTCATTCACCATCAATTTATAAAGGGTCTAAAGAAACATTCTTCATTTTTTGTCCAAAAAAAGGACAACAATATTAGAATTAATAATGTGAATGAAATTTTATTTGAAAGTTTTTATTGGGCATTAATCATGTTTTGTCATCGAACGAAGTTAATGTGAGCAGTGAGTTTATAGTTCCACGGTTTTTTGTAATTCCGAATTCTTAGTCAAAACGGTGAAGTGGCTCGATTTTGATTATAATAAAAAGTGTTTGAAAAAGGTAGGTAGGAGTCATTTTGCCCGCACTTCTGAGCTTCAAATGGAATTTCTTTTATTTGAAAATCTTTAATTTACTTATTAAGTTATGAGTCGAAAATAGAAGACTTTCCTATCTTATTTTATTACGAAAGTAGTTAATTTAAGTAGCTGAAGAGTACCTACCTACCGACTGAAGTACCTCCATAAAGGGCGAAGAATAGAAAAGAAATTAAAGCTTAATATAATCTACACTAATATTACAAAGAGGAAAGATTTCTATTTTTGTATGTAACGAATAAACTTAAAAACTACTTGACCGATTTTATCCATTTTTTCACCAATAGAAAGTTAAATTATCAGCGTGTAACATTGGCTACTTTTTATTCCGGGAAAAGTAACAGTTTCCGCGGGATAGGTCACGGGAGCGAAGCCGCGAACAAAGTGCTAGTATAGGATATAATAGTCTATTAAGTACATTAGTTTGAAGGCAATTGGTATCAAGAAATATGTATGAAAAGAAGTGAGAAGAAAGAAAGCAAGCATTTATTAAACACGGAGTTAACACGACAGCAAGCAAACATGCCAAGTGTGGATTTTAACATCAATACCTAAGATTGTACAAGGTAAAGCACCCGAATTATGGGTCAAAATTTTATTCAAGGTAAGAAAAACATTAGAAATCTGCTACCAACAAGATTTTAAACTGATCACGAACACCATTTCTCTCAACTCCCAAAACGTATATCATACAGCTAACACCATATTTATTCGTACCAAAACGTCTGTTTCCAGAGCTAAATATATGAACACACGTCGTCTGGGCCTGAACCCCATGGCTACCAATTTGATATGGGCCCCATAAACCATGGGGACAATGTCGCGATATATAACGACACTGTCATCAAAACAGTGACTTTGTTTTATTTATTTTGTAAGAAGTTGGCGTCCATTTTGTGGGCAGTTTATGTCGATTTTGGTGAAAGTCTGAATGTAAAATATGAAGAGGAATGGTAATGTCAAGAATGGGGTACCTACTGAGGTGACGATTAATAGAGAGTTATGTAAGAAGAAGACACATGACACCCAAATGAATTGGGAAAAGGGCAAGAGAATAATGATGGATGGCAATTGGCCGACGGCTTGGGAGTTGGGTTTTAGACAGAGTAGGAAATTAAATTAAATTAGACTTAGGAACTAGTAGTCTGAATTTGTACCAGTCGGTGGTAATAGGCTCGTCCCTATTACCTACTTGCCGAAATGTAGGTGAGTACCACCGTGGGTGGAGCCTCTTATCTAAATATATGTTAGACATATGCAACCCGCATTGGGCCCGCGTGGTGGATTAGAGCCCACACCCACTCACAGAAAGGAGGTCTCTGACCCAGCAGTGGAGACATTAAAAGGCTAATGATGATGATGAATTATGTAAGGATCTTGGAAGTTTGATCCAGAGTTGTTTAAACAATATATTTGAAAATCTTATTAGCAGGTGTTTCTAAAGATTTTTCCATCATACCGCAGTCGATATACATCGAGTACCTCAAATCGAATCTTTAGATACAACAAATAACCAGAGCTTTACAAGGGCCTGGCAATATGATGATTCGATCAAACTATAGGTTTTACTAAAACAATGTTTGCGGTTTTACCAATACATCATCAGCTATTTTCACATACTTATACAGCCCAAACACATATATACACACATATATCAGACATACCGAACTCACTTATTAATAACATACACAAAATTCACACTTATTTGCTAGTTAATTGAGCTGATATAAAATAACAGTCTTCTTTATTTCTCATCATCATCTTCCTGCCCTTATCCCATGTTATTTGGGGTCGGCGCAACACGTTTTCTTCTTCCATTCTGTCCTGTCAGCCGTCACGCTATCACTAACTCCCTTTTCTTTCATATCACTCCTCACACAATCCATCCATACTTTTTTTGACCTGCCTGTTCCTCTCCATCCATCCACATTTTATATTCATAACTCTTTTAGTTACATGTGTTTCATCCCTCCTCTTCACATGACCATACCAAGATAAGCGGTTCCCTGTCAACGTTTCGGTAACAGGCGCCACTTTTAAACTACCTCTCATGTAAGTACTCATTTCTCACTTTATCCAGTCTCGCTACTTCACACATCCATTTCAACATTCTCATCTCCGCCACATGCAATCTTTTTTCATCCGTCTTTTTCACAGCCCAACATTCTGACACATACGAGTACAGTAAGACAGGTCTAATCACGGACTTAAAGATTTTCCCCTTTAACTTAAGGGACATCCGGCGGTCGCAAGTTGTTTCAGTGACCTGTCGCCATTTCATCCATCCTGAGTTGATCCTGTGCGTTACGTCTCGGTCTATATCGCCATCACGCGTCTCAAAATTATATAAATAGTAAATAGGTACTGGCATAATATTTTTATATGGTAATGTGGATACCGAAGAGTAGAGTGTCCTAATACAGGCATTAGGACACTTCTAACACTAGCTATGTAGTACAACAATTGTTAAAGTAAATAAAACTAGGTATTTGTATTGTATTTTGTATTGTATTTTCCATTGGCATAACATATCTAATTGACGGTAGCTATATCAAAATCATTAGCGAAGATAGATTAGGGACTAGAAGCTCAAGACAAGTGACAATTCTATCAACGAAAGCGTTGAGGTAGCGATTGGCATTTATTTTATCATTGATAGGGTTACGTTTGACCACTATCTCACCTGATGGTAAGCGATGATGTGGTCGACGTAGAAGCACGCTTGCCTCCATTCGCACTTGATTTGAAGACCCTCAGGTTTGACATTAAGTAAAAAATGTATGGAATTGACAAGCGCATCGAAAAGTCACGTGATACATTTTGGCATTTCCACTTTGTCTAGAGCCTTAGCTCCGACAAAAAGTCATTAAACTTGCTATTTACAGCTCAACCTACAGCTCTAACATAACATCTTTATCACCGACTCCTCACATCTAAATGTCTTCACTATACCGTTTCGCCAATTTGCGTCCCCGCGCAAATTAGCCGAGATTGTCCCTCCGTACTATCTCAATCCATATACATTAAAATTCGTACGTTGGTACGATTAATTAGGCTGATAACGACAGTGTCGTATCGTTGCTACCGGCTACGAACATAGCCCACAAAAGCGCCGAAACTGGTCCTTTTTCACTTAACGATCCTGACTCGACGACGCTGCTACCAAAAAACATTGCTAAAAAAATACACTTTTACCTGAACCCTGGGAGGTGTATCGAGATGATGTTACCGCTTTTGCATCAGATGTTTTAAAAATAAGAGTGAAGAAAGTTAACACATTACCTACAGTTCAAGAAACACAGCAGGTTTTGCAGACCCACTGATTAAATATAAATATATTTTCGGAAGTATTGTAAGCATCTGTTTGCTCCAACCTCCACCTTATCAAGTGTTTTCAACGCAAATGATGATATGTAACACCCCGGTATCAGCAGCTTTCCAACCCCTTCTGTCTGTTTCTTGATGTAAATACTTACACTGATGAGTATTCTGCCAAAAAAGGTGATTTTATAGTCTTGGTTGTTCTTTGTTTGCAGGCCGCATCCATATGTTATTTTTATTGTACACAAACTTTGTCAATTTTATTCAATTCAGCGGCGGTGGTTCAAACAGCTCTTAAAGCATCCCAAAGTGAACTATTTCACGGTACACCCAGAGGTCTATATTTTGTTAAAAGATAAAACTGACCAAAATCACAAGACATAAAGAGATTTTTTTGTCCTACAGTCCTCGAATGTCCCACACGGCTGTCTTCACCTGCCTAGGCGACATTATTTATAGTTTTGTAAAAATCGCATCAAAAACTTCACAGTGACTATAATAATAATCGATTTTATTTCTGACTCCACATAATTAGTGTGAAATATGGTTGCTAAAGGTCCTTCCGAACGTTTTTTGCGGCGCGTTTTTTCTTTTTTATTTTGGACCGAGTCAAGATTTTTTTTTTGCTTTGGACATAGAATTTAGTCCAATTTGAGATAGGAAATTGGTGACGGTTTTGTTTATAATTGGTGACTGTTTATGGTAATGTTCTATTTTGTTTATGGTAGGGGAGATATAATGGTATTTCAAGGAAACTAATTAGGAGGTCATCTGGGTCTTGGGCTTGCGCACCGCATATAATGAATTTAGTACGACAATAACACGTTTTTCAGTTTATCGAAATCGGGCTTAGTTTAATAATTATTAACAGTCATGACCCTTTGGATTTATTTAAATATTAGACAGTAAACCTCTTTGTGAAGTAGTTCGTTCGGGGAAGTTCTGCCGCCAAAATTAATTCTGCCGCTAAGTAGCGTAGCTGTGTGTTCCGGTTTGAATGGTGTGGGTGCCGGTGTAATTACAGACACATGAGACATTTCACCTTTGTCCCTGGAAGGGCAACGTATCTATAACGCCACTGGAATTGCAGATATTCATAAGCGGCCTTGACCACTAATCTTCAGATGGGCCTCCTGCTTGTATGTCAGCTGATATTGTTGTCCTGCTTGTGTTGCTGGGGAGTTTGTTGCGCCACTTCTTCCCAGCTAAAACACTAGGAAGTGGTGACGGAAGGATTTTTGGGGGACTGTCTTTTATGCAGAACTTTGATGTTCATAAAGCGCTGCCTCTCGGTCTAGTTTGAATAAACGACTATTGATTTGATTTGATAACACAAAAATGCAATGTCGTGATGGGTGACACGGTTGGCGCAGTGGTTGAGCGATCGGCTGCTGCGTTGCGTGTCGCGGGTTCAATTCCCGTACGGATAAATATTTGTATGGCCTACAGATAGTTGTTTCGGGTCTTGGTGTTATTGTACGTGAGTTGACATGTTTGTGAACGCCCCTACGATACAGCAGGTGATGAGGTCCAGTGAGGAGCACGGTTTTTTTTTATAAAAAAAAAATACTGTAAGCAGTCTCAAGCATTCCTAAAAGGTTTCCAAAAAGCAGGCAAAGACAAGTCACACCACCAGTGCAAAAATATAAACAATCAAATCAAGACATAAAAGCTCCGTACTGCGAAATTTTAATTACAACAAGATTATGATATTATGAAGATATTAAAAAAGTTACGATAAAAAGTTTACGATCAATTTGGTTTAGGTTCGATTCCCCGCGGTATAAACACACAGTCGCTCGTTTTATGACTTAACATAAGGGGTAGTAATGGCTTATCAAGTGTATGAACCGGCCAGTATATTTTGACAGACGGCGAAACGGCGAACTGAGTTTGAGACTCCTGACTTTGACGTAAGGTTGACAGTTGTCTTTGGTAGAGGCGCCATCTTGAAATGTCAAGAGATTCTAGTCACTCAGTTGATTTTTTCAGTAGAATAAAGATGTTCATTGTTCGGTATGGTTGATTGAGTTGTTTTATTAGTAATGGGATGTGATCAAGTGATGTTGGGCTTTATTTTTAATTACAAGGCTCTCTTGATTGCTCAGAAGCATGTTGAAATGAAGATGAGTGGTCTTTGGGTGTCTTGTACGGTGTATTTACATAGCTAGGCAATTTCAAACTGCAATTTGTGGAGAATTTTTTTTATAACTAATGTTTTATATTCTTCTTTCATATACAGGCTGTATGTAACGGAAAGGTGTGGTCATATTTTAAGAGCCGGTTCTGCCCATGGAAATGAACAACTTTCTCGAGGAAAAAATTGAAAATTCCCAAAAAAAAAATTGGACTTTCCATACAAAGTTATCATCAGCTGGTCAATATTTGTATGGGAGGTAAAAAAAAAATTTCGGATTTTCTTGAGGTTGTTCATATCGATGGGTAGATGCAGTTCTTAAAATATGACCACACTTTTCCGTTACATATTTTTTTAATAAAAGTGCTTAATACAAGGTGTTATCTCGAGACAACTAGACGAGTTATCTATGACCATAGTAATCAGCAGTTATGTTAAAAAAACCTTTGTGACAGACACAAGAAATGATCATAAAACAGTTGAGTTTTTGCAATTGTTACCAAAGTTTCAGTAAGATATTAGTTAAACCTTCATACATATTTATCATGTATTAATAACTATATTATTTCTTTATTAACAGCTCTAAATTCTATTTCTTAGTTCAATGGTTACCTAGTCATTAATAAAAGATAAAAATGGGAAGCTTCACAATAAGTCACAATCTTTAAATTCGAATTAATTGTTAGGGCGTTCACAAAAAAAGAAAAAGATTTGTTGTTTCATCCTAAACGAAAAAGAAAAAAGATAGGCAACAGCCGCCGTCTTCCGGCAACCTTATTATATTTTTATGATAATTAAGATATCATGAAAAAAAGGATAAATTTTATTTTGGATCCGCATAATAGGTGGGCGGGTGACCTAGTGGGGGTCCAAACTATGGACCTCTGACAAATGGAGTTATTGTTTCAAACAAAGTTAACTATTACCCACCAATCAGAACCTTTTCTGCATTTGAATCTTTATGGCATTATGACTTAGACTCAAATTGCTGTGATTTTAATTTCAGGAGCCGAAAAACGTAACTTGGTTATTCATTTTTTCTTTTTCCTTTCTGCGTCTGACGTGAGTAGTAATTAAATGTAAAAATTATTGTGATTGGTTTTGGCAAATTGCAAATTGGCTCTTTATAAATTTTAAAGACAAAAATTAAATGGGGTTTCCTTTTTATTATAAGGCCGCGTTAATTACTTAGTCGCAGATAAATTAAAAACATTCGTTTCGGTTTCAAAATGAATTTGCGTGGGAATAAAAAAATATTTTTACTGGATGACTCAAAGTTATTATGTTGTATAATGTCCTCTTCTTTGTCGCAAGCTATAAAACTGGTTGAATCGGTCAGGATCGCAGTTTTCACAGATATAGGCATTTTAATGCACCAATTTTAATGTAACAATATTAAAAATTAGAACTATTCTATCAATCATTGTGAAGCGCCGATACGCGGCGAGAGAGTTGCAATGAAATATTGTTTCGGGGGATAACATTTTCACCCCCACCTTTCTGAAATAAGACAATTTTGGTATTATTAAATACAGTGGACCGATTTTCAAAACTCTTTTTGTAAAATCATAGATGACGTTTTGATCTCCTCCAATTACGAGTACATATTAAGTTCAAATTCCATGTTCCATGTTATTGGGGTTATCAATTTGGACGTAACTTTAATATTTAGAATAGAATAGAATAATACTTTATTGTACACCAAAACAGTGAAAAATATTTCTTTTTTACAAAAAATACAACCGACTTCCAAAAAAGAAAATACACTTAAAATTGAAAAATAACTTTAATTTTGGAAGTCGGTATCAATTAACGAAAGAAATAAAATACAAATACCGACTTCCGAAATTAAAGTTCTTATCGTTTGCAATATTTGTTTCAAATAAAAAATTACGGACCTAGTTTTTCATTATATCTACAACATTTCCTTTAATAGTCCAATTTACATAATTTTTATTATGAAAATTGGACTATTTTTACTGGGGGAAAAAGGTTGACGCTTTTTGTATGAAAATTTACAGCTTCACAATCCTCAAGTTGGCTTCCAGACTAAACTAACTGGATGCAGCTGAATGGCAGTATTTGACATGGAGCGACTGCTATTCTGATCTCCACAATTTCAATCCTTACTGGGTAACACAATACCCTTTAGCAAGACTAATATTAATGTCAAATTGTCGAGCTTCTGATTACCCATGAAAACTGTCAAAGCATAATCAGTCTTTTAATGTTCCCACTGCTGGGCTGTAATCCACCCAGTGCAGGTTGGTGGATGTCACATGTCTTCGAATTTTTGGTTCTAGGACATGCCGGTTTCCTCACGATGTTTTCCTTCACCGTTTAGATTTAGAGAGCAGTGGTGAAAATAAGTTACCGACACAAAGTAAAGCGCCTGCCTGAGTTCGAACCTACGACCTATAACTTGTAAGTCGCGGCCGTTACCACTGGGCCTTCACTGTACCACTGCAACAGTGCCAAAGATCTAAAAACAGACGAATACAGAACGAAATAAAAAAAAGTGTGTGTGTAATGTACGCACGTAAGAAGTTATACTTCTTTGGCGTAACAAGATAAAAAACCAAATTGTTACAAAGTTTACAAAAGAAAAACAATCATTCTTCATGAACCACAGATTGTAGCTAACTTCAGGGTGTCGGTTCTAGCTAACTTCAGGGTGTCGGTTTTTTGTGACGGTATGCGCGCGCATCGTAAAAAATTTACCCTCATCATTTTTCCCTAACGCGCCAAAAGAAGTTTAGTTTCAATAATATACACCTTTAAAATAAAGCCACAATTTTTACTACAACCGAACTACAATTAAAACAGTACTAAAAACATCTAAATCCGACTCCTAAATCCCATAATTTAGCAGGATACGCCACTGAACCAAAGAGATCAGTATTACAGACGTCACATTTCGTCAGCACCTCATCAAGCGGTCGTTAAACAAGCGATAAATAAACTTGTGACAACAAAACAAAACACGCTCGTTTATGAGTCGGCCATGACACTGACGCTGTCTTGAGTGACGAAGTGCCAATGATGTGGTGGCAATTTATGGCGATGTCTCGATTGGTGTTGAATAAAACGTGTGCATTTTTGTGATACAACATTGAGTGCAATACACTTATACCTACACAGGTTAAGGAAACTTTCTTAAATGAAAACTGATTAATTATATATATATTATTTAGCTTTGATAGACTCGCGCTGGACCAGTAACTCACCTGATGGTAAGCGATGATGTGGTCGACGATGGAGCACGCTTGCCTAGAAGTAACCTATCACTAGGCACTAGGCAAAGCCCCTTCCTTTCTTCTTTACATTCCTTTCGTTTTTGGGCAAGTGTTGAGCATTCCTGTCCATGGGGGTCGAGTTCGTCCCATCTTCTTCATCTGGATCTGCCACGAGATCCATATTCCGACCCATATTCATAAAAATGCACAATTCTCAGAGGTGATGTTCACCTTGAAAGCTTTTCGACCGACAAATTAAAAACTATTGCCCAATCAGTGCATAATTTGACACAAAAGATTTTGCATTTGCGTCAAATTAGGCGCAAATAAACTCCTCCTTTTCTTTCTTTCTGTAATAGGTTTACACATGCGCCGGCGCAGATCTTGTCACCGTGGCGGGGGCGCCACTCGCGATGTCAACGGAAGAGTATTTTTAACATGTTTTACTAACGCTGTTAGCGCTTCTTAATAGAAAATACTTGGTGGGCTCACATGGAGTCAGAAAGACATTTGTATTTATGTTTAGGAGACAGGAGTTTTATTGAAATATGAAGAGCCAAGTTAACACCTACCGATGACATGACTAGAAAGCTAAAAAATGACCCCAGCAGGAAGAAGTTTATAATTTTGTTAAGAATGGCTTAACAGATTAATAAATAATATTGAAAACCATAGCAGAAAACCAATTCAAATAATCACATACTTTAATTATTTGAAAAACGTGTAGGTATTATTAAAATGGTAAGATCAAGTTAACGAAGCAAACTATTTAAGATCAGATGAATATCTGGGGATCTAAGTAGGTACAATAAGTACCTTGGACCCGTAAAAACCTACACCACTCAACCCCATGTATACCAACCTCAGAACACCCACATCTATCCACACCAAAAACACTACTACCAACCGAATAAATTGTAGAAAAAAAAAACATCAGCGACGTCGGCGAGATAAATAAAGTTAGTGTAAAGACTCGGAGAGCGATAATTACTGGCCGTGGCGGAAACGGCGCGATTAGTGGCTAAAAGCCGTTCCTTTTAATGGCTTTTGAATAATTTAGCCAGATTGAGCCATCTTACCCGTCCGAGGGTTAATACGTTACGTTTTAGCTACTGTGCTGCGAAAGCAAAAGGTGTTTCTTTAAGTGGTGTAACGGGTTTGTTCCTGATTGGTGTGTTTCTGGCATGTGTTTTTAATTTGAGGTGATTAGTTATGCAAATAATTGAGCCATTTTTGGCTAAGTAGTTTGGCACATTATTTTAATTGTGTTCTAATCTGGTTCATTGTTGATTGATGGTGGGGCTTTAGAAATGTCGTTAGTGCCCTTGATTTTATAACGTTTATCCAGTTTGTTGTGCACAGGATAAGACGCTAAAGACCGTGACTTCCGCGCAAATATTTTCTCCATTAACAATCAATGATATCGCAATTATCAGAGGATTAAAGGTAGTGAAAAGAAACGACCAAGTAAACGAGCCCATTAGATCGTAATAACAGTCAATGATCCTGAATTGGTGCTCCAAATCAATATGATAACGCCAGTAAAAGAATACAAAAACGACAATTATTACAATAAATACGAAGATGAAAATCATCAATATACTCCGTGTACCGGCAAACCAGACGACATGATACTATCATCACCTATGAGGCAGTTGTCCACCGCCGGCGAGGAAGCGACTAACTCTCGGCTACTTTGACACAAAAGAGATGCATATATTAATAGTTGATCTCTGACTGCTAACTCCACCGGCGAGGACTCGCTCCACAAGTTTGTCGCTGAGCTACAAAAGCAGCTATCAAAGCTTACTCGCTCAGCGATGCTCCCTAGGCGGTCGTGCTCACGCCGGGAGACCAACCCGAGCGAGTGGTGCGAGTAATCGCCCGTCGCACTCGAACACTCGCTTAAAGCCCAGTGACAAAAATATCGGAACTACCACTCGCTACTCGCTCTCACCAACTCGTTTTTAGTTTGAGCTCTACTCGCTACTCACTCATCGCCGGCGGTGGGACAACTGCCTATACATACATGATAATCACGTCAATCAAAACTCGACCCTCAATATTTTCCCCTCAAAACGATACTGTAACGATTGTAGTCACAGCCTAATCTTAGCGGGTCTGTACCGGTCTTCAACTGGCTGGTAAGAATGTTGGAGAGTTATTGCAGAGTCGTTTGAATTTAGAAGGTGTAGGGATCACATTTGTTTTAGTGATCAGTTCAGCTGGCCCGGCCGAAGTGGGCACACATGTTATTCTCTAATTAATATAGTGACTCTGAGTGCCCTATTCCTCTTTCTTTATAACACTGTACACCGTAATCAGTCACTCTCATACACCACACTCTCGCGTTGCCAGCGAGTGCGACATACCCTGAGCTTTGAAGAACGTCCCAAAATCCCTGCAGGCCGTACCGGTGCCTTGGGGTCCTATAATACCTAATTACAGCTAACAAGATTTAATTCTAGTGCCAACCAACAGGTTTACATAACGAGCGACAGACTCGCGAAGACGCGGGAACGCGCGACTATATCGTGGGTCGCGGGTGTAAGGCATTATCAACAGTTTGTACCGGGTGATGTCTCAATACCTCCCAGTGTGCCAGAAGAAAGCAGAAGAAGAGAAAGGAATTACATCCATCAAGACACTAAATAGAGAAGATGTGGCGCATGTACACAGCCTTCAGACGGCATGTGGGAACCGGGCTTTGCTGGCAGCTTATAACTTTTCGAGAGTCGTTCGAATAATAAGATTAGAATAGTTTATTAGAACGTTGCGATTGTTTAAACAGTTAGTTTAGCTCGCCCGGTCGAAGAGGGAATTTTTATTTTATTAATACAAGAGCTAAGAGTACGCACCCTCCCAGTTTTTACTTCTCACACTACACATGTTATAAGTTACACTTGCCCACACGTCACTCTCGCAGCCAGCAAGTGAGACAGCTCCCCAAAGCTACAAAAGCTTCGAGAACGCCCTTGGAGAGGGCTCCAGTAGCAGCAGGCTCTACAGTACTTATGTAATCTAAAATTGAAATAATAATAAGAGTCAGCAAACATATGTGACAATCCAGGGACGAATATTACAATTACAAACATTCTCCTTGTATTGAGACATTTAAACTTTAACATGACAAGAATACCTATACCGTACCTATCACATAACGCTCCCGTCAATTAAAGCCCTCAATATTCTCCCCTCAAAACGATACCTAATTACGGCTAACAAGATCTAATTCTAGCGCCAACCAACAGGTTCATATAACGAGCGACAGACTCGCGAAGAAGCGGGAACGCGCGGCTATATCGCGGGGTGCGGGATACGGGGCGTGGGGTAAGGCGGTATCAGCAGTTAATACCGGGTGATGTCTCAATACCTCCCAGTGTGCCAGCCTATTATTTCTGTCGCACACGATGCGGTTCTAGTGGTGTAGGGTGGAGTAGGATCCTACTAATATTATAAATGTGAATGTTTTTGAGGATGTACGTTTGTTACTCTTTCACGCAAAAACTACTGGACGGATGTTGATGAAATAATATAATATAGCTTTTACACCAGAACAACACCTATGCTATAATTTACGAGTATATGTGGGGAAAGTACTAATTTCACGCGGGCGAAGCCGTTGGCTGCTAGTATATTATAAAACAAAGTCCCCCGCTACGTCTGTCGGACTGTTTATTGGCGATAAACTCAAAAAATACTGAACGTATTTTTATGTGGTTTTCACTAATAGACACAGTGTTTCATGAGGAAGGTTGAGGTGCATAACTTAAACCCTTGCGATGCTGGAGTGGGTCGCTAATAACTGCCAGCATTTTGAATGTCGTTTTTCCATGTTGTCATTTTTCCTTGGATTTAGAATAAGGATAATAACTGAAGTTATTTATAAGTAGCTTGCACAGAAATTAAGGTGAAAGCGCCAGGGTAGCTCGACAAATTCAAATTTTCTTACGTTTTTTTGGAATTTGCAGGTCAGTATCAAGTTGTATGTTGGTCAAGATTTATGATTCGCAGCCGTAGCAATTAGGTACGTATTTACAGAACTGTAATCATTAAAATCGTCAATACAACTGTTTCAGTTAGAATTGATGTTAAATGTAGTATGTCATGAAATCATGACATTTGGCTTCAATTCTAACTGAGAGAGTTGTTGAGTGTTAAGAAAATTTAAATTTCGCGGATTACCCTGACACTTCCAGTCCGATCTTGACTGTCAAAGGACCGATGGCTTTTGGAACAGTGAGTTCGGCCAGCGTAGAGTGGGAATTGGCGAACTGTGAAGGCCCCCAGCTAGATAAAATGAGGTTGCTGGATGATCTGGCAATCTAAAGAAAAATATTTTAGAATGAGTTATTGATTTTGTTTTAATAAAACATATGCTCCATTAGGTGTAACATATATTATATTCAGGATATAATCGAATTAGACTTCAACGCCACGTTCACGTCCCATCTCATCAATCAAAATGAATGATGTTCTACCTGTCTATAACAAATCTTTTACTTGTAATTAACCTCAATGAACATACTTAGGTGGTTTGAAAAGTACTCGGGCCTGACACAGATCCAGTCTATTCTTAAAACCAAAACTACTTACAATATTTAGTTCAATTCCTACTAGTTAACTATGCGAAGTTGGAAACGTGTGTGTGTGCGATAATTAGTTGTGATTATACAAATTTATTTGTCAAGCAATTTGCCGCAAATTGAGTATTGAATATTATCAAACTATAGAACAAATTAACTAAACTACCACTAAAGAATAATTTCTACTAAAGAATAAATGTTTTTCATCGGTCTGAAAGCTTTGTAGGTGAGATTGGAGGAGTGTTTAGAGCTTGATGGTGATATCATAGATAAATAAAAATATAAGTAATTTCATACGACTTTGGGTTCTTGGTCAGGCCGAATACTTTTTAAACCACCTTCGTATATATACAGATCTCTAACAAATAGGTAGGTAACTATAGCATTAATAACTAGCAAGGTATAGAAGTAATTGTTATATCCCGAACGGGCACGGCGTAGTCTATGCCATCTAGTGGAGTAAATTCGAAACTTTTACCCTTTAAAAACTAGTTATTGACATTTCCGTGCCATATATGAATACGCACACGCGTCATGGACACATACAGCACGGATAACGTAAACTGGCATCTAATGAGTGAAATCCGCAACTTTAAGTTAACTGTAAAGAAAAACAATTTCCAAAAAAGAAAATATGTACACTAAAAATTTAAAAATAACTTTAATTTCGGAAGTCGGTGTTTGTATTTTATTTTTTCGTTATTTGACACCGACATCCGAAATTAAAATTATTTTTAAATTTTTAGTGTATTTTCTTTTTTGGAAGTCGGTTAAATTGTTTTTTTTTTTGTAAAAAAGTTTTTTATGTTTCACTTTTTAGTTGTTAAACCCCAGAACTGAAAACCCCAATAACATGGAACGTGGAATTTAAACATACTCGTAATTGGAGAAAACTAAAACGTGATCTATTTATACGTATTTTTGGTTTTAGTTCAGTTTTTCAAAAAGTCCTAAAGCAATTTCGATAAAATTTATATGGGACCATCTCGGGGGTATATTCTTTCGGATAAGAAAATAATTTTGCAAATCTGTCCACAACTGACAGAGAAATCGGTGGACTTTCTCAAAATAAATAAATAAATACATACATAGAGTACATAGAGTACATAGAATACATAGATAGAGTCAAACATAGAACCTCCTCCTTTTTTATATCTATAGTTCATACACGATCCCTTTAAGCGCTGATATATTTTGTCTATCTGGGATTATTGAGTGTGTTTTGTCTTCGCATAATAAAATGAATGAAAATGTATTTGCCGGACTATAGCTCCAACTAAATAGGAAGCGAAATAGCTATCAGAAATATAAACGTTTTGAGTGCTCAAAGTATGGCTTTTCAATTTTATACCCCTTCAGGACCAAACAGTGTGGAAAAGGATTTATTATTGGCTAATGTAGCTTTAGTGTTAATTTAGTTAATACAGGAGCTCTTTCCACACCTACGATCACCCCCCTATTTAGGTTGTACTAAAGCGTGGTGCATGCTTGTGCACCTACAATGCGTTCATGTGTTGCTCTTCATGCATTCCAGTCACAATATCAAAACGTTTCACAGCCTTCACACACAAAAGAAAATCAAACCCTATCTTCTGTCGACAAAAGCTCAATTTCCCAGATCCATTGAAATCATTTTCCCTAGTGCAAGAGCAGCCGTGTCGTGTCTTTTCGTCATTTAAATATCGAATTTAATCGTGTCGGTGTAAGATTTACTTTTATTTGCAGCGGGATTGCAGCAACGTCGTTTTGAAAGTGGAACGAGGATTTTCAGATTTTAAATTGTGTTATTTTTAGAAGAGCTTATAAAATGAAATATAAAGGATTGAAATTGAATCATAACTTGTTAGTGATACAGTTTATATTAAGTTGGTTGGTTATGTTTGGTAGGTTAATATGGATTGTGTAGTGGAGAAGCTAGTGTGAGGTAAGGTGAATGCGAGAAAGTAGCGCTATTTGCTACCGTATCGCGCGCCATCGCGACTTCAGACGCGCGCAACCTTTGGCGACCTCTGGCGCAACTGAAATGAAGCAATAACAGTCAATGAACGATTTTCTTTACAAATCTGATACCGATGTTTCGTTAGATTTTGTGATATGGCCTAAATGTGGGTAATAGAAAGGCCATTTAAAATGTATTGAGAAAGGTATTGTTTTATCTGGTTTTGAAATAACAGGCTTTACGTTAGAAATAAGAGGCTTTACGTTAGAAAATGTTCCATCTGTTCTATGTCTGATTTTAGTTTTGATCGGCTATTTATCCTACAATGGTGTCCTAGCTATCATGGACTAACTATTCGACAGCACGGCTCTTAACTTCAATCAAGCACCCCAAAATCACACACATCTCACATTCAAGGTTCCCCCAACTCCCAATTCTTCCATAAAATATGCCACAAAACTCAATTAAAATGTTGGACTTACCTGGTCCGCGCATTCGATGTCACATCTGCCGCTCCGCATCCGTCCAATCAGCGGCATTATATGTTAATAGCCTATTAGAATATATGCTGCAGGGTTCTTCGCGCCAACCATCTCGAATGCACTATAATTCCCCCACCAACACAACCAGACCCCCCCACACCATTGTCCACACTCGATTTAGATATCAAGGAAAATTGGACGCCTGCTAATACGCTCCCAAGTTATTCTACCCCTGATATATCGCATTTTAACGACCAAATTGCAGAAATAAGGTCGTTCCCAACTGAAAATGTAAGTTTGCCGCCATTTTGCACGGTGGCTTGTTAGGAGAAGTGTTCATTGTTTTTGTTGTCATCTCTTATTGTATTTTATGTAAGTTAGTGCTTTGTTACCCATTGAGCGCGTGTTTTGGTGGGTGGCTGCTCACAACCTCACACTGGCACTGGTAACCAAACATTTTAATAAACCTACTATCTTTAACTCGTGTACAAACGAACAAATACAGAAATTCTAAGAAGTTCCGGCATTAAAAATTTAATGAAAAAAGAAAAAATATTGAACGGCCCATTCCTAAAACGTATCGGGTCCCGTTCCGTGCGCGGTGTCTTTGCTCGGAGGCGATAAGATCTCCTTTATAATGTTTCAATTAACCAGTAGCCAGTATTTATTGGGGACACGATGAGGCGGCCGGCGATTCATTACCTGCCCGCTACGAATTAACAAAAAATTTAAAGGATACGCCGCTTTACAAAGTTAAACCCAATACTACTATTTTAATGGGGATTTTTGTTCTTAAAAAATAAACATTAGAATTTAGAATTACCTAACGGAAAATATAAAGGTTCATTTTAAAAATTATAACACAGAACTTGTACTTATTTATTATGTTGGCAACACTTTTTAATTGAAGTTAGTCTATGAAACAATTGCTTAACGATCAGATTATTTTTACGGAATGTTTATTCTACGGATTATTTTAAATGTAAATATACGGAACCATTAGCGTAATTTATGGCTATAAGAGTCGCCTTTTAGCGCGCGTAAGAGCAAAAAGTCGTGCGATTTGTTTATTTTCGAGAAAAAAAAACATGGCCGCGTATTATTCGAATTAATTCAGCTGTAATTGGATTTATGGTGTCTCGGCTGAATATTTCCAAATCCACCCTGTGTGGTTGCTAATTACGCCGCTCTGTGGTATTTTAACACTATTTATTGTGCGTCCGCCATCTTAATTCTGCGTTAAGTGGTATTATCGTGCGATGATATTGGATTATCGATATTAACTACTGTATTGGATGATAAAGTTTTCGTTGAAACTTGTTACAGGTATTTCGGCTTTAGTATGAACGCGTAAAGGTTTGTTATACACCTGTATGTTTATCCAATTATATGGCAGTGGAATATATTGAGAAACTTGTCGGAATCATCTGCTCATTATAGTAATCGCTGTTCATCTTTGGGTGACTGTTCTTTATCGTTTCGCATGTTCTAAGAACATTGTTTCATTAATTAACACTCTGCTATTGTTTATAATTTAATCATCAAGGACAACAGCTGAATACCAGCGTTTATATTTTACTTGAGACCTCGCTCCGGCTTCGCTTGTGTGCAAATTATAATATCATTCCTTGTTTATCGCTCTCTTTATTAGTGATAACCGTATCAAACCCCGTTGCGTGGTTTAGAAGGAGTAAGCGGAAAAACAAACAAACGCGAAAAGCGACTTTGCTTTATACCTACTATGTAGAGACTATCGAAATATACAAGACTAAATATGAAAACTTTAATTGTTGTTAAAGTATTATTCTGCTTAAATCTCATACAATCATGATTGAAATACCTCGTCAGAACTCTAATTCATCTCACCACATCTCTAATTCCATCACGCACACATCTCATTCACATGCCATCTAACCCAACCCCGTTTCAAGCAGTGCGAACAATCTCTCATTGGAGACACATACCCTAACCGTCATTCAGCGATATTATTAAACCTATTCAAACGCCATTCTCTTTAAAATACGATCAAAAATGTATACATGACCGCCTTAAGGATACACTAAGGGTATCGTGACGGGGTTACAAGCATAAAAAAACGTTATGAAATAAAAAAGATATATCGTAGCGCCATTTCTCGTTATTATTTTGGAAAACAATAGCGCCTCGGCTGTCACGTGAAGCGCGGCCCATGCAAATAATCATAAATAAATAAATAAAAATAAATATGAGTCGAAAGGACGATGTCTTATTTTAGGGCCGGACTCGCTAGCCCTGATGTTTGGACACTGGATGTGGCTCTATATTAAACATTATATTATCAAACAAAATCCTCCGCTGCGTCTGTCTGTCTATTTATTCGCGATAAACTCAAAAACACTGAATGGATTTTCATGCGGTTTTCACCAATATATAGAATGATTCATTACAAAGATTTAAGTGTATATTTTGTACCCGTGCAAAGCTGGGGCGGGTAGCTAGTATTAAATAAAAGAAATAAAGTATGGACTGACAGCAGGATCTACTTGTGGATTTTCACTCCCACCTCCCCCTCTTTTGACCAAAATTCAGCCATGTCGACAGCGTTAGCATTTGCCTCGTATGTCTTTCAAAGATCAGAGCCTTTAGACAAAACACTTTTCTGTTAACGTTAACGCTAACGCTTCGTGCAAAATGTAGGGCTACGACATTACTGGGCGTGAGTCACGTGACAGTTCTCTCCGCAGGTAATGTCCTTGCCATACATTTTGCACGAAGCGTTAGCGTTAATGCTATTATAAAAGTTATTTGGCTAAGGGGGCTGGTGTTGTTGCACAGAGGGCATGACAAGAGGTGACTGGTGAGGCATTGTTAGGGACGTAGTTCCGCAATCGCATTGTGGCTCATTGAAGTACCCCCATCTGACTACCTACCTGCCTGCAGCGGCACACCTGCTAAGAACCGAGAGTATCTGGTGCCTAGTACTAGTAGGTACACATTTGCGAAGACTGTTGTCCTAGTTCTGAAATGCCTCATCATGAAGTGGTTCTCCTAAAATTTTAACAGATAAAATTCATAAAATTAGACGTAGATCCTGGGATATTAGATCCTATACGATCAGTAAGTAGTCCTGCCCATTTCAATAAACTTGTTTGTCTTTGTTTCTAGAAAGAAAATTATGGAAAAAAGAGAGACAAATTTTATCTTGAAAGAATAAAGATAAAGCTTGAAAGAATTTTCAACAGCTAATTTTATTGTATAAAAGAATCTGATGTGATAAAAATATATAATTTACTGACGCGTTACAAATTTAATGTAAGTTAAACGACATTAAGTGACGCATCGATTATTTCTTATCTTTCCGGAAACCGGGTGTAAGATATTTTTATCATTATATCACTATTGTAACATAACAAGCTGCCGGTGCCTTAGAAGATTCTCTAAAGAGACGACACATGGACATGTCGAGTTAGGAATTTCGATCGATTTATTTGTTTGCGCTGGCCTCACGTAAAACTAATGAATTAATTAAGACGCAGGTAACCCAAAGTAGTGAGGAATGCAAGATTGCTTTATCTGCTACATGTGCCGCGACATTTGGGTAAATACGACGGATAAACCTACCCAGGTGTCTTTCAGACACAGCGTGTCTAATGGGTTGACAAAACTAGTGCCATATTATCCTAAACCTATTGTAGCGTGTAGCCATTGCAGATGTTACGAGTGACTGATCGAATCAGGAATGAAGATATCCGCAGGAGAACCAAGGTTACCGACATAACCCGAAGAATTACCAAACTTAAGTGTCTGTAGCGACATCTATGACGCCGCACACGAACTAAAAATAGCAAGAATTCTACATCGCGCAAGCAGAGTTCTCCGCGCGATTTGAACATATACAACAGTCCGAAATCAACCATTGGGCAGTTGCCCGGACCAGACACAACACCCGTCTGGTCAGAGGATCCTCCCTTTTCAATGGAGGTTTGCGGGACTTTACACCCTGTTCCGCATACCTCCATATGTCAATGGGCAGGGCACATTGCTCACAGAACAGATGGTCGATGTGGTCGGAGGGTTCTGGAGTGGCGACCGCGTGATAAACGTGGCTTTGGAAGGCCTCCTACAAGGTGGACCGATGACCTCGTGAAGGTCGCGGGATCCAATGGTTGCGAGACGCACAGGACCGGTCGTTGTGGCGACACTTTGGGGAGGCCTATGTCCAGAAATGGACATCTTTTGGCTGAAATGATGATGATGAATGGGTACTGTGGAACCCCAAGGCTCTAGTACGGCCTCCAGGGCTGCAGGGACATTCTAGTAGTTTCAGGGTAGTGATCTCACTCGCTGGCAACGCGAGAGTGTGGTGTATGAGAGTGACTGGCTAATATGTGGAGTGTAATAAAATAAAGATGGATAGGGCACTCTTTAGAACTATATTGGTAATAACAGAAAAATACATGTGCCCACTCCGGTCAGGCCAGCAGAACTCCTCCCTAAAACAAATGTGATACCTACTCATTCAATATTCAAACGGCTCTTCAATAATCTCACCAGCCAGCTGAAGGCTGGTACAGACCCGCTGAGTTTAGGCTGTGTCTACAATCGCCACAGTACCTATCTATCTACTATCTATTAAAACTATGTAATAGGTACATCTAGTTAGTCAACATCTGCGTGAGCAACGAGTTGGAAGTTGTCCAAACAAGGACACTGCTCACGAGCGCCATCTCGCAGCGAAACAAATGTCGTCCTCATGAAAATAAACCCATGCCACAAACCGCAGCATTAACGTTGTACTCAAGCTATTTACTGGCGATCGATTTTATGTTCCGTTTCTTTTTGGTTTTGGGTTTAATAACTACTAGCTTTTTTCTTTTATTTGATTGCCCATGTCTATCCTACAAGAACCGTTAATTTCTCCGGGATAAAATGCGTTTATTTTTCGGAATAAAATGGGTACTTATATTTTTAAGGATAAAATGCGTTCATTTTTCTGGGATAAAATGTGTTTATTTTCCGGTATAACATGCGTTAAATTTTCTGGGATTAAATGCGTTTATTTTTCGGCATAAAATACGTTTAATTTTCCGGGATTAAATTATCCTACGTGTGAATTAGTTTTTTTTTCTGATCATTAGATGCTGTAGTGTCTGCGGCCGTGGGCTCCAGGTGTGTGCTTCTGGTCTGTATTTCTAGGCTCTGATGTGTGTGAAGATAAACAGCAGACAAAAATATTTGATATTTACATCCTTTACATGGAAAATTCATAACTTACAAACTAAAACAATTCAATTATTTTCCTATCAACTTTAAATACTATTCTAAATTTGCACAACCCTTTAAAAGTAAATTTGAAAATCTGCCTATCTGCTGACAAGGTTAGTTGTTCACGAGATCTCCTAAGATATTACAGTTTCTACTCCAAAGTTTTCAGGTTACTTTATACAAACACACCTACATCTAGAAAAGAAACAAAAAATATCAAGGAAAAAATTGGCACCTAAGTCTAGATGAAGCCAGTGTGTTTTATAATCTATGCGAGACATAGTAGACCTCCTCATCTACTTCCGATATTACAAAGTTTAAAGAATCATAATTAGATCAGAATAGCTTATGGACGTCTGAAATACCAGAGGCAACACACGATCGGTGTTAACTCAGACGATATGTGTATTATAAGAAGAATTTCTTCGTCTTATAATACACATATCTTTTTTTAAATCGAATGACAGCAATGCAGCTTATAGGTAATCATCATCATCCTCATCATTTCAGCAGAACAAACGACAAAGGCTTCCCCAAAGTGTCGCCGCAGCGACCAGTCCTGTGCGACTCTCATCCATCGGCTACCCGCGACCCTCATCAGGTCATCGGTCTACCTTGTGGAAACCCTTCCAATACTGCGTCTTCTGGTACGCGGTCGCCACTCCAGAACCCTTCGGCCCCAACGACAGGTAGAATAGAAATTGGTATGTGGTGGCCTTAGACTATGAAAGGTTATAGAAAAGCCAGCAATCTAAAGTACCAGAATGAGAAGCCGGCTTGTATCTGTACACGCGAAATAAGCTCACACAGACAAAATGAGAAGCCGAAACGTCATCGTTATGTTCGTCGAGGTTACTCACACATTTTAACGATCCTGCGTCATTTAATATCCGATGACGTTGCGTCTATAACCTTTTATAGTCTAAGGTGGTGGTAATATGACCCCACACGACTTTTAAACTCTACTATTTAGATACTAACCAAAGTCGATACAAATACCTACGGAAAATAGACCAACAACATACAGAAACACCAAACAAATTAAAGAAAATCAATCAGTTACAAACCTTCCCCCTACAAAAGGGGTGTTTTCCCAGCTAAAAGAAAAAAAACACAAACGTACATACATCACAAGTTATACATACATGGGCTATAAATTGGCCCAATCCATGGGTTTTATTATGTGAGCAAAAATAGCAGAACGAAGCCGGAGTGGGCGGGTGCAGGAAATCCATTACCCACCGTAGTACATTCGTAGCTTTGTCGTAGGGATGGGGGAATTAATGTCGATAATTGACGGACATAGAAATTTTGTTTGGGAGTCGCGGGAGGTCGAGGTTTGTGGGAAATTGTGGGATTTGATGTCGTGCTTACGACCTTGTGCCGCTATCGTTCTTGAAGCTTACAAGTTGAGAAAATAATGCAAAGGGCTCACAAGTGTCCGTCTGTACTCAAATAGATTACAAATAAAAACAATTAAAAAAGCAGGGAAAATAGCGGAGTTATTGCGGGGCACACAATTAACTTTATTTTCATTTTGACAATACAACAACATTCTTCTATTTACTTTTTCGAACATACAATGTTTTCAAACATATAAAAGGATGGATTCGGCATTTCTTTCAAAATCCTTTAAATTGTGAAAGTAAAAGTGTTACGTATTTCGGGTGCCGATATTGTCTTTCCCGTCGGGTTCCTAATAAAAGTTTACCGGGTTTATTACAAAAGTTTTGGCATACTGTGTATTTGCTACTGTAATTTTGCTTTTAGCGCTACCGCTAAAAGCAAAATTAGGTATTAGGTAGGTATACTACTATACCTACCTAAGTACATACCTACCTAAAGATGTAGAGCACTTTAACTAAATTAGGAAGGAATTCTAGAACTCAGAGGTGGTCTCCAAAAGACACTGAAAGGACCAATGAAAATATACCAATTTATAGACAAATTCCCCAGCACATCACTAAAAAAAACATATTAGAGTGCACGTAGTCACATTTTCTAATCTATATTCAAATTGGCGCACGTCGCGCCTCGGCGCCATTGTGAAAATACGAATATTTTTCCAATTTCGCCCGGAAAACTCGCGCCGCTGCCATTTTTACATACCTACCAACATAGCACATCAGCAACTCTACCAACCTTAACTCTATTCCCAAGCAATACGGTTCAAAATCTCCAAATTGATGGTAAAAGTAATTTTGTCGAAAATAGACGTGAAAATGTATGAGCGCAAACTTTGATTGCCGTCCCTCTCTCGCTTTTGTGTGACGTTTTATTTGACTGCACACGGGTGCTTGTTGTTTGCATATTTAGATAGAAAGCTGTCTGTACCTAAAGAGGTGGCTATACCTAATGTAGGTAATATGTTATGAGAGAAATGTTCTGCATTGAGCTTGTGCGCTTTGAAGTAGTTTGTCTTTAAAATGTAGGCAGACTATAACAATGATTTGCTTAACACAAAGTAACTATCTGTCACCGAAAACAGTAGGGTATTTTTACTATATGAGAAAAAAACGAAAAATATATTATTGAGATAGCTAGCAGTCGGAAAATGTTAGTTTTAGTTCATAAAATAACAAAATAAATTTTAAAATTCAATTAAAAGTTTTCAGTTTTTTTAATCTGTTTTTTAACACCATGGAATAGTAGCCGCCATGTTGTACGTCATACGGCTATGTAAACTATAAAGTGTCAACTGTCAACTGATCAGCCTATCTATGCTGTGTACTTTTATTTACATAGCCAACAGCTGACGTCATAACCATAGAGCAAATGGCGTCCACTGCGTCCAGCGTTTTCGTCAAATTATGAGCGAAATTTGTAAATGTTAAATTGTAATGCTTAATGGCACTTGTAGATTAAATAAAAATTTTGTTTTTTTTTATTTGTTTATTAGCACTATAGAATCTAATTGAGATACCTTTTAAAAAAGGGTGTAAACCCTATTGTCAAACACTTTGAACATTATAAATCGTTATTGCTTAGGTACCTGTGTGTAAAATGTTACTTTGTTTATAGCACAAGGTATTCATCAGATATGTATCTCATCTAATGCTCCATTAAGTGTATATTTGGGCTCTATTTTCATTTCATGTATCCTACTAATATTATAAATGTGAAAGTTTGTGAGTGTGTATGTTTGTTACTTCTTCACGCTCAAACGGCTGAACCGATTTGAATGAAATTTGGAGTGTAGATAGCTTATAGCCTGGATTAATATATAGGCTACCTTTTATTCCGGTCTAGGTGGGTAAAACCGCGGGGCGCAGCTTGTAGTTTATACATTGTCTGTATTGAATTAAATCTTCTCTCTCTCTCTCTCTCTCAAAGTCATCAGCACTTAATTTTCGGCAAAATATTGGCCTTCTTGAAAACTTAAAAACGTGTCAACCCTGTAATGAGTCGCTAAAAGCATAGTTTTTTGTGTTCCTGTGTTTAAACACTCACCTACTTGTATCCGGTGTGTTAAGTACAGAGATAATGTTGGCAAATCCCTCACTTAAGAAGGGCTGAAGTTCAAAGGTGAATTAGGGATAGCGGCGGTGAGAACATACACTGTTGGCCATGTTTAATAAAAACGCGGTCAAGTGCGTGTCGGACATCCCACATTTATGGTTCGGTACCAAATGAGGGAATTATCAAGGAAAAAAACTGATTTTTCAATATATTGGTATTATTTTGTTAGTAAAATATACTCGTATGTAGTAATAAACATTATAACCAACTTTCAAGTTCATAGGTCAATGGGAAGTTAAAAAATTCTTCGGAGTAAAATTTTGTGACAGACGACGGACATACGGACACGTAATAAGTGACAGCCGTACCAGTAGGGCTCCGTTTGGACCCTTCTGGTACGGAACTCTAAAATAACCATTAAATATGTTTAAACACTGATTAGCAGGTTTTATACATAAGTCTGTTTGTCTTTAATGAATAAAAACTCTTTTCTCACTATCAGAAAATTTATGAAAATAAAAATAAGAAAAATAATGTAGCTGATAAAAATACACAGGCATAGGTAGGTCCCACAGCTGGTGACCGTCGGCATCCACTGTGCCACCACACACGGCTCCAGACGTGAGGCAACATACAGCATCACTCATTATCTACTGCCTATTACTTACCTCTCCAACTAATTTGCACTTCACTCAAATTCATAAGCCGCCATGTTTGCTTGCGCGTCGTAAATACCTCCCCGCTATCAAAACACTGGGATTATGGTAAGACAATAATTAAATAAAGAGGTTTTATGTCCAAATAAGTTGGAAGCTATGACTATAAAGTTGCCGTTGTCGAGTAGTTGTTAAAAAGTATTAAGTCTGGTAGTTAAAACGTGAAAAATTTTGGTATTGTGTTGGATAGTGTTTCACGGACTTGCCGTAGCATAGCACAGATAAATAAATATTAAAAAATCCAACTTCACGTTTGTTACAAAGAGGATAAAGAATTTTCACGTTGTTAAAACAGGTCTCAAAATGTTTCGTATCCAAAGTAGTAGGCAAAAGTATCAGAAACGGCCGTTTTTGTTTTTAATATTTATTTTCTGTGATAAGCTACGATTTTTTATTCAATGAGGGCGCCACTGGACCGCGAGAGGGGCCTTAAGGCGTAGAAATACGACTTCTAATGATTTTAAATTGAACATCACGTCTAAACGACTAGTTTTATTTCTTAAAAAAAATGTATGTTACTCGTACTTTACCCATTTTTTTTCGTAATTTTATATGTGAATATTTTGAATTATATTTTTATAACATAGTGTAATTAATTTGTAAAGTTATGTCTAACGCGGATAAAAAATTAAGAATCACACAAAATCTGTTTAGCGTATTTTTATGGAACCTTCACGATTTTAATAATAATTTAATTTTTTATCTTTTAGTATACGTGTTTTAGTATAATACTTGTTGTTTTATGTATAGTAATTTAACAATGCGTCTAATTTGGGACAGCACTCCTTGATGGGCGAGTCCTATTACTGAGTACGACGCGTTACGTGAGCTTCCGTGAGGCCGTTGGCATTTATCTGCGCCTTATAGCTTTTAATATTCTTGGTAGATAACTCATATATTTTCGTAAAATAAGAAACCTACTACTTCTACGAGGCGGACCAGTATGACGAAACTCCTATCAGAGGAAGAACTGCCCGACCTAAAAACCCAGGACAGATTGTCCTGGCACCGCAAAAATAGGACAGCCGACCCCACATAAATTGGGAAAGGCCGAGAAGATAAGAATACTAGATATTACTTGTCTATATTTTTCTTTCTATAATTTTAATCAACTAATAAATAGAGTCCATCACCCACGTATCTGACGTGTGAACCAGCATTGTTCTCATGGCGCGGCGGCCAACAGTAATCCCGGCAAACACCGCGCCTCTCAACTTTGTAGCTGTGTCAATATTAAATAAAGATATTTTTTTACTGCAACGGTTTCCTGGCGCTATAGTCTGTCCACTTTAGAAGTTTTGGATAGAATTATGCTCATAGACACATTTCTGTGGATCTTTTGTCTAAGAATAAACTTATATTGGGTCCCCACCTATGAAATTGGCTTTTTTTTCTCTCTCACAAATAGAGAACCTTGTCACTTCTATGAATTATAATATTCATCAATTGCTTGATAATATATCGAATAATGACCGTCATAGACAACTGCCAATAGTAAAAAAAACCTTGTTACTTATAGTTTTATACAACAAAAAAAAAACCTTAAAAATGACTCCACTTTTTGTTAGCAGAAATGACCACTATTTGTTTTTTAACTTAGCCAAAAGTTATGCTTAATCTAAATGGCATACGTTATCTTAGTTTTTACACATTATTGCATGCAAGTTTTAAAACATTAGTGTTCATAGTTGTTAAATAAATTAAGAAAATGTTAATATGAGAAATGCAACTTCTTTAAAATTCTCTATACAAAACGCTGATTTTATAGGTGGGGACCTGATAATTTTGGATTGACCTATAGGACTTTTAACGCAAGACATTAAGTACATCAAGAAAATCCGTAATTTTCTTTTCCATAACGGTAAAAAAGTATTTTTGTTGTACCGATTTCTTTTTAATTTTGTACCTGATGTTGATATTAATCGGTACAGAGGGGTTAGACAAAATACTTTTCTGTTAACGTTAACGCTAACGCTTCGTGCAAAATGTATGGCAACGACATTACTGGGCGTGAGTCACGTGACAGTTCTCTCCACAGGTAATGTCGTTGCCATACAATTAGCACGAAACGTTAGCGTTAGCGCTATTATAAAAGTTATTTGGCTAGGGAGGCAGCTCTCCTAGCTATATTTTATGCCAATTACTGCGATTAAGATGAAGAAAAAACGATGCTGCTCCCAAATAAAAACTTTCATTTTAATATCTCTTTTAAAGTGACGACACGACTGTCCAATAATACCCAGCCGAAGTTACGTACAATAACTTTAACGCAAGCGCCTTTTAACTGTTGAAATAAAACGCAAAAAAGAGTCTATAATGAAAAGGTTTATTAAGCCGTATTCATTTTATTGTTCGTCATAATCTCCATAAGGAATTAACGGCATAATTAAAGCTGAGTGTGTTGAAAGTGAGATGACGTGTCCGTGCAATATGCGCGGGACTGTGTCGATGTGCGCTTAGCGCCATTTAGAGCCTTTTATCTTGCCGGCAACATGGATACTGAGATTGGAATGTATCAATTATACGAGCATGCACATAAAATATCGACCCGCTCCCTATTTCACACGTGGTATATGCGACTTGTCAAAATATAATACATATTAACAGTGATCCGCTCCCACTTCACGCGGGTGTTGTGTGACTTGTCAAAATATTATAGTGATCCACTCCTACTTCGCACGGGTGATGCTACTATACGAGCATGCACATAAAATATCGACCCGCTCCTATTTCACACGTGGTATATGTGACTCGTCAAAATATAATACATAATTATAATAGTGATCCGCTCCCACTTCGCGCGGGTGCTGTGTGACTTGTCAAAATATTATAGTGATCCACTCCTACTTCGAACGGGTGATGCTACTTGTCAAAATATTATAGTGATGCACTTTACTTCGCACTGGTGATAAGCGACTTGTCAAAATATTATAGTGATCCGCTCCTACTTCGCACGGGTGATAAGCGACTTGTCAAACTATTATAGTGATCCGCTCCTACTTCGCACGGGTGATAAGCGACTTGTCAAACTATTATAGTGATCCACTCCTACTTCGCCCGGGTGCTATGCTACTTGTCAAAATATTATAGTGATCCAATCCTACTTCACACGGGTGCTATGCGACCTGTCAAAATAATATATTGGATCCATGCCTACTTCGCACAGGTGCTATGCGACTTGTCAAAATAATATATTGGATCCATGCCTACTTCGCACGGGTGCTATGCGACTGGTTGAAACATCGAGTTTTTGTGCAAAATCTGAGTGAAATTGTACTGTAGGTACTCGTAGTAAAGAACATTTTTTTTTAAATTGTACTACCTGCCAGCATTATCAAAATTAATAGGTAATTTAATCAGCCAATAATGGGGCTACTACTGCTTCGATATTTTGGTTCTAGGACATGTATGTCAGTTTCCTCACGATGCAAAACGCATCAAAATGCATAGAGTAGTTTAGGAGATCTAAGTGGTTACACAAACAGACACGAAATGCGAGTTTGTGCTGTACTATGTATATTTCTAAGGATTCTTAAAAAATTAAAACATTTACGCGTTCTAATTCCAACGCTCAAAAATAATTGTGACCTTTTAAAGCTAAAATGAGATCATGGGTTTTATTTCCGGGAAAACATACTGGGAAAAACTCAGTAGAAACCCGGAGTTAGGCAGATTATTATTGTCTAAATATGTACTATAAATTATTAATTAGGTACGCGTTAATAGGTAGGTAGTTCTATAAACACATAGGTAAAACCTGGAGTAAATAACAGGATATAGCCATTGTAACTGTGGTTACTACCTACCTTGTTGGACTTGTGGTCGAAAGCGCGACTGCTGAGCGTCAAGTCCTGGTTCGATTTCCGGGTTGGGCAAAGAGTGCTATTAGGTTTTTCCATTAGAAATTACTCTGTAGCAGCCCGGCGTTTGGAGGTTGATGGTGTGATACCCTCGTGTCTCAGAAAGCACGGAAAGCCGTTAGTCCTGCGGTTGAACTCTCTCCCGATCGTATTGGGTTGTTGTCCCATTGGACTAGGAGAGTGAAGAAAAAGAAAGTGCACAGGTCGTTGCGCACACGGTTGTGCATTATATTATCACCTGGGCACTTAGTTAATCCATTGAGATTAACCACAGTGACCGGAATTCAACCATGAGGCTTTTTTATTTAATTTTTTTGTATTGTTGATAGGCACGCGTTTGACCACTATCTCACCAAGGTAAGTGATGATGTGGTCGAAGATGGAGCACGCTTGCCTAGAAGTAACCTAATCACTCTTGACTTAAAGGCTCCTAGGTTGTATCTGTCAGGCAACATACGCTGGCAGGGAATTCCACTCCCTAGCTGTACGCACAATGAATGTGTTCCTAAAACGTTTTGCGTGTGTGGAAGAGGCTTATTATTACCTACCTATTATTATGCGTAAGATTTCTTTGTTAATCGTTAGTATTTCACAAATGCCGGCTGTTTTTCAAACTCTTCGTTCAAAATTATCAAAATAAAAGTTATTAATTCAAACTAGGGTGAGAGGCAGCATTCTTTGAACATCAAAGTACTACATAAAGACATTCACCCAAAAACGCCCTCTCGTCACCACTTCTAGGAAGTGGTGTTTTAGCTGAGAAGAAGAAGTGTCAGAATAAACTCCCCAGCATCACACCTGTCTTATTATATTATATTTATTTATTTATATTTTAGGCAAACCGTTCTGTAACCCTAAACAACATGTTATAAACCCATACAATCCTTGATTCACTTTAGCGAACAACGAAGCATTTATTTATTTATTTAACAATTTATGTACACACAAATAAACTGACAAGAAGAAGGAAACAGTATAAAAACAAACATTACATGAACCAATCATTTTTCGAATATGTAAAATCATTTGCTGCGCCCTAACAGGATAATTCTTAAGTATTAATTAAGTTAAGCTTTGTCGGTAACTGTATTTACGTTGTATAGAATTGTTATACAAATAAAAAATATTGTAAAATTAAGTAAGCATAAACTGGCCAAGTCGTTCTACAATTCTGAACCACATTAGTAAATACATTTATATAATATAGAAAACCATCCTTATTAATCCACTTTAGCATAACAAAAATAACCTTCTTCACAAAAACAATCTCACGACAATCGTTCGAAAGTATAAATTGAGAAACTCGCTCTACAATTCAGATCCACATACATAGGTGGGTGATATTATAAACCAAAGCATTCTCGATCCACTTTAGCAAAACACGAAAACACCCACACACTTACGAAACTACCCTTCTTTACAAAAAAACACCACATCGGCAAGTTTTTACAAAAGCGCCACTTCAAATAAGCGCCACTTCAGAATCTGTAATTCAAAACTGTCAGTTTGCGGCTCCGCTCAATCATCTCGCCTTTCATTTTGCCGAAAGATGAACTAATATTTGAACACCTTGGTCCGCCTGAGTGATACAGATTGGCAATGTTTGTTGGGCTCTCTGTTTGACTTTTATGTTAGAAATTATTGGCGAATGTAATTTGATAATGTTTTAGTGGATTAGGATGGGATTTAATTCAGAAGACCAGTGGACCAGTGGTAACAGCTCCAGCTTACGTGTCGTTAGTTGCGGGTTCAAACCCAGGGAGACACTTTACCTTGTGTAGTGAAGCAACCCCTCCTTTCTTCCTTTGTCTTCTTCCAACTACAGGTAAAACCCCTTTTTAGTGCGAGCGAGTCTCTTTTGACTTCTTTTCAACCAAAGGCTCAAGCGTACGAAACAGGCAGAACCTTGAATTCTTCAAAATTAATTATTTTTAATTTAATTTTATTGTAGTTTATTTCTTATGTCTGGCGGTGCCGATTTGGCTATTGGTACTCTTCTTTTCTTGATAACTTGTCGTGTTTATGATCTCTTGCTGTATTACTGTATAGCTAGCCGTGAAAACCTATAATTGGCTTAATGTCCCTTATTTTAGTATACTTATTGCATTAATGTAAAGCTGTTGGTTTTCCATGTGATAAATAAAACATCGTGAGGAAACCGGCATCTCCTAAAACCAAAAAAGAAGACATGTCACATTTTGATATACGGATATATTTTTCAGCTTACCTATAATATAGGGTGTAAGGAAAGCGCTTCAGAAAATGAAGACAGGTGATATAAGGCTAGTGATTCTCGATACGATACCATCAAAAAATCTGCAAAAAAACCTAATTTTTTAGCATTTTGCGTACACTGCTGTGAGAACAGTTAAATGAAACCGTGAAATGTAATATTTGTATAATATCAGCTGACGCTCGCGCATTAGGTTGTATATAATCTACGTTCTGGCTTTGGAAGCGTTACCCTTACACTCTGTATATATCAAACCAATAGATTTCACTCACCATCCTAAGCATTTTTTTACCTTATTTGCGCGACGGCTTACGAAAAGACGAAAAAAAGGAGAGAGCTACGTAAACCATTTTTTCCACAAATGTAGTATTTCCCACACTGAGTTACCGTTATGTTTGCGATGTATTAATGTGTTTAATTGTTTTAAAACTACGACAAAGTAGGGCCGCTTATGAGCTCAGCTGTCCTTGAAATACAGAGTAGGGTTCAGGTAGAGATTTCATTTTGGAGTTGCCCAAGCGTGTAAATAGCCGTGGGTCTCTGCGGATGTAGAACAGTAAATACGACCAAGCACTTGGAGGGAATGCTGGCCCTAAATTGCCTATATTTGTCTGTATAACTTCAAGTTAGGAGTGGTCGGCAGCAGTCGGCGAATGTGGCCCTACTCACAATTTGTAAAACAAGTGGTACCTTACTTTCCGGGCTGTTCTCGATGGTTGCACGTCGAATTGTCGAGTGGCCACTCGTTCTCTTCACACCAACACTCCTGATTATGCTTGTTCAGTAGTTAACGGACGCGGTAAATATGGGTTATTTATTATTCCCGGTGGATCCCCAACGTTTACGGGATTTACTCGGGATTTTAGCGTATTTGCGGGGACGATATTATTTTAAGACATTAATTTAGTCTGCGGTGAGATGCGCGCTGTGCCTCGCGGCGTTAGACACACACACACACTGACGTCAAAACTGACGTGACGTCGATTGTTGCATTTTAAATTGTCTATAGCTCGTCGTAAAGCCGGCCACTCACGTCTGTCTGACAAATTAAAGCGAGACACACACGCGACGTGATACCAACCCCACCCAACTTGCAGAGTGGCGGCAACTCGCCACACCATGCTCCCCGCCTTGAAAGGTCCAGGAGCTTTCAAAAGCTGCTAATCTATGCGGAGCGAGTGAGGTTCAAGAAGCGGTGATGATATGTAAGCATTAACTTGTTGAAGAGCTTTGAGGGAAATCCAAGCAGCAGTCCGAAACACCATCGCATTGATATAATGCTCGGGAAAAATAATTATCAGTGTCCTAAGAATGAATTGCGGTTCGACTTGACTATGGTAAGTCGAATAAACTAAATTACAACTATGTAATGGCGTACCATTGGAACGTATAATATGAACCCTAAACTAAATTAAACTAAATTATGTAGTAATAATAATCTATTGAGTTGGCAAAGGATACAACTTAGTGACAGGACGTTTATACTTGCCTGACGCGGTTTTTATTGAAGCGACTCGAATTACACCATCCGATCCCGGAAAAACTTCCTCTATGATACCTAATGGCCAAGTCAATGGAGGTACGTTATCTTGACCCAAGAGAACGACAGTACCTATCTCTATAGGGCGATCGGGAGTGCACCACTTCTGGCGAACTTGCAGCGTGTGCAAGTACTCAATTCGCCATTTATTCCAGTAGGATAACACAAGTTGATCCAAGAGCCTTTTGCGGTTGTTACATAAACCTATTATGTTTTCTTCTGCCAATTCAGAAGAAGGCAAATACGTGAGTGGACTGGACATTAAAAAATGCGCGGGCGTGAGTACCTCCGGATGTGGGTCTGACGAAATGACACTAAGTGGTCGAGAGTTCAAAAGGCACTCAATTTGCACCAATACGGTCGAGAGTTCCTCGTAAGTGAGAAGTTGTTTACCTACGACTCTAAACAAGTGAGTTTTAACACTCTTAATATTCGACTCCCAAATACCTCCGAAGTGTGGAGCTCGCGGCGGTATTCTTGTCCACTCGATGCGTGATTTAAGAAGCTCATTTTTAATATCTGTTTGAACAGTTGAATTTAATAAAAAAGAATAAATATCATCCATTTGCGCCTTAGCGCCAACAAAATTGGTACCATTGTCTGAGTACATAACAGACACTGGACCGCGGCGAGAAATGAATCTCTTAAATGCGGATAGGAAAGCCTCAGATGTGAGATCCGAAACAAGCTCGATATGTATGGCTTTAGTCACCATGCATACGAACAAACATAAGTAAAGTTTCTGCGAACGTTGACCTCTACGTCGAATAGGTATATAAGCAAGCGGCCCGGCGAAATCTACACCGGTGTGTACAAAGGCTTTAGCATCACGGACGCGGTATCCAGGAAGTTCAGCCATTTTGGGTACTGGATGCTTAGAATTTAGACGGAAACAAGTATTACATTTCCGACAACGAGAACGTATAACCATTCGGCCATCCAATATCCAAAACCGCTGCCTTATAATGGACATCAATAACCCTGGGCCCGTATGGCAGTACGTATTGTGATAGTGATCGATAATTAGATCGACTACGCGGTCGCGTTTAGGTAAAAGCGCGGGATGCTTGGCTTCATACGGTAAGTCAGATTTAGACAATCTGCCCCCAATACGTAAGATTCCGAAGCTATCAATGAAGACAGATAAACAGCGCAACTTCTTAGCTGGAAGTTCACCTGCTTTAATTAAATTTAAATCGCTCGCAAAATGTAAACTTTGAACTAATCGAACAATGAAATTTTCGGCGGTTTGAATGTTTTCAACAGAACTATGACTATGTAGTCTGTTTGTAAATTTAAGAATGTACATAAATACACGTAACAATTTATTCCATGAGCAAACACGGTCAGCTATAGTATCTAAAATACGCGGTTCAGTATTCGAAGTTTCTACAAGAAAAACCTTTGATTTAAACTCCGGCAATGTTTCACATTGAGCAGGAGCGAACTTTAAAGGCCACTCGCTCATGGGCTGATGGAGCCATGTGGGGCCGTTCCACCACAACGAGTGTCTTATTAAATCCGACGGCAGCATGCCGCGAGACAGACAATCGCTAGGATTCTCTTTCCCGGACACGTGACGGAAACAAGCGGCAGGTAAGTTTTCCTGTATTTGAGCAATGCGGTTGCTGACAAAAATAGACCATCTATGGGGAGATGAGTGGATCCACGAGAGAGCTATGGTGGAGTCCGAGAAAGCGTGGACACCTGTAATAGGTACACGAGCGGAAAGTTTTTCCTTGACTACGCGAACAAGTTTAGATAGAAGTAAAGCGGCGACAAGTTCTAATCGAGCTAGCGTTGTTATTTTAGCGGGGGAGACTTTGGACTTTGCACATAAGAGTCGGACAGTGATATCACCAGTAGGGTTGGTAATGTGCAAATAAATACAACAGCCATAACCAGTAAAGCTGGCGTCGCAAAAGGCTACGATGTTCACTACAGCTTCTCTAAAGACGCCAATGTGGCGAGGAACCTTTAGAGAAGAGAGTGAAGGAAAATCGCGCGTAAAAGCGGCAAACCGATTTGTGATAGATTCCGGTGGAACCTCATCCCATCCTACTTTAGCTAACCAAAGTTCCTTGATTAATACCTTCGCGTACAGCACAACGGGTCCTACAAGGCCCAGTACGTCGAACAAGCGGGCAACTAGCGATAGAATCGCGCGCTTCGTGCATTTATCATCCACGGCGATTGTTGTCAAAGAAAAATAATCATCAGCGGGTTCCCAGGTTAATCCAAGGATTTTGAAATTATGGACATCATTATCCATGCCAGAAAAATTAACTGGTAAGCGGTGAGACTCTGGGAGAATCTCTAATAAAGCGGGTGAATTGGTAGCCCATTTGACTAAGTCAAAGGAACCTACCTTCATTAAATCAATTAAATCGCGAGATAGACGCATAGCTGTCTGTTCGTCCGAAACAGAGTAGACGTAGTCGTCCATGTAAAACTGAGTTTCTACCAATTTACAAGCCTCAGGAAAGCGGTCGCTTTGCTCACACGCCAAGTTACGCAATGTGCGCATCGCTAAATAAGGACTAGGTTTTAGTCCGAAGGGAACGCGGTTAAAATGAAAGGTGCGAATAGGCTCACCTTTGCTAAAACGATACAAGATTCGTAAATATTTGCGGTGGTGCTCTCTTACACCGATACGTAAGAACATTTGTTTTATATCCGCTGTCATCGCGACAGGGAATGTACGAAAATCAAGTAATAACAAAAACAAGTCTGCTTGCAAATTAGGTCCGACATGCAAAATGTCATTGAGCGACAACCTCGAGTGAGTCATATAATCCGCGATAGTTTTATTATAATTCTCGCGTAGGGTCATTAACTTACGCTCGAGCGCAAGCAAGCGCCTAGGGGCGTAGCCGTGCGAGCTACCTAGCCCGCCGGGTGAGCGCGCAAAAGGCAGATCGACAAAGTATCTGCCGTCTTCAAATAAGACTGAAGAATTAAAATTATTTTCACACTCTAATTCGTGCGGACCAATAACGGAACGCGGCGCGGCGCGGCGAGGCGCGGCGCGGCGGTGGCGGCGGGTGGAATTTCCTCTAGCTCAAAAAACTTATGCAAATTTGACTCGACTTCAATGTCGGCCTGCGCGGTAAACGAAGATGCAATGTGTGTCACATCACTACTACAACAATCAATATCACCCATAAGTACATAACCGAAGCTAGTCAGTACAGCAGGGGGTGCGCGGGTACCTGTTTCGACCCTGTCTCCCAGGTAAATAAAGGGGAACAATTGTGCTCCAAGCACAAGATCTATTCCGCTCGGAACATTCCAAAGCGGATCAGCGAGCTGCAAGTTACTTAAGTATGACATGTTATCATTGTTATGTAATCTAATTAATTTCGCGGGAAGTCTATCTGTAATACAATCAACAACTAACGCTTGTATCGAAAACTTCGTATGAGGGTCAAACCGAGATTCTATGTTGAGATGAATAAAACCGTGTATTGGTTTCGATGACATTCCAACACCTTGTAAAAATGAATTGCGTAATTTAATTATGGGTAAGTTCAAACGTTTACAACAGTCCACAGTAATTAAATTATTTTGCGATCCGTTATCTAGTAGGCACCGAACCACCTCCTTATCTCTGATGTCGCTATAGTATGCATATAACTGCGCGGTCGCTAGCAAAATGGTTGACCCAGTTTTAACAGCTGTAGTGAGCGAAACAGATGTATCCTTAGTAGGCGCTTGCGGCTCGGGCGATAATGACTCATGTTTTTCTCGGAAATGTAAGAGAGAATGGTGGTTCTTCTTACAAATTTTACAAACGTTACGTGACTTACATTTAACCAAAGAATGGGATAGACTTAAACAGTTTATACAGCCACGTTTTGCTTTTATAAATTCAAAACGTGCAAGCGGTGTACTAATATTTTTAAACTGCGGGCAATCGAACAGCTGATGTTGTACGTCATCCTTATCGCAAAGCGTACATTTGCCATTCGAAACCGGTTCATTACGCGATACGAATGACTTAGCGGTATTATTTTTTGTTTGATGATTCGCTGAACTAGACTTAGCGCGCGGTTCCGTCTGTAAATTATTACCGTATGAGCGTTGTAGTACCTTAACATATTCTTGCATGAATGTTATAAACTCCGCATAGGAAGGTAATTCTTTTTCACTCACACGTTATTCAAACTGTAAGACAGTTTGCGCGTCAACCTTTCTTAAACCACAGTGTAATAAAACAAAATCCAGTAAGTCTGGAATGTCTAACTGCTTCAAGGCTGCGACGGACGCTGAATATCGTTCCACAAAAGTATTGAGGCTCGCGGCATTTCCGGCGCATTGTTTAATGTCCAGTATATTATTGAGATAATGAATCCCTAAACTACGCTTATCTTGATACCTTTTTACGAGACTGTTCCACATAACGTTGTATGTATCACCTGTAGGAACAATGCCCGCGGTCAGCTTCAAGGCATCATGAGTCAATTTACTGATCAAGTACTGGACACGCTGCGAGTCAACCAGATCGGTATTTAAATGTACATTGCTTCGAAACAATTCATAAAATATGGGCCAATTTTCCGCTTTACCATCAAACGTTGGCAAATCTATGGGCGGTAATTTTATCCGAGTACACTTTGTGTTCCGATGTTTCGTTTTTCGAAAGTATGAGATTACGTTTATATTTAATATTAGAATATAAGTCTTCAATAGAATATAGACTCGAATAGTCTGGTGCGGTTTGGTCAATTTCGAATTGCAATTCATTCATTTGTTCTACTATTTCCTCAAATTTGTTATATTGCTCAGTAATTGTTTCTGACTGCGCTAAGAATGTCTCATTTGAACGTGAATCATAGTTCGAGATGTTTCTGGAATCATTATATATGCGATTAACTCGCTCGAAAATCATTTGTTTTTTAGCGGTAAGCTGAGCCAATTTAGCTTCTTGCTTGCGGGACGCCATTTTGGGGCACTAATAAAGTTATGTGCCTACCGTAATGACTTGTACTTAATTTGTACTGAATTTTACTGATGCCTATCCAGGCTCGAAAGGACCGTCTAATGGAGTTGCCCAAGCGTGTAAATAGCCGTGGGTCTCTGCGGATGTAGAACAGTAAATACGACCAAGCACTTGGAGGGAATGCTGGCCCAAAATTGCCTATATTTGTCTGTATAACTTCAAGTTAGGAGTGGTCGGCAGCAGTCGGCGAATGTGGCCCTACTCACAATTTGTAAAACAAGTGGTACCTTACTTTCCGGGCTGTTCTCGATGGTTGCACGTCGAATTGTCGAGTGGCCACTCGTTCTCTTCACACCAACACTCCTGATTATGCTTGTTCAGTAGTTAACGGACGCGGTAAATATGGGTTATTTATTATTCCCGGTGGATCCCCAACGTTTACGGGATTTACTCGGGATTTTAGCGTATTTGCGGGGACGATATTATTTTAAGACATTAATTTAGTCTGCGGTGAGATGCGCGCTGTGCCTCGCGGCGTTAGACACACACACACACTGACGTCAAAACTGACGTGACGTCGATTGTTGCATTTTAAATTGTCTATAGCTCGTCGTAAAGCCGGCCACTCACGTCTGTCTGACAAATTAAAGCTAGACACACACGCGACGTGATACCAACCCCACCCAACTTGCAGAGTGGCGGCAACTCGCCACACCACATTTAATATTAGACATTGAAGTTTTTTCTGGTGCTATTTTTTCAATACGCATTGTAGAAGCGAAGGGATCAACCTAATTTCAAATTATATTATATAATCTGCCTTATAATGACTCCACTAGTGGGACTCAGGCCACCTATCTAGGAGAGAGATGGGCCATATTCAACCACGCGGGCCCAGTGCGGGTTAGTGGAAGTCATATATTTTCGAATGTTTGGTTCTATAAGGCATGCGGTTTTCACGGTTCTCACGATGTTTTCCTTCAACTTTTTGAGAGCAAAAGAGATTAAATTGTTTGTTTCTTTGGGTAGATGCAGGTAATCTGTAGAAGTACAGATCCGATTTTGAAAATACTCTCACTGATATAAAGCAACTCTATTGCTGAGTATCTAGCTATTTTTTATCCCGGAAAAATGTCCGGTTGAAACTTACTCATCATCATCTTCCTGCCCTTATTCCATGTTACTTGGGGCCGGCGCAACACGTTTTTTTCTTCCATTCTGTCCTGTCAGCCGTCACGCTATCACTAACTCCTTTTTCTTTTTCATATCACTCCTCACACAATCCATCCATCTTTTCTTTGGCCTCCATCTCCCTTTCCATCCATCCTCATTTATATTCACAACTCCTTCAGTTACATGTGTTTCATCCCTCCTCTTCACATGACTATACCAAGATAAGCCGTTCCCTTTTAACTTTTCTGTGCCTGGCGCTACTTTTAAACTATGAAACTTACTATAAACAGAAATAAATAAGATCAGATAGGCAACCCTGAAAACTGCCAAGTTATCTTTCAGAAAATTATCTGTGCACGAGTACGAGTATATCTAGAAATGTTTCTATACTTACTTACTAACAATTTTTCTTTCACTGTACCACTTTTCCAAAGATTTCCGTCTCGAATAGGCTAGATGACCAAAAAATTATTTAAATTTGGTTCGTCAGTTAGATAACCATAAAATATAGGACACGTTTTTTTTTCTTTTATTACGTAAATAAAAATTGAGGACGGTATTTTCGCTTAACGTCACATCTACGTCAAAAATGTACCAACTTTTCACCTAGAAGTGACGTAGCCCCCACTATTAAAACATGAATGAGTTTTATCTTTGTCATTTTTTATTAGTAATTTGTATAGCAAAAAGTACGTGTCCATATTTTTTTTGATAATTTAACTTACGGACTAAATTTTAGAATTTAAATTTAAGACATTATTGAATTATTATTGTATTTTTAAATTTTAATTAATGACATCATTGCATTTTTTAAATTTTACTAACACTTAGATGGCAAGTTTTTTACTAACCATTGGGCCAATGTTGTCTTTAATTAAATAAAATTATTATTCTTATTAAATATAATTATTATTTTTGTACCCAGGAGTTATCCCTATTCCAACTCTTCCTCAGAGGCCACTTTAATACTACTCTGTACCCCATAATATCAGATTCCCATCAATCAATGAATCCCAGTGGCTTAATCGTCCCTCAAATATTAGCTCGGGGCTATAAACTGTTCGCTTAGCACCCTTACAGAACCCAAGGCTTTTTCTCACACCCCTAATAGGAGCCATTTTGTTTTTTGTGTCATTTTTAAATACAGAACAATTTTGTTTGTGAAAGAGATTTGGTAAGTTGGTAAAAGTATCGGGTTTTAAGAGATTGTGGGTTGTAATTGTTTTTGGATCCAAGTGTACCTCAAGTGAAATCTAACAACCTTATTTATAAAACTCGCTAACCATATGTTTAATTTAAATACTGATTAGTGGATTCTAAATCCAAAATCTCTGTATTTTCTTTTAATAACCGACTTCAAAAACGAGGAGGTTTTGAATTCGGATGTTTATAAATATTTATATTTTTTATGTATGTTCGAGCATTGCATAACTTCGTCATATATACACGGATTTGAAAAAATATTTTTTGTTCGAAAGGGGTTTATTCCGAAATGGTCACATTTAAATTTCATATAGATTGAATTATAAAAGATGATGAGTTTCGGAGACAGACAACGGAACTCTTAAAAAAATGATAGCAAATCAACCGCGATTGCTGCTATTGGATAAATATGCATTTTTAAAACCATTTATTGGGGAATCACAAATAGAACCGACTTCCAAAAAAAAAAAACAAAAAAGCTCTGTTCTATTTGTTTTGTAAAAAAAGGTTTTTATTAAGAACCCGCGTATCAGTGTTTAATCTACTCACAAGGTATTTTTTTTTTATAAATCTAAGTACTTACTCGTAAGTAGGTAAACTTTTTAGCGAACTTTCAAAAAATGTATATACTCGTAACTAGAAATAACCCCATACTTAGTCTAACACTGTGAATGTTGTTTTTCATCGTTTAAAATTAGAAATGATAATCATTTTCAGTTTCTTCGAAGGATCTCTGGAAATCGTGAGTCTATAAGCTATTTTCTGAAAATTAAGTACTTCAAATTCTAACGTTCCCGTTTAGCGCTAAACAAATTTAAAATATCATAATTCTAACGTTCCCGTTTAGCGCTAAACAAATTTAAAATATCATTAAGTACTTCAAATTCTAATGTTCCCGTTTAGCGCTAAACAAATTTAAAATATCATTAAGGCGCAGTTATACGACTTTTAATGGTTTTTAATTGAACATCACGTCTAAACGACTTGTCGTATTTCTTTGAAAAAAATATATGTTACTCTAGACAATTTCAGTCGTTATTTGATCTCAGAATATTTGAAATTATATTTTTATAACTTAGTGTAATTAATTTGTGAAGTTATGTCTAACTCTGAAAAAAAATTGACAATCACGCAAAAACTATAAAGCGTATTTTTATGAAACCTTCACCATTTTAAAGATCATTTAATTATTTATAATTTAGTCTCAGGGTTTTAGTTAAATACTTGTTGTTTTATGTGTAATAAATTAATAATGCGTCTAATTTCGGACTGCGCTCCTTGATGGGCGAGTCCTTTTACTGGGTGGACATACGACGCGTTACGTGAGCTCGGTGCAGAACACGCAAGCTAACCACTCAAGGTCGTTGGCAGCTAATAGCGCCTTAAGTACTTCAAATTCTAACGTTCCCGTTTAGCGCTAAACAAATTTAAAATATCATTAAGTACTTCAAATTCTAACGTTCCCGTTTAGCGCTAAACAAATTTAAAATATCATTTCGTGTCTGTCAATCATTTAAAGCCACGGAATAGATGCAAGAATTTTATTTGCTTGTTTTTAAGTTGACAACGATGATAATCAATAATATTTTTTTGTTTAGCGCTTAACGTACTTATTTATTGGAACATTCGATGGAACATCATGCTAAAGCGCTAAACGAATTTAAAATATCGTTCTATTTATGTCAATCGTTTGAAGCCACGGAATAGATAAAAGATTTTTTTATCTGCTCCTTGTTTAAAATTAGAACACAGTATGATGATAAATCAATGATGTTTTTTTGTTTAGCACTAAACGTATTTATTGGAACATTTTTCTCAGCTAGTAGCAATAGACAAGGTTTGCAAATATGCTCACATTTCCCAACGTTAGATCCGACACTGTCATTGGGCTGTGAAGATAGTCTGCAAGCTTTCATACTCCCCGGCTAGGCTTGTAAGATGAACCTTTTGTTCTGGTCAGTACAGCTTGCTGGATGGTTCCATGGTGCCTTTGAGGAAAATAGTAGCTGACTTAGTATCTTCTGTTAATAGGTAGGTAGGCTTTCTTGATTATAATGACTTTCACGTTTTTTAACCGGACTTTAAGGTGAATGCTCCACCATAGCCCGCGAAATTAATTTTTTTATACGATTTTTGCAATTTGCAGGTCAGTGTCAGCAAGTATGTATTTATAGAATATAATCATTATAATCATCAATACATCTCTCTCAGTTAGAATCGATGCAAAATGTCATGATTTCATGAAATACTTACATTTGGATTCAATTCTAACTGAGAGAGTTTTATTGATGATATTAATGATTATATTCTATAAATACATATTTGCTACGCCCGCGAATCAAATTTTAACTTAGATACAACCTGACACTGACCTGCAAATTCTAAAAAACGTAAGAAAATTTGAATTTCGCGGGCTACCTTGGAGCTTTCACCTTAAAAGGAGAGAAGAACACTATCCAGAAAAAATACGACCGCACTAATCTAATACCGGCCGCCATTTTTTTTTTTAAATTTAGTTAACATTTCAATTTTTCAACTTGCCTAAGTCACTTCAGCAGTCAAACTAAATTTAATGATACCTACCTCATTTGTTGAATCCATCCAGTCGTTTAGGCTACAGGGCGTGCCAAAGGATTAGACATACTTACATATATAATACACGTGAAAAACCACACTCCTGGGGTAGTCGGGTAAAAGATTATTTTGCAAAAAACCATGCTATTTGGTGTTACAATTGATGCCAAATGTCATGATTTCATGAAATACATTTGGAATCAATTCTAACTGAAAGAATTGTATTGATGATTTTAATGATTATTATTCTATAAATACATAAGTACTCGCTACGGCCGCGAATCAAATTTTGACCAAGATACTTACAACCTGACACTGACCTGCAAATTGCAAAAAACGTAAGAAAATTTGAATTTCGTGGGCTAGGGTGGAGCATTCACCTTAAAGTGCCCTGTCCTGTCAGAAATTGCCCGACAGATGTTACCAGATACCAACTCACAACTACCAAACTATCGACACAAATAAGGAAGGGAAACCGCCAAGCTCACCGCAACACCCCTCACTATTTATGTCTCAGATAATGTTGTAAACTGCATGTTTACGTTTGTGAATGTGTTTACAAAATTCTGGGGAGGGGGGCGTCGACCGGAAGTGGCGGAAGTGACAGGCAGTGTATCATACTAGGGCGTAAGGTGTTACACTGGATGTCAGAGAAACGAGTGTTAAACTGTTAAGTTATGAGGCCCTAGTGTTATAATGTAGTGTTTGTTGGCAGTGGGTGGAATTTGTTGTGTTTACTTTATCTATTGCACTATTATGTGAACTTAGTACCTAGTTAGAATGGTCTAATTTGTAGGTACTAAGTAAGGCTCCAAGTTACCATGTAAAATAGTTTCTTCTGTTTTGAAAAAAATCTACTTACTCATATGAAATAAGTATTCAAAAGATGACGGCCGTGAATTTTAAAGATGTTAATTTGTTACAATATTTCTTCAATAAAAATGATAATTAACTATGAATTTTCCAAGCCAGTAAGTTAGACTTTGTAGCATAAGGTAAGCCGTCGGAAACGGTTTTCTTTCGGCCAGTGTCTTTCAAAAGTTTAAGTATTCTTTCTAGCCAAGTTCTCAGGGCCGCCAGACAATATTCTGATATAAAAAAGCGTCGGATTGAGAAGTTTTAGTATGTACTTTGAAGTTACACATACCTGCTAACTTGGACTGACGGTCAATTTACCGGTACCGTGAGCTAAAGTTACGTAAAACATTTTTAAGTTTTATTAAAGTCTGTGTGTTTCTTTGTATGCCTGTTTTACAAAATATTGCTCAATAATGAATAATTAAATAATATTTTAACGCCTAATAATATAAAAAAAAACCGTTAATCAGAATATAAGTATTGTCTGGCGGCTCTGACCTTAACCTCTGTTATTCCAATACGAACATGGAGTAAAATATCAAGAGAGAATTTTATTCAGGTACCTACTTACAATCTCAGCAAAAAAGTCCCAGAATTCTACTCAAGCCCTTGATACTCTCGGCAATATAATCAAATTTTATTCACCTCATATAGACGGATTTTATCATCGCTGCTATCAAAATAAGCTATAGATTTCTCATTTTATCCTACAAAATACACTGTAAAGTACTAAATGTGCGCCTGGCGCATATATACGGCGATATTATTCTGATCAAAAGCGATTCAGAATGAGGTTGAATGTTTTTTCGTCGACTTCTAAATGCCAATTGTATTTTCTGTGTGCTTATGAAAATGTGTGTAGGAGATATTGTGCTTTTGTTTGTGGTATGATCTTGTTAGATATATACAACCTTATTTAGAAAACTCGCTAACCATAATGCTTATTTTAAATACTGAATAGCGGATTCTAAATTCAAAATCTTCATACAAAATATTGAATTAAGAACTAATGACATGATTATCTGTACAGGGTGCAACGGAAAGGTGTACTGCATCTGACCATCAATTTGAACAACTTTATTCAAGAAAACAAGATGAAATTCTCAATATTTTTTTTTATCTCCCATACAAATATTGATCATCTGATGATAACTTTGTATGGCAAGAGCTGATGACCTTAAAACAGCTGAACTGATTCTGATAAAACATGTCTAAGAACCATTCCTAGAAAACCAGCTTTCAAATAAAAAAAACCGCATTCAAATCGGTTGACCCGTTTAAGAGCTACAGTGCCACATACAGACACACACACATAGCGGTCAAACTTATAAAACCCCTTTTTTGCGTCGGGGGGCCAAAAACCTCCCTTTAAATTATTAGCCAGTACTTTACTACCCAAATATTGGGTCCTTACATATGAAAGTGGCTATTTCTCACAAATAGAGAACCTCGTCACTTCTATGAATTAAAATATTCATCAATTGCTTGATATTATATCGAATTAGGACCGCCATAGACAACTGCCAATAGAAAAAAACCTTATGACTTATAGTTTTATATACAAAAAAAAATACCTTAAAAATGACTCCTCTTCTTGTTAGCAGAAATGACCACTATACCTATTTGTCTTAACTTAGCCAAAACTTATTTTAAGTGGCATACGTTATCTTAGTTTTTAAACATTATTGCATAAAAGTTTTAAAACATTAATGATCATAGTTGTATAAATTAAGAAAATGTTAGTATGAAAAATGCAACTTCTTTAAAATTCTCCATACAAAACGCTGATTTCATAGGTCCCCGACCTAATACTTCTTTCGGATCGAAAATGTTTAATTAAGCTGATAATCAGTGTTTAAACTAATCTGAAAAGCACGCTCGCTGTTTTCAAAACATCTCTACGTCATTTTATTCTCAATTCAGTGACAAACAAAGTTATTAACCATACACATTAACATAATGTTTGTCAGTCAGAGTCGGAGCTCAGTGTAATGTGTCCGCAGCTTTAGTGATATCCTGTGATGGCTATCACATTATGCTGTGTTTTTCATCATGGCTTTTATTTGTTTGCTGTTTCTGAGACTGTTTTGTCTTTTAGAGTTTTTCTAGCTGTGCGTTTCAATGGTACAGTCTTGTGTTACAGAGTTACGGCTCCCCTGAGCACTCAGGCAGGGAAGGAACAGGGGTGGGTTTTAGTCAGTAAGAGTCTGACACGCCCTCCCGCTCCATCCAGAGCGGGAGATGTCATTGGATGATTTCCCACCACCCAAAAAAAAAAAAAGGTTAGTGACTAAACTTTTTGGATCTTCAACCACTTTGAAATATAGTCTTCGTGTCCAATGAACCTTACATGATTATAATTTAAAGAAACATTGGTACATTCCATTCATTATCATGATTGGAATTTTTCTTCTAAGATATCTTTTAGAAGAAAAAACCAGCTAAGTGCGTATTGGACCTCGCACGTTTAGGGTTCCGTACCAAATGTATTTTTGACTATTTGTATGGTTATGGGTCAACAAGATGCTTATACTGTGAGAATTTGAAGACTGTAGATCCAATCGTTTGGCTGTAAAACCTGTGTGACAGACGGACGGAGAGGCAGAAAGATGGACACATGAGTGACAGCAATAGGGCTCCGTTTGGACCCTTCGGGTACGGAACCTTAAGAAGAAGAGTCTTTCTTAAAGTAGCTATAGAATAATTATTTGATCGAGGAAAAATTATGTATCATTGACAATTTGAGCATGTCATGCATGCCAACATGTCAAAAAATATCTAAATCAGACTAACAATCACTACTTAGTTGGTTCAATCTTGTCAAAGATGTTTCCTATTCTGAAGTTGGAGGAAATGACGCAACATAAGGGGGAAGCGCCAGGGTAACCCGCAAAATTCAAATTTTCTTACGTTTTTTGCAATTTGCAGGTCAGTATCAGGTTGTATTTTGGTCAAAATATGATTCACGGCCGTAGCAAGTATGTATTTACAGAACTGCAATCATTAAAATCATCAATACAACCTTCTAAGTTCATGTTGATGTATGGAATGACTATTTCAGGAAATCATGACATTTGACATCAATTCTAACTGAGAGAGTTATATTGATGATTTTAATACTATAAATACATACTTAGTTGCTACAGCCGCGAATCATATTTTGGCCAACAATGACACTGACCTGCAAATTGCAAAAAAGTGATAAATGATTTCGTGGGTTTGAAGCCACAAAATATAACATAACATATCATAATCAGCCTTTATTATGTTATCACTGCTGGGACACAGGCCTCATCTCTGTGAGAGGGAAAGAGCCGTTATCCACCACACTGGCCCAGTGTGGGTTGATGAATTTCACAGTCATGTCTTCGAGTTTGAAAACATTACAATTTATATATTTTTACTTCATGTTACATATTCTAAAATATCTTATCAAAACTTCTGCATACAGAGGGTGACTTAATGCTACAAGGCATTATCTGGTAGCCTTTGGGTTAATAAGAAAATCTATGATGTAATTAGTTCTATATATTATGAATTAAAAATAAAAAGAAACAATCAAAACCCTATTATTCCATCAATAACACACCCACACAGCTTCAATCACGTCAAATAATAGAAAAAATAAAAAAAAATCGACAAAGAAATCTCGACTACAATGCAAATGGTTCTAACGGTTTATTAGAAAAGCGCTCTTTTGTCACCACTCGACTCGATTCAATTCTCCAAAATAGGCCCCTTCGTAATAAAATCTTACGCCTACGTCTGATATGCAAAATTCTTCGAACGCCAGGGAAACGAAGGAGTATTCTGGTAAATGTGATAATTAAAGTTGTAAACGAATAGAATGATTATTTTGTAGAACTAAAGCTACGATAGTTTTCTGAAAATCGAGTTATTGTGATGGCTTTGTTTCATAACGACGTTATAAGCTGTAAGATCTGACGGCTTCATAATTTTCTCTTTGTTGTTGTTTTAACAGCAAGACGGAATAGGTATCTAGCAATAAAACTAATAATAATATTTTAAAACGAAGACTTATTTATTTATTTGTTTAGGCACACCAACGACTTATATACAAATCAATATGATAACAAGTATGCTTTACTTTTACAAAAGGATCTTGTGTAAACAAATCACACACAGATCCATAGTCCAAAGTTTAAAAACTTTGGTCTAAAGATCTGTGTTTTCTCTGTTATACTTTCGTGATTTTCGTATATTACGAGTATGTGTACGTGTGCTTTTATCTTTATCACATGAGTGATACTTTAAACTAACTATCCTGGTAGATAGAAGAGCTTAAAACGTTTGCCGGGTTTTAAGATTTTCAAAATACCTACCACTTTTCTTGTAAATTCATTCTATTCTCGTGACAACTTCTCAGCGAATTTCCCTACGAATTTCCCAGACTACAGAATAAGCATACCCAATAACATAGCGAATAAAAAAGAGTTGATTTTCGATTTGGATACAGAGCGGGCGCCGGGTGGCAATTCCGTAGATCTCGCTGATACATCTCGCATGGGAAATCACAAGTGCTCGCGAATGCAAATTTAACGCAACGCCGAAATCGGTGTTGAGAATAGGTACCTTTACCTACCTACTCTTTGAGATTCGTAAAACGAGATTGATTTTTCAAAGAGAAAAAAGGAAATCTGTCTGTGATTAAATAAATAGATCGTGTTGTGTAAATTGGCGAAAGAGGTACCTACGTTACATGGCTACGATTCCATTTAAATCACGTCTCACGTAATATGCAAAGCTGGTTTGGAACGGGCGACCCTATACCCTAAATGGTCAAGTAAATTAAAGCCGTTTATTTTTTCATATTCATGAATTCTTATTTACTGCATTTCCCATAATTAACTCGGAGTGTGAATTAATTAATTATACATTAAAGAAATATCTGCTGTTATAACTCAAACAAAAACACGAAACCATTCGTATTAGTCACAATTATAAACAAAAAATATGCAAAACGCCCAATTTTCTTTGAGAGAACAATAAAAAAGTAAAAAAGGTATATAATTAAATCGTGATAATAATAAACACAATTAATTAACAGAACAATAAAAGTCGAATTTTAATGTTTAACCTACACACAAAGTTTTAACTGAAAAGTTAAAAGTATTATTTCGAAAAATGACTTAATTTTGTGCGGCGGGCTTAATTAAGAAATTAAGATAAGCCTGGGTACACAAATAAAGCATTTTGTAATCTACTCCGGAAGTGACTCGGAAGCTATCCGAAACGGACAGCGAGCTTAAATTTGTGTGCATAATAAAAGCCTTAAATCGAAAACCTGGACCCCTACCCTTTGTTTCTAACGATTTCTAATCGAGTGTGGGCGGACCATCGAGTTTACCACATGTACGATTTAATCAAACGGATAGGTATTTAAGTACGTATTAAATATAATTCGAACGGCATGTTATTCACATTTCTCATTACTGCAGCATTAAGAAAGTGAAAGCAAGTGATGTTAATTAGTTTTATCAAGATGCTCTTTAAATTAATGGCGAAATGCTAGGACGAATTCAAACAAACTGTGAGATCCAGTCTGATATTTAAACATTACTTCTTAATTCTTCCATTATGATTACATTTATTAATTTAAAAGATTCAATTAAAGAAGAAATATCTATCTCGATTGTGCTATCCAATCTCGATCTCGATGAAAAAAGGTTCGAGACGGGACGATTAGTAGGGGCTCCCGTTTCGATACAAAGCGTTCGACTCGTATACATAAATTTCAATTAAGGGAGGTGTGACAACTCGCTCACGAATTTTATCGCGTATCGGACGCGTTAGAATACATTATCATATAACTTTATTGTTTACCTTGTTATGACAGCCGACAGTCGCCTTTGTCAAGCCGAAAACGAATCGATAAATATCTCGATTAAAATAGTAAGGGTTCGATACAAAAGCTCCAGAATAAGGCGTTCAAATTTAAATGGTTTCGATTTTTTATAGCTAAACATCTGTTTAATTTGAATAATTAGATTTGTGAAAGGTTTCAGCTTCGAAGCATTTTATAACTAATGAAAGAAAATAAGCGGAACCTTATTGCTATTAACAATACGTTTATAATCTTGTATTTAATAGACTTTCGATACGTTTTCGTAATTACCGATAGTGTTGTACCCGGTGGAAGTTAATCGGGATTTTTCTTTTAAAATGTAGTAAAGCATTTGCTTGGCTTGCATTTCAATCTAAAATCAATCAATTTTCCTAATACGTTGGTATCGAAGGAATAATAAGTTAATATCGTTAAGAACGTGGCAGTCTTTGTTTTTTAGTATGTAATTAAATGTGAAATGAAAAGGTGTGAACGTTGATTTGTATTTGAATTACATTAGTTATGCTTATAACTACGTGGTTAATGTGATTGTGGAATGAATTTACTTTTTTAATAGATGCTGCGTTTTGTATCCGACCTAGGGTATTCAATAAGATGAGCGTAGGTTTCAACTGACAGAATCAACTAATGAAGCTGAACTTAGCTTTCAGATAGTAACAATATTTTTCCTTTACATGAAAATATAGTTGTACTAAAATATTTAATTTGCGTGAAAAATTATTCACCGTCAGCAAATGTATGTGCTAGTCATACGCCTGTAAATAATAATTTTTTGAATATGAAATATGATTGTTTTTATTTTATCATCGTATGTAAATAGAAGCCTTCCACCATTAAAAGTCATAAAATATATATTAAACAGTAACATTTTATCAGGAATTGCGATTATTAAAAATACGAAATTTAAGGGATTGGCAAACCCAACAGAAATTCACGGGATTAATCCTCCATTTTGACTTTTACGACAGTAGAATGTATATATGTCTATTTCTTTGGCACGCCCTGCAGCCTAAACGGCGGGATAGATTTCAACAAATGAGGTACTTATCATTAGGTTGGTTTTGACCGCCGAAGTGACATAGGATGTATGAATTTTGAAAAAAAAAGAAACAAAATGGCGGCCGCTATTAGGTACACGTTCTCACTTTTTTTGTAACATGATCATGTGGGGTATCAAAATAACGAGCTTGTCAAGGCGATTTCAAAAATATAGGTAACTCACTAAAATCTAGGAAATAAAAAAAAACTTTTTTACAAAAAAAAACAACCGGCTTCTAAAAAAAATACACTAAAAACTAAAAAAATAACTAATTTCGGAAGTCGGTGTTTGTATTTTACTTCTTCGGTATTTGACACCGACTTCCGAAATTAAAGTTATTTTTAAATTTTTAGTGTATTTTTTTTTTGGAAGTAGGTTGTTTTTTTTTTTGTAAAAAAGTTTGTTTTTTTCAGTTTTTAGTTGTTATACCCCAGAACTAAAACCCCCAATAACATGGAACGTGGAATTTAAACATTTGGAGAACACCAAAACATCATCATCGAGGTATACGTATTTTTCGTTTTTGTTCAGTTTCTCAAAAAGTGCTGAAGCGATTTCGATAAAATTTATATGGGACCATTTCAGGAGTATATTCCTTCGGATAAAAAAAGAATTTTGAAAATCGGTCCACATCTGACGGAGAAATCGGTGGACATACATAAAAAAAAAAACATACATACAGTCGAACATAGAACCTCCTCCTTTTTCGAAAGTCGGTTAAAAAATTAAAAAATTTCAAAAAACCCGACCGCAAAAACTACTAAAAAGTTCACTGTTGCAGTTACAAGTGATGCAGCCAGTGGCATTGAAACAAATACTACAAACTGCATCAGAATGCTAGAAAAGTAAATTGTTTGGAACTTCCTAGTAGCTTTAACGGTCGGGTTTTTTGAAAATTGACATTTTTTTCATCAATTTGTCGTATGCACTGTTTCTTTTTTGTCCATGAACGTGAAAGATAATAATGCTAGAGCAGGTGGTGATTGAGAAGACGGTGAATAGAGATATATGGAAGATGCTGACATGCTGCACCAACTCCAAATAAACTGGGATAGGGGCAGGAGGGTGATTATAGTGATGAGGAACCTATCTTCGAATACGGACTTTCTAATGGCCGCTACAATAAGCTTCATGCTGATTTTAAACGCACAGTTGGTGCAGTGGTTGAGCGATTGGCTCCTGCGCTGCGTGTCGCGGGTTCGATTACCGCACGTAACAAATATTTGTATGGCCTACAGATAGTTATTACAGGTCTGGGTGTTTTATGTATGAGAGTTTAGAGGTTTGTCAATGCACGGCCCATGATGCCAGTTAGTCCCCCTATGCTCTAGTCCCTCTATGCTCGACTCGAAAAATACCTACTAAAAAGTTTCGCTATACACGCAATTCTTCGATTCTACGTAAACAATGGAAGCTACAATTGGAAAGAAAAGTGTTTGAATTCAAGTTAAAAATTGTATAGTGCTATTCGTATATGCGTAAGCGTCTGTAAGTTAAAATTTGTTTTGTCTCCTTCTGACAATCAAAAAAGTCAAATTGACAGATAAACAAACGAATTTCAGAGCAATTCTAAGTTAAGAAATGTTTATGAATAGAGCCGTAAGTCAATACTGGACCCACAAGGTTTAACGAAGTCTCGAATTCATTACAAATCCTTTCTTACTAATATTAAATACCTATAAACACAGGAGTAATTCCTAGACAGGGACAACTTTAAAAAAAAAATACGATGATGATGAACGCCAAGCTTGAACACAGACTTCTTAATGACCGCTATAATAAGCTTCACACTGATATCAAGTGTGTTTGAAGTAGTTTTATCAGGAATCAATATAAAAACATAGCCAGCTCGACCACAATCACATAAAATAATGCAAGCATTAAATAACTTAATTTATGTATCGATCTACATTTCCTTTAGAAAATTAATTAGTTCTTTACGACAGCTCTTCCGAAGGCCAACCAATTTTCCTTTGCCATTTATAAAGCTTAAAAAAAGAAGATGGCGTTCCCGAGGTCGGGCACGAAAGAGAGAGAGTGGCGAGATGACCTCAACGCGTACTGCGAGGGCTGCCTTGAGGAAACACAGGAGAATGGAAAAAGAAGATAAGTACCTACAAATCATACTCTACAACAAACTAGCCAGTCATTACCAGTCACAAGTGCAAACTAAATCCTTACAAAATAACGGACGTTTATAACTTCATTACGACAAGCCATTGGCTGGTACAGTCGCTCACACAAGTGTCATTAACGACCACGTTTGATTTTATTTCGGCCAATTAATGTGTTACCGTGAAATGCTGTAAAACGAGCCAAGTCGTCCAACACGCCCACCACACTGAAATACACAAGTGTTACAGTATTATCATTGTCTGTAAAGTTAACTTTATTGCCTACTTTTATTACAGTTTCATGTCGCCGCTGAGATAAATGAAAAGTGGGTTGGTATATTTTTGAATTTTATGTTAATTTTTAATGTTGCCGTTGGATCAAGTTTGCATAATAATCGCACTTTTTTAATAAAGTTAAATAAATTGGCAGTCAATTAAAAACAGAAAAAACAGGCAATCTTTTGTTTAACAAAACAACAACACTGTTAAATGTCGATAGTAATTATCTTTTTCATTCATTAACAAGGTACAACAATCTTGATTATTAAATAAACCTACGATTATAACTTGAAATAAGTTAATAGATACGTCCGAACATAACTGTGCTCCTATGTTTTAAAATGAAAAACGAATAGTCTTTTCAAAACATACCTGTTTTGAAAAGACTATTCGTTTTTCATTTAAAAAAAAAACTATTGTAAAACAATATTTCTAAAAAAAATATTTTTTTCGATCCACTCATATTTTGTTATACCTAAGCTGTTTTACTGCGGTTTTGCTTCTATGGTCTATCCTACGAGAACCGTGATTTTTAAGAATTTTTGATCAGATCGTTATGTACCTACTTCCACAGATTACCAGCATTTTTACTTGCCTTTTTTATAATAGTGCAATAAAAAGTAATAAAATAATCAAATCATGTCCCACCACTTCTCTCCCCGACTGTATTTTCCAGTCGTTCCCTTTGTAGTCGCTGAAAGCTTCAGCAGATAGTTAACTCTGTTCGCCGACGTCGACTGAAGTCCTTTACGAGCTCGCCTGTATTCGGTTCTTTGTATCGCTGTTACAGCAACACTTTGTAGTCATCCGAGAGTGATGGAACAGGAGACGGCTTGTAGTCTTGTTGAATGTAGCAAGAGTTTTTTTAGTCTATGAATGAGTAGTGTTAGTACGTACTTTGAAAGTAAGTAACGCAAACCTGATAGCTTGGACCGACGGTCCGACGGCTCTCGGATCTCACTCTATTTGCCACGAGTATGACAAAGCTCCCAATGTTTGTTTTATGTAGTCGGTTTTTACTTATCCTCCAGTAAAGAAGCGTGCTGGCTATTTTAAGTTTGAAGAATGATTTTTTTTTTTTCAGATTTGCAGCATCTCACTTTATATTTTTTTTAATCTTATATCATTTTCATGGTTCGATGTGGCGCAAGAAAAGAGTGTCTGGAAAGATGTGGTGGAGGTTTTTCTCAGCTTTGGGACTTTCTAGGCTAGTAAACAAATCTTTTCAACGCTATTACTATTGTGAATACAACAACCTCATTGTTAATGTGATAGTTACTAAAACTGAAACCGGACTAAAAGATTTTGAACTTTTTGTTCAGTGAGAACTCAATGAAAGTTTTAATTAAACTGAAAATTTCTTTAGCCGCGTTGAGCGATTTTTGCATTCGCATCACCTGCTAGTGGCGTGTTGCGCCAGATCGTGACGCGCAGTTTTCACTTTTGTCGGCGAAATTAATGCCTATTTTATACGCTCTGAAATTAAAACCAATTTTCAATGCACATTCTAGTCTATCCCTTTTCCAACTCTTTGTAACTTTACCCAGACGTACGACTTCGCTCGTGGGCGGCTTTATATCCGTGGGCGGGTACACTACTCAGAACAGAGTACACAGATGTATTGAGAATTGGCGCCAATTTCGCTTTGTTCTTCATTTTTTTTTTAGTTTTAGAAACATTGAAAAGCTGTCGTAAAGAACTAGTTAATTTTCTTAAGGAAATGCTGGGGAATTTTTAAGTTCGATAAATATTAAGTTGTTCATTACTTAACGTGATTCGTATCGAACTCGTTAGGATTTTATATTGATTTCTGATAAAACTACTGTAATGATTTCATATTTATAAATTGGGAAAATCGGTTAGTTTTGGTACAAAGAGGTGAAGAAAATCGGGAATGAAATTCCCGATAAACCGTGTTATTGCCTCGATCACTAATCTATTTTCCGAGTTTACAAGTTTTGTAGCTGTGCTGCTTATTCATTATAAACAGAAAGCTCTGGGGGCTTAGACAAAGTAACAATTTAAAAACGATAACGAAGTTAGAAAAGACTAAAATGTATGAGATTGACATAAACCGCGCTAAGTCACGTGGTCAGTCGACTGTCGACATCGTTATCGCAAGTTGGTAGACAATGTTATAATTCGTAACGAAACCATAAAGGAACGAATTGCTATCGTGTTTATCCCATACAAATGCGTAGAGAAGCAGCGCTTTCAGAGTTCGCCTTCGCCTCAATCGTGATCGCCAAAAAAGATAACGAAGGAACGCTAACGCTAGGAAATGTTTATCGATATCTCAGAGACGATGACGAATTTAGATATCGTTTCGCTACGAAGCGATGTTACTTTGTCTACAGGGCCTGGTTTCACAAAACACTCTGATTTATGTTTAATAGTGAACATACATAAGTGATTCTATATAATCGTTTCGATTCCATATAACACAACTTTTCAGATATTCCGCCCCATTTTTCTCGCAACTCACAACAACAATTATACTTTAACAGCAGTTTATCAACTTACAATATCAATTATAGCTTCCCGAGCTTATAGACCGGGTTATTTTATAATTAGATTAATTAATGTCTGTTATCCAAGTTAATGTAGGTTATTAAGTGATTCCTAGAAGTGTGAGGTGGAATTGTTGGTTTGTTCGTAATGTTCTTGTTAGGTTATTATTTTTGTGGTTTTATTAGTAGGTAGTACTTACCTAAGGGCGTTGTTGCATTGTGTCGGTTGTACTACAAAATGTGGTGACAAGTTTGTTTTGTAATTAATTAGGAATAATTAATGTTAATAACACACGATATATTGGTATGGTCATGTGTGAAGAGGAGGGATGAAACACATGTAACTAAAAGAGTTATGAATATAAATGTGGATGGATGGAGAGGAAGAGGGAGGCCAAAGAAAGGAGGGATGGATTGTGTGAGGAGTGATATGAAAGAAAAGGGAGTTAGTGATAGCGTGACAGCTGACAGGACAGAATGGAAGAAGAAAATGTGTTGCGCCGATCCCAAGTAACATGGGATAAGGGCAGGAAGATGATAAACACACGATATAGTGGGTGAAGTATATAACTCACTAGCTTTTTTTAAGTGTGGGAAATCATCAAATAACTTCTGGCTCAAATCCCGCTCTGGGTGATGCTTAAGGGGAAGATGTGCCTATAACTGACTAAAACTTACCCGTGTCCCTTCAGTTGTCTGTCCCAGGGATGCAGTGACTGCTTCAAACACTCTCGCGAAGATACTCACTAGCTGTTGGGGCTATCTATTGTGGAATTACTTCTTATTTTTTTTAATATAACATTGCCCCCACACTTGGAATTACTCCTGTATCGCGGGTGCGTTCACAAACATTTTAAATTCACATACACAAGATACCCAGACCCGAAACCAATCTGTAGGCCATACAAATATTTGCTCCGCAGCGCAGCAGCTGAATGATCAACCACTACGCCAACCGTGCCGTCATTAATTTAACATTCATTACTATTCTGTCATTGTCATCATCATGCCATCCACTGCTGAACATAGGCCTCCCCCTAGTGTCGCCACAACGACCGGTTCTGTGCGTCTCGCATCCATCGGATTTAAGCAACCCTCACCAGGTCATCGGTCCAACTAGTGAGAGGCTTTTCAACGCTGCGTCTTCCGTTACGCGGTCGCCATTCCAGATTTTTTCAGATTCATCCACCATCTGTTCTGCAAGCAATGTGAGGCACCCACTGCCACTTAAGTTTGGTGATTCATCGGGCTATATCGGTAACCTTGGTTCTACTGGGGATATCTTCATTTCTCCTTCTCCATTGCCCTTTGGGTGACTTTGAGCCTTTTGATGAGGCCCATTGTGAGCGACCATGCAAGTTTCAGTATTGTCCCTCTGCTGGACTAAGATCTTCCCCCAGAGCTTTTCCTCACAAAGTGTGAGGTTTTATTATAATAACCTATTTGTATGGTTCTCTATTCTACATTAGTACATACGTGCACATTGTTTTTGTGTGCCTAATCTATTTTCTATGACACCAAGCGCTCCGAGTTTACGCACACAGAAAAATAATGTGCACGTGAATTTGCACACAAATCCCAGAACAACCCGCCTTGGTAACTTAGATAGAACCAGTGTGTTTCTTCATTTTACATATGTACATACAAATAGGTAGATATATGGTTTTGCAGCCCAGTTCACACGAGACGGGTTCTTATCTCATATTCAGGAAATCGTAACTAATCCAATTAGGCTATAAAATCAAATTCTACTTGACCAAAATCTTGTTTTAGACTATTAAACTCAGCGGTGCTTATTTACAAATTAATTAAATGTAAACTCACCTAATTGTCTAATTATTTGCTATGTTAATTAAGTATATGTTTCCTCTGTCTTAGAGGTAAACATAGATTATTTTTGCATCACTTGAAGAAATATTTATTTTATTTGGGACATGCGTAGGATATTATAGTTACAAAAAATAAATTATTACAGACTAATAACAATAAATCACAGCACTATGTATCTAGGTATTGAAATATTAGGTCCCCACCTTTCATAGGTGATCAGCGTTTTGTATGGAGAATCTTAAAGAAGTTGCATTTTTCATATTAACATTTCCTTAATTTATTTAACTACTATGAACACTAATGTTTTGAAACTTTTGTGCAGTAATGCCACTTTTTTTTTTTTTTTTTTGGGGGTTGGGAAATCATCCTATGACTTCTTCCGCTCTAGGGTGGAGCGGAAGGGCGTGTCAGACTCTTACTGACTAAAACCCACCCCTGTTCCTCCCTGCCTCGAGTGCCCGGGGGCGAGGTAACTCTTTCGAATTTATCCTCCAACCCCGGGCAGAAAAAAAAAAAAAAAAAAAAAAAAAAAAAAAAAAAAAAAAAAAAAAAAACGTATGCCACTTAGATTAAGCAACAAAAATAAGTTTTGGCTAAGTTAAAACAAATAGTGGTCATTTCTGCTAATAAAAAGAGGAGTCATTTTTAAGGTATTTTTTTTTGTTTATAAAACTGTAAGTAATAAGGTTTTTTTTGCTATTCACAGTTATCTATGACGGTCATTATTCGATAGAATATCAAGCAATTGATGAATATTTTAATTCATAATAATATAATATATATTATTATTATATTTTAATTCATAGAAGTGACGAGGTTCTCTATTTGTGAGAAAAAAACGCCAATTTCATAGGTGGGAACCCAATACTTAGGCAATAATCAGATCACGCAAGTGTTATAATGTTTTTCGGTTTGGAATACTAGTCCTTATTAAAAAAATTAGTTTATTGAAGTCATAAGTTCTAGACGAAAATCTAAAATACATAGTTTGTGAAGAAATCTCACTAGGTTTAGTTCAAATTCAAACTAACTCTACAGTGTATGACAAAGAAAATTTGCACACGATTTTAATTACACTACCTATTTTTTGCTACAAAAAAATAATAAAGATACCGACAATTAATAAAAACAAAAAAATATACTTAACTTCACCTTTTTCCTCACCTAAGACACAGATGTAACACAGCCTTAACAATCGTACACTGTATTGCAATAAAACTATAACAGCAGATGTGTAAACCCAGCATTTCATGTCAACAATTTTTATTATTTCTTGTTTTTTTCTTTGCTAAGCTAAAAGTGGTGTTATCTCGGCCGTCACAGATAGCTTGCCCGACATTGTAAATGTAATCGTTTTTATTTTAATGTATTTGATTCCGATAAAAAGCAAGTTTAACCGTTAACCGTTGCTTTTTGAGTGGGTGAACTTAGGAAGCTATTTTGCTGGTTCTGTTAATTTTTGTTAGGCGTGTAATTAATGTTTTAATTATAGCTGATTATGTTTTTATGGAGATTTCTTTGATTTTTAACAAATTACTGGGATGTAGTTTTACGCTGCCGATGTTAGAGTAAAGCTGTGAAACGTTATACCTACCCTGTTCCGTAATTCATAGACATTCTATAGCGAAAGCACATGTTGCTTTCGGTATAATTCTCAAAACATCAATGAGACCAAAACTAAAACTGAATATCTTTCTTAAGGGCCTACCTCCCCATAAGTGGCGCCCTCATTGAATAAAAATTCGTATCTTAGCATAGAAAATAAAGATTAAAGAATCCTATGTTGCGTTTGTTACAAATAGGATAAGGCATTTTTACATTGTTAAAACAGGACTCAAAGTATTTCGTATCCAAAGTAGTAAGTGTCAAAAACGGCCGTTTTTGGTACTTTTGCCTACTACTTTGGATACGAAACATTTTGAGTATTGATTTAACCACGTAAAAATACCTTTATCTTTATTTTCTACGCTTTGCTACGATTTTTTACTCAATGAGTGCGCCACTTGGCAGATATATACGCCTTAAACTGCCCAACGCCCAGCATATGCTGAGATGGTAACCCTTTCGGTATGGGCACGCTCAGCACAATTTTATTGTATCTTTGTGTACCTACTATTATTTTCCTTACCTTTTGTTTATTGCTGTTCTCTGTTCTGTGTCGAATAAATGTTTATTCTATTCTATTCTACAGGTTTCCTATTAGGTACTGGGTGATGATTAAAGGGCCAATTAATGTCTAATCAAATAAAGATGTCTCGTTACGGAGCCGGAGTAGGTGGTGACACGTAGAGGAGAGTCCTAGGAGTGACACGCAGTGGATGAAGAATAACACACGACGAGTTAAGACGTATATTTTGTTATTTACAACAGTAGGCTTGAATATATGAAGCACTCATTAATAGTACGAACACCATATACTGTGTCTAGGTACGTAATTAAATTGTATTATTGCACAACTCTTGGAAATCGGTAACCGTCATTTAATGAAAGTAGGAAAATGACAATGAAAGACAGGAGCTTCTACTAGCTGATTTTTAATATAAAACAGAGACTATTGACAGAGAAAACAAGTAATATTTGAATTTTTAAAATATAAAATGTAGGAAAGAACGTAATTTTGGAATAGAAGTCAAAAAATAAACAAGGCTTTAACACTGCCTTGTTACAAAGGTGTGCAGATAGCTTTTTTGTCATTAATACGTAATTCGTGTGATGGTCAACAGCACAGGCCTTAACTTCTGGAAGAAATATTCGTTGGTACATTGACATGTCTACTAAAATGGTGACAACACCATCCATATATTACGTCACACGAATTTCATGATTTTTGGCCTCGTCCTTGTCACAGCTGGTCACATTCGTAAGACTCCTTCCTAGTGTGACGTCACATACTTGAAATTTTAAATCTAGAAATGATTAAATTAAAACAGCAGTTCCGAAATTCATTTTTTAACTAGCCAAAGAAACAATATTTATAAACCTTATGATCATACAGATAGAGTTGGACATATTTTAAAGTTTTTCATCAATAGTTTTTCGCGTTTTAATGCTTATAAAATATTAAGTACCTGATGTGATTGGCCATTTGGCCGATAAATAAGATGAAGAACTAAGATGAATGAACGAAGCTTCAGGAATAAATCGCGAATCAGAACAATTATTTTATAATGGCATCTTCCTATTTTACGAGTTTAACGCGGATGAAGTCGCGGGAAACAGCTATAGTGTCTACTAAAAGGTGACAACACAAGGAGAAAAACGATCACCTGCTAAATATTACCCTCTGTCATCCCAGTATGTAACAATGTTTAAATAACCGTCCCATTAAAGTTTATAACAGATGACTTTATACTTTCAGCTGGAAGAAATGGTCGTAATGTGCAACATGGTCATTAGTACTGACTTTAATAATATAGTCCCCCTGACCGATTTCGGTCATAACGACCGATCTCAAGGGAGACTAGACGTAGTAGATATTGACAAAGGAGATATTCTAGTTCACAGATGTGTGCAAACATACTTAGATGCACACTATTTCTTCAAACTTAATATCTGTTGATGGCCACATAATACGTGCAGGCTTATTTATAAAACTCGGTGTCCAAATTCTCCATTGAACATTTTAAATTAAGAACTAAGAAAATAAGGCCTTTATATTCCGAGATCTCAGGGCCACCATACATTACTTATATTCTGATATACAAAAAGTGTCGAATTCTATAGTGTGTTATAAGTACTTTGAAGGACTTTTTGGGGAGCAGTGGTGGCCCAGTAGTGACAGCCGCGACTTACAAGTTGTAGGTCGTGAGTTCAAACTCAGCCAGGCACTTTACTTTGTAAAAATTATTTCATCACCACTGCTCTTGTAACGGTAAAGGAAAACATCGTGAGGAAACCGGCATGTCCTAGAACCAAAAATTCGAAGACATGTGACATCCAGCAACATGCATTGGTCCCGCGTGGTGGATTACGGCCCACATCCTCTCACAGAGAGCAGCCTTGTACCCTAGCAGTGGGGACATTAACAGGCTGATAATGACGTACTTTCATAAGCGTACCTGCTAGTTTTTGCCGACGGCTATTTTATTTTTTCATATATATCATATTTGAAAAATCAAAGAGGGTATTTTGCAAAATCAAATTTAATTTTCTTCATATACACCTATTAAATAAACTATACCAAAATTTTAGCCTTGTGACAATCCCATACATTTTGTTAATCAAAATATAAGTAATGACTGGCTGCTCTAGGATCTTACCTTATTAGAAGAGCAGCAACAAGAGGCATGCACTTAATATAGATAATTATGTCTACCAGCGGTAACATACTTTAGTACCAAGACAACCATTAAACTCAAACTTCTTCATCACACAATTCCCCTTAATCCACGATCATCTTAACCCTCAGTTATCCCAATATTTATCTAAGTTTAAATAACTGTCACATTAAAGTTTATGGGGCAGTAAGCAGATAACTGCACCTCCCCTGCATATATTTATGTCGTGGGGTGCGTTGTAACTGGGGACGGTTGTAACGCCCAGAGTAAGAATTATTGTCACTTAGAGCGGTTAAAGATGTTTGTATGAGGGGTGGTGCGTATTGTGCAGAAAAAACGCTTGGGTAGGTGTAAAATAATCTTGAAATTGTAGGGTTGACTAGAATTTTGTAGAAAGTATCTGCTGTTAATAGAATCCTACGTTGTGTATTTTCGTTCTTGAAGGTCTCCAACTAGATTTCATCTTGTCTATGATGTGCTCTTTCTTATTTTTGCTAAGTTAGCTTTTCCCTCGGCTTCATTCCTTTTGTCCGGAATAATAAGCAATAATGTAGCATTCTAGAGTTTTCATAATTGGTAGCGTACTACTACCGTAGCGACTTGTTGCAGTCAAATTTTATTGTTTACAATAGGTATTAATTTATGTAGTTTTCTCTATAGCCCGGATAATAATACGGCTAGCAATGGTGGATGCTGCTGGTAATCTTCATAAATTCACCTTCTCTTTAAAAGATCTTGAGAGATCAAAGATTTTTTTAGTCTTATGAAGACCTTTTTTTTAATACTAGCTTCTGCCAGTGGCTACGCCTGGGTGGAATTAGTACTTCCCCCATTATAAATTAAGCCTATGTGCTATTCCAGACTATAATATATCTCTACGCCAAATTTCATCCAGATTCGTTTAGCCGTTCTGGCGTGACTGAGTAACAAACATCCATTTATTAAAACTTTCGCATAAATTTTAGTAGGATATAACAGAATTATTTTCTTAAGTTTCTTTATTCTTCTGAAGTATTACAATCTCAGAGGGATTTCATAATTAATCTATTCCCTTATCAACAAAGCATTGGTTTAATCAAACTTCATTTCTAACCACTGATTCTTGTTTTAAACATCATAGACTCATATTCCATGCATTTTAACCATAATTTAACGCACAAATCACCTCTTGCTCAGCCCTCACATTCCAAACTAGAATGTTTCCGCCTCCCGCTGCCAAAGGAGATAATTCCCTTCGCTAGGGTGACCACAACGATCGACACATGGGGAGACATTCTTCACGACAGTTGACTCTGTTCTGATAACGGTGACCACATATTTGTGATTGCATCAGGAATTTTAGGGACTGTTAATAGTTCCTGACATGTTTTGGGTGTAGTTGTCTTGTATGCGTTAATTAAAATTGATGTTTTGAAGGGGAGAACAGCTACTTACCTGTATTCAAAAGGACTTGGACTGTCAGATATCGTATTGTTCTGTAGTTTATCAATCACGACATGTCTACAGAGAGAGTGAGTCTAAACCTAATGGTTAGCTCTATTTGAAATAATTTTATACTTACCTATTGTTTGGTGAATCTGTCTCCAAGAGGCCGAAAGTGATACTAAAGAGTAGTTCTAAGCCCTGAGGCAACTTTTTGAACAATTTATCAATCTCCTTTAAAAAATCTTGTGTGGATTTCTATAAAAGAAACATTCGATTTAGAAAATGATTTAGAGACAAATCTTCACCTCAGTATAATTAGATTTTTATTGAAACTTATCAGTAAATCCGGAAGTTCTGAACCGAACCTGAAATATCTTTTACTGCTTGAAAATTAAAACGACGTCACTGAGTATCACAGACTTTTTTACTGAAAAAAAACTCGGCTCTTGGGTGAAAGACCACGTAACAGGAAAAATCTAGTGACCAATAAAATTTCAGTTTCTATTATATAATTTTGCATTAATTTACAGGCTTTTATGTTTATAAATATATACAAACTTCTAGAATACTTAACTAACTGTAATAAAAATAAAAACTCCTAACTAATTAAAACTTATAACCTGGCGTCAAAAAATGCCTCCGCATCGCTGTCTACTGGAAGTGTACCCAAAAGACTGGCGGCATTGCCACGTTGTATGGCAATGCTTAACCTCTGGCCGAGGAAAAAGCCAGCCCTTGGGTCACGCGAAGTATCAACAAGGCGTTTACATAGATCTTTGAATACTAAATGAGCACTTGGACCCAACAGCTCAAGGGTTTCAACCCCAAACGGCTCGAAAATGTAGATATCGACGAGGTTGTTAAATTTCCGCCGATTGAGGTTTTCCGCAGCCGCAGCGGCGTTGTTATATTTACAGGCTTAATTCAGTTTAATCTCCTTTAAAAAACAAATTCTTTTATTAACATTTACTTACCTCACAAAAACTTAAACTCCCAAATATCCTTCACCACTGATGAAACCCGCCACGGCTTCCGGTATCACCCGGCGCCCGCGCAGCGCCGCACGTGACAGTTTATGGCCGCCCTCTTCCGCAGCGAGATGGCGCCACTGACACAATGTTTAGCTTCGTACGTCAAGCTTCGCGGTTTCTTGGGATTTGGTCTTGTTGCTTTTTTGGAGACTTTTTACAGGAGATTTGTGGTTTAAGTTACTTTTGCTGTTGCGATTTTTGTTGTCACTGATTTTTAAACAAAATGTATCTAAGTACTTGCCTTTTGGATTTGAAGAATAGGATTCTTTTGATATCGCACTTTGCCTAGTCTTGAGCAATAGCATTTTTAAGTAGACTAGTGTATCCTAAGAATTGTGTAGGTAGACATATTTAGACCAATTCTTGCCTCGTCTAAGCAGTGAGTTTTACTATTCACCACAAAAAAAAGAAAAAACAAGAAAAAAAGGGGTCGCGGACAAATTCAAAACAGAGTTACCGCACCCCTGGGCACTCAGACAACTGAAGGAGTGGGTCTTAGTCAGTCTGATACGCCCTACCGCTCCAACCGATAAAATCATCGCCTCAGAGGTATATGAAATGAGAAATTTAAATATTAATAAATTAAATCTATTTGTTAATATTTCTAGACTCAGCCGTTTAAGGCTTTGCGTTGCCTGACAGTGAATAAATGAATTTAAGATTGATTAAATAGAGCCGAATGACATTGATTTCGTAATTTTTTGTTTTCTCCTTACGCCTCTTCTTTCCGGGGTAAACAAACTCTAGACATTCGCCAAACATCAACAGACTAATTAAACCAAGTAATTGTATAATAAAACGCACTTAGAACATCAGAACTGATTGTGAACATGTTACATTTATCTAATGTCACATTAGTTATTACATCAATGACTTAATGAGTTTAATTGACGTTTACGACTTGTAGGAGGAATTAAATAAGCCATTAACCTAGAAAATTGTGATTCTCTGTAATCGTTACTTGTTAGAAAATGTGCGTCTTGAACATGTTTATGTGTATACGTATGTACAGACCGTATCATTTTATGAAGCATATTGACGTGACGTCTAAGAAATCGATGAACGCCGGCTGCATGCACGAAAAAGTGTCCCGTTACGCTCATATTTCGTCAATGTTTTGTTATGACGTTATCACGTTAAACTATCGTCCGTAAACCAACTTTACAGACAACCAATTTTTTTTTTTTTTTTCATAAACTGCTTTCATGAAAAACTTCAGTAGAGACTCTTTCATCAGGTCCTCTGTAGTAGAGGGTTTAAGAAGTAGTAGCACATTTTAATGAAAATAAATATACTAATTCGAGTTTTGAAATAAATTATAAGATACGGTTTTTTGGCGGGATTTTTTCGAGTGAAGTTCAATGGCTGTTTTAATTATTTGCAATTTGATTCCTAGTGGATATTGTGATGTAAAATTGGTGTAGTTTTGTGTTTCAAGTGTCTACGCAACTGAAAAATATGTGGAATCATTGAAACAGGCGCGATCTCGATCAAATAAAGCTGAGAATTTTGTCATACTTAATATTGACTACCCCAGTGATGCTTGCCGAGAAGGCTGACACGATTCATTTGCTGACAAATACTGGAAAAACATTAGAATGTGTTATATCAGATTCTAATGGGGAAAAAGGCACAGTATTCTGTATCTAAAACTAAAAACTTTCTTAACTTGAGAATGGCTTAATGCACAAACCGTGCGAAGACAAAATTTAAAAAAAAAATAAGATTCTCAGATAAATTTGGGACGGCTGTGAGGACGATAGGTGCGAGCAAAGACTACAATACTATATGGGTGCGAGTGAATTTTGTAATGTGGACAAAAGTAATGTTGATAAGAGTAGCTTCTGCCAGCGGCTTCGCCTGCATGACAAAAAGTAGCTTATCTTCTAATCCAGGTCCACATCTATCTGTGTGCAAAGTTTCATTCAAATCCCTTCAGCCGTTTTGACGTGATTGAAACACAAACATTTGCATTTATAATAATTATTATGATAGGATTAGAACCCAGATCTACCCGAAAACAAGCCTATGATTTCATGAACCTCGCCCCCGGATATTATAATAGGACTATAAGATAATGTAATACGTACCTACTTCGAAGAAATTGCTCGTTTAGTTAGTAGAAAGTTCCACCTTGTCTCTAAGATAAACGGGGAAAGAAGTGATGCCTATGCGCAACAAATCAGTGGATGTAGCCAGGGTGTAAATGAAGATGATGATTAATCTGATTTAACCTTAGTACTGCTACATCTGCTTGGGTTAGCGGATACATTCGAAAGAGAGTTAAAGCGGTCCTAGGCACAGGCAACTGAAGGAATAACGGTGGGTTTTAGTCAGTAAAATTCTGACACGACTGACTTTTCCCGCTCTGGGCATAAATTAGAAACAGAGTTACTGCGCCCCTAGGCATTCAGGGCAGGGAAGGAACAGGGATGAGTTTTAGTCAGTAAGAGTCTGACACGCCCTCTCGCTCCACCCAGAACCGGAGATGTCATTGGATGATTTCCGACACTCCAAAAAAAAAGTACTGCTACATCGAAGGTTGGTAATAGCACTCAAAGGTTAGTTTTCTTTTAAGAGGCTTCCTGCAACTTGAAACATACAATGCTGACAGATTTCAGGGCTCAATATCCAATCTAGTGTCTTGCATTAAGGCCCACTTGAGGCAGCTTTAATAGCTACAGACCATGAGCTTTCTAATTTCTACAAAGTCTTTATCATCATCATTTCAGCATAAAGACGTCCATTGCTGGACATAGGCCTCCACAAAGTGTCACCACAACGACCACTCTTGTACGTCTCGCATCCTTCGGATTCCGGCGACCCTCACCAGGTCATCGTTCCACCTTGTTTAAGGCCTTAAAACGCTGCTTCTGCCGGTACGCGCTCGCCACTCCAGAACCTTTCGGCCCCATCGACCCTGTTCTTCGAGCAAAGTGCCCTGCCCACTGCCACTTCAGTTTGGCGGTTTCCTTTCTACAAAACTGCATCAAGATCTATCTAGTCAATTTTACAAGAAAATGAGACAGTAACTGAAAACTTCAATTACATCAACTTAAAACTCATGTTATCGTTAAAAATGCCATCAAAAATTGTGAATCGTCGCAAACGGGCGCATAGCAACTCTTTGTCGGGACACGATAAAAAAACCAATTTCCTGCAGTTTTGTCCCCCCGGCGTTCTGTGAGGCTATATCATCATGTTATGGCTGTACCTACTCGTATGTGCTAGTTTATGGACTCAATTACGATGGGCCAAACCACGATGGTATATCATGGACCAGCGTGGTTAGACTCCGATGTTGCTCAGGTAGTTAGGAGGTATAGGGCCTTAATTATAAAATAATTAAACACGTGAATAGTTTAAAAACTGATTAACTAGTTCTTATTTCAATACTTGCTACCCAGAAGAAGAGAAGATATTTTTATTTTTTTTATTTTATTTATTATGTTCGGGCATAACTCCGTCATCACATAGACGGATTTTTAAAATTCTTTTTTTGTTCGAAAGGGCTTTATTCCGAAACGGTCCCATTTAAATCTCTTAAAATATAGATCTGATGATGAGTTTCAGGAGACAGACAACGGAACTCTTTAAAAAATGACATCAAATCATCTGCGATTGCTGCGATCGTATGCATATGTAGTGTTAACACAATTTAATAGGGAACCGCAACTAAAAAGGGAAAAATAACTTTAATTTCGGAAGTCGGTGTCAAAAACGAAGACAAAAAACCAGAAACACCGACTTCCGAAATTAAAGTTATTTTGCACTTTTTTTTGAAGTCGGCTTTAATTTTTTTATTGTAAAAAAGTTTTTATTCTCTAGACAGTTGAATTTGATGGATGAAACGTATGTTATCTTGAATTTAAAAGCCGCTAATCAGTACTACTTAATCTAAGCATATGGTTAGCAAGTTTTAAGTACGGCTAATAGATTCTGGATAGATTAGGTCATTATTATGGCTCCAATATTTTGTCTCCAATGTTTTATGTGTCTACACAGAAGCATTCCTTTTCTGAATAAAAGTTGTATACGGAAATTACTATTTTCTAAAAGAGTTTTGTTTATGAAATGGAAAGATAGAATAGAATATTATTTGGAATTTGCTATTCATGAATCTGGTGGAATATTCAACAGGCTAACCCACTTAAATAAATATTTCACCTACTAAGTAGGTACCTATTATTTATTGTCTCTGCATCACCCAAAAGTTGACTGAAACAAAATACCTACTTGAGGCATTAAGTCTGCCTCTGTACTTGTGTGTGCATAAAGTAATAAATAAATAAAAGATATCTTTTTGTTAAACGAGGTAAAGAATTCTCCAATAATATTCTTTGTGATAATGATTTTTTTGCAGACGACGAGACGACGAGAACCAAGATAAAATGGCTCCCAATTTTAACAACAAAAAAATAAAATACCATCATAACATCATTTAAAACTTGGCACTGACAAAAAATCCGATATTCCTAGAAATAGGGTGTCCAGCTAAAGCGGATGTCCCTGGATTTTCCCAATTTCCACGAGCACGCATATCATGTGTCCGCCCGAGTGACTTGTGCACTTTTTTCAACCGTACCGTTATTGAAAACGTTCGGCTGACAGGTTTATTAAATAGTGTATACGATTTTGGACGTTTGAGGGATTAAAATACATTTCTACTGTATTTTTTTGTTTTTTGATCTGATGCAGATGGAGTACGCAGGTAAAAGGCCGGTAAGGCAGGGATTTTAAGTTTGAGTACGTTTCAAAATGATTATCTAACTTAATAATTAATTACATAAAAAATATCTTCTTTATATACTGGTTTAGCGTCTGTATATTTCCTGAAATAACGCTTGTGAAAAAATTCTGACATCCTTAAAGCGTACTTAGGTTACAATACACCATTACGTATATATAGTATAGGGTGACTGGTAATTAGTGACCGATACCTCTTTCACAAACAACTTTTTGCAAACAACTTTCCCAAATAAACATTTTTTTTTATACTCATTCACTTTTATCACAATAACACAACAGCCGTATGAAATTCGCGCGCGCGTCTGTGACCTATCAGCTCTTAGCTGCGTGACGCCGTTCTGTCTCACTATATGTTTCTTTGGGAAAGTTGTTTGTTATCATGAGTACACACACGTGTTTAAGTATCGGTCACTAATTACCAGGCATCCTATATTTAAGCCGAAAGACGTCCTACTGGACATAGGCTTCTCCCAAGCGTCGCCACCCTGACCGATCCTGTGAGTCTCGCATCCAGTGAATTCCCGTGGCCTTCACCAAGTCATCTGTTCTGCGAGCAATGTGCCCTGCCCACCACCACTTCAGTTATGCAACTCTTCGGGCCATGTCGGTAACCTCGGTTCTCCTGCGGATATCTTAGTTTCTGATTCGATCACGCAAGGAAACTTCGAGCATAACCCTCTCCATTGCCCATTGGGTGACTTTAAGCCTTCTGATGAAGCCCATCCTCATCATCATTGGTATCATTTTCTGTAAAGAATAACAATACAAGCAATAAAAACCATAAAATACAACTATAACAACCCCCCAACAAACGATACATTTTTAATTAAAAACGACATCTCTAACAATAAGCTAACACATCGAACAATTTAGCTAAATCCATAAAACCATTACACTACCCCTGTGCAAACATCTCAGATTCACCACGATAAACTGTTGTAATTCACGAGTATCGCATTACCCGACGTCGGCTGAAGTCAGCCGATGTTGCCCGACGTCGTCCGATGTCGCACGACGCCGCCCGATAATACGCGACACGCGCCGATTATGAAATCCGATGTAGGTAATCGTGTGAGCAGTTGGGGTTAGACATAGAAGGGACACGTTTAGTTTTGTGCCTAACAATACGCAGGCTCACTTTGTTGGTGTCTATTTAGTTGTTTTACTAAAGAAGCTAACTATCATACTTATGTTATCCCAACAACGTATTCGTGCCTACTTAAACTAAACCATGGTTTAGTGCCGTATATTGCCTAAGGTATGCCTTAGGACGAGATGAATAAACATTCCTTGGCACGTGCTTGCGTTTAGACCTCCTGTCACTATCCGTAGATAGTGACAGACACAATAATGGACAAAGTACGTACTTGCTAAGTAACGTCTATTAATTTCCGTCTTAATGTTACTACGAATTGTAGCATGTTTTTCGTAAAAAATCTGTTACCTTCAAATACCTATACTTACCTTCAAATATATATACATTATATGTATGTATGTAAGCAAGCACTACTTAGATTACACAAAATATTCTTTACAATGCGTCTTACTAAATAAAAAAAACATTTTATTTGTTTTTGTGCCTATACTTTAACGGTTCAACAAAATCGTACCTTGCCTCTACGAGTAACACCCTTAATAGGCAAAAAACCGTCTCCCCACAACCACACATCTACTCTATGCCACATCCCTCGTTAAGGGCGAGCTACCCTTGTAAAAGTCAGCGTGAATAGAGCTAATCCTTATCACGACCGAGGGGTTAGAGTGAATCAATTAAAGATAAGCAAATATGCTCCATTGTGGAACGGAGGGATTGAATTTGTTGGTGTGAGAAAGGAAATTAACTTTTGCCGGATAAAGCGATCCGTCATCGTCTGACACCCCTTAAATCGTGATCTAAAACTAAATTGTTTGAATTGTTTTGTTGGATTACATTTCTCGTGTGTGTTTTCGAGGAAATGTGGGAAAATGTTGTTTATGATTAAACAAAGTAAAGAAATATAGAAAAAATATTTATTTTGAACAGATTACAAACGCACATTAATTTACAAAAGCCTAGTATCCAAGCAAAAATAAAAAATAAAAAAAATCAGTGGAGGGTGGTGGGTGGTTGGTGGTGGTGGGTGGTGGTGGAGTGTATTGTCAGTGGAGTTTCACTTTTTAGGCTTTTATTTTGGGGTTGGGGAATCATCCGATGACTTCTCCGCTCTCGGTGGAGCGCGAAGGCGTGTCAGACTTTTACTGACTAAAACCCACTCCAGCCTGTTCCTTAACTCTCTTTCGAATTTATCCGCGACCCAGACAGATATCGGTTCTAGCGGACTCCGTCAGTTTAGGATGTGGATGTAGTAGAGCCGATAACTACAATATGAAAACGACAATAAAACAATAAATTAAAACACTGGCAGTATATGAACATGCAATAAACATAACGAAAAAAAATCAGATCTCATGTAAGTGTTTACATAACTTGACAAAATTACTGTACAGCTGCTCTGCTGTACAGTTGATTTTTTTCGCGAATTCGACGTTGGTCCCATAGTAAAAAGTTGTTCATCTCAGTTTTTTCATTCATCGTTGTATTTTCGTCTTAACCTTGTACAGGGTGTAACGGAAAGATGTGATCATATTTTAAGAACTGCATCTGTCCATCGATAATGAACAACTTTATTCAAGAAAAACTGAGGAAACTATCATTTTTTTTTTCCTTTTACAAATATTCATCTTGTCACCGGCCTTTGCCCAGCAGTGGGACACGATAGGCTAAGAAAAAAAATACAAAAATTGATCACTTTGTATGCAAAGTTAAAAATATTTTTTTTAGAATTTTCTATTTTTCTTAGAGAAAGTTGGTCATTTCCATGGCGGTTCTTAAAATATGACCACACCTTTCCTTTACACCCTGTATATGACAGGCATATTGTTAAATGGACCTATTAGGTCGAATGGAGACACAGACAAGTTGTTTGCGAATAGGCCACTCTCTTTAGCCGACTTGAGATAAAGGATGATTTTTTTTAACTTTTTTATTATTAACTAGCTGCCCGGACAGACTTTGTTCTGTCAAAAGTTAATGTTTTTTCAATTTATTTTTTATTTTTGTATTAAATCCTTCCGTGGGCATTAAGGAACATACAAAAAATAAATTAGCTGAATTGGTCGAGCCATTCTCGAGTTATGCGCTTAGCAATATTCATTTTTGTTTATATAGATAGATAAGCCCGCGTTTGACCACTATCTCACATGATGGTAAGCGATGATGTGGTCGAAGATGAAGCGCGCTTGCCTAGAAGTAACCTATTCACTCTCAACTAAAATAGTAGTCAGTCGTCACTATGCGAGGCTTGTGATTCTACTGTACCTATAATTAGGTACCATAGCGCCTAAATATTCTCTTAATCATAGGTTGTATCTTAGCTTTTTAACAGGAATTTTTTAATAATTTATATTAAAAATTTCCTGTTACAAAGCTAAGATAAATCAGAAATACAATTTTGTACACTTTCTAATCGTCCGGATTAAATACAATTAATAATTTTAATCGAAAACTGAATAATATAACAATTAATTAAATCTAGCCAGTAATACCTTGAACCGATTTCACAGTCAATATCTAATAACACTATAAGAATTTATTTTATCACATATTCTGCTAATCCAGTAATGAAAATTTTACGCCTAATACATTATAGACCGAACATAAAATACACCCAAAACTAGTTCCAATAAAAGAATCGATTTGGAAAAATAATAAAAATGCCTAAAATCTAATAAATTAATCTTGCTACCTATTACAAGGGACGGAATGGTTCTCCCCACACTGAATTATTCATGACTAAATTAATAATATTAACAATAAAACCCATTATGGCGTCCACCGGTTATTATGAACATTATCCGTTCGGCTTTGACCGGCCATTATTAATAAAAAATTCAAATGTGTAGGATTACGGGTGTAAGCTGTGGATCCGAATTGTTTAAAGTTCTCACAATAAAAAAATGGTTATAACTTATAAATCTCGCAGACATGTGAGGGTGTGTGTCATGTTTGTGAGGGTGTGTGTGTGTGGTTATAGCTTAATAGTGATGTAATGTGGCATTGGGTAATCCCTTGTGTGAAACGTCAGTAAGATTTGGAATAGGGCTCTGGTTATGATAGCTAATCCCAGAGGAATAAAGAGGGATGGAGGAAGTGTGTCTTTTAATGAAATTCATGTGATTTTAGTGGGATAAAGTTGTGGCGAAAATGATTTAGAATGAGGAACTAAGTTGTTTTTATGGGTTTGAGTGATTTAGGAAAGTGTCATATTAATATTATTTTTATGTACCTAGTATTTGACTATAAGGATAAAAAAATATCTATGTAAAAATGTACAACAAAGTGGCTTCCAGAAAATATTTCTCCCTAAATATCTGAAATAAATTGCGCCATTATTACCGCCATCACCTGCAGATTTTCCCAAATTTTATTTATTCAGAAAACCATTAAGATTAGGCGTGACGCTTGTATCCGTCATCAACGTCGACATTAGCGTCAAGCGTCGGCGTGCGCTGATAAACGCTAATACATGGCGTCGTGTGACGTCACGAGACGACAACACGCATTAATAACTTTGACGCGGAAAAATCGACAAGTGTTAGGTGTTGGCGGTATGTTTCCATTCGAAAAGCCGGTACGATGCGATGAGACGCTTTTATAAAAAAAAAACATTAAAAGAAACGTAAAAAGTGAAAAATAAAAAACTTTTTTCAAAAAATACAACCGACTTCTAAAAATTGCAAAATAACTTTAATTTCGGAAGTCGGTGTATATATTTTTTTTTGTTTCTTCGTTATTTGACACCGACTTCCGAAATTAAGTAGAACTAAATGTTAAAGTTATGCCCGAATAGATGACACCAATAACATGAAATTTGAACATTTGGAGACAACCAAAACGTCATCTGTGTATCCATATTTTTTAATTATGTTGATTTTTTCAAAAAGTGCTGAATCAATTTCGATAAAATTTATATATACCATCTCTGAAATATGACCTATCATACAAAAAATAAACATCAAAAACTATTCACAAATGGCGGAGATATCGCGTAACAAACATACAAAAAAAAAAACATAGAGACGAATTGAGAACCTCTTCTTTTTTGAAGTCGGTTAAAAAAAATGTATATTAACATCCGAATTGATGATAACCTCCTCCTTTTAGAAGTCGGTTAATAAAAGACGAGAGACGTCCACTGCTGGACATAGGCAGTGTCAAATGTCGCCACAACGACCGGTCCTGTGCGTCTCGCATCCATCGGCCACCCGCGACCCTCACCAGGTCATCGGAGGAGGATGATGCACTGCTGCAGTAATGCTTGCTTTGCTTGCTTGCTTACAAGCCAAAACACCGTCAAACATTGGAAACCCACCCAAATCCGTCAATATTTCACGTACACACATCACAAGTCTCTCGCGCATTATAAATGATTATCACCTGAACCAACACGGAGTGAGGCTAATGATTCGAAGCTTCGACGCTGAACAATAACATAATGTGTGGAAAGCGTCGATAGCACTGTTCTGTCATTAGAGGCTTTTCGGAGTTGTTTTAATGATGCTATTGATAGGTAACGAGTGATTGGAGAAATGGAATATATTTGGGGAAAGTTGATATAGTTTTGAGGTGAATGTGAGAACAATTGCAGAATTCGGACCTATATGTAGTACGAAGAGCAGCTCGTGGCTAAAGTAATAACAGCCGCACGGGTCGATCCATCAAGTTAATTACGCTTGCCGGGGTGGGTCCATGGATGGGTGACCCGTTACTCCTCCGTGCCTCGGAAAGCACGTCAAGCCGTTGGTCCCTTCTGTCAGTAGTGGATCTTTGACACTCGTTACGGGTCGTCAGAAGGCCGAAAGTCTGAAAACCAGTCTTACCAAGGGGTCGTATTACCCAGTGAACGGGTTGCGGAGGTCAGATAAGCAGTCGCTCTATGTAAAACACTGGTATGCAGCTGCATCTCGTTAGACTGGAAGCAAGATAGTTGGGAAAAGGCTTGGCAGATTGATTGGTGTGGTACGAAGAGTTTGACTTGTCTTTTACTGACTTAAAGACAGATAGAGCCTAAGGGATTACTATTTTCTAACCTTTGCAATAAAATAATATATTTCATGGAACTTTTTAATTTCGTGATCTCCAGGCTTGAACCTCGATTTTGCTTAATTGGGAAGCTATGGATGAGGTCCAAGATGAAACGAGCGAGTCTAGAAAATAATATGTTCTTGGTTTGAAGACTGATATTATTGTAGTAGCATGGATGTGCCGTAAGGACATGGAAAAGTGTGGAATGTGTGAACGATTGCACTTCAGTCCTGACCTTAGGTAGCAGTAGGAAGGGTACATATGTTCGTTAATAGTCAAACAGAATTTTAAGCAGAAAACTTTGTTTTACCCAAAACTACGATTTCTTCACCTATAGATTTCTCTACCTAATAAAAAAAAAACTTTCAACAAACCTCACTGCAAAAACCAACAAAAAAAAATCCTAACTAGTTATTTTTCAAGCCGTCTGATGCAGTTGGTGGTATAGGTCAATCGCAGATTTAATTACACCAACTAGGTACATCAGACTGCTTGAAAGGTAGCCTGGAGAAAGTCAAAGAAAAATTAACTGACGTCGATGGGTAACTTCCAAAATAGGGGTTCTGGGAACTCTTAATTTATTTGTGCATAAATGCGAAAAATCAAATTAAGTTTAAAAATGAATTACATACTTCGTCTATGTTCGCCCCTTAGGTCAGAACGAGTTAAAACAAACAGGAAGGGTTAAAATCTTTAAAGTAGATACCTACAATTTATTTCCAAACTCCTTCTTTCCTCTAACTTATTGTTTAACAAACATCCCTTAACTTACCAATGGTAAACAACACATACCATCCCTAACTTGTTATCTATTTAGCGTAGAGTGCGTTACTAACATGGGTAGCTCAGTAGCACGGGTGCCACCCCATCATTTAGTGCTCTAATGGGTTAAGCAAAGTTTGTTCGACCACCCGTGTGCAGTGATCACGTGGTTACGCATCTGTGACGTTGAGATTATGGAGTTTCTGGATTGGAGACATCTTTTAGGAAGAATAAGAAAAACAGCTGTGAGCAGTGTAAGCTGTGAGCAGTGGTGGCCCAGTGTGAGCAGTGGTGGCCCAGTGGTATTGGCCGCGACTTACAAGTTGTAGGTCGTGAGTTCAAAGCCAGGCAGGCGCTTCACTTTGTGTAAATTATTTCATCACCACTGCTCTCAAAACGGTGAAGGAAAACATCGTGAGGAAACCGGCATGTCCTAGAACCAAAAATTCGAAGACATGTGACATCCACCAACCCCCCTTGGGACCGCGTGGTAGATTACGGGCCACACCCTCTCACAGAGAGGAGGCCAGTGCTCCAGCAGTGGGGACATAAAAAGACTGATGATCATGATCAAGAAAAATAATATTATAATACAGGATGTAACGGAAATGCGTGATCATATTTTAAATAGTGCTCTGTCCATGGAAATGGACAATTTTAATTGAGGAAGTTAAAGAAAATTCACATAAAAAAATTGGATATTCCGTACAAAGTTATCATCAGGACCATCGAACTGAATAACTTGTACAATGGGACCAACTCTGAAATCTCGAAATTAAATATTTGCTGTTGAATACATTTGTGTTCGCAAAACTCGTCAAAATGTATGGAATAACATCAGGTGTATTATTATTTGACTACAATAAACATAACTAAACTAATAAATAAAATATGTACAAGCGGCATAGAAGATCCGGGAGGAGTACAGCTCATTGAGCATTTAAAAATTCGTCCACATCGCTGTCAATGGGAAAAGTGCCCAGAACGTTGGCAGCATTGCCACTTTGAATGGAAATGCTGATTCTTTGGCCAAAAAAAGGCTAGCCCTCTGGTCTGAATAGCTGATTTTTTTTTCGAGATTTCAGAGTTGGTCTCATAGTAAAATTTATTCGGTTCGATGGTCCTGATCAAGATTTAGTATGGAAGGTCCAATTTTTTTTTTAGGAAAATGAGCAAATGAGCAGGTAATCATTTCTGCCCAAGGGTTGTGGATAAATTTGAAACAGAGTTACCGCGCCCCTGGGCACTCAGGGCAGGGAAGGCACAGGGGTGGGTTTTAGTCAGTAAGAATCTGACACGCCCTCCCGCTCCATCGTAGAGCGGGAGATGTCATTGAATGATTTCCCACCAAAAAAAAAGCAGGTAATCATTGGAAAAGACAGTAAAAAATAAATCTTTTAATTTCCTAATCATCCTGCTTCCAGCAATACACCACTTATGGCCAAGGAAGCAATAATTTCACACGTTACCCGTCCGTTTAGCGTCCTAACTCGTGGAGTGGTGGCACTATCATACTCTCTAATGAGGTCAGCAAACAGCGCTGCTGACCACCCGCGACGATCAGCTCAGCATTTGGGCATCACTGGCTGTAGATGGGGTGCTAGTATTTTTGTAGGATCTTAAAATGGTTACATTAAAATAAAACTATACAAACATACACCTGAACGATACTCGAAAGAAAGAAAGAAAGAATTTATTTGGCACAAACATTAAGGCACACGCACAGCACAGGAAAAGACAAGAAACAAAAGTAAATAAGTTAATAAAGAAAAAGTGTGTGTGTACATGTACGCACGTAAGAAATTATACTTCTTTGGCGTAACAAGATAAAAAACCAAACTGTCACAAAGTTTACAAAAGGAAAACAATCATTCTTCATGAACCACAGACCATAGCTAACTTCAGGGTGGTGTCGGTTCTAGCTAACTTCAGGCTGTAGGTTTTTTGTGACGGTGTGCGCGCGCATCGTAAAAATTTTACTCTCATCGTTCTTCCCTAACGCGCCAAAAGAAGTATGACTTCAATAAACATAGTATGCCAAATAGGTCCAGTTCAGCATGAATGCCAGACAACTAGTGCCAGACGCTGGTTTTCAACTGGACCTGAGGTTGTAAGGTAACTTACGTAAATCAGTTTGACGAGTAATTTAAAGTAATGGTAATGTGTACCTACTTAAATTAAATATTACATTAGTATAAAGTAGGCGATTTCAACAGCCACAGCACCGCATAAGGATATACAGTCATTAACACGGATGGTGATGCAGTGGAAGTTTGGGCGGAGGCAGAGAATCTCGCAATATAAAGTTATTATATGTACCTAGTTAAATGGGTTGAACTACCTACCCTCCTTCTTATTGGAGCAGTTAGTTAGGTAATCTTAATTAGTGGCTTGAAATTTGTGGTGAAAAAGGTATGAAATAGCGAAGCAAATCAAAGTTATTCACAAAACTTTAAAAAAAAATCTTGAACAATCCGGTGAAACTTCACCCTTGGGCACTCAAGCAGGGAAGGAACAGGGGTGGGTTTTAGTCAGTAAGAGTCTGACACGCCCTCCTGCTCCACCCAGAGCGGGAGATTTCATTGGATGATTTCCCACCCTGCCAAAAAAAACCCTAATTTTAGTTTTCTTTTTCGTTCTAAAAAAGCAAAGCAGAATTTGAGTCAAGCCAGCAAAAGATAGGTCTTTAAGTCAAGAATAAAAAGATTACTTCTAGGCAAGCGTGAGTACTCCAACGTCATCCACATCATCACTTACCATCAGTTGAGATGGTGGACAAACACGAGCGTAACAGTAAAAACAAGATATAAGGCTTTTATAAAATATTACTACAAAATTTTACGAAATGGAATAAAAACACATGAACAGTCAGCTTTATATTGATTGCCCAATTAATAGACATGGTTGGTAATGTGGTGTTAATGAGCCTCCACAGGCACACAAAATAAACAAGTCTATTTGATCACAGATACAAACACAAATGTTTCTTTTTCCGATCAAAGTCACGTGTTGTATTCGAGAAAGATAAGTTTAAAAAAATATTTCTACCTAATTTTACGTAACGGAATGAAAACACGTGCACACATGCATTTTGGACCTTTAGACAATCGATCTCGCTGATAGCATGCCACTTTGTCTAGGTTATCTTTCACGAAAATTATGTTGATATCTTTCCGTCATAACCACTTCCTTTCAGCTATAAAAGCGCATTTACTGAACATTATTGCCAAGAAAAACCTCTAATTAATTCTATTATTTTTTTATAACAACTTTGGCCACACTAGAAATTTCTCCTAGAAACTGTATTGTGGCTTGTGGCTTCGTTTAAAAATACCCAGACCCGGAACAACCATCTCTAGGCCATATAAGTATTTGTTCCGAGCGGAAATCGAAGCTGTAACACGCAGCGCTGCAGCCACTACGCCAACCGTGTCGTCACACAAACAGACTTTGAATTAATTCTCATATTAAGCATTTCAATGCAATCGCAAAAATAAAACGATAACTAATCGTGATTTTTGTTTCCGAAATCGTGACTAGCCATGAACAGCGACCGACAATGATCAGGTACCGACATTTCAGAATGATCTTTTCAGGTCAAAATAACCTCGAGAATAGAAAGATACAACTATGAATTTATTGAAGAATTCTTCAATAAAAATAAACGAGATGCCTTATTAAAACGGGTGGAACAATAGCAGTAATAAGCATACTTTTTGAATAAAAAATAATTGACAGATATAAAAGAAAAATAGGCTGTTAGCTGGCGGCTCAAATTTTGCAAAAAGATTGCGTAGCGAGAAACTAAGCAATGATTAAAGTTTCGCTGTCTAGTAAATATACAGTTAAACTTTTACATAGCCGAAAGTTCATCATACAAAACTCATATTAAAAATGAATATGTCATTATATTTTACCCATCACTCTTTTTTAACCGACTTCAAAAAAAGGAGGAGGTTCTCAATTCGACTGTATTTTTTTTTTATGTGTGTTACCTCATAACTTCTTACTACGTGAACCGATTTTGAAGATTTTTCTTTTGTTTTAAAGCTGTTGCTTCACATGTGGTTCCGTTTTAATTTGGTGAAGATCTGTTGTAGAACTTCGGAGATACACAATGGAACTCTTCAATAAATGATAGCAAACCTTCCAGAATTGCTGCAATCGCATGTCTGTATATTGTTTTCACCACTTCACAACATTACATCACGCTGATACGCTCTGAAGGGGTATACAGATCTGTACAGTTCACCCTGATACACCCTAAGTTCACCAACTATGTTCAAATTCCTTATTTTTGGGGCTATCAATTCGGGCATAACTATACTATTAATTTAGTTTTAGAATGGGGTACAACAACTAAAAAGTGAAAAATAAAAAACTTTTTACAAAAAAAATACAACCGACTTGTTGGTTGTATTTTTTTTTGGGTTGGCGAATCAGTTCCTCTTCTTCCATACCTTTTTATTTCTTTCTGTCATCAATAGTCATCATGTAGGTAAGTATAATTACTTGGGACTTAGCTCAGTGGTGTGTACTTCTAGTGTGGTCTTAGCTAGGTTTCTGGTGTGAAAAACAGGAGACGGTCTAGTGTCTAGCAAAACTTGATATTCTTATATTACAAAAATCTATACTTTTCCATTAACAACACACAACTGATTGCTGACTTTTTTTATGGGTTGGGAAATCATCCAATGACATCGTCCGGTCTAGGGTGGAGCGGGAGGGCGTGTCAGACTCTTACTGACTAAAAGCCACCTCTGTTCCTTCCCTGCCCTGAGTACCCAGGTGCGAGGTAACTGATTGCTGACTGCCATCAAAACAAATCAATATACCTATTTAATTCCTATTTTATATCTTATTCTACTTTTGCATCACCTTTAAAAGTATCTATAGTTGGTTTACTCTAACCCTATCACTAGCTATACACTTACATACTCAAACCTTCCTTCACGTCATTTTCTTAATTTTTAGGGTTCCGTAGTTTATAACAAGGACAAGGAACCTTTATAGTTTCGGTCTGTCCGTCTGCCCATCCGAGGCATACCTAGCTTAGAGACTGTTAGTACTAGAAAAGAGTAATTTTGCATGGATAGAAAACAATAAAATTTTATGGTACCTGCCCTACAGTGCCCTACAGTAAAGTGGTACTGTCTGCTGACAACCTTCGTATTTCAGGCAACCTTCTAAGATGACGGCGCGTAGTGTTCCATGCGCGCCTCAAAGAGAATTTGTCAGCCACCACTGACGGGGCCCATCGTGGCCGGTGCCTGCATGCCTAGGGGTAGCAGATAAATTCGTAACAGAGTTACCGCTCCCCTTGGCACTCAGGCAGGAAAGGAACAGGGGTGGGTTTTAGTCAGTAAGAGTCTGACACGCCCTCCCGCTCCACCCAGAGCGGGAGAAGTCATTGGATGATTTCTCACCCCAAAAAAAGGCAACCTTCTAAGATGACACAGTAGGTAGGTACTGTAGAGCCTGTAGGGCTCCAGGGTCGCTGCTGTAACTTTGGGGAGCTGTCTCACTCGCTGGCAGCGAGAGTGGCGCGTGTTTATACTATGATTTGGTTGTGGAGTGTAAAGAGTAAAAACAGAGAGGGATAGTTCACTGTACTTTTATATTATTCAAATAATACATACATGCGCCCTCTTCCATGGGCGCGCTAGAACTAACTCGAAACATTAGAAATATTATCCTACTTTCTTCTAATCTTAATATTCGAACCACTCTTCAAAAAATATCAACTGCAAGTTAAAACCCGGTGCTCACACACCGACTATAGGCTGTGTATACAAACGCCACAGTACTCACCCACTTTCAACCAACAATTTCTGCTTCCAAAAAACTCTCAACCGTCATATCTCAGTAGGTAGGTAACCCCTCTCTTTCTAAATCTACGCATCGTTTCTTTAGTCTGTCTCCATATCGAAACACAAATACTACCATCTCACAGACCCCTATAACAAGACCATCTAATCTCCATGTTAAAGCTATTCACATTCGATATTCAATCCGATCTATTACCACTGGCCACTAGCTATTAAAATCCATACTAGTATTATAAATGTGAAAGTAACTCTGTCTGTCTGTCTGTTACTTCTTAACGTCTTAATAGATAGGGATAAAACTTGGCACATGGGTAGACCATGTGCCACTTTTTATCCCTTGCCTTAAGAGGGAACAGGGGCTGCGATTCTCCATACAAATGTATGCCCCTTTTTCTTCTTGAATAATCCCCCTGGAGCAATCATTTTTTTCATAAAGTCAAGATCTGCTGTAGACACGTCCCTGTCATTTCCTATTTTTCAGCAAATAATAATTAAAGAAAATATGACCCTCCAAAAATGCCAAAAAATGGCCCTATTTTTACCGCCGTTATTAGAGAACTACCAGACAAATTCGAAAAGTTTTAACATAAAACATTTAATAGGGACCTAGATATACTCTTTCTTAAAATTTTGGAGCCAAAAATAATTGAATCGGCTCAGTTTTTGAGGAGAAAAAAGGGGAATACGAAACGTCGATTTAGTCAAAAATTTTGTGATAAAATCGGTCTGAGCTGCAGCTGTCCCTATTGCACTCTACGGGGGCAGGTTCAGCCCGACTTCGCTCATTGCTGAGCATAGGCTCTCTATTCTCGTGCCAATCTCCCCGCTCCTGTGCCAGTCTCATCCGTGTCCTACCCGCGATGGCAACAATGTCGTCCGCCCATTTCACCACTGGATGACCAACATTTCCCCTTCCAGTAGGTGTATTCGCTAACTCAGTTGACATCTATTTGATAGGCACTATGCAGTACATTGCTGCTTTGACGTATAAGAAAACAAAAATGTACTACGTAGTGCCTAATACAATCAATGTCCACCAAGCAATGTACTGAAAAGTGCCTATAAAATTGATGTCAACTGAGTTAAAGAATACACCTGCAGCTCTTGCACGCCACTCGGTCATCATCTTACCCTACCTACTCGTATCATCACCGCACCTTGACAAGTGTCCTGCCCATCTCCATTTGCGTTCCATATCTCGTTTTCCGATGTATCACTACATGTATAAAACAAAGTCGATTTCCAGTTCTGTCTGTTGCTCCGCTTTGTCCTTCTAAACCACGCAACGAATTTTGGTACGGTTTTCACTAATAGTAAAAGCGCTAATCGAGTACGAAGATTTGTGTATATAATTTGCACCCGTGCGAAGCCGGAGCAGGTCGATAGTTAAAATACAAACTAAACCATAAACAAAACGAATATCCAAGGCGTTACTATAAATACTGAATCTCGTATTATGATGCTGGAGGCGTCTCCATACATGTTCCGATGCAATGCTCCACAACGTCGAATAGCAACGCATTGATGTCATAAATATCTATACTTCGAACCGTAAATATAAGGAACAAAGCGGTACAAACGTATAAAACGACCCTACATCTCTTAATGATATGTAGATTCCCTACATTAGTTACATGACTGTGTTCTCAGTGAAAACATCTCGCTAACTCTATAATGAAACCTCTCATATAAAACACGAGTACACTTCAGGCCAAATTAACCTCTAAATAACAGATTTACAGATCAAATTTGAGTTGTAGTGTAGGGGAGATAAGACGTTGTGGCTGAAGAGCCATATCGACTCATTAAACAAGACATAATTTAAACGCATCCTGTACCAACATTCAATTTAGTGTTTCAGACCAACGATACACGTTCCAATTTTCTCTGTTAACAATTGTCCAAGTTACTGCGTTTGAGAATTGAGGCTTTAAGCTCGTGTATTTTAAGTTGCGATCGAAATGAATCTTAATTGGGTTTGTGATAAGGTTTATATTGAGTTGTTTTCTCTCGGAAATTGAGACATTAGAAATCTTCGAGCGACTATTACCGTGTTCTTTTAACAAATGCACGACGGCGTACGGAGTAAGATGTAAGTTTGTGCCGGCGTGCATAAATAAGGCCCGGAGAAGTATCGGTTATTTTAATACCGAGACCCCAGGTGGGCGGAGACCCATCATATATCATCGGCAACAATTATTAAATTATCTTTTTCGTTGACATTAAGTAATTGTTTCGGTTGGTCCGTGCTCATAACTGGCGCGCCGAGCGAAGAGCTATCGTTTTTAAATTGTCGTTTTAACTTGTCTTTAAATTCCTTTGTTTAGATGTATTTTTTTAACATTAAATGATGACATTATTAAAAAAATACCCTTCATCGTTCTAATATTTATTGAAACTTATGTCCGTAACTAAGAACATGAAAGTCGTTTTAGAATAACATTACTCATCTTTTTTTCTAGAGTTAACATTCCCACATATTTTTTTAACAACCACTAATTCCGCATTAAGCTGTTGTATACAGAATTATGACTATTAAATGAACATATAACGATAAGCATCAACAATTCAGCAATAGATACGACATTGGATTGGAACACACTGAATAAGCAATTACGCCGATTAAATAGTACGAAATCTTGTATATTTAGTTGTGGCATTAATCATGCACGCCAGTGTAATCGGGTCAGGCGGGCGTTGGTGTAATGAATCAAGGGGGTAATTAACTAACTAATACACTTATCACGACATGAAGTGTACACGTTCAATTGGAGCGGAGTCGAGCGGAGTCGAGCTGTGTAAGCTAGATGCTGTTCGAGTCGAGCTCGATTTCGAGATTCAAGATTGGCTCAGGATTATAAATTGCAAATGAACTAATCATTCGGAATTGCTCGAATTGTTTGTGACTATTTAGATTGGATGGATGGGACTGTGTGAGTAGTGTGCCGGAGACAGGAATGGCATCTTTGCATTTAGTGCTCACTTAATTGATTGAATGAATATGATTAAATTTAAAGACTGGTTTTAAAACTGTGTTTCCGGATAATCACAACCTGGGTTTTTTTGAGTCAAGAGTGAATAAGTTACTTCTAGGTAAGATGGTGGTCAAGCGCGTTCCTAACAATGGTAAAAAATTAAAGAAAAGACTTCAAGGCTCAAAACTAAGATACTCAATCTTAGGTAGTATGTATGTTATTGATAAAACAGATTGAGAAACCACAAGATAAAAAAAGACAAGGGGTTCAGCTATAATGATGTTCTATCCGAACGATAGTCAAAAATTATTTGTTTAAAAACATTTTTAAATACAAGCTTAGCTTAGCTTATGATTGCTATTATATCTATGGGTCTTTGTAACCTGAATATCGGCTACCAAAGTACATACACAAAATTCCATGTCTGTGTTGTTGACCATTGAAAAGTTCCATTATCTGGAGCGAATCCTGGACATTAATTCAGCAGGTGTATTCGCTAACTCAGTTGACATCAATTTTATAGGCACTAAGCAGTTCATTGCTTCTTTAAAACAAAAATATACTACGTAGTGCCTATTTTAATCGATGTCCACCGAGCAAAGCAGCAATGTACTGCATAGTGCCTATCAATTTGATGTCAACTGTGTTAGTGAATACACCTGCAGGTCATGGTTACCATAAAAATGCATTGTCATCGGAATTAAACCAACTTGTTAAAATTCAACTCCGTAGGATACGAGGAAGTGTTTCTAATTAATTCAGCTTGTAAGATTTGACTCGAACATACATACATATAAACATTCAAGTTAAATAAAAGCTTGTAATGTATCGGATTGACATGCACTTAATACTGCTGAAATTAATGTTACGAGGTTATTTGTTTACACTTCTCGACTTAGCATCTCGACGATCACAAAAATAAATTGGACTTTTTGTGCAAAGTAAAGCAAATTAGCTCTTTAAAATTAAAGGATAATCGAATTATTTTTTTTGGGAATTTACTGTGAATTTCTTGAAGAGAGACACATTGTTAGGGGCAGTATTTAAAAAACTTTTTTACAAAAGAATAGAAACGACTTCCAAAAAAAAGTGCAAAATAACTTTAATTTCGGAAGTCAGTTTTTCTGGTTTTGTGTCTTCGTTTTTTGACACCGAGTTTATTATTTTTTTCTTTTTAGTTGTGATTCCCCATTAAACTGTGTTAATAACGCAGCATTCGCGGTTGATTTGCTCTATCGCCAGATCTAGACAGTTTGAAATTGCTGAGCAAGCCGTAACCACGGTAGAAAGCCAGCTGGTCCCAGTCGTCTTATAATACCCAGGACTTATCTTCGATCACTTATTCTACAGAACATTAAATATAATAAGGGAAACTAGTAATAGTATGTCAATATTGTCGCATTGGAAAGCCGATCATAATCTAAGGCATTTCTGTTTCCGTTCTATATTATCTGGAGTAGAAAGATTACATAATATTAGAAAAGATATTAAAGATGTTGCTATCTTAAAATGTAATGATAATAATTATGTGACTTGCTTGACCGTGTTTGTATCAATCTGAGTGTGTTGTGCGAGTTGGACTTGCGCGCAAAGGGTTCCGAACAAATAATATATTTTCAACATGTTTATTTTTTAAACGACTTCGAAAAAGGAGGAGGTTCTATGTTCGACTGTATGCTTTTTTTTCGACTATATGTTTTTTTTTTTATGTATGTCCACCGATTTCTGTGTCATTTGTGGACCGATTTTACAAATTCTTTTTTTTTTATCCGAAAGAATATACACCCGAGGGTGGGTTTATGGGTGGTCCCATATAAATTTTATAAAAATTGCTTCAGTGGTTTTTGAAAAACTGAACAAAAACGAAAAATATGTATACCTAAATGAGGTTTTGGTTTTCTCCAATTACGAGTATGCTTATATTCCACGTTCCATGTAATTGAGGTTTTGAGTTCTGGGATATAACAACTAAAAAGTGAAAAATAAAAAACATTTTTACAAAAAGAAACAACTGACTTCCAAAAATGAAAATACGTACACTAAAAATGTAAAAATAACTTTAATTTCGGAAGTCGGTGTCAACTAACGCAGAAATAAAATACAAACATTAATTGCCGAAATTAAAGTTATTTTTAAATTTTTTGTAAGTATTTTCTTTTTTGGAAGTTTTTTTTTTTTTAGATGAACAGACAGACGCACGAGTGATCCTATAAGGGTTCCATTTTTTTTATTCAGAGGTTCAGAACTCTAAAAATTAAAGTTTCAGACACTTCGTCCGTTTCCTGGAAAGAAACTATCGACGCGTTTAAACTATAATTTAGAAAAGTCTTTCAACCAATCACAGGCCCTAACGCGCGTTAGACAATTTAGTACATTCGTTTTGCGATCATTTTTGTTTCAGAACATGGGCTTAAGTATAATCTAACTTATAATGTAATCATTGTGGTAGGTATGTAACTGTCGGTCTCCCCAGGGATGTCCCCTAAGTGCCTCCATAGACGGACTGCTTGGAGCAGTCAGTGAAGACAGCTTCAAGTGGCTGTTTTTTCGGCGTTGCTGGGAATATTCAGTTTCGCCGTGCTGCCGCCAGCAAAAAGCTACTCGACCTGCTATACACGGACCGCTAGAAACGGTTCATTCCAACTGCTCACCGCTTCCTCTCTCTGCGCCCCACCCAGCCCCGGTATTTTATATCTATCTATAGACGGACTGCTTGGAGCTTCAGCCTTTCTGTCAGTGTTGACAGCTTCAAGCGGTCGGGTTGCAGTCGACTCCAACCGCAACATGTCTTATTATTATTATTGTACAGAGGAGTTTCCGGGTTAATCTTTTAAGAGATCACGGGACCCCTTCGATGTGCTAATGGCGATCAGCTGGGTGGTTTTAGTGAGGTAAGAATTCCAAACTCCCTGGTTTTTTCCTTAAAAGTCCAAGAGCCTTATTTTATATTGGGTGACTGGTAATTAGTGACCGATACTTAAACACGTGATTGTACTCTTGATAACAAACAACTTTCCCAAAGAACCATTTAATCTAAACTCATTCACTTTTATCACAATAACACAACAGACGTATGAAATTCGCGCGCGCGGGGCTGAGACCTATCAGCTAATAGCCGCGTGCGCCGTTCTGTATCACTATATGTTTCTTTGGGAAAGTTGTTTGTTTACATGAGTACCTACAATCACGTGTTTAAATATCGGTCACTAATAACCAGTCACCCTATATATAGTCATATGCAAACATTATAATTCTTAAGACAATTGGTTCCTTACAATAGACCTATAGTGCCGACAGTTTGGTAAAAATGAGTACAATAAGTTTTTTTTTTAAGGAAAGACGTTAGAAGTACATACGAACTTGTTATCAATACATGAAATTATTGAAACATATTGTCATTATCTGTTTGTAAAAGTAAGTAAAGTGAGCCTTATGAAGATTTCGACCCGATATAAAAAAAGGTATGTGACTGCGGTTTTGTGTCAATCTGTGCTTTTTAAGGAGAAATGAAAGTTTCAGACACTTCGGATGTTACGAAAGGGGGAAATAACAGGGTAAGTAGTCGAGTGCTGGTTGATTGAAAATAATTGAATTGTTACCTATAATCGTAGAATAATCTGTATCTTGTGTCTGGTCCCTCATTGTAGCTAGAAAGTCGTCATTTGTTATTGTTACGATTTCTACGGACGACTTGATCGTCACTTCAAAAACTACTCCGGACTGATCAAAATCAAGGCACATGTAACGAACGACGAGAACGCCCGTTACAATGGTTGTACACCAACCAATAGATAAATACCAAAAGAGGATAGTTAACCATTGCAATAATAAGAGTATACTTTTTTTGATACTTTGGTTACTATACCCTAATTATAGGTACCTACGTGGCTCGTTTTTCAAGCTAGGGTAGCATTAATTTGTGCTCGAAAGCGAGCAAGCTAGTCACTGGCTGCATCATAATTATATTAAGGTGCAATTATTCGACTTTTAATGATTTTAAATCGAACATCACGTCTAAACGACTAGTTTTATTTCTAAGAAAAAAAAAAATGTTTTTCTAAACAATTTTATTCATATTTTGATATGTGAATATTTCAAATTATTAATTTATAACATAGTGTAATTAATTTGTAAAGTTATGTCTAACGCGGATAAAAGATTGAGAATCACGCAAATTCTATTGAGCATATTTTTATGAAATTTCCATCATTTTAAAGATAATTTAAACATTCATTTTTTAGTATACGTTTTTTAGTATAATACTAGTTGTTTAATGTTAAATGAATAATGCGTCGTATTTCTGACAGTGCTCCTCGATGGGCGAGTCATATTACTGGGTGGACGTACGCGTTACGTGAGCTTAGTACAGAACACGCAAGCTAATCACTTAAGGTTATTCGCAGTTAATAGCGCCTTAATACGTGAAGCAAAAACTTTCCATTCCTTATTATAAAAATCACGCGGATGAAGGAGTATGAAATTTGGCATAGTTATCCTACTTCCTGCTAATATTATAAATGTGAGGATGTATGTTTGTTATTCTTTCACGCAAAAACTACTGAACGGATTTTGATGAAACTTTACAGTAATATTGCTTATACATCAGAATAATACATAGGCTATAATTTACAGTGCTAAGTACTTAAGGTACTAATACCACGCGGGCGAAGCCGCTGGCAGAAGCTAGTAGTTTATATAGAGGAGTGCAGAAACCTAATATTTTTATATATAATATGCATTAGATTAGGTCGATCCATCAGGATAAGCTACGCTTGCCGGGGTTGGTTCATGGATGGGTGACTGATCTTTACATACCGAGACTCCTTTGTGCCTCGGAAAGCACGTTAAGCCGTTGGTCCCGGCTGTCAATCGTGGATCTTTGACAGTCGTTATGGGTCGTCAGAAGCCCGAAAGTCTAACATCCAGTCTTACCAAGGGATATCGTATTACCCAGTAACTGGATTGTGGAGGTCAGATAGGCAGTCGCTCCATTTAAAATACTGGTATTTAGCTGCATCAGGTTAGACTGGAAGCCGACCCCAAGAGGCTAGGCAGACAGAGATGCATTAGAAATAAAATAAATTAATAAAAAAAACGTTACACACACTAGCATGCGTTTGACACGTATTTGTTTCGTTTCACAGTCATGTGTCATGTTTATGGTCTTTGACAATAAAACCTTAAAAATGTTCAAACTTAAAATTTCAATGAGGTCGAATTTCGATTTATATTTTTAGTTAGGATGACAATGCATGGTTAGTTAGGTGACGTCTTTGTAAATTCCAATATGTTGGACTCCCTAAGGTGGCTGATTAGTTATTTTTTATTGCATTCCCATGCTAAGGGTATCAAATGAAAATATCACTACTGTAAAGTTAATATGGCGAAATCCTTAAGATAGTGGACTCGAAGCGTGTTAATTGTTTTTTTAATTATATATTTTTTAAGTGGCAAGTCCTGCCTAGGGGACGCGCATAAATTAGAAACAGAATTACCGCACCCCTGGGCACTCAGGCAACTGAAGGAACAGGGGTGGGTTTTAGTCAGTAAAAGACTGACATGCCCTCCCAGCTCCACACAGAGCGAGAGAAGTCCTTGGATGATTTCCCACCCCCACAAAAATAAAAAGGATAAAATGCCCTCGTGTAATCAGAGCATTAGGATAGTGTTTGCTTAAAATGAAGATTCATCCAATTACTCTTTAAATTCACACTTTTCAAGTGTACGCAACAGATTTTGTTACCGACCGTACCTTTAAGTTGAAATAGTTACCTATAGATAGCGACCTTAAGCACATAAAGTACCATTCCACCTGTACTCAGTGATTGCGCACTGTGATCGTATCGGCGACCACATTATTGTCTTAATTGATACGTTTTGTTCGTAGCCCAGCACGGCTAGATTAAAATAGTTTAAATCGCTAATTCCTTGATTTAGCCCGGTGTGTTGTGCCGGCAATCCTTAGTAATGAGATCAGAAGATTGGTTTAATTTATAGTTCTGTTATGTTGGTACTTAATGGCTGCGTTTGTGAGGTTATGTTCTTAATTGTCGTTTTATTGTTTTGGTTTTGTTTTTCTTGTAGTATGTGAATTTTATTAGCTGTTTCTGTAAATAGGGGCAAACTTTCAATGAGCTTTATTTTGGAAAAGTATTGCCTAGATGATAATTTTAAAGATTCTTTGAAAAGTAGGTGCTGTATTCTAAAAATCGTACTTAGCGATTGACTTTTTTCTGTCATCTGTCACTTGTTGGTTTCGACCGTAGTGACAAAAAGTGTTGAAAATGTAGATTCTGGGCTTGGGATTCGAATCTAGCTGAATCTATTGGTTTTGAACCTAATTGTTTGTTATTAAACTAAATTTTATTAAAACCCCATTTGATGTAGTGGAGAAACGGGTTATTTTGTGAAAATACTTGGAAGTTTGTTTGGTACGCTAGAGACTACGCGCTAGTGGAATCACGGCGCCTTTTTAAAGTCACCTTTGGAGTCTGGTATACCTACTGACCAGCACTATATTTCCACATTTAACTCTGACATACACACATATAACCAGATGGGTCCCTGGACGAAGACTTCGGAAACCTTGGGTAAGTTGTTCAAAACGTTTGTAATTTATTCTTTAGCTCTGCGTACTTGCAGACAGGTTTGTGATCAGTTTGGGGCCGGGGATACGTCAGGCACGCTTCCACACTCTTGTCTCCTCAAGTCGGATCTTTGCCCTGGCTTGGTTGAAAACAAGTACCTACATATTTAATTGGTTAAACTCCTATACTTAAATTTTTCTACATTGAAATACAAAATGTCACCTCATTACTTTTACTTTTTGCTCATATCCTCTTCCAAAAACTTTATTCCCAGACCCGTCACACGAACAAAAACACCACATTCAAACCTCTCAATTGCACACAGAGTCACATAAAACAATCACATGAAACTATTAATCCTGCTCCAGAGAACACGTTGAGATGGCAAAAATGGCGGCTGGTTCCTTCGTATATCATAAATTTGAATATTCCTGAGCAGTGGGATAATATAGTGCGGTATTGTCATGGCGGCGACGCGGCCGCTGCAGAAATAAAACACGGGGAAAAATCGCGGGTTTTGTGTCGGAACTAACAGATACAGAGTAGAGGGACGAAACAGAGAGTTTTGAGCTTTTTATATTGGATTTATTGATTGGAAACTCTTTGTTTAATGCTAGTATACATTTTTTTTCGATTGTTGGGTTCGCATTTGACCACTATCTCACGTGATGGTAATCGATAGTGTGGTGGACGTTGGAGTACGCTTGCCTTGAACTAACAACTACTAACACTCTTGCTTGACTTAAAGACCACCAGGTTGTATCGATCAGGAAACACAGACATTACTCCTTAGTTGTCCTACGTATGCACAAATTAATAAAAAACTTCCCCCAGCTGAACAGATTTTGAAGGCCCAGCCATTTCTAACACACTTATATTAGCTAGTGAGCAGTGGTGGCCCAGTAGTGAGCAGTGGTGGCCCAGTGGTATTGACCGCGACTTACAAGTTGTAGGTCGTGAGTTCAAACCCAGGCAGGCGCAAATTATTTCATCACCACTACTCTCAAAACAGTGAAGGAAAACATCGTGAGGAAACCGGCATGTCCTGGAACCAAAATCTGGTTCGAAGACGTGTGACATCCACCAATCCACATTGGCCCCGCGTGGTGGATTACGGCCCACACCCTCTCACAGAGAGGAGGCCTGTGCCCCAGAAGTGAGGACATTAAAAGGCTGATGATGATGATGATTACATTAGCCTCACTTGTAAACTAACATGTAATAATCTTAGAAGTTAAATTTGACCCACTTCTCGGTTTCCGATTAAACTGAAATTTTGCGTACATATGTTTAGTTTCGATGACAATGCATGGTTAGCTAAGTGACGTCATTCTGAATCCAATATGGCGGAATCTCAAAGATGGCGGCCTAGATATTTTATAATTATGCATTTCCATGTGGGTATCTAATTTAGATTTTCTGAGAAGAACACGGAAAAAAGTGTGTTTTTTAGACTACAAAATTCGTCATAGTTTTTGTCTTTAAAATAACCTTTTGTCTGCCTGTTAAACATCATGTAATCATATATCTAACTACTGACTTCGATTTAAAGATAGTGTCATTTTTAACCGACTTCGCAAAACTTCTATGTTCGACTGTAGAAATGGGAGGTCCTTACAGTTGGCCAAATGTTCATACTCAGCACGATTTTACAACAGCACACTAACACTCCAATTGCACGTCGGCCGACAATACCCAGAAGAAGAAACAGGGTATGTACTGTACCACATCCTTATTTTACATTTACAAAAAGATTCTTTCTTTATCAAGGACCATTTCTTTATAATAGAATAAATGCAATAATTCCACTGCAAACATGCTGTAAGCTAACATGCAAAAAGCGGATTACTGAATTTCTTTCTACCAAAAATTATGATGATACCGAATCTCTTCTTACAACAATTAACTAACTCATAATACACACATACTCACTCGCATTCTTTCTCTCTCACACTCACACACACACACATGTACACGCACACACATACACCCAAACACACACAACGCATGCACTCACACATGTTTGTATTTGACTTTCATTATTATTATTTTTCTTCTTTTTTTTCTAAATTTTGTTAATAATTATGCCTAAGTCTAAATAATACTCTTGTCCCATTTTCGGGAAATGAGGGCTGATTGTCCTTAGGCTACTAAGTAACCTAGCAAGGACATCAGATACTAGAATTATATTGTTACCTACTTATCTCAGATATAAACAATTTAAATTTTCATCCTACTTTGTAACAGACTGTACCACTTTTTATGAAATAAATTATTATTATTATTATTATTATTACTGTATGTATTTTTTTTTTAATGAATGCCCACCGATTTCTTTCTTAGTTGTGGACCGATTTTCAAAATTCTTTTTTATACGAAATAGTATACTCCAGAGGTGGTCTCCAATTTTATCAAAATTGCTTTAGCGCTTTTTGAAAAAATCAACAAAAACAAAAAATGTGTATACCTAAGTAGATGACGTTTTGATCTACTCCAATTACGAGTATGTTGAAATTCCATGTTCCATGTTATTGGGGTTATTAATTTGGACGTAACCTTAATAATATATAGTTTTAGTTCTGGGGTTTAACAACTAAAAAACGAAAAATAAAAAACTTAAAAAAAAAATACAACCGACTTCCAAAAAAGAAAATGCAATAAAATTGAAAAATAACTTTCATTTTGGAAGTCGGTGCCAATTAAAGAAGAAATAAAATACAAACACAGACTTCTGAAATTGTATTTATTTTTCAATTTTAATTGTATTTTATTTTTTGGAAGTCGGTTGTATTTTTATTATTGACAAAGCTCTACAAAACTTTGCATGACTAAAAGGTTTAAATGGTTAGTCCTTGATTAATAAAGATCCCAATTTTATAAGAGTAGTAGCGTCGTCTTTTATCTTACGACCGGATTGGATCAAGGGACCGTGTTTATAAGTTTGACAATATCGACTACTGATCAAGTATTGGACAAGCTTTATTATAACTTGCAATTTTTGTTTATTGGGGTCAAATCTTTTATGATGAATTTAAAAGTTTGTTCAAACAATTATTCAAAATCAAAAGTCATTTATTCAAACTAGGCTGAGAACCAGCACTTTTTGAACGTCAAAGTTCTACATAAAGACAGTCCCCCAAAAAACGCCCGCCCGTCACCACTTCCTAGTGTTTTAGCTGTGAAGAAGAAGTGGCCAACAAACTCCCCAGCAACACATCTGTCTGTTAAGTTTAAGAACTTGAATCTATATAATTCTAAGCAACAATCTCAACATTATGTAAAACAGAAAAATAAATATATGTCGTCTAAAATATAATCATAAAATTAAATAATCCGCCACTTGCCAGCTAGCACACTCAATCATGCCATTAAAAACCAACTCAAGCATAAACACTAAACCAAATTAAAGAAGCCTCCATACATAACTGGTGTGCCTGCTTACAAGAACAAAGATTGAAACTATCAAAGGGCTGTGATTCGAAGCCACAAGTGATGAACTAGGGCCATCACACTAAATTTGGTAGACAATTATTATATGAACTCATATAATTTGTTATAACCATAAGCTAAATATGGAGAAAGAACATCAAGTGTAACATTGTCTTGCGTTCAACACAGCGACCAACTATTATTATCTTCTAAGTAGTCGTTGATGGAATAGTATGCTTTCGAACAGAGACTAGATTTAACTTTAGTTTTAAATGAATTAAAAGGCAAGTCAAGAAAAGAACGGGGTAGCTTATTGTAAAATTCGATACCGAGACCCTCAAACGAACCATGAACCCTACGAACACGGTGGGAAGGAACATGAAGTTTATACTTATTTCTGGTGTTAAAATTGTGGATATCACTGGTCTTTTTGTACAAATGTATATTTTGTCTAATGTATAATATATTTGCAAAAATGAATTGAGATGCCACCGTGAGAATTCCAATCTCTTTGAAAATTTCTCGTAAAGAAACTCTTGACCCTAACCTATAGATTGCTCGTACAGCACGTTTTTGTAAAACAAATATATTTTGTATGTCCGCAGCTTTACCCCACAAAAGAATACCATAAGACATAACACTATGGAAATAACTAAAATAGACTAACCGTGCTGTGTCAACGTCAGTATATTGTCTAACTTTTCTGACGGCGTAGGCGGCAGAGCTGAGCCTTCCTGATAGGCCTGATATATGTGCGCCCCATTGAAGTTTGGAATCAACAGTTATACCCAAAAAAACTGCCGAGTCCACAGTTTCAAGCACTTCTTTATTTAAGATGACATTAGGTCCTAGATTTATAACATTAGGTAAGGCAAACTTTATACATTTAGTTTTCTTAGCATTAAGAACTAAGTTATTTGTCGTAAACCAATCCGTAACCATTGAGAGAGCGCTATCTACGTTATCAAAATAATTTCTATTCCTATCTACTTTAAAGATAAGAGAGGTATCATCTGCAAACAGTACTACGTCACAGATACCCTTTAAAAAATATGGTAAATCATTAATATACACCAAAAACAAGAATGGTCCCAATATCGAGCCTTGAGGCACACCTAAATAAACTGGTAGCCCGGAAGACTTAACACCATTGATATCTACACATTGGAACCTATTACATAAATAATTTTACTATTAACAATTAATAATTATTTTACTATTAACTTTTATACTGTCATCGTCAGTTCATCACCATTATAAAGGTGTACATAATTATGTATGTTTCTCATGATGAAATTAATATCAGTTTATGAAAACTCTCCCCCATTCTCTTATATCCCTCCAGCACATCACTGCTCTGTACAAGGATTGAGCCATCTCGCGTGGCGGGCCGCGGGACGCAGCGTCTCGCGAGGAATGTTAATATGCAAACCGACCGGCCTCTTCTCACAAACTATCAATACCAGCCATGCTGGCCATAGCTTGCCGATTCCAAGGATTTTTCGGTCATTGTATTCTTATAATTGTTGGTAGTAGCAGCCAATTCTGGTTGTAACCACCATATTTATAGGTAGGCACACTCACGGGCAATGAATATCGCCCAAGTTCTAAGTGATTTTTGAAATTAAAACTTCTTTAGGCGCGTTGGGCATTTTTGAGATGGGAAAAAACTATTGAACTCGCCACCGACACCGACGCCGACACTGACACCGACACCGACACCGACGGCGACACCGACGCCGACACCGACACCGACACCGACACCCACGGCGACACCGACGCCGACACCCACGCCGACACTGACACCGACACCGACACCGACGTCGACACCGAAACCGACACCGACATCTCTACGCGATCGCGTAGCGGATTGAATTGAAAACGTCTTTAGTCGCGTTGGGCATTTTTGTTAAAATTTTCACTGTCGGCACTCCTGGAGTGCCACTTTTTTATGAGATTATGTGCCAAGTAGCTTCTTGAACAGGCGTGTTAGTAAGCAGTGTGTATGGTAGGTATGGGTCTGGTTAATTTTTCTGCACACGAGACGTCTAACTTTATATCTAACTAGGGACTCGCCCCAGCTTCCAACGGGTACAAATTATACACTTAAACCTTCCTCATGAATCACTCTGTCTATTGGTGGAAACCGCATGAAAATATGTTCAGTAGTTTTAGAGTTTATCCCAAATAGACAGACAGACGCAGCGGGGGACTTTGTGCTACTGTAAAGACACCGGCAGAGTCTTTGGTGTTCCAAGTGTCAGGCACTTAAGACGATCTATGCTTAATCACAACAGACCTATAACATCCACATCTCCTAGTCCCCACTAGAAGTTGTTGGAAAACCTTTGGGCTCAAGATAAAGCGACATTCTATCTGCGAAAACGCTTGTTGGACAGTTAAAATATTTGGGACTGATCCGTTGATATTTCGGTACCTAGCTCTTGTGAAAGCCATTTTTTAACACACTTATTCCAAAACCCGCTCCTAACTCTATCACTTTGGCTTGCAATGTGGTGTATTTCGCAAAGCCCATCAAACCGCATGAAAAAAAAAATTGGTTGTCTGCAAAGTTGGTTTACGGACGATAGTTTAACGTGACAGTGTCATAACAAAACGTTGATGAAATACAGATGCGGCGCATGCGTACAATGAGCGTAACGGGACACTTTTTCGTGCATGCAGCCGGCGTTCATCGATTTATTAGACGTTGTCACGTCAAAAATCCGTGAGTTATTTCTCACAGTAACTTATTACTAAATATTATGTTAGTGTGTTGAAAAACGTCGTTTGATACACGTGGGCAATTGTCATTGCAGTTACTCAGCTCTAAATCAACCTCGTCTTCGGCTCCGGCGTGTATTCCTCGGTTGGAATGACAAAGTTCACTTGCATCTAAATGTATTTTTTGGCAATCGCTATTCCTCATAGAATGTCACGAGTTTTGATTGTCTCGAGCTTCTTATATCTGTCAGCTCTTGTCGGCTATGGCAGCATAAGCTTGAAAACAAAAAAAGTGTGTGTGTAGTTATGTACGCACGTAAGAAGTTATACTTATTTGGCGTAACAAGATAAAAAACCAAACTCTCACAAAGTTTACAAAAGGAAAACAAACATTCTTCATGAACTACAGACCATAGCTAACTTCAGGGTGGATCGGTTCTAGCTAACTTCAAACTGTGAATTTTGTGTGATAGTGATGCGTGCGCATCTTAAAATTTCACTCTCATCATTTTTCATAACGTGCCTAAAGAAGTATAACTTCAAAAAAACGAGGGAGCCTTACAGTAGTCGCATAATGATGTGTAACATTTGACATCTCACCTTGGTAAAAAGCAACGTTATCATTGTATCCTGAAAAATAATTAAAACGTTTAGTGCCTATTTCGACAGCGCGCAGAATGACTTCACTCTACCATCTGACGGTCAACTCTACCATCGCGTGCGGTCATTGGTCAAATCAAATAGCGCGCGCTTCCTCGGCTTCCTGTTACACATTTCTGTCCCATTTCACGAAATCACTCCCACAAATTACAGGAAAGCGAGTGGAAAGATGTTACACATCAAAATCTTAGTTATTTTTGTTCCTAGTTAAATAACTAGTCACTTTATTGCCAGATATCGGTGTGTAAAGCAATTTAAGTGATTCTATGCTACCAAAATTGATTTTTATCTTCTTGCTACGTTTAATTGATATGCAAATAAAATGCATCAAAACACACATAAAAATGAAGCATGCACTCAATCATTCCAAATTCTTTTGATTCAGGAGCTGAAGAGCGTATTATGAATTTCCGGCAGATCATAAAAGGGCGGTAATCAAAGCACCCATTATGGCTATTAATACTTCAATAAATAAAGAAATTATCGTCAAATCGACGATAAAAAGCTAAATCCAATTAATTTAATCTCAAATGGGATCACGAATTTGTTTTATTCATAAATAAACAGAAGACTATCGTTAGTAGAAATCTGTCCTCGGCCTTTTTTGATTGAAAACTATGTTTTGCTCTCGACAACCGTATGATTACCGCTCCGAAACTGAAAAACACGATGAAACGAACCTTAATCCTCTTCAATAAGATGTTCATCTGTTATTTTTTTGTTGCCAGTTATGTTGGTGCGCTCGCATAGAATCCTATTGTTATTTCCATACGTCACATCAAGGGTATGCGATGAAGGGAGCGCAGTTTACTATAATTAGTTTGTGTTTTATCTCGATCGTCGGATTCGCAATAGTGATAGGTTTAGAGATGTTTTGGTGTGACAGTAATCGTTTTGGTGCGATTTTGGTAAAGGGTGACATTTATGTCTTGTTCATAATTATGTAGGTGCAATATTTTGCTGTTAATATGTTTGACCGTCGTAACATGTTAGTATAAAGTCCGCCTTATGTGGATGTGCCCATTATAGTGATGGGTGGCTTGGCTTAAAAATAAAATTAAAGTAGTATCTGTGTAGTAAGTTACTACATAATTTAGAACCTTCATTATCATCATTTCTGCCGAAAGACGTCCACCGCTGGACATAGGCCTCCTGTGCGTTTCGCATAATCGGATTGCCGCGACCCTTACCAGGTCATCGGTCCACCTTGCTGAAGCCATCTTACTAAGTACCCCGAAACTTTTAAACATATATGAGTGTTTTAGAAGATTTTAATCTTAGTATAACTTCTAAACCAATAATTACATTGGTAGGGATTTAATTGCTGACTCTAAAGCAACCTGATTTGTATAGAATAGAGTAGAATAGAATAGAAAAGAATAGAATACTCTTTTTTTTCTTTTATTGTATGTAGATTTAAGACAGATTGAATCTTCAGATTCAATATTAAGTTGCAGTTTCTATGGTTTACTATGGCCAAACAACAGGCATTATACCAATCCTTTTTTTTTAGCCTGTACTGTCCCACTGCTGGACAAAGGCCTCCCTCCATTCCTTCCAACGGTCACGATTTTTCACTCCTTCTTTCCAATCCAGATATACAAAACCTTAACCCCTAAAAACTTCTTCGTCGGTAACAACACCTCCCTAAAATCCCACGTCCTCACACTTATCAAGTCTACAATCACGTCGCCTGATGTCCTGATGAATGAACGTTTTGTGATGCTAATACACAGATTATATATTAAAACTACTGTTCCAACCCTTGCTTATAAACACGGCCTAACCACCACAACTCTCCATTAGACTTTCAACTTTAGCTTTTTTAACATAGAGTCGGAATTTCACTGTGAGTGTTGTTAGATATATAAGGACTGGTGTTTTAGGAAGGTAATGAGGTATAGTCTAATAGAACACGTGTTTCCCTTATCTCTGATTAGTCAGTTTGAAAGCTTTGTCTCTGGCTGTCGAAGGGTAGTTGTAAATTGACTGTGAATGATTTATTGGTGACGTTGATCTGATCGGTTTGAAGACTGATTTTGATTGGGTTGTTTTTAAGCTGTTTGGTCAATATAGTTATGGATATGTTTATAGTCTTTTCAACGATAGAGGAAAGTTTGAAAAGTAACAATACTTTGCTATGCTTGAAATGGTAAATTGTTAGTAAACTTAACATCAAAATTAAAGTAACCTTCTTTAAAGTGCAATGTAAGGTATTGATTTGGCCACCGTTTGACCTACATAAACCCTGAAAAACTAATTGATAGGGGACGTATCACCATAATACAGAGGTGAAGGAACAAATGGACTTTGTTCAGATGGCCTCTACAGAGGCGTGAGCTTTTCTACGTTTGTATGTAAATCCCACGAAACCAACCAGCCACCTTCAACCAAATTAAACGAACATATTCGAAATAAAAATAGTTGGGGTAATGAGAAACCCCAGTCAGCGGACAGCGCCGTAAATGACACTATCTGATCTGGAAACCAAAAAAAGTCAGCTACTCCTAGAAACCAGTGAGCATCATCATCTCCCTGCCCTTATCCCATGTTACTTGGGGTCGGCGCAACACGTTTTTTTCTTCCATTCTGTCCTGTCAGCCGTCACGCTATCACTAACTCCCTTTTCTATCATATCACTCCTCACACAATCCATCCATCTTTTCTTTGGCCTCCCTCTCCAAATCAGTGAGCATGTATGACCAAATTATGTACATGAACGAAGCAAAACGAAACACATAGCGTTTAGTAGTTTCCCAATGATAAATAGGTCTTAATTTATTTGTGGTTGGTTTTCGGTATACGTAGGTAATGTACCTACGTATACCGAAAACCAACCAACCATCTCAACCAAGCTAAAGAGAATATCTTTGGAGTAAATAGTCCGGGGGTGACGAGAGACCCCGGTCGACCGACAGCGCCATACATAACACTGTGTAAACTTTTCACTGATAGCCCTAGATAAAGAATGCGCTGACCTTATTGATCAAGCATCAATCAATCTGCCTAGCCTATTTCCAACTATCTTGGGGTCAGCTTACTGCCTACCTGACCTCCACAACCCAGTTATTGGGTAATACGACACCCCTTGGTAAGACTGGTTGTCAGACTTTCGGGCTTCTGACGACCCGTAACGACTGTCAAAGATCCACGGCTGACAGCCGGGACCAACGGCTTAACGTACTTTCCGAGGCACGGAGGAGTCTCGGTATGTAAAAATGGTCACCCATCCATGGACCAACCCCGGCAAGCGTAGCTTAACTTGATGGATCGACCCGTGCGGCTGTTATTACTTTAGCCACGAGCTCCTCAACCAAACCAACTTACGATATTCAACCAAATTAAAGGAACATCTTCTGAATAAAAAGTGCTGGGGTAATGAGAGACCCCGGTCACCCGACAGCGCCATACATCACACTATCTGATCTGGCCACCGATTGATTTTCGGAAATCGCCTCCGAATAACCCTGACGATGAAGTGATTTACGGGTCGGACACACGGATTGGGAATTTGGCGAACTTTGAAGGCCTGATTTGCGTTTATTGGCAACATTAGCATAAATTGGAACTAAAATACGAACGGTTTTTGATTTAGGTTTTTTACCTACTCTTAATATAAATTGTAAATGCCATTAGGTTGGCCACATAATATTTCAAAACTATAATAATAATAAACTGTATTTACCAACTAATTCTTGCTGAGCCATTTTCATGACGTGTCTTAGACTCATGTTCCATATTCTGCCACATTCAGTGCCGCATGGGTCGATCCATTAGGTTAAGCAATGCTTGCTGGGATTGGTCCATAGATGGGTGACCATCTTTACATACTGAGACTCCTCCGTGCCTCGGAAAGCACGTTAAGCCGTTGGTTCCGACTGTCAATCGTGGATCTTTGACAGTCGTTACGGGTCGTCAGAAACCCGAATATCTGACATCCAGTCTTATCAAGGGGTATCGTATTACCCAGTAACTGGGTTGTGGAGGTCAGATAGGCAGTTGCTCCATGTAAAAATACTGGTATTCAGCTGCATCCGGTTAGACTGGAAGCCGACCCCAAGATAGTTGGGAAAAGGCTAGGTAGATGTGATTCAGTGCAGTCATCATCGTAACCAGTCCATAATAGTCAAATCCTACTAATATTATACCTAAATACGAAAGAATGAATGGATGGACGTTTGTAACTCAATCACGTCAGAACGGCTCAACGGATCTGTATGAAATTTGGCACAGAGATAGATACTGGAATAGCACATATGAATCGAATGTCACTTTGTATGGAGCCTCTGTTTAGTTTTCTCTCTAACTAATGTTTCATCGTTCTGTTTCTTCAATTATCATCATTAGCCTTAACAAACAATCAAATTTTCGTTAATTACTTTTAATAAAGTGAAACATGTGTACTTGTGTAATGTTGTCCATCCTTGTCGACAGTGCGTCCAGTAATTTTATCGATATCGAATCAGCGCCACCGATTGGCTCCGTAATGGCTTGATTATCGTATTAGGGCGAGCTGATTATTTTCCACTTTTCCCTTTCTCTTTGCGCATTACACAAATTGTTTGTTTGTGAACCGATAAGAGGAGAAAGCTTCGGTCAAATAGGTTATTGAGTGTTGTTTTTTCGGTTGTATTAATTATCTATCGTAGAATTATTGAAGCTTTTACACGTAAAGGTGCGTGTTTGCGGACGGCGAGTAATGGGTAGCTCGCCGTCCGATCAGCACCAGGCCCGAGAGTCGACGGCGCGTAGTGTTCCTCGCGCGCCTCAAAGAGTTGTCAGCATTCATGGCGGGGCCTGTCATGGCCGATGCCTGCCTAGGGGTTGAGGATAAATTCGAAACAGAGTTACCTCGCCCCTGGGCACTCAGGGCAGGGAAGGAACAGGGGTGGGTTTTTGTTAGTAAGAGTTAGACACGCCCTCCCGCTCCACCCTAGAGCGGAAGATGTCATTGGATTTCCCACACCCCAAAAAAAAGAAAGTTGCGTGTTGTTATAGCGGATTAGTAAAAAAGTTATGACATTGATACAAGGATTTAAGTGGTAACCACCATCACCGATTTGTTTGACTAGTATCATGAATATGGTCATAATGTCAATGGTATCGTTATTGTTCTATGAGTTGGGTTTTTTCTACGACATCATGACTTCTAAGCTATAGGTTAAATTTAAGTAACCAAAGAAGAAAGTCAACTATTAATATGGTGGTCTTAAGGGATATGGACAAAAATCGAGGCAGAGTGTTATCGGTGCACACACTAAACCTACAAAACCGCATAAAATAGTTTACTTTTGACATATGTTACACTATATCATCTTTCAGACGACAACAGCCAGACGGAGGTCGCCCCTAGCGTCTCCATATCAATCCATCCTGTGCTCCTCTCGTCTTATCATCCAACATCACAATACTGCACCAAAATCCTTTAACACAGCGATACGATCTCCAGCAATTGAAGCAGGACATAAGAAGTTCACTGCTGATAATGGCATGCAACGTTCGATTTAGCGATGCTTGTCCACTCAAGCATCGCTATATCCACAAGGCTCATTGGAAGACCAGAGTCAAACAGTATCTTACTAGCAACATTGCTGAAATGAACCTAAAATATAACTAGCCCTGTTTATACTTTACACCATTATCTTCACAACAACCAAAAAGAGCCAAGGTCTGTCTCGCATCCAGTATCAACAACACTTCACTTGAATTGCGCTACCTTTTTCAGCAGGACAATCTGGCTGTACAGCTGTAAAATGAGAAAAAGGGAGTGAAAATGACACAGGTTATTAGTTGAAAATTACCGAGCACCCCGGCCTGTAATGTCGCCTGCAATAAAGCCTGCCCGGCGGAGAGAGGTCACCGACCTAGAGTGGAACTAGAAGAGATTATATAACATTTTTTCAATGAACCAGGCAGGTGCTTAATTTGTGTAAATTATTTCATCACCACGACTTTTAAAACGGTGAAGGAAAACATCGAGAGGAAACCGGCATGTCCAGGAAACAAAAACTTAGAAAACACGTGGCATTTGGTGGATTACGGCTCACACCCTCATACAGAGAGGAGACCTGTGTCCCAGCAGTGGAAACATAGGTTGGGGGGAAGGGCCAGGGTAACACACGAATTTCAAATTTTCTTACGTTTGGTTGGTTAGGTTGTATGGTGATCAAAATATGCTTCGCGACCGTAGCAAAGAACTGTAATCATTAAAATCATTAATACAACCTGCTAAGTTCATATTTGATGTATGGAATGCCTATATAATGAAATCATAACATTTGACATCAACTCTAACTGATAGAGTTGTATTGATGATTTAAATGATTATAATTCTATAAACACATACTTGCAACGGCCGCGAATTATATTTTGACCAACATACAACCTGACACTAATCTGCATATTGCAAAAAACGTGAGAAAATTTGAATTTCGCGGGCTACTCTGTACATTTCTCCTTAAGGTAAACGCTGCATGAAGTAGCGGTCATATAAGTAAAACCGTGTGATAATTGGTGTCCTGAAATGTCAATGTAAACTGGCTGTGTTGCAATGTTTCCTGCTTTCTTACCATTAGTAGCTATGCTTTTTCTAGATAGAAACAATCTCACGCCAAGTTAAAAAGCTTGGCCAGCCAAAATAATGAAAGTTTTGAAGAGTAACGACGTAACGTGACTATAAAACATGAAATTATTTGATATATTGCTAAATCGATTCATTTTTTTTTCCGATACGTACAAATCTCAAACAAAGACTACGCTTCTGTAATTCTGTCTTCCACTCCAAACATACTCTGTGTCCCTCGTTGAAAACAGGGTGGTTGTGGGGCCTAAGCCCAACCCCCAAAGGGGCCGGAAAGGGGGGAGGGTTGCAGCGGGCAGCGGGGGGGTGCGGCCTTAATTACCACCGCTTTTATAGTTTTAATGAGTTCATTTTGGACCGGGGCTAACAAGCGGCGTAATACCTATTTAAACCAATTTTGAAATTAATATCGTGTAGGGATGGCGGGGGACAATGTCGATGTTTTTGGGGTCTAGGTACTTTTTTACGTTTATGTATATATTTTTTGTTTTTTTAGGGTCGCATAGGCTGTAAAGTGGCCTTCAATACTAACGAACGATTTTTTTTTATTATGTGTTATCTTTTTACGTACAAATATGACAAACTATAGCCATTGATTCCTATCTAAATAATCGATGATGTATAGTTGTCTAGATATTTATATATATATGTATAGCTTTCTGATTTTTATTTTTACTTACTGAAATTCTTTTAAATCTTTGGAAGAGTATAAGTAGTAAGTACAAAGCTTTGAGAGCTAAGTTATTAATATGCAGTAAGCTAAAAAGAAATGCTGTGAGACATTTATCGATAAGACCAACAAAACAAATAGTAACATCTCTAAAAACTTTTATCAGGAGCGCGCAACTCGCGGTCGACTCGACTATTTTGTCGATATTAATTAAAAAGGGGTCTGTACAAGTTAATATTAAAGAAAATTAAGCAATCCCCTTCTAAAGTTGGTAATGAATTTTCACAATAAACATTTTCATGTTCGCCGTAAACCGCTCGACGGTGTTTTGTTTTGTAAGCGCTTCAATTTTGTTTCTAAATTAAATTTTGTTACAGTTTGAGCGTTTATTTATTAACAATTATGTGCTGGGCCAAAGAATATAACAGTACTTATTTAGACTTCATGCACGTAGTTACAAAGGCAGACTTAATGACTTAGGCATTTTCTACCACTCAACTTAAGGCGGTGAAGATAACATGGCAGGTGCATTGTTTAATCTGTTGGAAGAACAATAAGAGGTAGCAAAATTTAAAAAACTAGTATTAAAATACAGTACAACGCTATTAACCTTTTTGAAATGAAATAAGGGCAACGTTCGCATTTTAATCTCAGTCTCAATGAATTAAAAATAACATAATTGTCATTCTTTTTGGCAAGTTTTTGCCTTTGATTTTCGCCAAAATGAGATTGCTACTTGAATTTGATTTTTTATAAGTATGAGCATTAACCTTAAGGACTACAATTGAAAGTCACTTAAGGTTCCTGGGCAGTGGAAATTAAACTTTTATAGCCACAGAAGTATTGACAACTCACGACATCATTCATAAGCTTGCTGACCATATCCTACTAAACTAAGAATACTAGAAATCGTTGAAAATTCAAATGTTACATTATGAAAGTTTCTGCCACCGGCTTCGCCCTCATGTAAATCGAAAATCAATCCAAGGCAGCAGGCTCCCGAGTTAAAAAGTATTCTATATGCTATTCCAGACTATAGCCTATCTTTGCGCCAAATTTCATCCAGCTTCGTTTAGCCGTTCTGGCGTGATTGAGTTACAAATATCCATCCATCTATTCAAACTTTCGCGTTTATAAGAAGTAAGATAAGATAAGATTTTTTATTTACCTACCAAATATGTTCATGTAAGTAGGTAGGTACTACACTCATTTCTACATAATATATATTTTAATTTTTTTTTTTTTAGAAAACGTTGCTCTACACTAGGAATTATTCCTGTATCGTCGGTGCGTTCACAAACATATAAACTCACCACAAATTTGCCTAAATTCTGGAATCGCATAGGTTACATAATATTATAACCGATAAATTTAACTTTCGATGGTAGGCTGTATATTTTCCTTTAACTCGATGGGGTAAGCAATTTTACAGTGGCCGTCCAGAAGATTTCTATCAAGCGGTTTCTACTGGAAGTCTACGGAGCATTTCTACCACATGGTTTCTACTGGTAGTCTACGGAGCATTTCTACCACGCAGTATCTACTGGAAGTCTACGGAGCATTTCTACCACACGGTTTCTACTGGGAGTCTACGGAGCATTTCTACCACGCAGTATCTTCTGGAAGTCTACGGAGCATTTCACCACACGGTTTCTACTGGCAGTCTACGTAGCATTTCTACCATGCAGTATCTACTGTGGAGCATTTCTACCACACGGTTTCTACTGGCAGTCCACGGAGCATTTCTACCACACGGTTTCTACTGGCAGTCTACGGAGCATTTCTACCATACGGTTTCTACTGGCAGTCTACGGAGCATTTCTACCCTTGTCAATTCTAGGGTACCAATTCCATCATGTATCATCTCTCTGTATGCCATCAACGCGGAAATTTTTAAGCTTATTTTTTTTTCTAAAACCTTGACCCACACAGGGAATTACTCCTGTATCGTAGGTTGGTTTACAAACATGTAACCTTACATACACAAGACAACTAGACCCGGAACAACTATCTGTAGGCCATACAAATATTTGTTCCGTGCGGGAATAGAACCCGCGACACGCAGCGCAGCAGCCAATCCCTTAACCACTGCGCCAGCCATGCCGTCAATCATATGGACAGCTATATTTATGTAATTTAACATAACATGGTCTTCAAAGTTCTGTGCGCCATGTATTTAAGTAATAAGAGCCGGTCTATCTGTTCTTTACCTCCTTAAGTTCTTAATTAAAATGCGTTAAACAAAAACATGACCGAACACCTACACACTTGAGCCACCCCACCCCACCCCAGCGGTGGCTATCGGGTGGGGTGGCCACGTAATAGCCTCGCAATTATCACCCTATTAAGTAGTTTGGAACCGCCATTCACGATGGGCCCCGCTGGGACTCCGCATCCTCACAATGGCCCAACTTCGTATAAGTTGCCTGATGTATGTTTTAATATGTGAAGTGATATTTTGGACTAGCAATTAGTATGGCGTGAAATATTAATATTAACGACTTTGCGTGACTTAATTAGTGAAAATATCTCGGTTTTTTCATGTGAGGTGTTATTAGGACATATTAGAAGTAATTTAGGTGGGTTTTTTAATTTAATTAGATTTTTATGATTCATTAGAGACAACGGTAGAGTAGCTTCAGGTTTTTTTACCAACCATCAATTTCAAAACAGGAGCTGGGCCTGAAGTCTCGACATAGTTTACGATCGCGTAACGACCGAATTCGTTCGCTAAGGCAAACTTTAATGTCCTTTTATATTTTGACAAGCTAATTTAATTATTAAAAGCGGTAAAAGTTATTTATTAAAATTTAAATAAATTATAAGTTTTCATGAAAAATAGTGCTTGCAAGTTAAAATTAACGCCGTCTCTGTACATATTTCAAGAAAATCAAATATTTTTTTAGGTTTCGATCTAAAATTTTTCCTCAACTCCCCCATTTGGGGGAGTTTTTTAACGGCTAGCAATTTAGCGATGGGGTAGCTAACCTAAGTTTCGCTATCAATATCAAGACTGCAGGCCCTGGTTTGGGTATTAAATATATATACAGGCTCCAAATAAATATGTCTCGCTTTTTCCACTGCGACGTTTACGTAAGAAAGAATTTATTTTATAACTAGGTTCTGCCAGGGGCTCCCCCCGCGTGGATTTTTTACTTCCCACTTTAAAAAATTATAGATCATCTGCTATTCCAGACTATAATCTATATTTGTGCCAAATTTCATCCAAATCCTTTCAGCCCTTCTGGCGTGATTGAGTAACTAACATCAAAACTTTTGCGTTTATAATACATATTAGTAGGATTTCCTTGGTCAGCAGTAAAAATACAGAGTCATGTAGATATCGACGCACATTATATTTCCTGCTGAGTTAGATAAAGTCAAACGATACGCTGTACCCCATTGAATAGAGGGTGAAGTTACTGGCTATTACAATTTTAATATTAATGAGAATTCCTAATAGGAAAATATAATAACAAAATTTTGGATCTGCGAAAATTCTGTAGTTCTTGCTCCAAACACTGCAGGCGCGACGCGACATTGCAGCAAAGATTTTTTTATTGTTCTACGGATATGCTTTGAATGTATTCAGCTGGATATTTACATCATTAATATTGTCAGCCTTTTCTTGTTCCCACTGTAGGGACACAGGCCTTCTCACTGCGAGAAAGAGTGGAGTGTAATCCACCACGCCAACATAGTGCGGACTGGTAGATGTCACATGATGATGTTTTCCTTCACCGTTGTAAGAGCAATGATGATGATATAATTTACACAAAGTAAAAGTCCTGGCTGGGCTTCAACCCACGACCTATACTACTCGTAAGTCGCGGCTATTACTGGTCCATCACTACTCCAATATAAAACTAAATGTACATACTATCGACTATTGTGACCTCAAACTACTCGTATTTTAACTTTTGACAAAACTTGCCTCTAACAAACGAACTTAGCAACGATTCATATCGATTCCGTCGGAAAGTATACCCGTCTCTTAGGCTATGAAATGTTATAGAAGGAACGTCATTGGACATTAAATGAAGCAGGATCGTTAAAATCTGTGAGTGACCTAGACGAACATAACGATGACGTATCGGCTTCTCATTTTGTCTATGTGAGCTTATTTCACGTGTACAGATACAAGCCGGCTTATCATTCTGGTACTTCAGATTGCTGGATTTTGACACTCTGTCTATAACCTTTTATAGTCTAAGACCCGTCTATAATATCTGTTTTGATTGGTTCTAGAAAAAGATTCTAGAAATCTAATTTGATTATTGGTGGTTTTTCAAAAGGTAAACTATTAGGTATATACACAGATTCTACTTACACAGCATCGTTTCACCAATGAATGGTATTATTTAGTTCTTTCAATTCAATGGAGAACCAGACTATTATCGTTCATATGGATGGCGTTACATAAAGGAATTTTAAACCGTCTTGATTCTAGAGAATACGTTTGCTAAGACAAATACTATCTAAAATAGATTTTGAATACAGAGACCGGCTTCTTAAAACTATTCCAACTATTTACCATACTCTTGTAAGAGTAAAAGGGAAGAAAATATGCAAATTGACTGCAAAAAGGTTGCGTTCCTACGCGACAGTTACATTATATGCGGAATCTACTTTAACTTTGCCATTCTAAGGTCGATTTTAAGTTGTAGTTTCATGAGTTATGTTACCTTCTGTAAGATTGAAGGCTTCGTCCATTGTTACAACTTCATTTGCTCCTGCATTCACTTTATTCTTTTTCGAATATTGATTCAAAGTGCCTCGTAAGTCGGAATGCGGGGAATTTTTACGATTTGCCACCAGAATATGAGCAAAAAGCATTATACTGTCAATTGTTTTGTTTAGAAGTATTATTTGTGGGCTACAGTGAAATATATGGCTTTGGTTTTGTGAAGTGAAGTCCGTCGATTTGTTGTAGACTCCTCTCTGGCCTTAATTTTGTTGGCGAAGAAGCAAAATCAGCTCTATCTTTCTCATCTTAAAGGTTCTGTTTAGGACTCAGCAAGGACTTCATTTATCACCACAAAAATAGTCTGACAGAATAAACTGAGAGCTAGAATTCTGATCTTCTTTTACTTGCATCTAATGTCTATGATAGTGGGCACCTTCAATAATCATATTGTTTTTAAATATAAGAGAAGCGATGGTACTAGAATTGATGATTTTGATTTTGAGTTAGTCTTGCACGATTACTGGTACTATATTATTTAGTCTGACGGCTTCAATATTTTTAGGGTTCTGAAAGTCCGAATACAAAACGGAACCCTTTTTAGATCGATGCTATTTACCCGACTCCACCAGAAGGAGGGTAATATTTTTCAAGAAAGAGTATATATGTAAACCAAAGTTGGTACCTGCCAATTTAAATAACAAATTATTTTGCTTTATAAACTACTCTCATAATGTGATCTCAAAAATGTTGGCATCTATGGTAGTGGCTAGAAAGGAGGTGACTGAGATAATGACTAATAGAGAATTGTAAAAGAAGTCTCCTTCTGTAGCGCTGGACGCATAAATCATTATCATTCCCTTATTTCGCTTCCAGTATACCTGTGAAAGGAGAGATGGAAAAAAGAAAAGTAGGCACCGTGTGTAAGAGTTAGTTGGAAAAATAAACACAAAAAGCAATGAAATAAGTAATACAAATATTGGTAACATACAAAGTAAAGATATACTAACTTATATACAAACATACAGGGCAAATAACCTATAATTACTGTAATATCATATAAGTATTAAATAATATTATGAAATCTAATACCTTTAAACGAGCAATTCTTGTACATATATATAATCTGAATCTCGGAAACGGCTCCAATGATTTTCATGAACTTAAGTATGCAGGGAGTTAACCCGGGCCTGCGGACGGCGAGTAGTGGGTAGTTCGCCGTCCGATCAGCACCAGGCCTGTGAGTCGACGGCGCGTAGTGTTTCCACGCGCGTCTCAAAAAGTTGTCAGCAATTATAACGGGGCCCGTCATGGCAAATGCCTGCCCAGGGGTTGTAGATAAATTCGAAACAGAGTTACCGCTCCACCCAGAGCGGGAGATGTCATTGGATGATTGCCCAACCCCAAAAAACAGATGGTTTTGGGGGTGATAAATCGATCTAGCTAGGTTCCATTTTTAGAAAACGTCCTTTATCCGTGTAAAACCCGAGCCAAGCTTGGTCATCCGGGTATTAAATAATAATACATACATAAGTGCAACAATGACGAAATGGAAAGTTAGTGTTCTTTCATTCTTCTTCTGAAAACTGCAAGAGTTTGGCAGTCCCAATTATCGTGAGCGAAGTATGCGTTGTTTTTTTTTTGTGGGTTGGGAAATTATCCAATGACTTCTCCCGCTCTGGGCGGAGCGGGAGGGCGTGTCAGACTCTTACTGACTAAAACCCACCCCTGTTCCTTCCCTGCCCTTAGTGCCCAGGGGCGAGGTAACTCTGTTTCGATCCTCAACCCCTGGGCAGGCATCGGCCATGACGGGCCCCGTCATAAATGCTGACAACTCTCAGGCGAGGCGCGCGTGGATCACTACGCGCCGTCGACTCTCGGGCCTGGTGCTGATCGGACGTCGAGCTACCCATTACTCGCCGTCCGCAGGCTCGGGTAAGTATGCGTTGTTGCAAGACGAGTTGTTGCGTCTTCCACTGCAATTATTAACTACACTTATTATTAATTTGCCAACAAAACTCAAACACTAACAAACTCCAGCATCAGCAAATTGCGTGGGTCACCGTAATCAAGTTATCGGGGCAGTGATTCCGCGGGGGTCCAATTGTGGCCCATCACATCGCGGCGGGGGCCCCGCGTTAATGGAGCCGCACCATTATGCTATTAGCTATAAACGCGTTATGAGTATGTGCTTGAGTGGATTGTTTTTATATTGATATTTTGTGCGAGTTAATTTTTGTGGTTGCTCGTGTAAGTGGTTTGAGGTTTTTATTTGAGTGGGAGGAATGATGCTAGGCTTCTAAATATTACCATCCAGTAGGTATTGGCTAAAATTAATGCTTGTATTATTTATTTATTTTTTTGGGATGGGAAATCATTCAATGACATCTCCCGCTCTAGGATGGAGCGGAAGGGCGTGTCAGACTCTTACTGACTAAAATCCACCCCTTTTCCTTCCTGGTGTTGATCGGACGGCGAGTTACCCACTACTCGCCGTCCGCAGCCCCGGGTTGTATTGTTTAGCTTAGGTGAACATTTCAATTTTCTTAGTCAGCATATAAATATAACATGGGTACACTGAAGCTTTAAATAAATAAGAAATAATATATTCTCAAATATTACCCGCACTATATTTCCTTTCATTTGACATGTCGCACGGTACAATTTGAAAAGCTTTATTTATAAATTTTCCGATTTTCACCCTAAAAGTGGCACTCGAATTACAAATTAATTAATTTACGTTACATATCCGTGTTTGGTTTACAGATATTAATATGTGTACCAAATTTTTACTTGATCGGATCAGTGGATTTGGAGTAAATTGGCTGTGATAGACATACCGATAGCCAGACACATGAGATCCTGTAAGGGTTCCGTTTTTTCATTCGGACCTTCCGTAACCTAACAACAACAACTAAAGGTATGATAAAAGATATAATTTTGTCAGTGTGCTGCAATCACTAAGCCCTTTGCTAAGTGTGGCAATTACCTACGTCAAGTTTTTTGATACCTAACTGTTTTGCATCTACTATTCTGTTGCAGCATTTATAAATCTAACTGACGGATCTAAAAGTTTTTTTCAGCCATCTACCCTATTTTACATAGAGCCACTGTCATTAGGCACCAGTAACAGGGGCCCAATTCTGTAAAATAACTAACTTGTCAATAGTGTGTCGGTAGTGTGTCAGTGGTGTCTCAATAGAATAGTCAACATTTGGTATTCTATAAATTATTTATGGTCATTGACTTGCCACTGTAGTGCCCTCGTATTTCCGATTAAAGTAGGTAGGTACATACGAAGGAAACTATCCAACAAATTATGACGTTTTCAGTTCAAATATGAATTAAACTGTTTCTTTAAGGCGTATATACCCGCCAAGTGGCGCCTTCATTGAATAAAAAATCGGATCAAAGCGTAAAAATTAGAGATTAAAGAATTTTAGGTTGCGTTTGTTACAAAGTACGTTGTTAAAAAAGGACTCAAAATGTTTCGTATCCAAAGTAGTAAGCAAAAGTGTCAAAAACGGCCGTTTTGGGTACCTACTTCTGCTTATCAAAGTAGTACGAAAAAGTGTCAAAAACGGTCGTTTTGGGTACTTCTGCTTACTTACTACTTTGGATACGAAACATTTTGAGTCCTGTTTTAACAACGTAAAAATACCTTGTCCTCTTTGTACCTAACAAACACAACATGCGATTCTTTAATCTTTATTTTCTATGCTAAGATACGATTTTTTATGCAGTGAGGGCGCCACTTATGCGGAGGTAGGCCCTTAATATGCAGAATTGCGCCAAACCCCGACACTGCTTCTGAACAGTGTCACAATCGATCAGGCTATTCTATCATCGATTTCTAGATCATATCGCTAAGGAAAACGTCGCGAGGAAATCTATCATTAGACTTTATAGACTTAACCTCAATACTTCATATCTAATAGCAGTTCAAGTAGCTAATTATCTGCTCTAATTGAATACAAGTAGGAAATCATTTAATTATGCTATGATTGATCTGTTGCTCTTATTTTTACACGACTGCACGACGCAAGGGAGGGTAATGTGTTTATCAGCCTATGTATGTATGGAGCGTATGTTTGTTTGTTCCTTTGTGACACTTTAGAGACCAAACGCGTGGGCTGATTTTGATAATTCTTACGTCAATTGATTCGTCTTAATTTTGCGAGTGCTACTAAAGACGTGACAGTAATCAAAATACAATATGGCGACCATCAGACGCCATATTGTCAAAAATAAATAAAAGTCGACGAACTATATTAAGTGGGGTATCAAAATAAAGGGTTCGAGGAGGCGATTCTAAAAATGTAACTCACTGAAATATGTGAAAAATAAAAATAAAAAAATATTTTCAAAAAACTCGACCGTAAAAAACAACTAAAAAGTTCCAAACAAGTCACTTTTCAAGCAGTCGGATGCAGTTGGTGTCATGAAATTAATAAATTTTTTTTACTGCCTCGTTGGTCTCGTGGTCGCAACTGCTACTTTTTTTATTTTTCATAGGCACGCGTTTAACCACTATCTCACCTGATGGTCGACGATGGAGCACGCGTGCCTAGAAGTAACATATTCACTCTTGACTTAAAAACTCTCAGGTTATAGCTATACTGCATAGAGTGAGGTCCTGGGTTCAATGCCCGGGTCGGACAATAAGGTGTTATTGGGTTTTTCCATTAGGAATTACTCTACAGCAGCCCGCAGTTTGGCATTTGACGGTGTGACACCTCCGTACCTCGAAAAGCACGTAAAGACCCTGCAGGCGTATTCACTAACTCAGTTGACATCAATTTGATAGGCACTGTGCCGTACATTGCTGCTTTGACTTATAGGAAAACCGTAGTGCTTATTATAATCGATGTCCACCGAGCAATGTACTGCATAGTGCCTATCAAATTGATGTCAACTGAGTCAGCGAATACACCTGCTGAGCCGAATCTCTCCCTGGTCGTGTCGGATTGCCGTTCCATCGGACTATGATATTAAAGGAACAGAGATTGCACCTGTGTTTGTGCACACGCCTGTGCACTATAATCTGTTCTGCGAGTTATGTGCCCTACCCACTGTCAATTAAGTTTGGTGATTCTTCGGGCTATGTTGATAACCTTGGTTCTTTGCGGATATCTTCATCTCTGATTCGGTTAGTCAAGGAAACTCTGAGCAGAGCCCTCTCACTTGCCCATAGGGTTACTTTTAGCCATCTGATGTGGCCCATTGTGAGTGATCACGTTTCACGTTTCCACAGTGTGGGACGAGAAGATACCGCGCAGCTTCCCGTACGCTGCCCAGCCGAGTTAGATTCGTAAGTTGACCTCGTTCTCGAAGTTAGAACTACCTAACTGGACCATAATGTAATCAACAAGGTATACATCCTGACTCCTCAACTGTTCCTGAAAAAAACTGAATAGAATAAGGTAAAAACATTACCCGAATAGAATACCGAACCCAGAACCATCCAGATACCCTACCTAACCGCTAATCAGAAAGTTTTTAACTCAGCCACTCAGACCAATTAAAATGACACCTCATGCGACTTCTTGACAAGCCATGCCAACAATAATCTGTGTTAATTGCACCATTAAAATTATAATTAGGAGCCTATTGAGCAATTTATTGACAACAAGCACCCATTGTGTAGTAGCATTGACATTTACGTCCTCAATTTCCTCACTGACAGACAAACAGTCAGACAGTTGCCAAATAGGCAGATATCTACAATACTTAACACTAAAATTGCGAACGTTACTACTAGACGGGCCTGTACGAGCGAACAATATTTTATTAACCCCTCAATGGTCTCATAATAACTGTTTAATAGACACCGATTTATCTCTAGAAGAAAACCAAAATATCTTGCGTTTTTGTGAAAAATATTTAAGCGATTTTCAACCTTATTGGTAGGTCATAAGGGTTAATGTAATGATGGGGGAGTATCGATGAAAATGGCATGTCGATATAAGAGTCATATCATCGTCATATTTGAATCGCGTGCCATGATTCGGCAGAATCGATCAAAGCAACGCCGGACCACCAGAGACTTCGCGTCCTATTAGAGATTATTTAAGGTTATCGATAGATTTGTCGACTAGTTGAAAGGTTATTGAGTAAGTAAAAAAATATGGTAATAAATTATCGATAAAAGATATTAGATTTCGTTAATGGTTTTGTTTGTTTTTTTATGTCTTCGTCGAATCGTGATGTAATTTTTTTATCTTTAAGTAGCGTTGCGTTGTAAATATTATGATTAGGTTCTACTAATTGGTAATTAAAGCTAACTTTAATATTTAAACGAAAATTAATCAGCTTTGTTAGAATAAACAAAAAAAGATCTAACGTATTTTTCTTGACCAATATAAACATCGATATCGAAAGTAGTCCATCCCTATGATACTAAAAAGCGTTCTCAAGAGGCACAATCAACACACATTGAATATTTCTTTGTATCGCCGAGTGATTTATTGATTGCGTCTCTGTCAACACCGGCTGGCATTTTACACCAAGTTGAATACTTCATTTGATCCGGATTTTTATCGATAATAAAACCCGATCATGATTCACATCACTCGTTAAGTGTATTTAGTAACAAATGATTTGATCGTATTCGTCGAGTACTTTCGAATTTTATTCTATAAATAAGTAGGTAGGTTTCTTTCTATTTGTGATATGAATTTGCGCTTATTTTCAATTTATCATTGGTGATGGGCAGTCTATAGCCAAGAATGTGGCTATTGATATTCATTTAGTCATTGCTTAGTCAAAGCCTCAAAATCGGGCAAAGTTCAGTCAAAATGATGAATCATTTGAACTGCAGAAATATGATAAATCTCTTTTCTATATCTTGGCTGTCGATTAAATTCATGAAGAGACTATCAAATGATCTTCGATTTGCACTCAAAACTCATTATATGCAGGATCCAAGATTTTGTCAGTGTGTCCTATTTAATTTGGTCCAGCGTGAAAGATCATTTAAAGATGACAATATAACATAACCAGCCTTTGAAGGTTTCAACTACTGGGACACCGGCCTTCTCTCTACGAGAAGAAATGGGCCCCAGTGCGGGTTGGTGAATGTCACAATGTCGTCGATTTTTGGGTTTTTTATCCGTTTCGGCATGTCGTAGAACCAAAAATTCTCTCCTCTCCGTTTTGAGGACAGTAGTTATGAAATACGTAGTTTACACAATATAATGTGCCTGCCTGGGTTCAAACCTACGACATGTGAGCCGGAGTCGTCCATATATATATACCTATACCATCTTTACCCACATAAATCTTTGGAGATTCCTAAAACAGTGTGAAGTTTGTAAGAGACCCCTGTGGGACCCTCCCCAGTAAATAATGCAACCTGGCTAATTAGCTAACGACTATTCGACGTTCATATGTATTAATGAGGCGCTATACATACTTAATATACCTTGCAATTCAACAAAAACACACACAATATAGATTTAATGAATTTCCTCCACATTCTATGTATTAGCGACAGTCAGAAGAAAACCTTCATACAATTACCACAATGGGTGGTCCCATATTACAGGAAAGAATTGCATTCCTATTTAACAGTGCATTAATTCTAGACTAGTGCGTACGTAGTACATTACTTCAATGACTAGTGCTGCCATGCTATGTGGAAAATGTGAGACTGGCTTTAAAAAAACTTTTTGCAAAAAAAAATACAACTGACTTCCATAAATAATACAAAAAAATGCAAAATAACTTTAATTTCAGAAGTCGGTGTTTCTAGTTTGGTTTCTTCGTTATTTAACACCGACTGTCGAAATTAAAGTTATTTTGCATTTTTTTGTATTATTTATGGAAGTCGGTTGTATTTTTTTTTGTAAAAAGTTTTTTATTTTTCACTTTTTAGTTGTTGTAACCCATTTTAAAACTAAATTAATAGTAAAGTATTTCCCGAATTGATAGCCCCGGAAATAGGGAATTTGAACATAGTTGGTGAAATTAGGGTATATCAGAGTGAACTGTACGAATCTGTATACCCTTTTATTCTCTTTCTGTATATCAGCGTGATGTAATGATGTGAAGTGGTGAAAACAATATACAGACATGCGATTGCAACAATTCTGGAAGGTTTGCTATTATTTATTGAAGAGTTCCATTGTGTATCTCCGAAGTTCTTAATCAGATCTTCACCAAATTTAAATAGGATCACATGTGAAGCACTAGCTTTAAAATAAAAAAAAATCGTCAAAATTGGTTCACCTAGTAAAAAGTTATGAGGTAACACACGTAAATAAAAAATAAAAATACAGTCGAATTGAGAACCTCTTCCTTTTTTTGAAGTCGGTTAAAAAACAGCATTGCCGTCACGGTCTTAGAAACAGTTTTTCGTAGAGGTGTAGTTACTCTATTCTTGAATTGACTGCCAAAAGTCGCTGTTATATGGTAGGATTTGTTGGAAGATTTTTCGCACTGAGCTAAAATTTGGATTAAAAAAAAAAAACAATAAATTCGCGTGTCAAATCTGTGATTGCTACAATTAATTCCACCAACTTTATCAGACTGCTTGAAGAGTGACTTGTTTGGAACGTATTAGTTGTTTTTGCAGTCATGGCGGCCGCTATTTTATATTTTTTACAAAATTAATACAGGAGGGTAATTTTTTTTCGAGAGTATGTATGTTTGTATGTCTATTTCTTTGGCACGCGCTGTAGCCTAAAGGATTGGATGGATTTTAACAAATGAGATATCATAAGATTGGTCATGACAGCCAAAGCTTATGGCTATGTGAATTTCGCTAAAAAAAAACAATGTTAATTGAACTAAAACAAATAAGTACCACCGACTGCAACGGACTGCTTGAAGAGTAACTTAATGGAACTTTTTAGTTGTTTTTTTTTTTTTTTTCATTTTTTTCTTAATTTATATTTAGGGGCTTTTACGCATAGCGTATGTCAGTCCCATCGTATCCTAAACAATATTACTTTCACAAGACGTTGTGGTCATGAATACGAGTACAAACAAACCCCTCGCATCGTCGCCATTTGGTTGTGATAGAATTGTATGGAACATGCCTACATCAGTTCTGTTCAAATTCAGAGACCTCACTAAATTATTTCTACTGGACTCATGTTGGACACATTCCATCAATAAATGTTGTAGGTCCTCGACAACTCCACATGCCTCACAATTGGGTGAAGCGATTTTCTTCATCATGAAAGCAAATTTTTTGCATGGAATATGACCAGATCTGAGTCTAAGAGCAGTAACAATCAGTTTTGTACTAGTTGTTGGTAGTTGTTGTTGTCTAGTTGTTAGTGTACTAGTTGTTTTTTGTTTTATTGCGTGAATATGACAATGTTTGCTATGAAATTTTAACGGCTGATATGACATGATCATTCGGTTATGTCAAAGACATTTCATTTCCTTATTAAATTGGAATAAAAAAAAATAGACATCTGAATTGATAACCTCCTCCTTTTGAAGTCGGTTAAAATAGGAAAACATTTCATCCAGGAACCATTCATTATCTCTGCCAGTCCCTTATAACTTACTGTATTACATCATGGGGAGGATCCCCTAAAACTATCATAAAACCTGTTGAGGTTGCCCAGCGTGCCATCCTGAAGATTAGCACTTTCAAACCAAGATTGTTTCCTACCTCGCAGCTTTACGAATTCTGTGGAGTCCTTTCAGTAAGACAACTTTTCCTTCTCAATATAATTTTAATGCAACATTTATGAATATCTTTTACAACCCACTCACTTTAAATAGGCGCACAAAACTCTTTCAAAAACAAAATTTAGCACTAGATTTGCTCCATTTATTGGCCCCTACATTTACAATAAATTAAATAAAAGTCTGAACATCTACCCGATGACGAAAAAATCTTGCAAAATTACAATAACTGAGTACCTACAGAAACTCTCGTATGAGGAAACAGAAAATTTGCTTCAAATACCTAGTTAAACAATTAAAGACTCAACTACTTGTTTAATTAATTAAAATGAACTAAGTAATATATAACAAATTCATGCTCCGCAATCTTACACACCCTCTCACACTCATTCACGCACACCTCCATCTCACACAAAGAGAGGTCTGGTCAGACACCTATAATGTTACCTTTTCAATCATTAAAATACTTAATTTGTAACTCAGAGGGATTCGGCGTTGAGGGCTGAAATACAGGTTATGCCTAGTTCGGCCCCAAATGCTAATACTTTTGTGTACCTTAAGTTTAGAATAAGCAAACTACTTGTAAAAAATGTACATATTTATGTGAATAAACATTACTATTACTATTACTACTATTACTATTACTATTATTCATTTGTACCTGAAACTTCCAGGTTTTTTCTTGTATATATGTTCTAAGTACAAACATACCTTACCAACATTCCTACATGCATGCCTTTCCCTTATCTTCTTCTAATAAATTAAAACTAGTAGCAACATAGAATAGAACACATTATCTATGCACACGTCAAAATTAAAATATCCGTTTCGAAATACCATAAATTATAGAAAAAATGGTGTTTCGTGAGTAATTACCATGCGGCGTTCCTTTGAAGATAATATTAATTGCACAGTCAGTTAAACTGTGGTTCTTAATTCATTATTATAAGTCTGAATGTAAGGGAATATCATAGTTTTATAGAAAAAGTGAATTAGTTGAATATCAATTACGAATTTTATCTTAGAAGGAGATAGTAATGCATACTAAGTTGGAACAGGATCTAATAAAAAGTGCATTAATAAAAAATATCCAAGACTAGAGTTTCTACAAAAACTTGAACAAACTTTTTAGGTAACTATAGCCTAGTAATGTAGAGCAAAATCTTTGAGTGAGGAGTATTCAGTAGGCAAGGGCGTAGCCTCTATTGACAGGCGGATTTTATAAGATTGTACTATGATAGGTTTAGTCATCAAGAGCGAAATTATACAGGCAGCAAAGAAAGCTTATGCTTATAGAAGTCCTTTTCTACACTGCGTCGTGTTAAAACATGGCTGAGATCAACTTTGACTGACAACCGTTTGAACGGCCTGTTTGCTTAGTGTACATCGAACCATGGTGCAGAAAACTAAGGATACAATTGAATCTGAGGTGTTAAAACGGTTTTGTGAAGAACCTCGTCGACTACTTTTTTTTTAAAATAAATTCACTGATGGATATTTTGTTTTTCATTTGTACCGTAACCTGTCCCATTGTTCATGCAGCATTTACCTTAGATATATTCTTGGTGTGTCTACGCCTGCCAAAATCCTACATACGCCCTTGTCAGTAGGTACTGCTTGATAGGTACTGCAGAGACTGGGGACGTGCAGCTCAGTGGTGGATACTTCTAGGAGTGTGAGGGTTCTCGTGTATAATAAAGGAAACACTGATCGCGAGACTTGACACTCTTCTTCTGTATATATAAAATTCAAAGTCTTGACTGACTGATATATCAACGCACAGCCTAAACCGCTGGTCCCAGAGACATGAAATTTGGAGGGTGTGTTCTTTGTGAAGAGTAGGTATCCACTAAGAAGGGTTGAGAGGGTGAAATGGGGGTTGAAAGTTTATATTCAAATTTAAATCATTTATTTGAAATAAACAGTCAGTCAGACAGATAAAGCTAATTGCACATTCCAAGGCGTAGATCTCTATGGAGAAGAACGTGCAAGAAACTCCATGGACACTCTTTTAAACCATGTTATGTATTACAAAAATCCTGGTTACTTAGGTCATGTTACTTCTAAAATATGAGAATAATGTTAAATAAACAATTCATGAACAATAAATATTAAAAAAAAACTTGAGAGGTGTCAAGGGACACCCGGATGGAACGAAGTTCCTTTCGATTAATTAGTGAAGCAATTGTAATATAATTTTATTTTTTTTAATTTATAATATTTTTTTTTATTATTAACTACGCACACACGCACGCACGTAAGAAGTTATACTTCATCATCTCATCTCATCTCATCGCAGCTCACCTCAGCTCAGATCAGCTAAGCTCAGCTCAGCTCAAATCAGCTCAGCTCAGCTCAGCTCAGCTCAGCTCAGCTCAGCTCAGCTCAGCTCAGCTCAGCTCAGCTCAGCTCAGCTCAGCTCAGCTCAGCTCAGCTCAGCTCAGCTCAGCTCAGCTCAGCTCAACTCAACTCAACTCTTTAGCAATATCTGGCTTGCTTTCTATAAGAGAGAGAGAGACAGACAGAGAAACATGCGACGCCGCACAGCTTACAATAGCTTACTATAGCAATAATGCTTGATCTGCTTGCAAACTTTGTACCTACCCACCAAAAATACAAGAAGTTTTTATTAGATTGTTTTTCCAACACAATCTTTTTGGATGGACAGCCTCATTAGTGTCGTGACAACTTTTCGTAAGAATTTTTTCCGTCTAGCCGCCTTTCACAACGCGCGATAAGGAACTTCGTTCCAAAAGATTAAAATAAGCTAGTGGCAGTTGAGAGATGACCAGTCTCAACTGACGGCTCCCGTTCACGAACATGACGCGTGGATCAGTACCACTCAGCTCAACCATATTGAAGGGAACCCGGGCCTGCGGACGGTGAATAATGGGTAGCTCGCCGTCCGATCAGCACCAGGCCCGAGAGTCGACGGCGCGTAGTGTTCCACGCGCGCCTCAAAGAGTTGTCAGCAATAAAGACGGGGCCCGTCATGGCCGATGCCTGCCCGGAGCTTGAGCATAAATTCGAAACAGAGTTACCTCGCCCCCGGGCACTAAGGGCAGGAAGGAACAGGGGTGGGTTTTAGTCAGTAAGATTCTGACACGCCCTCCCGCTCCACCCAGAGCGGGAGATGTCATCGGAGGATTGCCCACCCACAAAAAAAAAAAAAAACCATATTGAAGGGAACCGAATGACACACGCGCCACCATCAGCGAGACATTTGAATGAGCATGACAAACTCTCAACTGCCATGCTCTTCATGTCAAAAAAAGAAAATATAAAGCAGTTACATTATATGCTCAAAAAAAAATGGTACTCATATTAACAAAATTAAATTTATATAATGGTGGAAGTACTTATACCACGCGGGCGTAGCCGCGGGTTGAAGCTAGTATATTTTAAAAATCATACTTACACAATCATTAAAAACACACTCCTAACTGACTTCAAATTGGATTTCTTTTTAATGTAAAACCTGTTCTTGCATCATCCTTTGAAAATATATTTCACCGACCAACCTGTATACTGACAGGGTTCTTATTTTCACGACCTACATCTCCTTTCGGCATGACTTTCTTCTCTGTAGATCTGCAAAAATCAGAGTGCTTAGTTAGAATTATAGTTTCAGGCAATGTAGAATGGTGATCAATAAATAATGCGGTTTATCCACAGGACGCTGTATAGCCTCATAGGTAGATACTTACTTAGCATAAGCAAATCATGATCTGCCTATTATGTGCTCACATTATTTTCTTGTTGCCAGGAATACAGCACGCGGGGATCGTGCGGTCCATGGCCCTTTACGGAGCACCGGTGTGGGCGCGTTCGCTAAGGAAGCGATCTACTCGCTTTCTGAACGCGTCCCAAAGGGTCATGGCGGTCAGAATGATCCGAGGATACCGTACGATCTCCTGCGAGGCGGCGAGCCTCCTTGCCGGATTATCGCCATGGGATCTGGAGGCAAAAATCCTCGCGAACCTCTATGAGGAGCGCGAGGAGGCGAAACGCCGGGGCGAAACTCCACTGCCGCGACAACTCGCGGCTCGGCGGACAGAGCTCCGGCAGGATCTCATGGCGACATGGAGACAGCGATTGTCACAACCCCGCGCTGGGCACGCCAACATTGCGGCGGTAGTGCCCCTCTTTGAGGCTTGGCTGGAGAGACCTCACGGCGCCCTCACCTTCCGCCTGACGCAGGTCCTCACCGGACACGGTTGTTTCGGGAGGTTCCTGTTTCGGATCAAGCGGGAGGTGACGCCCGGGTGTTTCCATTGCACGGATCGCCCCGAGGACACGGTGGAGCATACGGTGGAGGTCTGCCCCGCTTGGGTGGAGCAACGCCGTGTCCTCGTGGATGCGATAGGCGGCAGCGACCTCTCGCGCCCTGCCCTGGTTCAGGCCATGGTACGGAGCGAGAGGGAATGGGAAGCCGTCTCCTCCTTCTGCGAAGCAGTAATGCTCGCGAAGGCGGAGGCGGGACGCGTGAGAGAGCACCAACAACGGAGTCGCCCTCACGTCCTCAGCAGCAGCCGCCTCAGGAGACGCCGGGGACTTCCGGCGCCGCGAGACGATCTCCGGCCACCGTAGACCCGGGCCTGCGGACGGCGAGTAGTGGGTAACTCGCCGTCCGATCAGCACCAGGCCCGAGAGTCGACGGCGCGTAGTGTTCCACGCGCGCCTCAAAGAGTTGTCAGCAAGAGACGGGGCCCGTCATGGCCGATGCCTGCCCGGGGGTTGAGGATAAATTCGAAACAGAGTTACCTCGCCCCTGGGCACTCAAAGGCAGGAAGGAACAGGGGTGGGTTTTAGTCAGTAAGAGTCTGACACGCCCGCTCCGCCCAGAGCGGGAGAAGTCATAGGATGATTTCCCACCCCACAAAAAAAAAAAAAAAAAAGGAATACAGCACCTCTTTATGAGAGGGCGTGGGCTGTAATCCACTGCGCGTGCCTAGTGCGGGTTGGTAGATGTCACATGTCTTGGGTTTGTTTTATTTTTCTGTGTCTAGGACATGCCGACTTCCCACTATGTTTCCCTTACTTTCAATGTTTACCTTTACCTTGCTTTTTATTTGGTGTTACAGGAAGCCTGCTAAATATGATGATGAAAAGATCAGGACCTGTCCTATCAATGAGGCCACCACCAGCACCCTACCAGCACATAACAGTGGCTCCCACGTTCATAGATAATTGCCACAGTACACCTCAACGTAATTGTGTCGCTCTTTTTATCGGAATTCATTACACGTGTCACCACTTTGTAAGCGGCCAGCGATGGCTTGCAGACTACAATGTAAGCTTGAGTTATTAGGTGTTACGGTTGAAAACCTAGAAAAAACCCTCATCATCTTTGTGACTGACTGTACTTTGGGCAATCAATTTTGAGGTGAATTAATAGACGATGCGGAAAAACTAAGAAAATTGAATACGCGACGTTACGAGCCTCGACGCAGGAGTCATTCTTCGCCATGTGCCCTTTTCCCAAATATGTTGGGGTTGGATTTCAGTCTAGCCAGATGCAGCTGAATACCAGTATCTTTACGAGTGACTTCCTAAGGTTATTATAAGGTTCATTGGAAGACCAGCGTCATACAACATCTGTCCACCAATATTACTGAAATGAACCTTTTTGGGGCAGCCTTTTTATTTCTAAGGGCCGCAAAATACAAATTGTAGGTCGTGGTTTTAAACCAAGGCAGGCGCTTTACTTTGTGTTAATTATTTCGTCACTACTGCTCTCAAAACGGTGATGGAAAACCTCGTGAGGAAACCGGCATATCCTAGAACCAAAACTTCGAAGACATGTGACATCTACCAACCTGCATTGGGCTCGCGTGATGGATTTCGACCTACACCCTCTCACAGAGAGGAGGCCTGTGTCCAAGCAGTGGGACATTATTGGCTAATGCTATACCTCTTGGATAAGTAGTCCCAAAAATAACTGTCAAGCATTCTATTTTAGGCTTGAACCCCAAAAAAGTAAATATTGTGTTTGGTTCATTGTCAAGTTTAGACCACGGTCTTAGTCAAATACAGGTGTGGCTCTGCCTTGCTTATAACTTTTGACTTATAAGAAATGATGCAATTATGGTAAATAATCTTCTAGCATTTATCATCATTACGGCTGCATCTCGGCGAACTTTTAGATTAATGGCGTTATAATTCCAACGTTAATCAGCGGACTAAAACATGGTTTCTTTCACACCTAACGACAATGGCACCATTATGGTGGTTCACACATTAAATTATGAGTTTTTGTGCTTCATATGTTATGGATTGCGAAGAGTACAGAAATGGATTTAGGATATCGTAAGTTTGATGGTTCGTTCCCACGTTTATCATTTCTGTTTTGACATTTTGATGGCAAAGTTCTTGCCATCGATTGGTGGCAATAATTAGAAACAATGATCATTATTTTAGACACCTAAATTGATAGGGTTGTAGGCAAGTAGATTAATTATTTCCTGTACTTGTAAGGCGACCCCCACCACTAGGGTTGCCAACCGTACTCTAAAATAGAGTATTGTACTCTATTTCATGTAGTTGTACCTACTATAGAATCTGTAATACTAATAGAGTACGCTAAAATACTATGTTTTGCGCAATATTTACTGTAATATACCAGTCATGCATGCCCATTGTGTTAACCCAAAAATTTAACTGTTTACTGTTAATATTTTCATTAAAGTTAATAAAAAAATGAGCACTTAATCTACATTAACTTAGATTTAGAATGTTTGGAGTCATACAATTCTTTTAAAAATAATGAAAAATTGTTATGTGCCGCAAAAGCTACAAAAATAACTATTTTAAAAATAAATAAATGTACACTATTTTATAAGATGGTACTCTTTATTTACCCTCTCTGAAATCAGATAATATTTTCTATTTCTATAAAAAAAATTGACAACCCTGCCCACCACCGACAATCCGTCAGCTTTCAAAGAAAGAGTGAACTGTTATCTTCTGGGCTTGCTTGTTCCAATGTGGATCTGCTCTTAGCTCTCTGCTGCTTAGTAAGAAAATGTCAGCAGTATGCTGTCCGTATTGTATAGCGACAAGCCTGGTGAAAACCAGCAACTAGCCACTACAGACTGTAACGCTGTTTGGTAGGTCTAACAAATAGGGATGTTTTAACAAATAGGGATGTTTTAACGAATAGGGATGTTTTAACAAATAGGGATGTTTTAAAAAATAGGGATGTTTTAACAAATAGGGATGTTTTCACAAATAGGGATGTTTCCTGGGTATAAAAATAATAATTCTATTTAGTCCGTAATTTAGACTATCAAAAAAATTACAAAGATAAAATGCATCAAATATCAGGAGTGGAGACTTGTTACGTCACTAAACGGTACAAAGTGTATCGAGGTGTGACGTCACGCGAACTTTTAACACACTGTATCGTCCTTATTTTTGGTTCACTAGACAAAAGAAAAACCAGCCAAGTGCGTGACTGAGTTCGCACATTTAGGGGTCAGTATTTTTGACTATTTGTATGGCTTTGGGTCAACAAGATCCTTATACTGTGAAAATTTGAAAACTGTAGCTCCTACCGTTTGGCTGTAAAACCTGTGTGACAGATGAGGGACAGACAGACAGACGGACACTTGAGTGACAGCAATAGGGCTCCGTTTGGACACTTCAGGTACGGAACCCTAAAAATACCTACGTGTCCAATATTTTTTCGTAATCTAACTGACGGACTAATTAAGTAGATTTATTTAGGAAACTAGCTTACTGTGCAGTATGTGGTCCAAAAAAAACGATTTATTTATTAACAGCTTCTGCTTCTTCTTCTTCTTCGCATGGAATTAGTAATTTCCCCATTATAAATTATAATAATAATAATATAATATTCTACAACTATCACACAACGCCATCTAGTCCCAAGCTAAGCAGAGCTTGTGTTATGGGTACTAGACAACTGATAAACATACTTATATATTTCTAAATACATACATATTATAGATAAATTACACCCAGACACAGAACAAATGATCGTGCGCATTACACAAACATTTGTCCTGGGTGGGAATCGAACCCACGACCTCCGGCATAGCAGTCAGGGTCACTAACCACTAGACCAACAGGCCAGTCAAAATCATTAGTACTTTCCCCATTATAAATTATAGCCTATGTGCTATTCCAGACTAGAATCTATCTCTGTGGCAATTTTCATCCACATCCGTTTAGTCGTTCTCGCGTGATTGAGTCACAAACATCCATCCAAACTTTCGCATTTATAATATAATAACTTCTGCCAGCGGCTTCGCCTGCGTGGATCCATTCAGTAGTTTTTGCGTGAAAGAGTAATAAACATTCATATATCCCCAAAAACTTTCACATTTGAAGCATATTTAGTTATGAATGTTATGATGATGAAAAAAACACAAGAAAAAACTCCCTGACACAAAATCTCGTAAATCTCTCCAAAAAGCGAATAATTAAATAGATGTTTTAATTGCCCAATCAAGGCCCGGGTGCGTTCATAAATCATGTGAATCTTAATAGTTAATTACTCGCCCGTTCCATAGAGGTTTGAACAGAGACGTTCTTTATGAATACGCCTTCATTAACCGACACTTGTCTTCTGCTGGCCCCCTAACCATTTTATTATTGTCTCATGGTTTTGCGAGTTAAAGAGTGCTATTTTCAGTTTATCGATTTATGTGATTGGTGTCTTAAATGCTAGATTATGGTTCATTTATTTTAATTAAGAGTTTTTTAAACTCTAATTAGTGACTCGTTCAAACCATTATTTCAACATTTTTCCTTTTTGAATTGTTATTTAACTAATCATCATCATTTCATATGAAAGACGTCTTCTGCTGGACATATGAATCCTCCAAGCGCCATCAAATCTACCAGTCATGTGTTTTTCGTATTCAGTAGATTTCTGCGCCTTTGTTATTTCACCCGTGTCACCGGGTACACCTTATTTGAACACTTCAAAACTCAGAACAAACGCCTAGCATAATTCTAAATACAACGAACGCAGTCCAAAACAAAGTTATAAAGTTAAGGTCCTATGTTCATACACTTTTTTTAAAGGGTGGGAAGTCATCAAACAACTTCTCCCGCTTTGGGTGGAGCGTATCAGACTCTTACTGACTAAAACACACTTTCTCCGCGGTGACTACTTCGATCACTCTCGCGACGCTGGATACACTAATAATACACTTATGTTCACAAAATGAATCTATCGCACTCCAAAATGATTTCACAAAAACAAATTCCATTTTCCAATTAAAATTATAGCTAATTTGCAGCACATTTGGGCAGCATGACACTTGGCATTGATTGGCGCATTGTGCCAGTTCGTGCCACATTGTGCCACACTGTGCCACATTGCCACCCGAGTGCCTGTCACTCAAACAAACATGGGTTTAACTTGTAAACAATGCGCATCACTGCTTTTGTCAATGGAGTTTGAAATGAAAGTGGGATAAGTTTGGAATTTTAGTTTGTGTGTGTCTAACGTTTCTGTTAAATATTTTTGGAGATGTTATAAGTTCACATTGTAGGTTCTTATTATATCATTATACTATAATATCCGAGGGTGAGGTACATGAAATCATAAACTTGTTTGCAAGTTAATCACGGAATTATTCATATAAAAATTACTTTTACTTTCTTTTAAAATTCATTCGCGCCTATCGCTACCTAAATCTATCTGAAAATCTTATTTATTTTAAGCCTCGATTTATTGTTAATTTTTTTAATTAATAATGTGCCATGAGTTTAAATCCCTCTAAAAAGGTCTAGATAAAAGAGTCTCTACAATACTTTAAAGAGTGAGTTTAAGTTTATCACGGTTAAGTTTAAAAAAAAAACCAGCCAGGTGCGTGTTGGGCCACGCACATTATAGGGTTCCGTAGTCGCTTGTTATAATATGCAGACTTAGAAGGAAGCTTTATGTTTATTATTAAGAACTTATTAATTGAGTTCGCGTTTACTTTTAAATAAAAACAAAAAAAGGTTTTATTTTGTAGCGCGTAGTCTCATCTTTAGTCTTAGGTAATGTAATAATATGACGTAGCCCGTAAGTTAATCTAAGTCCTCTCAACCACTGTATACCACACCAGTCGCTCAGTAAACCTTCACCTGAGAGCACACTCTTTCATTTTCCAAACTTCTGATACATACAACACGCACCAATCACTCTTAATGGCGTTTTTTTCCAAAATTGTACATATTTAATACCTTTTTTAAATATAAATTACAAAAAAAAGCTTCATATAACTTCATCAAAGCATTTTTTTCTAAGAATTTAGTGTTTTATACGAAATTTTCCAAGTAGGCTTTAAACTTAGCCATGATAGGTTTCCTTAAAAGTTCGTTTTATATGCTACCATCACGATCTTTGTCAGATTTATCAATTCAACAGTTTAGCTTGAAGCTAGAACAAAAAATATCACTTTTAACTTATATTCTAATATTTCGCAAACGAATCTCTGAATCGAAAAATAGTCTTCACAACCCCCAATGATTTTGAAAGACCTATCCAAAGATACTTCACACATAGGATAGGCGAGAAAAAAAAAGTCATTCCCACTTTACATGTGCGGGAGATACCATAAAAAAGATCTTTAAAAAAATTTATTGTTTCGCTTTTGTCGCCTGTTTAATAGTATATATACCCATGCAAAATTGCATTTTTCTAGTACTAACAGTCTCTAGACTATGTTTCGGACGGACTGACCGAAACCATAAAAGTCCTTAGTCGTTGTTAAGACTACAGAACCCTAAAAACCAGTAGGTTTTCTCAACTCACTTTAAAACTTTTTTAGAAAAGTGCACAGGGATCAAACTATGAAAATACTGAAAATATCTAGAAATATTTAATAACGTGGCAGCTTACACACTTTTATTTCATACCGTAGTATTTTTTTGTACTTATTATCGTATCGCACTATCACGCGACTACCAAGTACACAAATAATAAGCATTCAAAAATATACTATGCAAGTTCTGTTCTGCCTAGCCTTTTCCTAACCAGATGCAGCTGAATACCTGTATTTTACAAGGAGCGACTGCCTATCTGATCTCCACAACCCAGTTACTGGGTAATACCTACGATACCCCTTGGTAAGACTGGATGTCAGACTTTCGGGCTTCTGACAACCCGTAACGACTGTCAAAGATCCACGATTGACAGCCGGATCCAAAGGCTCAACGTGCTTTCCGAGGCACGGAGGAGTCTCGGTGTATAAAGATGGTCACCCATCCACGGACCAACCCCGGCAAGCGTAGCTTAACCTAATTATGTTATTATTTTTTATTATTACAGTATAGTTATTACTTTAGCCACGAGCTCCTCTCAAAAATATACTATACGAGTAAGTATCCAAAAATGCAAGATTTGTACTTCTGCCACTTTCTCACCCAGCCGCTACCGCCTACCGACACTAAAATTATCCAATAAAATTGGATTTTGTGCGGTACGATGCACTCGCAACAGACAATGACAAGTCAATCATTTTCGCATTATTTCCCAACGACAATACTCGGGCTTAGTGCACTGACGGACAAATTTTAATCTTAAAATGATGGATTTATTATATAAAAGTTTTTTTTTTCCTTTTTTTTTTTTGTTTCTTAAATCTGAAAGCAGGTGTTGTTAGGCCAGGATTACAAGTATACACTTGTCAAAGGTTTTTGATTGATTGTGGGATTTTGTTAGGATCATATTGAGTTTGTAATTGTGAATATAAACAGAGCGAAACGTGATATTGTTGGAAAATATTAAAGAATTTCAAGATGTGTCTATCTGTTATATAGGCGTGTTACTAAATTGTCTTGATGTTTTTTTCTTGAGTGAACAATAATAAATGCAATTTTATTTTATATATGTAATAATTTCAGTTTTGTTTTCATATTTTTTTATTTTTATTATTATCATCACGTACGTGATCTTGTATTTAGTATCTATAATAAGCTCTGTATGTCTTATTATCATCAGAAAATAATTAAAAATGGAGATTTATATAAGTAAGTCAACTTCATAAATAACTCGTCAAACGAACTGGTACGATATCTTTCAAACCCTTTTCTATACTATGTTTGTTATACCGCGGCCTTCCATTTTTTTTTTTTTGGGTTGGTGGGAAATCATTCAATGAGATCTCCCCACTCTGGGTGGAGCGGGAAGGCGTGTCAGACTCTTACTGACTAAAACCCACCCCTGCTCCTTCCCTGTCTGAGTGCCCAAGGGTGCGGTACTCATTTTCAGAATTTATCCGCTACCCCTACGCATGCAGGTACCGGCCACGATGGGCCCCGTCAGTGGTGGCTGACACTAATCTCTTTGAGGCTCGCGTGGAACACTACGCGCCGTCCACTCACGGGCCTGGTGCTGATCGGACGGCGAGCTACCCACTGCTCGCCGTCCGCAGGCCTGGGACAGAAAAAAATCCTCGATTTACTCTCTTCCCAGAACAACAAACACAAGCACAAGCCCACATACATTGCACTTCACCCAAACAGCATTATTTAACAAAAACAAATTATTTCGTCCCATTCATACACAATACGTCAATTATCATGAATGCACTCACTCCCGCTGATTTTCTTTTAAATCGTTCAACAAAAGGTTAAAAGTGACTTAAGCCTGTTTGCCAGAGGTGTGGTAATCCCTTTAAGTTCATCGGCTTAAGATTTTTTTCTTAGGTTTGAAGAGATGTAAGTACATTAAATCTTGTGTTGAGGATAAGACGGAGATACATCCGGTTCATAGATGTTAGTGTTTCATGGATTTTGCAATTTGGTTGTAGCTTTCTATAGACGTTTTATTTCTACGTCGACGTTAGGATAACTTTTATTTTTGTGGTGACTATATACTAGGTATTGTGAACTAGGTCTGTGTTACGACTAAACCGATGATATAAAACTAAGATCTTCTTTTTAGGGTTCCGTAGTCCTAACAGGGACAAGTCAGAGATTTAATTGCAAGGAACACTTATAGTTTCGGTCTGTCCGCCTTTTTTAACCGACTTCAGAAAAAGGAGGAGGTTCTCAATTCGTCTGTATTTTTTATTTTATTTTATGTGTAATAACTTTTTACTACGTGAACCAATTTTGAAGATTTTTTTTTTAATTTGAAAGCTGTTGCTTCACATGTGGTCCCATTTGGTGAAGATCTGATGAAGAACATCGGAGATACACAATGGAACTATTCAAAAAATGATAGCATACCTTCCAGAATTGCTGCAATCGTATGTCTGTATATTGTTTTCACCACTTCACAACATTACATCACGCTGATACGCTTTGAAGAGGTATACAGATTTGTGCAGTTCACCCTGATATGTTCAATTTCCCTATTTTTGGGGCTATCATGTCGGGCATAACTTTACTATTAATTTAGTTTTAGAATGGGGTACAACAACTAAAAAGTGAAAAATAAAAAACTTTTTACAAAAAAAAATACAACCGACTTCCATTTAAAATACTAAAAAATGCAAAATAACTTTAATTTCGGAAGTCGGTGTCAAATAACGAAGAAACCAAACTAGAAACACCGACTTCCGAAATTAAAGTTATTTTGCATTTTTTAGTATTGTATGTATTTGTAGTATGGAAGTCGGTTGTATTTTTTTTGTAAAAAGTTTTTTTTTTTTTTTTGTAGTGTGGGAAATCATCCAATGACTTCTCCCGCTCTGGGTGGACCGGGAGGGCGTGTCAGACTCTTACTGACTAAAACCCACCCCTATTCCTCCCTGCCCTGAATGCCCAGGGGCGAGGTAACTCTTTCGAATTTATCCTCAACCCCTAGGCAAAGGAGGTCAAATTTTCTACATCGGTGGGGTTGAGGACCAATATGTTACATGAGAGACACCTCAATGAGGACACTCTTTCAACTCAGTCACAAGGACCTTCAATATCGGCACGACGCCTTCACCGGACGACGATTCGCCGTATTTATTGCCGCAAGGGTTAGACCAAGGGTTAGACTTGACTGGGGGAGGGGTCGAGACTTATCCACAATAGCTTCACACCAGAGCTTATTGCTTCAAAACCAGGGTTAGGCTTAGAACAGCCCTACCCCTGACCACTGTCTTACTGTGTAGAAACGGACCTCCCCGGTCTGTCCGTCTGCCCGTCCGAGGCATAGCGTAGAGACTTTGTACTAGAAAGCTCCAATTTTGCATGGGTATGTTAATGGCTGATCTGTCAGACAACAGACACAAAAGAAAATCTATTGTTCGTGTACCGGTGACCTGCGTGACAGATGAGGTAATATGGAACCAGTGATTATTAGGATATTATAACAAATGACCGGTCAGTTTGAAAAATGCCCAATATGAGAGGGCAGTGTGATAACAACTATTGAAATAATCAAATTGACCGGGATTTTTTTATAACGCTAGTCATTTAGGGGGCAGAACAATTAAAACCAGATTTTACTACTTTAATTTTTATTTCAAACGTAGAATCAATATTCTAAGGAGATGTAATGTGCTAACGACGCGGCGACGGTCGTAAATAAGGAATGACGACGGAGCCCCCCATAAGGTGAGGTAGACGACGGAGCCCCACTTTGCCGCTTTGATACGTATAAAACACAAAAACCATTGAAAAAAATACTTAGATGAAGTTATATGAAGCTATATTTAATATTTAAAACGGGTAGTAAACATGTAAAAAGTTGGAAATTATACCTTTTTTTTTCGTTTTTAATTTAAACGTTCTTGTCCGTAAAATCATGAACTAAATTAATATGTTCATAGTAATAAACATAAAGCCATGTCCACATGTTATAACGGGTGACTACGGAACCCTACGCTACGCGTGGCCCGACACACACTTGTTTTAGATTTTTTCGTTAGGAAATCCTCATGACTACGCTCTATCTGGGGAATAAATCCTAGAAACCAAAGAGGGACCAGTGCCGACTGGTCTCTTTGCAAAATAATTCTTTGGTGTTCTTCCTGGTACCGTGAGACAGGGGTGTAATGAATCTACAATATCTTTATAAGTACCTTTTATTTTGTTACTCCTTCTGCTGTTCTTTTCTGTTTAATTAATTCATTGCAGGATCCAAGACATTTGAATCGTTTCTCCGGGACTCGTCGAGCTTCATTGCCTGGGCTTTTAGCTCTGGTGGTCGCCACTGTTGATTATGGCTTTCAGGAGTTGCAGTGGCTGAGAATAGCGTGGTGACCTTATAAAAAAAAAACCGGCCAAGTGCGAGTTGGACTCGCGCATGACGGGTTCTGTACCAAATGAGGGAATTATCAAAGAAATCTGATTTATCAATATGTTCGTAAAAAATACGTAATAATAAACATTATCATCAAATTTTAAGTTTATTGGTCAGTGGGAAGTTAAAAAAAATTTCGAAACAAAATTTTGTGACTGACGACGGACAAACAGACAGACGGACAGACGGGCAGACGGACACGTGAGTGACAGCAATACCCTGAAACTAGAGGGTAAAATTATAGTTAATTAGTAGGTTTACACTTATTCTTATGTAAACCTACTAATTTACTATCATTTTAGCCTCTCAGCCGAACTTATTAAGATCGTGTAACACCATACAAAATTGCCCATTACCCACTAACTTTTTGCCCCATTACACCTTAAAAGGTGTCATCAAAGAAACTTGGAACGGTATGTCACACACATTACACATTTCTCCACGAACTAATAACCACTAAGAACAATGCGTTTATAATGGAGATATCCAGCTGCTTATCCCCGTGTCGCTAATTTTCAACGTTGATAATGGTTACCAAGTAAAGCACATAATTTATAATTAGTGAAATTTCACCACCATTTTTAATACAGGGTGAATGAGTAATGGACACATTGAAAGGCAGTTAACGTCAAACCTCATGAAGTCATGATCACCTCATCACATAATTGTTTGCTGAGATGACATCATAATCATTGGTAATGTTCCCACTGCTGGAACATAGAGCTCCTCTCTGTGGGAAGAATGGGCTTTAATCCACCACGCGGGCCCTGTGCTACTTGGTGGATGTCACATGTCTTCGAATTTTTGATTCTAAATGCTGCGGCAATGCCGCATGCTACATAAATTGTGGCGTTCATTTCATGTTTATTCACTTTTATATCATGCAACATAGCAAATTCGTGCTCAATGATACATAATAATAATAATACATAGGTATATTGTACCTATGTGGTGTAAATATTAGCTTGGGAGTGTTTCGGCTTTGCGGCATGCGGCAATGCCCCACAGTGTTGCCCAGGCGTAAAGCAGCCTTAAGGCGTTATTAGCTGCCAACGACCTTGAGTGGCTAGCTTGCGTGTTCTGCGCTGAGCTCACGTAACGCGTCGTATGTCCACCCATAAATAGGACTCGCCCATCAAGGAACGCTGTCCGAAATTAGACGCATTATTAATTTACTACACATAAACTACAAGTATTAAACTAAAACACTAAAACAAAATTATAAATAATTAAATGATCTTTAAAATGGTGCCGGTTTCATAAAAATACGCTTTATAGTTTTTGCGTGATTCTCAATTGTTTATCCACGATAGACATAACTTTACAAATTAATTACACTATGTTATAAAAATATAATTTCAAATATTCTGAAATCAAATTACGACGGAAATTGTCTAGAGTAACATATATTTTTTTCAAAGAAATAAGACTAGTCGTTTAGACGTGATGTTCAATTAAAAACCATTAAAAGTTGTATAACTGCGCCTTAAGGCATTCTTGTTTCCTCACGATGTTTTCCTTCACCGTTTTGAGAGCAGTTAAGTGTTAAGCTGTTAAGTTAAGTGCCTAGGTTCAAAACCACGACTTACGATACGTAGGTACCAATGTATGTCGGAGCCATTACCACTGGGCTACCACTGCTTTATACGACATCAACAGACAAACAAATCGCACTTGTGATTTGGTTGATAACAAATTAAACTGCTTTCCTAACTTAAACTGTGTTTGGTGATGTAATTATTTTTTGCAGCATATCTATGTTTCAAAAATCTGCCTACCCTTTTCCCAACTATCTTGCGGTTTGGCTGCCATGGTAACCGGTTGCACCTGAATACCAGTATTTTACATGGAGCGACTGCCTATTTGACCTTCACAACCCAGTTACTGGGTAATACGATACCTCTTGGTAAGAGTGGTTGTCAGACTTTCGGGCTTCTGACGACCCGTAACGTCAGAGTCAAAGATCTACGATTGATAGCCGGGACCAACGGTTAACGTGCTTTTCAAGCCACGGAGGAGTCTCGGTATGTAAAGATGGTCACCCATCCATGGAGCAATCCCGGCAAGCGTAGCTTAACCTGATAGATCAACCCGTGCGGCTATTATTACTTTCTAAATCTACGTTTATGTTTTGAATATTATAGGGTGCATGCCGTGTATAAAGTTTCTATGATTATAATTTTCTAATCGCATAATAAGAATGTGACTTGGCTTATAAGTTATTTAAAACAAAATCAGGGTAAAAAATCCAGTTGTCCAAATTACATCCTAATTTTTATAAAGGGATAATTCCACACTGGCAAAGCCGCTGGCAGAAGCTACTGATATTTTAAAATACGCAAGTTTGGATTTTTTTTTTTGGAAATATTTGTTACTCAATTACGCCAGAACGGCTTAACGGATCTGGATGAAAATTGGTACAGCCTTAGATTATAGTCTGGAACAGCACGCAGGCTATAATTTATAATGGGGGTAGTACTAAATCCACGTGGTTGAAGTCACTGGCTTATGCTGGCAAAGCATAAATTATTTAAGATAGATTTCAGAAATTTTCCTTAATCAATATTTTCGATAAATATCCAAAAAAGGCACCCTGTATATCATAATCATATGAACCCTTAAAGTTAAAAACATTGTCCCATCATTACTAACTCTTCTTATGGAGAAAACCAGGTAATTCAGTGTTTTTCACTACAGCTAACTTCTCAAGTGCCCTTTAAATAATCATGCAAATTATAAATTAACAATACATACAATGTCAAAATAATAGTTATTATACTTATGTTAACATGTTTTAATGTCTGTGAAACAATGATTAAGGATACTTTAGTTCGAGTAATTGTGTTTAAAAAGGCTGATCATTTATTACGAACGAGGACCGTGAAGGAATTTGTGGGCCAAAAATTCCTCCACAATTTGAACACTAGAAACAAGCACATACTACTTGCTCCTTCCCACCGTCTTCGTAAGGTTCATGGTTCGTTTGTGGGTCGCGGTATCCGCTTTTACAATAAGCTGCCCCTTTCTTTTGACCTGCCTTTTAATGCATTTAAAACTAAAGTTAAATCTAGTCTCTGTTCGAAGGCATACTATTCCATCAACGACTATTTAGATGATAAGAATATTTGGTCGCTGTGTTGAACGGAAGACAATGTTACACTTGATTTCTTCCTCCATAATTAGCTTGATTTCTTTCTCAGCATCACATGCCCATACCACGACAACCGATTTCCATACAACTTTTCAGTCAGCGGTGCCACTTTCAGACTTCCTCTTATACACTCATTCCTAATTCTAACCATGCGCGTAACACCACACATCGCTCTTAGCATCAGCATTAAAATCCGATCAGTAGTTTTAGAGTTTATAGCAAGCAAACAGACAGACGCGGCGGGGGACTTTGTTTTATAATATTATGTAGTGATAACACTCCTCCAAGACTCAATGATCGAAAGTCCAATCACAACTGTCGATACAGAAGTCGCAACGTGATGATCATGACCGCTGTCAAGAGTGTTACGACGAAGAAAGCTAGAAGATCTACGCCAAAACTTTATTTACCTACCTACTCTTCGATTTTTTCATGCATATTCAACGACTCATAGTTTTTTGAAGTGAAATTTTTTTTAGCCACGTTGGGCAGTTTTGAGATGGAAAAGAACTCGCGGGCCACTGACACCGCTACGCGATATGCTACGATAGTGCTACGACTCGTAGCGTCGTAGCACTCGTAGCGGATTGCGAGGCGCGTTGGGCATTTTTGTTCAAGTGTTTTGTTTTCACTTCTGACGGTACTCCAGGAGTGCCAGTTTTTTTTGTTTTTTTTTTTTTAAAGCCTTGATACCACACTTGGAATTTCTCCTGTATCGTGGGTGCCTTTACAATTCCAGACCTTTTTTCTTGGGTGGGGAATCATCAAATATCTTCTCCCGCTCTGGGTAAAGCGGGAGGGTGTGTCAGACTCTTACTGACTAAAACCCACCCGTGTTCCTTCAGTTGCCTGTGCCAGGGGCGCGGTGACTCTTTAAACGCACCCGTGACCCAAATACCCAGACGTATTTTTTATTGTTGTCGGGGTGGAAAAATCTCATGGATGTCCTTCGCCTGGGGCGGGCGAAGGTGTCTGTCAAACTCCACCACCCCGGTGTTCCCTCATATACTTGAGTCGGGGGCTGCGGGTGAGAATGAGAGTTCCGCTACCCCGGACTAGTACCAGCCCGCTGTCTGCGGTTCTCGTCCCGTGGTGGGGAGTGAGGTTTTTACTCCCATTCACGTCTAAGAGAGGCGCGCGTGGAACACTACGCGCCGCCATCTCGGGTCCTGTGGGCCTAGTGTGAGTTTTTTAACGCGCTCGAACGCGTTTGCGTAAACGTTCGCTTATGTCAAATCGTATAGAAAAAAAGAGGTTACCCGCTATTGCCACCACGCGGCGCTTATACAGTTTTAGTACAAATTGACGTTTACGCAACCCGGTTCGAGTGCGTTAAAAAACTCACACTAGGCCCTCTGATTGATGGGCCCTGGGACAACTATCTATAGGTCATATAAATATTTGTTCTGTGCGGGAATCAACAGCGCACGCACGCAGTGCAACAGCCTATCACTCAGTCACTGCGCCAATTACCTTGTCGTCAAATAGCGCCATATAGTTTTACCTTACCAAAATTTGCAAAGCACAAAATCTCTTCACTTTGCGATTTGGGTCATTTGCTTAGTGCGTACATTAAGGTGTACGCACTGTTCCAAGAATATTCAATGATCCCAAGATAAGGCAACGTGGTCAAATAACTCTAGCTCTTTTATCGATAGTAGAGCAAAAGTAACCATGATTTTACTGCAACTGATTAACTAACCGTCGATAAGAATTCCCACTTATTCCGCTCTAGAAAAAAGCGCGTAAAATGGCTACCATTACTGCCAATTACCACTCAATAACCCTACACATAATACGCACTACAGAACTTCTATTTATTCATCTTAATTAATCTACACATGCATAATCTTGGATCGGGTCCTAGCACAGAGCACGGAACATCGTCTAGAATCTAGAGACGCCATTTTTGCGGCGGTACTTAAATGTTATTGTCAAGTATTTACATAGTATAGGTGGCGGCGACCTCTCGCGCCCGGCCCTGGTTCAGGCCATGGTACGGAGCCAGAGGGAATGGGAAGCAGTCTCCTCCTTCTGCGAAGCAGTAATGCTCACGAAGGCGGAGGCGCGACGGGTGAGGGAAGCTTAAGTGAGTGACCCTCACGGCCCAGGCCGCTACCACCGCAGAAGACGCATTGGGCGTAGGACGTCTCGAGACGATCTCCGGCCACCGTAGACCCGGGCCAGCAGACGACGAACAGTGGGTAACTCGCCGTCTAGCTGGGCACTCAGGCAGGGAAGGAACAGGGATGGGTTTTCGTCACTAAGAGCCTGACACGCCCTCCCGCTCCACCCAGAGCGAGTGATGTCATTGGATGATTTCCCACCCCACAAAAAATAAAGTATTTATACAGTAAAAGTTGCGGATTTCACTCACTAGATGCCAGTCTACACTATGCGTGTGTATACATACATAAATGGCACGAAAATGTCAAGGACAAGATTTTAAAGGGTATAAGTTTCGAATTTACTCCACTAGGTGGCACAGACTACGCCGTGCACGTTGCCTATAAAAGTTGAGTCTTCTTCTTCTTCCGAATCTATGATTTGCTTACTTTTTAAATACTTTGGGCCAAAAAACTGGCCACATTAATTGCAGCGTCAGTAGCATTCATCAGATCCTCCATAGTGCAGGTGTATGGGCACTTGGTGCATTCCAGTTTGTGAGCAATATTCTGAGGGAGGCCAACAAAAATATGTATGGATTATGTGAGGAGTGATATAAAAGAAAGGGAGGTCAGTGATAGAAAGAGTAGGCGAAACAAAACGTGCTGCGCCTACTCCAAATAACGTGGAAAAGTGGCAGAAACAAGATGTTTCATGGCCACGCAAGGAGTACCTCATGTCTATAGAAACCTTTTTACAAAAAAAAAAATACAACCGACTTCTATAAATAATACTAAAAAAAAATGCAAAATAACTTTAATTTCGGAAGTCTATGTTTCTAGTTTGGTTTCTTTGTTATTTGACACCGACTTCCGAAATTAAAGTTATTTTGTTTTTTTTTTTCTTTTATTTAAGGAAGTCGGTTGTATTCTTTTTTGTAAAAAAGATTTTTATTAGTATACCTACAAGGTGAAGACGGCAAAACAACGGTAATTCGAAACACTGACAATACTCATCAGGATGAACAACTTTTACCAACCAACACTGAAATCGCGAAAAAAAACCAGTTGCCCCATACGTTTATATTTACCAGTGGCTTCGCCCGCATGGTAAAAAGTAGCCTATTTTTTTATTTATTTTTCACTTTTTAGTTGTTATACCCCAGAACTAAAAACCACAATAAAATATGAAACGTTGAATTTAAACATACTCGTAATTGGAGAAAACCAAAACGTCATCTATGTATATGAATTTTTCGTTTTTGTTCAGTTTTTCAAAAAAATTATATGGGACCACCTCGGGAGTATATTCTTTCGGATAAAAAAAGAAATTTCGAAAATCGGTCCACAACTGACAGAGAAATCGGTGGACATACAGAAAAAAGAAAAAATAAATACATATAGTCGAACATAGAACCTCCTCTTTTATCGAAGTCGGTTAAAAAGCGCTCGTGTCGTTCATCAAGGTATCTCGGGTAAAATGGATAGTCATCCACCTTCCATTTTACCAAGATTCCTCCTCCGGAAAGTTTGGACAATCCCGTATCTAGCAATGACCGCGTTTCCATGCTCTGTGGGTCCTACAATTCCGTTTCTCCGATCGAACCTATCATGTAACTGTGTAGCATGCGATGAATGACTGTGTGTGTGCGCAACTGTAGCTGGTGTGTGTGTACCTGCTATTGTAATCTAGCTTCTACCAGCGGTTTCGCCCGCGTGGAAGACAAGGCAAGAAAATTATCCCAAAAAATCCCGGGATTAAAAGTATTCAATGTCCTGTCTACATTTTTATCCAAATCCTTTTAGTCCTTAAGACGTGAAGAGGTAACAAACAGACAGACAGAGTTACATTCGCATTTATAATATTGCTATTAGTATGGAAGGATGGTGTGTATGTGTGCTAAAAGGATTGTGCGTGTGTGTGCAGCTGATTGAATTTAGTAACGCAATCACTTTTATTGCCAGCAATTACTATTGAATGTATAATGTTTGCGCTAAGTTGCCATTTCAAGACGGTTAAGCGTGAGTCTAATATCTTGGGATGCGAACGGATTGAGTTGTTAATACAAATATAAGGTCTTTAACTAAAGATAAGCGTAGCAGCTGCAGTGGAACAGAACATTCTTAGGCACGTGTAAAATATATTTATGAGTGAAGACATTAACGTAAATTATACGAAAAAAGATATTTGTACTCAAACTTAGACTCCAATATGATGGTGATTGCCCGGGCCTGCGGACGGCGAGTAATGGGTAGCTCGCCGTCCGATCAGCACCAGGCCCGAGAGTCGACGGCGCGTAGTGTTCCACGCGCGCCTCAAAGAGTTGTCAGCAATTAGGACGGGTCCGTCATGGCCGATGCCTGCCCGGGGGTTGAGGATAAATTCGAGACAGAGTTACATCGCCCCCGGGCACTAAGGGCAGGGAAGGAAAAGGGGTGGGTTTTAGTCAGTAAGAGTCTGACACGGGAGATGTCATTGAATGACTTCCCAACCCAAAAAAATAAAAGGGGGGCGCTGAGACTCTTTTAAACACTCCCATTCGCTATGAGAAGGCTTCGACGCGTAGCGTCGTTGCACTAGTAGAGGATCATCCCATTTTCCTAGCCTTTGCCCAACTATCTTGGGGTCGACTTCCAGTCTGCAGCAGTATGTAGCTGAATACCAGTATTTTACATGGTGCGACTGCCTATCTGACCTCGACAACCCAGTAACTGGGTAATACGATACCTCTTGGTAAGACTGGTTCTCAGACTTTCGGGTTTCTGACGACCCGTAACGACTGTCAAAGATCCACGATAGACAGCCGGGACCAACGGCTTAACATGCTTTCCGAGGCACGGAGGAGTCTCGGTATGTAAAGATGGTCATCCATCCATGGACCAATCCTGGCAAGCGTAGCTTAACTTGATGGATCGACCTGTGTGGCTGTTATTACTTTAGCCACGAGCTCCTCATTTTTTTCGAGTCGGTGATTTACTTTATTTTATTTTGTCTGATCAGGGCGTGTCAGACTCTTACTGACTAAAACCCACCCATATTCCTTCAGTTACCTGCGCCAGAGCAGCAGTCACTCCTTCGATCACTTCTGCGACCCTGTTACCATATTAATAATATAAGTAGGATCTCATCTTTTTCCTACAAATCCGAATCCCCCGTTTTTCTCAAACATTCGCATACCCCTAAAAGCAGTCATTACATCTAATTTCAATTCGTGGATTAGCTATAATAGTTCGTTGAGTGATTTTTTCCTCGCGCGCAAACAATTACAGCTGAATCGTAATTACAGATCAATTCGCGCCATTTACATCATTAAGTACTTACGTACTCGTTAACAGTTAGTTCGTTAATTAATGTGGGTATTTAAGCTGCGATCTTTCTTGATCGTTTTTCCTTAATTACGAATCAGTTTTCTTCATTGAAGCGTTTGAGTTTGTGGAGGTTGATAATGTGAGGGACGGATTCGATGAACGATTAAACATTTTGGAATGGCACGAATGGATGTAAAGAGCAGGTGGAGATCGTAGAATAAGGCGGCCACTGATAATAAATATAATGATTTTGATATCCCCACACGACCACACATAAGGCGCAGTTATACGACTTCTAATGATTTTTAATTGAACATTACGTCTAAACGAGTAGTTTTATTTCTTTGAAAAAAATATATGCTACTCTAGACAATTTTCTTCGTAATATGTTATGTGAATATTTTAAATTATATTTTTATCATCATCATTTCAGCCGAAAGACGTCCACTCCTGGACATAGGCCTCCCCCAAGTGTCGCCACAATGATCGGTCCTGTGCGTCTCGCATTGATCGGCTACCCGCGACTCTCACCAGGTCATCGGTCCAATTTGTGGGAGGCCTTCCAACGCTGCGTCTTCCGGTACGCGGTCGCCATTCCAGAACTTTTCAGCCCCATCCACCATTTGTTTTGCGAGCAATGTGCCCTGCCCACTGCCACTCCAGTTTGGCGATTCTTCGGGCTATGTCGGTAACCTTAGTTCTCTTGCGGATATCATCATTTCTGATTCTATCACGCAAGGAAACTCCGAGCACTGCCCTCTCCATTGCCCTTTGGGTAACTGTAAGCCTTCTGATGAGGCCCATTGTGTTATATTTTTATAACATATTGTAATTAATTTGTAAAATTATGTCTAACGCGGAAAAAAAATTGAGAATCACTCAAAAACCATTAAGCTCATTTTTATGAAATATTTACTACTTTAAAGATAATTTTGTTATTTATATTTTAGTGTACGTGTTTTAGCATATCTGTTGATTGATGTATAATAAATTAATAATGCGTCTAATTTCGAACAGCGCTCCTTGATGGGGGTGTCCTATTACTGGGTGAACGTATGACGCGTTATGTAAGCTCAGCACAGAACACGCAAGCTAACCACTCAAGGTCGTTGATAGTTAATAGCGCCTTAAGTAAACCTGCCAGTTTTTTTTTTATTCAGCCTATATCACTTCGTCTGTCAAAACCAATCTAATTTGTTAAAATCCATCCATACATTTAGGCCACAGGGCGTGCCAAAGAAACATACATACGTACTTATGCACATACTCTCGATAAATATTACCCGCCGTCTGAAGCAGTCTGATATAAAAAACTTTTTTACAAAAAAATAGAACCGACTTCCAAAAAAAGTGCAAAATAACTTTAATTTCGGAAGTCGGTGTTCCTGTTTTGTGTTTTCGTTTTTTGACACCGACTTCCGAAATTAAAGTTATTTTGCACTTTTTTTGGAAGTCGGTTCTATTTTTTTGTAAAAAAGTTTTTTATTTTTCACTTTTTAGTTGTGACTCCCCATTAAACTGTGTTAACAATTCATAGACATACGATAGCAGCAATTGCGGTTGATTTGCTGTCAATTTTTGAAGAGTTCCGTTGTCTGTCTCCGAAACCCATCATCAGATCTTTTTGAAATTTAAATGGGACCATTTCGGAATAAACCCCTTTCGAACAAAAAAAAGAAGAATTTTGCAAATCCGTCAATATATGACAAAGTTATGCCCGAACATACATAAAAAAAAAAAAAAAAATACAAACATCCGAATTGATAACCTCCTCCTTTTTCGAAGTCGGTTAAAAATAACAACAGGCAATTTCTTGAATACAGCTTGTCGGCGAATACTGCACCGGAAATCATCACCCGCTGAAATTACAAGAGGAAGAGGTTTTATATCCCATAAACTCATATTCAGGTTTGCATCCTACCTATTAATATACAGGTATATATATATAAGTCTCTCAACATAACCATACAAAAAACCGGCTAAGAGCGAGTCGGACTCGCGCGTCAAGAAATCATATATATATATATATTTTTTTTAAAGTACCTCCAAGGTTTTCCTGTAATTTATAAGTAAAAAACTAATTTCTGTATTTTTTGGTACACTTTTTTGGTCTGCTAGCGGCTTTGCCCGCGTGAAATGAAGAAGTTTCATACAAAAAAAATCCCCCCTTTTCACCCCCTTTAAGGTCGAATTTCCAAAAACCCCTTCTTAGTGCTCCCAAACATTATAAAAGGAAGCCGTGTGCAAAATATCACATTTCTAGTCCCAGTAGTTTCGGCTGTGCGTTGACATGTCAGCTAGTCAGTCAGTTTATCCTTTCATATAATATAGATAGGCAGAATTACTGCAATAAGGCATTCTCTACCAGTCAACCTTTAGGTTAAGAAGACTACTCTGTGGTAGGTGTACAAATGTGTGAAATTACTATACTTACTAATAAAATATATAATGTCATCATCATTCTCCTGCCTTTATCCCAAATTTTATAGGGTCGGTGCAAGATGTCTTTTTCTTCCATACTCCTCTATTAGTCGTCATCTCTGTAGTCACCCCCTTTTTACCCATATCCTCTTTCACACAGTCCAACCATCGTTTCTTTGGCCTTCCCCTACTCTTATAGCCATCCACATCCATACACAAGACTTTCCTCACGACATTTTCTTCATTCCTCCGCCTTTGCCTTTTTCCACTGCCATTTTTCAGTCAGCGGTGCCACTTGCAGAATTCCTCTTATGTACTCATTCCTAATTCTATCCATGCGCGTAACACCACACATCGCTCTTAGCATTCTCATCTCAGCAGCATGCAATTGCTTTTCATTCGTCCCTTTTGTGACCCAACATTTTGAACCATATAAGATAGCCTGCAGGTCTGACCATTGTTTTATAAATCTTCCCCTTAAGTTTAAGAGGACTGCGGGAGTCGCAGATAGTCCCGGTTACCTGCCGCCATATCTCGCCATCGCTTTACACGAGTGAAGCGAGATACCGAAAATTGGAGCAGTCTGAGAGAAGCCCGCCATCTACCGCTATAGCTTCAGAACTGGAGAGACCGCCGAAATGGCAAAACATGTATTCAGTTTTGGTTCTGCTGAATTTCAAGGCAACTTTCTCCAGCTTCTTTTGCCATTTCTCCAATCTGCTCTGTATGTCAGGTCCATCTTCACCGACCAGAATAATGTCGTCGGCAAACAGCATGCACAAGACTGTCTCCTCCTGTATTTCCGACGTGAGAGCGTCCATAATCTACAGGAAGAGGTAAGGACTTAAAGCCGACCCTTGATGCAAGCCCACAGCCACACTGAACTCATCGGTGTTGCCAGCAGCCGACCGGACGTAGGTACTAGATTGTCTGTACATAGCACGAAACAACTCAACATACTTCCCAGGCAAACTTTTCTCTTTCAAGCCCACCACAACACATCCCTATCATACGCTTTCTCAAGATCAATGAACACCATGTGCAAGTTCTTGTGCACACGTCTGTACTTCTCGCACAATTGACGGAGAGCAAAGGTCCATTGTCTCTCGACCTGGCATAAACCCAAACTGGTTCGGGGTAATCTCATTCTCCTCTCGCAATCTTTTCTCTGTCACTTTCTCCCATTCTTTCATATTATGTGACATGACCTTTATACCTCGATAGTTTTTGCAGTCCTGTACATCCCCTTTATTCTCGAAGATGGGCACTAGCGAAATATTGCACCATTTTTGTGGGATCACTTCTTCATACAACCACTTATTGAAGAATAAAGTCAGCCATACATTTTCTTCTATGCTTCTTTCAAATTATCATTTCCGGTTTCTACATTCTTGCACATTTTCATTCCACCACCATGTATCCTTTTCTATCATGCCTTTCCCTTGCGATTCTCCAAACACATCTTTTACTACTCGCCTTATATAATCCGCCATCTCTTTCCAACATTCACAGATTTTCCTTCCATATCCTTCATTTCTATCATTTTATCTACCACTTGACTCCTCATTTTCTATCGTACGCCATCTGATTTTGGGTGGGGGCCGTTCTTTGTCCCTACTGAACGAGACACTGACTGTTACGTCCATCATTATGAGCCTGTGTTGAGAGACTAAGTCTTCGCCTGGCAACACTTTACAGTTTTTGACTATTTTGAGACTGTTTCGTCTCACCAAGAAAAAGTAAATTTGGGTCGCGTGCTGGCCGCTTTTATAAGTGATCAGGTGTTCGTCCTTCTTTTTGAACAAGATGTTAGTTATTGCCAGGTCATTAGCCGAAGCAGCTTGCAGCAATGTCTCGCCATCAGTATTAGGTACTGTCTCCGTGCCCCCAACCACCATACACTCTCTCATAACCATACTTCAGACTTCCTACATGCCCATTAAAATCACTCGCCACAAACACCTCTTCACTCTCCAGTACATTCATTATTTCATCACACAATCGAAGTCCTTCCAAAACTTCTTTTTTACACTATCCTCACATCCCGACTGGGGTGCATACGCACTAACAACAGTTACTATCATTCTCTCCACAACCACTTTAACAGCTATGACTCTATCACTAACTTACTCTTTTAACATCCACCACACATTCTTTTACTAATAAAATACATGTATAGCATATATAAAATAATAAACTAGTAAATATGACTAATACCAACTATTATAAGAACTCAAAATACAATAATTACAACGAGGACCAAACTAAATTTGAGAGGACTTAAGTACTTAGTAGTTCCGTTACTTTTAATTTTTTGGATGTCAAGTGGAAGCACGTTCCAGAGTTTTTTTTATTAGAAACAGGGTATGAGTTAGGCATAAACATTACACTATTATTAAATCATCAATTAGGACAACTTGCAAGTTTGTAACATATATTTTTTACTTACTACTAATGTCAACTGTCACTCAGTCATGCCACGCTCCCATGTAGGTAAAGCAAACACGCTTTAATATTATATCCCCCCGCCAATTAGCAAAGAAAACCTATTACGAACTTAACTATGTAGGTACATTTAAAACAATTAAAACCAATAGAGCAATACATTTCAGGTAAGAATATTTAACCCTACAAAGTATAATAATGCGAACGGTAATGACAACGGTCGCAAAAAAACCCGAGTGATCCCGACTCCCGAGTGTTCGAAAAAGTTTGAAATTCAAAAAGAAAAAAAGCCCGCTACTCGCTACTCGAGACCCGTTGACACAAACTACAGAAATGGGGCCGAGACTCTCTTAACTAATTTCTTCCAACGCTACCGTATACAGAGAGTGTTAATTGCCCTGTGCGACAGAGATGGATATACGAATTAGCACAATGTGTGAAAGGGACAGTCGTTAACACGGCAGGAAAATAAAAAGTTGTTCATACCAGTTGGAGCACACACACAGTAGCGAAGGCTCGTTAAGTCACTGCTTTTAACCCTTTAATGAGTGTTTATGTTTGATAAAAAACATGATTTTAGTGTAACTGTTTATTTTACTGTCTGTATCGACTTTCGTGACTGTTAAGTGAGGAATTTTACTAATTTGTTTAATTGTTTTTAAATTTAAGATAATTATTGCAAATATATGCGATATATTTTATGTTCTTGGTTATTTTTTATAGCGTTAGAGCTTCAGCTGCTTTTTTCTGCTTATTGTACGAATTTGTGTGGAAAAACTGGTTTTGTTACTCGACTAGCATTAAATGATCTGTTTATTAATGCAATTAATGTTTTATTTTGTAGAACAAACTGTGTTACTCATATCAAAACATGAAAATTAACTTACGACTTTGGATAATTAATTAAGTAATTATTTATAGAGTGTTGATCATTGGGTATTCTTCGCTTATCTATTAGGCCAGCGCGTATTGATAACATGCCCAGAACTTTTAATTACACAGTGAATAGATACATGCATGTTTGTTATGTACGGCATGTCTTTGCACAATTAGATATTTAATAAGGTCTTGTCCTGGGTATAAAAATAAAAATTCTATTCAGTCCGTAAATTAGATTATCAAAAAATATTGGAAACGTAATTTTTTGCTTTACCAAACCAATAAAAAATGACAAATATAAAACGCATCAAAGTTCAGGAGTGGGGGCTTGTTACGTCACACGAAATTTCATCGCAGAGTATTGTCCTCATTTTTGGTTTACGTAACCAAAAAAAAAAATACGTGTTCAATGTTTTTTGCTCAATTCGTTATTTTGTTATCTCACAGGGGTAAGTAGATATACGAGTACCTACGTGTATCGTGACATTATTTGGAATCTTAGACTATGAAAGGTTATAGACGGAGTGTCAAAATCCAGCAATCTGAAGTACCAGAATGAGACACCGGCTTGTATCTGTACACGCGAAATAAGCTCACATAGACAAAATGAGAAGCCGATACGTCATCGTTACGTTCGTCAAGGTCACGCACACATTTTAACGATCCTGCTTCATTTAATGTCCAATGACGTTCCGTCTATAAACTTTCATAGTCTAAGATTTGGAATTTGATATTTAGAAAGAAAGAAAAGAAAGAAAATACGTTTATTTACGGTAAACATGACGCAAGAGACAGAGAAACACAACAAACAAAGAAAAGCTGGGGAAAATATGCGTCACATCCACGCAAAACGGCCATCGCTCAGCTTAGTGCTGTGACCCTATGCGAGACAGAGCTCCAGCGCTGGTTTTCAGCGACAGTCGGCGCTGACGTAATGACGTCGACCGGTGCAGCAAACAATGAGTAAAACTAAAAATTAGACAGCGTAATAAATATTAATATTTAAGAACTTGTCAGTCAGCCAGTCGTTCAGTTCGAAGGACCTGCACTCTACTAAGTCACAATGACAACGGAAAAAGCACTCGACTAATGTCCATGTCGCAGCCATCTGGTTGATTGGCTGATTTAACCAGATGGCTGCACAAGCTATTCCTATGTGATATACCTAACGTCAATTCGATGTTCGAGGTGGAGTCTAGTTCTAGTTGGAGGATATGACTTGGAATGTAGTGGTAAAAGTATTTTCTATATTCATGACTAGTTGCTTTTTAGGTAGTTATTATATATTAGACAGGGTGCAAAAGGAAGCGCGTGGTCAAATTGTAATACCTGCCCATAAATATCTTCAAAAAAGTACCTATAGACAATATTGAAAAAAATATTGGACCTCTAACTTTTTAGAGATGATTTTTTTTTTTTTTTTTTTATGACTTCTATGAAGAAAGTTGTTCATGTTTAAGGGCAGAAGCAGCATTTAAAATAATATATACCATCAAGCATTTCTGTTACAACCTGTATAAAACATGAGTAACAAAATGGACGTTTGATTACTGCAGCACATTCTTTAGTACTTATTTCGATAATATCCATATATTTACGTTATTATTATCTAAAACACTTAGAAAGCTCATCTTTACAATTAGATAGTTAGGTCGGGACTCCACCAAAGCGGAGATGTGTGCGGTGTGCTGTGTGCTGTGCGAGAACAACCAATAGAATTGTGTTATTCACACATCTCCTCTCCGGTCAGCTTCTTCTATTGGTTGTTCTCGCACAGCACACCGCACACATCTCCGCTTTGGTGGAGTCCCGGCCTTATTAGTTTTTGCTCTCTAAAACACGTAGCAAACTCACGTTTAACACCATACAATCTAAAACTAATTAACCCACACACGTTTTAACACATTCATTGTGCGTACAGCTAAAGAGTGGATTTCCTTGAGGGAGTCTGTGTTTCCTGCAACCTGTGGGTCTTTAAGTCAAGAGTGAAAATAAGGTTACTTCTAGGCAAGCGTGCTTCATCGACGACCACATAATTTTTTTTAAATTTATTTATTTGGTTAACCAACAACTGTTTACACAATACATTTACAATATAGTCTTTCGTAATATATTCATTCGTTAGTGTAACAATTAATTAAAGGTTAACACCTCATGCACTATTTATGTTATACATTATTATTATTATTTTATATTATTATTACGATTAGAACAATAAATTTGATTTATTTGACAACAATTGATAGTAACAGCAAGCAATAAAATACAATTGGAAGATTAATAAATAAAATTACATTACAACACGCAACAGACAAAATCAATAGCATTAAAATTAAATTACAATTAAAATAAATTTAATTAGAGGAGACAATATCACAGTCATTATCATGATCATAAATCTAATACACATCTGATACAATCATACTATCTCATACAATCTGATCACAGCACATAAAAATGGAGGACAAAATATCATAATCATAAATCATGATATTTTTATCAAATTAAGTGCGAAGAGCAACAGAGATCACTGAAACCGAGAATAATGCTCGACAAATATTTTTTTAAATTATCATAGTAGTCAATGATAACAAAAAACCCACATTCGGGTCTAAAAGACCCCACACCTCCGTTCCACAGTTACATCACCCCGCTGACAAGTTGACGTCGATTGGCACCGAGCAAGGCACATCGGTATCCAAGATACGGTTAATTAGTAATAAAACCTTGCCTTCTTTGGCCACTTGAGGGTTATCTCTGCTACTATGTTAGCAATAAATGCGTGTAATAACACTGCAATTGTGAATCGATTAGGTTTGACCGCCATTTTGAATTTTTGATTTAGATGTGGGGTTTGAGATCTTGATTGTTGTGTGTTTATTTGGGTTATTTGTAGGGTCAAATCTGTTTAAGGGTGATTTAATTATAGGTATGTGTAGGTTATAATAATAATAATAATCATTTTATTCATAAGCCTGAAACAAAAGGAGAGAATTTTCGAGCAAATACAGAGGTGTTTCGTGTTACAATCCTTATTGTAATTAGGCTACGTGTAAAGTATGTGACTAGAAACTTCTGACACCCAAGCTAGGACATAAGTCCTGTATCTTGGGTGTCAGCGTTCCTACCTGGCTATTCATTATAATTATCCAGCTTGAATCAGTTCAAGTTAAATTAAAATACAATTAAAATAAGAATTTTAATTTAAAAAAATAATAATTAATAATTTACTATTAAATTAAATGACAAAAATCAATCACAGAAATAATTGAGCAACAGAACATAAAGAATGCCAAGTAAAATCTATTTGAAGACTACTACTTAGAAAGCTTTTTATTTACTTAATAATATACTAAAATATATAGCCGCCAATTATGCGGAGGTAGGCCTTTAAGATGACAGGTAAGTATGGTGTTTCGGATGAGGCAAGGCCGCGGGAATACGATGGAAGTAAAAGCATAGCGACGGGGCCTATGTACAGCTGTGGTCGTCTTTTAGCAAAAATGAAAATGATGAAAAAATATAGGTAGTAAATTTGACAGTATTCTCTGCGTAGGGTCAAGTTAGAGCCTATCCGGTTTATGGTGGACATCCCATCCATACGCACAAAGCGTTTTGAGAAAACATTCATTGTGCGTGAAAGGAGTGGCATTCCCTACCGCAGACTGTGTTTCCTGATAGTTACAACCTGGGAGTCTTTAAGTCAAGAGTGAATAGGTTACTTCTAGGCAAGCGTGCTCCATTTTCGACCACATCATCGCTTACCATCAGGTGAGATAGTGGTCAAACGCGTGCCTGTAAACAATAAAAAAAAAAAAGTTAGTACAACTTGAGTATTGGTGTATTTTGTGTAGGTATATTGTCAGGACATTGTAAAAATTGAAAACTGTCATTTAGAAGATAAATGTTCTAATTAATTTTAGGAAACATCGATATTTTTCTTTTCCTTCGATTATGGTAGATAAAGATAGGTATCCCTACTTTATAAGGCCAATCAATGTAAACACGGCCCATTGTCACACACACATAGTCATTTACATAGCAAGTAATAATTTGCATACAGATTTGGGATTGACAGACAATAAAAAAACAGAATTCACCATCTGCGTTAACAGCAAGCAAGGTGCAAAATAGCCAGGACAGGGTTACAAATCATGAATGACAGGATATGTTCAAATATAGAAGTCGTCACATGATGACAAGGCACTTATCACCTTTTACAATCAATACACATGTAAATACGACGTTTTTCTTTGAATTTTAGTCAGTGTTTACTTTTAAGGTTTTTTGTTTATATTAATTAGATCGGACATCTGTAATTCCAGTTGAGATGGCAATTAAAAACCCTGTAGTACATCTTCATAATTCCATTATAGGGCCACTAGACGTGCGGCGATACGCCACTGGTACATGGAGGATATCCCACCCACACGCTCAAAACGTTTTGGGGAACACATTGATTGTAGGTACAGCTAAAGAATGGAATTCCCAGCCGGAGTCTGTATTCCCTGATAGCTACAACCAGGAAGTCTTTAAGCCAAGAGTGAAGAAAGAAGATCTGCCTAAACGCCTTGTTGACGCTTCGCGTGACCCAAGGGCTGGCTTTTACCTCGGCCAGAGGTTAAGTATTGCCATATAACGTGGCAATGCCGCCAGTCTTTTAGGTACACTTCCAGTCGACAGCGATGCGGAGGAATTTTTGACGCCATATTTTAAGTTTTAATTACAGTTAGTAGAATGAATAGGTTACTTCTAGGCAAGTGTGCTCTATCGTCGACCACATCACCGCTTACCATCAGGTGAGATAGTGGTCAAGCGCAATCCTATGAAAGTTTTAAAAGTTTCGGTCAGTTTGTAGGGTTCCGTACCCAAAGGGTAAAACGGGACCCTATAGTAATAGGGTCCCGTTTTACACACACGGACACGGACACGGTTACGGACAGACGGACGGACAGCGGAGTCTTAGTAAAGACTCCGCTGTCCGTCCGTCTGTCCGTCTGTCACCAGGCTGTATCTCATGAACCGTGATAGTTAGACAGTTGAAATTTTCACAGATGATGTATTTCTGTAGTTGCTCTATCAACAAATACAAAAAAACAGAATAAAAAAAAAAATAAGTTGGGCTAAAACAGACATGATTTTTTTGCTGTTTTTAAAGATAATGGTACAGAACCCTTCGTGCGCGAGTCCGACTCGCACTTGGCCGGTTTTTTATTTAAGTGCATGAAAAGTAAAAAACATTATCTTTAATATTTCCAGAGCGACCTATTAGCGATTTTGGCGGAGCTCTATATTTTGGAACATCTATCCCACATAAAGGATAGTTGCTTATTCCATATAAATTACATTTAATTTTAGAAGCAGCGCAAAAGCTTTTATCGCATGTTGCCTTCCCATGCAATCGCGTACTCTGTCAACTTAGTGTTACTTGAAGAGTCATTCGATAGAAATATATATTATAAATATAAAATATAAATAGAAACTAGAATAATTACAATCGGGGCAACTATAAACCTTTTTTTTTTTGGGCAGCTATCCAACTTGTACCCTATCTCTCTGCCTTTTGGGTTTCTGACCACCTATTATGACTGTCAAAGATTCGTTTAAGTACCCATTCCTAGTACCTACCTACCTAAGTAGCTACTCAAATTTTTGTTTGAAGTACCCAGTTACAAAAAAACGTAACTAACAATATTGTTCACACACAGAAAATAAGTACTGTAGGACCCCAAGGCACCAGTACGGCCTGCAGGGATCCTGGGACTTTCTTCAAAGCTCGGGGTATGTCGCACTCGCTGGCAACGCTAGAGTGTAGTGTATGAGAGTGACTGATTACGGTGTACAGTGTTATAAAGAAAGAGGAATAGGGCACTCAGAGTCACTATATTAATTAGAGAATAACATGTGTGCCCACTCCGGCCGGGCCAGCTGAACTGATCTCTAAAACAAATGTCTTGCCTACACCTTCTAAAATAATTCATCGACTCTCCAACATTCTTACCTATCAGCAGACCCGCTAAACTTAGGCTGTGTCTACAATTCACAGTACCTACTTATTTGATTGTAGTTATCAAAACTCTAAATATTTTGAAAATGTAACCATCTATTTCAATGATGACTTGATAAGCGTACGGAGTCTACGCATGTCGGGTAAAAACCACTGTTATTGTCCGTGATCACTAGTTTTATTTTGATAATACTACTATCGTAGATCATACTAATATTATGAATTAGAAACTTTGGATAGATGAATGTTTGTTACTCAATCACGCCAGAACGGCTAAATGGATCTGGATGAAATTTGGCACAGAGATCATAGTCTTTTTTTTTTTTGTGGGGTGGGAAATCATCCAATGACTTCTCCCGCTCTGGGTGGAGCGGGATGGCGTGTCAGACTCTTACTGACTAAAACCCACCCCTGTTCCTTCTCTGCCTGAGTGCCCAGGGGTGCGCTAACTCATTATCAGAATTTATCCGCTACCCCTAGGCATGCAGGCACCGGCCACGATGGGCCCTGTCAGTGGTGGCTGACTACATCTCTTTGAGGCGAGCGTGGAACACTCGCGCCGTCGACTCACGGGCCTGGTGCTGATCGGACGGCGAGCTACCCACTGCTCGCCGTCCGCAGGCCCGGGTCTACGGTGGCCGGAAATCGTCTCGCGACTTCCTACGCCTAGTACGCCCAGTACCTCTCCTGTGGTGGAAGCGGCCGGGGCCGCGAGGGCCACTCCGTTGAGCTTCCCTCACGCGCCCCGCCTCCGCCTTCACGAGCATTACTGCTTCGCAGAAGGCGGATACTGCCTCCCACTCCCTCTCGCTCCGTACCATGGCCTGAACCAGGGCCGGGCGCGAGAGGTCGCCGCCACCTATCGCATCCACGAGGACACGGCGGTGTTCCGCCCAAGCGGGGCAGACCTCCACCGTATGCTCCACCGTGTCCTCTGGGCGATCCGCGCAGTGGTAACACCCGGGCGTTTCCTCCCGCCCGATCTGATGCAAGAACCACCCGTAACAACCGTGTCCGGTGAGGACCTGTGTTAGGTGGAAGGTGAGGACGCCGTGACGCCTCTCCAGCCACTCCTCAAAGAGGGGCACTACCGCCGCTAGATCATAGTCTGAAATAGCACAAAGGCTATAATTTATACTAGGGAAAGTACTAATATCATGCGAGTGAAACCGCTGGCCGAACCTAGTACCTACTATTTACTATTAAATGAAGGGTTCAAAGTCTAGGAATGCAGGATAATGCAGTTGGGTTTTAGTGGTTATTAACCACTTAGTGACATAAATAGAAAGTTAAAAACAGTAGTTCTTGTCGTGCGAAAGTGATTATGCTCGATTTGAGGTAACAATACTACAATTACAGTGTAATTATCACGGATACCTAAGTACAGGTATCGTGATTATATAAACATCGTTTATGAATGAATAGACCTGATTGCATATACTTGCTAATTATTATCAATTAGGTACTGTTGAGTTAGTTTTTAGTACAGCTAAATTGTTTTTATTGGCATTCGAAGTTTTTTTGTGAATTTCATATTCATTATGGTTATCCTTACTAAGTATGGCCATTAACAGCAATGATTACATCTCTCAAGGATGACAATGTTTTTCTATAAGATTATCATGAATTATGTTGTTTACTTAAAAAGTGGTTTTTCCCAAGTTGTATAATTTCACTATTATTGATGACATTATTCTGTCGGTATATTTCTTGTGACACTTGTTTAAGGTAGATCAGCAGCATTTACAGTATCCTTGTACACATATATCTTTAAAGGCACGAATATTAGGTACACAGGGTACCACAGAATGTGAATCAAGACATTATTGATCATAAACCGTAATGAACTCCACAGAACTATTTGTAGATTATAGGTACACAAACCTAAAAGCACATGCAGGTGCTATCTTTTTTTTTTTGTGGGGTGGAAAATCATCCAATGACTTCTCCCGCTCTGGGTGGAGTGGAAGGGCGTGTCAGGCTCTTACTGACTAAAACCGACCCCTGTTCCTCCCTGCCCTGAATGTCCAGGGGCGAGGTAACTCTTTCGAATTTATCCTCAACCCCCGGGCCGGCCGATGCCTGATCGGCCATGACGGGCCCCGTCCTGTTTGCTGACAACTCTTTGAGGCGCGCGTGGAACACTACGCGCCGTCGACTCTCGGGCCTGGTGCTGATCGGACGGCGAGCTGCCCATTACTCGCCATCCGCAGGCCCGGGTCTACGGTGGCCGGAGATCGTCTCGCGGCGCCGGAAGCCCCAGGCGTCTCCTGCGGCGGCTGCTGCTGAGGGCGTTAGGGCGAGGCTGTTGTTGCAGCCTCTCCCTAACCCGTTCCACCTCCTCCTTCGCGAGCATTACTGCTTCGCAGAAGGAGGAGACTGCTTCCCATTCCCTCTCGCTCCATACCATGGCCTGGACCAGGGCCGGGCACGAGAGGTCGCTGCCGCCGATCGCCTGCACGAGGACACGGCGGGGCTCCGCCCAAGCGGGGCAGATCTCCACCGTGTGCTCCACCGTGTCCTCTGGGCGATCCTCACAGTGGGGTGCAGGTGCTATCTGAGTTTTAATATGTCTAGTGCCATAAGAAATCTCTTAGAAAAAGAAACATATTGGTTCTAACGATCATTACAATCAGACAAACTCTTTTCAGCTGTCCGTTAACAGGCGTACTCACCTTCCAAATAATCTGAATCCGTAAAAAATATATAAACAGAATATAAAACGGGAGCGGTAGAGAAAAACAAACTGTATGTATGTGTTATCAGTTAAATGTGTCGTTAAACGTTAATTGTCTGCAGTAATTGCAATAAAAATTAAAAGTTATTGCAGTGTTTTATCGCTGGGTCACGGAGACATGATTATAAGTACATATATACGAGTATATGATACAGATTAGCGATTTGTATTGAGCGTCCATACTCTTCGTTAGATGAATGGGTTAGTGTAGCAAATTGAGCTGACCGTGTGAATGTCAAAAGATAATTTCTTCTCTGAATTTGAAATTTCTAAGTTACTCTTATTGTTTTACATGATTGGTTTGAGCTTTATGTGGATCAAGATAGAGTAACCCTATCCTTTCATTAAGGCGCAGTTATAAGACTTCTAATGGTTTTTAATTGAACATCACGTCTAAACCACTGGTTTTATTTCTTTAAAAAAAATATATGTTATTTTAGACAATTTTTGTGGTATTTTTATATGTGAATTTTTGAAATTGTGTTTTTACAACATAGTGTAATTAATTTGTAAAGGTATGTCTAATGAGGAAAAAAAATTGAGAATCACGCAAAAACTATAAAGCGTATTTCTAAGAAACCTTCGCGATTTGAAAGATAATTTATTTATTTATATTTTAGTATACGTGTTTTAGTATAATACTTGTTGTTTTATGTATAATAAATTAATAATGCGTCTAATTTCGGACAGCGCTCCTTAATGGGCGAGTCCTATTACTGGGTGGACGTAGGACGCGGTACGTGAGCTCAGAACAGAATACGCAAGCTAATCACTCAAGGTCATTGGCAGTTAATAGTGCCTTAACATATCTTCTGGTGGGCAAGCCAACCTTTTCAAAGCATTTTCATAAAAAAAGCAAGAATCATTTCGCTGGAACTGCTCCGTCACATTATTTCATCATCATTTTGATTTTATTTTATTTCAGATGACAGTGATGTGGAGGAATACTTCAACGCTTAGGTAAGTACATCCTGTTTTTTTTGAAGTTTATTTATTTAACAATTTATGTACACACAGAAACAAGCTATAAATAAACAACATAATAAATATGAGTACAAAGGTACTGCTTATTTCTACAGAAATTTCTGCCAGCAGATATGCGAAAGGAGAAGTGAAAAAGAAATGTAGACAACAGTGTGTATAAAACAGAAAAAAGAGTACGAAAAGTCTTAAACTAAGGTATTAAATAAACCTACACATACAATATTAATATGAATATATATTCATATAAATATATACCTAATAAAATATTTATATACACAACATACACATACATATATATATAATTATTACAGTAGAGAGGAGGTGGTAATAGTTAGATTTATTTCCACATATATAATTTATTCGGAGAGTATGAATCGTTGTCTATGGCAAAAAAAAAACCGGTTAAGTGCGTGTCGGACTTGCGAAGTGCGACACGCACTAAAATCTGATTTATCAATATATTGGTATTTATTAATAAAATGTACGTAATAATAAACATTATCACCAAATTTAAAGTTTCATAAATTCTTCGGAACAAAATTTTGTGACAGACGACGAACAGACAGACGGACAGACAGACAGACGGATGAACGGACATGTGAGTGACAGCAATATAAACAAGAATACGGAACCCTAAAAAAGAAAGACATATTTTGCTGGAACTGCTCCATCAGCTCATTTTATTTCATACTTGCCAGCGTTGTTACAGTAGCGTAGTCTGCCCATTTCATAGATTAACACCCAATCATGACCTGCCTAGTCTTTTCCCAAATATGATATTCGTTTCCATTCTAACCGAATGCAGCTGAGCTTAATACCAGTCACATATAGCTGCCTATCTGACCTCCACCACCCGGTTACTGGGTAACACGATACCCCTTGAGTAAGACCGCCCGACCAAAACAATTTTAAAATAATCAATAAAAATAATAAGCGAGCAGGCAGGGTCCCGACCTATACCCGGCTTATCAGTATAAAAACTATGACTTCATGAATTTCTTTGCCGCTCAGTTATTGTTGCATGTGATAACCTCTGATTTCTGCATTCCTAGTACTTCAGCGACGGGAAACGACGTAATTAACGAATTTCTGTTGACAGGATGAATAATTAAAATTAATCTTGTTATGTCAGAGGTTAGACACGTTTATTTTTTGGGTGTTGTTAAAAGCGTCATAGGCAACACATTTGTTTTTAAGGGTTATCCATCCATAGGCACCCTGCTACCAATTAGGTACTTTTCGGTATCGCTAATCCTATTAACATTTCTATTTGTTCATTAGCAGAAGCTCTTTCACTTATTGATGGTAACTCCATATTGATGGTAACACCCATTTGTAGAAAGAGCCCTAGAATACTTATAGCATTCTGCCTTGCAGATCTGTTTTTTGTCTGCAATTTTGATTCTTGATTATCTATTACTAGCTGACCCGGCAAACTTTGTTCCGCGACGAAAACCTGGGGGGTAGAGACAGGAGGGTAAAAAAGTCGGTGTCAAATAACGAAGAAATAAAATATAAACACCGACTTCCGAAATTAAAGTGATTTTTTCATTTTTAGTGTATTGTCTTTTTTGGAAGTCGGTTGTTGTTTTTTTTGTAAAAAGTTTTTATTTTTCAATTTTTAGTTGTTATATCCCAGAACTAAGATCTCAAATAACATGGAACGTGGAATTTAAACATACTCGTAATTGGAGAAAACAAAAACGTAATCTAGTTAAACATACATATTTGTTCGTTTGGCAGACATACAAAAAAAAGCATACGTACAGCCGAATATAGAACCTCCTCCTTTATCGAAAGTCGGTTAAAAATACTCTACGATCTATTCTTATACCTACCAAAATACCAAAAAAAAAAAAATTTAAATCGATCTAGACGTTTCGGAGAAGTGCAATTACAAACACCGTGTTATGAGATTTTTATATATTAAATATGTACATTTTTCGCAATTATAAAACATTAACTTCGTTGTTAGCTGTGCATATTTATAGACTAAGTATAGTTTAACCTCTTATTAACTAAATTCGTTTATGCTCTAAGTGAAAACTTATAATTGGCCTTAATTTTTTTTAGAATATAAATTATGTAAGTTTTCCAAATACCTAGGTATCTAAAATAAAAAATATAATTCTAGGACCCAAATACTATGTAGTCTTTGTACCTAAACCTGGTAACCTTTGTACATAGGTAACGGGTGAATCTCTTGGCGTTTTGCAGAAAATAATGACGGAGTGTTGCCGACGACGACGAATCGTGGGAAATTCAACTTTATGGAACTAGCATTAAAGTACACGTGTAGTATGCATTGCCTAGTAGTACTAGTGTTGTACAGTTGAATTTCCCACGATTCGTCACTGTCAGCAGCACTCCGTCATTATTTTCTGCTAAACTCCAGGAGATTCACCCTAACTATTATTTAACTGTCATTTGTTTCTAATAATAATTTTATTATGAATGTAATTCGAACTCGAATGACGCACCTCATCATTGATAAGAAATTGAATTTCTGAGAACAGACAGTAAAATTACCAATAATATGAATAATAGTGATTTGTGCAGGAAGCCAAGTAATTGAGAAAGCAATAAAAGTGATTGTTTGTGCCATAAACTAGTAGAGTATCGAGTCTGTGATCCAGACTGCGCCTGCGACGGTTTCGTATCGGATTTCTGAGAACGAACTAGCTGTGTGCAGACTGGAGTAATTTACTGGTATAATGTGAGAAGTGAAAGGGCGTGGAATAATCAAATAAGCACCTATAACCATCTATTAGGCATAAATAATAGCATAGTCAGCCTTTCAACGTTCCCACTGCTGGGATATAGACCTCCCTTCTATGAGAAGGAGTGGGCCTTCATCCACCACGTGGGCTCAGTGCCGGTTGGTGGTCTTCGAATTTTTGATTCAAGGACATGTCATCTTCCTCATGATGTTTTCCTTCACCATTTTGGGCATTAATCAAACAGTTAAGTGTTAAATAGTTAAAATAAAAACATTTTTTTTAACAAGCTTTTATACCGGCTATCTCAAATTAAATGTGCTCGGTGGGGTTATGTTGTTTTATCACAAAGATGCCGTGGCCACCTTCCAGCTTCATCATCAGACCCTGGATATTGTCTAGGCGTAAAATGCTTCTCAAGACAAATCAATCGAGCCCAGACTCGATGGGTTTATCTTGTTTAGTTCAGAAGTTCCTACGGCCATCTTCCGTCTCCATCATCTGACCAGCTTCATGGTACCATATCATTGTATTGTCACCGAAGATATATACACCACATTTGAATCCAATCGGACAACGGGAAGTGGGTCTAATTTGAGTTGCAAGATTCCACCCCTTTTTTTTTTAATAAACGTAGTTAGTTACATAAAAGCAAGCAAGTTAAATAAAAGCTTGTGAAAAACAACCTTTCAGTTGGTATATTTTAGTTCGCATAACTAAACAAAATGACAGAATTATCTGTTTTTTTTTTATATTACAGAAACAATGCCAAATACGGGAAATAAATAAAATCAGTGTAGCAAAGCAATTGCTTACAATGCAAACATCCATAAATTGTCAAATTTCAATTGCCATTTGACAGTTTATGAATGTTTGTAAAGCCACTGTGGATTAGTTGAGGTGTGCCTCAACTTATGTGCGTATTTTGATGTTTGAAACACGGGTAATATTTAAGTTTAGGTTTTTTTTAATCTAGCCGTTGCTGTCCCACTGCTGGGCAACGGCCACCCCAAGTTCTTTCAGACATTCTTCTCCCGCGCTGTCTTGAATCAGATACTTAGTATTTTACCTGTTATGAGACGACGTTCGCGTTTGCGAAGCCTCTGGAAAAAGGACTGAATTATTGAGAAAGATGAAATCACCTATTTATTCTAGTAAATGACGTCAATAGCGAATAGATTAAGGGCAAAATGCGACCGGGTTTTCCTATAAGGGTATTTTTTATTATTGTTGATAGGCACGCTTTTGACTACTTTGACGATGGAGCACGCTTGCCTACAAGCAACCTATTCACTCTTGACTTAAAGACTCCCAGGTTGGCAGGCATGATGTGCAGGCAAGGTGTCCTGGGTGACAACCTGGAGTCTGAATTGTGCCCGGTTGTTGGCAATAAGCTAACCCCTTTAGTATCTTGGAGCTTTAACCCGACTATGTTGGGGTTGGTTTCCAGTCTAAGCCGCCGCAGCTGGGTACCAGTATTTTACATGGAGCGAATGCCTATCTGACCTCCTTGTGGAAATCTATCAATTACTGGCAGTTTCCTGGCAGTGTCAGATTTCCTGGCTTTTGACTATCCAACCCGACGAAGCTTAACGGCTTTCCGAGTCGCGGAGAAATCTCAGTACCTACATTAAGATGGCCACCCATCCACGGACTGACCTCGGCAAGCGTTGCTTAACCTTATTATTAAGCCACGAGCATCTTATATATCCCTTAGAGTAATACAAACGTGATGTTATGTTATGTTAATCAAGTGAATATTATACAGCAACAATTTGGGAAGTCCCAAATTGGTGACTGCTGAAACGGCAACGAAATCATAAATCATGAAAACTGAAGAATTAATTATGATCATTGAAAAAGTTAAGCGCAGACATCCGCACGTTCGTTTGAAGCAAATACGTAAATTGGCATGTGTTTATAAATAATTAATTGGCGAGATCATTAACTACTACATATAGAATAATGTGAATGCGAGAACTATGTATGTCGTTATATTCATGTAGATTTTATGATTGTCTGGCAGTTTGAGTATTTTTGCGGCCTACTCAAATGTCCTTACTTTGGTATTGTTCGTCGGTTCGTTGAGCTCCTCAAAGTCCTGAGTTGAGCTTCGCGATGACTGACAAATGCTTGCACTGTCTGGACAGGTCCACTCGAATTTGTGTGTTGCTTTCTTCAAAAAGCTCATCCCGGACATAAACGTATATGGTTCTCATATGATGTAACCAGTACACATTGTATGGATTTCAACACTTTAAAAGAGACTTTGACCTCTGAGTTTGTTTCGGTGTTTCTTCTCAGGGTAGTCAGCTAGGAATCATCATCTAGCTTAAACTGACAAAAAACATTGACGTGTAAAAGTGTTCCTTGTAACCTATTTACTGAATAAACATCATTTATCATTTACTAATCATTGACACGATATTGTTAAGATTGAGTCTCTTGTTATGTTACGATTTTTAAACGTCATTGGTTTTAATTGCATTGAGATGCATATTATTATTCTATAACGTTTAATAGTTAAGATTTTCTTGTTGACAAAACAATAATCTATTAAATGTCGGACCCAGAATCAGCTCAAAAATATTCTGAGATAATGGAACGAATAACTCTCAGCTGATACCAGCTAGGTTTTTGAAAGTCTTTGTTCTATCTATTCAAAGTTTTGTATTATAATTTCTTTCAACTTATTTTCTGGTCCTTAGTTGCGTTAAATGTAAGATAAACTTTATTGCAGCTTGCATTTAAACACGCATCTTTTTATGTTCCTCTTTATAAGATATATCTGGCTGCACTGCATTCCCCTTAACCGTGCAATTACACAGAAATCAGGGTAAGCACGAAACATTGAAGGAAGTATTTTAACAAGCGGTTTTACTTACTAATAACCCACTTAACATGTGATTACTTATCGTTAACTACACCCGTGTATCTGAGGCATTACACGAAATTATTATGACAAACCTGAATTTTGAGACAAGATCTTCAAAATGATTAGACATGTCGATTTTGAACTGGTTCCCTAAGAAGGTTGTCATACAGAAACAGTATTGGATGTTAAACCGAAAATGAGGGTGTTCTTATTTTTAAACTTCTTGGTAGCGTTCCTTGTAACTTCGAAATTTGAATGCTTATGGCCGTCAAAATATCTTCGACAATGATCGTAAGCGGCAAAGGTAATAATGGAAGGTATAACCTTAAATATTACGATAAAGGAACCGAGACGTTTAGTGCTCGGAATTAAGGACCAATTTCGAGTTGAATATTTTAAAAGAGATGCTTTAGCACCCAATTTTAAGATGATTTAGTAGGTAGTACTTACAAAAAGAAAGTAAATCAAGGAACGTTGCTGTTCTTAGATTCGCACTGTTATATTAAAAATAACAATATATCCATGTCCAATCTACTCTTAAATTAATCCAGTCTCCCTTCATTTATATAACTGTGAGTAATGAAAAGATGTGTACAATTTTCATCCCTCATAAAAACAAATAAACTCCAACATATCTTGGACATAAAGTCGTAAGTTATTTTCTGAATTAATATCTTAATTAAGAAACCACCATTTACTTCAAAGAATCCATCTCAATTCAGCTATCAAGAAAATTAGGCTCGCAGCGCAATCACGGATGCATCCCAATACTATAATCATTGAGACATAAAACCGACTTGATACGAACTCTCTATAAATAAACATAAATTAAAAGAACTCGGATTTCGCTTACAAATTGTGTCCAAATCGAGTTTATAGGTCATAAAACTAATGTGAGATAAAATGGTGAATTTATAATTAACAGTAATGGGTCCAAACTATTAACGGCTACCGGAAAACTTCGGATAGAGACATTAAAATAAATATATATGTAGATGCGGAGATAAACGTTTTATATTGAATAAAACGTCACGATGCGGTCTGCTGTTCGGTTAAGAGGATGCGCTCTCTACACGCGTAGCATGACCACCATAGAAATAGGTTTTGTCGACAGAAGAATAGACAAAATTACAGATTGTAGAAAGGTTTCTTCCGTCCTAAGCATGGCGATGTTAAAACTAAAGAGAAGGAATATTTCTATTCTTCAGTCGACAAATCTACAGTGTAAAGCATGATTCTCGGGCAGAAAAGATGTAAAGTTAGATAAAAAGAACTTAGTCTATTCTTGGTAGAATAGAGATAGAATTGTAAGTATTTTATCCATTTACTTAGGATTTACTAATAAATTTATAAAAAATAATCAATCACTGGATGCAGTTTAGCATGTGGAATTTTATGGTATATTTTTTATTAGATATGATTACAATTGTTAATGAAGGGATAAACTGTTTTTAAAGATAAAGATAATTAACAAATAAAATTAACCTCTAGAAGTATGTTAGAAGATTTTTTAATGCATTAAATAATGTAAAATTATGTTTTGAGTTCCATCACTGTATGCAAATAGGACTTGAAAATATCTTTTTTTTTTTATTTGTCAAAATTATTCACGGGCGATTCACTGCTATAAAAAAAACAAGTTTTAGACCTTTTTTGGTAACCTCCTCTTTAAATGGATGGCCAGGCTATAAAGAAATTGTAAGTGAAATTAACCACATAACCTTTCGAGAGAAACTGGATCCTATGACACTGGGTATTCTTGTGTGGAATCCAGTATCTTCCAGTACTTCTTTCAGTACACCTGATTAATGTAACATTTTTATGGAACAATTAACTTAATTAAATTTTGAAAAGTAGAGCCCATTTTTGCAAACCAACTCGTGTGAGTACGAAGATTGAAATTGGCATAGATTTGAAAATGACCACTAAGCTAGATCTTAGTGTATTTTTTTTAAATTAAAACCTCCCCCCGCCCCGGACAAACCCCGCGGACAAACCGGGTTGTCGAATTGGAGCCCGACGACAACCCGGGTTGCCAGCCGATTTTTTTTTTTTCATATATTTTTTTTTTTTCAAACTCACCGGTGAGTTTCGGAGCCTAAGAGGTAACTATTGAATAAGAAGCGTATTCTTAATCAACGAATTGAAACTTCATTAAAATATAATAAAATATTTGAACTAAACAGACTATATATTGGCTTGACAGTTTGAGGAACCATTTTTCCTATCTCAAACACAAGAAAAGTGAAAACTGCAAGATAGAGACTGAATTAAATAACTTTTGTTTCTGAAAAAGTCTAATTTTCATCCTAATTTAACATTTTTTCTGATATATATTTGTACGTTGATCTTTGAGACAAGAGTGAATAAGTTAGGTACTTCTAGGTAAGCGTGCTTCATCTTCGACCACATCAACGCTCATCATGTGAAAAATTATGTCAGTTGTATGGGACCTCCATTTCTATATTATTTATTCTGTTTTTTTAGTATTTGTTGTTATAGCGGCAACAGAAATACATCATCTGTGAAAATTTCAACTGTCTAAGTATCGAATCACGGTTCATGAGATACAGCCTGGTGACAGACGTTTTACCCTTTGGGTACGGAACCTTAAAAAACGAGCGAGCCTCACAGTGGTCGCATATGCTGTGTAACATTTGACATCTCATTTTTTAATAAAATAAATTCATTCTATCCAGAAAAATAAAAATAATAATGTTTAGTTGTTCCAATTTCGACAGCATGCAGACTTTTCTTCACTGCGAGGATCGCCCAGAGGACACGATGGAGCATAGGGTGGAGGTTTGCCCCGCTTGGGCAGAGCACCGCCGTGTCCTCGTGGATGCGATAGGCGGTAGCGACCTCTCGCGCCGTGCCCTGGTTCAGGCCATGGTACGGAGCGAGAGGGAATGGGGAGCCGTCTCCTCCTTCTGCGAAGCAGTAATGCTCGCGAAGAGGGAGGCGGCACACGTTAGGGAGACTCAACAACGGCAGAGTCGCCCTAACGCCCTCAGCAGCAGCCGCCGCAGGAGATGCCAGGGGCTTCGGGCGCCGTGAGACGATCTCCGGCCACCGTAGACCCGGGCCTGCGGACGGCGAGTAGTGTTTAACTCGCCGCCCGATCAGCACCAGGCCCGAGAGTCGACGGCGCGTAGTGTTCCACGCGCGCCTCAAAGAGTTGTCAGCAAACACGACGGGGCCTGTCGTGGCCGATGCCTGCCCGGGGGTGAAGGATAAATTCGAAAGAGTTACCTCGCCCCTGCATGCGGCATTCAGGGCAGGAAGGAACAGGGGTGGGTTTTAGTCAGTAAGAGTCTGACACGCCCTGCCGCTCCACCCTAGAGCGGAAGAAGTCATAGGATGATTTCCCACGCCCAAAAAAAAAAAAAAAACGCAGACTGTTCTTGCGCGCGCTCTACTATTTGTCGGCCAACTCTACCACCGCGCGCGCCCATTGGTCAATTCAAATAGCGCGCGCTTCCACGACTTCCTGTTACACACTTCCGTCCCATTTCACAAAATCACTCCCACAGATTGCAGGAAAGGTAGACGAAAGATGTTACACGTCAAAAACCGGTTCCAAAAACATTTCGCATATTCATAAACACAACACTGTTGGTCTCTTTCAGAACTTAAATCAATTTAAAATCTGTTCTAAAAACCTTCTCATCGTCTAACCCTTAAACGTCCAGCCGAGATAACGCGTTTTCGGGTATATTTCCAAGTTAATTGGTATCGGAGCGGCTTGTTCACTAGAACACATATTTTTTGTTTGGGTGGGCACCTCACATGCACGCCATACTCTTGATAATTTCTCGGCTTCTTTCATTTTAAAACGGTGGCAATGTTTATATTAAGATTACTTACTTCCTAAATTACAGTAACAGGTTCCTTAGTAGTATCTACTATGCTCTATGAATATTAAACCTGTCTTCTATAGAAACATCTGTATTTAAAGTATTCTTCGTGTGGTACTTAGTTGGATAAGTCAACCATTGTCTTCCGAGCCAGTCCCTATGATACTTTGAAACAAATCGTTATATTTACGAGTAACTACGATTACAAAAACTGTTAGAGAAATAAAGCAGCGCCGATTCGCGAGTATTTCTAAAAAGCTGGGATCTAGGCATGCAATAAGGACCATAATTGCATGTCTGGACACAACCTTCATAACGGCTCTGAAATCCTTTTCATAGTGCCTTTGGAAAAACTGTTAAAGAGGAGTGGAAAAGTTGTATTTTTTTCTAATACGGGTGTGGTTTTGGTATTCAACTTCATCCGATTGGACTGAAAGCCGACCCCAAAATAGTTGGGCAAAGGCTAGGTAGATGATGAATACAGGTTATTCAGCTATAGCGATTGTCGGAATGCAAAAATGTAAGGGATTGGTCACAAGACATTTAGGTCATCATCAACATCGTCATTTCAGCCGGAGATGTCCACTACTGATAGACCTCCCGCAAGTGTCGCCACAACGGCCGATCGTGTGCGTCTCGCATCCATCGAATTCCCGCGACCCTCACCAGTTCATCGATTCATCTTGTGGTACCTACCAACGCTGCATCTTCCGAAACGCGGTCGCCACTCCACAACCCATCTACCATCTCTTCTGCAAGCAATGTGCTCTGCCCACTGCCATTTCCGTTTAGCGAGATATTTTTGACTTTTGACAATAGCTATTTGATAACGCTATCGCTGATAGGATGTCACTTGTAGGTCTGGATTTTGAAAGAATATGAAAGTCTAAAACTCACCAAGGTTGAAACCTGTGACGATCCGACACCCCTACCAACAAAACGACTAAGTATATTAATATTAATGAGAAAAAGTCAATTAAAACGTACTAAAAACATAATGATCGTAATTGCTTTTATGGATGGTCGTTAGGAGTCTTAATTATAGAAAATATTGTGGCCCCCCGTTGCGCAAGAGCCGCCTAATTTGGTTATTCACAACACCTGTAGGTTATTTGGAATTATAAAGTAGTTTACGTCAATTAAATACTTTATTTTCGTTGCAAAATGGCTTAATTTCGACGAATACTGTTGCTTTTTCATACAAAATCGTATTTTACTTTTGTATTTGTCAAAATAATAGTATAGCAGTGCTATTAAACCAAACACTTCTTTATAATAATTTTATCTCTTTTGGGTTGCAATTAATGATTATTTAAATATATAGGTACTGCAGTTAAATCTTCAAAACAGTGTAATAACTAAAACAACACGTTTTTTAAAGAAAAATTAATGGGAAGAAAGATAAGAGATTGTTTAGTAGGTAGGTATAATAATTTTGGAAGGCCAAACACATTATTATACATACGATGAAATAAATTCTAAAATTTTTACTTTACATTTTATTGGTGAAATTATTAATAACCGTTATTGTTTAAGTCAACTGTACACCACACGGCTATAAATTAATTCCTACTGTGAACTGTTTCAAATAAAACATGAAATTACTTTTATCATTAAACTACACATTAATACCTTTATGACCAACTCAATCATAAAATAATTGGTACTAAATTTCTTTAAAAACCTTCTGTTTAACTGTGTAAAAATTAAGAGTCAAAATCTCAAACTTAATATCCCAATAGTAAATCGTACTAAAAATCCGAATTTACGATCACACAATTATCTTCTTACACTTTAAAAGCGGCTTTATAAAATAAAATCCTGAAAAATAAAAAATAAAAAAATTCTGTCACATTATAGAGAAGAACTACTGGAGAAGTTGACCTGCATCTCCGTGGGGAACATAGGTCATTGGGGCTACTAAATCGTGGCTCGTAAAAGTTTAGGGTCCATTTTTATGTTTGTTTGTGGCCCAATATCGGTTTAACCCTCCACAGTGGATTTGATTGCCTGCTTATTGACGGGTGCTGTGGGGTGTTAGTGAAGGTGGTGAGGAGAAGTTAATTGGGTCACTTGGTTATAAGATTTATTTATTTGTTTTACTTTAATAAAAATGGCTATACGCCAATTGCATTAGTTAAAGAAGATACACAAAATTCACACCCTCATCCTACGGAATTCCAGATATACTAACATGATCGTTCCATTCGTCCGTGAATACATCACAGTCAGGGTTCGCGTCCAAGAGAGAGTTGAGCGCAGAGAGAGAGCGAGGGACAGGAGACTAGGCTAGTCCAGTATCTAGTATACTTGAACCAATAGCTATGTCAACTTTCTCATCTATGATTCGAGATCAGGTAATGAAAACATGTTTTTCTTTGTCTTTTATTATCTCAGGAATTATCTAAAACTGTGGATCTGCATTAGACCGAAACATCAATTTATTTAGTGAACATTTTTGCAACAGACAACAAAATGGTCTTTCGATAGGAAAAATAGCTAGGAAGTTAGATGCCAAGATTTGATGTCATTAGGGCTTATTGAAGAACTATTCTTAAAAATTAAAGTAATGCATTTTTATATTGCAAATTTTCTTAAGTGGTTATGTGAAGTTGAGGTATTATGTTCGGTTTTGTGTCTGTCATTTGGGTTGCTAATCACACTAGCAGTAATAGACTTCTCTATTATACTACTATCATCATAATTTCAGCAGAAAGACGTCAACTGTTAGACATAGTCCCCAAGTGTCGGCCACAACGACGGGTCCTGTACGTCTAGCATCTAACTGCTACCCGCGATCCTCAAAAGGTCATCAGTGCACCTTGTGGGGGGCCTTCCCTGTCTTCCGGTACGCGGTGGCTACAACACTCACACTTCATCGCTATCACTGGCACCACACCCCACATCACCCAAACGACCGTCATTCACGGCTGCACAAAGAAACCGCCTCCTGACGCGTCGTACGTGTCACGACTCTAAACGCACCACTAAATATTTAATAGTCCAAAACCTTCACTTTATGACTACCTCAAAACGGTGTAAATATAAACATTTATAATATATTAATTTAAAAGGTAAAGGTAATATCGGACGATCAATTTGAATGGGGATATGATCTGTTTGATGTGTTTATAGGTCGTTGGGTTATAGGCTTCCGTATGGGCCGGAGAACATTTTATGACCATATTGGTAATGACTTTTTAAAAGGTAAAATGTCTTTACATTCGAACAGTCCATTAAGAGTGAGCGATTGGTCTTTGATCGTGAAAAACATATTTTTTATGTAATTCTTTATGCACACACAAGTACAGAGGCGGACTTAATGCCTCAGGCATTTTCTACCAGTCAACCTTTGGGTGATGCAGACACAAATTGTACTTAGTACATATATAGTAACATATTTTTTGGCCTACAGATAGGTATATTTTTGTTCCCAAGAACACTTACCTACCTACGATTACGCATGAGGCTTCATACAAAGTAACATTATATCAGCTATAAAGATAAAAATGTATCCCTATTTTCTTGGTCACAGCATCACGCGTGCGGCGTGAACGGTTGAACCGATTTCACTAATTCTTTTTTTGTTGTGTTTGTTATTGTCAGGAAAAGACTCCTATGAAAGAAAAATTAAGAAAGTTTGCGCGGAGAATTAGAAAATTTCAGAAAACTTAACGACTATTTAAACTTCGCGGGTTTAACAGTTCATAGCTAAAACAGGTCAACTTCTATCGGGTCAGCTGGTCACCAATAAATATTGACAAAAAGTCAAAACGTAAGACATCGTTCAAGTGCCGTTTTAGAATTGTCAATCATACTATACATTTTGACCTTTTTGACAATCATTATCGCTGATCGAATGTTCCTTTGTCTAGAACCTCTTAGAGTAAGACCTTTGAGCGGCCAGACATTACTTATTTTCTAATTAACAAAATTTATGGGTTGCTCAAGTTAACAGGTACGTACGTTCAAAGCACATACTAACACTAGGTACTAAATCCACACCAGGGCCTGCGGACGGCGAGCAGTGGGTAGCTCGCCGTCCGATCAGCACCAGGCCCGTGAGTCGACGGCGCGTAGTGTTCCACGCGCGCCTCAAAGAGATGTTGTCAGCCAACACTGACGGGGCGCACCGTGACTGGTGCCTGCATGCCCATGGGTAGCGGATAAATTCTTAACATGAGTTACCGCACCCCTGGGCACTCAGGCAGGGAAGGAACAGGGGTGGGTTTTAGTCAGTAAGAGTCTGACACGCCCTCCCGCTCCACCCAGAGCGGGAGATGTTATCGGAAGATTTCCCACCCCACAAAAAAAAAGGTACTAAATCCCACACATTTTGTTAATCAGAAAATAAGTAAAATAAATAATGTCTAGTAGCTCTGGAATCTTGGACTATCTGGTTCTGGTTCTGGTGGTGGGTGGTCTGTTTGGTTCTGGTTCTTTATGGGTCTTGAATTTCTAGCGAACTATAATTTCTGCCTTACCTTTTAATAACTAACAATTCATTATATCGATGGCAGCAAAGTAGAAGAAGACATCTACAAAATCGCAATTTTACAGGAGAGCATATTTAGTAAAAAATTGTGACTATTTTGAGAGTTGGGGACTGATTAACATAAAATTTTCTATGATGCGTTAAAATAACCTTCTTTATTGATTTTATAAAACAATTAATCACTTTACCGTGGTTTTACTGAAATAATGTAAATGTACTTTTTCACTTTGAAAAGTCTTCTACGTAGAAGAAGACATGTGCCTGATATCCGTTTCTACGAGTACGTTATCTAAAATATCGAATAACTAAGATTACAATCTCCATTAATACATATCTGGATATATGGAACATGCAATAAATATTTCGCTTTTTTTAACCAACTTTTGTGGATTTCTTTATTTACTTTAAATTTTTCAATTAACACATTTCACTAAATGAGTTATCTACCAACAAACTTCAGTTATTTATGTTAGTTAAATCATTTATTTAGTTCTCAAACCACGCGAAATATATAATTTAAAAAATAAAAGGATTATTATTAGGAAATAAAATTTCATGATTGACAGGTGTCAGATGACTTTTTTACGTTTCAATCATCTGTCAAAGCTCCGAAGTAAAGGTGGACAAATTCAAATGTCCGTTTCTACTGCGATGTCTTTTTAAAATCGAGTGTAGATGTCCTTACTTACGTGCCAGATTTTCTTAATTATTTTGAAATTTGAAATAATTTTAATACAGACTTGTAGATAGGGTTGAAATAAGCTCATTTTTGTAAAAAAAAGCATTTTCGCAAAAATGTAGATTTCCGTTTCTACTTTGCTGCATATCAAAAAACCCCATAACATTCATTACAGGTACCTATAACTAATACAAATACCCATCTCCCAATTAAGATTCGCCAAGATAGACCAATCATTCATTACGCTCCGTTCATTCATTCGTTCATTGAGAGCTAAAATAGCGCGTTTATCTGTCTGTCTGTCCGTCTATCAGCCGAAGGAAGTCATAAAGCACTCGGCATCTTGGCTGTATCGCTCGGCGACTTGACTTGTGTCAACTTGGCATTTCTTTATTGTAGTAAAATTGATGTGTATATGGAAGGAGGACAGATAATGTTACATTGTATTTATTATATTTAACAGGAGTATCTATCATTTGAATATTTATTGCGAATTATTAAAATATGATTAGATACGGATGACAATGATATGATCTGCATGGCACATCTTGAGCAGTCAATTTTTATACCAACCTTGATGGCTACCTTGTAAAGTAAAATTACTTTATACGCATAGACACAGATTATATCATCATTAGCCTTTTTATTGTCCCCACTGCTGGGGCACAAGCCTCCTTTCTGAGAGAGGAGCTTTACAGATTATCTACGTAGCTTTGATTGGTATCGTTGTCACCATTTTGCAAATCCAAATAGATAGAATTTTTTTTTTTTTATGTTTGATAGGCTCGCGTTTGACCACTATCTCACCTGATGGTAAGCGATGATGTGGTCGAAGATGGAGCACGCTTGCCTAGAAGTAACCTATTCACTCTTGACTTAAAGACTCCCAGGTTGTATCTTACAGGAAACACAGACTCCGGTAGAGAATTCCACTCTCTAGCTGTACGTGCAAATTGTAAATCCTTTGAAGATCATATCAGTCAACGACATGTCTAAGTTCATCGACGATTTTCTCGTTGATACATCGATGAGAGAGAAATACTTTCACCAACCATCATCATCATTCTCTTGCCCTTATCTCAACGTTTTTGGGACTGGCGCAACATGTCTGTTTTTTTTTACCATACTTCTCTGTTCGTTGCCTTCTCAGCAATCACCCCCTCTCCAGACATATTATCCTGCACACAATTCATCCAGCATTTCATTGGTCTACTATTATTGCTATCCACATTCATTCTTAAAACTTTCCCCACGACATTTCCCTCATTCCACCGCATTCAGTGCCTATACCATGGCAACCAGAATAGGTCACCTAAAGACAGAAGCAAACTATGGGAAGAGACAGTATCCACTACCGTACGACTTCATGAAGTCCAAAGAGCAGTTGCCTCTCGGTCAGCAAGAACTGAACCGGCCTATATGGAAAGCTCTGAACCGATTGCGTACCAAAGTAAGCCGCTGCAATTAAAACAATTTGGCGAAGTAGGGGAACATCGATTCATCAAATACACAGTGCAAGTGCGGTGCTCCTGACCAAACAATGTCCCATCGACTGAAGTGTCCCCAACTGCACTTTGATGATCTGAACAAGGACTACGACGCCGCTATAAAAGTGGCTTATAACTATGTAAATGTACTGACACAAAAAGAAGAAAAAATCCATGGCAACCGATTTCTACACAATTTTTCTGTCACCGGTGCCACTTTCAGACTTCTTCTATACTAACTTTCATAAAATTATAACTTGCCAGTATATCATTGACATGCAGTTCTCCGATCACAAGTTTAATAGTCGAACGATATGCTATCTTAATGTGTTCTTAACGGAACAATAATTGTTACAATATAATTATTACGATAGGCTCAATAAATTATATTGTGTCCACCATCAATTATATTTGATTGAGAAATGTGTCTTTTGATAAAAGTGTGTTGTGTTTTTTAGTCGAGTCGTGAATGGAACATGTTGTACTATTGTTTAGTTATTAATGTTGGTATTTATGTTAATTGTAGATGTTTGTTTTTGTGTAAAAGGGTATTTGCCAAATTGTATTACAATATGTGCCGTACTTACATGTTTATGATCATATTCCAGACCTTCGTCTGGGCTTCGACTATTTGCGGTTGGGTCGCTTCACTTTTCTGCGGTTTGTTTTTCTTGTGGTATTTCTCTCTCTATATCATTACCAATCAATAGAGTGTCCACTTTTAAATACCTTGGGCATTTTCTTGCCGCCAACCTCAAGGATGAAGTAGACATTGAGAGGGAGGGTCCTAGCGGTCCAGAGCAATATGTTGTCCCGTAGATATGCGCGCTGTACAGACCTAGTTAAAGTAACACTTTTCAAGGTTTATTGCCAAAGTCTGTACACGGTCTATGGTCAATTATACTAAGAGATCGCTGGATGTCCTGCGCGTCCAATATAACAATGCTTTCAGGATGTTGTTGAGACTGCCTCGTTACTGTAGCGCGTTGGAGATGTTTGATTTCCTACCGATCGGTTCACCGCGATTATACGCAAATAATCATCGTCGTTATTTAGGACAGAGAAGGACAGTCAAAACAGCATCCTGAAAAGTGTAGCTGAGAGCTTCGGCGCTCCGATTGTTCAAAAGTTTGTGCGGAGCTTTTTTTTTTTTTTGGTGCGGAGCTTGATTTGTACTAACACTGTATGGATTTTTGCGTCCGAAATAAAGGTATTTATTATTATTATTCCAAAAAAAAATAGCAATTATTTAAAATTACTATCGTAAAGATATATTGGACGAAAGGTCGATGGCTGGGGGCTATACCTTTATTTTGATCTGGTAGGCGCAGAGCAATTTGTACCTCACTATCATAGTCCTCACTATGGCATGTCATGAACATGTCTTTATTTTCATAATTTCCTATCAGCGGTTATCATACATTACATTATAGACGGCCGTACTTCTCCATCAGCTTATGAGGAAGCTCCTTTCTCGGTAATCTGTTTCTGTTCTTCATTTTTAGGAAACTATAAATCCTAAGGGATAAGAGGCCTACTTCTATGCCATTATCGTCCTTGTGAGTTTTGAACATTTATTTCCAATTGCCATTCTTTTCCTGAACTCTAAGCATTTCTGCCCTGTTCATTCTATTTAATGCCTTGAGGTCATTGATATGCTTATATTGTAATATATGCAGCAAATTTTCTTTTGTATATATTTTTTCTTGCAATATTACCGTGGAATTGCTTGATGTTACAATACAGTTTTCTAATATAAATTCAAGTAATTTTCTATATGGACGCCAAGAATCCATTCTTCTATAAAACATACAATTGAACTACGAGTATATGCAGAAACCAATATTCCATATAGATATGGTTATTTTCATTCTACAAATTACATTTTTACGGTTATTGGGAAATAATTTTCAGTATACTTGGCTACAATAAATTCACGGTAAGGTAAGGTGGGCTTAGAGTCGAGACTCGAGAGATCGTATTACTGTGCGTGAGTCGATTGCTGCTGCGCTATTGTTTAGGTTCAAACTTTTTAGTTAATATTTTTCTTAGCCCTCCACCGTTCTTTTCTGATGAAATTCTTTACGGAATCCAAGACAGTTTAAACGGTTCACTTTTCTGTTGGTTGCCACTGTAATTCTGGCTATCAGGAGTTGCAGTGGTTTGGAATAACGGCCCATATAAGTTTCAAGTAAACATTACTTTACGATAGACTATAGTAATGTCATATCGTGTCATCGTCGCTTTTTTTGTCCATGATTCTAAAGTAGGTAATAACAGCCGCACGGGTCGATCCATCAGGTTAAACTACGCTTGCCGGGGTTGGTCTTTTGATGGGTGACCATCTTTACATACCGACACTCCTCTGTGCCTCGGAATCTCTGTGGATCTTTAACAGTCGTTAGGGGTCGTTAGAAGCCTGAAAGTCGGACAACCAGTCCTACCAAGGGGTATTGTACCCAGTAACTGGGTTGTGGAGATCAGTTAGGCAGTCGCTCTATGTAAAATACTGGTATTCAGCTGCATCCGGTTAGACTGGAAGCCGACCACAAGATAGTTGGGAAAAGGCCAGGCAGATTGATTGATTTTCTGTTCTCAATACTCAACATTGTCTTATTACAGCTAGTATTCTTCGATTCGTGACGACAGGATTCTTACCTATGTACGTACGAGAACGTGGCTGACAACTGCACGTCCACACTCTGTCGCCACTTCCACGCCATCTCACGCATCACTCCACTAGCCATTCTCCATCGTATCGCATTACTACTGCATAACTGTGTGTTGTCACCGTGCCACTGATGGGTTAGCGAAATTCTTATTCAAAATAAGGTGACCTATACTGCCAGGAACGGCAGCTATCTTCCTCTTGCGGTTTGTCGAGAAAAACTTTACAGATTGAATAATGTCATTAAGTGCGCCTATGTACCACTATTTTACATGAAGTTTTAAATAAATAAATACCACATTTTGTAGCAAATAATTTGTTCAAATCAAAATTTGACGATAAGATTGTTGTATTCGATGATGACCCATTATCATCACATTTTCTTTTCCCCCATCCATATTAATTTGGGGTTGTCCCATAATTACTTAGATAAGATAAAAGGTTTTTCTTTTTTTTGGAATGGGAAATCATCCAATGACATCTCCCGCTCTAGGGTGGAGCGGGAGGGCGTGTCAGACTCTTACTGACTAAAATTCACCCCTTTTCCTTCCCTGCCCTGAGTGAGAGAGTAACTCTGTTTCGAATTTATCCACAACCCCTGGGCAGATATCGGCCATGACGGGCCCCGTCATTATTGCTGACAAATCTTTGAGGCGCGCGTGGAACACTACGCGCCGTCGACTCTCGGGCCTGGTGCTGATCGGACGGTGAGCTACCCATTACTCGCCGTCCGCAGGCCCGAGTAAGATAGAGGGATAACATAAATCTTTTAATTTCCACACTCCTTTAGTCGTATCATCTCACTAGCCACACGCCAGTAAAAGTTAAACTAGATGATATAATTACTTAGATACATAGGTATACCCGCTAAATAATAGAACAACCAAACCTCCTAGCAACGACCTAACCTAGCAAAGAAAATAGACAACACTAAATTCTTGAAATAGAAAATCTACTCGGTAGCGTCCCAGGAGCAAAAAGAATAACAAATCGATTCATCATCGCTTCCCGGGCGCAATGAGACACGAGCAATACATTTGTATATATCAACAATGAGATACGAGCAATAAGTTTGTATATGTGACTCTTGGATACAGATCATTACAGATCACAAAGCTGGAAGCTATTTAATCGGCGTGCCAGGATTTGCGTGACAAATTGTAGGCAAATTGCAGAAGATGAGGAAAAAAAAAGGTCGGTAGATGTATCTAATTGTTTATATCTTACCTTATTAACGAAAACGCAAAAGCAACCTTACAAAGTGGCTGTCGCCAACTTGCAAAAGTTAGGTGCAAATAAGACATTGAAGCAAGCCCAGACGAAAAAACGGAAAAGATGTGTTAAGGTCGTTTCCTATTACAAAGATTGGCAGCTCTAGATAGAGAGGTGGAAGGATAGTATAGAGGTAATTAGGCTTTATCCCAGCAGTGGGGTAAGACAAGTTATCATACATAAAAAATATAATAAGAGAGATAAAAACATTGAAGTAGTGCGTTTGAGGTGAGATTTTGTTTAGTTTTTTATGGCAAAAGAGACGCCGCAATACGGTCAGTCATCTGCGATTCCAGTGATATAGGTAGTGATTTAAATTAAAATTCAAAAATATTTGTTCTTTAAATGCTTCAAAACTTAAAGACATTTCTTCAAGATTACCCAATTAGCGTAGGAACCGGTCACTGGACCTAAACTTACAAAATACAGAAACACTGCAGAAGTTACATTGAAATATTTCCTCTTATGCAAATCCTTTAATCACACTAAGGCTTTCTGTTAGAAAACCCAATGCTGGATTAAGCTCGCCCTTGTCACTATTTATGTTTTATATGTGCTCTACAGAATAAATTGAATCAAATAAAATAATAATAAATAAATAATAATTAAATTAATCAATACAAGAGGAGCTCGTGGCTAAAGTAATAACAGCCGCACGGGTCGATCCATAAGGTTAAGCTACGCTTGCCGGGGTTGGTCCATGGATGGGTGACCATCTTTACATACCGAGACTCCTCCGTGCCTCGGAAAGCACGTTAAGCCGTTGGTCCCGGCTGTCAATTGTGGATCTTTGACAGTCGTTACGGGTCGTCAGAAGCCCGAAAGTCTGACATCCAGTCTTACCAAAGGGTATCGTATTACCCAGTAACTGGGTTGTGGAGGTCAGATAGGCAGTCGCTCCATGTAAAGTACTGGTATTCAGCTGCATCCGGTTAGACTGGAAGCCGACCCCAAGATAGTTGGGAAAAGGCTAGGCAGATGATGATGTGCTCTACAGAATAATAATTTTCAAAAGTTAAAAAAAAAAACTATAAACATGCTTTATTTTTTATTTTTCGTAATATTCTCAGCAAACCCTTTCATTTGATACCCATAACATGGAAATACATAAAAAATAACTAGTCCACCATCTTTGGGAGTCCGCCATATTGGATTTAGAATGACGTCACTTAGCTAACTATTGTCCTCGGTCCTTGATAAGTGTACGAAGTTTCAATTCAATCCGACGTTTTGAAGTGGGCGAAGTGGTGATCACATTTAAAAATTCCATTACATAGATACATACCTACCAAGCTTATAAAGTGTGTTTAAAATAATATTATCGTCGATGTGGTGGCGCTAAGGGAGGCCTCAGACGAACAGAGTTAGACTTAAACTTAAACTTTCAACTGAAAGGATGATGATGAAGATTTTGACATTATTTTAGTAGAAAGCAATATAATAATTTCATGGGTACAGTGTTCCAACAACTCAAAACACCCTCTTTGAATATCTAATTACAAATGAAGTGACCCAATTCTAATGTGCTACGCTTAAACAACATCAAAAAGCCGTGTCACTCACTCTCAAACAGTGGCCCTCCCAAACTAAATATATCTGACAATAAAATTAATTAGTAAAAAGATGGCGAGAAAATTAGATGATCACTTACAAGAGATATCTTGATGCGCAGGAGTTGGTCTTAATGAGCGTGTCAGGATTGAAACAACTTGGGGTGTAGGGCAGGAGAAAGACAGTAAGCAAGTTTAGTTTTGAATAAAATTAAATTGTTGAAAAAAGTTGTAACTGGTGAAAATGGAAATTAGCAAGGATGCCAACAAATATTATATGTACCAATTATTGTAATTGGCAACACATTTAGCCTACTTTTTACCGTGTTAATCATTCTGATTTGTTATAAAGGACTCCTTTCACGGATTCAATTTAAACAGAATGAGCTAGGTATGTTTTGCTACAAATCATAAATACTTGCCGTTTGGAGTTCGTAGCAAAGATAGTAAAATAATCTTGACAGAAGTTTTCGTTTAGATTCTTAAAGAGTTTCCTGATTTCAAGTATTTCCTCAGTACATTGTAGTACAGCACTCTTCATCCCTGATTAATATTTTAGCAGATCTCAAACAGATTTAGCCTTCTGTCCTATACTTCTACGACACCAAATTCCCGAGCCAAATTCGAGCCAGCACGATTCGCCTGAAACAAAGCCAGAACTGTGGCCTGAAAATTAACAGGCACGCAACATTAACGTGATTAATTTAGTCAGTTAAGTGCTCCCGTACTAAATGAATAAGTTATTTTTAATTACGGAGTAATTGTACGTACGGGTCTGTATTAATTAGGATGTAATCATATGGTGATGAGCTGCTTTCCTTGGTGGCGATGTGGGACGAGTTTGATTGGAATTGGTTTTGTTAGGTTATCGTTGTATGGTCAGTTTCATAAAAAAATTCACTTGCGTTGTTTCTTTCTTAGGTAGCCCGTTAGCAGGTTACTAAGCGTAATCAGCTGTTTAAGGTGAAAGCTCCAAGGTAGCACGCGAAATTCAAATTTTCTAACGGTTTTTGGAATTTGCAGGTCAGTGTCAGGTTGTATCTTGGTCAAAATTTGATTCGCGGCTATAGCAAATATGTATTTATAGCATTGTAATCATTAAAATCATCAATACAACTCTCTCAGTCAGAATTGATGCCAAATGTAAGTATTTCATGAAATCATGACATTTGGCATCAATTCTAACAAATTGCAAAAAACGTAATACAATTTGCATTTCGCGGGCTACCCTGGAGCTTCCACCTTATGGCGCAGTTGTACGACTTCTAATGATTTTTAATGGAACTTCACGTATATACAACTAATTTTATTTTTTTCAAAAAAAAATGTATGTTAGTCTAGACAACTTTTTTCGTACTTTGTTAAGTGAATATTTGAAATTATATTTTTATAACATAGTGTAATTAATTTGTATAATGCGAAAAAAGAATTGAGAATCACGCAAAAACTGTAAGACGTACTTTTATGAAACCTTCACCATTTTAAAGATAACTTAATTATTTATATTTTAGTATACTTGTTTTAGTATAATACTTGTTGTTTTATGTATAATAAGTTAATAATGGGTCTAATTTCGGACAGCGCTCCTTGATGAGCGAGTCCTATTACCGGGTGGACGTAAGTACGACGCGTTACGTGAGCTCAGCACAGAACACGCAAGCTAACCACTCAAAGTCGTTGGCAGTTAATAGCGCCTTAATGTGCCGGGACACAAGCCCTCTTTGTAAGAGGGTGGATGTCACATTACTTCGAAGTTTTTGGCTCTAGGATATGCCGGTTTCCTCACGATGTTTTCCTTCGCCGTTTTGAGAGCAGTGGTTATGATATAATTTACACAAAGTAGAACCTGGGTTTGGCCGTTACCATTGGGCCACCACTGCTCACTGTGCCACCAGTGCTACTCTTTTTTTTTTTGTGGGTTGGGAAATTATCCAATGACCTCCCACTCTCGTGTCAGACTTTTACTGACTAAAACCCACCCCTATTCCTTCCCTGCCTGAGTGCCCAGGGGTGCAGTAACTCTGTTTCGAATTTATCCACGACCCCTGGGCAGGCAACGGCCATGACGGGCCCCGGCACGTATTGCTGACATCTCTTTGAGGCGCGCGTTTGACACTACGCGCCGTTGACTCTCGGACTTGGTCCTGATTGGACGGCGAGCTACCTACTACTCGCCGTGCCTACGGTGGCCGGAGACCCCCGACCACTCTGGCTTCATAATTAATATATATCTATAGTTATAGGTATTCCGAATAAACTTTTGACCTATCCAACGTCCTATGTTACTCAACAGGCGGCGTACCGCGTCAAATGGAACATGAATCAGTATTACGTCGTCATGATTAGGTACTACTTTGGTACCTTCCTACATCAGTTGTGATTGCACAATCGAATATTATGCTAAGCTGTGTGCTATAATCTAAGGCGCTCACACATTGTGCAGTGCGCTACTAGGTACGACTAGTTTTATGTTATAGTAACGAACATTGTTCTACAGCAATGATGATATCTGCAAGAGAACCAAGATTACCGACATAGCCCGAAGAATCGCCAATCTGAAGTGGCAGTGGGCAGGGCACATTGTTCGCAGAATAAATGGTCGATGGTGCCGAAAAGTTCTGTAGTGGAGCCCGAGTTCAGGAACCCCAATGCCCTCAATCTTCCAAGGATAGCTTCATCAGCTAAAAAATATAATTATTATTTTAGAATAACAAGCACAAGTCAGCATATGCTATCGAGAACATGCGTCCCTAGCATAGATGTTTGGTTAACAATAAGATTAGTATATACGAGTAAGATCAATACCTTGTAGAATTAATATAATTACTGTTTTGCTGTTACTGGGTACAAATAAAGTTTGTTTTAAAGTCTCTCGCTGTCGCTTACTTAAGAGCCTATGCCACCTCAGCTCAAATTCTTATTTCGCCCCCACTTCCCCGCGTGCCACTGCACTCTTTATCTCGCTCGCACACTTTTGCTCGCAGAGACGCGACACGCGCGGCCTTGAGGTCGAAGCGATTTCGTTAGAGTAAACTACACTATTATCGGACGAGTACTAAGGAATAAAATTATCAATCTAATTTAATTTTAACTTGTAATTTTATGAATATAAAATTATATATTATATCGAAAATACAATTTCAATGTATCTATAAACGATAAGTTTCCAGTATAAGCTGACCTCTCAGTGTGCGGAAAGCCTATAAAATGCGAGATCAGCTTATACTGGACGGCATAGGTGATGTCTAGCCGTGCACACTGGTTGAGGATAAATTCGAAACAGAGTTACCTCGCCCCTGGGCACTCAAAGGCAGGAAGGAACAGGGGTGGGTTTTAGTCAGTAAGAGTCTGACACGCCCTCCCGCTCCGCCCAGAGCGGGAGAAGTCATAGGATGATTTCCCACCCCACAAAAAAAAAAAAAAAAAAAAAGCCGTGCACACTATTTTATTTTACCTACCTACTTCTATAAAATACTAGTCAAATGCGAGCCAACTTTGCGCTGTGGGTTCCGCCAATTAGTTTTGTAGTAAGTTTGCGTTTTATAGTTTTAGCCGTGTATGTATGTTATGTGACAGCCGTTTGCGCATGTAGGTAATTATGTAGGTTGTATGTATATGCAAGTACCTAGATATACATACCTATATGTTAGAAAAATCGATTCTAAACCACTACATAAATTGTAGAATTTATGCAGTGGTTTAGAGTCGGTTTAGTAGCAGTAGAGCTACAAAAAACTAGTCAAGTGCGAGTCACCATTGCACTGAGGGTTCTGTAGGTACATTGGCTTGGTAGTAAGTTTACGCTGTGCCATTTTAAAATCTTATAATAGGTAGCTTTCGCCTTGTATTACCACTTTCTTAGTTATTATGCATCTATATAAGAATGAATCGCCGAAATGTAGGTACATGCGTATATTTTTCGAAGGACTTCACCAAATTGCATAATTCTTTTTTGTTGTGTTCGTGATTCTCAGGACAAGGTTTGTATAAATATAAGGTAGGTAGGTATAGGTAGGATAAGTAGGTAAGTATGCAGGTAGGTATGTAAGTAGGTATGTATGTATCTAGGTACGTAGGTAGGTATGATAAATACCATAAGTTTTTTTCAAAGTAATTAAAAATAGTCAAAATTAAATAACATTTATTTTTAATCGCTTAAATCTCTAATTTACATAGTTAGAACATGTCTGGGATTGCATAGCTCAGGTAACATGCATGTTTTATAAAAATGTTCTAATTTTAGTTCCATTTCAGAAATATTGGTCATCTTTCTATAATTTCGACTTTGATGTTTTTGTAGCATCCAGACCTTATTCCGAAAATACATTTTTTTTTGTACCGATGATATGTAATTGTCCTTGCACTTGTATATACCAACGATGTTTTTTATTTACGACAAGTCCGTTTTGAGTTTTTCTCCAAAAATTTACTTCTATCTTATCTATATCTTAGCTTCGTCCAAAGATGTTTTGAATGCTGCAATGGGACGCTTGATTTCAATGATTGTGTATATTCAGTGAACAGCTCATGTTCTCAGGTGGTACTAGTGATCTGCAAGAAAACACAACATTCATTATAAAACACTTTTTTTTGGGGTATGTTATGTTATCATCCAATGACTGGCGTGATGGGCGTTGGTGGCTGCGCCAAAGTTTTAAACTTTTACAGCTACCATCGTTGTACATTGTTTTTTTATCTGCCATCTCAGACTTTTACTAACTAAAACCCACCCCTGTTCCTTCAGTTGCCTGTGCCAAGAGCCGCGGTAACTCTCTTTCAAATATACTCGCGACCCCGGCAGCATAATTTTGTCAACATGAAAAAATAATACGGAACCCTAAAAAGTCCAACATTATGAAAATTTTATCATGAATTCGCCAATTTCGTGATAGTACCGTTACGCGTTAGTACCAAGCGGTAGTGCCATGGGGGAACAGCAAATTTCGTGATTATCACACACGTATGATAGATAGGTACTTACAATTATATATTTTGTAACACATGAAGATTTGTTTCGTCCGAATTTATTTCTACAGTTTTCGGAGGTCATACCTCCGTCCGTCCGGTCCTGTAACAATCACACGGGACAAATAAATACCTACCTAGACCTCACATATTTTTATTTATGATTTGGCTATGGAACCCTAAAAATATACAAAAGAAGACTAAATCGTCCATAGAAGCAGACTTGCCCTATGAATAACAAATAACAATTACCCACCCAACATTTTTATTGAAATACAAATTTGGTGAATTGGTATTTGATGGTGGAGGGATACTTTTCCAGTACAAGCTGACCTCTCATTGTACGGAATTCCTATACAATGTGAGATCAGCTTATACTGGAAAATTATAGCTTGATAATTTTTTATTTTATTTTTTTTTGTCTTTTAAAAAAACGTTGCCCCACACTAGGAATATTCCTGTATCGTGGGTGCGTTCACAAACATGTAAATTCACATACACAAGACACCCAGACCCGGAACAACTATCTGCAGGTCATACAAATATTTGTTCCGTGCGGGGATCGAACCCGCGACACGCAGCGCAGCAGCCGAACGCTCAACCACTGCGCCAACCGTGCCGTCAAAATTATATAGCCATGTGTAGTAATAATAATAACAGATCAGTGTTTTATGGCCTACATAATAATATAGTTGTGTCGGATCTGCGCGTTTGTGAATGTGAAGATTTGTGTTTGTAATCGCACCGTCTCCGATTCAGTTGAAATCCTGGAGTCGGCAACATTATAAAAAAAAACAATTAGGTACTACATAGATACCTATTTGTTGTATATTGTCAAAACAACAACAAACCTATTTAGGGAACTTTTTATCTTTTTACAAAACTGGACACCCATTTTTCACATTTTTTATAAAAAAAAAAGTGGACACCTGGATTTCGCCTGAATCATGAAAGGTGCGTTTACAAACACAAATCTTCACATGCAGAAACACCTGCAACTCCTAACGCAGCAGCCAATCACCTGCCACTGCACCAAACGTGACATGTTTGTAATCACAAATACTGTAAGTAGATAGGTAGCTATATACTTACTTCATTACGTTTATCATGTTTTCCAGTTTCTTTGCGCCAACCCTTTCGCTTCTTATTTTTATTACGGTTATTTCCCATTGCACCAACACTATAAGTATAAGTACTACAAGATTTGTATTTTACGTAGTCTTGTTGCGTAATGTGTGCTCTGAGCGCAAGCGACACAGCCCTCCCGTTCGAAAGCCGAAGCGAGACTGAACGGGGGCGTCGGGCGCCAGGGAACAAGCTTCAAGACGGCATAGTTTAGGTGATAGTTTAGGTATTTTATTTTTACTGTGAAAATAATGGTAATTTAAAAATAAAAAAACTTGTAGGACCTGCTTTATAGTAAGTTCAGTTAGTATGCAAAGTTTCATGATCTAATTTTAAGCATTTTTTGAATGCTAGCGGTTTATTGTTTTCGGTTTAGAGGTAACTTTGGATTTTTTTTCTATCGAGAAAATTTTATGGAATCGTGTTTTTGAGGTTTATAATACTTAACATTGATCCTCAACCTTGCCATATATTTATTTCAAAATTAATGCTGCAGTATTATCGACATAACGGAGGATCATGCTAAGCCATTTGAGGTAACATAGACTCTTAATTGGCGCAGCTATCGATGAAGTGTGAGAGTAGTGGCCACCGCGTACCGGAAGACGCAGTGTTGGAAGGCCTCAACAAGGTGGCCCGAAAACCTGGTAAGGATCGCGGGAATCCGATGGATGCGAGACGCACAGGACCGGTCATTGTGGCGACACTTGGGAGAGACCCATGATAATAATAATAAAGTTTTTTATTTCTCACCACAACATAAGGTACATTTAACATGGTATCAAGAACAATACATAACTACAGTTTAATAATTATATTGTGGGAGACTGGTGCCTAAGCTAGACGTAAAGCCTGTATTTCAGGACACCTATGTCCAGGAGTAGACGTCTTACGACTTCTTCTTCTTCTTTCGAGTCGATGGTTTCCTAACTTTGAAATACCTTGGGCCCAGAAGCTGGCCACATTAATTGCAGCTTCAATGTCATCTTTTGACTGAAAGTTGATAATGATAGCTCTAGCGTTCGAGTTTTCTAAGAACTTATTCATTCATCCTAAATTATTGTTGCTTCTTAGCTGAAATACACGTACCTAGAGCTGCAACAGCTCGATACAGCTTTTGCTAGATGCCGTTCAAGATAGTGAATAGGATAGGGTTTTTGTAGTTTCTTCGGAGAGCGCTGGTCCAGCACATAACTGCGATGCTTTAGTACATGCTGCTGGCGATCCCCCAGAAGTTATTGTAGACTTTTTAAACCTATAGATACCTATATATGTCTATACAGGGTGTAATGGAAAGGTGTGGATATATTTTAAGAACCGGTTCTGCCAATGAAATGAAAAAGTTTCTCTATGAAAAATAGAAAACTCCCAAAAAAAAAAATTGGATTTTCCATACAAAGCATATCATCAGCTGATCAATATTTTGTATGAGAGGTAAAAAAAAAATTGAGTATTTCCTCAGGTTTTCTTGGAGAAAGTTGTTCATAGCGAGGGGTAGATGCAGTTCTTAAAACCTGTAAGGTGCAGCGGGGCAATCTCGACTGGTAAAAGCTAAACCACAACTTTGAAGGTATAAAAATATTAGATGATATAGTTTTATTAAAAATGTAATGTATTGACGCTCCAGAGTCATTATCTGTGTGTTATTTTTACAAACTCATATTGAAAAATATTCAATAGATAGGCTTAAAAATGTGTTTTTGTCAAAAAAGGCAAAAATAGTTGTAATTCCCCCTCCGTGGGGCAATTTCAACTATGAATTATAATTTCTCTTCTAGAGCTCTTAGCTTGATGTTAGTCAGTTGCAGAGTTTTTTTATAAGAATGGTAATCTAAATTGAATCTTGTCATTTATGCAGCTAGGCTCATTTTTGAATAAAAACACGTTAAAGGTTTAGGTGGGGTAATTTCGACTGCTCGCCATAGTTAATAGTGATGGGAACGTAATAAAAAAAGTCGATAGATACACCAATAAATAATTTTGGTCTGCTATCTACTAAAGGTACTATATCTACTCACTAATCATAAATCAAAACTTCATTTTAAGAAAGGAATATGTATTTAAAATAGAACCAGAGCACCCCTCGTCCTAAATCTACAATCGGTCATATAAACGTTAAGCAATTTTATAATTAGTTAATATTATAAGCTGTTTGTATGTTTTCGTTTTTAAACATCCACTCGGACCAGAGGTGTTTTCCTTGAAAGATGATTAACGGTGGAACTTTGTTGCCAGAAGCATTCGCCGCCAACAAAACCGTTGTATTATTTCTTCCGGGACCACTAGTCGTTCTAGTACAGCGGAAACCTTTTTTACCGATTACTTTGCCTTTAACAGGATCATTACATATGCTTGTCTCATCTAAGTTATAAATTTGCTCAGGTTTATCTGTCAGGTCCAGTTCTTTCAATACCTTTTCTAATAAATCGAAATAACTATAAACAATAAAAGGATCGCAAGCCTTTCTTCTAGCTATCTCAACGGATTGAGGCTTTTTGATTGAGAGACTGTTCCTTTTCTGAAATGCCTGGAGCCAGTCTTTTCCTGGCAAATCATTTTTGAAGGGATTGGTGATTCCATTTTGGTGGACATATTGAGATACCAAAACAGCTACTTCTTTTCTAGTTAACGGGAAACCATGTTTTTCCATAACATGTAAGCTATGGGCAATTCTTCTTTCCACATCTTCCCCGAGAGCTATAGGTCTTCCAACGTTGTCGTTCATATGATTATTGTAAACTCTGGTTACAATGGTTGATCTAGGAATGCCATAAATTTCTTCAGCTTGGTAACTCGTCATTACTTTATTTTTAACATCTTGCACTGCTTGCTGCAATTCTGTCATTGTGTATGACTTGTCAGTTTTTTTTCTATAGTGGCGAACCATCTGCAAAAAATTAATAAAGTAGTAAGAAATTGAAAAATCCCTCGAAATGCATCGATTTGAATCGTGTTGCGATCCTGCGAATAGAAAGATTACAATAATATAGCTACAAGTTAAATATTTGTAAAGTATTTACATCGACAAAAGATATCGAAACATGCACATCACTAGTGTTTGTTCATTTCCATATAAAATCTGGTGGGGCAATTTCAACTGCAAAAAAGTTGAAATTAGCCGCCATTACAATCCAGGTGGGGTTATTCAAACTCACACCAAAATGCTGTTAAAACGCAAGTTACAACAGAAAAAAATAGCTAAAAACATGAAATAGGCTTTAATGAAATGTCTTACCTTTGAAAATCTTCGAAAAACACATTAATTACCACTTTTTTTCGCAAAAATGTGAGACACTAATTTGCACGTGCAAACAAGAAAAAGAGAAGAAAACAAAATGGCCGTGTCGATCAAACAGTATTGGGTCTAGCAGTGCCATCTATGTAGAAATTATGAAATTGCTTTTGAGCTATCCGGTCATAGATGGCACTTATTCAAATAAAGTAAAATGTAGAAGTTATTAAGATTAGTTGAAATTTCCCGCTGTCGAGATTGCCCCGCTGCACCTTATATGTAGTAAGAAGGTCTTGTACAGGGGTTTAACAATGGCCACGCAAACCCAGCACCACGATAATTACATCATCGCACCGATATCTCACAGAATGTTTATTATTTAGTTAATTACCTACTGAGTGCGCAAGCCGAATGTGGAACATCTTCGATGTAGGTAAATCGCCATCATAAATAATAAATGATAAAAATTGTTTTTGGACACAGTTCCAATTGTTAACCAAATCCATTGTGTACAGGCTGTTTTAAATTTCTTTCATTTTTTTTTTGTCTGCCACATTTTTTTTTTTCAACTAGGGATTCATAGACAGAGAATATAAAGAAAATGTCCTGGACATGTTTTGACAACACATCAATTGACTATTTTTTCTATTAGATGGACAATCATCAAATACTCGTAACTTCTCCCGCTCCACGGAGGGGCATGTCAGACTCTTACTGACTAAAATCCACCCGTTTTCCTCCAGTTGGCTGTGCCAGGACCGCAGTGATTTCTTCGATCACCATTTGGTGGTCAAAACGTGTCAAACCAATCTTTAATGACAGGTTTTCTGTTTTTTTTTTATTCATTTTTGCGGGGTTGGAAATCATTCAATGACAGTTTGACAAGTACTTGGCTTCAAATTCTTAATTTGGAAATCAAGGGTCAGTCTTTTGCCAGCAAATTCGGCCTCAACTGTGATAATACACTTACCTAGGTACTTATATCTTACTTGAGTGAGACACTAGGTTCCCTAAGTAGGCTAACCAACTATCAGAGGTACAGAAATAGATGTCTAAAGGTAGGTCGGACTGATTGTAGAAACTGTACGATAGCAGAGTACTTATTTATCTCGAAGAGTGCTCCATTGCGCAGATGCAAGAATTAAAGTAGAAAGTAGGTAACTCACAAGTAAATGAAACTGAACTCTGGAACTCTGCTGTTTATGTTTTCTGACACAAACAGTATTTATTAGGTGGTCCGAAACAGGCTACAGCTGAAAAAGTAACTATATAGAACCTATTTTTCTTGGCCTCCTTTGCCCCTTACTAGGAATTACTCCTGTATCGTGGGTGTGTTTAAAAACATTTACACTTACATACAAAAGACACCCAGACCCGGAACAACTATCTATAAGTAGTCCATACAAATATTTGTTCCGGGCGGAAATCGAACCCGCGATACGCAGCGCAGCAGCCAATCGTTCAACTGCTGCACCAACCGTGCCGTCATTGAACTGTTAGTAATATAATAATGCTAAAAGTTATGATGTTTTTCTCTCAAGTATTTTTTCCAGTTTTTTTTAAGCCCACGTCATACGAAACATGTCTACGTGCATTCACACAATATAAGCACCAATTTTAAACATCCCCCTGTAGAGTAGAGAGCCACTATCGATACATATCGCGCGACCCGACCCCACCCGCTATCAGGCAATTAACTTTAATGGATATATTTAAATTAGTGCTCCACACTCAATTGACAACATATTATTATCATAGCTTATAGTAAGATACTAGGATCATTGAAAAAAAAGAACAAGTAAATTGAGACTTTGTTTTTATGACAGTAAAGTTGTATATTGATTGCAGCCGGCCTCATTAGGTTCTAGAAGTTAATCAATGAAAATGTTATTGTTATAGGCACTTTATATTTGTATTTTAATCACGTCTACCACTTTTATCTACAGGTCACTCTGCAAAATCATCCTTATCGCAAAGTACGTAATTATGAACGTAAATATAATAATTATTAATGTACATAATTAAATGTAAATAGGTAATAATAAAACAATATTTTTCGTCAATATCAAAGAAATATATATTTAACTACTACAGAATTAAAATAACAATGTACAAAATAAAATCCTATTTACAACAATATTACAGGTCTTACTGAATTTGAAAGTCTGGTGAACGAATTTTGTACTGAAATACAATCAAATAATAATTTTGGTAAAAAGGTAAGGTTTACTTACGACAAAGTTATACATTAAATTAATTCCGAACGTAATCCTAATACACAGTATTGTCTAAACTCCATTTAATCTATATTTACACAATAATTTACAACATTTTATCGATAAGTCAAATTCACCGCACTCACAACCGTACGGTAGTGACAGCAGAAAAAAGTGAATCATTCGGAACTTTTTGTTAGAAAATTTTATTCACTGGTTGATTGTTCCGAATACGAATTTTCAATCACGTTTTGTAACGTCTTTTATTTATATTTCACTGTTGACTTGTAGTTTGTGTGCTTGGTGACGGTGATCCCCCTGACACAGGTGGTTGGACCATGGTTAGATGCGGCGGTGGCAGGCCCATGTGGGACAGCGGTCTGCCTCCCCCCATGAGGTGGTGAGGGTGGAAATACTGCTGCAGCGCGGGGTGGGGGTATAGGTGGTGGGGGTGGCGAGAAAACTGCGCCATTTTGAGTTTCTCGATCTCCGCCTCCTGTACGCGCTTCGCCTTCGCTCTTCGGTTTTGGAACCAGATTTTTACCTGTAGACAAAACATTTTTTTGTTATTACAACCAAACTATGTATTAAAGCATTGTTTGAAGTTATGTACAGAAACTTCTCTTCTTCACTATTCTTGAATTATAAACTTAATTTTTACAAACCGAAATAAAGTTATGATCTAAAAATACAATTATAATATTAATATCCTCACCTGAGTTTCAGATAATCCCAATGAAGATGAGAACTCAGCCCTTTCGGCGATGCTCAAGTACTGTTTATCGACGAACTTGCTTTCAAGCGCACGAAGCTGCTGCGCGGTGAAGGGTGTACGCGGCTTGCGATTAGGTTTGTGCTTGCGCAGGTTGCATTTCAGCTTGGCTGGCTCACCATTAGCATCTGTACCAAAAGAAAAAAACACAGTCAGTCGAATTCATAAAACTTTGGGCTTAATTGCCAAACAGGATTCTCGCATAATGTAGCCAGATTTTGCAATGTAATAAAATCGTGGGTAGTAAAATTAATCAGGCTAATTTGTAAACGAAACGATCTCTAATGATGTTTCGCAGCCTTTGTGTGATATGTCAAAAGAGATTGGCTTCAAAGATTTAGTAGATGCATTCGATAGATAACGCCCGAAATGGTTATTAATAGTCTAAAGTGGATATCAAAAATGCAAACGTTTCTGGATTTCCTCAACATTTTACGACTAATTAATAAATCGTAAACCTCCAGTTTTCTCGATCGATCACATTTTTCATGCCCGAAACAGTTTCGAAACGTTCTCAAATGGAAGTGGTATGAATATAAATAATGATAAACGGGAACATTTATCTGTAGACAGACATGCCTCGCGCAAGTATGAATAGCATGAACTTTACTGTTACATCTCAATAACACAAAGCAGCCGAATGATGATCGGAATGCCGCTCCGTTCCTCCTCTGGATTAATAAATCGCATAATAAAACTCATATAAAATAAAGGCTAAAGGAAACGAACCGCGATCCGATCCCGATAAAATCTCCACGAGGTCATTTTTAGACTTATTTAGCGACGAAAACAAGCGTATTAGTACGCAAATCGTTGATTTTATTGCCACAGCTGGTTAGAAAAGAATTGATTAACGCCCACACATCCGAGATATGAAAGAGAGATAACGATTCCGTTTGGGCACCCGGTAGGCAAGTATTCATTAAAAATCTTTGAAGTCATGTCTGGACTTTAGTCATTACGGTTTTATTGAGTAAGTGTTATGTTAATTTTGAGGTTGTTTTTGTCGGATCATCTTCGTCCTCAACACGTAATCCGTTGTGTAACTTTACGACCGCTTAATTCATTAAATTCATCAATCAAATTAATTCGTGATTGAATAATATATTTATGTCCCTCTGAATCATTATCTTGTCCGTCTATTAGTGGATTCGTCAACAAATTTCTGGTTTTATTAGTAATTTGGGTGTGATTCAATAAAAAAAACTTGCTTCGTAATTTATTAGTGGCTCCATTCGACGGTTTTAATAGACTCTAACCTACATAATTATCTATCAACTAATTGGTATTTAAGTACTAATTAATGCTTGTGATCGTTGATTGATCGACGAACACGTGTTGTGAAGACTTTCGTTTTATTGTTTATGACACATATTTCGGTCGCACGTCATTACACATAATGAACAAGATATTATTATTATGATCCAAGCGACATTGATGCTAGTTTTTAATAGGCTTGAAAAAGAAATTGTAATTTTTGTCAGAAACTTATTTTTTAAAAATGAATATTATTTTTCAAAATACTTATAATATTAGTGTTACTCAGTCCAACTTGTCAAAATTAAACATTGTAAAAATATAAAACAACCATTAACAGGCAGAACATTGACAATTTAAATTTTGCATTTAGAATATTAAAACATTAGTAGAGTGGCGCTTCAAACGCCGATGTATTAATCCTAATGTCAAACGGTACAGTCGCTTAATAGCTAATGTCCCACAAAAAAGTAAAAAAAAAAGTAAATTATGTGACAGTCGAAAAAAAGCTAAAGTGTATTAATGTCGTGTTTAGCAGACGTCAAAGCAAGTACCGACGGCAAGACGGAAATAAAGCTAAGAGGTGATGCACACTAACGATTTAAGTGCCACGTTTTTTTTACTTAAACTATGCAACCGAAATAGATAATTTTAGTTTCAAGTTCTCCATGAACAAGTTTTTTATCTTGATTTATTTTTAATGAACAGCATTGTATTAAATAAACGCTGCTGTAGTTTTGCCTTAACGAAATTTCTTACATTGTTAATGAGAAAGCAGCAACTGAAAAAATGTAAAGTTCAAATGAGTCGGGAGCGACGCACGTGTGCAGCGTTTCTTAAAATTGCCCGGGAGCTGTTAAATTACCTCCTTTAAAAATACTTATATGGGACTGTCTGTTCTCGTCCTCTTGTTAATTGTATAAAGAGATATTGACTACAGATGTTACTGCGCTGAATTATGTCCGTGTTGTTGTGACTCTGTGAGCGACGAGAGAAATATGAGACGTTTTAAATGTGTTTAAATACACTTTCCATTGTTACACACCGTCATTTGTTTCTTCTGTTTTGTAAAAGGAATGTCTAGGGAATGAATTATGAAAAGTGCCGTGAGTTTTTTTGTGACAATTTAAAATGGAAATCAATTCTGATCCTGAACGTTTGTGCTAACGGTACCTAATGTTTCAGTGCGCTGCTAAAAAGACAGTTGATATATTAATGAGCATGTTTGCTTTTTGTGCGCGCACCACCATTAATCGTGCGAGGCGTGGTATGTCATTCATTCCAATATTTTAAACGGCCAGCGTATACTTGACGTTTTTGTTGTCTGTACAAGAGAGGCGGGCATTCTTTGCGTCTTGTGGGATACTTAACATTACACGTTTCTTTTATTATCCATGAATGTAAAGTAATATTAGAACAAATTTAATAAATACAACAGCCATAAAATGCTTTTTTCTTTGTAGTTCAAAGATCACGCCTCATTATAATTTATATTTCAGTTATTGAGAGCGATAAATTATCTAAACAAAAATATTCACTCAGATTTTAGGGCGAATAATAAAAACAACATTATTTATTTGTCACAATCACGGTTGTTTCTGCAATAAACAATCATAATAACATAAAGTAAAACTAAGAACTCATTTGCCGATTTTCACCGCAGCCGAGAAAACATGAAAGTGATTTTGAGTTTAAAAAATAATAGGGTTATAATGTTAGAGATATAGTGATATTGTTGTGAATAATTTATAATGTTCAACAAAGAGCTATTAAAGCTATTAGCTGTGTGAGCCCGGATTCCTTAAGAAAACGCCCACAATATTTATCTGGTGATCAAACGGCATCCCGAGAGCACACCATTCATCAGCACTCAATCTTTACCTCATAAAGCGGCCATAGAAAACGCGGAAGTGGATCGCCTGTGCCGTTAACCATTTAATTTATGTTTGGAAAACTATTTAGTGATCGCTTTTATGTTTCGTAGATGGGGCTATTACTTATCATTGAAATGAATCGAATCTATAGTTAGCAAGGAATACCTTTATTCAGATAACTTATAGAATGTGATGAATAGTTATCTAGGACATTTTTTTTAATCCCTTGGAAGATCTGATATTTCATTGCTTCAGCTCTTTATGTCATAAAACTGCGCTTTAGAATATGGTTTCATGCTAATTTATGACGCAAAGAATACACACGGATGAGTTAAGAGGTACTTTACGAGCATAATAGGCCCATTATTCATGCAATACTCCATTTTTTTAACTTCTCACTTTGATGTCAGTGGCATTTAATATGATATAGCAGGTACCACATATCTCTTCAACATCTAAACAATTCATTCCAAGATAAATAACTTCTACGAGAGACCTTTCATGTTTATTGAGAAAGATATCTTCCATCTTTCTTGGTCTATGACATTTACTTTAATGTCATCTTAAACTTATCGAGATCTACTCTTTTCTCTATTAAGAATTCACGTGTCATTTTTTATTCCTTTTTTATTTTTTGAATAGCCAGTATTTTTCTTTCAGCCTCTTGTCTCCATTCTTTATAGTTCCATTTTTTCTAAAATCATCTACAAGTTTCGCTACTCCTTTTTTTCAATTTATTAACTGCCAGTATTTTTTTTCTACAAGGCTAAAGCCTCTTGTCTGCTTCTTTTATAGTGTTTGTTTTTTTTCAAAAAGCATCCGCGATTGTCGTTTGTTCTATGGCCTCGCCTTTAAATGATCTATTAAGAGCATCGGAGCGTTAGAGCTGTGTTTATACTTGTCCCGCTCTCCTCAGTTTACAAATAGCACTATTCAATGGGACATTAGTATTTTGGCTCGGCGCCAGAGCCTGACAGCGGCGTTTGACTGCTTGTTATACACAAAACGTCATTTTGCTTCAGTTTTTGTATTATAATTTTGGTTAAGAGATTACTATTATTTTTTCGTTTTAGCTTGTGGGTATTTTATTTTGCGATAAAAGTTTTATTTTAAATCTATTGTGAGAAATCTAAATATTTTTTTTTCTAATTGGACATTATAGTTTGTTGGTAGGTATAATTTAATTTACTTTTGCAATATTAAGATCCAAGTAATTATCGACAAAAACAGCTGCTGATACCTTATTTAAAATTCATCACGAGTGCCTATTTTCTGGCATTTTACTTCCACTCACGAATAAGATAAACTTTCCTAATTAAAATTTTATTAATTAGTTATTTTGCTGACGCTACCGCAAATGAAGCGGTCGCAACAGTCTTGTTGCGCATACTCGGTAATTGATTGGGAATGCTTCTATAATTAGGAGCGTGACTTCGTTGCCGACCATACTTACTTATAGGTACTTACAATAGGCCTGTGAAGTGTATATGCAAAAATATGCGAAGCGAAATGAATATCATAATGTAAGTTGTCTGTTAAAAATGGTAATTTTGAGTTATCGCGCTTTTAATACTAAAATATAAATATAAAGTGCGTGCGTTCCAAAAGTTCATCAATAATAAAAATGTTTAAACATATTTAAAGACAAAACCTTTAAGAGTCATACAAAAAATCAAGCATTCGACCTCGTATAAACTATAATTTTATAAGTTGTTAATTCAAAGAAATAAAACAAAATGCTACCTATCTGAAACAATAACACGATACTTAAGCAATAATCGACATCAAATGAGCAGTAATACAAGGCAATGAGACGAAGTTATTGCCGTAATTACCGATTTATAAGACATTAAATTGTTAATATTATTGGTGTAAGACAATGTGTGTGTAGTTATGTCGTGTAGGACTTGTTTTTTTAGCTAGGTTATTTAAAAAGTCTTTAAGAGTGAGTGTGACGAATACCATAGTACTCTGGACAGGCAGTTCCACTTAGTAGTAAAATGGTGTACTTTGGCCTAAGCTCATTAACCAACTGGAACACAGGACACTGTGTTTACTGTGTTCCCGAGCTTGGGTCTTTGGAGGTATGCGGAACAGAGTGTAAAGTCCCGCAAACCTCCGTTGAAAAGGGAGGATCCTCCGACCAGACGGGTGTTGTGTCTGGTCCGGGCAACTGCCCAATGGTTGATTTCGGACTGTTGTATATGTTCAAATCGCGCGGAGAACTCTGCTTGCGCGATGTAGATTTCTTGCTATTTTTAGTTCGTGTGCGGCGTCATAGATGTCGCTACATCCCTCCGGAGATGTCGCTGCAGGTCAAAGTTAGCCGACATTACTGTATCTATCTATCTTTTGATTGCTGACTGGCTATAATATAGCCAATAGCCATTTTCGTCGAGTATGCACGCGCATGAAGAGTTGTTTTCTATTAGATACTTTTCTGATGCAAGTCTGAAGTCTGAAAGTGGAACCGCTGTCTGAAAAGTTGTGTGGTTGTCGTGGTATGGGCGTGTGATGCGAAGTAATGAAGAAAATGTCGTGAGGAAAGTCTTGTGTATGGATGTGGATGGCTATAAGAGTAGGGGAAGGCCAAAGAAACGATGGTTGGACTGTGTGAAAGAGGTTATGAGTAAGAAGGAGGTGACTACAGAGATGACGACTAATAGAGGAGTATGGATGAAAAGGACATGTTGCGCCGACGCCAAATAAATTGGGATAAGGGCAGGAGAATGATGACTTTACTGATGCAACGTTTATGTTTAAGTTGTCATATATGTATATCAGTACATTAAGTACCGACCTTCGGTTCTTTTTGTTTTGGAAATTCCGGTCTAAAGAAAGAATTGTATCTAAGTTTTCTTTAGCTTGGATAACCTTTAAAACTTTGGCATTAATTAAGATTTGAGACGATACAAATTATCAATTTAGAACGTGGTCTTAAGTCAATAATATAAGAGAATTCCCTTTAGTAAAACTTAAACCAGTCTGTTACTTTAGTACTGTTGGTCTTTTGTTTAGTTAGACAACTTATACCGTCAAAATTATCATAGAACACGAAAAGAGACTCGCATAATACAAAATGACTATAAATTATAGTCAAACATTAGGACAACTTAAGTTACCAATATCCGTTTGTGCAAAATTGCATAAATTAGCGTCGAAGTTTACTAGGTATATTAAATTAAAATCTTTTGTCAAGAGACTAATAAAATTTTAAGCACCCTGCTAACTTAAGATTTGAAAATAAATGATTTAACATTTACCAACCTACTTATTATTTAGTAGGACCAAACCCAATTTCAATAGACTAATTCTTATTACTAGAATCGCACACCCTGTCGAAGACATTCTCTGAAAGAGAGGGGGCCAGAACTTGCTGAGGTGGACAGTGTGGGTTGGTCAAACCTACTTTCTATAATGGTTGTAGGTAACTTTATAAGTTTAAAAAAGTGTGTGTGTGTGTACTTATGTACGCACGTAAGAAGTTATACTTCTTTGGCGTAACAAGATAAAAAACGAAACTGTCACAAAGTTTACAAAAGGAAAACAATCATTCTTCATGAACCACAGACCATAGCTAACTTCAGGGTGGTGTCGGTTCTAGCTAACTTCAACCTGTGAATTTTGTGTGACAGTGATGCGCGCGCATCATAAAATTTCACTCTCATCATTTTTTCATAACGCGCCTAAAGAAGTATAATTCAAAATATCTCAGTAACTAGCTTCTGCTAGTGGTTTCACCCGCGTGAAATTAGTTTTTCGCCTATTAAAAAAATTATAGCCTATTACAAAATTAAGCATTATAAGAATATAGGTATATATATAAATTAGGAAGTAGGATAGGTAAATAATGTCTACGTAAAAAAACAATTGTAACACACTACTTATTAGTGAAGTTACTGTAAATAAAATGTACTTAGGTACCAGAGACAGGTACTAGAGTATATCGTGTAAGACCTATGCGCGTATTGGCAGCGTACCTCATAATTTTATTAAAACTCCTTTATTTTTACCTGAAGTGTACAAGAAATAAGCCACAGTTCACAATATCGTGCGTTTAATTGACAAGTGGTATATTAATTAGCTTCATGTAGCGATCCACTTGACTCGCTCGCCACCGACGCTGGCCTGAACACGGCTTTATAATTCTGTGCTATGAACATCGGCCTACGATCGTCACGGGGTGTCTTTTATGTGTACGTAGCCTTATAAGGGATAGACAAGACTTTTCCGAAAAAAGAACGAATTTTTTTCCTTTTTTTTTTGTAACAAGCATTTTGTTCTTCTAAAATCAAATTAGCATAAATTCTATGCGCAAAAAAGTGATACGTGTGAAATATGACATCTGTCATTACAAGCGTCAAAAATTATTTTTCTGCCAAGAGAATTTCAATCCAGAAAATAAATGTCGTGAGAATACAGTAGCTAAAACTCACATTAAATACAAAAGCTACTGGTTTAAGTGAAAGTTGTCTTCATTAATTATTGTGAGAACATTTTTAGGTCAAACCCGTCAATATTGACATTTTCAACTTTTTTTTTAACCCACTTGCTGCGCGCCTTTCCCAATAAAGTTGATTTTTAACGTGAAACTCGATGGTTAGTTCGTTTTAATTGTTTTACTTAATTTTCTTAATGTGTGGTTAAAATGCCATGTCCAAAGTATCAATCAACTGAGTTTAATTGAGATTAAAAAGTTACTTGTAATTTGGTAATGAGATTGGAGTAATTTTGGAAAATTATTTATTGTTTCTTGGTAACCAAAGTAACTGTCATTATTTAATCTGATAAATTCGGATATTACCTCCGTCGAAAAGACACTAATTTACATGATTTGATTGGTCAATCAAGTTCTCCCAGGTTAACAGACCAATGTGTTTCTGGGGAGTTTGTTGCGCCACCTCGTCTTCCCAGCTAAAGCAAAGCATTCGGAAGTGGTCACATGACGGGTTTTGTCGATGGTCTGACTTTGACGTTCAAAAAATGTTTACTCTCAGCCTTATTTTAATAAAAAAACTTTTGATTTTGAATAGGCCCGTGTATAAAATGATGTCTGTGTTTTTTTTGTAAATGTTTTGTTTTAATACGTGTTTTTTTAGAATTATTTCAAAATGTACGCACAAAACAGGAAAAAAATATATGTACAGTAAAAAATAATTGACTGATGCAAGTGCAGACACATGAAAACCTCTTCAAGCCCATAACTCTATGGCCTAGTATATTAATAAATGAACATGTTAATGTCGGTGCGTCGCTCGCACAGCAGGGACTCTGCCGGACTCCCACGCGCTGCCCACCTACCTCGGCCTATAGCGCAATGATACCACCAGCCATTAAGGACTCCTTCAATGGAAACTATGTGAGGATTCTTTCGAAGTTATGCGAGAATGCCGTATGACGGATTAAATGATGGGTTTCTCGTATAAATTAGGGATATTTTGTGTATGGTTGGTTTTGACCACATGTACCTATGTTAATACAGGACGTATAAATACACAAGAACATAAAAGTATGTAAAGTGTGTTGTGCTGTGTTTCCCGATAGCTACAACCTTGGGGGTCTTTAAGTCAAGAGTGAATAGGTTACTTCTAGGCAAGCATGCTCTATCTTCAACCACATCATCGCTTACCATCAAGTGAGAACATAACGTAGCTATATACAGGGTGTAACGGAAAGGTATGGTCATATATTAAGAACTGCATCTGGCCATCGATATGAACAACTGTAACGTGTATATAGCTATTATATACGGTAACATATGTTCTCCCTTTACCCTTTTTTAAGGCGTATATCCGCCAAGTGGCGCCCTCATTGATAAAAAAATCGTAGCAAAGCGTAGAAAGTAAAAGTTAAAGAATCCTATGTTGCGTTTACTACAAAGAGGATAAGGTAATTTTACGTTGTTAAAACAGGACTCAAAATTTTTCGTATTCAGAGTAGTAAACAAAAGTGTCAAAAACGGCCGTTTTTGGTGTGTGTTTGTTATCTACTGTTTGTTACTCAATCAAATTTTCACTTTCAAATATTAGTACCAATTAATCTTACTTAGCACAAAATCACTAGAAATCGAACATTAATCTTAGTTTCACTAACATCCGTATTATAACAAAACACTAAATTACATTTCGTAACCAATTAGAAGGACACACGGATGTTAATTAACACTTTTCCCATTCATTAATCGAACAAACGATTAAGAACGATAAGCAAAATTACAACTTCTATAATATCGGGCAGAAATAACCAATTCAAACTAATTATTAACTAATAATTCACACCTACAAGAACAAAATGACATTTGACACTGACCGTGCGAAATTAGATGAACGACAAACCCGTTTAAAAAGGCAAACATATAAAAAAAAACTTTAATAAGTATTCCACGAATCCACGAATATAAAATGATAACTAAAACTAGCCACAATAATGAATTTGAAGGGGAATAAATTAATGGCTAAACTTGTAAGCACCCGCCATTTTATAAGGTTGTTACTAGAATGTTTTGTTAGTTAGGTTGGACAATCATCTGACACGCGAAATAGGTTTGCAAGATTAAGTAATGATTTCGTAAGATTCTCAGACTTACATAATTTCGTCTATAAACTGATTATTTTTTAATAAAAAATATCACAATCCAATTATCATCAATTTTGGTTAAGTATACATATTATGAATTTATGAATCACCAAGTCAAACTATTGACGTAAAAATGTGATTCTTAAATCATTGCATGGCATGACATCACCTAACAAATTGTGTTGTAAAGGTTGTAAACCATAATTTTTCTTTTCTATAAAACTACCGTTCACTACGAATAGAGTATTTCGCAAGAACTTGCGAAACAAGCTCAATATATCACTGACATCATTTATTTATGCATAATTCTTGCTTTCTTGTCTTGTCTGTATGGCCGTCCTTATTTCCAAGAAGGCTGAGATATTATAATTTATGTCTCTGGCAACAATGAGACGCTGCGCGAGAGTCGATGACAAATTATCTAATTCGTTTCGCTTGATCTTTTTAATTAACTCGGAACCAAATAATAATGGAAGATATTAATTCCATATTTAATTTTTATTAGTAATTTATTGTCCGAAATTTATTATAACATAATTCAAAAATTTTAAAAGTTTTATTCGGAACATAGGATAATAAAATTAATATGATCGTTCTTGTCTATCGGGGATTACCTTATATTCGTTAAAAAATAATATCTATCAATTTTGCATGTTTATGAGACCGGATTATTTCGCGTAATTGCCGAGATAATGGCCTCATAAAATTATAATTAGGCAATTGATGGCAATTCTAATGCTTTTATTAATAAGTCATGTCTTTAAGACATGAAAATCTTTACCAACCAAATTGGAATAGGTTCAATAGGAACGTTTATGCTAAACTTAAACTAAAACCAATGCTTTAGCCGAAGTTAAAGTAAGAAAAAAACTAATTAAGTAGTTCGTCATCGTCAGTGAAATAACCAAAAATTATTGGACACGTATTTTTATCTTTTGTCACGTAAACAAAAAATGAGGGCGATACAGTGCGTTGAAATGTCGCGTGACGCCATGCGGCGTGACACTTTTTACCACCGAAGTGACGTAACGAGCCCACACTCCTGAACTTTGATGCGTTTTATCTTTGTCATGTTTTATTGAAATACGTGTCCGATATTTTTTGGTTATTTAACTGACGAACTAATTAAACTTATTTTAGTAAAATACCCCATTGATTAGTTTGGTTAGGTATCATTATACGATGGCATATCATATATGGCATGGCATTTCTACTTCCCATCCGATGCTATGATATAATCTTTATGTTAAAACAGTAGTCAACTTTCATTTGACTATCTTTCCAAGAATCGGATGTATGCCACCATAAACCTACATATTTTATCTAAATTTTGATCAAAAGTGTCTTGGAATTAATATCAATTCTGATGGCGGAGGTATTGATACCAACAGTTAGTTTCTGTTTGATTCCTATCTAATTTATCTTCAAAGTATCTTAATGCTATACTTTTTCCGGGTATCTAGTAATTTTGACGTAATTTAGGAGCTGATCAGACCATTTATTTGACCATGATTAATTGGTCGTCGAACCGTAGCTTTAAAGGTGCGTTTTACACATAAAAACTTAGCCACATAACACCAATTTAATTTTGACAAAAGGCACAAAATGTTTATGGCAAGTGGCAACACTAAGTTCGAAACTCGAATAAACTAATGATGTACCAATTTTTAGAACGCGAAAGCCAATTGAAGCGTCCCATTTTCAAAAGGGCTACCGGTGGCGGTTTGTTCGGTGCAAATTGACGGATTAAATTGCATCGCTTGTTTTCGTGAAAGAATGCAAGCGGCGAAAAAATACGAAGTTTGCCGAATGCTTTTAATGGGTGTTTCTAATTGGTCAACGCGCGGGTCGAGGCCGATTGTTACAAATTCGGCCAAAAATCTGGGCATTTTCAAAGAGTCCTTAGAATGCGTGTGGTTTACTGTGCAGTGAAATAGAACGTTTAGGTTCAGGTCATAATCCCAGTCTGGCTGTAACTGCACGTTAACTAGGCACTTAAACATTTAAACTGTGTTGTTCTGTTCATTGTCTTCTGTCGCTCAAGCACCGGCGTTAACTTTTAGCGTACGCTTCTGCGAACTACTAAAAATATATTCAGTGTTCTACACCACCATTTGTTATTTGCCTTTACATGTCAAACGCTCAAATGAATTTGAACCTTATTGCTTCAGTCATAAGTGTGTGGCATAAAAAATGGCAGGCAACATTGTTTGTAGGTGTTTTACTAATTTGCCCGTGCAGGAAGCACGGATGGCGTGAGGAGGACTCAGTACCGTATAATCTTCGCCTCTGATGTTATCTAAAGATTTATTATTTACTGTCATCGTCCGAGAGATGGCAGCACGCGTCACTGACTATGCCACTGGACTTATCTCTTTGCAAATATGCTACCACATCATTTTCAACCGTAAGTCTGAGAAATAAGAGCCAAATGTTTCATCTTCCGAGACCTCCCATAGCGTGATAGGTATTGAAACTAGGCCATTTTTCATGCCTACACATAATTGCGATTAATTTCCTGGTAAGCTGCCTTATTTAGTTTCTACAAACAAGTTTAATAACGGCTATTATTCATTCGGTATAATTATTAACAAAATAACAAGATTTAGACTCTACAACAAATTACATGCTGAACTACGCTGAAATGGCAAACAAATTAAAAATTTTATAGTCCGTATAATCAGAATTGCAAAACATTGCCCCACATGGCAACCGCAAAATACATCAAACAAAAACAAAACTAAACGAATATTTGTTCAAAAATCGAATAATCGAGCAATTGACTCGGGGCCACTCGGGCACTCGATCGAGCAACTCGCACGCAAACGAATCGATTAATCGCTTCGTTACACAACCGACCGCCAGGCGGAGCCACGCGTCAATAAAATACTTGTAAAACTATCGCAAAATGAATTAAAACAGATGGCGAGCCAATTAGGAGAGGCAATCGTGCGCGTACCGGGCGAAAAAAGACCTTAAAACGTGGTGTCAAATTGATTTCTTCCTTACGACTTTCAACTTAAGGTGTCTATTTGGTATTTTCGAGTGGCAGTAATGGGGTTTAAGTTTACAAGCGCTAACGAGAGCATTCGAGACGATAAGCCTTTCCAGTTATACTGATAGACAAATATGGATATATTTATCATTAAGTTTGCGCTGAAGTGTATGCGCAGGCGCGCGTTATGTCATTATACAGTACTAATTAGCTTAGGAAGGAGACAAATTCGTGCTCTTAGATATCGCATAGAAATAAATACTTCATTTTGTTTATTTGTTGGTAATTTTGTAATTCCGACGTTTTGGTTCGATTTCACTGCTACAAATGGACTGCAATATTGGCTTTGCTCATAAATCGTGAGGTTTAATATTGCGTGGATAACAACATGATCATAAATCTATATCAGATGAATACAAAATGCTGATACTATCAACGAGAAAAACGGTTCAATTTTCCAAATTTTAATATACGAGTATTACCTAGTCAACTAGCTTCATACTTGCCCCATTATAAATTATAGCCTAAGTGCGATTCCAGACTATAATCTATCTGTGTGCCAAATTTCATCCAGATCCGTTTAGCAGTTCTAGCGTGTGCGTAACAAACAACCAACCATCCAAGAATCTATGCATCCAAACTTTCGTATTTATAATATTACTTGAATAGACAGCCAGAATATGTCATAAGCTTAATGGTTAACTAACAGGGCCCCAATTCTGTAACTTTGAGTTAAGCAACACGCCATTGACACTCTATCGACACACAACAGACATTATTTTGCCACTGTTGCAAATTTGGTATTCTGCAAAAACTTCAAAATGATATTGACATATTATAGTAGACCAGACTACCAATTATTACAATAGTCTTATTATGGCGTTTCAATAGCACTACAGTGGCAAGTCAATGACCATAAATAATTTATAGAATACCAAATGTCAATGACTATTCTATTGAGACACCACTGACACACTACCGACACACTATTGACAAGTTTGTTATTTTACAGAATTGGGCCCCAGATAGGCGATCGCAACAGGAATAGCGAAAACACTATTACAAAATTAAGTTAGTGAACATTTTGATACAAAACTCAGTAATTGGCTGTAACTGTCCCCTTTACAATCAGACAACGATTCTAATACATTTAGAAAACCTTTGAATGTTAAATTCAGCATGAACTGAATACACTTAGCCTGTGGTACCTAATGCTACTAGAAAAAACTACCAATAGAATAAAATTCTGGCTAAGATACAATCTGAGGGTCTTTAAGTCAACAGTGGATAGGTTACTTCTAGGCTAACGTGCTCCATCGTCGCACATATCATCGCTTACCATCAGAGCCTTTAGACAAAATACTTTTCTGTTAACGTTAACGCTAACGCTTCGTGAAAATGTATGGCAAAGATATTACTGGGCGTGAGTCACGTGACAGTTCTCTGTCTAACGCTTCGTGCAAAACGTCGTTGCCATACTTTTTCACGAAGCGTTAGCGTTAACGTTAACAGAAAAGTATTTTGTCTAACACCCCAGGTGAGACAGTGGTCTAACGCGAGCCTATCAATAATAAAAAAATAAATGTGCGAGAGAGATAAAAGATATTATTACCATTTGAGTAAGCGAGATAGACATACCTACCGCGCCAAGTGACCGAAACTGTCCTTTCAGGAGCTAAAACCCAATTAGAAGTTCGATTACTCTAAAAGTAATACCGATGGCTATAAACTCGGGAGTTAATTTGTTAAAAACCTGGCTAAGATTATGTGCGAAAGAGACAAGAGATGTTATTATCATATGAGTAAGCGAGATAGATAGAGAAGCTGAGTTTTGTACCGCGCAAAACCAAAACTTCAACCTTTTAGAAGCTAGAAACCAATTAGAAGTTCGATTACTCCAACAATATCACCGTTGGCTATAAACTTGGGGTTAATCAACTAGTTGATAATAGTTGATATCACGCACCACTATAACTCAATAGGTGTGAAATGGAATTGTTAAACTTATTAAATGTTATAAATTCAGTCGGGATTGGAGCGAGGTGAGGTATGACGCTTTTAACCGCCTGTGTTTATCGATCGGGGGTAATGCTGGCCTATAGTGCGGTTAGAAAGGCGGGTTAATAGTTAGGTATTGGACCATTTTGAGTGCTGTGTGGGAATTTGTAAGGTTATATCTAGCGGTTAATTTAATAAGTATGAATGAGCCATCGATAACTCTCGAAAATTTAAATATAGAGAACAATAGATACTTTCGTAAAATTCCGTCGGGGGTAAGACTGGCCTATAGTACTCGTAAATCGTTGGGTGTTGGATCGTTTTGTGTGAGAATTTGTAGGGTTATGTTTAGGGGATGTACTGCGTTTAATAAGTATGAAAGAGATAGCGACAAGACTCGAAATATGAAACATGTCTTCTCTAAATAGTATAAAACAAAATCGCTTTCTGCGTCTGCCTGTTTGTCCGCTTACTTCTTCTAAACCATGCAACGAATTTTGATGCGGTTTTAACTAATAGAAAGAGCGATAAATGAGGAAGGTTTTTGTGTATAATTTGTACACGTCCGGAGCCGGGGTGGGTTGCTAATAAGTATGTAAGAGACATCGACAAGACTCGAAACATGAAATATAAAGAATAAAAATATACTTTCGAAAAATCTGTCAAAAAATGACGAGCTTAGACGGAAAATGTTCGTTCGACAGATTTTGGTATACCTACCTACTTAGTCGCCTTCCTAAAAAAGTATGGAATGAAGTTATAAAAAAAAAAAGTTATAAGAGATCTAAAAATGTTTGCTTGTCACTTGTTAACTTATTTTGACAATGAACTTTTTAGAAAACTGGTTTATAAATTATTTCTAAAAAATTATGCTTTTTTTCTCAAATTAAAGGTAAGAAAACGTAACTAAATTTTTGAATTTCAAATGATGACGTGCACTTTTATTATTCATGAGCTCGTTTTAGGTATTTTATAGAAGAATAATGGCCACATTGCAGCCCTGATACACGCAACGGACACTGATAAGGACGTACCCCGCTAATTACGCTCGCCACGTTTATTTTACGACACAAAAAAATAAACGCAATGTGAATAGTTAGCTTTATCAAAAAGCAAATAAAAGTGGTATAAAACTAGCTTTGCCCCGCGGATTGGCTCCCCTGATATAACAGATACTATTCATTTTCTGGGTAAAATTTTTGACACTCGGCGATACTGTAGGTTTAGTAATGTCATTGCCATACATTTTGTACTAAGCGTTAGCGTGAACGCTAACAGAAAAGTAATTTGTCTGAAGCCACTGATGGTAAGCGACGATGTGGTCGAAGATGGAGCACGCTTGACTTAAAGACTCCCAGGTTGCAGCTATTAAGGGAATTCCACCTACTTATAAATATTACCTGTTACAAACAAGCAATTTAACCTTACAATAACATAAATTGCTGTACCAATAAGAAAATCAATAGTCCAATCCATCAACTGTAACAATTTAATCATTAAGATAAGTGAACAATTGCTTTTAAACTATCGTTTCACGAACAAAACAATTATTTTGTTAATCAGCAAATACGCACATTTTCGCGTTAGCAATTTAACATTCTTAATAGACCATTATTCTCGATCGTAAACAAATAGGAAAAGGGTATTAATGGTATTTTAGTTCGTAAAAGCTACCAATATTGCGCGTTCGCCGTCCGCCGTCCATTGTGCATTGACGATAAGGGAACCAGTTTTGCCATGTTTTATTTTCGTTGAAAGCGTACCTTTTCCACCGCGATTCGCCGATACGTCCCGCATTTGTGCGAAACAACTGGTCAATGTGATCGGGCGGGTGACTACCAGTATACGCTGGCTATAGCCGTTTTATGTGACGATTTGTTCTCTAATTTAAACATCTCATTCATGGATTGAATTGTAAAATGTTTAATACAATATACATATTAGCTCCGCTTCAAATTGAAAATCAAATAACAAACTATTAAATCGGTTCGATGGTCTTGTTAACCGAGTCTAAGTGAAAACGATTCCGTTAAGCAAATATTTGTGACGGTAACATTTTAATATTTAATGCGCTCAAGTGTTTCCCTCCATTGTTACTGCGTGCAAAACTAATTACTTTTTGCGCTAATTACATTTCGCTATCTAACTTTATATTTCATTTGCGTCATAAACGCCCGTAGCATCGTAAAGTAAGTTCGTTTTACACTTTTTACTCCCAATACAGTGTCTTAAATAAAAAGTAGATACAAATGTACTGCTGAGTGGAAAAGCATAATTTATGTATTGATATTAGCTTTAGCTTTGTGCTCATTCAGTTTACGCCTTCCTTGTGCATTTGTTTGCGACTGTACCTAACCAACTATGCTTTACGTGGGTTATAAAAATTATGTGCGAACGTATAACCCAGTGGAAAAGTGCAATTGCAGTATGAATTAAAACTGATGGATCATGTTCGTACTGTTCTATATATTACAATTCATATTTTTTGCTATCAACGTTCGTTAGCGACTGTACTGGGAATTGAACTCATAAAAGTAATATAAATGTACTTTCAAGTAGAAAAGTGAGATAAGCTTTTTTCACTGAGTTTGTAATGATATTCAAGTGTAACAAGTACGTATGAAGTGGGTACTAATGTACAAGCGAGTGGAAAAGTATAATGTATGTAAAAAGTCATGATTCGTGTTTACGTGTCGTGAGCATCGCATGACGGCGAACACTTTTCATTATTCGCTTGCAAATTATTTAATAGCTTTATATTTTTTATGAGGACATTTCGGGATGGCGGCCAATTGGCACCAGTCTGTACACACCTCTTTTAAAACACTATTTGTAATTGTTTATTGTGAAGAGGCGGAAAATTATGTTACAAGTTTGTTCTACGACAAAATAAACATGGTTTTTTGTTGTCTATTTGTAGCGATTATCTTGCATTTACATTAAAAAAAAACCCTAATGTACTACACTAAATACAAGCATTTTGTGAGTAAAATCACATACCTACCTATATTTTCATTATATTAAAAGAAAAAGATAAAATGATCGGAAGTAGAGAAAAATGCATACTTAAAAACATTGTTAGTTTTTAAATTAGTTATGTATTTTTCTGCAAGTTCAATCAACTCTCTAAAACCCATTTTTTGCCATAAACATCCAAGTAATGCGCTAAATTGAAATATAGTCGTACAGCAACGAATAATTTCAAATGTAAATACTTAATGCAATTTCATTTACATTTTCAAGAAAATCACAGAACATAAAAATGTAGCACAACTATGAAAAGTTCAATTGCTTAGCAAAGCATACTTGGCAACTGTTATACGTTGATAAGCAATAACTTCGCATGTTTTCAAGCACTAGTAACTAATATTAATTGTAATATTTGCTATTTACTGTGGAAAGGGATATTTTTTTTGATGTTCTATAGTAAAAAGGGTTTGGTGCAAGCTACGCGAGGAAGCGTGGACACGGCGTAGACACAGCGTAGCAAAGTGCAAGCTACGCGAGGAAGCGTGGACATGGCGTAGACACAGCGTAGCAAAGTGCAAGCTACGTGAGGAAGCGTGGACACGGCGTAGACACAGCGTAGCAAAGTGCAAGCTACGCGAGGAAGCGTGGATACGGCGTAGCAATGTGCTACGCTGCCTGTACCTGTCTACGTCTCTAGACATCACACATCTAATCTAATATTTTTAAGGGCACATTAACAATCGGCAGCGATGCCGAGGGATTTTTCGACAAAAGTTTTAGATTATATTTAGTTTTAGTCAGTTAAAAGTTTTTATTTTTTGTTTAAGTGTAAGTATGTATAGTTTTAATTAGTTTTTGTTGCATGAAGACATGTAAATAATTCAAACATAAATTTATATATCTACATTATTAAACATCTATAAGGATTCCAATTAAATACAACATGTGACAAAAATAAATATTTTTAAGGGGTTAATATTGTTTGTTTCTAGCAAGCAATTTCTGATATAAGATCTTTTACCAAAATAGGTTCTACTAACGTGAACAGTTCTGTAATGGACTGTACCTTATATCGTGGGTACCTATTGGTGGAAGCTAATGTGAAGTGAAGCGAGAAATGGGCTAGCTTAACTCAGGTTACAGCCCTAGCCTATGGCGTTGTAGCATTGCAAGCACTCGCAGTATTTGTCCTACCTACTCTGTAAGCTGGCTTTTTTCTATAGGTGCAGTTTCTTTCTATGGGTAGCGGTATTGTTTGAAAAAGTCACTGCGTACCTTTTTTTGAAGTTATACTTCTTTAGGCGCGTTATGAAAAAATTATGAGAGTGAAATTTTAAGATGCGCGCGCATCACTGTCACACAAAATTCACAGGTTGAAGTTAGCTAGAACCGATCCAACCGATCCACCCTGAAGTTAGCTATGGTCTGTGGTTCATGAAGAATTATTGTTTTCCTTTTGTATAACTTCTTACGTGCGTAAATAAGTACACACACACTATTTTTTTTTGGGGACGGGAAGTCATCCAATGACATCGCCCGCTCTGGGTGGAGCGGGAGGGCGTGTCAGACTCTTACTGACTAAAACCCACCCCTGTTCCTTCCTTGCCCTAAGTGTCCACGGGCGCGGTAACTGTGTTTCGAATTTATCCACGACCCAGCGATAAGGCCGCCCATTGTATTTGCTTTAGTTTTAAGTTTCTTTATGTTATGTATCATGCATGGTGTACAATAAAGAATATAATAAATAAATAAGCCCTAGGCAGGCATCGGCCATGACGAGCCCCGTCATGTTTTGCTGACAACTGTTTGAGCCGCGCGTGGAACACTACGCGCCGTCGACTCTCGGGCCTGGTACTGATCGCATGGCGAGCTACCCACTACTTGCCGTCCGCAAGCCCGGGTAGTAACTTTGCCCCTGGAACGCACAGGCAACTAAAGGAACAAAGGTGAGTTTTAGTCAGTAAGAGCCAGCCACCCAGTGCGGAAGAAGTCTTTCCAACCCTCAAAAAAAAGCCTATAGCGTTGTGGCACTGCCAGCGACCGCAGTATTTGCTACTCTGTGACCTTTTTCTTTAGTACAATCTTATGCTTATGGAAATAAGCCACAAGGAATACTATTTTACGTAAGTTATATTCAATTTTGTTTTGTTTTCAGCACTTTACGAGTTAGCTGCTAATTATAATTAATGTGTTGAATTTAATAGTGGTTTTTAATGTTTTTGTTGCTATAATTCTAGCCAACGCCATAAGATTTATTTAGTGCAAGAGATTTCTCTTCATAACACCTTGGGTTCTAGAAAAAAAACAGTGATATGCGATTGTTGCAATTGTTGATTGTTATTTTCTTTTTTTCGATGTCTTCGTAGTAAGGAGATGTGGGGAGATGGAACGAGGAGTTTTGACACAAAGTGTTAGGTATGAATGTTATTGGCTATAGAAAATCCACCAACCTGCACTGGGCCTGCGTGGTGGATTTCAGCCCACACCCTCGCACAGAGAGGAGGAGCCCTGTACCCCAGCAGTGAGGACATTAAAAGGATGATGATGATGAGAATTTCTACATTAAATCAAAGTCGCTTTCCGCGTCTGTCTGTATCTCCGCTAACTCCTCCTAAACCACTCAACAAATTTTAATGCTGTTTTCACTAATAGAAAGAGCGATAAATGAGGATAGTTTGTGTGTTTAAATTGTTTCCGTGCGGAGCCGGCGAATGGGTCACAAGTGACTAGATAAAATGGGGTTGTATTGTATGTGAAAGTTAATATAGCTTCATCTTCCTGACTGACCGACCCAGAAGACTCAAAATAGAGAGATGATTATGATGTTAAACCAGCAGGAGTTTTATTTTAAGATAACTGCGGGGTAACTGTACAACTGATCAATGGCAAAGCTTTGCCCTTTGCGCGTCCAAATTTGCAGACAATAAATTGTAATGGAGACTCAGTCACGAGGAGACTGCCGGGACTGCTGAACTAGTAATTCAACAAACCTTAATTCTTTAAGTTGTTCAAAAATTTAAAATCAGCTGTTGCCTACATTTTATGTTCATATAACTCGTCAAAATGTACGGAAAAGATCTTTTTTTTTCGAGATTTCAGTTGGTCCCAGAGTAAAAGTTATTCAGTTCGATGGTCTAAAGAGTAGGGGATGACGGCTATAAGCATAGAGGAAGGCCAAAGAAACGATGAATGGACTGTGTGAAAGAGAATATGGGTAAAAAGGGGTCACCCCCTTTTTACCCATATCGTCGTTTCGGTTGTCATGTGATGCGGAGGAATGAAGAAAATGTCATGAGGAAAGTCTTGTGTATGGATGTGGATGGCTATAAGAGTAGGGAAAGGTCAAAGAAACGATGAATGGACTGTGTGAAAGAGGATATGGGTAAAAAGCGGGTGACTACAGAGATGACGACTAATAGAGGAGTATGGAAGAAAAAGACATGTTGGGCCGACCCCAAATAAATTAGGATAAGGGCAGGAGAATCATGAGTTCGATGGTCTAAAGCACTCCTTAAAGTTTCGAGGTTTAATTTTTTAACACTTTATAGATACTACCTTATATATAGATAGAGGAGCTCGTGGCTAAAGTCCGCATAGGTCGATCCATCAGATTAAGCTACGCTTGCCGGGGTTGGTCCGTGGATGGGTGATCATCTTTACATACCGAGACTCCGTGCCTCGGAAAGCACGTTAAGCCGTTGGTCCCGGCTGTTAAACGCGGATCTTTGACAGTCGTTATGGGTCGTCAGAAGCCCGAAATTCAGACATCCAGTCTTAGCAAGGGGTATCGTATCACCCAGTAACTGGGTTGTGGAGGTCAGATAGGCAGTCGCTCCATGTAAAATACTGGTATTCAGCTGCATCCGGTTAGACTGGAAGCCGACCCCAAGATAGTTGGGAAAAGGCTAGGCAGATGATGAGATACATACGCTATCGATCAGACAAATTCTTCAAACATCTATAATTAATATTATAAAGAGGTAAAGTTTGTAAGTTTGTGAGGTTGTAGGGGGTAACCTCTGGATCTACTAAACCGATTTTGAAAATTCTTTTACCAACAGAAAGCCACGTTATTTGTGAGTGTCATACAAGTCGCGGGCGAAGTAATATCATTATAAAATCATGAATTAGGAATCCTTAAAAGAGTACTGTGCAATCGAAATTCTGTTTATTTTTTTATCCCATAGTACTTTCAAGTAAACTACTAGCAGCTAAGAAAACACTAAATGTTTCTCACAATGCAACATTAGAGACTAATAAACCCCGATAGGCAGGATCGGCTCGATTAGCCGCTCGTAATTGAACAGGCGTGTACGTATGGCGGCCGGTGAAGTGTTGGGGTAATGTTCGCGGGCACGCAATGAACACTGCTAAGTAGACGTGGCTTGAATTGAAGGAGCTGTTTAAGCTGAATGCTCCAGGGTAGCCCGCGAAATTAAAATTTTCTTACGTTTTTTGCAATTTGCAGGTCAGTGTCAGGTTGTATCTTGGTCAACATTTGATTCGCGGCCGTAGCAAGTATGTATTTATAGAATTATAATCCTTAAAATCATCAATACATCTCTCTCAGTTAGAATTGATGCCAAATGTCATGATTTCATGAAATAATTCAAATAACTACTTCCCGCTCTAGGAGCTGAGGGCGTGTCAGACTTTTACTGACTAAAACCACTGTTCCTTCAGTTGCCTGTGCCAAGGGCCGCGGTAACTATTTAAAATTTATCCGCGAATATATAATCCCGCTGGTTTTGGTTGTCGTCAAAATAAAAATGTGTATCTTTAGGACTATTTAGATATAACCTGGCTATTGATTTGCGAAGGCATCAGCTGAACAAGAACCCGGGTTTGCAGAATGTCTATATATTTGGTGCACATGAGGTCCTAAATCTCTACTGATTCCTCTAGAACAAACTAGTGTAACAATTCAAAGTTTCCATCATCCCTTTTGAACATAGCCATCTAAATCTCACGATTACCGTCTCACCGTGCAAACAAGAGTTATGTGTTTGACAGTACAATTTATTTGTCTATGACACGGGGCGTGGCTCGAGACTTCATGCGTCGCAAATGTGCCGAAGTGATCCGCTTATATTGAACAGGTTCGAGTCCTGTGCAGGTTTGAGTGAAATTAAGTGTAAAATTGGTCGTATTGTTGAGTTTTTTGACTAGATGATTTGGGCAGTCATGTCTAGAGGTAACAATTGAAATAGTGAGAGTGAATTGAAAAAAAAATAAGCGTCATGTGGGAATTCTCTGTCAACCCGTGTAGAATTTACACATTTTATCAGCGATAGCAAACAAAAAGTCCAAAATGTAGCTATTTATTGTGACTTAAATATTTTAATGTCTTACCAAAATGACACGTTTTCAATAATTTTCGACATATCACTAAAAGAATTTTACGTTGTCGTTGCTAAAGAAGTGTGTAATGCTAATGTGTGTGTAGTGTTAGGTACCTAATTTGTAACTTGGCAGGATTTACGCAAAATGTTTCAACATCGAAATGTATCATTTAATCGAAGCAAAAACACAACTATTCATGTTTTTGCATCCACACCCACAAAAAGTGTTAATAGAATCCGAAATATGACCTTAATGTCCAGCATATTAAGTCCCATTATAATTCTAAATATCCATAAACTGGTATCAATTGATCGTTTCTATTGAGTGAAAAATAAATCAATTTCGCCATTAGTAACTAGTACTTGAATAATTGTTTAAGTAAACAATTATTCAAGTATCGTTAAACATATCTAATCCAATACCTAATAATAATCGTGGAATTATGTCAGGACTTATTTGTATTTATTAATTTAAAACCAGAATTATTAAAATTGAATTATAGAATTTGAAATTGCATTCGATTTTCTAAATAAGGATTTAAAAATCGAATAAAAATGTTGGTAATTGGTTGTCAGGACCCGTTGTAGCAATTATTGAACGTTAAATGCGAAAAAAAAATACCTAGACAATGTGCACGTCAGTCAGAAGCAAACGGTCATTATATATTTGATACGTTATTGATATGATTAAGTACCATTTATGTTTGATTAAGAACTTCAGGTATGTGTACTGGTATGTATGTAGGTACTGTTTAAAAATACGATGGATTGAGTCTTTTTGCAGAGTAAAATGTGTGTGCCTGAAAATCACGTGGCAAAAGACGTAGTTACCAAATGAAAATAAGGTTATTTTGTTTTAATTACCTAACGAATTTACGTGTCAAAGGTTAACTAAACACATCGATTGTAACTTGCTGATTTTATTATAGCGTGCGGATTTTTTTGGATTAAAAACAAAGCCTATTAACATTAAATGATCAGCAATTAATTTGGTGTGATTGTTTGTAAAAAAATCTAAATTAACTAATAGTAATTCTAATTATACGAATTGTATGTATGAATAATACAAAGCATTATTTACATTTGCGTTATATACGTTGCGGGACCCAAGACAGTTTAATTGTTTCTCTGGGACTCGTCGAGCTTCATTGCCTCGGCGTTTTTCTGGTGGTCGCCACTGTTGATTCTGGCTTACAGAAGTTACAGTGGTTTGGGAATAGTGTGGCGGACTTGTCCCAATAAAAAAATAAAAAAATATATTTACATTTCTCTTTATACCTATAAAATAAAATAAAAATGACAACATCACAAAATACACACTCTCTTAACCCTTTCAATGCTTACTTATACAATCACAAAATCTCGTCGAATCCCCGTGATCCGTTCGGTTGTCGAAACCGAATGTGCTATTGTTTACGGATCCAAGTGATCCGTTATTTATGTACGGCTTTGTTCTCCGCGCTCCGTTTCTTGAGACCCTGAGGGAAGGGTTAACGGGTTTCCGAAACAAGATGTTCCGACGCAAATAGGTGACAATAATGATGACGGGTTAAATGTGGATTTTAGATGGTTAATTGGTTAAAATCTTACAGCGGGGTAATTCCGTTCATTTATTTATAAATTATGAAGTAAAAAATGAGAGTGGTAAAGAAACTGCAAGTGCTAACTCATTAGTAGGTATTAAGTTCAGCCATATGATCAATCTTTTCTCTAAATAGTATGAATAAAGTCATTGTCTGCGCTTGTCTGTTTATTCGCTTACTTCTTCTAAATCACGCAACAGATTTTGTTTGAGTTTTGACTAATGGAAAAGCTATAAACCAGGAAGGTTTTCTTGTATAATTTGCACCCGTGCGCCGTCGGGCGGGTAGTCGGTATTTATGAAATACCATCGCTTGAGAACAGTTCGACCGATTTGGTTTTTTTTTTTTGTTGTGTTCGTAACAGAATAAGGTTTGTTTTAAAGATTTTTTTTTAATCCGCGGGAAATTAAATTTTAGCCGTTCAAAGTCAGGGTTAGCTTCATAAAGTTATCCAGTTTTGTTAAAAAAAAAAACCTTTGTTTTAGACTAGTTATCCTGCTAATACATATTATAAATGCGAAAGTTTAGATGAATGGATGTTTGTTAGTCAATCAAGCCAGAACAACTAAACGGATCTGTATTAAATTTGGCACAGAGATATATAAAACTGCCTAGCAATGTGTGTGATTTATAATAAAATACCAAGGCATTTTAAAATATTAAATACAAAATTATTTAAAACTTAATTCTATAAATGGTTACTTGAACATAGTTTTTATAGCTTAAAAGAATTTATAGAGAAAAAAATGTAATGTTCTTAATAGATTATTGTTGATGTCTCCTTGCCTATTTCCCTAAATTTAAAATTTTGCATGCTTAGTCTTATCCTAGCTAAACATCTTTGTGCTATATAAATTTGTTAACACCTTTGTACACCATGTTTTACGCAAATAAATATTTTATTATTTTTATATTATTTATTATTATAAAGTCTGGAATAGCACATAGGCTATTTACAAAGAGGGTAGTACTAATTTCATACGGGCGAAGCCACTGGCAAAAGCTAATATAAAAGAAGCATAGGCCATGTTGTTTCAAGTTATTATTATACGCAGTTACCGATTACTTCCATTTAATTCCAGCTGTCATAATGATTGAGAATAATTAAATATCAGAGCCTATTTATTAATACTGCAGCTAACAGATTCTAAAGTATTTATGTTGATTAAACCATTAGGTATAAATTATAATTATATGAATTAAATAGAACAGTTTCTAGTTACTAATGGCTTTGCAATTTAAAACAATTTGTTCTATGTAATAATGAATAATGTAAAGTCTATATTTGATTTTGTCTCGGTAACGTAGACTTAGTAACAGAATATATTTATTAATCTTGGTATTTTTATATATAATATTAATCAATATACGCAATTATATAAGCCGTACTTGTAACGGAAATAAATTGAAATATTCAATTTATTTAATTGAACGCCAACAAAATGTAATTAAGTTATAATAATAATTTAATAATCGTAATTGGGTGGAGCAAAAATATTTTAATTAATAAATGGTACTTAGGTATGCAGGAAAACGATAGTTATAGTATTATTATAACGGTTTTATCATTTAATTAAAAGCTGATATTTTCCTCGTTAACTTAAATAAATGTGGAATTTCCTATTTTTGTTTGTCACACCAAAATTAGATTTGTAATAAAAATAATTAAGTTTTAATAATTTTGTTAATAATGATGTACCTCTTATAGGTTTAGTAATTGGCGGTATGTGAGTGGCTGCGATGTTACCTTTACAATTAATTAAAGAATTTAGTTATTGAGTAACAATCACCAAACAGTGCCTAATAGAATTCGGCATTATTTCGTGATTGTTACTTTATAAAACCCTAAGTATAAACCTGTAAACTGGATTTAATGTAATACAAAAATTAGGTAGTCTTGTCAGTATTTTTGGTGTATAAAAGTATGTCGAGAAAAAAAAAAATAACAATGAAATGAAAAAAAAAAAATTTGGCAATGTTACTTGTCAATAGGTCTACGATTTTTTTTTTAAACTCAATCATAATTTAATGTAAGTGTAAACGTATAAAAGAAAAAAGGCAGACTAGAAATCGCGAAAATACTCTACGGAGCATACCTATAAACCACCCGACGATCGTGCTCAATGGTTTTACTAGCATAATAATCAGCCTATATTTTTTCCACTGCTCGGGCACAGGCCGCCTCTCTGTGAGAGGGTGTGGGCCGTAATCCACCACGCTGACCCTACGCGGGTTTTTGGATGTCACATGTTCGAATCCACGACCTAACTTGTAAGAAACTCACTCCCAATTTGTTGACATATTTTTACTAAAGTCGAAAAAAAAAAAACAATTATTTCGGGATCCAAAACCTATGTTGCAAAACATAGAAATCCAATCACTACAAATAATTCTACCCTGTCTACAAATATACAACGACTACATCTCACAAAATCTTTGAAGCTCATCAACACCTGGCCACTAAACACTACAAAGATTACAAAAAGGTAAAAGCTAACCTGTTAGAGGTCCAACGGGGAAATGTGACTGGAACATGGAGCCGAAGGAAGGCACCACCGGCGGGGGGCCCGGCCAGCCCAGCCCGTAGGCCGCGGCCGCCGCCAGCGCGCTGAACGGCGTCGGCCGCACCAGCCGCGCCTTCTCCGACGGAGGCCGCTCCTCATCCTCACTCGGCAGACCATTCTGCAAGTCCTCCACGTCAACAATCGAATCTTCCTGGTTTACAGAATCTTCGTACTCATCTTCAGACGACGTAACAGTCGCAGATACATTCAAATTCAATGGAGGCGTTTGAGACGACGGCCTCGGAGAGATAGATTTTCCGCCGGGGAGTTCAGGTTGCGCTGAGGGAGACTGCCTCAAAGGCGACTCCGGAATCGTCCTGTGGTGCCTGATCATCTCCGCCGTCTCGTCCACTTGATGTGCCTTCGTATCCGCAAGTATCGATGCCACGCTGAAGCTGATCCTCGACGTCTTCGGCGGCTCTGTGGCTTCCGCGGGGCTGCTCGGGTACCTCGAAACACTCTGTATCGCCATGTTCACTTCCTTGTCCTCGTAGCTTTGATTCTTTAACATTGAACGCTGGTCAGTTCCATTTAGCACAGCCGGTTCACACTGAGGCGCGATCGACGGATCGTGTACGCATGCGGGCGCAGTCGGAGGTGGACTGGCGGGCATCGGCGGCGCGCGCGGCAGCCGGGCCGCAGGCGTGGCCACCCGGGCCCCGCCCGCTCGCGGCCCAATCGACCGCCGGCCCCGCGATTGATCCGCGCGGGCGTCGGGGGGAACGATTTAGCACGCTCTTATCTCGTTAGTCTCCTTTGTGATACTCGATTTTTTTTGTAGGAATCAAAACATAATTACCTTTTGTAGGGGTTCGCGCGTTTTGATCGCACACTTTATGCCCGCCACCAGAGGTATAAAGTATAAAAATATAATGAGCAGTCGTGAATGCCGCTTGTTAAATCCTTTGAGCGTTCTCTGCTGGTCCCTTTGTGGGATTAGCGCCGAGGGAGCATCGGTTTGATGAATTCTGCTGCGTCCGTGTTTACGGATCCGTTTCAAATTAGCGCAAATGATTTACAGCGACGCTGCTCACTGTTATTTATACTTTGATTTATATAACTTTTATTGTAAGAATGTCTTTGAATTATAAGTACATGCTTACTTCATGAAAGACCTTTGATAAGCTGAATACCGACGTGAATACTTGAATAACTTTTATTGACCATTTTGAATGGCCAATGAATGAATGCCATAGTGCCAATCGAACTTCTAGATAAAACCTATGGTTAGGGTTAAACTAATCAACGTCTTATGTGTTCTAAAAGTCGATATAAACTTCGTAATATAGGTACGACATGTTGGCATGGTTTGCAAGAACGAGTCAGATCACAAAACATAGGGATAGAGAGATGTCTTCCAAAAGAATCGTCTTGAAGTGAAATAAAACGAAGATAGAGGAAAGGTGAAAAGATTGGGAGTGGCAAAAATATATATTTGGCGAGCACCAGGTCAACAACAACATGAGACAGACCTACTAAATAACCGCATATCTGATGTTTTATCTAACAAATTGTGAAATTTACCGCTTATAACGACAATCCTAATAACAACCATTGTTTTGAATTCTCATATCGTTTACTTAAAATATTAATTAGGAAACCTACAAAATTTTAATACTCATTAAACCTAAATTCTGTAGTCCTGGGATTTCCCGGCAAACATGAAACAAACAAATATGCGATACGCGGGTACTACGTAATTACGAGCGATAGCCTTAAACAGTAGAACTAATTAGTATATATTGTTATTATTATGTTAGTGGAGGAAGAATTACGTAAGAGGAAGAAGACTTATTTTGCATTTAAGAGAAGATGATAAAGATGACGTGGCCGAAAAAGAGCCTAAGGAAATCCAATTTGAGGATTAACCTTTCCCGCGTCTAATTAGCAGACACAATAGATTTTATTTGTGTCTTGCCCACCATGTGTCCGCTGGACGCGGGAAAAGTTAAGAAGTCTTTATAATAATGCTTTACGATTTATCCTTAAAGACTAATACCTAAGCAGTTTAACTGTAACATATTATAAATACATTGAAGATTATGTTTATACTAAGAATTAGCGTCCTTTTTTAACCGACTTTTGAAAAAGGAGGGGGTTCTATGTTCGACTGTATGTATGATTTCTCCGTCAGTTGTGGACCGATTTTCAAAACTATTTTTTTATTCGAAAGAATATACTTCCGAAGTGGTCCCATATAAATTTTTATCGAAACTGCTTCGGCGGTTTTTGAGAAACTGAACAAAAACGAAAAATACGTGTACCTTAAGAAAGATGACGTTTTTGTTTTCTCCAATTACGAGTATGCTTAAATTCCACGTTCCATGTTATTGGGGTTTTTAGTTCTGGGGTATAACAACGAAAAAGTGAAAAATAAAAAACTTTTTTACAAAAAAAACAACCGACTTCCAAAAAAGAAAATACACTAAAAATTAAAAAATTACTTTAATTTCTGAAGTCTTTTTAGTGTATTTTCTATTTTGAAAGTCGGTGGTTTTTTTTTGCAAAAAAAGTTTTTTAACACAAGTCCGTAGCACTTTCTTAGAATCCAATAATTGGTGAAAAAAATGGAAAAAAGAAGAAAGAAACATTCATGACATGAACAACACTTTGGTCATTAATTTTGTTTATAGTGTGTTATATGTATAACACAGCATTTACTTTGAACACTACACTAAACCAAAAGGTCTAGTTCAGTCCACGTACCGTAAGTCCATGTAGCTTAGTAGCAGGATGGCCTCAACGTCCACATAGATTTGAACCAAAGGAACATTTTGGCTGCTTAGATAGACAATCCAACCCGCAAAAGTGATTGTATGGAGACAATCACAATCATCGAACACAGCAGTTGTGTTAACAAGCTAAAAGATAAACCTGACACATCAAAGAGAACCTCGTCTAATCCGTTAAACAAACGTCCACCAAAAATCTTCTCAAAAGGATCAACTCTATCAAAACTAGATATGGGTTGTTACTTAAAAATAAATACCAACTATCTTCACAGTCGGTTACCAACCTTACAACAGGAGGGTGACAATCCCAGTCACCCTCCTTCATAAACGTCAAACTTGGGGTGATATTCGACATCTGCTATCTCTTTCACACACAGGGAATACACTAAATAGGTATTTAGTATTCGGAAGGGGAAAATAGTTAATTTTGTGGGGTGAGACGGAAAAAATGGTCTAGTGTATCTTCTTGTGCGGTCTCTATAGCTCTTGTTGGGAAGGCTTAGAGTTGATTTTTCCTTGTTGCGGTTTTCAGGGTAGTTTGTAAGTGTAGGGAACAGTTTCCTTATTGAATGTGTGTGATATAAATATAAATGTTATTAATTATGATTGGCTTCATTGATTTTGGCTTAGGAGATGTTTGTATTGAGTTAGGGTCGGTTTGAGGATAATAGTTATTGTTACGTTAAGGTGGAAGCTTCAGGGTAGCCCGCGAAATTCAAATTTTCATACGTTTTTGCAATTTGCAGGTCAGTGTCAGGTTGTATCTTGGTCAAAATTTGATTCGCGGCCGTAGAAAGTATGTATTTATAGAATTATAATCATTAAAATCTTCGCTGGCTACCCTGGAGCATTCACCTTAAAGTCGGGAATACACATGCTAAGTACTTAGTAGCACATAAGCACACTAGTTCCGGCGTTTGGTCGAAACAAGCATGCTTATGTGCTCTCATGTGTATTCCGGACTTTAGGCGTATTTGGACTGATTTTAATTCAAACCTGTTTACATTGTAAGAAGTCACTAAACAGTCTTAAATATTATTTTTAAAGGCTTACTTTTATGAGTTATCTAGCTTTATCTAGTTCAACAGCGTCGTTTTGCTTTCTATTGCTTTAGAAGTCCTTCTGAATGTCTTCCTGATAATCCTCGATACCATTCTCTCCGTTACCTTCTCTGTCCAATATCTCTGCGGCCAGCAGGGCAGATCTCCACCATATGCTCCACAGTGTCTTCTGGGCGATCCGCAAAATGGTGACACCAGGGTGTTCCCTCCCGCCTTATCCGACACAGGAACCTCCCGAAACAACCGTGTACGGTGAGGACCTTCGTCAGGCGGGAGGTGAGGACGCCGTGGCGCCTCTCCAGCCACTCCTCAAGGAGGGTCACTACCGCCACGGGAATTTCCCCTCAGCTCTAAAAATTCGTTACATGTATCTTGTTGACATCTTATTCAACAGATAAATCCATAAGCCCTAAAAAAGAAACCATTAAGTTAATTAGACTTTTCCCCAAAAATAAACATCAAAATCTGTTCTAATTAAAGCCAAAATGCGCGACTTTCTACTAATGACACGACACATCTCAGCTCACATGTTGGCAGTGTTGCCATACAAATGATGTGGCATTCTGAACGAGCTCGCAAATACGGCCCGCTCTCGTACAAATATGTATGGAATCCGGGATTTTGATTTAGGTGACGATGCAAAAAGTTTGGGAAAAAATGTTTGGAGGATTAATGGGAATTTGGGAGGAAATTGTCGCTAAACTGTACAATTTTGCCAGTATAAACAGAAATCCAAAAATGCATTTGTTTTCCCAAATATCCTTATTAGTAGTTTCTGCCAGCTTCTTCGCTCGCGTAGAGTTTGTACTTTCCCTCCTATTTATCCTACCTATGTGCTATTCGAGACTATAATCTATCGCCATGCCAAAATTCATTCAGATCCGATCAGCCGTTCTGTCCTCTTTGGCTTGATTGAGTTACAAACATTCACGCACCCATCCAACAAAACTTTCTCATTTATAATATTATTAGGAATAGGATTATTGAACGCCTGCCCTAGGTAATCTTTATTCCAGTTGTCATTGGCTTCTCTAGTTTAATCAGTTCTTTTGACCTAAATTATGATCTGGAAATAAATAACCTAGCCAACATATATAAATACCTTAAACTTCGTTCATCATCATCATCATCATCAGCCTTTTAATGTCCCCCTGCTGGGGCACAGACCTCTCTCGACTTCTCTGTGAGAGGGTGTGGACCGTAATCCACCACGCGAACCCAGTGCGGGTTGGTGGATGTCAGATGTCTTCGAATTTTTGGTTCTAGGACATGCCGATTGCCTCACGATGTTTTCCTTCACCGTTTTGAGAGTAGTGGTGATGAAATAATTTAAAACAAAGTAAATCGCCTGCCTGGGTTTGAACTCACGACCTGCAACTTGTAAGTCGCCGCCGTGACAATGGGGCTACCACTGCATCACTGCCACTGCTGCCTGGGTGCGTTCACAAACATGTAAACTCATATTTTACAAGAAACCCAGACCCGGAACAACTATCTCTAGGCCATACAAGTATTTGGTCCGTGCGAGGATCGAACCCGCGACACATAACAACCAATCGCTCAACTACAACCCCAACCATGCCGAAGCTCCTACTTTAATTTATTATGTTTTACAATAAAGAGTGTATTATCTATCTATCTTTCTATTTTAGATTCATATGGCTCGAATAAGTGACCTCCTGTTTTTAAGTCAGTTAGAGGAGCTCGTGGCTAAAATAATAACAGCCGCACGGGTCGATCCATCAGGGTAAGCTACGCTTGCCGGTGTTGGTCCATGGATGGGTGACCATCTTTACATACCGAGACCCCTCCGTGCCTTGGAAATCATGTTAAGCCGTTGGTCCCGGCTGTCAATCGTGGATCTTTGACAGTCGTTACGGGTCGTCTAAACCCCGAAAGTCTGACATCCAGTCTTACCAAGGGGTATCGTATTACCCAGTAACTGGGTTGTGGAGGTCAGATAGGCAGTCGCTCCATGTAAACTACTGGTATTCAGCTGCATCCGGTTAGATTGGAAGCCAACCCCAAGATAGTTGGGAAAAGGCTAGGCAGAAGATATGTTTTAAGTCAGTTAAAAATATGAATAGCCGCGGGACAGTACCAGGGTCTCGGGAGTGTTTGAAAATCACCGCGGCCCTGGAAAAAGGAAACTGAAGGAACACGGGTGCTTTTTAGTCAATAAGACTCTGACACACCCTCCTGTTTCATCCAGAGCGAGAGAAGACATCTAAATATTTCCCACCGTTAAAAAAAGGTACTCTGCTTTTATTTTCAACAGTTCTACATTATATCTCTCGTCAGAGATATTAGATACGAACATAAACGAAACCTAATATTTCTTCATACCAAATCCATCATACTAAGCATTTTCTACCAAAACAGTAGTACTAATAAATGGCTGATCTCGTAAAAATATCAACCAAACTGTTCAGTCGAACGAGAAAATTAAAATAGATTTATAAATCACGCTTAGGCTACCGTGCGGCGCAGGCGACGGACATGGAGAGGCAAATGTTGTAGACGCGACACATCTCGAAGGTTTTAAAGAATAGGAAAAGTAAGTACAAGAACACAATAATATTGATGATTATGCAATACTGCAACACTGAATCAGCTGTTTTGAGATCAATCACTTTGCAAAAGTTTGTGAGTGTGTGTATTGCATGTTTGTTACTTCTTCACGCTCAAACGGCTGGACCGATTTGAATGAAATTTGGTATGTACATAACTTATACCCTGGATTAACAGAAAGACTACTTTTTCTCCCGGTCCTCGCGGGTGAAACCGCGGGGTGCAACTAGTAAGTACCTACTAAAGAAATGTCACGGAATTTAAATACTAACAAATTTATTTTTGTTTGTTACATTTTCACGCCAAAACTCTAAACCGAAGATCATGAAATTTTGCATATTCGTTGTAAGGGGTACAGAAAAGGACATAGGGTACCTTTTATATAGAAAGAAAGTATTGTTCCCGAGGGACAGAATAAAAACATTCGACGGTCACAATATTGCTTTAAGACGCTAGATGGCGCCACGTGTCTTTCAAATCATTTTGCTCCCGTGCGAAGCCGGGACGGGTCGCTAGTCAAGCGTCTAATATAATTATTGGAATTTATTTGGTTGTCAATCAATTGATTGCCATAGATTTATTGACCATTTATAGATTTTCAGTTAAATAAGTACTTAAATATTTACTATTTATATATATATATATGCATGGCCAAAAAAACTCCAGGGTTTCTGTAGGTAACTATTTTCAAGTTTTTTTTTTTTTTTTTTTTTTTTTTTTTTTTTTTTTTTTTTATAGTTCGTTTAATAGTTGATAATTAGGTTCTTCAAGAAAGATAGCGCTTAATGTTTCGCAGTCTGCCATTGCCTTCCATTTCTCCTCTTCAATGCTTTTTTCTCTTGGTTTCTCCATTTATCCTTACTTTATTTAGTTTTTAGCAACATCTGACTTTTCACTCTTTTTACCGATAGGTAGGTGGTAATATCACACAGTACAGTACTCAGTCAAAATATTATTTGCATTATCAGTGCTTACCCCTTGAGTGTTGATCCTAAAATCATCATCATCGGTTCAGCCGAAAGACGTCCACTGCTGGACATAGGCCTCCCCCAAGTGTTGCCAAAAGGACCGGTCCTGTGCTTCTCGCATCCATCGGATTCTCGCGACCCTCACCAGGTCATCGGTCTGCCTTGTAGGCCTAACAGCGCTGCGTCTTCCGGGACGCGGTCGCTTAAAAAACTAACAAGTGAGGAAAAAGAGAGAAAACTAATGGCAACCGTGTAGTTCGAACCCATGTAGTCTGGTTAACATTTCGACAGCTTTTTTCCTATGAACCTATGCATCACACAGAAGATTAAACTGAAAATCTCATCTGTTCCCTACTTCATCTATGACCAATCGTTGATGAACGCGCAAACCCACAGCATAATGAGACTAGTGAAACCAGGAACACGTCAATTAGCAACCATTTTGCCCGTTTATGTTTTTTGTCGCCAAAAAAATATGATTTATGGTCAAACCGTGGAACATGACACTCGTTATGGCCGTTACAAATTGTCTATGGGTTTTAGTTATGATTGTTAAGGATGGAATTAGTCGATTTTTGGGTCGGTCTATAAAATAGATTTTAAATTGAAACTTTTGTCAAATCTTACGATCAAAGGCTCAACAATACTCACTAGATTAGATTAATATATTAAGTACCTATACATTTTCCCACATGTATAATTAATAGAAAACCACCTTCTTTTTTCACAAGGTACCAAAACAGAAAACACTCTTAAAATCTTATGTAATATTAATCGTCTTTCACATAATTACCTTTTACTGTAGGATAAAATCAGTAGAACTAGTCCTTTAACAGCTCTATCAGCATAATTATACCATTAGCGCGATAATCGAGAATCGATTCAGACTGAGAAATCTCGTGGTATCGATATCATTTAGACCCTGTACCCATATGTGTATACTTCACTAGTAATTAAGTCACATTGTCAACCTACAACTTAATTTGCTGTCGTTGTTCAACCTTTTTCATGAAATGCAACCTTATACGATAACGAATAAGGTATGTGTTAATTTTGTTGGTGATCAAGTGAAAGTTGTAAAATGATGTCTCCTGCTTAATTTACTCCGGGAAGGAAATATTTCAGTTCAAAATTCTATTTTGACATTCGTGTTAATCGTCCGCAGGTGTGTACCGGTATTTACGGTATGTGTCATTGATACTTTAGCCACCGAGGCATTCATCATTTTTGTGTAATTTTGAACCATATTTAACTCGGTTTCGACTAACGAATTGGGTAAATTGGATCCCTTGGGTCGTATTGCTAATGATTCAATTAGTTCATTTTTAGTTGCTGTTTCCGTTACTAATAAATCTATCAGGTTTGATGTGTCATATCTCTAAGTTTTGAATATCCAAAGAACATATGAATCGACGATTCACACAAACGAAAACAAATAAAACGTCTCAAAAATACGCCATCTCTTAAACACCCAATTTCGGCAAACGAGCGAATTTCAAAACAAAAACCGAATTCAACTACAACAATCGACTAATTATGGCGATCTTTCATCATGTCAACGTCCGCCATATTGGCAGCCATTAAAAAAGTGTTGCCGTCACCGCGCAGGCGTGGTTCGACAAAAACACCTATTTGTTCGATTTTCAAACGGAATTTTAATCGACGCGAGATAAAACTTTTTGCGCAGCTACTGGCCGGTTGCCCTTAAAATATTCCGCGAAAGCCCTTTATCGTTCCAATTAAAATTTCGAACGCAAAATGGCTTCTTTCGTCCGCCATTTTGAGGTTGGAGAAAAAATTGGCGCGCTTTTATATTAGCTACATAATAGAACCGAGGGTTAATAGTAAATTATATATTTAGACCTAGAAATGTAAGTTGTAAAGAATGCACCAAGAAAATGTGATCACGTTGTACGTAAAATTGTTGTTAGAACATGTCTTTTCTGATCAATGCTTATTCTTTCTTTTCATTTCTTTGTTTCTTCCTTATCGTTCCACAAACTCTTATTACTTTAAAACTTATTATTTCCGTAAAGTTGTATTCTTGTAGCAAAAACAGTAGATAGAGTAGTATTACTCACTACAGTGTAGACTAAAATCAGGCCAACTCAACTTTTTTTTTACTATTGGTATGCTCGCGTTTGACCACCATCTCACCTGATGGTAAGCGATGATGTGGTCGACGATGTTACGAAGTTACGAGTATAATAAGAATTTGTAATCAATCCGTTTGCCAAAGTTCTTTGTCAAAGTCTCATTATTTCAACTATATAACTAAAAATAGGTAAGTAGGAATAGCCAACCTAACTAACACAGCCTTTAGTTATGTCTAGTACCTACTAACATAAGAACACAAAAGAGTACCAGCATAAAGATATCATTAAAATCTCCTTTTCCATGTCTCTCGACAAAAGTTTCTCTGCTTGTTATGACAGTATTTCTGCAAAGCCTTTGTGTAAAGTCTGCAATAGAGGCATTATATACGTTATGTTGGTACTTAGTTTCCTATGTGTATCTACTATCTTCATTCTTAGTAAGATCAAAGGAATGAAATAATAATGGGTTTAAAGTTTTTTCGTCCTTGTTTGATTATTTGTTTTTATGAAAAAGTTGGTCCCTATAAGCTATCACAAAGCTTCTAGCTAATATGGTACTTATTTCTTTTATATTCCTGTAATTGACAATTAAAAAAGTGGATCAAACAGTTGTGGCCAGTCTATCGCATCTTACGAGGTAAACCTTGGTTCGGGATCCAGCCAGGCACTTTGTATAATTTACTTCACCACTACTGACTTCAAATCTGAAACGGAGGGTACTGGGAGTCCTAGAAACAAAACCAAATTAACCAAAAAAAAAAACCAAACTGACCACATACTTAACACCATTTGAGCATCTTCTTCTAACCGGATGCAGCTAAATACCAGTATTCTAAATGGAGCGACTTCCTATCTGACCTGCACAACCCAGTTACTGGGTAATACGATAAGCTTTGGTAAGACTGGTTGTCAGATTTTCGGGCTTCTGACGACCCGTAACGACTGTCAAAGATCTACGATTGACAGCCGGGATTAACGAGTTAACGTGCTTTCCGAGGCACGAAGAAGCCTCGGTATGTAAAGATGGTCGCCCGTCCATGAACCAACCCCGGCAAGCGTAGCTTAACCTGATAGATCGACCCGTGCGGCTGTTGTGTGTAACTCCAACCTAGCAAAGTGTTGCTACGTTGACCGAACAGCTGCAGAATGTGGATGTGGAGCCAAGTTGCAAACTATGCTGCACTTGCTGTCCTACCCCCTGTGCCTCAAAACATGAAGCACAAGTGACCTCTGCGCTGCCACCGATGACGTCGTGGATGTGACAAAGTTTTGGGCCAAAATAAAAAACATTTTTACAAAAATACTACCGACTTTCAAAAGAAAATAGGTACACTACAAAACATATCGGGCCAGCGACAAGAAGAAGAAGAATCAAAAAAAAAAAGCAAGCAGTCGTACATAGAGCCTCCTCCTTTTTCGAAAGTCGGTTAAAAAGGTATCAACCTGCACTGGGCTACTCTCTCACACAAAGAGAGCCTGTGTCCCAGCAGTCCCAGCAGCACCTTAATGGCTGGTTATAATGCATGACCAATTGACCGTATTCCTCGTTGTAGGTACATTTCCCATCATTGCAAACCAGATTTTTTACCTCCACTTCATCATATTATTCCTTTATACTCATTCATTGTTTACGTCTCCCAGACAGTGGCTTAGTTTTATGGGCTAGCAAGCATTTAATGGCCTTTTACTTCAATGGTCTTGCACGTCGGTCTCCACAAAGGCTTCGGGGGCGTGTCGGTGATTCATTAGAAACAAATTCGTCTATTGTGCAGATTTGTGCCCATTCTACGGTTAGGATCGCCGCTCTGTCTCGGATATTTGAGCCGAATAGCCACTTGAAAGTGTTTGTGTAGTATATGCAAGGTTGCAAAATTGTAGATAAATTACCATGCTCTTTTTTAGTGTAAGTAAGAACACACTAACATCGCCCCCACAGCAAAAAAAATGGTTTAAAGCGAACAAACCGCGCGGGCCGCGTAGGTCATCGTGGCGTTCCTGAGGACTTTTTTTTGGATCACCTAAGTGTTCGGGACGTGTGAGTGGTAGCATAGTTCGAATGTTGAAAAAAACGTAATCTAAAAACTACTTCTTCTAAATAATAAATGCGAAAATATGGATGGATGCTCGTTACTCAGTCACCCCAGAACGGCTGAACTGAACTGGTTTAAATATGGCACAGAGATAGATTATAGTAAAAATAGCACATAGGCTATAATTTATAGTGGAGGAAGTACCAATTCTACATGGGCGAAGCCGTTAGCAAAAGCTGGTATTATATTATTTCAGAAACATATGAACATTGCGTTGCCACATAAATTAGATAGGTATATTGTTGCAAAATGTTTGTTCATTGGATACGTAATACCAGATTGCCCCCTTTCATTTAAAAAGCTTTTACAAGCTGTAATAGAACATTGAAAAATTATTTTCTCTTTTGAACCTCAAGAACAGCCAGCTACTGAATCAATACTGGTACAAAATTAGAAAGTGATCAAGTGTCTGCAAGTCTTGCATATACTTACTTTGTCTAGGGCGATCAGTGCAAGAGCCCGCCACATGGCGCCAACTTCACGCTGCAAATGAATTATGACAGAAAATATCCCAATTCACGTTATTTCACGCCCTCGCACAAAGAAACCTAATGACTACTGAAAGTGAACCTTTTGAGGAACAGATGAGTTTGTGATGCATTCAAACAGTGCTCCTTTGTAGTTGAAGAATTATATAAATACCGAATCGAATTCGAAATTTTGTTTCAATGTTCGATTGTTTTTTTTTTAAATAGGTGTAGGTACGGGAAACTGAAGGGATGTGTTTCATGAGAAAGAAATACATAGATTATAATGGTATTGGAAAATAAAATGTTATGGATACTAAGCAAGCAGGAAATGAGCAAAGGGTGACAATCTCCATGTATCTAAAATTAGTGCTCAATATTTACATAAGCACGATAGAAAAGCTTTCTCAGAATTCAACAATTAGGAGAATGATAGCTAATTAATTCAAAATAAAAAAATAAAACATTTTTCACATTTCGATTGCTGAGATACTCAATAATCATATTTATATGCACAAACACCCTTATAGTTTACCATTTTTTGCAGCTATCTCATTCCTAACCACCAACTTTCTTACAAACGCCAGCTGGCACTTAAATGCAATAATATCAATCCTATTGCTTTACACGATTTATGTCAAAAGGTGCCATTCATTGTAACCACAATGGTGTTTTGGTGGTACTCTAAGGTGGTCCCATTGTCCATCAGTGCTGTAGGCAAGGAAAAGAATGGCTATGCAATATAAGTCGAATTAGCTGTCTTTGTCCGTCGAGTGCAGGTGACGGTTTGCGCAAGGCACGGGTCATTATTTTGAAATTGTTGGGTTTTTAATGACCTCTTTTTGGGATGGTATCTGGTCCTTGAGTTGGAGATTTCTGGGTGGGTAACGGTGACTTTGAGCTCATATTTTATAATTATGTCACTTTGACTATCAAAAGGTATCATGTCATCTTAGAGTCTTATGTCTTTTAGTCGATGATTTATATATCTACATCCAAAAATCAAAGGATATCTGACTCTTTTTTAAAGGTGCTTCAGCAACAAATTTATACAAGATGGTGATATGACAATACGATACTCATCATTATGAATAATAACTTTTACTACGGGAGCAGCCTTACGGCTGCTCCCGTAGTAAAAGTACAACACAACACACACACACAACACAACAGAACAGAACAGAACAGTTGATTTTATTCGCGATTTTAAAATCGCGAATAAAATCAACTGTTCTCCTGAACATTTCATCAACCTAGACATTTTGTCGATCTAATGTCGTATTGTCGTCTCCACATTGTATACCACTTCTTTTTTAGCAACAGTTACGTGTCTTTAGACATAATTTTAGATTATGTCAGTATTTATTTTCATATGTTCATCATTCTTCAACCTTTATCCGCCTAACTATCTACATAATATATTGTTGTACCGTAATCATCACTTACATAAAAATAATGTCTATCGTTATCCTCCAACCAAAATCTTCACTTCCAAACAGCACCTGTCTAAAGGTAGTCCAGCAGCAATAATCCACAATCAGTAACCACCTCTTAGATAAACAAATATCAAAAACAAAGATCATTGAAGATGCATGCGCTGCGCGGGCGCCGGTTAGCAAACAAGCGGCGGTGTGCCTTTGTGGTGGGATGCCGCGACAGACCTCTGTCACTACTCTCTAAACACACGGCTTTTTTGTACTCATGCTGATTCAGTAAGAGCTTATGGAAAGTGTTTGATATTTTTGTTTGATATTCGATCATCGGGATAAGTTGTTATTTTTGCAAGGATTATTGAGTATGTCTCATCCGATTACGAATATTCCAATCCTACAAATATTATAAATGGGAAAGTTTGGAAGGGCGGATGGATGGATGTTTGTTTCTCAATCACGCCAAAACGGCTGAACTGTTCTGGACAAAAATTGGCACATATATATGTAGATTAGTCTGGAATAGCACAAAGGCTATACTTAATTTATAATGGGGGAATTACTAATTCAGCAGGCAGAAGCTAGTAACTTCATAAATTGTTTAAACAGCAGCCGTTACCAGTGGAAATAGAACTAGTTTGCTTCTCTATTACATCTTTATTTCATTTTACTTCCTTTTCTCTATTTTCTATAGCTCCATAAACTTAGATGCCTGTTTCCTTGCCATCGAAATTATCAGCCACTCCAACCTAACTTATCAAAATTTTATTGATATTTGTTTAAGGTTTATTTACTTTTGTTTTCATTCATCCATCATCAATTCAATCAACATTGTCATTGAATTCATCTGTCTCACATTCTCTGCTTCAAGCTTCTTTAGAACTCAATTCTTAAAGCCGAATAATCTCAAAATCCACATCCTCATCTGCTGACGCCATACCCTACAAATTCCTAGATACTTGCGTATCGCCTGGAATACCGATATCGGTTATTAGTGAGCCATCCGTCGCGTCGTACGTAGACAGTACAAACAGACCTACCCATGTCTATATGTGTGTATGTAAGGCGGTGTCGAAGCCATGATCTCTGGTGTAAGCGATTTGTCGTTGTAAGCTAGGAATTGGTTAGTTAGTGCTGCAAATTGTCTTACAGCGTTGAGATGGACTGGGTTTCTGTCTAGGTTGTTATTATAGTACCTACATTTGGGCGACGCGATAAAAGTTTATTTCCAATGAGCCACAATAGCGATCGAAAATAATGTGGCCGGGTTTTTGTGAACGGTCTGTAATCTACACTTCAATATCTCTAAATGTTATAAATTGAAGTCGCTTTCCGCGTCTGTCTGTTTCAACGCTACGTCCTCCTAAATCACGCAATGAATTTTAATACGGTTTTCACTAATAGAAAGAGCTATAAACGAGGAAGGTTTGTGCATCCGTGCGGAGTTTATTTTTTTTAAGAAACTCTTTCTTTGTGGATACCTACTCTTCACAAAGAACACACCCTCCAAATTTCATGTGTAATCAGTCAGTTAGGACTTTGAATTTTATATAATTATATAGATAAGCTTAACATTAAGCAGTTCGTTACCTCTGCACGTTTTAAAGACTGAACGGATGTAAATAAAAATTGGCACACATGTAGACAATGTCCTGGTGGAGAACATAGTTACGATGTTTGTTAGAGTATGTTCTCTTAATATATGTATTTACTTTCACGCGAACACAAGCTACTAGCAATTAAATAAAGTAGAACTATGTTTGTGTAAGATTTCTAAATGAAACCAGTGTCTGATGCATATGTTTTCCATTTGGTGTTAGTTAGTAAAACTTAACGCATATTTTATTAAACCCAACGCGAATAACACAAAAACACTCAACATTACAGATCTACAACAAAAGACAAAAAAACACCAGAAAGAACAACTTAACATGACAAACTATAAGTACTCTGACGAGCTTCCGTCAGTCATGCGTCGCACTAAATCTGACCCCACTGACGCTGCCAAACAAAACGACCAGCCCCTACCATGACGTTCTATCACCATCATTATTCCGCTGCAAAACAGAGATAGCGCTATACATCTTGTATAGCTCCGTCTCTCTCTCACAACGACATAGGCTCGTCATAGTACGGGGTCATGGAGCTGAGGAGGGAATAATTAAAGAAATCCGTGTGGTATTTAATTGATGACAAATATTGATCGTCACGGCAATTAGGTGGACGGAGACACCGTGACCCGACGTCGCCGGCGATCGGACAAAGTGACCGACGGGTGTCGCTGTGAAATGTTGGGACTTTATTGTTTGACAGATTTTATACTAAATATTATAAATGCGAAAGTTCGGATGGATGGACGCTTGTTTATTCAATCACGCCAGAACGGCTGTACGGATCTGGCAGAAGCTAAGGGTTTAATAAAAAAGCTCAGCATTTTAATGTTCCCACTGCTGGGGCACAGGCCTCCTCTCTATGAGAGGGTGTGGGCCGTAATCCACTACGAGGACCTAATGCGGGTTGATGGATGTCACATGTCTTGGAATTTTGGTTCTAGGCCAAGTAGTTCCAAACAAAAAAAAAGCAAACTGGTATGTACCTACCGGTTTGCTTTTTTTTTTTTGTTTTTTTTTTTGTTGGGTGGGAAATCATCCAATGACAAATCCTGCTCTAGGGTGGAGCGGAATGGCGTGTCAGACTCTTACTGACTAAAACCCACCCCTGTTCCACCCTGCCCTGAATGCACAGGGGCGAGGTAACTCTTTCGAATTTATCCTCAACCCCCGGGCAGACATACCGGTTTGCTCACGACGATGTTTTCCTACACTGTTTTGAGAGCAGTGGTGATGAACTAGTTTACAAAAAGTAAAGGCAGGCGTGCCTGGGTTCAAATCCACGACCTTCAACTTATAAGAGACTCACTCTCAACTTGTAGAGATAATTGGGAACATACCTTTATGAGGCAAACCTGCAGTAAAATTGTTCATAAAATTATGAGTACCTACTTTCTGCCCATGAAATATTGCATAAGAATGAAGTTGTTCTGTAAAAATGCAAAAAAATGAAAAAACAGTAACAATATTTCCAACAATAGGCAACCCTGTTGAATACTTTTACAGTTAAGAACAGCAGATGTATTCTTTAACTAAGTTGACATCAATTTGATACGCACTTTGCAGTACATTGCTGCTTTGCTCGGTGGACATCGATTATATTAGGCACTACGTAGTACATTTTTGTTTTCTTATACGTCAAAGCAGCAATGTACTTACTGCAGAGTGCCTATCAAATTGATGTCAACTGAGTTAGCGTAAACACCTGCAGGAGGAACAAGAGGAAACTGACGTTGTAACTTTTCCTCAATTGGAGATACTGTACCAATAATAATTGATTTTACTGCATTAAATGGTTTTATTATTTAGAATGAGCCTATCAATTAAAAGTAATAACTTAGTAACGACTCAGAACATACAAGGTACTTACGATTCTCAGAACTTAATCAAGCTGTTATGAATTATTTAGTATTAATTTTATTCAATAATAATTAATATTTAAGAGTCCATCTTAAATATTCATTACGTCTATGAATGAGTAAAATATTCAATTAGAGTAACACATTAATAGTGATGCGCTTAAATCAGTATTTCCCAACCTGGGTTCCGCGAACCCATTTTTTTTTTTGTGAGTATGGAAATCATTCAATGACTTCTCCCGCTCTGGGTGGAGTGGGAGGCCGGGGAGTCCACAATCATATTCCAAGGGGTCCGTGGAAAAACAATTTACTTAAAAAAACTAAACATAGGCATGTTGTCCTTTATATTAAAATCTTAATATTTCTGTTTTTTTTTTTTAAGGGGTTCGTGACGCAGGTCGTTAATCTACCTAAGGATTCGCAGTTAAAAAAGGTTCGGAAAGGCTGGCCTTAATAATTCCCTCAGACTAAAGACATTATTTTAGTATTACCTACTAAAAGACAATTACACTATTCCCATCTGTGTTGACTACAAATTACTGTACAAGGAATGTTTAAATAGTTTTTTTTTAAAACAAGCATCTGCCCTCGGTTTCTCTCCGACTTCTACAGTAGCAGTGCCAGTGTTTTCATTAAGTGTTGTATCGTCGTCTCCAACTTGGGGTATCTTTTTTTATTTATTTATTCAAAATCGGTTTTAACTATACTTAACCCTTCAGCCTCAGCGGACAAACCCAGGTTGTCAAATTTAACCCCGACGACAACCCGGGTTGACAGCCGATTTTTTTTTTCTTTTTTTCACTTCATTTTTTTTTTGTCAAACTCACCGGTGAGTTTCAGGGCTTAATTCTTCTTTCATTGTCGGCAGTTGTTATCGTGTCACAATAAATTACAAATAAAATATAAATAATGCAGTATCTTTACTGCATTATTTATATTTTATTTGTAAGGCTTCAGTCCATAGTTTGAGTGGTCACCCAATGTAGTATTTTCGCCTAATGAGTGAACTATGCGATCAATTAGACAATATTAATAGCCGTGTCGAACCATTATTATTAAAATAAACCCTTTTAACGTGTGTACTTCATGTTATTATTGTATTTCAACTTGTTCGGATATTTTTAGAGAGAAGCAAGAGAATTAATATTTGGTAGTACTTTTTTTTGGTAATGCAGTTAGGAATTTTTATTATTATTCTTTATTGTACACATAAAACATATACATGAAAACACAATGGGACACTTAATTACAAAGGCGAGCTTAACCCAGCAATTGAGTTTTCTTATATCAAACCTCAGGGTGAAAAAATATTTCCATAACTTAAAATATAATATTGTTACTTAAATAAACTAAACAAACTAAAGAATTAAGTTTTATAATTTTTTAGACATTGACAAACATTTTAGAATTGCACTCCAATTGCTTTAATATTTACTTGTGCGATCTTCGTTTTTTTCATCTTATATAGATAAAATCGGTCGGCACGGTTGGCACAGTGTTTGAGCTATTGGCTGCTGCACTGCTGGGTCTTGTGAATGTGAATTTACATATTTGTGGACGCACCCACGATACAGGAGTAATTCCTAGTGCTGGGCAACGTTTTATTTAAAAGAAAAAAATGCTTGTTTGTCAACGGTAATCTCTGAAAGTACCTACTGATCCAATTATGAAAATTCTTTCAGTGCTAAAAAGCTACACTACACTACACTACAATAGCCACACACACAACTCTTTCACTGAGTGCTGTAGGAAACTATGCTTTATCCCGTATCGGTAAATGTACGGTTTCTGTAGGATTCTTCATGGAAGCGATCTAGCCGAGCTGCTGGAGAAAGCTATTGGGTTCTGTTCTAGTCTCTCTGCAAAAAGCACCAGTTTAGCTGTCTTGCGTTTCCCAATTATTCCCAAAAACGGCCGTTTCTGACACTTTTGCCTACTACTTTGGATACGAAACATTTTGAGACCTGTTTTAACAACGTAAAAATTCTTTATCCTCTTTGTAACAAACGTCAAGTTGGATTTTTTAATATTTATTTTCTGTGCTATGCTACGATTTTTTATTCAATGAGGGCGCCACTGGACCGCGAGAAGGCCCTTAAGGTGAAAGCGCACGGCCCGCGAAATTCAAATTTTCTTACGTTTTTTGCAATTTGCAGGTCAGTGTCAGGTTGTATCTTGGTCAAAATTTGATTTGCGGCCGTAGCATGTACGTGATTTCATGAAATTCTTACATTTGGCATCAATTCTAACCGAGAGAGTTGTATTGATAATTTTAATGATTATAATTCTATAAATAGACACTTGCTACGGCCGCGAATTAAATTATTAACTTAAGTAACGTATACCCTCCGCTAAATAAACATAATTACCAACCTAACGATGAACCATGTAAGCTAACGTCTACGCTATACTCAGCAAGCCGTAAACACTGAACCGAAGCTAAGCCATATGCTAAGTTTAAATACTGGTTATCGGATACTAGATCTAAATTCTCCATAACAAATTTTGAATTAAGAACCTGTTAATCAGTGTTTAAACCTATGACAGGGTTATTTTTTGTAAATAAAGCCCTTGTTTTTAAAAACCCCATTAGTCACCCTAAAAGACTATAAAATCTCTGCTAAATAAACATAATTACCAACATAACGATGAACCATGTAAGCTAACGTCTAGGCTATACTTAGCAAGCCGTAAACACTGAACCGAAGCTAAGCCATATGCTAAGTTTGAACACGGATTAGCATATACTAGATCTAAATTCTCCATAGCAAAATTTGAATTAAGAACCTGCTAATTAGTGTTGAAACCAATGGCATAGTTATTTTTTATAAATACAGCCCTTAGTTTTTAAAAAGCCCATAGTCACCCTAAAATACCATAAAAGCTCTGCTAAATAAATATGATTACCAACATAACGGTGAAACATGCAGGCTAACAACATTCAGGCTATACTCAGCAAGCCGTAAACACTGAACGAAACCTGCCATATAATTATAACGCCGTAAGGAACTGAGGAACATACGGACGACGCGATTGATCACTTAATACAATCACCCATTACACACGGGTTGGGATGGTGGCACACCGGGGGAAAGATATTTTTAATATTTTTTCTTCTTAAAATACTTATCTCTAGTGTTATCTATTGCTAAGTTTCCCTGAAATTCATCTGAAAATAGGGATGTTGCGTATTTTTGCTTCACCAAACCTACAAAAAAATGACAAAGATAAAACGCATCAAAGTTCAAGAGTGGGGGCTTGTTACGCCACTAAACGGTACAAAGTGTATCGAGGTGTTATGTCACGCGAAATTTCAACGCACTATATCGTCCTCATTTTTCGTTTACGTGACCAGAGAAAAATACGTGTATTCTAACTGACGGACAAATGAGATAATTTAAGAAACTAGGCTATTATTTGTATGACTTGAATCAGTAAATATGCTGTCTCATTATAGCTGCTGCTTATCAACCACACATATTATATTTATGTACCTCTAAGATCTTACCCATAATTTTTTAAACATTACCAATACCTACCTTTTTTTTTGTGGGTTGGGAAATCATTCAATGACTTCTCCCGCTCTGGGTGGAGCGGGAGGGCGTGTCAGACTCTTACTGACTAAAACCCACCCCTGTTCCTCCCTGCCCTGAATGCCCAGGGGCGAGGTAACTCTTTCGAATTTATCCTCAACCCCCGGGCAGACCTACCTACTACCTGCCTACTTATCTTACTTTTCTGAACTAATATCATTAACTATTATAATTTCACTTCGCGTGACCCATGGGCTAGCTTTTACCTCGGCCAGAAGTTAAGGCGTAGTTATACTACTTTTAATGGTTTTTAATTGAACATCACGTCTAAACGACTAGTCTTATTTCTTTAAAAAAATATATGAAACAAAAAAAGAAAGAAAGAAAATACGTTTATTTACGGTAAACATGACGCAAAAGACAGAGAAACACAACAAAACATTATTTTCTTTCTTTCTTTCTTTTATAATTTGTCTGTATGTAGTACAAACAAACAAATATTTTTAGCTCTAATCGATCAAATAAAAAAAAGCAGTGGGTTTGCCATAATCACCACGCTTGGCTGGCGAGTTGGCGATCGCAGTGTGGTTGTAAAGAATGCACAGAGAATGTTGCTGTCCATTCATTTGTTGCTGCTCATTCGCAGCGTTTAAGGCCTCCCACGAGGTGGAACGATGACCTGGTGAGGGTCGTGGGAATCCGATGGATGCGAGACGCACAAGACCGGTCGTTGAGGTGACACTTGAGGGAGACCTATGTTCAGCAGTGGACGTCTTTCGGCTGAAATGATGATGATGTAGCAGGTAATCTCTACACTTTGGCAAACTGAACGCAATATTATGTTGCATAGTATTCAGTCTACGCCTGCAGTAGTCTATTACACGGACCTTGTGGAAACTAGAACGAATTTCCGTGCGTTCAAGCGTTTTTGCCATACCTATTATTGAAATTAAATGTAACAGCTCACAATTTAGGACCCATTAATATTAGTGTTTTAATCCGTGGTGCATAGCAACTGGGCTTTCCCCAGTTGTAAATATCTCTTTGTCTTTGTGTGGGGTTTTTTTGATTAATTTCGTTGCGGGACCCAAGACAGTTTCAGTAATCGTTTCTCTGTCTCGACGAGCTTCATTGCCTCGGCGTTTTTTCTGGTGGTCGCCATTGTTGATTCGGGCTTACAGTGGTGTTGCAGGCTTGTCAGTCTCTGGAAGAAATGATCCACCTACGAAAATTACTTCGATGATAGAAAGATCACTGCCGTTATGTGCTTACCCATCATTTTGGAAAAAAAAATAGAGCTAGATGAAATAAATACGTCTCCATCGCACCATGTGCGACGATGTTTTCCTTAACGACCCACTAAAAATAATTGTGATCTCTTTATAATTGAATTCTTTAGCAATTACTCAATCCTAACCGCAAGAAACCTTAATAATGTCGATATTAGTTGTTTACTATTTTATTCATAAAATGACTTCACTTTTACCACACGATTTGAGCTATTTTTGTGTTAAATTTTCCTCAAACGTGCGGTGTTTCGGTGGCATTTTGATTATTATAGTTCGTGTTAAAGTCTAGTTAAAACTTGTTTATTACGCATCGTCGCATCCTAAAAAATTGTAACAGTAAAACGTATGTGTTGTCAACATTTTTGAATCTTAAGTTTTGCGGAAAAAAATCGCATCATAATGTACCACTTTTTAACCGACTTTCGAAAAAGGAGGAGGTTCTATGTTCGACTGTATGTATGCCTTTTTTTTGTATGTATGCCCCTCGATTTCTCCGTCAGTTGTGGACCGATTTTCAAAATTCTTTTTTTATCCGAAAGAATATACTCCCGAGGTGGTCCCATATAATTTTATCGAAATTGCTTCAGCACTTTTTGAGAAACTGAACAAAAACGAAAAATATGTATACCTTGATGACGTTTTTGTTTTCTCCAAATGTTTAAATTCCACGTTCCGTGTTATTGGGGTTTTTAGTTCGGGGGTATAACAACTAAAAAGTGAAAAATAAAAATCTTTTTTACAAAAAAAAACAATCGTCTTCCAAAAAAAAATACACTAAAAATTAAAAAATAACTTTAATTTCGGAAGTCGGTGTCAAATAACGAAGAAGTAAAATACAAACACCGACTTCCGAAGTTATTTAAAGTTATTTTTAAATTTTTAGTGTATTTTTTTTGGAAGTCGGTTGCTTTTTTTACCTAGAAGTGACGTAACAAGCCCTCACTTGATGCGTACACGCCATACCTGAACTTTAATGCGTTTTATCTTTGTTATTTTTTATTGGTTTGGTAAAGCAAAAAATACTCGTCCAATATTTTTTGATAATCTGACTTACAGAAAAAATTAAAAAAAAAAAATCTACTCAGGAATCATCCCTGTCAACATCTTGAGCAGACAAAGCTAAAATACTGCATGACAACCATGTGCTACAAATAAAAAGTTGTCAAACAGCTTTTTCTTCAGCCACCTGAGAGCCATACTGCCTGATGACGATGGACCCGTAGCCCTTCTGTATTTAATGTGATGCTTCCAACATTATTTGCATATATAATTTCCTAGTCATAAATTCTTTCTTATCAACTGGCAGACTTATCAACAAGAAAAACTTTTTTTTAAAGTAATATTTAAAAGAATATCTCCTTTGACATGTATTGGCTTTACATAAAATTTCGTACTAGCTTCTGCCAGCGGCATCCAGCACATTACAATCACAGGCTTCTCTCGCCCCCCCCCCCCCGCCCCCTCTTCTCTCTTTCTCTTCTCTCATCTACTTCTCCTTCTTTTTTCTTCTTTGGCTAGACTATAATTTATCTCTTCTTTGTGTCAAATTTCATATAGATCCTTTCAGCTGTTCTGGCGTGATGGAGTAACAAACATCCATCCATCCATATAACAAACTTTAGCAATTTTTTTTTTTATTGTTGATAGGCACGCGTTTGACCACTACCTCACCTGATGGTAAGCGATGATGTGGTCGAAGATGGAGCACGCTTGCCTAGAAGTAACCTATTCACTCTTGACTTAAAGACTCCCAGGTTGTAGCTATCAGGAAACACAGACTCCGGTAGGGAATTCCACTCCCTAGCTGTAAGCACAATTAATGTTTTCTCAAAACGCTTTGTGCGTATGGATGGGATGTCCACCATGAACCGGCGGCACTTTGTCGTACGTCAAATTATGCAATTCCGTCGCACACTCCCCAAAATGAAACCGATAGAAAACTGACAGGCTAGCAACTCGGCGTCTATGTTCTAGATTTGACTAGCATTTAGAAAATGAGTAGGATACCACTGTGTCACCGCCCTAAGCCCCACACATGACACGGTGCCTTCGACGTAAATTGCTCATCAATGCTAGCGTGTCGAATTTTATGTTGTCTAACAACTTGCGATGAGCTGGAAAATAAGCTATCTGCTAGATATAAGCGCAAATCGTGTTGATAGTGTGTTTTTATACGTCATACGGGAAAAATGAGTAGGTTGGAACGATAAAAGTGAAGGGGTTTTAATAAACTAGGGGTTCTAATAACTAAGTAGTTTGTTTGGTTACTTCTCGTTTCGTCACATTTCCGATTCGTCACTGTAAAAAACTAGCAAAAAAAAAGACTTTTCACCATTATTTTGACCTTCATTAGTATAAGATTCAGTCTCGATTGAACGTGATTTTTGCACGATAGATTCAGCTCCAAAAAATAAAACAAAACCTGTTTTTGATATTAATCCTCTTTTCATCAGTCGCGATCACACTATTAATTCTTTCTATTTTTCGAGTCGATGGTTTACCTCTGACATTGATTGGGCCCAGTAGGTGGCATCTTTCATTGCAGCGTCGATGGCATGCCTACATTAAGTCCTACAAAGTGCAGGAGTGTGCACTTCTGGTACTCTAACGTCTGGTTCATGTCTTGAACAGGAACACAGTACTGTGACGCATGTATACACAGCCTACAGACGGCATGTCGGGCTTTGCTGGCAGCAACATTTGGAGAATATGAAGATTAGAATAGTTTATTAGAATGTTGAGAGTGGAGTTTAGCTCGCCCGCTCGACACACCATGTGCATTAATAATAAATATAGTTTTGAGTGCGCTTCCTATTTTTTACTCCTCACACTACACACTTAACAAGTACACTTGAATACATGACACTCTCGCAGCCAGCGAGTGAGACAGCTCCCCAAAGCTACAACAGCTCCTCTGGAGCCCTGCAGGTTCTACGTACACATGAGATCTATAAAACCATGTTTCGCCAATCACACTTAATTTAGTCAGAGTGGACAGACAAAGTCACACCATATCTCTTTTTACCATTCTGATATGGAACCCTTACAATAAACAGATATTAAGTTTATAACCGACTTCATTTACCTACTAAAGTTCAAATCGAGAAAGTTACAAAAAGGGAAATAGGTAGCTGTTTGTTTTAGTGAAATTTATTTTAAATTAGGTACGAACTCACTGTAATGATGTATTGTCATTGTGGTAAGAGACACACCTTTCTCGATGAGTAAGGAAATATTTTACAAATTTTTCCTCCCTAGAACCTAGTTTCATTCATACTTACTATTACACACCCTTTCAAATGAATTAACAAAAGCAATTGTTTTACAATGCTTTATTTTATTAAGTAGGTAACCTACAATAATTTCATTCATGCTTTCTGTCAGAGTCATCTTAGGTATATCGAAATGATGTCACCCTTCTAAGCTTAGATGTTTGTTTTACAGAAGAGAATACTTACCTACGCGAGTGGCGCCATAACCACAGTCTGTGGTTACTGATGTTGGTATAACTGAATTTAGTAGAATTAAGGTACAGAAATAGAAGGTGGAAATGAGAACTTAAGGCGCAGTTATACGACTTTTAATGGTTTTTAATTGAACATCACGTCTAAACGACTTGTCTTATTTCTTTGAAAAAAAATGTATGTTACTCTAGTCCATTTCCGTCGTAATTTGATCTCAGAATATTTGAAATTGTATTTTTATAACATAGTGTAATTAATTTGTAAAGTTATGTCTAACTCGGATAAAAAATTGAGAATCACGCAAAACTATAAAGCTTATTTTTATGAAACCTTCACCATTTTAAAGATCATTTAATTATTTATAATTTAGTCCAGGAGTTTTAGTTTAATACCTGTTGTTTTATGTGTAATAAATTAATAATGCGTCTAATTTCGGACATTACTGGGTGGACATACGACGCGTTACGTGAGCTCAGCGCAGAACACGCAAGCTAACCACTCAAGGCAGTTAATAGCGCGTTAATCATGCCGGAACGGTTGAAAAGATCTGGATTAAATTAGGCACAGAGATAGCTTATACCTAGTCTGGAATAGTACGTATAGGCTATTCATATTGCGGGAAGTACTAATTCCACGCAGCCGAAGCTACTAACAGAAGCTAGTGCAAACATAAATATATGAGACAGTTGATTTCTCGCGCAATTCCATAGTAAAAGTTGTTCATAATGATGAGTGTTGCCAGTGTTTTCATTTATTGTTATATTGTCGTTTCCACAGTATGATTTTTATTATGAATGATTTTTTTTCGCAATTCCGTAGTAAAAGTTGTTCATAATGATGAATGTTGCCAGTGTTTTCATTTATTGTTATATTGTCGTTTCCACCTTGTATGTATGTATGATTTCTATTATGAATGATTTTTTTTTCGCAATTCCGTAGTAAAAGTTGTTCATAATGATGAGTGTTGCCAGGGTTTTCATTTATTGTTGTATTGTCGTTTCCGCCTTGTATGTAGGTATGTATGATTTTTATTATGAATGTTTTTTTTTTCGCAATACCATAGTAAAAGTTGTTCATAATGATGAGTATTGCCAGTAATTTAATTTATTGTTGTATTGTCGATTCCGCCTTTTATGTATGTATGATTTTTATTATGAATGATTTTTTTTCGCAAATTCCTAGTAAAAGTTGTTCAGAATGATGAGCATTGTCAGTGTTTTCACTTATTGTTGTATTGTCGTCTTCACCTTGTATGTATGTATGGTTTTTAATATGAATGTTTCTTTTTCACAATTCCATATTAACGCGTTAGGCCCCTTGCGTATCCATAAGGTAAACCAACAATAGGTTTTTAATTGTGTCTGCTAATGAGGGGTTTGACGCGAAGTTGTTCATAATGATGAGTATATTGTCAGTGTTTTCACTTATTGTTGTATTGTCGTCTCCACCTTGTATGGTGGTTACGACCATTATTGATCTTTATAGGCATGATGCAACGTCATTCGAATACCACAGGCAATGCATTTCTGTCAACACACCTAAAAGGTAATTCCTGTATTTTTAGGAAACGTGCGCATTCGCATGTCCATCGCAAACCGCTATTACATTTTGACTGCGATGCGATTGCTAACGATTCTAGAAAATTCGGGAATCGACCATCATGTCCAATTGGCCCTCTCTAAAAAATCAGAGATTGTGTCACCAGCCATATTACTTTTCTATTATCGTTTACGCTAACGCTTAGTACAAAATGTATGGCGATGACATTACCTGCGTAGATAAAGTGTCACGTGACTTATTAATTGTCTTCGCCGTACATTTTGTACTAAGCATTACCGTAAACGATAATTGAAAAATCCCTTTTAAACAAAAAAAAACAATCGACTTCCAAAGCAGAAAATACATTAAAAATTGAAAAATAACTTTAATTTCGGCAGTCGGTGTTTGTATTTTATTTCTTCGCTATTTGACACCGACTGCCAAAATTAAAGTTATTGTTAAATTTTTAGTGTATTTTCTTTTTTGGAAGTTGTCTTTTTTTTTGTAAAAAAGGTAAGTATTTTATTTTTCACTTTTTAGTTGTTATACCCCAGAACTCAAAACCACAATAACATGGAACGTGGAATTTAAACATACCTACTCGTAATTGTAGGAAACCAAAACGTCATCTAAGTATACATATTTTTCCTATTTGTTCAGTTTTTCAAAAAGCGCAGAAACTATTTCAATAAAATTTATATGGGACCACCTCGGGAGTATATTCTTTCGGATAAAAAAGAATTTTTAAAATCGGTCTACAACTGACAGAGAAATCGGTGGACATACATAAAAAAAAAAGAAATACACAGTCGAACACAGAACTTGCTGCTTTTTCGAAGTCGGTTATAAAGTAATATGGCTAGGGGGGCTGCAGAAAGCACAGGACCGGTCGATATGGCGATACTTGAGGTAAACCTATGTCCAGCAGTGAACATCATACGGCTGACATGATGATGACGAGAAAGAGCAGTACAGACATATAAAACAACTACCTTCTACCGGCGGCTTCGCCCGCGTGGTATTAGTAATTCCCCAATTATAAATTATAGTTTAATTAAATGAAGGAGGTTGCGAAAATTATTGACATTTATAGGCATGATGCAACGTCATTCGACTGCAACAGGCGATGGGTTTCTGGCAACACAACTGAAGGTAATTCCCATACTTTAGGAAACGTGCGCATTCGCATGTCCATCGCAAACTGCCATTACATTTTGATAGGTTGCGCCTGCGATGAGATTGTGAACGAATCCAGAAAAATACAGGAATCAACTAAAGAAAGAAAAGAAAGAAATAAAAAACATTTATTTGCCACAGTTAAAGGCACACACAACAATAGAACAAACAACACTAAACTACCAAATAACTAACCATAAAAAACTTTAAAAAAAAAACAACCGACTTCCAAAATCTAAAATACACTAAAAATTAAGAAATAACTATAATTTCGGAAGTTCGTGTTTTTATTTTATTTCTTCCTTATTTGACACTGACTTCCGAAATTAAAGTTGTTTTTTTTAATTTTTAGTGTATTTTAGATTTTGGAAGTCGGTTGTTTTTTTTGTAAAAAAGTTTTTTATTTTTCACTTTTTAGTTGTTTTATCTCAGAACCAAAAACCCCAATAACATGGAACGTGATATTAAAACATATTCGTAAATGGAGAAAACCAAAACGTCATCATGTAGGTATACGTTGTATTATTCGTTTTTGTTCAGTTTTTCAAAAAGCGCTAAAGCAATTTCGATAAAATTTATATGGGACCACCTCGGGTGTATTTATTAACTCGGATAAAAAAAGAATTTTGAAAATCGGTCCACAACTGACAGAGAAATAGGTGGACATAAATAAAATAAAACACACATACAGTCGAACATAGAACCTCCTTTTTCGAAGTCGGTTAAAAATTAGAGTTTATGTCACAACTTTAGACAGAGATGTTATTAGTAGTGTTTAGCGCCTGTGTGTAATAAATCACTCTGCTTCGTAATTTTAGACAGAGATGCAAATGAGAACGAAGAAAGAAAAGCAGGCCTAAGCAGTACTCCACTTCATTTCAGCTTGTCTAATTGACAGAATAAAGAGGATAATGTAACATTAGCAGCCTTAATTAATTCTAACCATATTATTAGTTTTAATTGTGATTACAAGATTTATGATTCAAGTTTTTTCCAAAGAGAAAAAATGTTAAGGTAAAAATAAAATTTATTTTATTAACAAGGCTGTAGGGATCTAGACTTCTAGAGTGGGGATTGCCCATCAAGTGAATCCAGGGAATACGGTGGCACTGTGTTCACGTGCTGCCGTGCACAGCGAGACTCAGGGAGACCTCTTTACAAGACCTCTTTTCTCTTTAGGGCAAGCCTTGCACAGAGAAGGTTCCGGAATGGTATTTTAAGAGGTAACGGGGCCACCTTACATGTACTGATGGCTATCACCGGAGTGGTTATAGTGAGGGAAGAATTCCACACTCCCTGGTCTTTTCCTCACAAGTCCAGGCGCCTTTTGAAGGATTCCATTTGCAAACAAAAATAAACTTTTTTACAAAAAAATAGAACCGACTTCCAAAAAAAGTGCAAAATAGCTTTAATTTCGGAAGTCGGTGTTTATGGTTTTGTCTTTGTTTTTTGACACCGACTTCCAAAATTAAAGTTATTTTGCAATTTAGCTTTTTTTGGAAGTCGGTTTTAGTTTTTTGTAAAAAAGTTTTTTACTTTACTTTTTAGTTGTAGTTCCCCATTAAACTGTGTTAGCAATTCATAGACATACGATCGCAGCAATCGCGGTTGATTTGCTGTCAATTTTTGAAGAGTTCCGTTGTCTGTCTCCGAAACCCATCATCAGATTTATATGAAATTTAAATGGGACCATTTCGGAACAAACCCTTACGAACAAAAAAAAATTACTATCCGTCAATATCTGACGGAGTTATGCCCGAACATAAATAAAAAAAAATACAAACATCCGAATTGATAACCTCCTTCTTTTTGAAGTCGTTTAAAAAAAGGTATGTAGAGTCCCAGTGGTCGATGATCATACCATAATGTTTGAACGCAACTTTACTCCCATTCAAATCGTAAACAAGACTATCAAATCACTTCGTTATCAATCAACACTCCAAATTATGCTAACATCTGTTAGCACCATCTTCCTCTCCCAACTCTTTCACACACCAATTTCCAAAAACTCAATAAACAATAGAAAGTCAAGAATGACAGGTCTGAAGTAAAGATGGGCCATCTATGGACATGTGCGACTAGCCGACTAGATGACTAGGTAGTCGACGCCAATCAATATTCACTTTTCAGGGTTGCGTACCCGAAGGGTAACCAACGGGACCCTATTACTAAGCCTCCGTCCATCCGTCTGTCTGTCAGCGGCCTGTATCTCATGATCCGTAATAGGTAGACAGTTGAAATTTTCACAGAATGTGTATTTCTGTTGCTGCTATAATAACAATTAAAAAAATAAAATTAAAGGAGGCACACCCCTACTAGAAACATGTTTTTTTTGCTTTTTGTGCTCGATCTTAATAATGGCAACAAGTAGACGCGTATAATCTTCTACGATGGTACGGAACCCTTCATCTGCGAATCGCATTTGGCCAGTTTTTTTAATATTTTAACTGTACGCACTACGTATAACATCTTAGTATTATTTTCCTGTTTTCTGACGTTTCAGTGGCGCCCTCATTGAATAAAAAATCGTAGCATAGCACAGAAAATAAATATTAAAAAATCCAACTTCACGTTTATTACAAAGAGGATAAAGCATTTTTAAGCCTTAAGTGCCGACTAGTAAGCATTTTTTGCTGTCTCATCACCGACTAGTTGCCAACTAAAAACGTGGCCGCACAGTCGGCTTTCCCGAATAGTCAGCCCATCTCTACTCAGAAGCCATTATTCTGATGCATCAGGTGCATGCTCTAATTTCCTTAAACGATGCTAATGGTCACAGTAAGAGGGCTCAAGCCCTGCACGATGCATGTAGCCACTGGCCATTTAAGACACTTAACACTTGTCGGTGGGAAATATTGTCTTCACATCGATTTTATAGACAAAGGGCGAACAATAAACGGTTGTTGAGTAGTTAGTGGGTACTTTAGCTGTTTGGGACATGATCAGGTTTATTGTTGTAACAGGTTGGAAGTTAATTAGGAGTCCTGAATTGTTTTGAGTGAGTTTCTTATACAGGTTCGGCTACTTAAATAGGAAATTGTGTATGTTACTTTGACAATATTTTCTACTGAAGTAGAAAGAGCAGGAAGGCCGATATGGATAACCTTTATAGGGTTTCAACGGAGCTCTATTGCTGCCACTCACGTGTCTGTCTATCCGTGTGTCCGTCTGTCTGTCTGTCCGTCGTCTGTCACAAAATTTGGTTCTGAAGAATTTTTAACTGCCCATTGACTTATGAACTTGAAATTTGGTGGTAATGTTTATTATTACGTATATTTTACTAGCAAATACCAAAATATTGATTTCCCTCATATGTTACGGAACCCTAAATGTGCGAATTCCCCATGAATGTCCTCCACCTTGGGGCGAGCGAAGAAGTCTGTCAGACTTTGACTAAAAGTACACGGTGTTCTCCAGCTACCTTTGGCCGGGGCGCTGGAGTGACTGGTCGATATGGCGACGCTTGAGAACGACCTATGTCCAGCATTGAATGGCTAAAATGATGATGATGATGAGAAGGAGCAGTAAAAACGTATAAAACTATGCATCAATCTCGATCTACGTCAATTTATGCCCAGCCTGTTGCCAGACTAATTCTCAGCAACTTACGACACCATTCATTAATTGATTTGTTTTTGAAGATATTGATTAAGTAATAATATAAAAAGTACAAAAAAAAAGATTTTATTCTAAATGTAAACTAATTCCTAACCATTGCAATCCACACCAGTCGTGCAACTAACTTAATTAAGGATTATTACGATGCTTTGAAGTTAACCTCTCTTTTAGAGCCTGACCTTACTTGGGTCTGTGATTACGACCGAAGATTTCGAATTAACTGTTTGTCTAAACAGCTAGTACTTTTATTCCTTGCTAGATACATACCTAAATAGATTGACAGATTGACCGTAGATACTTCCTGAAGAACATCATATTCAGGCTGTAATGGAAATGGGTAATACTGTTTCTTTCTACCCATGGAAATGTTGATATTCAAAATGTGTGTATATTGTAATCAAATAATAAATCTTAATATAAAAAAAAAATCTTATGTTCGTTCTATTGATATATACTCCCGATATATATCAATAGTTAAATCATTAAAAATGCCAATAAACAAATTAAAGCATAAAAAATAATAAATTGAATATAAAATGCACACATACAATAAATACTCAACATACAAATAATTTCAAATTACAATACATACACTTGTCATTCAAATCAAATAAAACATAAAATACATACACATGTCGTTCCAATTCAATTAAATACAAACACAAATGTCAATTTAATCAAATAGATTATACATTGTGTAAGGTACATGAACGCTCATACGTGTACTAGTGATTCAGTACATGATTCTGGACCCCCTAGCGTTGGAATTTTTCGTCGCCTTCAGGACACTGTTCGAGCTGCTTAGTAGGCGACTTATTAGCGATGCACTCCGTTTGAGCGAAATAAATAATATATAATGATGAGCTTGGTGATGATAACATTTTCCCATAATCTGCCCTTTTAGGCGTAACCACGACCCTGGAACACAAAGGGCAACTTAAGGAACACGGGTGCGGGGGGGTTTTAGTCAGACTCTTACTGACTAAAACCCTCCCGCTCCACCCAGAGCGGAAGAAGTTATTTGATGATTTCCCAGACTCAAAAAAAGGCGTAAGGCCTTTTAGAAAAGCCAAACATTTTTACGCAAATGTAACGGACACAAGTCCTTTGGCACACACATTTTCGTATAATAATGTGGGAAAGCTATACGGGAAGCTGGCAACGGAAGAAACTAGTAGAGACCGCTTATGTTGTTCAGTTCCAACAGTTCCAAGCTGAACATACATCCTATGCCGACGTAATAGAGAGCTTCCTATTGGTAGAAAGGGAAGTGCACACACTGGACGATTTTTTAACAAGTAGAAATTAGTAGGGTGGGCGTTGACTATAATAATGTGTCAAAGAAAGAAATTACATTTCTTAAAACCAGCATATGATGCTCATTTATTAGGATTAGGAACGACACAGTGCATTGCATCGCATTACTAGAAGTGACTTAACAAGCCCCCAATCCTGAACTTTGATGCGTTTTTTCTTTGTCAATTTTAATTATTTTCTAAAGCAAGAAATACTTGTCCAATAATCTTTGATAATTCAACTAACGAACTAAACAGTTTTTTTTTACCCAGAAATCATCCCTGTTACACGTACTCTAGACGACAATGTCTAATTTATAGCTTTCATAGCTAATAGCCAGTACTAAGGTTGCCAAGCACTGAACTCGAATCTTATTAACGATCCAACTATCAACCAGAGAAAAACCAGCCAGTGTGCTCCCTTCCTAACCATACCAAACATGGCGGCCGATAGCACCGTGGGTACTGGTACTAGACAAGTGTAAACTTGAGGTAAATTACATTAGCAAATTGTGTAAACTAACGTCAAATGCTGTGAGAACGCTGGCTGGGAAATAAAGAGGTTCTATAGAAGTTTGTGTGAAAATTGTGGAATCAATGAATGTTCGTTTTGATCGATTAGCAGGAAGACAATAAATCTATGAGTAACGTTTTAGTGAAAGAAATATACTTATGCCTACAAATGAGTTTCAAAGAGGTAGAAGGGAAAACTAAAGAATATCACGATAAGGAAAAAAACAAACATAATAGATGCACTCACGAAAACTGAAATGGGAATGGGGTCCATGTAGCTATATCACATGACGATAAGTGGTCCAAGCAAGTAATGAAGTGGGCAGCCAAAAGACCGCGAGACTTGACGCAAACTGGAGAAGGCAACCCATAAAGAGTCCCTTAATTTATCATAATCAATTCGCTAAATACATAGAGCAACACGAGCCTCGGCGGTTCGCCGGTGGCCCGTATTGCTCTATGGCTAAACAGTTAAATTGTCAATGTAATTTATTATTAAAGAATAAAGAGGTTTTTTTATTTATTTATAGTAGGAAGACAAGGAGTTGCTTTAAGAAAGACATAACATAACATTAGCTCTTTATACCTTAAAGGCTTGGATAAAGGTGTGAAGTATAGCCACTAAAGAAAGACTGGGCTGTAAAGATGATAATGGCTATAAGTCCCGGTTCACATTATTCCAATAGTATTCCAGACCAGCAATAGAATCCAGCGCTGTAATGCCACTAGAATAATGTAAACCGACACTGGAATAATGTAGATGGCCATTCCAGTACAATAAGAAGAAAATTAATACAGGAATGACTGCTGCTGCTAACAGATGTGTATGAATGAAAGCAAAAAGAGACTGCACTGCCTCAAAACATTTTGGAAATAAGAGACAAATGAAGGCCAGAAATAGAAATACGACGGAAGGTTCAAATGCCATTGCAGACCAATAGAAAGTTATGACTTGAAAAAAATGTGTATTTACCAGCTTTAGCCAACAGCTTCGCCCGCATGAAGGTCAAAAAATATCCAAAGGGAAATACTCCCGGGATAAAAAGTAGCGTTTATGTTATTCTAGACTATAATGTATCTCTGTGCCAAATAAATTCTTCTAGATCCGTATAGCCGCCCTGGCGTGATTGAGTAACAAACATTCATCCAAACCGTCGCATATAAAATAATCTAATATACATATAAAAATCTCGTGTCACGGTGAAACCACAAACATGTGGTTGCACTACTCCAATCTCCGCAACGGCTCGACCGATTTTAATGTTTTGTTTTTGTACATTTGAAAGGTATTCACATAGGTCACTCTTCTACCCCCACCCCCCATTTCTTAATCACGTAACAACGTTTGCTGGGTCATCTAGTAACATTACAATATTTGTGTAGGATTTATTTATTTACACACAAAATACTTAAAAGAGAAAAGGAGAAATACAGGTAGAAGAGCACAAAAGTGCTGCTTATGGCAAAAGAAATTTCTTTCAGCAGACCGGTGACAGGAAAGTTGGGTGAGAGATGTAGACCTATGTTTGTGGCTTCGTAATCAGAGCGCTAAAATTAAGATCTAGCTTACCATCAATCTTGGGGGACCCTATGTCCAGCAGTAGACGTCTTTCGGCTGTAATAATGATCTGCCACTTAAGTTTGGCAATTCTCCGAGCTATGTCGGTAATCTTGGTTCTCCTGCAGATATCTTCATTCCTGATTCGATCACACAAGAAGACTCCGAGCATGGCCCTCTCTATGTCCTTTAGGTGACTTTAAACCTTCTGATGAGGCCCATTGCGAGCGACCATATGTTGCAGTGCCATAATTATGTCATCAACTCATGACTGAAAACACGCACTGGTCATAGACTTTCGTCTTGAAACACTGGTATGTGGGACGAGAAGATGATGAATAACACCAATATATCAAAATCATAGTGTATCAGTTCAGTTATCCTTACTAATTGAATCTCAACAAACACAAAGGTTCTATCAACCAAATGATCAAACCTTTTAAGCCAAACGGTGACTTTATAACCTCCAAACAGTCTTTACAAAAGATTCCTCCACCAATTAGTTACCAACACGTCTAGACCTAAGCTTGTGCGAATCTTGATCAGAATCTAGATCGCCATAAAGACGGCGAGGGGTCTGTGTAAACTGGTGGAGTGCTGAGTCAAAAGAGATAATTTGTGTAGTTATGTGCAGGGTGTCCTGGAGAGCTAATGAGTTATAATAAGAACCACCCAGAGAGACGAGGCGCTGTGGGTGCGGGAGTGTGGAAGAGGCTTTTGTATTTAATTGGAATATTTTGTGAAATGTGTCGTTTTAGCCGGTCCTAAAATTTTACCCTTGAATGTTGTGACGAACAAGAACAAAATTGATAACCATATTTAGATTTACAAATAAGTACCTATTTATTATTACGAAATTACGGTTAATAATTGAGAAAATGTTTTTATGTAGGATAATTATGTTTAACGCGTCAGGCCTCAGAGAAGTAGACATAATAGAAAATCAATTGTGTGGGGCTTGACGTGTTAATAATATTAAATCAATTTAATTGACTTGTTTTAAGCAAACAAAAATCTTGAAAAACTATTCCTTTTGCTTCTTTACTATAGACTAGTGTCAAACAGCCTTATTTATAAAACTCGCTAAACATATGCTTAGTGAATTCTAAATTCAAGATACGTCTCATCCATCACACTTAGCTGCCTATAGGAAAAATACTAAGGACTTTACCACCCACATTTACCCATCTTACGGGTAGAAAATGTTGAAACAAGAACCTACTAATCAGTGTTTCTGCCCGGGGGTGGAGGATAAATTCGAAAGAGTTACCTCGCCCCCGGGCACTCGAGGCAGGGAGGAACAGGGGTGGGTTTTAGTCAGTAAGAGTCTGACACACCCTTCCGCTCCACCCTAGAGCGGAAGAAGTCATAGGATGATTTCCCACCCCCCAAAAAAAAAAAAAAAAAAAAAAAAAAAAAAAAAAAAAAAAAAAAAAAAAAAACTAATCAGTGTTTAACTAGTCTGGTTATTTTTATTTAAACAAGGCCGTAATAGAAAAAGGTTGAAATTTAACTAATGAGTCATTCAGACTCTGAAAGTTTTTAACTGAAGCCTTTAACGAAGAGACAGCTTCACTGTCAATTGACTCAGCAACAGAACCTAACATGGCCAATATTAACCAACCCATAATCTTTTGCAATTCAAACGAAGCAATTCCTCAAAATATTCCATGCTAAACGGCTAACATATTCCATAGTAAGCAACCTGCAGGCTCGATGTGTGCGAGCAGAGCCTTACGACTTCATTAGGAAGCGTCAAGCAACCAGTCACGACTGTACCTAACCAGACTAGTGTCTACCAATCCACAAGCAAAACCAAACCTTACTTTTCCAAAGATAGAGTTGGATTTGGAACGGATATTGGCGAGACTCTGTCTGGGTGATATCGAGGAAGTTTGGACTTTGAAAAGTTGAAATTAAGGTGGAGTTTGGAATGGGGGTGTCGATAATGTATTTTGATCGTATTGAGATTCGAATGTATCGAGATGGAATCACTTCCCTGAGTTGCAAGTTCGAATATGTGCACGATAATTGTTAGGTTTCGTCGCAATGTGCTATGATACGAGTAGGTTTGACTTTGAGGTGAAATCTGAGATGGGAACCTACGAATGTACAGCCGGTTAAACATTATCTTTGTCAAAGGTCAACGGAGTCTATCCAATCAAGAGTCTTACTTAATATAATTAATGAAAACGAGTTAAACAGGGTGTAACGGAAATGTGTGGTCGTATTTAAAAAAATACATCGACCCGTTAAAATGAATAACTTTCTCTAAGGAAGAAATGCCTAGTCAATCTGTATTAAATATATAAAATTCAAAGTCTTGTCTGACTGATATATCAACGCACAGCCTCAACCGCTTGTCCTAAAGACATGAAATTTGGAGGGTGTGTTCTTTGTGAAGAGTAGGTATCCACTAAGAAAGGGGTTTTCAAAATTCAACCCTTAAAGGGGGTGAAAAAGGGGTTGAAAGTTTATAATGGGGGAAGTACTAATTCCATGCGGGCGAAGCCACTAGCAGAAGTTAGTTCCCAATAAAAATTGGAGTTCCTGTAAAAAGTTATGATCAGCTGATCATAATTAGTATGACATGACAGGTACAATTTTTGATTTCCGAGCATTTAAGAAGTGGGTTCGTGTTTTACAAACTCGTTCGAAAACCTTCTTTTTTTTATTTTGGGTTGTGAAATCATACTATGACTTCTCGCGCTCTGGGTGGAGCGGGAGGACGTGTCTGACTCTTACTGACTAAAACCCACCCCGATTCCTTCCTTGCCTGAGTGCCCAGGGGAGCGGTAACTCTGTTACGAATTTATCCGCTACCCCTTAGCATGCAGGCACCGGCCATGATGGGCCCCGTCAGTGGTGGCTGACATATTCTCTTTGAGGCGCGCGTGGAACACTACGCGCCGTCGACTCACGGGCCTGGTGCTGAGTATAAAATACCTACATATATAAAAATAAATATATATATATATATAAATTTAGAGATAAGGATTTTGAGACGACTCTTTTATTTGAACCTGTGAAGCCCCGCAACTCACCGGTGAGTCGGACAAAAAAAAAAAAAATTAAAGAGAAAAAAAAAAAAAAAATCGGCTGTCAACCCGGGTTGTCGTCGGGGTTCAATTTGACAACCCGGATTTGGCCGCGGGGCTTTACAGGTACAAAAGTAATTCCGCAACTTTCGCTTAAATGCATACTGACTCACTGTACCTTAAGTCCTTACTTATTGAACGGGTAAATCTAAAATCCAAAAAAAAACATTCTTCTATAGAAATACAAGTGAATTGTGCCATCTAAAGCAAAACAAAACCCTTTTATAAAATAAAACGTTTTCTATAAAATACTTCGCGTGTTTCCTCGCACACACTCCCACATACTGTCTCCTCCTTGATAACATAATAAGTGCTCTCAACGCCCGTAATTACTAATTAGATAGGCCTTTTAATTAGTTTGTTTCTAGGTCCTTTATTTATCTGAGATGCTAAGAGCTTAGGCTCACTAAGGTAATAATTTTAAAAGAAACTGATAGTTTTAGCGAACCAGGCAAGCTGCTCAATTGGGAGCATCAAATACTAACGAAAAATGTGTTTATTAGTATCTTTCTGAGTTTTATTAGGGTCTAATTCTGTTTGAAAAATTGTCTACCATCCATCGTGAAGTCTCTTCAAAAGACAATGGTTATTGGCGGCAACAAATTGCTTTGTAATGCGGATGGCATGGGCCTGCGGACGCCGAGTAGTGGGTAGCTCGCCGTCCGATCAGCACCAGGCTCGTGAGTCGACGGCGCGTAGTGTTCCACGCGCGCCTCAAGGAGATGATTGTCAGCCACCACTGACGGGGCCCAACGTGGCCGGTGCCTGCATGCCTAGGGGTAGCGGATAAATTCTTAACACGAGTTACCGCACTCTTGGGCACTCAGGCAGGGAAGGAACAGAGGTGGGTTTTAGTCAGTAAAAGTCTGACACGCAATCCCGCTCCACCCAGAGCGGGAGATGTCATTGGATGATTTCACACCCCACAAAAAAAAATGCGGATGGCATCAGAGAATAATTTGTCCCGAGTTAGTTATGATCGCGTTGCTGCCGCGTAGACGCCACGTTGTTGGCATTATATCGAAACCAACCGCGTTGCGTAGACGCAGCGTATACGTTCCTGGAACTCCTACGCAGGATGCACAGCTACATAACCTATACAGCAAACAATCAATGCAATATCCATTATTCATGTTAACAGTCCACCATTAAACTTAACAAACCACCAAGTTTTCTAAAAAACTTTCTGCGAAAACACTTAAAGCTGGCACAGGCGATGTCGGCGCATTGTCGCGACGTAATAACTTAATAAGCGCCCTCTGGCGGCTCGCGGCGGTAATTACAAATTAGATGAAGCGCGCTAGCACCCAGAGCGCACAGATCATTCTATAGATAGCAAGGATTTATTCTGCAAACTTTTGAAGAGAAAACTTGGTTATAATAATAATTCAATTATTTAATCAAGTAATTTCACACCCATTGCTATAACATAAAATCATAAAAAATAACCAACAAATAATTAAAATCAAACTAAACATAACGAGCGACGTTGAGTGATTTTTGGTAGAGGCAAAACTTATGGGTTAGCGTCACCGATGTTAGTGACGTGCTGCGCCAGTTATTCCAAAGTCTCAAGTTTGCACTTCTGTTGGTAGTTTTCATGACTGCATTGTTTTTTTCACGGAATGATTTTCACACTCGCAATACTTACGATAATATAAAATGACTTGACCGCATGCGTAGTAGACGCTTTTCAGGTATATCCTGAAAAATATTAGGAGAAAATTAAGGACACTTTTCACTAAGTATAATAAAAATATTATTTAAATTACAAAATAAAAATTTTGATCTTTTCAATTAATTTTAGGGTTCCCAACATCTGAATGTAAAAACGGAAAGCTACATCACTCGTACGTCTGTAAGTCTATCTGTCTATCTGTTCGCCTACTGTAAGGTCTTAAATATATTTTTTTATTATTTTAAAATAAGCAGTTTTTAAATAATTTAAAGAAAATATTTTATAATTACCTTATCTCGAACCCAAACTACTGAGCGTAAAATCTTGAAATAAACACACCAAGTAGTTTTATGTTAGTATGCTTCGTTCGGAACCCTTTGCAAGCCACCCCGACTCTCACTGGGCTGATTTTTTTGTTTGTTGTGTGACTTTTAGTTTTTGGTAAATAAACTGAGAACTTTATTTTTTTTTTAAAAGCGTTTATTTATTAATTTGTAACTGTGAAGACATTTTATGAAGTAACAACCCTTCTGCCCCCACGGCCAAATCCGGGTTGTCAAATTGAACCCCGACGACAACCCGGGTTGACAGCCGATTTTTTTTTTTCTCTCTTAAATATTTTTTTTTGTCTGACTCACCAGTGAGTCTCAGGGCCTAACAGGTTAAATGTTATAAGTATTATATTCACTTCCATTCATTTTTAAACAAACTTTATCTTAACTTGACGTCTTCATTACAGAATAACCCGAGGTCCTAACCCTTGAATGCGCACGTTCAAGAGAAATCCTTAATGGGTTTACCGTCCCCAAGACGCGACTTATCGATCGCTTCACAAGTTTACCTGTTAATCTGTGCCGGGACAATATCGAGTCATTGTGTTCTCTTACTTCACGACTTACCTTAAACGGCGGCGTGGGGTTAACTTTTAAGTGATAGCAATTAGGGTTGGGAAACAATATACATGTAGGTTGATATAACAAATAACAAATAATTAATCTAAACTTCTTTAATTAATGTTATAACTTCTTACAATAAGAAAACGGCTTCGTCTTAGCCACTTACAATGATTATAGAATTATTAAAATTTTTAACCGACGTCAAAAAGGAGGCGCTGCCGAATGTTTCTCGGTATCAGTATATCTGTATGTTTTTTTAAATATTTATTACGCGATTACTCCGCCACTTGTGAATAGATTTTGATGATTTTTTTGGTAGGTCATACTTCATAGGTGTCTCATATAAATTTCATCGAAATTGATTAAGCGCTTTTTGAAAAAATCAACCAAATCAAAAATATGTATAAGTACACAGATGATGACGTTTTAGTTTCCTCTAATTATGTTAAAATTCCATGTTCCATGTTATTGGGGTTATCAATTCGGGCATAACTTTAATATTTAGTTTTAGGTCTGGGGTAGAACAACTAAAAAGTGAAAAATAAAAAACTTTTTTACAAAAATAAAAGTTGTTATTTTGTTTTTGGTTATTTGACATCGACTTCCGCAATTAAATTATTTTTTCAATTTTAGTGTATTTTCTTTCCTGAAAAGTAAAAATTGTGCAGTGTAATAAATGGAATAAAACCCTCAACTCGCTCGCTGCTCTTCCCACACAAACATACTCTCTCTGATTCACTTATCGCTGCGTTCTTATTTAATTATTTTTTTAAATTCAGGGGCTGTCCCGGATTACTACTACTGCTCGGGATATGACATTTTAGGGTTTTTCTGTCTGTCTAATGAACCGATTCCGTTGAAATTTGGTACATCATACCTGCACATAAATTCTATGACCCAAAGACGGACGTGCAACGTAAACAGATAAATTTTCAGTATGAGGTCTCTTTCTGGAGAAAAAACAAAAAAAAAAAAAATGTTTGCCAAACTAGACCGTGCGATATATCAAATAAAAGGAATTACTGTAGAGTTCAGTGGCGTATTTACTCTTAGGCCAAGAGGGCGATGGCCCGGGGCGGCAGACTGCCAGGGGCGACGAATGCTTCGCGCTGCCGTTTTTTCAAGTTGGATACGCATTAGTATTTCTACTCTTCTAGCCACCCCGTAACTTCTTTTCTACCACAAGAAAATCTTACCTAAGTATCCGAATCGATAAATTCGAAAGAGTTAACTCGCCCCTGGGCATTCAGGGCAGGGAGGAACAGGGGTGGGTTTTAGTCAGTAAGAGTCTGACACGCCCTCCCGCTCCACCCAGAGCGGGAGGGGGGGGGGGATTGAACATTCCATCTATTTCCCTAAATAATTTTTTTGGGGGTGATATCTCCCCTTTATCTCCAAAACTACTGAGCCTATAATTGTGAAATAAATACACAAAGTAATTCTATCTAGGGTTTAAAAAAAAACTTGTTTAAAAAGTATAATTAATTCGGAACCCTTTGCGCGAGAGTAAGACTCGCACTTGGCCGGTTTTTGTATTTAAATTTCAAATGATGATCACCGTTCCCTAATAAAATATATTGTTAATAAGGTTAAGGAAGTCGTTGTGAAATAATAACATATTATATGTATGAATGGTCGGTTCTAGGAAGAAGTAGGTAGCTTTGCAGAAAAATTAATAATAATTCAAAGGTGGAATTCCTGAGCTCTGACACTGAAAACGATAAGAAATACGTCACCTGAATATTATTTCATTGAAGATTTAACCACAACCATGTCATAAGTCACGTAAGCATGTTTAGGTGGGTATTTTTTAAGCAAAACTTCTTTACGCACTCTTGACCTGGGGAGTAAGCTGGTGATGCGAGACGAGAGCGTTACGAAAAGTGTGATCGGGCGAGGCGAACGGAAGAGTTGGAGCAAAAGAAGTTTTACTTCAGTCGTGTGGTCCAAAGCACACTCGTTTTTTTGTTAGGGTTATTACTATATTTGTACGACGATGGGGATGACATGGAGTAGAAGATACCTAATATAAGTTCCAAGAGGTCACGGGACTCTTCCCAGGGGTTGTGGATAAATTCGAAACAGAGTTACTGCCTTACCACTCCACCTAGAGCGGGAGATGTCATTGGATGATTTCCCACCCGCCAAAAAAAACAAAAAATGGTCACGGGACTAGCCAGAGTCGCGGGAGTGTTTGAAAAAGTCACCGTGGCCCTGGTACAGGCAACTGAAGGAACACAGGTGGGTTTTAGTCAGTAAGAGTCTGACACGGCCTCCCGCTCCACCCAGAGCGGGAGAAGTTATTTGATGACTTCCCAGCCTGAAAAAAAGGTGGGTATTTTTGTCAAGGCTATTACCATATTTGCACGACGATGGGGATGACACGAAGTAGGAGATAAGTTCCTAAGGATGACTATTTTAAATTAAAAACCATAGCAAACTCGATTTAGACTAAAGTAGGGACACTTCTACCAAACCCTTCAGGGTCCACTCAGGCGTGATTGTTAGGTCATGTTATACACTTGTGTGCCCTTATATCTAGGCTTTTTTTTTTGTTGGGGGGGTGGGAAATCATCCAATGACTTGGCGTGTCAGACTCTTACTGACTAAAACCCATCCCTGTTCTTTCCCTGCCTGAGTGCCCAGGGTTTTGTGTTTAGTTTTGATAGGCACGCGCTTAGACTATGATAGACAGTGTCAAAAGCCAGCAATCTGAAGTACCAGAATGAGAAGCCGGCTTGTACCTGTTCACGCGAAATAAGCTCACATAGTCAAAATGAGAAGCTGAAACGTCATCGTTATGTTCGTCGAGGTGACTCACACATTTGCTTCATTTAATGTCCAATGACGTTGCTCGCGTCTATAACCTTTCATAGTCTAAGGGCACGCGTTTGACCACTATCTCACCTGATGGTAAGCGATGATGTGATTAAAGATGGAGCATGCTTGCCTAGAAGTAACCTATTCACTCCTGACTTAAAGACTCCCAGGTTGTAGCTATCAGGAAACACAGGCTCCGGCAGGCAATTCCACTCCCTAGCTGTACACACAATGAATGTGTTCTCAAAACGGTTTGTGCGTGTGGGTGAGATGTCCACCATGTACCAGTGGCGCATCGTCGTACGTCTTGTGGCCCTATGATGGTACGGACTTGGCGGAATTAAATTATCATATGATGATAGAAAACCGACAGGCTAACAACTCGGTGTCGATGCTCAAGACTTAAGAAGATTTCCATATCATAAATTAAATTTTTGAGGAAATCGCCTTTAAAACTAGTCCATTGTTTTAGTCATGGAGTGTAGGTAGTACAATAAAGCACGTAGGTATGCGTTTACGACATCGTTTGACCTTTCGCCTCCTGATCCAACCACAAAACAATTCAATAAACATTTATAAATAATAGTTATTCATTCTGTGTTAAAGACGTGATAGAGCATAGTCAATTAGTAGTAAAACACAAATATAAAGTAGGTATGGTCCAATAAGCAATACTGTTTATAGTTGAAAGAACAAGAACAAGCAAGGTTCCTCACGATATGTTACGTCATATGTATATAGTGGCTATTTATTTAATGATCATTATTTTATTGATGTAATCAGAAACATCTCTTCAAACACGAATGAAAAGATAATCTCGTAACCGTATGACACTAGGAGGGCTGACGCCAAATTAATTCCCTGCCAGAGTCTGTGTTTCCTGATAGCCACAACCAGGGAGTCTTTAAGTCAAGAGTGAATAGGTTACTTCTAGGTAATCGTGCTCCATCTTCGACCACCATCATCGCTTACCATCAGGTGAGATAGTGGTCAAACGAGTGCCTAACAATAATAAATAAAAATTGGGACAGTAGCCAGGAAAAAGAAGATTTTATTGATCTAAGTAATCATTGATCAAGTCAACCCTGCACTTAACGGTCCACTCCACGAATGTACAAGAAAATCTGCGACGGGTTGTGAAGCTTGTCATCACCCTTAATTCTTTTTTGGGGCGCACGCCCTTACGCTCCACCCAGAGCGAGAGAAGACGTTTGATGATTTCCCAATCATCAAACGTCTTCTCCCGCTCTGGGTGGAGCGCAAGAGCGTGCCAGACTCTTACTGAATAAAACCCCAGCTGTTCCTTCAGTTGCTCGTGCCCTGCAGACGGCGAGCAGTGGGTAGCTCGCCATCCGATCAGCATCAGGCCCGTGAGTCGACGGCGCGTAGTGTTCCACGCGCGCCTCAAAGAGACGAGTGTCAGCCACCACTAACGGGACCCATCGTGGCCGGTGCCTGCATGCCTAGGGGTAGCGGATAAATTCTGAAAATGAGTTACCGCAAACCTGGGCACTCAGGCAGTGAAGGAACAGGGGTGGGTTTTAGTCAGTAAGAGCCTGGCACGCCCTCCCGCTCCACCCAGAGCGGGAGAAGTCATAGGATGATTTCCCGCCCCACAAAAAAAAAGGGCCGCGGTACTCTCTTTCGAATTTATCCGCGACCCAGACAGGCATTGCTCCTAGCGGACCCCGTCGGTTTTGCTGACACATCTTTGAGGCGCGCGTGGAACACTACGCGCCGTCGACGCGGGCCTGTAGTGCTATTCTGTAACATACTCACCGTGAAAACTTAGGTGAAGTGAACGTGAAGTGGGCTGTCAATCCATACAATCAAGGTGGAATGTCAGTTCACTTCACGCTCACTCCACCTAAGTTTTCACGGTGAGCAGTTAACAGAATCGACCGGCTGGTCCTTATCGGACGGTGAGCTACCCATTACTCGCCGTTCACAAGCCCGCGCCTACAGTGGTCGGGAGTCACCTTGCGTCTCCTGTCGCACAGGGCATCTCCTGCGGCGGCTGCTAGGGGCGTGAGGGCGTCTCAGTTCAGTCTCCCTCACGCGTTTCGCATCCTCCTTCGTGAGAATTACTGCTTCGCAGAATGAGGTGATAGTCCCATTCCCTCTCGCTCCGTAAGTACCATGGCCCGGATTAGGGCCGCGCGCGAGAGTTCGCTGCCGCCGATCGTCTCCACGAGAACACTCAGACTTCCACCGTATGCTCCACTGTGTCCTCTGGGCGGTCCACTTGCCACCACCCCTGATGTGATGACCACGAGAGCCCAGGGGTGCGGTAACTCATTTTCAGAATTTATTCGCTACCCCTAGGCATGCAGGCACCGGCCACGATGGGCCCCGTCAGTGGTGGCTGACAATCATCTCTTTGAGGCGCGCGTGGAACACTACGCGCCGTCGACTCACGGACCTGTAGCTGATCGGACGGGGAGCTACCCACTGCTCGCCGGCCACAGGCCCGTGTCTACGGTCCTACGCCCAGTACGCCCAGTACCTCTCCTGCGGTGATAGCGGCCGGGGCCGTGAGGGCCACTCCGTTGAGCTTCCCTCACGCGTCCCGCCTCCGCCTTCGCGAGCATTACTGCTTCGCAGAAGGTGAAGACTGCTTCCCATTCCCTCTCGCTCCGTACCATGGCCTGAACCAGGGCTGGGCGCGAGAGGTTGAGGTATAAGTTTTTATATATAGATTGTCATGAAATTAGAAAGAATACGGGTTACTTCTAGGCAAGCGTGCTCCGTCGTCGACCACATCATCGGTTACCATCAGGTGAGATAGTGGCCAAGCGCGAGCCTATAAATTAATTTAAAAAAACCGGCCAAGTGCGTGTCGGACTTCGCACATTTAGGGTTCCGTACCAAATGTATTTTTGACTATTTGTATGGCTTTGAGTCAACAAGATGCTTATACTGTGAAAGTTTGAAGACTGTAGCTCCAACCGTTTGGCTGTAAAACCTGTGTGACTGACGACGAACAGACGGACAGATGAACACGTGAGTGACAGCAATAAGGCTCCGTTTGGACCCTTCAAGTACGGATCCCTAAAAATAATCACAGCTGCCTGGTCGGATAAAAGCTAGTCATATTCTCAAGCATATTTTTCCGCAATATTAACGGGAGAGTACCTAAAACCGATAGGAACACTCAATTTCCCTAAATTTATAATACAAAACCAGGGGAATCCTTGTTAGAAATTTAGGAAAACACTTTACATACAAGGAAGCGTTAATTACTTCACTACTGCCTTTTAAGTAAATTGGGATATTACATAGAAGTCAATGGATTTACCTATGATATCAAAATTCTTAGTAAGAAATAACAAATGGAAAATACACTAACCACATTTCCTTAAAAACTTAATTTCTGGATAACTAAGATAACTGTAACTAAGCATATGCTTTCCTGATATAAAAACTTTTCCATAGATAAGGCTCCACCTTGTCTATGGAAAAGTGCACTGCAATACAACAATTAATAAAAACATGGGCAATATGAAAAACTTTTACTGTGGGATCAACCATTTTAGGGTTGCATACCCAAAGGCTAACGGGACCCTATTACTAAGCCTCCGCTGTCAGTTCGTCCGTCCGTCTGTCTGTCAAGTGGCTGTATCTCATGATCCGTAATAGGTAGACAGTCGAAATTTTCTCAGAATATGTATTTCTGTTGCCGCTATAACAACAAATAATAAAAAAAATTAAAGGGGGCTCCCCTACCAGAAACATGTTTTCTTGGCTTTTTTTGCTCGATCTTAATAATGGCAACAAGTAGATGCGTATAATCTTATACTATGGTACGAAAACCTTTTTTTTTTTTATGTTTGATAGGTTCGCGTTTGACCACTATCTCACCTGATGGCAAGCAATGATGTGGTCGAAGATGGAGCACGCTTGCCTAAAAGTAACCTATTCACTCTTGACTTAAAGACTCCCCCCAGGTTATAGCTATCAGGAAACACACACTCCGGTAGGGAATTCCACTCTCTAGCTGTACGCACAATGAATGTTTTCTCAAAACGCTTTGTGCGTATGGATGGGATGTCTACCATGAACCGGTGTCACTTCGCCGTACGTCTTGTGGTCCTTTGATGAAACGGGCTTGGCGGAATCAAATCATGCAATTCCGTAGCACACTCCCCAAAATGTAATCGATAGAAAACCGACAGGCTAGCAACTCGGCGTCTATGTTCAAGACTTTGGAGTGTCGACACAACGAGTCTATCATTGCCGATGATCCTCTTGGCTCGTTTCTCAATTGACTCAAGGGCATCAAGCTGGTATTTGGCAGATCCGTCCCAAAGATGAGAGCAGTACTCCATACACGATCGGACTTGCGCTTGATAGAGTTGGAGCAGCTGTTCCGGCGTGAAGTATCGTCTCACCTTTGCGAGGATTCCCAACTTTTTGGCAGCCACTTGAGCCTTTGCCTCTGTGAAGGGACCAAAATTGAGGGTAGATGTCAAAGTAACACCAAGAAGATCAAGTTGATCGGTTAAGCCTTCCGCGAGTCCGACACGCACTTGGCTGTTTTTTGTGTTTTAGGGTGGGAAATCATCAGTTATTTCAGCTGCTCTGGGTGGAGCAGCGGGTGTCAGACTCTTACTGACTAAAACCCACTCGTGTTCCTTCAGTTGCCTGTGCCAGGGCAAGGTTACTCGTTGAAACACACCCGTGACCGATAGGACCAACACTGAAATCGGAAAAAAAACAAGATAAGTACCAATTAAATTAAAAATAGAAAAGCGAACATTTTAAAAACACAAATAAACATTCCAAAATGAACAAGAAAACCTGCTTTCAAATAAAAGCAAAACCACATTCAATTGTTTTCTAGATGCAACGAAGGTACTCCTTAACAAACTCAAACACTCAAACTGTAACTGCAGTGCGTCTCTGGAACTCTCTCCCACTCTCCCTACGCGACAGCCCTTCACTGGAGGTCTTCAAGAAGAAAATTAAAGAGCACTTCCTTTCACATTGACATAATATTGATATATATTGGTATTTATTTAGTATCTATTATTTATATTCGCATACCTAAATGATAATGATAAATGATAAATGATGTTTATTCAGTAAATAGGTTACAAGGAACACTTTTACACGTCAATGGTTTTTGTCAGTTTAAGCTAGATGAGGCCGGTGTTTCCTAGCTGACTACCCTGAGAAGAAACACCGAAACAAACTCAGAGGTCAAAGTCTCTTTTATAGTGTTCAAATCGATACAATGTGTACTGGTTAAATCATTTGAGAACCATGGTTTATGTCTGGGATGAGCTTTTTGAAGAAAGCAACACACGAATTCGAGTGGACCTGTCCAGACAGTGCAAGCATTTGTCAGTCATCGCGAAGCTCAACTCAGAACTTTGAGGAGCTCAACGAACCGACGAACAATACCAAAATAAGGACATTTGAGTAGGCCGCAAAAATACTCAAACTGCCAGACAATCATAAAATCTACATGAATATAACGACATACATAGTTCTCGCATTAACATTATTCTATATGAGGACCATGCAGCTTAGTGTCTGTAGTGGTCTTTTGAAGAAAGAACCAAACATATTTGAGTGGACCTGTCCAGTCAGTGCAAGCATTTGTCAATAGTCGAATAGCTCAACTTAAAAACCACTAAGGAGCTCAATGACATGACGAACAATACCAAAGAAACGACATTTGGGTAGGCCGCAAAAGTACTGAAACTGTCATACAACGTTAAAAATTACTGTAAAAAGGAGGAGAAAATAATAATAATAACCCACATAGTCCTCACATTCACAATAATTAAGTAACCAAAAAAAAAAAATATAATACTTTACAAAGTAAATATTCGTGTCAAACAAAATAGTAATAATGATATGTCAATCAAAAAATAATAATAAAATGTCAATAAAAAAAAAATATAATATAATACTATACAAGTATTCATGTCAAAACGAATATTAAACAAAAATATATAAAAAAAATTCATCAGTAAGTAGTACCTACATATGAAAACAATGGCTCATGTATATCATTGAAGCAGCTCAGTCCCACGCCTTTTTGTCCTCAAGAAAGTCATTAATTGTGTAAAAAGCTTTCTGGCATAGCTTACGTTTAATAAATGATTTAAATTTATTTATGCTTAGTTCTTGAATTTGGCTAGGAAGTTTATTATAGAAACGTATTTGGCATCTAAACGAACCACCTATTTTTTTCTTGAGCCTGGTTTTAGGTACAATAAATTTGTGTTTGTTCCTAGTATTTATGCTATGGATATCACTGTATCTTTTAAACAGATTAATATTTTTATGTGCATACATGAGATTCTCATAAATATATTGAGAGGGAACAGTCATAATATTAATCTCTTTAAATTTGTCTCTGAGGGAGTGTCTGGGACTTAATTTATAAATTGCACGAATAGCCCTTTTCTGTAAAACAAAAATTGTCTGAATATCGGCGGCATTTCCCCACAACAGAATGCAGTACGACATCACACTATGAAAATAATTGTACTATATATTTTATATAATTATACTTATTTATGTAAGTTTATGTTGTACACTGGATCCTACCCTCGAATGTGATCTCTCTCTATTACTCAAAGGTTTGCTGGTAGAAAACAACATTGAGTTATTAAGCTCGCATTTGTACATTAACCTATTTAATCACTGTGAACTATGTTAGTTGTTTGGTGTACAATAAAGAATTAAAGAATTCAAATTGGTTCACCCGATAAGAGCTACGGTGCGACAGACAGACAGACACACACACATAGCGGTCAAACTTATAACACCCCCGTTTTTACGTCGGGCGGTAAAAACAGCTGTTCAGTATATGGCGACATCTACGACGCCTCATACGAACGAGATTTGTGGGACTTGACACCCTGTTCCGCATACCTCCAAAAGTACATTGTGTCGAGTTACGCAAACAAGTCGCTGATATTTTTCACGTTGCTCATTCAATGAATCAATTAATCTGCCCAACCTTTTGCCAACTATGTTGGGGTCGACTTCCAGTAGTCAGTATTGTTAGTCAAGTCATCGAGGTCCTTAGTGGGTTTAAGTTGAGCTATTCGACTATTGACAAATGCTTGCACTGACTGGACAGGTCCACTCCAGTATGTGTGGTTCTTTCTTAAAAAGACCATTACAGACACTAAGCTGCATGGTCCTCATATAGCATAATGTGAATGCGAGAACTGTATACGTCGTTATATTCATGTAGATTTTATGATTGTCTGGCAGTTTGAGTATTTTTACGGCCTATCCAAATATCCTTACTTTGGTATTGTTCGTCGGTTCGTTGAGCTCCTCAAAGTTCTGAGTTGAGCTTCACGATAACTGACAAATGCTTGCACTGTCTGGACAGGTCCACTCGAATTTGCGTGTTGCTTTCCTGAAAAGCTCATCCCAGACATAAACGTACATGGTTCTCATATGATTTGACCAGTACATATTGTATGGATTTAAACACTTTAAAAGAGACTTTAACCTCTGAGTTGGTTTCGGTGTTTCTTCTCAGGGTAGTCAGCTAAGAAACACAGGCCTCATCTAGCTAAAACTGACAAAAAAAAATGTTGACGTGTAACAGTGTTGTTAAATCCTACTTACAAAAATAAAATCATTCATCAGTCTGACCAGACGCAGCTGAGTACCAGTTTTACATGGAGCGACTGCCTATCTGACCTCCACAACCCAGTAACTGGGTAATAAGATACTCCTTGACAAGACTGGTGTCAGATTTTCTGGCTTCGTTACTACCCGTAGCGACAGTCAAATCGAATCAAAAGTAATTTATTCTAACTAGGCTGAGAGCCAGCACCTTTTGATCGTCAAAGTTACACATAAAGACAATCCTCCGAAATCGCGCCCGTCACCACTTCCAAGTGGGAAGAAGAAGTGGCACAACAAACTCCCCAACAAAACTTCTATCTGTTAAGTCAAAGATCTATAAATGACAGCTGGGACTAACGGCTTAACCTGATGGCTATCCATCCACGGACCAACCTCAGTAAGCGTTGATTAATAAACCTTTTTTACAAAAAACACCACCGGTGTTCGTATTTGTTTTCTTCATTAATAGACACCGACTGTTATCCCGCAGAACTAAAACTAAATATTAAAGTTACGACCAAATTGATAACCCCAATAACATGGAACATAGAATTTGAACATACTCGTAGTTGGAGGAAACCAAAACATCATCTATGTATTCATATTTTTTTGTTTTTGTTGATTATTTCAAAAAGCAATGTCAATGAAATTTATATGGGAGAGCCTCTAAAGTATACTCTTTCGGATAAAAAAAGAATTTTGGAAATCAGTCCACAAGTGACAGAGAAACCGGTGGACATACATAACATACATACAGTCGAACATAGAACCTCCTCCTTTTTGCGAAGTCGGTTAAAAATAGAACATCGACCCGTTCGGTGGTTAATACTTAACCACGAACACCTGAAATCCTCTCCTGTTCCTGTGGTCACTCACAATGAACCTAATCAGAAGCCTTGAAGTCTCCTTGTGTGATTTAAACAGAAGCAAAATCGTCTAACTGAAGTGGCAGTGGGCATAGCAGCTCGCAGAACAGATGGTCGATGAGGCCGAAAAGTTCTGGATTGGTGACCGCGTACCGGAAGACGCAGCGTTGGAAGGCCTCCCACAAGGTGCCACGGGTAGCCGATAGATGCGACACGCCCAGGACCTGTCGTTGTGGCGCCATTTGGGGAGACCTTGGTCCAGCAGTGGACGTCTTTCGCCTGAAATAATGATGATCAGGATGAACTCCTCCAGTATCAACAACTCATAGAAATTAAGTGAATTCCTCAAGGTACAAACATTTCAATAAACAACTTCGCACTTCAAGCTAATTCGACACTCGTAACGTGACCACTATTTTTAATATGACGTCACCTTTACACACACAAACTTACAAACAAACACACAGACACATAATGACTAAACACTAACATACTCGCTAAAACTCACACGTATATTTAGATTTGCTCATCAATGATCATGCTTCATTAATCATAGAAAACCGTCAAAACTAAATGTAGATTCTATGTCAGAAAAATTAAAGTAAAATTTCCAATGCGATGTTGTGGTGATATGTTAACAATTAATATTTGCAAATTAAAATGTTACGCCAACGTGAATTAGTAGGTTATTATCACGTTTACGTTAAAATACTTGGAAGTCATTTTCTGAGAATTATTGAGATTTAAACCGCAAATAAACTAAAAATTCCACACAATATATTATTTTGTTAATTTATATAACAGTCATTTTCTCACTAATTAACCATGGTGTGATCTGTATGACGTATTTTATGCATAATATGTGATACTTAATATACCGTTCATTCATTGTTTGTTACTAGGTATCCATTAGACCATGAGGTAACCATAGGTAACATAGACATTTATGTAATTATATGTTCAATATGTATTCTAATTAATTTTGTTCAAGATGATTTCATGAAAACTTACAATGTTTCCAGTTAGTCAACAAATATTTTTTTAGGGATCCTATTTCTAAGACTCCACTGTCCGTCTGTCACAGTTAACCCCACTCCGTTTAAAGTAAAGTCGTGAAGTGAAGTAAGAGATTACAATGACTCGATATTGTCCCGGAACAGATTAACAGGTAAACTTGTGAAGCGGTCGATAAGTGTAATCGCATAACAAACATACAAAAAAAAAACATACAGACGAATTGAGAACCTCCTCATTTTTTAAATCGGCTAAATAGTGAACCGTGCAGAAATCCCCTTACGTATGAATTTCCAACATCCATTAAACAATCTACCAATATTATCATTTTAACAAGAAACGCTTAACAAAACCCACAATCATCCATCTTGTTCTTGGGACACAGCTTTCAATTAGCAAAGTGTTAATGCAAGCTTTCGCAGCCATGTTGTTTCTGTCAAACAATGCAAACTGACTTAACATGAGTGAAGGAGTTAAGAGTCGGAGATATATAATTGTTTGCTGAACCCTTTCGTCGTGATTTGTAGAAGTTTTAATCTTTTGAGGATTTGTGAGTTTAAAAGTGAAATTATTGTTGTAAGGACTTGTCTTCAGAATTCCCTAAAAATACTCGAAATTCTGATTGTTACCCAACTTTGTTACCGTATGGTGCCGTTGATTATCACTCCACCATAGCGGAGGTTCCTCATCGTCATCATAATTTAGGTGCAAGCCAAGTTCACCAACTGCTGCACAGGCTAAGTCTTTCTCAGTTTAACTACTTTCTGTAATTGATGCATGTGTCGATCCATAAAGGTCAAAAATGTTATACCATTTGAATCTGCTTTTATACATTACTAGAACTCATTGTGCCTGGAACTCTATGGTTCGAAATATTTGACTCCTCATAAAGAAACCATCAGAAATTCTTCAACAGCTGACGTATCCAGAATGCAATCCGGTAACGACGCGGTAGTCCAATTCAAAAGCACAAAAAAAAAGAAAAAGAACCCCATTCGATATTCAAAGTTCATTAATACAGCGTCAACAAAAGCCGCTAATGCTCGGCACACGTCCACAGACGGCAGCTAAAAAAGAAATTATTCTTAATTCAAAATAAATATCCCGCTTTCGATCACGAAAAAGGAACGTCCATCGTCAGTCACAATGGGATCGGCTTCACGAGAGGCCGTCTCGAGCAGTCATTTAAAATATATTGAGGCGAGCGACAAAGGAGCGATTGTCCTGCTGGCTATAAACCCGACGTTTTTCTACGGTGAATTAGTTGAGATTATGTTCGAATAGGGACTAATAAATCTTTGGTGGACGCGAAGCATGAGTGTCCATTGATTTCTTGAGAGTAGGCGTGATTGTCGAAGGTAATCTTCATAAATTTTACGAGGGAAATCGATAAGTCAAAAGGTAAAAGAAAGGTGTTTTGTATGGGATATGTTCGTTTCATTTGGCTAACAATCAGGCGTTTGTGCGGCGGGTGTAGCAATTATGAGTAATGGCGTGTGCCTAATAGAAATTATTGTTCGCCGTTCTATGGGCTGGAGATGGTTTCTGGACGGCCATATTGCGACGTTATTATAGACTGGTCCAACTCAACGGTAAATCAACGAGAAGAAATGTTTTGATGGCAGTCGTTCCGAATTATACTTACATGTTTTAGACTTCCACAACTTGGGGCAAATTTGTTTTGAAGTAATTTCAACGCGTCAGAGTTTCTTAGATTCAAGATAGAAGGATCAATGATAAAGTACTAATACCTACTGGTCAAAATAATCTTCGCCGTAAGTAACCGACTTCAAAAAAGAGGAGGTTATCAATTCGGATGTTTGTATATTTTTTTATGTTTGTTTGTGCAAAACAACTTCGTCATTTATAGACGGATTTCCAAAATTCTTTTTGTTCGAAAGGGGTTTATTCCGAAATGGTCCCATTTAGATTTCATATAGATCTGATGATGAGTTTTGGAGACAGACAACGGAACTCTTCAAATAATGACAGCAAATCAACCGCGATTGCTGTTATCGCATAGATATGCATTGTTAACACAATTTAATGGAGAATCACCACTACAAATTGAAAAATAAAAACTTAAAAAAAGAACCGACTTCCAAAACAAACAAAAAGTGCAAAATAATTTTAATTTCGGAAGTCGGTGTCAAAACAAAACCAGAAACACCAACGTCCGAAATTAAAATTATTTTGCACATTTTGTTTTTTTTTTTTTGGAATTCGGTTCTATTTTTTGTAAAAAAGTTTTAATTTTCTGAATAAATACTTCAAAAGAAATTGTTCAAAATAAATTGATTTACTTTTTTTCTATGAGAATGGCAAAATTTTGCCAACATATCAATTTTTTACATCCAATTTCATAATGGATAAATCATGTAACCCCTTATAATATGGAGATCCATAACAATGACAATAACTTTCTTCAACCAACAGAATTGCTTACAAAAACTTTTTCTCTATTTCCTAACTAAGCTATCTCCGTTCTTATCAAATCTTGCTTTTACAATGACTATACGTTCTTCGATATTCTTCTTTTTTTTGTAGGACCACCGCTGTTTGACAACCAAGAATGGTGGATGTAAGCCAGGCCTGGTGATTAACATAAGTGTTGCATCGGGGACAACAAATGCGCTTATCGCTAGCCCCGAGATTGCTCTGAACACTAACCTTAATTGCTCATCAATATTCGACCTAATAAGTTGGTATGGATGCGAGAAAGTACGACTACAGGACGGATACAGCAAATCGAATTGAGTTTTTTTTTTCTCTGGAATACGATTTTAATTGTTACGAAAAGCGCTAGAAGCGCTGTCAACGGGAAAAGTGCCCAGAACACCCGCAGCATTGCCACGTTTAATGGCAATGCTGATTCTTTGGCCGAAAAAGAGGCCAGCCCTCTGGTCACGTGAAGAGTCGACGTATGTAACTTTTTTCTCTAAATCCATGTGTGACTATGTATCTTCCAACTTGAATTATTCATGAAAATAGATAGTTGAGTTTCTTTATTTAATTTTTGTAACTATTTAATTCATGGAAATATTTTTTATAAAATTTGCCTGCCCTGTTTTATATATATGTGAATACCTGTAACAACAATACAGAATAATTATCCTATATTAACAGTTTACTTTATTGAAAATGTATGAGGTTTTAAAGTAGGTAGATATTAACTTTTATAAGGAAAAAAACACCTGACCATTTCGTTGGATAAATCTAACGGTGACAGACAAACAGACGGACAGCGGAGGCTTAGTAATAGGGTCCCGTTGGTTGTCCTTCAGGTACGGAACCCTAAAAAAACAATGAAATAAAAACATACCATGTACAGATATACTAAATTATATACAAACATATTGGTCAAATATAAAGGTATCACAAAGATACAACATGGTTAAAGTCTGTAAATTAGTAGGTAGGTACTACGTAGGTAGGTATTAGCTAAATCTTCCATTCATCATCATCATCATCAACCTTTTAATGTCACCACTGCTGGGACACAGGCCTCCTCTCTGAGAGGGTGTGGGCCGTAATCCACCACGCGAGCCCAATGCGGGTTGGTGGATGACATATGTCTTCGAATTTTGGTTCTAGGACATGCCCGTTTCCTCAAGAAGTTTTCCTTCACCGTTTTGAGAGCAGTGGTGATGAAATAATTTACACAATGTAAAGTGCCTGCCTGGGTTTGAACCCACGACCTACAACTTGTACTTAAGTCGCCACTGCACCACTGCTACACTGCTGCACTGTACCACTGGGCCACCACTGCTCTTCCTTAATGCAATATTAATTTTAGAGGTTTCTAATTCTTTTTTTTATTTTGATGCCTTCTTCGCCTACTTTTAGGCGAAGAAGGTTCCAAAATATAAAAAGAATTAACTCAAAAAATATATAACAACATACGTGATTGAACACAATCCAATAAATGGGACATACCTAATAATTCAAGGTCAAGCCACAAAAACAAGGAAAAAATACTAATTAATAAAATTTCCGAAAAAAAAGCACCAAAACCAACATACAACTCATAAAGTTAATTAAACCATGTTCCATATTGATATCACATAATTATAGGTAGTGATTAAGTACTCTTTCCTTGTTGTTGAAATAATTATAATTTGTACAACTTATTCCAACATTATGAACGTAGGTACCTATACCTCATTGAATATAGTACTTATGTAAATTACTATTTAGCCTCAGGTCACTCAGCTTTAACAAACTTGACGTAAATCACGTAGGTGTCAAGTAAAAATATGTTCACATACTTAGCATAGCATTGGTACAGGGCCCCAATTCTGTAACTTTAAGTTAAGCAACACGCCATCGACACTCTATCGACACACAACAGACATTATTTTTCCACTGTTGCAAATTTGGTATTCTGCAAAAACTTCAAAATGATATTGACATATTATAATAGTAGACCAGACTACCAATTATTACAATATTCTTATTATAGCGTTTCAATGGCACTACAGTGGCAAGTCAATGACCATAAATAATTTATAGAATACCAAATGTCAATGACTATTCTATTGAGACACCACTGACACACTACCGACACACTATTGACAAGTTTGTTATTTTACAGAATTGGGCCCCAGGTGTGTAAATTATCTTCAATTGTAATTATTTACGTCACCACTCAAAACGGTGAAGGAAAACATCGTGAGCAAACCGGCATGTCCTAGAACCAAAAATTCGAAGACAAATGTGACCACACGAGATATCCGTGTGTTTTAGTGAATACCAACACACACTGGGCTCTTTTGGTGGATTACGGCCTGTTCCCACTCCTAGGCTTAAGGCCTAGGAGTGGGAACAGGCCGCCGTGCCTGCATGCCTAGGGGTAGCGGATAAATTCTCAACATGAGTTACCGCACCCCTGGGCACTCAGGCAGGGAAGGAACAGGGGTGGGTTTTAGTCAGGTTGCAGGCGTCGTCGTAAGGTAGCTTTTGGTGTAGTAGTAACTGGACTGGACAGCCCCCTAGTAAAATAACTTTTCTATGATCGTTTACGCTAACGCTTAGAATAAAATGTATGGCAATGACATTACCTGCGGAGAAAATTGTCATGTGACTTATCGCAAGTAATGCCATTGCCATACATTTTGTTCTAAGCGTTAGCGTAAACGATAATAGAAGTTATTTGGCTAGGGGGGGCTGCTCAGCGATCGATTTTTACGGATCCATCCTACCATCGATCGATAGCTTCGATCGAATCGTGTGGCAACCTACTACAGGTTTTTTTTTTTTTTTTTTTGGGGGGGTGGGAAACCATCTTATGACTCTTTCCGCTCTGGGGTGGAGCGGAAGGGCGTGTCAGACTCTTACTGACTAAAACCCACCCCTGTTCCTCCCTGCCCTACGCGCCCGGGGGCGAGGTAACTCTTTCGAATTTATCCTCCACCCCCGGGCAGGCACTGGCCGTGGCAGGCCCCGTCCTTTGCTGACAACTCTTTGAGGCGCGCGTGGAACACTACGCGCCGTCGACTCTCGGGCCTGGTGCTGATCGGACGGCGAGTTACCCGCTACTCGCCGTCCGCAGGCCCGGGTCTACGGTGGCCGGAGATCGTCTCGCAGCCCCTGGCGTCTCCTGCGACGGCTGCTGCTGGGGGCGCTAGGGCGACTCGGTCTCTGTTGAGTCTCCCTAACGTGTGCCGCCTCCCTCTTCGCGAGCATTACTGCTTCGCAGAAGGAGGAGACGGCCCCCCATTCCCTCTCGCTTCGTACCATGGCCTGAACCAGTTCACGGCGCGAGAGGTCGCTGCCGCCTATCGCATCCACGAGGACACGGCGGTGTTCTGCCCAGGCGGGGCAAACCTCCACCGTATGCTCCACCGTGTCCACTGGGCGATCCTCGCAGTGGAAACACGCAGGGGTCACCTCCGCCTTGATCCGACACAGGTACTTCCCGAAACAGCCATGTCCGGTGAGCACCTGCGTCAGGCGGAAGGTGAGGGCGCCATGGCGCCTCTCCAGCCACTCCTCAAACCTAGTACAGGTAGAATTTTATTAAAGCTTTTGACAGGGTCGCGGGAGAGTTAGAATAGCACAGGCAACTGAAGGAATACGGGTGGATTGTAGTCAGTCAGACACTGTCACGCCCTCTCACTCCACCCAAGCGGGAGAATTTATTTGATGATTACCTCAAAAAAAGGTAGAATTAAAACTTACAGCAGGGTTGAGGGGTGGGATACTGCGCGGTGAAACGCGAACTTCACACACGTCATTAACTTCGAACTAAAGGTTTTTTTTTTTTGAGGGTGGGAAATCTTCCAATGACTTCTCCCGTCCTATCGTGTCAGACTCTTAGTGACTAAAACTCACCCCTGTTCCTTCCTGCCCTGAGTGCCCAAGGGCGAGGTAACTCTGTTTCGAATTTATCCTCAACCCCTGGGCAGGCATCGGCCATGACGGGCCCCGTCATGTATGCTGACAACTCTTGTTCGGCGCGCGTGGAACACCACGCGCCGTCGACTCTCGGGCCTGGTGCTGATCGGACGGCGAGCTACCCATTACTCGCCGTCCTGTACTATTAGTTGTTCTGTGCTATAGGTACCTAATATTTTTGTTTATAACTGTACTTCAATATATTAGCTTAATTAGAACATATAATAATAATATAAATTTGTTTTTGATTAACGATTGACGTCAGTAACAGAGGTCGTTGTTTTAAATAACAAGTTTTTAATTTAAACTAATTACCGATCATGTAGAACAATTGGGTTTTTCAGAGTTTCTGAAAAATGTGTATTGTGTCAGAATTAGGGAATACACCAAATCAATTTAATTAATACGTAACTACATTTTTTTTTAACAATTGCGAAAAAAACATCTAAAAACAGTAAAACCTACTTAAACTTTCTTAAAAAAAAAAATGGGATACTTACCTAATATCGAAAGAGTTACCTCGCCCCTGGGCACGTAGGGCAGGGAGGAACAGGGGTGGGTTTTAGTCAGTAAGAGTCTGACACGCCCTTCCGCTCCACCCTAGAGCGGAAGAAGTCATAAGATGATTTCCCACCACCCCAATAAAAAAAAAAACTACAACGCGTGAAAAAAATTCCAGGTTCAAATTTAAAGAAAAATAATTGTTTCCACATTTAAAGAAAAACGAAAATAATCGTAAACAAACTCTTGGCGGTACTTTCTCACAGCCATACAGGGTACCGTACTCCGTTCCCTTAATTAAGATGTAGGCAGAACGGCGCATGTTCGCTAACGAGTGCCTCACACATCTGCCTGTACCCCGCCTTATAGCTCTTCACAGGCTAAAAGAGAACAGAAGTTCTACTGACTAATCTGTGATGGTTTGGCCTTAACAGACACTTCAAGACTTTCTTTTTTTAACTCTTTTTGGCTTGGCACGGTGTGTGCATTTAGTGACACTGGCTGTTTTAACTTTTAGACTTATTTATAAAATACTTAGTACATAAATACTGATTAGCGGATCCTACGAGTACCTACCTAAATTCGAAATCTCCATAGAAAAAAATTAAATAAGAACCTGCTAACCAGTGTCTAAACTAAGCACATGGTTTTTTTTCCCCGACAACGCGACGCTAGGGAGGGTAATGTGTTTATCAGCCTATGTATGTATTTATGTTTATGTGCATGTATAAACGCGTGGGCCGATTTTGATAATTATTCTACTATTATATTCTACGTGAATTGATTCGTCTTAACCTTGCGAGTGCTACTGAAGACATGAAAGTTTAGAAATAAGCAGTACCTTTGTACTCATGTTTATTACTTATGTTGTTTATTAATAGCTTGTCTCTGTGTGTATATAAATTGTTAAACAAATAAATAAATATGGCGACAACCAGACTATTAAGTGGGGTATCAAAATAAAGGGTTCGAGGAGGCGATTCCAAAAATATAACTCACTAAAATGTAGAAAATAAAATAAAAAATATTTTCAAAAAACCCGACTAAAAAACAACTAAAAGTTCCAAACCAGTAATTTTTCAAGCAGTCTGATGATGTTGGTGGCATGAAATCAATAATTGGATTTAAATAACTGCCACCAACTGCATCAGACTGCTTGAAAAGACTTGTTTGGAATTTTTTTATTGTTTTTACAGTCGGATTTAATGAATTTTATTTTATAAATAAGGCCCTTAATTGTCAAGAGCTATTCGGCTTGGCTAAATGGTTTTAAACACTGGGCTAAGTTTTTTTATGGTGAGACCATAGCCTAGATTATCTCTTCAATGTTTTTTTAAGTTGTTTCAGCAATGTGAGTCACAATTCGGTGGTGCTGAAAGGTTCTGGAGTGGCGACCGAAGACCTGAGCCTGCAGTCTCCACATAATTAACGATCGCGTAACGACCGAATTCGTTTGCTAAGAAGTTAATGTTGCAAACTTTTATGTACCTACTTAATAATTTTTTTTTGACGAATATTAAGTTTAACTACTGACTCAACCTATTGAGTGTCCTTGCAAACCTACCACCATTACTTACCCCGTTACACATGACGACAAACTATGACAACAAAAGCGACCACATTGAAGTGTCACAAATCCATTGCTGGTTTTATTAGAGCTATTAACAAATGACTACCTGCTAAGCAGTCAATGGATGACTAATGTATAGTTTTCTTCAAAAGAATGTACAGTTTTCTTTGGTACGTAAGGAGGTTTTATACCACAAACTTTTTCAGACTTAATTAAGAGAATTTCATGTAATTAGACATGGGTTTTTACGTAGTAATGAGGACTGATAGTGTTACTATGTAAATTATCGTCGCTACGTCGCAATCTATGTGTTTTTATATCACTTAACGATAAAAAAAAAAAAACTGGGATTTGTACAGGAAAAAAAACATGAGCAATATTTTTTTCGTAATTTCCTCTATAATAGGTAAAATTATAGCTATAGTTTTAATATGCTCAATTTATTAAATATGTACCTAAGTATTTTAAACAAACAATTTTGAGCAACGAAAGACTGCTTTCATTGGAAAACCATAATACAATATTATAAGTACAGTCAGCACCAAAAGTCGATGAACAGAATCAACATAACAAAACACCTGTTCACAATCAACAACAATCAACAGGTGTTTTGTTATGTTGATTCTGTTCATCGACTTTTGGTGCTGACTGTACCTATCTATAAGTATAATTAAATTAAATTTTAGGACTTTCGGGACCAAAACCTCCAATTTCAATAGGCACTTTTCTTAAATTACTTTGACTTCAGGAAGGCATTCGATAGTGTGGATAATGATATTCTTTTAAGTAAATTTGCGAGGGCTGGTTTCACCCCAGCCCTTCTAAAGTTCTTTTCCAGTTACTTGGGCAACCGCAGGCAAATGGTTGAATACGCAGGCTACACTTCAGACCCGTATTCCACCCTTACGGGGGTAAGTCAGGGGACGAATTTAGGACCCTTGGAATTTATTATAATGGTCAATGATCTTCCGGAGGTCGTTAAAGATGCTGGCTGCGTGATACCGCGGGTGGGGTCGGTGCGAGATCTTGGGGTCACCTCTTCTGAGGATCTGTCATTTCGAGCTCATGTCGTGCATGTGTGTAAAAAGGCCTTCAAAAATCTTGGGTTTGTCATGCGAGAAACCCGTGACTTCACTAACATGGCAGCAGTGAAATCACTTTATAACGCGTTGGTCCGAAGCAACTTGGAAACTAGTGCTATCATCTGGAATCCTTATGAAACTAAATATTCTCAGATGGTGGAGAAGATGCAGCACAAGTTTACACGGTACCTATACATGAGGCAATTTGGCGTCTACCCGTTTTACCCACTTATGTACCCAACTCTCTTTGTAATAGGGATGGTTGGGTACTATAAGTTGGAAGTAAGGCGTAATCTTGCTCTGGCGAAATATGTTTTTATGGTTTTTCGTGGGATGCCTAATAATCCGCAAATTTTGGAATCGTTGGGATTGCTCGTTCCAAACAGTAAGCTACGGTTGGGACCGAGGGATAGCCTGTTTAAAACTCCGGTAGCCCGTACAAATGTATTAAAGTTTTCACCTGTGTGTCGGCGGTTACTATTATGAATAGTATCTCTCAGCGTTTGGATATATTTTCCTGCTCTTTGGCGGAATTCCAGAGGGTGACAATTAGTGTATTGTCTTCTAAGTAACTTGTGCCGGTACCCTGAGCCACGGCTTAGGACTGGTCAATAATCATTATAGGACTACTTTTATTACATTGGGTTTACCTGTAAAAATAATTGTATGTGTACTAAATAAATAAATAAAATAAATAAGGAAAATATATGTATATACCTGTAGGGCCTAAAGCTTATAAAATTAACTTCAGACTAACTATGATCCATTCCACAGGTGCACAATAACTCATTAGAGCATTATTTGTTCCTTTTTCAAACTCAACACTTCCATAGAGGCTATGATCATACCATAAACAGCGTAAAAGAGTTTGTTTATATTCGAGTAAATCAATCGATAGAGCCGATCGGCGGCGAACAATATCTCGAATCGATTCGATGCGGTGTGGTCTCGAATCTTGATAATCGTTAGTTAAGCATTGTTAAGTTAAGAAGGTTTAGGGTACCGTATTGAAGGATCTTTTGGAGATTTTTGATTTGTTTGTTGTAGATAAATGCTGTGGGTAAACTTGTAGGTACCCAATTGAAGATGTGGTTTGCGCACCACGTCTTCAATCAAGCATTTTTTTTATTATTTTTTTTACTTTAAACTCTTATTTCGTAAATTTTGTTGTATAGTTCCAAAAAAATGTTCGAAAACCTTACACATAACACATCTACTTGAATTTTCATATTCATTATTGTACACAGAAAGGTTCTAATGCATATTTACACAGGCGCACAACAAAACCAATAAAAAAAACATAAAAAATGTGTTTCTAAATTTTTATTTTTTTATTTGTTTAGCACATAAACTAATAAAAAATAAAAATAAGTTAATATGCATTAAAACCTTTCTGTGTACTACTTTTTGTCAAATACTATTGGTTACAAGTAAAACTTACTTAAATATTATCTAAAATAATTTTCAATGTAAAACTACAATGTCCTGTGTTCATCATATAAACCACGTGGTAAAAAAACGTGATGTTTTGAAATTCAATCAAACGTTTAGTTTTTACCCTCAACAATAAACTATTGTCCATATAGACACCGTTTACCGTGACATTAGAAACAGTTATTGTTATTCATTTATTAGCCATTATAAATATTTAAAGATTTATTTTTAAACAATCTAAGGATAAATAAAATAGTCTATACATCACGTGCGGAACCACGTTTTAAATTGAGCACGCGCGTTTGACAGGTGCCATGTGTTTCGTGGACAATCAGATGAAATAATAATGTTAAAATTAGATAGATTCATTAATCGTGTTTGCTCTAACGAAGCTTTGATTAGGTGCTTATTGAAATGTTGGTCGACAAATAATTAGGTACAGGGGGTCTACTCCGAAATGTTTTCACGAAGTATCGGCCGAATGTTCGGCATTTTTTGTGTGCAGTGTTAAAGTGAATGTGCCATACATAAAATTGTAGCTCTTCTCTTTTTTTTTGTAGGCTGGGAAATCATGCAATGTTTTCTCCCGCTCTGGGTGGAGCGGGAGGGCGTGTCAGACTCTTACTGACTAAAACCCACCCCTGTTCCTTCCTGCCCTGTGTGCCCAGGGGCGAGGTAACTCTGTTTCGAATTTATCCTCAACCCCCGGGCAGGCACCGACCATGACGGGCCCCGTCTTTATTGCTGACAACTCTTTGAGGCGCGCGTGGAACACTACGCGCCGTAGTATCTCGGGCCTGGTGCTGATCGGACGGCGAGCTACCCATTACTCGCCGTCCGCAGGCCCGGGTCTACGGTGGCCGGAGATCGTCTCGCGGCGCCGGAAGTCCCAGGCGTCTCCTGAGGCGGCTGCTGCTGAGGGCGTGACTCACGCCGCGTGAGGGCGACTCCGTTATTGAGTCTCCCTCACGCGTCCCGCCTCCGCCTTCGCGAGCATTACTGCTTCGCAGAAGGAGGAGACGGCTTCCCATTCCCTCTCGCTCCGTACCATGCCCTGAACCAGGGCCGGGCGCGAAAGGTCGCTGCTGCCTATCGCATCCTCGAGGACACGGCGGAGCTCCGCCCAAGCGGGGCAGACCTCCACCGTATGCTCCACCGTGTCCTCGGGACGATCCGCGCAGTGGAAACACCGGGGCGTTTCCTCCCGTCCTATCCGACACAGGAACCTCCCGAAACAACCGTGTCCGGACCTGCGTCAGGCGGAAGGTGAGGGCGCCGTGGGGCCTCTCCAGCCCCGTGGGGCCTCTCCAGCCGTAGCTCTTCTCTGAGAGCTTCTTCCACCAAAAACATACGTAATGCCATTTCGCTACAATTTTAGGTATGACACATTCACTTTAAAACTTCACACAAATATGTCCGAACATTCGGCCGATACTTCGTAAAAACACTTCGGAGTAGACCCCCAGGGTGTAACAGAAATGCCAGGTCATATTTTAAATACTACATCTACCCACACAAATAAACAACTTTCTCTAAGACTGCACATTTAGAGTTCCGTACCAAATGTGTTTTTGACGATTTGAATGAATTTGGGTTAGCAAGATGCTTATATGCACTGTGAATATCTTAAAACATTAAATATTTTAAATTTTTACCAACCATTTGGCTGTAAAACCTGTGTGAAAGACGACCGACAGACGGACACGTGAGTGACAGCAATAGGGCTACGTTTTGACGCTTCGGGTACGGAACCCTAAAAAGTATTTAAATATATAAAGATCGTCCAATTTATATGAGCTGATGATAAGTTAGTAACTTTGTAAGGAAAGTCGAATTTTGATGAGCTGATGATAACTTAGTAACTTTGTAAGGAAAGACCAATTTTAATGAGCTGATGATAACTTAGTAACTTTGTAAGGAAAGTCCAATTTTGATGAGCTGATGATGTTCTCAAAACGTTTTGTGCGTGTGGGTAGGATGTTAGAAATACCTACATGGAGAGAGATGAAATCTCTTCCTTGGTGGTAGTCTTGTGATACTAGGGATTTTTTGCAACTAGATACTGCAATTAATTTTATTTATTTATTGTTAAGTTCGCGCTTGACCACCATTCCATTTGATCATAAGCTATGTCGACCACATCGACGATGGAGCACGCTTGCCTAAAATTATTAATTTGAACAAGGCTCTCTCTAAAGTCCGACAATTAAGATCGGTGGGTCGACTCTCGTGAGGGTGCATAAAGTAAAGTATTTGGGTCACATGCTGACAGATCGGCTACAGGACGATGAAGACCTAGAGAGAGAAAGGAGAGCGAGTTGGCAGTCCGCTGCTATATGTTGGCCCGCAGATTCGCACGATGTACCACTTTTTTTTTTTTTTTTTTTGTGGGGTGGGAAATCATCCTATGACTTCTCCCGCTCTGGGCGGAGCGGGAGGGCGTGTCAGACTCTTACTGACTAAAACCCACCCCTGTTCCTTCCTGCCTTTGAGTGCCCAGGGGCGAGGTAACTCTGTTTCGAATTTATCCTCAACTCCCGGGCAGGCATCGGCCATGACGGGCCCCGTCTCTTGCTGACAACTCTTTGAGGCGCGCGTGGAACACTACGCGCCGTCGACTCTCGGGCCTGGTGCTGATCGGACGGCGAGTTACCCACTACTCGCCGTCCGCAGGCCCGGGTACGATCTAAAACTGTTACTTTTCAGAGCCTTCTGTCAGTCTTTTTACACGTGCAGTCTGTGGATCAACTTTACGCGGCGGGCTTACAACGCCCTGCGTGTTCAGTACAACGACGCTCTGAGGGCAGTGTTGAGAAAACCCCGGTACTGCAGTGCGTCCGCTATGTTTGCAGATGCATCCATCGATGATTTCTTCGCGATTCTAAAGAAGAGAACTGCACGCGATGATGAGCAGGGTCCGTGGTAGCACCAACACTGTCCTCAGAACGTTAGCGTGCAAAATTGATAGTCCTTTTATAGTTTACTGGGCGGGGGTACACCTGCACAGTAATAGAAAATAGGCTAAGTAGGTAATTATTGTGTAACTTGTCTTGTTTACTAACAAATTACTAATACCTTTTTATTTTATTTTATTTTTTGTGTACTACTAACAACCCTACTAACGCCTTCTTTATAATTTTGTTAGACTGTTGTTGTTTTTTTTTTTTTTATAGACTGTATTGTCTAAAATAAAGAAAAATTATTATTAACCTATTCACTCTTGACTTCAAAACTTATTACTTAAAATTAAAAAGTAACAAAACCAAATAATTTTCCTTTGTATTGCAAAGCAGTAGATAATTTTTTTATTCTCTTTGATAAAAAATTAAGGAGTAAAATGGTTTTTTTTTTATTATGTGACACCGATAAAAAAATTATGCCTAAACCAAATTATGTATCACTATTTTTTTTTTGATGTTATTTCTCTGTAAGTGCCGACGAAAAGCTACTTCATCTGCACGCTTTTTTCAAGATTTTTCGAGAGAGCAGCCTTAATGAACTGGTTCATACGAGTATCATGGTTACAAAATAATGACGATCGATGGTCAAAGCAACATGCTGACTGCTTCTGCATGCTGCTCCTACTGCTTTGCCCTTCTCATACTTCTGATTTTGTTCATTCTTCCTTTCATATTCACTCCATCCTTCTGTGGAATGCGCTTCCTCTCGATATCAGGATGGCCACCAGTCAGTATGCATTTAAGCGGAAGTTGCGGAATTATTTTCTACACAAGGAGTAGAGTCGTCTCGAAAAACTTTTCTATTAAGTAATTTTTATTAATAAATATATATATATTTATGTAAGTTTATTATTAGTATATAAATATTTTCGTTCCCGTTTCTTTATTATTTTTAATTATTATTACTTGGTTTTTTTTTATGCACCTGCCTTATTATCTCTCCACCATCCTTGGTTGACTGGTAGAGAATGCCTAAGGCATTAAGTCCGCCTTTGTACATTTGTTGCATGAAGTGTGAATAAATAAATTAATTGGGCAATCAGCTAAATCATCATCATTGTTTTACCCTTATCCCAATTAATATGGGGTCGTCGCAACATACCTATATACATACATACAAGGTTGAAACGAACACTGGCAATACTCATTATGAGCCACTTTTACTGTGGGACCAACCCTGTTATCGCGACAAAAAATCAGATGCCTCTCCTCCCCACCCAATTTCAATCATGGTAGTCAATATAAACGGAGATTAGCCAAGTACGCAGGAGATATTACAGTACACACACAAGCGTGCACTGCAATATCCTAGAAGTATTATAGTCCGATGGGACGGCAATCCAAAACGACCGGAGAGAGATCAGGTCAGGACCAACGGTTTTACAAACTTCCAAGCTCAGCAGTCACACTTGCGACCCGAGACCAACGAGGCAGCTGCCCTTTACAATTATGTTTGCATAGTAGAAGTTGTTCATAATGATAAGTATTACGTATTACCGATGTTTTCATTTATTGTTGTATTATTATCGACTCCACCTTGTATGTAGGTATTTAGGTATGTCTTCTTAATTCATACTAACTTCTTCTACCTTTGGAGGCTTGTCATCTTTTACACAGACCATTCATAAGTACAGTACAACTATTTTCTCAATGCCCCTCGGCAATCATTGCATTTCCGAATACAAACGAATGCTAATTTCCATGTCCATCAACTATTAGTTTTGAGAATGGAGTTTTGGCGGGATTTTTTCGAGTGAAGTTCAGTCAGTGGCTGTTTTAATTATTCGCAAATTGATTCCTAGTGGATATTGTGATGTAAAATTGGTGTAGTTTTGTGTCTCAAGTGTCATTGAAACAGGCGCGATCTCGGTAAAATAAAGCTGAGAATTTTGTCGTAGTATTGACTACCTCAGCCAAGCTTGCCGAGAAGGTTGACTCGACTCATTTGCTGCCAAAATATACTGCAGAAACATTAGAATGTGTTACATCTGCATTCTAATGGGAAAAAAGCGACCGCATTAAATCTAAAACTAAATACTTTCTTAGCTTGACACTGGCTAAATGCACAATACGTGCGAAGCCAAAATAAAAATAATAATAACTATTAGAATTAGATTTACCATTTTTATATTAATTTGAATTCAGAACTTACTTAGTTCACACGGAAATCAAAACAAAACAACAAAACTACCTGTTTCTGAATTCAAATTATTATACACGATTGTGAATTGTGACACGATAAATTTAAACGTAATAGATGGACATGGAAATTAGCATTCGTTTGTATTCGGAAATGCGATGAATGCCGAGGGACATTAAGAAAATAGTTGTACTGCACTTTCTTTTTTTCTTCTTACAGCACAACCATATTCATACAGCAGATAACCGACAGGAAGTCCATGCATTTGCAACTTAACAAGGATATATTCTATAATTTATTTAAAAATAGAAATCGAAAACTCCGAATCAAAGTGGCTAAAGTCAACAATTTAAACTTTTTAATGATTAACAACTGCAATCGCATTGGCAACGGTCATGGTGCCATACAGTCTCATTAACTGGCCATTAATCTCGGGAATCACTTAACGAGGCTCAAGGATTAGCTTCCTTTGCCAAAAATGTAATAAAAAAAAGTATTCGGGTCGTTAGCGGAACGCAGCAACCCTTTTGTGGGCGAAAATTAAATATTATGAAGTGCGGTCTGAGTGTTAGCGGGCAAAAATGGGCATTACCATAAGGGGCAAACTTGTTCCTTGGGTCCTGTTTTGTAGACCGTTTAAGACGTATTGAGTGAGAGAAGTGAACCCACCAAGGGCTATTAGACGTGTCTTGGAGTAGAGGCTGCAATGGTAGACAAATAAATTCGTGCTTATTCGCACGATAGCTAAGATGATTGGGGATTTGCCAAGACACACCACTGACATTGAGGTAATATGTACTACGTACACCACTGATCAAAGAGTACAGTGAATAATTATATTACTTTAAAAGTAATAAGCTTACATCAAATTACAATTTATGCCCGTCAAAGTACTAACGCGTTTCAAATCTGGGCTAGACATATCAATTAGTTCTGTAGCTGTTCTGCTTTATACTAGATGACGGTTTAGTAGATAGGGACAAGACCCTATTCCCAATCATTGCAACTCCTGAAAGCCATAATCAACTGACTCGACTACCAGAAAAAAACGCTGAGGCAATGAAGCTCGACGAGTCCCGCAGAAATAATTTAACTGTCTTGGATTTCATAATGAAATTAATCAGAAAAGAACATCGGATAACGAAATAACAAAGGTAATTCTTTAAGAGTCTATCTAAGGTCCGTTGAAGTAATCATCTTGGTTTAACTTTACAGTGCCTCGTTGGGATAGTGGTCACAAGGACTACTGCTGAGCATGAGGTCCGGGTTCGATGCCCGAGCCGGGAAAAGTGTTATCGAGTTTTTTCTTCTAGAATTTCTCAGCAGCAAAGTGTTATTGAGTTTTTCTTCTAGAATTTCTCAGTAGCAAAGTGTTATACAGTTTTTTCTTCTATAATTTCTCAGTAGCAAAGTTTTATTGAGTTTTTTCTTCTAGAATTTCTCAGTAGCAAAGTGTTATACAGCTTTTTCTTCTAGAATTTCTCAGTAGCAAAGTTTTATTGAGTTTTTTCTTCTAGAATTTCTCAGTAGCAAAGTGTTATTGAGTTTTTTTATTCTAGAATTTCTCAGTAACAAAGTGTTATAGAGTTTTTTCTTCTAGAATTTCTCAATAGCAAAGTGTTATAGAGTTTTTTCTTCTAGAATTTCTCAGTAGCAAAGTGTATTTAAGTTTTTTCTTCTAGAATTTCTCAGTAGCAAAGTGTTATTGAGCTTTTTCTTCTAGAATTTCTCAGTAGCAGTCTGGAGTCTGGCTTTGTGCCCAGTTTAAGGCAATAGACTCGCCTCTATTACATGAGACCTAATATAACTGGCTAAATGTGGGTGTAGGTACTAAAGGTGCACCTCTGCTTAAGAAATGAAATTCCCTGCCGGAGTCTGTTTCCTGATAGCAACCACCTGGGGTCTTTAAGTCAAGAGTGAATAGGTTACTTCTAGGCAAGCGTGCTTCATCGTCGACCACATTATCGCTTACCATCAGCAGGCGTATTCGCTAACTCAGTTGACATCAATTTGATAGGCACTACGACGCGTTACGTAAGCTCAGCGCAGAACATGCAAGCTAACCACTCAAGGTCGTTGGCAGCTAATAGCGCCTTAATGACAAAAAAAAAACAATACAGGCGCGATGTTAATTATGTACCTATGTAATTTTTACAGTAGTTCCCCGCTTTCGGTGGCACAGACCCCACAAGTCATAAATATCGCTGAACACGTTAAATATTGAGGCAGTGTCGGATGGTTCGACCGTCTAACCCTTTGTCGCGATCGCACGGTGAATGGGTGAAAAATGAGCCCACAGCAAATATTAATAAGAGATCCTATTCATGGCCCGCTGATATAAAGTTCACGTTTCAACGACAATTTGTTATCTGGCAACACTGTCGATTTAGGATTAATAGGGGGGTTTTTTGGCGAGATTTTCTCGTGTGCAGTTCAGTGGCTGTTTTAATTATTCGTTTATTGATTCCTAGTGGATATTGTGATGTAAAATTGGTGTAGTTTTGTGTCTCAAGTAGATACGCAAATGGACAATATGTGGAATCATTGAAACAGGCGCGATCTCGGGAAAATGGAGCTGAGAATTTTATTGTAGTATTGACTACCTCAGCGAAGTTTGCCGAGAAGGCTGACTCGACACATTTGTTGCCAAATACTGCAAAATACATTAGAATGTGTTGCACCTGCATTCAAATGGAAAAAGAAATGTTTTTGCACCTAATTACTATGTATCCGACTGAAAGACTTGAATCTATGGTCATGAATAAAAATTAATAAAAAAAAAAGGATTAATAGGGATGTTGTGATTTTTAGGCACACCAGTTATGTATGGAGGCTTATTTAATTTGGTTTAGTGTTTATGCTTATGTTCGTTTTTATTGGTTTTTTTAGTGTGCTAGCTAACAAGTGGCGGATAATTTAATTTTATGATTAAATTTTGAACGATATATCTGGGGAGTTTGTTGGCCACTTCTTCTTCACAGCTAAAATACTAGGAAATAGTGACGGGCGCCCGCGTTTTTTGGGGGACTGTCTCTATGTAGAACTTTGACGTTCAAAAAGTGCTGGCTCTCAGCCTAGTTTGAATAAATGACATAAACTACTGTAAAGTTATATCTAATGACAATCCTCATTAGATACAAACTTTACAAATTAATTAAGTACACTATGTTATAAAAATATAATTTCAAATATTCACATATCAAATTACGAAAAAAAAATGTCTAGAGTAACATATTTTTTTCAAAGAAATAAGACTAGTCGTTAAGACGTGATGTTCAATTAAAAATCATTAGAAGTCGTATAACTGCGCCTTAAGCAACGAAAATCTATTATTTTTTCCTTTTACACGATTATCATTCGTAACTTATATTTAGATTGATGATTTTATTGTATTATCTTTGCTGTACACAATGAAAATATATTCTTTTCCTTTTTTAAGTGATCACGTGTGCCTAGATCAATATTATTATTTATAATAATAAATAATTGTGATGATCATAAGTTATGAACACGTTGCACCTTATCATCAGTTATCCTTATATCGTACGATATAGCTAAAATAACAGTACAACCCAATCACGTGTTTCTGAGTTTTTTTATTTCAAAACTAACTTCTGACAGCGGCTTCGCCCGCGTTAAAAGTATTATATCCTATGCTATTCCAGACTATAATCTATCTCTGTGCCAAATTTTATCCAGATTCGTTTAGCCGTTCAGGCGTTATTGAATGAATGAATGATGTTTATTCAGTAAATAGGTTACAAGGAACACTTTTACACGTCAATCTTTTTTGTCAGTTTAAGCTAGATGAGGCCGGTGTTTCCTAGCTGACTACCCTGAGAAGAAACACCGAAACAAACTCAGAGGTCAAAGTCTCTTTTAAAGTGTTCAAATCCATACAATATGTACTGGTCAAATCATATGAGAACCATGTACGTTTATGTGTGGGATGAGCTTTTTGTAGAAAGCAACACACAAATATTGAATAACAAACATCCATACATCCAAACTTTAGCATTTATGATATTACTAGCTTCTGTCAGCGGCTTCGCCCGCTTGGAATTAGTGCTTCCCCCATTTTAAATTACAGCTTCAATTATATTCCAGACTATAATCTATCTCTGTATCAAATTTCATCCAGATCCGTACAGCCATTCTGGTGTGATTGAATTACATCCAAACATTCGCATTTAAATATTAGTTGAACATGATTAGTGTATGTATGTTTATTTACAGTTTTGATTATTACCCAATCACGTGCGTTTTCCAGGATTTCCCGCAGGATTTAGTCACGTGTTGAACTTGAAATAATTACGCAAACCTATTGTTCTATCGTAGAACAGGTAAATAGCAACTTATCCTAGTTTTGTTTAAAATAATGTTATTTTAGTTGACCTTGAAAAGTTTTCCAAAAACCCAAAATATTATCTACACAATTTTCCCATCTCGAAATCATAAAAACATGTTTGTATCTTAGTATGCAAGAAAAAATTTTTTTTAATAAAGGTTGAGCTGCAGTGCACTGCACTGCAATGTAGCTTACATTTACCTGCAAAAAAATCAACGAGTGAAATCTCAATTTGTAGATCCTTAGAAACATTAAGTATTCGCACAACTATATGGTTTTCCTATTCAAATTACTTATCAATTTTGATAATTGGTAAAACAAACAATGCAATTACTTCATACTACCTTCCAGCCTTGCATTACTTTATTGACTGCAAAAAAGCTCTTTATAATAAGTATATTAAATTATGACCTCCTAAAGGGCTACCAAAACCCCCTTCCCGTTACCGCCAACCTCGCCCGCGCACTGATTGCAGGTAGCATACGACTCGTAAAGGTTGTGGCACACATATCTATCGACGGCTTGCGGACGGCGAGCAGTGGGTAGCTCGCCGTCCGATTAGCACCAGGCCCGTGAGTCGACGGCGCGTAGTGTTCCACGCGTGCCTCAAAGAGATGATTGTCAGCCACCACTGATGGGGCCCATAGTGGCCGGTGACTGCAAGCCTAGGGGTAGCGAATAAATTCTGAAAATGAGTTAACGCACCCCTGGGCACTCAGACAGGGAAGGAACAGGTGTGGGTTTTAGTCAGTAAGAGTCTGACACGCTCTCCCGCTCCACCCAGAGCGGGAGAAGTCATTAGATGATTTCCCACTCCATCAAAAAAAAAACACATATCTATCGACACGGACACGAATCATCACCGCCTCAACTCGAGCCGGTCTGCTCTCCAACTTCTGAACTTCTGATGTAATTTTTTAATCGTAACAATCCTGGTACTCATTATCGTCATCATTATTTCAGCCGTAAGACGTCCACTGCTGGACATAGGCCTCCCCAAAGTGTCGCCACAACGACCGATCCTATGCATCTCGCAGCCTACGGATTCCCGCAACCCTCACCAGGTCATCGGTCCACATTGTGGGAGGTCTTCCAACGCTGCGTCTTCGGGTATCATAACACAAGTTAAATCTTTCCTTGGATACCAGAATTCAACACAGACACTATTGTTGCTCTATATTATTGAGTTAATGTTCTTTGTGTATAAAACTTTTCGTTGTACAACATTTTTAGCCCGTTATTCTGTAACGGCATCGCATCGACTTGGGACAATCTCACGAACTTCAAGCGATGCATGGTCAGTCATCGCTGTATTTACGCCTCACCATCATACATTTCGCTGGCGACCCGCTTGCCCCTCCTATTACTCCTTTGAGAGACAGTCAACTACAGTGCGGCACCTAGCCGTAAGAGCAGCGTTGCCTAGCCGTAACCGTGGCTTGACCTAGCCGTAAGCGTGGCGCGTGGTGGTTCAACATTCGCTATCACTAATCGAAAGACACTTTGTCTACAGCCTTATACGTTTCCGAGTTGCTAAGTGTGCGACAGCCTTTAGTCGTAGCATATACGAGTCGATGCGCGCACGCAACGGCTACGGTTCGTTATTGGATTTACCGACGGTTACCAAGTTTGAGTTATTGCCTACCTCCTGGTTATATTTGGTTCTTTCAGTAATTGGTTGTTGGAATGCGGCAGTAAGGGGTTGGCAGAAGATGAAATATCATGCGGTAGTGGATATAGCACAGTCAGTCTTTTGATTTTCCCACTGCTGGGACAAAGGCCTCCTCTCTGTGAGAGGGAATGGGCAATAATCCACCACGCGGACCCAATGCGGAGTGGTGGATGTCACATGACTTCGAAGTATTGGTTCTAGGACATGCTGGTTTCTCACGATGTTATCCTTCACCGTTTTGAAAGGTCCTGCCTGGGTTCAAACCCACGACCCATAATTTGTAAGTCATGGCCGTTATCACTGCCCTCTGCCGTTGACATAGATTTAAAGGAAAGTATGATAAAATGATCACTACCTATCCTAGTCTAAGGTAGTGTTGCCAGTGTTTTTAATTATTGTTGTATTGTCGTCTCAGCCTTGTATAAAATGATCACTATACCTATCCTAGTCTCTTTATCAGATACTATGGGGGGAGTGTTGCCAGTGTTTTCATTTATTGTTGTATTGTCGTTTAAACCTTGTATAAAACCATACTTTGATTAGAAACTATAAAAAAACATGCATCGCAGTGGATTTCCCGAACAAACTTAATCAGTAACAAGCTCATTAATTAATAGAAACTAATTGGATTTAATATCGCATTCACCAATTACTGACGTTTTCCTTAACTATGTTAATAGTTTTGTTGAAAGTTTAGGTATTCCTATTGTATTTCTAATTTCTCTACCGAACAATTTTACATTATTAATGGAAATAAAATTAAATTAAATATTAATTAAAACCAAAACAAATGCAGTTTTCCTTGGATAACATTAATTTAGTATCAGATTTAGTAGCAGTTTACCCTATTCAAGTCTAATTTCTCTACCAAGGTGTATATATCTATCTAATTTTATAAATATTATTTAATGATTAAATACAAATAGTGAAGCAAAACAAATGATGATAATACTAAATATAAACTAAACGGAAATTCTCATAATGTTCGGTAAAACACGGTTTATAATGAGTTACAATATTATTGTATCGATTTATAAATAATAGTGTGTATTCCCGAGTATGCTACCGTGTGCTTAGCATGAGCCCCCAATTATATCCGATATACTTGATATAAATATTAATACCTACACTGAGATGGGGATATTGGTATTTGGTATAGAGTAGGGCTGCCAGTGCGTGTTGCTAGTGATCATATATGGCACTGAAACATGGTCGCCTACAATAGACCTCAACAGAAGGCTTAAAGTCACTCAAATGGCGACGGAGAGGGCTATGCTCAAAATTTCAGAAAAGACGATATCCGCAGGAGAACCACGATTACCGACATAACCCGAAGAATCACCAAATTTAAGTGGCAGTGCTGTGGGCAGACATTGCTCGCAGAACCGCCATCTGTTTTGCGAGCGATGGGACAGTACAGTTCTGGAGTGGCGACCGCGTATCGGAAGACGTAGCGTTGGAAGGCCTCCCACAAGGTGGATCGAGTGGATCGACAGAAAATATCGCTCAAGCGAGGGGAATACGAAATAGATCAGAAACTTTTCACTTCATTTGATTCTTAGTGAATGTTTTGAACTTTTTTTGGAATATGTTTTTGAGAAACTTCTACAATTATAGACTCTTTGGAGCAATGATATAAGAGAAGACGAGTTCATGTCAAAACAAGCTACAGAGAGAGAAAGGGAAATTCTGAAACGGTAATCGAATTTCTAGAATCATTTTGGCGTTACAACTATTTAATGTAATGCCCACTTGCACTACAATGCATTTTATTCTTAATATTTTAAATCTCATTTTGTTGTCTGTAATCTTCAAGCAATCCCCATGTATTGTTGGAACATAAATCTTCTGCCAACCTGCAGTACAGTTTGTCGGTAGTGTTCTCTTGCATATATAAACCGTATAATTGTAAACATTGTTAGTATATGAAGACATTGCAAATTATCAAATTTCGATAAGAATTATAATATTTTAAAATATATATTCATCATAAATCGAGAGTTTACAGTCTCGCAAGATATATTCCAATTTTGCGGTGTTTATAATTATCCGGTGACAGATATATTCCTTTAGATATAATGTAATCTAATAGTAATAATTATAATGTATTAAAATAGTACTTAACTAATTTAAAAAATAGAACTATGATTATTTTAGATTCCTTTAGCGTTAAATGCATTTAATGATTTGTGGTACAAGGACTTGGCTGGCGAAAGTGTCACCGCGGAACGTAAGGGAAACTGAAGGAAAAAGTGTGGGTTTTAGTCAATAAGCGTCTGACACACCCTCCCGCTCCACCTAGAACGGGAGAAGTCATCTTGTGACGTCCCACTCTGAAAAAAAGACCTTAATCATTTGGTTACTCTAGGTTGATTTACCTGAATGTGGGTCTGAGGTGAGCAGCCCTAAATAAATAATTTGTTTACTACGGTACTTTGGCGTAAATTCCCATGATAATAATATTTTAATATTGTGTTTACTGCGGTTAGCGCGGTTGCCATTGTAATTGTGAGCCAAGCTGATAGTGCTCGATTTGGCGTCCACCAGTCGGTCTCATTACTAATATGTAAGGTAATTGTGATGAGTTTTGTTGCTGGCTGCTTTTCTTCAACGCGTTTTGTGTGGTTTTAGATGATGTCATGTTACATAAATGTGTATAGTTTTGGGTTTTCATAAAAGATATCTCACCAGGCTCCGTCTTTTTGTAACCGACTTCAAAAAGAAGGAGGTTATCAATTCAGATGTTTAATTTTTTTATGTTTGTTTGGGTATAACTCCGTCATATATTGACGGATTTGCAAAAATCTTTTTTTGTTGGAAAGGAGTTTGTTCCGAAATGGTCCCATTTAAATTTCGTATAAATCTGATTATGGGTTTAGGAGACAGACAACGGAACTCTTCAAATAATGACAGCAAATCAACCGCGATTGCTGCGATCGTATGTCAAAGTGAAAAATAAAAAACCTTTTTTACAAAAAAATAGAACCGACTTCCAAAAAAAGTTCAAAATAACTTTAATTTCGGATGTCGGTGTCAAAGAACGAAGACACAAAACCAGAAACTCCGACTGCCGAAATTAAAGTTATTTTTTTTTTTTTTAACTTTGTCCCACACTAGGAATTACTCCTGTATCGTGGGTGCGTTCACAAACATGTATACTCACATACACAAGACACCCAGACCCGGAACAACTATCTATAGGTCATACAAATATTTGTTTCGTGCGGGAACCGAACCCGCGACACGCAGCGCAGCAGCCGAACGCTCAACCACTGCGCCAACCGTGTCGTCAAAAGTTATTTTGCACTTTTTTTGGAAGTCCATTTTTTTTTGTAAAAAAAAGTTTTATTTTCTCATTGATAGGCTCGCGTTTGACCACTATCTCACCTGATGGTAAACGCAGATGTGGTCGACGATGGAGCACGCTTGCCTAGAAGTAACCTATTCACTCTTTTCTTTACGCCCAGGTTGTAGCTATCAGGAAACACAGACTCCGGCAGGGAATTCCACTCCTTAACTGTACGAACAATGAATGTATTCCCAAAACCTGTTGTGCATGTGGGTCATGTCCACCATGTACCGGTGGCGCATCGCCGCACTTCTAGTGGTCCGATGATGGAACAGGCTTGGCGGGCCTAGCTAAACCAACTTTTTTTGTGGTCAGTAGGCACCGGATATAAGTAAGGTAATTGCTGTTAATAGAGTCCGAAATGACTAAATACGATGGAGAAACATAATATTCGCAAGTTTCCTGGTGACATGTGTAACTACTACCAGAGCCTTACGATACTGAACCTGCGAATATAAATACCTAGGCTTGGCTAGGATAATTTTTGGGAATGTTGAAGAAGAAAACATTAAACTAAACTATGCTGAAAATGGTGAACAGGTGGACGGATGACCGGTGAGAGTTGCGGGAATCCTATGGAGGCAAGACTATCATCCAGATTCATCTCAAATGCTTTAGTTACAATAATAATATTCTAGAAGAAAAAAATATTCTGGAATAATATTAAAGAAGTGTGGTGTTACGCGCATGGATAGAATTAGGAATGAGTATATAAGAGGAAGTCTGAAAGTCGCACCGCTGACTGAAAAATTGTGTGGAAATCGGTTGTCGTGGTATGGGCATGTGATGCAGAGGAATGAAGAAAATGTCGTGAGGAAAGTCTTGTGTATGGATGTGGAAGGCTATAAGAGTAGGGGAAGGCCAAAGAAACGATGGTTGGACTGTGTGAAAGAGGATATGGGTAAAAAGGGGGTGACTACAGAGATGACGACTAATAGAGGAGTATGGAAGAAAAAGACATGTTGCGCCGACCCCAAATAAATTGGGATAAGGGCAGGAGAATGATGAATATTAAAGAAGTGATAATTCACCACTGCTCTCAAAACGGTGACGGAAAACATCGTGAGTAAACCAGCATGTCCTAGAACCAAAAATTCGAAGATATGTGACAACCACCAATCTGCATTGGGCTCGCGTGGTAGATTACGGCCCACACCCTCTTACAGAGAGGAGGCCTGTACCCCAGCAGTGGGGACATTAAAAAAGGCTGATGATGATGATGATGATGATGAATTCGCAAGAGAGACGGGAATTCGGGAAACCTATAAAAGCGCCTGGAATTTTTCAGAAAAGACCAGAGAGTGTTGTTTTTTCCTCACTAAAACGACCCCGTTCATCACCATGAACACATGGAAGAGAGTTACATGACCTCTTACAAGACCACTCCGGAGCCCTCTCTGTAGAATGCCTGTTAGGGAGCATCCAGGAGGAAACTGTAAAGTGGTCTGCCCTCTTAGTTACTATACCTATAAACTTGATGATTATAATTAGTCTCATGAAGTTATTTCCAGGCTGCAGTCGTTAACCTAACGTAATACTAATATCGGACAAGGAAAGAGCTGATGTTATTTAGAAACAGGGAAAAGTGATTAATTTACCTGTATTCTGTTATCACGTGCTGATAACAACTATAGTCACATGATGTCTGATGCAGGAGCACGCTGAAAGGACAAAATCAGGGTGACGACTTAAAAAAAAGACAAGAGTGAATTATATACTACTTCTTTCTAGGTGAGCTTGCTTCATCTTCTGCCCTTGAGACAGTTGAGAAACGAGCCAAGAGGATCATCGGCAATGATAGGCTCGTCGAGTTGAAGCTCCAAAGTCTTGAGAATAGACGCCGAGTTGCTAGCCTGTCGGTTTTCTATCGGTTACATTTTGGGGAGTGTGCGACAGAATTGCATAATTTGATTCCGCCAAGCCTGTTCCATCATCGAACCATAACACGTACGGCGATGTGCCACCGGTACATGGTGAACATCCCATCCACACGCACAAAACGTTTTGAGAACACATTCATTGTGTATAGCTAGAGAGTAGAATTCCCTGCCGGAGTCTGTTTGGAGATATCTACAATCTGAGAGACTTTAAGTCTAAAGTGAATAGGTTACTTCCAGGCAAGCGTGCTCCATCGTCGCCCACATCATCGCTTACCATCAGGTGAGATAGTGGTCAAACGCGAGACTATCAATGAATAAAAAAAAACTATTCTTCTCGCACAAAACAAAAATCACTTCAGGAAAATAAACAGTATAGGAACACCCTTTTTAGATTACCATTCAGCTAATCTATCTCTGTGACAAATTTCTTCCAGATCCATACAGCCGTTCTGGGGTGATTCAGTTACAAACTAACATCCATCCATCCAAACTTTTCATCACTACTTATTATAAAACAAAAAGGTGTCTGTGCGCAATAAACTCAAAAACTGCTGAACGGATTTTCATGCGGTTTACACCGATAGACAGAGTGATTCATGACGAAGGTTTGGGTGTATAATTTGTACCCGAACGAAGCTGAGGCGGGTCGCTAGTTTATAATATTAGTAGGATCACAAATATTCAAACCCACATTCTCAATGACCAAAAATTTGACGCCGCACGCTTATCGGCCTCAAACTTCAAATAGCCGAGCCCGCAAGAAATATACTCTGGAAATATGTTATTTATCAAGTATGGCAGGATGCGACCTAGCCATGGTTGCCATGGTTCATTAAGGCGGTTCCCTTGACTCCTGAGGGTAGAGGGGCGTTAGCAATGACCTGTGACACGTGGCGCCAAGTTTTTTTGCGTCTGACTCTTAATTGATTAGAGGAATTCTGGATTTTGTTCGCTAGTTATGAAATATGGTGCTTGCTAATTATTGTTTCCCTTTTTTTGGTACAGAGAAGTTTTTTGTTAACAGTATTGAAAATGTGGTTTGTAGGTATCCGATTGTTGTGGCATTGTGTAATTTTAATGTGAAATCATTTTCCTCATTTCATCATGTTTTCATTAATTATTAATTATTTGGCACTAGCTGCTATATGCCGTCTAAAATATAATCATAAAATTAAATTAAATAATCCGCCACTTGCCAGCTAGCATAGATGATGACGATAATGAGTATCAGGATTGTTATGCTAGTTTTTCAATTAAAAAATTACATCAGAAGTTCAGAAGTTGGAGAGCAGACCGGCTCGAGTTGAGGCGGTGATGATTCGTTTCCGTGTCGATAGATATGTGTTTTTTTTTTGTGGGGTGGTAAATCATCCAATGACATCTCCCGCTCTAGGGTGGAGAGGGAGGGCGTGTCAGACTCTTACTGACTAAAACCCACCCCTGTTCCTTCCCTGCCCTGAGTGCCCAGGGGCGAGGTAACTCTGTTTCGAATTTATCCTCAACCCCTGGGCAGGCACCGGCCATGACGGGCCTCGTCATGGTTCGCTGACAACTCTTTGAGGCGCGCGTAGAACACTACGCGCCGTCGACTCTCTGGCCTGGTGCTGATCGGACGGTGAGCTACCCACCTACTCGCCGCCGGCAGGCCCGGGTATTAGCTGACCTGACAGACGTCCTGTCTTAGCCATGAACTGTCAAACGCGTGAAGTCTATATAGTCGTTAAGTTTTTTGAAATTTTCTAATTTTCTGAATTTCTTCTTTCATAAGAACTTTTTCTTGACAATAACAAACACAATAAAAATAATTAGCGAAATCGGTCCAGTCGGTCACGCGTGATGCCGACCAAGGAAATATGGATTCATTATTATATAGTTAAAGATGTGGGTACATTTGATTAAATGAAAGAATTCTATGCTCTCATCCTATTTGCTACGGAGTAGGTATATTACGTCACTTTTTATGGTTCTATTAATTTATTAGCAGCACACTGCAGACCACCCCCTTTTTTATTTTAAGATATTTTAGTGCACCCAAAGGTTATCGGTAGATATCGCTGTCAGCGCCGATAAAACTGCCATTGTAGCCATAAATTTAAGTTCGTGTTTATATAAAAATTGTTTAACTGTTTTAGCGAACAATGTATTATTACCATATTCTATTATTCCATTCTTCACTGAAAACTTTAAAAAAAAAAAATGGACCCGACTTCCAAAAAAGTCCAAATAACTTTAACTTCGGAAGTCGGTGTTTCTGGTTTTGTGTCTTCGTTTTTTGACACCGACGTCCGAAATTAAAGTTATTTTGACTGTTATGGAAGTCGGTTCCATTTTTTTTTAAGTTTTTTTTTTACTTTTTGGTTGTGGTTCTCCATTAAATTGTGTTAGCAATTCATAGACATACGATCGCATCAATCGCTGCTGATTTGCTGTCAATTTTTGAAAAGTTCCGTTGTCTGTCTCCTAAAGCAGATCAATCAATCAATCAGATCCATATGAAATTTAAATGGGACCATTTCGGAATATAACCCGTTTCGAACAAAAAAAGATTTTTTCAAAACCGGCAATATGTTTTTATGTTTTTTTATTTAAAAAAAAAAAAAAACGTTGCGCCACACTATGAATTATTCCTGTATCGTGGGTGCGTTCACAAACATTTAAACTCACATACACAAGACACCCAGACCCGGAATAACTATCTGTAGGGCATACAAATATTTGTTCCGTGCGGGGATCGAACCCGCGACACGCAGCGCAGCAGTCGAACGCTCAACCACTGCGCCAACCGTGCCGTCATTATTATTAAGGTTATATGACGGAGTTATGTCCGAACAAACATAAAACAAACATCTGAATTGATAACCTCCTTTTGGAAGTCTGATAAAAAGCGATTAATTTTACCATTCAAAAAGTTGATTTTCAGTCGCATTTGAATAAACGACTTAAATTTTGATTGAAACACTTAATTATTTAATTTTGTTAAAAATTAATTTCTGTCTGACTTATATTTTTTGTTTGTTTCGACTTTTAATATAAATTAGCGGAAGGTGTCAAGCTACTGTGATGCGTGATTAGCAACAGAACACATTTACATAATTAGGGTTCAGTTTGAGGAGACCGTATTTTTTATCGTGTGTTTATAATTTATTGCCACAATTTTGTTTGAAAATTCATACATTTTGCGCTCGTAATTCGATTTTAATGTAGTGTAAAATGGTCAAATTACGAGTGCCTTTCAGAAAATATTTTTTTTTAAGTAAGTAAGTAGATAATTCTTTATGGCGTCTTATTTTGACGTTTATTTTCTCTTCACGACTAACCTACCGGGTATTACAGGTCACCAGGTCCCCCCACCCTCCCACGGCTAGAAACCCACTATTACTTAAGTACATAATAGGGATGGTAAAAATAAAATCTATTTAGTCCGTAAGTTAGATTAGGTATCAAAGTATGGACACGTATTTTTTGCTTTATCAAATTAATAAAATATTACAAAGATACAAGGCATCAGAGTTTAGGAGTGGGGATTGTTACGTAACTTTTGAGTAAAACAAATCCATAACAACCATATCCGTCCGTCCGTCCGTATCCGTATCTATAATATTTTTTGGTAATCTAACTGGTGGACTTATTAGATTTTTTTAGTCGTCAACCCCATTGTTACGCAACTTTGATTACAAGAAAAGCGCAAAAAAAACACTTAACATTATTAAACATAAATAAAAGTTAAAAAGATTTAAGAAGTACCAGTTTGCGAGAATAACCAAAACTAAAAATCAAACAAATTTGAAAGGGCTTGATGAAAACAACATTAAAATTTTATCTACATTTAAAAAAACCTTTTACTATCCGGTAAACATTAAATTTCTATCACCAACCAGAGTTAACGTTAAGCTACAGACTACGGAAGTCAGCGGTGCTCAAACCGTCATTGTCGTGAATTCAAGCTAAGTTTGACAGCCACTGGCTGGGCCGAGCCTCAAATAATAAACTAGCTCGGCTCAACAGTAGCACAATGCCTGATGCTCTATAAACTATAATATATTGTCACTGGCAACAGTATATGTAAGGTTGTCAGACGAAAATCCCCAAATAGTATAAAAGTCACTGTCTGTCTCTTCGCTTACTTTCTCGATATTGATGCGGCTTTTATTAAAAAAAGGTGCAAAAAACGCGAAAGATCTGTGTAATTAAGTTACACCCGAGCAAAGTAGAAGTGGGTCGCTAGTAGAGAAAAAACCGTCCAAGTGAGAATCGGACCCTCGCACGAATGGTTCCGTACCATTATCTATAAAAACGGCAAAAAATCATGTATGTTGTATGGGAGCCCCACTTAAATATTTTTTATTCTGTTTTTTAGTATTTGTTGTTATAGCGGCAGCGGAAATACATTATCTGTGAAAATTTCAACTGTCTAACTCTCACGGTTCACGAGATATAGCCTGGTGACAGACGGACAGATGAACGGACAGCGAAGTCTTAGTAATAGGGTCCCGTTTTACCCTTTGGGTACGGAACCCTAAAAAACGAGAATGATTGTGTAGAGCATTTGTATTTTATTTTCCTATACAAAAATATTTGAACACATAACTGTAAGAGAAGGGGTAAGACAAAAAAAATAATGGATGGACTGTGTGAAATATGAAAGAAAAGAAAAATAAGAACTACAGAAAGGAAGACTTATAAAGAAATCAAGTATGGAAAAAGAGAAAAATTGGCAACCCCCTAAAAATTAGAAAAAGGATAAGATAATGTTGATGATGATGATGATGTTATGCTTAACTTATATGCCTAACACAAAAACTAATGATGATAAAATTTTTATTATTATTTGCGATAATTATTTGTGAATGATGTGAGCAATATCTAGGGCGGTTTAACCTTAAGTGGATAGATATAGTGTCGAGGATCTTCATTATTGCGAAATGTAATGTTTTTATTATATAAAATATAAATTAAAAGACATACTTCACCTTACATTCACTGGAATGCACCTTCGTTTGATTATATGCCTGCAAACTGTACTGCAGTTTAGCAGAAGACTTATGTTTGTAACACTATATGTTTAAGTTCAAGAATAAACGAGAAAAAGAAATTTAAAAAAAATTAGGCGAATTTGAGAACAGGAAAATCATTATTAATTAATTTTAATTGGGTGTGTTTACGAAATTCAGGTAAAATGCATATGCATGAAACAAAACAGGAATATGTTAACGTCCTACCCGTGACTGAATCACGTGCAGGCGATTTGGTTGTTAAATTGACGTACATAACCACATGTGCAACGAGCAGAAATGTTTCGTTACATCAATCAACCTTACATTACACCTTGCCTTACATTTTCCTGTTTTTTAAAGGTGGGAAATCATAAATAACTTCTCCCGCTCTGGGTGGAGCGGGAAGGCGTGTCAGACTCTTACTGACTAAAACCCACCCGTGCTTCTTCAGCCTGTGCCAGGGCCGCGGTGTCTCTTTAAACACTCCAGCGACCCTAGCAGAACATTTTCCTATGTCAGTTTCGGCTTCGAGTGTAACGGGATACAGCTAAATATTAATAGTTTTAATGAAACGACTGCTTGAGCAGTGGTGGCCCAGTGGTATTGGCCGCAACTTACAAGTTTTAGGTCGTGATTTCAAACCCAGGCAGGCGCCTTACTTTGTGTAAATTATTTCATTAGCACTGCTCTCAAAACGGTTAAGGAAAACATCGTGAGTAAACCGGCATGTCCTAGAACCAAAAAAATTTCGAAGACATGTGACATCCACCAATCCGCATTGGGCTCGTGTGGTGGATTACCGCCCACACCTTCTCACAGAGAGGAGGCCTGTGCCCCAGCAGTGGGGACATTAAAAGGCTGATGATGATGATGATGACTGCTTAACTTGGTTTCCGAGACACGGAAGAGTCTCGTTATGTAATGGATGGTCATTTGTTGCTTAATTAATTAACTTTGAAAACCAACTCATGCGCGCAGATGCATGGGTTGGCTGTCTTCAAGTCAAGAGTTAAAAGGTTACTTCTAGGCAAGCGTACTCTATCGTCGACTACATCATCGCTTACCAACAGTTGAGATAATGGTCTAATGCAAGCCTATATCAATGATGTACAAACCGACCAAGTGCGTTTCGGACTTCGCGTTTAGGGTTCCTTACCAAATGAGGAATTTTCAAAGAAAAAATCTGATTTATCAATATATTGGTATTTGTTAGTAAAATATACGTAATAATAAACATTGTCACCAAATTTCAAGTTCATAGACCAATAATTGGAAGTCAAAAAATTCTTTGGAACAAAATTTTGTGACAGACAACGGACAGTTAGACAGACGGACAGACGGACACGTGTGTGACATGACAGCAATAGGGCTCTGTTTGGAAACTTCCGGTACGGAATCCTAAAAAATTATTACAGTATTATTTACCTACCTACTATCTCCTCTACTACATACCACATGCAAAATCAAATAATTTCAAAATCAGACCTTGTTACCCTACCAAGATTAAATTTTAAAGAATTAGTCACAAGTTGCTTTTAAAAATATTATTTAACATGACATTCCTTTCTAAAGCATCACCTTTTGTCTGAACTCCCCAAATATACTACACCACAACAACAGATGCGTACAAAAATGAAAAAAAAAATCTTCAACAATAGCCCTAAGTGGAGTCAGTTACTAAATAATAAACTTTAACGACACCTTATTAAGGATTTATTTGTTGGTACTTACGAATTATTCTATAATTTATTACAAATAACATCGAAACCAGTAAAATGCGTAACAAAGCAACTTCAGTGTACATTTGTTATAGGATTTGATTTTAATGACGCCCCATTCACCTCCGTACGGCCATTCAAGCTTCTGACTTTTTTAAATATATTGGGTAATTTTTAATGGGATTCTTGTAGATTTATTTCGATTTTTATACCGATAGATGGTACTTTATGAATTTTGTTAAACTTTCATTAATGTTTAGAAGTTTGATGTTGTGATGTAGTGGTTTTGTTAAGACCACCTACGTCTGATTTCGTAGGCCTAGCTTCTGATTGTATGTTCACTCCTAATCCTAATTTATTAAGAATGTTATCACTTTTAGAAGCATTTTTATTATTTTCTGGGTATAAAAATAACCTTTTTTTTTTTTTTTAATTCATTCGACTACTTACCTGTTATATTTTTAGAACGATACAATAACATTCAATATCAAAAGTTATGGGAAAATACATTAATTTTGTATACGATAATAGTAACGGTATAGTATCATGTAACAAAAGTGTAAATTCAATACAAGTTATTCAAAGTCACTGTACTATTTCATACTAACTTCATTGGAATTACTTCGAAGAAATTCTTGCCGTACAAATTTGTTCTAAATAAGACGTAAAATGTACTATAATTGTCACAAAAATGGTGTGAAATTGTGAATGGTAGCACTCTCTAGAGACCAAACTCAACCCTTGACACTTCAATGAATTTTACAACGTCATTATTCGCTTTAAACGTTTTTAAAATACCCGAACACCGTCATTACAGACTATCAGACGAGCCGACGCCACAAAAATCGAGCAAATTTCGACTTTATCACTTAAACATTCGTTAAAGGATTCGCTATTCACGTTCCATTCATAGACTGTAAAATTCGAAATATAATTAATCATTAATTGTATCATTAGCCGTATCGTATTTACTCTAGTGACGTACCATCACTTCATTTTCTCTCTCTTTAAGTCTCATTTCAATGATTAATGATAGACAGAGATAGAATGAATGATAAATGATTTTGGAAGCGTTGAAAAGACCGCGGGCGCATGTGTTGCACGCATTTCTCTACGATCGTCAGATGTTTGGATGTCCTATAGAATTTTAAGCGGTCATTCATAACCCGTTATTAATGATTGGTAGATTGTGCGATAATAGATTTAAGAGTGGAGCTATTAGTGAATTGAGGCAACTGCTCGGTTCATATTCAATTTGAGGATAAAAGTTATTTTTGTAACATTCGGCCACCGAAACTTATGTTGAAAGAAATAGGTTCTTAATGTGATTTTAACGTTTTGCAACGCATAATTTTCCTTAAAAAAATACTAACATCATTTTAACAAAACATTGGTTCCCAAAATACATTTAGGCAATCGGAACCCCGCGTCAATTTATACCAAACAGACTTATCATACGAAATCAAATTTCGTCCCCGGAATAAATCGCTGTCGGAAATTAAGAAAAAATCACTATGTCCCACCCTCCATACTCGTCTAAAGTAATAACGATATGAGTTTTATGACAAATGCATTAATGAATTTAAACGAGGGAGTTGTGTTTATTGTGTGCTCTGACTCCGTTAAACCTAGTTAAGCTTTTGGTGTTATCTGCCTTTAGGGGATGGTGTTATTCGGGAGTAGAGAACTTTTATACTTTTAGAAAATAATGTGACACATTTATTTACCTACAGTATCTAACTCTGTTTGTCTGTTTGTGTGTATTTTAACGTGGATGTAGCCTAGAATCTGGAGGAGGACATAGCCTAAAGACTTACCTCGTGAGCAAAGTAATGGACAGAAGCAAGAAGGTAGACGAAGAAAATAAAAGTCTATGGTGGTAGACTTTAGACTTTTATAGTCTAGGCTTCCTCGGGTAGGCGACTAGGATTTCTCCAATGATGTGATGATTTTACGTCTTTGACACACGGTTGGCGCAGTGGTTGAGCGTTTGGCTGCTGCGTTGCGTGTCGCGGGTTCGATTCCCGCACGGCACAAATATTTGTATGGCCTACATATAATTGTTCCGGTTCTGGATGTTGTGTATGAGTTTTTGAACGTAACCACGATACAGGAGTAATTCATAATGTGGGAAAAAGTATTAAAAAAAAAAAAATAACAACAGATTTTTAGGTAAAAGTCTTTTCACCAGCGTTTCAGCTGCATCATCCCACTGCTTATTGCTACCGGCACCTAATAAAATTAGGCATAATACAAATGTATATAATTATAACCGTTCTATTGCAGACACCGTCAGTTCATAATAAATCTCGTGATATTGAAAACTCTTTCTTCTCGATAAGAATTCGATCAATTATAAACTATCAAATTTGAATGGGATTTATTGTACCTATTTGAAACACACAAGTTTCTTGCAAGTAATCTTGCAAGTATTTATTACAAACCTAAGTTGTTTGTAGTAGTACCTACAGTGGTGGCCCAGTGGTAACGGGTGCAACTTATACATTTTAAGTCGTGGGTTTCAACCCAGGCAGGCGCTTTACTTTATGTAAATTATTTCATCACCACTGCTGCAATACGGTGAAAAACAACATCGTGAGGAAAACAGCATGTCCTAGAACCAAAAAAGTTGGAAGACATGTGACATCCACCAACTCGCATAGGGTCCGCGAGGTGGATTACGGCCCATTTTCCTCTCACAGAGAGGAGGCCTATCCCAGCAGAGGGGATCATTAAAAGGCTGACTAAACTACTAAGCTAAGTCGTTTTTCAATAACCCGACGACTCGCAATCATTTTACAAAACAGAATAATTGATAACAACTTAGTGAAGTGATATAAAATTAGCATAGTAACTTACAAATTAATAGAAATAAAATTAACCTGATTGTTTTAAAATATTTTTCCTCAAGTATTTTGTCAATATATTAATTGACCACAAGTTATAGCCGAAAAAGGATATCCTGTGCCTATAGTAACGAGTGGTTAATTAATTTTATCAGTATTTAACAACGAAATAACTTAAGCGACATTGGATATTCGTGTGACTATAATTTACGTCAGGAGAAAGGAAAAAAACAGGAAATAAGGTTAAGGATTTGGTGATAAACGATTATTTTGCTGACGTCAGAACACAAATTTAACACAAACAAGCCACACAACTTGTTATGATTTTGCCCGAGGAGATTAATTACGAGTTACCATCATCATCAGCATCTTTAGGGGATGAATTTACAAAAATCCTTCCTTGCTCACCTAACTCCGTTGTAACTGTAAGGAACACTTAAAACATATTCCTAGACACTGCCAAATAACGCACAGGCTGAATGACTGGGTCATTCAACTTGTGCGTTTTTTGTCAGTAAATTTATGTTTTTTACTAAGCGAACGTTTAATTAGACAATTTATGCCTTTCTCTAGCTCAAAATTTAAAAAACAAATGTTTTCTTTTACTTTTTTTCTTTGGGACCGCAATTCACCGTATTCACTTAACGAATTTATTTTACAAACAATATTAATTGATAACAAAGGAAGGAGCAGTTCCCGAGATAAACGTACACACGGCTATGAGATTATTTTTAGAGTGTCCGTAGAGTTTCTTGCACGTTCTTCTCGTACTTCGTAGATCAGAGATCTGCGTTTTGAGGCGTGCAACTTAGACTGACGGACCTTGAAAAGTTAAAGTGTCTGTACCTATGGTTAGTTAAAATAAATGTTTTGAGTTTGTTACAAGCTTTTTTTGAGTTCAGTACATATGTCTACCAACAAACCAACAAAACAATATTTTTTTTACCAAAAAAAGAAAAATAACAACTATTAGGTAAATTCGTCAATCTCACATAACACAATCCAAATCTCCCCAATAACAGCTCCCGCACAATGATATGGAAAAATATCGTATTTAATAACTAACTAAACGGGGAGTCGAACCGGGGACCACACTATGAGGGTGCTTTATTAAAATATGTTAGGCTACACGTATTTACATATGCTCACCACTAAACCGAGCATGACGGATAGGATTTCACGGTTTAATAAGGGTCTTTGTACAGGACAACTTAAGTAGGGCTAACAATTTTGTTACTAGTCAAAAGCGGGTATTATCCTTTCACTTGCTTGCCTGCGGCCTACCCCGAAAGAACCGTGCATTTCTTAATCGACTTCAAAAAGAAAGAGGTTATCAATTCGGATGTTTGTATTTTTTTTTATTTATGTTCGGGCATATCTCCGTCATATATTGACGGATTTGCAAATTTCTTTTTTTGTTCGAAAGGGGTTTGTTTCGAAATGGTCACATTTAAATTTCATATAGATTTGATGATGGGTCTCGGAGATAGACAACGGAACTGTTCAAAAATTGACAGCAAATCAACTGCGATTGCTGCTATTGTATGTCCATGAATTGTCAACCACAGCTAAAAAGTGAAAAATAAAAAACTTTTTTTACAAAAAAAAGGAAACGACATCCAAAAAAAAATACAAAATAACTTACATTTCGGCAGTCGGTGTTAAAAAACGAAGACACAAAACCAGGAACACCGACTTCCGAAATTAAAGTTATTTTTTACTTTTTTTGGAAGTCGGTTCCATTCACGAGTTCCATTTTTTTTAAAATAGTTTTTTTCGGAATATAAGTAGACTTTTACTTTTATAAAACCACGTGTCTCCAACACGTGGTTTGTTTTCAGTGGTCACTTTCACCTGTTTTCGAATAATCCCCTATAGAATCAGTTTGTTTTTTTATAAACTGCCCACAACTTTCAAATGCAATCTAAGAAAACAACTAACATGCCGTGGACAAAAAGTGTGACGCAAAAAGATAACAGAAAGACATGACGTCATTCGCAAATATTCTAGGCAAGCTTGCCAAATCATCGACACCCACGGGTATAGTACACCCACATTTCACCAGTTACGTCCCATGTAATAGAGGGCGAGGCATCAACCAGACAGAAAAATCCAATTAAACAAAATAACGTGAACACATTCGCAAGAAGTTGGTAGAATCATCACAGCGTTGATTTTTTGGATTCGGTTTTCACAATAGCATTTTTATTTTGTATCTACCTACATAAATGAATATTAGATACATACCTATGTACCTATGTATGTATTTATTATTGTATTTCTTTTCAGTTGGTTTTTCCGTAACGTTGCACCTGCCATGTTTTGTTTCGGTTCGAGGTTCGTCATCAGGTTCGAGAAGGCGATTTCAAAAATATAACTCACTAAAATGTAAAAAAAATTAAAATGAATAGTTTAAAAAAACCCGATTGTATAAAACAACTAAAAAGTTCCAAACAAGTCCCTTTTCAAGCAGTCTGTTGCAGTTGGTGGCATGGCATGGGTTTTTGGCGGGATTTTCTCGAGTGAAGTTCAGTGGCTGTTTTAATTAGATATTGTGATGTAAAATTGGTGTAGTTTTGTGTCTCAAATGTCTACGCAACTGGACAATATGTGGAATCATTGAAACAGGCGCGATCTCAGTAAATTGGAGCTAAGAATTTATTTGTAGTAAAGAGTACCTCAGCGAAGTTTGCCGAGAAAGCTGACTCGAAACATTTGTTGCCAAATTCTGCAAAATACATTAGAATGTGTTACATCTGCATTCTAATGGGGAAAAATAAAAAGTGTGAGTGATCAAATTAAGACTTAGCTTAAAGGTCTTGTGTAACCAAGCCAAAAAAAAAGTAAAAAAAATAACGGCAACCAACTTATTTTTTTCAAAAACCCGCTCCTACCCCTACTGCTTTTAGGCACGAAATGTAGTGTATTTTGCACTAGTACGTAAAAATACGCGACCCATTTTTCACAATAATTTGTAACTAAATATTATTTTCATAAAGTTTTTGTTTATTTGTATGTAGTATGTATCTAAGTATGTATTTATTATTGTATTTCTTTTGAGTTTGTTTTTCCATAACGTAGCACCGGCCATGTTTTGTTATGCACAACCATTTTTTTTTGTCTGCACCATCCTAAGATCGAGTGACCAGAACCATATACTTAGCAGTGCAGCAAGGAGCGCTTGTGACCATTAAACTAACGATGCAGTTCACTAATAAAACTTCATCATCAAAATCAATTTCAAATAATACACACGTGTCTAACAATATTCAAAACTAGCAACCCTAATCACAAACAGTGAACCGAAATGCGTGTTAAAACAATTTTATTCAATAACTCGACAATTTAATTGTGGAACCATTGAGAGCGCGTGTGTCGCAGCCCTAGTTATTTATGTGTTAGTTCAATATTACGCAATCAGTGTACTGCGGGCCTTAGGAGGATAGGGCTGGCAGGGATATGGATTGGGTGAAGCTTTTTGTGGCTTGATAATCGAATTCATGTTTAGAAAAAAAAAATTGCGACTTGTGTGTTATTTTTCGTATGTTTTAACTTACCACAAATAATAGAATTGTTTTCTGTATTAAAAAAAAACTAACAAACCCCTTTCGAACAAAATAAGAATTTTGCAAATCCGTCAATACATGACAGAGTTATAAATATAGAACACATATAAAAAAAAAATATATATAAGCATCCGAATTGATAACCTCCTGCTTTTTGAAGTCGTTTAAAAACACATTTTATTTTTCGTTTCTCAGCAAAACCTTTAATTTGATACCCGTATCATGGGAAGGCATACAAAATACCTAGTCCACCAACTATTGGAGTACGCGCCGATTCTCTTGTTCAATAACTAAACTAAAATTAGAGAATCGCTATCTTTTACTAAAAGGCAGTGCGAGAAAAGGACGGCTATAGCTATGAACTAAGATAGAGATGTCAAACTAGCTTACGCCTTGCGACGCGTGCGAACGCCCGCAATGCAGTGTATTTTGCACTAGTGCGGAAAGATCCGCGAGCCACTTTTCACAATAATTTGTAACCAAATATGTTCATAATCCACATACTCCACATATTCTAATAAAATATAGTAAGATGTGTTAAATTAATAACACTTCTGTTAATTATCTGGTAAAAATTAAAGTTAATGGCTACGTACGATAAATGTTTGTCATTACCCGGGGGGTTGGCGCTGTCCGAAATACAGGTTTTGCCTAGTTCGACTACAGATGCTTAACTCATTTGTACTCAAAAATATCCTATGTTTAATTTGTAAAATATGATTAAGTTTTTTGAAATAAATAAATATTATTTTTATTATAAAGATTTACTTATTATTTTCAGTCTTTTGGCTCTAAAACGGCCGGACCTCGCTTTCGGCACGTGCGTTTATTCCGCCTCGACTGCAATGACAACTTTGCCCACTTGTGTCAGTTTTCATTACGTCGTGTTTTCTAAAGTATAATATACAAAGATTAAGTACTATTAGTAGGAGGTAGAATACTAATATTATTGTGAAATATTGCAAAATATTACACAAAACAGTAGGTATTTCAATCCCACTTAGATACAATATTTCCAACAGGAGAATGATTGGAAAATCCTTTTTGATTTCCGGCACTTTGTGGTTTAATACTACTATTTATAGAAATAACAAAGCCTTTAATGATATAGCTATGGACTTATGAGTACTACAAGCGTTTGATTAGATTTTTTTTAGAGGTCAGATATTTTTTTTTTTTTAATTTATTATTTCTCCCTTTTTATGCCGCTTGTATATATTTTATTTATTTTCTTTTAGCTTGTAAATAATTACTTTGTAATTATTTGGATTAATTAGGGTTTGTCAAGAAAAGAGAGAAAAATTGTTTATTCTGCACAAGCAAAACGCACAAGAAAAATTAGACTAAATAACATAAACATACAAGGAAGCCAAAAGCCTCGTATTCAACCAAATATTTTTGTTCATTGCTTGATAAGATTCTTTGTTGTTCACCTGTACTTAGGTATTAATTTAAGTTAATATCTGTTCCATTTTGTCCACAATGTGTTAGCATTTAAAAACAATGTTATTCCCAACGTTAAAATTAAATTAAATTCAAATCAATTAAAACAAAAAACCATTTGAGCCGTATAATGTTCCCACTGCTGGGACTCAGGCCTCCTCTCTAGTAAAGCGCCTGCCTGGGTTTGAACAAACGACCTACAAACTCGTAAGTCGGGGCCGGTACCATCACTGCTCTCTAAAACAATAAAGATTCAATTAAATTCAAAAATTGATAATGATTTAAAAAGTTTAACGAAAAGCTTTTGGAAATCGGTTCTAGACTTCCAAAAAAAAACAAAAATGTACAAAATAACTTTAATTTCGGAAGTCGGTGTTTAAGGTTAAATTTCTTCGTTTTTTGACACCGACTTCCGAAATTAAAGTTATTTTTCACTTTTCAGTTGTGTTTCCCCATTAAATGTAAACAATGCATATTTATACGGTAGCAGCAATCACGGTTAATTTGCTGTTATTTTTTGAAGAGTTCCGTTGTCTGTCTCCAAAACTCTTCATCAGATTTAAATTATGAAATTTAAATGGGACCATTTCGGAATAAACCCCTTTCGAAAAAAAAAATTGCAAATACGTCTATAGTATGACTTAGTATACCTACGCCCGAACATACATAAAAAAAATAAACATCCGAATTGATAACCTTCTCCTTTTTGAAATCGGTTAAAAAAATTAAAATAAGTCACGTTTAAAATGTCAGTAATTTTCAAAACCGATGAGGTTATACTTACTTAAATTCCAATATCAAATTTCGACAACCCTACGTTACTAGATTGTATAGGGGTGGCAAAGTGGCCTATAATAGCTCGACATAATGTGTTTAAACGAATGATCATCGCATTCGACTCGAAGTCGGATACAACACATTTAAGGTTTCATTATCGCCTTTATTTTGGGAACTTTTCGTTTATTTCCGATAGAAAGGGCCTTTTTAATAATAGGTGTTTGATCTTTAAAAGAGTTAAGTGAAAAGCTTTTTATTGTGCAGCTAATTTATTATGTTTTCTTAATAGTGTTACTGTTTTAGTCCGCTTTTTTTAGTTATAAAAATAACTGCTGTCGAAAGGACATTTTTTTCATTTTTTACATTATAGTCCAAGATCGTGAAAGAAAGAAACGTGGTCGCTCACAATGGGCCTCATCACAAGGCTTACAATCACCCAAGGAGCAATGGAGAGGGCAATGCTCGGAGTTTCCTTGCGTGATAGAATTAGAAATGATGATATCCGCAAGAGAACTAAGGTTACCGACATAGCCCGAAGAATCGCCAAACTGAAGTGGCAGTGGGCAGGCCACATTGCTCGCAGAACAGATGGTCGATGGGGCTGAAAAGTTCTGGAATGGCGACCGCGTACCGGAAGACGCAGCGTTGGAAGGCCTCCCACAAAGTGGACCGATGACCTGGTGAGGGTCGCGGGTAGCCGATAGATGCGAGACGCACAGGAACGACCATCGTGGCGCCAATTGGGGGAGGCCTATGTCCAGCAGTGGACGTCTTTCGGCTGAAATGATGATGATGAATATGAGTCCAAGATCTCAAAGCCGCCCGCCAGGCATTACATATTTTCTTATTAACAAAATGTGTGGGATTGGGTAGTGTTACGTAATCTGAACGTGCGCTAACCTACCAGCTTGGGCCAACGGCCAATTACAACCTGTAGATTTTTATTTTCAAAATTAGTTATCTTCGTTTCTACTCGATAGATTCTTTTGGTTTAAACTCTACAGGACTCCACCAACCCTTACCTGTGTCCCGGTGCGTGTTTCGCGTATCCGAGTCCTGGTTTTGGAATAAATTATCTAAATTTTTCCTCAAAAAACTGGTTTTTTGCACACCATGCAAAATTTTTGTTCTATCAAAATTTTTATTTCAGCACAAATAGTTAGCCCGCGCGGAGACGCAACTTTTGACACCCCACACGTGAGCCTAGCTCTCACGAAACGTCAAAAAGTTTTTTAGTAATTTAATAAACCTAACAAGGCATTTAGCCCCCTCCCAAATCATCGCAGATTTTCGTTTTCATTATTATTTACTCCTATTAAAAAACATGGCCAAATTTCAGCCTTGTGAATATGACTCGAGGTGGCGACCAGCCCTTAGATTATTACAATAACAAATTAGGTGTTAAAATATTATTAAATTATAATTTACTTACATCACAGATACTTAATATAAAACTAGAGTACATCCTCATCCCATACAAAGAAACGGTACCGCCATAACTACGGGTTATCGACTGGCACAAGCAACTTTTGTTCTTCGTTCGGCCCCGCCTCTACACCTCGCTAGATAGTCTTAGCAGCGACTTGAATGAATTAACTTAGTCTTACCAATATTTTCTCACACATTGGGAATTATTTTATAGTATTTTTGGCACTTCATAACAGTTGCCAATGATAAACTCTAAAACTTCAAACAGCGCCATCTATTGGTACAAGAAATATAAATGTCTTAGGATTCGTTCCAATAATAATCTAAATTTGAATTAGGAGCCAATTATTCCACAATTTTAGACAGTTTATTATATACTGTTTTTACCATATTTTTATTTTCAAAATATTAATTTTACTTAATCTTCAAAAAGAAATCGGTGCATATTACGTCATCTATTGAAATTGATTTGAACTAAATTTTCTTTGTTCGAGGTTAGACCCCGTGCTATATTTAACAATATTCTGAAAAACAGCACGCAAACTTAAATAAAAAAGAATACCAATTCGTATATTACGTAACTTTTGCGCCTGTTATCGGTTAATTGACCGTTGGCCCAAAACTAGCATGAATCCGTACCTACCTACGTTCAAAGTAATTACTAACACTAGATACTCAATCCCATATGTTTTGGTAATCAGAAATTAAGTAATATCGTGCAACCCTCGGATCTCCATCTATTAGCTAACCTAACCTAACTTTACGTACTTATTCATCTAAACTTGTACCTACCAACATCAGATGATGTAAATGATAAACAAATAAACATACTTTTGTTTAGATTGAATAAAATTTTCACACTATTGCATAACTTATAAGTACAAGTTCTTCCAACTTAAAAAACCTAAGTGTTGCTAAAACATTATTAAGTAATGACGGGCGGGTTCTGAGGAACTGTCTGTACAATTGGCTGACTTTGGATTTGATTTGAACACGATATATTTACCTACCTTCAAATCAAGTCAAAAGTTACTTTACTATAATATACATCTTTAATTCAAACTTGTCTCTCGAGGGGCTCCTAGCAGAGTAAGAGAGGCACAGTTTGACCGATCAAGGTTAAGCTACGCTTGCCGAGGTCGGTCCGAGGATGGGTGACCGTTCCTGTAATCTTGAGACCCCTCCGTGCCTCGGATAGCACGTTAAGCCGTAGGTCCCGGCTGTCATGTCTTCATGATTTGACAGTCGTTATCGGTCAGAGGCTTGAAAGTCGATTTCACCCAGTCTTACCAAGGGATACCGGTGTTTCCCCAGTTACTGGGTTGTGGAGGTCAGATAGGCAGTCGCTCCATGTAAAATTCTGGTATTCAGCTGCATTCGGTAAGACAGCAAACCGAGCCGACCCCAATTTACTTGGGAAAAGGTAAGGCAAGATAATCATTCGGGCTTTCTGACCTTTTTGTAAATTTTTATCCTTTAACTTTTTTTAAGCAATGTGTGTCAGTTATTTCAGAGTAGGTACTTCCCACCGAGGATAACAAACAGCTAATTAACAGGTAACCAATCATTTTATCACAGTAATTATCAAAAGCAGGAAAATTATTTATATAATATTTTCGTTAATTCCCGCCATTAGACCATTTTGCCGCGCAAACATGGCGTCATGCGTCAGCTTAAAAACAGATATTAACACAAAATGGAACAAATATAATTACTATTAATTACTCCAACAGTTATTTACGTAATTATTTGAATTTTTTCCTCTAATTAATTCATTCCAATTATTTTTATCGCGAAGTACGTAATAACGAAGTAATATCCTGTTTATGATAACATGCATAAAGTCAAAACAAGGGATTTTATATTAAAATACTGCGTAATGGATATTGTACTAAGCGACTAAATACGGAGTTTCCTGTTTTGTGAGTGTAACTGCCGAAAATAGTTGGAATATCGATTAATTAAGACCAATTGCATCAGTTTCACACAAAAGTTTATAATGGGTCAAACTTTTTCCTTAATTCTCTTTTTATGTGGTACAAAATAATGTGTAGTTTTATGTGAGTTGCCCTCAATTGTAGTTTTTAATTTTTTTCAATATCTTTTAGGTGTGATACTCCTACCTACTCCTGTTTATGGGCAACCTTCATTAAGGAACCATCTTGAAATATTTTAAAAATTCGACTTTAATGTACTCGACAAAATGTGGGAAACAGTTGTTTTTTATTTTTTGGTGAAAATTGGTTTTAATCAACTTTATACATCTTCTTAGTAGGTACTTTCAACCACTGAAATTAGGTAAATCTCATGAATGCCATCAATTTCATGATCGCTATACTAAGTACCATGACATGCTACCAACATAATAACACAAATCAAATGATCCCCAACGCACAGATAATAAATATAAGTAACACAGCTAATTCAAAATCGGAACATATCTCCCAAAGCGTTGGTGAACGATTGTTTAATGTACCAGAAGTGAGCAAATTCGTTTTTAAACGGCTATCAGCCGGTCATTATACGACTGTGAATGACAAGAATTGTACGTCACTGCTGGTTTCGGGTAGGGTGACAATAATTTCCTAGGATTTGTAAATGTTTGCCCAGGGGTTGTGAATAAATTCGAAACACAGTTACCGCGTCCCTGGGCACTCAGGGCAGGAAAGGAACAGGGGTGGGTTTTAGTCAGTAAGAGCAGACTCGCTCTGGGTGGAGCGAGAAGGCATGTCAGAACATGCCTACTCGCTCCACCCAGAGCGGGAGATGTCATTGGATTTCCCCCCACGAAAAAAAAAAAAGATTTGTAAATGTTACGTTTAGTTAATCAATCACGTCTCAACGGCTTGGATTAGAATATTTTTTTCCGGTAGTACGTTCTCGTGGTGTAATTTTAGACGTCCTACATGCGGGTGAAGACGCTGGCAAAAGTTAGTTAAGTATAAGCTAATTTTCCATCAAATTTAATGAAGTATTTTCATCCGGATCTGTACTTCCTGAGATTACCCCGTTTATTTATTTTTTGGGGGAGGAAATCATGAAATAACTTCTCCCGCTCTGATCGGAGCAAGAGGGCTGTCAGACTACTTTAGCCACGAGCCTGGAAGTATGGATTCGATTACGATAATTGTTCTACTGTGCCGAGTACCACAGCTATTTATTTTGGAATAATACACGGTTCCTGAGACATAGGCTACGAGGCGAAGCTGGGAGATAGCCATTGTGATTTGATTTGCTAATTTATATGAAGATTAGGTTACTTAATTGGCAAAGTTAATTTTTACCCACTAGAAAATTAGTCTAAATAAAACACTTATTTTATGTTTTCTGATAGCTACAACCCGGGGATATTTAAGACAAGAGTGAATAGGTTACTTCTAGGCAAGTGTGCTCCCTTCCATCCACTTAGGTGAAATAGTAGTGAAACACGAGCCTATCAATAGTTAATAACAAAAAGTACCTGTTAATTCTGCCTACAGGATAAGGTACGAGGTAAATTTTACTAACAAAATACGCTTTTGGTAGTGTATTCAATGCATTTACAACACATTTACCTGTACGTAGGTACACTAATTTAGATAATAAAACACAAATTTAAAAAAAATATGCTTATGCTTAATTAAATGGGATTGCAACAACTCAAAATACGAAAATACGGAGGTTAAAGATATTCATAACACATAATAATTTTGGGAATAATAAAGTACCACATGATTCATGGTAAACCCGGAGATTGAAGCACTGCCTAAAATTACTTTGCCATAAAAGGAATATCGGAAAAAATTAAATACATACTTATACCTGTTTTTAATTTTCATTAGTTTAGCTTAATCGCTATGGTATATTGTATACGTCATCGATAAAGTAAAAATACTCATCTTTAGTTTTATCAAGTCTTGACAGACATTTTCGTTGATTTTCTCATTAAGTTATCAATATAAGTTTTTTTTTATCTAGCCTGAACAGTCCCAAATACTGGGCAAAGGCCTCACACATTCCTTCAACTGCCAAAACTTTAGTCCCGTATATCGCAAGACTGAAGCCCTGACACAGCTAGACAGGCTCGCGGCAGACCGTAGTGAAAATGGCGGGACGCTTCCTGGCGAATAGACGTGAAAAAGCACAGCTAAGAGAGAATTTTGGTATAAAATTAATGATTGTTGGACTGTTAATTGTAATTATATTTGTAAAAACTCTTAATTTGCTCTAGTTTCATATCTGTTATAACAGCTTTTTAATTCTTAAATTTTTATACAACACACCACCATATCCTACTAACTTAAGTATGGTCACCCTAACCAGTAGTATATTAAGTACTCTTAATAATGGGACAGTTTAACAATAGGTGTACGTTTGTCATCTCACACAATGGACCTCGCAGCATCCCAAACGATTGTGTTTGGACATCTGGGGTCTCATATCGATCGATAAAACGTGGACACCCTAGCTATTCTATTTTTAGCTACGTCATTTTGCAACTTAAGAATGTGGTCTTTAGCGAATTTATCATTCAGTCATTCGTTCTTTGAATGGGTGAATGGAAAAGGTACTTAAAACAAATTAGAAACGATTTTTCATTTGTTATTGCGACGGAATATGAGGGGATTGATGGCAGGCATTTTAATTCATTTTGCCCGATCTTTATGTGGTTCAACTTTATAGATGTTGTTAAAGGACTAGGTCAAAAAAAGAACAGTTTCAACAACAACAAAATATTAAGTATTACAAGCTCCAGGAAAATTGAGTACCTAAATAATTATTTCAAACCAATAAAATTAAATAACTAGCTTCCATTTCAGCGTTTTACAGTATCATAAATAACGCTCGAGAATAACATCGATACTCCTACTTATCACCCAATTTCCAACTTGTAGAACATAAACTCGCTTAACGAGAAACGGGCATTAAATTTTGAACAGGCCAGTAATCATACGAACACTTTAAAACACCCTACCTCTAGTAATTATCCACTATAACTAGACCCCCCAAACGATCATTATTTACCCCCCTTTACATAAATAATTACCCCACAAGAAGGGGCAGGAAGGTCACTCTAAAACGGTCGAAGGGTAAGCTCCCCCGTTGTTGGCTACCCTATTAAGTGATGGGTAATTTAGGAATACATAAAGTACATAATAGGGTCCTTAACTTCGGCTTAATGAGGTGAAAACGGGACCGTTTACCCTGTTGGTACCGCGTTAATGTTCGTTCAATCGTTCAATGTGCCAAATATAGAGCATTTGGCAATTCACGTGATATTTCAAATCGATAATGTTGGTATCGAAGAGTAAGTTTAAGGGTAATCGAGATGTGAGTAGATTAACGAATTGAGAAGGTTAATTAATGTAAACGGCTATACAATGACTCGAGAACAAAGTAACATTACATTCCATTAATTCTGGCAAGCTGTTTGCAATGTAGCTTTGTTTTTTTTCGTAATAAACGACCCAGGTGTTAATTTAATTAGGAAAGTAATTAAAACACAGGCTACATCAACTACAATGGACGATTTAATTACCAGAGACGTGAAAAATTAAGTTACGGCAGTTACGGAGTAACTACATAATATATCCAGAATAATCGTATTCAAACCGTGTTTAAGCACCCGTATCACACGAGATAACATTGAGTATAACTAAACCATTATACTATCAAACCGTCACACACAAAATCACCAACCCTTTAATTTTTTTCAAACAAATCTAACAAAAGCGTTGAAAAACGTAGCTCTGCAGATGTTCACAACATTTTATTACGATTTAATGCCATAAATAATTTGATTAGTCGCGTATTTATCAACTAAGGACCATCTTCATGGAAAAACGTCACCCATTCATGACCTCCCTTGCTCTAAAGACTTTTATATGGGGTCTTTGGGACCCCATTGAAATGAACAACCGTTTATAAGCCACTAATGTTATCTAGACATCTTCACGGGAAAGAAGATGTCATAAAACTTTTTTTATACAACCTTTTTGCTGTCTTAAGTTTAAAATTCACTGTATTTTCGCACTTAACTCTCTAAAAATAAGAGCGAAATAGTAAATTACAGAAATAGTGTAAGATTGTTGGATCTATGACATTTTTTTCGCATTTTCAAAAGAGAATTCGTTTATCAAAAGGTGTAAAGACGTCTTTTGTTGACAAAAATGTATTTTTTGCGAATCTGTGGAGCACGCGTTGAAAATTGACTCGATCAATGGATTTTTAAAAACTGTCGGGATTATCTTGTTCTCTTTTGTACAAATATTTATGAAATCGCTGTTTCTAAAAAAATGTGTCTTTGTCGGTGTTTTTAATTTTATTTAACATCAAGGTGTTTAAACATCACGGCATTTTAAACCGATACATAAAATAAAATAAAATCAATCAAAACTTTTCACTCAAATGAAATTAAGTACCAACCATGTTTTATAACTGTGAAATAATATTTTTCGCAATCTGATAATTTATGATAATTTGGACAACTAACAAGAAAATTGTTTTGAAGCTTCTTTAAGTATTCATAAAATCATCAACGAACACACAAAAAATTACTCAATCGACGTAAAGGCAATCCGAAAGCACTTCACTCGGCAATCATAAGCCCCGGACCACACACGTCGACAAACGAAACATACAGTAAAAGGTGCTAATGCGAAAACAACACGTTCCTTTTTCGTAAAAACAAACATGGCGCTTAAAACACCATAATCTCTTTACCCGGCGCCCCGACTATTTGAAAATCGAACTAGTTACACTTCCCTATTCAAAAATTGTTACACGTTCTTTGTTCGGACAATATTTGTTGGGCGTATAATGCGACCAAATTTTCAAGACCCGCCCTTGTTTTAAAGGGCTGTTAAAATTAAATAAATCGGAGTGTCTACTAAAAATGGTTCGGTTAAGTGATGTGGTTAAGTGGAGACTTGATGTTTGGTTGTTTTAGGGCTCTGTTTGTTTTCGGGCTTTAAACACGACTCGTCTTAACAAGGTGGGTTTATTTTTATCTGTTCCACAACAAAGAGACTGTGGTAGCAGATTTTTTTTTTCTTGTCGTTGGGTACTGTCTACCTCCATAATGCTAAAGGTACATACGTATTACCACAGTCTTAGTGTTGCCATAATTCAGGCTTTGAGAAAACACGTTTAGTTTAATTCTCATGTGAATGTAGCCATTAGAATATTTACTGAACATAAAGGAATCTCTCTTCTTAACGGGAAATAAAGTGTCTGGTTAAACCTTCCCATTTTACGATTATACAAAATTTTTTCGAATCCGTAAACCACCTCTGAATGATTATTTTACACTATTCCCCGAAAATTATCAGAAAAGTAATAAAAACCCGAACAATAAATTAAAGAGAAACGAATATTGCCACCGTGGGGTGCGAAATTACCCCACGGCATAAAAATGCCACAATAATTCAGTGAGTACGCTGCCCTACGGATTCATTGTTCGCATTTATCATAATAAACTTGGCAATAGCAATAATGATTATTTAATAGATTCACTTCTTATTTGAAAATGATATTGTAATGTTTAGTTTAGTACCTTATTTGTGATGGAAATCAACTTATTCCGAATTAAACTCATGTTCAGACAAGCAAATTTTGTTTTTTTAGCTTTGTACAAATTTTTGTTTTGTTGTATGAAAATAAAATGAACGTCCGAATATAGAAATAAATAACTTTTTCCCGCAGCTTCGCTGCCATGATATTTCCCATTGAAAACGTGGATCCATGGAAATTTCTATCAGTGAAAAAAATAATCGTATAAATTACCTTATTAAGCATTAGTTTTTCTTTTTTTTTTAAAAAAAAAAAAAAAAAAAAAAAAACGTTGCCCCACACTAGGAATTACTCCTGTACCGTGGGTGCGTTCAAAAACATGTATACTCACATACAAAAGACACCCAGACCCGGAACAACTACCTGGTAGGTCATACAAATATTTGTTCCGTGCGGGGATCGAACCCGCGACACGCAGCGCAGCAGCCGAACGCCCAACCACTGCGCCAACCGTGTCGTCAAAAGTTTAAACTAGCTTTTTCCGGCAACTTCGTCCGCGTCAAGCTCGTAAAACTGCACAAATAAATCACCATCCCTAGGATTGACAGCTAACCGTAATACATATTGACATCAGCCAGAAACAGTTTGAATGTAATAAAGAAAAATAAATTTTACGGTTATTCGTGCATTTTTTCCAATTTTTCTCTAAATAAGAACCTTCCTGAGACTTCAACGAATACTTAGTTTACAAAATTGGTGCAGCCGTTCACGAGTTTTTGCGCTTAGCAACACACAACACATTTACCTACCCATTTGTTTTTAGATATCACAGACTTTTCGTGTCGACTAGACAAAAAATAACTTTTTTACAGTAAAAACCGACTTCCAAAAAACAAAACACACTAAAAATTATAAAATAACTTTAATTTCGGAAGTCGGTGTTTGCATTTTATATCTTTGTTTTTTGACACTGACTTCCGTAATTAAAGTTATTTTTGAATTTTTAGTGTAAGTATTTTGTTTTTTGGAAGTCGGTTGTTTTTTGTAAAAAAGTTTTTTATTTATAACTTTTTAGTTGTTATACCCCAGAACTAAAAACGCCAATAAAATGGAACGTGGAATATAAACATACTCATAATTGGAGAAAACCAAAACGTCATCGAGGTATACGTAGTTTTCGTTTTTGTTCAGTTTTTAAAAAAGCGCAGAAGCAATTTTGATAAAATTTATATGGGTGATCCCATATAAATTTCCTCCTCGGGAGTATATTCCTTCGGATAAGAAAAGAATTTTGAAAACCGGTCCACAACTGACGTAGAAATCGGTGGTCATACATAAAAAAAAAATACATACAGTCCAACATAGAACCTCCTCCTTTTTCGAAAGTCGGTTCAAAATTCTGCAATTTCGAAGATCTGGGTTCCGTTTTAAACAATTGAACATCATTGAACGTTCCACTCAATGCTACTCGTAACTTCTACTTTCTTTACGACAGACAAAAAATACTGAGGGCAGCTAAATTCAATATTCAACAATTTCTTCAAACGATAGAAATTATCTTCAGAGATCAAGAACATGTAGGTCTTGCGTAGTTTTTGTGAAAAACCCTTATTAGTAAGTACACCGACAGACGGATACTGGTGTCATTTCTTAGGTTATTCAGCTTTCGTTGTACTGAACTGACTAGCAAACAATGGGTATGTCAGATCCTTCATAATAGCGATTACAGATTAGATTGGTCTTAATTTCTGTATTCGTTTCCGAGTAACAAAGGAAAAAGCAAAAAGCCTTGTGAAGTGAAAATGAAAACTAATGAACCCTAGGTTTCTAAGTCATTGACGCATTACAAATTAGACACAAGTCAAGTGAGCATCGAAACCATACTCTCCGCGATCTGCTACCAAAGGATACTAAGCTACTTTGGTCATATCGCCCGGAAACAACTAGAAATCTTAGAAAAATTGGTTGTAGTGGGAAAAATAGATGGAAAAAATATTATTTTCAAAAAACCCGACTGTAAACACAACTAAAAAGTTCCAAACAAGTCACTTTTCAAGCAGTCTGATGCAGTTGGTGGCTGTTACTTTAGTTCAATTATTGATTTCATGCCACCAACTACATCAGACTACTTTAAAAGTGACTTGTTTAGAACTTTTTAGTTGTTTTTTACAGTCGGGTTTTTTGAAAACATATTACATTTACATTTTAGTGAGTTATATTTTTGGAATCACCTCCTCGAACCCTTTATTTTGATCATCATTCTCCAGCCCTTATCCCAATTTATTTGGGGCCTTCCCCTACTCTTATAGCCATCCACATCCACACACAAGACTTTCCTCACGACATTTTCTTCATTCCTCCGCATCACATGCCCATATCACGACAACCGATTTCCACACAACTTTTCAGTCAGCGGTGCCACTTTGATACCCCACTTAATATAGTTCAACGACTTTATTTTTTTTCTTTTTGACAATATGGCGTCTGGTTGTCACCATATTGTATCTTGATTACTGTCATGTCTTTAGTAGCACTCGCAAGATTTGGACGAATCAATTGACGTAAGCATTATCAAAATCGGCCCACGCGTTTGGTCTCTATAGTGCCACAAAGGAACAAACATACATACATAGGCTGCCTCCCTTGCGTCGCGCAGTCAGGTAAAAGACCGCACGGGCGTTCGCCTACTCGTTGTTCAGGCCAGATCAAGGAGACTCTGTGACCACTGCCTTGAGAAGACCCGAAGACAGAGTGGCTTGGAAGCAGCTTGTCAGTGAATCTGTAAAAGTTTCCAGGACGGGCACGTCCCTCAGCAATGAACAAAACAAATAAGAAGACAAGCGATATTTTTTTTGCGGTTGTCTTAACTTCACTCGACCCATCGTAGCAGCTAACGCACTTCTGACAACTTGTCACATTTGCGATCGTTTTCGTTCCGGAAACCTGGCTTTTAAGAGAGCTATGGTGTAAATTGACAAATGTAAACCATTCCATAAATATGCCAAATGCTAGAATCACTGTCCAGAAAAGAACTAATGCCCGGTAAGTATAGTCTTCTTCAGTAGACGAATTTATATATCAATTAGTACAAAACAATTTTTGAAGTGAAAACTTTTTTAGGCGCGTTGGGCAGTTTTGAGATGGGAAAAACAATTGAACTCGCGCGCGACCGACACCGCTACGCGTCGTAACACTCGTAGTGGATCGCGAGGCGCGTTGGGCATTTTTGTTCATGTTTTTTGTTTTCACTTCTGACGGTAGGTAAGTACTCCCGGAGTGTTAAGTTATTTTATTTCCTAATTCGGGTATCCTTCCAATATATAATATAAGTTACATGCAATAAACTAATAAATAATTTAAAAGGTATATACAGACCGATAATTAATAATATGAATGCAAACTAAGTATTTTGATCTGGCTCGCGAGGTTATCGACTTGTGGTCCCGGTAGATACAGTAGTCATTGTGCCGATAGTCGTACTAGTGGCTTATTAATAGCCAAGAACTTCGACCAACATCAATGAGGAGGCTCTCGTTGAGCAGTTGGATCAAGGGCTTGATGACACGGACAACGCGCATAATGTTAGGAGATTCCTCTCTCAGGAGCCCTGGCCACCGGCAGCTTGAACCCTGTTCTCGATACCGGTGGGTTACTATTTTTTATAATGTTTTTTGAATGTTCTTTTTTTTAAGAAATATTTAATATGTGTATAGAAAAGAAAAAAATATTTGTTTGAAAAAAAAAACAAACTAATTGAGCATCAATAAATTCATCAAAATCGTTTTGAGAGGGAAAAGTGCCCAGAACATTACCTGCATTGCCACGTTGAATAGCAATGCTGATTCGTTGGCCAAAGAAAAGCCCAGCCCTCTAGTCACGTAAAGAGTCGGCTAGCACATTGCTGACAAACCGGAAAACTCGATGAGCACACGTTCCGCATGGTCCAGTGTTTCAACTCGAAACGGTAACATTAATTATATAGCCACAAGCTCATCTATCCCAATATCTCCTATCATATCATAGTCATCATTAAAGCCGAAAGACGTCCACTGCTGGACATAGGCCTCACCCAAGTCTCGCCACAACAAACGGTCCTGTGCGTCTCGCATCTCTCTCATATCGCATATCATAAATACGAAAGTTTGGATGGATTTTTGTACCCAATCACGCCAGAATGGCTGAACGGATCCGTATGAAATTTGGCACAGAGATAGATTATTGTCTAGAATAGCACATAGGCCATAATTTAAGCTATTTGGGCTAAGCACTAATTTCAGCGATTGAAGCCGGTGGCAGAAGATAGTCTATTCATATTTAAAGCACAGTTATTCCTGCATCGTTAAGTCAAACACCACAGCTTCCGCGCACTACAGAAGTGGCAATTGTGGAATATTAAGCCAGGGAATGTGTTTACGATGAGTACGATGACAGCGCACTGTGGGCTGTTTGGAAGTTATAAGGACAAAATTGTTTAAAGTTGAAGTATTTTCTTTACAACACTGAAAAGAAAATGCATAAAGGGAAGTATGAACAATTCTTTTTTTAATTTTTAACCGACTTCAAAAAAGGATGTTCTCAATTCGGTTGTATTTTTTTATGTTTGTTACCTCAAAACTCCGTCATTTATGAGCTGATTTGGAAAATTAAATTTTATTTGAAAGTATCTACCTACTTCCAAATAAGTCAAATTTATATCAGAATCCTGTTCTGATGATGGGACTAATGAATTGAGGGAACGCCTCAAAATTTAAAGGTATACTACTTAGAGCGATTTTAATATACCATCAAGAAGTCTTAATTACGATGAGATACACTGGCTATAAATGATTTAATGGTTATATTCTATAGGTACCTTATTATAGAACTTGCGAACTATTTAGGTTTAACAGTGGGTAACCACAACTAAAAAGAGAAATGTAAAACACTTTTTTCAAAAAAAACACAAAGGACTTTCTAATTAAAATAAATTTTTGTCGATGTTAGAACGTTACTTTTTCGAGAGGCAAAGGTCTATGCTGTCTATGTATCAACAAAATAAAAACAAATGTAAACAGAAACATGAAGGTTAACTAAAATCTGTAACTAAATTATAGCCTCAACTAACTTCAACTGACAAAAAATATTAACTTGTAAATTTTTTTTTATTTTTTGTTTTTTTTTTTTTGCTTTACCTATTTAAACCTTTTTACAAAATTTTATATCCTTTTATACATTTTTAAACAAACTAATAATAATAATATGTATAAACACGTAAGGAAACAACTCATTGGGCATCAAAAAAATCGTCCACATCGTTGTCAATGAGAAAAGTGCCCATGCTGATTCATTGGCCAAAGAAAAGCCAATTTACACAATAAAAATCATTTATGTCCACGTAATGTTACCACCAGCCCACTGTGGCCACGACGCGACGCACGTTTTATTACGTTACCGCTCTTCCACAGGGCTAAAGCTACAGGCTGTTGTGTGGACACCAGGAAATTACTACTGATTTTATGAGATACTACGTAATAGCGTGTTTATTCAACGTCGCTTCATTTGCATTAAAGTACTTGACAATACTATAAAGGTACTGTGATCTATAAGGAGATCGCAAGAATAACATAATAGTAAACAACATTTTTACAAAAAAAAAAAACAACCGACTTCCAAAAAGGATAAAAGACACTAAAAATTTTAAAATAACTTTAATTTCGGAAGTCGGTGTTTGTATTTTATTTCTTCGTTATTTGACACCGACTTCCGAAAATAAAGTTATTTTTAATTTTTTGTTGTTTTTTTTTTTGAAGTCGGTTGTTTTTTTTTCTAAAAACGTTTTTTATTTTTCACTTTTTCGTTGTTATATCCCAGAACTAAAAACCCCAATAACATGGAACGTGGAATTTATACATAGTCGTAATTGGAGAACACGTCATCTAGGTATACGTATTTTTCGTTTTTGTTCAGTTTTTCAAAAAGCGCTGAAGCAATTTCGATAAAATTTATATGGGACCACCTCGGAAGTATATTCTATCGGATAAAAAAGAATTTTGGTCCTCAATTGACAGAGTAATCGGTGGACATACATAAAAAAAAAACATACATATAGCCGAACATAGAACCTCCTCCTTTTTCGAAGTCGGTTATAAAAGGTTCCGATGAATTGAGAACTCCTCCTTTATGAAGTCGGTTAAAAAGCATTTATTTAAACAATCTTTCAAATACGTACACTAATATTATTTCGTGTCTGTGCTGTTAAGCGTCGAACGTTGACGAGGAACTATCGTCTCTCTGGAACAAATCCTGAAATAAACATATCTTGCTTTTCATAAAAATGCATTGTCGTCGGCACTGACCCAATAAAAACTTTTTTACAAAAAATACAACCGACTTCTAAAAATTGTAAAATAACTTTAATTTCGGAAGTCGGTGTTTGTATTTTTTTGTTTCTTCGTTATTTGACACCGACTTCCGAAATTAAAGTTATTTTACAATTTTTAGAAGTCGGTTGTATTTTTTGTAAAAAAGTTTTTTATTTTTCACTTTTTAGCTGTTATACCCCAGAAGTAAAACTAAATATTAAAGTTATGTGCGTATGTATACATATTTTTTGTTTATGTTGATTTTTTCAAAAACTTTCATTTTTTTCATTATCATCATCATCAGCCTTTTTAATGTCCTCACTGCTGGGGCACAGGCCTCCCCTCTGTGAGAGGGTGTGGGCCTTAATCCACCACGCGGGCCCAGTGCGGGTTGGTGGATGTCACATGTCTTCGATTTTTTGGTTCTAGGACATGGCGGTTTCCTCATGATGTTTTTCAAGAGCAGTGGTGATGAAATAATTTACACAAAGTAAAGCGCCTGCCTGGGTTTGAACTCACGACCTACAACTTGTAAGTCACGGCCAATATCACTGGGCCACCACTGCTCATCCAAACTTTCGCATTTATAATATTAAGTAGGATAACTTTAAGACGACAATTTGATTAAAGCATTGTTCTCCTTATTATTGCGCAAAAATGATTATTTTTGCTAAACATGCACCATAGACTAACAGTGGAAGTTCCATTTTATAAATCGATAAATATAAACATTAATTTCGCGTAATTCCCCAAAAAAACAAACAATGTTTCCTCTTGATATCGCTAACAACTTATTTTTCTCATCATGTTACCTTAAGGGATTTTTTTATTTGCTACCTTGACCGACGTTAATAACAATAATAATGTGGAAAATACTCGTCATTAAACCTATTGATTATTTTAACGATATAACCCTATTATTATTTACAAAATATAAGGATTCTAATTCGGTAAACATTGAACTAAGTACCAAGGTTGTGATAAAAACACAGGTAATACTACTTTTTGGAGTAGTCGGGTAAATACGCGGAATTTAGTCGAGTATCGTTTTTAGTATAGTATGAGCAACCAAAGTTGACGACCACAGACAAAAAACGATTTTAATATGAACAAACCGCGGTTACCGAAATAAGCGTAATGACGCTATAGAGACATGTAACAAAAAAAACAACCGACTTCCAATAAAAAAATACACTAACAATTAAAAAATAACTTTAATTTCGGAAGTCGGTGTTTGTATTTTACTTCTTCGTTATTTGACACCGACTTTCAAAATTAAAGAATTAAAGTCAGTGTTTGTATTTTACTTCTTCGTTATTTGACACCGACTTTCAAAATTAAAGAATTAAAGTCAGTGTTTGTATTTTACTTCTTCGTTATTTGACACCGACTTTCAAAATTAAAGTTATTTTTTAATTTTGTATTTTTTTATGGAAGTCGGTTGTTTTTTTTTTGTAAAAAACTTTTTTTATTTTTCACTTGTTAGTTGTTATACCCCCAGAACTAAAAACCACAATAACATGGAACGTGGAGTTTGAACATTTGGAGAACACCAAAACGTCATCAAGGTATACATATTTTTCGTTTTTATTCAATTATATAAAGCAATTTATATAAAATTTATATGGGACCATTTCGGAAGTAAGTATATTCTTTTGGATAAAAAAAGAATTTTGAAAATCGGTCCACAACTGACGAAGAAATCGGCGGACATACATAAAAAAAATTAAAAAAAGAACATACATACAGTCGAACATAGAACCTCCTCCTTTTTCGAAAGTCGGTTAAAAAGTGCACAAATTTGAGGTACTACACGGACCAGTGGTTAGCCCTATAAACTTTAAAAAAATAAATATTTATTTTTATTTTGTTTTACTTTAACAACAACGGCCATCGGCAATTTACATTAGTTTAAAACCGGTCAAGTGCCATAGACCGTACTTCATCTAAGTATTTTTTTTTTTTTGTATTTTGTACGAAATATAACAAGTACAATCATTTTATCAGTTGGGCGACTATAACTCTAATACTAACAGTGCTAACTTAGCCGTGATACTTTGCCTTTCAATTTCATTATGTATACTACTGCCTTGAATTTTTTCACATATCCAAAAGCAACCATTTAACTGGCAGGGGATAAATTCGAAACAGAGATACCGCGCCCCTGAGCACTCAGGCAAGGAAGGGACAGGGGTAGGTTTTAGTCAGTAAAAGTCTGACACCCTCTCGCTGCAGAGCGAGAGAAGACATTATATGATTTCCCACCACACAAAAAAAAAGGAGGACACTTGCCTCTAACAAAAATTTGCAATTTAAAGCTTTATTTTACGCAAACGGATCCCTTTATCGAAAAATGGTCTGGACTCGTAATATTTTTGAATGGCCTATCCAACGATACCCCACACCATGGGACAGGAGAAAAAAAAATATCCCACTTTACGTGTGAGTCAGGAGGTTAACAAATATTTTTAGATAAATGTATTTTACCACTTTGTCGGCGTGATTAGTATGTATATCCATGCCAAATTATAGCTTTCGTGTACTAAAAGTCTCTGAGCTAAGCTTCGGACGGACGGACGGACAGACAGACGGACATGGCGAAACTAAAAATTCACACACTCATCTCACAGAACTTCAGACATACTGATATGAGCGTCTTCCATTTGTCCGCGAACATTTGTCTCAACTGTCATTAACTGGAAACAAGTTGAGACAGCTCGTCATGCAGCTCAGGAGCATCAGTTTTTCCAAGATCGATTTTAACCGACTGCAATCAACGTTTAGGCCTATTCTAAGGGTAATTTGCGTGGGTCGCGGGATTGTTTAAACATTCACCTTGATCCTGTTCCGCAAAGGGTAACCGAAAAACACGGGTGGGTTTAGCCTGTGAGAGTCTGACACACCCTCCTCCTCGACCCAGAGCAGGAGAAATCATCTAATGATTTACCAAATAAAAAAGGCAGTCACTTTTCAAAAAAAAGGTCCTTATTTACTATTTTTATTGTATGAAATGTCACAAAAAGGTGTCACAGTGCAATAAAAAAACATTCACTTTGCGAGTGTACACACCAGACACATTGCAACATTAAAAACGCGCTAATGACAGAACAAACTCAAATATCAGCTTAATTTAATTTACAAGACCCACGAACACAGCAAACAGACTTATATTTAGCAATGTCAATAAAGTATTGCAAACAATCATTTTTGTAAAACTTGTTTTGACGTCTTGTAATGATTTTTCCTGTTAGGTACTACCGGCACCTACAAATGTACAGCTATAATAACTGCGAATTTCACCGATCTTCAGTGTTTGTGCGGCGTCTCTCCGCAGGCCATGTGTCTCCTTGCATCTTACGCCTCATGCCCTCTTACCTGCTCACGTAAGGATCTAGATTGCGTCAACGGATGGCATTACCGTGGCCGAATACTGGGCCAAGCAAGGGATTTAACTGTATAAGATACATATTTATGCCATCGGCACGCTAAGAAGAGAAGAATATCGATAAAACTAAATGTGATTAGCACACTACCTAAACGGCGTTCAAGAACTGTCAGTGTCATCATTGTTTTGAAAGAAAGGACAATGGACACTTTTGTATGGACTCCGTACCAAGTGCTGTATTAAATTATGGCATATTTTATGCCATTTGAAAGTTCATAATAAAAGCTTAATTTTTTTGTATGACTATGTACGTTTGTATGTGATGTTTTCATTTGTTATACCTAACTTTGATTTTGGTCGTTATAGACAGAATACTACCTCAGCGAAGCTTGCGGAGAAGGCTGTAGATCTACAAACGAAATACTTTCTAAACATGACACTGGCTAAATGCACAAACCATGGTAAGCCAAAATTTAAAAAAAAACAGCCTCCTGTACCAACCACAGAAAAAGCAGCAAACTGAAAACTCATTTCGCGGAGTAATGGCCGGTCCCCTACTTACTATCGTTGTCATCGCCGACTTTTTAATAAAAAAAAACGCCGAGAATCCCTCATCTCTAAATTGTCCGCTCCTCCGGGGAATATGAAAGTCATTATTTAAAAAGATTGCCTCTTTTTCTCGTATTATTTCTACGTAAATTTAACTTAAGCTGGGCTCTTGAGTACGGGAAACTGAGGGAATATCAAAATTTTATTACGTACCCCGTAGGTTTGCATTTTCGACTTATTTATGGTAATAGATGCGTTAATTAAGAACGTCTTAAATTATAGAGTGTAAGTTTTCTTTTTGGTTAGGGATTTTTTACTTGTGATTTTGACATCGTTATGTGGTGTGAACCTTATTTGTTTGCGTTTCTAGCGAAAGTCGGTAATTTAAAAAAAAAATGTAATAAGCTAATAAAATTTCAGATTCTTGCAAAGTGCTTATATCTGATGCACCCAAAGCTTGAAGAGGATTTTCACATTATTTAGCAACTATTTACAGCGTTTAAAAACTAAAAAATAAATCGACGCTTTGCTAGGTTTTTTTTTTGTGTGGATTGGGATATCATCCAATGACTTCTCCCGCTCTGGGTGAAGCGGGAGGGCGTGTCAGACTCTTACTGACTAAAACCCACCCCTGTTACTTCCCTGCCTGAGTGCCCAGGGGTGCGGTAACTCATGTTGAGAATTTATCTGCTACCCCTAGGCATGCAGGCACCGGCCACGATGGGCCCCGTCAGTGGTGGCTGACAACATCTCTTTGAGGCGCGAGTGGAACACTACGCGCCGTCGACTCACGGGCCTGGTGCTGATCGGACGGCGAGCTACCCATTGCTCGCTGTCCGCAGGCCCGGGTTTTGCTAGGTATTAAGGTATCAAAGTGAAAATCCTAATCAGTTTTATTTATATTCAGTCCTGCGTTCCTATTCACACCGTTTGTAGGTACTATGTTATAAGCTGTTCTTATAAACTTTCATAATCATCTGAGAGAGGAATGTCAAATCTTATAAAAATCTTACATCTAGCAGCATACAATTATTGACATAAATTACTTGATGTAGAAGGGAAGAAATCTTTGAAAATTATTTGTATTTGTTGATTTTTTTTTTATTATGTAATTTTTTTTTTTGCCGATTTCAGAAAAAGAGGTTCTGTTTTCGGCCCGTATGTATGTATGTATGCCCGCAATTTTCTCGTTTGAAAATGATTTGAAAATTTTGAATTTTTTTTAATTAAAATTTGATCATTTTTGATTTTCATTTGAAATTTTTGAGAATAATTTTAAATGCTCTTGCCCTTATGGGGATTAATATCCAATAACAATTTGTAAATATAATCGGTGGAAAATCCTATCGGGCATACGGCTTGTTATAATACTCAGCTTCGAAATCCTCTGATCAATTTACAGGACAACACCAACTTATAATTGAATTTGACTGTTATAAAGAATCTCAGTTAGAGCCCCAAATTGCCTGATAAACGGAGATAGGGAGCGCCCTACCCATTGACTCCTAATGGGGGCAACTGAGGGGTCCGACAATACTCCTGTATCTATTTATACAAGGATAGTTGACATAAGAAGTATCTTCGGTTAATGTGAAAAATCTCGGGAATCGCTAAAAATGCAATCTGATATTCGATTACATTTTTAGCGATTCCCGAAATTTTTCAACAAAATTATAAATAAAAATATACAGGGTGTAACGGAAAGGTGTGGTTATATTTTAAGAGCCGGTTCTGCCCATGGAAATGAACAACTTTCTCTAAGAAAAAATAGAAAATTCCCACAAAAAATATTGGACTTTCGATACAAAGCTATCATCAGCAGATCAATATTTGTATGGGAGGTAAAATTTTTTTTTAGTATTTCCTCGGATTTTCTTGAAGAAAGTTGTTCGTATCGATGGGCAGATGGAGTTCTTAAAATATAACCACACCTTTCCGTTACACCTTGTAGATACTTTATTCAATTCTTCTTATAATATATTTAACTAGTGACCCACCCTGGCTCCGCACTGGTACAAATTATACACCTAAGCCTTCCCCATGAATCACTCTATCTACTGGTCAAAACCGCATGAATATCCGTTCAGTAGTTTTTGAGTTTATCGCGAACAGACGCGGCGGGGGACTTTGTTTTATAATATAACCCACATTAAAACTTGTCTTATCTAAGTTCCTCAAACGAACTTTTACAAGGACTGCATCTAATAAGGCACTGCTATGACTATGACCTAATGCAGTGTACAACAACCGATGGATTGTCACTCTGCTAAGCACGGCTGTACGTGTCAAACAAAACTTTAATCTACAACGAAAACAAATCTGTAGATAATCTAGCAGCCGCCCCATTAAAAAACAAAAAACTACTGTGTGTGTAACCAATTATGCACATGTACCCTATTACCTTTACATCCTTATCTCTCAAACATCTAATCCTACATCTTACGACGTAGGTACAGTCAACCCGTTTATTAGAGAAACCATTTGACGTTGACAGCGCCTTATATGCTTTTAAATCAGAAATGTTGAAGATAGCTAAGCGATGCGCGAGGAAAAAATTCACCAATGGGATCACTCCATCAACGTTCTATCTATCTGGAAATATGGTTTCCGCACTAAGTACATGGTGGACCATTGACGTGGGCCGTGGTGGCCTTTATTCCAATTAGCACACCTCTCTCCAGAAGCAGATTAGCCTCCACGTTTATTTTTTTAAAAAAGGCGTCTATGAGGGAATCCGGTGATCCTAAGGTTCGTATGCGTATATCGGCGACGCCCGTGCACTCAAAAAGCACGTGCGTGACCGCTTCCTCCGTCTTCATGTATGTTCTGCATAGGGGACTATCCGTTACGCCTATCCATAAACATAATAATATATATTACAAGCCTGGATTAGCGCAGCTCTGGTGGAAAATAGTTAGTCGAGCTAGGTTTTTTTACAAAACATAAAACGGGAGATGCGAGCAGCCGTCGTCGTTCTTAGGAGTGCGTGCACGCTTACTGAAAAGAGTACCACGCAACCTTGCACCATTTAGCTACACACCGTTTTACTGCTTCGCTAAGGATCTTCACACAACGCAAGCTCCTCGTACAGTTTTGGTGGAAACGATCACACATTTTCACAGCATCGCTACACATACTCGCACCGCCTAGCCTCCTCACACTATCTGTAGTGCTATTCCGTAAAAATGTAGACGTGAAATCTTAGGTGAAGTGAACATAAAGTGAGCTGTCAAACCAGCCAATCTAGGTGAAATTACCGTTTACTTCAAGCTTACACACACCACACACCTAAGTTTTCACGGTTGTTCTTCTTCTTTCAAATCAATGGTTTCCTAACTGTTTAAATACTGCCCAGAAGCTGGCCACATTATTTGCAGCATCAGTAGCGTTCATCAGGTCCTCCGTAGTGCAGGTGTATGGGCACTTAGCCATTCCGGTATGTGAGTCATGTTCTGAACAGGGGCAGAGCACCCACATTGGGTATCTGACGGGTCTATAAAACCTCTTTTAACCGACGTTTTAGTTTTCCCCAATTACGAATATGTTTAAATTCCACGTTCCATGTTATTGGGATTTCAAGTTCTGGGGTATAACAACTAAAAAGTGAAGAATAAGAAACTTTTTAACGAAAAAAAGCAACTGATTTCCAAAAAGTAAATTTACACTAAAAATTAAAAAACAACTTTAATTTCGGAAGTCGGTGTCAAATAACGAAGAAATAAAATACAAACACCGACTTCCGAAATTAAAGTTATTTTTTAATTTTTAGTGTATTTTCTTTTTTGGAAGTCGGTTGTTTTTTTTTTTTGTTAAAAAGTTATTTTGCAAGTTGTGTTTTTACAGTGAGATATTAACAGAATAGGCCGTTAGGGCCAAATAATCCTTTCCATCATTAAGAGTGATTATCGTAGATCAAGTGACGTGCGGTTGTCTGTACAAGTAAACGGACCCCATACAGTCCCCTCGTTTGATCTCAATGACAAGTAAGCATCACAAGCGTCTTACAACTCATTATTTTACGTAAATAGCTCAAAAATAATCATTATTTGGACATTTATGGCGCTAAGCTGAGGATTAAATGCGTCTGTGATGCGGGACTATGTTGAGGTTGCGTTAGTTCATGTTTAGGATTATTTGATATTAATACATTTATTTCAGATTAAAATATACATAAAGGTCATTAAATCCTACTAATATTATAAATGAAAGTTTGTGAGTGTGTATGTTTGTTACTTCTTCACGCTCAAACGGCAGGACCGATTTGGATGAAATTTAGTATGTAGATAGCTTATAGCCTGGATTAACATATAGGCTACCTTTAATTCCGGTCTAGGCGGGTAAAACCGCGGGGCGCAGCTAGTTAAAATATAAAAACAAATCACATACTGACAAGAACAAATTCATTTTATCACTAAAACATTATTTAGGAGAATATCGTTGCCTTAGAGTGATCTCAGAAATTAAACTTTGGTCATGTTTATTTAATACATTTTTGCAAAGACATCCTCGCGACTCACACCCTAAATTTACACACAAAAAAAAAATTGTAACCGGTAACGCCATCTATGATAGTTAATGAGAACCTCGTTAAACTTGCAAGTACCATTTTACGCTGTTACGACTTTAAACTAAAATATGTATCATATGCATCTGAAAACGCATCATAATTAAAAACTAAAAGATAGATATTTGAATAAGCTGTGGTAATCAAATTTCACAGACGCTTTTTTTTTCTTCTTCATTTCAATCAGGAGGTTTTCACTCTAAGGCGAATATTACAGGACGCATTTTTTTCTTCCTCCTGTAAAGTTACCTCTTTCGCATATATATAAGGTTTTCAGTCTAAGGCAACGATATGTAACAGGAAAATACAGGGTACTTATGTGTTGCACCGAGTCCAAATCATTTGGAACTGGCGACCCGGCCCGGCTCCGCATGGGTACAAAATATACACACAAATCTTCCTCGTTTATCGCTCTTTCTGTTAGTGAAAATCGCATGAAAATCCGTTCAGTAGTTTTTGAGTTTATCGCGAACAGACAGACAGAGAGACACGGCGGGGGACTTTGTTTTTTAATATGTATGTGTAGTGATAAAGGCAATAGAATAATCATGATGGAAATAGATAGATAAGCAAATATGGCGTAATATCAAATTACAACTAAACAGGTACACGGTATGAATTTAACGATGAGATAGCCAAAGTAATATTTGCTACGAAAATCACTCATTTTAGCTACGCTGTAGCTACGCACTGTTCTACGGCTACGCGCTACGAAAAACGTAGATCTAGACTATTAAAACTGTTTTGGATCTACGAAATTAATTTATGTGTTTTATAAAATAAAAGAAACAAGTATGTATTTCGATCTTTTTGGATTTTTTGTACATAACAGTGCCTTATTGTGTATAAATTATCATCATCGTCATCATCATCATCATCATCGTTTCCAGCCAGGGTCACGGGAGTGATTAAACAAGTCACGGCGGTCCTCGAAGGTGACTGCAGGTACACGGGTAGGTTTTAGTCTGTAAGAGTCTGTCCCTCCCGCTCCACCCAGAGCGGGAGAAGTTATTTGATGATTTTCCAACATTTCAAAAAAAAAACCATTACCATTTCAGCCGAAAGAAATCTACTGCTGGACAATGACTCGTTCTGTGCGTCTCGCCTCCATCGGATTCCTACGATCCTCAACATCAGGCGTATTCGCTAACTCAGTTGACATCAATTTGATAGGCACTTTGCCGTACATTGCTGCTTTGACGTATAGGAAAACCGTAGTGGCTATTATAATCGATGTCCACCGAGCAATGTACTGCAAAGTGCCTATGAAATTAATGTCAACTGAGTTAGCGAATACACCTGCAGGTCGTCGGTCCACCTTGTTCGAGGACTTCCAACGCTGCGTCCGGTACGTGATCGCCACTTAAACCCCTTTCGGCCCCATCGGAAGTCTGTTCTGCGAGCATTGTGCCCTGCCCACTGGCACTTAAGTTTGGCGATTCTTCGGGCTATATCGGTAACCTTAGTTCTCCTGCGTAGCATAGATACCTGGGTATGATTCCTTCATACTAACTAGATACTTATACTTTAAATAAATACTCAATTCATGGCATAGCATACTCTAAAAATGGTTTCGCCTTTAGACTCTTTCAATTAAACTGAACGTTAATCTCTGTGCTATTAAATAACATTAATTGGGTAGGGGACGTGCGTCATTTATTACACACACAAATCGACTCTATTCCAACTTAATAGAGTATATTTTTCTTCAACAAATTTAGGAGACACATCGTCTTTTGTTAATATTTGCGAATTGACAACGTCAATTTGACGTGACAAGGTTTTTTCAATCTTATTACTTGGTGATAGAGTTTAGAGTGGAGTTGAGGGGGTGGGAAATCTTTTTCGACGATGCACAATGAGATTGTAGATATCTGTGTAATACGATTAAATGTTAAGTGACATGGCGCTAATGATTTGATTCGGTCTTTCTTTTTGTAAATGGTGTTTAAATTGATTTTTTAAATATCTCGTTCGGTTGTCGTCTCTTTTTTTATAATGATGCTATGTAATAAGGAAGAAACGTAAAAAGTTAACCTTAATATCCTACCTCTAGGGTGGATTCAAGAAGTCTTCAAAAAACTAGAATCTAAATGTCGAACGCATCATAACTCGCATCTAATCCCTAAAAATATCATGAACAACCTATCTCGAACACAGAACGTCATAAAGTCCACCGACTACGAGCAAGCCCCACAAATTAAACAAGACATGTTACTACCAACTAATTTAGTAGTGTCGAGCGGCGGCGCTTGAATCTCCGCTTCGGAACTCCGAACTGTCGCCGAACAAAACATTGAGCCGAACGGGCGAACGTCTGCACACCTCCTTCGTCATAAACAAATCAAACATGGCCGGCCCGCCCGAGATATTAATGAGACAATGAGACATTAGCTCGCTACAAAATGCCTCCGCATTCGCGAATAATTAAATCGTAAAGTCCCCTCTACGCCGCCTACAGCACCCGGCTATTTACTCCTTTTTCATTCAACACAATAGCCGCTGCAATCCAACACTCTTGGCTCCGTTACGTCACTTTATTGTTACGACACACAAAGCAAAATCAACCTTATTTGCACACAGTAAAAATTCATTTTGTCTACGTTAATATAATTCTATAAGGCGTATTCCGTAGAGACTATTAATTTGAGCGCGACGGACCCCGCCTACTCAATATCGCGTTTACACACATGTCGGATTGTATCGTCGTCTCGTTCGCTCCGCGCCGCTTATTAAAATTCTTCGGTCGGTAGCTGCATCTCTGTCGGCGGGAGAGGCGGTCCGCGGCCGCGGCGAGCGCCCCAATGCTGGCGCGATTTTCACCGCGCTTCCACGCGAATCATTACGCGGAGATATCGCTCGTTTCCGAACACATTCGCAAGTTTCCGCGGCGCGCTCGCGACTACTCGTTCTGATTTCAAATCCACGCTCCATAATCCTATTTTAATTTTTTTTCTACTTTTATTAGTGCTCCCAATTGTGCTAATTCGACTGCTGCCACAATAGTGATGTACTGACTCGACTATTCTATCGGGACGTTTACGTGGACAGTGTAATTAAGACCATGTGCATATGACCGCAAATCAAATTAGACAGATACTGCATACAATAATACACCGACGCGAAATCAATTAGCGAACTTTGTAAAATAAGTACAATCGTTAACAATGGGACGAATTTACAAATTACGAATTGCTTACATGAGTAATTGTTGATTACAATGGGACTCATGATGAACTCAATGACACTCTAGTGCGCATTTAAATAAACGGATTTAAAAAAAACAAACAATTGTGATTGAACGTTAAAAAAAAAGAAAATGGCGAGATAAGCCGTCGGGGTTGGCGCGCGAATTTAATTGAAATGCCATCGAGCAGATGAAATGAAGACTTCGCTCGAATGCGAGCGGGCGGAGACCGCCGAAAGCGGTGGGAAAGGCCGGATATCTTTTAGCGTGGACTCGTTACTGGGGGGGAAGCAGGACGCACCGGTGAAGGAGTCAGTAGCTGACACTAACAGTAACGATGCTGAGAGCACTGACGCGGCGCCGGAGAGCGACGAGAGCGATGTCGACATCGAGGACGTCGACTCCAACGTCGATGATCGGGAAGAGAGAGAGAACGGACATGATAGCGAGGAGTTGGAGACGAGAGGTGGTGTGGTGGTGCCCCAGCCACTACTGCCGCGGCTGTACCAGGGCCCGCCGCCGCACTCCTGGCCGTTTGGAGCCTTTCCCTGGATGGCCCCCAACCCTATGTTTAGAGGAGGATCATCGAACAGTAAGTTTTTCCAGCTGTTCTCTTGCCCTAATCCCAATTTATTTGGGGTCGGCGCAACATTTCTACTTCATCCATATTTTTTTATGTTAAGTACCAAAAATTTATTGGATCAAACCTTCTTTAATCAAATATCTTAGAGGATATTGGAGATCAGGGCACGACGACGTCACCGTTAATTGAGTGAGTAATATTGCCAACTGTATTTCGTTCTGCAACCAAAAATCGTTTGTTTTGTGATAATTTTCCGGTTTGACATCATCACCCGCTTTCCTTAAAGGAAAAAGCTCAACGCTATTAGCGTGCTAAATAGTCGCGTGCTACAGAGTGACGTCCTCTTCACACATGATAAGAGCTTTGAAAAAGCTTTATAAATGACCAGAATAACCTCTCATGAGGATATTTTAAATTGACATAATATTAGTATATAGGTACTGGTATCTGTTAGTACCACTGCTCTCAAAACGGTGAAGGAAAACATCGTGAGGAAACCGGCATATCCTAGAACCAAAAATTCGAAGACATGTGATATCCACCAACCCGCATTGGGCCCGCGTGGCGGATTACGGCCCACACAGAAAGGAGGCCTGTGCCCCAGCAGTGGGGACATTAAAAGGCTGATGATGATGATGATCTGTTAGTATGATAGAATGATGAAAGCAGATAGTATGATAGAATTATTTATGATGTAGGTTTATATGGTACACTGGATCCTACCCTCGAATGTGATCTCTCTCTGTCGCTCAAAGGTTTGCTGATAGAAAACTCAATGTTGAGTTAAGGCTCTACTACCCGCCAAGTGGCGCCCTCAATTAATAAAAAATCATAGCATAGAAAATAAATATTAAAGAATCCTACGTCGCGTTTGTTACAAAGAGGATAAAGTATTTTTACGTTGTTAAAACAGGACTCAAAATGTTTCGTATCCAAAGTAGTAAGCAAAAGTACCAAAAACGGCGTCCGTATCCTATATCTATATCCTCTTTGTAACAAACGTGACGTTGGATTCTTTAATATTTATTTTCTATGCTATGCTACGATTGTTTATTCAGTGAGGGTACCACCTGGCGGGTAGTAGACCCTTAAGCTCTCCTTTGTAAGTACATGAATTGTGTAACCACTGTGTACTATGTTAAGTTCTGCTGGCTTGGGAAGGCCTATGTCCAGCAATGACTTCTTTCGGCTGAAATAATGATAACCCTCTCTTCTCTGCTTTGATATAAACGCTTAGGCACTGGACCGATTTTTAGGGTTGCCAACATTCGAATTTAAAACGGAGCCCTTATGGGATAACCCGTGCCTCTGTCTGTCTGTTTGCTACAGTTAATTTGCTCCGAATCTACGGGACGAATTCAGTTGAAATTCAGTAACAACGTGAATATAGAAATTCACCAGACCAGACCCAAACACGGAAATGTAACGTAAATAAATAAATGTTTTTGCTGTCAATTTTATGATTATATGGCTATCGATTATCTTTCATGGAAGAAATATTTCTGAAATTTGAATTTTGACTATAGTAACACTTAAAAGTTACTAAGCTGCCCATGGTCGCTAGATACAGGGTAAACTACTTCGGAAACCCAGATAACCTTCGGGAGATAGTCAGTAACACCAGGGCGCTGCTGGCTGTCCTTGAGGAGCTGGGGTGGATGGAATGACAAACCTGCCCCACCCGTACGCAAAATACGCGCTTTGGATGTGCCTCCGCCGTAGACGGGTATATAAGTAATCTAATTCCTTCTCTTGCATTTTTCATGATATTAAAAAATAACACAGATTCCAGTTCGAATCTTATTTTAAAATCATAAATTAATATTGTGGTTGGCTTTAAAAACAACAATCACAATTATTTTTTTTAATTATGAAGTACGGGATGATCAACAACAAGAATACTTGATTTTCCTTTAATTATCCGTTCGTATGGGCACTGGCCATTTATTAATTTATTTTATTTTAAGGAAAATGCAGGTAGGCACAGAGGTGCATTTTCAGTTCACTATTAATGTATAAAATATTCTCGATGTTAAAAATAACCGAATTGCATAACGTTTTCATGAAATCATGGCATTTGTGGTTAATTTCCACTGATAGATGAGGATTATTTGTGCCGCGGCCTTTGCCGTGGCAAAATATTTGCCATTCAGTAAGATAGGAGCGGACTGATTGCCGATCGATCTGTACAAAAACATAACCCTTCCTTGGCAGTCAGTTAAAACTAGTCATGTGCAAAAATGCATCTGTTATGGCGATACCAAAAAGTCAAAAAGAATTATCTGATATTGGGCAATTAGTTACCCGCCTTGCTGACTAATATAAAAAACCGGCCAAGTGCTTTGCAGTGCAGTGGTTCAAAACGAATAATATTGTTTATTTTTTTTTTCATCCGGATGTTCAGAACCCTAAAAAAACTTTTTTCAAAAAAACAACCAACTTCCAAAATAGAAAATACACAAAAAAATTAAAAATAACTTTAATTTCGGAAATCGGTGTTTGTATTTTATTTCTTCGTTTTTTGACACCGACTTGCAAAATTAAAGTTATTTTTAAATTTTTAGTGTATTTTCTATTTTGGAAGTCGGTTGTTTTTTGTTTTTCACTTTTTAATTGTTATACCCCAGAACTAAAAACCCCAATAACATGGAACGTGGAATTTAAACATACTCGTAATTGGAGGAAAGCAAAACGTCATTTATGTATACGTTTTTGTTCTGATTTTTAAAAAGCGCTAAAGCAATTTCGATAAAATTTATATGGAACCACCTCGGGAGTATATTTTTTCGGATAAAAAAGTATTTTCAAAATCGATTCACAACTGACAGAGAAATCGGTGGACATACACATAAAAAAAAGATACGTACAGTCGAACATAGAACCTCCTCCTTTTTCGGAGTCGGTTAAAAATAAATAAACATATAACATATTTATAAAAATTGGCCAAGAATGTGTCGGAACACGCACAGACGAAGGGTTCCGTAGTTGGGATAAACGTAACATTGAATGTAACATTGTTTTTATTTTTTAGTTTGTTTTACACAGTATTTCTCAATAAAATTATAAAAAAAAGTTATAAACGCTGTTTTCATTTTAGAAGTCCATAGTCACAAATGCAATAGTAGAGCAGTGAAATTATGAAAAAAGAGCGACTTAGAGGAGACACACCGCATATAATCTCTGTGTCAAAATGGCTGTAAAACACTCAGATAGACAGACGAAAAGGACGAATTTATGTTTACTTTTTTCCGTTTAAGGCCCTACTAACGGCCAAGTGGCGCCCTCATTGAATAAAAAATCGTAGCATAGCATAGAAAATAAATATTAAAGAATCCAACGTCACGTTTGTTACAAAGAGGATAAAGTATTTTTACGTTGTTAAAACAGGTCTCAGAATGTTTCGCATCCAAAGTAGTAGGAAAAAGTGTCAGTAACGGCCATTTTTGGTATGCTACGATTTTTTATTCAATGAGGGCGCCACTTGGCCGGTAGACCCTTAACTACGGAACCCCATTTATCATAGACAATATAGGTAGATGCATAGAATATTATCATTAATGCACCAATTTATTAAACTATGCAAGGATAAGTTTCTAAAGCAATTAGCTTTACTCATAAATCGATTTATTTATAACTAAACTATTTATACAAGAAATGAATGACATACATATTGTTATTAGAATGAATGATTTATCTGAACATGTCAAGAGTGAATTATTATTTTATGTTTACATTATTTTTATTAAAGGTGAGGTGGAATTTGCAGATAAAAGCAGATGCAAAATACTCAAATCTTGTAATAAAGATTTCAATATAACTAGCTACTACCTAGTATTATATATGCGAAAGTTTGTTTGATGAATTAATAATTCAATTTCAATTATAATACCATAATGGCATAAAAAAAAAATTAAGCAAAAGTAGTGAGGCCCTGACTCCTGAATATATGTTTGTTACTCAATCACGCCAGGATGGCTGAACGGATATGGATAAAATTTGGCACAGAGATAGATTATATAGTCTGGAATAGCACATCTGTATATATAAAATTCAAAGTCCCGACTGATGGTGTTCTTTGTGGAGAGTAGGTCAAATTCAACCTTTAAGGGGGTGAAAAAGGGGTTGAACGTTTATAACGGGGATAATACTAATTCCACGCGAGGAAAGCCTCCGGTAGAACCTGGTTTTATAATATTTCGCTCATTATAAACCAGAACAGTAAGTTAACCTACACTTTGTACATAATTATTATAAACCAGAACAGTAAGCTAACCTACACTTTGTACATATTATTAACCAGAACAGTAAGTTAACCTACACTTTGTACATATTATTAACCAGTACAGTAAGTTAACCTACACTTTGTACATAATTATTATAAACCAGAACAGTAAGCTAACCTACACTTTGTACATATTATAAACCAGAACAGTAAGTTAACCTACACTTTGTACATATTTTACACTAGTTTCTACCTGCGTCTCCGGTGTCATGGCCAGTTCACAGAATACGCGCATTTTTCGTTATGAAAAATAGCGCTCTATCAAAGAAATACTTCTTTTCTAATTAATTAGTAATCAGGGCAATTTGGCCAGAGATTAATTCCTGTACAAATGGACTATTTTTTGTCTTTATAATTTTAGTTACTGATACATTTTTTGGGTCTATCTCAATCTGCATAGCCTTTTCCCAACTATCTTGGGGTCGGCTTCCAGTCTAACCGGATGCAGCTGAATACCAGTACTTTACATGGAGCGACTGCCTATCTGACCTCCACAACCCAGTTACTGGGTAATTTTTTGGGCCTGTCTATCATTTTAAAATAGTTTTTTTTTTAATAGATTTTTCATTTGTGTTGTTTTGGATCTTTGAACTATTTACTATGTATAGCTCGCCCGGGGCTAAAATGGCTGATTTTATGTATTTATACAACCTTGTAAATAAGCAAACAATTAGGTGGTGTGCGAACAATCGTCACCAACTGATTAATTGAATTTCTAGTAAAGAGCCAAAGGCCAAGCCAGCTACTTAAATTTATTTTTGTATTAATCAATAGTAAACCGGTCAAGTTGGAGTCGGAATTGCAATAGGGTTCCGATCCATACCAACACACGCGGCAGATAATAAACTTACAAAAAATGATTCATTTAGGTTACCTATTTATTTTCGGGATCCCCTTGGATTTTGATTTTATAACTACGGTTAACAGACTAGTTGCTAATATGGTTCTTAATATAAACTGCCTTGTGACACACAAATGGCGTTAACTTTTGAATAAAGTCGCGAAAAAATATTCAACTTGTTTTATTTATCTGTGAACACTTAAACAAATAAAGTAAATTCGAAATGTTTCGTTTCGATATTAAAACAGATCTTAATTCAGTACAAATTAGTAGTTGATAGATGATGAATAAATTACAAAAAAAGACATCAAACACACATTTTTAAATCCACGAACAAGAATGATCGTTAAAGACTCCAATTGATTTATTATGTATCATTAATACTTATTACCTAGCATAAAATAATAAAACTTTCAGTCCCTGGTTTGAATAATAATCAGTTCTGAATAAATTAAGTGCCCAGCCATTGCAAAATCTATCCTTAAGTAATAGTGACCCCTGGGGTCACCTTATTGACAGCCAACAGCGGATTCCAAAAGATTGTCTGCAAAAGCAATTTAGACGGTTTTCTATCTATTTCCCAGCAGTGTGGACATTCGTGTTATGCTATGTTATGATGTTTATGACATGGCCAGAGAAAACTAAAGATTTGAGATATTTCGCGATAGTTTCAGTTATAAATTCAATAAAATCATAATTTTTAGAAGCGGTCGTCACCTTTTGATCAACACAATCTGCCTACCTTGATGCGGTATTGAACTGCAAGTTGCAAACAGACAGACAAACGAAGCTCCACCATATGGGTTCATCCTTAGCTGAAAACTGCTACTTGTAATCGTCACGCTAAGAAGGAGAAAGGTTTATTTTTATCATTTTAGCACGGAACCCTAAAAACATAAGAAAATATGAATTTTGTCGACTACCTCAGTGCATCCCCCTCCACATGATACTGACAAAAAAAAATAGCCTTGACCATTAATTTAGTACGAAACTCTAAAAGATATTGCCAAATGTCATGCCCAAAGTTTAATTACTTGTAATCGTCACGCTAAGAAGGAGAAAGGTTTCTTTTTACCATTTTAGCACGGAACCCTAAAAACATTAGAAAATATGAATTTTGTCGACTACCTCAGTGCATCCCGAAATACAGGCCCTAAACCTAGTTCGGCAGCAGAGGCTTATATTAAGACACAACTGTAATTGTTTCTAGTTTACACTGTGTCAACCTATATTTCTTTTTGATGTAATAAATATATTATATTATATTATATTATTATCCCCCTCCACATAATACTGACTAAAGTAAAAAAATATCCTTAACCATTAATTTAGTACGAAACTCTAAAATATATTGCCAAATGTCATGTCCAAAGTTTAATTAATCCCTATTATTGAAATAGCGCTTTGTATTCAAATTATATTTATATAATTTGAATACAAAGAGTGTTAATTCTTTGACAAATAAAGTAATAATATATTCTTGGCAATATCTTCCTAACTTCCTATTAATTGTTCGCAAAAAATTTGGTATTTAAATAAGAACCTAATGAACCAACCAACGATCATTAGTATTTTAGGACATCGATTTAGTTTACTTTGGTTGACATACCGATGACCTGGTGAGGGTCGCCGGAATCCGATGGATGCGAGACGCACAGGACCGGTCGTTGAGGTACTTAGGAGACACTTAGGAGAGGCATGTCGACTAAAATAATCTCCCCCAAGTGTCGCGAATTTCCGCGAACTAGGTCATCGGTCCACCTTGTGGGAGGCCTTCCAACGCTGTGTCTTCCGGTACGCAGTCACCACTCCAAAACTTTTCGACCTCATCGACCCCATTGGTCGATGGGGTCGAAAAGTGTCGAAGAGAGCTCATAATGACCTTTAATTAACAGAAGACTGAAAGGCAATGGGAGAGAAAAGAGCTTTGTTTAGAATCTCGAAGCGCGGTCGAATCAGAAATGAAGACAACCGCAGCAGAACCAAGGTTACTGACACAGCCTGAAGAATTGCCAAACATAAATGGCAGTGCTCAGTTAGTGCTTAAAGTAGTGGTGGTCCAGAGTAACAGCTCCGACTTACGTGTCGTTGTTTTGACCAGACAGGCACTTTACTTTGAGAAAATTATTTCATCATCACTGCTCTCAAAACGGTGAAGGAAAACATCTTGAAGAGACTTGCATGTCCTAGAACCAAAAAAAAAATTAAAAAATCGAAGACATGTGACATCCACCAACCCGCACTGGGCCCGGGGGCCCTTTCCTTCTCACAGAGAGAAGGCCTATATCCCAGCAGTGAGAACGTTAAAAGGCTGATTCAACATGCTAAATGTACCCTGCAAACATGCAGCAAACAATGTACTGGCTCAGGGTACAAAACTGAGGACACGGTGGAGCATACGGTGGAGGTTTGCCCCGCTTGGGCAGAGCACCGCCGTGTCCTCGTAGATGCGATAGGCGGCAGCGACCTCTCGCGCCCTGCCCTGGTTCAGGCCATGGTACGGAGCGAGAGGGAATGAGAAGCCGTCTCCTCCTTCTGCGAAGCAGTAATGCTCGCGAAGGCGGAGGCGGGACGCGTGAGAGAGCACCAACAACGGAGTCGCCCTCACGCCCTCAGCAGCAGCCGCCTGAGGAGACGCCGGGGACTTCCGGCGCTGCGAGACGATCTCCGGCCACCGTAGACCCGGGCCTGCGGACGGCGAGTAATGGGTAGCTCGCCGTCCGATCAGCACCAGGCCCGTCGACGGCGCGTAGTGTTCCACGCGCGCCTCAAAGAGTTGTCAGCAAGAGACGGGGCCCGTCATGGGCGATGCCTGCCCGGGGGTTGAGGATAAATTCGAAACAGAGTTACCTCGCCCTTGGGCACTCAAAGGCAGGAAGGAACAGGGGTGGGTTTTAGTCAGTAAGAGTCTGACACGCTCTCCCGCTCCGCCCAGAGCGGGAGAAGTCATGGGATGATTTCCCATCCCACAAAAAAAAAAAAAAAAAAAAGGGTACAAAACTAGTGACCGGAGGGGCCAAAAGTTTCTGAAGTGGCGACTGGTTAGGTAGACCGAGGACCTGATGAGGCCCGTGGTAGTCTGGTGGATGTGAAAAGCTCAGGGCATGTCGATGTGGCTACGCTTGGGGGAGGCCTATGTCCAGCAGTGGACGTTTTTCGGCTGAAATGAGTGTCATGATTATTCACACCAAAATCACCATTGTTGCACAATCAATTTTTGAGTCAATTGAGAAACAAGCCAAGAGGATCATCGGCAATCATCGGCTCGTTGAGTCGAAACTCCAAAGTCTTGAACATAGACGCCGAGTTGCTAGCCTGTCGGTTTTCTATCGATTACATTTTGGGGAGTGTGCGACGGAATTGCATGATTTGATTCTGCCAAGCCCGTTTCATCAAAGGACCACAAGACGTACGGCGAAGTGCCACCGGTTCATGGTGGACATCCCATCCATACGCACAAAGCGTTTTGAGAAAACATTCATTGCGCGTACAGCTAGAGAGTGGAATTCTCTACCGGAGTCTGTGTTTCCTGTAAGCTACAACCTGGGAGTCTTTAACTCAAGAGTGAATGGGTTACTTCTAAGCAAGCGTGCTCCATCTTCGACCACATCATCGCTTACCATCAGGTGAGATAGTGGTCAAACGCGAGCCTATCAAATATAAAAAAAAGGTTGTAAAAGTAATGATTTTATTTACTTTATTCCGTTGTAAGTACAAGTAAGAAATTAAATTAAAAGAAACATTGCGATTCATTTTTCAAAACCTATATTAGGACAAGCGACAAAGAATCACCTTTACACTAAAAAACTAACCCTCCACATGCTACCACCTTTGACAAGTTTTTCGATCTTCATAACTTTATGAAATATACTATTAATTATATTTTTTTACAATCGAACACGTCATAAGACATCGTTAGCGCACGCATGCGCCTGCGCATCGGAGGCGTTTGACAAACGAATGTAGGTACGCCATGCCTTCAGTTTTTAAAAGTAGGATTTCTTGTTTAGAGTGATTTGAACCGCTACATCTGCGAATAAGGTCCTGTGTTCGATTCCCGATACCGACTTATTCTTAAATGTTCAAAGATTAAGGCTCAGCGTGGATTTGTAGATGTCCAATTTTGGTTCAACGTCATGCCATTAACCTCACGAGGTTTCCTTCACAGTTTAAAGAGCAGTGGTGATGAAATAAATTACACAAAGTAAAGCGCCTCCCTGGGTTTGAACCTGCAATAATTATGTCGGAGCTGTTACCTCGTGGTCATCACTGCTCATACCAAATTCAAAATTATAACAACAAACCTAAGAAAAAAGTGGAACTGAACTGGTCACATCTGCCACATGTCGAAAGAGCAATGGGAGAAGATTACCACACAGTCGATCCCAAACGCAAGGAAAAGACAACGCAGCAAGCCCAGTAAGAGATGACGAGATGAGTTGGACTCCTTCTGAAAGGACTGGCCCAAAATTGCAGAAAATCGAGCAAAGTGGAGGGAGGAAACTGAGGCTTTTGCTCTGCATTGAGACAGCACAGGCTCATAGATAATAATATAACAACAAAGCTCCGGAACAACTTGGACAAATCCGGAAAAAACCGACCAACTTCTTGTCACCATACCAATACTTCCTCTATCATTAATACTAACGCCCTGTGCATGGCGTTGAAAACTACTCGTTTATCAAAACAATAATTAACAAAATAGCAACACCTCATCATTTAGTTTTAACAGTAACCTGATGGTCTGAAAGAAATCCCAAGAATTTTGGTCCTGAGCTGATGAAGGGAGAGTCAAGATCATTTGATTTGACGGTACCGTTTGTTGTCTTGACTCACGATATCTAATATGGTAATGATAACAATATCATCATCTTCCTGCCCTTATCCCATGTTACTAGGGGTCGGCGCAACACGTTTTCTTCTTCCATTCTATCCTGTCAGCTGTCACGCTATCACTAACTCCCTTTACTTTCATATCACTCCTCACACGATCCATCCATCTTTTCTTTGGCCTCTCTCTCTCCATCCATCCACATTTATATTCATAACTCTTTTAGTTATATGTGTTTCATCCCTCCTCTTCACATGACCATACCAAGATAGTAATGTTAATAATATAATTGGTACAATTGGTGCAATTTTTTTTTTATTGGCGCTTATTTTCGTACTCATTTCAATGGCCTACATGAATCACGAATCGCTAAACATATTTATGACATCATTCTGTTTCTATCATCTTCACTTGTCAGAAATTGAAAATGATTGAAATTCGTTTTAATAACGCTAAATTCTTAGTTTAATTAAGGCCAAATATATTTAATCCGTGGAATAACCTAACCTATCTGTCCCAGAAGGAGTGTAGTGTTTTTGTATGCGTAAATAAAATTGTTTGGCGTTGGAAAAGTCACTCATAATAAGAATAAACAGCTGTTCCTTGGCACAAATAAACAAACAAATAAACTAACCTAACTATGTCATAAAATATGTATAGATGAGTACACAAAATAATACTCGGAAAATACTACATTTATTACTTTGAAAGGAAAATATATGACTCCCACATAAGGTGAGCAACAATTAGTAAATATAATTATTTTTACTCCACGTTAATTACTATAAATGTGTGTAAATGCATATTTCATTATGATAACAAAGTGAAGTTGCATACATCAGAATATTAAAATTTTATTTATAAATGCATCGCGCGGTCTCATATATTTGTATTTATAATTATAACTCCCATGAAAAAGGCATAAACCTGGTTAGTGTCAAAGACTGCACGTTACGTCTCATATAATTATGTCTAACTCCCATGTAAAAGACGTAAACCTGGTAGTGTCAAAGACTGCATGTTAGGTCTTATATATTTAAGTCTAACTTTCATGTAAAAGGCGTAAACCTGGTAGTGTCAAAGACTGCATGTTAGGTATCATATAATTATGTCTAACTCCCATATAAAATGCGTAAACCTAGTAGTGTCAAAGACTGCATGCTAGGTATCATATAATTATGTCTAACTCCCATATAAAAGGCGTAAACCTGGTAGTGTCAAAGACTGCATGTTAGTTCTCATATAATTATGTCTAACTCCCATGTAAAAGGCGTAAACCTGGTAGTGTCAAAGACTGCATGTAAGGTCTCATGTAATTATATCTAACTCCCATGTAAAAGGCGTAACCCTGGTAGTGTTAATGAATGCATGTTATTGAACCTGAAATTTCTCAGCAACTCTGCCTCATCCCTCGCAAAATTTAGGCGTGCTATCACCCGGACACAAATCATTACTCAGGGCTGTTAATGACAGATGCCAAATGGAATAACTCAATAACACTTTGCCTTTTTTATGTGCGGACTCCTACCGACTAAAAGTCCGCAGTTACTACCGCTACTATGAGTCGGGCCCGGGATACAATTAAATTCACGCAAACTCCCAACTGGATATCAATTTGTTTTAAAACTGTACCTAAAAAAAATTGGTTCGAGGCGAGGCGTCAGATGCAGCAAATTGTATTTCAATATGCTGCATGAAAATTACTGGTACCTCCGAATACTTGAAGGACCATCCATTCGGTTTCATTAGTTTTTGTGTAAACTCTGTGTGATCCGCCATTTTGAATCGAGTAGGGCGGCTAGCAACTCATCTTTTTGTATGAATTTTAAAATCCATTACAAAATCATTTACTTACCCAGATAAAATCGGTGCAAAATCTAAAAAATATTTAAATTAAATAAAACTTTTATGTAAACCATAAAATATTATCCGTGAAGATAAATAAATTGGTTTCAATTAAACAAACGCATACTGTTGTTGCCACGATTTACACTTTATATAAAATTATTAAATCTATACATACCTACCAACCTATGGTTTGGTAACAAGTACTGACCAGTCAGGGAAATGATCTAAACAAGAGACGTGAATTTTTCGTTTTATGGTACGGAACCCTTCGTGTGTGAGTCTGACTCAGAATCAGAATCAAAAATCATTTATTTGCAAAGATATAACAAAAGGTAACAAATAATGCTGTTGTGACTCGTACTTGGCCTTGGTATCTTAGTTGTTTTTGGATTTGAATAAGCTGGCTATTGAGTGCGTCTAGCACCCACCGGACTCCCGTGCCTTTCATCAGGTCATCGGTTCAACTTATGGTAGGCTTTCCAACGATTATTTTCGTTTCGTTTTCGGTCGCCACTCCAGAACCCTTCGGCCAATCGATCATCTCTTCTGCTAGCAATGTGCCCTCTTAAGTCCCACTATTACTATTGTTAGTACTATTTGTCCCTACGTGAACGAAATCGCGGGCAACAACAAGTGCATACTTGTTGTTTGGCATATCAAAATATCATAATTTAATAATAACTTGGTATAACTGGTGCAATCCGGCACGACATATTGATTTGCTCAATTGAATTTTTAAATATAAATCAATCTTTTTACAGATTTGATTTTTTTACAATAATATGAAAACCTCTTAACGTCCGTGACAAAGCAATAGCGGATTAGATTTTTGTGACATTAAAATAGAAAAGAAAATAATGTGAAGTATAGTCTATTTCTCACAATATTTTACAACAGAATGTCATGTTTCCACAGAAGCTCACACACCTACCAGAAGAAAGAAAGAGTCAGAGGAGAGACATCTCCCTTTTTATCGTCCTTAAAATGTTCGCATATGTCTCATTTAACAGCACCACCATGCTGACTCATTTGATACGGTGAGTATTATATTTGATGAACCCACAGATGCAAAAAACTTGCTCATGGCACTGATGGAAAGATAGCCAGTGATACACAAAACGCTTATAAGAGAAAAGAACAAATACATATACAAGAGCACAGAGGTGCTATTTATTTCAAAAGAATTTGTTCCAGCGGACCTGCTACAGGAAAATTGGATAAGAGATGTATACACAGTGTACCTATATAGATAAAGGAACTTAAAAAAAAAACTATGACACCTAACTACCTAATTCAAACATTAGACTTACATCAAAGACACGAAATAAACTTTTCTAGCCTTAAAACCAATGCCCAATACACCATATAACCAAATTAATACTGACATTATAACCCGCATTAGTAATGCGACACTACCCAATAATCGGATTAAACTACTTCAAACGACTTTGATATTCGAACACGACCGATAGTGCTGCCATCTACGCGTGACGACCGCACGCCAATTAAATGATTTGAACCAATCAGCGGCCCTCATTGCCGTTCGCTATTTGAAATTATACCGTTAATGCTTGATAAGAATACAATTTTTACCGACGCGAATTGTTCCAAGAACCATTAAATCTGTAGTTTTTGTAAGAGGTTTGATAGCGTGTGTGTTGGTACTTTGTCTTAGTTTAATATGATTTTATTTCGAATTTTTTGGGTCACGATATTTCAGTGTTTTTATGTCCCTCCAAGCTCTTCTAGTTAGGTTTCTGTCACCTTTCATAAGATCTAGGTCACACCATTCCAGTCCATTTTCCAGTTTTCAATATTCTTTTTTTTATTATATAAATAGGTTTACGTTCATTGACCATGTTCTACCAGCTTTCATGATTATTAGCCAATGGCAACATCTTTACAGAAAGATGTGATTTCTGGCTGAAGCAGCTTAGCTTATACTCTGCACTGAGCCGCCATCCGCCTGGGCACGCATTACTGTGGCTGACTTGGGAATTTCTAAATAGACTCAGAACCCAAGTAGGCCGTAGCAAAGACAATGTCCACAGCCAAATAAATGAGAGTTCATGGACGTCTCAGACCTCAAGTGTGTATTCGGCTAATCTTCGTAGAAAATGGACCTTACATCGCCGAAAGCCCTGTCATTTGCACCTTAGGATCTTATAACTGCGTCAGCGAGCGGAGTTCGAGTGTTTGAATTTTGAGCCAAACATATTTTTAATACCTACTATTGACGAGTGAAAAGCTGAGAAGTTGTTTTTTTTTCCCCTATGCCTTTTGTTTCTTTCCTAGTGCAAAAAGGCTTTTTTTATTTTACCTCACCCACCACAAAATCGATAAGACAAAATTATACCTCCTTATAAAATAAAAACCAACACGTTCAACTTAATCAAATCATATAACATCGATAAATAAAAGCAGTGTTGCCACCGTAGCGGCAAGATTAGCCGCAATTATTTGATTGGTCGCCCAATGAAACAGAAGACTGCTATCGTACGCATGCCTTTCGATATAGTCACGCTGCATTTGATGTATGACGCGGTATGTAGTTGGTATCGAAACTATGAAGTTTTATGTATTACTTTTGGTAAGATTTATACGTGAATTAATGAGCGCTTTCTTTTATTCCTAAATGTAGATGGTGCTATGTACGGTATTATTAACATATCATAATATTATACAGTGTGAGGGAATAAATACTTCCATTTTTATAATAAACGTCAGTCTGCTTTGAATCTTTGGTTTTATTTTCACGAAAACAACATTAGCCACGAGAAAATTAATAAAGTATCTATTTTTAAACCAGAATTAAAAATGAAAAAATGCTGTTTGGAAAAGTCGAACACCAAATTGGGTTCATCGAATTAAACAGTTCATAATCTTAAACGACACCGAGGATAGTTCACACGTGGTTTCGCTGGGTACATGATATCTATATTCCCCCTTACAATAAGCATGAATTTAGAGCTTTCTAATCTTCCTTCTCTTGCCTTTTATCGCAATTTATTTGTTGTCCTTTTTAATTTAAATCATAATCAAAAGTTATTTATTTAAACTAGGCTGAGAGCCAGCACTTGTGAAACGTCAAAGTTCTACATAAAGACAGCCCCCCAAAAACGCCCGTCCGTCACCACTTCCTAGTGTTTTAGCTGTGTAGAAGAATTAGCGCAACAAACTCCCCAGCAAAACATCTGTCTGTTAAGTATGAAGAACTTGAATCTATATAATTGCAGTAATTATCATAACGTAGGTAAAACAGATAAATACAAATATATCGTTCAAATTATAATCAAAATTAAACTAACCGCCACTAGAGGTTTTAACATAAATAAATATTGAACCTAAAAGTAGAAGGGTAGTTTTCGAAGTCAACAACTTCATAAACTGCATTTCCCTAAACTACTACTACTTAACTCATGAACGATATTTTCCTCATAACACTAGAAGTACATATTTAACTTAAGCAACTTGCCATTATGCTGACAGACTTTAATGAGTCGATAGCAGCAGACTGAATGATAATAGCGAGCCAGCTGCTGTTATAGACCACGTAGAACTAACTCCCTAAGAAGTAGCAGCTGTATTTTCTAAAACATTCCTGATGTGGGATTAGTCCTGGGCCGGAAAATCGAGTACATAAACATTGTCTCTTCAGAAAAAACCGGCCCAGTGCGTGTCGGACTTCGCACTTTTAAGGTTCCGTACCAAATGAGGGAATTATCAAAGAAAAAATCAGATTTATCAATATATTAGTATTTATTAGTAAAATATATGTAATAAGAAACATTATCACCACAAGTTCATAGGTCAATGGGAAGTTAAAAAATTCTTCGGAACAAAACTTTGTGACAGACGACGGACAGACGGACACTTGAGTGACAGCAATAGGGCCCCGTTTGGACCCTTCGGGCATGGAATGCTAAAAAGGTTGTGAATTTATAAAAAAACATTGAAAACAGTTTAAATGTGGGTATACCTACTCGCCTATATATTCGTATATACTATGTCTGAGCATATCGCATTAGCAAACGTCCTTCAGTGTCTATTGACCTGGCCCTGTTTTGTCTTCTGAGTGATTTGGGATGAAATGAGTGATTTAGAGTGTGTTCTTTTCTGATAACTCGTAATTTTGTTGCGGGATCCATGACAGTTGAACCGTTTCTCTGGGACTCGGCGGTTTTCTGGTGGTTGTCTATACTGATTCTGGCTTTCTGAAGTGGTTGGGAATAGTATAGCAGCCTTGTATTGGTATATGATGTTTTCTGAAATATTGTACCCTCGTCCGTGGGTCTCTGTGGGGACTACTGAAACCCAGTCATAGGTGCCCGACGCCCAGCAAATGCTGAGATGGTAAGCATTTCGGTATGGACACACTCAACACAATTTTATTGTATCTTTGTGTAAGTTATTTTCTTTACCTTTGGTTTGTTGCTGTTGTGTTGTGTCTGTGTCGAAGAACTGTTTTTATTCTATTTTTAACCGACTTCGAAACAGGAGGAGGTTATCAATTCGGATGTTTGTATTTTTTTTTTTTTTTTTTTTTTTTTTTTTTTATGTATGTTCGGGCATAACTCCGTCATATATTGACGGATTTGCAAAATTCTTTTTTTGTTCGAAAGGGGTTTATTCCGAAATGGTCCCATTTAAATTTCAAAAAGATCTGATGATGGGTTTCGGAGACAGACAACGGAACTCTTCAAAAATTGACAACAAATCAACCGCGATTGCTGCTATCGTATGTCTATAAATTGTTAACACAGTTTAATGGGAAGCCACAACTAAAAAGTGAAAAATAAAAAACTTTTTTACAAAAAAATAGAACCGACTTCCAAAAAAAGTGCAAAATAACTTTAATTTCGGAAGTCGGTGTCAAAAAACGAAGACACAAAACAGGAACACCGACTTCCGAAATTAAAGTTATTTTGCACTTTTTTTGGAAGTCGGTTCTATTTTTTTGTAAAAAAGTTTTTTTAAATTTCCAAATGCGTTGTGTTGTGAATGTTATCGTTCAAGGAGAACGCTAACGCTACAGTGCCTATTGACAAACTGCTCGTTGCTGATAATGACTGTTTGATTGGCGAGCAACCAATCGCACAGGAGACTGCTATCGTACGCACACAATTGGACACGGTCACGCTACGTTATACCGAGTACTTACTATGTAGGTACGCGGTGGATTCTAGTAGGATTGTTTTGTTGAGCTAAGATTTTAAGCATAATCAGGCTGTAATGTTCCCACTGCTGGGACACCGGCCTCCTCTCTTTAAGAGGTGTGAGCCAAATTCACCACGCGCGCCCAATACGGTTTAATCCCGAGCTTAGATTTTGCTTTTCCTTAGTTCATATCATTATAATAATATATCATATCAATAATTGTCATCTGCAATACTGAAAACCATTGCATAACTTTCTTCTTATGATAAGCCGTTTGTGATATTTCCAAATGGTCTCCTAGATGGTGGATATTTTTTAGTTCCCATAGTTTAGTTTCCATATTCCAAGTTCAAAATTGTAAATATCGACTTCTATTTTACAATTTCGTTTATGTAATATATATATATATATATATATATATACTCGTATGTATGGTAAATGAAGATGACTCTAAGTTAATATAAGAATCCACTGATGGACATGGAAACATCAAAAGAGATGTATATCAAGCCCGAAGATCAGTTTTTTAATTTCCATATTTGTTCAGCAGCATACAACGAAAACCATATTTTAATATCTGCCCTTCCGCATGTACTTCTTCTTCTGCTTCGTCGTATCGATGATTTCAAAATTACTTAAATCTTTTATGATTAAAACTAAAACAAAAAAGCAGTCACGTCGTCAGCGTTAGCATTTACCTCGTAAAAGTCTTCAAAGTGCAAGTGTTGTTCCACAGAGGGCATGACCAGAGGTAAGGCATTGTTTGGGGTATAGCTCCGCGATCGCATTGTTCATCATTGGAGTAGGATCTGACTAAGTTGTACTTACTTGGTTCCTCTGATTTGGTTGCTTGAATACCGTCTACCAATCAAGCAGCTGGTTTACCAACAAATCCTTTGATGGACGGATATGGATACGAAGGGGTCGTATCCATATCCGTTGCCTCATATAAACCTCCTTAAAAACACACGTTATAAAGCCTACCATATGTTCGACTTCAACATAGCTAGATCATATCTCAGTAAATCATATCAAAACGTCAACATAACGAGCTTCGGAGAATTTTTATGATATGACAGCTAAGGTATGGGCCTATGAGGTATCTATTAAATTAGCCAGCGATACCTTACAGTATATATCTATCAAATTGGTGTCATGTCATGTAAGTTACAGGTTATTTTTGCTTTCGACTGAAGTTCTGATGTGTTTTTTTCGTATAACGTAATGCTGGATTACAGAATATGAGTAACTAGAACCTCCATCGGTCATCTTTTAAAACAAGATTATTAGAAAAATATTATCCTCCTTGAGGACTTCATGACTGGTAATAATAACTGGTTTAGGAGGACTTAGCGGAAAACCAGACAAACGCTGAAAGCGACTTTGATTTATATACTATGTTGATTGTGATAGTGATTATTAGTGATCATAATCTTATGATACGTAAAATACTAAGGACATGTCATATCTTCCACTCCACTTAAACTTAGCTCTTGAATTCCAAGCTACATTTCAACGTTTCCACCACAAATGAGGTACCCAGTAACCATGTAGTAACATGATATTTGATTCCAGCTCTCTACGCGGTACACATACTTTAGTGTTTTGTCCCCGAGCGCACTCGTTAGTGGAAGGAACTTATTGTACGGACTTTTTGTTGCCGTCCATTCATGAAAAGAGGAAGTTTTATAAAAGATACGTGAGGACCGAGTGGGCCTTTTTTCCGAGAATCACATCCATCAAGCTTATAGCTATATGTCGTTGTTGAAAATTCATCATTGATGATATATCCTTTGGTTTTTACCCGACTACGCGACCCAAGGGAGGGTAATATGTTTATCAGCCTATGTATGTATGTATGTTTGTTCCTTTGTGGCACTATGGAGACCAAACGCGTGGGCTAATTTTGATAATTCTTACGTCAATTGATTCGTTTTAATCTTTTGATTCGTCTCAGACCTCAAGTGTGTATTCGGCTAATCTTCGTAGAAAATGGACCTTACATCGCCGAAAGCCCTGTCATTTGCACCTTAGGATCTTATAACTGCGTCAGCGAGCGGAGTTCGAGTGTTTGAATTTTGAGCCAAACATATTTTTAATACCTACTATTGACGAGTGAAAAGCTGAGAAGTTGTTTTTTTTTCCCCTATGCCTTTTGTTTCTTTCCTAGTGCAAAAAGGCTTTTTTTATTTTACCTCACCCACCACAAAATCGATAAGACAAAATTATACCTCCTTATAAAATAAAAACCAACACGTTCAACTTAATCAAATCATATAACATCGATAAATAAAAGCAGTGTTGCCACCGTAGCGGCAAGATTAGCCGCAATTATTTGATTGGTCGCCCAATGAAACAGAAGACTGCTATCGTACGCATGCCTTTCGATATAGTCACGCTGCATTTGATGTATGACGCGGTATGTAGTTGGTATCGAAACTATGAAGTTTTATGTATTACTTTTGGTAAGATTTATACGTGAATTAATGAGCGCTTTCTTTTATTCCTAAATGTAGATGGTGCTATGTACGGTATTATTAACATATCATAATATTATACAGTGTGAGGGAATAAATACTTCCATTTTTATAATAAACGTCAGTCTGCTTTGAATCTTTGGTTTTATTTTCACGAAAACAACATTAGCCACGAGAAAATTAATAAAGTATCTATTTTTAAACCAGAATTAAAAATGAAAAAATGCTGTTTGGAAAAGTCGAACACCAAATTGGGTTCATCGAATTAAACAGTTCATAATCTTAAACGACACCGAGGATAGTTCACACGTGGTTTCGCTGGGTACATGATATCTATATTCCCCCTTACAATAAGCATGAATTTAGAGCTTTCTAATCTTCCTTCTCTTGCCTTTTATCGCAATTTATTTGTTGTCCTTTTTAATTTAAATCATAATCAAAAGTTATTTATTTAAACTAGGCTGAGAGCCAGCACTTGTGAAACGTCAAAGTTCTACATAAAGACAGCCCCCCAAAAACGCCCGTCCGTCACCACTTCCTAGTGTTTTAGCTGTGTAGAAGAATTAGCGCAACAAACTCCCCAGCAAAACATCTGTCTGTTAAGTATGAAGAACTTGAATCTATATAATTGCAGTAATTATCATAACGTAGGTAAAACAGATAAATACAAATATATCGTTCAAATTATAATCAAAATTAAACTAACCGCCACTAGAGGTTTTAACATAAATAAATATTGAACCTAAAAGTAGAAGGGTAGTTTTCGAAGTCAACAACTTCATAAACTGCATTTCCCTAAACTACTACTACTTAACTCATGAACGATATTTTCCTCATAACACTAGAAGTACATATTTAACTTAAGCAACTTGCCATTATGCTGACAGACTTTAATGAGTCGATAGCAGCAGACTGAATGATAATAGCGAGCCAGCTGCTGTTATAGACCACGTAGAACTAACTCCCTAAGAAGTAGCAGCTGTATTTTCTAAAACATTCCTGATGTGGGATTAGTCCTGGGCCGGAAAATCGAGTACATAAACATTGTCTCTTCAGAAAAAACCGGCCCAGTGCGTGTCGGACTTCGCACTTTTAAGGTTCCGTACCAAATGAGGGAATTATCAAAGAAAAAATCAGATTTATCAATATATTAGTATTTATTAGTAAAATATATGTAATAAGAAACATTATCACCACAAGTTCATAGGTCAATGGGAAGTTAAAAAATTCTTCGGAACAAAACTTTGTGACAGACGACGGACAGACGGACACTTGAGTGACAGCAATAGGGCCCCGTTTGGACCCTTCGGGCATGGAATGCTAAAAAGGTTGTGAATTTATAAAAAAACATTGAAAACAGTTTAAATGTGGGTATACCTACTCGCCTATATATTCGTATATACTATGTCTGAGCATATCGCATTAGCAAACGTCCTTCAGTGTCTATTGACCTGGCCCTGTTTTGTCTTCTGAGTGATTTGGGATGAAATGAGTGATTTAGAGTGTGTTCTTTTCTGATAACTCGTAATTTTGTTGCGGGATCCATGACAGTTGAACCGTTTCTCTGGGACTCGGCGGTTTTCTGGTGGTTGTCTATACTGATTCTGGCTTTCTGAAGTGGTTGGGAATAGTATAGCAGCCTTGTATTGGTATATGATGTTTTCTGAAATATTGTACCCTCGTCCGTGGGTCTCTGTGGGGACTACTGAAACCCAGTCATAGGTGCCCGACGCCCAGCAAATGCTGAGATGGTAAGCATTTCGGTATGGACACACTCAACACAATTTTATTGTATCTTTGTGTAAGTTATTTTCTTTACCTTTGGTTTGTTGCTGTTGTGTTGTGTCTGTGTCGAAGAACTGTTTTTATTCTATTTTTAACCGACTTCGAAACAGGAGGAGGTTATCAATTCGGATGTTTGTATTTTTTTTTTTTTTTTTTTTTTTTTTTTTTATGTATGTTCGGGCATAACTCCGTCATATATTGACGGATTTGCAAAATTCTTTTTTTGTTCGAAAGGGGTTTATTCCGAAATGGTCCCATTTAAATTTCAAAAAGATCTGATGATGGGTTTCGGAGACAGACAACGGAACTCTTCAAAAATTGACAACAAATCAACCGCGATTGCTGCTATCGTATGTCTATAAATTGTTAACACAGTTTAATGGGAAGCCACAACTAAAAAGTGAAAAATAAAAAACTTTTTTACAAAAAAATAGAACCGACTTCCAAAAAAAGTGCAAAATAACTTTAATTTCGGAAGTCGGTGTCAAAAAACGAAGACACAAAACAGGAACACCGACTTCCGAAATTAAAGTTATTTTGCACTTTTTTTGGAAGTCGGTTCTATTTTTTTGTAAAAAAGTTTTTTTAAATTTCCAAATGCGTTGTGTTGTGAATGTTATCGTTCAAGGAGAACGCTAACGCTACAGTGCCTATTGACAAACTGCTCGTTGCTGATAATGACTGTTTGATTGGCGAGCAACCAATCGCACAGGAGACTGCTATCGTACGCACACAATTGGACACGGTCACGCTACGTTATACCGAGTACTTACTATGTAGGTACGCGGTGGATTCTAGTAGGATTGTTTTGTTGAGCTAAGATTTTAAGCATAATCAGGCTGTAATGTTCCCACTGCTGGGACACCGGCCTCCTCTCTTTAAGAGGTGTGAGCCAAATTCACCACGCGCGCCCAATACGGTTTAATCCCGAGCTTAGATTTTGCTTTTCCTTAGTTCATATCATTATAATAATATATCATATCAATAATTGTCATCTGCAATACTGAAAACCATTGCATAACTTTCTTCTTATGATAAGCCGTTTGTGATATTTCCAAATGGTCTCCTAGATGGTGGATATTTTTTAGTTCCCATAGTTTAGTTTCCATATTCCAAGTTCAAAATTGTAAATATCGACTTCTATTTTACAATTTCGTTTATGTAATATATATATATATATATATATATATACTCGTATGTATGGTAAATGAAGATGACTCTAAGTTAATATAAGAATCCACTGATGGACATGGAAACATCAAAAGAGATGTATATCAAGCCCGAAGATCAGTTTTTTAATTTCCATATTTGTTCAGCAGCATACAACGAAAACCATATTTTAATATCTGCCCTTCCGCATGTACTTCTTCTTCTGCTTCGTCGTATCGATGATTTCAAAATTACTTAAATCTTTTATGATTAAAACTAAAACAAAAAAGCAGTCACGTCGTCAGCGTTAGCATTTACCTCGTAAAAGTCTTCAAAGTGCAAGTGTTGTTCCACAGAGGGCATGACCAGAGGTAAGGCATTGTTTGGGGTATAGCTCCGCGATCGCATTGTTCATCATTGGAGTAGGATCTGACTAAGTTGTACTTACTTGGTTCCTCTGATTTGGTTGCTTGAATACCGTCTACCAATCAAGCAGCTGGTTTACCAACAAATCCTTTGATGGACGGATATGGATACGAAGGGGTCGTATCCATATCCGTTGCCTCATATAAACCTCCTTAAAAACACACGTTATAAAGCCTACCATATGTTCGACTTCAACATAGCTAGATCATATCTCAGTAAATCATATCAAAACGTCAACATAACGAGCTTCGGAGAATTTTTATGATATGACAGCTAAGGTATGGGCCTATGAGGTATCTATTAAATTAGCCAGCGATACCTTACAGTATATATCTATCAAATTGGTGTCATGTCATGTAAGTTACAGGTTATTTTTGCTTTCGACTGAAGTTCTGATGTGTTTTTTTCGTATAACGTAATGCTGGATTACAGAATATGAGTAACTAGAACCTCCATCGGTCATCTTTTAAAACAAGATTATTAGAAAAATATTATCCTCCTTGAGGACTTCATGACTGGTAATAATAACTGGTTTAGGAGGACTTAGCGGAAAACCAGACAAACGCTGAAAGCGACTTTGATTTATATACTATGTTGATTGTGATAGTGATTATTAGTGATCATAATCTTATGATACGTAAAATACTAAGGACATGTCATATCTTCCACTCCACTTAAACTTAGCTCTTGAATTCCAAGCTACATTTCAACGTTTCCACCACAAATGAGGTACCCAGTAACCATGTAGTAACATGATATTTGATTCCAGCTCTCTACGCGGTACACATACTTTAGTGTTTTGTCCCCGAGCGCACTCGTTAGTGGAAGGAACTTATTGTACGGACTTTTTGTTGCCGTCCATTCATGAAAAGAGGAAGTTTTATAAAAGATACGTGAGGACCGAGTGGGCCTTTTTTCCGAGAATCACATCCATCAAGCTTATAGCTATATGTCGTTGTTGAAAATTCATCATTGATGATATATCCTTTGGTTTTTACCCGACTACGCGACCCAAGGGAGGGTAATATGTTTATCAGCCTATGTATGTATGTATGTTTGTTCCTTTGTGGCACTATGGAGACCAAACGCGTGGGCTAATTTTGATAATTCTTACGTCAATTGATTCGTTTTAATCTTGTGAGTGCTAATAAAGACGTGACAGTAATCAAAATAAAATATGGCGACAACCAGACGCCATATTGTGAAAAAGAAATACATGAAAGTCGACGAACTATATTAAGTGGGGTATCAAAATAAAGAAGGGTTCGAGAAGGAGGAAAAATATAACTCACTAAAATGTAGAAAATAAAAAAAAATAATATTTTTAAAAACCCGACTGTAAAAAGCCACTAAAAGTTCCAAACAAGTCACTTTTCAAGCAGTCTGATGCAGTTGGTGGCTGTTACTTTAGTTCAATTATTGGTTTCATGACACCAACTGTATCAGACTGTTTGAAAAGTGACTTGTTTGGAACTTTTAGTTGTTATTTATAGTCGGGTTTTTTAAAAATTATTCTTTTTTTCTTATTGTTGAGTACGAAATTACGTCAAGGTTTGACTTGCATAGTTCATCACCATTTGTAGCAATTTTCAAGTCGAAGCTTATATAGGATATATATATATATAGGGTCAAAGAGCCTACCATCCCGTAATACTAGATAAATATTTTAGGTATTTATTTAAAATACTTACATAATTCATCACACCCAGTCCCAGTCATTCATCATTCATTTGTAACTTTAGGTATATTTTATATAGGTATGCATTATAGTTAAGTAGGTATTATAGTCTTTTTTAAGTTTTCATATCTATTTACATACTGTGTCTACATTTCTCATCCAACTTTCCTATCGCAGGTCTGCTGGAAGAAATTTCTTTTGAAATAAGCAGCACAATTGTGCTCTTGTTCTTTTGTCTTTTAAATGTTTTATGTGAACATATACAAAAAAATAAATATATATGGACCATCAAAATCTATACATATAAGTATTAAGATCTATTACTTACCAACGTCAATTTACTAGTTATTAAAAGCCATAAAGATAACATCGCCGGTGCGTTTCAAACGAAACTAGAGCACGCAATTACTCAGAAAAATATTATTTTATTATACAACAAATTATAATCCCATACAGATTTCCAGCGAATTTTAGAAACTAACAATTTGAGCGCAATCTCAGCGACTTCCTGCAACACATGCACATAGCTGAATAAGTGCGACTATTAAGTAAATTATATCAATTTCTTGTAATCAATATTTACTAAATATGGGCCTATTAGGACCAATTCATGAGGTGTAACTTGCCGTCAAGTTGCTAGTTGCCTATTAGGTGCAGTGGATAGAAATCGGTATGTAGTCAACGCTATGCAATTATAGATGCCAGTTCAGTTGCTGGAATCTGACGGTAATGTTGAAAAATACGCTCGATTCGTGTGAACTGTGCCTAGTTTCGTTTTGGTATCGCGTGGGAAATCTGTTTAAGAGCAATTAGGAATTTGGAAGCTATGCGTTCTAAATGGCGTGCCTCTTAAATCCAGCTCTCTCCAGTTTCAGTTAAGTTTTTCCTATGTGTTACTAGGTGTTAATGTGATGATCTATGATATCTTCCTTTGCGATTTAACAAAATATAACGTAGAGGTATCGCAGAGTCTAGCTGACTAATCCTTTCATCATGATGTGGTACATAAAAACGGTTCTTCTCAGAGACATGACGAACGAGACACTCTTAATATACCTACTTCTCCCCATTTTCTTTGAGAAATCAATGAACAAACTGAGTGCTATTGTTGCAGTACTTGCCATAAAAGGTACGGAGTTGATCATAGGGATCTTGAACTACTCCCGACCATCGGAAATCGCCTGACCGCTATTAAGGTAATAGATGAAACCGATTGCCGGATTAGGGCATAACACTTGACTTGATTGAATAAATGCTAGCTAGAGCATCTTTGCTGAATAATTTTCATTTTCTTTGAAATTATTTTAGTTTATTATTATATTTAGAAATTATTAAATTTATTCTCATTATAATATAATTAATTATAGTCGTTTATTCATTAAAATATACAGACGTATAAATTACATTTTTAAATATTTCAATGAAATTTAATAATATAAAAATAGTATTCCTCCAGTATTCGGAACAGGGTCCAAGTTACTGGCGGTCATTGCTCCAGAGAGCGGAACCGCCTAACAATACGGACCGTGTGCAGAAGTATAGCTTTCTAAATTAATTTCTTGATCAAGCCGCCTAACGAGAGCCTCCTGAGGGGTGGTCCTCGGTCCTCATCCTCCTGTGTTAAGATAATTAAGCCATTGGTTGACACGACTATTAGTACAATGATCGCTGCTCGCACTGCTCGGAGAGGCTCCTACTGTCCAAACAGTATGTATAAAAAAATACCGACGAAACAAGAAGAAGAAGGGTTTCTCGTAGAAATACCCACTGTATGTAGACTAGAAATAAATATAAGAGTTTTTGCTATCTCTGGCTAAGCCAACCTGGCCTGATCTAAATATTTTTTTGTATGAGAAAATTTTACCAAATAAAAACTTTTTTACAAAAATATAGAACAGACTTCCAAAAAAAAACAGAAAAAGTGCAAATAACTTTAATTTCGGAAGTCGCGGTTTCTGGTTTTGTTTCTTCGTTTTTTGACACCGACTTCCGAAATTTAAGTTATTTCGGGTTCGATCGAACAACTATTTGTATAGCCTACAAATAGATGTTCCGGGTCTGGGTGTCTTGTATGTGATTTAACATGTTTGTAAACCCACCCACGACACAGGAGTAAAAAAAAGGAGTAATTCTTAGTGTGGGACAACGATTAAAAAAAAAATGAATTGGGAAACCAGTCCAAGACAGTGATTAGTCCGTTTTGGCAAGTCAATGATATCCATTACTCCATACCAATGTATTTAAACTGTATCCTTTGCTAAATCAACGCAACGGAAGCTGTTGAATTGTCATTATTTAATATTGTTAGTGTTACGCAACTAGGGAGTTGGAAGGGTCAGCAGCGGATTAAACCAGAATAGAATAGAATAGAATAGAATACTCTTTATTATGTACACCATATAAATTACAATAAAGATATAAGGAAAACATTACATAGGGTGACAAAACGGGCGGCCTTATCGCTAAAAGCACCAGCATGAGACTTGTAGCAAATTCTAGAGGCCCCTAAATCTTTGTAAAATTACAGATTAAAACATTTTTTTACTTATTTTTCTCACAGGCCGCAGGGCTCTTAGGTAGCGATGGTCGCAGTTGCCCACATTATCTTTATAAAGATATTATAATCCTAAATTGATTAGATTTCATAAGGTATACAGGGTGTAACGGAAAGGTGTGGTCATATTTTAAGAACTGCATCTGCCCATCGATGTGAACAACTTTCTTAAAGAAAATCTGAGGAAATTCTAAAAAAAAATTTCTGCTGCCGTACAAATATTGATCAGCTGATAATAACTTATATGGAAATCCCAATTTTTTTTTGGGAATTTTCTATTTTTTTTTTTTTGAGCGAAAATGGTTCATTTCCATGGGCAGAACCGGTTCTTCAAATATGACCACACCTTTCCGTTACACTCTGTAGATATCTTGACTTGTTTTTGTACATCCAATGCGCAGGACCCGTATCATTTGCTACGTGGGTTGTCGTCTAAAATATTTGAACAAGAAACGTTTGTATTTATTACAGTACGCTAGCACCATAGTAGGCACAAATACCATATCCACTGCGACTTCAAATGTATTAAGTATTCATGTACATAATTTGAACTTATCACTCCCTCAGTGAAAATACCATGAAGAAATGCGAAGTCGACGACTCTGAAAATGGCAAAAGGTCAGTCAGTACGAGCCGCCATTACGTGCACACGTCTCCCGTAATGACTGACACCCAATTAAATGTGCCTGATAACCCCAAGAACTTTAAAACCTAAAGACCAGAGGCCTTTTATTATCAGCTGTTAAATGCTAGAAGTAAACCTCTTTGCAATAGGTGTGAACGTAGGAAATGTTGTGAAAACTGTTTAAAGCAAATTGATAAATGGTCTTGACGCGCATTTTAATTTAGCTACACAAAAAATCTGCATTTAGAATTATACATCAGACCTGAACTTGACTTGACTTGAATTGTGATCGATTAATTATTCCGTGTTCTAGACAATTCAGCAGAATGAACGAAGTTTTATTCACGCCCCAATCATCACCAACATTTCCCATCTGTTCACATGAATCCATCCACTTTGCAAGGAATTGGTCCTTCGAGCCGGATACCTTGCTGAATCTAAAGTGCCGCGGTATGATGCTATCAGTGTCTAGATAAATGCTGCTGTCCACCGGATTTAACACCTTATAGTTACTTGTTCAAAAGGACCGAGAAAAATGGATTGGTCTGTTCTTAAGGACCAATCGATTGAGGATGTTCTACGGTTATTCGAATTCGAGAATTCAACAGGTTATACCGCTTTTGTATAATAAATAAAATACCAGCCCGCCCCCCATAGCGAGATATTGAAATTCACCAATTAAAGTGAACAGTAAAGCTTAATAAATTTCAACAAAAAAAAGTCCGCCATGTTTCCGCATCGGGAGCATCATTACCGTATTTATTAGTTAGTCGCAGCATTAACCCGTCCTTAACACTCAGCTGTAATGGCAACCGAAAAACGTTTAATGTGGTATGTGAATTGTGCCCAAATGCGTCCACACGCCGACAATATTAAATAAATAATTACACATTTGTCAGATACTCCTAAAAAGCGAAATGTCCGCGTCGGACTGGTCGCCATATTTGGTGCGTTGTGGCGGCCGGGCGCATGTGCAGGTGAGCGCCAATTACTGGGGAGCGCAAAAAGCGCGCGTGGACAAATTGTGAAATTGTAAACGTGTGCGCTTTTGAGCTTAGCCAACCAACAACCTCTGAGTTCTGACCTATTAACGCAAGATGGACGGCGCTTTGTTGACGAAGAATTTAGTGGCTGAGCTCTGGATTTTGACTGTTAGATATAACTTTGCGTTTTAACTAGGTATGCAGGCATTCTTGTCTGCATTTAGATTTATTAAAAGTTTATATTTTTTATAATGACAAAAACAAGAGTTTCAATTTTTTTTTTAATCGTTAAAAATGACTCCCTAACTCAAGTTAAGTACTTTTTTTGTTAAAGTACGCGTTTGACCACTATCTCACCTGATAGTAAGTGATGATGTGGTCGACGTTGGAGCACACTTGCATAGAAGTAACTTATTTATTTGTGTCTTGAAAAGTTTTGTAGCTGTCAAGAAACACAGACAGAATTCTATATTTGAAACATGATGTCCTTACAAGATTTGACCAAAACACTGTGTTTCCACGTACTTACTTTTCACAATAAATAACAATTCCACAACTACTTTACTCAACGGTATGTCCAGTCACACTCTTGAATCAACATTTCTGACTGAAACAAGGCCAAAATAAAAATAAAAAAAACACCTAGACATTTCCCTTACAAATAATTAAGTACCTTTATGTGAGGTATTTAATTGTCTTTAATGTTTCAACATACTACTGGTTGACAGAATAAAAAATACAATTAACTTTAATATCTTTAATCGACGTAATTAGCTGTAGAGACAATCAAAAGAATATAAAATTCATGTATGTAGTGTATTACTATTACAGTTTGCGTCATTTTCTGTTTAAAGGAGGCTGCACATTATAAAGTACCATGATCATACCATGACCGTGCAAGTGTCAGGCAAAAAATACCTAAAGACAGACGCATGTCACCACGCACACTGCGCACTCCCGCGACTTACTGTTTGTATTGAAACTTAAGGCCCTACTACCGGCCAAGTAGCGCCCTCATTTAATAAAAAATTGTAGCATAGCATAGAAAATAAATATTAAAGAATCCAACGTCACGCTTATTACAAAGAGGATAAAGTATTTTTACGTTGTTAAAACAGGTCTCAGAATGTTTCGTATCCAAAGTTTACTACTTTGGCCCGCAAAAGTGTCAGAAACGGCCGTTTTTAGTACTACTGCACTACTTTGGATACGAAATATTCTACCAACGTAAAAATACTTTATCCTCTTTGTAAAAAACGTGACGTTGGATTCTTTAATATTTATTTTCTATGCTATGCTACGATTTTTTATTCAATGAGGGCGCCACTTGGCCGGTTGTAGACCCTTAAGAAATATGCCCACTGTGGTGACTGTTCCGTCACAGAACAACATCGTCGCGTGCCATGCACGGAGCGTATCGGCACCGGCAAAATATGCATATGTCACCGGATTGTAAACACCGTTAGTTTATAATAAATCTTATTAATAATTGTAAACTTTTTGTTTTCAAAAGACTCCGATACAATGTAAATTGTCGAATTTGGATGACAATGATTGTATTTTATAATATATCGAGAGGTTACAGCCCCGCAAGATTTATTAAAATCTTATGGTATTTGCAATTATCCGGTTACACAAACGCCATACCGGGGCGCGAAGATGGTGAAACGTCATTAAACGGGTTTTAACCGTGTATGATGACCATTCTGCGCTGGTATGATACACTGTTGATACGTTCTAGTGGGCATAGTAATCTGTTTCGTGTTTCTATCCGTGCTTGATACGTTCCTAGCACTGTCATTGTATGATACGGTGTACTAGGCAGACTCCTTTAACCTTCGGGCTGACAGTGGTTGGTAAATTCTGTTTATTATAGGTTCAATATAAGGTTTTGAGGTGAGCAGGTAGTTGGTTTTGGTGCGTCATAAAAATGGCACAGATTTTTTATTTCATATATTTATATTTTGATACACTAAGAATGTTGATTCTTCAAGTTACGTAATATTGTGGCTTCGTTCCCGTTGTCTTTCTCACAAGAACCTTGGATTTTTCCTGGATGAAAGTACCTAGTACGTAGTAGCAAAGAGTTTTAGCTTAGAATTATTATCTATGGACTGACACCATATTTTTTTAAATTTATTTATGGATCTCGCTAACCATATGCTTAGTCTAAACATTGATTAATGGATTCTAAATTCAAATTCAAAATGGAAAATTTTTAATTAAGAACTTGCTAAACAGTGTATAAACATACAGTTATCTTTTTTATAAATAAGGCCCTTAGGTATGCAGGTTGACTGGTTTCTGATGTCCTGACATCCATCTAATTTTCAAAACATGAATGGTAAAAATCAAAGAAGTACTTATAATTTTAAAATAAGTAAAACCACAGTAGAGCAAATACGGTACAATAGCTTATCTGTTTTTGGATAAGTACCAATCGAATTATCAATTCACCATCATATCGCACCTTCGATGCAACCGTGGGTGCAACACTGTCACTTTTGAAAAAAAGTATTTTAAGGAAAAAAAAAGAGTATTAAATTTGCTAATTAATTGTTGTTGTATAAAATAATAACCCTTCTTGATAAAAACAAGATAGTTAGTAGAATAGCTTATACGATTATTATTAACTTTAAAATAAGCAAAAAAAATAATCCTGAATATTATTATAAAATACTAATTTATTGTTCTAACTCATTTTTCATTGCTTAAGTGACAGCGTTGCACCGGAGGCGTGAATATAGTCTTAAAGGTGTCAACCATATCGGAATACATGCACATAAATGACTTACTTACTTATTATCTAAATATTAACTAACTATTTATAACCTAACTACCTACCTATATACAGAAACAGAATACACTTAGGCGTCGAAGTACCTACTCCTCCACATTGCTGTCATCAGGGCAAGCAGCAAACGTGCCCAGAAGACTGGCAGCATTGCCACGTTAAATGGTAATGCTATTTCTTTGGGCGAATAACGAGACAGCCTTCTGGTCACGCAAAGTGTCAAATAGTTGGCGAGAAACTCAATAAAAAAAAATTATAGTAATTATTATGGTGCTTTTTATTAAAACCAATCATTAGTTATACCAACTTCCCATCATAGGTTTTTAATCCACGAAAGCAATTTAAAACCGCTGCCTCATCACACATCACACATCAAAAAGGAAATTATACCTAACTACAAAACGAAACGCCCATCCTGTACAAAATCATCTAGTACAACTTTACTAGAAGCAATCACAAACTGACACTAAAATGACAAATAAAATGGAACAGAACAATTTTCTCTCACACGGCAACTCAGCGCAAAGATTATGTTCATTGCATTACTGCGAATATTTTTTATGTCTTAATTATTTTGAACATGGAGAATCGTAAAATCTGCCACCCCTTCTGTTGGAGTAACCTGTGATTAACAAACAATAACCTTATAATAAATTATAATTAATATTTTCTGAATAAACAATTTCATACTGCGTCATCTTATAATGACTGCCGTTGGGTTTACGGCCCGACAGGGTGGAATTGGGAGTAATATTTAAATGGCTAGGATTGAGATGTTTGTTATCTTTCTGTAATAACGCCTTCATGGTTTATTGTCCTCCAATTTGATGAGCCAAAGAGCCTTTTTTTTTGGGGTGGGAAATCATCCAATGATATCTAGAGCGCGTGTCAGACTCTTACTGACTAAAACCCACCCCTGTTCCTTCCCTGCCCTGCTGAGTGCCCAGGGGTGCGGTAACTATTTTTCAGAATTTATCCACAACCCCTGGCCAGGCATCGGCCATGACGGGCCCCGTCATTATTTGCTGACAACTCTTTGAGGCACACGTGGAACACTACGCGCCGTCGACTCTACCGTCGAGCTACCCATTACTCTCCGTCCGCAAGCCCGGGTCTACGGTGGCCGGAGATGAGAGAGTCTCCTGCGGCGGCTGCTGCTGAGGGCGTAAGGGTGACTCTGTTGTTGAGCCACCCTCACCCGTTCCGCCTCCTCCTTCGCGAGCATTACTGCTTCGCAGAAGGAGGAGACTGCTTCTCATTCCCTCTCGCTCCGTACCATGGCCTGGACCAGCCATCATGGCCGGGTGCGAGAGGTCGCTGCCACCGATCGCCTCCACGAGGACACGGCGGGGCTCCACCCAGGTGGGGCAGATCTCCACCGTATCCTCTGGGTGATCCTCACAGTGGGGACACAAGGACGTTTCCCTCCGCCTTATCCTACATAGAAGCCCCCCGAAACTTCCATGTCCGATGAGGACCTGCGTCAAGTGGCGGAAGGTGAGGACGCCGTGGAGCCTCTCCAGCCACTCCTCAAAGAGGGGCACTACTGCCGCAATGGTGGCGTGCCCGTCGCTCTTTCCATGTCGCCATGAGATCCTGCCGCAGCTCTGTCCGCCGAACCGCGAGGTGTCGCGGCAGTGGAGTTTCGATACCGGCGTTTCGCGTCCTCGCGCCACTCATAGATTTGCGCGAGGACCTTTACCTCCAGATCCCATGTCGACAACCCGGCAAGGAGGCTCGCCGCCTCACCGGAGACCGTGCGGTATCCTCGGGTCATTCGGATCGCCATGACCCTTTGGGATGCGTTCAACCGACGAGCTGGTCGCAGGTTCATGGAACGCGCCCACACCGGTGCCTCGTAAAGGGCCATGGACCGCACGATCCCCGCGTAGAGCCTGAGCCACAGAGATGAGACACGGAAAGGAACTTAAATAAACTGTTTTCAATTCGTCTTCTTCTTCGTTGCACTCTTGACAGATATTATTGATCGTGGTCACTATGAGTTCTGTCCAATCGCTGGTGTTGAATTGAGTTCCCTCACGACCACTCGCCATCCGATTCTGTTAGATGATAGTCTGGCGCATTAATTTACATTTATCATTCTTTTTTAATTCAGTTCAATTTAATTCAAATCTATAATGCAGTCACATAAGTTTTACAAAATCTTAATGTTAGTTACCTACATAAGTTTACACCGACTTTTACTAACCCAATTTCTGGTCTGGAAGCCTAACATGGTTTTGGTTATATTAAGCTTCCAGTCTTCCTAAAAGCGACTGAATTAGACTACCAGACGACATTGCACACTTTTCCTAAAGCCACTGAACTGTCAGCATTATTAACATTAGCTTTGTTAAAATATTCCCTATCATTATTAGTTTATAAATGGCATATCCTAATTTAGCTTAGATGTAGCTGCATCGTTCATACTAATAGACACATTGTTATAGCAAGCCTTATAGGTCCAAGTGCTGGCATATTAATTGCCCCTAGACTTTGCCTTAGACTATAGACCATTGGTTCTCAACCTGTGGTCCGCTGTGGACCACTGGTGGCCCGCAAGAGCTAATATTGAAATCTTTCACCACACTAATGGATACTTATTTTAAGTCTTTAACTGTTCTGTTGTGTTTTCTATGACAATGCTCGTTACTTTTGATTTTAAAGTTGAGTTATGCTGCAAGTTTTGAGTTTATGATCTATTTTTATTATCTTGTTGTGTAGTTTAACCTGACACCAGTCTAGCCAAGGCGTACCGTGTTACTCAGTTACTGGGTTGTGGAGGTCACTTAGGCAGCCGCTCCATGTAAAACATTGGTACATATATGTAGTTGGGGAAAAGGTCAGGTAGATTGTTTGGTTTTGGATTTTGAATAAAAGCAGTTTGATTTCCTTCTTGATTTTTATTGCTATTAACAACACAGAAACCAAAGCGGTCCTAGATCAAAAAAAGGTTGGGGACCACTGCCATAGACGGACTTTTAAGGAGCAGTGAAGTAATTGTCTGCCATTCATTCTTTCATTCACTCACTCCCAATGCGGCCCTGTGCCCACATCTTGAGCGCGGTAATTAGTGAACGACGCGTCTTGACTCGAGCCGAACTCATTCAATTCAAAATTATGTAACTTACATCCATTATCTTTTTACTGCCTACCTTTTTAATGACGATCCAAGACTATGACAGCTCGTAACAGCCATTTAATTTTCGTTACCTATACTTAATTGGTGTACTGCATATATGAAGAACAATAAAATACGTTTGACCAGTATTCTGAGGCGCGACTTGATCGAGCGTGAATTTTTTTGCACCGAATCCTGTTTTGAATGCATCTAATCATTACTGACATTTAATAGTGAAGAGAATGTGATAATATGAGCTGTTAAGTGCGCTATAATAGTCGATTAGTTATTTTTAATTTACTGTGAGGATGAGAGTATGGATGGTGTTGGCAGCACACATGCACAGCAGCGTTGTAATGCTACAATTTTTCTAAGGACGTAAAATCGGTTTATTATTCTTTTATTTTCTAGGCTACAAAGAGCATAGACCGTTACCTTGATGGGCTCCAATAAATAACCTAACTTTTTACCGTATACCATTCTAGTTCAAATTCGATACGATCGAATGCTTTATTAAAGTCAATATCCGCTTTTTACTCATCAAACGTCCCATTTATGTGAATAACACGTTAAAAACGCCCTTAGCCTTTTGAAAATATGCTCCATTTGGAAAACACTCCATAAATTGCTGTATTTAATCCCATAATTGTTCGATTTTCCAAGAATTGTTAGAAAAACATTCTTGTTGAACGGGCTGGTGGTGCATCAATAATGCTTATTTACCGGAAAATGGCTAGAGATCGCATTTTCTTGCTAATTAGACGGTCGTGTCGGTAATTTTCAAGTGATTACTGATTGATGGATGGCTAACACGCTGACGTGCCATGAATTCTGCGTGTCATATTATCCGCAAACGTTACATTGTAGCTTCAATGAGTCTGACACTCAATGCGAAGAAAATTTAATTGTCCGTCCATTTAAACTGTCCTATTGTTCTGCTTGAAGAAAACGTTGATACGAGTACTCGTACAAACACCTCCTAGTTTGAATTTGAAATTAATAGAAACATTAATACTATTCAACTCGCATTTTAATTAGAAACCTGCACAGCGGAACACATTTAATAGATTGCTAATTAATTAACAAACAGGTGGGGAATAGATAAGTATAAAAATCTACAAGCAACTTTGTTGCTACTGATTATACATTCGTTACACACACAACAAAGAGAAAAACAAACGACTACAGTTAGTTAAAACGAAATGCGCTTATCGGCTTCCAGAGCATTTATTCAGCAGAAAAACGAGCGAACACAAAGTAATTTATTCAATAACAAACAGAGATTACAACAATCCAATTAAATGGCGACATTGACAACTAAATCCTATTAAGTAGCCCAAACGGCGGGCTTAATTGGCGGCCATTACACAAAATGGTCTATGGTCTGTCATCGCTGCACAAAATGGCGCGCGCGGGAAAATAAATACGTTTAGAGATGGATATTATATCTTCATTAACGTTCGGTAGCGAGCATTGATATGTCTGCAGGTGGGGGCTATTGAAATTGTTGTATTTTATCACCGGAGCGCCGCGGATAGGCATTCAGGGGAGAGTCTTCTTATTGCCTTCTGTGTGTATTGAGTCGTTGAAGGTCGACGCCGAGAAAGTTTTTTTTTCTTGCTATTTTGAAGTTGTTGTTTATGATGATGATTGGCCTAGAAAAATACGGGTAGCCTTTGTACATTAACTAGCTAATATTCCGTCATTCGGTCATCAGTTTATTCTGCCTATCCACAGCTGGGGCTTTTTCTCCAGATGTTTCGTCTCGACCACCTTTCCCAAATTACTCAATAGATAATAACCGGCTATAAAGGCGGACTCTTGGTGGAACGTAGCCCTGTCGAGGGCCGCGGGAGTAAACTCGATGTGAGAAGTACAAGACCGGTCAATGCGGATATGCCGGGCGAGGTTTATGTTTATGTTCCCACACGATAAAAAGGGGGAGGTTTGTGTTTAGCAGTGGAAGCTTTCGGCGACATAATGATGAATGATGAGTTATGACAAGGCTGATTACCCACTGTAGGATCTTTTTGTGGTCCTAAATCTATCTGGTGGAAAATAAATTGAAATAAAAGCAGGAGGCTGATGATGATCCATAACCGCCTGTGATTTGATCAGGTTTAATTATATCATCATCTTTTCAGACGAAAGCCGTTCACTGCTGGGTATAGGCTTCCCAAAAGTATTGCCATAACGACCGGTCCTGTGCGTCTCGCACAGGTGGTGATATCACTTTGGGTAGTCTAAATAGACATTTTAAAACATAATATTCTTCCATAACAAATCATTACAAAAAGATAATCTGCAATTTTTTATTTCTACAATGTTTTGTGTGTAAATAGAGGTGGGATGTTAATGAAGAGGTCAAGCAATTCCATTCAAATCGTTTTCAAAGGAAATTGAAAAATTTACATGCGAATTGATTTTATTACGTATTATACTATAGAATACGGTCCGCTAAAGTTAATTAATATTCATTAATTTAGGTAGATTAGGTAATTAAGGTAAGAATTTTAAAAATTTGTGAGTTCTTTTTGCTTAGTAATTACGCCACTTTCAGGCGTGTGATGTCAAAACATTTGTGAATTGCGTCAAGCATGACTAGTCATCTAACAAATTGCTGTAGGTAACACACTAAGGCCGTCTATAGACAAGCTGCTTAGAGCAGTCGAGACCAACTGCACGAGAGCAGGCGTGTTTTGGTTGGGGCCTCTATAAAAGACTGCTTAGAGCAGTTGAGACAAACTGCACGAGATAAGTCGTGTTGTGATTGGGGCTTCCATAGACGGACTGCTTAGAGCAGTCGAAACCAACTGCACGAGAGCAGGCGTGTTGTGGTTGGGGCCTCCATAAAAGACTGCTTAGGGCAGTCGAGACCAACTGCACGAGAGAAGTCGTGTTGTGATTGGGGCCTCCATAGACGGACTGCTTAGAGCAGTCGAGACCAACTGCACGAGACCAGTCGTGTTGTGGTTGGGACTCCATAGACAGACTGCTTAGAGCAATCGAGACCAACTGCACGAGAGCAGGCGTGTTGTGGGTGGGGCCTCCATAGACGGACTGCTTAGAGCAGTCGAAACCAACTGCACGAGAGCAGGCGTGTTGTGGTTGGGGCCTCCATAAAAGACTGCTTAGAGCAGTCGAGACCAACTGCACGAGAGAAGTCGTGTTGTGATTGGGCCTTCATAGACGGACTGCTTAGAGCAGTCGAGACCAATTGCACGAGAGAAGTCGTGTTGTGGTTGGGTCTTCATAGACGGACTGCTTAGAGCAGTCGAGACCAACTGCACGAGAGCAGGCGTGTTGTGGGTGGGGCCTCCATAGACGGACTGCTTAGAGCAGTCGAGACCAACTGCACGAGAGCAGGCGTGTTGCGGTTGGGGCCTCCATAGACGGACTGCTTAGAGCAGTCGAGATCAACTGCACGAGAGCAGTCGTGTTGTGGTTGGGGCCTCCATAGACGGACTGCTTAGAGCAGTCGAGACCAACTGCACGAGAGCAGTCGTGTTGTGGTTGGGGCCTCCATAGACGGACTGCTTAGAGCAGTCGAGACCAACTGCACGAGAGCAGTCGTGTTGTGGTTGGGGCCTCCATAGACGGACTGCTTAGAGCAGTCGAGACCAACTGCACGAGAGCAGGCGTGTTGTGGTTGGGCCTCCATAAAAGACTGCTTAGAGCGGTCGAGACCAACTGCACGAGAGCAATCGTGTTGTGGTTGGGGCCTCCATACACGGACTGCTTAGAGCATAGTCAGTGCATTTTTAGCTGCGAAAACCAATAAACTGCTTGAGTGGTCCGTGTATGGCGATCGTCAATTTTGTAATGCAACTGCAGATCGCCCAACAGCGACCGCTTGAAGCTGTCGGCACTGCCTGCTCCAAGCAGTCCGTCTATGGCAGCACTAAGGTTCCAGTTGCTAATCAAGAGTTAACCTAAGTTACTTTAAACTTACTGCATTATTTATAAAAACTCGCTAACCCTACATTGAAGACTGATTACAAATTCATGATAGCATAATTATGTCTCATCCATCACATTCAGCTCTCTTTAGGACAAAACCTCCGTAAAATGATTAGTCAGTACTTTACCACCTACATCTACCCTTCTTCCAAGTAGAAAATTTTGAATTATTATTATTTATTTATTAAAGACAAACAAATTTTATTATAGTCTTAACTTAAGAGCTATGCCCCGCAAAACCATTTTCAAGGTAAATTTTCTTACGTTTTTTGCATTTTGCAGGTCGGTTGTATCTTGGTCAAAATTTGATTCGCGGCCGTAACAAGTATGTATTTATAGGAATATAATCATATTAAAATCATCAATACAACTCTTTCAGTTAGAATTGATGTCAAATGTTAGTATTTCATGTAATTATGACATTTGGCATCAATTCTAACTGAGAGCTGCCCTGGCGCTTCCACCTTATTATAAGTGCGAGTCAGACTCGCGCACAAAGGGTTCCGAACGAATCATATTTTTAACCGACTTTCAAAAAAGGAGGAGGTTCTATGTTCGACTGTATGTATGTTTTTTTTTTTTATGTATGTCCGCCGATTTCTCCATCAGTTGTGGACGGATTTTGAAAATTCTTTTTTTATCCCAAAGAATATACTCTCGAGGTGGTCCCATATAAATTTTATCGAAATTGCTTAAGCGCTTTTTGAGAAACTGAACAAAAACGAAAAATACCTCGATGACGTTTTGGTGTAGTCCAAATATTTAAATTCCACGTGCCATGTTATTGGGGTTTTTAGTTGTGGGGTATAACAACTAAAAAGTGAAAAATAAAAAACAACCGACTTTCAAAAAAAATACACTAAAAATTAACATTTATTTCGGAAGGCGGTGTCAAATAACGAAGAAGTAAATTACAAACACCGACTGGGTGGTTATTTTTCACTTTTTAGTTGTATGTAATATTTTCCTGCAATCTTTATAGATCTTATGTAAATATTTGGTAATTTCGGAGATAAGTCACTTATCTCCGAAATTACCAAGTCTAAAATTTGCTATGGTCGATTTTCTTAAATACATGTTCATGTCTTTCTCCATGGATTAGTCCATGTTTACTTTGCCTCTGTCTTCCTCTTCACCCATCCACATTTACATTCATTACCGTTTTAGTCACAATTTCATGTTCTTTTGTATTTAAAACCACAAACAAATCACTTTCACAAAAACCCAAAAATCCAACAAACACGATCAAAACTTAATTAAAATTTGAATTAACCGATTGATTTGGCCGTTAATAGGCCCTTTAGTGGCCGGAAGTGAGACAATAGGCCCGGCCATACTGTTATTATGCAGTCCAATGGTTCGACGTTTTAATATTCAAATCGATTTGAGCCGATTCAGCGCCCGATGTTATCCGGCTAATGACCGCAGGGGGTTTAATGAATGTGATAACAGGACGATAATGCATGCTAAGTTATACTAATGTGTGTTATTGTTTACTGTGTTTGTTTATTGGAAGCTTGTGTGGCGATGGACTCTTTTGATTAGACTTATTATAGTTGGCTTAGTGCCCTTGGGTCGCTGGAGTGTCTGACAGAGATACTACGACCCTGGCACAGGCAACTGAAAGATCACGGGTGGGTTTTAGTCAGTAAGAGTCTGACACGCCCTCCTGCCCCACCTAGAGCGGGACAAGGCATCTGATGATTTTCCCACCCTCAAGAAAAAAAAGACTTAGTGCCTTTACACTTACATGTTTGAGGACAATAACTATGCAATTAACGTGGTCACCAACTGGAGCCATTATCTAAATTTTAATTTTCGTAACTTTGTGTAATCATCATCTGCCTAGCCTTTGCCCAACTATATTTGGGTCGGCTTCCAGGCTAACCGGATGCAGCTGAATACCAGTATTTTACATGGAGCGACTGCCTATCTGACCTCCACAACCCAGTTACTGGGTAATATGATACCCCTTGGTAAGACTGGTTGTCCGACTTTCGGACCCGTAACGACTGTCAAAGATCTACGATTCACAGCCGACAAACAGCTTAACGTGCTTTCCGAGGCATGGAGGAATCTCGGTATGTAAAGATGGTCACCCATCGATGGACCAACCCCGGCAAGCTTAGCTTAACCTGACGGATCGACCCGTGCGGCTGTTATTACTTTAGCCACGAGCTCCTCCTCCTCCTTAACTTTTTGTAATGTAAAACGTTAATCATCGACTCTCTAGCTTGAATAAGAAATTGGACGCAGCGTTTATACAGGCTGTAACAGAAAGGTGTGGTCATACTTTAAGCACCGGTTTTGCCCATGGAAATGAACTACTTACTCTAAGAAAATATAGAAAATCCCCAAAAAAAATTGGACTTTCCATATAAAGTTATCTTCAGCTAATCAATATTTGTATAAGAGATTAAAAAAAAAAAAATTGAGGATTTCCTCATGTTTTTTTGAAGAAAATTCTTCATATCGATGGGCAGATGAAGTTCTTAAAATATGACCACACCTTTCCGTTACGGGGTATAGTTTGAATAGTAAAAAGTTGAAACACTTTATATAACTAAGCTTGGTCTGGTCAGAAACCAACTTGATGATTCAAGAATGATGATAACAAAACCATGGCAGCCGATTTCCACACAACTTTTCAAACCTCGTAAAGTTATGTCTGTTTCCCTTAATACAAGTTACAAAGCACACCCAGATACTCCTACCGAAATATTTCAACACGTTCGAAACCCGTAACCACCAAGGTGGTCTGCAAAGCCACCGTTCAGAACCACAGCAGTTTACCACCGACACCAGACATTACTGCATAACGAGCATTTTCGCTAATAACCGACACATAAGCACTAAACTTTCAAAAGCTCTTCCTGTGGAGTGCGGCCGTAGTATTTTTAACCGGCACAATATAAGTGTGTCACTCGACTCGTAACCGACGTTTTCCACGGTCGATGCGACGTTTAACTGTAGTTAAACTGACCATGGTTGGACTAACGGTTGAATTTCATGCCGAATGATGACCAGGAAACGGATGTTGATGCGGAACTCGGCCGTGTAAAGGGTGTTGGTGTAATTTTGGAATAGTGTGAGATTTTATGCGAGAAATGCAATTACTTGCAGTTTCGCTGGTCCGCGTGGTGGATTACGGCCCACTGCCTTCCTAGAGAGGAGGCCTGAGTCCCAGCAGTGGGAACATTACTAAGCTGATTGTTATGTAGCTGTTCGTGTTTCGTATCCAAAGTAGTAGGCAAAAGTGTCCGTTTCTGACACTTTTGCCTACTACTTTGGATACGAAACATTCTGAGACCTGTTTTAACAACGTGAAAATACTTAATCCTCTTGAACGTGACGTGGGATTCTTAAATATTTATTTTCTATGCTATGCTACGATTTTTTATTCGATGAGGGCGCCACTTGGCCGGTAGTAGGGCCTTAATTTCAGTTTCGCTGGTCCGCGTGATTGATTACGGCCCATTGCCCTCCTGGAGAGGAGACCTGAGTCCCAGCAGTGGGAACATTACTAAGCTGACTGTTATGTACCTGTTTCTTCTGGGATTAGCCTGTTTAAATCACTTTTGTTCTAAAAAGTAGACACGTTGTTATAACATGGGATTCAATGGAAATAGCAAATGTGACTCTAAAAAATGGGCTCTAAAACTGGGATCCAACGAAAATAAAATGTTGTTTCGTATACTACCATTAACTTTTACACAGTCTGCATCTTTCGCAGAGAGCATTTTTTATGATTGTCCATTTCTCTGGAGCGCAGCTCGCAGGTGCGACCTACTTTCTGGTATCTTTAATTTGTTAAATCAGGCTGTTTGAACCAGATTAATTTCCTACAGTAAGCTTAAGAAAGCCCTATTAATGCAATCATCATAGAGGATCTGCTAAATGCTAACTTATGCTTATAATACTTAGAATAACTTTCCTTGATGATTCCTCAATTTTTTATTTCATTGGTTCTGACCCCATTTAGAAAGAGAGAACCTAGGTATAAATTCTGAACTTAGCTGGCTTGGGTTTGGTGGGTTTTTTTTTTTGTTGGCTGGTGGTTTGGTGGTTTTTGGGTGGTGGGGGTGGGTTTGGTTGGCTGGTGGTTTGGTGGTTTTTGGGTGGTGGGGGTGGGTTTGGTTGGCTGGTGGTTTGACTGGCTTGTCTTGGCTAGTTAGTGTGTAGAGAATGTGTATTGCGAATAGAGTAGTTGCCTCATTTTTACCCAGCTACCCTTTAAGGACCGTAATGTTTTTACAAGCTTTTATTTAACTTGCAATGTATGTATGTATGTATCTATCTATTTTTTTTTTTTTTTGTGGGGTGGGAAATCATGCAATGACTTCTCCCGCTCTGGGTGGAGCAGGAGGGCGTGTCAGACTCTTACTGACTAAAACCCACCCCTGTTCCTTCCCTGCCTGAGTGCCAAGGGGTGCGGTAACTCATTTTCAGAATTTATCCGCTACCCCTAGGCATGCAGGCACCGGCCACGATGGGCCCCGTCAATGTATCTATCTATGTAACTATGTTTGTTCGGTTGAAATCTTGCAACTCAAATTAGACCCACTTCCCGACGTCAGATTGGACTCAAATTTGGTGTATGTGTGTTTCTTCGGTGATGATACAATGATATGGTACCATGAAGCTGGTCTGATGATGGAGACGGAAGATGGCCATAGGAACTTCTGAACTAAACAAGATATACCCATTGAGTTTGAACCCATGAGCACACCTTTCCGTAACACCCTGTATAAAAATCGGCCAAGTGCGAGTCGGAGTCGCGAATGAAGGGTTCCGTACCATCGTACAAGAACGCGTCTACTTGTTGCCATTATTAAGATCGAGCAAAAAGAGCAAAAAAAACACGTTTCTAGTAGGGGGAGCCCTTCATTAACCGACTGCGAAAAAGGAGGAGCTTTACGTATTTTTTTTTTTTTTTTAAGTATTTCCACCGATTTCTCCGTCAGTTGTGGACCGATTTTCAAAATTCTTTTATCCGAAAGAATATACTCCCGAGATGGTACCATATAAATTTTATCGACATTGCTTCAGCACTTTTTGAAAAACTAAACGAAAAATACGTATACCTCGATGACGTTTTGGTTTTCTCCAATTACGAGTATGTTTAAATTCCACGTTCCATTTTATTGGGGTTTTTAGTTCTGGGGCACAACTAAAAAGTAAAAAATAAAATACAAAAAAAACAATCGACTTCCAAAAAAGAAAATAGGTACACTAAAAATTAAAAAATAACTTTGATTTCGGAAGTCGGTGTCAAAAAACGAAGAAATAAAATGCAAACACCGACTTCCAAAATTAAAGTTATTTTTAACCGACGAAAAAAAAAGGAGGAGGTTCTCAATTCGACCGTATATATATTTTTTTTCTTTTTTTTTTTTTTTGTGTAGGTATGTTCAGCCCTCATTCCGTCATTTCTGAACCGATCTTAATTATTATTTTTTTGTTAGATAGGGTATACCTCAAGGGTGGTCCCATGTCAAGGAAATCAGGATCTGATAATGGAATCTTAATAAAATTAAGAGAAAACCTCGAAAATTGTGGGCACGTTTAGCGTTTCTGTACGTATGTTCGGCCCTCACTCCGTTGATTATGAACCGATTTTGATGATTATTTTTTTCTTAGATAGGGTATACCTTAATTAAGGGTTTTCTCATGTCAAGGACATCAGGATCTGATCATGGAATCCTGATAAAATTGAGAGAAAACCTCGAAAATTGGGCACGAATATTGTTCCTGTTTACTTTTCATAACTTCATCAGGTATTTGCATTTAGGAATCATGACATCATGAAACTGAGCTGATGATGGAAACCATACCTTTCCTAAACAATAGAAGTTACATATAAAAAACTGATTTTAGTGACAGATACCAACTTAATATGCTTTGAGAAAAGACGTCTTTAGAATATTGGAGGTAACCTCAACTGGTCAATATCCTGGGAACCTCAGTGCCAAGAGGAATGATGAAGGATTAAAAATTAGCCTCAGATAATTAAAAGATGATGCGAGTCACAAAAAATCATGAAATACAAAAAATAATATGTACTTATTTTCTTTTTTGGAAGTCGGTTGTTTTTTTTTGGAAAACAGTTTTTTAACCGACGAAAAAAAAGGAGGAGGTTCTCAATTCGACCGTATATATGTTTTTTTTTTTTTTTTTTGTGTATGTCAGCCCTCACTCCGTCATTTATGAACCGATTTTGATTATTCTTTTTTTGTTAGATAGGGTATATACCTCAAGGATGGTCCCATGTCAAGGACATCAGGATCTGATAATGGAATCCTGATAAAATTGAGAGAAAACCTCGAAAATTGTGGGCACGTTTAGCGTTTCTGTATGTATGTTCAGCCCTCACTCCGTCATTTATGAACCGATTTTGATTATTCTTCTTTTGTTAGATAGGGTATATACCTCAAGGATGGTCCCATGTCAAGGACATCAGGATCTGATAATGGAATCCTGATAAAATTGAGAGAGAACCTTGAAAATTGGGCACAAATATTGTTTCTGTTTACTTTTCATAGGTAACTGAATCAGGTATTTGCATTTAGGAACCATCACATCATGAAACTGAGCTGATGATGGAAACTATACCTTTCCTAAACAATAGAAGTCAGATATAAAAACTGGTTTTAGTGACAAATACCACTTAATATGCTTTGACGAAAAGACGTCTTTACAATATTGGAGGTAACCTCAACTGGTCAATATCCTGGGAACTTCATGGAAGGATTGTTATATCATCAGCTCAGTGGCAAGAGGAATGACGAAGAATTAGAAATTACCCTTAGAGTGTTAAAAAATGATGCGAGCCACAAAAAATCATAAAATAAAATACTTTTTAACAAAAAAATTAACCGACGAAAAAGAACTAAAAAGCAAAAAATAAATAAACCTTTTAAGTCTTGAGTAATGAGCTTATTTACCTAAATAAAATATCAAATTTTATATAAACTAATTTTGAGTCGGCGCCAATTAATAAAATGATTAATTACCTACTTACACCCTTCTTCATTTGTAAGTACTTTTAAAATTTAGATATTTAATAATCAGATTGTTGTTTGGCGCCGACTCAAAATTAGTTTATATAAAATTTTATATTTTATTTAGGTAAATCACTAACACGTAAACTCAAGACTTAAAAGGTTTATTTATTTTTAGCTTTTTAGTTCTTTTTCGTCGGTTAATTTTTTTGTTAAAAAGTATTTTTTTAAAAGCTATTTTTGTTTTATTATTTGTTGTTATAGCGGCAACAGAAATACACATTCTGTGAAAAATTGAAAATTTGAACTACTTATTATTACGGATCATGAGATACAGTCCGCTAACAGACAGACGGACGGACGGATGGACAGCGGAGGCTTAGTAATAGGGTCCCGTTGGTTACCCTTCGTGTACGGAATCTTACAAAGAGGCAGATATGTTTCTAGCGCGCGCATCGTGAAGATTCGAAAACGTCCTAATTGGGACGTTTTATCATAATCTATGCCTCGACAAATCAATTAAAGAGCAATCGTTCAAAGTATATCCATCTCTTTCACGTACATGTTTATTCTATCTTTTGTACTATTCATTAGCGCAACTTGTCAACATGGGTGCAACGCGAACAGATTTTAAACGTCGGTTACTATGAACGTAACATATCTTGTGTATTTTATTACTTGTCCCCTGGCCATTCCTCTATTATTTCTGTCTTAATGTGTCTTATTCTGACGTCATTCAGGTTCTATAATGATTGAACGTGTATCGCCAATTGATGGTAAATCTTTTAGCATCTCTTGCATCATTGTGCTTAAAATTATGAGTCAAATTTAAGGCGCAATTATACAACTTTTAATGGTTTTTAATTTAACATCACGTCTAATTGACTACTCTTATTTCTTTAAAAAAAATATATGTTCCTCTAGACAATTTTCGTCGTAATTTAATTTCAGAATATTAGAAATTATATTTTTATAACATAGTATAATTAATTTGTAAAGTTGTGTCTAACGCGGATAAAAAATTGAGAATCACGCAAAAACTATTAAGCGTATTTTTATGAAACTTTCACCATTTTAAAGATCATTTCATTATTTATAATTTAATCTCAGAGTTTTAGTTTATTACCTTTTATTTTATGTGTAATAAATTAATAATGCGTCTAATTTCGGACTGCGCTCCTTGATAGGCGAGTCCTATTTCTGGGTGGACATACGACGCGTTACGTGAGCTCAGCGCAGAACACGCAAGGTAACCACTCAAGGTCGTTGGCAGCTAATAGCGCCTTAACAGAGGCAATATGTTCCTTGCCCCTACTGTTCTGCTTATAAGGAGCTTTCGTAACGATATCTCACTTGCCTAAAACGGCAGTGGTAATAACTTGTTAATAGGTTCCGTTGCTTCATTAGAGATTGTTAGTTGTGTTAATTTGGTTTCAGGCCGCCGGCCGCTCCGTTCTTAATTAGTGTACCTACGTACCTTCTCATCTATTTCTGCTTTCCGATTTTATAATTCAGAACTCTCTGCTAACGTCTTTCAATAAAATGTATCACCCAGTGATATGCCATTTGGAAGTCTGCCCCGCTTGGGCGGAGCACCGCCGTGTCCTCGTGGATGCGATAGGTGGCGGCGACCTCTCGCGCCCGTCTCTGGTTCAGGCCATGGTACGGAGCGAGAGGGAATGGGAAGCAGTCTCCGCCTTCTGGGAAGCAGTAATGCTCGCGAAGGCGGAGGTGGGACGCGTGAGGGAAGCTTAACGGAGTGGCCCTCACGGCCCCGGCCGCTACCACCGCAGGAGAGGCACTGGGCGCAGGACGTCGCGAGACGATTTCCGCACGGACGGCGAGCAGTGGGTAGCTCGCCATCCGATCAGCACCATCCCGTGAGTCGACGGCGCGTAGTGTTCCACGCGCGCCTCAAAGGGAGATACACTGACGGGGCCCATCGTGGCCGGTGCCTGCATGCCTAGGAGTAGCAGCTAAATTCTTAACATGAGTTAACGCACTCAGGCAGGGAAGGAACAGGGTTGAGTTTTAGTCAGTAAGAGTCTGACACGCTCTCCCGCTCCATCCAAAGCGTGAGATGTCATTGGATGATTTCTCACCCCCCAAAAAAAAAAGTGTTATATGCCATTTCCAACATCTCAAGCAAATACTCGTACTACCCAACAAACAATTTACTAAATTTTTCGGGATCTGCCCAACACATCTGTCCATGAAACTGCTCTTTTGACGAAATTACGACACTATTTTTTTATCTTTGATAGGCTAGCGCTTGACCACAATCTCACCTTACCTAGAAGTAACCTATTTACTTTCGAATCAAAGACATCCAGGTTGTAGCTATCAGGAAAAACAGACTCCGGCAGGGAATTCCACTCCTAAGTCGTATACACAATGAATTTATTCCCATAACGTTTTGTGCGTGTGAGTGAGATGTCCACCATGTACCGGTGGCGTACTGATACATTTAATCATTTAAAAACAATGTCACTTATAAGTCAATTTATAGACTCTGCCAAGAACCAACGAGAACTTCTGCATTACAGATACAAACTTCTAACATCTCCTTTCTTTCCTCAGCAGGTGCCCCCAGCGGTCCTCCAGTGGTCCGCTGCCAGCTTCGCAAGCACAAGCCCAACCGCAAGCCGCGGACGCCCTTCACCACGCAGCAACTGCTGGCGCTGGAGAAGAAGTTCAGAGACAAGCAGTATCTAAGCATCGCGGAGAGAGCCGAGTTCTCGTCCTCGCTTAGACTTACTGAGACACAGGTGAGGTTCAAAGCTAACAAACTACTCGTAATACAGCAACTCCTCGCACTGGAGAAGAAGTTCAGGGACAAGCAGTGTCTGAGCATCACGGAGAGGGCCGAGTTCTCGTCCTCGCTTAGAGTTACTGAGACACAGGTGAGGTTCAAAGCTAACAAACTACTCGTAATACAGCAACTCCTCGCACTGGAGAAGAAGTTCAGGGACAAGCAGTGCCTGAGCATCACGGAGAGGGCCGAGTTCTCGTCCTCGCTTAGACTTACTGAGACACAGGTGAGGTTCAAAGCTAACAAACTACTCGTAATACAGCAACTCCTCGCACTGGAGAAGATGTTCAGAGACAAGCAGTGTCTGAGCATCACGGAGGGGGCCGAGTTTTCGACCTCGCTTAGACTTACTGAGACACGTAAGGTTCAAAGACAACAGACTACCTACTTGTAATACAGTAACTCCGAGCCTTGAAGAAGAAGTTACGACAAGCAGTATCTGAGCAAACTTTAGCCCGAAACCTATACTCATTGTCCTTTGAAAGGTTCATTAGCAAATCAGCGTCCGACAGCATCAGTCTGACATATCATTTGCACACACTTTGATTTTTTTCTCATTGAGCGTTGAGCGTAACATCTACATCGCTTGCAGACTCAAGCAGCAATATGTTGTAACTATTAAAGTTAAATACTCTTGCTTTTGTTAAAAATAAAAGCCAGCTCTAAACAAAAGTCTTTTGTTCCAGGTAAAAATATGGTTCCAAAATCGGCGCGCGAAAGCGAAACGATTACAAGAAGCTGAGATAGAAAAACTAAGGCTATCCGCGCGGCCCCTCCTTCCTCCATCCTTCGCGTTATTTGGCGGGGGAGGGGCGCCTCCACTCTTCGCAGCCATGGCAGCCGCCTCCAGACCTCAGCTGAGCTTCCTCGGAGGTCCTCCAAGCCATCAACACGCGATAAACATGAACATACTAAACTCTTTACAGCCACATTGACGAATGGATCACGCGGCAACGCGTGAAACCAACGATCAGCCGCCATCTTGAAACGGTGTGTTCGAATTCGAAATTTAAATTGGAAGAGCCGGGTTCTCGTATAAGTGCAGTGTTTTGTTTATTGTTGTGATTTTTGATACGGCCATTGTGATGGAAACGCTTTCTTCTCAGTCTTCGCGGTATCTATAAATTGTATCGGTGGTTTTTATTTCGATTTGAATTGCCGTCACTACAATATCAGTCTTAATAGGTTAATGCTAGCGATGCAAAACATAATCGCGTAACTTTTGCGTTACCTATGTATAGGCAAAAACAGTGACGCCAAGACATTTCTAGATTTCTAAACTGACATGACATCGTCTTGCTGTTAGATATTGAGATTAAGTGCCAACAGCGGTGTTCCAAAAAAAAGTTTAAAAAGTGAATCAAGGACAAAAAAGTTAGTGTTCCAATTTTTAAATAAACTGTGTTCGTGTTGTGCGCCCCCAGAACTTAGGGAGTGGACACACCTTTCTGTAGTTTTAGATACTAAGCCACAATATTATTGTTACAAATAACCTACCATATAAAACTATTAAAATATTAACTTTATGTGTATAAACTCCTGGTAGCAAGCCTTTTGGTTATCTAAATACACGAAATAAAAAACTTTAAGTGCAATTTCTCAAAATACCTTACGGCAGTTTAGTACTGGATAGAAAATTGTAAATAAGTTTACGTTAATACATTATGAATAAATAATGTTAGCATAGGTAATGTTTTAATCTGTTCTGAAGTAATGTCAGCACATTGAACTATTATTTTAAAATATAGTAAATATGTCTTAGTTAGTCTAAAGACTTCTCTGAATCAGCTTCCAACCATTGTCTAAAACCATAATCGCTATATTGGATTTGCTGATGCAGACAACATATACATAATAGGTATCATTCTCGTATCTGAATTCTTTAAAAAATGGCGTACTTACTAGTTAATTAAGACGTATCCTTTGTTTTCTATAAAATTAAGTTAATCACAGAAAATAGACAGCTGTTACACTATGCTTCCACTATATCGACTTGTGTGCTAAAATATTTTACTAGTTTTGGTAGTTATACGTATAAAGGGAGGCTTCCCTACAGAAACGTGATTTTTTTTTTGCTTCATTTGCTCGATCTTCATAATGGCGATAGATAGACAGTTGAAACTTTCACAGAATGTGTATTTCTGTTGCAGCTATAACAACAAATAATAATAAATTAAAGGGGGCTCCCCTACTAGAAACATGTTTTTTTTTTTGGCTTTCTTTGCTCGATCTTAACAATGGCAACAAGTAGACGCGTATAATCTTGTACGATGGTACGGAACCCTTCATGCGCGAGTCCGACTTGCACTTGACCGGCTTTTTTATATACTTAGCGACCCGTCCCGGCTTTGCACTGATGAAAATTATATACTCAAACCTTCCTCGTTTATCGCTTTTTCTGTTTGTGCAAAAAGCATCCAAATTCGTTACGTAGTCTAGGAGGAGTTAGCAGATAAACAGACAGTCGCGAAAAGTGACTTTGTTTTATACCATGTAGAGAAGAGACACGCCATTTTTAATAAAATATTTTAGCCAACATTTTCCTATTATTCTTAACGGATGTATAAGATTTCTGTACTTAAATATGTTTAAAGTAAGTTTACTGATGTGCAAATAGTAATGTAAATATGATATTTAAATAAATTATTGTATACGTAAGATCGATTAAGTATATTATGTATAACTTGAGTATATTTCTAAAACATTAGATTTTTTAAAACGAATCACTGATCATAGATTTTGTGGACATGACTTTTTAGAGCATTTATATTGGAGATGTTAATTTTTTTTTAAATTTTTTGCATGTTGACTTGCAGTTATTACTTCTTATTTCAGTAAAACAGAAGTATTTAAAATATTCTATCTACCGACAAAAACAAATAAATTTCAAATGACATGTCATCACAAAATAACTTCATTTATAGATGGCCCCAAAAAAAAAATCACATTACTTATCCAATATAAATGCTCTATGCTACTACTGTTAAGCCATATTTTTATCACAATAAGTACTTGAAAAGTTAAGTTTAATCGCTTTTGTGTCATATTAATTAAAAATCATGCTTATTTATTACTTTTTTTATTTGACGAGTGATTTTGTTATAAGCATCGATGGAAAAAAATGTTTACTGTCAAAAATACACTGGCTACGATTGAAATAAGCTATAATAATACATAATAATAAATGGAGTCATAATAATACATTGGAAGAAAATCGTTGCTCATAACATTCAAAATGTCACTAAAGTATATTCTGTACAAAAATAGTAAAAGTAATAGTTTATCTGGTTTAATTTGAATCTATGTTATAATCGCCTTTGATAAATACCTAAACATAGGAGTGGACTATGGAACATTAAATTTGTAAATTATTGATTAAATTATAAATTCGTTATTAGTACAATCACGCAGTTTCATTGAAAAATAAACTCCTACCATATATATTTATAAACTATTTTAAGTACTTACGAACTACGAAAAGAAATTATGATGCACTTATTTACGGGCACTGTGTTCTTGTTGTCTACATTAGCTATAAATATTGATCTTATCGGTTCTGTTCTATTCATAATTACTTAAATATCAAAAGTGCATTGTACTATTCAAAAGTTATATACATGGTCAATCATAAATATCATGGAAAAATTACAAGGGTTCACTATTATTCTCAGAAGCCATTACAAAAATAATATGGCCGTACCTTTATCAGTGACCATAAACAAAAACATTTTTTCAACAAGAAATTGCACAGATAAAATACCCGTCAAATCTATCACAATTTACCATAAACAACTCGCGTTTCTACTCGATTGAAAGTCTATGAAGACATCGACCATAAAGTTTATCATGGAGTCCTTATATGTCGTGTTATGGGGTGGGGACGCCATAACTTCCTGTTCCACTCACTAATTGGTGTCTTTGGCTAAAAACTTGCTGCGCCATAATGAATGATAATACTTTTAAATGCACAGATTCGTATGCCGCGTCGACTACTGGACGCGCCCGGGGACATTAATTACTCATTTGTGAACTAGTTGATGCTCGTGGCTTTGGTTGTGGTTCTAGGGTACCTTAATACGTGAGAGCTAATAAAATAATTATTTCCACGTGTGTAGATAGTACCCAGAAGGTAAGAGTTTTTTAGGATTATTGGGGCTAAACGGTAATATTCTTCCCCAAATAAGCCTTCAATATGAATCCAATTGAGCCCTTGGTATACTAATCAGGAATGACACAGTTAGATGAAGAACACAACAAAGTAATCGGGTGTCTTTAAAACTTCGGTTTCTGCTCTCCTACATCTCTTTACCATATAGGGTGTAAGGGAATGATTGGAACTATAATTATCATTTTTTTTTTCAGTTCTGGATTATTTGGCCTATTGTTGTTTACAGGTTGTAACGGTAATGCGTATTTATATCTTAAATACTGTTTCTGCCCATAAAAATTAACAACTTTCTTCAAAATATTATAGTCAATTTCGAAAAATTAATTTGGACCTCCCCTAAGAATCTTGATCAGCTGATTATAACATTGAACTGAAAATCCAAAAGATTTTTTGAGTATTTACTATAATTATTTCTTAAAGAAAGTCTTTCATCTCCATGGGCCAGAAGCAGTATCTAAAATATTATTATTATTAATAATAATTTATTGGGTTGGATCGACCCAATAAATACCCGACCCGACCCGATAAATAAATACCAGTCATTAATAATAATATGACCAGCCATTTCCGTTACACCTGTAGAGTCAAAGACAAATAGTTACAGACTTAAGCTAAGTATTACGTAAATAAGGCAATTATTGTAACTATTAACGATATATCGGAAACCCGATAAATATCGATATATCGACCCCTAAAAATATCGATTTTTATCGATATCGACGATACGCCAATATCGATATATCAATATCGAAAAACTCAATATATCGTATCGAAATATCGAATAACCCGCCCCAATTAAGATACTCACAAAATCGGGAAAAATGCTATTACTGACAACACTGACTATCTAAAAAAATTGATTTTGTTCTCTACCGTTCGGTACAAAATACTGGAATTATTATTTTTTTTTTATTTAAAAAAGAAATCATATTTTATATACCTATCCAAATTTATGTGATTCACATTCACAATAAGTATTAAAAATATACACATACATAATCGATAAACGTTTGATATAACTAAAACTACATTGCAGCAGCAGCTACATACTATAAGCTATTTATAAAGGAGAAATATCGACATAATTCGATATCTTGATATTTTTAAAAACCTTGCATCCCTAATTGTAACAATGACACAATAAAAAAATATTAAATTTATTATTTATAAAGCTTTGTTGAACCTACAAATAAGACAGATCTGAAACAAACATACAACCGAACCAACACAATCTATGTACCAAACACAAATATAAGTACCTAGCAGCATTTACAGGCAAAAAAGTTACCTCGGCGTAACATACAACAGTTTTATTACAAGTATATAAATATATTTACCAAAATGGCCGTTACTGCTGGCTGGTAATTTATTGTAATTGGCCAGTTTATTCGTAATGACGCCCGTCTTACTAACTTACGGGGAATCATGGCCAGCGTAAGCTGAGTCGTGGACAAACCTGTGGTGCTAATTTCTTTACATTGCAGGCAGGTGAATTTTGAAGACACCAAAATAATAGGTCCTTACTGAACTAGACTGATTATATTTGATAATAAATTAAAAGTAAAAAACGTTTTTATTAACCGACTTCCAAAAGGAGGAGGTTATCAATTCGGATGTTTGTATATTTTTTTGTTTTTTTTTTTTTGTATGTTCGGGCATAATTTCGTCATTCAGTGACGGATTTGCAAAGTTCTTTTATTGTTGGAAAGGAGTTTGTTCCGAAATGGTCCCATTTAAATTTCATATAGATTTGATGATGGGTTTCGGAGACAGACAACGGAACTCTTCAAATCCGAAATACTTTTATTTCGGAAGTCGGTGTCAAGTAACGAAGAAACAAACACCGACTGCCGAAATAACCCACAACATGGAGTATGGAATTTGAAAATACTCTCTAATTGTTGGAGACCAAAACGTCATCTACTTAAACACATTTTTGTTTTTGTTGATTTTTCAAAAAGCGCTAAAGCAATTTCGATAAAATTTTTATGGAACCACCTCTGGAGTATACTCTTTCGGATAAAAAAGAATTTTGAAAATCGGTCCACAACTGACAGAGAAATCGGTGGACATACATAAAAAAAAAACATACCGTCGAACATAGAACCTCCTCCTTTTTGTGAAGTCGGTTAAAAATAGCAAATATGTCTAAACTCTAATGAAAATCAGATTTATGATGTAGGTGGGTACCATTTTCTTGGAAAGTAAAGTCAATTCAATAGATTTATTGGTGCCAAGCAGGACGAGAAGAAATGTTAGTTGGGATTGATTTATAGATTTGCAGGAATTGGTAAGTAGTTACCGGTTTTTTGACCCAAAGAAACACCATATTTCCCCATTTTCTTGTGTTACGTTTAACACCAAGCAGGTTTGACTACAGGGCTTTTCCGACGCTGCACGCTGTTTGAAGTTAAATACCTACTCAAATTGACAAAATATTATATATTATTATTATATTCTGTGCAAAATCTATCTTTCTTTATTGTACACCACATCTTAACACAGAACACAGTAATTACACTGTTCATGTACAAAGGCGAGCTTAACTCAAAGTTGAGTTTTCTCCCAGCAAACCTTAGAGTGATAGAGAGAGATCACATTCGAGGGTAGTATCGTATTCTATAAATATTATTAATATAATATCTAGGGGCCTTATTTAGAAAAAAGTTTACCATGTTTAATTTAAACACTGATCAGCAGGTTCTTAACTCATTTTCCATGGCGAATTTGGATTAAGAATCCGTTAATTAGTGTTTCAGCTAAGCATATGCTTAGCGAGTTTTATAAATAAGGCTGATAAAATCATTAGTAATAATAACTCTGGGTTTTCATTCTAACTTCATAGCCCCCTTACGAAGACCTTTTAAATTGGCCGATGTTTTATTACATGAATTGGTAATATGTCACTACTTGGCTATTTATGGACACCAACTTGGAATTTCTTTCATTTTATAAGGATAAGAACAACCTCCCAAGCATTGGGATGTGTTCAGATCTAAGTTATAACCTTAATTAATAACCTAGTTGGTACTTACATTTTCAAGTTATTTGGGGTTGAAACTCTCGGATCGTGAGGTTTATGTAGACCTGTCTAGAAGCCATGATGGTACTTCGCATGGGCTGGTTTTTGCTTTGGACAAAGGATTAGCATTGCCATACAACGTGGCAATGCCGCCAGTATTTTGGGCACATTACCTGTCGACAGTGATGCGGAGGAATTTTACAACGCCATAGTTTAAATTATTTTTAGTTTTAGTTCGTTAAGTTTTTAAATGTTTTCTTTTAGTGTATATAGTCATAGTTAAGTATTTTAAGATAATGTTTTTTTTTCTATGGAATTTTTGCAATCAGTCCTTGGTGCAGAATGCAATGCTCGTAGTAATAATAATAATAATAATAATATTCCACAACTACCACACAACGCCATCTAGTCCCAAGCTAAGCAGAGCTTGTGTTATGGGTACTAGACAACTGATAAACATACTTATATATTTTTAAATACATACATATTATAGATAAATTACACCCAAACACAGAACAAATGATCGTGCTCATTACACAAACATTTGTCCTGGGTGGGAATCGAACCCACGACCTCCGGCATAGCAGTCAGGGTCACTAACCACTAGACCAACAGGGCAGTAAGTAGTGCAGAATTGTTACTGGACAGAGCAGTGCAGTGGTTTCTACAGCGAGATTCCCTCTTTATTTAAATGACATCATCATAACCTACTCTACAAGGTACATCACAGTCAACCTTTTCAACCGCTTTTTATAGTCTGGTTTTGTGAGCACTTTCGCCAAGGGATTTGGGTGATACTCTGGGCGTGCTTTGTATCGTTCTGCCCAGATTTTCGCCTCTTGATGTACTGTGTTTTGCTTGAGATACTCATGAACGTCGCAGTTTCTTAAGAACCACGGTGCATTCGAGATGTTTTTAAGGATAACATTTTTAAACCTTTGAAGTACTTATGTTAATGTTATGTTGTTGTTGTTTTTGTTGTTGTTGTTGGTGTTATTGTTGTTATGTTGTTGTTGTTGTGTGTTGTGTTGTGTTTGTGTGTGTTGTTGTTTGTAAAATTGTGTTGTACACTAATAACTTATTGTCTACTGACAGGATAGAATTACTTCCAAGCAGCCAGTATAGGTTCCTGTACTTGATGTTCAGCAGTTCGTAGTACGTGTGGGGTAAAGACGCTTTGATCTTGCAGAGTAGCCCGCGGTGTCATACCCTATCAAAGACTTGTTGTATGTCCAATAATACAGCCGAGCAATATTCCTTATCTTCCAAAGACTTCCTTATTTTGTTATAGACCCTGTGGACTTGTTCTGTCGTAGCGTGTTTCTGCCGAAAACCGAATTGGTGATCAGGTGCAATCGTTTTTTGAACAACTTAGATGGTAACATCTAAGCAATGGTATCAAACTGATGGGTCTATGTGTAGGATACCACATGCTCTGGTTTGCCTTTTTCGTTTCATATAGATAAATAAATATATTTTCTGAGAGTTATGACTGACTTTAGTAAGACTAACTTAGGTCGTAAGGCATCGGTCTGAGTCTTTATAATCAGTTGATGATGTACTATTCTTCTTAGTGTTTTGATACCTTTTGATGGTATATACAAAATTTGTTAAATAATTTCAAATAGAGAAGTTTGACGCAAAATCAGCCATGCGAAGCATCCTCAAGTGTAAACGTAACGGGGCTCGCGGTACAGCTGCCAACGTGGAAGGTAAACCATTGTTTTTGGAGACCGAGACATGCTACATACGCACGTGACGTATTGGATGCAGTTTTTGTAACTGTACCGAAACTGCCAATTAACTGTACGTCGACTGCACTGCATCCTGCCAGGATCGCAGGAGTGATCGTGGCCCTGGCACAGGCTACTGAAGAAACACGGGTGGGTTTTAGTCAGTAAGAGTCTGAGACGCCCTCCGGCTCCTCCCACAGAAGGAGAAGTTTTCTGATAAAAGAAATACGCCGACTGAATACAGGCTGTTTGCCAACTGCATGCAGGCTGCTCGCCGACTGTAAGTGGACTGTGCCGTTAGTTGGCAGTTTAACTGCTTAAATTTTGCATCCAAACTCCTACTTTGTAGTTGGGATGCGGACGGTACAGGCCGTGTGTTTAAACAGTTAGTCGGGCGCTTATGTCAGTGTAGCAGCTATTATTCTACTAGATTGTCAAATTATTATGGCTGCTAGTCCTTACTTTTACATGTACTATTTCGGTTGGCTTTGTTGCTTTCGGCGGTCTCTCCAGTTCTGAAGCTATAGTGCTAGATGGCGTGCTTCTCCCAGTCTGCTCCCATTTTCGGTATCTCGGTTCACTCGTGCAAAGCGATGGCGAAATAGATCGGACTGTTAAGCACAGAATTAACACTGGATGGATGAAATGGCGGCAGGTCACCGGGACTATCTGTGACTCCCGCTTTCCTCTTAAACTTAAGGGGAAGATTTATAAATATAAAACAATGGTCAGACCTACTGTCTTGTATGGTTCAGAATGTTGGGCCACAAAAGGGATGAATGAAAAGCAATTGCATGCGGCTGAGATGAGAATGCTAAGAGCGATGTGTGGTGTTACGCGCATGGATAGAATTAGGAATGACTATACAAGAGGCAGTCTGAAAGTGGCACCGCTGACTGAAAAGTTGTGTGGAAATCGGTTGTCGTGGTATGGGCATGTGATGCGGAGGAATGAAGAAAATGTCTTGTGTATGGATGTGGATGGCTATAAGAGTAGGGGAAGGCCAAGGGAACGATGGTTGGACTGTGTGAGAGAGGATATGGGTAAAAAGGGGGTGACTACAGAGATGACGACTAATAGAGGAGTGTGGAAGAAAAAAACATGTTGCGCCGACCCCAAATAAATTGGGATAAGGGCAGGAGAATGATAATTTCGGTTGGCTTTGTACCTCGTCCATGTCCATCTTCCGCGGTCTTCCTCTCTATTTTCGCTTCTATGAGGATACGCCCATTCTTTCTACATCAGACATATTACTATTTGGAACTATTTTAACTATTATAACTCTTGTGTGCCCACAGCCTTATAGTTTCTTACATAACGGTCTGTCTATGGTACTTTTTTTGCGACCATTAATTGTTTTTACATTAAAATACGTAGTTAAGTAAATATTTATTGGTCTGAGTTGCGTTATTGTATGTAATTATACAATTATTTGGTTATTAAGAGGCTGTCATTAACGAGACTATATTTATGTGTGTTTTTAACACAATTAGGGTCATTTGTGGTATTTAAGTTGACATAACCGCTCAGGAACCGAACGTTGACATACCTACTTATTTATGTGTAACAATGAAAGAGAATTAAGGCTTTATAGTCATTGGTAATAATACAACTATGCTCAATGTTTGCATTACGTTTTTCAGCATAATGCGTCTTGGCTTGTTATTAGGGTTGCCAACCGTACTCTAATATAGAGTATTGTACTCTATTTCACGTAGGCGTACTCTATAATCTGTAATAATTACGCTAAAATACTCTTTTTAACGCAATGTTTACTATACTAATACCAGTCATGCATATAGTCAGAATTTAATCATTTAAATAAAAACCTTTTTTTTACAAAAACTACCCTAAGCGACTTCCAAAAGAAAAGTTTTTTTTTTCAATTTTTAGTTGTTATGCCCAGAACTAAAACTTAATATTAGGTAAAGTTACGTCCGAATAAATAACCCCAATAACATGAAATTTGAACACACTCGTAATTGGAAGAGACCAAAACTTCATCTACGTATACATATTTTTTGTTCTTGTGGATTTTTTCAAAAAGCGCTCAAGCAATTTCGATAAAATTTATATGGGACCACCTCTGAAGTATACTCTTTTGGATAAAAATATAATTTTAAAAATTGGTCCACAACTGACAGAGAAATTGGTGGACATACATAAAAAACATAGAACCTCCTCCTTTTTGCGAAGTCGGTTAAAAAATAGACGGGAAGCTTAATCTACAAAAATAATTAAAGGTACACAAATGGACTTTATATTCTAGAGTACCAATTTTAAAAAGAACTCAAGGAAAATTATTTAAAATAATGCAGAAAAACCGGTTAAGTGCGAGTTTAACTCGCACACGAATTCCGTGCGATTTTTATTATTTATTGTATTGTTATAATCACGTCATCATTTCAATGGATATGTATAGGTAGCAATACTATTGGGCAAGGGTAATATGACTATCTACAGATGAAGAAAATATAAATATGGCTAAGATAATTATGCAATTCTGATAGAGGTACTGCTTTATTCGAGTATTTCTTATTTTATCCGCCACATTTAAGGAAGTAGTTTTTGATAAATGGTATATTCGAATGGCTACCTATACCTAAGTATACCATTGATCAAATAACTTAAATATTTCGAATAGCAACATTATTCGAAAAACTTCTACTAACCGGGGTTTTTTGGCGGGATTTTCTCGAGTGAAGTTCAGTGGCTGTTTTAATTATTCGCTTATTGATTCTTAGTGGATATTGTGATGTACAATTGGTGTAGTTTTGTGTCTCAAGTGTCTACGCAAATGGACAATATGTGGAATCATTGAAACAGGCGCGATGTCTGTAAAATGGAGCTGAGAATTTTATTGTAGTAAAGACTACCTCAGCGAAGTTTGCCAAGAAGGCTGACTCGACACATTTGCTGCCAAATACTGCAAAAATACATTAGAATATGTTACATCTGCATTCTAATGGGGGAAAAAAGTGATAGTGATAAAATTAAGACTCGTCTTAAAGGTCTTGTAACCAAGCCAATGCATAGCCACAATTGTTAAAAAAAAATCCTACTAACCGACTAGAACGGGTTTAAAATCTACGCTTGAATTATTAAAATAAAATACATAAATAGATAGGTAATACTCGTTACATTTCTATACACATAGTGACTTGTCGGAGAAATAAATAAATGTTATTATAATCGATATATAATCGCCACGAAACTAATTTGGACGAATGTTTTAAAAATTATACTGCGAAGTTCTGCGAAGTTCGGCTTCGTCCGCAGGCCTAGGAAGTTGGCATTCACATCGAAATTTTGTATCAACATGCAACTAATAGTAAGTTGTTAAGGTGGAAGCACCAGGGTAGCCCACGAAATTCAAATTTTCTTACGTTTTTTGCAATTTGCAGGTCAGTGTCAGGTTGTATCTTAGTCAAAAGATGATTCGCAGCCGTAGCAAGTATGTATTTATAGAATCATCATCATTTCAGTCGAAAAACGTCCACTGCTGGACATAGGATAGAATTATAATCATAAAAATCATCAATACAACTCTTTCAGTTAGAAATAACGTCAAATGTAGCATTTCATGGAAATCATCACATTTATGGCATCAATTCTAACTGAGAGAGTTGTATTGATGATTTTAATGATTACAGTTCTGTAAATACATACTTGATACGGCCGCGAATCATATTTTGACCAGCATACAACCTGATACTGACCTGCAAATTGCAAAAAACGTAAGAAAATTTGAATTTCACTCATCAATACAACTCTCTCAGTTAAAATTGATGCCAAATGTCATGATTTATGAAATACTTACATTTGACATCAATTCTAACTGAAAAAGTTGTATTAATGATTTTAATGATTATAATTCTATAAATACACACTTGCTACGACCTGCAAATTGCAAAAAACGTAAGAAATTTTGAATTTCGCGGGCTACCCTGGCGCTTCCACCTTAAGCACAGTATTTACGCTACAAATTAATTCATCAATGTGCCTAACGACATCATTTCTCATAAAAATAATAAACGACCTAATTCAACGAACTCCAATCTCACATTTATCAAACTTATCTCATTGAAACTAACACGAAACGATCCTAATTACATTTCGTCAGTTTAATCACTGCTTAAAAGCAAAGCCAATTTGTCATAATTAATACGCAACGGAAACTCAACATACAGCCAATGGGTAACTTGGAACACGGGTAATTGGCCCAAAACATGAATTAAACATAATTTACTTTTTATTATCTGATCGATGGCATTCCTTGGTAACCCTTTTGGTCTAATTTAGATTCTTTGCATATTTCCGCGCTCCGTCTTACCGGCCAGTCGTTTGTTTGGCCACCTAAGCCGTTGATTTTTATCTAGGCGTCAGAAGGGTTATATAATATTGTTAACAGTGTATTTTGTTGTTGGTTGGAGTTGGAATCGTTGGTTGTTTATGATGCCTATTACTATTTATCAAGGATATGGAGTTTACATCAATCCTACCAATATTATAAATTCGAAAGTTTGAATGGATAGATGGATGTTTGTTACTCAATCACGCCAAAACGGCTGAACGAATCTGGATGGAATTGGGCACAGAGATAGATTTATAGTGGCAGAAGCTAGGATTGCTGTATGGGTAATATTACTGTTTCAATCTTTCAGTGACTTGTATCTACATTAAGGCTAGCCGCTTACTTGTGATTTTTGTCACCGTCATCTACTGTCACCCACGATGCGCTCACTTGAAAAGTCACTGGGCAACAAAACGCGGTCATGCTTGAAATGGATTTCGTACAGATTGCTGTAATAAGTGCTCTTGAAATAAGAAGAATAAAAATGAAACGAAAAAACACTACTGGATGCATCCCATATACACTGAAAGATTGTTTCAAGGAAAATTTTTAACTCTATATTCTGAACTACGTCAGTATCCTTCAAAATTCAGTCACCTATGAACTATTTGTCACCGTATTGTCACGTCACCATGATCAGCGCACTCCCATGTATCTTCATAGCATTCGACTGGGTCAAAAAGTCACGGTGACAAAAATCATAAGTCAGCGGCTAGCCTAATAGTTGTTTCTTCTTTCATTCCATTATCTTAGATCGTCATCAGGTAAAATCATCAACTTATTCCAGACTACTACGAATATGTTTTTGTCATCATCATTTCAGCTGAAAGACTTCAACCATTGAGCATGCCCGAACGAGTCGCGACGCGGCTTTGATCCTGTGCTATTCACAAGTACATACAGCGAACTTCCGCAGCCCTCACCAGGTCATCGGCCCACTTTTTGTGATCGCAACTAATAAAGACCGACACAGATTTATCATCCAAAAAAAAAAAAACAATCTACCTAGTCTTTTCCCAACTATCTTGGGGTCGGCTTCCAGTCTAACCGAAAGCAGCTGAATACCAGTATTTTACATGGAGCGACTGCCTATCTGACCTCCACAACCCAGTTACTGGGTAATACGATACGCCTTGGTAAGACTGGTTGTCAAACTTTCGGACTTTGACGACCCGTAACGACTGCCAAAGATCCACGATTGACAGCCGGGACCAACGGCTTAACGTGCTTTCGTAGCTTAACCTGATGGATCGACCCGTGCGGCTGTTATTACTCTCACACAGGTGCCACGAGCTCTCACACAGATTTATCATCATTTAAAAAATATCCAATGCCTACTATAAAACATCTATAATCGCGAGGTAATTGTAGCAGCCAAGAAAACACTGTCATTCCACTTAACGCTTAGAGATTGACAGGTACCTATACAGCTTACTACAAGCTCACTGAACCTACGTTTTCAAGGAGAAATTTTACAGAACAGATAAGCTATATTTTCATGCAGAAACTCAGCCCTCTTATACTTCGCAAACGACTACCTTCTCAATCAAGCAATTCCAACCCGATCGCATATCAAAATCAACCCATATTAATATTCGCACAGTTAAAAATACAATAATTCTCTCTGCTCAATAATAAACACGGACTACCAATTATTTATTTTTAAAAACCAATAACAAATCCGAGGCACAATCGTGAGATTAAAACCTAAATCATTCTTATTCCTTCCAATACTCGATTAATTTCATAAATTGTGACCCCTACCATGAGTGGTCTAAGGAATTAAAAATTTAAAAAAAGAATGGCAATCTTTATGAAATTGTAAGTATGGCTGCGCGCGACAGATTCCTTTGCCCATCTGTAGGGACACTATTTGAAAAAAAAATATGAGACCGCTTTCCTTCTACTTTACTTCGTTTCTGTCTTGATAGAGTGGTTGTGGTCACTATAAATTTTGTCCAATCACTCGTGTTCTCTCCCCATCTGATTCGGTTAGATCATAGTTTGGCGCATTTATTTACAGGACCTCTAGCCGCGTATTTAATCTGATCGGTCCACCTCATCGGTGACCTCCCACGGGGCCTGCCACCTTCCACTATGACCTCTACCATCAGGCGCTTTAAGGAGTCGTTGACATGGCCAAAGAATTTCAGTATGCAACAGCTGCTAGACGGAATGCATTTTCGTCCAAGACTCAAGTGATTTTTTCCGAGAAGCTTATCGAAAAAGCAACCAGTGTAGATGAAACGTGTTCAATATTTTGTACTGAATACTTTGGAACTATACTCATGATTGGTCACTAGGTATATCATAGAGTAGTGGACTAGGTATTTGGCCTAGGTGTTGTCTACTAGGTGGTTTAATTTTTAGGGTTACGTACCCAAAGGGTAAAACGGGACCCTATTACTAAGACTCCGCTGTCCGTCCGTCTGTCTGTCTGTCCGTCTCTCACCAGGTTGTATCTCATGAACCGTGATAGTTAGACAGTTGAAATGTTCACAGATGATGTATTTCTGTTGCCGCTATAACAACAAATACTAAAAAAATATTTAAGTGCTGGATTTTTTTGGAGATAATGGTACAGAACCCTTCGTGCGCGAGTCCGACTCGCACTTGGCCGGTTTTTAGATACTGATTCTGCCCATGGATGGTCAATTCCCAAACCTCAGCTGATCAAAATTAGTATGGAAAGTTATAAGTTTTTTTTTCGTAATTTATCTACTATTACTTTCTTGAAGAAAGTTGTTCATTCGTAAGGGCGGTATCAAATATGACCACACATTCCCATTATATTTATTCATCATTCCTACTAATGTTATTAAAAAAAAAACTTTGTATGTTTGCATAAGGTAAATTCTGAAAGTCCTGATCCGATTACGAAAAATATTTCACTAATAAAAAGCCACACTATCACTGAGTTGGTACAGTGATAGTGTGGCATTTTTCTGGAGAAAGCTATGGTTAGCTTTTTCCAGAAAAATGCACGGTTCCTCTGGGATTGACCAGAGGAGCGAAACCGGCAGCAAAAACTAAATATTGTATGTGGAGACAGACCTCCAGGTACTGCAATAGGCAGGCACTGCTCCTAGATAAGCTTTTCTTCTATTTTCTTTAGGACTGTTACGACCAATCGAGGCTTAAATTCTGAATAGCTCGCAAATTCCCCGTAACAAAATACCATCTAGAACCACAAGTAAGAGCTGAAGCTAATTTAAATTCAGTTGTGAGTGGGCGCGGCTGCGTAATGACCAAGTGCCACCTATAACTAATCAGCGCACGCCCGCCTCGGTATCGATTCATTTGTCATTCGCAAGGCACAACACTATAACCAGTGCTGAGATCGAGATATCAAATCATCTAGGCTGTATGTGATGTTGCCTTTGCGAGAATTGCAATCTTTCGAAAAAGGAATTTCTTGAGGCTGAATGGGATATTGCCTTTGCAAGGTGCTAGTGATTCTATAATGGAATGCGTTTGGGATTTAAATCCTGTTTTGCCACGGTAGGTTAGACTGAAAATAGACGCATTTCTATTGATAAAAATTTAAATGAAATGTATGAGTTGACTAGTGTTGAGCCGACACCTGATTTTTCTTCAAAAAATAAAGTCAACGGATTTTCATGTCAAAGTACTGATCAGGGGATTGTAATAAGTTATGGTTTTGTAACTTTTATAAGTACAACATTTAGGAACTCAATATACCTATCGGAAAAAATATAATCATCAGATCAATTGAATCCTGAAAATCTCCTTTTCACTCCTTTTTATTTAGCAATCACAGCCACTAAAAAAAAACCAGTCCATATTTCCCGATCATTAGCAGATACAGACTAATTCTTAAAAGGCTGGTTCCCCAGGCTAAATTTAAGCTGAAAAGACAGGCTGAATGCCTGAGGCATCGTTTGACAGCTAAGACAAAATATGAAAGATTATCTGTCGGGAGCAACATGGCCGCAGCCTGGCTGATGTTTTAATTAGCCCACAGGCAACGGCACTTAGCCAGACAGCCAATTGGAACCTCTTGTAGGGCTGGCGCTGTTAGAATATGACTTGTAGCGCGTATATGGTATCTTATAGTTTCTTAGATTTAGAATTTCTTCGTCGCAATTATTATTAATATGATTACATAATATAATATCCTTGATTCTTCAACCACCACCAAAATGGATAGTCTCCTTATAAATGGGTACTTATACACATCATTATTTTAGCCAAAAGAAGTCCACTGCTGGACATAGGCCTCCCCCATGTGTCGCCACAACAACTAGTCCTGTGCGTTTCGCATCCACCGGATTTCCGCGACCCTCACCAGGTCATCGGTCCAACTTTTGAGACGCATAACACTGCGTCTTCCGGTCTTCTACTTACACACATGCCGAATCTTAATCACTTCTTTCATCTTCGTTAATAAATATCTTCACGTATTAAGAAGTCATCGTGATAATATTCTAATCTAGCAGGACAGTTGTTTATCACCCTGAAAACCTGAAACTGTATTAGTCTATCTTCCATCTAAGGGCACACTTATTGAAACTGTATTAGTCCATCTTCCGTCTAAGTGCACACTTATTGACCTACCAAAGGGAGATATGATAAAGGTATCATTAGCCGAAAGACGTTCACTGCTGAACTTCCCTAAGGTATGGACAACATTTCTTTGAAACATTTTACCCTAAAAGAATATAACTTCTTCTTCGTTGCGTGTCGATGGCAAATTTCGTTTTTAGATATAATATTTGGTCCAGTATTGAGTCACGGCAACAGCATTCGCTGACGCAGCCATAAGGTCCTAAAAAGTACGTGGTAGTAGGCCATGGTATGCGGAGCAACGCCACACAAACACCGAAGATCGGAGCTATCCGAGAACCCCAATGTCTATCTGTAAAATTGCAATGGAAATCATTGCAATTTTCAGTATCAAATCAACACTTAGTAAGATAACTTCTATTAAAACCAAACAAGATCACAGAGGCAGCCCTATCCCGAGCTCGGTTAGTTACTGCTAAGGGCCCATGAAAATTGTTTTACGCCTTTCCAGTGTCGGTGGATCTCTTCATTTTGCTTGGTAAATTGAAAGCTAAGTGCGACAGCCGCGCATGCAAACATCAGCATTATTCTTCTAACAATTACTTTTGTTTAGGCCTTTTTTCTTGGGCTCCTGTTCGTCAGAGAAGGTTGCTGATATAAGCTTTAATTCTGTTGCATAAAGTGACAACATTATACAATCATACGTAAATAGTCGTGAAAAAACCGACATGTCCTAGAACCAAAAACTTCGCAGACATGTGACATCCACCAACCTGCATTCGGCCTGCGTGGTAAATAAATTACAGCCCACAGTCTCCCACAGAGAGGAGGCCTGTGTCCCAGCAGTGGGAATATTAAGGTGCTATTAAATGCCAATGACCTTGAGTGGTTAGCTTGTGTGTTCTGTGCTGAGCTCACGTAACGCGTCGTATGTCCACCCAGTAATAGGACTCGCCCATCACGGAGCGCTGTCCGAAATTAGACGCATTATTAATTTATTACACATAAAACAACAGGTATTATACTAAAACATTTAGACTAAATTATAAATAATTAAATGATCTTTAAAATGGTGAAAGTTTCACGAAAATAAGCGGTAAAGTTTTTGCGTGATTCTCAATTTTTTATCCGCGTTCAACTTTACAAATTAATTACACTATGTTTTATAAATATAATTTCAAATATTCTCAGATCAAATTACGACAGTAATTGTTTAAAGTAACATATATTTTTTTCAAAGAAATAAGACCAGTCGTTTAGACCATTAAAAGTCGTATAACTGCGCCTTATAATGCTGTATATGGTCATGCTATTCATTCATCGAATGGTCCAGAATAGCCACAAGGTACTATATTTCTTCCATGGCTTCACTTCCGCAGTCTTTCCCACAAAAATCGTGCATTCTACAGAGATTTTATTTTTATTTTGTTAGGGTGGCTTACAGCTAACAAGTAAGATAATTCACAAAAAGCCATTTACAAGCCTCCACAGTTAGTATAGTATAGATGAACTACTACTAGAAAAGTGTTCCAATAGTAGTCAGTTTCTTTCGAAAACAGACTGGAAAGGGAAATCGATCCCTGAATCGAAAACGCCTGGAGAGCTATACCTACAGGGTGTAAAAAGACACATCACAAAGCCGTCAACTACGCATACTGTACATCTAACAATGTAGCTTTGAGCAAAAATTATTGCTGGGAAACGACTTTTACTTTTAAGTATGAAAAAAAAAAAATCTGCGCGCAATATAACGCGAACCCAGGCAAGTGGATTTAAGTCCCGCCCCTTCGCTCTCAGCAGCGTAGGTACTACTAAGAAAATTCGAAAAAGAAAAACGTAAAGCCAGGTATATATTTTTTTTTTGGGGGTGTGGGAAATCATCCAATGACTTCTCCCGATCTGGGTGGAGCGGGAGGGCGTGTCAGATGAGTGAGTCTCTTACTGACTAAAACCCACCCTTGTTCCTTCCCTGCCTGAATGCCCACGGGTGCGGTAACTCATGTTGAGAATTTATCCGCTACCCCCAGGCATGCAGGCACCGGCCACGATGGGCCTCACCGGCCACGATGGGATCAGTAGTGGCTGACAACATCTCTTTGAGGCGCGCGTGGAACACTACGCGCCGTCGACTCACGGGCCTGGTGCTGATCGGACGGCGAGCTACCCACTGCTCGCCGTCCACAGGCCCGGGTAATAATGTTTGTTTGAAAAAACTTTAGTAATAACACTTGGAATTAATTTTCATAGAAAAGTAAACAAAAAATGCGACTTTGACCTTCAATATCTCCAGAACCAGTGGATTCCCAGGTATGGTCTAGTGGAAAAAAATGATCCAAATAATGGGTAGAATAATATGTGGCTTTCAACATCGGAAACTGTCTTTTTACACCAGTTATATAAAAAAACAAACCAACCAGTGATCTACTTTAGCCCTGGATCGAAAGAGCTGAAAATTACGGGAAGAGGCCTACCCAGTAGTAAAATGACGCAGGATAATATACGAGTAATCCTACTAATATTATAAGAAAGAAGTTTGTTACTCAACGTGCCTATCAACAATAAAAAAAAACTATTTGAACTGAACGGGTCTGGCGAAGTCGCTGATAGAAGCTAGTAATAAATAAATAACTTAACTCAGGCGTTAGTTTTTCAGTCACAGAGAATTGTCTAGCATAGTGATATTGCCATTCGATTTTGTAAGGCATATAAAATCACCAATCAATCAATTTTGAAGTCATAGCCCCACTTTCTTTCTAAATAGTCCTCTGTTCTATGCCGACTCTCTTCATATAAACTTATTACTCGTTGAGATCTTCTTAGCTTTCCACCATCCGTTGTTGACTGACGTAGGTAAACATAAACCTTACAAAATACACCATCTGCCTAGCCTTTTCCCAACTATCTTGGGGTCGGCTTCCAGTCCAACCGGATGGCAGCTGAATACCAGTATTTTACATGGAGCGACTGCCTATCTGACCTCCACAACCCAGTTACTGGGTAATACGATACGCCTTGGTAAGACTGGTTGGTTGTCAGACTTTCGGGCTTCTGACAACCCGTAACGACTGTCAAAGATCCACGATTGACAGCCGGGACCAACGGCTTAAGGTGCTTTCCGAGGCACGGAGGAGTCTCGGCATGTAAAGATGGTCACCCATCCATGGACTAACCCCGGCAAGCGTAGCTTAACCTAATGGATCGACCCGTGCGGCTGTTATTACTTTAACAACGAGCCTTACAAAATACATAAGGCAATAACATTATGTTATACACTTTTCCTGATAACTATGCGATTTTCAAAAGTAAAACAACCTAGTCTATTTTTCATTTGTTTGTTTTTACCGCCATTTTGGCCATTTTTTTGTTTACTCCTTTTCTTTAAACCACACTTCACCGTCTCATCTCAGTCTTCGATCATTAAAGTGTAGAGTTATCGAAATGTAATAAAACCCTATTGTGTTTAATTCGATTAAGACTGCTCTACAATCAAGATGCACACACCACTGCATGCAATCACGGCTGGGACACAAATTCACAGACCGATGATTACGACATCATAGTAATCGTTAGTTCATTGTGCGTACAGCTAAGGAGTGGAATTCCCTGCCGGAGTCTGTTTCCTGATAGCTACAACCTGGGAGTCTTTAAGTGGTTACTTCAAGGCAAGCGTGCTCCGCTCCCCTATGCACTTAGGCAGGGAAGGAACAGGGGTGGATTTTAGTCAGTAAGAGTCTGATACGCCCTCTCGCTCTACCCAGAGCGGGAGATGTCACAGGATGATGAAAAAAAAAGGCAAGCCTGCTCCTTCTTCGACCATATCATAGCGTACCATCAGGTGGGATAGTGGTCAAACGCGTGCCTATCAATGTTTAAAAAATCGTTCTGAATCGATTCAAACATTCTCGGTACAGTAAGTTATCAAGGCCAATGTTTTACGTCCGCGCAAAGCAATTAACCGCCGCTCACTTTATTATTTCTCTCCGATTAATCGATTCCACTCGCCATTTTAATAATCGATACCGATCAGTGTTCGATGAGTTATGCTTATTTGTTTTTCGTATTCGCGCTTCGTAATCGATTTTTTTGATGATCGATACGTTTCCTTATGCATCCCGATTTGAGTACACGATTCGATTTATTGTGAGGCGGGGATTATTTTTCTTTAAAATTGATGTTATTAATACTCGTGTATTGACAATGTGTACATGAGAATTTAATTCGTGTGGTTAAGTATTTATTTTGAGAACATCTTAACTCCTCACTGTATTTTAGCTTGGTAGGTATTATAAATATAAAGAGCAGTGGTGGCCCAGTGGTATTGGCCGCGACTTACAAGTTGTAGGTCGTGAGTTCAAACCCAGGCAGGCGCTTTACTTTGTGTAAATTATTTCATCACCACTGTTCTCAAAACGGTGAAGGAAAACATCGTGAGGAAACCGGCATGTCCCAGAACCAAAAATTTGAAGACATGTGACATTCACCAATCCGCATTGGGCCCGCGTGGTGTATTACGGCCCACACCCTCTCACGAAGAGGAGGCCTTGCCCCAGCAGTGGGGACGTTAAAAGGCTGAGATGATGAGGTATTATAAGGGTCGAGGACACGGTCACGGTCGCCAATCTGGCTTGTACTATACTTAATAATTATTTCCTGCGTGCTTACACAGGATCACACTAATAATATAAAGGCGAAAGTTTGTGAATGTGTGCTGTACGAGTACAAACACACCATTCACATGTTACAAATATACAAATGTTTGTTACTTCTTCACGCTCAAACACACCATTCACGTGTTACAAACATACAAATGTTTGTTACTTCTTCACGCTCAAACGGCTGGACCAATCTGGATGAAATTTGGTATGTAGATAGCTTATACCCTGGATAGGCTATTTTTATCCCGGGCTATGAAGGTGAAACCGCGGAGCGCAGCTAGTATATTATACGCACAAGTGTATCGGCAACCATAGTGCACTCTCTAATTTGAGAGTAGGGGAGTAGTAGGTACTCAAAAACTCTGATAGAATAATTATACAACACGACCAGAAACAATTCAAGCGCAGTATCAACTTTCCAAGGATCACATCACCAACCTTCAAACTCTGGCTCATTATCATCATTTCAGCCGAAAGATACCCACTGCTGGACGTAGGCCTACCCCAAGTGTCGCCACAACGACCGGCCCTTTTCATCTCACATCCATCAGATTCACGCTTGTTCAGGGAGGATGGCGATATAGACCGAGACGTAACGCACAGGATCAACTCAGGATGGATGAAATGGCGACAGGTCACTGGAACAACTTGCGACCGACGGATGCCCCTTAAGTTAAAGGGGAAAATCTATAAGTCCGTGATTAGACCTGTCGTACTGTATGGGTCAGAATTTTGAGCTGTGAAAAAGACGGATGAAAAAAGATTGCATGTGGCGGCGATGAGAATGTTAAGATGAATGTGTGGAGTAACGAGAATGGATAAAGTGAGAAATGAGTACATTAGAGGTAGTTTAAAAGTGGCGCCAGTAACATAAAAGTTGAAAGGGAACCGCTTATCTTGGTATGGTCATGTAAAGAGGAGGGATGAAATACATCTAACTAAAAGAGTTATGAATATGAATGTGGATGGATGGAGAGGGAGAGGGAGGCCAAAGAAAGGATGGATGGATTATGTGAGGAGTGATATCAAAGAAAAGGGAGTTATAGCGTGACGGCTGACAGGTCAGAATGGAAGAAAAAAAACGTGTTGCGCCGACCCCAAGTAACATGGGATAAGGGCAGAAAGATGATGATCCATCAGATTCACGCGACCCTCACCAGGTCATTGGTTGTGGGAGGCCTTTTAACGCTGCGTCTGGCTAGATACTTTCTTATCTTATGAAAAAATGCAATAACACTTAGCCTTACCTAGGAATCGAACTAGGACTCCATGCTCAACACTCGCTGGAATGGATGGATTTGAATGTGTTATCTTCAATTTTCTACCCGGGCCTGCGGACGGCGAGCAGTGGGTAGCTTGCCGTCCGATCAGCACCAGGCCGTAGTATTCCACGCGCGCCTCAAAGAGATGTTGTCAGCCACTACTGACGGGGCCCATCGTGGCCGGTGCCTGCATGCCTAGGCGTAGCGGATAAATTCTGGATATCAGTCACCGCACCCCTGGGCACTCAGGCAGGGAAGGAACAGGGGTGAGTTTTAGTCAGTAAGAGTCTGACACGCCCTCCCGCTCCACCCAGAGCGGGAGTAGTCATTGGATGATTTTCCAACCCACAAAAAAAAATGCTTTATGCTTATTGACAATTCAAAAGTGCCTGTAAATGGTTTATTTGGAATAAATACTTTGAATTTGAATTTCGCATTGGCGACCACGATACCAACGCAGCAGACACATTGTAAGTATGCATCAAATAAGCATTAAATCTTGCAAGTTAGAAGTTACATCAATCGGCTGAAGAAAACGGCGGGTACGTCCAACGGTACAGCTATTTATGTAAACAGTATTCTGAACTTAGACCTGGTATATGGTTTGCTGCATTCAATTTCATATTACAGTATATCATGTAGAAATACGCTTGGAGTTTCCATTTGAAATGCTGAACCGAAATTGCGTACTTGAGATCTTAAGGCGCAATTATACGACTTTTAATGATTTTTAATTGAAGATCACGTCTAAAAGACTATTTTTTTTTCTTTGAAAAATATATATGTTACTCTAGACAATTTTTTTCGTAATTTCATATGTGAATATTTGAAATTATATTTTTATAACATAGGAGGAGCTCGTGGCTAAAGTAATAACAGCCGCACGGGACGATAAACCTAAATTAACCTAGGTTAAGCTACGGGTTGGTCATGGATGGGTGACATGGGTGGGTGATCTTTACATATCGAGACTCCTCAGTGCCTCGGAAAGCACGTTAAGCCGTTGGTCCCGGCTGTCAATCATGGATCTTTGACAGTCGTTACGGGTCGTCAGAAGTCCGAAAGTCTGACAACCAGTCATACCAAGGGGTATCGTATTACCCAGTAACTGGGTTTTGGAGGTCAGATAGGCAGTCGCTCCATGTAAAATACTGGTATTCTGATGCATCCGGTTAGACTGGAAGCCGACCCCAAGATAGTTAGGAAAAGGCTAGGCAGATGATGATGATATGTGAATATTTGAAATTTGTAAAGTTATGTCTAACGCGGATAAAAAATTGAGAATCACGCAACAACTTTAAAACGTATTTTTATGAAACCTTCACCATTTTAAAGATCATTTAATTATTTATATTTTAGTGTACGTGTTTTAGTACAATACCTGTTGTTTTATGTATAATAAATTGAGACGGTGAGCGCCAAAGTGGTCTATCATTTCCAGACACAATTTCAAATGTTTTGTGTCTGGAAATGATAGGCCACACTGGCGCTCACCGCCTCAATTAAAAATGCCCAATTTCGGACAGCGCTCCTTGATGGGCGAGTCCTATTACTGGGTGGTCGTACGTCGCGTTATATGAGCTCAGCACAGAACACGCAAGCTAACCACTCAAGGTCGTTGGCAGTTAAGGGTCTGCTACCGGCCAAGTGGCGCCCTCATTGAATAATAAATTGTAGCATAGCGTAGAAAATAAATATTAAAGAATCCAACGTCACTTTGTTACAAAGAGGATAAAGTATTTTTACGTTGTTAAATCAGGTCTCAGAATGTTTCGTATCCAAAGTAGTAGACAAAAGTGTCAGAAACGGCCGTTTTTGGTACGGCCCCATCAACCATCTGTTCTGCGACTAAGGTGCTCTTTTGTGTTCGGAGTTTCTTCGAGCTATATCATTAACCTTGGTTCTCCGGCAGTTATCTTCATTTGTGGTGCAACCGGGCCTAAATCTCAGGTCTTTACATAAATGGCGTCACCTTATCAGTATTATAATGCCTGTTTTCACCATGCTTGATACTGTGATCGTTGATAATCTTGAAGACAGCTTACTGCTGTAAAGACTGGTACTACACACTGAAACACCAACTTAGGGTATTGTTTAAAGGTAAAAACACATTCGATACACATCTAATCAACGTCAACGACAAACCAGTCACATTACACAGATAATATCAATTCCAAATTCGAATTCAAATCGACCACTTACAATCAATTAAACAAATTAAAATCGTTTAAAAATAAAACGTGGTCGCTAACCCGTCTTACGCTTGTCCGATAGCCATGTACAGCTTAAAAGCCATATTAAACTTTCGAAAAGAGTAATGCCGCGAATATGGCGAGGTGATGACAAAAAGACAGATCTTGCGCCGACTTTTACTATAGTTATAGTTGTTAAATGGGCACATGGTAGCTTTCCACGTAGCATCCCGCTGAGCGAATGTCGAACACCTATTACGAGTGGAGGGGTACTGGCCGCAAATAAATTGGTGGGAAAATAAAGCGTTTTAGTTTTGACTATTGCCGACCGAAATTTCGGTTCAAGTTTTGAATTCGGCCAAAAAAAACTGGTTTTGGCTCGAGTTTCAGTTCCCGCCAAGAGTGGCCGAATATTCGGCTTTACCAAAACTAGCGTCTTTGAGCTGAAGGTTGTGATAGTGACCTAAAAAATTACTGTTACGTTCGTTTAAGGATGTATTCATCGTTTTATTAACTTATTTAGTAGTTACCTATTTTATGAAAGTTATGGCTGAATTTTCAGAATTTTTTGAATTCTCTATTTTGGTCTGATAAGTTACGTTACGTTAGTACCACGTGAGTATTGGTTTTGGTTTCGATTTCCGCCAAAAATGGAAGGAGGAGCCGAGCATTCGGTCACGGTGTTTTGTGGTTCCTGTTTCGGTCGGACACTAGTTTTGACATTTGACGCTGACAGTTTTTACAGTCAATAGAAAAGTAATCTTACATCTCGTTCTAATGGGAAAAAAGTGACAGTATTCTGTATCTAAAACAAAATACTTTCTTAAATTGACACTGGCTAAATGCACAAACTGTGTGAAGCGAAAATTAAAAAAAAAAGTTATCATATACTAAAAAGATTTAATTTCCTATGCATTTCTTTTCCAAATCACAATTCAGACCTCTTCCTTTTAGGGTTAATCGATATCCAGTTTTATGTTACGGAGATTTGAAAAACTGTTAGTTTGTACTTCGTGTAGAGTCCTACATAATAAATGTCCTTTTTCCTATTTTGGTAGTAAATGTCCTTTAGAGAGTACTTTTCCTTTAAAAACTCACCTACCTTTAGTTTACGTGTTTTAAGCATTCGCAAATCTTTTACTTTACTGTCATATGACATGTCTTAGGCATATTGGTACTTCAGTGTGAAAGATTGTTTATCCATCTTCCAGACATCCAACGGCCAGGTGTGAGAAGCAAACTGTGGAGGAACTGTAGTGGCCAATCTGGAAATCTCTTAACCGATTGCGGACCCAGGTTTGTCGCTGTAGAAATAATCTTGACCCAGCCTCTTACAGGACATGCATCACCTCCTTGCCTGCCTAGCATGCACAACACATGCACCAATAGATGTTTCACATCAAAAAAATTGACAACTAAACTGTTCTGCTGACCCTACTATTACATATACAAGTGTCGTGAAGTAACTGTGCACCCGTCCACTCGCTAATTAGTCGGGTTCGATTCCCGGTAGCAGCACACCGGCCACTTTTTACCCTATATCATTTTTAACCAATAGGGATCATTATCATGCGACAATTAAACTCAACTTCACAAATTACGCATACCTTTTTTATTATCCATCCTTGTCTAGCACTCAATGGGAGACAAGGATGGGAATAGTTTGCTGTAGGACAATACGTGTTTATAATAATGATTTGACAAGGATTATTAATTTAATAACTTATAATTATGACACATTATGACGACATTATTATTTTTGAACTAGTTTTGATAGTTAACACTTCATAAAAACTAATTATTTTAATGGCTTTCAATTAAGACTTTTCGTGTAAAGAATAAAATAAACATTTGTTAAGAAGAATCTCTTCTTGTCATAGATAGCCTATCAGACCTCCACAATCCAGTTACTGGACTGGTTGCCAGACTTTCGGGGTTCTGACGAAGACCGACCGACCCGTAACGACTGTCAAAGATCCACGATTGACAGCCGGGACCAACGGCTTAACGAGCTTTCCGAGGCACGGAGGAGTCTCGGTATGTAAAGATGTTCACCCATCCATGGACCAACACCGGCAAGCGTAGCTTTACCTGATGGAACCACCCGTGCGGCTGTTATTACTTTAGCCACGAGCTCCTGCAAAGCAGTCTTTCCACAATTACCCACAATAAAAAGTTGAATGAACATCAGTCCGACCATTGTTCATTCAATTTATTACTGTTTTATATTTCAAATTTTTACAAGCCAATAGTTCCGAAACAACCTCATCTTCTTATCAGCCAGGAATTACCACAGCTTTTTGAAGTTATACTTCTTTAGGCGTGTTAGGGAAAAATGATGAGAGTAAATTTTTACGATGCGCGCGCACACCGTCACAAAAAACTTTCAGCTTGAAGTTAGCTAGAACCGACTCCTTGAAGTTAGCTATGGTCTGTGGTTCATAAAGAATGATTGTTTTCCTTTTGTAAACTTTGTGACAGTTTGGTTTTTATCTTGTTACGCCAAAGAAGTTTTTTTTTTTTGGGGTGGGAAATCATCTAATGACTTCTCCCGCTCTAGAGTGGAGCGGAAGGGCGTGTCAGACTCTTACTGACTAAAACCCACTCCTGTTCCTCCCTGCCCTACATGCCCAGGGGCGAGGTAACTCTTTCTAATTTATCCTCAACCCCCGGGCAGGCATTGGCCGTGGCAGGCCCCGTCCTTTTGCTGACAACTCTTTGAGGCGCGCCGTCGACTCTCGGGCCTGGTGCTGATCGGACGGCGAGTTACCCATTACTCGCCGTCGGCAGGCCCGGGTACGCCAAAGAAGTATAACTTCTTACGTGCGTATATAAGACACACTTTACACACACACTTTTTTTTCTGGCATCGCATGGTTTGTGCATTAAGTCAGTGTCAAGTTTAGTAAGTACCTACATAGATTTTCGATACAAAATACAGTCACTTAGCTTTCATTGGCATTTTGCAGTAGTCAGTCTTCTCGGCAAACTTTGCTGAGGTAGTCAAAACTACAATAAAATTCTCAGTTTCATTTCACCGAGATCGCGCCCTTTTTAATGATTCCACATATTTTCCAGTTACGTAGACACATAAAACACAAAACTACACCAATTTTACATCACAATATCTACTAGAAAATAATTTGCGAATAATTAAACAGCCACTGTGAACTTCACTCGACAAAAACCGCCAAAAACGCAATTAGCACAGCTGATGACTTCTCTTTGTACTGTTTGTCTCTGGTCAAGGTGTTTCCCATCACTTAGATTAAGGCTACTGAAAAGAAAGTTATAGAAAACCAGTTGCAGAGCTGCTCTACATTTGGATGAACCCCGCGAAAACTTGCCAGCCAGTATTAAACATTTAAACTTAGCTGATAGATTTAATTTGAATACAGTCTCGTCCCTTTAATCAACAACAGGTTCTTTATTCAAACTACTGCTGCCGGCGTCCCCTCCTTATCGCCGAACCCTTCCCATACCTACACCTTTTAAACAAACATTCTTTAAAAAAACAAATCAGCGATCCAGTTTGTCTGAAATCGCCAGGTCGGGCGACATACACTCTTTAATTGACTCCAATTCTAAGAAAGTAATTTCACAAATTACTTTTAGCTACCGGATTTTGAGATCGACACTCGACAACAGTTGTAACTGTATCGAAGTAAAGACGTAGTAGTGAACTCATTCGATTGTTTCGGACATCCAAGTTATCTTTGGGTGGAATTGAGTGTGACAAAGTTCTCAGAGGACCGGTCAGACCGAAAAAAACGATATAGGTAGCGTCGGTCTCATGTTGTGGGCGGGTGAAATTTTATACTATTTAAAACATGTCTATTTTATTAAACTTGTCGGTATCGGTAGTCTGTTAAGTACTCTATAAATTATAATGAGTACTCCTAATGAATTTTGATGGGAATAGCTTCGAGACTATTAAAACATTTCTTGTTAAGATTTTTGACGCTCACGTTGAATCGTATCTGACAATGTTATTTTTTTTAATGTAGAATGTTTGTTTTATTTTTTAATTTTATGTGGCAATTAAAAGAGTATTAATAAGTATTCTGTTACGAATAAAATAACCTGATTATGATATGACAATTAATTAACATAATCATGACCGAGTTGAAAGCTACCTATACCAACCCAATTAGCTTCACAGACCTATTATAAAACACCCTAAACATAAATAAAAATGTGACCATTGGCATGGGAGAAGTCGATACGAAAATAGGTAGAAAAAACTAGTTTAGTGATGATTTCAAGGCACAAACTAAACCACAGATGCTGACAAATTATACGTATGAAGACTGAAGAATTGGCCATTATAAAAAAGAAGAAAAAAAGAGATAGGATATCAAATGATCAATAGTTACAACTAAACGCCTACACAGTACATGGTTTTTAATTTTAATAAATTGCTAACAGCTTCCGCTATCAGATTTATATCGCAATTTAACTAATATAATTTGTTTAGATATTTAGGCAGATAAGAGGTCCATTAACGGTCTTATGAAGCATACTTCGAAACCCACTTAATATCTATTAAAAAGCCCATAAAATAATAAATAAAACTAAATTAACTGTGTTACTAATAAGCCTCTTAGATACTTTTTGATCATCACGCAAGATTTGCTATTAGAAAATGTTTCTTCATACTATGTAAGACTTTTTTAACTCTCCATAAGTGTTTTCCCAATTATTATCTATTATTAAAAAGCAAAACTAAAACAATAAAAACAAGTTACAGGAAATCTCACCTAAATAAATGCATTGAAGTTACTTTCTTCTACAGGATCACACAGCGGAGGCTTACAAATAAAAAGGATCCCGTTGGTTACTCTCCGGGTACGGAACTCAAAAAATAGAACGTCCCATATCAATTTTAGTAAGCTAATAATAATTTTATATGGCTATACATATAAATAAGGTAATGATATATTTATATATTCTATAATTTATATAAGTCCAGTTTGTCTCCTTTGAAGAGAGTTGTTCATTTCCATGGGCAGAAACAGTATCAAAAATATGACCACACATTTCCATTACACCCTGTATATGAAACTAGCTTCAGCAAGCGGCTTCGCCCACGTGAATGTCATCCCAAGGGAACCTGCAAAAAAAAACTTTTTTACAAAATAATAGTACCGATTTTCAAAAAAAATAAAAAAGTGCAAAACAACTTTAATTTCGGAAGTCGGTGAGTTTTGTGTTTTCGTTTTTTAAACCGACTTCCGAAATTAAAGTTGTTTTGCACTTTTTTGTTTTTTTTTTTGAAGTCTGTTCTGTTTTTTGTAAAAAAGGTTTTATTTTTCACTTTTTAGTTGTGATTCCCCATCAAATTGTGTTATCAATGCATGTTTATGCGATAGCAGCAATCGCGGTTGAATTGCTGTAATTTTTTGAAGAGTTCCGTTATCTGTCTCCGAAACTCATCATCAGATCTATATGAAATTTAAATGGGACCATTTCGGAACAAACCTCTTTTGAACAAAAGAGTTTTGAAAATCCGTCTATAAATGACGAAGTTATGCCCGAACATACACAAAAAAAAAAGATACAAACCTCCGAATTGATAACCTCCTCCTTTTTGAATTCGATTCAAAAAGGGAACCTACTACCGGCATTAAAAGTATTCTTTGTACTAATCTAGGAGATGGTTACTTTCGCATTTAGGTATATTAGTTTAACGGATAGGGAGTACCTTAGTACAGGACCGGTCGATGTGGTGTGGGGGCGACCTTCGGCTTAAACAGTGATGAGGGTTGGTTGGTGGAAAACACGGGAGTATAAACTAACATTAGAACATTCCCAAAATGTCTGCAAAGTACTAAAACCGCAACTTCCACGGTATCACCAAAAAGTATCATATAAACACACTGTGTGCCCAAATTAAAATTCGTGAATTCTGTCGTGTCGACCGAACACGACGAATTCTGAAACGAATAAATATCTTCGTAATTAAATATAATTTGTATTAACTGGACCGCTTTCTGCAAATATGATCCAGCCCACCGAAACCACATTTCGAGATAATTGAGTTTAAAGTATAATCCGGTATTTCTCTGGCTTTATAATGCTAAATGCTGTATTTTTAATTTTATGATATTCTAGGTGTACTAAAGTAATTTACATGCATGTATTTAGTAAATAATATTTAATAGTTTAATAGGTATTCAAGAAAACATGTGCGTGAATCATTATTACAAAATAAATTTTGTATGAAATTAGCTGAATATGGTGCGGAATTAAAACTGCAAAAATGTTCCAAAGTATGACAAAAAATAGAGACTCAAACTGTTTAACATTTTTGTTTTATCTAAAAAAATACAAAAGTTACCCTACTCCTCCTCTAAATCAAAGTCAGGTTCTTCACAATAACCATCTATATCGTCTATTATTGCACCGTCTCCCTTCAGTTTTTTATAGTAATCAATGTAATCATTTGGTATAAGATGGAATAACGATTTCAAATCATTTAACTTCTTTTTGTTAATCCGTTTTCCTGAAGGCCATAATGCTTGCAAATCTTCTTCTACGACAGCCAAAGCAACACCTTTAAATTTCTTTTTAATGCTCAATTCTTTGTAATCCTCATTAAAGGAAGTTCTCATGAACAAAGAATGTGGACTCTTTTTTGTGATTAAAATTTCTTTTGTCTTTAGCCAGTTTACTTTGCTCTTATCATTAAATGTTTTTCTATTGACTATGTTCTTCTCTAGAATTTGAGATCCAAAAAAAATCACAACTTTCGATTTTATGCACCTGTAAACGGTTTTTGTTTTTGCATTGTTTCATAATGGCAATATAGTCATCCACAGAGTATATCCTTTCATATTGCTTGAGTCGAGTCTCTATTTTTGCGAAATCGTTGTCATTCGGAAGAAATGTGTGTCCTGATTCCAGGTACCGGAAACTGATTGTCTCTAGAGTGGGGTGGCTACTTAATAAAGCCTTTAAAATCAAAACGATTTTTATATTCCTATTTTGACCCCCGCAACAGTCACTCCACAAGATCAAATTTTTCACTGTAGGGGGTAGCACGCACTTAATATTCTTAACAATAAGTTTCTAAAAGTACCTACTCACAACCTAATAATGTTTGTAAATAAGGCAGTTTTTCGTTTTAAAGAATATTTAACAACACAATAAATAGTATTACTCGCCAAATTTGCCATTTATTGTAAAAAATGTGAAATGAATCGTTTTTGTTTATTCATTGAAAGTATAATATGCTTTTTATTTCAAAACTGCAAAAACGTTTCAAGCTCTGCGATTCAATTTTGTGTTATACATTTAATGAAAAAAACACGTAGTAAAGCATTATTGCAAAAATGATTCAAATAGTGTGGATCGTTTTAGTAAAACTTTAACAGTAATCTTTCACTGCGCCTAAAGTTTTACAAAAATGATCCAGCTCACTAGAATCAGTTTAGCAAATCTTTAGCGCGATTAAAAAGGTTGATTTAGAAATATGCATAAATGATCATCAATAAGTTTGACTACATGACCATAAATTAAATTTATTATCTTATAAAAATAGAATAAATTTCATGCAAAACATAAAATTTTATTGAAGATACAAAATATTGCAATAAAATATAGAAGGTTTAAATAAATAAATGCCTACTTAATTAAGGTTTTTGGCTTAAAAAATAATATTCTGTTTACTTTGAAGAAAAGATATTAATGATAATTTTAGATTTCACCGTGAATCGTTTTCTAAGAATTAATTTTTTTCGTTTTTCTATATTTAAGTAGATATTCATGTGATCTGATTCATTATTTATGTAGTCAGATGTTATTAAGAATATAGTTAAAATGATTCAAGGTTACTGGAACATTTAAGCAAAATGATTTTCGTAATATTTCCCATATTGTATAAAAAGCATAAATGTTTCAGGTAGTTTGAATCATTATAGCAAAAAAAAATAACACTTATCAGGGCAATCAAGAAAATGCAAAAATGTTTCTAATAGCTTGAAACACTCATGCATTATAAATAATGATGTTTGCCATAACAGCTGTGGGTTGGATCATACGGATTTTCGTCAATTATTAACATAGAGTTCTGAGTCTTTGATATGTCAAAATATACCTTATTTGGAGTCCATACGTCACAAAATATCGAAAATGTCGAGTTTGTGGGTTGGATCATTTTTGCAGAAAGCGGTCCAACTATGCTATCGCGGGGAAATTTATTTTCGGCTGGCAACACTTTAAAAAAGTTAATTGTTTTATAGCCTGTGGATGACCTTTGAGAAAAAGAGAAAATAGCATAGGGGTTATTTATTAAGTTAATTAAGGATCGCTACCATAATTTTCAAAGATAGTTAAAAATACCTAATTGACTTTAATAGACGTTAATTCGGTTAAAAATAAAGCAAATCAATGAACAAAAAAAAACTTCCCTAAACTACTTGCACTTTTACCCCAGGTTCCTTGAAATGAATTATCAAAGCGTCACAAATGAAACGTAAGTCAAAAGATGCTGTTGAAAATTTATTCATCCATCACAGCAACTCACACGTACGTTTGACAATCTATCACATTCAAATTTTTGTTCCAGAAACTAGGGCTTATTCTACATAAATAGGTAGGTTTTCTTTTTTTTTCGCTCGGAAAATTTCATGAGGCGCCCGGGCTTTGGAGATAAGTCCGGGAGTGTGGGATTTTTCTCACTAAAAACCAACCTGGTCATCACCATCAGCACATGGAAGAGGGACCAGATGAGCCAGCTTTATGATTTTGTTTTTAAAGTGAATTAAATATTAAACAAATTGAAATTCAGCACACGTTAGAATGTGTATCGCGTGTAGGCATTCTAACATTTCTAAATTATATTCAGTTCGTAGATAAAACAGGAAAAACCTTCCTCTGTGCGATCCACATAAATTAATAAGAGACATTTTATCATTAACAATTCTGACCACGTCGCATTTCCTTATTTATTATTAAATTAATTACGGAGCCGCCATGAAAAAATATTCGCGGTTCTATTGTTTCATTAAAATGCCTCGCGAATTGTTTTTAATTAGGCGCGCGGACGACAGACATTTTTATTAATCGTTTGGCGGCCATGTTGTTTGAGACTGTCATTATGAAATTAATTTTCGTAATTATATGCTATTTATAACGGACTTGTTAACTTATAATTAGAGACATGACACATGCCGATTTATGGAAAAACGGAATATTATTTAACTATCAAAATTTTGACGGTTGATAGCCAATGATCAAAATGATGCCGATGAAGAGACTATATTTTTTTGTCATTGATATACTTCCGTTTGCCTACTATCTCACCTGATGATAAGCGATGTGGTCGACTATGGAGCAAGTAACCTATTCACTATTGACTTAAATACCCTCAGGTTGTAGCCATCAGGAAACACTAACCAACACTAACAGCACTTTCTACAATAATCAATTGGTATCTAACATTTTTGACGGACAATAATGATCAAATCGATTGAGAATAAATGTTGTAATAAAGTTGGCTTATTGGCTCTGTTAATTTTGATGGTTTATTATAACAGGTGTTCCAACGCAAATATATATATCATTCATCTATCATTCAATGTTAGTAAGCCATGACTCCATGAGATAAGTTACACCATCATTATTTCAAGCGCCATCGCCACTTGTCGCTCCACGCACGTCCAATAAATCCAGATAATAAGTAAAACCAAGTAACGTATCACATAGACAGGAACACATCGAGTTTTTCCCATAAAGAATGTTAATATAAATACTCCAGAGACAATCTGCTAATGATTCTCGTTATATCTTTGAGCAAATACTTTTTGCGATGTTGTCTCTGGTCGCAGACGCCACTGAGGAACTTCAAGACTCCAAAGACAATTAAAAGCAATCTAGAGGAAGTTGTTAATGATCTATTGTGGGACTCATTGATAGTTCGGATATTAACTGTGTGAATTTATATTTCTTGTTTTGATTTTCATATTTGAGTTGTTCGATTGATTTTTGCCGACGATAGTTCGTAGTACTTACCTATATAAAAGGAATGGCATGCTTTTCTCTTGTTATGGTTAATTAGACAGGTATTACGATTTTCCTCATTATAGAGGTAATTGTTTGTGGTGCCTACAAAAAAGGCGAGTGTTGACATTGCTTGTAAGTTTTTGTGGCCACAGCGCAAAGGGAAAAGATCCGCTCTCAGTCATGGTAAAAACAATATAAGTAATCGTCTGAATAAATGGACAGTAATTAATTTGAACAGCTGTGTTTCACCAGCAGTTTCACAATTGATATTTAGGATTGAAAATGTCCTATGTACCTATGTACTTACTGGTAACTTTTCTGGTAGATAGATACCTAAGTATTAGTCGCTGTTAGATAGGTACAATGTGAAAAAGGCCAAAGGTAAGATTTAAAATATATATATAGGTATATATAAACATATACGGTCGAATTGAGAACCTCCTCCTTTTTTTCGTTGGTTAAATACGACTGAAGAGTTTCAATTGTCTTATTTAGATACCCTTTTTTTCTTTGGAAGTGGTAAATCATCCATTGACTTCTTCCGCTCTGGGTGGAGCAGGAGGGCGTGTCCGACTCTTACTGACTAAAACCCACCCTTGTGCCTTCTGTTGCCTGTGCCAAAGGCCGCGGTAAATCCTCTTTTCAATTTATTCGCAACCACATGCAGGCATGGTCCCTAGCGGGCCCCGTCAGTTACCATCTCATTGAGGCGCGCGTGGAACAATACGCGACGTCGACTCGGATCTGAGGGCCTGAGTTTTTTAACGCACTCGAACGCGTTTGCGTAAACGTCAATTTGTACTAAAACTGTATAAGCGCCGCGTGGTGGCAATAGCGGGTAACCTCTTTTTTTCTATACGATTTGACATAAGCGAACGTTTACGCAAACGCGTTCGAGCGCGTTAAAAAACTCACACTAGGCCCACTTGTCCTTATCGGACGGCGAGCTACCTATTACTCGCCGTCTGCAAGCCCGCGCTTATGGTAGCCGAGTAACGACTTGCGACTCCCGAGGCCCGGGGCGTCTCCTGCGGCGGCTGCTAAGGGCGTGAGGGCGTCTCCCTCACGCGTTCCGTCTACTTCCTCGCGCTCCGTACCATGGCCTGGACCCGGGCTGGACGCGACAGGTCGCTGCCGCTGATCGCTTCCACGAGGACACGGCGGTGCTCCGCCCGAGGGCAGACCTCGACCGTATGCTCCACCGTGTCCTCTGGCTGATTTACACAATGGTAATACCCGGGCGTTTCCTCTCGCCTAATTCGAAACATGAACCTCCCGAAACAGCCGTGTCCGGTGAGGACCTGCGTCAGGCGGAAGGTGGGGACGCCGTGGTGCCTCTCCAGCCACTCCTCAAAGAGGCGCCTTACCGCCGCAATTGTGGCGTACCCAGTTTTATTCACCCTGGTTTACCTAAGACTGCCAGGGATAAATGATGATAAATTATAAATAATTAATTATTTTCAGAAACTCGAGTCATGTGCCCAAAATTCAATAAAAAAACATCGGGACAAAAGATTTTAACGCGGGACAGCAAGAATATATTAATTAAATATTAAGGTGATAATTTTGTACGGCAAGTAAGGCAAGCGTGCTCCATCTTCGACCACATCATCGCTTACCATCAGGTGGGATAGTGGTCAAACGCATGCCTATCAACAATATTTTTTTGTTTTTTTTTGTTTTGAGAAATGTGATGTTCATTTCCATATATAGAACCAGTTTTTAAAATATAACTACCGCCTTTCCGTTACACTCTGTATAAACGTATGCAATCAAATAATACTAGACAGCTTACACTAAATCATAGGAACCATTGTCCTCTTCTTACGTGTCAAATACTCCAAACAAACAATTTACAGCTTTGAAGCTTGCCAATATTTACTAGACAGTATGGCGGGGACAGAAGCGTGTATTGACAAAAATTAATAGTGTTCTTCTATGAACGAACGCCTCCCGAGCTACCCGCAGAGTCATTGTCGTTCACTCGTTCATTCACGATCGAAACTAAACTCATTCGGGTGTACGACGACCGATGGGTTTTGATCGTGATAGCTACTTGTTGCTTTAGTTTCATATGTTTTACTAGAAATAATGATAAATCATGGTGGGACTAGCGTTTTTTGTACCACATGCTTTTGTAGTGGATGTCCGTAAATAACTTAGGTAATAGGTCGCCAAGACACCGGAAAAAATCCTACTATCCTACCAATATCATAAATGGGAAAGTTCGGATAGTCACGCCAGAGCAGCTGAACGGGTCTGGACGAAATTTAGGACAGAGATTATAGTCTGGAATAGCACATAGACTATGATGTATAATGAGGGAAATACTATTTCCACGCGGGTGAAGCAGCTGGCAGAAGTTATAATAAATAACAAACTATAATTGTCGATTTGATTGAAGATGGCTGACTCAATATTGTAGAACCCAGGGCTCCAGTAAGGCCTGCAGGGCTCTAGGGCTGCTTCGAAGTTTGGGGACTCGCTTGCTTACTGCGAGAGTGCGGTGTGTATGGAGTAAAAGATGAGGTTCAGGGCACTCTTATGTTTATTAGCGATTTTCCATTAATACATGTGTCCCCACTTGCAAGGGCTAAACTCATCTCTGTCATAAAAAAGCCTACTCTTTTAACATTCGAACGGCTCTTCAATAATCTCAACAGCCAGCTGAAGGCCGGTACCCACACGCGGACTTAGGCAGTGTGCACAATCGCCACAATATTAAGTCGAGTGAAGGAAATGACTTAGAATATAGAGTTAGGTGTTGATCATACAATTAAATTCAATTCCCGAAGAATCTTTCCTTAGATGTACCTACCTGGGTGGATCTCCTAACGTTTTGCAGAAAATAATAACGGAGTGTTGCCGACACTGACGAATCGTGGGAAATTCAACATTAGTACACTAGTATTAGGCCATGGTACGAAGCGCGAGGGAATGGGAAGCAGTCTCCGCCTTCTGCAAAGCAGTAATGCTCGCGAAGGCGGAGGCGGGACGCGTGAGGGAAGCTCAACGGAGTGGCCCTCACGGCCCCGGCCGCTACCACCGCAGGAGAGGCACTGGGCGTAGGACGTCGCGAGACGATCTACTGCCACCGTAGACCCGGGCCTGCGGACGGCGAGCAGTGGGTAGCTCGCCGTCCGATCAGCACCAGGCCGGTGAGTCGACGGCGCGTAGTGTTCCACGCGCGCCTCAAAGAGATGTTGTCAGCCACCACTGACGGGGCCCATCGTGGCCGGTGCCTGCATGCCTAGGGGTAGCGGGTTTTTTTTTTTTTTTTTTTTTTTTTTTTTTTAAATTCTCAACATGAGTTACCGCACCCCTGAGCACTCAGGCAGGGAAGAAAACGGGGGGGTTTTAGTCAGTAAGAGTCTGACACGCCTTCCCGCTCCACCCAGAGTGGGAGAAGTCATTAGATAATTTCCCACCTGCAAAAAAAAAAACTTGAGAGGTGTCAAGGGACACCCGGATGGAACGAAGTTCCTTTCGATTAATTAGTGAAGGAATTGTAATATAATTTTATTTTTTTTAATTTATAATATTTTTTTATTATTAACTACGCACACACGCACGCACGTATCAGCTCAGCTCAGCTCAGCTCAGCTCAGCTCAGCTCAGCTCAGCTCAGCTCAGCTCAGCTCAGCTCTGCTCAGCTCAGCTCAGCTCAGCTCAGCTTGGCTCAGCTCAGCTCAGCTCAGCTCAGCTCAACCCAACTCTTTAGCAATAACAACAACTATAACAAAAGTAATTATAGTAAAATTTTATTTTTTTTACTATAGCAAAAAGTGTCGTGACCACTTTTTCGTAAGAATTTTTTCAAATTTTGTACCTACCCACCAAAAATACAAGAAGTTTTTATTAGATTGTTTTTCCAACACAATCTTTTTGGATGGTCAGCCTCATTAGTGTCGTGACAACTTTTCGTAAGAATTTTTTCCGTCTAGCCCCCTTTCACAACGCGCGATAAGGAACTTCGTTCCAAAAAGTACACTAGTAGTATTCATTGCCTAATAGTACTAGTGTTTAATTTCCCACTATTCGTTATTGTCGGCAACACTCCGTCATTATTTTCTGCAAAACGCCAGGAGATTCACCCACCTACATATTTCATAGATGAGTAAGGTTCACTTTAAAACAAAAACATTTTAGATGAAACATTTAATTAGAAAACATTAAATACTTGTGTACATTTTTAACAATACAGACGAATTGGAGCCTAAACAGAAACGAAAACTTTAGAAAAAAGTTACAGATGTTCTTACGGGTACAGAAATGGCCTTGATTACCTCGTAATGTTCTTCAAATTGATGTCCAAGGGAATAGCTCCACTGTCTATCAGGCTCGAGGGTCATCAGTACTTTAATAGCATTCCATTTCTCCACCATCGCAGCTAGAATGTCCGGCGTAACCGTGAGCCCTGCAGCACTCGTTCCTTTCAGGTACAATACGGTCGCAGACCTGGTCACAAGGTCCAACACGGGTAGCATCAATGCCGATAGTGCACAGCATCATAGCGAAGGCAATCAGCAAAAGAACGAAAGTAGTCTTGATGGCAGCCATTGTGATCTTGAAGAAGATTACGTTGAGATACGGTTGTAAGGAGGTGAAGATTTATTGTGACGCTTGAAACATTTGTGTCCATATTTATACGATAATTCTAATTGGTAATGAGTATGTACATAGGTATTGCAGATCTGATCATACCTATCTGGTTTTTGTTGTGAACAGGATAATTTTTTTGTTAACCCTTGTCGGCTTTTCTTATTTTTCTTTGGTGGGGCTTTTCTTTAGTCGATTGGCTAATAAGTTCACGAATAGCAGGTACATTTACACGAGTGTGTTGACTATACGAACTGATATTATAAATGCGAATCTGAGTTTGTTCATTTGTTTTTTTGTTACGCTTTCACGCCTTAAGGCGCTATTAGCTGCCAACGACCTTGAGTAGTTAACTCGTGTGTTCTGCGCTGAGCTCACGCAACATGTCGTATGTCCACCCAGTAATAGGACTCGCCCATCAAGGAGCGTTGTCCGAAATTAGAGGCATTATTAATTTACTACGCATAAAACAACAAGTATTAAACTAAAACACTGAGACTAAATTATAAACAATTAAATGATCTTTAAAATGGTGAAGGTTTCATAAAAATACGCTTAATAGTTTTTACGTGATTCTCAATTTTTTTTTCGAGTTCGACATAACTTCACAAATTAATTACACTATGATATAAAAATATAATTTCAAATATTCTCAGATCAAATTACGACGGAAATTGTTTAGAGTAGCATATATTTTTTTCAAAGAAATAAGACAAGTCGTTTAGACGTGATGTTCAATGAAAAACCATTAAAAGTCGTTTAACTGCGCCTTAACTATTCGACCGATCAACATGAAATTTTGCGTACACGTGTGCAGGGGTACAAAAAAGGATAAAAGGTACCTTTCATCTAGGAAAAAATACTGTTACCGAGAAATCTACATTAACGCAACCGAAGCCGCGAGCAAAAGCTAGTGGTGCCGATTCTCTTATTCAATAACTAAACTAAAATTAAAGAATCGCTATCTTTTACTAAAAGGCAGTGCAAGAAAAAGACGGCTAAAAGGTGGTTTTTTAAGGCAGTGTATCTCTTAAACCGTAAATAGTTTTGAGAAATAAAAAAATATGATATTTTCAAGTCCTACTTGCATACAGTGATGGAGCTAGAAACATAATTTAACATACTTTAATGCATCAAAAAAATCTTCTAACATACCTCTAAATTATCTTTAAAAGCAGTTTATCCCTTCATTAACAATTATAATCATAATAAAAATATACCATAAAATTTCAAATGCTAAGTTGCATCAAAATACTTCATATTTTGCAATAAATTGCGACCATTTGTAGTAGCGCATCTCTTTCTTTTCAATGCAATCCGAGAGTGACCGCGCTTTATAGACATCTGGGCCTTAATTTGTATGGAAATATTAGTTCAACTAAATTTGACAGCCCTAATTTACGTCCGTCTCTTTCTTGTTTTATTAGAGAGAAAAAGATAGCAACAGCCTAAATTAAGTTTAGTTTGTGCATAGCAGAATCGGCACCAGTAACTTATAATTTAAATTCTACTAACAGCTAAAGAGCTCTCTGGCTGCGACTACCAAACAAATAGATCATAGAATTAACATCGATGAGAGTACTATACGAAGTCTCAGCTTGATAGGCTGAATTTTGGCTTGGTAGTGTCGGCGAACGCTTGGTAGTAGACCAAATTAACTGGCAATTATTAAGAATCCTTCTTAAGACTCCCACAAACAAGCGTGATACGACAATGCGACAACACTTTTCTAAAAAAAAAAATACAATTGCTTGCAGATTGACTGTCTGACAATCAATCTGTCTTATGTGGTGGTCACCTATCCGAGGACCGACGGCGACGTCTGAGTCTGCAAGCATTGCTTGGTAATCGGCTGTTATTAAACCAAACCAAAAGAAAACCCATAAGACTAACACTGTCAGCAGTCAAGGGTTACTTTTTAGACCAGATAGTTTCCTTATGATTTGTTTGACCTTCCTAAGTAATTGTATAAGTATGTTATTTTTTTAATTATCATTGATAAAAATTATAAGGAAAACAGAGCAAATTACAATCACATGTAATCTATAGTTAGATAACCTAGGACAAGATAATAATGATAACCTATGACTTATATTATGCAGAGGGATTATCCCGCACGCTGTATTACATAGAAATTAATGTCAGTAATTCAGCGAAAGTGTATTCTTAACCTTGAGCTTCGCAAAAAAATAGTTAGACATATTATGTTAAAAGGTGATTAATTATGAAGGCTCATTAATTATGCACAACGAAAAACGTTTTTTACTTATCAAGGCTGTCATCAAATGCACTAGGGTGGGAAATCATCAATTAACAGCTCTCGCAATAAAATTGTTATTTTACTTAAAAATGCAGTGTCACCCCAACCATAATGTTCCGGATAAGGCGGGAGGAAACGCCCGGGTATCATTATTGTGTGGATCGCCTAGAGGACACGGTGGAGCATACGGTGGAGGTATGCCCCTCTTGGGCGGAGCACCGTCGTGTCCTTGTGGAAGCGATCGATGGTGGCGACCTCTCGCGTCCAGCCCTGGTCCAGGCCATGGCACGGAGCGAGAGCGCATAGGAAGCTGTTAACTCCTTCTGCGAAACAGTAGTGCTCGCCAAGGAAGAGGTGGGACGCGTGAGGGAGAGGCAATCTCTGCCTCTCCCTCACACGGCCCTAGCCGCTGTAGAAGACGCCCCGGGCGTCGGAAGTCGCAATCCGATACCCGGCCACCATAGGCGCGGGCTGGCGGACGGCAAGTACTCTAATGGGTAGTTCGCAGTCCAATAAGGACCAAGCCCGGGTCAATGGCGCGTAGTGTTCCACGCGCGACTCAAAGAGATGTCAGCATTAACTGATGGAGTCCGCTAGAGCTGATGCCTGCCAGGGACACGGGTGGATTTTAATCAGTAAGAGTCTGACACGCCTTCCCACTCCACCCAGAGCGGGCGAAGTTATTTATTATATATTAGCACAAAAAAAAAACCCCAACTATAATATTGTATGAAGCTTTTTTTTAATATTTCCTGATGAGCCTCATAGCAGCGTTGTTCTTGAAAACGAAAATTGCTAAACATAGGTAACAACATGACGTATGTACAGCCCTTGTTAATTTCTTTTTTTTTAATTAATTTTTTTTTCGGACTTCATCCACTCAAGAACTCGTGTTCAAGGCTCAAACTACCATTATCGGTAATATACTGTCATTATGGCGACTAATCTTGAAAAATATCTGAAGTGTCAATACAGGTACGAGTATTTTTTTGGGTCCTCCTTTCACAACAGATTGTATATCATTAAATTTGTTACTAATTCAAGAACGAAATGTTGAAAAAAAGAAAGGAAATGAAGTAAAAATTATAATTAGTAAGGAAATGCATCGCCTTAGGATCGCCATTATGCAGATTATACAGCAGCAAGCAGCAAGAGGAAAAATAATGTGCAAGGTAGGTGATTCATTGGCTGCCCCGCTTCTGTAGTGCGTCGGGGATTTTTGCGGATGCGCATGTTGATTGTTTTTACACAACAATGCGCAAGAGGTGCACTTCCCTGGTGCTCAGGGTGCGGGGCAGCACTAACAGTATCCTAAGCATGATAGCAAGTCGCCTGGACTGTGAGTACGTGGGTCGCTGTTGTGCCGTCTCCCATGGGTTGGCGCAGCGGTGATCCGCTGATCATAAATAATTTGTTGTGTTGTTTGTTTTTGTGTTGTGTTGAATCGTTGCTTCAGTATTTCAGCTGGAATGCTGAAGCAATGGTTACTTATTTTTGTGTCAATGTTTTTGTTATTTTTATGTCACTAACATAGTTATTTAAGTTTGTTTTTGTTACTAACATTTTATGAGTCTCATTGTTACTCGCAATAAATAAAAATTATTAATATTTTTATTATTATTGTGATTCATACCTTACCTGAAATCATCTGATGTTATGATAATGGAAACCAATTCATTCCGGTTTGTCTTTCTTTCAGGGCTGACAATAATGAGGGTTTCGTGACGGTGCAAAGGAGGAAGCGCCGATCGCGACCTACCAAGAGCCGCTGCGACAAAGCTCCAACGGACCCCGAAGTGAGCCTGCGTGCCGCAAAGCCGAACACACCGGTGTACATCTCCCGCCTGCACTACACCACTAAGGTGGAGGACATCGTGGAGTACGTGCGCCAAAAGACGAGGTACAGGCCGAGGGTGCAGTTACTGGAGTTGCGCCGCAACGTCAATTTTAAGGCGTTCGTTGTGCGTGTACCGAATTGTTTTCTCTCCCTCGTCCAGGAAGAAGACTTTTGGACGCAGGACGTGGTGTTCCGTCGCTTCCTCGAACGACTACCACAGGACAGCACAAGGTCAGACTAGTGTAAAGTGTTACTAACATAGTCTTAGGCCTTATTCATTACCACAAGTTTTGTTTATATTAAAATATGTATGTTTAGGTTAAGGTATTTTTTTAAGGGCCTGTGTCGCCTGAAATAAATGGTTTATTATTTATTTATTTATTATTATACTTCGTTTAGTTACAAATATTGTGTTTGTTTGTAAATAATTTGATTGTGACAATAGCTAGGTTAATTTTCGTTTTGAACAGAGAAAGGCTCAAGACAGTCACATGAATTCAGGCGGACCAATACCTGGCCGGGGAACGTGACGAAATGCGCAAGCACTCTAGCCCCCGGCCAAAGGTAGCTGCAGAATACCGTGTGGTTTTAGTCAGTAAGAGTCATACCAAGCCATGAGGATTTTAAAAATGGTAAAAAAAATGGATAATTTTCTTTTGACTGCGGTGAAGCAGAGAGAGTTATATGCTTTTCATGAACCCTGTGGAAACACCGTAAGTTAAAAAAATAAAATTAATACGTCTGCGAAAATCGGTGCTTTTACCCAAAACTAAACGTTAAGACGAAGATTTTCATAAAATAAAAAAACAACGAATCTAAACACCTAACTTAAAATCAGCTGTCAAAAAAAGAACAATTAAATGGTGTGTTGTTTCGCAGACAGAAATTTCATAAAATATCGTTTCCCAGAAAATGTTTCGAATAATATTTGGTCCTTGTATTCTTATTTCGAATATTGTTTCAACTAAAATTTACTTGATTGAAACATAATTTACAGAAACACAATTCAATTAATTTTACAGTCACATTTTTTTTATTTAACAAACCTATCAAACAGTAGAATTATTTTTTAACGAATATTGTTTGTTCGGTGTATTTTTCCATGGTATTTTACTTCAACGAAAATGTAAATATTTTCTTAAAAAGTTATTATGTTGTGCTACAAAAGTTAGTGACAGAAACGAGTCGCTGCAAAAGTGACTCCACGTAGTCTTGTTTGCCCTACCCGTAGAGTGTAATTTATTCCGCGTAGGTGCGGAGGGGCGGAGCACCCCGCGAGCTGAACAGCAGGTAGTTTTTACTCACGCCTGCGTGGCTGAGGCTCACCACCGCAAGCCGAAGCTGCGGTTGTTAGCGTAAATACCATCTGCGAGGATATGCTCGCGTGGGACCGCTGGAGCCCCGCAGAGCCGGAGCCGTGACAGAAACCATACCTGCTGCATGTTGCATGCTCGCTTGTATGCTGCATGCTCGCTTGCATGCTGCATGCTTGCTTGCACGCTAAATGTTGCATGCTCGCTTACATGCTGCATGTTTATCGCATGCATGGTGTATTAACTTCCGTATCACACATTTTAATAAAAAAATCGAAATAAACACAGTAAGTATGTGCATAAGAAGTCACTATTAGTGAGAATAACTAAATTGTTTTCCTGTTTGACAAGAATTTACCCGCATTATTTTCGTGAACGCGGTGTTGTAATTGCATAGGAGGGTATGCATTTTATCAAAGGTATGAAATGAAACGTCTAGAAACTGTCACTCGATAAAATATTATTCTTGGTGATATCTGTTTCTATTAAATAAACAATATAAGGATACAGAATATTTTATTTGTTATTCTATGATATGAATATTCTAATATTGAACTTTATGTGAAACAAAAATCAATGATTTAAATTTCTTAAAAGTAAATATTTTGCGTAGTGATTATTTAAAGTGATTATTCTATGAAATGATAATATGAGAAAATTTTTATGTGAAACAAAATTCTATAAAACTATTAGATAGAAAACAACGTACAACCCATTTAAATAGATAGGAAGACATTAAAATACCAAAACTACTTGCATCAAGTAGCCAACTTTCAAATTAAAAATTCGCACTTTATTTACGAAGGACCACCAATTTTTTCTAAGAAGATAAGTGCAATAAAACCCATGTTTTGACGACGACTGCCCACAGAGTTACTTAGAAAACGATTTCAATTTTGAGTTATTGGTTATAATGACGAATTTGATCTTTTAAACGGTGACATTTTAAATAATTGTACCACATTTTGTTGTTATTACGAAAGAAAAGGAACTTTAAATGCGCCAATCAGAATGGAACGAGTCAAAAAAAGAATATCACAGTTTTCTGTGAGTTGGTAGTATTGGAATTTCTTGACATTTCTCCACATTGTCCCAGTGGAGTGGCAACTGGGCGAGTGGCGAGTGACGCGGCATCTCATCGATTTTATTGGATACAATTGACGGGCCTTTGTTTGCAAATATGCACTTTAGTGTTACATTTCTTTGGCTTTTATAAACAATTATCGATAAATAATGGCCCAGCTTTATCTCTTTTAACGATATGTTCCCTTTTCCACAACAAAAAGGTAAAAAATAAAATGGAAAAATTATAAAGCTGTCCTGGTTTTTTGTTTCAATAAATATTACCATAGAGCAACTCTTATTAAGGGACAGCAATATCCCTTGAGTTATTTTGAAAGTTAAATGCCTTCTCATGATCATTTGCATAACATTAATGATGTTTTCATTCGAGCTCATTCTGAATATCGATGGGGACGTTTTTTCTGCGAGCGTATGCAAAGGAGCACATTTGCATCCTCCGAAACCACATTCGGCCTAATTTGGATGCGTCCGCTATCTCCGCCGAAATCGTTAAAATGCACGCACGGTAGCGAGAACGGTTCAAAACACAAAACAATAAATAAATAACAAGAACAATAAATATAATTAAAAACGACAAAAAGCGTCCGTTCGCATGACGCGGGTACAAACGGGTGCGCGCTCTCGACGACTCTATATTAACGATACGAATTCAACCCAAATTCCATGAACGAAACTCTGCTTTATCGAATACTATTACGATTCGATTTACAATGCTGAAAATCGATATCCCTTCAACATTTTGTCACCGGCACGTCACGTTTCCGAACGTTCCTCATTAGAGATTTTTATTTTTAAATAGTCGCAGTAGGGTCGAGTCTCCCGTGGATCCTGCTGGCAGTTTTTTAAACTTGAAAATGGAATTTAAACGAGATGACGTTTCTTTATTGCGTTCGATTCCGTCGAAGCGATTCTAGACGCGTTTGTGCTTTAATTGGCGTCAATAGAGATGAGATTCGTTTGGGAAATGGGATCAAATTTGACAGATATCCGAAGTGTGTCCGTAAGTTTTGTCTATGACAGGTCGGAAGCCATAGGTCCTAATAAGGTCCGAGATGGAGGAGTAATGGGTTTTCAGAGTTGTCGCGCTGTCTCAAATTTATTGCACCAATTAGTAGGGTCCACGTGAAGGAGTTTATCTTCAGTTTCGATCTGGCTCTATTTGGGAGGTAACGGTCGATAATGGTCGAATTTCGGGGAACGCTCCTTTGATTTTTTCCTCAGCTATGGTAGACATTTTCGGAAGCGAGAATGTTACAAGTTAATTGGGTAAAAATATTCCGAGGCCGACACATGGTGGGTGCTTATAAAGATCATTATGAGCACAGATTAATTAGGAAGCTACCGGGGTTTAGATGTAATAACTTGAATACGAGATAGCTAAGTATTACTGTGTAGGCAATTAATTCGTATCTTATTATTACACTGTTTCTAGAATTGTTGTAACTTCAGAAGTCTTTAAGATGTCTATCGAAAGTCGTTTATAGGGTTTCACATTAGACTTATAATTAAACCATTATGCAGGATTAAGAAGTAAGTTTCTAATAAAGATTGGATCTCGTAGTAAACACAGGTTAATCATAGTAAAGTTAAATATGTTATTACGATCTTCTTTATAAAATTAAATTGGATACAAACCAGTTGATAGCATCATTTCTAGCTGCTTTTTCATGCAGATGTAAAATAAACTCTCTACTATCTAAACTTCAAGATTGACGTTATAATCATTACTTCAGGTTACTGTACATCTTAACCTATTTACTTTCATCAATTATTTTGTAAACCATATGAAACAAATTAGCAATGGGATTGCAAACAAATGTATGTTTGTACATATGTCTATTTCTTCAGCACGTCATATTCAGTACTTATATTTCTTCAAGGAATTCTTTAACAGAGTAATATGCCTTTTTAATTAGGAAGTCTTTCAGCTTCCTTTTAAAAGTACCAATTGAATTTAGGTTTTTAATGTCTAGATATGGGTAACTTATTATAATTATATTATTATGCACATACAAAAAATACTATTGCTATAGGTATACTGCAGTGTGGGATGGTATATTACGTAATATATTTTAAGTCTACTGCTTTTAATGTGTTTGATTTAACTAAAATTGAGGCGGCATAGATATTTAAAGCAGGGAAGGTTAGTATCTTGAGGTTTATGAAATGAGGTTTACATGAATCTGTTTGGTGTATCCCACATATTGATCTAATACACTTTTGCCTTAAACGCAATTTCCTTTACAGTTGAGTATTCCCAATATAGTATCCCATAAGATAGAGTGGATCCCACATAGGCATGATAAGCACTAAGTATTGTGGTTTGGTTAGATACTTTTTTGAGCATATAAAGGGCATAAGAGAATTGATTTAATTTGCTACATACACTATTCACATATGTTTTTCATGACATATTAGCATCTATATAAATAGTTACCGAGAAATTTTGTACTTGTAACCTCAGATATAGTTGCATTATTGTACTCGAGAGATATTGGAATCCATTTTGCGTTTTTATTCTTGAAATTCATGTAATGGTTTTTTGTAAGATTTATTTTTAGATTATTTATTATAAGCCAATTTATTAATTTAGATAGGGAATTATTTATTTCTAGTTTGTTTATTTGTGAAAAGAGCCATACTGTCATCTGAAAATAAAACCATAGAGTGCTGAATAGCGTTATGTAAATCATTAATATAAATGAGAAATAGTAGTGGGCCTAGTATCGACCCTTGAGGGACACCACATTTTGTAGATCTTTGGCTCGATGTATATTTAAATTCTGTTTTTGTGAATGGACATAATTGTGTTATTTCAGTGAACTGTATTCTATTACTGAGATAGGATTTAATTATTTGTAGTGCTTTACCTCGAACTCCATATAATTCTAGTTTGCGTAGTAGTAGCCCATGGTCAACATAATCGAAAACTTTGGTCATGTCCATTTAAAGGGCTGTGACCTGATTATTTTTATCTAATTCCGTTATAATTTTATTGTAAAAACTGATGCATCCAATTTCCCTTGTCTGAATCCAACTTGATTATCTATTATTATTTTATTTTTTCGAAATATTTACTAAGATTATTATAAAGCACTCTTTCAAATATTTTACTCATTATTGGAATGAGAGTGAGAATAGGTCTTTATCATCGTACATCTGCCGTGTTTTCTTTTTTGAATACTGGTGTAACTATAGTAGTTTTCAAATATGTCGGGAAGATTCCACAGTTGCAATTTCGTACACTACACGTTTTTATTAGTGTTGTGGAAAATCCATCGCAACCTGTACTGTTAGTGTTTTTAACGTCATGATTATTTTGACAACATCGTAATGTTGTTGTGCTTGTATGTAACCCATAACCTATAGCTAAAACTAAATAGTAAAGTTATGCCCAAATTGATTACCCCAATAACATGGAATTTGCATATATTTGGAGAAAACCAAAACGTTATCTGTGTATAATTATATTTTTTGTTTTCGTTGATTTTTTCAAAAAATATTTCGATAAAGTTTTTAAGGGACCGACCATCCGGCCAACTAACCTACATAAAAAATCAAGATCAATTAATTGTCGAAATAATCACGTAACAAACATACCTCCTCCTTTTTAGGGTTCCGTACCTGAAGGGTAACCAAGGGGACCCTATTTCTAAGCCCCCGTTGTCTAACCGTCCGTCCTTCCGTCTGTCTGTCTGTTTGCGGGCTGTATCTCATGATCCGTAGTAGGCAAACAGTTTAAATTTTCACAGAATGTGTATTTCTGTTGTTCATTAATTAAAAATTTAGTTTAACCCTCTTCCCTCCCCCCCCCCCCCCCTCCCTCTACTAGAAGCGTGCTTTTTTAGCTTATTTTACTCGATCTTAATAATGGCAACAAGTAGACGCGTATAATCTTATACGATGGCCCTTCATGCTAGTACGACTCGCACTTGGCCAGTTTTATTTAAAGTCGGTTACAAAAAATGTGGGACACAGATCTTACATGTAGGTATAGCATTAGTAGGTTAATTGCATAGCATACCCAAAGCACCAAAGCAATGTCTAGAATGAGTAATTAATTTAATACCTACCCTTAGGTACCTCTGCCCAGGGGTTGAGGATAAATTCGAAACAGAGTTACCTCGTCTGTGGGCACTCAGGGCAGGGAAGGAACAGTGGTGGGTTTTAGTCAGTAAGAGTCTGACACGCCCTCCCGCTCCACCCAGAGCGGGAGAAGTCATTGGGTGATTTCCCACCCCACATAAAAGAACTCTTAGGTACCTACCAAATTATTTTGGTGAGGCTGTACTGATTGATAGATTATTATCATTAAAATTACATTAATAGCACGATTCAAATCGTGTCCAAGTGTCTATTCAATGGCACCTAATTGGATCTTCGAAAACTCATACCTCATTGCTGCCTGACAAGATTTATGTTGTCACTGTTCTCAGCGATAGACTGCTAAAACCTTCATAGTTTAACTTAAAAAGTTGACCCATCCGGTAGCTTCTTTCTAACGTTTTCAAAACAAGTAAATATAAAGAACCACCCTACTGTTACTGGAACTGGGGGCTTGCAGCTCTTTTAATTCCGAGTAGGTTACCTATGAGATACCTGTGAGGAAAACGAACATACGTAGGTATCGAATCAATATTGTATCTTAATCAATGTTATGCCAATGTAGGTTAGGGTACGTACCTATCTTTGAAAAAATTTTTTTACAAAAAAAAACAACCGACTTCCAAAAAAGAAAATACCCACACTAAAAATTAAAAAGTAACTTTAATTTCGGAAGTCGGTGTTTGTATTTTTTTCTTCGTTATTTGACACCGATCTCCTAAAAATTATTTTTTAATTTTTAGTGTGGGTATTTTCTTTTTTGTTTTGGAAGTCGGTTATTTTTTTTGTAAAAAATGTTTTTTATTTTTCAGTTTTTAGTTGTTATACCCCAGAACTAAAAACCCCAATAACATGGAACGTGGAATTTAAACATACTCATAATTGAAGTAAACAAAAACTTCATCTAGGTATACGTATTTTTCGTTTTTGTTCAGTTTCTCAAAAAGCGCTGAAGCAATTTCGATAAAATTTATATGAGACTTCGGGAGTATATTCTTTCCGATAAAAAAGAATTTTGAAAATAGGTCCACAACTGACGGAGAAATCGGCGGACATACATAAAAAAAAAGAAAAAAAAACACATACAGTCGAACATAGAACCTCCTCCTTTTTCGAAAGTCTGTTAAAAATAGATTTTAGCTGTGAGCTTTGATTATATAATGTGTGGTTTTGATTTACTTAATAACACTAGCACTTTGACCGCGGCTTCGTTCCCGTGACCTATCCCGCAGGACCTGTTATTTTTCCCGGGATAAAAAGTAACCTATGTTACTTCCTGATAATTTAGCTTTCTATTGGTGAAAAAAAATTGTTAAAATCGGTCCAGTATTTTCGGAGCTTATTCGTTACATACAAAAGTACAAATCTTTCCTCTTTGTAATATTAGTAGGTACCTATAGATGACATTTTTAACCGACTTCGAAAAAGAAGGAGGTTCTATGTTCGTCCTGTATGTATGTTTTTTTTTATGTATATCCACCGATTTCTCAGTCAATTGAACACCGATTTTCAAAACTTTTTTTTTATCCGATAAAAGATACTCCCGAGGTGGTCTCATATAAATTTTATCGAAATTGCTTTAGCGCTGAAAAAACGCATACCTAGATGATGTTTTGGTGTTCTCCAATTAAGACTACGTTTGAATGCCACGTTCCATGTTTTTGGGGTTTTTAGTTCTAGGGTATAACAACTAAAAAGTGAACAATAAAAAACTTTTTTACAAAAAAACAACCGACTTCAAAAAAAAAATACATTACAAACTAAAAAGTAACTTTATTTTCGGAAGTCGGTGTCAAATAACGAAGAAATAAAATACAAACACCGACTTCCGAAATTAAAGTAATTTTTTAGTTTTTAATGTATTTTTTTTATAATCAAAGGTTGTAATGTAATTTCTGTTTTGTGTATTGATACTTGCTCCACTTAACAACAACGTTGTGTGGTTGGCACCTCCTACAAACGAATGAATGAACTAAAAAAAACGGTTCTAAATATGAACTCCATTATAACACCAAAAATTCATCATCACATTCTAAAATCCCATGGGATAATAAAATGAAGACGTTATAGAATATTAAAGATTAACTGCTTACAATACAGAATAGAGGCAGTCCACTTATTGGGCAGTTTTTTGCGTTACATGAATGAATGAACCTTATGAATGAACCTATTCTGTGACATTTTTTCCACCTGTGCAATAGAGTTCTTGGACTATAAAAATTTGTATTGTAACAAGTGATATTATTTATGATCTCCAAACTTTTTGTGGACAACGTAAAATTCGTAGAATTTCGGAGAAGTTTTACGACTATTAACGGTGAAAAATATTGTGAATGAATGGGATTGAACAGAGATTAGTTTCAAATATTTGATTGTTGTATCAATTTCTTTTAGTCCTTTCGAAATTTATATTTTTTACAATGGAAAAAATCTTGATCTTTCGTCAGGTTGACAAACAGATTGAATGCCATTCTAGATTCAAACGACCTCTCATAAAAAGACATCTACCATCAGCATCAGGTACATAATTTGTGAACTAAAGATAAGGTCTTTAAACCTTCACAGATATTAATCAAATTACGACGCAAATAATGCTCATAACTCAATCAAACCCACCTTATTAGTTATTAAACAGTGCCATGACTAACTCATACCTACATCTCAACTTAACAGACAATGTCGCAACGCTGTCTCAAGACTCAAGTAAATATTCCATTCCCACGACCAACAATACACAAAATAATGACCGATCAAGTTGACCGCAGTCATTTTAGCGACACAACCTTCACTCAGAGTTAATGACGTGAAAGAAATCGCTCACACTCGCCAATCGAGATGTGTGACGAGAAAACTTCGGGATACTTCCCACGCGTGAAAAAAATTACAGAATAGGGATACCTGACCTATGATGTGCGGACACGGTTAATCGGTTATAATTTTTGAGTTTTTTGGGCAGTTTTGGAGTTTTTTTTTTTAATGCAGGATGGGGTGTACGGTGCTGTGTTGTTTGGTGTGTGATTCTGATTGATATCCTTTGATAAGAAATCTTTTGAGCTAACAAAAGGCTCAAAAGAATTCTCCTTCTTGCAGAAGAGCTGTCGCTCTGACAGAACTTTTAAAATAAAATGATGCACATAATTATCTAATCTTTATTTAGTCTAAGATAGGTGGCTGCAGTGAATTGAGTTTCTTAAAGCATAAAAAATCTTTTTTACAAAAAATATCCGAAATTAAAGTGTTTTCTTTTGACTGTCGGTTCTAATTTTTGTAAAAAAGTTTTTTATGTTTCACTTTTTAGTTGTGGTTTCCCATTAAATTGTGTTAACAATGCATAGACAAACGATCGCAGTAATCGCGAGTAATTTGCTGTTAGCTATTGAATAGTTCCACTGTCTAACTCCAAAGATCTTCATCAGATCCTAATTTCCTTGAAAAATATCTCTTTGAATAACGAAAACCCCATCCGAATCGGATCAGTAGTTTTCGAGAAAATCGCGAACAAACAAACATACATACGGATCGAAAATATAACCCCCTTTTTTGAAGTCGGTTAAAAAGAGATGGATCCTGCAGGTCTAGCTCTATTTAAATACAATCCAAAAAACAAAACATTTAAATTACACCAGCAAAAAATTAAACTAGAACACAACAAACATCATAATCATACAAAATTTCGGTCGGTATAATCTCGCCAAACGGAGGCACCCTCATGAATAAAACTAGCTACTGTATAAATTCAAATTTCCTCTTCTCCACACGCTCATTTCCATATCTCGGCCTTTCTCCCCCTATGCTTTATTATTAAAACTCCAGTGCAAAAACCGACACCCAAGTTATTCGCTATCTACGTTCGGAAATGGCATTATCGGCCGCGCGGCCCGACGCGCACACGTCTCAGCCAATAGGGCATTCTTATCAGAAAATGACTCATTTCAAATGACAGAGTGTTCTAAAACACATTCAAATATAGAACGCCGCAACCGTCGCAGAAGTCCCATTCCAAATTTAAACTCTGTACCGAAGCCACTCCGGGCCACTTCGGCGTGTCGCTACATCACTCAGTTAAGGCTCGTAAAATGGGGACTCTCGTAGCGAGAGGAAATTGGAATAAGAAAATTTGGGGTGTAAAATGAAAGATAGACGAGTGCTAATTTCCGGCTATTACTACGTCTCTTTCTTTCCCGCACATTTATTGCGGGGAACGTGTTTGGGTGGCATATACTGTCTTTTTCTAGCGTGTAGGGACTTTACTATTTAATAGAGCGTATGGAGTAATGTAAATGGGACTCTGGAAAATTGTGTATCGTCTACGTTTTTCTTGTTGTTTGGGAGTATAATAAGTAATTAAATTAAATACTTCTATTGCTATACAGTGAAAAGGGTAGATGACACATTATCTAAGTGTAAGTACCCTATGAGAATGTGTATGCATTTCAATTTTAAAAAGTTTTGCTTCCAAACAATTAATTTCTCTAAATAATATTAAATTCATGCCACAGCCACACCGTTCCCCGATAGCTTTATTCTGCATTGCAATAATATGATTGAGCGTCAATATCTCGAGCGGTTCGCTCCGGCCGAGTCTTCAATAGCAAATGACGCCTCTGACCGCGTTGCGTCAAACGCTACCGGAATTTATCGACTACCCTCAAACAATTCGCCTCACCACCGACTATATTCTATTGAGGCAACTTTAGTAGCGAAATTATTGCACTGAGAATTTATTACATAGCGAAAAGCGGATGAGAGCTAAAATAGATATTGTAAGAAGTAGCATAGATTGGTTATCGCTAAAATAATTTACCAGTCTGAGTTTTCCGTAAGCCGTAAATATGATTGAAATGAACATTAATGGGGGTATGGGTTCAGTTTTGAGGTGTTTGGACTGACAGTCTCGTAAACGTTTACAGTACAGCGAGTGGGTTTTATATGGCGTCGGTAACGGAGCGTCTGGCTGGGAGCGTCGACAGGCCCTCCATTGTTCTCTGTTTAAAGTTTAAAGCAAAGCTGACGGATATGAGCACTGCGTTTAGTCTAGCTTTAACAACTTTACGGCGTTTTAATCCCTATTAGCATGCTTTCACCAAACTATTTTACGATGTAATTAAAATTAAACAGTTATTTTTGTAGCAGCTTATACTTTAAACAGTTATTTTTAACCCACTGTGGTTGTATCGTAATCCCTTCCCTTTGTAATACGATATGAAGTTATCGAGAAGCTATTAACACGTTGTCGTCGGTCGATAAATGAAATCCCGTCACCCCTTGTTTGATTTCTATTAAACTCACACCGTGTAATGTGATTATTTAGTGTGCCCTGATAGAACAATCTAAATTGTGTGATTAGCTTTTACGACAATTTAGATTTTCTGTACATATACTGAATAAAGGAGAGACATTAATATCACGGTCTATAAATTATATTAAAATGATAATGTATTTAACGACGCAAAAATATTTTCTATCAAATTAAAGTTCTTCCCCGATAAAAAGCCAGCCTACAATTAATTCAAATCGATTTCCACTTAAGCAAACGTTCGCCGCGAACGATCAGAATTTCAAATTCGACTTTCAGAAAACGCGGCCAGCATGGTGTAAAGGTTCTTTTTTGATTCCAATATGCCATTTAAACTGAACGCGCCAAAAGAAATAGTAGTTGCAGCCGAGTTAGGTTGGCCAGCCTGATGCTATCTTGGCAGTTGGCACACCTGACCGACGCTAATTGGACAATAAATCAATTCTTTCCCGCTTCTTATTGGCGAATCGTGGCATTCCAATATTGAAAATTTGGCCGCGCGATATTGACAACATGATAAAAACAATAGGCGGTTATCTTTTTCTTTTGTGTTCATCTCTGGACTCCGGTTCTTATTAAGGCTGAATCGTTTTATATTTTGTTTGTGTCAAACCCAATGTCTTATCGGTTAGACAATTTGTTTTTGGGAGCTCGTTATTGAATTATTAATATTGATATTTTGTATACTTACTCTCAAATTGATGTAACATTTTAAATAAATCTCGTGTCATTGTTTGGTTGGCGTCATAGAAAAGCGTGTGTGATGAATCGGTTTAATAAAAGCGCTATAATCGGAATAAATAACATTAATGCAGCAAAGAGCGCGGGCGTCATCCATTATTAGAGTTATTAACAAAACGGAACGCGCGCCCGGCTAATCTGGGCGCGCTCTGAGCGTAATTAAATTCTCAGAACAAGCGAGCTATTAAAGCGAAACGGTAGCGCGACGCCCATTACGAAACGGAACGTGCATAATTATTTCGTTCCCGCCTTTTTTTCTTATTCTCATTTCGATTTTCGAAAGCCCGCGCTAATGTGGCGTCGCTGCCCTCTGGCACGAAGTCTTGTAAACAATGTTCTCGTAAAATCTTATTCAATTACCGCCTACCCTCTTAATATACTGATTAGTTTTCGAACTGTTAATTGTATTCGGGCGCAAAAGACTGTGGAAATGAATAAATACTTTGTTATGTTGCCTGAATTTTCAGTTTAAAAGACGAGGTTCTAAAAGTCTGTTAAGGAAACGGTAACAAAAAGCTTGTAGTTTTTTTTCTATCCAGACCACCAAGGCATTCAAATGAGGCATATCATTAGCCGTATATAAACAATGTCGTAAAATGACAGGTAGCAGAGCTTGTCACATCGTTGGTATAATATTATTCATGTGGTGTTATCGGCTCGACTCATCTACCGTTCTTCGTACTGTTAACATGTATTTTGACAGATGACATAAGTTTGGCGCCGTATCACCGGTTTGTCATCTCGCTACGATGAAATACAATTCGGATGTAATAATAAGCTCCCGTCTTACGTTCGTTGATAAACGGAGTCGTGTAAATCAATGTAATGGTGTTGTGACGTCAGTTTCGGTTGCTATTCACTGGAAATCTTTTGTTTCGCATTCATTTCGTGTTTTGTAATAGACGTGCGAGTAATAAACTGTCGTCCATTTAGCGCCAATTTATGGGTATTTATGGGTTTTACCTAATGCAAAATTATGAAGTTCGGTCGACTACCCGCCACCAGCTGAGCATTTGTTTCACGATAAAGTCCAAATAACAACATTACCTAGAACTTTTGGTCGAGCTCCACAATTTTTATCGCTTTAGATGCAAGTGCAATTTGAAGCTACTAATCGAAATGTGACATTTTGTTTTTTTGCGGACAGTTGGCAGTGCCGTCTTTGCCACCTTCATTAATAATTTCTTTGAAACATACCCCGTCCACTCTTATTACCACTATAATATTGTTGATCTTTAGTACAAAAATAGAATAAACTACTTAAATGAATGCAAATTAACCACTTCAATGAAAAATGCAGTAATTTTCTGCGACAACTTTCCATATGCATCTCCTTGATTAACAAAAAGCGGAATGTGAGAGTCAACTAAGGGAAGATATGCTAATTTTCGAATGCAATGGGCTAGTTACCTGCCCATGTAGGTATTCCTAGCATACGAAGATTCCTAAGATACCTTACACATAAAAAACCTAAATTGTCTCTCACTGTTAACGCAATCCCCGTACACAGCCCTGCTTGACAAGACTTTCGTCTCAAAATAATCAACTTCAAATCGTCATTGTTTGGGAAAATCGGAGAATAAAATAATGGTATTTAATAAAAAAAACAAGCTTTTATCAGGGACAATGAACAATAAAGTTGGAAATAAATTCTAGTACTTCAGTATTTGGCGTGTAGGTACTTACCTATATTCTTAAAACCTTGAGGCACTACCCGTTACCGATTACAGGTAACGGGTAGTGCCACTGCGGCAGTATCTAACATTATGAAATAGGCCGTAATCTTCCAAAGTACTCAATATTTAAAAAATAAATCCAACACTAGCTCAAAATCCACCCGATTCTTTAGTCCCCCGATCTTTATCAAGCCCGCACGAGTCAAACTGATCGGTGACCAAACTATGATGTATGGGACTCGCTACCAAACTATGCAAGGAATGCGCATTTGACAAATATGTATCTTGAGACCACTGACATCTGTCCGCAGGTGCTTTCTAAACAATTATTTAAATTAATAAGAACACTGTGGACATTTTAATGGTTGTTACTTTGAAACATGGTAATTATTGATGTGTTGTTGTTTATTTATGTACGGTACTTACGTTGAAAAGTGTACACGCTAGTTTTTGTAGTAGGTACAACACAGCGTAAAAAATTATGGCGGCTGTGAAGTGAACTATTTACTATGAATTTTACCAACAATTATTATGTAATACGTAATTAATATCTCGCCTTTGTACATTAACTTTAGAATCGCTGTGTACTATGTTAGTTGTTTGGTGTACAATAAAGAATTAAAGAACATTTCGAGATTTTTCTATTACCAACAAACTTAATTTTACGTATGAATGCAAGGCGTCTAAAAGTTCTACGTTTGATAAGGAATCCTGAGTGCGTAAGTTCTGTCGCGCAATCGACCGGTTTTTTCAATTGTTGGGAAAATTTTGGGCTTGTAGACTTGAGGTCAACTAAAACTGAATACCTACCGGTGGGTATTTTACAAGGAGCGACTGCCTATCTGACTTCACCACCCAGCAGGCCAGTAACACTTTAACTCTTTTTAAAACTGATTGTCAAACCTATAATTCTATTCTATTCTACCACTGACTAAATGCTTGACGACCAGGATTGTCAGTACTTACCCAAGGACACGTGCCCTTGCTTCCATTTAACAATAGACCTTTCTTTCCCATCTATACAAGAATGAACCAACTAGGTCAAAACTATTCAACATCCTCCTTAGTTTTTTCTACCAAAAGGTTTCTTCCTTCATCATTACTTATTTGGTAACCTTAAAAAAAATACCAACATGCAACACTGACTTAGCGTAGCTGTAAATGGAGTTATTGGCGGTATTTTTTCGAGTGAAGTTCAGTGGCTGTTTTAATTATTATTGATTCCTAGTGGATATTGTGATATAAATTGGTGTAGGTTTTGTGTCTCAAGTATCTACGCAACTGGATAGTATGTTGAATCATTGAAACAGGCGGGATCTCGGTAAAATGAAGCTGAGAATTTTATTGTAGTATTGGCTACCTCAGCGAAGTTTGCCGAGAAGGCTGATTTGACACATTTATTTCCAAATACTCCAGAAAACATTAGAAAGTGTTACACCTGCATTCTAATAATAAAAAATAATAATAAAACACACTACTGTTGACTGCGTAAGACTAGGCAATATAGGCAAAAGACTATAGCCTTCCCATAGTGTAATTTTAAAAAAAAGTAGTTGTCAATGTGAATGTCAAAGTTGTTGTCAAACAAGTTGAAACCAGAAGCAAAATGGTTGTTGTTCATAAAAAGGAATTTCAAAGTAACTAAAGCTGTTCAAAGTAAACTAATAAAGATTTAAAGTAATTTTCATCCTGAAAGTGATCAAGTCCTACCTCATAAAATGGCAGACGACGACAGTAAGTTGACGGTAGTGAAACATAACCTAAACTTTGCTTTCGAAAATAAACCAACGAATTATGTGGTGATAAAGATTTATAATTACGTACTATTTGCACTGAAAGTCACCTCTCCTAATGCTTAAATATAAGGTTGTGTTAAACGGTTGCAGATTCACAAAAAAATGCAAGCTGGAAGACAGTTGTTAATAATTTAATGAATATCTATCTAGTTTTTAATATTCAACAATAGTGCAGCTGTATAACTTAACTTAAACTTACCAGTGAATCAAAGGTTTTAATCTCACTCTTTCCAACCCTAATTGCCATAATCTTTATTCACAAGCCATCATAATTATAGCCCTGTAAAATAACAAAAATGTTACATTGTAACTTAATTTTTTCAGCCCCATCAGACAGCAGCCTTTTGGTAATAATAGTGGACACGAACCCGAACCAGCGCTACATTACTGAAGACCCGAAGGTGCTGACCAATTGCCTTGATGCTGTCATAGCATTTGCCAACTCACATTTAATGCAGAAGTCAAGGAATGAACTGGCCGTTATTGGATGTCATTTTCATAAGAGGTGAGGTGTGAAGTGTAGTAAATACTAAGTAACTGGTTGGTTCAGTAATGGTCATAATCAATCAGGAGTGTCTGAAAACAGGAGAATTTATGAGCAAAAATTTATAGTTTTTTTTTTTATGGTTGATAGCCACACGTTTCACCACTATCTCACCTGATGGTAAGTGATGATATGGTCGAAGATGGAGCACGCTTGCCTAGAAGTAACCTATTCACTCTTGACTTAAAGACTCCCAGGTTGTAGCTAACGGGAAACACAGACTCCGGGAATTCCACTCCCTAGCTGTACGCGCAATGAATGTTTTCTCAAAACGCTTTGTGCGTATGGACGGGATGTGCACCATGAACCGGTGGCACTTCGCCGCACGTCTTGTGGTCCATTGATGAAACGGGCTTGGCGGAATCAAATTATAATATCCATCGCACACTCCCCAAAATGTAATCGATAGAACAGACTAGCAACTCTGCGTCTATGTTCAAGACTTTGGAGTTTCGACTCTACGAGCCTATCATTACCGATGATCCTCTTGGCTCGTTTCTCAATTGAATCAAGGGCATCAAGCTGGTATCTAGCAGATCCGTCCCAAAGATGAGAGCAGTACTCCATACATGATCGAACTTGCGCTTGATAGAGTTGGAGCAGCTGTTCCAGCGTGAAGTACCGTTAAATAAACATTTTTAAAAACAAGCTTTTATGCTGGCCACCATACTTAAAAAAACATACAAAATTTCGTGTTAATGCTGTTGACCGTTGAAGAGTTCTTTTATCTGGAGCTAATCCTGGATGTTGCCCTCCCGCTCCACCCAGAGCGGATGAAGTCATTGGATGGTTTCCCACCCTCACAAAAAAAAAAACTTACAAATCTGCGTACCATACATTGCAAGTTAAATAAAAGTTTGTAAAAATTTAATATTTATGGTGAATGCTCCAGGGTAGCCCACGAAATTCAAATATTCTTACGTTTTTTTGCAATTTGCAGATCAGTGTCAGCTTGTATTTTAGTCAACATTTAATTCGCGGCCGTAGCAAGTATGTATTTATAGAATTATAATCATTCAAATTTGTTAGAATTGATTCCATTGACTAAGATACAACCTGACACTGTGCTGCAAATTCCAAAAAACGTAAGAATATTTGAATTTCGCGACAGGGATATCAATTTCAGTGCATTATTTTACAAACAGAACTTTTAAACTTAGAAACCGGAGAAAATGCCATTGGCCTGTTACTGATGTGCTAAGTTTGTTGATGAAAATTTATTTTCTAATTAATGTAACTATTTCATGACTGTATTTTCAGTGAATACCTGTATCCTTCTCCTGGCAAGCCATTGGATGTGAGGCAGATTGATGGTCAATATGAATTGTTTACATTAGTTGAGAAAACTATCAAAATGAGGTAAGTAAATATATTAGGTAATTATGAAAAAAAAAATGCAATCACTGAGCAGATAAGAAAAACTAGCTTATTATTATTAAAGCTTTATTGATTTTCCGACACATTATTTTTCCTTTCAAGAAAGATGTTCATAGTTACTCAATTTGGTCCTTAGCAATGTGTGGTCCCTGAGGGTATAAGCATCCTCCATCTTGTTCCGTTGTTTTTGGTGATAGAATTTCATTTTCTGTTTTTGGCTATATACATCCATCTTTTTCCTGCTGCCTCTACAACGTCATCAGCCCATCTTTTCTTCTGCCTCCGTGTATTTTGCACGTCGGAAAAAACAGCTACCAAACAAAAATTAATTTTACTCTTTTCAGATTAGTGAACTTAGTGAAGAGTCAGCCACAAGAAGAAAAACCAGGAGAGTCTCTGCTAGCTGGTGCAGTTGCTATGGCACTCTGCTTCATAGCTAAGGTAAGACAAGACATAACTAGTTGACAAACAGATGGGTAGCTTCTTCATCATCTATAGAATATGAATATCTGGGACTTCAGTACTTTGGCCCATCCATAAGTCCAGCACCCTAGCTCCAGGCCTAAAAAACAAAAAACAAAAAAAAAGGCCTGCTCCTCCGCTTGCTACATGGTCCTTTATTAATTTAAAACATTCTTAAATGATTTATTTTGACTATCTTGTATTTTTATGTACAATTCAGTAATGCGAATATTACAATAATCTATATTATATTATATAGTATTGAAGTATTAAGGGGGTACACCCCTGGATATTAATACTTCCGAATTTTTAAGACTTTAATGTAGTAAGAAACAAGTCCCTGAAATGGTCTCCATTTAAGACCAAAATGTTACCAAACATTCAAATATCCTGCTTGAATAGAATATTTTTGCTTATGTATGTATATATACCCTGCGTGTGTGATGTAGGATTTGTGTGTTTGACAACCCGTATAACCCAGCCAAAAATGGGGAGATCTGGAGACATCTGGCTTTGGTTGATAATGACAAACACATGAGTTGCGGAGTCAACATAAAATAAATTAAAAGAAACATTTTACACACCATTAGTTTTTGTATAAAGCAATTAATGTCAGGAATAATTTTAATGAACCCCTATAGGTTTTGCCACAGCACCGCTAGCTGTGTTAACTTCCCGGGCCTGCGGACGGCGAGTAGTGGGTAACTCGCCGTCCTATCAGCACCAGGCCCGAGAGTCGACGCCGCGTAGTGTTCCACGCGCGCCTCAAAGAGTTGTCAGCAAAGGACGGGGCCTGCCACGGCCAATGCCTGCCCGGGGGTTGAGGATAAATTCGAAAGAGTTACCTCGCCCCCGGGCGCGTAGGGCAGGGAGGAACAGGGGTGGGTTTTAGTCAGTAAGAGTCTGACACGCCCTTCCGCTCCACCCTAGAGCGGAAGAAGTCATAAGATGATTTCCCACCCCCCAAAAAAAAAAAAAAAAAGCTGTGTTAACTTATTGATATGATTTCATGAAATACTTACATTTGACATCAATTCTAACTGGAAGAGTTGTATTGATGATTTTAATGATTGTAATTCTATAAATACATACTTTCTACGGCCGCGAATCAAATTTTGACGAAGATACAACCTGACACTACTGACCTGCAAATTGCAAAAAACGTAAGAAAATTTGAATTTTGCGGACTAGGGTGGAGCTTTCACCTTAAGGTCTTGCTTGTCTCAAACCACACTAGTTATATCGCCAATACTCAGGACACAAATTCCATTCTTCTTTTACAAAGTTTTATAACGACTCACTGTACATTTTAGGTTCGTCGTGAAGCAACCCCTGGTCTGCGCATGACCAGTCGCATTCTGATCGTAACAGGCAGTAGTGACACGGCCGCGCAGTACATAAACTACATGAATGTCTTCTTTACTGCACAGGTATGTAAGCTCATATTCCCAATCGACCGGTCAATTTTCAACCGTAATATTAAGTGCATAAGAGTTAAATGTGTCTATTGTCTACGCTCGCGGTTTTATCTAACAAACCAGTTGGATGAGGCAGGCCACTGATATATCTATCTCTAGTATAAATCAAAATCGCTTTCCGCGTCTTCGTGGATGCGATAGGCGGCAGCGACCTCTCGCGCCCGGCCCTGGTACAGCCCATGGTACGAAGCGAGAAGGAATGGGAAGCAGTCTCCTGCTGCGAAGCAGTAATGCTCGCGAAGGAGGAGGCCGAACGGGTGAGGGAGACTCAACTGAGTCGCCCTCACGCCCCCAGCCGCAGCCGCCGCAGGAGAGGTACTGGGCGTAGGACGTTCCAAGCGCGCCTCAAAGAGATGAAAGCACCACTGATGGGGCCCATCATGGCCGATGCATGCATGTCAAGGGGTCGCGGATAAATTCGTAACAGAGTTACCGCGCCCCTGGGCACTCAGGCAAGGAAGAAACAGGGGTGGGTTTTAGTCAGTTAAAGTCTAACACGCCCTCGCGCTCCACCCAGAGCGAGAGAAGTCATAGGATGACTTCCCACCACAAAAAAAAAAAATAGGAAGAGCGATAAACGAGTTTGTATGTGCACCCGTGCTCGGACGGGTCCGTTAGTATGTAATAAAACATTACAGAATTTCACCATCCTCATTGGGTTCTTAGTGAAGCACAGTCCACTCCTCACTCACGCTCCTGAGTTTAAAGTCTTCTTTATCAGATTATCCATAAAATATTTGTCAATGGCAGCCCATGGCCAGTTTATGGCAATAGGCAGGCTCGCTTTCTTAACATGCGACAAAAACACATTTATCAAAATGGGTAGATAGATAGATAAAACATTTATTCAGCGCACACAAAAGACACAGCACAAAACACAATTAAATTATTTAAATTTAAATGTATATAAAAACAAAGTGCCAATAAACAAAAAACAAAAAAAAAAAGGAAAACATACTTATAGAAATAAAAGTGACACTTGCAACATTTCAAATAATAACGAATGTACACAGTGCGGTGTGCATCTCAAGGTTGCACGAAATGGGAGTCCAGCTCAGCACGTGTCAGGCAAATATACCTGACGCTGATATTCTGCTGCATCCCTGCAGTGACATGCGGACGCTGAGCAGATATGATAAATATGTTGGTGTGCTTTGAACACCTCACCTGCTGACTGACCTGCTCTAGTTATGCGACTATAACTGGTTTAATTTCTATGTTTCACAGAAACAGCAAGTTCTAATAGATGTATGCTCATTGGACAAGCACCTCAGTCTACTCCAGCAGGGATGTGACATCACTGGCGGACTGTACCTCAAGGTGCCTTCGCTTGAAGGACTGCTGCAGTACTTACTGGTAATGTGTAGGGTAAAACCAGGATAGTTGCCCCGATTATAATTACTCTAGTTTCGCGGATGAATCGCATGCTATTTTATTAATCTATCGAAAGACTATATTTATAGAACTACCACTAAGTTTACCGTGTCGCATGTCTCTGTGCGATCAAAGTTTTTGAGGGATAGATGGCCTGTTTCTCGGCGGGGCATCTAACCTAAACGTAATTTATATGGATTAAGCAACTATCCCCTATGTGGGATAGATGTCCCAAAATATGGTCAGCAAAAACCGCTAATACTCTGGAAATAGTAAAGATAATATTTTTTACTTTTCAGTAGATAAAAAACCAGAGTATTTTGTAGTGTGAGATATAGAGTGATTTCAAAAGTGTGGCAATTATCCTGTTGTTACCCTAGTCTATATCTATACGTCTGATAGACGTGCGCTCATTGGACAAGCACCTCAGTCTACTCCAGCAGGGATGTGACATGACTTGGGGACTGTATCTCAAGGTGCCTTCGCTTGAAGGACTGTCGCAGTACTTATTGGTAATGTATAGTCTATATCTATACGTCTGATAGACGTGCGCTCATTGGACAAGCATCTCAGTCTACTCCAGCAGGGATGTGCCTTGGCTTGAAGGACTGTCGCAGTACTTATTGGTAATGTATAGTCTATATCTATACGTCTGATAGACGTGCGCTCATTGGACAAGCATCTCAGTCTACTCCAGCAGGGATGTGCCTTCGCTTGAAGGACTGTCGCAGTACTTATTGGTAATGTATAGTCTATATCTATACGTCTGATAGACGTGCGCTCATTGGACAAGCACCTCAGTCTACTCCAGCAGGGATGTGACATCACTGGGGGACTGTATCTCAAGGTGCCTTCGCTTGAAGGACTGTCGCAGTACTTATTAGTAATGTATAGTCTATATCTATACGTCTGATAGACGTGCGCTCATTGGACAAGCACCTGATCTAATCTAATAAACTGAATATTCAAAGAGGTCGAATCAATTACGTTTTGTATGGAGTGAAGCAGGTTAAAAAAAATCGTAATCAGATCGTTTTTTAATACTTTATAGTGAGATATGCCACGGAAGCTAAACCGCGGAAAAAAGCTAGTGTAAATGCGGTGTGACGCGTGCTGCTTTAAATTTTATCTCCAAATGTCATGAAAATCAAAATAATTTGTCTTCCATTTTCCAGTGGGTATTTCTCCCGGACACCTCGGAACGTACAAAGCTAGTCCTCCCGGGCCGGGGTCGCGTGGACTACCGCGCCGCCTGCTTCTGTCACAGAGAACTGCTCACCATCGGATATGTGTGCTCCGTGTGTCTCAGCGGTGAGTCAAAATCAAACCCTAAGTAAGCATTTTAAAGTCATGACGGGGGCTGTCATGGCCAATGCCTGACAAGTGGTTGAGGATAAATTCGAAACAGAGTTACCTCACCCCTGGGCACTCAGGGCAGGAAGGAACAAGGGTGGGTTTCATGAGTCAGTAAGAGTCTGACATGCCCTCCCGCTCCACCCAGAGCGGGACATGTCATTGGACGATTTACTATCCCACAAAAAAAAAAAGTATTTGAAAGTTAATCATTAACAGCCATTTTTTAATATGCTATTTATTTACTGAATTTATTTTTTATTATATTTATCAACTAGCGACCCGCCCCAGCTTCGCTCGGGTACAAATTATACATATAAACCTTCCTCTTCAATCACTCTATCTATTAAAAAAAACTGCATCAAAATCCGTTGCGTAGTTTTAAAGATTTAAGCATACATAGGGATATAGGGACAGAGAAAGCGACTTTGTTTTATACTATGTAGTGATACCTATAGGAAAAGACTATAGGCAGTATTTTTTTTAATCTCAAAAATTTATGTTGTGAGTGTTTTAAAATCTATACGTAATCACCCTGTGATCATCTTGTAGCGGTGTGTGTGTGTGAAAGGTAACACGATTTTTAGTGACGTCATTTAATTATTTGTGTACTTCTCAGCAAACACTTTCATTTCACACTCATATCATGAGAATGTATAAAAAATAACTAGTCCGCCATCTCTGGGAGTCCGCCATATTGAATTTAAAATGACGTCACTTAGCTAACCATGTATTGTCATCCAAACTAAACATGTCTGCAAAATTTTAGCTCAATCGGAAACTGCGAAGTGGATCAAATTTAACTAACAAAAGCGTGTTATAATGGTTGACTATTCCTTCTCAAATTATAATGCTCTATGCGATAACCCAATAGACATTATTTTTGAAGCTAACTTTATTCCTTGGTTTCAGTGTTCTGCAAATTCAGCCCTATATGCACAACTTGCCAGTGAGTATCAAAAAGTATTTCAAATATTTTTGAAGTTATACTTCTTTAGGCGCGTTGTGAAAAAATTATGAGAGTGAAATTTTAAGATGCGCGCGCATCACTGTCACACAAAATTCACAGGTTGAAGTTAGCTAGAACCGACACCCTGAAGTTAGCTATGGTCTGTGGTTCATGAAGAATGATTGTTTTCCTTTTGTAAACTTTGTGACAGTTTGGTTTTTTATCTTGCTAAGCCAAAGAAGTATAACTTCTTACGTGCGTACATAAGTACACACACACTTTTTTTTTCTTTATGATCAATCTATTGAAAAAAGATTTTAGTTTTTTCTCCTGGCCTATGCTACTGTGGCGGGTAGTCCGATCGACAAATGTTTAGTTGTTCACGTCAGTGTTGTTGGGGTTTTTTTAGGCATAAAATAAACATAAAATAAAATAAAATATTAATAATTTCTTCTGTTTTTCCCGACTACCGGAGCGTTATGTCTTATCTTATTATTTTTCCTAATCACACTAATATTATAAAGGCGAAAGTTTGTGAGTGTATGTATGTTTGTTACTTCTTTACTTATACCTGGAGAAAAGGTATCCTATGGTTAATTCAGAGTATAAGCTATCTACATACCAACTTTCCTCCAAATCGGTCCAGCCGTTTCAGCGTGAAGAAATAACAACAATATTAGTGTGATAGTGCTATTCCAAACTATAATCTATCTCTGTGCCAAATTTCATTCAAATCCGTTTAGCCGTTCTGGCGTGATTGAATAACAAAAAACCATCCGTCTAAACTTTAGCGTTTATAATATTGGTAGGATGGAAAAAACAACATGGTTTTACTGCGTAGTCCGCTGGACGAATGTTAAGTAACAATGTATCTGAAGGGATATAGCTTAGATATCTAGGGTTGAATGTTTCAAGTAAAAACTCATAAAACTAACCTTATTATTTTCAGTACTGTGTTCAAGATCGGCGGTCCTCTGCCCATCAAGCCTAAGAAGAAGAAGATGAAGCTTTAAACTGAGAATTTGTTTGTTATTGTATGTAACTGTAAATATAGAAGTTAAGATGTTTCGCATTCAAGTCTTTTATTTATAAGATTACTAGCTGCGCCCTGCTGTTTCACCCGCGTAGACCGAGATAAAAAGTAGCCTATGTGTTAATCCAGGGTATAAGTTACAAATATACCAAATTTATCCAAATCGGTCCAGCCGTTCGAGCGTGAAGAAGTAACAAACATACCAACACACACTCAAACTTTCGGCTTTATAATATTAGTGTGATTAACTATTATAAAAAACCGGCCAAGTGCGTGTCGGACTTCTCACATTTAAGGTTCCGTATGAAATGAGGGAATTATCAAAGAAAAAATCTAATTTATCAATATATTGGTATTTCTTATTAAAATTAATCAATCTGCGTAGCTTTTTCCCAACTATCTTGGGGTCGGCTTCCAGTCTAACCGGATGCAGCTGAATACCGGTATTTTAATACTTTTTCTTTCTTTCTTTCTTTCTTTACATGGAGCGACTGCCTATCTGACAACACAATTACTGGGTAATACGATCCTCTTGGTAAGACTGGTTGTCCGGGCTTCTGACGACCCGTAACTACTGTCAAAGATCTACGATTAGAATAGAATAGAATACTCTTTATTATGTAAACCATATAAATTACAATAAAAATATGAGGAAAACATTACATAGGGTGACACAATGGGCGGCCTTATCGCTAAAAGCGATCTTTTCAAGACAACCTTTGGATGGACCTTTGGACAGCCGGGACGGCACAGAGGAGTCACGGTTTGTAATGATGGTCACCCATCCATGGGCCAACCCCGGCAAGCGTAGCTTAACCTGATGGATCGACCTATACGGCTGTTATTACTTTAGCCACGAGCTCTTCATGTATGAAACGTAATGTTATCTTGAATTTATAATCGGCTAAACAGTATTTAAACTAAGCATAAGGCTGGGGATGTGTTATTGCTGTCAACGTCTCCCCCTGTATCCGCCACCTCGAGCACCGCGTCTGTCCCTGTCGTCCTGCTCGTTCTGGTAGCCTGCTTGACTGGACTGGCCTTGTTGGTTGTTCTGGGCGGGCTTTTTGTAGCCACCACCGCCGCTGCCGCCACCGCCGCCCTGATATCGTCGCTGGTTAAAGCTCCCCATACGTCCACCCCATCGTAAACCCCTGGTTATACTCCCCGCATAACCCTGGTTATTTTGCCCGTGCTGGTTGAAGTTCTGGTTGTGGGAACGACCTTGGTTGTTGTAACCACCCGGAGGAACTTCGTAAGTTTGGTAGTTTCTGTTCTGTTGAGGTCTGCCATGATCGCCACCCCTGTTATGATCACTCCCCCTGTCATTATCTCCGCCCCCTGACTGTACATGCCCCCCTCTTTGTTTTTTTAGTAAAATATACGTAATAATAAACATCATCTTGGAAAGAGCTACTGGATTCATGTTTAAATGTTAACCTCACGATACAGATCCTTTATAAGTCCCTTCAAACAGTTATAAATGACAATATTCCTAAGATCAAGAATGTGAGCAAAAATTTTCCCCCATGGTACTCTAAAACTTTAGTGAAAGTTCTCAATAAAAAAGCAAAGCTCAGACATCGGTTTAAAAAATATGGGAATCCGCGTGATGAGATCGAGTACAGAATGCTCGATGAAAGAGCGCGGTTGGCTATTAAGAGTTGTTATAGGAAATATATCTACTCTGTTGAGAATAACATCCAATCGAACCCTAAAGCGTTTTGGTCCTTTGTCAAGAGTAAAAATTCCAAATCTAGCTCTATACCATACGTTCCGAAATGACGTTAAACGAAACGATAGCGTCAACAGGCGATGAAATATGCCAACTTTTCGCTAGTCAATTCTCGTCTACGTTTTCTGACGCTAGCACAAACAACGGAAAACCAACTAACACCCAAATATTTCCTCAATTTTTACTCACCAATATTGCTTTTACTGAGAGGGAAGTTCTTAAAGCGTTAAACCGAATTGATGTTACCAAAGGTGCGGATGGGTTGCCTCCACTCTTTATTAAAAAATGTGCCCGTAATTTGGCATACCCTCTCACCTTAATTTTTAATAAATCGCTTGAAACATCTACATTTCCAACAGAGTGGAAAAAAGCTAATGTGGTGCCAATTTTCAAGAAGGGTGATTGCGCGGATGTTAAAAATTACAGACCAATTTCTATTTTATCCATTTTCTCAAAACTGTTTGAATCAATAGTCTGCCCTATCTTAACATCCCATGTTAAAACACAGCTCTCCTCTCAACAGCATGGTTTCTGCAGCAACAAATCCACCGTCAGCAATTTGGTTTCGTATGTAGACGAGATCTGTATGAGCATTGATTCTAGTCAACAAATCGACGCTCTGTATACTGACTTCAGCAGCGCTTTTGACAAACTTGACCATGAAATCCTGCTGCTAAAACTACACGATCTTGGCATACATGGACCCCTGCTGAAGTGGTGCAAATCATATTTATGCGGGCGAACACAAAGAGTGGTGGTAAACGGCTACCAATCTCCGGAGTATATTGCAACCTCCGGTGTGCCCCAGGGATCTCACAACGGGCCTATTCTCTTTGTCGTGTTAATAACGACATAGTGAACTGCATCAAGCATAGTCAGTGTTCTTTGTTTGCTGATAATCTTAAAATCTTCCGCCAAATAAGAACTCAAGAAGACATAGCTTTGCTGCAGTCTGATCTCAACTCGTCGCAGAACTGGTGTGTAGTGAATGGGATGGTTTTGAATTCTAGTAAATGCTATCACATAACTTTTACACGGAAAAAGCACCCCATACCATCCACTTACACCCTCAGTGGAACAGCACTGCAGCAGGTTCATGACTTTTACATGAGATTTAGGTGTGGTGCTGAGCAGTGATCTCTCATTTACGACGCACATCAATAACATCATCAAGGGAGCAATGACAATGGTTGGTTTTATCGGCAGAGTTGGTAAAGAGTTTGGGGGAACCTTGGCGCTGAAAGTGCTCTATAACGCCTTTCTGCGCAGTCTCGTTGAGTATGCATCTCCCGTCTGGAGTCCAGTTTATAATATCTATATAGACAGGCTTGAGCGAGTTCAAAAAAAAATTACCAGGTGCCTGCGGTTTAAAGACCACCAATGTCCTTATAGAGCTGATTACGCAGAGCGGCTAGGTTACTTTGAGCTAGACTCACTGAAGCAACGAAGGGCTCAAACCGATCTTACAACATTTTTTAAAATTGTGAACGGGACAATGTCGACTCCAGACCTCCTTGGCAAAATTAACCTGAGCGTACCTCGCCACTCTCACCTGCGGTCCAAGCGTACTGTAAGTAGGTACGTTTGCTACGAAACCGTTCGCACGAACCTGGGTCGGCATGCTCTTCTTAACAGAATGTTGGGCTTTTACAACAGAGCGTGTTCTATCGACAGTAGTATCGACATCTTCTCTGACAGTCTTTCAAAATTTAAAAACAAAACCATCGAAATTGACCTATGATCAGCCGCATACGGATTTACTTCTACTTCCAAATTTAATTTAATTCAATCTTTCAATTTTTTTCTTTCAACTTTTAATTATCTTTCTTACCTATGAATGATGTGCATGCCTATAAGTGACCTGTTTACACAGGATCGTTTTGTAAACTCATACTGAGAATAAATTTGTAAACGGGTCGTTGGCGCGCCTATGTTAAATAAATAAATAAATCATCTGCCTAGCCTTTTTCCAACTATCTTGGGGTCAGCTTCCAGTCTAACCGGATGCAGCTGAATATTTATTTACATGGAGCGACTGCCTATCTGGCCTCCACAACCCAGTTACTGGGTAATACGATCCCCTTGGTAAGACCCGTACCTAACGACTGTCAAAGATCCACGATTGACAGCGGGGACCAACGGCTTAAAGTGCTTTCCGAGGCACAGAGGAGTCACGGTTTGTAATGATGGTCACCCATCCATGAAGCAACCCCGGCAAGCGTAGCTTAACCTGATGGATCGACCCGTACGACTGTTATTACTTTAGCCACGAGCTCTTCATGTATGAAACATAAAGTTATCTTGATTTTATAATCGGCTAAACAGTATTTAAATTAAGCATAAGGCTGGGGATGTGTTATTGCTGTCAACGTCTCCCCTGTATCCGCCACCTCGACTACCACGTCTGTCTTTGTCGTTCTGCTCGTTCTGGTAACCCCTCTGGACTGGTAGCCTGCCTGACTGGCCTGGTAGCCTCCCTGGCTCTGCTGGTAGCCTTGTTGGTTGTTCTGGGCGGGCTTTCTGTAACCACCACCGCCGCTGTCGCCACCGCCGCCCTGATATCCTCGCTGGTTAAAGCTCCCCATACTATCGTAACCCCCTGGTTATGTTGCCCGTGCTGGTTCAAGTTCTGGTTGTTGGAATGACCTTGGTTGAAGGATAGGCTGCTGACCTTGGTTGTTGTAACCACCCGGAGGAACTTCGTAAGTTTGGTAGTTTCTGTTCTCTTGAGGTCTGCCATGATCGCCGCCCCTGTTATGATCACTCCCCCTGCCATTATCTCCGCCCTCCTGACTTAACACCCCCTGCTGTAGGTACACGCCCCCCTCTTTGTTTTGTTAGTAAAATATACGTAATAATAAACGTTATCACTAAATTTCAAGTTCTTATGTAAGGTCAATGGTAAGTTAAAAAATTCTTCGGAACAAAATTTTGTTGCAGACGATGGACAGACAGACAGAGGGACACGTGAGTGACAGCAATATTCCGTTTGGACCCTTTGGGTACGGAACCCTAAAAATAACCATGTGATTAGTTTAAACACTGATAAGCAGGTTCTTAATTACAATTTCTATGAAGAATTTGAATTTAGAATCTACTAATCAGTATTTAAACTAATCATTTGGTTAGCAAGTGTTCTAAATAAGGCCCTTAGTCTGTAATCGAGTACCCCTTTTTTTTGAGGTTGGGAAATCATCCAATGACATCTCCCGCTCTGGGTGGAGCGGGAGGGCATGTCAGACTCTTACTGACTAAAACCCACCCCTGTTCCTAACCTGCCCTGAGTGCCCAGGAGCGCGGTAACTCTGTTTACCCATTCTCATCGGCAATGACGGGCCCCGTCATGAATGCTGACAACTCTTCGAGGCGCGCGTGGAACACTACGCGCCGTCGACTCTCGGGCCTGGTGCTGATCGGACGGCGAGCTACCCACTACTCACCGTCCGCAGGCCCGGGAGTGTCAGACCCCTATGCTCGCCTCAAAAAACTAAATGCCCTTGAAAACGTTATTCTACAAAACAGTGGTAACATTCACTATCTTCGAGATACGTATCAATATCACCAGCCGGCGGCAGTTACCGATAGTTGAAGATAGCTGATTACACCTCCTTATCGGTAATTAAGTCCTTATCTTATATCCGACAGTGATAATAGTGTTGAGCATCATTTCTTTGTGTTATTATTGCAATATTTATGCAAATTACAGCCATTGATTTTATCAATAACTATGTTTATTTGAATAATATAATGAATCAGTCTTTGAAGGTCACGTGAGGTATCTTATTCTATTTATAGAGCTATAAGCCCTTATATCGACTATTAGATTATTGATAGAAATAGAAATCTGATTGGCATAAATATAAAATGATAAAGAAATCAAACCTACCTACTTTGTATTTATGCGAAGCTCCCGTTTCTAACCGTGTTCATAAAACCACTATTTTAGTAATAAATTTAAAACAAAACAAGCTTTAGATCCTCGTCCTCATCTATGGAATGGAAAGAAAAAAACAAAAAAAAAAAAAAAAAAAAAAACGACGACGATTAAACTATCTTATAATTTCCCATCAGAGAGTTCCAAGTCTCTACGACCCGGCGGCGCCATCATCAGATCAGCTCGATGTTGTCATAATATTGCATTGTCACTGGACTTAGTTAAGTATACCAAATTTCAGCTCTATCGGAAACCAACAAGAAAGAAAGAAAAGAAAAATAATTTATTCTGCACAGATTTAACGCACATTACAGAAAAAATGGATTAAATAACTTAAACATACATGAATGCTAAAAGCCTCGTATTCAATCAATGTGAGTCATGATGTGTGTATGTGTGTGTGTGTGTGTGGTCTTGTTGTGTAACAAGTGGTCGACAACTTAAATACGAACATTGCAACTTAGTTGCAAGTTAAATGAAAGCTTGTAAAAAGACTTTCTTAAACATCTACAAATAAAATGGAACGTGGGGGCGTTCCATTTTATGTTATTATTATTATTCGCAATTATTTCGTTATTATAGAATTTTTAAGTGTTTTTGGGGTTTGGTAAACCACTAAACGTGTACCTACAACATTCACTCTTTTACTCCGAGGGTAGGTATCTAGGCATATAGCCAACGAAAAAATCAAAATACACTGCTCAACCCGGGCACCAAACCTCGGCCCATTTGATCATTTAGTAGTTTTTATGCAAGAGTATCTACTATCATCCGTTCAAATATTTCCAATCAATTAATCGTCACAGTTTATAAAACTGTAGCAGATATAAAGAGGTAGGTACTGCCGGAATTACTCATTGCGACGCAAATAAATTCAAATTTTAAATCGTAATTATAATCAATGACATAAAGTCATTAGTGGCAATAAAGGTTTGAATTTGATATTAGAGTGCTCATGTAGATAAAAATGGACAAATCAGCGTGACTTCGTTATATCTATACATATAATAAATCTGTAGAAAAGTCATTTTTGTACATTGAAGAAATTGAAACAAAAAATAGCCAGCGTGTGAAAAGATAAGTAACAGAACCCATTTCCATCATTTTTGAAATTTTTGTCTGTTTGTCTGTTTGTCTGTTTGTTTGTGCGCACATCACGTAAAATCTACGAATTCAATGCTGACAATGTTTATATACAAAAATTATACGCAACTTGAGGATTAACTTAGTTTTTGTTTCATCGAAATCGGTTCACTCTATCAAAAGATATGATTAATTTAGTGAGTTCAAGAAGTAAAATATTACGTTACGCAATTAAGTATAGTACTTGCAACGACATCTTAAGACTAAAAATAGAACTAATGTTGATAGTTGAAATCTAAATCCGATAGATGGCGTTGTGCAAATGACGTCATTTTCTGAATCGCGGTGTTAAGATTTTCCGCGCGAGGATGACGTCCACCGTGTTTACTAGGCAAATTGGGTTTCGTTAGGTGTCTTAAAAGTTCTTGCGTGTGTCGTAAAAGTTCTTTGGTTGCTTGGTTTATCGATTTTCTAAATTGGTCGAAAAAAAAGTATTTGCTTATCTTATTGGTTTCGTTTGGTCAACTTTGGTCATTGGTTTGAAGTACGAAGTAAAGATTGTATTTGATTTACTTCGTAGTTTGAATCCAATAGTGCCAATCGTTATACAGTAAGTTAGTGTTGCCAATTCGTTGAGTCACGACCACGAACAGACGATACGTTGTCACACTAGACTGTTCGACGCACCGATCTTTTAAGTTTGTAGGCTATTCAGTCATAAGTGTTGTTAGTTTTGTTTATTGCTTTAATTTTCCTTGAAAATGCCTCAAAGAAAAAAAACTAACCTTTCGCTGCGTAGCCGAAATGCGAAAAGGATGAGACTTTGTAGGTCTCAGGAATCGGAAGAAGATCGTGAAGCACGGTTATCTGCTAACCGAGAGCACATCGCTCTTTCACGTGAATCGGAAACGTTCACCGAAAGGGAGTCACGTTTAAGTTCACAAAGAACACGGACCGCGACTTTGCGGTCTCAAGAGAGTATCCAGGAACGCGAAGACCGGCTGTCTGCTGATCGGGAGCGCCACTCTCTCTCACGTGAGTCAGAGACATTCACAGAAAGGGAGTCGCGCTTAAGTTCGCAAAGAACTCGGACCGCGACTTTGCGTTCTCAAGAGAATATCCAGGAACGCGAAGTTCGGCTGTCTGCTGATCGGGAGCGCCAGTCTCTCTCACGCGAGTCAGAGACTTTCACAGAAAGGGAGTCGCGCTTAAGTTCGCAAAGAACTCGGACCGCGACTTTGCGTTCTCAAGAGAATATCCAGGAACGCGAAGTTCGGCTGTCTGCTGATCGGGAGCGCCAGTCTCTCTCACGCGAGTCAGAGACTTTCACAGAAAGGGAGTCGCGCTTAAGTTCGCAAAGAACTCGGACCGCGACTTTGCGTTCTCAAGAGAGTATCGAGGAACGCCAAGCACGTCTGTCATCTGACCGAGAGCGACACGCTCTCTCGCGCGAGTCTGAATCTCTCTCCCAAAGAGAAGAACGATTACAAATAGCTAGACATAACTATGTAGGTGTACAAAGAAACAATGAAAGTTATCTTGCATCTGAAAGGGAAAGAATAGATGAACTAAGACGAGCAGAAACAGCAGAACAACGTCAATCTCGCCTAGAAATAGAACGAGCTCGATACCATATGAATAGAGAAACAAATAGCGGAGCTGATGAGTCCATGGAAAATGACGATGCAAATATTTTATTACCTTGGGACAATAGGGAAAAATCAGGGTTCACATATTCGTCTAGAATTAATTATGCTGGCTTTACTTTCGTGGGTGACATGAGAGAAATTTGTAATTTTTGTCATGCTTTGAAATGGAGGAAAGAGACAGATGGAATGTGCTGCTCAAATGGAAAAATTGTTCTTCCAAATTTCCAAGATCCACCACACTTACTTAAAAGTCTCCTGAATGGCGATCATCCCCAGTCGAACCGTTTTTTGGATAATATTCGTTTATATAACAGTGCTTTCCAAATGACTTCCTTTGGGGCAAAACAAATAACGGAAGGACCGTTCATGCCAACCTTCAAAGTACAAGGTCAAGTTTATCACCTTATTGGATCTTTGCTGCCAGAAAATGAACCCAAATTTCTCCAAATTTATTTTGTATCCGATTACACGCAACAGCTCAATGTTAGAAATCACAATTTTCCCCAGCTCAATGCTGAGCTTTTGGGTCAACTTCAAGAATTGCTGCATCACGTTAACCAGTACGTTCGTGAATTCAAAGCTGCATTGGAGTCAATTCCACAAGGCAGCAATGATTTCAAAATTGTTATAAGTGCCGATAGACGTCCTGTGGGTGAACACCGTGGAAGACACAATGCACCCGTCGCAGATGAAGTTGCAGTTGTTTTAGTCGACCAGGAGTGTGAGAGACGTGATATCGTGTTGCGTACACGCGACGATCGCCTTCAACGCATTTTGGAAACCCACCGAGCTTACGACGCCCTGCAATATCCACTAATTTATTGTCATGGTGAAGATGGGTACAATTTTGGGCTGTACCAAGTGAACCCTACTACGAGAGTCACTAATTATCAAAAAAAAATATCTGCTCAACAATACTATTCCTACCTTTTACAAATAAGGCAAAACAGTTTCGTATATTTGCAACGATTTCGTGGTTTGTTCAGCCAATTTATTGTGGACATGTACGCAAAAATAGAAACTGAACGTTTAGTGTATATTCGCACTAACCAGCGACGGTTACGCGCTGAAGAATACGTGCACTTGCGGGACGCCATGCAATCAGATAATAACGTCGAAAACTTGGGTCGATTGGTTATTTTGCCATCCAGTTTCACAGGCGGTCCGCGGTATATGCACGAACGAACGCAAGATGCTTTTTGTTACGTCCGTAAATACGGCCGGCCGGACCTTTTTATAACATTTACAACAAATCCAAAGTGGACGGAGATTTGCCAGGCACTTCTCACAGGACAGGCGTCATACGACAGACATGACATTATTGCTAGGATTTTTCATTTAAAACTCAAAGTCTTGATTAATCTACTTACAAAGGAGAAAGTTTTCGGTTCAACTCTTTGTTTTATGTATAGCGTCGAGTGGCAAAAGCGTGGTTTACCCCACGCGCACATTCTTCTGTGGCTGGAAGAAAAAATTCGTCCCGATGCTATAGACAGTGTCATAAGTGCAGAATTTCCGGACTATAATGCAGATCCGATTTTGCATGACATAGTAAAAACACATATGGTTCACGGGCCATGTGGCCTCTTAAACAGGGAATCACCGTGCATGAAAGATGGTCAATGCTCAAAAAAATACCCCAGAGCACTGAAAGAACTAACTATGGCTGGGGAAAATGGGTATCCGCAATACCGGCGAAGATCACCGTCACAAGGTGGTTTCACAGCTACTGTCAGATTCCGTGGACAAGAAATAATTCTAAATAATAGTTGGGTGGTACCGTATTCTCCAGTTTTGTCAAACGCTTTTCAAGCACACATTAATGTTGAAATTTGTAATAGCGTCGAATCTATAAAATATATATGTAAATATGTTAATAAAGGTAGTGATCAAGCCATGATAGCACTAAGAAATAACAACCAATTTGATGAAGTGACAAGGTATCAATCTGGCCGATACATAAGCTCTTCGGAGGCAGTTTGGCGCATTTTGAGTTTCCCTATTCATGAAAGGTATCCGCCAGTCATCCATCTTGACGTGCACCTGGAAGGCGGGCAGCGAGTTTACTTTCAGCCAGAAAATGTGGCAGAAAGAATGAACAACCCAAGACAAACCACCTTGCTCGCATTCTTTCGCCTTTGCGAAAGAGACAATTTCGCTAAGTCTCTGTTGTACAATGAAGTGCCACATTATTATACTTATAACAAGCAGCAAGGTGTTTTTAATCGCAGGAGACGTGGAACTGCTGTAGAAGGCGAGTCCGGCATTTTTAAAGAACACGTGATTGGAAGAGTATACACGGTGCACCCAAATAATGCAGAGTGTTATTATTTACGCCTTCTTCTTCACACAGTGCGAGGACCTACTTCTTTTGCTGAGCTCCGCAAAGTGGACGATATAGAATATCCCACATTTCAAGCTGCTTGCCGCGCACGGCATTTATTAGATGGCGATCAGCATTGGGATGATGCTTTAGCCGAAGCATGCGTCAGTGATAGTCCACATCGTTTGCGCCATTTATTTGCCATTTTGTTGACATTTTGTGGCCTATCGGACGCTGGGCAGTTGTGGCAAAAATATAAAGACGCGTTTGCCGAAGATTTTTTGAGACAGCAAAATATAAATAGTGAAACTTCTGACCAAGTACGTGAAAGCTGCCATAATAGGGCTTTGCTGGCTATACAAGATATAGTTACAAGTATAGGAGGGAACCCCCTCAGTCAATACGGCTTGCCGACACCGACAGTTGGTGGGGAACGAATTAATAGGGAGTATACATCTGAAATAAATTACAACCCCGAAGAGTTAGCAGAAATATTGCGAAATGGCTGTTCAAATTTGACGACAGAACAACGTCAAATCTTTGATAGAGTATGCTGTAGTGTAGAACATTCATTAGGAGAAATGCTGTTTTTAGATGCACCTGGTGGAACAGGTAAAACTTTCCTCACTAAAGTTATCTTGGCTCAAATAAGGAGCCAAAACAAAATTGCCCTTGCCGTCGCTTCCTCAGGAATAGCTGCCACTTTATTACCAGGAGGAAAAACTGCACATACAACATTTAAAATACCAATCGACTTGGACCGCACAGAAAACCCTGTTTGCAACGTGTCTCGCAATAGTGATAAAGCAAGGGTTTTACGCGATTGCGCCCTTATCGTTTGGGACGAGTGTACGATGGCAAATCGTAAAGCTGTGGAAGCTGTAGATAGAACGTTGCGAGATATAAGACAAAATGACCGACCGATGGGAGGCTTAACGGTGCTATTCTGTGGAGACTTCAGGCAGACACTCCCTATAATACCCAGAGGAACGAGGGCCGATGAAATAGGTGCCTGTTTAAAGAGCTCTATTTTATGGCGTAGTGTCATATTAACTAATTTGAGCTTTAATATGCGAGCATATTTGGGAGGTGACGCAAACGCGCAGGTTTTCTCAAATTTACTACTTCAAATTGGTAACGGCACATACCCGACTCAAGAAGGAGGTAAAGTAACTTTAGTCGAAAGCCTGTGTTCTTCTGTTGCCTCACAGCAGGAACTCATTTCCTCTGTATACGGAGATCCATCAGAGATCTCGAACCATGACGCTGCTTGGCTATGCCAACGAGCTATTTTGGCACCTCGCAACGACCAAGCAGCAGCAATAAATTCTCAAATATTGGTACATGTTTCTGGAGAAAGTAGGGAATATTTATCTATTAACACGGTTTTAGAAGAAGGAGATGCCACCCACTATCCAGTAGAGTTTTTAGACTCTCTAAATACACCAGGTCTTCCAGCACACAAAATTTATTTAAAAGTCGGAGTACCAATCATTCTACTCAGAAATTTAAGCCCACCAAAACTATGCAATGGAACTCGGTTGAGAGTAACAAATCTCCAACGAAATGTCATCGAAGCCGAAATCTTAACAGGTTGCGGCTCCGGTGATGTTGTTTTCATTCCCAGGATACCCATTATCCCCAATAATTTTCCGTTTACTTTCAAACGTGTGCAATTTCCTGTAAGCCTCTGTTACGCTATGACTATTAATAAAGCCCAAGGCCAGACGTTATCCGTTGCGGGTGTAGACCTTACTTTTGATTGTTTTTCACACGGCCAACTCTATGTTTCTCTATCACGTGTTAGCAACCCAAACAACCTTTTTGTATATGCTCCGGATAATTCCACCGCTAACATAGTATATAGAGAAGCATTAACGTAATCAACTATACCAAAGTCAGGACTCTTATCTAAATCATCAAAAAGGTGATATAGTCTTATCTAAACGACGTTGTTTTGTTCTCGACAACCACGCGAACGAAGTCGCGGGCACAGCTAGTTTTAGTAATAAAAACATGCGTAGACGGTGCCGAAATCACATCGGTTTCACGCACTGGCAAGCCAGGAGCATCTACATCTAACCTACCCGGGCCTGCGGACGGCGAGCAGTGGGTAGCTCGCCGTCCGATCAGCACCAGGCCCGTGAGTCGACGGCGCGTAGTGTTCCACGCGCGCCTCAAAGAGATGATTGTCAGCCACCACTGACGGGGCGCATCCTGACCGGTGCCTGCATGCCTAGGTTACCGCACCCCTGGGCACTCAGGCAGGGAAGGAACAGGGGTGGATTTTAGTCAGTAAGAGTCTGACACGCCCTTCCGCTCCACCCTAGGGCGGGAGATGTCATTGGATGATTTCCCACACCACCAAAAAAAAAAAGAGCACACATTTAGCCTGATTATACCTAATCTGTAGCATTTCCGTTATTGTGAATATCCATTAGTGTCTTTTTTACTCGTCTAGGTGCTTTTCTCTTCTCTACATAATGTAAATAAAAGTCGCTTTCCGTGTCTATGTTTTTCTCCGCTAACTCCTCCTAAACCAAGCAAAGGATTTTAATGCAGTTTTCACTAATATAAAGAGCGATAAAAGAGTGTATTATTTTGTAAGCGTGTGAAACTGGGGCGGGTCGCTAGAACTTTATATGCAGTAGTGGAAATATACTCTAACCAATGCAATCTGCCCCGCGCCTTTTCCCAACTATCTCGGGGTCGGCTTCCAGTCTAACTGGATGCAGCTGAATACCAGTATTTTACATGGAGCGACCGCCTATCTGACCTCCACAACGCAGTAACTGGGTAATACGATACCTCTTGGAAGACTGGTTGTCAGACTTTCGGGCTTCTGACGACCCGTAACGACTGTCAAAGATCCACGATTGACAGCCGGGATCAACGGCTTAACGTGCCGTCCGAGGCACCTTCCTCGTGAATCACGCTGTCTATTGGTGAAACTCGCATGAAAATCCATTCAATAGTTTTTAGGGTTCCGTATTGAGTTTAACGCGAACAGACGCGTCGGGGAACGTTTTATAATACGACTGTAGTGATAATCGAAATGGGTGATAACCAGTAACTGGGTTGTGGAGGTCAGATAGGCAGTCGCTCCATGTAGAATTTATTCAGCTGCATCTGGTTAGACTGGAAGCCGACCCCAAAATAGTTGAGAAAAGACTAGGCAGATTGATTGTTGATAACTTTGTACGGAAAGTCCAATTTTATTTTTTGGGAATTTACATGTCTTGCTTGAAGAAAGTCGTTTATTTCCATGGGCAGAAGCATCTACAATATGACCACCTATTTCCGTAACACCCTGTAGTATCTTCACCCTGGCTAAGCACTAAGTCCGGTGTCATCATCATTTCACCCGAAAGACGTCCACTGCTGGACGTCGAAGGAAGCGTCGCCACATTCAGGGCCCGATCTAGGAGGGAGGGGGGGCGCGGCGGGCAAATGCCCAGAGCGGCAAAAATCAGGGGCGGCTAAAAGAGGACGGTTGGCGGCTATCACAAAAGTGAAAATGAGAAGACAAAGACGTATTTCTGATTTTTTTATTGATTTTGCTTATCAGAACTGGCAGCCCCATTATTTTCATCACAAAATGTATCTTATCCGTGTCGGGGTTTTCGAATTTCGAGCTCTCTTCGCTCGCTCTTGTATGTTATACTTTTTAACCGACGAAAAAAAGGAGGAGGTTCTCAATTCGACCGTATATATGTTTTTTTTTTTTTTTTTTTTTTTGTGTATGTTCAGCCCTCACTCCGTCATTTATGAACCGATTTTGATTATTCTTTTTTTGTTAGATAGGGTACACCACAAGGGTGGTCCCATGTCGAGGAAATCAGGATCTGACAATGGAATCCTGACAAAATTGAGAGAAAACCTCGAAAATTGTGGGCACGTTTAGCGTTTCTGTATGTGTGTTCAGCCCTCACTCCGTCATTTATGAACCGATTTTGATTATTCTTTTTTTGTTAGATAGGGTATACATCAAGGGTGGTCCCATGTCAAGGAAACTAGGATCTGACAATGGAATCCTGATAAAATTGAGAGAAAACCTCGAAAATTGTGGGCACGTTTAGCGTTTCTGTATGTATGTTCGGCCCTCACTCCGTTATTTATGAACCGATTTTGATGATTCTTTTTTTCTTAGATAGGGTATACCTCAAGGATTGTCCCATGTCAAGGATATCAGGATTTGCTCATAGGATCCTGAAAAAATTGAGAGAGAACCTCGAAAATTGGGCACGAATATTGTTTCTGTTTACTTTTCATAACTGAATCAGGTATTTGCATTTAGGAACCATCACATCATGAAACTGAGCTGATGATGGAAACCATACCTTTCCTAAACAATAGAAGTCAGATATAAAAACTGGTTTTAGTGACAAATACCACTTAATATGCTTTGACGAAAAGACGTCTTTACAATATTGGAGGTAACCTCAACTGGTCAATATCCTGGGAACTTCATGGAAGGATTGTTATATCATCAGCTCAGTGGCAAGAGGAATGATGAAGAATTAGAAATTAGCCTCAGAGTGTTAAAAGATGATGCGAGCCACAAAAAATCATGAAATAAAAAACTTTTTAACAAAAAAATTAACCGACGAAAAAGAACTAAAAAGCAAAAAATAAATAAACCTTTTAAGTCTTGAGTAATGAGCTTATTTACCTACATAAAATATCAAATTTTATATAAACTAATTTTGAGTCGGCGCCAATTAATAAAATGATTAATTACTTGCTTACAGCCCTCTTCATTTGTAGGTACTTATAAAATTTAGATACTTAATAATCAGATTGTTGTTTGGCGCCGACTCAAAATTAGTTTATATAAAATTTGATATTTTATGTAGGTAAATAAGCTCATTACTCAAGACTTAAAAGGTTTATTTATTTTTTGCTTTTTAGTTCTTTTTCGTCGGTTAATTTTTTTGTTAAAAAGTTTTTTTAAAGCATATAAGATGTGAAATTTCATAGCTCCCCGGTCCTGTTTACTAAAATTTTCGAGCTCACTTTCACTCGAATTCGTCTAAAAAACGATTTAATCCGATCCGATTGACAAAAACTACTATGTTTTTTAATAACATCGAACACAACAAAACCCCATTAACACTAATCACGGCCCGACCCAGGAATCGAACTCATAGCCTCTTACTCAGCAGTAGCACTAGCAGCTTTAAACAGGATAAATGACAAAGAGCAGAAATGAATTTAAAATGTTAACCGCCACAATTTCCGCTATTTCCTGGAACCGAAAACCTGACATCACTTCGCCTCATATATCTTCATGTTAATATTATCCTCTTATGAAGGACATTATTAGGGCACTAATATATCTGATAAAACAATTCTACGTGCCATAAAGTAATTACGCTAATCGTCAATGACAATAAAATGAAAGCGAACAACTGTTTCAACAATCAGTCTTTAATTTCATGCAAATACGTCTCGATAACAAAAACAGCACAATCTCTTAAGTAGGTACTTCACTAGAACGATACCTTACACATGTAGAAATGTACATATACGACCTAGGTACATCACCCAATATAGGCAGTTACTAGATATCAGTTTAGCCCTACTTCAGATAAATGCTCGATAAATCCTTCACTGGGAACATTAACATATAAAACGTTTTAAAACTATACAAATTTACACCATATCGCGAAATACATCGATGATTTAGCTTCCAAGATTACGATCAACAAGATTAAATATATTTTAATTTTAAAAATATAACGATATCAGGGCTGGGACAGTTTTGAAGCTAAATGCACGTGATAACTAAATAGGCATATACGTTACAAATAATCCAATTAAATTATCTGAAGCTAAAAGTGATATTTCGTACAATGCACGTACTAAAATCTATCTTATCAGAGCAATATAATTTTGAATATATTGATTGAGAAAATCAATTTTTTACAAATTTTCAACAAAATACCCTGTTTAAATATCCTTAGTTTATCTATTATTATCTCAATTTACAAGTATTTGTTACAAATAATATGAAAGAATATTTCTTAGGAATAATCACAAACTTCTTATAAAATAATAGGTAGATATTTAAATCACTCTTAAGAGAGAAATAAACTTAACTTACAATAGTAGGTACATTTTTCTAGTTGTCTTGGCACAAACTCTAAACAAATCAATATCATCATTTCAGCCGAAAGACGTCCACTGCTGGACATAGGCCTCCCCCAAATTTCGCCACAACGACTGGTCCTGTGCGTCTCGCATCCATCGAACTCCCTTGACCCTCACAAGGTCATCTGTCCACATTGTGGGGCCTTCCAACGCTACGTCTTCCGGTACGTGGTTGCCACTTCAGAACCTTTCGTCTTTCGTCCATCAAAGAAATCAATATGTCCTTACAGGCAATCTGCTTGATTCTGGCATTTGAAAGTCCGTTCACTTGTCAAAACTCGTTATCTGATTCACACTTGGAGATCATTCATGAGCCATTTGACATGCTTAGAAAAATAGATAATGTCCGTATACAAGGCTTCATAACAAGCCATATTAACACTTACATACTAATCTTAAAATAAGTACTTATAAACTTAAGACTAATTCCTCTCGACATCCATTTCTCTAAATTCGCTATTAGATTTTTCTAAAATTTCAAACGCAAGGTCAATTTCTTCTTCTGGAGATTTCGCTGGAGAATCTATAGCTACAGTACTCAGCTTTTTCTGAAGAGGTACCACATCAAAGGTAGCAAACTCGGTTGAGGCATCCACTTCTTTAGGTTGCACCTCCTCCGGTTCTGTTGAACCAAATCTGGATTTTCTGGGGCCTAAGACCGCTGGTGCGGTGTGACTCGGAGTGTTGACGTGATACTCCATAGGTTGTGGCTTTTCTACGGCATCGATTTGGATGGCCTAAAATTAAGAAACAAAATAATGGTTAGATTTGTTGTTAACGAATTTAAAAAAGACAGAAATGGAAACATTGTTAGTAATGTCACGGAATAATAATTGTGAACACCGTAAGATCGTAATAAATTTTGCGAGAGTGTAAACTCTCGATATATTATGAATAGATCATTTCAAATACAATAAATCTCATCTAAATTTGATAATTTACTCTCTATCTTATTTAAAATAGAAAGTTTACAATTTTACGTGTTTTTTGATAAGGTGTTTACAATATTATCCGGGGACAGTAACAGGACAATCTGAGTCTCTTTGACTTAGATTTGCTTGAATGAGTACACAGTGACCCAAGTTAATCAAATCAATCTTCAGAAAATAAGACACTCCCAATACTACGCTATATCGATACATCATACCAGCTTATAACTACAAAACTCTATTGAAACACGACGTACTTGTATATCAATGAGTTAACACCTGTTAAAATACTTGCAACGGAACGCTTGGACTGATACAAATTATTAGTGACATTACATTACTAGTATGATCGACGTATAGATGCATCATTGTTGTTCAACCTTGAAGTAATTGACCGAAAAAACATTTTCATATTGATGTAGATTATAATTGTATCGTTACTTCACAATCCTAAAACATTAAAGAACAACTTTGTTAATTTCAAGACAAATCCGCTACCTCATCATCATCTACTTAGCCTTTTTCAAATATGTTGGAGTCGGCTTCTAGTCTAACCGTATTCAGCTGAATACTACGATTTCGATGGAGCCCTGAAGAACACAGCCTTAGTTAGACTCTGCTACCTATAACGGTTATTAACAAAGCTTTCAGAAGTATTTTTTTTACTACTGCTGCAATAGAGTATGGACCACGGTATGGACCTCGAAATCAAAGCTATAGTTTAAAGTAACATCTTGTCTAGCACATAGATTTGTAAAAGCGGTTTGATGTAACTAACCTCGAAAAAAACACCTTCCTTTGTCGTCTTCCATAACAAGAGAGTAGTAGAAGTGGCCTATTATTCGCTGGGACCATTGTTATGTATCGAAACTACGGTATCCGGTGGTCGATCATAATGCAAACCTACTTGCGCGTATTTTTAAACGAACACTGAGGAAGTTTACCACAAGGAGCTATACTAGGACCTGTTCTAATTGGAGATGGGCACGATGCTCGAAAAACTACTACGTTTCAATGAACTATTGGCTAGCAGCTGATGCTGATTTTAAAGCATAAATTTCACTAAGTGCATTATCAAGGCAATAAGTCCCACTAACATTCAATGTTTGTAATAGTCAAATTAGTAATTCTTGTTTAGGCGCCGTTTTTACAAAACCGCCGCCAGAAAAATACGTTTAACTTAAAAAGATTATGTAAGTTATTTGTTTACACAAACATATTTTATGAAATTATATCAAAAGGCCTTCCGGATAACTACAAAAGTTTATTGTTGCGTAACATAACAATAATATTATCTCCTATTTGTTTAAATTGCAACCGGTAGGTAACCGATCATTATCACAGATTATGATCAATGTAGATTTTTACATTAAAGGTAGGTATCGCGCTTAGATCAAACGGAGAGCAAAATCATTAATGCACTGATAAGTATTATGTTCTTTTTTGTAAAAATACATTATGATAATGACCTTTATCACTTTTATTTTCGAATGATTATTTTATTGAGTAAAAAACAGGGCCCTAAAACACTGCTGATAGTATTTAACTGATTGATGTGTAATAATTAGGTACTGGGTTTTTCAATCTATACAGTCTCAGTGGCAGCCTGAAGGTCGGATTTTGGCGGTCCCTGATGTCTGTCTGGTCGTATCAGAATGCCGTTGGACTGAAGACAGTGCATCTGTGCACTTGAGAACTATATCCGGTGTAAAAAGACAGTTTCCGAAGCCGAAAGCCACATAATTATCCTACCCATTATTTGGATCATTTTTTACACTAGACCATACCTGGAAATTCACTGGTTCTGGAGATATTAAAGGTCAAAGTCGCAATTTTTTTTTTACTTTTTTACGATGATGAATTCCAAGTGTTATTACTAAACATTTTTTCAAACTAACATTACCTGGATTTTCGTTTTTTTTTTTTCGAAATTACGCATTTGCAGTTACAAAAACGCAATGAATATCAAACGTAACCGACAAGTACCTACGTGGCTTAGAGCGAAGGGGCGGGGTTTAACTCCACTTGCCTGGGTTCGCGCAATAAAAAGTAGATTTATTTTCATAACAAAAAATAAAAGTCGCTTCCTAGCAATAATTTTTGCGCAAAGCTACTTTGTTAGACGTACAGTATGTGTAGTTAACGGCTTTTTGATGTGTCTTTTACACCCTGTATATCTTTTGAGACAAGCGGCCGCCACCGATATATTATTTAAACGTAATCAATGACAAAGCTATCCAGTTTTCATAATGGTCGGACCGAACTGAGTCGAATCGACACGAAAAGGGGAAGAATAAGACCGATATATCTTGTTGCTTCTAACAATCTACACGAAAACCCACTTTATGTAGGGACATACAAGTATACAAGAGATACTTAAATACCTACCTCCTGTCTTAGTGCGTACCCTGAACAATAAGTTTGCTATCCACAAACCGTCATAGACAATCTTTAAACTTCGATAATGATAGCAACACAAGAAAAAAATCAAAACTTAAATGTTTTCTATTTAGGAAAAACCGAGTCCATCAGATAATTACACACCTTACTAGAAATAGGTATCTACCTAAATCGACTGGTAGAAAATGCCTAAGGCATTAAGTCCGCCATTGTACAGTAATTTTTACTTGTGCATTAAGTTTAATAAATAAATCACTACATAGTATAAAACAAAGTCGCTTTCTCTGTCCCTATATCCCTATGTATGCTTAAATCTTTAAAACTACGCAACGGATTTTGATGCGGTTTTTTTTAGTAGATAGAGTGATTGAAGAGGAAGGTTTATATATATAATTTGTACCCGAGCGAAGCTGGGGCGGGTCGCTAGTAAATAAATAAATCAGTAGTGGGTAATATCAATTAACTAAACCGTAGTAATCACTGCATGAAGTGGACAGATAAGGCAGAGTCTACACAAGTAGTCTGTGTATTTATTGTCAAAACACTCAAGTCTTGAGCATCATGCAGACCAGGCGTTAAGATAAGGCTGAGAAACAAAGGCGCTACTTGAATGTAGCTACCAACTTAGCAATACTTAAAAGGCATAGGAATCACGGAAAGATACTTGAAGAGGCTCAACTGAAGATCCAGAAAAGTCTGGGATCAATCCCAAATAGCATAAAATATTGTCTCCTGAAAATCAAGACGACGCGACACCTATATATGCGTGGCCAAGACTATTATACACACTATATCTAATTGCAGCGTTGGAAGGCTTCCTTAAGGTGCACCAATGATCGGCTAACGCTTGAAGGTGGTCCATGTCTACGAGTATGTAGTACCTATTTATTTTATTTGAAATGGTATTGATCTAATGTATGCTTTACTGAACGATTTCGCTCGAAGTACAGTATTACTATTAGTTAGTATTAGTAAACCATCATTTAGCCAGTTGCAAATACAAAACCATGTTTTTGTTTGAACATGGTAACTAAATTATTCTTTAAAAGCCAACTGCGCGTCATAGTATAGTTTAAACTGATGGAGACGTTTGTAGCAGCTCCCTAGATGTCAAGCTTACTTAGGCCAAGAGCGCCAAGGTTTCAAATAAATGAATGTGTTAAGAAAATCAAACTTACTTCGCCATAAAGCTCCAGAGTAAGCGAATTCCTCTTCTTATGAAACTGCTTCATCCTCCCTGAGCGAGATATAGACAGCTGCCTCTTAGTGCCTGTCTGAGGAGACTCGCTTCGCTCCTCGTCTGCGTCAGCTTCCTCTCTGTAGTGAGGCGCCTTCCGCCGGTCCGCCGTGTGGAAGATCGACTTGAAGAACTTCGCCATCTTGGTTCTTGTTACGCCTGAAATTTTGATTTTCGAACATCATGATTTGTTTGTATGAAACCCGCATGTCACTAAAAGAGTTATGAATATAAATGAAGACAGGGAGGCGAAAAAAAAGATGGATGGTCTGTGTGAGGAACGATATGAAAGAAAAGGGATTTAGTGATAGCGTGATGATTGGCAGAACAGAATTGAAAAAAAAACCTGTTGCACCGACCCCAAGTAAACATGGGTCAAGCCTGGAAGATGATGATCATTTATTTGTATTAGGGGACCACAGAAGAAGGAACTGAGTTACGGAGATCAGATAGGCAGTTGCTCCACGTTAAGTACTGGTAATCAGCTGCATCCGGTTGGACTTCACAACACAGTTGGGAATGCGCTCGACAGATGACGATGAGAGGAAGACCAAAGAAATAATGGATGGATTGTGTGAAAGATGATAGGTATGGCTAAAATGGTGACATCTAAGAAGGCGACAACTGATAGAGATGTACGGAAGAAGATAAATGTTGCGCAAACTACAAATAAATGGGAGCAGAGCCAGGACAATTGAAGTTGTATTTTGTTTTGGATTTTAAAGGTAATTAAATGAGCAATAATAATCATAAATCTGCCTATTTAGTATAAGATAGCATAAAAAGTACTAGCAGGTTGCGTGATTGGACAATTTTAATATAGGTAATTAACAATTATTATAAAATAATGTCAACAAGATTTTACCGCGAAAGTTCCCGGTCGACCACTTTTCGCCCTTATGACCTCAGCAATAAGGTTTTATTATAGCTTAGGAACAGACACTTAGCAAGTAATCGTATATGTAGCCCTAACAATTAATATAATTCTAAATGCAAAAGAGATTTTAGGACCTACCTACATATCACAAATTAAATCTCAGTGTGAAATCAAAGTACATTATCTTATTAGCATCGCGTTGAAGAGAGAGATATATTGAGGAAAGTGTTTAAGAAACGGCATAGGTATTAGAAAAGAACACTTATGTTGCGGAAACCCAAAGCACTCACGATCAGTAGGTATCTGGATGGCTTCACACGTCACAGTTCTTGCACTAAGTATATAATTATGCGACACAAAACATATTACAGACTACAAATTAGGTATAACAAAAACCACATATCTTTAGACTAAATAAAATTATCACTTTATTATCGATTAAGAAAGTATTACAATTACAACCTTATCAGCTGTATCGTTACCTAGAATTGGCGATCATTTTGACAAAAAACACTGCTCAAAATAATTATTGTTTAGTTTTTGACCTTAAGACACTAATAATTTTGAGATATAGATTAGGTTACGTGATTGTACCTGACCTGAGCTATGCGCTAGTTACCTATTGATCTATATTGGCATATTATATTGTTATGTAAATTAAAAATGAGAATAGTAATCACAACAGGCGACTGCCTATTTCACTTACCGTGTTTTCAAACCACAGTTTCCTAGATTAGGTGTTTGAAATGCACTCTTTTTGTTCAGATAACACGCGCGAAATAAAACGAGGACCATTAAACACTGCAACGCATTGAAACAAAGCTTACTATTTACCATAATTTCATCTTCGATAAGATAGGACTGATATATTATCATCGATACCGCTTTTTATATGATAATACTCTTATCATTATCTTGCTAATGGATATTGTTAACTTGATTTCTTATAGATTGCTTGCTATTGCAATTTTTTTTTGCAGATTGTTGATTTTTCGTTCTCCAAAAATAATTGTTTTTTGATGGAGTCGGTATCGTTAAAAGCCTTTATCAGTTTTTTGATCTTCAATTGATTGACATAGGTACGCAGGAAGTACCTAGATATTTATTTATACACAGAAGTTTGTTGGTAGCGTATCGAACGATGAATCTTAGCTGATACGTTACTTAATAACTTAGCTCAAGCTTGCAAATACAAAAATGGGTAGGGCCTACTAATCTTGATGAAACCAAATATTAGGTAACGTGGTGTTTGAAGGTCAACAAGGATTCATACCTTTGTTTTTACAGGTAATTAATCTATGTAATTGATTATTGCAAACACTGTGTGTAAGTACTATGTAATAAATGCAGCAGGAGTGTAAACTCTCGATTTATTACGCTTTTCAAATACTATAAATCCCATCCAAATTTAATAATTTACAAATTATATCAGAGTCTTTTGAAAATATTAAATTTACAATTTTACGTGATTTTTTATATAAAAAACGGTCTTTTCAATTTATACGATGACATATAATTAAAGTGTCATGGAATTGACCTCAAACCTGTCGTATCATTTTATTGCTGATTCATTCATTCGTAACAATAACAAACACATGACTTAAGCTTTTAACTAAATAAGTTGGAGGTAAGAAGAGCACATAGCAACTGCGTATGTGCCATCTAGGTACAATAGATAAGCCCCGATAATTACCAACACCGTCAGATTGTATAAATCTTGCGTGAGACGATAGATTATGAATAGATCGTAGGAAATATAAAAATGTATTCGAGTCATATTGAAATTAAAGAGTTAGTAATTTTACGTGATTTTTCATAAACTCTGTTTACATTATCCGGTGACAGAAATACAGTTTAATTTTGGTTTCGTGTCACAAGACAGCTCCTAAAGTATATATTCCATATGCACAAAATAAAATTTAGTTATTTGGGAAAACTTTACAGACTTGGTGGGTTTGGAAGTTTCGCTTGCTAACTTAACTTGTAAAACATGATATTATACATAGATTATTTTATAGATAAATAATAGGTTCCTACATCCAGAAGGAGTAATAGGTATCACTAAAGTAAAACAACAAATTGAGACTCAATAAAAAATAATATTTATAATCTGTTGAAAATGTACAGTAGACAAAAAATTATAGCTAGGTATAAGCTAAAAGAAGCGTTTTTTTCAGAACTGCATGAGGAGCGCGCTAGGTTCACAAAAGACTAGCAAAACTAACCCTGGCCACTTGAGCGATAACTGAGCGGTTTAATAACAAACTGAGGGGAAATAAAAGTGATTATCGATTGAAAAAAAAAATACTTTATACTTCCTTTAATGTGTAATTTCCTGTAATACCTACATTGTTTGAAAGATGAGATGACGACTTACTGAAAAAGTATGGAAGGTGTGTTGTGCCAACACCTTTGAGAAAATGATGCTTCCTGTTACGCACAATTTCTTTGGAAAGTTTTATTGCCGTAAGTAGATTCTGCTTTGTGAAATGACCATATGCAAAAAAACTTCAGACTGTACCTACAGACAGGCAGTGAAACAATTTAGACGAGTTAAATTTGATAGGCTCGCGCTAGACCACTCACTATCTCACCTGATGGTAAGCAATGATGTGGGCGACGATGGAGCACGCTTGCCTAGAAGTAACCTATTCACTCTTGACTTAAAGACCCCTAGGTAATAGCTATCAGGAGTCACTTTTCTTACAAAATGTAAGAACTAAGAAGTACAATTAACTAAAGAGACATTAAATGCAAAAAAAGACTACGTATTTACTACACCAGAACTGTTATTTTTTAAATGATGATTTAAATGCTCTTGTGATGAAAAGTAGATAGCTGCCACGAATATCAATTATGAACACATCACTCACTGGGCTAGGAGTGCCCGTTCGATTCGGAAAATTCTTTCACAGATATATAAAGTTACTCCACCACACCCAACGGACCAAATGGGAGTCAAAGTGCGGACAACGGAGTCCCTATACCAATGCTACTCTATTACTGAGAGACTACTAGACATCGAGAAGACCCATCTGTGGAACGACTTGTACTGCAGAGAAGTTGTAGACACAGGAACGCGCGGCCAGTCACCAATGCGTTGGACTGACCAAGTGAAAAACTTCACTCAATGATCCACTCCACGAATGTACAAGAAGAGCTACAAGTACGGGAGGAATGGCGACGGATTGGGAAGCTTGCCACCACCTCTGATGTGACGACCACGACTACTCTACCAAGAGTGTGACGACACCAGGGCCTGCGGACGGCGAGTAATGGGTAGCTCGCCGTCCTCTTTGCGGCGCGTAGTGTTCCACGCGCGCCTCAAAGAGTTGTCAGCATTCATGACGGGGCCCGTCATGGCCGATGCCTGCCCAGGGGTTGAGGATAAATTCGAAACAGAGTTACCTCCCTCCTGGGTACTCAGGGCAGGGAAGGAACTGGGGTGGGTTTTAGTCAGTAAGAGTCTGACACGCCCTCCCGCTCCACCCTAGAGCGGCAGATGTCATTGGATGATTTCCCACCCCACAAAAAAAAAAGTGTGACGACGAAGAAGAATAGGACAATTTTTATCATGGAAAAACGCACGGTTGCTGTGGGACAGGTCATGAGGAGCGAAATTGCAGGAAAAAGCTTGAAACCATCAATCGTTCGGGAAGCTGTGCGGTATCTTCTCGCCTCACATACCGCTGTGCCTCAAGACGAAGTCTACAACCACAGTGTGTTGCCAGTGATGACATATGGCACTGAAACGTGGTTGCTCACAATAGGCTTCATCAGAAGGCTTAAGGGGCAGTCATACGACTTTTAATGGTTTTTAATTGAACATCACGTCTCAACGACATGTTTTATTTCTTTGAAAAAAATATATGTCACTTTAGACTATTTCCGTCGTAATTTGATCTCAGAATATTTCAAATTATATTTTTAAAACATTGTGTAATTAATTTGTAAAGTTATGTCTAACGCGGATAAAAAATTGAGAATCACGCAAAAACTATTAAGCGTAGTTTTATGAAACCTTCACCATTTTAAAGATCATTTAATTATTTATAATTTAGTCTCAGCGTTTTAGTTTAATACTAAACTTGTTGTTTTATGTGTAATAAATTAATAATGCGTCTAATTTCGGACAACGCTCCTTGATGGGCGAGTCCTATTACTGGGTGGACATACGACGCGTTACGTGAGCTCAGCGCAGAACACGCAAGTTAACCACTCAAGGTCGTTGGCGGCTAATAGCGCCTTAAAGTTCAAAGGCAATAGAGAAGGTTATGCTCGGATTTTACTAGCGCGATCGAATCAGGAATGTAGATATCTGCAGGAGAACAAAGGTTACCGATATAGCTCGAAGAATTGCCAAACTTAAGTGGGCAGGGTCCATTGCTCACAGAACTGGTGGTCGATGAGGCCGAAAGGAAAGAGTGGCGACCGCGTGCAGGAGGAAGCAGCGTTGGAAGGCCAGCCACAAGGTGGACCGCTGGCCTGGTGAGGGTGGCGTGTAGCCGATGGATGCGAGACGCATAAGACCGGTCGTTGTTGCGACACTTGGGAGAGGCCTATGTCCAGCAGTGGACGTCTTTCGTCTGAAATGCTGATGATAAAGATGACCTAGATGCTTTCTATTTATCAAAGGGTGATACGACCACACTGACAGCTCGGCCAAGAAAGCTCGAATTTCTCTTAAATTCGAGAGCGAGCAAATAATCGCAAACCTGTATTTGATAAACGAACAAAACTATATCTAAACCGCGTTTAATGCTCAAGTAGCCACAAGCCAAACATAGTTATTAGGTATTATTAAAACGTATAAACCAAAATATATTAAACAATCATACAATTTAATATTCCATGTGTTTCATTTTCAAATGAACATGAAAATATTTTTTATCGAAATATATTTCGAAATAGCCAAATCGATTGTAATTATAACAAAAATCGACTAGTGTACTAGTCGAATCAAATCAGCTAGGTATTGACTTTTTTGCTGTCGTGTGGTACGAACTAAAAGTTTGTAAATTACTTAGGGGTAGAATTATAAAGCACCGGGCAAAGGATAAAAATAACAACATTTTACAGTCAAATAAAATTACTTGGCGAAGCTCCACAAACGTGAAAGGTAATACATCCTATAGCATTGATTCTTAATTTTAAAAAAATGGAAAAAGACATAATTCTATGGAGATAGAGTTGTCTTTTTCCAACATTTTATCATTTACGATATTATGTCGAACATATATCGTGAGTGATCTTCGACATAAATCGTGAGTGATCTTCAACATTTTTTACTAAGTATGCATAGTTTGTAGATCTTTGATAGGCGTTATGGGTAGTCAGAAGCCAAAAAATCTGTATACACCAGTACCAAGGGGTATCGTGTTACATAGTTTTTTATTCGGGTTCCTATGAAGACATAATAGGGAAAGGACCGCTATTCGCCATGCTACGAACCAACTATAACGGCTGCGAAGTTTCGCCACAATAATTCCATCATCCATTTACAAACCACCCATTCAAATTCCGTAAAGGCACTCCATTATAAAATCCCTCTCTCTAATAATAAATTGGAACATTTTACAATTGCTTTTCGAATACATTAAAATTGTACGTTTAAACCTTTCAACTTTAAATTCCCCGGCCTATCACATAGCGTGGAATATAAATTAACATATTACATATTATTTACATTCAAAATACGGCAATTGAAACTAAAATGTTTAGCAAAAATGCCATTAAAATAACGTCCTTACTGCAATCGACATAAAATAGAATTTGGCACGCTTTAGGATAGCTGATGGACGATGCCAAAAGATCAATTTTCACCTAGCTATATAGAAGACAAAGTACTGGTTGATAATTATTAATTTTCTGTTGAGCATTGTTTAAAGAGATCGTTCGACTAATAAATGTATTTTCTTTGAAAAAAAATGTAAATACTGACTATACACAAGTTTTTCTACCCAATATGCTAAGTCATTTCCTCCACTCTGTCGTGCACAAGCCATAGTGTCATTATGAAAAAAAAACAGCGTTGAATTACTTATAAATCATGCGAACTAGAGAATTTTATTTATTAACTCGGAATCTATTGATGGTAGAGAACTACTGCTTAGACAGATCAATAGAAAATTTTTTAATCTCCTTCATTTAGAATTGTCAGTTATAGCTTGTCACTTATTGACCTTAGACCGTTGGCATTGCGACTGATTCGAGTTGGAGGCAGTTTCTCTCAAAAGGGTTATCTTACTATCGTCTGCTAACAGGTTTAAAAATCCTTCTTTAACCAATCCTCACACAGAACATATATATTACAAAAGTCAATAAAAAAATAAACTAAAAATAAAACTATTTTCATTCATATGAACGGTCTTGTCATAATATTATGTTACAATGCGATTATTAAATGTTTTACTAACATTACTCGTAGGTGTAGTGCTGCACTACATTGCAAACTTAACAATAAAAAATATATGGCTATTAAACGCAGAGTCGATGACAATTTTACAAGAATTTCAGTGAAAAACCTCTTTTTTTTTAACCAGCAAGCGTTATAATGTACTTTCTAAAGGCCATAGCAACAAATCATAACAAATTACCAATAAACTGATCAATTAGGAATTTAGTCTATTCAAAGCCTTGTTGCCAATTCATTTTATTCCCACTCCTCTCAAACCCGAGACGCGTCACGTTTCAGCATCTGTCAGTCCCCGTTGGCAGGCGGCCATCGTGTAACTACAGACTTTGTCAGGTTCCGGGTGTATGAACCTTGTCACAGGTCTAAAGACCTTGGCTAATAGTGATAATAGCGGTTTAAAACGCGTGAATCGGGTTTTTGGCAATTTTTAGGCAAGGAAAACTAGCGGCACACATGAGAGCCGCTCAGGGTTTAAAGGTTAAACGAATACGAACTTCATCTCAGAGCTACCTGAGTTAAATTCAGGATGGTGACTATTGAAATAGTCGAAACATATTTAAAGCTGCAGAGTAAACTGAACTCTAAACGTAAGTTTTACAGTTGTTTTTCCAAAAACACATATTTGTTTATATGCTTTGAGACTAAATCGCGAACACGGATGCGATTTGGCTTGTTCCTCAATTTATTGGTCAATTTATTATGATTCGCCTCTGTAGTACTAGTCATACTTTACATAGAATTCATTTTATAGTCTGGGAGTCAGTGTTAAAGCTTAGCACATTATTGTTTTAAAGCGATACGGTACAAGAAGTTTAAAAATGAAATGAAAAACAAGTATTAATTGTGTCATGGAGGCGTGAGCATAAAGATATAAACATTCATAGGCATGGAGAATGGACTGAGCAATATCCTCAATGCCTGTGCGGTCAATACCTGTCACTTTTCTATAGGTCTTAGTGACGCCGCGGGCCGTTAGGAGCGTCAATCATTTGTAGATATTGTATATCGTTACCAGTACGGTAAAGTCGGGTAAGTTTGGCCCTAGGGTATAAGTTTGACCGAAGCTCATTAACCAATAGGAACACAGCAAACACGTCCTGTGTTCCAGTTGGTTAAGGAGCTTGGGCGAAAGTTATACCCCAAGACTAAAGTAACCCGACTTTACGGTAGTCGAAAGTCAGAAAATCTGACACAAGCCTTGCCAAAGGGTATCGTGAAATCCTGACTGAGTAGTGGAGGTCGATAAGCAGTCACTCCATGTAAAATACTGGTATTCAGCTGCATCCGGTCAGACTGGAAGCCAAGTCCTACATTGTTGGGAAAAAGCGGGCAGATTGAATTTAAATAACGATAATGAAACTGCAAGACTGTAACGTGACTCAATCAGAATTTTAGAAAGATTCTCCCACACTTTCCAGACCGTATTCACATAATTAATTAATAGGGAAGATCACTCCATTCTCCATGTCTTTGTAAACATGAATATTATATAACGGATATGTCAGAGTGTTTACAATAATTTATTAATAGTAGTTCTATTCAACATTCCTTTGTAAATATTGACGTTATTTTATCGTTAGCGTGGGTGAAGAGCCCGGTTTTATTTCTCGTAAATTCTATTTTTATAAGAAACTTTTAATCACTGCCCGAACGGAGAATTATCCCCGTTGATATAAATATTATTTTACAAGATGATACATATTTTTATATATTATACTTTGAATTTGAAAAGCCTTCAAATGTATTTGTAGGAAAATAGTAATATTTAGGAAAGATATTTGGACAGACAGGTGTATAAATATGAAAAACACGAATATTACAACTTTACTTCATAAACTTGACATTTAGAAACGGATTATAAATATTATTTGACCTCGCCCTTTAATATTTTATCATCATATTATATCTATGATCGGTTAACGTTATGAATAAAAGGATTATTCTCCATTACGAGTGTATTGTTAACATGCATACATTTAGAATCGTCAGAAAAATCATTAATCTATCTCCTAGACTAGCACCTAACCTTAACGAAATTGGGGTCAATTTCCAACATACATAAACTCAAACCTTTTCGACCGACCATTTTATTTTTTTTCCTCACCATCAGGTTGGGCAGAACATCTTACATACTCTTAGTTCGTTCACGTTCATACACGCCTTGCGAATATCTTTCTGACTATTTCAAAGGAATATCATCTAATAAGATCAGCACCCTGAGCATTCAGCCCGGCAAATTACTGACAGGCCCTTATTCGTACTGGAATAAGACCTATAATAGTGAAACAAGAGAGTGTCAGGTCTCTAACCCCGGTAAAATTCATGGCATATGTGTACATACGCGTAAAACTTCGGTCTCTTCACCCCGCGAACACGTACTTAACCAACTATACATATGTACATTTACAGCCTTTCTCTAAATCAATTGATCGGGGTCATCCCGCGTACTAAATATGACATCTGTCGTGGTAGAAGTCGCAGCACTTCTATATAGCTTCAGATTTGACTCCGTGTAGTCTAGGATCTTCCGGCTGGAATGTCTGATGTACAGCATCTGTCTGTGGTAGATTTTTAGCGCTCCTTTGATGGTGATGTACGTGATGCCGCCTAGTATGGTCCTGTGCAAGTTGTTTTGTATGGAGCGGAAGAAGATTTTTCCTATGATCGTGGATATGGTGGGTAAGAGAAGTGCTGAGCAGAAGATTCGAGTGGGGGAGAGGTGTGAACTGCTGCTGTTTTGAGAGTTGTTGTGACTGTGGCCGGTCACTATGGCGGCTCGGTCGCCATCCACGCTGAAAATGACAAGGAGAAGTTTTTATTATACTGGTACACTGACAATATGAGTTGAGTTTTGTAATACACAAAACTATAATAACATTTTACCTCTGAGCCCCGGAAACTCACCGGTGAGTTTGACAAAAAAAAAATTATTTAAGTAAGTGAAAAAAAAAAAATAATAATCGGCTACCCGGGTTGTCGTCGGGATTCAATTTGACAACCCGGGTTTTGCCGCCGGGCCTTTAAATTAATAGTGTAGACTAGCAAGAGTAGAATGTTTAGCCATTAAGAGCTTTGTAAATCATCAAACCTAAAATCTTACTACACTGGCCCCAGTAGGTACTTTTCAACCTGTAACATGGCAACAACAAATTCTGTCTGATCTGACAGAAATTGCAGGTTCTTCTGTTAATTTTGATCCTACCATATATGGACTATGGAATTCATAAAAACAAGTCCTTAATAAAATCAAGAGTTACAAGAACCATACTCACTTCCCAAACGGCAATATATAAGACAGCGCAGGAATCTTAGCGCAGTACTTCCTCAGGAACAGAAGCACGGAGTCTTCCCAGTTGTACATCTTGGCGCTGATGAGGGTTACAGGGATGGTTGGTAGAAGCACCAGTAGGACTAGGGGATCTGCCGACTCCATCATCTCTAGGCCTTCTCTGTGACCTACCACCTGAAATGGAAGAGATAGGGTGATGAGCTTGAGTTATAATAATAAGTGTCATACAAGTATGGTCTCGTATATCGCAAGACTGCTGCAACTACTGCAAGCTATGGGCCCGTATATCACAAGACTGGAGCCCTGATACAGCTAGACGGGGTAGCGACATACCGAGGAGAAGATGGCGGCACGACTTAGATTGATTTCTGGCGAATTGGCGTGAAGAAGCACAGCTTAGATAAAAGTAGAAGGAATGGGGGAGGCCTTTGCCCACGAGTGGGGCAATTGTTCAGGTTAAAAAAAATAACTCGTGATAGCCAAAATCAACAGTAGCGTAAACCCTCGAAACCATGAACCTCGACGAGTCGAGAGATTCAAATGTCTAGGATCCCGGAAAGAAATTAATCAGAAAAGAACGCGGAGGAAAATGTAAAACATACGAGTAATTTAGACTTCTGTCCTAGTAATGTAGGGGTCGGCGAATCGGCTTACAATCTAACTCCAAAGTTATACATGGAGTCTCTACTCATCCTATCACCTTACTGGATAACACGATACCCCTCGGTAAGATCAGTGCAATTTCTATATTAATGCGTAAGTAACTTTGGTGAGACCTTAAAATCAAGCTCCAAATGGATAAGGGCAAATACTTTTTTATGTTTTTGTGATTCTCGGAACGTCTGACAACCAATCTTGCTGGGTATCGTGTTATCCGGATATTGGGTTGTGGAAGTCAGTTAGGCATTCGCTTCATTTCAAACACTGGTCTTACGCTGCATCCGGATAGACTGGAAGCCGACCTAATCCCCCGAGTTAGGTAGATGATGTGAATTTCGGACAGATATTCACATATCCTAAGAAGAATAATGTATTAGCAGTTCCATGCATGTTCTGGAGGGGCACCGTACTCACATTGGGTATCAGACGAGTCTATAAAAACCCATTTCGCCAATATTTATTTGCAGCGGCTTTTTGAGTGCTTTCCATATATGCCACTGCAGATCCAGTCCGGGTGGCAGGTGTTCCTGGGGTTTCAAGAACTAGAGCTTGTTGAGCGGAGTCGGTGTAAATCATCCCGATATTATTCGACAAGTCTCGGCAGGTTCCCCTCTCCAGAACATGACGTGCTGGAATGCCCCAAGTGCTCATTCACCTGCACTATGGAAGACCTGATGAAAGCTGCTGACGCTGCCATTAATTGACCAGCTTATGGTGCCAAAGTATTTAAAAAAATATGAAATATTATGTCCATAAATATTCTCGGTAATTTTAGAACTAGCTTTAAATGGATCCAATGATTTCGTCATTCCACACATATGATGGTCCACCTACATAAAGGTTATAGCAGTAATTTCAATGGCGAATGAATTATTGACTCAAAAGATTTTTTCTGGTCGAATCCGAAGTTCATGTCTGGTCATCTTAACAGTAACCTTCAAGAGTTGTTTGATTAATAATAATGATGGTATCAGCAGCAAAAACTATAATCAGTTTTTATTCGTTTTGAGGTTCCCACACAGAATCGTGCTGTATCGTTATGAAAGGTATTCAAACTACGAAAATTATCATATACTTGGTTTCTGATGTCAGAATTTGTTGAGAACTTAGCAAATTCTTCATTAGCATGAGAACCTGCCAAACTTCAAAATTAAAGTGAAGTGTAACATGTTATAAAACTTTTTTTTTATCAATGATTGGCTCACGCTTGACCACTGTCATGGTAAGCGATGATGTGGTCCACGATGGAGCACGCTTGGTTAGAAGTAACCATTCGCTCTTGACTTAAAGACCCCCAGGTTGCAGCTATCAGGAAACACAGACTCCGGCCGGGAATTCAACTTTTTAGCTGTACGCACTATGAATGTGTTAATCGAAGTCGCAATTCATAAGCCGGGTGTATATTCTGATAGAATTCAGAATAAATGAATAGGAAGAAGCGGTCCTGCATTCGGCTACGAATATCCGCTGGTAGTTCTACGAAAATAACTCAAATTTATCATGACTTCATGACATAAAAGAACGAAGTAGTATAATCACCGCGACGACCGAGCTGACCACTGTCTATTCTATTCTATCATACATATTGGGGCGCCAGCGCCGACAGTCAGCGTGACTCGAAAACCAGCCTAAGACGAGTATAAGCAGCCTTTATTTTTTGAGCTCCTGCATATATGACTACAATTTTGAATATTTCGAGTGGAACAATTGAATTTAACGGTCAATCAGCCGTTACGGACTTGTGCAGTTAGTCACACATGTCGAACTATCAATTGGCATGCTTTAGCATATTGTATTGTATTTTCTGTTGTAGACTCCGAAGGCTACCAAACTACAAAGTAGAAAAGTATCGTCTGTTCACAAAATTATATACAAAGTATGTAATAAATAAATTGTCGTTGTAAAGCTATAATGGTTTTTAAAAATCCTTAAGATAATTATGGTGTTATTTTTATAGAAGTTTAATCCAGTTCTAACTGCATCGATCCAGATTAGTAAATTACATTTTGTGACTTCGTTTTTTTGGGAGTCTGATAACCAGGCAGAACGCAACGATTTAATAATTCGCAAATTGATTCCTAGTGAATATTGTGATGTAAAATTGGTGTAGTTATATTTCAAGTGTCTATGCAACTGGACTATATATTATAAGAGAAGGCCTGCACTCAGCTGTGTTAATTGCGTTTTTGGCGGTTTTTTTCGAGTGAAGTTCTTATTCGCAAATTAATTTCTAGTAGATATTGTGATGTAAAATTGGTGTAGTTTTGTGTCTATGTAACTGGACAGTATGTGGAATCGTTGAAACAGGCACGATCTCGGTCAAATGGAGCTAATTATTTTATTGTAACATTGTAGCCAATGTTACAATTTTCGCTGAGGTAGTCCTCAGCGAAGCTTGCCGAGAAGGCCGACTCGATACATTTCGTGCCAAATACTGCAAAAACATTAGAATTTGTTACATCAGTATTGTAATGGAACACAGTGACTGTAATCTGTGTCAGAAAACTAAATACTTATTCGTGTCACTGGCTAGATGCACAAAGCACAAACCGTGCGAAGCCAAAAGAAAAAAAAATACTGATAAATAACCTTATTTATTTTGCTTAACAGGTGCTAAACAGCTCAGAGATTTTTCGTAAAAAGTTAAATCTGTTTGTTTAGAAGTTTATAAGGAGCAATCTCTAAAACAGTCTGATCCCATTACGACGAAAATCTTGCACTGATAGAAATATACTATATTGCTGATCGTCATAAGCTACACGATACACGATTCCTGTTGAATAGGCACAGGGGCGAAACTTTAGTAAAAAGCTCGTACTTCAACAATATGCAAGGAATATCTACAGACGCTCAAAATAATGAAATATCTGAAGTAATTTTCACAACTATTGTAAAAACCGGCCAAGTGCGAGTCGGACTCGCGCACGAAGGGTATCCTACCATTAACTATAAAAACGGCAAAAAAATATGTCTGTTGTATGGGAGCCCCTTAAATATTTATTTTATTCTGTTTTTTTTAGTATTTTTTGTTACAGCGGCAACAGAAATACATCATCTGTGAAAATTTCAACTGTCTAACTATCACGGTTTATGAGATACCGCCTGGTGACAGACGGACAGACAGACAGACAGACGGCCGGACAGCGGAGTCTAAGTAATAAAGCCCCGTTTTACCCTTTGGGTACTGAACCCTAAAAATTACATGATGTACCTAATTGATATAATTTACAACTATTGCTCAATTAACAACAAAACAAGACAAGGTTATGCTTACATGAGTAAATAATATTTTATTTTATTATCTACTCTATCACAATCTACTTAATAAGTTAATTTTAGTTATTTACTCCGACGTGGTGTGTCAATTATCTACTGCAATTTGCTAGAAGAATAACGATCAATTTAGTTAGTATATTATGACCGGAAATGTTATATTGTAAACTCTACTGACCCGTCCCCGGCTCCGCACGAGTACAATTATACACACAAACCTTCCTCGTTTATCGTTCTTTCTATTGGGTCCATCTTTTATAGCAGAACTTTTTATGTCATAATACCTATTATTTTTCATAACAGCTGTTAGCATATACTTCATTTCGCAGAAAATCGTTTGGCAGACACTCATTTAGCATACATTCAAAAATTCATATTATTGTAAGGCAGAATCATCATTAGGCATAAACAACATATCCATTATAAATAAAAAGTAGAACTATCATATCACAGAATGACAGTCAGAATCGTCTTTTGGCATACATTTCCTATCTATAGTCATTAAAAGGCAGAACCCCAGAAAGAAAGAAAAACATAACCTGGATATCTCAGAAAGTTTATAGTTAGAATCATCTATTGGCATACATTTCATATCCATAGTAATTGCAAGACTCATCTATCACATTAGAAAAATTTTGTATTTCTTACCACACTAACAAAATTGATTTAAGATTAACGGTATTTGGGTGGTATTTGGTTTAACGTAAATTGTCTTGTATTTTGTTTAATTAAGTATTTAATTATTTTTCTGCATGTATTATTATCACTAAATAAAACTGTTGATTGTAAAGACGTGGTTTTTAATTCCCTGTAAGAAGCATGCAAACAAGCATACACCATGCATGCAGCAATCATGAAATATGCAAACAAGCATATACCGTGCATGCAGCAAGCATGCAGCAAGCATGCAGCAAGCACGCAGCCAGCATGCAGCAAACACGCAGCAAGCATGCAGTAAGCAAACAGCAATCATGCATCAAGCATGCAACATGTAGCAGGCATGGCTGTTACGGCTCCGGCGCTGCGAGGCTCTGGCGGTCCCAAGCGAGCTTATCGTCGCAGATGGTTTTAACGTTCACCACGGCGAGCGTACCAAAACCACCTGCTCCTCAGCTCGCAGGCCGCCTCACCCCTCTGCGCCTACGCGGGCTTAAATTACAATCTAGGGATATGCCAGACTCCTCGTGGATGCGATAGGTGGCGGCGACCTCTCGCACCCGGCCCTGGTTCAGGCCATGGTACGGAGCGAGAGGGAATGGGAAGCAGTCTCCGCTGAAAAGCAGTAATGCTCGCGAAGGTGGAGGCGGGACGCGTGAGGGAAGCTCAACGGAGTGCCCCTCACAGCCCCGGCCGCTACCACCGCTGGAGAGGTACTGGGCGTAGGACGTCGCGAGACGACAGTGGGTAGCTCGCCGTCCGATCAGCACCAGGCCCGTGAGTCGACAGCGCATGATTTCATGAAATACATTTGGCATCAATTCTAACTGAGAGAGTTGTATTGTTGATTTTAATGATTATAATTCTATAAATATGTAGCGACATCTATGACGCCGCACACGAACTAAAAATAGCAAGAATTCTACATCGCGCAAGCAGAGTTCTCCGCGCGATTTGAACATATACAACAGTCCGAAATCAACCATTGGGCAGTTGCCCGGACCAGACACAACACCCGTCTGGTCGGAGGATCCTCCCTTTTCAATGGAGGTTGTGGAACTTTACACCCTGTTCCGCATACCTCCACACTGGTGACCCTCGAGCATGAACGTCAGCGCAGCCTTCGTGCAGCTACTTCAGCGTGACGTCATCATCATCGCTTCCTTCAAGCTCTTGAGCAACGAGTCATACAGCCAGCCAGTACCAACGGCTTCTACGGGTATCCTGACCACCAGCATGCAGCGGATGCGCATTCCTGGTCAGCATCCTCAGCCTCTTTCATCACCATCAACCTCATCAGCGATCTTGGCGCAGCGAACAGCACCTTCGGCCGGTCGAAGAACCTCTCCTGGTCGACGCCAGCAGTCAAGCCACTACGTCGCACAGCACCGCTCCGACCCACTGGAGCCTGCAGCATCATCCCGACTCACTGGGACATCATCACCCCAACTCACTGGGGCATCATCCCTACTCACTGGGATAGCAACACCCCGACTCACTGGGGCATCACCGCAGACAGTTCCGACTCACCGTGAACTATGCGGCTCTTCCGGTTCCGACTCACTGGAACCAACCTTCCACTGGCCCGGCAAGCATCACAAGATGTATGGACGACTCATCAAGAACCATCGATCTCCGATCTCCGGAGGGGAGTGATGTAGCGACATCTATGACGCCGCACACGAACTAAAAATAGCAAGAATTCTACATCGCGCAAGCAGAGTTCTCCGCGCGATTTGAACATATACAACAGTCCGAAATCAACCATTGGGCAGTTGCCCGGACCAGACACAACACCCGTCTGGTCGGAGGATCCTCCCTTTTCAATGGAGGTTGTGGAACTTTACACCCTGTTCCGCATACCTCCAAAAATACATACTTGCTACGCCCGCGAATCAAATTTTGACTTAGATACAACCTGACACTGACCTGCAAATTCCAAAAAACGTAAGAAAATTTGAATTTCGCGGGCTATCCTGGAGCTTCACCTTAAGTCAAAAGTGAACAGGTTCCTACTAGGCAAGCACCAGCAGGTGAGATATTGGTCAAGCGTGAGCCAACCAATACACTGTAATATACTGTACTTATATAATGTTACTTGTGGGAGAAAATTAATCCTACTAATATTATAAATGCAAAAGTTTGTAAGTTTGGAACACAAACGGTGTCAATCACGTAAAAACGGCTGAAGGGATTTCAATGAAATTTTGCAAACAGATAGATGAGAACCAAAATTATAACATAGGCTAATTTTTACCATGCGGCCGAAGCCGCTGGCAGACTCTAGAAAAAGGGTGTACCGGAAAGGTGTGGTCATATTTTAAGAACCGGTTCTGCCCATGGAAATTAACAACTAAAAGAAAATGCCCAAAAAAAAAAAATTGACTTTCCATAGAAAGTTATCATCAGCTGATTAACATTTGTATGTAAATTTTTTTTTGAGAATTTCCTTAGGTACTCTTAAACAACGAATCATATCGATGGGCAGATGCAGTTTTTAAAATATGACCACACCTTTCTGTCAAACCTTGTATATATGGCCTTTTTAGAGGCCAGATCAATTTCCGGTGTCAATCAAAACAATTTGACGGCGACAAAAGGCAGCCGTATCAGGACTTGGACAAAGGAGTGCCCAACGAACATAAACATTTTCAGAGAAAGTAGTGACATACTCGTAACTCGTTGGGTCAGAGGCTTAGAGAACAGAAATCTTGGTCTTTACGTAACCATGTGTTTGATTTTAGCGCATTGCGATGAACCGCAACAAACTTTTAGCATAGCATTCCGAATTTTACATGGCTTGGTAAGGTATTCAATTATAATTTATAATATATCAGCGACCCGCCCCAGCTTCGCATGGGTAAAAAATATACACCTAAACCTTCCTCATAAATCACTGGTGAAAACCGCATGAAAATCCGTTCAGTATTGGTTGAGATTATCGCGTACAGACACAGCCAATCATTATATTTTATAAAACACTTGTTTTATAAAATATAATGATTTTTTTACTGCAACAGTCGCAAGTCTCATGAATGTAGATAGCTATAAAAGTAAAGACGAAGGAAATGATGGACTGTGTGCAAAATGGTATGCCTAGAAAGGGGGTGACTACTGAGATGCCGACTACTAGACAAAGACATGTTGCTCCCACCGCAAATACGGGATAAGCACAAGAGCAGGATAATTGTAGCTACTAAAAAAACTTTTTTACAAAAAAAAGAAGCGACTTCCAAAAAAAATACACTAAAAATTTAAAAATATCTTTAATTTCGGAAGTCGGTGTTTGTATTTTATTTCTTCGATATTTGACACCGACTTAATTTTCACTTTTTAGTTGTTATACCCCAGAACTAAAAACCCCAATATAATGGAACGTGGAATTTAAACATTTGGAGAACACCAAAATATCATCGAGGTACACGTATTTTCCGTTTTTGTTCAGTTTCTCAAAAAGCGCTGAAGCAATTTCGATAAAATTTATATGGGACCACCTCGGGAGTATGTTCTTTCAGATGAAAAAAGAATTTTGAAAATTAGTTTACAACTGACGGAGAAATCGGGTAACATACATACAAAAAAAAAAAAAAACAGTCGAACATAGAACCTCCTCCTTTTTCGAAAGTCGGTTAAAAAGACCTAGTAAGAGGGTGACTACTGAGATGCCGACTAATAGAGAAGTTTGAATGAAGAAGACATGTTGCGCAAATACGGGATAAGCGCAAGAGCAGGATAATCGTCACTTTTCTAATAAACCAATTTTACATACAAGGCATGCTAAACCCGGGACTAGTTCTCAAACAAAGACAGAACATTTTATGATTTCAATTAAGAGGACTGAAGACGAGAATTACCAAAGTTAAAGTCACTACCTGACACCCGAAGAGACACAAGCCACCCTTCAATGCGAATACCCTTGGTCTCTTTCTCAGCCATAACCTCGTTATCAACAAATTGCTCTCATACTCATTTATTACATCTAGCACACCCGTTCTAGAACGGATAAGGTACCATTGAGGTGAATAAGAATTACATAGGTTTATCTTACTCCTGCGCATAATAAGGGTCAAGTGCAAAATGATTAATTAGTAATTTATCAATTTTATACGCACTTTCATCTCATACATAAGTAACATTTCAATAATGTTTACCTCCAAAGGTACAAAGTTCAAACACTAATTATAATTATTATGTTTATTACTTTTAGATAACGAAATGAAACGTGTTTTCATTTAGAGTTTTACTGTGCTATGCTCTTAGGATTTTCGTCGTCTTTGATTGGCCTAAGACAATATTAAAGGCACATAAAATTCAAGACATGGGTAGTTGATTTTCCCTTGTGCCGATACGGGAGAAGATCCAAAAAAAAATTCATTCATACACTTTTTTTTTGTTATAGGGGGTAACCTTCAAAAGATGAAAGTTAAAAGACGAATGAGCTGTGTGCTGAAAGTCTATGGCTAAAGGGCTGTGGTCTGTGCTGCGGCTGGAGGAAGGCAATTGGTGTCGAAAGCGAAGTGCTTAGCACTCCACTCCACCGATGTAGACAATTTGACTCCTCTTTTACTTTAATAGTTTTGAGGAGGCGGCCTGGGGGTTGAGGATAAATTCGAAAGAGTTACCTCGCCCCTGGGCATTCAGTGCAGGGAGGAACAGGGGTGGGTTTTAGTCAGTAAGAGTCTGACACGCCCTTCCGCGCCAGCCTAGAGCGGCAGATGTCATTGGATGGTTTCCCAACCCACAAAAAAAAAAAAAAACCTTCAAAAGACGCCTGGACTTATGGGGAAAAAGACCAGGTAGCGTGGGATTTTAACCTCACTAAAACCATTCCGGTGATCACCATCAGCAAATGGAAGGGGTCCCGTAACCTCTTAAAAGACTAACCCGGGACCTCGTCTGTACTACGCCTGTTTGGGAACATCCCTGGAGGGACTGCCATTCATACACCTATCACTTGGTCATAAAGAGTAGGAGAAGCATAGCGTAAATATGGTTGATAGATAATAATGAATAAAAACGCGGTCACTGTCAACAACTCTTGAATGAATCTCAATCAACGACTGATGTTATACGTTTATAATGGCATTCCTTTAGAAGTGGATCAGACAGGCAAGCTGGTCGGAGTAGTCGTTAACACGAATGACGTAGTCCAATTACGGTCTGTCTCAAGTCGTTCAAACTCTACGAAATCCAAAACTCGTTGCTGATACACATTATAATAATCAATTAAGCCAATCACAGGCCACTGCTGGATAAAAGCTTCTCCCAAGTAACCATAACACCCGGTTCTCCGCCATCCGCGTCTAATCCTTCACAGCCCAATTTTTAGGGTTCCGTACCAAAATGGTAAAAAGGAAGCCCTTATAATGCGACTCAGTCTGTCTGCCCGTCTGCCACAGGTGGATATCTCAAGAACTATAATACTATCAACTTGAAATTAGGAAAAGTTTTAGATGACGTTTCCGTAACTATTTTGCAATTAAGAAAGAAACAAAAATATGTATATTTTTTTTTTGCAACTGAAAGGGGGTCTTAAAAATTCGAAGTGGAGCCGCATAGTTTTCGACTTGTGGTAAAAATGTAAAAAAAATAGCGTTCCGGACTTATCTCCGAAGTTCGAAAAAATCTGAAAAATTAATCTATGTGATAGAAGTTTATGTACAGATTACAGGATATTAAAATAAAACGATGTTTCTAAATAGCAGACTTTTTCAGAAATAATCAATTAAAATTACATAAGTTCCACTATCGGTCAAGAGATGGCGCTGACCTAGAACTGCAATATTCTACACCGCGGGTCGCGGATAAATTCGTAACAGAGTTACCGCGCCCTCAGGCAAGGAAGGACTAAAACCCACCCCTGTTGGGTGGGTTTTAGTCAGTTACAGTCTGACACTCCCAGAGCTGGAGAAGTCATAGGATGATAACTACCCCACAAAAAAAAAATCTGACGAATTAGTAACACATGCAAAATATTTATATATGATGGTACGGAACCCTCGGTGCGCGAGTCCAACTCGCTCTTGACCGGTTTTGCCTGGAACTTGACTGGAAGCCGACTCAATATAGTTACAAAGAGTTTTATTGGTCTATCTAGTTCAGGAGGAGCGCTACGACTATATTTCTTACGTTCTTCACTCACGAACTCATCTGGTCTGGTCATCGGTCCTATGACAGACATGACCAGCCCACTTCCATCGTTGTTTCTCTAAGAAAAGCCTTCAAACTCAAAGCGGCCATCAGCGGTTTTCTCAAACTCCTTAACAAACAATTTCAAGCTAATAAAACACGGAAATTGGTTACTTCAAAACAATTGTTTACAAATCGTTACTTCGTTAGTCACATAGGTTCAATTTGCGTCCTGCATCGCGTAACGTCTTGGGCAATGGTAATTGCAACGCGCAGTGAAATATGCAAGCACTGAGTACTTTAGTATTCGAAGATGGTCAGGTACTAGTAATTCTAGAGACCTTTTACTTTTAACTACAGTTAAGGCCCTAGTAACGGCCAAGTGGCGCCCTCATTGAATAAAAAATAAATATACGAATAACGCATGTTCCATGATCCACGCTTCATGTTCGTGAACGGACGCCGTTCACGAACATGAAGCGTGTATCAGTACCACTCAGCTCAACCATGTTGAAGGGAGCCGAATGACCCGACACACGCGCCACCATCAGCGAGACATTTTGAGTGAGCATGAGAAACTCTCAACTGTCATGGTCGTTCATGTCAAAACAAAAACCGTAATATAATAGAATTATAATGCCCCATGGTACTCACATTTACAAAATTAGAAAATGCTTCGAATTTATACAAAACTATAACTTTTGAAAAGTTGAAAAAAAATGAATAAGAATCATTAACTTCAAAAAAATTATAGTTAATTAAAATGATAAAAAACCATGTCTAGAAAAACAAAGGGGTGAGCATCTCTTCCAAATATATAAATGAACTAACTGGACCCACGTGGCTGTGGCTGTGGAGCAGGACCAGAATTTAGCCAAGCATTTTTATCAAGGATATAATCTTCCAATTTATAATATGCTTGTCTACATAGCGTGCGTTATACGCATGTTTTACATTTTTAACCGACTTTCGAAAAAGGAGGAGGTTCTATGTTCGACTGTATGTATGGTTTTTTTTTTTATGTATGTCCGCGCATTTCTCCGTCAGTTATGGAACGATTTTCAAAATTCTTTTTTTATCCGAAAGAATATACTCCCGAGGTGGTCCCATATAAATTTTATCGAAATTGCTTTAGCACTTTTTGAGAAACTGAACAAAAACGAAAAACACGCATATCTTGATGACGTTTTTGTGTTCTCCAAATGTTTAAATTCCACGTTCCATGTTATTGGGGTTTTTAGTTCTGGGGTATAACAACTAAAAAGCGAAAAATAAAAAACTTTTTTCCAAAAAAAAGAATATCAAGTGGTATTTTATTATGAAATTTTAAACAGTACCCCATAAAAGAAATTTGAACTTTAGCCAATCTGAAGCGAGGTTGATCTAAATTGTTCCTATTTCTTGTATTAAAAGTATACCTGTCACTTATCTTAGTAAAGAGATGCAGATGATAATATACAGATAAGTGTTTTAATAAGGTGACAACAGCGTCAGTAGTACAACTTCCTTTGGTGAAACAAAACTGTAGACACCTACGACCTCTTAACCTCTCGCTTAAACAAAATGAAAGATATCGAATCATATTATATTTATTTAGGGAATGTCCACTGTACCGTCTTGGCTGAAAAAAACAGCAGTGCCTCGAAAATATTCAAATTATTTTGATGATGAACTGAGGCTTCGATCTCGCTTGATGAAAAGGATGAGGTCTACGTTGGAACGAGCGACGACGCCAGAAGATGCCAGTTCACTTTTGCTTCGAAAGCTGACGGTTCGGTGGCAGAAAGCACAGACGCTGCCAGATAATTCGCAAAGAAGTGTTTTCAAAAGTACTCTTCAATTTAACTGCTAAGGCGTCCATTACACGGTAGGTTTAATTGTCAGTTTAACCACAGTCAAGGTTGTGACTGACGGATAACCGATCGTCTAATACAGTGACTGATTATTGCATGATAAAAATTGGATGCTTTGATATTTGCATCATGCAACCATCAGTCATAACTTTTGGAATTGAGTGACGCTTGCATGAGCGTGTAATGGACGCCTAAGGAACGTCAAGGCATTTCGTTGTTTGACAAATTCCTGTGGTTTGTCTTAAAGCCAGTAAATTGGTTTTCAAAACTCACAGCTACTTTAGGTAGTGTTTAGCAAAAAAAAACTTTTTTACAAACAAGCAATCGCAGTGGATTTGCTGTCAATTTTTGAAGAGTTCCGTTGTCTGTCTCCGAAACTCATCATCAGAACTAAATGAAATTTAAATGGGACCATTTCGGAACAACCCCCTTTCGAACAAAAAAAAGAATTTTGTAAATTCGTCAATAAATGACGGAGTTATGCCCGAACATACATAAAAAAAATACAAACATCCGGATTGATAACCTCTTTCTTTTTGAAGTCGGTTAAAACCAATCCGATTAAGATAAGATAATTATTGTCCTCTGTCTAGCGCAGACTTACTCAGTCTGCGCTAGACAGAGGACAATACAGTCCTATCACATTTGACCGAAAAGGGCTTGTACCCTTTTAAAAAATTGATTGAGGAAAACAGCTCTGTCTCTGTCACCTCTGACCTAGACTAGAGCCAAGAGCAAACCCATCTAAAATAAAAATAAAAATAACAGCTAATTGTTTTTGGGGGAGAACCTGTTTAATGTTTCGAGGGGCACAAAAAGAAGAAATCGATGATGTTATTTATTTGACCGACTTCCAAAAGGAGGAGGTTATCAATTCGGATGTTTGTATTTTTTTTATATATGTTCGGCCATAATTCCGTCATATATTGACGGATTTGGAAAATTCTATATTCTCATATAGATCTGATGATGGGTTTCGAACACAGACAACGGAACTCTTCAAAAATTGACAGCTAATCAACCGCGATTGCTGCGATCGTCTATGAATTGTTAATGCAATTTAATGGGAAACCACAACTAAAAAGTGAAAAATAAAAAACTTCTTTGCCAAAAAATAGAACCAACTTCCAAAAAAAGTGCAAAATATCTTTAATTTCGGAAGTCGGTGTCAAAAAACGAAGACACAAAACCAGAAACACAGACTTCCGAAATTAAAGATATTTTTCACTTTTTTTGGAAGTCAGTTCTATTTTTTAGTAAAAATGGGTGCCAAAAAAACGACAACACTAGAATACCCTGCACAAATACCAGAAATCCATATGTATGTCATGACCGTTTCATCAATTAGGTACAAACAGTAAATTAGTCAGCTCTCCGTGTCGTCTTTGACAAAGAAGCGCGATCTATAACAGTTGTAGACACGCTAATTGATCACCAAGTCACAGATCGTGACAAACGTGTTGGAGAAGGTTTAGTATACTTTGCACAAGAGACTAGTGACACCTCTACGGTGAGGTCGCAAGAGGTCAAGTTGATACTAGACGGAAATGCTACTAGTGTTTATTTTCCTGGTATTGAAAGGCAAATATTTAAGTAATATACTATCAATGAATCTTCATTGATAGTTACTAATAAGTTCGATATGACTCTTTTTTATTCAAGGGGCTGTATTCAAGTGTAAGTGCAATAAGGAATATGGACAAAATGGTAATTACCATTGACCTTAGCATTATTATGAGAGCAGTGGTGGGCCAGTGGTATTGGCGGCGACTTACAAGTAAAAATTTGCATCACCACCGCTCTCAAAACGGTGAAGGAAACCGGCATGTCCTAGAACCGAAAGTTCGAAGACATGTGACATCCACCAACCCGCATTGGGCCCGCGTGGTGGATTACGGCCCACACCCTCTCACAGAGAGGAGGCCTGTGCCCCAGCAGTGGAGACATAAAAAGGCTGATGAGGAGGTAATTACCATCTTAACGCCAGCCTGTAAACTTCCTGCCAAGGTCCCGGGAGTGATCGAAGGAGAAACCGTGGCCCTGGTACAGGCAACTGAAGGAACAGGGGTGGGTTTTAGTCAGTAAGAGTCTGACACGCCCTCCCGTCCACCCAGAGTGGGAGAAGTTATTTGATGATTTCCCACCCTAAGAAAAAAGACCTGTAAAGTTAATAGCTTGCAGGGTCTGCAAAGTGCAGACGAGTCTTCATTAAAGACCACCTTCCCGAAATCGTCATTTCAAATAGAAATATGGGACCTGCAGGCGTATTCGCTAACTCAGTTGACATCAATTTGATAGACACTTTGCCGTACATTGCTGCTTTGACGTATTGGAAAACAAAAATGTACCACGTAGTGCCTATTATAATCGATGTCCACCGAGCAATGTACTGCATAGTGCCTATCAAATTGATGTCAACTGAGTTGGCGAATACACCTGCAGGATGAAGAAGGCCAAGAGCTGGATGTTGTGGCGTTACTTGGAACGAACCTGGTGTATCCAGCAATGGACTGCGATTGACTGAGTTCATACATCGGTCATCGGGTGTGTCTCTGATTGTTTTTTTTTTTTTTAACTAGAAGAAGCTGTGGGCCGAAAGGATTGCCTAGAATAAATCATAGAACCTTCTAAAATTATACCCGTTCCTAAATTAGACATATTAGCACTCACAAAACATCATTGTATTAATTAATATGCACGTACGTAAAGTACGTAAAATCAAACAATAAATTGGTATTTGTTTTTCATTAAAAATATTTACTCACCAGCCGTTATGTAAGCAAAGAGGCTGGTTTCGTTTCTCGGTTGGAAATAAAATTAATTAAAAGCTATGTCCAACGTCTCAGATTTTATCACTAATTTTATTGCTAGTGATTAACTTGACTGGCAATCTTTACTAAATGTTTTCTGGTTTTAGTAACATCAATATTGAAAATAGTAGCTTTTTTTTGTGGGGATGGGAAATCATCCAATGACTTCCTGTCCTTCTCCCGTTCTGGGTGGAGCTCCCGGGAGGGCCTGTCAGACTTTTACTGACTAAAACCCACCCCTGTTCCTTCAGTTGCCTGAGTGCCAAGGGCCGTTAGAATAGTAAGGATTTACCTTGTTAGTGCGTTTACGGTATCACTAGACAATCCTAAATGAATGCATGAAAAAAAGCTTACTGTTAGATTTTCTTTTCATACTTGGTTTTTAAAAAAATAATAAATCTTCAGGGATGTCCTCCACTCCTCCGCCTTGGGGCGGGCGGAGATGCGTCAGACTCTTACGGACTAAAAACCACCCCGGTGTTCCCTCGCACACTTCTGTCGGGGGCTAGGTGGTGGGTGCGAATTAGACTTCCGCCACCCCGCACTAGTACCGGCCCGTCGTCTGCGGACCTCGTCCATCGGTGGGGTGTGAGGTTTAAACCGTCGTATCCGATGTCCGCGGTGGCCTGTCGCCCGTCTGATCCATCAGGAGTCGGTAAGTTCAAAGGCGCGGCGCGGCCTGTCGATTAACGGGCCACAACTTAGAGAGGCACTGGAACTACGCGCCGCCATCTCGGGTCCTGATTGATGGGCCGACGCAACGGATATCCCCGAATCCGTGGACCCTAGACCCTTTTTAGGGGGGCTGGAAGAGGGCGTTATCTGCCCTTCTCCGACGGTTTAGGACGGGAGTGCACTAGTCATCTCCCTCTCCCTTTCGCTAAACCACTGCGCCAACCGTGCCGTCAAAGGAATTTTATTTGACTGTGTCAAAAACATAATTAATAATAATATTAATTCCATAAAAGCATGCCCAAACTAACTGCAGTATTGTATTAAGGAAATATGAATTCCATTATGGAATTTAACTCATTTAATTGTCTTGAAAGGTCAGTCTATCAGGAAATATTATATTATTTTTACCTCGCATGACCTTCTTCTCACTATCAATATCTAAAGTTGATTTCAACTAAATTGCATTTTAACCATACAGGTTAACTGGAAGAGAATGCCTTGTGGCATTAAGGCCGTACTACCGGCCAAGTAGCGCCCTCATTGATATCTTGATATCTTGTCCAAACCGCGCTTGTACCCCACGTCAAAACTTTATGAGGAAACCCAATTTCTGACTGTTCGCCAGCTGTATATATTGCACACTGTACTTCATATACACTCTGTTGTACCCGAGGATAGCAGAAAACGATTAGCTACCTCTAGAAGAAACTATGCAGTATGTGAGTCTACTGCTGTGAACACCGTTTTTGCACAAAGACTAATCCGATTCCGAGGAAGTATGCTATATAATAAAATAAATTAATTAATTTCTATAGCCAATTGTTGCAAAAAAGAATGCAAAAGCAAGGTAATAAAGTGGTTGCTTACCTTAAGCTACACGGAAACTGAAAAGTTCCTTGACGTACTAAAATAATTTCCAATATCTACATATATCTATACAATGTTTACTACACAAAAATCACACACATACATACACACATTTAAGCACATACGGTAACCCTATAGATGTACATAAAAAAATATTTTAGTCATATTTATATAAATATATATGTATATTATATATATATCTACACACCTCCTCTTACATATACACACGTCCGTATGCTCTAATGCACAAAGCATGGACTTTTAGTTAAGTTTTCTGATGATGGGGGAGCCTGGAGTTCTAAGATACAGGCCTAGGCTTAGTTTAGACTCCAGATCTCCCACAAATTACATATTTCTATTTTAATTTAAGTACATACTTATGTTTTTCTGCCAAAGAACATAATGGATGTTTGAAGTGTAATTTGTGGAGATAAATAAATAATTTTTTGATTTTTTTTTTTTTATTGAATAAAAAATCGTAGCATAGCCCAGAAAACAGTTATTAAAGAATCCAACGTCACGTTTGTTACAAATAGGATAAAGTATTTTTACGTTGTTAAAACAGGTCTCAGAATGTTTCGTATCCAAAGTAGTAGGCAAAAGTGTCAGAAACGGCCGTTTTTGGTCACCTCCATCACTTAAAGCGCGGTCACTCTCGGACTGCATAGAAAACAAAGAGATGCGTTACGGCAAAAATGCTCGCAATTTATTGCAATATATGAAGTATTATAGATTTACTTAGGATTTACTAATAAATTTATAAAAAATAATCCATCACTGGATGCAGTTTAGCATTTGAAATTGTATGGTATATTTTTTATTATGATTATAATTGATAGTGAAGGGATAAACTGCTTTTAAAGATTTGAAGAGGTATGTTAGAATTTTTTTTTTGATGCATTAAACTATCTTAAATTATGTTTTGAGTTCCATCACTGTATGCCAATAGGACTTGAAAATATCATATCCAATACCTTTAAACGAGCAATTCTTGTATATATTTATATATTTTGTATATATAGTATAATCTGAATCTCGGCAACGGCTCCAACGATTTTCATGAAATTTAGTATGAAGGGGGTTTCGGGGGGGCAATAAATCGAATGATTAGTCAGTTAATGCTACCCACATCTATTCTTCTTAGGGGCTGTTCAAGTATTACGTAAGCAGATTTATTACAATTACTTACCCCCCCCCCCCTCTCCCCCTTGTCAGCAAAAGTAAGCAATGCTCTTACCCACCTCTCCCATGTTTACGTAAACATTGGTATACAGAGTGGTGATGACAATACGACATTAAATTAAAGCTCGCATACCTCAAGACGTTCTCAGTCTACATACAAAAAATTATTTGAATATATCCAGTAGTTTAGTCACAGGAAATTATTTTTCATTTTTAACATTTGCTACATGATGTATCTGATAATAGGGAAACACTGTCAGGTGAACGACCCACATCGGTATAAACATCAAAACATTAAAGTCACGTTGCCAACTCGCTACGAGGACATAAACACTTTCGCCAAATTAGTATTTTCATCTAATTTAGTGAAAATTATACCTTACTTCTGAGTAATAAGAGTCATAAAGCGTGTCATCAGAGTTGGATAAGAAAGGAACGAATGCGGAAATTGCAATGCACTCATAATATTAATAGAAAATTTAGTGTGTGCGAAAGAGATAAATCTAGTTTCGTTTGTTACTTCGCTTTCTTGAAGAAATTTGCTACAACAAATTTAGGTTAGTGTGTCGCCGGCCGCGATCCTGTGATGAGTTACGCGTCCTCGCTTTGTAGTGCAGCCGCGTCTTTGATGTAGGTACTTCCCCGCCGCTCGTGTGTGTCGTGTTTTGTAAATTCATTTACGGCGGTATTAGTGCGAAATTGGACGCTTTATTTTGGTGACAGGACACGTAACGTTTTAATAGGTATTTAGTTAAACAGTGAGTGAATTGTGCGAAATTAGACGCTTAGTTTTTATTGTTTTCGTGTTTTTTTTTTTAATAATCATGCCGCGCTACAATTACACAGCTTCGGAGTACACCGACATGATTTTAATTTATGGGGAGTGTCAAAGAAATGCCGCTTTGGCTATACGGACATACCGAGAGAGGTTTGGAAACACTCGAGTTTTTCCGACCAACGGGCGCACCATTGTCCAAGCTGTCCAGAGGATGCGAGAAAATCGATCCTTAATCCCGCATGTGGATAGTGCTCTTCCACGTGTAAAAGTGACCCTTGAGGAACGAATTTTAAATTTTAATTTAAATGCTGAAAAGTTTTTAGAACTCCTCAATGGACCTGTTTGCGAGTACATGGATGAGCTTTCGGTAACTGCGTACAGGCAGATGTGGTACCAATTAGACGGAGCACCAGCTCATTCAGTGGTGTCTGCTAGAGAGCGTTTGTCTCAAATGTTCGGACAGCAGTGGATTGGCCGTTATGGACCAACGCGTTGGCCAGCCAGGTCCCCCGACCTTACACCACTGGATTTTTTCTTGTGGGGTCATATCAAAAATGAAGTGTAGGTACTCAACAGCTGTTGATACTGTTGATGATTTAAAAGATAGAATAATCATATCTTTTAATAAATTAAAACACATGGCTGCGAATGGGGACCTTTTGTCAGACGTTAGAAATAACCTTTTACGACGGTGCAATTTGTGTATTCGAATTCATGGCGGCCATATTGAAAAACGAAAAATTTAGTGACTTTCATACCTACATCCTGATCGTGATTAATAATTTGATTAATAAATAACACGCGGTTGAGAGATGCCTGATTATTTGGTTAATAATCTGTGATTCAGTGTAATTTTATTGAGCATTAATCCATAATTAAAAGCCAAAAAATCAAGTCGCTACAGGACCGCGCGTTGTTGCCGCTCTTACGACAGGTTAGTGAACTCATATTTATAAATGGTGTTCTATTTCGTTTCTAGTTTTATGCCATTTAGTTTGTTTGAAATTTTTATTTTTTTATTTTCGATGTTAGGATTTTTTTGATAGCTTAAACTTATTCTTATGAACTAGTATTGTCCGTGTTTTCATTTATTGTCGTATTGTCTTCTCCACCCTGTATATTTTTTTTTCTATTAATGTAAGTATTCTGTTTTTTCTATTTATTCATGAGCGTATATAGTACCTACACGTATTCATTATTTGTGGGAATCCCCAAATATGCGTTTTGCTTTCAAGCATAGACAATGTGTGGGTTGCCATATGTGTAAAAAAGTAAATAATTACTGCTGACGTAACCACCATCCAGACCCCCCCCACCCCCATGTCATAAAAAATAAGCAAAGCATACACCCCCGGCCCCCCTATAGTGCTTACGTAATAATTGAAATGCCCCTTACGAGTAGAAAATGTTAAATAAAGAACCTGCTAATCAGTGTTTAAACTAATCATAATTATGGTTATTTTTTTTATAAATAAGGTCCTAAGCCTGCCTATGTACCATTACAGTACCTAAATGAAGTGTTATTAGAGGTAAATATTTTCAGAAAATTAGTTCGAAAATTGGGAGAACTCATTTCAAACGAAATATTATGTCACATTCAATAGAATTAAGGTGGAAGCGCCAGGGTAGCCCGCGAAATTTTAATTTTCTTACGTTTTTTGCAATTTGCAGATCAGTGCTGGGTTGTATCTTGGTAAAAATTTGATTCGCGAACGTAAAAAGTATGTATTTATAGGATTATATTAATTAAAATCACCAATACAACTTTCTCAGTTAGACATTATGCCAAATGTAAGAATTTCATGAAATCGTGACATTTGGCATCAATTCTAACTGAAAGAGTGGTATTGATGATTTTAATTATTATAATTCTATAAATACATGCTAGCAACGTTCGCAAATCAAATTTTGACCAAGATACAACCTGACACTGACCTGCAGATTGCAAAAAACGTAAGACAATTTGAATTTCGCGGGCTAGGGTGGAGCTTTCACCTTAATGAATGAATGAATGAATAATACTAATGATTTTTTTTTTTACCATGAAGATGAACAAAGAATATTTTTGGTCTGGCAACAATCACGCTGCAGACAAAAAGGTAACCAATCATCTGTATAATCTGTTATTTTTTAATTTTTAGTGTATTTTCTTTTTTGGAAGTCGGTTCTTTTTTTTGTAAAAAAGTTTTTTATTTTTCACTTTTTAGTTGTTAAACCCCAGAACTAAAAACCCCAATAACATGGAACGTAGAATTTAAACATACTCGTAATTGGAGGAAACCAAAACGTCATCTATGTATATGTATACATATTTTTCGTATTTATTCAGTCTTTCAAAAAGCGCTGAAGCAATTTCGTTAAAATTTATATAGGTGGTCCCTAAAAATGGCAATATGCCTAGTAAAATTATTCTAAATTAAATTCTGCCAAATTAAAAAAAAAAAAAAAATTATTTCAGACACATTTGGCCCATAACATTGGTAGTAGTACACCTAGAATATTAAACTATGTTACATTTAAAAATTAACTTAAAAGTATGCCATTGTAAATTCGAACATATACACATTCGGCCAGACAATAATTATATTTAATAATTTTTATGCCTTTAAAATATTCGTTTAAAGAAGATTATGCCAAGTGTATTATGCCAAACAAATTTCGGAGCAACAAGATTCTGCCAGATAGAGGGAACCCTATTTGTATACTTAGAATAGCTGTAGCATGCCCCTTTTTTCGGCGCTCATGGTGGTCCTGCTGAACGTAGCGTGACTACCTTCAAGTCGATTTTCTCGAAAACTACTAAGGTACCAATTCTGTTGTTCGAGTACTAATTAGTACCAATTGAGTACTAATTATTTTCCAATTATGGTAGCGATTGGCGTTGGTGGTCCTGCGGTAGTCACGTACATTATTTATTACCCGACTGCCCCAGAAAGAGGGTAAAGTCTTTCGAAGATATCAAAATAAAGGACTCGAGCCACCACGATTCCAAAAGCATAACTTCTTAAAGGTCGGAAATAAAAAGTATAAATTTTCAACTTTTTTCAAAAAATATCTAAAAACAACTCTTAACCACATTCATGACATTGAACTTAATGTGCTAGTTTTAGATTTAAATATTAATTGTATACTTTGTCTGCAATGAACTCGTTTAAAGTCAATAAAATCTGAATTTATGTGTGTAGAAAATACATGAAATACTTAAAAACGATAAAGCGCGACAAAGAATCGTTTAAATACTTGTTAGTGCTTTTAAAAACAGGCATACGAGAAACAACTTCAACAGTTCAATTCGAACTAAATACAGTAGAGAAACTTCAAAATCGGATATATCTGTTTATTTCAGTATGCTGCAAACAGATATTGGTGCGGATTCTCTTTTTCAATAATTAAACTAAAATTAGAGAATCGCTATCTTTAACTAAAAGGCAGTGTGAGAAAAGGACGGCTATAGCTATGAACAAGTTAGAGATGTCAAACTAGTTTACGCCTTGCGCTTCACCGTGTTTTTTGATGACATGTTTTGACGTGTACCCTTAATTTGTATGGAAATATTAGTTCAACTAAATTTGACAGCTCTAATTTACGTCCGTCTCTTTCTTGTTTTATTAGAGAGAAAAAGATAGCAATAGCCTAAATTAAGTTTAGTTTAAGCACAACAGAATCGGCACCACTATCTAAAACAAGAACCTTTACAAGCTTTTATTTAACTTGCAATGTAGTTTCACTATCATATGAGCAGTGGTGGCCCAGTGGTAATGGCCGCGACTTAGAAGTTGTAGGTCTTGAGTTCAAACCCAGGCAGGCGCTTTACTTGGTGTAAATTATTTCATCACCACTGCTCTCAAAACGGTGAAAGAAAACATCGTGAGGAACCCGGCATGTCCTAGAACCAAAAATTCTAAGACATGTGACATCCACCAACCCGCATTGGGCCCGCGTGGTGGATTACGGCCCACACCCTCTCACAGAGAAGAGGCCTGTGCCCCAGCAGTGGGGACATTAAAAGGCTGACGATGATGATGTAGTTTCACTTCCTCTAAACATAGAGTTGAATTTTTACATACTGGTTTAGTTCCGATGATAAGTCATAATTGTAAGCACCCAGGACCTGTATGATCAAGGATTAGCTTCAGATAATGAAACTCTTCAACGGTCAGCAGCAGACGCGAAAAGTTAATTATGATAGCCGGTATAAATGGTTGTTTTAATTAAAATTAGTGTCCGACCGAAAGTTCGGTTTCGGTTTCGGCCGAGTTTCGGCCAAAAATCAAGTTTCGGCGGTAGTTTCGGTTTCGGCCAAAATTGGCCGAAACTTTTTCCGAAACCGAAACTGATTTCGGAAGTTGTCGTATACTCTTGCCTAACTTCGTTTCTCGCGGCAACGCTTTGGCGGACGCTGGCGGCCCTGTTCGGGAATTGTCGTGCGCCATTCGAATAGCTCTGTAGCAACACAACTTAGTGCGTTACCTATCAACTTATCACCCGACGTAAACATTTTTTAGAGGTTATGTTTTGATGCAACTGATTAGTAATTAGTATTTAATGAAACAGTAACAATTAGTGATTTGATTATTGATAACTGATAAACATTTTGCTATGAGAACTTAATTTGAAAAAATAATAAAAATATTATTAATATTTTTTTATATTATATTAAATAAATGATTACAACAAAATGAATATACTGTGTTTCCATTTCATGACCTAATTAATGCAGAATAATGGGTAAAATGCACCAAATTTCAGTATTTTAAGGAATTTTATACTTGAACACGTGAGTTTCGGTTTCGGTTTCGGCCGGAAAACCAGTTTCGGTCGGACTCTAATTAAAATACATAAGTGATAGCCCGATAACAGACCTCGAAAAGCGGTATTTGTAATAGAAAACCGCGACTTTTTATCATTTAACTAACCGATAGAACAACAGAATGGTCATAGAAAGATAACAGATAGCACAACGCGAATTTGAAGGGCATTAATGTGGCGGAAATCCCTCTTTGTTATCTAAGCCAAGATAATAATACCGATACAGTATATTAAAAGAAAATCGGCATTACTTTGATATTATTGAAAATCTAAATACAATATAAAAGTAGCCACTTACTGGGCCTACATAGTATAATTATTTAAATGTACCACGACACGAAAAGAAGAAGAACAAGAATTGGAATCTGATTTGAAGGCTAAAGTTTCTTCGCAAATCGAGATATGGATCTTTAAGTTTAAGGCGCAGTTATTCGACCTTTAATGGTTTTTAATTGAACATCACGTCTAAACGACTAGTCCTATTTCTTTGAAAAAAATATATGTTATTCTAGACAATTTCCGTCGTAATTTAATCTGAGAGTATTTGAATTTAATATGCATGGTGTGCTTGACAAAATAAAATAGTTTAAGCTAGACAGCGTCCACATTTAGATTGTTAATATGTTTAATGCGGAGAGCCACCGCCTCTCAAAATACGAGGATGTCGCAGTTTGTGAGTCAGTGTGTAAATACATATAATAATGCAGCTCTACTATCATCTGGACTGAACTGTTGTTACCATGTACTTATTTGTTAATGTTTGTACTTTTAAGGAAATAAAATTATTATTATTGGAAAGTGTTCTTTTTCTCAGCTCTTGGCTGGTTTTTAGCTACATTTACGGGCCGAAACCAAGTAAATGCAACGTGTGGTGTGTTTATTATTATTATTAAATTATATTTTCCTAACATAGTGTAATTAATTTGTAAAGTTATGTCTAACGCGGATAAAAAATTGAGAATTACGCAAAAACTGTAAAGCGTATTTTTATGAAACCTTCACCATTTTAAAGATCATTTAATTATTTATTGTTTTATGTGTAATAAATTAATAATGCGTCTAATTTCGGACAGCGCTCCTTGATAGGCGAGTCCTATTACTGGGTGGACGTACGACGCGTTACGTGAGCTCAGCACAGAACACGCAAGCCAACCACTCAAGGTCATTGGCAGTTAATAGCGCCTTAAGCCCGTTTTCATTCTACATCAAAATATAAGGCATTATTAATAATTAAAATAACCACGTGATTAATAAACACTGATCGGTATCTAAGCATACCGTATCATAAGTATGCGTATCATAAGCATAGGTCACCGAAATTTATAAATACGGTTGATAATGCCTAAATAAAAGAGCACTATCTTTGCACTGCGCAAAAGTACAACAATATGTAGGCATTACATTTAGGTGTCATTATTGTGTTAGTAAAAGGACATAATGAATGATTATCGAAATTAATTAGGTAATACCTCAAAATCGTTACATGGTATTTATACTTTGGTGTATAATAAATAGAGAATACGAATCGTTTTATCATGCTTAAAACTCTCGCACTATCGAAACAAGTGTAAATTATTTCATCACCACTGCTCTCAAAATGGTGAAGGAAAACCTCGTGAGGAAACCGGCATGTCCTAGAACCAAAAATTTGAAGACATTGTGACATCCACCAACACGCACTGGGCCCGCGTGGTGGTTTACGGCCCACACCCATGCATAGAGAAGGGGCCTGTGCCCCAGCAGTGAGTGGGGCTATATCAAACAAGGCGAAAGAATGAAATAAATTTCGACTGGCAGGAAATGCTTAGGAAAAATTCCAACTCTACACAACATTTTAACCAAGATCAAAAGGCTGAGAATTAGCACATTTTAAACCAAAAATAAAAACAAATCTCACCTGCATAACAGTAACAGCTCCATATGTGATCGCGATCCAGTATATGGAACCAAGGAGCACTCCGCCAGCGATGAAGGGACAGATCTTGTGAGTGATATCTTCCATTGCATCCAAGAGAGCCACAAAAGCTCCCATAGAAGGAAATACTACTATATACTCTGCTTTACACTGTGGACACAACACTTTACGAGATATGTTGCCTCTCTGCTTCTCATCCACCCACCGTTGAAGGCAACTTTGATGCACCTGAAGCAAGGAGAGATTATCTTTGTTATTATGACTGATACACTGATGAATAATAAAAAATAAAAATTGGCACCTGGCATTGAGATTAGATATCGCATCGTTACGCTTAGTTTACACGATTTTTAACCGACTTCGAAAAAGGAGGAGGTTATCAATTCGGATGTTTGTATTTTTTTTTTTTTTTTTTTTTATTTATGTTCGGGCATAACTCCGTCATATATTGACGGATTTGCAAAATTATTTTTTTGTTCGAGAGGGGTTTATTCCGAAATGGTCCCATTTAAACTTCAAAAAGATCTGATGATGGGTTTCGGAGACAGACAACGGAACTCTTCAAAAATTGACAGCAAATCAACCGCGATTGCTGCTATCGTATGTCTATGAATTGTTAACACAGTTTACTGAGGAGCCACAACTAAAAAGTGAAAAATAAAAAACTTTTTTACAAAAAAATAGAACCGACTTCCAAAAAAAGTGCAAAATAACTTTAATTTCGGAAGTCGGTGTCAAAAAACAAAGACACAAAACAGGAACACCACTAGACTAAAAAAAGTGCAAAATAACTTCCGAAATTAAAGTTATTTTGCACTTTTTTTGGAAGTCGGTTCTATTTTTTTGTAAAAAAGTTTTTTTAGTAGGTATTTTTCAGTGCCTAAACTAGTCGTCTTTCCGCTTAATTAGTGGAATCGGTTTATTCACTCGCCGAGGCAATTTTTCTAACAATAAGTACCTAAGAATACAGCATGTATATAAGCAAGGAATTACTCTCAGTGACAAGAACTAAGCAAAAGTTACAATGCCCGAGTAAACTATGAAATAAATGAACGAGGACCAGTAAATTCATACGACACATTCAAAAAGAAAGGCAGTGTGCTCAAGGGCATGAGATGTGACCTTAACTACAAACACGGTGACGATGACAAAGTAGGGTCCTTATATTTCCTATATTATAATATGTTTTTTTTTTTTAATAAGTTTATTACAACACTTTTGCAGTCTTTTTTGTCAGTTTATACATGATGAGGCCGGTGTTTCCTAGTTGAGGTCTTTTAAAGTTCATACAATCGGTACTAGTCAAATCATATGAGAATGGAATGTAAGTTAAACTCTGATGTGGCCTTTTGAGGAAAAAGCCACACAATTTGAGAGGATCTGCCCCCTTAGCCAAAATACTTTTCTGTTAACGTTAACGCTAACGCTTCGTGCAAAATGAATGGCAACGACATTTTGCACGAAGCATTAGACAGAGAACTGTCACATGACTCACGCCCAGTAATGTTTTTTTTTTTTAGAAGCGTTAGCGTTAACGTTAACAGAAAAGTATTTTGTCTAAAGGCTCTGTTCAGTCAGTGCAAGCCTTTGTCAGTAGTTGAGTAGCTTAACATGGAACTGCCAAGGAGCTCAACGAATCAACGAACAATGCCAAAGAAAGAACATTAAAGTAGCTCGCAAAGAGCACTCAAACTGCCAGATATCTTTAAAAATTAAAATAATTAAAAAAAAAATGTAGGTTACTTAATTGTCACAAAAAAACACCAACCATTACAAAAGTCATGGGTCCCACAAAAACTAACAGTAACAAAGATGAAGTAGATAATAAGGGCCGTGTGAAGTTGTTTATCGACCTGTACAGACGGTAAGAATTAGCAATAACGGCCTTTCAGACGTAATTGTAGTGCGAGCTAAATTGAGCAAACACCTTGTGATAACACATTAGACCTAATTACTTAGACGAACCTAAGTCGTAAAGAGTTAGTAGACTACGACCTGGATAATGCCTCGTTAATAAGGATATTAAGAGACGAAATTGAAGACCAATGAATAGAGAATCTGCCCGAGAGTGGACATCGCAGCAGTAGGTAGGACAAAGAACAGTGTGTTTTTAAGAAGTAAAAGTCGGGCAGAGCCCTCTGCCTGCACTTAGACCAGTGCAGAAGACATGTAAGTACGAGGATCTCCATACCAATAAAACAAAAACAACAGTTTCAGGCACTTGATTGGATACTTACTTATCGAGTTGAAATTAAAATACAAAGGTTCAATAAATCGTGACTAGATTGTTGCCAATCAAGAATCATGATAATTATGAACAGACTGTGGATGCTGTTAAAGACAGATTTGACCAAAAGGTTAATATGACTTGTTTGTGGACAGAAACAACTTGTGTTCATTCAAGTCTCCTTTCCAATTCAACCGGCATTTAATAGTTCTCTATGTATTAATGAGACTACAAGCATAGGGTCAATGGATTAAGTACAAAGATCACGGCTGCAGTTGACAATGATTCTCTGTAACCGCTGGATCGATTGTCATTGATGCGACATGTCGTAATTATTAATCAATCGACAAGTGCCTCCACTCAATAATGCAAATACACAGTTTGATACAAATCTAGGACAATTTTATATTATGTGTGGACATGCTAAACATATAACAGTATTGCAGTAGTTAACGTAAACCAGTGTTAGTTGTAGGTTAAGTCCTCTGACCTAGTTATTTTTCACGCTAACTGGATATGAAAATTTGATAGAAAAACAGTATTTTTCAGCACCACAGGCACTATTCAGGTCAGTGAGGTTGAATCGGTTAATAACAAAGTCAATGACATGTTTCTGATTTTATTTTCGATCTGTCGAAGGCTTTCGAATGTGTTGATCACAAATATGAGACACGTTTATGCGGAAATTAAACTATTTCGGGACTCAAGGGTGATTTTTAAACCTTGTGTTGTACTACCAATAACAGGTTTATAAAATTAATGTAACAAAAAGAAAATATTGCGTAAGATCCTGCATAGGTGGTGGTGAGAGTACCCCAGGGTAAAATTGTGGTTACTATTATGTATGATGGTTAAGAAAAGCATACGTCGAACTTAGATAGACGTAAAAGACATTTGGCAGAAAAGGTTTTGCATCCTCAACTAGTTCTTGTGACCTTCACCTTACCAAATCGTATGAAACTGATTAATAAGTACCTAATCTAGAAAAACAAATATCGAATGAAAGAACCAAGTGTTATTTGTAAAAGAAATATGAATATGTTATAAAATTTGGTTCCACACTTACCTACAACAAACAGACGTGTAGATAGACCAACAACTCTATGAACTCTAAAATTAAGTATCAACTTACTAACAACAAAATTAAAGAAAAAAACGTCATTAGAATACGTCAATCAAGATTTCCTTGAAAACTAAGCATATGAATATTAAATCCGATTCAAAAACGAATTGAGTAGGTAATGCCTATACATAAAGACACTAGAGATACTTAAGTGTACTCAATATCAAAGTGATACATCAAGGCTCCCGCAGACAGACACGAAGCGAGAATGCGACAACCCTTTTTTAACCGACTTCCAAAAGGAGGAGGTTATCATTATTCGGATGCTTGTATTTTTTTTTATGTATGTTCGGGCATAACTACGTCATTTATACCGATTTGCAAAATTATTTTTTTGTTTGAAAGGGCTTAATTCCGAAATGGTCCCATTTAAACTTCATATAGATCTGATGATGAGTTTCGGAGACAAACAACGGAACTCTTCAAAAAATGACAGCAAATCAACTGCGATTGCTGCAATCGTATGTCTATGTAGTGTTAAGGTGCGGTTAAACGACTTTTTAATTTTTTAATGAAAAATATATGTGACTGTAGACAATTTCCGTCATAACTTGATCTCAGAATATTTGAAATTATATTTTTACAACATAGTGTAATTAATTCGTAAAGTTATGTCTAACTCTGATAAAAAAATTGAGAATCACGCAAAAACTATAAAACGTATTTTTATGAAACCTTCACCATTTTAAAGATCATTTAATTATTTATAATTTAGTCTCTTGTTTTAGTTTAATACTTGTTGTTTTATGTGTAATAAATTAATAATGCGTCTAGCTTCGGCCAGCGCTCCTTGATGGGCGAGTCCTATTACTGGGTGGACATACAACGCGTTACGTGAGCTCAGCGCAGAACACGCAAGCTAGCCACTCAAAGTTGGCAGCTAATGGTGTTGATTCTGGTAAGCACAAACTAAACTTAATTTAGGCTATTGCTATCTTTTTCTCTCTAATAAAACAAGAAAGAGACGGACGTAAATTAGAGCTGTCAAATTTAGTTTGAACTAATATTTCCATACAAATTAAAGGTACACGTAAAAACATGTCGACTAAAAACACGGCGAAGCGCAAGGCGTAAACCAGTTTGACATCTCTAACTTAGTGCATAGCTATAGCCGTCCTTTTCTCGCACTGCCTTTTAGTAAAAGATAGCAATTCTCTAATTTTAGTTTAGATATTGAACAAGAGAATCCGTGCCAATAGCGCCTTAACACAATTTAATGGGGAACCACAACTAAAAAGTGCAAAATAACTAATTTCGGAGGTCGGTGTCAAAATACGAATACACAAAACCAATAAACACCGACTTACGAAATTAAAGTTATTTTGCACTGTTTTTGGAAGTCGGTTTTTTGTAAAAAAAAAAAAAATATATATTAAATTGTTCTAAACTTATAATCACAATTTATTTGGGGTCGGTACAACATAATCCTTTCCTTCCTTACTTCTATTAGTCGCCATTTCATTAGTCTCTCCCTTCCTAGATATATCCACCCTATTATATAACTCGCTAACCATAAGTTTAGTTTAAATACAGATTATCGGATTCTAAATTCAAATTTTGCATGGACAATTTCGAATTAAAACCTGCTAATCAATGTCGGCGCAAATAAAAATAACCAAGTGATTTGCTTCCCTATGGTTGAGCAAAACACATGGTTATTTTTTATTTATAAATAAGGCCCATCATCTTTCAGCCAGTTCATCCATCGTTTCTTTCTTCCTCTCTCTACTCTTATAGCCATGCATCATTCTACGGATAGGCTACAACACGTTTTCAAGATATTCTAGCAACATTGTAGTCGTTTGATATTGTTGTCGACAACGGCGATAAGGATACAGTAAATTACCCAGGTACGAGTACTTAAGTTCAAACACCTTTAAGGAGCAAACAAATCGGTTATGGAATAAAGATCTTTATGCCCTTGCGGCAAACGACCTTTGTAGTTCGTTCGCCGTTCTTTGTAGGTTTTTGCTGGCCGATTTTGACACTGTTTCGGTGCAGTGCAATGCATCGGGCTAGAAGGACCAATACCCAAATCAATCAATCAATGTACTACTAATAAAAAGAATAAAAAATGATTTTGTTTATTTATAATTTTTTTTTTTTTTTTTTTGTAAAAGGAACACAGATCATTTTAATTAATTGTTAAAATGGTCTGGAAAAATGATTTCCATGATCTATAGAAAGTTACACTATCACAGAGAGATAATTATGCTACTAAACCCCGAAAAAATATACTGGGTCTGAGGGATAACCCACGGGTGCAAAACTGCAGTAAAAAAGCTTATGTAGATAATATACCTACTTTATTGTATACTAAAAAAATTACGAAAAAGTTTTCAACTATGTCAAGAAAACACTGCCATTTCGGAATTTCTTTGGTGCTGTATGCTCAAAGGTAACCATGGCTGTGCTTTATACCGCACTGCACCGAATTATATAGGTGTGCCACAGGGTAGGACTAAATGCAAAATCTATGTAGATTCAATTAAAATATAATGCGCTCTTAACACGCAAGCAGAATGCAGTATCACAATCACTTCGCTGAACGGTATGGTAGCTCAGTCAGGCTCATTTTCTTTATTTATTGAAGTGAAAACTTCTTTAGCCGCGTTGAGTGATTTTTTGGTAGGGGCAAAACAAAACTTATGGGTTTGCGTCACCGCCATGCCAATGTCGTGTTGCGCCAGACTAGTAACGCGCAGCGGCCTGTATATAATTTTTGCTCGTAGTGACAATAGATTTATATTTGCACCGAGTGCAGCCCCATTTTGTGTCCAGGCAGTCTCTGTCCCTTCCAGGTTGCCTGGAAGAGATCGCCGAATGCTATAAGGCCGCCAATGGTATGTTTTAAAACCGACTTCAAAAAGAACGAGGTTATCACTTCTACTAAAAAAACTTTAATTCAAAAAAATAGAACTGACTTCCAAAAAAAGTGCAATATAACTTTAATTTCGGAAGTCGGTGACGAAGACACAAAACCAGACATACCGACTTCCAGAATTTAAAGTCATTTTGCACTTTTTTTTGAAAAAAAGAAAGAAAGAAAGAAAAAAAGTTTATTTCGGTTTTGTTTGTTTTTGTCGGTTCTATTTTTTTTAAGTTTTTTTTGTAGAAGATTTCCTTAATTTGTGTGTATTTTTTTGGTGTACAATAAAGTAAATATAACAGAGAAATGATAATAATTTGATTTTACTTTAAGGCTAGTTTCCTAAAAAATCTAATTAGTCCTTCAGTTAGAATACCAATCGACAAAAAATAAGAACGACAGTGCATTGAAATTTCGCGTGACGTCACACCTCGATACTTTTTGTACCGTTTAGTGACGTAACCAGCCCCCCACTCCTTTTTTTTTTGGAAGGGGTGGGAAATCATCCAATGACTTCTCCTGCTCTGGGTGGAGCAGGAGGGCCTGCTCTGGGTCGAGCGGGAGGGAAGCCACTCCTGAACTTTGATGCGTTTTAACTCTGTCATTTTTAGGGTTCCGAAAGTCCGAATGAAAAAACGGAACCCTTATAGGATCACTCGTGGGTCTGTCTGACTGTCCCTCTGTCACAGCCAATTTGCTCCGAATTTGCTGGACCGATAGAGTTGAAAATCGGAAAATTAAAAATCAAAGTTTTTCAAACTGTGTCGTGTGACATATCAAATGCAAAGGCACATTGTGAGGGTCTTGAATATATTTTTTTTCATAATTTTAAAGTTATTTAAGAAAATAGAAATAGATGAAAAATGACCACCCCCCCTTATCTCCGCCTCCTTATAACCACTGGGCCTAAAATTTTGAATAAAAAATACAGAAAGTAGTTCTTTACTTAATAGATTACAGGAAAACCTATAAGGTGGAGGCAGTTTAAAAAAACCTGAAAAAATATGATTTGTTCGGAACCCTTTGCGCGCGAGTCCGACTCGCTCTTGTCCGGTTTTTTATTGGTTTAGTAAAGCCAAAAATATGTATCCAATATTTTTTAATAATCTAACTTACGGACTAAATAGAATTATTATTTTTAATTTTTATATTATGAAAATTGAATTGTTCATACTACTATTATGGGATGAATAAATAATAAAAATATTATTAAAAATAAAAGATATTCAAAGTTTCAAGTTGTCATTTTTGTCGGCAGTCCCCATGAGTGCCGTTTTTTTTTTGTTTAGACTATGTTGTCCTACTTTTGTTCGAAGACCTCCCCCATACTTTTCCACTCCTGCCTTCTCAAGCCAATCTGTCAGGAACGAGTCAAAATCGTCACGCCCCAGCGTTTCCAAGGCCTGCCTCGGTGACGACTTCCATCTTCAAGTAAAGTAGGTGTTTGGTGAAATGGTGAGTTGTAGGTAAAGTACTTCAACCCATAGATAATTTAATCACGAGTTATAAATACTCAAGGATTTTGATAGGGAAAATATGCCTTACACGGCGTAATGTTAAGGAAATAAAGCCTCAAGGATAATAGAAAAAAATACTATAGAATTAAACTGAGGAACCTTCCTGGCTTTTTTTTTCTTTTGGTTTGTACATTTAGCCAGTGTCAAGTTTAGAAAGCAATTAGTTTTTTAACAGACTTCAACAAAGGAGGTTCTGTATTCTACCCGTATGTATGCTTGTTTGTCCGCGATTTTCTCGAAAACTGCTGATCCGATTTGGATGAGGTTTTCGTTATTCATTTGCATATTTTTCAAGGAAGGCTTAGTAATAATAATACATCGATCTGATGAAGATCTTCGGAGATAGACAGTGGAACTCTTCAATAACTAACAGCAAATGACTTGCGATTACTGCGATCGTTTGTCTATGTATTGTTGTATGTTTTGCAGCATTTGACAGCAAATGTTTCGAGTCACCCTTCTCGGTAAGCTTCGCTAAGGTAGTCAATAGTACGACAATACAAAACGTGAGACAATAAATTGGCATGAAATCAATAATATATCTAAAATAACAGCCACCAACGGCATCAGACGGCTTGAAAAGTGACTTGTTTGAAACTTTTTAGTTAATTTTTACAGTCGGGTTTTTTGAAAATATTCAATTTATTTATGTTATACATTTTGGTGAGTTATATTTTTGGAATCGCCTCCTCAAACCCTTTATTTTGATACCCCCTAATATAAATTCGTCGACTTTTTATTTTTTATTTTTCACAATATTGCGTCTGGTGGTCGCCATATTGTATTTTGATTACTGTCATGTCATTAGTAGCAATTACAAGGTTAAGACGAATCAATTGACGTAAGAATGATTAAAAACGGCTCACGCGTTCAGTCTCTATAGTGCCACAAAGAAACAAACATACATACATACATACATTAATAGGCTGATAAACAAATTACCCTCTCGCATTTCTTTGGACTTGTTCTTCGTGAACATAAGTTCAGTTCTTCTACTGATTAAATTTTGTGTGTGTTCGCTGATGATCTTTTCTTTGTGTTTATAGTTGGGTTTTTCGTTCATTTTAAGGCTTTTTCTGATAGGGAACCCGCTAGATATCGGCAACTACAGGCCTATCAGCTTGCTATCAACAATTTATAAACTCTTTTCATCAATCATCCTGAGAAGAATAGCGCCAGACATTGACAAGAATCAGCCAATAGAACAGGCGGGCTTCCGGCCGCACTTCTCAACAATAGACCACATTCACACAATTGAACAAATAATAGAAAAATATAAAGAATTCAATAAACCACTTTACATAGCTTTTGTGGACTACTCCAAAGCATTCGACAGCATAGTACACCCATCTATATGGACAGCTCTAAGAAACAATGATGTAGACAAAACATATGTCAATATCATAAAAAACATCTATTCTAAGAGTGTTAGTAGAGTGAAACTGGAAAGACAAGGGAAGGAGTTCACAATTGGTAGAGGGGTGCGGCAGGGAGACCCGCTGTCTCCAAAGCTATTCATAGCTGTGCTTGAAAACATTTTCAAAAACATTAAGTGGGATAATAAAGGCATATGGATACTAGATCATAAATTGACACACCTAAGGTTTGCAGATGACATTGTTCTTTTGAGTGAATCTGCGGAAGATTTAGAAGCAATGCTACAAGGATTAAACTTCGAAAGCAAAAAAATCGGCCTACACATGAACGCTTCCAAAACCAAAATTATGTCAAACAGTCAAAAGAAAACAATCAAAGTAGAGGAAAGACCGATAGTTTATACAAATGAATATGTGTACCTGGGTAAATTGGTGTCCTTTGATGCAAATAGCAACGAAAACGAAATAGACAGACGAATAAGTACAGCTTGGAAGAAATACTGGGCCCAAAAAGAGATCCTAAAAGGGAACTACAGCCTTAGTATAAAAAAGACTATAATGGATTCTTGCATTCTCCCAAGCTTAACATACGCTAGCCAGACATGGGTCTTCACTGAAAGGGTAAAAAACAAAATATCATCTTGTCAACATGCAATGGAACGAAGTATTCTGAAACTGAGAAAAATACAAAAAACGAGAAACGCAGACATCCGCAAGAAAACTAAATTAACAGATGCTCTTCATTTTAGTTTGAAACAGAAGTGGAACTGGGCAGGCCATTTATCAAGATATAAAGATATGAGATGGACTTACCAAACAACTAAATGGCAGGGCCCAAAAGGCAAAAGAAATGTAGGAAGACAGAAGAAAAGATGGGCAGATGATATAATAAACACAGCAGGTAAAAGTTGGATGAATACGGCCAAAGACAGGGAAGCATGGAAAGGAATGGAGGAGGCTTTTACCCATAGAGGGGCCACATAACAAAGAAATAGAAAGGAAATAATTATAATTAGATGTAAATTTGTAAGATGTGTTATGTAGAAAATAAAGCTGTAAATAAATAAATAAATAAATAAACAAATTACCCTCCCTGCGTCGCGCAGTGGGTAAAAACTACACCAATTTTTCATCATGATATCCACTAGGAATCAATTTACAAATAATTAAAACAGCCACTGAAATTGACTCGAAAAAATCCAGCCAAAAACCTACTTGGGGTTGGTGCATCACTTTCTCTTCTTCCATTCTCCGCTGCGATCAGCTGGTCGATTCTGTTAACAGCTCACCGTGAAAACTTAGGTGGAGTGAGCGTGAAGTGAACTGTCATTCCACCTTAATTGTATGGATTGACAGCCCACTTCACGTTCACTTCACCTAAGTTTTCACGGTGAGATGTTACAGAATAGCACTACTGTTACATTATCATTCAATCCCTCAGCTTTCATTAATCATTCCATTCATTAAAGAACCAACTTAGCCTAGGCTTTCTGGTACATCACAAACTTTTTTTTGGCACATGGCAACATAGGTTAGATGACAATGCACAAAAAAAGAACTGAAGTATTATATGTATTATTAGTAGGTATGGGTTTAAACGTTGGCTACTATAGAACTGATGCAATCTGATGAAACCTCGTCAGACATTTCTTTCATCTTTGGTAAGATTTCATCAGACTGTTTGAAGATTGCATTTTTAGTCTAACACTTTTCTAGTGGTAACAAGTGGTAGGTATATTATATTCTATTTCACAAAGCTACTTTCTATGACACCAAGCGGTCTGACCTTTTGCACACAGAAAGCAAACTGTACATGAACCTACACACACATCCAAGACCAACCCACCTTCCTGAGGTAGAATCACTACAGAATACAATAATTATTAAAAAATTGCCGAAGTCAAGTAAAAAGCCCTTTATCTTTTCTGATAATTGGCTAAACCTAAGATAATCCAAAAATAATGTATGACACAGAAAAATCTATGACTGTACCTACCTGAGCGGCCCTAATTCTTCATATAAATTAATGATAAAAAATGTCCTATATTCACTTTCCACACACAATAACAAATGAGTGTTTAACAAACTGATAAGGAAGTAAAAACAATCATTTTCGTAACTATCTTGATGATAATTTACATTCAGTGAAGATAAAAATTATATTGTGCCTTAAATAATTGGCGTTAATATAACAGCTACCGTTTGGAGTTTCAACAATGTAATTTGTTAGATATACAGAGGAGTTATTTAAAAATTACTTTTCTATGATTTGAGTTTTTTTTTTAATAAAACATTGCCCACACTAGTAATTTCTCCCGTAACAACACACCCAGTGCTTACAAACATCCAGACCCGGAACAACTATCTGTGGGCAATATTCGTTCCGCACAAGAATCGAACCCGCGACACGCAGCGCAGCAGCCAATCGCTCAGCCACAAAAGAAAGAATAAATATATCAGTGTTGCCATGCATACTGTGTGGCCTATCTGAATTCTGAACTGTATCCAGTTACTTGGTTTTGGATAGGCCATAGCCCCATGTCAAATACTGGTATTTAGCCGCATTTAGTTTGATAGGAAGCCGACAGTACATAGTTGGGAAAAGGATAGGCATATCAATTTTTATCCAGAATAATAATTTTAGTCAAACTTTGCAAGAAAAAAATTACCAAAATTGGTGTTGACTTTATGTAGTTACAGAGGACAAATTAATTGACCATCAATTTGTTTTTTTTAGTAGCCCATTTTAAGTTTTGTTACTTGCAATGAGTTCAATGATACCTACATTTTTTTGTTTTTGTTACTTTTAATTTAGGACACACACACACATCAACAACTGAAGGAACACTACACTCAAAACAAAACGGTAACTTTGGTTGTGGCTATAGCCTCTTTAGGAATAATTTAGTTGTGGCTCTAAGGTTCCAGGCTTTTTTTTTTGTGGGGTGAGAAATCATCCAATCACACCTCCCGCTCTGGGTGGAGCAGGAGGGTGTGTCAGACTCTTACTGACTAAAACCCACCCCTGTTCCTTCCCTGCCCTGAGTGCCCAGGTAACTCTATTTCGAATTTATCCTCAACCCCTGGGCAGGCATCGGCCATGACGGGCCCCGTCATTATTGCTGACAACTCTTTGAGAGGCGCGTGGAACACCGGCGACGTCGACTCTCGGGCCTGGTGCTGATCGGATGGCTAGCTACCCACTACTCACCGTCGGCAGGCCCGGGTAAGGTTCCAGGCTAGACATGTTTCACTAAGAAGTGATACCACCTAATAGGCATCCAAACTGTTATGTGGTATATATGCCATAACATAACATAGAAGATATTATTGACAGTGTTGTTGGTGTAATCCTATGAGGACGCCATAGTCAGGCCGAGTGCCTCAGAAATAAACAAGATTAAAAAATACTACTATACTGCTGACCGGTGACATAATATAGAAAGAAAAAGGAAATTTAATCAAGTCAAAAATTATTACGTTAACCAATTGCTGAATGTTATGAAAACAGAATGCAAGAAAAATACCTCAGTAAAATGCTTATTTATAATCACTGTCACTGTCAATACTCATCAACAAAAAACTTTATCTTTCATCTAAGTGAACAAGAATCTCCAATAGGATTATTTGTTTACCTCTCGAGATGAACTGATAACCTTGACAGGGCATTGACTGTCACAAACTCACAACAAGGGATAAGTGACACACTCATCAATATTCATGATCATCAAAATAGAGGTATTGTATGTTACAGTAGTAAAGTTAATCTTTGTTGTACTTTGTTTTTAATGTGTTTATGAATTTTCATAGACATATTTTTATTTGTATCCATGTTTGTTACTATTAGATTAAAATTACTTATAAGTGTACATTTACTGCTAGATTGTAATAAAATTAGGGTCCATCCTTTGGATGTACACCAGGATGTGGGGAAAAATATATGAATAATTTGCGGTACCCTAACGGGGTTTATACAAAAACCGACTATTATTATGATACTGTAAAATGTGTGATGTGCATGATTGCAAATAAATAAATAAAATAAATTGAGATAATGAACAATAAGAAAGTCCTAATGTTTGTCAACAAACAAGTCTTTTAACATTTCGGTCAACATTTGGATTATGGGGAAATCAAAAACCGGGCCCATGGGCCAGTCCCCTCTTTAATAAATAGTTGGTAAACTGGACTTACATAAAATATTTCCCTAGTGATTTAAATGGAATACCTTCTTACATCCAACAATCCCATATTTATTTTATTTGGTCCAACTATCCTAAAAGGCTGTTTTGCGTGTTTGTCATAACTCACTACTCTTTATGAATTTTATTTGGGATAGCGCAGCACAACCATTGCTTTTAAAAGTTTTAAATAAATACACCCCTATTTCTGTGATCATCTTTTATCACAGGCAATTCATTATATTCTTGGTATTCTCTATTACGGTAAATTTTTATAATTATGTATGAATGAAAAAACCTTATACATGATTCCAGATTAGGAATGCAAAATTTCCATAGAGATTTAGTAATACAATATTGAGAGATTTAGTACAGTGTTAAATATAAACACTGTGCTAAATCTTTCAATATGAAAAAAATGTAGTCTTATTTACGATATAAGACGAAGACATTTATTTATTGCTGTATTCTAAATTCCAATAAGCAACGCTGGCAAGGTAATAACTTGATTTTTCAGCGGTAAAGCAAACTAACAATATTGCGCACACAATTAAGACAACTATTGTTTCCCAATTATAAATCAAATTACAATACAATATAACTGCATAGTAGTGTAAAACAACTGGAGCAAACAACACACACTTTCACTTCCTCACATGTTTATATCATCGGAAGCACGGATTGTGACCGCGGCGATCAAAAACAAGTTCTGACTATGCACTCACCCATTTCGTGGTCCCGATGCATTTACAAGGCTGTACCCATGCCGCCAACCTGTCATCAGCTTCCGTTGCAAAACACACCCAACAAGACTTCGCATTCTCATCCTCAGCAGACTGCAAAGCCTGAGAACTCGCCACACCTGAAGCTGCCACCGACACTGGGTTTTCACCAGACATTATCTCCAACTCCGTTTGTAACGATATGTAGATTCAAAACAGACAAGCGCACCACAACAGTAATTCTCAACAATAAATGACAATGTGCCAATCTTTGACGTTAATAAAACAAAATCATATTTTTCTCCGCAAACGATAAAAATACTTTTGTAATCTGAATCAACAGCTGTTTTTGTCGCAGGTTTTTTAGAAATTTCGTTCGTTTTGACAAGACAGACTGGGAAGTTGAGTCTTCAAAAATGAATGGTCAAAAACGTGAACGAAATAGTGATGCGACTCCAATTGCTGTTCATCGACTTAAAATTACTGACTCTACTAAACTACCAATTCTTGTTTCACTCAACGACGTGAAGCACCAATTTGGTTGAATCGAATTGAATAATTTTATTGATGGCTAGTTTTTGACAGCGGCTTCGTCCGCGTCAAAAATATATTTAACCGAGTTCAAAAAAGAGGAGGTTCTCAAATCGTCTGTAAGTTGTTTTTTTTTTGTATGCTTGGTATGCGATTTCTCCGCCACTTATGAACAGATTTTGATGATTATTTGTTTGGTAGGTCATACTTCAGAGGATGTTACTGGTTCTCTATAATTTATCGAAATTGACTCAGAGCTTTTTTTGAAAAAATCAACAAAATCAAAAAATATGTATACATAGATGACGTGTTGGTTTTCTCCAAATAGGTTCAAATTCTATGATAATGGGGGCACTCGATGCCAGCATGGATGATATGGATAACCCTAATAACATGGAATTTATTAGGGTTATCACTTTGGGCATAATTTTAGTTTTAGTTCTGGGGTACAACAACTGAAAGTGAAAACTTTTTAACCGACTTCAAAAACGAGGAGGTTATCAATTCGGATGTTTATTTATAATTTATGGTATGTTTTTTTTCTTTTGTTGTTTTTTTTTTGTTATGTTGTAACTCCGTCATACATAGACGGATTTGCAAAATTCTTTTTTTGTTCGAAAGGGGTTTATTCCGAAATGGTCCCATTTAAATATCATATAGATCTGATGAGCAGTTTCGGAGACAGATAACGGAACTCTTCAACATGACAGCAAATCAACTGCGATTGCTGCGTTCATATGTCTATGTAGTGCACAATTTAATAGGGAACCACAACTAAAAACTGAAAAATAAAACTTTTTTACAAAAAAAAATAGACTTCCAAAAAAGTGCAAGGTCAAAAAACGTCAAAAAGGTCAAAAAACGAAGACACAAAACCAGAAACCAGAAACACCGACTTCCGATTTAAAGTTTTTTTTTCAGTTTTTTTGGAAGGCGGTTCTATTATTTTTCTAAAAAGTTTTTATAAAAACAAACACCTGTTTTTAACCTGGTTTTAAAAATTGCAAAATACTTTAATTTCGGCTGCATGTATTTTTTTTCTTCATTATTTGACACCGACTTCCAAAATTAAAATTATTTAGTTAAAAATCGTAGACTTGCCGTGTCTGTAGGTACTATAACAGTCAGAAGTCGACTAGCAATCTCACAAAACTATGGCATAGCAATATTAGTTGTACTTATGACCTTCTACATATAAGAACGCACAGAGTACATTATAATATGTAAGAACGTTTTACAACACTACACATTGGTAACTTGTTGCCCGCCTATGATTTTTATTACAAATTTCAATAGGTTTCGTAAGCGTTACAGTGGCCAAAGTGGTTATCACTGTGCCTTGCATGGCGAACGTTCGGGTTCGAGTCTCACATCAAACATGAAAAATATTTTTTAAGTATTACATTTATGGAACACCGCGTCACCGCGCCGCGTCGTGGGCCGTTGGTATTTTTTTTTTAATTCACACTGGCTGTTTATGCACTTAAAGGCTCAATTACACCTTCCGATTTCAAGGGACCCAATTTAGGAACAAACTAACTAGGAAGCAGGAAGCGAGCGATTACACTATCCTAAATTGAACTCCTAAGTCGGCAGTGTTGCCAACTCTTACAAATTCGAGTCCCTAAACAGAATATCAAAAGTCGCTCTAGTCTCTTAAAAACTGATTCTACCAGGAGCGGACTTAAAAATAAAAAGAGCGGACTCAGATTTTTTTTTCTGGGAAAGGGACTTTGTGAAATTTAATTTAATTTTAAACACAAACAAAAATACTACTAGCCCATTTGTAGCGACAAAGTCTCTAAATTGGCAACACTTAGCTCTAAATCGGGGTGATGCGATTACACTATCCTAAATCGTACACAATTTAGGAAGTCAAATCGGGACCTTTCAATCTCACTAAATCAGACACTAACTGCCTAACTGCTATTACACCTTCCTGTTTCATAGAAAGAGTCTGGAATAAATGAGGTCGCCAGTATCGCACCTGTGGCAACCGGCATACTATTACTCAACAGTTTTGATTTTTGGGGATATGATCCAAATCCCAAGTGGGTGGTTCAGTCCCTCGGACGCTACGCAAACACCATGGAAGGCTTCGATGTCCAGTTTCATTTTTAGTTTCAGCTGTCACCGCGTCAGACTCTTTTTTGCCAAGCTGTACAAATTTAGTTCTATTTTTAAAATTTATTCCGGCCCTAGGGAGAGAAAGAGCGTTTTCTACCCGCTACTCAGATCAAACAAACACTAATAAAAAAACAAATACTGTACGGAATAATCTCATTAATACGTCCACCAATACTGCTGAGCGTGCCCGCCTACTGGCTGTGGGTGAGTGGGAGTCGGGCCTTTGGCTACAGGCACTACCGTCACCCAACATTGGTACCATGCTGAGTGACGCTACTTTCCGGATCGCTACATGTTTGCGTCTGGGTGCTCCGAGTGGAGCTCCACATCGTTGTCAATGCGGTGAAGCAGTCGACCGCCTCGGACACCATGGCCTATCCTGCGATAGGAGTGCTGGTCGGATAGCACGGCACGCCAGCATTAATGACATCATCCGTCGGGCTCTTGTCACCGCCGGGGTGCCAGCTGTTTAAGAACCCAATGGCTTGGCACGTGACGATGGGAAGAGGCCAGACGGAATGACCATAATGCCTTGGAAGTTGGGTAGGCCTTTGGTGTGGGATGCAACATGTGTCGACACCCTTGCGCCATCCCATCTTCTTAGCACGGCAGGCTGTGCTGGGGCGGCTGCTGCAGGTGCAGAAAACCTCAAACGGCGCAAATATAACAACCTTATAGGGAGTTACATGTTTGAGCCGTTTGGGGTTGAAACACTAGGGCCATGGGGTCCGAGTGCTCATCGAGTTTGCCGGCATATCAGCAAGCTGTTAGTCGACTCTTCACGTGACCAGAGGGCTGGGCTTTTCTTTGGCCAACGAATCAGCATTGCTATTCAACGTGGCAATGCTGCTAGCGTTCTGGGCACTTTTTCCATTGACAGCGATGTGGATGAATTTTTTGATGCCCAGTGAGTTGTTTTTTCACACGCATTTGTACATGTTAGGTATTATTGTTAGTTTGTATATATATCTTTTAAGTTATTTCTATAAATAAAAATAGTAAACAAACACTACTTTCAGAGTATATGAAATGAAAAAATATTTATGCACGTTCTTTTCACGTGTGACCCTTAGCAAGTAGGCCTAGTCGACTTTTACGTTAATAGTAATATTTCTTTGTTCAATCACTAAGCTGCTGTATTTCAAGGTCCACTGGTTATGATATAAATTAAGCATTACAATTTCGTGAAGTCTCTTTCTCTCGTGTTTTTCTGACGTCAAAGAAACGTCAGTTTTACATGTTTAGAATTACTGAAAAGGAAATGTGGAACTGGAACACAAAGGTTAAAAGGTGGTAAACTCAGGTGGTTGGTTTGGTTGATGTTCTTCCTTGATTTCCGTGTGGTTTCTGATAATACAAATTGAGTTATTGAATAGCTATACATTAATTATTTTAATTTATGAGTGAAACTACATTCATCATCGAAGAAGATTTGGACTTAATTCCAGAAAACTGTAAGTTTTTTCACTTAAAACTTTCACAATTTATATTTACGAAATACTGCCGTTAGTTTCATTTAGATGACTTGTACGCTTAAATTTAAGTTTATTTTAATAATTTTGAAAACACGGAACATACGTGCTCATTCTTCTTTTCTTAATTTATAAGAAATCAATCCCATTCCTTCCATTTACATAACATCGAACATTTGAATGTTTATCTGAAAACCTGTAAAAATAAAGTAAAAACAATTAAGTAATAGTAGTAGTAGAACAATTAAGTAATAATAGAAGTAGATAAGTTAAAAAAAAAATTAAACAAGTAGAACACAGGTAAACGTCACCCGCAATTTGTAAAAAGTTTCCAACAATCCTATTTATATAGTCTAAAGTAAGTTCGACACGGCCAGTTTTCTATTTATTATGTGCATACGCATTTTGCTTCATAAAAATGTATGGTTATAGCCTCATGTATGAAAACATGGTGATACGAGAGGAATACAAGGGCACCTCAGATTTAGAAAACAAGTTGTATAAAACTCTGACTGTGATAGAGTTTCAAGTCAATCAAAAGAGTTATGTTTTTGATAAAATTTTATGAGAACTAATGATACTAACACTAAGCCTCTGCTGTCCGTCTGTTAATCTGTATCTCATGAACCATAATAGGTAGACATACTTGATCAAAAATTTCACAGTGTGTATTCCTATTGCAGCTATAATCCCCCTTCATCCCCAAAGATACAAGAAATGTGATTTTTTACAAGCCTTTAATTAACTTGCAATGTTTGTATGTATGTTGAGGTCAAATCTTGCAAGCTGAATTAGAATCGCTTCCTCATATCATATGGAGTTGAATTTTTATGATAAGCATGACCTGAATCGACATCCAGGATTAGCTCCAGATAAAGGAACTCTTCCATACTCAACAGCATGGACGCGAAATTTTGTGTACTAATTTAATTATAATAGCCAGACTATACGCTTGTTTAAAAAAATGATTTTTTTACCATTAACTTATTACATTCACGGTAAGGAACTTGAACTCTTGGCCAGTTTTCTTGATAAGGATACAGTGACAATTACTATTTATAGGTAAGAATGGATAATTCTCTTCATAATACTACTACAGTCTTTAGGTAGATACCTATTTTCCTTCTCTCACATACCATAGTAAATACTTCAAATAACTAATAAATTGAATCATTCAGTATGAAATGAATGAATTTAGTTAGACAATGTATGTATGGGCAAACTTGGCCAGAAATCGCCCAAGACAGGTCTCTGTTTTACCCCTCATCTCTAAAACCTCTGTTTGGAAGGAGATAGAAGAGGCTCTTGCCCAGCAGTGGCACACCATGTAGGCTAACAAAAAAAATGTAGATAAGTATGGAGGTTTGTCCCTCATAATCCCATAGAAGTTTATATTCTATCGATTGGTGCGAGAAATAGCCAACCATTCTTAGTAAGTAAAAATAAAAATTATAATGTTGGGTCAGAGTTATCAAACATCACTTAACTCTGCAACCAACTCGAAATTTAGTGAGTACCAGGTTCTGAGAATTCAGCTAAAATAGACAATAATTTCGACCTGTCCTAAGCAAAAGAAGTATTGTATGGGAATTGTATTTGTAGCATCATGTGCCACCATTCCCAACCATTTTATGGTTTGCGTCTAAGGTTTATAGACGGAAGTTGTGGGTTTTTAGTATGTAGAAATGGCAGGAAAACCATTGCATGTAGGAAAAACATTTACATAAATACAATCTGTTCCTTGCAGCAGATTAAAATTGCATAAATAATTTGCACTGTGGCAATTTTTATTTATTGTTGTTTCTACAGATTGTATGTAGGTACATAATAGTTAAATAATGAAGAATGTTGTAGCATCTACCTATCATCTAGATTTTAGATAAAAAATCAACTGCCGCCAAGGTATTAATTAAACTCATACGCTGAGATTGTACACTATACGCGTCTACAAGACAAATCATGACGGTGACCGGTTACCCTTGAACAAACTTACAATCGAGAGGGGAATGACGTTTGAATCAATTCGAGAATTAATTCGCGTCTTGGAACGTACGTCACTAGCCAGTACTCGCGAGTTGCGCGGCAAAAGCGCGCGTGCCCACAGTCGCGTTTTCCCGCGCCTTTTTCAAATATCGAACAAGGTACATTTTATTGTCACTTTCACTAAAATTTTGGTGTTGCATCATTCTGCCAGTATACGAACCTGCTTACATGTGTTGTGTCGTTCGCAGATATTTCGTAATCTGTAATCTTGTTTTGTATCTCTTGTGGATGAAATAATCTCAATGTGTTTGATGAAGTGTCCGTATTTTAGGTTTCAAAGCAGCTTTAGTGTAGTTGGTAGGGTTCCGTACCCAAAGGGAAACCAATGGGACCCTATTACTAAAACTCCGGTGTCCGTCTGTCTGTTAGCGGGCTGTATCTCATAATCCGTAATAGGTAGACAGTTGAAATTTTCACAAGGTGTGTATTTCTGTTGCCGCTATAACAACAAATAATATAAAAAAAATTAAAGGGGGCTCCCAGGGGAGCCCTCTTTTACCTATCCTGTGAAAATTTCAACTGAATGATTTTACCTATTACGGATCATGAGATACACAGCCCAAAAAACAGAAAAAAACACGTTTCTAGAAACGTGTTTTTATTGTTTTTTTTTACAGTGTTTGATACTACTAACCCTTCGCGAGTCCGACTCGCACTTGGCCGGTTTTTTTTTTTTGCGAACTTTGCTAATTTCAAAGTTTGCCAACTTACTAATTTTTGCGTAGAATCGACATAATTAATGTGATTATTAAATAATATAGTTTATTTTAAAAGTATCGTTAATATCTACATTTTGTAAGTAGACGTTTTACCAGCTAAAGTGTATGTATAAACAACGACAAACATCCATCCATTCAACTTGAATGATACAATGAGGCGATGTTAACACGTATTTTTCAAAACATCTTTGATAATAGTGATGTTTTGTTGCATACAGGTGGATATGCAAGTTACGGAAAAAATGCTAGGTATTCTGTTGCTATATCTAAAGTGTGTGTCTCTATTAGAATCCCGATCTTTGGGTACCTATTTCCATGGAAAAGCACGCCACACGTGTGCTCCACGCGTTATTCTATCTTTGTTTTTATTTATAAAACACCGTTGGCCCACACTAGGAATTACTTCTGTATTGTGGGTGCATTCACAAACATGTAAAACTCTCATGCACAAGATACCTAGACCTGGAACAACTATCTGTAGTAGGCCATAAAAATATTTGTTCCGTGCGGGAATCGAACCCGCGACACGCAGCGAAGCTGCCGAACGCTCAAACACTGCGCCGATATCTAATAATCTAGATTAAATATGTTCCTTGCTAATAATTGACTAGTGACGTTCTCGATCTCAATGAAGTTCATTCAAGTCACAAAAAAAAGTCCCGTCAAAATACATATTTGAACACCCAATTCATTGCCTCTTTGGCAAGAATCTGCAAAAAAAGTCATATGACTGAATGTTTTTTTAAACGTCATGTGTTTTGCTGATTACGTTGGAAATACCTACCTTTCGAAAATCCGTGCGCCGATCTTGAGTGGATCTGTGATCGTAAGGTCATATATTAATAATCATTAGCAATCCGGAGTACTTATTGTTAATGGTCCTAATTACTACGTGCCCTCAGCTGTTATTGTTCGGATCAGAATTGCAAAAGACTGGTTTGTTTACTGAGGGGCTGACTGCATTGCACACCGTACTGTCTGCTTTAAAGGAGTGGTTTAGTAGTTATTACGCCACCTCTATGTGCATGTGAATGTTCGAAGCATTACATTGTTACACTTAGTGGTTTGCTCAGAGTACACAAAGAGCTTTTACATGTCCAATCCGCCCCGAAGGACCAATCTTTCGAACCGGATTGGCCATGTAAAAGAAGTCGTCCTCTAGTCTAGTGATACCAGTTACCAATTTTTATGGCTGCAGGCTGACACCTAATAGCGCTCATCCTGACTACATTTAGACCAGCATCATCATCGATGAACTTTAGAGGTCCATAAAGTGGTCCTACAGGCCAGTCAGGTGTCCGATTGTATTTTGGTCAAAATATGATTCGCGGCCGTAGCAAGTATGTATTTATAGAGTTATAATCATTAAACTCATCAATACAACTTTAACAGTTAGAATAGATGTCAAATGTAGTATATTTCATGAAATCATGACATTTGGCATCAATTCTAACTGAGAGAGTTGTATTAATGATTTTAATGATTACAGTTTTGTAAATACGTACTCATATTTATAGATCATATTTTGACCAACATACAACCTGATACTGACCAGCAAATTGCAACAAACGTAAGAAAATTTGAATTTCGTGGGTTACCCTGGGCAACTACCACATCTAAAGAGAATTTGCTCATTGAACATTTTGTTGGGGAGTTTGTTGAACCACTTCTTCTTTCCAGATAAAACTGTAGGAAGTGATGACCCCTGACCGGCGCGTTTTTGGGGGATTGTCTATGTGGAATTTTGATGTTCAAGAAGTGCTGGCTCTAAGCCTAGTTTGAATAAATGACTTTTGATTAAGCTTATTTGCATCTTTTGTAGACGCTTATGGGCCTATCTCCCCATAAGTGGCGCCCTCATTGAATAAAAATTCGTATCTTAGCATAGAAAATAAAGATTATAGAATCCTGTGTTGCGTTTGTTACAAAGAGGATAAGGTAAAAACGGCCGTTTTTGGTACTTTTGCCTACTACTTTGGATACGAAACATTTTGAGTATTGTTTTAGCCACGTAAAAAATACCTTATCTCTTTGTAACAAACGCAACATGTGAATCTATAATCTTTATTTTCTACGCTTTGCTACGATTTTTTATTCAATGAGGGCGCCACTTGGCGAATATATACGCCTTAAAGTTCTGTAAATGTGGAGAGAACTTTGGAAGTAAAATAGACAGAGAATTTTAAATAACTATCTTTTTCCTGCGTATCCGTCTCCGTGGTCTCCTATTTCTGTGCAGTTTTTGGGATAAAAAAATAAATTATGACGATAGTGTAGGCTACAATCAGTGAAATAATTTTCGGAATCGGATCGGTACTTTCTATAGGTACCGATCACCTACTAACAGACAAACAATTTTTCCTCTGTTAGTTAGTTTAGAATATTAGATTATGTGGATATTATTGTATTCTTATAAATTATGCAGATTATTTTATCGTGATGCAATCGTTGGAATATAGACTAGAATCATCATTAATTAATGTATTGTTGCGCTTGCAACATTATATAAATTAATGATAACTATCATCAGTTTTGACGTCAGTTTATTCTTGGAATTATTTACCTACCTTTTTAATGTCTGCACAGTTTACAATATCCTGATACCTACAGGTATCCATCGATTCTTTGAGTTTAATATTGCTAAGGGGAAAATACGAAAATTTTGACCAAACTTAGAATATATTGCAACCTTTCAGTCAAATTGATTGATTCTCACAAACAAAACTTATCAATTTATTGCATTTGAAGATTTATCTCAGACATAATTAATGTTGCAAAATATTTCTCGAAGACCGGTTTTTAACCTTTCCATAAAGATGAGGTTTCCGTTATGTATTTATTTTATTTTGACATTCCGACTAAAAAGTTTAACTTGAGCCATCTTTGTTAATGACTCATTATAGGCCTACCTCCCCGTAAGTGGCGCCCTCATTGAATAAAAATTCGTATCTTAACATATAAAATAAAGATTAAAGAATCCTATGTTGCGTTTGTTACAAATAGGATAAGGTATTTTTACGTTGTTAAAACAGGACTCAGTGTTCCGTATCCAAAGTAGTAAGCAAAAGTGTCCAAAACGGCCCTTTTTGGTACTTTTGCTTACTACTTTGGATACGAAACACTTTGAGTCCTGTTTCAACAACGTAAAAATACCTTAAGCTCTTTGTAACAAACGCAACATAGGATTTTTTAATCTTTATTTTCTACAAGTTGCTACGATTTTTTATTCAATGAGGGCACCACTTGGCGGATATATACGCCTTAAGAAACTTGATGCTGACGTACGCAACTGGAATGACGGGTTCTGGGAAGTTAATCTTTTAGGTGATCATAATAGGATAGGTATGAGGATATCTGCATATATTCGCTCCATGTAAAATACTGGTATTGAGCAGCATCCGGTTAGACTGGAAGCCGACTCCATATATAATCGTTGGGAAAAGGATAGGAAGATTGATTGACGAGGAAACCTACATTAATCCTACTAATATTATAAATGCGAAAGTTTGGATGAATGTATGTTTGTTACTATCATACCAGAACGGCTGAACGGATCTGGATGAAATTTGACACAGAGATAGATGAAAGTCTGGAGAAGCACATGGGCTATTATTTATATTGGGGGAAGTACTAATTCCACGCGGGCGAGCAGCTAGTGCCGTCTTCCAGTCTAACCGGATGCAGCTGAATACCAGTATTTTACATGAAGCGACTGCCTATCTGACCACAACCCTACCCTCGTTACTGGGTAATACGATACCCCTTGGTAAGACTGGTTGTCAGACTTTCGGGCTTCTGACGACTTGTTACGACTGTCAAAGATCCACGATTGACAGCCGAGACCAACAGCTTAACGTGCTCTCCGAGGCACGAAGGAGTCTCGGTATGTAATGATGGTCACCCGTTCATGGACCAACCCCGGCAAGCGTAGCTTAACCTGATGGAGCGACCCGTGGGGCTGTTATTACTTTAGCCACGAGCTCCTCAGTTATCTTAATATGGATGTGCCTTTAAATCCCACTTAGTTGGAATTTACGGTCAATTTGATTCTAAATATTTAAAGTACTAAAGTACCTGGTAAATGCATTGTTTATTGTGGCGATGGTTCACGGTCGCATTTTTAGAGGTTTTTTGTGATTATTTTATTAAATTTATATGAAAGTACTATTTTTCTCAGTCTATTAACTAGTCACTACTAGAAAACTTATCTAAGTTTAAAATAAAAAGTATTAAGAAGTATTTTTCTAAATACTTTACAATATAATAGTATTACTTGTGTAAAGCCACAAAATTATTTTTATAATGAATATTTTCAAAGTATATCAATGAACCAAATATTTATTTTTGTCAGAAGAAAACATTTGATTATAATAACAAATCAGAAAGTTCCGCTTCCCACAAGGCTTATCCATATTAATACAATGTTTTCAAGGATATTCACCCTAAATTACACTACATATTATTATTATTCCGATCACTACTGCTCATAACTGACTTGAATTCTGAAAAATACTTCAACAATTCAAATTGTTGACACACACTTTCTAAACACAATAATTTTATTTTATTATGATGCATTCGGCTAATAATAGAATGCTAACAAATGTTTTGGTTACCTCCCTTTTTTGCCATTCTACACGTTATCTTGAACTAAATACATACTTATAAATAAATAAAAAGTCACACGCTATTTAGAAGAAATCTAAGTAAACATGTTTATTCATGATATTACGTGATTATGAGCACATGACTAATATGAAAATCACACCCCGCCAATATCTCATACATTTTTTAACTGATGGGTTCGCGCTTGACCACTATCTCACCTGATGGTAAGCGATGATGTAAGTACGTACTGCTGAGTGCTTAGAAGTAACTTATTTACTCTTTACTGAAGGCCCTACTAACGGTCCAGTGGCCCCCTGTTTTAACAACGTAAAAATGCTTTATCCTCTTTGTAACAAACGTGAAGTTGCATTTTTTAATATATATTTTCTGTGCTAAGCTACGATTTTTTATTCAATGAGGGCGCCACTGGCCCGTTAGTAGACCCTTAAGGAGATTGCCTAACTGGTTGGTTTTCGATGTCGGTTGATGGGGGTGAATATTCACGCAAATCTTAAAGGTAGAGTGACACCTATATTTTTGATTTAAAAACTTCCTCGAGCGTTTTTATTTTTTTTAATTGAACTAAACTGAATTACTAAAAAAGAAAAACTTACAGACCTAGATTAAGGTACACTGAATCTAATGAGACCAAAATTATCTAATTTCGTAAAGGTTGGGTGGGTTCAAAAAGGTTATCGGCCGAAACAATATTTCAAAAAGGAAATGTAGGTAATTGCCTCCAAGACTTGCAACTCTCGCCGCGTAAGTATCGGCGCTTCACATTACTGGCGAAAATTTACCAAAGTTTAGTCGAACTAAAGTTACACGTACGTGTACCTTTTGTATACTAAATTTTAAGCCTTAGGGTTCAGGGAATAAAGGCCTGATGTTATATCACACCTCTCTTTCAATTTGTAACTGCCAAAAACTTCAATACTTATTTTGCCAATCTTACTGCAGGATAAAGTAAGGAAATTTGCTGCCTTTACTTCCGTTCATAATTACGTTAAGTGGCTAGATATTTTTAATTACAAAGTTACACTAACTACTGTTTTACTTACTTACAAAAAATAAACTGATATTAGTTTCGATCAAAAATGTGGTATTAATATATTATGTATTAATCAACTTGTACCTATTATTATGTTTTAAAAATGTAGGTATCTAGCTATGTACAGTAGGCCTCACATCTGTAGTAACAAGTAGTTCACTTTTTAGCTTTTGTACCCCAGAAGTAAAACTAAATATTAAAGTTATACCCGAATGGATAACCCCAATAACATGGAATTTGAACATTTTGGAGAAAACCAAAACGTCATCTGTGTACTTATACATATTTTTTGTTTATGCTGATTTTTTCAAAAACTGCTGAATTGATTTCGATAAAATTTATATGGGACCATATCTTAAGTATGACCTACCAAACAAAAAAAGAATAATCAAAATCGATTAACAAATGGCGGAGATATCGCGTAACAAACAAACAAAAAAAAACGTACAGATGAATTGATAACCTCCTCTTTTTTGAAGTCGGTTGAAAACTAATATCGACTGACCGAGTCATTCTTTGAAATTCCGTACTTACTACGCTACTAGGCCAGCTAAATTTTATATGCGGCCGGGGAATTGTTACTACAAACGTGCGTAAACTGATACCTGGCTGTATGCTAAAAATAGTACCTAATCTAGTACAGTTTGCAGCCTCCATTGTAGTGTTATATAATCTAATGTTAACGAGATAAGATTTCTGGTGACACCAATTGGACTCAGTTTTATTATACGTTAACACATAGACTTCACCTATAATCAGAACACGCAAATCAACAAAGTTAACATAGCATAATCAGCCTGTAATGTACCCACTACTGGGACACAGCCTCCTATCTGTGTTAGGGTGTGGGTCGTAAACTCGTAATTCACCACGCGGGCCCAGTGCGGGTTGGATGTCAATGTTTTGACGTCTGGCATTTAATGGGACCCATTTGATGGTTCTTTTTGCCCATTCCTCGTTTGATATGCGGCAGAAATATCCGATCCTTTCCCAGATAAGCTACGCGGCTTTTTTTGCAAAGCACTAAATTAAATGATGCTGACACCTAGTCGACTGTGAAGAAACTGGATTTTACTTGAAAGCTGTTGCACTTATTTGCCTGCATAGAGCAGTGTTCTCAATTTATGAATGTCATCCGAGTGAAAAACCATAATTCTTAATTATGGTAAGCAATAAATTTTAGGATCCATAACTGCATAGCAAGACGGATGTCAGGATCTTTACAATACTATAATAATAATTACACACGTAACACACATGTTATTTACGTTGCTCATAAAACAAGTTTCCTTTACGTAAACAAATAAAGACGGATTTGAAAACTAGTTCTACATACTTATAATAATTAAGTTTCTCATGTGGTCCTTAGTTCCGCAGTTTCATGGTCCTTAGTTCCTTACGACCCAAAGTACTTCTTTTTTTGTTTGTGGGAAATCATCAAATAACTTCTCCCGCTCTAAGTGGAGCGCGAGGGCGTGTCAGACTCTTACTGACTAAAATCCACCCGTGTTCCTTCAGTTGCCTATGCCAGGATCGCGGTGACTCTTTCAAACACTCCCGCGACCCTGGCGGGATGACCCAAAGTACTTGGGGACATGTTTGCCATTTGTACTTGAGTCGAATAAGTACTTGGCGACACGTTTGCCATTTGAACTTCAGTCGAATATGTACTTTTTTTTTTTTTTTTAATCTAGTTTTGTTTAGAGGCTTTTATCAAAGATATGTCAGCCCCATCGTACCCTTTTACAGTAATTGACTTACTTAAACAGTATTAATTTATAATATCACTTAACAGTTATTGAATTAGAGTTTTTCGTGGAGGACCATAATTAAATGGCACAACTTTTTAATTATCTCCGAAGATGGAACAGATAAGATGGATTGTATTATGCCTATATCAAATTTATTTATTTTAAATTCCTTCACGAATAACTCGCGTTCTACTCCGTTTCGAGCACACTCCATCAGCAAATGCTGCACGTCCTCGATTTGATTGCAAACTGTGCAATTAGGAGAATCAGCCTTTTTCATAAGAAAAGCAAACTTTGCCGATGGATAGTGCCCAGAACGGAGTCTTAATATCAATTTAACATAACTTCTATCTAATTTAGTATCCTCAAACCAGGGAACACGAGATGGTTGAGCTTGAATGCTTTTGTACCAAATACCTTTATCCAGAGACATGTTCAAAAAATGTTGTTTCCATAGTATATGTACTTGGGGACATGTTTGCCATTTGTACTTTAGTCGAATAAGTACTTGGGGACATGTTTGCCATTTGTACTTCAGTCGAATAAGTACTTGGCGACATGTTTGCCATTTGTACTTCAGTCGAATAAGTACTTTTGGACATGTTTGCCATTTGTACTTCAGTCGAATAAGTACTTGGGGACATGTTTGCCATTTGAACTTCAGTCGAATAAGCCAGCCTGTAATATACCAAAAGATCCTCCCAAGTTACAGAACTCCTGGACTTCTGCCTGTCCTGGATGTAGACTGCATTAAGCACGCCCATTATCTGGGAAGAGTGTCTGAAAAGATATGGGGGATGCTTTTGCCCGGCTGTGGGAAAATCCAGGCTTACAAAAAAAACTGGGATGCTAGACAGACAATCAATTAATTAAAGGCTGCCTGGATAAGCTTATACATATACTGAATCTCCAGTTCTTCTTTTTTACAAATGATAGGCTCGTGTTTGACTATAACTCACCTGATCATCGATGATGTGGTTGACGATAGAGCTCGCTTGCCTAGAAGCAACCTCTAACTCTTTACTTAAGGTGAATGCTCCAGGGTAGCCCGCGAAATTCAAATTTTCTTACGTTTTTTGCAATTTGCAGGTCCGTGTCAGGTTGTATCTTGGTCAGTATGTATTTATAGAATTTCATAGACAGTGCCATGACACGTGACAGATAGTGTTATGATTTCATGAAATACTTACATTTAGCATCAATTCTAACTGAAAGACTGTACTGATGATTTGAATGATTATAATTCTATAAATACGTACTTGCTACGGCCGCAAATCAAATTTTGACCAAGATACAACCTGACACTGACCTGCAAATTGCAAAAAAACGTAAGAAAATTTGAATTTCGCGGGCTACCCTGGAGCTTTCACCTTAATTAAAGATCTCAGGTTGTAGCAACCAGGAAACAAACTCCGGCAAGGAATTTCTCGAAACAGTTATATAACATAGCATCATGCTTGTCTGTATTCCTCGTGTTCTGTTTAAAGTCGTATCGCATTAAAAACATGTTTCAGCAACTTTATGAGGATAACGAGTAACATTCTGAATTTTACCTTCAAAACATTGAGTGTAATGTTCGGTTAATTCTGGTAGGCTAAACTTGGCTAAACGTCAAAAAAAAAATCAGATAAGGTTTTAGCAACCATTACCAAGAAAGTTGGCCATGTGAAGTGAATCACTTCTGATTTTGTCACGTGCTTCAGGAGCCATGTTATAAGTCACGTACGCCGAGACCCCATGACCGAACTGTTCGGTAAATTAAAATAAATAGTCGTAGTGAGAAAACACAACCAAAATAGTAGTCTAATTAGATTGTTAGCAATTTTCCTGTCGTAATACTCGTATCAAGCAGAAAATGATAAGCCGCAACTGAAATTACAGAAAGTTTTCCTATACACAAGTTACACAACAGCATAACTCGCCATCCATATTGCTTAGTTTGAATACTGGTAAGCGGATTATAAGTTCAAATTTCAAACCCTAGATTTTTTTTTTTTAATTACGCATCGTACAAGTTAGTGTTTAAGCTCACGATAATTAAAAAAAAAGCTTAATTTGGTTTTGTGGTTTTCAAGTACTTTACGTCTTTGGACATACTGAGTTTTGTTTTATAACATCAAATGCTATTTTAAAATCTTTGGATTAACCGTTACTTAACGGTGAAAAGTTGACCAAAATACAAGATGAGACGTCAAACGGGTTCCTAAAATTCGACTCGAATGAGGATAAACGAAAAACGCTTGTTTCCCTACATATTTATGCTCACTATGACGTAATCTTTTTACTCCTAAAGCAATGTTGACAGATTGACTTGGCTAAAATAAGAATTGATTGGGAATTAATAAGTTTGTTTTCCTGCGACCTGGGAAATACGTGATGAGTTGATGACGATTGCATGCAAAAGCGAATCATTTCAATCATTTCCTAATATCGGTGGTTGGCCAACTGGAGTAGTTAGTAGGGAGTAGGCAGGACAGGACTGTCCCAAGGGATGTGAGGGGGTTTCGGGGTAGGTTTTTAAAGCGCAGACTTTTAAAGGTTTTTAATTGAACATCACGTCTAAACGACTAGTCTTATTTCTTTGAAAAAAATATATGTTACTCTAGACTATTTTCGTCGTAATTTGATCTGAGAATATTTTAAATTATATTTTTATAACATGGTGTAATTAATTTGTAAAGTTATGTCTAACGCGGACAAAAATTGAGAATCACGCAAAAACTATTAAGCGTATTTTTATGAAACCTTCACCATTTTAAAGATCATTTAATTATTTATAATTTAGTCTCAGTGTTTTAGTTTAATACTTGTTGTTTTATGTGTAATAAATTAATAATGCATCTAATTTCGGACAGCGCTCCTTGAATTCCTTGATGGGCGAGTCCTATTACTGGGTGCCCATACGACGCGTTACGTGAGCTCAGCGCAGAACACGCAAGCTAACCACTCATGGTCGTTCGCAGCTAATAGCGCCTTAAGAGGTCGTCGTCACGGGACCCTTCCATGTGTTGATGATAATCACCGGGGTAGTTTTAGTGAGGTAAAAATCCCACGGTAATCTCAAAACGGAGAAGGAAAACATCGTGAGGAAACCGGCATGTCCTAGAACCAAAAATTCGATGACATGGTGACATCCACCAATCCGCAATTCCGCATTGGGCCTGCGTGGTGGATTACGGGCAATTACGGCCCACAACCCTCTCACAGAGAGTAGACCTGTTCCCCAGCAATGGGGACATTAAAAGGCTAATGATGAAAAATCCCACTCCCTGGTCTTTTCCCCAAATGACCAGGCGCCTATTGGAGGTTTCCCTTCGATAACAAACTAAATAAATGGTATAGGACTGTGCTTGACAAGTCAGTAACACCCAGTTTCAGGAACAAATTGTATTTAACGCCTGACGCAAAAAGAGGGGTGTTATAAGTTTGACCACTATGTGTGTGTGTCTGTATGTCTGTTTGTGGCACCGTAGCTCTTAAACCGGTGAACCGATTTGAATGAGGTTTTTTTTTATTTGAAAGCAGGTTTTCTAGCGATGTGTCTTAGACATGTTTTATCATTACCTTCGATAACAAAATAAATAAATGGTATAGGACTGTGCTTGACAAGTCAGTAACACCCAGTTTCAGGAACAAATTGTATTTAACGCCTGACGCAAAAAGAGGGGTGTTATAAGTTTGACCACTATGTGTGTGTGTCTGTATGTCTGTTTGTGGCACCGTAGCTCTTAAACGGGTGAACCGATTTGAATGAGGTTTTTTTATTTGAAAGCAGGTTTTCTAGCGATGTGTCTTGGACATGTTTTATCAAAATCAGTTCAGCCGTTTCAGTCATCAGCTTTTTTGTGTTTTTTAAATGTTCGCTTTTATTTTAAATGTTGGGGGTTTTTTGAGTTTTTGATTTATTTACACAAAATATTGTAGCATACCTAATTGTCATTCGCTCGTAGAGTACTGTCAAAGTATTTGCCTATACTCTGTTTTGCTGTTAGTTAAACGACTACTGAGCTTGCGTAAAATTTATATTTGTAGATACTAGATAGACTAGTGACCCACCCCGGGTTCCGCAAGGATGCAAATTATAAACTAAGTATATTATGCTTATTATCAGAGGTCGGAATTAGGTAGAGTAATTTATGTACTGACACTGATTTCATACAGCGAAAGAATAAAGGGGATATGTCTCAAATCCCGAGATTAATTTTAAAGAGCAGATAAATCCCGTGATTTATTGAATAAAAAAGCTATTTACTTTTATACAATTTAAACCACTGCACGCGCGACGTTGCCAAATTTACATCTACGACATCGGATGTCCGAAGTTGCAAAATTCCAATGCGCACACGCGCGATGTTGCCACATTTATTTATTTGTAATATTGTTGGCCATACGGGATTGTCCATTAGAAATCCCGGGAAGATCCATATTAATATCAACATTTCGATGCAGATAATAAATAACTCTACCTAATTCCGAACTCTGCTTATTATAATTATATAATCATAAAGAGCGATAAACGAGGAAGGGTATAGTGAAAAAACCGTATCAAAATCAGTTGCGTGGTTTAGAAGAAGTAAGCGGAGAAACCAGTGACTTTGTTTTATATAATATTTAATAAAATTAATAATACTATTTAGAGATTTTGAGAATAATTTTATACCTGTGTCAGTTATTTTCAAAAACAATCCCATTTTATTTTTTAAATATAGCGGATAATTTTATCAGCTCTCACATGGCATTTTATACTATTTAATAAAATTAATAGTGTTATTTTGAGAGTAATTATATATGCCAGTCATTTTCAAATATTATCATTTATCACAATTGTTTTCATTTCGAAATAAAGCTTATAATTTTATCTGCTCTCACATGGCATTTCATCAAAGTCAACAATGACTATCTATCAGTGACTTATAATGTGTCAGGCCAATAACCTGACTGGTAGTAATATAGTAGGCTTAGGTTTAGTTCGTTATCTAGATTCTGTCGCGAGTTGAAACGTGGGTGTGAGAATATTCATAGTTCAATACAATGAATGGTTTAAAATCCAAGGATAGATTTTATAGAGTTAAAAACTATTCTTTTGGTTGGTTCGACAAAAAAGTGGCATGAATAAATTATGCAACCTAAATTATTTAATTTATGATGATATGTAATTTTTCTATTTTTCTTTTAAAAAACGTTGCCCCATACTTAGGAATTACTCCTTTTTCGTGGGTGCGCTCAAAAATATATTAACTCACATACAAAAGACACCCAGACCCGGAACAACTATCTGTAGGCCATACAAATATTTGTTCCGTGCGGGAATCGAACCCGCGACGCGCAGCGTAGCAGCCGAACGCTCAACCACTGCGCCAAGAGTGTCGTTAAATTTTTAGTAATCTTAAATCGCAGAACACAACACAGTTGATATTTTTGCTTATGTTATCTAGACGACTAAGTAGTTAATTTAAAAATATAACATCAGCCTTATAATGTTCTCAACTTCCCACTGCTGGGACTCGGGCCTCCTCTCTAAGAGAGTAAATGGGCCGTAATCCACCACACAGGCCCAGTGCGGGTTAGTCAATGTAAAAAATGTAACACAAAAAATCGTGTCTGTAGGTCTGTCAAGTTTTCATCGTGTCTAAACCGCTGAACGGATTTTGATGAAACTTTGTACAATTAATAAACTATGAGCTGTATTAGGACAAAGGATACGTATTATAATCCCGTTATTAAGTTCCTTTGAGATAACAAATTACTTATCGCTCGGGAAGAGACACGGACCGAAGCTAGTAAGTATATGTATAAAATAAATACTACGTCTTACGTTTTAGCCTTGAAGATATGGAAATGCGCGTGATTGTAAAACTTATCATAAAAACTATTTTAGCTACGTTGGCTGTCATGTAAGATTTAATAATCTATGCATTTCCACACAACAACACACCATAACAGTCGTGGGGGGGGCTCATTAATTTTTTTTTTCTCTACATTGTATAAATCAAAATCGCTTTCCGCGTTTGTATGTTTCTCCGCTAACTCCTCCTAAACCACGCAACGGATTTTAATGCTGTTTTCACTAATAAAAGGAGCGATAAAGGGCGAGGCCCCATTAGTTGCGCTGCGTTGCGTCGCGTCGTCGCAACGGAACAACGCATTGTATGCCACACCTGCGTATTCGGCAATGTTTCTGAAATTATACAAAATTGAATGTCAGGATACAAACAGTCAGTCTCCGCCTTCTGCGAAGCAGTAATGCTCGCGAAGGCGGAGGCGGGACGCGTGAGGGAAGCTCAACGGAGTGGCCCTCACGGCCCCGGCCGCTACCACCGCAGGAGAGGTACTGGGCGTAGGACGTCGCGAGACGATCTCCGGCCACCGTAGACCCGGGCCTGCGGACGGCGAGCAGTGGGTAGCTCGCCGTCCGATCAGCACCAGGCCCGTGAGTCGACGGCGCGTGGTATTCCACGCGCGCCTCAAAGAGATGAGTGTCAGCCACAACTGACGGGGCCCATCGTGGCCGGTGTCTGCATGCCTAGGGGTAGCGGATAAATTCTAAAAATGAGTTATCGCACTCCTGGGCACTCAGGCAGGGCAGGAACAGGGGTGGGTTTTAGTCAGTAAGAGTCTGACACGCCCTCCCGCTCCACCCAGAGCGGGAGAAGTCATTGGATGATTTTCCACCCCCCTCCAAAAAAAAAGAATACAAACAGCAGCACAAACTGTGCTTAATTTTTTTTAAACACACAATAATTATTAATCACGTGAACTTACCTACGTTATCATATTTATTTGTTATGGTAAGTACTCTTATGGGAACTCAAAAATTATCACCATACAACAATATCTTTGTGTTAAACTCAGATAATAGAATCTGTATTCAATTATACATGAGGGTCCAGGATACAAAGAGAATACAATCAGTAACCAAATTATACAGTTTTTGTATTCAATTATACAATCTGGCAGCCCTGCTCTAGCAGTGGAACAGTCTGGAACACTGTCCGTCGTCCGCGATCCGCGTCGTCGCACCGGAGCTCCGACAACGCAGCGCATCACCCTCCCTCCCGCTTCGTCTCTTGTCCGTCGATCCGTTGCAGCGATAAAATTCGTACGGAACCCTTCGTGTGCGAGTTGAATTCGCAGATAACCGGTTTTTAGTTTTTTTTTCGATACTCTTAACTGACAAGAAACCGGCCCTTACCTATTCATAAATCCAGCGTATAAATAACTTCAGTACTTACATACCTTTATGGTCAATCAATCATTGCAATGCATATGGCGAACCAACTAATGTGCCAGTTATCCTTGATTTAGTTCTACTAACATATTGCTCAATCTTATTGAATGATTAACATATTCCTATGACTTGGTAAGTTCCTACTACACAAGTTCCATACTGCATAGAAACGCAATACTTGACAAAATGTGTAGTCCGCGCAAGAGATCTTGATACTTGAGTATTTAAGTTCGTGTTGGCATGCCATGGTCGATGTAGGGCACCGATTTGGGTTCGAATGTAATCATAACGGTGCCATGTAGTAATACTTGTGTGTGTACGAGATTTTTTTTAGTAATTTCTTTTGTTTATTTTGTCTTTGTATTTTTTTTTATTTTTCCTCGTTTTCTTATACCGAATAGGTAAAATAGGCGACTTAAAAATAGTGCAACAATAATAGGTAATATGCATGTAATTTTTTTTCACGTAAAAGAATAAAATTATAGTACGAGTACTATACACTCAAGAAAATTATTTAAAAATAAATTCAAGTAAGTACTGCATGTCGCTCAAAAAAAATATTTGACTCCTACAATTTTCTACTACATTTCAAACGTTCATGACTGTCAAAGCTAAACTATGACGTCACTTACCTCGATACGCCTTGTACATCTTTTTTTTCTGTCCATAAATGAATAATTTTAGTAGGTAATTGTAGAATAGAATAGAAAATTATGAAGAAAACATTACATAGGTGAAGATGATGAGATGATGAGTTTTAGTCAACCAGAAATTGCTATTTCATTATTATAATAAAATTTTAGTGAAAGTACTTTTACGTATTACTAAGTGTTACTTTGACTCATATATTTATTTGTCACATCCAGCATTATAGAGAACGATGCGTTTTGAGTATACGTTTAGTTTCATCAAAAACATACAACATAAAATAATGAATTGTAAAATATGTGATGAATAAAAAATCAATCAAGTGCACGACATTGTTTCTATAGTCACAGATAATATAATACTAGCGTACAGATGCCTCATCTCATACAAAGACACGGTACCGCCGTAACTACGGGATTTTGACTGGCACAAGCAACTTTTGTTCTTCGTTCGGGCCCGTTTCACTACACCTCGCTAGATGGTGCTAGCAGCGACGGCTTGCAAGTGTAATGAATTTACTTAGAGTCTTACCAATATTTTCTTACACATTGCATTATTTTACAGTATTTTTGGCACTTCATTACAGTTTTACGGTATCAAAATGTGTCACTTTACAAATTATGAAGAGGCGAATGGATAAACTCTAAAACTTCAAACAGCGTCATCTATTGGTACAAGAAATATAGATGTCTATGGATTCGTTCCAATAATCATCTAAATTTGGATGGTTTCAATTAGGGGCCAATTATTCCACAATTATATGCTTAGGGGAGTTTATTAAATAAAAAAATACAGATTTACCAATTTTTTTTTCAAAATATAAACATTACATAAACTTCAATAAGAAATCGATGCATATTACGCCATCTATTGCAAAATTATTTAAACTAAATTTTCTTTGTTCGAGATGAGACCCCGTGCTATAGTCCATGCAATGTATATTAAAAAAATAAAAAACTTTTGAATTAGTTGCATATTCCCTATTCCTTATTTACATACTAACACATACATATTCACAATTTCCTCAATAAAAAATCTTATCAATGACGTTATTCCAGTAGGTAAGTACTTACTCATTTTTTTTTAACTTGTTTCCTCATTTACTCTACTCTACTTAAAAAACTTAAAAATAATCTACATGCAACAATAATTGCTTATTTACATAGTCATATCAATAATTTCTTCAAGTGTAATAAACATTCTTATCAGTGAAGTTATTCCAGTAGGTGCCTTAACATGTCCAAACGCCTTGAGTGGTGGTAGGTGCTTACCTATTATCTGATGATTAAGGTCATGTCGTCAGGGTCATTGTGTTATTTTACGACCGTAAAGAGTGAGAGGTTTTTTGTCTACTTACTTACTACTAGCGAACCGCCCTGGCTCCGAACGGGTACAAATTATACACTTAAGCCTTCCTCATGAATCACTTTGTATATTGGTGAAAACTGCATGAAAATCCGTTTAGTAGTTTTTGAGTTCATCGCGAACAATCAGACAGACAGACGCGGCGAGGGACTTTGTTTTTAACCGACTTCGAAAAAAGGAGGTTATGGAAATACAATAAAAATAATTTTAATTTCGGAAGTCGGTAGCAAATAACGGAGAAATAAAATACAAACAACGTCTTTAAGTCAAGAGTAGAATAGGTTACTTCTAGGCAAGCGTGCTCCATCTTCGACCACATCATCGCTTACCATCAAGTGAGATAGTTGTCTAACGCGTGCCAACCAAAAAAAAACACCAATTTCTGAAATTTAAGTTATTTTCACTGTATTTTGTTTTTTGGAAGTCGGTTGTATTTTTTGTAAACATTTATTTTTATAAATAATATACATAATAGTGATATTTCCTCGAAAGGAGTGCAAGAAAATTGTGTTTAGCTTTTTTGTGCAAGCCAAAATCTGGAATAAATAACCTTTCAGTGTGGGAGTCTGAGTGTTTAAAATTGGAAAGCTTTGTTTTAGTAAGGCGTCAATTACACGGTAGGGTTTGCTGTCAGTTTAACCGCAGTCAAGGCTGACAGATAACCTATCCGCGAATACAGTGACTGCTTGTATGAACAAATCTGGATACTTTGATTTTTGCATCGTGCAACCATCAGTATTGAGTGACGCTTGCATGAGCGTTTATTGAACGCCTAAGGGTCAGCGCAGACAGAGAGGAATAATCCCCGCGCGGTCTCGGGCATTTTCTTTACGGATCGCGTATGCTCCCCGCATATCTTCGAGGACGCGCGATCATTTTTTGTCAGGTTCAAGCATTTATGCACTTTATTTGTAATAATTTTAAAGTTTATTTTCAAGTGCGTTAATAAAATCCTCTCCGCTGCGCTCCGTTCCGTCTGTGCTGAGCCTAAGCCTGAGGCTACATTAGGCCGCGACGCGACCTGCGACACATGAGCGATTAAAACAAGTAAATGAATGCTCACGTATATGGCTACACCGTACATCAAATATTACTAGCGATCTTTGATTTCTTTATGCGATAGAAACAACATTACTGAAATCACGGCATCGGCTACATCAACATATGAGCGAATATACGCCGAATATACGCCGGAATTTCGCTTGTAATGTAGCCATACCATGTTTTTCTCATTTCGCTCTTCCAGTCGCATCGCAAATCGCTGCCTACTGTAGCCTCAGCCTAAGACAGCAAAGAGTATCTATAATCTCTTGCGGAACCAGGGGCCCGAAACAAAATACTTTTCTGTTAGCGTTCACGCTAACTTTAGTACAAAATGTATGGCAATGACATTACCTGCGGAGAAAACTTTCACATGACTCACGTCCATGTAATGTCATTGCCATACATTTTGTACTAACCGTTAGCGTGAACGTTAACAGAAAAGTATTTTGTCTCAGGCTGTTGATGAACTAAATACTCTTTATGTAGATTAGCTCTTAATTAAGACATAATTCCAGCCAGCAAGATTGCTAATATCCAAAACGTGTTGCAGATATTAGGTAATGTTATAGATTAGCTTAACTGTCGACTATTTTTGTTATGGAGGTTACATTAAATGCTACACTAGTTCAAGAGTCTACACTTGAGTGATCGTGAAACACGTAATGTGCACGTATTTACTGTACAAATAATGTTCCGTCCGTGATGACTTGCGCAATTTATTACTCACGCGAGTTCTAAGGCTACATCAAAATGTTAATAAATAGTTACTACAACTGTGGCCTTCGAATACATCTTGTCGGTGCCTTTGGTCGTTAGTTTTTTGAGTTTTTGACGTTTCGATGTCCTTCCTTGAGCGTCATTTCTGTTTACTTAGTTAGTTTTTTAAATTACTAGCTTTTACCAGCGGCTTCGCCCGCATGAAATTGGTACTTCCCCCATTATAAATTATAGTCTATGTGCTATTTCAGACTATAATCTATCTGTGCCTAATTGCATCCAGATCCGTTCAGCTGTTCTGGCCTGATTAGGGTTGCCAACTTTTTTTTAAAAGAAATAGAGTATTTCTGATTTCAGACAGAGTAAATAAAGAGTACCACCTTAAAAAAAAGAGTACATTTTTTTTAATCTTTGAAAATATATTTTTTGTGCCTTTTTCGGCACATAACAATTTTTCATAATTTTTAAAAGAATTGTGTGACGCCAAACATTCCTATTTTTTTAGCTTATTTTTTATTAATTTCAATGGACATATTGCCAGTAAACATTACATTTTTGGTTTATGACAATGGGTATATATGACTGGTATTAGTATTGTAAACATTTAAAAAAAAGGAGTATTTTAGCGTACTCTATTAGTATTACAAACTATAGAGTACACCTACATGAAATAGAGTACAATAATCTATTTTAGAGTACGGTTGGCAACCCTAGGCGTGATTGAGTAACAAACATCCATTCAATCTTTCGCATTTATAATATTATTAGGGAGTAGAGTTAATTGAATAGTTTCGTTTATTAAGCTGAATTCTCAAGTAATTAAAACTACAATCATAATTATTATGACGTTATCAATTTACGGCTTCACCACACTACAAACGAAATTAATTTCCAATTGAACTTGCGCGACCTTTTCGTCATTTAGTTGGCTATTGTTGCTTTTGTTACGTTCACGTTGTTTGTATGATTAATTATGGCGGACTTAATGCCTCAGGCATTTTCTTCCAGTCATCCTTTAGGTGATGCAGAGACAAATAGAGGTAGGCGAAATATAGAAGATTAAATGCGGTAACGGTTTATTTGTTTTGGACGGGTTTCCAATTTTTATCAAAATATCTTGCTGCGGTACTTGAAACCCTTTTGTAGATCAGATAAGTACTGAAGTACTCGATATAATGTTGATAGTAAAAATAATCAATCTAATCGCACGCGGAATGCATCATTTCATATAACAAAATGTTCTGTGTAACTCTCATTTTATCTGGTCTTCTCATTGATCATTTCTTGTTTTAGTAAAATGTTGGGTAATTTGCTAAAACTTCCCCGTACCCACAATCTAAAGACCTAATATAAGGTATTATATTAAGTCTTTCTCTAAGAAAACTGCCGTTTTTTTTTTGGAATTCCACACTGAACTGTTTTTGAGATTACATGGTTATAAATATACCAATACAATGGAAAATACAAAGCTCAAAGAAACAAATGAATAACTAATTTCAAAAAAGGAATCTATTGCCCTAAAAATATGAAGTTTATTTGATCTTATAATTCTGTCATTCCGAAGTTATCACAGCTGAAAGTGACACATTTTATAACGTCATAGTTAGAGACCTAATATCTGCAAATATTCGAAGTACCAAATAGAAAACTGAAACTTGCTCGTAACCGTAACTACGTGCAAAAATAGCGGATCTATTTAAAGATCGCACGGCATTGCATAAGCGGTGACTGATTGCCAGTCTGTCACCCGCACAATACATAATATCCTGGTGCTCCCCTCTGACCACAGACGAACTGTGTCACAGGCGTTCATTACACGCTCATGCAAGCTTCACTCAATTCTAAAATTTATGATGACTGTTAGTTGCATGATGCAAAAATCAAAGTATCAAGATTTTTTCATGAACCATCAGTTTGTACAGGACTGAGGTGGGTCGCTTCATCCCGTCCTTGATATCCGGCTAACCAGGCTTTATACTGATCTTGGAAGAACCAAAGACGGGCTGTAGATGGTTTCCTTGTTCCTCAGACTGTGGCGTGGATGTGGACTGTATTTTAGGGTTGTTTCTTCTCAATTAAATTTCCAGCTTGTCTGACATTTATGTTTATTCATAATCATAACGTACTTTTATCTGACTTATGACGACTATTATAGGTATGTTATCTGACTTTATGTTAGAAGCTTTCAGACTTATGCTTATTTAACGACTGACTATAATATTCTCAGACTTTAACTTGGTTGTTGACTCACTGTATTAAAAGATAGGTTATCCTTCAGTTACACCTTTGACTGTGGCTAAACTGAAAGCAAAACTTATCGTGTAGTGGACGCCACAGCTTTGATTCTAACACACATGAATTGATGGAATTGACTGATTTATTGAACATTTGGATCCTAGCGATAGGACCAAAATTTTCTGAATTACTCCGTTGCGTGATTTAGGGTCATAGCACACATATCAACTCGGAAATGGATCGTCACCGTATCAACCCGAGCCGTGCAATATTCTTTGTATGAAACTCCTTACGGCAACGGACACCAATCGGAATCGTAACGTAATCGCCTCGCCACGGGACAAGCTTGCTTACGACGAACCGCGGTGCGGTGCGTGGTCAACTTGCAGTTCCCGCGCTTGCGGCTCGTCGTACTCGCGCTTACGGCTCATCGTACTAAACACTACTGTTGCCGAATGTGCTGTCATGTCATTCACAAGGCAACTTCCAGTCGTGTTGCGCGCGTGTTTTTATTGAATTTGTAGATTAGATTTCAAACAAACAAACAAAACAGGTTCAAAATTGATCTGGTACCAGCCAGGTCAATCAGCGGTCGGCGAGCTATAAGCGCGGCGCCCGCGCCGCCGCCTGTGTCGCTTAGCTGTAGCTGAGTCAAAGAGAATGAGCCGAGTCGACGTACGCTGATCCGCTTTGGTTACGTGCTTACGTTAGGTTGACGTCTGTTTGAGGCGAAAGGCGATACGGTGACGACGGCGACGTTGATATGTGTGGAGGAGCTAGCGGAGAAACAGATAGACGCGGAAAGCGACTTTGATTTATACTATGTACCTAGTGATATTGATGATAGTGATTCGGATCCTAGCGATAGGACCAACATTTAAGGATTACATTCTAAAATACTAGTCTTCCAACTTTTTCTCCATCACAAATGTCACACTTATTTTTCCATCGTCATCTCGTTTTATTATGAACTAGCACTTCGCCCGCGGTATCATCCGCGTGGATTTCTAATATACAGCCCATAATAAATATAATTTATAGCACCCACAAACAATGTGTTTTCTACCATCATCATCTTCCTGCCCTTATCCCATGTTATTTGGGGTCGGCGCAACACGTTTTTTCTTCCATTCTGTCCTGTCAGCCGTCACGCTATCACTCCCTTTTCTTTCAAATCACTCCTCACACAATCCATCCATCTTAAGTAATCTAGAAATCTTGGCACGATCACGTTGAGGTAAAAAGTCTGGGTCCGTAGTCTTTCGTGCAGAATAAAAGTACATTGCAGCACGTCGCTGCACCTCAAGATCGACTGGAAGTACACCTGCAAGTACCGGTAAGGTAAGGCTTCAGTGCTAACCGTCCTATACGCTTTACATAGGAAAATCAAAGCTAAACGTTTTCTAGATTACTTAAACCTCAAACTGAAGTTTGGGAGGACCTTTTATCCGAATGGCAATGTAGGTGGGAAAGTTCCATCAAAGGCAGACACCCACCAGTTCTTCCCATCGGTTCGCGAACGGCTGGATAGGACATGGCTGGAGGTGGTTTTTAATTATTTTCCTCCAAGCTTGTTGCCTCACCTTTATGTCAATGTTCTACTCCTGATTGCGAATACGAACAATCCGCACATCATATCCTGTGGGAGTGTACTCTTTGGCAAACTGAGCGCAATATTATGTTGGATAGTATTCAGCCTACGTCTGGAGTTGTCTATTACACGGACCTTGTGGAAACTGGAACGAATTTCCGTGCTTTCAAGCGTTTTTGCCATACCTATTGTTACGTCGACCGTATTACACTGGAACGTTCGAGAATGTGGTCGAAGTTTCCAGAAGTTTCCACTAGGTTCGAGAACATTCCATTGTGGTACTGTGTAGAAGTTCATAGATGTTTCTAGAATATTCCACTATAAGATAGTTCGACAATGTTCTGGAAACTTCCATGACCGTATAAATAGGCCGGACGGCGGGCGAGCGGGTCAGTCTGATTTCGACTACGGATGCGAACGGATGCGAATACAAGCGATTGCGAAGAGAATAGTGATTATTAGCGAATTAGTGTTTGTGTTTATAAGGTGTTGAGTTAATAAAGGATATTTGGTTAATTAATTGGTGTAAAATAATTTATCCCATACCCAGCTCGTAACAAATTGGTGTCAGAAGTGAGGGATAAATTATGCCAGTTTTACCAAAGGACGACACGGAGGGTATTCGTACAAGGAGTCAACGGCAGCAAGACATGGATCAGAGGCGGTTTGGAGATTCCCCGATACAGACACCGGGTGGTGTTCAGCCCGCGACAGAGCCAGTCGCTGGCCCATGTGGAGTTTCTTCGGCACCAGCGGTGCCAGACTTGTCTGCGCTAATGGTGCTGTTGCAGGAACAGGCTCGTCGTCAAGAGGAGCAGGCTCGCCGCCAAGAAGAGCAGGCCCGCCGCCAAGAAGAGCAGGCCCGTCGGTTGGAAGAGAAGCTTCAACAAGATAAAGAGGAGCAGGCCCGCCGCCAAGAAGAGCAGGCCCGCCGCCAAGAAGAGCAGGCCCGCCGGATGGAAGAGAAGCTTCACCAAGACAAAGAGGAGCAGGCTCGCCGCCAAGAAGAGCAGATGCTCCTCATAAAAGACCTTCATTCAACACTTGGCAAGGAGCTCCAGGTGATGAAGGAGCAGGTTCACCAGCATGAGAATCGTATCTCAGAAGCTGAAGTTCAGATTGCTGGGGTGAAGAAGGCTTTAGGTGAACTTAGGGCTGGAGACGGGGTTATGCCTTCAGTGGTTGCTGCACCTTCGGCACGTGGATTTAAGGTGCCGCCATTCGACGGAACATCTTCATGGTCGGCCTACAAAATTCAATTTGAAGCCGTTATGAAGGCGAATGGGTGGACCAAAGAGCAAGCTATGACCGCGCTCACCTTAGGCCTCCGAGACCAGGCCCTAACCATACTTGAGGCTCTTGGCAAGGATGTGACCTATGAGCAGCTACTGGAAGCCTTAGAGTCAAGATATGGTGAGGCACACTTGGAGCACGTATTTCGCGCTAAGTTAAGAGATCGTGTGCAACGTAGTGCCGAGAACCTACAGCAGTGGGCCTTGGAAGTTGAAAAGTTGGTTCGGAAGGCATACCAGTCTGCCCCTGCACTCATCAATGGCAATCTGGTACAGGCGTTCATCGACGGAATACGTGACTTGGAAGTTAGAGCCGCTGTAAGACTTGGGCATCATGAGACACTGAAGGACGCCTTGGCCCATGCCTTGGAAGTAGAGGCAGTGAGGCAAGACCATCGAACACACCGTATCAGGGAGGTTGTGGCATCACCTGTACGTGATCGTCCGCAAGGGTATAGCCCTAGGTGTTACACTTGTGGAGAAAGGGGTCATCTTCGGTCAAGCTGTCCAAAGCGAAGCACACTGAGAGAAAATCAATCCCAGCAAGATAGGGCGACTGATACGACTGCCCAGCAACAGCAGGGAAACGAGTAAACGCCAGGACTGAGGGGCGGGTGCTGGCTGGTATTGAAAGAGCCCCGAGGATCTCGATCTCACAGGCCCATGACGGAAACAGCCTGATCATCAAAGGCGAAGTCAACGGAAAACCATGCAAATTGACGTTGGATACTGGAGCTTCTCACACGGTCGTCAATTCTCATCTAGGAAGTCGGTTCCTTGGGGACTTCTTCAATAACCACGACCGTATACAATTACTGACAGCTACCGGTCAGCACATAATCGTCCGAGGCAGAAAGGAGGTGGAGTTAAAATTAGGTAACAAATTCTATCGGCATAATGTCATCGTGGCCGACATAGTGGACGATTGCATCCTGGGATTAGACTTCATGCGGAAACATCGTTGTGAGATCGACGTTGATCAAGGAGTATTGAAGTGTGGCACAGAGGAAATCTTCATGGAAGGTGTACCATCAGGAAAAGTTTTCCGCCTGAAATTTGACGTGTCAACACTTTTAGAAAACTGCGATTTAACGGAAGTAGAAATGGATAAAGCTAAGAAGATGTTACTTCAGTACGCCGACTCTTTCTCTACAAATGATGCTGACATAGGAAGAACAGGACTGGTTCAGCACAAAATTAATACTGGCAACGAGTTACCAATCCGTCAACGACCAAGAAGACTGCCGGTTGCACGTGAAAAGGAAGTGGAAATGATGATTGAGGGCATGGTAAAGGATGGTGTTATAGAGCCTTCATCGAGTCCATGGTGTTCTCCTGTGGTCCTGGTGAAGAAAAAGGACGGCAACACACGCTTTTGTGTGGACTATCGACGATTGAACGACGTCACGAAAAAGGACAGTTACCCACTGCCTAGGATCGACGACACATTGGATACACTGAGTGGAATGAGGTGGTTCACCACGCTAGACCTGAAAAGTGGCTACTGGCAAGTGGAAATAGACCCTAAGGATAAGGAGAAAACTGCATTCTCAACAGGAAAGGGGCTATGGCAGTTTAAAGTTATGCCATTCGGATTGTGCAATGCTCCTGCGACATTTGAAAGGCTAATGGAGCAAGTACTTGCTGGATTGATCGGAGACGCATGTCTTGTCTATTTAGATGACATCATTATCGTGGGCCGCACATTTGAAGATCATCTTCAAAACCTCAATCGAGTGTTGTCAAAAATCCGGACGGCAAATCTTAAGTTAAGTCCGAAAAAGTGCTCATTTTTCAGACGACAAGTAAACTTTTTAGGACACATAGTTTCAGAGGAAGGTGTCCAGACAGATCCGGAGAAAATCGTCGCCGTCAAGGATTGGCCAGTTCCGAAAGACAAGACGCAGGTCAGAGCATTTCTGGGTTTGTGCTCCTACTATCGACGGTTTGTCAAAAATTTTGCCGACATTGCAAAACCTCTACACAAACTCACTGAGGAAAAGCAGCAATTCTGTTGGGACGAGAACTGTAACATCGCATTTCAGGAATTAAAGAAACGTCTGTGCAATACACCTATTCTGGGATATCCTGACACTGAAAATGACTTCATAGTTGACACAGACGCAAGTAATACTGGAATTGGAGGCGTGTTGTCTCAACGGAAAGGAAACCAAGAAGTTGTTATGGCTTACTACAGCAAATCTTTATCCAAACCGGAAAGAAATTACTGCGTTACGAGACGGGAGCTACTCGCCGTAGTAAGGACATTGCAGCACTTCAGTAAATATTTGCTTGGACGGAAATTCCAATTGCGAACTGACCATGCTGCATTAAAGTGGTTATTGCAATTCAAGAATCCAGAAGGACAAGTGGCAAGATGGATCGAACTACTACAAGAGTTTGACTTCGTTACTGAACATCGTAGTGGGAGAACTCATGGTAACGCAGATGCACTGTCTAGAAGACCTTGCCCAGAAGATTGTAAGCACTGTACCAAGCAAGAGACTAAGGAGGCAGTGCCCGTGAGGATGCTAAGAATGGATCTCAGCAATGAATGGAAGGAAACCCTACAGCTTGCTCAGCAAAATGACACGGACCTCAAACCGATCTTTGAGTGGATTAAAGCTGGTGCTCCAAAGCCCAAGTGGAGTGATGTTGCGGCGTTAAGTTCCATCACAAAGAGTTATTGGGCACAATGGAACAGCTTTGTTATCCAGGATGAAGTCTTGTGCCGTAAATGGGAAAACGCTCGAGGAGACAACTGTCATCTACAAATTGTTGTCCCCAAAGCCAAAGTACCTGATGTTTTACGGCTCTACCATGATGGATGTTCAGGAGGACATATGGGGGTAAAAAGAACTCTACTGAAGATACGAGAGCGGTTTTACTGGATTCACTGTCGAGAAGATGTTGAGGACTGGTGCCGCAAATGTACCAGTTGTGCGGCTGTGAAAGGACCCCAGACACGCAGCAGAGGTGCTTTACAATTATACAACGTGGGAGCCCCCTGGGAACGGATAGCACTAGACGTTGCAGGACCATTTCCGGAAAGTGAAAACGGAAACAAGTACTTCATGGTTGTCATGGATTACTTCACAAAGTGGCCAGAAGTCTTCGCCATTCCCAACCAAGAAGCAACAACAGTCGCAGATAAATTGGTTCAGGAAGTCTTCTGTCGTTTTGGAGTACCCTTGGAAATTCACAGCGACCAAGGGAGGAATTTTGAATCACAAGTTTTCCAGGAGACTTGTCGACTGATGGGTACTCACAAGACCAGAACCACTTCTTACCATCCGCAATCTGATGGAATGGTAGAACGTTTCAACCAAACGTTGGAGAGATATCTGGCAAAAGTTGTGGAAAGCAGGCAAAGGGATTGGGACAAGCACATACAGCCATTTCTTCTGTCCTACCGTAGTGCAGTTCACGAAAGTACGACTGTGACACCAGCCTTCGCGAACTTTGGAAGGGAATTACGGTTGCCTGCAGATTTAATCACCGGAACCCCCCCTGATGCCCCACGCAGTGTAACCGATTATGCGAATGACTTGCGTAACAAGTTGAACGATGTATATGAGCATATCAGACAATCCGGCCAACAAATGTCTGATAAGATGAAGACCCGATACGACCGGAAGGCAAACCATAGAGGTTTTGACGAGGGTTCACTGGTGTGGTTGCATAACCCAGTGCGCAGCAAAGGGAAGTCTCCCAAATTGCAAGCAAAATGGGATGGACCATACCGAATCGTGACCAGGATCAACGATGTTACCTACCGAATACAGAAGGGTCCACGAGGTGCGCCTAAGATAGTCCATGTAGACCGATTGGCGCGATACTACGGGACTAATGATGCTCGGGACGAGCATGTCTAAGGAGGGGGCAGTGTTACGTCGACCGTATTACACTGGAACGTTCGAGAATGTGGTCGAAGTTTCCAGAAGTTTCCACTAGGTTCGAGAACATTCCATTGTGGTACTGTGTAGAAGTTCATAGATGTTTCTAGAATATTCCACTATAAGATAGTTCGACAATGTTCTGGAAACTTCCATGACCGTATAAATAGGCCGGACGGCGGGCGAGCGGGTCAGTCTGATTTCGACTACGGATGCGAACGGATGCGAATACAAGCGATTGCGAAGAGAATAGTGATTATTAGCGAATTAGTGTTTGTGTTTATAAGGTGTTGAGTTAATAAAGGATATTTGGTTAATTAATTGGTGTAAAATAATTTATCCCATACCCAGCTCGTAACACTATTATTGGAATCAAGTGTAACAGCTCACAATTTTAGGACCCATTCATATTAGTGTTTTTAACCAGTGGTGCTTGGCAACTGGGCTTACCCCAGTTATAAAAACCCCCTTTGTGCCTAGTTTTGTTCTGTCTCCCGCTTGATTAGGAGGGAAGTGGAAATTATGTTTTTCTTACTCCTGCGCTGTCTTTTCTGATTAATTTCGTTGCGGGACCCAAGACAGTTTAATCGTTTCTCTGGGACTCGTCGTGCTTCATTGCCTCGGCGTTTTTTCTGGTGGTCGCCACTGTTGATTCTGGCTTACAGAAGTTACAGTGGTTTGGGAATAGTGTGGCGGGCTTGCCCCAAAAAAAAAAAAATCCGTCCATCTTTTCTGTGGCGTCGCTCTCCCTCTCCATCCATCCACATTTATATTTATTACTCTTTTAGTTACATGTGTTTCATCCTTCCTCTTCATATGACCGTACCAAGATAAGCGGCTCCCTTTCAACTTTTCTGTGACTGGCGCCACTTTTAAACCTCTAATGCCTCTATTTCTCACTTTATCCATTCTCGTTACTCCACACATCCATCTCAACATTCTCATATCCGCCACATGCTATCTTGTTTAACCGACTTCGTTGTTGTTCAGTTTTTTAAAGGCCTGAAGCAATTTCGATAAAATTTATTGGGACCACCTCGGGAGTATATTCTTTCGGATAAAAAAAAATAATTTTGAAAATCGGTTCACAACTGACAGAGAAATCGGTGGACATACATAAAAAAAACATTCATACAGTCGAACATAGAACCTCCTCCTTTTTCGAAGTCGGTTAAAAAATGTAGCAGACACGCAAGAGGTTAAGCAAAAATTACAAAAAGTACTGACAGATTTTACATGAAGTCCCACTGTCAGAAAATCTGCTAGCCCTGTAATGGGATATTCTACTTTCAGAGCTGCTTTCTCCCACCAAGTGCAAGGCAAATATAACGCTCAATTGACATCAATACCAGATGCTTCAGTGGTTATGTATTTTGGCTTATCGGTGATAGTACCTACTTGGCGTTACGTGTGGCGATAAAGAAGATTTGCACGCTGCTAAAATGAGGCTAACATTCGATCAACAACTGGGTAGATTTCCTTTTGACTTTAAAAGTCGCACGTGGCGATAAACCGTTGATTAATGCTTTAATTAGCGATTTATCAATTAAGGATTGGTCCTACTGTTTTTCAGGTTATCGCAAACTTCTATTTAGCTTCTTTTCAACTTATATCTTTATTCCGTGTAGGGGATATGGAAAATCATAACTTTACGGTTGTCAAAGTAGTATTGTAACCCTCGGCTCTTTGGATTTGACTGAACTTTTGTGTGAATCTTCTAGGCAAGCGTGCTTCATCGTCGATCACATCATCGCTTACTATCAGGTAAAATAGTGGCCAAGCGCGAGACTATCAATGTAAAAAAAAAACTTTTTTTACAAAAAAAAACAACCGACTTCCAAAAAAAAATCCTACACTAAAAATTAAAAATTACTTTAATTTCGGAAGTCGGTGTCAACAAAGAAATAAAATACAAACACTGACTTCCGAAATTAAAGTTATTTTTTAATTTTTAGTGTACCTAGGTATTTTCTTTTTTGGAAGTCGGTTGTTTTTTTTTTTTTGTAAAAAAGTTTTTTATTTTTCAGTTTTTAGTTGTTATACCCCGGAACTAAAAACCCCAGTAACATGGAACGTGAAATTTAAACATACTCGTAATTGGAGAAAACCAATACGTCATCTATGTATACGTATTTTTTGTTTTTGTGCAGTTTTACAAAAAGCACTGAATCAATTTCGATAAAATTTATATGGGACTACCTCGGGAGTATATGCTTTCGGATAAATAAAGGTTTTTGAAAATCGGTCCACAACTGACGGAGAGATCGGCGGGGACATACATAAAAAAACATACATACAGTCGAACATAAAACATCCTCCTTTTTTCGAAAGTCGTTTAAAAAAAGAATCAAATAGGCTTACTAATATTTATTTCCTAAGTTACATAACTTCACTTTGCTTTGCTTCGTGTATCAAACTCGGTATTTAAATGTTACTGGACTTAGACTATGAAAGGTTTAAAGACGGAACGTCATTGGACATTAAATGAAGCAGGATCGTTAAAATGCGTGAGTGACCTTAACGAACTTACGTTCGTTTTGACGTCAGCGTTACCGATGACGTACCGGCTTCTCATGTTGTCTATGTGAGCTTATTTCACGTGTACAGATACAAGCGGGCTTCTCATTCTGGTACTTCAGATTGCTGGATTTTGACACTCCGTCTATATCCTTTCATAGTCTACGTTACTGGAATTTACAAACTCAAAATTAGATTGCGAGGGTCAATTTTTTTTTTTCAAATATGTCTTGCACGAGGAAAGTTCAAAAAGATCAAATTCAAGTATTATTAGTGGTCAGGCTATCGCTTGCTTATCACATTAATTTTCACATCATTAGCGGATGCATGTTCACTACATTTCACCGATTAATCTATTTTATGAGCTGAAGTTCATGACCATTATGAGGAAAATTGGATATGTTTATCCGTTTGGTATTCCCCCGGAACTGAAACTGTGCTATTGGTTCGACGAGAGATGAAACTCCTATCGCGTCTTGATCAAATATCAATACCATTTAATTAATGTTTATTTAGATAATGGAATTTATGTTGTAATCACCGTGCGTATGCAGTTTTAGACGGGAGTAGGTATTAGGCGAGTTTATGTTTTCTCACGATGACAAAACACAAACCAATGCTAATACCAAGGACCTTAAGGTGGAAGCGCCAGGGTAGGCCGCGAAATTCAAATTTTCTTACGTTTTTTTGCAATTTGCAGGTCAGTGTCAGGTTGTATTTGATTCGCGGCCGTAGCAAGTATGTATTTATAGAATAATAATCATTAAAATCATCAATACAACTCTTCCAGTTAGTATTGATGTCAAATGTAGTATTTCATGAAATAATGACCTTGGCTTGTGGTAAAGCCACAACATTGTATTCCGATACTATTAATGTACATGTAATTATGTATGTTTACTGTTAAAGCCATAATAGTGAAAGTTTCCGCTTATTTTCCTACAATCCCTTTAAGGAAATACGAAACGATCTATAAGTGTACACAGCCAAAAAGGAAGTAAAATGTGCGTTTGTTTTAGGTTCATCATTCATTCATAAAGCTAAGCTTAGCTTCTGGCAGCGGCTTAGCTAGTAGTAGCAAGGGGTATCGTATTAACCAGTAACTGGGTTGTGGAATGTAAAATCTGGTATTCAGCTGCATCCGGTTAGACTGGAAGCTAAAGATAGTTGGGAAAAGGCTAGGCAGACTAGTAGTAGGTCCCTTCGCTTAGTTTTAGCGATAACCTCCTTCTTTTATTTCTTAAATTTTTACATCTTCGATCGGATTCTGGCATTTTATTAGTATTATAAACATGGACGAACAAGTAATTAATACACATTTGACTTTATTTATTCGATTGTAAGTATAAGTTATCTTTACTAGAGTTATTTCGATTTAAATATTATACATTTGTTGTCTAACACCTCTTTCACTCTATATGCCTCTGGTAGAAAATGTCTTGTTGTATCAAGTCCGCCTATTACAAGAATAGTGCTAAGTTTAAATAAATAAATTATGCCCAAAAAGTTTCATCTATACACTTCCAATGCAATTGCTGGAATTGACAAATCGGAACTCTCATGATTTACTTCGGTGTCTATATTTCGCAAATCCCCTGTAATTTACTGTGTCCGGTTTCCCAATGTACCCAGTTATAATCAAAGTTTAATAATCTCAAATCGAACCGAAGCAAAAACGTCACAAAGTTTGCGTTGAGTCAGGAGGTCAATGCCGATACGTAATTATGATTTCAACACCGAATAATGACCCAAAATTAAGTAACCGATAAGAATTGGGAGATGATTTGTTTTTATATCGATTGTTATGTAAATTATCTCGCAAATTACATTTTTTATAGAGGTATTAGCTAGACACATTACGTTATCAAATAGGGTGAAGCCTGGTAGAGACAATAAGTAGTTTATTCTATAAATTGTTTTTGCGAATTATATTTAGTTAATTTGTATTCTAAACTCAACTAGCTTCACAATTAAAGACTGGCAATTTACTGACAGCCTTGTCAAGTATGTCGTCAATGTATAAATACATAATTGTGAATAAGAATTCGTTTATTAGTTCTAAATAAAAACCTATTTATTTCTTCCTAAATAAGTAACTGTTATCAAAATATTGCAATGCTGAATTCAAATTTATTTATTGGTCTCATTTACTGTTACTTAACTCATTCGTTATAAAATTAATAAAAACAAGTTATTTGATATTATTTGTAAATAGAAATGAGTCATGATTATGAAGCAGTTATAAATCTTTGATGATTTGGCCAACAATAATAAAAATCAGCATATTCAATATTTTATTCAAATGAACAAAAATAGATATATTTACATTTTCAAGTTAATAAAACTAAGCTGTCATCAGTTTCGTCTTACTTATTGCAATCTCTTTCATTTATAGTAGGTAAATATTAAAAAACTAGCTTTTGCCCGCGACTTCGTTCGCGTGGAATAGTGACTTCCGGCAGATTTTTGGTTTTACCCACATGGTTCCCGATCTCGCGGGATCTCTACAAAAATGAAATGTGGAAGATATTCTAGGGAACTCTTCAAAAATCAACATAGTGAGCTCTGCGTTTGAATTGAAGATATGTATCACTCACATAGGGCGTTAAAGCCGTTATTGCCGATCGAAAAAGGCGAAAATGTTATTTTTCCCTTATTTTCAAAATATTATTTTGATTTGCCATTTCAGAAAAAAATACTGTTTCTCCCTTGACAAATTTTCTATTATTTTAGGCTTTAAAGATTAATAAAGTTTCTTACACCAAGACATTTATTTTATTTTTTATTTTATTTTTTGTAATAAAAACTATCCTATGTCCTTTCTCAAGTTACAAACTATGTCTGTACCAAATTTCACACAAATCGGTTCAGTAGTTTAGGCGTGAAGAAAAGACAGACAGACAGACAGAAAGACAGACAGACAGACAGACAGAGTTACTTTCGCATTTATAATATTAGTTTGGATTTAAATAAGTTTTTGCTAAATAGATTATTATTAGAAAAGAGTAGGTACAATAACTACGGTATACCTGAGATCCGAAAGAAAGAGAGAAAGAAGAAGAAAAAGAAGGAAAAGGAAAAGAAGGAGAAGGGTTCCGGGATGGTATTTTAGCAGGTCACGGGGTGCCATTCGCGGATCGCCCAGAGGACACGGTGGAGCATATGGTGGAAGTCTGCCCCGCTTGGGCGGAGGATCGCCGTGTCCTCGTGGATGCGATAGTTGGCGGCGACCTCTCGCGCCCGGCTCTGGTTCAGGCCATGGTACGGAGCGAGAGGGAATGGGAAGCAGTCTCCGCCTTCTGCGAAGCAGTAATGCTCGCGAACAGGGGTGGATTTTAGTCAGTAAGAGTCTGACACGCCCTCCCGCTCCACCCAGAGCGGGAGAAGTCATTGGATGATTTCACACACCCACAAAAAAAAAAGGGGTTCCTTTCCATGTGCTGGTGATCAACGGCGTGGTTTTAGTGAGGTAAAAAGCCTACACTCCCTGCCTTGCCTTTGAAATTTCCCCAAAAAAACAAAAAGAAAGGTGGGTATACCTAATGTTGAACAGCTTCCCAAGACAGTCAAGCCTCATTAACTTAATTGATTATTTCAACAGCTCGAAACAAAAGGTGCTCTTCATAATCTGACACGCTGATTACAAGATTATGGTCACAATTACGTAAAGGAGTAATTACTTTCACTTTCTGTAAACTGATATAACAGAAACTATACGAGTAATCGAGTAGGAAGACTAGGAAGTTACCGTTCCCATTCGTTGCCTTTATCCACAGAGTACGGAGTCGCCATCGCGGCTACTTCTAGAGACGGCAGTGTCAAACCTTTCCATACAAACATTACAAACTAACCTTTCATTACAAATCAACCTTTCCATACAAACATTACGAATCAACCTTTCCATACAAGCCAACCGTGCCAGTGAGTGTCATCGTTTCCTCATAGAATACGACAGCATGTGAAAATGAGGGGTTTCCAAAAAATTCACGCTACAATTTGGCACCTCATAAGCGAGAGGTCTTCTACTTTGAACACGCAACTTATGAGTGACGTAAACATGACGTTGACGTTTAACTAATTTAATGTAAAAAACATATAAGCGTTTTGATGGGTGCCTGGACCTGACGCCTCAGTGCTGGTGCCTGGACCTGACGCTTCAGTGCTGGTGCCTGGACCTGACGCTTCAGTGCTGGTGCCTAGACCAGATGCCTCAGTGCTGGTGCCAGGACCTGACGCCTCAGTGCTGCCACCTGGTTTACGTCATTTCAGAAAAGCCTCATTCTGACTATGAATATGACAGCCAAAGCTTGTGCAGCTCACATTGCGCGGGCACGAATGTTATTAGTAATGGCGCCTGTAGTCACTGTTTCCGTGCTCTATGTCTATATCGATTTACACAGTTTTATTGTGCTTCACAATCGGCTTGAGTGGCCATTGTTCTAGCAACCGGTTGTTTGTTTATAATGTGACTGTACTGTCAAGTTTTGAAGGCAAAGAAAAAAATATCAGCCATTTACCAAGTCAGTTTTTCAGGGTTTAAGTAAGAGCATATTTTTATTTAAATATTTATGAAGGCTTTGCATAAAACTATTATTTAGTACTGTAGAGGTAAATTGCTGCGTATTAGAAAATAAACAACAATTTAAAATTATAGGTCACGGTGACATCGTTAGTAAGTTAAAAGAAAACTGAATAGACAACACCAAAAATATAAAAAGTATACAGAGAACTGAAATAGCTAGCACAAAACAAAATGGAAATTGCTACACCGACAAGACATTGTACAAAATGATGACGGAACATTATTCAACTAACCAAATTACACCTAGCTTTCATAGACAAAGACATAACGACTATTTGTATATTATGAAGGAAACCATCCATCAGGCCGAATGGGTGTTTCCTCAGCCATTCAAAGGCCACATCAATTTGAAAAGAAGATACACAGACGAACGGAAATGAAACTAATATCGTTTATTTCAGGTGTTTATTCACGAATGGCCAATTATACTTTGTAGACTCGTTTATTCGCCTTGAGAGAACGATGAACCTGGTAAATGGCTGGTATAGAAGAGAAAGAATAATAATAATAATAATCGCGTATTATTATTCTTTCTCTTCTTTGATTTAAAGACCAGCCTGGACTATAGACTGGCTGTTACAGACTTATAGCTACCAGAAAACAGACAAAGGCAGGAAAATGTTTATTTATTAGGTGATACACCTATACATACATAGCAATTAGAAGGAAACATTGTGTTATTTGAGAACTGTTATGTATGCCTTTTATAACTATGACAACAACGTTTAGTAATATTTAACAAAAATATATCGGTATATGGTGGTCATCCCACCACATGCACAAAACGTTTTGGGAACACATTCATTGTGCGTACAGCTAAGTAGTAGAATTCCCTGCCGGAGTCTGTGTTTCCTGATAGCTACAACCTGGGGGTTTTTAAGTCTAAGAGTGAATAGGTTACTTCAAGCGTGCTCCATCGTCGACCACATCTTCGCTTACCATCGGTGAGATAGTGGTAGCGTGATAAAACAAAGTACCTAAAAACAACCGACTTCCAAAAAAGAAAATACACTAAACATTTAAAAATAACATTAATTTCGGTAGTCGGTGTTTGTATTTTATTTTTTATTCGTTATTTGACAGTGACTTTATTAAAGTTATTTTTAATTTTTTAGGGTATTTTCTTTTTTGGAAGTCGGTTGTTTTTTTTTTGTAAAAATGTTTTTTATTTTTCACTTTTTAGTTGATGTACCCCAGAACTCAAAACCCCAATTACAAAACATACTCGTAATTGGAGAAAACCAAAACGTCATCTAGGTATACATATTTTTCGTTTTTGTTCAGTTTTTCAAAAACCGCTGAAAATTGCTTCCTCGGGAGTATATTCTTTCGGATAAAAAAAGAATTTTGAAAATCGGTCCACAAATGACAGAGCAATCGGTGGATATACATAAAAAAAGGCATACATACAGTCGAACATAGAACCTCCTCCTTTTTCGAAGTCGGTTAAAAATTGGATAATGTTAACATTAAATAAATAGGTAGATTTGTTACCTCCGAGACTGATCTTTTGAACTTGTTGAGAGAGACACCGTGTAAATCGGTATCTGGTGGTTGAAAATTCTACTCCTTATCTCCTTAGTGTCTACGCACAATGAAAGTATTCCCAAAATACTTTGTGCGTATGGTGTGGGGGTAATAGGGATGACGCTAGGGTAAAATAAAATAAAAATCTATTTAGTCCTTAAGTTAGATTATCAAAAAGTAGTGGACACGTATGTTTTGCTTTATCAAATTAATGAAAAATTACAAAGATACAACGCATCTAAGTTCAGGAGTGGGGTCCTTGTTACGTCAATTAAAATGGTACAGTTTTAACTTAGGTGTGACGTTATCCGAAATTTCAACCCACTGTATCGTCTTCATTTTTAACCGACTTCCAAAAGGAGGAGGTTATCAATTCGGATGTTTGTATTTTTTTTTTGTATGTTCGGGCATAACTCCGTCATTTATGAACGGATTTGCAAAATTCTTTTTTTGTTCGAAAGGAGTTTGTTCCGAAATGGTCCCATTTAAATTTCATAAAGATCTGATGATGCGTTTCGGGGACAGACAACGGAACTCTTCAAAAAATGACAGCAAATCAACCGCGATTGCTGCTATCGCCTAAATATTCATTGTAAACACAATTTAATGGAGAAACACAACTAAAAAGTGAAAAATAAAAACTTTTTTCCAAAAAAATAGAACCGACTCCCAAAAAAAACAAAAAGTGCAAAATAACTTTAATTTCGGAAGTCGGTGTCAAAAAACGAAGAAACAAAAACAGAAACACCGACTTCCGAAATTAAAGTTATTTTGCACTTTTTGTTTTTTTGGGAGTCGGTTCTATTTTTTTTGGAAGTAGGTTCTATTTTTTTTTTGTTAAAGTTTCAAAAGAAAAAATACGTGTTCAATATTTATTGGTAATCTAACTGACGCGGACGGAGTCATTCGATTTTTTTAGTCGTCAACCCCATTGAGATAGTTCGACTATCAGTTACGTTGAACGAGTCGTGCATTTTGCCAGACATGTGATAAAATATTTGGCCTTAAGTGAGACTAAGTAACATTGTCACTACTGGTACAAATAACATGGAAGGACAGCCTAAATAAAGATGCTGATAGGGAGCTGATGCGTTTTGGCGTTATATAAAAAACTTTTTTACAAAAAATAGAACCGACTTCCAAAAAAAGTGCAAAATAACTTTAATTTCGGAAGTCGGTGTTTCTGGTATGGTCTCTTCTTTTTTTAACACCGTTTTCCGAAATTAAAAGTTATTTTGCACTTTTTTTGGAAGTCGGTTCTATTTTTTTGTAAAAAGTTTTTTATTTTTCACGTTTTGGTTGCGGTTCCCCATTAAACTGTGTTAAAAATTCATAGACATAGGATCGCAGCAATTGCGGTTGATTTGGTGTCAATTTTTGAAGAGTTCCGTTGTTTGTCTCCAAAACCCATCATCAGATCTATGTGAAATTTAAATGGGACCATTTCGGAACAAACTCCTTTCGAACAAAAAAATTTTGCAAATCCGTCAATACATGACGGAGTTATGCCCGAACATCATTAAAAAAAAATACAAACATCCGAATTGATAACCTCCTTCTTTTTGATGTCGGTTTATAAATAAATGGTGTGCCTAATTGATTAATTAAAACAAATATTACCTATAATATTAACATACTATCGATAACTCTAGTTAACTAGTTAAAAATATAACTTCCTTATGTTAAGTTCATAGAAACGTGTTTTCTAGGCAACATAAACACGTGTATTATTATTGCTAAATCCTACAATGCAAACATGTTATAACGTCAGTGACAGTGTTACAAAACTTCTCAAGTTACAATAATAGAAAACGAAATACTAATGCGGTAACTGCGGTTTTTGGTCCTTCGATACAAATGTAATACATATATCATTCTTTCAGCATGATACAATTAAATCTATCTGAGGCAACTAGAAAGACAAAAGAAATATCTACGAGACAAAATGAAAGTTAATACTTAATGTAAAAAATGGATATTTTCAGAAAATCGACTGTCGTTAAACATTTTTTTTTTATTTCCGACATTTTAGTGAGTTATTTTTTTTGAATCGTCTCTTTGAGCCCTTTTTAGGTTTCCGTACCCAAAGGGTCCAAACGGAGCCCTATTGCTGTCACTTACGTGTGCGTCGGTCCGTCGTCTGTCACACAGGTTTTACAGCCGTACGGTTGGAGCTATATAGTCTTCAAATTTTCACAGTTTATGCATAGGTATTGTTGACCCTCAGCCATACAAATAGTCAAAAATACATTTGGTACGGAACCATAAATGTCCAAAGTCCAACACGCACTTGGGGATATAAAAATATCCCCACATGACGATGTCACATTTTTTTTTTCACTTCAAGCAATTGCATCTCACAGCCTTTTGTTTTTTTTAACGTCACCCCTGACTACGAATATAAAAAAACTTGAGAGGTGTCAAGGGACACCCGGATGGAAAGAAGTTCCTTTCGATTAATTAGTGAAGGAATTGTAATATAATTTTATTTTTTTTAATTTATAATATTTTTTTTATTATTAACTACGCACACACGCACGCACGTAAGAAGTTATACTTCATCATCTCATCTCATCTCATCTCATCGCAGCTCAGCTCAGCTCAACTCAACTCAGCTCAACTCAACTCAACTCTTTAGCAATAACAACAACTATAACAAAAGTAATTGTAATAAAATTTTATTTTTTTTACTATAGCAAAAAGTGTCGTGACAATTTTTCGTAAGAATTTTTTCCGTCTAGCCCCCTTTCACAACGCGCGATAAGGAACTTCGTTCCAATAAAAAATATTACATAGGTACATACGTAAATACAAGACACGCGCGAAAACCATAACCTTTGCAGTCGGGTATAAAAGATTATCAATACGGCCCTGGACCGAAACAGCTGCAAGTCGTGAGGTTAGGTCTTTGTTCAGTAGTGAGATAATACAGGCTGACAGTAACCACTAATAATAATAAAAAATCTCAAATCGCAGCAGACTGCTATTCGCCACTGCATCGCTACATATTCTTAAAACCTCATTGACATTGAAATTCTAGCTAAGAATAGCTAGACCCAATTTAGTTTGTCATAGCAACAACATAATCACGCGCATTGACAGTAATACCTACCAAAATAATGCGTTAAATATTGACCAACCAAAAATCGTCCATCTTCGTAAAATAAAGTTCAAATTTCATATGTGCATGTCAAAAAAAAGAACAAAATGGCTTCCGTTGTTTTCCGTTAGGCTCGAAATAAATTCATGAATGATAAGTTTGTGTTGTTGGGTGAATCTCCAGGCGTTAGGCTGATAATAATGACAGACTGTTGCCGACAATGACGAATCGTGGAAAATTCAACTTTAATTCAATACTTTTAAAGTACATTAGTAGTATTCATTGCCTAGTAGTGCTACTGTACTTTAATACTAGTGTATTAAAGTTGAATTTCCCACGATTCGTCATTGTCGGCAACAGTCTGTCATTGTTATCAGCCTAACGCCAGAAGATTCACCCTGTTGCAGCAAAAACTCAATATATTCAAATAAATTCTTCTGTCTGCAAAAGTAAAACTACACTACCTGAGCTGAGCTCATCAAAATATTCCACGGATTCCATCATTTATTTTTGAACTCCTATTTATTCTTACAGTTGGCTAAAAATATTGTACTATAGTCTATAACACTAGTAGAATAGTTGAAACTAGACCATTTATAAATGAAACAATAGCAAACGGTTATGTAACTGATATTGTGTGATTAGTTGATAACAGCACCAACTACTGTTATACAAATGCTTGAGAATATTGAAGATCTTTTGCATGATAATTTAAAACTATACTTACTTTTATAAAACTTGTCGGTCATCGTGACATTTAGTCTCTAGTTGCGTGATGACGACATTTTGTCGTAACTAGCCGTTTCTCCACCTCTGATGTGACGACCACGACTACTCTACCAAGAGTGTGACGACACCCGGGCCTGCGGACGGCGAGTAATGGGTAGCTCGCCTTCCGATCAGCACCGTGCCCGAGAGTCGACGGCGCGTAGTGTTCCACGCGCGCCTCAAAGAGTTGTCAGCAAACAGGACGGGGCCCGTCATGGCCGATGCCTGCCCGGGGGTTGAGGATAAATTCGAAAGGGTTACCTCGCCCCTGGGCATTCAGGGCAGGGCGGAAAAGGGGTGGGTTTTAGTCAGTAAGAGTCTGACACGCCCTCCCGCTCCACCCAGAGCGGGAGAAGTCATTAGATGATTTCCCACCCGAAAAAAAGCGTTTTCTGCAGAGTCAACATCATTTTTGTTGTGAGCCTGTTTGGTCTGTTTAAAACTCAGCCCAGCCTGTCTGTAGGTCCACATTCGTTTTAATGTTCTTACTATTTGTATGGGATAGCATAGTACAATCAGTCTTTAATTTTCCTCCTGCTGGGACACAGGCTTCTTTTCTTCTCTGAGAGAGGAAGAGGAACAATAAATCCACAACGCTACTAAAAAAATCGGCCAAGTGCGTGTCGGACTTCGCACATTTTGGGTTCCGCACCAAAGAGGAAATTTCAAAGACAAATCAGATTATATAAATATTGGTATTTGTTAGTAAAATATACGTAATAATAAACATTATCATCAAATGGTCAATGGGAAGTTAAAAGTTCTTCGGAACAAAACTTTTGTAAAAAAAACTGACTTTGGTGGCTTCTCATTCCTTTGTTTTCTAATATTTTTTAAAACAAAAAATACAGTATTTATTTACTCAACGAGCTCTTAACAACGATACCTCACTCGATGGGGTAGGTCAAATGTTTTTTTCACGCCTCCTTTTAGCTGTATGAGAACGCCCCTAAAAAACATTTAAAAATATTTTTTGACAATTTGTATGGCTTTGTATCAACAGGTTACATTAACTGTGAAAAATTAAAGACTGTAGCTCCAACCATTTGCCTGTAAAATCTGTGTGACAGACGACGTACAGACAGATGGACACGTGAGTGACAGCTATAGGGCTCCGTTTGGACCCTTCGGGTACGAACAGTGGCGTATTCAAATATTTGGCGCCCGGGCCAAATATTTATGCTGCCCCATAGTTAACAAAAAAAGGGAATATTCTTTTTTGCTATTGCTTATTTAGAATTTGAGCTACACGATTCGGATAGGTAAGATGTTCTTGTGATAGACAATAAGTTACAGGGTGGCTAGAAAAGTACAAATAGTCGTGCTTATCCAACTTGAAAAAACGGCAGCGGGTAGCATTCGTCGCCCCTGGCATTCTGCCGCCCCGGGCCATGGCCCTCTTGGCCTAAGGGTAAACGCTTTACCCTTTACCCCCAGAATGCCAGGGGCGACGAATGCTACCCGCTGCCGTTTTTTCAAGTTGGATAAGCACGACTATTTGTACTTTTCTAGCCACCCTGTAACTTATTGTCTATCACAAGAACATCTTACGTTACGCCACTGGGTACGAAACCCTAAAACCTGGTCTTTCCGTACAAAGTTATCATCAGCTGATCAAAATTAGTGTGTGAGGTACATTTTTCTTTGGGAATTGTCTATGACTTACATGAAAAAAGATGTTCATAGATTCTTCAGCCCGAAGCAGTTTTTAAAATATGAACACACATTTCCGTTACACCTTGTTTATTTATAAACCATGAGAAATGGGGAATATCCAGAAGTTTACCAGATTTTTCAGTCTTTGGCCTAGGTGTAGGCTTCTCAATTAATATTCTCTACCAAATATCATGTCTAACACGCTAAGTATTATAGATCCTATGAACTAAATACTGATTGAATCCATGGCAACAATGGTGTTATTATGTTACAGGTCTATTGTAGAGGCGATCACGTACTAATTCAAGGACATTTTCAGCCATATTTCGATACGCGTGGACGCTTTTGTTTTGATCGGGATCAGAATCATAATTGTGCCGATTAAAAACAAATCACGTAGTTCTCTCCAGAGTAAAAGGACCAATGTCCTTGATATTTAAAAAAACAAAAATGTTTTCTCAATTTTTAGGGTTCCGTACCCAAAGGCCCTATTACTAAAACTCCGCTGTCCGTCCGTCTGTCTGTCTGTCTGTCTGTCTGCCCGTCTGTCACCAGGCTGTATCTCATGAACCGTGATAGACAGTTGAAATTTTCACAGATGATGTGTTTCTGTTGCCGCTATAACAACAAATACTAAAAAACAGTACAAAATAAATATTTAAGGGGGCTCCCATACAACAAGCCTGGTGACAGACGGACGGACAGCGGAGTTTTAGTAATAGGGTCCCGTTTTACCCTTTGGTTACGGAACCCTGAAAAAAGTCAGAAATTGCAAAAAAAACTTTTCCTAAGTCTTAAAGTTTCCACTCAAACTTTTTTGTTTATAGTACTTATTAGAAATAAAAAAAAAAAAACATTCAATTCCACCCAGGTATGGAATTGAATGTTTTTTTTTCGTAGTTTTTCGTATAATTATGTATAAGACTATTTTTGCATGCCTAATGGCAGAATGTACCAAGAGCTTATTTAGTATTTAAGAACTCATTAAATTATTACATACATTCAGTGCAAGTAATTAAATCTATTGTATTCGATTCTAATACTGATACTCACATAGTTGGGAATAACCTAGGCAGATTGGTTGAGTCTGTATTTATACTTACTTATTTTAAATTAAGTGTGTGCTGCATATTATGAACGCAGAACCTACTAAAGGCACTAATAAATAATGTAAATATAAATCACCTTGACACATTCAATCCTGTAATAAATGTCAGTGTCGCATGTGGCACATATAGGCCTGTCACTTATTTATGTAGGTACTTACAGTTTGATAAAAATTGCTTTATCAAAAGGTCCAAGAGCACAAAGGCATTGGCACAAGGACGAAATAATTTTGAATTGCGAATCGCGATCACCCTTGGGCCCAGTTTCGGGAACGAAAATTATCGCAAAATGAATGTAACACATCGTCAAATGTGCGTTAGCTGCTGTGATTGGTGACTGAAAACAGCTAGCTTTTTAACAGACTTCAAAAAGAAGGAGGTTATCAATTCGGATCTTTGATTTTTTTTTATGTATGTTCGGACATAACTCCGTCATTTATTGACGGATTTGCAAAATTCTTTTTTTGTTTGAAAGGGGTTTGTTCCGAAATGGTCCCATTTAAATTTCATTTTGATCTGATGATGACTTTCGGAGACAGACATAGGAACTCTTCAAAAATTTACAGCTAATCAACCGCGATTGCTACGACCTAATGGCTATGTATTGTTAACACAATTTAATTGGGAACTACAACTAAAAAGTGAAAAATAAAAAACTTTTTACAAAAAAACAGAACCGACTTCCAAAAAAAGTGCGAAATAACTTTAATTTCGGAAGTCGGTGTCAAAAAACGAAGACACAAAACCAGAAACACCGACTTCCGAAATTAAAGTTATTTTGCACTTTTTTGGGCAGTCGGTTCTATTTTTTTGTAAAAAAGTTTTTTTTTTTTGAGGGTTAAATCATTAGTGACTTCTGCCGCTCTGGGTGGAGCGGGAGGGTGTGTCAAACTCTTACTGACTAAAACCCAGCCGTGTACCTTCAGTTGTCTGTGCCAGAGCCGCGGTAACTCTTTCAAACACTCCCGCGACCCGCATCTCATGACTGTTTCATTTGTGACACATCGATAAATTTCTGTTTAGAATCCGGCGGTAAGTCTACTGACGTCCAATGCGTTAATTCACATGTTAAAATACCTATACATAATCTAATCCAAACCACGTTTTTCTTTAGTCCTTAGTAATTAATTATTATGCTAAATACATTCTTATCGATTTTATCTCTACGTGACAAAGCCCACGAGATACGAAACCCGCTATGATCGTTCTGTGTATCATACCTTATCTCGTGATAAAAAAATCATTGAATAATCGACCCTAGGTTTCGGTGATAAGGGATAATTGGTCGTAATGAGATTGGCATAGAGTAGTGAATCGGTTTGAGAGCTTTTGGGTCAGTTGTGTCCATGTGGTGTTAGATGGTGGATGTCTAAGATGTATTAGTAATTAAGTATTCAAATTAATTAATTTAGGGGCCTTGTGATACTATTCTGAAGTCGCGGTCGACCTTGCTTGGTGAGTTGTTAGGAATTTTGGAAATTTTTTCGCCATTCATTGATTCATTAATTTAGTTTATTGGTTTTTCATATCATTAATCAACAAAATGAAATATGTAAAATATGGATTTTTTAGCCTGAAATAAATGAATTTATTTATTATTTGTTTGAACAATATTATAAGCACATTTTAGGCCTTAGTTATTTTTTATTTATATTATTTTATATCGAGTCCTTTGGGAACCTAAAATAACATGATAATCTTTTTTTGCGCTTGTCCCAATTTATTTGGGGCCGGCTCAATATGTCTTCTTCTTCAAAACCCTAAATAACAATATTTTATTATTTTTATTAATTTGCCTTCTGTCGCATGGTATCAGGTATAGTCTGTTAGTAGTGCCAATACTCAATCAGGCTTTTTTGTAGATCTCAGAAGCACTAATAACATTTTTACATTAAATTAAGGCCGATCTAATCTGCCCAGAGAGGTTAGACAAAATAATTTTCTGTTAACGTTAACGCTAACGCTTCGTGTAAAATCTATGGCAACGACATTACTGGGCGTGAGTCACGTGACAGTTCTCTCCGCAGGTAATGTCCTTGCCATACATTTTGCACGAAGCGTTAGCGTTAGAGCTATTAAAAAAGTCATTTGGCTAAGGGGGCAGGTGTAATAAGTAGGTATATTCAAGGAAAATGGATTAATTACAGTGTAATTAATCACGTGTCCTTTAGACAATCTGATCCTCTTATAATCTGAGTAATTACAGTCAATTGACTTGTAGTTGTTACTATGTCTATATATAGTATAACTACAAGTCAATTGACTTACTATAATAACTGGTCCTTTGGAGAGTCCAAAGGATCTGGCGTAGGTCCTACGTGGCAATTTTTTCTAAAGCATGGTCTTACGCCAGATCCTCAAATAAAATCTGCTAGGTACCTCATATTTATTTTATACCGACTTTTGTAAGGTCAGATTAAATTAGCTAACTAAACCCCGTAGACATGGTGGGTGTCCAAAACAATTTTTATATTGGTATCTTCATATTAGTTGATATCGACTCCATAACCTTTGAGGAGTTTCACTAGCTCATTTAATCTGACCATTTATATGAATGAGGTAAATTCAGCGGCATTTAAATAAAATTATAAACCGCTAATGTATTACAGTTTTGTAACAAAAATTATGTAATTTATCTTTATCTCCCGGATCATTCAACGCACTGCACTTTAAATTGCGCATTATCATCGGATTAAGTCTTACCTTATCAAGAATATTCATAAATAATAACCTACTGCTTTCGAACGGTATCCTGAAAAGGTAATGCTACTTGGATTTATCTATGAAAATCTTAAGGTGACCAAAGCATCTTGACTAACTGACTAAGCTTAATGCCGCGTTAAGCGCGCAAGGTGCATTACATTACGGGCTACCGAGGTATAATGTGATCGATCGGTCTTTCGTACCCAACAATGTAATTCAACTTGCATGCAATTTCCTTGCAGGTGAAAACGCGACTTTATGTAAATAAAAGTTACTGTGTATAGCTTTGCCTAGTTGTCTAAGAGCAACAACTTGACTCTTCTCAAGAGCATTTCTTCTTTCTTTCATTACATAACTTTCAGTAGTATCCCAGAGGATTTTTGAGGTTCTTACATTGGCTATAGGCCTCCTATTCTGTAGTAGGATAGGACTTTTTACATGACTAGCAAATTAAGTGTATCATCAGGTGTACGAGGTATCCATTTATCGAACAGTTCTTCCTGCTTCCTTTGTGAAACACAAATTTTTTTTTTATTGTGTACTAACCAAAAATTCTCCCTTCTTTCCAGATAACAACTAAGCACGAAAATCGGCCAAAATGTGTCCCATCTGGCCGCTGCACCTGATAATACTGTACATCCTGGCACTATCTCCGCTATGGATGATTTGTCAGGCGGCTCCGACCCTGATCGCGACTTTCAACCCCAACAACGTGACCGTCAACATGAACGAGTATGAGTACATCGATGTAACTGTCCAAGGTTGGTTATTCATCATTCTTCTTCTTATCTTGTGCCTTGTTACCCAGTAACTGGTTTGTGAAGGTCTTATAGGCAGTTTCTGTTGCTCGCTATAACAATAACAATTTACGGATTTTTACGGATACCTACAGTCCAAAAAAAAAAAACCCAAAAAAACAGGTTTGTAGAAACGTGTTTTTTTTTGTTCAGTTTATGTTACGGAACACTTAGTGTGCGCACTTGGCCGGGTTATTTTTTTTTTTTGGAAATTTTCTGTCTTCTATGATGAAAGTTTTTCATTTCCATGGGCAGAAACCGCTTTTAAAATATGACCACGTATTCCCGATACAACCTGTAGGTGTAGTTGGGAAAAAGCTAGGATTATGCTATAATTATGGGTTTCATGGAAAGATGTTTAGTGTGGAACTGTGTAGGTGAGTAAGTCAATCAAGACCAACTAAGTGGTTGAGATTGTCTTCAATGGTGTTGAAATTAACTTGCGCGAAATGAAATTAAAATCTCAAACTCAAAACTGACCAGTCAAACTGTGATATTGGTTGGTCAAAAGATCTTTAAAAAAAAAAACAATCGACTTCCAAAAAAGAAAATACACTAAAAATTAAAGTTATTTTTAAACTTTAATTTCGGAAGTCGGTGTTTGTATTTTATTTCTTAGTTATTTGACACCGACATCCGAAATTTAAGTTATTTTTTATTTTTTAGTAATTATTTTCTTGTTTGGAAGTCGGTTGTTTTTTTTTGTAAAACAGTTTTTTATTTTTCACTTTTTAGTTGTTCAAAACCCCAATAACATGGAACGTGGAATTCAAACATACTCGTAATTGGAGGAAACCAAAAAGTCATCTATGTATAAGTACATATTTTGAAAAAGCGCTGAAGCAATTTCGATATTTATATGGGACCACCTCGGGAGTATATTCTTTCGGATAAAAAAAGAATTTTAAAAAGCGGTCCACAATTGACAGAGAAATAGGTGGACATACAAAAAAAAACATACAGTCGAACAGTACCGCCTCCTTCCTCCTATTTCGAAAAAATAACCATATGTTTAGATAGTATAAACACTAAGCAGGTTCTCCAAAATTAACTTTGGATAGGTAATACGAATTTGGAATTGGAGTAAATAATTTCATCATGGCAATCTAACATTGAGAAATAAGTAATGTTGCAATGCAACTCGCATGTATCGATTGCCCTTCGCTCAGTGTACAAGTATAACTGGTTAGTGGCTAGTGGCTACTACCACTCTAAATATTAATGTGTTAACGATTTAACCAAGGACGTTGTGACAAAAATTAAGAAATTTAATTTGGGTTATAGCTGAAATTATTGTACCATGCTAAACATGTCAGTTATACAACTTTCCAAAGACTTACTTTTCGGGCAATACAGGCAATTCCGTGGCTTAAGTATTAACAGCCGCACGGGTCGATCCATCAGGTTAAGCTACGCTTGCCGGGGTTGGTCCATAGATGGGTGACCATACCGAGACTCCTCCGTGCCTCGGAAAGCACGTTAAGTCGTTGGTCCCGGCTGCCAATCGTGGATCTTTGACAGTGGTTACGGGTCGTCAGAAGCCCGTCGGAAGTCTGATAAACAGTCTTCCCAAGGGGTTTCGTATTACTCAGTAACTGGGTTGTAGAGGTCAGATAGGCAGTCGCTCCATGTAAAATACTGGTATTCAGCTGCATTCGGTTAGACTGGAAACCGACCCCAAGATAGTTGGGAAAAGGCTAGGCAGATAGATGTATGCTTATATGTAATATGTATCTTAACCCCTACTATTTCCTTGTCACCAGGCACTGGCATGCAAGCAGGCGACCAGTTCACGTTGTCAACAGATGACGCTCACTTAGCCGCGGCGGATTGGAACTCCACGTACCAGCTGACTGAGAGTCATGTCCAGAACAGTAGGTTCGAGGGCAGAATGCGCGTCACTGGGAAGTTCCTTGGTAAGAAACCTTTTTTGTTTCACTATTTCTTGTTTAAAGTATATCCTGATATAATCATCAGCATTTCAGCCGAAAGACGTCCACTGCTGTATACATATGCCCCCCCTAAGTGTCGCCATAACGACCGGTCCTGTGCGTATCGCATCCATCGGCTACCCGCGACCAAGTCATCGGTCCACCTTCTGCCCAGGGGTTGAGGATAAATTCGAAAGAGTTACCTCGCCCCTGGGCATTCAGGGCAGGGAGGAACAGGGGTGGGTTTTAGTCAGTAAGAGTCTGACACGCTCTGCCGCTCCACCCTAGAGCGGGAGAAGTCATTGGATGATTTCCCACCCTAAAAAAAAAAAAAACTTTCGCCTTCCTTCCATATATCCAGATATATGGCTTTATTATCTCACAAGAGATTTGGTGCTGCCGCTGGCCTGGCTAAACAGCGCAGCGTTTTAATTTTATTGTTTTAAACCCAGTCAACTTTCATTGATTTTGGTAAAGCAAATAATACGTGACCAAATTTTGTTAAAAATCTAATTTACGGACTACATAGAATTATTATTTTTGTTCCCAAGAATAATCTTTATTGTTTGACAAATGTCGTTAACATATTAGTAATAATATTATACAGATGTTACTTATATAAAATGAAGGAATAATTTATTTATTTACACTTCATGCAACTAAAGTACAAAGGCGGACTTAATGCCTTAGGCATTCTCTACCAGTCAACCAAGTCAATCACTTAAACACTCACTTAAACATAAATAAATACGCAATAATATACATTACATTATTTATGAGTAAATGCTAATCCGAAGGCCACGGAACGACCGCTTATAGCGTTTTTCGCTATGCACTTCAAAAAACAGCGGAAGCGCAATAACATAATCAACCAAAGTTAAAGTTGATTTTTGTCTAGTGGTATGTTTTTGCTAGGTGAAGATATTCTTAGTTGTTCTGAGTCTTTAGACAAAATGCTTTTCTGTTAACGTTAACGCTACCGTTTCGTGCAAAATGTATGGCAACGACATTACTGGGCGTGAGTCACGTGACAGTTCTCTCCGCAGGTAATGTCCTTGCCATACATTTTTGCACGAAACGTTAGCGTTAGCGCCATTATAAAAGTTATTTGGTTAAGGGGGCTGATCATTTAGAGCAGTTGATTCATCTTTTCTGATGTGATTGTGTACAGGTAGAACAAATGTGGTGATGGCAGGCCGGCGCGGCACACAGCAGTTTGAAGTTACCGGCGTGCTTCCAGTTATAGTGATCAGACCAGAAAGGGTCATAGACACTATATTTGTCTCCTCTGTCGCTACTTTTGTAAGTATCCATTTATTTTTTAACTAGCGACCCGCCCCAGCTTCGCACGGGTACAAATTATACACCAAAACCTTCCTCAAGTATCACTGTCTATTATTGAAAACCGGATGAAAATCTCTACAGTAGTTTTTGAGTTTATTGCGATTAGACAGACAGACAGACGCGGTGGGGACTTTGTTTTATACTATGTAGTGATAGAAAACCAAATTAATGTTTTCAATCATTTGTATTTATTGTTTCTGTTTACACTTATTTGCAACAGAATGCAACTGCAATGTACTAATAAACAACTGGACTAATAAATAACATATACAAGCTGTTAATAATAATACTATACTTAATATTATAAAGGCGAAATCATGCATGTGTGTGTACCAATGTTTGTTACTCCTTCACGATCAAACGACTGAACAGATTTGGATGAAATTTTGGAACTTGTGAGATTTCTTTCAGTTATTATAAAAAAAAAAAAACTCTATCTTATAGCATACATTGGTGTTAATAAAAAACTTTTTACATAAAAAAACCGACTCCCAAAAAAAAATACACTAAAAATTAAAAAATAACTTGACTAATTTCGGTAGTCGGTGTCAAATAACGAAGAAGTCAAATACAAACACCGACTTCCGAAATTAATTAAAGTAATTTTTTAATTCTTAGTGTACTTATTTTATTTTTTTTGGAAGTCGGTTGTTTTTTTTTTGTAAAAAGTTTTTTATTTTTCAGTTTTTAGTTGTTATACCCCAGAACTAAAAACCCCAAAAAATGAAACGTGGAATTTAAACAAATTCGTAATTGGAGAACACCAAAACGTCATCTAGGTATTTTTTGTTTTAGTTCAGTTTTTTAAAAAGCGCTGAAGCAATTTCTATAAAATTTATATGGGACCACCTCGGGAGTATATTCTATCGAAAAAAAAAAAAAAAATTGGAAATAGGTCCTCAATCGACAGAGAAAAAAAACATACATATAGTCGTACATAGAACCTCCTCCTTTTTCGAAGTCGGTAAAAAGATATCTTTTAATTATTGTGTTTTAGGCCCTAAAATTGTTTTTAGTCCGAATAAAAAAAAGTTTTGCTTTCATAGTCTAAATAAGCAATATCGTCAAGATAAATAAAAAAATCATAACTTATCTTTATTTATTTGTGTGTCTACAAAAACACTCAGATTAGTCTCAGTACCTAACATGATTCAAGACAACTTAATCGACTTCATTATAATTATGTCGATCGACATTAATATTGATAATGCACATTAAAAACCGCATTAGTTTGTTATCCGATAACTGCACTTGCGCAATTATGTTTAGGTAAATATTTGATTAATTTCAATATGCAATGAAAACAAACATTTCTGCTGAGGCGATAAAATATCCATAACTACTAATTCTGTCTTTTGTCCATACTCAAAGCCAGTTACTGTATTTAGAACTTTATGACTACCACAGTAAAGTTCAATTCAATTTTTGAGGTTATGGCTCCATCGAAGACATTCGATGATTTTGCCAATGTCAAGGTATGAGAGATTGACTTGTCGTAAAATATTACACCATTGATCAGTGTTTTTAGCGTTGGCATCCATAGATCCCCATGCTAAAAAAAAGGGACAAAACAATTTTGGTTAGTACACATGTAAGACGTCACAAAAAAAAAATGTTACAACATCAAGCGTACTCGTATGATAAATAAATAGAGCTACAGCTGGATTTTATTAATGTTAATAAATTTATATAGGATCTTAACAGCAGGGGTATGGACTAAGGATAATAGAAAAGGAATGTTAATTGGGCGGGGAATATCAGAAGTGAGTAAGTCGTAAAGGGGAGTGGTTAAACGAGGACAAGAAAAAAACAAGTGTTCCAGAGTACCCTCCTCCAAACCGCATTCACACAAAGAGGAGTCCCTCACATGGATTTTGGCCAAAAAAACTGGAGTGCAAACAAACCCAAGTCGGAGTCTAATAATGACAGAGGTCGCTAACTTACTCGAAAATTTTAGTTTGCTGAACCAACATTTAGGTGGAATGAATGGTTGGATAGAGCCATAAAATTTTCCCTTCGATATCCGAGTTTTTTGCCAGTGCTCATTCCAACTCTTCATCATCTCGGGTTTCGCAAGAGAGCGCAGATCACGGGGATAACAGGACGAATAAGATTGATTAATTTCAATATGCAATGAAAACAAACATTTCTGCTGAGGCGATAAAATATCCATAACTACTAATTCTGTCTTTTGTCCATACTCAAAGCCAGTTACTGTATTTAGAACTTTATGACTACCACAGTAAAGTTGTTATTACTAAAACTGACTGGAACTGAACCTTAGTTGTCAATTAAAAACCTTTTTGCAGTCGAAATAGGGTAAAATTCAATAACTCTTTTTTATTAATGATAGGCTCACGTTTGACCAATATCTCACATGATGGTAACCGGTGATGTGGTCGACGTTAGAGCACGCTTGCCTAGAAGTAACCTATTCACTCTTGACTTAAAGACCTTCAGGTTGTAGCTATCGGGAACTACAGACACCGGCAGGGAACTCCACTTAGGTGTACACACAATTAAAGTATTCCCATCATCGTTTTATGCGAGTACCTACTAGAAACGATTTTCATTATGAGACCCTTTTTTAGGGCGTGTCAGACTCTTACTGACTAAAACCCACCCCTGTTCCTTCCCTGCCTGAGTGCCCAGGGGTGTGGTAACTCATTTTCAGAATTTATCCGCTACCCCTAGGCATACAGGCACCGGCCACGATGGGCCCCGTCAGTGGTGGCTGACAATCATCTCTTTGAAGCGCGCGTGGAACACCACGCGCCGTCGACTCACAGGCCTGGTGCTGATCGGACGGCGAGCTACTCACTGCTCGCCGTTCGCAGGCCCGGGTATTATGATACCCTAATATTGGCTTCTAGTAAAACATCGATTTTTATAACAATTCATAAATAAATCGGAGTAGGTAAAATTTCAAAATAACTTGAAAAACCCCTTCAAAGTTTTGTCTCTATTCACCCCGGCGTTCCTATTCACCCCGTTTGACGGTAAGTGGGGTATCCATCGCTTACCGGTTTTGCAATGAGCCTGAAAGTATTTTGTGTATACTTGATTAAAAACGTTCAGAAGTGAACATTAACTTACCGTTGTGTTGTAGGTATCGCTGATTTTCATAAACTTCGGCTGTGCGATGCACTGGCCGACCGTCAAGGAGGTGCTCAAACGGCCTATAGGACCTATAATAGGAATGTGCGGACAGTTCCTCTTCATGCCACTTGTAAGTACCTTTTATTACTAAAATACCTATTTACGTCAGGTTGGTGAGAGTTACAGTCATATTAGACATTTGGTTGCGTACCCAGGTAGGCCGCTTCAAATACAACTTGGAAAAATGGGGTTTTATAGACTCGTCTGATATACAATGTGAGTGCGGTGCCCCAGAACATGACTCACATACTCGAATGCCCCAAGTGTCTATATACCTGAGCTATGGAGGACCTTACGAACACGACACGCTGCGATTGATGTAGCCAGCTTCTAGGCCCAAAGTATTTAAATAGGAAACCGATACGAAAAAGAAGAAAGATCAGACATTTCAGTTTTGTCTCGAGGACGGCGACGCTCCAGCAGTCTTTAATAGTACTGATGTTTATACGCGACAGTGACTTCTTACTATAAAGAGGTTGCCTCCTTATTTGCCACCCTATAAAATAAGACTTGGCCTCTTGGGATAATAATGGTAATGTAGGTAATGTAGTAATGTCACAGATAATATAATACTAGCGTACAGATGCCTCATCCCATACTAAGAAACGGTACCTCCGTAACTACAGGTTTTCGTCTGGCACAAGTAACTTTTGTTCTTCGTTCGGGCCCGTCCTCTTCACCCCGCTAGATGGTGTTAGCAGCGACGGCTTGCAAGCTGAATGAATTTACTTAAAGTCTTACCAATATTTTCTCACACGTTGAGGAATTACTCTATAGTATTTTTGGCACTTGCTAACAGTTTTACTGTTTCAAAATGAGTCACTATACAAATTTTAAAGAGGCGAATGGATAAACTCTAAAACTTCAAACAGCGCCATCTATTGGTACAAGAAATATATATGCCTAAGGAGTCGTTCCAATAAACATGTAAATTTGAATTATGAGCCAATTATTCCACAATTTTATGCTTAGGGTAGTTTATTAAATAAGAAAATACAGTTTTTACCATATTTATTTTCAAGATATCAATACATTACACTTCAATAAGAAATCGATGCATATTACGCCATCTATTGACATTTATTTGAACTAAATTTTCTTTGTTCGAGATGAAACCCCGTGATAATACTAATGTTTATAGGTGACAGTGACAGCTTACTATTAAGAGGCCTCCTTGTTTGCCACCCTATAAAATAAGACATGGTCTCTTGGGATAGCAATGTCCTGCAGATAAATCAAAATTTCAATCGAACTCAAACCTCTAAGCAGTTTTTTTAAACGTTGCCACTCTAGGAATTACTCCTGTATCGTGGGTACAACTTGCAAGAAACTCCACGGACACTCAAAAGCTATACAACCAATATGGCACATCGAGCTATAGAAAAAATTCGGATTTGTACAGCATCCTTATGTTTGTGTGTCATGGCGTACTAACGCTCGGGTAATGTTAATTTAAAATTAAAATCCAAAGACGTGACATCCAAGAAACCGCTCCTTGTGGTGGATTACTCCACTCCCTCTCACAGAGAAGGATCCTGTGATCTTGACAGATGGCTGGGGAGTTTGTTGCGCCACTTCCTCCCAGCTAAAACACTAAGAAGAGATGACGGGCGGGCGTTTTTGGCGGACTGTCTTTATGTAGAACTTTGACGTTCAAAAAGTGCTGGCTCTCAGCCTAGTTTGAATAAATTACTTCTAACTGTAAATTGTTCCTCTTCCAGATGTCGTTCGGTCTAGGGTTCCTCATCTTCCCGGACGACCCGGCGATGCGGCTGGGCATGTTCTTCACGGGGGTGGCGCCGGGCGGAGGCGCCTCCAACATCTGGACCTTCATCCTCGGAGGGAACCTCAATCTGTCGCTAGCTATGACTTCTATTTCTACGCTCGCGTCTTTTGGTAAGTTTTGTTAGAGTTAATAATATTAAATAAATAAGTCGTAAAGTGATCTTATTTTGGCACCCCACTAATTTATTGGCACTCATGTAATTAACTCCTCCTGCGTCTACCAGCCTATTGCATGGGCCGTAAACAATTATCTATTATGTCTGCTAACTAGACGCGCGACGGGTTAAGAGAAAATCTTATATCACGGTTTAGCAACTTATCTTAATAGAGTTAGGAGATTTCTAAATTACTATACTGTTAACATATTTTATAAAAGGTTAATTCAAAATGGCGCCCGTACAGTAATAATGCCTGAGCGTTGACTAATGAAAACTATTTGTTTGCTATGGTAAGAGCCATATTTTAGTTAGTTATTTTTTTCTGTTTGTGCATCAGACGAAATATTATTCGTACAAGTTTGTTTTTTTTTTTTTTTAAATAGACTCAAAAGATCCTCACAGACACATTAAATTGTTCGACTTTTCATACGACTCACAATGAGATCTGAATACACAATTTAAGTAAATAATCGATGAAGAAATCCTCCAATCTCAATAGTACTGTTGATATTATTGAATTTATTTATTAAAACTTTATGCACTAGAAAGAAACACTACAAAGGCGGACTTAATACCTTAGGCGTTTTCTACCAGACGACCTTAGTTAGGGTGGTGCAGAAACAAAACATGCCAGGTGTAACTTAATGAAAAGACAAACATAAAAGAAATACAATAATAAATACATACTTAGATACATATAAATACACAATGCTATTGTGAATAAATAATCCAGCAAATTAACGCTGTGATGATTCTACCAACTATTGATTTAATACCAATTTAATGATTGTAATATTAGTTTTAACAAATATAATGATATTTTTGTTTCTTCCGGAAATAAAAGCTTTTCATATAGTAAAATCTTATTCGTCCTTAAAAAAAAAAATTACAAAAAAATAGAACCGTCTTCCAAAAAAAGTGCAAAATAACTTTAATTTCGGAAGTCGATGTTCCTGGTTTTGTGTCTTCGTTTTTTGACACCGACTTCAGAAATTAAAGTTATTTTGCACTTTTTTTGGAAGTTGGTTCTATTTTTTTGTAAAAAGTTTTTATTTTTCACTTTTAAGTTGTGGTTCCCTTTAAACTGTGTTAACAATTCATAAACATACGATAGCAGCAATCGCGGTTGATTTGCTGTCAACTTTTGAAGAGTTCCGTTGTCTGTTTTCGAAACCCATTATCAGATCTATCTGAAATTTAAATGGGACCATTTCGGAACAAACCCCTTTCGAACAAAAAAAGAATTTTGCAAATCCGTCAATATATGACGGAGTTATATAAAAAAAAAATACAACCATCCGAATTGATAACCTCCCTTCTTTTTAGAGTCGGTTAAAAATTGTATGATATGTTGATAACCTATTAATTGTACCATTTTCTCTTTTCAGGATTCATGCCCATGTGGCTTTTCTCGCTCGGTCAAGTGGTGTTCCGTAACGCACAAATAGTGGTTCCGTACATGCGTATAGCCACTTTCGTCATAGGACTGTTAGTTCCTCTGGGCATTGGCCTGGGCATGCAAAAATGGACGCCCAAGATAGCCAAATTCATGGTGCGAATCTTGAAGGGATTCTCTACAACCTTGCTGCTATTTATCATCATTTTTGCTATCGTTACCAACTTGTATATCTTCGAGTTGTTTACTTGGCAGGTGAGAATATGTTTTTATTTATTTAATTTGTTTATTATGTATGGTTGCAAACAAATATGACGCGGACGCGGGTGATGTTGTTTTTAAAAACAAATGACGCATACGTACATATTTCATTTCCATGTTGTATAACTTTTAAATTCGATATAATAATACATTACTGTTAAATGTTTTGAATGCATATTTATAAACTTCGTTCGCTTCCTTGTATTTACTTCTGTGAGGTTAGACATTTCGGCTTCCCATTTTATTCGGTGGGAGCGTCTAACTTGTAGTGATTTTTGGCCCAGTGGCTTCTGTCTGACTTGCCATGAGATCGATTCCCATTGGGATGAATGAAATATCTAAGCATGTCACTTCCGATCTTGTGATGCTTGCAAACAGTCAATTCCCACAACCTTGACTATTTCTGTTTTCACAGCAACTTTTTTGTAAAAAAGTTTTTTTATACTGTTAAAAACAAACGAAAACAAAACAGTGTAACTTTTAAACTAAATGATCTATCGCGATGAAACAAACTCCTTAATTATTGAAAGTAATTAGGCGTCATAATAAAATGAAAAATGTGTAAAAAAAAACTACCCTCAATTGAAAATAAAGATGTCTTTTTAGCAAAAATCTGTTATGTTTTTCATCAATTTAAAAAAAATATAAAGTTATATAGATTTTTTAAAAAAAATGTAAAGTTATTTAGATTTTTTTTTATATTTTTTCCGTCGCCAAAATTAAGCATAGATTCCCTCATTTCGATAGTTGCACATTACTCACACTGTATTTGAAGAAAAAAACTTCCATACATTTTGTATGGAACAGCTTTTTAACCGACGAAAAAAAGGAGGAGGTTCTCAATTCGACCGTATATATGTTATTTTTTTTTGTGTATGTTCAGCCCTCACTCCGTCATTTATGAACCGATCTCGATGTTTTTTTTTTTTTGATGATATATCGAGAATCGAATCCGTTCATTTATTGATTCTGAGGCGGTACGAAGTTCATCGGGTCAGCTATTTTAAATGCATAAATATTATTGCAATGTTACAATTTATTTAGAATTACTTACACTTAGATGTTAGTAAAGACGGGCGTCGTTGGTCCACCTAAGCATGTTGGACCATTCCCTACCTGCAAAAGGTCAAAATAAAGATTTTTGTTCTCTCCATTAAGTAATCCTCTATCTCCTCCATCTCTCCAGATCGTAGTAGCCGGTATGGGCATCCCCTGGCTGGGCTACTGCTTCGGCTACTTCCTGGCGTGGGTGTGTGGCCAGCCGCACCCCGACGCGCTGGCCATCTCCATCGAGACAGGCATACAGAACACCGGCATTGCTATCTTCTTGCTGCGGTACGCGCTTGGACAGCCTGAGGCGGATCTTACTACAGGTATGTTCACTAATAAAAGCGCTGTAACAGCTCACAATTTTTAGGACCCATTAATATTAGTGTTTTTAACCAGTGGTGCTTGGCAACTGGACTTACCCCAGTTGTAAAAACCCGCTTTGTGCCTAATGGCCTAGTTTTGTTTTGTCTCCCGCTTGATTAGGAGGGAAGTGGAAATTATGTTTTTCTTACTCCTCCGCTGTCTTTTCTGATTAATTTCGTCGCGGGACCCAAGACAGTTTAATCGTTTCTCTGGGACTCGTCGAGCTTCATTGCCTCGGCGTTTTTTCTGGTGGTCGCCACTGTTGATTCTGGCATACAGAAGTTACAGTGGTTTGGGAATAGTGCGGCGGGCTTGTCCCATAAATATAATAAAAGCGCTGAACAAAACAGAAAACAGTATATTGGACGTATTTCGTTTCGGTAAAATCTAAACCGATAGATGTTAGATCGAACCGCACCCTAAGTTTTAGCCGCCAATTTATTGTATTGTAAATTGACCTCTATTACTCTTAATAATTTTCTGTAGTTTAAAAAAAAATAAAAAAGACACTTTATTTTTTTATTTTTCACGTACCTCTCAGCAAACCCTTTAATTTTTGATACCCCTGTCATGGGATTGCACAAAATAACTAGTCCGCCATATTGGATTTAGAATGACATCACTTAGCTAACCATGCATTGGTGCCGATCCTGCTGTGCACAAACTAAACTTAATTTAGGCTATTGCTATCTTTTTCTCTCTAATAAAACAAGAAAGAGACTGACGTAAATTAGAGCTGTCAAATTTAGTTAAACTAATATTTCCATTCAAATTTAGGGTACACGTTAAAACATGTCGATTAAAAACACGGTGAAGCGCAAGGCGTAAACTTGTTTGACATCTCTAACTTAGTTCATTACTATAGCCGTCCTTTTCTCGCACTGCATTTTAGTAATAGATAGCGATTCTCTAATTTTAGTTTTGTTATTGAACAAGAGAATCGGCACCATTGTCAAACAAACTAAACATTTACGCAAAATTTCAGCTTAATCGGCACCCGTAAAGTGGATCAAATTTAACTTCTTACATTTGTTTACATGGTTAGTTACAAGTGAATTTAGTGAAAGTGTGTTAAAAAGTAAATTTATTTTACCTCGTAACATTACGTTTTCCAGTGGTACCAGTATCATGTGCCATTATGACCCCAGTTCCGATGACGTGCATCTATATCTTCCAGAAAATCAAGGCTTGGTGAGTAATCGTTTTAAATACCCATTTGTTCTGTCTTACATTTTGATACAGTCTGGGAAGTCAATTGCTCACTACCATAACGTCATTTGCGCTTCATAAAAGTACAGGACATAGACAAAGTGATATTGTATAGATGATTGACAAGAAGTCCAAAATGTATGGGATTGGTATGCGCTTCCGAAATGTGACGTCATCAATCTCAAACCTTTGGACTTTTGCGGCCTTATTATTAATTAATTTAACTTAATAACCATAATATGCTTAGTTTAATAAACACTGATTAGCGGATTTTAATAAAACTCAAGATAACATACGTCATCCCTCAAATTCAACTGTATATTTATGACAAAACCTCTTTTTAACTAACTTCGCAAAAAGGAGGAGGTTCTATGTTCGACTGTATGTATGTTTTTTTTTTCATGTATGTCCACCGATTTCTCTGTCAGTTGTGGACCGTTTTTCAAAATTCATTTGTTATCCGAAAGAATATACCTACTCAAGAGGTGGTCCCAAATATGTATGGATAGATGACGTTTTGGTTTCTTCCAATTACGAGTATGTTCAAATTCTATTTATATGTTATTTAGGCTATCAATTCGGGCGTAATTTTAATATTTAGTTTTATTTCTGGGGTATATCAACTCATCATCTTCCTGTCCTTATCCCATCGCAACACACTTTTTTTCTTCCATTCTGTCTGGTCAGCCGTCACGCTATCACTAACTCCCTTTTCTTTCGTATCACTCCTCACACAATCCATCCATCTTTTCTTTAGCCTCCCTCTCCCTCTACATCCATCCACATTTATATTCATAACTCTTTTGGTTACATGTGTTTCATCCCTCCTCTTCATGACCATACCAAGATAAGCAGTTCCCTTTCAACTTTTCTGTGACTGGTGCCACTTTTAAACTACCTCTAATGTACTTATTTCTCACTTTATCCATTCTCGTTACTCCACACATCCATCTCAACATGGGGTTCATCAACTAAAAAGTGAAAAATAAAAAACTTTTTTACAAAAAATACAACCGACTTAAATAAACAATTACATGATTAATCAGCACTCTACCACCTACATCAACCCTTCTTCCGGGTAGAAAATATTGTAATAAGAATCTTCTAATCAGTGCTTAAACTAATCAAATGATTATTTTTTTCATAAATAAGGCTCCAGTTACTAAGATACTGGCTTTAAAAACTGTGCTTCGGATCATAAATATTAGTAGCAATAACAATGTGCAATGTTTGCTACATGCTCATATAAATTCCATAAGTGCGAGCGAGACAGATTATAACGATTACATAGTAGTAGTTTTAATTCTTATATTACAGTATGTATTATGTCACTTTGTCTAGAGCTCAAGGTGTATGTACTATTTGGATAATTTCAACTTTACTGAGGTTACAATTTACCGAGGGTTGTTTTAAAAAGTGGTGAACAATTAATTTCCTTGAATTTATGAGGGACTTACCATGAGCTTTTAGACAAGCAAATATAGCACTAAGTTCGTACCAAGAAGAGTTAATTTGCATTGTTTCAGTGCTAGAAAGAGATGGAGCTATTCTAGACGACTAGCGCCATCCCTGTTTCGCTACGAAAAAATTGTCTAGGTACCACCCTTGATTTAGCCTTGAATGCAGAAATAAATAAAAACTGCACATACTGTAAAAGCTCAAATGGGTATATCATAATGAATTTTAAACGCAATACAAAATATTATTTCTTTGGCTATGTTTCGTGTTAGGTCCCTAGCACATTAGGTGTCATTTTTGGTTGCCGTAATATTTTGCCATTCACTTTTTAAATGTCTTTTTTTTGCATTTTGTATACGTAGAGATTCTGATTTAGCAAAGTATGTTTTTTAAATCATTGATAGACACGCGTTTGACCACTATCTCACCTGATGGTAAGCGATGCTGTAGTCGACGTTAGAGCACGCTTGCCTAAAAGTATAATATCCACTCTTGACTTAGAGACGGCAGGAGGTTGAGAATAAGAAGATTTTCAATCAATCTGCCCACCTTTCTTAACTACGTTGGGGTCAGCTTCCAGTCTAACCGAATGCCACTGAATACCAGTATTTTGCATGGATCGACTTGCCTATCTGACCACAACCCAGTAACTCGGGTATTTAAGGGGGAAGCGCCAGAGTAACCCGCGAAATTCAAATTTTCTTATGTTGTTTGCAATTTCCAGATCAGTGTCAGGTTGAATCTTGGTAAAAATATGATTCGCGAACGTAACAAGTATTTATTTATAGAATTATAATCATTAAAATCATCAATACAATTCGTTTAAATAGAATTGATGCCAAATGTCATGATTTCTTGAAATTCTTACATTTGGCATCAATTCTGAGTGATTTGTATTGATGAATTTAATGATTATAATTCTATAAATACATACTTGCTACGGCCGCGAATCAAATTTTAACCAAGATACAACCTGACACTGATCTGGAAATTGCAAACAACATAAGAAAATTTGAATTTCGCGGGCTAGGGTGGAGCATTCACCTTAAGGGGGAAGCGCCAGGGTAACCCGCGAAATTCAAATTTTCTTACGTTTTTTGTTGTATATTGATCAAAATATGATTCACGGCCGTAGCATTATTTACCATCGGGTGAGATAGTACCAAGGCGGTACCAAGCGCGAGCCGTATTCAATGTTTGACATTGCTATTTCTTAGTCTAATTCTGATTAGAAAATACGTGTTTACAATGACAACACATTTTCGGATAAAAAGGGGTCATAATTTATAAATTCTGAAAATCAGTCTAGGGTTACCTACTCGTATATCATTATTTTGGGAATAAACATTAATTTGTGATTTTTTGGAAATATTATGTTGTAATGTTTTCACTGTGTTACCTTGTTGTTAGCCAAAAAAAAATATCATTATCAAATTGGTTATTCATTTTTCACGATGGCAGCACTGAAGATTTTTTTTTTTTAATTGGATATTTTGTAAGTCGTATACATCTCGTATACGAAAATTGGCAATAATGACTTTTTTAAAGAAAAAATGTTATCAAAATTAAACGAGATATTGTTTTTTTGTTTTTCATATAAAAATAAACATCACATCATTCACGGTTTGTCGTGACAGTATGGGAGGTATGTCAACATGTACTTGTATGGGTTGAGGTGTTGGGTTCCGAGTTCATTGTGGATTCGTGCTATTGTGCTTTGCTTGGTAGATTTAGATGGATGTGGGCTGGATTTATCTATTAGATTACTTTTATCTGAAGAATAACTGGCGATTTGACATATTTTCCGGAAAAAAGTTGTCAAACTGCCAATTTTTTATTTCTCAAATAATGGTTTTCTGACGGTTGAAAAATCTGCCCGGAATGTTATGAGGCTTTTTATAGAAAGAAATGTTTTTTTTTCAAAAGCTTCAAAGAGTATGGTTTTTGGTTCAACAGCCGATGGTTCATAAGGCGCGGTTATATCATTTGGTAGACATTTTATTCATCTTCATAATTCGGGGTACTCGTTCACTATCACTTTTTAGAATTTCAGAAACACTAAATGACTTACTTGTATAAAACGTTTATACAATCGTGGGTGATTCTTTATATTCTCTCTTAAAACAGGCTTACTGACTGCCAAAATAGAAATTAAACGCAAAATTTTCATCAAAACCATAAATTATGTTGTCGACCTAAAGCGATCATCGCGCAAAATACGCGACGTACGCGTTCATTTGTTCGGCAAAACCGGAAGGCGCCTTCTGTCAGCAGGTTTGCCGAACTAATGAAAGCGACGATCGCGAATTAACACGAGGATCACTTTCTTTTAAGACGACGCTTAAAAATTACCTTGAAGAAACCAAAGAAATCACAATTTCTATGAAAAACGTATTCATTGGTTTAGCGTGGTAGTGCAGGTTGCATGGTAATAAAATTAAACCCACATAAAGTGAGGATGTAAATACTAAATAATGTGCTCGTTGATACTAAAACTTGACTGAAATCATCGATACGACAAGATGGTTTGCTTTCTAGCTAGTTGTAAATACTTCACGTCAATATCTTACTTGTAAACGTTGTTTGAGACACTAATATTTAAATAATAAAGAGTAAAATTAGCGAAACTACGCAGATGTGATGGATATCTATATTTGAATTCAGAATTCGAGATATCTGTCATAATTTGGAACAACTATGTCTTACCTGGCAAAGTTCAAATTCCATTACAACCCATACTTTGTCTTTTCTAAAACAAATGGTGACTTAAAAATCAGCTTAAAATTCACTGCGCCAAAGTCGATACTTGAGTGGCTGGCGTTAATTCTTATAATTTTCAGTAAAGAAAATTAACTTCTAAACTCATACCGGCTCTGTAACGAAAAGTTCATACAAATCACTAAATTAATTTAGATCATGTTTCTGTTTCGGTCAGTCGTTCGAAGGGTCTTTTTTTCTGAGTTGTAAGATTTGTAAAAATACAATAACTGGCGCATAGATTTGGGATGTTTTGTCATGAGATGGATAATATTTCTCGATAAGAAATCGATCCAAAGTTGTCTACAAACATATTATTTATTAAACCACTTGGTTTATTTGAGGATTATCTTTCCAAACAACATTTATGAGTAAGAGAAAATCTGTACTTACTTCCTATCTTGTTTCTAATACTTCTCACTTCTAATCTATAACAACTGCATGATTATTGACGTATTCTGAATTATAAACATACACGAACTACGAACTTATAAATATAATTGTCTATTTTTACCAAAAATCAAGTTCCAGGCATTCGCGGTCATAAAAAGTGTGAGTAGGACAATGCATGTCTAGTGCTAAAATATTTTTGTAAGTCTCTATAAGGTGTAACAGAATTGGGTGTGAAATATGACATTTGAAAGAATTTCTATGGGTAGAACCTGTGGAGGTATGCAGAACAGGGTGTAAAGTCCCACAACCTCCATTGAAAAGGAAGGATCCTCCGACCAGACGGGTGTTGTGTCTGGTCCGGGCATCTGCCCGATAGTTGATTTCGGGCTGTTCAAATCGCGCGGAGAACTCTGCTTGCGCGATGTAGGAATTTTGCTGTTCTAGTTCGTATGTAGCGTCATAGATGTCGCTACATCCCCATAGAAATTTATAACTTTCTTAAAGAAAGTCATATTTGTAGTCCCTTCAGTTGGAATGCGCTCCCTCCGAAAACCAGGACGGCAACCAGTCGGTTCTCTTTTAAGTTGAAGGCGCGTGAACACATTCGCAAGGAGTTGGAAAAATCATCACAACGCTAATTCGTTATTCTCTATTATATTTTTAATTTTGTTGTATGTTGGTATATAAGTATGTATTTATTATTGTAATTTTTTTCCGTTTATTCTTTCCCTTAAGTTGCACCGTTGCACCTGCCACGTTCCGTCTCTGCACCACACTAAGGTCGACTGGTAGAAAATGCCTAAGGCATTAAGTCCGCCTTTGTACAGTAATTTTTACTTGTACATTAAGTTTAATAAATAGTTCATTCAGAAAAAAAATGGACCTCGCATACTAATTCTGATCAGCGCCCTGAGTGCAAGTATCGCGTTAAGGTAAACGTAAATTTTTACTACAACTGTATAAGTGCCGTCTGGTGACAATAACCTCTTTTCAGGGTAACCAACGGGACCCTATTACTAAGACTCCGCTGTCAGGGCTGTATCTCACGATCCGTAATAGCTACACAGTTGAAATGTTCACAGAATTTGTATTTCTGTTGCCGCTATAACAAAAAATAATAGAAAAAAAACAAAAATAAAAGGGGCTCCGTAGCTTAATTTTTAATTTACTTTTTTTTTTAAATTACGTATAATGACATACAAAAAAACAAACACGTTTCTAGACGTCACGTTTTTTTTTTTCAGTTTATGGTACGGAATCCTTCGTGTGCGATGTCGACTCGTACTTGGCCGGTTTTTTTTCTATACGAACGTATTTAAAATATATACCTTTAGAAAACCCCACTATTTTAGTACTAGCCATGCATTGTTCTACTCGCACTAATTATGACCGCTAATGCCTGAGACTTGGTCTTTAGTAAACATAGACAATTGTATTAATAAGATGATCAAAATTACGTAATGAATCGTTACAAAAAAGTCTCACCCTTTAATTTTTTTCAAGTTAATTCACTTTGAAAATATACCCAACAACTGTATTTAACAGTTGTTGGGGCTGTACATCTGTTTCAACGCATTAATTTTTACATTAGTCACGTGTTGAACAAGAGTCCTTTTGCACACGGATCCATATAATTCAGAATACAAAAAAAATCAAACACCTACTTACTAATAATACCAAAAAAATTCCAGCTTTGACAACCGACGAAAACACAAGAAAATGCTGGAAGAAGACATCACCCCTCGAGGAGACTCGCAACAGCCCGCAATCATCTCAACCGCTGATCTTTTCGGGAAGTCCAACAAAGGTCTAGATGACAGTGACGTCAACGTCAAAACTGACGTCAATGACGTCGAGAACAGTGGCGTCAACCCTTCAGGAGTTTCTGTAGTCAACTAATACGTATAACAAGATAATTCTTTAATTTTTCGTTTATACTGGCACTTCACTTGGCGTATTTGTCAAATTTGGTGTACTTGGGTAGTGTATAATATACCTTATTGTAGTTGAGATAAAGTTTTCTTTGTAATGATTCGACTATTTGATCGTCACGATATTTGGGGAATAGGAAATATATCCTACTTATATAGAAATAAAGCTCATTTTGTAATTACGCGAATATTTGTGAAAATACACCAAGTGTTATGCCAGCATTGGAAGCTTTATGAGTGACTCAATAGCGACACGGTTTAATTTTAAAAATAAAAGATATTATTGTTATCAATATTCTGTTAGGTATGGGACTCCCGCCATAGATTATAAATTACTATTTGGGATGAACTCTTTAAAAAGCAATATTGATATTAGTGGTTATTTTGAAGAATGTAAATGATGTTATTCATGCGATGAATTTAAAATGTACCTATAAAATAGTCTTAAAAATGCCCTAAATATATTTTAATAAACAGTGTTACCAGAGACAAACAATCAGAACATATCTTGCCATATAGAAAAAGAAAATTGAACGTAAATATTAACAAAAGATTTTGTTATACGTGTTTTTGCTACAAGCAAAATATTTTTTCTGAAACTTTGATAATCTACTATGTAAAATCATTTTTTACGAGTGCTATAATATCCTCTTTGAAAATTTCTGAACGCATTATTATGCGTTTTTAGAGAACTTCTGATTTTATTTAATTATTTATTGTTGTACGGGCCTTCATATGTTTTGGCGCCGTTACATTTCTTCACAAAGATTTAGAGCACATTATTGCTTACTAAAATCGAAGGTAGAATTTAAGTTTTTATTTATCGATCCGTTTTTCGGTAAGTCGGTAGTTGTGCGGAATCTTATACTGACTATTGTCACATAAAATTGAATGAATTTCACCTATAAAATTGTATGTCACTCGAACAAAGTTTAATTACCTATCTCTTTTTTCTTACTTTGCTATAATGCACCTAAACGGTTAGGGGTACAATGTGCTTAAATATTTCGCATGCGTTTTTGGTGTTGCCAGAGGAAAATGTTTCTAGAATGGTAGTTTATTTGTCTGCTTTCATTGTAACTAATAAAACTGAACAACATTTCAGTTAAAATTGTACTTGTCAATGTCATAACGCATTTATTTTATTAATTGTTATTAGTAGAAATTAATGAAAATCTCAGTTACCTGGCAACCCTGTGTGGTAGAAATAGTATTTGATTGCTTTTTTTTTGTCAAATCAGTTTTTTTCTCGTTTTATTTTCGTTTTTTGTATGATTTTGTATTACTATGAATACGATCTCGGTTCGTATATTATCGGTGACTTTCGCAACTCGTTTATAGGTGAAACAGATGTGAAACAAGGCTGTCGTTGGTTTAAAATGTTTGTTATGAGATCAGTATTGGGTTAAGTTATGTGAGATCATTATATTGTGTTAAGAATCTAATTCAAAATTTTTTTTATGAACAATCCTGTTGTTTTATTTGTTTTTCTGAAATACAATATTCGGCTATGCAAGCTGCCTTTGTCCTCACGTCACGTCTTCAAGGCGATCAAAACGGTAATTGCTTACCTCGTTCTTGTGCACTATTTATCATAGTTTGAGATTCCTCTCTGAAGTTCTTAATAGTGAATTTAGAATTTCAGAGAGGAGATAGGTATGAGCCGCCCTCCCCATAAATGTGCCCCAACAGGCTTCACCGGGGTGTTTTTGGGAAAAGACCAGCGTGTGAGGGATTCTTAACTCACTGTTAAGAATCCCTCACACGCTGGTCTTTTCCCAAAAAAAAAACGTGCCGTAGGTAGCTGTGTGGTGCGGGAGGGTCGTTGACGTCGGCCAATGACATTTCTCGCATTACGTCACCACTCCCCTCACGCACCTCACAGCTATCTCAGCCACGGCATCAGTTAAGGGCTCGGCCCATAGCTAGGCGCAAGTCGCGTCGTAGAGGAAAAATGAGAAGTACATAGTTGAGGCTGTGACCAAGGAAGCTAGAAAGGACCCGGGCCTGCGAACGGCGAGCAGTGGGTATCTCGCCGTCCGATCAGCATCAGGCCCGAGAGTCGACGGCGCGTAGTGTTCCACGCGCGCCTCAAAGAGTTGTCAGCATTCTTGACGGGGCCCGTCATGGCCGATGCCTGCCCAGGGGTTGGGGATAAATTCGAAAGAGTTACCTCGCCCCTGGGCATTCAGGGCAGGGAAGGAACAGGGGTGGGTTTTAGTCAGTAAGAGTCTGACACGCTCTCCCGCTCCACCCTAGAGCGGGAGATGTCATTGGGTGATGTCCCACCCCACAAAAAAAAAGAAGGAGGCCGCTACAGTAAGCAGATGATAACTAATATAGAAGTATAGATATTTTGCGCGCCTGACCCCAAATAAATTGGGATAAGGACAAGAGAAATGATGTGAAGTTGTGGCCTAAAATTACTTTATTCTGTACGTCGTACGAAATGGTCGTACGTCTCCAAGTTCCTTGAAACGTTTAATCGACTTAAACGGTCACGTTATTTCGGCTGTCGTCGCCTATCGCTACTTTCACTATATTCTAACGGGTCCAACATTAACGACACTCTTTGGCCTCAAGAAACAAAACACTCATACAAAAAGGTCGCATGCGTCCTCCATCATCGTATATAAAAATAAAGTAATAAAGTTCTGTCAAGAATGCTCGACAAGCCGTCACTGTGACAACAACTTACTTCGTGTTGTGCACACAACCACGGACTTTTTTTTATATCACACAATTCGCAACCATGATTAAACACCGTACCAACAGATTTTACATCATCATGACACCAAAAATGTAAGCTCTGAACCAACCACCCACCCAGGTATAACCCCGGACGGCTAGCCAACAACAGCAAGATGGCGAAACAATCCAAGTATGACCACCCCACAAGTACCTACCCGTACAAAATACCCAGGAGACTGAATCTCCTCAGCGTACCTCGAAAAACTTTTAGCGAGTCTATGGAAGGAATGCCCGCCTACACCGACATGGGCATCCGAAAGTCTGCCCTGAATGCTATGCCTAACGAAAGAGTAAACGATATCGCGTGGCCATGGGTTAGGTGAGTATCACTGCATATACGAGAACCGTTTTAATTATTATGACTAGAGTAGAATAGATGATACCTGCACAACCCAGTAACTTGGTTATAGTAGTCGGAAAGACAGTCATGTCATGTAATATACTGGTATTCAGCTGCATGCATCATGGGAGGCAACCCCAAAAATAGTTTTTAAGTAAAAGATGAGTTACTATAGGTAGATGGTGGGACGAGCTAGGTTTTTTTTTTTTTTTTTTTGGGGGGTGGGAAATCATCTTATGACTCTTTCCGCTCTGGGGTGGAGCGGAAGGGCGTGTCAGACTCTTACTGACTAAAACCCACCCCTGTTCCTCCCTGCCCTACGCGCCCGGGGGCGAGGTAACTCTTTCGAATTTATCCTCCACCCCCGGGCAGGCACTGGCCGTGGAAAGCCCCGTCCTTTGCTGACAACTCTTTGAGGCGCGCGTGGAACACTACGCGCCGTCGACTCTCGGGCCTGGTGCTGATCGGACGGCGAGTTACCCGCTACTCGCCGTCCGCAGGCCCGGGTCTACGGTGGCCGGAGATCGTCTCGCAGCCCCTGGCGTCTCCTGCGACGGCTGCTGCTGAGGGCGCTAGGGCGACTCTGACTCCGTTGAGTCTCCCTAACGTGTGCCGCCTCCCTCTTCGCGAGCATTACTGCTTCGCAGAAGGAGGAGACGGCCCCCCATTCCCTCTCGCTCCGTACCATGGCCTGAACCAGGGCACGGCGCGAGAGGTCGCTGCCGCCTATCGCATCCACGAGGACACGGCGGTGTTCTGCCCAGGCGGGGCAAACCTCCACCGTATGCTCCACCGTGTCCTCTGGGCGATAGAAATATAAGATCTACTAACACTATCGATAAGGGTTAAGACCTAAGTTAGCAAAATCATATTGTTGTGTATGTCGTTAATTTGTGGCAAATAAATACTTTTTCTTTCTTTCTTTATCCTCGCAGTGGAAACACGCAGGGGTCACCTCCGCCTTGATCTGACACAGGTACCTCCCGAAACAGCCATGTCCGGTGAGGACCTGCGTCAGGCGGAAGGTGAGGGCGCCATGGAGCCTCTCCAGCCACTCCTCAAAGAGGGGCACTACCGCCTCGATGGTGGCGTGCCCAGCGCTGGGTTGCGACAGTCGCTCTCTCCATGTCACCATGAGTGAGTGAGTTGTCGCGGCAGCGGAGTTTCGCCCCGGCGTTTATCCTCCTCGCGTCACTCGTACAGGTGCGCGAGGATTTTTGCCTCCAGATCCCACGGTGACAGTCCGGCAAGGAGGCTCGCTGCCTCACGGGAGACCGTGCAGTATCCGCGGATGATGCGGATCGCCATGACCCTCTGGGCCGCGTTCATCTGGCGCGTTGCCCGCTGCGTCAACGAACGCGCCCACACCGGTGCCCCGTAGAGGGCCATGGACCGCACGATCCCCGCGTAGAGCCTCCGGCAGGAGGCGTTTGGCCTCTTCAGATTGGGTAGGAGCCGCTTCAAGGCGGCCCCGGCCCTGTCCAATCTGGGAGCCAAACGTCGAAAATGCTCGACGAAGTTCCACCGGCTGTCGAGGACGAGCCCCAGGTACTTCATCGTACCCTCGACGCCGATGCGAACCCCTCCTACCGTGATCTGGGAACCCGCCGGTGGCTCGTTCCGATAGCCATGAAAGCACATGGCCTCGGACTTGTGCAATGCCACCTCGAGTCCCAGTTGCCGGATCCTCCCTATGACTGTCGCAACCCCGCGTGTCATACGGTCGGCCGCCGCCTCGTGCGACCACCCCTGCGCTAAGACTAGCGTGTCGTCAGCGTAGCACACTACGCTGACGCCAATGGGGAGGTCGCAGCACAGCACCCAGTCGTATCCGATGTTCCACAAAGGCGGCCCCAGGACCGATCCCTGTGGAACACCGCACGACATCTCTCGCCGGTTCCATTCTCCCTGATGACCGGGGTAGATGACGGCTCTGTCCGTCAAATACGCCTCGACTACGCGACGGAGGTAGGGCGGCACCCGGTGATACCGGAGTGCCTCCACTATGCAACTCCAGGGCAGGGTGTTGAAGGCATTGGAGATGTCCAAAGACACCGCCAAGACGACCCTGCCCCGGGCGACTGCCTCCCCCGTCGTGAGGGCTCGTGCGCGCATGATGGCGTCCACCGTGGAGCGCCCCTGCGGAAGCCGTACTGGCTCTCCGCCAGATCCGGCCCCACCCGCACCATCTGCCCGACGAGGCGGTCTGCAATTACTCTTTCAAAGAGCTTGCCCACCTCGTCGAGCAGCACAATGGGCCGGTAAGCGGACGGAGAGTCCGCAGGGCGGCCCACCTTCTTGATCAGGACCAGCTTCCCCGTCTTCCACCGACGTGGAAACTGGCCCCTCTCCAAGCATGCGCTTAAAAGCCCTCTGAGTCGAGGCCCGAGAGCCTCTTGCAAGGCCAGGACCCAGGCTTTCCCATGAAAGCCATCGGGTCCTGGGGCGGTGCTTTTGGCGTTCAGCCTACGCACCGCCGCTCTCAGCTCTACCTCGGTCACTTCGGGAACGTCGTCGTCGTCGGGTTGGTCCGCGTCAGGTACCGCAGGAGGCGGAGCCATAGGCGGAGGGGTATGTTCCCGTCGCGAGGGGAACAGAGCGCTCACCACGCCCTCCACGAGCTGCGGCCGGAGACTCTGCGTCAGCGGGGGGGCCCATGGGCGGAGTTTCTCACGCACCGCTTTGTACGGGTCTCTGTTCAGAGCCTCCAGCGACTCCTCGCGGGCCGATTTCTTGGCCCGCAAGATCTCCGCTCGGAGGGCAGTCCTCGCAGCTCTGTACCCCTCGTATAGCTCCGCCTCGACGGCTTCCGTTTCCGGCGTGCGGTTACGGAGCCGCCTGCGATACCTGGTGTACCGGCGTCGCGCGGCAATACACGCTTGGCGTAAAGCCGTAAGCGCCGCCGACCACCAGTACACTTGGCGCCGAGCACAAGGCCGGACTCGGGGCATTGCCACGTCACAGATCTCGGACATGGCCTCCTGGAACCACTTTGCCTCGTCGTTTATGTCGGCAGGCCTGTCCGGTGATGTCACCCAGGCCTGCACGATCGAGGCTTCCAGGAGTAGCTCCCGGTCCAGCTGCTTCAGCGACCAACGCGGACCACTCGGGGTCTGTCGGACCGGCGCGCTGGAGGTCTGGGCGGAGACGTCAAACCGGATATACCGATGATCGGAATGCGTCTCCACCTCCTCCATGACGTGCCAGTCGACTACGCACGGTGACAGGGCGGGGCTGGCGAACGAGATATCCACCACCGATTCGCCCTGCCACCGCACGCACGTGGGGACAGAACCCCGGTTCAGGACGACCAGGTCTGTCTCCAGAGCCCAGTCCTCCACCATCCTGCCCCGCGCGTCCGTGTACCGGGAACCCCAAGCCAAGTTCTTGGCATTGAAGTCCCCGAGGACGAGCACGGGGAGGGAACGGTACCCGACGACGACGACGTCTCTCAACTCCACGAGAGAGTTTTGGAACTCGGCGAGAGGTCGGTTCGGGGAGAAGTACACCCCTACTACTACTATATCCCCGAACCGTGCTGCTACGCAACCCCGACCTCTCTTGACATCCTCAAGGGTCGGGGTACCGGCGGCGGCCGACGAAATGATGGCCACCGAGCCGTCCAGGTCCTCCACCCAGTCATCCCTGGGCGGGACATAGTACGGCTCGGCGACCACAGCGACGTTAATCGACCACTGCGCCATGCTCTGGAACAACAGGTCCTGAGCAGTGGCACAGTGGTTGAGATTCGTCTGGAGGAGGCGTAATGGGGCCGTTATTGGCATTCCATTACAGCCTCCTCCTGAGCCCCCTGTGAGGGTCCCGCCGCCGCGGCGGTTGCGGCGGCGACGACGACGGCTATGGGGGCGGCAGCGGCGGAAGCGGTAGTGACGGCTGCTGCGGTGGTGACGGCGGTGGCGGAGGGCTTGGCCCTGCCTCTGGTCTTGGCCTTCGCGGGTGGAGCGCAGTGGTTGCTCCCAGCCCGGTGATCGGCCGGCTTGCCTGCTGCCGCACATACAATGCAGTGCGGCGCGGCGTTACACGAGCCGGCCTTGTGACCGGGCTGACCACAACGGAAGCAGTGGTCACTGCGATCCACCTCCGAGGTGCACTTAGCCGCCACATGGTCGCCCACATGGCAGCGGAAACACCTCAGAGGCCTGGGTTCCAGCAGCTTAACCTGCGCTGAAACCCAGCCCACCAAAAGTCTCCGGCCCCCCGCGGTGATGGTTCGGGCCGCTGACACGGGGCAGCTCACCGTGATGGTTTGCAGCCCCGCAGTGTCAGGATGGATGGTGCCCACCCTCACCTGCTCAGCAGGGCACCCTCCAGTCCTGGCAACAGCGGCCACCACCTCACCCTCCGTCACGGAGTCGTCCAGGCCCATAATGCGGATGTCAGCGCATTTCGTGGGCCTGGACACCCGGGCCTCGTCCACCAGCAACGCCCTGATCCTTTCAGCCAGGGCGTCAGCGGCTGGGCCGCTGGAGGCACCGGGGACCTCCAGCATCCGGGCTCCGGTCTTGGTGACCTTCACCCGGACGCCGTCGGCGCACCCCACCTCTTCGAGGCTCACCGCCGCCTTCGTCTTAGCGAGCACGGCGCGGTAGGTCACGCCCCTCTTAACCGCCTCCGGCTGTAGTGTGATCACTACAGCTGCGGACTTCGGGGCGCGGAGCCTAGCCGCGGCGGCTCGCTCCTTCTGCCGCTTGCGCCTCTCCCTTCGCTTGGCCGCCCTTGCTGCCTTGCCCGCCTTCTTCTTCTCCCCGACCACTTGCCATTCGGCAGCCCCGGTCGCAGGAGGTTCAGAAGGCGGGGCAGTCTGGGGCGGCCGCCTTGTCGCCTTGACTGGGACCCTCCCAGGTGGCTTTGTCTGCGCCTTTGGCGCCTTCATCGCCTTAGACGGGGCCGGCCCCGCGGGCTTCAGCACTGCCCCGCGGTCGGCCCGTCCCGCCGAACCCTTGGGCGCAGCAGCCGCGGCGGCGGCAAACGAGCGCGTTTGCCGCTGGCCCAAGGCCGGCTGGCTCGCCGCTAGCGGAGGGCGCAACACAATGCCCTCCAGCACGGAGAACCGCCTGTTGAAGGCAGTCAGCTCCTGCCGCACCAGGTCGAGAACTTGGTTCTCCGCGGCGGGCAGGGGCTGACTCGGCCCGTGCTGGAGCTCCTCCTGCGCGTCCCTCCGGTGACCTCCTCGGAGTTCGGCCAGGTCTGCCCGGAGCTTCTGGTTCTCCTTAACCAGAAGCTCCGTAGTGGCGGTCAGGCGGGCGACCTCCGCCCGCAGTTTGGACGTCTCGTCCGATGCAGACGGAGGCCCGCCGAAACTCGCCTCTGCCGCCGCCACTATGGAGGCCGTGGCTTCGGAAGTGGCCCTGCTTCTGGATGTGGGCAGCCTCTTCTGCACCACACCCTTGATGGCGGCCTCCACGACCCCCGCAAGCCTGGCCGCTCGCTCCGAGTTGGAGCTAACGGCGTCCGGCTCTCCACCCGAAGACCCAGAGGCCGAGGCACAAGCCCCCACCGCAGCGGGGTGGCGCGCCTCCAGAGCGAGCCTTGCGGCTCTCCTGCCCGCCTTGGTGGCCTTGCTGGGCCTCCGCGTCGCTCCTCCTCCCCTCCGACCGGTGGGGATCTTGGGAGGCGGGGCCATCATATCCACATCAGAGGAGGACTCCCCGCCATCCCCCGACTTGGAGCGCTTTTGGTTCCGGAAGAACCGCGAGCATTCACCCACGACTCCCTCGGAAGCACCCACTTCCTCCTCATTCTCCGGACTCCCAGAGCCCGGAGCTGCTGCCAGTGCTGCGCCGGACTCCGACGCAGCACCACGCTCCACCTCCTTGCCGACTTCGATTTGGCTATCATCGCCCGACCGCGGCTTGTCGGGCGTCTTGTAGCTGAAGTTGATCATCTCCTCGAATGTAGGAGATGATCTGGAGCCTCCTCGGCTCTTGTTGTCGGGATTGTCCCCGACAAACGGATCCAGGTCGTCGTTAGTGTCCAGAAGATTAGAGCCGCCCCCCCCAGTATACGAACGGGGGCGTGACTGGGAATTATTTTCTTTAATCTTACTTGTCATGTTTGGTTTTCCTTTTAAGGGTGAGGTCCCTATCTCCCCTAACTCAACCTCCCTATCTTCCTCTAACATTTCGCATAGAACACATTCACTCTCTCTCATTCATTCACTCACTCACACACTCTGCCCTTTTGGGCCCTCCCTAGTTTCGACGCCACTCTCACGGTCACATCTGATGAACAGATGCGTACCAGAGAGCAGCGACGAAGATCCCCCAGTTTCCACGCCGTTAGGAGGCTCGAACAGCTTGCTCAAGCCTCCCAACGGCGCGGCCCTCTTGTGAGGCGCTAGCATCCGGACATCCCTCCGGTACGCATCCCATAGCCACGCCTCCAAGCTTAGGATTGGGTGGAGGTCGCATCCACTGGCAGTCGACGATGATCGACTGACAATGGACGCGACCCCCGGTGTGTTCCTCTTAGTCGGGCCTCTCCCCTGGAGCCTTCCGGCACAAGTTAGTCACTCATGCCGGAAGTCCCCAGGATCATGGAGACCCACAAGCCCCACCACGACGGCAACGTGGAAACACTCGGTGGGGGGGACGAGCTAGGTTAGATAAAATTAAGGTCCACACTAACCCTAGATCGAAAACAGCTGAAAAGTCATGGATGAGGTATTTGCCCAGCAGTGGGATGCTGCAGGTTCACAGTAGGTAACCAGGTGGGTAGGTATAGGTATAATGAATAAAAATATTTTAACTAAGTGAGAAAATATTGAATTGAATTGATTTATTTAAGAGAATATTAGGTACAACTAATCTATTGAGGTAAGCATTTTGTTTGCCTATTTTTAGCTGTTGGTATGCCCAATAGAATAACGAAATTTACAATAATCTCCGTAAGAAAGACGCAGAGTTCCCTTAGAATTCAAGCGCAAAATTTTATGTATAAACTTTGCGATGTGTCATTGAAATTGAGATTTTTTAAAGCAATTATTACCGCCACGGTCTTTTACAGAACATAAAATATACAAAATTAATACACTACGAACACGGCGACCATTTTTACCCTCATCTGGCAGGCAAAAGTTTTATAAGATTTATACGATTCATACATCGTTAAGATCTAAGATCTATTACTGCCCCATATCACTTTACAGACGTTTAACCCAAATTAAGAAGACGTACAAAAACCGCTTCAGTCCAGAGCGTGTGGAACGTATCGACCGCATGATCGAATCTGCAAACGCGACCATGTACTCCAAAATGGCGAACTGTGTCCTAGACCTTAAGAAGCAAGATGGCGGCAAAGACCTGAAGAAGAAGAAAGGCTGGTCTGAGAGCGAGTGGAAGAAACATATGGAACATATCTCACAAGTCTCTAGACCTAAGAAGACGTTCCTGCCACCACCCATTAAGGTATAGTCGGCATAATTTTAAACATGATAGAAACTAGAAGCGACGAACAAGGCAAACCAATTTAAAGCTTCTAGAAACAAAAAAAAAAATCTTAATTAAGTGCTCCTTTAAATTGTTAAATCGACACACAACCGCCTCTCGTGACTAAACGAATGGCACTAACGGTACGAGCGGCCGAGCGCGTCAGGCGAAGTTTGCCGATAGTTGACGGAAGTAGGCGAGTGCTTACGATCGAGCAAATGTGCCTGCATTCCGTCCAAACACCATAGCTCCCATTGCCCGACCGCTCTCACTACCCCGCGTTCCCCTAAATGCAATTTAATATCTAGATTTTGTACATACAATTAAACACCTCCCCCAAAATACAGCTAAATCTTGAACGTACAAAACTTTAACAGCGGTTTAAAAGGTTCCCCAAATCCTTCTCTACCAAATCTTGATAGAAATTGTTTTTCAGTTTACGATTGGCCCTGAATACGCACATGGGGTAGGCCTATGTCCAGCCGTGGACGTCTTTTGGTTGCAATGATGATAGCTGCCTTTATACCAATCTCTTTGTTCGACTGCTTTCAAGTAGACTTTAGGTAATCATACTCGTACATAATTTTCTTAACCTTCCAGCGAGGTCTATCAATGCCGCTAGAAGATCTGATGCCGCGAATCAAGGACATAGCGTCCATGCCCAAGTTCAAATGCTACATCAGACAGTCCAAGGAGGCCTGGTACAGGGATCCAATAAAGGTGACTGCTTCCACAATTTTAATTTAGTAATAATAACTTTAATGCCTACTAGTACTATGTACATACAAAGTCACAGATGCCTCATCCCATACAAATAAACGGTACCGCCGTAAGTTCTACGGGTTTTTGACTTGCACAAGCAACTTTTGTTCTTCGTTCGGGCCCGTCGTCTACACCTCGCTAGATGGTGTAAGCAGCGACGGCTTGCAAGTTGAATGAATTTACATAAGGTCTGACCAATATTTTCTCACACATTGAGGAATTACTTTATAGTATTTTTGATACCGCATCGTAGCAGTGGTGGCCCAGTGGTATTGGCCGCGACTTACAAGTTGTTGGTCGTGAGTTCAAACCCAGGCAGGCGCTTTACTTGGTGTAAATTATTTCATCACCACTGCTCTCAAAACGGTGAAGGAAAACATCGTGAGGAAACCGGCATGTCCTAGGACCAAAAATTCGAAGACATGTGACATCTACCAATCCGCATTGGGCCCGCGTGGTGGATTACGGCCCACACCCTCTCACAAAGAGGAGGCCTGTGCCGCAGCAGTGGGGACATTAAAAGAAAGGCTGAGATGATGATTTTTGACACTTCATAACAGTTTTACTGTTTCAAAATGTGTCACTATACAAATTTTAAAGAGGCGAATGTATTATAAACTCTAAAACTTCAAACCGCGCCATCTATTGGTACAAAAAATATAAATACCTAAGGATTTATTCCAATATAAATCTAAATTTTAATTAGGAGCCAATTATTCCACAATTTTATGCTTAGGGAGCTACCCTAAGCATAAAATTGTTAAATAAGAAAATACAATTTTTACCATATTTTTTTTTCAGAATATTAATGTACCTACTTAAACTTCAATAGGAAATCGATACATATTACGCCATCTATTGAATTTAAACAAAATTTTCTTTGTTCGAGATGAGACCCCACAAAGTTTAGTTTACGCTTCAACTACAAGATTTATTGACATTTTTAAAAATTAGTAGTAGGCAGTCTGGAATCAGCTTAATTAAAACAGAGGTAAAGTTTATATTCGCGTGGATAATAGTGGATTTAACGTCAATTAGAAGTTGGAAACAAGGACTTCTTTCGACTTCTTTATGCTCATATTCCAAGTCAGTTGGAAAGGTTCTAGGGATTGTTCGAAAGAGTCACCGCAGCGGTCCGGGAACGCAAAGGTTAACGAAAATAAAAACTTTTTTACAAAAAAATAGAACCGACTTCCAAAAAAAGTGCAAAATAACTTTAATTTCGGAAGTCGGTGTTCCTGTTTTGTGTCTTCGTTTTTTGACACCGACTTCCGAAATTAAAGTTATTTTGCACTTTTGTAAATCCGTCAATATATGACGGAGTTATGCCCGAACATACATAAAAAAAAAAAAAAATACAAACATCCGAATTGATAACCTCCTCCTTTTTCGAAGTCGGTTAAAAATGAAGGAACACGGGTGGGTTTTAGTCGTAAGAGCCTGACACTAAAAGTAGGAGAAGTTATTTAAGGTAGAAGCTCCAGGGTAGCCCGCGAAATTCAAATTTTCTTACGTTTTTTGGAATTTGCAGGCAGGTCAGTGTCAGGTTGTATCTTGGTACCCGGGCCTGCGGACTGCGAGTAATGGGTAGCTTGCCGTCCGACCAGGCCCGAGACTCGATGGCGCGTCCACGCGCGCCTCAAAGAGTTGTCAGCAAACAGGACGGGGCCCGTCATGGCCGATGCCTGCCCGGGGGTTGAGGATAAATTCGAAAGAGTTACCTCGCCCCTGGGCATTCAGGGCAGGGAGGAACAGGGGTGGGTTTTAATCAGTAAGAAGAGGAGAAGTCAGCAGAAGAGCGGGAGAAGTCATTGGATGATTTCCCAAACCCCAAAAAAAAAGGTTGTATCTTGGTCAAAATTTGATTCGCGGCCGTAGCAAGTATGTATTTATATAATTATAATAATTAAAATCATCAATACAACTCTCTCATCTACTTAGAATTGATTCCAAATGTAAGTATTTCATTAAATCATCAATACGTCTCATATTGATGATTTTAATGATTATATTTCTATAAATACATACTTGCTACGCGAATCAAATTTTGACCAAGATACAACCTGACACTGACCTGCAAATTGCAAAAAACGTAAGAAAATTTGAATTTCGCGGACTACCCTGGAGCATTCACTCTAAAAGAAAAGTCTGTTTGAAAGGCCCTTCTACTCGTATCAACTCAGTCATATCACGACAGAAAAAAACGTAGTCAACAAATAACAAGCTAATACTGTAATTCGAGTTGGAGGACATGACTTAGATTATTACCCTTCTCAGAAATTCAAGCATTCACTGTTATTAAAGCTTTTCATCTTTCTATCAAACAGGTACCTCCAAATGCCCTCAAATACAAAATATCAGACAGAGTGAAGAAGCTAGCCACTCCGAGAGTCATACCGCAACCAGACTAGCCTTTTCATCACAACTCTTCAACAAACGCCTGGCAAATACCTACGTAAGCATACTCAGTGGAACCAAGAAGTATCGTCCAGTGAAGCAAATTATAAAATATTGTCTAAACAGTAGATTCATAGCAAACAAGAGACAAAGAAAATAAACATCCTTTTAAGTAGCAAACAGCATTTCATTTTATTATAGGTAAGCGGTTGCATGTTTATTACATTTCCCCGATTGAACTATTTATGAGCTGAAGTTCATGACCATTATGAGGAAAAACTTTTTAACAAAAAATTCAACCGACGAAAAAGAACTAAAAAGCAAAAAACCAATAAACCTTTTATGTCGAGTATTGAGCTTATTTACCTACATAAAATATCAAACCAACCAACGGAAAAAAAGGAGGAGTTTCTCAATTCGACCGTAAATGTTTTTTATTTTTTTGTATATGTTCAGCCCTCACTCCGTCATTTATGAACCGATTTTGATGATTCTTTTTTTGTTCGATATATACCTCAAGCCCCTCAAGGGTGGTCCCATGCTAAGAAAATCAGGATCTGATAATGAAATCATGATAAAATTGAGAGAAAACCTCGAAAATTGTGAGCACGTTTAGCGTTTCTGTACGTATCTTCGGCCCTCACTCCGTTGTTTATGAACCGATTTTGATGATTCATTTTTTCTTAGATAGGGTATACCTCAAGGGTGGTCCCATGTGAAGGACATCAGGATCTAATAATGGAATCCTGATAAAATTGAGAGAGAACCTCGAAAATTGGGCACGAATATTGTTTCTGTTTACTTTTTATAACTTAATCAGGCATTTAGGAATCATCACATCATGAAACTGAGCTGATGATGGAAACCATACCTTTCCTGAACAATAGAAATTAGATATAAAAACTGGTTTTAGTGACAAATACCACTTAATATGCTTTGAAGAAAAGACGTCTTTACAATATTGGAGGTAACCTCAACTGGTCAATATCCTGGGAACCTCATGGAAGAATGGTTACATCATCAGCTCAGTGGCAAGAGGAACGATGAAGGACTAGAAATTAGCCTCAGAGTGTTAAAAGATGATGCGAGCCACAAAAAATCATAAAATAAAAAACTTTTTAACAAAAAAATAAACCGACGAAAAAGAACTAAAAAGCTAAAAATAAATTAACCTTTTAAGTCTTGAGTATTGGGCTTATTTACCTACATAAAATATCAAATTTTACATAAACTAATTTTGAGTCTAATAAGTTATTTTTAGCTTTTTAGTTCTATTTCGTCGGTTAATTTTTTTGTTAAAAAGATTTTTTTTTGTGACTCGCATCATGTTTTAATACTCTGAGGCTAATCCTTCATCATTCCTCTTGGCACTGAGCTGATGATGTAACCATCCTTCCATGAGGGTCCCAGAATATTTATTGACCAGTTGCCCTAATAGCATTTATTGTGGGCATTCAGTTGGGCCACGTGCACTTCGTGGGTTGGCCAACTGTTAGATTTGGCCATCTAATAGAGGTAAGGCCTACATCAAAGGGCCCACAAAAAATGGCCAAAAAGGGGCCAACAACTGGGCCTGGGGGGGGCCAACAACTGGGCCTGGGGGGGGCCAACAACTGGGCCTGGGGGGGGCCATTGTAGATTTTTTATTCCATTGGTTGTTTTGCATTGTGCGGCCTTCTTACACACAATATTGTGTAAGAAGGCCGCACAGTTATCCTACAGTTGACAAATGGTTAGGGTTTGGTTAGGCTGGTTTCACAGCTGTCCGGGAGACCCGTACGGGCCGCCCGTACTGGCACCCGGAACGGAGACATACGTGAGGCGCTAGAACATTGTTTCACAGCGACGCGGAGCGGGTCGCATACGGACCAATCCGCGTCGCTGTGAAACGATGTTCTAGCGCCTACGTAAGTCTCCGTTCTGGGATCCCTTACAGGCGGCCCGTACGGGTCTCCCGGATAGCAGTGAAGCTAGCCTTAAGTGTAGTATTTTAGAATTCCAGCTGTGGTACAAATATAATAAGAATTAAAAAATCATCATCATCAGCATTTTAATGTCCCCACTGCTAGAGCACAGGCTTCCTCTCTGTGAGAGGGTGTGAACCGTAATCCACCACGCGGGCCCAATGCAGATTGATGGATGTCACATGTCTTCAAATTTTTGGTACTAGGACTTGCCAGTTTCCTCACGATGTTATCCTTCACCGTTTTGAGAGCAGTAGTGATGAAATAATTTACATAAAGTAAAGCGCCTGCCTGGGTTTGAACTCACAACCTACAACTTGTAAGTCGCGACAGTCACCACTGGGCCACCACTGTTCCATAAAATATGTTAGGGTAATGCCATATGTGACTAACTCTACATTTGACACGATTTGAGTTTTATTTTGCATTGTTTTACGAATTCCACTATTTTTATAGTACTAATTTCAGTAATTTTGTATAAATATCCTTTAATTAAACCTCCGTGGTAATAAATGTGTACTTTATAACTCCGGTGGCTCTCATGTGTGCCGCTAGTTTTCCGCTAGTTTGCCTTGCCAAAAACCCGATTCACGCGTTTTAAACCGCTATTATCACTATTAGCCAAGGTCTTTAGACCTGTAACAAGGTTCATACACACGGAACCTGACCAAGTCTGTAGTTACACGATGGCCGCCTGTCAACGGGGACTGACATATGCTGAAACGTGACACGTCCCGGGCTTGAGAGGTTAAAAAAGTTAAGGTTTATTTAAACAAATGTAAATGTGACTGACACTTCATGCAAAATGAACTCGTGATGAAGTGTTTTTGAACTACAGATCTTTCTCGATGCATGTTTTATAACTAATTTGTAATAGTAGTCGTAATTTGTGTTTGTATTTGTACATGAAAAAAAATATTGGGATGTGTTGAAATGGAAAACCTTACATTCGTAAAAACTTTTTTATTAGAAAAATAAATTGTGGCTGACACTAATACAGACCAAAACGTGACTGACAAACGTCACTTTGAATTTCAAAATAGTCGTATTTTTTAAATAAAACATAGAAACGAATACAGCACAATCATAAGAATGACACTTTACAAAAATAAACTTACTCGTATAAAGAAAAAAATGCTATTTTTGCGTTTAATTACAAAATGCAGAAAATCATACAATCATAGAAACTTTTTTATTAGAAAAATAAATAGTGGCTGACACTAATACAGACCAAAACGTGACTAACGACACTTGTGAACATCAGAATGACTGGCCAAAATGACCGATCAGCTTTAAAATATTACTAAAATCTAATGCCTATTTGCTACTATTTGATACGTTTGTTTAAATAATTGGTACCTAATTAATAACTGAGAAAATGAATTCAAAAATTGGGCAGTTATTCTGATGTCAAGATGACTGCCCACATTTAGAATCTCCACGTAAGGGCTCCATAATTTCAATTCGCCTTTAAAAAATTAGTACCTATTTGACACTTAAACATATATTTTTTCTAGATTTTTAGGGCATCATTTAGTTCTACCTAATTTTGAGGACAATGAGTCATTTGTATGTTTGCCATTTGTTAATATGACGCTAAGTCATTAAAACCCGCGGGTGCAGTGTTTAATTTTACCTCCAAATTACCACCTCCTTAATTATAGATCAAACAGGTAAGATCAGTATCCTTAAAATCAGCATTTTCAATTTTACCAGTAGATATATTACGCGTGAAAGTGATTTCCTCGGCATTAAAATCATCAGTATAATTTTTTGATATACAATTATTATGCTGTTCATTAATAAATGATGAATTAGTACCTGCATTATTACTAGTAACATTACTTTTATCGTTGATCCTTAATTTACCTCTTAATTCAGTTTTTATTGCATTTAGATGACGCCTCTTTGTTCTTGCAGATAGTCCAGAATATTGTCGTGTAGAGCTGCTGTTATTAGCTTCATCATATTCTTCTGTTATCTCTTCCGCCATCTCGATCTCTAGCAAATCTAAACCAGTTTGTTATGACACCTGTGATTCCAGCATCAGTTGCTGTCTCTGCCAACTTGTTTCTTCACACTGCAACTGTAAATATTACGAAGCAGTACTTTAGCATTTCATTTAGAATAACACAATCGATAAAGTAATAATAAACCACAAATAATATTACTGGGTAATACGATACCCCTTGATAAGACTGGTTGTCACTTTCGGGCTTCTGACGACCCGTAACGACTGTTAAAGATCCACGATTGATAGCCGGGACCAACAGCTTAACGTGTTTTCCGAGGCACGGAGGAGTCTCAGTATGTAAAGATGGTCACCCATCCATGAATCCCGGCAAACGTAGCTTAAACTGATGGATCGGCCCGTGCAGCTGTTATTACTTAAGCCACGAGCTTCTCCATAAATAAATGAATCTAATATGGTTACATAAATATATCTAATATTATCTGTAATTTTCATAGTCATACCTACTTACAATGACTTTTGACAATAATTGTAAATTTTTCAAACAAAAGTTATTATTTTATCCAGTCCAGTTGCATTGAATTGCCAGAGAGTTGGTGAAAACCCGTTCCAGATTTCTTCTGGTAATTGTGGCAGTTCCTTTGCCACCAACATAGGCCAAAACATTTATCGGCTCATAGTCAATAAGCAATCATAAATAAACGTAAAACAATGTATGTATACTCGTTTATCTATTAAATTTCATATAATAGTAGTATTATAACTACATAGTATATCATCAGTACGTCCAGTGGTCTTGCTTGCTTGTAAAGCTTGTATATTTCTATCAGAATATTGTACTTACCAATTGTTCTTTGTGTTCTTCATCTTCAAGCCAATTTTCTATTTATCTAATATCGTCAAGTGATTTTAATGGTATGTCTATATCTACCAGCAAAGTGGCTGCACTAGACACATGTGTTGAAGGAGAGTGATATTCTCAGTAAAATATCATTTTGAGTTTGCTTCAGGTCCTCCATTGCGGTTTGAATGTGTCCAAGACATTGGGCAATGACATCTAAAATAATAATAATAATAAAGTAATACATTTCCTAGATAGAAGATTCCAAAACAATATAAAAAAGTGTGTGTGTACTTATGTACGCACGTAAGAAGTTATACTTCTTTGGCAAAACCAGATAAAAAACCAAACTGTTACAAAGTTTACAAAACGAAAACAATCATTCTTCATGAACCACAGACCATAGCTAACTTAACGGTGTCGGTTCTAGCTAACTTCAGGCTGTAGGTTTTTGTGACGGTGTGCGCCAGCATCGTAAAAATTTACTCTCATCATTTTGCCCTAACGTACCTAAAGAAGTATAACTTCAAAAACAGTATGCCTACTACTGTTTCTTTTGATAGATTTAAAGTAAAATAAATTCACAATTTTAAGAAAAACAATGATCCACCATCGTGGATTCTAAAATGAATGTCAGATTTGCAATCGGCACCCCCAAAAACCTATTACACGATACCCATATCATATTTTAGAGAGAAAGTTGCATCCGCCATCTTGGATTTTAAAATGAATGTCTAATTTGCAATCAGCAACCCCAAAAACCTATTACACGATACCCATATCGAATTTTTGAGAAAAAGTTGCATCCACCATCTTGGATTTTAAAATGAATGTCTAATTCGCAATCAGCACCCCCAGAAACCTATTACACGATACCCATATCGAATTTTCGAGAAAAAGTGGCAGCCGCCATCTTTGATATAAAAATGAATGTCAGATTTGCAATCGGCAGCCCCAAAAACCTATTACACGATACCTATATCGAATGTTTGAGAAAAAGTTGCATCCGCCATCTTTGATTTCAAAATAAGTGTCAGATTTGTAATCGGCACTCCCAAAAACCTATTAAACGATACCCATATCGAATGTTTGAGTAAAAGTTGCATCCGCCATCTTTGATTTCAAAATAAGTGTCAGATTTGTAATCGGCACTCCCAAAAACCTATTAAACGATACCCATATCGAATGTTTGAGTAAAAGTTGCATCCGCCATCTTTGATTTCAAAATAAGTGTCAGATTTGCAATCGGCACTCCCAAAAACCTATTAAACGATACCCATATCGAATGTTTGAGAAAAAGTTGCATCCGCCATCTTTGATTTCAAAATAAGTGTCAGATTTGTAATCGGCACTCCCAAAAACCTATTAAACGATACCCATATCGAATGTTTGAGTAAAAGTTGCATCCGCCATCTTTGATTTCAAAATAAGTGTCAGATTTGCAATCGGCACTCCCAAAAACCTATTACACTATACCCATATCGAATGTTTGAGAAAAGTTGCATCCGCCATCTTTGATTTCAAAATAAGTGTCAGATTTGCAATCGGCACTCCCAAAAACCTATTACACTATACCCATATCGAATGTTTGAGAAAAAGTGGCATCCGCCATCTTTGATTTTAAAATGACTGTCAGATTTGCAATCGGCGCCCCCGAAAACCTACACGATACCCATATCAATATTATATAATATAATCATATTATTATTATTATTATAACTTCAAAAATAAAAAGGCAAAAATAAAAAACCTACCCGTGTGCAAAATTTCATACAAATCCCTTCAGCCGTTATTGTGTGATTGACAGGCAAACATACAAACATTCACATTTATAATATTAGTAGGATGTAGGATTGTTGTATTTTATATTAGGGGGTGACATAACCTACCAACACAAGCAATTTTTGCTAAAGAATCAACCTCAAAATTGCGGGTAAAAAATGGTCAAGTAATTGTCAGACTCAATCCCGGGCTGATAAGTTTTAAGTTTTTATATTTCTATGTATTGTAATAATTTTGTGAATACTTATTGTTACTGAAATAATAACTTAATTGTCTGATTAAATAAATAAATAATATTAAATATTATATGCATAGATTTTATTTATTTTGAGGTTGGTCCCATAGTAAAAGTTAGCTGACAAATATTTTGAAATCTTATATTTTCTTACAAGTGACAAACTTTGTTACTTACCAACATTAAAATCTTGTATAAGATTTGGTGATGAACTAGGTGTATGTACATACAGGTGGTAAAATTATTTTTGGCAGCAGATGGCCATCACTGTCAATTTGAAAAGGACGAACTTCCTTGTCCATTTTTCGGTTTCTACTCCTATAACGGTTGAAGCCAATTCCGATCTACTTTCAGCCTTTTTACATTTTTGTCTGACTTTAGAGTCGATCTGTAAAATAATCATTTATTATTAAGGTGTGCAGATACCGGGGCTGTTGTTGTCGTTGATGATACCCAGTAGGTGATCATGGTCTGGACAGGGGCACCGCACTCACATTGGGTATCAGACCAGTCTATGAATTTTACCAAGTTGTATTTGCAGCGGCCTACCTAAATTTGCAACCCATTGAGTGATTTCCATATAGGCCACTGCAGTTCACGTCCAGGTGGCAGGTGTTCCCTGGGTTCTAAGAAGTCAGGAGCTGGGTGGTATTGGTCTTCCCATGGTTTTCAGGGGTGCATTAAAGGAGCCTTCCCGAGTGGTGTTAACTATATCGTTTTGCCATTCCAAACGCCCTGCACACCCTGGACGGCTAGCAGCTGGTAACGCAGAGTCTAGCTGATCATTCCTTTCACCACAATGGTAAATCCAAACAGCTCTCTTCAGAGCCATGTACAACAGCCCTTTTTAAGGTCACCTAACAATAACAACATCTCTGAGGGCACTCACCACAGTCTCTCCAAGTTGCATATTATGTTCATGTATTCAAATGATTTATTTACAATCTGTTTGCAGTAGCCTCAGAATACGAAGGTTTCAAACTCCGGGTTTTAGGAAAGCGGAACAGTTTTTCGTTTTGTTTGGCTGGTGAACAGTCACACTTAAACATTTCCTTCTATTTTCATCCATACCACAAAGGTTCAATTCTCACAAGCTTTTTGAACTCGTGTTACACAAAAAAAATGCACTTTATACACACTAAACGGATATTAGTATCTATTAAGTATTTTTATATCATTTCTAGTTAAAACTACCATTCCGAAAGAAAAAAATAACTGTCACGTCTTGACGTCTGTCACTTTTTTGGCTTTTGTTCCTTGTGGAACAGACTACGGTCAGAGACCATGCTGCCTAGTCATCAGTTAGTTCGTTTTTTTTTTTGTCTTTCTGATTTGTGTATATCTAGTGATTTAGATAATTTTTAGGCATATTTTATTATTATTACATATTTTTCGCTGATATAAATAAGTGTTATTTAAATTAACACTTACAATAATTTACCGGCTATTGCCGATAAGTGAAACCAAACGTGAAACGACGCCATTTTAAAAGTGTTATCACATCACAGTGTTGTCAACTCAGTGGATTTTCCACTAGATGTGGTGGTTTAGACTTTCCTTTTTTCTTCCTTTTTCCTCCAAATTTTAATTTATTTTCTAAAAAATAAAATAAAATTTGGAGGCCCGTAATTCGGAAACGGTGCGTCGGAGGGCCATGCTTCTCAGACCTTAAATTAAATGGTTTCTATGGACAAGGTTAGTAAGGTGCTACAATAAAAAGGGCAGAAATCTATTAAAAAAAAAATCTCTGAAAAGTTTACTAAGTCCTTTGATGATTTTCGGGCCGGAGCCCGACACTTAGAAGAATTTTGCAATAATTTTTTTTTCTTAATAATTTTTCGAGTTTTTTTCATTATGTCATGGTTTTCGAGTAGAGCAACAATTTCTTTCTTGAAAAGATTTTCATCCGAGCAACCATTTTGAAAATATGGATCGTTTTGTAAAAAATAAAATAAAATTTGGAGGCCCATAACTCGGGAACGGTGCGTCGGAGGGCCATGCTTCTCAGATCCCAAATGGTTTCTATGAACAAGGTTAGTAAGGTGCTGCAATAAAAAGGGCAGAAATCTGTTAAAAAAAAATCTCTGAAAATTTTACTAAGTCCTGCCGACACTTAGAAAAATTTTGCAGTAAATTTTTTTTCTTAAATAATTTCTCGAGTTTTTACATTATCTCATGGTTTTCGAGTAGAGCAACAATTTCTTTATTGAAAAGATTTTCATCCGAGCAACCATTTTGAAAATATGGATCATTTTGTAAAAAATAAAATAAAATTTGGAGGCCCATAACTCGGGAACGGTGCGTCGGAGGGCCATGCTTCTCAGAGCCTAAATGGTTTCTATGGACAAGGTTAGTAAGGTGCTGCAATAAAAAGGGCAGAAATATGTAAAAAAAAAAATCTCTGAAAATTTTACTAAGTCCTTTGATGATCCAGCCCGACACTTAGAAGAATTTTGCAATCATTTTTTTTTCTCAATAATTTTTCGAGTTTTTCACATTATCTCATGGTTTTCGAGTAGAGCAACAATTTCTTTCTTAAAAAGATTTTCATCCGAGCAACCATTTTGAAAATATGGATCGTTTTGTAAAAAATAAAATAAAATTTGGAGTCCCATAACTCGGGAACGGTGCGTCGGAGGGCCATGCTTCACAGAACCTAAATGGTTTCTATGGACAAGGTTAGTAAGGTGCTGCAATAATAAGGGCAGAAATCTGTTAAAAAAAAATCTCTGAAAATTTTACTAAGTCCTTTGATGATCGCCGACACTTAGAAAAATTTTACAATAATTTTTTTTTTTTAAATAATTTCTCGAGTTTTTTACATTATCTCATGGTTTTCGAGTAGAGCAACAATTTCTTTCTTGAAAAGATTTTCATCCGAGCAACCATTTTGAAAATATGGATCGTTTTGTAAAAAATAAAATAAAATTTGGAGGCCCATAACTCGGGAACGGTGCGTCGAAGGGCCATGCTTCTCAGAGCCTAAATGGTTTCTATGGACAAGGTTAGTAAGGTGCTACAATAAAAAGGGCAGAAATCTATTAAAAAAAAAATCTCTGAAAAGTTTACTAAGTCCTTTGATGATTTTCGGGCCGGAGCCCGACACTTAGAAGAATTTTGCAATAATTTTTTTTTCTTAATAATTTTTCGAGTTTTTTTCATTATGTCATGGTTTTCGAGTAGAGCAACAATTTCTTTATTGAAAAGATTTTCATCCGAGCAACCATTTTGAAAATATGGATCATTTTGTAAAAAATAAAATAAAATTTGGAGGCCCATAACTCGGGAACGGTGCGTCGGAGGGCCATGCTTCTCAGAGCCTAAATGGTTTCTATGGACAAGGTTAGTAAGGTGCTGCAATAAAAAGGGCAGAAATATGTAAAAAAAAAAATCTCTGAAAATTTTACTAAGTCCTTTGATGATCCAGCCCGACACTTAGAAGAATTTTGCAATCATTTTTTTTTCTCAATAATTTTTCGAGTTTTTTTCATTATGTCATGGTTTTCGAGTAGAGCAACAATTTCTTTCTTGAAAATATTTTCATCCGAGCAACCATTTTGAAAATATGGATCGTTTTGTAAAAAATAAAATAAAATTTGGAGGCCCATAACTCGGGAACGGTGCGTCGAAGGGCCATGCTTCTCAGAGCCTAAATGGTTTCTATGGACAAGGTTAGTAAGGTGCTACAATAAAAAGGGCAGAAATCTATTAAAAAAAAAATCTCTGAAAAGTTTACTAAGTCCTTTGATGATTTTCGGGCCGGAGCCCGACACTTAGAAGAATTTTGCAATAATTTTTTTTTCTTAATAATTTTTCGAGTTTTTTTCATTATGTCATGGTTTTCGAGTAGAGCAACAATTTCTTTCTTGAAAATATTTTCATCCGAGCAACCATTTTGAAAATATGGAGCGTTTTGTAAAAACTTTGGCGTAATGATAATATTTAACTGCATTGGGCAGTCATTGGCCCAATGCAGTTGATATTTGTGGGGCCTACGTTATAAGCACTGCAAAAACCCCAACAGCTTTTAAGTAAAGGTAGGCAGTAGTAGCATTGGCCCAACGTTGGTAAATGGTTGGTATAATGATAATAATTTACTGCGTTGGGTCATTGTAAGTTTGATGTAGGGAATCTAACTAACTATATCCCAACGGATTCCCCACTGTTGGCCACTTGATGCCAACAGAAAATGCTACTAGGGTGAGGTTATCTCCAATATTCTAGACTTCTTTTCTTCAAAGCATATTAAGTGGTATCTGTCACTAAAACCAGTTTTTTTACATCTAACTTGTATTGTTTAGGAAAGGTATGGTTTCCATCATCAGCTCAGTTTCATGATGTGATGATTCCTAAATGCAAATACCTGATTAAGTTATGAAAAGTAAACAGAAACAATAGTCGTGCCCAATATTCGAAGTTCTCTCTCAATTTTATCAGGATTCCATTATTAGATCCTGATGTCCTTCACACGGGACCACCAAAAAAGAATCATCAAAATCGGTTCATAAACAACGGAGTGAGGTCCGAAGATACGTACAGAAACGCTAAACGTGCTCACAATTTTCGAGGTATTCTCTCAATTTTATCAGGATTCCATTATCAGATCCTAATTTCCTTGACATGGGACCACCCGTGAGGTATACCCTATCTAACAAAAAAATAATCATCAAGATCGGTTCATAAATGACGGAGTGAAAGCTGAACATACACAAAAAAAATATATACATATATATTCGGTCACATTGAGAACCCCTCCTCCTTTTTTTTCTCGTCGGTTAAAAAAAAAAATATATATATATATACGGTCGAATTGAGAACCTCCTCCTTTTTTTTTGTCAGTTAAAAAACGGTACCGGCGTAATTACGGGTTTTCGACTTGCAAAAGCAACTTTTGTTATTCGTTCGGGCCCGTCCACGACATCTCGCTAGATGGTGTTAGCAGCGACGGCTTGCAAGTTGAAGGAATTTACATAAAGTCTTACCAATATTTTCTCACACATTGAGGAATAATTACTTTATAGTATTTTTGACACTTCTTATCAGCTGTTTCAAAATGTGTCACTATACAAATTTTCAAGAGGCTAATGGATAAACTCTAAAACTTCAAACAGCGATATCAATTGGTACAAGAAATATAAATGCGGTTTCATTCCAATAAACATCTAAATTTGAATTAGGAGCCAATTATTCCATAATTTTATGCTTGGGGTAGTTTATTAATTATGAAAACACAGTTTTTACCATATTTTTTTTTTTTTCAAAATATTAATGTTACCTAAACTTCAATAAGAAATCGACGCATATTACGCCATCTATTGACATTTATTTGAACTAAATTTTCTTTGTTCAAGATTAGACCCCGTGGTTTGGTATTCCCCCGGAACTGAAACTGTGCTCAAAGACTACTATAGTGACTGTGCTATTGGTTCGACAGAGATGAAACTCCTATCGCGTCTTTATCAAATATCAATACCATTTAACGCGTCAAGTCCCTCATTAAACATAACCTCAAAATCCGATTTTTAAAAATTATTTAAAAAAAGGGGGGTTTTCCTTCAAAGAGGGGAGTTCTACACCCCTTCCATAAATTTCATCCCTTAATTCCACAGCAGATTAAGTAAAGTCGTACCTACTCTTCTTTAATCCCATGATTGTTGCTATGACGATCATGAGACATAACAGCAAATTCATCCTAATTGTTCATCACATGACACACCATTTCTTTACGAATATTCATTGAGTGTTCTTGTGTGCCGTACAACAAATAAGAAAGCGTACGGAAAAATCATGCGCATTTCCCATTGATTTTCCAACCAACTCTGCTCTCATTTTTAAAAATAGACACGCGAAAAACGATACGCAATAGATTCAACCTTTTTTAATAAAATCGGATTGAGTTTTCAGACATGTGTCAAAATAAAATGTAATTTAAATCAAAGTCATTACCCTAGTAGCATTTTCTGTTGGCATCAAGTGGCCAACAGTGGGGAATCCGTTGGGATATAGTTAGTTAGATTCCCTACATCAAACTTACAATGACCCAACGCAGTAAATTATTATCATTATACCAACCATTTACCAACGTTGGGCCAATGCTACTACTGCCTACCTTTACTTAAAAGCTGTTGGGGTTTTTGCAGTGCTTATAACGTAGGCCCCACAAATATCAACTGCATTGGGCCAATGACTGCCCAATGCAGTTAAATATTATCATTACGCCAAAGTTTTTACAAAACGCTCCATATTTTCAAAATGGTTGCTCGGATGAAAATATTTTCAAGAAAGAAATTGTTGCTCTACTCGAAAACCATGACATAATGAAAAAAACTCGAAAAATTATTAAGAAAAAAAAATTATTGCAAAATTCTTCTAAGTGTCGGGCTCCGGCCCGAAAATCATCAAAGGACTTAGTAAACTTTTCAGAGATTTTTTTTTTAATAGATTTCTGCCCTTTTTATTGTAGCACCTTACTAACCTTGTCCATAGAAACCATTTAGGCTCTGAGAAGCATGGCCCTTCGACGCACCGTTCCCGAGTTATGGGCCTCCAAATTTTATTTTATTTTTTACAAAACGATCCATATTTCAAAATGGTTGCTCGGATGAAAATCTTTTCAAGAAAGAAATTGTTGCTCTACTCGAAAACCATGAGATAATGTAAAAAACTCGAGAAATTATTTAAAAAAAAAAAATTATTGTAAAATTTTTCTAAGTGTCGGCGATCATCAAAGGACTTAGTAAAATTTTCAGAGATTTTTTTTTAACAGATTTCTGCCCTTATTATTGCAGCACCTTACTAACCTTGTCCATAGAAACCATTTAGGTTCTGTGAAGCATGGCCCTCCGACGCACCGTTCCCGAGTTATGGGACTCCAAATTTTATTTTATTTTTTACAAAACGATCCATATTTTCAAAATGGTTGCTCGGATGAAAATCTTTTTAAGAAAGAAATTGTTGCTCTACTCGAAAACCATGAGATAATGTGAAAAACTCGAAAAATTATTGAGAAAAAAAAATGATTGCAAAATTCTTCTAAGTGTCGGGCTGGATCATCAAAGGACTTAGTAAAATTTTCAGAGATTTTTTTTTTTACATATTTCTGCCCTTTTTATTGCAGCACCTTACTAACCTTGTCCATAGAAACCATTTAGGCTCTGAGAAGCATGGCCCTCCGACGCACCGTTCCCGAGTTATGGGCCTCCAAATTTTATTTTATTTTTTACAAAATGATCCATATTTTCAAAATGGTTGCTCGGATGAAAATCTTTTCAATAAAGAAATTGTTGCTCTACTCGAAAACCATGAGATAATGTAAAAACTCGAGAAATTATTTAAGAAAAAAAATTTACTGCAAAATTTTTCTAAGTGTCGGCAGGACTTAGTAAAATTTTCAGAGATTTTTTTTTAACAGATTTCTGCCCTTTTTATTGCAGCACCTTACTAACCTTGTTCATAGAAACCATTTGGGATCTGAGAAGCATGGCCCTCCGACGCACCGTTCCCGAGTTATGGGCCTCCAAATTTTATTTTATTTTTTACAAAACGATCCATATTTTCAAAATGGTTGCTCGGATGAAAATCTTTTCAAGAAAGAAATTGTTGCTCTACTCGAAAACCATGACATAATGAAAAAAACTCGAAAAATTATTAAGAAAAAAAAATTATTGCAAAATTCTTCTAAGTGTCGGGCTCCGGCCCGAAAATCATCAAAGGACTTAGTAAACTTTTCAGAGATTTTTTTTTTAATAGATTTCTGCCCTTTTTATTGTAGCACCTTACTAACCTTGTCCATAGAAACCATTTAGGCTCTGAGAAGCATGGCCCTTCGACGCACCGTTCCCGAGTTATGGGCCTCCAAATTTTATTTTATTTTTTACAAAACGATCCATATTTTCAAAATGGTTGCTCGGATGAAAATCTTTTCAAGAAAGAAATTGTTGCTCTACTCGAAAACCATGAGATAATGTAAAAAACTCGAGAAATTATTTAAAAAAAAAAAATTATTGTAAAATTTTTCTAAGTGTCGGCGATCATCAAAGGACTTAGTAAAATTTTCAGAGATTTTTTTTTAACAGATTTCTGCCCTTATATTGCAGCACCTTACTAACCTTGTCCATAGAAACCATTTAGGTTCTGTGAAGCATGGCCCTCCGACGCACCGTTCCCGAGTTATGGGACTCCAAATTTTATTTTATTTTTTACAAAACGATCCATATTTTCAAAATGGTTGCTCGGATGAAAATCTTTTTAAGAAAGAAATTGTTGCTCTACTCGAAAACCATGAGATAATGTGAAAAACTCGAAAAATTATTGAGAAAAAAAAATGATTGCAAAATTCTTCTAAGTGTCAGGCTGGATCATCAAAGGACTTAGTAAAATTTTCAGAGATTTTTTTTTTTACATATTTCTGCCCTTTTTATTGCAGCACCTTACTAACCTTGTCCATAGAAACCATTTAGGCTCTGAGAAGCATGGCCCTCCGACGCACCGTTCCCGAGTTATGGGCCTCCAAATTTTATTTTATTTTTTACAAAATGATCCATATTTTCAAAATGGTTGCTCGGATGAAAATCTTTTCAATAAAGAAATTGTTGCTCTATTCGAAAACCATGAGATAATGTGAAAAACTCGAAAAATGATTGAGAAAAAAAAATTATTGCAAAATTCTTCTAAGTGTCGGGCTGGATCATCAAAGGACTTAGTAAAATTTTCAGAGATTTTTTTTTTACATATTTCTGCCCTTTTTATTGCAGCACCTTACTAACCTTGTCCATAGAAACCATTTAGGCTCTGAGAAGGATGGCCCTCCGACGCACCGTTCCCGAGTTATGGGTCTCCAAATTTTATTTTATTTTTTACAAAACGATCCATATTTTCAAAATGGTTGCTGGGATGAAAATCTTTTAAGAAAGAAATTGTTGCTCTACTCGAAAACCATGAGATAATGTAAAAACTCGAGAAATTATTTAAGAAAAAAAATTTACTGCAAAATTTTTCTAAGTGTGCGGCGATCATCAAAGGACTTAGTAAAATTTGTAAGTGTCGGGCCGGATCATTAAAATTTTCAGAGATTTTTTTTAACAGATTCCGGCCTTTTTTATTGGAGCACCTTATTAACCTTGTCCGTAGAAACCATTTAGGCTCTGAGAAGCATGGCCCTCCGACGCACCGTTCCCGAGTTATAGGCCTCCAAATTTTATTTAATTTTTTACAAAACGCTCCATATTTTCAAAATAGTTGCTCGGATGAAAATCTTTTCAAGGAAGAAATTGTTGCTCTAGTCGAAAACCATGAGATGATGTAAAAATCTCGAGAAATTATTGAGAAAAAATTGAGTAATTGGAGGGTAGTCCCAAATAATACAGTTACAATTTTGAGCTCTCATATAATTAATTTAATAAAATATTAAAAACAACTTTTAAATGCAAGAAACATAATAAAGTAGTACATTAACCTCTGGTGCACTCAGTCAGTTCATCAAATCTCCTTGACACCACTTCTCTACACTGCAAGCACTGCTCTTTGCTGAAATGGACCTGTACTCCAAATCGTCAAGCACTGTGGAGGAGCTGTCTCCTACATTTGCTTCAAGAATGTCACAGTATGAGGAAGACTTGAAGAATGCCAGTGGTGAAGCTTCACATAAGACTATTGCCAGCCTATCCAAGGACTTCACTGAGTTGAAGACCCTAGTTTGGAAAACATTGAGTTCACTGAAATCCCAGATGGAGTTGCTTGTGTTTGGCTGGATAGGCACGAAATGACAACCCGTGCTAAGGTTCTTCTGTTGCATGGCCTGAGTGAGGACAAGGGAGCAGATCTAAGCAATGGTTTCCTGAAGGTTTTGTCGGAGCGTCTGGAAATGGCCAACGTCGCCTCTAAAGATATAACAGCCTGTCACCGCCTTGGAAGCAACACCAGCAAACCTCGTCCCCTCTTAGTTAGATTTGAAAGCCGCATCGTAAGGAATGAGGTGTGGCGAAATAACAACCAAGCTGAAAGGCTCTGGTTTAACGCTTTCTGAGTTCCTGACTAAGCTCAGACACGATATTTTTATGAATGCTCGGAAGTACTTCGCAATACATAAGTGTTGGACGTCTGAGGGGAAGATTGTCATCCAGGTTTCCGAAAAATCGCGACGGAAGATTGAGTTTGCTTCGGAATATCAAGAACTTGTGGCTCAGTTTCCCGTTGCTGAGCCCTCAGCCGTAACTTCGAAGCCAGTGCCCGATAAGAGAATTTGCTAGACAGTAAAGTTATGAGTCCTCGTTGCGGGTCTTCCATTTTTCTGAGTATATAATATACTAGGTACTTATAATTTTTATGTTTTATGTCGTTCATGTGTCGGTCATTCAATTTTTTTAGTTTTTTGTTTTGATTTGATTTCTTACTTATGTTATTATTGTCATTTGACATTTAGACCGTTCGGTGTTACTCAAAGTTTTCGTTCGGAAACATACTAACGTGTATTTATTTTGTTTGGACTACAGGCTTTTTATCTTTTAATTATAAAACTAATGTAGCCGGCGAGTGCATCGAGGTTTGAGTGCTGAAATTATTTTTTTCTTGTTTATTGTTAGATTACTTAAATTTTTTTTAAATTATTTATTTATTTTTATTGTTATTTGTATTTAGTTAAAATGGAAATGGACAGGTCACATGATGAGATCAACAACAGGAAAGTGGACTAAAAAAGTAACGGAATTCTACCATGACCTCATTTACCTTTCCTATAAAATTTGACTTCCTCAACGCAAGGCCAAATTTCTCTTTCTTCGCAGTTTTAAAAACGTTGATTTGGAGCGTTTGAGGGCTGATGCGGGTGGGATTGACTGGTCTTCTGTGTTCATCGGCGAGAATATGGACTCTATGGTGTCAGTTTTCAGCAGTACTATATTGTATTTGTATGATGCACCCCTTAAAAAGGTAAGAGTCAAACACCTTCCTACACCATGGCTTTCCCCAGCTATAAAAAACCTGATGGCGAAACGTGATAAGGCCAAGCGTTTATACAGGAATCGGGATACTGAGGAAAACTGGGACCTTTATAAGAAGATGCGAAATCGCTGCAGTTGTTTGTGTAGGAATGCCAAAAGGCATCACATTCACAACTCAATTGATAACTTCAACCCGACACAAGTATGGCAATTTTTAAAGACTATTGGTATTGGCAAAGCCTCTAGCAAGAGTTCTTCTGATAAAATGGACCTCAATGCACTTAATGCGCACTTTTCTACATCACCAATTATACTCGATATCGATGTTAAATCTTCGACTCTCAATGATCTTTCCAATCTTCCTTTACCAGCAAATACTTCTTTCACTTTCCACCCAATTACTGAGCTAGATATTAAGAAATGTTTTCAATCCATCTCCATTAAGGCGTTAGGTGACTATGGTCTTCAGTTCCAAATGTTCCTACCTATTTTGAGTGAAATAGTTCCTGTTGTAACTCACATAGTAATTTTTTCTCTTTTCACTAACACGTTTCCTTCTGCTTAGAAGAAGGCTCACGTCTTACCACTTCCTAAAGTTTCAAATCCCTCTTCTCCATCTCAGTTCCGTCCAATATCCATCCTCCCAATCCTTTCCAAAGTTCTCGAGAGCGTTGTTCAGAAGCAACTGTCTTGTTATCTATCCTCTTATGGCCTGCTGAGTCCTTACCTCTGGTTTCAGACCTGGCCATAGCACTGTGACAACTCTTGTCAAAATAACTGACGATATAAGACTGGCTATGGAAAACAAATGCTTGACAGTGTTGGTTTTACTGGACTTCAGCAGTGCCTTTAATTCAGTGTACTTTGACATTCTCTTAGGAATCCTTTCCTCCCTTAATGTCTCTGCGCCAGTAATTGAGTGTTTCAAATCTTATCTTCGAGGCCGCTCGCAGTATGTTCGGTCTGATGAGGATTTCTCTGAATGGTGTGATTTGGCTGCGGTTGTACCTTAGGGTGGCGTCCTCTCTCCTCTTCTTTTCTCAGTTTTTATAAACGCTATCATTAAGGTCTTTACTTCTAACTATCATCTCTATGCAGACGACTTGCAGTTATACCGTCACTTTAGAATGGGTTAACTCGCTGAGGCTGTGGATGCCATCAATGATGACCTTGAAAATATCAACAAGTTGGCTAAATCCTTTGAACTCTTACTGAATCCAACTAAGTCGCAAGCTACATGCTCAGCCTTTTAGATCATCAGTCTCTCCCGCCAGTAGTGTATGATTCGGTGCCCATATTGTACTCGAAAAGCGCTAAAAACCTAGGCGTCCATATAGACACTAACCTCTCTTGGGAGGTTCATATTGCTGACGTTAGTAAGAGGGTTTTCTACTCTTTTCAGTCTCTTAAACGTCTCCAAAAATTCTTATTATTCTTCCATTTCACACTAAGGTCACTCTTGCACAATTTCTTCTCCTACCGCTAATAGACTATGCGGATGTCTGTTTTCTAGATGCAACGGAGGTACTTCTTAACAAACTCGAGCGGCTGCAGAACTTATGCATCCTTTTCATTTTTGGCCTCCGCAAGTACGACCATGTGTCGAAGTTTCGGACCAGATTGAGGTGGCTGCCAATTCGGCATCGCCGAGATACCCTTATCCTATCTCTTCTCTATACTATCCTGCATAATCCTAATTCTTCTCAATACCTTCGTGAACGGTTTGAGTACTTCGTTCCGAGGGGTAAACCCTATCGCTCTGCCAATTCTTTTCTCCTTCATATTCCGCGTCCCACTTCCAGCCGCTATAATGGCTCCTTTTCTGTTACTGCATTGCGTCTCTGGAACTCTCTCCCACACTCCCTACGCGACAGTCCTTCTCTAGATGTCTTCAAGAAGAAAATAAAAAAGCACTTCCTTTCAAATTGACATAATATTAGTATTATATTGGTATTAATATGTATAATATATATTTAGAATTATTTATGTAGGTTTATAAGTATTGTACACTGAATCCTACCCTCAACAGTGATCTCTCTCTATCACTCAAAGGTTTGCTGGGAGAAAACTCAACATTTAGTTAAGCTCGCCTTTGTACATGTATTGTGTAACCATATGTAATATGTAAAATTTTTGTGTACAATAAAGAATTAAGAAGAAGAAAAAAATTGCAAAAATATTTCCAAGTGCCAAAGGATTTAGACAAATTTTCGGAGTTTTTTTTTTAACTGATTTTGGCTATTTTTATTGTAGCACTTTATTAACCTTGTCCATAGAAACCATTTAATTTAAGGTCTGAGAAGCATGGCCCTCCGACGCACCGTTTCCGAATTACGGGCCTCCAAATTTTATTTTATTTTTTAGAAAATAAATTAAAATTTGGAGGAAAAAGGAAGAAAAAAGGAAAGTCTAAACCACCACATCTAGTGGAAAATCCACTGAGTTGACAACACTGTGATGTGATAACACTTTTAAAATGGCGTCGTTTCACGTTTGGTTTCACTTATCGGCAATAGCCGGTAAATTATTGTAAGTGTTAATTTAAATAACACTTATTTATATCAGCGAAAAATATGTAATAATAATAAAATATGCCTAAAAATTATCTAAATCACTAGATATACACAAATCAGAAAGACAAAAAAAAAAACGAACTAACTGATGACTAGGCAGCATGGTCTCTGACCGTAGTCTGTTCCACAAGGAACAAAAGCCAAAAAAGTGACAGACGTCAAGACGTGACAGTTATTTTTTTCTTTCGGAATGGTAGTTTTAACTAGAAATGATATAAAAATACTTAATAGATACTAATATCCGTTTAGTGTGTATAAAGTGCATTTTTTTTGTGTAACACGAGTTCAAAAAGCTTGTGAGAATTGAACCTTTGTGGTATGGATGAAAATAGAAGGAAATGTTTAAGTGTGACTGTTCACCAGCCAAACAAAACGAAAAACTGTTCCGCTTTCCTAAAACCCGGAGTTTGAAACCTTCGTATTCTGAGGCTACTGCAAACAGATTGTAAATAAATCATTTGAATACATGAACATAATATGCAACTTGGAGAGACTGTGGTGAGTGCCCTCAGAGATGTTGTTATTGTTAGGTGACCTTAAAAAGGGCTGTTGTACATGGCTCTGAAGAGAGCTGTTTGGATTTACCATTGTGGTGAAAGGAATGATCAGCTAGACTCTGCGTTACCAGCTGCTAGCCGTCCAGGGTGTGCAGGGCGTTTGGAATGGCAAAACGATATAGTTAACACCACTCGGGAAGGCTCCTTTAATGCACCCCTGAAAACCATGGGAAGACCAATACCACCCAGCTCCTGACTTCTTAGAACCCAGGGAACACCTGCCACCTGGACGTGAACTGCAGTGGCCTATATGGAAATCACTCAATGGGTTGCAAATTTAGGTAGGCCGCTGCAAATACAACTTGGTAAAATTCATAGACTGGTCTGATACCCAATGTGAGTGCGGTGCCCCTGTCCAGACCATGATCACCTACTGGGTATCATCAACGACAACAACAGCCCCGGTATCTGCACACCTTAATAATAAATGATTATTTTACAGATCGACTCTAAAGTCAGACAAAAATGTAAAAAGGCTGAAAGTAGATCGGAATTGGCTTCAACCGTTATAGGAGTAGAAACCGAAAAATGGACAAGGAAGTTCGTCCTTTTCAAATTGACAGTGATGGCCATCTGCTGCCAAAAATAATTTTACCACCTGTATGTACATACACCTAGTTCATCACCAAATCTTATACAAGATTTTAATGTTGGTAAGTAACAAAGTTTGTCACTTGTAAGAAAATATAAGATTTCAAAATATTTGTCAGCTAACTTTTACTATGGGACCAACCTCAAAATAAATAAAATCTATGCATATAATATTTAATATTATTTATTTATTTAATCAGACAATTAAGTTATTATTTCAGTAACAATAAGTATTCACAAAATTATTACAATACATAGAAATATAAAAACTTAAAACTTATCAGCCCGGGATTGAGTCTGACAATTACTTGACCATTTTTTACCCGCAATTTTGAGGTTGATTCTTTAGCAAAAATTGCTTGTGTTGGTAGGTTATGTCACCCCCTAATATAAAATACAACAATCCTACATCCTACTAATATTATAAATGTGAATGTTTGTATGTTTGCCTGTCAATCACACAATAACGGCTGAAGGGATTTGTATGAAATTTTGCACACGGGTAGGTTTTTTATTTTTGCCTTTTTATTTTTGAAGTTATAATAATAATAATAATATGATTATATTATATAATATTGATATGGGTATCGTGTAGGTTTTCGGGGGCGCCGATTGCAAATCTGACAGTCATTTTAAAATCAAAGATGGCGGATGCCACTTTTTCTCAAACATTCGATATGGGTATAGTGTAATAGGTTTTTGGGAGTGCCGATTGCAAATCTGACACTTATTTTGAAATCAAAGATGGCGGATGCAACTTTTCTCAAACATTCGATATGGGTATAGTGTAATAGGTTTTTGGGAGTGCCGATTGCAAATCTGACACTTATTTTGAAATCAAAGATGGCGGATGCAACTTTTACTCAAACATTCGATATGGGTATCGTTTAATAGGTTTTTGGGAGTGCCGATTACAAATCTGACACTTATTTTGAAATCAAAGATGGCGGATGCAACTTTTTCTCAAACATTCGATATGGGTATCGTTTAATAGGTTTTTGGGAGTGCCGATTGCAAATCTGACACTTATTTTGAAATCAAAGATGGCGGATGCAACTTTTACTCAAACATTCGATATGGGTATCGTTTAATAGGTTTTTGGGAGTGCCGATTACAAATCTGACACTTATTTTGAAATCAAAGATGGCGGATGCAACTTTTACTCAAACATTCGATATGGGTATCGTTTAATAGGTTTTTGGGAGTGCCGATTACAAATCTGACACTTATTTTGAAATCAAAGATGGCGGATGCAACTTTTTCTCAAACATTCGATATAGGTATCGTGTAATAGGTTTTTGGGGCTGCCGATTGCAAATCTGACATTCATTTTTATATCAAAGATGGCGGCTGCCACTTTTTCTCGAAAATTCGATATGGGTATCGTGTAATAGGTTTCTGGGGGTGCTGATTGCGAATTAGACATTCATTTTAAAATCCAAGATGGTGGATGCAACTTTTTCTCAAAAATTCGATATGGGTATCGTGTAATAGGTTTTTGGGGTTGCTGATTGCAAATTAGACATTCATTTTAAAATCCAAGATGGCGGATGCAACTTTCTCTCTAAAATATGATATGGGTATCGTGTAATAGGTTTTTGGGGGTGCCGATTGCAAATCTGACATTCATTTTAGAATCCACGATGGTGGATCATTGTTTTTCTTAAAATTGTGAATTTATTTTACTTTAAATCTATCAAAAGAAACAGTAGTAGGCATACTGTTTTTGAAGTTATACTTCTTTAGGTACGTTAGGGCAAAATGATGAGAGTAAATTTTTACGATGCTGGCGCACACCGTCACAAAAACCTACAGCCTGAAGTTAGCTAGAACCGACACCGTTAAGTTAGCTATGGTCTGTGGTTCATGAAGAATGATTGTTTTCGTTTTGTAAACTTTGTAACAGTTTGGTTTTTTATCTGGTTTTGCCAAAGAAGTATAACTTCTTACGTGCGTACATAAGTACACACACACTTTTTTATATTGTTTTGGAATCTTCTATCTAGGAAATGTATTACTTTATTATTATTATTATTTTAGATGTCATTGCCCAATGTCTTGGACACATTCAAACCGCAATGGAGGACCTGAAGCAAACTCAAAATGATATTTTACTGAGAATATCACTCTCCTTCAACACATGTGTCTAGTGCAGCCACTTTGCTGGTAGATATAGACATACCATTAAAATCACTTGACGATATTAGATAAATAGAAAATTGGCTTGAAGATGAAGAACACAAAGAACAATTGGTAAGTACAATATTCTGATAGAAATATACAAGCTTTACAAGCAAGCAAGACCACTGGACGTACTGATGATATACTATGTAGTTATAATACTACTATTATATGAAATTTAATAGATAAACGAGTATACATACATTGTTTTACGTTTATTTATGATTGCTTATTGACTATGAGCCGATAAATGTTTTGGCCTATGTTGGTGGCAAAGGAACTGCCACAATTACCAGAAGAAATCTGGAACGGGTTTTCACCAACTCTCTGGCAATTCAATGCAACTGGACTGGATAAAATAATAACTTTTGTTTGAAAAATTTACAATTATTGTCAAAAGTCATTGTAAGTAGGTATGACTATGAAAATTACAGATAATATTAGATATATTTATGTAACCATATTAGATTCATTTATTTATGGAGAAGCTCGTGGCTTAAGTAATAACAGCTGCACGGGCCGATCCATCAGTTTAAGCTACGTTTGCCGGGATTCATGGATGGGTGACCATCTTTACATACTGAGACTCCTCCGTGCCTCGGAAAACACGTTAAGCTGTTGGTCCCGGCTATCAATCGTGGATCTTTAACAGTCGTTACGGGTCGTCAGAAGCCCGAAAGTGACAACCAGTCTTATCAAGGGGTATCGTATTACCCAGTAATATTATTTGTGGTTTATTATTACTTTATCGATTGTGTTATTCTAAATGAAATGCTAAAGTACTGCTTCGTAATATTTACAGTTGCAGTGTGAAGAAACAAGTTGGCAGAGACAGCAACTGATGCTGGAATCACAGGTGTCATAACAAACTGGTTTAGATTTGCTAGAGATCGAGATGGCGGAAGAGATAACAGAAGAATATGATGAAGCTAATAACAGCAGCTCTACACGACAATATTCTGGACTATCTGCAAGAACAAAGAGGCGTCATCTAAATGCAATAAAAACTGAATTAAGAGGTAAATTAAGGATCAACGATGAAAGTAATGTTACTAGTAATAATGCAGGTACTAATTCATCATTTATTAATGAACAGCATAATAATTGTATATCAAAAAATTATACTGATGATTTTAATGCCGAGGAAATCACTTTCACGCGTAATATATCTACTGGTAAAATTGAAAATGCTGATTTTAAGGATACTGATCTTACCTGTTTGATCTATAATTAAGGAGGTGGTAATTTGGAGGTAAAATTAAACACTGCACCCGCGGGTTTTAATGACTTAGCGTCATATTAACAAATGGCAAACATACAAATGACTCATTGTCCTCAAAATTAGGTAGAACTAAATGATGCCCTAAAAATCTAGAAAAAATATATGTTTAAGTGTCAAATAGGTACTAATTTTTTAAAGGCGAATTGAAATTATGGAGCCCTTACGTGGAGATTCTAAATGTGGGCAGTCATCTTGACATCAGAATAACTGCCCAATTTTTGAATTCATTTTCTCAGTTATTAATTAGGTACCAATTATTTAAACAAACGTATCAAATAGTAGCAAATAGGCATTAGATTTTAGTAATATTTTAAAGCTGATCGGTCATTTTGGCCAGTCATTCTGATGTTCACAAGTGTCGTTAGTCACGTTTTGGTCTGTATTAGTGTCAGCCACTATTTATTTTTCTAATAAAAAAGTTTCTATGATTGTATGATTTTCTGCATTTTGTAATTAAACGCAAAAATAGCATTTTTTTCTTTATACGAGTAAGTTTATTTTTGTAAAGTGTCATTCTTATGATTGTGCTGTATTCGTTTCTATGTTTTATTTAAAAAATACGACTATTTTGAAATTCAAAGTGACGTTTGTCAGTCACGTTTTGGTCTGTATTAGTGTCAGCCACAATTTATTTTTCTAATAAAAAAGTTTTTACGAATGTAAGGTTTTCCATTTCAACACATCCCAATATTTTTTTTCATGTACAAATACAAACACAAATTACGACTACTATTACAAATTAGTTATAAAACATGCATCGAGAAAGATCTGTAGTTCAAAAACACTTCATCACGAGTTCATTTTGCATGAAGTGTCAGTCACATTTACATTTGTTTAAATAAACCTTAACTTTTTTAACCTCTCAAGCCCGGGACGTGTCACGTTTCAGCATATGTCAGTCCCCGTTGACAGGCGGCCATCGTGTAACTACAGACTTGGTCAGGTTCCGTGTGTATGAACCTTGTTACAGGTCTAAAGACCTTGGCTAATAGTGATAATAGCGGTTTAAAACGCGTGAATCGGGTTTTTGGCAAGGCAAACTAGCGGAAAACTAGCGGCACACATGAGAGCCACCGGAGTTATAAAGTACACATTTATTACCACGGAGGTTTAATTAAAGGATATTTATACAAAATTACTGAAATTAGTACTATAAAAATAGTGGAATTCGTAAAACAATGCAAAATAAAACTCAAATCGTGTCAAATGTAGAGTTAGTCACATATGGCATTACCCTAACATATTTTATGGAACAGTGGTGGCCCAGTGGTGACTGTCGCGACTTACAAGTTGTAGGTTGTGAGTTCAAACCCAGGCAGGCGCTTTACTTTATGTAAATTATTTCATCACTACTGCTCTCAAAACGGTGAAGGATAACATCGTGAGGAAACTGGCAAGTCCTAGTACCAAAAATTTGAAGACATGTGACATCCATCAATCTGCATTGGGCCCGCGTGGTGGATTACGGTTCACACCCTCTCACAGAGAGGAAGCCTGTGCTCTAGCAGTGGGGACATTAAAATGCTGATGTTGATGATTTTTTAATTCTTATTATATTTGTACCACAGCTGGAATTCTAAAATACTACACTTAAGGCTAGCTTCACTGCTATCCGGGAGACCCGTACGGGCCGCCTGTAAGGGATCCCAGAACGGAGACTTACGTAGGCGCTAGAACATCGTTTCACAGCGACGCGGATTGGTCCGTATGCGACCCGCTCCGCGTCGCTGTGAAACAATGTTCTAGCGCCTCACGTATGTCTCCGTTCCGGGTGCCAGTACGGGCGGCCCGTACGGGTCTCCCGGACAGCTGTGAAACCAGCCTAACCAAACCCTAACCATTTGTCAACTGTAGGATAACTGTGCGGCCTTCTTACACAATATTGTGTGTAAGAAGGCCGCACAATGCAAAACAACCAATGGAATAAAAAATCTACAATGGCCCCCCCCAGGCCCAGTTGTTGGCCCCCCCCAGGCCCAGTTGTTGGCCCCCCCCAGGCCCAGTTGTTGGCCCCTTTTTGGCCATTTTTTGTGGGCCCTTTGATGTAGGCCTTACCTCTATTAGATGGCCAAATCTAACAGTTGGCCAACCCACGAAGTGCACGTGGCCCAACTGAATGCCCACAATAAATGCTATTAGGGTATGAAGTATTGCTAACAAATTCGAAGCAAATCACCGTTAAAATTACTTTCTACTGCTTTTTAACCCCGTTAGGGGATGAATTTCAATAAAATACGAAACACATCTTCCATCAATTCTGTTAGAAAATGCAAAATTTGAAGTAGATTGAACCAAGGAATCACGTTGTCCCTACAAACTTTACTCGCCTTTTTCACCCCCTTAAGGATAGATTTTCGGAAAATCCTTTCTTATCGGATGCCTATAACACACAGAGAACACACTCTCCAAGTTTCAGGTCTCTACCATCAGCGGTTTAGGCTGTGCGTTGATCCGTCAGTCAGTCATTCAGGACAAAGCTTTTTATACACGGTGATCTATATATCATCACCGTGCGTATGCAGTTTTAGACGGGAGTAGGTATTAGGCGAGTTTATGTTTTCTCATGATGACAAAGCGCAAACCAATGCTAACACCAAGAACCTTATGGTGGAAGCTCCAGGGTAGCTCGCGGAATTCAATTCTTTTTACGTTTTTTGCAATTTGCAGGTAAGTGTCAGGTTGTACGAGTATCTTAGTCAAAATGTGATTCGCGGCCGTAGCAAGGAATTATAATCATTAAAATCATCAATACAACTCTTTTTAATGATCTCTCGATTTTAATGATTACAGTTCTGTAAATAAATACTTGTTAAGGCCGCGAATCATATTCTGACCAACATACAACCTGATATTGACCTGCAAATTGCAAAAAAACTTAAGAAAATTTGAATCTCACGGGCTACCCTTTCACTTTAAGAGACATGACATTTCGACCTTTATTTTATCCAGATTGCCCCAGGAGGGGTGTAATATGGCCAACTCGACGGCACGGTTGGCTCAGTGGTTGAGCGATTGCCTGCTCCGCTGTTTGTCGTGGGTTTGATTCCCGCACAGAACAAATGTTTGTGTGGCCTACAGATAGTTGTTCCGGGTCTGGGTCATGGGTGTCTTGTGCATTTGAATACTTACATGATTGCAGACGCACCCACGATACCTAGGAGTATAATGCATACTAAATGTAAAATATATTTTAATTTCAATGGTTACATCATTCCCTAATCGAATCGAATAGTTTTCCTTCTTTTGTAATTATGGGGCGGCATAACCCCTTTGGCCCTGGGTGCTTGATGTCTAAATATCTACGCCACTAATGAAGTTATGAACGTTATCACAAAAACAAAGTAAGTATATGCTTAATTTTGTTATTTTACTAAGCACCTAAATAACATTAGATATTCAGTACAAAAATCACCACCTTTTAAGGTTCGGATCGCCCAGAGGACACGGTGGAGCATACGGGGGACATCTGCACGCTTAGGCGGAGCACCGCCGTGTCCTCGTGGAGGCGATCGGCGGCAGCGACCGCGAAACAGTTACCTCGCCCCTGGGCATTCAGGGCAGGGAAGGAACAGGGGTGGGTTTTAGTCAGTAAGAGTCTGACATGCCCTCCCGCTTCATTCTAAAGCGGGAGATGTCATTGGATGATACCCTACCCAACCAAATAAAAAACAGTGCTACTGTGGTGTGCAAAAAAGCACATTACTCTTGCCAGTTTATGAGCAGAACAAAGAGAATTACCTAAACCACTTGGAGCAGAATAACATTTTTAGGTTTATTAATTTACATTTGTTCGCCCTGTGGCTTATCTAAGTATGGTCATATGAAGAAGAGGGATGAAATAAAACACATATACCTACTTATTATAAGAGGTAATAGAATTATGAATAAAAATGTGGATGGATGGAGAGGGAGAGAAAGGCCAAAGAAAAGATGGATGGATTGTGTGAGGAGTGTTAGGAAAGAAAAAAAGTTAGTGATAGCATGACGGCTGACAGGACAGAATGGAAGAAAAAAACTTTTTTACAAAAATAACAACCGACTTCCAAAAAAGAAAATACACTAAAAATTAAAAAAATAACTTTAAGAAGTCGTACCTATTTATTTCTTATATTTCTTCGTTATTTGACACCGACTTCCGATATTAAAGTTATTTTTTAATTTTTAGTGTAGGTATTTTCTTTTTTGGAAGTCTGTTGTTTTTTTTTTTGTAAAAAGGTTTTTTATTTTCATTTTTTACTTGTTATACTTACCCCAGAACTAAAAACTCCAATAACATGGAACGTGGAATTTAAACATACTCGTAATTGGAGGAAACAAAAACGTCATCTAGGTATACATATTTTTCGTTTTTGTTCAGTTTCTCAAAAATCGTTGAAGCAATTTCGATAAAATTTATATGGGACCACCTCGGGAGTATATGCTTTCGGATAAAAAAAGATTTTTGAAAATCGGTCCACAACTGACGGAAAAATCGGCGGACATACATAAAAAAAAATAAAAACATACCGCCGAACATAGAACCTCCTCCTTTTTCGAAAGTCGGTTAAAAACGTGTTGCGCCGACCCCAAGTAACATGGGATAAGGGCAGGAATAAGAAGTTCACCCTGTGGCTTTGCCTGCGTAAACTTATCACTGAACAAGGTCTTGGCCGGGCCACATATTGCGGCCGGGGTATTAAATATTTTGTAAACGTCTCCTTTGTAGGAATTCACATTGCATTCCGATCAATGAGCGAGAGCGAATCCGTAGTCTGACTCACACCTGGCTAATTTTCGGGTGGCTTTGACCACAACCTCTTTTGAGGACTGGACCTGCCCTTGCGTAAAGTATATATTACAGAATATTACTAGCTTCTACCAGTGGCTTCGTCCGAGTGGAATTAGTACTTCTCCCTGTTATAAAATATAGCTTAAGTGTTATTCTGATGTACAATAAGCTATATTGTTGTAGGTAATGTTTCGTAAAGACACAGTACCTAGTCACATTTATTACCGTACCCAAACACTGTTACCAAAATACCTTTACCAGACTACCACATTACCACGTTTATGAAAATAACAGGTAAAGAAACATTGAACCGTCTTGATAAAGACGCATTTTATCAACCCTGTTAAAGAAACAGGACTGCCTTGAGAAAGGCATACGACGTCTAGCAAGGGACGGCTGGATCGAACTTAAATTATTTAGGGAATTTAGAAATACAGGCTGAGCGGCGCGTGCTGGCTCAAGCAAGGGACGGGGAGGACGTTGACGTGAACTTCGCAACGGGCCTCGAGGGTGGAAGGACGGTGGTCTGTGTTTTAGTATAGTACTAGTTTCCTTACGGCTCTCTTGGACCAGGGTGGTAGCGTCGTCAGGAATACCCTCCGTATATGCCGGGGACGGGGACAGTTTAGTCGTTTCTCTGGGACTCGTCGAGCTTCATTGCCTCGGCGTTTTTTCTGGTGGTCGCCACTGTTGATTCTGGCTTACAGAAGTTACAGTGATTTGGGAATAGTGTGGCGGGCTTGTCCAAAAATAAATAAAATGCCGTTTACGGGGGATCTTGGAAATATGGGAGTGCTCGTATCGGGCGGCCGATGCGATTAGGGGGTTGCGGTGTTTGGCAGCAGTGTCAAGGAAACGCTTGGTGAGTCGTTTCAAGAACTGCTGAATAGTGGGGAGTTTGAGATCTACATGCAGCTCTTCATTCCGAACAAAGTAGGGGGCTCCCATTACTTTGCGGAGGAAGCGGTTCTGAAGGGTCTGCATCTTATGGAGGAGACGGGGCTTGGCATGTGCGAAGACAGCTGAGGGCCAGCAAAGGTCATAATTGGACGAATGACCGCGGTGAAGGTTCGCATTTGCACTTGAGTGACAGTTTTCTGCGGGCGTTTAACATGGAGTGGAGTCTACCTTGAGTGAAAGTGGCGTGATAGCGATCCTGCTTTATGTGCTCAGCGAAGGAGAGGTGTTGGTCCAGGATCACACCCAGGTATTTAGCTTTCTTCTCCCAAGGAATAGGCTTGTCATACATGGTGATTGGACGGGGTGGACGGATTTTGTGTCGGGGTCTCGAGTAGAGAACCTAGCCTGACTCTTGTCTGGGTTAACCTCGATTCTCCATTTCCGGAACCATTTGCCCAAAATGTTTGCGAAGGATTGGAGATTGCGAGTTATCTGATTGGGTTCACGGCCAGTACCTATAGTAGACGGCCGTGTCGTCAGCGAATAATGCTAACTGTGCCTTTTTATTTTATGGGATATCGCTGGTAAACAGCGTGAAAATTAAGGGGGGTACCACGGAGACTTAGGGGACTCCTGATCTGATGGGGTGAGGGGAGGAGAGTGCTCCCTCAAGACGATAACGAAAAGTGCGATTCGACAGAAAGTCTCTTAACGGCTGATCTGTCAGACAACAGACACAAAAGAAAATCTATTGTTCGTGGTCACATATGACCTACGTGACAGATGAGGTTTTAAGATGAGTAAAAGTCGATCTGGCACTCCTAGTTGATACAGCTTATAAATGAAGCAATTGTGCCAGACTTTGTCGAATGCTTTCGCAATGTCGAAGTACAAGACACCGGTCGTCATACGACGCTGGAACCCAGCGCTCATATGTTCTACGATACGGTGTACTTGTTGGACGCACGAGTGTTCGGAACGAAAGCCGAACTGTTCGTTGGGAATGAGATTGTTGCCTTCGGCATAATCTTTGAGCCGCTTGTAAATAAGCTTTTCGTAGATTTTGCCGAGAACATTGAGTAGACTGATGGGTCGGTAGCTGGAAGGGTTAGACATGGGCTTGCCTGGTTTGGGAATACCAATGACAGTGGCCTGTTTCCATGCTTGTGGGAAAATATTATTGCTTAAGGCGCCATTGAAAATGGCGGTCATAAGCATAGTAAGCTGGGCGGGGAAGAGTTGGATTACTCTGTTGGTAATGCTATCAGAGCCTGGGGCTTTTCTGGGCTGGAGCTTTTTGATGATGTCCTCCACCTCGTCTGGGGGTGACGGGGGCAGTGGATCATCAGGATCTTCGACAGGTGGGAGGGAAGCTCTCCTTTCGACTTCAGCATCCACTATGTCAAGGTGGGCCTGGTCTACTGGTTGAGAGCTGGGAGAACATTGGGACTCTAGACTGTCGGCTAAGGCATTCCGCTTTTTCAGAGTTGTCGAAAGCGACATTCTTATCTGGGCGAATGAGAGGAGGCATGGAAGCCTCATCCTTGGAACGCAGCTTCCTCTGAAGATTCCAGAAGGCCTGATGGGTGGGCTCGAGTTCGCTCAGCATCTTATCCCAACTTGTAGAACGATGCTCAGCAATGCGTTCCTTAACAGCACGCTATAAGTTGGCCTTGTGAGCCTTTAGGATGGATCCCGGTCCCTTTTTTTTTTGTGTGGCGTCTCGCAGGTCAACCTGGTCCCGTGCGCCACCTGCTATTTATACTTTCGCAACATTTGCTTACGTGTTCAAAATAGCGCCACGCGCATCGTTTCCGCGCAGCGCACCCCGCGCACCGCAACTCCCGCGGTGCACGCCCTATGGTGAATGCCTATTGATTGTAAATAGTTTTAATGACATGCCAATTGTAATAAAATAGTTGTAAATATAAACAGAGTTATCGACTGACATCCGAACATTTAACATTGCGTTTTATTCTACCGAAGACCTCTCCACTACTGTCCACGAAAGTTTCATCAAAATCCGTTCAGTAGTTTTTGCGTGAAAGACATACATCCTCACAAACTTTCACATTTATAATATTAGTAGGAAGTAGGATGTGCTATTCCAGACTATAATCTATATCTGTGCCAAATTTCATCCAGATCCGTTCTGCCGTTCTGGCGTGTTTGAATAACAAACATACGGCCATCCAAACTTTTGCATATACAATATTGGCAGGATCTTGTAGGCTGGGCAGTGTTTTTAACTGTTGAAATATCTGTGTGGTAGGTTATTGTTACTTGTAGTTGACTCAAATATTTATTTATTGGTTTATAGCATTTAAACAAAAAATTCTTCTGCTGCTTTTGCATCATCTATATACATATTAGAGAGAGATTTTGCCTATATACATGAACCGTTTCTCATAGTTCCTAGTTAGGAACCGCTCTTGGCCGGTTTTTTTAGTTAAAAAAACCGGCCAAGAGCGAGTCGGTCTCGCGCGCAAAGGGTTTCGAACAAATCATATTTTTTTCAGGTTTTTTTTTTAACTGCCTCCACCTTTTAGGTTTTCCTGTAATTTATAAGTAAAGAACTACTTTCTGTATTTTTTTTTAAATTTTAGGCCCAATGGTATCTCAGATAAGGGGGGAGGGGAATGGTCATTTTTCATCTATTTTCTTAAATAACTTCAAAATTATATATTTTAAAATTATGAAAAAAATAGATTCGAGACTCTCACAATGTGCTGGGGCTTTCATTTGTAATGCCGCTCGACACAGTTTGAAAAACTTTAATTTTTAATTTTCCGATTTTCACCCCAAAAGTGACCCCCATATTCAAAATTTATTTATTTACGGTACACGTCCATGTTTGGGTCACAGATATTCATGTGTGTACCTACCAAATTTCAACTCTATCGGTCCAGCAGATTCGGAGCAAATTGGCTGTGACAGACGGACAGACAGACAGACAGATACACGAGTGATCTTATAAGGGTTTCGCTTTTTCATTCGGACTTTCGGAACCCTAAAAACCTTTTAATTTAAACTCTTTATAGAAATGAAACGTTCCAAATACGAAATGTTGAATTCTATGCGCACTGTAGCAACGCACGTCAGTGTCACAGCACTAGTCACTCAGAATCAGTGGCCAAAATGTACATAAAAAATAGAATAGAATAGAAAACATGGACGTATAAAAAGATACAATAATATACTTGTAAAAGCAAATAAACATGTAAAATCCAAACTCGGCCACAGTCCCACCCATCATCCAACTCCTGCATAACTCTCATAACGGCTAACAATCACCACAACCATGGGTATGCACAAATATTTACCAATAGACCAAAATGAGTATCATCATGTACCCAGAAGAATTCAGCTTCTCAGTGCACCTAAAAAGGTCTTCCTAGACACCGAATCTGGTATGCCCAGGTATACTACAGCCGGGATCAGACAATCTGCTTTAAGAGGGCGCTTATATAATAGCGACATTGCTTGGCCTTATCTCAGGTAATCCCCCTTTATTGGTATTTCTATACTAATATTAAAAGTGGTAAAGTTTGTGAGGTTGTAAGGGTCACCCGCTTTTTTCTCTGGATCTTCTGAACCGATTTTGGAAATTCTTTTACCAATAGAAATTATTTGTGAGTGTCTTAAGGCGCAATTATACGACTTTTAATGGTTTTTAATTGAACATCACGTCTAAACGACTAGTCTTATTTCTTTGAAAAAAAAAATGTTACTCTAAACAATTCTCGTCGTAATTTGATTTGAGAATATTTGAAATTATATTTTTAAAACATAGTGTAATTAATTCGTAAAGTTACGTCTAACGCGGATAACAAATTGAGAATCGGGCAAAAACTATAAAGCGTATTTTTATGAAACCTTCACCATTTTAAAGATCATTTAATTATTTATAATTTAGTCTCAGTGTTTTATTTTAATACCTGTTCTTTTTTGTGTAATAAATTAATAATGCGTCTAATTTCGGACAGCGCTCCTTGATGGACGAGTCTTATTACTGCGTGGACGTACGAACTCAGCACAGAACACGCAAGCTAATCACTCAAGGTCATTGGCAGCTAATAGCGCCTTAAGCAATACATTTTTGAAATCTACGTGGGCGAAGTGCTAGGCGGTGCTACGTAACTGGCTACCCGCCCCGGATGCGCACGGGAGCAAAATGATTCGAAAGTCACATAGCGCCATCTAGCGTCCTAAATCAATTCTCTCTTTCTTTCTGTACCCCTGACAAAGTTTATGCAAAATTTCATGAAGATTGGTTCAGTGGTTTAAATTAGGCGTGAAAAGGTAAACAAACTTACTTTCGCATTTAAAATATTAGCGAAGATTGAACACATCACCATCATCTTGTATGGCAGTATGTGGTTTAGTGTCGAAGTATCTGGTGGCATTCATAGTGTTATGTCTTATGGTATTCTTTTGTGGGGTAAAGCTGCGGACATACAAAATATATTTGTTTTACAAAAACGTACTGTACGAGCAATATACAGGTTAGTGTCAAGAGTTTCTTTACGAGAAATTTTCAAAGAGATTGGAATTCTCACGGTGGCATCTCAATTCATTTTTTGCAAACATATTATACACTAGCTGTGCCCGCGACTTCGTTCGCGTGGTTGTCGAGAGCAAAACAACGTCGTTTAGATAAGAGTATATCACCTTTTTGATGATTTAGATAAGAGTCCTGACTTTGGTATAGTTGATTACGTTAATGCTTCTCTATATACTATGTTAGCGGTGGAATTACCCGGAGCATATACAAAAAGGTTGTTTGGGTTGCTAACACGTGATAGAGAAACAGAGTTGGCCGTGTGAAAAACAATCAAAAGTAAGGTCTACACCCGCAACGGATAACGTCTGGCCTTGGGCTTTATTAATAGTCATAGCGTAACAGAGGCTTACAGGAAATTGCACACGTTTGAAAGTAAACGGAAAATTATTGGGGATAATGGGTATCCTGGGAATGAAAACAACATCACCGGAGCCGCAACCTGTTAAGATTTCGGCTTCGATGACATTTCGTTGGAGATTTGTTACTCTCAACCGAGTTCCATTGCATAGTTTTGGTGGGCTTAAATTTCTGAGTAGAATGATTGGTACTCCGACTTTTAAATAAATTTTGTTTGCTGGAAGACCTGGTGTATTTAGAGAGTCTAAAAACTCTACTGGATAGTGGGTGGCATCTCCTTCTTCTAAAACCGTGTTAATAGATAAATATTCCCTACTTTCTCCAGAAACATGTACCAATATTTGAGAATTTATTGCTGCTGCTTGGTCGTTGCGAGGTGCCAAAATAGCTCGTTGGCATAGCCAAGCAGCGTCATGGTTCGAGATCTCTGATGGATCTCCGTATACAGAGGAAATGAGTTCCTGCTGTGAGGCAACAGAAGAACACAGGCTTTCGACTAAAGTTACTTTACCTCCTTCTTGAGTCGGGTATGTGCCGTTACCAATTTGAAGTAGTAAATTTGAGAAAACCTGCGCGTTTGCGTCACCTCCCAAATATGCTCGCATATTAAAGCTCAAATTAGTTAATATGACACTACGCCATAAAATAGAGCTCTTTAAACAGGCACCTATTTCATCGGCCCTCGTTCCTCTGGGTATTATAGGGAGTGTCTGCCTGAAGTCTCCACAGAATAGCACCGTTAAGCCTCCCATCGGTCGGTCATTTTGTCTTATATCTCGCAACGTTCTATCTACAGCTTCCACAGCTTTACGATTTGCCATCGTACACTCGTCCCAAACGATAAGGGCGCAATCGCGTAAAACCCTTGCTTTATCACTATTGCGAGACACGTTGCAAACAGGGTTTTCTGTGCGGTCCAAGTCGATTGGTATTTTAAATGTTGTATGTGCAGTTTTTCCTCCTGGTAATAAAGTGGCAGCTATTCCTGAGGAAGCGACGGCAAGGGCAATTTTGTTTTGGCTCCTTATTTGAGCCAAGATAACTTTAGTGAGGAAAGTTTTACCTGTTCCACCAGGTGCATCTAAAAACAGCATTTCTCCTAATGAATGTTCTACACTACAGCATACTCTATCAAAGATTTGACGTTGTTCTGACGTCAAATTTGAACAGCCATTTCGCAATATTTCTGCTAACTCTTCGGGGTTGTAATTTATTTCAGATGTATACTCCCTATTAATTCGTTCCCCACCAACTGTCGGTGTCGGCAAGCCGTATTGACTGAGGGGGTTCCCTCCTATACTTGTAACTATATCTTGTATAGCCAGCAAAGCCCTATTATGGCAGCTTTCACGTACTTGGTCAGAAGTTTCACTATTTATATTTTGCTGTCTCAAAAAATCTTCGGCAAACGCGTCTTTATATTTTTGCCACAACTGCCCAGCGTCCGATAGGCCACAAAATGTCAACAAAATGGCAAATAAATGGCGCAAACGATGTGGACTATCACTGACGCATGCTTCGGCTAAAGCATCATCCCAATGCTGATCGCCATCTAATAAATGCCGTGCGCGGCAAGCAGCTTGAAATGTGGGATATTCTATATCGTCCACTTTGCGGAGCTCAGCAAAAGAAGTAGGTCCTCGCACTGTGTGAAGAAGAAGGCGTAAATAATAACACTCTGCATTATTTGGGTGCACCGTGTATACTCTTCCAATCACGTGTTCTTTAAAAATGCCGGACTCGCCTTCTACAGCAGTTCCACGTCTCCTGCGATTAAAAACACCTTGCTGCTTGTTATAAGTATAATAATGTGGCACTTCATTGTACAACAGAGACTTAGCGAAATTGTCTCTTTCGCAAAGGCGAAAGAATGCGAGCAAGGTGGTTTGTCTTGGGTTGTTCATTCTTTCTGCCACATTTTCTGGCTGAAAGTAAACTCGCTGCCCGCCTTCCAGGTGCACGTCAAGATGGATGACTGGCGGATACCTTTCATGAATAGGGAAACTCAAAATGCGCCAAACTGCCTCCGAAGAGCTTATGTATCGGCCAGATTGATACCTTGTCACTTCATCAAATTGGTTGTTATTTCTTAGTGCTATCATGGCTTGATCACTACCTTTATTAACATCTATACATATAATAAATCTGTAGGAAAAGTCATTTTTGTACATTGAAGAAATTGAAACAAAAAATAGCCAGCGTGTGAAAAGATATGTAACAGAACCCATTTCCATCATTTTTGAAATTTTTGTCTGTTTGTCTGTTTGTCTGTTTGTTTGTGCGCACATCACGTAAAATCTACGAATTCAATGCTGACAATGTTTATATACAAAAATTATACGCAACTTGAGGATTAACTTAGTTTTTGTTTCATCGAAATCGGTTCACTCTATCAAAAGATATGATTAATTTAGTGAGTTCAAGAAGTAAAATATTACGTTACGCAATTAATGTATAGTACTTGCAACGACATCTTAAGACTAAAATAGAACTAATGTTGATAGTTGAAATCTAAATCCGATAGATGGCGTTGTGCAAATGACGTCATTTTCTGAATCGCCGGTGTTAAGATTTTCCGCGCGAGGATGACGTCCACCGTGGTTTACTAGGCAAATTGGGTTTCGTTAGGTGTCTTAAAAGTTCTTGCGTGTGTCGTAAAGTTCTTTGGTTGCTTGGTTATCGATTTTCTAAATTGGTCGAAAAAAAAGTATTTGCTTATCATATTGGTTTCGTTGGTCAACTTTGGTCATTGGTTTGAAGTACGAAGTAAAGAATGTATTTGATTTACTTCGTAGTTTGAATCCAATAGTGCCAATCGTTATACAGTAAGTTAGTGTTGCCAATTCGTTGAGTCACGACCACGAACAGACGATACGTTGTCACACTAGACTGTTCGACGCACCGTTCTTTTAAGTTTGTAGGCTATTCAGTCATAAGTGTTGTTAGTTTTGTTTATTGCTTTAATTTTCCTTGAAAATGCCTCAAAGAAAAAAAACTAACCTTTCGCTGCGTAGCCGAAATGCGAAAAGGATGAGACTTTGTAGGTCTCAGGAATCGGAAGAAGATCGTGAAGCACGGTTATCTGCTAACCGAGAGCACATCGCTCTTTCACGTGAATCGGAAACGTTCACCGAAAGGGAGTCACGTTTAAGTTCACAAAGAACACGGACCGCGACTTTGCGGTCTCAAGAGAGTATCCAGGAACGCGAAGACCGGCTGTCTGCTGATCGGGAGCGCCACTCTCTCTCACGTGAGTCAGAGACATTCACAGAAAGGGAGTCGCGCTTAAGTTCGCAAAGAACTCGGACCGCGACTTTGCGTTCTCAGGAGAATATCCAGGAACGCGAAGTTCGGCTGTCTGCTGATCGGGAGCGCCAGTCTCTCTCACGCGAGTCAGAGACTTTCACAGAAAGGGAGTCGCGCTTAAGTTCGCAAAGAACTCGGACCGCGACTTTGCGTTCTCAAGAGAATATCCAGGAACGCGAAGTTCGGCTGTCTGCTGATCGGGAGCGCCAGTCTCTCTCACGCAAGTCAGAGACTTTCACAGAAAGGGAGTCGCGCTTAAGTTCGCAAAGAACTCGGACCGCGACTTTGCGTTCTCAAGAGAGTATCGAGGAACGCCAAGCACGTCTGTCATCTGACCGAGAGCGACACGCTCTCTCGCGCGAGTCTGAATCTCTCTCCCAAAGAGAAGAACGATTACAAATAGCTAGACATAACTATGTAGGTGTACAAAGAAACAATGAAAGTTATCTTGCATCTGAAAGGGAAAGAATAGATGAACTAAGACGAGCAGAAACAGCAGAACAACGTCAATCTCGCCTAGAAATAGAACGAGCTCGATACCATATGAATAGAGAAACAAATAGCGGAGCTGATGAGTCCATGGAAAATGACGATGCAAATATTTTATTACCTTGGGACAATAGGGAAAAATCAGGGTTCACATATTCGTCTAGAATTAATTATGCTGGCTTTACTTTCGTGGGTGACATGAGAGAAATTTGTAATTTTTGTCATGCTTTGAAATGGAGGAAAGAGACAGATGGAATGTGCTGCTCAAATGGAAAAATTGTTCTTCCAAATTTCCAAGATCCACCACACTTACTTAAAAGTCTCCTGAATGGCGATCATCCCCAGTCGAACCGTTTTTTGGATAATATTCGTTTATATAACAGTGCTTTCCAAATGACTTCCTTTGGGGCAAAACAAATAACGGAAGGACCGTTCATGCCAACCTTCAAAGTACAAGGTCAAGTTTATCACCTTATTGGATCTTTGCTGCCAGAAAATGAACCCAAATTTCTCCAAATTTATTTTGTATCCGATTACACGCAACAGCTCAATGTTAGAAATCACAATTTTCCCCAGCTCAATGCTGAGCTTTTGGGTCAACTTCAAGAATTGCTGCATCACGTTAACCAGTACGTTCGTGAATTCAAAGCTGCATTGGAGTCAATTCCACAAGGCAGCAATGATTTCAAAATTGTTATAAGTGCCGATAGACGTCCTGTGGGTGAACACCGTGGAAGACACAATGCACCCGTCGCAGATGAAGTTGCAGTTGTTTTAGTCGACCAGGAGTGTGAGAGACGTGATATCGTGTTGCGTACACGCGACGATCGCCTTCAACGCATTTTGGAAACCCACCGAGCTTACGACGCCCTGCAATATCCACTAATTTATTGTCATGGTGAAGATGGGTACAATTTTGGGCTGTACCAAGTGAACCCTACTACGAGAGTCACTAATTATCAAAAAAAAAAATCTGCTCAACAATACTATTCCTACCTTTTACAAATAAGGCAAAACAGTTTCGTATATTTGCAACGATTTCGTGGTTTGTTCAGCCAATTTATTGTGGACATGTACGCAAAAATAGAAACTGAACGTTTAGTGTATATTCGCACTAACCAGCGACGGTTACGCGCTGAAGAATACGTGCACTTGCGGGACGCCATGCAATCAGATAATAACGTCGAAAACTTGGGTCGATTGGTTATTTTGCCATCCAGTTTCACAGGCGGTCCGCGGTATATGCACGAACGAACGCAAGATGCTTTTTGTTACGTCCGTAAATACGGCCGGCCGGACCTTTTTATAACATTTACAACAAATCCAAAGTGGACGGAGATTTGCCAGGCACTTCTCACAGGACAGGCGTCATACGACAGACATGACATTATTGCTAGGATTTTTCATTTAAAACTCAAAGTCTTGATTAATCTACTTACAAAGGAGAAAGTTTTCGGTTCAACTCTTTGTTTTATGTATAGCGTCGAGTGGCAAAAGCGTGGTTTACCCCACGCGCACATTCTTCTGTGGCTGGAAGAAAAAATTCGTCCCGATGCTATAGACAGTGTCATAAGTGCAGAATTTCCGGACTATAATGCAGATCCGATTTTGCATGACATAGTAAAAACACATATGGTTCACGGGCCATGTGGCCTCTTAAACAGGGAATCACCGTGCATGAAAGATGGTCAATGCTCAAAAAAATACCCCAGAGCACTGAAAGAACTAACTATGGCTGGGGAAAATGGGTATCCGCAATACCGGCGAAGATCACCGTCACAAGGTGGTTTCACAGCTACTGTCAGATTCCGTGGACAAGAAATAATTCTAAATAATAGTTGGGTGGTACCGTATTCTCCAGTTTTGTCAAACGCTTTTCAAGCACACATTAATGTTGAAATTTGTAATAGCGTCGAATCTATAAAATATATATGTAAATATGTTAATAAAGGTAGTGATCAAGCCATGATAGCACTAAGAAATAACAACCAATTTGATGAAGTGACAAGGTATCAATCTGGCCGATACATAAGCTCTTCGGAGGCAGTTTGGCGCATTTTGAGTTTCCCTATTCATGAAAGGTATCCGCCAGTCATCCATCTTGACGTGCACCTGGAAGGCGGGCAGCGAGTTTACTTTCAGCCAGAAAATGTGGCAGAAAGAATGAACAACCCAAGACAAACCACCTTGCTCGCATTCTTTCGCCTTTGCGAAAGAGACAATTTCGCTAAGTCTCTGTTGTACAATGAAGTGCCACATTATTATACTTATAACAAGCAGCAAGGTGTTTTTAATCGCAGGAGACGTGGAACTGCTGTAGAAGGCGAGTCCGGCATTTTTAAAGAACACGTGATTGGAAGAGTATACACGGTGCACCCAAATAATGCAGAGTGTTATTATTTACGCCTTCTTCTTCACACAGTGCGAGGACCTACTTCTTTTGCTGAGCTCCGCAAAGTGGACGATATAGAATATCCCACATTTCAAGCTGCTTGCCGCGCACGGCATTTATTAGATGGCGATCAGCATTGGGATGATGCTTTAGCCGAAGCATGCGTCAGTGATAGTCCACATCGTTTGCGCCATTTATTTGCCATTTTGTTGACATTTTGTGGCCTATCGGACGCTGGGCAGTTGTGGCAAAAATATAAAGACGCGTTTGCCGAAGATTTTTTGAGACAGCAAAATATAAATAGTGAAACTTCTGACCAAGTACGTGAAAGCTGCCATAATAGGGCTTTGCTGGCTATACAAGATATAGTTACAAGTATAGGAGGGAACCCCCTCAGTCAATACGGCTTGCCGACACCGACAGTTGGTGGGGAACGAATTAATAGGGAGTATACATCTGAAATAAATTACAACCCCGAAGAGTTAGCAGAAATATTGCGAAATGGCTGTTCAAATTTGACGTCAGAACAACGTCAAATCTTTGATAGAGTATGCTGTAGTGTAGAACATTCATTAGGAGAAATGCTGTTTTTAGATGCACCTGGTGGAACAGGTAAAACTTTCCTCACTAAAGTTATCTTGGCTCAAATAAGGAGCCAAAACAAAATTGCCCTTGCCGTCGCTTCCTCAGGAATAGCTGCCACTTTATTACCAGGAGGAAAAACTGCACATACAACATTTAAAATACCAATCGACTTGGACCGCACAGAAAACCCTGTTTGCAACGTGTCTCGCAATAGTGATAAAGCAAGGGTTTTACGCGATTGCGCCCTTTTCGTTTGGGACGAGTGTACGATGGCAAATCGTAAAGCTGTGGAAGCTGTAGATAGAACGTTGCGAGATATAAGACAAAATGACCGACCGATGGGAGGCTTAACGGTGCTATTCTGTGGAGACTTCAGGCAGACACTCCCTATAATACCCAGAGGAACGAGGGCCGATGAAATAGGTGCCTGTTTAAAGAGCTCTATTTTATGGCGTAGTGTCATATTAACTAATTTGAGCTTTAATATGCGAGCATATTTGGGAGGTGACGCAAACGCGCAGGTTTTCTCAAATTTACTACTTCAAATTGGTAACGGCACATACCCGACTCAAGAAGGAGGTAAAGTAACTTTAGTCGAAAGCCTGTGTTCTTCTGTTGCCTCACAGCAGGAACTCATTTCCTCTGTATACGGAGATCCATCAGAGATCTCGAACCATGACGCTGCTTGGCTATGCCAACGAGCTATTTTGGCACCTCGCAACGACCAAGCAGCAGCAATAAATTCTCAAATATTGGTACATGTTTCTGGAGAAAGTAGGGAATATTTATCTATTAACACGGTTTTAGAAGAAGGAGATGCCACCCACTATCCAGTAGAGTTTTTAGACTCTCTAAATACACCAGGTCTTCCAGCACACAAAATTTATTTAAAAGTCGGAGTACCAATCATTCTACTCAGAAATTTAAGCCCACCAAAACTATGCAATGGAACTCGGTTGAGAGTAACAAATCTCCAACGAAATGTCATCGAAGCCGAAATCTTAACAGGTTGCGGCTCCGGTGATGTTGTTTTCATTCCCAGGATACCCATTATCCCCAATAATTTTCCGTTTACTTTCAAACGTGTGCAATTTCCTGTAAGCCTCTGTTACGCTATGACTATTAATAAAGCCCAAGGCCAGACGTTATCCGTTGCGGGTGTAGACCTTACTTTTGATTGTTTTTCACACGGCCAACTCTATGTTTCTCTATCACGTGTTAGCAACCCAAACAACCTTTTTGTATATGCTCCGGGTAATTCCACCGCTAACATAGTATATAGAGAAGCATTAACGTAATCAACTATACCAAAGTCAGGACTCTTATCTAAATCATCAAAAAGGTGATATACTCTTATCTAAACGACGTTGTTTTGTTCTCGACAACCACGCGAACGAAGTCGCGGGCACAGCTAGTATTTACATATATATTTTATAGATTCGACGCTATTACAAATTTCAACATTAATGTGTGCTTGAAAAGCGTTTGACAAAACTGGAGAATACGGTACCACCCAACTATTATTTAGAATTATTTCTTGTCCACGGAATCTGACAGTAGCTGTGAAACCACCTTGTGACGGTGATCTTCGCCGGTATTGCGGATACCCATTTTCCCCAGCCATAGTTAGTTCTTTCAGTGCTCTGGGGTATTTTTTTGAGCATTGACCATCTTTCATGCACGGTGATTCCCTGTTTAAGAGGCCACATGGCCCGTGAACCATATGTGTTTTTACTATGTCATGCAAAATCGGATCTGCATTATAGTCCGGAAATTCTGCACTTATGACACTGTCTATAGCATCGGGACGAATTTTTTCTTCCAGCCACAGAAGAATGTGCGCGTGGGGTAAACCACGCTTTTGCCACTCGACGCTATACATAAAACAAAGAGTTGAACCGAAAACTTTCTCCTTTGTAAGTAGATTAATCAAGACTTTGAGTTTTAAATGAAAAATCCTAGCAATAATGTCATGTCTGTCGTATGACGCCTGTCCTGTGAGAAGTGCCTGGCAAATCTCCGTCCACTTTGGATTTGTTGTAAATGTTATAAAAAGGTCCGGCCGGCCGTATTTACGGACGTAACAAAAAGCATCTTGCGTTCGTTCGTGCATATACCGCGGACCGCCTGTGAAACTGGATGGCAAAATAACCAATCGACCCAAGTTTTCGACGTTATTATCTGATTGCATGGCGTCCCGCAAGTGCACGTATTCTTCAGCGCGTAACCGTCGCTGGTTAGTGCGAATATACACTAAACGTTCAGTTTCTATTTTTGCGTACATGTCCACAATAAATTGGCTGAACAAACCACGAAATCGTTGCAAATATACGAAACTGTTTTGCCTTATTTGTAAAAGGTAGGAATAGTATTGTTGAGCAGATATTTTTTTTTGATAATTAGTGACTCTCGTAGTAGGGTTCACTTGGTACAGCCCAAAATTGTACCCATCTTCACCATGACAATAAATTAGTGGATATTGCAGGGCGTCGTAAGCTCGGTGGGTTTCCAAAATGCGTTGAAGGCGATCGTCGCGTGTACGCAACACGATATCACGTCTCTCACACTCCTGGTCGACTAAAACAACTGCAACTTCATCTGCGACGGGTGCATTGTGTCTTCCACGGTGTTCACCCACAGGACGTCTATCGGCACTTATAACAATTTTGAAATCATTGCTGCCTTGTGGAATTGACTCCAATGCAGCTTTGAATTCACGAACGTACTGGTTAACGTGATGCAGCAATTCTTGAAGTTGACCCAAAAGCTCAGCATTGAGCTGGGGAAAATTGTGATTTCTAACATTGAGCTGTTGCGTGTAATCGGATACAAAATAAATTTGGAGAAATTTGGGTTCATTTTCTGGCAGCAAAGATCCAATAAGGTGATAAACTTGACCTTGTACTTTGAAGGTTGGCATGAACGGTCCTTCCGTTATTTGTTTTGCCCCAAAGGAAGTCATTTGGAAAGCACTGTTATATAAACGAATATTATCCAAAAAACGGTTCGACTGGGGATGATCGCCATTCAGGAGACTTTTAAGTAAGTGTGGTGGATCTTGGAAATTTGGAAGAACAATTTTTCCATTTGAGCAGCACATTCCATCTGTCTCTTTCCTCCATTTCAAAGCATGACAAAAATTACAAATTTCTCTCATGTCACCCACGAAAGTAAAGCCAGCATAATTAATTCTAGACGAATATGTGAACCCTGATTTTTCCCTATTGTCCCAAGGTAATAAAATATTTGCATCGTCATTTTCCATGGACTCATCAGCTCCGCTATTTGTTTCTCTATTCATATGGTATCGAGCTCGTTCTATTTCTAGGCGAGATTGACGTTGTTCTGCTGTTTCTGCTCGTCTTAGTTCATCTATTCTTTCCCTTTCAGATGCAAGATAACTTTCATTGTTTCTTTGTACACCTACATAGTTATGTCTAGCTATTTGTAATCGTTCTTCTCTTTGGGAGAGAGATTCAGACTCGCGCGAGAGAGCGTGTCGCTCTCGGTCAGATGACAGACGTGCTTGGCGTTCCTCGATACTCTCTTGAGAACGCAAAGTCGCGGTCCGAGTTCTTTGCGAACTTAAGCGCGACTCCCTTTCTGTGAAAGTCTCTGACTCGCGTGAGAGAGACTGGCGCTCCCGATCAGCAGACAGCCGAACTTCGCGTTCCTGGATATTCTCTTGAGAACGCAAAGTCGCGGTCCGAGTTCTTTGCGAACTTAAGCGCGACTCCCTTTCTGTGAAAGTCTCTGACTCGCGTGAGAGAGACTGGCGCTCCCGATCAGCAGACAGCCGAACTTCGCATTCCTGGATATTCTCTTGAGAACGCAAAGTCGCGGTCCGAGTTCTTTGCGAACTTAAGCGCGACTCCCTTTCTGTGAATGTCTCTGACTCACGTGAGAGAGAGTGGCGCTCCCGATCAGCAGACAGCCGGTCTTCGCGTTCCTGGATACTCTCTTGAGACCGCAAAGTCGCGGTCCGTGTTCTTTGTGAACTTAAACGTGACTCCCTTTCGGTGAACGTTTCCGATTCACGTGAAAGAGCGATGTGCTCTCGGTTAGCAGATAACCGTGCTTCACGATCTTCTTCCGATTCCTGAGACCTACAAAGTCTCATCCTTTTCGCATTTCGGCTACGCAGCGAAAGGTTAGTTTTTTTTCTTTGAGGCATTTTCAAGGAAAATTAAAGCAATAAACAAAACTAACAACACTTATGACTGAATAGCCTACAAACTTAAAAGATCGGTGCGTCGAACAGTCTAGTGTGACAACGTATCGTCTGTTCGTGGTCGTGACTCAACGAATTGGCAACACTAACTTACTGTATAACGATTGGCACTATTGGATTCAAACTACGAAGTAAATCAAATACAATCTTTACTTCGTACTTCAAACCAATGACCAAAGTTGACCAAACGAAACCAATAAGATAAGCAAATACTTTTTTTTCGACCAATTTAGAAAATCGATAAACCAAGCAACCAAAGAACTTTTACGACACACGCAAGAACTTTTAAGACACCTAACGAAACCCAATTTGCCTAGTAAACACGGTGGACGTCATCCTCGCGCGGAAAATCTTAACACCGCGATTCAGAAAATGACGTCATTTGCACAACGCCATCTATCGGATTTAGATTTCAACTATCAACATTAGTTCTATTTTTAGTCTTAAGATGTCGTTGCAAGTACTATACTTAATTGCGTAACGTAATATTTTACTTCTTGAACTCACTAAATTAATCATATCTTTTGATAGAGTGAACCGATTTCGATGAAACAAAAACTAAGTTAATCCTCAAGTTGCGTATAATTTTTGTATATAAACATTGTCAGCATTGAATTCGTAGATTTTACGTGATGTGCGCACAAACAAACAGACAAACAGACAAACAGACAAACAGACAAAAATTTTAAAAAATGATGGAAATGGGTTCTGTTACTTATCTTTTCACACGCTGGCTATTTTTTGTTTCAATTTCTTCAATGTACAAAAATGACTTTTCTACAGATTTATTATATGTATAGATTAGACAAAATATACATTTATACAAAAAGAACAGTGATATCCACAATTTTACACCAGAAATAAGTATAAACTTCATGTTCCTTCCCACCGTGTTCGTAGGGTTCATGGTTCGTTTGAGGGTCTCGGTATCGAATTTTACAATAAGCTACCCCGTTCTTTTCTTGACTTGCCTTTTAATGCATTTAAAACTAAAGTTAAATCTAGTCTCTGTTCGAAGGCATACTATTCCATCAACGAATATTTAGAAGATAATAATAGTTGGTCGTTGTGTTGAACGCAAGACAATGTTACACTTGATGTTCTTTCTCCATATTTACGAGTAGCTTATGGTTATGACAGATTATATGAGTTCATATAATAATTGTCTACTAATTTTAGTGTGATGGCCCTAGTTCATCACTTGTGGCTTCGAATCACAGCCCTTTGATAATTTCTGTCTTTATTCTTGTAAGCAGGCACACCAGTTATGTATGGAGGCTTCTTTAATTTGGTTTAGTGTTTATGCTTGAGTTTGTTTTTAATGGCATGATTGAGTGTGCTAGCTGGCAAGTGGCGGATTATTTAATTTTATGATTATATTTTAGACGACATATATTTATTTTGCTGTTTTACATAATGTTAAGATTGTTGCATATAATTATATAGATTCAAGTTCTTAAAACTTAACAGACAGATGTGTTGCTGGGGAGTTTGTTGGCCACTTCTTCTTCACAGCTAAAACACTAGGAAGTGGTGACGGGCGGGCGTTTTTTGGGGGACTGTCTTTATGTAGAACTTTGACGTTCAAAAAGTGCTAGTTCTCAGCCTAGTTTGAATAAATGACTTTTGATTTTGATTTTTAGGCTAGCCGCTGTCTTGTGATTTTTTGTCACCGTGACTTTTCGTCACTGTCACCCACGATGCGCCCACTTGAAAAGTCACTGGGCAACAAAACGCGCTCCTTCTTGAAATGGATTTCGTACAGATTGCTGTAATAAGTGCTCTTGAAATAAGAAGAAGAAAAATGAAACGAAAAAGACGCTACTGGGTGCATCCCATATACACTGAAAGATTGTTTCAAGGAAAATTTTACACTCTATATTCTAAACTACGTTAGCATCCTTCAAAATTCAGTCACCTAGGAACTATTTGTCACCGTATTGTCTCGCGAACTCCCATGTATCTTCATAGCACTCGACTGGGTAACAAAAAATCACGGTGACAAAAATGACAAGTCAGCGGCTAGCCTTAGATACATAGGACAAGGCGGACCGCGCGTTTTTCTGCTGACGCCACAATTTGGCCCGTCAAAGGTGGCGAATTCGCCATGTGGTCGACTATCTCCGAGAGCGGTCGTGTGTGCGAGACATTAAAAGTCCATGTTTTTTTGTATGGTTACGCTAGTATTATTTATTTATTTAATCATTTATGTACACAAAGAGACACAGTAACAATAGACATAATTATAAATATAGTACAAAGGAACTGCTTATTTCTTAGGAAATTTCTACCAGCAGACCTGCTATAGGAGAAGTGAGAAAGAAATGTAGACAAAAGTGTGTAAGAAACAGAAAAAAGAATACGAGATGTCCTATTATCTTTGGTATATATTATATTATCTTTGGTATATGGTGTACCCGATGTGGCAAGCGTTTGGACGGCCTAGCTTTACTAGTTACATAAATCTATGCTAGGTAGTATTATCAGGAACCTAGCACCTTAACAATGAAAACTCTTATATTACAGACGTTTGCTTGCTTTAAAAAGGATGTATAAATACAGACTCAATCCGGAAAGACTGGAAATCATTGATCGTTTGATTGAGGCATCCAACGCTACAATGTATTCAAAACTGGCCAGCTGTGCGATAGACCTCAAGAAAGCGGAAACGGCGAAAGATGCTAAAAAGAAAAAAAGCTGGTCCAGTTCCGAATGGAAGAAGCATACGGAATACTTATCACAAATAGCTGGACCTAAAAAGCTTTTCAAGCCACCGCCGCTACCAGTATGTTTCCATTATACTATGTTTCTGTACTAATATGAAGAACTATTGATGTTACTGAATAGTTTGGCTCAAAACAGCCAAGAGAAATTAGTATAACGCTCAGGATACTATTGGAGCTAGCCTGTACTGTCCGTATGTATAATGTACTCTGTGGCCTGTACCCTGCGCACTTACCTTACCCCCTTTATTAATAAACGCGGAGAAGGGTGCATTTCCATTGAAGCGGAGCTGTGCGGTGCAGTAATCGACCAATCACAATTGTTGAAATCCTCATCGCGTCACTCTCGTCTGTAATTAGACGATTCTTGCACGTCGTAAGGGTCTACTACCGGCCAAGTGGCGCCCTCATTGAATAAAAAAATGTATTTTCTATGCTATGCTACAATTTTTTATTCAATGAGGGCGCCACTTGGCCGGTAATAACAGGCGTTTATTAAAAAGAGGAAGGAGATGCAAAATTGCACATCTTTGTTCGCTTTAAAGCTAATTCGAAATAAGTTTATAGGTAAAAAAAAACATTTTTTTAAACAAGCTTATATACGTATCTCAATTTAAATGTGCTCGGTGGGGTTATGTTCTTTTATCACAGTGATGACGTGGCCACCTTCCAGCTTCATCATCAGACCCTTGTAAAATGCTACCCAAGACGAATCAATAGAGCCCAAACTCGGTGGGGTTATGTGTTTTATCACAGAGATGCAGTGGCCACTTTTCAGCTTCATCATCAGACCCTGGATATAGGTCTAGGCGTAAAATGCTTCTCAAGACAAATCAATAAGATAAACCCATCGAGTTGGGCTCGAGAGTGAATCTTCAGGCGTTAGGCTGATAATAATGACAGACAATGACGAATCGTGGGAAATTCAACTTTAATACACTGGTATTAAAGTACAGTAGCACTACTAGCCAATGAATACTGCTAGTGTACTTTAAAAGTACTGTATTTAAGTGTTGAATTTTCCACGATTCGTCATTGTCGGCAACAGTCTGTCATTATTATCAGCCTAACGCCTGGAGATTCACCCGTTTATCTTGTTTAGTTCAGAAGTTCCTATTGCCATCTTCCGTCTCCATCATCAGACCAGCTTCATAGTACCATATCATTGTATTGTCACCGAAGATACATATATACACCAAATTGAGTCCAATCGAACATCGGGAAGTGGGTCTAATTTGAGTTGCAAGATTCCACCTGAACAAACATAGTTAGTTACCTATATATATATATAATAATAATATATTGCAAGTTAAATAAAAGCTTGTAAAAAAAAGGTTCCATTACAATCTGCATTTCCACAAACATCCCTGATGGGCTGCAGAAGCGAGGCAACCCAGTCAGCACCCTGAAAGCAACAGAAGCCGGGTGCATTTAGCGCGAAAATCTTACACTCTCTTCGCTATACGATTTTTTGTAAAATGTACAGGCTACAGCTAATTATGAAGCCTTAAAGAGACATACGGTATCAGGTAAAAATAAAGGCAAGGCTATAAAAGTGCTCTTTAATGTCCTTCTGAAATAGATAGATAAACATTTTTATGGCAATACTGATTTGTCTAAGCACGAAACTTACATACTTTCCACTACCCGCTTAGGATCAGCTCACACCGAGACGGGACGCGGCACGACGATGCTTGAGGCATCGTTCGATTACAATATTACCTAATACATAAACATTGATATTTAATTCAGTTATTATTTTATTTACCCTCGGCCGTGCGTCACTGCGGGGTGCCAACTGAAAACCAGCGCTGGGTGTCCAACGCCCAGCAAATGCTGAGATGGTAACCCTTTCGGTATGGGCACGCTCAGCACAATTTTATTGTATCTTTATGTACCTACTGTTATTTTCTTTACCTTTTGTTTGTTGCTGTTGTGTTGTGTCTGTGTCGAATAAATGTTTATTCTATTCTATTCTAATTACTTACTTCTAATAAAACTTTTTTTACAAAAGAACAACCAATATAAAAAAAATAACTTTAATTTCGGAAGTCGGTGTTTGTATTTTATTTCTTCGTTATTTGACACCGACTTCCGAGGTTAAAGTTATTTTATTTTTTATTTTTAGTGTATTTTCCTTTTTTGGAAGTCGGTTGTTTTTTTTTGTAAAAAAGTTTTTTATTTTTCGCTTTTTAGTTGTTATACCCCATAACTACGAGTAAAAACCCCAATAACATGGAACGAGGAATTTAAACACACTCGTAATTGGAGAAAACAAAAACGTCATCTAGATAGACGTATTTTTCGTTTTTGTTCAATTTCTCAAAAATCGCTTAAGCAATTTCGATAAAATTTATATGGGACCACCTCGGGAGTATATTCTTTCGGATAAAAAAAGAATTTTGAAAATCGGTCCACAACTGACGGAAAAATCGGCGGACATACAATAAAAAAATAATAAAAAAAACCTACATACAGTCGAACATACAGTCGAATATAATAAAAAGAATCGCAGTAATGAGTATAGGGACCTCTTTAAATCTGCAAGAAATCGGTGTAATCAGGTGATACGCAACGCTAAACGCCGTTATATTCTCGAAAACATATCTTCTTCTTCTGCTGATACCTGGAAATTCCTCGGAACTCTAGGTATCGGTAGACCACATCATGTGGACTTTCCTAAAACAATCGTCCTCGATGATATCAACCGTCATTTCACAACCACCTGTCACTTGGATTCCCATGTGCTGTCTCAAACGGTTGAGTTCATTGCTGGCCTACCAGGTCCTATCATAGAACCATTCCACTTTGTTCCGGCTACCTTGGATGAAATCAAAAAGATCATCCTGTCCATTAAGTCCAAGGCTGTGGGCTGTGACGACATCAGTCGTTACATGGTCACCTTGGTCCTCGACTTTCTTCTTCCGCCGATTACCCACATTATCAATTTTTCCCTTGATTCCGGACAATTCCCATCCCTGTGGCGTATGGCTTACGTTCGTCCACTTCCTAAAATCAATAATCCTTCCCTACCCAATCATTTTCGACCAATTTCCATTCTTCCTTTTCTGTCCAAAGTACTTGAGGCCTGTGTCCACAAGCAACTTTCAGGATTTGTTCACCGTAATAATCTAATAAGCTCATGCCAATCTGGATTCAGGCCTGGGGGCTTAGACAAAGTAACAATTTAAAAACGATAACGAAGTTAGAAAAGACTAAAATGTATGAGATTGACATAAGCCGCGCTAAGTCACGTGGTCAGTCGACATCGTTATCGCAAGTTGGTAGACAATGTTATAATTCGTAACGAAACCATAAAGAAACGAATTGCTATCGTGTTTATCCCATACAAATGCATAGACAAGCAGCGCTTTCAGAGTTCGCCTTCGCCTCGATCGTGATCGCCAAAAAAGATAACGAAGGAACGCTAACGCTAGGAAATGTTTATCGATATCTCAGAGACGATGACGAATTTAGATATCGTTTCGCTACGAAGCGATGTTACTTTGTCTACAGGGCCTGGCCACAGTACTACCTCTGCTCTCCTGAAAGTGACTGGGGACATTAGAAAAGCTATGGAGGATACCAAGGTTACCTACTGTTTTGGTGTTAATTGATTTCTCCAATGCCTTTAATGCCGTCAGTCACGATATTCTCCTATCAATTCTTTCACATCTTTTGGTTTCTGCCGAGGCCCTGGAAGGGTTCTCTTCTTATCTTCGGGGACGTCGGCAGTCGGTGCGCGTTGACGAGAATTCGTCGAGTTGCGTGACCTGGATGCTGGCGTTCCTCAAGGCGGTATTCTTTCTCCGTTATTATTCTCCATCTTCATAAATTTTATAACTTACTGTCTTCGGTGTTCGTATCATCTTTACGCCGATGATCTTCAATTGTACACAGCTGCGCGGGTGGAAGGTTTGTCAGACGCTGTGGAGGATATAAACCGGGATTTGAATGCAATTCGTGATTGATCTGGTAGATTTGGGGTGTCTGTAAACACCTCAAAATGTCATAGTTATTGGAAGCTCTGACTACACTTTTCTCTCTGCTGAACTCTCCCACACCTTCTTATCTTATATCTCACTTTCAATATCTATGTTCTTCACACGCCAGGAATCTGCGTTCTTCTAATAATCTTCTACTGCTTTGCCCTGCTCATACTTCTGATTTGTTCATTCTTCCTTTCATATTCAGTCCATCCTTTTGTGGAATGCGCTTCCTCTCGATATCAGGACGGCCACCAGTCAGTATGCATTTAAGCGGAAGTTGCGTAATTATTTTCTACACAAGGAGTAGAGTCGTCTCAAAAACCTTTTTTATTACTTTATATATATATTTATATATATATATATATATATATATATTTAAATATATATATACTCGTATATATATATAAATATTTCTTCAGGTAGTTATTATATTAAATATATACTCGTATGTATGTTTATTATTAATAAGTATATATATTTTCGTTCACGTTTTTTTTTTAATATTTCTACTTGGTATTGCTTTGTTTGTTTTTTTTTTTGTGCACCTGCCATATTATCTCTCCACCACCCTTGGTTGACTGGTAGAGAATGCCTAAGGCATTAAGTCCGCCTTTGTACTTTACTTGTATGTAGTGTAAATAAATAAATAAACATAGAACCTCCTCCTTTTTCGAAAGTCGGTTAACAAAGTGATCATCACATCGCGTATATGCGATCGTCGCGTAATGATCACTTTGTAGGTATTATTCTCTCACTGAGATATGTGTCTTTTTGTGTAGTAAATAAAGTTCTATAATGTACCTCTATGCGCATAACGTGTCTCGGTGTGAGTGGTCAACTCACACCGACACTCCTTGACGGCAATTACGCTAATAAAATAATATAATGTAAACTTGCAGCGAGGTAAATCAGTGCCATTGGAAGTTCTCCTGCCTAGGCTCGAAATCATAAGTACACGTCCTGACTTTAAGTGCTACAAGAAAATAACAGAAGAGGAATGGTACAGAGATCCTGAAAAGGTTAGCTTACAAAATAATAATCTAGTAGCCCGCAAATTATTTTTTTGCTCTGTACAAAGAAAAGAAAATAAAAAAAACCCGACTGTAAAAAAAAAACAACTAAAAAGTTCCAAACTAGTCACTTTTCAAGCAGTCTGATGCAGTTTGTGTAAGTTATTTTAGTTCAATTATTGATTTCATGCCATCAAATTGCTGCATCAGACTGCTTGAAAAGCCTCACTTGCGTCGCGCAGTTGGGTTAAAAACAGTTAATTTGCGTCAAATACGATGAGTGAGATTGGGTACCTACCTTTATTTTGGGTTGTTGATATCCTCATGGGAACGGACTCTTTCTGACTAAACCCAAATCAATCAAATTAGCTAGAGGAATCGTCCTGGAAAAAGGTATGGGATATTTTTTATGCCAAGAATATGTTCCCTTGGGATATTTTTTTACTTTCATGCGGGCGGCGAAGCTCTCTAACTAAACTATACATACCTACCTACTTACATTATCATTTGGTAAGAAACGTCAACTTCCCATGCAAATATCACAATTGCGAAGAAAGAGAGAGAGACCTAGACGCATTCATTGATTGGTCGAATGTATTAATCAATATTTATATTTTGTTTTCACCAGGTGTCGCCAAAAGCTCTGAAATACGAAATAACGGCAAGAACGAAGAAGCTAGCCACTGCGAGAGTTGTGCCTGTATATGATTAGTTACACAAACTCAAGCTGACTTAGATATCAACAGCCACTCAGGAACATCATTTGAAATGAGAAAAATATTTAGAAGATGTTGATAAGCCTTTCAGAACGTCCGAATTCCTTGCATAGAATACCGAAAAGCACTGAATAATTTGGTTTTGCTGTCCCTGGCCTTATTATAATGGGCCAGCCGTAACAAGAATCTGTCGCCTGATTATATAAAAAAAATCGTAAAAACAGTAGTTACGTTTCAAATCGCTATTCAAAAGGCGAAAACCCGCGTCACCTACCGTAAGTGTGACATCAGAGTGAACAAAACGTATTTCGAGTTATCAACTTCTCTAGATGTACTCTCACGACAAACTTTCCCCGTGTAAATGAACCAGATTCAAGTCAATCGGTACGCAAAATAGTGAAGTCCTGTAGAATGATGTTATGAATCCGGACGTTTATCGTAGGTACATATAAAAAATATTAATACCTGTAGGTATTTTTTATGACTTACATCGGGTGTAAAAAGACAGTTTCTGAAGACGAAAGCCACATATTTTACCCATTATTTCGATACTCTTTTTCCACTAGACCATACCTGGGAATCCACTGGTTCTGGAGATATGGAAGGTCAGCCGCAATTTTTTTTTTAACTTTTTTACGAAACCGAATTCCCAAGTGTTATTACTAAACTTTTTCCAAACAATCATTACCGGAATTTTCTATATTTTTTTTTAGAATTTACGCATTTGCAGTAACTTACGCGGCTTAGAGCGACGGAGCGGGGCTTAACTCCAGTTCAGGGTTCGCGTTACATTGCGCGCAATAAAAAATAGGTTTTTTTTTCATACCTAAAAATTAGAAGATTATTAAACAAGGGGATAAAGCAGTGTCTTCTGTCGCGGGAGACGATTTAAATCGCGAGCGTAACGAAGGACTCGAGGTTTACTCCCGAGCGCAGCGAGGGTGTTCAAAACTTAAATCACGAGCGAAGCGAGGGATTTAAGACGAGTCCTGAGTGTAGCGAGGGATTTAAGTTCACCCAAGACTAAAACAGCTTTAGCACCGAGGAAAATACTCTACTTTTCGTACCATTTGCGAAAAAATTAACACAATAATAATATGAGATAAGCATTTATTAAAAATAATGACAATTAAAAGTAAAAGTTAACATTTGAGACATTGGTCCAATTATTGATAGAGAGAGTTACATTTTTGTTTGGTACATTTATTGTTGATGAGTTGATTTGAGTATTTCTCTGTTCTTGCGTCTGAGGAACTTACGTTTCATTGTAATGAAAAAAAATAATTAATTATTTTTTCATTAAAAAAAATTTTTTTTTTTCACTCTAACCTGTATAAAATCGTTATACCTATCTACTCCAAAGACATTTTAAATGAAACAATTTAGTTAATTATTTTTTCATTTAAAATGTCTTTGGGGTAGATACTCGTAGGTATAACGATTTTATACAGTTTAAAGTAAAAAAATTTTTTTATTTTTTTTTTAAATTAGGAAAAAGCCGACGAAAAATTCCAACGCTAGGGGGTCCAGAATCATGTACTGAATCACTAGTACACGTATGTGCGTTCATGTACCTTACACCCTGTATACAAACTCAATGGTGTAAACACAGATGTAGTTCAGTATAAATTTCGGTAAGTATTCCAAATTTAAATCACATTCTCCCCCTAGAGAATGAATGAAATTCAGTACAATTTTCTTTCCCTGTTTTTAACAGATTAAAAATGACTATTGTTATGTTCGCTTTTTGTGGCATAGAATGTCACTTTTTTGAGCAAGTGGTACGAAATAGTAGATTATTAACCAAGGGGATAAAGCAGTGTCTTCTGTCGCGGGAGACGATTTAAATCGCGAGCGTAACGAAGGACTCGAGGTTTACTCCCGAGCGTAGCGAGGGTGTTCAAAACTTTAATCACGAGCGAAGCGAGGGATTTAAGACGAGTCCTGGGTGTAGCGAGGGATTTAAGTTCACCCAAGACTAAGACAGCTATAACACCGAGGAAAATATTCTACTTTTCATACCATTTGCGAAAAAATTAACACAATAATAATATGAGATAAGCATTTATTAGAAAATAATGACAATTAAAAGTAAAAGTTAACATTCGAAACATTGGTCCAATTATTGATAGAGAGAGTTACATTTTTGTTTGGTACATTTATTGTTGATGAGTTGATTTGAGTATTTCTCTGTTCTTGCGTCTGAGGAACTTACGTTTCATTGTAATGAAAAAAAATAATTAATTATTTTTTCATTAAAAAAATTTTTTTTTTTCACTCTAACCTGTATAAAATCGTTATACCTATCTACCCCAAAGACATTTTAAATGAAACAATTTAGTTAATTATTTTTTCATTTAAAATGTCTTTGGGGTAGATACTCGTAGGTATAACGATTTTATACAGTTTAAAGTAAAAAAAAATTTTTTTTTTTTTTTTAAATTAGGAAAAAGCCGACGAAAAATTCCAACGCTAGGGGGTCCAGAATCATGTACTGAATCACTAGTACACGTATGTGCGTTCATGTACCTTACACCCTGTATACAAACTCAATGGTGTAAACACAGATGTAGTTCAGTATAAATTTCGGTAAGTATTCCAAATTTAAATCACATTCTCCCCCTAGAGAATGAATGAAATTCAGTACAATTTTCTTTCCCTGTTTTTAACAGATTAAAAATGACTATTGTTATGTTCGCTTTTTGTGGCATAGAATGTCACTTTTTTGAGCAAGTGGTACGAAATAGTAGATTATTAACAAAGGGGATAAAGCAGTGTCTTCTGTCGCGGGAGACGATTTAAATCGCGAGCGTAACGAAGGACTCGAGGTTTACTCCCGAGCGTAGCGAGGGTGTTCAAAACTTTAATCACGAGCGAAGCGAGGGATTTAAGACGAGTCCTGGGTGTAGCGAGGGATTTAAGTTCACCCAAGACTAAGACAGCTATAACACCGAGGAAAATATTCTACTTTTCATACCATTTGCGAAAAAATTAACACAATAAAAATATGAGATAAGCATTTATTAGAAAATAATGACAATTAAAAGTAAAAGTTAACATTCGAAACATTGGTCCAATTATTGATAGAGAGAGTTACATTTTTGTTTGGTACATTTATTGTTGATGAGTTGATTTGAGTATTTCTCTGTTCTTGCGTCTGAGGAACTTACGTTTCATTGTAATGAAAAAAAAAAATTAATTATTTTTTCATTAAAAAAACAATTTTTTTTCCACTTTAAACTGTATAAAATCGTTATACCTATCTACCCCAAAGACATTTTAAATAAAACAAATTAGTTTATTATTTTTTCATTTAAAATGTCTTTGGGGTAGATAGGTATAACGATTTTATACAGTTTAAATAAAAAAAAAAAAAATCTTTTTTCAAAAATTAGGAAAAAGCCGACGAAAAATTCCAACGCTAGGGGGTCCAGAATCATGTACTGAATCACTAATACACGTATGTGCGTTCATGTACCTTAAACCCTGTATACAAACTCAATGGTGTAAACACAGATGTAGTTCAGTATAAATTTCGGTAAGTATTCCAAATTTAAATCACATTCTCCCCCTAGAGGATGAATGAAATTCAATACAATTTTCTTTCCCTGTTTTTAACAGATTAAAAATGACTATTGTTATGTTCGCTTTTTGTGGCATAGAATGTCACTTTTTTGAGCAAGTGGTACGAAATAGTAGATTATTAACCAAGGGGATAAAGCAGTGTCTTCTGTCGCGGGAGACGATTTAAATCGCGAGCGTAACGAAGGACTCGAGGTTTACTCCCGAGCGTAGCGAGGGTGTTCAAATCTTAAATCACGAGCGAAGCGAGGGATTTTAGACGAATCCTGAGTGTAGCGAGGGATTTAAGTTCACCCAAGACTAAGACAGCTATAACACCGAGGAAAATATTCTACTTTTCATACCATTTGCGAAAAAATTAACACAATAAAAATATGAGATAAGCATTCATTAGAAAATAATGACAATTAAAAGTAAAAGTTAACATTCGAAACATTGGTCCAATTATTGATAGAGAGAGTTACATTTTTGTTTGGTACATTTATTGTTGATGAGTTGATTTGAGTATTTCTCTGTTCTTGCGTCTGAGGAACTTACGTTTCATTGTAATGAAAAAAAATAATTAATTATTTTTTCATTAAAAAAACAATTTTTTTTTTCACTTTAAACTGTATAAAATCGTTATACCTATCTACCCCAAAGACATTTTAAATGAAACAATTTAGTTAATTATTTTTTCATACCATTTGCGGAAAAATTAACACAATAATAATATGAGATAAGCATTTATTAGAAAATAATGACAATTAAAAGTAAAAGTTAACATTCGAAACATTGGTCCAATTATTGATAGAGAGAGTTACATTTTTGTTTGGTACATTTATTGTTGATGAGTTGATTTGAGTATTTCTCTGTTCTTGCGTCTGAGGAACTTACGTCTCATTGTAATGAAAAAAAACAATAAATAATTTTTCATTAAAAAAACAATTTTTTTTTTCACTTTAAACTGTATAAAATCGTTATACCTATCTACCCCAAAGACATTTTAAATGAAACAATTTAGTTAATTATTTTTTCATTTAAAATGTCTTTGGGGTAGATAGGTATAACGATTTTATACAGTTTAAATTTAAAAAAAAAAATTTTCTTTTTTCAAAAATTAGGAAAAAGCCGACGAAAAATTCCAACGCTAGGGGGTCCAGAATCATGTACTGAATCACTAATACACGTATGTGCGTTCATGTACCTTAAACCCTGTATACAAACTCAATGGTGTAAACACAGATGTAGTTCAGTATAAATTTCGGTAAGTATTCCAAATTTAAATCACATTCTCCCCCTAGAGGATGAATGAAATTCAGTACAATTTTCTTTCCCTGTTTTTAAAAGATTAAAAATGACTATTGTTATGTTCGCTTTTTGTGGCATAGAATGTTACTTTTTTGAGCAAGTGGTACGAAATAGTAGATTATTAACCAAGGGGATAAAGCAGTGTCTTCTGTCGCGGGAGACGATTTAAATCGCGAGCGTAACGAAGGACTCGAGGTTTACTCCCGAGCGCAGCGAGGGTGTTCAAAACTTAAATCACGAGCGAAGCGAGGGATTTAAGACGAGTCCTGAGTGTAGCGAGGGAGTTCACCCAAGACTAAGACAGCTATAACACCGAGGAAAATATTCCACTTTTCATACCATTTGCGGAAAAATTAACACAATAATAATATGAGATAAGCATTTATTTGAAAATAATGACAATTAAAAGTAAAAGTTAACATTCGAAACATTGGTCCAATTATTGATAGAGAGAGTTACATTTTTGTTTGGTACATTTATTGTTGATGAGTTGATTTGAGTATTTCTCTGTTCTTGCGTCTGAGGAACTTACGTCTCATTGTAATGAAAAAAAACAATAAATAATTTTTCATTAAAAAACTAATTTTTTTTTTCACTTTAAACTGTATAAAATCGTTATACCCATCTACCCCAAAGACATTTTAAATGAAAAAATTTAGTTACTTTTTTTTTCATTTAAAATGACTTTGGGGTAGATAGGTATAACGATTTTATACAGTTTAAAGTAAAAAAAAATTTTTTTTTCAAAAATTAGGAAAAAGCCGACGAAAACTTCCAACGCTAGGAGGTCCAGAATCATGTACTGAATCACTAATACACGTATGTGCGTTCATGTACCTTAAACCCTGTATACAAACTCAATGGTGTAAACACAGATGTAGTTCAGTATAAATTTCGGTAAGTATTCCAAATTTAAATCACATTCTCCCCCTAGAGGATGAATGAAATTCAATACAATTTTCTTTCCCTGTTTTTAACAGATTAAAAATGACTATTGTTATGTTCGCTTTTTGTGGCATAGAATGTCACTTTTTTGAGCAAGTGGTACGAAATAGTAGATTATTAACCAAGGGGATAAAGCAGTGTCTTCTGTCGCGGGAGACGATTTAAATCGCGAGCGTAACGAAGGACTCGAGGTTTACTCCCGAGCGTAGCGAGGGTGTTCAAATCTTAAATCACGAGCGAAGCGAGGGATTTTAGACGAATCCTGAGTGTAGCGAGGGATTTAAGTTCACCCAAGACTAAGACAGCTATAACACCGAGGAAAATATTCTACTTTTCATACCATTTGCGAAAAAATTAACACAATAAAAATATGAGATAAGCATTCATTAGAAAATAATGACAATTAAAAGTAAAAGTTAACATTCGAAACATTGGTCCAATTATTGATAGAGAGAGTTACATTTTTGTTTGGTACATTTATTGTTGATGAGTTGATTTGAGTATTTCTCTGTTCTTGCGTCTGAGGAACTTACGTTTCATTGTAATGAAAAAAAATAATTAATTATTTTTTCATTAAAAAACCAATTTTTTTTTTCACTTTAAACTGTATAAAATCGTTATACCTATCTACCCCAAAGACATTTTAAATGAAACAATTTAGTTAATTATTTTTTCATTTAAAATGTCTTTGGGGTAGATAGGTATAACGATTTTATACAGTTTAAAGTAAAAAAAAAAATTTTTTCTTTTTTCAAAAATTAGGAAAAAGCCGACGAAAAATTCCAACGCTAGGGGGTCCAGAATCATGTACTGAATCACTAATACACGTATGTGCGTTCATGTACCTTAAACCCTGTATACAAACTCAATGGTGTAAACACAGATGTAGTTCAGTATAAATTTCGGTAAGTATTCCAAATTTAAATCACATTCTCCCCCTAGAGGATGAATGAAATTCAGTACAATTTTCTTTCCCTGTTTTTAAAAGATTAAAAATGACTATTGTTATGTTCGCTTTTTGTGGCATAGAATGTCACTTATTTGAGCAAGTGGTACGAAATAGTAGATTATTAACCAAGGGGATAAAGCAGTGTCTTCTGTCGCGGGAGACGATTTAAATCGCGAGCGTAACGAAGGACTCGAGGTTTACTCCCGAGCGTAGCGAGGGTGTTCAAAACTTAAATCGCTAGCGAAGCTAGGGATTTAAGACGAGTCCTGAGTGTAGCGAGGGATTTAAGTTCACCCAAGACTAAGACAGCTATAACACCGAGGAAAATATTTCACTTTTCATACCATTTGCGGAAAAATTAACACAATAATAATATGAGATAAGCATTTATTAGAAAATAATGACAATTAAAAGTAAAAGTTAACATTCGAAACATTGGTCCAATTATTGATAGAGAGAGTTTATTTATTGTTGATGAGTTGATTTGAGTATTTCTCTGTTCTTGCGTCTGAGAAACTAACGTTTCATTGTAATGAAAAAAAATAATAAATAATTTTTCATTAAAAAAACTATTTTTTTTTCACTTTAAACTGTATAAAATCGTTATACCTATCTACCCCAAAGACATTTTAAATGAAACAATTTAGTTAATTATTTTTTTATTTAAAATGTCTTTGGGTTAGATAGGTATAACGATTTTATACAGTTTAAATTTAAAAAAAAAATTTTCTTTTTTCAAAAATTAGGAAAAAGCCGACGAAAAATTCCAACGCTAGGGGGTCCAGAATCATGTACTGAATCACTAATACACGTATGTGCGTTCATGTACCTTAAACCCTGTATACAAACTCAATGGTGTAAACACAGTTGTAGTTTAGTATAAATTTCGGTAAGTATTCCAAATTTAAATCACATTCTCGCCCTAGAGTATGAATGAAATTCAATACAATTTTCTTTCCCTGTTTTTAACAGATTAAAAATGACTATTGTTATGTTCGCTTTTTGTGGCATAGAATGTCACTTTTTTGAGCAAGTGGTACGAAATAGTAGATTATTAACCAAGGGGATAAAGCAGTGTCTTCTGTCGCGGGAGACGATTTAAATCGCGAGAGTAACGAAGGACTCGAGGTTTACTCCCGAGCGTAGCGAGGGTGTTCAATTGCGAAAAAATTAACACAATAATAATATGAGATAAGCATTTATTAGAAAATAATGATAATTAAAAGTAAAAGTTAACATTCGAAACATTTTGGTCCAATTATTGATAGAGAGAGTTACATTTTTGTTTGGTACATTTATTGTTGATGAGTTGATTTGAGTATTTCTCTGTTCTTGCGTCTGAGGAACTTACGTTTCATTGTAATGAAAAAAAATAATTAATTATTTTTTCATTAAAAAAACATTTTTTTTTTTCACTTTAAACTGTATAAAATCGTTATACCTATCTACCCCAAAGACATTTTAAATGAAACAATTTAGTTAATTATTTTTTCATTTAAAATGTCTTTGGGGTAGATAGGTATAACGATTTTATACAGTTTAAATTTAAAAAAAAAATTTTCTTTTTTCAAAAATTAGGAAAAAGCCGACGAAAAATTCCAACGCTAGGGGGTCCAGAATCATGTACTGAATCACTAATACACGTATGTGCGTTCATGTACCTTAAACCCTGTATACAAACTCAATGGTGTAAACACAGTTGTAGTTTAGTATAAATTTTGGTAAGTATTCCAAATTTAAATCACATTCTCGCCCTAGAGTATGAATGAAATTCAATACAATTTTCTTTCCCTGTTTTTAACAGATTAAAAATGACTATTGTTATGTTCGCTTTTTGTGGCATAGAATGTCACTTTTTTGAGCAAGTGGTACGAAATAGTAGATTATTAACCAAGGGGATAAAGCAGTGTCTTCTGTCGCGGGAGACGATTTAAATCGCGAGAGTAACGAAGGACTCGAGGTTTACTCCCGAGCGTAGCGAGGGTGTTCAATTGCGAAAAAATTAACACAATAATAATATGAGATAAGCATTTATTAGAAAATAATGATAATTAAAAGTAAAAGTTAACATTCGAAACATTTTGGTCCAATTATTGATAGAGAGAGTTACATTTTTGTTTGGTACATTTATTGTTGATGAGTTGATTTGAGTATTTCTCTGTTCTTGCGTCTGAGGAACTTACGTTTCATTGTAATGAAAAAAAATAATTAATTATTTTTTCATTAAAAAAACATTTTTTTTTTTCACTTTAAACTGTATAAAATCGTTATACCTATCTACCCCAAAGACATTTTAAATGAAACAATTTAGTTAATTATTTTTTCATTTAAAATGTCTTTGGGGTAGATAGGTATAACGATTTTATACAGTTTAAATTTAAAAAAAAATTTTCTTTTTTCAAAAATTAGGAAAAAGCCGACGAAAAATTCCAACGCTAGGGGGTCCAGAATCATGTACTGAATCACTAATACACGTATGTGCGTTCATGTACCTTAAACCCTGTATACAAACTCAATGGTGTAAACACAGTTGTAGTTTAGTATAAATTTCGGTAAGTATTCCAAATTTAAATCACATTCTCGCCCTAGAGTATGAATGAAATTCAATACAATTTTCTTTCCCTGTTTTTAACAGATTAAAAATGACTATTGTTATGTTCGCTTTTTGTGGCATAGAATGTCACTTTTTTGAGCAAGTGGTACGAAATAGTAGATTATTAACCAAGGGGATAAAGCAGTGTCTTCTGTCGCGGGAGACGATTTAAATCGCGAGAGTAACGAAGGACTCGAGGTTTACTCCCGAGCGTAGCGAGGGTGTTCAAATCTTAAATCACGAGCGAAGCGAGGGATTTAAGACGAGTCCTGAGTGTAGCGAGGGATTTAAGTTCACCCAAGACTAAGACAGCTATAACACCGAGGAAAATATTCTACTTTTTATACCATTTGCGAAAAAATTAACACAATAATAATATGAGATAAGCATTTATTAGAAAATAATGATAATTAAAAGTAAAAGTTAACATTCGAAACATTTTGGTCCAATTATTGATAGAGAGAGTTACATTTTTGTTTGGTACATTTATTGTTGATGAGTTGATTTGAGTATTTCTCTGTTCTTGCGTCTGAGGAACTTACGTTTCATTGTAATGAAAAAAAATAATTAATTATTTTTTCATTAAAAAAACATTTTTTTTTTTCACTTTAAACTGTATAAAATCGTTATACCTATCTACCCCAAAGACATTTTAAATGAAACAATTTAGTTAATTATTTTTTCATTTAAAATGTCTTTGGGGTAGATAGGTATAACGATTTTATACAGTTTAAATTTAAAAAAAAAATTTTTCTTGTTTCAAAAATTAGGAAAAAGCCGACGAAAAATTCCAACGCTAGGGGGTCCAGAATCATGTACTGAATCACTAATACACGTATGTGCGTTCATGTACCTTAAACCCTTTATACAAACTCAATGGTGTAAACACAGTTCAGTATAAATTTCGGTAAGTATTCCAAATTTAAATCACATTCTCCCCCTAGAGGATGAATGAAATTCAGTACAATTTTCTTTCCCTGTTTTTAACAGATTTAAAATGACTATTGTTATGTTCGCTTTTTGTGGCATAGAATGTCACTTTTTTGAGCAAGTGGTACGAAAAAGTCGTTTCCCAGCAATAATTTTTGCGCCAACAAGATGCTGATGCACTACAGCTCCAACCGTTTGGCTGCCTGTCCGACACGCACTTGGCCTTTTTTCATAAAGACAAGAAAAAAATTATGTATAGTTTACAAACATTTTTAAAGACAAACTTCTATATTATCATAAATAAATGCGTAGGTTTCGTGCAGTTAACCGTTGAAGAGTTCCTTTATCTGAAGCTGGTCCCAGATGTCGATTTAGCCCCCCTAGCCATATTACTTTTCTATTATCGTGTACGCTATCGCTTAGTACAAAATGTATGGCGATGACATTAAGTGCGTAGAGAAGTGTGACTTATCGTAGGTAATCCGCCAAGCCCGTTTCATCAACGGACCGCAAGACGTACGGCGAAGTGCCACCGGTTCATGGTGGACATCCCATCCATACGTACAAAGCGTTTTGAGAACACATTCATTGTGCGTACGGCTAGGGAGTGGAATTCCCTACCGGAGTCTGTGTTTCCTGATAGCTACAACCTGGGAGTCTTTAAGTCAAGAGTGAATAGGTTACTTCTAGGCAAACGTGCTCCATCTTTGACCACGTCATCGCTTGCCATCACGTGAGATAGTGGTCAAACGCGTGCCTATACAGGCTGTAACGGAAAGGTGTGGTCATATTTTAAGAACTGCATCTGCCCATCGATATGAACAACTTTCTTCAAGAAAATCCGAGTAAATTCTAAAAAAAAAAATTTACCTCCCATACAAATATTGATCAGCTGATGATGACTTTGTATAGAAATTCCATTTCTTTTTTTGAATTTTCTATTTTTTCTTAGAGAAAGTTGTTCATTTTCATGGGCTGAACCGGCTTCAAAAATATGACCACACCTTTCCGTTACACCCTGTATACAATAATAAAAAAAATGTCATTGCCATACATTTTCTACTAAGCATTAGCGTAAACGTTGCTTACCATAAAAATGCATTGTTATCAGAGTTGCAGCAACATGTAAAAATTAATCAACTTCGTTGTATAAACGGAGGTGGTTCTAAAGTGAACGTTATCCCAGCCAGATAATGTCGAAATTAGTCATTTAAATGGTATAGATTATTAGTTGCCTAGCTTCTGCAATTGTTGCACACATTTTCAAATTTGTTGCACTTATAGCTTTTTAGTTATTTCACAAAAATATTTCCTACTGGGGTAACGTTACCGCAGCCAGACATTTTCTTTTTTAATGGGAATATCGAAATAAATTTAGCTATATAATTAGTGGTCTAGACGAGGTAAATGTTGCAACTTATTTTGTATTTGTTCGTTCTTCGACTGCGAAGTTATTCGAGATCCTGCTGGAGTAACGTTTGTGGTTTTGATGGATCTCTGAAACGAATAGGCTGATTCGTATCATCTTTTGTACATAACTTCTTAAGAATTAGTTTTAATTAGTTGTGCAATAAAAAAACAAAAATAATGCACCGTTCAAAGGTTATTTAATTAAATATAAAAACACTTCAATATGTCCTAGCACTTTAAATAAGAGCTCTAAACACTAACTTTAAACGTTATTTTGTAGCTTGTAACTGTTTTCAAATGTATGTGAAGTTTCATTTGGCTGGGGTAACGTTCACGGTTCTAAATCAGCTTGAAAGATATGACCCGAACAAACAAACATTGCAAGTTAAATAAAAGTATGTAAAAACACGTTGTACATGAAACCTGAGAAGGGTACGCAACACAATCCATCTGCCCGCGCCTTTTCCCAACTATCTTGGGGTCGACTTCCAGTCTAACCGGATGCAGCTGAATACCAGTATTTTACATGGAGTGACTGCCTATCTGACCTCTAAAACCCAGTTACTGGGTAATACGATAACCCCTTGGTAAGACTGGATGTCAGACTTTCGGGCTTCTGACGACCCGTAACGACTGTTAAAGATCTACGATTGACAGCCGGGACCAACGGCTTAACGTGTTTTCCGAGGCACAAAGGAGTCTCGGTATGTAAAGATGGTCACCCATCCACCGACCAACCCCGGCAAGCGTAGCTTAACCTGATAGATCGACCATGCGGCTGTTATTACTTTAGCCACGAGCTCAAATAAAACGAACAAAAAGTTATTATGGGTTTATTTACATTTTTCAGCTGAATTTATCTACATAAATATAGCACATAAAAAATGAATACTGAAGGTTGTATAATTTCACTATCATTCACAGATCGTTTGTCTACAATATAATTTAAGTTATAATAAATAAGTGATTCTTAAACTTATATTGATTAAGCGCACATGTTTGACGTGCCCTAGGTGATTAATTCTATGGTTGGATGATTATTGGAGATAATGGATGACAGCGTTGGTGAAGTCTTTGGTTGTGGACTGTCCTCCGAGGTCCTTTGTTCTCACTTTGCCGTCTGTCAGTACCCTGGAATCGGAAAGATTGTGTTGTAGTACATGATTTATTTACACACAAAACAATCAATGAAAAAAATAAATATTATTAATTAAAAAAAAAATTAAGTAGAAGCTTTTTAGTTTTGTCGTATTTCTCTAGTAAATCCTACCATTTGATACCCGTATGACGGGGATGCATAAAAATAAAATTGGTCCGCCATCTTGGATTTAGAATGACGTCGACGATAACCGTGCATTTTCATCTAAACCAAACGTGTATGCAACATTTCAGCTCAATCTTATTGGGAATTACTGATTTAAAAATCTGTTACAAGATGTGACCCATACCACGGGGTCTCATCTCGAACAAAGAAAATTTAGTTCAAATAAATCTCAATAGATGGCGTAATAGGCATCGTTTTCTTATTGAAGTAATATTAATATTTTGAAACTACATAAGGTAAAAACTGTGTTTTCTTATTTAATAAACTGCTAAGCATATAATTGTAGAATAATTGGCTTGTAATTCAAATTTAGACGATTATTGGAACGAATTCTAAGACATCTATATTTCTTGTACCAATAGAAGTTGAGTTTAACCATTCTCCTCTTTAAAATTTGAATAGTGACACATTTTGATACAATAAAACAGCTATGAAGTGCCAAAAATACTATAAAATACATTCAGCTTGCAAGCCGTCGCTGCTAACACCATCTTAGCGAGGTACAAAAGTTACTTGTGCCAGACGAAAACCTGTAGTTACGGCGGTACCGTTTCTTTGTATGGGATGAGGCATCTGCACGCTAGTATTATATTATCTGTGCCCATACATACTTTATACATACTTTAATTATATAAATATTATAAAACAAAGTCCCCCGCCGTGTCTTTACGCGATAAACTTACTACAGAACAGGTTTCCATGCGGTTTTCACCGTGATTCATGAGGAAGGCTGGGGCGGGTCGCTAATAGGTATAAATAAATAATAAAATAAAATTTATTGTGTCAAATAATTGGTTTACAAATTGTTGTGTTCGGAATCTTATTTTAGACAAATAATGCCTGTAGTAGAAGACTCCGCCCCTCCCTATTTTGTATAGCGTGATAATTAACACAATATTTTTAAAATGTAAAAATTTTGTTTAGAATAATAAGTCTAGGCTAACATAAAAAGAAATTAAAAGAAATCAAAAAATAAATTGTGAGTGTGCGTTTGTGTGTGTATGTTTGTGTGAGTGTGGGTGTCTGTGTGTATATGAATAATGCCGTGTTATAACAATGCTTCTGTGTCCTCATACGTAAGTGGTTTCTTTACAATCACGTTTATTTTTCGAATTTATATTTATCTTTTTGTTTATTCTATTATACAATTGAGCTGATCGTTTACGATATTAATTACATGCAAATTTGGTCTTAGTTGAAGGTATAACCGCTATGCTAAACTTCCTTCTTTTCGGGGTAATACCCACATTAAAGGGCAAAGACTTATGCTTTTTTAATATTGTTAGGACTATGTACAGCTTTCTGACAGAGAGTACATCACTGATCTGATAAAGGTCTACAGTAGGGAATCTAAGCCTTTTAAAATGCATAATCTTTAGGAGTGCGCGTTGTGCTCGTTCTAGATGTATCAATTTGGTCTTTGCTGTACCTCCCCAAACCGGAATACAGTATCCGAGCACAGATTGTACAAGTGCAAGGTAAACTTGTGTGAGTAAATTTTTAGACGGGCATTTGTTGTTCGCTTTTGCCATTGGTGCAACATTTCTTAGGGTTTTGAACAACCAACTTAACTTTCTAATTCTGGCGGTTACTTGTTCTACATGAGGGTACCAGGATAGCCTATTATCCACTACTACACCCAAATACTTAATTTCGGTAACTTTGCGAATACTTGAGCAGTTACAATTATTGCCGTATTCACCCTTACAGGTATGTATAAAGATACCAAACTCATCAGTTGGTTCATTACGCTTAGAAATGCTAAAACATATGAAATTCGTTTTGGTGGTATTTAGCGTTAGGAGGTTAGATTTTAGCCAATCAGCGACACGAGAAATACCTGTCTCTGCATGATGCTTGACATCGTGCCAAGAACTCCCATACAAGACAACGGCTGTATCATCGGCGTAGGAGAAAACTTTAGCATTAGGTATTATCATATTACAGAGGTCATTTATATTTATTAAAAAAAGGGTTGGGCCCAATACACTTCCCTGAGGGATTCCGTACAATACAGCCGCGTCGCTACTGATATGCTGGCCAATCTTCACTCTTTGTGTCCTGTTTGAAAGGTAGTCCTTTAAAAGGTCAAGAGCTGTTCCCCGAACGCCAATCTTTTCCAGTTTGTTTGCAAGGATAGAGGTAGAGACGGTATCAAACGCCTTTTGAGGTCTAAAAAGACAGTGAGGCACTTCATTGTCTAGATGTTTGGTTATTAGAGAGGATAGAGCACTAACAGCATCTTCCGTAGACATATTTCTTCTGAAGCCATATTGCGAGTCGGATAATATATTAAATTTGCTCAAATAATTTAGTAGTCTAGTATTTATTAATTTTTCAATAATTTTTGACAAAGCAGTTAGCACTGAAATTGGCCTATAATTATTGATATCGTCTCTATCTCCACCCTTGTGCAGTGGCGTGATTATGGCTACTTTTAACGGGGCCGGGAAAATTCCTTTCGTAAAGCACAGATTTGCAAGGTGTGTGATGATGGGGACTACTACCATGCTGGTGTGTTTTAAAAACTTTGTGGATATGTTATCCCAGCCCGAAGTGCTGTTGGACCTAAGATTCATTAAAGTTCTATGAACCTCATCACAGTCGGTTTCGAGAAGCACAAAAGAATTAGCTTGTGTGAGTGCATCACTGAGTGGAGTAGGGTTATTCGTAGTTCCAGGTTGAATTTGCTGAGCTAGCTCACAGCCTATGTTAGCAAAATAATTATTGATGAAATTAATGGATTCGGAGGGGGATGACTTTAAGTTTAGCAATTCTGTATTTTGATTTTCTGTTTTATTAGTGTATGTTATAGATTTGATATTTTTCCAGAGTTGTTTTGAATTTTTTATTGAATTTGAAAGAAGCTCTTTTTGTATTTTCTTTTTAACCTTTTAAGTAAATTGTTACAATAATTCCTATATCGTGTGTAAGTTATTTTTAGTATTAAATTATCTGGGTCAAGCCGAAGCTTCCTTTGAAGTTTATTACGATTCTGTATGCAGCGCAAGATTCCTTTAGTGATCCATGGTTTGATGATAATGCGTTTGCTGCTAGGAATATTGATTGTAGTAGTGTTAGATTTAATAGTATCGGTAAGAGATTGCAACAGGAGCTTACATAAATATTCCGGATCATTACAAAAAAGCAAATCGCTTAAGTTCTTTTCTTGCAAATGTGTTAGAGCCTGTTCATAGTTAAGTAAAGTAGTCGTTTTAGGTATAGCCTGTTTATATTTTTGCTTGGACAATACTAGAAGCGTTGTGAAATGATCTGTGATGGTAGAGTGTAGGATAGCAATGGTAGGTATATAAAGATAGAAGAGCACAAAGGTACTGCATATTTCAAAAGAAATTTCTTCAAGCAGACCTGCGGCAGGAGATCAGAATGAAAGATGTAGACGCAGTGTTATAGAGACAATGATTTTCATTTTTTTTTTTACATTTTTATTCATTTACAAATTATATTTGGCTTACAATACATGTCGAGGAACCTCCATTTAGGCATGGAAAATGCCTGTATTTGAAGGTTCCGCTCCAAAAAAAAAACCCTTACATTTTAAACCTCCAAATAGATACAAAGGAAAAAAAAGTACATATTATAATTGTATGTGTGTGTGTGTGATGGAATGAAGAATGGAAAGATGGAAACTTAAATAGTAGATAGGTACATTTTGGTCTCAACAGACCAATCGACGGATCACTCGTTTGTCTGTCTGTCTGCCTGGCTGGTGTTACTAGATGGAACTTACTTGTTGATGGCATTCTTGATCATCCTCGAATAGGGATGTAGGTTAACGTGCGCGAGCAGGTTGGCGGAGCACAGCAGCATGGCGGTCGGGTTGGCAATGTTTTTGCCCACCGCGCCCGAGAATATGTGGCGAGCGCCCTGGAAATGGTACGGTTTGGTTACAATGCTCACATTTATATCGGTCAACACAAACTTATCAAAACAATAATTTAAAATTTGAATACGACTTAATCCCCGACGCAAAAAAGGGGTGTTATAAGTTTGACCGCTATGTGTGTGTGTGTCTGTCTGTGGCACCGTAGCTCGTAAAGCGCTCGCAACTGCAAGTTGAGGCGAGTACAAAATTCGTGCGGAATATTGCTATCTCTGTTTGACAAAAGATAGGTAAGCGCACGGACGCGATGCGCAGCCGTGTGTGTGTGTGTGTGGATAGATAGCTATTGCTGTATACTACCATTCATTCATAACGACTCGAGTCGAAAGCACTTTTATTTATTAGTAAAATCAGGTATGTTCATTATTTGCTTTATTTTTGTCGACTACTTTGGGGAATCGATAGTGAATGTACAGACTAGTAATACGTTTTTTGGAAATTTCATTACCATGCCGATATCTCAACATATTAGGATATCTCGAAATCTAGGCCATGTAGAGAAAACCTAGCAGATACGTCATATAGCGGCGGGTGAGTTAGTTGTCACGCGCACGTCACGCGTCAGATAAATATAAATAATTGGGATATTATATTATTATTGTCTTTATTTATTCTAAACCTGTTTATATTCACATAATTCTTTTACTATTGTCTCAGCTTTAAAAAGCGAAGGCTTCTTCTTTTTTATTTCTATATTCCTTTTACTAAACTTCAGATACTATTACTAAATAATGAAAACAGGTCAAATACCTAATAAAGGGTATTAGTAGGTAAAAGACAAATATTCCAATAGGTAATTTATATTTACGCGACGTCTGCAAATACAGCGTTCTGAGCTAAGAATAATAAAAATAAAAACAAAGCTTTTGAATAAACTTTTATTTAGTTATGTTCTTACGTCATAGATATTGGTGCGGATTCTGTTTTGTACGAACTAAACTTAATTTAAGCTATTCCTATCTTTTTCTCTCTAATAAAACAAGAAAGAGACGGACGTAAATTAGAGCTGTCAAATTTAGTTGAACTAATATTTCATGTAAAAACATGTCGATTAAAAACACGGTGATGCACAAGGCGTAAACTAGTTTGATATCTCTAACTTAGTTCATAGCTATAGCCGTCCTTTTCTCGCACTGCCTTTTAGTAAAAGACAGAGATTCTCTAATTTTAGTTTAGTTATTATTAAGAGAATCGACACCATTGTTATACTTACCTATTCATCTTTACATGATAAAGTAGTGTAGGGTTATGGTCTTATTATCGACTGAACAAATTACAAAAAAAAAATACAATTATGGTAATCAGAGTACACAGTGTCAAAGATCCACAAACTGCCTGATATATGTGAAGACGATGTATATTGGTGTCTGAAATGGACTTCTAAAGAAAGAACCAAACAGGTTGAGTGGACCTGTCCAGGCAGTGCACGCATTTGTCAGTAATCGTGCAGCTCAACACAGAACATAAGAATCTCAACGATTCCACAAACATTACAATTGTTTGTTTTCCCTAAATAAATAAATACCAAAGAAAGAATATTTTGGTTGAATATTTTGTGTTTTGGTGGCTCGTATTTTGGTAGTTTCCTGGGTATGAAAATAATAATTATTAAGGTCGATGCATCAGGGTAGCCCGCGAAATTCAAATTTTCTAACGTTTTTTGCAATTTGCAGGTCATATGTCATCAGGTTGTATGTTGGTTAAAATATGATTCGCGGCAACAGAACTGTAATAATTAAAATCATCAATACAACCTTCTAAGTTCATATTGATGTATGGAAAACATGACTATTTCATGAAATCATGACATTTGACATCAATTCTAACTGAAAGAGAGCGAGAGATTGATGATTTTAATGATAGTAATTCTATAAAAACATACTTGCTACGGCCACGAATCAAATTTCGACCAAGATACAACCTGACACTGACCTGAAAATTGCAAAAAACGTAAGAAAATTTGAATTTCGCGGGCTACCCTGGAGCATTCACCTTAAGTTATATTATCAAAAGATATTGGACACGGTATTTTTTGCTTTACCAAACTAATAAAAAAATGACAAAGATAAAACGCATCAAAATTCCTGGGAGTGGGGGCTCGGAATGTCACTTTGTGGTAAAAAGTGTCGCACACTGTGACGTTACGCGAAATTTCATCGCACTGTATCGTCCTCATGTTTTGTTTACGTGACAAAAGAATTAAATATGTTTCCAATATTTTTTGGTAATCTAACTGACGTACTAATTAGTTTTTTTAGGAAACTACCTTATTATTGAAACTGTCGAACCGTCATAAAAAATAATTGGAACAAAAGAACAACGACCCACATAGTCCACACATTCACAATAATTGCAATAGTATAATACTTTACAAAGTAAATATTCATGTCATTGTATACAGCATGTAACAAAAACCCTGTCCGATCCATTAAAGGCGTATTCCGGGATTAACATACGTACTAGAAAAAGTTGTAAAAAAAATGTAACTCATAAAAATCAAAAGTTATACTTAGATTTTTTTATAAAATATGTGAAATTTAACACTAAATATGGCAAATTTTCATAAGTTGACAACACTCCACCGGCCGGCGAAATCTTTTCATTTTTACCTATTTTTATTTCCAACGATACCGTCCTGCACTAGCCGCGCTGTAGGCACTCTGTCTGGCTCAGGCGGCATCTTTCAAAGGAAACAGTAGGTGAAATTTGTCGAGCGCTCAGTGCTGTTTTTGATAAGTTTTTAATTTTATTTAAAATTAATTGTTTTCATTGGGAAAAAATAAGTATCTCATATCCATTAAATGATTACGTATATGTGTACGCAGTACGATACCAAGTAATACCCTTCAGGATCGGACAGGGTTTTTGTTACATGCTGTATACCTACCTACACACAGAACAGAAAAAACAGTAGAAATCGCATAGCGCTTCATTAGTATCGGAACCAGCGTACCCAAACTCACACATATACAGGTTAATTGTATTTCGTAACACTAAGAAATCCTTGGTGTGATTGGTAATTTATTATTGAAAGAAAGTAGGAAATATGTCAGTCGTCGGTTATTTGAGAATAAACCGCAGTTACATGAGCATAGAGTCGTTTATTGTCTACTCTTTTTAAGTACTTTTCCGTTTAATGACGAAATAGTTTAATGAGAAAGTTACGCTACCCGCCGCTAGATGTCACTATACATATTAAATACATTTAATTTAAAGCTGTGTTGTGTTAACGATTAGATTAATATTTCCGTAACGAGGCCAATACTACTGTAGTTGAGTAGCTGACTTTGACATGTGCCTATTAGGCATCTTCGCGAATAGTATGTTTGAGTTTAAAAGAAAGTAGACCTTAAGGTGAAAGCTCCACCCTAGCCCGCGAAATTCAAATTTTCTTACGTTTTTTGCAATTTGCAGGTCAGTGTCAGGTAATCAGGTTGTATCTTGGTCAAAATTTGATTCGCGGCCGTAGCAAGTATGTATTTCTACAATTATAATCATTAAAATCCTCAATATATTGTTTTTCAAATTTTTATCGAAATAAAATAAATTAGGACTAATCCACGGTATGATATTCCACCATTTGATAAATTTTTGGTTCTGCCATCGTGTTTACATTCTAAAACAGCGCAATATATTTTTATATATATTTTTTTAAGTTTTTGTCACCATGACGGTTGTAACAAGACTGATGCGCGTAGTGTGTGCGCGGAGCAGACATATGCGGAACTCCGCAAAACTCGGGGTACGCGGGCCCCGCCTACTCGCGACTTCTACTGTTTTTTTCTGTTCTGTGTACCTACACATAAAATGTATCACTCACTGCGGCTCTTTAGACACAGATAGGTACCTACTTATGTGTCTAAACAGCCTACCGTTCGTTTCATCACTAATATTAATATATTATTGATGAAACGGATAGGTACTCCTTTGTCCGGCTTCGGATACAGATGTAAACACATTTATCTAAATAAAAACTTTTTTACAAAAAAATAGAACCGACTTCCAAAAAAAGTGCAAAATAACTTTAATTTCGGAAGTCGGTGTTCCTGTTTTGTGTCTTCGTTTTTCGACACCGACTTCCGAAATTAAAGTTATTTTGCACTTTTTTTGGAAGTCGGTTCTATTTTTTTGTAAAAAAGTTTTTTATTTTTCACTTTTTAGTTGTGGTTCCCCATTAAACTGTGTTAACAATTCATAGACATACGATAGCAGCAATCGCGGTTGATTTGCTGTCAATTTTTGAAGAGTTCCGTTGTCTGTCTCCGAAACTCATCATCAGATTTTTTCGAAATTTAAATGGGACCATTTCGGAATAAACCCCTTTCGAACAAAAAAAGAATTTTGCAAATCCGTCAATATATGACGGAGTTATGCCCGAACATACATAAAAAATAAAAAAAAAATAAAAAAATACAAACATCCGAATTGATAACCTCTTCTTTTTTCGAAGTCGGTTAAAAATAGGTATTTAGGTAAATACTTACCTACTAATTTATACAAAATTTACTTAGCCTACTAATATAAAACTCAGACCAAGAAAACATTTTGTTTCCTTGGGCTCACTTTAAAAATATGTAAACAATTAGTAGATAGCTAAGAAGGTTGTATTTACTGTAATATACAGCCAAAGAGTAAATAAGATATCCTAACGTTCGTAGTCGGAGTCCATGTCGGCTCGGCAAGGCAACCAAAACTATCAAAGGTCGTAAGAATTTACGTAAATCGATACCAAATCAAAAGGCAAATCTAAATTCAAGTTCATAGCATAGGTTAATAGTGTCAGAAATATATTACAATACAAATTAGCAAACAATAATAATAGAGGTTTCCTAAAAAAATCTAATTAGTCTCGACACGTAACTACTTTTTCTTTTGTCGCGTAAACAAAACATGAGGAAGATACAGTGCGTTGAAATTTCGCGTGACGTCACGGTGGTGACGTAAAGAAAGACTCAAGAGTTGGATGGTCTCCAACAAGGTGGACCGATGACCTGGTGAGTTGAAATTTCGTGTGACGTCACGGTAGTGACGTAACGAAAGACTCAAGAGTTGGAAGGTCTCCAACAAGGTGGACCGATGACCTGGCGAGTTGAAATTTCGCGTGACGTCACGGGTGGTGACGTAACGAAAGACTCAGAGTTGAGAGGCCTCCAACAAGGTGGGCCAATGATCTGGTGAGTTGAAATTTCGCGTGACGTCACGGTGGTGACTTAACGAAAGATGCAGCGTTGGAAGGCCCTCCAACAAGGTGGACCGATGACCTGGTGAGTTGAAATTTAACGTGACGTCACGGTGGTAACGTAACGAAAGACGCAGCGTTGAAAGGCCTCCAACAAGGTGGACCGATGACCTGATGAGGGTCGCGAGTAGCCGCTGGATGCGAGACGCACAGGACCGGTCGTTGTAACGATACTTGGTGAAGGCCTATGTCCAGTAGTGGACGTCTTTCGGCTGATATGATGATGATGATGACGTAACAGTGCGGTGATGTTGTTTTATCACAGAGACCGTCGCCACCTTCCAGCTTTATTTTCAGACCCGTGATATCGTCTAGGTGTAAAGTGCTCCTCAGACGAATCAATCGAGCCCAAACTCAGTAGGGTTTTGTTGTTTTATCACAGAGCTGCCGTGGCCACCTTCCAGCTTTATCATCAGATACTGAATATCGTCTAGGTGTAAAGTGCTCCTCAAGACGAATCAATCGAGCCCAAACTCGATTGGTTAATCTTGTTTAGTTCAGAAGTTCCTATGGCCATCTTCCGTCTCCATCACCAGAGCACCTCCATGGTACCATATCATTGTATTGTCATCAAAGATACATAAGTACACCAATTTTGAGACTAATCGGACATCGGGAAGTGGCTCTAATTTAGCTAGCAAGATTTGATTACAGACAACAGGACAGGTGAAACTAAATAAAAGCTTTTCTATTTATTCCGGTTGGATAAGGTACTTACCAAAAAATATTGGACTTGTATTTTACAAGTATAAATAGAATCATTATTCTCATACCCAGGAGACTACCACATTACGCACGCACATCACAATAAAGTAATCGTCTACCACTGACAATAACAACAAACGCAGCGCGCTATCTATAGTAGGTACCAGATAAACTATATATAGTTGGGCGCTTGAACTTGTCCTTACAAACTATCTCAGAATGTGGCGATGCCAATCTGGCCAAGTTCAATGCTGCTAAGACCCAGGCGTGTCTTTTTTCCGCTAAGAGGAGCCAATTTCACCCGGCTCCATCTTTCCGAGGTGTAACCGTGCCGATTACCGACCAACTTCTTGGTGTTACTTTAACATCTACCCTCAATTTTGGTCCCTTCATAGAGGCAAAGGCTCAAGTGACTGCCAAAAAGTTGGGGATCCTCGCGGTGAGACGGTACTTCACGCCGGAACAGCTGCTTCAACTCTATCAACCGCAAGTTCGATCGTGTATGGAGTACTGCTCTCATCTTTGGGACGGATCTGCCAGATACCAGCTTGATGCCCTTAAGTCGATTGAGAAACGAGCCAAGAGGATCATCGGCAATGATAGGCTCGTTGAGTCGAAGCTCCAAAGTCTTGCGCAAAGACGCCGAGTTGCTAGCCTGTCAGTTTTCTATCGGTTACATTTTGGGGAGTGTGCGACGGAATTCCACCAGTCCGCTGGCGAGGTTGTCCACTATGTTACAGTAACATTACGTGCTACATATAACTGACCTGCTCGAACACAGCGCACTCAGCGCTGTAGGAAGCCCCGGCGACCACGCCTGCACCCCCCCACCAGTCCGCTGGCGAGGTTGTCCACTATGTTACAGTAACATTACGTGCTACATATAACTGACCTGCTCGAACACAGCGCACTCAGCGCTGTAGGAAGCCCCGGCGAACACGCCTGCACCCCCCACCAGTCCGCTGGCGAGGTTGTCCACTATGTTACAGTAACATTACGTGCTACATATAACTGACCTGCTCGAACACAGCGCACTCAGCGCTGTAGGAAGCCCCGGCGACCACGCCTGCACCCCCCACCAGTCCGCTGGCGAGGTTGTCCACTATGTTACAGTAACATTACGTGCTACATATAACTGACCTGCTCGAACACAGCGCACTCAGCGCTGTAGGAAGCCCCGGCGACCACGCCTGCACCCCCCACCAGTCCGGTAGCGAGGTTGTCCACTATGTTACAGTAACATTACGTGCTACATATAACTGACCTGCTCGAACACAGCGCACTCAGCGCTGTAGGAAGCCCCGGCGACCACGCCTGCACCCTCCACCAGTCCGCTGGCGAGGTTGTCCACTATGTTACAGTAACATTACGTGCTACATATAACTGACCTGCTCGAACACAGCGCACTCAGCGCTGTAGGAAGCCTCGGCGACCACGCCTGCACCCCCCACCAGTCCGCTGGCGAGGTTGTCCACTATGTTACAGTAACATTACGTGCTACATATAACTGACCTGCTCGAACACAGCGCACTCAGCGCTGTAGGAAGCCCCGGCGACCACGCCTGCACCCCCCACCAGTCCGCTGGCGAGGTTGTCCACTATGTTACAGTAACATTACGTGCTACATATAACTGACCTGCTCGAACACAGCGCACTCAGCGCTGTAGGAAGCCCCGGCGACCACGCCTGCACCCCCCACCAGTCCGCTGGCGAGGTTGTCCACTATGTTACAGTAACATTACGTGCTACATATAACTGACCTGCTCGAACACAGCGCACTCAGCGCTGTAGGAAGCCCCGGCGACCACGCCTGCACCCCCCACCAGTCCGCTGGCGAGGTTGTCCACTATGTTACCATACAGGTTAGGTGTCACTATCACGTCGAATTGGTTAGGGTTCGACACCATCTGCATGGACGCGTTGTCCACGATCATTTTCTCGAACTGGACACGGGGGTATAGTTTTGCCATCTGGGAACATAAATACATAAGTGTTTAGTTAAAAGTATTGTCTTAAGATATCTGTAATGGGAGCAAAGACGAGATTGTTGAGAAATTGGGATCAATAAGGTATTTGACTACTATCAAAAATGTAAAGGAATGAATGCTTATTTCAATGTTGTTACAAAAATAATACGATTAGTTATTTAATATAATAGATAAAATCAGCGGAAAAACCAGCCAAGTGCGTGTCTTCGCACATTTAGGGTTCCGTACCGAATGTATTTTTGACTATTTGTATGGCTTTGGGTCAACAAGATGCTTATACTGTGAAAAGAAGACTGTAGGCTCCAAACGTTTGGATGTAAAACCTGTGTGACAGACGATGGACAGACAAACTGATGGACACGTGAGTGACTGCAATAGGGATCCATTTGGACCCTTCGGGTACGGAACCCTAAGAATGGAGACGTTACACTCTATCCTACTCACGCAAAACTTTGTTTTTACTGAATGGCGCGAAGTAACTATGGTGCTACTGGCGTGTGATATTAGACGCAAGTAGTGATGCCTATGTTGATCATTAGTTGACTAGCTTTTGCCCGTGGCTTCGCTCGCGTTAATGTAGACTTTGTCAAAAGGTACCCTATGCCCTTTTCTGTAACCCTGACATCGTTCGTGATCGCGAAATTTCATGATGATCGGTCAAATAGTTAAGACGATACCTCGTTGCGAAAAAGATAAAAAGTGGGCGGGGTCAAATAGTCAAGCGGGCGCATTACGTACAACAAAATTTGAAATCCGCGCGGAAGGAAGTAGTGATTTAGAACAGAGATTTAGTGGAGTCGATTTACGCTTATGTTTATTTTATTATATGTTTTGAATTGATGGAATGATTGGAATTATTTTACTCGTTCTTTACAAAATATAAAATCTAATCATAAAAGGATATAAAGGAAAGAAAGGATGTATAGGAATATAGAATCTAATCATAAATCTAAAAATAAAAGTATTTGGTAATATATTACCAAATCCTTTTATTTTAATTAAGATTACTATTGTAAAAGGACCGGAATGTATACAGGTTGTAACAGAAAGGTGAAATAATGGCTTCTACTCATCAACTGAATAGCTTTTGTTCTAAGAATGTGCTGAAAAACTAAAAATAAATTAATTGATTTCTATGGGAAGCCCAAAAATTTTATTGTGATTTGAGCAAATTCGTAGAACAAAAGTTGTTCAGCTTGAAGAGATGAGAGTATAAGCCACCTTTAAGTATTATTTAACCTTTTTGTTACACCCTGTATTGAAGACTGATTTGCAGAAATAACCAGAACCCTAACAGTGGGGACCTTAGGAGGCTAATGATTTACAGATCTTTTCCCGGTTTTATGATTTCGCAGCAAAACTAAAAATACCGGCCAAGTACGAGTCGGACTCGCACACGTAGGGTTCCGTACCATAAACTATTTTGTTTTTTTTCAGCTGTATCTCATGATCTGTAATAGATAAACAGCTGAAATTTTCACACAGCGTGTATTCCTATAGCCTCTATAACAACAAATAATAATTTCATTATTTGTTGTTATAGCGGCAACAGAAATACACATTCTGTGAAAATTTCAACTGTGTAGCTATTACGGATTGTGAGATACAGCCCGGTGACAGACAAACAGAGGGACGGAAGGACGGATGGACGGACAGCGGAGTCTTAGTAATAGGATCCCGTTGGTAGCCCTTTTGGTACGGAACCCTAAAAAGGAAAAAATGAAACGTTCTTAGCTATAAATGCTATAACTAACTTATGAATGAAACCACCATAAATGTTTCAAAAGGCGTCATATTTTTAAGATTTATACAAAAAAAATGTTGTATTTTTTAAATGAAACTTAATTATGTACATAACATAACAAAATATTATTTCAAAATTCAAAACTTTTCAAAATCTAAGATAATTTGAACATTTTCATTAGCTGATATTGCCTGCGTTGTGTTTGGTTCATTTTCATGTAATTCATTATCAGTAGTCCGACTTTCCTCTTTATTTTCAGCATTCTTTTTAATAACATATCCTGGATCACGAATTGGCATGTTTCTAACAAATCTTGGGTCCACTAGTTCAGGAATTAAGCAATCAAAATAAAATTTCAATAATTTTGGCTCCATTTCTTCTTTCCAAAACTTATCATCTCTTTTGATTATTTCGGTTTTTATTTTGTTTTCTCCATACCACACAGCCAATAAACACTTATCCTTTTGACAAATATGCATTTGACCTTGGACTTGGAAATACCAATCAGATTTTTTATTAACTACAACTTTATTAGTTTTACTATCTTTTCTCCAAAAAAGCATTTTCTTATTTTCTATAGCTGCATCTATTCCCGTTTTGTATGGAGCTATAGGACATTTAATTTCCACTACCATATCTTCGGTTATTCCATCAGGAGTAGCCCCAAGAAATGGGTGTTCTTGGTCAATAAATAACCCGCATTGCTCAATATTTATATTAAGCATATTATACAATTGCTCTAGGGCAATTTTTTCATTTTTCTTGCCATGACTTATGGAAGCTACGTGGTCAATGTTAGATTTATATAACATATTTTTTACTATATTGGCACAACTGTTTGTGACTTTCCTTTTAATAACCTTTCCAAACTGAGAGGCTGTCAACAAATTTCGACGAAGTTCCAACCACTCTCCACATTCAGCTTGGTGGATTGTTCGTTTTTCAATATCATTTCGTTCTTCTTTAGTCTTTTCCAAATTCTTTAAGAATGTTGATTTTGCAAGGTCAAAGCTTTCAGGGTCTAAATCAGGCTTAGTGGCATTCTCACCGTAATCGAAGTCAATCTTTTTTGAAAACAGTTTTCGATTTTTTTTTCTAATTAATGTTTGGTTGTACTGTCTCTTAGCTTCTTTGGCGTTTTCATAGTTTTGAACAGATTTTGGTGGACTTTCGTTATGAATCGTTTTATGTACTGTAGATAATATTTTTCCTGTGTTAAACGAAATAACAGCTCCAGCGCACCTTGCTTAGTAAGAGCGCTTAAGAGCGTAATTAACTCTTTTGCCTCCAACAAACTTAGCGATTACTCCATTTAACCTTTCTACAACATTGCTATCTACATTTTCTATCAAACTTCTAGCCTGATTTGCCACATTTGCTGTCAAGAACTGAATCTTCTGCCACAGAAAACTTTTAGAGAATTGAGAGCTCCGTGAATTCGACTGTTTAAAGCAAATATCTTTATTACAGGATTCATGTGAGTCAAATGTATGAAACATGGCTTTTGATATATCCTTATGCAGGTGTTTAATATTTTGAGATTTATTTTGTTGGCTGCTGTAATATTTAATGGCACTGCATATGTATTTCCTGGCAGACATAATTTTCTCATTTGTCAGTAATTTACGATCTGCTATTGAATAGCGTGTGTCTGATTTTAGTTGTTGTAATTTGTTACAATAATTTCTGAGTATATGGTTTTTACAGCCTATTTTCTCTACTGTTAAAGATGGATATGGTCGACATTCTAAAATTTTAGCGTAGGTGCTACTGTCACCATCTGCAATATACCTTGCGTAGATAAGCCCATGCATTTCTATTGATAGCTTAAAGCCTTCGGCTACTATTACAGATTCCATAGATGTAGATGGTCCTGTGAAATTCTTAAAACATTCGTGTTGCTTCACTGTATCATTACGTTTTTCTGCTCTAGCGCAAATGCAGCAAAATTTATTTTTCACAGCCATAAACAACACTTGGCCAAATCGCCTTCCAATAATAGTGGCTGCCCCTGATAGAGCAGCGTAATTAGTTTTGTATGATCGTTTGCACCAGCAGCCATCTACAATAACATCAATTTCTGGTATGCCATCTTTATTAACTCGTCCTTCTTTTATGGCAGCATCTCTTTCTCTTTCGCCCGCTTTTTTCATTTCTTCCCATGCAGTTACTTCCCATTCATCACAAACGCGGTCATGAGAAATCTTAAAAGTATGCTCTGACATAATAGGTAAATCAAGTGAAGCAGAGACCTGCTTGAGTTGAGCATGACCACAACCAGCTACCATCATTCCCGCAACTGCATTTTTATTTAAGTTAGTTTTGGTGTTTTTAATTTCAAAATTTTGCTTACAAAGTTTACATGTAAAGGTAAATTCAGACATCAGCCCACAAGATTTTTCCTTAGTTAGCTCCATGCTCACTAAACCGCAGTCAAACATTGACGAATGAGCTGAAATACGAGCTAGTTCTTGCACAAAATAGTTAATGTCTATTATTCTATGGCCTGCCTGTAGTTTTGGATCCTGAAAAAAATTAAAAAAGAACTTTTATGAAAATATCACAAATTATAACCCCTTTTCAAACTTCTTTCTCTAATTACCTATTTGAAGTCAAAAAGTTACAATAATTTATCATAATTCCATGCTAATGTTATCAAATACCATTATAATCAAAATACTTACTCTATCTGTAGTAGGAGTGTCTGTATACTCGAATGGTAGTGGCGAGCTCTGTAACTCTGTATTTCCATCGACCTCTTCTCCATGATCTCGTATTTTGTGAATTGATTGACGTCGCCTGGAAATATCATATATACATATAAAATCCTCCTCTTAAAATTACTCTTTTATTCAAGAAAGTAGGTAGGTACATTAATATATTAATTCATATTAGTGACAAAAAACTGCTCATTGAAAACAAAAACAATCAACTTCAATGATACTTATACAGAAGAGTTCAATTTAGATATACAGCATGTAAAAAACCCTGCCCTATCCATTAAAGGCGTATTCCTAGGTTAACCTATGTACTATAAAAAATAGTAAAAAAAAATGTAACTTAAAACCAAAAGTTATAGATTTTTAATTTTTATAAAATGTGCGAAATTTTAACACTAAATTTGGCAAATTTTCATAAGTTGACAACACTCCACCGGCGGGCGAAATCTTTTCATTTTTACCTATTTTTATTTCAAACGGTACCGCCCCGCACTAGCCGCGCTGTAGGCACTCTTAACGAGTCGTCCACCCTTTGATGTAGGTAGCCGACTGTTTGCCTACTGGTATGCTAGTTGTTGCCAGTCTCATGTGGAGATAACTTTCGGTCGGACGTCCGTTCTAATCAGGAATATTTTAATATGTTGATGTGCTTAGGCAAGACCGAACATGCGTCTATGCCTACAATACGATATCAGCTGATACCTACGCGTGCGCATAACGTAGTTTTCTTCATAAGTTTCTTTGGCGCCATGCGACAAAGCATCAAAGAGACCGTCTCGCTCGCGCGGGTGCGTTGACACGAAACTGTAGGTGAATTTTTTCGAGCGCTCAGTTTTGGCGTTAGTAAGTTTTTAGGGTTCCGTACCCGAAGGGTGACCAACGGGACCCTATTACTAAGCCTCCGCTGTCCGTCCGTCCGTCCGTCAGTCCGTCCGTCCGTCCGTCCGTCCGTCTGTCAGCGGGCTGTATCTCGTTATCCGTAATAGGTAGAGAGTTGAAATTTTCACAGAATGTGTATTTCTGTTGCCGCTATAACAAAAAATAATAAAAATGAAAATAAATTGAAAATTAAGGGGGACTCTCTTGGGAGCCCCCCTAAATTTTTAATTTATTTTTCAGCTGTCTATCTATTATGGATCATGAGATACAGACCAAAAAAAATATTGTTTATGGTACGGAACCCTTCGTGTGTGAGTCCGACTCGCACTTGGCCGGTTTTTCTTTTTTTATTTAAATTAATAATTTTCATTGGGGAAAAATAATAATCTCGTATCCATGAAATGATTACGTATATGGGTACACAGTAACATACCAAATAATACCCTTCAGGATCGGACAGGGTTTTTGTTACATGCTGTATTTTATTAATTTAAATATTTATATTTAGATATTTATATTTAAACAAATTTACAACTTATACTTAATTCATTTTCAATCAACCTATTCATCGCCAAATAAAGAAGTTCGAAAACTTCCTCTTTTTTTAAGTCGGAAACAACAATATATTTCAAAATGTACAGTATACTTGTGATTATAACAGTAGTAAAAAAATAACAACTTTACCTTTTCATGTTTCGATCCTTTAAAATTTTTAGTTGTGGTTGCGACTCCACAGTATCGCCCTCTTCTAAAACAGTGGGAGCGGTCGTTGACGTCTCTGATCGGGCCGCGGCCGGCTGGACTTCTGTCGATGCCGGCGCAGTTAGCAATTTTTTATCAATATTACTTATATCTAATAAAGGGCCAGTTCTGGAAAGGTAAAAAATTAATTCTAGTAAAATTTTGTTATTATTTTCACAATTTTAAAATTTGTGTAGGTAGGTACACTAAAAATGTTTTTACAGAAGGAACAAGATAAGGACTTACTTTCTTTTTTCTCTCATCATATGTAAATGTTCTCTTTGAATTTTCTTGCATACTCTTCGATTTATTTTTTTATACTTTGTTTTATTACCAAATACCTAAATTTAAAACTTTGTAAAGTATTTATAACTTATCTAAGGCACTACTTATTTAAAAGGAAGACCACTTATACGTAAGTAGAAATAAAACTATCTGAAATGAATAATCCTAAAAACTGAATTAAAAAAGTAAAAATCGTAATTCGTGAGGCTCGTCAAGCGTCAACCGACATAGAACCGTCGCACACGATGTTCACGGGCGAACTGGGTAAATGGTTGAGAGTGATAGAACTATACGATAGCAACGTAAATAGACAGAGAAAGGAAACATGCAACCTGCTCGAAAAAAATAACGTAAGCGCCACACTACATAAAAATTAATTAAAAATTAAATTTTATGTTTCTATAAAAACTGATTTCTGATTAATGTTTAATAAGATATTATCTACATTCTTCATTATTTTAATGTGACAGAAAGTACATAATTACGACATAAAATGAATAAAATGTTATTTTCAGAGGCAAGTTCCGATTTTTTTTCTCTCGAGGAAAGTTACTTGTTTTATGTTTCTGTCTTCGGATTAATGGAGGTAATATAGTCAACAAACACATATAAAAAAATTGAATTCTTCAAGCAAGTATTCATAGAATGAAATTAACATAAAGTTTTTGTTTAATTACGAGGTATCGTCTTAAGTGCAAAGGTCTAACTGTCACATACTTTCTACGAAATTTTCATTTTTCCACGATAACTTGAGCCATGGGCGCAAATAGGTTTAAGTAAGATTTTACCCGTCCTTTACCCCATAATTACCGGCCCTATATCTCCGCCACTAACCTCTTCACAACTGCGCAAGAAAAGTCCGTCTCCCAGCTTCATGATGTTCGCTTTGTGCACGGCGGTCACCTTCTTGCGGCCCATCTTGACCGCGTAGTCGAACGCGAACTTGGCGATACGCTCCGACTTGGCCGCCGTAATAATCTTCAGGCATTCCACGACGCCTGAAAAGGATTGAAGCAGAAGTGTTAAAAATTGGGGACTTTCATAGTTTAGTTTGACAACTGTAAGTGCCTGTATAGACGGACTGCTTGGTGCAGTTAGTGCCGACAGCTTCAACTTCAAGCGATCTGCTGTTTCAATATAAAATTGACATTCGGCATATACGGACCGCTCAAACAGTTAATTTGCAGTTGCAGCTAAAATGCACTGACTCTTCCAAACAGTCCGTCTATGAAGGCCCCAACCGCAACACGACAGCTCTCGTGTAGTTGGTCTCGACTGCTGTAACTGTTGGATGACGGACGTTATTTTTTATAACCGACTTCGAAAAAAGGAGGAGGTTCTATGTTCGACTATGTATTTTTTTTTTTTTTTTATGTTTGACCGCCGATTTGTCTGTTAATTGAGGACTGATTTTCAAAATTCTTTTTTATCCGATAGAATATACTCCCGAGGTGGTCCCATATAAATTTTATCGAAATTGCTTAAGCGCTTTTTGAAAAACTGAACAAAAACGAAAAATACGTGTACCTACCTGCGGACGGCGAGTAGTGGGTAACTCGCCGTCCGATCAGCACCAGGCCCGAGAGTCGACGGCGCGTAGTGTTCCACGCGCGCCTCAAAGAGTTGTCAGCCAAAGGAAGGGGCCTGCCACGGCCGGTGCCTGCCCGGGGGTGGAGGATAAATTCGAAAGAGTTACCTCGCCCCCGGGCACTCGAGGCAGGGAGGAACAGGGGTGGGTTTTAGTCAGTAAGAGTCTGACACACCCTTCCGCTCCACCCTAGAGCGGAAGAAGTCATTGGATGATTTCCCACCCCCCAAAAAAAAAAAAAAAAAAAAAAAAAAAAGATGACGTATTGGTGTTCTCCAATTACGACTATGTTTAAATTCCACGTTCCATGTTATTGGAGTTTTCAGTTCTGAGGTATAACAACTAAAAAGTAAAAAAAAATTATAATAACTAACCCGAAATTAGTCATTTTTTTTATTTTTAGTGGTTTTTTTTGGAAGTCGGTTGTTTTTTTTTTTTGTAAAAAAGTTTTAATATACGGACTGCTTAGAGCAATTGCGGTCAAACATAACTGTACAACAACTGCACCAGGTTGCAAGCAGTCCTTCTATGGAGGCACTTAAGGCGCTATTAACTGCCAATAACCTTGAGTGGTTAGCTTGCGTGTTCTGTGCTGAGCTCACGTAACGCGTCGTGCGTCCACCCAGTAATAGGACTCGCCCATCAAGGAGCGCTGTCCGAAATTAGACGCATTATTAATTTATTACACATAAAACAACAGGTATTAAAATAAAACACTGAGACTAAATTATAAATAATTAAATGATCTTTAAAATGGTGAAGGTTTCATAAAAATACCCCTTATAGTTTTTGCGTGATTCTCAATTTATTATCCGCGTTAGACATAACTTTACAAATTAATTACACTATGTTATAAAAATACAATTTCAAATATTCTCAGATCAAATTACGACGGAAATTGTCTAGAGTAACATATGTTTTTTTTCAAAGAAATAATAGTAGTCGTTTAGACGTGATGCTCAATTAAAAACCATTAAAAGTCGTATAACTGCGCCTTAAGGCTGCCTTCATGTTGGATTGATAGTGACATGGAAAGACAGGTTGTAGAAAAAACCGGCCAAGTTCGAGTCGGACTCGCGCATGAAGGGTTCCGTACCATAGTACAAGATTATACGCGTCTGCTTGTTGCCATTATTAAAATCGAGCAAAAAAAGCCAAAAAAAAACACGTTTCTAGTAGGGAGCCCCTGTAATTTTTAATTTACTAGTTGTTGTTATTGAAAATTTCAACTGTCTATTACGGATCATGAGATACAGCCCGCTGACAGTCAGACAGACGGATGGACGGACAGCGGAGGCTTAGTAATAGGGTTCCGTTGGTTACCCTTCGGGTACGGAACCCTAAGGAGAAGGTTTTTGACTGTTGACCTCTCTCTCGAAGTTAGACCAACTTGTACTAAAACTGAATAAGCGCCGTCTAGTGGCAACAATTGAATTATTCCTTATGCTACTGCCACATCTGGGTTAGCGTTAACGTTAATAGCAATGGCCAACTACTCGTTAATTAAGTCATTAAAAATGCGCATTGGCTTCATTTCGGTTACAATGCCGTTAAGAGTTAATTCTTCAAGAAGTCACGCGCAACTTTGGATTCCAAAGGCACGGTTCTAATTGAAACAGTTCTAAAAACTCTAAAGCTTTCTCATTCGACCACTCCATTGTCGTTCTTGAATGCAGTTCCCGCCTAAAACCGACCGGCGTTAATGTAGCCAACATCGCTTAGCGCGCTAAAACCCTTTTGTGCCAAAAAAACCGACACCCGAGCTATCGCTTAGCGTTTAATGCCATTAGTAATGCCGTTTATAATTTAACACATTAAAACGTTGGCCACATCTACGTAACGCCTAAATTAACGTGCTAATTTACGCGTTAAGACGCAGGTGGAGACGTAGCATTACAAATTGACGTCAATGAACTTTAACGCGACAGAATAAGTGAAACTCGCTCTGGGCACACAATACAATGACAAATATCAAGAACAAACAACATGACCAATTATCATACTTGCCATATTGAGTTGTGAGCATGTAACACAGCATGCCTTACTTGGTTTCATCAGTTCTAGTAGAGTGCCTTAAGGGTGTCCTGTCGGCCATTCTTCCATACAAACGTAGGATGGCGATTACTTTACTATTTGATGGTGTAATAACAAAACAAAATCTTTTCTTATTTGTCTCCTTATAAGGCTAGATAATGGCGAAATAAATTGATATAATTTTTTGTTTTGTTATTACACCATCAAATAGTAAAGTCATACTACGTTTGTATGGAAGAATGACCAACTAGGGACCCTTAACCCTTCAACAACCGACAACCGGGGGCACGTTCTAATGCTCGAGTGCGGAGTACTCTCTCTCGGTCTGCTCTCTGATGATGATGCAGTCGACATCACGGTGGCGACTCTTGACGTTGGGCAGCGACTTGACGTGAACAACTTACCGGGCACGCTCTAATGCTCGAGTGCGGAGTACTCTCCCTCGGTCTGCTCTCTGATGATGATGCAGTCGACATCACGGTGGCGACTCTTGACGTTGGGCAGCGACTTGACGTGAACAACTTACCGGGCACGCTCTAATGCTCGAGTGCGGAGTACTCTCCCTCGGTCTGCTCTCTGATGATGATGCAGTCGACATCACGGTGGCGACTCTTGACGTTGGGCAGCGACTTGACGTGAACAACTTACCGGGCACGCTCTAATGCTCGAGTGCGGAGTACTCTCCCTCGGTCTGCTCTCTGATGATGATGCAGTCGACATCACGGTGGCGACTCTTGACGTTGGGCAGCGACTTGACGTGAACAACTTACCGGGCACGCTCTAATGCTCGAGTGCGGAGTACTCTCCCTCGGTCTGCTCTCTGATGATGATGCAGTCGACATCACGGTGGCGACTCTTGACGTTGGGCAGCGACTTGACGTGAACAACTTACCAGGCACGCTCTCATGCTCGAGCGCGGAGTACTCTCCCTCGGTCTGCTCTCTGATGATGATGCAGTCAACATCACGGTGGCGACTCTTGACGTTGGGCAGCGACTTGACGTGAACAACTTACCGGGCACGCTCTCATGCTCGAGTGCGGAGTACTCTCCCTCGGTCTGCTCTCTGATGATGATGCAGTCAACATCACAGTGGCGACTCTTGACGTTGGGCAGCGACTTGACGTGAACAACTTACCGGGCACGCTCTCATGCTCGAGTGCGGAGTACTCTCCCTCGGTCTGCTCTCTGATGATGATGCAGTCGACGTCACGGTGGCGACTCTTGACGTTGGGCAGCGACTTGACGTGAACAACTTACCGGGCACGCTCTCATGCTCGAGTGCGGAGTACTCTCCCTCGGTCTGCTCTCTGATGATGATGCAGTCGACATCACGGTGGCGACTCTTGACGTTGGGCAGCGACTTGACGTGAACAACTTACCGGGCACGCTCTAATACTTGAGTGCAGAGTACTCTCCCTCGGTCTGCTCTCTGATGATGATGCAGTCGACATCACTGTGGCGACTCTTGACGTTGGGCAGCGACTTGACGTGAACAACTTACCGGGCACACTCTAATGCTCGAGTGCGGAGTACTCTCCCTTGGTCTGCTCTCTGATGATGATGCAGTCGACATCACGGTGGCGACTCTTGACGTTGGGCAGCGACTTGACGTGAACAACTTACCGGGCACGCTCTCATGCTCGAGCGCGGAGTACTCTCCCTCGGTCTGCTCTCTGATGATGATGCAGTCGACATCACGGTGGCGACTCTTGACGTTGGGTAGCGACTTGACGTGAACAACTTACCGGGCACGCTCTCATGCTCGAGTGCGGAGTACTCTCCCTCGGTCTGCTCTCTGATCATGATGCAGTAGACATCACGGTGGCGACTCTTGACGTTGGGCAGCGACTTGACGTGAACAACTTACCGGGCACGCTCTCATGCTCGAGCGCGGAATACTCTCCCTCGGTCTGCTCTCTGATGATGATGCAGTCGACATCACGGTGGCGACTCTTGACGTTGGGCAGCGACTTGACGTGAACAACTTACCGGGCACGCTCTCATGCTCGAGCGCGGAGTACTCTGCCTCGGTCTGCTCTCTGATGATGATGCAGTCGACATCACGGTGGCGACTCTTGACGTTGGGCAGCGACTTAACGTGAACAACTTACCGGGTACGCTCTCATGCTCGAGCGCGGAGTACTCTCCCTCGGTCTGCTCTCTGATAATGATGCAGTCGACGTCACGGTGGCGACTCTTGACATTGGGCAGCGACTTGACGTGGACGACGTTGGCGAACAAGTCTAGTGCGTTACGGAGCTTCATGTTCAGGGTTTGGAGCTCGCCGGTGTGGGAGAAGTCAGGGGTTGCGAGGATACCCTGGTAATAAAGAAATACAGTGAAATAAAGTTTGCAATTTAAGGTATTCTTCGCGTAGGTTGAATAGGTTCCGCGAACTCTAGTCAAGCTTAGGCGAATCCCGCGCGGGATGCGGGCCAAATTCGACACACGCGTTGTTGCGTCTCGCGTCCAGCGCTGAGTTCGCCTTAGCCTCCAATTTGCTGATCGACATTAGGTTACAAGCGTACAAAAGAGATAGTGCGATGTTCCTACTACGCCCCCCACTCTTCTATATATGAATATTTGAAATGCTAACCAATTTTGATGCTGTTTAACAATAAAAATAGGAGAATATTGGGTGAAAAATTTATAATAAGTATTGACGAGTTTCCTAGTTCTTCGTTTTAAGTGATCGCTTATATTTTGGTTTGCCGATCATTTTCCTTGCCTCATAAAGATAATTAGTACAGTGAATATGATATTTACCTTGATGCAGCACTTGTTCCTAGCGATGGAGTTGACAACATCTTCCAGCGGCGCGCTCAATGTGGGGTTCACCTCGGAGAAGAAGAACGACTCGAAGTCGACGGGGATGTCTGCCGCCTGCCATACAAAATAATATTATACATCGAGAACTTTATTTATAAAAAAAACCGACCAAGAGCGAGTCGGACTCTCGCGCAAAGGGTTTCGAACAAATCATATTTTTTTCTGTTTTTTTTTTTTAAACTGCCTCCACCTTATAGGTTTTCCTGTAATCTATAAGTAAAGAACTACTTTCAGTGTATTTTTTTTCAAAATCTTAGGCCCCGTGGTTTCAGAGATAAGGTGGGAGGGGGGGTTCTTTTTCATCTATTTTCTTAAATAACTTCAATATAATATATGTTAAAATTATGAAAAAAATATTTTCGAGACCCTAACAATGTGCCCTTTCATTTGATATGTCGCACGATACAGTTTGAAAAACTTTGATTTTTAATTTTCCTATTTTCACCCCCATAGTGACCCCCATATTCCAAATTAATTTATTTAGGGTACACGTCCGTGTTTGGGTCACAGATATTTATGTGTGTACCAAATTTTAATTCTATCGGTCCAGTAGATTCGGAGCAAATTGGCTGTGACAGACGGACAGACAGACATACACACGAGTGACTCCTATAAGGGTTCCACTTTTTCATTCGGACTTTCGGAACCCTAAAAATAACCATGTGATTAGTTTAAACACTGAGCAGCAGGTTCTTAATTCAAGATTTTCTACCCGGAAGTTATTCCGGTAGCTTTTCTTTTTTCGTACCCTTAGGTAGATGTGGGATGTGGATGATACTGGCTAATCATTTGAAGGTTTTGTCCCATTTTTTTTTTTGGGGTGGGAAATCATCCTATGACTTCTCCCGCTCTGGGTGGAGCGGGAGGGCGTGTCAGACTCTTACTGACTAAAACCCACCCCTGTTCCTTCACTGCCTGAGTGCCCAGCAGCGAGGTAACTCTGTTTCGAATTTATCCTCAACCCCCGGGCAGAGGTCTTGTCCCATGGACAGCTGAATTAGATGGATGAGTCCTATGCTATCTTAGTATAGGATCCGTTAACCAGTGTTGAAACTAAGCATGGTAGTGAGTTGACTAATACAACACAATAAACATTATAAGGTTATCAAAAAGACTTAATACAGGCAATGACTAGATTGTTGTTGATTCCAGAACATTTCAAGAGTTAAATAACTAATTTAGGATCTCGAGGGAAGATCGTAAGATAACGTTTTAGCTTTAAAGCCAGTCAGCAATCTCAATCTGTCGTATTGCGACAAAGACCCGGCAGCACGCGGCCTATTAGAACTTGTTATTTAGATTAAAAATGAAGGTACCATTAGGGCTTTCCGAGGTCTTTTAGCAATCTCACATACAGTGCAGTAGGTAGTTGTTTATTGTAACTTTCAACTAAGACGGTGGCTGAGGTAGTTACGCGGTGCGGGAGGGGTAGTAACGCCAGCTAGCGGCCGAATAACTGAGCTCCAGCATCTCGTCACCACACTCTCTCACACCGCGCAACTACAGGTATAATCAAACCTAATGGCGGCTCGGTACACTACGCCAGACGCTGCACATAAGCAAATTCATGTGACAGCGGGGGTGAGAAATGGGGTACTGTACTGCGCAGCGAAAAGCGAACTTCACTGAAGTCTTTTATAAGTTTGGATCGACCTATACCTCAAGCACAGTGTCAGTAGTCCTGTTACGGTGATTTTGATCAACAAGTTCAGTATAACGTTTCTTACCTGGAACACTTCCTGCACGGAGTAGACGAGCTCAGGACCGACTCCATCGCCGGGGATCAATGTGCACTTGATACGGCCCTCCGTCGAACTCGATTGCTACACATTCAATATACATATTATAGTAGGTACTTATTATTATTGTAGAAGGTCATAATGTTATATGCTGGATAAACAGAGCGGGCCAACAAAATTGAAACATTCATCCGCGAGTTTCTTGTTTTGGATTAAGAACTGTTCAAACTGAGGCGAATCTTGCGCAGGATGCGGGACACTATTAAGCGCTGTGATTGGTAGACAAGACGGCCCACCTGATGGTATGTGGTCACCGCCGCCTATCAACATCGGCAATACCACGGTTACCAAAGGCGCTTTGCCTAACCTTTTCAAAGAGGACTCTCACCAATTTTTCCGTGTCCGTAGTTTTAATGATTATTAGCGAGACGCCCCGGTTTCACACGGGTGCAAATTACCTATATACAAAAACCTTCCTCGTTAATCGCTTTTTATATTAGAACTGCATCAAAATCCGTAGCGTAGTTTAGGAGGAGTTAGCAGACAGAGGCGGAAAGTGATTTGTTTTCTCGCAGTCGCAGGATTCGTAACAGTTTGAGAAGAGCTTTAGGTTTTGTTGATTTTATCTGAAACTAAGGTTTTGCAAAAGTCAAATGGGCGTTTGCTGGACCTGTCCGTAGCCAGAATAACATTCAACGTTTTTGCCTGTTCTATTTTTTATGGTATAACCTATGCATAAATAGACATAGAGATAACCTTTTATTCTATCTAATCGTTAAGCTAATGACTGTTTGATGTAATTACTAATCAGTTTGAAGAGCAGTTTCATATTCTCACTGTGTATTCAACGTTCTGTTTATGTAGACACTGCAACCATTAGTGTTTCCTATAATTATACATTTTATGGATGGGTCATTTTTGGATTGAAACTAACTATCCAAAACATTATGCACATAACAATTACAAAAGTTGTTATTAGTTGTTTTGAAAAAAGTATTAATTATAAAATTACTAAGCAGTGGTTTCACTTTAATCTTGGATATGCATAATCTATAAGGAGTCAAATAAAGTAGCTAGCAAAACCCCGCAAATGCATTTATTTCCAACATCTCTTATTTAGGAGGCGTCAATACAAAAAAAAAATCTGCTGTTTTTTTTCGCGATTTCTTTGTTGTTTCCGTAGTAAAAGTTGTTCATAATGATGAGTACTGCCAGTTTTTAATTTATTTATTGTTGTATTATCCTCTCTCCTATATGGGAATACATCATTGTATGTAAAACTACATACATCTTATTCGTCACAGTCGCGAGACACAATAACTGTATGTTAACATAAATAAACAATTAACGCGAGTATGAAACAATCACTAAGATTTACAGCGACCGATACTGAGTGATAATATTGTGGGGCTAGGTCAAACGGTCGCAGACTTGACACTTATCACCACAGGTCGGAATGTTGACGATAAATAACTTCTACGCTTTGTTAAATAATGAGATCTGTTATTTAATTTACCTATTGTGCTTATGCTTGAGCATAAGCTGACGGGTTGTGAAGCTTGCCAGCAGTCCTTTTTTTTGTTTTGGAGGGTCGGAAATCTTTCAATGACTTCTCCCACTCCTCGTGTCAGACTCTTACTGGCTAAAACCCACCCTTGTTTCTTCCTCGGCCTTTGCCAAGGCCCCTGGTAACTCTATTTCAAATTTATTCGCGACCCCAGGCAGATCCACCACCCCAGGCAGATCCACCACCCCAGGCAGATCCACCACCCCAGGCAGTTGCCACCACCCCTGACGTGATGACCACGACAACAGTGCCAAGAATGTGACGAGGAGGTAAAGAGAGATTGTGCTTAATGATAGACGATTTAGTACTGCTTTCTTAGCTTATTCATACAATTAAAAATATATTTATTTATTTATTTACTTTGTATCTCCCACAAAGGATACACAATTGTACAGAAATTTACAGAAAAATAAAATAAATAAGAGAGAGGGAGACATACAACATACAACACACTTACACTTTGGTGTATTTGCACCTAAAGTAAAACCTATTAATAAAAGAATATTATTTGATTTCATCATTTAAAACTGATGCCTTCTTGCTATGCAATCGCATTTTAATGCCACATAAATGTTAATATACTTATATATCTGCAGTTAAGTATATTTTCTTAACAAACTTACCTGATTTAACTAAAGCTAGAACTTACTGAACATCTTAGCCTTTTCTGAACACAGACAGGTTCTCTTCCAGTCTACCTAGATTCAGCTGAACATCAGTGCATTTTATGTGACACAGCAGTGAACATATGTATACACTACTAGTTATGTTAAATGACCCAGGGTTATAGTTAACAATGCATAGGACAACACAGAGCGCTGTTTGTGGTTACATGCTACACATAAAAATGCTAATCTGTACCCTTTTAACTGACAGGAAATCGGTCAGACATTAAAAAAAACCCCATCAAACATACTTCTCCTTACCTTTGTATGTTTTGGTCGTTAATATGTAAATTCTATCCATAAAATTTAACAATAACCCGACTCCAGAACCAAAGTAATTTCAAATGAACCAATGTCTGGTTTGAATTTCATGCATTTTTCGATAATTTTAAGTCTGCAGTTAAAGGGTGTTGTAAATTTAACATTTAACATAGTTAAGTATCAAAATCATGCTATATATAAGACCATCCTATTCTCTAAACATTTGTACCAATATTGTGTGTGTTTGTTTGTACCAATGTGTGAAGATGTTTTGTTTCTGTATGTATTTTGTGTACCAATTTGGAATGCAATTTTTTTTAATTTTGAACAAGGTTTAGACGTTTCTGTTTTAATTCCGAAAGAATTTATGCCGAACTTACATACCCAATAACATTTTTTTAGTCATAAAAATAAATGAAATATGATCTTCCTTAAAATGATTTAACCCAAATTAAGGAAAGCAAAAAGCTTGATTGAAATCATTTTCAATTTGCAATTTATTTAATTAATACAAATAAGGATTTTGACTATTTTTTATAAGAATAGAATGGCATCTTTTAACTCAATTAATAAAAGTAACATGGGAGCGGGTGCATGCATTATGGCAAAAAAATATATCTTACGGATCATCTGAAGTCTTACAAGGAGCCTTCATACTATAACTTTAGAAAAAATGTGTACAATACTTGTGATATAAACATAATTTATTATTTTCAATTTTTCATAAAAATAATTTAGGTAAAACAAAAATGCCGATTAAAACTAAAAAAATAATTGAATTTCTGTAAAAGTATCACTAAAAATAGGTAATGAAGCAAGTAAGTAAGTAAAATCAAACTATTATTTGTCTGTAAAACTAGGAGCCATTTCTGTAATACAGACTTGTGAACTCACCCACCGTGGGGGGGGAGCGGGTGTTGTGTCTGGTAGGTAGCTACACCACAGTTTATATTGATGTTCTGTTAAATATGCTAGTCATACAGATAACTTAGCTTGGGGGGAGTCGAGCATGGCAGCGATGGGACCTGAACCTATTGTGCCTCTCCCCTTTGGATACTTACGCAACCTGGTAAGGAAACGCACCAGAGATCATGCTATGGGCTGACCATAGCGAATGTAGGCAGGCAAAGGAGGCATTTTTCTCCATTAATGACCGCTTCACAAAGCAAGCCCTACGACTGACCAAGCTTAAGTTTCGGGAAGTCACGGCCGTTGCAACTGGCCATGGGTCTTTTAATAAGCATCTCTCTGTCATAGGAGTCACAGACAGTCCACTCTGCAGAGCCTGCATGGAGGAGGACGAGACAGCAGCTCATTTGCTACTAAGCTGCCCAGTAGTCGCTGCATACAGGGCAAAACACTTCAGACACCCAGGTAACCTAAGCGAGATAGTCAGTAACTCCAGGGTGCTGCTGGCCCTCCTCAAGGAGCTGGGGTGGATCGAATGACAATTCTGTCCCATCTGTACGCAAAATACGTGCCTTGAGCGTGGAGTTGCGGAAACCAGCCCAACATACATACAACTTAGCTTGGATGATGCAGTATTTGTGTGACATTATGTTTAATTCCTAGTTAATATATAGTGGTATAATATACCATACCAGGGTCCTTAGGGGTCAAAAAGAAATAGGTACACAAGAGAGATAAAAATCTACCTTACTTTTTTGTACTTGCTTCATTACTATTAACTAGTAGGATATTAGTAGACAGTTAGTATGCTCACCAGCGTGCTGATACCATGTGGAGCGTAACATACGTTTTTGTCTGCGTTTACCGAGGTAGTGTGAACTCCTTTGTTTGCATGAACCAAATAGGATCCCTGAGAAAATATTATAATATGCATTAATAATGCAGATTACGACTGCTCTATAAGTTAAAATTAAATTAAATGAACTGGGAAAAGTGTTATTTATAACTTCTAGCAAGTTAAACTTGCTATAATTTGGAATTTGTTTTGCATAGAATAATAAAAACATGCAGAACATAGGCAAAAGGTTAAGTTTCATAAAGAGTGTTAGAGTTGCATTTTAAACAGGAAAATTAAACATACAACCCGTCCGACTTAACTGTGCACCTGACTTAAAGTGGACGGGTTGTATATTAAATTGCGGTTTCAAGTAGATATTATTAGCCGAGATCACGTGAGACTTGGTGAGACGTCTCAGGAAAAATTAAATATTTTAAGCATATTTCCATAACAATAACCTGGTAAAAACATGATAATGTTATGATGTTCGGCAGTATAGGTAAAGCATAAGTTATAATAAACAATATCCGCGTAGCGGCTATTCATAACACAGAAGTTACGAAACAGCCAGGGTACGACATTGGCAATTAATAATTGTTACAAAGGCAGTCAAATTCGTACTGTACCTGCATCAAGGCACGGCACACATTTCTAGTAAGAAGCGACATTCTCGTTTTCTTCTACAGAAACTTTTAATAAGGGATGATTTTTAAAAAATAAAATTATATTTGGCTCGACTTCCGAAAAGACGTAACCTAACCTATCACACGTTCAGTTCCACGGCAAATGACAGCACTTCAACTAACATAATTAAAATGCTTAGTTTAAAACAAAATACATCATATAAAGCTTAGATTATCTTATTTGAAACACTAAACAATAATTTTATTATATTGAGAACTAATTATAAATCCAAAAAATAAATAAGATACTATTTAAAGGTCGAAGTTAATTTCATTAGGGTGGAACGAAACGTAATCATTCGTTCCACCCGTGTTGCAAACTAAGAAAATCCTTTTAGATTAGGGAAATTTTGTTTCATAGAAATACTGTAATTATGAGAATGAAAATGCACGTATTCCAAAAATATTCAAATAGTAGCGATTCGTCCGAGTTTCGAACGGGTACAAATCATACCTTCCTCATAAATTACTCTGAGTGAGTTTATCGCGAAAAAACACACGGACTGACCCGGCGGCGGTGGACTTTGTTCTTTAGAATGTGTATATAAATAAAATTAATAGAATAGTAGGAAAAGAAACAGAATACTAGCAACCCAGTCCTTAATTTATCGAACCAATGCCAGTGCGAGTAAATTGATTTTTACGTCACCATTGAAGTGGCTGTCATGCAAAGACTACAAATTTGTCATGGCGCAACATTTGAACTTTGCGTCTTAAAAATTTTGTGATTTCGGCAAAAAAAGTGATATAGAATATATGTGGCTGCTTAATCGTATATTTAAATTATTTCGTAAAATTTAAAACGGTCTAATTTTTAACCTGCTGCGTCAAGTGTGAAATCGGTAAGAATATTTTTCTAAATTACAAAAACTATTTCTTATTTTAATACATACATGAATTACTCAATAAATAACGGAAACGTAAGGTTCAGAGTAGGTATCCTCTTATGCTAGCATTAGTGCGAATAGATGCATAGTTATTTTACTTCATAAAAGTATTGTAGTCGTGCTCTGAGACCTATGATAAAACGATTTGATAACATTATTACTGATGAACCTTTCTGTAGCAATGACAATATTCTCCGCTTTATTTGAATACAAGATACTTGTTAAATAGTTGATAAGAAGTCGTAGGTCGGTCTTATTGATTATTACGTTTAAAGTTGTGTTAATTTATGTTTGTCCTATTTAGGATTTGCATACAAAAGAGTAAAATACGCTCACCCCGAATTTTTAATTGAGTTTGAATTTGAATGCAATTAACATTTGCAAATTTTTATGGAAGACCGACCCCGACTAAGTTGCAGCGAACGTTACATATTGCGACGCCTAAATCGGTTAAATATTAATTAATATAAATTAATAATACGTATTATATATAATACATAAAGTTCACAACACATGTCAGTTTACTTACATAATCTATTATTTAATTCCCCGTTTATATATGGTTTTAAAACAGATTGCAAACATATCAGCTTTAAACAATCTCCGATAGCAGCAGTTTATCTACTTTGATTTGTAATATCACGTTGATGTATTATTATCCAGGATTTTTTAAACTACAGTGAATACGTAATGATTTCTTTTCGTTTAGATTTTTGCTATATACTCGTACAAGACCCCACTGCTTTGGTAATTATGACTAGGGGTGTACGATTACGTAATTCGGTATTCAAATCGACGCACGCAAGATGTTTTTAATATAATTACAGTTTGTACTGTTTTGGTTCACATCATGGCTTTCGACTTTTTCGGTACCTACTTAAAATGGTTAATGTTTAAATTAATGTCCCATTAACTGTAATTTTTCGGACCTTCGCATTTTTTCCCCTTCAGTTCCTATGTTATAGTTTTTTACTTAAGGCGCTAAAACAACTGGTATTACACGTACCTATATTAAATATACACAATGAAGATTATCTTTAAAATGGTGAAGGTTTCATAAAATTACGCTTTATAGTTTTTGTGTGATTCTCAACTTTTTATCCGCGTTAGACATATCTTCACAAATTAATTACACTATGTTATAAAAATAAAATTTCAAATATTCACATACCAAATTACAAAAGAAATTGCCTAGAGTAACATATATTTTTTTAACTGCACCTTAATTCCCTCCTCATGAAACGGTTTGATCGCGAATTTAGCATTAGGGTCTATAACGCTAACGAACACCTACCACCAGCCCCGCCGTGTCCTCGTGGATGCGATAGGCGGCTGCGACCTCTCGCGCTCTGCCCTGGTTCAGGCCATGGTACGGAGCGAGAGGGAATGGGAAGCTGTCTCCTCTTTCTGCGAAGCAGTAATGCTCGCGAAGAGAGGCGGCATGGGTGAGGGAAACTCAACAACAGAGTCGCCCTCACTCTCTCAGCAGCGGCCGCCTCAGGAGACGCCTGGGGCTTCCGGCGCCGCGAGACGACCCGGGCCTGCGGACGGCGAGTAATGGGTAGCTCGCCGTCCGATCAGCACCAGACCCGAGAGTCGACGGCGCGTAGTGTTCCACGCGCGCCTCAAAGAGTTGTCAGCAATAACGACGGTGCCCGTCATGGCCGATGCCTGCCCAGGGGTTGAGGATAAATTCGAAACAGAGTTACCTCGCCCCTGGGCACTAAGGACAGGGAAGGAACAGGGGTGGGTTTTAGTCAGTAAGAGTCTGACACGCCCTCCCGCTCCGCCCAGAGCGGGAGAAGTCATTGGATGATTTCCCACCCCACAAAAAAAAAAAACCTTCCACCAACCAACTCAAACCTACCAAAGAAGTGCTTAAAACTATTTGTACCTGCAACCTTTTTTAGTTAAAGATAAAATCTCCTTCTTAACTCTGTAAAAAAACATCTTGTCATTGTGTCAACTGTCAAAAAATAAAATAGGGTACCTAAACTGGAAATATTGAAAATACATTTTCATCAAATTCGTTTTGTGACCGTGCTTCTTCGTACAAAATACTTACTCCCGTTTTCAAGCGATTTGGTGTACACATGAATAAATAATGTAGGTAATTTTCTGTCATTTGTGTTTTGACATTTATAAGCTCCCATTTTTATCACCGAAAGATAAAATAGAATAGAATAGGTACTCTTTATTATGTACACCATATAGATTACAAAAAAATATGAAGAAAACATCACATAGGGTGACACAATGGGCAATCACTGTGAGAAACCTGCTTAAAAAGTATGATTTAAAAAATGTACCGCCGAAACGATAAGAGGAAGCTTATTAGCTTATCCCGCCCCTTTTTAGGGTTTCATAGTCCTAACAAGGACAATAAACCCTTATAGTTTCGGTCTGTCCGTACCGTATGTCCGTCCGAAGCATAGCTAAGAGACTGTTAGTACTAGAAAGCTTCAACTACGATAAGGAAATAATAAAATCTTAAAAAAGATTTTTTAATGGTATCTCCCATATACATGTATACTGACTTCCAAAAGGAGGAGGTTCTCAATTCGTCTGTGTTTTTTTTTCAATGTTTATTTCTCCGCCATTTGTGAATAGATTTTGATGATTCTTTTTTTGTTTGGTAGCTCATACTTCAGAGGTGGTCTCATATAAATTTTATCTAAATTAATTCAGCACTTTTTGAAAAAAGCAACATCAACAAAAAATATAGTATACACGATGACGTTTTGGTTGTCTCCAATTATGTTCAAATTCCATGTTATTGGGGTTATCCATTCGGGCATAACTTTATTGGTTAGTTTTAGTTCTCGGGTACAAAAACTAAACTGTGAAAAATAAAAAAACTTTTTTTTATAAAAAACTAGCTGCGCCCCGCGGTTTTAACCGCCTAGACCGGAATAAAAGGTAGCCTATATGTTAATCCAGGCAATAAGCTATCTACATACTAAATTTCATCCAAATCGGTCCAGCCGTTTGAGCGTGAAGAAGTAACAAACATACACACTCACAAACTTCACATTTGTAATATTAGTAGGAAGTAGGATTTTTAATATTAGTAGCATGTAACTGACTTCCAAAAAAGAAAATACACTAAAAATTGCGAAATAACTTTAATTTCGGCAGTTGGTGTCAAATAACGAACAAACAAAATAGGTACTAACACCGTGTTTTTTCTCGCCTATTCTATTGTGCGTGGGGTCTCCCAAAAGCTAAACTATTGGCTTGAAAAATCTAAATAAATGTGTGATGGTATTACTTATACATCTTTAAAGGAAAACTATCACGGCTAAGTTAGCTCTGTTAGTTTTAGAGTAATAGTCGCTATACCTATAAAATGTTTCAACAAAAAAAAAAAAAAAATTAGGTGAAGACCGTACGTCTACGGAACTCTACCTTGCGTGTGGCTCGAAACGCACTTGGCCGATTATTTCCGTAGGAAATCTAATTTATAAATAAAATCAGTACGTCAAAAACCGTCTGGCTGAGTTTTTTGGTGGATAAGAAATTTGCAGGTAAGTATCAGGTTGACTTGCTAGATACAGCCGCGAATCATATTTGGAACAAGATACAACCTGACACTGACCTGCAAATTGCAAAAAACGTAAGAAAATTTTAATTTCGCGGACTACCCTGGAGCTTCCACATTGAGAGACTCTTACTAAGTACGGACCTGTCTGATATCTTATTCTACCATTACAAAAAAATTATAACAAGATACTTCGTCCTAACTAATCAACAATTCAGTTACTTAAATAATTTCCATAATGCCCGTGATAAATAATGATGTATTCACACACAGGGAACCTTGAAATTCTGTAAACGATAACACTGTTAATGTCTTCGCCTTCAACGCGTATGTAAAATTATCTAATTACTCGTCTTATCTGAAGCCACACAAACATTTTTAATTGTTAAGCAACCGTATGATTGAGATAAAGAGCGTACCGAAGGTACCAACTCGTAAACAATTTTAACTAACGAACGAAAATAGGTATTTATAAAAATAATAAAGGCGACGTCGTCATGATTGATTTTTTAGTTTTAAATAGATTGCAAAGTAAGCAATAGCACCGAGATGCCGCGGTAGTCGCCACAAGAGCGGTTGCGCACTACGTCCGATACATAGCCGATACATACGAGTATCCGTGAAAAAAACTTTTCTGGTTTTGTGTCTTCGTTTTCTAACACCGACTTCCGAAATTAAAGTTATTTTGCACTTTTTTTGGAAGTCGGTTTTATTTTTTTGTAAAAAAGTTTTTTATTTTTTCACTTTTTAGTTGTGGTTCTCCATTTATTTTATTTTATTTATTTTTTATTTTTTTATTTTTTAAAATAAAAAAACGTTGCCCCACACTAGGAATTACTCCTGTATCGTGGGCATCAAATGTCGTCGACGTCGTGGGGTGGTCATTAAATTGTGTTAACAATTCATAGACATACGATCACAGCAATCGCGGTTGATTTGCTGTCAATTTTTGAAGAGTTCCGTTGTCTGTCTCCGAAACCCATCATCAGATCTATATGAAATTTAAATGAGACCATTTCGGAACAAACCCCTTTCGAACAAAAAAATTATTTTGCAAATCCGTCAATATATGGCGGAGTTATGCCCGAACATACATAAAAAATATATATATATATATATACAAACATCCGAATTGATAACCTCCTTCTTTTTGAAGTCGGTTAAAAAGACGGTCCGGCGTGGCCGTAGAACAATTTGTATGGCAGGTTACGTACCTACTACCGATCCGAGTTCGGTCCGAGTTTTCCATACATCTGTATTTTGACGGATAAGTATCGGATAAGTATCGGATGTAATGCGCAACCGCTCTTACTGTATACAAACCAAGTCACTAGTGATACCGTTTACCTTTTTTTTGGTTTAGGGAAACCTCGAAAACGGTGCCTGTACTTTTGGGAAAAAGATCAGTGAGTGTGGGATTATTACCTCACTAAAACCACCCCAGTGATTATCATTTCAACATGGAAGGGGTCCCTTGACTTCTTAAAAGACCACCCCGGGACCCCTCTGTGCATCGCCTGTGGGCACATCCCTGGAGAGACTGTAGGTACTCATAATAATTGACAGCCCGTGACTATTAGGACTCTATCATAGCCGAAACTTGTGATCAGCGCCCGAACTGCATTAGGCAGAGTTAATACCCATGAAACGATTGACGTGCCAAACTTGTCAATTAAACTTGTCAATTTAATGTCAGATTCTTAGACTATGAAAGGTTATAGACGCAACGTCATTGGACATTAAATGAAGCAGTATCGTTAAAATGTGTGAGTGACCTCGACGAACATAACGATGACGTTTCGGCTTCTCATTTTGTCTGTGTGAGCTTATTTCGCGTGTAAAGATACAAGCCGGCTTCTTATTCTTGGTGGTGTTCCTATTATGGCACGGCAGCGCAAATGGGTTAGGCTGTTTCTTTGATCATTATGCTCATTTGTGTTTTGGTTGCAGAGTTCCTGATTCAAAATGTCTATAAACATAGACACGCCGAGGTATGACCAGGAGACGTACTGGGGCCGAGCTCAGCATTTTATACTGCTCACCAACCCACTGAACGCGTTTGCTTCAGATAAACAGTTGAATGAAGCGAAGCAAGTCGTCGAGACTTTCAGGTATGTTCTTAATAAGTCTCTTAGAATAGAACAACGAAAAACATGATCATCATTCATTCTTCTGCACGTGTTTGTGAGCAAATCAATTTATTAGTTTTAGTGGCGTGGCATGGCTTCTTTCATGTCACCCTCTGTTTCTGCAGATGTATTCGCTAACTCAGTTGACATCAATTTGATAGGCAATATGCAGTACATTGCTGCTTTGACGTATAGGAAAACAAAAATGTACTACGTTGTGCCTATTATAATCGATGTCCACCGAGCAAAGCAGCAATAAGTAGCTGCAAAGTGCCTATCAAATTGATGTCAGCTGAGTTAGCGGTTACACTTTTTTGTTTTGACTGGGAAACCATCATAGGACTTTTCACGCTCTGGGTGGAGCGGGAGGGCGTGTCAGAATTGTTTTCAGGCGTCCGTGGAACACTACGCGCTGTCGAGTCTCGGGCCTGATCCTGATCGGACGGCGAGCTACCTACTACTCGCCGTCCGCAGGCCCGCGTCTACGGTGGCCGGAGATCGGCTTGCGACGTCCGACGCTCAGGTCGTCTCCTGCGATGGCTGCTGCTGGGAGCGTGAGGGCAACTCTGCTGAGCCTCCCTCACCCGTTTCGCCTCTTCCTTCGCAAGGGAAGGCGACTGCTTCCCACTCCCTCTCGCTCTGTACCATGGCCTGGGCCAGGGCTGGGCCTCAATCGCCTCCATAAGCTTAGGACAGGGCGGGGCTCCGCCCAAGCGGGCAGATCTCCACCGTGTCCTCTGGACTATCCTCACAGTGGTGACACCCGGGCGTTTCCCTCCGCCTTATCCTCCCGAAACTTCCGTGTCCGGTGAGGACCTGCGTCAGGCGGAAGGTGAGAACGCTGTGGCGCTTCTCCAGCCACTACTCAAAGACGCCTTACCGCCGCAATTGCGGCGTGCGCATAGCGAATACTCCTCTGATGATACAAATGTTTGCTTGCAAACTTACTTACTGTCCTGTATTGTACCCACTATAAAGTGAAGAAAAATAAAAAGCAAGTTTGTATTGCTCATGCTCCCTGCTCCTGGAGGTTATCACTTTTCTGTTCTATCTGCATCAGCTATTTGTGTTATGTAACAGCTATGAAGGTTGGAACCAATTTTTTTTTGTACTATAATATTAAAAACAGAATTCTTAATAATTAATTACGATCTAGCCTGAAAGACTAATAAGCAATTTAACTCTAACTTAATATGTTACGTACTTAGACTTAGTAGTAGTCTAAGGTTACGTAATAGATTATGTTAAAACTAAGAATAGTGTCCATTTGCACTTTTACACATGTCCGTGGCACTTTAGTAGGCTGGCTTCACAGCTGTTAAAACAATTCGTTACGTACTGTACACTTACACAGCCACGAACACATCGCATTCGTAGAGTTACGCCTACAAATTTATATGAAGCATAAATTTAATAATGTAGATATTGGTTAAAATGGCTAAGGCACTGGATGACTGGACTCGCACACCAAACGTCCCAGGATCGAACCTCACCGCAAGCATTATCTTTTTGCATGATTAATAGTAGATTGTATCATAAGGGAGCAAAATAATATTTTTAGTAGAATCCTGAACGTAGCGAGGGATTCAAAGTACGTCGCCCGAGCCAAAAATATATATATTGCGCCCGAGTGATACACTCTACTTTTCATCACCCACTATGAGAAAATAAAAGGCGCCTCATATTTTATTGTAATATTATTATTTAATAAAGCATAGAGTAACAATTATATTGTGAAATTAAATAGTAGGTATCTAATAATAAAACAACTAAAAACTTATATTTGAGACATTTTCGCAATTATGAAAATTTATTGTTACAGTTTTATTAGGATTAGAGATTGTTGTAGATTTAATATTCTGCGTGTTTGAAATAATGTCCGAATCTGGCTCATTTTGAGGAAAACGTGAAGGTGAATCTCGTTGTTTGGATATAGATGGGCGCGGCGACAGTGACATGGATGGATTAACTGATGTTTTCCACGATGCGTTCTCATGTTTTCGCCTTGTTCTCAATGGAATCTTCTATATACCCCTCTGCTACATACAGCACTCGACTTCCATCCTCCATGTCGCTTGAGAACAGTTAAGTCCGCTCCAGAATCTGCCAAAAAGGTAGCAGAAGTACGACGAAAACAATGTCCTGTATACAGCTTGATATCTGGTAACTTCAAATAAGTAGCGATTTCTTGTGGCATGTTAAAACTTTTATTTTTTCCCATAACTTGTTTGAAGCGCTTGCCATTTTGATAACGGATGAAAATCCGATTGGTCTTCATATCAGCAGGAAGCAGGTCCAGGTATTTCTGTACAATAGTTTTTTATCCTCCTTGAATAACGAAGGATCGGTCAATTTTTGTTTTTGTGTCTGTCAGCTTTACTAACAGCAGTAAATCATGCGAGTGATTTTCGACATCATCCAAAGTTATTTTTAAAAGTACATTGCCACGACAAGCTCCATGTACTCCGAAAATTAAAGCCATTTTTAACAAAATCGAATGTGAATAAGACAAGTATATAGCGAAGTACCTACAGGCAAAACAAAGAGATTCACCGTCACATTTTACTCAAAATGAGCCGGATTCGGACATAATTTGAAACACGCAGAATATAAAATCTACAACAATCTCTAATCCTAATAAAACTGTAACAATAAATTTTCATGATTGCGAAAATGTCTCAAATATAAATATAAGTTTTTAGTTGTTTTAAGTATTATTAGATACTATTTAATTTCAATATAATTGTTACTCTATATTTTATTAAATAATAATACACTTCTGGACACATCTATTGGCCCACCTTGTATTTTCGGGTCGGGGGGATTTCGGGACCGGGACCGCGGTCCCGGATTCCACCTGTATTTATTTTTGAGTGGTATTTTGGGACCACAAATAAAACAAACGAAGTTTGTATTGGGAAAGTACAGTCACCCAAATTCAGAAGTTACACGAATAAAATGAGAAAATTAATGGAAGATGACCGATGAAGTTGTGGGATGTGGATAGGATAGGATATAGGTTATAGGAAAAAGGAAATACATAGGTCAGGAGTACATACCTTACGATTTCTGGTAGGATCCTGGTGGTGACATGAAGATTGTTCCTGAAATGCGCTCCTTCGAACTGGAACGGAGGGACTTCGTCGGGAAGTCACTCCAACGATAATTCGATGAACTACCTAAATACGATGCTACACGAGCTGTCAATAGCTCATGTCACCAATAGATCGAGCGAGGGTTACGATAGTTGTAGACGTCTCGCTCACACACAAGCAAAGGTTTTTGTCCAGGAAAAAGATAGGAGAGGTTTCAATACCACCAACCTATCCAAAAATTAATTCTGTTTGCCAACCAAAACAATATTGTTAAACTAGAAGTTCGTTTTCTGGCGCAACCAAGCCTTGTATTAAAATTAAACCCAAAAAAATTAAATAAAAAATACTCATTACGAAAAATAATAACTTTAATCTTGAGTATTTAAAAATCAAATTAAAACAGTTAAATTGAAAACATTTCTGCTTTTATTCCCTTAAATCTACACAATTGCACAAAAGTCACCTCTTCATGAGAAACGTCAACAATAAACTTAAAAAAACTTAACTTTCTTAACAAGCATAAGGCAGCGGTCATAATTATTGCAATTATTGAATATCATTCGCCTTAATACAGAAAATATTAAAACGTAGTACGAAATACTACAACATTTTTTATAAACATATATAAACTTAGCTTTCAGAATAGTAACAATATTTTTACTTTACATGTTACAAACAACTATCCTTTTCTAAGTCAACTAATATTATATTATGATACAAGTAAACTAAGCTGTTGTTTATTACACACGAGGCTGTGGTTTGCAGGCGCAGGCGAGGGCGTAATTCAGCCGAGTGTGTAATGACCAGAGCTCACGAGTTTCACACGACGTTTTTCAACACATTACAAGCAAGTGTGTTAAAAATAATATTACCTTTTATTTTGTACCGGTAATCAAAATATTATATCAGCGGTTTCGTTAACTGTACTTTAACTTCTTTTTTCTTGTGGTCCCAAAGTACCACTCAAATATTATATAGGTGGAATCTGGGACCGCGGTCCCGGTCCCAAAAGCCCCACGACCCGTATTTTCAGTTTCGTTTGGTCCTAGCTAAAATTTTATATTAGGTCGAGCAAAAATTTTTTATGCAGTTTTGAACCTGGCACATTCACAATTTCATTCAATAGTCTTTTTTTGAATTTTGAACACAGAATTTAAAGAAACAAAAGACAATTTGGAGCCTGTTTGTTGATATCAAACAATCGAATACTAAGAAAACTTGGTTTTATTGGTTTACTTGGATTTAATTCTTGAAAAAGTGATTGATATCTTTGGTTTTGCAACAAACATTACTTATTCTTAACATTAAGGTGAGGTTCTATCAATAATCTATGGATACTTCACCTGAAGTCGCCGCCCAAGCTGTGGCACTTATTCAGGCCGGACACAGCCAAAGAAACGTGAGTGCTCAACTTAATTTAAGTCGATCTGCGGTCCGAAATGTTTATCGGAGGTACCTAGAGACTGGCGGCTTTGTTCGTCGCCAAGGAAGGCCACGATCTCGGGTCACAACTGAAAGGCAGGATCGATTCATCGTGACGACCAGCTTGAGAAATCGTCACCCTACCTCTATTGAGATACAAAACCAACATCGCGACTTCCACGGAGTATCTGTGAGCGCTCGAACTGTTCGGAGAAGGTTAAAAGAACGCGATATGGTACCACACAAGCCAGCTAATGGGCCCAAACTAACGCGAGCCCACCGAACAGCGCGCCTTCATTTCGCACGCAGTCATTTAAATTGGACACAGCAAGATTGGAGCCGTGTACTCTTTTCTGATGAGTCTAAAATTGTGTTACATGGCAATGATGGAAGGAAGAAGGTCTACCGACGTAAGGGAGAGCGTTTCGCACAATGCTGCTTTGAAGAGAGGGTTGCTTATGGCGGTGGCTCATGGACTGTCTGGGGCGGTATATCCGCGAGCGGCAAAACTCAACTTGAGGTTGTTACAGGACCACGGCTGCCAACATTAAATGCTGAAAGGTACATTCGTGAGTGCTTAGAACCTCACGTGATACCATACGCGGACTATGTGGGCCCAAATTTCCTTTTTATGCATGATAATGCAAGAGCCCATGCGGCCGGCATCGTCAGGGAATATCTTCGGGATGTAAACATCACAGTTATGGACTGGCCAGCCAGAAGCCCAGACATGAACCCCATTGAGCACATGTGGGACGAGCTAAAAAGACGTGTTAGGGCTCGTCAGCCAGTTGCCCAGACGATACAGGAGTTGAAAACTGCCATAGAAGAGGAATGGGAGATGATCCCTCAAAATTTCATAGAGCGGTTGATAAACTCTATGCCTAATCGTATGAGAGCTGTGGTAGATGCCCATGGAGGCAACACGCGTTATTAAATTAAACCTTTATTTGATAAAACATGTTTTTTATTCAAAAATCAATTGCCTTTAACAAGGCGCATATCCGACTTGTTAGGCGTAGCTCCATGTCGTATGGTATTCTGAATTCAAATTTAAAACAATACGATCGAAAAAGATGGTAAAATGTATCAGGTTTAAAACTGCATCAACAGTTTTTGTTCAATCTAGCAATCATATTTCGGTAGGGGCCATCGAAACCTAAACTCTAAGGTGGGCCAATAGATGTGTCCAGAAGTGTATTACAATAAAATATGAGGCGCCTTTTATTTTATCTTAGTGGGTGATGAAAAGTAGAGTGTATCACTCGGGCGCAATGTATAATTATATTTTTGGCTCGGGCGACGTACTTAAAGAATCCCTCGCTACGCTCGGGATTCTACTCTAGATTCCCTCGCTTCGCTCTGGATTCAAAAAAGCGTCCTCGCCGTAAAAATATTATTTTGCTCCCTTGTCATACAATCTACTATTTTTCAATTTGTTGAATTTTGGTTTTTGTGATATATCTCATAATAAGAACATTAATCGAGAAAAAAATATATTGAAGTAAAAATTAAACAATTTGTAATAAGAAATCAACAATATTTATTGGACTAGGTTTTTTTAAAATTAGATAAAATTACAAAGTATATAGTTTTGTGCATGACAAATATTCTAATTCGGACAAAAATTCACATTATTTTTAACCGACTTTCGAAAAAGGAAGAGGCTTCTATGTTCAACTGTATGTTTTTTTTTATGTATGTCCGCTTTTTGAGAAACTGAACAAAAACGAAAAATACGTTTACCTCGATGACGTTTTGGTGTTCTCCAAATGTTTAAATTCCACGTTCCATGTTATTGGGGTTTTTAGTTCTGGGGTATAACAACTAAAAAGTGAAAAATAAAAAACTTTTTTACAAAACAATCAACCGACTTCCAAAAAAAAAAATACACTAAAAATTAAAAAAATAACTTTAATTTCGGAAGTCGGTGTCAAATAACGAAGAAGTAAAATACAAACACCGACTTCCGAAATTAGTTATTTTTTAATTTATAGTGTATTTTTTTTTTGGAAGTCGGATGTTTTAATTTGTAAAAAAGAGTTTTTTTTCATATTCAAGTGGGTAAATTATTTGTTCATGATATGAATAAACATGTTAGTAAGTTAAATATTAAGATACAGGTATCCTAAATTGTAATCTCACTAACAATAACATCACTCATCTGTAACAAATTTAATTACTCCCTGATATTTTTTTTAATAATACCCGATTGCACTAGTTCACCGTGATCCATTGATGATAACCATCCCCAAATGACAAATATCCCAAAGTAATGCGGCCACTAATATAGACCTGCAAAAGAATATTTTTTTATTATTATAGCGCTCACGCATCTTTTCGCCACAATATTTTGCGACCGTCCTTGTCTGACTTAAAAACATTTTTCATCACTAAATATACTTAACTATAATTTTTGCACCAATCGAAATTCAAATATTGTCTTGCGAAGCGTACCCTGTTTTGCCTGTGAGTATTTGTCAGGCAGCTCCAGGAGCAAAAATTGCTTGGGGGCGCTTGAGAGAAGTTCCTTTGACCCGCCCCCCACTGTGACAAAATCCTAAAATTCAGGTAACCGAATTCTAAACCCAACGTCACTACTCGTCATGTCATGTTTAGTCGCCGTGGAACGAGTAGTGAGAATATGCGTAGCGGGCCAGCGTAGCAACTATATCACGGTGCCGCGTATCTGTCTAAGTAAATGCAGCCTTTGGTCCCGGACTCCCGGTTGGCGACGATCAATGCTTCACAAATCTGCATAACGATGGGCCCTCAATTGCATAGTTCGTCTCTGTGAACAATAATAAAATATTGTTACAAAAAACAACAATCAATATCATGTGGATTTAAACCTAATATTAAACTTCTTTCTAAACATAATAATGGTGCGGATTCTGTTTTCTACGAACTAAACTTAATTTAAGCTATTCCTATCTTTTTCTCTCTAATAAAACAAGAAAGAGACGGACGTAAATTAGAGCTGTCAAATTTAGTTGAACTAATATTTCCATACAAATTAAGTGTACACGTAAAAACATGTCGATTAAAAACACGGTGATGCGCAAGGCGTAAACTACGAGTAGTTTGACATCTTTAACTTAGTTCATAGCTATAGCCGTCCTTTTCTCGCACTGCCTTTTAGTAAAAGACAGCGATTCTCTAATTTTAGTTTAGTTATTATTAAGAGAATCGGCACCAATAACATTTTGTTACCAATATCTTCGTATTGATTCACAAATAAAAGCAATTCTCAAAACATGCAGGATACAATGTTTAAAAACGTAACGAGAACCCGATAGTCAATAGCATTATGAGTATGACGATGAGCAACTTCTAACATTTGTATGATTTGTAATTTTTAGAGGGTAGACAATTAATATATTTCAACCCAAATATAAAGAAGACTTGCTAATAGTAAAGCAATGAAATGAACAAACCAATTTAAAATATTTTATTAAAATATACAAAAAAAAAAATTACAAAAAAGCAACAACCGACATACAAAAAAAAAATGGTTTTATAAAACCACGGTAAAAGTGAAACTTTTTTTCAAATTATAGACATTTAACTAAAAATTTTTGAAATAATATTCCATTAGGGGTGTATAAATCGCTTTATCAATCTTAATTTTATACTTGGAAAATTGGAATGATAATGGGAAATAATAAAAGTAAACTAAGTCTCCAACTAATATTTTTATTAAACTCTGTGTCTTAGCCCTGGATAAAAATATTGATTGAAAAGGATTAAAAATGATGAAATTTGAATACTTTCAATTCTTTTTCATGTAGGTATATATAATATACGGTTTACATGGGATGACTGATTCCCAATACTTTTCAATCAATATTTTTAATCAGGGAGAGTACGACATACATAATAATAAAATTCAATTCCTTTCAAGCACTCAAAATTGAAATAAAACCATAAACAACAACATGCACCAGCAAAAAGTTCTAACAATTCTAATAAATTTGATATAAAAACTACGTTTACTCACCAAGATCTTTTTTCCTTTTTCTATAACGCGTGCACGTGCTCTGTCGGCGTTCTGTTTTTTTCACACCGCACCTCACCACCACCACATCACCCACCACCCACCACCACATCACCCACCACCCACCACCACAACCCCACCCACCAAAAAAACTATCGAAATGTGGGTATTACCTACGGGTACGCGTCTGTATATCCTTCAGTTAATAAAGCTGTTTTTTTTTCATAATAACAGAAAGACAAAAAGGATGCCCCCTGGCTATGACGAGGACAAACTATGGGCAGCTAAGTATCTGTATGACAGTGCATTCCACCCCGACACTGGTGAGAAGATGATCCGGTACGGACGCATGTCTGCGCAAGCGCCTATGAACACCCTCATCACTGGATGTGAGTAATAATAATTTATCAGTCTAGAACAGGCCTCCCTAGGTTTGACTTCGGCCCCTCGTATGCGTTCCAAAGGTCTGGCATCCCTGAAACCTGAGGTAGGTATATGCCTAAATAATGTTTAAAATAAATATAATAAATTATAAATTGATAAAGCAGAATTATAAGGATCGTAACAGATGGTGTTCTGTACTTCCTGCATGAGAAAAAAAAACATGAGTTTCTGATATTGTATTTCAGGCTACCATGACCCATGGCTGACTTTTAATTGTGTATTTGGGACATTTTAATAAATGGCAACGGCTGGGATACATTCTCACATTACCTACTCATAGATCGGCTGGCCTGAAAGTTGGACTGGTGGAAGAGGTGGAACAGGCTATACAGGTTGACGACTGCTTAGGGTGAGGTACCGGGTCCCAGGTCGGCGAAAGTTTTATAAGGTTTTTACATTAGGAATTTTCAGTAGCCGCCCGGAGTTTGGAAGTTGGTGGTGAGACACCCGCGTTTCTTAAATACCATATATTGTCGTTGTTCCTGCTGCGCCTTGTTTCTCCCCGGTCGAGTCGGGATTGCCGTCCCTTTCCCATCGGACTACAGGAAGTGCATCGGTGTTTCAGCACACACTTTTTCACTATCATATTTCCTGCGTACTCCAATCCCATAGTCAAAATTATTAATATTTATGAGTAGCTACTTTGACCAGACAGATTGAGCTATAAAAGTGACCCCTGTAGAGCAAGGAAGTACAATATTTTAATTTATTTTTCAGGCATGATAACGTTCTACAAATCAAATTTGGCCACCGTTTTCTGGCAGTGGGCCAATCAAACGTTCAACGCTGTCGTCAATTACTCGAATCGTGCTGGGGACGCAGTCATCACCCCAAAGTAAGTACTTCAATTGTTTTATTTATTTTGTAATGAGCCAGCAGTTTTCAGGCAACCTATTCAGAATAGAGTTCAGAAGAAGCAAGTTCACTCATTATTTCAAGGCTGACGCCTTCTAGCTTCTAGAGGATAGGGTAAAGAGTGAACAAGGCTAGTGGCCCCGACGGGATGCCGGTATTTTTTTTTTAGAACTTGTGCGCCTGAGTTGTCTGCGATTTAACACGCCTATTTAAAAAAAAATCCTCATATATACTACAGAATGTTGTCATATTTAAAAGAAAAAACTTTTAAGCAAAAAAATTAACCGACGAAAAAGAACTAAAAAGCAAAAAATAAATAAACCTTTTAAGTCTTGAGTAATGAGCTTATTTACCTACATAAAATATCAAATTTTATATAAACTAATTTTGAGTATCATCTTTTACCACTCTGAGGCTAATTTCTAATTCTTCATCATTCCTCTTGCCACTGAGCTGATGATATAACCATCCTTACATGAAGTTCCCAGGATATTGACCAGTTGAGGTTACCTCCAATATTGTAAAGACGTCTTTTCTTCAAAGCATATTAAGTGGTATTTGTCACTAAAACCAGTTTTTATATCTAACTTCTATTGTTGAGGAAAAGGTATGGTTTCCATCATCAGCTCAGTTTCATGATGTGATGGTTCTTAATGCAAATACCTGATTAAGTTATGAAAAGTAAACAGAAACAATATTCGTGCCCAATTTTCGAGGTTTTCTCTCAATTTTATCAAGATTCCACAGTCAGATCCTGACTTCCTTGATATGGGACCACCCTTGAGGTATACCCTATCTATCAAAAAAAGAATAATCAAAATCGGTTCATAAATGACGGAGTGAGGGCTGAACATACACAATTAAAAAAAAAAAATATATATATATAGAGAACCTCCTCCTTTTTTTCGTCGGTTAATAAAAAGGAAGAAGTCAAATTCAATTCTTATACACATTAAACAGGATGTTACAATATCTTTAAATTGAAACGGAATCAATAATATTAATTATCTGTACAAAATAATCAAATCTAACAAAATTAAATCAAATAATGGTTTTGCGGCCATATGTAAGCCTACCTACCTCATGGATGGGCCTGCTTCAAGGGACTGACTAAAAACAGCCTACCTTAAATATCTTATTGGCGATGAAATTCTAATAAATACACCCATTTTTAACCGACTTTCGAAAATGAAGGAGGTTCTATGTTCGGCTGTTTGGTGTTTTTTTAAATTTTTTTATTATGTATGTTCGCTGATTTCTGTCAGTTGTGGACCGATTTTCTTCATTTTTTTTATCCGAAAGTATATACTCCCGAGGTGGTCCCATATGAATTTTATCGAAATTGCTTCAGCGCTTCTTGAGAAACTGAACAAAAACGAACATATACGTATACCTAGATGACGTTGTTTTCTCCAATTACGAGTATGTTTAAATTCCACGTTCCATGTTATTGGAGTTTTTAGTTCTGGGATATAACAACTAAAAATTGAAAAATAAAAAAACTTTTTACAAAAAAAAAACAACCGCCTTCCAAAAAAGAAAATACACTAAAAATTAAAAAAATAACTTTAATTTCGGAAGTCGGTGTCAAATAACGAAGAAATAAAATACAAACATCGACTTCTGAAATTAAAGTTATTTTATTATTTTGTAGTGTATTTTATTTTTTGGAAGTCGGTTGTTTTTTTTGTTAAAAGTTTTTTGTTGCATAATATTGACCTAATGTTTACCTACAAAATTGTCACCTAAATGGAAAAAGTCTCTGGTTCCTGAAATAGAGGTACTCTAAACAAGCTCAGAAGTCAGGGTTACATTTACTTGTAAACCCGTGTTGTGCCAATAAATTATTACTATCTTTTTATTTTGATATTAATTTCCAGACAATTAGTAGCGTCTTACTGTGCTGCGTGTTCGGGTGCCTTGACTACTGCCTTGTTCCTCAACAGCAAAGTTAAGGTAAGAATCCTTTCTCATGTGAAACAAACAAACTCGCTAAAAACCCTAAAAATGCTAAATACATTATTTTGTTTTTATAAACGATGAAAATTCGACGCGCGTTTGTTAAGTAAGTAGATAGCTAACGCAGTGCAGTGAAAAACTTGGTGCTTGCGATAAGTGTATTTTGACAGGAGAGGAAAGCACTATCTTGTGTAAATTAAGCGTAATTTCTTCTGTTTGCTCTTAGAGCTATGCACGTTCTTTCTAAACACGCTTTACGAGCTAATTTGGGAAATGAACAACTTTTTTCAAGGTAGTCATCATCCTGTATTTATTATGAGCTTTACAAGGTTTCCACTGCACGGCGACAATAAATTTTGCAAACGGCAAGTTGCAAACTGCATAATTTACCACATTTACCAGTTTTACCAAATCACATATTCACTATCTCAACGATAAATGATAAATGATGTTTATTCAGTAAATAGGTTACAAGGAATACTTTTACACGTCAATGTTTTTTGTCAGTTTAAGCTAGATGAGGCCGGTGTTTCCTAACTGACTACCCTGAGAAGAAACACCGAAACAAACTCAGAGGTCAAAGTCGCTTTTAAAGTGTTCAAATCCATAATGTGTACTGGTTAAATCATATGAGATCGACGAACCATGTACGTTCATGTCTGGGATGAGCTTTTTGAAGAAAGCAACACACAAATTCGAGTGGACCTGTCCAGACAGTGCAAGCAAATGTCAGTCATCGCGAAGCTCAACTCAGAACTTTGAGGAGCTCAACGAACCGACGAACAATACCAAAGTAAGGACATTTGAGTAGGCCGCAAAAATACTCAAACTGCCAGACAATCATAAAATCTACATGAATATAACGACATACATAGTTCTCGCATTCACATTATTCTATATGAGGACCATGCAGCAACGCCAATAAATTTACGGGCAGGTGTATTTTATTATCAAAACGATAGCTTATCGCGTACTTTTCTAAAGTTAACTGCTATTTCGGTAGTGTCAACACTTCCACTTAAATCTTATCAAGTAACATATCTAAACGTCACGGAGGTGTGTCATATCGTGTGTTGTGTGTTGGAAAAACCGTGAGATTACGAACTGTTTACATTGAGAAGCACGCCTTTTATAGAATTAATTTTGATGAGGCTGTCACGCGAGGTCGATATTTGAAATATGATTTTATTTCTGGGCCTTATTTATAAAAACCGGCCAAGTATTAAGTGCGCCAAATGAGGGAATTTCCAATAAAAAAATCTGATTTATCAATATATTATTATTTGTAAGTCAAAACAACCATTATCACCAAATTTCGAGTTCATAAGTCATTCGGAAGTTAAAAAAATCTTCGGAACAAAATTTAGTGACAGACGACTGACTGAATTTAGAATCCGCCAATCACTATTTAAACTCAGCATATGCAAGAAACCATTTCAAAATAACAGAGAACTAATTTTCAAAAAAGAAATTGAAAGGGCGGTTATGGAAAGCCGACTTCTGAAAACTGGAAATGAAGATTTTTTAATTGTCATGAATACCTTACCTACCAGAAGAAAAAGGAAGTTACCTATCGTGTTGATCAAATGACGGTTACTTTACAGGCTGTAACCGAAAGGTGTGGTCATATTTTAAGAACTGCATCTGCCCATCGATATGAACAACTTTCTTCAAGAAAACCTGAGGAACTTCTCAAAAAAAATTTTTACCTTCCATAGAAATATTGATCAGCTGATGATAACTATGTATGGAAAATCCAATTTATTTTTTTGGGAATTTTCTATTTTTTTTTAGAGAAAATTGTTCATATCCATGGACAGAACCGGTTCTTAAAATATGACCACACCTTTCCGTTACACCCTGTATAGCCTATAACCACAGCAAGATCAGCAAGTCCGTCATGGTCCCCCAATAGGAATACTTCTCTAATAAATCATATTATCTTCAAAGAAGAATACTTGTGTTAGTTATCATTACCACATCACAAGTCCTCAGTGACCTATAGCATCCGAGTCGTGCTTGACAGATTTGCAATAGTGTGTCATGGAAGTTCACTTAACGATTACACTATAATGGAAATAGTAAACAAAAACATTGCACTTGTTATGTTCCTATGACGTCAGAATCCTCCTCGTTTGAAATAGTACTACGTAAGTACTATGTGTTGCGATATGATAATTTTATGGTTCGTCATAGTTAGATTAACTTAGATTTTATATAAATTGTATCCATAATTTCGATTCACTAGGTAGAACGGCCGTAGGTAGTCTCGTAGTGGTTAGAATAATTAGAATAGTTAAGGTGCGAATACACGGGCAACTACATTGCTTAGTTTTGGGCAATCGTAACTGCACTATACCATCTAGCCAACATGTAGCAATTGTTGCTTATAGAGACGTTACAGCCTACGTGCTTAATTGGCCATTCAGTTAACAGCCTAGCTTGATAACTAAACGGCGCCGTTCAACTAGCCGCCCGAATGATATATGGCCATTCAATCAAACAGCTAGGCAAATGACTTGGTCCGATAACCATTCATCACTTGCCTAGCCCATACATTTGAGAGGCTTTGGCAAGCCGCAAAATAATTTTTGATTTGCGTTCAGCCAGCAATGTGCTGACGACCGTCGTAAATAAGATAAGCCGACGGGGCTCCTATTTCTGTCTGCAGGGTTTAAAGGAACCTACCATGAAGGAGATATCATCATATCTTTTGAACCTAACCTGGCCGTGTCGGGATGCCCTAAGCTTTTTTTCGTCGCACGTCACCCTACTCTATGAATGGCCTAAATGTTGTATTAGACGCATCGAGTAAATATTATTCAGGCTGCTTGTTGAACCCCGTTTAGTTTTTAGGCTAGTCTGTTAATTGAATGACGAATTAAGTTAGTTGTTTGCGACAAAGACACCGCTATGCGTTACTTTTTGTAATGTTTGGCAACTATCAGATAGGACAGGTTCATAATCACAGATTACAAACCTACATTTTTCTTTCTTGATCTGATCGTTACTTATATGAAATGTTTTAAATCCAAATAAGCTATACTGAAGTTAAGTACTCGGCGGTACTTAACTTCAGTATAGCTCTTCGGAGCGAGATACCAGATAATATGTATCAAGAAACCTATAAATTTTTAACGACACGGTTAGCGCAGTGGTTGAGTGATCGGCTACTGCGCTGCGTGTCGCGGGTTCGATCCCCGCACGGAACAAATATTTGTATTTCCTACAGATAGTTGTTCCGGGTCTGGGTGTCTTATGTATGTGAGATTTCATGTTTGTAAACGCACCCACGATACAGGAGTAATTCCTAGTGTGGAGCAATGTTTTATTTAAAATAAAATAAAAATAACTACATAGATAACTTCAACATTAATGGTTTGGTATCATCTTGATATTACCTAGAGCAACTTAATAAACTAGATTGCTCCATCACCTTCGGCAACTATTACCTGAAAAAGTTGCCCGTGTACGCAGCTCTGCCATTTATTTTCAGTTACCCATTGTTTTTTGTTTTTTTTTTAATCATTGTTTTGGTAAGCATTAACTATTGTAATTTTATTATTTTTCTACAATAATTTCCAGGGCATGAACCCACTGTATGCTCGCTTAGTCCCCTTCGCCGCCGTGTGTGGCGCTAACTTCATCAATATACCCATGATGAGGAGCACGTAAGTACACTTTTTATGTTAAATTTATATTCAAATAGCAGCTATACGATTGAACAAATTATCAAAATTGTGACAAACAAATCTAAATTAGTTAGTAAAAATCGGTAAATTAACTTGATACCTAATGTCTGAAACAAAATAATTGCTTATCCAGCCTCATTAAAAAATATATATTACTGTCTCACTGATACTTACTACAGTTCCAGAATGACATTAAGAGTATCATGACAGATGACATTGATAATGACATTTGGCATATCGAAAAAAATGTTAGGTACGGTTCACATCGCTAGTGGCACTGTCAGCGCTTTGTTTACAAAATTTATTTATTTTTCAGAAAGCTTACAGACTAATTACATAATTAAATACACATTTACATAGACAAAGAAAATTGCTAATTACAAGCTTCCACATATATACACCTAAATAGATACTATTAGTGTTGAACTAAAAAAAAAAAAAAACTAAAAATGTGGCCATAAGTAGCGTGCCAAATATTATTTTATTGTTAATTTGTTTTATGTTAGTAAAATGTTAATTCCTAACCCCTCTCATGTTTATATTTCAGTGAACTCATGAAAGGAACGCCGGTATTCACATCGGACGGTCAACGAGTCGGTAACTCCAAGATTGCCGCAGCCACAGGCATATTCCTCGTTTGCATATCCAGAGTGGGCATGGCTGTGCCTGGAATGAGTACGTATAAGTAATATTAACTAGCTTCTGCCCGCGACTTCTTCGGCGGGGTATGTTGATATGGGAAAAGTATTCTATGTACTTCCCCTAGTCCTAGGCTAGGCATATGTTAAATCATAAATCGATTGAGCGGCTTAGGCCTGAAAACGTAACAAAATAAACAGACAAAGTTATTATCGCACTCTCAGGTCCCGCGCGCGTTGTTGAGAGGATCCGGCAACTGGGACTCGAGGTGGCATTGCACAAGTCCGAGGCCATGTGTTTTCATGGTCCTCGGAACGCGCCACCGTCGGGTTCCCGGATAACGGTAGGAGGGGTTCACATCGGCGTCGAGAGGACGATGAGGTACCTGGGTCTCGTCCTCGACAGCCGGTGGAACTTCGTCGAGCATTTCCGACGTTTGGCTCCCATACTGGAGCGGGCCAGTGCTGCTTTGAAGCGGCTCCTGCCCAATCTGGGGTTCCAAACGCCTCCTGCCGGAGGCTCTACTCGGGGATCGTGCGGTCCATGGCCCCTTACGGGGCACCGGTATGGGCGTGTTCCCTGAGGCGGCGACCAGGTCGCCGGGTGAACGCGTCCCAAAGAGTCATGGCCATTCGGCTCATCCGAGGATACCGCACGGTCTCCTGTGAGGCGGCGAGCCTCCTTGCCGGGCTGTCGCCATGGGATCTGGAGGCCAGGGCCACTCCCAGAGCAGCGCGAGGTGGCCAAACGCCGGGGCGAAACTCTGCCCCTCTTTGAAGAGTGGCTAGAGAGGCGTCACGGCGTCCTCACCTTCCGCCTGACACAGGTTCTCACCGGACACGGTTGTTTCGGGAGGTTCCTGCATCAGATCGGGCGGGAGGAAACGCCCGGGTGTTACCGCTGCGCGGAACGCCCAGAGGACACGGTGGAGCATACGGTGGAGGTCTGCCCCGCTTGGGCGGAGTACCACCGTGTCCTCGTGGATGCGATAGGTGGTGGCGACCTCTCGCGCCCGGGCCTGGTTCAGGCCATGGTACGGAGCGAGAGGGAATGGGAAGCAGTCTCCGCCTTCTGCGAAGCAGTAATGCTCGCGAAGGCGGACGCGGGACGCGTGAGGGAAGCTCAACGGAGTGGCCCTCACGGCCCCGGCCGCTACCACCGCAGGAGAGGTACTGGGCGTACTGGGCGTAGGACGTCGCGAGACGATCTCCGGCCATCGTAGACCCGGGCCTGCGGACGACGAGCAGTGGGTAACTCGCCGTCCGATCAGCACCAGGCTAAATTCTGAAAATGAGTTACCGCGCCCCTGGGCACTCAGGCAGGGAAGGAACAGGGATGGGTTTTAGTCAGTAAGAGTCTGACACGCCCTCCCGCTCCACCCAGAGCGGGAGAAGTCATTGGATGAAAAAAAAAAAAGTCCCGCGCGCGTCAAACGTCAACATCTGACAAGTCCCGTTGACAGTCGGCCATCGTGCAACTACAGACTATATCATGTTCCGCTCGTGTGAACCTTGCCACATGTCTAAAGACTTTGAATAAAAACGTGTGAATCGGGTTTTTTTTACAATTTTTTGGTAACGCAAACGGCATTTTCGCACTGGCGACCCGGGTCGCCCACGGGACTTGAGAGGTATAATTATGTTAGTATAGATGTCTTGGGATAATTCGGAAAGAACTAAAGTAGGTAGATAGTAGAATGGTTGATAATGGGCCTTATTTATAAAAAAAGTTAACCATGTAATTAGTTTAAACACTAACTAGAATGTTCTTAATTCTATTTTTTCTATGGATAATTTGAATTTAGATTATCGCTAATCAGTATTTAAATTAAGTAACACATGGTGAGCAAGTTTTATAAATACGGGTGATAGTCTCAACAAAAAAAAAAAAAAAAACTGGCCCTCTGGGAGTGCCGACAGAAGTGAAAACTTGACCAAAAAATGCCCAACGCGCCTCGCGATCCGCTACGGTAGCGGATCTCATAACGAATCGTGTAGTGATCGATTCGAGATATAAAACCATATATATCTCGAAATCGGTAAGACCAATCGCAAAAATAACCAAAATTTGAGCTGCCTATATAAGGTGTTAAAAAATGAACTCTCGAAACTTTATGGACTGCTTTGGGCCATCGAACTGAATAAAAACTTTTACTATGGGACCAACTTTGAAATCGCGAAAAAAAAATCAGCTATTCCGTACATTTTGACGAGTTTTGCGAACATAATTGTAGGCAAAACATTTTTTAGACCTAAATTTATGTTCGCAAGACTCGTTCAAAAAGGAATTTTGCAATCCGTCTGTTACTGATGTTTCTCACGATAGGCGCGAGGGTTGAGGATCGGTGCTCGGTGTCCACTTGCGGACACACACAATCAAGACACATACATAAAAACATAAAACAAGACATAAAAACAATAGAGAGACTTCTTCTTGCTATTTAGTATAGCTTACTGGCGAGGACAACTGAGGACTGATTTTACTTCCTTTTTATTATTATTATTTTTTTTGTGGGACGTCTCGCAGGTTAGCCTTTGAGGTTGTCGTGTCTGCTTAGCCGGGCTTGCCTGTGTAGGCGTCACCAGGGCGGGGGCAGCAAGGGAAGGCTGGATCAGATTTTCGTTAATTAGGGGATTTACTGGCTCAGCGGCACGTGCTGGCGAGAGACGGGGAGGACAATGACTTAGATTTCGCGACGGGCCTATCCGGCGAGGCCGGAAAATCGGTGGTCTGATGTGTTTTCTGAGGGTACTAGTCTCCCTACGGCTCTCTTGGAGCAGGGTGGTAGCGTCGTCTGGGACTAAAAGGGTATGCCGGGGGCGGCGAATCCTAGATATTTGAGAGGGAACGTATCGAGTAGCCAATGCGATAAGGGGGTTACGATGCTTAGCAGCAGTTTCCAGGAAGCGCTGGGTGGAGCGTTTCATGAACTGCTGCAAGATGGGGATTTTGAGGTCAACATGCAGCTCCTCATTCCTCACAAAGTAGGGGGCATCCACCACCTTGCGGAGAAAGCGGTGCTGCAATGTCGACATCTTGTGGAGGTGACGGGGCTTGGCATGTGCGAACACTGGGCAAGCATAGGTCATGATTGGCCGGATGACCGAAGTATAGACACGCAATTTGCACTTTAGTGACAATTTGCTCTTGGCGTTCAGGAGGTAATGGAGTCTACCTTGAGCAAAGGCGGCCCGCGAGCGAGCCTGCCTTATGTGCTCGGCGAAGGAGAGATGCTGGTCGAGGATCACGCCTAGGTACTTGGCTTGCTTTTCCCAAGGGATCGGCTTGCCGTACATGGTGATCGGACGGGGGGGTACGACCGTTTGACGCGGTCTAGAGTAGAGGACAGCCTGACTTTTCGCTGGGTTTACCTCAATTCTCCATTTCCGGAACCACATGCCGAGCTGGGTTGCGGAGGATTGGAGGTTGAGACCTATCTGTACGGGTGAGCGACCCGTGTAGGAGATGGCCGTGTCGTCAGCGAATAGTGCTAACTGCGCCTTCTTGGGTTTTGGGATATCGCTGGTAAACAGCGTAAAGGCTAGGGGGGCTACCACGGAGCCTCCGGAGGGACACCTGATCTTATGGGGTGGGGGGAGGATAAAACGCCCTCTACGCGATAACGAAAGGTGCGATTCGACAGGAAGTCTCGTAAGATGAGCACGAGACGATCTGGCACTCCTAGTTGGTACAGCGTAAAGATTAAGCCGTTGTGCCAGACTTTGTCGAATGCTTTCGCTATATCGAAGTACAAGACACCGGTCGTATATTTACGCTGGAACCCAGCGCTCATATGCTCGACCATGCGGTAGACTTGTTGGACGCACGAGTGTTCGGAGCGGAATCCGAATTGCTCGTTGGGAATGAGACTCTTAGCCTCAGCAAAATCTTTGAGCCGCTTATAAATAAGCTTCTCGTATATCTTGCCGAGGACATTGAGTAAACTAATGGGGCGGTAGCTAGTGGGGTCAGACTTGGGCTTGCCTGGTTTTGGAATACCAATGACAGTGGCCTGTTTCCACGCTTGGGGGAACATATTATTACTTAGGGCGCCATTGAAGATGGCGGTCAAAAGCATAATAAGTTGGGCTGGGAAGAGTTGAATAGCTCTATTGGATATGTTTTACTTCCCCGGGGCACCCATATTTATGCCCGGAACACTATATAGGGCAAGTAGTGTGGGAGCTCTCTCCCTGTCAGCCAATACATTTTAAGTATTTCACATTTGATCTTGAACGGTCTGACTCCCTGAGAGTCGGCCAATCAGAGGCTCTACATTTTTAAATTCTAATTGACCAATTACAGACTCTACATTTTCTTGCTTATATCATGAACACCTGCATATTTACTTGGCACATATGTATTTCTTCCATAACAACAAGAATTATATATTTATATAATTTACAATATGCATGGCGTAGGTACTATAATTTTACATTGTACATGCTACTTAGATTCTACTTTGTTATATAAACAAACCCGTAAACAGCAATAAAAACAAACCATATTTTTATGTAAGTACATAACTGGTATACAGGGTGTAACGGAAAGGGGTGGTCATATTTTAAGAACCGGTTCTGCCCATGGAAATGAACAATTTTCTCTAAAAAAAAAATATAAAATCCCAAAATAAAAATTGGACTTTGCATACGAAGTGATCATCAGCTGATCAATATTTGTATAGGGGGTAAAATTTTTTTTTGAGAATTTTCTCAAAAAATCACCCGCACACAACACGCTCTTCTATCTGTATTTGTTCATTTTTCTCTTGTAATTGTTTTTGGGTGTGCATAAATAAATAAATAAAGTTGTTCATATCGATGGGCAGATGCAGTTCTTAAAATATGACCACACCTTTCCGATACACCCTGTATAAGCATCATATTGTCCTCCATACAGACACATAACGGACCATGTTATTTATTTAGTGACCAATATCTGACTTTGAAAAATTCCAACTACTGACTCTTATCGGATTGGTCAATTAGAATGTGCAGTCATTCACTACCTGCGCTGTAGTGGAATCATACTTTAGTAAATTTACAACTTTTTTAATACAATTATCAAACATTTATGATTACATGAAACATATTTATACACTACAGCTTATGCTACATAATTCTAATGTATATATGGACTCGAGTGATGGCGCTTCCTCTACACCGTCAATATATGACGAAGTTATGCCCGAACATACATAAAAAAAAACCGAATTGATAACCTCCTCCTTTTGGAAGTCGGTTAAAAATGAAAAACAGTGATAATTTGTGACGCAAGTGCCGTATTTAGGTTTAACAGCAACAACTTCGCGAACTATCGACTGCATGTAATATTTATATGAGTTAGAATTTGTATACTAGCTCTTGTCATGGAATTAGTACTTCTCCCATTATAAATATAGCTTTTATGTTATTCAGATGAATAAGCTATATTATTGTAAAGTTTCATCCAAATCCGTTCAGTAGTTTTTGCGCGAAAGAGACAAACGTCCATATATTTACTCACAAACTTACACATTTATAATATTAGTAGGATATACCTACTACAATTAGGTACTCTCTGCACTAACAGTTTAATTAAACTAACACGTGCAGAGAGTCAGCAATAATATTGTTATAAATAAAACTGCCGATAGATCAATAATACAATTGAAAAATAACTTAAAATAATATTAAACATAATTCGCTATATTATTTTTTATTTTTTTATTTTAGTTGGGTTTGCTCTTGACTCTAGTCTAGATCAGAGGTGACAGAGACAGAGACGTCGTCGTCGTTTTGTTTCCATTAGAGTATTCTTTATGATGTACACCTTATATGTTACAGAAAAACAACCGACTTCCAAAAAAGAAAATACACTAAAAATTAAAAAATAACTAATTTCGGAAGTCGGTTTTTGTATTTTATTTCTTCTTTATTTGACACCGACTTCCGAAATTAAAGTTATTTTTTAATTTTTAGTGTATTTTCTTTTTTGGAAGTCGGTTGTTTTTTTTGTAAAAGTTTTTATTTTTAAATTTTTCGTTGTTTTATCTACTAGATCTAAAAACTCCAATAACATGAAACGTGGAATTTATATGGGACCACCTCGGGAGTATATGCTTTCGGATAAAAAAAGAATTTTGAAAATCGGTCTACAACTGACGGAGAAATCGGCGGACATATATGTATATAAAAAAAAAAAAAATTTTTTTTTATATATATGTCCGCCCATTTCTCCGTCAGTTGTCCAACATACATACAGTCGAACATAGAACCTCCTCCTTTTTCGAAAGTCGGTTAAAAAGATAAATGAAGGAAACATTTCATTGGGTGACATAATGGGCGATCTATAGCTAAATGCAATCTTTTAAAGACAACCTTTGTATAGATTTACTTATCCATTTAATTACAAGCATCTTATTAGTCTTATTATTTCCAGCACTGGTACCAATAATAACAAACACGGCGATCAAGAAGCGTTGGTTCAAACCCTCGTCACTGGTTATCGTCCCGTTCCAACTAGCGCTGGTGTGTCTCAGCGTGACGTTCGCGACGCCGTTGTGCTGTGCCTTCTTTAATCAGAAGGCCAGCATCAGTGTCAACACCATTGAGAAAGAGTTGAAGGTAATGCAAATCATTTAGAGCTTTATAAATTGCATGCCTGCCTAGGTTCAGAACCACGATCTACATCGTGAAGTGGCCATCATCCCGTTACAACTAGCGCTGATATGTCTCAGCGGACGTTCGCGACATCATTGTGTTGTCTTCTTTGATCAGAAGGCCAGCATTAGTTACGACACCATTGAGAGTAACTGAAGGTTAAATACAAATATTTTAGAGTTATTTAAATTGCATTCCTTCCTGGCATCGTGAAGTGGCCATCATCCCGTTCCAACTAGCGCTGGTATGTCTTAGCGTGACGTTCGCGACACCATTGTGCTGTGTCTTCTTTGATCAGAAGGCCAGCATTAGTTACGACACCACTGAGAGTAACTTGAAGGTAATACAAATATTTTAGAGCTATATAAATTGCATGCCTTCCTGGCATCGTGAAGTGGGCATCATCCCGTTACAACTAGAGCTAGTGTGTCTCAGCATGACGTTCGCGACACCATTGTGCTGTGTCTTCTTTGATCAGAAGGCCAGCATTAGTTACGACACCACTGAGAGTAACTTGAAGGTAATACAAATATTTTAGAGCTATATAAATTGCATGCCTTCCTGGCATCGTGAAGTGGGCATCATCCCGTTACAACTAGAGCTAGTGTGTCTCAGCATGACGTTCGCGACACCATTGTGCTGTGTCTTCTTTGATCAGAAGGCCAGCATTAGTTACGATACCATTGAGAGTAATTGAAGGTGATACAAATATTTTAGAGGTATATAAATTGCATGCCTTCCTGGCATCGTGAAGTGGCCATCATCCCGTTACAACTAGCGCTGGTATGTCTCAGCGTGACGTTCGCGACACCATTGTGCTGTATCTTCTTTGATATGAAGGCCAGCATTAGTTACGAAACCATTCAGAGTAACTTGAAGGTAATACAAATATTTTAGAGCTATATAAATTGCATGCCTTCCTGGCATCGTGAAGTGGCCATCATCCCGTTTAAACTGAAAGTATCGACATTCGTTACTTTAGTGCTTTATTAATTGCATGTGGGCCTGGTTTCGAGCTCAAAATCTTCAACTCGATAAGTATGGGCCTTTACTGCTTTTATTTCACTGCTGTATTCACTGCTGTTTCTCAAAACAATTGGAAACCACCATGTTCTCCAAAAATTTGAAGGTAATTTTTGGGATCCACTAATCCGCGCTGAGCCCGCATAGTGGACCAGGTAATCTGAGCTAACGGCAAACTCCTTACCACACAGAGGAGACCTGTATTCCGGCAGTGGGAAAACAATTTTCTGGCTGTTTATATACCGTCCCACTGCTGGGCAAAGGTCTCCTTGTAAGCCTTCGAGATACTGATCTCCCTAAATTAGCTAAATAAAAGAATCAATTGTATAGTTTAATTCTGCCAAACCGGTTGTGTCATCGGTCCACTAGCCGTACGACGATGCGCCGCGTACATGGTGGACATTCCATCCATACCTACGCATAAAATCGTTTTAGGAACACATTCATTGTGCGTACAGCTAAGGAGTGCAATTCCCTGCCAGAGTCTGTGTCTCCTGATAGCTACAACCAGGGGTTTTAAGTCAAGAGTGAATAGGTTACTTCTAGGCAAGCGTGCTCCATCGTCGATCACATCATCGATTACCATCAGAGCCTTTAGACAAAATACTTTTCTATTAACGTTAACGCTAACGCTTCGTGCAAAATGTATGGCAACGACATTACTGGGCGTGAGTCACGTGACAGTTCTCTGTCTAACGCTTCGTGCAAAACATCGTTGCCATACATTTTGCACGAAGCGTTAGCGTTAACGTTAACAGAATAGTATTTTGGCTAAGGGGGCAGATGAGATAGTGGTCAAACGCGAGCCAATAATAATAAAAAAACTATACGGATGTCTGTCGTCTGTGAAACACTGTTGCAGTTCAAAAAATAAATGTTTTATTTTTTACAGGAAAACGTAAAAAAGATTTCTCCCGAGACGACCACATTATATTACAACAAGGGATTGTAAGCAACAATAGTGACCAAGAAACCTCATCAGATAGAATGGCTGTTAAAAAGATTTTGACAAAACGATACAACCGAGTTGAGAACCTCCTCCTTTTCTTGAAGTCGGTTAAAAATGTCATGAAACAATTTTGATGCAATGATGAAGTCGAGTTAGCGACCCCTAACCGGTGGTGGATGTTGTGATCTTAGAGAAAGTGTATTTAAAATGTCTTTTGTTTAAAAGCATTTACTATTTTCTGTAGAATTTTCATTTCATCAATTATTAATTGGTGGAAAAATGCCCTTATTTTTTATGGGTATCCCAAATCTTCAAAGTTTGGAGGATTTGGATCCCAAGGCTTTGTGCTAATAATATTTTCGAGAGACGCTATATATCATGTTATGACTTGTTTTTAAGAATACACTCGTTACTATAAGATATATTTTTGACTTGTTGAATACAACAGGCCTGTTCTGAACGCTACTAAACTGTCCAGCAGTTTTTATTGTTTCTGAATTCATAGTTCAGAATAGTGCCCTTGATGTTGATATTTATAGATCTATTTTTATTTTGTATAACAATCATTTATGTTGTGTTTCATTTTTGAGTTACATTTATTGTGTTAAAGAATGGTTGAAGCATATTGTGAATGTTTTTTTCAAGAGGTTGGTCATAGAGAATTATGGCCACTGTACATGGAGTCGTGGTTTGTAGCTATTTACAATATAATCTGTTTACAGGGACTATTCGAGCGTGTCAGATTTTTATACAGAAGGTTCAACTTGAAGTTCGTCTTATTAATCTCTCTCTCTCTTAATATTCATATTATTAATCTACTACATCCAGATTTTTTTTACATTGTAAAGTAATTTTAAAACACAAACAAGCCAGAGAATTAGCTTGTTTTGTTAGTGTTCACGCTAAACGCAGGTAATGTCATTGCCTTACGTTTTGTACTAAGCTTTATTCCAGCTGCACGCTCTAATCTTTATAGATGATTTTATTTACTTCGGCTTGTGGGGATCGGCAGATTATATTTTTTTCGTGATTCTCACATTTCATACAAAATAAAAAAAAGCTTTTTACAAAAAAATAGAACCGACTTCCAAAAAAAGTGCAAAATAACTTTAATTTCGGAAGTCGGTGTTTCTGTTTGTGTCTTCGCACTTTTTTTGGAAGTCGGTTCTATTTTTTTGTATACCATTTCGGCACAAACCCCTTTCGAACAAAAAAAAAGAATTTTGCAAATCCGTCAATATATGACGGAGTTCTGCCCGAAAATACATAAATAATAAAAACTTGAGAGGTGTCAAGGAACACCCGGATGGAACGAAGTTCCTTTCGATTAATTAGTGAAGGAATTGTAATATAATTTTATTTTTTTTAATTTATAATATTTTTTTTATTATTAACTACGCACACACGCACGCACGTAAGAAGTTATACTTCATCATCTCATCTCATCTCATCTCATCGCAGCTCAGCTCAGCTCAGCTCAGCTCAGCTCAGATCAGCTCAGATCAGCTAAGCTCAGCTCAGCTCAGCTCAGCTCAGCTCAGCTCAGCTCAGCTAAGCTCAGCTTCTGCTTGCAAACTTTGTACCTACCCACCAAAAATACAAGAAGTTTTTATTAGATTGTTTTTCCAACACAATCTTTTTGGATGGACAGCCTCATTAGTGTCGTGACAACTTTTCGTAAGAATTTTTTCCGTCTAGCCCCCTTTCACAACGCGCGATAAGGAACTTCGTTCCAAAAAAATTACAAACATCCGAATTGATAACCTCCTTCTTTTTGAAGTCGGTTAATAACTTCAAACAACCGCGCTCGAGGATGTCAAGACATCGTTTTTTTTGCAACTTTGTAACCCTCCGCTCCCTTACGTTACGCTGAAATCGTCAGATTTTCTAATGTACACTTTTTAGCTAGTACTTACTTAACTTCACTTACCTTAATCTCTGACGCGCTTCAGTTTTTCTGACGATCGTTTTTTTTTACTAATCTGATGGGCTACTTTAGACGCACGGTCCTATACAGGGTGTAACGGAAAGGTGTGGTCATATTTTAGGAGCCGGTTATGCCCATGGAAAAAAAAAAAAAAAAAAAAAAAATATAGAAAATTCCCAAAAAAAAAATTGCACTTTCCGTACAAAATTATCATCAGCTGATCAATATTTGAATGGGAGGTAAAAAATTTTTTTTTGAATTTCCTCGGATTTTCTTGAAGAAAGTTGTTCATATCGATGGGCAGATGCAGTTCTTAAAATATGACCACACCTTTCCGTTACACCCTGTATATAAGGCTTATATATGGTGAAGGTACTCATCAGGATGCAAGGTATCCCTCCTATTTTCATCTGTCGCGCTCGAATAAATCCCAAAACCTACTACTAAGGAGGGGTTTTCATTAAGAATTACTTTAGCAATAATGTGCAATAACATTCCAAAGATATTCCTTTTTTCATAATTTATAGTCTTGTATTTAAATATATATTGTGATGTCAATTTACCTGTGTATAAACTGACAATAATACTGTGAGTAGTAGTTATAGAGAATATTCAACTATAAAGATCATATTATTTGCTTTAATATTGTTTAAGGAGATCAGTTGTAGGTACATTTTTCAACAAATTTCCATTGCTTTTTGTAAATTTATTTTAACTTTATTTGTACTAATAGTGATCGAAGTTATTTTTAATAAATATGTCTTTAAACATTATTTAATATCTACCATGTTACTTCAATTTATTGACAGAATGAAAAAAAAACAGTAACCGTACCAACTAGTTATACTTTTAGTTAAATAAATAAACTGTTATGTAACTTGTAGTCTATTATTTAATTGAGTTCGCAACTATATTCTGATAAGTGTCATCATCAATCTCCTGCCCTTATCCCAATTTATTTAGGGTCGGCGCAACATGTATTTTTCTTCCATACTCCTCTATTAGTCGTCATCTCTGTAGTCACCCCCTTTTTACCCATATCCTCTTTCACACAGTCCAACCATTGTTTTTTTGGCCTTTCCCTATTCTTATAGCCATCCACAACCATACCATACACAAGACTTTCCTCACGACATTTTCTTCATTCCTTCGCATCACATGCCCATACCACGACAACCGATTTCCACACAACTTTTCAGTCAGCGGTGCCACTTTCAGACTTCCTCTTATACAGGGTGTAACGGAAAGGTGTGGTCATATTTTAAGAACTACATCTGCCCATCGATATGAACAACTTTCTTTAAAAAAACCTGAGGAAATTCTCAATTTTTTTTTACCTCCCATACAAATATTGATCAGCTGATGATAACTTTGTATGGGAAGTCCAATTTTTTTATTGGGAATTTTCAGTTTTTTCTTAGAGAAAGTTGTTCATATCCATGGAAAGAATCGGTTCCTAAAATATGACCACACCTTTCCGTTACACCCTGTATACTCATTCCTAATTCTATCCATGCGCGTAACACAACACATCGCTCGGATAAGTGTATAGAATTACAATTTTATTTATAAACTAAATAAAATTGTAATTCTATACACTCTCTAACCATATGTTTGTTTAAATACTGACTAGCGGATTCCAAATTCAAATTCTCCTTATATAGCATTTGGAATTAAGAACCTGCTAATCAGTGTTTAAACTGATCAGGCCGTTATTATTTATTATCAGTACCGCCAACCGCGGTTCCATCATCATCATCTTCGTCTCCGTATCTCATTTCACTTTTTTTATTTATAAGGTACTAGCTGTGCCCGCGGTTTCACTCGCGTTTATGTATCTTTCGTATTTTTTTTTCACGAAATGTATCCTATGTTACTTCTAATACCTCCAAGAATATGTGTACAAAGTTTCATGATGATCGGTTTAGTAGTTTTCGCGTGAAAGCGTAACAAACAAACGTATATTCACATTTATAATATTAGTATGATGAAATCATCAAATGACTCCTCCCGCTGTGGGTGGAGCTGAGGGCGTGTAAGACTCTTACTGACTAAAACCCACCCGCGTTCCTTCAGTTGCCTGTGCCAAGGCCGCGGTGACTCTTACTAACACTCCCGAGACCCATCTCATGTTACTTGGGGTCGCGACAACACGTTTTCTTCTTCCATTGTCCCCTCGACAACCAACCAACATTATCATTCACTCTTTCTTTCATTTCATTTCTCACGCAATCCATTCAATTTTTCTTTGGCCTTCATCTCCATCCATCAACGTCACGATACAATATTCATCACGTTTACACCTTCCCTCATAATCTGTCTTCTGTTTTCTTTTTTTAACTTATTTTATTTTTTTAACTTATTTCAAGACCATGAAACCATTGTATGCGCGACTGGTTCCCTTCGCAGCTGTGACCTGCGCTAACTTTATCAATATCCCCATGATGAGGAGCACGTAAGTACCTACTTGTGTCACCACATATTATAGTATTCGTCAAACTTAATGGCGTGTGCGAAGTTGACTGCGAGTGTAACTGCGCGCAGGTACAGTCAATTCGACAATAATTTATGTCATTGAATGATTTTAGAACTGTGTGGAAGCTGTGTGAATATTTTTTATGGGTGTATGGTGTACCTACTTATTTATCAGTTTGGAAGTTGGTGGTATTCCCACACGCCATTAAGTTTACTACTTATTCCTGGAGTGAACCTCCATTGAAATTATAGCATAGTGAAGGCACTATGCTATATTTTCAATGAATATAGAGGTAAAATATAGAGGTTCAAAAACAGCCTTAATCAAGGGTTTAAGGCCGCTTTTGACCTCGATCTCACCCAATGCTGAGCGATGAATGAGGTCACCGATGGAGCGAGCGAATCCAAAAGATTCCTGCAGCCCTACCATTTTTTTTTTGTAGGGTGGGTAATCATCCTATGACTTCTCCCGCTCTGGGTGGAGCGGAAGGGCGTGTCAGACTCTTACTGACTAAAACTAACCCCTGTTCCTTCCCTGCCTGAGTGCCCAGGGGTGCGGTAACTCATTTTCAGAATTTATCCGCCACCCCTAGGCATGCAGCCCTACCATGACGTCTTAAAATCATCATCTTTTCGGTGAGAGAAAGGGGTAGTGCTATTCGTCCTGTATAACGACGTCTCTCTCTCTCTCACCAAAAAGATGATGGTTTTAAGACGTCATGGTAGGGCACCTGTACCCTGAGTGAGTTTTTTAATTTAGGTACTCGATAGCGTTAAAGTAAACGTCGATTTGTACTAAATCTGTAGTTTTTTTTTTTTTTTAGGGGAGGTGGGAAATCATCTAATGACTTCTCCCGCTCTGGGTGGAGCGGGAGGGCGTGTCAGACTCTTACTGACTAAAACTCACCCCTGTTCCTTCCCTGCCTGAGTGCCCAGGGGTGCGGTAACTCATTTTCAGAATTTATCCGCTACCCCTAGGCATGCAGGCACCGGCCACGATGGGCCCCGACAGTGGTGGCTGACAACATCTCTATGAGGCGCGCGTGGAACACTACGCGTCGTCGACTCACGGGCCTGGTGCTGATCGGACGGCGAGCTACCCACTGCTCGCCGTCCGCAGGCCCGGGTCTACGGTGGCAGGAAATCGTCTCGCGACGTCCTACGCCCAGTGCGCCCAGTACGTCTCCTGCGGTGGTAGCCGGGGCCGTGAGCGCCACTCCGTTGAGCTTCCGTCACGCGTCCCGCCTCCGCCTTCACGAGCATTACTGCTTCGCAGAAGGCGGAGACTGCCTCCCATTCCCTCTCGCTCCGTACCATGGCCTGAACCAGGGCCGGGCGCGAGAGGTCGCCGCCACCTATCGCATCCAGGAGGACACGGCGGAGCTCCGCCCAAGCGGGGCAGACTTCCACCGTATGCTCCACCGTGATAAACGCCGCCTGGTGACAATAACGGGTAGGCACTCCACTTCTTTTTTTAGGATATATTGTTGTCACTCACGTGTCCGTCTGTCTGTCCGTCCGTCGCCGCGTCGTCTGTCAAAATTATGTTACGAAGAATTTTTTAACTGCCCATTGAACTTGAAATTTGGTAATAATGTTTATTAATAGTATTAAGTACTTATACTTTACTAACAGATAACAATATTTGGTACGGAACCCTTAATGTGCGAAATCCGGCACGTACTTGGCCAGTTTAATTTTTCTATACGATTTGACATAAGCGAACGTTTAGGTAAACGCGTTCGAGTGTATTAAAAAACTCACACTAGGCCCTCTGCTCACCCTTGCTTTGAAGGTTCATGGGTCATAGGTGGTAGGGAACACAGCTGAACAGAGGGGTTAGACAAAATACTTTTCAGTTAACGTTAACGCTAACGCTTCGTGCAAAATGTATGGCAACGACATTACTGGGCGTGAGTCACGTGACAGTTCTCGCCGCAGGTAAAGTCGTTGCCATACATTTTGCACGAAGCGTTAGCGTTAGCGCTATTATAAAAGTTATTTGGCTAGGGGGGCTGAGCAGATAGTTCTACACTAGCTGTGCGCATAATACATGTGGAGGAGAAGACTACCTAGTCGGTATTGTAAAGCTTTGGTCTCTTGACGGAACGCACAACGCTACGGTGTGCGGTGCCGGACACAGTCTCTTATGAAAACCTCAAGAATGGTCTTTTGTTTCTTCGCATTATGTCGTCACCGCATACCCAGCGTTGTGCATTTCGATCAAGGGCTTTAGATAGTTTTCTTTCCTATTTGCGAACACACACTGATACTGTTAATAGTTTGTAGTCTGTTTTTTTTGTATCTCTGAGACTAAATTGACATTGTCACATGCAAACAGTGTGACCATCTTCAAAGTACAGATCCTGCCTTACTTTGGTTAAAAACCTGCTAAATCATGCCAAAGCCTGTAGTAAAAAATTGCTAAATATTGCCAACTTTAATTACTGTTGTATTATACCAAGAAAAGTAAAAACACACATAAATATATGCTATATTTTTGGTTTTACATTACAACCTGTTTACTAAACTTACCGAAGACTGGCCACTGAATCCATTCATATATTTTTTACGTTTACTAGTAAATGTAGGTAGCCCGCGAAATTAAAAAAAATGTACGGTCAGTGTCAGGTTGTATCTTGGTCAAAATATGATTCGCGGCCGTAGCAAGTATGTACATATAGAGTTATAATCATTACAATCATCAATAAAACTCTTTCAGTTAGAATTGATGTCAAATGTAGTATTTCACGAAATCATGACATTGAAAATGATCACCATGAAATCTAGTTGGAAACAAAACAAAAGTATATCTCTAGGACTGATTGAAATACGAGTATCAACCAAAAACTCGTGTTTATGAATATTTGTTATGCAGTTTTAAAAAGTTTTAATTGAATGTAGTACACACATTACACGAGAAGTACAGGGGAATCCCCGCAACCCCGCATGCTGGCGAAGTATCTTTAGGGTTGTCATTTTCGAAATTTTGAGTTGCCATAAGTAAGATTTATTTTCTATACCAAAAACTGCCAGGTTTTTAAAACGTCAGCCGATGATGCCAGAGTCTAAAAGAAGAGGCCAATCCTGCCAAAATGGCAGGAACCTGCCACAAATGGTTACACTGCATGCAAATGTCAAATTTACAAATAATGCTGCCAGCCTCTTTTGTGCAGTGTTGTACCTACGATATCGGTTTGTTGAATCGTAACTTTTTATCTTTAATAGACGACTTTTTATTTTTTTTTCTGTTCCAAAGCGTATCATTAAAATTCACGTACGTACACACGGCCGCACGACGCGCTTTACCCGAAAACCATGACATCACCGCCCGCGCGACCTGCGCGTTCGCGGCGATAACAAATCTATAATAATAATAATGAATCAACTTTTTACAGCTCCAGCACCCTCATGAGCCATGTATGTGGCACTGAATCATAGGCCTTCTTGTAATCTATCCAACATGTCGACAGATCTCTTCGAGAACGATGAACCTATTGGCTAATGGCAACATCAATGAGGAGCAGCTCCTTAATACCGCGGGACCCGGCACATGGCTCATGAGGGTGCTGGAGCTATATGTATAAAGTTGATGCAGCCCTGCGCACCTTCCTGATGTCGTGTATGGGGCAGTGGAGGACAATCCTTCACTATCCAGGATGTCGACAGATCCAGGGGAACAGCGAGCCGATAAGGATAGAGCGTGGCATATTCCAGGGCGACAGTTTGAGTCCACTGTGGTTTTGTGGCCCTCAACCCTCTCAGTACACTACTGGAGGGTTTCTACCTGTTGAGAAGAGGTGGTCAGGTTATACACCTCCTTTACATGGATGATCTGAAATTCTTTGGCCCCAACAACTTGCAACTGATGAAGCTACTGAAGGTAACAGAAACCTTCAGTAGCGCCATCAGGATGGAATTTGGTGTGGACAAATGTGCAGTCATGCATGTAAAGCGAGGAGAGATTATGGAATCCGTGGGAGCACAACTCTCGGATTACATTCACCTTAGATCCCTCTGCTCAACCGAAACCTACAAGTATTTGGGTATGTCGGAAGCGTTATGCATCAATGCTGCTGCTGACGTGAAACAGTCGTTGAGGGAGCGCTTCTTTGCCCGCCTGAATAAAGTACAGAATAGTGTTTTATCAGGCGGGAACAAGGTGCGCGCCTTCAACGGCTGGGTCATGCCGGTATTGATGTACTCTTTCGCCATACTCAAATAGACTCAGACGGAACTTGATGCCCTGGATAGACGGGTCCGCACACTACTGATCACAAATCGGATGCATCACCCACGATCATCGGTGATGAGGCTGTATATCCCGCGGAAGGGGTCGTAACTTCTTAAATACTAAGACCCTACACAACCGCGAGGTATGCAGCCTTAGGGAATATTTCCTAGAAAGTGGTACATCACTATTTAAGAATTGCAAAAAACTGACAACCCACGTAATGTCAGTTTAGTCTCCTTTTTTTTGGCGGGATGGAGTTTTTTTGCGGGATTTTCTAGAGTGAAGTTGAGTGGCTGTTTTAATTATTCGGTTATTGATTCCTAGTAGATCTTGTGATGTAAAATTAGTGTAGTTTTGTGTCTCTCAGATGTCTACGCAACTGGACAATATGTGGAATCCTTGAAACAGGCGCGATCTCGGTAAAATGGAGCTCAGAATTTTATTGTAGTATTAACTACCTCAGCTAAGTTTGCCGAGAAGGCTGACTCGACACATTTGTTGCCAAATACTGCAAAATACATTAGAATGTATTATATCTGCATTCTAATGGAAAAATAAATATATTCTGTATCTAATTACTATGTATCCGACTTGAATCTATGGTCGACGACAGAAAGACTTAAATCTACGGTCATGAATAAAAATTAATAAAAAAAAAAGCAGCTTAGTCTCCGAGATAAAAAAAAAGAAATTGGTAGTTCTTCTGACTTGATTCTAGATGAAATGTTTCAGTGAGCTCATGAACGGAACCCCTGTGTTCACACCAGACGGACAGCGAGTTGGCAACTCCAAGATTGCGGCGGTCACAGGCATCTCCCTCGTGTGCATATCCAGAGTGGCCATGGCTTTGCCCGGAATGAGTACGTATTGTACACTTACACTGGGACACGTGAATATATGAGTACCTACGCCAGTTGTAGGGTAGTGGCTCCAGTAAATGAATACTTAAGCAGTTTGCGAACTTCAAAAAAATTATTACTTTATGTTACCTGTAAATCCTGTATTGGTTGCAGCCCGTACCTAGTTTTTAGTGTAAAATATATTTAAAAATCATTTTTAGGTACGTTTTACCACATAAGGTGCACAGTATTTTATATATTTAGCAATAAATCGGAAATACCCCAAACCCCAGTGAATAAACGAAATTTTCTATTAAAAGAACAATATAGAACCAGTGAATGGACACTATTCTTCGTTTATTAATTATACGACAAAATTCGTATTATATGAAAATACTAGCTGAACCAGCAAACGTTCTGCGATAAAAAAATGGGGGGTGGGGGTAGGAGGGTGAAAAATACTTTACGACCTATTCTCTTAGCTATACAAAAAAAAAATCATTAAAATCGGTCGAGCTCGAGCCGTTACGGAGGAGTGCAACCACAAATACCGTGACACGAGATTTTTATGTATTAGATGACCTATCTACTACGTTTTTGTTTATAAGTAAGTATCCTAAATTCTCATGAAGTTAGTTGTTTGGTGGAATTTAGTCGTCCTCATACCGACTAATGCACCAGAGTTCCTGCCAAACCATAAGTCGGGGGCTTGGAATACAAGTTAATTTCTCCCATGCCCAACGAGATGCCTCATCACCTTGTGCGGCCAATCCCACGGCTGCACATCCGCCCATAAAGGCGTGCATGACAACTGCGAGTTTCCTCTTTTTATTTCATATTCAGCCACAAGTTTGTTTGTTTTTTTTTTGTGAGGTGGGAAATCATCCAATGACTTCTCCCGCTCTGGGTGGAGCGGGAGGGCGTGTCAGACTCTGACTGACTAAAACGCACCCCTGTTCCTTCCCTGCCCAGGGGTGCAGTAACTCATTTTCAGAATTTATCCACTACCCCTAGGCATGCAGGCACCGGCCACGATGGGCCCCGTTAGTGGTGGCTGACACTCATCTCTTTGAGGCGCGCGTGGAACACTACGCGCCGTCGACTCACAGGCCTGGTGCTGATCGGACGGCGAGCTACCCACTGCTCGCCATCCGCAGGCCCGGGTACAATTTTCTGATGGAGATCGGTTCTTCGTTCCTCCAATTTCCTAAGAACTGGCCGTTGACTTGCACTATGTATGTATGTCGGGCTGGTTACCGCAACTCCACGCCCAAGGCGCGTATTTTGCGTAAAAATGACTTGACTTGCACTAACTTCTACTTCAGTCAGCAAAACAGCGACGCAAGCTTTATCGCGTCTAGGTCCCAGGATGCTGATCCGGCCCTTACAATTGCTGCCTCGTAGGAGATCATCCGGTATCCCCTTATCACATTGACAGCCACCGCTCTCTGCGTCCGGGCCGTCAGGTTGTATTTCACTATAAGTGCCCCAGGCAGGGCCATAGATTGCTTTTTTTTATCCCCACGTATACTAACGTAACCTAAAATGTGTAGTAGTCAGGCAAGTGCAGCCACAAAAAAACATCTACTTAGGGAACCGCCGCTGAATGTGCGGCCCAAAGACAAAGATGAGTCGAATCGGCTTTGATGCTTCCTTCAACTATGTGTAACTCCTGAGGCCGTGGAATAAGAGAGCCTTAGACTTGTACTAAGCTACTTCGAGACCCAGACACCGAATTTTCCCGAAGAATTTTCGGTGCGTTTGCCCACTTTAGCTCTAGTGTGTCGTCGGCATAACAGATTACGTCAACGCTGTGTGAAAGTGTACCACGCAGAATCCAGTCGTAACCAATGATCACACAGCGGCGGCCCTCGGACCGACCTCTGTGGTACACTGCACGACGACTCTCTCGCCGACTTCATCCTTCGCGGCTCGGGTAGATTACAGCTCTCTCTGTCGAATAGACCCCAATAATGCGAAGGAGGTAGGTTGCACACGGTAATAAACGAGAACCTTCTTTATGCAACTCCAGGGCAGGGAAGGCAAGGAGTGGATTTCTGCCTGCGTCTGTGTTTTCGAACGCATACAACCCTAATTAATCTCTTCAAAGTTAGAGTGAACAGGCTTTTTCTGGGTGGGCTCGCTCCATCGTCGACTCTGTCTCCGTCACCTCTGACCTAGACTAGAGTCAAGAACAAACGCATCTCTAATAAAAAAATTAAAAAAACCTTATAGTATAAAATCTGACTTAAATGTGATGTTGTTCATTCACTGGATTTTATCATAAACCAGTAAATGAACATACCTGCCCCAATACTGGCCAAAAGAACAGAAATCTTCACTAGATTTAAAACAAAGTCGGGTTAGTTACACCATTTATACCTCAAGAACGGCTGGACCGATTTTAATAATCCTTGACCTGTTGGATTTGTCTCCCCCCCCCCGAATAGCAGAATAACTATTAAAACATCGAAAAAATTCACGAAAAAGAATGTATGTGTCGAAAATCACTCGAATGATTTACTGTTAGAGTAAATCATTCGAGTGATTTTCGACATCATCAACAGTTATTTTTAAAAGTTCATTCCCACGACAAGCTCCATGTACTCTGAAAATTAAAGCCACCTGTAACAAAACCGAATGTGAATAAGACAAGTATCTATCGAAGTATACAACACTATGGTTATACTTTAGGTACTAATCCACCATATACATAGTAACTTATTTTTACGGCAAGAAAGACTTTGTCGGGTGCCTCAAGGAAAGTCTCCACGTTTTTGACTGAGAACACATGGATTTTTTAGGTTTAAATCCATCAGACATCCTCTTCAGATACGCTATTAATTTCGAATTTGTGTCCAGTTTTACGTCGTTATTAGAACTGACTGTTGATTTTAGCATTGAGTAGGTACTCCAAAGAGTGGATGGTTGTTTAGTTCTGGTTAAGTACTGGAAGTAGGCCAAAAACACAGATTCTGAAAAATTCTATGTGACTCAGGATAGCTGGACAAATCTTCAAAATAGCTCGCATTTAAGTAGGTCAATAGGGCACTTTATGTGACGGCTAAACACCCTTAATTCAGAATTTGTGACGCTACAGAATCTTACATAATCGATCGAAAATGTGTCCAGCCATCTTGAATTTACGTATAAAAGTTCTGGCTGGCACTTCCGAATCTCAATAACGGGAACGTTTTCGAATATGGTTCCTTTACTAATGTATGACTCAATTTGTGACAGCAATAACGTTTGATTTATGGCGTCACATGTAAGGGTTTTCGAGAAATCAATAAAAACTTAATGTCCAGCCAACCTGAGTTCAAGATGGCTGGACACATGTATCTCCGCTGCCTGATGATATACGGCCTTCGAAATGTGTTCAAAATTTTGTGACGGTCCACGGTGACGATAATGATAACCTGATTTCTTTGGCGCTGAACACTAAGATGTTCCAAATTCAAAAAGTGCGTGGCAAAGATAATTGCGGCGCACTTATAAAGAGGATTAAAAACCACTACTGCCCGCTAAAAGTTTCTTATAGAAAACACCACCTTTGGGTGCACTTAAAGGCGAACCAAGTCGTCCTTTTCGAATAGATGGGATGAAATAGTAGATTGTATCATAAGGGAGCAAAATAATATTTTTACGGCGAGGGCGCGTTTTTGAATCCAGAGCAAAGCGAGGGATTCTAGAGTAGAATCCCGTGCGTAGCGAGGGATTCTTTAGTAGAATCCTGAACGTATCGAGGGATTCAAAGTACGTCGCCCGAGCCAAAAAAATATATTTTGCGCCCGAGTGATACACTCTACTTTTCATCACCCACTATGAGAAAATAAAAGGCGCCTCATATTTTATTGTAATATTATTATTTAATAAAACATAGAGTAGCAACTATATTGAAATTAAATAGTATTTAATAATAAAACAACTAAAAACTTATATTTACATTTGAGACATTTTCGCAACAATGAAAATTTATTGTTACAGTTTTATTAGGATTAGAGATTGTTGTAGATTTTATATTCTGCATGTTTGAAATAATGTCCGAATCTGGCTCATTATGAGGAAAATGTGACGGTGAATCTCTTTGTTTGGATGTAGATGGGCGCGGCGACAGTGGCATCCATGGATGGATTGACTGAAGGTTGCAATTTAATGTTTTCCACGATGCGTTCACATGTTTTCGCCTAGTTTTCAATGGAATCTTCTATATGCCTCTCTGCTACAGCACTCGACTTCCATCCTCCATGTCGCTTGAGAACAGTCAAGTCCGCTCCAGAATCTGCCAAAAGGGTAGCAGAAGTACGACGACATAAAGCTGTATAAGCTTGATATCTGGTAACTTCAAATAAGTAGCGATTTCTTGTGGCATGTTAGAAATTTTATTTTTTCCCATAACTTGTTTGAAGCACTTTCCATTTTGATAACGGATGAAAAACCGATTGGTCTTCATATCAGCAGGACGCAGGTCCAGGTATTTCTGTACAATAGTTTTATATTCTCCTCGGATTCCGAAGAATCGGTCAATTTTTGTTTTTGTGTCTGTCAGCTTTACTAACAGTAAATCATCCGAGTGATTTTCGACATCATCAACAGTTATTTTTAAAAGTTCATTGCCACGACAAGCTCCATGTACTCCGAAAATTAAAGCCACCTGTAACAAAACCGAATGTGAATAAGACAAGTTTCTATCCAAGTACAGGTAACAATAAAATGCGCATTTTAAAACACTATGGTTACACTTTACTAATCCACCATTTACATAGTTACTTATTTTTACGGCAAGAAAGACTTTGTCGGGTGCCTCATTAAGGAAAGTCTCCACGTTTTTGACTGAGAACACTTTGGCTTTATTAGGTTTAAATCAGATACACTATTAATTTCGATTAAGTGTCCAGTTTTACGTCGTTATTAGAACTGACTGTTGATTATAGCATTGAGTCTACTCCAAAGATTGGAAGGTTATTTAGTTTTGGTTAAATACTGGAAGTATGCCAAAAACACAGATTCTGAAAAATTCTTGCCGGCTCTTGCATTTCTCCATTCAATAAAATTACCATAGGCTTTCACATATTTCTTTCGGGATTTTACAGGTAATAGATTATCCATCACATTTCTGGCGTCAGTTCTAATACTTTCAGGAGTTAATTCTATACTTTCACTGTCACTTGAAGAACTCATTTTTCAAAACAAAACCATGAGTTTTTCAAAACAATCCGTGAAAATTGACGAAAACGCGAGCTGTAGTTCGTACGTTTTTAATTTGATTTGTTTTTTTTTATTCAGCTGGCGCCGGCGGCGCGACTATGGGCCTTCGTACCAGCCAGTCTTTATTCAAACAATATTTGCGTTCGATTTCTTTGGCGCTGAACACTAAGATGTTCCAAATTCAAAAAGTGCGCGGCAAAGTTAATTGCGGCGCACTTAAAAAGAGGATTAAAAACTCATTACTGCCCGCTAAAAGTTTCTTATAGAAAACACCACCTTTGGGTGCACTTAAAGGCGAACCAAGTCGTCCTTTTCGAATAGTTATGATGAAAAATTGATTTTCTTATACATTTTGTATGGAACGGCTTTTTGTTTATTCGTCGCCTCAGTGCTTGTGTGTCCTATAGACCAAATTTATCGAAAATGAACTTTAAATGCAGTATTTTTAAGACTTAAATTTCAATCCTGTTGGTTAAGGAAGATTCAAAACTTTTTTCTGTTATAAAATTAAAAAAGTCATAAAACTTTTATTTGTGACACAACACTGTTATGAGAATTTTGTGCTTAATTATTCTATGTCCAGTGTTTGTTTTATATCCTACATCGTAAGAAACGTTGAGTGCTTGAGTGTTCCATGTCCACTCAATCGACCAATCACAGCCCACGACGCCATATTCATTTGGAACGTAGTACAAATAAGCACGCAAAAATGAAAGAGTCACTTAAAGTCACTTTGTCCTATCTGCAATGAGGTTATGTTCTAAGCCCACATTCGTAATTTTATTTGTGTATGTTTGTTCTATGTCCACATTAAAACTGTAAAATAAGGTATAATTCATTAAAAAAAATTGATAAAAATTATAACAATCAATGCGTATGTCACTCATGTATTATGATAGACCTTCAAAGCATGAAATTCAAGATTTAAAAAAAATAGGACAAAAAAGCTTTTCTACTGTAAAATTTACCCAATGATAGATAGGACAAATAAGCACTAGGGCGACCTATTGATTCTGAGGCGGTACGAAGTTCGCTGGGCCAGCTAGCTAGTACATTAATAAAACAGCTCCCAAAACACGAACCAAATAGCATTAAAATAACTTGTGTGTTTTCAACAAAAATATGAGATTGACGATTGCCTAATGAACGAAAGACCGCTCATTCACTGGGTTTTTAACCATTTTTGGTTCCAATGCTGAGACACTACTTAATAATTGAATTTGAAACTAAAGGAGAGTCTCATCTCCCATAGAAAATTACTCCACGTCTGACAGCAAAGGGAAGTACCTCAAAAAATCGCTAAAAATTAATAAAAAAGAAATTAAATTTTAGCGGTTTAAATCCTTACTGGCTAAGATACGAAAAATTTGCTCTGAATATTCGTTCAGGGATAATATATAATTTAGTAAAATCGGAAGATTTTGGTTTTAGAATGACTAGAAAATAATGCAATTAAACATTTCCGCTTTTAATTTTTACTGTCTAACATACGAAAAAAACGCTCTGAACATTAATTCAAGGGTAATTTATAATACAATTTAGTAAAATTTGCAGATTTTGGTTTTAGAACAGCAGGTGTATTACTGAGATTTTTAGAAGTAAAACAGGCTTGTTTTATATGAATGTCGTATGACGAGTAGTAACGTAACGATCATGAGTAGTAATCGTATGTACTCTCATCATTGTGACATGATGAGAGTTCATACGGTTACTAATCATAACTATTTCATTTAACTTCTACAAATATTTCTAGAGTTCTAGGTAATATCAACGGTTCTGTGTTTTCTGTGTGAGAGTTTTTGCGTGATTGACAGCCAAACATACAAACTTTCGCATTTATAATATTAGTAGGATTAAACCGGAAGTACATAAGTTTAAATGCATTTCTAGTCGTTCTAAAACTAAAATCTCTAGATTTAACCAAATTATATACTACCCCTTAACGGATATTCAGAGCAATTTTTTCGTATCTTAGCAAGTAAGGATTGAAATCAGAAGTATACTTTTCTTTTTTTATAATTTTTTTGCGATTTTTTGAGATTCTTATCTTTACTGTCAGACGTGGGGCATTTTCAATGACTATAAAGCCTCTTTTTGAGCCTTATTTATTTGAAACAGATTATTTAACTGTACTATTATTGTAATAAACTAATAATAACTTAAGGCGCTATTAGCTGCCAACGACCTTGAGTGGTTAGCTTGCGTGTTCTGCGCTGAGCTCACGTAACGCGTCGTATGTCCACCCAGTAATAGGACTCGCCCGTCAAAGTAGGCGTAGTTCTCCGTAGACGCAGTTATACCACTTTTAATGGTTTTTATTGAACATCACGTCTAAACGACTAGTATTATTTCTTTAAAAAAAATGTATGTTACTCTAGACTATTTCCGTCGTAATTTGATCTGAGAATATTTGAAAATACATTTTTATAACATGGTGTAATTAATTTGTAAAGTTATGTCTAACGCGGATAAAAAATTGAGAATCACGCAAAAACTATAAATCGTATTTTTATGAAACCTTCACCATTTTAAAGATTATTTAGTTATTTATAATTTAATCTCAGTGTTTTAGTTTAACACTTGTTGTTTTATGTGTAATAAATTAATTTTGCGTCTAATTTCGGACAGCGCTCTTTGATGGGCGAGTCTTATTACTGGGTCGACATACGACGCGTTACGTGAGCTCAGCGCAGAACACACAAGCTAACCACTCAAGGCAGCTAATAGCGCCTGCAAGTGTCCTTGAGCGTACGTCGTGTCGCGTCGGCTGTGTAAACACTTTAGTGCTCCTGGGGCACGCCTATGCCCCGTGCGTGTAACGTTACTATTTGGACGTATGACAGAGGCAAGCAGTTTTATTTAATTTCTTCAATAATTTTGTAATTTATTTTAATAATATTGTTTAAATATGTATATAAACATTATCTACTTCTATTATTGCTGTGATAACATTTGTATTCTGTTCATTTTAAGTACTTAGTACTTATCGATCGGAATGGCTAACAAAGAGTATCAGATAATTTACTGGCTCCGACGAGGAAGAGCAGGATGCTATAGAAGACCTGTTGAGTAGTGAGGATGAGGAGGACCACTGCATAGGAGAACCACAGTCGGAGGAGGACCAGGTAACATCAAAGTCAGCCAACCTGCCGACCGGCCTGCATGTAACAAATGTAACAAGCCTGTTTGCAACGACCATAAATATAATGTATGTATCCAGTGTTACAACCAAAGTGTAAATGATCTCGATAGGTCACGTATGGATGACTAAGATCTTAAATTTAAACTTTCTATTTTTTTCAAAGTTTTGAAGAATGAAGAAAAAAGGTTTTTATTTTTTCATTTTAATTAAGAGGAGCTTTATTTTTTGTTTATGTAAATTCTGGTTCGGACAAAATTCCAGTTCTCTACAACCAACCACTTTAGACACTCATTATTTTGAAATGAACTACTTATGTCATAAGAAAGAATTTTGCCAATAAAATAGGAAATACAGTTGCAATAGGGTATTTTACTCTATATGAGGAAGAAAAACTAAAAATGTATTATTGAGATAGCTTATAAGGCAAAAAGCAGTCGAAAAATGTTAGTTTTAGTTCATAAAATAACAAAATAAATTTTTAAATACAATTCAACGTTTTCAGTTTTTTTAATCTGTTTTTTAATACCATGGAATAGTAGCCGCCATGAAAACACGGCTATGTAAACTATAAAGTGTCAACTGGGGGCCGATTCTACTAATTTACAACGTTAAACGTTCAATTGTGTTTCAACAACCGTTCGATATCGATCCCCGTTCGATAGTTACCTAAACAGTCATTCTACTATTTTATATGCCAACTGAAAACTAAACCGAATCGATTCACAGCCGAATCGTAGCGGGACCGTTCAAGACTTCAAGCGGTTAACCTGTGTTACCGACATGCCAAATAGTATGATTTAATAATACCAGAAAAAAACAACTAACATTTTTACTAAATACGAAAAAGTGTCATTAAAAGTATTTTATATTACAAAAAGATATCTGGGCCATATTTATACTTTTTTCCTATATATTTTATGGTTATACATACAACAATTCAACTTTTTACCTATTAATAACTCGGAAGAACGTTTCGTTTTGTCCCTAGCTGGCCGAAGCTGTGAAAGGAAACGTTTCGGTTATGGGTTTTTGGCGGAATTTTCTCGAGTGAAGTTGTGGCTGTTTTAATTATTCGTTTATTGATTCCTAGTGGTTATTGTGATGTTAAATTGGTGTAGTTTTGTGTCTCAAGTTTCTACACAACTGGACAATAAGTGGAATCATTGACACAAGCGCGATCTCGGTAAAATGGACCTGAGAATTTTATTGTAGTATTGATTATCTCAGCGAAGTTTGCCGAGAAGGCTGACTTGACACATTTGTTGCCAAATATTCTAAAAAACATTAAAATGTGTTAGATCTACATTCTAATGAAAAAAAAAACTACTGATGACTACGTAAGACTAGGCAATATGGTCAAAAGGCTATAGCCTTCCTTTCGGGGTACATAAAAAAATAAGAAATTTCAGTTATGTCAAAAGGATAATGTAAACAAACAGCGGCAAAAGAGTTTTTGGTGGGGTTTTCTCGAGTGCAGTTCAGTGGCTGTTTTAATTATTCGTTTATTGATTCCTAGTGGATATTGTGATGAAAAATTGGTGTAGTTTTGTGTCTCAAGTGTCTACGCAACTGGACAGTATGTGGAATCATTGAAACAGGCGCGATCTCGGTAAAATAGAGCTGAGAATTTTATTGTAGTATTGACTACCTCAGTGAAGTTTGCCGAGAAGGCTGACTCGACACATTTGTTGCCAATTACTGCAAAAAACATTAGAATGTGTTACATCTGCATTGTAATGGAAAAAAAGTAAAAATACACTACTAAAGACGAGGCGGTATGGTCCAAGACCTTAGCCTGCCCATGAAGGGCGAAGGAAAAAAAAAAAAAAAAAAAAAACAAACAGCGGCAAACAAAAACTTTTATGTGCGAGTTCAATAATTAAAATGGTTGATTTAGACTGTGAGTATTCGTTTTAAAATATTACGGTTTATTTTCGGCAAACGAATAAGTACTTACCATTTAAATAATAACCATTTTAGAAAGTAGCAAATGTTTCATGTTAGAGACCCTACGGCGGGCGCTCCGGAATTTTGGACGTATTGTATTTGCTATAGTGCCGAGCGTCCTAGTAAAATTCATTGTTATATAATTTTATATGACGTAAATAAAAAAATGTAAAATTTTATTATGTGACCACATGTTGCATGGCGCATTTCATTTACTGGTAAAAGATTTAGTCTTGCTGCAAGTGTTATTCTGTTCGTACGTAATTTCAGGTCTAGTGGAAGATACCAGAAGAAAATCTACCTCCACATATGGAGGCACAAATTTTGCCGTGAGACAATTGCGGTCCAAAGAAGGACGAGCCCTTGCAAAACGCAAGTAGGAACAATGAGCAGATACATTAAATTCCGAAGACGTAGCCAGAACACCTAAAGATTGGTCGAAGGAAAGTTTTCAAGTTGATATTATCTATTCTTTAAAAATACCAACATGCCAATAATAACAATAATTTTCTATCCATTTCAGTTTTGGAACGATTACAAATTTGTAGGGTGTGGACCAAACTAGCCGAAATAAACCGTAGGGGTACTGGGGGTGGGCCTAGCAGGACAGTACAGTTAAGTCCTCTTGAGGACAGAGTTGCTGCCCTTAAAGGAAGGGATACCAGACAACTTACTAGAGTCCGTCAAGATCTAGAGTTTGAAATTGAGGTTATTAGATATTTATCACTCATGTAATAATTACCTATTCCAAAAATGCAATTGTGTCTTTTAATCATGTATTTTTTTTACTTAAAGTTTCTTTAATGCTGAAGAGACAGTGGCGTATTTACCCTTAGGCCAAGAGGGCCATGAGCCGGGGCGGCAGACTGCCAGAAGCGGGGAATGCTACCCACTGCCGTTTTTTCAAGTTGGATTAGCACTACTATTTCTACTTTTCTGGCCACCCCTTAAGGGCCTTCTCGCGGTCCAGTGGCGCCCTCATTGAATAAAAAATCGTAGCATAGCACAGAAAATAAATATTAAAAAATCCAACTTCACGTTTGTTACAAAAAGGATAAAGAATTTTTAAAAGTAGTAGGCAAAAGTGCCAAAAATGGCCGTTTCTGACACTTTTGCCTACTACTTTGGATACGAAACATTTTGAGACCTGTTTTAACAACATAAAAATTCTTTATCCTCTTTGTAACAAATGTGAAGTTGGATTTTTTAATATTTATTTTCTGTGCTATGCTACGATTTTTTATTCAATGAGGGCGCCACTGGACCGCGAGAAGGGCCTTAACTTCTTGTCTATCACAAGGAAATCTCACCTATCCGAATCGTGTAGCTCAAATTCTAAATAAGCAATACTCGTAGCAAAAAAGAATATTCCCTTTTTTGTTAACTATGAGGCAGCATAAATATTTTGCCCGGGGCGCCAAATCTTTGAATACGCCACTGTGAAGAGATGAAAGTGGAACAGGATGTTCAAATATAGTGTTTTAAGGTCATATTTTGTTAAAATAATGAGTAATTCATAGAATGTATCACGAGTTTTTGATGCTCTTATAAATTATGTAATTATTATTCTATTCATAACATCACGCCTGTAAAAAAGGGTTAGGCAGACGTGTATTTACACCCACATTTCGGCAGTTATGTTTAGTTTAAGTCCCATGTAATATGGGGCGAGCCTATTCTAATTTATTTATTTACACTTCATGCAACAAAAGTACAAAGGCGGACTTAATGCCTTAGGCATTCTCTAGCAGTCAACCATCAACTAAGCAAAAATATTATTCTATAGTATGTATTTATTATTATTGTAAATAATTTAGGCTGTTGGGCTCCGTTTTTTTATATCTTTGCTATAAGATTTTATAATAATGGAAATATTCTGTTTGTTTCAGGCAGGTGATGACTGATTGTTCTATCTATTACTTTAACTCTGACTTTGAGCCACCGGACATTAATCATTGTGTGTAATGTGTTTCATCAGGTTTATAATGAGTAGCTCTGTAAATATAATAATGTAATCCTTTGTTCTTAATAAATAATTTAATGTTAAGATAAATTATGTTTTATTTATACACAAAATAAAAAAGCAATAACATAATAAAAGTGTAAACAAACCCTGTTCAGGTTAAATTCTATTTAAAAGGATTAAGTAATATTTCCACACCAATCACTACCTAAAAGGACTATGTAACACATTGATCTGTATTTCAAAGGTTTCAACTTAATATCGCCGATATTTTTGTTAACATTTTCATCAGAAACTTTGGGAATAGACCATAGGACATACTCACATTAATTACAAAAGAAAAAAATAAAGCTAAATTATACAATACGATATATAAATTCTAGTTCTATTATATAATATGATATTTAAATAGTAATACAATTAGAAAAATTCAATTCATTTATTGCCTTGAAGTCCGTTGTACTAAAGCTGCTTGGTAATTACGCCCTTGCTCTAAAAGGTAATTCGGACGCTGCCGTGACCGATTTTTAGAAATTCTGGCTGCATCATCTCTTTCCTCACGCTCCTGTTCTATTATTTCTAGGTCCTCACTGTCCAACTCCAAGTCTTCCAGTCTTAATTGTAGCGAATTGTTGTGCAATACACAAAAGGCATTTGTTATCTTGGCTGCAAATTCTGGCTTATAGTGCAGTTTTGTATCTACTATCAAGCACCTGTGAAAATAATGCACAGACGTTTTAAGGCCCTACTCACGGTCCAGTGGCGCCCTCATTGAATAAAAAATCGTAGCATAGCACAGAAAATAAATATTAAAAAAATCCAACTTCACATTTGTTACAAAGAGGGTACAGCATTTAATTTACGTTGTTAAAACAGGTCTTAGAATGTTTCGTATCCAAAGTATTAGGCAAAAGTGTCAGAGATTATATACAGTATTATAATTTTTTTATCAAATAAGAGAAACAATAAAATGCATACCTGAATCGTGCTTTTAAAATTCCAATACACCATTCTACAACATTTCTTGTGTTGTGTTTGTGTTCAGTGTTTGGAGCAGCATTAAGAATTGGAGTTATCATAGCTTGTCTTAAAGGCAATCCTGAATTTCTTGAGAAAATAGGTTTCTTTTAGAAGCAAATATTACTTTCTCATTATCTAAGAGTTATAGATCTGTAGAAATATGATAGTGTAATAATCCCCTTAATTATAACGATATTATTTAGTTAGTGCAACAAAATCATTACCTAATAAATAAAAATCTTCACCAGTAGTGCTAATCATTCCATCCAGGATTGACTTTAGAGGATTATTACTCCATGCAGCACTATCATGTGTTGAGCCAAGGTTACTCGGGTCAACACACAATATTCGGGCATCTGAGTCGTAAATCTGAAACAAGTTTTATGATATTACTAATAAACTAGTTCAAACTGCTATCTTTTTAAAGGTTATAAAGAAGAAACAGCTCACAATTAAAGTATTCAAGGAATGATATCGACCCTTTCTGTTGAAGTAGCGCTCATCATGTGTTGTTTGGGGAACTATAGCAATATGCGTGCCATCAATGCAGCCTAGAGCTCCAGAAATACCAAACTTTCTATAGAATCTGCAAAACAACACATTATTATATTAAAGTGTCAACGTCCCATGGCACACGGGAAACAAGACACAATCTATTTACTATTGTCTGCTTTTTTGGTAACTGACAAGTTAATCAGGATCTAAGTCTTGGTCTGTGGTATACAACCGAGAGTCGACGGCGCGTACTGTTCCTCGCGCGCCTCAAAGAGTTGTCAGCATTCATGACAGGGCCCGTCATGGCCGATGCCTGCCCAGGGGTTGAGGATAAATTCGAAACAGAGTTACATCGCCCCTGGGCACTCAGAGCAAGGAAGGAACAGGGGTGGGTTTTAGTCAGTATGAGTCTGATACGCCCTCCCGCTCCACCCTAAAGCGGGAGATGTCATTGGATGATTTCCCACCTCACAAAAAAAAAGTTCTACATACAAACAGAAATAGAAACATTGTAATGTTTACCCTCTTTTGATTTCATCACGATCTTCCCTGGAGCTTGGAAATTTGACATACTTCTTAATAATATGTGGCTTATTAAGTAATCAAATCAAATCAAATGAAATCTCTTTATTGCATTCATGTGTTTTACATTTAGTTGTAAAAATATGTAAGTTCCAACATGAAACCCGGTTTGGGCACGGCAACATACCTAATAATATTTTTTACATCATAATAATAACATAATATAATAGTAAGACTATGTATATATATATATCTATCCCAATCTTTAATTACTAATCATAATACCTTAGACTATAATATTTTGATCAATTTAATTTCACTAATTGAACTGCAATGTCTATAGTTAGAATGAATTATTAATTCTTTGAACAATTACTGTAACAATTTAATTATTTTTGTTATTATTAACTTACTACTATTGTTATTGTTATTATCGAATTATTGTTTTTATTACTGAATTATTATTGCTATTTCTGAATTGATAATTTAAATATAAAATTGGGATAAATAGGGTATTTTGTAGATTTTTTATTTAGTTTTATGATTTTATAATGCGTGAAATGGTTTAGATATTATGGGATGTTCTAAATTTAATTTGTTACTTTTTATACTTTGGGATTGGCTTTATTATTATTAGGCATAGAATTAAAGCGGCAGTTAAATATTTGAGTTATGGTAGGTAAAAAAATAAAAAACGCATGTTTGCAAACTAGTTTAGCAGTTAAAACTGAGGAGTAAACTAAATAAAAATGAGTCATAAAATAATTTAAACGGGCAGTTCAATAAATACTGAGCAGTGGAATAGTTGAACTGGGCGGTTAGGCGCGTACAGTTAACAAATCGTAATTGGTTAGTAATAAATTTTATTTTAAGCAGTTCTATAAACGATGAGGCGGTAAAATGTATTCCTTGTGTATTCAGCATTTAATGTCAAGAAAGGAAAAAATATGAAGCATAACCATATTAAGCATGCATCATGTTTTTTTTCCTTCTTCACATTAAATGCTGAACATGAACACATTACCTTATGTTTTACATGGTCGGAGACTAAAAATAAAGAACATTACGACAATCTGTAAGTATTTATAAGTAGGCATTAGGATACATTTTAAAATTAGGATACAAAAACTAAGATACATGCATACATGTTAATAGTCAAATGAATCAGCGACAGAAACTTATTGTATAATAAGTGCAGGTTTGGCTTTCGAAGGCCTGCCCCTCTTCCTCTTTTGTCCAAGAGGAATGTTTTTGGCTTCAACAGCGTATTTCAGTCGTATGGCCAGGCCAATTATATGTTTACACATATACATTTTATGAAATATTGGGCAAGTGCATGTTCCTTGAGTCCATTCTTCTCTATTATTGGGTAATATTATTTCCCGTTTACTGAAAAGCTGCTCTATAAACTCATCGAATTTTTCGGGTGGGTTCTCAAATACTGCGCACTCCTTAGCTTCTGCAGCTGGTGAAATACCTAAAATAGAATTAAACTCCGCCCCTTTTAACGAAAGTTTACCTCTCTTTTCAATCAAACTGACGTTCGGATGCTACCGCTCAATGTGAATTGGCAAACTTATTTTCGAACTGCCCATTCCAACCGTTTTACTGCTCATTAATTTATTAAACTACTTGAGTAATTTTTGCACTGACATTGAATGATGAAATAACAGACCAATATTTTTATTACTTACTGCTTATGTTTTACTGACTCACTAATTTACTAACCGCCGAAAAATTAAATGACTGCCCATTAAATTTTTCAACTGATCATGATAACTTCTGTATTGTTTAAATAACAGTTGTAAAAATTAATTCCCTTATTATTATTTAAGACTAGGTATGTGCATTTATTTTACCAAATACTAGCACCCTGCCAGCGACCTCAACCGCGTGAATTTCAAAAACATTGACATTGACACCAACAATACAACTTTCAACTGGTGAAAGAATTTTCAAAATCGGTTCAGTAGTTACAGAGTACCTCTGTCACTTGTTTTATTGCTCGAGAAACTGAGGGTTGTGACACAGCATGACATTGCGACTGGCCTACCAGTGTTTGGTATGAACCAGTTGCATAAAAAGCCCGTGCAACCAAGATCTAAAACGACAAAAGAGAATACTCTAGCACATTGTAACACACACCTGGCACATAATAAAACGAGTACTTAACTATTTATTTACCTTTGTTTCCGTATCAATACCGTCAGAACAAAGACATGACTTTTTCTTACCCTTCCAACGACAACCTCATGGGCAAGTTCAAGGTAATCCATATAAAACATCGGGTCTCCCTTGTTTGACCGAAAGGAATTTGACAAATTTTTCGCATAATTTCATTTGCCAAATTATTACTTAAAAAATCTATTCACAAAAAATTGTAACGCGTTTAACTATAACTTGTATACCAACTAGTACTTTTAACCATTTTTATTTAGTCAAATATTTCAGTTGGAATAACAGTTTTTACGCAAACACAAATAAGCCAAATATTTAGTATCGTCAGTTTTTAATTCACTCTTTCCTATTCAGTCAAATGCTTCAATGACAAAAATGTGAACTGCTAAGTGGGTGGGAGGTAAATCATAAATGTCGCTTAATGTGGGTTAGTCCAGCAAACCACTATCACTGTGTTTTGTAGCGGAAGTTTCTTGACATTGTTACGATATATTATTAGAAGTATAACGTAAATAAAGTTTATGATGAGTGAATCAAGTGAATGTAGGGAACCACTTTCATTTAGCGCCAATCGTGTATTTTTTTAGGTTTAGGTAGTTTTTTTTTTTGGTAGAGGACACCCTTTTTAGTGAAAATTTGAAAAGCCCAAAACGCGCAAAACCATAGGGGTGAGAAAAAAATTGTCAAAATTTTTCAAAATTGATGAAAAATTAAGGGTGAAGAAGATCACGTGATGGGTGTAAAGACTATTTCCAAGCAATAATACAATCAATGGCATCTTCAAGGTCAAGATTAACACCCCAAAAGCCGAAGGTCAAGGTCATTCGTCGAAGGGCCAAGGCATTTTTTATTTTTTTATAATGTTTTAAGTTTGCATGACGATGGAGCCACGTGTCGACGGAGCCCCGCATTGCGGGGCTCCTACTTCTGAGTGGTTTATAAAAAAATAACCACGAAGGGGATGGCGGGGTCTGTGCGCTCGCTTCACTCGCTCTCTTGACCCCGCCATCCCCTTCTAACCTAACCTGTCCGAGTCTGGGTGCTCTAAGTATAAAAAAAGGTTGATAAAATTTGTTTGGGTTATGAAATTTTGTCAAAATCTTTTCGGCAAAACGGCAGGATCCCTAAAACATCGTTATTGTTAAGGAAGAAAATAAAAGCAAGCCTTTACCGATTCTGCAAAAGTTATACTTTACCAACTTATATCCAACCGACCAAACTGCGGCGGTTCATCTGTCAAAATTCGCGATGACTAAACGTTAAACGTCACGCTCATGTTAGATTTTGTTTGTTAGCAGAATAGATTTTGAGATTGTTTCGATCGATCGCTGGCGACAACTAAAACGTAACCGCAGTCGGATCGTTATGCATTAGTAGAATGAAAAAACGCTTAAACGCCGTAATTCAGTTGCTATTCCATTGCGATTTTTTAACAATTTTGTAAGTAGAATCGGCCCCCTGATCAGCGTATCAAGGCTTTGTACTTTTATTTACATAGCCAACTGACGTCATGACCACAGAGCAATATGGCGTCGACTGCGTCCAGCGTTTTCGTCAAATTACGCGCGAAATTTGAAAATGTAAAATTTAAATGCATTTTTACGGCACCTATTGAATGAATAAAATTTTTGTGTTTTTTTTATTGGTTTATTAGCACCATAGAATCTAATTGAGATACTTTTCGAAAATGGGTGTAGTACCCTATTATCAAAAAAAAAATACTACGTCTGGTAGAAACGTCCCAATTTCTTTTTTTTTGCATAAAGCTGCGTTTCGTTCATTCACTGCGGGGTGTTCATTTACTGGAGCCTATATTATATTAAGGCGACTATACATGTGGTGAACATTTTATACCCAAACGTAAGCCCCTATATATTAGGTATCTTACTAGGACACTAGTGGATGGCGGCGCAACCAGTCGCGTTACCAAGAAAATGTAAACAGCTCTACTTATGGAGCGTACTTACTTACCTGGTGTCCGTTTGGTTGCGCGAAACTATATATATATACACAGAACAGTTTATATTATTTTGTCAGCAGTGCGACTGGCCGCACCACCACTAGCGTCCTAGTGAGATATAGGCCTAAAAGTGCAGCCCCCTAGCCAAATAACCTATCTATTAGTGCTAACGCTAACGCTTCGTGCAAAATGTATGGCAACGACATTATTGGGCGTGAGTCACGTGACAGTTCTCTCCGCAGGTAATGTCCTTGCCATACATTTTGCTCGAAGCGTTAGCGTTAGCATTATTATAAAAGTTATTTGGCTCGGCGGGTGGCCAGTTAACAAAATTAGTGTTTGTTAAATATTTTACACTTTCATGTTTGGGTTCGTTCAGATTGATTTCCATTTGAAGTCTAGTAGGTAGTTTAATTTTAAGTGTCCCACTTGTGTAGAATTACGATAAAGATAGTGATGGCCAAGACTATTATTATTGTTACTACTTTTTTTTTCCAGATATCGCTTTTGAATGTAGACTTTACGTGTGAAATTACTTTTCAGCACTTGTACCAATGATAACGAACGCAGCTATTCAGAAGTGTATTTTCTGCCCTACTTCACTTGCCATCATTCCGTTCCAACTTTCAATGGTGTGCCTCTGTGTGACGTTCGCTACACCATTGTGCTGTGCCTTCTTTAAACAGAAAGCCAACATGAATGTCAGTGTTTTAGAGGAACCCTTGAAGGTAAGAAAATGTATAGTGCGTATTTCGTACATCTTCACAACCGAATTTCAGCGGCTCATCGTAAGAGCGGTAGCGAATCCGATCTGAGCCTTTAAACAAAATAATTTTCTGTTAACGTTAACGCTAACGCTTCGTGCAAAATGTATGGCAAAGACATTACTGGACGTGAGTCACGTGACAGTTCTCTGTCTAACGCTTCGTGGAAAACGTCGTTGCCATACGTTTTGCACGAAGCGTTAGCGTTAACGTTAACAGAAATGTATTTTGGCTAAGGGGGCTGAGCCTTTAAACAAAATACTTTTCTGTTAACGTTAACGCTAACGCTTTGTGCAAAATGTATGGCAACGACATTACTGGGCGTGAGTCACGTGACAGTTCTCTCCGCAGTTAATGTCCTTGCCATATATTTTGCACTAAGCGTTAGCGTTAGCGCTATTATAAAAGTTATTTGGCTAAAGGGGCAGAATCCGTGAAAATACGGTCCGGCGCGCGGCGCGGTCGTAGAACAAATTGTATGGTAGTTTACGCACTACGTCCGATATCCGTCATCCGATTTCTCTCCGTCATCCGTGAATCTCTTCTTCAGACAAGATTATTGACGGACCGAAGAAGGACCGAAGTAGCCATAGTATTATTTGTATGAACAGTTGCGCACTACGTCCGAACCGAATCCGAGCTGCATACGAGCAGTTGAGGTGTGGAGTGACGTGACTCGGCGGACAGGGTTCCCAACTTTCCAACTTAGAGGTTTTCCCCCCAAATCAAGGGGTTGAATAAGTGGGAATGGTTTTTTAGGGGCTTTATATTGTTAGGGACTTTTTATTTATAAGTACCTACAGGTCTTGGGATTCTCAATGCAATAGGGATCTTTCCTGGGTATAAAAATAATCATTCTATTTAGTCCGTAAGTTAGACTATCAAAAAATATTGAATACGTATTTTTAGAAAGAAAGAAAAACTGTTTATTTACGTGAAAGCGACGCACATGCATTTTGTTACATAAACAATTAGGTAATACATAATATATCCTAGATGGATATATGCGCCACTACCACGTAAAACGGCTAACGCTCAGCTTTTTGCAGCGGCTCATGCACGCAGGCACGAATCCACGGTGCTGGTTTTCAGCGTGAGCCGGCTGTCGCTGTCTCAGAACAATAAACAAAACAAACGTATTGTTACGTCGACCGTATTACACTGGAATGTTCGAGAATGTAGTCGAAGTTTCCAGAAGTTTCCACCAGGTTCGAGAACATTCCATTGTGGTACTGTGTAGAAGTTCATAGATGTTTCTAGAATATTCCAGTATAGGATAGTTCGACAATGTTCTAGAAACGTTCATTGACTGTATAAATAGGCCGGACGGCGGACGAGTGAGTTAGTCTGTTTTCGACTACGGAAGCGAATACAAGCGATTACGAAGAGAATAGTGATAATAAGCGATTCAGTGTTTGTGTAAATAAGTTGTTGAGTTAATAAAGGATATTTAGTTAATTAATTGGTGTAAAATAATTTATCCCATACCCAGCTCGTACACTACACTACACTACAGTATTATTCATTGTTCCGAGGCACAGAACAATAAACTATCAATTGGACACAAAATACGCTGTTTCAGCGGCGCTCACAAATACAAAGTTAAATAAAAGCTTGTAAAAATAAAAACAATAAATTAAAAAGAGCTTATTTTGCTTTACTAAACCAATGAAATGAAAATGGCAAAGATAAAGTGCATCAAAGTTCGGGACTGGGGGGTTGTTACGTCATTTCGTGGTAAAAAGTATGGCATGACATGACGTCACGCGAAATATTAACGCACCGAAGGGTCCAAACGGAGCCCTATTGTTGTCACTCACGTGTCCGTCTGTTTGTGTGTCACAAAATTTTGTTAAGAAGAAATTTTCTAACTTCCCATTGACCTATGAACTTGAAATTTGGTGATAATGTTTATTATTACGTATACTTACAAATACCAATATATGATACGAAACCCGTAATGTGTGAAATCCGACACGCACTTGGCCAGTTTTTTGTTTACGTGAAAAAAGAAAAAATACGTGTCCAATGTTTTTTGGTAATCTAACTGACGGAGCATTTAGATTTTTTTATGAGACTAACGAGATTGTTACTAACGAGGTATAGGGTATCCTCGTTAGTAACAATCTTTACAAATGTATGATTTCAAAAAGAACCAGAAGAAAACGAAATTTTAGATACCTAAGATTTTTGGGGGATTTCCGTATTAAATTTAGGTTATTAACTTTAACTTTAGGGGTAAATATTGTTAGGTCTGTAGCTACATCTATGACGCTACATACAAACTAAAAACAGCAAATTCCTACATCGCGCAAGCAGAGTTCTACGCGCGATTTGAACATATACAACAGCCCGAAACCAACTATCGGGCAGTTTCCCGGACCAGACACAACACCCGTCTGGTCGGAGGATCCTTCCTTTTCAACGGAGCTTTACACCCTGTTCCGCATACCTCCACACTGATGACCCTCGACTATGAACGTGAGCGCAGCCTTCGTCATGACTTCATCACCCCTAAACTGGTGACCCTCGACTATGAACGTCAGCGCAGCCTTCGTGCAGCTACTTCAGCGTGACGTCATCATTATCACTTCCTACAAGCTCTTCACCAACGATTTCTACGGGTATCCTGACCACCAGCATGCAACGAACACGCATTCCTGGTCAGCATCCTCAGCTTCTTTCATCACCCTCGATGACGACGACAACGACAACGGTAACGACGACAACGATAACGACGATGACGATAACGGCGATGACAATAACGACGACGACGACGCACCGCTCTGACTCACTGGAGCCCGCAGCAGTACTCCGACTCACTGGAGCCTGCAAAATCATCCCGACTCGCTGGGATATCATCACCGCAGACAGTTCCGACTCACTGTGAACTATGCCCCTCTTTCAGTTCCGAATCACTGGAACCAACCTTCCACTGGCCCGGCAAGCATCACGTATGAATGACTCATCAAGAACAATCGATTTCCGATCTCCGGAGGGGAGTGATGTAGCGACATTTATGACGCTACATACAAACTAAAAATAGCAAATTCCTATATCGCGCAAGCAGAATTCTACGCGTGATTTGAACATATACAACAGCCCGAAACCAACTATCGAGCAGTTGCCCGGACCAGACATAACACCCGTCTGGTCGGAGGATCCTCCCTTTTCAACGGAGGTTTGCGGGACTTTACACCCTGTTCCGCATACCTCCATAGGTATTTCTAGGTCTTCGTACGTACAATAGCATTGCCAGAAGTTAACGTCGATTGAAAGGACTCATGATCAACGACGTGAACGCTCTGCTGTGGCTCTGCGTAAAATGACGTCTGAAAAACGGATTGGGATCGGAGGTAGTGCGTAAAGCAATATCCGAGTTCGTGCCGAGTTTTCTAGATCTGTATTTTGACGGATTCGGATCGGACGTAGTGCGCAACCGCTCTAACACATTACTGTGCACAAATGTGTGTATACTATTATTATAATCGCATTCTGCTGGATCCGGTTAGACTAGAAGCTGACCCCAACGTAGTAGGGAAAAGGCTTGACAGATGTTGATGAAACGTGTGCGCAAACACGCACTCACTGTTCCTTTCCTCGCATTGTTCGGTGGGGTGGTTCTGCTCTGAGAGTTAGCCGAGAAAAAGTATAACGGAACGCTTTGGTTATACCTATATCGTGTCCCCTATTCTGCGGTACGCATAGTGAGATAGAGAGAGAGATGGCAGGCATCCGAGCAGGATGCCGCAGCCCTATTGGTTAACTTAGTGCCGCCATAGACGGACTGCTTGAAGCAGTCAGTGACGACAGCTTCAAGCAGTCACTGTTGGGCGATCTGCAGTTCCAATACAAAATTGACGGTCGCCATACACAGACCGCTCAAGCAGTTCATTTGTTTTCGTAGCTAAAAATGCACTAACTGCTCTAAACAGTCCGTCTATGGAGGCCCCAACCGCAACACGCCTGCACTCGTGCAGTTCTAAGCAGTCCGTTTATGAACGGCCTAAGAGCTTCGTTCTTGCCGAATGTCCCATGACACATCAAACCGTTTTTTTTTTTTCTAAGATACTGACGTATTGACTGTTTTCTATTTTCACAGAAAAAGGCGCTACAACTATCTCCCAAAACGACTACTGTGTACTACAACAAGGGTCTTTAAGCAGCAAACGCGAACCTTAGTTGTTATGACACTCGTTTTTTTGTAATTTTCGACGGGTTGAATTGAAAGTGGAATACCTCATGAACTGTAGTTTAGCATAGTCGCTAAAATCGCTAAAGTCGATAAAAAAAGTAAAACATAGTAAATAAATAGTATATATAGTAAATAAATTAAGTAAAACATAAAGGCTGTCACTAGTCTGTGTTATCTCGTGGGGGTCAGACCGTACCTGGCCAGTTGTCTAAGTAGTTTGAAATAGGGCGCTAAAAGTTGAAATTTTCATAAAGATCTAATATTTTGTGTGACACGTGTGTGCTTTTGATAATGATATTAATTTTTTTTCATTGATTATTTTTATTTTGTTTTTACTTGCACGGTTTCTGGAACGAAAAGTCAACACAGAAATTGTCGATATTTTCCAAGCGCATGAAAACTGCTGTGATTGAGTATAATAATGATGATGATGATGATTTTGACGCGTTTATAATGTTCGGTCCAGAAACCGGGTGTGTAAGTACTTTATTGTCAATTAATGGGCAGGGCATAAAAAAAATGTTTGCTCTGTACCCATAGAGATGAACTGAAAAAGCATATTAGGTACTGACTCACCCATATAATTATGTGGTAATTTCACTACGTCAGATCTCAACACTAAGGAGGGAGGATTGTGTGCAATAATTCAGGGTGTGTTTGACATATTTTGAGAGCGATACTATTCACAGCAAGTATACAAACAACCTTAGGAAAAATCACGTTAAATTACAAAAAATATTTTCAAAATGAGTCCGATACATTCTGAATCATTAAATTCGGATGAAATTTATTGTATTTGAAGTGATCTATTCATGCTATATCGAGAGTTTGCAACTATCCGGTGAAAAAACACATTTTTTTACCGTGGTATCAACACTGAAATATGAAAAAAAACAGCTGTTCAGTACATTTATGTTCGAAATCTGGGTAATATATGGGGGAACAGCAGATTGTATTCCCATTTGTCATAGTTGTGAATGTTGATCATATAATGTATTTTAAAAATTAATAGTCACTCTGTATAAGCTGCTCTATCGTCCTTACAATTCTATACTGTGTTATCAATACTGTCCTGTCCTATAATCGTCCTAGCATCGTTGTGATTTGAAAGTCGATGAAACGAAAAAACGACAGTAAAAAGAGACAGCCACTTAAATGAATAAGATTAACGTGTGAGAAAATGAGATAGGAAGCATTATTCAGTGTTTTGTTTTGTTTTAGCCAAAATTTTTGAAGGTTTCACTTCTACCACGTGTGAATTGCAATCATGTTTTTTTTTTGTTGAAAATAAACTTACTACCCGATGGATATTGTCATTTTACTACAACCCATTACTTTTCGAGCTTTAGGCAAAATCTTTTCAATATCGATCCACAGATTTTTGAGCCATATTTTCTCTTTAAAAAAAAATAAAAAACACGTTTTTAACACGTAATAGGAAAACAAATCTTAAAAGTTAACATTTGACCCACTTCCCGGTTTCTGATTGAGCTAAAATTTTGCGTGCATGTTTAGTTTGGATGCCAATGCATGGTAAGCTAAGTGACTTCAGTCTAAATCCAATATGGCGGACTTCCAAAGATGGCGGACTAGTTATTTTGTATGCATTCCGATGATATGAGGATCAATGAAAGGGATTGCAGAAAAGAATAAGAAAAATAAGCGTGTTACAAGGAAATAACCATTAATTTAGTTATTATTGGACATTAAATTAAATTATTATATAGGTAGGTATTAGTGACATGGACTAACTTTCCTTTTCTCTTTGACATTGTTTTAAATTTTGAACTTTTATGCATGTTAACAGTATTAGTGTATGTAGGTAGTCAGGTTGTGTTAATTTAATTTGTGTTTATTAACTTATTAGGTATTATTATAATTATTTGCATAGGTATAGTTGTAAAACATTCAGACACGATGTACATTGTTAATGAATAAGTGAAATGAAATGAAATGAATGAATGATTAGCAGGTTTTAATGAAAAATTTTATACTTATTGAGAATTTGACTTTAAATTCAAAATTTAAATCATTTATTTCAAATAAACCATTTACTGTCACTTTTGAATTGTCAATAAGTCGGTCAGCCAGAAAGATGAAGCTAATTGCACATTCCAAGGCGTAGATCTCTATGGAGTAGAACGTGAAAGAATCACGTACATATGATTGTACCATATGTCTACATTTTGTTATATGCTTACTTTTTGTACTTTTTAATAAATAAAAATTATTATATTATTACTATTATAGAAACTCCATTTATTAATTGGCGCCGACTCAAAATTAGTTTATACAGGATGTAACGAAAAGGTGTGGTCATATTTTAAGAACTGCATCTGCCCATCGATATGAACAACTTTCTTCAAGAAAATCCGTGGAAATTAAAAAATAATAATTTTAACTCCCATACAAATATTGATCAGCTGATGATAACTTTGTATGGAAAATACAATATTTTTTTTTGGAATTTTCTATTTTTTCTTGGAGAAAGTTGTTCATTTCCATGGGCACAACCGGCTCTTAAAATATGACCACACCTTTCCGTTACATCCTGTATAAAATTTGATATTTTATGTAGGTAAATAAGCTCAATACTCAAGACTTAAAAGGTTTATTTATTTTTAGCTTTTTAGTTCTTTTTCGTCGGTTAATTTTTTTGTTAAAAGTTTTTTTTTATTAAAAGTTTAATTATTTTTATTTTCATTTTGATGTCATTAAATATTAATACCGATCGCTTCTGCTTCAAGCGAAACTCCGTAGTTTTGCTAGTTAAATAATCTATACTAAAATAATAAAGCTGAAGAGTTCGTTTGTTTGTCTGAACGCGCTAATCTCTGGAACCAGTCGAATATGAAAAAATATTTTTGTATATGATAGCCACACTCATGAGGAAGGCTATATCTAGCATTACGCTGTGCTGTGACCCATGGGAGCAGAACAGTAACCAAACACGCGGGTAAAACCACGGGGGACAGCTAGTTCAAAATATTTTGATATAGTGGAGATGTGCCGTAAGGTTTATTCTTCGGAATCCATACATCTGTTACAACTCAAACCTAAAGTGCGAGTGCACCTAGGTTTAGCTGGCTAAAACTAGGTGTTGGAGGTACCAATTGGTTAAACTTAGGTACAGCCTATTAATTTACGGCTAGAACTAGATATGATAAGCTAATCAGCGGTTAATTATGATATATAAAAGCCGGTATGATGAAGGCTACACTTAGTTTTAGCCGAATGCAATCGGTTGCACCTAGTTTTAGCTATACTAAACCTAAGTTTAGCCAACTGCTACCGGCCACTGAGTTTTAACCGTCTATACAACTAGGTGTAACCGCACGTCGGGTTTTAGCCGTAACATATCAAAATATACATACATATCAATTCAAATTATATCCACTGGACAAACTTTTGTGAAACCTTTTGGAATATGTTAAATGTATACTAAAATGTATACCCATTTATTATAGCAGATCTCAATTTAATAATTATTCAAATAAATAATTACTGCAGTGTCCAATTAGTTGCCTATTTAAGTATTTTGTGTTAACTCTTAACGGACAAAAATTTAGCAAAAGCCGTGTTAGAAGCAAAGCTTGAAAAGTCCTTTCTATTTTATCTCAAATTTTGCGTTGTTTTTTTTGTCGTCGTGATCGGCAAATTTTGATGGGTAAACTTTTTATTAAAGCTTATAACAGCTTTTAAAAGGTTTTTCGAAAATCTAGAAAAAAATCAGCTCGATATTCCGAATATCATAATCGTGAACGCATAATATTCGTGATGCCATTTGAGAATGACATTACAAAAATATCATGGAAGTTCAATACATGATAATTCTTAAAATATTGATATACAGTGTCAAATAAATAACAAAATCTAAATCGTAAAGTAATTTATTCAAATTAGGCTGAGAACCAGCACTTTTTGAACGACAAAGTTCTACATACAGTCCCCCAAAAACGCCCGCCCGTCACCACTTCCTAGTGTTTTAGCTGTGAAGAAGAAGTGGCCAACAAACTCCCCAGCAACACATCTGCCTATTAAGTTTAAAGAACTAAAAATGAAAGTACGCAATACACTATTTCATTTAATTTAATTTGCTATCAAAAATATTCTAATGCCTGCTAAGAACACAGAGATTTATATACATAGTTTGGATTTATATCTTATCTTTGAGATCTACATCTTTTACACTTAATGACGTAAATTGTGTGAAGTTCAGTCTCCTGTGCTAGGTGCAATACAGAGTGTAACGGCAAGGTGGGTCATATTTTAAGAACTGCTTCTGCCCATCGATAAGAACCACTTTCTCTAAGAAAGTCATAGACGATTCCCAAAAAAAAAAAAAAAAATAGGCTTTCCATACAAAGTTATCATCAGCTGATCATTATGTGTATGGGAGGACCATTTTTTTTTTGCGAATTTCCCATTGTTTCTTTGAAGAAAGCTGTTCATATCGATGAGTAGAAGTAGCTTGTCACGTAGCGGAGGGACGGAGGAGTGGCAGAGGAGGGTTGTAGGAGTGAAACGTAGAGGACGACCGTAGAGAAGGAAATGAATTAAGATAAACACACGAAGAGTTAAGACGTATATTTCAATATTTAAAGAAGGCTAGATTATATGAAGCACTCATTAAACGTACGTACACCATACACTGTGACTAGATACGTATTATATCGTTTATTAATTCTGTTATTTTATATTATTGTCAGAACACGCCTGAATCTGCCTGGTTATAAAACAACACTTCTCTGTTTAGTAACTCTTACAAACTGGTAAAGCTATCATTTGCTGAAGAGTCGGAAAATGACAATCATACAGGGTGTAACGGAAAGGTGTGGTCATATTTTAAGAACTGCATCCGCCCGTCGACATGAACAATTTTCTACAAGAAACACTGAGGAAACTCACCTCCCATACAAATATTGATCAGCTGATGTAACTTTGTATGGAAAGTTCAAATTTTTTTTGGGAATTTTCTATTTTTTCTAGAGAAAGTTGTTCATTTCCATGGGCAGAACCGGTTTTTAAAATATGACCACACCTTTCCGTTACACCCTGTATATATAACAATGATGAGGAGGAGCTTATTCTAGCTCGGCAGCTGAATCTGAACTATTATTGTAGTCTTTGATCTGAACTAATTTTTATAATAAAAACAGAGACTAGACAGAGAAGGCAAGTAAAGAACAAATAATCAAGAAAGAAAAAAACGAACAATCAGGAAAGAACGTAATTTGGAGAGGTCATAAAATAAACAAGGCTTTAACACTGCCTTGCTACAAGTTCTTAAAAAATATGACCACACTTATCCGTTACTCTGTAGAAACAGATCATACCAGGGCTTGCAGTCTCGACATTGATAGCGAAACTTACGTTAGATAGATAAGATAGATAGATAGATAGATAAAACATTTATTCAGTGCACACAAAAGACACACAAAATCACAGTAAAATTATTTAAACTTACGTATATAAAAGCAAAGTGCCAATAAACAAAAAAGGAAAACATACATATAGAAATAAAAGTGACACTTGGTTAGCTACCGATCGCTAAATTACTAGCCGTTAGAAAACTCCCTCATTTGTGAGGAAATTTTTTTTTGAAAAACAATTGATTTTCTTGAAATATGTACAGGGACGGGGTAAATTTTAACTTGCAAGCACTATTTTTCATGAATAAATTTTATGTAATTTGTTTAAATTTTAATGAATAACTTTTACCGTTTGTAACAATTAAATCAACTTATCAAAATATTAAAGGACAAAACTTTACCTCCTTGCAACATTAATTTTTTAGCGAACCAATACAGTCGTTACGCGATGTCGAGACTGCAGGCCCAGGGCCTGGCCCTGCAGTCTCGACAATTGATAGCGATCGCTACGTTCTAACGATTGGTCGCTACGTCGGAAAAATAATTGATTTTCTTGCTATATGTACAAAGACGGCGTAATTTTTTACTTGCAAGCACTATTTTTCATGAAAACTGATCAACTGATCTGCTAGTCTCTGTACATATTTCAAGAAAATCAATTATTTTTTTCAGTCAAAAAACTCCCTCATTTGTGAGGAAAATTTTTAGATCTTATCTAAAAGTTTTCCTCACAAATGAGGGAGTTTCTTAACGGCTGGTAATTTAGCGATCGGTAGCTAACGTAGCGATCGCTATCAATGTCGAGACTGCAGGCCCAGATTGGTAATACAATTGCGACAAAGGTTTTAGATAATAGGTACCTTATACAGGGTGTAACGGAAAAGTGAAAAATATGACCATTTTAAGAACTGCCCATGAAAATGAACAACGTTCTACAAAGAAAGTCATCGTAAATTCTCAAAAAAAAATTTGAACATTCCATACAAAGTTATCATTAGCTAATCTATATTAAATTTATATGGAAGCCACACTTTTTGTTTTGAGAATTCCTTTGGTTTCCTTGACGAAAGTTTACATATGTAGATGGGCAGAATTAGTTCTTAAAATATACACATATATACACCTTTCTGTTATGACATATTATCCTAGATACAAACTTAAAGGTCAAATAGATATCATTCTAATACATCTTTACATATAAAACAAAGTCGGGTTAGTTATACCATTTACAACTCTAGAACGACTGGACCGATTTTGATCTTTGATTTATTGGATTTGTCTCCGCCCCGAATAGCAGAATAACTATAAAACATAGGAAAAATCCAAGAAGAAAATTAATTTTCACAAACATTTATTGTGGAACGGCTTTTTTATCGATTCTGAGGCGGGACGAAGTTCACCGGGTCAGCTAGTACTTAATAATATTATGAAATAAATATCTCTCACTCTTCTATTAGAACATTCGTGAGTACCAACATAATGCTGGTTCCTCTGCCTCATGTACTTAAGGAACAGTTAACATAATACACGTTTACTTCACATATTATGGAAAGATGTGAAGTAAACCTGTGTTACGTTAATGCCAGAGAGAATAGCCAGCATTCAGTCTGAAATATGTACCTAAAAATAGTTGTGCTGTTCTCTAAAAATCTCACCGTAGAAAGGTACATAGTTGTTTTTTGGATCAATTGACAGCACACTTCATGTTCACTTCACCAAGTTTCCACGGTGAGATGTTAAACAAAATAGAATGACTTAAACAGTGCACCAATTAAATAGAACAGCCAAAAGAAGGAGAGTAGAATATTTTAACTGAATTTGGAAGCTCCTCTTCATTAAACTACAGTTGGTTGGAAGCAAATGAAGCAATATCTCTCTCAAACTGAAACATCGCATCGCCTGCGGTGACCGATGCGATGCGGTTTTTACCGATGCATCGGCTAGGGTAATTTCTGCCGTACAGTAGGTACCCAAAGGTTGTGGAGATATTCTTATTTTTATCAGCTTTACATCTAGAATCCTCGTGTCTACCAGCACAGGACAGGCTGGCTCATTCTCCTCATGAAAGGATTAGTAAACATATCACACGTTTACATCACATCTTGTGGGAAAGATGTGAAGTAAACGTGTGGTACGTTACCTCCGGAGAGAAGAGTCAGCATTATATCTGAAATACATAAGAACACAGTTGTTCTTTTCTCTAAAAATCTCACGGTAGGAACAAGGTGATTGTTTGGGTCGACTGACAACCTCATGTTCACTTCACCAAGTTCCCCGGTGAGATGTTTACAGAATAGAACGACTGAAAAGTGCACATATATAATTGAACAAAGTGGCCAAAAGAAGGTGTATTCAGAAAGCTCCTCTTCACTGAAACTCCAGTTGGTTAGAAGCAATATTTCTCTCAAACTGAAACATCGCATCGCATTCGGTAACCGATGCGATGTTTCAGTCTGGGAGAACTATTCTCTTTAATGATGATTCTTATTTCGCAAGATGTGTGTACCTGTAAATTGAAAATAGTGTTTATCACAAAGCAGCAAATAAAAATAGATTAAAAGAGATAACGGAAGTATTGTTATGTATAGCAAGACTCAAAGATGGTTGGATGGTTAGTTTGTTGGTTGTTTGCATGGGCCGCCGGGAGGGGGGTGCAAGGGAGTGCACTTGCACCCCACTGGCTTTTAATATAATAAACAATCGTTTAAAGCAAATAAAAAGTTACCAAAAAAGTCTCTCATATTAGCAAATCTGAGGTGAAGTCCAAAAAATTTCGAGCTCGCTTTCCATCGCTGTTGCGTCCTTCTTTAGTTCTCAAGTTAGTTCTATGTCTGTGAGGCGAACATGCACCTCCTGAACATAATTCTGCCGGAGCCCATGGTTTTTTGGTAGTATCGCAAGACTCAAAAATGGTTATATGATTGGTTGGTTGGTTGTTTGGTAGTACCTATTGCAAGACTCAAATATGGTTGCATGGTTTGCTGGTTGGTTGTTTGTAGTATCGCAAGACTCAAAAATGGTTAGATGATTGGATGGTTGATTGTTTGGTTGGTGGATGGTTGGTTGTTGGTTGGTTGATTGGTTGGTTGGTTGATTGGTTGGTTGGTTGAATAGGTGAAGTATTATTATGACGTAACCCCTTCAGTTGTCTACGGCAATGTCAGTGGATCCCAACCCGACATTGCCGTAGATAGCTGGAGGGGGCGCATCATCCATCTTGATTAGGATACCTCTGTAAATATTGTTCGCAGATTCAGGTTTCATGAAAACCGATTAATGCGTACCTATATCCTTAGTATCTATAAAGAGCGGGAGTGTTAAGAAGATTCGTATGAAGTTATTGCGACGCAAACACATTCTGATTCGAAAAACTGTTTGAATGGTACGCTGGTACGAAAGTCTTGGTATCGAAATCCACTGTTGCGAATAGCATATTCCAATCTGAATTTGTCTGGGGATCAAACTCGCGACCCAGTGATTACCAAGAACTACTTACGCTACGAGAATAAAACTGACACTGAGCTAGTTGTCTGCCACTAAGTATAAATGATTAATATTAATACCTACTTATTATGATATATCTATGTATCCCTAGTATGCTTACCATTTTGATAAGCTAATAATAATACAAATACTGGGTATGTCGGAAGCGTTAGACATTAACGTTACTGATATGAAGCAATCGCTGAAGGAGCGTTTCTTTGGGCGCCTGAAAAAGCTATTTAATAGCCTTTTGTCAGGCGGAAATAAGGTGCGGGCCTTCAACGGTTGGGTCATGCCGGTTTTAATGTACTCTTTCGGCATACTCAAATGGACTCAGACCGAGCTAGACGCCCTGGATAGGAGGGTCCGTACGCTGATGACCGCAAACCGGATGCATCACCCACGATCATCGGTGATGAGACTGTACATCCCGCGGAAATGTGGAGGTCGAGGTTTTTTAAATGCGAAAGCTCTCCACAACCGCGAGGTGTGCAGCCTCAGAGAATATTTTCTTGAAACCGACGTGGGTATGCACCGCGATGTGGTCGCAGTAGACAAGGGACTCACCCCGTTGTCCATGGCTAAAGAGAACTGGCGCAAACCTGTAATACTCACTACTGATAACCGCAAGGAGGTATGGAAAAGCAAGGAGCTTCATGGGCGCTTTTATCGGGCCCTTCATGGGCCTGATGTAGATTTCTTGGCGTCCGTGGCCTGGCTACGTTTCAGTGACCTCTTCGGGGAAACTGAAGGCTTTGTCTGTGCGATTACGGACAAAGTTATCTTGACGAATAACTACCGGAGGCATATCATGAAGGACGGGACGGTTGACGTGTGTCGGGCATGCCACCGTCCGGGTGAGTCCATCAGACATATTATCTCTGGTTGTTCTCGTCTTGCTAACAGCGAGTATTTGCACAGGCATATAACCAAGTGGCCAGGATAATTCATCAGCAGCTTGCTTTAAAATACAAACTTGTGAATTCTGAGGTGCCGTATTATAAGTATGTGCCCGACCTAGTTCTCGAAAATGACCATGTCACGTTGTACTGGGATCGGTCTATCATCACTGACAGGACTATTGTTGCCAATAAGCCGGATATAGTGGTGATAGACCGATTAGCGCGCCGCACAATGATAATCGATGTCACTATCCCACATGACGAGAACCTCGTGAAAGCTGAGAAAGAGAAACAAATTAAATATCTTGACTTGGCACACCAGGTTGTCGATATGTGGAATGTGAACTCGGCTGTCATTGTGCCGATAGTCGTTACCGCCAATGGCCTGATGGCTAAAAGCTTCGACGACCACCTGTCGAAGCTGTCGTTGCGCGGTTGGATCAAGGGCCTGATTCAGAAGGCTAAGGAATACTCCTTGATACGGCTCGCATTGTGAGGAGGTTCCTGTCTCTGGAGCCCTAACCACCGGTAGCTTGGTCCCTGCTCCCGATACCGGTGGACTACTATTTTTATATGTTTTTTTATATGTTTTCTTTTAAAAATATTTAAAAATGTAAATAATATGTGTAAAAATAAATATACGAAATAATACAAATACTACAGTAGGTACCTACTTTAGACTATGAAAGGTTATAGACGTAACGTCATTGTACATTAAATGAAGCAGGATCGTTAAAATGTGTGAGAAACCTCGACGAACATAACGATGACGTTTTGGCTTCTCATTTTGTCTGCGTGAGCTTATTTTGCGTGTACAAATACCAGCCGGCTTCTCATTCTTGTATTTCAGATTGCTGGCTTTTGACACTCTGTCTATAACCTTTCATAGTCTAACCTACCTATTTATTATAATACAATCACAATAATAAAAACAAATTGACGAAGGTTGACTTGAATTTATTTTTAATTTCTTAAACTTTTTTTGAACCCCCCAAGTCTATTAGTTCTTTGGATTCCTATACATCTTTCATTCCGATTGTTGTGCTGGTGTGTGATAATAATAACATACAAAATGAGTAATAATCGTTCTTATCGACCATTGAGTTCCCGTCAAAGAACGTGAAGGGAAAAGTGATTTACTCGTATTTATTGATGGATTTATCATGCAGCAAAACAAAAAAGTGAGGAACGTACAATATTATATTAGTCTTGTTTAAAAAAAAACATCGTGCTGCAAAAATAATTGCAAGCAGTAATTTAATCGGTGATAAACATTTTATAATTAGAGAGATGTCCAATCATACTCATGCATCAGAACCGGATGAGTTTTTTTTATAGTGCTTTAACATCATATATTTACTTACCTATTTTTGGTAAATTATTTAAAAAAAGTTAGGAGTATATTATTGTTTTTTTTTTGTTCAATCTATTGGTTTTTTTTAAATAAAGAATTATTTGGGATATTTTTACACAGCACCATCTAGTCCAAAATTAAGCAGAGCTTGTACTATGGGTAATAAGCAATGGATATTTTTATATATTTTTTGGAAATTTATACTTTTAATACATAAGAAACACCCAAACCAACACAAACACGTTCGTCACATAAATATTTGTGCCTTGTGGGAATCGAACCGACGACCTTGTGATCAGCAGTCCGACACTCGAACCACTAGAACACAGACGTCGTCAAACGTTTCTTGTTTTTTTTTTAAACCAACTATAATTATTCTTCCTTTTGTATTTTCAAAATTAAATTAAAAAATGCCTTGAAAACTACAGCAATTCAGAGTAATGATGCACCGGGTATCATTATTGGAGAAAAATTGTCTGAATTATCTTGTAGTAGCACAAATTCAACACCAAATAGAAACGCCCCGCCAAATCATCAAGAGAGCAAGAAATAAAAATAAACTGAAATAACCAAGTAGTTATATACCAAATTAATATGATTTCTAGCTAAAAATTTTATTTTTGGGGAGGATAATGGCCGCTTGTTATTATTTGCAACTGAAATGAACCTGCAAAAGTTAAGTGATTCGCCAGTTTGGTTTATGGATGCGACATTTTAAACCTGCCCTATAATATTTACACGAATCTTTTCAGTTCATGGCACTGTTGGCACAGGAGATTATAAACGAATTACACGTGGTGTACGGATTTCTTCAAAAGACGGAAGAAAGTTATATTAGGTTTTTCCGACAATTGAAAGAATTTACTTCTGAATTTAACATTGATTTGAACCCAGAACAAATAATGTCCGATTTCGAATTGGCGATAATAAATGCAGTCAGAATAGAACTTCCTGCCACGTTCTAGTCCGGTTGCATAATACATCCGGGGCAAAACATTTGGAGAAAGATACAAGGGAGTGGGCTCAGTGACAGATATGGCACAAACAGAGAGTTTTGAGTTTTTATTTTAGATGGGTTTGCTCTTAACTCTAGTCTAGTAGTAGAGACAAAGTCGACGATGGAGCGAGCTTACCCAGAAAAAAAAAATACCTGATGCCTTTATACGGTTGCGGCAGAGTGTTTTTCCAGAAGCAGAAGCTGTCACTAAATAATCTCACATGTCAGATGGAAAAATCATAATATCACGAATGCAACCTATGTTTCCACCTAGTTTCTGGTCCGCTGGAAGAAATAATAATTTACGTCTTCCGCGAACTTAAAAGTCAAAACAGCGTGGAAACATGGCGGCGATGGAATTGTTTAATGGGCAATCGAAAACTTGGGTTGTACGGCTGTATTCAAAAGCTCATTGAAGAACTGAATACAACCATCCATAAAATTGAGAGAATTTTGGCTAATATCCCACAGAGGCCGCCAGCAAAAAAAAAAAAGAAAATGAAAAAGAAATGCTATCGCAGCGATTTTACTGTTTTTATAAGAGCTTTTGTGTAGCCTTTAATACTAGTTTATATTGAGTTGAATCTACCATTTTGTCTTCAATATGACTGTGTTGTTACTTTTGGTAATGAGTAGTATAAGTACCACCTATAATTTTAATTTGTTGATTTTTTTGTTGATTATTATGCTGGAACTTAAAAAGTTAAATTTAAAATAATATATCTCATTGCTCTTGTTTTCGAAACCCAATACAAAGATAAGGCTTTATCGGAGTCGCGAGCTCGAACCCCAGGACAAATTCAGATTGGAACATGTACTTATGCTATTCGCAACAGTGAATTTCGATACCAAGACTTTCGTGTAACCAGCGTACCATTCAAACAGTTTTTCGAATCAGTGTGTTCGCGACAACGTCTTTCGATATAGCGGTTTTCGACTCTATGTGTTTTCGAACTTGGCGTACCACGCGTAAAGTTTTTCAAAATAGCGAGCGTCCCAGTAACGCTATTCAAATCCTCTTATCACTCCCTTACAGAACAGCATTTTTCTTTAGAATTTTTTTATTTTCCAAGAACGACATAATAATATGACGTGCGGCAGAATGTTGTTTAGGTACTACCAAAACCTCACAGCATTAGCATACGGTGAACATAAGCTAACGCTGTGAGGTTTTGGAAGTAATAACGTAAAACGAAGTGTAGGTACATTTCGGTTCCGTTTTCAAATTCGAGTCGATCTCCTGCTGTTACGGCAATGTCTGAAACAAAAGGTTATTATTTGAAAGCTGATAGCTAAATAAAGACCCACTATCACGCTATAAAACGATCTCAAGTACTTATTGTACAGTCAAGGGTCAAAAGTACAGTCGCAATCAGCCAAAGCTAAAGAGCCTATATGTAGTGATTTCAGACAGCTAAGTAATACTAAAAACAACTCTAGCGGTCTAGCCCCTCAAAAACAAACCGTGCAGCTAGACAAACACATGCGCCAGCCAGTGGCACCATCATACTTTTTACCTAATATAAGTACATAAACTTATAGGCCCATTGACCTTCTTTTGGCGTTGGGTGATTGCGAATGCATTTTTGAGCTTTACTGTACATTGGTACGGAGGCGGTTTGGTCCGTGACTTTTAAAAGTAGATAATGGAACCACGGGAGATAACTGTGGGCAGTAGATAACAACGGAAACATTCTAAACGAAAGATAGATCGATAAATAGTACATTTTGATGCAAAAGGGAAAACTTTGTCTTTGCATCCTAAGCGAAATTGTCGCTCGAGCTGAGAAGCCGATTCGAAGCCGAGATGTGCAAGGACAAATGCCTATGTATCAAACGACGTTTTTAAACAAAGTTACATGAAGGATTAAACCATCTTTTATCTTTAAAAAATAAACGGTTTCTGTTATCCACGGAAGCGAAGACGGAGGTAAAAACTAGTCTTTCGATAAAATAAAAACACATTTTATTACAAATAAAAGTAGAACTACTCAATCAAACATTACACTGGGTACGAATAGGGGAAAGTGGGGTAATTAGGAACACCTAAAGGAAATAAAGAATAATAGGAGCAAAGCCATGTTAATTGTTGCCAATTTTATTCAAAACTAAACTTTAACCTTAAGAAATAACATAAAAATCACATGGAGCAATAAAATTTTAAGGGAAAACAAAACACATCACACTCATCATCACATCTCTAACTTAGTTCATAGATATAGACGTCCTTTTCTCGCACTGCCTTTTAGTAGAAGATGGCGATTCTCTAATTTTAGTTTAGTTATTGAACAACAGAATCGGTAGGTACCAATGACAATCAAAAGGTTTTTTTAAATAATTTCGCGTTTATAACCCCAAAAATTCACTGTTCTTAATTACCCGCCGTTCTCACTTAAGTACCCCACTCTCCCTTAGTGATTTAAGACTGACAACCGTCGGATGGACATAACACGTCACCTTCTGACACAAGAGCCATCTTTCCTACTCAACATCATACATTACCTACTTAACTCAGCTATGACGTACCTACTTACCTAACTAGACCAAGCTACACATGTTCCTTACGTATGCCTGATTGGATTGGGATTATCAACCCTAGCCTTAATAGAGCTAGGGTTGCCATACGGGACTGTCACCATATTTCAGTATCGCGTCCCATATTGTTACTTGTCCCGTTTTTGTACCATTTATCAATAAACACGTACTAAAGGTGCATGTTTATTACTATGAAAATAATTAAGGGGCGGTGTGGGATTTTTTTTTGCAGATACAGAGCATTTAGATAAGAAGTCTTAAGTATATTAAAACTTTGTGAATAATACGCGATTCTATGCGTGATTATACGCGCTTATATGACAGCATAATGGACAGACGAAAGAAATAGATTGTTGACTGAGACAGTTGAAGCAGTTCTGATTTGCCAACTTAATAAAAAAATTGAAAATATCAAAAAAATCCGACTGATAAAAAACCACTAAAAACTTCCAAAGAAGTCACTGAAAAAAAACAATCAACAATCAATCATCTGGTCAATTGAATTGAATTGAATTGCACTTTTCAAGAACTAAAATAAATTCTACCAACAACATCTCACATGACCAGGTCACAAAAAAATACGACTACCACCTAATACCTACCTAATGGCGGTCGCCATTTTTTTTTTTTTACATAATTCATATAGCCTATATCCAGCTTTTTAGGCTACAGCGCGCGCCAAAGAAATAGAAATACAAACATAAATATACATACACACGTCCTACTCTCGAAAACATTACCCTCCTTCTGTGGCAGACGGGTAAATAAAATGATTTCAGTTTTTATTTATTTGGCACTAATAAGTCCCGTATCCGCTCCCAACGATTATGGCAACCCTAATTAGAGCGCACCATTCCACTAGTTTAAGTGGCGATTATTTTCTTCAAATGACATCGTGCCACCACAAATTTACACTCGCTACTTAGACTATGAAAGGTTATAGACTGAGTGTCAAAAGCCAGCAATCTAAAGTACCAGAATGAGAAGCCGGCTTGTATCTGTACACGCGAAATAAGCTCACACAGACAAAATGAGAAGCCGAAACGTCATCGTTATGTTCATCGAGATCACTCACACATTTTAACGATCCTGCTTCATTTAATGTCCAATGACGTTGCGTCTATAACCTTTCATAGTCTAAGACTCGCTACTAGATTGTTATTAGGTACAAGTTTTACCTAGTGAGGTTTATTACTTCTCAGGGCCTGCAGTCTCGACATTGATAGCGATCGCTACGTCCTAACGATCGGTCGCAACGTCGGAAAAATAATTGATTTTCTTGAAATATTTACAGAGACCAGCATGTCAGTTGATCAGTTATCTAGAAAAATAGTGTTTGCAAGTTAAAATTTGCGCCGTCTCTGTACATATTTCAAGAAAATCAATTATTTTTCCGACGTTTCGACCGATCGTTAGGACGTAGCGATTGCTATCAATGTCGAGACTGCAGGCCCTGGATTAAATGTAACATACCATAAAGTCGTTTCAAATCGAACGTTATCGTTGAAACGAAATTTGCTATATTTTATTAATCCCCGACGCAAAAAGAGGGGTGTTATAAGTTTGACCGCTATGTGTATGTGTCTGTCTGCCTTTTTTTTGTGGCTTCGTGGATCGATTTGAATGCGGTTTTTTTTAATTGAAAGCTGGTTTTCTAGCGATGGTTCTTAGACATGTTTTATCAAAATCGATTCAGCCGTTTCAAAGTAATCAGCTCTTTTATGTTTTTTAAATGTTCACTTTTCTTTTTTAGGTTCTGGGTTTTTATTTATATAGTATGTGCGGGTTTGTAGTAATAAAACTTTAAGGCCGGTATTTACACATAATTTTATCGATAAAAACACTCCACATAAGGAGTGCAATCTCAAAGATAGAGCAATTTTAGTATCTCACAGACTAACAAAAAAAAATCATAAAAGACACATGTCCCTATAAATTTTGTAGAATTTTAGGAAATGCAAAAAAGCTTTTATAACTCAATCATATTTTTTGTGTGTTAGTTGATTACTTTTTTAGATTCTCTATGCTATGGCCGTAAAAATAACATTAAATGTACGTCTCTGTGAAACCTAGGTCCAAAGTTATAGTTGTTAGACTATATGGATATCGAAATTTAAAAAAAAAATATATTTCTTTGGGCAGAAGCAGTTACAAGTAAATAAAATTAAAAATTTGTAGTAATACCCGACACAAAAAAAAAACTTTTTTACAAAAAACAACTGACTTCCAAAAAAGAAAATACTTACACTAAAAAAAACGTCGGTGTTTGTATTTTATTTCTTCGTTTTAACCGACTTTCGAAAAAGGAGGAGGTTCTATGTTCGACTGTATGTATGTTTTTTTTATGTATTTCCGCCGATTTCTCCGTCAGTTGTGGACCGATTTTCAAAACTCTTTTTTTTATCCGAAAGCATATACTCCCGAGGTGGTCCCATATAAATTTTATCGAAATTGCTTCAGCGCTTTTTGAGAAACTGAATAAAAACGAAAAATACCTAGATGACGTTTTTGTTTTCTACAATTACGAGTCTGTTTAAATTCCACGTTTCATTTTATTGGGGTTTTTATTTCTGGGGTATTGTAGTATTGTATATTATTGTACAACTAAAAAGTGAACAATAAATAACTTTTTTACAAAAAAATCAACTGACTTCCAAAAAAGAAAATACACTAAATAACTAAGAAATAAAATGCAAACACCGACTTCCGAAATTAAAGTTATTTTTTTAATGTTTAGTGTATTTTTCTTTTTTGGAAGTCGGTTGTTTTTTTGTAAAAAAGTTTTTTGACACCGACTGCCGAAATTAAAGTTATTTTTGAATTTTTAGTGTATATTCTTTTTTGGACTACGGTTGTTTTCTTTGTAAAAAAGTTTTTTATTTTTCACTTTTTAGTTGTTATACCCCATAAATAAAAACCCCAATAGAATTAAACGTGGAATTTAAACATACTCGTAATTGGAGAAAACCAAAACTTCATCTATGTATACGTTTTTTCGTTTTTTTTTTACAGTTTTTCAAAAAGCAAGCAATTTTGATAATATTTATGTGGGACCACCTCGGTAGTATATTCTTTCGAATAAAAAAGGATTTTGAAAATCGGTCCACAACTGACAGAGGAATCGGTGGACATACATTAAAGAAAAAAAAAGACATACAGTCGAACATAGAACCTCCTCCTTTTTCGAAGTCGGTTTAAAATAAAAATTGCTAAGAATAATCTCGATCACGTCAGCTTTCAAACAAAAAAAACACGTCATAATCGGTCCACTCGTTTAGAAGCTACGATGCCACAGACAGACACGTCAAACTTATAACACCCCTTTTTTTACGTCGGGGGTTAGTTAAATCTAGGTAAGGTACTCAATCGGTTTTGGTGAAGCTTGCACTGTTCCTATACTGAAAGATATTTAATTTAAAAAAAAACCGGTCAAGTGCGTATTGGATTTCACACATTTAGGGTTCCGTACCAAATGAGGGAATTATCTAAGAAAAAATCTGATTTGTGAATATATTGGTTGGTTAGTAAAATATACGTATAATTAATAAACATTTTCACCAGGAAAGTTAAAAAAATATTCGGAACAAAATTTTGTGACAGATGACGGACAGACAGACGGACACGTGAGTGACAGCAATAGGGGTCCGTTTGGACCCTTCGGGTACGGAACCCGAAAAATGTGCATTGACTGTTTCTGAGAAATACATGGGCAAACATACATACACTTATGCAATTTGGCTCACACGTTTAGAAGCCCACATAGACTAACATAATGCGAAAATTATGCAATTCTAAAAAGATTACTTCCTTACAGGTCAAATTGATACTAAGTTTTTTAATTTTATTAATTATGATTACTCACCCCAAGAGTGCACCAACAACGCCAGCCCGCACTGGATCGAAACAACTTAGTATTTCTGAAGTAAAATATGTTGAAACATTTTACTTCAGAAATATATAGTAGTTTTAACAGAGAAAGGTACGTCCACCCTTGATGAACGCTCTGGAAGTATACTGAGTAAAAACGCTGTTTTATTCCTCAAACACAAAAAAAAATCTTCTAGGCGATAAGAGACTCTTGATAAGGGGTCGCATTAATATACATATTTATTATTTCATCATCCGGTGTAGTGAGTGTCCGATAGAACACGATTTTGAGCCGACACCGAAACGAGTACCTACGTAATTTTAGATTTTTTTTTTTAAATACAACCGACTTCCAGAAACGAAAATACAATATAATTGCGAAATAGCTTTAATTTTGGAACTCGGTGTTTGTATTTTGTTTCTTCGTTATTTGCTTACTTCTAGAATTAAAGTTGTTTCGCAATTTTTATTGTATTTTCTTTTTTGGAAGTCGGTTGTATTTTTTATAAAAATGTTTTTTTATTTTTCACTTTTTAGTCGGCGTCATTTTTAATTGACTTCAAAAAGGGAGTAGTCATTTTTAGGGTTCCGTACCCGAAGGGTCCAAATTGAGCCCTATTGCTGTCACTCACGAGGAGGGTAATGTGTTTATCAGCCTATGTATGTAGGTATGTATGTACCTATGTTTGTTCCTTTGTGGCGTTTTTTCGTCTTAATCTTGCGAGTGCTACTAAAGTCATAACAGTAATCAAAATACAATATGGCGAAAACCAGACGCCATATTGTGAAAAAGAAAAAAATTAAATCTTGACGAACTATATTAAGTGGGGTATCAAAATAAAGGGTTCGAGGAGGCGATTCCAAAAATATATATTATATCACTAAATGTAGAAAATAAAATAAAATATTTTCAAAAAACCCGACTGTAAAAAACAACTAAAAAGTTCCAAACAAATCACTTTCAAAGCAGTCTGATGCAGTTGGTGGCATGAAATCAATAATTGAACTAAAATAACAGCCACCAACTGAATCAGACTGCTTGAAAAGTGATTTGCTTGGAATTTCTTTGTTGTTTTTAAAAGTCGGGTTTTTTTATTTATTCACTGATTTCTCCGTCAATTGAGGACTGATTCTGAATATTACAGTGATACCGTTTAATTTGGTGAAGATCTGATGTCGGACTTCGGCGATAGACTAATGAACCCTCAATAAATGATAGCAAATCTGCCGGGATTTCTGCAATCGCATGTCATGTCTTTTTATTGTTTACACTATTTCATAACATAACATCACGCTGGTACGCTCTGAAGGGGTATGCAGATGTCTGAAAGGGTATATGCTGCACTCAGTTCACCCTGGTACACCGAATATTCAGCCACTTTTTCGGCGAAACCGAAATCAAACGCTTTGTCGGACACTATCATGCCGATAACTTGGTGACACTTTTGTGATAAGAGTGCCAATAGGGCCACGTCACCCGCCACCCCGCCGGACACGTCAACTTTTCTCTGCTAAGTTCGCGTTTTTTAGATAAGAACCTTACACTCATCTAAATAATGTTGATATTCGTACAAGAAAATGTAAGCATGTGTTTCAAATTAATATGAATTTTATGAAATTTCATCTGCGACGCTTATGATTATGAGTTATGTTATGTATGACACTTAACAAGGTCAAAGACGTTCGTCGTATTTTTCATTTATTTCCACATGCAAGTGATTTTGAAGTAAGAAGCCAACCTGGCAAACTTTAAACAGACTCCGCACTCAGAGGTCAGCTGCAGCAAAGACATCCTCCACAGGTGCGGATTTCAGACGGTTCCGATCTTTAATTTTTGTGCGGTGTCTTCTCCGCTGACCTTGTCCCACCTTCCATCTTGCAGCTCATGCCCAATTGTTACCTGTTCACGCATGGATCTGACGACAGCGTCAGCGGATGGGGTTGCCGTGGCCGAATACTGGACCAAGCAAGTTATTTAATGAAATACTCTATTTATTCCATTGACACGCTAAGAAGAATGGTCAGTTGGCATGCAAAGACCTAAGGTTAAAGGTCCCGCTAGAAGTCGGTACATCAGGCGCATGCGTGACTTAATCACCTCAACGTGAAAACTTATGTGGAGTGTAAAGAAGTGAGCGGTCAATCCTCAAATCCAGAGCTCTACCCACTAAAGGCTCAATTACACCTTCCGATTTGAAGGGACCCAATTTAGGAAACAGGAGGGTGTAATAGCAGTTAGAGTAGTTAGTGTCTGTTTTAGTGAGATTGGAAGGTTCCGATTTTTGACTTCCTAAATTGTGTACGATTTAGGATACATTTAATCGCATAACTACGATTTAGAGCTAAGTGTTGCCAACTTAGCGACTTTGTCGCTACAAATGGGCTATTTGTATTATAATTTAATTTCCCAAGGTCCCTTTCCCAGAAAAAAAAATCTGAACCCGCTGTTTTTTTTGGTCCGCTCGTGGTAGAATCTGTTTTAGAGATTTTCTAGCAACTTTTGATATTCTGTCTAGGGGCTCGAATTTGTAAGAGTTGGTAACACTGCCGGTTTAGGATTTCGATTTAGGAGTCCAATTTAGTGTAGTGTGATCGCTAGCTTCTTACTTAGATTGTTCCTAAATTTCCCTTAAAATCGGAAGGTGTAATTGAGCCTTTAAGGGTCTACTACCCCCGCGGACTCTCCGTCCGCTTACCGGCCCATTGTGCTGCTCGACGAGGTGGGTAAGCTCTTTGAAAGTAATTGCAGACCGCCTCGTCGGGCAGCTGGTGCGGGTGGGGCCGGATCTGGCGGAGAGCCAGTACGGCTTCCGCAGGGGGCGCTCCACGGTGCACGCAATAATGCGCGTACGAGCCCTCACGACGGGGAATGCAGTGGCCCGGGGTAGGGTCGTCTGGACATCGCCAATGTCTTCAACCAACCTTGTCACCCTGCCCTGGAGTTGCATAGTGGAGGCACTCCGGTATCCTCCGTCGCGTAGTCGAGGCTTACTTAACGGACAGAGCCGTCATCTACCCCGGTCACCAGGGAGAATGGAACCGACCAGAGATGTCGTGCGGTGTTCCGCAGGGATCGGTCCTGGGGCCACCTCTGTGGAACATCGGGTACGACTGGGTGCTGCACGCCGACCTCCCTAGCGGGGTCAGCGTAGTTTGCTACGCTGACGACACGCTGGTCCTAGCGCAGGGGAGGTTGTACCAGGCGGCGGTCAACTTGATGTCACGCGGGGTTGCGATAGTCGTTGAGAGAATCCGGCAACTGGGACTCGAGGTGGCATTGCACAAGTCCGAGGCCATGTGTTTTCATGGTCCTCAGAATGCGCCACCGGCGGGTTTCCAGATAACCGTAGGAGGGGTTCACATCGGCGTCGAGGGGACGATGAAGTACCTGGGACTCGTCCTCGACAGCCGGTGGAACTTCGTCGAGCATTTCCGACGTTTGGCTCCCAGATTGGAGCGGGCCAGTGCTGCTCTGAAGCGGCTCCTGCCCAATCTGGGGGGTCCAAACGCCTCCTGCCGGAGGCTCTACGCGGGGATCGTGCGGTCCATGGCCCTTTACGGAGCACCGGTGTGGGCGTGTTCAATAAGGCGGCGACCAGCTCGCCGGTTGAACGCGTCTCAAAGGGTCATGGCCATTCGGCTCATCCGCGGATACCACACGGTCTCCTGTGAGGCGGCAAGCCTCCTTGCCAGACTGTCGCCATGGGATCTGCAGGCCAGGGTCCACCACTCCCAGAGCAGCGCGAGGAGGCCAAACGCCAGGGCGAAACTCTGCTGCCGCGACACTTCGCGGCTCGGTGGACGTAGCTCCGGCAGGATCTCATGGCGACATGGAGACAGCGACTGTCGCAACCCAGTGCTGGGCACGAAACCATTGCGGCGGTAGTGCCCCTCTTTGAGGAGTGGCTGGAGAGGCGTCACGGCGTCCTCACCTTCCGCCTGACGCAGGTCCTCACCGAACACGGTTGTTTCGGGAGGTTCCTGCATCAGATCGGGCGGGAGGAAACGAATAATATAATTTAATGCAATTTAATTTAATAAGACTTTAAATGAGGATTTTAATAAGACATTACAAGGCGAAAACGCTTTAGTACCTATGTATAACAAAATTATATATTATGGTATGTTGACATTGAGAGTGCCAAGAAGTGTATGTGTGTTTCTGTTACTTAATTATGAAATTTTGATCTTAAAAAACCATTCCATGACGGCAGATTTGTATTTTAACTCTTAGTAATGAGTATATTGAGAGGGCCTAATTTAGTTTAATATACAAATTAGAGCTTTGTTAACAGAAGAAACAATGAGCAACTTCATGTCCTTGCGGCGCTTATTCTTGAATTTTTTAAGATATTTTAGCATTAGAAAATTCTTTCTATTTTATGCTAACTATGTTACTATTAAATCAAAGCTGTAAAATGAAATATTACTTAGATCTTCGAGGACGAAGTATTGATTGAAGATTGAGAGAGTGTTAGATTTAATGAATTATGTGATATCATTTCATTGTTTTGATTTTCCAAAAATATTGTTCATTGCATTTTAAACATTGATCACATTATGAACCTCGGAACAAATGTAGACGTACCTACCTAAGTAAATCTTATTGTGTGTACAAAATATAAAACGCTTAACTTCTAAAAAGCTGCATTGATGATACTCCTATAAATTATTACGTATTTTTTAATGATTGTTGTGATGTATCTTGGATTTTATATTGCTACTTTAATGTAATAAGTTGTTTGGAACGATTGGGACAATACTATCAGATAGTGTTGATATTCTTCGAATATCAACTAAGAATAAAAGATCCAGTGTTATTAAATTGCTTTATACAATCTTATTATGTTTTAAAACAGTTGGACTACACAATAATTGATTATTATCATATCTATTGTTAGTTTATTCATGACAATCTGTGATTGGTAGAAAATGGCGGCATATTATAAGTGACGTTTAAGAAAAGTGTCTACTCACATCTTACTATAAAAGATGTGTTACTAGTTACTCTTATTCATTATTAAGTTGCTGAAAGTGTAGTATATACAACTTCATGGAGAAGAAGTTCTGTTCTAATAACTGTTAAATCTACTTGATGTGAAAGATTGATTACAAAGGCTCACGTAAGTTACTTGATGTTACATCTTGATTGTTGCTAATGATTGTGTTGATTCTGTGTATCTGCTATGTTAAGGCCCTTGTTTCTAATTATATTAAATGGTATTAAGGAATACCTATTCATGTTATTTGCCTTGTCACTGTTATTGTTTCTAAATGGCAAGATATTTCACGTTGTAAATTGGCACAAGCGATAGATCATAGAATTGGATTTGTTGTGATAAACGATTATTTATGATGTGTGGGTTTTTTTTTTTTTTTTTGGGGGGTGGGAAATCATCTAATGACTCTTTCCGCTCTGGGGTGGAGCGGAAGGGCGTGTCAGACTCTTACTGACTAAAACCCACCCCTGTTCCTCCCTGCCCTACGCGCCCGGGGGCGAGGTAACTCTTTCGAATTTATCCTCCACCCCCGGGCAGGCACTGGCCGTGGCAACCCCCTCCCTTTGCTGACAACTCTTTGAGGCGCGCGTGGAACACTACGCGCCGTCGATTCTCGGGCCTGGTGCTGATCGGACGGCGAGTTACCCGCTACTCGCCGTCCGCAGGCCCGGGTATGATGTGTGGGTATTATACCATAAGAGAGCTACCGTGGAGTTTCTTTATTCGTTCTTCTCCACGAAGACCTAGTTTTGCGAATGGGCCATTACATTTTCGATTCATGACAAGCCTGTTGGAAATAAATACCTTGTCTTGTCTTTATGTGCTTTACTTTAAACCCTTTCCCTACACACCACATTAATAGGAACTTACATACCTATAGGTACAGTAAATAACTAGTAGGTACATCAAAGCTTGATATGTAGGTAGATATAAATATTTACTCTTAGCACAGAGTACATTATAATATATAGAAAACTCTTAGTTACCTCCATCCTGCTGACATGCGCATGCACTTTTGGTACGGGTCCACCTTTTATAGCAGAACTTTTTATGTCATAATATTATTTTGCATAACAGCGGATAGCATAAACATCATTTCGCAGAAAATCGTTTGGCAGAAACTCATTTAGCATACATTCAAAACTCATAATTTTGTAAATGTGACTCAAGATGGCAGGACAAATCTTCAAAATAGCTCGCATTTAAGTAGGTCAATAGGGTACTTTATGTGACGGCTAAACACCCTTATTTCAGAATTTGTGACGCTACAGAATCTTAGATAATCGATTGAAAACGTGTCCAGCCATCTTGAATAACCACTTTTCGCTGGTCTCTCAATCTCGGTAACGGAAGTGATTTTGACGACTTTTTTCATATCAACGGGCGTCACATAAATTTGTGACAGGCATCGAGCTAAAAGTTTTGTGAAACAAACAGCGGTTTAGTAGAAAAATGCAAAAATCTGAGTCCAGCCATTTTGAATTTACGTAAAAAACTTTTGGCTGGCACTTCTAAATCTCAATAATGGGAGCGTTTTCGAATATGGTTCCTTTACTAACATTTAGTGACGCAATTTGTGACAGTAATAACGTTTGATTTATGGCGTCACATGTAAGGGTTTTCGAAAAATCAATAAAAACTTAATGTCCAGCCAACCTGAGTTCAAGATGGCTGGACACCTGTATCTCCGCTGCCTGATGATCTACGGCCTTTGAAATGTGTTCAAGATTTTGTGACGGGGACGATAATGATAACCTGAATTGTACAGTAGGGTTTCCAATATTGTCGGTTTTATGTAGGACTAAGTATATTTTAAGGTGTTTTCTTTGGACGAAAAGCCGTGTATATGTGATACTAATACGAGCAACTGTAGGTATTTAAATCGATAGAAGACAAAAGTGTAGAAGTGAGGAAGGGAGGGGGTCATTTGTTGTTGATTTAATGTTATTGATTATTTACGTGCAGATATCTTTTTAGTAGGTAGGTATTGGTGTTTTTCATGGTAAGTACATAGGTAGATATTGTGTCAGGATAACTAATGCTCGAAGGTGAAAAAATAAAAAAAATAAATGAAAAAATAATGTTTGCTGTAAATAAAATCACATTTATTTTATTTTTACTTATACAGCGTTTCAAATGACGACAATCAACTCCATTTGCGCTTCAGTAACCCCTGCCTTGTACCACAACGTTGTTTTTACCGCCGCCCTAAGTGTTTGAAGTGCAAATGAAGTCGGTGGTCGTTTTCTTTCTTTCTTTCTATTCTTCAATACCTATTTCTAAAAGATAATTATTACACAAAATCAATCACAGCATCAGTCTTCATTTTTTGATTAAGTAAATATTTGGTAAAGTATTCTTTTATTGATTTATATGACAAGATACACTCACATTTGGTTGTAGTACAGCAAGGTGAGTTATATAAATAAAATCTTATTTCTAAATAGATTCTCATTATTAACAACATACAATAGAAAAACATTTACACGATTTTAAAAAATGAGGAACATATTCCAGCGTAACATGAACCTACAACGTGTTATTTAAATAACGTAAAACCTCTCGGTTGCTGGCTCAAACAATGCAACTTTATTTTAAGAAATTTGCTAAAATATCATTCAATCAAATCATCAAAAGAGTTTTCATACAAACTAATCCGATGGCCGAGTCAATTTGTATGAAAATTTCTTTTTTGACGTGACAACGTCAAATAAATCGATGAACGCCGGCTGCATGCACGAAAAAGGATGACTCATTGTCCCGTTACGCCCATTGTACGCTTGCGCCGCATCTATCTCTCTTCCACTTGATTGGCCTATGCGTCCGAGGAGTTATTTATTCATAAAAGTATGCAATCATTTTATCAATGTTTTGTTATGACGTTGTCACGTTAAATAACCGTAAACCAACTTTACAGATAACCAATATTTTTTTTTAGATTTTATTCCAGGCATTTTACGTTTTCTATTTAACTAACATTCTGATTATTGATTACACTTCGAAAAGTACATACAATGCCAACTGTCGAGTTTACTTCTCATTTTCAGTTACCTAAGATAATGAAGTAAGAGAGAAGATGCAAGGGCGAAATACAAGTGGGCTCTCTTTTGCAGCGCTGGTAGTCAATTATTATTTTGAAATAACACATACTTACGCTTTTTACTGCGCGAAAACCTTTTATTCCTAGGGGAAAATCAAATACAAAGCCGGCGTAGCTGCTACCGTCCGGTTAGTCGATTAAAAATAATTCCTTATTTAAGTAAAAATTATGGTCACCTCACAAAATTAACGGATATTTGTATGGGAAAATTTAAATGATTAATAACTTTGAAACTACTCAAAGTTTCTCCGTCACAAATTCAGGTCATCATTATCGTCCCCGTCACAAAATCTTGAACACATAACGAAGGCCGTAGATAATCAGGCGGCGGAGATACAGGTGTCCAGCCATCTTGAACTCAGGTTGGCTGGACATTAATGACGGAGAACTAATTCCAGCTGAATTCAGTAGTAGTAAGAGTATTAAGATGTGATCGAGCGGACGGGCGAAAACAAGGAGGAGTATTTTTGGCGGCTTCCCCGCGATTTGGTTTAAATCGCGTTTGTATAGACAAGCACAAGTTTGTGCGCGACAGTTCAACGGCGAAATAACTTTCTGTTCTTGTGTTGTGTTGTTTACATTCCGCCAAAATGTGATGCTCAGGAATATATGCAATTATTTCATATATTAGAGGATGTTTGTGTTAGATATGACAAAGTATTGGTGTTGGGTGATTTCAATATGCTCTCTGCGACTGTTATTTGGAGTATTTTATTGCTTACTGTGGATTTCGGCAGGTAAATAATTTAAATATATATAATCGTACGTTAGATTTGGTATTATCTACGTTTGAGTTGAGTGACTTAGGGGTACAGCTCTCTGAGGAACCCTTAGTGGGCATTGATGCACAGCATCCGCCGCTGGTCATTAGCGCCAGGCTTTCGGATCGGGAATTGGAGGGTAACCGGCTTTCTCCGAATGATAGTGACGATGTGTCGTTAATTAATAAAAACCGCTGGAATTTTAAAAAGGCAGATTTTCTAAGGCTATATCTTTCTTTTATGTGTTCCAAAGAAACTTGTTTATATTATGAATAAGCGTGGTTCTAGGTATAATTATCCAGAATGGTACAATTCGGAGTTGATACATGATATTAAACATAAATGGCGTTGTCATAAATTATGTAAAAGAACTGGTTCCCAAAAGGATTATGAAGTTTTTTCTCGCTATCGAACTCGAGTGAAACTTAAGATCGCTTCTACCTACGAAGCCTACCAAAGTAGACTTCAGAAAAATCTTCAAGTTGAGCCGAAATCGTTCTGGAGTATGATTAGGGCTAAACAAGCTAGGCGCAGTAAACCTAGAATCACAAAGGATGGGTTAATGCTGAAGGATGAGGAGTGTGTGGAATGTTTTGCTTCTTATTTTCACTCGGTGTACAGCCCGCAGCGACCTGCGCTGGACCCGGAGGCCGCGGAGCGCGCGGGCAGCGGGGCGGCGGGGGCGGCGCCCGTGCATGTTGACCGCGTTAGCGCGCGAGACCTGCGCGCGGCTCTCTTGCGCCTCAAGCCCAAGCGCTCAGTAAGCCCGGACGGCATACCACCTTACATTGTCAAAGATTGTCGTATGGTTTTTGAGGAGCCCTTGTTGCACATCTTCAACTTGTGTTTGCGGGAGGGTCGCTATCCGGACGAGTGGAAGATTACGCGAGTTATCCCAGTCCCTAAGGCAGGTGCGGGCTCTGACGTGAGTGGATACCGACCGGTGGCGGTGCTGTCTGCATTCGCCAAGGTATTTGAGTCGGTGTTGCACAAGAGTATTTATGCACAAGTGAGCTCTCGGCTAACGGACGCGCAGCACGGCTTTCGTCCGCGTCGCAGTACGGGGGGCAACTTACTGTCATTTGTTGGCAACTTGTCACCCGCCATTGACGCCGGGGGTCAAGTGGGTATGGCGTACTTTGACTTCCGGAAGGCTTTTGATGCTGTGGATAAGGACGTACTTTTGTGCAAACTCTCTGCTATGGGATTCACACCGCACTTGCTTAAATTTTTTGCGAGTTACCTTGGCAAGCGCCGGCAGTACGTTGAGTATGCAGGTCAGGACTCCAGACCCTACTATACCTTCTCAGGGGTGAGCCAAGGGAGTAATTTGGGGCCATTGGAATTTATAGTATTTATAAACGATCTACCCACAGTTGTCAAGAACTCAAAATGTCTGCTATTTGCAGATGATTTAAAGTTGTTCTTGCCTGTGGAAGATGAGGCGGATTGTAATCTACTCCAGTCCGACATTGACAATGTAGTCCAATGGAGTAAATCTAACAAACTGCATTTTAATGCGAGCAAGTGCTGTGTGATGAGCTACAGCCGGGCGCATACTCCATTGCGGCATCAGTACAGAATGGACTCAGAACTAGTGCCGCACGTCACGCAGGTGCGGGACCTGGGCGTACAGATGGTACCTGAGTTGACGTTCCGCAAACACATAGTTGAGGTGTGCGGCAGGGCTTTCAGAAATCTGGGTTTCATCCTGAGACAATGTAAGGATTTTAGCGGTACAGCTGCGGTCAAAGCTCTATATAATGCACTTGTAAGGAGCCACCTGGAAACAAGTTCAATTATTTGGAATCCTCATGAGAAAAAGTATAGCCTCATGTTGGAAAAAATCCAAAATAAGTTCACTAGATTTCTGTACTTAAAACAATATGGGGTTTACCCTTTTTATCCGCTCATGTACCCAAGTCTGTTCGTCCTGGGCATGGTCGGGTACACTAGGCTCGCGGTAAGAAGGGACGTTGCGCTGGTCAAGCGTACGTGGCTAGCGTCCTGCTAGGGTTGTTGCACCACCCAGATGAGCTGGAAGCGCTGCGGCTGTGCGCGCCAGACGGGTGCGTGGGCGCGCGCCGCCGCCCCGCTCTGTTAGACGTGCCGTCTGCTAGGACTGGCCTCCTAAAGTTTGCCCCTTTGTCACACTAGCTATCAGAAGATATGTTTGGATAGAACCTGCCGAGATTCATTAAAGCGGCACAAATATTAATTGAAAAAGGTATAGAGTTATAATTTTGTTAATTTTATAAACAATGTATTAGGTATATATTAATGTATGTAATAATAATAATAATAACACGACCAAAACCAGCCGTGCCGGCTTGGCAGCGCAGGATCGAGTGTCGTATTGGTGGGGCCAGAGCACTCATCGGCAAACTAATCTGCTTCAGGGAGGGCAACACTCGCCCAAGAGTGATGCGCTTTGTGAGACGGGCTTTTTCGGGGACTGAAGTCAGCTCCCGAGACTATATGTCCCGTGTCACAGAGCGCATCGACTTCCTGAAGCAGAAGGTGTATGCATGGGCAAACCGCATCCGTAGGTATAAGCGGCGGGTGGAGCGATACACCCAGAATCGCACATTCCGGAGTAATGAAAGGTGGGTATATAGGACTTGGGAGCGACCGGAACAAGGTGTGACTGACACGTGTCTGCCGGATGATGACGCCATGAGTTCATTCTGGCGCAACATCTGGTCGGTGCCTGTCAGTCACACCGAAGGCGACTGGACTCGGGAGATCGAGCGAGCGTGCGATCCAATAACAGAAATGGGGGCAATCACTATCAGCCCCCAAGATGTAGCCCGTGCAGTCCGTCCGTTGCCTAATTGGAAATCTCCAGGGCCGGACGGGCTGCACAATTTTTGGATAAAGTGGCTACAAAGGTCGCACGCTCGCTTGGCATCTCAATACCAAGCAGCCTTGGAGTCTGGTTCGCTACCCGAGTTCCTTACAACTGGAATAACCCACCTGCTCCATAAAACAGGTAGTACTGCGGAACCTAAAAATTACAGACCGATCACGTGCTTACCGACGGTCTATAAGGTTCTTACATCCATTTTGAGAGCTAAGATTAACACACATATTGATAGTAACTGTATCATGTCTGCCTCTCAAAATGGATGTAGGAATGGGTCCCGTGGTACTAAGGAGCTTCTCCTCATAGATATGACCATTAGCCAGCAGGTTCGGCGTTCCCGAAAGGATCTGTCGACATGTTGGATAGACTATAAGAAGGCCTATGACTCAGTTCCTCATACATGGCTCATGAGGGTGCTAGAATTGTATAAAGTTGATGCAATGCTACGCACCTTCTTGATGTCGTGTATGAGGCAATGGAGGACGGTCCTTCGCTATCCAGGATGTCGAAATATCCAGAGGAATAGCGAACCGGTAAGGATCGAGCGGGGTATATTCCAGGGTGACAGTTTGAGTCCGCTTTGGTTTTGCCTAGCCTTGAACCCTCTAAGCACACTGCTGGAGGCTTCAGGGCTAGGCTATCGGTTGAAGAGAGGTGGTCAGGTAATATCTCACCTCCTTTACATGGATGACCTGAAACTTTTTGCCCCCAACAATCTGCAACTGATGGAGCTACTGAAGGTAACTGAAACCTTCAGTAGTGCCATCAGGATGGAGTTTGGTGTGGACAAATGTGCAGTCATGCATGTAAAGCGAGGGGAGATTGTGGAATCCGTGGGAACACAACTCTTGGATTCCATAAACCTGAGATCCCTCTCTCCAACCGAAACCTATAAGTATTTGGGTATGTCGGAAGCGTTAGGTATCAATGTTGCTGACATGAAGCAATCGTTGAGGGAGCGCTTCTTTGGCCGCCTGAAGAAGGTATTTAATAGCCTTCTATCGGGCGGAAACAAGGTGCGCGCCTTCAACGGTTGGGTCATGCCAGTATTGATGTACTCTTTCGGCGTACTCAAATGGACTCAAACAGAACTTGACACCCTGGATAGGCGGGTCCGTACACTACTAACTGCATACCGAATGCATCACCCACGTTCGTCAGTGATGAGACTGTATATTCCGCGGAAGTGTGGAGGCCGAGGCTTTTTAAATGCTAAGACCCTACACAACCGCGAGGTATGCAGTCTGAGGGAATATTTCCTAGCTGCTGACGTGGGTATGCATCGAGATGTAGTGGCGGTGGACAAGGGCCTTACCCCACTCTCCTTGGCTAACGAGAACTGGCGCAAACCTCTAGTGCTTGACACTAACGGTCGCAGGGAAGTATGGCAGAGTAAGGAACTTCACGGACGCTTTTTCCGGGCCCTACATGGGTCCGATGTAGACCAACTAGCGTCCGTAACCTGGTTGCGTGTCGGTGACCTCTTTGGGGAAACCGAAGGTTTTGTCTGTGCAATTATGGACGAAGTTATCATGACGAATAACTACCGGAGATTTATTGTGAAGGACGGCACGGTTGACATATGTCGGGCATGTCATCGTCCGGGAGAATCAATCCGCCACATAATCTCTGGTTGTTCTCGTCTAGCTAACGGTGAGTACTTGCACAGGCACAACCTTGTAGCCAGGATTATCCATCAGCAACTTGCTCTGAAGTACTCTCTTGTGGAATCGGAAGTGCCGTACTACAGATATGCGCCCGACCCAGTTCTCGATAATGGTCATATCTCATTGTACTGGGATCGGTCCATCATCACTGACAGGACTATTGTAGCCAATAAGCCTGATATAGTGGTGGTGGACCGAATCGAGAGGCGTGCAATGATTGTTGATATTACCGTCCCACATGACGAGAACCTCGTGAAAGCCGAGAAAGATAAACAAATCAAGTATATTGACTTGGCTCGCGAGGTTGTCGACATGTGGGATGTGGACTCAGCGATCATTGTACCGATAGTCGTGTCAGCCAATGGCTTAATAGCCACGAGCCTCGACCAACACCTCAGGAGGCTCTCGTTAGGCGGCTGGATCAAGGGCTTGATTCAGAAAGCAGTACTTCTGGACACGGCTCGCATTGTCAGGCGGTTCCTCTCTCTGGAGCCCTGACCGCCGGTAGCTTGGACCCTATTCCCGATACCGGTGGGATACTATTTTTTATATTTTTAAATGTTTTTTTTTTATCCTTTATATTTAAATATTTAAAAATGTAATTAATATGTTTAAAAAATGAATAAACGGAATAATAATAATAATAAGCCCCCTAAACAACCACACGTCCTGATTGACCATCTAATCACGTAGGGGGCGGACACACGAATGAGAAATTACTGGCGTGGCTAACGTGGCTCTGGAAACCCATTCAACATGGAGACTCGTTCAAAAAGAAAACGTTTAGGACCGCTGCCCGGGGGCGATCGCCGGGGCGCACCTGGAGCTGACGCTGGGTGTCACAGCATGCGAACCGTCAGCGGTGAGGAGTTGAGCAGGCGGGCTCCTACCGACAAAAATACTACAGCCGAAATAATTGACGATGGTGACAGACTGACGGACAGGACAAACACCCCTGTAGAACCGTACAGCCCAAGCACTGTATCATACACACCTTCTAGGCCATCATCAACATCCATACCATCGTCATCTCCCATACCATCATCACCTCCAATCACTAGTTTAAATATAATCCCATCCACTCCGACCTTGAATGTTGCGCGGGAGGTATCTACCTTCTTACCCGCGTCCACTAAGGCTGGCAAAGCAAGAGTTCGCATGAAATGGAGCAAAGAAGTTAACCTATTTATCATGCGAACTTACCTATATATTACTAAGCTAGAGTCTGACATGACCACTTACCGAAAACAACTGCATGAACTTTTTACACGCCAATACCCAGAAGTTACAGTTACAGAACAAAGAATTTCTGATCAAAGAAGAATTATAATAAAAAATAATCTCCTTTCCCAAGTAGAAATAGATCAGTTAAAAGAAGAAGTACGTTCACAACTCCAAGTAGATTCAGAAAATATTGACAGTAATATCACTATGGCATTAACACAAAATACAGTTGAGTATATTCAACAAGAACAGCAACAACTTTGCAGTGAATCAGCACCTATTACGCAAACCCAATCACACTATCAATCGCAAGTATATTCTCAAACCACAGATACATCCACACAAACTGAGAGTATAAGTATAACTTTAGAAAATGATATCGAAGCGTTAAATATCAATATCGACCAAAATCAGCCGGCACGTATCCAAGATTTAATCGATAAATTTAAAACAGCCTTAACTCAATATGCCGGGATGAACCCAGCAGCTCGACCAAAACTGCCCAAACTTAGGTACACGCCTAAACTCTTTCAGCTCGTTAATTTATTTAATGAAACAATACTTAATCAATATATTAGCGAAGAAACACAATTAATAGACGTACATACCCTGATATATTGCACAGCATTAGTAATTTCCGAAGAACTCAATTTTAAAATTACAGAATACACAGGTAATACAAGACAAAGAAATATTAACAAACCTGCATGGCAGCAGAGGCTCGAAAAAGATATTGAAAAACTGAGAGCAGACTGCAGTAGAGTAACTCAATATATTAACAACAATAGATCAAACAAAGTAGTTAAAAGAGTAGAAGCAATATTTAGAAACACTGTTACACACACTAGACACGAAAGCGACAACAGAAAACCGGAAGAATTTTTGGATACACTTAAACAAAAATTAGCCCTAAAAGTACACAGGTTGAGGAGATATAAAAAGGCACAAGAACGAAAAAATGATAACTCCTTGTTTGCCACGAACGAAAAAAACTTTTACAGAAACTTACAAAAACCACAAATTAACACTGACATACCGATAGCCGGCAACAACACAGAATTACCAACAGCCGAACAGCTAGAAATATTTTGGTCTGGCATATGGGAAGAACAGGTCCATCATAATGAAACATCTCATTGGATAAAAGACGAAGAAATTAAATGGGGTTCACTAGAAGAAATGCAATTCGTTGAGTTAACTGAGTCCGACATAAGTAGTATTACAGCAAGATTACACAATTGGAAATCCCCGGGGATTGATAAAGTACATAATTTTTGGTATAAAAAGTTAGAGTCGTTACACAAAATTTTAGCTAAAAATCTAACAGAAATTATCTTAGGGAAACAAAAAATTCCTGAATTTATTGCTACAGGAATAACCTACATGTTACCGAAAACCCAATACTCACCACAACCTTCTCAATACAGACCAATTACATGCCTACCCACGATATACAAGATCCTAACATCAGCAATTACAACTAAAATTAATAAACACATAGAACATCACAATATTATAGCTGAGGAACAAAAAGGATGTAGAAGGGGCCACATGGGATGTAAGGAGCAACTAGTCATAGATTCAATAATACACAAACATGCCGCCACAAAAAATAGAAACTTACATTGCACATACATAGATTATAAAAAAGCATTCGATAGTATACCACACTCCTGGTTGATTAAAATATTACAAATTTATAAAATAAATTCAAAAATTATAGACTTTTTACAGCATATTATGTCCCATTGGAAAACTACTCTTCAATTAAATTGCCGACACAACGTTATCACAACTCGGCAGATATCCATAAAGAAGGGTATTTATCAGGGAGATTCTCTGAGTCCTTTATGGTTTTGTCTCGCCCTAAACCCTCTATCCCACCTACTACACTGCTGTCAAGCTGGTTATTCGCTTAAACATACCACAGAAGAAACTATCATCTCTCATCTTATTTATATGGACGACATTAAACTGTACGCAAAGTCTGAAAAAGATATGACAAAGTTAATAAACACCACGACAGAATTTAGTAAAGATATCAACATGCAATTTGGTTTAGATAAATGCAAAACACTTCATATAATAAAAGGCAAAATAAAACCGGGCGACTATCCTATTAACAATACAGATACAATCACAGCTATGGAACCAACAGACTTATATAAATATTTAGGGTACAGACAACTTAAAGGAATAGATCATTCAGCAATTAAAAACACATTAAATACAGAATATAAGAGGAGAGTGATCGCAGTATGTAAAACTCAACTCTCCGGAAAACATTTAATAAAGGCACTGAACACCTACGCGATTCCAATATTGACATACTCTTTTGGAGTGATTAAATGGTCTAAAACTGACATCCAGCAGATAGAGAGGACAACACGCACCACACTCACTAAACACAATAACTTACACCCTAAATCTGCAATAGAAAGACTCACTATTAAAAGACAAAACGGAGGGAGAGGACTAATAGACGTCCACCATCTTTGGCAGAAACAATTAATCAAACTAAGAACTTTCTTTCACTCTAAATTAAAAACAAGTAACATCCATAAAGCCGTAGTAATGAACGATACTAACTACACCCCCCTTGACCTACATGAACTTAATACAACCTACGATATTTATAATGACTCTCAAAAACAAATGCTAGAAAATTGGAAAAAGAAAGTGCTGCATGGACGGCACCCTCATGATCTAGAACAGTCTCACATAGATACGATAGCTTCTAATAAATGGCTTAAGATAGGAAATCTATTCCCAGAAACCGAGGGATTTATTATTGCAATACAGGATCAGATCATAAACACCAAAAACTACAGGAAATTCATTATAAAAGACCCCACTGTGACAAATGACAAATGCCGCAAATGTCACAGTCAGCCAGAGACCATTCAACACATCACAGGGGCATGCACAACACTCACACAAACAGATTACACTCACAGACATAATCAAGTAGCAAATGTTATTCATCAGACCTTAGCCCTTAAATATAAACTCATACAAGATACAAACACCCCCTATTATAAGTATGTACCACAAACGGTTCTAGAAAATAACACCCACAAACTTTTTTACGACCGCGCCATACTAACCGACAGGACCGTTCACTACAATAGACCCGATATCACTCTTCAAGATAAAGACAATAAAGTCACTTACCTGATAGATGTAGCAGTTCCTAACACACATAACTTACAAAAAACAATAAGTGAGAAAATCAGTAAATACGCTGAACTTAAAGAAGAGGTAACTAGAATTTGGAGACAAGAAAAAGTGTTCGTAGTGCCTATTGTTATCTCCACTACAGGTGTTATACCCAATCATCTCCACAGTAGCCTCAAACAAATAGACCTTAAAGACTCAATTTACGTTACACTTCAGAAATCAGCAATTCTAAACACCTGCAGAATAGTGAGGAAGTTCATGCAGATAGAAGAAAATGAAATTTTTCCTCATAACATCAATCCTACACCTTAGATTGTACTCAACTCACGCTACATTGACTTGGCTTGGCCCGTTAATGTAGCTTAAAACTAGCCTAGAGCTAAGAAAAACTACACGTTTTCCCACAATAATAATAATAATAACTTTATTTCTCACCACAATATACATAAATAATTTTACATTGATCAGACAGTGATACATAATTCTGGTAAGTATATATTGTGGGAGACTGGTGCCTAAGCTAGGCTCGTGGCCTGTGTTTCAGGTCACCAGGACCCCACCCCTTTACATTTTTCCATTTTATAAATTATGCACTTAGCGCGCTGACAGAATGTAGTAAGGTTTCATACAACATTAATTTATAGTTTTATTTATTTTGCTTAATATTTAAATTTGCATAATATTTTTAATATAGGTTAAGCGAGACGAATGTTAGTAAGTGTGTAGTTCAATATGGGCGAATATGTGGGTGTGTGAGTGTGTGAGTGTGTGGGTGTGTGTGAGTGTGTGATTATGTGTTTAGGTTTTTGTAAGCATGTTTTCAGTATCATTATAGTTAAGTTCTAGCAGCCAGTCAGTTAACCTCTTTTTGCATTTATTCTTGGTGAGACTAAAAATATGTAACAGCTTATGAGTTTTATTGTATAAGTAGCCACCTAGATAGCAAAAGAAACGTTTTGCAAAAATGGTTTTGTGACGAAGATGACGGCGTTCCACTGGATCATATCGTCTTTTCCCTCTGGACAGTGTTGGATTATAAACAAGGAGAGTGTGCTGTTTCAACAAGGTGTGCAATATAAACAGTTGACGCAAAGTAAGCACTTTAATTTCTTTGTATAACTGTTCAGTGGGGTAGCGATATGGTCGAAAATACGACACTTTCAGTATAGCTCTTTGGGTTCTCTCAATTTCAATTAGGGTAGTTTTCGGAGCTCCACCCCAAGAGGTGATACCGTAGCATATTATAGATTGAGCAAGGGCATAGTACACTGATTTCATGATATTTTTATCGACTACAAGTCTCAGCGTTTTGAACACATATATTAGTTTCCGTAATCTGTTACTAAGAGTGGTTATGTGGTCTTGAAATCTTAGGTTTTTGTCGATTGTTATTCCCAGGTATTTTACATTCTCAGCCCTGGTGAGTGGTTCACAGTTACAACTACCGGTGAGTGGGTTTGTGCAGGAGTGAGCCACAATAGTATTAGGTAATGTTTGAGAGGATCCATTGTTTTTCATGCAGAATGCTATGTAACTAGTTTTGGTCGTATTAAGTGTCAACAGATTGTCGCGTAACCAGTTGGATACCGTATTAAAGCCTAGTTGTGCACGCTCATAGACATCTTCCCACGAGCTCCCGCTGAACAAAAGCGCAGTGTCATCAGCAAAGCTAATGATTTTGCCATTAGGGATAGTGAGCGTTCCTAGATCGTTGATATAAATGAGGAATAGTGAAGGGCCGAGGACACTACCTTGAGGCGTGCCGTAATTAATTATTTGTTCCTCACTGATGAATTCATCTATCTTTACTCTCTGGGTACGCTCATTCAGGTAGTCTTTAAAGAGGTCCAGTGGAAGTCCTCTGATTCCCAAGCCTTCCATCTTATGTACAAGAATTGGGACAGAAACCGTGTCGAAAGCCTTGGCAAGATCCAGAAATATAGCCATAACCCTATCCCCACTATCCATGTTTTTGACTACATAGTCTGTTAACTCGTGGACCGCGTCAGAGGTGGATTTGCCTGAGCGAAACCCAAATTGCGCTGGTGCGATAAGATTATTGTTTTCTAAGTAGCTCACAAGTCTACTATTCATTACCCGTTCTAGTATTTTGGAAAATATTGATAGTACAGATATAGGTCTATAGTTATCAACACGGCTCCTGTCCCCACTCTTGTAGATCGGATGAATTATGGCTTTTTTGAACACGTTAGGAAATTTACCTGTGGAAAGAGCAAGGTTACATATGTACGTTAACGGAGGCACAATCACGGCCGCATGCTTTTTCAATAGGTCACCGGATATCCCATCCCACCCGGCGGCACAGTTATTGCGAAGCGACATTAATATTCCGGCTACCTCTTCCTCATCTGTTGGGAGCATTACCATGGATTGCGTTCTGTTAGTTTGGTTTCCTTTTGTAGCTTTTGTTTGTGTAACCTTTATGTTTTTAGCCAGTTTTTCACCTATTTTGGCAAAAAAGTCATTGACGTGGTTCACAGAATTTTGTGGTGAACTTGACGAGGCTAGTAATTGTGATGATGTGTTGGCTTTCCTTGTCGACCTGTTTGAGATATTATTTATAGCAGACCATAACTGTTTAGTGTTTTTTCCAGCTTTCCTGATCTCATTTTTTTCAAATTGTATTTTTAAGTTCCTTAATAATTTATATTAATAATAATAAATAATAATAATAAAGTAATATTAAGGTTTCAATATTGAAAATTATAACATCGTCTTGGACGTGTCTGTAAGGGTGTTATAATGTAATTGAATAAATAATAAATAAATAAATAAAAATTAAGTTTTTATTGATTTCTCGAAAACCCTTACATGTGACGCCATAAATCAAACGTTATTACTGTCACAAATTGCGTCACTAAATGTTAGTAAAGGAAACATATTCGAAAACGCTCCCGTTATTGAAATTCGGAAGTGCCAAAAGTTTTTTACGCAAATTCAAGATGGCTGGACTCACATTTTTGTATTTTTCTACTAAACCGCTGTTTGTATCACAAAACTTTTAGCTCGATGCCTGTCACAAATTTATGTGACGCCCGTTGATATGCAAAAAGTCGTCAAAATCACTTCCGTTGCCGAGATTGAGAGACCAGCGAAAAGTGGTTTTTCAAGATGGCTCGACACATTTTCGATCGATTTTCTAAGATTCTGTAGCGTCACAAATTCTGAAATAAGGGTGTTTAGCCGTCACATAAAGTGCCCTATTGACCTACTTAAATGCGAGCTATTTTGAAGATTTGTCCAGCCATCTTGAGTCACATTTTTGTAAAGCAGAATCATCTTTAGGCGTAAATTTCATATCCATAATACTTAAAAAGTAGAACCATCATATCACAGAAAGTTTATAGTCAGAATCGTCATTAAAAGGCAGAATTATCATATCTCAGAAAGTTTATAGTTAGAATCATCTTTTGGCATACATTTCATATCCATAATAATTCAAGACTCATCTATCACATTAGAATAATTTAGTATTTCTTACCACACTAACAAAATTGATTAAAGATTAGTTTTACGTAAATTGTCTATGTATTTTGTTTAATTAATTATTTAAATATTTTTCTGCATGTATTATTATCACTAAATAAAACAGTTGATTGTGAACATGTGGTTTTTAATTGCCTGTAAGAAGCATGCAAACAAGCATACACCATACATGCAGCAAGCATGCAGCATGCAAATAGCAAACAAGCTTACACCATGCATGCAGCAATCATGAAATATGCAAACATGCATATGCATGCAGCAAGCATGCAGCAGGCATGCAGCAAGCATGCGGCAAGCACGCAGCAAGCATGCAGTAAGCATGCAGCAAGCAAGTCGCCGAGTTGCTAGCCTGTCGGTTTTCTATCGATTGGATTTTGGGGAGTGTGCGACGGAATTGCATGATTTGATTCCGCCAAGCCCGTTTCATCTAAGGACCACAAGACGTACGGCAAAGTGCCACCGGTTCATGGTGGACATCCCATCCATACGCACAAAGCGTTTTGAGAAAACATTCATTGCACGTACAGCTAGAGAGTGAAATTCTCTACCGGAGTCTGTGTTTCCTGTAAGATACAACCTGGGAGTCTTTAAGTCAAGAGTGAATATAGGTTACTTCTAGGCAAACGTGCTCCATCTTCGACCACATCATCGCTTACCATCAGGTGAGATAGTGGTCAAACGCGAGCCTATCAAATATAAAAAAAAGCAGCAAGCAACCAGCATACATGTAGCAATCAAGCATGCAACATGCAGCAGGCATGGTTTCTGTCACGGCTCCGGCGCTGCGGGGCTCTGGCGGTCCCAAGCGAGCTTATCGTCGCAGATAGTTTTAACGTTCACCACCGTAGCTTCGGCTCGGCCTCAGCCGCGGCGGCGAGCGTACCAAAACCACCTGCTCCTCAGCTCGCAGGCCGCCTCGCCCCTACGCGCCTACGCGGGCCTAAATTACACTCACACTCACAGGGGTAGGGCAGACAAGACTACGTGGAGTCGGTTTTGCAGCGATTCGTTTTTGTAATTAACTTTTGTATCACAACATACTGACTTTTTAAGACAATATTTTAATTTTAAGTTAAGGTTAAAAATGCTATTGTATAGAAATGGCAATATGCCTAGTAACATTATTCTAAATAAAATTCTGCCATCTTCATAGTATGCCAAGTCAAATTGTGCCAAATACTTGTCGCTCTAAATAAACGCTATGCTTAACAAAAATGCCAAATAAAATTCTGCCATCTTAAAAGTATGCCAAGTGTGTTATGCCAAACAAATTTCGGAGCAACAAGATTCTGCCAGATAGAGGGAACCCTATTGGTACATTTCCCTACTCAGATATAATTTTCGACATTCACACGGACGAAGCCGGAAAAAGCTAGTTTTGTAAATAAAGCTCGCAATCTATAGCCATAGTTTTTTAACAGTGTATGGGTCAGCGCAGACATTTATAAACAATACGCGAGTAACTTTTCACTGATCATTTAAATATACAACAATTACAAGTAGGTACACTAGTACTAGCAGATAAATAATAATAATAATATTCCACAACTATCACACAACGCCATCTAGTCCCAAGTTAAGCAGAGCTTGTGTTATGGGTACTAGACAACTGATAAACATACTTATATATTTCTAAATACATACATATTATAGATCAATTACACCCAGACACAGAACAAATGATCGTGCTCATCACACAAACATTTGTCCTGGGTGGGAATCGAACCCACGACCTCCGGCATAGCAGTCAGGGTCACTAACCACTAGACCAACAGGCCAATCAAATGTAATGCTTTAATAGTTTTTGATTGGTTACGAGTTAATGTCACCTGATAATAAATGATGACACGCAATAGTGGTGTTCAAAGTTGCTTTTTGGCAATCACTTGCTAAATGCTCTGTGCTAAAAGTTTTAAGCAGGCTTTGTTAAATGCTTTAATTTAACATGCTTTTTTTTATTCGTATCGCGTAGGTACTTGTTGTTACGGCCAAACGGGTGGGCGCGGAAAAAGCTAGAGCGGTGACTCTTAACTGAGTGTTTTTATGAGTATTATTACATCGCGTTTATGAATAAACAATGAACTTTCCTTCATACTTTGCAGGCTTAGGACTGTCTACACGCAAAAGTGGTACATCGGATTTAGAAAAAAATGCCGATGTGTGGAATTAAACAATGTTTATTAATGAACACCTGGGTGTGGTTAGCGAGAAACGCGTAACTCAGATGAGTGATAATTATTCAGTTTTGGATGTGGTTAAAGAAAAGAGTAATCTTTTCATTTACATCTAATTTTCACGAATATAAAATTATGTTCTAGCTTCTGCCAGCGGCTTTGCTCTCACCATAAATTAGCAAATGTGCTATTCCAGACTATAATTTATCTCTGTGCTAAAATTCATCTAGATCCGTTCAGCCGTTTTGGCGTAATTGAGAAACAAACATCCATCCATCCATCTAAACTTTCGCATTTCTAATAACTATTATTATATTATCATAATAACTATTATTATACCTAATAGGAAAAGATAATCGCGCTCCGCTACCGCTTCCAAACCGCCCCACTCCGACCTCAGCCTGTAAACAATAGAAGTTAGATACAAAAAAACTGGTTTTAGTGACAGATACCACTTAATATGCTTTGAAGAAAAGACGTCTTTAGAATATTGGAGGTAACCTCAACTGGTCAATATCTTGGCAACCTCATGGAAGGATGGTTACATCATCAGCTCAGTCCCAAGAGGAATGATGAAGGATTAGAAATTAGCCTTGGAGTATTAAAAGATGATGCGAGTCACAAAAAATCATAAAATAAAAAACTTCTTAACAAAAAATTCAGCCGACGAAAAATAACAAAAAAATAAATAAACCTTTTAAGTCTTGAGTATTGAGCTTATTTACCTACATAAAATTTCAAATTTTATGTAGGTAAACTAATTTTGAGTTGGCGCCAAATAATAAAATGATTAATTACCTACATCTAGCTTTCTTCATTTCTACGTACATATAAAATTTAGATATTTAATAATCAGATTGATGTTTGGCGCCGACTTGAAATTAGTTCATATAAAATTTGATATTTTATGTAGGTAAATAAGCTCAATACTCAAGACTTAAAAGGTTTATTTATTTTTTTGTTATTCTTCGTCGGCTGAATTTTTTGTTAAAAAGTTTTTTATTTTATGATTTTTTGTGACTCGCATCATCTTTTAATACTCCAAGGCTAATTTCTAATCCTTCATCATTCCTCTTGGCACTGAGCTGATGATGTAACCATCCTTCCATGAGGTTCCCAAGATATTGACCAGTTGAGGTTACCTCCAATATTCTAAAGACGTCTTTTCTTCAAAGCATATTAAGTGGTATCTGTCACTAAAACCAGTTTTTTTATATCTAACTTCTATTGTTTACAGGCTGAGGTCGGAGTGGGGCTGTTTGGAAGCGGTAGCGGAGCGCGATCACCTTTTCCTATTAGGTATAATAATAGTTATTATGATAATATAATAATAGTTATTAGAAATGCGAAAGTTTAGATGGATGGATGGATGTTTGTTTCTCAATTACGCCAAAACGGCTGAACGGATCTAGATGAATTTTAGCACAGAGATAAATTATAGTCTGAAATAGCACATTTGCTAATTTATGGTGAGAGCAAAGCCGCTGGCAGAAGCTAGAACATAATTTTATATTCGTGAAAATTAGATGTAAATGAAAAGATTACTCTTTTCTTTAACCACATCCAAAACTGAATAATTATCACTCATCTGAGTTACGCGTTTCTCGCTAACCACACCCAGGTGTTCATTAATAAACATTGTTTAATTCCACACATCGGCATTTTTTTCTAAATCCGATGTACCACTTTTGCGTGTAGACAGTCCTAAGCCTGCAAAGTATGAAGGAAAGTTCATTGTTTATTCATAAACGCGATGTAATAATACTCATAAAAACACTCAGTTAAGAGTCACCGCTCTAGCTTTTTCCGCGCCCACCCGTTTGGCCGTAACAACAAGTACCTACGCGATACGAATAAAAAAAGCATGTTAAATTAAAGCATTTAACAAAGCCTGCTTAAAACTTTTAGCACAGAGCATTTAGCAAGTGATTGCCAAAAAGCAACTTTGAACACCACTATTGCGTGTCATCATTTATTATCAGGTGACATTAACTCGTAACCAATCAAAAACTATTAAAGCATTACATTTATCTGCTAGTACTAGTGTACCTACTTGTAATTGTTGTATATTTAAATGATCAGTGAAAAGTTACTCGCGTATTGTTTATAAATGTCTGCGCTGACCCATACACTGTTAAAAAACTATGGCTATAGATTGCGAGCTTTATTTACAAAACTAGCTTTTTCCGGCTTCGTCCGAGTGAATGTCGAAAATTATATCTGAGTAGGGAAATGTACCAATAGGGTTCCCTCTATCTGGCAGAATCTTGTTGCTCCGAAATTTGTTTGGCATAACACACTTGGCATAATCTTCTTTAAACGAATATTTTAAAGGCATAAAAATGATTAAATATAATTATTGTCTGGCCGAATGTGTATATGTCCGAATTTACAATGGCATACTTTTAAGATGGCAGAATTTTATTTGGCATTTTTGTTAAGCATAACGTTTATTTAGAGCGACAAGTATTTGGCACAATTTGACTTGGCATACTATGAAGATGGCAGAATTTCATTTAGAATAATTTTACTAGGCATATTGCCATTTCTATACAATAGCATTTTTAACCTTAAATTAAAATATTGTCTTAAAAAGTCAGTATGTTGTGATACAAAAGTTAGTTACAAAAACGAATCGCTGCAAAACCGACTCCACGTAGTCTTGTCTGCCCTACCCCTATGAGTGTGAGTGTAATTTAGGCCCGCGTAGGCGCGTAGGGGCGAGGCGGCCTGCGAGCTGAGGAGCAGGTGGTTGTGGTACGCTCGCCGCCGCGGCTGAGGCCGAGCCGAAGCTACGGTGGTGAACGTTAAAACCATCTGCGACGATAAGCTCGCTTGGGACCGCCAGAGCCCCGCAGCGCCGGAGCCGTGACAGAAACCATGCCTGCTGCATGTTGCATGCTTGATGCATGATTGCTACATGTATGCTGGTTGCTTGCTGCTTGCTTGCTGCATGCTTACTGCATGCTTGCTGCGTGCTTGCCGCATGCTTGCTGCATGCCTGCTGCATGCTTGCTGCATGTATATGCTTGTTTGCATATTTCATGATTGCTGCATGCATGGTGTAAGCTTGTTTGCATGCTTCTTACAGGCAATTAAAAACCACATGTTCACAATCAACTGTTTTATTTAGTGATAATAATACATGCAGAAAAATATTTAAATAATTAATTAAACAAAATACATAGACAATTTACGTAAAACTAATCTTTAATCAATTTTGTTAGTGTGGTAAGAAATACTAAATTATTCTAATGTGTTATTTACCTACATAAAATTTCAAATTTTATGTAAACTAATTTTGAGTCGGCGCCAAATAATAAAATGATTAATTACCTACATCTAGCTTTCTTCATTTCTACGTACATATAAAATTTAGATATTTAATAATCAGATTGTTGTTTGGCGCCGACTCGAAATTAGTTCATATAAAATTTGATATTTTATGTAGGTAAATAAGCTCAATACTCAAGACTTAAAAGATTTATTTATTTTTTTGTTATTCTTCGTCGGCTGAATTTTTTGTTAAAAAGTTTTTTATTTTATGATTTTTTGTGACTCGCATCATCTTTTAATACTCCAAGGCTAATTTCTAATCCTTCATCATTCCTCTTGGCACTGAGCTGATGATGTAACCATCCTTCCATGAGGTTGCCAAGATATTGACCAGTTGAGGTTACCTCCAATATTCTAAAGACGTCTTTTCTTCAAAGCATATTAAGTGGTATCTGTCACTAAAACCAGTTTTTTTATATCTAACTTCTATTGTTTACAGGCTGAGGTTATTTATAGGTAAAAATAATGTAAGGTTATATATTTTTTTGTTTTTTAGTTATTTTTCGTCGGTTGAATTTTTTGTTAAAAAGTTTTTTATTTTTTTTTTATTTTTTTATGTTTGATAGGTTCGCGTTTGACCACTATCTCACCTGATGGCAAGCGATGATGTGGTCGAAGATGGAGCACGCTTACCTAGAAGTAACCTATTCACTCTTGACTTAAAGACTCCCAGGTTATAGCTATCAGGAAACACAGACTCCGGTAGGGAATTCCACTCTCTAGCTGTACGCACAATGAATGTTTTCTCAAAACACTTTGTGCGTATGGATGGGATGTCTACCATGAACCGGTGGCACTTCGCCGTACGTCTTGTGGTCCTTTGATGAAACGGGCTTGGCGGAATCAAATCATGCAATTCCGTAGCACACTCCCCAAAATGTAATCGATAGAAAACCGACAGGCTAGCAACTCGGCGTCTATGTTCAAGACTTTGGAGTTTCGACTCAACGAGTCTATCATTGCCGATGATCCTCTTGGCTCGTTTCTCAATTGACTCAAGGGCATCAAGTTGGTATTTGGCAGATCCGTCCCAAAGATGAGAGCAGTACTCCATACACGATCGGACTTGCGCTTGATAGAGTTGGAGCAGCTGTTCCGGCGTGAAGTATCGTCTCACCTTTGTGAGGATCCCCAACTTTTTGGCAGCCACTTGAGCCTTTGCCTCTATGAAGGGACCAAAATTGAGGGTAGATGTTAAAGTAACACCAAGAAGATCAAGTTGATCGGTTATCGGCACGGTTACACCTCGGAAAGTTGGAGCCGGGTGAAATTGGCTCCTTTTAGCAGAAAAAAGACACGCCTGGGTTTTAGAAGCATTGAACTTAACCAGATTGGCATCGCCCCATTCTGAGACAGCCTGCAAGGACAAGTTCAAGCGCCCAACCATAGCCTCGCGGAGAGACCGGACTTGAGACCCACTAACTCGTGCGTCAGGCACGTATTTCTCGGCAACAGTGCTGTCGTCTGCATACCCAAAGGTACCGGGTTTTAGCAGATCGTTAATATGCAGCAAAAACAATGTTGCCGAGAGCACCGACCCCTGAGGAACACCGGCATTAATAGCCAGCAGTCCGGACGAGCAGCCATCTATCACTACTCGGATAGACCGATCCCTCAGGAAATCTGCAATCCAATCACACAAACCAGCGGGCAGACCGAAGGAAGGAAGCTTACCAATTAGGCTGTCGTGCCAGACCCGGTCGAAGGCCTTCGAGATATCAAGGGAGACCGCAAGGGCTTCCCCTTGTTTGTCGATGGCCTCACTCCAGATGTGAATGGCATACGCTAGAAGATCTCCCGTTGACCGATTTCGACGGAAGCCATATTGTCGGTGTTTTTATCGTGCATGCAGCCGGCGTTCATCGATTTATTAGACGTTGTCACGTCAATAATGGGTAGAAAATGTGGCTTTCGGCTTCGGAAACTGTTTACACCCAATATAATAACAACAATAGAAATAGGTACCCCCTTTGTGAAAATTTCATGAGCCCGCTGACTGACAGACGGACGGACGGACTGAGGGTCAGCGAAGGCTTAGTAATAGGGTACTGTTGGTTACCCTTCAGGTACAGAACCCTAAAAACCGACTTCTCTTTTCTTTCTCTCCGTACATCTATTTCCATCAGGAGAGATCGATGTCAAGAGCTGACTTATACTCATCATGAAAAGTCAAAGACTAAAAGAAAAACCTCTTTCAATGATCACAGTTCTCTATAATAGAAGATTTATCTATGCCAAGAAGAAACGAGAGAAACTCCTGTTAGAGCGAACGTCACTTTTGAAATTCGAAATAAAATTTCGGTGTATTTACAAAATAAAAATGTTTGATTGTCATAATTAAATCTATAACGTGCTTTATTTAAAACTACTTTAAACGATTACCTCCAAATCTGGTGAGTTCACATGATATTCTCTAAAATGTTCCCACAAGGTGCAAGAAGCACAAGTCTAGTCGATGTGGCGACGCTTGGTGGAGACATATGGCCAGCTCACTGCTGACCATATGTCATATATAATTTATATCTCTAATAGACATACGTCTTACGTCTGAAATGGCGTAAGCTGAAATATTGAATGAAGTGGTGTAAGCTCCCACTACTAGAACTCAGGCCAACCCAACGCCCAGTTTCATAACGGTGGTCGTACATGTTTCCCAATTAGTATTCCGTTCTAGGATATTGTGCTAGCGACCTCACGATAGTATCTTTACTTCACCGTGAGATTCACGGTCCATTCGAAGTTTCATCACTTAGAAACAGTATAAATATAGTAGCACTTCAAAATAGTATAGTAGTAGTATTTTTCAATATCCGGTTATTCCGAAACTTAAAAGTTCTAAACATACGTAGGTACCTTTATAAAAAAACTGGCCATGTGCGTGTCGAGCCACGCCCATTGTAGGGTTCCGTAGTCGCCCGTTACTATATGCGGACTTAGAAGGGAGCTTTATGTTTATTACTATGAACATATTAATTGAGTTCACGGTTTTGCGGCCAATAAAGTTTAAAAATGAGTTATAAAATCCGACTTCATTGCATTGAAGCTTCCAATGTTTGGGGCTTCTCTGACCACCCCGTTAGGGATAAAGGTCGCGATGTTATGCATGTATGTTCATTTATTTTTTCATAATTTTACTACGCTTTTTAAACATGTAACAACTTCTTCTAAGTAATTTTTTTCTTAGGATTTTATACATTTTCCAAGTAAGTAGTAGGTACGTTTTAAAAGTTGGGCGACTATTACTCTTAAACTAACAAAGTTCGGCATGATAGTCCGTCATGATATTTTTTCAGATTTAGCTTGTAGGGTTCCCCAGCCCCCCCCCCCCCCTCCGAAAATTTGCCAAAATCATATCATGTAATTAATGATTTGGCCTAATATTTTTTTTAGCATTAAAACAATGCCTGTGCAAGCGCAGGACTTGAATGCCCCGATTGACTTAAACAATCCCCGATGGGACCAGAGCACGTACATGGGTCGCGCCAAGCATTTCATTGTGCTCACTAACCCTTTAAACTTCCTCGCTACCGACAAAGACCTGGATGATGCCAAACTGATCGTGGATGAGTACAAGTACGTTGATTCGGTATCCATACTAATAATATTATAAATGCGAAAGAATGTCTGTCTGTCTGTTTGTTACCTCTTCACGTCTTAACGGCTGAACGGATTCGGATGAAACTTGGCACACGGATAGACCATGTCCTGGAATACGATAATTTTCGAATTGCACGCGGGTGAAGCCGCTAGCAGGTGTTAGATGAAATAATTGGCTGGCTTTGACCCCCGGCTTTGCTCCAATGACCTAGGTACCTACCTTATAAAACTGTAAACTTCGTGGTAAAAAAAAAGTAGTGGAAAAGGTGGGAATGTGATCACATTCCCTCTTTGTGTTTCACGTTTCCTGTACAATTTACAAACTTGCCTAGATGGCAAGTTTGTAAATTGTATAGCTTCGGCGCAACGTGAAGCTCGTGTGATAGAATAGAATCGATCTAATACTCAAAAAATCCGAGAGGGCGTTACGTTTTTTTGTGATTTAAACCAGTCTAAAAGCGCAATCGTCACACGTTTAAAAGTGATAATTTAATTTACATTATAACAGGAAAACGAAAAAGATGCCCCACGGTTACGACGCGAACAAACTTTGGGCGACCAAATATCTCGTTGACAGTGCGTTTCACCCCGACACTGGTGAGAAGATGATCAAGATCGGACGCATGTCTGCGCAGGTGCCTATGAACACCCTCATCTCTGGATGTGAGTAAACTGTTCGGCCGCAAAGAGACATTCGTAGACAGGACCGGGCTAGGTGCCGACGCTTTTATTTTTTGGCGTGGGTAATCATCGAATAACTTCCCTCGGTTAGTGTGGAACGGGAGGGCGCGTGTCAGACTCTTACTGACTAAAACCCACCCATGTTCCTTCAGTTGCCTGTACCAGGGGCGCCGTGACTCTTTCGAACACTCGCGACCCTAGCAGGATGTGGCGACGCTTGATGGAGGCCTATGTCCCGCAGTGGACGTCTTTCTGCTGAAATGATGAAGCGATGTGAAACAACTTTAAAGACTTGTACACTCCAATAATAGGCTCAGCAGAGGTCTGTGATAAACTGAGTAAATTGAGCAGGCATAGGTCTTAAGTTCGATCCAGCTGTCCCTTGCTGCCCCCCCCCCACCCACCCCTCGCAGCGACGCCGTAAGCCGAGGCCTGTACCTCGCAGGGGGTGCCCTTAGCGTGTTGTCGCTTAGTTTGTAAGTTTTAATAAGCCCTGGCTGGCAGCTTTAATAAATTAAATCCGCCACAGGCAAGTCCGGTTAAGCAGCCGACAACCTCAGAGGTTGACCTTCGAGATGCCACACAAAAAAAAGCAGGCATAGGTGCCTGTATGTTCTTGCACTATTAAAAAAACTTTTTTACAAAAAAAAATACAAACACTTTCATAAAAAAAACCCAGCCAAGTGCGTGTCGGACTTCGCACAGTTAGGGTTCCGTACCAAATGTATTTTTGACTATTTGTAAGGCTTTGGGTCAACAAGATGCATATACTGTGATTTGAAGACTAGTTCCAAACGTTTGTAAAATCTGTGTGACAGACTGTAACAAGGCAATATTAAAGCCTAGTTACAAGACGACGGACAGACGGACACGTGAGTGACAGCAATAAGGCTCCGTTTGGACCCTTCGGGTACGGAACACTAAAAACACCAAAAATTATAACACTAATTTCGGAAGTCGGTGTTTTTTTTTTTTTTAAACTTTGCCCCCGCACTAGGAATTACTCCTGTACCGTGGGTGCGTTCACAAACATGTATACTCACGTACACAAGACACCCAGACCCGGAACAACTATCAGTAGGTCATACAAATATTTGTTCCGTGCGGGGATCGAACCCTCGACAGCGCGAATTTTGTTTTTTCGTTATTTGACACCCGACTTCCGAAATTAGTTATTTTTACATTTTTTATGTTTTTTATGGAAGTCGGTTGTATTTCTTTGCATAAAAAGTTTTTTATTTTTCACTTTTTTTTAGTTGTTGCACCTCATAACTAAAACTAAAGTTATAACCGAATTGATAGCCCCAAAAATATGGAATTTGAACATATGTAATTGGTGAAATCAAGGTGAACTGTAAAAATCCGTGTGTCCCCTTCGGAGCATATCAGCGTGATGTTAATTATCTTATGAAGTGATCTAAACAATAAACAGACATGCGATTGTAGCAATTCCGGAATGTTTGCTATCATTTATTGAAGAGTTCCATTGTGTATCTCCGAAGCTCTACATCAGATCTTCACCATATTTAAATGGGACCATATGAGAAGCACCAGCTTTCAAATAAAAAAAGAATTATCAGAATCTGTTCACCTAGAAAAAAATTCTGAGGCACATACAAAAAAAGAATTGTCGAATGAGAACCTCCTCCTTTTTTTGAAGTCTGTTAAAAAAAAATATTTTCATATCTGAGGGACCATTTGTAATAAAAAACGTGGCTGTGTACCTTATAAAAATATCCGGACGGACAGACTGATAGACGGATAAAACTATTTTTGCCATTTTAATTAGCCACGCTACCCTAAAAATATTTATTGCGATAGAATTAAAACTTCATAGTGTGTTACATTAAGTTTGGTGTTCTGAAACTTGCCAATTATTTCAATTCTAAATACAAATAATTTAAAAGTGGGTTCACATTACTTCATACTTTCATAGGTGTTTTTTTTTTTTGCTTGTCCCAGGTATGTTAACGTTCTACAAGACGAAGCCAGCCTTAATGTTCTGGCAGTGGTTTAATCAAACATTTAACGCCATTGTTAATTACACGAATCGTTCAGGAGACGCAGTTATCACAACAAAGTAAGTACTTACATACCATGTTTTCTTCACCCCTATTTCTGAATAGGCTAGTTGACGCTAACTTGACACATTAAAATTCATTTAGAAATCAATATAGATCAACTAGAATTTGACCTAAATTTCAACTATTTTTAACCGACTTCGAAAAAGGAGGTGGTTTCTTTGTTTTTTTTTTATGTATGTCCACCGATTTCTCTGTCAGTTCTGGACCGATTTTCAAAATTCTTTTTTTATCCGAAAGAATATACTCCCGAGGTGGTCGCATATAAATTTTATCGCAGAGTGTGAGCTAAGTTATCGCTGAGTGTCAAAGAAATCGCTGAAAAAGGTCATTGTAACATAACAAATACTAAAGATTTTTTGGCAGGCAATTACTTACGGCTTATTGTGCGGCGTGCTCGGGGGCCGTGTCTACTGCCCTGTACCTCAACAGTAAAGTTAAGGTAAGCGGGAAAAGCACTTCACTATACTTCGATTTATATCCTAGGTGACATAGGTCCTATAGTAGGTACACTCACTCGCTATGATTGCACAAGGAATCAGTTTACAAACTAATCGTTTTACCATAATCCAGTCCAGTTGAAAACCAGCGTCAGGCACTAGTTGTCTGGCCGTGAGGTACATAAATACTATATTAGGTTATTTCTGGTTAGTGTTTTCGTGTGAATATTGTGTGCCATGCCTGGGTTGAATAAAATTATTTGCTTTCTTATAATAAACCGAAATCAGATGTCCGGAAAGTTGCTGACCTAATGTGGGATTGGCTCATGATGTCAGATATGACGACCTCGAAGCAGACCAAGACGAAAATTGAGAGACGAAGTTAACTCTTAAAGAGAGGGCTGGCCCGCAATGGCAGTGGACAGACGTATGTGAAAAAGGGAGAGAGAGACCTCTGCCCAGCATTGTGAATGTAACGGGCTTTATACAGACCAGAGAGGCGGCATTTGAACTGCACGCCACCTGCAAAATTGAAATGGATGCAATTGACTGCATCCAAACTGCCAACCGACTGGTGTCGGAACTGCATGCCAACTGCACGCTAACTGCTAGCGGACTGCGCAATCTTTTGACGGTTTAGATGCAATCATGTTAACTCCACAAAAACTGCATCCAAACTGCCATTTGCAGCTGGCGTGTAGTTTAAAAGCAGCCTATCTGTTTAGACCCTACAATAGCGGTTAGATAGGTTAGGTTGCATTTTAGTATATTTTAAATAAATAGTTTTCTTATACTGGTTTCTAGAACATGAACCCAGTGTTTACGCGGCTAGTTCCCTTCGTGGCCGTAGCCAGCGCTAACTTCATTAATATCCCCATAATGAGAAGCAGGTAAACCACTCAGTTGATTGAAAAATTTACTCGCTACTTTATTAATGTAGATATCTGCCTTAAATATTCAAGCTCTATGTGCTATGCCTAGGGGTACCGGATAAATTCTGAACATGAGTAACCGCAGCCCTGGGCACTCAGGCAGGGAAGGAACAGGGGTGGGTATTAGTCAGTAGGAGTCTGACACGCCCTCCCGCTCCACCCAGAGCGGGAGAAGTCATTGGATGATTTCCCACCCAAAAAAAAGAAAAAAAAAAGCTCTATGTCCTGTTGGCGAACTAAATGCATTATGTCATTCTCTCCAAGTCACCCTTTGGGTTAAAAAAGACCAGTGCTTTTCATGGAGTGACCTTTCTTACCTCCACAACACAGTTACTGAGTGCCAACTTATACGCTACCAAGAGTAAGTATTCGATGTTGATTGCAGTGAGTTAATAAACGGCACGCCTGTTATTACTACGGACGGGAAGAGAGTGGGCGAATCCAAGAAGGCAGCGAGCACAGGAATCTTACTAGTGTGCATATCTCGAGTGTTCATGGCTGTGCCCGGCATGAGTACGTATGACACATATTATTGGACTGCACACATCTGCCACATGTCACACGATCAATGGGCTAAACTCACGGCCCAGACGAAGATAGCGCGATAAGCTGTCTAGCTCAGCGAAGGCAAACTGGTCTGAAATAACCATAGATAGCAAGAAGTGGAAGGAGATTTGGTTAGGTAGACACCAAGCAGGCACCCAGGCTTAATTAGTGTCAGTTGGGGTGTTAGAAATTTCACGTTTCCATGCATTATGGCATATTACATGCATTGGTACGCTTAGTCTCATCTCTACTAGAGCTAGAGCTTGGGGGAGGCCCATGTGCAAGTGGATGAATTTCGACTGAATGACAGCGAATTAGACGATGCTGTAAAAGCCGCTTCATTTAACCTGAAGTTATGTTAGTGTGGATTCGCGGATCTTTTCTGGGGTTCGATTACAACTACATTAGAAAAGTGGAATATTTTATTTCATTGGTTTTGCAGTGTTCGCTGTGTAGCTCGTTGGTGTTACATGGAGCGGGTTTTTTTTTATTGACGCATGTTTTTCTATGTTGTATTGTTTTTAGCCCTGGTGCCGTTAGTAACGAACATAGCGGTGCAGCGTAACTTGTTCTGTCACTACCCGCTGGCTGTGGTTCCCTTCCAAATGTCACTGGTGTGCATTTGTGCGATCTTCGCGACGCCATTATGCTGCGCCTTCTTTGAGCAGAGAGCTAATATGAACATCGACGCTCTGGAGCCAAACCTAAAGGTAAAATGTTTAATTGTTTCGGTTCTCCAGGTAAAGACTGGTTTCGCCCGCGTTATTGGGTTTTATTATCCTTAGAGAACCTACAGCCGAGATAAAAAACCGATATAATTCAGGTCATAGTGCATGGTGTACTCGTGTGCTAAATTTCATCCAAATCCGATCAGCTCTTGAGGCGTGATTGATTAACAAACATCCAAAGATCCAGACTTTCACGTTAATATCTCATACCTATTAGTATAAAAGTAAGCATTCATACGACTAGGCTTATAAGTCACCCAAAGAACGATGGAAAAGGCTATCCTCGGAGTTTCCGTGCGTAATCGAATCAGGAAATATGATACCCGCTGTATAGAACCAAGGTTACTGACATAGCCCGAAGAATCTGCAAACTGAAGTGGTAGTGGGTAGTGCATATTGGTCACAACAGATGGTCGATGGGGCCGAAAGGTTAGAGAGTGGCGACTACGTACCGGAAGACGCAGTGTTGGAAGGCCTCCCCAAGGAGGACCGATGACCTGGTGAGGGTCGCGGCAATCGGATGGATGCGAGACGCACAGGACTGGTCATTATAGACCATAGACTTGGTGGAGGTCCAGCATTGTACATCTTTCGGCTGAAGTGATGATGATGATGAAGCATTACGATAAGATTACAACAACTTCTAACTTTTTGCAGGAAGCAGCATTAAAGTTATCGCCCAAGTCAACAAAAGTGTACTACAACAAGGGATTGTAAGCAGCAAGTAAAGCGAACATTTCTAATCTAGTAGCCAACGTGTTGAAGCAAGCTGCACCCAAGCACTGCCGGGTCAAATAGATACTTTATGGCGTGATTTGGGTCAACCTTTTGGGTCGAAAACATTAACTACTGGGGTTGTCGGAAAAAGCCTTGCACTTACTAGGTTCTTGTTTGGGGCACAAAGCAGGATTGATAAAATCTTTAGGCTTCTTATTTGAGCCTACCTAAACTTTCTCGAGAGATGTAAAGCTGTGACGATAGTTTTTAAGGAATTTTTTTTAATCAGGTTTTGCTTTAGTAATGTATGTTTCATTTTACTTATAGTACTTGAATATGAAATGTACTGGAGGCTTGCTTCCTAAAGTCTTCGGATTAGGAATCGGTTCTTTGGGATTTATGACAATTTAATTCAAATAAGATTCGATTCTAATTCCATGATATTTTGAAGAAAGCCCGCTGTTTAGCTACGTCAATTGTAACGGTACGTCTGAACATTATGATTTTTTACGAATTGTAGTCAAGTCAACGATGTATTTACTAACAAAAGAATTTGCCAATCATGCCAGCTATTAAGACAAATAAATCACTATTGATTTCAAAGATACTGTTTCAATTTAACGCTCTGATTCCCTGTAATTTGTAGATTCTGAAGTCCACACGGCGGTTAAATCCATAATAAGGTGTGGTTTTCGGCGCCATACGTTTTGTCACACAAACACACTAATACTATGACGACGCGCCTACGCAACAAAGCGTAGCTGCGACGTACCTACTTCGACGAGCTAACGCAGCGTAGCACGGCTGCTGCGCTTCTATTGCGACGAGCTTACGCAACAGAGCGCAGCTGCTGCGCATCTTTTGTGACAGAGCAGCTGCTACGCATCTATTGCGACAGAGCAGTTGCTACGCATCTATTGCAACATGCCTACGCAGGGTAGCACGACTGCTACGTGTCTACTGCGAGGAACTAACGCAACATAGCGCATAGCCTGCTACACATCAAATGCGACAGACCTACGCAGCGTAGCATGGCTGCTACGCTGCGTACTGCGACAAGCTAACGTAACGTAGCGCAGCTGCTACGCATCTATTACGACACGCCTACGCAGCGTAGCACGAGTGCTACGAGTCTACTTTTTTTTTGTGGGGTGGAAAATCTTCCAATGACCTCCCGCTCTGGGTGGAGCGGGAGGGCGTGTCAGACTCTTACTGACTAAAACCCACCCCTGTTCCTCCCTTCCCTGAATGCCCAGGGGCGAGGTAACTCTTTCGAATTTATCCTCAAGGGGGCAGGCATAGGCCATGACGGGCCCCGTCCTGTTCGCTGACAACTCTTTGAGGCGCGCGTGGAACACTACGCGCCGTCGACTCTCGGGCCTGGTGCTGATCGGACGGCGAGCTACCCATTACTCGCCGTCCGCAGGCCCGGGTACGCCGTCCGCAGGCCCGGGTGCTACGAGTCTACTGCGACGAGCTTACGCAACATAGCGCACAGCCTGCTACGCATCCATTGCGACAGGTCTACGCAGCGTAGCATGGCTGCTACGCGTCTACTGCGACGAGCTACCGCAACATAGCGCAGCTGCTGCGCATCTATTGCGACACGCCTACGCAGCGTAGCACGGCTGCTACACGTTTACTGCGTCGAGCTCACGCTACTTCGCGCAGCTGCATCGCCTGCCCAAGGGAACATTTTACCGAGATAAAAAGTACCCAAGGTAATCCAAAGTTATAAACAGTTTTATTCCCCAGTTGAGACTTGAATAATAAACAAACTTCTAAGATCCAGACAATCATTCCCCCTTTTCACAAAGGTCAATGCCAACGTATTAGAACAACCGTGGCCCACAGTGAACACTGATAAATAGTTTATGGAATAATAGTTTAAGTTGTTATGAACACCTTCTAGAACTTGTCAGTTAAGAAAATAAGTCGCCATTTGGAATTATAACAGTTTTTATTTTTTTATAAAAAAATATTTTTTCACAAGCACAGACTTATTCTATACACTTGCAATTAGTTTTGAATGGTAAGTACATACTTTTTAACACAGTAATTATTCACTCAATTTAAACTTTTGAATAATAGTCACCGTCTAAGTTTAAACAGTTAGGATTCAATTTCATACAGTAAAAATTGGCACTGTTATATTATCTTATGGATAGATATAACAGTGTTGGAACTGGACATATGTTCTGGGATTCCATCTATATTTTGAAAATCTAAATGTGCATACATATTCTGCTGCAGCAGAGCAGCAAACTCTTCGATGTGGGATGAACTAAAAGTTTGTATTGGGTTTTGAGTAAAATCTTCTAATAGGTCCTATGAGTTGCTTGTTAAATGATAATTGCAAATTCTGCATTGTGCGGGTACAATTAATATTTATAATCACAGAAAAGTCTTACTCTTAGTGATGCCGGAACAGTAAGGCGAAGGCGATCAGTACCTGTACATCCAGGGAAAAAGCAGCAGCGCTGAGTATCAGGTGCTCTTACATAATTTGTTAAAAATATTGTGAAGGTGTAAACACAAAATACACCTCAAGAGCAAGGGGTAGAACCCCTTGCTCTTGAGGTGTATTTTGTGTAAACTCATTTGTTTCAGTACTGTCAAGGTCTACGGTCTCTTCATCTAAATCCACTGACCGGTTACTAGAACTGCTAGAACGTGAATGTGTAATTGCCTTCTCTGCCAGCAAGAGTGGCAGATGCGAGACGAGCTCAGCAACTGAAACAAAGTAATAAAAGTATTATAATATCTTCTGTCTTTTAGGTACAGCTACCAGTCATCTTAAAATGTGTACCTGCTTTTTTTTTAAATTTTATACTCTTTTAATAATCCAGGGAGGTAATGAAGCTATACATCTTAGTCTAGTAAGTAAGAGCACTATAGAAATATTTTCCCTAAGGCTATAGGCTATATTTAAAACATCACGCTGCGACCAACAGGAGCGAAGCATCAATGAAAAATGTGGCAAAAACGGGGAAAAAAATCCTTTTGAAAGCTTCAGTTGCGTGCGCTGCGTAAACGGTTAAAGTTACACAAAAAATATGTATAGCGGAATTGTTCTCCTTTTAAAGTTAGACATATTGAACTCACTATAATCTTTTTTATGGTTTGTTATTTTTTACGCTAAGCTTAGTTCAGTACAACTTAGTTTATAGAGCGAATGGTGAAATCGGCCCTAATAAAATCAGGTGCAATGCACGATTATTACTGATTGACAACAAGAAAACGGACAATAGTAGGTAATGTGTTTGGAACAATTATTTCATATTCAAATTAGGTAGTACATGAAGGTTGAGTTCCCTATCGGAGTCTGTGTTTCCTGATAGCTACAACCTGGGAGTCAAGAGTGAATAGGTTTCTTCTAGGCAAGCGTGCTCCATCTTCGACCACATCATCGCTTACCATCAGGTGAGATAGTGGTCAAACGCGTGCCTATCAACAATAAAAAAAAGTTTCGTCTGCATCTGTAAACATCCAATAAGCCTCAGGGTGCCGAAAATCGTAAATAACCGTCAACGTCCAATAGGCCCCAGGGTGCCGCGCCGACTAGCGCGGGTTCAACCTCTATTACTAATTAACTAAATGTCATATTCCTGTGGAAATTTTTACATACTCGGAGAGTGATAGTATCGTAGTTTTACAAACATTTCCATAGACAAATACTGTTTCGAAAAAAATTAAAATAAGTTTTTAGTTGCATGTTTACGTTTGTGAATGGCGGACGAAATTTTGCTAGAATTGTGTGTTTTAAACAGTTTTGTGTTTGTTTATGTGTTATTTTGAGTATTTATATTTATTGCTGTGTTATTATTACGTCGTTATAACATCGGTTTAGATAAATACTTTGAAGAAATATTACGTAATAACATTTTTATCAAGGTCAACCGATTTTATTCGTATTGTTATTGTGAGCCTGAATGATGTGAGCTTGTATGAGTTATTCAAAGTTTGAGGGTATGTATTTATTCTAAGGTAGTTATTACATAGTATTAGAAAAAAAAACGCAACGCAAACGCAGAAACGCAATTTGAAAAAGTTTGAGTATGAACAATAGGAAAATATTTTATCGGACTGTACAAAAAAAACAATGTTATTAGATTACTTGTCTATTCATAGTATAACATGCAAAATTTCGTGTAGATTGATACAGTGGTTTTATCAGAAACCAACTTAACAGACACTATTCCCGCCAAATCGTTTATAACAGCATTTGATTAGAATTCAACTCTCGTAACACAAGTATTGTTTACATTTTATTATAAGGTCTGTTTATTCAACAACCCAAAAAAAATACTTCAAGTGCCTCGCACCAATAGAAGCGTCAGCGATCCGTTTTATGTAAACAAAGTCGTAAACATGTCAATGGCGGGAAACAGCGCGGGTGTTGACGGATGTTGACGGATGGGGCGGTTTCGCGCGTTAGGATGTTGACAGGATAACAGCGGATTTTAAAGAATCCTACTAATATAATTAATGCGAATGTTTGTATGTTTGTAAGTTTGTATATTTGTGTTTCAATCACGCAAAGACAGCTGAATGGATTTGTTTTTTTTTTTAAACAGTTGTGGCTACGCCACTACTGGCTTGGTTTCAAGACCTTTAAGCCAAGTCTTAATTTGATCACTATCACTTTTTCTTTTTCCCCATTAGAATGTAGATGTAACACATTCTAATGTATTTTGCAGTATTTGGCAACAAATGTGTCGAGTCAGCCTTCTCGGCAAACTTCGCTGAGGTAGTGTTTACTACAATGAAATTCTCAGCTCCATTTTACTGATATCGCGCCTGTTTCAATGATTCCACATATTGTCCATTTGCGTAGACACTTGAGACACAAAACTACATCAATTTTATATCACAATATCCACTAGGAATCAATAAACGAATAATTAAAACAGCCACTGAACTGCACTTGAGAAAATCCCGCCAAAAACTCGAATGAAATATTGCACACAGATTATAGATTATAACGTGGATTTAAACATAGGCTACTACTACGCTAGTATTATTATATTATCTGTGCTACTACTAAAAAAGGCTACGTACTTTTACCATGCAGGTGAAGCCGCTAGCAGCTTCTCCATGATGAAGGCTAGGGCCATTAGTGTCTGTATCCTATAGATACATTTTTTGGTAACTCGACACAGAATATATTTTTTATTTCAAATACAAATGTACAGTATTTTTGGAAAATTGTAATTAAAACAACAATTTAGAGTCGATTGTTGATAGTATTAAGACATTGGTATTTATAAATGTATTGAAATTATAATTAAATTATAGGGACCTTCCTTTTCCCAGAAAAAAGATTCTTGAGTCCGCTCATTTTTTAGGGTACCGCGCCCGAAGGGTCCCAACGGACCCCTATTGCTGTCACTCACGTGTCCGTCTGTGTGTCTGTCCGTTGTCTGTCACACAGGTTTTATAGCCAAACGGTTGGAGCAAATTTTCACAGTTTAAACATCTTATTGACCCAAAGCCATACAATTAGTCAAACATACATTTGGTACGGAACCAGTATACCATAGTACCAGTATACTATAGTAGTCTTTGTACGGAATCCTAAATATGCCAAGTCCGACACGCACTTGGCCGGTTTTTTTTTAGTCCCCGCCTAGTAGAATCAGTTAGTTACTTTCTCTATATAATTATTGTACCTACTCTTTGTACTTTCTAACGACTTTTGATAATTCAGTCTAGTGACTCGAATTTGTAGGAGTTGGCAGCACTGGTAAACGTCAGTCTTGCTTGGGCGGGCTTTTTTCATTGACATATAGATTGATTTTTTCGAGTAAAGTTCAGTGACAGTTAAAACTAATTATTATTCGCTTATTGATTCCTATTCCTAGTGGATAATGTGATGTACTTACTATCGTTGGTGTAGTTTCGTCAGTTTCGTGTCTACGCTACTGGACAATATGTGGAATCATTGAAACAGGCGCGATCTCGGTAAAATGGAGCTGAGAATTTTATTGTATTATTGACTACCTCAGCGAAGCTTGCCGAGAAGGTTGACTCAACACATTTGTTGCCTAATACTGCAAAAAAACAGAATATGTTACATCTGCATTATAATGGAAAAATTGAATCTTGAACTAACTGATAACCAGGCAGCATGGTCTCTGACCTTAGCCTGTTCCACAAGGATCCAAAGGAAAAAAGTAAAATTGACAAACGTCACTTTTCTAGTTTCTTTGTCAAATGTCAAGGAAATCAAACAAAATGCTTGGAGCCGTAATTATTTAGAAAATTAGTTTTTTTATTACGATAATGAGATAAATATTAGAAAAATGTATAATCTCAAGGCGTGTATGGTGTGTTTCAGCACAGATGTTAAGTTATTTAGCATGAACAGTGGTAAATTGAGACAGGAATTCCAATTGATTTCTGGTATACAGGTATGCATTGTTTATATCCGTTTTAGCATGAAATATTCAAAATATTGTGGTTTTATGTCCTCCAGGTTCTAATATATAACTCCTTTTGTTATTTTCAGACTACCCCCGGGGATGGTATGCCGGATTATTTGTGTTTTCAGTGTTCAGCTGTTGTGCGAAACTTCAAAAGATTTCGCGATAGATGCCACCGAGCTCATTACGCTATGAAAGAAATTTTAAGCAGGAACAAAGAAGTAAAATATTTTAGAACAATTTACAAACATATTATTATTATAAATTGTGTCAGAGTCTTAGCTCATGGCAGTAAATAATAATAACCATTTCCACTTTACAGATTACTCAAACAAATCTTGAATACTTAGACCGCAATCTCCTTGGTATCATGCCACCGCTATCTTTCATGAGTTTAGATAAAACTCACTACGAAAAAGTAATGTTCCAGTGGAAAAGATCAAACCGTATTGACTGTAATTCTTCCAAACGTAACATACCTATACATCACTGCAGTACGCTCACTCCTGACTTCACCTTTGATGGTGTAACCAATTCTTCTGAATTGGAATTTGTTGTAGAAAAAATTAAAACAGATGTAGATCAAACAGAACCTGAAGAAATACCGGTTGAGTTTGAAGTAGCCAAAGATGAGTCCACTACTAGCTTTGTTTGTAGTACAACAGAAGACAGTGAAATACCAGATTCATTTTTGGATAATGAGAACTTTGATAGCGATCAGGATATTGATAAATTCCCTGACTTGGCGCTTAACGTAGAGAATACTACTGTAGATGGGACGGATATGGACGAAGAATATGCAACATTAGTTCCGATTTCTGTAAAAGAGGCTAAAGCTGCAATTGAGGTGTACAAAATGTTCACTCAGGGTAAATACCATTGTGAGATATGCAATAAGGCTTATAACAATGCTGAAAGAATGAAGATACATTTACGTATGCATGATAAGGTAAGACACTTTCAAAATAGCATATAGCACATCGTCACATCTGTAATCCATAAACAGTAAGACTGAAGCGCACTCATACACACTCACATTTTTGCCAGCTTTTTTTTTCCATCTTTGGTAACTGAGTCGATGTTGACTATTCCGCCAGCATCATGTTGTGATGGCAGCACGCAACCTTCGAACTTTGCACTTCGTGCTAAATCTATAATGTTAGTAGCTGAAAGTTGCCAGTTATGTTTTAAGTCCACAACATTGCCTGACCCAGGAACTCAGAAATCAGCCAAATTAAGACTTTTTGAATGCATGGTAGACATATAAGTGCATGTTTTATTACTCATGTGTACAGGACACTTATTAATGAGTGTATTTTTTTTAATTTGGTATAGTTGTTTGTTAAACTAAAGTGACAAATCAATCTGCCTAGCCCTTTTCCCAACTATCTTGGGGTCGGCTTTCAGTGTAACCGGATGCAGCTGAATACCAGTATTTTACCTGGAGCGACTGCCTATCTGACCTCCACAACCCTGTTACTGAGTAATACAATACCCTTTTTCTTTTTTTTATTGTGGGATGGGAAATCATCCAATGACATCTCCCGCTCTAGGGTGAAGCGGGCGGGCGTGCCAGACTCTTACTGACTAAAACCCACCCCTGTTCCTTCCCTGCCCTGAATACCCAGGGGCGAGGTAAGTCTTTGGAATTTATCCTCCACTGGGACTGGCTGGGGCTGGCATCGGCCATGACGGGCCCCGTCATGTTTGCAGACAACTCTTAGAGGCGCGCGTGGAACATTACGCGCCGTCGACTCTCGGGCCTGGTGCTGATCGGACGGCGAGTTACCCACTACTCGCCGTCCGCAGGCCCGGGTCTACGGTTGCCGGAGATTGTCTCGCGATGTCCTCCGCCCAGGGCGTCTTCTGCGGCGGCTGTTGCTGAGGGCGTGAGGGCGAGTCTGTTGTTATTGCCTCTCCCTCACCCGTTCCGCCACCTCCTTCGCGAGCATTACTGCTTCGCAGAAGGAGGAGACTGCCCATTCCCATTCCCTCTCGCTCCGTACCACGGCTTGGACCAGGGCCGGGCGCGAGAGGTCGCTGCCGCCGATCGCCTCCACGAGGACACGGCGGGGCTCCGCCCAAGCGGGGCATATCTCCAGCGTGTGCTCCACCGTGTCCTCTGGGCGATCCTCACAGTGGGGACACCCGGGCGTTTCCCTCCGCCTTATCCTACACAGGAACCTCCCGAAACTTACGTACTCGCGCCACTCATATAGGTGCGCGAGGACCTTTGCCTGCAGATCCCATGGCGACAATACGATACCCCTTGGTAAGACTGATTGTCAAACTTTTGGGCTTCTGACGACCCGTAACGACTGTCAAAGACCCATGATTGACAGCCGGGACCAACTGTTTAACGTGCTTTCCGAGGCACGGAGGAGTCTCGGTATGTAAAGATGGTCACCCATCCATGGACCAACCCCAGCAAGCGTAGCTTAACCGATGATGGATCGACCCGTGCGGCTGTTATTACTTTAGCCACAACCTCCTCTAAAGTGACAAATAAAGACCAATAATAATTTGTTATTTGTCCCGTAGCTGTAGATACTTATATACTGCTTGGACAATTTTTAATTGCTTCTCTTATCAATATTAACACATCTTTCTTTGATTTATTGAAGTTACCAAGTTCCCCATAATCTTAATTATAGTGGGGAAAATTCTTTATTCCCTGTCGCCCCCACATGGAATCGGAAATAAAATTCCCAGTTGCCACTGGTGACTGGGAAGTTAATGCCCCCACTTTATATCGCTGTACACTGCGGTGTGGATCGCCAACCCCGGTCATCGCTGTCTGTGTTACGGCCGCGATGAGGGGGTTGGCGGTCAGACTTTTCCAATGCGGTTTTATTTGTAAATAAGTGATATTATTAGGCACGTACAACCAAAATTTTCTTCAACGATCGTAGTTGCTTTTAATCACTTATTATTATGATTAATAAAAAACCGGGTACGATCCGTTAAAGTGCGAAATTTTAATGAAAATAGTAAATATCTGCACTATACCTAGTTAATCTGCATATTAACGGATGCTACTTCGTTGCAGCGCGGGAGACAGTAAACGTATCTCTTTTAACTTGACTTGTTACTTCTTTTTTATCCTAGGCAGAACTGAAGTATTATTTATTCTATACTTTTCCTACATTTTATACAATGCTGGATGTTCAGCCGGCGATGTGCTAACGACCGTCGTTAAGTAAGATAAGTCGACGGAGCCCGCCGCGCGGAGCTCTTATATCTGTCTGAAAGGTTTAAAGGAACCTAACACGAAGGGATGACGGGGACTTCGTTCGGTCACTAACTATAGCCCCTTCATCCCCTTCGAACCTAACCTGTCTGTGTCGGAGTGTACTAAGTTCCCGAGCGCGCTTGGCGCGCTCTTGGACTTATTAGTGTTACTCAATTCAACTAACAAATTATATAACTTAAGTCACTAATAATCGCCGGTTGAACGCGTCCCGAAGGGTCATGGCCATTCGGCTCATCCGCGGATACCGCACGGTCTCCTGTGAGGCGGCGAGCTTCCTTGCCGGACTGTCGCCATGGGATCTAGAGGCCAGGGTCCTCGCGCTGCTCTGGGAGTGGCGCGAGGAGGCCAAACGCCGGGGTGAAACTCTGCTGCCGCGACACCTCGCGGCTTGGCGGACGGAGCTCCGGCAGGATCTCATGGCGACATGGAGACAGCGACTGCCGCAACCCAGCGCTGGGCACGCCACCATTGCGGCGGTAGTGCCCCTCTTTGAGGAGTGGCTGAAGAGGCGTCACGGCGTCCTCACCTTCCGCCTGACGCAGGTCCTCACCGGACACGGTTGTTTCGGGAGGTTCCTGCATCAGATCGGGCGGGACGAAACGCCCGGGTGTTACTACTGCGCGTATCGCCCAGAGGACACGGTGGAGCATACGGTGGAGGTCTGCCCCGCTTGGGCGGAACACCGCCGTGTCCTCGTGGATGCGATAGGTGGCGGCGACCTCTCGCGCCCGGTCCTGGTTCAGGCCATGGTACGGAGCGAGAGGGAATGGGAGACAGTCTCCGCCTTCTGTGAAGCAGTAATGCTCGTGAAGGCGGAGGTGGGACGCGTGAGGGAAGCTCAACGGAGTGGCCCTCGCGGCCCCGGCCGCTACCACCGCAGGAGAGGTACTGGGCGTACTAGGCGTAGGACGTCGCGAGACGATTTCCGGCCACCGTAGACCCGGGCCTGCGGACGGCGAGCAGTGGGTAGCTCGCCGTCCGATCAGCACCAGGCCCGTGAGTCGACGGCGCGTAGTGTTCCACGCGCGCCTCAAAGAGATGTAGTCAGCCACCACTGACGGGGCCCATCGTGGCCGGTGCCTGCATGCCTAAGGGTAGCGGATAAATTCTGAAAATGAGTTACCGCACCCCTGGGCACTCAGGCAGGGAAGGAACAGGGGTGGGTTTTAGTCAGTAAGAGTCTGACACGCCCTCCCGCTCCACCCAGAGCGGGAGAAGTCATTGGATGATTTCCCACACCACAAAAAAAAAAGTCACATAACTACTAATAAAACCACATTGGAAAAGTCTGATCGCCAACCCCCTCATCGCGGTCAAAATCAAAGTCATTTATTCAAACTAGAGTGAGGCCCAGCACTTTTTGAACGTCAAAGTTCTACATTAAGACAGCCGTAAGAGAAACAGCGATGAGGGGGTTGGCGATCCACGCCGCAGTGTACAGCGATTTGAAGTGGGTGCAATAAATTCCAGTCGACACCGGTGACAACTGGGAATGGTGGCAATCGCATGTGGGGGCGACTGGGAATATCCGGAGAAAATGAGTACAATAGGGATGATTTCTGGATACAAAAATAATAATTACATTATCAAAAATATTAGACACGTATTTTTTGCATTATCAAACCGATAAAACGCATCAAAGTGTATTAGTGGGGGTTGTTACGTCACTTCTTGGTAAAAAGTGTACCAAGGCGTGACATCACGCAAAATTTCAACGAACTGTGTCGTTTAAGTAGATCTTTTTAGGAATCTACGCTATTAACCACTATGAATTACTTCTACACAAAATACACACTATACTAGGACACTGACAACCTCATTGTTAAAGAGGGTTGGCTATTTCTTCGAATTTGTAGTTCTTCACATTTCCATATAAACTTAAAGGCCCACTTACTCTGGGTCGATTTCAGCGGGCTGGCGCAATCGTCACGACATTGTCACGCCGACATCGTTACAAGCACGAACCAGTCAGAATGAGCCTTACCACATTATTTACCCCTAAAAACGTTCTTTTAATTTTCAGCATGTGAGTGGGAACTACCACTGTGGTCTCTGCCAGTACTACTATAAAACCGAGTTCCTACTGAAGACTCATATGACTGATAAGCACCTGTTTAAGTATCTATGTAGGAAATGTCCTGAAGTCAGTTTTGATAGGTAAGTGAAATGTTTCAAAGCTTTATTTCGCGCGCGGGCTGGCAACGTCGCATTTCTAGAGGTTTTTTGTGATTATTTTATTAAATACTAGCTTCCACTAGCGGCTTCACCCGCGTGGAATGACGAAGTTTCACACAAACAAAATCCCCCTTGTCATCCCCCCTTTTCACCCCCTTAAAGGTCGAATTTCTCTCTTAAAATTTTAGTAGTTGTAGGTACAAGTACTGTAAAAGAGGAATGAGAAGACGAAAATACTAATTCACGTAATTTCATGTCGCAATAGAATGCGCTCGCGCACGCAGAACGTGACGAGAACATATTCGAGTGTGTTATTTCTGTCATCGTCAAACAATAATTAAAGAAATTATGACTATGTCAAAAGTTAAATTACCATTTATAGGAATGCATGGATGGACAGTAGTGGCGTAAGCCTGGCACGATTGGGTGACCGCCCCGCGCGACAGATATGAAGGGGCGCCGAAATCGCCTAGGGCCGTTTATTAGATACGGTCATAGCGCCAAACAATTAAATCGCCTAGGGCCGTTTATTAGATACGCTCATAGCGCCAAACAATTAAATCGCCTAGGGCCGTTTATTACACACGCTCATAGCGCCAAACAATTAAATCCCCTAGGGCCTTATAAAACATACGCTCATAGCGCCAAACAAATAAAGGCTCGATGCATTAAAAAAAAATCATAAGAAAAAAGGAACAAGGTATAGAAAGTTGCTCTAAGATCCATCAAACAAAACCTTACACATTTTCAGATCATCAGCAAAACAGCACTACATTTGGACACACTTACAAAACGGTAGCAAAAAGAACGCAAACTGGTACGAGTCCAGACCGAAATGGATGCAGACTCGTGGAGGCAAACGTGTCAAAGGAGCGGTCACAATAAAACCGGTTAAAAAGAATAGGAAACTACCCGAAGACTTCCTGATATACTCTCCTATTGGTCATGAAGAGCAGTACCTATTGATTCAGGAAAGACAACAGTCGAGGAACTATCAGGAAGCGAAGTATCAGTGTGATCTGTGCTACCGAGGATTTAGAGGTATGCTGACGTATAATAAGCATATGAAGAAACATGATCCTGTGAGTATATGCTTTAAGAGCTTTACTTTCAATCATAAAATCATTTGCTTGTCGAAACATTGAGTGATAGAGAGATTTTTTGTTGTAATAGGGAATATGCAAGACATTTTTTTATAGGTGCTAAATAAACACCCTTCTTTTTAATAGCATCTTGTATGTATGCCACTCTAAATACAACTCATCATGGTGGTTATTTTTCAGCATCTAAATTTATAACATGCATTCAAGCAGTAAATTTCTAAAATATTAATATATGACATCAAAAAAGATATTCTATTAGCACGGGGTCTCATCTCGAACAAAGAAAATTTAGTTCAAACAAACAAACAATAGATGGCGTAATATGCATCGATTTCGTATTGAAGTTTAGGTAACATTAATATTTTGAAATGAAATATGGTTATAACTGTATTTTCTTATTTAATAAACTACCCTAAGCATAAAATTGTTGAATAATTGGCTCCTAATTAAACTTTAGATGTTTACTGGAACGATTCGTTAGGCATTTATATTTCTTATACCAATAGATGGCGCTGTTTGAAGTTTTAGAATTTATCCATTCGTCTCTTTAAAATTTGTATAGTGAAAAATTTTGAAACAGTAAAACTGTTATGAAGTGCCAAAAATACTATATTGTAATTCCTCAATGTGTGAGAAAATATTGATAAGACTTTATGTCAATTCATTCAACTTGCAAGCCGTCGCTGCTAACACCATCTAGCGAGGTGTAGAGGACGGGCCCGAACGAAGAACAGAAGTTGCCATAGCAAGTCGTAGTCGTACACGTAGTTACGGCGGTACCGTTTCTTTGTATGGGATGAGGCATCTGTACGCTAGTATTATATTATCTGTGCTATTAGCTTCTAATTTGTTAACTCAGTGCGTTTAAAATGTAACTCATCCCACAATAATTGATCATAAATTTTGCTAAAATTATCATCAAATAGTAAATTATAAATAAGAAGGACAAGTTAAGATAATTGTTGGTCTTAACTTGACGCTTTCTAAAGAATATTTAGTTGGCGTTGTAAAAAAGACGAATTAGTTTATTAAAGGCTATCTCATTTTTCTGTTGCTTAGTTATAAACTGAGAAGTTTGATGACGTGGCCAATAATTTCTTTATTGGCCACGTCATCAAACTTCTGTGTGGCTTGACTTATAATTTCTCTTTTTTTATTTGCTAAGTTGAATAATTATTGACTATAGTAAACAAATATGAAAGAATTCTCAAAATATCTTCATCAGAGACGAAGAAAATTGAAAGTTAATAATTAGAAAGAGAAGTCCGACATAGTTTCTGACATCAAATACCGTGATGCTCATACAACTGCCATAGAAAACAGCGTTTTCAAGAGAGGGACAGATAAATTGACATACAGAGATATTAGCTTAAAAATTGTTATATCTTTTTCTTTAAAAACGTTGCCCCACACTAGGAATTACTCCTATATCGTGGGTGCGTTCACAAACATTCAATCTCACATACACAAGCCACCCTGACCCGGAACAACTATCTGTAGGCCATATAAATATTTGTTCCGTGCGGGAATCGAACGAATTCGTTGATAACTATAATAAAAACTTCCGCGACGTGATCAGTATTGGAGGTATGCGGAACAGGTGGTTGTGAAATCCCGCAAACCTCCGTTGAAAAGGGAGGATCATCCGACCAGACGGGCGTTGAGATGGTCGATTTCTGACTGTTATATAATTTTGTTCAAATCGCGCGGAGATCTCTGCTTGCGCGATGCAAGATTAGTGTGTTTCGTTCGTACGTAGCGTCATAGATGTCGCTCCACCGGTTAGATAACAAATATTTTTTATTAATAATATTATTTTATTACTAATATTTTTAAAACGGTATGGTTGGCGTATTGGCGAGGCGGTTTTATTATGTAGCCATAGTAACAACTCCCATAAGGAGCTAATACTTGGCTAAATTGCCTTCAGACATTTTGAAATATGCATTTTTATTCGCACCCATTCGCACGGAATGTCTAGGACATTCCGTGCGAATGGGTGCGAATAACATTGATATTCGCAACAATTTTGCAGCTAAACTATTATTTAAAGGCACATCACTTTTTATTAATGGATGGACTCATGTCTCAGCGTACAAAAATATGTTTGACTCCCGAGAATGTCAATAAAAAAGCTTTTAAAGATTTTTGTATTTTTCTTAGGTAAGCAAAAACTACACAATGCCACCATAATATATTTCTTTCCTTAATTTCAGGCACAATCCGGTCCCCTACAGTGTGACATCTGTAAGATCCACTTCAAAGATCAGCGGAAGCTCTACAAGCATATGAACATCACTCACTTGTTCAAGTACTCCTGTCAGCTGTGTAGTTATGTGTGCTGTAATAGGTAACTCTCGTTCTCTCTACTTTTTTATTTTCTACATTTTTAACATCATCGCTTACCATCAGGTGAGATAGTGGTCAAACGCGTGCCTATAAACAATAAAAAAAAAAGACTTTAAAAAGGAGGAGGTTATCAATTCGGATGTTTATATATGTATATTTCTTTTATGTATAACGGGCATCGGCTTCGTCATATAAAGCATGTAACAAAAACCCTGTCCGATCCAATAAAGGCGTATTCCTGGTTTAACATGCGTAGGTACTAGAAAAAGTTGTAAAAAAATGTAAGTAACTCATAAAAACCAAAAGTTATAGATTTTTTATTTTTATAAAATATGCGAAATTTAACAGTAAATATGGCAAATTTTCATAAGTTGACAACACTCCACGGGCCGACGAAATCTTTTCATTTTTATTTCAAACGATACCGCCCTGCACTAGCCGGGCTGTAGGCACTCTGTCTCGCTCAGGCGGCATCTTTGAAACGAAACAGTAGGTGAACTTAGTCGAGCGCTCAGTGTTGTCTTTGATAACTTTTTTTTTTTTTTTTTAATTAATTATTTTCATTTGGGAAAAATAATCATCTCGTATCCATTAAATGATTACGTATATGTGTACGCAGTACGATACCAAGTAATACCCTTCAGGATCGGACAGGGTTTTTGTTACATGCTGTATATATGTATAGACGGATTTGCAAAATTCTTTTTTTGTTCGAAAGGGGAATTCCGAAATGTTCCCATTTAAATTTCTGATGATGGGTTTCGGAGATAGACTACGGAACTCTTCAAAAAATGACAGCAAATCAACCGCGATTACTGCTATTGCATAAATAAGCATTGTTAACACAATTTAATGGGGAATCACAACTAAAAAGTGAAAATTAGAAACTTTAATTTCGGCAGTCGGTGGCAAAAAACCAAGAAACAAAACCAGGAACACCGACTTCCGAAATTAAAGTTATTTTGCACTTTTTTTGTTTTTTTTTTTAAGTCTGTTCTAGTTTTTTTTTTGTAAAAAAGTATTTATAGTGAGTTATGGCGGCCACATACGTAGCGGTATACCTGAACGGTATAGCGGAACTGAAGGCTTGTGCAAGTATACCGGAGCGTGTGTGTGACAAAACTTGCACAAGTTTCCTGACTTGCACAAGTCTGGTAGGCAGATCAAAACTAACGATCTGTATACCTGCGCAAACTAGTTTGTGCAAGTATGCATGAGCATGTGTGTTGGAACGGAACGCTTCAGTCGCACGCGCGCCATTGCTTCGGTTGGTTTGTGTGTTTATTTTCGCGCCAAAATGTCTGTCGATTCACGCCGCAGTAATAGAGAGAAATTAGAAGAGTTTATAGATTTATACAGGAAGTTACCATGACTATGGCAAATAAAAAGTAAAGAATACCATATTCGCGACAAAAAGAACGCTGCATACCAACAATTGGTAGATGTTTTGAAAGAAATAGATCCGGACGCGAATCGGGAATCAGTGATTAGAAAAATTAATACCTACAGGACAAATTACCGAAAAGAACAGAAAAAAGTCGAAAATTCGAAGAAATCAGGGGCAGGCATCAACGATGTATACGTGCCGAGTCTATGGTACTACGATAAATTGCATTTTATCCGCGACCAAGAGACACCACCATTGAGGAATCTACGGAGGAATCTACGGTAAGATTTTTGTTCTGGCTTCACAAAAAAATAAACAAAATAAAATTCAATTCTAATACTATTTATTTATTTTTTTAATTTATGAAATTATTTTGCCAAGGAACACTGCCTTCATTACTAAAGTAATCCATAAACTGTGCCCGAATATTCTTTGCATTAAGTGCAATATTCCCATATCCCCTTCTATTTAATGGGATCATGTGGTCACCCGCATGTAACCCTGGCAAGATAGTTCCATTTTCTGCATTTTCTTGGTCAAAACATTCAGAAGGCGAGTAGTGATTACGTGAATGAGCGATTAGAAAGTTGTGCAAAGCACAACTCGCCATTACTACAGATTCAATATTATTTGGTTCTATATTAATTTGTGTGTGGAAAATTCTGAACCTAGCCGCCAATATACCGAACGCATTTTCAACTATGCGCCTCGCTCGAGATAAACGGTAATTGAAGATCTTTCTATCTTGTGAATTCAAGTCCGCTTGTCTAAATGGCTTCATCATATCACACCTCAAAGGAAACGCATCATCAGTTACGAAAACGTATGGCAATACTTTTAAAGCTGTTGTTAATTTTTTCTTCCACCGGAATCTTTAACAGATTTTTCTCAAGTTTCTTGTAGAAAACTGTATTTTGCAGAACACCGCCATCTGATACTCTGCCATTTGTGCCAAAATCACACATAATAAATCGATATTTGGCATCCACAATGGCCAACAGAACCATACTATGCCGCCCTTTGTAATTGTAATAATAAGATCCGCTTTCACTCGGTGGAATAATATCTATATGTTTCCCGTCGATTGAGCCGATACAGTGAGGAAAATTCCATCTGTCTTCAAAGGTTTTTGCGATATCTTTCCAATCTTCTTCTGTTTTCGGAAACTGAAACCAATATGAAAATAACTCTTAATAAAGGTGAAGTGAGCGAGGTCCCTGTAGGTACTTAAACTTCTTACCTGTTTTTTTTTTATAAAAAAAAAACTTATATTTAACTTATTGTTACAGACAGAAGAAACTGAGGGAGTTGAAACTGATGGAGTTGAAATCTACACTGAGTCTTCTTCTGACGCCGTTCCAAGTCCACAAGCATCGACGTCTTCTACAGTCGTCCAAAGTCTACACCCACCGACACCGTCAAGAAACCGGTCAAGGCCGACAAAAAGGACTTCAAATTCTGATTCCGTAACTGAAGATGTTCTTCTGTCGGTGCGTGATCATTTCAAACGTCCGGTTGTACCCGAAGATGGTTGCGACGTTTTTGGCAAAATGGTGGCAATAAAATTGCGTGACTTGCCCAGAGAACAGAGATTGTTTGCAGAAAAAATTATTACTGATACGTTATTTGAGGCACAATTTGGTAACTTAACGATATCACACAAGCTCACAAGTTCAACTCTGCTAAATCAGGTACCACAACAAATCCATCAGCAGCAGATGTTATCGGAACCTCAACTCAACCATTACTCAAATAACAGAAATATAAATTACAATTTACAATCTCAGCAGAGTCAACCGACATATTTTCATCAAATACGTTCACATGCACCAACTAGGCCAGACCCGCAAATCTCGGATGCCAGCCTTCAATTATCGGGTTCACTTTCCACCGAAAACATGTCCATGGTGACTTTATTTTCTCAGTTTAACGGTGAAAATTAAGGCCTGTAGGTACCTAATTATGACTCTGCCTCTCTATTTTTTTTTTAATAAAAGTAAACTTTTGATTATAATCTTGTGGTTTTACTTACCTTCAAATAGTTTGTGCGAAGTACTTCATAGATAGCGTTACATGTCTCAGGGATAACGATGTCTATAGCTTGAGGTGATATTATTGTAGAAAACTTAAGATCTTCGTAACTTCTACCAGTCGCCAGGAATCTCAAAGTTGCTGTTAACCTCTCATGCGGTGTTATCGCTGGGTGCATTATCGTGTCATTCTTTTGTATCAATGGCGTTACTAAGGACAAGAGTTCCAAATAATATGTGTTTTCATCCATACGCAAATAATTGTGCCAGTCCTTCGGAGCGAATTTCAATTCATTTAAAAGGTTGCTGTGGGAATACTTATTTCTTTTCAGTAACCATTCTTTAGACCATACAGAACGTTTCTTCTTACACTTCTCTTTTTTCTTAATAGCTAGCACCAAACCAACAATAGCCAAAACGTCATCATTTGTGGGTGTCACTTTGGATAGAACCGGTGGCATACCTATTGCGGTGGAATACTTATTGCACAACACGACTTCTTCGGTTTGTCACAGGCGCAGAACTGAGACTGCACAGGCATACTTGAATCGTGTGTGGTCACTATGGACGTTAGGTATACTTGCACAAGCCTTCAGTTCCGGTATACCTTTCAGATATACCGCTACGTATGTGGCCGCCATTATATTTTTGAAATCGCCTCCTCAAACCCTTTATTTTGATACCCCACTTAATATAGTTTGTCGACTTTCATTTTTTCTTTTTTCACAATATGGTATCTGGTTGTCGCCCTATTGTATTTTGAATACTGTCATGTCTTTAGCAGCACTCGCAAGATTAAGACGATTCCATTGACGTAAGAATTATCGAAATCGGCCCATGCGTTTGGTCTCTAAAGCGCCACAAAGGAACAAAAATACATATATGTATACATAAGGGAGGGGAGACTGGGGAGAAGGGGGGGACTGAACTTTTTTACCCCTTGCGTCGCGCAGTTGGGTAAAAAAGTTCAGTCAGCAAGAAAATGGGCTCTTTACACCAAACATTTTTTTTTTATGCCAATCTATCCTGTTCCTACTAATACTGATCAAAAACTTCTAAAGGACCAATCTAGGTTGGAGTAAGTACTAAAAACGTCATAAATTCCAAAAAAAACTTTGACCATACATTTTGTATGAAAATTTTACATTATTTTTTTTTTTGATGTCAGTCGATCCTGTTTCTAATACTGATCAAAATCTTCTATCGGACCAACGATCGTTCGAGTACTAAAAAAGTCAGAATTCTGATAAGATGTAAGGGAAAAGATTTTTGCAATTTCTGACGTTTTTATTACTCCAACCTAGATTGGTTCGTTAGAAGTTTTTGATCAGTATTAGAAACAGGATTGATTGGCATCAAAAAAAAAAATGTAAAATTTTCATACATAATGTATGGTTAAAGTTTTTTGCAATTTCTGACGTTTTCAGTACTCCAACCTGGATTGGCCCCATAGAAGTTTTTGATAAGTAAGTATTAATAAGTAAGCATCAAAAAAAAATTTTGTGTAAAATGGCCATTTTCTTGCTATATTTTTTTTGAAAATCTGTGAATTTATAATTTCATGAAAAAATATGGATAGTTTCCTAAGACCCTTTTCGTGTAGCTAAAACGATAGTTCCCCTATTGCCCCGATGAAAGTTTCCACCCTGTATATCTATGCAAAACTGCAGCTTTCTAGTATTAACAGTCACTTAGCTATGCCTCGGACGGACAGACCGAAACTATAAGGGTTTATCCTCTAGGCAAAAACTATTGATCAGATTGTGATGAAACTTTGGTAGGGTCTTCAGAGGACGCCCACGAGGGTTTGTGACCCAAATTATCTATACAAATGAAAACACACCAAACACTTTATCACTTGATGATACGTGGCATTGCAACGCATGCCGCCGGGTACAGTCAGTTTTTTTTTTTTTATAAATAAGGCCCAACCAGTGATTGACGACTTGAAGATGACGTGCCAGCTGTGTGTGTTTCCGCGTTTAAATTCGCGATATCGATGTGTTTTTCCGCGAATGAAAGAATTATTTAGCAATATTTCAGTAAACTACACGTTTGTGATTCTTTATACCGACGGAGCTATGGCACGGTTCACGGTGCTTTAGTGCAATACTAAACGCAATCTACCACCGACTACCCTCTTTTTACTTTTAGTTCTTTCAGTCCATCCAAAAGTTGTCTTGTAGATATCTGTGTGAGATATCTACCAGACAACTTTTGGATGGACTAATAGAATTAAAAGTAAAAAGAAGGTAGTCGGTGCCTTAATAACATTTATTGCTGGGCATAGTAAAATGATAGCAGTTATTGTTGGCCCAACCAAATGCCAACACTAAATGCTATTAGGGTGGTGTAATGCTTATAAATATTATCATATCTAATTTTAAATAATTCTGTTCGACGGATAGTCAATGTTTAAATACCGCTATAGAAATACTAGAGAATTAAAAATTTGCTTGTATTTTTGTTTCAGAGGTCAAGCTCATATGCATTATAGATGGCATAAGAACGTGACGTACGAGTGTCCTCATTGCAAGAGAGAATTCATGTAAGTTATACACATTATTTTATATACCTACATAAACTCACGTTTTTTGTCCTTGGGGTAGTCAAAATCTACAGAACGTCACCTGCTCTAATCCTGTATATTATTACCAGGTTCGCCCGTCTGAAAACAATTTTTAACCGACTTTCGAAAAAGGAGGAGGTTGTATGTTCGACTGTATGTATGTTTTTTTTTATGTATGTCCGTCGATATCTCCGTCGGTTGTGGACCGATTTTCAAAATTCTTTTTTTATCCGAAAGAATATACTCCCGAGGTGGTCCCATATAAATTTTATCGAAATTGCTTCAGCACTTTTTACATTGCGTTTTTTTGTGAAAAAATTGAATTAATTATTTTTTCATTTAAAATGTCTTTGGGGTAGATAGGTATAACGACTTTATACAGTCTAAAGTGAAAAATTTTTTTTTTTTTTTTTTCAAAATTTGGAAAAAGCCGACGAAAAATTCCAACGCTACGGGGTCCAGAATCATGTACTGAATCACTGGTACACGTATGTGCGTTGACGTACCTTACACGCTGTATATAATATATAATAAATTTATTTCAGACCAGAGTCCATAATTAAAAACATTACAATCAGATAATATACACACACACGTTCAATCAGAAATTAAAAATACACATTAGAATTACAATGTCAAAATTAAAATCAAAAATTAAAATCAGAAGCAAGATTAAGATCGAGCAAAAAAGTAAAAAACAAAACATGTTTCTAGTAAGGGAGCCCCTTTAGTATTTAATTTATTTTTGTTTTTATTATTTGTTGTTAGAGCGGCAACAGAAATACACATTCTGTGAAAATTTCAACTGTCTACCTATTACGGATCATGAGATACAGCCCGCTGACAGACAGACGGACGGACGGACGGACAGCGGAGGAACCCTAAAAAATAACTAGTCCGCCATATTGAATTAAGAAAGACGTCACTTAGCTAACCATCAATGTCATCCAAACTAAAAATTTATACAAAATTTCAGCTCAATCGTAAACCGGGAAGTGCGACAAATTTAAGTTCTATGAGTTTTACATAATTTTGGTTATTTAATTACAGGTGAAGCTAATAAAAACATGTTAAAATAAGAAAAAGGATTGTATAATAAAACTAGCTTCTACCAGCGGCTTCACCCGTTATAAACTTTCAACCCCCCATTTCATCCACTCAGGGGTGGAATTTCGAAAAACCCTTTTTTAGTGGACTCTTCACAAAGAACATACCCTCCAAATTTCATGTCTCTAAGACCAGCGATTTAGGCTATTTGTTGATATATCAGTCAGTTAATCAGGACTTTGATTTTAATTTTATAAATACAGATTACTTCATGAAAGATTGTTTTTCTTTACAGGAAGGCATCAACGCGTCTAACTCATATAAGAATAAAGCATCCGTCCATGTGTCTATGCACTATTTGCGGACACAGTTTTGTGAGTGATTCAGGACTGTATTGTCACAAACAAATAGCTCACACTGAAGAGGTAAGATTAAACTGATTTCTCTTATATTTATCGACTCCCGTGTATCGACAAGCACGTTAAGCAGTTGGTCCAGAATGTCATTCGTAGATCTTTGATAGTCGTTACCAGAAGCCCAAAAATTTTAAGCTTCGAGTTTTGGGCTTCTGGGTTCCAAGGGTTCTTACCAAAGTCCGACAACCTGTCTTACCAAAGTCTGACAACCAGTCTCAGCGAGGTCTGATTATTATTGAAATAAATGATTGTAGTTTAACTTAGGAACTAGGTTCTAGAGAGCAAATAAACAGTCGCACCATGTAAAAAAATCACTGATATTCAAACCAACCCAATATACAAAGGAAAAGCCTAAGTAGATCATGATGACAGAAGATACTGGTAATTTATATTCTCCTGGATTCTTGTTTCACATTTTTCCCTATGATTTACAGGAAATAGAACAAAGCAATAAGATGGTACTGAACACGGCCGACCCTCACTACTGCGCCGACTGCGAGATACAGTTCATGTCGGTCGCGGCTTTCACGACGCATCTCGGCAGCTCCTACAAACATGCGACTACTAACCTGTGAGTATAGCAGATGTTCCTCACTACTGCGCCGACTGCGAGATACAGTTCATGTCGTTCGCGGCCTTCACGACGCGTCTCGGCAGCTCCTACAAACATGCCATCGCTAACATGTGAGTACAGCAGATGTTCCTCACTACTGAGCCGACTGCGAGATACAGTTTACGTCGTTCGCGGCGTTTACGACGTATCTCGGTAGCTCCAACAAACATGCCACCACTAACCTGTGAGTACACCACATGTTCCTTAGTACTGAACTCAAGAAATTCGCGTCGTGGCCCTTAAAAAAAACCGGCCAAGTGCGTGTCGGACTTCGCACATTTAGGGTTCCGTACCAAATAAATTTGACTATTTGTAGCTCCAACGGTTTGGCTGTAAAACCTGTGTGACAGACGACGGACACGTGAGTGACAGCAATAGGGCTCCGTTTGGACCCTTCGGGTACGGAACCCTAAAAACAGTCATGACGTGTTCTGAGTCCAAACTGATTGAACCACATCGCGAAATAAATGTGTTCAATGTGTAGGAATAGTTTATTATGTTAAAAAATAAATGTTTCTTTTTATATTTGGTTTTTATATAAGATGTTAAATAATTAACCCTCGAAACTTTAAGGAGTGCTTTGGACCATCGAACTGAGTAACTTTTACTACAGGACCAACTTTGAAATCACGAAAAAAAATCAGCTGTTGACTACATTTATGTTCGCAAAACTCGTCAAAATGTACGGAACAGCTGATTTTTTTTCGCGATTTCAAAGTTGGTCCCATAGTAAAAGTTATTCAGTTCGATGGTCCAAAGCATTCCTTAAAGTTTCGAGGGTTAATTTTTTAACACCTTATACAGGGTGTAACAGAAAGGTGTGGTCATATTTTAAGAACTGCATCTGCCCATCGCTAAGAACAACTTTCTTCAAGAAAATCCGAAAATTTTTTTTTTACCTTCCAAACAAATATTGATCAGCTGATGATAACTTTCTATGGAAAGTCCATTTTTTTTTTTTGGAAATTTTCTTTTTTTTCGTAAGGAAATCTGTTCATTTTCATGGGCAGAACCGGCTCTTAAAATATGACCACACCTTTCCGTTACATTATGTATATCGTATTACCCAGTTATGGGTTGTGGAGGTCAGACAGGCAGTCGCTCCATGTAAAATACTGGTATTCAGCTGCATCCGGTTAGACTGGAAGCCGACCCCAAGATAGTTGGGAAAAGGATAGGAGGCAGATTGATTGGTTTTGCGAAACAAATTAACTTTATTGATGGCTTTACGTATGAGTCCAGTTCTATCAAGCCGTCGCGCCGCAGTAAGACGGAGGAGCCGCGCGGTCGCGGACGTCCCCGACGCGGCGCCTGCTCCGAGATCGTCAACAACGGCCTCACCACCTCCAGCACGTGTGAAGTGGTAACTATACTCTCACTATACCGTTACAGACACTAAGCTGCATGCTCCTCATATAGCATAATGTGAATGCGAGAACTATGTATGTCTTTATATTCATATAGATTTTTATGATTGTCTGGCAGTTTGAGTATTTTTGCGGCCAACCCAAATGTCCTTACTTTGGTAGCTTCACGATAACTGACAAATGCTTGCACTGTCTGAACAGGTCCACTCGAATTTGCGTGTTGCTTTCCTCAAAAGCTCATCCCAGACATAAACGTACCTACATGGTTCTCATATGATTTGACCAGTACATATTGTATGGATCTGTACACTTTAAAAGAGACTTAGACCTCTGAGTTGGTTTCGGTGCTTCTTCTCAGGGTAGTCAGCTAGGAAACACGGGCCTCATCTAGCTAAATCTGACAAAAAAAAAATGTGGACGTGTAAAAGTGTTGTTAAAACCTACTTACAAAAGTAAAGTTATTTATCATTTACTACTTTACGTATTAAAAATTGAGGTGGCCTTTCTCTGTAAACGCAACATAAATTATATAAAAAAACAACGGGTTGCACTCCGGGAGTGCCGGCAGAAGTGAAAACTTGAACATTAACGTTGTGCATTTTTGAATATTTTGGAATCGTCTTACGAATTTTCGATCAGGTCACGTGTCCTGACGCCAGTTTAACATTGTATACCCATCCCAAGAAAAGTGCTCAACGCTGCTAAAGAAGTTTTCACTTCAAAAAATATTAGGCATAATTTCACAGTGTAAAGTTTTGTAATAGTAGTTTAGGAAACTGCAACTCTAGATATTCAAATATAGGTGCGAATTTGTAAAATATTCACACGCATGTCACACATGTTCAGTGTTGGGCAAAATGTAATCTAACTACTGATTACTAACTACGATTACATTTTGTAGTTAGTAATCACGATTATTGATTTCATGAAATAATCGTAAAAAGTAGTTAGACATTTCGATTACTAACTAATAAAAGTAGTTGCAATCACGATTACGTGATTACTTTTTTTAACTACTTTTAATAAAACATATTAAACTTTTAATTCTTGCTTACAACTAACATTACGATTATGAAAGGCAACGTATAGCAATATTAATAAGCATAAATTTTTAACTTACAGATACGTATGCGACCGGACCATATAATACGTATATACTTTTAATTGTGTAGGTGTCTTACAGTAACTATAAAAAACTTTTTACAAAAAAAACAACCGACTTCCAAAAAAAACGACACTTAAAATTTAAAAATAACTTTAATATCGGAAGTCGGTGTTTGTATTCTACTTCTTCGTTATTTGACACCGACTGCCGAAATTAAAGTTATTTTTAAATTTTTAGTGTTTTTTTTTTGGGAGTCGGTTGTTTTTTTTGTAAAAACTTTTTTATTTTAAACTTTTTAGTTGTTATACCCCAGAACTAAAAACCCCAATAATACGGATCGTAGAATTTAAACATTTGGAGAACACCAAAACGTCATCGAGGTATACGAATTTTCGTTTTTGTTCAGTTTCTCAAAAAGCGCTGAAGCAATTTCGATAAAATTTATATGGGACCACTTCGGGAGTATATTCTTTCGGATAAAAAAAGAATTTTGAAAATCGGTCCACAATTGACGGAGAAACAGGCTGACATACATAAAAAAAAACATACATACAGTCGAACATAGAACCTCCTTCTTTTTCGAAAGTCGGTTAAAAAGTACGTAATTGTATAATTTTAATAAACAGTGCGGATCAGTATAATGCCTTGCTGATTATCGTACTACTCGTACATACAAGAAATAATAATACATTTTGGTAGAAACACCATTATTAAGCATATAATTCAATTCAATTCAATTCAATTTATTTATTTGTGAACATAGGTTACAATAGGTGTTACAGTCAAGTACATTATGATCTCTATGTCCTACCACTTGATGGTGTACAAATAATAATATCAATAATTAATATTAATAATTATGTAATGAACACCCATATGTAACCCATGTATCACAAATAAACGATTTGATTTGATTTGATTTGAACACCGACCAAACCTACCTTCGGTAAAATGAAACAAAATTTCAAACGGAAAGACAACGCGCGCTTTAACAGATATGGACCGAGAATTGAGTATGCTTCACAGATATCCAGAAGTGAAAAACGTCTTTAAAAAATACAATACCCCTCTGCCTTCTTCGGCTCCAGTGGAAATACTATTTTCATATGCTACTATGATAAACCACCCTAAATCTCATAAGCTTTCGGATGAAATGTTCGAAAAACGTGTTGTTTTAAAGGCAAATTTAAATTCAGTCTTGTAATCCAAACTAATATCCATATTTTCTTTGTTTGTTAAATAATTTGATTAAAGTCGATTTTTTGTTTACCTGCTTAGTCTACATAATAATAACTAAATGTTTAAAACTACGAATTAAAGTCTTGTGATTATCTATAACAAAGATTTCTGAAATAAATTTATTTTTTTATATCACCTGAGAGCCTGATTCAGAAAGAATTTTGTGAATTGAAAATTGTTGTTTATATCTGGTGAATATTGATCGATCAACACACGAGCATAATTAAAACTTATTACATCTTTATTTACAAAAAAAAAATCTTAGAACTAGAGTAATCAGTAGTTATACTAACTACTTGATTACAGTAATCAGATTAACGATTACTTTAAGTAACCTGATTATTGTAGTTAGGTTTCATGTAATAATAACTACTTGTAGTTAACTACTTGTAATCGTAGTTAGTAATCAAATTACAAAATAGTAGTTGGTTACGCCCTAGACTGCACATGTTCAGTATCATAAACTACTATTACAAACACAAATATGTAGTTACTGAACGTGCATCGTTCGTTAAGGCTATAACTTCGTTATATTAAATGATTTTTATAAATTTTCAGTGCGGCAAGTTCCTATCAAACGACGTGCAGGCTCGCAAGCACTACGAGTCGGAACACCCCGACACCGAGTACCTGAAGCGATACATGTGCGACGTCTGCGGACACACTACCAGGGTACATATACACACACTAGTTACTATAACACAAGTGCAGCTCGCAACACTACAAGTCAGAACACCCCGACACCGAGTACCTGAAGCGATACATGTGCGACGTCTGCGGACACACTACCAGGGTACATATACACACACTAGTTATTATAACACAAGTGCAGCTCGCAACACTACAAGTCAGAACACCCCGACACCGAGTACCTGAAGCGATACATGTGCGACGTCTGCGGACACACTACCAGGGTACATATACACACACTAGTTACTATAACACAAGTGCAGCTCGCAACACTACAAGTCAGAACACCCCGACACCGAGTACCTGAAGCGATACATGTGCGACGTCTGCGGACACACTACCAGGGTACATATACACACACTAGTTATTATAACACAAGTGCAGCTCGCAACACTACAAGTCAGAACACCCCGACACCGAGTACCTGAAGCGATACATGTGCGACGTCTGCGGACACACTACCAGGGTACATATACACACACTAGTTATTATAACACAAGTGCAGCTCGCAACACTACAAGTCAGAACACCCCGACACCGAGTACCTGAAGCGATACATGTGCGACGTCTGCGGACACACTACCAGGGTACATATACACACACTAGTTACTATAACACAAGTGCAGCTCGCAACACTACAAGTCAGAACACCCCGACACCGAGTACCTGAAGCGATACATGTGCGACGTCTGCGGACACACTACCAGGGTACATATACACACACTAGTTATTATAACACAAGTGCAGCTCGCAACACTACAAGTCAGAACACCCCGACACCGAGTACCTGAAGCGATACATGTGCGACGTCTGCGGACACACTACCAGGGTACATATACACACACTAGTTACTATAACACAAGTGCAGCTCGCAACACTACAAGTCAGATAACCCCGACACCGAGTACCTGAAGCGATACATGTGCGACGTCTGCGGACACACTACCAGGGTACATATACACACACTAGTTACTATAACACAAGTGCAGCTCGCAACACTACAATTCAGAACACCCTGACACCAAGTACCTGAAACGATACATGTGCGACGTCTGCGGACACACTACCAGGGTACATATACACACACTAGTTACTATAACACAAGTGCAGCTCGCAACACTACAAGTCAGAACACCCAGACACCGAGTACCTGAAGCGATACATGTGCGACGTCTGCGGACACCACTACCAGGGTACATATACACACACTAGTTACTATAACACAAGTGCAGCTCGCAACACTACAAGTCAGAACACCCCGACACCGAGTACCTGAAACGATACATGTGCGACGTCTGCGGACACCATTACCAGGGTACATATACACACACTAGTTACTATAACACAAGTGCAGCTCGCAACACTACAAGTCAGAAACACCCCGACACCGAGTACCTGAAGCGATACATGTGTGGCGTCTGCGTACACCACTACCAGGGTACATATACACACACTAGTTACTATAACACAAGTGCAGCTCACAACACTACAAGTCAGAACACCCCGACACAGAGTACCTAAAGCGATACATGTGAGACGTCTGCGGACACTACCAGGGTACTTACATATACACACACTAGTTACTATAACACAAGTTCAGCTCGCAACAGAAGTCAGAACACCCCGACACCGAGTACCTGAAGCGATACATGTGTGACGTCTGCGGACACACTACCAGGGTACTTACATATACACACACTAGTTACTATAACACAAGTGCACCTCGCAACACTACAAGTCAGAACACCCCGACACCGACTACCTGAAACGATACATGTGCGACGTCTGCGGACACACTACCAGGGTACATATACACACACTAGTTACTATAACACAAGTGCACCTCGCAACACTACAAGTCAGAACACCCCGACACCGACTACCTGAAACGATACATGTGCGACGTCTGCGGACACACTACCAGGGTACATATACACACACTAGTTACTATAACACAAGTGCAGCTCGCAACACTACAAGTCAGAACACCCCGACACCGAGTACCTGAAGCGATACATGTGTGACGTCTGCAGACACCACTACCAGGGTACATATACACACACTAGTTACTATAACACAAGTGCAGCTCGCAACACTACAAGTCAGAACACCCCGACACCGAATACCTAAAGCGATACATGTGAGACGTCTGCGGACACTACCAGGGTGCATATACACACACTAGTTACTATAACACAAGTTCAGCTCGCAACAGAAGTCAGAACACCCCGACACCGAGTACCTGAAGCGATACATGTGTGACGTCTGCGGACACACTACCAGGGTACTTACATATACACACACTAGTTACTATAACACAAGTGCACCTCGCAACACTACAAGTCAGAACACCCCGACACCGACTACCTGAAACGATACATGTGCGACGTCTGCGACACACTACCAGGGTACATATACACACACTAGTTACTATAACACAAGTGCACCTCGCAACACTACAAGTCAGAACACCCCGACACCGACTACCTGAAACGATACATGTGCGACGTCTGCGGACACACTACCAGGGTACATATACACACACTAGTTACTATAACACAAGTGCAGCTCGCAACACTACAAGTCAGAACACCCCGACACCGAGTACCTGAAGCGATACATGTGTGACGTCTGCGGACACCACTACCAGGGTACATATACACACACTAGTTACTATAACACAAGTGCAGCTCGCAACACTACAAGTCAGAACACCCCGACACCGAGTACCTGAAGCGATACATGTGTGACGTCTGCAGACACCACTACCAGGGTACATATACACACACTAGTTACTATAACACAAGTGCACCTCGCAACACTACAAGTCAGAACACCCCGACACCGACTACCTGAAACGATACATGTGCGACGTCTGCGGACACACTACCAGGGTACATATACACACACTAGTTACTATAACACAAGTGCACCTCGCAACACTACAAGTCAGAACACCCCGACACCGACTACCTGAAACGATACATGTGCGACGTCTGCGGACACACTACCAGGGTACATATACACACACTAGTTACTATAACACAAGTGCAGCTCGCAACACTACAAGTCAGAACACCCCGACACCGAGTACCTGAAGCGATACATGTGTGACGTCTGCGGACACCACTACCAGGGTACATATACACACACTAGTTACTATAACACAAGTGCAGCTCGCAACACTACAAGTCAGAACACCCCGACACCGAGTACCTGAAGCGATACATGTGTGACGTCTGCAGACACCACTACCAGGATACATATACACACACTAGTTACTATAACACAAGTGCAGCTCGCAACACTACAAGTCAGAACACCCCGACACCGAGTACCTGAAACGATACATGTGAGACGTCTGCGGACACACTACCAGGGTGCATATACACACACTAGTTACTATAACACAAGTGCAGCTCGCAACACTACAAGTCAGAACACCCCAACACCGAGTACCTGAAGCGATACATGTGCGACGTCTGCGGACATACTACCAGGGTACATATACACACACTAGTTACTATAACACAAGTGCAGCTCGCAACACTACAAGTCAGAACACCCCGACACCGAGTACCTGAAGCGATACATGTGTGACGTCTGCAGACACCACTACCAGGGTACATATACACACACTAGTTACTATAACACAAGTGCAGCTCGCAACACTACAAGTCAGAACACCCCGACACCGAGTACCTGAAACGATACATGTGAGACGTCTGCGGACACACTACCAGGGTGCATATACACACACTAGTTACTATAACACAAGTGCAGCTCGCAACAGTACAAGTCAGAACACCCCGACACCGAGTACCTGAAGCGATACATGTGTGACGTCTGCAGACACCACTACCAGGGTACATATACACACACTAGTTACTATAACACAAGTGCAGCTCGCAACACTACAAGTCAGAACACCCCGACACCGAGTACCTGAAGCGATACATGTGTGACGTCTGCAGACACCACTACCAGGGTACATATACACACACTAGTTACTATAACACAAGTGCAGCTCGCAACAGTACAAGTCAGAACACCCCGACACCGAGTACCTGAAGCGATACATGTGTGACGTCTGCAGACACCACTACCAGGGTACATATACACACACTAGTTACTATAACACAAGTGCAGCTCGCAACACTACAAGTCAGAACACCCCGACACCGAGTACCTGAAACGATACATGTGAGACGTCTGCGGACACACTACCAGGGTGCATATACACACACTAGTTACTATAACACAAGTGCAGCTCGCAACAGTACAAGTCAGAACACCCCGACACCGAGTACCTGAAGCGATACATGTGTGATGTCTGCAGACACCACTACCAGGGTACATATACACACACTAGTTACTATAACACAAGTGCAGCTCGCAACACTACAAGTCAGAACACCCCGACACCGAGTACCTGAAGCGATACATGTGCGACGTCTGCGGACACACTACCAGGGTACATATACACACACTAGTTACTATAACACAAGTGCAGCTCGCAACACTACAAGTCAGAACACCCCGACACCGAGTACCTGAAGCGATACATGTGTGACGTCTGCGGACACCACTACCAGGGTACATATACACACACTAGTTACTATAACACAAGTGCAGCTCGCAACACTACAAGTCAGAACACCCCGACACCGAGTACCTGAAGCGATACATGTGTGACGTCTGCAGACACCACTACCAGGGTACATATACACACACTAGTTACTATAACACAAGTGCAGCTCGCAACACTACAAGTCAGAACACCCCGACACCGAGTACCTGAAACGATACATGTGAGACGTCTGCGGACACACTACCAGGGTGCATATACACACACTAGTTACTATAACACAAGTGCAGCTCGCAACAGTACAAGTCAGAACACCCCGACACCGAGTACCTGAAGCGATACATGTGTGACGTCTGCAGACACCACTACCAGGGTACATATACACACACTAGTTACTATAACACAAGTGCAGCTCGCAACACTACAAGTCAGAACACCCCGACACCGAGTACCTGAAGCGATACATGTGCGACGTCTGCGGACACACTACCAGGGTACATATACACACACTAGTTACTATAACACAAGTGCAGCTCGCAACAATACAAGTCAGAACACCCCGACACCGAGTACCTGAAGCGATACATGTGTGACGTCTGCAGACACCACTGCCAGGGTACATATACACACACTAGTTACTATAACACAAGTGCAGCTAGCAACAGTACAAGTCAGAACACCCCGACACCGAGTACCTGAAGCGATACATGTGTGACGTCTGCAGACACCACTACCAGGGTACATATACACACACTAGTTACTATAACACAAGTGCAGCTCGCAACACTACAAGTCAGAACACCCCGACACCGAGTACCTGAAGCGATACATGTGCGACGTCTGCGGACACACTACCAGGGTACATATACACACACTAGTTACTATAACACAAGTGCAGCTCGCAACAATACAAGTCAGAACACCCCGACACCGAGTACCTGAAGCGATACATGTGTGACGTCTGCAGACACCACTACCAGGGTACATATACACACACTAGTTACTATAACACAAGTGCAGCTCGCAACACTACAAGTCAGAACACCCCGACACCGAGTACCTGAAGCGATACATGTGTGGCGTCTGCGTACACCACTACCAGGGTACATATACACTCACTAGTTACTATAACACAAGTGCAGCTCACAACACTACAAGTCAGAACACCCCGACACCGAGTACCTGAAGCGATACATGTGTGACGTCTGCAGACACCACTACCAGGGTACATATACACACACTAGTTACTATAACACAAGTGCACCTCGCAACACTACAAGTCAGAACACCCCGACACCGACTACCTGAAACGATACATGTGCGACGTCTGCGGACACACTACCAGGGTACATATACACACACTAGTTACTATAACACAAGTGCACCTCGCAACACTACAAGTCAGAACACCCCGACACCGACTACCTGAAACGATACATGTGCGACGTCTGCGGACACACTACCAGGGTACATATACACACACTAGTTACTATAACACAAGTGCAGCTCGCAACACTACAAGTCAGAACACCCCGACACCGAGTACCTGAAGCGATACATGTGTGACGTCTGCGGACACCACTACCAGGGTACATATACACACACTAGTTACTATAACACAAGTGCAGCTCGCAACACTACAAGTCAGAACACCCCGACACCGAGTACCTGAAGCGATACATGTGTGACGTCTGCAGACACCACTACCAGGGTACATATACACACACTAGTTACTATAACACAAGTGCAGCTCGCAACACTACAAGTCAGAACACCCCGACACCGAGTACCTGAAACGATACATGTGAGACGTCTGCGGACACACTACCAGGGTGCATATACACACACTAGTTACTATAACACAAGTGCAGCTCGCAACACTACAAGTCAGAACACCCCAACACCGAGTACCTGAAGCGATACATGTGCGACGTCTGCGGACATACTACCAGGGTACATATACACACACTAGTTACTATAACACAAGTGCAGCTCGCAACACTACAAGTCAGAACACCCCGACACCGAGTACCTGAAGCGATACATGTGTGACGTCTGCAGACACCACTACCAGGGTACATATACACACACTAGTTACTATAACACAAGTGCAGCTCGCAACACTACAAGTCAGAACACCCCGACACCGAGTACCTGAAACGATACATGTGAGACGTCTGCGGACACACTACCAGGGTGCATATACACACACTAGTTACTATAACACAAGTGCAGCTCGCAACAGTACAAGTCAGAACACCCCGACACCGAGTACCTGAAGCGATACATGTGTGACGTCTGCAGACACCACTACCAGGGTACATATACACACACTAGTTACTATAACACAAGTGCAGCTCGCAACACTACAAGTCAGAACACCCCGACACCGAGTACCTGAAGCGATACATGTGCGACGTCTGCGGACACACTACCAGGGTACATATACACACACTAGTTACTATAACACAAGTGCAGCTCGCAACACTACAAGTCAGAACACCCCGACACCGAGTACCTGAAGCGATACATGTGTGACGTCTGCAGACACCACTACCAGGGTACATATACACACACTAGTTACTATAACACAAGTGCAGCTCGCAACACTACAAGTCAGAACACCCCGACACCGAGTACCTGAAGCGATACATGTGCGACGTCTGCGGACACACTACCAGGGTACATATACACACACTAGTTACTATAACACAAGTGCAGCTCGCAACACTACAAGTCAGAACACCCCGACACCGAGTACCTGAAGCGATACATGTGTGACGTCTGCGGACACCACTACCAGGGTACATATACACACACTAGTTACTATAACACAAGTGCAGCTCGCAACACTACAAGTCAGAACACCCCGACACCGAGTACCTGAAACGATACATGTGAGACGTCTGCGGACACACTACCAGGGTGCATATACACACACTAGTTACTATAACACAAGTGCAGCTCGCAACACTACAAGTCAGAACACCCCGACACCGAGTACCTGAAGCGATACATGTGTGACGTCTGCAGACACCACTACCAGGGTACATATACACACACTAGTTACTATAACACAAGTGCAGCTCGCAACACTACAAGTCAGAACACCCCGACACCGAGTACCTGAAGCGATACATGTGTGACGTCTGCAGACACCACTACCAGGGTACATATACACACACTAGTTACTATAACACAAGTGCAGCTCGCAACAGTACAAGTCAGAACACCCCGACACCGAGTACCTGAAGCGATACATGTGTGACGTCTGCAGACACCACTACCAGGGTACATATACACACACTAGTTACTATAACACAAGTGCAGCTCGCAACACTACAAGTCAGAACACCCCGACACCGAGTACCTGAAGCGATACATGTGCGACGTCTGCGGACACACTACCAGGGTACATATACACACACTAGTTACTATAACACAAGTGCAGCTCGCAACACTACAAGTCAGAACACCCCGACACCGAGTACCTGAAGCGATACATATGCGACGTCTGCAGACACACTACTAGGGTACATAATATACATACACTACCAGATGTGTTAAACCTTTGATTAATTAAGCATATTTTTGAACATAACAAGTCTTTTTATTTCTTTTCCAGCAATATGCGAATCTGATAGTCCACATGCGCACGCACACAAATGAGAAGCCTTACGGGTGTCCGCACTGTGACCGCCGGTTTAACATGCCCAGTAACAGAGATAGACATCTTGTTGTAAGTATACAGCACCTACATTTGCTGACCTAGTCATTTAGCAGCCCCAGTCCAACGCTTTAATATGTAATTCCTGTATTTTACTGCTCCGGCCCTTTATTTTCATCCCCATTACAATGTTTTCAGCCCCAGTCACACATTTACAGCCCCAATACACGGTTCTAGCCGTCTATCTAACATTAAACAACCCGCCCCACTTTGTCCATATGAACAGCCCCAGTCCCACAAGCTATAGTGCCATTGATTCTCTTGTTCAATAACTAAACTAAAATTAGAGAATCGCTATATTTTTAACCGACTTCCAAAAGGAGGAGGTCATCAATTCGGATGATTGTATTTATGTTTTTTTTTTATATATATGTTCGGGCATAACGCCGTCATATAGTGACGGATTTGCAAAATTCTTTTTGAACTTATCAATGTGTTACAGCTATCCACTACCCATCCCAGACCCATTCACAGAGATTAAGCACCACAAATAAAATCGGACTTTTTTTTTAATCTTACAGGTCCATACAGGAGAAAAGCGGTTAAACATTTATATCCCCAGTCCCATATATCTAACCAGAATCACAACATTGCCAACCCAAATCCAATATATTTACTGCCATCCATTTTCCACCCCAGACTCATTCACAGATATTTGGTTAAACAATATTGAGATTGACTTCTCCTTTTAAGTGTGAGAACACCTGTGCCAGGAGAGGTCGCACTCCCTTAACTTAATAGCTTATTTATATATATTGTTTAAATTAATTTAACGATTTAATTTAAGTGTATGTGTGCGAAGCACGCGAGCGTGTATGTGCGAATATATAGCGAGATATATACTTATCTATCTATATGAAAAATAAGCATCATCAGTATGATGAGCAGCCTTAGTGTGATTCACAAAGCAAATCTAAATACAATATATTACTGCTATCCATTTCTACCCCAGACCCATTGGCAGAGATGAAGCATTACAAATTAATTCGGGTTTTTATTTGAACTTACAGGTCAAACATTTTATATCCCCAGTCCGACATTGACAGCCCTGATCCAATATTTAAAAGCCTCAGTTCCACATATCCAAACAGAATCGCACATTGCCAACCCAAATCCATATTACTACTACGTATTCATTTCCCACCCCAGACTTCACCTGTATCGTGGGTGCGCTTTCAAACACACAGATCGGGAACAACTATCTATAGGCCATACAAATATTTGTGTGTTTGAATCGAACCCGCGACACGCAGCGCAGCAGCCAATCGTTGAGCCACTGCGTCATTGACAGAGATGAAGCGTCACAAATTGATTCGAACTTTTTTTTTTAACCTTACAGGTCCATACAGGTGAAAAGCGGTATCAATGTCAGCACTGTAACCGTCGCTTCACGCAGAGCAGCGCCGTCAAGCTTCACATACAAACCGTCCACCTCAAGATACCCTACGCGCCGTGGAACAAGAAGAATAGAAAGCGACGCAAGGTAACTTACTTATACAAAAGCGGTATCAATATCAATATCTAAGGCGGCCGGAGATCGTACCGCACCCTCCGGCGCCCGGTGCGTCTGCTACGGATTGGAAGGAAGGTTGTATCCTCCCTCTCCCTTTCCGCCGCCTCCTTTGCGATCATCACTTCCTTGCACAAGGAGGCGACGGCGTCCCAGGAGCTCTCGCTTCCGGCCATGGACTGGACCATGTCCGCAAGCGAGAGAAGGTCACGGCACTGAACTGCCTAAGCTGGGCATTCTTCAACAATGTGCTGCGCCGTGTCGTCGAGGCAATTATAGTGATGGCAACCGGGTACCGGTTCCCGGCCTATGCGGCACAGGTATTTACCGAACCCGGGCCTGCGGACGGCGAGCAGTGGGTAGCTCGCCGCCCGATCAGCACCAGGCCCGAGAGTCGACGGCGCGTAGTGTTCCACGCGCGCCGAACAAGAGATGATTGTCAGCCACCACTGACGGGGCCCATCGTGGCCGGTGCCTGTATGCCTAGGGGTAGCGGATAAATTCTGAAAATGAGTTACCGCACCCCTGGGCACTCAGGCAGGGAAGGAACAGGGGTGGGTTTTAGTCAGTAAGAGTCTGACACGCCCTCGCTCAACCCAGAGCGGGAGAAGTCATTGCATGATTTCCCACCACACAAAAAAAAAAAAAAAAAAGTACTTACCGAAGCACACATGTCCGGACAGTATCTGTGTCAGCCGGAAAGTAAGGGCGCCATGCTGTTTCTCTAGGCACTCCCTCGCAACATCTCTTACCGCCGTTATAGTGGCGTGCCCTGCGCTAGGTGGCGCAAGTTGCTGCACCCACTCCACCACTAGGTCTGGCGGAGCTCAACCCAATACACCTCGACATGACGAGGCATTAGGTGCTCGCGCGCAAGGCTCAAGGTCAGCCAAGGTGGGACGCGCTGGAGTGGGGACTCCAGCGCGTCCCGGCGCCACCAATATACTGACACTAGTGATCCGGCCAAGAGGCTCGCCGCCTCAAAAGAGATCGTACAGTATCTTCTTATCACTGTGACGGCCATTTGCTCTCTGTGGTCTTCTCAGTATTGCAATGTTGCGGGCTATGAGTTTGTCCACTCATACAGGCGCTTACTTTTTGCCATAAAGAGATGGTTTTCTTCTCTTCGCAGAATAAAATCTTGGTTGCGTGCTTCAATGGCACAGAAAAAATTATCCGGGTTAGCTCTTTTAAATATAGACAAAGATTATCAACGTTTTCGCGAAAAAAAAAACGTAAGCTTGAATGTAAGCACCTAAATAAAATTATTTAATGTAAGGTATTAGAAGTTGTAATAATTTAATCAAATTCGGTTTACTAGTTTAGCCTAAATGTGACACTGTGTTGTGCAAACAAACACACATTTGCTTTTCTAATTTTCGTGAGCGAACAAACACCTCTCATCTACCAGGTCATTTACTATTGTTCGCCCCACGCCTCTGCTTACGTGGAACTGTTCAAAATTTTGGTCAGGGCGACAATATTTTGTTAACATCTCTTTTGTAGGAATGCACTAATCGATTATGAGTGAGTTCATAGTCCGACTCGCACTTGGCCGATTTTGAGTGGCTGTGACCACAACCTTTTTTGAGGTCTGGATCCGCGCCTGGGCAAAGCCGCTAACAGAAGCTAGTATTGCATACATTTTTGGAGGTATGCGGAACAGGGTGTAAAGTCAAGTGAACCTCCATTGAAAATGGAGGATCCTCCGACCAGACGGGTGTTGTGTTTGGTCCGGGCAACTGCCCGATAGTTGATTTCGGGCTGTTGTATAAATGTTCAAATCGCGCGGAGAACTCTGCTTGCGCGATGTAGGAATTTAGCTGTTCTAGTTCCTGTGTAGCGTCATAGATGTTTAGTTTTAATGACAATGCATGGTTAGCTAAGTGACGTCATTCTTAATCAAAGATGGCGGACCAGATATTTTTTATGCATTCCCATGATATGGATATAAAATAAAAGGGTTTGCTCTTGCTGAGAAGAATATAAAAGCGTGCTTTTTTTAACTATACTATTTTTACCCGACTGCGCGACGCAAGGGAGGGTAATGTGTTTATCAGCCTATGTATGTATGTGTTTGTTTGTTCCTTTGTGGCACTATAGAGACCAAACGCGTGAGCCGATTTTGATAATTCTTACGTCCATTGATTCGTCTTACCCTTGCGAGTGCTACTAAAGACATGACAGTAATCAAAATACAATATGGCGACAACCAGATGCCATATTGTGAAAAAGAAAAAAATGCAAGTCGACGAACTGTATTTTTTTTTTGGGGTTGGGAAATCATCCAATGACTTCTCCCGTTCTAGGTGGAGCGGGAGGGCGTGTCAGACTCTTACTGACTACAACCCACCCCTGTTCCTTCCCTGCCTGAGTGCCCAGGGGTGCGGTAACTCATTTTCAGAATTTATCCGCTACCCCTAGGCATGAACTATATTATGTAGGGTATCAAAATAAAGGGTTCAAGGACGTGTTTCCAAAATAACTCACTAAAATGTAGAAAATAAAAAATAATGTTTTTTTTTTATTCATTGGGTTAAACAAAACATGTTTCTTTTGTTTCAGGAGTTAGAAACAGCGGGTATGTCGACCCCGCTGATCCTACCGCCTCCCAACAAGATGACTGTCTACGACGCGCCAGCAGACTATCTCAACGCCTACATAACTTATAACGACGATTAACACATACTTATTTATTTAGTGGTCCATAAATTAAATTAATTAGAGAAACTCCGCAGACTGTGATGGCTGATTCAGTAAAACAAGCTAGTCTGATCCTCTAACGAGCAGAACAATTTAGCTACCTGAAAAAACTGCCACATAAACTTATGTAAGGAGGATTTCTTGGAGAAAGATGAAACTTTATTTTTTAAATCAGTGTTTATTAAAAAAATGAAATGACTTACTAAAAAATGATGGTAAAACAATAAAATATCTACTAGGAACGCGATTTTTAAATTATGAGCTGTAAAATATGGTGGTAAAACTATTCACTCCGCCTTTAACTGAATGCTGAAATAAGCTAGTTGACTGCGACAGATACAAATCATGTCTGTGGAGTTGCTCTAATTAATTTAATTTGACTCTGCACTAACCCCCCTAGTGTGTAGTTTAAAGTAAAAGCATTTTGCAATAACACTATTGCAAAGTGCATTTAACTTTTGACTGTTTCCTCAAGTCTCAATTTTTCCATACATTTCTATCAGTGGTTTCTGTCTTCCCAGCCTTATTTATCTTTCACATAATCTATGAATTGTTCTTTGTATTTAAACGGTGACAAAGAGATTTCTTAAAGTCTTTGATGACTTGGAAATGACTTGTTCGTTACCTCAAGATTAAGGCAGTTCCTTTTTGAGATTATTACAAACTGCGATCACAAAACCTTCCAAGTTCGGTGACTGTAGCAATAAAATAAGCAATAACAATATATTAGATATTTTCTACCCGTTGTAAGTGATAATGTGTAGGCTTTTCGTTCAGTATTAAGTTTTACCTGTAAATGTCAAGAATAGCTTTAATTTTGAATCTTCCTGCCTCCCAAAAAATATTTCTGAATTTAACACTATATTTTCAAGTACGTGCCTTCAGTTACGGAACAGTTGTTTATTGATTTGCGATGAGACCGCTTATTGTACATTTGTTTTATAAACATTTATCTTTTTTGTAATGTGGTTTGCAATAAAATAAATAAATTCTGAATGAAACCGTGTAAACAACCTCTCTACTAATAAGTAACTGGTCTTTTACATGGTTCGAACTAGTAAGTAAAGAGTTTACAGACCCACACTGTACAAAAGTCGAATGTAATTAGCCGTACAGCCTTATAACCCCGGTTAAACTAAGGTTAACTTATCTGGTAATGATTTTATAAAAATCTGTTTCATTTTTTTTTTTTTTTGTAGATGTGTGTGTTGTCTATTTTCTTGCTTTGCAAGCTAAACTTAATCTCGGCAATAGGGATGATTCCAGGGTAAATAAAAATGTATTTAGTCCGTAAATTAGATTATCAAAAAAATAAGGACACGTATTTTTTGCTTTCAAAATCAATGAAAAATTACAAAGATAAAACGCATCAAAGTTCAGGAGAGGGCTTTTTAAGACAGTTTTGAGTAAAAAGTGGTACAGTTTAACTCAAGTATGACGTCATGCGATATTTAAACGCACTGAATCGTCTTCATTTTTTACCCGACTGCGCGACGCAAGGGAGGGTAATGTGTTTATCAGCCTATGTCTGTATGTTTGTTCCATTGTGGCACTGTAGAGACCAAACCGTCAATTGATTCGTCTTAATCTTGCGAGTGCTACTAAAGACCTGACAGTAATCAAAATACAATATGGCGACAACCAGACGCCATATTGTGAAAAAAAAAATTAAAGTCGACGAACTATATTAAGTAGGGTATCATTGAATAGATATTTATAAATCATCTTTAAGTTTCTCTTATAATTTTTCGTTTTGAATGACCGTTTAGGACATAATGATTTAAAGTTTGTTATCAACCATTCTCACTAAAATTTTCAAAATATTTTTTGGTAATTTAGCTGACGGACTAATTATTTTTTTTTAGTCTTCAACCCAATATTCAAACATGGGATATTAGTTTAGTTTGTGAAGAAGGAAACCGGTGCCAATGTAAACTCATTGAGATTTGTTTAATAGCTCAGGAACCGCTAGGAAATCCTAATAAGATATAATATTTAGCATAAGAATCGAACTTCCAAAAACAAATAATGAAATCAACCTTTATTTTCTTAGTCCATAATTGTGTGTTCACAATATTATTATTGTAAATAGTCGTTAGTTTAATCCGTCAGGCCCCGCGCGTCTCCAATCGGAGACGCGACAATAGGTTTTTAATTGTGTCTGCTATTCCGGAGCCTGCATTTGAACGCATTGATATTATGCCTCCTTGATATTATGGGCCTTGTTTATAATAAAAATAATCATGTGATTACTTTAAACACTAGTTAGCAGCTTCTAAATTCAACATCTTCTAACCGGAAAATGTATACAGGGTGTAAGGGGAACGCTTCCGAAGCCAGAACGTAGATGAACAAACTAAATGCAAACGGATTCCAGTAACATTTCGCTTTACGTCGGCGTCGTGTGGACGTGGGATCGTTGAACGCGCGGCCGTCGGCAGACGCGCGCGCTCTTTGAACTCGTGTTAATGCGCGAGCGTCAGCTGATATTTTACGAATACATTGTATGATAAAGTTGTAAAGAAAGAAAGTGTCTTTAATCGCAGTATAGTGAACGCAAAATGCTAAAAAATAGTAAAAAAATATAATGATTTTTTTATGGTATCGTATCGACAATCACTAGCCTTATCGCCTGTCTACGTTTTCGGAAGCGTTTTCCTTACACCATGTATAATATGATGGATGAGACGTATATTAAATATGCTATTGTGAATTTAGAATCCGCTAATTCGTATTTAAACTAAGCATACGGTTAGCTAGTGAGTTTAAATAAGGCTGTATGTGACTAAGGGTGGTATTACATTTTATCCTATATCTTTGTCCAATATTGTCTAAGATTTTACGTAGTCTGAGAAAATAGAGGAACGTGGAGCAACTGTATGTGCTGCTACTACCATTAGATTTATAATAAAAAAGAAAAAAATAAAACAAGAAAAAGCTTTGGGTGAAGCCATGGATCGAAAGGCGAAGAGAAAAAAGCATTCAAGATAAATTAAATAATTACGAGTCGAGGACAAACACTCATAGAAGCGTTTTTTACGTATAATCACATTGCTGTGAAAGTATCACCGTTTAATAAAGAAAGACAAAATCTAAGTTGCAGCCATTTTGATTTAAATGTCAATATTCTTTGATCAAATATCGGTGTTGATGACACATTTGACGAAGTCGTCCTACTTCTTTGATCAAACTCACATTGGACAACGATCTAGGATAAATGTAATACCACCCTAACAAATTTATTGAGTGAATTTATTTATTAATAACAAATGAATTTTTAGAGTATGTTCTGGGATATTTTTTAAAGTAAATCACGATCATCAGGCCTCCTTTGTAATAGTGTATTCACGTAGAAAGCCGGTACAGCACGTGTCAAACTTACTGGCAGCTGTGATTTGTGCTACTTGCTGCGCAATACCACACCACTTCCCTCGCTGTTATATGAAGGGCCTTGATTATAAAAAAAAAAATAAGTTATGGAGAATTTAAATTTAGAATCTGCTATTCAGTATTTAAACTAACCATATAGTTAGCGAATTGTATAAGTAATTTATAAGGATGGTATTTGCTACTGCTCAGCGACTCGCCTCGTGTTCCGGGCCGCCATTAAGTTTGAAGCTTTCTTCGTGCATGTACCCTAAGACTGATGAATTACATACATTTTTCTATTACAATGTTTTTACAAATAGTTATTAATATTGTGTGTGTGAAAGTATATAGTGTGTTAAATAGTGAAATATTTTTAAGTATTAAGAATATAATCAATCGATTTATTGCGCAATTTATGATTTGCCTTGTAATTTAACTAATGCGAATATTTTTAATACATAACATTAATTCGTAATCAGGCTTTTATTTTTGAACCTCCCTTTTATTTGATTTGTGTGTAGACAACGGTGTTACGGTAATTTTTGTAACCAACGGGACCCTATTACTATGCGTCCGCTGTTCGTCCGTCTGTCTGTCAGCGGGCTGTATCTCATGATCCGTAATAGGTAGACAGTTGAAATTCTCACAGAATGTGTATTTTTGTTGTCGCTATAACAATAAATAACAATTAAAGATTAAAAGGGACTCCTACTAGAAACGTTTTTTTTTGCTCAATCTTAATAATGGCAACAAGTAGACGCGTATAATCTTGTACGATGGTACGAAACTCCTCATGCGTGAGTCCGACTCGCACTTGGCTGGTTTTTTCAACCTTTTGACCACAGCGCGAAATTCAAATTTTCTCACGAAACTGACTCACCCATCCCCACCCTACCCATCTCTCTCTAATAGCGAAGCCTCCACTCCACTGACTCACGATATTTATTATAATTATAAAGTTACTAGTCATATGACCGTAACAATTCAAAAATAAACGGATTTTCGATGAAAACCGCGGGCAAAAGCTAGTTTTAATGCGAAGTTTGTCTGTTTGTTTGACTGCTATGGAGAACGCCGCAGTATATATATGATTCTTGGTAACGAAACCATAGCGCGCATTTAAACGCGGCAACGCCATCTATCGAGCTTGTCGGAACTAATTTGTTTTCAACGGGAAACAAATTACTGAAAATGTAATTACATTGGTAATAAATATTGCCTGTATGTACAAATACTGTCAAATTAAACCTAAAATTCTTTGTTTCACACATTGCGGCATGATTAACCATATCAATCACGCCAGAACGGATTTGAACACGGTTCTGAACTCAAACAAAGCATTTATCTCAATTAAACCATTTACATGCCCTTTTGAGCTCCCTTGAGATGATTTTCTACTTCCACTCAGGCGAAGCCGCTAGTAATAGTGTTTAAATTAGGTACCTAACAGTAGTAGTCTGCCGAGTTTGTGTTTTCTGATAGTTACAAACTAGGGGGTCTTTAACCTTCCTACTCTCGCGCGTTGGTCTGTCAGACCGACAAATCACTCTTTCGTGTTTTTTCCTTTATAATCAATGATGGCATTTTGTACTTTCCGTTATCTGCCGGATTCGTTGCTACAATCATTGCGCGTCGCTGTGTTGCTGTAACACGCGCTAGTGTTACATGGTACCTCCGGACTTGGGGGCTGGTTTGGGTCGTTTGCTGGGCGTGGTGTGCGTGGCGGTAAGACACAGACTGCGTTTGTGCAAGTAGCACTTACGGTCGCATTCAGGGGTGGACCGTGAATTTGTGGGGCCTTGAGCTAAAAGTAGGTACTCGGGGTTTACATAACTAATCAGACCTATTGTCATGTTGGAAAAATGTTATATGTTAGAAAAGGCAGACGGCGAAAAAAAGACAAAAAAACTTGAGAGGTGTCAAGGGACACCCGGATGGAACGAAGTTGCTTTCGATTAATTAGTGAAGGAATTGTAATATAATTTTATTTTTTTTAATTTATAATATTTTTTTTATTATTAACTACGCACACACGTACGCACGTAAGAAGTTATACTTCATCATCTCATCTCATCTCATCTCATCGCAGCTCATCTCATCGCAGCTCAGCTCAGCTCAGCTCAGCTCAGCTCAGTTCAGCTCAGCTCAGCTCAGCTCAGTTTAGCTCAGCTCAGCTCAGCTCAGCTCAACTCAACTCAACTCTTTAGCAATATCTGGCTTGCTTTCTATAAGAGAGAGAGAGAGACAGACAGAGAAACATGCGACGCCGCACAGCTTACAATAGCTTACTATAGCAATAATGCTTGATCTGCTTGCAAACTTTGTACCTACCCACCAAAAATACAAGAAGTTTTTATTAGATTGTTTTTCCAACACAATCTTTTTGGATGGACAGCCTCATTAGTGTCGTGACAACTTTTCGTAAGATTTTTTTCCGTCTAGCCCCCTTTCACAACGCGCGATAAGGAACTTCGTTCCAAAAATATATTTGCCATAAAGTGGACGTGCATGTAGATATGTAAATAATATAAGCTATTGATTCTTAATTATAGACAATGATCGAACAAAGAAAGAGGTGTAGGTAGTGGCGAGAGAGTATTTGGCGCCCTAGCCCCTATGTCCTATTGTCAGAGACCACCCTTTCTTGATCATGAAGTCTTAAGTTACAAGTCCAAGACTAACCTGAAAGCTTAGATTATCTAAGCCTGAAAGGAACACAAGTTGGCCGAACTTGACCAAACATGGTATGAGTATGTGCGCACACAAATCTTCCAACCCGGCCGGTCACCGTGGAAGAGTATGACCACAACCCTCCAAACACCACTTCAAAACCAAAAATTAAAAACCATACCACTTAAAAATTGCTACATATAATGTCAGAACACTCTCACCCACTGAAAAATACATAGAATTAATGTACGCTATTCGAAATATCAACATAGACATACTTGGCCTAGCGGAAATTAGAAGAATATAGCGACCATATACTCTGCTACGTAGGAGAAACACCTGGTCTGTATGGTGTGGGTTTTCTCATTAAGAAAGAATATAAGAAGAATATTATAAATTTCTGCGGAGTATCGGAAAGAGTTGCGATACTTCAGATGAAATTCGACTATACAGACCTAACAATTATTCAAGTATATGCACCTACGAAGGACTCAGATGAAGAGAATATAGAGAAATTCTATCAAACGCTACAAAACGCTCACAATCTATCGGGAAACTGCAAAAATATCATGGTATTAGGAGACTTTAATGCCAAGATAGGACAACCAAAACTAACGAAAACCTAATCATGGGAAAATACGGATACGGGAAAAGGAATGAAAGAGGTGAAAGGCTAGTACAATACGCCCTTGAATTTAAACTATCCGTCATGAATACGCACTTTATAAAGAAAAACAATCAAAGATGGACATGGATATCGCCAGACGAAAAAACTAAAAATGAGATTGACTGATTTGATGTCTAATTTTCCTAAAAACAAACGTCAGATCACCGAATAGTAAGAGCAACATTCATCCTAAAAAACCCTAAAAAATCTAGGAAGCACTACCAAAACTCGATGGCATCACTGAAAACAGACGGAGAAATAGAAACATATCTTTGAAACCTAAAAAATAACATAATAGACCTAACAAACATCAACAAACAGAACATACAAGAAACCTACTATAAATTTGAACTCTACATAAAAAACAGCTTAAAATTAGAAACCGCAAACAAAAGAAAAAAACAAAGTTACTATTTCTTCAATGAAACTACTAAACTTTTAATCCAAAGACGCACCGAGCTTATAAAAACCAAGAACAAATCACAAGAAATGAAAAAAGAGCTATCAAGTCTATTCAAACAAACTAGCAAATTAATAAGAGATAGTTATAAGCAGCATAAGAGAAAAAATATAGAAACATAACACATTATAGAAGTGCCAAACGAGCTTACAAACAACTCACTCATACTGACTGGATCAAGATCTTAAAAGATGGACATAATGAAACAAAATTTAGAAAAGACATAATTATCCTGCGCTACAATCTTCTACAAAAATCTGTATGCTGTATACAGGTAACGTATCGGCTATAGAAAAAAGAATAGAAACAAGCACGAGTGAAACGACTAATATAAAAGTATAGAAGACGTCCTCAAAAATATTGAAAAACTGAAGCGAGAGAAGAGCCCTGGCCCTGATGGTTTAAAGAACGAAGCGCTGATAGCAGGAGCAAAACTACTCACCGTACCACTGACACGCTTATTTAATATGGTTCTAATCACAGGAAAAATACCAGAACAATGGCAAATATCAGACATAACATTGCTGTACAAAAACTTTTTATCAAAAAAAAAACAACCGACTTCAAAAAAAATAAAATACACTAAAAATTAAAAAATAACTTTAATTTCGGAAGTCGGTGTCCAATAACGAAGAAGTAAAATACAAACACCGACTTCCGAAATTAAAGTTATTTTTTAATTTTTAGTGTATTTTTTTTTTTGGATGTCGGTTGTTTTTTTTTTTTTTAAACAGTTTTTTATTTTTCACTTTTTAGTTGTTATACCCCAGAACTAAAAACCCCAATAACATAGAACGTGGAATTTAAACATTTGGAGAACACCAAAACGTCATCGAGGTACGCGTATTTTTCGTTTTTGTTTAGTTTCTCAAAAAGCGCTGAAGCAATTTCGATAAAATTTATATGGGACCACCTCGGGAGTATATTCTTTCGGATAAAAAAAGAATTTTGAAAATCGGTCCACAACTGACGGAGAAATCGGCGGACATACATAAAAAAAAAAAACTTACATACAGTCGAACATAGAACCTCCTCCTTTTTCGAAAGTCGGTTAAAAAAGGAGATCCACTCGACATAGCTAACTACCGCCCAATGAGCCTGCTCTCAAGTGTGTACAAACTATTTACCTCTATCATAAATGACAAAATTAGTCCCCAAATAGACAGTATGCAGCCAGTACAGAAAGCGGGCTTTCGTTCCGGTTTTTCGACTATGGACCACATCCATACACAAGAACAAGTCATAGAAAAATATATGGAGTTTTTTATTTCTTTTTATTTATTTATTTATTTCCAAAACACTTCATTCTAATTTACAATGGTATTGCCATACACGCAAACCTCTCAGGGCTTATCTGTGTGCTGGCGAGTCGGTCTTATAATGTCAAATACATACAACTTTAGTTTAACTTTCAATGAATATTGTTACTGTATAAGTTCAATGAATATAGTTCAAGAAAGACCTTGTAGGTTTCATTGATTATACAAAAGCATTTGATAGTCTCTATCATAGCTCTATCTGGCAAACTTTGAATGACTGTAACATAGATCCGATAATAACGAGAACCCTAAAACACATATAATTATGAGAACAGTGTGAGCAGAGTCAAACTAGAAACTAGAGGTGATGAGATCAGAATAGGTCGAGGTGTCAGGCAGGGAGACCCTACATCTCCGAAACTCTTCATAGCGGTCCTGCAGAGTGTATTCATTAAACTGAATTGGGTCTCTGAAGGCATACCAATCAACAACACACGTCTCACACATCTTAGATTTGCTGACGATATCGTAGTCTTCGTCGAAACCCATAAGAAGCTAGAAACAATGATATCCCAACTGAACACAGAAAGCAAACACGTAAGCTTACTTATGAATCTAAGTAAAACAAAAATAATGACAGACAGCAAAAAAGAAAAAATCATGCTAGACGGTGTTGTTCTGGATTATGTGAACCAGTATAACTTAGGAAAGCAGGTATCCTTTTGTAAAACAAATAGTGAAGATGAAGTCAACAGAAGAATCACATCCAGCTGGAACAAATACTGGGCACTTAAGGAAATACTGAAGGGTAACTACGACCTGGATATGAAAAAGACGATCATGGACACTTGCATTCGGCCTTGTTTGACATGTGGCTCCCAGACTTGGACATTTACAAACAAAATAACAACTTGTCAGCGGGCAATGGAAAGGAAGCATGTTAAACCTAAGGAAAATTCATAAAGTAAAAAGTCATGAAATATGAAAAAAGACCAAATTTACGGATGCCCTACATCGAGCAATAAAACTAAAATGGCACTGGGCCGGCCATGTAGCGAGATACACCGATCAGCGTTGGACTCATTACCAAATGGACCGGCCCACAAGGAAAGAGAAACGTGGGAAGACCACAAAAACGATGGGTGGACGATATAATATCGGTGGCGGGAAGAAACTGGATCGGAGCAGCACAGGACAGGGAAAAATGAAAGAAATTGGAGGAGGCCTATAGGCCTCCGGAAATCCCTTGATAGGGTATACTCTATCAAGGGATTTCTGTAAAAATATTTAATATTAGAATGATGTATAAATTATAACTAACACTAGACTAGAGTCATTTGCTAACATTAGATTAAGAACACTTTTTGTAAATATTTTATAAGATTTTTATAGAAAATTAAAAGGCTTTTTTATTTTATGTGCGCACAACATAGCCAGTGGCGTAATATTATGGTTTTACATTAAAAATTTCAAACCCTACCCCCAAAAAGAAGCTTTATCAAATCCCTCTAAAAAACCTCAAATAATAAAAATAAAAATTTTCAAAAAACCCGACTGTAAAAACAACTACAAAGTTCCAAACATGTTACTTTTCAAGCAGCCTGATGCAGTTGGTGGCAGTTATTTTAGTTCAATTATAGATTTCATGCCACCAACTGCATCAGACTGCTTTTTACAGTCGGGTTTTAAAAAAATATATATTTTCTTGTTTTAGTAAGTCATATTTTTGGCATCGCCTCCTCGAACCCTCTATTTTGATATCCCACATTATAGTTCTTCGACTTTAAATTTTTCTTTTTCACAATATGGCGTCTGGTTGTGGCCATATTGTATTTTGATTACTGTTATGTCTTTAGTAGCACTCGCAATATTAAGACGAATCAATTGACGTAAGAATTATCAAAATCGGCCCACGCGTTTGATCTGTAAAGTGCCACAAAGAAACATACATACATACTACCTGATAAACACATAACTCCCTCCCATGTGTCGCGCAGTCGGGTAAAAAATAACCACACTATACTGAGTAATTGAGTAGAAAAGAAGGTGAGAGCAACGGGTATACCTACTAATTCTGAAGAACGGGTAAAATAAGTCAGAAGAAAGTTCCTGCTAAGCCTGGTGGTTTTCAAAATGCCAGTTTTACTCGACGCTAAACATTTTTGGCACGCAACGCAACGGGTCCAAACTTTTTCAAACACAGGTCGTTTTTTTTTTTTGTGGTTTGAGAAATCGTCCAATGACATCTCCTGCTCTAGGGTGGAGCAGGAGGGCGTGTCAGACTCTTACTGACTAAAACCTAACCCTGTTCCTTCCCTGCCCTGAGTGCACAGGGGTGAGGTAACTCTGTTTCGAATTTATCCTCAACCCCTGGGCAGGCATCGGCCATGACGCACCCCGTCATTTTTGCTGACAACTCTTTGAGGCGCGCGTGGAACATTATGCGCCGTCTATCCTCTCTCTCTCTTTCCTGCCTGGCCTGGCACTCTCAGGCCTGGTGATCGGACGGCGAGCTACCCATTACTCGCCGTCCGCAGGCCCGGGTAAAATACAGTTCGTTTGTAAGGATCCAGTCAATACTGCCATATTATTATGAGCCCCTGTGACCTCAGCTAAATGTAAGAGTTTACTATTTCTTGCAGTGGATTGTTATAAGAGGATTCAATCTTTTTTTCGTATTGTTTTAAGGATATTATAAGTTATTTCTGGAACGCTTCATAGAATACATTTTTAGGCAGCATAGCAACGTATCGAGTGATAGCCTTAGACTATGAAAGGTTATAGCCATCGGCCGATTTGGTATTGAGTTTTTCCAGAAGGCTGAATTGAAAAGTGCTAGGCTGTTTTGTAGTAAACATCGATAAGTTTGAGTCCTTTAGCACTCCTCATTCCCATTTTCATTTCTTTACCCGCTTCCAATAGTAGTCTTTGCCCGCTTCTCTGCATTAAAATCTACTAAAACTACTCTACTAACTACTATGACCACTGGATGTTGGTTCTTTTGATATTTCTATGCAATATCCGTTTTGTAACTTTTGTATCCGAGCCAACGTTTAGAATGGTCGAAAATTTCGCATCCCGCCTCGGATAGATTACATATTTTTTCAATTCATCCAGAAATAGTTAATAAAATATTCAGCTTCCTGCACACGTCCACAATTTAACTACCTAGTTGGTGAAAATCTGGCAAGCTTGCAGCGAGCGAAGTAAACTCGAAAATTGTTGTATCCTGCACCGGATAGGTTAGATTTTCTTAGGAACATTAAAAAGTTTATTAATTACCTATGATAAACCTGGGCTCTCAAGGCCCGGTGACATTAATGACAATCTTGTCTGGACCCCCTAACCCTCGGGGCCCTAGGCTGCAATATAGATCTGCCCCTGGTCGTATTTGGTGAGAATCGGTCTGTGGAACCGACGCGAGTATAGGTGTCACAATACGATTTTGTTGGGCATGCCACAATTGCGGCGATAAGCTCTGAGGAGTGGCTGGAGACCCACCCTGCCGCCCCACCTAGAGCGGGAATTTCTTTTCATATCATTTTCAGAAAAAAAGTACGATTTTTTACTGAAAATTATATGAAAAGAAATTAACCCAATTTATTTTGTGGTTTCTGTTCTTCATGTTCATAAATTAATTGTTGATTGTTTTGTCCTGTTCACAATATTCCCTAGTTTTAGAAAACAAAATTTTGATATCATAATTTTCTTGTTCCAAACTTATAGTCTGTGAGACCGTGCGCGAGTTTATGTGTCTCAAAATACGGCGCAGGTATAGAAAGTTACTTCTAGGCAAGCGTGCTCCATAGTCGACCAATTTGACGTGGTCGACGAAACAAACATGTAGCAAAAAAAAAAACACTTCATAATAAAATAACCATTTTATTTCTCTAAACAATAAAAAATCAACATCTTTCAAAAACTTTATACAGATCATTTAAACTGGCAATCTGTAAAACAGCGCCATTATGGACGAAACTGGTCGGTGGTAGGAAGTTTCTCCTTATAGCTGGAAACAGAACATGTTCTTGTCGCCATTGTTCTGCTTTCACGCTTTCCACAGTGGTGTCTGGGTTGGGTTGTGAATAGAAAATGGCAGTCTGTCGGCTGAATGTGTCGAAGCAATCCTTTTCGTTGTCCCAGTTCACTTCTGTGACCAGGCGGACTAAGTACGTGGGTAGGGCACCCATGAAAGGTGTGTGGCCATCTGTAACAAGGAAAAAACTACAATTTGCATGTTGTAATATACATGATTGGCTTAATATTCAATGCATTCAGTACTTTTGATGCGTTGTGGAGTATGGAACAGTGAATAATAAAATATAGTTCTACAGAGTGCAACGGAAATGGGTGGTTATATTTAAACTTCTGCCTATAGTATTGAACAACTTTCTTCAAAAAGTCATAGTCAATTCCCAAAAAAAAAACAGTGGCACTCCGGGAGTGCCGACAGAAGTGAAAACTTGAACAAAAATGCCCAACGCGCCTAAAGAAGTTTTCATTTCAATTCGCTACGAGATCCGTTACGAGTCGTAGCACTCGTAACGGTAGCAGTGTCGGAGTTCAATTGTTTTTTCCCATCTCAAAAATGCCCAACGCGCCTAAAGAAGTTTTCATTTAAAAAATTGGGCTCTTCGTACAAAGTTATCATCAGCTGAGGGCTTAGTGCCGGTTTTTTAACGTCAATTTGTACTAAAACTGTATAAGCGTCGCCTGGTGACAATAAGGGATAACCTCTTTTTGAAGTTATACTTCTTTTGGCGCGTTAGGGAAAAATGATGAGAGTAAATTTAGTTAGCAAGAATCGACACCCTGAAGTTAGCTATAGTCTGTGGTCTGTGGTTCATGAAAAATGATTGTTTTCCTTTTGTAACTTTGTGAAAGTTTGGCTTTTTATCTTGTAATGCCAAAGAAGTTTAACTTCTTACGTGCGTACATAAATACACACACACTTTTTTTCTATACGATTTAACATATGCAAGCGTTTCCGTAAACGCGTTCGAGGGCGTTAAAAAACTGACACTAGGCTCTCTGATCAAAATTAGTATGGGGGACCAATTTTTTTTTTTCGGAATTCGCTAGGACTTTCTTGACAAAAGTTGTTCATTTCTATATGCAGAAGCAGTCTTTAAAATATGACAACGCACTTCTGTTACAACCTGTATAGTGCGTACATTCACGAGCAAAAATATATACACAAGTAAACTACTTGTAAGCTCGAGGAAGTTAAATGGACGGTTTTAAGATACTCGAGCTTACAAATAAAGTTGGCTTGAGTACATATTTTGGCTTGTGACTGTAACAGTACCACGAAGGATACTATTAAGCGTCAGATTTGCTACTGCAAAAAGATCACAAATAGTCTTGCACAAGATGCGACTGGATGACCGTGCGTGCGTATATCCAAAGCAACCTAATTTGGAGGCAGGAGTTTGTAGTAGAATTGAATAACTCTACTTTACTGTGACCGAGTTACTGTGCAATATAAAATGCAAGAAAAAGATCTAGGTGAGTCTACACACAAGGAAAAAACATACACAGTGGAGATGACAAAACATCAACAAAAAAAAACCGGCCAAGTGCGAGTAAGACTCGCGCACGAACGGTTCCGTACCATTATCTATAAAAATGGCAAAAAAATCTCGTTTGTTGTATGGGAGCCCCCCTTAAATATTTGTTTGTTTTAAATTTAATTATTTATTTTTAAAGTCACAATATAACTAAATATTCTGTGAATATTTCAAGCGTCTACCTGTTGCCATTATCAATATCAAACAAAAATCACGTTTGTTCTAAGGAAGCCTTCCTTAAATATTTATTTTATTGTTTTTTAGTATTTGTTGTTATAGCGGCAACAGAAATACATCATCTGTGAAAATTTCAACTGTCTAACTATCACGGTACCAGACGGACAGACAGACGGACAGCGGAGTCTTAGTAATAGGGTCCCATTTTACCCTTTGGGTACGGAACCCTAAAAACAACTGCCCCATACAGTCATGTTTGCATAACTCGACAAAATGTAATGAACAGCTGATTGTTTTTTCGCGATTTTGTGCTCGCGGATAAATTCGAAAGAGTTTATCCGCGGCTCTTGGCACAAGCAGCTGAAGGAACAAGGGTGGGTTTTAGTCAGTAAGAGTCTGACACGCCCTTAGCTCCACCCAGAGCGGGAGAAGTTATTGGATGATTTCCCACCCCACAAAAAAAAGGGTTGTCCCATAGTAAAAGTTGTTCATAATGAGTTGTTCATATTGCCAGTTTTTATCGATTGTTGTATTGTAGTCTCCTTGTATAATTACAATTTGATGTATACCTAGCAATAAAGGCAACGACATCAGTTCCCCATCGCCATTGATTTCTAGTGAGAAGTACTCGTACAGCATATTTCGCTTGTTCACCAGCAGCTCTGCCATTTGTTGGGCCATGTCCCTCATGTCACCTGAAACCGTAATATAAAAAATTATTCCGCTACTATTCCTACTATTATTGCGAAAGTTGGATGGATGCATGGATGTTTGTTACTCAATCACGCCAGACCGGCTAAACAGATCTGGATTAAATTTGGCACAGAGATAGATCATAGTCTGGAATAGCATATAAACTATATATATATCGCGTGTAAAAAGACAGTTTCCGAAACCGAAAGCAGATAGATATTCGGTATATTATGGTAGATATTGTACCCATTATTTGGATATTTTTTTTTCACTAGACCATACCTGGGAATCCACTGGTTCTGGAGATATTAAAGGTCAAAGTCGCAATGTTTTTTTTTTACTTTTTTAAGAAAATGAGTTCAAAGTGTTATTGCTAAACTTTTTTCCAAACAAACATTACCTACGTGGCTTAGAGTAAAGGAGCGGGGTTTAACTCCACTTGCCTGAGGTCGCGTTACATTGCGGATAATAAAAAAAAATATTTTTGTTTTCATACCTAAAAATAAGTCTTTTCCCAGCAATATTTTTGCGCAAAGCTACTTTGTTAGACGTACAGTATGCGTAGTTGATGGCTATGCGATGTGCCTTTTTACACCCTGTATATATATATATGTGTAATGGAGTACCAGTTGCACACAAGCGAAGCCGCTGGGCAGAAGCTAGTACTTTCTTAAAGACGAAGAATTAAGAACCATCTTCTTCGTGTTTTAATGAATCGATTGAAAATAAACCACTTTTCATGAGATTTTCTTAAAATTAACGCCAAAAAGTCAGAAAGATTCGATCTTCCGTCGAATCTAGTGATAACGTCGAGATATTACCAGTTTTTTTTTGTCAGAAAGTAACGTACCACCAACACAAATGCTTTTGCAAGCAAAGCAAGCAAGTTATAGCAAACATTCTTGTAAAACAAACATTATTTCGTTTACCAAAGCGTGAAGTTAAAAACGCACCTAATTCGGGATCCCATTCGCTGTCCTGTGAGCTTAGCCCGAGCACAAGTAACTCTTCTAAGGGCAGTGGACTGGATAACTTTATCAGACCAAAGTTCTGGAAGTCATACAGCATTGTCTCATAAAATAGTTCTTCTCTGAAACAGGAATAAAATTCATGCATAAGCATAATCCTACTAATATTATAAAAGGGAAAGTTTGGATGTTTGTTTCATAATCACGCCAGAACAGAACTTGATGAAATTTGACACAGAGATAGATTATAGACTGCAAAAGACATAGGCTCTTGTCCTAAACAAATCTAATTGGTCCGTCTGTTGGATTACCAAAAAATATTAGACATGTATTTTTATTTTTTTGGTCACGTAAACAAAAAATGAGGACGATACAGTCCGTTGAAATTTCGCGTAACGTCATATCTTGTATCGTGTTCAATACACTTTGTATTGATGTGACGTAACAAGCCCCCACTCCTGAACTTTGGTGCGTTTTATCTTTGTAATTTTTTAATGTTTGGTCACTGATAATATAATACTAGCGTACAGATGCCTCATCCCATACAAAGAAACGGTACCGCCGTAACTACGAGTTTTCGACTGGCGCAAGTAACTTTTGTTCTTCGTTCGGGCCCGTCCTCTACACCTGGCTAGATGGTGTTAGCAGCGACGGCTTGCAAGTTGAATGAATTTACTTAAAGTCTTACCAATAATTTCTCACGCATTGAGGCATTGTTTTATAGAATTTTTGACACTTCATAACAGTGTTACTGTATCAAAATGTGTTACTAAATAAATTTTAAAGAGGCGACTGGATAAACTCTAAAACTTCAAACAGCTCCATCTATTGGTACAAGAAATATAGATGTCTAAGGATTCGTTCCAAAAATCATTAATTTTGAATTAGGAGCCAATTATTCCACGATTTTATGCTTATGGCAGATTATTAAATAAAAAAATACAGTTTTTACCATATTTTTTTTTCTATATATAAATATACATAAACTTCAATAAGAAATTAATGCATATTACGCCATCTATTGCAATTTATTTGAACTAAGTTTTTTTTTTCGAGATGGGACTACGTGGTTTGGTAAAGCAAAAAATACGTGTTCAATATTTTTTGATAATCTATCTTACGGACTAAATAGAACTATTTTTTTTTGATAATCTATCTTACGGACTAAATAGAACTATTATTTTTTGATATTCTATCTTACGGACTAAATAGAACTATTACTTTTATACCCTGGACAAGACTATTTATAGTGGGGAAAGTACTAATTCCAAGCGTGCGAAGCTAGTCAGCCTATAATGTTCCCACTGCTGGGATACCTATCTGTGAGAGGCATTTAACCGGCTTTGTTCATCAACATTTCAGCCGAAAGAAGTCCACCGATAAACATAGACCTCCTCCAAGTGTCGCCACATTGACCAGTCATGTGCTTCTCGCATCTCGCGGGATTTTAGCAAGAAATTATCTGTCGGGACTTAAGGTGGATGCTCTAGGGTAGCCCGCGAAATTCAAATTTTCTTAAGTTTTTGCAATTTGCAGGTCAGTGTCAGGTTGTATCTTGGTCAAAATTTGATTCGCGGCCGTAGCAAGTATGCATTTATAGAACTATAATCATTAAAATCATCACTACAACTCTTTCAGTTAGTATTAGTACCAAATGTCATGATTTCATGAAATACTACATTTAGCACTAATACTAACTGAGAGAGTTATATTGATTATTTTAATGATTATAATTGTAGAAATACATACTTGCTACAGCCGTGAATCAAATGTTGACCAAGATACAACCTGATTACCTGACACTGACCTGCAAATTGCAAAAAACGTAAGAAAATTTGAATTTCGCGGGCTAGGGTGGAGCTTTCACCTTAAGGGTCTACTACCAGCCAAGTGGCGCCCTCATTGAATAAAAAATCATAGCATAACATAGAAAATCCAACGTCACGTTTGTTCCAAATAGGATAAAGTATTTTTATAAGTAAGTAGCAGGCAAAAGTACCAAAAACCGGTAGCCGGTAGTAGACCCTTAACCATTCGTCCGCATGTAATCACAAGAAGTCACTTGGGTGTCCCAAGTGACTTCTTGTGATCACATGGGTGTCTAGATTAGGGGCACATATTAATATTATTATGTGTAGGTATAATTAGGGTCACGAACAGATCATTTTCGAAACACTACCCTACGCTCCAAAACGCGGGTGGAGGACTGCCCGGGGGTGGAGGATAAATTCGAAAGAGTTACCTCGCCCCCGGGCGCGTAGGGCAGGGAGGAACAGGGGTGGGTTTTAGTCAGTAAGAGTCTGACACGCCCTTCCGCTCCACCCCAGAGCGGAAAGAGTCATAAGATGATTTCCCACCCCCCAAAAAAAAAAAAAAAAACGCTCCAAAACGCAAATCGTTGATGTTGAGGACATGTTTGCCGCATGCGTGAGGAGCTGTGGTCCCGTAAAACACAGGATTGGAGCCCTGACACAGCGACACGGGGCCGCGGCAGACCACGAAGGAGATGGCAGGACAACCTGGGTCTTCCTTAAAAATTGGAAAGAAGAAGCAAAAAAATCATGGTCGTTGGAAAGAATGGAGGGAGGCATTAGCCCAGCAATGGGACATTACGGGCTATTTATTTTTAATTTTTTGTGATTATGAAACGATATAAAAAAATCATTTAGCTTAGTAATAAAGCTGAATACTCACGCAAATCGAGTAGTATCACACAAATACAGCTTAGTAGAATGTTGTATAAGAGACTTGTGACAATCAATGCAAGCAATAAAGATCAAATTCGCTAATATTTCCCTTAAATTCGAATTACACTTATTTTCTACGTCCAATCTAAGTTGTTTTACACTAGTCAGCTTAGTTTCTATTCTTTCATATTTAAACGTTCTTGTTTTGAAAGATTCTTTTGGATCTACATAGCTTAAATTTGCTTGGTCTAGAGCTGTGTAAGTTTTGTACTTTTCCTTGTTTTCAATTTTAGGTTCTTCAACTATTGAATTTTCTAGAATGTCATCTGGTAATGAATCAACTACTATTTTAGGTGCTTCGGTGTTATTTTCTTCATTTTTCTCTCCTTCATCATTAATTTCTGAGTCGCTGACAACAGTTTCGTTAGGTTTGGTGACTGTGGGAAAGAATTTGTCTATTTTTTGCATGTCGGAGTTGACTCGGACCAAGTAACTAGGGTTTACTTTGGCGGTATCCGTTGTCTTCTTGACAATCTCTTCGACAATAGTAGCGCCGGGCAGACGAGCCTGGAATGTAAATACATACTTGTTATTAATAAAGGCTTCAAAACTGGAGGATGGCAGTAGGATTGTGAGTTTACCGAAATATAAAGATTTTTTTTATAGTATTTTCTCTAAAAGGTCAAACACTAAAGGAACAAAGTCACTGTCTGTGTGTTTCTCCGCTTATATCTGCTAAACCACGTAATGGATTTTCATGCGGTTTTAACTAACAGAAAGAGCAATAAACGAGGCAGGTTTGTGTAGATAATAGGCCAAAGAAAGGATGGATGGATTGTGTGAGGAATGATATGAAAGAAAAGGGAGTTAGTGATAGCGTGACGGCTGACAGGACAGAATGGAAGAAAAAAACGTGTTGCGCCGACCCCAAATAACATGGCATAAGGGCAGGAAGATGATGAAGTGCAAGTCCCGAGTTTCTGAAAATAATACCTGGCAACCCCATTAGAGACGTACCTGCGTGTACATAACTCTGGTAGAGTTACAACTCAAAAGTTTGCTCTCTATACATGATTTGATCTTCTCTATGATCTGCTCTTCATACAGAAACTGCACCTCATGTTTGGTTGGATGCACATTTACATCTACGTTTCTTGGGTCTGAAAAACAAGGATCAATAACAATCAACGAGTACGATTCAAACTTAATGGCAGCTTGGAAACAAGGTCAGTTGCTGTAGCAGTAGCAAATTCATGTTACAGTGGATGTGAGAGGTGGGTTACTGTGCAGCGAGTGAGAGAGCGCACTTTACAAGCGTTTACTCCTCACGGTATTTCATACAAACTGTCCAGTCCTTAATACTTGGAAATGAATGAACCGATTGTAATCAAACTTGGTACGTAGACGCCAGGTACTGTGGCGCATGTACACACAGCCCACAGACGGCATGTGAGAACCGGGTTTTCGCTGGCAGCTTATAACTTTTGAAGAGTGGTTCGAATATTAAGATTAGAATAATTAAATGAAGCAGTCCTTTGTACATAAATATAAATTTTAGAAATATAAAAAGAAATTTAAAAATTATTTTTGGAAAACTCTTTTGTTTTAAAAAATTGTAGAGAATAGACAGCGGTGTCAGATGTCATTTGACACGTCAAGAGACATTTGGTACGTCAACGCTAATAGACCGTATAAAAACATGTAAAAATTTGTATAGTTTTTGTGATTTATTAATCGTAAATATTGTTTTCATGTAATCAAAATGGACGGTGTGCACAATGATGGGCAACCACACACAACAAACGAAGAGTCGTTTTATGTTAAGGTCCTGATAGGGAAATGTAGGTAACGAAATTTCTCTGGAGTGCTTTTTAAATAAAGGTATTTAATACTTAGGAGGGAGAGGGATTGCGATCCTCTCTCCTAGGGATAATGTGTCTGGGTTGATGTCGGTTAGTACCAGCTTTGTTTAAGGGCATCGCCTTCGCAAAGTGGGGTCGAGTTGATCACGTTTGGTGTGGCCGAGCCCATGATATTTTTTTTTAATGATCAGTTAGAGAATGTCCATATTTATTGTCATGCTGCACTCTGGAAGAAGGTCAGGAAATAGTGAGTAGGGATATCATTGCGGTTGAAGTTCTCTCTCAGACCTTATAAGCGTCTGATGGACAGTTTTGAATTTTATTTTGTAAACCCCATCTGGGTAGATGATAACTACGTCTTAGGTCAGAGAATTAGCAGTGCAGTTAGGTTTTTCAGGAGGTTTTTGCCTCATTGAAGCCTCAGTGCATCGCCACACATCTCGGGGTTCATTTAGACGCACGCCAGCGAGTGAGACAGCTCCCCACAGCTACAGGGACGCCCCTGGAGGCTCTACAGTAACCCAGGTCTAAAAAGTTAGTTTAGAACATTTTCGAAAAAGTTTTCAGGGAGAAAGTGAGAGCTTTAGTTTCTCATTTAGATTTTGTTTCTCATAGAAAGTCAAAAATTCATCTAAACTCTTTTTATAAAATGTTCGTACTAACTTTTTAGAATCCTCACGGAGTTCCTCCGCCCCGCGGTGGGCGCAGGGGTCTGTCAGAATCTTACTGACTAAAACCACACGGTGTTCTACAGCTACTTTTGGCCGGGGATTGTTTTTTTTTTTTTTAAAAAAAAAAAAACGTTGCCCCACACTAGGAATTCTTCCTGTATCGTGGGTGCGTTCACAAACATGTAAACTCACATACACAAGACACCCAGACCCGGAACAACTATCTGTAGGCCATACAAATATTTGTTCCGTGCGGGGATCGAACCCGCGACACGCAGCGCGGCAGCCGAATGCTCAACCACTGCGCCAACCGTGCTTGCGCATTTCGTCACGCTCCCCCGAACAGGTATTAGGTCGCATAAAATGCCGACCCCGTCACCCTATGCGGCAGCGCACGGCCGTTACTCCTCTAAAGAGGCGCAAGCGGAACATGGCACGCCAACTTCTCGGGCCTTTCACTATTCAGGCAACAGACTCCCCAAGCCAAATCTGTTGCCTGCAGGCCACACCTGGCGGTCGGAGGTCATTCTGCGCCCTCCGGCCCCCGGTGCGTCACCACAGATAGAGAGGGAGGTTGCATTCTCCCTCTCCGCCGCTTCCTATGCGACCATCACTTCCTCACAGAAGGTGGCGACGGCGTTCCACGCGCTCTCGCTTGCAATCATAGCCAGGACTACGTTTGGAAACGAGAAATTATCTGCGGTGACAACGGCCACGACGAGGTCGCGACGCTGCACTGCCCAGGCTGGGCATTCCTCAAGGGAATGGCATTCTTTCTTTATTTCCTTTATTCGGGCTGCCGGCGGAAGATTCACGTTCTCTTTGTTCTGTTGAACACGTCTGAGACTTCACCCGTGATCTCCGCCAATTCTGGCAGCTGCAGTTTACATTGGCAAATACTTGCCAATCTTACGTAAATTGTGTGAGAACTAACCCCGTTCTTGGGTAAGTGTTGATTCAGCATACAAATAGCTTTGTGCATTGTGTGTTCCTAACTTTTATATAAATTCTTTCCAGAACATGTTCTTACTATGTCTTGCATTTTTCTTTTCTTTGTATTGTAAAATCAAGGTTATAACGTACAATGAAACTATTGTATTGTCGTAACCACGCCTTCCGGGCTTCCGCGTGGTTAACTTTATAAGGCTTATGCTATGCGCATCTTGACTTGTGTGTACCCTACTGCTACACTCAAATGTGCATGTCATCGTGCTTTTCACCTCGCCTTTGTAAACTCCGTCTGATTGTGACAACCACACCACCTTATTAGCGCACGAACAGCCGCTTTGCACATGCTTGAGTGTCACAATCAGCGGAGAAGATCATCGGCCATCATTATGACACGCTGGACATTATTTTCCAGGGTCCCAGATTCGTGTCCCAGATTCGGAGTCCCAGATTCCGAGTCCCAGGTCCAGGCTAACAGATTTGAAAACCCGAATATGGAGGGGGAAGATTTGGAGCCCTACGCTCCGAGCAAGCACCTACATCGTCCTCCATTGCGGCCATCCTGCCGCAGTACCTCGTGCCGTCACCACTAGGCCACTTACTACAACAGCGGCCTCCACGCCGGGTACTTATTTACCCGCGTGGCTTCTGCTAGCCGTTTCCGAGCCGGGCCGATTCTTCCTGGATCCTGTCGACCCTACGAGCCGGCGCTACCACCTGCCGGCCGACATCTCCGGGGCGAACGCAACGTGGCTCCTCCGAGTCAGCCGTCACCAGGCTGAGCCAGGATAGTACCGTGCCATCTCCCAGGGAGTGCTGAATACTGTGACTACAAACTTTCCCACTCTGTACAATATATTTTTTTATGTTGACCGAGGTACGTGTTGTCATTTTTACTTCCCACGTAACCTCCTTACGTCACACTACTAATATTGTAAATACGAAAGTTTCGACGAATGGATGTTTGTTATTCAATCACCCCAGAACGGCTGAACCGATCTGGATGAAATTTGGCACAGATATAGATTCTAGTAGTAATTTATAGTGGGGGAAGTACTAATTCCACGCGGGCGAAGCCGCTGGCAGAAGCTAGTTTTGTAAATAAGTCCGAAAAGGATAAATAACGCTTACCTAATTCAAGACTAAGGTAGACGAAAGCGTGTGAGTTTTTAGGAAGATATGTCGAGTACACTGAATCCACGGCTTTTCTTATTGCTGAAATGAAAACACAGTAAATATTAATGAACAGTAATTCTTCCCAGTATATCGCCAGTATTCTTCGAAAGCAATAAGAGCCTTATTTTAGAAAAAAAAAAATAACCACGTGATTAGTTTAAACCACAGATAATATAATACTAGCGACAACAGATGCCTCATCCCATACAAAGAAACCGTAACTACGGGTTTTCGACTGGCACAAGCAACTTTTGTTCTTCATTCGGGCCCGTCTTCTACACCTCGCTAGATGGTGTTAGCAACGATAGCTTGCAAGTTGAATGAATTTACCGAGTCTTTTCAATAATTTCTCACACATTGAAGAACTATTTAATAGAATTTTTGGTACTTCATAACAGTTTTACTATATCAAAATGTGTCACTATACAAATTTTAAAGAGGCTAATGGATAAACTCTAAAACTTTAAACAGCGCCATCTATTGGTACAAGAAATATAATGTCTAAGGATTCGTTCCAATAAACATCTAAATTTGGATTAGGAGCCAATTATTCCGGCAGTGAATTAAATAAGAAAATACAGTTTTTACCATATTTTTTTCCAAAATGTTAATATTACTTAAACTTAAATAAGAAATCGATGTAAGTATATTACGTCATCTATTGAAATTTATTTGAACTAAATTGTCTTTGTTCGAGATGAGACCCCGTGGTTTAAACGCTGAATAGCAAGTTCTTACTCCAAATTATTCTACGGAGAATTAAAGTTAAGAATACGCTAATCAGTAATTAAAGTATGAAGTAACACGACTGTGGCTAGATTTAATGCCAATTTCAGATTCGCGCAGTGAAAATTAGTTGGATGTACACTTGTTTGCAAGCCTATATTTTTCAATTTCAAACATATTGTAATGAATGTAATGAAGCAAAAAACATAGCCCTAATGCAAAATTAAAAGAATAGGTACTTACAAAAAATGAGGAATGTATAGTGCTAGCTAAGTATCTAGTGACCATTTAATGAAGAAATCTTTGAAATCTCTACAGTAGAATCCTACTAATATTAAAAATGCGAAACTTTGGAGGGATGTTTGTTACTCAATCACGCCAAAACGGCTGAACGGATCTGGATGAAATTTGGCACAGATAGTTTTTTTTTTTTTTTTAGATTACTGTCTGGAATAGTACATAGGCTATTTATAATGGGGGAAGTAGGTACTAATTTCACGCGGGCCACACCGCTGGCAGAAGCTAATATAGTATATGTATGTCAATCCGTAAATAAACGTATTTTCTTTCTTTCTTTCTTTTCTTAATCTGCCCGCGCCTTTTTCCCAACTATCTTAGGGTCGGCTTCCAGTCTAACCGGATGCAGCTGAATACCAGTATTTTACATGGAGCGACTGCCTATCTGACCTCCACAACCCAGTAACTGGGTAATACGATACCCCATATGTATGTAAAACACAAAAATTGTTTCCTATGTCCGTTATAGACTTTGAAACCATTGATCAGATTGTGATGAAACTTTGGTAGGGTCATCTGAGAACGCCCGCGATGGTTTCTGGCCCAAAAAATCTATACAAATAAAAAAACTGGCCAAGTGGGTGTCGGACTTCGCTTATTTAGGGTTCCGTACCAAATGAGGGAATAATCAAAGAAAAAAATTATTTGTAAATATAGTGGTATTAGTTAGTAAAATATACGTAATAATTAACCTTATCACCAAATTTCAAGTTCGTAGGTCAATGAGAAATTAAAAAATTCTTTAGAACACAATTTTGTGACAGACGACGGACAGACAGACAGACGGACACGTGAGTGACAGCAATAGGGCTCCGTTTGGACCCTTCGGGTACGGAACCCTAGAAAACGTGGCATTAAAATCATAAAAATTGTCTTACACAACGAGTCCACAAGCCTATGATTAATGAACAGCAGCATCGTCCCTTTTTTATGAGAGTAGTTGACATTAGTGATGCACCCGCGTAAAGACAGCTTCAGAGTTGGTTCCTGGAGCTCTATCTCCATCAGTTCGCGAGCTATTGCGTTGCCGTGGATCTGAAAAACGTAGATAGGATTATTTTAGTAATTTGAAGAAATCTTTCTTCTTTTCATTTTTATTTTTCTTTTTAGGGTTCCGTACCCGAAGAGTAACCAACGGAACACTATTACTAAGCCTCTGCTGTCCATCCGTCCGTCCGTCTGTCTGTCAGCGAACTGTATATCAGTATGCGTAATAGGTAGACAGTTGAAATTTTCACAGAATGTGTATTTCTGTTGCCGCTTTAACAAGAAATAAAAAATTAACTGGTTGTCATTATTAAAATCGAGCAAAAAAAAAACAAAAAAAAAGTGCGTGTGTACTTATACGTACGCACGTAAGAAGTTACTTCTTTTCTTTCTTTCGTTACTTCTTTGGCGTAACAAGATAAAAAACCAAACTGTCACAAAGTTTACAAAAGGAAAACAATCATTCTTCATGAACCACAAACCATAGCTAACTTCAGGGTATCGGTTCTAGCTAACTTCAACCTGTGAATTTTGTGACAGTGATGCACGCATCTTAAAATTTCACTCTCATATTTTTTTCATAACGCGCCTAAAAAAGTATAACTTCAAAAAACACATTTGTAATAGGGGAGCCCTCTTTAATTTTTCATTTATTTTTATTATTTGTTACTATAGCGGCAACAAATAAACACATTCTGTCTGGACCGACAGCGGAAGCTTAGTAATAGGGTTTCGTTGGTTACTCTTCTGGTACGGAACTCTAAAAAATAAGATACTAGTGACATCTAAGGAGGTCGCTTGAAATACGAACCTTGTCAGCAGACAGGCTCGTCGCTCAAATACATATACTTCTGTACTCGTGCGCGTAGCTTTTGATCGATTTGTACGTGTTTACATGTTTTCATTGATATAGCTCTACGTTCGACCGATGTCAGCGCTGACCGTAGGTCTAGCACTAAATACGGCCGGGTGCGGGTGACGCAAATCTATACATATAATAAATCTGTAGAAAAGTCATTTTTGTACATTGAAGAAATTGAAACAAAAAATAGCCAGCGTGTGAAAAGATAAGTAACAGAACCCATTTCCATCATTTTTGAAATTTTTGTCTGTTTGTCTGTTTGTCTGTTTGTTTGTGCGCACATCACGTAAAATCTACGAATTCAATGCTGACAATGTTTATATACAAAAATTATACGCAACTTGAGGATTAACTTAGTTTTTGTTTCATCGAAATCGGTTCACTCTATCAAAAGATATGATTAATTTAGTGAGTTCAAGAAGTAAAATATTACGTTACGCAATTAAGTATAGTACTTGCAACGACATCTTAAGACTAAAAATAGAACTAATGTTGATAGTTGAAATCTAAATACGATAGATGGCGTTGTGCAAATGACGTCATTTTCTGAATCGCGGTGTTAAGATTTTCCGCGCGAGGATGACGTCCACCGTGTTTACTAGGCAAATTGGGTTTCGTTAGGTGTCTTAAAAGTTCTTGCGTGTGTCGTAAAAGTTCTTTGGTTGCTTGGTTTATCGATTTTCTAAATTGGTCGAAAAAAAAGTATTTGCTTATCTTATTGGTTTCGTTTGGTCAACTTTGGTCATTGGTTTGAAGTACGAAATAAGATTGTATTTGATTTACTTCGTAGTTTGAATCCAATAGTGCCAATCGTTATACAGTAAGTTAGTGTTGCCAATTCGTTGAGTCACGACCACGAACAGACGATACGTTGTCACACTAGACTGTTCGACGCACCGATCTTTTAAGTTTGTAGGCTATTCAGTCATAAGTGTTGTTAGTTTTGTTTATTGCTTTAATTTTCCTTGAAAATGCCTCAAAGAAAAAAAACTAACCTTTCGCTGCGTAGCCGAAATGCGAAAAGGATGAGACTTTGTAGGTCTCAGGAATCGGAAGAAGATCGTGAAGCACGGTTATCTGCTAACCGAGAGCACATCGCTCTTTCACGTGAATCGGAAACGTTCACCGAAAGGGAGTCACGTTTAAGTTCACAAAGAACACGGACCGCGACTTTGCGGTCTCAAGAGAGTATCCAGGAACGCGAAGACCGGCTGTCTGCTGATCGGGAGCGCCACTCTCTCTCACGTGAGTCAGAGACATTCACAGAAAGGGAGTCGCGCTTAAGTTCGCAAAGAACTCGGACCGCGACTTTGCGTTCTCAAGAGAATATCCAGGAACGCGAAGTTCGGCTGTCTGCTGATCGGGAGCGCCAGTCTCTCTCACGCGAGTCAGAGACTTTCACAGAAAGGGAGTCGCGCTTAAGTTCGCAAAGAACTCGGACCGCGACTTTGCGTTCTCAAGAGAATATCCAGGAACGCGAAGTTCGGCTGTCTGCTGATCGGGAGCGCCAGTCTCTCTCACGCGAGTCAGAGACTTTCACAGAAAGGGAGTCGCGCTTAAGTTCGCAAAGAACTCGGACCGCGACTTTGCGTTCTCAAGAGAGTATCGAGGAACGCCAAGCACGTCTGTCATCTGACCGAGAGCGACACGCTCTCTCGCGCGAGTCTGAATCTCTCTCCCAAAGAGAAGAACGATTACAAATAGCTAGACATAACTATGTAGGTGTACAAAGAAACAATGAAAGTTATCTTGCATCTGAAAGGGAAAGAATAGATGAACTAAGACGAGCAGAAACAGCAGAACAACGTCAATCTCGCCTAGAAATAGAACGAGCTCGATACCATATGAATAGAGAAACAAATAGCGGAGCTGATGAGTCCATGGAAAATGACGATGCAAATATTTTATTACCTTGGGACAATAGGGAAAAATCAGGGTTCACATATTCGTCTAGAATTAATTATGCTGGCTTTACTTTCGTGGGTGACATGAGAGAAATTTGTAATTTTTGTCATGCTTTGAAATGGAGGAAAGAGACAGATGGAATGTGCTGCTCAAATGGAAAAATTGTTCTTCCAAATTTCCAAGATCCACCACACTTACTTAAAAGTCTCCTGAATGGCGATCATCCCCAGTCGAACCGTTTTTTGGATAATATTCGTTTATATAACAGTGCTTTCCAAATGACTTCCTTTGGGGCAAAACAAATAACGGAAGGACCGTTCATGCCAACCTTCAAAGTACAAGGTCAAGTTTATCACCTTATTGGATCTTTGCTGCCAGAAAATGAACCCAAATTTCTCCAAATTTATTTTGTATCCGATTACACGCAACAGCTCAATGTTAGAAATCACAATTTTCCCCAGCTCAATGCTGAGCTTTTGGGTCAACTTCAAGAATTGCTGCATCACGTTAACCAGTACGTTCGTGAATTCAAAGCTGCATTGGAGTCAATTCCACAAGGCAGCAATGATTTCAAAATTGTTATAAGTGCCGATAGACGTCCTGTGGGTGAACACCGGGGAAGACACAATGCACCCGTCGCAGATGAAGTTGCAGTTGTTTTAGTCGACCAGGAGTGTGAGAGACGTGATATCGTGTTGCGTACACGCGACGATCGCCTTCAACGCATTTTGGAAACCCACCGAGCTTACGACGCCCTGCAATATCCACTAATTTATTGTCATGGTGAAGATGGGTACAATTTTGGGCTGTACCAAGTGAACCCTACTACGAGAGTCACTAATTATCAAAAAAAAATATCTGCTCAACAATACTATTCCTACCTTTTACAAATAAGGCAAAACAGTTTCGTATATTTGCAACGATTTCGTGGTTTGTTCAGCCAATTTATTGTGGACATGTACGCAAAAATAGAAACTGAACGTTTAGTGTATATTCGCACTAACCAGCGACGGTTGCGCGCTGAAGAATACGTGCACTTGCGGGACGCCATGCAATCAGATAATAACGTCGAAAACTTGGGTCGATTGGTTATTTTGCCATCCAGTTTCACAGGCGGTCCGCGGTATATGCACGAACGAACGCAAGATGCTTTTTGTTACGTCCGTAAATACGGCCGGCCGGACCTTTTTATAACATTTACAACAAATCCAAAGTGGACGGAGATTTGCCAGGCACTTCTCACAGGACAGGCGTCATACGACAGACATGACATTATTGCTAGGATTTTTCATTTAAAACTCAAAGTCTTGATTAATCTACTTACAAAGGAGAAAGTTTTCGGTTCAACTCTTTGTTTTATGTATAGCGTCGAGTGGCAAAAGCGTGGTTTACCCCACGCGCACATTCTTCTGTGGCTGGAAGAAAAAATTCGTCCCGATGCTATAGACAGTGTCATAAGTGCAGAATTTCCGGACTATAATGCAGATCCGATTTTGCATGACATAGTAAAAACACATATGGTTCACGGGCCATGTGGCCTCTTAAACAGGGAATCACCGTGCATGAAAGATGGTCAATGCTCAAAAAAATACCCCAGAGCACTGAAAGAACTAACTATGGCTGGGGAAAATGGGTATCCGCAATACCGGCGAAGATCACCGTCACAAGGTGGTTTCACAGCTACTGTCAGATTCCGTGGACAAGAAATAATTCTAAATAATAGTTGGGTGGTACCGTATTCTCCAGTTTTGTCAAACGCTTTTCAAGCACACATTAATGTTGAAATTTGTAATAGCGTCGAATCTATAAAATATATATGTAAATATGTTAATAAAGGTAGTGATCAAGCCATGATAGCACTAAGAAATAACAACCAATTTGATGAAGTGACAAGGTATCAATCTGGCCGATACATAAGCTCTTCGGAGGCAGTTTGGCGCATTTTGAGTTTCCCTATTCATGAAAGGTATCCGCCAGTCATCCATCTTGACGTGCACCTGGAAGGCGGGCAGCGAGTTTACTTTCAGCCAGAAAATGTGGCAGAAAGAATGAACAACCCAAGACAAACCACCTTGCTCGCATTCTTTCGCCTTTGCGAAAGAGACAATTTCGCTAAGTCTCTGTTGTACAATGAAGTGCCACATTATTATACTTATAACAAGCAGCAAGGTGTTTTTAATCGCAGGAGACGTGGAACTGCTGTAGAAGGCGAGTCCGGCATTTTTAAAGAACACGTGATTGGAAGAGTATACACGGTGCACCCAAATAATGCAGAGTGTTATTATTTACGCCTTCTTCTTCACACAGTGCGAGGACCTACTTCTTTTGCTGAGCTCCGCAAAGTGGACGATATAGAATATCCCACATTTCAAGCTGCTTGCCGCGCACGGCATTTATTAGATGGCGATCAGCATTGGGATGATGCTTTAGCCGAAGCATGCGTCAGTGATAGTCCACATCGTTTGCGCCATTTATTTGCCATTTTGTTGACATTTTGTGGCCTATCGGACGCTGGGCAGTTGTGGCAAAAATATAAAGACGCGTTTGCCGAAGATTTTTTGAGACAGCAAAATATAAATAGTGAAACTTCTGACCAAGTACGTGAAAGCTGCCATAATAGGGCTTTGCTGGCTATACAAGATATAGTTACAAGTATAGGAGGGAACCCCCTCAGTCAATACGGCTTGCCGACACCGACAGTTGGTGGGGAACGAATTAATAGGGAGTATACATCTGAAATAAATTACAACCCCGAAGAGTTAGCAGAAATATTGCGAAATGGCTGTTCAAATTTGACGACAGAACAACGTCAAATCTTTGATAGAGTATGCTGTAGTGTAGAACATTCATTAGGAGAAATGCTGTTTTTAGATGCACCTGGTGGAACAGGTAAAACTTTCCTCACTAAAGTTATCTTGGCTCAAATAAGGAGCCAAAACAAAATTGCCCTTGCCGTCGCTTCCTCAGGAATAGCTGCCACTTTATTACCAGGAGGAAAAACTGCACATACAACATTTAAAATACCAATCGACTTGGACCGCACAGAAAACCCTGTTTGCAACGTGTCTCGCAATAGTGATAAAGCAAGGGTTTTACGCGATTGCGCCCTTATCGTTTGGGACGAGTGTACGATGGCAAATCGTAAAGCTGTGGAAGCTGTAGATAGAACGTTGCGAGATATAAGACAAAATGACCGACCGATGGGAGGCTTAACGGTGCTATTCTGTGGAGACTTCAGGCAGACACTCCCTATAATACCCAGAGGAACGAGGGCCGATGAAATAGGTGCCTGTTTAAAGAGCTCTATTTTATGGCGTAGTGTCATATTAACTAATTTGAGCTTTAATATGCGAGCATATTTGGGAGGTGACGCAAACGCGCAGGTTTTCTCAAATTTACTACTTCAAATTGGTAACGGCACATACCCGACTCAAGAAGGAGGTAAAGTAACTTTAGTCGAAAGCCTGTGTTCTTCTGTTGCCTCACAGCAGGAACTCATTTCCTCTGTATACGGAGATCCATCAGAGATCTCGAACCATGACGCTGCTTGGCTATGCCAACGAGCTATTTTGGCACCTCGCAACGACCAAGCAGCAGCAATAAATTCTCAAATATTGGTACATGTTTCTGGAGAAAGTAGGGAATATTTATCTATTAACACGGTTTTAGAAGAAGGAGATGCCACCCACTATCCAGTAGAGTTTTTAGACTCTCTAAATACACCAGGTCTTCCAGCACACAAAATTTATTTAAAAGTCGGAGTACCAATCATTCTACTCAGAAATTTAAGCCCACCAAAACTATGCAATGGAACTCGGTTGAGAGTAACAAATCTCCAACGAAATGTCATCGAAGCCGAAATCTTAACAGGTTGCGGCTCCGGTGATGTTGTTTTCATTCCCAGGATACCCATTATCCCCAATAATTTTCCGTTTACTTTCAAACGTGTGCAATTTCCTGTAAGCCTCTGTTACGCTATGACTATTAATAAAGCCCAAGGCCAGACGTTATCCGTTGCGGGTGTAGACCTTACTTTTGATTGTTTTTCACACGGCCAACTCTATGTTTCTCTATCACGTGTTAGCAACCCAAACAACCTTTTTGTATATGCTCCGGGTAATTCCACCGCTAACATAGTATATAGAGAAGCATTAACGTAATCAACTATACCAAAGTCAGGACTCTTATCTAAATCATCAAAAAGGTGATATACTCTTATCTAAACGACGTTGTTTTGTTCTCGACAACCACGCGAACGAAGTCGCGGGCACAGCTAGTTTAAAATAGGAATGTAACATATTGATTTGTTTCCGATGGAAATCAGACGAAAGTGTGTTGTGAATGGTTTATGATTGTTTTATATAATAATATCAAGAATTGCGGTCTCATGTGTCCTTTATTACACACTAGCGACCAGCCCCGGCTCCGCACGGGTACATATTCTACATACAAACCTTCCTCGTTTCTTGTACTTTCTATTAGTAAAAATCGCATTAAAATCCGTTGCATGGTTTAGGAGGACTTGGCGAAAAAATAGACAGACGCGAAAATCGACTTTAATATACTGTGTAGAGATTACACCGTCAAACAGTGAAGTAATCGGCATACTACGAGGGGTGTTCAATGTATTCTCGGTATCGGCATGGGAAAAAAAAAGTTATTTCAATTAAATTATTTTTATTTATCAATATAATCCTCCATTACGTCAATGGAGGATATTATATTCATTATATCTCGAATTAAATTTTTCAATACCCTGTAAAAAATAATTTTCCTCCTTCTCTGAAAAATGCGCATTTATGGCCGCCTTAAGGTGAAAGCTCCAAGGTAGCTCGCAAAATTCAAATTTTCTTACGTTTGTTGGAATTTGCAGGTCAGTGTCAGGTTGTATCTAAGTCAAAATTTTATTCGCGGGCGTAGCAAGTATGTATTTATAGAATTATAATCATTAAAATCATCAATACAACTCTCTCAGTTAGAATTGGTGCCAATTGTCATAATTTCATGAAATACTTACATTTGGCATCTATCTATCAGCACGTATGCTTAGATGACGTTTTGGTGTTCTCCATTACGACTATGTTTAAATTCCACGTTCCATGTTATTGGGGTTTTTAGTTCTGGGGTTCTGGGCCTGCAGTCTCGACATTCATAGCGATCGCTACGTTAGCTACCGATCGCTAAATTACCAGTTAAAAAACTCATTTGTGAGGAAAAATTTTAGATCTTAGCCCGAAAAAAATTATTGATTTTCTTGAAATATGTACAGAGACGGCGTAAATTCTAACTTGCAAGCACTATTTTACATGAAAACTTACAATTTATTTAAATTTTAATTTAATTTTTACAAGCGGTAAATATATTCAAATATATTTACCGCTTGTAAAAATTAAATTAGCTTGTCAAAATATAAAAGGACATAAAAGTTTGCCTACATGCAACATTATTTTTTTAGCGACCGATCGTTAGAACATAGCGATCGCTATCAATGTCGAGACTGCAGGGCCTGTTCTAACAACTAAAAAGTGAAAAATATTTTTTTGGAAGTCGGTTGTTTTTTTTTTGTAAAAAGTTTTTTAATGATTTGGTAAAGCAAAAAATACGTGTCCAGTATTTTTTGTTTTGATAATCTAACTTTCGGACTAAATATTATTATTATTTTTATATCCAGGAAACATCCCTATTAGTAAATAATAGTTCCAAATACATTTCCTTCTGAGACAAGGCGTTCTGACGAAATGTTTAAAAATAAAATGTTACGTGTCCTTCATACTAGAATGGATGTTAAAAATAATTAATGCTAGATTTCATGATCTAAGACCAAATGTTTATTAGAGAGATTTTATTCTAAACAATAATCCTTTCGATTGGTAAAATAAAATAGCGAGTGATTATTATTTTTCAATTTTTAGTTGGTTTGATTCCCGGTTTAGGTAAGCTTTTTGAGAAATCTGTGAATGCAGTTTTGTTTCTTTTTAAAAATAAACGAATGTTTCCTTTAAGTAAAATAATCTATGTTAAGGATTTAAAGTGGTTTCCCTTCAGGGCCCATTGATATTTTCCACACTGTATATGTCGCATCTGGCAGTCAATTGACCACAAAACGAAGCACGCCACCTTGCGTCAACTATAAACACTACACTTGGCGCGCCTTGACAGAGTCGGTATATTTCCGTTTGACTTCGAGGTTGGAGAGCAGAAGACCCGCCGCCGCCTAGTCGGCAATCTTAATCTGGGAGTCACGGAGTGAAGACGCATCAGCACTGTCTTACGTTTTGTTGCTACTAGTATTTTATCGTACCAAGTGATGTGAAGTGTATTATTGCCTAACCGTTGTTGTTTATTGCACGATTTACACATTTTATTACACAGACCCACCTGATGGCTAACTGTAGCTCAATATATCCTGGCAATCTGAAATATATAAAAATATCATAAAATCTGTGATTGAACTAAAATAACTGCCACCAACTGCATCAGACTGCTTGAAAAGTGACTCATTTTGAACTTTTTAGCTGTTTTTTATCAGTCGGGTTTTTTGATATTTCTTTTTTTATTATTATCCAGGAAACATCCCTATCATCGCATATTATAAAACAAAATCCCCGCCGCGTCGGTCTGTCTGTTTGTTCGCGAGAAACTCAAAAACTACTGAACGAATTTTCATATGGTTTTCACCAATAGACAGAGTAATTTATGAGGAAGGTTTAGGTGTATAATTACCCGCCCCAGCTTTGCACGGGTACACCGTGAAAAGCTGAGGCGGGTCGCTAGTTATTTATATCACACAAACTGTGTGTTACAAATATAGCTGTGGCCACCGTGGCCACCAGTTGCTTAATGGTCTTTATTGCGGCGCTAAGACTGCAATCGATAAGAAAATCAGAAGATTGAATTACAGTCTACGATTCAAAATTATACTCACAATCCTAACATTCTCAATCACAGAAGAATTCATAGGCGTTTTCAAGTCAGTATTCTCCCCGAACTTCTTCAAAGTAAACCCGACATGACTATTTTGTATGGCATACCCTCCGACGACCTCCATTATATGAGTGTACTCTTCCGTAGGGCTCCGGAGGGACTTCTTACGAGCTATAACGTTGTAGAACAGGTCTTCAACTGTAATTTGGGTACCGTTGTTGCCTGCACATGGTTTCATTGGAGCCTTTAGCTTTCCATTTTCGTATGATGCCCTGGAAAAGGTGAGTTTTCAGTGCAGGATCCGGAATATAAAGTAAGGAAATAGTTAATTGACTACTTTCAAAAAATATTTATTTTTTGTCTCAAATTTTTTGTTTTTTTTTCATTCCTTTTCTAAAATGATTTATTGGTATGATGGCTTACTAGCTTTTTCTGGGGTTTTGGCCCCATGGACACAAACCACAGGAACCATGCATTTTACAGGATAAAAAGTAGCCTCAGTGTTATTGAAAGAATTTTCAATTGTAGATCAGGCATTTCAAAAGATTTAGGTATCTTTTACAAACCTATATAAATAAACAAATAATTTTACTTAAATAATATAATTTTTTAATTTATTTAACACATAAAACTTGTCATAATAGATGGACAATGAAGTGATCCGATAAGGGTTCCTTTATACCATAAGAAAAACGGAACTCTAAAAATTGCTTTATAAAAGAAACACATAGGGTAACTATACATACTTGTAGGCACATTTAGCAGCAGCGGTTTTAGTAAGTATGGTAAGATGAGCGATGTGACTGATGCTGGCAAGAGCTTCACCTCGGAAACCATATGTGCAGATCTCTTTTAGATCCTCATAAACACACAATTTGGATGTTGTGAACCTCTCACAGACTATCTCTAGGTCTTCACTTCTTATACCTGTGCCATTGTCCTGAATCTGAACATATAAAAATTGTTTTAGAGGTACTCTTACATCTATAGGCTCATTTGCAAATTTTAACTAATCAACAATTCCTTATGTTTTTGAAGAAGGGATATTATCAAAGAACTTCTTCCCCTCTGGATGGAGAGGGAGTGCGTGTCAGACTCTTACTAACTAAAACCCACCAGTGTTACTTAATGAAGTAACACTGATGAACAGGCTAATGAGCCTGTTCATTCTAAGCGCGGCCACACACCTACCGTTTCTTTTGTTTTCTACCTAGAACAGATCAGAAAAGAATTGAAACCGGGGGACCGTCACACACACACCGGTCACCGGGCTTTCTTGATTGGCTATCAGTCGTGATCTAGCGCTAGCGCGTGCTTGCGTTAGTACGTAATAAATCGTAATGAACAATGATTTGACGATGATGTACTGATTTGCATTGCATTACTGCTTGTTTCCAAGCAAGATTTTTAATATCTCTGTTATGCTTTTGATTGCATGTCCCACAAACACGGGAATTTTTGAACCAGTAAAGAGACTGTCGATTCCGCCATTTTTACTCCGCACCAACTCAAAAAAAAAATTGATATATTTTCAAAATACCTGACAGTAAAACCTACTAAAAAGTTCCAAACAAGTCATTTTTCAAGCAGTCTGATGCAGTTGGTGGCAGTTATTTTAGTTCAATTATTTAGTTTATGCTACCAACTGCATCAGACCGCTTAATGGTTGTTTTTACAGTCGGGTTTTTTGAAAATATTGTTATTTTTTATTTTCTATATTCTAGTGAGTTATATTTTTGGAATCGTCCCCTTAAGCTCTTTATTTTAATACCCCACATGACTAGGTAAAAAACAATACTACACTAGAAGACTACACTAACCTAATTGCGGCCGCCATTTTCTTTTTATTTTCAAAATTCATATAGCCTATGTTACTTTGGTGGTCAAGACCGATCTAATAATATCTCATTTGTTAAAATCCATCAAGCCGTTTAGGCTACAGCGCGTGCCAAAGAAATAGACATACAAACATAATAATATACACATAAACAGCATGTAACAAAAACCCTGTCCGATCCTGACGGGTATTACTTGGTATCGTATTGCGTACACATATACGTAATCATTTAATGGATGCGAGATAATTATTTTTCCCCAATGATAATAATTAATTTAAAAAAAAAGAAAAACTTATCAAAGCCAAGACTGAGCGCTCGACAAAGTTCACCTACTGTTTCGTTTCAAAGATGCCGCCTGAGCAAGACAGAGTGCCTACAGCGCGGCTAGTGCAGGGCGGTATCGTTTGAAATAAAAATAGGTAAAAATGAAAAGATTTCGCCAGCCGGTGGAGTGTTGTCAACTTATGAAAATTTGCCATATTTAGTGTTAAATCTCGCATATTTTTTATAAATAAAAAATTTATAACTTTTGGTTTTTATGAGTTACGTTTTTTTACAACTTTTTCTAGTACCTATGTTAAACTAGGAATACGCCTTTATTGGATCACACAGGGTTTTTGTTACCTGCTGTATATACATACATAGTCTCGAAAAACATTACCCTCCTTCTAGGGCAGTCGGGTAACAATAATCAGGAGATGTACTCAGGCGTACTGAGGCAAAATCACCGGCACCGGGTTGAACACAGGCAGTGTGTGACGATATAGTCCGGAATACACATGCTACTAAAACACGCTTGTTGGCTTCTAGGTAGTATGCTCTTTAGTAGCATGTTCTCAGTGTCTACATTTTCTCATGTAAGCACAGAGCTCAGTGGCATACTTATTAAGAGTAGGTATACTCTTTTGTAGCACGTCTGATACACATGCTTATTATTTAGCACTTAAAATGGAGTTTTCTTTGCGGAATTAATTTAATTCAGTAATATTATTAATAATTATTACTTTCAACACATTTAATTAATATACATTCCACAAAAATTCATAATTTCTATAGATATATAAAATTTAAAGTTTTGTCATTGCCCCATCGAGCCATGGTGACTAAGCAAACAATTCAAGTAGCATGCTCACATAGAATGCGTTCAGACTTGCTTTGGAGCCACCCGCCCCTCCCACCGTGTGCTAGTAAACCCGAAAAAGTAGACTGGTTTGCGATTAGTAGCATGCTCCTTCATAATCATGCTCTTTTCGTATACACATGCTTATTGTATGCTACTACCACATATTACCATATGAATCACTCCATGTACTTACGCGCGCTAACTGCCTACCGGCCGCCGGGCCGCCCGCGACCCATTTCGCTGTGGGTTGCCGACAGCCGGGAGGCCCGTACGTTCGCATAAAATTCGGTCGACCTGACGTACTTAAATATAGTTTCGAATTTTTATGACATGGCTAGTATTGGTGTATTATGTGCAGTTGATGGATGTAGATCCAGAAAGAGAAGAGTTATAAACTTATCTTTTTTTATCTTTTCCTGCTGATACAGAAATGTATCTAATTTGTTTTACTATCGTTTTTTAAACAGATAAATTGAAAACTTGCATGTTTCGTTTTTGTATTTTATTAAGTATTGGTAGGTACGTAATAACTTCTATTATGCGTCTGAGGTAAGAATATAATAAGCTTTATTTCATGGAAACAGTACTTAGATTACTTTACAGTTAAGTGCTATGGTAAAACAAAAGTACACAAAAGTTTTAGCTAACAGTTTTAGCATCTGGAGCCGAACTAGGAGGAACCTGTATTTCGGCTAACAGCGCAAATCCCCTCGAGTTTAATTATATTAGAGTTCTTAAATGCTAGCATCTTACAAAACAAAGGAATAATAAATAATAGTTTGTATTTTCTGCACCTCTCTTTGTGATATGTGATATGGCGAATGAGTGAGTGTGAGAGGGTGTGTATATTTGTGAGTGTGCTTGTGATTTTTGTGAGTGAACATATAATTAAGTGAGATACGCGGATATAGTGAATAATTATGTAGGTATGTAATATATAAGTATATGTATAGATAATGAATGTTTGCTAACCCTAATTACAGTCTATCTTGCTACAGTTAGAAGTTGCTCGGTCTCTTCATATGTAAGACCTTGTAGGTATTCCGATACTTTTTTCTTGCAACGCCTTGTGTTGAGCGGATACATATTAAGAATTTTATTAAGCTTATTGTAGATAAAGTTACCGAGGAAATTAAAGAATTTAGTACTAAATTTAGTGCTGTAAGACCTGTGTTGTGTACAAACCATATAATTTCTGCGTGTATTTAAGATCTGGGCGTTGTAAGGTGTGCAAGTGTGCTGCATAATGATTATTTTCAATATGAATAATTGTCGCACAGTTAGTACTCCACAAAACTGGTAAAGAGAGGTAGTAGAGAACAATATCGGTTTAAAGGAAAATAGAAAGGTCAATGACCTCAATTTGTCAACCGTGATTTGAAAATTACTAGGCTTCAATTTACGGTGGCGTATTAGGAATCTGGACATTTTTTAATTTATGGTAGAAGCATAGTAGTCACCTATTACTAATTGTGTATTTACACAATTAGTAATAGGTGACTAACCAACTAACTAATCAATGAATCGTGTTTTCAGTTTCCGCTATTTCGTATTTCATTCGTACTATTCGTGGCTTTCATATTATATATATATTTTTTTTTTCACATTATACATAAAAAAGAAAGCTATACATATATAGCTTTCGCGAGTGAGTTTGTGCGGGTGAGTTTGTGTGAGTGAGTGTGTGTGAGTGAGTTTGTGTGGGTGAGTGACTGTGGGCGAGTGAGTGTGGGCGAGTTTGTGTGTGTGGGTGAGTTTGTGTGAGTGAGTGTGGGTGAGTTTGTGTGTGGTTGAGTTTGTGTGAGTGAGTGAGTGTGGGTACACTCACTCACTCACACAAACTCACCCACACACACAAACTCGCCCACACTCACTCGCCCACACTCACCCACCCTCACTCACCCACACTCACTAACACACAAACTCACCCACACTCACCCACATACACCCACACAGTGTGTGTGGGTGAGTTTGTGTGGTGTTAGCTATACATATGTATAGCTTTCATATTACACATATTATATTCGTTTATTCGTACTATTCATAAAGTGTAACAACAAATACCTACTGACATCTTTATTGCTTTCAATTACTAGGCCTCTATGCCTCTTTAGGCAGCCCTGGTAATTCACAAATACCACGCGGCGGCGCGCAGCTACAAAGCAAAACTCACTTCACGCTTGTAAGGTTAGGTACATTTTCGTTCGCAGCGTCTAGCGAGTCGGAGGTTTAGGCTATTAAAGCAGTAGGTAGTGAACATTTTGTATGGAGTGCTTCAAATGGTAATATGTGCTACTACGTAGCATTTTCTCGAAAGTAGCGTGCTCTTGTGCTATTTGGTAGCATGGGGTGTATAATATATGCCATAATAACAGATAATATATTATCACTTGAAATAACGTTCACATGATATAATTTTCATATGCAATAAAAACAAATAACCTAATTTCATGTGATCTAATATTACATTTCATATAAACTTCTTTTGCTCTAGTAACATCTAGTATAACATTTATCTCATATAATTTTCAATTAGTATATTGCTCTTTTTATATAACGTTCAGTTGACCTAATTTTCATATTTACTCATTTTCTGCCCAAATTCTGTAGTGAATAAGTAAATATCAGAAAACATCATACTGTTATAACCAGGTCCATATTGGCTCACCTAAAGTTCTTTAACCGAAATTGTTCTTTCTAATAATTTGTAATCCGAATGATCACTCTTCCTAAAACTTTTCATCCTAAAGTTTTCATTCATACTATTTGTAGTGCTACCGGCGATGTTCATAACACTCATGTTTCCGAGAATTGTAATTAATAATATCATTAATGTAAATATATTTAAACTCCTACAGTTTTTTATCATAACGCTTTTTATATGATGGATGGCTGGGTCTAAGTGAAGATTAAGTGAGTAAATATTAAGTTTAGTGTGTAGTGTACCGCATAAAAGCAATTATTAACGGCTATAGTTATCCGGCGCGTTTTTGCTAGCACGAAAATGGCAGGCGTTTATAATCCAATCAGTTTTTGCAAAAATATACAAAACAAAGTAGACGTTTCAAAATTATATTAAATGTTACTATAGAATTTGAATATTATACTAACTGAATATTAGTACAAATGTGCATTATAGAAAATGTTTATTATTAGGTGTAACTGAAATAATGGTGTTGATTCCGTTGTGCACAAACTAAACTTAATTTAGGCTATTGCTATCTTTTTCTGTCTAATAATACAAGAAAGAGACGGACGTAAATTAGAGCTGTCAAATTTAGTTTGAACTAATATTTCCATACAAATTAAGGGTACACGTAAAAAAATGTCGTCTAAAAACACGGCGAAGCGCAAGGCGTAAACTAGTTTGACATCTCTAACTTAGTGCATAGTTATAGTCGTCCTTTTCTCGCACTGCCTTTTAGTAAAAGATAGCAATTCTCTAATTTTAGTTTAGTTATTGAACAAGAGAATCAGCACCATTATCAATAATTCATTATATCATTAATTTCATCGTTATACTAAAAAAAATTATATTAAATGAAATTAGGTCATATGATCGTTAGAACTTTTGTTATTATGTCAAATGGTATGCACCCGGTAACATGTGTATTCTGGACTATACGGAGCTAGTACGTAATGATGCAATTACACTATCCTAAATCATACACAATTTAGGAAGTCAAATCGGGACCTCCCAGTCTCACTAAACCGGACACTAACTGCTCTAACTGCTATTACACCTTCCTGTTTCCTAAATTGGGTCCCTTAAAATCGGAAAGTGTAATTGAGCCTTAAGCCACCCCTCTTTCTTACCGGCCAGAACGTTCTGATCGGCGACGTCGGCTGGTTCCATTCTTACCAGGCGTTCTTACCGGTGCGCGTCGGTAGGTGTGTATGACGAGCGATACATTTTGTATAGCATTCTTGCCTTCCAAAGAAAAGAAACGGTAGGTGTGTGGCCAGGCTAAGGCAGCGGTGACTCTTTCAAACACTCTCGTAAATAATACAATTCTAATACATATCTCCAGATAGGCTATTGGTAGTATGTCACCAAAAGGTAAACAAAACTGTCAAGATTAGTCAAAATAACTACCTGTAAATACTTTAATCCACCGGCTTTCACTGTTATCACAATATTAGTGGCTTTAGCATCCAAACTGTAATAGAGAATACACAGAATAGTCCAATGCAATTGCCATTTTAATTTTAAAGTCTATTAAATATATCGAAGTATAACCTGTTCTCAAGCAACTCTTTTAAAGCATTTGAGGGTCTCTGAACAATTTCTCCGGCAGCTATCCGGTTAACCACTTCTTCACTTAGCTTTTTAATAACTCCCGGTTCACCCATAGTTCTCCGGCTTTGTAAAAAGCGACCGTTTTATAATTTCAACAGGTGGTGGATGGACCTTTTTGTTTACTATCTGCAACACAGAACATAAAGGTATAACGTAAAAACATAAATAGGTGGCGGGTGGACCTTTTTGTTTACTATCTGCAACACATAACATATATAATGTAAAAACGAACATAATACTGTAGGGTAAGTACCTAAATCACAGATATATAAGTCAGGGTATATAAGGTCTGCACAGAAAACATATAAATACACAGAGCACTACTATAATATTATGTTTATATACGTTCTGTGCTTAATGTGCTTATTACGAAATTCTATAGAAACTTTTATATTTCAATGGTAATATGGTTAGTATGGTGGCTAATTACTTATTGAAATATATGATTTATAATGTTTATAAGACAGTCAGTGTAATTACTAGGTACATTGACATATAAATTACTCTCATTACACAGCAAAATTACTCCAAAATTCACAAAATATATCCATTGTTTACGTGCATTTGACAGTTGACGTACCCAACTTTGGTTCCAAACACCGAGAGGATAAAATAGCGAACTGGGCCGCAAATAGGTATTTCAATGACGATAGGAATGAAGGGTTGCCATGATAGTAACTGTCAAAAATACTACTAGCCTTTTTCACTTATGCAAAATTAAGAAAGTTAAAAAGAGATAACAGTATTTTTATGATTTTGGCGTCGATATGCCACATATTTGTATAACTGTTTTTTCTATAGTCAAACATGTCCAGTCCATATAATTTATATGTCAATGCTCATGAACGAATTAAACGAGCTGTCAATTGAGTGACATAAGTTTTAGTCGATTAAATAGCTTGGGTTACCAGATACAAGCTAACAGCTCGGCCATCCTGATCAAAGCGCGTACTCGCGCTTACAATCACATTTTAATTATTATAGGAACAAAGAGAAAAGAAAAGAAAAAAAAATAATATAAACATATCAGGTTCAGTTATATTTTTCATTATGATCTTTAATTAGTTCAGTTTTAAAATGATTTAAATTACTTCTAATAATTTGACCGAATCCATCTCTATTTGATTTATTTATTATCTTTAACTTTTTACTTAATAACATTATATTTCTTAAAAATCATGAATTCAATTATTAATTATCTAATTTTGCTTAATAGTAGAGAAATATTTATAATCATAAAATTCAGACAATTCTTCTTAATATCTACTACACTTTTATTAATTCCGTTCATTTTCATCATTATCCTCATTATCACTACTTTCTAAATTTCTACCGAATGATAACCAAGGCTGCATTTTATCTACAGCTACCACGGCTTCGTATCGGCGGCCGTGTTTGCGTGTCATAGAGGTGTCTTCAATTATATACCTTTCATTAGGAAGCACTTTCATTACGCGATAAGGGCCTAGGAATTTAACCACTAACTTTTGAGACTGGCCATCATGAGGAACTTGCCTCTCAACGCGAACCAAGTCTCCTACCTTATACTTTTTGGCCGATTTTCTATGACATATTAAACCTTTCGACATCTTTCAACTGTTGTGTTTTTATACTATCACCTGCTCTATCTCTCATGTTATTTAAATCCTCCAAGTCAACTAATGTAGTAGTACCTAAAATAACAGGGTTCATAATACCTTCTGACCTACTAGTTATATTAAATTCAAATAATAATTCGTAAGGGCTTTTTTTGCGTAATCTTATGTACTGTCATATTGATGCCTACTTGAATGTCATAGAGAGTCATCCCAGGATTTGTCATCCTTGTTATGGTTACAAGTCGAAAGAGCATCTAAAATAGTCCTATTAAAACATTCAACTTGTCCGTTTGCTCTGGACGTTGCTACTGCGTTAATAATATTCTTTATTCCGTATTGTGAAGTAAATTCGTTAAAAATGTTGCTAGTGAAACTGGATCCTTTATCGGTTATTAAACGCGTGGGAACTCTAAAATAACTAACATGTTCTTTTATCACGCGTATACTAGTGAGGGATTTAGTATTTTTGACGGCATATAAACAAATTTTGTGAAACTATCAACCAAGACCAGTAAATAACAGTTACCCTTCTTACTCCTGATAAATGGTCCTAAGTGGTCTGCGTGTACTGTGTGGAATGGAATACTAACTTTTTCGATCGGGTGTAGTTCACCTTCTCGTTTGCCACCAGGGGTTTTATGATGGGCACATTCTAAACAAGACTGTACGTATTTTTTTACGAATCGTCGCATTTCAGGGAACCAATAATGCTGTTGTGTGCGCTGTAAGGTTTAATCAAACCCGTAATATCCTATGTCGTCGTGATTACGTTTTAAGATTTGCCAACGTACGCCCTTTGGAACTAACCACCTTATCTTGTCTCCTACTATACGATATATACGACCGTTCTTCATTTTATAATTTTTATGAACATCCATGACTAAGTCTGCAGTTTTATCTTCTAGTATATTTTTAATCGTTTGTACCTCTTCATCCGCGTCCTGCACGGTGGCGATCCAATTATGATCGGAGCTTCCGATACTCAAGATGTCTAGCACGTGTGTTTCGGATTCGAAAGCCGCAATTGGTTTACGGCTCAGGGCATCAACATGCGTCATACGGGAGCCAGGTCGGTATTCAATAGTGCAATCAAATTCTTGAATTAGGACCCACCAACGCGCAACACGCGGGATCAGATCGCGTTTTACAAATGTAGATCTTAATGCTGTATAGTCGCTATAAATTGTAAATGGTATACCCAGCAAAAATACCCTGAACCTATTTAATGATGCTACCACTGCCAAGGTTTCAAGCGTACGAGTGCAACTTGCGCTAATCAGGGGAGGTTTTACGACTAAAATATGAAATCGGATGAAATACACCTAATGAATACTCACTCTGTAAGAGTATACCTGCAAGTCCGTCTTTGCACGCGTCAGTATGCAAATGTGTTGCTGCTTTAGGGTTGTATAAAGCTAATAATGGTCGTTTTGTGAGCAAAGTTTTAACCAACTCAAAAGATTTCTCTTGGTGACCACCCCAGGTCCAAGCAAAGTCTTTTTTCAATAAATTAGTTAACGGAGTAGTTATTGTGGCATAATTTTTGATAAATTGCCTAAAGAACCCAGATAAATCCAGAAATTGTCTTAACTCATGTATGTTTTTGGGGGTTGAAAATTTTGAGATAGCCTCTGTTTTCCTACCACCTGGACGAATGCCCGACGAGTTTCTCACCACACTTAATGAGTTCATCAGCATTAACCGAATCGAAAGACATTTGACAGCAATCAAGAACTTCTGAAGAGTCTAAATATTCGCTTTTAATCGAACGAGTCAATAAATTTTTTTTTGAAATCGTAATTTCACTATCAGACACATTATATGCAAGTAACGAACCGCTTCCATCCTTGATGGTAAATCACCTGATAAAAGATAGTATAATTTTCCGTTCACTTCTCTAAGAGAGGCACGTACATAAACATTACCAGTAAAAGACGGCTCAGATTTTACTGGTATTACACGCAATGAAAACTGTGGAATGCAAACATTGTCATCACATAAATGGGTACTTTTGTGGAATCTATTTTCTTAAATATTAATTTATTCGGGGTCTTGGTAATTACTAGGTCCGGCATTTCGGTAAATGAATGACCCAGAAGAGCAGGGTGACTCAGCACGTGATCATCAACTACATAAATATCCACAACCTTCTTAATACCTTGAACTTCGACATCAGCCGTTCATCAATCGGTCAGTCCATATTTCGTCCTTTGCCCTCTGACCTGGGCAGTCCGTGACCTTCTAACCTAGGTGTTGATACGCCCTCAAACCTGGGCTCACTCCTGCCCTCGAACCTGGGCTCACTCCTGCCCTCGAACCTGGGCTCACTCCTGCCCTCGAACCTGGGCTCACTCCTGCCCTCGAACCTGGGCTCACTACTGCCCTCAAACCTGGGCTCACCTCCGCCCTCAAACCTGGGCTCACTTCCGCCCTCGAACCTGGGCTCACTTCCGCCCTCGAACCTGGGCTCTCCATCCTTATCCATATTGAATAACAACCCTTCCCCTCGGTTGTATCCAATATGAATGTGTATCTGAAACTGACAATTTAACAGCTTAGTGCCTGCTCGTCCATCCATCACAGTTTTAATTCGTGGAAAAGAAGACGTTAGAAATTAAAAGGTACTTTCTCAGAGTGTGGGTGAACCGGACAACAAAAACAATTAAAAAGACCTACAAAAGTGTGAACTGTATGTGTAGTGTATGTAGATATATTCATGAGCGCATACGCCGCCGTCGGTGTTTTTAAATAACGGTCCGAATGGTGGGGACGGCAGTTGAGTATAATGAAATATTTACCCGGAGGGTCTGAATATTACAACATCTGTAAAGAAAAGTGTAACGCTGTTGATGCTTGCAGGATCGGACTATTGTATTACAAGTGGCGTGTAGTTCTTACTAGTACTACACGCCAAGCCATAGGTTGGGTTCAACGCATTTTGGCCATACAGTAAAGAAAACTTAACGAACGGGTTCAAGTCCAGAGTCATGTATTACTAGCCGTGGGTGTTAATACACTTCAGTATGCCAGGTCACGAGCTTAGCCAGGTCAGGTATAAGATATTAGTATTGCGAAGTATATTTATTATATAATCAAATATTGAACATGTAGCCTATAATAATGATTATTTTCAAGTTGACTGAAGTTAAGTCAAGCAAACTGTGAAAATAAGTCAAGAGAACTGTGAAAATTAGTTTAGGAAGTTAAGTCAAGTCAACTGTCAAGTTAAGTCAAGTTAACTGTGAAGTTGAATCAATTTAACTGTGTAGTTGAGTCAAGTTAACTGTGAAGTTGAGTCAAGTTAACTATAAAGTGGAGTTGAGTCAAGTTAACTGTGAGGTGGAGTTTAGTCAAGTTAAAGTAAAAGAGAGTCTCCAGTAAAGTAGAGTCTCCAGTAAAGTAGTCTCAAGTAAAGTAAAGCAGTGAAAACAATAATATATAATATAATAATAACGCCTACGTTCTCCAAAGGGGTAGGGTGAGATATGTGATGCAACCAAGTTCACCAATTACGTTTGGCATGCCTGTTGCCACTAGCCGGGTGCCAGTTCGGACCCCAATCTGTTATTGGGAGGGAATTTCCCCAATAGAAAAACTGAGTGAACCTGCCCGACCTACCGGTCTGGGAGTCGAACCCGGGACCCTATGCTTAATTATTCGATTGTGCTACATGATTAGTTCTAAAGTAATAAACCAAAGAGCACATAAATGCAAAAGAAAATACCTAGTGGTCATTAAATTGACAAGTAATTGCAGTAGAATATAGCTACTGGTCATTAAATTGACAAGTAATTACAGTAGAATATAGCTACTGGTCATTAAATTGAAAAGTAATTGCAGTAGAATATAGCTACTGGTCATTAAATTGACGGGTAACAGCAGTAGATCATATGTACTGGTCATTAAATTGACAAGTAATAGCAGTGGAATATATTGACTAAGGAAAAATAGTGAAAATTTTGATTGTGAAGACCTTCATCAGTAGGAACGAGACGGGAGCGCTGGAGGCGGGCACTTGTGATCTACCTGGAAGCTGCTGGCATAGAGAGTAGTGAGAAGAAACTTGCTTTGCTGATACAGTGTGGTGGACTAGAATTACAGGAAATATTTTATAATATACAAAATGCAAATGTATCACCAGAAGACGGAGTGGATATCTTCGAAGTGGAATTAGAAACATGTTGGTAAAAAGGTACATCTGTTATATTGGGCAGACTTCATCATCATCATCAGCCTGTGGCGGTCTGCTGCTGGACGTCGGTCAGTCCGGTTGCACGCCATTCGGCTCGGTTCTCGGCGGCTCTCATCCGGCTACTGGCGGCTCTCATCCGGCTACTGGCGGCCATCCTGGGGGGATCGTCGCTTCATCCACCCTGAAGGCGTCCTGCCTTGCGTTTGACGATTCGCGGTCTTTACTCAAGAACACGTCTACCTCAACGATCATTGGTTCTCGGGAAACTTCTTGATTGGAAGTAACCTCCATTCAATTGAGAAAACTCTATGGTTTGACGTAACCTCCATTAAATGGGACAAAAAAAAATACTCCTTGGTTGGAATTAACCTCCATTAAATTGGAAAATTTGGTTGGAAGTATCAACCTCCACTAAATTTAAAAATAGGATAAGTGACAAAACGCCTACATTAAATTAGACATTTTGTGGTGGTTTTCTCATCAAATTGAGACTATGTTGCAATGCAAATCACCTCCATTCAATTGGGAAATATTTGTTTATAGTTGGTTGTAATATGTACTTGGTTGAGCTACTGAAACCAACTGAGTAAGTACATGTTATTGTTGATGCTTAGAAAACAGGCAGATAAATATAAATTTGATTGGAAGGATGATCATTTGATAGACCAGATCACCAAAATGTACTTCTATGTCGACTTCAAGTAATAAATAAGAATAATAAATTGACTCAATTAAAAAAAAAAGGAAAGGAGAAGAAAGATTCAGATAATAATAATATCAAAGCATATTACATTGAATATATAGAAGTTAAATCAAAACAATTATTCCAACTTTGATTATTGGAAAAATATAAATAAATGATTATGTAATATAATCTGATCCAGATCCGAAAACGCAATATCTCCAGGGATATCTACAGGGAAATATAATCAAGACACCTGAGAACTACAGTTGTTTCATTGTCACAAGCGACAAACTATTACGTCATAACCTACGAACGAGCGTCCCCTTTATAACCAAGAGCGACAACCTACAATATATAATATAATACAGTCCACAACGTTTGCTGACCAGTTAAATAAATATACCATAACTAAGTGATAGAAAAATTTTCGATTCATTTATGAGTAAAATAGTAACATGCAGACTATTTGTAAGTAAATAAATACTTTCAAAAATACATAGGTACACATATTATGTACACCTAAATCTATAAAACTTAATACAGGTAGTATTTAGATATAAATAAAAGAAATTAAAATAAGAAAGGGATGTAGTGTATGTAGATATACTTATGACTTATCATGAGCGCATACGTCGCCGTCGGTGGTTATGAATAACGGTCCGAATGCTGGGGACGGCTGGGGACGGCAGTTCAAAGAGAATATGCGGCAGTTGAGGTCGGACTGTCGGCCAGTGCGGTGGTGCGTACTGCGTTGGCAAACCTAAGTACAATACTATTATTATACACATTGCGTGGATACTACAGTATGTATGTACACACCTAAATCTCCAACTCCGATTATTCCACGTTTAAAATAAACTAAAAGCGTGATACTTCATTCAAACTAAACACTAACAGTCAATCAGCACTAAAGGGATCCGCAAAAAAAAAAGATATAGATAAACAAGAGCATTGTTGCGACCAATACCAACATGATATAACTACCAGTCATTAACACATTTACGTTGTAGACGTGTTTTCTGCTCGGCGTCTCGCTCGAGCAAGAAGGAACGGCTGTTAGTTGCCCCTCCGAGAGGATGACACTAGACTCATGGCTCATGAACGAATTAAACGAACTGTCAATTGAGTGACATAAGTTTTAGTCGATTAAATAGCTTGGGTTACCAGATACAAGCTAACACATTTCAGGGAACGAAACGTAGCTTACAACACTGGTTGGGGCCCGTTGGGGGTCTTTTGGTAGTGTGGTTTTTGGCGGGGTTTTCTCGAGCGGAGTTGGCTATTTTAATTATTCGCTTATTGATTCCTATTGGATATTGTGATGTAAAATTGGTGTAGTTTTGTGTCTCAAGTGTCTACGCAACTGGACAATATGTGGAATCATTGAAACAGGCGCGATCTCAGTAAAATGGAGCTGAGAATTTTATTGTAGTATTGACCGCCTCAGCGAAGTTTGCCGAGAAGGCTGACTCGACACATTTGTTGCCAAATACTGCAAAATACATTAGAATGTGTTGCGTCTGCATTCTAATGGAAAAAGAAATGTTTTTGTGACTAATTACGACATTTTTTAATCTAAGCTAATTACTATGTATTCGACTGAAAGACTTGAATCTATGGTCATGAATTAAAAAAAATGAAAGAATGAAAAAAAAATGTTTGACACTAGTGCTGTCAGGTGCTGTGTTGTGATTTTTGATTTTGTGATAGAAAAATCTAGCTACCTATCTAATCTGTGGAAAAATCACACGTGTGATTTGTTTTCAAGTGCCAATGTTAATTTATTTACAGTAGTGTTAATTGATAAGTTTTATTTCGATTAAGGATCTCTTAAATAGTTATCTTCCTGTGGTGACGAAAATACCATGAAATTTTAATATCAATACTGCACTCCATTTACATTCCTCAGTTCTCTCCTTGGTAATAGTCTGTCGCCCCAGTAAGTCTATATCTATAAAATATTGATAATTGAAGTGAAAATAGAAGCACAATGAACATTGACGAATATACAGCAGCACATACAATGAACATTGACGACCTCGAGTTTGATTCTGATACCGACTCTGAGGTCGACAGCGATGATGATCAGCTGTTGGAACTTTATCACATGAAGGCGCTATTAAATGAAGATGATGACACTGACGATGATGTCGTCTTAGACAGTGCATTATCAGCAGTTGCTGCTCAAATAAAAGTTGTCATTTCTACAAGCAAGTTAATAGAGGAAAAGATATATAAACTGGAAAGAGGTCTTTTCACACGTCTAGATGAGTGTCGGGACGTGCTGACGGGGGTTCAAATAAAGGATATTAATCTACATGAGAAAATTGAAATTTTCCGCTACATTAATTGTGGTAGACCCTACTTTAAAGATAAACAGAACTTCCCAGCTCCAGATAATGATGATGCCAAATTGGCAAAATCTCAGATGTATGACTTCTCCTTAATAATTTCAGCCCCAGGCTGGACAGTGAAGGACAAGTCTCAACTGATTAATCAGGTCCACAAAATGTCAATAGACATAAGAAAAAATGAGCTTCATGCTAAAATTGCTACCTTAAAACGAAATACAAAATCAACAAACAAACTGGAAAGAGAAATAATGGCCATTAGAAAGGAAATTGATAAAGTAAGTAAATTGCCTTTGAGTAAAGTAGCTCTCCCGATAGATCAGGAGTATGATTGGGACATGCTAACAAATAAGTTGAACAGGAGGCACACTGCCCAAGAGTACCAAGCCCTCTGGAAGTTATTCTTTCATCCTTCAATTAGTAAAAATAGTTGGAGTACACCTGAACATGCCAAATTGCTGCAAATTGCTTGTGCGAACCGTAAACAAGACTGGGATACTATCGCTCGCAGACTAAATACTGGCCGAACTGGTTATCAATGCTTTGTGTACTTCCGGACTAATATGAACAGCTCTTTTACTGGAAAGAAATGGACTAATGAGGAGGTAACATACCTTAAAAGATTAATCGAATTTTTCAGAGAAGACTTTTACATTCCATGGGGGAAAATAGCTGCAGCAATGGAAAACCGCACTAAAATCCAAATATATAATAAGTATATGAGACTCATTGAACTAAGAAAAGGCAGGTTTCTCCCTGAGGAAGATGCGGTTATTCTTAACTGTGTGCAAAGATTTGGAACCAATTTTAAGACGATGGTTGACTATTTACCAGGCCGATCCATGGTCCAGATACGTTCCAGGTATCAAGTCTTGAGCAAAATGAGAGTTTCAACTGTATGGACTGTTGAAGATGATAAGAAACTTATTCAATTGATGACAAACCAAGAGCCTAACGTGAACTTTTCAACAGCTACACAATATTTTCCAGGCAGAAACAGAACAAAAATTAGAACTAGATATGTTACTTTACAGAAATGGATGAAAAAATATCCTAATTTGGGTTTAGAACATGCACCACGACGAGGCGCGCGTCGTTTAAATCACGGGCGGCCCAGTGAAAATTTGCATGATGCATTAGAGAATTTGAAAAACTCTTTAATCACAACAGTTCAAACAAAGGCCAAAAAAAAGAAGCTTTGTTTAGAGTCTACACATGCAGACCTAGATGATGCTCTTACTGTGTACATTGTCAATTGTTTAGTAAAAGAAACAGAAGAAGCATCAAAGAAAAATGCTCCAGAAAATCATTTTGTGTTAGGTTCTGGCCTCATAATTTCAGTTACAGACCTGAATATTACAAACTTGCGCAAAACTATAGTACTTTTTAATTCTTGGCTAGATGAGGAGAGATATACAGACACTAAGTACTATATAGAGTATCCAACTGTAGGAGATAATAGTCAAGATGTTTCTTTAGTTAGAGTTAAATCCTATTCTCGGAAGAATTCTAGCTGCACTATACTGGTTAAAGACTCGCCTAATATTTGGGGAAGTCCTCTGCTTTTTGGAAAATGTAAGACGGGTCTGCGAACCTTTGTATTACCTCCACAACTGCAAACTATAACAGGTATTAAAGCAGTATTGGCATATGTGCTGACTCACGGCCAATACAGTGAGTCTATTAACCTGCACGTACTTTGTAGGCGGAATGTATTATTGAAGCAGCAGTTAGATCAGGCTCTAGAACGAGTCTATGTGTTGTTCACTTGGCCAATGATCCTATCTAACGATGGGCCACCTAATACTGTTTCAAAAACAACGCGAGTAGATTCTGTTTTTATCAGACCACCAATATTGCCAACTGCGCCTGAAGTTACAATAAATGTTAAATGCATGAAGAAATATAAAAATAAAGACGTCACAGAAGATATTGATCTGAATGAAGACTATGCCAAGAACACTGTGATTGATGTCGAGGAGCAAATGGATACTAGTGATGAGAAGATACATTACACAGTTTAGTGTAAGGTTTACCTGTATCTTTGAGGGTAATAAATTATTTTCGTATATTGCTTGCGTTTATTTGACTTATAATGATTTGTTACTATTCAGCCATACACTAATTACTAGTTAATCTGCTAGCTCTATGGCTAAAATAGATCCCATGCACTAAATAAATAATAGAAAGACCAATATTATTTTAAATTACTTTTATATTTATGAAAATATGTAATAACCACAATAAAAATTTGCTCTGTGGAAGTGCCAGGGTAGCCTGCGAAATTCAAATTTTCTAACGTTTTTTTCAATTTGCAGGTCATATGTCATCAGGTTGTATGTTGGTTAAAATATGATTCGCGGCAACAGAACTGTAATAATTAAAATCATCAATACAACCTTCTAAGTTCATATTGATGTATGGAAAACATGCGAGAGATCGATGATTTTAATGATAGTAATTCTATAAATACATACTTGCTACCGCCACGAATCATATTTTGACCAAGATACAACCTGACACTGACCTGCAAATTGCAAAAAACGTAAGAAATTTTTAATTTCGGGGGCTTTTTTTTTTGGGTGGGAAATCATCCAATGACGGAATGGAGCGGGAGGGCGTGTCAGACTCTTACTGACTAAAACCCACCCCTGTTCCTTCCCTGCCTGAGTGCCCAGGGGTGCGGTAACTCGTGTTGAGAATTTATCCGTTACCCTAGGCATGCAGGCACCGTCACGATGGGCCCCGTCAGTGGTGGCTGACAACATCTCTTTGAGGCGCGCGTGGAACACTACGCGCCGTCGACTTACGGGCCTGGTGCTGACCAGACGGCGAGCTATCCACTGCGCAGGCCCGAGTCTACGGTGGCCGGAGATCGTCTCGCGACGTCCTACGCCCAGTGCCTCTCCTGCGGTGGTAGCGGCCGGAGCCGTGAGGGCCACTCCGTTGAGCTTCCCTCACGCGTCCCGCCTCCGCCTTCGCGAGCATTACTGCTTCGCAGAAGGCAGAGACTACTTCCCATTCCCTCTCGCTCCGTACCATGGCCGGGCGCGAGATGTCGCCGCTACCTATCGCATCCACGAGGAGACGGCGGTGCTCCGCCCAAGCGGGGCAGACCACCGTATGCTCCACCGTGTCCTCTGGGCGATCCGCGCAGTGATAACAGCCGGGCGTTTCCTCCCGCCCTATCCGAAACAGGAGCCCCCCGAAACAACCATGTCCGGTGAGAACCTGCGTCAGGCGGAAGGTGAGGACGCCGTGACTCCTCTCCAGCCACTCCTAGAGAGGGGCACTACCTCCGCTATGGTGGCGTGCCCAGCGCTGGGTTGCGACAGTCGCTGTCTCTATGTCGCCATGAGATCCTGCTGGAGCTCCGTCCGCCGAGCCGCGAGGTGTCGCGGCAGCGGAGTTTCGCCCCGGCGTTTGGCCTCCTCGCGCTACTCCCAAAGCAGCGCAAGGACCTTGGCCTCTAGATCCCATGGCGACACTCCGGCAAGGAGGCTCCCGCCTCACACTGCGGTATCCTCGGATCAGCCGAATGGCCATGACCTTATGGGACGCGTTCAACCGGTGAGCTGGTTGCCGTCTCAAGGAACGCGCCCACACCGGTGCCCCGTAAAGGGCCATGGACCGCACAAAATTACTACTGCTACCCTGGCGCTGCACTTTTATTGTGCGTCAAATCCACAGAGTACTATTCCCCAATGTCCGATAACGACCGATTGGCGTAGTTGGTAGTGATCCTGCCTTCAAAACCAACGTGAAAAACGGCGGGATTCAGTGCTGGGCTTCATTTGTGCTGGCTTTCACTGTTCGCTCGCCGCTTCTAAGGAAATCTGCGGTAGTTTCTTTTCCTCCGCTTAATAATATGCTTAAATTCGGCGGGTGTTCCTCCTTGATCTGAGGTCAACGATAAAAAAATGGAGCAGACGCGATATCCGTCAGCGTTGCGACCCCTAAGACGACCCACTGACCCATTTTACAAACTTAAAGCTCCAGGGCGCTTTCACCTTAACGTTAAGTTAGTTTGTAAAATCTTTCATCTTACAGATTTTATACACTGAATGACAACAGTGGCATTTTAAGGTGTCCATTACCTGGGCAAAATGTTGTGCTTTAGATAGTCTCACCTATAACAAATAATTAGTGTCTCATGAGGAGCAATTTGTTTACTAATAGCAAAATTTGTGTGAATTGTAGTTTTAAAGTTATTTTAGAAAAACAGATTTTGCTGGAGTAACGTTTGAAACGTTACCCAAGCTAAATTGTTTTTCAAAAACTCGTTTTAGCCCGTTCTATACATGAATAGATAGCTTTTGTTGCGTAGTAAATGTTTATAAATAGCAAAATTTGTGTGTGTTATGGCTCTAAGTTATTTAAGATTTTGAAAGTGTCAGAAACGGCCGTTTTTGGTACTTTTGCCTACTACTTTGGATACGAAACATTTTGAGACCTGTTTTAACAACGTAAAAATTCTTTATCCTCTTTGTAACCAACGTGAAGTTGGATTTTTTAATATTTATTTTCTGTGCTATGCTACGATTTTTTATTCAATGAGGGCGCCACTGGACCGTGAGTAGGGCCTTAATTATGACCCTTTTTTGGTCACAAATACCCACGTGACTACACAAAATTATTACTCGTTAACTGTACCCGGTTTCGCTATAGTTAAAGATAAAATCCCGATAAAACTATACCTATATAAATTTCATAATTTCTTTGATGGGTTGATAGGTCGCGAACAACTAAAAAAATGGAACGCAAAAATCGATCTTGCTACGCATATGTCAGAGACGAAATTCACTAAAATTCCCATAACTGGATGCTTAAACTCTTATCAAATCACTTTACCTGCACAAACTACTCAGTTAATCAAGGTGCCTACTAATATTGCGCAAGGAGACATTTACATTGAAGAACAATCAATTTCTGATTGCTACATCAGCGAATGCTTGTCATCCGCTGAAAACAATCATACTAATGTACAAATTTCAAATCATAGACATAGATAAAGACATTGTTTATTTCTATAACAAAATCTACATTCGCACATATTTTTAACGAACAAACAATGCCAGTAACTCGAGCATTAGACACGACCGTGAATACCGATACCTATGCGAACTCAGCAAGTCTTATCGCACTTGCATAAGCAGAAGAGACAGCTAATTTAATTAAACTTTGCAAAGAATACGCCAACGTATTTTATCTCGAAAATGTATTACATAATTATCTTAAATAAAAATGATCAAACTTTGTCACAATCATTTAATAAACATATAACTTCGTATAAAATAATGACGATTCAGCAAAACCAGACAATCCGCAATGTTTCGATTAATCAGGGAAAATTGGAAAAGCTCTTTCTTATGTCATGAATATGATTAATAATTATAATGAGCGAATAATTCATTACGCTCATCTTGTGCAACTTTTCACAATTTTGACTGAAAATGTACAAGAAATACTGAGTGAAATTAATAGAATAGAAAATATATTGGCTTTTAGTCAAGACGAATCAGATTGATATTGAGTTCCGACGAAATAATTGATAAAACACCAATTAGAAATTATTACGAGATTCATAATTTAGCTTCATTTTTTTACCAAGTTCACAGTTGTAGTAGTCATAAAGTTTTCTATTACATTTACTACTGAGTTTCAGCTATATGAGTCTGTTGCGCCCCGTTCCAAATAAGAATAGCGTAATTATAGTACCACCTGCACACTATATAGCATCCAATTCTCAGGAATTTGTGTACATAGAGGCTGAAGGCCCGAAGGTCAACTCCTGGCACCTATGCGAGCAGAGGATCGTCCACCAAATTATGTCAAAATTAAACTGTATTCAAAAAATCATACAATCTCAGGAGATAGATGTAACGTGCAGAACCACGCCTATCCCTCTGACTAAGGAAGCTCTGATCGAGCTAGACAGCTACCATTACATGAGTGCTTTCCCCAACAGTACAAAAGTCAAACTATCCTGTGGCAAAGAGCGATATCAGATGTTACAAGGCTCTACTCATGGCTCTACCGCACTATGAAATATAAGCGCAGACAAGCAGTTTTCGTTTGCAGACTACAGATCTAAGCAGTTTTCGCGAAATTCAAAACCTAATTACCATGCAGGACGCAATACAGAACGAAATTCAGGTTGAATCATTATAGAGACGACTGGAATGTATCATACCACAATTCCATTTTATACACTCATACTATTCGGTGCAGGCGCACTGAGCATCTTATATATCATTCGTCGCCGCCGTCGAGCTGCGAAAGTAAATTACATCTCAAGCAGCTAATACCGAGTTGACAGAAGATGGAAAAAGAGCCGCAACTTTTGGCGTCAAGGTCACCAAATAGTTGCTCATTTGGCAGGGGAGGTGTTACGTGGCCAACCTGCAAGCTGCAGCACATCGTACCGACAAAGTGACCGATCGCATTACGACACCGCGGTTCCCACATCGCCGACCATTGTCTTTGCTTTTCTCTACCTAACTGCGGTGGGAACGGACACTAATATATTAAACCTAAATAATAAGAAATCTATTTTATAATTTTTTATGTGAAATTTGTGAACTTTCAAATATATTTCGTAACCTAAAAGGACTTACTCATTGAAGAGTTTCCCGACACACGCCCCCACACATATCTAGTTGTTTGTTAGTTGTTGTTGTTTGTTGATGTTGTTGTTAGTTGTTGTTGTTGGTTGTTGTGGTGTTACTTTTTTCGCATAGATGTTTCTAGGGAGAAGGGAGTCGAGAGCGGTAGAGTAGTGGGGCTTCGTGGCACGACGGCGTCATGCCGTCACGACATTCGAGTCGGTTTTACTGCCAAGCCGCGCCAAAAGATGTTTCGCATCAAAAACAAAAGTATTTTTCATCACCTATTTATTGTAGGTACTGTTTTTTCGCAAATGTGTTGAAAAACGTTGAATGACACACGTGCGGATTGGTATTTACAAACTCGTGACTATGGTAAGCCCTCGACTTCGTCTCGGCTTACATTCGTCTACCCGTTTGTAAAAACCAACTCACCGCACTAGTATCATAAATAACTATAGGTATCCTATTAGTAACAAACGCAACATAGGATTCTTTAATCTTTATTTTCTATGCTAAGATACGAATTCTTATTCATTGAGGGCGCCACTTACGCGGTCGTTCCCGCTGGTTAATACCCCGTGGTTAACACTATTATCTACTGGGAATTATGCGTTCTACTGGTTACGGGGAGGTACGAGTGCGCTGCGCGCGAATTTACGATCACGTAATAATGTAACGTGTTAAATAAATCAGATGTTATTTTGCTTAATGTTTTTTGTGTAAATAAACAGTGATAGGACACGCATTATTGAATCTATAATTGTGTAAGGACGATTGATTGAGATCGACTGAGATATTGTGTTGTTGTTATGTGTTTTTTAAATTATACCTACGGACGAAAATGTTTAGAAAGAGCAATGATTTTTTTAACTGATTTCAAACAAAATCATGGTAAATGACAATAATTATGTAAATAGTCGATTTTTGTACATACAATCAATGAACTTTTAAATACGCCGTTGCTCTAAATAATTACATAATTTATTTCTTATTAAGGTGAAAGCTCCACCCTAGCCCGCGAAATTCAAATTTTCTTACGTTTTTTGCAATTAAAGGTCAGTGTTAGGTTGTATCTTGGACAAAATTTGAGGGTAGCCCGCAAAATTCAAATTTTCTTACGTTTTTTGCAATTTGCAGGTCAGTGTCAGGTTGTATCTTGGTTAAAATATGATTCGCGAACGTAGCAAGTATGTATTTATAGAATTATAATCATTAAAATCATCAATACAACTCACTCAGTTAGAATTGATGCGAAATGTAAGAATTTCATGAAATATACATATATTCATAGAAAATGCTTTCTAATAACAAGGTATGTGCTTACAGATTTATGGTTATCTTCAGGCATTGTAAAGAAAAAATATTGTTGAGAGCACAGAAGCTTTTTCAGGACTTAGCGTTTTTTCAGGACTTAGCCTCTTTTTCTCAAACCAGCCTCAGCCCAGAAGCAGCCGCGTCATCCCAAACTATTGAAGCGTTTGACTTGGGAATATAACTCTCCAATTAACCACTGTCATGATGAAATAGCTACGTGGTGGAAGTCAGCTGCAGAAGACAGCATGCAAGCGGCTGCGCAGGAAGAAACTTCTGAAGCTACTGTGGTGACGTAAAAGATGGTATTCCAGTTTTAACAGAGAATTAGGTATTAATGCCGACGACGCAATCAGAGATTTAAAAAAATGTCATTCAGATGGGACCATAAACCGAAAACACGAATGGTTTTTTCAAGTGCAAGGGCAATTACACCTAGCAGATAAAAAATCATGTCTATTTGCAGTCTGGACGAGTCAAGAGTTGTCCATGAAAGTGGATAAAATTACTCGAGACGATGAATTTTGGGAAAAGGCAATGAACAATAGATTATTAAAATATTATAATAAGTGTCTGTTGCCAGAAACGGTTGACTCACGTAAGTCTAGGTCGATGCCACTACGGAGTACGACCTTCTAGTCATATTATTAACAACTGTTGTCATTATAAATATCGTTTTTATTTGTTCTTTTTGCATTTAAACGTGAATTGATTTTATGTTAAGAATTAGGGATTATTCTATTATTGTTTTCTTTTTGTATTACAAACGTTATCAACTGATTTTTTGAGTTTATTCGATGTGTGGCACACACATGTCGGTTAATTTTCGAAGTCAATACAGGCAAACATTTTTTTAAATCTACATACAAGTGCTATAATTGTTTTGAATAAAGAATACTTGGATACAGAAATGTTTTATTTTCCAACAAGATTACTTTATAATTTGCTATAAAACCATCGCGACTTCGTACATCCATCCATACATCCTCCTCGCCGTCCGATCAGCACCAGGCCCGTGAGTCGACGGCGCGTAGTGTTCCACGTGCGCCTCAAAGAGATGTAGTCAGCCACCACTGACGGGGCCCATCGTGGCCGGTGCCTGCATGCCTAGGGGTAGCGGATAAATTCTGAAAACGAGTTACCGCACGCAGAGTGACCCGCCGTCCCGCTCCAGCCAGAGCGGGAGAAGTCATTGGATGATTTCCCACCCCCCAAAAAAAAAAAAAACAAAAACCATACATCCTCACAAACGTACGTGTTTATAATATTCCTCGTAGTTAGATTTTACATTTGTATACACGGCTTCATATTAAGCTATACATTGTTAGTATAAACTGACCTCTCATCCCACGGAAATCCTATACAATGTGAGATCGGCTTATACTGGAAATGTAAAGCTTGATATGTAACATTACTGCTAACTTTTCTCTTACTTACTGTACTGTATAAAGTATTCAAAATTGCCTCTTTACTTCACAAAGCTGTAATAAAAATATATGAATAGTAAATAAAAATCAACTGACGATAAAATAATAATCATTAAACATAACTCAACGGATCAATATGGGTTAGTTTGACTATAATGACACACCAACTCTACGCACACAGTCACAGATGCGTGTGTGGGAGCACTGCATTTACCTAAACTCGGTGCCGCAGATTTGGCGTTAACGCTCCTAATACGCAAAACTCTACAACTCGAAAAAACAAATGAAGATTGTGCCGCTTTCCCGCCATTATTTTTCATTTTCATCATCATCATGAAAAAATGGTAAGTATTTTTCCCAAATCTATGTTATTATGATGTTTGGTTAATCAATCGGTGTAAAATAATTTATCCCATACCCAGCTCGTAACAGTACTTTATGGACGTACGTTACGTCGCTAAAATTAAGAACAAATAATTTATCGAATCTTAATAGAAATCTTTGTTGTTTTATCATTTTTAATACCTGAACTCAGTTTTGAGTAAATAGATAAAATGCTTTATATTTTGGAATAATTGCAAGCATTGTGTGGTCGCGCATCTCTTTCTTTTTTATGCAGTTCGAGAGTGACCGCGCTTTAGGTCATGTCACGGCCTTGTGATGCGATTGAGTGTTGACAGCTGCTTAAGAGTGCTGCCACTTTATTAGCTAAAATTTCGTTACATAAACTAGGCATTAGTGTTTTCTTCCATTGTCAACCATGTGAAAATAAATAAGGATATAAATTAAAAAAAAAGAAATTAAAATATTTGATTAAAAAAACTTTATTAAAAAAGATGAGCTTAATCTCGGAATGTCTATGTATCGACGACATAGTTTGGATGCACTACTAGCAGGGGATCGTCCTCTACTTCCTGGTCTGATGATTTCTGCGACACCTTGAGACCCGTGGTCGAAAGAGGGATTATAACTTGGTCCTGAAATCAAAGAAAACACTAAATATAATGCCAGTCAACTCATACTCAGAAGTTTTCCTGACGGATATCTGCTATGGCGGCCGGTCTTAACGGAGACTAGCCTTCAGATATTATAGTGCACAAGTGTGTGCGCAAACACAGATGCAAACCCTATTCCATCACTCTCATAATCCGATGGAGCCGCAATTCGACAAGATCGGAGAGATCAGGCCAACGCCTTAAGAATATAGGTAAGTACCGACATGCCAAATACTTACTAGAATTCATTTTCAACTTGTTTTTTTTTTCATTGTCCAAAATAAAAGTTTGTTTTTAAAAATATTTTTTCACCTTTAATTTATTTTTAACTTTTTAGTGGGTAAGTATTTTAGATTAGGCCTGATATTTTAAAATATTTAAAGGATATTATGATGTGATGTAAAGTGCTCCTCGAGACGAATCAATCGAGCACAAACTCGGTGAGGTTATGTTGTTTTATCATAGATGCCATGGCCACCTTCCAGTTTATCATCAGACACTGGATATCGTCTAGGTGTAAAGTGCTCCTCAAGACGAACTAATCGAGCCCAAATTCTGTGGGGTTATGTTGTTTTATCACAGAGATGCCGTGGCTACCTTCCAGCTTCATCATCAGACCCTGGATATCGTCTAGGCGTAAAATGGTCCTCAAGACTAATCAATCGAGCCCAGACTCGATGGGTTTATCTTGTCTAGTTCTGAAGTTTCTATGGCAATCTTCAGTCTCCATCATCAGACCAGCTCCATGTTACCATATTATTGTAATGTCACGGAAGATACATAAGTTCACAAAATTTGAGTCAAATCGGACATCGGGAAGTGGGTCTAATTTGAGTTGCAAGATTCCACCCGAACAAACATAGTTACATACATACATTGTAAGTTAAATAAAAGCTTGTAACAACTCTAAACAAATGCTAGTGGACCTGACAGACGTCCGGGCCAAATGTTGGTTTTTCGTTTGGGTGAAGGAGACATTATAAAAAAAAAAAAACTAGAAACTGCTTGCAGTGCCGTCTACCTGGTCAAACTTGTGAATCTAAACCATCCAGAGACAAAAAAACCCTGGCATCTATTTGAAAAATTCTTTCACCATTGTAAAGGTACATTATTACAGACGGACATAGGCCACAAAATGTTGTATATGTAAGCCGGGCAAAAGCCGAGGTGAACCGCTAGTATTGATATATAAAATTAGTTGAACTCCACAAAATGTTGTATATGTAAGCCGGGCAAAAGCCGAGGTGAGCCGCTAGTATTGTTATATAAAATTAGTTGAACTCACATGGTACATAAGCCTGTCGATGACTTTCTCCACCAGGGTCTTCCTCTCGAGCAGTTCGTCCTCGTTCTCGATCTGCCCCTGAGCGACCAGCTGCTCCAGGTACCAGCTCACGACCGCACTCTTGCGCATGCCTGCACTTTCTTCTCCTGTAAATTTTTACAAGAATTACTTAAACTGGCTCACGAAGGCGGGTAAGCAGTAAGTACTTGTAGTTGTGATATGTATAGACACGCGCTCTTGCGTGCGTAACGCTACCTTAGCAAGCTCATCGTTATTAAATAAAATGATATACGTAGGTAAGTAGATGAAACAAGAGTAAATAGGTTACTTCTAGGCAAGCGTGCTTCATCTTCGACCTCATCATCGCTTACCATAAGGTGAGATAGCGGTCAAACGCGTGCGTATAAATGATAAATAAAAAAACAAAAATATGTTTCGCGTTCAGTATTTATTACAAAATAATTAGTGTAACAAAAATACTAAAAACAAAATATTGGGTGTAAAAAGACAGTTTCCGAAGCCTAAAGCAACATATTCTACCCATTATTTGGATCATTTTTTTCCACTAGACCATACCTGGAAATCCACTGGTTCTGGAGATATTGAAGGTCAGTCGCAATTTTTTTTTTACGAAAATGAATTCCAAGTGTTATTACTAAACTTTTTTCGTAACAAACATTACCTGAATTCTCGAAAAAAAAAATAATCGAAACTTCGAAATTAGGTACGCATTTGCAGTTACAAAAACGCAATGAATATCATACGTATCTTACAAGTACCTACGTGGCTTAGAGCGAAGGGGCAGGGTTCAACCCACTCCACTTGCCTGGGTTTGCGTTAGATTGCGCGCAATAAAAAATAGTGTTTTTTTTTATACCTAAAAATAAAACTCGTTTCTCAGCAATAATTTTAGCGCAAAACTACTTTGTTAGACGTACAGTATGCGTAGTTAACAGCTCTGTGATGTGTCTTTTTACAGCCTGTATACACTCGATAAAAACTTCGGAAGTCGGTGTTTCTGGTTTTGTTGCTTCGTTTTTTGACACCGACTTCCGAAATTAGTTATTTTGCACTTTTTGTTTATTTTGGAAGTCAGTTCTATTTTTTTGTAACAAAGTTTTTATTTTTCACTTTTTAGTTGTGATTCTCCATTAAATTGTGTTAACAATGGATATCTAGGCGATAGCAGCAATCGCGGTTGATTTGCTGTCATTTTTTGAAGTGGTCCGTTGTCTGTCTCCGAAACGCATCATCAGATCTTTATGAAATTTAAATGGGACCATTTCGGAACAAACTCCTTTCGAATAAAAAAAGAATTTTGGAAATCCATCCATAAATGACGGAGTTATGCTCGAACATATTAAAAAAAAATATACAAACATCCGAATTGATAACCTCCTCTTTTTGGAAGTCGGGTTATAAAGTGGCAAATAACTTTAATTTCGAAAGTCGCGAAGAAACAAAACCAGAAACATGCAACGCACGGTACTCGACGCAAGTTTGGCGCGCAACAGCACTAGCAGCCCGATCCATTATAGTGTGTAATTATTATTATTCTTTATTGTACACATATAACATATAAATAAAACACAAATTAACAATTAGTTACAAAGGCGAGCTTAACCCAGCATTTGGGTTTTCTTACAGCAAACCTCAGGGTGAAAAATACATTTGCATAAGTAGGTAGGTACATCTTAAGTGCACAACAAAAACTTAAAATAAATCTGTTACTTAAATAAACTAAACAAATATGTGATACATAAACATACTAAATACTATGGGTATGGCTAACAAAGAAATCCTTTTACAAAACATATTACGGGTCATGCCGACAGGAAGTGTTCCCTAATTCCTCTCCTAAACACCTCCAACGAAGGGCTAGCCCTAAGAGTGTGTGGAAGAGAGTTCCAAAGGCGTACAGCACGAACAGTAAAGGATCCACTGAAACAACTAGAGGAGTGGGGAGGGAACCGAAGGAGAAGGGAAGATGATGAGCGGCAAGGTTTTCCTCTTGGAAAAAGATACTCAAAGCGTTCCCGAAGATACAAGGGCGAGTTGGGATTGTGAAGAACTGAAAAGAGTAAAGAAAGAGTGTGAGTATCCCGACGCAGCCGAATAGGCAGCCACCTCAATCGCTTCCGAAATTCCGACACATGGTCGTACTTCCGGAGGCCAAAGATGAAGCGTATGCACAAATTCTGCAGACGTTCGAGCTTATCAAGGAGTTCCTCCGTCGCATCAAGGAAGCAGACATCAGCATAGTCCAGAAGAGGTAGAAGGAGAGACTGAGCAAGAGTAATTTTGGTCGGAAAAGGCAGGAACTTCTGGAGACGTTTCAGCGACTGAAACGAACAAAACACCCTCCTGCTTACCTCCGCAATGTGAACATTCCAAGATAGGTTGCAGTCCAGGAAAACGCCTAAGCTTTTGACCTTTTGGGAATAGGCTATAGCGACGGCATCGTACAAAACAGGAGGAAGAGACTGGCCACTCAACAGATTTACGAAGTGTAAGGTACATGAACGCACATACGTGTTCCAGTGATTCAGTACATCATTCTGGACCCCCTAGCGTTGCAATTTTTCGTCGGCTTTTTCCTAATTTTTGAAAAAAAAAACCGCTTTTTTACATTTAACTGTATAAAATCGTTATACCTATCTACCTCAATGAAATTTTTAATTAAAAAATAATTATGTAGTTCGCTTTTTTCGCAAAAAAACGCAATGTAAATAAAATTAAAAGAAGCTCCCTGCTCAGCTGATTTCCTAAGTTCACCGGAGGTCATCGCGGTCCCAGTAGGTACGCACGCAATATCGGCCAAAGACCGCCGACGTTCCTTTGTCGGCAAATGCTCACACAGACCTATGAATCGAACAGACGCGACACGTTAGGCATTTTAAGTGTCTACAAAAATTGATCTCATTGACTACTTTTATTTGAACTTATTTTGAAGGGAGAATATTTTTATAAACCTTCATCGAGACAAGTAAAGAAGATCTAAAGAAAATGTGTTACAGTTTACTGATAACGATATAATTCTTAGATACATTTTTGTTATCAACAAAATTAAGTAATACAATACAACAACGTTACTTACTCATTTCGTTAAAACCAAATTCCTACATTTCGTATACCTACATCAAAATAATTACTGAGTGAGTAGGTAGTAGGTATAACTTAATACGATTGTACAGTCTATCAATTTTATTGATCTATGACCATGTCGGCACGTTCAAAAGCGTACCTACACTAGTAAATAAAATTTTATTTCTTTAGCATTTCGCCGACGACGAATTTTTGTTTTTTGTTAGTTCCGTGTTTACGTTCATCGCAAACGAATGTGCAGTGGCTAGCGAATTTAGTTTGTTATCGTAAAGTTATCAAAAACAAGTTATTTTATGTGTTTGTTAGTATGTGTGTGTTTTTGTTTTGCTTGTTGAGTGTGTGCTTGTTGTGTGCGAGAGTGTTTTTAAACAACACCTCAGTGCCCTGTAAAATGCTCATGCATGAAGCACGTAGGCGCCTCCCTCGTAAGAAATGAACGAAATTTAAGGTAAGTTGGTTCATTAGTTAAGTACACAGTTGCTAATCGCGTCCCCGACAGAGGTGTTCGTGGTTGGCGAGCGGCAGAGCTGTACCTAAGAAATTTCAAAATTCAAAATCACCAAGGTCACTTCTGTAGGGACGCGATTGGCGACCACGTAACAGGCGCTTTATACTTACATTCCTGGAGCGCAATGTAGGTACTTACAAGCTTCTTTATTATTATCTATCCTAATCTTTATCTAACCTTATCTTCAGTATTCTTGAGGGATTAAAAATGTATGTGATATCAATGTTGTCGTCATTAGAATAAACAGTAAGTAAGGAACATTATACATTTGTCGTTTTAAACGTTTTACGCACGTATGCGCTTATGACTATTAAGTATCTGATCTACATAGTTATTTATCACATCGATCGGAAACATCGACGTAAATGTATTTTTATCACAAAGTAGAAAGTGTATTTAGGTACTTGAGTGCGTAGCGGCGCGACTACTTAAGTACACGTACTACGCGCTCGCGCGCGCCTACATTCATTGCGAAGAGATCGCATTGTTCACAATACATTGCGTGCTTGAAAATGTCAATTTCTGTAATCGATCATTACCGAGATTAATGACTATGATAATTTTGTTACTGACATTAGGTATAACCTTTTCGCGAAGTTTGCAGTATCTTGTTCCTTACAGCCTGTATAGTGCCCGAACTACTAGTGTCTATAGCACATTTACACACGCCAAGCCTAATATAACTCAAATGAAATAAGAATTAGATTATAATTTAGACTTGTCTTTGCGATTTAATTTGATGCAGTAAAGTGTAAGTATCGCACGGCCGAAATATCTAGATCGAAGTATGAAATATGTAATATATTTTTATCAAAATTTAAATCCGTGTTATCTAGGAATAAAACACAATACAAAACGACGTTCATTCGGGTAACACCGCCTTAAGCAGAGTGCGGGGCAGCTCTAACAGCATCCTGCAAGTGATTGCTGAGAAGCTTGACTCCTCAATAATGAGGGCTTTCGTTCGGGTTTTAGTTAGATAGCGCTGCTGTGTGACTGGAGCCTGTACGAAACTTCTCGCCTTGCCTGTTAATGTTTTACCTACCTACTAACATTAGATATTAAAAATATTGCTAACAAATAATGGACTCTGTCTGAACAAATAAATTATTATTATTATGAAAGACCTTCGGAAATGTTTAGTGCGAATTGACCACACTTTTTTTTTTTCTTTAAAAAAAAGTTGCCCCAGTCTAGGAATTACTGCGATGGGTGCGGTCACAAACATTTAAACTCACATACACAAGATACCCAGACCCGGAACAACTATCTGTAGACCATACAAATATTTGTTCCGTGCGGGAATCGAACCCGCGACCCGCAGCGCAGCAGCCAATCGCTCAACCACTGCGCCAGCCGTGGCGTCATTCCACACATCTCAACGGATGGTAAGCGATGATGTGGTCGACGATGGAGCATGCTTGCCTACAAGTAACCTGTTCACTCTTGACTTTAAATACTTCCAGATTGTAGCTATCAGGACACACTAATTGCGTGTTATGATCATGTAATGTACCTCTAGTCTCCGCCTCAACTTCTTCTTTCCTCATGAACACGACTAACATATCACTCAAAGATTTGTATTCTTCGAATGACAGCGTCAGTTTCTTCTTAGGAGCTGAATCGCCGTTCACTGGAACATCTAAAAAAAAAAAGAAGTTTAAATGAAATCTCGACATTGACATGTTTGTGCTGCCACCTATAGTTTCTGCACGCTTCCTTTAAGGAACGTGCACGACTTAGACTCTGCCATCTAGTGGCGCGCTCCCGAAGCTTTTACTCTAAAAATACTCGACATTGACATTTCCGTGCCAATGTCGAGTATTTTTAGAGTTTACCTACAGTTACGGCACGCTTTCTAAAAAAAAAAATAGACAGTCATGGGGACTGCCGACAGAAGTGAAAACTGTGTGCTACGACGCGTAGCACTCGTAGCGGGGTCGGTGTCGCTCGTAGCAGTGTCAGTTTCGCGCGAGTTCAATAGTTTTTCCATCTCAAAAATGCCTAACGCGCCTTAAGTATTCCCTTAAAAATAATTAAATATTTTCAAAAAACCCGACTGTAGAAAACCACTAAAAAGTTCCAAAAAAATCACTTTTTAAGCAGTCTGATGCAGTTGGTGGCTGTTATTTTAGTTCAATTATTGATTTTATGCCACCAACTGCATCAGACTGCTTGAAAAGGTTATTTGAAAATATTTTTATTTTCTATATTTTAAGGGGGGTGACTACAGAGATGACTAATAGAAGAGTATGGAAGAAAAAGACACGTTGCGCCGACCCCAAATAAATTGGGATAAGGGCAGGAGAATGATGAGTTTGGAATCGCCTCCTCAAACCCTTTATTTTGATACCCCACTTAATACAGTTCGTCGACTCTCATATTTTTCTTTTTCACAATAAGGCGTCTGGTTATCGCCATATTGTATTTTGATTACTGTCATGTCTTTAGTAGCACTCGCAGTCGCAAGGTTAAGACGAATCAATTGAAGTAAGAATTATCAAAATCAGCCCACGCGTTTGGTCTCTCTAATGCCACAATGGAACAAACATACATACATACATATACTGATAAACATATTACCCTCCCTTGCGTCGCGCAGTCGGGTAAAAAGTAGAAGGTTTCGGAGGGTATTAGAAATTAGACCTTATGTGAAAGAATCAGTAGCCAGATTAGTTTACGTGAAAAAAAGTGAAAGGTGCCATTAGACCGCATGTACAATGAACAATAGGGTATTCTTCTGTTAATTTTCCTACAATATTTTATGTGACACTAATTTTGTTTTCTGAAAACAACAAATGAAACATTTCAAATATTAGTTTAAGGAAGCGTGGTGGGACATCTCGCTATCTCTTTTGCACACGCGTAACCTAATGGCGGTAACGTTATATACGTCAGTGTGTGCATCCTTTTTCTGTTACTTCACAGTTTCTTCTACTACGGGTCGATCCATCAGGTTAAGCTACGCTTGCCGGGGTTGGTCCATGGATGGGTGACCATCTTTACATACCGAGACTCCTCCGTGCCTCGGAAAGCACGTTAAGCCGTTGGTCCCGGCTGTCAATCGTGGATCTTTGATAGTCGTTACGGGTCGTCAGAAGCCCGAAAGTCTGACAACCAGTCTTACCAAGAGGTATCGTATTACCCAGTTACTGGGTTGTGGAGGTGAGATAGGCAGTCGCTCCATGTAAAATATTGGTATTCAGCTGCATCCGGTTAGACTGGAAGCCGACCCCAAGATAGTTGGGAAAAGGCTAGGCAGAACCACACACAGTTTCTTCTCTCTCTAATTATAATTTGAAACAATTTGAAAAATTCTATTTGTAACTTAAAACTTTCTATTTTTGATACAGTGTCTGTCGGACGTTTAAGGTTCTGTACCAAATGAGAGAATTTTCAAAGAAAAAATCTGATTTATAAATATATTGGTATTTTTTAGGTTAGGTTAGTACCGTATACGTAATAATAAACATTACTCGTATCACCAAATTTCAAGTTCATAGGTCAATGGGAAGTTAAAAAAAATCTTCAGAACATAATTTTGTGACAGACGACGGACAGACAGACGGATACGTGAGTGACAACAATAGGGGTTCGTTTGGACCCTTCGGGTACGGAACCCTAAAAAATAGAGTAAACTACTTTTAACGAGGTTCATGGAATTGAAAAGGCCTATATTCAGCAGTCAACTGCCATTACCTATTGACTATGTGAAAAGCTAAATAGGAGTATTTTGCTCAGCTGTGGTACAATAGAGATTGAGGAAACTACATAATATATTAAAATATTATAATTAAAAAACCGGCCGAGTCCGTGTCGGACTTCACACATTTAGGGTTCCGTACCAAAATTTTTTTTTGACTTGTTGAATGGCTTTGGGTCAACATGATTCAACTGTGAAAATTTGAAGACTGTAGCTCCAACCATTTGGCTGAAAAACCTGTGTGGCAGACGACGGACATACAGACAGCCACGTGAGTGAAAGCAATAGGGATACGTTTGGACTCTTTGGGTACGGAACCCTAAAAAAGACACGCTTATTTTACGTATTCCTCTTATTCCTCCCTTTCATTTGATACCCAATCATGGGAATGCATAAAAAAACAACTAATCCGCCATATTGGATTTAGAATAACTTCCAAACTATGTATGCAAAGTTTCAGCTCAATCGGAAACCGAGAAGTGGGTCAATTTTTTTTTTTAATATTACAGGTGGAGCTAATAAGTGAGTCAAAAACTTACCACCGTTAGTAGCATTGGGCATCTCTTGATCTACATCCATGCTGGGCTCGTATTGAGGATCATCTTCATCCAAGTGGATGTCTGGCTGTTCTACCCGGATAATGGACTTGTTCAGCAATCTGCAATGGGAAAATATGGTTTTAGTTAGAACTAAGTAAGTATATCTGATTTGTATAAATGTCACTTTCTTCCTGTGACCAGAGTTTTAGCATGTTGTTTTGGAAATGTGAAGCGAAAATTAAAATAATATCATGTAGAGAACACAGCCTTATGTAAATATAGTGTAAATGGATGCTCCGTGATTGATGGCCTATTTCTACGGGAAATACAGAAACTATTTTGTCGGGTATACCTGTATGCCTCATGCACATGTTGCGGAGTGACGTGTCCGCTGCAGTGCATTTTGGCCATGGCTTCAGCCAGGCGCACCATGGACTCCAGCTGCCTCACAGTGATGCGCCACGCTCCGCCACCCCCAGCGCCGCCACCGTCGCGTTGTCTGAGGACTGTGTAGTATTCTACTAGGAGTTTTCCGGCGTCCTAAAATCGATAAAGTTTCGTCATCATCATCTGCCTAGTCTTTTCCCAAACATTGAGGTTGGCTGAGTGTAAACGAATGCAGCCGAATGTCACAATTGTACATTGAGAGACTGCCTATCCGTTTTCAACAACCAACCCAGTTACTCGCTAACACGATAGATGCCACTAGATTATTGCAAACAGAGTAAGATTGTAATATCTTGAGACAACTATCTTGTGATCTGGTTTACGCACTCAGAACATTGTGCGTGGGCCGTAGCGAACAAAACATCTGACTTAAAAATAACTCCCGATAACTACATACGGGTACGTATTACAACACCGAAATTTAAAAGACCGTATTTTAAAATACCTATGGAAGAAATCCCGAAAAATTAAACGCCGAATGATTGTTTGGTCGAAAGTTTTAAATCCCGAAAGTTCATTTGCCCGAAAGCTTAAAATCCCGAAGATCAATATCCCGAAAGTTCATTTGCCCGATAGTTTAAAATCCCGAAGATCAATATCCCGAAGTTCAAAATCCCAAAGATCAATATCCCGAAGATCAAAAACCCAAAATTACATTAAGAGGGGAAACACCTACTCGTTAAAATATCGAACGATCTATTTTATTTTGAGGAGTAGCGCTCGCCGGCCGCTGCCGCGTCACCGCTCGCTACTCGCTACGCTCGACAGTTCTAACCTAACCTAATTCACCCAGTTCAAAATGACGAATCATACCTACAATCTCCCGCAGAAATGTTTTCACCATTTTCTAATTATCTAGTCGCAAGCAGATTGTATGATTCATCATTTTGAACTGGGTGAAATGGGTTAGGTTGGGTTAGAACTGTGACCAACCGCGCGCGAGCCGAGCGAGCGAAGCGACCGGTGCCGCGGCAGCGGCCGGGGAACGCTACGTCTAATTTGCTCGCAGATTTCATTTTAATTTAAAATAATAATTGTGTTTTTATTTGTATTTTGAACTTTACATAGATACTTAGATCGGTATCGGATCGGGGGATCGGTCGGGAACTACGTCTTTGGGATTTCATCCATCGGTATTTCGTCCATTCGGGGTTTCATCCTTTCGGGCATTTGGACATCGGTATTTTATGTTTCGATATAACGGCTATCGGCATTTAAAACTTTCGGCATTTTGAATTTCGTTGTTTTGGACGTCGGTATTTCAGTCATAGTTATTATGAAATTTCGGGATTTTAATACGTACCCCTACATACACATGTTCAATGCACTTATGCGATCGTCGACACCTACACTGACACCTAAAAATTGAGTCTGATTTAACTACCCCTAGAACAATTATTCACTTTCAATGCTTTTTTTTATCTCCTGAAAAGTTTGAAAAATGGATGTTGGACTAGATGTCGAATATTTATAAACTTACCTCAGTAATAATAGGCTTGAAAGACCTAGAAAACGCGATGTATCTCAACAGATCTTCTCTTGAGTATACACAGTCATATGTCTCCTCCTTATTGCAATGCAGATCGACGATCTTCCTGGCTATAGCATAGTCTACCATTTCACTGCTCTCGTCTATAAGAGGGACAAAACAAGTGAAAAACTTACACGTAAATATAGAAGGGTATATTTATGAGTTGGAACTTATAAAAATAAAAAAACTATAACTTTTGGTTTTTATGAGTTACAGTTGTTTTACAACTTTTTCTAGTAACTATATTTAACCAGGAATACGACTTTATTGGATCGGACAGGGTTTTTTTTACATGCTGTATAATTAGATTCAAGTTTGTTTTTTTTTTTTTTAATTGCCCAACACTACGAATTAGTCCGGTATCATGGGTGCGTTCACTAACATGTGAACTCACATACAATAGACAACCAGAACCAAAACAACTATCTGTAGGCCATACAAATATTTGTTCCGTGCAGGAATCGAACCCGCGACACGCAGCACAGCAGCAGATCGCTTAACCACTGCGCCAACCGTGTTGTCATAACTCGAGACTAACTCGAAGGGATGTAAACGCACCTATAAGTATGAAGAACAGGTCGAATCTCGACATGATAGGCGCGCTAAGAGCCACGTTCTGTTGTAGAGACTTCGCTCTGTCGTAACGGCCTCCGATAGGGTTGGCAGCGGCGAGTATTGAGGTTCTTGCGTTCAGAGTAGCGCGTACTCCAGCCTGTAAAAATGAATAGTAAAGTAGTAAATATGAATATATTAACACAGCATCAGGGTCAGAGCGTGACAGAGTCTGATCCGTCCAGGCTCAGTGCGCAATGGGGTGGAAAAAGTTTGCTTGCATATAAGTATGACTGGTAATTAGTGACCGATACTTAGACACGTGATTGTACTCATGATTACATTCAACTTTCCCAAAGAAACTTTTTTTAAGCTATTGCATAGCTTCTATCGCGGGCTTTGAGCGTGGAGACCGAATCCAGAAATTTCGTAACGAAAATTAAACCTAACACCCCTCACTCCGACCGGCACAGCGGTGATACTTTTTAGTTTTGCCATCTATCGATGAATAGTGATGATGATGATGATGATGATGATGACGATGACGATGACAATGACGATGATGATATTTATTTATCTTGTTACGCCAAAGAAGTGTAACTTCTTACGTGCGTGTAAAAAGTGTAACTTGAATTAATATCAAAGAAAAAAAAAACAAAGGAAAAAAAAACTGCATAAATAAAATAAATAAATAATTATAATTGCATAAGTTGATAAAAAATGCTATGCAATAGCTTTACCGCGGCAGTCTCCGAGTGCCACACGTCTTTTTTTTATACGTATTCACTTTTTTCACAATAACAACATTTTGAAATTCTCGCTCGCGTGAGGGCAGTGAACGCCGCGATCAGCTGTTAGCACTGAGGCAAAGGGAGCGGTACGGGCGGAGGGGAAGCGTGAGACGCTACTACTAGTACATTCGCCCTTTCCCGAGGTCAGACTATCAGCTGGTAGATCGTGCCTACTTTTAATGTTACGGCGCGCGCGCTCCTAGATATTTTGTAGTTATGCGGACATACGTTGCATCTTAAAAGTATTAGTCAAACACGCTGTCTTTGAAAATATTTTTTTTTAATTTAGCAACAACCGAAACATGTACCTATGTATCTACACTGCTTAGGTACACCGAAAACGGCACGTGGTGCCCGGCCGAGCAGGCTTGCGAGCCGTGCTCTGTACGATACGAGACCGCGTCTAACAACTGATTGCAACGGTCACTGCCCTCGCGCGCACGCATATTTCAAACTGCTGTTATTGTGATAAAAGCGAATAGTTATAAAAAAAAAAGTTTCTTTGGGAAAGTTGTTTATAATCATGAGTACAATCACGTGTTTAAGTATCGGTCACTAATTACCAGTCACCCTATATACAGGTCGTAAAAAGACACATCACAGCCGTTAACTACGCATACTGTACGTCTAACAAAGTAGTTTTGCGCAAAAATTATTGCTGGGAAACGACTTTTACTTTTAGGTATGAAAAATAAAACTATTTTTTATTCCGAGCAATGTAACGGGAACACAGGCAAGTGGATTTAAGCCCCGCCCCTTCGCTCTAAGCCACGTAGGTACTTATCAGATACGTTTAATAATCATTGCGGTTTCGTAACTGCAAATTCGTAATTTCGAAAAAAAAAAATCAAAAATTCAGGTAATGTTTGTTTGGAAAAAAGTTTAGTTATAACACTTAGAATTCATTTTCGTAAAGTAAAAAAAAATTGCGACTTTGTCCTTCAATATCTCCAGAACCAGTGGTTTCCCAGATGGTCTAGTGGAAAAAAATGATCCAAGTAATGGGTAGAATATGTGGCTTTGGGCTTCGGAAACTGTCTTTTGACACCCGATATATTTGATCACAAATAAATTATAACTATCTAAATCTATAAATTAGGCCGTTTCCCCCCCTGGAGCATAATCCTACTAATATTATAAATGTGAAAGTTTGTTTGTTACTCTTCCACGCAATAACTACTGAACGGATTTTGATGAAACTTTACAGTAATATTGCTAATACATCAGATTAGCAGATAGACTATAATTTATAATGGGGGGAAGTCCTAATAACACGCGGGCGAAGCCGCTGGCAGAGGCTAGGATATATAATAAGTGTAAAGTATAATAATTATATTAAATTTTAGAAATCAGCATAAAAAATACTACTTTCATAGTTGAAAATAAAGAATATTTTATATTTTTAAATGTGTTTATTTTATGTTCATTAAGAATTAGCTTAGGCCTTAAACCTCATTGAGTGATTATAGGTTGAAGAAGAGTGACAGAGATAGAGCTATTTACTTTTTTTTTTAATTGTTGATAGGCACGCGTTTGACCACTATCTCACCTGATGGTAAGCGATGATGTGGTCGAAGATGGAGCACGCTTGCCTAGAAGTAACCTATTCACTCTTGACTTACAGACTCCCAGGTTGTAACTATCAGCAAACATAGACTCCGCTAGGGAATTCCACTCCCTAGCTGTACGCACAATGAATGTGTTCTCAAAACGCTTTGTGTATATGGATGGGATGTCCACCATAACTGGCGGCACTTTGCCGTTCGTCTTGTGGTCCGTTGATGAAACGGGCTTGGCGGAATCAAATTATGCAATTCCGTCGCACACTCCCCAAAATGTAATCTATAAAAAAAACTACCTTCATAAAATGTTTGTAAATACCTTGGCAATGGATATGGTCTGCTGTTCCATGGCCTCGTGGATGGCCACCTGGTCGACGAGGTCCATCTTGTCGAACTCGTCGATGCAGCACACGCCGTTGTCAGCCAACATCAACGCACCCGCTTCTATTACGAAGTCGAATGACTCTTCGTCCTGTGACCAATATTCCGGATTATTTTAAAAGCTTACTGAATAGGGTTTGGGTCCCGGGACGTCTCGTGTCTAGAAGTCCCGGTCCCTGTTTTCGTAATTTTAGTTGTCTCGAGTCCCGGGACTTTCGGGTTGATACTCGAGACGAGAAAAGATTGTCGAAATTTTTTTAATTATGACCAATGATTAGCTACTAGAATTCCTAGATAATAAAGTTATTAAGAATTAGTATGATTTTTAACGAAGTTCGTTTTATAACTAAGTATATGATTTAACTGCTTAAAAGTGAATCGGTGTGTGATTAAAAGAAATTAACAAACCAATTATTAAGACTAAAATTAACGTTAAAGTTATTAAGATTTAAATTTTCTGTTTAATAAATTTTAATTTTTACAAAAAAATGCCTTGTTTTATACGTTTCACCAGAAATTAACTCAATTAAAATTCTTCAAAAAAGGCTTACGCCTCTTAAAAAAAAAAAACCTTAAATGTCTCGGAAGTCCCGGTTCGAAATGCGTATCTCTCGTCAGAAATAAGAACTGATGCTGTAACCAAAAATTAAGGGGACTGTGGAAAAAGATTTATCGGTAACTGCTGCTGCTGGTCTGGTTGTCAGTGCTGCTGATCCCACTGCCGGGCCTAGGATAGGACACTGGCATAGTCCGTTGTTTACAACTACGTACGATTTTTCCCTAATGGTGCTTCTTAGAGCCAATTTTGACAATATTTTCCGCCTTGAAAGCCTTAAAGAATTGCAAAAAAAAACTGATCATACTATGAACTACTCATGTTATACCTTAACGACAGCCGCGGTGAGACCGGCGGCAGAAGAAGCTTTGCCACTCGTGTACACGGCGCGCGGAGTTATCTCGCTCACTTGCTTCAACAGCTGAGATTTGGCGGTACTCGGATCACCTACTATGCATATGTTTATGTCGCCTCGGAGGGTTGTGCCTGGTAGAGAGGAAAGGAATTATAAGTATGTGTCGTGGATTGAGGGCACTATGAGCGCGATAACAGCGCCATCTAACAATTTGTTTCGAAAACTAGTAATGACGCGACCGGAAACGCAAGTGCGTGCCTCACCACTTGAATACGATGGTCGGTAGAGTGGATCCAGCGAGGAGCGAGGACAGTCAAGCTCAGACAGTCTAGGCGGAACGCTCAGTACCAACGCACGTGTTTGTTTCCTGACCGCTACTTTGATAAAGTTATTTTGATTTAATCCAAATTATCTTTATTTATTTAATTTTTTATGTACACACGGAGACACAGTAACAATAAACATAATTATAAATATAGTACAAAGGAACTGCTTATTTCTTAAGAAATTTCTACCAGCAGACCTGCGATAGGAGAAGTGAGAAAGAAATGTAGACAAAAGTGTGTAAAAACAGAAAAAAGAATACAAGATGTCCTATACTAAGGTATCAAATAAACCTACACATATATTTTAAAAATATATATACTTACATAAATATATACCTAATACTGTAAATAGATACATGACATACAAATATATAAATATTATTATAATAGAGAGGAAAGGTAGTGCTCTTTAACACGATTTTTGAAGAGAGAAATTGACTTCAAGTCTCGAATGCTAGGCGGAAGCGAGTTCCACAATCTTACTGCATGGACAGATAAAGAGTAGGAATAGTAACTGGATTTATGAGGATGGGTTTTGAGGAGGGATCTAAGGTGAGATCTGCACGGCGCGTCACCAGGGCGAGCGTAAGAAATTCGCTCATGCAGGTAGGAGGGATAAGACGGGTTGTGTAGAATGTTGAAAAGAAGACAAAGAATCCGAGAATCTTTCGTTCGAGTACCCACGACAGTGCCCACATCTAGCATAAATTATGTCGGGTTGTGAAGAAGATCCGATGTTTCGCATCTCGGCCGCCCAGGATGCGACATATTAATAAAATGAACCAAAATGTTTGGATAGTTCGGGTCAAAGTGATGACGTGTGTGAATTTCGCGTTTTGCTGAGCAGTACCCCACCCCTCAACGCCGCTGTCATATGAATTTGCTACTGCGTAGCGACCCACGGAATGTTCCGATCCACCATAAGCTTTAATTCTACCTGTATGTAACATTGAAAATGGAGGATTAGTTAAATCAGAAATCGTCACTGAACGGAAATTAGCGGTATAGCGCATAAAAGCCACTTTCGCTATTTTTGTGCTAATTAAGTCCATGAAAGACAAGGAATTACATTATTGAAGTATGCAACACAAGTTCTTCCTTTAGTCCACAGAACAGAAAAAACAGTAGAAATCGCATAACGGTTCATTAGTATCGGAACCAGCGTACCCAAAGTCACACATATACAGGTTAATTGTATTTCGTAACACTAAGAAATCCTTGGTGTGAATGGTAATTTCTTATTGAAAGAAAGTAGGAAATATGTCAGTCGTCCCTTATTTGAAAATAAACCACGGCTATATGAGAATAGAGTCGTTTATTGTCTACTCTTTTTAAGTATTTGTTACCTTTTCCGTTTAATGAGCACACGAAATAGTTTAATGAGCAAGTTAAGCTACCCACCGCTAGATGTCGCTATACATATTAAATACATTCAATTTAAAGCTGTATTGTGTTAACGGTAAGATTGATATTTGCGTAACGAGGTCATTAGTACTGCAGTAGAGTAGCTGACTTTGACATGTACATAGTAGGAATCTTCGCGAATAATTTGTTTGAGTTTAAAAGAAAGTAGACCTTAATCTGTAAAGCATAAAGTCAACTTTTACATGTCTTGTTTAATAAAATATTGTTGTTCAAATTGTAATCGAAATAAAATAAATTAGGAGTAATCGACGGTATGATATTCTACCATTTGATAAATTTTTGGTTCTGCTATCGTGTTTACATTCTAAAACAGCCCAATAGGACATTTTTGTAATTTTTTTTAAGTTTTTTTCACCGCGACGGTTGTAACAAGACTGATGCGCGTAGTGTGTGCGCGGAGCCGACATATGCGGAACTCTGCAAAACTCGGGGTACGCGGGCCCCGCCTACTTGCGACTTCTACTGTTTTTTCTGTTCTGTGCTTTAGTCCAAGCTTAAACCATCAACCTCGTTTTTGTATTCCGAACTTTATTCCAACTAAGATAAAGTTCCAGATACTAAACTGACATTTTAGTGCTGGATTAAATATTCAGCTTTGTGTAGAGATTTCAGTTCAGTTGTTGTATCTGAACATATTCGAAAGTATTTCTAACTATCCAATGAGATTACTTTGGGACAAGTCCTTCTTCTTCTTATCATGTTGATAGCATAAATAATATAACTTTGTGTGGCCTAGTATTCGGCTAAGGCAATGCCGTCCGCTAATGCTGTTATTAGATCTTTGCGTGAGCAGGTAACAGGGCATGAGACGCAAGATGGAAGCTGGGAAATGGCCTGCAGAGACGCCGCACAAACACTGAAGATCGGGACTTTCCGAGAATACCCACTTATGTAGGTTGACTTTGGTGCGGCCAACCTAAGTGCGGAGTCTGTTTAAAGTTTATGTGACAAGTGATTACCTTCAATGGTAGTCTTGGCGACTCCACCAAACAACATGAGTAGTATGCCCCTCTTCACTTCATTGTTGCCGTGGATGCTCGGGAACAGACTCGTGATCAGATTGCTGTAGAGATTGCGGTCGCGGGACATCTCGTATACCTGGAGATAGTGAGTCTTTGTTAACAAATGTTACAGCTGTTGTCTGTTTCATCGTACAGCTGCGCTTACGCATATTACCTTTTTAAGACTGCTCCACCCTTGTAACAATTACTCCAAAATTGTTTTGTCCTTTTTTTTAGCATGGGGATCTATGGATGCCAACGCTAAAAACACTGATCAATGGTGTAATATTTTACGACAAGTCAATCTCTCATACCTTGACATTGGCAAAATCATCGAATGTTTTCGATGGAGCCATAACCTCAAAAATTGAATTGAATTACTCTTGTATCGTGCGTGAGTCGCATACACAAGACACCCAGACCGGAAAAACAATCTGTAGACAATTCAAATATTTGTTCCGTACGGGAATCGAACCCACGACATGCGCAACAGCCGAACGCTCAACCACGGTGCCAACCGTGTTGTAAATTAATGTTGTTCTCTCGATTCATTTCATTGTTACTTGTTCTCAATAAGAGAGGATTAGAACGTCGTAATGTCGGGAACTTACAGGTTATATTAGTTTCAAAGTACCTGCGGCGCACGCGCAGGATGCTCCAAATGTTGTCATGTTCAGATTCTAAAAAAACTGTCTTATCTAAAGATGTCTAAATCAGATCGCATTTTTATAATGGTCTACTCTGATAAATTACGTAGTATGGCCGTTGCCACGTTACGTTGACGTAGCGTTAACGCGGCGAATTTATGCCACATTAAACTGTATGATCCATTAGCGTTGATGTCTAGCATTCTAAGCAACTGAAAATACTAATTCACAGGATGCAGCTCTTTTAGCTGACTTACCTTGTCCCACTCTTTGTCAGTCATCTGTTTCCTCATGTCCTCGGTGGTAAGATCGTCAGTCGCCATGTCAGCAGTTCCGAATCTCCGCGATATTGCTTGCACACTGCATGCTAAGAAGGCTGTTCTTTTGGCAAAAGAAAGATAGGTTCATAAGTATATAAGCACTTTATAAGAGCTTTTAAGAATCATAGCATGCTATTCTGTTGTTTCTGCCAACCCCATGGGAAAAAGGCGTGAATTAAAGGCTGTATTTATAAAACTAATATGCTTAGTTTACATACTGATTAGTGCACTCTAAATTCAAATAATTCTTCATAGGAAAAGATCCTAAAACTAGCTGATAATGTGTGGGATGACTCCTGATTTCACCTTGCAACATTCCATACATAAGAACATATACAAGAAAAGAGAATTGAGATGAATAAAAAACCTGCTAATCAGTGTTTAAACTAAACAGATGGTTTTTTATTTATAAATAATGACCTACATAGTATGAAATGAAGCAATTTATAAAATAAAAAACATTTTTACAAAAAAAAACAACCTACTTCCAAAAAAGAAAATACACTAAAAATTTAAAAATAACTTTAATTTCGGAAGTCGGTTTTTGTATTTTATTTCTTCGTTATTTGACACCGACTTTCGAAATTAAAGTTATTTTTTAATTTTTAGTGTATTTTCTGTTTTGGAAGTCTGTTGTTTTTTTTTTTTTTGTAAAAAGTTTTTTATTTTTCTCATTCCAAGGATTATTCACGTTATACCGTGCGGCCACCGAGCCTCGGCCGTGCCCCGGCCGGCGCACGGCCGGGGCACGTTACACCGGCATGCTACACCGGGCTCTCTCCGTGCCGCCACCGGGTCCCGGCCGGGGCACGGCCCGGTGGCGACACGGTGTAACGTGAATCATTCTTTAGTTGTTATACCCCAGAACTAAAAACCCCAATAACATGGAATGGGATCACCTCGGGAGTATATTCTTTCGGATTAAAAAGATTTTTGAAAATCGGTCCACAACTGACGGAGTAATCGGCGGACACAACACACATTAAAAAATAAAAAAAAAGTCGAACATATAACCTTTTTCGAAAGTCGGTCAAAAATAGAAGTATAGAAGACTTCTATTGTTCATGAACTTGTTAACAAGCAGTTCTATACGTATTTTTCTTGGCTTATTAAACCGCATGCTGATAAGAAATGAACCTCATACTTAATTACTGATTTATGGCCCAGAATGCAACTGTTACAATGCATCAACTGATAAGAAACTAGCTATGTGGTTGAATGAAATTCTAATTATGCATACTTTTCAGTTATTAAATTAAACTTAGGTCTGAAAGCAATTATTTACTATTGGTAATTTAGCTAAAAACATAATCTACTATACTTAGATTTGGACCCAGCAGTAGGGTCCTCAACTATAGCTATGATAAGGACTCGGCGGAGGCTTGTGGGCACACAAATTAATTATTGTACAACCCATACGCTGCTGCACCTGACACCGAAAGTGTTAACCCATTGCGCGTCCAGTTAGCAGACAATAGATTTTCATGCACGATTTTCACGCAAGAGGTTTAAAATAATAAACAATATCATGGAAAAAAATCTGCCTAGTAATTTATCTTTTAACACTTTCACAGCCTATTTCATGATAACAACTATGCATAAATACAGTACAGGCGAGTTGTGGGCACACAGACAAACTATTGTTAAACCCATAAGCTGAATATTGGGTTTTCTTTTTGGGGTGGGAAATCATCCAATGACATCACCCGCTCTGGGTAGAGCGGGAGGTGTGTCGGACTCTAACTGACTAAGACCCACCCCGTGTTCCTTCCCTGCTTGAGTGCCCAGGGCAGCGGTAACTCTGTTACGAATTTATCCGCTACCCCTAACCATGACCTGGCAAAAGCAGGCAAGGCTTAAAAAAATATGTATGGAACTTACTTATAATGTAGTTCTCTAACTCCCAAAGCTTTAAGTCCCTTAATGCCCTCCATCTGACCCTCATTTCCTTGTCTAGTCCTGGTGGTGAGCTCAGCCTTAGCTCCTGGTAATGATAGAGAGCCTACATCAGGGACTACTATGAGTGTACCGGTGAAGTCGTAGCGGTCACCAGCCTGAAATAAGTATACAGAAAAATTTATTCGAAGTTTGTGTATGTAATAATCTTTGATTGTTTTTTTATTACATATCACTGTGTTTATGGTTATGCAAAGAAACTGAATTAACTAGAACTTTGCAAATATTTTTGTGAAACACACACAAAAATATTTCCTCCAGGTATTCTTGCCACGAGCCACGTCAAACCAGCCTATATATAACTTAATTTCTTTGTAGGGATTGTGAATTGATTGTTGAACCTCTGTCATTCCTGATAAACATTCAATTAAGAAATCATTTTCATCAAAATATGGCAGAGGCTTTAAAATAAAAAAACCGGCCAAGATTGAGTCGGCAAGGGTTCCAAACAAATCATATCTTTTTTAGGTTTTTTTTAACTGCCTCCACCTTATAGGTTTTCCTGTAATCTATAAGTAAAGAACTACTTTCTGTATTTTTTTTCAAAGTTTTAGGCCCAGTGGTTTCAAGAGTCAATGGTAATTTTGGTCAGTGGGTAGCCTTAGGGGCGGAAAAAAAATTTTTTTTTTCGAATTGGTACCATACGCTTATAGGCACCATGAGCCGTGCAGAAAACGAAAAAAAAATATTTTAGGTAAAAAAAAATTTTTTGGGACTTACAAAATTTCTCCTTTATTATAATGTTTTAGGTTTGCATGTCGATGGAGCCACGTGTCGACGGAGCCCCGCTTCGCGGGGCTCCTACTTCTGAGTGGTTTATAAGATAATAACCACGAATGGTAATGTTTTTCTAACTCAACCTGTCCGAGTCGCGGAGCCCTAAGTCCCGTTAAAATTTGAAAAAAAAAAGTCCCGCGCCATAGCGCCCCTAAGGCTACACTCCAACCGTAATTTTTCATCTATTTTCTTAAATAACTTTTTATTCCAGACTCACAATGTGCCCTTTCATTTGATATGTCGCACAACACAGTTTGAAAAACTTTGATTTTTAATTTTCCGATTTTCACCACAAAAGTGATCCCCATATTCCAAATTAATTTATTTTGGGTACACATCCGTATTTGGGTCCCAGATATTCTATAGTGTGTACCAAATTTCAACTCTAACAGTCCAGCAGATTCCAAGAAAATTGACTGTGACAGACGGATAGACAGACAGACACACAAGTGATCCTATAAGGGTTCCGTTTTTCATTGGGACTTTCGGAACCCTAAAAATTATGTTATTATTTACCTGCACAGACTCCACAGCTTCAGCCCTCAATATAACTTCAAGGGAACGAGGAATGCATCCCCTCGGCAACTCAGCTTGCGTCTCCTGGATGCGGACCTTTTGGAAGTCAACGAACACAGACTTGTCTGCGTCCAGCATGAAGCGACGTCTATTGGCACACACTGGGTTACGGCAGATTGCTGGGATTGTGTACTGGAAAAATACAGAAACATTTAATTAAAATACATATTTTTAGATTTTCAATTTCAATCAAGTAGGTGCTTCAAGTACTGAACTGCACCTATTAGATTGCAATTGAAATGTAATGCAATCCAATAAGCAACTTTAGTTAAATGTATTAAGTTTCAGTTCTTTTATTTTTAAATTTTTACTATATGATAGATTGAATTAAACTTTTTTACTCTGAAAAACCTACCTTAAACTGCTGCTCAACATTTTTTATAACTGTCTGACAATCCAAACAGACAAAAGTGCCCAAGACCAGCTCGGGATGCACAGGGTGGGTTCTCACAATCTGTCCTGAGATTCTAATCAACGTGCCAATCTTTGCCGTAGTCAGCTCCCTCACTTTATGTCTTGTGGGCACATCAACAAATGACACGTAGCACTCCTTGTCCTGCAAATCCTTCTTCATACTACTGTCAGCCAGACTCAATACATAATTCAATATAGCGTGGTTCAAAAATGGGTATATTCTGTAATATTCTTCAATTATTGTGGTTGCGAGGTTCTGGTTGTACTTCTCTACATCATCAAAACTGACTTCTAGGGTGCTTAGTTCGGGTCTGAGAAGCTCTTTGGCGTTTTTCTCATATTTTAGTTCATTGTCTTCTTTGAATCTGTGAGAAATATACAAGTTGTCATTATAACCTCTTAATTGTTCAAAACAAAGGAAGTACCTATAGTAGATTATGCGTGATGTGAAATAGTTTAATGTTAGTACAAAATTATACGTACTCTTCTAAGAAATCTTGAAAAAGCTTTTGGCAACGAACTCCAACCTCGTCTTTGACTTGGCTTTGTGTGGCGTAGGTGTCGGCGACATCCATTTTTTAAAGTAAAAGGTCAATTATCACAAATATCTAAAGTTAATTAATTCCACGAAGAGAACACTTATTAAACTTAACACATAACAAAGAAACACGTTAATAAAACAGTTATCACTTCACTTGTTCTCGAGCGCGTCGGTTAGTAGTTTTCACTTATAGAAGCATATTAGAATGATATTTTCTTGGAAGAATTGTAGAATAACGAGTATACTGTAAATAATAACTTCTAATTTGTTGAGATAAATGTTACGGGATACTTATAAAGAAAACTTTCTTGAAAAATGCGCGAATAGTGTGAAGAACGCAATCAACCGCATTTTTAAGTTTTGACAAAAGTTGACAAATGTCATTTGGTATTTTGGCGGGAGTTTTTGTTGATCGTCCAGAAATTGTGGAGAAAATTTTATTTGACAAAGCCACGACAAAGCCGTGTTAGACCTGTCTGTCAAATGGAAAGGCCCATGGGCCCTGATGATACCAGTAGAAGTTTGCCTGTGAAGTATGTATGTTGAGTGAGTTGATTCGTGCTATGTACAGACAATCTAGTACCTACGTCTGGTCGGCTGCTGGCAACACCGATGAGTTCAGTGTGGCTGTGGGCTTACATAAAGGGTCGGCTTTAAGTCCTTACCTCTTCCTGTTGATTATGGACGCTCTTACGTCGGAAATACAGGAACGTTACAGTTACGTCTGTTTGCCGACGACATTGTTCTGGTCGGTGAAGATGGACCTGAGATACAGAGCAGATTGGAGAAATGGCAACAGAAGCTGGAGAAAGTTGGCTTGAAAATCAGCAGAACCAAAACTGAACCGCTAGTATTATATTATCTGTGACTGAACACATGTTCTGCGATTTCGGCGGTCTCTCCAGTTCTGAAGCTATAGTGCTAGATGGCGCGTTTCTCCCAGTCTGCTCAGATTTTCGGTATTTCGGTTCACTTATGCAAAGAGATGGCGAAATAGATCGGACTGTTAAGCACAGAATTAACACTGGATGGATGAAATTGCGGCAGGTCACCGGGACTATCTGTGACGCTTGCATTCCCCTTAAACTTAAGGGGAAGATTTATAGAACAATGGTCAGACCTGCTGTCTTGTATGGTTCAGAATGTTGGGTCACAAAAGGGATGAATGAAAAGCAATTACATGTGGCTGAGATGAGAATGCTAAGAGCAATGTGTGGTGTTACGCGCATGGATAGAATTAGGAGTGAGTATATAAGAGGAAGTCTGAAAGTGTCACCGCTAACTGAAAAGTTGTGTGGAAATCGGTTGTCGTAGTATGGGCATGTGATGCGGAGGAATGAAGAAAATGTCGTGAGGAAAGTCTTGTGTATGGATGTGGATGGCTATAAGAGTAAGAGTAAGGGCAAATAAACGATGGTTGGACTGTGTGAAAGAGCATATGGGTAAAAAGGGGGTGACTACAGAGATGACGACTAATAGAGGAGTATGGAAGAAAAAGAAATGTTGCGCCGACTCCAAATAAATTAGGATAAGGGCAGGAGAATGATGAAAGCTGTGTTAGACCTTTCGGGACCTTTCAATCTCACTAAATCGGACACTAACTGCTCTAACTGCTATTACACCTGTTTCCTAAATTGGCTCGCTTGAAGCCGGAAGGTGTAATTGAGCCTTTAGAAAACAAAAAAAAAATCCGAAAAAATTTAGGTATGATGTTTATAGTAAAGAATATAATAATATATAATTTCGTTATAGATTGTTTCTTGTAACCCATGGATAATTTTTTTCTAACCTTGTTTTTTACCTACAAGTTTTCAACTTGTTTTCTTTTTCTGAACGAAAAATAAATGTTGAAAAACGTAAACAAACGTGTTTCATTCACAGATTAGATAGCTAGTTTTGGCTAGTTTCATTCATGGCACTTCATTCATATGTGTGTTTGTTATGTGTTATTTTCGCAATTATTTGGTAATTTAGATATAGTACCGAACATAATATACCCTATGGGACATACAGAGAGCAGGTGTGTAGGTGTGTGTAGTTCGAAGTGTCTACAAATATAAAAGACAGACGGGGATTCGTAACCTATTCATCACACTGTTGGTTACAATAACCTTACAAAAGTTTTTGGTGGAAACTACGAAAAACTTACTAAGTTGAGACTCCTCAGCTCCTATAACAATGACGGAAGCCCAAGTGGGTTTTTTGTATAACATTGCTTCAGCCGTTTCTCGTTCAGAAAATGACGAAACTAAAACTCTACTGAAAAGTTATTACTTGTAAGTAACAATTTAATAGGTATGCGTAACTTTTATATCATTGTAGCATGATTAAATTAGTTCTCCTTTCCAGAATGCGCTGTAGAGATATAACAAGAGGATATGGCCTTCCTGACAGATACTTTTCTCCTAAGATAAGATGTCCAATCTGTTGTATTGAATGGGATAAGAAAACTGAGATAAATGTAAGAAACAATGTAGATTTTTAACTGGCTGACCTCCTTAATTTACAGTGTGGCAGGTTACTTACTATAAAATATTATTTTCTTGCAGGTAAAGTCAATCAAATTAACTAAAAGGCAAAAGCAAAGATACAAATCTCGCACAACAAAAGAAAGCAAGAAAGAATATGTGAGACGCAAACAAGATTTGTTACACAGTAACAATGTGGTGAGTATCCTTTAATCAGGTAGAAAAAGGGACAAAAATAATTTAGTTTTGTCATTTGTGTTGATTTATTAAGAAAATTATTATTTCAGGAGCAGATCTGTGCATTCTGTAAACATAGCAATGTTACTCCTTCAATAAAGCCACAGAAAGAAACTATAAAACTTGAAAACACTGAAAAAAATTCCAACAAAAGAATAGCAACTGAATTCCCCAAAATAAATACTTTACAAAAGCCACAAACAAAGAAGACAAACCCTGGAAAAAAGAAAGAAATTAATGTCTATGCTAATGCACTAGATGTGTTCTCATTACAAAACAAAAATAATGCACTAGCTACCAAGGAGAAACCTAAAGCCATAAACAATAATAAAAAGAAAAAGGACAAGTTTGCAGGACTTTGCCAGAAGGCTGTTCTAGCTTCAGCCAAACTGAAAGGGAAAGATGAAAAGAAAGACAAGCTCAGCATGTTCTTGAAACCAGCTTCTTAACAAAATAAAACCAAGTATTCAAAAATAAAAGTTTTATTTATTTCTTCTTATAATTATCAAGTGAATGTCCATCACATTTGTATTTGTATGACCAGTAATAACATGGAAATCTCCATTTTTAAATTTCTTATAGAAATTATAGCTATCATTCTCAGCTAAATATTCATGGGGGTCCAAATTTTCTTTTTTAGCATCAGAAATTAAGTCTAGATACCCTATAGCACCTGCAGCATCAGTTGGGCCATCAATCCCATCTGTCCCAGCACTTAGGAAGTAAATATCTAAGTTTTCAAATTCATCTTTTGAATTGTGGAGATAATTTGAAAATTCTAAGGCCAGTTGTTGGTTTCTGCCTCCCTTTCCTGAACCTCTCACATTTACGGTTATTTCTCCACCAAGTATTAGACATAGGTCTTTATTAGTTGGACTAATACCCACATATTCTAAAGCTTTTGTATTAATTCCAGGGATATTGTGAGACTGAATTTTCTGTTGTAAATCATCTAAACTCAATTGCCCTGTTAAATATTGACAAAATATTTTTGTTAGCTTATAATATTCAGAGGCAATTTCTTTGACTTCTCCAGTGACTACATCAGACAGTGGAATGGGCAAATAATTTAACTGTTTTGCTTCTTGTAACGCAGCAGCTATACTTATTTTGTTAGATCCTATAACATAATTTTTTACATCGGTGTGTGGAAATTCATCTCTTTTATTATTTTCGCTTAAAACTTTCTTGATTGAGTCTGGAACTTGATCCATTAATTCATATTTCTTAACAATAGTTATGGCTTGGGATGGTTCATCTTCATTTTCTGTAGTAGGTCCACTGGCTATTAAATCTAGTGGATCTCCAACAATATCAGACAGTACTAAAGCAATAACTTGTGCTGGTTGTGCGATTATTCCCAATTGACCTCCCTTCAATTGTGAAATCCTTTTCCTCACAGTATTGAGCTCCTTTATGTCGGCACCTGCATTTGCTAATTCCTTTATTAGTACAGTTTTTTGATCTAGTGTAATAGGAGGTTTAGGTAATGGCAAGAGGGCAGAACCCCCGCCAGATAGTAAAACCAGGACTAAATCATCTTTTTCGAGGTTAGTAATATGTTCTCTAATTTTCTCAGCAGTATTCAGAGCTTTGGTATCCGGTAGGTTGTCGAGTGCTCCTTCATAATAAAATATATTCGGATTAGTTGGTTTATGACTTAAACTCCCCACTGGAATACTTATTATTCCATGTTTAATTTTCGAACTCAAGATACTTTCAAGTTCTTTGGCCATATTTTGCACGGCTTTCCCGCTCCCGATCAAATGTACATTTCTATTACGTAAGTTCAGGTTTTCTTCGTCTATAGTTAATTGCTGACTTGTAGGATTATATTTCACAAATCTTCTTATGAGGGTTTCCGGAAGCACTGCTTGCACACTACTTACGAAAATTTTTATCAAATCACCGACCACTTGTTTAGACATTTTTGAACAGTCTCTTGTTGTTCTTCTTCTGATTATATTACAAAATAGGCGCAATCAAGTATACTCTCCGATAATGTATCTTTTTGCGATTATTATTATGGTACTTTTCCACATTCCGAAATAAATATATACGTTTGAGGTTTTTCCTGGCAGAAACATTGTGCACATGCACAAAGAGTACCTAATATAATGTATTTCCCGTATTATTGAAATTATATTCTCTTTGGTATTATTATTATACTCTTTGATGTATTTGATTGTATTGTGACAACTGTCATTTTAACATTACTAAACAGCTGTTTTTACGGTTTTGGACCCGTGTCAAAAGAGGTGAAGTGAAAATGTTTCTACCTTTCTAAAAAAGATATTGTATTAGTCAATGTTATTAGATATTACTTAAATAATCTGCTGCAAGCTGCGAATAGTAAAACGATGCTTATGCAGGCACTATACTCCTAGCGAAGTTACTTCACGAAGTACTCTTCGAAGTTGACCGAAGTATGTTGAACCTGCATTACTACTCGCGAAGTTGATCAAAGTCATATCGAAGTTGAGCGAATATGATAGCGTAGAAGGGCACTTCGGTTCGCTTCGTGCAACCTCGGCTCGCATACTTATGCAGGCACTACACCCCGTACTCGCGAAATTACTACAGTTCGAAGTTGACCGAATTAGGTAAGTATGCGAGCCGAGGTGGCATGAAGCGAACCAAAGTGCCCTTCCACACTATCGTATTCACTCAACTTCGTGAGTAGTGTAGTGCAGGTTTTAGGCTGACTGCAGTCCCATTAGACATGTGCTAAGTTACTTTAAGGATGTGTATAATTTTCACCACTATGATTTCTCGATTTTTAAAGCTTAGCTTACATAACTCAGATCTAATCAAAACGACGAATGTGTACTAAGGAGTCGACCTATGGATGTAAGCTTAGGACTCGCGAGTGTTGTAGCTTTGTAAAGTACCTACATCACACTCTAATTTTGTTTGCGGTAAAAGTTTCTTGGTTTGTAATAGTAACTTTTGTGCAGTGTATAGTCAACTTTACGACAAGTTCAATAGGTAATTGATAAGAAAACGAATGTCAGATGTTATGGTCTATTGTCAATAACAAAACTGATAAGAAAAAGTTATTTAATTTTTGATTTATTGATGTTGGCCAATCAAAACAAGCCAATGTGTTGGCGGGAAAAATTAAGTTACGTTCCGTGTAATATTTCTGATTGTGTATTTCTTCACAGTTTTACTGGCTTTATTAATAATAATTAAAGTGGCTTAATTTAATAATTCTATGTGGTTCTTAAAGACGTATATGAAGTCAGTCTAAATTCAATTTAAAAATAGGTATTAACATAGCTAAAACCTTTTGTGAAACAAAACTACGAAAAAAAATCACGCACGCGCGAACTTGTCACAACAAGTTGCCGGAGATTTCAAAATACAATGGAGAATAGAATCAGTTTTGGCTTTCTTCGATTTAATCCTCATTTTGAGACCCAACGAAGCTATGGATAATCCGGTTTGTTTTTCCCAATATTTCGCAAATAAACAAAATGTGAGGTCATTTGGAAATTTAATAAACTGGAACATTTTGAAAAACGAAAATCAAGAAACTTTCTACAAACTTATTTTTGAAGATGTGTCCTTGGTGAGTGATTTGCCCCCTGATTTTATAAACATTCTAACTACTCTTAAAATGAACCTGAGGAATAAATCTAAGCTTGATTTCAAGAACTTCTTTCCTTTGGATGATAATGCTAATATTCCACAATTACAACCAGTAAACAAAGAATTTATTTTTAATAATTGTTGGAAAGCTATATGCGAAATATGTCCTAGAAACTTGTTTGGAAGTAATCAAAATAATAAGATATTTAAGAATGCAGTGCGGACTGTTATTTACAGCATGAAACGTCAACATTTTATGCTTGAAAAAATGATTTCAAAGTGGGACTTGGAAATTACACCTTGGAATTTTTTTCTCAATGGTAGTGCAAGAAGGATACTGAACAAAATCGTATTATGGATATTGAAAAATCTGTTATCATCAATAATTTGTTTAAACTTTTATGTTACCACATGCAAACTGGATGCAAATGAAAATAAACTTTATTATTTTTGGAAACATCAGTGGCAGAGTTTTTATGACAAACAAGTTTCCAAAATGATATTCACTAAAGTGATGGAGAAATGTGAACCCTTTTCACTAGGCAAAAAGTCAAAGAGAAACCACAGCCTTGTTGATAGAAGGAAATTAAAAATGTTAAAAAAAGATATTCCAAAGTTATACGTAACATTGAAGCCGAATAATGATTGCAGACCAATAGTTTGCTATAAGAATAATTCTCTGAGTAGTTCTGAAAAATATAAAATTAAGGACAGATTGAGATTTTTAAGATTACTTACTGATAAACCACTTGTGAAACTTGAAAACCAGTACAAAAAATTACATGCTAAATGGCTAGGTGCGAATAAGCCAAAGCTTTACTTTATTAAAACTGATCTCAGCAATGCTTTTGGATCGATAAATAGAGAAAAGTTATCAAAAATATTGTCAGAGAAACACATAAATTGCCAGAAGGCAGAAAAATGCTTGAATATGAAGAAAAAAATTGCCCAGCAATACCAAGACTTGGTTACAGAATTGCGAAAGCCTATTTTAATCCGTGCTGGATCTACAGTTTACGAATGGAAAGAAGGATTGGTTCAAGGATATAAATACTCTCCAGCACTCTCAGAACTGTACTACACATATTTGGATGAACTATACTTTTCTGATCATCTGAAAACTACTGACAATCAAGTTAAATTATTTATCAGAGTTGTTGATGACTATTTGTACATCACAGATTCGTTATCAGATGCTTCATCATTTTTGGATACATTGTCAAATTATAGAAATGTGAATTATGAAAAAACAGTGGTCAATTTTCCCCATGACAGTATAAAGCATAGTGGGGAAATATTTTTTCTTGGATATTGTTACAATACATCTACAATGCAAGTTAGTAGAGCCAGTAACATATTTGCTGGACAAATGTGCTACAAAATCGCATTTACAAGTGGATTTTCTGAAATACACAAGTTTATTGAGAGCCGAATTGGCCAGTCTGGCATTCAAATTAACAGCCACATTTTCAACTTGAACTACAATAATGAAGATCTAATATGGAGGCATATTTTTACCACTTTTTGTTTGTCTGCTAACAAATTGTGCACCATACTGGCTGTCCTATGTGATGAGCAAGAAATGAAGAATTTTCTGTCACTTTACAAAAAGAGGGTATCTGTGAAAATGAGCAATTCTATGATAGAAATGTTAATGAAGAATAAGCCCAGTGATTTTATGTTTGTGTACTGTATAAATCATTTTAGATATTTATCTTGGAAAGCTCTGTACTTATGTACAAAGTTAACACCAAAATGTACTGGGCTGGTACCATTTATAAACGATGAATTGGCGAAATGTAACTGTATATTCGGAAAATGGCGGGAACATGCAAGAAGAATCAATACAGATGGCGAATGTGGACGTAAATCGATCAGAGAAGTATGTCGAAGAAATGATTTAAAAATGATTTTTAAAGATTTCGATGTATTACCGAAAGGATTTGAATGTTATCATCATAAACGATTATTGTAAAAGGTGTAAATAAAAATAATTATTGTGTAAAATATTTTGTTTAATAAAAATATACATAAAGCTTATGATTCACTTGGACGGTAGAAATAAATGCTTAAAAATAATACCTAAATAATCTAGGCACACACTTGGACGGATGTGAGTTTCTAAAAGCTGCAACATTGCACAACAGTTACTTATTCTATGTCAGCTCAGTTATAAAAATAATATCATTATAGATCAGATCTAAATTAATTCACTCAGAGTGTTTGTCTTTATAATAGCATACCTACTTTGTGCTTATAAACTAAAATGGGCTTCTTTAAAGATGGAGCGCCATTTTCAACAATATTACATGCTTGAGAATGATCTGTTTCTTACATGATTACTAAGTTTGTCTAGTGTTTTCATTAGGCCTCATAATATCGTAGATTGTTGAATTGGCCATTACATGAAGTGGCCGTCCATTAAATAAAATAAAGAATGTAGCAACACTGAAAGCCCCTTTTTTAAATTATTACTAGTACTATTGCATACTGGTGTATAGTCTATTAGTACTACAGCTGCCATACTGTCAGACACAACTTAATATTCTATTTCTTCACTACGTAAAACTAAACTATCTCAACAACGCGCCTACAAACAGACCAATCGCTAACACATGTCCGACCACACCATTGCTGTAAGCGTGCGACAAAAAGTCGGGGTCTGACGCGACATAGTACGAGGCTTGAGGGGCATCGCAGGAAACAATTCTTGCTGCTCGTATAAGCGCAGGGCCGGCGACTATTTCTGCTGATCGCTTGCTGTGGCGTAGAGGCTTTAGACGCACTGCCACGTCGCTGAAGATCAAGTCAGAGTATGGCGGTAGCGAGTAGAACATGGAGAAACTGAAAGTAAAGTTTGGTTTAGTGTTTATGTCTTAAAACTGGGTTAGACTGTTGAGATAGTCTCTTAGGGCGGGATTCCTGGAACGTCTTTGTCTTTATCTTATGTGACTCAGGATGGCTGGACAAATCTTCAAAATAGCTCGCATTTAACTAGGTCAATAGGGCACTTTATGTGACGGCTAAACACCCTTATTTCAGAATTTGTGACGCTACAGAATCTTAGATGATCGATCGAAAACGTGTCCAGCCAGCTTGAAAAACCACTTTTCGCTGGTCTCTCAATCTCGGTAACGGAAGTGATTTTGACGACTTTTTGCATATCAACGGGCGTCACATAAATTTGTGATAGGCATCGAGCTAATAGTTTTGTGATGCGTACAGCGGTTTAGTAGAAAAATGCATAAATCTGTGTCCAGCACGTCCAGCACTCTCGAATTTACGTATAAAACTTCTGGCTGTCACAAATTCTGAAATAAGGGTGTTTAGCCGTCACATAAAGTGCCCTATTGACCTAGTTAAATGCGAGCTATTTTCAAGATTTGTCCAGCCATCCTGAGCCACATTTTATCTTGCCAAGCAAAATAAGGTTTCATACCAAAAAGAACATGAATTCCATATCAATCACTACATTTTATAAAACAAAGTCCCACGCCGCGTATGTCTATCTGTTCGCGATAAACTTAGAAACTACTGATCGAATTTTCATGCGGTTTTCACCAATGGACAGAGTGATTCATGAGGAAGGTTTAAGTGTACAATTTGTACCAGTGCGAAGCTAGAGTAGGTCGCTAGTAATGCACATATAATTATCATTTCACATCGCTAACTTTACTACCGAAGAAACACTTGTTCATATTCGTTTTTACGAAATAATTTTATTTCCATGCCAAAGTAAAGGCAAGCTGCAGTCTTAAGATCTCGTCCTTAGGCTAGGAAACGAAACGCAATTTTGCGCGCAAAACGTAATTAGACTAGGAAAGTGGGAATATACCACTGATCATGATAATGTTGCAGATGAGCGTTATTTGTCCAAAAATTTTAACTCGTTATGATGGTCCCCTTGTGTTACATCCTAAAAGAATAGTCCGTCAGTCAGATTGCCAAAAAATAATGGACACGTTTTATTCTTTTGTAAAATAAACAAAAAATAAGATCGATAGTGTGTTGAAAGGGAACCGCCCAATCCTGGCCATGTTTTGCCCATCAATGTGGTAAATACAAAAAAAAATACCCATTTAGTAACTAAAATATTTCTATTACTTATTTGAAATGAAAACTCCGAAATTAAAAGCCAATTTAATCAAGACACTCAATCGTTTATTGCCTTATCTAACACTTCCGGTTACTAGTCAATCCTGTCATTCAATAGTTAGCAAAATTCGATTTTTGGAAAATCTTTTTTTATTATGTAGTTGTATACATCGATTTTTCGATAAATCGATCTCGTATCAGCGGCATCCATACGTTAATAATAATCGTAATTAAAAACTGATTGACAATGACATTTCAGATTTTGTTTGGTGCTTTGCTCATGCAACTTGTGTTTTTTTTTGTCTACTGCGTTTTTATATTTGATTTGCCGACGACTTAATTACGATTATGGACCCTGTAACCAATCCCGATGACGACCCTGGCTTGTCATTGGATACCGGACAGTAATATTGTGCCCACATGATGACTATTGTGTGGTTTTTGGGCTGGGCAAGGTTTCAATCAAATATAAATCCCCCAGCCCAATTCTTAGATGACGAGCTAGTCATTTATTTAAATGAGAACGAATAAGAAATCAGAAAACTAAAATAGATTTTTTATTAACCACGAATTTTTATATATGATTTATAAATGTCCCACGGAGTTCTATATAAAAAATAGTGGTTGTTCCTTTATCTATGATGGCTATATGGTTTATCCCTAATGGCTATAATTGGTTTCTTTCATGGGCGTCACTTGGCTAAAACCTGTTTATCAAATGGGCATTTCCCTTTGCGTAACGTCACACCTACGTCAAAAATGTATCGCTTTTTACCTAGAAGTGTTGTAACAAACCCGAAACCCTTAACAATGATGCGTTTTATCTTTGTATTTTTTTAACTTACAGACTAAACAAAAAAGTAAAAAAAAAAAATGTTTTTTTTTTTAGTTATTTATTGAATTATTCTATTCTATTATTTTTGTACTCAGGAATTATCCCTATTGATTGCTTTGCTTACGTCCAACAATGAATTTAGGAAGAACACAGCAAAACTATTATTCTAAAACGCATTTAAAATATTTACCTGAACTCATCAGTAGTAACAGCGCCATAGAACTGCTGAGCGTACACCATGAGATTTGAGTAGGTGTCCAGCTCGGTATGGTTCGGTCTGCCCATCAGAACTGATCCGGGCACCTTGCCTAAGTTACAGTGCTTGTATTCATGCATCTTCGCGCGAGTGCCTGAAAATTAGATTGTGCTATTAGAATTAACCTTCAAAAATTCCATTTCAATAGGGTAAATGACAAAAAAATTATATATGGTCCGTCTGTCAGATTACCAAAAACACGTACACGCACGGACACGTATTTTTTGTCTCATAAACAAAGACTGACGACGATACAGTGCTTTGTAATTTAGCGTGACCACGGGGTCTCATCTCGAACAAAGAAAATTTAGTTCAAACAAATAAACAATAGAAGGCGTATTAGGCATCGATTTCTTATTGAAGTTTATGTAACATTAATATTTAAAAAAAAATATTGTAAAAACTGTATTTTCTTATTTAATAAACTACCCTAAGCATAAAATTGTGGAATAATTGGCTCCTAATTAAAATTTAGATGTTTATTGAAACGAATCCTTAGGCATTTATATTACATGTACCAAAAGATGGCGCTGTTTGAAGTTTTAGAGTTTATCCATTCGCCTCTTTAAAATTTGTTTAATGAAACAGTAAAACTGTTATGAAGTGCCAAAAATACTATATAGTAATGCCTCAATGTGTGAGAAAATATTGGTAAGACTTTATGTAAATTCATTCAACTTGCAAGCAGTCGCTGCTAACACCATCTAGCGAGGTGTAGAGGACGGGCCCGAACGAAGAACAAAAGTTGCTTGTGCAAGTCGAAAACCCGTAGTTACGGCGAAACCGTTTCTCTGTATGGGATGAGGCATCTGTACTCTAGTATTACATTATCTGTGCTACAAGTGACGTAACAAGCCCTCACTCCTGAACTTTGACGTTTTACCCAGGAATCATTACCAATGTAGCAACGCCATGTGGTCGTAATTAGATCGTCACTACATATGTACATAGTAAGTAACAACATTAGTTTACGTAATATGCTTTAGTGTATTATAATTTTCCAAATTATGACAAAAGGAATAACAGTGAATAAAGGTACACAAGGACAATGCCTTTTCTCTGTGTGGGCCGATATCCATCACTCTTACTGCGAGTTAGTGGATGTCACGTCCTTAAAGAATACTTAGATTCTAGGCTATAAAGCTAGGCTAGCCCATGAGGCTATGTGCGTACAACTCACACAGCCAGCGGATCCGATTATGACCCTTTTTCTCTTACGGGAGGCTTACATTGCCAGCTTAGCATTGGTAATACCATCGGCAGATAATGTTTTTTTAGTTCACTATATACTTTATTGTACACAAGACAAACATTTACAAAACAAGTGTACAATAGGCGGTCTTATCACACAGGGCATCTCTAACAGATAACTTTTGGATGGACTGAGAGAAAGATGTGGAATGTTGTCTATATCTTACCATCAGGACAGAGTAACTGCAAGTCGTCAGGCAGCAAGTCCCTGGCCCACCACTCGCGACGCCTTCCCGCGGAGACTTCGGCAGGTGCCGAGTGGCGCACGAAGGCGACGTCGCCGCCTCCCTCCACCATGCAGCGCACTGCGCCCACGTGACCGAAGTAGTCTTCACTGGCGTCGCGGCGGCAGCGTCTGTTCAGAAATCATTTTTCAAAAATAGAACAAGATGCATGTAGACAGTGGTTCCATAAAACAAATGCAATGACAGGAAAAATATCTGCCCAGGGGTTGAGGATAAATTCGAAACAGAGTTACCTCGCCCCTGGGCACTCGGGGCAGGGAAGGAACAGGGGTGGGTTTTAGTCAGTAAGAGTCTGACACTCCCTCCCGCTCCACCCTAGAGCGGGAGATGTCATTGGATGATTGCCCACCCCACAAAAAAAAAGGCAAAATATGGACTCTCGGCTGGGTGTTAGTTGTTGTACATCAGTTTTGTGATTAAAAAGCTCTATTCATGACTGTAATTTCTTTAGGCTGGGTGTTAGATTGCTGTACATAAATTTTGTGATTAAAAAGCTTTAGTCATGACTGTAATTTCTTAAAGTCAATGTCAATTTCCGGTATTGTTTCACGTTAAATTTTAAATACATACAATAACAATCAATCAAACAGTCGATCTGAAATTTATTTAGAGCAGTAATATAAAATTCTTGTTTGACTAAAATTCAAATCATTTATTTCAAAATAAACCATTTACAGGCCCTATTGAATTGTCAATAAGTCGGTCAGTCAGAAAGATGAAGCTAATTGCACATTCCAAGGAGTAGATCTCTATGGAGAAGAACGTGAAAGAAACTCCATGGACACTCTTTTAAACCATGTTATGTATTACAATAATCCTGGTTTCATATGTCTTGTTGCTTCTAATACATGAGAACAATATTAAATAAACAATTCATAAACAATACATAAATAAAAAAAAGATTAAAATAAGCCAGTGACAGTTGAGAGATGACCAGTCTCAACTTACTAATACGCGTTAGGCCCCTGGGGGTCGCGCAATAATAGACGAAACTAAAAAAAATAATTTTGTCTAGTTCGGTTCTGGACTCGAAATGTTGAACTTATCTACACTTACCTAAACGAAGCCCCATGGCACAGATGGCACAGGTTATCGTGCGGTACTGTACCGGAGTCGACATACTCTGAGCTGAGGGCACCGGGTGCGCACGACTTTGTGAAGTATTCTGCTGCTGCGTGGGCGCCGTCACAACCGTATGACCTGTTGTAGACAATTTAGTTGTAAAAAAACTTTTTTACAAAAAATCCAACCGATTTCCGTATTTTCTTTTTTGGAAGTCTGTTGTATTTTTTTTTAAGTTTTTTATTTTTTACTTTTTAGTTTTTATACCCCAGAACTAAAACTAGAATTGATAACCCCAATAACATGTAACATGGAATTTGAACATACTCTTAATTGGAGGAGACCAAAACGTCACCTATGTATACACATTTTTGTTTTTGTTGATTTTTTCAAAAAGCGCTAAAGCAATTTCTATAAAATTGATATGGGACCACCTCTGGCTGGAGTATACTATTTCGGATAAAAAAAGAATTTTGAAAATCGGTCCATAACTGACAGAGAAATCGACACAGTCGAACATAGAACCTCCTCCTTTTTGCGAAGTCGGTTAAAAATAGAGACTATGAATTCTCATTTTTAGGGTTCCCGTACCCGAAGGGTTCAAACGGAGCCCAATTTCTGCTACTCACGTGTACGTCTGTCTGTCACAAAATTATATTCCAAAGAATTTCCCATTGACGAACTTGAAATTTGGTGATAATGTTTATCATTCATCATCAGCCTTTTAATGTCCCCACTGCTGGGACACAGGCCTCCTCTCTGTGAGAGGGTGTGGGCCGTAATCCACCACGCGGGCCCAATGCGGGTTGGTGGATGTCACAAGTCTTCAAATTTTTTGTTCTAGGACATGCCGGTTTCCTCACGATGTTTTCCTTCACCGTTTTGAGAGCAGTGGTGATGAAATAATTTACACAAAGTAAAGCGCCTGCCTGGGTTTGAACTCACGAACTACAACTTGTAAGTCGCGGCCAATACCACTGGGCCACCACTGCTCTTGTGTTGTGTTTAATGTTTATCATTACGTATATTTTTCTAACAAATACCAATCTACTGATAAATCTGATTTTTTCTTTGAAATTCCCTCATTTGGTAGGTACGGAACCTTAAACGCGCGAAGTCCAACACGCACTTGGACGATGTTTTTATCGTGAAATACGCACTTTTACCATAAATTTAGACAAGCTTCTGTGTACGAAAGCTTATGAAACACGCCAAAATAATTAAAATATTTCGCATGACATTGGCTTGAGTGGCATTTGACATGGCGGAAGCAGCACATAGAATAGAACATCACAACGGTGCGAGAGTGAAATAAAATATACCAAATCTAATTACCTGATCCATCCATTAGAAATAAGGTAAGCAAGTGGGAACACCCATCCACCGGCGTGTCCCAGGCCAGTGTGACACGTATTCTTGCCGCGTAGGTACGTGAGGTCAGTGTCCGGGTCTTGTTCCTTCGCTACAGCTACCGCATAGTACCAGTTGTCTCCGCTTGAGTATATCTAGGGAATTATAGAATATTTTTATTTATGAGCCTTATGAAACGACCGTGTTTTTTAACCGACTTCGAAAAAGGAGGAGGTTCTATGTTCGACTGTTTTTTATGTACGAGTATGTCCACCGATTTCTCTGTCATTTGTGGACCGATTTTCTAAATTCTTTTTTTATCCGAAAGAATATACTCCCGAGGTCCTCATCATTTTCCTGCCCTTATTCCATGTTACTTGGGGTCGGCGCAACACGTTTTTTTCTTTAATTCTGTCCTGTCAGCCGTCACGTTATCACTAACTCCCTTTTATTTCATATACACAATCCATCCATGCTTTCTATGGCCTCCCTCTCCCTCTCCATCCATCAACATCTATATTTATAACTCTTTTAGTTACATGTATTTCATCCCTCCTCTTTACATGACCATACCAAGATAAGCGGTTCCCTTTCAACTTTTCGGTGACTGGCGCCACTTTTAAACTACTTCTAATGTACTCACTTCGCACTTTATCCATTCTCGTTACTCCACACATCCATCTCAACATTCTTATATGCGCCACATGCAATCTTTTTTCATCCGTCTTTTTCACAGCCCAACATTCTAACCCGTACGACAGGCTAATCACGGACTTATAGATTTTCCCCTTTAACTTAAGGGGCATCCGTCGGTCGCAAGTTGTTCCAATGACCTGTCGCCATTTCATCCATCCTGAGTTGATCCTGTGCGTTACGTCTCGGTCTATATCGCCATCCCCCTGAACAAGCGACCCGAGGTATCGAAAGTCGGAGCAGATCGGTATAGGCGTTCCGATGAGAGCTACAGGCATAGGACTAGAGAGACCGCCGAAATCGCAGACCAGATATTCCGTTTTGGTTCTGCTCAATTTCAGGCCCACACCCTCCAGTCATTGCCACCACGCCTCCAATCTGCGCTGAACCTCAAAGCTGCTTTCGGCAACCAGCACAATGTCATCAGCAAACAGCATACACCAGGGAGCCTCTTCCTGTATGTCCGACATCAGAGCGTCCATTATCATCAGGAAGAGGTAAGGGCTGAGAGCCGACCCCTGGTGCAAACAGACCGCTACACTGAAACTGTCAGTAGTGCCCACTGCAGACCGGGCTTGGGTACTGCATCTACTGTACATCGCTCGGATCAACTGCACATACTTCCCAGGCACACCTTTCTCCTTAAGGGCCCACCACAAAACCTCTCGAGGCACCCGGTCATATGCCTTTTCGAGGTCAATGAACACCATGTGCAAGTTTTTATGCACAGCTCTGTATTTTTCGCACAGCTGGCGGATAGCGAAAATGGCATCCGTTGTACCCCGACCAGGCATAAAACCGAACTGGTTTTGTGAGATTTCACTCTCTTCTCTCAGCCGCTTTTCAATAACTTTTTCCCATGCTTTCATACTATGTGACATTAGCTTTATTCCTCTATAGTTGTTGCACTCCAGCACATCACCTTTGTTCTTGAAGATGGGCACCAACGAACTGTTGCACCATTCATCAGGTATGGCTTCTTCCAGCAACAACTTATTGAAGAACAAAGTTAACCACGTCCATCCATCTACCCGTAATGACTTCCACACTTCAATTGGTATTCCGTCTGGACCAATTGCCTTACCATTCTTCATTCCATTCACTGCTATTCTCACTTCATCCACACTGACCATTCTCACTAACCCCTCATTCATTGGTTTATTCTCTACAACACCACTCCAGATATTTTCCTCATTCATCAATCTTTCAAAATAGCCCTTAGATCTATCCTTAATCATTTCATCCTCTGATAGAAGCTTTCCAGCTTCATCCTTTACACATCTTATTCGACTAACATCCTTCGCCTTCCTCTCTCTGGCTCTAGCAAGCCGCTACAGATCTTTTTGGCCAGCTGGACTGTCCAGTGTATCGCACAGTTTGTCCTGAGCTTTTGCTCTCGCTATTGCCACGGCTTTCTTAGCTTTTTTCTGTAACGCATCATACTCGCTATTTTTTTCAGCTTTCAAACTAACGCTTTCCAGTTCTACACTCTGCCATTCCTTGAATTTCTTCTTTTTTTCCTTCAACACTTCCTGTATTTCTGTAGACCACTACCATGTATCCCTCTCTATTGTGCCCCTTCCATTTGTCTCTCCCAAGATATCCTTCGCTGCATCCCTAATACACCCAGCTATTTCATTCCAGCTTTGATTTACACTTCGATCATTCATGTCTCCCATTTCTATAATTTTGTCTACTACGAGCTCTCTAAATTCCTTCGCACAATCATCATTCTCTAGCATATGCCATTTTATTTTAGGAGGGGGACGCTCTTTGCTTTTTGTACACTGTGTTTTTATCGCTAATACCATAACCAGGAGCCTGTTCTGTGAGACCAAGTCTTCTCCTGGCAGCACTTTGCAGTCTTTGACGTGCCTAACATGGTTGCGCCTAACTAGAAAATAGTCAATTTGGGTCTTGTGGTTACCACTTTTGTATGTGAGTAGGTGTTCATCTGTCTTCTGGAACCAAGTGTTGGCTACTACCAGATCAAATGCGGTAGCAGATTGCAACAGAATATACTCCCGAGGTGGACCCATATAAATTTTATCGAAATTGCTTTCGCGAAAAACTGAAGAAAACCGAAAAATACGTGTACCTCGATGGCTTATTGGTTTTCTCCAATTATGAGTATGCTTAAATTCCACGTTCCATGTTATTGAGTTTTGAGTTCTGGGGTATAACAACTAAAAAGTGAAAAATAAAAAACATTTTTACAAAAAAAAAACAAACGACTTCCATAAAAGAAAATACACTACAAATTAAAAAAAAAAAGACCTGTGGCACTCGGAGACTGTCGCGGTAAAGCTATTGCATGGCATTTTTTATCAACTTATGCAATTATAATTATTTATTTTATTCATGTGTGTTTTTACTTATGTACGCACGTAAGAAGTTACACTTCTTTGGCGTAACAAGATAAATATCATCATCATCATCATCACCACCATCATCATCATCATCATCGTCATCATCATGATCATCATCATCATCATCATCATCACCACCATCATCATCATTATCATCATCATCATCATCACCATCATCGTCATCGTCATCATCATCATCATCATCAATATCAACAACACAATATCATCAAAAGTTCTGCTATTCATCGATAGATGGCAAAACTAAAAAGTACCACCGCTGTGCCGGCCGGAGTGGGGGGTGTTAGGTTATTTTCGTTACGGAATTTCTGGATTCGGTCTCCACGCTCAGGGCCCGCGATAGAAGCTATGCAATAGCTAAAAACAAATTTAATTTCGGAAGTCGGTGTCAAATAACGAAGAAATAAAATACAAACACCGACTTCCGAAATTAAAGTTATGTTTTAAATTTCTTGTGTATTTTCTTTTTTGGAAGTCAGTTGTTTTTTTTGTAAAAATATTTGCATTAAATGGCCAACTTTGGCGTCCTTATTCACAGTGTGAGATAGTGAGTTATGTTACCTCCTGCATAAAGGGCACAAGGCGGTGCATGTTAGCCGCGTGCAGCATGTCTGCCGCGTCAAAGAGCGCGAAGTCCGCCGCGCCTTCCGCGATGGCGCGCTCGCAGTGCCGAGTGCTGTGGCCGCGCCAGCAGATCAGTGTGGGGGAGAGGAATGCTGCTTTTAATGCAATCTGCAATAAAAACGAGTCACTACAGTTCTAGGTCTGCCCTGGATATGTAACTTCGTGTTTGCCCTGGGCACAGATAATATAATACTAGCGTACAGATGCCTCATCCCATACAAAGAAACGGTACCGCCGTAACTACGGGTTTCCGTCTGGCACAAGTAACTTTTGTTCTTCGTTCGGGTCCGTCCTCTACATCCCGCTAGATGGTGTTAGCAGCGACAGCTTGCACGCTGATTGAATTTACTTAAAGTCTTACCAATATTTTCACACACATTGAGGAATTATTTTATAGTATTTTGGCACTTTATAGCAGTTTTACTGTATCAACATATGTCACTATTCAAATTTTAAAGAGGTGAATGGATAAACTCTAAAACTTCAGACAGCGCCAGCTATTGGTACAAGAAATATAGATGTCTAAGGAATCTTCTAAATTTGAATTACAAGCCAATTATTTCACAATTTTATGCTTAGGACAGTTTATTAAATAAGGAAATACAGTTTTTACCATATTTATTTTCAAAATATTAATATTTCTTAAACTTCAAGAAGAAATCGATGCATATTACGCCATCTATTGAGATTTATTAGAACTAAATTTTCTTTGTTCGAGATGAGACCCCGTGCTGTGCCAACCTAACCTAACTTAATATTTGCATGCTACGATGTAAGCAGAACATGTATGCTCTTTAATGATTTCTTTTTAAACAACTTATACACCATGTTTTATGCAAATAAATATTATTATTATTATAAAAGTGCTTGGTTGTTCTGGGTACGTAACTTCGTGGTGGCCCTGGGTATAGAAGTTCACGGTCGCTCTGGATGTAAAAGTTCCTTGTTGCCCTGGGTATGTTGGTTCGTGTCTGCCCTGTGTATGTAAGATCGTGGCTGCCCTGGATATGTAAGTTCAAGGCTGCCAAAGGTATTATACCTTTAGTTAGCGGTTGCCCTGGGTTTGTAAGTTCGTATATGCCCTGGGTATGTTAGTTCGTGTCTGCCCTGGGTATGATAGTTCGTGTCTGCCCAGTATATAAGTTCGTGGTTGCTCGGGGTATGTAAGTTCGCGGTTGCCTTGGGTATGTAAGTTCGTGTCTGCCCCGGGTATGAAAAGTTAATGGCCGCTCAAGGTACAAAAGTTCGTGTCTGCCCTGTGTATGTAAGTTCGCAGTTGCCCTGGGTATGTAATTCCGTGTCAACACTGGGTATGAAAAGTAAATGGATGCCAAGGCACAAAAGTTAAAAATTAATATTAGTGTAAGTAAATTAGTGGCTATTCTGAGTACTTGTACGCAAGTTTGTGGATGCCCTGTGTAAGTTAGTTTGTGGATGCTCTGAGTATGTAAGTCAGGGTTCTGCACGTGTCGCTAATAAATGCGAAAAAGAGTTACCGCGGCCCTTGGCACAGACAACTGAAGGAACAAGAGTGGGTTTTAGTCAGCAAAAGTCTGACACCCCCTCCAACTCTACCCAGAGCGGGAGAAAACAATGTATGATTTCGCAAACTCCAAAAAAGGGGTCTACCCTGGACAAAACTGTTCGAGGCTTTCCTGCTATAAATTAATTAAGGCTCACGACTTCTTACCCTCATCTTAAGACACTTGTCCATCTCCTGATCACTGGTGACACATAGCGTGGCTCGCTTGATGGGGCAGTCTCTGATGGCGAGCACCGCGTTCTCTGCTTGTGCTCCTACGAATTTGTTGTTTAGAATGTGTTTGGCAGCTTGTTCTTCTTCTTTTAGTATGCGGAAGTTTACTGTTGCGTCCTGTAGACAAAAAATGGAGTGGTTATTTTATGCAAGTCATACCATCTGAAACTTAGCAAAAGTTTCAGATGGCATGACTTGGCAATTGGCAAAATGATTTTACAAACTTCAAGTTAAGGTGGAAGCGCCAGGGTAGCCCACGAAATTCAAATTTTCTTACGTTTTTTTGCAATTTGCAGGTCAGTGTCAGGTTGTATCTTGGTCAAAATTTGATTCGCGGCCGTAGCAAGTATGTATTTATAGAATTATAATAATTAAAATCATCTATACAACTCTTTCAGTGAGAATTGATGCCAAATGTATTTCATGAAATCATGACATTTGGCATCAATTCTAAATGAGACAGTTGTATTGATGATTTTAATTATTACAGTTATGTAAATACGTGCTTGCTACCGCTGCGAATCGTATTTTGACCAACATACAACCTGGTACTGACCTGCAAATTGCAAAAAACGTAAGAAAATTTGAATTTCGCGGGCTACCCTGGAGCTTACACCTTAAGTAAACTTAATTAGGTAAACGCATGATCAAATTAAATTATCTGTATTTTTGGGAAATAAAGATACTTATTATTATTTATGTGCTGGGGTGAAGTTAAAAAAAAAAACAATTCATACCTGCAGTAACAAATCCGTAGTCTCATTGGATCTGAAGAGTTGGAACAGCGATTCAATAGGTTGTCCTGAAGAGTCTACACGAGTCTTGAACGGCGGCATGGTACTTGCTCTGGAAAAATGAAGACATTATGAACTTGCGGCGACATCTATACCGCTACATACGAACTACAAAGAGACCTGATGTCATACAAATCCTATATCGCGCAATCGAAGTTCTTCGCGCATTTGAACATCAACAGCCCGAAAACAACCATCGGGCTGTTGCCCACCAGACAACACCCGTTTGGGTGCAAGATCCTTCTTTTTCTATGAAGGCGGGACTTAACACCCTGTTCCGCATATCTCTATAAAAAATCTGCCTAGCCTTTTCCCAACTATCTTGGGGTCGGCTTCCAGTCTAACCGGATGCAGCTGAATACCAGTATTTTACATGGAACGACTGCCTATCTGACCTCCACAACCCAGTTACTGGTTAGCACGATACCCCTTGTTAAGACTGGTTGTCAGACTGTCGGACTTCTGACGACCCATAACGACTGTTAAAGATCCACGATTGACAGACGGGACCAACGGCTTAACGTGCTTTCCAAGGTACGGAGGCGTCTCGGTATGTAAAGATGGTCACCCATTCATGGACCAACCCCGGCAAGCGTAGCTTAACCTGACGGATCGACTCCTGCGGCTAATATTACTTTAGCTACGAACTCCTCTATATACATTACAACACTCATTTATATATTAGTTGTTGTCTCTGTTGAACGGGTCGAAGGGATAGCGCGACGCCTCGGAGGTCGAGTACAGATTGAACGGGTCTCCGGATTGGAACACACTCGTCGTGTAAAAGTACTTTAAAATACTCACTTATTATTCATATCTTCTTCATACTCATTCGGTCGGTTGTTGTTATTGAACTTGTCCTTGTTGAACGGGTCGAATGGATAGCGCGACGCCTCGGTGGTCGAGTACGGATTGAACGGGGCTCCGGATTGGAACGCACTCGTCATGTTGTAGTTGCGGTTCAGTGGGTTTGGCTCTCCGTAGAGTTGGAACATCACTTGGAGGAGCATTTGGTATCTGTTTGAGAAAATATACAAGTTAACAAAAATGTTTATTTGACATATTATAATTACTGAAGTATTTTTTTTATACATGTATATTGCAAATGCACTTTATGTTAACTCCCAAACAAGGCCGGTGCTTGTATTTGGGCATGTAATTCAACCATAATATTCATTTATACAAAAATATATCTTTTGATGAGTTTACCAAAGTTTACCCAACTTTATCATGCTATGTTATCATGCTATGATAAAGTTGGGTCACGACGAACAGTTACAGAGATAACTAAAACAGAGTAGTGTGCATGTTTACTAAAATTACAGAGACAATGGGCAATTTCAGATTTGTCTCTGGAATGGCAACACATTCTTCATATCTTTGGTATTGCAGAGGTTCATTATAAGTGGTTGTGACCACAGATTACACAGGCCGGAAAAAAAGAATCGGGAGCGAGGGGGTTGCCATGTGCTTCCAATCAGTTTTGGTTCGCTGAATGCAAATCTGTTCACAGATTAACTTTGTCACGTCTCTAGTTCTTGGGATATTGCTACTAAAATAAAATATAATAATAATAAATAGTCGTTACCGCCAACGGCCTGATGGCCAAGAGCCTCGACGGCCACTTGTCGAAGTTGTCGTTGCGCGGTTGGATCAAGGGTCTGATACAGAAGGCAGTTCTACTCGATACGGCTCGTATTGTGAGGTTCCTGTCTCTGAAGCCCTAACCACCGGTAGCTTGGACCCTGTTCCCGACACCGGTATACTACTATTTTTATCATTTTAAATGTTTTTTTTTTTGTATTATTTGTAAGAAATATTTAAAATTATAATTTATATGTATAGAAAATAAATAAACGGAATAATAATAATAATTTTATTTCAATAATCGTTTAAAATGATAGAAATATCTTATAGGCTATAATTTCCTTATACAAATGTATTAGACACCTGTAGCCGAATTAAGCAAAAGCCTGTATTTCGGCTATCAGCGCCAAACCTTCAGATATTAGATACTTAAAAATAGCCATCAAGTAGAGATGTAAACATTTTGTACATTAAAAAATATATATATGGTCGAATTGAGAACCTACTCCTTTTTTAGTCGTTGGTTAAAAATAAAGTGATGGTAAATAGCATAATAATTCGATAGAATAAAATTTTATAATCATTCAATGCAATATTATTTTCAGTTTGCCAAAAAATAAATTAAAATAAAATCTGCAGTGTGTGTGTGTCCTCTCTTTGTCTTATATGATTATGTGTGTGCGTGAATATAAGAGAGATATAATAATAATTTTTTTATAACTAAAAAAAACCGGTGCATGGCTTTCCTTTTACAATATAATTTAAACGAATTTTTTTTTTCAGCCTGTTTTGTCCCTCTGCAAAAAGCCGGGTTTTTACCTTCCAAACCTCTCTATTTTGCGTTAGAGTGGACCAATCCTGCCTGTAGGCGTCCAGCTCGTCCCGCTATCTTCACCTTTTTTTTGGAGAATGGGAATGCATAAGAGGAAGTCTGAAAGTGGCACCGCTGACTGAAAAGTTGTGTGGAAATCGGTTGTCGTGGTATGGGCATGTGATGCGGAGGAATGAAGAAAATGTCGTGAGGAAAGTCTTGTGTATGGATGTGGATGGCTATAAGAGTAGGGGAAGGCCAAAGAAACGATGGTTGGACTGTGTGAAAGAGGATATGGGTAAAAAAGGGGTGACTACAGAGATGACGACTAATAGAGGAGTATGGAAGAAAAAGACATGTTGCGCCGACCCCAAATAAATTGGGATAAGGGCAGGAGAATGATGATGAATGGGAATGCATCAAATGACTTCACTCGCTCTGGGTGGAGCGGGAGGGCGTGTTAGACTTTTACTGACTAAAACCCACCCTTGTTCTTTCAGTCGCCTGTGCCAAGGGCCGCGGTAACTTTCTTTCGAAATTATCCGCGACCCCAGGAAGGCGCCATCTTCGGGGGTTTGCCGTTATGTCGTGATAACGAACGTATATTTGAAATAAAAAAAGATATCTAGATTTTCTTATTTGAGCGCCAACAAAAATGTCTTCCTATATTTTGGCCTCACTTATACGTGAGAATTGCATCGACATTTGGAAATCATGACTACATATTTGGATTCACGATATACATTGGTTTGTTCTTATTTTGATGCCGGCCAGTGTTATCACCGAGGTCAATAATCATGATGCATGGCAATATCTACAACAACCGTCACTTGTAGTAGTTACTATTCCAAGCACAAGGCAGATCGTTTCATAAGAACCATACATTATGATAATATCAGTGTCCTCCTCCCCTTTTAAAAAAAACAACCGACTTCCAAGAAAGAAAATAACACAAAAAAAATTAAAAACAACTTTAATTTCGGAAGTCAGTGTCAAAAAATAACGAAGAAATAAAATACAAACACCGAGTTATTTTTTAATTATTTTTTTTTGGAAGTCGCTTGTTTTTAGCCGAATGACATCCACTATTAGTCATATGCCTTGCCCAATCGTCCCCATCGACGGGTACAGTCCTCGCGGCTTTCACCAAGTCATCAGTGAATGTACTAGATTCTGGCTTTCAAGAGTTGCAGTGGTTGGGAATAGTGTGATGGTTGGTTGAAACGTAAGTGACTTACTTCTTCCTCTGTGCCATAGACACTGCACTGCTGGTGACTATAGCGTCAGCGGGCACGCGGCCCCAGTTGCAGTTCTCCGAGTCCGTCACCGGGCGCCGGGTGCCGTCGCGGCAGATCAGCTCGAACTGATCTTCTGTTACTCCACCTACAGAGAAAAAGAGTAGTTAGTCATATTGGAAAGGACTATCTATAAAGGGTGTAGTCATATTTTAAATTAATACTGTTTTATATTTTTAATTCCCAAAAATAAAACTGGTCTTTCAAGTTATCATCAGCTGATCAAAATTTGTGTGGGATGTCCAATTTTTTTTTCAGTAGGAAGAATTAGTGACTGCTATTTAATTTTGGCGAGCGAAGCTAACAAAGGCAGCGCGATAACTACAAACATTTGTTGTGAGCACAATGTTAGCCTAGCTGCTCTTGGCAGCCATCTTTGAAAATATCTTGCGATCGGCCCAGATTTCTCTAGACAATAGGCTAGTTTACTAAAAAAAAAATCTGATTACTCCGTCAGTTAGATTACCAAAAAATATTACACGTTTTTTTTTTGTCACGTAAACAAAAAAAAAAAAACAACCGACTTCCAAAAAAAAATACACTAAAAATTTAAAAATAAATTTAATTTCGGAAGTCGGTGTTTGTATTTTATTTCTTCGATATTTGACACCGACTTCCGAAATTAAATTTATTTTTAAATTTTTAGTGTATTTTTTTTTTGGAAGTCGGTTGTTTTTTTTGTAAAAAAGTTTTTATTTTTCGCTTTTTAGTTGTTATACCCCAGAACTAAAAACCCCAATAACATGGAACGTGGAATTTAAACATTTGGAGAACACAAAAACGTCATCAAGATATGCGTATTTTTCGTTTTTGTTCAGTTTCTCAAAAAGCACTAAAGCAATTTCGATAAAATTTTTATGGGACCACCTCGGGAGTATATTCTTTCCGATAAAAAAAGGATTTTGAAAATCGGTTCACAACTGACGAAGAAATGCGCGGACATACATAACAAAACATAGATACCGTCGAACATAGAACCTCCTCCTTTTTCGAAAGTCGGTTAATGAGGACGATACAGTGCGTTGCAATTTTGCGTGACGTCACACCTCGATACAATTTGTACCGTTTAGTGACAAGCCCCCACTCCTGACTTTGATGCGTTTTATCTTTGTCATTTTTTATTAGTTTGATAAAGCAAAAAATACGTGGCCAATATTTTTTGATAATCTAACTTACGAACTAAATGGAAATATTATTTTTATACCCAGTAAACATCCCTATTGACGCACTCTGCACTGATATGCAAAATGGACGTAGAATTGCGGCCACTAGCCCACAATATATTATAATACAATGCTGCCGATTCTGTTGTGCACGAACTAAACTTAATTTAGGCTATTGCTATCTTTATCTCTGTAACAAAACAAGAAAGAGACGGACTTAAATTAAAGCTGTAAAATTTTGTTGAACTAATATTTCCATACAAATTAAGGGTACACGAAAAGACATGTCGACTAAAAACACGGTGAAGCGCAAGGCGTAGACTTGACATCTCTAACTTAGTTCATAGTTTTAGCCGTCCTTGTCTCGCACTGCCTTTTAGTAAAAGATAGCGACTCTCTAATTTTAATTTAGTTATGGAACAAGAGAATTGGCACCAATGTGTAGGCTATGCGCAAAGTCGATAATCTTTTGCCTTAGATTGTAAACAGAGCCATGTTTTTATAGTGTAACTTTATGTATTAGAAGCTGCTGCAACATCTATCCATAAACTATATAAATGGCATGTGCAAATGCCATTTGGTAGACTAGATACTCATAGGAAAATAAAGTAAAACTTAAATGTTACTTTATTTTCTTATAATGATTCATCGTTATCATCATTTCAGCCGAAAGACGTCCACAGCTGGACATAGGTCTGGACCGGTGCTGTGCGTCACGCATCCATCAGATTCCCGCAAGAGTGTTTATCGGTCCACCCTATCGGAGGCCTTCCAACGCTGCGTCTTCCGGTAAGCGGTAGCCACTCCTGAAGTTTTTGGCCCGGCTTTTAATGATTATTCTGCAATTATTACTGTACTAACCAAGTATCTGATGTGAAAGTAGGGCGTGTTGTATGGTGGTGTCCCGAACAAAGGCGATATCTCCAGAATTGTTCGCGATCAGACAACGCAGGGCTCCTTCGTAGCCCGCGTAGGGGTCTGCGAGGGTGCATCGTATGCCCGCGCCGCCGGTACACAGCTTGCATAGCCTGGGGAGAGGGAAAGTAAGTTAGGTGAAGTTTGTTTGTATTTATTTAGAGGTAAATGGTCAAAATCAAAAGTTATTTATTCAACCTAGGCTGAAAACACTTTTTGAACTGTGATGTTACAGATATGTCATTATTGGACTATTGAGATTTAATCAATTTCTTTGAGTGGATTATTTTTAGAAGTAAGTACTAATTTTCTGACTGTTCTGCGGTGAGAAGGATTATGTGTCCGTCACTGCATACCACAGCGTTGTGTGTTTCTAATCAAGAGACCAGCGTTTGAATAAATACCTAATTATTTCTCATCATAGCACTCTAAAATTATGATATGCTGATGCATAGAAAAATAGGGATTACTTACTTGTCAGAATTATCACCAATAGGATTGTACATGTCTTTCAATGAATTAGGAGCACAGGAGTCGCCAAAGAACTCTATTGCTGATTTGACATGGTTGTTGCAGTCTGTTATTTTGAGGCCTCCTTCTTGCATTAGCTGTTAACAAAAACTTAAAAGTAAAAACATTTTTTGAACATGCATTTATGAATCATAAACAAAATTTCGTGTCTGTGCTGTTGAAGAGTTCCTCTATCTGGAGCTAATTCTGAATGTCGATTGAGGTCATGCTTACCATAAAATACATTGTCATCGGAACTGAAGCGACTTGTAAAACTTCAACTCTGTAGGATAAGAGGAAGTGGTTCTAATTCAACTTGCAAATAGAAGGTAAAGAAAAAAAATATAAAGCACACATTTTTGCTCCTAAAATGGAGAATTTGCACCAGAGAATTTGTCACCATCACTACAAAGTCATTATTTCTTTGCCAAGCTGTTATAAAGGCAGTGAACTCTGAGTTTATGGCTGACCCCAAATAAATTATGATTGTAATGAGTCCTTTGTCAAAAAAAAAAAAAATTCAAAAAACCTGACTGTAAAAAACAACTAGAAACTTCCAAACAAGTCACTTTTCAAGCAGTCTGAAGCAGTTGGTGGCAGTTATTTTAGTTCAATGGTTGATTTCATGCCACCAACTGCATCAGGCTGCTTGAAAAGTGACTTGTTTGGAACTTTTTAGTTGTTTTTTACAGTCGAGTTTTTTGAAAATATCCATTTTTTTATATTCTGCATTTTTGTGAGTAATATTTTTGGAATCGCCTTCTCGAACCCTTTATTTTGATACCCCACTTTCATTTTTTTCTTTTTCACAATATGGCGTCTGGTTGTCGCCATATTGTATTTTGATTACTATCATGTAGCACTCACAATATTAAGGCCAATCAATTGACGTAAGAATTATCAAAATCGGCCCCGGCGTTTGGTCTCTTTAGTGCCAGAAAGGAAAACACATACATAGCCTGATAAACACATTACCCTCCCTTGCGTAGCGCAGTCGGGTAAAAAGGATAACAATACAAGACTGAGTCACATTCTGCCAGGGTCACGGAAGTGATTGAAGGATTCACCGCGGCCCTGGTACAGGTAACTGAAGGAATACGGGTGGGTTTCAGTCAGAAAGAGTCTGATATGCTCCACCTAGAGCGGGAGAAGTTATTTGATGATTTCCTACGTTATAAAAAAAATTACTGAGTTACATAAAATATTAATATTAAAATCAACTTACAACATGTATCGGCATCACCCAGCCAGCTAGCGCTCCGACGCCCGGAAAGCAGGCCTTTGCCCCGCGTAATGCACTAAGCCCATACCCAGGCTGTACGTTAGGTAGAGCACCTTTGCGGACTATTGCGATGGAGTACTGGTAGGGCTCCCCACGTCCATATAACTGTGGTAAAGAATGGTAACTGCAGATTTAGGCACTCCGACATATTGTTATAGTATTGATTACAAAAATATTTAATTAAATACTAGCAATCAAATATTTTATTTTCCTATTTTTAGAATATGTTCATGACAACAAAAAAACAGTAGACCTTGTAATTAGGCTCAGAAAGGACAAGAATATACCCGGGCCTGCGGACGGCAAGTAATGGGTAGCTCGTCGTCCGATCAGCACCAGGCCCGAGAGTCGACGGCGCGTAGTGTTCCACGCGCGCCTCAATGAGTTGTCAGCAATCAAGACAGGGACCGTCATGGCCGATGCCTGACCAGGGGTTGTGGATAAATTCGAAACAGAGTTACCGCACCCCTAGGCACTCAGGACAGGGAAGGAAAAGGGGTGGGTTTTAGTCAGTAAGTCTGACACGCCCACCCGCTCCACCCAGAGCAGGAGATGACATTGGATGATTTTACAACACAAAAAAAAAGGACAAGGATATTATTCGATATGATTATCTAAAATAAGTGATAAATTGTTTTGCTGCACCAATATATTTGTTAGTATAACTTAATACTGTATGTTTCCTACTACTCTCACAAATGTTGTCTATTTCTCTTTTTTCCAGCTCTAACTGGCAGGAATGCTGGAAGAGATTTCTTTAGAAATAAGCATCACCTTTGTACCTATTTTTCTGAATTTTAAAATAAGTTGATTAGAAATATGATCAAAACTAAATAAAAAAAGCTAAAGCAATAAAAAAATAAGTTTACCTCCTGTAGAATAGGTACAAGGGAGTGATATCTGCCAGCGACATATACTTCACCAGCATCAAGACCAAGCAGCGATGCCTCTCCTCGGTCCACCCATGTCATGCATTCTTCTGTGTCAAAAGCCTGCAAATGAATTAAACAATGAGAGTTTTATTGTAATAGCTTTTTGTGGTAAACTGCTGAATAAGCCATAAAGTAAATAGAGCAAGATATCTAGATCTTATTGTGAAGAGAATCTAGATTTCCTTTTATAGAACAATCAATTTCTAGAATGAGAAAGTTATCTAACAAATGTTGGAGAAAGGTCACTACAGTATTGTATCGGGCATTCTGAAAGAAAACATTATTTATTTATTATATACTTTATTGTGCACCTCATAACGAGCACAGGACAAACATTAACAAAATAAGTGTACAAGGGTGGTCTTATCACATTGGGCAATTTCTTACAGAACAGACAACTTTTGGATGGAGTAAAACAAAAGGACATAGATTTAGGGCTATCAGTGTACAACATAAATAATATAAATTAGACATAACAATATAAAATACATACATACAATACCAAATAATATACCAATAATATATCAAATATACAATTGAGAAAGGACAGAACACAAATTATGAGAGGCACAAGCACAATCTATTAATATTAGTGTATTTGGCCTACTATTAAGAGTTTGTATCACCAGCTCAGATTTTTTAATTATCCACAGTAAAGTGCAAAGACAGCACCTTAATGCTCTATTTATCCAACTGCCTCCGAAAGAAGGTTATGTTTTTGATGTCTTTAGCACGCCCATTAGGCTAAACGGCTGGATGGATTTTAACAAAAAATGAGGTATTAGATTAGTCTTGACCCTATGACAATGACATAGGCTATAAGAATTTTGAAAAAAAAAAACAAAAAACAAATTGGTGACTGCTATCAGCCCCCCTAGCCATATTACATTTCTATTATCGTTTACGCTAACGCTTAGAACAAAATGTATGGCAATGACATTACCTGCGTAGATAAGTGTCACGTGACTTATCGCAGGTAATGTCATCGCCATACATTTTGTTCTAAGTGTTAGCGTAAACGATAATAGAAATGTAATATGGCAAGGGGGGCAGGTTAGTGTAGTCATACTTCTTTGTGATATGGTCACGTAGGGTATGAAAATAAAAAGCTTGAGGAGACAATTCCAAAAATATAACCCACTGAAATGTAGGAAATAAAGAAATTCATAACAAAATGACTGAACTAAAATGAATCCTACCAACTGCATCAGACGGCTTGAAAAATTTTTTGGAACTTTTTAGTTGTTTTTTTTAATGTTTTTTTATTATTTTTTCCCCTTAAAAACCTTTTAAAACAAACCCAACTCACCCTCTTACACTGTAGCTCAATAAAATCCTGTCCAAACAGTCCCTTATCCTGCAGTACAGACTTGGACAGCTTCTCACACTTCTGCGTCTCTAGTAATGATGTGGTGCACCAAGTGATGACATCCTGTCCTTCCACTTTAGGTATTTTGCCTATGCCATTGACATTCTCACTGCCATAGACACTGGCAGATGTAGTACCTGAAAAAAAAGGTTTTTTTTGTACAAAGAGGTGTTTGGAAGATGGGAAACATATAAACATCACTAATGTTTAATGATATAGCTATTGTACTTTTATGGGTATTCTTATTTTTGTCTCCTTAATAATGAAATTAGAATCTTACTGTAATACTACTAATTTACAACTTACTTAGTTGTTTAGTTTTAATTCGTCTACGATAGTAACAGTATAGAAAAGCTAGCGCTCATAGGCTTGGTGTAACATGCCGATAAAGGTTTGTTGTTTGCAACTTTACTTAATTATTTATTATATGATGCAAAAGTTAATCGGCTATTCGGCTATCACCACCTGTTTCATTAAATTCAATGTTATAATGATGCTATATACTAAAAATAACTAGAAATTCACTTGTAAATAAATTGTTGTCGAAACTTTGTTGCCATGTTTTATACGCGATTATACTTACCAATAAGAATGGGCACAAGTGCTGAAATCACGTAAATATCCATATCTACTAATATTTACGGATTTTTCAGTCAGCAAACCACTATTTCATAATGAATTTTCGTTAAAATTAATAACTTTAGGACACACCCCAGCCGCAAACACACAAAAGTAGGTAAGTATTATAAGTATCAAAACGAATTTTATTTGATTGATGATTTTCACAGTGTTACCATCATGGAAAAAAGTATTATAAAAATAATGATTTCATTTTTATCCTTCACAATAGTATTTTATTCACTGAATTACTAGGTCTGCTATAAAACAAAAATACGAATAACTATTTTGCTAGGAAACTATTAACCCTCTTCAATATTTTTCGTAAAATCTCCAGATCAACCACTATGAGATCAACGCAAGATTGATTGCGTTGCGGAGCGAGCATTGACATATAAAATGTCAATGGGAGCGAGTAGCTGAAGCTGTCAAAATCAAAATGTAAAATCGCAAAAAAAGAACAAAATTTTGACATTTGGTAGTTTGACAATTTTGAGAAAAGTTTCACAAAATCGTATCATATTTTCAATTTTCCTACAATACCGTAGAGAAATAAAGTATGTTGGTATAATTAATTAATTTCAATATAGAAAGCTTTGATATTTTGCAATGCGTATTTATTCCGGTTATTAACACGCCCATTACTTTGCAGGTTATAATATTTGTATTCAAAACAATTCGTTGTAAAAACACGTGTTTTAATTAGTTATTGCCATGGTCGTCTTCACGTGTGGACATTGCGGGGAGTCTGTGACTAAACCTAAGGTCGAGAAGCATTATTTGATAGCATGCAGAAATAGGAATCCCAGTTTGTCTTGTATGGATTGCTTTAAAGACTTTCAGTAAGTACGAAATATTTATTGTTTACGTGACCGCATTTTATATGTAAACAAAGGTTTCTGTCTAGGAGATTGAATAGTATGGTTATATGCATAGATTATACACTTATACTGGGTTATATCGTAGATAATGGATTGTGCTATAAATAGATGTATAGAACTATGCCAATGATGCTTACTATGTTGTTGCCAATCAGGAAATAAATTGCGCGTTTCCATTATAGTGTATAGTGAATTACTAAACACAAACCTCATTTCAAACATATTTATTAGTCTCTTTTATAAACATATTTTTATCTAGAGGTCATTGTGTTTGTTAATTTAATTGTCATTGACATGATTTTGTAACTACTATTGGCATTTAAACAAGCTACTCTTTTTTGTAAAGTTTGCCTACTTTGGCATTGTGACAAAATACTATTGCTGACAGCTGTTGAAAACAAACTGTTCAGTTCGTTTTGATATTCTGATCCTTAGATTGTCTTAATGCTTTTGAGGGCATTTAATGTCTTAATTTTTGAGAGTATAAAACTAAATTAGCAATGTTTTGCATTTTTCAGTGGGAAGGAGTATGAATCACATATTAAATGTATAACGGAAGAGGAACGATACTCTGGAAAAGGATTTGTTTCCAAGGAAAAAAAAGGTGAAAAGAAACAGAACACATGGGTGGAAATGTTAACATCAGTCCTTGATGAACAACAGAGTGCGCCAAGAAATGTGCTCAAGATTATTGAGACCATCACCAAACACAACAACACTCCACGCAAGAAACCCAAATTTATTAACTTTGTTAAGAATGTTTGCGGACAAAAGACAAATCCAAAAGACATTGACCATGCTTGGGACTTGATATCTGTAAAACTGACTGCCTTATCACTAGCTAATAACAGAAATCAAAATCAAAAGAAGGAGGAATCTGTTTCTGAAGATGCTAAACCACAAAATGGAACTATTGAGGAGACAGATGAGAAATCAGAAGAGAATGGCACAGCAGATGAAGCGGAAGAAAAAAATGGTGATGTAGAACGAAATGGTGATACAGAACAGAATGGTGAATCAGAAGTAGTTGGCAAAAAGAAACTGTCCAAAAAACAAAGAAAAGAAGAGAAGAAAAACAAAAAATATGAAGCTGAGCTTCAGAGTGCTGCAGAACCACTTCCTGAGGAAGTAGAAGAAGAAACAGAAAACAAGAAAGGTAAAAAGAAGAAGAATAGGACTGAATCTATGAATGGTGATGAAAATGTTACTGAAGGTAAAAATGGCAAAAACAAGAAACGTAAGAGACAGGATACTGTTAATAGTATTAATGGAAATCAAGAAGCCAATGAAAATGGTGCAGAGGTTGCTGAAGCTGTTGTAGCAACCACAGGAAAGACGCAAAAGAAGAAAAGCAAAACCGAGGAAGAAGATGCAGAAGAGAGTATCTGCCTTCATGACCAAAATGTTGCCAAAATTGGAGAATTAGCAGTCAGCGATGAAAAGTTCAACTGGCATGCAGTTATCCTATCCGTTCTAGAGAAGAAAGGAAACGAAGTACCGTTCAAACGTTTACAGAAAAAGGTTTTGGGAGAGTACAGTGAAGCTACTGGCAGAGATGTGGATGACCGCATAGCGGACAAGTTTATTAAGAAATTGAGAAGCGCTCCCAACGTGAGAGTTGACAAGAACAGGGTACTTCTTATTGACTGAGAAGTTTTTATTACACATAATACTTTGTACTGCCACACTTTGAGAGAATGTACAAATTGGATATATGAGTTGATAAGAATTGTTAGGATTTTATGAAGATTAATACTGTTAAGTCCTCACACAGTGTATATGCCATAATAGTGACAAATTAGATACCGTTGCATAATATTTCAAATTATACTAAAATGTTAACAGCCAATAGGATTTATTTCATGTTGAATATACATTTTACTTGGTTACTGTTTTGTGTTAGATCTTTGGCAAACTCCAAGGCATGATTTTTATACAAGCCAAAGTGTGGAGCCAAATTAATATGGTTTTAAACTAGTTTTAAGATTTTTCAGGTAACAGAAGTTGCAGTCAGCACCTTTTACTCATTTTCTTTACTACTATTTTAGTTCCCATATTCTTTATAAACCAATAATAACGATGTTCTTATGTCGAATTGTAGTTTTATTTGTAGTATTTAAGTACCTAACTAAGAATGTAAAGAATCGCCTCCTTAGGGTACTTGCACACTAGCTCGCCGTCCCATCAGCACCAGCAGTGTGATTCTGTAAGAGCACATTCGAAACTTCGAGTCTGAATCCGCTGTGAGTTTCTTGATTGGCATTCTAAAAACTCGGTTGATAACTCGACTCTACACTAGCGCTGCCCTTGCGAGTGTGTCAGCGAGTTGAACTAAATTCACAGGGAGATTTTGACAGATCAAGTATGGGATGACGTAAGAAGTGGTATTCAGTAAGGTCACGGGGTCTCATCTCGAACAAAGAAAATTTAGTTCTAATAAATCTCAATAGATGGCGTAATATGCATCGATTTCTTATTGAAGTCTATGTAATATTAATATTTTGAAAATAAATATGGTAAAAACTGTATTTTCTTATTTAATGAACTGCCCTAAGCATAAAATTGTGGAATAATTGGCTTGTAATTCAAATTAAGACGATTATTGGAACGAATCCTTAGACATCTATATTTCTTGTACCAATAGATGGCGCTGTTTGAAGTTTTAGAGTTTATTCATTCGACCTCTTTAAAATTTGAATAGTGACACATTTTGATACAGTAAAACTGCTATGAAGTGGCAAAAATACTATAAAATAATTCCTCAATGTGTGACAAAATATAGGTAAGACTTTAAATTCATTTAGCTTGCAAGCCGTCGCCGTTGCTGCTAACACCATCTAGCGAGGTGTAGAGGACGGGCCCGAACGATGAACAAAAGTTACTTGTGCCTGACGAAAACCCGTAGTTACGGCGGTACCGTTTCTTTGTATGGGATGAGGCATCTGTACGCTAGTATTATATTATCTGTGGTAAGGTAATTCCGCCGTCACTTCGACGCTCCCTTCGATCTCGATCCCGATTCAAAGTGTCAATTTATAAGTATCTATTTTACGAGTGAAAATATAAGAAATCCTATAAAAATAGTGTTAAAATAATATTTATATGTCACAGTGTTAATATTTAGTACAATAACTGGAAGCACTTTCATTTAGCGCCAATCGCGGATTTATAGTAGGTATTTTTTTTTGGGTAGAGGATACCCTTTTTAGTGTAAATTTGAAAACCCCAAAACGCGCAAAACCATAGGGGCCGAGAAAAAAATTGTCAAAATTTTTCAAAATTGGTGAAAAATTAAGGGTGAAGAAGATCACGTGTGTGTGTAAAGACTATTTCCAAGCAATAATACGATCAATGGCATCTTCAAGGTCAAGATTAACACCCCAAAAGCCGAAGGTCAAGGTCATTCGTCGAAGGGCAAAGGCATTTTTTATTTTATTATAATGTTTTAGGTTTGCATGACGATGGAGCCACAAGTCGACGGAGCCCCGCTTCGCGGGGCTCCTACTTCTGAGTGGTTTATAAAAAAATAACCACGAAGGGGATGGCGGGGTCTGTTCGCTCGCTTCGCTCGCTCTCTTGACCCCGCCATCCCCATCTAACCTAACCTGTCCGAGTCGGGGTGCCCTAAGTCCCGAGCTCGCTTCGCTCGCTCTTGCATCTTGTCATTGCTTTTTTACTTAGTGAAGATTGAGTGAGTGTTAAGTTTAGTGTGTAGTGTAATAGGTAACATAATAATAAAAAAAAAACAAAAATAGAACATACGAGTGAAGGACGTAAGACTAGGCAATATGGTCAAAAGACCTTGGCCTTCCCTTCGGGGTAAAAAAAAAATACGACGAGTGACAACTGTCAAACGTTTTTTTCGCAACATTCTTACGTTTCGTTACTTACGATCTTTAGAGTAAATAAAAATAGTACAACTTTTTTAAATTTAATTTTATTATATTTGCTTAATAATTGAATTCACGGCGGTAGCAGATATTTAAAAATGAATTAAAGGTAAAAACTCAAAATGTTTACACTAAAAACCATTAAAAATCCACTGTCGTTTTGTCTAAACGTAAAACGAAACGACCTAGGAATGAAATTCGTACAGTATCTGTGGCATTATGTCAATTTTATTAAGTAAACTAGTAGAATTTTCTGAAACTTTAGGATTTTTTTTCTCAAAAAGTAGACGTTTGCGCGTTAAAATGTTTTACGAAAGTGTTTTACTTAAATACATGTACAAGCTGTAAAATTGTGAAGCCTCGCACAGATTGGCGCTAAAGGAAAGTGGAGCCCAATAACTATTTAATTTTGTAAAGTGATTATGAATGGCAAGAATGTTTTTGTTTAAATATTTATTAGAAGAGGCTCATACTTTGGATAAACTAGAAAAGCGTCGCCAATCTATCCAAATTCGAAGTTTATCTTTATTAACCCGAGATGACGACTATGTGAGCGTGTATAGATTGTCAAAGGAACTAATTAACCAACTAGAGTATGAGTTACTGCCTCTGATAAAGCCCACAAAACGTCGAGGCAAAGGACTTTCAACTCGTATATAAGTAAGTGCCTTTTGTTAGTATTTACACAGTTTATAGCTTGTAACCAAGCACACCAACATAATTTATCGCATAACTCACGAAAACAGTTCATAATAAGGAGTATTCCCTTTATGTTGTTTCCCTATTTTGTTTTGACTAGATCTAGATTACTTAATTTTTTTATTGTTTCACAGATATTATGCACCTTGTCATTCTTGGCTGTTATCAGAAAATAATAAAAGAAAATATAAGGACATATTTATCACAACCATCAGCATCTCGTTGCATAAATGAAGTAGTGGAAGCTCTTAGTAATCCAGAAATAGTAAAAAAATATATAAGGTTCCCTAAAAATATACAAGAAAGACAAATATTAAAAGAAAGGTTAGTAGGTACCTACCTATAATTAAAGTGACTGTTCTTTGATTTTTATATTTTTGTGATAGTTAATAATGTTAGTGGTTACTTTAAATTGAAGGTTCTACAAAAAGTTTGGCTTTCCAGCAGCTCATGGATGTGTCGATGGCACTCTGGTGGCATTGAAAAAACCGGTTACCATGCAAGAAATGTGCAATTGGTAAAATGGATTTCAATGTTGTAATCTATTACTATTAGGTATTCAATTAGTCTACTTATTATTTCTTTTTTCTATTCACTTAATATGTTTTTTCAGATAACAGATGCAAATCTAAATATTTTAAATGTGGATTCAACATATGGTGGAGCTACTCATGATAGCTTCATTTTTAATTATGGTGGTATAAAAGCCCACGAGGCATTAACAAATGCTGGTGAAGAAGTAGTTACTTAGTTATTTATAAAAACTACATAATTATTTGATACTTATTAATTTTTTTCAGGTGATTCAGGATATGCCTACCTTATGACGCCAATTAGTGGTGCTGAAGATAATTCCCCAGAAGCTTTCTACAATGACCGTCACTTAACTGCTCGCAATTCAGTAGAGAAAACATTGGTCTCCTAAAAGGACGATTTAGGTGCTTGTTAGTACACAGAGTGCTCAATTATCATCCAGACATAGTTGCAAAAATAGTTATTGCATGTTGTGTTTAGCACAACATGTGCAATCGCGCAGGCATTCACAATTTCAGAAGAAGAGAGACTAGAAGAGCTCCAAACAATTGTTGAAGTTCAAAGGAGACAATTGTATTCCTGGAAACTAAAAATTGCATAACTTTTTGTTTATTTACGTTTTTTATTTTTGCAACAATTAGAACAACAAATTAAGACCGATATTTTGATGTATCATTCGCCTATCTGCATTATTTAGTTTCTGTGTAATTAATTACAGGCGATGACTAGGTAGGTACGGCAAGTGGCGGTTCTAGCGGCCAACTATTAATGATCATAGTGTCTTAGTTTTTTTTTTGCAACAAATTCAGGAATGGAGGTATATATAGTAACAAATTACCACTAATTCCTGGCAAACTTTCATCAAATTTTATGAGTTGGCCTCGCGGTTGAAATTGACATTGCATACTGTGCACCGTTTTTAAGTCTTATTTCGCCATTTCTCTCTTGGAGAGCCCTCCCAATATGAGAAATGGTTGTAGATTCAATGAATTTCTATTTTTGGCACATCGGGAAATGTATAAAATCAAAACTAATAATCAATGGACAAAATAATACATTCAATAAAACTGCTTTGATATCCGTTTTAGTGTTTTATTTATTATATACTAGCTGTACCCGGGATGTGTTGCAATGCCACGTAAAGTAAGTATACAGAAACTACCAGTACCACAACAGCTACCTTTAAAAGTTATTCTGCTATTCGGGGCGGAGACAAATCCAACAAATCAAAAACCATGAAAATCAGTCCAGCAGTTCTTGAGTTATATGTGTTGTAACAAATCCGACTTTGTTTTATATATATATATACATTAAGTATATTAACTTAAATTACTACACCCTATCTCTATTCTTAGCCTCTGACAATGCTTGCATCCCTTTCCCCACTGCAGCCACAGCTTCAGCTAAAATACTATCTCTCTCTGCACTCCTTTCCAGAAAGGACTGCAGGATTTGTGCATTTAGTCGTTGTATCTCCAGCTGGTGTTCTTCCACCCTCAGGAATCTCTCAGGAGTGGTGGAGAATTCCGTTCGCCGTTGAGTTGGTGGAGGAGCAGCAACTGTCCTAGACGTGTGACGTGATGCTGAAAAAAGAACACCGATGACTATGATGCGTAAATAAAAAAATCTTAAATAGCGGCTTTTCGTTATCATTCGTTTGAAAAATGATGTTTTGATAGTTATTTTTATTTTGTATTTACACACGCAACCAGCACCTCGACTAGCACGAGCCATATTTGTCCTGGGGCGGTGAGAGAGGGAAGCAATTGGCGTTGCTAAAAACATAAATATTTACATAAAATTACATGAAGGTTCTTTAATCTCAATTTTTTTTCTAAATCAAATACTTATATAAAAGTACAAATGAACTCAGATATATATATTTATGAACTGAGTTCATCATACCCGGGCCTGCGGACGGCGGGTAATGGGTAGCTCGCCGTCCGATCAGCACCAGGCCCGAGAGTCGACGGCGCGTAGTGTTCCACGAGCGCCTCAAAGAGTTGTCAGCAATAATGACGGGGCTCGTCATGGCCGATGCTTGCCCAGGGGTTGTGGATAAATTCGAAACAGAGTTACCGCGCCCCTGGGTATTCATGGCAGGGAAGCAACAGGGGTGGGTTTTAGTCAGTAAGAGTCTGACACGCCCTCCTGCTCCACCCTAGAGCGAGAGATGTTATTGGATGATTTCCCAACCACAAAAAAAAAACAGTTCATCATCGAGCATGAGCAAAACCACATAATATTGGGTTCCCACCTATGAAATTGGCTTTTTTATCTAACAAATAGAGAACCTCGTCACTTCTAAGAATTAAAATATTCATCAATTGCTTGATATTATATATCGAATAATGACCGTCATAGACAACTTTGTCGACACGGTTGGCGCAGTGGTTGAGCGTTCGGCTGCTGCGCTGCGTGTCGCGGGTTCGATTCCCGCACGGAACAAATATTTGTATGACCTGCTGATATTTGTTCCGGGTCTAGGTGTCTTGTGTATGTGAGTATATATGTTTGTGAACGCACCCACGATACAGGAGTAATACCTAGTGTTAGCAACGTTTAAAAAAAAAAGAACTGCCAATAGCAAAAACAACCTTAATACTTATAGTTATAAAAACAAAAAAATAATACCTTAAAAATTACTCTTCTTTTTGTTAGCAAATTTGTTTTAAGTTAGCCAAAACTTATTTTTTTTGCTTAATTTAAGTGGCATACATTATCATAGTTTTTAAACATTATTGCATAAAAGTTTTAAAACATTAGTGTTCATAATTGTTAAAAAATATAGAAAATGTTAGTATGAAAAATGCAACCTCTTTAAAATTCTCCGTGCAAACGCTGGTTTCATAGATGGGGAACCTAATAGTAGTTAAAGTTGTTTAACATTATTGGTCACTTCCATGACGAAGCAGGAGTTCGACGACAAATCACTGGGGAGGCTACTTGGGTGGCACCGCGGAGCGAAGGAGAAGGTGTGGGTGTGTGTGAAAGTGTTATTGGTGGAGAGGACAGGCTAGGATGATATATATGGGGATCTGGAGGAGTGTGTTCTATGATAGAACACATTTATCTGTTTATATTTACTTAGATAGAACTTCTATCTAAGTAAATATAAACAGATAAATGCTAGATATCATTCATTAATCACATAAAATTATGAATTAAATTTAAATATCATACATTGTCACTATCAGCATCTTGTATTTGTTGCACTTCATGTTATGGAGATGGAGTATCATTTTCCTGAAACAGGTAATAATAATAATTAATGAATTTGCCAAATAATTCAAATAAAAATACACTTTATATTATACTAGCTGCGCCCCGCGGTTTTACCCGCCTAGACCGGAATGAAAGGTAGCCTATATGTTAATCTAGGCTATATGCTATCTACATACTAAATTTCATCCAAATCGGTCCAGCCGTTTGAGCGTGAAGAAGTAACAAACATACGTACTCACAAACTTTCACATTTATAATATTAGTAGGATGTATTTTCAACAGACAGATTGCACAATTCTTGGCCACTACCAGCCAGGCAGGATTGATGCAAAAAAGGTAGTACCTATTGCATTTCTAAATTTCTTACCGGATATGCCTGTATGCCTAAATGTGCATCTCCTGATGAAAAACTTTCACCACCACACAAAGCAACAACACTTTCTTCCAAGCTCTGATAGCTCCACCACATCCTCCACCCCACCACCAGTCTTACGCCTAGCAGCAGAACTCACTGCTACTTTTCTTTTTATGGCACTTTTTTGTCAGTCCAATACTACAATCAGACAATTTATAATTAAATAAATTATAATACAATTCTGTTCTAAACATGTATTTTTGAAAGTATATTAAAAAAAACTCCATTTTCTTATTATTAATAGTCATTGATTGAGTAAAATTAACAATAAGATAAAATTTATGAAACCCAGGAACACTATTTAAACCAAGATTCGTCACACATTTTAAGTGGTTTGCTTTGAGGAATGTTAAGTGGTTCTAACTAACATGCAGTAAAAATAAGCGATGCTTACCTTGGTCCACTGTTTTGTGCCACCTATACTATTTAGGCGCACGGCTAGTTCCTCCCACTGGCGTCGACTTCGCTCTCTGGCATTTTGAGTTCTCAAGAAACCTTTCGCCATGCCAGGGTGTCTTTCCATAAACTCTACCAGAGTTTCAACCTGAGCCGACGATGGGTGAGAGGAACGTGTCTCATTTAGACTGGAACGTTATTGTTGGATTAGAAAACAAAACTAACTTTTTTAACTTATATCATTTTTAAACTACACAACCACAAATATAAACTTACTTCATTCACAATTATTTTCGGCACTGGAACGATCAAATCAAACAAACAACGCAAGCGCAACGCATTATCAAAACAAAATATCGTCTGTCTGACACTCTGACACTGACATTTCTTTTTTTTTTTCGTAATGGAAGCTTAGATATTCATGAGACGAATTTAAAGTTTTCTGTTTTTTTACTTATTAGCTACCTCAAATTCCTTAAACAAAGAAATTTTAATTTAAACATCATATTAGCTAAAATTCTGTGCCAAAAACTCAACAATTGTGTCAAAAAAATAAAACCGATAAAACTAGATTAACATTTTGTTGAGTGTGGCAATCACTAGTATAATATTGGTCGCTTCAGAGCTCACTTCACTTCGCTTTCGACTAGGTGATGCTTACAGAATGCAAACTCAAGGTCATTTTGAATCGTAAGCGAAGTGAGAGTGAATAGCGAAGTGAGACGCGAGTTGTTGTTTGAATTTTACAGAATCGACATACAGGCCCGAGAGTCGACGGCGCGTAGTGTTCCACGCGCGCCTCAAAGAGATTTATGTCAGCCACCACTGATGGGGTCCGATCATGGCCGATGCCTGCATGCCACCCTTGGCATGCAGGCATGGGCCATGATGGTAATACCTGATTGGGGTCCGCCAGGAGGGTCGATGCATGCCTGGGTTCGCAGTTAAATTCGTAACAGAGTTACCGCGCCCCTGGGCACTCAGGCAATAAAGGAACAGGTGGGTTTTAGTCAGTAAAAGTCTGACACGCCCTCCCGCTCCACCCAGAGCGTGAGTAGTCATAGGATGATTTCCCGCCACCAAAAAAAACAAAGGTGCTTGCACACGATGCATGTAACTGGAGCAAAGTAACTGAAGTAAAGGCACGGGTTATTTGCGCGAGCAGTATGCATGCACAAGTTAATCACTTATGCTTGTATACCGTGCAAGTAGCTGGAGCAAGCAAGGCGCGGCCTACTTGTGTAAGCAGTATGCACAAGTTGCTCCTTTTGGTCAACGCAGTTCAGTAGGCTTTGAGTTGAGTCGCGTCAAAATGTCTCGATGAACGAGAATTCAGTTAAAATTATTTGTTAAATATTGTTACGAGCTGGCTATGGGATAAATTATTTTACACCTATTAATTAACCAAATATCCTTTATTAACTCAACAATTTATTTACACAAACACTAATTCGCTAATAATCACTAGTCTTCGTAATCACCTGTATTCGCATCCGATCGCATCCGTAGTCGAAAACAGACTGCAGACTGACTCACTCCGGACGTTCACTACACCCCCCGCAGGGGGGGTGTGGTGGGCGTTATCAGGGTTTGGCCCTCTGGAACGCGGTGTGAATTGCCGCCCGTGAAAACGGGCGCTTCGTGGGGGGACCTATCTAGTGTGGATGCCTAGGGTGACTGCCATAAGAGCCTACTAGGCAGGCGATGGAACTACACCTGCCGATGCTCTCACAGCAATCGCCCATGTGTGATACTGCAGGCTCGAAACGTGTTTTCACGGCAGCTAGGCGGTCAGTCACCGCCAGGTGAGACCCACAGTTCCCTGTGGGAGGCCCAGCGGATGACGACCAGCTTACGGCCGCCGGCTTACAGTGAGCCTACAGTATTTAGTGAGTGACCCCCGTCCGCCCGGTTTCCAGAGCTAGCCGGTTGCCGTCCGGACCGCGGGGCCGAAGGTGTACCTATGTGTGGGCGGCATTGTATGTGTAACGCCGCCCATGTATGCGTTGTAAGTGCGAGCTAGCCGCACATACAACGCGTGAGTACACAATGTGTGTGGAGTCGAGTGTGTCTGGCTTACGATACGCGACGTGCCTATATTAACTTAGCACACGTCGCGCACAGTGATGTACTGCTTGTGTAGTGTTCCTGTTTGAGCAGGCCGCGTGTAGGTGTAGCGACTTACTCGGCGTCAGTTGCTGCTGGCTGGCTGCTGGCGGCGGTCGAGCCCTGGTACAGGGCCAGGATGGCCACCATTCCCTCCAGCACGGTGATACATATAAAAATTCTAACACGTGCAATACATTTTGAAAAATCATTATAATCTTTATTAGGGTCATCATTAGTTGACAAAAGTGGGATTTTATTTGAGAGTTTAGTTTTAAATGTTTCCAAGCGACCTTTATATTTTGGGTTAACAGTGATATCTTTTTTTCGTTTATATTTGGTATAATGATCAATTGTCCACTATGATCAGAGTCTAATAAATTAATTTTTTTTTTGTGGGTAGGTAAAATATCTGCATAAATATTATCTAGGCAAGATGCAGTAGTGGAGGTTATTCTAGTAGGCTCCATAAATAGATTTGCAAGATTGTATGACTGAAACAAACTTATAATTTTAGTGCTTAGGCCAGAAGTTTCTAACAAAGTAACGTTAAAGTCGCCACAAACGATGATGGACTTACTCGAGTTACAATTTTTTTGTAACACTTCATACATTACTTTTTCAAAACAATCATTCAATCCTGAAGGTGGTCTGTAGGTACACACTTAATATAATAAACTGCTCCAATTCAATACAGGCAATTTCAACTGTGTGTTCAACAGAGATGCTCACAATATCCTTGCGGTCTTTAAACTTAAGTAGATTATTTATTAAAATTAATGAGCCACCATGTATAGCGTTTACTCTGCTGAACGAACTAGCAACCTGGTGATTACTATAGTTAAACATAATCAGATGGCTTTTCAGCCAATGTTCAGTTATACAAAGAATATCTATATTGTTAAATTTAAGGAATAATTCTATTTCTAAATCCTTGTCCATACAACCATAAATATTGTTACGTCGACCGTATTACTCTGGAACGTTCGAGAATGTAGTAGAAGTTTCCAGAAGTTTCCACTAGGTTCGAGAACATTCCATTGTGGTACTGTGTAGAAGTTCATACATGTTTCTAGAATATTCCACTATAGGATAGTTCGACAATATTCTGGAAACTTCTATGACTGTATAAATAGGCCGGACGGCGGGCGAGTGAGTCAGTCTGTTTTCGACTACGGATGCGAACGGAAGCGAATACAAGCGATTGCGAAGAAAATAGTGATTATAAGTGATTTAGTGTTTGTGTAAATAAGTTGTTGATTTATTAAAGGATATTTGGTTAATTAATTGGTGTGAAATAATTTATCCCATACCCAGCTCGTAACAATATTTTTCTGCACCAGGTTGATACACCTAGACCCATTTACTTCAGTTAACTACTAAGGATCTATAGATATGTAGTGTCTAACCTGGTTAAATTGTCTATCAGGCTCAAAGAAACCGCTCGAGGGCGCACCAAGGCGGCATTATCCGACGTCATTAATCATTGTTATTCATCAAGCGCCCGCTAACATTATTTTCGTGTTCTACATTCTTATAAAGAGTTTTTGTTGGGGCGCACGGTAAATTGGACGTAGCCATATTGGAATTCTTTGTCAACAGTTTTCGATTAAAGATGACTACCGACTAGGGGATGGGTTTGTGTTGATAGGCGATGTTTGGATGAAAATTGGTGTTTTATTTATTCTTTTCGTACCTGCTCATACTTTTATACTTGGGTCAGCCGCAGTAAAAACAACCGCCACGGCTTGTTCTCGGATGGCTCCATTCTTCGGCGTTTATGCGGCATCTCTCCGCACACCATGGCCCTCCTTTCATCTTGAGTCGCATGCCGCATGCCCGGCCACCTGTAGCTACATGTGAAGACCTTATGGCTCCGTCAGCGAATGCAGTTGCCGTTGCTGAATAGGTAGGTACTGGGCCAAATATTGAATAAGTAGCTAAGAAAAAGATTTATTCTTTATGGTGTTAGGTACTTACATACACTATAAAATATAAAGAGCATATCTATTCTATTTGGAAACAAAATTGTTGCTACTTACTTGCTTGTTAGTTTCAGCCGCAATTATACGACTTTTAATGGTTTTTAATTGAACATCACGTCTAAATGACTAACTAGTAATTAAGTTGTAAAGTTATGTCTAACGCAGATAAAGAATTGAGAATCACGCAAAAACTATAAAGCGTATTTTTATGAAACCTTCACCATTTTAAAGATCATTTAATTCTTTATAATTTAATCTCAGAGTTTTAGTTTAATACCTGTTGTTTTATGTGTAATAAATTAATAATGCGTCTAATTTCGGACAGCGCTGGACAGCGCTCCTTGATGGGCGAGTCCTATTACTGGGTGGACGTACGACGCGTTGCGTGAGCTCAGCACAGAACACGCAAGCTAACTACTCAAGGTCGTTGGCATATAACTCAACAGATTGTGAGCCGAAATCTCTAAACGCTCGAGAAAATTCACAGTGGCTAGCTAGTTTAAACCTAGTTCCTAGATCGAAGTCTAGAACCTAAGTTTTAAATTATCTGTTGGTCAGAATATCTTTCTGCCTAGAAATAACAAACATTATTAATTAGGCGGAGGTCAGTTGGCACACATTGCGTAGAAAATTAGACACCTAGATTACCTACCCATACAAATTAACCCACAGATATTCTAAGCCTATGACAACTGACCTCCTATAAAAAGAAAGTCACCGTAAAGTCTTATTCTTCACGCGGTTCTCGGTAAAGTAATACCTATTGCGCCATAATAAAGGTTGTCTTATACCTACACACTGAGTGTTTCCGCCATACCCAGGTCGCTCCGTAGCCATAATATCTGCTCGCATTGTGCCAAGACTGTTTGTTCAAGGAACAATGGATACCTACCTACTTGGAACGTGTTGGCGGATAATATTTTATAGTCGGGAATAACATGCATAGGTTTCACTACCGCGTTGTTCGAAGTGTTTATTATTTTTCCGTAGAAGGAATTTGTGCGTAAATTCTCATCGTTATTTTTGCGCCACATATTTAATAGTAGATTGTTATAAAAGGGGCTAAAATTACCCATTATATACGAGGAAGTTTTACTCCTGAGCTTTGCGAGGCACTAAATAGAAACGAGTTATAATGGGTTTTTTAGATTAAACTTTTCCCTACGATTGCAAGAAAATAAAATAATCTAATACAATATTAAATAGTTTATTTTTTTAAAGAAAAAGAAAACAATTTGTAAAATTCTGGATATTTAACGAGATGTTTTTTCCCGGTAACTTAGTTTCAGTCCTCTGTGAAGATGAATGTTGAGTTGTCTGTGGGGTAAACGTGGGAAATAGGTACACGTACATAGTTCCTTGTTTGAGGAAAGTCCTGAATATATAATATCCCTTGATGTCGATGGTCGTGGGCTAGTTGGGAAAATATATAGCCGCGTTCTGTGATACGCTGGGTGATATCAAATTGGTTTTGAATGGAGTTCTCTATATAGCCTGCCGCTACTTGATCGGATCTCCATCCACCGTGACGTTTTAGCGTTGCTATATTTGCACCAGAATCCGCCAAGAGAGTGGCGGATGTTCTCTGGAAACAATGGCCGGTGAGTTCCGCATTAGGAAAATTTAGATACGTGGCGATCTCTTTTGGTATGTTGCTAAGTTTATTTTTGCCTATAACTTGCCTTGTGCATTTTCCGTTTTGATCGTTGACAAAAAATCACGGCGTGCCCACTCCACTCGGCCGTAAATCTTGGTAGGCTTTGACAATTTATAGAATTTCTCCACTTATAACGAATTTCCTCTCCTAATATGTCTTTGTATTGGCCAGATTTATTGTTTGAAGATAGGTATCAGTTGCCACATCTTTTATATTTTTATTTATTTATATAATCACTTTCAATTACTACGAGTATTATTACAGGTAAAACCAAATGCAATACCTTTTTTTTTTGTGGTGTGGGAAATTATTCAATGACATCTCCAGCTCTAGGGTGCAGCGGAAGGGCGTGTCAGACTCTTACTGACTAAAATCCACCCCTATTTCTTCCCTGCATTGAGTGCCCAGGGTCGCGGTAACTCTGTTTCGAATTTATCCACAACCCCTGGGCAGGCATCGGCCATGATGGGCCCCGTCATGATTGCAGACAACTCTTTGAAGCGCGCGAGGAACATTACGCGCCGTCGACTCACGGGCCTGGTGCTGATTGGACAGCGAGCTACCCATTACTCGTCGTCCGCAGGCCCGGGTCTACGGTGGCCGGAGATCGTCTCGCGGCGCCGGAAGCCCCAGGCGTCTCCTGCGGCGGCTGCTGCTGAGGGCGTGAGGGCGACTCTATTTGGGGATAAAATAGCATATTCTACGCTACAATGACGGATTTTTTGAGGAAGAGTAGTTAGAGTAGTGAAAAAACTTTTGTAGGTATTGCCATCGAAACGCTAAGAAGAAGCGTAACTTTTCAAATTGGGCGTCAAATAGGTGGTTCCCACCAAAACAACTAGAAAATAATAAATCTACCTAGAGTAGGTAGATTTGTTTTCTTATTTAACAGAACTAACCAAATTAACAAAAAGTGTTTTGTTTTAATGGTTTTTTGGTAGGTAGATATCACAGAATAGAAAAAACAAGTGGAAGTCCCACGCAGCTATCCTGTATGTGTCATAATTATGCGGAATAATATGTAAAATAATAACAACCTTCATCAGTTGTAATAAGTCTTATGAACAATAAATTAAATTTTGACGAAAAGCTTATTTGTTGTTCATACAAAATTAAGACTTATTACAAGTGATGAAGGTTCTTATTATTTTACATTTTTTCCGCATAATTGTGACACGGGCCGGATAGCTGTGTGGGCACTTCCACTTGTTTTATTTATTCTGTGGTAGTTATAATGATATATTTGAGCAACTACCCACATCATCATTTCAGCAGAAAGACGTCCACTGCACTGTACAACGACCGTTTCGTATCCTTCAGCTACCCTTTTTTTTTTTGACCGTGACCCTCACCAGGTCATCAGTCCACCTTGTGGGAGGCCTTCCAACGCTGCGTCTTCCGGTACACAGTCACCACTCCAGAACTTTTGGGCCTCCTCGAGCATCTGTTCTGCGAGCACTGTGCTCTGCCCACTGCCACTTCAGTTTGGCGATTCTTCGGGCTATGTCAGTAAAGATGACCTGGGTGGTAAAATAATAAATAACTTCTTTTCATATTGTTCAATGTTTCATTATTCTCTTTTTTTTTCATTTTACTCAGCAGTCCTCTTCATCCGATATCTACGAGCAGAACTCCATTTTAAATTCAATAAAATTTCCATAAACACAATGTGGTCGTCGAGATCTTTCAAATACTCTTTCGATCCGATAATTCAGTTCCATTTTTAAATAAAAAAAAAGTCACGTTGCACGTTCGCTACATTCTGGTCGTCGTAGCAAACTGGAATAAAAAGTCGTAATACATACCTTTGCCTTACTTTTTTTAATCGTCGCTTCATGTCGCCAGTTATTTAGAATTTCGCTCCATTTCGTGGAATTATAGCTTTCTGAGAGGGGGAGAGAGAGAGAGAGAGAGCAGTGGTGGCCCAGTGGTAACGACTCTGACTTACGTGTGGTCGTGGGTTCGAACCCAGGCAGGCACTTTAGTCTGTGTAAATTATTTCATCACCACTGCTCTCAAAACGGTGAAGGAAAACATCGTGAGGAAACCGGCATGTTCTAGAACCAAAAATTTGAAGACATGTGACATCCACCAAAGCACATTGGGCCCGCGTGGTGGATTATGACCCACACCCTCTCACAGAGAGCAGGCGTGTGCCTCAGCAGTGGGGAGATTAAAAGGCGGACGCTGATAGCTTTCTGTAAATCTTCTCGTTAATATTGTGAGATGGTGTTATTTATTTCTGGCATATTTTAATGATAAGTAATAAGTAGTTTTTAATTGACTTCAAAAAGAAGGTTATCAATTCGGATGTTTGTATTATTTTTTTTTATTTATGTTCGGGCATAAATCGTCATATATTGACGGATTTACAAAATTTTTTTTTTTTGTTCGAAAGGGGTTCCGAAATGGCCCCATTTTGTTAACGGGGAATTTCAACTAAAAAATTAACGGGGAAATTCAACTAAAAACTGAAAAATAAAAAAACTTTTTTACAAAAAAATAGAACCGACTTAAAAAAAAGTGCAAAATACTCGTAACTTTAATTTCGGAAGTCGGTGTCAAAAAACGAAGACACAAGATTAGGAACACCGAATTCCGAAATTAAAGTTATTTTGAAATTGTTTTGGAAGTCGGTTCTATTTTTTTGTAAAAAAATTTTTTAGATTGTATTTTTTTCAGAAACCTCTTTTTAGGTATTTGGAAAATTTTACAATTTCTTAGTTTCCAGTATCTAGGTACACCTTATTAGATGGTGGGTAGAAAGAGATGCCCACCTACTCTTTTCTACGAAGGGTTTAGCTCAAATAACAATAAATCCTCACTTTGGCAGGTGTGTTTATTTTTCATTGGAAGGACTAGTATGGAAACCCTTTTCGCATGAAGACAGAGAGTCATTCCTTGTGACTGAATATCATGGTGCTTCTTCTTCGTCATCCTAGTTATCAATGTTTAGTGAAGATTGCGTCTTGAAATATACTTCTCCAAATTGATGAAGTCAGAAGACAAAAAGAAACAAAAACTTTTTACAAAAAAATAAAACAACCGACTTCCAAAAAAGAAAATACACTAAAAATTAAAAAAAAAAATTTTTTTTTTTGTAAAAAAGTTTTTTATTTTTCATTTTTTAGTTGTTATACCCCAGAACTAAAAACCCCAGTAACATGGAACGTGGAATTTAAACATACTCGTAATTGGAGGCAACCAATACGTCATCTATATATACGTATTTTTTGTTTTTGTTCAGTTTTTGAAAAAGCACTGTAGCAATTTCGATAAAATTTATATGGAACCATCTCGGGAGTATATGCTTTTGGATAAAAAAAGAATTTTGAAAATCAGTCCATAACTGATGGAGAAATCGGCGGACATACATAAAAAAAAAGATACATACAGTCGAACATAGACCTCCTCCTTTTTCGAAAGTTGGTTAAAAAGAAATATATGTCAGTAGTTAATTAGAGATATTTTATTTCTATTTGTTATCATATATTTTTACTTCTTAATATATCTTTCTGACCACCTATATTTTTACATTAGCTGTCTACTAGAACGACTACAATACACTTTCTGTTCTGCAAAAATAAACCGAAAACTGCGTTCCAATAAAATTTTAATTACATTAGAAACACCACATCTAAATAGTAGTCACACCGTTTGTGTGCTTTGTTACACAGAGACTTCACACGACATTACACACAACCACACATATAGCCTCTACGCGACTACGGCGTAGCACTCGTAGGCGTGTCGTAGCAATCCGTAGCATCAATAGATGCTTTGACGCAGCATGTGTAATATCATACTTTATCGCTAAACTTTGTTAATATGTAGGTACAGTCGACCACATGTCGTTGATAATACCTTGAGCTGGCCAGTAAAGTGCGGAGTTTTAATACAATGTGGAATGTACTCCTGAGGTATTTCCGCAGAGTTACGACATGGACAGGTTCAAATAATAAGAGAAGAGTTTGAAAATGTTAGGCAACGTACCTGTGGTACCCCTGCTGTTGCAGATGTCTAGGTGGTGGTAACCACCATCAGTTTGGCCGCGTGCTTTTTTTTTTTGTGTAGTGGGAAATCATCCAATGACTTCTCTCGCTCTGGGTGGAGCGGGAGGGCGTGTCAGACACTTACTGACTAAAACCCACCCCTGTTCCTTCCCTGCCTGAGTGCCCAGGGGTGCGGTAACTCATTTTCAGAATTTATCCGCTACCCCCAGGCATGCAGGCATCGGCCACGATGGGCCCCGTCAGTGGTGGCTGACACTCTTCTGTGGTGGTGGCGGACGGCGAGCTACCCACTGCTCGCCGTCCGTAGGCCCGGGAGGCCACGTGCTTGTTTGCCAACTATGCCATTTAAAAACGAATAAAAAGCCAGCTTACACTGGTTTAGTTTACTGACGTGCGGCCTGCTGTACCTATGAGCTAATAACGAATCCGACCATCCTTTTATAATTGTACATGTTTGTTAATACCCAACCATTATGTTACGCCCCCGTAGAACGAATATTATACAAGAAACAGTCATAAAGCGACATGTCGTGCGTTTAATAGCTCGTTGTGCGACTAAGGGCGTAATATACGCCAGTTTATTGTCATACCCGCTAATACAACGCTGTATTTGTTATTATGCAGCGTTAAAACAACGCTTAAGCATTAAGTATGGCGGCGAAACGAGTTATTTGCGTTGGCGGTTTATGTTTAACCCGCTGTGGGGTGATACGTACCTATTCCTTTTTTTTAATATGCCCCCCGTAGCTTAGATCATGACGTGTAATATGCTATACCAGAAATATGTAGAGTAAACACGAAAAACAAAAAAAAAAAATATTTTCCTCGTTTGAAAAAAAAACACCTTATCAGTCTGTAGACATTACTTAGGCAGTTTGAAAAAAATGCCTAAGTAATGTCTGTATTCCTAACGTACGCAAAATAGTTTAAACGCAGAGTCAAGAACTACGAACAACCTACACAAATAATGAATCTAACTAGATAACACAAAAAACAACCGAATTCCAAAAAAAAATACACTAAAAATTAAAAAATAACTTTAATTTCGGAAGTCGGTGTTTGTATTTTACTTCTTCGTTATTTGACACCGACTTCCGAAATTAAAGTTATTTTTTAATTTTTAGTGTATTTTTTTTTGGTTGTCGGTTAGTTTTTTTTTTTTAAAGTTTTTTATTTTTCACTTTTTAGTTGTTATACCCCAGAACTTAAAACCACAACAACATGGAACGTGGCATTTAAACATTTGGAGAACACCAAAACGTCATCGAGGTAAACGTATTTTTCGTTTTTGTTCAGATTCTCAAAAAGCGCTTAAGCAATTTCGATAAAATTTATATGAGACCACCTCGAGACAAAATTATTTTTTTATTCTTTCGGATAAAAAAATAATTTTGAAAATCGGTCCACAACTGACGGAGAAATAGGCGGACATACATAAAAAAAAAACATAAATACAGACGAACATAGAACCTCCTCCTTTCTCGAAAGTCGGTTAAAAACGAAAAATAGCTGGAATTTCGCTCCATAAACTCGGAAAAAATCACTTCTTAACGTACCCGGAAAACAAATTACTAATCTAGTTAGCTATAAAAAAGAGTAATAAGATAATAGTAGAAAACATTTTTTAAACAAGTTTTTCAATTACATACATACATTAAATTTCGTGTCTGTATTGTTGACCGTTAAAGAGTTCCTCTATCTGGAGCTACTCTAGAATGTCGATTCAGGTCACGTTTACCTCATAAACATGCATTGTCATCAGAACTGAACCAACTAGTAATAATTCAACCCTGTGTGATAAGAGGAAATGGTTCTAATTCAGCTTGCAAGATTTAACCCGAACAAACAAACATTGCAAGCTATATAAAAGCTTGTTAATAAAAAAAAAACTGCACCATCACTCCATAAACTCGGAAAAAATCACCTCTTAGGGCTGATTTCACAATGCTAAACGCAAATTTTTCGACGTTTAAGCTCGCTTAAACGCGTTTAACCGCTGTCATAAAGCTGAAGAGTTTGTTTGGTTGAGCGCGCTAATCTCAGCAACTACTGGATCAAATTTAAAAACTATTTTTTATGTTCAATAGTCCATTTATCGAAGAAGGCTATAGGCTATATAAGATCACGCTGCAACCAACAGGAGCGAAGCATCAATGAAAAATTTGGCAAAGACGGGAAAAAAAATCCTTTTGAGACAGAGATAGTGAGTTAACCTTAAAAGGTAAACATATGCAGTCGCGGACTTTTTTAAAACTTTAAAAGAAGAACAATTCCGTCATACATAATTTTTGCATAACTTTAATCGTTTACGCAGCGCACGCAAGTGAAGCTCTCAAAAGGATTTTTTTTTTCCCGTTTTTGCCACATTTTTCCCTGATGCTCTGCTCCTGTTGGTCGCAGCGGGATGTTATATAGTCTTCCTCGATAAATGGACTATTCAACTCAAAAATAATTTTTCAATTCGATTTAGTAGTTCCTGAGATTAGCAAACAAACGAACAAACTTCAGCTTTATGATAGTAGCTAAACGCGTAAAACGCGTTTAAGCTCGCTTAAACGTGTTTAACTGGGCGTTTAGAATTGGTGAAATCGGCCCTTAATGGGCCCGGAAAACAAGTTACTCTAGTTAGCTATAAAAAGGAAATAAAAAAAATTGGGGTGCGCCGCAGTCTTGAAAGCGTAACTTCTAGCGCAGCCCATTAAATCAATTACTCGCTTGATCTGGTGCATCACAGCAGAACTGAAACCACAACGCTGCATATTTATGTCGTATTTTAGAGACGAGGTTTTCTCGGGCTTATAAGTAGGATGTTTTTTAGGGTTCCGTACCCAAAGGGTAAAACGGGACCCTACTATTAAGACTCCGCTGTCCGTCCCGGTCTGTCACCAGGCTGTATCTCATGAACCGTGATAGTTAGACAGTTGAAATTTTCACAGATGATGTATTTCTGTTGGCGCTATAACAACAAATACTAATAAACAGAATAAAAAAATATTGAAGTGGGGTCCCATACAGCAGACATGATTTTTTTACCGTTTTTATAGATAATGGTACGGAACCCTCCGTGTGCGAATCCGACTCTCACTTGGCCGGTTTTTTTTTATAATTACAGGCTTATTTATAAAACTCGCAAACCGAATGTTGAGTTTGAATACTTCTTCTACTTCTTCGTGTTGCTGGCACGACAGAGTACCTTTTTTTTTTTTTTTTTCAGGGAGGGTAATCATCCAATGACATCTCCCGCTCTAGGTGGAGCGCGTGTCACTTGTGCTGCATGTTGTGGGGCACAAAGAGCAGTACAGCAAGTTTTTTTTTTTGTTCTTCAAAAAAAGTGCTGCATATTTTGCAACTCGGCTCCACATCCACACCCTGCTGCCGTTCCGTCAACGTAGCCCTACTTTGCGAGGTTGGAGTTACAATTTCCTACTTGGGTTCTTTTCTCTAAAACCAAGTTACTTAGCTTCTCCATTCCCAATTCCACAACCCTAACTGATGCACTCCTCCAAATTATGTCTTCTGATAGGAGTATAGAAAAAGTTACGTGTATAAAATATCTTGGCATAGTGTTAGACGTTAACTTAATGTTCAAGAAGTATATTGAACACCTCTCAAACCGTGTATGCAAGCATATATTTAAACATTGCGCCAAGCCGCTAATGCAGATGTTATGATGATAGTCTATCAAGCGCTATGCCAATTTAGAATTATTGCAGCACTACCTGGGGAGGTGCTGCGAAATCTAACCTTATTAAAGCTGAGCGCGCCCAAAGAGCGGTCCTTAAGGTTTGCTGTTTCAAGCCCCGCCTATTTCCCACAGTCGAACTTTATGAATACTGCTAAGTGTTGACTGTACGATAGTTATTTATTCTGGCGATCGTCATCAAGCAACACTCCTTGACGCAGTATCTACCAGCATTCACGGGTCGTAACCACCTCGTTGTCACATCTGTTTCTACTTAGACAGCCTTCAGCTGTCGATTCTTTGTTTTTCTTGGCCCCTGTCTCTATAATAATATCCATAAAAAATTTACTGTGCTACAATATAATCAATACAATCTCAAGACTGTTGTTCAGGATTGGCGCCTTAAGCAGTCTTATGCTGCAACAGAAGGTCTGCTGCAGCTACTAACATAGTTAACCTAATCCCACAGTCACACAACAATTAACACACATATCTCACATACATATTTTATGTTGCTTGCCTACCTAGTATTTTATTATTGGTATCATATAATGCACATACACATAGAATATGTGAAACAATTTCTGAGAGGTGAAAATCTGGTGACCTTTAATACTGGTTTTTAATTAACTACCACAGGCACCAGTGTTTCACGACCAATGTAATGTAGGTTCTTGTTTATGCCAATAAATTATTATTATATTATTATTATATTCTAAGGGGGTGAGGGACTTCCACGTGGACCACGGAAGGATAGACCCCTCAGGAAGATTGTTTGAATACTGATTAGTGGATTCTTTATTCAAGATAACCACATCGTAGCCATCACATTCAGCTGTCTATAAGACAGAACCTTTTTAAAAATAATAATAATTAATAAATAACCGATGATGTGGCATCTAGCTTGATGTTTTTTCTACATTTGATAACCTAAATTAGACCTTTTATAAAGCCTTTGTGTTGATATTGAGTACGGTAAAATTCTTACTCGTACTGGTCACTGTAACTGGAAACTTTCTCCCGATCTTTGTAACATTTCACTAACTAGAATGATAATAGTGATGACTTTGAATGTTGAGCTTCCCACGTCCCGAAAACCTATAATGAAACGGGAAACCCATTCAACTGTCTTCCAGATTAACTCAAGAATACAAGGCGGAGTGAAGCTTCCAGCAATACAAACAAAGGGTGTAGACAGCTACCCTCAAAGGTCACCCTCACAGGTAGTGGCCGTGGAACCCAGTTCTATTTCTGTTCCTACTTATAGAAAGTATAAAAGTACACAATCTCTCTGAATAGGGTCTATATGGCACATGTGTCCCGTCGGAACTTTAGGGAAGTTGCTCACGACGACTTTTTGCATCGATTCAGCGCGATTCGTCAACAAGCCGCTGCATCGCTACTTTTGGTCGAATGTCGCAACGCACACCTGCAGCGATACAAACGCGTCACTCTATTAATGTTGCATCGTTACTAATGCGCGACTGCATCGGTACAAACGCGTGACACTATTAATGCTGCATCGTTACTAATGCGCGACTGCATCGATACAAACGCGTGACACTATTAATGCTGCATCGTTACCAACGCGCGACTGCGTCGTTACAAACGCGTGACACTATTAATGCTGCATCGTTACTAATGCGCGACTGCATCGATACAAACGCGTGACACTATTAATGCTGCTGCATCGTTACTAATGCGCGACTGCATCGATACAAACGCGTGACACTATTAATGCTGCATCGTTACTAACGTGCGAATGCGTCGTTACAAACGCGTGACATTATTAATGCTGCATCGTTACTAACGCGCGACTGCGTCGTTACAAACGCGTGACACTATTAATGCTGCATCGTTACTAACTCGCGACTGCGTCGTTACAAACGCGTGACACTATTAATGCTGCATTCCTACTAACGCGCGACTGCATCGATCAAAATAACGGTGTCAATAGGCGTTCACTACAGCGTACGACTGTATCGATGCTAAATCGCGTCTGTATCCATGCTGTATCACGATAGTAGCGATGCAGAATCGTGGTTACGTGGGCGAAGGTGCGAGTATAAGACCAGTGACAGCAATGCGATTGTATCGCGATCTATTTACGATTGTATCGCTGCAAAGAAGTCATCGTGGGCAACCTCCCTTACTGGCTATTTACTTATGTATGATGTTCACAGCAGGCCTTCTGTTTCATGAAACCCGAACGTTATGAACGTTTTGGGATCCCTTGCCAAGGTTATAGAGATAAATTGACAGCGAAATAAACGTCCCTTATTTTTGTTCGTGCTTGTTTTCGAGCTGGTGACCAGTCAAAAGTACATTATTAAAATAACATGATTGAATACTAATCTTAGGCGGGAAAATGTTTATAGCACTATAGTTGATATTCAGTAAAGGCTATGTAATGTATGTATATAAGAACAATATTGGAAAGTGTTAAATCTCTTTCTCTCAGTTTAGGTTAACCTCAACAATTTGTATAACATTTTTGTTTTGCCTAATTTTTTTCTTCTGTAAAACGATGGTAGGTATTCTTTTGCCGCCCAATTCGAGCAATAACGTTTAAACTTGTTGTTTTTCCTCATTTCTTCTGAGTTTTCTTGCAATTGAAAAATAAGCGTGTTTTTTAATTTGGCGCCCAACGTGGGACAACATGTTGAAATGAAAACGTATTTTATTTCTTCTATTATGTATAATATTATATATATTTATACAGATTTTACCAGTTGTTGCTAACTGATGAAATCAGAGCTTTGAGAATCATGATAAATATTGATGTCATATATACTTGATTTTTTTCAATCACATATTTTAAGAACCTAGCAACGTTTGAATTTGTTATTTTACCATAATTGCCTATTTTACCTCATACTCAAAGCTTTAATTTTTTTTTTCTCTTAAAAATTCCTGCACTTGAAAAATAAGCATGTTTTTACTTTGACGCCCAACGTGGGTCAAGTGTGGAAACGAAAACGTAATTTATTTCTTCTTTTACTGAATTTATCACTTAGCGACAGTTTTGAGAGTTGAGAAACTTGATGGCGTCTCATATCCTTGAATATTTATTCTTCAATTAGGTATTTTCTTTTAATTTTTTAGTGTTGGCGCCCGACATGGGTCAAAGTTTATATGCTTAACAACGTAAGTTGCAAATTACTTTAGTTTCTTACTTAACCATTCCTTTTTTTGGAAGTTGAAGTTACATTTATATCATAAATGAAGCATCGTATATGGAAATTATGGCGCCCAACGCATTACCAAATCATTTATGAGCTTTTTCCAAGAGTAATAATAATTTAATTGCGAAAATATTATATTAAAAACACAAAAAGGTACTGAGAACCGAATCCCTCAATTATTTTCTTTATATATTTATTAAGACACGAGACAACGGAAAATCTCGAAATATAAGTTATAACATTTTGTCGAATAAATCCCCAAGCAAGGCACAGGTGGCGATAACTACTAAGTTATATCAATAAATTCACTTTCATGGCAGCCGACGCTTGATAACTTTATTACTTTTGTAGGTGCTATAGAGTTCTGTTTTTACAACTGTCTTGTTCTTCGGTATTGTCTAGATTTATTATTGCAATTACTTCTGTACCTTTGGAACTATGTAAAGCTTGTTTATACAGTTTGGTATTATATTTTTCGTAAAAACAATAATATTTTTTATCGGCATCATTAACTATTGTGGAACATAACATATTGTGGTAACTAATTTTTATTATTTTATTAATTCTATTTTAATTATTTTTATTTTATTGCTAGTTGTTTTATAGTAACTTTTAAATGGTCTCACATTTTGAACACCATTAGATCACTGCTTCACAGATACAAAAGAAAAAAAATAGTTAAACATAATTTTAAAATATTTTAATTTTCTATTATCCTCAAATTGTAGGTACTAGGTAATATAATATAAAATAATAAATTTAGAAAAAGAGTGTCCTAACACAGGCAATTCTTGCTTACAAGGGCACTTTAAATGCTAGATGTAGTAGAAACTTGTAAAAGAAAACGAATTATTTATATTTGTCTTTTCTAGATTATCTAATGATATTTTAGTTGAACACAAAATATCAAAAAGTTACGTAGATATTTTTTTATATCCGTAGGTAAAGCCTAAACCAACCCAATTTTTCACCGCATTATAGTCGACCATAAATCCCACTATTTTCCACGCGACCCAATCTAAAATTTGACTTTTATGGGTCAGTGTGAGCCCTAAATGCCTTCCTGTGTATAACAATGGCTACGTCACTGTTGTTTAGGGGTGTGACGCATAGAGTGGTGGATTTATTAAAATTTATGTTCGTGGGAGTAGGTAGGCCTGATAGTACGTAGATAAGAGGTGTTGGACTTCCTGTTGTTAAATCTTGAATTAGAAACCACCTGAGATACGTATCTAAGACCCCAAGTAATTAACGAAACAGAAAGCTTGCCAACACGAGTAGTTTGTAATCTGATTCAGCTATTCATTCCGGAAATATAAAGGTTTTTAAGCCAAAAAGAAAACAAAGGTAAAGTAACAATGCTTTCCGATAGCAAATCACTTGACTTTTGTCGGTATCGCAGACAATCCGATTAGCTAATGACTCGTTCGACATTCGATTCAACGGCACCCGATTATTCATGTAAAGCGTAGGGTCGATAGTCTCGGATCTCGGATCCAAAAGATTGCTGCGCAACACTGACGCAACCATTGATTAATTAAGCGATACGTCAAGCCCGCGCCGTAATAAAGTTGCTGTTAAATAAATCGCCGGGAAATATATTTTTTACCGTCAAGCTAAGAAAATCTGTTTAAAACGTAGGCATTCGGTAATCCGATTTATGTTGTAGCATAACTCGTGTTGGTAATCCGATTACGTCAATGTCATAGAGGTAGTGGGATTGACAAAATTGACACATGTCTTGGATATAAGTTTTCCTGGTGATCCCCGAATCACATTATTTTCCACTGGTAGATTTGTTTCGTGCAATGTTTTTCGTCGCAAAGTAACTTTTCTGTTATGCTACAAAGGGCCAAAATGAAAATCAGTTTATTGGATTTAGATTGAATATATTTTACTTTGGACCAGACAAAGAAACGTTTTCTCAAAAGCTTATTACATGGGTACCTACAAAGAATTATTCATGAATTCGAAACGGAACAAATATTATTTTTGAGGAACTCTGAATTTTGGTCTCGCAAAGAATTTGCTTGACCAAAAATTGTTCTTTTTTGTTATACGAAAAGTGTTTTTCTTTATAATAAACTTACCTATGAAAATGAAAAAGGTTTTCTTAACTCGTAATGAAATTATGTTAAGTACCTGTTTAAGAGCAAAAATCTGTTGACTCTGCATTTCAATTTGATTATCACATTATATTAAAAACATTTTAGGAATCGTGTTAAAAGTTGGCAGCCAAGAAGGAGTAAAATAATTTGCGTTCCGAGAAATTCTCGAACAATTTTTGCCCTCTTCATTTAAGCCTTTGAACGAAAAATAATGGACTTCGGGCCGATTTCACCATTCGCTCTACAAACTAAGTTTTACTGAACTAAGCTTAGCGTAAAAAATAAAAACCATGAAAAAGATTAAAGTGAGTTAACCTTAAAAGATAGACATGTGCTGTCACAGACTTATTTTTAGAACTTTAAAAGGAAAACAATTCCGTCATACATAATTTTTGCGTAACTTTAACCGTTTACGAAGCGCACGTGTTAGGATTATTGTATATATATGTGTAGATATGTAACGAGATGTATGTACATATTTAATATTCGTTACTTATCTATCTATTTATCTATTTATTGATCTTTTATTTACCTATTTATTTGCTTATTTATTTATTGTGAATGTGGTGTTTTAAGGAAGGGATTTATTAAGAAAAAGCACAAAGACAAGACTATGTATTTATTTCCAATAGGCTTGTAATCAATCGAAATCTAATTGCCTGTTCGCAAAACTAGGTCTTCGTGCAGAAGAAAGGCAGGAAACTCCACGGTAGCTCTCTTTTATTATTATATCGACACATCATAAATAATCGTTTATCACAATAAATCTAAACCTATGATTTATTAATTGTGCTATATTACGCGATAAATATCTTGTCAGGCAAAGAGCATTAATTTCTCAATACCATTTAACATAAGTAGAAACAATGATATAACATCAAATAACTTTTAGCGAGCCTTGGTAAGCCTTGGTAGTAGAGCTTTCATAATATATAATTATAGCAACAACTAGCCAAAACACCGAACTATTGGTGTAAATAATGGTCCATGACCATTATTCTATTCAACATAATAACAATAGCAATTAAACACAGCCAAACAACAAATATTTCAAAATATAATAACAGCAATAAAAATACTTAACTTTTACTTGTAGGCCGGAGCTCCGTTCTAGTCGTCGTCTCGAACAAGAATGGTCTCTCGTGGGGTCGTCGCTGCGTTCCCGCAAGGGAACGCGGCGGGCGGCCTCAGGGCTATGCCCTCTTGCCGCGGGTTCTGTGGGCGCCCGCAAAAACGGGCGCTTCACTGGGGTGCCTAAATCGGCTTGAAGAATGTGGGCGACTGACTACGAGAACCTCCTAGGCTAGCGCTGTGTTGTAACGCCTGCCGAGATTCCCTTAGCAATCGCCCTGTGTTTTGCTAAGTATAATGCCGCAGGCTCGCGGGGGTAATCGCGGCAGCTAGGCGGTCTACCACCACCGGGTGAGACCCACAGTTCCCTGTGGGAGGCCCAGCGGATGGCGCCAGCGACTGAACTGCCGGCTTACAGCAAGCCCACGGCATGGTGTGTGACCCCGGCCCGTCCCGCTTGGTCGCGGTCCGGGCCAAGGGCCGTCAGCGTATGTGTGGACGGTATTGTGTGAGTAACACCGTCCATGTAAGCACTATTGTACACGGACTGGCCGCGCCCAATAGTGCGAGAGTTCACGTGCGTGTGGAGTCATGCGTGTCTGCATTCGTTCCGCGGCGTGCCTATATTAACTTAGCACACGCCGCGTCACAGTGTATGTACTGTGATGAGTGTCACTGTATGAGTAGGCCGCGTGTAGGTGTAAGCGACCTACTCGGGTGTCAGAAGCAGGAGCAGCGCCTGGACGACGCTTTGGATGACCTCCCGCAGGTTGAGAGGCTCACCTCCCTGCCGCAGGGCTCTTACAGCCCCCATCAGCAGATCGGCGGCTCTGGTCTCGGTGGTGGTGGCGTCGTCGTTCCGCCCTCCGCGCTGCGCCGTGGCGTCGGCGGCAGCCGCTGCCTGGGCTGCGGTCCGCTTTATTGCCCACGCCTGGGTTGGCGCCTGGGCAAGTCGTGTGGCTCGGGGTTGGGGCACCCGAGCGGTGTCTTCCTGGTTGGTGTGGGGAGGAGGGGGCACCTTCCCCTTTCTGCTACCGCGCTTTCTCCTCCTCTTCTTCGCGGGGGCTGCTCCTTTCGTTGAGGGCTCGTTGGCCACCGCCATCAGGGTGGCGCCCTGGGCCTCGTGGTCTTCTGCGTTGGTGGCGGCCTTGGTCGACCGGGTCGTCCTGCTGGCCGTGAGGGCGACGGTGCCCGCACGTCTATTTATGGCCTCTCTCCTGAAGGCCGGGCACTCTCGGTGGGACGCTGGGTGCGGCCCCCCGCAGTTGGCACACGTTGCCGGCTCCGAGCGGGGCCGGGGACAGTCACGTGCGGCGTGCCCCTCTCCGCATCGCACACAAGCGAGCGGTCGGTGGCACTGATGGGAGGAGTGCCGGAATTGTTGGCAGCGGTGGCATTGCGCCGGCCCCCGCTTCCCCCTCCATGCCTCTATCCGTACCCCCCCCATCATCAGGAAGGTATTCGTGTCGTATATACGACGGACATCCCTTTGTGCGTTGAGGACTGCGTAAAAGATGCAGCCTGGGCGACCCTGACGACCCCTGATACCCCGCACGTATTCAGGGTCGTAGTCGAGTCGCTTGAGCTCTTCCATAATGGCCTCCGGGTCGGTGTCTACCGGCAGCCCTCGGATGGCCACCTTGAATTTTCGCTCCGCCGGCGGTGAGTATGCAAACCAAGACAGGCCGGTCTCTTTCTCCAGCCCGCACAAGTATCGCTGGACCACCCGATACTCCCCCTCGTCCCTGGGCAGGAAACGAATCCCCGCCTGGTACGGGCGGGCAGTCGGCGGGCGGCCCAGGAGGTCGTGCAAGGCCTTGAAATGAACCTGCCAGTCCGGCAGTTTCTCCACCACCAGCGGAGGGTAGCGCGGCTTCTTCTTCATTATCGTGGGGCCCGATGCGGTGGCGGCCGCGGAGGGCGGCGTACACTGCTGCGGGCGCCTCTTCGCCTCTTCCAAGGCGTCATCGTCTTCCGGGCTTCTGGGACGTCGTTGGGGGCGCACCTGGCTACGCCCCTGGTTCGCCTCCTGGCTACGCCCCTGTTTGGACGTCGGTCGGTGGTCTGCTTCTTCCGCCTCTATTTCATATTCCGATGCCGACATGTCCGACTCCTGCGGAGAGAAACATGCCGACATCATCATGGCGGGGGAGTCTTGGGCCGCGCATTTCGGCGGCGTCGGCGATAGTAGGGCCATCTCTGGCCGTGACCGCGATGTTGAGGCGGTGGACTCCTTTGGCGCGGCGCTGTAAGTACGCGGCGCGTTCGCGGGCGCGCTCTCGGGCGCGCAGGGCGCGAAAACCAGGGCGCGCAGCTCAGCAGGGGCGCGTGCTTCGAGCGTATCTCGGCGGCGTCGCGGGTCTCGTGGATGCTCGGGGCGCGAGATGGCGCCACGGGGTTTCGGTCGTGGCCTACCCGTGGGCTTCACATAGACGAAGTCTTCTGTGGGAGCGCCACGGTCCGGCGACGAACTAGGCGTCGTCTCCGTCGTCCGCGGACCGTCTCCGGCGGGGGGGCGCGAAACTCGCGGGTGTGGGGCGCGTGTCTCGGACGCGTCAGGCGACTCTTGTGCGGTGGCGGCCTCGTCAAGTTGCCGGTAAAGGTGGTCGATCATGGCCGACCTCTCCGCTTTTTCGGCTTCGGGGGAATTGGTGGCGTTCAGGTTTTCAAGCGCGTATATAACGCGCCTTATTTCCGCGGCTTTCTCGGGTGTGATGGGCGCATTTTCAGTTGACGGACGCGGTGTCGGTTCCGTCGCTGAAGTGGCTGGCGTCTGCTGATCCTCCGGGGACCCGGTGGAGCTGCGCTTGGATGAGCGGGAGCCTTTGGAGCCTTTCTTCTTCCCTGCCATGGTGGTGTCTTCGTAACTTTTCAAAATTCTTCGCAACCGTTACAACTTCTTGCAAGATGGACGTCAAATTTCTCAGGGTACCCCCAAGTACCGCCGCAAATACGAACCGGGGTCCGCACTCACGACGATAAAAAGAGGCACCGAGCGAGGGTAGGTTCGTACGAATCTACCTGACGCGGCGAGCAGTGCTACGAGCGACGTCAGGCAGTGAACTTGGGCGAATCCGAATGGTCTCTGCCACTCGGAGCTCCCCTTTATAGTCGTGAACAAACAACTTTGACACTTCTATCTACCGTCATAAAAGGTGGATATCCGTTTGAAATATTTTCTATGTTTTGCTGCATTATTCCTTAATATTTTAACTAGTTAATTTTTCAGACATACTGAAATAATGTAAGAATTATTGTAAATTAGGTATTACATACTTGTTACGAGTTTTAGATTATGCCAAACATTACCATTTTAGCAACTTTTAACAATAAAAAGAATACTCATGATAATAACAATAAGTACCTATAATTAGTATCCTAATTCAAATCTATCACACGCAACTGAAGCTCTCAAAAGGATGTTTTTTTCCGTTTTTGCCACATTTTTTATTGATAGTTCGCTCCTGTTGGTCGCAGCGTGATGTTTTATAGCCTCCCTCGATAAATGGACTATTCAACACAAAAATATTTTTTCAAATTGATCCAGTAGTTCCTGAGAATAGCGCGTTCAACCAACCAAACAAACAAACTCTTCAGCTTTATAACAGCGGCTAAACACGTTTAAGCAAGCTTAACTGGGCGTTTAGAATTGGTGAAATCGGCCCTTAGTCGGTGCGACGATTTGAACTTGCCTATGTATTTAGAGTACATTATCACTTGAGTCTGCCGAAAGCGGCCGAGGGTAATAAAACCTTTACCCCGGCTTGAAATTATACGAGTAATAGCTAATATTCCACGAAATATTTTGTCGGCAAGCCTGATGTAAATCGAGTTTATGAGTCGGCGACGAGGACTTGATCACATTTGAGCGCTTACACAGTTCACTCATAAGAGGTTTATAAAAAATGTGATAGCGACGAAATTTTATTTTTTTGGGCAAATACAATTTTGTTGAAGTACTTACTTTATGTAAGTTTTTTTTTATCCTCCTTCAAATCATACACACAAACCTTTCTCGTTTATCGCTCTTTCTATTATTGAAAAGTGCATTAGAATCCGTTGCGAGGTTTAGGAGGAGTTAAAAAGACAGACGCGGAAAGCGATTTTGAATAATCCTACTAATACTATAAATGTGAAAGTTTGTGGGTATGTGTGTTTGTTACTTCTTTACGCTCAAACGGCTGGACCGATTTGGATGAAATTTGGTATGTAGATAGCTTTTTTTTTTTTAGCATAGCCTTTTTTTTTTGGGTGGGAAATCATCCAAAACTTCTCCCGCTCTGGGTGGAGCGGGAGGGCGTGTCAGACTCTTACTGACAAAAACCCACCCCTGTTCCTTCCCTGCCTGAGTGCCCAAGGGTGCGGTAACTCATTTTCAGAATTTATCTCATTTCAATATTTAGGCATATAGCTTATAGCCTGGATTAACATAAAAGCTACCTTTTATTCCAGTCTACGCGGGTGAAACCGCAGGGCGCAGCTAGTTATACTATATAAGGCTTACAATAAAGTTGTACTTAGAAAAAAAGTGATAGATAAGCACAAATGACACCTTAACTACACTTCAAAACAAACCAGCACTATTATTATTTACGAATAAGTAAGTTCCTATAATTATTATAATAGTCAAGTACCTAGGTACGCAATAATGACAACTCTATAAACGCTCAAACATACGCTCATGCGTGTTCCTAAATGTAGGTTGATCATGATAACGCACAAATGGAGATGATTGATCACTTGGAACTGGCTAAGGCTTGTTCAAACAAGGCTAAAGAATTGCTTTAAAAAGTTTATGTAGGACTATCTTCTGCCAGCGGCTTCGCCCTCGTGGAATTGGTACTTCCCTCACTATAAATTACAGCCTATGTGCTATTTTTTTTTTAGACTAGCCCGCCACACTATTCCCAAACCACTGTAACTTCTGTAAGCCAGAATCAACAGTGGCGACCCCCCGAAATAACGCCGTAGCAATGAAGCTCGACGAGTCTCAGAAAAACGATTAAAAACTTTCTTGGGTCCCGGAACGCAATTAATCAGAAAAGACAGCGGAGGAGTAAGAAAACATAATTTCCACTTCCCTCCTAATCAAGCGGGAGACAAAACAAAGCTAGGCCATTAGGCACAAAGGGGGTATTTACAACTGGGATAAGCCCAGTTGCCAAGCACCACTGGTTAAAAACACTAATATTAATGAGTCCTAAAATTGTGAGCTGTTACATTTGATTCCAATAATAGGTATGACAAAAACGCTTGAACGCTCGGAAATCCGTTCTAGTTTTCACACGGTCCGTGTAATAGACAACTCCAGACGTAGGTTGAATACTATCCAACATAATATTGCGTTCAGTTTGCCAAAGAGTACACTCCCATAGGATATGATGTGCAGATTGTTCGGAATTGCACGATCACGTTGAGGTAAAAAGTCTGGGTCCGTAGTCTTTCGTGCGGCATAGTACATTGCAGCACGTCGCTGCACCTCAAGATCGACTGGAGCCTATGTGCTATACCAGATAATGATTGAGTAACAAAAAACCACCCATCCATACAAACTTTCGCATTTATAATATTAGTAGGATTTAAGGCCTCAAGTCTATCTGATTTTCTACTATCATAAAGGTTATTTCCTAAAATTTTCCTGATAACTCAATCTTTCCAACCGTTTAGTTGCACGTGCTTACTAAGACCGAGATATCTATACTAATATTATAAAGCTAAAGAGTTTGTTTGTTTGCTTGAACGCGCTAATCTCAAGAACTACTGGATCGGATTGAATTTTTTTTTTGTGTTGAATAGTCCATTTATCGAGGAAGGCTATAGGCTATATAATATCATGCTACGACACAGTAACCATAAGCGCGGGTGAAACCGTGGGCAGAGCTAGTTACTAATAACTGTCTCTTTTGGATTCAAATGGTTTCTTTCTTGAGTGTTAACTAAAGCATTGCGAGCATATTTTTAACCTGACCAGTAAATAAGACTAATTAATAATAGTCCTCCTGAAACAAATGGTTTATTATTATTATTATAAAATTAAAAATACTAAATGACGTTTGATACAATCCAAAGAATGGCTCACGTACCATTTCTGATCGCAATACCAGCGTGATTTTAACCGACTTCGAAAAGGGAGGAGGATCTATGTTCGACTGTATGTGTTTTTTTTAATGTATTTCCACCGATTTCTCTGTCAGTTATGGACAGATTTTCGAAATTCTTTTTTATCCGAAAGAATGTACTCCTGAGGTGGTTCCATATAAATTTTATCGAAATTGCTTTAGCGCTTTTTGAAAAACTGAACAAAAACGAGAAATACGTATACATAGATGACTTTTTGGTTTTATCCAATTACGAGTATATTTAAATTCCACGTTCCACGTTATTGCGCTTTCTAGTTCTGGGATATAACAACTAATAACTGAAAAATAAAAAACTTTTATATAAAAAAAACAACCGACCTCAAAAAGAAAATACACTAAAAATTATACAAACACCGACTTCCGAAATTGAAGTTATTTTTTAATTTTTAGTGTATTTTCTTTTTTGGAAGTCGGTTGTTTTTTTTGTAAAAAAGTTTTTTATTAAATTATAATATACTCACGCTTAATGCAAAACATTGACTGCAGAAAAAGCTCTGCAGTCAAAACAATACATATCTATTCCGTATTACAATATAAATGCAGCTTTACGTTCTTGGCCGAGCAGCCGAGCTGTAAAACCCCAGAGATCGCTTCGCTTAGATATTCCGTTTCGTTAGACTTTGTTAGTTTTTAATGCTTCCGACCGCGCTGCCAGATTGAAACGCGGTTTTCAAACATAACGCGACCATGTTTAATTTACTGTCAAATACGCTGTTTGAATTTCAAAAAATTTCCCATTTCCGTAGACATCATATTTATTGCAAATGGAATTTGGATAATTTGTCAAAGGAAATGGAATTTTTCAGTCTATTGCAGTCGTTTAGAAAATAACTTAATTCTCAAGTGGGCGAAATTCTCGAATCTATTCAAAAATTTAAAAGTCTTTTCCAACCCAATACATTTAAAAACCATGAGGGGGTTGGATGGGTGGTAGATAAGGATACGAACATTTTATTCTAATGCCATTTAAAAAACATTGCCTCTATACATTCTCAATGTGTTCTAAATATACCGAATTGATCGATTGCCACATTCGAAAAGCTTTGGTTATTACATTTCGTGAATCGAATCCGAACAACACCATACTCCGATTTATTTGCCGTCAGTTTTATAAATGGATAATATTTTTGTTGGCAGAAAAGATTGATTTAACGGTTTTTAACTAGAGCTGGCAGAGTCCTATTTCAACTGAAAACAACAAACAAATGAGTAAATCTGGCACATGTAAACACGCCTTTTAAAGCTGACGAAGCTCTGTAAATAAAGATTTTTTTTCTTAAAAAAAACGTAAAATTTTGGAAAAACATATTTTTTTTCGTTTTTAATTTAAACGTTTTTCTCCGTTCAACCGTGAACTCAATCAATATGTTCATAATAATCAACATAAAGCTCCCTTTTAAGTCCGCATGTTATATAATTATAACGGGCGACTATGGAACCCTACACTGCGCGTGGCTCAACACGCACTTGCCCGGTTTTTTTTTATCTTCACACTAGCTTTTACCAGCGGCTTCGCCCGCGTTAAAGTTGAATCCCATGGGAACATACTTCCGGAATAAAAAAAATACTATCCCATATCCGAATTCAGGACTTGGTTTACCCGCTTGCCAAGTTTCATATAAATCTGTTCAGCCATTAAATCGTGAAAAGATAACAAACAGACAGACGATAGACGAATAGGCAGACAGAGTTACTTTGGCATTATTAATACCTTTGTTGTTTCCAAAAAACATTTTCCTTCTTGAGAATTTACTTCCTTTATTATGAAAGTATACCTACCTATTATTTTCACAAGCTAAGAAAATTCCTAACCTCGAATACACGCATTTTTTCCCTTCAAAGCTACGTTTATGGGACATTTAAATTACGATGTAAGCGAGGAAAGTGACGGAAGTAACACCATCATCATTTTCATATTCCGTAACTGGATGTGAAAAACGCACACGTGTGGAAAACGTTTGGTAAAATATTTGGAAAGAAAATATGAAAACCTCATGAAAAACAAATTTTCTTAAAATGAAAACGTATTCTTGTTCGTTTGTGTTGGGACTTGGGACGAAGTATCTTAGCCTAGTTAATTTGTTTCTTACCTATAATTATTCTTTATTGTACACATAAAACATTTAAAAATAAAAATCAAACACAAAAGGATAGTTAATTACAAAGGCGAGCTTAACCCAGCATTTGGGTTTTCTTACAGCTTGAAAAATACATTTCTATAAGTATATCCTATGTGCACAACCAAAACTTAAAATATGATATTGTTACTTAAATAAACTAAACAAATATGTGATAAATAAACATAATACATCGGGTGTAAAAAGTTAGTTTCCGAAGCCGAAAGCCACATATTGTACCAATTATTTGTATCATTTTTTTCTAATAGACCAAACCAGAGAATCCACTGGTTCTGAAATATTGAGGGTCAAAGACGCAATATTTTTTTTAATTTTTTACGGAATTGAATTCCGAGTGTACCTTTTTCCAAACAAACATTTCCGGTATTTTCGATTTTTTTTTTTGAATTTTCGAAATTACACATTTGCAGTAACAAAAACGCAATGAACATCAAATGTATCCGACAAGTACCTACGCGGGTTAGAGCGAAGCTTAACATCACTTGCCTGGGTTCGTGTTACATTGCGCGCAATAAAAATTTGTTTTTTTTTTCATACATAATAAAAGTCGTTTCCCAGAAATATTTTTTGCGCAAAGCTACTTTGTTAGATGTACTGTACAGTATGCATAGTTGACGGCTATGTGATGTGTCTTTTTACACCCTGTATACTTATAATATAAACAAAGAAATCAAACATATTATGGGTCATGTTGACAGGAAATGTTCCCTAAATCCTCTCCAAACACCTCCAATGAAGAGCTATCACCTTTAAAAGGTGATTCTTGAAAGTAATGGTCCGTTTGCGAATATTCACTGATAGAAAGCCGCAGTATCGCAAAGTGGTATATGGTGTTTTATAGCAGCAAAATACACGGTTTCTGTGGTATATGTATAGACGTAAACCACAGAAACCGTGCATTTTTCCAGCCTTTTTCTGGACAAAGCTTGTCTAAATATAAATACACTGTCTACGCTGCGCAATGGCGGACAAATATTATTTAGTCATAAGGTGTCTAGTAGTGTTAGTGAAAATGGGCATTATACCCAAGTGTGGTAATAATTAAGCAGTAAAATCAGTTAGTAAAGTAGAAGTGAGACTTATTGCCCAGTGTTTTTGACCGTATTTAAGTATCTAGCAAGCGTGCTCCATCTTCGACCGCATAATCGCTTAACATCAGGTGAGATAGTGGTCAAACGCGAGCCTATAAAACATAAAAAAAAAATCTAGGTATCGCTTGTCAAGAACTTGATAGGATACCTTAAATAACACATGAAACACAAACCATTTAGTATTGCTTCGCAATTAGACGCAAAACATTAATATCTCGAACACAAAACATTCAACCCAGAACTCTAACTATAATCGTCAAATCACATTTGCTCCACCGATTTGATTACAAACCGTATACAAACCTTTTGTCTCTAAAACATAATATGAAGATCAGTAGGTATTGTTGCCATATCCGTTCCAGTCTTATCGTCAGTCTGCAGTTAAATTCGCTCGTCGACTCATGAATAACCCGTAAATATTCATTCTGCTATTGTTTTCGGATCATTTCGGAAGTATTCAGAACTGTTCCGTACTTGGAACGGTTATAATTTAGGTACGGTAACTGTTTTTAGGAACGATAGCAGTTTGATTCATTTGTTTTGTATTGAATGGGATTTGTCGTTATTTTGGAGGTGAATGGGTTGCCGTTTCAGTCATTACAGCTTTGTTATCTTCATATACATGGAGAATGGAAAAAAAACTTTTTTGGATCCACATATTAATAAAATATTTAGAAATCGTGGATAGTATAAAATAGGAGTTTTTTAAAGGAATAATCGAAGCGTCACAAATTAAAAGCAAGGTAAATGATGCGTTATCTGAATATCCATTAAACCAATCACAGCAGTTCGGCGCGTTGGCAATTTTCACATGAATTTCGCGACTAATTTTCGTTTAAAAACCTAGGCCTAGACCCATATCTACTAGTCTCCCAAAGCGAAGGAACCTTTCCCCATACTCGCCTCGCTTATTAAACAAAATACTACTTAGTTACTTACAGTTTATATGTAAGTATATATATCTAATATTTTCCACATTTGTGTTTCAATCACAAATCCAATCGATCAGAATCACAACCGTGAGCGAATCGGGATGATCTGTAATTATTTAGCAGCCACTCCACGCCGGGGGGTATACCATGCCCCCCGAGGTATACCCCGCCCCGAGATTGTTCTAACAGCTACAGGATTATGATCTCAATGGGGCTGACTGGGGCTTAGTGGGGTTGAAATATCTTGCGAAAGATGGCTTCATGTGGAATAAATGGTTTAGTTTTGTTGTTGAGGTCATCAGAAACACAATGGACCTTATTTGTGATAAAATAAGCATTTGATTAGTTTAAACGCTGATTAGCATTCTATTAAATTTGTTTTTTCTATGGAGAATTTGTATTTAGAATCCACTAATCGCTATTTAAACTAAGCATATAGTAAGCGAGTTTTATAAACAAGGCTGTATATTGATTAGACAGGTAAAAGTTTAAAAGTAAAGTCCCCACTTTACTTTTGAACTTTTAAAAAGTGCACGGAACAACTGAAGGAATAGCAAAGTAGATGAATAACATTATAATTATGTAGTAATAATAATTTTCAGTAGGTAGTTTAAAAAAAAACTAGAAAACACACTTTTATTTTTCGTGTACTTCTCAGCAAACTAATGTATAAATAATAACAAGTCTGCCATCTTGGATTTAGAATGACGTCACTTAGCTGGCCATGCATTGTCATCCAACCGAAACATGTCCGCAAAATATCAGCTCAATCGGAAACCGGGAAGTGGGTTAAATTTAACTTCTAAGTTACAGGTGAAGCCATGGTGAAGCTAAGAAAAGTGCGTTAAAATTGCTTTGCCACTAGTGCCTGTGCACTTAAGTTTAGGATGGATAAAACAATATATATTTCAAATCAATACAGGCGAATCTCCTAGATATGACGTGATAATTTGAGTATTTTTATTTTTTATTGTTATATTTGGTAATTATAATATAATTATAATATTTATTAGTATAATTATTTTAGCATTTATATGTATTTTATTATTAGTATAGTATTTTGATTTTAATATTTTTTTGTTGTTGTTGTACGCCTACCACAGAGTAGTCTATTTAATATAATTTTATAAAGGTTGACTGGTAGAGAATGCCTATTGTTGCATTAAGTCCGTTTTTAAATAAATAAATATGGGAAATGCTTTTTAGCCTTTTACGTAGCTATGCATTTCCTGACGACTCAATTAATGCAATAAATGATGCTTCCGCAGTACCTACAGATTACACTTCAATTCAGAATTACTTGCCGGAGTCTGCTTTTCCTGATAGTTACAACCTGGGAGTCTTTAAATCAAGAGTGAATAGGTTACTTCTAGGTATAAAGCGTGACATCCATCGTAGACCACATCATCGCTTACCACAGGGTGAGACAGTGGTTTAGCGCGATCTTTTTAATAATAAAAAAATAAACCCACAATGTTTCCTAAAATGAAAAAAAGGCAGGGACATTTATTTCCTTCTTTTAACCCTAAGTACCTTTCTAATGCTCTTGCCCTCATAATAAACAAACCCATTAAAAATATGAACCCTGTCTACCCATTACCATAAGCACAGCTGTAACCGCGTAACCACTTGAGTGATCGCTGGGCAACCCAAAGTAACCCACACACGTGAACGACGGCACTGATAAATTTCTTACAATCTGTTTTTCGACATTTCTCCGTGTCAGCCATTAACTTTGCTACTTCTAACTTACCCTCCAACGTGAATCGTACCTTATAGCTTTCGTGATAGGGTTCTTTTGTCAGTGTGGGGTACTTAAGTGCCTATTTCGGTACTTGTTGTGCTTGACAGGTGCGTGTAGCCCCTGATAGTGATAAAATATGAGCACGTACGCTATCAGTTATGTTTAGCAAGAGGTTCAGGGCGGGATTAATTTTGGTATGTAATTAGCAGTTTAGGATGCTTTTGCGAAGGAGATTATTAAAATATATACTAGCTGTAGATAGGAGATTGATAATTTGAATTTATTTTAGTAAAAAGCATGAGTTTTTTTCTCTCAGTGCAATGAGTCATATTATGGTATTAAAAAAACAAAAGGCTTCCAAAAAAACTACACTAAAAAATTAAAAATAACTGTGATTTCGAAAGTCGGTGTTTGTATTTTATTTCTTCGTTATTTGACACCGAATTCCGAAATAAAACTCGTAATTGGAGGAAACCAAAACGTCATCTATGTATACGTATTTTTCGTTTTTGTTCAATTTTTCAAAAAGCACTGAAGCAATTTCAATAAAATTTATATATGACCACCTCGGGAGTATATTATTTCGGATAAAATAAAAAATTGAAAATCGGTCTACAACTGACAGAGAAATTGGTGAAAATACATAAAAAAAAATATACATACAGTCGAACATAGAACTTCCTCCTTTTTCGAAGTAGATAAAAAGAAAATTTAAAGATAGTTTCAGAAGCAAGCAACAAAAGAAATTCAAAATTTAAAAAAAACCTGACTGCAGAAAACAACTAAAAAGTTTCATATAAGTTAATTTTCAAGTAGTCAGATGCAGTTGCTGGTATTTGTTTGAGTTTAACCGCAGATTTAATGAGTTGTATTTTAAAATCGCCTCCTCAAGCTCTTTATTTTGATATTCGTCATGACATCACAAAATAATTTTCTATGTTTAAAAAAAAACTAAAAAACACACTTTATTTTTTTTATTGTTATTCTCAGCAAACCCTTTCATTTGATACCCGTATTATGGGAATGCATACAAAATAACTATACTTCGACTTTTAATTTATTATCATATTATAATATAACTTAAAAGATATATATACAAACTAACAATAATACCTAACATGTACAAATGCGTATGAAAAAACAACTCATTGGGCATCAAAAAATTCATCCACATCGCTGTCAATGGAAAAAGTGCCCAGAACGCTAGCAGCATTGCCACGTTGAATAGCAATGCTGATTCGTTGGCCAAAGAAAAGCCCAGCCCTCTGGTCACGTGAAGAGTCGACTAACAGCTTGCTGATATGCCGGAAAACTCGATGAGCACTCGGACCCCATGGCCCTAGTGTTTCAACCCCAAACGGCTCAAACATGTAACTCCCAATAAGGTTGTTATATTTGCGCCGTTTGAGGTTTTCTGCACCTGCAGCAGCCGCCCCAGCACAGCCTGCCGTGCTAAGAAGATGGGATGGCGCAAGGGTGTCGACACATGTTGCATCCCACACCAAAGGCCTACCCAACTTCCAAGGCATTATGGTCATTCCGTCTGGCCTCTTCCCATCGTCACGTGCCAAGCCATTGGGTTCTAAAACAGCTGGCACCCCGGCGGTGACAAGAGCCCGACGGATGATGTCATTAATGCTGGCGTGCCGTGCTATCCGACCAGCACTCCTACCGCAGGATAGGCCATGGTGTCCGAGGCGGTCGACTTCACCGCATTGACAGCGATGTGGAGCTCCACTCGGAGCACCCAGACGCAAACATGTAGCGATCCGGAAAGTGGCGTCACTCAGCTTGGTACCAATGTTGGGTGACGGTAGTGCCTGTAGCCAAAGGCCCGACTCCCATTCACCCACAGCCAGTAGGCGGGCACGCTCAGCAGTATTGGTGGACGTATTAATGAGATTATTCCGTACCAACCTGCAGAGCGGCTCATCCCACTGTCTCTGGGAAGATGGGTTCTCGGGCAACGCCGTGTTCGGGCAAGCCGCTTTCCAGGCGCTCACAGCATCAGTCAAGCTCGGCACCTCACAGTTAACCAGCGATGGGGTTAAAATTCGTGTGGTTAACTGTCGAGTGCTGTGGACCGAAGACAGGAACGCCGGTAAGCTTACACTAGAAATTTTGCGGATGCCGAGCCCACCAAAGCGAATGGGTAGCGTGGCTTGCAGCCATGCTCGGTCATCCAGGGCCACATTTAAGATGGACGTAAGAGTGGAACGAATAATTTGATCGATTTTGTCCAAGAGATGTGGCTGCTTCCATAAAAGGGAAGAGCGAAGAAAATATATGAAATTTGGTCCGAAACAGCAATACCTGATGAGGGTGACCGCCGAATGTAAATTAATTTTGGAAAGTCTATCTGAAATATCGTTAAAACGTTTAATTTTGTCGTCGATGAATGAAGAAAAACTGTCTTCCAATATCGGAGAACCTAGGAGGTGTAATGAACTTTTCTCTAAAATTTTGATCTCTGGAGCTATTGCACTGAATTTCTGTATGGTCGATTGTCTATCGGTATTGTCACAAAGAAATATTTCACATTTGGAGTAGTTAAGGTCAAGGCCAATGGACTGAAACTGGTTCTTTAGGAATTTTAAATCTTCTAAAACGGTGTCTACGTCACCTCCTAGTGTTCCATCATCTAAATACCACAGGTTAAATTTTGAATTTAGTTGTTGAATTATTGGGTGAATAGCCAAGCTGAAAATGACTGGCCCGAGAGGGTCACCTTGTTGGCATCCAACTGCAGATTCCAAAACGTTGTCTTTATATAATAATTTTGATGGATGCCTATAGCATTGCCATAAAAAGCCGAAAATTTCTGGTAACTCTTTTTTTCCTTCAGCCAACAAAGTGTCCCTGTTAACTGAATTGAAGGCGTTTTTAACGTCAACCTTGAGGATGACCTCACCTTTACCGGAATTTAAAAAGGTGGAAAGGGCGTGTACGGCAGCCTCACAGCCCCCTCTGGAACCAAAACCAAGTTGTAGGGGCTGGAATTTGTTGGTCAGTGATTTGCTGTATATTTTGCAACAAATTTTGGCTGCCATACGCCTGTAGGTGCACCCGACGGCAATGGGACGAATGCCGCCGTCCTTCTTGTGCAGGGCACATAGGTTGGCCCCGTACAAGACATCGACAACGAATGAATTGTATATATAATTGTAGTTACTGAATACAATTAAAAGTCGAAGTATAGTCCGCCATCTTTGAGAGTCCGCCATATTGGGTTTAGAATGACGGCATTTAGCTAACCACGCATTGTGTCCAAACTAAACATGTACGAAAAATTTCAGCTTAATCGGAAACCGGGAAGTGGGTCAAATTTAACTTCCAAGATTTTTTTACATGTGAAGCTAAAAAAAGTGTATTAAAAACGACCAAAGTTACCTAATGGCAACTACTATTTTTTTTTTTTCAAAATTCAAATAGCCCATGTCACTTCAGCAGTTCGGCTGTCAAGACTAATCATATTATTGTGACACTTATCTCATTTGTTAAAATCCATCCAGCCGTTTAAAATACAGGTGGTGCCAAGGAAATAGAAAAACGGTCGGGTAAAACTTAAGAAAGTCCTCTTCAAAAAGTACCTCATATATTGCAGATGTCTACAGGGTATACCAGAAAGGTGTGGTCATATTTTAAGAACTGCATCTGCCCATCGATATGAACAACTTTCTTCAAGAAATTCTGAGAAAGTTCACAAAATTTTTTTTTGCCTCCCATGCAAATATTGATCAGCTGATGATAACTTTGTATGGAAAGTTCAATTTTTTTTTTTGGGAATTTTTACTTTTTTCTTAGAGAATATTGTTCATATCCATGGGCAGAACCGGTTCCTAAAATATGACCACACCTTTCCGTTACACCCTGTATAAGCGGCGATGACCATAGATTATCAGGGTATCGCCAACTTGATAACTACTCTATGAAAGTGCTGAACCCCATTTTAATACAAGTAATTTATTTGGTGTTGCAAGTATGTTTTGGTTTTCATCTATTTTTTTTTTGGAACTGCGATTAGGATAACGAAGATCTTATATAATATTGTATGGATGGACGGCTGGATGTTTGCTTCTCAATCACGCCAGAACGGCTGAACGGATCTAGATGAAATTTGGCACAAAGATAGATTATAGTCTGGAATAGAACTAAGGCAATAACTTAAAATTGGAGAAGTACTAACTCCACGCAGGTGAAACCGCTGGCAGCTAGTTACAGAATAAGTAACATTTTATCTTGATATCTAGCGGATTTGTCGACTTTTATCAAAAAACTCAGTAAAATAGGAATAACAACCGATAAGTTACGTATCGGTGCTTCCATATCACAGTAAGTAAAAAAGATCGGGAATATTTTCTTTTTCCTCTAAATCCAAATCGAAAACATGAACCCTTACAAAATGTTTTGTTAGCGTGAAAGAAAAATAAGTGTTTATGTTTATTTAAGTCAAGAGTGAATGGGTTACTTCTAGGCAAGCGTGCTCCATCTTCGACCACATCATCGCTTACCATCAGCACGCGTAGCATGACCACCGTAGAAACGGGTTTTGTCGACGGAAGAATAGACAAAATTACAGATTGTAGAAAGATTTCTACCGTCCTAAGCATGGCGATGTTAAAACTGACGAGAAGAAATGTTTCTATTCTTCAGTCGACAAAAGTCTACAATGCAAAGCATGACCACCAATTTTTCTCTACTTTTAACACTTTTTTTTTTAAGTGTTATTTCTTCTCAACAAGTGTCAAATAGTCTACATCACATTGGACCTAGATAAGATATATAATGAGTACTTGTATTGAAGCCTGAGCAAGTAAAGGATTCTAGGATTGAACCGATGACCGAAGCGGGTGGTTCAAATGTAGAATCCTGAGTGTAGCGAGGGTTTCAAAGGTACGAGACGCAGACTTTCAACTTTGACGGACAGACGGACAGGTGAACAGACAGACAGACGGACAGACTTACAGACGTACCTACAGACGGACATACCGACAGACGGACAGACGGCCAGATGGACAGACAGACAGATGGACAGACGGACAGACGTACAGATATACAGACGGACATACTGACAGACGGATAGACAGACAGACAGATGGACAGACGGACGACCGACATACAGACAGACGAGCAGACGGACAGACGCACAGACAAACAGAAAGAAAGACAGACAGACGGACAGACGCACAGACAAACAGAAAGACAAACAGACAGACGGACAGACTTACAGACGTACCTACAGATGGACATACCTACAGACGGACAGATGGACAGACAGACAAATGGACAGACGGACAGACGTACAGATATACAGATGGACATACTGACAGACGGATAGACAGACAGACAGTTGGACAGACGGACAGACGGACGACCGACATACAGACAGACGGGCAGACGGACAGACGCACAGACAAACAGAAAGACAGCCAGACAGACGGACAAATGGACAGACGGACAGACTTACAGACGTACCTACAGACGGACATACCGACAGACGGACAGATGGACAGACAGACAGATGGACATACGGACAGACGTACAGATATACAGACGGACATACTGACAGACGGATAGACAGACAAACAGATGGACAGACGGACGACCGACATACAGACAGACGAGCAGACGGACAGACGCACAGACAAACAGAAAGAAAGACAGACAGACGGACAGACGCACAGACAAACAGAAAGACAAACAGACAGACGGACAGACTTACAGACGTACCTACAGACGGACATACCTACAGACGGACAGATGGACAGACAGACAGATGGACAGACGGACAGACGTACAGATATACAGATGGACATACTGACAGACGGATAGACAGACAGACAGTTGGACAGACGGACAGACGGACGACCGACATACAGACAGACGGGCAGACGGACAGACGCACAGACAAACAGAAAGACAGCCAGACAGACGGACAAATGGACAGACGGACAGACTTACAGACGCACCTACAGACGGACATACCGACAGACGGACAGATGGACAGACAGACAGATGGACATACGGACAGACGTACAGATATACAGACGGACATACTGACAGACGGATAGACAGACAGACGGACAGACGGACGACCGACATACAGACAGACGGGCAGACGGACAGACGCACAGACAAATGGACGACGGACAGACGCACAAACGGATAGACAGATACGTAAGTGACAGCAATTGGGCTTCGATTAGTCGCACAAAATTTTGTGACAGACGATGGACAGACGAAATTGAAAGAATGAATATGTCTTTGTCTTCATAGAAACGCGAGAATACGGGTCGCCCCGTGCTCGGGCAGAAGAAAACTCGAAGTCGACACAGTTGGATAGAAAGAACTTGTATCCAACTATCTAGTCTATCCTTACTCACGGCGTAGCATGACCATTTCTATCTCTATTCTACATAGAGATAGAAATGTTCATGCTACGCCGTGTTGGGGGTAGAAACATTTCTTCTCAACAGGGACAAATAGTCTACATCACATTAGACGTAGACAAGTTCTCTACTGATTTAAAAAAAACTCAATTTTGTGACTCATTACATACTTGAAAATTCAAAAATTTCAATTGAAAATTCGAAGGACAAACAGACAGACGGACAGCTGGACAGCATAACAGACGGAAAGATGGGCGACGGACAGACGGACAGTCTCACAGACTGACAGACGGACAGTCTCACAGACTGACAGACGGACAGACGGACGATGGACAGACAGACAGACGGACACACGGACGACGGACAGACGGACAGCGGACAGACAGACTGACAGACGGACAGACGGAAGACGGACCGATCAGACTGACAGATGGACAGTCTCACAGACTGATAGATGGACAGTCTCACAGACTGACAGACGGACAGTCTCATAGACTGACAGACGGACAGTCTCACAGACTGACAGACGGACAGACGGACGATGGACAGATGGACAGACAACAGACGGACAGATGGACAGACAACAGACGGACACACGGACGATGGTCAGACGGACGCCGGACAAACAGACAGACGGACAGATGGACCGACGGACAGACGGGCAGATGGACGGCGGACAGACAGACAGACTGACAGACGGAAGACGGACAGATCAGACCGACAGACGGACAGTCTCACAGACTGATAGATGGACAGTCTCACAGACTGACAGACGGACAGTCTCACAGACTGACAGACGGACAGTCTCACAGACTGACAGACGGACGATGGACAGATGGACAGACAACAGACGGACACACGGACGATGGACAGACGGACGCCGGACAAACAGACAGACGGACTGATGGACCGACGGACAGACGGACAGATGGACGGCGGACAGACAGACAGACTGACAGACGGACAGACGGAAGACGGACAGATCAGACTGACAGACGGACAGACGGACGACGGACAGATGGACAGACAGACAGACGGACAGCCAAAAAGATGTACAGATAGACAGACGGACGACAGACAAACGGCCAGACGTACAGACAGGCTCCGATTAGACGCAATAATTTTTTTGTCAGACGACGGACAGACAGACAGATGGACAGACGGACAGACGATAAATAGTAATATATTTTAATAATTATTGAAAGAATGAATACATGTCTTTGTCTTCATAGAAACACCAGTCTACGGGTCGCCCGGCGCCCCATGCTCGGGCAGAAGACAACTCGAACTCGACAAAATTGGATAGAAAGAACTTTGTCTTTTCTTGGTAGAATAGAGATAGAAATGGTCATGCTACGGGGGCAGATGAGATGGTGGTCAAACGCGTTCCTATCAACAATTAAAAAAAAAAGATCCTTCTCACCTATTTTTTTTTATGAAATTGTTTGCTTCTTTTTTTCAAGCCGATAGCTTCAAATTAAACTCCTGGAGCTCGTATCTAAAGTAATAACAGCCGCACGGGTCGATCCATCAGGTTAAGCTACGCTTGCCGGGGATGGTCCATGGATGGGTGGCCATCTTTTTATATCGAGACTCCTCCGTGCCACGGACGGCACGTTTAGCCGTTGGTTCCGGCTGTCAATCGTTGATCTTTGACAGTCGTTACGGGTCGTCAGAAGCCCGAAAGTCTGACATCCAGTCTTACCAAGGGGTATCGTATTACCCAGTAACTGGGTTGTGGAGGTTAGATAGGCAGTCGCTCCATGTAAAATACTGGTATTCAGCTGCATCCGGTTAGACTGGAAGCCGACCCCAAGATAATTGGAAAAAGGCTAGGCAGATTGATTTAAAATCGAAAATTAAACAAACGAGCTCTAACCTTGTAGGAATTTTTATATAAGTACTTAGGCTTTTTAACCTACCTATAAAAATAAATGAAACTCATTTATATCAGACACATGCCTATACAAAAAGAGTTGTTAGCGAGAATAATGACAGCCATAAACCAAGAAATAATTAGCTTCATATATAGCTCTCAGTATTCCATTATCAGAAACATGTAGGTAACTACATTTTTCTGATAATGGATTTATTTACACAGTACTGTAGGACCCCAAGGCACGAGTATGGCCTGCAGGGATCCTGGGACGTTCTTCGAAGCTCGGGGACTCGCTTGCTTACTGCGAGAGTACTCTACGCAAGGAAAACTCGCTACGGGCGGATAAGGAAAAGAGCTGAGGGCGTTTTAAATTATAATATATTGGTTTTTGTAAGAAATAACATAAGTGCCCACTTCGGCCAGGCAAGCAGAACTGATCCCTAAAACAAATGTGTTGCCTACACCTTCTAAATTCAAACGGCTCTCCAATAATTCTCCAACAATCTTACCAGCCAGTTGAAGGCCGGTACAGACTCGCTAAGATTAGGCTGTGACTACAATCGTCACAGTACACTATGTAAATAAATCTTAGAAGATTTTGACCCACTTCTCTGTCGCCGATTAAGCTGAAATTTTCCGTACTATTGTTTAGTTTGGATGACAATGCATGGTTAGCTAAGTGACGTCATTCTAAATCCAATATGGCGGACTCCCAAAGATGGCGGACTAGTTATTTTTTATGCAATCCCATGATATGGTTATTAAATGTAACAGTTTGCTGAGAAAAATATGAAAACGTGTGTTTTTTTTATTTTTTTTTATTTTTATATTAAATTTATCAGTAGTTCTGAAATTGTAAAGAATTTGTGCATTTTAATAAGATGTCACGTAAAAACAGCTATTTGATTAAAATAATGAAAGATGATAGAGCCCAGATTACTTTAGAGATACCTAATATTCAAGAAAGCCTAAGTGAACAATAAAACCAACCTGGCTTTTGTTAATAGAAACATGTGCTAAGTGAATTTCTAGTTAATCAGATTAGCTCGGTTTACATTCATCTTTTGTTAGCAAACAATACAAGACTCTATTTAAATCTTTCAAAGCCTGAATAATCCTACTCATAATATAAATGCTAAAGTCTGTATGTTTGGATGTTCATCAATTATGCCTTAAGAGCTGAATAGATTTTACTGAAATTTACGCCTTGAAATCGTCCATATAATGGATAAGGACATTTTTTATTCCCCCTGTACGTTCCCGAAGGATAATTTTCGGCTATCACGCGGGTGACGCGGCTGGGAAAGTATAGTCCTACTAATAGAATAAACGTGAATATCTGTGTGATTGAATGTTAATTGATAAATGATATTTATTTAGCAAATTGTTTGTAAATAACACTTTTACACCCCTTTTTTGGTAATTTAAACTACCCTGAGAAGAAACACCGAAATAAAAAACATGTAATTGTTAAATCACATTAGAACCATGTAGGCTAGGTCAAGCTAACATAGGTCATTTTTTTTTTGGGAGATCATCCAATGACTTCAGTTGCCTAAGTACCCAGGGGCTCGGTAACTCTGTTTCGAATTTATCCGCGACCTCTGGGCAGGCATCCGCCATGACGGGCTCCGTCAGGTATTGCTGTGCTGACATATCTTTGAGGCGCGCGTGGAACACTACGCGCCGTCGACTCTCGTGCCTGAATCAAGATCATCACCTGAATTAGGACATATGATGCATTAGTATATTCATGTCCCGGTAATTAACATAGGATATAATGTTGCCGATTCTGATGTGCACAAACTAAACTTAATTTAGGCTATTGCTACCTTTTTCTCTCTAATAAAACAAGAAATAGACGAAAGTAAATTAGAGCTGTCAAATTTAGTTGAACTAATATTTCCATACAAATTAAGGGTACACGTAAAAACATGTCAACTAAAAACACGGTAACGCGCAAGGCGTAAACTAGTTTGACATCTCTAACTTAGTTCATAGCTATAGCCGTCCTTTTCTCGGACTGCCTTTTAGTAAAAAATAGCGATTCTCTAATTTTAGTTTAGTTATTGAACAACAGAATCGGCACCTGTTTGTCCCAATGGTCCATTCCCTCGGGATAAAAACTTTAAACGTGGGCAAAGCTGCTGGCGAAACCTAGTATTAGATACTATATTCAGTAAACTTTAAAGTTTATCTTTACGTAAATTGAACCAGTGGGTTTATTATAACATCCAGATAGTTAAAATGCCGAAAATCCCAAAATCTTGTACATTGTGTGCAGATGAAGTGCTTACGAACTGATAAACTTAATTTAATGGAGTTGGGTTGACTGTAGATTATATTTATGTCTCACCTTGCATAGTTGTGATCAGCACATTCATCAGACATCGTGGTATAGCTAGTGGTAGGTTTGAGATATGGCATGAGTGTGGAATTCTTACACTTTTTATCCGACTGTCCCAGAGGCGGGTATTGTTTTTCGAGACTGTGTATGTAGGTCTATTTCTTCGGCACGCCATGCAGCCTAAACAGCGGGATGTATTTTAACAAATGAGGTAGGTTAGATTGGTCTTGACCGCTGAAGTGACATAGGCTATATGAATTTCGAAAAAAAAAAACCAAATGGCAACTGCCATTTGGTTTGGGTTTTTGGTTGTCGTATTTTTTTTTGTGATATCAAATCGTCATAATTATGGAGTATCAAAATAAAGTGCTCGAGGAGACTAGTAGTCCGATTCTTGTCCGAGTCCAATTTGTGATATGAACTCGAACAAATACCACCAACTATATCAGACTGCTTCAAAAGTAACTTCTTTGGAACTTTCTAACGGAACTTTCTAAAGTAACTTTGTTTTTGGTCAGTCGGTTTTTATGAAAATTTACAGTTTTTGTTTCTAACAGAGAGTCTGCTCATTACTTATTGGCTATATACTTTTTCAGGTATGAGGTCTTTACCTGTGAAGTTCGGATTAGAAGTACGGGTCACTTTGAGCTGCGATAATTTCTGATTGACTTGGAATTATGAATTCAAATAAATTTTTGTTTTAATGCATGGTATTTCTTTTTCAAAACTAGGTACTCATTTGTTCCTTTGGGCTTTGGATTTTCTTTTAATTCTTATTTAAAAAGTCAGAAGCTTAAAATGCGAAGTATTTGCATTATGAGTAAGAATCTGCATTTCAGTCATTTGCGACAAGATACATTCTTTAACATTATTGAAGTAACACTCAAAACATAAAGTCGTCAACCCTAACACCCTTTTATCAACATAACCTACTTGTAAGAAAACATCGAACGTGAGAGGAAATAGGTCACTAATGTCACTTTCACGTAATTAAGACCCCGGCCATGGTGACGAGCTGGCGCACTTGATGAGGCGAGAGCGAAGTATGAACATGAAATTTAATTTATTCGTTTTTTTATTCCTATTTTGCAATAATAATCAATTGTATTTCATTTTTTTAATAGTTTAAGTTTATGTTTAACTAGCTGACCCGGCGAACATCCCACCGCCTGAGAATCAATAAATGTAGTGTAAAATTTTATTAGTTAAGTTAATTGCATAGAAATGAATGTAATTCACGAGGCAGATTCGAAATGATTCTTCGCGTAGTATATTGTAGCAATTCTCTTTGTTAAATAATTTTTGATGGGATGCACTCGGGTCGATTCCCTTCAATGAAGGACGTTGTGATTTACGAAATTTTTCGTTATGTGGCATCTCAGAGCAGGCTTTGACAAATCGAAAAAAAAACTGGTCAGTGTGGTCGCTGGAGGTGCTTTGACCATTCTCCAGATGTACCGCCAAATACACTGGAAGGACGTTCATAAATGGGGAATGAGAATATACGCCAAATCGACTCATTGCAGCTCACATATCGACCAACTTGATAGTGCGTGATTTCATCGTAAGTATTAGAAATCTGAACGCCAAAACCGCCATAAATATCGCTGCCTTTCTTGACATATCTGCAAATGCATTTGATGGCTAAAGTAATAACAGCCGCACGGGTCGATCCATCTGGTTAAACTACGCTCGCCGGGGTCGGTCCATGGATGGGTGATCATCTTTACATATCGAGACTCCTCCGTGCCTCGGAAAGCATGTTAAGCCGATGGTCCTGGCTGTCAATCGGGGATCTTTGACAGTCGTTACGGGTCGTCAGAAGCCCGAAAGACTGACTACCAGTCTAACCAAGGGGTATCGTATTACCCAGTAACTGGGTTGTGCAGGTCAGATAGGCAGTCGCTCCATGTAAAATACTGGTATTCAGCTGCATCCGGTTAGACTGGAAGCCGACCCCAAGATAGTTGGGAAAAGGCTAGGCAGATTGATTTATTGCAAATACGTTTTATGGATTTCACTGAATTGCAATATTCCAGTTTGCAATGTGCTTTGAATGATTTGGTAAGTAGTGGCGAATATGGAATAATCCAAGCGTTGTCGATAACGAAATCGTTTCCTTTCACCTTCTTTGAAATAACTTTTCGTTCCATACAAAATGTATGACAAAATTATTTTTCTTCATATTTTTTGCTACAGAGAAATTTTCCAATGTTTACTAAGTTATTCTGCTATTTGGAGCGGAGACAAATCCAATAAATCAAAGATCATAAAAATCGGTCCAGCCGTTCTTGAGTTATAAGTGGTGTAACTAATCAGACTTTGTTTTATATAATACTAGCTTCCGCCCGTGGCTTCGTCCGCGTGAAAAGTATGATTATAAATTTGAGTGCTATTTCCTGAGAGTAGCACGTTAAAAAAAAAACTGTAGAAATCAAAATCCCAAGTCAGTTATTGAAATTAGGATGTGAGCCAGAACTTTTTGAACGTCGTTCCACATAAAGACAGACCCTTTGTCACTTCTTAGCTTCTTGCCCATGACTCTATCTGCGTAGACATCCGGATTGAGTCAAAAGCAAAATCAAACATTTGTGAAAGATTAGAAGTTAGTACGGGCCAGGATCATGATAAATTAGAATTTCCTACATTAGTAGGGCTTACCAATGTTGGACGGCGATTTTTTGCGCTACACCGAACGTCTCTTATCTATGGGTTACCTATTTTTTTTTTTTGCGTTTGTATCTACGTTTGACGTCGAAGTTTTGTTATTTATGTTAAATTAACTTTTTCATGATTTTGGCATCCTGATAGTTTACCTGCGGCTTCATCTGCGTGCAGGTCTGAAATTTCTCTTATGCATGATTCTGTTTTCCTGGTAGTTTAAGAATCTATACCGCTCAGGATTCCAGTCCCGAAAATACTTATTCAAGATGACTACTAACTCTACTACCTTTTATGATCCCACCCGCTCCCTGGTAGTGCGTGAATCTATACCGCTCGGAAATTTCACTTCTTCACGATTCTGTTCTCCTGGTAATTTGTGAATCTCTACATCTCATAATACCTGCCTCGGAATATACTTTGTGATTCTGATCTCCTGGTAGCTTGTAAATCTATACCACTCTGGATTCAAGCCCCGACAACACTTCTTCTTGATTCTGGTCTCCTGGTGGTTTGCGAAGCTATACCGCTTAGGATCGTAGCCCCGAAAATACCTCTTCATGATTCTAGTCCCCTGGTACTGTGCGAGACTTTACCGCTCATGATTTCAGCACCGGAAAGACTTCTCATGTTTCTGGTCTCCTGGTACTTTGTGAGCGTAAACCGCTCGTTCATCCTGACTTTTGATTTCTACTTCCACCTCAGCCTTCGCTAAGTGTTGTCATTTACCGGAATAAAAAGTAGCCTATGTGTTAATCCAGGCTATGACCTACCTGTGTGCAAAATTTCATGGAAATCCCTTCAGCCGTTTTTGCGTTACCTTCAGCCAAACATACAAACATACAAACTTTCGCATTTATAATATTAGTAGGATAAAGATATAGACAGACATGTATAGACTTATTCTTTCAAGGCAGTACTGTTATTTTAGTGAGCGCTATGTGCGCCTTACTTGTCATATACATTAGTTGTTTTGTAATTCAGCTTTTTCCTAAAATGTACAATGTATGTGATGTGGCTGTGCTAATTTAAATAATTAGATAAACCGCCGCTGGCGTTCATACCGGAGTGACTGTGGCTGGTGTGTAACGCGACGTGACGGAGCGGCTTCGAATGGCTGGTGCTTGGCAACTGGGCTTTTGCCAGTTGTAAACGACTGTTTGTGTCTCAGCTCAGCTTTGTTCCGTCTCCTGCTTGATATGGAGGGAAGTAGTAATTAAGTATGTGTTTTCTTACTCCTGCACCAATATTTTCATATAAATGTAATTTACTCGTAATTGGTCACAGAATGTAACCGACGAGTTTCCAGCGATGTTCCAGCCAATATACGAGACGCCTTAATTTCCCAAACAAGGGTTTTTATGAATTGGACGTCCTGCCCTGACAGGGATTTCACCCTGGGTACGAGATGCTACAAGAGTCAAAAATATGGACATTCAGCAAAAGCCTTTGGAGAAGTCAACTCAACGTGTGTTCACCAAGTGTGCAAGGAAAGCGGACTCACCGAATTCTGCAAGTTGCTCGTATTTTAAAAATCCTATATTGCAGTGGTTGGGAAGAGTGTAACAGGCTTGTGACGGAGCGGCCTCGCTAGAGAACAATCGTCTGTTGTTTTACCCTTTTTTTCCTTTTTGAGGAAACACGTCTAGCCTACACTGCACGTTACAACAACTCGCGATGCACTGAGGCCACCAAATCGCGCCCGCCACCGCGCGCGCGCCCGCCCCAGTCTCCGCACGTTTACTCTGGACAAGACCTTAGACACCGCGGCAAAGTGTCTGAATACAAAATGAAATGCGTAAGGAAGCGAGCAAGCGCGTACATAAATTATTATCATTTTAAGCTTAACAAAGACTTTTGACGTGACATTCGTTTACTTTGCAAAGGGTGGTGGAGTCAATGCTTTGATTAAAGTATCTATATTTTATAAATACCTACTGGATTATCTTCAAATATATACCTACCGAAACATGTGTTTGAGATTGGTTTTACTCCACAAAAGGTAGGTAAGGTAAATGCTTCTTCTAAAATAAAGCTAGGCCGAGTTTTGATAATGTGAACTATAAATAAGCATGCTTTATTTATTCAGAACTAGCTTCCGCCCGCGGCTTCGCCCGCGTAAAAAGTGTAATAATAAGTTTGAGTGGTATTTCCAAAGAGAAGCACGTTAAATAAACCCTGTAGAAATCAAAATTAAAAGTTAGGATGAAATCCAGATTTTTTTGAACGACAAAGTTCTACATAAAGACTTTAGGGCACACACACTCGCTCAGTGTGTCGGGGTACCTATCTTGTTATTATTATCGTGTTAAATATAATAGTTTACCGAGACTGTTTCATTTATTGGGTCCCGGACATATCCTAAATTAGTGCGTAGCTTCTTGGCCGTGGCTCCATACGCGTAGACATTTACCGTGTTAAATATAATAGTTTACCATATCGAAACTGTTTCATTTATTGGGTCCTGAACATATCCTAAATTGGTGCTTAGCTTCTTGCCCGTGGCTCCGTCCGCGTAGACATTTACCGTGTTAAATATAATATTTTACCATATCCAAACTGTTTCATTTATTGAGTCCCGAACATATCCTAAATTGGTGGCAGCTTCTTGCTCGTGGCTCCGTCCGCGTAGACATTTACCGTGTTAAATATAATAGTTTACCATATCCAAACTGTTTCATTTATTGAGTCCCGAACATATCCTAAATTGGTGCTTAGCTTCTTGCTCGTGGCTCCGTCCGCTTAGACATTTATATTAAATTAACTTTTTCACGATTTTGGCACCCTGGTAGAGTTTACCTGTGGTTGCATCCGCGTGCAGGTCTGAAATTTCTCTTCTTCATGATTCTGTTTATTGGTTGTCTATACGCCTGGGAATGTATATCGCTCAGGATTCCAGCCCCGAAAATACTTATTCAAGATGTTACCTCTCCTAATACCAACCTCAGAATATGTTTTGTGATTCTGATATACTAGTAGGTTGTGAACTGGTAGTTTGAGAATCTATACCGCTCAGGATTCAAGCCCCGGAAACACTTCTTCTTCTTGATTCTGGGCTCCTGGTGGGGTGTGTGAAGCTATACAGCTTAGGATTGTAGCCCCGAAAATACGTATTCATGATTCTGGTCTCCTGGTACTTTGTGAGTCTTTACCGGTCATGATTTCAGCACTGGAAATACTTCTCATTTTTCTGGTCTCCTGGTAATTTGTAAATCTCTACCTCTCCTAATACCAGCTTCGGAATATGTTTTGTGATTCTGATCTCCTGGTAGTTTGTGAATCTACACCGTTTAGGATTATAGCCCCGGAAACACTTTTTCTTGATTCTGGTATCCTGGTGGTTTGTGAAGCTATACAGCTTAGGATTGTATCCCCGAAAACACCTATTCATGATTCTGGTCTCCTGGTACTTTGTGAGTCTTTATCTCTCATGATTTCAGCCCTGGAAATAATTCTCATGTTTCTGGTGTCCTAGTACTTTTTGAGCGTGTGCGCTCGTTCAGCCTGACTTTGGATTTCTACTTCCACCTCAGCCTTCGCTAAGTCTTGTCATTTACCGGGATACATATACCGGGATCACGGATAAAAAGTAGCCTATGTGTTAATCCAGGTTATGACCTACGTGTGTGCAAAATTTCATTGTAATCCCTTCAGCCGTTTTTGCGATACCTTCAGCCAAACATACAAACTTTCGCATTTATAATATTAGTAGGATTCTTATCAACTTCAGGTTTTCTCGATAAGTTTTCCTTTACCGCTGAGGCGTCAGCATAGATAATACACCAATCTAAGTTATACACTTATCTATCTATAATATAAAAATGAATCGCAAAATGTGTTGGTAAGCGCATAACTCAACAACGCCTGGACCAATTTGGCCAATTCTTTTATTTAAATGTTCGTTAAAGTTCAAAGATGGTTTTTACGGCGAGAAAAATTCTAATAATTGCCGGAAAAATCCTTAAAACAGCCCTTTTCTTTTTCCCATACAAACGTTTTCTAACTAAAACGTAGTCAATTTGAGCTTTATTGCTATTGTATAAAGTTCATATTAAATTACAAGCACTCACTGTTGATTAAACAATGTAGGTATGTTCCTAACGTCAAAGAGTCAATTTGCACTTTATTACCGCTATACAAAGTTCAAATTCAATCAATCAATTTGGTCGGCTTCGCGATATTATTTCATTTGTTTTACTTTAAAATGCATAAGAAGGAAGGATCTCTTGAAGGATTTGACTCCAAGTCATATCAAATTAAAAAAAAAGTTGAAACAACAACAAACTGTCAATGTCAGTGTTGTTTTTCTTGGATTTTCGGTTACCTACTCTACTGAGATTGGTTTTGTTAACTGATACACGAAACAAATTTGTACCTATATCGTGTTTTGTGCAGTGTTTAGTCACCTATGATCACTAATTATTGCATGTGATACAATAATCTATAATATAGATATGCCTCCTATTAGACGAAGCAATTTATGTAGAAGAACCCGAAATGCTACAAACCATGCTAATTACCGACTGTCAACGTTTGCAATTGCTAGAAAATGACGCTCATTGGGATTATTTGGGATCAAACTCTCAATGATGCTGTAATATCATCACACGCTCATCAAATACGAACATTATTTTCTATAATCATATCTACATGCTTCCCATCAAACCCAATTGATTTGTGGATCAAGTACAAAGATTATATGTGTGATGAATTTTGTATCAAATACGAAATAGAATGGGAAATCCAAATATACAAATCAGTGAAGAAATTTACAACGAAGCATTGATTTCAATTGAGGTCATGTGCTTGATGATGTCAAACAAACTATTAATTCAATTAGGCCTGGCCGCGCCCAATCGTCCAATGCATGATGCTTTTAACCAAGAGTTGAATCGAGAAAAACTGTATGATCTCAACACTTTGAAAGAATTTATTCAAACAAATCTTCCACTGTTGAATGAACAACAGAAGTATGTATTTGATACTCTTATGAAAGTAATAAATGATGAAACTGGAGGGATTTACTTCTTCGATGCACCTGGTGGTACAGGAAAAACTTTTTTGATTTCATTAATATTAGCAACGATTCGCTCACAAAATAAAATTGCACTTGCACCCGCTTCGTCGGGAATCGCAGCAACTTTGCTTGAAGGTGGTCGAACAGCCCATTCAGCATTAAAATTGCCATTAATATGCAAAGCAATGAAACTCCGACCTGCAACATTTCGAAGAACTCTGCAATGGCAAAGGTCTTGCAGCAATGTAAATTAATTATTTGGGATGAATGCACGATGGCACATAAAAAATCTTTGGATGCTTTAGAAAGAACCTTAAAAGATCTATGGAGCAATCATAACCAATTTGGTGGTGCAATGATTTTATTAGCAGGAGATTTTCGTCAAACATTGCCAGTGATTCCACGATCATCACCAGCTGATGAACTCAATGCATGTCTAAAGTCCTCCAATTTGTGGAAACATGTCAAAGTACTTCATTTAAGCAAGAATATGCGTGTCGAGTTGCAAAATGACCAATCTGGAAACATATTCTCTAAACAACTCATTGACATTGGTAATGGCAAATTTCCTATAGACATGTTGACTGGCTGCATTAACTTGCCTCAAAGTTTTTGTCAGTTAACTCGATCAAAAGATGAACTTATTCAGAAGGTGTTTCCAGATGTTTCTCAAAATTACAGAAGCTATGATTGGTTGAGCGAACGAGCTATATTGTCTGCAAAAAACATAGATGTAAATGAATTAAATTTAAAAATTCAAGAACAAATTACAGGCGAATCAAGGATATATAAATTAGTTGATTCGGCTACTAACCAAGATGATGTAGTGAACTATCCACCAGAATTTTTAAACTCGCTGGATTTGCCAGGATTGCCACCTCACAATCTTCAATTAAAGGTTGGATCGGTAGTTATAATGTTGCGAAATATCAACCAACCGCGTCTTTGCAACGGCACACGGTTAGCGATAAAAAAATTACTAAACAACGTGATAGAAGCAACTATACTGAAAGGAAAGTATAAAGGAGAAGACGTTCTCATACCGCGCATCCCAATGCTTCCGACTGATGTGCCGTTTGACTTTAAACGACTACAGTTTCCAGTTCGGCTTACTTTTGCTATGACCATAAACAAGTCCCAGGGGCAATCATTAAGTGTTTGTGGTATTAATCTGGAAAACCCATGTTTCTCACATGGTCAATTGTATGTTGCCTGTTCCCGTGTTGGAAAACCATCAGATTTGTTTGTCTATGCGCCAGGTAATCAAACAAAAAACATCGTATATCACAAAGCACTACAATGAAAATAAAACTGATTTTTGTTAATAATTATGATTCACATGATTAACAATAAAGCGATTACTTATTTTTAAATGTTTATATATGTTTTATTTAATTATATTTCTTATTCACAACGCCCTATCACCAGGGTGACGGTTCTGTTCAGGAGATTTTTTTGCCCCGACTATAAAATATGTAGGAACAAAAAAATGTCACATTACAAATCATTTTGACAGGACTTTATTGCAATTTAATTAGGCAGTACGAAGTCTGCCGGGTCAGCTAGTCTATAATATAAAAATGAATCGCAAAATGTGTTGGTAAGCGCATAACTCAACAACGCCTGGACCAATTTGGCCAATTCTTTTTTTTAAATGTTCGTTGAAGTTCAAAGATGGTTTTTACGGCGAGAAAAATTCTAATAATTGCCGGAAAAACCCTAAAAACAGCCCTTTTATTTTTCCCATACAAACGTTTTCTAACTAAAACGTAGAGTCAATTTGAGCTTTATTGCTATTGTATAAAGTTCATATTAAATTACAAGCACTCACTGTTGTTCAAACAATGTAGGTATGTTCCTAACGTCAAAGAGTCAATTTGCACTTTATTACCGCTACACAAAGTTCAAATTCAATCATATCAATCATATCTATCTTTGGTCGGGTTCGCGATATTATTTCATTTGTTTTACTTTAAAATGCATCAGTTTTCAAGTCATTACATCAGTCAAACACAAACCGCGTTACCAAAAGTGTTTTATTATTTTAAGTTTTTATTATTTCATATCCCTATTTTACATACATAAAACATTAGTACGGCTTGAAGGATTTGACTCCAAGTCATATCAAATTAAAAAAAAGCTGAAACAACAACAAACTGTCAATGTCAGTGTTGTTTTTCTTGGTTTTTTTTTTTTTTTTGTGTTACTTATACTACTGAGTTTGCTTTTGTCAACTGATACACGAAACAAATTCGTACCTATATCGTGTTTTGTGCAGTGTTTAGTTACCTATGATCACTAATTATTGCATGTGACACAATAATCTATAAGCCTCCTATTAGACGAAGCAATTTAGGTAGAAAAACCCAAAATGCTACAAACCAAGCTAATTACCGATCTAATCATGCTGCACAAAAACGTGAAGACCGAAATGAACGTGAAATCACAAACGCGTGAAGCGCGAGCGCGACATTCAACTAATAATCGCGCAAGTTTGAATCGAGCTACTTTCAGTTATAATGATGAAGTTACCCAATACCAAATGGGCCGCTATGTTAGTAGTAATGAAGCAGTATGGCGAATATTTTCTTTTCCTATTCATGAGAGACACCCTTCTGTTGTTCATTTAGCTGTGCATTTAGTAAATGGACAAAGAGTGTATTTTAACAGCACAGAACGCAGTACAGCCACCATCTACTACATTAACCAGTTTTTTTGAGACATGCCAAGACGATGATTTTGCACAAACATTGCTATATTCTGAAATGCCAAAATATTATACTTGGAATCAATCCTCAGGGAGATTTATACGACGGAAACAAGGAAAACAAGTTCCAGGATACCCAGATGTGTATTCCACCGATGCCATTGGTCGAATTTATGCGACTGCTATTAGTCAATGTACGTGGCCCAACATCATTCCAACATTTACGAACTGTTGATGGTGAATTGTGTGTATCTTACAGAGAAGCCTGTCAACGTTTGCAATTGCTAGAAAATGACGCTCATTGGGATCAAACTCTCAATGATGCTGTAATATCAATACGAACATTGTTTTCTATAATCATATCTACATGCTTCCCGAGATGGATTTGTGGATCAAGTACAAAGATTATATGTGTGATGATATTTTATATCAAATACGAAATAGAATGGGAAATCCAAATATACAAATCAGTGAAGAAATTTATAACGAAGCATTGATTTCAATTGAGGGCATGTGCTTGATGATGTCAAACAAACTATTAATTCAATTAGGCCTGGCCGCGCCCAATCGTCCAATGCGTGATGCTTTTAACCAAGAGTTGAATCGAGAAAAACTGTATGATCTCAACACTTTGAAAGAATTAATTCAAACAAATCTTCCACTGTTGAATGAACAACAGAAGTATGTATTTAATACTCTTATGAAAGTAATAAATGATGAAACTGGAGGGATTTACTTCTTAGATGCACCTGGTGGTACAGGAAAAACTTTTTTGATTTCATTAACATTAGCAACGATTCGCTCGCAAAATAAAATTGCACTGGCACCTGGCACTCGCTTCGTCGGGAATCGCAGCAACTTTGCTTGAAGGTGGTCGAACAGCCCATTCAGCATTAAAATTGCCATTAAATATGCAAAGCAATGAAACTCCGACCTGCAACATTTCGAAGAACTCTGCACTGTCAAAGGTCTTGCAACAATGTAAATTAATTATTTGGGATGAATGCACGATGGCACATAAAAAATCTTTGGAGGCTTTAGACAGAACCTTAAAAGATCTACGGAGCAATCATAACCAATTTGGTGGTGCAATGATTTTATTAGCAGGAGATTATCGTCAAACATTGCCAGTGATTCCACGATCAACACCAGCTGATGAACTCAATGCATGTCTAAAGTCCTCCAATTTGTGGAAACATGTCAAAGTACTTCATTTAGGCAAGAATATGCGTGTCGAGTTGCAAAATGACCAATCTGGAAACATATTCTCTAAACAGCTCATTGACATTGGTAATGGCAAATATCCTATAGACATCTTGACTGGCTGCATTAACTTTCCTCAAAGTTTTTGTCAGTTAACTCGATCAAAAGATGAACTTATTCAGAAGGTGTATCCAGATGTTTCTCAAAATTACAGAAGCCATGATTGGTTGAGCGAACGAGCTATATTGGCTGCAAAAAACATAGATGTAAATGAATTAAATTTAAAAATTCAAGAACAAATTACAGGCGAATCGAGGATATATAAATCAGTTGATTCGGCTACTAACCAAGAATTTTTAAACTCGCTGAATTTGCCTGGATTGCCACCTCACAATCTTCAATTAAAGGTTGGATCGGTAGTTATAATGTTGCGAAATATCAACCAACCGCGTCTTTGCAACGGCACACGGTTAGCGATAAAAAAATTACTAAACAACGTGATAGAAGCAACTATACTGAAAGGAAAGAATAAAGGAGAAGAAGTTCTCATACCACGCATCCCAATGATTCCGACTGATGTGCCGTTTGACTTTAAACGACTACAGTTTCCAATTGGGCTTGCATTTGCTATGACCATAAACAAGTCCCAGGGGCAATCATTAAGTTTTTGTGGTATTAATCTGGAAAACCCATGTTTCTCACATGGTCAATGTAAGTGGCTTGTACCCGTGTTGGAAAACCAAAGATTTGTTTGTCTATGCGCCAGGTAATCAAACAAAAAACATCGTATATCACAAAGCACTACAATGAAAATAAAACTAATTTTTGTTAATAATTATGATTCACATGATTAACAATAAAGCAATTACTTATTTTTAAATGCTTATATATGTTTTATTTAACTATATTTCTTATTCACAACGCCCTATCACCAGGGTGACGGTTCTGTTCAGGAGAATTTTTTGCCCCGACTATAAAATATGTAGGAACAAAAAAATGTCACATCACAAATCATTTTGACAGGACTTTATTGCAATTTAATTAGGCAGTACGAAGTCTGCCGGGTCAGCTAGTACTATATAAATAAGTAGGCGTCAGAAAAAATAAAAAATGGTTCTGATACCTGTCAAATGCTTCAGATAATATCAAAGACTGACATGATTATGTCTACTAAGTTTGTTTCGTTTTCAAAGTAAACGATCTGACGCCTAGGTGGCGCCAACTGGTAGCGTAAATTTTCTTAAAAACCCTCATTGAGATCCAAAGAAGTCGATCTCAATTTTTAGGGTTCCGTAGTCCTAACAAGGACAAGGAACCCTTATAGTTTCGGTCTGTCCGTCCATCCGTTCGAGCCATGGTGTTGAGAATGTTTACTAACAGTCAACGCTATACTCTAGAAAGCTTCAATTTTGAATAAAATTTTGAAAATGATTTTTTGTATGCTAGCTCCCGTAGGTTCTATAGCGATTGTAGATACAGCCTAAACTCAGTGGGTCTGTACCGGCCTTCAGCTGGCTGTTGAGATTATTGAAGAGCCGTTTGAATATTGATGAGTAGGCATCACATTTGTTTTAGGGTTCAGTTCTGCTTGCCTGGCCGAAGGTGGCATTTGTATTTTTCTGTTATTACCAATATAGTTATATAGAGTGCCCTGTCCCTCTTTCCTTTCTTACACTGCACATATAAGCCAGTCACTCTCGTACGCCACACTCTCGCAAGCAGCGAGTGAGACCACTATCTTGAAGCTACTAGAGAACCCCTGGAGCCCTGCAGGCCTTACTGGAGCCTTGGGGTCCTACAGTACCTACATGTAAAGCGGGAATGACTTTTTTTCTCGCGTATCCTATAATGTGGAGTATCCTTGGATAGGTCTTTCAAAATCATTGTGGGGTCGTGAAGACTATTTTTCGGAATATGTTCCAAAAAGGTTTTGTGCGGATAGATGGGGTACCGGTGGCGCATCGCCGTACGTCTAGTGGTCCGATGATGGAACGGGCTAGACGGAATTCACATAAGCAATTCCTCAAAATGTCTGAATTTTTGGGTTTCATACCCAAAGGGTAAAACGGGACCTTATTACTAAGACTCCGCTGACCGTCCGTCTGTCTGTCCGTCTGCCACCAGACTGTATCTCATGTACTATGCTCATATGCTATACTCATGTCTAACTATCACGAGTTAGACAGTTGAAATTTTCACAGATGATGTATTTCTGTTGCCGCTATAACAACAAATACTAAAAAAACAGAATAAAATAAATATTTAAGTGGGCTCCCATTTAACAATGATGTTTTTTTTTGCTTTTTTTATAGATCCGGAAGCCTTCGTGCACGAGTCCGACTCGCACTTGGTCGGTTTTTGTGATGTTAGACAAATATCAAGAAAAAGTGTGTGTGTACTTATGTACGCACGTAAGAAGGTATACTTCTTTGGCGTAACAAGATAAAACACCATACTGTCACAATGTTTACAAAAGGAAAACAATCATTCTTCATGAACCACAGACCATAGCTAACTTCAGGGTGGATCGGTTCTAGCTAACTTCAACCTGTGAATTTTGTGTGACAATGATGCGCGTGCATCTTAGAATTTCACTCTCATCATTTTTTCATAACGCGCCTAAAGAAGTATAACTTCAAAAAGTCCTTATGTTTACATTGTTCTACTTACGAAACTCTATTGGCTATTTAATATGAACAAGCCAACAAGATATTGTGATACAAACCATTCGCCTCTGGGTGTCTACTGTCTAGTACATGGTGTATATATTCACTCTAACCAGGTATGCAATTATGAAACAATGTACCGTCCCTCTAACGCCCTGAAACTCGCTGCTGACGGGTTTATTGTGACGTCAGTATCTCTCGCCCTGCTCTGCATAAAATAGCTCAATCACTCAAGAGGTGACAGTACCTACTCATGAATGTAGAATAGAATAGAATAGAATAGAATAGAATAAAATTTATTCAGCAACAGTACACGAAACACGCACGGTACACAGAAATAACAGTGAAAAAAAAAATACATTTTAACAAACAAAGTGTGTGCCTCACGACTGCGCTAAAAAGGAAATGAGCAACTTTTACCATATTTTTCAATGTGTTGTGGCTATGCCACTGGCTTGGTTACAAGACCTTTAAGCCAAGTCTTAATTTGAACAAAGTCACACTTTTTTCCCCATTAGAAAGCAGTGTACACATTCTAATGTTTTTGCAGTATTTGGCGGCAAATGTATCGAGTCAGCCATCTCGGCATGTTTCACTGTGGTAGTGAATACTACAATAAAATTCTCAGCTTCATTTTACCGAGATCGCACCTGTTTCAATGAGTTGCCACTTGAGACATAGACCTACACCAATTTTACATCACAATATCCACTAGGAGACAATTTGCGAATAATAAAAACAGCCACTGAACTTCACTCGAAGAAATCCCGCCAAAAATCCACTTTTACTATACGATCAACTCTGAAACAGATGAGAAAAGAAAACCCAGCTGTTTTATATGTATTTTGGCATATCTCGACAAAATGTAGGGAATTTCTGTTTTTTTTTTAACCTGTGAATATTTTCAAATAGAAATAATGTCCTTACGCTTTTATTGATCTTTAGGCAAAATATTTGTTATTTCGTATGGAAAAGTCGCCACGGTAGTGTTTAGCCCTTGTAACCAGCATAAAGCATAGCATATCAGCCTATAATGTTCCTGCTGCTTGAAGGCAGGCCTTCTCTATATGAAAGGGTAAGGGTGTGGGCCGTATACTCCACCACGCGGGCCCAATGCGAAGTTGAAGAATTTCTTCGAAGTTTTAGTTTAAGGACATACCGGATTCCTTACAATGCTTACCTTCACCAGTGGCGATGAAATAATTTACACAAAGTTAAGCGCCTACCCACGACCTACAATTTGGAAGTCGCAGTCTCACACGCAATCCGACACGGGGAGAGATCAGGTGCAGGATCGACAGCTTTACGTGGTTTCCAAGGCACGGGGGTGTCACACCACCAATTTCCAAACTTCGGGCTGTTACAGAGTAATTCGTAATGGAAAAACTCAATATCACTTTTTGTCCGACCTGGGAATCGAACCCAGGACCCCACGCTCAGAAATCACGCTTGCGACCACGAGACCAACGAGGCAGTTAATGCAAAGGCAAAAAAAGAGTATATTTAAAAGGCTGAAATACACATGCTACCTAGTAGCACATAAGCATGCTAGTTTCGAGCAGATGCTAATTAACAGCATACAATAAGCACGTGCATATAAAAAGAGCATGCTTGTGAATAAGCACGCTACTTAATCGCAAGCCGGTTTATTTTATCGTGCTAACTAGCACATGGTGTAAGGTGTGGGTGAGAGAGGGGGGGGCTCCAAAGCAAGTCTGAAAGTGTTCTATGCGAGCATGCTACTTGATTTGTTTGCGTAGTCACGATGGCTCAACGGGGCGATGACAAAACTTTAAATTTTATATTACCAACATTATGAATGTTTATGGAATGAATATTAATTAAATGTGTTAAATGATTTTATTTTTGTAAGTAGGTTTTAACAACACTTTTAAAAGTCAAAATTTTTATTTTAGCTAAATGAGGCCGGTGTTTCCTAGCTGACTACTCTGAGAAGAAACACCGAAACAAACTCAGAGGTCAAAGTCTCTTTTAAAGTGTTCAAATCCATACAATTTGTACTGGTTAAATCATATGACAACCATGTACGTTTATGTCTGGGCTGAGCTTTTTGAAGAAAGCAACACACAAATTCGAATGGACCTGTCCAGATAGTGCAAGCATTTTTCAGTCATCGTGAAGCTGAACTCAGTACTTTGAGGAGTTCAACGAACCGACGAACAATACCAAAGTAAGGACATTTGAGTAGGCCCCAAAAATACTCAAACTGCCAGACAATCATAAAATCTACATGAATATAACGACATACATAGTTCTCGCATTCACATTCTTCTATATGAGGACCATGCAGCTTAGTGTCTGTAAGGGTCTTGTGAAGAAAGAACCACACATATTTGAGTGGACCTGTCCAGTCAATGCAAGCATTTGTCAATAGTCGAATAGCTCAACTTAAAAACCACTAAGAAGCTCAATGACTTAACGAACAATACCAAAAAAAGGACATTTGGGTAGGCCGCAAAAGTACTCAAACTGTCAGACAACGTTAAAAATTACTGTGAAAAGGAGGAGAAAATAATAATAATAACCCACATAGTCCTCACATTTACAATAATTAAGTAAACGTTCAAAAAAATCTGGCTTTCAGCCTAATTTAAATTACTTTTGATTTTGATTTCTACAGGATTTATTTAAAGTGCTACTCTCTGGAAATACCACTTAGACTTATTATAGTTACACTTTTTACGCGGGCGAAGTCACGGGCGGAAGCTAGTTAAGTAATAAAAAAAAATATAATACTTTACAAAGTAAATATTCATGTCAAACAAAATAGTAATAATAAAATGTCAATCAAAAAATAAAGATAAATATAATACTTTACAAAGTATTGCAGTCAAAAAATAAATAAAAATAAAATGTCAATCAAAAAATGAAAATAAAATAAAAATATAATATACTATACAATACAAGTATTCATGTCAAAAACGAATACAAAAAAAAAATCATCAGTGTTTATATATAAGTAGTACATATGAAAACAATGGCTCATGTATAATCATTGAAGCAGCTCAATCCCACCCACGCCTTTTTGTCCTCAAGGTAGTCATTAATTGTGTATAAAGCTTTCTGGCATAACTTACGTTTAATAAATGATTTAAATTTGGCTAGGAAGTTTAATATAGAAACGTATACATTGGCATCTAAATGAACCACCTATTTTTTATTGAGCCTGGTTTTAGGTACAATAAATTTGTGTTTGTTCCTAGTATTTATGCTATGGATATCACTGTATCTTTTAAACAGATTAATATTTTTATGTGCATACATGAGATTCTCATAAATATATTGAGAGGGAACAGTCATAATATTAATTAATCTCTTTAAATTTGTCTCTGAGGGAGTGTCTGGGACTTAATTTATAAATTGCACCAATAGCCCTTTTCTGTAAAACAAAAATTTCCCAACGACAGAATGCCATACGACATCACACTATGAAAATAACTAAAGTATACTAAACGAGCTGTCTCTAAATCAGTTAAACCACGAATTTTCCTTACGGCGTATGCTGCAGAGCTAAGTTTTTTGGACAGTTTATCTATATGGGAAACGACAACGCGGCAGGCCCAGAAAGAGATGGCGGGATGAGTTGGATTCCTTCTCAAAGGACTGGCCCAAAATTGCAGAAGACCGGGAAAAGTGGAAGGAGGGAAGGGAGGCCTTTGCCCTGCAGTGGGACAGCACAGGCTCATAATAATAATAATATCTATATGGGGGCTAAACTGAAGCTGCGCATCCAAAGTTAAACCTAAGAACACTGTGGAATTCTCGGGTTTCAACTCTTCACCCTTTATTGATTGTAAATTTAATTTGAATAACTGACTATGGATTTTGATTTCTACAGTGTTTTTTTAACGTGCTACTCTCTGGAATTACCACTCAAATTTATAATCATACTTTTGACGCGGGCGAAGCCGCGGGCGGAAGCTAGGTTTACAAAAACGACAAAACTTCGACGTCAAACGTAGATACAAACGCAAAAAAAAGAAATAGGTAGCCCATATAAAAGAGATGTTCGGCGTAGCGCAAAAAATCGCCGTCCAACTTTGGTAAGGCCTGCTAATGTAGGAAATTCTAATTTATCATGATCCTAGCCCATACTAACTTTTAATTTTTCACAAATGTTTGATTTTTCTCTGGACTCAAACCGGATGTCTACGCAGAAGAAGCTAAGAAGTGGTGAAGGGTCTGTCTTTAAGTAGAACGACGTTCAAAAAGTTCTGGCTCGCAATCTAATTTGAATAACTGACTTTGGATTTTGATTTCTTCAGTGTTTTTTAACGTGCTCTCTGAAAATATCACTCAAATTTATAATAATACTTTTCACGCGGGCAAAGCTGCGGGCGAAAGCTAGTATACTATAATAGCTGAATTTAATTAATTCTGCAAAGTAACGTCCATAATGAATGCTAAATAATGAGCATGTGTATCTCAGACGTGCTAGAAAGAAGAATGCTCCTAATAAGTAGCACACTCGGAGAGAATGCTGTAAATGTGCATACTATCTAATAGCAAACAAGCGTGCTTTTCTAGTAGCATGTGTATTTCAGACTTAACCAATCACGAAACACTGTAGCGTCTCTCCAAGGCCCCGAAACACAGTGCTAACGGGTTAATTATGACGTCAGCTTCTCTCGCCTTGCTTTGCTTATAATTAATCACAGGCGGTAGACAAGCTCCGTATAACCTTGTTATCGCTCTGGCACACGCCCCAACTTCACTTGTTTCACACTTAGTTTCGGTGAGAAATGTGGCGATATGCTTTTTAATCCGTCAGGCTCCTCGCGTCTCCGTTTTTAATTGTGTCTGCTAATGAGGGGCTTATAGTGGTAAGTAGTTTGCGATGTAAAGCCCGCCACAATATTCCCAAACCTCTGTAACTCCTGTTAGCTAATCAACAGTGACAACCACCAGAAAAAAACGCTGAGGCAATGAAGCTCGACGAGTCTTAGAGAAACGATTAAACTGTCTGGGGTCTCAAAACGAAATTAATCAGAAAAGAACAGCGAGCTTACTGATACGCATTGTTTGGCAAACGATTTGGTTGATCGCATTTGTGTAAAACCTTTTATTATTATTTAGTTTCATCTGCCTCGGTATCTGTCTGTTTGTCTTCTCGGTGTTTCTATGGTACCTAAGTACCTGTGATGATTAAGTTAGTCCACTATTTCTACTCTCTACATGGTATATAAATCAAAGTCGCTTTCCGCGTCCATCTGTTTCTTCGCTAACTCCTCCTAAACTACTCAACGGATTTAATTACGGTTTCCACTAATAGAAAGAGCAATAAACGAGGAAGGTTTGTGTGTATAATTTGTATCTATGCAGTGCCAGGCCGGGTCGCCAGATTTAAATCCTACTAATATTATAAATGTGAATGTAAGTTTGTTTGTTACGCTTTCACGCGAAAACTACTTAACCGATCATCATGAAACTTTGTACACATATTCTTGGAGGTTTTTGAGGTACTTTAATAATTAATTCCACGCAGGCGAAGCCGCTGGCAGAAGCTAGTATAAAATAAATACATTTCTATAATAATCATTTCAAACGACTTTGCAACATTAGATAGTTTGCTAAAATATAAACACGCTTTATTTATTCGAGCCTAAACTATCATAAATACTAACAAGATACGAATTCAATTGAAAATTTAAGAACCCTCAACGCTTAAAAGAAAAGCGAAAATTTAAAAACACTAAAGAGCTGATGAGACCTTGAAATGATAGAACTGATTTTGACAAAACATGTCTAAGAACCATCGCTAGAAAACCTACTTTCAAATAAAAAAAAACCGCACTCAAATCGGTTCACCCGTTTAAGAGCACAGACAGACACACATATAGCGGTCAAACTTATAACACCTCTCTTTTTGCGTCACGGGTTAAAAAGTAAAAAACAAAACAAACGAAAACATTATTTAAAAAAAAGCCCATTGGATCGCAGTCTCAAATTTTCTGTAGCCATCCGATTATGATGTCCAATCGAAATAAATTATTTTCAACTTTTAAGATTTTTTTTTATGAACAACTAATTAAAACTTGCCGTCATGATTCGCGTCGTAAGGCATCCAAAATAGGGTGCATCGAAATAGCCCCATGACTAGCGATACATAATATCCGTCCGGTGCTTCTTGATAAGTCAGTCACGCCACCACATTGCTGCCTGGCTTATATTTTAACCATGGCATGAGCTATTTGATGACTTATGCAACCGAAACGTGGTCGCTCACAATGGGCCTCATCGAAGGCTTACCCAAAGGGCAATGGAGAAGGCTATGCTCGGAGTTACCTTGCGTGGTCGAATCCAGGAATGATGATATCCGCAAGAGAACCAAGGTTACCCACATAGCCCGAAGTATCGCCAAACTGAAGTGGCAGTGGGCTGGGCACATTGCTCGCAAAACGGAAGGTCGATGAGGCCGAAAGGTTAAAGGAAAACGCAGCGTTGGAAGGCCTCCAACATGACTTGGTGAGGATCGCGGGTAGCCGATGGATGCGAGACGCACAGGACCGGTCATTGTGGTGTCACTAAGGGAGGCCTATGTCCAGCAGTGGACGTCTTTCAGCTGAAATGATGATGATGATGAGTTATTTTTGTGTATGCAGAGTGTAATGGAATGGCATGGTCATATTTTAGATAGATACTGCTTCTGCCCATGGAAATGAATAACTTTCTTCGAGCATGATATAAACAATTCTCAAAAAAAAAAAATGATCTTATCGTACAAAGTTATCGTCAGCTGAACCAAATTAGTAGGTATGTGAGGTAGGGCTGATAAGGGAGAGTAAAATTAGGCCTAGTAAAATTAAATGCTAATTTCGTCTGTAGAAAAGGCTCATATCCACCGATACTCATAAATCTTGTTCCAGACTTCGTTTTCGCTACGGGTCGGCCGGAAAAGTTGAAATAAAATATTGAATTATATTTTTGTTAAAACATTTACATTTTATCTACCTGTGTCAAGTTAATCCAAGTTAACGTTGTCTGAATACCAATTGGTACGTGGGCTTCATAAATAAGTGTTCCACTTAGGATAATTTTGGCACAGAATAATAAAAGGTAATAATATTAATTTTTGAAGAGATAAACGTGTTGTGTTACTTTGATATGACTTCAACTTTACTCGGGTCTATAGGGGACTAAAAAATGACAAAATGAAAGACTCAATCCGAGTTTAATATAAGAAAAGATATGATTCTCTCCATTCTCACTAAAATAAACATTGAATCCTAAACATTGAATTACAAACCCCTTGTGTAATTCGTTCTCTTTACTACTATTACAAAAACTTTTGACGACACGGTTGGCGCAGTGGTTGAGCGTTCGACTGCTGCGCTGCGTGTCGCGGGTTCGATTCCCGCACGGAACAAATATTTGTATGACCTACAGATAGTTGTTCCGGGTCTGGGTCTCTTGTGTATGTGAGTATACATGTTTGTGAACGCACCCACGATACAGGAGTAATTCCTAGTGTGGGGCAAGGTTTTAAAAAAAAAAAACTTGAGAGGTGTCAAGGGACACCCGGATGGAACGAAGTTCCTTTCGATTAATTAGTGAAGGAATTGTAATATAATTTTATTTTTTCTCAGCTTGCTCAGCTCAGCTCAGCTCAGCTCAGCTTAGCTCAGCTCAACTCAAATCTTTAGCAATAACAACAACTATAACAAATAATGTTTGATAATGCTTGATCTGCTTGCAAACTTTGTACCTACCCACCAAAAATACAAGAAGTTTTTATTGGATTATTTTTCCAACACAATATTTTTGGATGGACAGCCTCATTAGTGTCGTGACAACTTTTCGTAAGAATTTTTTCCGTCTAGCCCCCTTTCACAACGCGCGATAAGGAACTTCGTTCCAAAAAAAAAAAAATACTATTTTAGTTAGTTTATTAATAAATGTAGTACAGATACGCCATTTTTACAAATAAAAGGAAAAATAATGGGTGGGCTCGAATAAATTTACATGAGCTGAACAGAAAAGCTAAATTAAAGAAATATAAATTGTGAACCGTAAATACTTATTCAAGTATTCAGGAATTTTAAACCTTGGGTCACAGGCGTGTTCGAAATCACCACCGCGGCCTGGAAAGCAAAGGGCTACTGAAGGTACACGGGTGGATTTTAGTCAGTAAGAGTCTGACACGCCCGGTCGTTGTGGCGACACTTGGGGGAGGCCTATGTCCAGCAGTAGACGTCTTTTGGCTGAAATGATGATGATGACTGCCTATTTGAATACACAAATCAGTTACTTGCTAACACGATACTGCTGAAGTACTCCAAAGATCAGCCAGCCAGCCAGCCAGCCAGTTCAGCTTCAAAGATGAACCATCTCTCAGCAGGTTCTGCAGTTCGGTGTCGGTTTGCTGTTCCTTGGCCAGGGACTGGTAATCTAAGGGCAGATGAAGTTCGTTAATGCGCGAAAGGGTGTCTGCGACCACGTTGTCCTTACCGGCTTTGTACCTTATATCCGTCGTGAATTGGCCTATGTAATCCAGGTATCTGAATTGACGGGGTGTGCAGTTTGAGCGTGGGTGTGCGAACGCATACGTCAACGGCTTATGGTCTGTCGTGACGTGGAATACGCGTGCTTCAACCATGAACCTAAAATACCTTATTGCTTCATATATTGCCAGCAGCTCTTGGTCGTACGGGCTGTACTTTTTCTGCGAAGGGCTGAGTTTCCGCGAAAAGAATGCTAGCGGCTGCCATTCCGACTTGCCCCACTGCTGCAGTACAGCTCCGATTGCTGTATCAGAAGCGTCTGTCAGGATGTTGAGCTCTGCACAAGGGTCCGGATGCACCAAGAGTGTGGCTTCTGAGAGGCTCTGTTTGCAGCTGTTGAAGGCTTCTAGTAGCTCTGGGGTCATGGTGATGGGATGTGTTCCCTTGACTCTTGGACCTGAAAGCAGATTGTTGAGAGGTGCCTGTTTAGAAGCTGCTTCTGGGACAAATCGACGGTAAAAATTGAGCATTCCAAGGAATCGCCTGAGTTCCTTGACCGTCTTTGGCACTGGGAAGTCTTGAATGGCCTGGATTTTGCTGTCTAGAGGTTGTGTTCCTGACGCAGAGACTTTGTATCCCAGGAACTTCACCTCCGTTTGGCCGAAAATACACTTGCTGGTATTTAATAGAACGCCGTATTTGACCAAGCGCTCGAACAATTGCCTGAGGTGCTGTTCATGCTGATGGGTATCCTTGCTGAAGACCAGAATATCGTCGAGATAACCATAGCAGAAGGGTAGGTCTCGCAGAACTTCATCCATAAACCTTTGGAAGGTCTGGGCGGCGTTCCTAAGTCCAAAGGTCATGTAGGGGAACTCGAATAGGCCGAATGGAGTTGTTATCGCCGACTTGGGGATATCTTTTTCGAAGACGGGGATTTGGTTATAGGCCTTTACCAAATCTATGGTGGAGAAGAGAGTACTGCCTGCCAACTCGTGAGTGAAGTCCTGCAGGTGCCTGATAGGGTAGACGTCCGGGATGGTACGTGCGTTCAACGAGCGGTAGTCCCCACATGGACGCCAGCCATCGTTCCTTTTGGGCGCTAAGTGCAGCGGCGAAGACCAGGCGCTTTCCGATGGGCGCGCCGTTCCATTTTGCAGCATCTCCTCGAACTCCTGCTTCGCTATCTTGAGGCGTTGTGGGTCCAAACGACGAGGACGGCTTGAGACCGGTGGTCCAGGCGTGGTGCGTATATGGTGCAGTGTATTGTGCTTGGGTACGCCTGGCTTGCCAGCGGGACGAGTGAGGTCTGGATACTCCTTCAAAATGCGATGGTAGTTGCTGTCTTCGGTTATGGTGCGGACGGATGATATGGCTTCGGCTGATTTGTACTGAGGTACCTGGGTTTCAAGCGACGTCAGGTTGTCTATGAGACGCTGGTTTCGGCAGTCGACAATCAGATTGTAGTAAGCTAGAAAGTCGACTCCGATTATGGGCTTGGTGACATCAGCGATTATAAATCTCCAGGTGAATGCGCGGCGAAGTCCAAAGTCCAGCGTGAGGGGAAGAAAACCGTATGTGCTGATGACTGACCCGTTTGCCGCAAACAACTCGTACTTTGTCTTCACGCGTGGCTCCCGAACAGAGGATCGAGGGAAGACACACAGGTCTGAACCCGTATCTATGAGATATTGTATCTTCGTGTTACAATCCGTAATGAACAGGCGGCTTGATATTGCGTGGCAGTCGTAATCCGCCCTTACTGGCTGCCTTTGTTGTTTCCCGGTTTCGATTTATAGGCACACGGTTCTGTGCATCTGCGTGCCTTGTCGCCGAATCGGTTGTGGTAGAAGCAGTACCGGTTGTCTCTGGAACGGGATTGCGATCGGTAGCTATTGTGTCTGTACCTGCCTCTTGACCGGGAACGTGACGGCCTATGACGTAACTGCGCGCTCATAACCTCCAGCTTCCGTGACAGCTCAGCCACAGTCTGGGTCAATGCTTCAATAGCGCTGCCTTGTGGGTCCGTTGCAGATTGCGAGCTAGCTACTTGCCCAGGCACTGGCATGCCAGTGGCGGCAACTTGCCTGGTTACTGGAACGATGTCGTTGACGGTGTCCACTAATTCTGCTACCTCTTCTAAGCTGGAACTAGCTTGCATTGCGACTATAGTTTGCAGATTCGCGGGTAGCCTGCTGGACCAGATGGATCTGATGAAATCGGTTGGGACAGTGGGGCCTGCTAGCTGTTGCAGGTGGCGGAGAAATTGCGTGGGCTTCCTGTCTCCCAACTCCTCATGCATGAGCAGTTGCTTTATCTTGCGCTCCTGTGAGGCCGACAACCGCTTGATTAGCTCTGCCTTCAGCTTTTCGTATTTGCCGGTGGTGGGAGGGTTAACTATGAGGTCGCGTACTTCTGCTGAGTGTTGGGGCTCCAGTTGCGCCAGCACGTAGTAAAACTTCGTGCTATCCGTGGTTATATTGGAGAAAACGAACTGACCCTCGAGTTGCGCGAACCATAGTAGTGGATCTTCAGCGTTGAAAGGTGGAATTCTAACCCCCACTCGGTACGTCATGAAGAAATCCTTGTCGTCTTCCTTTTTGTCCGTCATGGTCGATGTTCACCAGGCTTCGGGCTTCTAGGCTTCTATTCGGAACGCGAACGCTTGTCGTGGGTCACCAGTGAAGTAGTATAGTACTCCGTATATATAAGCTATATACTACTTGCAATATATACTAGAAGTATATGTATGATGAAGCGATGAAGCGATAGGCGATGAAATAAAATGCTGAGCGAAAGCGGTAGAATTATATTGTTCTTACAAAGTGAGAAGCGGTAATGAATTATCGTACAAAATACATCGACATTTATAGTAACAAGTCAAAGGTAATTAATAATAATAACGGTTTGCGCTTGACCGATTTGCGCAGGAGTTGACGCCCACTCATTAGCGTGGACAATAGCCGGGTCCGCAGCCATCTTGACTCGTTAGCGCCCGGACAAAAGATGCGTAGACGCCATGTCATTAAAGGCGGCGTTATGTTCGGCTGACGTCATAATCCAGGCGGAGCTTCGGAACTGGTTTTTGCACACGGCACGCTCTGACGTAAAATCGCGTGATCCTGTGCTGCGTTGAATCGTGCGAGTGGACTTGCCTACTCGCTACACTGCCATACGAGAATAAATTTATGTACATAACCCGGGCTCATGATCTCCGCACAATTCGTTTGAAGTTGAGCCTTGTTCGAGAAATATTTTAATTTTGCGTTCATTTCGAGCCGGGATCATGTTAATGAGATCACAAAAATTTAATGTGTAACCTTTTACAAAGTCAGTTGGCGTAGTAATTAATTTCATTAGATTTTATGGAATTAGTTGACTCTTGTTTGATAACTTTTTGCTTGGGGACTTTGGAAGAACGTTCGTGACAGTCAGTTTTTAACCGACTTCGAATAAGGAGGAGGTTCTATGTTCGACTGTATGTATTTTTTAACCGACTTCGTTTTTTTTATTTAAAGAAATGAAAAAAATAAGAAAAAAAATTATTCTGCACAGATATAACGCTCGCGCCCGATTTATGTGTATGTCCACTGAATTCTCCGTCAGTTGTGGACCGATTTTCAAATAAAAAGTGAAAAATAAAAAACTTTTTAACAAAAAAAAAAAACAACCGACTTCCAAAAAAGAAAATACACTAAAAATTTAAAAAAAACTTTAATTTCGGAAGTCGGTGTCAAATAACGAAGAAATAAAATGCACACACCGACTGCCGTAATTAAAGTTATTTTTTTATTTTTAGTGTTGGTTCTTTTTTGGAAGTCGGTTGTTTTATTGTAAAAATGTTTTTTGGTATGAGAATTTAGGATCAGAGGCCCTACTAATAATAATAATAATAATAAAGCTTTATTTAATTCCATGCATATTACATATTACGCGATAACAATTGGTAATTTTTTTAACCTAAAATAATCAATTACATTCAATACACTTACATGAATTTGATTTTAATTATAAATTCTATTTTGTAATTATTTTAATTATTATTTGCTTAAATTATCTATTTATTTAATGCATGGACCCCGTTCGGGTAAAAGCCTCCCCCAAGGAATGCCATCCTTCTCTGTCGTTAGCTCTGTCTAGCCACCTTCCGCCCGCGCACGCTACAATTTCGTCTGCCCATCTGGCTCTTGGTCGACCTCTTGATCTGGTGCCTTTTGGCCCAGACCACTTTACTGACCGTAGAGTCCATCTATCGTCCTTGTAACGGGCCACGTGGCCTGCCCACTTCCATTTAGCCTTCATTGCAAAAGTTAAGGCATCGCATATTTTTGTCTTCTTTCGAATGTCAACGTTCTTTACCTTATCCTTCAGTTTTATACCTAGGCAACTTCTTTCCATTCTTCTTTGGAGGCCCTACTATGTCGTCTTAAAATCATCACATCACAAAGTTATCAAACATCTGCTGGCATGAAAGTGTATTTATTGATATAACTTAGTAATTATCCCCTTCTGTGCCTTGCTTAGGATTTATTCGACAAAATATTTTTCTTATTTATTTAAACTTCTTGTACAATAGTGGTACATAGGCAGACTTAATGCAGCAAGGCATTCTCTACCAGTCAACCATTGGGTTAAATAAACAACTTTGTGGTAGGTGTACAACCAAACGTTTACCATTAACAAATAGAACAAAATTAAAAATATAAAAATACTAGACCGATAATAAAATACATATATATTCTAAAATAATATACTAATAAATATTATAATAAATACCAAATAATACAGTACATAAACATAAAAAAAAGAAAAAAAAACTCAAAAAACAATGATTACGACGAGGACCAAACTACGTTTGAGAGGACTTTAAGTAGTAGTTCCGTATTTTACGCTTAAACGAAAATTTACTCTCAGCTTTTTTGACGTCAATGGGAAGCACGTTCCAGAGTCTAATCGTTGAAATAACGTAAGAGTTGGACATAAACCCGGTGCGGTGAGAAGGAATGTGCAGAAGTAAGTTTTTGGATGCACGAAGGCTCAGACTGTGAGAACTGCCCAATACCTTGAAATGTTGTTTTAAATAATCAGGAGCACAAGGATCGTTCATAATAGTGAAAAGCATGCAGAGGGATCTGAGGGATCTCCTGTGTCGGATAGGCAGCCATTTAAGCTGAGAACGGTAGGAAGAAATGTGGTCATATTTACGAAAACCAAAAATAAAACGAATACAGTTGTTGAGAAGACGATCCAATTTGTTTAGAAGTTCTTGGGATAGATCAGAGTAACAAACATCAGCCTAGTCAATTATAGGCAGCACTAGCGATTGGACCAAAGTGGTTTTAGTGCTTGATGGAAGGAAGTGCTTGAATCTATAGAGAGATCACAGTGTGAATGTGACTGTCTGGCTTACCTGAGCAATCTGCTTTTTCCAATTCATCCTGTCGTCAATGTAAAGGCCTAAGTCCTTGACGTGTGGCGAGAGAGGGATGACAGTATTGCCGAAAACAAGCGGCTGCAGTTTACTGCAGTCCAATTGACGTAAGAAATATGAACTACCAATAAGAATAGCCTGACATTTACTGACATTGACAGTAACTTCAAATCTGCTTGACCAATCTTCGATAGCTAAGAGATCAGCATTCAGCAACGAGATGCAGTCATCCAGATTGTCAATGTCAGATTGAGCGTAGAGCTGCAGGTCATCCGCATACAGATGGTAAGAGCACTTGACGATAGTAGTAATAGAGTTAATGAATAAAGCAAATAAGAGTGGAGAAAGTATACTGCCTTGTGGAACGCCAGATCCCAGAGCGCACCAGTCAGAAGATTTCTGTTCAGCATGTACCGTCTGCTGGCGACCACGAAGATATGATGCAAACCAGTCCCGTGCCAACGGAGAAACCCCAGTTTGAGACAGGATAGCCAGGAGAACGTCGTGATCAACGGTATTAAAAGCATTGGAGAAATCTATTAAATCTAACACCGTTAACCTCGAACTCTCCAGGCCGTTCCTAACATCTTCAGTAACTTTAAGCAAAGCTGTGGCTGTACTATGGCCAGGCCGAAAACTTGATTGGAAGGGGGATAACAGATTGTTCCCAAACACAAAGTTAGGCATTTGTTTAAGAGCAACTGCTTCTAGGATTTTAGAAAGGAAAAGAAGAATAGAGATTGGTCTATAGTGATTAGATAAAGTGGGGCTGGAAATTTTGGGAAGAGGAATAATGAATGCTTTACGCCAGATTGTAGGAAACACCCCAGTCTGCAAGGAGGAATTTATGATCTGTGTGACAATAGGAAGGATGCTTTTGATGATGAGAGACACCATAGTTCTGCTGACTCCATCACAGCCGACAGCCTTTGACTTAATTGCAGCAAAAGTTTTGAGTATTTCAGGGTCGGTCACAGGAGAAAAAGTGAAAGAATCAGGAGGTAAAATTGGCATGGAAGTAATGTCAGAGATAGTTTTATTTTTACCAGCAACGTCAAGCAAAGGTGATGATGAAAAATGTATATTTAAATCATTTAACGTCATAGTAGAGGGAAAAATATGAGAGGGGGATTTTGTTATACCGAGTGATTTTAGAAACTTCCATATATCAGCCGGAAAAGAGTTGAGGACATTTTCACAAATGTATCGGCGTTTAGAAGCTCTTACCATCTGGTTACAGCGGTTTCTAGCCAACTTGTACAGGCTCCAGTTCTGCTCACTGCGATCTCTTCTATATTTTCGAAAAGCTCTGTCCCGCCGTCTCATCGCCAAACGAACTCCAGGGTTAATCCACGGAGCCGGGGGGCGCTTAACACGGACGGCCTTCACCGGCGCATGCGTATCAATGAGCTGAAGTACTGACCTATTAAAAACCTCCACTTTCTCATCCACAGTCGATGCCTGTTCAACATCGACCCAATCAAAAGCTCGTGCATCTATATCGAGCAGCTCTTTGTTTATTCTCGCAAAATGCCGGAGAAACACCATGGCTGGCAGCTGTTTGGGAGGCTTAATTTTGTGCGACAGATAGATTAAATCATGCCTAGATTATCCAGGGGCTGCAATCTGGCCATGGTTAGCGACTAGACTCAACGAAGACACGAGCATGAGATCAAGCCAGGAATCGCTTGTGTCAAGATTGTGGTGGGTCGGATTGAGCGTAAGAAGTGACATACTTGACGACTCGAGGATTGCGCTCAGACTGCGTGATCGAGAGTTGTCCTTCATAAGATCGGTGTTGAAATCACCCATGACTATGAGATGTTTGTACTCTGAGGAAAAAGATTCAAAGAGAGATTCCAGATTGGAGAAATAATCAATAGTAGGTGGACAGTAATCTACTCCAAGAATGGCTTTAACCCCTTTGACAATAATTTCAAGAACTAAGAATTCAGGATTGCCGCTATAAATTGACGGAGAAGAAGTTAGGATTTTGTAGGGGATGTCGCTACGTAACTAAATGGCAACACCCCCGGATCCTTTTGCCGAAAGATCATTGCGAATTAAAACAAAGTCAGGTAGGCTATAAAATAAAGAGGGAAGTTCGGGCTTGAGCCAACTTTCTGAGACTAGCACAGCCTGTATAGGCACATCACAAAATAAATCCAACAACTCAGAATGGTGTTGAGGGATACTCTGAGCGTTCACATGACAAACATTGAAACATGTTGAATGGCTGGCAATCACTTCTTAAAACGCTATTGACTGAGAAAGAATCTCATAAAGAAGAATATGACTCAGAAGAACGACTGCAGGAATAAAACGAGGCGTCGTCGTCAGACATATCCATTGATAATTGTAAATAAATAGATTTATTGATATAATAGATATAATAAAATTAATACTTATATCAATGTGAAGAATAAAATTCGGCGGCGCCATTGCGGAGCCATTGCGGCGCCATTGCGGTGCCATTGCGGTGCCATTGCGGTGCCAATGCGGAGCCATTGCGGAGCCATTGCGGAGCCATTGCGGTGCCATTGCGGTGCCATTGCGGTGCCATTGCGGTGCCATTGCGGTGCCATTGTGGTGCCATTGCGGCGCCATTGCGGAGCCATTGCGGAGCCATTACGGAGCCATTGCGGAGCCATTGCGGTTCCATTGCGGCTCCATTGCGGTGCCATTGCGGTGCCATTGCGGTGCCATTGCGGCGCCATTGCGGAGCCATTGCGGAGCCATTACGGAGCCATTGCGGAGCCATTGCGGAGCCATTGCGGTTCCATTGCGGAGCCATCGATGTGCCATTGCGGTGCCATTGCGGTGCCATTGCGGTGTCATTGCGGTGCCACTGCGGTGCCATTTCGGCGCCGTTGCGGAGCCATTGCGGAGCCATTACGGAGCCATTGCGGAGCCATTGCAGAGCCATTGCGGTGTCATTGCGAATCCATTACGGTGCCATTGCGGTGACATTGCGGTGCCATTGCGGTGCCATTGCGGTGCCATTGCGGTGCCATTGCGGTACCACTGCGGCGTATTGCGGAGCCATTGCGGAGCCATTACGGAGCCATTGCGGAGCCATTGCGGAGCCATTACGGAGCCATTGCGGAGCCATTGCGGAGCCATTGCGGAGCCATTGTGGTGCCATTGCGGTTCCATTGCGGAGCCATCGATGTGCCATTGCGGTGCCATTGCGGTGCCATTGCGGTGCCATTGCGGTGCCATTGCGGTGCCACTGTGGTGCCATTACGGCGCCATTGCGGAGCCATTGCGGAGCCATTGCGGAGCCATTACGGAGCCATTGCGGAGCCATTGCGGAGCCATTGCTGAGCCATTGCGGAGCCATTGCGGAGCCATTGCGGAGCCATTGCGGAGCCATTGCGGTGCCATTGCGAAGCCATTACGGTGCCATTGCGGTGACATTGCGGTGCCATTGCGGTCCCATTGCGTCGCCATTGCGGAGCCATCGATGTGCCATTGCGGTGCCATTGCGGTTCCATTGCGAAGCCATTGCGGTACCATTGCGGTGACATTGCGGAGTCATTGCGGAGCCATTGCGGAGCCATTGCGGAGCCATTGCGGAGACATTGCGGTTCCATTGCGGAGCCATCGATGTGCCATTACGGTGCCATTGCGGTGCCATTGCGGTGCCATTGCGGTGCCATAGCGGTGCCATTGCGGTTTCATTGCGCCGCCATTGCGGAGCCATCGATGTGCCATTGCGGAGTCATTGCGGAGCCATTGCGGAGCCACCCCAGCACAGCCTGCCGTGCTAAGAAGATGAGATGGCGCAAGGGTGTCGACACATGTTGCATCCCACACCAAAGGCCTACCCATCTTCCAAGGCATTATAGTTATCCCGTCGGGCCTCTTTCCATCGTCACGTGCCAGGCCATGAGGTTCTAAAACGGCTGTCATACCGGCGGTCACAAGAGCCCGACGGATGATGTCGTTAATGCTGGCGTGCCGTGCCATACGACCCGCGCTCCTACTGCAGGATAGGCCATGGTGTCCGAGATGGTCGACTGCTTCACCACATTGGCAGCGATGTGGAGCTCCGCAAGGAGCACCCAGACGCAGACATGTAGCGATCCGGAAGGTGGTGTCACTCAGCATAGTACCTATGTTGGGTGACGGTAGTGACTGTAGCCAGAGGCCCGACTCCCATTCACCCACAGCCAGCAGGCGGGCACGCTCAGCAGTATTGGTTGACGTATTAGAGATTATTCCGTACCAAACTACAGAGCGGCTCGTCCCACTGCCTCTGGGAGAACGGCAGAGAACGAACTAACTTCTCTTCTTTATAAAACTATTCAGTCAATGTATTTTCTAACTGTGGTGTTAAAGTTGTTACAATATGGTTTCGCATTCGATTAGTGGCCTGACTACAATTCAGGCACCTTGACATCTTGACTCGTTAGTGTCAAAATCCAAATCGTAAAAGAACAAGTCCAATATGCACAGCAGAATATTCAAATAAAAGCGTCAACGAAAATCCGATAAACAATAGCGTGGGGTAAAGTTATTATTTCCAACAAAACAACTACGAGTAAATGACAACACAGTAATACGTGACAAAATCAACGCAAGACTGCACAATGCAGTGCGCGGTGCGCGCGCAGAAACGTCAAAATAACTAGGATGTTCGTTCAGTGTAAAAAGTGTAACTTGAATTAATATAAAAAAAAACAAAGGAAAAGAAAATACTGCATAAATAAAATAAATAAATAATTATAATTGCATAACTTGATAAAAAATGCTATGCAATAGCTTTACCGTGGCAGTCTCCGAGTGCCACACGTCTTTTTTTATTTTTAACCGACTTCAAAAAGAAGGAGGTTATCAATTCGGATGTCTGTATTTTTTTTTTTTTTTTTTTTTTTTTATGTATGTTCGGGCATAACTCCGTCATATATTGACGGATTTGCAAAATTCTTTTTTTGTTCGAAAGAGGTTTATTCCGAAATGGTCCCACTTAAATTTAAAAAAAGATCTGATTATGGGTTTCGGAGACAGACAACGGAACTCTTCAAAAATTGACTGCAAATCAACCGCGATTGCTGCTATCGTATGTCTATGAATTGTCAACACAGTTTAATGGGGAACCACAACTAAAAAGTGAAAAATAAAAACCTTTTTTACAAAAAAATAGAACCGACTTCCAAAAAAAGTGCAAAATAACTTTAATTTCGGAAGTCGGTGTCAAAAAACACAGACACAAAACAGGAACACTTCCGAAATTAAAGTTATTTTGCACTTTTTTTGGAAGTCGGTTCTATTTTTTTTGTAAAAAAGGTTTTTATTAGTTGTGGTAACACATTAAATTGAGTATAGACAATCGATCGCAGCAATCGCGGTTGATTTGCTGTCATATTTTGAAGAGTTTTGGTGTCTGTCTCCGAAACTGATCATCAGATAATATGAAATTTAAGTGGGACCATTTTGGAATAAACCCCTTTCGAACAAAAAAAGAATTTTGCAAATCCGTCATTACATGACGGAGTTATGCCCGAACATACATATAAAAAAAATACAAACATCCGAATTGATAACCTTTTTCTTTTTGAAGTCGGTTAAAAATCAAACACTATGAAAATCGGAAATTATATAAATTGTAAATTCATAGGTAAAGCTTGTATTGAAATTGGGTCGAGCGGTTGACCTCTCGTAATTAGGTTTATTTTGTACTGAAGTACGGTATCATCCATGAAAATTAATTGCTTACATCCGTTAACCGTATTTATTTTATCGATAATATCTCTCGAATTTTATCGCCATTGCCTGAGGTGTGGCGCTTTTAGGGGTGTAAGACCGGAATTATATTATTTTTTGAGCAGAAAATTACGAAGCTTAAGTGGTATGTGAGGATCAGAGCAGGTGGCGTTCTGTGATTTTTGCCTTTCTCACATGGGAAATAATAATATCGACGGTGAAGTGCCAATACCTTCTTGTAAATTCTTGACTTCGTCAGTTAGGAGTTATTGGCACTTCGCCGTCGATATGCTTTAATTTATATGTTAAATTACAAAAGGTATTAATTCTACTTAAGGCTAGGATATTCGAGCGCAGTAGGCATTTAGCGTTACCTCAGTCCCCGCGCAGCAAGTCGCGCGAACGCGTATTTCAAATGAACTCCCTGACCCCGCTGTGCAAAAAGTTTGCGTCCCAGTATAAAATTGTAACAGTAAGTTAACTTTGTTTTACGGAATTTATGTTAGTTTCTTTTTGTCTGTTTTTTGTTATTTTGTTTGTTTGTGTACCTGATGGTGGACTCCGAAGGTAGGTACAGTATCTCATTGACGGCGTTACGCAGTACTATAGTGTTTGGACTCATTTGAAAGAGCTCTTGAAGAACTTCGTGGCTGATGATGTGACCTACCTGATGGTTGAATCCGAGGGTAAGTATAGGATCTAATTGACAGCACTGCGTAGAACCATCGTGTTTGGACTCATTTGAAAGAGTTCATGGGGACCTTGGTAACTGATGATGTGACTGACCTGATGGTGGACTCCGAAGGTAGGTATAGGATCTCATTGACGGCACTACGTAGAACCATCGTATTAGGACTCTGGTTCTACGTAGTGCTGTCAATTAGATCCTATACTTACCCTCGGAGTCCACCATCAGGTAGGTCACATCATCAGTCACAAAGTTCTCTATGAGCTCTTTCAAATGAGTCTAAACACGATGGTTCCACGTAGTGCCGTCAATGAGATCCTATACCTACCTTCAGAGTCCACTATCAGGTCAGTCACATCATCAGTTACCAAGGTCCCCATGAACTCTTTCAAATGAGTCCAAACACGATGTTTCTACGCAGTGCTGTCAATTAGATCCTATACTTACCCTCGGATTCCACCATCAGGTAGGTCACATCATCAGCCACGAAGTTCTGCAAGAGCTCTTTCAAACAAAATTCTCAAGAGCGAGTTCAAAACTATATCAAAATAAACAACTTAGAAAAATAATGTAGGGTAAGATACGAGTACTTAGGTACCAATAGTTTCGGAGAGCTCGGCCACGCTACAAATATAAATGTATATTTCGATCGATTAGCGGGGGAACGTAGTGAGCCGGCAAAAGCGACACAGGTCCTACCTCAGTGACGCCTGGCGGGCTACTGAAGCGAAGCGCACAGGCCGCTTTGTTTTATAATAAATATAATAATATTTTTATTCGAGAAAAAGTAATCGTAGAATATCATTTTAAACCTCATTGCCTATTTTTTGACATGTTTTTTTGGGAGTAAAAGTTCAGTCTACTTCAAGTAAGACTTGAAAAACGATTAATAATTTCGCTGTTTTCGCGTTTTTTTATGATCGAGTAAAGTTTTAAATATCGTGTTTTGAATCGTAGAATAACCAAGAATGTTTATTAAACTACAACACATATTTTTATCAGATCTGAACAGAGAATATTTGATTGTTTAATGTTGAACCAAAAATAGGTCGATTGTGAGTATCCTGGCCTTAAATCATCGCATAATCAGCCTTATAACATTCCCACTGCTGGGACTCAGGCGTCCTATCTAAGAGAGGGAATGGGCCATAATCTCAGTGCGGGTTGGTGGATGTCACATGTCCTCGAATTTTTGGTTCTAGGAAATGTCGGTTTCCTCACGATGTTTTCCTTCACCGTTTTGAGAGCAGTGGTGATGAAATAAATTACACAAAGTAAGGCGCCTGCCTTTTTTTTTTTTTGGCGTGGTGGGAAATCATCCAATGATATCTCCCGCTCTGGGTGGAGCGGGAGGGTGTATCAGACTCTTACTGACTAAAACCCATCCCTGTACCTTCCCTGCCTGAGTGTTCCCTGCCTGGGTGCGGTAACTCATGTTGAGAATTTATCCGCTACCCCTAGGCATGCAAGCACCGGCCACGATGGGCCCCGTCAGGGGTTTGAGCCCACGACGTATAACTCGTAAGTCAGAGCTGTTGCCACTGGGTCCTCGCACTTAAATCATAGATTCGAGAAAATATAATGTAATAAAACCGCTCACTCCAGTATAAAATATTATATTTACTGCTTTATCAATATTACAATATTATAGTGCTATTACTTCTATTAGCTTTAATATAAAATTATGCTAACTGTACACCAATAAGGCAATAGACCAATTGTGTGACCGATCTCGACGAGCGCCAACGGAACAAGGACGTTCTTGAAGCCATCGCCCGCCATAACCCTACACCGACAACTTTCCACAGACAATCACAAATTCAACGTTTCGGTGCTGTCAGCACAATTAGTCGATTGCAATAAATAGTCGAATACAAAATAAACAATTAATATTCAGATTAAATAACAAACAATAACACTCGTCCATCCTGACAACGTGTATGTCCTCATATACGGTATCAAGTAAAGACTAAAACCTAACACTCGGCTCAGCACACATAATTCAACTGTATACACTAGGTGTAAATGCAATTAATCAAGTCAATCAATTATAAATGCTTAATACATCTCTTTTTAAAAAAATTAAAGTCCCCAAATTTTGGAGTCACCCATTATCTCCAGCTGTTGAAGTTACTGAAGTTGTACAACTTTTGGAGCTACCCAAACAACTCTTATGTTCCCATACGTCTCCAACTTTTGGAGTCCTCCAACATTTGCATGGAGTTTCCTAAGCTTCAGTCACCCCATAAGTCTCCAACTTTTGAAGTCCTCCAACATTTGCATGGAGTTCCCTAATCGCCAGTCACCCCATAAGTCTCTAACTTTTGGAGTCCTCCAACATTTGCATGGAGATCCCTAAGCACCAGTCACCCCATAAGTCTCCAACTTTTGGAGTCCTCCAACATTTGCATGGAGTTCCCTAAGCACCAGTCACCCCATAAGTCTCCAACTTTTGGAGTTCTCCAACATTTGCATGGAGTTCCCTAAGCACCAGAACTCTTGGAGTTCTCCAACATTTGCATGGAGTTCCCTAAGCACCAGTGACCCTATAAGTCTCCAACTTTTGGAGTCCTCCAACATTTGCATGGAGTTCCCTAAGCTCCAGCCCACAAGTCATTCCCACAAGTCATGCCCATGTCATGCCCACAAGTCATTCCCACAAGTCATTCCCACAAGCCATTCCTACAAGTCATTCCCACAAGTCATTCCCACCAGTCAACACATTATCACTCAAAACAACAACAAACAACTTAACAGTTTACAATCTTTTCTCCATTTTCTTTTTATAACAAACTCAGAAATCACGCAACCTTAATAAACTTCAAACAATTAATTTAATAAACAACAAATTGACATTATACAACCAATAACTTGAATATTTTATCTAGTTGTTCTAATTTTCTTCACAATCATCAATTTCATCATCAGTACATTCACGATCTAAAGCAGCTACATTAACCCAGGGTAACATTCTTTTGTTTTTCGAGCTCCTTAATCCCGGAATCGCGGCTAACTGCTATCTATCATTTCCGAGCGACGCAACTATTCTGTATGACCCTATATAGGTCATAGTTTTTTTTTAAATGTAGTCTTCGTAATCTTTACTAATTTTCCTACTTACGAGCTGGACGTCTATTTTTTTTTTTTAACTGTTGATAGGCACCCGTTTGACCACCATCTCACCTGATGGTAAGTGATGATGTGGTCGAAGATGGAGCACGTTTGCCTAAAAGTAACCTATTCACTCTTGACTTAAAGACTCCGAGGTTTTAGCTATCAGGAAACACAGACTCCGGTAGGGAATTCCACTCCCTAGCTGTACGCCCAATGAATGATTTCTCAAAACGCTTTGTGCGTATGGATGGGATGTCCACCATGAACCGGTGGCACTTCGCCGTACGTCTTGTGGCCCGATGATGAAACGGGCTTGGCGGAATCAAATTATGCAATTCCGTCGCACACTCCCCAAAATGTAACCGATAGAAAACCGACAGGCTAGCAACTCGGCGTCTATGTTCAAGATCTTGGAGTTTCGACTCAACGAGCCTATCATTGCCGATGATCCTCTTGGCTCGTTTCGTCTATTACTGTCATAACGATCCTTTTACCTGCTCGCGAATGGTAACAAGATCAGTCGCGTCTCTAGTAGCTTGGCATAATATATGTCGTTCAAACGTGGAACACTTTTACTATTAATGTGAGTACCGAACGTTACCTCCGCTGGGGTCCTTCGCGTCATCTTCTGGACGGTATAGTTTAAATCTTATTGAATTTTGCCAAGTTTGGTATCCCCAACCCTTTGTCGTCTCCGAGATTCTGAGCTATCTACGAACTTAAAATAGTCCGGTTGTACCGTTCTACTTCCTCTTTCGCTTGTGGGCCAGCGACAGCATTCAACGCATGCTTGATGCCCTTTTCGGTACAGAATCTCTTGAACGTATTAGAGGTAAAACATGTACCACGGTCACTAATTACGCAATCAGGTGCTCTAAATACGTCAAAAATATCTATCAATACATTTGTAGCGGTCTAAGTTTTTGTATTTCTTACCAGTTTTAAGAAGACAAATTTAGTAAATGTGTCCTTAACTACTAACAGATAAGAATTACCTTTCTTTAACTTAACGTACGGGCCGAGGTAGTCGTTATGGATTGTGTGAAACGGAATTTCCTATTTTGGGTATAGTATAGGTCCTCCGACTTATTTGACCCCTTTTTCGAATACACACTCATTCATGCCACGCATTTACATGTTTCTTTACGAACTTAGCTAAACGAAGAAACCAATAAGCACTTTCAATTCCTACTCTTCAAAGTTTTTTCGACGCTTATAATTATGACCTATGCTATCATGGTTAAGACGACATAACTGCCATCATTCTAGCCTTTCTGGGAACTTCCCAAAGAAGTTTGGTGTGTTGTGCCTTCGATACACTTAAAGAGCCCATTTTACTTGATAAAATATTTAGTTATCCTTAATGTATTTTAGCCCTTCTGCGTCTAAAATACTTTAATGTATTTTACCCAATAACCTTATTTGCTAATGATAGCAGGATAACTGTAGCTGGCAATAAACGTAACCTATACGAAGCGGATGTATTTAAGGCGATAATCTCAATAATACTTTGGCTTAGCAATTAATCTAGGTAAAAGGAGGAGTATAGAAGAAAAAGACATGTTGCGCCGACCCAAATAAATTGGGATAAGGACAGGAGAATGATGATGAATTAATCTAGGAAACCTCAGATTACGCACTTTGGCCATAGAAAAACTAGTACAAAAAACGGACGTAAAATTCCTAAATTATAAAAATAATTAATATTAAGTCTAAGTCTTACAATTCATAGCCAGCATAACTGGAAGAAACATATCGAAACATTATGCAAGAAAATAAGTTGCCCATCCTATGACTTATATAAACTTACTCTAATTTATTTTATTAGGTATTTGTATCAAAAAGAAACAAACTAAAATCGCAAACAGAAAGAACTTTTGAAATGCATTAAAATATAAGTAAGTTAAAAACCTTTCAAATCTAGTGCAAGGGGATCAGTAACAGAAAATACCCAATTGAAGCAGTGGAAAACTGAGGAATCATTGATTTTGCGTTATATCTGTGCAGAATAAATTATTTTTCTTTCTTTCTTTTCTTTTCTTTCTATTTTGGTTGTTGGGTTAATATTTGTTTTATCTGAATCATTCCTGAATTTAAACCGAGAATCAGCTATGCTTTCGCCTACATTGAAACTATCTTTGATGCTCATCAAATATTGCAGTAGCTGATTAGGATGACTCTACATCTTAAAGCTAGAGCTACTAATTTTACCGACCTATCACCAGTGCCGTAAATATTGCAGGTAACCGCGCGTTTATCATCACACAGATTAAAAAGCGTAACTTTTAAAAAAAATAAAAATTTGTTTCAATAACTTTGGGGTTCATTGTGTCTACTTTTCCGATTTAGAATTTCCTCCATATCAGCATCCTGGCTTGGCCATAATTTTATTCGAATGGAAATGCACATTAAGTATATGTTTTTCTTGCCACTCAGGTCATGTAAATAAAATAGAATTAAGACTCGTACGAGGTTTTGGCCAGCCCCTGGAGTTTTTGCAGCGCTGCTTGCTCTTTCAGATTGTTTTGCCTTGTTTTTAACATTATCATAATCATTAAGGCGCAGTTATATGCCAATGGCCTTGAGTGGTTAGGTTACGTGTTCTGTGCTGAGCTCACACAACGCGCCGTACGTTCACCCAATAATAGGACTCTCCCATCAAGGAGCGCTGTCCAAATTAGGCGTATTATTAATTTATTATAAAACAACAATAATTATAATAAAAAAAAAATTATAATAAAACACGTATACTAAAATATAAATTATTAAGTTATGTTCAATATGGTGAAAGTTTCATAAAAATACGCTTAATGTTTTTTGCGTGATTCTCATTTTTTTTATCCGCGTTAGACATAACTTTACAAATTAATTACACTATGATAAAACAATACAATTTCAAATATTCACATAACAAATTACGAATAAAATTGTCTAGAGTAACACAGTTTTCTCAAAAAAATAAAACTAGTCGTTTAAACGTTATGTTCAATTTAAAATCATTAGAAGTCATACGACTTCTAATGATTTTAAATTATATCTGCGCCTAAACGTGAAGACTTAAATCGCAAAGTTTTCACGATGTATAGACGACTCACGAGAAAGTGGACGAAAACAGATCATCCATGACTCTGAGACACTCTCGTTATCATTCAAACTCCTTCTCCTACTCGCGTAGACTCAACGACATAGAGCTCTGGCGAAAACTGCAACTTCGACTTCGGAGACGCCTGAGACCGCTTTGCCTCGCATTGCCTCCGCTACGAGTTCTTGATGATCTGGTTCTTGATCTGGTTACTGCTTGGCCTCGCACTGCCGTCGTTAGTTGCTATTGATCTGGCTTCAGTTGTATGGTGCGATTGACCCCTCGTCGGCGTCGATAAGCGCCACGAGCTAGTCGCTTTATCGCGTGGCATGGTGCGAAGTTCATAAAACAGAAATAATAAAAAGGGTTTCAAACAAAACACACACACACAATAAAAGTCACGAAAAGTTTTGCAGGGTATTTTGACAATATCTCTGAAACGGTGCGTCTGAGCTCAAAATTAAACAAAATTTTCACCCCCTTTAATAAACCCTGTAGAAGGATCCATCCGTTTTTCGTCGGTTAAAAACCTAAAACGATTTCTTTGTTAAAAAAAAAGCAATAAACGTTGCGAAAAGTTTTGCAGGGTATTTTGACAATATCTCTGAAACGGTGCGTATCAGCTCTAAAATAACCAAAATCTTCACCCATAAACCCCGTAGAAAGAACCATAAAACCTAAATTCACATGAAATGTAGTTATAACACATTTTGTAAGTGTAATCTAATGGAATCGTAACCATGATTATAAAGCGAAATTCAAGCACTCATAAATAGACGTGTACTTACCACTTCTGAACTGTAATAAAACCGCTCACTCCAGTATAAAATATTATATTTACTGCTTTATCAATATTACAATATAATAGTGCTATTACTTCTATTAGCTTTAATATAAAATTATGCTAACTGTACACCAATAAGGCAATAGACCAATTGTGTGACCGATCTCGACGAGCGCCAACGGAACAAGGACGATCTTGGAGCCTTCGCCCGCCATAACCCTACATCGACAACTTTCCACAGACAATCACAAATTCAACGTTTCGGTGCTGCCAGTACAATTAGTCGATTGCAATAAATAGTCGAATACAAAATAAACAATTAATATTCAGATTAAATAACAAAACCTAACAATAAGATAAGACAAAGGACTCTTGCAAAACTCGTTTTTTATTCGACTGCTGGCTGATGTAATACTAGATTGTGCACCAAGGGGGTAAAGCAGTGTCTTACGTCACGGGCGGCATATTGAACCCTGAGCGTATCGAGGAATTCAATTAACAAAGCAGAGCCTTGAGTAAAGCGAGGGGTTCAAGCTGCCCAAGACGAAAACGGCTTTATCCCAGAGGAGCATACTCTACTTTTCACACCTTCTGTGAGACATTCAGAATAGAGAAAGAACGTGAGACATTAAAAAGCCACGGCTCTTTGAAAACCACAGGACCAAACACCGTCTTTTGTCTAACATTATTTGAAATCGCGCCCTTTTTTTTGAGTTCTGCTTATGATGGCCAGTTCGATTTTCGAACAAACCTCTTTACAATGCCATTAGTCCAGTCAAAAAGTTAAAACACGTGTTAATTCTTGTTGAATTAAACTCCTACAGCTCATTCGATTCGGAATGACGTCTAGAAAAATTTTTCTCGAGAATTTATTAGCACATAATTTTTTTTTTTTTTTTTTAAATTTGCAATTGTTATTATCAAAATAAGTAAAAATAACATTTAAGTTATCGTTGATAACTCAAAAACTATTAATAATAAAGACTTTTTGAAAAAAAGATCCTTAAGAGGAGAAAATTTCCAATAAAAAAATCTGGAATCCCGGAATTCTATCTCCATTATTTATAATTTGTATTTAACGCCGAAAATATGGCTTCGCGCGACCGTTATGGCATGAGTGCAACGCCACTGAAGACAGTATATCACTTAAAACATTTTTTTATAGTATTAAATATTAATTTAAAAATTAATAAAAAATATGGTGTCATCAAAACACTTGAAAAAATAAAGCCCCATTGGAAAAAAAAGTTATGTCGATTTTTCAAAAATATGCAATAGGGAATATGCATGTAACTTTTTTTTCACCTACAGCAATAAAATAAAGTACTATAAACTCAAAAAAATTATTTAAGAATAAATTTAAGTACTACATGTACCGTATGGTGCAGGACGTAAAAGAATAGTACCATCTCATCACTTCCCGTGGGTGTCGTAAGAGGCGACTAAGGGAGCTTGAGACCTAGTGCATACTACTATAGCACCATGGGCCACCCGCGCGGTGGCGGGTAAACCACCAACAACAGCATTCCCAAGGAGGGTTGGCGTCAGGCAGGCGGCCGGCTATAAAACTTCTGCCAAAATCTTTTTGCAACATGGTCTGGAAAAATATGATGTGCGATAGGGCTAGGGCGTACCCCACAGGCGACGCGCAGGGGCAGCACCCGGCTCCTGTGGGAAATGGACAAGGGTTGTCGCACCAGGACGGGCGGGTGCGACGTAAGACGCAAGCTCGGAGAGTGAGAGAATTAAGATTGAGGTGTGCGAGCTGGAATATAGGTACTATGACTGGAAAAGGAAGAGAGTTAGCAGATGTTTTAAAAAGGCGACGGATAAATATAGCGTGTTTGCAAGAAACGAAATGGAAGGGTGCAAAAGCAAGAGAATTAGGAGAAGGATATCAGTTTTATTACTGTGGAAGTGATGGCAAACGGAATGGTGTGGGCATAGTTTTGGATAGTGAGTTAAAAGAATGTGTGGTGGATGTTAAAAGAGTAAGTGACAGAGTGATAGCTATTAAAGTGGTTGTGGAGAGTATGATAGTAAATGTTATTAGTGCGTATGCACCCCAATCAAGATGTGAGGATAGTGTAAAAGAGAAGTTTTGGAAGGACTTCGATTGTGTGATGATGAATGTACAGGAGAGTGAAGAGGTGTTTGTGGGGGGTGATTTTAATGGGCATGTAGGAAGTCTGAAGTACGGTTATGAGAGAGTGCATGGTGGTTGGGGGTACGGAGACCGTAATACTGATGGCGAGACATTGCTGCAAGCTGCTTCGGCTTTTGACCTGGCAATAACTAACACCTGGTTCAAAAAGAAAGACGAACACCTGATCACTTACAAAAGTGGCCAGCACGCGACCCAAATTGACTTTTTCTTGGTGAAACGAAACAGTCTCAAAACAGTCAAAAACTGTAAAGTGTTGCCAGGCGAAGGCTTAGTCTCTCAACACAGGCTCATAATGATGGACGTAACAGTCAGTGTCTCGTCCAGTAGGAACAAAGAAAGGCCCCCACCCAAAATCAGATGGCGTATGGTAGAAAATGAGGAGTGTGCAAGTATGTTTAAGAGTCAAGTGGTAGATAAAATGATAGACATGAAGGATATGGAAGGAAAATCTGTGGATGAATGTTGGAAAGAGATGGCGGATTGTATAAGGCGAGTAGCAAAAGATGTGTTTGGAGAATCGCACGGTAAAGGCATGATAGAAAAGGATACATGGTGGTGGAATGAAGATGTGCAAAAGATGCTAAAAGAAAAGAAAATTTCGTTTAAAGTATGGCAGAATGTAGAAACCGGAAATGATAATTTGAAAGAAGAGAAAAAGAAAATTTATAAAGAATGGAAGAGGAAGGCAAAAAAGGCGGTTGCAGTTTCCAGGGCTAAGGCGCAGGAAAAGTTATATGATTTACTGGACAGCCCTAGAGGCCAGAAGGAGCTCTACCGGATTACAAAATTAAGAGAAAGGAGAACGAGGGATATAATGCACATAAAATGTATGAAAGATGAACTCGGTAAAGTCTTGTCGAAAGATGACGAAATAAAAGAGCGATGGAAGGTTTATTTTGAAAAGTTGATGAACGAATAGAATGAATGGAATGGTGTGCTCAAAGAGGTACAAGTAAATATGGGTTTGGTGAGAGAAATTAGCATGGATGAAGTAAGAAAGGCAGTTCAATGTATGAAAAATGGAAAGGCCATGGGCCCTGATGACATACCAGTAGAAGTATGGAAGTGTTTAAAAGAGGATGGATGTATGTGGCTGACTTTATTCTTCAATAAGTTGTTGTATGAAGAAGTGATCCCACAAGAATGGTGCAATAGTTCGCTAGTGCCCATCTTCAAGAATAAAGGGGATGTCCAGGACTGCAACAACTATCGAGGGATAAAGCTCATGTCCCATACTGTGAAAATCAGCAGAACCAAAACTGAATACATGTTCTGCGATTTCGGCGGTCTCTCCAGTTCTGAAGCTGTAGTGCTAGATGGCGCGCTTCTCCCAGTCTGCTCCGATTTTCGGTATCTTGGTTCACACGTGCAAAGCGATGGCGAAATAGATCGGACTGTTAAGCACAGAATTAACACTGGATGGATGAAATGGCGGCAGGTCACCGGGACTATCTGTGACTCCCGCATTCCCCTAAAACTTAAGGGGAAGATTTATAAAACAATGGTCAGACCTGCTGTCTTGTATGGTTCAGAATGTTGGGCCACAAAAGGGATGAATGAAAAGCAATTGCATGTAGCTGATTTGAGAATGCTAAGAGCGATGTGTGGTGTTACGCGCATGGATAGAATTAGGAATGAGTATATAAGAGGAAGTCTGAAAGTGGCACCGCTGACTGAAAAATTGTGTGGATATCGGTTGTCGTGGTATAGGCATGTGATGCGGAGGAATGAAGAAAATGTCGTGAGGAAAGTCTTGTGTATGGATGTGGATGGCTATAAGAGTAGGGGAAGGCCAAGGGAACGATGGTTGGATTGTGTGAGAGAGGATATGGGTAAAAAGGGGGTGACTACAGAGATGACGACTAATAGAGGAGTATGGAAGAAAAAGACATGTTGCGCCGACCCCAAATAAATTGGAATAAGGGCAGGAGAATGATGACTACATGTCGTTCAAAAAAATTATTTAACTCCTACAATTTTATAAAACACTTTAAATGTTCGTGACCGTCAAAATTATACTGTGACGTCACTTACCTCGATACGCCTTGTTTACATGAATAATTTTACTAAGTAATTGTAGGTATGTGCTTTAGTGAAGCAAAAATTCCAATTTCAATATTATATATTTTTTTTTTTGTAAAATTTAAAGTACTTTTACGAAATAAGTGTTACTTTGACTCATATATTTTTTTGTCACTACCGGCATTATTGAGAACGATACGTTTAGAGTATACGTTTAGTTTCATCAAAAACATGCAACATAAAATAATGAATTGTAAAATGTGTAATGAATTAAACCATCAAATAAGTGCACCATATTGTTTCTATTGTCCAATACAGTGTAAAAAAAAATAAAAAAAATTGAATTACTTGCATATTCCACCATTTTATTCCTTAAAAAAAGTTGTTTTAAAAATCATCATTTTGCTTCGACAATAAAATGGTAAAAAAAAAATTGTAAAAATATTAAACTTGTGTATTTGTTTATACAAAATTCTTAACAAATGACATTCTCAAAACACATTTTTCTAGACATCATTCCGAATCGAATGAGCTATCGCACATTTTTTTAGGAGCTTAAACAAGAAATAACACTTTTTTAACTTGTTGACTGGAATACATACATATGGGCATTTTTTAACCTACGAAAAAACTTTTTTTTTTATGTATGAGCACGAATAACTTTTTACATAGTAGTTCGATTTTGATAATTCTTTATTGGAAAGGGAAGTTCGAAGTTGGTCCCATATAAATTTGGAAAAAAATACCAACCCTAAGGGTAGGAAAGCAGGGGATGTTTTATTGTTCACTCACTGATTGTAATGTATGACCACGCATAACTTTTTACAGAGTAGTTCGATTTTGATAATTCTTTTTACCTTTTATTACTTTTTACCTAAGGGTGGGAAAATAGGGGTGATTTATTGTTCACTTACAGATTTTAATGCTGAGTTGTGTATTACAATTAAAAGATGACGCGAGCCTCAAAAAATATAAAATAAAAAAAAATTAACAAAAAAATTAACCGACGAAAAAGAACTAAAAAGCAATAAATAAACCTTTAAAGTCTTAAGTATTGGGCGTATTTACATAAAATATCAAATTTTATATAAACTAATTTTGAGTCGGCGCCAAATAATAAAATGATTAGTTACCTACGTAGAGCCTTCTTCATTTCTACGTACCTACATATAAAATTTTGATAATTAATCAGATTGTTGTTTGGCACCGAATCAAAACTAGTTTATATAAAGTTTGATATTTTATGTAAATAAGGTCAATACATACTCAAAACTTAAAAGGTTTATTTAATCTTTTTGTTAAAGTTTTTATTACTTAAAGTTTTCCATGAATTTGACATTCCAAATTCAAATCACTTTAATCCATAGGGAGTTTTATACCACTTTACCTCCCTTGGGAGGTAATGCTTTACTTTACGTTGAGATTCCATGACATGTAATTGGACATTGTCGAGCAGGTGGTGTGAAATAGTAGATTGTATCATAAGGGAGCAAAATAATATTTTTACGGCTAGGGCGCTTTTTTGAATCCAGTGAGAAGTGAGGGATTCTAGAGTGGAATCCCTAGCGTAACGAGGGATTCAAAGTACGTCGCCTGAGCCAAAAATATATATTTTGCGCCCGCGTGATACACTCTACTTTTCATCACCCACTATGAGAAAATAAAAGGTGCCTCATAGTTATTTTATTGTAATATTATTATTTAATAAAACATAGAGTAACAACTAAATTGAAATTAAATAGTAGCTGAAGGTTGAAATTTAATGTTTTCCACGATGCGTTCACATACTTTCGCCTTGTTCTCAATGGAATCTTCAATATACCCCTCTGCTACAGCACATGACTTCCATTCTCCATGTCGCTTGAGAACAGTTAAGTCCGCTCCAGAATCTGCCAAAAGGGTAGCAGAAGTACGACGAAAACAATGTCCTGCATACAGCTTGATATCTGGTAACTTCAAACAAGTAGCGATTTCTTGTGGCATGTTAGAAATTTTATTTTTTCCCATAACTTGTTTGTAGTACTTGCCATTTTGATAACGGATGAAAAACCGATTGGTCTTCACATCAGCAGGACGCAGGTCCAGGTATTTCTGTACAATAGTTTTGTATTCTCTTCGGATTACGAATAGTCCTGACCGGACTATTCGTAATCCGGACTGTTTAGGTAAGCATCGATATGCATGTTTCGTTAAAAATACTAAAAATAAAAACAAGTTCAATTAGCTTGTCTTCCTCCAACCTCAGTTGCTGCTCATCATACCTCACCTATGTGCGTGTGCATATTATGACGATAACTACTTTTATAACTTTTTGAATCGTTATATCTCAGAAACGGTGGCTCGTAAGAAAAAAGTATTGATGCATTTTTTATAGATAATTTTATGATCTACAATTTTTGTCTGAGGTACTTTTATGATAAAACTTACCGTTTTGCTGAAAATCGCGAAAAACTCATTTTTTTTACCTTTGACCTTGAATAAATTTTTTTCCATACACGGGAATGATGGGGAACTTTTAAACATTGTTTATAATTATGTTTTGAACAATTTTACTGATTTTCAGCTTGTTGGGACTTTATGTACCTTCACTCTCATTTTTTGGTCTAGATTGACCGGACTAGAAGGATCGGTCAATTTTTGTTTTTGTGTCTGTCAGCTTTACTAACAGTAAATGATCCGAGTGATTTTCGACATCATCAACAGTTATTTTTAAAAGTTCATTGCCACGACAAGCTCTATGTACTCCGAAAATTAAAGCCACCTGTAACAAAACCGAAAAATCTATCAAAGTACAGGTTACAATAAAATGCGCATTTTAATTAAAACACTATGGTTATACTTTAGTAATCCACTATATACATAGTTACTTACTTTTACGGCAAGAAAAACTTTGTCGGGTGCCTCATTAAGGAAAGTCACCACGTTTTTGAGTGAAAACACTTTGGATTTTTTAGGTTTAAATCCATCAGACATCCTCTTCAGATACGCTATTAATTTCGAATAAGTGTCCAGTTTTACGTCGTTATTAGAACTGACTGTTGATTTTAGCATTGAGTAGGTACTCCAAAGAGTGGGAGGTAGTTTAGTTTTGGCTAAGTACTGGAAGTAGGCCAAAAACACAGATTCTGAAAAATTCTTGGCGTCTCTTGCATTTCTCCATTCAATGAAATTACCATAGGCTTTCATATATTTCTCCTGGGATTTTGCAGGTAATAGATTATCCATCACATTTCTTGCGCCAGTTCTACTTTCAGTAGTTAATTCTATACTTTCACTGTTACTTGAAGAACTCATTTTTCAAAACAAAACCATGAATTTCTAACAATCCGTGAAAATTGACGAAAACGCGGGCTGTGTTCGCGCATTTTTAATTTGATTTTTTTTTAAGCTATTGCATAGCTTCTATTGCGGGCCTTGAGCGCCTTGAGCGTGGAGACCGAATCCAGAAATTCCGTAACGAAAAAATTCCGTAACGACAAAAAAATTAACCGACGAAAAAGAACTAAAAAGCAAAAAATAAATAAACCTTTTAAGTCTTGAGTAATGAGCTTATTTACCTACATAAAATGTCAAATTTTATATAAACTAATTTTGAGTCGGCGCCAAACAACAATCTGATTATTAAATATCTAAATTTTATAAGTACTTACAAATGAAGACGGCTGTAAGTAGGTAATTAATCATTTTATTAATTGGCGCCGACTCAAAATTAGTTTATATAAAATTTGACATTTTATGTAGGTAAATAAGCTCATTACTCAAGACTTAAAAGGTTTATTTATTTTTTGCTTTTTAGTTCTTTTTCGTCGGTTAATTTTTTTGTTAAAAAGTTTTTTATTTTATGATTTTTTGTGGCTCGCATCATCTTTTAACACTCTGAGGCTAATTTCTAATTCTTCATCATTCCTCTTGCCACTGAGCTGATGATATAACAATCCTTCCATGAAGTTCCCAGGATATTGACCAGTTGAGGTTACCTCCAATATTGTAAAGACGTCTTTTCGTCAAAGCATATTAAGTGGTATTTGTCACTAAAACCAGTTTTTATATCTGACTTCTATTGTTTAGGAAAGGTATGGTTTCCATCATCAGCTCAGTTTCATGATGTGATGATTCCTAAATGCAAATACCTGATTCTGTTATGAAAAGTAAACAGAAACAACATTCGTGCCCAATTTTCGAGGTTCTCTCTCAATTTTTTCAGGATCCCATGATCAGATCCTGATGTCCTTGACATGGGACTATCCTTGAGGTATACCCTATCTAAGAAAAAAAGAATCATCAAAATCGGATCATAAATAACGGAGTGAGAGCCGAACATACATACAGAAACGCTAAACGTGCCCACAATTTTCGAGGTTTTCTCTCAATTTTATCAGGTTTCCACTGTCAGATCCTGACTTCCTTGACATGGGACCACTCTTGAGGTGTACCCTATCTAACAAAAAAAGAATAATCAAAATCGGTTCATAAATGACGGAGTGAGGGCTGAACATACACAAAAAAAAAAAAAAAAAAAACATATATACGGTCGAATTGAGAACCTCCTCCTTTTTTTCGTCGGTTAAAAATAACTTAACACCTCCGACTCCGACCGGCACAGCGGTGATACTTTTTAGTTTTGCCATCTATCGATGAATAGCAGAACTTTTGACTTTTGATGATATTGATGATGGTGATGATATTTATCTTGTTACGCCAAAGAAGTGTAACTTCTTACGTGCGTACATAAGTACACACACACATAAATAAAATAAATAAATAATTATAATTGCATAAGTTGATAAAAAATGCTATGCAATAGCTTTACCGCGGCAGTCTCCGAGTGCCACACGTCTTTTTATTTTATTTTTTATTCAGCCGGCGGCGCGACTATGGGCCGTCATACCAGCCAGTCTTTATTTTCAACAATATTTGCGTTCGATTTCTTTGGCACTGAGCACTAAGATGTTCCAAATTCAAAAAGCGCGCAAAGTGCGCGGTTTCTTATAGAAAACACCACCTTTGGGTGCACTTAAAGGCGAACCAAGTCGTCCTTTTCGAATAGATGCGATGAAAAATGCCTTGCCTACAATTTAATGCCTTTAGACTACAATTTAAACCCCTTTACAGTTTGTGTTCTGGACGGGCTGCTTTCACGTTTCTGATATTACAAACGACGATATGTACTTTGTGATAAAGCCACGGTATTAGCAACGCTTCGTGGAAAAAGGGTATCGTGGTATTGTCGATGTACCTTATGCATGAGAAGTCATAAAAAGATCGTTTTGTAGTTGTTGACAGTTTTGGCCGAGGTCACTGATCATGGACGTAGCCTAAAACATCTACACACTGACGGAAGTACCGTAAAAAGAAAGATATAAAATAGATCAAGCTGTTATTTTATATTACTCTTTAGATTAGCTACCTTCTACCTGGGGGTCATTACGTCAAAAGTGAATAGGTTTCTCCTAGATAAGCGTCCTCCATTGTCGACTATTCAGTCACTATTCAGTCAGCCGGTCATTAAAAAAAAAAATCAAAATATTAGTGGTAATTAAAAATAGTATACATCATGTAAATAATAATCCATAAAATCCAACACAAAGAAAGGCATTTCTTTTAAAACCAACAACCCTACTCTCGATAATTATATCCTTTTTACGGAATAATTCCGAGGCTCGATTATAGAATATCGAATATTCTGTACGCCTAAGTGAATAGTATTGCAGGAATCAATTTGATTAAATGCTTCTCCATTCCATGAATGAATCCAATAAGGCTTTTCTTTTTATAAAAAGAAAATTGAAGCTGATCGTCTTAATGAAGGTTTATATTGATTTCTTGAATATTCGTTGAGTATTGAGGCAGTTAACCTATTGTTATGTTTTCCAAAAATATTCGTTTTATTTTTTAGTCTGTCGTGTAGTGTCGTGGCTTCACAGGCCCTTTCAGAATACTAGCGCAGCGTTATTTTTTTACGATATTCATAGGAGCCTTTTCGGCCTCACATAGGTCTTTTTATAATGCTAGTATTTTATATGATTGGTGGTTATGACTCGTTAATAATTCATTTTATTTTGTGTTTGTCCTGTGCAAGTCAGAAATAAACTTTTTTTCTTTCTTTCTTTCTCATGTTTGTGGTTTATTTTCTGTGAAGTTTCAGAAGTTATATGGGATAATTAATGAGTAAGACGTACTTAAAATAACATTACGATTCGAGCTAAGAATGCGTGCTAAGGATATGATCTAAAGAAGAGTGATGGAGTTTGCTATGTAAAGTACGGAGTAGAGCGCATCACGAATCTTCATAGCACATCTTATTCGCACAGCTACGCAGCTTAGCTCTAGTGGAACGAGGCACATAGTTTCGTAGCGTAGTTTCACAGCTTAGCTACCTCGCACATCTCTAGTGGAACCGCAGCCTAAGATTAGTCTGGTTTAGACCCAAAAACAATTGACAAAACAAATTGGCGCAATATTGTAGAATCGGCAAGCTATTGAATAACGACAGAACTCTCCCTTATTTATAGCTAAACATTTCGACTATCGAGCGCTCTATCCCACAATCTCGAGACGAGGATATATAGTGTAATTTTATAAAGATATATCGCGTAGAAAATGTGAAAGATATTCCGACTTGGGACTTCCAAGATGGAAGTCTCGGATGTCGGTATAGTGACGCGGAAAATTGCAGAGAGCGGTTGAGACATCACACTTAGGATTACTTACGTTGCAAAGTTGAAGGTTCAACGCAAAAGTTTACCGTACGGTTTCAAAACATGTTGTTGAAAAGTTCAAAAACATGTTTTGTATTTTAGATGTTTTGTGAGTTTGAAATGTAGCTTATTTTTGTGTCGTGCCAAGGTAAAAGTGACGATATTGTTTGGTTTGACAGATTATTTTGTAACGTTTTGAACAGTAGGTAATATAGACATATGTGTCGCAGCCAGATCGTAGAATTGGCCTTTTCGTGAACTGACCGGCCATTTCGTGAAACAGTAGTTTTTAACTTACTAACTAAGTCAGGTAATTGTGTAACGCCGCCATGATGCATTGCATAAATTACATATGAATGTAAACAACACTGTAACATGATTTTTTTACGGATACATATGTTATGAACCAAGTAATAAGTAGGCGCATTTTTCATAATGCCCGCGAATTATGAAAAATGATAAGCTACCTATGGTGAATTATATAATTATAATTTGAACTTCCTTATTTATCACATTGCCTCGATATTATAAATATTGCTGTGTGGTCTTTGGTTCAATCTGATAATACACAGGTATGGTGTGATGGCGTGGATTGTTTCCAATAAAAAAACAATAGTTACAACACGAAGGACAGTTTGTACAATAACTTGACACAGGAGACGCCCTGTCCGTGTGCCGTCTAATCTCAGCGGGTCTATACCGGCCTTCAGCTGGCTGTTAAGATTATTGCAGAACCGTTTGAATATAGAATGTGTAGGCATCACATTTGTTTTAGGGATCAGTTCTGCTTGCCTGGCCGAAGTGGGCACTTGTATTTTGCCGTGATTACCAATATACACTGGTCAGCAAATAAACCGAACCACCCGCTACCTAGGAACTCTGATTCGATTTTCTCAAAAAGTATAAAACTTACAACTATCAAAGTTATACCTACAAAAAGTGCGTTTCATGGTGATTAAAATGACTACAAATTAATTCGAAAGTACCGTCAACTCACATTGTAATCAAGCAACAAACACAATGCTAACGATTTGCTCTGTTTTCACCGAGTTTGAAATTAGCGTTCTTTTTCTCTACAATGAGGGTAGTCGGATATTTCTTATCATTTCTTTAGTTTTTGTCCATCGTTTGCTCAGACGCGTGTGTTTTTGCTACTTTTTTTTGAATAATAATGGATACAACACCTCAGGAAGCAGCTCAAGCTGTAGCATTATTTCAAGCAGGCATTGCGCAACGTGAAGTCGCTCGAAGGCTTCGAATCAGCAGATCTTCGGTGCAACGAGTTCACAGACGATACCTAGAGACTGGAGCATTCGATCGCCGTCCAGGTACGGGCAGACCTAGGGCTACATCAGCAGCAGATGATCGTTATATCCACCTTACTGTTCTGCGAAATCGCCACCTCAACGCAGTTCAAGTCCAACAAAGTCTGCGTGACGAACGCCAAGTGGTCATAAGTTCAGATACCGTCAGAAGGAGACTTGCTGAACAGAACCTGACCCCAAAAAGAGCTGCAACAGGCCCAGCATTAACGGTAGCACACCGTCGAGCACGACTTGAATTTGCTCGAGAGCATAGGGATTGGACATTAGAGCAGTGGAGTAATGTACTCTTCACTGATGAGACCAGGGTGAGTCTACATGGAAGTGATCGACGTCATAGAGTATATCGTCGCCCTGGAGAACGTTATTCTCAGTGTTGCATCGAGGAAACTGTTGCTTATGCATTTTGAATAATTCTGATTTAAAGAAACTTTCCCAGAAGTATTCCGGAATTATTCAGAATGTTTCAGAAGTTTTGCAACTATAGTTCAGACCCGCTGAGATTAGGCTGTATCTACAATCGTCACAGTACCTACTAGTTTGTTAATAACATTAATAGTTAGAGAGTTTTCTCTGGTTGGTCAATTAATGAAATTCAATAATCTGGCTACGAAAAATTAATGTATTACAGAATTATGTGATACAATGTGAGAACTGCGGACACAATAAACAACAGCTGAATAATGAATTTGACATCGACACATTTCTTCTTTTCATTAATGAGGCTTCATTAAAATTCACTCATTACATTGTCCTTTTTGCAAGCTGCCATGACACAGTTAAAACCTCATTTTGTTGAACACATTAATTTTTGTCGAGGGTATTTTATTTTTTAAGCCCTACTGACCATAATAATTTAAATGTTTTGGTAGCATTAGTTGATATGCTGAAGGCGTAGTAAGATTTTCTTTTGTAGTCTGCCCCATATTACTGGAATTAAATTACGAGCGATGTAATTGAATGTTGAAAATTAATTCAACCCATCACAAACGCTAACGCGTTTGAAAATTTTCTACAATTTTCGTTTCAAAGCAGGGCCAAGGTTGTGAAAAAGATAATTTGATTGAAGCCCTGGAACAATGTATTGACAGTGAAAGAGGTGACGAAATATTAGATATTTTCAAACTGCACACTGATGGTGTTTTTGATAACTCTAAGACAAGAAAAAAACTTTTTCAGTCAACCGAATTTGCGACAAATACTGTGTACATGTCGCAGCCATCTGGTTGAATCAGCCAGTCAATTGGACACCTAATTAAATTATTAAACGCGCATTAAACTCGGCATTTAATTAAATGGCTGAAGGACAACCAGCCAAGTCGTTGAACGCAACGTATAACCAGATGGCTGGATGTCGTCTAGTCATTTAGTTAAATTGATATTAATGAATATTGTGATCATAATTATCATCATTCTCCAGCCCTTATCCCAGAAGAATGATGATAATTATGATGATTATAATGTGATCATAATTATATGGGTACAAAACAATTTTACGATGCAAGAGCGAGCAAAGCGAGCTTGGGACATGAGGCACCCGGACTCGGATAGGTTAGGTTCGAAGGGGATGGCGGGGTCTAGTGATGGTTATCTATACATATAATAAATCTGTAGAAAAGTCATTTTTGTACATTGAAGAAATTGAAACAAAAAATAGCCAGCGTGTGAAAAGATAAGTAACAGAACCCATTTCCATCATTTTTGAAATTTTTGTCTGTTTGTCTGTTTGTCTGTTTGTTTGTGCGCACATCACGTAAAATCTACGAATTCAATGCTGACAATGTTTATATACAAAAATTATACGCAACTTGAGGATTAACTTAGTTTTTGTTTCATCGAAATCGGTTCACTCTATCAAAAGATATGATTAATTTAGTGAGTTCAAGAAGTAAAATATTACGTTACGCAATTAAGTATAGTACTTGCAACGACATCTTAAGACTAAAAATAGAACTAATGTTGATAGTTGAAATCTAAATCCGATAGATGGCGTTGTGCAAATGACGTCATTTTCTGAATCGCGGTGTTAAGATTTTCCGCGCGAGGATGACGTCCACCGTGTTTACTAGGCAAATTGGGTTTCGTTAGGTGTCTTAAAAGTTCTTGCGTGTGTCGTAAAAGTTCTTTGGTTGCTTGGTTTATCGATTTTCTAAATTGGTCGAAAAAAAAGTATTTGCTTATCTTATTGGTTTCGTTTGGTCAACTTTGGTCATTGGTTTGAAGTACGAAATAAGATTGTATTTGATTTACTTCGTAGTTTGAATCCAATAGTGCCAATCGTTATACAGTAAGTTAGTGTTGCCAATTCGTTGAGTCACGACCACGAACAGACGATACGTTGTCACACTAGACTGTTCGACGCACCGATCTTTTAAGTTTGTAGGCTATTCAGTCATAAGTGTTGTTAGTTTTGTTTATTGCTTTAATTTTCCTTGAAAATGCCTCAAAGAAAAAAAACTAACCTTTCGCTGCGTAGCCGAAATGCGAAAAGGATGAGACTTTGTAGGTCTCAGGAATCGGAAGAAGATCGTGAAGCACGGTTATCTGCTAACCGAGAGCACATCGCTCTTTCACGTGAATCGGAAACGTTCACCGAAAGGGAGTCACGTTTAAGTTCACAAAGAACACGGACCGCGACTTTGCGGTCTCAAGAGAGTATCCAGGAACGCGAAGACCGGCTGTCTGCTGATCGGGAGCGCCACTCTCTCTCACGTGAGTCAGAGACATTCACAGAAAGGGAGTCGCGCTTAAGTTCGCAAAGAACTCGGACCGCGACTTTGCGTTCTCAAGAGAATATCCAGGAACGCGAAGTTCGGCTGTCTGCTGATCGGGAGCGCCAGTCTCTCTCACGCGAGTCAGAGACTTTCACAGAAAGGGAGTCGCGCTTAAGTTCGCAAAGAACTCGGACCGCGACTTTGCGTTCTCAAGAGAATATCCAGGAACGCGAAGTTCGGCTGTCTGCTGATCGGGAGCGCCAGTCTCTCTCACGCGAGTCAGAGACTTTCACAGAAAGGGAGTCGCGCTTAAGTTCGCAAAGAACTCGGACCGCGACTTTGCGTTCTCAAGAGAGTATCGAGGAACGCCAAGCACGTCTGTCATCTGACCGAGAGCGACACGCTCTCTCGCGCGAGTCTGAATCTCTCTCCCAAAGAGAAGAACGATTACAAATAGCTAGACATAACTATGTAGGTGTACAAAGAAACAATGAAAGTTATCTTGCATCTGAAAGGGAAAGAATAGATGAACTAAGACGAGCAGAAACAGCAGAACAACGTCAATCTCGCCTAGAAATAGAACGAGCTCGATACCATATGAATAGAGAAACAAATAGCGGAGCTGATGAGTCCATGGAAAATGACGATGCAAATATTTTATTACCTTGGGACAATAGGGAAAAATCAGGGTTCACATATTCGTCTAGAATTAATTATGCTGGCTTTACTTTCGTGGGTGACATGAGAGAAATTTGTAATTTTTGTCATGCTTTGAAATGGAGGAAAGAGACAGATGGAATGTGCTGCTCAAATGGAAAAATTGTTCTTCCAAATTTCCAAGATCCACCACACTTACTTAAAAGTCTCCTGAATGGCGATCATCCCCAGTCGAACCGTTTTTTGGATAATATTCGTTTATATAACAGTGCTTTCCAAATGACTTCCTTTGGGGCAAAACAAATAACGGAAGGACCGTTCATGCCAACCTTCAAAGTACAAGGTCAAGTTTATCACCTTATTGGATCTTTGCTGCCAGAAAATGAACCCAAATTTCTCCAAATTTATTTTGTATCCGATTACACGCAACAGCTCAATGTTAGAAATCACAATTTTCCCCAGCTCAATGCTGAGCTTTTGGGTCAACTTCAAGAATTGCTGCATCACGTTAACCAGTACGTTCGTGAATTCAAAGCTGCATTGGAGTCAATTCCACAAGGCAGCAATGATTTCAAAATTGTTATAAGTGCCGATAGACGTCCTGTGGGTGAACACCGTGGAAGACACAATGCACCCGTCGCAGATGAAGTTGCAGTTGTTTTAGTCGACCAGGAGTGTGAGAGACGTGATATCGTGTTGCGTACACGCGACGATCGCCTTCAACGCATTTTGGAAACCCACCGAGCTTACGACGCCCTGCAATATCCACTAATTTATTGTCATGGTGAAGATGGGTACAATTTTGGGCTGTACCAAGTGAACCCTACTACGAGAGTCACTAATTATCAAAAAAAAATATCTGCTCAACAATACTATTCCTACCTTTTACAAATAAGGCAAAACAGTTTCGTATATTTGCAACGATTTCGTGGTTTGTTCAGCCAATTTATTGTGGACATGTACGCAAAAATAGAAACTGAACGTTTAGTGTATATTCGCACTAACCAGCGACGGTTACGCGCTGAAGAATACGTGCACTTGCGGGACGCCATGCAATCAGATAATAACGTCGAAAACTTGGGTCGATTGGTTATTTTGCCATCCAGTTTCACAGGCGGTCCGCGGTATATGCACGAACGAACGCAAGATGCTTTTTGTTACGTCCGTAAATACGGCCGGCCGGACCTTTTTATAACATTTACAACAAATCCAAAGTGGACGGAGATTTGCCAGGCACTTCTCACAGGACAGGCGTCATACGACAGACATGACATTATTGCTAGGATTTTTCATTTAAAACTCAAAGTCTTGATTAATCTACTTACAAAGGAGAAAGTTTTCGGTTCAACTCTTTGTTTTATGTATAGCGTCGAGTGGCAAAAGCGTGGTTTACCCCACGCGCACATTCTTCTGTGGCTGGAAGAAAAAATTCGTCCCGATGCTATAGACAGTGTCATAAGTGCAGAATTTCCGGACTATAATGCAGATCCGATTTTGCATGACATAGTAAAAACACATATGGTTCACGGGCCATGTGGCCTCTTAAACAGGGAATCACCGTGCATGAAAGATGGTCAATGCTCAAAAAAATACCCCAGAGCACTGAAAGAACTAACTATGGCTGGGGAAAATGGGTATCCGCAATACCGGCGAAGATCACCGTCACAAGGTGGTTTCACAGCTACTGTCAGATTCCGTGGACAAGAAATAATTCTAAATAATAGTTGGGTGGTACCGTATTCTCCAGTTTTGTCAAACGCTTTTCAAGCACACATTAATGTTGAAATTTGTAATAGCGTCGAATCTATAAAATATATATGTAAATATGTTAATAAAGGTAGTGATCAAGCCATGATAGCACTAAGAAATAACAACCAATTTGATGAAGTGACAAGGTATCAATCTGGCCGATACATAAGCTCTTCGGAGGCAGTTTGGCGCATTTTGAGTTTCCCTATTCATGAAAGGTATCCGCCAGTCATCCATCTTGACGTGCACCTGGAAGGCGGGCAGCGAGTTTACTTTCAGCCAGAAAATGTGGCAGAAAGAATGAACAACCCAAGACAAACCACCTTGCTCGCATTCTTTCGCCTTTGCGAAAGAGACAATTTCGCTAAGTCTCTGTTGTACAATGAAGTGCCACATTATTATACTTATAACAAGCAGCAAGGTGTTTTTAATCGCAGGAGACGTGGAACTGCTGTAGAAGGCGAGTCCGGCATTTTTAAAGAACACGTGATTGGAAGAGTATACACGGTGCACCCAAATAATGCAGAGTGTTATTATTTACGCCTTCTTCTTCACACAGTGCGAGGACCTACTTCTTTTGCTGAGCTCCGCAAAGTGGACGATATAGAATATCCCACATTTCAAGCTGCTTGCCGCGCACGGCATTTATTAGATGGCGATCAGCATTGGGATGATGCTTTAGCCGAAGCATGCGTCAGTGATAGTCCACATCGTTTGCGCCATTTATTTGCCATTTTGTGGCCTATCGGACGCTGGGCAGTTGTGGCAAAAATATAAAGACGCGTTTGCCGAAGATTTTTTGAAACAGCAAAATATAAATAGTGAAACTTCTGACCAAGTACGTGAAAGCTGCCATAATAGGGCTTTGCTGGCTATACAAGATATAGTTACAAGTATAGGAGGGAACCCCCTCAGTCAATACGGCTTGCCGACACCGACAGTTGGTGGGGAACGAATTAATAGGGAGTATACATCTGAAATAAATTACAACCCCGAAGAGTTAGCAGAAATATTGCGAAATGGCTGTTCAAATTTGACGACAGAACAACGTCAAATCTTTGATAGAGTATGCTGTAGTGTAGAACATTCATTAGGAGAAATGCTGTTTTTAGATGCACCTGGTGGAACAGGTAAAACTTTCCTCACTAAAGTTATCTTGGCTCAAATAAGGAGCCAAAACAAAATTGCCCTTGCCGTCGCTTCCTCAGGAATAGCTGCCACTTTATTACCAGGAGGAAAAACTGCACATACAACATTTAAAATACCAATCGACTTGGACCGCACAGAAAACCCTGTTTGCAACGTGTCTCGCAATAGTGATAAAGCAAGGGTTTTACGCGATTGCGCCCTTATCGTTTGGGACGAGTGTACGATGGCAAATCGTAAAGCTGTGGAAGCTGTAGATAGAACGTTGCGAGATATAAGACAAAATGACCGACCGATGGGAGGCTTAACGGTGCTATTCTGTGGAGACTTCAGGCAGACACTCCCTATAATACCCAGAGGAACGAGGGCCGATGAAATAGGTGCCTGTTTAAAGAGCTCTATTTTATGGCGTAGTGTCATATTAACTAATTTGAGCTTTAATATGCGAGCATATTTGGGAGGTGACGCAAACGCGCAGGTTTTCTCAAATTTACTACTTCAAATTGGTAACGGCACATACCCGACTCAAGAAGGAGGTAAAGTAACTTTAGTCGAAAGCCTGTGTTCTTCTGTTGCCTCACAGCAGGAACTCATTTCCTCTGTATACGGAGATCCATCAGAGATCTCGAACCATGACGCTGCTTGGCTATGCCAACGAGCTATTTTGGCACCTCGCAACGACCAAGCAGCAGCAATAAATTCTCAAATATTGGTACATGTTTCTGGAGAAAGTAGGGAATATTTATCTATTAACACGGTTTTAGAAGAAGGAGATGCCACCCACTATCCAGTAGAGTTTTTAGACTCTCTAAATACACCAGGTCTTCCAGCACACAAAATTTATTTAAAAGTCGGAGTACCAATCATTCTACTCAGAAATTTAAGCCCACCAAAACTATGCAATGGAACTCGGTTGAGAGTAACAAATCTCCAACGAAATGTCATCGAAGCCGAAATCTTAACAGGTTGCGGCTCCGGTGATGTTGTTTTCATTCCCAGGATACCCATTATCCCCAATAATTTTCCGTTTACTTTCAAACGTGTGCAATTTCCTGTAAGCCTCTGTTACGCTATGACTATTAATAAAGCCCAAGGCCAGACGTTATCCGTTGCGGGTGTAGACCTTACTTTTGATTGTTTTTCACACGGCCAACTCTATGTTTCTCTATCACGTGTTAGCAACCCAAACAACCTTTTTGTATATGCTCCGGGTAATTCCACCGCTAACATAGTATATAGAGAAGCATTAACGTAATCAACTATACCAAAGTCAGGACTCTTATCTAAATCATCAAAAAGGTGATATACTCTTATCTAAACGACGTTGTTTTGTTCTCGACAACCACGCGAACGAAGTCGCGGGCACAGCTAGTTTTAAATAAAACCATTCCGACTGCGCCTTTTATATAAATTGAAATTGAAGTAAACTTAAATCACTTGGCTGAGTCTAGGTCAGTCATCTTCAAAGGGCTGACTTTCAATAAGCCAAGTTGTTAAACGTTGAGTGATTCTAGTTGAATTAACTATCGTCCTAGCCATTTAATTGAATGCGTTTAATGAACGGCCTAGGCGTCCAATTGAATGGCTAATTCAACCAGATGGCTGCGACGTACACAATGCTGTTAAATAAGACCACCTCTTTCATCCGTGTTCTTATTTCAATAGTATCATCTAAAGCAATGTATACCAACATAATATAATGTATTCTGACGTCACATGTGGACAGCTTTAGAGCCGGGATAGGAAAGCCGGCGGCGGCGCCGCAGCCATGCGGTCTCTCCATGATATCCGGTAAAAGAGCTACGCTTTCAATGAGATTATTCTGAAAGTATATTATTAAATGTAGCGAACTAGCTTTTTCTTACGGCTTTGCACTCAGGGCATATTTAACTGGAACTGTGCATTTTGCTGGAATAAAAAGTCAGCGATAGTAGATAGTAGTGTGGCTTTATATTTATTACTGGGCTTCTGCTAGCGGCTTCGCCCGCGTGAAAATATATATCATCCCATTGGAACATGCTCCTTGAATAAAAGTGTTCTATGTGTTAGTATCTATCTATAAAATATATTTAATAATCCATCTTTGTGCCAAATTTCATCCAGATTCGATAAATTTGATCAGCAAATATCTATCCATCAAAACTTTTGCATTTATACAAATAATGTTAGAAGATCTGTGAAAGAATTTTCCTAATCGTATCATTAAAATGAAAGTATTAAAAAGGATGGTTTAAGAATTTGTACATAATTCCCAAAACTTATAGGAGTAGGCAGGTTATGACAACTGTTTGTGTCATTGTTCGAAGTATTTTGCGATTGATTCGTGCGATATCATTTTGAAAAGGGACGGACCCAGATAATGAATAAAGGCAACAAAAAATAAAAAATATGCATGAATTTAGATGCCACACCGAAATTGCACGTGGTTTATCCCATATTTTTTGGACTGTTTTCTAGAGGCCAAAGTTCAATCAATTAAGCAAGGCAACGAAGGTAGTATTAGATAAGTTTCGTGTAGAAATCTGTCCTGTAATGATTACAAAATCCCACCTGCTGCCCTACCATGACGTCTTAAAACCATCATCTTTTCGGTGAGACAGAGAGACATCGTTATACAGGACGAATATCACCATCCCTTTCTCTCACCGAAAAGATGATGGTTTTAAGACGTCATGGTAGAGCTGCTGTTAGTAACAGAAAAGACTCCTAAACCACGTCAACTATTTTTTCGTTACTTCAGCTGTGTGTTACCCGTGACAAATTTTTTTAGTTTAGAGATTTATTTTTCAGCATTTGATATTTTTTTCTCCTGTAAACGTAAAAAAAAATGGCTTCTCCCTTTGTGTTTTTTTTTCATTGTAATACATTTTTATTTGTGTGTGTGGGTTGTGGAGGTCAGACAGGCAGTCGCTTCATGTAAAATACTGTTATGCAGCTGCATCCGGTTAGACTGGAAGCCGACCCCAAGATAATGGGAAAAGGCTAGGCAGATGATGACATTTTTATTTGTACTTGAATAGAAAGAACATATTTTTTGAAAGTCTGGGAATAGTTAACGTATGTATTTACCTATCCCTCTTTGAGGAGTGGCTGGAGAGGAGTCACGGCGTCCTCACCTTCCGCCTGACGCAGGTTCTCACCGGACATTGTTGTTTCGGGGGGTTCCTGTTTCGGATAAGGCGGCAGGAAACGCCCGGGTTTTATCACTGCACGGATCGCCCAGGGGACACGGTGGAGCATACGGTGGAGGTCTGCCCCGCTTGGGCGGAGCACCTCCGTGTCCTCGTGGATGCGGTAGGTGGCGGCGACCTCTCGCGCCTGGCCCTGGTTCAGGCCATGGTACGGAGCGAGAGGGAATGGGAAGCAGTCTCCACCTTCTGCGAAGGGCTAATGGCTAATGCTCGCGAAGACGGAGGCGGGAAGCTTAACGGAGTGGCCCTCACGGCCCCGGCCGCTACCACCGCAGGAGAGGCACTGGGCGTAGGATGTCGCGAGACGATCTCCGGCCACCGTAGACTCGGGCCTGTGGACGGCGAGCAGTGGGTAGCTCGCCGTCCGATCAGCACCAGGCCCGTGAGTCGACGGCGCGTAGTATTCCACGCGCGCCTCAAAGAGATGTTGTCTGCCACCACAGACGGGGCCCATCGTGGCCGGTGCCTGCATGCCTAGGGGTAGCGGATAAATTCTCAACATGAGTTACCGCACCCCTGGGCACTCAGGCAGGGAAGGAATAGGGGTGGGTTTTAGTTAGTAATAGTCTGACACGCCCTCCCGCTCCACCCAGAGCGGGAGAAATCAATTGATGATTTCCCAGCCAACAAAAAAAAAATGTATTTACCTATATTTGTTGTTGAATTCAGAAATAGCTTTATTTATTTATTTATTAAGTACATTAGGGAAAACAAACATAAACAATATATTAAGCAATATATTTAACAGTATTTTAAGCATAAACAGTTCGTTAAACATAACAAATATACTACCCACTTCATTTTCCACAGATTACTACAATGACTATTAAAACAAACTTAGCAAACGTTAACTGTGGGGGCAAAATGAATGAAAAAGAGAACCTATAAAAAGGTAGTACCTAACTAATAATAACAAAATTACTAAACTTGAAATTCCTGTGTGATGCATGGTACAGGTCAGTCTATAAATAACGATAAATTGTTGTGTGATAAATTGTGGCACAGCCTGCCCTACTGCCGATCCTTTAGAATAATAATTATATTTTTTTAAAGATATATCTATTCAGAAATAATATGTCGATTGGAACTAAATCCCTAACTGTACGTGTCGACTAAGCGGTGGAGCGGCGAGCGCACACCAGCATTGGATTTGCCAAAACTAGTTGCGAACAGTCGCCTTTGAAATCAATAATGGTTCACAATCAATGATAGGCTCGTTGAGTCGAAGCTTCAGAGTCTTCAGCAAAGACGCCGAGTTGTTAGCATGTCGGTTTTCTATCGGTTACATTTTGGGGAGTGTGTGACATGAAAGATATGGAAGGAAAATCTGTGGATGAATGTTGGAAAGAGATGGCGGATTGTATAAGGCGAGTAGCAAAAGATGTGTTTGGAGAATCGCAAGGTAAAGGCATGATAGAAAAGGATACATGGTGGTGGAATGAAGATGTGCAAAAGATGCTAAAAGAAAAGAAAATTTCGTTTAAAGTATGGCAGAATGTAGAAATCGGAAATGATAATTTGAAAGAAGAGAAAAAGAAAATTTATAAAGAATGGAAGAAGAAGGCAAAAAAGGCGGTTGCAGTTTCCAGGGCTAAGGCGCAGGAAAAGTTATATGATTTACTGGACAGCCCTAGAGGCCAGAAGGAGCTTTACCGGATTACAAAATTAAGAGAAAGGAGAACGAGGGATATAATGCACATAAAATGTATGAAAGATGAACTCGGTAAAGTCTTGTCGAAAGATGACGAAATAAAAGAGCGATGGAAGGTTTATTTTGAAAAGTTGATGAACGAAGAGAATGAATGGAATGGTGTGCTCAAAGAGGTACAAGTAAATATGGGTTTGGTGAGAGAAATTAGCATGGATGAAGTAAGAAAGGCAGTTCAATGTATGAAAAATGGAAAGGCCATGGGCCCTGATGACATACCAGTAGAAGTATGGAAGTGTTTAAAAGAGGATGGATGTATGTGGCTGACTTTATTCTTCAATAAGTTGTTGTATGAAGAAGTGATCCCACAAGAATGGTGCAATAGTTCGCTAGTGCCCATCTTCAAGAATAAAGGGGATGTACAGGACTGCAACAACTATCGAGGGATAAAGCTCATGTCACATACTATGAAAGTATGGGAGAAAGTGATAGAGAAAAGATTGCGAGAGGAGAGTGAGATTACCCCGAACCAGTTTGGGTTTATGCCAGGTCGAGGGACAATGGACGCCACCTTCGCTCTCCGTCAATTGTGCGAGAAGTACAGACGTGTGCACAAGAACTTGCACATGGTGTTCATTGATCTTGAGAAAGCGTATGATAGGGTACCTCGGGATGTGTTGTGGTGGGCCTTGAAAGAGAAAGGTTTGCCTGGGAAGTATGTTGAGTTGATTCGTGCTATGTACAGACAATCTAGTACCTACGTCCGGTCGGCTGCTGGCAACACCGATGAGTTCAGTGTGGCTGTAGGCTTGCATCAAGGGTCGGCTTTAAGTCCTTACCTCTTCCTGTTGATTATGGACGCTCTTACGTCGGAAATACAGGAAGAGGCACCCTGGTGCATGCTGTTTGCCGACGACATTGTTCTGGTCGGTGAAGATGGACCTGAGATCCAGAGCAGATTGGAGAAGTGGCAACAGAAGCTGGAGAAAGTTGGCTTGAAAATCAGCAGAACCAAAACTGAATACATGTTCTGCGATTTCGGCGGTCTCTCCAGTTCTGAAGCTGTAGTGCTAGATGGCGCGCTTCTCCCAGCCTGCTCCGATTTTCGGTATCTCGGTTCACTCGTGCAAAGCGATGGCGAAATAGATCGGACTGTTAAGCACAGAATTAACACTGGATGGATGAAATGGCGGCAGGTCACCGGGACTATCTGTGACTCCCGCATTCCCCTAAAACTTAAGGGGAAGATTTATAAAACAATGGTCAGACCTGCTGTCTTGTACGGTTCAGAATGTTGGGCAACAAAAGGGATGAATGAAAAGCAATTGCATGTAGCTGAGATGAGAATGCTAAGAGCGATGTGTGGTGTTACGCGCATGGATAAAATTAGGAATGAGTATATAAGAGGAAGTCTGAAAGTGGCACCGCTGACTGAAAAATTGTGTGGAAATCGGTTGTCGTGGTATGGGCATGTGATGCGGAGGAATGAAGAAAATGTCGTGAGGAAAGTCTTGTGTATGAATGTGGATGGCTATAAGAGTAGGGGAAGGCCAAAGAAAAGATGGTTGGACTGTGTGAAAGAGGATATGGGTAAAAAGGGGGTGACTACAGAGATGACGACTAATAGAGGAGTATGGAAGAAAAAGACATGTTGCGCCGACCCCAAATAAAATTGGGATAAGGGCAGGAGAATGATGACATTTTGGGGAGTGTGCGACGGAATTGCATAATAAGTATGATTCCGCCAAGCCCATTTCATCAACGGACCACGGGACATCCCATCCATACGCAAAAAGCGTTTTGAGAACATATTCATTGTGCGTACAGCTAGGGAGTGGAATTCCCTACCTGAGTCTGTGTTTCCTGATAGCTACAACCTGGGAGTCTTTAAGTCAAGAGTGAATAGGTTACTTCTAGGCAAGCGTGCTCCATCTTCGACCACATCATCGCTTACCATCAGATGAGATAGTAATCAAACGCGTGCCTATAAACAATAAAAAATAAAAAAACTCCCCATGGTAGCCTCATGTCGTCCTGTCAGTGTGGCACTAAAATACGTGTTCCTGGTTAAATCAGTAACAAGTAAAGGGTTATCTATCTATCATTATACATCGTAGTAGTGTATTGGGATAATCAAAATATCCTCCACATGCACAGCATATCATAATCAGCCTTATGATTTTCCGACTGCTGGGACAGGCCTCCTCTTTAAGAGAGGGAATGGGCTATAAGAGGTACACCACGCAGGTTCAGTGCGAGTTGCGAGGATGTCACATGACTCCAAATTTTTGGTTCTGGAACATGCAGGTTTCCTTACGATGTATTCTTTCAGCGTTTTGAGAGCAGTGGTGATGAAATCATCATCATCAGCCTTTTAATATCCCCACTGCTGTGGCACAGGCCTCCTCTCTGTGAGAAGGTGTAGACCGTAATCCACCATGCGGGCCCAATGCGGGTGGGTAGTGGTGATGAAATAAATTACACAAAGTAAATCACGGCGCTTGGGTTTGAATCCACAACGGACAACTATTAAGTCAGGGCCGTTACCACTGGGCCACCACTAATCACTGATAAAAAAGTCCTCCACAATTTGAAATATAACTTGGGCAGTAGGTAAACCTGGCACGGCATGAGATATCGTCACTTGTTTATTTGTGTTCTAATATGAGAATAGTCATGGTAAATAAATATTAGCAACTCATCAAGATGGTAGCGCCGTGGGACTACCACCCACTTTGGGCCCTGTGTCCCAGCAGTGGGAATATGCTGATTTTGCTAAAGTGGTAAATGATAAATGATTTTTATTCAGTAAATAGGTTACAAGGAACACTTTTACACGTTAATGTTTTTTGTCAGTTTAAGCTAGATGAGGCCGGTGTTTCCTAGCTGACTACCCTGAGATGAAACACCGAAACAAACTCAGAGGTCAAAGTCTCTTTTAGTGTTCAAATCCATACAATGTGTACTGGTTAAATCATATGAGAACCATGTATGTTTATGTCTGGGATGAGCTTTATGAAGAAAGCAACACACGAATTCGAGTGGACCTGTCCAGACAGTGCAAGCATTTGTCAGTCATCGCGAAGCTCAACTCAGAACTTTGAGGAGCTCAACGAACCGACGAACAATACCAAAGTAAGGACATTTGAGTAGGCCGCAAAAATACTCAAACTGCCAGACAATCATAAAAATAATCTACATGAATATAACGACATACATAGTTCTCGCATTCACATTATTCTATATGGTGTATGGTCACAGCTTAGTTTTGTGAGAAGAAAAAAAACTTTTTAACAAAAAAATTAACCGACGAAAAAGAACTAAAAAGCAAAAAATAAATAAACCTTTTAAGTCTTGAGTAATGAGTTTATTTACCTACATAAAATATCAAATTTTATATAAACTAATTTTGAGTCGGCGCCAAACAACAATCTGATTATTAAATATCTAAATTTTATAAGTACTTACAAATGAAGAGGGCTGTAAGTAGGTAATTAATCATTTTATTAATTGGCGCCGACTCAAAATTAGTTTCCTCTTGCCACTGAGCTGATGATATAACAATCCTTCCATGAAGTTCCCAGGATATTGACCAGTTGAGGTTACCTCCAATATTGTAAAGACGTCTTTTCGTCAAAGCATATTAAGTGGTATTTGTCACTAAAATCAGTTTTTATATCTGACTTCTATTGTTTAGGAAAGGTATGGTTTCCATCATCAGCTCAGTTTCATGATGTGATGGTTCCTAAATGCAAATACCTGATTCAGTCATGAAAAGTAAACAGAAACAATATTCGTGCCCAATTTTCGAGGTTCTCTCTCATTTTTTTCAGGATCCCATGAGCAAATCCTGATATCCTTGACATGGGACAATCCTTGAGGTATACCCTATCTAAGAAAAAGAGAATCATCAAAATCGGTTCATAAATAACGGAGTGAGGGCCGAACATACATACAGAAACGCTAAACGTGCCCACAATTTTCGAGGTTTTCTCTCAATTTTGTCAGGATTCCATTGTCAGATCCTGATTTCCTTATCATGGAACCACCCTTGAGGTATACCCTATCTAACAAAAGAAGAATAATCAAAATCGGTTCATAAATGACGGAGTGAGGGCTGAACACACATACAGAAACGCTAAACGTGCCCACAATTTTCGAGGTTTTCTCTCAATTTTGTCAGGATTCCATTGTCAGCTCCTGATTTCCTTGACATGGGACCACCCTTGAGGTGTACCCTATCTAACAAAAAAAGAATAATCAAAATCGGTTCATAAATGACGGAGTGAGGGCTGAACATACACAAAAAAAAAAAAACATATATACGGTCGAATTGAGAACCTCCTCCTTTTTTTTCGTCGGTTAAAAAAGTATACCGCAGGTTTTTCAGAGCTGTTTAATTCTTTAAAATTGCCGAAAAATTCTGCGAGAGTTTGCTACAACCTGGGGTTTTTAAGTACAGAGAGAATAGGTTACTTTTAGGCAAGCGTGCTCTATCGTCGACTACATCATCACTAACCATCAGGTCAGATAGTGGTCAAGCGTAAGCTTATCAATGATAAGAAATATTTCCATCGCGTAGCGGTGTCGGTGGCGAGTTCATTTGTTTTTTCTCATCTCAGAACTGCCCAACGCGCCAAAAGAAGTTATCACTTCAAAAAACTTCTGTAAAACTAGTACTGAATTCCTTTGTGTATAGAAGTTCATTAACACTAATCGAGTTCAAGCGACTGCTAATGCCCTCAGGTATTACAAATTAATGAGAACTATGTCTAGAAGATGGACAGCAATATCCTTTGTGTAGTTAACAAGTAATTTATTATCTGCTTGTCTAACTTGGCAATTATAACAATAGGAACTAAGAAAACAACCGACTTCCAAAAAAGAAAATACACTAAAAATTCGGTGTCAAATAACGAAGAAATAAAATACAAACACCGACTGCCGAAATTAAAGTAATTTTTAGTGTATTTTCTTTTTTGGAAGTCGGTTGTTTTTTTTGTAAAAAAGTTTTTGTGCCTTAATTATTTGGAAAGGATTTTATGTAAACAACCCTGTTTAAAATTAATGATTGACTTTGAGCGCGTCCTTGCGTAGATTGCACAATCTTAAACATTGCGTTTTTGAGATTATAAAGTTATGAAAATTACCTATACTTTTAAATTTTTTATCAATTTTAAATGGTGCAACGAGAGAAATATCAGAGATGCTTTTTAATATTGGCTTACCAAAAATCCATCTATAGGATTTGCCCAATTCGTTTCTGATGAAAACGAATGGCCAAGAACCACCCACATCATAGCTAAAGCTCTGATCCCATCTAAACACTCGATGCTGTTAGGAGCCGACTGGAAATTCATGACACGGTGCCCATTTGTATATACTGAGAACATTCTTCCAATTACGCTACCGGTTTTGGGATCTGAAATGAAAAGTGACTTTATGAATGAAACATGGCAATAACTATCACACAAGAAATATTGTAAAGGGAGGAGAAAGTTAAAAAAAATAATAGATGGATTGTGTTTGTATAGATATGAAATAAAAAGAAGTGTAGCGTGAAGGTTGACTAAGGTCAATGGAAAAAACCCCCCGTAACTATAGATAAGTACAGTAATATTGTGGTATAGTGTTAGATAAGTACCTACTTAAATAAATAAAGAAAATAGGTAAATAAATAAAAAGAAAAGGATATATACCTTTTTTCAAAATGAATGTTTGCCATAAGTCGTATGTTGTACTCAAAATAGTTAACAATCCAATAATAGAGAAGACCACACTGCAAAATTGAATAAAAAAATTATAAACTTCCAAGTTAATTCGTACATACTATTCATAATTTGTATTTTACTTACACAGCGACAGTGTCTCCTGGTACCCAAGGCTTGTCATCAGGCAGACGACAGAACTCATCAGTGTATTGAAATCCTATTGAAGAAAGATTGAATAGGAACGAATTTATGGCTTGTTCAGTAGTACAAGGCTTAGGAATACAGACGGCTAGTCTGAAAGTAAATGCGGCTAGCGGGTTTTATGCTATCATCCTAGAAAAATAAAAGAAATAATTAGAGTCAACGTTTATGTTTCCACTAAAGTTGCATCAAGTGATGATGTAGTAGACAAGCTCAAGGATATCCATGTATATATATATATAGAGTGTTTTAATGGCCATGTGGTGGATGTTAAATGCAACCAAAAAACGACAGACCTAGTCGCTTACGACGATCATGTTACTGGTTATATTGTTGGTTCCAATAAAGCCATCGGGCCAGATGAGCTTGCTGCACCCCCAGATAAAGCAACGGGCCTTTTAAAAGGCCATATTCTATATCGATAGAATTAATTGGACCTTTAAAAAGGCCCATCGCTTACCACGGTTAATTCAAATACTCAATGATCCAATGAACCGAGATAGCGGCGCGTAGTGTTCCACGCGCGCCTCTCTTAGACGTGAAGGGAAGTTTACACCTCACGCCCCACCACGGGACTGGGCCCGCAGACGGCGGGCCGGTATTAGTCCGGGGCAGCGGAAGTCTCATTCACGACCTCGACACTAGTGTGTGACCACACCGGGGTGGTTTTTAGGCAATAAAAGTCTGACCCCCCAACCACCCCAAGGCAGAGGACATCCATGCGGACTTTCCAACCCGAAACAAAAAAAAATACTCAATGATAGCAATTTCAAAGCTAATTAAGTCTCACCATCCAAACGTAACAGATTAGGATTGAAATTTGAAGGTTCGGATAGCTCCCCAGGAAACTCAAAATTTTGGTTCATAGGAACTTGTATCATGCAGTATTTCCCCTGAATTTCATTATTTGGTGCGATTGGTTGGTTGAAACCGATGCATTGGTGATAGTTGCCCATGTCTAATGTGTTGCCTTCTAGAAAACCTCTTGGAACCCTGATGCCAGCATCAGCGACTGTGGCAGAAACATAAAATTATAAAATTTTGCAACATATTTTTAATAATTCCATTATCATTGTTACCACTATATTAGTAAAAAGAACCATAAGGATCAATGTCGATCTTTTTTAAAAGTTATAAACTAAGCTAATTACTCTAGTGCTTATTAATATAATTAAAATAATACTTACAAAACATGGCGAGAAACGTATTATTTCTTATAATGCGTATTTGCTCTAGACATTGTTCTGCATCCAACACTTCTTCGTAAAGATTCTGATCTAGCGCTTCATTTGGTACCGGCAAATCAATGTGCCCTATAACTAAACTAAATGATACTAAATTAATTAAGAACAAACTTAAAATCACTTTAGGAAACATTTTAATGTTTACACAGAAATTTTATTATCACAGATATCTTCATATGGCTTTTTGTAATGATTAACTACTGCAATCCAAATAGGATGTCATGTAAAAATGTCGGGAGCATTATTTTTATAATGATTATGTCAGTTAATCTAATCTAATTGTTGCGTCAAAATATTAATGAAGATAATTATAATATGTAGGTGATTAGGTCTGGTAACTTCGGGGTTGTTGACCGATGCTAAAACTTGACGTGGTTTAATTTAGATTGATATCTTAAAACATTATACCGTAGCATGATTGCGCAGATACGAAGATTATGGTATTGTGATAAAGGGTCCCACAGAAAGTCGCGACACGACAACGCGTTTTTAACCGACTTCAAAAAGGAAGATTGAGAACATCTTTTCGACAAAGTTCCGTGGTCCTAAAAAGGACATAAAACCCTTATAGTTTCGGTCTGTCCGTCCGAGGCGTAGCATAGAGAATTTTAGTACCAGAAAGCTGCAATTTTGCATGGGTGTATATGTTAATCACGCTAAGAAAATAAAACAATAATTTTTTATGGTAGTTCCCGTACATGTTAAGTGGGGATGATTTTTATTTTTCTCGTCTATCCTATATATAGTGTGGGTTATCGCTGGATAGGTCTTTCAGAGGTGATTCAGACTATTTTAGTAGTTATGTCAGTTAATCTAATCTAATTGTTGCGTTAAAATATTAATGAAGATGATAATAATATGTAGGTGATTAGGTCCGGTAACTTCGGGGTTGTTGACCGATGCTAAAACTTGACGTGATTTTATTTAGATTAATATCGTAAATCTTTATACGATAGCATGCATTGAAATTTAAATAACAGAGTATGATTGCGCAGATACGAAGATGATGGTATTGTGTAAAGGGTCCCACAGAAAGTTGCGTCACGACAACCGACCTCAAAATGGAGGATGTTCTCAATTCGACTATGTTTTTAGGGTTTGTTGTAGTCTTAAAAAAAAACTAAAAATGTGGAAAATAACTTTAATTTTGGAAATCGGTGTCTCTGGTTTGGTTTCTTCGTTTTTTTACACCAACTGCCGAAATTAAAGTTATTTTCCACATTTTTGTTTTTTTTTTTGGAAGTCGGTTCTATTTTTTGTATACCTAAAAGTGTTTTATTTTTCACTTTTTAGCTGTGGATCAAATTGTGTAAACAATACATAGAAAAACAATCGCAGTAATCGCGAGTCATTTGCTGTTAGTTTTAAAGAGTCCATCTCCGAAGTTCTTCATCAGATGCATTAGTATCTGATAAAGAACTTTTCATTCGTATTATGTACTAAAACCTTCCTTGAAACTCTCCGCCTGTACTCGCCGCCAGTGCACGCTGCTTGTGCACGCCGCCAGTGCACGCCGCCAGTCCACGCCGCCAGTCCACGCCGCCAGTCCACGCCGCCAGTCCACGCCGCCAGTCCACGCCGCCAGTCCACGCCCCCAGCCCACGCCGCCAGTCCACGCCGCCAGTCCACGCCGCCAGTCTACTAATTTTGAGTCGGCGCCAATTATTAATGAAATGATTAAATACCTACACGCAAAAAACCCACCCGCCCACGCGCCCGCGTGCCTTCTTCACGTAAAAAATTTAGATATTTAATAATCAGATTGTTGTTTGGCGCAACTCACGCCGCAGCCGTTGTGGCGACACTTGGGGGCAGCCTATGTCCAACAGTGGTCGTCTATTGGTTAAAATGATGATGAATTCTGTCCTAATCCCACTCCAGGGTAAAAGCCCCCCGACGCGGGCCTGCGGACGGTGAGTAATAGATTCGTATTATGTACTAAAACCTTCCTTGAAACTCTCCGCCTGTACTCGCCGCCAGTGCACGCCGCCAGTGCACGCCGCCAGTCCACGCCCCCAGTCCACGCCCCCAGTCCACGCCCCCAGTCCACGCCGTGAGTCCACGCCGCGAGTCCACGCCGCCAGTCCACGCCGCCAGTCCACGCCTCCAGTCCACGCCGCCAGTCCACGCCGCCAGTCCACGCCGCCAGTCCACGCCCCCAGTCCACGCCCCCAGTCCACACCCCCAGTCCACGCCGCCAGTCCACGCCCCCAGTCCACGCCCCCAGTCCACGCCGCCAGTCCACGCCCCCAGTCCACGCCCCCAGTCCACGCCGCCAGTCCACGCCCCCAGTCCACGCCGCCAGTCCACGCCGCCAGTCCACGCCGCCAGTACTCGCCGCCAGTACTCGCCGCCAGTACTCGCCGCCAGTCCACGCCGCCAGTACTCGCCGCCAGTCCACGCCGCCAGTACTCGCCGCCAGTACTCGCCGCCAGTACTCGCCGCCAGTACTCGCCGCCAGTACTCGCCGCCAGTCCACGCCGCCAGTACTCGCCGCCAGTACTCGCCGCCAGTACTCGCCGCCTACTCGCCGCCAGTACTCTCCGCCAGCACTCTCTTAGTAGAGATCATCTCTGCCAATTATCACTGCAAATACTCTCAGCCAACTCTCAATAACGTTGTTCGTTGTTACTTAATAATAATATAAATTATTTATAGCTAGCGGGTTTTCTGCTATCATCCTAGAAAAATAAAAGAAATAATTAGAGTCAACGTTTATGTTCCCACTAAAGTTGCATCAAGTGATGATGTAGTAGACAAGCTCAAGGATATCCATGTATATATATATAGAGTGTTTTAATGGCCATGTGGTGGATGCTAAAGGCAACCAAAAAACGACAGACCTAGTCGCTTACGACGATCATGTTACTGGTTTTATTGTTGGTTCCAATAAAGCCATCGGGCCAGATGAGCTTGCTGCACCTCGCGTAGCTCGCCGTCCGATCAGCACCAGGCCCGTGAGTCGACGGCGCGTAGTGTTCCACGCGCGCCTCAAAGAGATGACAACAGAACGGAACAGCATTCAAAGTAACAACGAACAACGTTATTGAGAGTTGGCTGAGAGTATTTGCAGTGATAATTGGCAGAGATCATCTCTACTAAGAGAGTGCTGGCGGCGAGTAGGCGGCGAGTACTGGCGGCGAGTACTGGCGGCGTGGACTGGCGGCGTGGACTGGCGGCGTGGACTGGCGGCTTGGGCTGGCGGCGTGGACTGGCGGCGTGGACTGGCGGCGTGGACTGGCGGCGTGGACTGGCGGCGTGGACTGGCGGCTTGGGCTGGCGGCGAGGACTGGCGGCTTGGGCTGGCGGCGTGGACTGGGGGCGTGGACTGGCGGCGTGCACTGGCGGCGTGCACTGGCGGCGTGCACTGGCGGCGAGTACAGGCGGAGAGTTTCAAGGAAGGTTTTAGTACATAATACGAATCGCGTCGGGGGGCTTTTACCCTGGAGTGGGATTAGGACAGAATTCATCATCATTTTAACCAATAGACGACCACTGTTGGACATAGGCTGCCCCCAAGTGTCGCCACAACGGCTGCGGCGTGAGTTGCGCCAAACAACAATCTGATTATTAAATATCTAAATTTTTTACGTGAAGAAGGCACGCGGGCGCGTGGGCGGGTGGGTTTTTTGCGTGTAGGTATTTAATCATTTCATTAATAATTGGCGCCGACTCAAAATTAGTAAATTAGTAGACTGGCGGCGTGGACTGGCGGCGTGGACTGGCGTTGTGGACTGGCGGCGTGGACTGGCGGCGTGGACTCGCGGCGTGGACTCGCGGCGTGGACTTGCGGCGTGGACTGGCGGCGTGGACTGGCGGCGTGGACTGGCGGCGTGTACTGGCGGCGTGGACTGGCGGCGTGCACTGGCGGCGTGCACTGACGGCGTGCACTGGCAGCGTGCACTGGCGGCGTGCACTGGCGGCGTGCACTGGCAGCGTGCACTGGCGGCGAGTACAGGCGGAGAGTTTCAAGGAAGGTACATAATACGAATCACCGTCCGCAGGCCCGCGTCGGGGGGCTTTTACCCTGGAGTGGGATTAGGACAGAATTCATCATCATTTTAACCAATAGACGACCACTGTTGGACATAGGCTGCCCCCAAGTGTCGCCACAACGGCTGCGGCGTGAGTTGCGCCAAACAACAATCTGATTATTAAATATCTAAATTTTTTACGTGAAGAAGGCTGTAAGTAGGTAATTAATCATTTCATTAATAATTGGCGCCGACTCAAAATTAGTAAATTAGTAAATTAGATATTTTATGTAGATAAAATAAGTTAATAATATAATAATAATATAAATTATTTATAGCTAGCGGGCTGCTATCATCCTAGAAAAATAAAAGAAATAATTAGAGTCAACGTTTATGTTCCCACTAAAGTTGCATCAAGTGATGATGTAGTAGACAAGCTCAAGGATATGTTTAATGGCCATGTGGTGGATGTTAAATGCAACCAAAAACGACAGACCTAGTCGCTTACGACGATCATGTTACTGGTTATATTGTTGGTTCCAATAAAGCCATCGGGCCAGATGAGCTTGCTGCACCCCCAGATAAAGCAACGGGCCTTTTAAAAGGCCATATTCTATATCGATAGAATTAATTGGACCTTTAAAAAGGCCCATCGCTTACCATGGTTAATTCAAATACTCAATGATCCAATGAACCGAGATAGCGGCGCGTAGTGTTCCACGCGCGCCTCTTTTAGACGTGAAGGGAAGTTTACACCTCACTCCCCACCACGGGACTGGGCCCGCAGACGGCGGGCCGGTAATGTGGAAAATAACTTTAATTTTGGAAGTCGGTGTCTCTGGTTTGGTTTCTTCGTTTTTTTACACCAACTGCCGAAATTAAAGTTATTTTCCACATTTTTGTTTTTTTTTTTGGAAGTCGGTTCTATTTTTTGTATACCTAAAAGTGTTTTATTTTTCAATTTTTAGCTGTCGATCACCGTCCGATCAGCACCAGGCCCGTGAGTCGACGGCGCGTAGTGTTCCACGCGCGCCTCAAAGAGATGACAACAGAACGGAACAGCATTCAAAGTAACAACGAACAACGTTATTGAGAGTTGGCTGAGAGTATTGGCAGTGATAATTGGCAGAGATGATCTCTACCAAGAGAGTGCTGGCGGAGAGTACTGGCGGCGTGGACTGGCGGCGTGGACTCGCGGCGTGGACTCGCGGCGTGGACACGCGGCGTGGACTCGCGGCGTGGACTCGCGGCGTGGACTGGCGGCGTGGACTGGCGGCGTGGACTGGCGGCGTGCACTGGCGGCGAGTACAGACGGAGAGTTTCAAGGAAGGTTTTAGTACATAATACGAATCGCGTCGGGGGCTTTTACCCTGGAGTGGGATTAGGACAGAATTCATCATCATTTTAACCAATAGACGACCACTGTTGGACATAGGCTGCCCCCAAGTGTCGCCACAACAGCTGCGGCGTGAGTTGCGCCAAACAACAATCTGATTATTAAATATCTAAATTTTTTACGTGAAGAAGGCTGTAAGTAGGTAATTAATCATTTCATTAATAATTGGCGCCGACTCAAAATTAGTAAATTAGTAAATTTGATATTTTATGTAGATAAAATAAGTTAATAATATAACGGAGCACCGGGACTATTCAAATTTCTAGAAAAGAATAGAGATGGTGACCTGCGCTAGGCTCACTCATTGCCAAATGAATACACACAATAATTTATTTTTCTACTCACGTTTTATTATTACCCAAAACACAATTAAAACAGCCTTAAAATCTAAGTAAATAATAGTAATCGTACTCACAAGGTATTCCTGTCTTCACAAAATTTTCCTTATTAATGTGACTTCGCAGCGGCTCGCCCTTTCTATACGAAAATGGCGTCGTCGTCGTTGCGAAGTCATTACACATCTTTTATTTAAATGGAAATGGATCAATGGTTGTCTGAATAAAAATTATTATTATTATGTCGTTTATTAATTTTCTATACATATATAAATTATAATTTTAAATATTTCTTACAAATCATATAAAAAAAAAAAAAAAACATTTAAAATTATAAAAAATAGTAGTCCGCCGGTGTCGGGAGCAGGGTCCAAGCTACCGGTGGTTAGGGCTCCAGAGACAGGAACCTCCTCACAATGCGAGCCGTATCGAGGAGTACTGCCTTCTGTATCAGGCCCTTGATCCAACCGTGCAACGACAGCTTCGACAGGTGGTCGTCGAGGCTTTTGGCTATCAGGCCGTTGGCGGTAACGACTATCGGCACAATGACAGCCGAGTCCACATTCCACATATCGACAACCTCGTGTGCTAAATCAAGATATTTCATTTGTTTCTCTTTCTCAGCTTTCTTTTATTATTATTATTATTTACAAATTGCAGATAACATTGATTGAAGTAATTAAACTATGATTTGTTAATTAGTTTTATTATTTTTAGCACTCGATTTTTAACATTGAATTAATTCTCTATTGTTTAAAAACATTTACCTCAACATTTCAAACGCGCGCCATATTTTATGCTTGACCACTACTAGTTCAATCAACTGTTTGTTAAACAAAAATTTATCAAAAATAGTTTTTAAACTAACGCATATCGCTTAATAATTAAGAAATGAATTTACCAATAGATAACTTGTTTTTAAAGCTAAGTTTAAATAAACCGTCAGTTATGGTTTGCTGATAAAGTAACCGCGAATCATAATACGGCGTTTTTGTATTGAAAAATAGCAAACTGACTACAACAATCAAATCTATACTAATTTAAACCTATCCAGTCATATTTAACTGTTAAAGAACTTAAAGCTAATATTTTTAAAGTTTACGTTAGCCTTGCGTCGACACGGCCATTCTGCGAGACGTTGTGCGTGCCCTGCACCAGTCGCGGTTCTGAAAATGTTTTTTTTTTCTCTTTTACTAGGTATCCATTCACAGGTATACACTAGCTGACAACTTGTTTGCGGTCGGAGCTGTTGTTGTGTGTTATTTCAAAATGAGTTCAAAAAGTTCTGTACCTTATCATAATGTAGCCTGAACTTTTCAATGATAACCGATTCCAACAATCAAGTTATCAGCCATTATTTTTATACCTTGGCAATCTTAAACGTAAGGTTATGTAGTTAGGTAATTTAAGTTATAGATATCGAAGTAAAAATGGAAATAATGAAGTTCATATGAGTAGTAAATAAATATAATTTGCTGTACATTGGGAAGTGAGTGAAGATATTGATGCGCTTGTAACGCTACACGTTTACTCACGCGTTTATTTAGTTATGTCAATGCAAATGCTCCACGCATACATGCATGATTTGATTTCTCGTAGACAAGGATGATGCTGTGGTGCTGGGCGGTCTTGTACGCCGTGGTCCACAGAGGCTCTAAAGGAAAAGGGAACTCGGGTGGTGCTGAGGCCTAGGCGTTATATTTATGACCGTGGTCCTCAGAGGCCCTAAAAGAAAAGAAAATAGGAAAAAAGTTCTTACGTAGCTGTTTATACAGCTTGTTAGGGTTTGATGCTGTGGTGCTGAGCGGTCTCGTACGCCGTGGTCCACAGGGGCTCTAAGGGATTTGGGAAGAACGATGCTGTGGCCTAGGCCTTATTTTGACCGGGGTCCACAGAGGCTCTGAAAAGTTATACTACGACTTTGTTGATAAAAACTCACGGGAATGATGCTGTGGTGCTGAGCGGTCTTGTACGCCGTGGTCCACAGGGTTTCTAAAGGATTGGAAAAGGACGATGCTGTGGCCTAGGCCTTATTATTTTGACCGTGGTCCACAGAGGCTCTGAAAAGAGTGTAGGAAGGAAACGGGGAATATGGATTGTACAGTCTTACTATTTTGCAGTTTATAATGGTATCAGCCAGTCAACAAAGACAAAGGCCAATAACGGGTCTCCTTACTGCTGTTCCTGTCTTATAAGTCGTTCAGACTCAAATTCACGGTTGGTATCAAGATAACAATAAGGGAGAAACTCACATTGTTTAAGGGTCCAGCAGCTGGGCAGCTTGGGAGGTAGACGGCTGTGGCTCCTTCGCCGGTGGCGTATTGATGATCTGAGATGTAGTTTGTTGTAGTGTGTCATCGACCAAGTTCGTCGATGTGTCATCATCATCAGGCCTGGCAACCACTTGCTGAGGGTCATCTTCGTTATTCGTCGACACGGTTTCCTGTTCCCCTGGCTGTGGTGCTCGGCGTAGCTGGTCGTGAGCGACTTTACGTTGACGCCCTCTGCCGGTCACATGCTTTACTATGTATCGGTCGTTGTCCAGAATCCTATATACCTCGTATGGCTCGCTGTATTTTAAGTCCAGAGACGTCTGGTTTCGGGGATTGTTCTTGACAAGTACGTAATCTCCTCGCTGAAATGGGCGCATTTTTGCCTTGCTCCTGTCAAATCGCTGCTTGTCATATTGTCCCGCAGCTGTCATTTTCTCTTGCACGTGTTGCTCAAGCAAGTCAAAGTCTATACATTCGTTATTAATATTTACCAACCTTAATAGTTCTGGGGGTACACTGTGTTGGCGGCGGGTCAGTAATGTAAGCGGTGCGACCCCCGTTACTCTATGTGGAGTGCAGTTAAATGCGAGCTGTACAGCTTCTAGCGCCGTCTGCCATTCTTCAGTGTCATAGTTTCTGATCATGGTTAATGCGTTTTTCAAAGTGCCCATAATTCGTTCGACCTGTCCGTTTGCTCGGCTTACTCCTGGCGCAATGGAATGTATGTCGATTCCAAAACGGTCCGAGTAGACTTTGAACTCACCAAGGAACTCTCGACCTCCATCCACGACGACTTGCACTGGGGTCCCGAACAGGTGCACGACACGTTTCAAAGCTGCGAGGCTGCTGCTTGGGCTCTTGTCATTTGAGTAGCTAAGCAGGATGTATTTGGTGTACGCATCAATCGTAACAATTACATACTCATCTCGTCCCTCAGCACTTTTCGTACCCAGCTTGCCGGTAATATCCATGTGAAGGACCTGGAACGCCGCAGTGGGCTTCTGAATTGGATGAAGCTGGGCTTGGATAGCGCCCGACGGTCCTTTCGAGGTTTTACATACAACACAATTGTCCACAAACCTCCTGACGATTGTATTCATTTTGTGAAACCAGTAAGTTTCCCTCAGCTTCTGCAAGGTTTTCTCCCATCCAGGGTGCTGCAGAGCGACATGGAAAGAGTTTATCAGGCTCCACTGGAATGACCTAGGGACTACAATTGGTTTATGTATACCGAGTATAGAGTCTGTGAGAGTTTTCTTAAGCACGCCTTCTTCCAGGACGTAGCCTTCGGCTGGATTGTCGCCGCTCATGGTGTCTATAAGTGGGCGCAGCACGTCATCGCGGCGCTGCTCGATCTGCAGCCACTCAGCGTCTTTGTTCATGAAGTTGACAGATATTTCAGTGGATGGATTCCTACTGAAAAAATCCGCGTGCTGTAATCGCTCACCTTTTCTATACTCGACCTCGAACTCGTAATTCTGCAGGAAGGCCCACCACCTATGGATTCGAGGAAGGAGATCCTTTTTGTTCTTTGACGCTTTCAAGGCGTTACAGTCTGTTATTACCTTAAATTTTCGGCCGTATATGTAATGCCGAAAATGCTTGACTGCCCTCACCACCGCCAGAGTCTCGAGCTCGTACGAGTGGTAGCGGCTCTCAGCTTCGGTGGTGCGCTGGCTCATGTACGCGACTGGATGCTGGCGACCGCCAATGGTCTGCACGAGCACCGCCCCGTAGCCGATGCTGCTGGCGTCCGTGTAGAGCTCGATTGGTGCGTCTTCCTGAAATAGCGTAAGGGTAGGCGCAGTAGACAGATGTTGTATGATATGATTTCGAGCTTCATCATGCCTTTCGTTCCATTCCCACTTCGCATCGTTCTTGGTGAGTTCATAGAGAGGAACCATCACACGTGAGAAATTGGGAATGAAACGTCTAAAGTATCCAGCCAATCCGTTAAACTGCCTAACCTGTTTGACAGTTTTCGGGATCGGTGCCTTCGTTAAAGCCTCCACCTTTCTTGGGCTAGGACTGACTTGTCCGTCGGCAATGATATTGCCCAAATACTCGATGGAGCGTTTAAAGAAGGCAGTTTTATCAATATTGATCGAAAACCCGGCATCCTGGAGGGCGATCAATATGCGTTCGATATGGGCTAGGCCCTCAGCGAATACCCTACATTTTGATAAAACGTCATCGACATAGACCTGGCAAACCTGGTCTACCGTACTCAAGAGGTGAGCTAGGGCCCTATTTATACAACGCTGATAGACTGACACCGCGTTACTGAGTCCGAATGGCATGGTCTAGGCCATCCGGCGTAACACACGCTGTTTTCTCAATCGAGGCCTCTGAAATAGGGATCTGATGGAAGCCGGCTGCCATGTCTAATGTCGAGAAATAATAGCCCCCCGCTAGTTGATCTATTTGGTCTGAGATGATCGGTAACGGATAGTGGTCCCTCAGAGTGTTCCTGTTTAGTTCGCGGTAGTCCACGCACATGCGGTCCTTTCCATTTTTCTTTTTGACTAATATTATTGGGCTGGAAAAAGGTGATTTACTTTCGCGGATAATTTTATGCTCGAGTAATTCTTTAACTATTTCCCGAACTTTTTCGCGTTCAACTGGGCTCAACCGGTAAGGCCTGCGTTCGACACACTTGTTATCATCTTTTAAGCGTATTTCGAGCTCACCGGTATTTACGCGTGAGTGAGGGTAGCCGTGAATAAACAAGTGTACGAACTTGGTCAACAAAATTCTCAATTCGTTGATTTGATCGTCATTAGTCAAGTCACAATCTAGGTTATCAAACTTTTCATTTTGAGATCGCACGTGGTAAACAAACGGTTGATGAACCAAAGTTGCACCCTGAGAGTTCACTAGCACGCTTAAGTTGTTTTTCTCCACAAGATTCATACCTATCAGAATATCTGAGCACACTTCGTAGTCCGGCACCACGTGAAATTCAAGTTCTATCCGTAAACTGTCGATGACACAAATCGTCGTCAATGTCGATAGAGATATCACAGTGAATTAACCTAATCCCTTCAAGTAACTAACTCGATCAACTCGTTTCCCAGGTAATTTAGCAGCTACAGACTCGCGTATTACTGAACATTCGGCTCCACTGTCAAAAATCGCGAGTATGTTTAAGTTCCCGGCTACTACAGGCATCGAATTCAATTTAGATGTACCTACACAGTTGACGTTGGAAACCACTGTGTGTTCTCGCTTATAACACGTTTCATAAGTATGACCTATCCTTGAACAGAACGTGCAGGTAGGTTTATTATTTTGAGATGCGGTTTTATTATCCGGTTGACGCGTTTGAGAACTCTCATTTTTGTCTCGGTATCGACAGTCACGTGTATCATGACCGGGCTTCTTGCAGATTTGACAAAACAACGAAGGTTTATCAAAACGTGATCGCTTAGCGGGACCCGGATGTGCACCTGATGTGCCTGGCTGAGGTCGCTTAACGCTTCGTATAGAAGATGCAACCGAAATAAGTTCGGGTACAGATGTGGCCCTGGCATTCAACAGTTCAATTCTTAACCGTTCATCTCCAATGCAACCGATAACTGCCTCAACCGCGTCATCATTCGATAATTTATCCTTAGTAATACGTCTCCATAATACCCAAGCTTGTGACAAGAACTGCGAGATGTCTTTGGAATTATCGTAATTATGTTCCCTAAAGCGTACAATATCCCGGGAGTATCGATTCTCCGGTTCAAAAGTTGTTATCAGAACATCACGCAATTCTTGCCACGTGGTGGTAGACACAAGCCAGTTGTCAACCCATAACCTCGCACGGCCTTTAAGCAAACTACCAGCTTTCATTCTCACTTCGTAATCGCTCAGGCCATAAGTTTTGATGGCTGTGGTCACATGTTCACACCACTCTCTAACCCCAATATTGGTGTCCGGATCGTATGACGGCAAAAACACATCATTTATTTTGACTTTGGACGTATCTGGTTGTGTCGTGATGCGATCGGACATGTGCTTCATCATTTGCAACATCTGAGTGAAAAACTCCGTCGGTACCCCATTAACAGAAGCGGTTAAGTTTTCATTATTCAAGTCAGATGGACGGGCAGAAGTGGGATTGGATCCCACTTCTGATAACGGAGCACCGGGACTATTCAAATTTTTAGAAATAGTGACGTCAGCAGAGCTGACGTCACCATCTCCAGCGCTAGGCTCACTCATTGCCAAATGAATACACACAATAATTTATTTTTCTACTCACGTTTTATTATTACCCAAAACACAATTAAAACAGCCTTAAAATCTAAGTAAATAATAGTAATCGTACTCACAAGGTATTCCTGTCTTCACAAAATTTTCCTTATTAATGTGACTTCGCAGCGGCTCGCCCTTTCTATACGAAAATGGCGTCGTCGTCGTTGCGAAGTCATTACACATCTTTTATTTACAAATTGCAGATAACATTGATTGAAGTAATTAAACTATGATTTGTTAATTAGTTTTATTATTTTTAGCACTCGATTTTAACATTGAATTAATTCTCTATTGTTTAAAAACATTTACCTCAACATTTCAACCGCGCGCCATATTTTATGCTTGACCACTACTAGTTCAATCAACTGTTTGTTAAACAAAAATTTATCTAAAATAGTTTTTAAACTAACGCATATCGCTTAATAATTAAGAAATGAATTTACCAATAGATAACTTGTTTTTAAAGCTAAGTTTAAATAAACCGTCAGTTATGGTTTGCTGATAAAGTAACCGCGAATCATAACACGGCCTTTTTGTATTGAAAAATAGCAAACTGACTACAACAATCAAATCTATACTAATTTAAACCTATCCAGTCATATTTAACTGTTAAAGAACTTAAAGCTAATATTTTTAAAGTTTACGTTAGCCTTGCGTCGACAAATATAATAATAATATAAATTATTTATAGCTAGCGGGTTTTCTGCTATCATCCTAGAAAAATAAAAGAAATAATTAGAGTCAACGTTTATGTTCCCACTAAAGTTGCATCAAGTGATGATGTAGTAGACAAGCTCAAGGATATGTTTAATGGCCATGTGGTGGATGTCAAATGCAACCAAAAAACGACAGACCTAGTCGCTTACGACGATCATGTTACTGGTTATATTGTTGGTTCCAATAAAGCCATCGGGCCAGATGAGCTTGCTGCACCCCCAGATAAAGCAACGGGCCTTTTAAAAGGCCATATTCTATATCGATAGAATTAATTGGACCTTTAAAAAGGCCCATCGCTTACCATGGTTAATTCAAATACTCAATGATCCAATGAACCGAGATAGCGGCGCGTAGTGTTCCACGCGCGCCTCTCTTAGACGTGAAGGGAAGTTTACACCTCACTCCCCACCACGGGACTGGGCCCGCAGACGGCGGGCCGGTATTAGTCCGGGGCAGCGGAAGTCTCATTCACGACCTCGACACTAGTGTGTGACCACACCGGGGTGGTTTTTAGGCAATAAAAGTCTAACCCCCCAACCACCCCAAGGCAGAGGACATCCATGCGGACTTTCCAACCCGAAACAAAAAAAAATACTCAATGATAGCAATTTCAAAGCTAATTAAAAATTTACCTGTCATCAACAACTCCTGCCATTGCATGCATCCCTCTTCGCACAGCCTTGAATTCTTTTAGAGTTTTAACTGTCTCACCATCCAAACGTAACAGATTAGGATTGAAATTTGAAGGTTCGGATAGCTCCCCAGGAAACTCAAAATTTTGGTTCATAGGAACTTGTATCATGCAGTATTTCCCCTGAATTTCATTATTTGGTGCGATTGGTTGGTTGAAACCGATGCATTGGTGATAGTTGCCCATGTCTAATGTGTTGCCTTCCAGAAAACCTCTTGGAACCCTGATGCCAGCATCAGCGACTGTGGCAGAAACATAAAATTATAAAATTTGCAACATATTTTTAATAATTCCATTATCATTGTTACCACTATATTAGTAAAAAGAACCATAAGGATCAATGTCGATCTTTTTTAAAAGTTATAAACTAAGCTAATTACTCTAGTGCTTATTTATATAATTAAAATAATACTTACAAAACATGGCGAGAAACGTATTATTTCTTATAATGCGTATTTGCTCAAGACATTGTTCTGCATCCAACACTCCTTCGTAAAGATTCTGATCTAGCGCTTCATTTGGTACCGGCAAATCAATGTGCCCTATAACTAAACTAAATGATACTAAATTAATTAAGAACAAACTTAAAATCACTTTAGGAAACATTTTAATGTTTTCACAGAAATTTTATTATCACAGATATCTTCATATGGCTTTTTGTAATGATTAACTACTGCAATCCAAATAGGATGTCATGTAAAAATGTCGGGAGCATTATTTTTATAATGATTATGTCAGTTAATCTAATCTAATTGTTGCGATTAATGAAGATAATTATAATATGTAGGTGATTAGGTCCGGTAACTTCGGAGTTGTTGACCGATGCTAAAACTTGACGTGGTTTAATTTAGATTGATATCGTAAAACATTATACCGTAGCATTTTTTTTTTTTTTTCATGTTTGATAGGCTCGCGTTTGACCACTATCTCACCTGATGGTAAGCGATGATGTGGTCGAAGATGGAGCACGCTTGCCTAGAAGTAACCTATTCACTCTTGACTTAAAGACTCCCAGGTTGTATCTTACAGGAAACACAGACTCTGGTAGAGAATTCCACTCTCTAGCTGTACGTGCAATGAATGTTTTCTCAAAACGCTTTGATTGCGCAGATACGAAGATTATGGTATTGTGATAAAGGGTCCCACAGAAAGTCGCAACACGACAACGCGTTTTTAACCGACTTCAAAAAGGAAGATTGAGAACATCTTTTCGACAAAGTTCCGTGGTCCTAAAAAGGACTTGGAACCCTTATAGTTTCGGTCTGTCCGTCCGAGGCGTAGCATAGAGAATTTTAGTACCAGAAAGCTGCAATTTTGCATGGGTGTATATGTTAATCACGCTAAGAAAATAAAACAATAATTTTTTATGGTAGTTCCCGTACATGTTAAGTGGGGATGATTTTTATTTTTCTCGTCTATCCTATATATAGTGTGGGTTATCGCTGGATAGGTCTTTCAGAGGTGATTCAGACTATTTTAGTAGTTATGTCAGTTAGTCTAATCTAATTGTTGCGTTAAAATATTAATGAAGATGATAATAATATGTAGGTGATTAGGTCCGGTAACTTCGGGGTTGTTGACCGATGCTAAAACTTGACGTGATTTTATTTAGATTAATATCGTAAATTTTTATACGATAGCATGCATTGAAATTTAAATAACAGAGCATGATTGCGCAGATACGAAGATGATGGTATTGTGTAAAGGGTCCCACAGAAAGTTGCGTCACGACAACCGACCTCAAAATGGAGGATGTTCTCAATTCGACTATGTTTTTAGGGTTTGTTGTAGTCTTAAAAAAAAACTAAAAATGTGGAAAATAACTTTAATTTTGGAAGTCGGTTCTATTTTTTGTATACCTAAAAGTGTTTTATTTTTCACTTTTTAGCTGTGGATCAAATTGTGTAAACAATACATAGAAAAACAATCGCAGTAATCGCGAGTCATTTGCTGTTAGTTTTTAAAGAGTCCATCTCCGAAGTTCTTCGAGAGTTGTTCGTTGTTGTTCGTTCTGATAAAGAACTTTTCATTCGTATTATGTACTAAAACCATCCTTGAAACTCTCCGCCTGTACACGCCGCCAGTCCACGCCGCCAGACCACGCCGCCAGTCCACGCCGCCAGTACACGCCGCCAGTCCACTCCCCCAGTCCACGCCGCCAGCCCACGCCGTCAACCCACGCCGCCAGTCCACGCCGCCAGTACTCGCCGCCAGTACTCGCCGCCAGTACTCTCCGCCAGCACTCTCTTGGTAGAGATCATCTCTGCCAATTATCACTGCCAATACTCTCAGCCAACTCTCAATAACGTTGTTCGTTGTTACTTTGAATGCTGTTCCGTTCTGTAGTCATCTCTTTGAGGCGCGCGTGGAACACTACGCGCCGTCGACTCACGGGCCTGGTGCTGATCGGACGGCGAGCTACCTATTAAAACTTAAATTATTTATAGCTAGCGGGTTTTCTGCTATCATCCTAGAAAAATAAAAGAAATAATTAGAGTCAACGTTTATGTTCCCACTAAAGTTGCATCAAGTGATGATGTAGTAGACAAGCTCAAGGATATCCAAGTAAATAAATATATATAGAGTGTTTTAATGGCCATGTGGTGGATGTTAAATGCAACCAAAAAACGACAGACCTAGTCGCTTACGACGATCATGTTACTGGTTATATTGTTGGTTCCAATAAAGCCATCGGGCCAGATGAGCTTGCTGCACCTCGCGTAGCTCGCCGTCCGATCAGCACCAGGCCCGTGAGTCGACGGCGCGTAGTGTTCCACGCGCGCCTCAAAGAGATGACAACAGAACGGAACAGCATTCAAAGTAACAACGAACAACGTTATTGAGAGTTGGCTGAGAGTATTTGCAGTGATAATTGGCAGAGATGATCTCTACCAAGAGAGTGCTGGCGGAGAGTACTGGCGGCGAGTACTGGCGGCGTGGGCTGGCGGCGTGGACTGGGGGCGTGGACTGGGGGCGTGGACTGGGGGCGTGGACTGGCGGCGTGCACTGGCGGCGAGTACAGGCGGACAGTTTCAAGGAAGGTTTTAGTACATAATACGAATCTATTACTCACCGTCCGCAGGCCCGCGTCGGGGGCTTTTACCCTGGAGTGGGATTAGGACAGAATTCATCATCATTTTAACCAATAGACGACCACTGTTGGACATAGGCTGCCCCCAAGTGTCGCCACAACGGCTGCGGCGTGAGTTGCGCCAAACAACAATCTGATTATTAAATATCTAAATTTTTTACGTGAAGAAGGCTGTAAGTAGGTATTTAATAATTTCATTAATAATTGGCGCCGACTCAAAATTAGTAAATTAGTAAATTTGATATTTTATGTAGATAAAATAAGTTAATAATATAATAATAATATAAATTATTTATAGCTAGCGGGTTTTCTGCTATCATCCTAGAAAAATAAAAGAAATAATTAGAGTCAACGTATAAACGTTGACTCTAATTATTTCTTTTATGCCCACTAAAGTTGCATCAAGTGATGATGTAGTAGACAAGCTCAAGGATATCCATGTATATATATATAGAGTGTTTTAATGGCCATGTGGTGGATGTTAAATGCAACCAAAAAACGAAAGACCTAGTCGCTTACGACGATCATGTTACTGGTTATATTGTTGGTTCCAATAAAGCCATCGGGCCAGATGAGCTTGCTGCACCTCGCGTAGCTCGCCGTCCGATCAGCACCAGGCCCGTGAGTCGACGGCGCGTAGTGTTCCACGCGCGCCTCTAAGAGATGACAACAGAACGGAACAGCATTCAAAGTAACAACGAACAACGTTATTGAGAGTTGGCTGAGAGTATTGGCAGTGATAATTGGCAGAGATGATCTCTACCAAGAGAGTACTGGCGGCGTGGACTGGCGGCGAGTACTGGCGGCGTGGACTGGCGGCGAGTACTGGCGGCGTGGACTGGCGGCGAGTACTGGTGGCGTGGACTGGCGGCGTGGACTGGCAGCGTGGGCTGGCAGCGTGGGCTGGCGGCGTGGACTGGGGGCGTGGACTGGGGGCGTGGACTGGGGGCGTGGACTGGGGGCGTGGACTGGCGGCGTGCACTGGCGGCGTGCACTGGCGGCGTGCACTGGCGGCGTGCACTGGCGGCGTGCACTGGCGGCGTGCACTGGCGGCGTGCACTGGCGGCGTGCACTGGCGGCGTGCACTGGCGGCGTGCACTGGCGGCGTGCACTGGCGGCGTGCACTGGCGGCGTGCACTGGCGGAGAGTTTCAAGGAAGGTTTTAGTACATAATACGAATCTATTACTCACCGTCCGCAGGCCCGCGTCGGGGGGCTTTTAGCCTGGAGTGGGATTAGGACAGAATTCATCATCATTTTAACCAATAGACGACCACTGTTGGACATAGGCTGCCCCCAAGTGTCGCCACAACGGCTGCGGCGTGAGTTGCGCCAAACAACAATCTGATTATTAAATATCTAAATTTTTTACGTGAAGAAGGCTGTAAGTAGGTAATCAATCATTTCATTAATAATTGGCGCCGACTCAAAATTAGTAAATTAGTAAATTTGATATTTTATGTAGATAAAATAAGTTAATAATATAATAATAATATAAATTATTTATAGCTAGCGGGTTTTCTGCTATCATCCTAGAAAAATAAAAGAAATCATTAGAGTCAACGTTTATGTTCCCACTAAAGTTGCATCAAGTGATGATGTAGTAGACAAGCTCAAGGATATGTTTAATGGCCATGTGGTGGATGTTAAATGCAACCAAAAAACGACAGACCTAGTCGCTTACGACGATCATGTTACTGGTTATATTGTTGGTTCCAATAAAGCCATCGGGCCAGATGAGCTTGCTGCACCCCCAGATAAAGCAACGGGCCTTTTAAAAGGCCATATTCTATATCGATAGAATTAATTGGACCTTTAAAAAGGCCCATCGCTTACCATGGTTAATTCAAATACTCAATGATCCAATGAACCGAGATAGCGGCGCGTAGTGTTCCACGCGCGCCTCTCTTAGACGTGAAGGGAAGTTTACACCTCACTCCCCACCACGGGACTGGGCCCGCAGACGGCGGGCCGGTATTAGTCTGGAGCAGCGGAAGTCTCATTCACGACTTCGACACTAGTGTGTGACCACACCGGGGTGGTTTTTAGGCAATAAAAGTCTGACCCCCCAACCACCCCAAGGCAGAGGACATCCATGCGGACTTTCCAACCCGAAACAAAAAAAAATAGCAATTTCAAAGCTAATTAAAAAATTACCTGTCATCAACAACTCCTGCCATTGCATGCATCCCTCTTCGCACAGCCTTGAATTCTTTTAGAGTTTTAACTGTCTCACCATCCAAACGTAACAGATTAGGATTGAAATTTGAAGGTTTGGATAGCTCCCCAGGAAACTCAAAATTTTGGTTCATAGGAACTTGTATCGTGCAGTATTTCCCCTGAATTTCATTATTTGGTGCGATTGGTTGGTAGAAACCGATGCATTGGTGATAGTTGCCCATGTCTAATGTGTTGCCTTCCAGAAAACCTCTTGGAACCCTGATGCCAGCATCAGCGACTGTGGCAGAAACATAAAATTATAAAATTTGCAACATATTTTTAATAATTCCATTATCATTGTTACCACTATATTAGTAAAAAGAACCATAAGGATCAATGTCGATCTTTTTTAAAAGTTATAAACTAAGCTAATTACTCTAGTGCTTATTAATATAATTAAAATAATACTAACAAAACATGGCGAGAAACGTATTATTTCTTATAATGCGTATTTGCTCAAGACATTGTTCTGCATCCAACACTTCTTCGTAAAGATTCTGATCTAGCGCTTCATTTGGTACCGGCAAATCAATGTGCCCTATAACTAAACTAAATGATACTAAATTAATTAAGAACAAACTTAAAATCACTTTAGGAAACATTTTAATGTTTTCACAGAAATTTTATTATCACAGATATCTTCATATGGCTTTTTGTAATGATTAACTACTGCAGTCCAAATAGGATGTCATGTAAAAATGTCGGGAGCATTATTTTTATAATGATTATGTCAGTTAATGTAATCCAATTGTTGCGTCAAAATATTAATGAAGATAATTATAATATGTAGGTGATTAGGTCCGGTAACTTCGGGGTTGTTGACCGATGCTAAAACTTGACGTGGTTTAATTTAGATTGATATCGTAAAACATTATACCGTAGCATGATTGCGCAGATACGAAGATTATGGTATTGTGATAAAGGGTCCCACAGAAAGTCGCAACACGACAACGCGTTTTTAACCGACTTCAAAAAGTAAGATTGAGAACATCTTTTCGACAAAGTTCCGTGGTCCTAAAAAGGACTTAGAACCCTTATAGTTTCGGTCTGTCCGTCCGAGGCGTAGCATAGAGAATTTTAGTACCAGAAAGCTGCAGTTTTGCATGGGTGTATATGTTAATCACGCTAAGAAAATAAAACAATAATTTTTTATGGTAGTTCCCGTACATGTTAAGTGGGGATTATTTTTATTTTTCTCGTCTATCCTATATATAGTGTGGGTTATCGCTGGATAGGTCTTTCAGAGGTGATTCAGACTATTTTAGTAGTTATGTCAGTTAATCTAATCTAATTGTTGCGTTAAAATATTAACCTCTGAAAGCCGCCATTCGTAAAACGTACCATCCTTCAAGCCCCGCCCGCATACGACAAACCGGATTCAAATGTCAGTTTGACATTTTTTCTCAGTTATGACAGCATATATTTTTTGTCGGAGGGCACCTGAGACGATCAATAATGTCTATGGCCAAGCGTGTAAATGTTGCCACAGCATCAAATACATTGCGTTTTGGTAATAATAGACGTAATAACGAGTGAATCGCAAAACTCACTGGTGAGTTTCAGTGCTCAACGGTTGTGGGTCAATGAAACTCACCAGTGAGTTTCCGGGCTTTACAGGTTAATGAAGATGATAATAATATGTAGGTGATTAGGTCCGGTAACTTCGGGGTTGTTGACCGATGCTAAAACTTGACGTGATTTTATTTAGATTAATATCGTAAATCTTTATACGATAGCATGCATTGAAATTTAAATAACAGAGCATGATTGCGCAGATACGAAGATGATGGTATTGTGTAAAGGGTCCCACAGAAAGTTGCGTCACGACAACCGACCTCAAAATGGAGGATGTTCTCAATTCAACTATGTTTTTAGGGTTTGTTGTAGTCTTAAAAAAAAACTAAAAATGTGGAAAATAACTTTAATTTTGGAAGTCGGTTCTATTTTTTGTATACCTAAAAGTGTTTTATTTTTCACTTTTTAGCTGTGGATCAAATTGTGTAAACAATACATAGAAAAACAATCGCAGTAATCGCGAGTCATTTGCTGTTAGTTTTTAAAGAGTCCATCTCCGAAGTTCTTCATCAGATGCATTAGTATCTGATAAAGAACTTTTCATTCGTATTATGTACTAAAACCTTCCTTGAAACTCTCCGACTGTACTCGCCGCCAGTGCACGCCGTCAGTGCACGCCGCCAGTGCACGCCGTCAGTGCACGCCGCCAGTGCACGCCGCCAGTGCACGCCGCCAGTCCACGCCGCCAGTCCACGCCGCCAGTCCACGCCCCCAGTCCACGCCCCCAGCCCATGCCCCCAGCCCACGCCCCCAGTCCACGCCCCCAGCCCACGCCCCCAGCCCACGCCGCCAGTCCACGCCGCCAGTCCACGCCGCCAGTCCACGCCGCCAGTACTCGCCGCCAGTCCACGCCGCCAGTCCACGCCGCCAGTCCACGCCGCCAGTCCACGCCGCCAGTCCACGCCGCCAGTACTCGCCGCCAGTACTCGCCGCCAGTACTCGCCGCCAGTAATCGCCGCCAGTACTCGCCGCCAGTAATCGCCGCCAGTACTCGCCGCCAGTACTCGCCGCCAGTACTCGCCGCCAGTACTCGCCGCCATTACTCTCCGCCACTACTCTCCGCCAGCACTCTTTTGGTAGAGATCATCTCTGCCAATTATCACTGCCAATACTCTCAGCCAACTCTCAATAACGTTGTTCGTTGTTACTTTGAATGCTGTTCCGTTCTGTTGTAATCTCTTTGAGGCGCGCGTGGAACACTACGCGCCGTCGACTCACGGGCCTGGTGCTGATCGGACGGCGAGCTACCTATTACTCACCGTCCGCAGGCCCGCGTCGGGGGGCTTTTACCCTGGACTGGGATTAGGATAGAATTCATCATCATTTTAACCAATAGACGACCGACCACTGCTGGACATAGGCTGCCCCCAAGTGTCGCCACAACGGCTGCTTCGTGAGTTGCGCCAAACAACAATCTGATTATTAAATATTTAAATTTTTTACGTGAAGAAGGCTGTAAGTAGGTAATTAATCATTTCATTAATAATTGGCGCCGACTCAAAATTAGTAAATTAGTAAATTTGATATTTTATGTAGATAAAATAAGTTAATAATATAATAATAATATAAATTATTTATAGCTAGCGGGTTTTCTGCTATCATCCTAGAAAAATAAAAGAAATAATTAGAGTCAACGTTTATGTTCCCACTTAAGTTGCATCAAGTGATGATGTAGTAGACAAGCTCAAGGATATCCATGTATATATATATAGAGTGTTTTAATGGCCATGTGGTGGATGTTAAATGCAACCAAAAAACGACAGACCTAGTCGCTTACGACGATCATGTTACTGGTTATATTGTTGGTTCCAATAAAGCCATCGGGCCAGATGAGCTTGCTGCACCCCCAGATAAAGCAACGGGCCTTTAAAAATGCCATATTCTATATCGATAGAATTAATTGGACCTTTAAAAAGGCCCATCGCTTACCATGGTTAATTCAAATACTCAATGATCCAATGAACCGAGATAGCGGCGCGTAGTGTTCCACGCGCGCCTCTCTTAGACGTGAAGGGAAGTTTACACCTCACTCCCCACCACGGGACTGGGCCCGCAGACGGCGGTCCGGTATTAGTCCGGGGCAGCGGAAGTCTCATTCACGACCTCGACACTAGTGTGTGACCACACCGGGGTGGTTTTTAGGCAATAAAAGTCTGACCCCCCAACCACCCCAAGGCAGAGGACATCCATGCGGACTTTCCAACCCGAAACAAAAAAAAATAGCAATTTCATAGCTAGACGCGGCGTGGACTGGCGGCGTGGACTGGCGGCGTGGACTGGCGGCGTGGACTGGCGGCGTGGACTGGCGGCGTGCACTGGCGGCGTGTTCTGGCGGCGTGCACTGGCGGCGTGGACTGGCGGCGTGCACTGGCGGCGTGGACTGGCGGCGTGGACTGGTGGCGTGCACTGGCGGCGTGCACTGGCGGCGTGCACTGGCGGCGAGTACAGGCTGAGAGTTTCAAGGAAGGTTATAAAATCACTTTAGGAAACATTTTAATGTTTTCACAGAAATTTTATTATCACAGATATCTTCATATGGCTTTTTGTAATGATTAACTACTGCAATCCAAATAGGATGTCATGTAAAAATGTCGGGAGCATTATTTTTATAATGATTAAGTCAGTTAATCTAATCTAATTGTTGCGTCAAAATATTAATGAAGATAATTATAACATGTAGGTGATTAGGTCCGGTAACTTCGGGGTTGTTGACCGATGCTAAAACTTGAAGTGGTTTAATTTAGATTGATATCGTAAAACATTATACCGTAGCATGATTGCGCAGATACGAAGATTATGGTATTGTGATAAAGGGTCCCACAGAAAGTCGCGACACGACAACGCGTTTTTAACCGACTTCAAAAAGGAAGATTGAGAACATCTTTTCGACAAAGTTCCGTGGTCCTAAAAAGGACTTGGAACCCTTATAGTTTCGGTCTGTCCGTCCGAGGCGTAGCATAGAGAATTTTTGTACCAGAAAGTTGCAATTTTGCATGTTTGTATATGTTAATCACGCTAAGAAAATAAAACAATAATTTTTTATGGTAGTTCCCGTACATGTTAAGTGGGGATGATTTTTATTTTTCTCGACTATCCTATATATAGTGTGGGTTATCGCTGGATAGGTCTTTCAGAGGTGATTCAGACTATTTTAGTAGTTATGTCAGTTAATCTAATCTAATTGTTACGTAAAAATATTAATGAAGATGATAATAATATGTAGGTGATTAGGTCCGGTAACTTCGGGGTTGTTGACCGATGCTAAAACTTGACGTGATTTTATTTAGATTAATATCGTAAATCTTTATACGATAGCATGCATTGAAATTTAAATAACAGAGCATGATTGCGCAGATACGAAGATGATGGTATTGTGTAAAGGGTCCCACAGAAAGTTGCGTCACGACAACCGACCTCAAAATGGAGGATGTTCTCAATTCGACTATGTTTTTAGGGTTTGTTGTAGTCTTAAAAAAAAACTAAAAATGTGGAAAATAACTTTAATTTTGGAAGTCGGTGTCTCTGGTTTGGTTTCTTCGTTTTTTTACACCAACTGCCGAAATTAAAGTTATTTTCCACATTTTTGTTTTTTTTTTTTTGGAAGTCGGTTCTATTTTTTGTATACCTAAAAGTGTTTTATTTTTCACTTTTTAGCTGTGGATCACCGTCCGATCAGCACCAGGCCCGTGAGTCGACGGCGGGTAGTGTTCCACGCGCGCCTCAAAGAGATGACAACAGAACGGAACAGCATTCAAAGTAACAACGAACAACGTTATTGAGAGTTGGCTGAGAGTATTGGCAGTGATAATTGGCAGAGATGATCTCTACCAAGAGAGTACTGGCGGCGTGGACTGGCGGCGTGGACTGGCGGCGAGTACTGGCGGCGAGTACTGGCGGCGTGGACTGGCGGCGTGGACTGGCGGCGTGGACTGGCGGCGTGGACTGGCGGCGTGGACTGGCGGCGTGGACTGGCGGCGTGGACTGGCGACGTGGACTGGCGGCGTGGACTGGCGGCGTGGACTGGCGGCGTGGACTGGCGGCGTGGACTGGCGGCGTGGACTGGCGGCGTGCACTGGCGGCGTGTTCTGGCGGCGTGCACTGGCGGCGTGGACTGGCGGCGTGCACTGGCGGCGTGGACTGGCGGCGTGGACTGGTGGCGTGCACTGGCGGCGTGCACTGGCGGCGTGCACTGGCGGCGAGTACAGGCTGAGAGTTTCAAGGAAGGTTTTAGTACATAATACGAATCTATTACTTACCGTCCGCAGGCCCGCGTCGGGGGGCTTTTACCCTGGAGTGGGATTAGGACAGAATTCATCATCATTTTAACCAAACCCGACTGCGCGACACAAGGGAGGGTAATGTGTTTATACATGTATGTTAGTTCCTTTGTGGCGCTTTTGATACCAAACGCGTGGGCCGATTTTGATAATTCTTACGTCAATTGAGTCGTCTTAATCTTGCGAATGAGTGCTACTAAAGACATGACAGTAATCAAAACAAAATGTAAAAAACGGTCGTTTTTGACACAAAGTAGTAGGCAAAAGTGCACAACGCACAACGGCCGTTTTTGTTACTTTTTCCTACTACTTTGAATACGAAACATTTTGAGTCCTGTTTTAACAACGTATAAATACTTTATCCTCTTTGTAACAAACGTAACGTTGGATTCTTTAATATTTATTTTCTATGCTATGCTACGATTTTTTATTCAATGAGGGCAACACTTGCCTTAATACAAAACACGCACGCACATGGCCAATAAGACTATATATATGAAATGATTGCACCTGCTAGATAACACTCGCAACAAGTCAAATAGAACCTTTAGTCTTGTCTTTGAATAAGAGCGGTATGTTTACATTGTTCCATAGTCTACGGAACAATGTAAACATACCGCTCTTTTTCTTTGGTAATACAGTGTTGGAAAAGAACTAGCGAACAATATACCTTCAGCAAAAGGATTACATGGTTAAAAAAGTTGGTAACAGAGATGACTGACAAGAAGTGACTGATTACAACTGACAGGATGCGACAAAGTACTTTTATACCGTCACTAGCTTCTGCCAGCGGCTTCGCTCGGGTGGAATTAGTATTTCACCTACTGTAAATTATTTACTAAATATTCCAGACTATAATCTATCTCTGTGCCAAATTTCATCCAGATCCGTTCGGCCGTTCTGGTGAGATTGAGTAACAAACATTCATCCAACTAACCAAATTTTCGCATTTATAATATTAGTAGGAAGTAGGATAGGATAATTAACCCAAATTATAGCATGAAAAACATTCAAACATTTATTTTAAACTCGTTCACAACATTCTAGCTTTACTAAAAAGCCAGCTCCTAACAGTTCCAGTCGTGCCGGTCAAGTACACAAAGGGTGTCAACCCTTTGTGTACTTGATCGGCAAGCGGCAAAGGATAACAATTTTTTAGGCTTCCCTTTGTGGGGCTAGCGACTTCGACTGTACAGAGGGATTTCGTTCGTTTCTATAAATATCAGGTCTGGACTATGGGAATGTAAAGATTTAAACTCTTCATTTATTTTGTCTTTATTAACTTTTTGGCATTTAAAAAATACGGAAAAAACACTGTGTCGGGGACATTTTTTCTATGATTTAAGTGTAAATCTGTGGTTGGTTCTATTATTTAAAAGTCTGAAATAGCCAAGACGCAAAATTCATCAGTCCTACTATTGGCCGTTAATATGACAGGATAGAATAGAAATTGTTTGCTTGTTTAAATGTTTGCACCAGAAAATCTCTGACTGTCCTGATTAGTTCAGTAATTTGGTAGTTTTACCTGGAAAGTTTTCCGAGGGTTTTGAAAATTGGTGATTTTATAGATTCGACGTGTTCTTTTCGAATTTTCAGTTTGCCACCTCTTATCTTTGCCGGTCGCGCCGCCAAATTGGAAAAATTACACTCAAAATCAACAAAATACAAAATGTTTCACTAATAGAAAGATGCACTATCGCTGAGTACTGAGAGCTTTTTTAAAATCTTTTGTTACTGTTTTGGATAAAAAGTAACACTGTACAAGTGTACAGAGTGTCTGTGGGATAGGTCATGCCAGAGAACCTTCGGGAAAATGCTTGTACGTACTTAAGAGGGAACAGGGCCTGCGAGGAACTTACAAAATAGGTATTTGAAGAAACTATTGCCATCGTGCTCCCTCAAGCCTGCCCCCGTAGAGAGCGATAGGGACAGTTGCAACTCAGACCGATTTTATCACAAAATCGACGTTTCGTATTCCCCTTTTTTCTCCTCGAAAACTGAGAACATTCAATTATTTTTGGCAACAAATTTTAAAAAAAGAGTAAGTCTAGGTCCCTATTAAAGGTTTTATGTTAAAATTTTTCGAATTTGTCTGGTAATCCTCCAAGAACGGCGGTAAAAATAAGGCTATTTTGTGTCATTTTTGGAGGGTCATATTTTCTTTACTTAATAGTTGCTGAAAAAAAGAAAATGACAGGGACCTGTCAACAGTAGAACTTGACTTTATGAAAAAAAAAATGATTGCTCTAAAGGCATTATTCAGAAAGAAAAAAGGGGAATACATTTGTATGGAAAATCGCAGCCCCTGTTCCCTCTTAATATTGCGGCGTCGATGAGGTTGAGGAGAATACCGACCCGATATCGACTGGCCGGTTGAATTGTTGGACTTTTAAAGAGTGATTCAAATTTAGAATTAGTTTAAATATTAAGTAGAAGATTACTTTGTTTCGCGAAGAACTCCAAAAAAACCCTCCCAAGAAGACGGACGTTTATGTTAGCAGAAAATATAAGTGATTTAGTGCTGTACAAGCGTTTGATTTATCACATGTCACACGTCCAAATCCTCATTTGATGTACCTTTCACTGTAGAGGGAATTCTACACACTGCCAAGTTTATTACAATATACACATAGACGCACTTCAAACCAAGTAACATGATCCAATTCCTACTACCACTTTCCTTTGAAAAGGGTAAAAACAAACACATAATATCTGACATCTCCATTGTTTTTCACCTATCGTCAAGTCACGCAAATATTTGTTCTATATCCGACGTGCTATCAAGTTTCAGTAAGGTAAGTGCTTGACAATGGTGTTATATGAAGGTGTTATGTGTCGGAGTACCTACGCAGGATCAAAATCAGACGACGGTAGAGAAGATCACGTTTTGTTGACTGAATTTCTGTTTTAAATAGACTGTGTTGTTCTTGTTCAGTTGAAGGGGACAAGTGAGCATGGTGATTTAAACTATTTTATAACTTTTGTAAACGTAATTGACAATTTTTTTTTTCGGGACCCTGAGGTCCCGGTCCTTTGGAAGAGGCGTATGATAGGCCGAAGCCAACTCGTAGAGGCCCCTTTAGACGCTTTGTATGAAATGAGACACCAACCGACGATTATCTCAGTACGCACTATGCAAGTGCACCCAAGGACAACCCCCGGTTGGTGTGAAAAAACTACGACTGATAAAAGAAAGCCGGAGATAAGGAACATAAATTCTCCCGGGAGATCGGGTCCGTGGGGTTGCTACTGCCCAACAGTTCGCCACAAAACTGCATGGTAGATTTATTTATTTATTTATTTCCCACCACACAATTATCTTTACAGGTTTAACACCTAATGCGATAATGTAGACAACTATTATACACTTCTGGACACATCTATTGGCCCACCTTAGAGTTTAGGTTTCGATGGCCCCTACCGAAATATGATTGCTAGATTGAACAAAAACTGTTGATGCAGTTTTAAACCTGATACATTTTACCATCTTTTTCGATCGTATTGTTTTAAATTTGAATTCAGAATACCATACGACATGGAGCTACGCCTAACAAGTCGGATATGCGCCTTGTTAAAGGCAATTGATTTTTGAATAAAAAACATGTTTTATCAAATAAAGGTTTAATTTAATAACGCGTGTTGCCTCCATGGGCATCTACCACAGCTCTCATACGATTAGGCATAGAGTTTATCAACCGCTCTATGAAATTTTGAGGGATCATCTCCCATTCCTCTTCTATGGCAGTTTTCAACTCCTGCATCGTCTGGGCAACTGGCTGACGAGCCCTAATACGTCTTTTTAGCTCGTCCCACATGTGCTCAATGGGGTTCATGTCTGGGCTTCTGGCTGGCCAGTCCATAACTGTGATGTTCACATCCCGAAGATATTCCCTGACGATGCCCGCCGCATGGGCTCTTGCATTATCATGCATAAAAAGGAAATTTGGGTCCACATAGTCCGCGTATCGTATCACGTGAGGTTCTAAGCACTCACGAATGTACCTATCAGCATTTAATGTTGGCAGCCGTGGTCCTGTAACAACCTCAAGTTGAGTTTTGCTGCTCGCGGATATACCGCCCCAGACAGTCCATGAGCCACCGCCATAAGCAACCCTCTCTTCAAAGCAGTATTGTGCGAAACGCTCTCCCTTACGTCGGTAGACCTTCTTCCTTCCATCATTGCCATGTAACACAATTTTAGACTCATCAGAAAAGAGTAAACGGCTCCAATCTTGCTGTGTCCAATTTAAATGACTGCGTGCGAAATGAAGGCGCGCTGTTCGGTGGGCTCGCGTTAGTTTGGGCCCATTAGCTGGCTTGTGTGGTACCATATCGCGTTCTTTTAACCTTCTCCGAACAGTTCGAGCGCTCACAGATACTCCGTGGAAGTCGCGAAGTTGGTTTTGTATCTCAATGGAGGTAAGGTGACGATTTCTCAAGCTGGTCGTCACTGAATCGATCCTGCCTTTCAGTTGTGACCCGAGATCGTGGCCTTCCTTGGCGACGAACAAAGCCGCCAGTCTCTAGGTACCTCCGATAAACATTTCGGACCGCAGATCGACTTAAATTAAGTTGATCACTCACGTTTCTTTGGCTGTGGCCGGCCTGAATAAGTGCCACAGCTTGGGCGGCGACTTCAGGTGAAGTATCCATAGATTATTGATAGAACCTCACCTTAATGTTAAGAATAAGTAATGTTTGTTGCAAAACCAAAGATATCAATCACTTTTTCAAGAATTAAATCCAAGTAAACCAATAAAACCAAGTTTTCTTAGTATTCGATTGTTTGATATCAACAAACAGGCTCCAAATTGTCTTTTGTTTCTTTAAATTCTGTGTTCGAAATTCAAAAAAAGACTATTGAATGAAATTGTGAATGTGCCAGGTTCAAAACTGCATAAAAACTTTTTGCTCGACCTAATATAAAATTTTAGCTAGGACCAAATGAAACTGAAAATACAAGGTGGGCCAATAGATGTGTCCAGAAGTGTATAAAACTATCGCTACACAGTTACAAATTAATAATTTTCGATCGTAGGTACTTATTGTTACTAAAAACCCCATATCTATGTCACAGTAGGACCATAGCTTATTTCAAAGAGGGATCTCACTGTGAGCTCACCCAGAGTACAGCAAAATTGTAATTGTACCTCTCTTAGCCTGGCCACTAACCCTAGGCATGTTGCGGCAAAATTAAGTCCCGACACAGACCTAGGGTTCATTGGGGCAAGCCAGCCCCACCAAGACGTCAACGTAGATTATTATTATTACTACTGTACCGTACTGTCCCAATGCTGAGCAAAGGCCTCCCGCCATTCCTTCCAACGGTCACGATATTTTGCTTCTTCTTTCCAACTCTTAAGGAAGACATCCAGGTCATCCTGCCATCTCCTTCGTGATCAGCCGCGGCCCCGGGTCACTGTGTCAGGACACCAATCCTCTGTTTCACGGGCCCACAGCTCGTCAGGCATGCGGCAGACATGTCCTGCCTAGTGTTGCCCAAAATCGGTCTTGGTCTTGCAGTCTTGGTCTTGTTCTTGCATTTTCGCAAGACCAAGACCAAGACCAAGACCGCCTTATTGTAGCAAGACCAAGACCAAGACTGAACCCTGCAAGACTTGAGCAAGACAAGACTTAAGCCTGCAAGACTCTTGTGTCTTGCAGTTAAGACAAACTGAGATTTGGGCGTTATTAAGTAGGTATTTGGTTTCAATCCCGATTTTGAGAGACGCTCCCCAGTATCAAAACCGTAGGTATCGTCATAACACTAAACTAAGGGCTGCAGTTGTATCTGCAGTTGGCAACGTGCCGCTCGTCTGAAAGAACCCTAAAAGGTATTGTATTGATTAGGTAGGTAAGTACTTATTATATTTCAACTATTTATTAAGTAGGTAGCGTGTTAATACTCACAAATCTGTTCGCATCATCCCATGTGATAAAATGTACCTAGAATAACTTTCTAGCAAAGTTCATACCTTGTAGGTATCTACCTATAATAATATATAATGCTTATTTATGTCTAATGTGCAGATCTAACGTTGGTACTCGTAGGTTGGTATGTGCTTAAAATTATAGATAACAAAATTATATAAACATTATGTAGGTACCTACTTATGTTTCAAAGTTTATATTATTCTTCTATTCAGCAAAATTTAAAACTAACAGCGAGTCGAGTAGGTCTAGTAACAGTTTCTACGGCAGCCAATGTTATGGTACAGACGCCAGCTCATCAAGCTTCTACAATCTGTCAAATTTCTTTAACGGATTTTCAACTTTATCGCTAAAGAATTAAGGTTCAAGGTTGATTGGGAAAATGTGACGTTCTGCGAATAAACTGTTGGTCGGTCGGTGAATTATATACCTACTTATTTAATAATTTACCGACAAAGACGCCGCGGTTTGCAACAAGTGTATCACAGCATTTGACACTGTTTGAGCGCCGCATTCGCCGACAAAGAGTTCCATTAAACAAACTAATTATTATTAGTTAGTAAATCATCGCTGAAGACAATAGTCTTCAGCGAAGGTCGAGGAATGAGTTTGACCTTGAAAAAGTCATTTTTAAAAAAAATAATTTCTCGACTATTATGAACTTGGAGGGTTGTATTGATGATTTTGATGATTATAATTCTGTAACTACATACTTCTTACAGCGCGAATCATAATTTAAAATCTAAACTAACGTGTTCAATAAATAGCAATAGGCTAATAGGTATTTGCAAGACTTGCAAGACTTGCAAGACTCTTGCTGCAAGACCAAGACCAAGACCAAGACTGAGAGCGCAATACCAAGACCAAGACCAAGACCAGGTGTATTGACGCAAGACCAAGACCAAGACTGGCCTAAGTCTCGTCTTGGTCTTGCATTTGGGCAACACTAGTCCTGCCCAGTCCTCTTTCAGCCTTTTGAGCCACATATAGGATTTGCGTTTTGGAGCGCAGTAAAGTGTTTCGAACGCGATCTGTTAATTTAACACCCAGTATACTGCGCTCCATAGCACGTTGGCAAACCTTGAGTTTGGACTTTTGGATGTTTGTCAAAAAAAAAAAAAATGAAGAATAAACATTTATCAAAGTGATTTCAGTTTGATAGAACAATTTGTAGATGCATCTTTACCGCCAACTACGAAATAAATCCTACATCGTGCAATCAAAGTTCTTCGGCGGAACATGCACACAATAGCCCGATAGCAACTATGGGGCGGTTGCCCGCCAGACACAACACCCATCTGATCAGGGTCAGACGGGGATCCTCCCTTTTTAAAAGAGTTTGCGGCAATTTGCACCCTGTCCCGCAAGCCTCTAAAACAAAATGGTGAAGGTCTTTTAAGACAAAGAGAAAATCTAATTATTTTTCAGGCTACAACATTATCCAAACATCACAAAGCGTTGTTTAAATCAGCAACAAATCAAGAAATAAACTTCAATGTCCACTGGAATTTACGATTCCCGTAATAAAACTTCGCGAGCCATCCAGAGGCCGAAAGTGTTTGCCCATAAAAATCCCCTTTTTTCCATCCGCTAGGCATTTCAGGCATCATGGGCGTCATAAAAAGAATGCCCACTAGCCGTACAATTCACACCGTAAATACGAGATAATAATTTTTCCCGAAAACTCGTGAAGTCATAAAAATGTTTCTCAAATGAGATCGAGTGCCCGCTGTTAGGGCAAAAAATTCATGACTGCAGAAGCACAGTTCCATACAAGGAGTCTAAACGCACGCACACAGCTTCTTGCGACTGTCTTTTATATCAGATCGCCGTGCGTACGCGTCTATAAGGCTGCGTCTATGCCTGTTTTCATTCGTTGTATTGAGCTGACCTTCTGTATGTAATTATAGTGTGGTTGGGTTAGGTTATTGCATTTGTATTAAGATTTATGGGAGCTTGTTTCGTGTGCGTTTTTATTAGATACATTGTTTGTTCCAACGAGTTGGTTTCGATGTTCTCGTGTATTACTGTGGAGAATAATTGCTCAGGGTCGATGCTTCTTCAAGGGCAAAGTGAAAGGAGATTTTGTTTAGTACCTGCTTATGCAGCAAACCGATAATTCCGGAATGGGTAGGAAGGTTTTAGGGTTCGATAAATTTGAAAGAGAGTTACCGCGGCCCTTGGCACAGGCAACTGAAGGAACAAGGGTGGGTTTTAGTAAGTAAAAGTCTGACACGAAGAGCGGGAGAAGTCATTGGATGATTTCCCACCCTCCAGAAAAAAAGGGTTCCGACCTTAGAAGGAACTCGGAACCTTTATAAGATCAATTTTTGTACGTAAGTCACTGAGGTTTTTTCTTAGATATTTTGAATCTAAGCACCTAGAGCTTAGGGACATGAAAACATTACGCCGAAAATGGACCATTGTAAACAGCCAAAGAATAACTAAATTCAAGTGAATAGTCTGCAAGCGTGTCTAAAAGTATTGACACAGAAATGATGTTAAGAAGTCTGAAAGCCAGAGGTTTTTGTTTACACGCCCATCACCCATTATATAAAAATGTTGAATTTATTACCTATATTTCTAAGCTACTGTGCACACTTATTTGGGGCTGCGAAACTCTTTAAGTACATAAGCCTAGAATATGAGTTTGTGCTCTTCGGAGACATATTAGAAGAAAAATAAGTTCTAACGTAGACTAGAATAAACTTTGTTTTTGTTACGTTGGTTTGGTGGTTAGAAGCGCTAAAATTAATGCATGAGGTGTTTGGTTCTATGCCGGGGTCGAGGAAAGGGTTATTGGGCTTTTCTAAATGGCATTTCTCAGTAGTAGCCTAACAGTGGTCGATGGGGCCGAAAAGTTTGGAAGTGGCGACCTCGTACCGGAAGACGCAGCGTTGGAAGGCCTCCGACAAGGTGGACAGATGACCTGGTGAGAATTGACTATGGTGACGTGTGCTACTTTGACCTGAACGCGGTGTTGCTTGATAAGCTTGATAGGCTCCTTAACGACTGCATCCGGTTCGTATTTAATTTAAGGTAATATGACCATATCTCGTGCCACAAATCTGAGCTCAAATGGATGCCCATTTGCCAGAGAAGAAGTTTGCGGGCTCTGACTCACTTTTCTCTCTGCTGAACTCTCCCATTCCTCCTTCTTATCTTATATCTCACTTTCAATTTCTATCTTCTTCACACGCCAGGAATGCGACCGCGTCTGCGTGCGTTTTACTTTAGATTTGGTTCATTGTTCCTTTCATATTCAGTCAATCCTTCTGTGGAATGCGCTTCCTCTCGATATCAGGATAACCACCAGTCAGTATGCATTTAAGCGGAAGTTGCGGAATTATTTTCTACACATGGAGTAGAGTCGTATCGAAAACTTTTCTAGTATTTTATATTAATAAATATATATATATATTTATGTAGTTATTATATTAAATATTTATGTATGTTTATTATTAGTACTTAAATATTTTCGTTCCCGTTTTTTATTATTTTTAATTATTATTATTTTGTTTTTTTTTATGCACCAGCCTTATTATCTCTCCTCCACCCTTGGTTGACTGGTAGAGAATGCCTAAGGCCCAGTGGGACCTCCCACTTGTTATTCCTGCTCCCAATTGAATTAGTCTTATTATTAGGTAATCAATCAATTATTACTAACACTAGTCTGTAAGCTCGCAATTGTACTAACAAATATGGATGTAATATGAGTCCGAAATAAATGATTTATTATTATTACGTTTATTCATTAGATGTACATATTATATAATATTTTTAAATAAAAAAGATAAAAAAAAAACATTTAAAATATAAAAAATAGTATCCCACCGGTATCGGGAACAGGGTCCAAGCTACCGGCGGTCAGGGCTCCAGAGAGAGGAACCGCCTGACAATGCGAGCCGTGTCCAGAAGTACTGCTTTCTGAATCAAGCCCATGATCCAGCCGCCTAACGAGAGCCTCCAGAGGTGTTGGTCGAGGCTCGTGGCTATTAACCCATTGGCTGACACGACTATCGGTACAATGATCGCTGAGTCCACATCCCACATGTCGACAACCTCGTGAGCCAAGTCAATATACTTGATTAGTTTATCTTTCTCGGCTTTCACGAGGTTCTCATCATGTGGGACGGTAATGTCAACAATCATTGCACGCCTCTCGATTGGGTGCACCACTACTATATCAGGCTTATTGGCTACAATAGTCCTGTCAGTGACGATGGACCGATCCCAGTACAATGAGATATGACCATTATCGAGAACTGGGTCGGGCGCAAACAAATACTTTATTATTATTATTATTATTAAGTCCACCTTTGTACTTTTGTTCCATAAAGTGTAATAAATAATCCAATACCTCATTTGTTGAAATGCATCTAGCCGTTTAGGCTACAGGGCCTGCCAAAGAAATAGACATACAAACTCATTACCCTCCTTCTGTTGCGGTTGGGTAAAAATACAGACTTCACGTAGGATAGACTCCTAGAGCAAAGTCGCAAGAAAAAGCTAGTCACGGATAAAAATTCTTGAAAGGACCCTCAAGTCTTAGAGTTATGATTTAACTGTCTTGCAAACCGCAACTTAATTTATCAGACAAGAGAACAGGAAAAGTAGAAAAGGATTTTTTTGACCTTTGCTGTCAAGTTAGCCTCCATTATCTTCTACTTTAATATCACATTTACATGCTGATGATGCATGATTTACATGCTATGTAAATCCGGAAGGGTCAAACAAAAGTGTACCTCTAGCACACCCAACGTTTTGCGAGTTACATAAACGTCCCATGGAATAGAGTGCGAGCCGATTGCAGCCTATTTCATCTCTTTTCATCGATTGATCAACTGGACGCACCCGGATCCAGACCCTGGGCTCATCATTGTATTCATTTCAGCCGAGAGAGCGTCCAACGGCTACCCGCGATCCTCACCTGGTCATCGGTCCACCTTGTGGGAGGACTTGCAACGCTGCGTCTTCCGGTACTCGGTCGCCACTCCAGAACTTTTCTGGCCCATCGACCATCTGTTCTACGGCCAATGTGCCAATATTTCTTCTTGATCTTCTGCCGATATTTGGAAATTCCTTGGAACACTTGGTATCGGCAAACCGCAACATGTAGACCTTCCTAACTCTATTGACTTAGACGATCTCAACCGTTATTTCTCTACTGTGCCCACAATGAATCATCAAGCAAAACAACAAACTCTGTTTCTGATTTATGGTCTAACGCGTCCTCATATTAATCCTTTTCGTTTCGTTCCAGTTGAACCGGGAGAGATCAAAAAGACCATCCTCTCCATCAAATCCAAGGCGGTGGGATGTGATAATATCACTCGTGGCATGATTATAACTATTCTGGATCAGCTCCTACCTGCAATCACCCATATCATAAATTTTTCCTTGTTCTCTGGAGTATTCCCATCCTTGTGGCGAAAAGCCAACGTTCGTCCACTACCCAAAGTTTCCAATCCCACTCTTCCAACCCACTTCCGCCCAATTTTAATCCTCCCTTTCCTGTCCAAAGTGCTTGAGGCCTGTGTCCACAAACAACTAACTAACTTCGTGCAGTGTAATTCACTGATAAGCCCTCTACAATCTGGGTTTAGGCTTGGGCACAGCACTGTTTCCGCCCTCTTTAAAGTGACTGGCGATATAAGGGCAGGACTTGATGACACCAAAGTCACTGTACTAGTATTAGTCGAGTTCTCGAACGCCTTCAATACCGTCAGTCATGACATCCTGTTGGCCATTCTATCCTATGTGATGGTCTCTCCCGAGGCACTGGAATGGTTCACCTCCTATCTTCAGGAACGTCAGCAGTCGGTTCACGTTGGGGATTCTTCTTCTTGCTGGTGTGATTTGGAAACTGGCGTTCCTCTAGGCGGCATTCTTTCTCCTCTTCTGTTTTCTATTTTTATTAACCTCATTACTTCCGAACTTCAATGTGCGTATCATCTGTATGCCGATGACCTGCAGTTGTACTGTCAGGGTAGGGTCAGTGAAATATCTGACGCTATCGGCAAATTAAATAGGGACCTGATGGCCATTAAAGCCTGACGGATAGATTTGGTGTTGCAGTAAACCCCAATAAGTGTCAGGCGATCGTCATTGGGAGTCCTCGAAGCATCGCCAAAGTGGATGGTGCAACCTTGCCACCCATTCTGTTCGACGGTGCGATTGTTCCTTTTAGCACTAATGTAAAGGACCTAGGCTTACACATTGACAGTACCCTGAACTGGCGTTCTCAAGTTGCTAGTGTCAGTCAGAAAGTTACGGGAACGCTGCGGGCTTTGTATCGTTTTAAAAACTTTTTGCCATCGAACACGAAGAAAATGCTTGTGCAGACCCTAATTTTTCCTATTATCGATTATGGTGACGTGTGCTACTATGACCTGACTGCAGATCTCCTCAACAAACTTGACCGTCTTCTTAATTACTGCATTCGATTTGTTTTCAATCTGCGCAAATATGATCATGTCTCTGCGCATCGGTCGCTTCTTAATTGGTTGCCTATACGCCAGCGTAGAGAGCAATGGGCGCTTACCACCTTGCACTCGTTTCTTTTCTCTCCAAATTCTCCTAGTTATCTAGCCCCTCACTTTTTAAACATTTGCGCCAACCACAATAGAAATCTACGGTCATCGCATAACCGTCTTCTTTTACGTCCCACTCACCGTACTGACTTTCTTCACTGTTCTTTCTTCGTTCAGTCTATCTCTCTGTTGAATGCGCTCCCTCAAGAAATCAGGATGGTAACTAACCTAAACTAAAATTAAAGTTCGCGAACACATTTGTAAAAAGTTGGCAGTAGTATCCTCACAGCGTTAATTCTTTTTCCAATCATCTATTTGTACCTATATTGTTGACTATGTATATTTGTGTATTAAGTTTATTCATATGAGTATATATTTTATTTGTAGTTTACATATGTATTTATGTACCTTTGCATTTAAATAAAGATGCCCTGTTTTTTTTTTGTTTTTTTCCTTAAGGCACCTACCACTATTTGTTTCTGCATCACCCTAAGGTTGACTGGTAGAAAATGCCTGAGGCGTTAAGTCCGCCTCTGTACTTGTATGTGCGTAAAGTGTTAAAATAAATAAATAAATAAATGTGCTCTGCCCACTGTCACTTAATCTAGGTAATCAAGAGTTTGGAAACAACTCAAATTTAATTCTGTATTCAGAAATCTGTGGTTACCCAACTACAAGGGTAAATTTTCAGAAGGGTCAAAAAACGCTTTCAATGTCACTGTCTGTTTAACTTTTATAGCTTAAATGACATAAAGCCCATCTTTTTTAATTTGCGAGCTCGTTATAATTACACTAATGAGTTCGCACTTAATTAAACAAAGCCATTTTCGGCGAGACACGGAAGTTGCGTTAAAATGCTACTAGAAGATTATAAATGGTAAAGTTTGGATATTTGTGATTACGTGACTTTTTGAGTTTGTTTGGTACTGTAGAGGCATTTTCATTTCACTTTGTACTTTGACCACTATCTCCCCTTATGGTAAGTGATGATGTGGTCGACGTTAGAGCACGCTTGCCTAGAAGTATCAGGAAACACAGACTCCGTCAGGGAATCCCGCTCCTTAGCACTCAATGAATGTGTTCCCAAAACTTTTTGTGCGTATGGGTGGGATGTCTAGCATGTACCAGTGCGGACCACCGTACGTCTAGTAGTCCGATGATGGAACGGGCTAGGCGGAATTAAACTATGCATTTTCGACGACACTTCCCGACATGTAACCGATAGAAAACCGACAGGCTAGCAATTCGGTGTCGATACTCAAGACTTTGGAGCTTCAACTCGACGAGTGCATCATTGCCCATCATACAAATACAAAATAGTTTCATTGTGCCAGAAAAATAATTACGAGTTTTTGGAGCCTCCTTTTAAGCAAACAATGCCTGTATTATGAGGCTCCGCTCTTTCACATCATTGTACTAACTAAAGCTAATAATAGTGTACTGTGACCTTAAGGGCAAATATGCAGTGTGAGAGTACAGTTTCCTGTATTTAGCTTTAAACATTAAATTTTAATAATCTTAAGAAAATAAAAAAAAAAAAAAAACACAAGTAAAGTTGCAATTTAAATTATTAAATTAATCATCCACTCACAACTTACCGTAAGTTGGTATATTAACTTCGGACAACAGCAGTAAGAGAGAAGACTAGAGTGAGAGAATTTGTTGTAATGCACTACAATATGCCCAACTCATTATGTAGGTGTATTAATTATTTATTTAGCAACCACTTAAAGTGTTCAAAAGATAATATACTGCAAAGCTTACGTGGTTGTAAAGCTCTCATTAATAATCTTCTAACATCGCTCTAGGGAGGGATATTCACGAAACTCGGTTGCACACTTGTGTCATATCAGCTTAAGATATTATGTTTGTTAATAAATTGAACATTTATTGCCACTTAGAATTAATCTTGAACCTATATTCAATTTTAACAGAAAATTAAAAGAATACCTAACACAAAAATGCTTTTACTTGGTCGCAGAATACCTACAGTAAAATCTATAGTAATATTATAGAGAGGTGAAATTTGGTTGTAAGTTTGTGAGGTTGTATGTGGGGGGAGATCTCTGGAAGTAATGAGCCGATTGAACCAGTTGAAAATTTTATGTTTATGTCAATGGTTTTGAAATTCACGCGGATGAGGTCGCGGGCAGGGTGCTAGTATTTAGTAAAATAAATGCACATACCTTGTCTTAAATAACAATAATAATAAAGCCAATCCCAAGGTATTAAAAAGTAACAAATTTAATCTAGAACATTCCCTAATATCTAAAACATTTCATGCATTATAAAATCATATACCTAAATAAAAATCTACAAAATACCATAATTATACCAATTTCATATTTAAGTTATCAATTCAGTAATAGAAATAGTAATTCAATAATAACAATGATAATTTGATAATAACAATAACAAAAGTAGTAATTTAATAATAACAAAAATAATTTAATTGTTACAGGAATGATTCAAAAATAATTTATTCTAATACAAATAATTTGTACAAAGATTAACAATTCATTCCAATTTGACACATCGCAGTTCAACTAGTGAAATTAAATTGATCAAAATAGTATACTCTAAGTTACGAGTAATAGGATGAGTAATTATAGTAATAAAGATTGGAATAGATATTAATACCTTTTTTTTTTCTTTTTTTTTTGTGGGGTTGAAATCATCCAATGACATCTCCCGCTCTAGGGTGGAGCGGGAGGGCGTGTCAGACTCTTACTGACTAAAACCCACCCCTGTTCCTTCTCTGCCTGAGTGCCCAGGCATGCGGTAACTCATGTTAAGAATTTATTCATTACCCCTACTACTACGCGCCGTCGACTCACGGGCCTGGTGCTAATCGGACAGCGAGCTACCCACTGCTCGCCGTCCGCAGGCCCGGGTCTACAGTGGCCGGAGATCGTCTCGCGACGTCCTACGCCCAGTACGCCCAGTACCTCTCCTGCGGTGGTAGCGGCCGGGGCCGAGATGTTAATACCTAGTCTTACTAATGTTATTATTATGATGTTAAAATTATTATTATGTTGCCGTGCCCTAACCTGGTTTCATGTTGGAACTTACTTATATATTGTAACAACTAAATGTACACATGAATGCAATAAAGAGATTTGATATGATTTAATCTTTAATACTTCTTAACGGTGTAAATATTAAAAAAAAACATACAGCCTTATTTATGAAACTCGATAACCATATGCTTAGTTTAACTACTGATTAGCGGATTTTAAATTCAAGATAACATAAGTATCATCCATCAAATTCAGCTGACTGTAGGACAAAATATTCTTTAAATGATTGGTGAGCACTTTACAACCCACATATACCCTTTATCCGGGTAGAAAATAATGAAATAAGATACTACTTATCAGTGTTTACACTGATGACATGGTTATTTTTAACCGACTTCAAAAAAGGAGGGGGTTCTATGTTCGACTGTTTGTTTTTTTTTATTTATGTCCACCGATTTCTCCGCAAGTTGTGGACCGATTTTCAAAATTCTTTTTTATCCGAAAGAATATACTCCCGAGAGCAGCTATTTCAATAAAAAATTATATGGGACCATATAAACTTTTATCGAAATTACTGCTCTTTGAAAAACTGAACAAAAACGAAAAATACGTATACCTCGATGACGTTTTGGTTTTCTCCAATCACGAGTATGTTTAAATTCCACGTTCCATTTTATTGGGGTTTTTAGTTCTGGGGTAAAGCAACTAAAAAGTGAAAAATAAAAAACTTTTTTACAAAAAAAAAACAACCGACTTCCAAAAAAGAAAATACACTAAAAATTACTTTAATTTCGGAAGTCGGTGTCAAAAAACGAAGAAATAAAAAACAAACACCGACTTCTGAAATTAAAGTTATTTTTTTAATTTTTAGTGTATTTTCGTTATTGCAAGTTGGTGGTTTTTTTTTTGTAAAAAAGTTTGTTTTTTATAATTAAAGCCCGTATTGGGTATAATTCCTGAAAATATGAGTGGAGATCAATTGTTTCGGTAAGGGCATGTGATTATGTGATACGAAGGAATAAGGAAAATTAGAGAAGCATTCTTCAGCTATCAATAATTTAGAAAGATACAAGAAACGTAAAAACCTGGTCATATTTGGAGTGGAAAAACGAGAAAAATCCTATCACGATCTAGAAAAATCTATAACAGACATAATAAACAACTATTTTAAATTACAATATGAAAATGGTATAGAAGCGGTCAGAAGACTTGGGAAAAAAGGTGACAAAATACGTCCTGTTGTTGTTACGTTCAGCACAATGGGACTAAAAATAAATATCCAGCAAAATCAAAAATGCCTGAAAAACTCACCATATTATATCAAACAAGATTATCCCCTAGAAGTCTTGAATAAACGCAGAGACCTACAAACCCAATTGAAAAAAGAGAGTTAGGCAATAAAGCTTTTATAAAATATGACAAGCTCATTGTATTACCCAACAAAAATAAAAACATACCACAATACCATACAAACAAAAGAATTCTTTCAGAATCACTAAAAACAGAGACACTCTGTTTTGTAATTTAGTTGTGTGAGGGTTGAGGTCAGGCTCTCTTCAATGATGATTCTTTTATTATTTTTAACAGTTTTAACGTTTATTACTTTACAGAAAGAATTTATTGTCGTGGTGTACCGACTACCATCGACTTACATTTTTGGCGGCGGACCAGAAAGCCGTGTCCGATGAATGATGAAGAAGCGGAGACCGAACGGACCGAATGCAGCGCGAGTCGCTCGCCGCCGACCAACCGCCGCTCGCTGCGCCGTCCTCGTTCACTCATGACGTATTCGATGAAGTATATGACGTATTAGAAGAGCGCATACACGCCGCTAGATGGTGTGCCGTATTGCATCCTTTGTATTGCGCCGATAGATGGCGTTAACATATGCCCCCGGCCTTGGAAGATCCTGCTTCCAACGAAGTACCGATGGTGTTGACATTTATGATGACTGTTGTGGACTCATCTTCTCTTCGTCTTCTTGTGGTAGCAAAGGACATATTTTAGAGAATGCCCTTCGCACCGTCCCGGTCGCCGTTTTGATGTCTGCGACACGTGACAGGCCATCTTTCCCGGGGAATGTATGAAGAATTCTTCCCAAGCGCCACTTGAGGGGGGGAAGGTTATCTTCCTTGATGAGTACAAGAGTATTAGGTACCAGTTCTTCCTTACTTGTCTTCCACTTCGTTCTAGTCTGAAGCTCCGCTATGTACTCCTTTGACCATCTCTGCCAGAACTGCTGGCGCATCTGTTCCACACGGTCGTAACGGGACAGGCGATGTGAAGCTGCAGTCGTCAGGTCTGGGCTGGCGTGTGCGGTGAGCGGTCGGCCAATCAGAAACAGAGAAGGGCTGAGAGGAAGAAGGTCAGTTGGGTCTGCGGACAGTGGGTACATAGGTCGAGAATTTAGGACGGCCTCGATTTGAGTTAATATCGTGCTAAACTCCTCGTAAGTTAAGTTCGTGTTGCCAATAACACGACGGATATGATATTTGCAAGACTTTACTCCTGCCTCCCACAATCCCCCAAAATGCGGTGTATATGGAGGTATGTAATTAAATTTTATATTATCATTAGCTAAAATCTCTATAATATTATCACTATTGTTCTTTAAAAATTGTGTAAGTTCCTTCATTGCACCAACGAAATTCTTACCATTGTCAGAAAATATTTCAACGGGTTTACCTCGTCGAGACATAAACCGTTTTAGAGTTAATATATAAGCATCAGTAGTTAAATCAGTAACTAATTCTAAGTGAATTGCACGCGTTGAGAAACAAATGAATAAACAAATATAGCATTTTTCCAGTTTAGCACCCCTCCCTTTACGGTTCAAAATAAACATGGGTCCAGCATAGTCTACACCGCACCTTATAAACGGATGGTTCCAGTCGTTCTGTAGGTTAGTTACCCATTTGAACCGAAACAGTTTTACCTTTAATACGAGTACATGTCACACATGTATGTACAACATTTCTAGCCAGATTGCGGCCTCTGAGGGGCCACCAGTTTTCTCGTATACTGGCTAACAATAATTGAGGACCTGCATGAAGCTGGCGCCTATGCTCATATTCAAATAGCAAACGTGTAAAGATATGTTTACTACACAACAGGACGGGATGTTTTTTATTATATGAAAAATTTAAAGAATTATTTAATCTACCTCCAACTCTAATAATGTTATCCTTATCAACAAATATATTAAGACTCGCAATAGTACGCGTAGCCTTTAAGGTTACATTCCCCTTTGAGGAAATATCGAGATCAGGAAACGATTGGTTTTGTGACATTTGAGTCAATTTAATAATAGATTTATTTAACTCATCTACTTGAAGCGGGCCGTATTTCCGATTTAACTTTATTTTATTACGAACGTTATTAATAAAACGTAACATGTAAGCAAAGACACGCTTCATACGAGTAAAAGAAGAGAATCTCTCAAATGAAAACGTATTCTCATATTTTTTATTAACTAACAGTGAGGTAGTTTTAATATCGGGTAATTCGTTAAAATTAATATTATGACAACTATGACCATAACTAAAATTACACAGTCGTTCGTGCAAAAATGCCGGGCCGTACCACCAAATATCAGCTGTTTGCAGCGCGTCCAGCGTGACCCCGCGTGACACCAAGTCAGCTGGGTTAGATTTACTTCCTACGTGTAACCATGGTAAACTACCAGTGAGCTCATTAATTTGAGCCACCCTGTTTTGTACAAATGTTTTAAGATTATTAGGTGACATTCGTAGCCATCCCAACACGATTGTGGAATCGGACCAAAAATAAATATTTGTAAATTTTGAACGAAGTGAATTTATAATTTTTGCGTACAACTTCGCACCTAATAATGCCCCACACAGCTCTAAACGCGGTATAGTTATTGGTTTGACTGGCGCGACTTTCGACTTAGCGCATAATAAAGCTACGGATACATTGGTATTATTATCATCCGAATACAAACGCACGTAAGCACAAGCGCCGTAAGCACTCTGAGAGGCATCAGTAAATATGTGTAATTCAATATATTGCATTTTGCTATTTGTGACTTGACGTGGTATACGTAATTTACCTAAACAACCAAGAGTGTCAACGAATTTTTGCCAATGCATTAAAATATCATGAGGTACCGGATCGTCCCATCCGATTTTATACGTCCATAATTTTTGTAATAATATTTTTGCAAGTATTATAATTGGCGCTAAGAGACCTAACGGGTCATAAACTTGTGAGATTGCCGATAACATAATGCGCTTAGTGACATGACTACCGGTTAATTCAAGTTTAGTCGTATAATATAACTCATCTGTATTTGCGAACCAACCTAAACCTAACGTTTTACTTTGACAGGTTTCACCTAGTGATAAATTCTTTGCCGCGTTTAAAGTTGATAAATCGAAATTGAATAACCATTTTCGTAAACAGAAACAACCCGATTGTAATACCGTAGAAACTTTATTACAAATATCTATTAATTCTTTTTTATCATCACAACCCGTGATTAAATCGTCAACGTAAAAATCTTTGTAAATAATATTAGCGATCTCGTTATCTGTGCACTCCGACGCCAGCTGACGTAAACATCGCATGCTTAGGTATGGCGCGGACGCCGTACCGTAGGTAACCGTGTTAAGCCGATACACACCGAGCGCATCTGACGAGTTTTCTCTCCATAAAACTAATTGTAAATATTGTTGGTCAGGTTGAATCAATATTTGTCTGTACATTTTTGCGACATCGGCACAGGCAATATAGGTATATTGTCGAAATCTTAATAAAATAGCAACAATATCATTTTGTAAAGACGGACCAATTAATTGGATGTCATTTAGAGATTGACCGGAAGTAGTTTTAGCACTTGCGTCAAATACTACCCGTAATTTCGTAGTTGTACTATGTTCTCTAAATATACCGTGATGCGGTAAGAAATAATGTGGAGATATAGTATTATAATTATCTATTTTAGTCATATGTCCGAGTTCCAAATATTCCCGCATAAAATCGTAATATAATTTTTTATAACTCGGTGTGCATCGGCCCAACTTGCGTTCGAGCGCGAGGAACCGACTCTCGGCTTGCAAGTATGAATCGCCTAGTACATCAGCTGATTTGCGGAGAGGCATACGCACCGAGAAACGACCATGATTATCACGCGTAGTAGTTTTTACGAATAAATTTTCACAATCATGTTCTTCTTTAGACATACTAATATTATTTGAACTTATCTCCTCTAATTCCCAAAATTTTGAGAGTTGTAAATCTAAGTTGTCGTACGTGTGTGTAAAATTACACTGGACTCGATTAACGCGTGAACATTTTGTATTATGTACGACACCAGATACCACCCAACCTAACTTCGTATTTTGTAGGTATGGGCCGTTTGCAAGTCGAATTAAACCTTCACTTAAAAGTTCCCAAAATTTATCCGCGCCGATTAATAAGTCGATTTTATTCGACATCATAAAATCAGGATCGGCGAGTGATACGTGTTTTGGAATCATAAATTTCGCGATATTATGAGTAACGGACGGTAACGTTGCGGTAATGCAAGGTAGAACGAGACAATTTAAATACGTACTATATTCACTATTTTTAGATCGCAACTGCATTTTGCATGATTGTGTAGATTGGGTTACCGAATTACCTACCCCTGCGACTTGTACTGTGGACTGTATCAAACGAATTTTTAATTTATCGCATAACGATTTTGTGATAAATGAGTGTTGGCTACCATTATCTAAAATAGCACGAATAGTGTGATAGTTGTTATCACGATCAGAAATTTCTAATAATGCAGTCGAAAGAATAACGGGTTTCTGAAACGAATACCCACTGTCAACTTGTTGACGCGTTGAAGTTGACGCACTGTGTAGTGCTGTACTGTGTGCGTTGCCCGTTGCTTCGGACTTGCGACAGGATTGTGACGTCACCGGCGCTTCCGCGTCGTGTGGCGCTACCGACTTTGACGTGCTATCACAGCACTCACCATGAAGAAGCGAATGGTGTTTACGATTACATAGCTTGCATGCACCGAACCAGCAATGAGACACTGTATGTCCAGCACGCAAACAATTGTTACAGAGTTTGTTCTCATTTAAGAATAATAATTTGTCCTTCATAGGAAGGTCAATGAATTTACCGCACGAATAAAGAGGATGGTTTTCTTTACACATGTTACATCTTTGGTAACGTTTTGAATCGTTCGAATTAAGTTTTTGAGACGATTTATTATTACTATTACGCGTTGCAACGTAACTGTGTGAGCTAGCATGCTTTGAATGATTGGATGATTTCTTTACGGAACCATCGGACGTTTTCTTACCCGAATCATGAGTACCTATAGATTCTAACATGTCCGCCCTATCGGTAAGAAATGTAATTAAATCGTTTAATGTTAATTTGTTATTAACGTGACTTTGCAATTTTGAGAGTGCACTTTTATGACTTTCCCACTCTTTCTCTGTAGTTGAGTCCATCTTAGTGACAATAAGGTATATTATTAAAGTATCCCATTGATCGGTGGGCTCGTCTAAACTTTTAAGAGCGCGAATATTTTTTAATATATTATCTATAAATTTACGAATATGAGATGCGGATTCTTTGTGCAAAGACTGTAAGGAGAACAAAGCTTTAACATGGTTTTGGACGAGTAATCTATTATTATTAAACCTGTTCTCTAATAAACTCCAGGCTATTACGTAATTTTCAGCAGTAAACTGCAACGATTTTATTATTTGACTAGCAGTGCCCGTGAGCGCGGAACGCAAGTAATGGAACTTTTGAATATCGTCTATAGTATTAGAATTGTGAATTAACGATATGTAGGTATCTCGAAACTCCAACCACTGTTCGAATGAACCGTCAAAGGAAGGTAATGAAATAGTAGGTAATTTAATGCTAGATGTTTTACTGTTGACTTCAAAACCGTTATCAACAACTTGTTTACTTTTTAGCGTGCATTTCGCTTTAGATGTAACATCATAAAATAGATTTTCAAAGAGTTCTCTTTCAATTAATTGTTTTTCTAACTCTGGTTCAGAATCTTGAAGCTGAAATTCTATCTCATCCTGAATTTTTGAGAAATCTACTAATAGGGACATAACATTATTACAACGATCTTCTAAGGCTATCTTTTGAGAATCGGAGACTTCTATGTCTTGTAACGACTGCACATGTTTAACGAATACCGTAAACTTTCCTTTAACTACACCTCGTTTTTTAATTAAATCTTTATAGTCGTCGAGTGGCATATTGGGAGACTATGAGAGACAAAAGAAAGTACTTACACGTTTTTACTGCTCGATCGAACTCGAAACCACGCCGCTCAAAATGGCGGTAGGTAGGTTTTCAAACGCGGGCGCGTGGCCGGACTAGGGAACTGAAATATTGCACAATACAAACACGATATTAACACAAATGCTCCTTGAGGATGGGTTTGGATAGGAATACTGAATGGCCTGACCGTTTTGTGGTTGCCGACTTCCAGTGTACGCTCTGTACTTCTTCTCGAAGCCGCTCCGATTCGGTTCGTAGGACCAATATGTTTTGTAATTTAGTTGTGTGAGGGTTGAGGTCAGGCTCTCTTCAATGATGATTCTTTTATTATTTTTAACAGTTTTAACGTTTATTACTTTACAGAAAGAATTTATTGTCGTGGTGTACCGACTACCATCGACTTACATTTTTGGCGGCGGACCAGAAAGCCGTGTCCGATGAATGATGAAGAAGCGGAGACCGAACGGACCGAATGCAGCGCGAGTCGCTCGCCGCCGACCAACCGCCGCTCGCTGCGCCGTCCTCGTTCACTCATGACGTATTCGATGAAGTATATGACGTATTAGAAGAGCGCATACACGCCGCTAGATGGTGTGCCGTATTGCATCCTTTGTATTGCGCCGATAGATGGCGTTAACACACTCAATAGCCAAAAAACCACAGAAAACAAAAAACAACCTGTAAAGAAAAGCAAGACAATTACTATGAAGAACTACATCCTACAAAAATCTAAACTTGTTTACAACAAGGAAAGTACTTCGCACGAATAAGCACTAACGGTTGAGCACTATGAAAGAGAATAGCAAACAACGAAGGCCCTCCCGCTCCCGCTCTCCCAATCCGGCCGGTCCCCGTGGGAGAAAAAGACCGAAACCCTTCAGAGACAAATACTTCAAATCACAATCAGAATGACGACATGGCCCGGTCCGACAGGCACACGGCAAAGAGGAAGACCTGTAACTAGATGGACAGATGACATCACACAAGTTGCAGGAAAAAATTGGCTGAAGTCAAAGACCGCGACCGCTCGGGTTCTCTGGAGGAGGCCTTCACCCTCACTACCTGAGGGGTTCATGCATAATATTTTTTATTTCATTTTATTTTAAATCTCTATTATAATCTAATCTACAAAATGAATATTAATATTGAAATCTAATCTTGAATCTAATTTATACAAATTTTTTATACTATTTATTGGATCAAACTGAACTTGAAATCTAATTTTAACATTTGAAATATTGTTATTATTTATATTTTTTTATTATTTTTTTTATTGAAATCAATAAATCATAATTTAAATGAATGGATGTTAAGAAAAATATAAAACAATAATAATATTGAAAAAAAAAATGTAACAACTCTTTTAAAATTATTACGATGTTAAAATAATGTAAACACTAAAAATGATATTTATTCTTCTGCATGAAATAAAAGGCTTTTTTTTATTTTTATTTTTTTTTATTATTTAATCAGTCACCAACCGCTGATGTTAAATTCTATGATGATAAGAAGCTATGATACAAGTTTAATTACCTGCTGTAACAAGTAGTAAATAACAAGGCGAAGAAGCCTTCGTGCTATGCACGTTAAGTAACTATTAAGGGAATCACCTTAATATAATATACCTATGATATATATTTAACGGACCTAAGGCTTATTTAAAGAGTAGCTAGCCGCTCTAAATAATGAAGTGGCAAAAATATTACCATAAGTAGTGTGATTATGGCTTATTTAAGGAGTAATCACCCGCTCCGAAAGATTCTTATGGTTTAAAGCCATAGAATAAAGTAATGATCAAGGGGTAGACGATGATCGGTAATGATTTTGGCTTATTTAGGGAGTAATCACCCGCTCCATAGAATACTTGAACTAAATAACCGCCGATGTAGCAATCGTGTGTAATGGTAATTGAAAGGGGAAAATTATGAATTAATGAAGTAAACATAATATGTACATAAATAACCTCTTTTTTGAAGTCGGTTAAAATAACATAATATCAAAAGAAATAATAATACAAAAGAGTTCTAATTCTGTATTGTACGGAGGTTGCGTAATGAAAATTAAAAGAAAGATTTGATATTTTGTCAAAATCTGTCTGACGTTTGAAATATTTTTTTGCAGACAGATTTGATTGAAATAATTATTTAGTTAAATAATCAGTAGTAGATATAAATATGTATTTTATCTTTATGCATACTATTTAAGGTGCATAGTGAGAATATGTGAAAACACCATAGTAATGCATGCCTACGGAGTTCTTCAGAGGTTGAGGAGGAAAGAGGGAAATTAATATATCGAAGCTATAACTCTTCTATAAGCTTTGGTTTATAATATATTGGGATTCAAAATGGATTTAAAATTTATTAACGGGTTGGTACGTTTATAATAACTATGTAATATGATTAAATAAATTTGAAAGTGAAGTGTAAAGCTATTTATTAAAATAGTAATTTGTGTTGTGCGTGTACAGTAGCCAACTTTGACTATACAGTGACCCCTAGCATGTCGGCAGGATGCCCTAGAAGAGTCACCTTCTAATCAATAGTTGGTATGTAGGATACGCTGAGGATATTCTCCAACAGCACTCCCGTAAGTAAGTACTGGTCACAAACGCAAGTGTCTCCGAGGAGTTTAGCACAAGTGAATGCTACCAGCTTATGAGGGTTCAGATGTGAACCTTGGTTAATGTTGCTGTCTGTAGGATGGGGTGGTTATGTTTTGTTTTGAGTTTTGTAAGTAAGTATTGCACCATGTACTGATTGGATATGTGTGTTGTAAAATAATAATAATAAAATAGTTTGTCGGGTAAAATCTTGTTAGGTAGTAATGGAAATTGGAACCTGTAAGAAAATGTTAATAAAGTATTGCTTTATTTACACAATTCTTGGAAACTGGTAACTGACACTTGAAGAGTCGAAAAATGATAAGGAGGAGCTTCTACTAGCTCTGCTGCAGAATTAGAACTGATTTTTAATATTAAAACAGAGACATGACAGAGAACACTAAGTAATTTTTGAATTTGAAATTAAAAAAAGGTAGCAAGGAACGTAATTTTGGAATAGAGGGCAAAAAATAAACAAGGCTTTAACACTGCCTTGTTACAACTTGTTTGTGCCATAGACCTCGCTCGCGTGGAATTAGTACTTCTCACACTACAATTTAAAGTTTATGGCTATACCGGACTATAAACTATCTTTGTGACAAATTTCATCCAGATTTGTTAAGCTATTCTGACGTGGTTGAGTAATAAATATCCATCAACTTCCGCATTTATAAAATTAGTAGGATAGGATGGAGCCAATTTATTATATCACCGACTTTAATAACAGCTTTTGTTCACCCACTGAATAAATTAATATCACATTTCTCTATTATTTATTTAAATTGTCACAAAGCCAATTTTGTCTCAAGACTTTCCAACAGGAATGATAATGTCAGCGACCTGCCATGGGCACCCACGCACTGTAGCGCCCACCTTTCGGCCACCTTCGTATAAGCCTGTTAGGGATTTATTGTCTTAAAGTACCCAGAAAGATATTGTCACACAGATATGAGTGACAGAGTTAATGCTCTACGAAAACGATTTTTGTCTGTCTTATTGAATTTAACTTTTGAAAGTCTTATTGATTCGAGACGACTCGATCCATTCGCCACGAAAAAAGAACTCTCGAGTTGAAAACCGACAAGTTGTAACTGTCAATTTGATTGAAGGAAGATGACATCCGTTTTTGAATTGAGAATTTGGAGTATAGAACGTGTCAATCACAACTTTCATGCCAGATTCACAAGTTTTCATGCTAAAGTAGTAGAGTAAGATCCTAAAACCGCCAGACATTACTTATTTCTGATTAACAACATTTGTGGGCCCAAACTAGCAGGTATGCGTACATTCAAGCTACAAACTAATGTAACACTAATTAGTCCCACACATTTTCTCTGGGATCTTAGACTTTTCAAGTTATCAAATTCACTCAACTTCAAATTCCTTATTAAAACCGGATATTGTTTTTTTTTTTTTTTTTTGAGTTTAAGTCGAGTATAGTGAAGGAACTTTTTTTCAAAAGGACTCAGGGTGTTAGAAAAGTTCGTCTTTGGAGAGCATTGTCTATGTTAGGTAGGTACTCATACCTTCTTTGTTTTTCTGTGAGTTTAAAACTTGATAAGCCAAAACAATAACCCAGCACGTACCATTTTACAAATTAAACACCCCTACTTTTACCTAGACAAAAGTAAAGAACAGTGCTCAAAAGAAAGCACCACTTTCTGTCGACACATATGATCGTTGCCCGACAAAATATATGTAAGTTTAAATAAGCAATACACTGCTCAGACCAAGTAGCGTAATAAAAATAACCATTACAGAGAACGAGCAAGCTATCTACAACACTCTTTATTAATAGAATCGTTCAGGACGCCGTTAAAGATCTTATAGAAATGTACGTAACATTTTTCCATTTTAAGAGGCAATTTCTAGTCTTGTTTAATGTTCTGGAAATATTTTGTGGATTTTTTTATTATGTTGTTTAGATATTTGCTGGTGTCTTTCAGCATGGTAAAAGCGGTCATTGACTCTTTTACATTTATTCATCATTCTCCTGCCCTTATCCCAATTTATTTGGGGTCGGCGCAACATGTTTTTTCTACCATACTCCTCTATTAGTCGTCATCTCTGTAGTCACCCCCTTTTTACCCATATCCTCTTTCACACAGTCCAACCATCGTTTCTTTGGCCTTCCCCTACTCTTATAGCCATCCACATCCATACACAAGACTTTCCTCACTACATTTTCTTCATTCCTTTGCATCACATGCCCATACCACGACAACCGATTTCCACACAACTTACTTATTTCTACTCTCTTTTACATTTATTGAGATTCATAATTTGAAATTCGGAAAGAAAGACGTAAAGTTGTCCTGCGGGTCTAGACTAATAACTTTTCTGTCGTGTGGGGAAGTCACGTGACAATTTTCTCCGCAGGTAATTTCATTCATTTAACCGACTTCCAAAAAGAGGAGGTTCTCAATTCGTCTGTACGTTTTTTTTTTTGTATGTATGTTACCCGATTTCTCCGTCAGTTGTGAACCAATTTTCAAAATTCTTTTTTCATCTGAAAGAATATACTCCCGAGGTGGTCCCACATAAATTTTATCGAAATTGCTTCAGCGCTTTTTGAGAAACTGAACAAAAACGGAAAATACATGTACCTCGATGACGTTTTGGTGTTCTCCAAATGTTTAAATTCCACGTTCCATTATATTGGGGTTTTTAGTTCTGGGGTGTAATAACTAAAAAGTGAAAAATAAAAAACTTTTTTACAAAAAAACAACCGACTTCCAAAAAAAAAATACACTAAAAATTAATAAATAACTTTAATTTCGGAAGTCGGTGTCAAATAACGAAGAAGTAGAATACAAACACCGACTTCCGAAGTTAAAGTTATTTATTAATTTTTAGTGTATTTTTTTTTTGGAAGTCGGTTGTTTTTTTTTGTACTAAGCGTTTGGCCTGAACACTAACATATAAGTCATTTGTTTAGACCCGCTGAATCTATCTTGATCCTCAATAGTTTTTATCTGACGAAAAAACGACAAGTAGTTTATTGTTCGGATTCCTTCCGAACAATAAACGGCTTTGTTTTTTTTTTTTGGTGGGGTGGGAATCATCCAATGACTTCGCCCGCTCTGGGTGGAACGGGAGGGCGTGTCAGGCTCTTACTGACTAAAACCCACCCCTGTTCCTTCCCTGTCTGAGTGCCCAGAGGTGCGGTAACTCATTATCAGAATTTATCCGCTACCCTTAGGCATGCAGGCACCGGCCACGATGGGCCCCGTCAGTGGTGGATGACGCTCATCTCTTTGAGGCGCGCGTTGAACACTACGCGCCGTCGACTCACGTGCCTGGTGCTGAATGCCCGGGTCTACGGTGGCCGGAGATCGTCTCGCGATGTCCTACGCCCAGTACCTCTCCTGCGGTGGTAGCGGCCGAGGCCGTGAGGGCCACTCCGTTGGGCTTCGCAAAAGGTGGAGACTGCTTGCCATTCCCTCTCGCTTCGTACCATAGCCTGAACCAAGGCCGGGCGCGAGAGGTCGCCGCCAACAATAAACGGCTGAAATGATGATGATTATGATTCTTTCGAAGAGATTAGGAAAAAACTCTTATTGCCATGCTACAACGAAACAACTATTTGTAAGTAAGTTGTTTTTTTAGAAACGAATATACTATTTTGTTTCCTTTTAATTTAAACGCATTTATTACTATAGCTTCACCTGTAACTGACTAACCAACTACGTAAAAAAATCTTCATGTTAAATTTTATCCACTGCCCGGTTTGCGATTGTGCTGAAATTTTGCTTTAGTTGTTGTTGACAATGCATGGTTAGCTAAGTGACGTCATTCTTAATCTAATGTGGCAAGCTCCCAAAGAATACGGACTAAAGGTTGTTCCAAATAAACGTGCAATAACGGTCAGTGACCCACCTACATTTATTGACATTTTTAATTTGAAAAACGGAATTAATGACTCAAAGCTGTCCCGAATCAACATCTCTCGTGATCCTTAACATTGTCTAATAATGAAAAACGATTTATATTTAATTGTTCAGGTACCTACGAAGAGTTATTAGGGAAAGGTCAATGTACTTTATTGCAAATTTATCTGAAACAGTATAGTTATTTTTAATGCATTTCCATGATATGGGTATTAATTGAAAGGGTTTGCTGAGACACTCGAGCCTCGAGATTAAATGACGTAAGCGCGTATATTTTTTTTTTAATACCTAGGTAAGATTAAATAAAGTTGAAATGAAATTGCCTTTCTTTATTCATTGCCCAAGCTTTCGATTCAAGTTCAACTAAGTACATTGTCACAATATCTTAAACGTGCAGCCAGAAATACCGTCAAACGAAAAAATCCCACCACTAAACAGTCAACAAGGTCTATATCAAATTATGAGTGAATTAGTAACTCGAAACCTCAGCGGATTGCGTAACATTTACTCAGCAGTTAGCGACAGTATGTTTGCTGAGAACCCTCATCTCTGCGGTCACCCCCTTTTTGTCACAGCCTGGCTTAGGATGCCTATCCACTACAGATGTGCGAGGTAGCTATTTATTGAACAAATAATTTGAGATGATTTTAATTCTTCACTGCCAACTCAAATATCGACTTCAGAATAGGCTTGTTTCCTAAAAAAATCGAATTAGTTCGTCAGTTGATAACACGGTTGGCGCAGTGGTTGAGCGTTCGGCTGCTGCGCTGCGTGTCGCGGGTTCGATTCCCGCATGGAACTAATATTTGTAGGTATGACCTACAGATGTTGTTCCGGGTCTGGGTGTCTTGTGTATGTGAGTATACATGTTTGTGAACGCACCCACGATACAGGAGTAATTCCTAGTGTGGGGCAACGTTTTAAAAAAAAAGTTAGATTACCAAAAAATATTGGACACGTATATTTTCTTTTTTTGCCACGTAACCCAAAAATGAGGACGATACGGTGCGTTGAAATTTCGAGTGAAGTCACGCCGTGCAACACTATACCGTTTAGTGATGTAACAAGACCCTACTCCTGAACTTTGATGCGTTATATCTTTGTAATTTTTTATTGGTTTGATAAAGCAAAACATACGTGTCCGATATTTTTTGATAATCTAACTTACGAACTAAAACATAGAATTATTATTTTTTAACCCTGGAAACATCCCTGTTGTGTATTGTAATAATTTTAAGTATGGACGTGAGGTCTCAGAGACCCCGCTCTATCTGAGAATTTAACAAATCGGTTACTTCCCAGCGCCCTCTAACGTCAGTAGACCAGTCGATTGTGTCATCAGATTGAAAACACGTCAGTATTTAACTTTCATAACTTGGGACGGGCCTGTGAGACTACTACGACCACGTTTTCCATTCATAGTGTTTTAGACATTTTTCGTGTTATGTGTTCGTGTCATTGTTATTAGCTTACTTTTTCATAAAAACCGGCAAAGATCAAGTCGTATTTGTCCATCAAGGGTTCCGATGCTTATTATGAATAATATTTTATCATACATTTTAATTTTATGTGACCGTTAATGTAGGGGAAGTCCGGGTGAGTTTAGTCGGGGGAGACAATAGCCACTGCTCATAGAATCTTTATGATACTACCAACTCTTTTCAGTTGGGGTACGGTGTGGTGGCCTTAGCTGGGAATCGTGGAAGGCTTACTAGTTCTCACGATCCCCTATCCAACCAAGTGTGGGAAGGAACACCGGGGTGGTTTTTAGTCAGTAAGAGTCTGACAGACCCCTTCGCCTGCCCCAGGCGAAGGACATCTATGAAGATTTTCCAGCACTGCAAAAAGCAAAAAACGATGTGGTGGCCTGAGTGGAGGCGACGGCGACCGTGCATCTCTGCTCACGCTCTTCTCTCGCGGAGCTAGCTTAACATACGAAAAAAGTATGTACTAATGCCTGAGTATCTCTCCTAGCCGTTTTCCACCAGAGCTGCAGTAATCCAGGCTAGGAAAATCGATTGATTAGATTTTGTCCTCGTGTACCGCCTAGCTACCGCGCACATCTCTGCTGGAAAAACACCCTTAAAGATCTGGTGATTTTCTTTGCATATTTGGGATTTGTACTGTGTACGTACAAATAAGAGTTATGATGTGAGATTCTGTGGTTTTGCTGGTCATTTTGTTAGTACAATTTCTTTATTTTTGATGTTTTGTTAATTATTTGTAAAATAAGGTTAGCAAAAGTAGGTTTAATAGTTAAATTTGATCGTACACACAAAGTTTCTTCAGAAATATAGCCATGTGAGCCAGATAAAATCAATGAACGTTAGCCATATGATTCAGATGAACTTTTTGTTCCAGATGATCGTCATAGTGAAAAAGTGTTACTGTTATCTTACAATTTATGTTTGGTTGTTAAGATAGACTACTTTAACCCGGTGTTTTATTACCCCAAGGAACTGTTTTTTTTGTGTGGTGTGGGAAATCATCCAATGACATCTTCCGCTCTGTGTGGAGCGGGAGGGCGTATCAGACTCTTACTGACTAAAACCCACCCCTGTTCCTTCCCTGCCCTGAGTGCCCAGGTGCGCGGTAACTCTGTTTCGAATTTATCCACAACATCCCAAGAAACCGTCTCTTGGTATAAAAAACAGGCTTAATGCACGCGGGTGAAGTCACGCGCAGAAACTAATCTTGACATAATTATCTCGATGATGGTAACATAACAATGCATTTTAAAAGAACGATAAAACGTTCCACGTTGGGGGGAAGCATGACCAAAAAATAACAAACGTAAAACATCTAAAAGCAACAATCGTAGGGGAGAAAAGCGTTCATTAATTATGAAGAGTGTGCTCAAATGCGATGCGTGTCTGGGGGAAAACTTTGCCAGTAAACGGTTTAACGCGCTTACAAATGCTTTTGTTAGTTCAGACAATGTTTAAAGGCTTTGTCTTCAAATTATGATAGGAAAAAATTATATTGTCTTGTATAATTGAGTTTAAGACTGCAAGATTGGTTTATAAAGTACTAGCTGTGCTCGCGGTTTCACCCGCGTTTATGTATCTTTCGTAAACAATTTTTTTTTCATAAAAAGTATCCTATGTTACTTCTAATACCTCCAAGAATATGTGTACAAAGTTTCATGATGATCGGTTAAGTAGTTTTCGCGTGAAAGCGTAACAAACAAACTTACATTCACATTTATAATATTAAGTACGATGCATGGGGTGACATCTCTACATAGTATAAATTAAAGTCGCTTCCCGTGTCAGTCTGTTTCTCCGCTGACTCCTCCTAAACCACGCAACGGTTTTTAATACGGCTTGCACTAAGAGAAATAACGATAAACGAGGAAGGTTTGTGTGTATATTTTTTACCCGTGCGGTGTCATGGCGGGTCGCTAGTTTGAACTATGAACTTTACCATTTAGCACTCCCACGAAATGTGGTTTAATTTTCTTTGGCAAAATATATGTTGAACAAGATTTAATATAGGTATTAGTAGGACTGGCTTATTTTTTCTTTCATAAGAACCTTCTCCTGACATTAACAAACACAACAATAAAAGAATTAGTGAAAGCGGTCCAACCGTTCACGCGTGATGCCGTGAACAAGGGAAGTAGGGATCAATTTTTAACCGACTTCGTAAAAGGAGGAGGTTCTATGTTCGACTGTATGTATATACGTTAGTTTTTTATGTATGTTCACCGATTTCTCTGTTAATTGAAGACCGATTTTCAATTTTAACCCATATAATATACTCCCGAAGTGGTCTCATATAAATTTTATCGAAATCGCTTTAGCGCTTTTTGAAAAACTGAACATTAACGAAAAATAAGTTTACCTAGATGACGTTTTGGTGTTCTCTAATTACGACTATGTTTAAATTCCACATTCAGAAGTCGGTGTCAAATAACGCAGAAATAAAATACAAACACCGACTTCCGAATTTAAAGTTATTTTTGAATTTTAAGTGTATTTTTTTTATATATACAGGGTGTAACGGAAAGGTGTGGTCATATTTTAGGAACCGGTTCTGCCCATGGATATTTTTTTATTTTTTTTTATTTATTTAATTAATGAAATTACAATATAGAGGTGTAACTTATCTTTAAACTCGCCAAACTTTTTTCTTTTCTTTTTTTTTTCTTTTTTTTTATACAAAGGTATCATCAGCTGGTCAATATTTGTATGGGAGGTAAAAAAAAAATAGTGAATTTCCTCAGGTTTTCTTGAAGAAAGTGGTTCATATCGATGGGAAGATGCAGTTCTTAAAATATGACCACACCTTTCCGTTACATCCTGTATAGAACAAAAACTCCTAACTAAATAAAACTTAAAATCTGGCGTAAAAAAATTCCTCCGCATCGCTGTCTACTGGAAGTGTACCCAAAAGACTGGCGGAATTGCCACGTTGTATGGCAATGCTTAACCTCTGGCCGAGGAAAAAGCCAGCCCTTGGGTCACGCGAAGCGTCAACAAGGCGTTTAGATAGATCTTTAAATACTAAATGAGCACTTGGACCACACGACCCAAGGTTTTCAACCCCAAACTGCTCGAAAATGTAGCTACCGACGAGGTTGCTATATTTTCGCCATTTGAGGTTTACCGTAGCCGCAGCGGCAGCACCGGCACAGCACGACGAACTATTAAGATGAGATGGCGCAAGAGTATCGGCACATGTAGCGTTCCACACTAAAGGCCTAAATAGTTAGATATCTATATATCCTTATATATAGATAGATTTAATTTGCAATATTCGTATGTAAGTTGTCCGCTTATAAATTTGCAAAAAATTTTACGACCACTTATAGGTTTGCCATAGAGCATACTTATGTAAGTCCAGTGACAGTGATGATCTATCGAGCTGATCTGATGATGTTGCCAAGATGTAAAGACTGGAACTCCCTGATGGCAAATGATAGGATAGTTGGGCTAGCATGTTTTGTTATCATGAGTCCTTTCCATTATACATGATGACGAGGGTCTAAAGAGGCATTTCAAAAAAAAAACTTTCAATATATTTCCAACAATCCACCAAATTTTTATAAGTCCAGTCATGAAGGACGAACAGACTCACTACCGCCTGTATTAGGGAGGACATGACACCTAACCACTCACGAGGAGAGGCCTATTGTCAGATTGGAAGCTCGGTGCGTGCGTAAAATGATAAAGTTGGACCGTATCGAGTGTCCCTACTATTCTCTACACGTTTTGTTGGTTCTATATTGTCATGACACGCTGTCAGTATTTTTGACGACGATCCTGTAAACATTGGTCGAAGAAACAGATGCCAATCTTGATGGTTTCGGTGTTATCTTGAAAGGAGAAAAGAAATAACGTTTATTGGTAGAATTTTAATGAAATATCATTATTTTGAATCTTTTTTGTTATGCCAGATGGATGTCGTTTGCTAAATAATAAACTTGTGCGATCTACCATCAGTTAATATTTTTCCGTGGCATTTGCGGTTGTAAATTCAGTCAATCTGTAAATTAATCCTAGAGCCCATGGATCTATTTCTGTTAGTAATAACGATTGTAATTTCAAAATAATTAAGAAAATCTGGCACGTAAATAAGGACTTCTACACTTCTTTTTTGTGGCTTGGGAAATCATCCAATGACTTCTTCCGCTCTGGGTGGAGCGGGAGGGCGTGTCAGACTCTTACTGACTAAAACCCACCCCTGTTGCTACACTCGATTTTAAAAAGACATCGCAGTAGAAACGGACATTTGAATTTGTCCGCCTTTACTTCGGAGCTTTGACAAATGATTGAAACGTAATAAAAGTCATCTGTCACCTGTCAATCGTGAATTTTTACTTTCTCCTAATAATAATCCTTTTATTTTTTTAAATTATATATTTCACGTGGTTTGAGAACTAAATAAATGATTTAACTGAAATAAATAGCTAAAGTTTGGTGATACGAGTAGATAACTCATTTAGTGAAATATGTAAATTGATAAATTTAAAGTAAATTTGGTTAAAAAAAGCGAAATACTGATTGCATGTTGTTGAGATTTTCTTTAAATATCCAGATATGTATTACTGGAGATTGTTATCTTAGTTATTCGATATTTTAGATAACGTAGAAATGGATATTAGGCACATGTCTCCTTCTACTTACTTCTTCTTCTTTTCAAAGTAAAAAAGTACATTTACATTATTTCAGTAAAACAACGATATAGTGATTCATTCTTTTATAAAAGCAATGAAGAAGGTTATTTTAATGCATCATAGAAAATTTCATGTTAATCAGTCTACAACTCTCAAAATAGTCACAATGTTTTACTAAATGTGCTCTCCTATAAAATTGCGATTTTGTAGATGTCTTCTTCTACTTTGCTGCCACCGATATTAGAACTAGCTTCTGCCAGCGGCTTTTCCCGCGTGGAATTGGTACTTCCCCTGTTATGAACTTTCAACCCCTTTTTCACGGTTTTAAGGGTTGTATTTCGTAAAACCCTTTCTTAGTAGTTAGATACTCTTCACAAAGAATACACCCTCCAAATTTCATGTCTCTAGGACCAGCAGTTTAGGCTGATATATCAGTCAGTTAGTCAGTCCAGGACTTTGAATTTCATATGAATTTTATATTTCATACATTTTATATATACCGCCCGCGGCTTCGAGTGAAAAATTTAATTGTAAATTTGGGTGGTATTTTCAGAGAATAACACGTTAAAAAAACACTGTAGGAATCAAAATCCAAAATATTAACATTAATATTAAGCTGAGAGCCAGAACTTTTTGAACGTCAAAGTTCTACATTAAGACAGTCCCAAAACTCCTGCTCTTTTTATTCCAAATAATTTTGATGGATATTGTTAATCCATTGCTTCATTTGTTCGAAAAATTTGTCTGCTCAACAACTTCAATAATGCAATTAATGATGTTGAATTCTCATAATGAAAACCATTGTTACTGATAGTGTGTTAAGTAATTACCCCGCTGGTCATCATCAGACTTTCAGAATAGATCATGTGGAAGCTCCCGTGCTCAATTAGGTAAATGTTGAAAGCTGGGTCATCCTAACTATTTCTGTTATAGAGAACCGATAACCACTTACCTGGTCATCATCAGACCTTCGGAATGTATCATGTGGTAGCACCCGTGCTCAATTAAATAAATGTTGAAGGCTTGTAATGTAGTGGCGTTACAATCACACCTTATACAATTAAACATTAAGAAAAAACGACAGTAACCAAAAGCCACTAAGTCAATTAAAGAAAAACAAAACCAATATTAGTTAGCTGGCAACATTCGCTGTCTGTGGCGGATGTAGCATCTGTCAATGACGATGAGCATAAGGCCGCACAGGCGGAACTCAGCCTACTTTTTGTTTTTTATTCGGGCTGCTGGCGAAGATTCGCATTCTCATTGTACCATCGAACACCTTTGAGACTTCAACCGTGATCTTAGCCAACTCAGGCAGCAGCAGTTTACATTGGCAAATTCTTGCCAACCATACGTAAATTCTGTGAGAACTAACCCCGATCTTGGGTAAGTGTTGAGACAGCATTCAATTAGCTTTGTTGCATTTTGTGTTCCTAATTTGTATATAAATTCTTTCCAGAACATGTTCTTCCTACGTCTTGGATTTTTTCTTAAGTTTCTATTGTAAAATCAAGGTAAAATAAAATTGTTGTATTATCGAAACCACGCCTTCCGCGTCGTTAACTTTCTAAGGTCTATGCTAAAACGTCTGATTGTGTCAACCACACCGCCTTGTTAGCGTACGTACAGCCGCTTTGCTCATGCCTGAGTGTCACAATCAGCGGAGAAGATCATCGGCCACATTAAGACATGCTCGACATTATTTTCCAGGGTCCCAGATTCGGCATCCCAGACTCGGAATCCCGAAATCGGAGGGAAAGTTTGGAGCCCTTCGTTCCGAGGACGCACCTACATCGTCCACTATCGCGGCTATCCTGCTGCAGAACCTCGTGCCATCACCACCAGGCAACTCGCTGTATCACGCACTACGCCGGGTATTTATTAACCCGCGTGTCTTCTGCAAGCCGTCTCCGAGCCGGCACGACCACTTGCCGGCCGACGCCTCCTGGCTCCTGCAGACTCTACGAGCCAACGCGCCCCACTCCGGGTATCTATCTACCCGCGTGGCCTCTGCGAACCCTCTCCGAGCCAGCGCGACCATCTGCCGACCGACATCTCCGGGGCGAACGTAACGTGGCACACGCCGAGTCTTCCCTCAACAGGCTGAGCTAGGACAGTACCATGCAATCTCCCAGGGGGGAAAACAATTTTGTGACTAAAAACCTTCCCACGCCCTTTCTCTAATATATTTTTTTATGCTGACCGATGTACGTGTTATCATTTTCTTTCCACGTTACCTTCCTATGTCACAAGCTAGGTCACCCTAACTATTTCCGTTATGAAGAACCGATAAGAGCTTACCTGGTCATTATCAGACCTTCCAAATGTATCATGTGGTAGCACCCGTGCTCAATTAGATAAATGTTGAAAGCTAGGTCATCCTATTTCCGTTATTGAGAACCGATAAGCACTTCCCTGGTCATCATCAGAACTTCAAAATGAATCATGTGGAAGCACCCGTACTCATTTAGATAAATGATTCAATTCTGATTTCTTGGTAGTTTGGGAATCTATACCGCTCAGGATTCCAACCCAGGAAACTCTTCTTCATGATTTTGGTCTCCTGGTGGTTTGTGAAGCTATAGCGCTTAGGATTGTAGCTCTGAAAATATGTCTTCATGATTCTGGTCTCCTGGTACTTTGCGAGTCTTTACCGCTCATGATTCCAGCCCTGAAAATACTTCTCATGTTTCTGGTCTCCTGATCTGGATTTCTACTTCTACCTTAGCTTTCGCTAAGTCTTGCCATTTATCGGAGTAAAAGGTAGCCATGGATTAATCCAGGCTATGACCTGTGCAAAATTTTATTCAAGTCCCTTTAGCCGTTTCTGTGTGATTGACACCCAAACATATAAACTGTCGCATTTATAATATTAAGTAGGATATCCAACCTGAAAAAAGTATTGCAATAATAATAAAATTGTTCCCATTTTTTATTAATTACCTGGGTAATTAATAAAAAATGGGAACAATTTTAAACAATACCTGGTATTAGTTTTAAGTTTCAGGTTTTAAAAAAATGGAAATAATAAGATTTTTCACACACACCGGTTTTCCCCTTTTCACTCCGAGATAGGCGATTATGAAAAATTTATTGGACTCGTTAAAATTAAGTAATTTTAACGGGTTCAAACAATTTAAACTCGAAAACTCGAAAATTAACTCGAAAATTGGTATATCAGTCTAAAAGTAACTTTACTTTTAGACCGATATACCAATTTTCGAGTTAACTGAAGCAAGCAAAAAATTATTCCCTCAAAATTTCAACACCCGTTTTCACCCCTTTATGAGGTGATTTTCGAAAAATTAAAAGATAATAATATGTCATTCTTATTTTTAATCAAGATTATTCGTGCCGAATTTAACTTTATCGGACCAAGCATTAAGATTATACCATACAAACGTTAATACCCTCTAAACCCCCATTTGGGGGTAGTTTTGGCAAACTAATTATGTCAAATCTTATTATTTACTTAGAGACACGTTTCTTCTAAATTTCAAGTTTTAAAAATCAAACGGTAAGATTTTTCATACAAACTTCCATCCCTCTTTACTGGTGGAATTCCCAAAAATTCTACCTAAGTGGATGCCTACACAGTATAAGTTATCTATGTGCAAAATTTCAAGTCCCTAAGACCAGCGGTTTGGGCTGTGCTTTGATATATCAATCAGTAAGTCAGGACTTTGAATTTTAAATACATATATATAGATAGATAGATAGAAGACTAGCTTCTAACAGCAGCTTCACCCGCTGTGGAATTAGCCCGAAACGCCAAAATTTGTATGTAGTACATACAAATTTTGGCGTTTCGGGCTATAATCTATCTCTGTGCCTAATTTCATCCAGACCCGTTCAAATGTTCAGGTGTTATTTTTTTTTTTTGGGGTTCGGAAATCATCCAATGACTTCACCCATTCTGGGTGGAGCGGGAGGGCGTGTCAGACTCTTACTGACTAAAACCCACCCCTGTTCCTTCCCTGCCTGAGTGCCCAGGGGTGCGGTAACTCATTTTCAGAATTTATCCGCTACCCCTAGGCATGCAGGCACCGGCCACGTTGGGCAACGTCAGTGGTGACTGACAACATCTCCTTGAGGCGCGCGTGGTACACTACGCGCCGTCGACTCACGGGCCAGGTGCTGATCGGACGGCGAGCTACCCACTGCTCGCCGTCCGCAGGCCCGGGTCTACGGTGGCCGGAGATCGTCTCGCGACGTCCTACGCCCAGTACGCCCAGTATCTCTCCTGCAGTGGTAGCGGCCGGGGCCGTGAGGGCCACTCCGTTGAGCTTTCCTCACGCATCCCGCCTCCGCCTTCGCGAGCATTACTGCTTCGCAGAAGGCTGACACTGCCTTCCATTCCTTCTCGCTATGTACCACGGCCTGGACCAGGGCCGGCCGCGAGAGGTCGCCAAACGTTCAGGAGTGATTGTGTAACAAACATTCATTTTTCCATCCATCTATCCATACAAACTTTCAAATTTATAATATTAGTGGGATCTTGTGTTGACATTAGTAAACCTCATGTCAACTGAACTCAGTTGACATGAAAACGTGTAACTACTACGTTTCCTTATTTCTTTATCCAATCAGACCAGCTAAGATTACATACGACAGAAAATTGGGGTTTCAAAAAATTTATGATTCTGTTATAATACTCTTATTGAAAGATGTCACCGCCCACGCTCTATCTTTCACTCCTTCCCACTCGTAAAGGTGTCTATTCATAGTCAACGTGATACGGATTACAATACATAGAGATAATATCACAGAGCACGGAATCACAGCGCCCTCAGCAACTAGACCCTCTATATGGAGATGATTGCTACATTGTGATGTGAGGGCAATTGCCCACGTGTATCAAACGATATTTTTCAACACATTTATTCGAAAATATTAAGTATTACTTGATAAACATACAAATAATTGTGAGAATTGACTCGCGGATTTTTTTTCATGCGGCTTGGCTGGCCTTCCCGGCGACCAGTGTGGACTGGCGGGTGACCGGCCTGGTAATATAATAAATTATGACGGGGCTAGTTTTTTATGTTTTTTAATAGAGATGAGTTTGCTCTTGAAGCGTCAAGAGCAAACTCATCACAGTCTAGGTCAGAGGTGACAGATACAGAGTCGACGATGGAGCGAGCTTACCCAGAGGAAGCCTGTGCACTGGTTACCGCATTTATCTGCAAAAGTGCGAAATACACTATATTGCAAGCTTAAGGCGCAGTTATTTGACTTTTAATGGTTTTTAATTGAACATCACCTCAAAACGACTAGTTTTATGTCTTTGAAAAACTATATTTGAACTGAGAATATTTGAAATTATATTTTTATAACATAATGTGATTAATTTGTAAAGTTATGTCTAACGCGGATAAAAGATTGAGAATCACGCAAAAACTATAAAGCGTATTTTTATGAAATCTTCACCGTTTTAAAGATAATTTAATTATTTTTAATTTAATCTCAGCGTTTTATTTTAACACCTGTCGTTTTATGTGTAATAAATTAATAATGCGTCTAATTTCGGACAGTGCTCCTTGAGAGGCGAGTCCTATTACTTACTGGGTGGACGTACAACGCGTTACGTAAGCTCAGCACAGAACACGCAAGCTAACCACTCAAGGTCATTGGCAGCTAATAGCGCCTTAAAAGCAGTAGGCGTAGGAGCAGGGTTTCGAGAAGTGTGTTTATAAATCGATTTTAAATCGCGAGAGCGCTAGTTTCTATCACAGCCATAGTCAGAATTATCACGGGCCGTCAATTTTTATGAGTAAAACTTGACCTTCACTGACACGCTTGGTTTGTAAGGAAAGTTTTGACTATGACATTTCTTTTAAACACACATATAATACTCGTAGCTTCAGTTGTAACTATGTAAACAAATTTTAGAAGTTAAATTTGACCTACTTCCTGATTTCTGATTAAGCTGAAATTTTGCGTACATGTTCAGTTTGGATGACAATACATGACTAGCTAAGTGACGTTATTCTAAATTCAAAATGGCGGACTCCCAAAGGTGGCGGACTAGTTATTTTGTATGTGTATGGTAAGGGTATCAAATGAAAGAGTTTACTAAGAAGAACACCAAAAATAAAAAAAGAAAGCTTGTTTTTTAGTACTCGTCGGTGGAAGCGAAGGAAGGAAAAAAGAATGAAAGGAAAGAAACACATCCCTCCGCCCGGAGGGGTCTGCCAGACTCTTACTGACTAAAACCACACGGTATTCTGCAGTTATCTTTGGCCAGGGGCTGGAACGCTTGCTCATTTCGTCACGCTCCCCCGGCCATGTATTGGTCCCCGTCACCCTCTGCGGTAATTTCCACCTCTGACACTAGCTGCCTAGGCGTCTCCGTACTCTGTAGATAGGACCTTATCATTCTTATCACGTTCATCTATAGGCTGTTGTATTTTCACGGCACGTCTGCTATACTTTTGACGTCGGTTGTAAACATAAGACCGACCTGAAGGCAGTACGCTGTATCTAAACATGAGCCCTTAAATGTGGGTATAAGGTATATTGTTATGGCAGAGTGTATTATTTTTAATGGTTATTATTGCCTTTAGTTTTTGGTTTAGAGTTCGCGAATTTTCCCTACAAAAATGATGTGTCAGTGTCTTCTTTTATTAACCGACTTCAAAAAGAGGAGGTTCTCAATTCATTTGTATGTTTTTTTTATTTTTTTTTGTTACGCGATATCTCCGCCATTAGTGAATAGATTTTGATGATTCTTTTTTTGTTTGGTAGGCCGTACTTCAGAGGTGGTCCCATATAAATTTTATCGAAATTGATTCAGCACTATTTGATAAAATCAACATAAACAAAAAATATGTATACACAGATGACGTTTTGGTTGTCTCCAAATGTTCAAATTCCATGTTATTAGTGTGACGTAAGCTACGTGTGAAGTAAAAAAATTACAACACGTACCTCAGTCAACATAAAAAAAATATATTGTGAATAGAGAAAAGGGCGTGGGAAAGTTTGTAGTCACAGATATCGCACTCCCTGGGAGATGGCACGGTACTACCCTGGCTCAGCCTGGTGACGGATGACTCGGGGGAGCCGTGTTGCGTTCGCCCCGGAGATGTAGGCCGGCAGGTGGTAGCGCCGGCTTGTAGGGTCGACGGGAGCCAGGAAGAATCGGCCGGCAGGTGGTCGGGCCGGATCGGAGACGGCTAGCAGAAGCCACGCGGGTAAATAAGTACCCGGCGTGGAGGCCGCCGTTGTGGTAAGTGGCCTAGTGGTGACAGGACGAGGCACTGCGGCAGGATGGCCGCGATGGAGGACGATGCAGGGGCGTGCTCGGAGCGTAGGGCTCCAAATATTCCCCTTCCATATTCGGGTTTTCTGAATCTGGGAGCTTGGACCTGGTACTCGGAATCTGGGACTCCGAATTTGCGACTCCGAATCTGGAACCCTGGAAAATATTGTTCAGCGTGTCATACAGATGGCCGATGAACTTCTCCGCTGATTCTGACACACAGACATGAGCAAAGCGGCTGTACGTGCGCTAATAAGTGTGGTTGTCAAAATCAGACGGATTTTACAAAGGTGAGGTGAAAAAGCACGATGACATGCACATTTGAGTGTAGCAGCAGGATATGCACAAGTCAAGAATCGCATAGCAAAGGCCTTATAAAGTAAACCACGCGGAAGGCGTGATTACAATAATACAATAGTTTTATTGTAGGTTATAAACCTTCATTTTACAATGCAAAGAAAAGAAAAATGCAAGACATAGGAAAAACCTGTTCTGGAAAGAATTTATATTAAATTAGGAACACAGAATGCACAAAGCTATTTGTATGCTGATTCAACACTTACCCGAGAACGGGGTAGATCTCACACGACTTACTAAGGTTGGCAAATATTTGCCAATGTAAACTGCAACTGCCAGAATTTAGCGGGAGGTTCACGGGTGAAGTCTCAGAAGTGTTCGACAGAACAAGAGAACGTGAATACTCCGCCAGCAGTTCGAATAAAAAAGAAAAAGGATCCACGCCGCCCGAGCGGCCTTTTTATATCTACGCCGTCATTGACAGATGACAACGAATCCAAAGACAATAGTGTTGTCAGCAAACTAATATTGTTTTTTATTCCTAATATTGAAATAGTGGCTTTTGGCCACTGTGGTTTTATCCTTATGTTTAATTTTAATTGAGATTGTAACGCCACTACGTTACATTAGGGTTATCCATTCGGGAATAATTTTAATATTTAGTTTTACTTCTGGGGTATAATAACTAAAAAGTAAAAAATAAAAAGACTTATTTACAAAAATACAACCGACTTCTAAAAATTGCAAAATAACTTAATTTCGGCAGTCGGTGTCAAATAACAAAGAAACCAAAAAATACGAACACCAACTTCCGAAATTAAGTTATTTTGCAATTTTTAGATGTCGGTTGTATTTTTGTAAAAAAGTTTTTTTGAAAACTATATTCTTACTTGCCACTGTATATCGGGTGTAAAAAGACAGTTTTCGAAGCCGAAATCCACATATTTTACCCATTATTTGGATAATTTCCACTAGACCATAACTGGGAAACCACTGGTTCTGGAGATATTGAAGGTCAAATTCGCAATTTTTTTTTTACTTTTTACGAAAATGAATTCTAAGTGTTATTACTAAACTTTTTTCCAAACAAATATTATGTGAATTTTCGTATTTTTTTTCGAAATTTCGAAAATACGAATTTGCAGTTACGAAAACGCAATGAATATCATACAAGTTCGACAAGTACCTACGTGGCTTAGAACGAAGGGGTGGGGTTTAACTCCACTTGCCTGTGCTCGCATTACATTGCGCGGAATAAAAAATAGTTTTATTTTTCATACCTAAAAATAAAAGTCGTTTTCCAGCAATAATTTTTGCGCAAAGCTACTTTGTTAGATGTAAAGTATGCGTAGTTGACGGCTATGTGATGTGTCTTTTTACACCCTGTATAAATGCGAAAGTTTGTATGTTTGGCTGTCAATCACACAAAAACGGCTGAAGGGATTTGAATGAAATTTTACACACAGGTAGGTCATAGCCTGGATTAACTAACACAGGCTACGTTTTACCACGGTTAACGAACAGCGGCCTTCAGTAGAAAATAGGATAATTGTACACTTAACATCCATACATTGAACAGACTGGAATGTAAAAGTAAAGTTTAAAGCTTGGTTATTCACTTTGGACTATACTGAAACAAAATCACTTCTAATATAATATTCCAAATCTGTACACAACGTACAAAACGTATATTTTCTAATATACTGCCTCCCAAGATACAGGTTTTTACCTAGTTTGGGAGACAGCATGCTTACTTCTATTAAATTAACTGTACTTGTTCTAGCTATTAAGACTCAGATAATTTATAGTTGTGTTCCAAATAAAAGTTATTATTACTATTTCGTTTATTGATTGTCTGTACATATAAATTATTATTTTAAATATTTCTTAAAAACACACAAATAAAAAACATTTACAATTATAAAAAAATAGTTGTCCGCCGGTGTCGGGAACAGGGTCCAATATTACTATTATGTCGTTTATTATTATTATTACTTTCACACAGGCAAAGCCGCTGGCAAAAGCTAGCTGTTCATGAAATCAACGTCGTCTCATTCATTCTTCAAATTACACAAGAGTGAGAACACAAAGTGTATCTGTGTATAGATACTCCAACCGTGACAACATATTCTTCCTCCATTCCAAAGAAATCAGAATTTATCGTACAATTCATTTAAATGTGTACATTACTTCCTGTAATTGACAAATTGTATCATTCTGCTCTGCTCAATTTACATTTTCCAAATGTCCAATTAATTTTAATTTATTTGACTAGCCTCTCGGGGTGATTTATTTATATATTCCACAACGAAATGAGGTATGTCATAATCGGCATACTTCATCATCAGCCTTTTAATGTCCTCACTGCTGGGGCACAGGCCTCCTCTCCGTGAGAGGGTGTGGGCCGTAATCCACCACGCGGGCCAATGTGGGTTGGTGGATGTCACATGTCTTCGAATTTTTGGTTTTAGGACTTGCCTGTTTCCTCACGATGTTTTCCTTCTCTACACTACTCTACACAAAGTAAAGCCTGTGCTACACTCTTTAAAACCGAACTAAAACCAAGGTAACCTTGAAAAGAAGCGAGTGGGGCGTTGCCGTCTACACGGTTTAAAACAAACTCCAAACCTCAGTATTGGTTCGCAACGCACGCCTTTATACTAAGGGCGGTTAGAGGTCATACTACTACATTTGGTTTAAAACCACCGCTCACACTGTTTTAAACCTGTTTGAAACAGCTGTTTTAAGCCGTGTAGCAGGTCCTTAAAGCACCTGCCTGGGTTTGAACTCACGACCTACAACTTGTAGGTCGCGGCCGTTAGCACTGGGCCACCACTGCTAATCGGTATACTTAATATTCCTATTTCGTCGAACAATTTTGAATCAATCTCATCTGCTGAATGGGAAATCCTTTGTTTCAAAGATCCTTCGATTGTGGACTTAAAATGTTTACTGTACAAATTATAAAACACTAGCGACTCGCCCCGGCTCCGCACGGGTACAAATTATAAACACAAACTTTCCTCGTTTATCACTCTTTCTAGTAGCAAAACCCGCATTCAAATCCTTCGCATGGATTAGGAGGAGTAAGCGGAGAAACAGACAGACAAGGAAAGCTACTTTGATTTATACTATGTAGTGATAGTGAAAGTGATAGTGATGATGAAGATGGTTTACAAAGTACCGTCAAGTCTTTATAGGTTCAAGATAAAGTATAGGATAGTTTTGTATTTCGTAGCTTAGACTTTGAGTTTATAACAAGGTACCTTGATATATAAATATCATCATCATTCTCCTGCCCTTATCCCAATTTATTTAGGGTCGGCGCAACATGTCTTTTTCTTCGATACTCCTCTATCAGCCGTCATCTCTGTAGTCATCCTCTTTTTACCCATATTATCTTTCACACAGTCCAACCATCGTTTCTTTGGCCTTCCTCTACTCTTACAGCCATCCACACCATACAGAAGACTTTCCTCACGACATTTTCTTCATTCCTCCTCATCACATGCCCATACCACGACAAACGATTTCCACACAACTTTTCAGTCAGCGGTGCCACTTTCAGACTTCCTCTTATGTACTCATTCCTAATTCTATCCATGCGCGTAACACCACACATCGCTCTTAGCATTCTCATCTCATCTGCATGTAATTGCTTTTCATTCATCCCTTTTGTGGCCCAACATTCTGAACCATACAAGACAGCAGGTATATAAATATGGTAGATGATATCTATGGAACAGCTTTAGTGAAAAGGAGTTATGTAGAATAAAATAAAATGGTACACAAAAGCGCAAAACTCAAAAAGCAAAACTCAAAGCAGCTCAGCTACTAGCGGAGCTGCTTTGAGTTTGGCTACGCGGATATCGTTTATTTCAAACTATTGAATCGCCCTGGTTTCGCAGGGCTGTATTTTTTTCTCCAAATTCTCTGTCACATAACCTTGTTCTGACAATTACAAATACAACATAAAATGAAATTACAAAAACAACATAAAAATAAATAACTAAGCTAAAATTAGAGAATCACTATCTTTTACTAAAAGGCAGTGCGAGAAAAGGACGACTGTAGCTATGAACTAAGTTAGAGATGTCAAACTAGTTTACACGTTGCACTTCACCGTGTTTTTAATCGACATGTTTTTATGTGTACCCTTAATTTGTATGAAAGTATTAGTTCGACTAAATTTGACAGCTCTAATTTACGTCCGTCTCTTTCTTGTTTTATTATAGAGAAAAAGATAGGAATAGCCTAAATTAAGTTTTGTTCGTGCACAACAGAATCCGGACCACTGACTGGTATATGAATTCATTAACAATAACAGTTTCGTAAGACTTGTCTTGAATATCATTATCAAATCGTGCAAATCATATTACTTTTATTGTATTCCAGTTAAAAGTCTAAACAAATGTCAAAATAAACATTTTACAGATCCAGGTACCTATCTTATTATTCATACAAGAGCAGTATCGATTTATCACCTCCAGGAAGGCACAGATGATAGCTACTATAGAATTACGATCCGATCGAGTGCGGACCCTCTCGATTCCGAGAATTGCATCGAATTGAATGAATACTCGATGCTATGCGAGATGGGTTCGCTGACCTGGCTGTTATGAATGGTATGAAAGCTGTACGGGAATTTCGTGTTAAACTATTTAATTTGGCGTTATAACTATTTTATTTGGCGTTATATTGGTTTGGGATGAAGTTCTTTTATAAATGATGGTTTTTAATTGTTTGATTGAGATTTTTAATTAAAAGGAGCTAAACTCCTAAAATTTAAACGAAACAAAACTTTTTTTATAAAAAAATAGAACCAACTTCCAAAAAAAGTGCAAAATAACTTTTCGGAAGTCGGTGTCCTGGCTCCTGGTTTTGTGTCTTCGTTTTTTTTTTGACACCGACTTCCGAAATTAAAGTTATTTTGCACTTATTTTGGAAGTCGGTTCATTAGTTGTGGTTTGCCATTAAACTGTATCAACAATTCATAGACATACGATAGCAACAATCGCGGTTGATCTGCTGTTAATTTTTGAAGAGTTCCGTTGCCTGTCTCCGAAACCTATTATCAGATTTATATGAAATTTAAATGGGACCATTTCGAAACAAACCCTTTTGAACAAAAAAAGAATTTTGCAAATCCGTTAATAAATGACGGAGTTATGCCCGAACATACATAAAAAAAAAACAAAAATACAAACATCTGAATTGATAACCTCCTTCCTTTTTGAAGTCGGTTAAAAATAGTTGTATTTTCATTTGTGTGAATGTTTAGGTTTATTTTTGACCATTTTTTGTTCACGCCTCTCCGTATTTTGATGACATTTTGAACACAGGTAGACCATGGCCTGGCGTTGACGGAGGATATTTTTTTAGCCCTGTAGTACGTTCCTGCGGGAAAAATAATTTCACGCGAGCGTAATTGCTAACAGAAGCTATTACCTATAAAATTTATTATTTTGATGGCTTTATAATTTCGATTAATTGTCATTAATATAAGAATAAATATTTCATAATAAAAATATTAATATCGTTTTAATAAACATGGTGAATAGGTCTAAAATGGTGTTTAGGGCTACCCATAAGGTCACCTTTGTATGAAAACTTATACAAAGAATTTTCACAAGCTAGATGAATGGCGTGAATTTGTGTAGGCTAATTATGATGCTGGGGTCCGCATGGACCTTCCGGTACGGAATCCTTCAGTTACGGAACCCTAAAAAGGCTGAAGATGATGCTGATAATTCACAAGAGTCCATAACTTATTAAGTTTAGAAAACCATAAAGCGAAGCTATAATGCTCGATAACACTTTCCATTACGTGTATGATGTATTAGTTCCCTTATTCCCTACATGCACAAGTTCGCCTTTAAACTTGCACACGTCGTTACCACTTGCAAGCGGTTTTGCTAGCTAGTTCCAAAACATATTATAACTTTGTTTAGTTCCGGCCACGATAGGCATCCTTCTCGGAGTTTTGAAACACTTTACGCACCTAGAGATGGTTGACGGAGCAAAAAGTTTGCTAATTCAAGTGGCATGGTCTGGAAGGTAAGGACCTGAAGTTCTAAGTTAGCTATCGAAATCTGTTTACTAAAGGGGTTTCTGCAGTTAAGAACGCGTTTAATTTTTTTTGAACACGTTTAACGTATGCTGGCTATTCCCAAGTTTGTACAAAAAAAAAACTATTATAGCGGCAGGTAGTAGTAGGTGCTAGTGGGTCCAGCGGGTCGCTGTAGTGTGTGAAAAGCACACCGCAGCCCTGGAATAGGCAACTGATGGAACACGGGTGGGGTTTAGTCAGTAGTCTGACACGCCCTCCTGCTCCACCCAGAGCGGGAGAAGTTATTTAGTAATTTCCCACCCCCAGGTATGGTATAGAAACTCCTTCGTCCTTGCATCTCTATGGTGGGCTGCTAAAAAATTATTAGCGACAGCCACCAAGAGACTTCACTGGTCTTAGAACGGTAATTTCTGACGGGCAATAAAATAAACTACAAAAGTTTTCCCCTTAAAAGGAAGTTTTTAATTGCACCTGACCCACCCCGAATATGCTACGAGTATATTTATTTACAAGTATTTGTTATCACCAATTTATTTACATTTTCAATAATTTGTTCCCCGCTGAAAACCAATTACATCCAACAAGCTCGATAGCTGGCGTTGCCGCGTTTAAATGCGTGCTATGGTTTCGTTATCTAAAGTTATAAATATAGTGCGGAGTTTTCAGTTGCAGTCATCCAAACAAACGGATAGACGTCACATTAAAACTAGCTTTTGCCCGCGGTTTTCATCGAAAATCCATTTATTTTTGTATTGTTACGTTACGTTATGGGAAGCAGTCTCCTCCTTCTGCGAAGCAGTAATACTCGCGAACGAGGAGGCGGAACGGGTGAAGGAGACTCAAAGGAGTGGCCCTCACGCCTCCAGCCGCAGCCACCGCAGGAGACGCCTTGGAAGTGGGGGGTCGCTAGACGATCTCCGGCCACCGTAGACGCGAGCCTGTGGACGCGAGTAATGGATAGCTCGCCGTCCGATCAGCACCAGGCCCGATAGTCGAGGGCGCGTAGTGTTCCACGCGCGCCTCAAAGAGATGTCAGCCACCACTGACGGGGCCCATCATGGCTGATGCCTGCATGTCAAGGGGTCGCGGATAAGTTCGTAACAGATTTACCGCGCCTCTGGGCACTCAGGCAAAGATGGAATAGTGGTGGGTTTTAGTCAGTTAAAGTCTGACACTCCCGCTCCACCCAGAGCGAAAGAAGTCATAGGATGATTTCCCACCCCCAAAAAAAAAACGGACAGGTGTGGTCATATTATAAGAACTGCTTCAGCCCAAGGATACGAACAACTTTCTCAAAAGATCATAGCTAAGGGGAGGAATAACAAAAGTAGTAGGTTTTACAGCTTTTCTGTAGAGAATGTCAAAATATCATATTTTCTCTCAGATAAATGTTATTTAGCCATTGAAAAGTAAGCCCATATACATACACTTCATAGCTAACTATCATAAGTCCGTACTCAAACCTAAAATAATTTCCTCATTACCATATAATGACGTCACTCAACAAAACGTGGGCCGTCAGCAAAACAAAAATAAAGCCTATTACCCACAGTTGCGAAGCCCCCGCGTATCCACATCTGTTGAACAAATTAGTTGGGAGTGTTCTAACGAGCAGACGATGCTTGTGGCGTCCGTGAAATACGTTTTCTGGGCTAAGTATGAAGGCCCTACCATGTGTAATTTGCCGATTTTTATAATTAATTTATTTATTGAAACTTTGTGTAACAAATATTCAAAGGTGAACTTAATGCCTTAGGCATACTCTACCAGTCAACCAAGAGTGGTGGAGAGATAATATGGCATTATTAAATAGTAAAATAGTATTATTAATCCACCAGGCCCCGGAATAACAGTCACAATAAAAACCTATTGTTGCGTCCCCGATGTGGGGCGCGCGGGGCCTGACGGCCTGACTATTTTAAGTACGGGTAAAACGCCTGTTTATTATTTTTTGAGAAACTATTGTAATTAGGTTTTCGTTACTCTGAAAATCGTCAGCTAAAATAATAAAAATATTAAAAAAAGGTAATGGACAGATCTATGGCCATTATAGCAATTCTAACTATAACTATAAACAAAAATATTATAATTTGCTACGAGTATCATAAAGATCTCAATATAAGCGCTAAAAGACATTTTTTTTTGTGATCTCAATAGAATCGTTAAAAGACTTGAAACCAAATAACTGGCAGCGTAATTTTATTTCAGAAAAAGTAGAGTTTAGTGTTCATAAAATTCAGAAATGATCTCCAGTATGTCTTTTCATTTGAATCTGACATTAACAGATTGTGTTTCCAGGCTATCCGCTAGTATATCCGGGCCTGAGGACGGCGAGTAGTGGGTAGCTCGCCGTCCGCTCAGCACTAGGCCCGAGAGTCGACAGCGCGTAGTGTTCTACGCGCGCCTCAAAGAGTTGTCAGCAAAACATGACGGGGCCCGTCATGGCCGATGCCTGCCCAGGGGTTGTGGATAAATTTGAAACAGAGTTATCGCGCCCCTGGGCACTCAGGGCAGGGAAGAAACGGGGTGGGTTTTAGTCAGTAAGAGTCTGACACGCCCTTCCGCTCCACCCTAGAGCGGGAGATGTCATTGGGTGATTTACCACCTCACAACAAAAAAAATAATCATCGAAATCGGTCCCTTAGGCCCGAATTGATTACCTCAATAACTTGGACTTTGGTGATAATGTTTATTATTATGTATATTTTACTAATATTTGATACGGAACCCGAAATGTGCGATTTTTTTTTTTTAAGTCTTACAAGAAATTGCCAGGCTATTCAGCTATCAGTACCAATCCCCTCAAATATTAAATATTATTGCTAGCCATTGAGCAGAATTGTTATTAACATTTAATCTTAACTTAAAAATAAAAACAAAATCAATGAACTAAAAAGTAAGTCACAAAAAAAGAAATAAGTCTAAAAAGTCACAAGAAATTTGACATGCACTTCGCCGGTTTTTAACCGACGAAAAAAAGGAGGAGGTTCTCAATTCGACCGTATATACATGTTTTTTTTTTTTTTTTGTGTATGTTCAGCCCTCACTCCGTCATTTATGAACCGATTTTGATTATTCTTTTTTTATTAGTTAGGGTATACCTCAAGGGTGGTCCCATGTCAAGGAAGTCAGGATCTGACAGTGGAAACCTGATAAAATTGAGAGAAAACCTTGAAAATTGTGGGCACGTTTAGCGTTTCTGTATGTATGTTCGGCCTTCACTCAGTTATTTATGAACCGATTTTGATTGTTCTTTTTTTGTTAGATTGGGTATACCTCAAGGATGATCCCATAATAAGGAAGTTAGGATGTGACAATGGAATCCTCATAAAATTGAGAGAAAACCTCGAAAATTGTGGATACGTTTAGCGTTTCTGTATGTATGTTCGGCCCTAACTCCGTTATTTATGAACCGATTTTGATGATTCTTCTTTTTTTGGATAGGGTATACCTGGGAGGGTGGTCCCATGTCAAGAACATCAGGATCTGATCATGGGATCCTGATAAAATTGAGAGAGAACCTCGAAAATTGGGCACGAATATTGTTTCTGTTTACTTTTCATAACTTAATCAGGTATTTGCATTTAGGAACCATCACATCATGAAACTGAGCTGATGATGGAAACCATAGCTTTCCTAAACAATAGAAGTTAGATATAAAAACTAGTTTTAGCGACAAATACCACTTAATATGGTTTGAAGAAACGACGTCTTTACAGTATTGGAGGTAACCTCAACTGGTCAATATCCTGGGAACTTCATGGAAGGATGGTTATTTCATCAGCTCAGTGGCAAGAGGAATGATAAAGAATTAGAAATTAGCCTCAGAGTGTTACAAGATGATGCGAGCCACAAAAAATCATAAAATAAAAAACTTTTTAACAAAAAAATTAACCGACGAAAAAGAACTAAAAAGCAAAAAATAAATAAAACTTTTAAGTCTTGAGTAATGAGCATATTTACCTACATAAAATATCAAATTTTATATAAACTAATTTTGAGTCGGCGCCAATTAATAAAATGATTAATTACCTACTTACAGCCTTCTTCATTTGTACCTAAGTACTTATAAAATTTAGATATTTAATAATCAGATTGTTGTTTGGCGCCGACTCAAAATTAGTTTATATAAAATTTGATATTTTATGTAGGTAAATATGCTCATTACTCAAGACTTAAAAGTTTTATTTATTTTTTGCTTTTTAGTTCTTTTTCGTCGGTTAATTTTTTTGTTAAAAAGTTTTCTTCTACATAAACTCAAAAACGCTGACAAAGCAAGGATGTGTAGACAATCACATTACATACACATCCAATTGTTTTCAAATATCTCGTTAAACTAAACAAAGAGCCACATTCTCTCGCACATTTGTACAAACTACCCTACTATAGAAATCTTAACTCAGTGTGGAATGGTTAACACGAAACTACTTGTAACACAAGCTTCGGGAAGTTTGCTAATGGTTCCGTACATACTGGATGGGGGTACAAACATGTGTGAAATATGTACGTTTACCTTTGTGTGTGTATCAGTATTGGTGTGGAATGAATTGCTTGTGGTTTGTATCGTAACGTAATCTGTTACGTAAGTTTTGACGATATCCTGAGCATTGTGATTTTCTTTTCAAAGTTTTATATCACACATTGTATTTTTTGTTAATCAAAGTAGAAGCTGTCTTTAAATAAAACTAGCACTCTCGCTTCCTTGTTTATCGCTCTTTCTATTTAGGCCGTACTTCCGGCCAAGTGGCATTGAATAAATAATCGTAGCTTAGAATAGAAAATAAATATTAAAGAATTCAACGTCACGTTGGTTACAAAGAGGATAAAGTATTTTTACGTTGTTAAAACAGGTCTCAGAATGTTTCGTATCCAAAGTAGTAGGCAAAAGTACCAAAAACGGCCGTTTCTGACATACCCGCCGGCCGGTTGAAAACCGCATTAAAATCAGTGGTCTGGTTCAGGAGGAGTTAGCAGAGAAACAGACTGACACGGAAAGCGATTTTATCTAAAAAAAATTATGTTATTTAAAATTGATGAAAAAAAAAGACAGACTTGTGCTAAAAAAACATGTTTATTTTCAATTAAGGGTAGTTTTTTTCACAATTTACATTTCATGAGGACCCCTAATTTGATTTGTGTACTAAATAAATAAATAAATAAATTTCTTCCAATCATTATGGAGCTTGTTTCATCGCGATAGATCATTCAGTTTAAAAGTTACACCGTTTTGTTTTCGTTTGTTTTTTAATATAAAAAAATTAGATTTTTTAAAATAATTTTTCCGTCGTTAAAATTAAGCATAGATTCCCGCATTTCGATATGTGCGCATTGTAAAGACTCACACTGTATGTAGAGGTAGAGAAGATAGAGATATGTACACGATCCAGCCCAGAAATCACAGCTCTATCTTTCCCTGCGATGAAGTTCGATGCTATTACTGTACTCGTACTTACTTAGAATTACGAGGTTGTGGACACAAATAAGGCTAATAAATAAAAGAGAATCTTTATTACAGACAAAAATCTCCTCATCAACCTTCTGCCTTTATCCTTTTTAAGGTTCCGTACGTGAAGGGTTTTAACGGAACCCTATTGCTGTCACTCACGTGTCCGTCACTTTGTTCCAACAGAAGAATTTTTTAACTTCCCATTGACCTATGAACTATTTTACTAAAAAATACGAATATATTGATATCAGATTTTTTCTTTGAAATTCTCTCATTTGGTACGGAACCCTAAATGTTCGAAGTCTGACACGTACTTGGCCAGTTTTTTTACTCATGGATACTCACCGTCTGGCGAGAACGGAGTGCTATGTCAGACTCCAACCAATTACTTACCACTACCATGAGCCGGGGGCCCGGAATACAATTAAATTCACGCGCACCCGACTGGTATCGACCCGCCATTGCTAATGGGTCCCATCACCTAGTGAGAATACACTTAAATTCACGCGCAACCCCGATTAATTTATCAGCACGCACATTACACATTGATTGACTGTAGAGCATTTACTCAAGAGACATTGGTTGCATGTAAACACTTTTATACTAACACGAAATCTGCACAAAACCATGATGAGGCTTCGAAATGACGGCGTTGATCACAACTTCTCAATTTAACGATCTCATCATACGTCATTATCCAAGCTACATAGGTATCTGCCGAACCCCAAGATAACTCATTCGCTGTAAAAGTTATCCGTCACTGAAGCGTACAAAGTGAATCATCTTACGTTATACACAGCTATGGATGGATTATTAGCAAAGTTAGAAATTGTAATTGTTTAATGGATGAAACTTGAGCTGATGGATATTTCTATAAGGAACCCATCCATGATAATTAACATGATAGGGAAGTTGCTTCTGTGAGTCTGTTTATTACGTTTTCAGCGATTTTGAAGATATTTAATAATTATAGAAACCGCTTAAAGTTTGAGGAAAGGCAAAGGTATGTTTGTTTACAGTAACTCAGCCGTTAAATTTTAATGGCTATATTAATTTAGAAAAAAAAAGAAAATGGCGGCAGCCATTTGGTAAGTGTTGTCGGTTTCAGGATTTTGTACCCGAAGAGTCCAAACGCAGCCATATTGCAGTTACTCACGTGTCCGTCTGTCCGTCTGTCTATCGGTCGTCTGTCACACAGGTTTTACAGGCAAACGGTTGGAGCTACAGCTTTCGCAGTATAAACATCTAGTTGACCCAGAGCCATACAAATAGTCAAAAATATATTTGGTACGGAACCCTTAATGTGCGAAGTCCGACACGCTCTTGGCCGGTTTATTACTGTGACATAGTCATAGTCGTATGAAATGTCAAATAAAGGGCTTGAGGAAGCAATTTCAAGAATATAAATCTCTAAGATGTAGTAAAAATATGAGTCATTAATATTATGAACTAAAACAAATGCCACCAACTGCACCAGACTGCTTGAAAAGTAACTTGCTTGGCATTTTTATTAGTTGTTTTATACAGTCTGGTTTATGAACATTTTAAATTTTATTAGTTGTTTTATGAAGTCTGGTTTATGAACATTTTAAATTTTATTAGTTGTTTTATGCAGTCTGGTTTATGAACATTTAAAATTTTTATTAGCTGTTTTATGCACTCTGGTTTTTGAATAATTTAAATTTTTATTAGTTGTTTTATGAAGTCTGGTTTATGAACATTTGAAATTTTATTAGTTGTTTTATGCAGTCTGGTTTATGAACATTTAAAATTTTTATTAGCTGTTTTATGCAGTCTGGTTTTTGAATATTTTAAATTTTTATTAGTTGTTTTATGAAGTCTGGTTTATGAACATTTTAAATGTTATTAGTTGTTTTATGCAGTCTGGTTTATGAACATATCAAATTTTATTAGTTGTTTTATGCAGTCTGGTTTATGAACATTTTAAATTTTAATAGTTGTTTTATGAAGTCTGGTTTATGAAAATTTTAAATTTTATTAGTTGTTTTATGCAGTCTCGTTTATGAACATTTTAAATTTTATTAGTTTTTTTATGCAGTCTGGTTTATGAACATTTAAAATTTTTATTAGCTGTTTTATGCACTCTGGTTTTTGAATATTTTAAAGTTTTATTAGTTGTTTAAAGAAGTCTGGTTTATAAACATTTAAAATTTTATTAGTTGTTTTATGCAGTCTGGTTTATGAACATTTAATTTTTTTTGCTGCGCAATAGAAATGCTCGATTCCTGAGGGATAGGCCACAGAAGCGAAGCCTTAGGAAAATGCTAGTCAAGAATAAATAAAGAAGGCTTTGACATGCAAAATTTTGATACTCTATTCCGTTACATGGAACTTTCCCTACATTAATTCCCAACGAGGAGAAGAGTCGACATTTATAGCATAATTAGACATTCGGCATAGCATTATCAAAGTTTCCTGAAGACTTCAACTTATTTGTACAGTACTTGTTTAAAGTTTTCTTGAGGGTAATGGCGTTATGTACGTGGATTTAAAGTTTAATGGGTTTAGATGAAGATGGTAAATAATTTGTACAGTGTCATCTGAACGACTTTTGTCGCAGGCAAATACTACTCGATGAAAGAAATGAAGTCGTTAAGGCTCTGGGCTTACGCATTATACAGTAATGCACGATTATTATGAAATCGATTGAGGAGCATAAAATCCCATCAGTGGATCGATTCAGAGGCATTTTGGTTCAATACTGTTTGTCTAGAAAAATAAATTAAAACCAAACATTTTTTAATAAGCTTTAGACTCGCGTCATTTGTAATGGAAAGTCTCATTATAACAAAATATACTAGCCCAAATTCAACTGCCCTACTTTTTGTCATCAGGGAGTTCCAGTATCTACATTCCGGCGCCATCATCAATCGGCTCGATGGTATCATAGTATTGCATTGTTACCGGACTTACATAAGTATGCCAAGTTTCAGCTCTATCGGAAACTAACAAATAACCGAAAATGGTTTGCAAATTTTGAAGCGGGTAACTCACTTACGAACATTGTAAGTTAAATAGAAGCTTGTAAACACCTGTACCCTTAGTTGGGACTCACCAAATATCGGAGACGATGTGAAAAAAATGTGTGGAAAAATTAATTCAATTGATATTAAAAAATAAATGGAAGAGGGAAACCGTAGTTTAATAATTACTATTATAATTAGTAACAAAAACGATAAACACGATACACCATTTCATAAAAAAATTACTAATTACAAAAAAAAAAAACCTATCGTACTTCCGCTCTTCAGCCGTCGACTGCAGAGTACGGTTAACAACGCAAAGAGTTTAAAACGAATGAATAAAGCAGAAACAATTTGTAGTGCCCATGCACCGTGCACGCAGTTGGAGAGCATGAGGGCCCTACACGGAACTAATTTGCTATCTGTAAATAGAAAAAAGTGGGAAATGATAGGTTTTGTTTTTATAAGAGTAAAGATTATGCTGGATTCTTTTGTTCTGTGAGGGATTTAGAAATACTGTTTTGATTCAAGGAAATGGGAATATTGTTGAGACTCTTTCATCAGGACCTCTTTAGAGGGTTTAGAACTCATGGCACGTTGCGAATAAAAGAAATTCAAAATTATTTGGATTTTAAAATAAATAAGGCTGTCAGATAGATGGAGGACAACTGTAAGGCCGATAGGCGCGAGTGACTTTAATAGATATGTATAAGTTAATTATTATAAATATATTAAAAAAAAAAAATATAATAATATTACGGTCCAGTAACGTGTTTCTTTTTACACACACCAGAAGTACACACCTTGAGTCTACGTCTCTAGATATTACTATATTCCAGTGATAGAAAAACTTTTTCACAAAAAAAAACAACCGACTTCCAAAAAACTTTTTAACAAAAAAATAGAACCGACTTCCAAAAAAAGTGCAAAATAACTTTAATAACGGAAGTCGGTGTTCCTGTTTTGTGTCTTCGTTTTTTGACACCGACTTCCGAAATTAAAGTTATTTTGCACTTTTTTTGGAAGTCGGTTCAATTTTTTTGTAAAAAAGTTTTTTATTTTTCACTTTTTAGTTGTGGCTCCCCATTAAACTGTGTTAACAATTCATAGACATACGATAGCAGCAATCGCGGTTGATTTTTAAAGAGTTCCGTTGTCTGTCTCCGAAACCCATCATCAGATCTTTTTGAAATTTAAATGGGACCATTTTGGAATAAACCCCTTTCGAACAAAAACAAGAATTTTGCAAATCCGTCAATATATAACTGAGTTATGCCCGAACATACAATAAAAAAAAATACAAATATCCGAATTGATAACCTCCTCCTTTTTCGAAGTCTGTTAAAAAGAAAATACACTAAATATTTAATTTTTTTAATTTTTCTTTTTAGTTGTTATACCCTAGAACTAACACCCCCAATAACATGGAACGTGTAATTTAAACATACCTACTCGTAATTGGAGGAAACCAAAACATCATCTATGTATACATATTTTTCGTTTTTATTCAGTTTTTCAAAAAACGCTGAAGCAATTTCGATAAAATTTATATGGAATCACCTCAGGAGTATGTTCTTTCGGATAGAAAAAGATCTTTGAAAATCGGTTCACAACTGACAGAGAAATCGGTGGACATATGTATATAAAAATAAAAACAGTCGAACATAGAACCTCCTCCTTTTTCGAAGTCGATTAAAAAGAGAAAATAAAAAATAAAAAAATATTTCCAAAAAAATCGCATGCAATTTGTGATTAAACTAAAATAACTGCCACCAACTGCAGCAGACTGCCCTACCCTTTATTTTGATCCCAAACGATCATGGTCACAAAAAAATACGAACACTAACCTAATGACGGCCACAAAGTTCGTTTTTTTTTTTCAAATTTGCTATAGCCTAGACCCCAGACCAATATAATAACATTTAATTTGTTAAAATGCATCCAGCCGTGCAAACATATATACGAGTACTCTCGAAAAACAATACCCTCCTTCTGGGGCAGTCGGGTAAAAATAAGAAACATTTCAAAATAAAATCCACTAATAAAAGCGCATGGTGGACATCCTATCCATACGCACAAAGCGTTTTGAGAAAACATTCATTGTGCGTACAGCTAGGGAGTGGAATTCCCTACCGGAGTCTGTGTTTCCTGATAGCTCCAACCTGGAAGTATTTACTTTAAGTCAAGAGTGAATAGGTTACTTCTAGGCAAGCGTGCTCCATCTTCGACCACATCATCGCTTACCATCAGGTGAGATAGTGGTCAAACGCGTGCCTATCAACAATAAAAAAAAAAGAAAGCAATAGCTCATTTTCTAAATACTAGTGTAACCTTAAAACAGAAGGTCACCAATTTCAAGTAGGTAGCTGTAATAAGTTAATTGTTCGGAATTAAGTATTCAATGTAATTGGCGCACTTATCGTGTAAAACAAAGGCCAAGATGGTGGCTTTTAGATTTAGGATAGCCTTGACTGATTTTATTGAAGCCTGTAATCGTTGGTCATTAAAGATTAAATCGGGGGTCGAAGTTTGAAGTTTGAAAATTATAATAAATTTTGTAAAGCAATGACGAAGAATGTTAAATGAAATGGTAACTATTATAAAGAACTCACACTATCACTGAAATGTTTGTTGATGATAAAATAAACTGCTAGTGTCTGAACGAAGATTCAGTTTCGGTTTCGATCAGTTTCGGCCAAAAAGGGGTCGAATATTCGGCTTCACCGAAACTATAGACTTTAAGCTTATTGTGATAGAGACCTGAATATTCAGTTTGTGTGTAATCAACGCTTCGGTAGGACACTAATACCTACATACTTGCTTATGCTGGAGGCATCGCCCACGTGCAAATATACTTACTACAGGATAAAGAGTAATTATGATAAGTCGTATTTTTTTTCAAAAGCGTTCAGTAATTTAGACGATTGACAAACATAAACATTTACAAGAATTCAAACAGACAGACTTTCACGTTTAAACGAAATAGGATTAGTTATTATAATGAATATTATGATCATACACAGACCTTGCTTACGTGACGAGGCAAATAATCACTTTCCATTAAATGAAAGTCAGTCTTTGTTTAATAACACACATATACTTTTTAATCCTGGTATCACACACACAGCATCCACAAGCTAATTACCAGCTCCCCAAAGCCTTTAAAAGCCACAGCAACGTTGCCAAAAATCCCCAGCAGGCAATATTGCCGCGAACATAAAAAGAGCCTTCAAGTATTAAGCCTCACCGTCAGGCGGTGAGCACATTTCAGCGCTCAAATAACTCTGCTTGGGAAGAATTTAGCAAATCTCCCTTCATAGGGATAATCTGGCGTCTAAAACGAGGGTGCATGGAGCAGTTACGAAAATGGAGTGCTAATACGCAAATACTTTAATCAAATAATTAGCTTTGACAAATTACGCCAAGACACACACATATAATTATCAGTTTCACTTGGCGATTATCCAAAATTTTGATAAATGATATTTATTTTGTAAATATGGTTTAATTAACTCTTTTTCTAGTAAATAAAAATAATACAAACTATTGAGTGATATCTTACTCTGAGCATGATATTGCGTGAGTAAGAATGTGGTTTTGACATTTATAAGAAACTAAAATGCGGTGACGGAGGGTTGAATTTCGAAAAACCCTTTCTTACTTTGCACAAAAAACACACCCTCCAAATTTCATGTCTCTAGGACCAGCTTATCAGTTTAGGCTCTGCGTTGATATATCAGTCAGTATAATATAATATAATATAATATAATATAATATAATATAATATAATATAATATAATATAATATAATATAATATAATATAATATAATATAATATAATATAATATAATATAATATAATATAATATAATATAATATAATATAATATAATATAATATAATATAATATAATATAATATAATATTTATTACGAGTTAGCAGGGGATCCGAAACTCCTTTTCCCTGAGGGTCTCAGGGCGGGAGCAAGGAAAATCACCGGGATTCGTCCCGAGTAGAAATCACCTTTTCAAATACATAATAATATAATATAAGACTCAGGTATAAACATACACATAATTCAAAAACAAGCAGCCATTCATACCGTTACTATTTTGAGCAAAGTACTGGGGGACACAGTATTTATTACGAGTTAGCAGGGGATCCGAACCTCCTTTTTCCTGAGGGTCTCAGGGCGGGAGCAAGGAAAATCACCGGGATTCGTCCCGAGTAGAAATCACCTTTTCAAATACATAATAATATAATATAATATAATATAGGGCCCAAAGAGATAGAAAAACTATGCAAATACCACCTGCTTAAAACTGAAATAGCCCGATTGTGGAATACATCTACAGAAGTAATACCGGTAGTAATAGGAGCGACAGGAATAGTAGCAAAAAGCATTCATAGATATTGTGACAAATTAGACTCAGGTATAAACATACACATAATTCAAAAACAAGCAGCCATTCATACCGTTACTATTTTGAGCAAAGTACTGGGGGACACAGTATTTATCACGAGTTAGCAGGGGATCCGAACCTCCTTTTCCCTGAGGGTCTCAGGGCGGGAGCAAGGAAAATCACCGGGATTCGTCCCGAGTAGAAATCACCTTTTCAAATACATAATAATATAATATTACAGGATGAAATAGTTACAATGATAGTTAGACATGATAGAGATAAAGATAAATATTCAATATATAAAGAATCTAGAAATTATGCAGTGGAAATGGGACTTGTGCAAAGTAATAATTACACAGTTAAAGAAATAAAAATGGCAACTACTCAAAAAGCAATAGAGAAGTGGAGGGCCAAACCACTTCATGGGCAGTTTTGCAAATCAGTATTAGGAAAAGAAAATATAGATAGGAAATACTCTTTCAAGTGGCTCAAAAAACAACCAGTATCATCTACATTAGAATCTTCAATTTTTGCAATACAAGATCAAGCTATTATGACTAGACAGTTTGAAAGAGATATTTTAAAATTACCTGTCGATGGTAAGTGTCGGTTATGTCTGACGAAAGATGAGACCACTCAACATATCATCTCTGGGTGTGAAAAACTGGCTGGCACTTACTACACAAAACGGCACAACAATATCGTACAATACATATTCTGGACATTAGCAAGAAAACACAAATTTGAAGTTGCTAGCCTCTGGTGGCAAGAAGCCTTAACACAGCCACAGATAAAAGAAAACGAGACAGCAAAGTTAATGTGGGAGATTCCAGTCCAGACAGATGTAACAGTTACTCATAACAGACCAGATATCATATACATAAATAAAATAGAAAATAAAACATATTTAATAGACATTACAGTACCATCAGACTATAACATAGGGCCCAAAGAGATAGAAAAACTAAGCAAATACCACCTGCTTAAAACTGAAATAGCCCGATTGTGGAATACATCTACAGAAGTAATACCGGTAGTAATAGGAGCGACAGGAATAGTAGCAAAAAGCATTCATAGATATTGTGACAAATTAGACTCAGGTATAAACATACACATAATTCAAAAACAAGCAGCCATTCATACCGTTACTATTTTAAGCAAAGTACTGGGGGACACAGTATTTATTACGAGTTAGCAGGGGATCCGAACCTCCTTTTCCCTGAGGGTCTCAGGGCGGGAGCAAGGAAAATCACCGGGATTCGTCCCGAGTAGAAATCACCTTTTCAAATACATAATAATATAATATAATATAATATTCCACAACTATCACACAACGCCATCTAGTCCCCAGAGCTTGTGTTATGGGTACTAGACAACTGATAAACATACTTATATATTTCTAAATACATAATTATTATAGATAAATTACACCCAGTCACAGAACAAATGATCGTGCTCATTACACAAACATTTGTCCTGGGTGGGAATCGAACCCACGGCCTCCGGCATAGCAGTCAGGGTCACTAACCACTAGACCAACAGGCCAGTCAGTCAGGACTTTGAATTTTATATATACAGATTTGCAATTGGATGAAGTAGCTTCATATAACTTTTCACCTTTGAAGGACTACGCTTAAAATCATTATTATTATTTTATGTGATGATCAGTCGTAACCATCAGACAAGGTATACCTACGAATCAGCAATGTAGGTGATTCATAAGTCCATAAAAACCAAAATAAACTAGATAATTATTAAATAAACAACAAAAAAAACACACTTTTTACGACTAGTTACAAAAGCGTGTTTTTTCAGTGTTTTCAAACTATTACTTATTTTATACTTTTTTTTTGTTCTAATCGGAAAAACCGTTATTAAGTTATTGTATTGTTATCCGTCCTTGATAAGTATGCGAAGTTTCAAGTCAATCCGACGTTTTGAAGTGGGTGAAAACCACGTTAAAAAATTCCGTTATATATATACATACCAAGCTAATAAAAGCGTGTTAAAAACTGTTGATCGTGTAATCATGTAAAATATCTGTCGCATCTAATGAAAGTTTTTCACTAACGTTCACTAATAATAATTGTAGAGTATAGAGCACGAAATCGCCTATCGAGGCGTCGCGTCACCGTGACCTGTGACTGACACCGTTAATTTTCAATCCATTTGTTCATCCTCCGATTTTTCCACAGCGCACGGTGTGTTCTCGGCTTAATTATAGTATTTGGAGGAATCACGTTAAACCCTTAACGTTTGTGCTAAGAGTCAGTGGGGTTGTTACCAGTTGTTCCACTGAACTGATTGACTTGTTTGTTGCTCCGTTTACGTGATCCTTTTTTGTTTTGTTTCTTCGTTTGGAGGTTAATTGTCTCATTAGTTAAGACAGTGAAAGTATAGAGGTTGGTTGTTAAAAAAGATGTTGAAGCGAACGAAAAGATATTGACAGTATTTCTCTAATTCAACTATTGTTTGAGGAGCGGAAGGTGGGGTTCAAAATTATGACTCCTTTTTTTCCCCACCCAGAGCGGGAGAAGTCATTGGATGATTTCACACCCCCACAAAAAAAAATCATATCCCCTTGAAATTTAGACAAAATTAAATTCTATTAGCGATGACGATTATCGAAAGTTCTACATTTTTGCCGAACCGAAATTTCAAGTGTTCTTGACATTTTGGTAGTGCATGTCAAATTCCATAGATTTAGACATTCTTCGTCGCTGATATGATGATGGCCTTGGCTCCTCATAGCGATGAGTGATAACTAAGTTAGAGATGTCAAACTAGTTTACGCCTTGCGCTTCACACACACACATCACACATTAATTCCACTAATGTAGTATCTTGTTTTATTACAAAGAAAAAGATAGCAATAGCCTAAATAGGGAATATGCATGAAAAAAATATTTGTTATCTAACCGGTTTCTCGATGGATATACTAAAAATGAGTACGAACAGTGAAAGCAGAATCAAAATTGATCGAAAATTAAACGAGATATAACAATTTAAAACAAATATATCTGTCCTTCTCTCGAAAACGCTGTTTTCTACGGCAGTTGTATGGGCGTCATATCCTTTAACGTCAAAGAACACGTCGGACTTCTCTTTCTAATTATCAACTTTAAAGCTTTATAACTTTGTCGCTGATGATGATATTTTGAAAATTCCTTCATATTTGTTCACTGTAGTTAATAAGTCTTCAATTCAACAAATAAAAAAATATCATGCAAGTTCCCTATTAAGTTAAATTTGTGCACAACAGAATCCGCACCGCTAGCTGTAGGTGGTCTAGCTTTGAGGTCGTTGCTGATATACCGTATTTAATGTTATATTGTCTAGAGCCTTTTGTCTACCTTACATCCTAGCAAAAAAATATTTCAACAATGAACTGCAACCAATCGTAGTTTAATATTTACAACCATATCTGTATTTTAACAAAACGGCACAACATTTAAAACGTTTTCCAATATTAAAACTGTAAGCACCACAATTACATCAATCTGAACAATTTAAGCTACGATCCAGCAAAGATATAAAGCAGATTGCATTAATATTTTATCTCGTTCGAGTACATAATACCAATCGCAGTCTACATTGAGAAAACAAATTGAAAACCATTATTGTATAACGAGTGAGATTTTCTCCGGCTCTCGGAAATTCAATTGTATAGGAATACTTGTTACTATCCGGAGTAACTGAAGCCTACAGGTAGAAGGAAGATTAAAGGAATCGATTGGGTAATGATTTTGAGTAAATCATTTTGAAAATTTATTTTGCAGGTATTGTTGTTCCTCTTTACCTTGAGTCTACAAAGCTGCTACGCCGTAGCTGCGTAGACGGCTACGCCGTAACAGTTTCGTATATAATGGCGCCAATTCTGTTGTGGACAAAATAAACTTAATTTTGGCTTAAAAAAAAAAACAAAAAAAAGGCTAATAAAACAAGAAAGAGACGGAGGTAAATTAGAGCTGTCAAATTTAGTTGAACTAATATTTGCATACAAATTAAGCGCTAAACTAGTTTGACATTTCTTACTTAGTACAGAGCTATAGTCGTCCTTTTCCCACACTGCATTTCGTGCAATCGCGATCGAGAAAATTTTTAGTAAAAGATTTCTTCGCGATTCTCTAATTTTAGTTTAGTTATTGAACAAGAGAATCAGTATCAATATTTAGTTTTAATAATGTTGTCGAAGAAGGAGCATGCTTGCAAAGAAGTAATCTATTCACTCTTGACTTAAAGACTCCAAGGTTGTAGCTACCAGGAAACACAGACTCCGGCAGGGAATTCCAATCCTTATTGTGAACTTCACACATAAAGCTCTACTAAAACTAAAACGGCACCAAATTATTTTGTTAACTAATTAAATTACAGCTAGAAAGCTTGTTTTCCATCCATAAACATGTCTTCTTGTATACGAAGATGTTCCAACTTTGTATCGAAGTTACAAAGTTCGTCAAACTTCAGACTTTCAGTAATGGCGATAATTAAGAGATATTATATAAAAAAGGCGCTTATTAACGAAGTTTACTCGAATTATGTCCTTGTTAAAGTATTTATTGGGCTCCTTGGATATTGTCAAGGATGAAATTTTTACACGGTGTATTTGTGATTATGTAAATTCAGCAGCCTATTTATGCATTTTTTTTTAACATTGGTATACTTTCAAAGTGAAAACTTCTTTAGCCAGGTTAAGCGATTTTTGGCAGGGAAAAACTTATGACGCGCATAAGCCTGTGTCAGTATTATACGCATACATACACTAATACGTTGTATGTACTCAACCGTATTATGAGCGCGTTGGACTCTTTTTGGATGGATAAACTCTCGTAAGTTTGCGTCACCGACACGCTAAAAGATTAATTTCAATATAAAATCATTCATTAGATCATAATTGAAATGATCTTTCATTTTGTGCATTAAAACTTATAGAAATGCATTATTTTAACTGTAAAATCACGTAAATAAGTGAAATCAGAAAAAATTTCGTGTACGGCCTCTTAAATTACACGTTCCATGTTATTGGGGTTTTTAGTTATGGGGTATTATAACAACTAAACAGTGAAAAATAAAAAAACCTTTTTACAAAAAAAGAACAACCGACTTCCAACAAAAAAAAAATACACTAAAAATAACTTTAATGTCGGAAGTCGGTGTCAAATAACGAAGAAATAAAGTACAAATACCGACTTCCGAAATTAAAGTTATTTTTTAATGATTTTTTTTTGGTGGTACGTTGTTTTTTTGTAAAAAAGTTATTCTTACTACCCATTTATTTATACTTCTAGTGCAAAAAATCAAGCATCATCGAAGCATTTCCTGCCAATCAACCTTTAGATTTAAAAATACTACAGAACTCCATACAAATTTAAACCCAATATAAAAAACTTCCGTTCATCCAATCTTTATCTTTTGCAGCAAAAAGGCGACCCTGACCCGAATCTAGTCTAAGCTGCATAGCACATAATAATATGCATGTATATACATAGACACCAGTGCTTTACATAAACAGGTCAGGTCGGCTCATATGCAGCGAACATTAGCATGGCTAATTCTATACGAACTTGTTTTAAGTAGCCTCTTCGGACTTACTTAGCTTGCTTTTTGTAGTCTTGCCTGGTTTTAGAGGTTTTATAAATATGTACAGGAATCACCGGAAAGGTCGGATAAGAGTGACTCAGGCTAGTGATTATCAGTTTTGTGGAGCGCTGGATCGATATTATTAACCGACTTCGAATAAGGGGGAGGTTCTATGTTCGACTGTATGTTTTTGGAACTAAGTTCCTTATCGCGCGTTGTGAAAGGGGGCTAGACGGAAAAAATTCTTACGAAAAGTTGTCACGACACTAATGAGGCTGTCCATCCAAAAAGATTGTGTTGGAAAAACAATCTAATAAAAACTTCTTGTATTTTTGGTGGGTAGGTACAAAGCTTGCAAGCAGATCAAGCATTATCTAACCAATTTCGTGTGTTAAATCTAGCGGAGCTTGGAACAATCTAAATTATATTTGTTAATAATAAAAAAAATATTATTATAACTTAAAAAAAATAAAATTTTATTACAATTACTTCACTAATTAATCGAAAGGAACTTCATTCCATCCGGGTGTCCCTTGACACCTCTCAAGTTTTTTTTTTTTATATATGTCCACCGTTTTTTCCGTCAGTTGTGGACCGATTTTCAAAATTATTTTTTTAGCCGAAAGAAAATACTTTGGAGGTGGTCCCATATAAATTTTATCGAAATTGCTTCAGCGCTTTTTGAAAAACTGAACATAAACGGAAAATACGCATACCTCGAT